>OY977948.1:15944421-25944421 GCA_963854355.1 Epinotia brunnichana | reverse complement strand
CGCTAGGACGCACAGTTTCCGAGATATAAATGAAAAACCGAAAAATGGGACCTTCTAACCTCCCGGCTCAAGGGCTACGCGCCGGGACTTTTGATATGTTCATCTTCTAACTAGTCCAAACAAAGTTGCGAAGTCAAAAATTGTGTTCCAAGCATTTCCCTCTATACTTTTTTTTTGCATTCGTTGCCTGACCTAATGTCTAACAATAATGTCGAGATTACATATATTTTATCACTTTGGCTCTGCACATATTTCCAACTCGACTGCACATTAGGGTGTCCCGTGAATGTATGAGGGAGTTTTTTTTTAAGCTACACTATCACAAGAGGTATCGAAAGTTGCGTAATTTTACACAGACTATAGAAAAGGCAAACATTAACGTATTACGTAGCATCTTGAGGGCTCTACCGCGCTTCAAAGATTTGTAAAATCTACGTTTTTATAGACCTAAGCTTTAAGCCTTAAATAATACAAAATACTATTTGAAAGTATATCTTATTGTTTACATTTATGAAACAAAGCACGAAGAGAAATAATAAATGAAATAAAGCTTCTTAACTGATAAACAAAACTTAAAATTTGAATTTATTTTTGTGTCCAAAATTAGGCATTTCTTGCTCGAGACTGCGACCTAGTTCTAATAAAACCATCTCTTGAACTACTTAACGCTACCGTCAGTTACGCTTTGGGAGGCCTCTGTTACCAACTTAACACATCTTTCTGCAGATTGTGTGTGACAAGGAAAGTCAACAATTTCCAGGCTCTTATCTTTTGCCATGATTTGTAGGTCCTTATCAGAAACTATTAAACTATTTTTGTAATCTACAATCAATTACGCAAATTTGAAGAGGTCTTGCGTTAAGGAAAACCAAAAAAAAAAATTCGGGACACCCTACTGCACATCCGTATAACTGTAGCTTCCCCGTTCGCCACGCGTGCTACAGATGTTTGATTTGTGCCCCGCACGTCAGTTTTATTGATGTGTTGCGAAATTGGAAAATTCAGACGCACTTATCTCTCAGATTTAGATAGCGGGGCAATTTATAAAGCGGGGTTTCTTCCCCTAAAGTGTCCTCTACTGCTGTGGTAAGACAAAAAGTCGTATATCCACATAAGTTTAGAGATATACGGCTTTTGAGTTCTGGTCGGCTGTCTTGACAGCACGAACGTCGATCGGGGTATCTATTACAAAACTTGGCGATAATACGCACATTTGGATTGCTGTTTCAGATCGAGCTAGATAAAAGTTATGTGTATGGATCTAATTTGATTCTGTGTGCGTTTTACGGGGATGATAATCCTGGAGAATGTTATTTGGTACTTACTTAATTGTTTAAAAGTTTGGTGGCTTGGTACTTCGTTTGTTTTGAAATTATCTTGTAGAACTAGAAACCCATGTATGTAATTCGATTTTAAATTGTATGTATAACTTACACGAAAGCATTTGTTTTACAACTTCGGGTCATTTTCGAACTCCGAGTGTCCTTTGAAAGCCTTTGCAGGTTTGATAGGACAGCTCGACAGGTAGTATACTTTACCTATTTTGCAATACGCAATAGAATGCTGCTGAAAAATGTTCTTCCTTTCTTTCTTTTTAGCTACGTCCATCATTTGGAGAGGTTAAAATTTCCGATGTCAGTTTGTTTCATTTTTATTTATTATTTTGAGGTTACTTTTTTGGAATTTATATACGGTTTCAAGTTAAGTTAGTCCGGGATTGTACGTCCACTATTTTGCAGCTATATCCCCCGTTATTGCACGAGCAAGCGAAGCAAACTAAGTTCTCCGTTTCAGCTTGGGCTAAAACTAAGTTCTCCGTTTCAGCTTGGGCTAAAACTAAGTTCTCCGTTTCAGCTTGGGCTAGAACTAAGTTCTCCGTTTCAGCTTGGGCTAAAACTAAGTTCTCAGTTTCAGCTTGGGCTAAAACTAAGGTCTCCGTTTCAGCTTGGGCTAGAACTAAGTTCTCCGTTTCAGCTTGGGCTAGAAATACGTTCTCCGTTTCAGCTTGGGCTAGAACTAAGTTCTCCGTTTCAGCTTGGGCTAGAACTAAGTTCTCCGTTTCAGCTTGAGCTAAAACTAAGTTCTCCGTTTCAGCTTGGACTAGAACTAAGTTCTCCGTTTCAGCTTGGGCTAGAACTAAGTTCTCCGTTTTAGCTTGGGCTAGAACTAAGTTCTCCGTTTCAGCTTGGGCTAAAACTAAGTTCTCCGTTTCAGCTTGGGCTAAAACTAAATTCTCCGTTTCAGCTTCTGCTAGAACTAAGTTCTCCGTTTCAGCTTGGGCTAAAACTCGTATGTCCGGATGTTCCGTTGTCCGCATGTTCTCCTCTACAGCCCCTCTATTCTGCAACTTGTTTTAAGCTCACCTCAATGCTCACCCACAACTATGCTTTGACACCACGATGCGTAGTCATTAAGCGTAGGTAGAGGTCTAGTTTCGTAACGGGTGACCGGCGGGGAGAGCCGCATTAACGCGTAGCGAATAACGGCCCAGGTAACATTACACCATTTATTCTCTTAAAATTTTGTGAGCAAGTTCAATAATTATATTGTTTTTTGTCGATTCAATGTTAAAAGATCGAAATGAAAAAAAGTGGTATGGATCCTTTTAAAATTACTCTCTCAAATTACTATTACAGTTTGTGTATACGCAAAGAGTTAAGTAGTAATCAATCTAAGCTAACTGAAGTAACTCCTAATAGAGAAAGCCTACGATTCGATCAATGACTTTATGAAAGATAATATTACATAATTTCTAATAATAACAAGTTTTTAGATAATATTTAGTTTTATTTTAAGTTTATTCTTTTGCCATACCCTGTCAGGGTACCATGTGATTCTCTATTTCTTTACAGTACAAATGTATATTATATGTACCGTGGTCCGCCATAAATAAATAAATAAATAAAGATAATTCTTATCTTAAAACGTGTAACAATCGCAATTCTCACCAAGTGTTGTCGACGGGCTCCATAATAAGGACCTAAAGCGTACTCGTGTCTTCAGCGTTGAATCGATACTTGAGTTTTTTACTCGACGAAAGCGCTACCATTTCGCTTGTCGAGACGAAATGCCCCTTAACTTTGTAGTAGATTAATATCAAGAGCTCTGTTGGGGTCGCTCTGAGGGCATTCTTAACGCCAAAGGTAGTAAGTCTGTTTGGAGCCCCCACAAAGTTACTGCCATTGTCGGGCTAAGAAGTAATGTACCCGCAAATATTTGTGACGGTAGTCGATTTTGGTACGTTTGCGTTCCCTTTAATGTTTGGTTAGGGGATGGTTTTGAAGTAATCCTAAGTATGATGAGTTTTGCGAAATACGCCGATTTGTGCATTGCCAGGAATGCTTTGAGATGAAATACGTTATTAACATAAATTCAGAAAAGCATGAAATATGCTTGCACATTCATGTAGCAAAGGAATTATTTATATCAATAATTATGTTATAGGTACTGTATCTCAAGTAATCTCAACAAAGCTATAGGTACTCACATCACGTTTTTTACATCGGATAATTGCAGAATAACAAAAACTGTTGCTATAGTGATGCCATGAAGCATGCCCTTAAAATAATGGACAAATTCAGAGTATTTTTAATAAAAAAGCTAGCTTAACTGGGGGCTAGCTAGTTCTACTTTTTCTTTTTGGTGAAAGAATTGAGTTATACGACGAGGATTTTATATTCAATTTAGCTTTCTTTGCTAATCTTCACGCGAGTGGCTCTGGCATATAAACTATGAGTTACCATGTCTTTCGATACACCACAGCATTCTTTTGTTTCATAACGGAATATTCCGTATCGGATCTATCGCCATCGCTTTGCTTCGCTATAATCGCTCGCATTGCATTCACAAAGTGTTTCGTACTTGCTCATAACTAGTTTAATTTGACCCTGGATATTAAATCGACTAAAAATAATCATAGGGCAAACTTATACTGGACTGTAGCGAAGTGGCCGGTAGGCATTGTGTATAGCAGTTCAAACTCGGAATACGAGCAAACTTCTTCATAAAAGATCGTAAATAGATAGGGATAGGTATTTAAGTTACGTCCTTTTGAAGAAATGCTGGGATAAAATGAATATTTATGCGAGAAGTCCACCAGTTTGGTCCCGGATTAATTACTGCGAGCCAGCACATTGATGATGGCTTCTGTGTAGCTGTAGTTGTTGGGTAGCGAATCGGGCGTAGTTGTAAATTAAATATCCGAATGTTTCAACAACCACTTTATCATTCATACAAAACACGGTACAAAGCAGAAGGAGAAAGTTATCAGCACTAAGCACGATTAATTCTATGTTAATATTCGAGCAAGCGTTTAGCGGAGCGAGTACAATAATTTGCAAGCAGGCGGCGTGCTCTCTGCGTCGAAGCGAGGTGAGTACTGGCGCGGGCGCTTGGGCCGAGGCACCGGCCGCCGTCCGCGCAGTTAATGAGGTCACCGTATCTAATATGAAACTAGGTTAGTTTGTCCGCTTGTACAAAATATTATATAAATATTTATTTTAGTTATTTAGTATTAATATTACATATTTAAGTGCATGTTGTTAATACCTAATTATAGATTTGTTTATATAATAATAAGTTTTTAGAATTAAGTTTAGTTTTAAGTTTTATATTAAGTTAACACATTAAATCAATAAAACTTATTTAAATATTATTATAGGTAGGTAACGCGTAGGTATAAAGTACACTACATCACCCCTTCCCAGAGACCGTCAAGGGCGATAATAGTCGGGAAATCGAATACGGCGTCCTGACCGCGTCGTTTTGACAGTGTCACTAATGGCACTTGGTAATGCCTGGAGATCTTTGGGTGAATTTGAGTGATGGAAATGTGTGTTGTTGTTTGGTGGTGTGTGATGTGGGGTGTCTGGGTCACGCAGTATGAAGGCCGGCTTAAGACGGTCTATCGATACTGTAACCAGCTTACCTTTCAACATGATTTTGAAGACCTTATCACCTCTGGCAATAACCTCGTAAGGTCCGGTGTACGCAGGTTTTAGTGATCCTCCTATCGTGTCGTCCCGGAGAAAAACGTAGGCTGAAGACGCTAGGTCTTTGAAAATGAAAGTGGTACGCCTACTACTGTGCCGTGCGGCTGGTGATGGGCGTAAATCCCTCACGAAACCTCGCAGGCGTGACATGTAGTCCATCACGTCAATGGCCTCGTCTACCTGAGGGTTAAAAAAAATTTCCCGGGAGGCGCAAGGGTTGTCCATAAAGAAGTTCAGCCGTGGAAGCCTGAATATCTTCTTTATAGGCACTACGTACCCCCATTAAAACGAGTGGAAGTGTTTCCACCCAGCTGCTGCCACCGTGACAGGTTATGGCAGCCTTAAGCTGCCGGTGGAAGCGTTCTACCAGTCCGTTGGACGCTGGATGATACGCTGTCGTCCTGCGGTGCTGGAACCCTGCGATGGCCGACAAATGCTGGAATAGAGCTGACTCAAACTGGCCTCCTCTATCCGTCACTATATCTGTTGGGCAACCAAAGCGGGATATCCAGCCGCTCAGCAATGCCCGTGCCACCGTCTCGGCCGTCATGTCTGCCAACGGTATTGCCTCTGGCCATCGCGTGAACCTGTCGACGGCTGTGAGGCAATATCGGAACCCTTGGCACAATGGTAAGGGGCCTATCAGGTCTATGTGGACGAATGCCAATCTGGCCCTAGGTAATTTAAAGTTACCTATAGGGGCAGAGACGTGGCGAGTTACCTTAGAGCGTTGGCAGGCTAGGCAGGTACGTACCCACTCGCGGCAGTCTTTTTTGACTCCCGGCCAGACGTAACGCTCCGCGACCAATCTGGCGGTAGCGTTGGCGCCAGGGTGGCTTAAGGAGTGGAGACTGTCGAACACTGCCTTGCGTAGCTCCTGAGGTACAAACGGCCTCTCGGTAGTGCCACTGACGTCGCAGTACAGGTAATTTTGCGAGCCAGGGATTTTTACCTTGTCGAGTCGCAGTGACGACCCTGCCTCTTGTAGCAGTTTGAGCTCCTGGTCAGCCTGTTGTGCAGAAGCAATCCTCTCAGCGGAGACAGGTTGCGAGATCTCCTCTATGCGAGAAAGTGCATCCGCCACGACGTTATCTTTACCTGATATGTGCCTGATATCAGTCGTAAACTGGCCTATCAGGTCTAGGTGCCTAAACTGTCGTGGGGAGCAGTTCTCTTTACGAGAGTGGAAGGCAAAGGTGAGTGGCTTGTGATCAGTGTAGATTGTAAAGTCACGGGCCTCCACCATATGCCGAAAATACTTCACACTCTCGTAAATCGCAAGAAGTTCGCGATCATAGGGTGAGTATTTTACCTGCGCTGGACTCAGCTTCCGTGAAAAGAATGCCAACGGCTGCCACTCGTTCTGCCTCAACTGCTGGAGTACTGCACCCATAGCCGTGTCCGAAGCGTCTGTCACCAAAGCGAGCTTCGCGTGGCAGTCTGGGTGGGCCAGCATGGTTGCCTGGCAAAGACCGTCTTTACAGGCCTGGAACGCATCAGACTCCCGTGTAGAAAAATGAACGGGATGGGAACCTTTGACCGATCCTACCAGCAAAGCGTTAAGGGGTGCCTGATGCTTAGCCGCACCTGGTATAAACCTGCGGTAAAAATTGAGCATCCCCAAAAAACGGCGCAACTCTTTAACGGTCTTTGGCGTAGGGAAGCTCTGGATAGCCTCAACCTTGGAAAGCAGTGGAGTGGTTCCTTCGGCTGTTATACGGTACCCGAGGAAAGTAACCTCAGGTACGCCGAAGACACACTTTGCTGCGTTCACCACCATGCCAAAATCCTTGAGCCTGCGGAACAGCTGATGTAGGTGTTGTTCATGCGTCTCCTGATCCTGTGAAAAGACTAAAAAGTCGTCGAGGTAGGCATACACGAAGTCCAATCCCCTGACCATCTCATCGACGAAGCGCTGAAACGTCTGACCGGCGTTACGAAGCCCATACGTCATGTAAGGGAATTCGTAAAGGCCGAAGGGCGTCGTAATGGCGGTCTTCGCGATGTCGTCAGGGTTCAGGGGAATCTGGTTGTACGCCTTGACCAGATCGATGGTTGAAAAAAATTTACAACCGGAAAGGCTATGCGCAAAGTCCTGGATGTGACGGATTGGGTACATGTCCGGAATGGTTCTCGCGTTCAGCATGCGATAATCGCCACACGGACGCCATCCATCATTCTTCTTCGGGGCCAGGTGGAGTGGAGAAGACCAAGGGGACTCAGATGGCCGGCAGATGCCGTTTTTCAGCATAGCGTCAAACTCTGCCTTGGCTATCTTTAATTTGTCCGGCGCCAGGCGACGAGGTGTACCTGATACAGGTGGCCCAGGTGTAGTACGTATGTGGTGTACTGTACTATGTGTAGGTGTGTGATATATACCATGTGGGCGTGTTATTTCGGGATAGTGTTCAAGTATGATGTGATATGTAGAATCACCAGACATTACCTTTACCGAAGTGACGTCCACTGATTTTCGCGCAAGCAACGCCGGGGTCGCAAGCGATGTCGTGCCGTCGATGAGGCGTTGATTCCTCACGTCGACGATGAGACCATAAGGCGATAAAAAATCCACACCTATTATCGCCCTCGTTACATCTGCAACAATAAATCGCCAAGCATAGTCACGGCGCAAGCCTAGGTTTAAAATAAAGTTTACATAACCGTAGGTGTTAATTGTCGTGCCGTTCGCTGCGCTTAAAACTAAATCAGTTTTTATACATCGTGTTTTTAATTGTGAGCGAGGAAACACACAAAGATCACTACCGGTGTCAACTAAAAACTGTGTTTTTGAACGCTGGTCCGTTATAATAAGGCGACCTGTGCTCGGGCAGTCGTCGGCCGCCATTACAGATTGCCCCGGCCGTTTCCCGCGAAATCACAGGGTTGTACGCACCGGGTAGCCTTGTCTCCGAACTTATGGTGGTACCAGCACGTTGGGAACTTTCTGTAATTGGAGTTCGACCTTCGTGCTGATGATGAGCGTCCACGTCCACCTTGTCTCTGAGGTGTCTTCGATCGTCCGCTCTGGCGCGACATTCTGTCTACCTTAAGCAACAGTGTCTGCATCTGTTGTGCTATTGCCGCGACCTCCTGGCTCAGGGTATGTGGGGCTGATGATGACGCTGATGCTGCTGCCATCGATGTTGCTGCTACTTGCAGTCGAGGTGGGACGACTTCGTGGTAAAATGGCGGTACTCGCACTCCAACTGTGCTTACTTCGGACTCGTTACCAGGCATGATGTGTTCTTTCTCGGGGTCACCACTGTAGTTGTTGGGTAGCGAATCGGGCGTAGTTGTAAATTAAATATCCGAATGTTTCAACAACCACTTTATCATTCATACAAAACACGGTACAAAGCAGAAGGAGAAAGTTATCAGCACTAAGCACGATTAATTCTATGTTAATATTCGAGCAAGCGTTTAGCGGAGCGAGTACAATAATTTGCAAGCAGGCGGCGTGCTCTCTGCGTCGAAGCGAGGTGAGTACTGGCGCGGGCGCTTGGGCCGAGGCACCGGCCGCCGTCCGCGCAGTTAATGAGGTCACCGTATCTAATATGAAACTAGGTTAGTTTGTCCGCTTGTACAAAATATTATATAAATATTTATTTTAGTTATTTAGTATTAATATTACATATTTAAGTGCATGTTGTTAATACCTAATTATAGATTTGTTTATATAATAATAAGTTTTTAGAATTAAGTTTAGTTTTAAGTTTTATATTAAGTTAACACATTAAATCAATAAAACTTATTTAAATATTATTATAGGTAGGTAACGCGTAGGTATAAAGTACACTACATAGCTTTAGTTTGCTCATAAATGTGTAAGATGGTTAGTTCCGAATATCCGGGGACTTATCACACGCTGGGGTAAGACCGAATGAAAGAGCATTGCTTCCACTTGCGGTTGAGTTCTCGCTAATGTTTGACTAATCATGTCAGAATACATATTATTATGTACCTACTAACGTATTACAAAAAAATTTAACCCAACTTTCATGTCAATAGAGTTGGATGATATAATTATTTGCAACCGACTTTGGCGATTACATTTTGTGTAGGTATTGCAATTTTACAATAGATGGTAGGTACCTACCATCAATTGTAAAATTGCATGCACCTAAAATAAAATTATAGATAAAGTTGAGTCAGTCGAAATTATAATGTCTGGATTATACCTCATTTTTGTTTCTAACCAATAATAAGGATGAACCTTCTTCTGAAATAAATATTTTGAATTTGAATTTTGGTTCATCCCATTCGCATCCCAATCGCATTCCAATATGTTTGTGCGTTAAAAATAAAATTGCAACGAGAAACGTAGTAACGTTTGCGATTGGTCTATTCTGCTTTACATACTGTATTAGCACTACCCATAGCCCAAGCCCGTACTACATCCAGTACTAGGGTTAAGTCTCCATCCCTCCCAGTATGTCTCTGACCGAATCGGAACGTACTAGGCTTGTAGATCGGCCGCCATGAATATTGTACGAGCAGTCCCCATTCATTACGCGATGCATCTCATAGCTACGAGTACGTCCTCGGCCGGGAATAGTTGTCATACTGGATTTAATTGAGTCTTTGTAATTTTTCATTCTATTTTATTTTATGATATAGTTCTATATTTAATTAACCCAATACCTTTTTCCAATTTTACGTCCATAGAATCACAAAAGTTTAAATAGTTATAACTTTTAGGATTTTAGGAAAACGCAGTCGTCAAATTGGAAAGTGGTTATTGGGTTAGTGAAAAATGGACATTTACGTGTTTGTTAGTTCCGCAAAATTTGTTTGAAAATAAATATTCTAAGAAAAAGCTAGACCTCTGTCATAATATGACATCTATTAGGTGACATAAAAAATACTGATGTCCCCCTTATTCATAAAAAAAAATGCATATACGAACACAAATTTCAAAGTGATAGATAAATACAAACGAATGTTAACAGCATTTTAGGTATAATAGGTTTGTTGAACGTTTATGAATACGGCTATTCATCTCAGGGTGAGTGTGCAAGGTGCAAATATATGAAAGCGTAGGACATTTTTGACGGATGCCCTTTGATAATAAAGTCGTTTGCAGACCTTTTTAAGCACTACGTCCTCGTTGCTTCTACTGCTAACTGAACGAATGCAAATTTCTACAATATGGTAAACAAGTGAAACTGTAAGCATGTCGATAAGAACCGTCTAGTGAAAAACAACAACCGATACCAACCCTAAAGCTTTAAAGTAGAATCATTTCAAAATAACCCTATTATCACTTTCAACCATAAACACATCAGTATTAGATTGAATTTTGAGTGCATCATTTGGATTAAGTCTTTGTCCAGGGTTAAACGTACTGTCTAGCCTAAGATGTGAACTAGCAGATGCGAGAACCGTAGCTTAAGTGAAAAGTTTGACATCGCTCTGACAGCCCGAAGTTACAGTAAAAATAAAAGATTTGAAACAAAGGACTTAAATGCACTTTGCACCCTGTGATTCTGGATATTTTATCTACCAAGTTTCCCTAGAATAATTCCTGTCGGAGTAACAATAACTTATCTTTATTTTTTGTTTAAGTCGGGCTGGATCCATTGAAATAAAACTATTTAAGCCATCTGTCGACACAAGTGCACTTCTTATACATATTTACTTATGTATACACAACACATAAGCTAACAGTATTTTACCCATTCACTGACACGGTAACTATTTAATAATACGTGGGGCATACTGAAAGTTTCTGGAACTGGCCAATTACAAGAAGAAAGAAATTTGTTTTTTCAATGTAGCGTCATTGAGAAAATTGCATGTAGGTGTAGCAATGAATTTATGTCGTGAAAATGTTCGCTCAATGATTTTTTACGACTTTCGCTGTGGCTTTAGTCAACAATAGAGTTGCCAGTGACTTAATTTGGCATTTGGTAATGAAGCCCTATCTCGCAGCTCTGTGTATGCATGGTATGGAGAATTTAAACGTGGCCGGGATCATCTCCATGACGATGTGCGTGAAGGTCGGCCGGAGACTGCGGTTACGGAATCTTATATTGATACTGTACGACAACTAATTGAAAGTGACAAAAACATTACTTGCCAGCAAATTCATAATTTATTGGGCATTGGAATGAGCCAAGTACAAACAATTTTACATGTGCATCTGAAGGTCTGGAAGCTTTGTACTCGATGGATACCGCATGATTTAACAGAAGACCAGAAACGACTGCGTGTAGAGTGGTGCCATAAAATTATGAAAAAATTAGATGGAGGACACTCATTAGCTATCTATAATATCGTGACAAGTGACGAAACCTGGGTGTACTGCTTTGAACCGGAAAGAAAAAGCCAGTCGGCAGTATGGGTCTTTCCTTTTGAAGATTTACCTACGAAAGTTAAGAAAAGTCGGAGCACCGGCAAGTTAATGGTGGCTTCATTTTTCGGCAAATCAGGACATTACACTCTGGTGTCACTTGAAAATCAAAGAACAGAAGCTGCAAATTAGTACGCAAATACTTGCTTACCCAAAGTGTTAGAAAAGGTTCGCGAAAAGCGTCCTCGTAGCAAAGTCGTCTTGCACCATGATAACGTGTCCACCCATTCCGCTAGGATATTGAATGCGTATTTGAAGGCCTCAAATGTGGAACTGATGACACATCTGCCATACAGCCCCGACCTCGCTCTTTGTGACTTCTTTTATTTCCAAAAATTAAAGATACACTTAGAGGTTTACGATTTTCAAGCCCGGAAGCGGCGGCGGTGGACGTGTTCCAAGAAGCCATTGAAGAGGTGTCTTCAGAAGACTGGGCCTCCTGCTTCACACAATGGTTCGAACGAATACAAAAATGTGTAAATATTTACTCTGAAAAACAATAAATGTATAAATAATATAATATCTGGTCTCATTTACGAAAATCCAGAAATTTTCAGTATGACCTAAGTATACATATTCAAACTATTAATAAAAATACAAAATATTCAAATAGCGAGGGATAAATATTAAAATTAAATAGGTATGTAACACGGTTATATTATTTTGTTGCAATGCAGTTCAAGGCAGACAAAGTAGTATGCAACAACTTGCTCAATCTGTCGCCAAAAATGTCGACACATTATTCACGAGTGACATATGGCCCGGGAGGTGCACGTTCGCGGCATGCACCGTGTGCGTCACGGGCCTTGCCAGCAGGAGTCGGCATCGTCGTCGGCCCAAGCCCACACCAGCTGGACCGTAGTTTGGTGTGGAAGCGATGTTCCCACTCGGCTATGAAGGGTTATCATTTATCAATACGAATAATCCGTGGAGTAGGGAATGGTTGTGTAAATACTGTAAGGCCTTACCCCTTAGCTCCAGGGTGTCGGGCCAACCATTCCTAAAACAAAACTTTCTTTGTAGGAAGTATTCGTAGTACCTACAAGTCAACTCGGCGCAGTTTCACCAGACTAGAATTGGGATTAGCTTGAGTAAGGAACAAGTATACCTTATAGAAGTCCGCATCTATATAGTGTTGTTCTATCCCTAGTGGTTACTACGGCCGACATAAGATAATAAATATCCTTATATTATGGGATATTTCCAGAGGTCCTATGAATGTGCATAGCACATTGCCAGCGCTGGGTCTCTGTCTAGGTCTCTGTAAGGCGGCGACTACTTCAACATCATCATCATCATCATATCAGCCAAAAGATGTCCACTGCTGGATATATCCATATAGGCCTATAGGCCTGCCGCAGAGTTCCATAATGACCGGTCCTGCGCCACCCGCATCCAGCGAACTCCCGCGGCTTCTTACACAAATAACGACTTAGCGGGAAAACGTAGCGATTCTTGGCAGGGAATGTGTTAAAGGAAAGAAGAGATGTGACACAGCGGGGCCGCTATTCTATAAAAATCAGAATAACACGGATATCGAAGGGGCATGTCCCCTTCGGTCAAATATCGCGGATGGAATTCAGGTCTACAAATTGCAGACGTTCATTTGAATAGTGTCTTTGTTTCATCGATTATTGTCTTTCAAGCCTTCGAGACTTTAAGTAAAATGAATATTTTATAGCTACCGAAGCCTGAGTAGTTCGGTTTTGGCCGTAATATATTATTTAGGGCAACTTTCAGGAGGTCTAGCTCAATCGACGTATTGGGTTGATATTGGCATGACGTTTGGCGCCCGTGATCGGTTTCACACGTACTTAAACTTAGTAGGATTAGAAAAAGACAATTTTCATCTTAACTTCTTGACTATAGAGGTATATTTTGTTGTTTTTTTACGTGATAAAACACGCTTGCTTAAACTTATCCCGATAAAAAATCCAAGTAAGTTCCTAATAAGTTATTAAAATATATAATCAAGTTGAAAATAACTGTATTTTACCTCATCTAAAGATTAATAGAATCAATTAAAAATAAAAACATAAAAATGTAGATTTTATTGACATAAATGTTCAAGATTCCCGAAAAGAGCTGCATCTTTTTCTACATGGAAGTGGCAAAATTAGCGAGAATCGAGGAAAGGCATTAACGCATCGGAATCGGAAAAAGACCACGCAACAAATCTCATAGAAAAATACGTCGAGTCAAACAGACTTCCAGGGCAAATCGGACCTCGGTTAAATTGCAGCTATTTTCGTAGCGCCCGTAATAAGCAAAGGCATGCATATTAAACATTTACGTAATTAATTCCCTGGCCCACATCTGCCCACAATAAAATTCAATTACTTATGTACATTGAAATTACCTCAATAACGGTTAATTATTTCGTTATTTGACATTTACGAGCGATATTGCAATTTACTTTATTCGCCAGGTATTTGTATTTGTGTCATTGTTGGTATGTATCGTGTTTCGATTTCGAATGATAAAATATACTTATACCATGGTTGAAAACATTCAGTAAAATTATTTTAGCTAAAATGCCGTTAAAATTCGTTTGCAATGCCTGTCAATTCAACATTTCTATTTATTAGGAAGAGATAAAGAGATTTTACATTAGGTTTAGCTAGTTATGATGGGTTGTAGGTCTGAGACACTTTGCAGGAATTATTTATTACTAAATTTACATACTGTCAATTGTTTATACTACACTTAACTTCAATAGTATTCTAGTTAAAATACTAGTATTAAGGTTACGTTAGAGGTTTGGGAGAAGAAGCTGAGTCAGCGAATCAGTAATGTTTTGGTGTTGAATCAATAGTCATATCACTATTTTTTGGGTTAGTTAATCAAACAGTCGATGTTGCAACATCTTAAGGATGATAGGGGACAGATTGGACTGTCCCTACTTGCTTCATTGTAGTCGGCTACATGCGCCGTACTCAGTGAAGTGAGCTGTGCAAAGCTTAATTTTTTAGTTTTTGTTTATTTATATTTATAGTGTATGTACTAACATAGTCTTTTTAAGGATACTACTAACAAATAATGGATCTTTGTAATCTGAATAAATAAAATGAATTGAATTGCAGACACGTCATGACGGTTTGAATGTATGTAAAATCCCTGAAAGTCTCCTAAATTGACTAATGTCGCCCAGATTTTATTATATTTTTCCTTCCATTTAACCGATTACACGAAACTAACACTTTGCAGTAGCGAGTAATAGTCTTCCAAACTATTTTTGAAACCAAATAACCAAACTATAAACAAACTTGTAAAGTATAATAAAAGCTCTCCGGCTTTCCGCTACTGTATTTATTAATCTGAGAACATTAAAAATGTTAATAATTTGCGGTTAACCGTGTTATGCTACTGGAAAGAATATTTTGAGGGTTCGTTAGCGTAAAAATGAAAGAAAGCTGACACATCCTAAGGGCGCCCTTTGGATGTGTCAGTTTGTCATAGCCAATGGGATTAAAACATATTTTTTTCCTGTTCGGCCAGCTGGCCGGCTGGCAACATATATGGGGGATAATAAATAAAGCAAAAGAGGGGGGTGTAATATTTTCGACAGCAGACGTATCGACTATTTAAACGTCGTCTAAGGCAATGGACGTCCAAATACGAAACTGCTTACGGTAGGTACCTAATTGTCGATCTGATTTCTGAAACAGTACTAAATCCATGTTGTTGTATTACAAAACTTGAGTATTAATGTTAAATAATGTTTAAATCGGAGAGATGAAGAATTTATCTATAAGCTGACTAATAAGAGTTGCTGTGCTGACGTAGTTTCGGTTCACTAGTTGTTTAACCCTTTCATTCTCAACGTCATCCACTCAGCTTAACACACTCGTAGTATTGGATTATATTTATTTTCTGACCAGATCGTTTTACTTTCGAAAGTTTTTGCGAATTAAAGGGTTTAACTCAGGTGTTTGTAATATTTTAGTTTTATCATTTCTGGCGAACGAAATGTCAAGAATGCTGTACTTTGCTATTGTTAAATTTCTTCATTTTTTTATATACTTTAAAACGATGGCAATGTAATATAATTGTCGCTTTTCAACATCAAAAAGTACGGAACACTTCACTTGTAAGTCGGACTCACGCTTGACCACTTTTACAAGTTTATATCCTTATTTTAACGGTACCTACTGAAAGTTATATTACTAAACCGTACTAATTACATAACGCGTTTGTTATATTTACGTACCTACGCTCCGTTGTTTACGAGCGATTTTATACTGTGGCATTTTAGGCAGTAAAATAATTTGAATTATCATATAAAATAATAATGTAATGAGTAAGTTAGCTAGCAATGTAAAGTACTAGCATTTAAAAGAAAAGTGAAGGGTACAAGGAAAAAACCGGCAAAGAATGACCAGCCGTTTTTAAAATATTGGAGACATATTGACTTTGAATGTAGAGCTCGACCTATAATTCAAATGGTATTACGAGTGAGCACTGTTCAGTGGTTTCAAAAACTTAGGATAACAAGTAATCTGAGATGAAATATCCAATTTCAATAAACTCATATCAGCATGTAGCCACTTAAGAAAATATATTTCCAGGCCATTTTTTGGTATTTCAGTTATACTTACCCCGGCTGCTGCAGTATAAATAAACTTCCAGCTTAACTATTCTCATCGCATTCTTAACTGGCTTAAATGGTAACGGGTCACATTAAAAATACAACCTGAAAGGGCATCCTATTTTATGGTATTTCGGTTATACTTACCCCGATCGGAGTATAAATAAACTTCCAAATTATTCTCATCGCATTCTTAACTGGCTTAAATGGTAACGGGTCACATTGAAAATATAACCGGAAAGGGCATCCTATATTTGCAAGTCCGATAAAGTCAGATTAAAAATAGCCTCCATTGACAAATGGTTCCACCACTTGAAATAGCCTAAGCTCAAACGGAATTTATGTCCCAGCAATTTGCGTTGATCAAATAGCTTTTTTTAGAACTATTATTTAAATAATAGGTCTAAACAAAGCTATTTGAGAGACAGAATCGATTTTGCCAACGGTTTGACGCGGCAGATGTCGATATAATTTTCGCATGGACGTTCTGCGTGATACAACATACAACATTGTGTTGTTATAGACCTAGAAATAGTTGTAATGGTCAGTACGATCTAGAGGTACATCTTAATTTTAAATCTACTGATGAGCCTTCTCGTAGACTCACAATCACTCGTTTGTTATAAACATCACTGAGAGATGCTGAGAGCGATGTGCTTAGATTTCTAAGCAATGTCGGTCTAAATATTGGTCCGTCGAGCCGGATATCGAAAAATAATGCTGCCAGAGGGGTCCTTGCGTATATTTGAGGGACATCTCAACTCAACTGTCATTTTCCCATTAAAACGACATTTTGATCTACCGCGTCAGCAGAAAGCGAGCCTAATTTGTCACAACAACGTGCTATACTTGGAATGAGACAGTAATAAATAACTTATTTAAATACTGTTTAATCCGGGTCTAACGCGATGTAACGATATATAAAGACTCGGATTAAACAGTATTTAAATATGTGTACAAGGCGCGAGAGTTTAAAGTGTAATGTTATAATAAATACCTTGCTTTCTAACAGCAAGTTGTTGCGACACTTGTGACAAATGGGACTGGCAACTGTCAAACTGACAGCACCAATAATGGTCCTTAAAACCCTAAATTTGTATGGTGGGAAATAGTTATTTTTGTTTATTTTTGTTTTCCGGAAAAGGCTAAAAATAAAAGTAGGTGGATTAAAGCTATGGGGATGATTTTTGCCTAAGAACTGTATATGATTTCCGTACATAGTTAGGGACCATCGATCCTCTGTCTTTCCTCTCATCATATGGAATCTAGAAGAGCGCCATCTACAAATTTTAGCTTTCTCCGGCCAAATTGCTAGGCGTGTAGCCTTTGAGAGACGTGGATTAACAAACGAACGACGCAATACTGTCCATTCTAGCCCAACTTGTCCCAACTTGTCCAACGTCATGCATTGCGCTCTAATTATGTCTGCAGCCATTGGCGCGACGTGACAAATGACGCTCGTAATGGAGTGCAGACGACGTGCTCCGTGTCCGGTATTAACGCTTACTATTCAGGATATTGGCTGAATAAGACAAGTTTGTTGGGAGCATGGATAGAATGCTTCAAAGGAAAGTTAGAATTAGAATCATACAACGAAATCTTCGTTCTTCGGTCAGGTGCAAAATAGGTGCTTGTATATGAATACAACCATACTACACTATATGACCCTGCAATCCTTACTTAAACTGTACCTACATCTAAAAGCATGTGAATTATCATAATTTTGACATGAATGTTTTCCCACGAGCCAGATTGACTCTGCAAAATACATGACTAAACAAACGTTCTTATGAAATCTCGGTGCTTGTTTCAGGAATTGTTTTTTAAGTTACCGCAATATTAGCGATGTAATCTAGTGAGAAAAATAGCTGACAGAAGGGGATATATCCCCACTTTAGTCTACCTTTGTCTTTCAAAATCAAAATAGCAGATGAAATGCGGCCCAGTTTTTATCGGAACTCCATGCAAACTTTAACCCCTATTTCAGGGGATTCCCCAGGGGATGATTTCGGGGATAAAAAGTATCCCATGTCCTTCCCAGGGATTCAAACAATCTATCTCCATACCACACATTTTATCTCAATCGGTTCAACGGATTAAGCGTGAAGAGGTAACAGATAGACCGACACACTTTCGCATTTTTAATATTAGTATGGATGGGTGTTAATAAGCTAGTTGCTTATACTAAAAGTGAGCCATCAAATTTTAATTATAATTTTATTGTTCCACGTATGCATCCATACACGTATTTACACGTTCAAAACACATGCATTCAATATCTCAATAAGGATAACCACGAGATATTACATAAACATACGTTAAAATAAACAGATCGTTTAAACGGTAATAAATATAAAGAATAAATGTAAACTAGCCACTTTTTATTATTGGCCGAACACGGTAGGGGGTTGTGGTCATACTTAGAAGACCCCTGCCTTTTATTCTAATATAGATCTTAAGGAATTGATTTAAGAGCTTTATAGCTAATACCTAAGTTCTTATGTTTACGGCATTAGATGTACTTAGATTGAGCCATAAACGGCTAAATTTATACGTTATTGGTACAGATTGATTATTATGTGATAGGTTATTAAATAAGTTTCTGATTACCTAGTATAAATTAGCCTGGTATATTGACAGTTTGCAAGTTATAAGGATTAACGGTAATTCGCGTTTTATTGGTCATTATACTCATAGTAAAGTAATGTATTGCCACATTTATTGATCAGAAGAATATTTGAGGGGATCTCCCATATCCATCTGGATAGGATATTTGAGGGATATACATATACTATTCGATGATAATATGATGAGTAGAATTTTGCAGTCAGTGAACAAACTAAGAACGGTTTGGATATCGTTACGAGAATACACTTCAATTATGTCAAAAATTAACCCTACGAGGGTAGCAGGGGCGGTACGTGTGAATTTTCACTGGACTTTCCGGAGCAAAAATAAGGGCTGTTTTTTGATGAGGTTGGTACTATATAGCAAGAAATTATAGGTAAGCCGGTGGGAATCGGCTTGTATGGGCGCCCCGCCACTGCAACCCTGCTAACCAGTGTCCCGTCTTGAGCGTTCTGACTCCTTTAAGTTTATATTTAAATAGAAAGGTTATAATGAGAAGTCAGAAAAACGGTCAGTAAAAAATATAATGTTGCTAAAAGTTCTGCTAGCTAGCTCAGCAAAGCTAGAAGGTGTAAACAAAAAGTAGGTTCGGGCTAATACACGTAAAATCGGATTCCGCTGATTCCCTGTAGCCGAAGTACTCCCCTGAGTGCGCCGGGTAGGTTGGCGGAGGAATTTCTTGTCGGCGCTGAGTTCAGCGCCAGCCGGAAAACTGCTCCACTGTCTTGCACAAATGGCCAGAAGCAAGCGCAGGCAGGCGGCAAACATTCAGCCGAAAAAAATGTCACTCTGGACCTTGGATCCTGGAACGTGCCATCAAAAAAAGGCATTAGGAACGGTCCATTTATTCCTGTGAGCACCAACGGCTTGTGGGAAAGTACTTAAGTAGTTGTGATGCCGTGGATGTTCACAATTCAGATGCGGAGATTACATTTAAATTAAGTTGATTTGATAAACAGTTAAATTAGATGATTAAATATTTTTATTTTAAAAAATGTGGGTGGATTAAAGTGACACGCACGATGAATAGCAACTTAAAATAAGTACTAGTTGTGAGCAAACTGGTATGTAGATACGATATAAGAGATTTGCAGTTAAAATTATTGTGAAATAGTAGCAAGTTAAACTAATTAAGCAATGAAGCAGCACTAAAGGTTCTAAGCTACTTGCGAACAAAATATAACCACTTACCCAATTTGGGGTACACTTTTAACACTTTAAAAAAACACCACAGTGATTACTGTTTAATCGAGGAACGCGTAGGGACGACATCAGAACACCGATTACGGTTCCGTGCAGCGGACCGTAGCAGAGATCGAGTCTAGGTGACGTGCGTTCTGCTCAATATCTTTTGGCTAATGACCAAATGACAAAGAGAATATAAACAAATGAATGAGCGGCCTCGCGCGATGACGAGTGCCCGCGCAGATCACGTGCGTCTCACATGCATTCGTTCAAGTGCGAATGAAGCTAGGAATTATTGAACGTCAATCGGTGCCGCGACATATTCAAACAGTTTAGCGTGTTGATGAGTTTATAACTTATATTTAGGATAGTTTAAACATGTGTTTTAGTGTGTAGTGTAGTAATAAGTTGTATATGTAGCCCTCCTAACCTAACGGCCTCCGTAGCCCAGTGGGTAGTGACTCTGCCTACGAAGCTGGAGGTCCCGGGTTCGAATCCCGGTCAGGGCATTTATTTGTGTGTTTATCACAAATATTTGTTCCTGAGTTATGGATGTTATATATGTATATAAGTATCTATATGTATTTATCTATTATAATATCGTCACCTAGTACCCACAACACAAGCCTTATTGAGCTTACCGTGGGCCTAGGTTGATTTGTGTAAGATTGTCCCATAATATTTATTTATTTATTTATTTATTTATATGTTATTTTTAATTAAGTAAGTAGCTAGAATTAAGGTTTATTTATGTAAATATGTACGTGTAACGTTACACCAGTAGCATTATTTATTATTATTATATGATAAAATTCCAATTCAAATATCTCTATAAATTACGAAGCTATTATATTATTGCTGTTTAGAGAGAAAAAACACAACAGGGTACGTTTTGTTACAAACCTCTAGAGCGTCTTAGTAAATGACAATCTTTCCCTAAGAAGGTAGGTAAGTAGATATATTTTCCAGAAAGAGACTATACCGCTCCTAAAACTCTGTCATTTTGATTTTCAAAGTCCAAACGTCAGAGACATCAAAGTGGGCTTAGGTACTGTCAATTATCGGAAACGGAATACCGCCCAGTTATTAACAGACATTCTTTAAAGTTACTTATAGTAACAATTTAAAACGCGCATGCAAATTCCGCTAGCCTAAGTACGAGTACGCTATCGCATTCTACGAATACGTCCAAAGACTTAATGAAATTCCGTTTTGATAATAATCACGGACGCCAGCCGCCGTTGCAGCCTGCTGAATAAAAAGCAAAGAGTTCACTTTGTCCTACCCTGCTATGTTATTCAGAAGCACTTCACACATGCCACCATTTTAAATATACTGACCCTTCAAATAGTAACAAGTATACGTAATAGGAGGTCAGAGCCACACTGGGTCGACTGAGCTGTTTGCACGCGAAGCAGGTCGAGATTTTGTTTGAGTGTGCGACAGATACTGTGGCGCACACATACAATGCTTGTATGAAGATAACATACTTTGCCCTCTTAATACTATGCTGAAACCGTCGACTATGGACCCCTACGACTCGAGAAGAATCGCAAACGCGTTTCTGAACCTTTATTGATTTGAGCTATTTGAGGAATCGTATTGACTGCTAGAAAAGGTCCGTTTCAACACAGCACATTCTCGGTAGCTCTGGCCTTCATCATCATCATATCAGCCGAAAGACGTCCACTGCTGGACGTAGGCCTCCCCCAAAGAGTGCCAAAGTGACCGGTCCTGCGCCACCCGCATCCAGCGGACTCCCGCGACCTTTACCAGGCCCTGGCCTTACTGAAACCAAATTAAAAAACGTACATCTCAAATTGGCCCGTGTTATCTCAAATTGGCCCGTGTTATCTCAAATTGGCCCGTGTTCTTTCACTTATATCATTTGTCTTTGTAGCGACTGCAATCTGTGCTAGCTAGTAGCGTTGGTAATTTTTCGCCCAAGTTGTGTCTATTGATACCTACACGGACCACACGGGAAAGAGCGCCATGGTCGCTATTCAAATGGTTTTCCATTATGTTCGTGCATTGTTGGGCCGGTAGTCGACACTGTTTTTGACATTCTTGTGACAAGATCATTACTTGATGCATTCATAGTTACTGGTGACATTGCCACTTTCGCCACACTTAGAAGTTGTCGAATGGTCGCCATATCGTGATGGGAAAAGTAAATTCGTAGGTTGTACTTAATCTAATGTTCCTGAAATTCGTAAATAAACTATTGAGCGAAACATAATGAAAATTAGCAGTAGGTACATTGCATAAGTAATTCCGAGGAGTGATTTGTCCGATTGCATCATTTTTCCGCTGGATTCGGGTGGCGCAGGACCGGTCATTTTGGCACTCTTTGGGGGAGGCCTATGTCCAGCAGTGGACGTCTTTCGGCTGATATGATGATGATGATGATGATAATTTTTCTGAATGTATTATTCCATAAACCATGTCTCTGAATGAATTCTTGATTTTTCGGTATAATACATCTTAAGCTAACCTACTCGTAATGATGGATTCGATTAAGCCACAAATTTTCGTTATGCGAAAATGGCTTTCGGAATTTTGATAATTCGGAATAATAATAATACTTTCAGACAAATTACTCTTCGGAATTTTTGTGTGTAGGGAACACACAAAAATTTGGTAAGCTACATAATTCCGAAAAGTAATTTTCCCGCACGCACATTTCTTCCGAATTTCATAATTCCGAAAAACCGTGTTTCGCTGAAGGAATTTTTGATTTTCTTCGCCGCCGCTGATTACATATCGTCGTTTCCACTAACGTAATTGTCCTAGATATGCCTATGACCTGTGCAACAGCTGATAATAGCCTGATTTATCGCCGGTGCAGCGGATGGAAGCCGCAAGTGGCCCTAGCGGTGTTTCCTGAACCGTCAGTGGGATGGATTTATTTGTGCGCCAGTTAGCGCGATAAGGGTTAGTTCATGTAGTAACGCGAGGGTTAACGTGATATGTCCTGTACTTTGCCGACTGCCATATAGGTGTTTTGGTTGTGTGACATTGTCTAGTGTGGGTACAAAAACGGGTGTGTACCTAATACCTATGCTAGGGCAAGTATTTCTAAACATTTGCATGATAGCTTGCTGGAATATAGTGAGTATAAGTATTTCTATAAGTCTGATAGAAACCAAGTGTGGTGGATAATATGTTATTGGCAATTGTTAGGAGTGTAACTAATGTCGATCTCTTAAACTATCATTCCGAAATTCATTAGACATAATTTTGATTTATCAAATCTTTCTGAGGGGTATTTGCGTAGGTAGTTTTTAAACTAGCGATAGAACAGTTCAACTGTCTTGTTCTCATACAAAAAAAATGCAGGTACTACATTCGGACTCGTAAGTAGCTTTACACCTCAATAACATTGCACGTAGAACCGATGGCCGTTGGGGCGGAAAGGTTCTCGAGTGGTGACCACGTACCGAAAGGCGAGGCGTGGCTAGGCCCCCCACAAGGTGGACTGATGACCTGGTAAAGGTCGCGGGAGTCCGCTGGATGTATGTGGCGCAGGACCGGCCATTGTGGCACTCTTTGGGGGAGGCCTATGTCCAGCAGTGGACGTCTTTCGGCTGATATGATGAACTCACCCGTTTGACAACTTGGTATGACAGTTTAAACACACACTTTTACAAAAGTGTTCGGCCCCTTGTGAGTTCGACCGTACCTTCAAGAGTTTCCTAAAATCATTCATCATCATCATCATCATACCAGCTGAAAGACTTCCACTGCTAGACAAAGGCCTTCCCCAAAGAGTGCCACAATGACAGGTCATCAGTCCACCTTGTGGGGGTCTACCCACTCTGCGCCTTCCGGTACGTGGTTGCCACCCGAGAACCTTTCCGCCCCAACGGCCATCAGTTCAACGGTAAAATCATTGTGTCAACTTAATGGTAAAGATGAGAAAGTTTACCGCATACATATTTAAAGTTTTGATATTAAAATTGGATCTAGAAACGTAATTAATTAAAATAACAACGTGTTGATTAAATAAATTGTGCCCACTGCTGCTGACGACTTGCAAATAAATCACAGGTATTAAAATTATCACAAATTGCTTGAACATTTTAATAAGCTGCCTATTATATATTTGAACCTTTGGACACATACCTAGGTACAATATACATTTATGAATTCGAGTGTATTTTTCCATTGTGTATAAGTAATATAATGTGTTCCTGCTGATTTCTACCAAGCTGTACCTATGCTATTAATTAGTCAATGGGTCACAACCTTAAATTTGTTTACGATGCCATTCGAACCAGTTTTTGTAGATGAACAAATGTTTGTATGGAAGCAACTACATTTAAAGGACATTAATACCCAAAAAATCGAGTTAAAGACGGACCTCGCTGACAGCAGCCGAAACGCTTCATACTGATTGACTTTAAAGTATGACGTCACACCGTGCAATTTGTACTAAGCGTTGCATGGAAAATAAAGTAAATTGCTGTTTCGGTCGCGAAATACTGCGTTTAGGTCCATAGTTGTTGTACAAATTTGTTTCTATAAAAGCGTAAGGATTCTATTGGTACCTTTAAATTTACTCTTGGACAATAAATAAAAAAACTTTTTTTTCTAAACTTTCAAGGTTCATATCTTTTTATGATTTGAATTATATTTTGTAATTTATACTTTATTACAATCATTTGATGGTTTACTATCCATTTAGCAACACGACGTTATCAATTTTAACACCACGCACCAAGCCTATTGCCGCATGTTTGTCGCGTTATTTTAGGGTCTTTGTGTACCTATTAGGGTTTGCTAAAAGACTTGGCTTTGAAATAAGTAGACAAAGATTCGTGCAATAAAAATGTATAATAAAAAAAAACTAAATTGTGATCCGACTGTTTTAAAAAATTAGGGTCGTAGGTAAAACCTAAATTCACACAGACAGTCCCGGTTCATTCCCTACGGATTCGGTACTCTCGCCTGGGAAACGTGACGTAGCTGGTGCTCGCGGGCGCTCGCAATTCTGGCCGACTGTTCTCGTGAGGCGTCCCGCAGAGGTCATACAAGGTGACGGGTGCGTTCCCAGCCTCGCGGCGACGTACCGCTGGTGTAGGCCGTGGCTGCGGTGGTTTCTCCACCCAACTCAATAGCCCGAACTTTGGACCCTGGAACGCGCCGTCCAAATAGTATTAAAAAAAGAGTCCAGGTATGATTGTGAGCATCCCAGCAAGCGGCGGAAGAAAAGAAAGTGCCAATGTAGCAGTGATGCAGTGGATGTTCACAATCAGAGACGGAGATTACAATTTGTAAGGAAGATGCAATCGCTTATGGAAATTACGTGATCACAAAATGAGGGTGGACTTAAATATCAATTAACGATTGCATTATACTAGCCGGATGGTGCAAAACTAATGGTGAAATGAAAAAAAGCAGAAGCACTAAGCACAGTTAATCTAATGTCTAAAATAATTAATTACTACAGTTCAACAAAGCGTTATTATAATGTACCACTTACCCAAATTGGGGTTTAACAACACTCGTGACAAACATTTACCTACTTATTTAATAGGTACAAGTATTACACTACACGAGGAACGTTTAGAGACGATCACTATTAATTTCGGTTACGTTTTATAAAAAAAATTGTATTAGAGACCGAATAAATATATGTGACGTGCGTTCCACTCGGTAGCAGCTCAGGACTGTCGCGCCGGCGCGGAGATGCACGATGCGCAATAATGCATTCCTTGACTGGATTAAAACTTGTTTCCAAGGGTGCTAAGACTACGCGCAGCGCAAGCGGAAAAACGACGTCAATGGATTCATGTTACATTTTAACGTATAGATACTTTTAAGGTTGTAAATTTGTATATATTTGATTATAACATTAGTTTTAAGTATTGTATATATTTGTTTTTTACTAATAATATGAACAATAGTCTTATACATGTAACGATAACGTTACATTACCCCCCGCGTCTCGGGAAGGGTTTTAGTCTTAATTAAAACCCGCTTAATCAGTTAATCTAGCATTTACTCATTCATTCTATCATCTTACATACATTCTTTCAAAATTCCATTCACGAGAAACAACAACAACTTTACAATTACGTTGCTGACGCTACCTGATATTACGACGAGTTACCAGCCGGTGGAGCTAGTGACTCATGCTAGAAACTAGGTGTCATTGAGGGCATGTTATCTAATATTAACTAATTTAATGTCTTTTATATGCCAAACTCCGATATTTTTGCCTGACATATCCTCTAATTCGTAAACTAATGGTGACCGCTTTGTAATAACTCTGCATTTTAGATACTTGGGTGCCAACTTTTTACAGAAGTACTTATCTTTGTTACTAAGAACGTAAGTACGCTTATAGACTATATCACCTACGTTAAATTCTGCTGGTTTCCTTCGTAAGTTGTAATGAGCAGTATTCTTTACATGTGCATTCCATAGTGAGGCCTGCACATCATTGAATACTGAAGAGAGGCAACCCAAATTCTCAGCATAAATATCGCGTGGCAAGAACAGCACCTCATTACCCAGATCAGTGTCAGTATAGTGCGATCCGCATAAGACGAGCTCTCTACCGTATACGAGAAACGACGGAGTGTAACCGGTAGCTTCGTTAACAGAGTTATTGATCGCAAACTGTATTTGTGGGATAAAGGTGTCCCATGTTCTGTGGTCATTTTCCACGAATGTGGATAGACAAATAAGAATTGATTTATTGAATCTTTCGACTAAATTAATTTGTGGTGTGTACCTAGGCGTGAAATATATGTTTGGCACCTTGTATTTTTTAAACAATTTATCAGTGGTAGCACTAATAAAATGACTTCCATTGTCCAGAAAAATGGTCTGTGGTACACCGTAAACTAAGAAAATGGATTCTTCTAGAACTTTAACTACGGCGTCGGCAGTCGCACGCCGAAGAGGAAAAATGTTGCAGTATTTGGAGAAACAGCAAGTTACTACAAGCATATAACAATTTTGCTTGCGAGTGATAGGAAGAGGTCCTACAAAATCAATCGAGATCATTTGATGGGGACGAGAGCACTGCTTTGGACGTCCCATTTCTCCCAATGTAGTGTGATTTTGTAGCTTATAAGATAAGCATACGGAACACGATCCTACAAACTGAACTACACTATGGTGCATCCCGGGCCAATAATAGGATAAGGACAGGCGACGGTAAGTTTTAAATATGCCGAGATGTCCAGCGGTCGGTACCGAATGGTTTGCAGCAATAATCTGGTCGTGAAACTCAATGGGAACTACTTCCTTCCACTCGAATTCTGACATGAGATGTGATTTAGTTTTAGAAAGCCGAAATAATGAGTTATTTTTAATTATGAAATTTGGAAACTGGGTTGGAGAATTAAGACAGCCGTTATAAGTCTTTATGTACCAATCGTCCTTAGTAGATTGTATTGCGCCCGACAGAGATATAGCTGCAACTGGGACAGCACGAGACAGAGCATCGGGAATAACATTATCCACGCCTCTTCGATGCTTCATATCAAAGTTGAACGAAGATAATCTTACTCCCCAGCGTGCCAGTCTGCCAGATGGATTGTCTAGCGATAAAAACCATTTCAGCGCAGAATGGTCAGTGAACACCGTGAATTTATGACCGTTCTCTAAGTAACATCGCCAGTGCTCGAGAGAAGCTAAAACTGCTAGGGTCTCCCTTTCCGTGATACTGTAATTTTTCTCGGCACTGGTGAGTGAGCGGCTCATATAAGCTACGGGGTGTTCCTTCCCATCTAAGGTCTGCGTCAACATGGCGCCAATGCCGTAATTGCTGGCGTCCGTGTGGACTTCAAACGGTTTATCATACGCCGGGCAAGAGAGGACTGGCGCGGAGACCAAACAGTCTTTAAGGGCATTAAAGGCCGCGTCAGCCTCAGGCGTCCATTGGAAAGGTGGTGCCTTCTTGCCGTTTGAGGTTAATTTGTTAAGCGGACCAGCCACTGTACTAAAATTCGGAACGAAACGTCGGTACCAAGTTGCGGTACCGAGAAAGCGTTTCAATTCCTTCTTGCTAGTAGGCACGGGAAAATTTAAAATAGCTTGGACCTTTTCCGGATCCGTACGCAAACCACGAGCATCTACAACGTAGCCTAAATATTTCAATTCGCTGCGAAAGAATTGACATTTTTCAAAATTTACTGTCAGATTTGCTTTCCGTAACTTGTCCAACACGCGTACAAGGCGGGACACGTGTTCCTCGAAAGTTGAGCTTATGACAATGATGTCATCCAAATAGGCAAAAGTTTTAAATTCCATGTCAGCAAACAGCAAATCTACCAGGCGCTGCTGCGTTGCTGGCGCGTTACACAAGCCAAATGCGGTGGTTTTAAAACGGAGCGTGCCTTTAGATGGCACGTAAAAAGCAGTCTTATCGCGGTCTGAAGGTTCTATAGGGATCTGCCAAAAAGCCTTCGAAAGATCAATGCTGGACAAGTACTTTGCGTCTCGAAGATTATCAAGGATCTCTGAAACATATGGCAAATTGTACGCGTCGCGTTTTGTCACAGCATTGAGCTTCCGACTGTCGAGGCAGAACCTGGGCTGTCCATTTTTCTTGTGCACGATAAGCACTGGTGACGACCATGCACTCTCACATGGCTCAATGACATCTAGTGACAACATCTCGTCAACTTGCTCCACCAAAATACGCTGTTTTTCCGGCGACATTCTATAATAGCGCTGTCTTACTGGTTGCGCGTCTCCAGTGTCTATTTTATGAGAGATTAGGTTGGTCCGACCCAAACCTTTCTCTTGCATAGAAACAGATTTAAATTGAGCTATAACATTGTCTGCTATAGACCTCTGCGACTGAGTTAAATTATCGTAAGAGTTGATAAAAGAGTCAGGGTTAGTCACTTTTAATTCCGCAAGAGGGCTTTCAGACAATGTTATGCTGTCTAAATATTTTGGGCAGATTTGAAATGCACGCCAAAAGTCAATGCCTAGTATGATGGACGTTTCCACCTCGGGGACAACGTAAGCCTTAATGATATGAAACTGGCCTTCGAAAGTAACGGGTAAATACATGTATCCGATACTTTTTAAAGATTGACCACCTGCGGCTACCATAGAAATGTGGTCACCCTGTTGCAAAGTGCAGTCCACTAAGTGTTGATGGGCATTATTACCCACTATGCTCACTGCAGCACCAGAATCTAATAAAGCACAGGCGTCAATATCATTAACTTTAATATTTACATAGGGCCTAGGATCATTTTGAGGTTTGGAATGCAGAATTGTAGATATTCTATAAGTAGAAGAGAACGTTTTTATAAACGCAAGCCAAGAGTCCCATTCTTGTTGATTGAAATATCTACAATTCTGCCCATCTAGTTTTTTAAATTCTTACTCTTATTACATACAGGGCAGTCAGGGGTTTTAACATCTTTCAGTCCGCATTTAAAACAAAAGACGTCCCTATTCGCTTGGCACTGTCGGATGTGATGAGAGTTACTGCGACACCTAGGGCAGTAAGGTTGCTGCTGGTTTGCTTGAACTGTGTGTACATAGTTTTGGTGTTGTGTTTTGTTTTGATTTTGTTGTCCAAAATGTTGATTTTTTGAATAATGTGCTTTATTGTAATTGTTGTCATATGTGAAATTTTGTTTAGTATAAGTGTTATTGGTAAATCTATGTGGAGTTTTATTTGCTTCCTTTGCGTACGCAAATTCAGGTGCAACAGTATCAGACGTCGCTTTTGGTGGCTCCTGAAATTGCGTAAGACGAGAATGAAAAGTCTCGTAATTTCGGCAAAGAGAACGCAGGGTGTCTATAGTTGAAATTGTAGCAGCTGAGGCTGCAAGTGTGCTGGCGTAACAAGGTCTAATATTGTGGAGTAGGATTTCGAGCTGTTCCTCTTCGCTTAGAGACCTGGATAGGCGAGAAAACATCCCACTCATAATCGAGAGATAAATGGTTATGTTCTCCCGCTCACCCTGTGTGCGAGAGCGAATCTCAGAAATGAGACGGTAATCGTAATCCGATTGGTCAAAATCTTCTTTTAATTTGGCGGCAAGCTCGGGCCATGATGAGACTTTGTCTTTTACCGAGCGGAACCAATGAAGGGCATCGTCCTGAAAGATCTCGGTGGCAAATGACAAGATTTTTGTGGAAACAATATTACGTGCTACCATGAATTCATCGACGCGCTGTATAAATGAGCGCACACACGTCTTGCCGTTAAATTTTAATTTACTTAAGTCACCTACAGTACGGTCGCATGTCACTGAAATCAAGTTTTGTATTTCGGGGACCATCGCCGCAGCCTCACCAGAGGGGCCGGCGCTTGCATTAGATGCGACGTTCGCTGAAGCAATTGGCTTTTTCGCTAGAAGAGCGGCGAGCCTTCGTGAATTAAGTTTGTAGCCTTCTACTATCTCTCGATACTGTGTTTTAATGTCGTCACTACACGTTATCCTCGCTAAACGATTATTGAGGTGATTTAACATATTTTGCGTTCTCATTATCGTGGGCACATTAGGGTCAGATACATCGAGATTCATCTGAATTTTTGTGAGAACTTCTAAGCAACCTTTGAGGTCCTGTCGAACATCCAGCGGGGACTCTAATATGTGTTCGGACGGGTATTCTGAAGCTAATTTTACGATTTGCTTGCGAAGTTCTTCAACTGAAGAACCCGCGGTAGCACCTCGGATCCGAACCTCATATTCTAGTTCCGCCTTTTGAAGTGAAAGATATTTGACAGGAAGCATCATGAATTTAAGTGATTTTAACCAATGGGTAAGTGGTTACAAGCAAAATCAAAACTATAAATGTATCTATGAACAAAATTCTCCGTTCTGTTACAAATAAAATGATTATTGATGAACGTCTGGTTTTTTTCCAAATTAGTAAAAATAAAAAATAAAACAGTTTAGCAGCAACTAAAAATAAAAAAAGGGTGCTACTAATGTGTACAATAGCCTTAATAAACTCAATATGAAGTTGGTCAGAAAATATAAAATTCCATAAAATTATTAAAGCGCCATATTAAGCTCCTGGTATTAAAATATATTATTCATTTAAAAACGAGTGTAAAACAATTTACACGAAATAAGCGCTACTGGAAATTACAAATCAATCATGTAAATACAAATGTACACTTTAGTATCAAAAAACCAAAAATAAAAGAAACGTTTCACAAAAATAAGCCACAAACATACACCAACTACAAAAGCCGATGGAAAAAAAACAGGATCTGTGTGAATTTAACCACGTAAAAGGGCGCCAGTGTCGCGTTATTTTAGGGTCTTTGTGTACCTATTAGGGTTTGCTAAAAGACTTGGCTTTGAAATAAGTAGACAAAGATTCGTGCAATAAAAATGTATAATAAAAAAAAACTAAATTGTGATCCGACTGTTTTAAAAAATTAGGGTCGTAGGTAAAAACTAAATTCACACAGACAGTCCCGGTTCATTCCCTACGGATTCGGTACTCTCGCCTGGGAAACGTGACGTAGCTGGTGCTCGCGGGCGCTCGCAATTCTGGCCGACTGTTCTCGTGAGGCGTCCCGCAGAGGTCATACAAGGTGACGGGTGCGTTCCCAGCCTCGCGGCGACGTACCGCTGGTGTAGGCCGTGGCTGCGGTGGTTTCTCCACCCAACTCAATAGCCCGAACTTTGGACCCTGGAACGCGCCGTCCAAATAGTATTAAAAAAAGAGTCCAGGTATGATTGTGAGCATCCCAGCAAGCGGCGGAAGAAAAGAAAGTGCCAATGTAGCAGTGATGCAGTGGATGTTCACAATCAGAGACGGAGATTACAATTTGTAAGGAAGATGCAATCGCTTATGGAAATTACGTGATCACAAAATGAGGGTGGACTTAAATATCAATTAACGATTGCATTATACTAGCCGGATGGTGCAAAACTAATGGTGAAATGAAAAAAAGCAGAAGCACTAAGCACAGTTAATCTAATGTCTAAAATAATTAATTACTACAGTTCAACAAAGCGTTATTATAATGTACCACTTACCCAAATTGGGGTTTAACAACACTCGTGACAAACATTTACCTACTTATTTAATAGGTACAAGTATTACACTACACGAGGAACGTTTAGAGACGATCACTATTAATTTCGGTTACGTTTTATAAAAAAAATTGTATTAGAGACCGAATAAATATATGTGACGTGCGTTCCACTCGGTAGCAGCTCAGGACTGTCGCGCCGGCGCGGAGATGCACGATGCGCAATAATGCATTCCTTGACTGGATAAAAACTTGTTTCCAAGGGTGCTAAGACTACGCGCAGCGCAAGCGGAAAAACGACGTCAATGGATTCATGTTACATTTTAACGTATAGATACTTTTAAGGTTGTAAATTTGTATATATTTGATTATAACATTAGTTTTAAGTATTGTATATATTTGTTTTTTACTAATAATATGAACAATAGTCTTATACATGTAACGATAACGTTACATGTTTTTAATTCATTAGCCGCCAAGCGTTTAGCGTTAGCGTTAGCGTTTAGTGTACGGTGGGGTAAGAGCATAGTTTATTACGTTCCTTGTGAGCGCTGTTTGCAGCATGCAAAGCTTGGCCCGCTTAAAGCAAGTGATAAATTGTAGCCTATGACCGCCTGACATCTACCTGTTAACACATTGCGCTACCAAGAATCGCTACCACGCTACACTCGTAGTCAAACCCATAGTTTTCCTCATAGCAAAAGGCAACTACGGCATAGACGCCCGCTAGGCAGGGTCTTGGAAGTGAGTGTTAAAATTAACACGTTCAGCGCCATCGACTTTCATTGCGCTACGCACGTAGACAACATGGGGGACTCCGTATGTAGATGAAAGCGCCGACCTTTTTTTTTTAATACAACGATGGTGGCAAACAAGCTTACGGCCTGCCTGATGTTAAGCTGTTACCGTAGCCTATGGACACCTGGCTGGCTCCTGGCACTAAAAGTGTTAATTGGCTACTTTCCTTTTTTTAGATGCTTTTCGAACCAGTTTATAGAGAGAATCAAATGTCTGTGGTACCAACTAGAATTAGGGCTCAAGAAAATGCGTAAATGAGAGTCAAAATCAGATATCGCTAGCAACACAGCGTACGAATATAAAATTGTGACAAAATCACACACACACATATAATTATGTACATATGCAGGCAACTACGCACGCACGCACGCACCTGATATCACTGAATTCGGCACAAAAACTGACTTTCGTAAGAGAGTGTGATACGCAGCTCACTATAAAGTCGTAGGTATAACCACAAATAAGTGCCTAGCTAAAGTGACAGAGCACTTTAGCTAGGCACTTATTTGTGTCAGCTAGGTACTGAATCACCGAGTTAAGGACTAAAACAGGCAACCTATTTTTATGAAAACGGGTTGAATTAGGGCGAGGAAAGGGCAGTGGGCCGATGACCTGTCTAAAAATGATCCATGCTTTAATTAGGCACCTTTTTTTTTGCCCAGCTTTCTTACTTATTAATTTATTTCCAGGGTAACTAACAGCTATAAAATTTATGAATAGCATGAAAAAAAGTCAATTACAGGATCTCACAGATAGCCCTTCAACTAAACTTTAACTTCATCATCATCATCATCATCTCCGAATTGCTAAACTTAAGTGGCAGTGGGCGGGGCACATTGCACGTAGAACCGATGGCCGTTGGGGCGGAAAGGTTCTCGAGTGGCGACCACGTACCGGAAGGCGCGGCGTGGGTAGGCCCCCCACAAGGTGGACTGATGACCTGGTAAAGTTCGCGGAAGTCCGCTGGATGCGGGTGGCGCAGGACCGGACATTGGTGCACTCTTTGGGGGTGGACTATGTCCAGCAGTGGATGTCTTTCGGCTGATATGAACTTTAACTTAATTAAAGTAAAATATAATTGTAAATACTTTACGTATCTTTGTATTTAAAACTAGACGATGAGTTTAGACATCTATATAATTATAACATTGAACACCCGATGAAAGACATAAGTACACTCAGTGAGCACTTAAGGGGAGTAGCTATATGCCTGATGATCGTTGGTAAGGCTCTTTATAAATGATCTGGTGAATAAACCTGAAAAATATTGTGTTTCAATGTTTGTAATTTTTTTTTTCGTATATCTTTTCTAATTTTGCCACAAAGTCTGAAGTTTTTATACTGTTGCTAATTGTTCTAAAATTTGCATATGTATTTAAATATGATAGAAAAACTAATTTATTCAGCCTTCATTTGATACCTTACACGTGTATGTACGTCGCATGGTTTGGATTTAATTGAACACTTTTCCAAACGCGGCCGCGGCGATTTTCATGACGTCATTGCTCGGGAGATCGACTCCTTAGAGATTGTCACCCGGCAGTTTTGGGGTCCAGGAGATATGCCTAATAACATAATTAATGATGGCGCTGGTATCCGAAAGTGAAGTATTTTCCCGTAACAACATGCTATCAGGCTGTTTCCAGCTTAAAATTTTCCCTCTACAGTTGCCCTAAAACATTTATTAATTGTACGCACGTCAAGTAGATCTAAATGTCAGATATTGTATGGGATTTTGACAGTTTTGTCCTATATTGCAATCGAATATTACGTGATCACCCCTCTGAAACCGGTTGGAAGTGTTCACGGACTGTACGTCGGTATAGCAGAGTGAAGTGATTCTCCAATGTCAGATCTTATTCGTGGACGTATAAGCATTCGTTTATCTCGCACTAACATGCTGGTTAGTAAGGGACGAACATAAACGCGATCATGCTAGCTAGGCAGATCTGGTTTACTCGATCATACAATCACAGGTAGCACTCGTGTATAAATAATTGGTTTGCGTCGGGGTTCGATAGTAAATAATATTACTTTTAATATGGGATGAATATATTTGAGAGATAATAGAACATATAACAGCATAAGAGTAAAACGTTTAAAATTACATACAACTAAGTATAAAACTAAAATTAATCTTAACTAAAATTAATCTTAACTAAAAATATTACAATAGCATTGAAATTAGTATCTACTCCAGTCCTCAAAAGCTCTAAGCGAGAACTTTCTGAAAACGTAGTTTCTAAGTTATTCAAAATGTTAGTATTGAAAACATGAAGACATAGTTGGCTTTGAATAAAGACACATTAGCATAACACAGCCACTCAAACGTCGTTATGCAAAGCTATGAAAATATCACCAACAATAAAGTTATATCTTAGGTACCTATCTAATATAATTAGGTAGATGGTAGTTGTGGTAGAATGACATTTTCAATCGAGTATTACAATCACTAGCTGCCCACGTGCAGCAGGGTTGCCATACGTCAGGATTTTTGATTCTTTTCCCAGGATTGCAGCCAGACTTAGCATGTGTCAGGATTTTAGAAATTATCTCATTAAATACCACCAAAGTGATTACCACCAAAGGTGCGCTAAGATGTGTTTTCATAATAGTTGAAAACAAAGCGTCACACATCTCTGAGGTGGTGACTGGTGAGTAAGCTCGCCAGAGCTCCCGAGGATGTGTTGTGTTCAATCAACATAATGAATCCTGAAATAAATAAAGGGTCGGCAACGCGCTTGTGATTCTTCTGGAGCCACACGCATCCATAGGCTACGGCATCTGCTTACCATCAGGCAGACCGTAGGGTTGGTTGCCACCTTCGTAGTATAAAGAAAAAACATCTGACAAGGACTTTGCAATCCACTTCTGTGTCAACAAGCAATGACAGTACCTATCAACCATCTTTTGTTTATGAAACCAGTAATTTATAGAGAATTATCCTTGTCACGTTGACAATCTGGTGTAATAGGAGCCTTGTGAGTTCTCAACACACATTGTGACGTCACAACTGTTTGAAACATGTGGATCATCGTGTTACCCGTACGTGCCAACCGTTAACACGTGTGCTTAGTTTCTTTCTACAGCACGTTATTTCACCTAATACCTGACTATAGCCTCCGCAAACACACGAGATCACGCACGCTTGTTTGCGGGGATTCCATTTCATCAAGGAAAACATGGCAAGAGCGAATATTAGCCGGCTGCTGGATGATTTTTATATGAAGAATCCATCGATTGGACGAGAGAGCATCGTGAAGGAAGACCAAACAAGGTCCAGTTTTCCCTCTGGGTAGGAAGGTCAGCTGGCTGTCACTTTTTTAATACTAGTGACAACGCGATCAGGATTAGGTGCCAAATCGGACTCTGGGCTTTTTTTAGGAGCATGATTATTACGCCCTGTGGACACCGACCAGCTGTAACTCCACCCGTGCGCACGTCGCGGCTGCCGTCGCTGAACTGGCGGGAGGGGTGCGTCCACGCAGGAAGGTACAGAGAGAGACAGAACGATACGCGGTGAAATGGCGACGTAGCAACAATGCATAGGTTTTATGGTGTCTGTCAGACGTAACATCAGCGGCAGAGGGAAGGATGACCTTACGCCGAGTATTAGGTCATGTCATGATTTACCTCCTCCACCACCACCGAGTGAGCCTAAATCATCATCTGCAAGGAAGTTGTGTCGTGTCTGTCCAAGCAAATTGAAGCGGCAAACAAGATTTGTTTGTTGTGCTTGTGCAAAACCGATTTGTCTGCAGTGTGCGGCGCAAATTTGTGTAGACTGCAAGAGTGAAGTTTAAGGCTGATTTAGAAAAAAACTGCTGTAAGGATTATTTTTTATATTTATTAACTGTATGCCAGAAGATAGCAAATTTAAGTTAAAATTGTTGATAACATGTTTAATTTTTTTTATAGAGTGTTTTTAAAAAGGGCTGTGTCTAAAGTACCTAGATTACGATGATTATAAACAAGATTGATTATTTTAGTAATCCTTGAGTTTCATTTCAACTAATTAACCTTTATTAGTTCCATATATTACTACAAAATAATACTTATATACGTACATATACATAATTTTATAATTTTTAAATAATGGCAACTAAAATGCACGTCGGACAGACTACTCCTCAGTAGAATGATTACAAGAAACCCACCTCAGCGGCAGAGGGTTAATCGATATAATAATCGATAGTTCAGCTATGTTCCATGATACAGATGTACAAGGTGGCGCAAAAGAAGTCAACCGATGTTCTTTATGCCATAGAACATCGGGTGACTACTTTTGCGCCACCTTATACCTAGTGAATGGTCTTCCACTGGGAAATCTCGGAAATACCCGAAGCGTCAATATTTACCGCATTAAATGGTTGACAAGTCAATGGCGAATAATATAGAAACTTCATAATCAAAGTCCAATGTCAAAATGAAGGTAGTATTTTGACCTTTCTCATTGACGAATGAAGTTTCAAATTAATGGAAATAAACAATTCAATCATTAAATATGTTAACTGATTGACACTTCGGGTCCAGGCGCATTTCTGAGTTTGCCCGGTGGAAAAAAAACTTTGTACTGTGTATGGGGATGCCGAAAGATTCCAAAGATTACCTCCTATTGCGATCAGTCAGCATCCCCCAAAATGCTTCGGCATCAGGCGATATCAGCAGTCTCTTGGTACGGCATTTATTATTAAATACAGCTAAAGAAGCATTTTCATACCCAGAATTTAGGTAGTGCTTCATAAGCAGTCTCCTGAATTTTTTATTTTTTTATTTAATTGACATAAGTAATGACATGTAATATTTATAATATTATTAATAAATGACTTATGACTTATTCTTATTCTTCTCACATCTAATGGCTTCATTCAGGTAGACTATTAAATAGGCAACGGATACGTTACTTAAGTAATAATATAACCAATATTGTAAACACTGTATATCTCTTCTGTTACAAAGGTTTTTATAAGTACCAACTCATCACGTCGTATATCAGAAATCCCACCGTAGACGAGTAATTTGCCCGCGGCTTTTAATAGCGAGTGATAAAAATGTAGGTCGCTGTTGCAGATTTCACTCCTGACAGTAAAATATGCGCTACCTTTTTAAAAATGCAGCAACTGGCTACGAGGCTAAAACAGAGTTACGGTGTTTCATAATTAGCAGTATTAAACCTGTGAAATGTTGAGCTAGACGTAAAAATGCAGGTTCAGACGAAGGCTTTGTGCATGACACTCGCTGAAAACAAAGGAGCGTGAAATTTATGATCGCGCCAGGCATTTTAGATTCAATTAAGTGGCAGTAAGGTTTAGTTTCGTTTAGAGCTGGTTTTGGCTTAATGCTTTGTTGATTTAGGGAGTATTGTTAATCATACTAATCCTCGATGTAGGTTGCTTCGATGGAGCTTTGTGCTCGTAAATAGGGTCCGATTTCTGCAGGCACCGTATTCAAAGATCAGAATAGGGAGTGCAATTTTAGGTGAATATATTCCACTGTAAAATTATAATGGGCTTAGACTAAACTTGCGGTTGTTTGAAAACATGCACGTATGCTTGATCTAACTAAGCGTTTATAATACACATCGAGCTAAGCTTTACCATATTTGAAATTGTATGACGTGACGATCTGGTCGATCACGTTATGCATTGTACAGTCGATTTCTCTAATATCTATACAAATAAACTTTCAAAAATATCAACACATGCGTCTTATTTCAGTAACATTAAGGACTGTGTCTGTGTATTTTTGCTCTCGACTGTACGTACGTCAGGTAGACAAATGTGACTTTTTGTATGGGAAAATGACAATTGTGTAACGTGTCTTCGAAAAGTTAGGTGATCATAATATCCCTCTGGTAAAGGTCGCGGGAGTCCGCTGGATGCTGGTGCATGTCCAGCAGTGGACGTCTTTCGGCAAATATGACGACGATAATGACGATGAGGAATGATTTTAGTGGTAAGTATATGTACCAAAATTTGTCTAACATATTACACTCAAGAGCAAAAGTTTCGGGTCGATGAAATAGCGTCCTAATTCCTAAAATAGTCCAAATGTTGTACAGTTTTTTAATCTTTTCATGATCTTTATTAAATTTTACATCTTAAACTAAACTGCAGAAATAACAGTAAAAAAGAAATACGTTACCAGGTTTTAATCGGACTCGTAAAAACCCATGAAAATAACAACGTTAACGGAGCGAGATATCGCAAAAATCGTCATTTTTGGATGTTGATATCTTTATGATACGAGTAGGATCCCGGAAATTGCTAATACATTTGGGCATAACGAAGACTAGTATGTTATGTAAATAAGACTAGTGAAAAATATTTAAAAAAACCTATTGCGGTTATTTAATTTAGGGTGACCCGAAACTTTTGCTCTGGAGTGTATATTGACAGCTCTGCGCCGCGCCGTTTGCCCCTGCAGCAAATAGATGGCGTAATGGTTTGACTACATTCACGATACATATTTGCCACTTGGTGGTGGTCGTGTAGTTCTTCTGACATTCACTGGTCCGCCATTTGTCTCTGCGATAAATGGATGGACGTAATGTTGTTCCAACATTCAATGTCGTTTGGATAGCGCGTGGACGAGTAATTTCTTCAAAAGCATATTTTTCCGAATTTTATAATTTCGAATACCAACTTAAGGAATTTTGGATTTTCAGGATATAATACTAACTTAACCTATACCAAAATAAGATAAGCTATGTGCAACGAAATTTTGGAGTGCGTCAATATGGTTTCAGATAATTGACTCCTCGAAATTATCGTGTTAAACCACTAGCCGGGATTAGGGTGAAACTGTAATGTTCAATATGCATTCATACTTATTTTACGAACGTTGGGTGACAATTCAGTATTTGTAGGACATTTATTACATACAACAATGTATTGTGCTCCACTGAAATATAATGGACATCCAGTAAAGATACCGTTTACATTTACACTATTGGGTGGCCGCGCTCTGGTGAGCAACTAGGGCGCACCCCAATTCATTACATCGTAGCTGGCTGGCGCACAATATATTTAAAGGTTCATAAACAAACATATTAACGTGGTAGCGGGATGGTGCGGCTGATCGGAAATGCTGATTATGGTTTGGATTATTCCGATCTATATCTAGGAGAACTATTTACCTATGCCAAGTCTTGGATTAGTGCCAAAGTAGACCCCTGGCTTCTTTAGGGTACAACTGCGAAAACGCTACTACTAGACTACAAATTACTTGAGAACTACTTGACTTAATGTCCTATGCGTTGCGTTTTTTCTTGGGCAGCGCGCTTCACTTCCGAGCAATCCACCAATCAAATTAATGATGATTGAACGTAATAGGAATGTTGGCATGACTATCAAGTCATTTTACAATAAGGCCTCTCGAATGGAAGGTCTGATAGCAGTCGCTTTCGTAAAACTAGTGCCTACTACTCGTAGATTAGGTAGTAAAGAAGACCCCAGGCTCCCGTAATTTGAGACAGTGAATTACTTGTTATTCTCATTTGATAATAAGGATAAGTAACGTACCTATTTGGACTATCGATACAACTGGAGATTTATTTTTTATCAGAATTAAAAAATAAATATATATGTTGAATAACTTTATAGAAAGACTGATGTTATGAAAACTGGCTAAGTCAAATCTAACCTAGTTAAGATTTCATATTTTCAAATAACAGCAATTGTTATAGGTAGCCAATAAAGCAAAGACATTTGGTTTCTATTAATACATATTTCGATTTTGCATAGAACTTGGCACTCATTTAGATCTCCAGTCTTTTTGCGGCGAAGCCCACATCCAAGCATAATTTTTGTATTGAACTTGGCTCTCCTGTTTTACATTTATGTTTTTGGTGGGATAATAACAAAGACACACATTAGACAGACAGCAATATATTAATAATAAATGTTAAAAAGAATATTTACAATTCACTTACATGAGAATTAAAGTATAACATTAAACTAACAAAAAGGACCACCCCGGATCGTTGGTGGCCCAAAAGTTCCCATGACACTGGCAGCGTTGCCACGCTGGATGGCCAACGAAATCTGTTGAGCCAGGAACGATCCGGAACGAGGATCGCAGCCCCATCCCTAAGCCGGCGACCCAAACTCCGCATGAAGTCTTTGGCCTCCGTACCCCACGGTCCCGCAGTCTCCACCGCCACTGGCTCAAAGTCGTACATTGGCTCCAAGGCAGAGTAGCTGGCATGACAGCAATTATAGGATCTCACTGGTATTTCAAGCTAGAAATCAGAAAAATCTTTAGTCGATAGCTTTCTCACGTCGCTTGTTACTCGTATGTCTATGCATATTGTTAACGAGTGGAAAATTGTTAGGAAAGAGCTGTGAGTGCTCGATAAAACGCTTAGTCGGAATGCTGCGGTCTCCGATGCTCCGAGTTTGCGGATCGCTTTGCAACTTCTTAAGGTGTGGCCCAACCGAGGAGCACAAGGTCGTCTAGGTTATTATGGAATATGTCATATAACAATTAGCCTCTAATCGAACGAGCGAAGCGAACGAAGTTCTATGCTTCAGCTTGGACCGAAAATCGTTTGTATGTTCAGATGTCCCGCTTTCCCGCTTTTCTCCTCTACAAGTCGCATTTCTCAACCTATTCTCGTGAAATTTCGTGAGCAGGTTCAATGTATAGCTTTTTTGCCGATTCAGTTTTTAAATACTTCTACAGCTCATAGAAGTGGGTTTAATTGGTAAAGCCATCTGCCCCGGTAAGTCAACACGATGATGTCGATGATACATGGGTTCAAGTCCCGCTGGGATTTTTTTCATTGTTTGATCTTTGTTTCAATTCAATCCAATAATTTATGTATAAAATATGAAATTTTACATGTCAATTGCTTATGCTAGATAATACTTAACTTATGTACTCTACTATTCTAGTTACATTATAGATTTGGGAGGCGAGGCTGAGTCAGCGAACCAGTTACGTTTTGGTGTTGAACCAATTTTACTACAGGTAGGTACGTATACATACGAGTATATTAAGTAGATCTCGAAAAAGGCATCGACTGAGTAGTAGGCATAGGTTTCAATAACAAAGCAGTGGAGTTATTACTTTAACGTATCATCATCAACCTATATGAAAAACGGCGATGGCAGAACATCAAGATTTTCATCACTTAACTTTGTCGCAATTAGGTGTCAATTAATAAGAGGAGTTTTTGCGATCTCTAGCGACGCGCGAATTTGACTCTCTTTTATGCCTTGCCTTTTGTTATGCTGTAACTGCATTTTATCCTCTCTAATAACTAGTTCTAATGGCATTTAGCAAAACATAATAGGAATAGTATAATCGCAATGAAATCGGAAATCTGGAGGGAATCGAATTCACTATTTATAGGGAAGTGGGAGACTCGACGTAGGTGGCTGCTTTCTGGCCCACCTATTAAATTTCCTATTCATGACTAGAAAAGAGAAACACAGCTCAACTGCATAAAACAATCCCAGCTCAATCAATGGAATGGACATTACTGTGGAGTTAAACAATGCGCGGCAATAAAGTTGGAAGTAGGACGGACCATTAACGTTTACGATACAACAAATTAACATAACATTACAATTAAATTGCACTAATCAACGGCCGTTACCGTGTATATGGCGGTTAAACGCCGACATTTTAGATGTGGAGTAATAACGACGATTTTTGATTTTTACCTATGTCACCATTTAAATGCCAACAACTAAGATGTCGTGTGTTGTTGAGCAGATGGTGGCAAAAACGACACGGTATTAGGCGTTAACTGTCAGTTAAGCAAACCTCCTACCTGATGACCTGGTAAAAGTCCGGAGTCCGCTGGATGAGCGTGCGCAGGACCGGTCACTTTAACACTCTTTGGCGGAGGCAGTGGACGTCTATCGGCTTATATTATGATGATGCAAACTTCATGCTTTCGAGGGAGCATATTTGCTTTTTGTGTGTAGGTAATAAATTGCGTTCCCAAATTCCACCAAGTCTTAGCGTTATCCTCCATATCCAGTTGCACGCTGAAGAGATCTCGAGGTCCGCATGCTGCCAAGAACGGCTCCGATTCAGGCACCAGTTTTTACGGAAAGGCCAACTTCGGTTGCTCCGGAAGAATCCTTGATTATTCAGACATGAAAGTCAACCAGGCCAGTGCGACTTGCTGCAAAGTCGCGTCGCGCGCGACTCGGCTACTCCTGTCTCGCTCACACTGTGTAAATTAAGAAAGAGGATGGTGGATTCTTCTCGCGTCTCGGCGTTAAGGTGCTGTCAACACCAAAACACCAAAAACGCGCACACTGTCTATTTGTATCGGAGTAAACGAAAGCGAGTGTTACTTGGGCGGCCAGGTTTTAGAAAAAAATAATGAATACATATTGATAAAAAAAAAGTGTGGATTATTTGTGAACTCGTTAGCGGTTTAGGTATGAATATGTGGACTTCATGTTTTTAATTGTAGACCCATAAAAAAAATAAGTACATAGAACCGTTTAAGATGATTTTAAGACCAATCTTTGCAATTATTTTCCATCGAGCCGCTTTCGTTCAATTATGTTTCGAGTCCATCTACGGTCTTGGAAATATGATGAATATTAACTTTTTCTTTTTTGATGTGCTAGAACAAATAGGGTTTCTTAAAAAAAACTGCTTAAATAATATCAATTTCAACAAATTAGGTCTTGTCAGCCTCTTAATTTGTGTTTCGCAGCAGCACGGCTACGAGTATCACAGGACGGCCCGCGAGCTGTGTCGCGGCGTGATAGACTATCCGTCTCTTTCTAATCAGAGCGCTAATAAGAGACCGATAGTTTATCCCGACTCGACACAGCCCGCGGACCGTCCTGTGATAATAGTCGTGCTGCATGGCTATCACAAGACGGCCGCGACATACTCTCGAGCACTCTCGCATTATGGGTATCTCTCTTATGAGACCACTTAGAAGATACGGATAGTGCGAGAGACCTCGAGAGTATGTCGCGGCCGTCTTGTTATAGCCGTGCAGGATATTTTATCGCCGACATACTTTAAGAGACCATTCTCTAGCAGCTCATAAATTGCGCCGGACATCCAGCAAATCTTTTATTCGTAACAGCTTTGTTGGCTGTTCGTTTTTCGCACTGCATAAAGTTTTCTTTGACGCATTTGCGCCCCGTTGGTGATTATACTAAAGTAAATGTGCTCGCAACTGGCAATTTTGTTGGGAAGGTAATAAATTGCCATCAGTTTACTAAAGTTAACTATGACGACTTTAATATTGAATTTACCACAAAAGTCGTCATAGTTAACTTTAGTAAACTGATGGCAATTTATTTAGGCGAGTTCAGTTTGTATGCGGTATTTTATACTTGAACGTGAGCTTATCTATTGATGTCGCACAGATTTCCGCACATTTTATTAATTTATTTAGAAGTATATTCGCAGTATAAAATTTACGTAGTAGCAATATCATGCGCGGAAGTGGGTCGATGCGCTTGCAGAGGGTTGTTTTATGTTTCATGTAACATGTTACCCGATTGCTCCAAGACGCCAGGACCAATTTGTTATTTTTTTAATTTATTTCCAGGTAATCCTATTGTTATCAGGTCATGATCTGATGATGGGATCCTGGAGAGATAGAGGTAACTGTTCGAATAAGGTGAATTACTGAATTGAAGTCGGTTAAAAAATAGTTTTGAAAGCTTGAAGTAAGTTATTCTTTGTTTTTTTTTGGTTGCTCTCCTGCATTAACTGATGCTGGCATATCCGAAACTGAATGGAGTTTTTTTATTTAAAACGACCACAGTTATGTTTATTGTATGGTGACTTTAATATGCATTAAAGCCAACGAACCGTGTAGAGCGTGCCATGCATGTTTTATGCGCACGGGCCGTACAGAATGCAATATGCAGCTAAACAAGAGCCTATGTATTATAAACTTAAATATACATACTATGTGTACCATACTATACGGTGTTTTAAATTAGCTCACGGGCAAATTCCATGCTAAGCTAACATGGCAAGTTCGCTTAATTTTTGGTGTGAGTGGGTTTAGTGCAACGAAGTGCTAATATTGAAGTACCTATACGTACGTTCAGTCTCAATAATAAAGTTACTTCTAATCCTGCCTAGGTGTGTGTTTATAGTGATATATTGGATATATTCGATATATGCGATATATTCGATAAATGCGATATATTCGATATATGCGATATATTCGATAAATGCGATATATTGGATATATGCGATATATTCGATATATTGGTTGTTGTCTTTTAATCCTGACTAGGTGTGTGTTTATGCTTATTGCGGATACAAACATCGGAAATCAGGACTATTATTGTAGCTCTTAAATTATTGAACAGATTTCAATAAACGTGACATCGGTGGGCTGGCTAGTAAAATTCATGGGGGCCATAGAGTAAAAATTGTATGTAGCCACTGCACTACACATCAATGGGGCTCCTCAATAGACATATTTTAGGCCATAAATGGCGTTAAAAAACAAGTGACGGTCATCGGATTTTGTGGACAAGCTCCCAGAAATATTGGAGTTTCCATCGTGTAGGTTGTACGCTTGTTTGTCACGCTGTACGTTTCTCGGGGTTGGCTATTTTTTTCCTAAACTGCATTACACATCTTCTCGTTTCGTATAAGTCTTAGCGAATAAAGTCCACTTTAAACAGTGTTTATGAAGCGGTTGAGTGTGACTGGGAAAAATAAATTTCACTTTTCCTTTGTGCGAGAGAGATAAACATGTCTTACTTAAATTGTGTAGGTGCTCTACCCTCTGTTGGGTACAGTTGTAATTATCTTTAAGGTTCAGAAGGACCAAATTACTTGGAGTTATTTGACCGCAATATACAGGGTGTGCGGGAGAAGCAAAACAGCAAGGAGCTCACGCAATGAAGAAATGGTTTTTTATTGTATATAGGTTGCATGACGATATTTATTCATCACAACTTTATTTATTCATTCATCATAACATAACCATAACATTCATAACTGATTATTAATAGAGTAATAAGACGACTTCCAGTTATTTATCACTAGGCAATGACTTTCCCGGCTTTTACAAATATTTTAGTTTTAATTTTAACTAATTTGTTCTTATCCTAAAGTGCATCACTGCATGTTTAATGTGATTGGAATGTTGTCAAAAAGCGGGGCAATTGTTTGCGTTTTGAACTGACGTCCGTGCAAACTGTTAAGTTTCGAACTCTGGCATGTTTACATTAGACAAAATCTAGCGTTTATTTCAAGATTTCACCGGTGTATATTTTAATGATAGAGTTGGTGGTATATTATGATGATAGATTCTGTTAAAAAGTACCTAACCCAATCACGCGTGAAGCGTTTCTGTTTAGCCCTACGGTTGATTGGTAGATAACTTTTGGAGGCATCTAGTCCGCCATTTGTATTTAATATTGAAGTTTATAAAGTTAATCACACAAATTTGAACCAATTAAGAAAAGGATTACCATTAAATAGTAGGTAGGCCAGTAGGTCGATCACGTAACGCATTGTACGAACGTCGGGTAGGTCTAATGTCACTTTTTATATGGAAATTTGACAGTTAAATTGTACTAACGCGCGTTCGGAACGTTACGCGATTACCCCTCAGATCACGTAACGTTCCGAACGCGCGTTAGTACAGTTTAACTGTCAATTTTCCATATAAAAAGTGACATTTAGACCTACCTGACGCGCGTACAATGCGTTACGTGATCGACCAGCAGATACTGACGCAACCAATCGCAAAATATTTGTTTGTTAGTGAGTGACGCCTATTTAGAAAAAAAGATGTCCCTACACCTTTGTTAAACAACCTGTACATTGTAATATCTACATGTTCACAGCGTTTGCAATTACTCTCGCAGTCTTGCGTTTACAGGCACCACTATCTGTGTTAAGGTAAGGCCGTATCTCCATTCCAGTACCAGTGACATACGTCTTTGCTAACGGCAGTAGCACGGGGCATCCAGGGACTCCCAGGTTTTCAAGGCATTCGGGCTATTTTCGCTTTTGAGTGAGCTAGCCACCGGTAATTTAAAATGGCTGAGTTGAAATGGCTTAATATTTTTACTGCCAGGAACCCCCCTAGCCTAGCCTAGTGCCTAATGGGCGCCTATGCCGTAGTCGCATTCCGCTACTTAGCGGAAAAACCACGGCATCGGTTACAATCATAGCGCGTAGCGATTCTTGGCACTCAACTTGTTAAGGCGCCGTAGGTTCAGCAAAGTTAAGCGAACATAGTTTTTGAAACAATATAATGCGTCTATGGGTTACGGTAGCCTAGTGGTTCAGGCATGCGGCTGTCAAGCGGCGGTCGTGGGTTCGAATCCCGGCTCGTACCAATGAGTTTTTCGGAACTTATGTACGGAATATTTACCGTTAGCTTTTCGGTGAAGGAAAACATCGTGAGGAAACCGGTCTAATCCCAATAAGGTCTAGATTTCCCTCTGGGTTGGAAGGTCAGATGGCAGTCGCTTTCGTAAAATTAGTGCCTATGCCAAATCTTGGGATTAGGTGTCAAAGCGGACCCCGGGCTCCTGTAGGGGCACAACCGGGAATAATAACGCTAGGAGGATGATGATAATGCGTCTATGGGTTCAAAAAAATACGAATAGTAATTTTGAGCCTTCTCTGCAGGTAGATCAGTGATTCGAAGCATGATTAAGCTATTTTCGCTCGATAGAAAAAAATCACGAACTCAGGTCTAAAACACACATAAAACATTCGTAACAAATTATGCACAAAAGCTAAACATATTAAAGTTAAAGTGTTATATATTAAAATTGGTTCTAAAATCGGCAATATCATGTTTGAGGGTACTAAGTGATTACTTTTTTATTTATTTAAACGCACAAAAAAATTCAAAAACCAATATATCTGCGCTTCCGAACACGCACTTCTATCTCGCTCACGCTTATGCTCAGTGAGAGGGAGAGTAGCCCATGAACCCACGGCGCCTTAACTTAAGGCTTCTATTGGCTTAAGGCCCTTAAGCCAATAGAAGCCCAGCAACGCAACACACCGTCTGCTACTCCGTAGCGCGTAGGCAGCATATTTCTGATTTGTAGCGGAAATTGCTCGTATAGGCGTGAGTCATTGAGTCATTGACCTTGAACAGTTAAAATATTAACAATTTTTTTTCAATAAATGGTAATGTTGAAAAATTCACGGCTTCAGACCATATTCGAACCAGCAACCTTTCGGTAAACCTCTACCCGGTTTTGGAAATCACTCGTGAGGCATGACTCATTTTGTGAGTCATTGGTATTAACAGGAACATGGAATTGGTACATGGAAGACAGAATTTTGAAATCAAAAGGATAATTTAATATTCTCTGCTTCGGGCTGGATTCGAACTAGCAACCTTTCGGAAACCGGGTCGACACGCTAACATTTTTTGTGAAATTCTCTGTGGTTTCGCCCGTGAATAATTTCAAATTAATCAGTTCAATGATTAATTGCTTCATTACAATCATTCAACTAGTATATTGATTAACAATACCAATATTATACAAACTAAACTACTTATGAAACACACATAACTTGAATATAAAACTAACTAAAATGAGTTTATAGGCAGTTCAATAGTTTCAGTGTGGAAAGGTGACAGATAGTGTAACGTTATTTTTATAATTATAACAGAACGGTATTGCAAGGAACGCAGGCAAACCCGCGGGATAAACTATAGCCTGTGTCCATCCAGAAAGTCCATTTTATACAGAGGTGGAAAAAAAAGTCGTTCCGGAAATTACTCCCTACATACAAACATACAGAACTACAATCTCACATACTCTTTATAATATTAGTATAGATATAAGTGCCTGATGTTGTATTTAGCATGTTTGAATACTATCAGTTCCCATCAACTCCATCAATGTATGCAATGCAGCATATTCATCGCGGAAACTTACAAGTTCAGTGGTAGAATATTCATATCGCATCCGACGAAAGTTCCGTTTTAATTACATACAACTAGTTACAGAGTTGACATTCACAACGCATACGCCGTTCACAGACGCTCCATTTCTTATAAGCGTCAAGGTTGGTCGAATTACCCGCTAGATGGCGCTGTGCCGTCGGCGTAGATTCCTGAATCACGCTACTGAGATTTTTCCTAGAATGATCACGTCTGGCTGGTAGACGTTTGTTGGTCTTCTAGTAGTCATTGGAGGAGACGCTTCAGAACTTCGTGAGAAAAATGCTTGTTGGATTTCCCCAGAGTATCCCTGATATCCATGAGGCGCTCCAAAACTCCCAGGCGCAAAAAAAAAGTATTAAATAAGAAAAAAAAATACCTGTTGATTGCATCACTAATATTTATATAATAGATAATGTATAGGTTTTTTTTTACATTAATTTGGGACTGACTGAACACCCACCACCACCAGCACAAGTGCCCTAACGTTATCCCACTTGGATCCTAAAAAAGCTCGAAATCTGCTTGCTGCCTAATCCCAACTATTAGTGTAGGCACTAACTGCCATCTGATCTTCCAACCCAATGGGATTAAACAGGTTGGGATTAAACTCTGTCATGTGAGTGGGTAATTTGGCTGTTAGAAGTTCACAAGCCACTCAGCTTGATAGCAAATTTAATATCAACACAAACGGCTCGACCATGACTTGCACCATAAGTAGGAGCGAGACATCGGAGCGCTGCCCCTTGCTCGCACGTCTGCACCGCTGCCATATTGTCACAGTCGATGTATGTCGTGGCCAGGCCGTAAGGGAGTTGATGTTATGCTAGGCATAAGTGGTGAGGTGAGTAGAGACAGCTGGTGAATCGCATAGCAGAACTCAGGCCACCTGGTTCCATTAAACTTTGATCAACTGTTTACTTTCTTAATTTCATACCTGAAGAAAACACTTAATAGGAAAATATGTGTAATTTTTGACACAAGCATTATACACGGTGGAATTTAATCGGTGAACAGGAACCCATTTTTCTAATTCAGTAATCAATGGCGGTCACGTTTATGTAGTACTTAAGTGGAACCAAGTTTTGTTTTATCATAACTAATTTTTAAGTTGAAATTAAATTTTAATTAATATTTATTGTCACCCTACTAATGGTTTAGTCTGAAAAGTTTAATACCTCTTTTCAAACTATCAGCCATAGAAACTTAAAACATAAATGAGCAATAAGCTGTCAATTTGTCATTGTCAAATTCCCGCCAAAGCCAGCAAGCACTTGACGTATGTACACTTACGAGTAACTTCCCTTCAATAAAAGTAGGGTGTCCATTTATTCAGTCAGTGTACATTTTACCGATGTTAATTAAGTGTGATTAATTAGATTGTGAGCTATATTGCACGAGATCTCACGTATTGGTTTCTGTGTAGATTGATAATTAAGATTTTTGGATTCCTGATCACCGATTAAATTCCACCGTGTATTCCTATGAAACTATCTCATTACATGCGATTTTAACAAACGAATTGGACGAAAATGTATGATATTAAAAATTCGAAGTGGGAAATGGGTGTTGGTGACAGTTGCAGGTGGCCTCTATTTAATACAGGTGAATTCATTGAAAATGTGACGATTATGTTTTATTAATAATTCGTCACTTTTTAGCAAATAAGTTACATAATAATTCTTAAGTCAATAGCTGCGTACAGAAACGGAGGTCCCGGAGGAGATTATCAGTGTTCTTGATTATTGGTACAACAACCAGTCAAACATCGTCAAGTGGGGCAATGCGTTTTTTGATGAGTACAGGACGGATAGCATGGATGGCCTTATCACGCGATAAGTGATAGGATAGAGCTGCCGTCCCTGGCTGACACCGTTCGATAGAATGAGACGATGCGCTTATCCTATCACTTATCGCGTGATAACGCCATCCATGCTACGGGGCCAGGTTGAAGTGCGGGGTAAGACAGGGGGGGTTAACGTCACCGCGTCTCTTCAACCTGTACATTAATTCTCTCATAGAGGACCTCAGCAGTACTAGGGTTGGTTGTGCCATTGCGGGGGATATGGTCAACAATATAAGTTATGCCGATGACATGGTGCTGCTGGGGCCTTCTGTGTGTGCGATCAGAAAACTGCTGAGCAAGTGTGAGGAGTACGCCGTGGCACATGGACTTAGGTACAATGTGGTTAAGAGTGAGTTACTTGTTTTCCAGCCACGTGAACACAGGGTTGAGAGGGTACCTGAAGTCACGCTGTATGGAGTAGCCCTAAACAGAACCACGAAATTTAAATACCTGGGTCACTGGGTCACGGAGTACCTCTCAGATGATCCTGACATTGAGAGGGAGCGCAGGGCGTTGGCTGTGCGGGGGAATATGTTGGCTCGCAGGTTTGCACGATGTACGCAGGAAGTTAAGTTAACCCTTTTCAAGGCTTACTGCCAATCCTTTTACACGTGCGGCCTGTGGGTCAGCTACACTCAACGGGCAATCAACGTCTTGCGCGTTCAGTATAATAATACGCTTAGGTTGCTGTTGGGTCTTCCTAGACACTGTAGCGCTTCGGGAATGTTTGCCGTGACACGTGTAGACGGTTTCCACGCAATCTTGCGAAAACGGGTCGCCGGCATGAAACGCCGTGTAAGGGACAGCCCCAACAGCCGCCTAGCAATAATAGCAAATAGGCTGGACTGTCCCATAATGCAGCACTGGGACCAACTCCATGTTATGTAAATTTTATACCTACTAACATAAGTTTTAAATTTACTTGAACTAACACATTAATGATTTTATTTATTTTTGATATATTAAGTACTAACATAGTCGTTCTAAGGATACTACTAACAAATAATGGATCTCGTTATCTGAGTAATAAATGAATTGAATTGAATTGAATAAAGTTAAGTCGGATTTTTATCATCATTATAGTTTCAGAGCTTGGATCTTGGCGGTGCAGTAGATGCCTGTTTTTAATTTCCGATATAATACTCCTTTATTTAGGGTTATTAAGTACGGTACCCTTTTGTCTTCCGTACTTGGTCAGTCCGCCCATCTGCATCTTCGGCTCTGTCTAATGAAGTGTTAGGCTCAAAAGCATTTTTTTTTATGTAGGAATAGGTAGGTACGCCTTTGACCACTATCTCACTTAACGGTAAGGTGCATGCATACCTAGACAGTGCCTCTTTACTCTCGTCTTGAAAATATCCAAGTTATAAGTAGCTGGGAAAAGGTTTGCCCGACATGGGTTCTACTCTTTAGCTGTCCTCACGAGAAAATTGGGAGCAAACCACTTCGTGCGAATCAGTGGCATGCAACAACATAAACTGCAAGGTAGCTTTACCGACATATAACCTATTGCGAAAAGAGAGTTACAGTAAGCATATAATTTGGTCCATTCTTGTCATATTGGACCATAATTGGGTGGTATTGTTAGTTTTGAAATAGGACCTCATAACTTCGTTACAGACGTCTGGCCCTGCTGTTACTCGTGGTGTCTTATCTCGTCTAGTCACCGAGGCCATTTTGTTTTCTTTGTCTGCGGGACACATAGTCCAATCAACGAGGAATTAGTGACTCCTGGCCCGCGACATTTGCGGGAACAAACACAGTCAGCAGCTTAGTAATGGGAAAAAGGTTTTTGCAGCAAAACTAAGCCCGTCAAGTATTATAGTAGATTGTATAACTGGGGTCTAATAACCACGAGATGGTTATTTTCCCGAACGAAGGGAGGACTGAGGACTTTTAGACCGGAGTTATACACTCGATTTTTCACTTCAATTGCGAGAAAATCCATCCACAGTTAATAATAAATTCCACGGCTTAAATATTGTTTAATTTAGCGGCATGATTATTTTTACAAACCGCTTTGACACTGATAAAAAATATAAACACAAACGATTTAAGACGCTTCCAAACCTCCGAGCGTGGTGGAGTGCATACGAGACATATGTATGTAAATGTATGTATGCATGTAAATTCTTTATTGTACATGGAACAGAACACAACAACAGAACAATTTTTACAAGAACAGATTGGCACAATGGCGAGTTTATCCCTAAGAGGGATTTCTGAGGGATCATAGAGCGAGACATTCTGTATACTCTCTCTCTCGCTTTATTTTAAAGGTCTTATTCATTCCGTCGCACACGGGCGTTTGGACGCGCGTTTATTATTTTTAATGATTGTGAAATAGGGGCAACTAAATACATAATGTTTTGAGAAATCTGTGTTAAAGTTAAATCAGTTGAACAATATAGGTACGTACCAAAAAGGAACCCAACGTTCCGATTGACTGTCTGTGTGTAATGGGATTGGTGGATTTTTAATATGCTGAAGTATTTTAATTGGTCAAATGAAACTGCTTTATTATTATTATTCAAATGGTGATGGCATAGATTTGAGCCGTTTGTCCTCCGGTTAAAATTTCAGTAGAATGGTAGCCTTCGTTGACTGGTCTAGATCTCCGGTCTGCTGAGCAAGGATACTTCAATTCAGTTAGTAAGCTACAGTATCTGATAACCTTTCATTCTTGACATCCCCCTAATAAGACGTCGACCTTCCAAACTATTCTTGTCTTAGCACTTCACAGACTTTAATGAGTTTCTATGTTTATCTTCTATTGATTGGAGTAATTTGAACAGAATTAGTGGCGTTTATTAATCCTCAAATATTTTTTGTTCAAATGTTTTTTAGCGATCTAAAAAACGAGTAGGCAAATACAACTAAGTAATGGCTAAAAGAATCAAATAAAAAAACCGGCCAAATGCGAGTTGGACTCGCGCACGAGGGGTTCCGTACTATTATCTATGAAAACGGCAAAAAAATCACCTTTGTTGTATGGGAGCCCCCCTTAAAAAATATTTTATTTTGTTTTTAGTATTTGTTGTTATAGCGGCAACAGAAATACATAATCTGTGAAAATTTCAACTCTCTAACTATCACGGTTCTTGAGATACAGCCTGGTGACAGACAGACGGACGGACGGACGGACGGACAGTGAAGTCTTTGAGTACGGAAACCTAAAAATCTAAAAATCTTCACAGTATCTACATACAGAAAACAGAAAAAAAACTGAAATTGAACTTCATATTTTTCAACCACGGAATGAAATAAGAGTACCTACTTAGGTAAGATAGTTACATATAAAATCATGAATGAAATATTAAAATACTGATTTACATGCATACTGTCACAACTCAATTTAGATTCAAAAGTCTCATTAGCAATAAGTCTGAAACCAACAAAGTTCAATATCGTAATTTGAAGTAAAACTCTCAATCGTAAAAGAGAGGGCGATAAAGTGACATCTCGTTATCAAGGCATCGCATGGATGTGCAGATCCATAAAATATCTCTTTGATAGCGGGCCCCTATATTTCCGCCCGAGGGGGTTAAGTTAAACATTAGAGACCTGGCGAATAATTATAATGTGTCGGGTATCGCGGGGGAGCGAAGTGCACTTCGGTATAATGACGGGTAGGGAGCATTTTGTTACTGGATGTGTTACTGCGAAGTGGCTCTTACTTTTGAGTTTTGTTCCGCTACTTTTTTCCATCGTGCAAAATTTTACGAACGAGACAGGAGACAAGAACTAGGAAGACACTAATATCTCTATAAAAGTTTTTTTTGCAACAAAACTAGTCACGTTCACTGCCACAAAGTACTTTGTTATATACTGAAATAGAGGAACAATCTCTGGGCCTAAAAACGGTAACCCTGTAATTGATGATATTTGATATTTTTATTTGAAGACTCCACTTAAGGTGAAGCAGCTTCAGAAAAGTACCAAAATGGGCTTGGAAATTCTTACTTCATTACGCGAAAACTACATAAAATGTAACGGTTTCTTATTTAAATGCTATTTGAAGATATTTGCTACAATTTTATAATGCCCAACACACGATTTGATTAATTTGCCTCGATGGATTAGGCTCGCAAAGTTAGCTCTGATTGCGCGTTTTTCGGTAGGTCGAGTTGACTAAAAACCAGAACCATTTTTTTGCTAGTCAATGTTCAGTATTTATTTTTGTATCCTTTTATTCCTTATTATATATTTGACAACGTAGTAGGCTGATTTTATTTTTAATTAACGTAAATTAGTAACATTAAGCACATAAATATAAAATCTCGCTCAAAACGGATGCGCGTAAGTCATTCGTTTGAATTTTAGTAGGCAGATGGCCAAGCGGCCTCGGGCTGGACGGACGTCTGTCGCGACATTTGCATTTTGACAACTGTAAAATTCGCTAGTTTAATACCAGCTGTTAGAAAATAATACGTTTTCAGGGAGAATTAATAGGGTGTCATGTGGGTGGATAAACGTTTAAAATAGATTTTCGGTCATTTTTACAATTTGTTCTAATTTAAAACAAAAAAGTTCGTTCACAAACCCTACCATTACAACCCGATTTTTCATATTTCTCATCTTAAGAGCCCGTTATTAATGAAAGAAGTTCGAATACGTTTCTTTAGTATGTGGAATATTTTTTTATCACACAGGTCACATTGTCTAGTATACACCGTATGTGCGTAACATCTCGCTGCCCCAATATTATAGGGTCCTATGTTACATTGTCGGGGTACTTCAATTTAGACCTAGTGTCACTCTGACGAACTTCAAATTTCAAGTTGATAAAAGTGCAACATAGAACCCTATAATATTGGGGCAGCGATCTGTCATATAGAAAGATTTGACATTTGGCATTTACGCTATCTTAGGACTTAGATATATCGTTTTCAATAAAATAATAATATATTAAATACAATGAAAATCGTATAGTGTACAAACTATAACGATTATGATAGTATATTGTGATCCGCTGTAATAATGACGCCATCCAGTTAAATCCTCTGCAGTTGCAACCAATTGAATGTGGAAAGAGATTGTCAGAATATTTATACCTACTCGGAATCTGCAAGCATGATGTAATTTGTGTTTATTGTGGTCAAATCAAGACGGATTATTAGGAAGGAGAAGTAGTAAATAATTGTTATAATTAATATGCCTAAACAGTAAAGTATTCCATTGCATAATATATAGATTTGCATCATTTTGTTGCCTAACATATTTTTTTACCTACAAATAATGAAGTAGGATGATTTCATTGTATGATGTAATTTACATTGAATGATATACTTTTTATTCTTGTGGTATAAAACATTCCTACTAATGAAGAATTTGTTTCATTTTCTTTACCTACTCTGAGGCTAAGGAATTCACTAGAACAGACATATTTAGATTAAGTATGCTGTAGTAAACACCGTATGCTCGCTTTAAAGCTTTATGGGAAGGATATAATGATGTGACGGATCTTGCCAATGAGAATACAATTAGGTAGCTAAAATCGACTTCCGAGCTATGTTTACAATTTGGCACCTTATTCCTTTGTGATAAGGCGAAAAAGAAAAATATTCTATATATCATCATCATTATCATATCAGCCGAAAGACGTCCACTGCTGGACATATGCCTCCCCCAAAGAGTGCCAAAATGACCGGTCCTGCGCCACCCATTCTATATATAGTAGTATAGAATATATAATTTTTTCGCCTTACCAGCTAAGTCTCATATCTGGGAAATTCTTTTTCTCTATTTTCACCCAAGCAGAGCTCAGGTTTATATGTATGTATGTGATACATACATATATAGTATAAAATGGCATATCATTTGTAATCCTATGCGTACAAAAGAAATATGAGTAAATAAAATACATTACTTACAAGCAGGAATCGAAATCGAGGGGCCATCCAGGAAGTACGGCAGTCAGTACAATTATCAAAGAATTATTATTAGTACCATTTTTTTATACCATGTATTTTGCAAACAAACACACGGTTTGCGAGATATCGAAGCCTATGGACGGTTGCTACTAAAGAGGATTCACCCATTGGGGGATGGTTAGGGTTCATTTGAATTAACTCACAGATATTCACTAGTTTACGATATAATATTGCTTACCTATATTATTCTTTGTAGATATAGGTCAGTAGAAATCGACACAAAATAGTCTTAAATCGCAAGGGCATGGTTTTTCGGTATATTGAACCGATATATAGTTAGGATAGTGTGAACACGAAATTTTGGTTTAAAAGTCATAAACTATGCTACTTTGACCATCAAGATGTACTACACTTTAAAAGATAAATAAATTTAAAACAATTTGAGTTAAGCCACAGGTCTATAAACTCAAGCGATGGCCCTTCAAATATAGTCTATTTTACCGAAGATTGTCAATTTTAAGTCATGGTCCCGTCCGGATCAAAATATTGGCAAAATCCCTCGTCCAATGAGAAAAATTGTTGGATATAAAGTTTTGTTGATATGTAATTATCTTTCATACAAAGTAATACAAACCCTCTATAAATTCTGTAAGACTACACGCACAATCTTAAAAATACGAAAAAAAGGTAAAAATGGCTTTTTTGAAGAATTGAGTGCACAAGGCCTTCGAGAGACCTATAGTTTGTGTGAAAGTAGCCAAGTATCAATGGAAAAAGCAATAAATAATCATCATCATATCAGCCGAAAGACGTCAACTGCTGTACACAGGCCTCCCTCAAATATTGCCACAATGACCGGTTCTGCGCCACCCGCATCCAGCAGACTCCCGCGACCTTCACCAGGTCATCAGTCCGGTCTTCACACGAGAAACTTTCTGCCCCAACGGCCATCGGTTCGACGCGATTTAGGTTTAGATTTATTTCTTTCGAGATAAAAATTACAATATAGGTCCTTATCACGATCGTCAATAATAAGTAATAAAAATAAAATAATATTCAAAATGTTAATACACAAAGTGGAAATTGTATCTCCAATTAAGGATTGTCATTTAACAACTAAAAGACACTTACTATTGAACAGAAATAAACAATGTCAATTTATGTATTAGGTACCTAAATTTAAAATTTGAATATTCAACATAAATGTTACACAATAAATAATATCAAATGTGCAATATGGCGGCGCCAATACCTACACATTACTATTAATTTTACTCATTTACTTTATTTATTTTTAATATACAACCACACATTTTTGAACGCATCCTATTACACGCCATACCTGGCAACTTTCCTTCACCCCCACCCCAAACCACAGTGCACTAAAAATACTCGTCGCGCGCGCGCTAACGCTCAATCAAAAACTATTGAAAAAACTCAAAAATCCTACAAGTGTGCATACAAAACCCACAAGTGATTACCGAAGTACAAGTGTTTACTGTGAAATAACAAAATTCTTTCTTGTATGCTGAAACACGAACGCAATAATGGATTGCCGGCTGGCGCCGATTAAAAGGTTTGTCCCGCCGCACCACATGTGCCCCGCCTTCTGCCTTTTAAAAGCAATACGGAGGGCTATAAATCATGTAAAAACGATAATTACTTTTTAATTTACAAACTTCTTTTGGTTTGTTTCAGCTAGAAGCTTTTCTTCAGGTTCTTCCACGCTTACTTCCTCAGGTTCTTTCAGTTTTTTGAGTTCGTGTTGTGCCTGGGCTTTCTCAAGATCGTTCTTGTCATCGCCTATCGAAAGCGATGATTAAAGCGAAGATTAAAGCGATGATTTCGAATAATTTTCCTGAGCAAATTAAGCATAGAACTGAGCATTTGAGCTTAGCTCTCTGGTAGTTGGTGGCAAATGTGCATGCAAAGCCCTTTGAATACCTATACATTTGTCAGTATAGTAACACCAAATGTCTCATTATTTGATAATCAATTTTTACCTATTTTAGTGTTTTCGAGATTGTGATTGAATTATTAGTCTCACAGACCTCTCTGTGTTTTAATGAAAGCAAATTAAATTGAGTTTAACTTAATACTAATATTTTTTCTTTTAGCGCGAGGGATTTATGATTATGTTTTGGTCCAGACAGGGCAATTTAAAATTAAAATTTTTGAAGGGCAATAGCTTCGTCCCCTTAGAGCTTACAGATTTGCAGTTTAATTCAAATAAAATTGTTGGAATAGGGAACTTGCATCTTTTTATTTTATTGCGAAAATCAAATGTATAATTTAGCATTAAAACAACTGTAGCACTGAAACTTTCTTATGATTTATTTTTCTGATTTTATATGCATTTGAAATCTGCACGCGCCGGCACCCCCCAAAAACGCTCTATATTAAACTGGCTTATGCTATGACGTCACATTATATATTCTCGGCGCGTTTACTATGGAGTAAGTCATTAATTTACAATTATCTCCACAACATTTGCGTTTACCTAAGTCAATACTTGTCATACAAAATATCATTTTCTGTGCCAATTCAATATTCTGTGTAACTGTTATGTTATTTTATCGAAACAATAATAATTTTTTTTTCGTCATTTTAACGTGAGATAAAACTAATACAATCGTTTTTTTTTTCTTCTGTATGATATTTCTACGTATATCCGCATTAATTGAGTGCAATTTATTCGAAATTGAAGTCCCATGCAAGTTCCCCATTTTAATCAACTTTAAAATTCAGGCGTAAAAGTCCTAAAATTTCGCAGTTTTACGCGTGTCGCGCAACTGGCACAAGCTTTTCGAAGTCGCAAATTTGTGTTTACACTACCCTAACTGATCCATAAAACAAAACCAAATAAGTTACTGACAAAATTAACCTACATACAAACAGGTGAAGTTAATATAAAGCTTGTAAAAACCAGAACTACATCGTGCTTTGCGATTTTAATGTCGAATTCTATAGTCCTAACAACGCATCGCTTTGAACCAGGTTCATTGGATGTGGTACTGGAGAGCACCGAAGAGTTTTTATGATCTTCATTAATATACAAATGACTTCCACATAGCACTAACAAATTACTATAATTATGTTATTAGTGTCTACCCTTTGATGTAGGTATCACCATCACCTGCGACTACATTACTCACTTTCGGTTTGCTGACGACACTACTTACCGTACATCACAATCATAGAGGCACCAGGGGGTGTCAGTGACAGTGATTAAAGAGTACTAAATACGTATTAATATATGTAGGTACGAGTTTATTAGGTCTATTTAGTATAATTATATTCTGGCCTGATATTGGTTTACGGGTATACCTAATACATTGGTGTTACACTTTCATAATAACACTTACAACAGCAGCAGAAACCGAATGTATAATTATGTTTTAGGACGGTATTTTATACTTAGTATTATTTGTAGTACCTACTTTTTTGCATTCTCACACTATAAAACTAAGGAGCAAAATAAGGATTACCTAATATAGATACCTACCCAGTAACGTACAAATAGGTACGTACCTACAAGGCTCGATCATTCTGACTGACGTGATCGCTTAATGGCCCCTCTATTGGGATGAGTTGAGACTTGAGAATTAAATTAAATTATCAAATTTAATTATCCATCCAGGCTCAAGCCCCCCAAAAAGCCAGCTCGATCTGAGTCCTTACCATAATGTAACCCCTTTTGTCAAGCAATGTTCATAAATTTTCGCTTGCTTATTTTCATGAAATTTTGCACCTTAGCGAAGACCGAATAGAGTTGCTATGACATTGCCAATCTAAAGACTAATCTATTGACTTATCAATAGTACATAATTCATATACCAAAATGTACCTAAGAAACATACGCAGAATCATCGCAGAATAAGAAAATGTCAACAAGTCTGACATTATTCAATAAGATGTTTTGACAATTTCACTTTCTGTATGGAGGTTGGTGACTGATTTAAATGTATAATATCACGAAAGCAAAAAAATACCGAGGTCAGTGACCTGTCACAGTAAAGTGAGATAGTGTGCGTGAAATGTAGCGGTGTGTGTTTCTGGGGAGAATTACGATAATGTTGCGCCGCCTAGTAGGTTTTTAGTGTCGCGTATGTAGCTTCACCCGAGATGCCTCACCTTAAATGTTAAAATAACAAAAAGTGCGTCGGTCGCAGGGTTTGATCCAGGGCTCATCGACTCCAAAATACTGCCGTCTGTACCCCTAGGCTACTGATGTCTTTTGACAATACGGTGAATTTCGAAATACCTTGACGGCGCGTTTGATCACCATAGAAACAAGGTCATTATTGACCCCGCCGTCGCCGTCGTCACAATATAGTTAAAGAAAATTAATAAATTATACAAGTATTTTAGTTTTGAAATTATTTATTGATATTATTAGAACAATTAATTATTCTCCGATTTTTAGTAGGTGCCGCGTGCTTCCATCTATTATTTGTATTTTACATCTATGAATTATTATGTGACTAAATTGGAAATCACCAGATATTCATAGTAGGCCCCTATACTTAATGTCCTTCTTTATTTAGTAAACTTATTATGCTGTCATTACCGTCCACCTAGTACTAAGATTGGCCGACCTGTTCACTGCCAAGGATCGCTATAGAAGACGTGTGTGCCAATAACTTAAGCTATGCTGATGACATGGTGCTGCTGAGCCCCTCGATGGGGGGCTTAATAAAAATGATAGGAATCTGTGAAGAGTATGCTGTGGCCCATGGGCTCAGGTACAATGCGTCGAAAAGCGAGCTCTTGCAATTTAAAGCGGGTAATAAAAGTTATCAAATGCAGCCGGTCATGCTTTGTGGAACTCCGTTAAAAAGAGTGGACAAATTTAAGTACCTGGGCCACTGGGTCACTGACTCACTGTCGGACGTCGAGGACATCAAGCGGGAGCGCCGGGCGGTGTGTGTCCGATGTAATATGTTATCCCGCAGGTTTGCATGTTGTAGTACAGAAGTAAAGTTGACACTATTTAAAGCTTTTTGTCAAACTTTCTATACGTGCGGCCTGTGGGCTAACTTTACGCAGCGGGCGTACGGTGCACTGCGCGTCCAGTATAATGATGCTTTTAGGATGCTGTTTGGGTTGCCGCGGTATTGTAGCGCCTCAGCTATGTTTGCCGAGTCGCAAACAGACTGCTTTTTTGCCATCATGAGGAAGCGATGCGCGTCACTCCTCACCCGCAGCCGTGGCAGCACTAACAGTATCCTAAGTACGTTGGCTCAGCGGTGGGACTCGCCTCTGGTAGACAGGTACGTGCAACTACACGCACCTGTAGCCGTACAGCCGCGAAAGTTTTAATGTAAATGTTGTGTAATGTTTTGTTGTGTCTCATTAATTGTAGTACTAACAATAGATATATAAGTTATTGTATTACCTAACCCTATGGACTAATAGTCTGAAATAAATAAATATAATAATAATAATAATATACGCTACGCTCGTAGTTTATCCCTGGTTTTACTCGTATGTACCGGAAAGCGACTACGGCGTAGGCGCCCGCTTAGCAGTGAAAATGCAAACCTTTCCCAGTCATGCTACGCCGTAGTCCGTAGCAACTTAAATTGTAGCGAAAAGCGCCCGTAGAGCTCTAACACATGTAAAAGTAAAGTAAAAAATATTTATTGACCAAACAAGAATAAACACTAAATGAACAATTAATCAACAACCCCCACACTAGGCTAGGCCTGTATCGTGGGACGTGGGAGTTAGAAACATGCGCAATTACAAAGCGGCTAGATTGAAAAAATATTAACAATAACAACAAAAATAAATATATTTTTAAGCCTAGGTACATGCATTGGACAGAACAAATTAAAATTTAATGCTTTTTTATTTGCACTGAATGGGTTAATATTATACCTGACTAACTTGGACACATCCAGTACTGAGTACCTGGATCGCATGCCCACTATCACCACCTCGAGGGCGACGGAAGACACATTGTGTTTAGCCGATCGATGCTGCACTTGTAATCAAAGGCTTCAGCAAACACGAGGGCGAAGATGTTGAAGAGTAGCTGGTGCATGTTTCGACATAAAAGGTCGTAAGTCACTTTTGATTCGGGTGCACATCTGGCATTTTGGTGCACGGCTGTGTAACAATGAAAGATGCACAATGATTGTGTCAACTAATTCCAAACTTTACTTTTTGAAGTGTTCAAATAAGAAGGTTTGACAAAATGACAGTGTGGCAGTAACATCCTAAAATGTGACAAAACCACATCAACTATATATTATTATTGTAGTGATAAACTGAGTCATATCCATTACACGGATCGCGTGCTCGCTATCACCACCAGCATGTCGATCACGTAACGCATTGTACGAATGTCGGGTAGGTCTAAATGTCACTTTTTATATGGAAAATTGACAGTTAAATTGTACCGACGCGCGTTCGGAACGTTACACACATTGTGTTTAGCCGATCGATGCTGCACTTGTAATCAAAGGCTTCAGCAAATACGAGGGCGAAGATGTTTAGGAGTAGCTGGTGCAATTCCGAAGCTAAAAAGCCGTATGTACTATCGGCAAAATTGAATCCTGACCCAGCACGGAACCTTGTTACAATTAACTAACGTATTGACGTCATATGATCGTTTGTATGTTCGTTAATTGTGACAAGGTTCTATGGTGGGTCATTATTCAGTTGGTCTGATTGTTATATGGATTGGGGTGCAGATATTACTTTTGGGTGCATATCCGTGTAACAAAAACACCATGGGTGTTATACAGCTAATTGTATTTTGGTCGAGACTTTTATGTCTTCAAATGTTATTCGACTCGAGATAGAGAAAGTTTGCTATCACTTTCTCTCTATTTCTGATATAAATGGAAATCCTCTTTAGACGCGATTTTTTACTAAAACTTTACACTTAATGCAAAAGTATAGATTTAAGTAGACTTTTTTTTTGTCTGACAAGCGGCCGTGAAATGACGTTTAACTCTTAAAATTAGGAAATATTTTTTGCCATTAAGAATTAAGAATTTTTATTAATTCACACATAGGTTAACAGTATTACACCAAATCACTTATGTGGTACCTACAAAATACATAACATAACTAAATATATTTATACACACTTTATGCGAAATTTAAAACATACGGTAACGATATAAAACCATAAACAAAAACTAAAATAAACTCATAAACAACTTCAACAAGAAACATGTCCCAGTTTAAATCTAAACTCTGTTATGCGATAAGAATGTTAATACTTTTCTACAGAACACACCAATACTGTCAGCAAATATGTCTATACCGTCGGCTTCCTGTATTATATGGTTTAGAGCCATCAATAAACTCGCAAAATATCACTATAGAGATGTCGTGCATCGCAAATGCACAACAATCTCTTTTAGCGCCCACGTCTTGTATTTTAATTGTTGTTATTTCAAAATCTCGAACACTACGTATGTACGAGTGGTCGAGAGGTCGTACAATGTATACAACTAAGGATTTTGTACGTAGTTACGTAGGTACTGCACTTCTATTTTAGCTCTTGCTTTAAACGATGTAACACAACCTTTGCTTTTACCTAGTTATTTACCAGCTAGTGTCACGTCAGCGTACATATCTCAGGTCCCCGTAGCCCAATCAACACGTTCCGAGCACCGATATCGGGGTGTGCGGAGCGTGCTTCGAGCGGATCGTAATGCCTTACTCACTGGCGCTCACGAAGATAAACATTTGTCTTGCATGCGACGGTGGAACTATGCTACGGGCACAGTCGATATATTACTTCTCTGTAATTTCTCTGTAATTTTAACGGCCTCCGTAGCCCAGTGGGTAGTGACTCTGCCTACGAAGCTGGAGGTCCCGGGTTCGAATCCCGGTCAGGGCATTTATTTGTGTGTTTATCACGAATATTTGTTCCTGAGTTATGGATGTCATATATGTATATAAGTATCTATATGTATGTATCTATTATATATATCATCGCCTAGTACCCACAACACAAGCCTTATTGAGCTTACCGTGGGCCTAGGTGGGCCGGATACAACGAGTCCAGCAATCCCTGTTCCGGCCGAGGCTTGTATAGTGCTTTTCTCAAACGATGTGAGGAAATAATAAATAGTTATTTGTTATACAAGGGTGCAGTTATAATTTAACCGCGAGTGTGAAATTGAAACACGAGCTAGCGAATGTGAGTGGTTTAAAAATAGAATCCTTTTCACCTCACTAAAGTGAGAAAGATTCTAGATAAAAAAATCTAAAAAAGAAAAAAAAAACATTAAAAAAGAATAATATTAAAAAAACATTACAAAAGAGTAAAACAAAAAGGAAAAAAATATTTAAAAAAAACAACTAAAAAAACAAAAAAACACAACTTAAATAACAAAAAAAACGCCCAAAAAAAAGACAAAAAACAAAAAAAAAAGGAAAAAAACAAAAAAATGGACAAAAAAAAAACCCAAAGTAATGTAGGGAGCCATAAACAAGGAACTTCATGTCTTCATTTCGTGACATTAACGCATACATTTCCGAGCATGTTTGAGAAAAGAAATATATCGGCGATAGAAGGGTTATTTGTTTCATATGCGATTTCAATTAAAATCTTCGTTTCTACCTGTTTTAAAAGTTGACAGTGTCTATTAACACACATGGCACGCAGAACCTATGGCCGTCGGGGAGCAAAGGTTCTCGAGTGGCGATCACGTACCAGAAGACGCTTCGTAGGTAGACCCTCCACAAAGTGGACTGATGACCTGGTAAAGGCCGCGGGAGTCCGCTGGATGCGGGTGGAGCAGGACTGGTCACTTAGGCACTCTTTGGGGAGGTCTATGTCCAGCAGTGGACGTCTTTCGGCTGATATGATGATGATGATGATGATTATGAACAAAATATTGTATACCATTACGGTGGCAATCAAGCACCTTAGCTCAAGACGCTTGTTTGACGCACAAGCACGTTGCCGATCCTTTATTGATTTGAGGATTCGTTCTATCGACAGCTGCAAGCTCTTCACTCTGAACACAGCGCATCCTCGGCAGCCCTGGCGACCTTCTCTCCTCACCACCAGAAACACAACACAAACCTGCAGAGCAAGTAGGTAGTGGTGTTATTATTTCGGTGTGTGGTCTGAACTCTGTTCAGCCGTGTGTCAATGTACATAAGTTCGTCGAGTTGGCCGCTAGATGGCGCTGTACCGTTCGCGTCGAATCCTGCATGGCGCTGTTAAGATTTTTCTTGTGATAATGACCTCTGGCCAGTAGAGTTTGATTTTTGTACAGTCGCCGAATGAAAAGGTTGACCCATGCTATGCGAACTTAGAACTTAATGCAAATCCAGTTTCTTATTGAAAACAGTGCCACCTTCTTGATAGCTGGCGAACTCTCTGAAGCTCTAGCGATTGCTAGGCTAGGCTGTCAAGGTATTTCAAAATTCGCCGTATTGTCACAAGGCATCAGTAGCCTAGGGGTACAGACGGTGGTATTTGGAGTCGATGATCCGGGGTTCAATCCCTACGACCGACGCACTTTTTGTATGTTTTGTACATTCAAAGAAAAGTTGTAACTACCGCAGAAGAGATGGCGCCTGTATACGCAAGCATTAAATGCCTTCTCAATTTGGTCGAGTTGCCTGTCTATCTCAGTATGTATATTGTAGTCTTTAGGTTGACCAGTTACCTTTTTATACAGTGGAAAAAGGTAACATGTGCTTCCAACGCGACTGACTTTTTTTGAAGGCGGTCAAAAACAGATCTTAAGGTGGTCACCCTTTTCATTCCGCGACTGTACAAAAATCAAACTCTACATGTCCATAGAAGATAGTTCTGTGCTTTGATACAGTAAATACAAGTACACGTGGTATCATTGAACCCCTCATTTTCAATAATGCTTTAACTCAAAAAACCTTGCGCAACTATCCGTAAAATTTCAAACACACGGAGTCAATTAAAAACTGAGGTTAAAAATGCTGGTCATTTTTATTCGCAAGCAACGATAGCTTGTGAAAAGTAACCACCAGAAACTCGAGATCCAAACTAACTTTGGAGTTTAAGTCTTATTTGAAACGAAATATAGTTGAAATTCCTGCGGGAGATGCCGTTGCAAACTGTTATCGCTGCATCACTTTTTACAGTGCTAATTAATCATTATTCAGATTAATTCCGCCAATTTTAATTAAATGGAGTGAGCGCATTAGTGGAATCAATGTATGGACATCCAGATTATATTAATTAATCAGCTGCTATTGATTCACCAATCTAGTTAACAATTTAACAGCATTCATATACATTCAAGAGCAAAAATAACGGGGTTTGTAGTTATCTCTGCAGGTCGATCACGTAACGCATTGTACGCGCATCAGATAGATCTCAATGTCACTTTTTATATGGAAAAATGACAGTTAAATTGTCCTAACGCGTTGTAACGTTACGTGATTACCCGTCTGTTATACAAAGTGCATCCGTTTTTTGTGTGTTTATAGCAGGGATCGGAAACCGGTATTGTTTGTATGGGAACGAAAACGGTTCTTTTTCGTTCTTTTGATAATAATTTCATTTCTAATTGGGCAATCTAATAATACGCACTCGTTACCTCAAAACACAACTGAGTCCTACATGTGAAGTATAAAATAGTTCGAGATTTGTGGAAAACCGAGGTTTTAGCAATTAACCGGTTCCGATCCCTGGTTTATAGTGTAGTTTATTTATTTAACCTTTGTTGCACAAAAGAAAAACTTATAGTACAAAATCTCTACCAATACAACCTTAAGGCAAAGTTTATGTAGGCTCACTGAATTGCCGCTGGCAAGCTACCCTCATTGCGCTGCTTTTTCTGACCTATTTAATACTTTTTTACCACAATGGTTACAAACAAGCGTATAGCCTACGGAAAAGGTAACCTATGGACGCCGGCAACTACCTATATAGGGCATGATTTGGGAATTCGATGTGTCGATGTCGATAGCAGGATGCACGTTGTACGCCTCATTCTCCTTGGGAACTCCCGTGACCTTAATCGCCACCGGTTAGCATGATCGCATTTATGTCGAACGTAAAACATTCGTATTTCACTAGTAAGTATGGAAGTGTGAGTGAGATCAATGTTTTATTGCGGACGTAAACGCGATTGTGGTACTAGTGCAGAAACATAACAACATATCGGTATATATCGTGATCGGTGTTTGTGTGTCGTGCGACTGAGCAACTGAGTAGTGAGTAGCAGCAATATTGATTGATTCGAGGCCAAGTAACGCTACGTGTGCTACGCTATAGCGTGGAGCATTTTTCTGCCTAGCGGAAATGGCTCGTAGAGGCATGCCTCACATGTGGGTTACTTTATTTAATTGTATGGTATGCATTATTTGGCCTTTGAGTTTGTCACTTTTTAGTACTACCCAGGGGACAAGTGCAGGGTTGTGGTAGGTAGCTCCTGCGGACGCAAGTGACAGTTGTCCCCCCTTTGTCAAGTGAGTGGGCAACTCGACTGTTAGAGGTTCTTAAGCCGCCCGAAGGCGTCTAACTCGGGTTACTATGGCTGTGGTGTTCGCTAAGGTGCATACATCCCCCCCCCCCCCTCCCGTGCCGCCAGTAGGTTCGTATGAACTTACGGCCTTTTGGGGAGGGCGGTAGTTTTAGTGTTTTCGGTATACATACCGTATACTAGTGCTATGTTAGTTAAAAAAAATTAATTAGGCGAGCGCATCGCCAACAAACTGATTCGTTTAGTTTAAGCTGCTCAGTTTGTATTATTATTAAATATAAATAAATGAATAACCGGCCAAGTGCGAGTCGGACTCGCGCATGAAGGGTTCCGTACCATTATCTATAAAAACGGCAAAAATCACGTTTATTGTATGGGAGCCTCCTGTAGCCTAGTTGGTAGTGACACTGTGACCCTGCCTACGAAGCCGGAGGTCCCGGGTTCGAATCACGGTAAGGGCGTTTATTTGTGTGATGAGCACTAATATTTGTTCCTGAGTCATGGATGTTTTCTATATATTTAAGTATTTATTTATCTATACAAGTATATTTATTGTAGTCTAGTACCCATAGTACAAGCTTTGTTTGCGATTTGTGTAAGATTATAAAAAAAAACAGTTTTTAGTATTTGTTGTTACAGCGGCTACAGAAACACATCATCTGTAAAAATTTCAACTGTCAAACTATCACGGTTCATGAGATACAGCCTGGTGACAGACGGACAGACGGACAGACAGACAGACAGACAGACAGACAGACAGACAGAGAGACGGACAGCGGAGTCTTAGTAATAGGGTCCCGTTTTTCTTCCCTCTCTACCCAAACAACCTCAAACCACTCTCTCCTGGAGAGGTTGAGCGATAGACGGACGATCGTGCAGTAAAGCCCTTGCTAGGTGGTCGCCAACACGCCACTCCGACCGAGCGACCTTGGTCGGCATCGACCGCTGTAGTATGAAATTTTGCTGCAAACAACTGTCTACACGGTAGGTCGCCCGGTCGGAGGGGCGTGTTGGCGACCATCTAGCAGGGGCTTAAAGAGAGCGTATGTGGGTCGGCCCAATGGAAAACGCCCGGTGGGCCGGCCCAGGTACCGCTGGCGTGACGAAACCCCATAGGGAAGAGTGGTGTGCTCTTGTATCAGCCAGCGTAGCAAGTAAGTAAGTAAATAAAAAAAAAACATTCCGGGAGATATTCTAATATAGAGCAAGCGGCTGTAACCACCTATCTGGGCTTCCAGTTGGACCAGGGACTTACATGGTAAATACAAATCAATGCTAAGCTAAGTAAGGCGCGTTTTACACGAGTAGTACACAGTTAAGCACACTAATAAGCTTTAATTGTAAGTCCCTCAAGAGGTCAATTGAAGGAATAAAGGCGTTATGTGACATGGCAGATATTCTAGCTATCCAGGAGACCTGGTTATTAGAATTCGACCTGCCAATACTGGGCTCCATTCACAAGGATTTCGCGTATACGGGGACGTCAGCAGTGGATACCGGTGCCGGCATTTTCACGGGGCGCCCACATGGAGGCGTAGCGATTCTGTGGAGGAAATCAGTGTTCAAGGAAGTGTTGGTTTTAAAATGTGAAAGTGTGCGCATAGCAGCTATAAGGGTTGAGATGCCGGACTCTGCGGCGCTTGTATTTAGTGTGTATATGCCAGTAAATGCGGCTGAGAACTTGCCGGTTTTCACAGAATGTATGGCTGAAATTAGTGCCATAAGTGCGGATAACGCGGACGTCGAGGCTATATATATATTAGGTGACTTTAATGCACACCCCAATGAAATATTTTGTAGGGAGCTACTACAGTTTTGTGAAACACAAAAATGGTGTTGTGTAGATTTGGAGATGTTAGGTGATAAATCAGAAACGTATACATACACTAGTGACGCCCATGGATGTAACAGGTGGTTGGATCACTGCATTGTCACTGAGGCAGCGCGGAGAACTGTGTGCGATGTTAAAGTTCAGTATGACGTGTATTGGTCTGACCACTTGCCGCTCATGATTTATTGTGAAATGAACAAGATCCAAATTAGATGTAATCCTGTCCAGCCGTTGCACGAGGGTGTAATGTGGGGGGATAGAAAGGCCGAGCAAGTGGATGTTTATCACTCGGTTTGTAATGATAAGCTGAAACTGCTGGACTTCCCGGTCGAGTTAACGTCATGCGCGGATAAGCTGTGCAACGACATCGAACACAGAAAAGTATTAGATAGAATGTATCAGGGCATAGTTACTACATTGACGGAAGCGGCAAGGAAGTCGAGTAAGCATGGGCGAAGCGTGCGAAAGGGGTATATAGCAGGTTGGAATAGACACGTGGCCGACGCTCACAGGGAGGCAAGGATTACATTCCTGATGTGGATGTCTGCGAACAAACCACTCCAGGGTCGTATTTATGAGGAAATGTGTTTAGCCAGGAGGCTTTTTAAGTCCAAGTTAAAATGGTGTCAAGATAGGCAAGATCAAATAAAAAATGATATCTTAGCCATAAATCGAGCTAACAAGGACTTTAAAGCCTTCTGGAAAAACACGAATAAACTAAATGTGCGGCCGAGTGTCCCTGTGAGTGTGGGGGGGACGAGTGAGACCTTCATGGGCGAGAGCTCTGTGATATTTAAGGCAAAGGAAGTTGAGGCCGTTATTCAAAATATGCAGAGGGGCAAATCGCCGGGGCATGATGGACTCAGTATTGAGCATCTCAAACATGCAGGGGTATAGTATAGAACATCGCTAGAACGCGTGATACGTGACGCGTTCTAGCGATGTTCTATACTTTATGTCTAAGACACTCGTATCTTCCGGCGCAGCTTACTCGCACCATAGTAGTTCCACTTGCTAAAAATAGAACAGGAGACTTGTCAGACAGCGGGAACTACAGACCCATCTCACTGGCAACTATACTGGCCAAAATTCTGGACAGCTTGCTTAATGCACAACTTTGTAAGCATGTTAAGTTGCACGATGCGCAATTCGGTTTCAGGCCTGGCCTGTCGACGGAAAGTGCAATTTTGTGCCTTAAGCAAGCTGTCAGGTATTACAAGGACAGGAATACACCCATATATGGGTGTTTCCTGGATTTGTCCAAAGCCTTTGACCTGGTTGTATACGATGTATTGTGGGAGAAAGTAGCTAAAACGGGGCTACCACCCGAGTGTACAGCCTTGTTAAAATACTGGTATAACAACCAGGTCAATCAGGTGAGATGGGCTGGAGAATACTCAGATGAGTATAGGCTCCAATGCGGTGTTAGACAGGGGGGCCTATCGTCGCCTATCCTGTTTAATCTTTATGTTAACGAGCTTATTGAGGGGCTCAGCAGCGCACGTGTCGGATGCCATATTTGGGGGACACCTTTCAATAATATAAGTTACGCGGACGACATGGTGCTGCTGGGTCCATCAGTGGGCTCTATACGTAGGCTTATCAGGATATGCGAGGATTACGCCGCGCGGCATGGTCTTAGGTACAACGCAACCAAAAGTGAGCTTATCATTTTTAAGGCACGGAAATATAACCCAACATCAGTACCTACAATCATGCTGGGCGGCTTCCCCCTTAGAGTGGTAAGTGAGTTTAAATACCTGGGGCATATGCTCACCGAGGATATGAAGGATAACATGGATCTTGAGAGGGAGAGGAGGGCAATGGCGGTAAGGGGCAATATGCTTGCCCGCAGATTTGCACGTTGTAACAAGCAAGTTAAGTTGACGCTTTTTAAAGCTTACTGTCAGACGTTTTACACGTGCAGTCTGTGGGTTAGTTTTACGCAGAGAGCCTTTTCCGCTATTCGGGTGCAGTATAACAACATACTCAGAATGCTATTGAGGCTGCCAAGGCATTGCAGCGCCTCGGGTATGTTCGCCGAGGCGCGCACCGACGATTTCTATGCCATCAGACGAAAACGAGTAGCGTCGCTACTGAGACGGCTGAGAGGCAGCAGCAATGGTCTTCTGAGGGTGTTGGCGGAGCGCCTCGACTGTCCACTCTCAAGATACTGGGTTCAGGTGGCTATCGGGAGGGCCAAATAAGCCTGAACCAGTTATTCCTCACTACATAGTATAACACAAAGACGCTTCCCGCTGTCTGTCTGCCCCTATGTATGCTTAGATCTTTAAAACTACGCAACGGATTTTGATGCGGGTTTTAATGGATAGAGTGATTCAAGAGGAAGGTTTATATGTATAATTCATGCATATAAACCCGTGTCATTTAAGTATCATTAATTTATTGTCATTATTGTCACTAACGTAGTTCATAAGTCTCCACTGTTACTAACATCATATGGATCGACTAAAGATCTGAAATAAAGATATTTTATTTTATTTATTTATTTATTTATTTGCACTGCTAAGCCACACCATGCAGTGCCAGACAGTCCGATCTTGCTATTTCGCTAGCATACAAGCAGTATTGCAATACGGATTAGAATTCTGGGGCCGAGCAGCTGAATGGCAGCGCGTGGTTCGTCTGTAAAAGCGCGCCGTGCGCACACTGGCACGCGCCAAGTACGACGAGAGTGCCAAGCCACATTTTATAGAGCTCGGTGTCTTGACACTCCAATCAATACTAATCTTCCAAATAGCTGTCCATGTGAGGGACAACATGTCGCTGTACGCAAGACGAGGCGATGGTTCTGCCTGGGTTACTCGAAATGCGAATAAACTCTGTACGATCCTCCACAAGCTCAGTAAAACGAGTAGGACAGTCCATGTTGTGGGTCCGGCAGTTTACAATAAGTTAAGAATCTATAACTGCAGCTGAAGCCTTACATCATATAAAATTAAATTAAATAAAAAAGGGGCTTATCCAGCAGTGTTTTTACGGCTTTAAAGAATTAATAGAATACAAACATACGATAAAATAAAAATATGGATGTTAAATGAATATACGTATTATGTGTTTGTACTCCTACTGTCAAAAAGGGGCGCTCTATATGGATGGAAATGCAATAAAACACTCAGTCACACATATAGCTTATATTCACAACAAATTTGCCCCGACCACCCATGTATTCCATGTCGACACTCCGTTACCTAGTTTCCCGGACGAAACAGCGACATCTAGCGTGCAATTGGGTCAACCTTGCCGTAAGAAGCCTTGTATAGACGCAAACATGCCGCCCGCCAAGAACAACTGTTCTTGACCCAATTTTTAACTAATATGCCAAAAAGAGTACAAACTTATTTATTACCAATTTAGCCACAATTTGAATTTAAGTAATCAAGAAAAGAATATGACTAAGAACTTATATATTAAATTTAACAATAAAATTAGTTGGCTAGTGGCAAAACACAAATTCTAGAAGTTGGTCTTTTGATAAGTTTATTATTACATTTAAGGGTAACAACTCGCGTTACCTTGTCCAAACCCGGATGTGTTTCAACCACTTGACCAAGAAGCCATCTCGCTGGTGGTAAATCAGGCTCCTTTACCAGCACTACATCACCTATCTTAGGTTCAGGAGTTTTTTGTGTCCATTTGTGCCTTTGTTGAAATTGGTTGAGATACTCCTGGGACTAACGACGCCAGAAGTCTTGCATCATGCTAGCATTGCATCTCCAACACGAATTATTCCCAAGTCACTCATCTGTGGAGTAAATGAGGTAAGTTGACCTTTCTTTCTTAATTTTCTTTTCTTTATCGCTTCAATATCCTCCCCGTATGCTTCTTGTTGACATCGTTTTACTATTATTGCTAATGCTTCTTTCAATTCTGTTTTCAGCGGATGAGTATGATTTTTTCTTTTATTTTTCAGGAATCTTCGGCAGTACGCGACAACTCTCAACAACTTGGTGAGTGAAGAATACTTTGACCACATATCGTCATCGGTGCTCCCTGTCCCGGTTGCTGCAGTTCCCAGGTGAGCTTTTATTTTTCTCTCTTCTAGCTGCGTTGCTATTTTCTTATGTTCTTCTTTCCCTGCGGGGCTTTCTTTGATTTCTTCTAACATAGCTTTACTGTTGCTTGACCACTTTTGCAATTCAAAGCCCCCCTTGTTTAACAGTGCTCTCATTTGGTAGTAAATATCTATTGCTTCTTGTTCCGATTGACACCCAGACATCAAATCATCCATGTAGAAGTCCTGACGAACCCGAGGTGCCGCGAGCGGGAAGCCATCTCTTTCGTCTATGGCAACCTGAATTAGACTCTTCACTGCGAGGTAAGGAGCTGCGGATGTCCCAAAAGTAATTCGAGTTAACTTATATTCCTTGATTTCCTCGCCAGGATTCTCTCTCCACAGGATACGTTGGTACGTTGTGTCCCTTTTATCTACTACCACCTGGCGGTACATTTTGACAATGTCCGCTATAAAACAGACAGGGTGCATACGCCATCGCATGATTATATGCCGCAACTCTGACTGAAGAGTGGGCCCCACAAGAAGATCGTTGTTCAAAGACACCCCGTTTGTGCCTTTGCAGGATGCATCAAATACTAAACGGACCTTAGTAGTATCTTTATCGTCGCGCACTACAGCGAGATAAGGTAAGTATAGACCCTTTTCCTTGGATTCCTTCGCCGACAAAAGTTCCATGTGATTTAGTTCCCGATACTCATGAAACACTTTTGTATACTCTGCTTTCAGATGCTGATCCCTTTCCAGTTTCCTTTCCAGAGAGTGAAATCTTCTCAACGCGATCTCTCTGGAACCACCATCTACACAGGATGGTTTCTCATCCCGGAACGGTAGCCTAACCACGTAGCGTCCGTTCTCATCCCGTGTAGTAGTCGCCTGATATATCTCCTCACATCTCTGTTCCTCAGGTGTTAGTATCCGTGCTTTGTTGCTAGGTTCTGACTCAAGTTCCCAAAAGGACCTTAACAACTGTTCCACCTGTGTGTGCATGCTCACCGGCGTGCTGGAGATGTTTGCCTGTAAATCCACTTGACCGCTTAAAATCCAACCCAGAGACGTGTTTTGTGCCACTGGAGTACCCTGAGCCGGACCTTTGATTAAACCTGTTTCTATGATCTGCGCATAAACCTCTGCTCCCAGCAACATGTCTATTCTGTTGGGAGTGTGATACTCTGGATCTGCAAGATCTATACTTTGCAGCTCAGGCCAGGATGCGATGGAAACCTTTGCGGATGGTAAGTATGAGGTTAGTTTATCAAGCACATATGCTGTAACCGTGATAACGTACCTAGAGTTGATACGTGATGCAATTGTGACTTGAACCGTGGACTTCGACACCACATTTTGCTCTCCTCCCAACCCTGATATGAGACCCTTAGCTGCAGTTCGTTTCAAACCCAGTAGCTGAACCGTAGCTGAGGTGATGAAGGAGGCTTGTGATCCTTGGTCTATTAACGCTCTGATCAAGTGAGATTCTTCCCTTTCCCGTGATTTAGCTTCTACTACCGCTGTAGCCAGTAACACCTGCTGAGTGACTTCGTTAACGAAGTGGTTTGTGATGCTGGTACTCGTTGAAGCCTCTTCCGCTGAATGTGTGACGTCATGTGTGTGAACTTGTGCCATAGCAGGACGTGCTGATGGCTCCCTTGTATCGTTTGATTGAATTTCGCCCTTTTGATGTAACAGAGAATGATGCCTTCTGTTACAGATTTGACAATTCTTTGTGATTTTGCAGTACCTGGCCGAGTGATTGTTACCTAAGCAGTTGAAACACAGCCCGTTTGTTTGGACAAAATTACGCTTTACCTCGACATCTAAACCAGTAAAATCTTTAAAATGTATTATCCTGTGCTCACCTTTACAATAGTTGCAAGTTACATTACTACTGATGTGCAAATTACTAAATCTCTGCACCTGATTGCCTTTGACCTGATTAACATTTCCCTTATAGTTGCTATTGACATTCACATATTTTGGTTTATTCACATAGCTTGGTCTTGGCTCCAAAAATTCTAAAGAATGATATCTTGTGAGCAGGAAGTCCTTGAATTGGTCTATGCTCGGTAATTGCTCTGACAGAGACACAGATTCGCTAACTTTACATTCCCAGGACTTCCGACTTTCAGGATCTAATTTATGACTGACAATGTAAATGATGATTATATCCCAAGTACTGGTATCTATCTTAAGATTAGCCAAAGCGTTTAATGTTTCCGTTGTACAATCCAACAAATTCTTAATATCCGTGGCGGACTCAGTTAGCAGGGTCTTCTGAGCAAAGAATCGGTTTAATATGCAATTTCCCAAATATTGCTTGTTATTATAGCGACTCTCTAACTGGGTCCAACACTGATCATAACTTTCACTCGAAATTGGTATATGTCTAAGGAGCTGTTCCGCTTCGCCTGTCAAATGCGCCTTCAGATAATGTAGCCTTTGCACATCATCGATATCCCGATTATTGTGGATGAGTGAAGTAAATAAATCCCGGAAACTCGTCCACTCCGTATATTTGCCCGAAAACGTAGGTATCGTAATTTTTGGTAACTTTACATGACTTGATTTGGACATTGATGGAGTTGAATTTGTGGGACTAGCGCTGCTGGACTTTGCCATTAACTTGCTAAGTGCATTTTTGAGTTCGCATTTGTATTCCATATATAATTCGTTAGTCGTATCATACATGTCTTCCTTCATGTACGCAGAGACTTTCAACGCTTCCTGCTCTGGCATCATTACTATCTGCATGTGCATATCTACAAACTGTTTCCATATTTGTTCTAAGTTTTCCAATCTAGTTTCTATATATGGTATGGTGATGCGATCCTTGGTAGACTTCTTATAATTGGTAAATGCATTAGCGATGCGCGCTCTGGCATCTACTTGGAAATTAATACTCGTATTCATTTTACTCATTTTCTTACAAAATCACAAGTCCCAGCAAACGGTCAAATGTAATAAGTCCCAATTTAATGGTGAAAAAATCACAAGTGTTTTCTGTTCCGCAATTTTCTAAGTCCAAATTCAATCTTGAAAAATTTACAAGTGTTTTTATTCCATATATACTTCGCTATAAAATCGGACATAGGTTCCCCGTAGTATCACTTTTTCTTAAATTATTTTAAGTCCTAAAACACTTGTAAAATTCTACTCAAATCATGCTCAAGTTTTGCTAAGTCCAGTTTTGACTTCAAATTCAATTTGACAGCTAACAGTTCCAATTTTTGACACTTCCACAGATAAAGTATAAAGTACTCACAGTTTTAAGTCTTCTTACACTTTTCACTCCACTTGTACTTGAACCTCAGTTTGAATTTCCCGCCAAGTTGCTCGCCTGTGACGTCACTCCGACACGACGCTGCCGCCTCCGCTTGTTGCTCCAACCCGCTACTTCTCATGGAAGGCTGCACCCTCGACAACAATCCGCTGCCACTTGGTACAGGAAAGCACTACTACTTAAGGCCCACAGTACACACATCCGGCTCGAAGGACCAATGTTTGTACTCCTACTAGTCCTACTGTCAAAAAGGGGCGCTCTATATGGATGGAAATGCAATAAAACACTCAGTCACACATATAGCTTATATTCACAACAAATTTGCCCCGACCACCCATGTATTCCATGTCGACACTCCGTTACCTAGTTTCCCGGACGAAACAGCGACATCTAGCGTGCAATTGGGTCAACCTTGCCGTAAGAAGCCTTGTATAGACGCAAACATTATGCCAAATTGTACATCAACCCAATGATATTAATGTAATTTTTTGTATAATAATTTAATTATGCAATGATTTTTATTTTTAAAGTGATTCATGTATGAAATATTTTGACCTGTAATGTGTTATTTTATTACCAACTAGCTTTTGCCCGCGACTTCGTCCGCATAGAACTCGTTTATATCGTAGCTCGATACAAACTTTCACCCTCCATTTCCCTTTTGGGGGTAGATTTCCGATGTAAAAACTGTCTATGTCTTTCCCCGAGACTCAAACTATTAATATATATAAGTTTTCTGGGTGTGCGAAATACGCATCACGCTGTAAGACTGGATTGATTACAGCTTTAATGTCGTCTGGGAGATCTCTAGTGCTTTCAATGAGAAACCACAAGTTTCTTGCACCATCTTTACATGAGCTGTTCATTTTTATCTGAAACCAGGTAGGCCAAAAATACTAAGGCAGCAGTTGGACGTATAGTTGACACATAGAGACGTGGTATTCTGTTAGCAGTTGTGAGCCACCTTGCGTGTGACATTTTCCCCGGATTGCGTTTTGCTAAATTCGTACCAACGACGCCAGCTGACACGGCAACACATATGTCGTACGAATATTGTTGATCTGTACTTAACTTTACATTTTTAAGATTCGGAAGGTTTACAAGAATCGGGACAATTCCGTTACAGGTTTACTTTCACAATTTGGCAACTTTGCACCAATTGGCCCAGAAAAAGATTTCGGTCCTGTAGTTTTTCCGACGAAATGTCCAATCAAGTGCCGCAAATTTACAGTTTTCTTTTCATGATGTATTGTTTCAATACATCTTCCACTGTAGGGAGTAAATAGCTTTTAATTTTCGCAGGGTACGTGTCTAAAATTTGCATTTTAGTCTGAAATCTAGTTTCCACACTACTCATAGTACTCATCGTTGTCATATTAAAAAATCACAGAAAACAACCTTATTTTGTCCCTTAGTTACAGTAATTATTCAAATATTATATCACAAAACTAAACTCAATCACTAAAAACACGAAGAAAACCATAAAATACCAGTAACATAATAAGGGTATCGTCTGATCGAAACTTGTGAGAAATGACATTTACCGATGTAAAAGAGGGTAGGTCTAACTTTAAATCACGGGTCTTAGTATATGATTTTTATAATTATTGACTGTATTTAAGGTTTTTTCATTGTTTTTAACACGTTTTTGCTAGTTTTAATTAAATAGAAGACACAATATATGCAAATAAAAATTTTGTTAATTTGTGTTTTTTTTTCAACTTCAAGGTCCATGAGCGACCTAAAAGTGTCCTATTTAAAATGCTTTTTTAATGGAAATCGTAATAGAATGTTAGAAGGCAACTTTTGAAAGGTATTACATATGGAAATTCTACTTTTTTTGAAAATGACACACCCTAATGTATAGATAAATTATGTCTATGTCTATAATCTAGATGCCATTACGTTGTGAACCTCCTTAAAAGTCATCTAAGTATATCACGTATCATAATGCTGTAAGCCCTACTTTGTAACTCATAACCACAAATAAAGCCCCAGTTGTTACAGTGCCGTTTGTGGAATTAATCCTATACCGTGATTTGTCAGTTGTTATATTATCCATTTCCATATGGGCCCAGTTGAATGTGGAACCTTTCGGTAACCGCAAACCGCGGTGGGTGACTAAGCTTTTTAATGGCAACATTTTGATTGTTTACTAGGTTTCGTATTCTATTTTATTGTTGGTTTAGGAGACGACGTGGGATTACTTCATGGTCGGCTTAAAGAAGAACGGTTAAATTCGGTTTTCAAAACAACTACCTATATGAACGTAATTTTTTTCAAAATACTACTTTTTGTTGACACTTAAGTAAAAAGTGTCCTAAATGTTCTATTCCAGGCCCCTCTATTTCACCAAATCGACAATTGGCGCCTGACAAAGACAATTCGACTTACGTGGCTGCGTCTACAGGTTAAGATGGTTACTGGACAGCTTATTGACCCAGTAATGTACGTGGAATTATCATTGTCAGGTGACAATTGTCAAGATGGTGAAATGTCGTCTTTTGTTATGTGTATGGACATGAGGTATTTTAAGGAAAAAAACTGGCCAAGTGCGAGTCGGACTCGCGCACGAAGGGTTCCGTCCCATTATTAATAAAAACGCCAAAATTATCACGTTTTTTCTATGGAAGCACCCTTAACTATTTATTTAATTCGGTTTTTCTGTATTTGTTGTTATAGCGGCACAAAAATACATCATCTGTGAAACTTTCAACTGTCTAACTATCACGGTTCATGAGATACAGCCTGGTGACAGACGGACAGACAGACAGACAGACGGACAGCGGAGTCTTAGTAATAGGGTTCCGTTTTACTCTTTGAGTACGGAACCCTAAAACCGTAAAATCGGGGATTATATATTACATAGGTAGTATCTACGATTCTGAGTAAGAATAAAAAAAAAAGATTTAGTTCATGTAGGTAGTAGGTACCTACAATTTCTTTTTGAACCACGTTTTGAAACGCCAGCAGCGTTTTGTACCTAAAAACTGGTCAGTATAGTAATAGGTAGTAAAAAAATCGAATAAAACAAAATATTGCCTAATTAATGTTTTGTTCTTTGCGATATAAAAACTATTTTTTTTTCTGGAAGGCACAAGCCGTAGTAGCGATATCTGTACTGATACATTTACAGATTTTTACCTGTTTACCAAACAGAATCGGCATACTTTTTATTAATTAGCATCTCTTCGAAGTGGCGAAAGCTTTGAATCCTGGTTGAGGTATCTTGTATAGAATTTCGATTGATTTAGTCATGAGTTCTGTGAAAAGTACACATTAAAACTTACAATTATTTAGACAATAAATAAACTTTACTACTTACACCGTAAATAGTTTGAAAAGAAATGTTCTCCTCCATCAACACTCATGCGTCACGCTTCATAAAGGAAAAAGTAATACCAAATTCCAAAGTTATATTACTGACCACAGATGGGGTTCTCGCCACGTTCATAAAAGTGTATGACCACTCTTGGGTGTGTCATCCTTCGCATAATATACGAATTTTAATATTACGGTGACCGGGAATTTTCTCATCTTTATGTCTCAATAAATGTGTATCTTCGGTTTTACGCTTCGTTTTATATAGACGCCAATAGCCACCTATTTCACGATGCTATAAGTCATAATTCTGCAAGTCTAAACTAGCAACTTTGAGACTCTTGATTCAAAAATATTGATATTGTACTTACACTCTTAGATATTGTACTCGTAAGTACCCACTCGAGTTCAAAAACTGCGATAGCGCGATTCAGAACATTTCAAATTCAAAAATCACAGTCTATATCGCTCACTCACTCGCAACATCATACGATCATACCTTCTTCCTAATCATAGAAGAGCCCTAGACGCAGCTATAGCAGTGACGTGGCAATGACTGAATAAGCGCTTACTAACCTTTCAGATACCTGCTTATGAAGATGTCGCAATGCTAATAATGTGCATGTGTCATAAAAAATACAAAAGATATTGCACAAAACCGTCTGTGCTATAATGTTGTCATGTCCCTTACTTATTTTGTCAGGTTTCTGTAGATCATAGTTTATTGTTCTTAATTGCATTATCTATATTATGTATACTTATATACCTTATTCCATATATTAAATTCGTCTACGTTTTTTCGTTTAGCTCAGAGGGAAATATTGAACTAAATTTACTTATTTCGATCACTAATTGTCAAATGTAGCAATACTAATGACTTTGCGTTCCAAAATGGGTTTACTTGAAATCGTATGATAATTAATGCACGAGTTTTCTAATCTTCTTGGATAGGTTTAGTTCCGAACTCTCAGCGCCAGTAACTTCCACAGCGAAAACAAATGAGCTCACTTTAAAGATGGTTACCGCATACCACTTTTTCAATGGAGCAAAATATTTAAACTGAAATTCTTTGTAGAACGCTCACAAATCACACTTTAACTAATACGGTCGATCAATTTTCTGACCTACTTCAGAGCACAGGTCAGCAACTGCTTATAATGCATGAGAATAGGGTTGCAGATTCAAAATGTATTAATACTTCAAAAGAAATAAGGAAAAAAATATGCCTAGAGACTAAAATCCCTTTCATATATCTCAAAAAATTACGAAGCTACAACCGTTTTAATATTGCATGTTAGAGAGATAAAACGCTCGCGGATCGTGACGTCACGACACTCGAGCGTCATAGTAAATGACAATCGTTTCATATGAAGGTGCGTTTTGGGGAAAGGGACAGAGTATACCCCCTCCTAAAACTTTGGATATTTATAACTTATAATTTCGTGATCATTTAATCCCCTGCTTTACTTGTTTCCATTTGACATTATTTTTAATCCTTTTTCTAGAAAAATCATTATTATTGGTTATTTTATTTGATGGACACACCCCTATTGACGGTAACTCATATCGCCGAACCTATAGTATCGATACAGAGTAAGTACGTTGGACATGTACGTTGCAAAGCTAAAATTGATTGCACCGTTCAAATCGTATGCCGTCATGATTCAACGGTAGAACGTATCAAAATGTTCCATGAAAGCGTTCGTTTTGTACCAAACAAACGTTGATAAGGCGTTAATTTATGTGAAGGGTGTTTTTATGGCGTAGTTAAAACAGATTCTAAAACCAACACAATTAACAGATTGGTAAGCTAAATAAGGGAAGAGAAAATTATGGATCCGACTTCTCATTCATCATGCGACGCTTGGCAACACTGTGGCCACAATTAATTTCCCTGCACGACCACAGATTTTCATTACATTTGAAGTCACTTAGGCTGGCACAAAGGAATCGAACTTACTTTTATCTCCGTAGCTGGGCATTTATTACGGCCAGAAAAAGGTCACTGGATCAAAGGAGGTATAAAAAATTTAAACGCAGAGGCCAAGTCTTGCCATGGTCGAGATCCGATGGGTCTATGGACGGACTTAATTGCTTGACCGCTATCGCTTTTGATTATGATGTTGTTTTAACAACATGTTGGAACACTATGTATTCAGATTAGGGTTCGCGCTATTACGAAATACAAAATGGGGATTGTTCTCGGCCATTTTACGAATATACGAGAATAGTTTAATGAAATTCTGGATAATTGAACGACTTTGATATTTTATAATTGTTCTGATAATTAATTTGGTTTGGGCAATGGTTATATTTATTTTGTATTAGGGTTTTCACATTACAAACCCCATTTACTTGCTACAGAAAATGGAGTTTCAAATTAAGAATTTCTGTAAACTTAATTAATTCAGATTTAGTTTTAATGCTGTGGTTAGAGACTGAAATGAAATCCTGCGGTCTCACTGAGTCTCAAACCTTTCAATAAACAAACAACCAGTATTGTACATTACATGTTTAGTTTCACCTTTGTAACTTGTTGGTGTTGTTGTTTTTTTTTAATTATCTGCTTTCTCTATAATTACCAGTCGACGTCAAAAATATGTATTAATTTTGCGCCTTATAAGGAATAAAAAAAGTACAAAAGTGTCAACCTATTTTTGGCATCAACCATGCTCTACCTAAAGTCACAGTTTTTGCCACTGCGATTCGCTTCATATTTACGCATCATTTTGTAAAATACTTCGTTAGACCAATTTAAAGAAAAAAAACCCGATTTGCTTTGACAAAAAATCCGAGTCGCTGTAATTACTGAGTTTCGATCGGAAAGGTTTACGTTACTGCAATAATTACCTACTCATTCAGGAGTTCGCTAACTAAGACTAATTAGTGAGAAGTAATTGGGAGTTAAGACAAGTTGTGAAGTGGATTACTGTTCTAATCGAGTTACGGAACCCTCCTGTCGCACTTGGCCGTGTTTTTAAAATACCGTTGTGTAATTGGCTACCTACAAGAGTAACATTGTTATTTCCATGCTTGTCAAACATGATATCATCATGGCAATCAAATGTGTCAGTGATCTAGTTTTAAGTAATCGTTTTGATTGTTTGCGTAGACGTATTGTTGTGAGGTTTATTTATAGTGTTGTGAAGTTTACCTATAACCTACCTTATGTACCTACATATGATATGCTAACTTCACTAAGGCATTGAGCCGAGTGCTAAGACACACGATTTTCCATCTGGAAATCTTGAGTTCGAACCCTGGATTTATCGCTATAAAAAAAAATATAAAAAAAAATATTTCAGGCATCTAAGGCACATAGTTACAAATACCTAAAAGACTACCATACATACAATTATAAAATGAAAAACGAATGATTGTTTGGGCGACGAAATAGCGTGGCTCCGTTTCGTCGTCAATTCCGGTGTAGAATTCGGAAGGTTGCCCCGGAACCGCCGAAACACGGCACCCTATGCGTCGCGTCGCTATGATGTTTCAAAGAAACTTTAATTTAATTGGATTTAAATGTAAATACTTGATTATTTCCAAGTTAATTTTATATACTTCAGCGTTCGCGATAAATTAATAATGCAGAGTGCATTATTAATTTATCGCGAATACCCCACAGTAAAATTTAACTAAATATGATTTACAGGCACATTAAATGCACATTCTTAATGTAATTCATAAACATGAGAACAAACTGCATTAGAAATATGACACGAAACAAAAATATGTCGCTTCACAAAAGCGTCCGTCAGCCGAGTGTTTCCGTTATTAAAGTGTCACGAACTTTTACGATTCCATTTGTCACAATCCCTCAGAAGTTTGAATTAGTCACCCCTTTTATAGCTGCATTTTATACTTAGACAGCAAATGAGTTGGGTATTAGTAGGCCACGAGACGATTGTGAGAAATCTCTCTTAGTCAATACAAAATTTGCATGATAATTGTGTAGCTTTTCTAACAAGGTATAGGGCATATCATTTCACCTTCAAAAATTGGCAGTGTAAATGTCCTATAAGCGCGTTGAATATGTTAGGCGATTACCCTGCTGGAGACACCATAGTTTCCTACAGCACAATATTTGTTGATTACAAAATGACTTGAATATAAAAGCAAATCCGTAAGTTTCTTCTGTATCTATTAGGGAGACCTGTCATTGGCTCGACAATTGTATCCTAGCTGTAAGCCTATATTGTATGTTAAAAAGCTGTTGGTCTCATAATAAATTTATAACAAAAAAATAAATTTCAGTAGAAAACTATGCAACAATAACCGATAAACCAAAAATGAATCTAAATATACCAGTTAACATATAGAAAAAGGAATCTCACATTAGGTCTTGAAACAAGGTTAACTTACAAAATCATATTATTGTTGTTGTATTGTTGTTTTGTTGTAAAGTGAGAAAATTTGCGTGACTATAGTCAATATCTTTTTGATATTGACATAAGGTTTAATTTCATTTGACCCGCGACAAATATTTTTTAATGATACTAGTGAAATGTCATATCACTACTTGTTAGAATTATTTTCTGAACAGTCCAGTTCTTTCCCAGTATTTCATACCATTGATTTCTTGCATTCGTCTCACTGACTAAAGCACCCTCTTAAATATGTGATCGAGTCTTCACGAGGTCCGAGCTTTAATCCTTTTAACATAGCCACCAGAAATTTTAGTGCATATCCAAACCATCTTATTTCGTTGTAAATAAAGTTGAGAATTGCTTATGTTGGCTATGTAAAATTTGCAAGAATAGAGTCGCAGATGCGCATCGAAGTCTGCCTTGATTACTCGTACAGAATCCGAATTTAATTTGTGTGCGATGGTTATAGGATCAGCTGTGTCGCTTGTCATAGTTAATAGGTTTACGAACGTTCACTGAATGTTTATGAAACTTCGTTTTGTGTCTTTTTCGGTCGTAAAGCTGATTTGATTTCTTTTATTCAATTTGGATGAGATTTTATCTTCGTGAGGGTAGGCTTGAAGGGATTATGAGAATTAAGAAACGTCATGTGAGACGTTCCGTTAATTTCTACGTATTTTAAATCGACTTCTAAAATGGAAGAAGTTCAATTAATTGTATATGCAATGTATCGATTATTATACAACCTGTTTTTACGAACACAGGTTTTCAAATTTTACTTTTAACACTTCTAAGGAGTGTTAGGGAAACGTCCGAGTGCTCGATGCTGTAGTACTCGTAGTATATGGCATGGGCACTTTATGTCAAAGCAATATGGGTTAAATTCGAACTAACAGGATTTTTCTTCATTCGAATTTAAGCCATGTCACTTTGACATAGAGTGCCCATGCCATATACTATTACAGCGTCCACTCGGACGTTTACCTTACTAAATAACTTTGTATTGTGTTATATCATTCCACAATATTACGACCTAATAACATAACTTATTGAATTAACTTTCTATAAATATGTGTTAAGTAAGCAGGTATGCACCTACATATTATAGTCCAGGCAATGAACTGACAACTTGTATGGAAAAAATGTCAAATTTGGAAATAATTTATATTAGCTGATTTTTTCTTTGTAATGGATATATTATCAATTAAATAGTTACCTAGCGACAAAATCCAACAAAATTTCAGACATCAAAAAAATGATAACGTAACTAGCTTTAGAAAAGTCTGAAAAAATATTAATTAACGGTTTTATCTTTATTTTGGTTGATTTACATTTGCTCTATAATATTCAAGATAAATAATAAAAAAAAAACAATTCATGCTTTATTTAAATCTATTTAAATACTTCCGGATGGAAAGTTTGTTGGATTCTTGAATAAAGCATCTTAGAATAATGTTTTAAAATGATATATAGAAAAAAAACGCTATTATAAATTCATGTTTTTCAAAACCGTATTTTGCCTGGAGTATTACTTAAAATACAATTTGATCGTAAAATCTTAGCATTGTAAGTTTTAGTTAAATGCAAACAGCGAACTTAACAATGAACTCGAAATTTAATTAAATTCTCATATTAATAAAAAGAATGTAAAACACGTTTCAGTGTCGGGTCGGTCCTAAGAACTCATTACATTACGAGTACACTTTCAACATTAAAACGGTATTAGAACACACGTGTTGGCTTTGTAATAGGTTTTACAGAGGGTTATTCATTTGTTTTATATTGCAGTTAATTTACTGCACAGTTTTAGATGTTTTATTATCGCTATGGTATTCAAAATATAATACATATTGTTGACCTTACCGTCTTGTGTGTAGAAACTTTTTTATCATCATTAATTAATGCACTAATCACAAGAAGTTTTAATGACCTGAGGAAAATTTGTCAAAAAAGCCTTCATTTTTCTTGCATATCCAGTAAAAGACATAGACACAGAAAAAAAGTTAAAAATTTTGGTAAAGGCAGATTGTCCTTGACAACACTTTACTGTCCAGTAAATAAATAAATAAAATAAATATTACGGGACAATCTTACACAAATCAACCTAGGCCCACGGTAAGCTCAATAAGGCTTGTGTTGTGGGTACTAGGCGACGATATATATAATAGATAAATACATATAGATACGTTCATACATATATAACATCCATAACTCAGGAACAAATATTCGTGATAAACACACAAATAAATGCCCTGACCGGGATTCGAACCCGGGACCTCCAGCTTCGAACGCCAGTAAACGTTACACATGGCCCCGGTAATTATCATCAAATGAACACCGTCAAACTTCCTTTACAAACTAATTTGAAAGTAGGTAACTTAAGATAACCGACAGTTTTAAACCACTAAGCCTGAGAATATTCTAGTGAATTGAAGTTATGAATCTTTCTGACCACACACTGTTTATAGTCCAGATCTAGACACTAAGCTTCTTATGTTACTGAATGAATTACTGTAATTTGTTGTGTGAGCCTAATAAATAAATAAATATTCAAAGTTTATAATACAGGGTGACTGGTAATTCGACCTATTCCTTGAAAGGGGTTATACTAGAGCTAATTTGCAACAATTTATGTCCAGTCAACCAGGGGTCGAAACTCGCTGGTTTCCGAGATATTCGAGTTTTTAGTTTGTATGAAAAAAAATCCTCTTGCAGCCTTAAGCTGGTGATTGTGACAAAAGTACTTCCATTTGGATGGTAAAAAAACATTTTTGTCACAATCAGCACTTTAAAGCTGCAAGGCGATTTTTTTTCAAACAAACTAAAAACTCGAAAAATTAAAAAAAAATCGTGATTTGACCCCTGGTTGACTGGACATATTTTGTTGCAAATTAGCTCTAGTATAACCCCTTTCAAGGAATAGGTCGAATTACTAGTCACCCTGTATAAACAACTATACTACCGGTAGCCAATAAGCATATTAGTATCGTTCTGAAAGTTCTGTTATTCCCCGCACAACCTGTCGAGGCAGCCATTCAATGCAATTGAATTCCTTATCGTACACATTTACGTAAATGATCAATTCAATTTTATTATTCAGTTTCCACTAACACGTTAGACAACATCCCAGCACCTCCACCAAAAACCACTGACTCTTATTACCTGGGTATTAAAGTTTAATATCGATTGGCATTTAGTATGCTAGCGGTAAAGTTAAGGCGGTTGCTACACAAACAACTACAAAATCGTGAACAAGAATCCACCTGAATCACTCATTCATAAAGACCACCTACGTTCAACCGTTGTGTTGACTTAGTCATCGTCATAAGGAAGTACGGTCAGAGCGTAGAACGTGACAATATTTCACGCTTCATTAAATTACACGAGTATTTTGTCAAGGGTAAGCAAGTTGGTGTGTATATTAATTATTCTTTGATAGCCGTTGTAATTAAGAAGTGTCATGGCATGGGTGTCACGGTGTATAATCTATAAACTAAATGCTTTAGCAGAATTAGGACACAGTGTTGAACCCAGGGTTTTGGTTTGGAGTCTTGACCCACTGTAGTTAAATTTTGGCATGATTTTGGTAAGAACTCAGATGCTACTGTTAGGACAAGATACAGCCTATATAATTTAAATGTATTTTAACTAGGCAACAAACGTGATTAAGTATCTTGCAATAAAAAGAGAACTTAGTTAAAAAACTAGTAAATATAAATAAATAAATATTTGCGGACAATCTTACACAAATCAACCTAGTCCCAAACTAAGCAAAGCTTGTACTATGGGTACTAGACGACGATATAGATACTTATATAGATAAATACATACTTAAATACATAGACAACATCCATGACTCAGGAACAAATATTCGTGCTCATCACACAAATAAATGCCCTTACCGGGATTCGAATCCAGGACCTCTTGCTTCGTAGGCAGGGTCACTACCAACTAGGCTAAAGCGGTCGTCAAAAACTTACGTTAACTTAAGTTACTTCAAACAGCAGGATTTGACAGATCACACGATGAACTGAACTACGGAGAGCAGCGCACAGAACTGCAAATATGTCAATACAGATTTATTCAGCGTATGATTTATTAAAAGCTTTAACTCCGTATTCAAGCACTCATAGTTTCTACGCCTTTGCAACTTGATTGAAAATTCATAGCGAAATTGCTCTTCTGACGATACGAGTCCTTTTGGCTATACCTAAATCGTCTACTGCGCAGAGTCTATTAAATTTATTGTCTGTGAAACGAGAACTCTAATTCCGGCGCGAGTGCATTTCGAGCCGTAACCTTTGCAAGTTATCCCCAGTCAATTTATATAATAAAAATGAGACCTTATACTGTAATGATAGGGTTTAATTTGAAGCGGTGTTCGTTTGTCAATTTTGAAATAACGGAATTAGTAGAAGATTGAGAGTATTGAGTATTGAAGCTAGGAAGAGTTAGCTTATATGGAATTTAATTATAGAATGTTAATACGCCGCGGGGTTTCGCGTGGTGCTACATGTACGTACTCAAGTTAGGTTGCTTTGTATTAGAGCTAGTTCTCCGAAACCAGTTGGCTTAGCGGCGATGTTACAAAGTTGGTGGTCAAATTAATATGAAGTTACGGCTTAACTAGACCATGCTTTAATCCTTGACGCTGTGCTGGTGAGAGGAATATGTTGAATAAGTTTTGGTTAAATTTTGCTTGTTAAACGATATGCTAATTTTTGTACTCGATGATTAAAATATGTGTATTAAGATTTCATAGAGAATACTGCAACGTCACTCTTTTCATAGTTGTAGTCCATGTTACTGTCGAAACAATCGAAATAACTACTTTTCGATACGCTCCAGACAACTAAAATAAATTCGACCAATCACGTGGCTGCTTTACTGAACTGTAAAGAATTGGACGCTCGTTGATGTCTTTTAAGATATCAACAAGCGTACGAGCGATGAGCTGCACTTCGTTTCAACAGTATCGAGTTTGTTTAATTAGTTCAGTTGACTAGTAGAAAATTAATTCTAATGAACTCGTACAAAAAGTATTGTTCACAATAGTGTTATAATCAAGCTTTTTAATCTTGTACCTTACTTAGGTACTCGACTAAAAAGCTCTCTATTATAACACGATTGTGAAAAATACTATTATAAAGCAGTAAAGTAAAAAAATGCAATAATGGAGTATTATCTACTTATATAAGTGTATATATCGTCATCTAGTACCCATTGTATAAGCTTAACAAAATCACTTTAAGCGCTATAACGATTGGTGTAAGATTGAATATTTATCTCATTTGTGATTCTCACCCAAATTAGCCTTTTCCGTTTACCTAACGACTTAGTTATACTGCTAAAATATTTCGTAGAATCAATAACTTTGAAGAGAAAATTTCACGGCAAAGTTAGTTGGCAATAGATCAGGGGAAGGTCGCGATCCCCAGGGAAGGGTAGGACTTATGTGCCGGGACCCACATTCTGAGGGCAGACTAAGCAGTTTTCTTTAACTGTATCATCAGTTCATTCTTTGTCCTTTTTTATGGCGGATCGTAAAAGGTCAGAGGATTATATTTGTAATAGCAAATTAGATCGTTTTTGGAGACGAGTTTATGTATTTTTTATGGTTACTTTATTTGTGTTGCATCAACCAGACCGGTAAACGTTAATTGTCTGAAATAAAAAAACCCATAAAAAAAACGGATGTTGCTTACTTTTGATTATCAACGGTTAGAAACTACCTACCGGTCTAAGTGTATTGTAATAGTACATTACTCTAGGTAAGTAATGTACTATTACAAAACACTTAGACCGGTAGTTTCAAACCGTTGATAATCAAAAGTAAGCAATTCTTTGTTTTACCGCCCTAGGGCGGTAAAACAAAGCATGTATCAGATCGCAGGTATTTGACGCCAGAGCCGAAGGCAAGGGCGATAATATGCGATTTGAGGTTTTCTTTATATACCGCCCGTGGTGAGTACAACATTTTTCGTCGCCAGGAAGTGGGATTTGCCGGACGCGTAGCGTGTAGTAATTGCTAGTGTATGGCCAGGTATGACGTAAAAAAACGTTCCTCTACACAGGTCGCATTACTTAACCGATTCTCGTGAAATTTTGTGAGCAGGTTCGTAATTATATTATTAGGATTATTTAGTCGAACCAGTTAAAAAAAAATAACACAAACCCGCGATTTCTACATCTCATAGAGCCACTAGTTCTGTCTAGTCCGATTAATGTTATAAACGTGGAAGTGTAATCAACTTTTTGAAACATTGGTATTTGTTACGTAATTTTTATGTGGAAACGCACCACAATTTTATTTTAACGCGGTAGGTAGTACATGAAACAACAAGGTCGATTTCCATTTATGTTATTATTGGTTAGCTGGAAGAATTCCCTCTCAGGGATAAGCTCGCCTTTGTACACGTGTTATCTGTTCTTGTAATTATTGGTCTCTTGTTGTGTTCTGCTCCATGTACAATAAAGAATTTACGTACATAAATACATACATATTAATAAATGTTATATTATGCATTTTGTAACTTGGTACTATTTTGGTGAATTTTATTTCTGTAGTCGGCCCAACGAAAAGAAGTGATAATCACGAGGATGAAATCGTTATCAATTTACAATTACCAGATTATCGCAAAGTCCTTTGAGGCCCATCTTTTTTCGGTATCTAGGTATAGTACAAAAAAGAACTGAATTGTGAAGAATGAAGTAAATGGTAGGTATACTTTTTTAATGTTCCGGGCGTTCAATATACAAAGCCATTTCAAATTAATAGCACCCAGAAACATATATTTACATAAATATGTAATTGCAGGCAATAAACGAAACGTCCGAGTGTCTTCATAAACGGTCTTTAATTATAAAATGCCGCCATGTTATTTTATTGCGAGTAGGACGTTCGTACAGCGTCAACAGGATCCCCTCGGGGAGGATGAAACTTAAAGATGTTATTAAAGTATCTTTTCTCAAACATGCAATGAAATGTCGTCATTACGTGGGTTATATCAGGCTTCAAAGTATCACGTTTCGGGCGGATCAACTCGAGAGAACTGCAAAGGAATCTCATACGAAATTGAAGGCCTAGGCCGCGAAGTATTCTATTTTTATTTTCATTCCACTTATTGTCGCACAGCATCACGGCATTCAGCCATGAAAATTAGTTTGATTTAAGGAGTTTTTATTTATTTATTTCATTGCATGTTTGAGAAAAGCACTATACATTTGACGTATGATTGAGTTTGTAAGACGGTCGGAACGAATAAAGATGTGCATTTTATGTATGTAAATAAATAAGATATAAATAGTTCTCGAGTTTCCCTGCCTCCCACTCTACATAAATATATAAGAAACAGGAACAAAAACTCGTAAACATCTCACAAATAAATGCCCATACCGGGATTCGAATCCGGGAGCACCGGCTTCGCAGGCAGAAGGGGCCACTAACTAATCCAAAGTGTTCGTCAAATAAGATTTCGATGTTGAGCACAATTGCATGTCACAGATAATCTATTTTCATGTCTCTGTCTTTAAAAATCAGACTGATATGAAACAAAAGCGATGTCCTAGTGATGTCACCTTATGTCATTAAGACAGCTAGAAGCACGGCCAATCCCAACAGACTTGACAAACGACGATTATTAACCGACAATTACAAAATACGTGATCCGGCGTTACTTGTATCCCGACGTTATTTTTCATAAGCATTATCTTAATTAACTGCTTTTCCAAAACCGACCGTGACTTTTTGGTGTAAGGTTCAAATTATAGTAGAAATTTTGCTCTTTATATGAGTTTGGAAAGGTTACAGTTGAGTTTTCACTGCATTTCTTTAGCTTAATTACCTTTTTCTACGGGCTTTGCATTTAAATGCTACCTAATGAGGCATTAAATTTGTGAGTTGCACGCTAAGAGAATTCAGTAACAGCACGTCTTGCAAAAAGTTAAGCTAATGTTTACTACAGAGGTTATTTGTGCCGTATTTGTTTAGGTATTTATATAAAACTGGAGCATTTGGTTCGTCATTCCGCATCTCAGTGTGATTCCAATTTCCGCATTCGTACATGTACATGTATATAATATTTTCAGTTGGATTTGATGATGTACTGTAACTACAGTTACTGGTAGAGATTTTATTATTTAGATACAGTAACCGCAAGTGCCAGTTAAGTGGCTCTACGCGCTTTTTGTCGAGTTTTGAGTTGATATTCCTCCGTTAAAACTATTGATATATTTATGGCACAAACGATTATCGGTTTTTCAATCCTTTATCTACGTTTTGACGAGATTTTTTTACAAAAAAAATGTGTTTTTTAATATTTTTTTCAAACATGGCCCAAAAAAGCTCTGTTTTTGATATAAGTATGTTGTTTATGCACTTTTATATATGAAATCTACATATAACTGTTATTTATTGACGTCTCTAACAACCCACGAGAGATTTTTATTTTTAACACATTTTCACAAAAGTTACGTTTAAAAAACTGACTTTTTGGCCTAAAATTGCCTCGAAAACTGTGAGTTTTAAGTAAATATGGGATACTATTTCGATAGACCTCGTTGTTGTTAATACGATATGCCATAAAAAAACACGAAAAACGGCCAATAACAGATCGAAGGTGCATAGGGAGCTAGGAGCCCCTTAACAGAAAGATAGTCAATACCATCACACACTCGCAATATACTCTACCTACTTGTGATGGCACCAGTATTGGATACTTTAAGGAGATCGTGTATATTTAATTAACAATAAAATAATAATGTTTATACTTGAAACAATAATTATGAGTAAAAACTATAAAATATATCCGTAAGAAATTAAATATTTGCTTTTTGCTAATTAAAGCGACATAGGTTAAGAGAAAAATTGGAATAAGCAAAAATATGTCAAAGCTTAATATGGTTACTTCTTGAGACCCAGTAATGGATAGACCCCAGTAATGGATATCCCAGTAATGGGCACTAGGATTTTAACGCAATGTTTTCGTATAGGTCGTTTCTTATTCTGGCTTATATTTTACGGGACAGGACAGGATACGAAGGTATCGTGTATTTTTACAATTACAAGCTTTTATTACAATCTTTTATTTACTTTCACCTGTCCCGTTGTCTGTCTGTAATCAAATCTTGCAAGTTAAATTTGACCCACTTGCCGGTTTCCGATTCAGCTGAAATTTTGCATGCATACGTATATCGCATGACAATGCAATATTATGATGACATGGAGCTGATCTGATGCTGGAGCTAGAAGGTGGCCATAAGAACTCCGCAATAAAACGACACAACCCCATCGAGTTTAGGCTCGTTAAAATCGTCTCAATGAGTAGTTGATGATGGTATGCAGAAAAGTACAGTCGGCAATTAAAGCTTATGTACCAAAAATGTTGGGCGGTTATTACCGCGAAATACGATGACCCATCATACAGGACAGGACGCAACTAGGCGTTAAAGGGAGAAAGACATTATGTACTTTCATCTCATTCCACCGCCTATTGTGTAGAGCTAGCTTATATGCACGTCCTGAAAGGCTAGCACAAGACCGCGTGCCGGCTGTTTCGCGCCGAGGCAGTCTATCCGTCTCTTTCTAAGTGTCCTATTTAGAAACAGACGGATAGATCACGATCTTGTGCCAGCTGTGCAGATGTCCGAGCACGTAAGACAGCGTCCAGAGCTATAACCACGAACTTCGAATCTCGAACTTCATATATCTCCGTCTTTATCGCACTTATGGTTTATGGTACTCGAGCGACAGAGACGGAGATAAACGAAGTTCGAGATTCGAAGTTCGTGGTAGCGCCGTAGACGTCTGAGCGCGGCGTACCTACTGCATACGGGGCATACGATATAAGATAGAGCGAGATAGATAATATAATGTTTCCTGTCTCGCTCTATCTTATAGCTTTTGCCCCGTATACAGTCAGCCGCGCTCGGACGAATAGACTCGCTTTTTGTTATAATGTACCGGTAAAAATCATAGTTAGCGATAAGTATCCATTATTGGAGAAACGCAACTTTTGTGGATCCAATGATGGACACTATCTATTTAAAATAAATTAACCTAAACTCAAATTGTTCAATTACAACATTATTTGAAAGATATTTATAGCAATCCATAAAATAAACTGAAATTCAAATAGTTTTCATAGTAATTAAATAATTGGCAAAAACCTACACTCACTTTTCATTATTTACATCAACGACATCCTAAACCTGCAAATTCCAGGTTCTGAAATAATTTGCTACGCTGACGACACGGTAATTCTGTTAAATGATATTAGCTGGCAAAAAGCAGTTGCTGCTGCAGAAACAGGCATGAAAATTGCCTCCGACTGGTTTCGTGCCAACCTTTTGACCCTTAACAATAATAAAACAAAATTTCTTTGCTTTATTATTGACAAAACCGCCTCATCGAAACCGTCCCTCAATCCCGTTATAAAAATGTATTCTTGTAAAGACTTCCCTGCCATCTCCTGTAACTGCGATTCCATCCAGCGCACTGACGTTATTAAGTACCTGGGTCTATTTGTCGACGAACAACTAAATTTCAAGCACCACATAAACAAACTCTCCGCAAGAATTAGAAAATCTATTTATATTTTCAAAAAACTTCGGCAGTCTGCAGATAGCTCTTTGTTACTACTAGTCTACACTGCGCTGTGCCAGTCAGTAATCAGTTATTGTATCACAGCGTGGGGCAGCGCAGCAAAGACGACCATGTTGGAAATTGAAAGAGCGCAACGTTCGGTGCTGAAAGTCATGTTAAAGAGGCCCTTTCGATATCCAACTGCGACCTTGTATGCCGAATCACACGTTTTAACCGTACGTCAACTTTATATCCTTAAAATTTCATTATGTACACACAAAACCTCTAAATATATGACTTGCTACGACACACTACTTAAAAAACGCGTCTTTAGGTTACCAGTTCCTAGAGTTCTTTCCAGCTTTGGTAAACGTTTTGGCGATTATATTAGGGTAGCAATATAATGTTATATTATAACACTTTACTGAAATATTGTAACCTAACGGGCAGCACAAAAAATGAAGCCAAATCACTTATTTTTAAATTTCTTCATTCGTTAAATTATGCCGACACTGAAGCTATCTTTAATATCTAAGTTAGTCTCTAAGTATAAACTTTTCAATGTAAAATATTTTTTCTTACTCCTCCAAATGTAATTAATTCTGTGGTAACTTATTTCTGATGTTTAAAAATTAACTGGTTCTCCACGATACAGGCGTAGCCTAGTGTGGGGACCTCTGGTAACTATGTAAAACTCATTCTGTTTAAATAAATGATTTTTTTTTTTTTTTTACTTCCTTAAGCATTCGGTTAAGAAATCATGATTTGTTCACAGAAGCACTGACCCCACTTGATTTTTAATTCACCATCTTTAAACAAAACGACCTATCTCAATGATATTGTGCTGGATGAAAGTAGGATAGACACTGTGTATGGTTCAGTGTTGCCGTATTAGAAAAAAATGTTTGTATTTATTTTCAACGGTCAAAGAAAAAAAGTAACCATTACTGGCTCCATTCCATTACTGGTGCCACCACGTTATACAAATATTAAAAAGGAGAAAAGTTTGTATTATTTTTATAATTTAGTTTTAGCTGAATTTTGTATGCCTTGTGGCAAAACACAGTGAGACCTGTTTTATTACCTTACCATACCTTGTATGTATGTGTGTTTGACAAATAATTGAATTGAATTGAATTGAATTTGTCGCATTGTATGTAACGGGTAATCAAACATTCATTCACCAGCAAGTAAATCGTTGAGATGGGTAGGTATAAACAATATTTTCAGTTTTTATACTACAGGAGCAGAGCCACAGGGGCAGGTAGTTTGATATACAGCTTTAATTTAATAGACTTAGGTACTCACTCTTTATTTGAAATTAGGTAATTACTTCTTTAGTAGGTAATAAAACACCACAACAAGTCAACTAAGTACCTTCAAAAGTTACTATTTCATAGTAATTACCCAATAAAACCTGGCGTCTCGAAAGTTTTCATTATAAACAACAACTTGCTCCATCCATTTTCATGCAAAGATTAAATCTTCTGTTATTATAACAAGCTTAGTAGCCATTGAAATACCTATCTCAGTCCATTGTTTGCGTCAACATATTCAGTATCACGCTTTCCAATTGGGCATTGTGTCGGCACTCAAACGATATTTCTAAGTAAATACGCCTCAGCGTAAAGCTACCGCCGTTTCACCGTGTAGCCCGTGTTCGCGCCTTCGAGAAACTTCGCGGTTTCTGAATAGCGTTTGATCTTATTCGAAATAACGAAGTGTCGTCAGAATGCTTTTAGATTAAGAATGATAACGAGTCTTTAGCCATCCCCGTTGTTCTGTAATTCGAGTGGTGTCGTTGACAAAGAGTGGAGGTTACTCCGTAATAACTGGAGATCTGTTACTCTGACAAAAGCGGGGATGCAAAGATGAACATAATAATTAATATTGCGGAGTACTTGGTTCTTTCTTGTGACCTAGTTGATTTGCTTAAATATGATTATTTTCCACTCGTTCCCAAAATACTATAGGTAGGGTCGTTTCGCCGGTAACGCGACCACCTTCAGTTGGCGACCACTTGACGGACTAGGCTGCTTCAATTAAAGATATTAACATTTCTACAAACCCAACAGAAAACTAATTAGTTATTAACTATTCTTGAATAGTGTCAGAATAAGAATAAATACACTTTAAAACCCAAAGCTTAATCCAAAGCAAGAAAAAATAACCTCAATTCATACATTTCACACATTGCTTCCGAAAAGTGTTGACATGCAGTGAATCTGTAAAAAAAATAACGCGACAGTTGGCGCGAAAACTTTAGTTACGTCACTTAATTTTATTTTTATGCTGAAATTAGTTAGTTGATTGCTTAAATGATTTAGCTATTGTAATAATTTCGTTGAAATTCGGCATATTATAAAAATAGATTTAAATAAAATGGGGTGGTCGCGTACCCAAAAAAAATATTACCAAAGAAGTCGGATAGCGACCACATCGTTTTTCTTTTTCTTTCCTTATGGATTCTTGCGGCACCCGCGATATTTAGCTTGGCAAGCCAATTGTGTCGGTAGGTATTTAAGCCGCGCCAATCCATGCTATGTCTATAGTAGGTATATGTAATATAATAATAATATATAATTATAAAATGAATAATTCATATGATTATATGATATGGTTATATTACAAATGCGAAAGTGTGTCTTGTCTGTTACCTCTTCACGCTTAAACCGATGGACCGATTTTGATGAAATTTGGTATGGAGATAGTTTGAGTCCCGGGAAAAGACGTAGGATAGTTTTTATCCCCGAAATAATCCCCTAAAAGGCTGAAATAGGGGTTGAAATTTTGTATGGAGCTACGATATAAACGAGACACACGGACGGAGTCGTGGGCAGAAGCTAGTGTAGGTAAGTAGAATTGAATCTAAAAGTTACATAAAAGCTTGTAAAATGGTGGCATTTAGATACCTACTATGAACGACATGTGTGACTGTAATAGCAATATATATAATAGCACTATGGTGTTAGCGAGATGTCGCGCCGTTTTCGATTCTATTTTGCATTGACAAGAAATGTAAAGTAGATTTAGAAGAGTAACAATTTGTAGTAGTATAAGGGCAGTCAGGTCAGGTAGGTCCAACTTTGAGAAAGAGGTCAATCGTCGAATCCGACTCGGCTGGGCAGCGTTCGGGAAGCTACGCTATGGCACATCTTTTCGTCTAATATTCCGCAGTGTCTGAAGACGAGAGTCTTTGACCAGTGCGTGTTGCCAGTGATCACGTGTGGCACCGAAACGTGGTCGCTTCAGAAATCATAAGAAGCATCATAAGAAGGCTCAAAGTCACCCAAAGGGCAATGGAGAGAGGGCTATGCTCGGAGTTTCTCTGCGTGATCGCATCAGAAATGAGGCTATCCGCAGCATAACCAAGGTAATCGATATAGCCCTAAGCCGCTAAAGTTAAGTGGCAGTGGGCGGGGCACATTGCACGTAGAACCGATTGCCGTTGAGGCGGAAAGGTTCTCGAGTGGCGACCACGTACCGGAAGGCGCGGCGTGGGTAGGCCCCCCACAAGTTGACTGATGGCCTGGTAACGATCGCAGGAATCCGATGGATGCGGGTGGCGCAGAACCGGTCATTATGGCACTCTTTGGGGGAGGCCTTTGTCCAGCAATGGACGTCTTTCGACTGATATGATGATGATGATGATGCATCGTTTTATTAACTACTTAAACACTATTTGCATGAGTGGTCGCCAACTAGCTAACAGGTGGTCGCAAACCGACTAAAGCGGTCGCTATCCAGCGAATTCGCTATTTTGAAACCTTTTCCATATTTTTTCCTAATCTATGGATGAAAGTGCTATATTTTATTGTAGGTTTCAAAACTTGACTATACTCAGAACCTATACGAATACCATCTATTATGTGTATACATTGAATAGGTATACATTTACTAATCTAAAGTGAGCAACTCGGCTAAGTGGTCGCTAACCGGCGAAACGACCCTACTTATGAGTTATGATTAAAATATTTACCTGTTTCTACGTTACCGAATGCTCTCTTTACCTGATTCCGGATATACCAAGCTCACAATTCATTAAACTATAGAACTGAATAATTTAGGAACTGAAATGTTTCACATAATTGTGATAGACAAGAAATCTGGAAATTGCCGGTATATTTAATATGAAAAAGAGTTACTTATGTGTTTATATTAACACATATTTTATAGTTACAAACCAAAAAATAGGTTTTGTAGGTTTTAACTTTGGATATATTACACTGAAAAGACTATGCATTATCCTTGGAATCTTTACTCATAGAGGACATCTGATTGTCTGTCAACTCAGACCATCTTGACAGGACAACACACCCCAGGAAAAACGTTAACCTAATGTATGACACACTGATATATCTTACAATAGCAGAAGCACGTGACGCGCAGCGCCATCTAGTACATAGCGGCAGTACTATCAAACTTGAAAAAGTGTGATAGCTTAAATTTTTCTGTGAAACTTTTGGTAGGTGGTAATTACGGTAACGTACCATATTAAGATTTTAACATCAATTAAGTTATTCCAGAAACTGCTTCTTAAATGAGGTCATAATATATATTAGTGAATAGAGCGGTAAGTAATTTTCGCGGAAAGTATCCGATAACGCCATTTTCACGGAATCGTTTCGCCCACCGCAGCATAATGAAATAAGCCTACACGGCTATTGAGTTTTTCCGCGAAGTGTAGTTTAGAAGTTTAGACACCACCCCTACGCTTGACTCTTGGCATTTTGGTAATGCATTGATTAGTTTTTCATTAATTACAGTCAACAACACTATAGGGACGGCAAAGCTTAACAATTTCCTGTACAGGCGTTATGTTGAGCATATAATTATTTGTATCGTATGACATTATTTTACCTATATTCACTTTAATCCAGTGAAACTATTATCATCATCATCCTTCAAACTCCAGCGTTGCGCCCTAAAAAGGAGTCCAGGGGACCTATTTTTGACTTTCGAGCGCACGAAAATTAAATAAAAGTAAATACGAGTGGTGGATACTACTCGTTTTTAAATTTTCTATGTCTATATTAAAATAGAATTCCATCATTTATGACCGTTTTCGAGTGAAAGAGTCGAGCGCTCGAAAGTCAAAAATTGGTCCCCGGGGCCCGCTATGGCACGTAATTCCAAGATTTGGCATAGGCACTAGTTTTATGAAAGCGACTGCCATCTGACCTGCCAACCCAGAGGGAAACACCGGGTAAGACCGGTTTCCTCTCGATGTGTTCCTTCACCGAAAAGCCTCTCAAATCGAACTAGGCTCATAGTAAGCTCAATAAGGCTTGTGTAATGGGTATTATTATTTTAGAATTTACAAATCACATAAATAGTTCTTGATATTCGAATTTTCCTTCGTTTGTTATTTTATTTGTCGTTAACTGACAAATAATTGTATGGGTACCTCGATTCCAAAGGTATTTAAACTGGAGCATAATTCATTGATTGAATTAGGTGTTATTATTCTTAATAGCATGACAAGTTACTAAAACAATAATATATTCTTGTAGTTACTAACTAATTAATAGGAAGAAAATTGTTGTAGTTACTAGCTAATTAATTAAAATTAACACCACACTCCTTATGTGTAAAATGTGTATAGGTGGAGAGTTGTATATCTGTTTTTTTTTTCGGTTTGTTTAATTTCTAATCGCAAAGCACTCTCCACAACATTCCCTAATAAATTATAATACTGGTAAGTGATACTGCAGTAAGTGTCTCTACTCGACGGCAGATGGCGTTAAGAGTATCAAATCCGCGTCCGTACGTGATAGATCTACAAGTTTCTACAACAATGAAATCAAATTGAAGTCTTATATATAAAAGAAAATATCAGGCGAATAGAAACAATATATGATAAATGTAAGATATTGCCCAATTTAATAAAAAGGAATCATAGCCAAGTGAAAAATGGAAAAAAAAAAACATTCATGATTTCGCAACTTTCGCAGAACCGAAAATCATCATATCAGCCGAGAGACGTACATAGGCCACCCCCAAAGAGTGTCACAATGACCAATGACCAGTCCTGCGCCACCCACATCCACTGAGCAACCGAACAGTATCTATTCAGACGTTTATAAATATGTAGGTATTTTCATTACAGAGAAAATAACACATATACTTAAATATAATTTTTATTAAGTTCCGATTGCGCTTTTGTTTCAATGGCTGTATCAATTAATATACTATGTGAAAGTTGGTCCCATAGTAAAAGTTGTTCAGAATCATGGTTAAATTCACATTTTGCTATTTTGTATCACGAATTAAGTATCATCCTGCAGGAAGTTCAGTAAGGCCTGGGTATATTGGGTATAGGCCGACAATTTTAGGTACGCAACCGTAGAATTGAGATTCATGTGGCCCATATTCCTCTTGACGTGTTGGATTCATCAGTGAAGTGGTTTGTTTCATGCGATTTTTCTTGCGTATGCGCAGAATCGAGTAAGTATGAGCGCGAAAAAGTGATATTCAGATAAAATTGTTATGAAAAATTTGAAATGATTACTTACCAAATGAAGGTCCAGCTGGTCGATTGCGTAAAGCTTCGTTATTACGTACGGTCATCCAATTTGATTCCCAATAGGCCATCATAGAACCTTGCCGTTGTAAATGCTATGTCAATACGGGTTTACTAGGATTATTGTGTCGCTATGTAGCAGTTAAAATGACAGGGTTCTTGTTTTATAGGAAAATGACAGTTGATTGGTCCTAACGCTCGTTGGAAAAGTTGCGTGATTACCCCTCAGATGAATATTAACACGTTCACTGCTGAGAATTTCGTAGCACTACGCTAGTAGCCGATAACATGCGAAAAACCGTAATATAGAGCAAAGTTCCTACAAGCAAAGCGCTTACCTAGCGGGTTCCTAGCGCTGAAAGTGTTAAGTATCGATTCTACGGCAACTTAGTCGTTCTGCAAGTAATTCGATTGTATTGGAAAACTAGTAAACAGCTTCCGGCACGGTTTGCATATGAAAGGAGATGAAATTAGCGAGGGTACGAACAGTGGGGACCGCTATTGGGATTCTAAGCAGGTGCATTAGTCTAGCCCCGTGACACACGGGCGACGCGGTAAGCGAGCTTGAGGACAGAGATTTATTTAAATTAGCAAAATTTGTTATTTTACATCCTACTTAGTTAGAAAATATGTGCACATAACTTTATTGTTACCACCAATGATGTGATATAAAATATACGTAGATATGTTATATATAAGCGGTCCTAAAGTGGCACACTAAAACTTGGTCAAGTTTGCGTTGTCAATGGAAACGAATGGTGTCAGAATTTGGTAGCCATTTTTAAACACGGAATTTCCTATAGACAACATATCTAGCTATTTTTTTATATTACATCATTGGTTACCACTATCAGATTGGAAGGTTTTGCATAGTTATGTTTATTAACTCGACTGTACAGTGTACACTACAAAACTAAATGATCAGTTTGGCTCAGCAGGTCGATCACGTAACGCATTGTACGCGCGTCATGTAGGTTTAAATGTCACTTTTTATATGGAAAATTGACAGTTAAAATGTTCCGACGCGCGTTCGAAACGTTACGTGATTACCCCTCAGTTATTGTAAGTTTTGAGATTTGTCCGTGTTTGTGCAACTATTAATCTGCATCTCTTACAGCTTGCTCTTTTCTTTAGGAGGTACAGAGAAAGGAAAGAGATACAAGATAACTCGTGATTTTTTTAATCTAATATAACCCTTCAACTGTGGCGAAAAAACATGGCCACCTACCCCTGTCTGTGGACCCCTCTGAGGGCCGCTTCACAGACAATGTTTCTGGCGATACGTGATTTGGTAAAATTGAATTTTCATTAGTTTTATAACTAATTACAGGCTAGATTTTAGATAAAACTTTAAATTATTTAACTGCAACTATGTATCATCACTACACTAAAGTCGTATTAAGGCTATCTAACCGGACTTATCACCAGGGCACCAAAATTTACTACATATTTTTGTAATTTTGATTATGTTAATGAACGGCATTCATTTTAAGATATTGGAGTTATACACATTCAAAAACCATAAAATGGCAGGCTCAAAAGTATTTTTTTTACAGGAGATCATTTGAAGTATTCTACCAAAATGGGACCTACACTCAAAAGATGCTTGCATGGACTTTGATTTAGATGTTCATTACTGAAGTGTGTTTTTACTATATTTATTCAATTCACACATAAACAGTAAACATAGGTCATTGACTAGGTGTTTCCAGAGATTTTTTTTATTGTAGGTGCACTAGACGTTATTTTAGAGATAAATGAAAAAAAGGCTTATCTACTTTCATCCAAAATGATCACTTGCGATCGACTGCAATTATCACAGCAACCATATGTTTTGAACCAGATAAATTAGGTTTCTAAATATTACCATTAAATATACTTTTAGTTTTAATTATAATCTTATCATCAGTTAAACAAAAATCCCATAAAAACATGATCTAAACACGATACAAATCAAGGTCATGATTAGTATGAGTGCGCAGCGTCGATGACGTCACGAGGTGCGATGTGGGAACCCCTCGGAGGGCCTTCTACCGGCCTGTTAACGGCCCTCTGAGGGCTTTGTTATGATCGTTACCAATTTCGATCGATTTATTTACTTTCGGGGCATTATTAATCCATTTAGGTTCATTTTAAATGAATCTACGATAAATGACGGTAATGTTAATAGCTGTTAGTGATGTCAAATTATTAGAAAAGCGCTAAATAACGTGTAGGCAAATTTTGACCATCAGCAGGTATGTTATGTTAGTCACAGGTTTAGTACCGAGAATGGGCTCAACTTAATTTTTTTTAATGAAGAACGATAGATTACTTACATGTCCAGAAGTGTTCTCTTTCTGGCACTAAAATTCAGCACTAAACCCACAAATTTTCACTCGCTAACACCGACCGTGTCATACGCGTCAATGACCGTTTTAGACTAACGATCAAATTAAATTTTTCGTCTATTGGCCATTGAAATTATGGCTTGCTAGCTGTCTCGCTTCATTATCTATACGTCTCACTGGCTTAAAACGAGATCGATACACGATCGGCTGTTATTTCTCCTAATAAAGTAAGAACAGCTCCTGCGGCCCTCTGAGGAGTCTCCACAGACCTGCAGGAAAAAATGTGAAGCCCGCAGAGGGGTCACCACAGCTGAAGGGATAAGGTGAAATAGTCGACCGAGCGAAGCGAGATTTTTCAAATAACTAAGGCGAAGAACAAATTTTATTCTTCTTACACGTAAGGTTACGTTGCTAAAAAGATGCAGGTTCGAATCCTCTTAGGATGCACAATACTTTTTATCCGCTTTCTTTGCTCTACATTGTACAAATTGCGTAACGTTTTGTACGCACTTTAGGTAGACCTAAATGTCAGTTTTTGTATGGGAAAATGAAACTTGTTTTCGTCCTTACGCTTCTTTGATAAGTTACGACATTACCCTTTTGGTGACGCATGTGTGTCACTCGCGACTTCCGTAAACCACGCCGGTAAAAAACGTCGCGGTCTCCACCGACCGACGGTTGACGACAAGTCACTTTGTCGGCACTTTTTGTGCCACCCGTGACTGTTTTAAAAATCGGATACTGATCTATTTGACTTACCGGTGAAGCTTAGCCAGGTAGCGATGAAGTAATAAAACATGAATAAAAGAAGGTGCGTAATAAAATTGGTTTTGGTAATTCGATAGCGCTTCGGTGCCGGTAGTGTAGTGAGCTACCGACGGCGCCACGACATCCTTTCCTCGTGAATATATTTTAAAAAACGTTTTTCTACTCGTCGACTTTAATCTTTGAATTAAGATTTCGTACACGAAACTAAGATCACATACTGTTTAATCCTGGAGCTCCACGAGCTCGTCACGGAGCTCGTGGTTTCATAAGATAACCGCCAGCAGTCATCTTATGAATCCAGGAGCTGTAGGTATAAGATAACTGTGAAGACATCAACGTGCAAAGATACTAAACTGCTGCGCTTCATTTCAGCAGGGCGATTTTCAATAGATACCAAGTTTGTTTAATAACTTCGTGTTTAATCATTTCCGTTGACTCTTAGAAAAAGTATTGTGTACAAAAGTTATATAATTAGCTTTTTAAGTCTCGTACCTACCTTAATTAGGCCACTCAGCAAGCTTCGTGGCCTAAACGTGGTACTCGACTTGAAAAGCATACATTATATAACGATTGCATAAACTACTATTATGTTGATTGTGTATAAATAATATTAGTAATAATAACCAACCAGAAATAGTCCCTGTACACCACAGTGGGTGCTGTCTCTGTGTGCGTCCCACGGGCAGGGCCAGCATGCGCTCATTGCATTTCATTACATTGTCGAAAGGGACGCTACGTGTTGTCTCAGTTGGTACTATGTAGGTACACGCCCCTCAAAGGTCCGCGACACCCATTGTCCCGTGAGCGGGAAAGACAAACAATTTAATGAGCAACCAGCCAGCCAAACTAATATTCAGCATCACGGCCAGCCAGCCAAACAGGTACAATGCGATGAATCCTGGATTTTGGAGGGGGACTTGAGAGCGATGACAAGTCGCGATGGAATATCGGCCCTTATGATGATCCTATTTCCAACCGCTATTCTAATATTATCAATGTGAAGAACACGCGCGCATGTTATCTGTATTTCTTCCAAGATGGTGTCCACAAGGCTGGCCGACTTAAAAAAATTACATCCTTTTGCAAATCTCTATGCGAGATTATGTGCGCGGTCACTCGAATCGGTTTATATATTTTTTTTAAGTATGTTTTATTATTACTATCACAATTGATAAACATGTTTATTATGATTAGTTTTGAGTGTTGACATACTTACACAAATACCACATTTTGTGAATGTTCAATTCGACTCTTACAAAATATCGACCGTTGCGCGCGCTATAATACTATACACAATTTGCCAAATCAGTGTGAGGTAGCAAATAGTAGCTGTCTCTTGCCTTTACGAATGAACATCTAAACCGACAGTTGTAATGATGTTATAACTTGTACCAATAATTAAATAGGCAAGCGCAGATTAAAACCCATCACATTGTCAATTCTTATTACCGGCCAGCATTGCCGATTCAAAAACGGAATTCCAATTCTTATCTACTTAGGTATCTATCAGTTCTTCAATTCGGTGTAGTGAAGCGTATCTCCATATTGAATCTAGTGGAGCGAGGAGAAACATTTCAATGACCAATGGCGTAGCCAAGCGAAGCAGGTTCGAGTCTCTGGCTGGGACTAATTGTTAAACATTGATCATTTCCATAATAATTTATTGAACCTGAACATAACAAACTAAACCAAAACCTTACAGCGTTTCAAGAGTTTCAACCTACTTAACCTAAATTACTAAGTAAATTAAATCTAATAACTAACTAAAATCCATCCATACGTCGTTCTAAAACTCTCTTACATTCAGTCATCAGTTGCGCCATAGCTCAAGAAAATTAGCTGAAAATTTGGCAAAATTAATGGAGAACTTTTATCTATCAGGATATGTAGGGTATAGAGCAAAGTTACATTTTATCTACTCTCCCCTCCTCTCCGGGGCGAGCTTCACCCCCCCGCACCCTTGAAAGGGTCCCCAATCGCGGTATTTTACATTTTAAAAGAAAACACTTTAATAAAAAGTGTGTAAAAACGAAATAACCCTTGATAAAATTACAATAAACCTTTAATATAAACAAAAACGATATTACTTATAGTTTTAGCGCAATCTGCCACCAAATACGAACGTTTTTATTAATTTTTATATTTTTTCAGCTGTATGTTTAGTTTTCTCAAAAACTTCACACTTTATCGCGAAGATATGTATGACTGAAGTCAATAATATAATATGCTCTTTTAAAAAAGGTAAAATTTATTTCTAAACCCTCTCGGACGGACAGACACAATAGACACATACACACAAGTGATCTTATAATGGTTCCGTTTTTCTTTTTGACGAACGGAACCCTAAAAAAGCTTTAAAAATGTATAGAGCTATACCTCCTCGTATGATACATAGTTCCGTTTCGGGGTACGTTTTTGGAGCATTTTTAGGGTTCCGTTCGTCAAAAGGAAAAACGGAACACTTATCCGTCACAAGTCACAAACACATCACACTGCGGTGATGCTGCGAGCATGGAGTTGAGGAGAGCAGTCGCGCGAGGAATGTGGGAGTGTCCGTACAGATTCGTCCGCTACAGGCTTGTTCCGATAATTAATTCCATGGTACTATGGAATGCTTAATCCTACTAAGTTGTATTTTACGCCACGTTTGTTTGGAGATTTTGAGTTCTCAGTCTGGCAAGAGTGTCTAAGCAGAAGAGTCGTTCTTGCAGTCAGCCACGTAGGACTATGAAGCCTTATTGATATTGACAAACGTTAATATAGAGAAACGACACTTACAAGAACAGGATCGATTGACTTCATGCAACAAGCCACCATGAAAATTGTCTCAACTCTTTAGCCATACAATGAATTTTTAACCAATGCATAACTAAAACGTTTTTAAATCCGCATCCAAAGACGCAGCACTAAGCACTGACCTAGTTTTAAATAATTAATTAAGGGGTCCATTAGCAAAGGAGTGAGATAATCTTTATGGTTCCGCAGAGGACGGCACCTTAAATCATAGCGCCTTAGCGCTTTGCTACACAAAAAGCGGTATAAGAACGTATGGAACTCTAATGCAGTTGCGGCGTATTTCGTTTGAAGCGGCGATATTATCGCACTTTTACGGTCTTCACCTTAACGTCGCCTTTTACTCAAAATATCACCTATTCGGCGAGATAAGTATGACTTATTGCTTGATACATTTGCTGCTTAATCCGATAGATCGTTTGGTTGCTGGCGATATTTTGGCGATGTATTATGCGACATTAGATACATTTTATTACGCCTTCATTTATGGTAAATATTATTATAAGTACTTATTGTCTGTTGTCTGTGTAAAATTATCTTGATAAGTACCGACTGTCAATGTCAATAGAATAGGTGTCAAGATAAAATTTAAGCGTGCTAAATGTGAAAATGTTTTTGCGCCTGACGGTACAGTATATAATATTGTATATATTTGTACGTGGATGTGCACAGGAAGATTTTTTACGGTAGGTATATTTTAATTCAACATAACCTACATACTTACGTTTAAACTTGTTTAATATTTATTCTGTCTAGATTTAAACTCGCCTTACAGTTTCAGAGGAGTTTTAAATAGGTACCTATTTCTAAATCACTGCAAAGGTAAGATTTCCTTCAGTTCAAGTTAAAAGCCTAATAGCAAGCTATAATAAGCTCAGAATGTGGGGTAAACAGGTTTGAAAATATAGGACATTTATTAAGTAAAACTGAAGACTTTACGTATAGATATTGGTATATGAATCGTCGACATTCATGCGTTTCCTTTAGCGCAAGAGTAAGAGCGTATCCAAGTGTATTGTGAAAAAGATGCACTGATATTGTGATAATATTAATTTTGAAATAGAATTGTTATTTATGAAACGGCTTTTTTGTATTTAGAAGCCACACAAAACACGAATTGAAATCTCAACAAAACGACCAGTACGCCGCCTAAACACTCTATCGGGCGACATTTTTTTAAAAACGGATACCGTCAATATTAGACCGTAATTAACGCGCGGGATAATATCGCGCTATCTCAAGATAAGGGTTGTTTTGTTCCGCCACCGCCACCGCGCGATAACTGAGCCGTTTTGTCGCCTACCCGCGAAGCAGGTGTTTATGTCGGCTAGATATGGACAGACAAAGAATATCGGACAGAGAGTGAACCTCGAATTGAAGGAAAAGGTAATGCTTAGACAAATATGTGATTTGCTTTATCATCAACAGCTTTTGCGCCTCTCAGTGCTCTCATGTCTGAGCAAAGACTTCATCTCGTCGTGGAGAGGGTTTATTAATCTACGGCAGTGGCGGTAAGCAGACACCAGAAGACACACTCGAAGTTTGACGACCCTTAATTGATTTGTCTCCCTCAACACATCGCATCTTCGGGGGTAATCGCGACCTTACTGACCACCAAGAAGTCACCTTCAGAGCAATTAGTGGTTTTATCATGGCTTCGGTCTTCTGTAAAGTGGAGGTACTTCGCCAGTTAAGATGCTTCTAATTATGAGTGAGATGACATTCCGCTGCCTCTCTGCATTTTATACTACCTAGGAGTATACTTACTACTGACATCGCATGGTTCTACCTAATTGAGATGAACTGGGACAAGTTTGAAAATGTGTGGAATCCTCCTCGATTCCACACATTAACAATAAAATATCTTCAGAAATTTTACCAGACAGGCAGAAATGAGTTTTCTAGGGGTACACTGAAGTTAACGAATGAATACTTACGTTGTTGGTACCGGCACCTACTCTAACGTAGCGTTTTAGCGAGCATTCTAGAGAAAGGGTAGGAAATTTGCTTTGTTCCGTCGTCGTCCCTTTCCGCCCACACCTCCAGCACAGCATTTACTAAGAGCGCTCGCTAAAATAAATGATCGTGAAAATGTTCGAAGCGATGTTTGGCTCTACGCTTGGCTCTATGGCAAGGTGGACTGATGATGGTAAAGGTCGCGGGAGTCCGCTGGATGCGGGTGGCGCAGGACCGGTCATTATGGCACTCTTTGGGGGAGGTCTATGTGCAGCAGTGTACGTCTTTCGGCTGATATGATAATGATGATTGGCTTTGTTCGTTGTTCAATTCGTTAAATTTTAAAACGGTACATGTTCGATGTTCTGTTACATATGAATGCCTATGTGTTGCACGCATTTAGATTCCAAAATCGACTTTTTACATTTCTTCTTTCCTAATCTGCTCATCTATTAATAAGTAAAACATTTTCATGATTTTTGACGGCTCAATGCTCCTAGATCTTTTCTTACTGTATTTATAATCAACTAGAAGTGTAATTTTCCTATTTCCGCGTTATGCTTCCGCTCTTTCTCTTCTACATCAATGACCTATCCAATCTATTTATATCACATCAGTAACATTCCCGCATTTCCCGTGTTCGCGGCAAACTATATCACGACACCTGCCAAAGGATTTCGTCCACCGTGACCGTTTTATCTCCATTAAGTCCTCTTTAGGAAGAAACGTTACATGTACTAGAAACTTACATGGCACTTACGTCATTTCTTCCACTGTGGACATTTTATCTTCATTATAGACGAGGTAGAATAAAAGGTTACATGTGTGAGGATCTCGAATGGCGCATATGTGGTTTCGGAAGTTGTGTGACGACGCACCTTGGTCTTTGTTTGATCTGGGCTGATTCACAATATTCACCTAAAACTTTCTTAAATAAACCAGTATAAATCTGATCTCTGAATACACATAGTTGATATTAATCGCGGGGTCTTGATGTTACTAGCACGAGTGGTGACTTAGTCGAGACAGGATGAATCGATGGTTGAAATATGAACCGACTATGAGCTATCGAGGGTCGAATCGGATACGCTTCATTTGTTGGCAGAGGATTATTTAATGTGGGAGTTTTTGTGTATGTCTAAATAATACGAAAAAATGCAGATGTTGACGAAATTGATAAATAAAGGCTGTTCTTTCTTTTATGGTTACCTTGGTTGAAAATAGTTTTTAATTATCATGTAGAATATCAAAGAAAATAGAATAACATGTGATGTACTAACTTGTCGGGTTATGTCTATCCGAATCCAAACTTTTGAAAACATTTAATTGGTAGAGTAATATATAAAGTAGGAAATTAAACGATTCAGTTCCTTTTAGTGCCTTAGTATAATAACATGTTCAATAATAGCTTGCACTAGAAAAGCGAGCATACAATGTTTCATGATGATAAAACAACTTTGATGACTCTCTTCACAACTCTTCTATGAATTCACTGATCAAGATTTATAGAACGTCAAGACAGCTCAAGACATAACTATCCTTCCTAGAAAGCTAGCCAAAGAAATAAACATCCTACATGCATATACATATACAAAAATAGAAACAAACTCTAAAAATAAAATCAAATGTATTGTTAAAATAACTGTTTTGAGTACAAAAAAGGAAAGTTACGAGGAAAATAAATTTCTGTAAGTATAAGTTTCTACTGTAAAAAAAAGTAGTGAGGCGGTAATTTTAGCGATTGTTCATTTCTATATGAAATAGACTAAGACTGAAAAATTTTGCTGTTTCAGAACGTAACAAAATCAAAACATGATTTTCACACCGAAACAAAATAAGAACCTACTCGTACTATAAAAAAAATAGCTTTTTTATGAGCGAGTTTTTAGCATGGATGTATGCCATGCCACAATTCTTCTTTCTAAAGATTACACACCACAACACAACCCATTATATTGAGTCGTAATTTCTAAAGCTTTTGTCTTAAACCTAAGATTAACTTTGTTGCACGAATCCTAATTCCTAACGGCTGTTTAACGATTAACTCCTAATTCGATTACTCATAACATTATATTTTAAATATTGCCGGCAATATTTATGAGCAACATTAAAAAGTAGTAAAATGAGCGGTGATGAGAATGGTTTTAAAATTTTTTATTGCATAGCTTTTATAATATATTTCGAGTATAAAGATAGACATTAATGGCGGCATAAATTAATTTGATGTAAAGTTAATCTAATCTTCTAAGAAGACGATTATAGTTAATTTAAGTGACTATTATAGTCACTCGTTATGGACAAAGCAGGTACGTTTGCAAATTCCACGTAAATAAATAAAAAAACACTGAACATAGGTAAATGAACCCGTTAAAAATAGTTGAAGAAGTTTTTATTTATTTCTGCCAAATACAAATACCAATGAAAAATTAAGACAAATAAAACAAACGTAACTACTTAGCCCTTCATCACTATCATCATCATGATATCAGCCGAAAGACGTCGCCTGCTGGAAATAAGCCTCCCCCAAAGAGTGCAACAATGGCCGGTCTAACGCCACCCGCTTCCGGCGGACTTCCGCGATCTTTACCAGGTCATCAGTCCACCTTCTACTACCTCTAGTCTAGAGCTAGGCAAAAAATCGATCTTTAAATAATTGCAAAAGCTGACCAAAAATGTGTCCATTTAAAGATACGTAGCAAGTACATACAGGGTTAAATAACCTCAATTTAATGCCATTATTCTATTTTCATCGCCAATATAATGTCCTTAAAATATATGTAATCAGACCAATAATCTTTTCCTGTGCTAAGTTCTTCTAATGGCTCCTGTTCTTAGAAATTACTAGTTTGTCTAGGACTCAGGCGACCTGAACGCCGTAGGCGCATACGTCATTAATAAACACTGATCCAATACAAATACGCCCTTATGTGATGTGAGTTTCTTGAGTTTTAAAGTTGTTTTTTGCATGCACGTATGTGCGCCATTTTTACACTATCTCCGGTAGTAGGTACAGTCATTGCAAATAGTGTAAAGTGCATTTTCTAATCCAGTTTTTTGGTTCTTTTCATCGTGTTTCTATCTTTTGAGTTCACTTTTTTACGCAGTCGGGTTTTATTGATTTTTTAATTAATTCGTGTTATTTTAGGTCCGTTTTTCACGCGTGTTTTTGATTCTCGTGGAAATTTTGGAAAATTTTATAATCTATGTCACTCCTTCAACTGAGACAAATTAAATGATACTTCATGTGTCGAATTCCGTCAAACGGTTTAAGCTGCAGGGCCTGCCAAAGAATAAGACATACACATTTACACATACATACATACTTACATACTTACGCTCGAAAAACATAACCCTCCTCTCCTTCGGCAGTCGGGTAAAAACAAAAACAATGGCAAAATGTCACTAAGTGTACCAGTAATTGTTGAATCCCGGTAAGTGAGGCCCAGTTGACACTGCATCGCGTGTACCGTCCGCAATTATGTACCCCTGTCTGCAATTAGAAAAATTCCTAGCAGACTGTGGGAGAGAATTTTCCACCCAACTAACATAACTAAACGGACAACTAACGCGAAAAATCCACTCATTACTTCACTAACCTCTTATCTACTTGACGTGATTTCGAGAAATGAATTCTATGTTTAACGGGTTAACGTAGGGTTTGCAGTTTTATTCGGTGTAATAAGAGGTTGGAAAAAAATATATGTGAAATACTATTTCTGCTACATTTAAAGGCTTTCGTCGGCGCAATTATAGTTTTAATTACAAGTCGTTAGTTTTCACATGATTTTAGAGGCATGCAGTAATAAAGCTAGTTAGAGTAATATAATTCCTTTATTGGGTAATTATGAGTCGAATGGCATTTTTTGCTGTTGACACGATTGTAGTGAACATAGAAGTTTAACCATGCACTAGTCGTCTCATATGTTGAGTGAGTGCACCGTTTTCTTGACATTATATGATACCTACACATTTATTGGTGCTCTTATGTTTGAGTTATTTTGTTGTACGCCGCTAATGAGGTTTGACTTCACGTATACTTACTTTTTTAATTTGCCAACTAAATCGTTTCTTATACTGACTTCAAAATAGTAAACATAAAATTATAATACCAATAAACTTTTGTTACCCACGAAAATGCTCGAAAAATAGCCTGCTTCTGCTATTTTAAAGATATTAACTGTGGTCAAAAATCGTTGAATCTTGTTGAAAATCGTGATTTGACTTGCTCCTGTTTACATGTATATCCCGCAAGAGTTAACCAGGGACTCGAGTACTAACGTGATACAAACGAGGTCTCAAACTACTGCGGGTTATACCTACTTTATACTAACAAAAAGGTTTTGACGTCTCTTATATAGTTGCTGATTTTTAGGGTTCCGTACTCAAAGAGTAAAACGGGACCCTATTTACTAAGACTCCGCTGTCCTGTCTGTCTGTCTGTCTGTCCGTCTGTCACCGTGAACCGTGATAGTTAGACAGTTGAAATTTTCACAGATGATGCATTTCTGTTGCCGCTATAACAACAAATAAATACTATAAAATAGATATTTTTTTTGTTTTTTTTCCCAAACAACAAACGATTTTTTGCCGTTTTTATAGATAATGGTACTTACGGAACCCTTCGTGCGCGAGTTCGACTCGCACTTGGCCGGTTTTTATTTGACTGTAAGTCAACATGCCTATATTCGTTACGTTAGATTTGCGAAGCCATACCTGATTGTTTTTGGGTATGACATTGTTATTTATGAAAGTAGACTAAATAGTCATAACTATGGTATATATGTCACTTTATGTACGTACCATAATTGTTATGTATTGTTTATGTTAAATGGTGCGAAAATTCAATCAATTCAGTAGGAAATTTTATGTCAACGATCATAAAATTTTTTACGATTTCGACAATTCCAAATAGATGCAAACTTGGGATATTAATCATTAAATAATTAAGTTTACTTACACAGATGAGTAATTATGTAGGTAAGTAGCCTGAGAACTTTACGGTTTCTCTCTATGGAAACACAACAATATATCGATATCAGCCATATTTTTACACCATAAAATAGGTTGGGTAATTTGACTAAATATTCATTAATAATCCACCAAAATTTAATGCCGCAACGGTAAAAAAGAATGAAAAGTAATCTTTATAAATTCCGTAAAAATCAGGCGAAAATGGTATAAACTTTCTTTACTTTATAATTGACTACGTCTATATACGTTCTTTGGGATACCCGCATAATCCACTTATTTAAGTTAATGAATAAACCTTTCTATAGGCCAGATGAAATTCAATATTATCTCAAGGTCGTAAATATTTAATTAAAATGCTGTTATTTCCTGATGCATATATTTTTGGATTCAGGTAGTAAGTCTCCTAATTTGTGTACCCAAACATGTTTTTATTATAAAAATACTGATAGCATTTTTGCTTGCGGGTTAAAAAAAAATCCTAACTTCCGGTCCATAGAATTATTGACTTCAATAGTAAAAGTTTTTTTAAATAACATATAAAAGCCGTATAGAAATAATTAGCCTGATATTGAATTATTTCCAAAAAAACCGTAATTTTCTCAGGGTAAAGCGGGGACGTACGAACGTGTCATGCCTTACCAATTTCCGACAAAAGTTTCAAGTTCCAATGACATATAATATCACTGCGCTGTTCCATGTAATGGTTCTTTGTAAAACGATTTGAGATTGGCATTTGATTGCTGAGATAATTATTAAATGGAAATTGGTTCTTGGTAGTTAGGTACTTGTTTTCTTTCATCGAAATATGCTCATATGTCTTATAAAGCTCAACTTTTAAAGTCAATATTTTTTTTACTTCGACGGTGGCAAATAAGTATAGATACGCAATGACAGTAAGCAGCCATCATAGCATATGGACGCTTGAGACAATTTACAATTTAAAGACAAGAACTGCCGACAGAATATCTCAAGGCTTTAAAATTAATATTACGGTTTGGTTTCTAGGTATAGCAAAAATACAAGGAAGTGACGCGAGTTAGGAATTTAGTTTAAGATGATTTGAAATCGCTTTTGGTCTATAAAATACCCTTTAAATCACTAACTAACTACATAATTCATATATCACCATTGGGCATTCCAATTGTCTTTCTGTGATTCGCGGCTCGTTTTGATATCTTTTTACCCGACTGCGCAACGCAAAGGAGGATAAATGCGTTTACCAGTGTATATGTATTGAATGTGATTGCCTCTGATCTTTCTAAGTTGTTTAGCAGAGAAATTGCTTTCCGTTTTGTGATACCACAGAACGGTACTGGGCCGAGCAGGACCATGTCTACGCCATGCCTTGCAAGTTCATCTGCTTTTTCATTTCCTACAATGTCGGAATGTCCTGGTACCCATCTAAGTATGACTTTGTTGGAATTCGCCAGGGTGTTTAGAAAGTGTTTACAGTTCTGGACTAGTTTAGAGTAGGACTCTAGGGATTCTAGTGCCAGCAGAGCAGCTTGGCTGTCTGAGTTGATGTAGATGTGTTGGTTCCTCAGGTTTCTTTCAAGATTGATCTCCACGCATTTATTGATTGCGAAGAGTTCAGTCTGAAAGGTTGAGGCTGATAAGTGTTAGAGCGAACATCCGATTGAGCTCCTCAGCCAAAAGGACGTAACTTGTACTAACCCTCACAGGCAAATCCGCCATTTTATGAAAATGCGCATGACTCTAAATATAAAATAAAACTTCATTCTCATAATGCAAGGGACGGAAGTTATAAAAGCGGGAATGTTTTGTTTTTTGTAACATTTTTAGAGTTCGGTTTTAATCGCTTAGAGCGTTTGTTTTGAAGGTATATTACGAGTGGGGATAAAAGCCGCCCTTTTTAGGGTTCCGTACCTCGAAAGCAATAAACGGAACCCTAATGGAATCAGTTTGTTGTCCGTCCGTCCGTCTGTCAAGACCCAAATTATATCAACTACTCAAGTCTACTGTCCCTTAGAGCTGTGAAAAAATCAAACTTCTAAGCCAACGCAATCAGTCATTTATTTAATGTGTCCTTAAGATGTGCAACTTTTCCGGACCAATGGAAATTGACGCGTGTAGTGCCTGTACCAAAGGGTAGTGGCGGACCGAAAACCTGTCATTATAGGCCAGTGGCAGTCTTGTGTGCACCCGCGAAAGTGTTCGAATCCGCCATACACCGATCACTGAAGGAGCAGGTCGATTGCCAGTTATCTGACGCCCAGCACGGTTTCCGGGCAGGACGTAGTACAACGGGGAACCTGCTATGCCTAATGTCCCAGGTGACACCTGCAGTGGACGCTGGCGGCCAGGTGGATGTCACTTACTTCGATTTTAAAAAAGCTTTTGACTTGGTAGATAATGACATCTTACTGAAGAAGCTGGCGGACGTGGGGTGTACACCGCATACGCTAGCATTTTTTGCTAGCTATATGCGAGATAGGCGGCAGTACGTGGATTGCGCTAGTTACAAGTCGAAGCCCTACTATACGCGATCTGGGGTCAGTCAAGGCAGTAATTTGGGACCTTTGAAGTTTGTGCTGATGATTAATGATCTCCCTGGTGTGATAAGAGACTCGAAATGCTTGTTGTTTGCCGACGACCTAAAGCTTGTACGGGTAATCAACGATGTATCGGACTGCCTTGCATTGCAGAGTGATATTGATCGGGTCGTACAGTGGAGTATAGACAATAAGCTTCACTTTAATGTGTCCAAATGCTCCATACTATCATTTAGCCGATCTCGCAACCCGATACATCGTCGATACGTGGTAGAAGGGGTACCGATTGAGCGCGTCACGGAGGTGCGCGATCTGGGCGTGCATTTCACAGCTGACCTTTCGTTCAGGGATCACATTGTTATGACTTGTAAAAAAGCATACAGAAACTTAGGGTTTGTATTGCGTCAGGCACAGGGTTTTTCCAACATTAGTGCTATCCGAGCACTGTATGAAGCTCTCGTAAAAAGCCACTTGGAGGTCAACTCGAGTGTTTGGAGCCCGCACGAAGCTAAGTACCAATTTATGCTGGAACGGATACAAAATAAATTCGTAAGGTTTTTATATCTAAAATGTTATGGCGTGTACCCATTTTACCCATTAATGTACCCTACGTTATTTGTGTTGGGCATGGTAGGGTACAATCGGTTAGAGGTTAGGAGGGAGTTGACTCTGGTGTCCTATGTATTTAAACTTTTACGCGGCAAGGTCAGTAACTCTGGGGTACTGGCTGAAGTGGGCCTGTGCGTGCCGTCGCGGTACGTGTGGCGCCGGCGCCGGCCGCCGCTGCTGGCCGTGCCGCCCACGCGCACCGGCCTATTGCACGAGGCGCCCTGGACAAGGGCTCTGCGCACGCTCAATCTAGTTGCTACGAGGGTTGATGTATTCCACTGCTCTTTGAATGAATTCACCAAAGTTACTTTGTATGTGTTATGTTATTGTGAAACTTAGAATTATGTAATACCCTATAAATATATGTTATGTTAATAATTTGCTACGCTATCGCATTGGGAGACTGTAATGATAGACGTATAGTTAATATAAATAAAAAAAAAAAAAAAAAAAAAAAAAAGATACAGCCGTTTATGCCGCAAATTTCCGCAAATTTTCGAAACTCGCAAGGGAATCAAAACAAAACCTACAGGGTACTTCCCGTGAACTCAGAATCTTGAAATTTGGTACGAAGTAACGTCTTATAGCACAGATAAAGGAAAAATTGCAAAAACCGTAAATTTTTAGTTACCTACATCACTGCAAATACATACTTAGTGAGTGTCAGTTTATAGTGGACTTGTTTCTATTGTTCGGGGTGGTCCGGAACCCTCAGTGCGCGAGTCTGACTCGCACTTGACCGGGTTTTTACAACTGTCGTAGGGAGGGTAGTGTTTTAGATTGGTGAGTATGGAGGAAACGTTATGTAATGCTGCACAAAATATAGTCAATATTTTAAACTCAATGGATTGATGGAAACTTGTGTAAAGACTTCAGTGATTTTTCTCCCACCGATGGGTAAGGTAAAAGTCGTAGTCCTCGACGTTAGACTAGAGTATAACATGGGCACTTTATGTCAAAGCAATATGGGTTAAATTCGAACTAAGAGGATTTTTCTTCATTCGAATTTAAGCCTTGACATAAAGTGCCTGTGCCATACACTAGTGCAACGTCTAAGACTAGGACATTTACTTTGTCTAGTAGTGGGAGGCATAATATTATTGTTTGATGGTGATCCTGAAATGAATGTGTTAGAATGTTTATCTATCCAAATATCATAAACCCTCCATGATGCTTTCAAGAACCGCACATTATGACCACCATAAAAATAGACTGTTTTGTTAGAACTTATTTCTTATCTGTGTAAATGTTATTATTGCTAAATAATAACATCGATTTCGATAATATTATTTCATTCCAATTTCGAACGTCTCAAAAACAAAGAAATTTGATTTAACCTCTATTCTAATATCTTCGAGATGACGTTTTGTTGGAAATTAATTGTCAATTTGCATAAAAATTTGACAAATGTCGCACGTAAGTAAGATATCGAACGATATGATATTTGGATCCAACTCTAGTTTGGCTCTGAATTAAAAAACAACTATGACATCTGCCAGAAAACAACGCCGCGATGCTGGTCATAATATGCGGCTCCTGAATGCACCATGGAGGCTTATGATATGTGAATAGATAAAGTAGTGTATGTAACTATACATAATTAGGCATTAAGATACTCGTGTGATATTATTATGAAACTCGCCTTCGGCTCGTTTCATAAACCCACACTCGTGTTTAATGCCCTTCATTATGTACAGTCACATAAACTACTATTATATAAGTTTTGTTATTCATCCCGTAGGTCGATCACGTAACACACTGTACGAACGTCGGGTAGGTCTAAATGTCACTTTTTATATGGAAAATTGACAGTTAAATTGTACCGACGCGCGTTCGGAACGTTACGTGATTACCCCTCTGGAATGTTGTTTGATTCTTATATATAGTAATTAACGTTTTTTTTTTTGTCACGCACTGCTACCTAAACGGCCCTTGGCGGTTAAGCGTGAAGATGTAACAGAGAGACAGACAGATAGACAGACACACTTTCACATTTATAATAATAGCTTCTGCCCGCGACTCCGTTCGCGTGGAACTCGTTTATATCGTAGCTTCATACAAACTTTCACCCCCGTTTCACCACCATATGGATATGGATGATTTCCGGGATGGTAACAGAACTATCCTATGTCCTTCCCAGGGATTCAAACTACATATCACCATACCAAATTCCATCTCAATCGGTTCAGCGGTTTAAGCGCGAAGAGGTAACAGACAGATAGACACACTTTCGCATTTATAATTTTATAGTATAAATAAAGTATATGTATATTTAATATATATAGTATATACTATGGATAGAACTAAAAATAAAATTGCCAGCTACGGTAGCCTAGTGGTTCAGGCATGCGGCTGTCAAGCGGCGGTCGTGGGTTCGAATCCCGGCTCGTACCAATGAGTTTTTCGGAACTTATGTACGGAAATTTACCGTTAGCTTTTCGGTGAACGAAAACATCGTGAGGAAACCGGTCTTATCCCAATAAGGTCTAGTTTTCCCTCTGGTCTTTCGTAAAACTAGTGCCTATGCCAAAACTTGGGATTAGGTGTCAAAGCGGACCCCGGGCTCCTTTAGGGGCACAACCAGGAATAACGCTAGGGGGATGATACTATGGATAGAACCTTGTCCTAACAAGGATTAACGAAATTTGGATACCTACTGACATTATTTATAACCGTCGAAACAATTTCCTGTGTACCTACAGTCGCCATCACATACATAGGTACACTATAGGTGTTCAAAAATATCGGCACATGTACCCTAATGCCTTGAAAATAGAGGTGTGTTCCGATGTTTGTGACGTGCTTGTTTGCTCCGATGTATGTGATGGCGACTGTACGTCAATGGTATGAGCGTCACTTTGCCGTGCTTTTGTTAAATCATTTCACTGGTACATAAATCATGATTGAACCGAGTCGTTTAAAATTTAAAAGCCATTTCATTTCATGAAAATATCAGCCAATCGCCTCTGGGCTTCCACTTGATTAAGGTCGTGAAAAAAATGTTCCATTTGGGGATTAAAAGTTACTGTAAGTAGATTCGAGTTATTGTTACACTTCAGTAGCCCTAGTATAAGTTTTATCGATATATATACGTTTTCGAACGCGTTTGCGTTTAGTTTCAATTTGTATGGCAACGCGTAGTTCCTAATAGTTACCACCAGAGGCGCTGTTCGCCTTGCCATATAAATCGAGACTAAACGCAAACGCGTTCGAAAACGTACTGCATGGATAAAACTTATACTAGAGCCTCAGGTGTATTTTTTGTGGCACTGTTGATTACTTTTTGTTTTAATTTATTGCAAAGGTTTTTTACATGTAAAGTAAACATCCCCATGTATGACACATTAATGCCTAATAGATGACATGTTTGAAAGATTACTTAACATAGTTCTAATGCGAAATTTGATCATCATCATCATCATATCAGCTGAAAGACGTCCACTACTGGACATAGGCCTCCCCCAGAGAGTGCCACATTGACCGGTTCTGCGCCACCCGCATCCAGCGGAATCCTGCGACCTTACCAGGTCATCAGTCCACCTTGTGGGAGTTTACCACGCCGCGCCTACGTGGTCGCCACTCGGGAACCTTTCCGCCTCAACCGCCATCAGTTTTTCGTGCAATGTGGCGCCCACTGCCACATAAGTTTAGCGATTTCAGTCACCTATATACATTATATATCATTTATACGGAGCGGCCATATTTCGGCGCAGTTTAATTCAAGTGTCCGGGTTCCACCTGACTCTGTAATATTGAGAGAGTAAATCATCCCGGCTCGTGACCTTTGGGAAAAATTGTTGAAACTGCTGCCTGACCCTGACACAGCTAAAGTAATGCAGTATCTTATTGAACAAAGATCAAACACAGTTAATAAATATTTTCAATGTTTTCGATTATTCAAAAATCGTATAAATCACAAATTGTTTGAAGGTTGTCTGAAAGAGATCGCTTTAAAACGATAAGACGGCCTTTTGTTACCATTATTCATTTTGCCTAATCTAGTAACAATTCTCTCTTATATTTGTGGTGCAATAAGAATATTATTATTATCTCTTTATTCAATCAGTCTTCTCTAGGATAGTTTTTTACAATAATGGTGGTGAGTAAGGTCGCCAGAGCTCCCTAGGATGCGCTGTGTTGGGAGTCAGGGACCTGCATGTCTATCTGCCAACACAGCGAGTCCTCAAGTGAATGAAGGGTCGGCAACGCGCTTGTGATTCTTCTGGATTCACGAGTGTCCATAGGCGATGGTACCAGCTTAACATCAGGCAGGCCGTAAGCGTGTTTGCCACCGTTTAAAAAAAATATATATAAGGGTGTAGACTCAAAATGTATTATTAATTCAAAAGAAAGAAGGCAAACTAATATGCCAAATGACGAAAATCCCATTCGAATATCTCAAAATATTACGAAGCTGCAACCGATTTAATGTTGCCTGTGAGAGAGAGAGAAAACGCTCCAGGATCGTGACGTCACGATATGAAGGTGCGTTTTGCGGAAAAGATTATTTGACCTTTTGCGTATATTTGGTATGTACCAGCCTCACAAGGGTAAACACCTTTGTACCGTGTTGTTAAACTGACATATGAAGTTGACAAACAAGTGAAAACGACAAGATACTTAGGTGTTGAGCAACTTTTGAGGCCAACTGTACAATGTTCTTTAAATTTAGGTATTATGGTCTACTCGTCCTGCTGCAGAATACGAGTGAAGGCACTGTTCACTATCTTATTATATACACTGTGTCTGCATAGTTCGCGTATCCCTAGAATATAAAGTCGACCCAGATGTCACGGTGTGTCGTGCGTAGATAGCATCTTGATTATTTCATCGGAATTACACCAAGATAACAATGGTTGTGGATGAATACTTTGACTCACTTCCTAATCTCGGCCTGGGATTAGGAAGTGAGTCATAGTATTTTTCTAGAAGGTATATGTACATGGGCGAATATTCAGCGTTTTTAAGGCGTTTTTTCTTCGTCATTGTCGTCGCCGGCAAATACTATTAAAAGTAACGAATATCAGAGTCCTTTTTAGGGTTCCGTAGCCAAATGGCAAAAAACGGATTAGGGTTCCGTAGCCAAATGGCAAAAAACGGAACCCTTATAGATTCGTCATGTCCGTCCGTCTGTCTGTCTGTCTGTCCGTCCGTATGTCACAGCCACTTTTTTCCGAAACTATAAGAGCTATACTGTTGAAACTTGGTAAGTAGATGTATACTGTAAACCGCATTAAGATTTTCACACAAAAATCGAAAAATAACATTAAGTTTTAGGGGTCCCCATACTCAGAACTGAAACTCAAAAAAAATTTTTTCATCAAACCCATACGTGTGGGATATCTATGGATAGGTCTTCAAAAATGATATTGAGGTTTCCAACATCATTTTTTTCTTAACTGAATAGTTTGCGCGAGAGACACTTCCAAAGTAGATTTATTTGAGAAATTGGTTTGGGACGTGATATTTTGGGAAAACTATTTTTCTCAAATTAATCTAGTTTATACAAGTTTATTCTAGGAAAGGGGGAATTTGGCGCAAATGGGAAGCCAATTGATGAAAGTTTGTTACATAAGTTTCTTAAAATATCACGCCGTTAGCCTGCGAATGTCAAATAACGCTTTGTATGGCAATCGAACCACCTTAAATCGTTTCTGCTTGCTTACGTCTAATAGTTTCTTCGAAAGATTCAAAGCAAATAAAGTAATTGAAGTGAAATTATTTCAATTGTTTTAACCATTTTGGACTGTTGTAGTTTAGATTGAATCTTTTGATTTGCAGACACATTTTAAATTGTAAACGTTTACCTACCGGAAAAGGCCTTTATTAAACAATTTATAAAGTGAAGGACTTAATAGACCGTTATACTAATAATTATATGGTTTAATTCGCGGATGTCTTGTCACTATGGTCGACATGTTTCGAATCCCTCATCTCGGCTACCACAGTACGACCCGCGAGCTGTGTCGCGGCGAGATACGAGTAGACTATTCGTCTCTTTCCAATTAGAATGCTTAGAAAGAGATGGATAGTATACATATGTCAGCTCACGGGCCGTCCTGGGATAGACGTGCTAGAGTTCTTCTTGTCCTACAAATACTTATGACCAGGCTGCCTTTGTGAGATGCTTACATACAACCTTGAAAAGAAGATTAATTATGTTTTTCACATTAGCATTTGTATCAAACGCCTGGGTCAACTTTTTAGAGAACCATGATTGACCTAATCTGCAAGGAACATCGCCTCCGCAAACTCCAGTACAAATGAACGGTCATTAGTACGCACGCCGTGCATGCGATCATTTATCGCGACGTAAGTGATTGCAGCTAACTTGCAAAGTGCCACGCTTTGTGCTTGCCACCTTCCTAAGCCAAAAAGCAGTATTTCACTTCGAAACGTTTGGGAATACGTCCTTTTAGCTAAACACATACGTGATTGTGGTTAGTCATTCGTTTTCTGTTTGGCTGTTGAACTTGTGACGCAATAATTTATTGGGTTTTAGTTGGTGCTGAATGAAAATGAAAATGAAAAAAGTTTATTTAGGTTATAAAAGTAAATAAACAGATAGCAAAGGTTGGAGCCTCCTATTAAGCAAGTAATTTTGCTTGTGTCAGGAGACAACGCTCTTCCAAAAAACGAGAAGTGGTACATAACCCATAATAAGGTACTTAATATAACATTGTTTAAATATTGAGGTAAGTACAGATATAATCTATTTATTCAGTTTTGAGATGGAGTACCAAGTGCTTCTGTTCGTTACGCGGAATAAAGTTTTTGTTCGAGTTTAAGCTCATTTTGTTGCATTCATCTATATTTAATAGAAAAAAATATTTTGTCGGAACAGCAACAATAATATACATTACATTAAATAAATCTAGAGAACGAATCTAGTGTTGCCGCAAAACGAAGACATAATATAATTCGAGACACGGAGGACCATATTCCTATTAAATATGTATAATCCTCTCATAAATATGTCCCGAAACTTTAATCCGCTGACACAAGAGCGATGGGACGAGATATTTATGAGTAAGTTGTATGCACCATTTTTACACTTTACTGTACGGATGGCCGATGTTATGAATGAACAGCTTAAAATGATTGACTTACCTATTAGCGAAATCATCAGGGCATAAACAGATGGTACGCTTACGTGGTATAGTGAAAGTGAAGAAAGAAAAACCAGCAGAACTACTTCTCTCTACTTCTTTAATGCAGATATAGAGCTCAATAAAGATCTAAATACCTAAACCTAGTATTATCATGGTTTTATTCGACTTCATCCCAAATAAACAGAGAACTATAGTTACATTATCATCAAACGTAATGTAATGGTAGCTGACATATAGGCAAAATTAATTAAACACATATTGAACATCAATTATTGTCACGACTGATTACTCAATTGAGTTGATTAAACATGTACCATTTCGAATTGCAAATATTGTAATATTAGTCGTCGGACATGCTACGACAACTTATTTGGATTGTGGCTAACATAATAAGCATTTTATTAGGGTTCCGTACTCAAAGAGTAAAACGGGACCCTATTACTAAGACTCCGGTGTCCGTCCGTCCGTCCGTCCGTCCGTCTGTCTGTCACCAGGCTGTATCTCACTGATACCGTGATAGTTCCAGCTGAAATTTTCACAGATGATATATTTCTGTTGCCGCCATAACAACAAATACTAAAAACACAGAATAAAATAGTTTTTTATAGATAATGGTACGGAACGCTTCGTACGTGAGTCCGACTCGCACTTGGCCGGTTTTTTTAAATATACGAAGACTGACTACTCGCTGAGGGTTTTCCAGCTGCGTTTGCGCCACTACGTGCACTTCAGCTCGTTTGTGCTGCGCGTGCCGGACTTCTGGCCGAAGGGTGCCGTCATGAGTGTCGTGTTTCGGCGGTTCCGGGGCAACCTACCGAATTCTACACCGGACTTGACGACGCAACGGAGCCACGCTGTTTTGTCGTCTAAATAATACATTTTTATAATTGTATTGTACTTATGTATGTTAGTCTTAAGTAAGTAAGGTAATGTAGCTATGTGCCTTAGATGTCTGAAATAAATAAATTGTGAACATACACAATTTTTAACAACAATCATTCACCGCATTCGTTCTTTTCTATTTTTCACTTCAAATTTTTACACAAAAGCATTTCTTCATATAGATATAAATAAATAATGATGTTTGAGGACAATCCCACACATATCGATCTAGTCCTAAACTAAGCAATTCTTGTACTATGAGTAGATACTAGGTGACGATCTCCATACTTATATAGATAAATGAATATTTAATGAAATACATAGAAAACATCCATGACTCAGGAACAAATATTCGTGCTCATCACACAAATGAATGCCCTTTCCGGGATTCGAACCCAGGACCTTTAGCTTTGTAGGCAGGGGCCAACTAGACTAAAGCGGTCGTCGCATTTGTGCAAAATTGCGAATATTCAACTCTGGATAACATTCAATACAAAAGATATCGGACCGTAAAAAAAATGTAGTGCACAATCGGCCTAACGGTGGAAAATCGCGAATAGAGTGAGGCGGTTTTGTGTTATAAAGAGGACTTTGACGAATACAGAATGTGATGATTACATACGTCGGACTATAGGGGGCATTTTGAGGGCAAGGTAAGGTTTACAAAAAAATCTTAACTCCCGAGTATTATAATGTATTATTTGTAACATAGTTAAGGTAATTAATTAATTAATTAACCACTGGAGGAAGACCCTGGGCGAAGGTATGGTTGCGCATGATGCAGCTTGGTTCGATCTTCTGTCGTTCCGACGAGAACAGAGACACCAGCTTGCTGCTGTCCTCCCTATATCATCGTGCACAACTTTTACTTGTCAATTATGCGGTCGGGCCTGTCGCTCCCGTATCGGCCTTACGAGTCATGTGCGTAAATGCCGCACCACCTTGACATAGACGCTGTTTAAATCATCTTATCATAGATGTACAAGGCCAATGATGATGATGAGTTAAGGTGGTTCGGTTGCCATACAAAACGTTATTTGACATTCGTAGGCTAACGGCGTGATATTTTAAGAAGCTTATGTAACAAACTTTCACCAATTGGCTTCCCATTTGCGCCAAATTCCCCCTTTCCTAGAATAAACTTGTATAAACTAGATTAATTTGAGAAATTGGTTTGGGACGTGATATTTTGGAAAAACGATTTTTCTCAAATTAATCTAGTTTATACAAGTTTTATTCTAGGAAATGAGGAATTTGGCGCAAATCGGAAGCCAATTTATGAGAGTTTGTTACATAAGTGTCTTAAAATATCACGCCGTTAGCCTGCGAATGTCAAATAACGCTTTGTATGGCAATCGAACCACCTTAATTAAATTAGTTACCCGTTATCATTTTATTCATCTTTAATGTGTAAATACTCTTTGAAGTGATGACTGATAGCCCACTGAAGTGGCCACTTAAAAAACAAATACATAGCTGACATGCGTTATTATGACTGTTGTTCATACTTATATTTGTTGGTAGAGTGCTGTCTAATCAATAGAAAAAATTGTTAATTTGCGTATCTATGTATTGCAATGGATATGATACTACGATAGCACTCCGAACTTAAGTCACAGAAAGTTCACATAGTTAGTTGCTATGATATTTGGAATTTCACATTATAAATACTAGGTACCAAATACTAAGTACTAATACTCGAAAGTGAATTGATTGATTTGCGAACCTTACCTATAATTCTGACATGCCACGAAAATGCCCGCTCTAGTCCGACGTTTGGACTGATGAATTGTATTTGCGCAGAATTGCGAATAACAAGAAACACTTCTGTGTAATGCCTAGTGTCACACCTTGTTTTACACTCAATTGGCTAAACTGTGATACATCACAGACGATTTATTTACGACATCCCGCCATTCAATTCAATAATTCAAACACCTATCTACAACAAAGAAACCACATTTGATTTCGATGTTCTCATTAAATTAATAATATTGCGATTATAAATCGCAACGTGGAGATATTTAGAACTCATTACGCATGATAAATGGGTATTTAGCTCGTAAAACAAAATGGCGTCGTGTATTAGAAGTAGTCAATGCTTTAAGACTTTCTGAGTGTGTAGGTATATAAGTCGGGCTTGGTGGTATAGTTCAATAAGTCGCATTATATTTATACGGCCGATGCATCATGCGAGGACGAACGCATTAAAATATTTGCCCGACACATTTTGCTTTGCCAAGTTAAAAAGGAGTATGTTACTATGAAACGCACATGGTCCATAGGTCCTTTGAATTACCAGGATAGCATAACTCATCACGAGATCAGGAACGATTTCTTGGAAGGACAAGTCTGGCTTACCAATGTAGCTGGGATTGGATTAATTATGCTGAAGAATTATTGTTAGTGTCGCCTTAGTGAATTCGTTTCTTGAATAAAGAATTTTCAAAATGTAGTTACATCTATTTAAAGGTTATTACCATCTATCATATAACGAACGTGCACACACTACCAATCATAGAAGTCAAAAGACGTCCACTCCTTGACATAGGGCTCCCCCAAACAGTGCCACAATGACCGATCCTGCGCCAACGGCATCCAGCGGAATCCCGCGACCTTTACCAGGTCATCAGTCCACCTGCCCGCCCACGCTACGCCTGCCGGTACGTGGTCGCCACTCGAGAACCTTTCCGCCCTAACGGCCATCGGTTCTACGTGCAATATGTGCCCCACCCTTGCCACTTAAGTTTAGCGATGCGGACAGGAGAACAAACCATATCCATAATATATTTCATAGTCCGGGAAAAGGATTGCATTATAGAATATTTTGCATTTAGGAAATACTAAGCGAAGTTTAGGATGGAAATTCTTTACCTATATGCTAGAGTGATTAACGAGAAACGAATATACGTATACAGACTTTGATGTTATATTTCCCAAAAGATTTATAAATTCACTAAGAGCGGCTCCACACGGCGATTTCTTGCTACGCTAAAAACGCGATACAGTATCGATACAGTGGGCCTACCGCGAAAGGCATTCGAAGTTTTCCCTCTCTGTCCTACCTGTGTGTTCGTACGTAAGTAGTAGTAGTACCCAACTTTAGATTTTTTTTTGGTGGATTGAGGAAATTTTAGGGATCTTTGTTTCGATTAAATCAGATAAAAAATCATATATCTGAAAATCAGACCTTTCTTTCAGAACGGCGTTTCAAAGCAGACGATAATTTCCAATGCACATGCAATGCAGGTAAGAAAGGTAGCATGCAAAACGGCAAAATACTACAAATGGCGGGAGTCAGGATATATGTGGACAAAGTCGCGGGCAAAAGCTAGTAATCACATACTTAGAATACTCGATATTATTTGAGTTGTCCGAATCGCTTCAAAGTAGGCCATTCAAAAAGCAACTCTACCGTCTAAGGCAAAATATTCCAATTTGAATGACAGTTTTATAAAAAGTTACATTAAATAATTTCAACCAGACATTTTCCACGTATATCCGGCAGACGTGCGATCGATACAAATCGATCAATTTGAGAACACGTGTGTCCATTCATCGCTTGACACGATTCTTCGCGGATAGAAAAGAATTAAAGGCGTGATGAGATCGCGTACAGCGGGCTACACAACAATACAACTTAAATAATAGTAGTAACGTGTGAAGTAAAGATATGTGTGTCATCTCTGAGGTATGAGAGCCGATTTTAGCCGTAGTGATTATTAGTCACTATTAGGCCAGGCCTGATAACACTATTCGTAGGAATATGATGGGACGTTGGCCTGGGATACTGATTTATACATAACATATATAGGTGTCTATAGGTAGGAGGGCTATGCTCGCTGCTATCGCATCAGAAATGAGGCTACCCGCAGCAGAACCAAGGTAACCGATATAGCCCTCCGAACCGCTAAATTTAAGTGGCAATGGCACATTGCTCGTAGATCCGGTGACCGTTGGGGCAGATAGGTTCTCGAGTGGCGACCACGTACCGGAAGGCGCAGCGTGGGTAGACCCTCACAAGGTGGACTGATGGCTTGGTAAAGGTCGCGGGAGTCCGCTGGATGCGGGTGGCGCAGGACCGGTCAGTGTCGCTATGTCCTACAGTGGACGTCTGTCGGCTGATATGATGATGATGATGAGGTACCTATCCTATTTCCGATAATGCATAAATCACGGGCATTCATTACTTTTACGAATATTTGTTCCTGAGTTATGGATGTTATATATGTATATAGGTATCTATATGTATTTATCTATTATATATGTATATCATCGCCTAGGGATCTCCTTCATTGGCATACATTTTTTTTGACTAATATAGTTTCGCATAATTGATTTGGCATAATTTATATTGGCATAATAATACTGTCGCATAATAATACTTTGGCCTACTACTTTTTTGGCATACTAGGCTAATAGCATAATTTCAGTTGACCTAATCTGTATTGGCCGAATACACATTACGCATACTGTTGTTTAGGCTAATAATTATTTGGTATATCTCTCATTAGGTATCTCATTATCCATAATTTCAGTTTTATAAATGAATAAAACTCAGTTTAGTTATTGTCATATTATTTTTCTCTGAGATCAATCAATGCCAAGATAGAGGTGTATCGTAGCGCAAGCACTAGGGAACAGGGGCTTAGTGGCAAAACCGACTCGTATCGCAGATAGGTTAGAAGACGGAAGCGGGAGCCTTGCTCCCGCTTTCGTCTTCGAGGTTATTTTTTTTATAAAAGAGCGGAAAAACCTTTTATTAAAACTTACTACTAATGACAATTAGGCAATTTACTACTAAGAAAACCATAGGCTAAAATCTAAATTTTAGGGATTTTGAACGGGTACGTATCACTTTATTACTACATATAAGAGCCATTTGTACATAACTTTTTTTTGTTATGCATTTTGATATGATGCCAATTGATTATTATGCCTATTTGTGCTTATGCTATTTGACATTAGTCTTCATGAAGATTATGCTTTCAGTATTTATGCTTTTTAATGTTATGCGTATATAATTATGCGTAATGAGAATTATGCACATCACTATTTCGGCAAAAAGCAATTATGCGTAACAATAATAGTACAAATGACTTTATGCCTTCCAATAGAGAACCCAACACAAGCCTTACTGAGTTAACCGTGGGCCTAGGTTGATTTGTGTAAGATTGTCCCATAATATTTATTTATTATTATTTATTACAAACGTAAACGTGTTTTTATTCACCAGCTCATTTAAGAGCCGCGTTTTAAAAACGATCATCAGGTTCCCCTTATACACATCCATCGACAAGCCACAAAGACAAGTCGATAGTATCGTAAACCTGCGCGGCCGACTGTACGATCGACTTGAACAATTAATGTTGATTCCGATCCCGCTATTTGATTTGTATCAGGCTAACTGTAGTTAGTCCATGGGAATTGCGTCAATTAGATTGTAGCTAGTATTGGAACATGGCATCAGCGCGATGATAAACAATAAAAGTTGATTAGTTGGTGTGTGGGCCCGAAACTGTTGCACTATCGAGAGATGTCTTTACGAGTGTTTAAGTGTAAATAATGCATACAAGAAGTACCTACCTAGGGTGGCACATCATGCACCCACAAGAGGTACAACATATCACCGCCCAAAGAATCTGGAATTTCCTGGAGGCAACGGGACTTAACGGTGAACTCTAAAGCAAGGGCTGCCACAATAGATCACTTGCTGGTCGAAGCGGCACATTAAGGCCCACAAACAAAATAATAATAAAATAAGTGTAAATACACACTTTATCAATGTTTCCTTGAAGAGCATAAGGCTGCCGAAACCATAAATCCATGTTTTAATAGCAGCTATAAATACAGCTGAACCTATTTAGATGTGGTTGGAGTTTGAATCCCGGAACAGGACATAATTATGATTCGTTATGACATAATTCGTTATTATTACCTAAGGGGATAAAAAGGGAGATGCAAGTTTGTTTGAACTAAAACACTATAGTACATTACTTACCTAGGGCGGTTAAACAAAGAATGTCTCAGATCGCAGGTATTTGTCGCCCGAGCCGAAGGCAAGGGCGATAAATATGCGCTCTGAGGCTTTCTGTATTACCGCCCGTGGTGAGTACAAAATTTTACGTCTCTATCTGGCCAGGAAGTGGGGTTTTCCGCACGCATAGCGTGCGGTAATTCCTACTTTATGGCCAGGTATGACGTAAAAATACAACTGCAGTTAAACTTATTGTCGGTAAGAAAGCACTTTATTCCATATCATCTGCCAGTAAGAAATGTGTGTATGGAGGAACTTACTTCCAGGAGTCCCAGAAGATTCTTTCTGAAAGAGTAGCACATTACACTTAGTTCCATTTCACAACTGACTGCGCAAATGTTACGCGACATATATACTGGTTTCTTTCTTATAGACTGCGAAGAAGAAACTGTATAGGCACGACATGAAATATGTTAAAAGTATGTTTGGAAACAAATACCATTTTGTTGTAGTACTAAGACAGAAACCGGGACCAGAGGCGCAATACCGCAAGTGGGAATGAGATACAATGTCAACGCTGCTAGTGTCGCCACCTGCGAAGAGTTTTGCGTAATGTTCCCTATTGTCAGAAGCCATCCCTACGATATCGCTTTAGCCTTCGCTTTTTGCTTTTTTGATGACAGTGATATTAAATAAATAAATAAATATTATGGGACAATCTTACACAAATCAACCTAGGCCCACGGTAAGCTCAGTAAGGCTTGTGTTGTGGGTACTAGGCGATGATATATATAATAGATAAATACATATAGATACTTGTATACATATATAACATCCATAACTCAGGAACAAATATTCGTGATAAACACACAAATAAATGCCCTGACCGGGATTCGAACCCGGGACCTCCAGCTTCGTAGGCAGAGTCACTACCCACTGGGCTACGGAGGCCGTTAAAATATTAATGTGAGGATATCTTTATTACTGAACCACATGCCTGAGATTTATTTATAACAAAATTTGACAGTTCGCCGGCGAAGTCACCGCCGTATCACGAGAATATTAATGACTTTCTGATAACCTAATGATAGACTTGGGCATTCACATGTAACAGAATAGCTAGCTTATAGCTAGTTTTTAGCTACGTCCATCATTTGGAGAAGATTGAATTTGCCGGTGTCAGTTTGTTTGATTATTTTGAGGTTATTTTTTTGGAAACAACAATAATAACAAAATTGCTCGGCTCGGCAAAAAGCTCGAACCAAATCGCTAGAATGCTCGCTAAAACTCTACTGTGTTGTCTATGTTGTTCTCATTACAAGTGAATGCTATAAGCACGTGTACATATTGCATACCTAATACTAGCTAGCATCAGTCACAAAATTTCCCAAACTTCACTATAAAAATTAATTTCATTGTCTTTTCAACTGCCGTTTATATGTAAATTTTATACCATAGCTTCCATCTTCTGAATTAAACATTTCCACCTTCAGTCGACGTCAAGGTCATAATAGCAATTTATGTATCCTGTAATAAAATAGTGGACGAAATACTTGATATACCACTTTGATTGAACAGCCATTCTATGTTAACCAAGAATGCTTTCGATTAAATTGTTGAATTGAATTAAGTTTTTTAGCAGCGACCGAGGCGAGGGTTTTTTAGTAGACAGTCTGCCTGATGCGGAATTGCGGATACCATATTCTAAGGACGACTGCTCCAGATGTGTCATAGTGACGCCAACTTTGCTCATTTGTGGATTCGCAGTAGTGATAGCAAGAGACAAATGGAGGTACTTCACTCTCAACATAGCGCAGCCTTGGGAGATTTGGCGACCTTAATTACCAGGAACACACATTTGCTTTATATGAATAGAAAAAAGTCCGTGCTATCCTAAAAACCTATTATATCAAAAGTTAATAGGCGAACAATGTTCTGTGCTTCAGTCTGCTTTGCGAAAACGTTGACTGGTTGAGAATGCTTACGGCATTAAGTCCGCCTTTTATACGATAAGATGTTCTTTTGCGCAATAACGATTAAATAAAATACACTTTGTATCAGTAATTACGCACCCATTTGAACCACAGCGTTATGACTTTATGGCCACATAATAATTACATAATTATCATAAATTATATTTCATAGTCGCTGTAGAAGATTGATGTTGATAAAATAACTAATTCAGTATTTTTAAGGACAGTTAACACATAACTTACTTTTATTACATATTAAAAGCAAGGTAATCGAGTTCCTTATATTTTGTAGGATTAATGGTTTTGTTTATAAATCTCCACTAAGTAATCAATCAACAATTAAAAAAGACTAAAACGTAATTACCAAAAATTTATATACTTATAATTATTGAACCAGCTCACAAAATTTCACAAGAAATAGTTGAGGAATGCGACCTGTAGAGATAACAGCCGGACAGACGCTGGATACGAATTAATTATTGCCCAAGCTAAGCGACTACTATGAAACGCCAACTTTGTTCGATCGTCTATGTTAGGTCTTAGTAAGCTTGCATATTAAAGCGACAGAGAGGGAGATATTCTATAACTTCCACTTTCGATTTACGGGGTAGAGCCGCTGAAACGCAGAACTTCGTTAGCTTCGCTCGCTCGATCAACTAACACACAAACAAGAAACACAAACACACACACACACAACAACACACACACTCACACGAATACAAAAACAAATTTACAAATATTTGAAGAGGTAAACTTCGTAGTTTTGTGAGTTCATAAAGTTGTGTAGGGGTAAATTACGGCGCTATCCATCCAATTTTATAAATCTTTATCTTCTACTACTCTGCCTACCCCGTTTAGGAAAACATGCTCGATTATGTATGTATGATCGATCGTTTTGCCTCCTTGGTTTAAAAGTATACTACTTTCCTTTAACCTGACCCGACCTAGTTCTGACCATCCGAAACTCTGAACTACGTAATCAACTGACTGATCATCAATAACCGCGGTCATTGACCCCGCGGTGAACTATACCAACGGGTGCCCCGGTCAAGATCAAGGAAGGCTGTGATGAGGTAAGGGCGAAGACACACCTAGCAACTACACGTTAGTTTTTGTTATTATTGTAGTAGAAAAGAAAATTAGTTCAGTCATTTTTCAGAGCCAGTTTTTTTTTCATTTAATACCTAAAACACTTTTTGCGCAATAAGTTTTTCCTCGGCGGGTCTAATCGTCGTAGAAGAAAAACTTTAGCAAAGCATACGCTGCACTTCACCGAATTTAATATTTCTGTCAGGTAATGAAAGATTTCGTCAGCATTTACTACGGGATCCTCAGAAAGATGTTCCTCACGTGGACTTTGAAACTTGTTCAGTATAAAATCTTTCACTTTATTCACCTCTTCGTTGCTTGGACTCTAGGTCATCAACGCCTGATTTCGTTGTCGACCAAAAATTTAAAATTTGATTTATTAATTATTTTCAACATCATCATCATATCGGTTTGATGTGTGTTTAAAGTACAGTTTCAATCAAAGCCCGACCCGCGCCCTCGACCGGTATGTGGAGGCCTTAATTGACGTCACACAACGAAAATAAATTAAGCGCAGATGAAATTAAGGACGTAAGGTATATTTATTTCTCTTGCTATCCAGCCATACCATAAGGTGTGATATTTGGGATGATCAATTGTAAAGGAGCTTAATTCGCAACTACAAGTGAAGTCCTGGGCAATAACTAGTAAATAAACATAATGTAATTAAATAGTTCATGGTGAACGCCTGCCAACCGAGCCGCATTCAATCACTGCCAAGCGCAGTCAGATGGGTGCAAGCGTTCCCAAGTGTTGCCACACTTTACTGTAACGAGGTGGTGTAATGAAGTGTTTTAACCCCAATGATGCTAGGACCGTATTCAAGATGTTAATGACATCTCCTGATATCATTAAATCTCAACGATAGCAAAATAAAACACTTTAAACTCTCGGTGTACTTTACCTACACGAAATGAAGGTAAATAATTTATATTTTACAGTAGCTTTTCTGTGAAGGAGAAAATCATGAGGAAACCGGTCTAATACCAGCAAGGTCTAGTTATCCCTCTGGATGGGAAGGTCAAATGGCAGTTGCTTACGTAAAACTAGTGCCTACACCAAATATTGGGAATAGATGTTAAGGTACAACCAGGAAAACGCTCTGAGGAGGGATAATGATGCAGAGCATGCAAGCTTTACAATAATTATGAAGAATTTTCCGCAACAATTCTGGGAATTAAGAGAGTCTGCAAACATAAGCACCATACTACCCCGTAATTACTCTTACATTTATCCGTGTTCACACCGAAGTTATTCCATACAACATACAGCAAAGGGCTGCTGAGAAGCAAAACAACTAATTGTTCGCTTCCGATTGCTCTAGAAACAAAGGCCTAAAGATGGCTATGTTTTTCATTACGTTCTTTTTGTTGGTACCAAGTGATGAGAGATAGGAGGTCAATATTTAAAAATTACAATAAGAATAAAAATAGGTATAGGTATACAAACCCTTTGTTTTTGTTTAAGTGACCTGACCGCAGACCGCAGATCGCAAAACGCATCCAGTGTGGCAAATCCCTTAAAGTAATCATGAATCGGAAAATGATGAAATTGTTTTATGTCTAAGTACACTTTCTGAATAAGGAAACATAATATTTTTTCAAATATATGTACTTATATTGGCTTTTGTTGTTTGGCAGAAGGTAAAACAAGATTGCTTAAATTTTTCCCAATAGAAAAATAAGTTTAACGATGGGACTATATTATTAACCTTTTCCTGCAATCTTTAATTGTTTGCCACGAATAAATGTTTGCGTTTGAGTTTTAACCTCAGCCAATCGCCAATACGTTAATCATTATTAACGAAAGAAAGTAAGATAAGAAAAGAAAGAAGAGACAATCGAGTTAAACGACACAATACCTAAGACCCCATAGAAGCAAATATGAATCAAAATGGACAATAGTTATTTATAATACAAGTGCGGAAATTAGATAATTTCCAACGAGTGGCGATGACCAAAAACACGACCGTCAAGGAGTGTTTTTGATCGACACGAGTTCTGTTATTATCCATCCGCACGTGTATTATACAACAATTTACAATGCATCATGCAAGGAAATAGTACATTGTTTAACAAGGGGCGTATGAGGAATATTGCAAACGAGAGCCTATCAGAAGCCCGACGCCGTAAGGCGGAGGGCTTTTGATGACTCGAGTTTGCAATATTCTTACGCCCGTGTTATACACAATGTTTTTCATCACATTTGCGAGTAAATAAATAACTACAAAAGACAGAAAAATCTATGTTTTATACAAGCGCACCAATCAATATGTTGACGAAATTGACAACTTCACTTCCAGATCAGTGCGAGTGGAGGGCGTAGCTTCAATATTTCAACCAATCACAGAGCCTGCTCGATTTTATTTTCAACCAATCACAGAGCAGCATTCTTGCCCGGCCCAGATTTGCTTAACCAATCAGATCACACACAAGCTCATTACTCCCTTGGGATCATTATTTCCCGCAGGAACAATTTAGGCCATTGTCCTTCTGTATACAGGCATGGAATAACACCATTTATGAGCAAGTGTAATAAAAAAAAATTTAAGTAGTAGGCCACGCGCTGCAAGAATACTTCTCTGTGATTGGTTGAAATATTAAAGTTGCGCGCTCCACTCGCACTGATCTGGAAGTGAAGTTGTCAATTTCGACAATTTTTGATTTGTGCGTTTGTATGAAACATAGATTTTTCTATCTTTGGTGGTCATTTATTTCCTCGCAAATGTGATGACAAACATTGTGTGGGCGTAAGAGTATTGCAAACTCGAGTCATCAAAAGGTTCTTTAGATAGACTCTTTTTTGAAATATTCCACTTACGCCTCTCGTTAAACAATGTACTATTAAACAGATTACATTTTTACATAACCTGAACCAGAATCACTACTAAAGTAGGATATTGTTTTGCATTGTATCGCTTGCATTTGGACCACTTTTCATGTGCGAGTGCCCCTCGTTATGTAAGCTGTTTGCAGAATTAGTTTTTTATTCCCGTCAGCACGGGTGTTGTTCTCGAATAATTATTTATTTGCATCAGATTAAAAGCGGCTTATTTGACTGCAATAGGCGTAATATTGCGTTAACAGTTTGCACACTATTTGGTTTTTATTATTAGGAGCTTGAAATCTATATATAATTATGTAAATTGTATATATGCACCTAAAGCGCAATTTACACAGTATGCAAGAAATTGCATTACATTGCGGGTTACCCAGGTATGCTAGTTCAATTGATTTATCAAACCCCGCAATGTAGTTAAACTTGCATGCAATTTCTATAAAGAACTATGTTTGTTCGGGTGGAATCTTGCATTATAATTTTGAAGCAGATATCTTCAACCGATTGAGCTGAAATTTTGGGTAAAGGTATAGTTTGGATGACAACTTAATATGATGGTACCATCGAGCTGATCCATGTGGCCATGGGAATTCAGTACCTACTTAACCGACGTAACCCCGTTGAGTTTGGGCTCGTTAGAATGGTCCCAATTACTAGTTGATGACGGTATACAGAAATGCACAGTCGGCAATAAAAGCTTAAACCAAAAATTAAAATTTTGACAGTAACTTATTTATACTCCTGACTCTCCTCTACCAGGGACAAAAACCCGCCTACAGGGCAAGTAGGTAGTATTGTTATTATGGCTCATGATTATGCATATAATATCACGCAGTTCTGTTTACATCACTTAATATCTTTGTATAAAAGACTTCTACGTTACAATTTTACGTCTTGGCAACACTAAGGCTTCCGTTTTTCTTTTGAGTTCATAGATCGACGAATCAAGCAACATTAAAACTAGCTTAATGAATACATAAAGCTAGTTTTAATGTTGCTGGATTCGTCGAACTGTGAACAAGGTACTTAAATACAAAATACAGTGTGTAGCGGCCTACTTTTTTTAATATCGATCGTTTTATTTACTCAATACTCAATACTCAATCATTTATTGCAATATCACAAAAGTAGGTACCTACAGATGTTAACTTAAAGCTACAGATCATTGTCCATTACCTACCAGTGACGCTAGTAAGCACGTGAACGGGCTCTTAACCCATAACAACTGGCTACTGAGCGGTGTTGCCATTTAATACTGTACCCATAATACCCATAATACACATTCTAGGAATGTTTGTTTATCTATTTTGTTTGGTTTGTTGTGGTTTTATGTCAAACATGGTAGTGATGATTCGGTTGTTAACTCTTATGTAAACAGCAGACCTTTTTGGGACTTAGTAGCAGTAGCACGATAATAATTCGATTGTTTCTATGATTCACACGTTGGCAAATACTGCCGTGATCCGTTTTAACCTATGACGTAAGCAAATATTGATGATAGGATTCATCACCATTATCATCATATCAGCCGAAAGACGTCCACTGCTGGACATATGCCTCCCCCAAAGAGTTCCAAAGTGACCGGTCCTGCGCCACCCGCATTCAGCGGACTCCCGCGACCTTTACCAGAGGGGTAATCACGTAACGTTCCGAACGCGCGTCGGTACAATTTAACTGTTAATAATTTTCCATATGAAAAGTAACATTTAGACCTACCCGACGTTCGTACAATGCGTTACGTGATCAGCCCACCTTGTAAAACGGACGATACGGATGAACGGGATGATATGATTACTAGTCCAAAATAATTAAAGCCTGGTAGGTAACTAATTACAAGAAGGCTCAAAGTCACTCAAAGGGCAATGGAGAGGGCTATGCTGGGAGTTTCTCTGCGCGATCGCATCAGAAATGAGGCTATCCGCAGCAGAACCAAGGTCACAGATATAGCCCTCCGAATTGCTAAACTTAAGTGGCAGTGGGCGGGGCACATTGCACGTAGAACCGATGGCTGTTGGGGCGGAAAGGTTCTCGAGTGGCGACCACGTACCGGAAGGCGCGGCGTGGGCAGGCCCCCCGCAAGGTGGACTGATGACCTGGTAAAGGTAGCGGGAGTCCGCTGGATGCGGGTGGCTCAGGACCGGCCATTGTGGCACTCTTTGGGGGAGGCCTATGTCCAGCAGTGGACGTCTTTCGGCTGATATGATGATGATGATGAGGTAACTAATTAATTAACTACAAAAGCGGAAGCGAAATGGACAAAAATATTGCCGAATATTTCGAGAGAGTAATATACAGCCGAGTCCTATTCTAAATGCTCATAGTCACTTTAGTCAGTATTACATTTAACATACAACAAAATGTCATTTTTCACGGTTCTCCGTACAGAGATAATCCAAACGCAAACAAGCTTGCGTGTGGTAATCCCAGAGCCGTTGCAACAATAAATATAATTAAGTAGTCATTTGTAATATTGTAATAGGTATTTACTCTAAAACGTACTTTAATCATTGGCAGAGAGCAATTTTTATAACAAATTACCAGATTGGCCAATCTTTTGTTTCTGCATTGTTTCAATCAAATGTCGTTCTTATATCGTTTGGATACAGTTGAAAGACTCTCGTCTTTTTGTTAATGGCCGTGATTTGGACATAACGCAGCGGAATGAAGTCAAAATAAATTGGAAGTTTGTCTCTTGCCTTGTATTTAATAACAGAGTCACATTACACAGTTTTATAAACATAAAATTATATACTGTTTTACTTCGACTTTATAAGACGTACAGTCAAGTCAATCAACGGAAGAGAAACGTGGCCCCACCTGTACACAAAAATTTCTGTGCGGTTGCGCTATGTTTTTCTGTGATTGTACATACAATAAATTTCAAGTAAATCCGTAGAATAATTACGGAAAACTACAGAACAGCATCCTTAAGAGATCTGGCCACCTTACTCACCTATAAACACTAATTATGGGGACGTATTATGTACAATCAGGGGTATTTAATGTATATACGTCCATAACTGTGGCGGCGCTTGAAAATTTTCGATGGGCAACCCGGAACAAAAAAAGTTATAAAAGAGTGAAGAGTATATAACTATAGGTTTGCCAAAAATAAATTTTAGGCAAGCTGGTGGGAATCGGCTTGTATGGGCGCTCCGCCACTGTTACATAAATGAGGTCAGGTGAAAACATGTACAGGACTCCATTGTCAATGTCATAAAGGCAGTCTATTTATATTCTTATTTATGTGCGTATACCAATAACCCTGATGACTGTTAAATCAATGTAAAACCACTCAAAACAATAAAGCATTTCATACAAAGTAGAGAAAAAGACAAAACAGTATTTTTTAGCTACGGTATTGTATAATGTAGAACATTACTAAACTAGGAGGAAATCATTGAATATTGACCCGAGCAAAATAAACAGCTAATTTTATATCGTTCAATCCACGTGGAAGCAATTTTCTCCTTCATGGGAAGGAGAAGATTGCTTCCATGTGAATAAAACAAATTAAAAGTATGCTTTAAATCACATACAGTCCAATTCAGATTTGGGTGAAATAATTTTGGCATAAAAACGTATAAGAGCAAGCCAGAGAGAAGTATAGATCCAAATGCAAGTACAAACTATAATAGAAATGCACATTTAGACTATATACTTAAAACAAATAGCCCATATTCATAAACGTCCCGTCAAATTGTGTTGTAATCAATTCATGTTACTTTGAAATTAACGTTTGTAGGAAAGAGATAAAACTTTAACAGCGACTTAGTAGTTAAGTTTTAAGAATAGGGTAATCGAAGTCAAACATAAATAAATATTTGAATTTGAAAAAAAATAATTAACATAATGGTTTACAGTATTATTCATTATTTCATTGCAGACATTATTCTCCTCCTGGCGTTATTCCCGGTTGTGCTTTAAAGGAAGGCAAACATTTTATAAATATCTCTGACGTAGAAGTTCAGACGCCAAACATAATAGATCGTTTTGTTACAGTCTCTGACCACGTTTATTACCACAGTGTCTAAGCATACCTAGATAGCTAGATAATTCGAAAATATGTCTACTGTGTTACCTTCGTGCCTCTAATGCATGTGAAATGCAGAGCGGTGCCACTGTGACAACCACCAATTACCATGAAAACAAACCAGCGATTCCCGAACAAAGGAAAAACAACCATATGCCCATCACAAATTCACATCACAATTATAATGCGTGCTAGAGCTAATGTGGAAATGTTATATTTGAATAGGATGTCTAGTTAGCGGGGAATTTCTATTCCATTCCCATTGCTTTGCAAAGTTAATTTTTGGAATTGTGATGTGGGAGATGACTTCATTAATAATTAATTGTGTGTCTAATAGCATTTTGATTTCATTATCTAAATTTTAACACCGTATTTTCTGCCCTAGAGTTTATCACGATTAATAAATTTGTCATCGTGCTCATTGACATTGATTTTATATTCACAAGAGGGTTAATTTGTTTAAAATTGTATTGCAAAAATAAAGTTTTTTTATTAATAAAAGTTCTAGGTATGCGACTGCAAAAGCTTTTAATAAATCGCACTTCTACTTTCATCATCATCATGATCTACATTATTTATTTAAACTTTATTGCACAGTAACATGTTACAAATACAAAAGGCGAACTTAATACCATAAGGCATTCTCTAACAGTCAACCAGTACATTATCCGAAACTGAATGTCTCAAACTTTAATTATATGTAGGTACATAGATTATTCAATTCAATTCAAATTATTTATTTCAGACTATGTCCATATCATGTTAGTACATAACAATAAAAACTTATAAAACTATGTTAAGGCAAAGAGTTAAAATTAAAATGTCATATTCGAAATTACAAATGTCATAAAATAATTACATACTACACTAAGAACATACCCACAACATTACATTAAATTATACACTGAACCTCTTGAGCCCATGTGCAGGGTGTTCCAGTGTCTCCACACTGCGCCGGACTGTTCCAAATCAGCTGAAGAAGGCTGTTGGAATTAGAAGAGTAGATTAGCTGCCTGCGTAGCTTCTTCTATGTGTAGAAAAGAGGCAAATCCGCGGCATAAAATATAGACTAATCATTCAGAAAGTTCATGCTCCACGCAGATGAAACAATTTTTAAAGTCGTATAAGCGGTTCCCGAGTTTGCCCCCTACACACAAATTTAAATACGTTCAATCTCACAAACTTTACTCTTTATAATATTAGTGTAGACTGTGTACTTGTGTAGAGTATAGATTATAAGGCCCGGTTTTTTAAAGATACGTTAAACGGATCTTCATAAAACCGTAGGTAAGTAATCTGGATAGTAGGTACATTGAAATGTTGCTTCGCAAACGACTTGATCGTTTCGGGCCTTTGCCCAGTAACATCCCGGATCACTTAGGTTCAATTAGCTTTATCTATCATCAGCCGGCCATCGCTGTCCGTACCCTCCAAATTACATCAGAGGCAAAAAACAAGAATGTGCCAAGTCATACCACAACTCTGAAACGACTTAAGTCTACCCTCATTTCAATTGATTAACCGCCTTTTGAAATGACATTGAATTTCTTCTAAATTGTGCTTCAAAAAAAGAACACAAAGAAAGCGGTTGGATAGCTATTCCGCAAATTAAAATTGTAAATAAGACTCATGACTTGGCATATGTGTTTGGGTTTCTTGCTATTTCTACTGTCAATTAGGTGATTAAGTGTAAAATTGATAGTGCTTCCGTTCAATTAGTTTTTTTATCCCTCTTCTACACAAGGTCGTCGCTTTGCGCACTAATGCTCTCCAGGCCTATCGGGTTTCGGCCATCCAGATAGACGTCTGCAAGTTTCCTTTGCAGATTTCCTTCATTGCGACGGTCCAACTGGTTGGTGATCTTCCACGTCTCCTTTTTCTTCGACGGTTCCTTTTCCTATACCACTTATAAAATTGGAGTTTTGTGTAACCCCTTCCTTCACCTCCCTTCCTGTCATTGCAACCCCTTTCCCTAAGCTACAAGTTATCATCTAACAAGTCTAAACACGCAACACAAGTCAAATGATCAGTTGTTATTGGCTAAATGTTTCAGTGGTGCCTGTTTTGACTAATAATAAACTGTTTGAAATAATAAACTTGTAGCAGTGTAGCCATTGAGTTAGATATAATAAAAAAACAATAAGAAACCATTTATTTCAGGCATCGAAGGCTCATAGTTATAAATACCTTAAAGAAAGACTAACTAAACCTACTTTCGTGGGAGTACCTACCTATGCAAAGTCTTTGGCGGGCGCTTGTACTGGATTCAAAGATGGCGGGGCGGCTTCATGAAAGACGTCCACAAAAATGTTCTCGGTGGCCAGTCTACGTAGTCGAACGAAAAAGCGAACGAAGTTCTATGCTTCAACTTGGGCCGAAAATCGTTCGTCTATTTATCCTGTGTCTGTCCGGCTGTTCTACTACAGGTCGCATTTCTCAACCGATTCTCGTGAAAAATTGTGAGCAAGTTCGTTAATTATTATACTTTTTTTTGTCGAGTCAATTTCGATATGTCAGATCAGAGGGCATGCGCATACGTACGATGCGGCCAGCATTCTGAACCAATCAGGTTCGCATACTGAGTTTTACCAGAAACATATTATTTAATATGTCCATAGGTATATATTTCCAATAGCATAATTATTAAAAAACCGGCCAAGTGCGAGTCGGGCTCGCGCACGAAGGGTTCCGTACCATTATCTATAAAAACTATTTTATTCTGTGTTTTTAGTATTTGTTGTTATAGCGGCAATAGAAATACATCATCTGTGAAAATTTCAGCTGGAACTATCACGGTATCAGTGAGATACAGCCTGGTGACAGACAGACGGATGGACAGCGGAGTCTTAGTAATAGGGTCCCGTTTTACTCTTTGAGTAAGGAACCCTAAAACAGTAAGAAATTAGTAAAAATTAATTCAGTAGGTTCCCTGATTTTAATACATTTTCGTTAACAATGTTATATATGTAGGTACCTACCTATATACCAGCATTATAATGCCAGCATTTACGCTGAGTTGTGATTGTGACTATTTCTTGGCAAATATATTTTTTGCCGCGAATAAAATAAATGTTTTGTTTCTTTCTTTATGTATACATTTGTATCTTTATGTATACATATCTATATACATACCTATGAGGAAGTTTCATTTTCATAGCACTCTGTTACAATTTATAATAATAACTAATGATAGGACTGCCTCAGAAGCACTCCGATATTTTTGCCAACAACTTCCGATAATTCCCATAATATCAATATTATCAGCCATTAAATTCTCCACGCACGGTCCCCTAAAACCGTCATATTTGCAAAACATAGTATTTTGATAGTAAATTCATGTTACTTACGCTCTTTTATGTTTATGCAAACTAGCCTTAGCTATTCTACCGTTTCCTTTCAAAACGTCGTATATCAATAATACTCTGCGATGAAGATATGACGTTTTGGTTTAGAGTGATTTGTTAGTGCGTTTACGAGGCAAATGGTGCGTCACTGCACGCGATTCGGCACGTGGCTCATCCCCTAGGTCGCTGCAAAACGGGTGCATTACGATTTTGAAAATGGTCTAAGGTCGGGCGCATGCGAACGATTTAGGCAGCTCGGCGCGTGTAGCACAACTTGCTGCGTTTCTCGACGCGCGCGACTCAGTGACTTCTGTCTCACCGACTCTGTGCAAATTAGAAAGAAAAGGATAGATTTTTCTCGACTCGTGTCGCGTCGCAGCGTCAGTTGTGCTTGTGCTAGCCCTACTGTAGTGCAGCGGGGCTAGCACAACTGACACAACAAGCACGACGCGAGTCGAGATAATCTACCCGCCTCTTTCTAATTTGCACAATACGAGTGAGACAGGAGTCGCTGAGTCGCGCGCGACACGACTTAGCAGCAAGTTGTGCTAGACGTACTGGAGTAGAGAGTAACCCATGCGTTTGTAATTAGTACATGTGACAAAAGTGATATTTCATGGTTTTTTGCTGGTTTGTGAGTGAGTGCTTGTTTTGTTTTGTTTTCCGTATTCCGAATATTGTTAAAAAAAAAAAAAAAAAATCAAAATAATTTATTTCAGTAACTTATAAATACGTATACAAGTATCTGTGCTGGTGCCTCTTTTTAAGTATATAATATACTTGTGCTAAGAAGATCACCGCTCTTCCACATGTTGTGACTTAGGTGTAGGCATAACTTAAAATATAATGTATATAATAAGTAAACATTTTATATTATACTATGTGGTAAGTGTGTGCGCGTGTGTGTGTGTGTGTGTGTGTGTGTGTGTGTGTGTGTGTGTGTGTGTGTGTGTGTGTGTGTGTGTGTGTGTGTGTGTGTGTGTGTGTGTGTATCACATTTAATATACAGGTCTCTGAAGTAAATTTTCAATATCAAAATAGCTTTTGGTTTTTAACCATACTGTTAACTTAGATTTACACTCATGCGTGGTGGAGGAATACATATCTATGTGCTTATTATTATATATTATATATTGTGTTAAGAGTGTTTTATTTTATCAACTGATGTTTGAGTTTGTGTATACCCCGTAATATCCCAGTGTCCGACATTACCTCAATAATTGGCAACTTCCATTTTAATTCATAGCAAGAAAGGTTAATTATATAAATGAAGTTGTGAAACATATTTGTACCTGCGGATCGATCACGTAACGGATTGTACGCGCGTCGGGTAGATCTAAACGTCACTTTTTATATGGAAATATGACAGTTAAATTGTCCTAACGCGCGTTCAAACCAAAGTAATACCGCTGTCTAACTGATGAACATTTTCAAGTACCTAAGGCTACTGCAGTAGTAAGTATGTCCTGAATTTATGAGGCAGTCTAATTGAAATATGTGTAAAATAACAATGGTGATACCGTATCGTAGTCGACAGCAGAAAACAATAATAATTATTACATAGTAACTATAAAAACTGAAACTCGACGAAAATACTCGGAAAACATCACGTGTCAACTTACTATTGGTAGGTATTAAAGGTCAAAAAATTTACGCTGTTTGACAGAAAATGCTTACGTCACTGTTTCGTACTTCTCTACCATACAAACTACAATATAAAAGATTAGTTGTTTTTTGAATTTTCATAAATATTTTCCCATAATCTGTCAACGTCCCTATTATATTTGCACTATATTAACCACCCATATGCGGCAGCTCTTACTATATACAAAAATGTATTGAAGCATGTAGTTTGCACGATTTTTCCACCGATATCGGCCCCTCGGGGATATATCGGTTTGTTATTGATTGGCGGTTAGCTACGCCCCGATTCATTTGTTATTCTGTCAAGATTGGGGCTGTCACGTGTCTCTCTTTACGTTTAATTGCATTAAAATCCTTATAAATTTTGCTGCTAGGGTAATCCTTATCGAAAAGATGTATGTGTAAAAGTTTTAGCTGTCAACTGAGTGCACATTCTATTTGTCAAGCTAAGGATGGACCCGCCGCGGATTTGCACGGGTAATCCGCATTTTTAGGGTTCTGTAGCTAAATGGCAAAAAACGGAACCCTTATAGATTCGTCATGTCTGTCTGTCTGTCGGACAGACAGACAGACGTCTGTCCGTCCGTAAGTCACAGCCACTTTTTCCGAAATTATAAGAGCTATACTGTTGGAACTTGGTAAGTAGATGTATTCTGTAAACCGCATTAAGATTTTCACACAAAAATATAAAAAAAAAACAATAAATTTTCGGGTTCCCCATACTAAGAACTGAAACTCAAAAATTTTTTTTCATCAAACCCATACGTGCATCAAACCCATCTATGGATAGGTCTTCAAAAATGATATTGAGGTTTCTAACATTATTTTTTTCTAAACTGAATAGTATGCGCGAGAGACACTTCCAAAGTGGTAAAATGTGTGTCCCCCCCCCTGTAACTTCTAAAATAAGAAAATGATAAATCTAAAAAAAATATATGATGTACATTACCATGCAAAATTTCAACGAAAATTGGTTTGAACGAGATCTAGTTAGCAGTTTTTTTTTAATACGTCATAAATCGTAAAAAGCAATTTATTTAACGGAAGATTTCATGTGCGAGTCCGACTCGCACTTGGCCGCTTTTTTTTGATGCTTGTGGATACTTCATTGCTCGCGTTCTTGTATAGGGGTAGGTACAGTTCAAAATGTATCACGTGACTTCCGGAACAACTTTTTGTAGAGAAGCCTAATCTGATTTAAAATAATTGTTTGTTTATTTGCCATTAGTTGGAGGAGGTCGTTGTTGTTCTACGTCTGTAGGAATAACCCTAGAAACCCTACACGTGACCTCCGGGTGGTGCTAAAAGAACAACAAACTCGGCAGCTGCACTGTTCCTTCTGAACCTCGCAGCGCCCACTGGAACTTTATCAGCGACATCAACACGAATACATGTATGTACCAGTGTGTAACCGCCATACGATAAATAAATTAGTTGTTAGTCACAATCTGTTATTTATTTTATGTAGCGGACATGAAAATAATGCTGAAACGACCGCCATTTTCAATGTATCGCAAGTCATATGAGCTACGTCAGTAAATGTTGCCATATATACCGATTTATCTGGACTTATACAGATTTTAGTAAAAGAAAAGAAGAAGTAACTACTTAAACTTAATTAAGTTTAAGTGGATACTTTTCTTAATTAACGGTTGTATCTCCGACACAACCCGCTTCTTTTTTTTATGTTTATATCTACCTGCTTACATACTTTTTATTTACTTATTAGCCTCCGCCCGCGACTTCGTCTGCGTGGACCCGAGATAAAAACTAACCTTTATTTTAATTCAGGATATAAACTATCTTGTGCAAAATTTCATCCAAATCGGCTGAGCCAATAAGCGTGATTGAGTAACAAACATCTAAACATCCAAACATCTAAACATCCAAACATCTAAACATCCAAACATCTAAACATCCAAACATCTAAACATCCAAACTTTCGGATTTATAATATTAGTAGGAAGTAGGATACTAATCCTACTTCCAAAAAACTATTTTATTCTGTGTTTTTAGGGTTCCGTAGCCAAATGGCAAAAAACGGAACCCTTATAGATTCGTCATGTCTGTCTGTCTGTCCGTCCGTATGTCACATCCACTTTTTTCCGAAACTATAAGAGCTATACTGTTGAAACTTGGTAAGTAGATGTATTCTGTAAACCGCATTAAGATTTGCACACAAAAACAGAAAAAAAACAATAATTTTTTGGGGTTCCCCATACTTAGAACTGAAACTCAATTTTTTTTTCATCAAACCCATGGGGTATTTATAGATAGGTCTTTAAAAATGACATTGAGGTTTCTAACATCAATTTTTTCTTAACTAAATAGTTTGCGCGAGAGACACTTTCAAAGTGGTAAAATGTGTGTCCCCCCGCTGTAACTTCTAAAATAAGATAATGATGAAACTAAAAAAAATATATGATTTACATTACCATGCAAACTTCCACCGAAAATTGGTTTGAACGAGATCTAGTAAATAGTTTTTTTTAATACGTCATAAATCGCAAACCGCAATTTATTTAACGGAACCCTTCAAGTGCGAGTCCGACTCGCACTTGGCCGCTTTTTAGTATTTGTTGTTATAGCGGCAACAGAAATACATCATCTGTGAACATTTCAGCTGGTATCACGATATCAGTGAGATACAGCCTGGTGACAGACAGACGGACGGACGGACGTACGGACAGCGGAGTCTTAGTAATAGGGTCCCGTTTTACTCTTTGAGTACGGAACCCTAAAACATTGACATTTTCCTGGGGTCAAATACCTCAGTTCCTGCGTATACGTATAAATACTTCCAGTTCCAAAAGCATGTAAAAAAATGATAAAAAAACATTATATAGACTCTCATAACACCAACACTGAGGAATAATACTGGTATGGATAAATGCGATAGATAGCAAACTAATAAACTAATATTAATTAGATATTTCTTACAAATAAGCCTAATTGAGGCTACAGTAAGAACTAAAGAGTATATAAATGTAGTAGAATAAGTTTGTAATTTTGAATAAATAAAAGTAAAAAAAAAAAAAGTTCCTGCACTTCTGAATTGTTGTGTTGTTTAGCAAAACTATTATTTGTTGTACAATATCACTATAGTCCGGTGGCCGACTGCATGAAACCCTACGTGATAAAAAAATAGAAAATGCCTACTCTGTAGGGGTAGCTGACTTTTAGTCACTTCAACTGCTCTTGGTCGGCCGCGGCTTAACTTGGCAAATTTAGCGCAAATGGCAAAAAAGTAGTACAAGAATTCATCGAAAAAAACGTCATCGAAAAATAGAATGAAACTTGTATGGTAGGATAGCTGCCTTTGAGGACAGTAAAAAAAAAGTGGTCGGCCAAATCCAGTGTTGGCAGGTTCCTGTGTCTAGAAAGGCAAGTTAAAATCCGAGAAGTATATCTGGCCCATGATTCATTTATCTAAATCGTTTGGAAAATATCAAACAAATACAAACGAAATGATTTTTGTAAAGCACCTGTATTTTTTACAATACTTAAACTACAAACTTCCAAAAACCTGCCTTGAAACAGCCGAGTCAGCAAAGGTAATTATACTTTGTAGATCATCAGTATCACATCGAAAGCTAATCGTCTATTTGTCAAAATAATGACGGTTGGTATCGATCGTTCACATCTGTAATTGGTTCGAATTTTAAAACATTCTTTTATTTTACGGAATGTTCTTTTTTAAACACGTGGCATGGTATATTGAAGAAATTTTGGGCCTGAGTGTTTTCTTTTTGAGGTACGTAGCGTAATAGTAGTTTATGCTACTGATACATAATGAGAGGCCTTAAAATACGAGTGTGGTTTTATGAAACGAGCGTTAGCGAGTTTCATAATAGGATCACACGAGTGTTTATAGGCCTAATTATGTACATGGTTATTATATATATGGTTATTATAAATATGTAATTTATTATAGCACCTGCCGAGAGAACGTTCTAAGAGTGATTGTTATAGCACCTACAGCAATGTAAATGTAATATATTTTCTATTTTTCAACTAAAAGTCGAGTACAGGTCGTAAGATGGCAAACGTACTTCGGAAAATTTCCTTTTGATATTTTAATTTTATAAATAATTTATTAATACCTCAAAAATAAGGAGGCCCATTAAAACAATATCTAAAAATATAAGGAAATTGATCAAAAAATAAAATTTCGCATCGAAATTTGGTATGTTACACGAATAACAGCTAACACCGAAAACATATTATTTGAAAGATCATGGCTACCATTCTATATAGTGTTAAGTAGAAAAAATTAAATATTTTGTACTTACTTCAATGTTTTCTTATTTTCTGAACACAAATAACAGACGTTTTTAAAGCTGAAATACTTCTATCATTTAGTGCTATAAAGCTCGCCTCGTTGCGATCAATCGACTAAACAGCTGAGTGAATGCAACAAAGTAGCTATCACAGCACTATTAAGTCGAGTGAAAGCAATTTCGTTGCTTTCAACCGACATATTAGTCGACTAATGCTGAAATGATTGCTTTTATAGCATTAATAGTGCTGTATGTCGCTTTTTCTCGACTTTTATAGCATCATTTGGCTCTTAACTCGACTATTTTACGACAATTATAGCACTTTAAGCTGAGTAATTTGCGCCCAAATTGCGTCGAGTAAACGTTTACAGATCTCGACAGTTTAAAGATCCTTTTCTCAGCTTTAGGTGAACATAGGAACGTGTTCTCGACTTTCATACGACTTAGTTTTGCTGCTTGGGTAGTGACATTACAGCCAATCTAGGTGAGTCCTGTGTAGTACTATTGAACTTATAATAGACTATTATAGACTATATCGGGATGTACGGAACATCTAATTAATGAAAAGTATGTAAGCTATATACATAAACAAATAACAACATTAAGATATTTGTAGCAAACGGCCAGTGCATAACAACCAATAAAAGAGGTATACTTAAAACAAAATATCAAAACACCGCTATTTATATTCATGAATGCGTTAATTGCGAGAGATGTATCATATAATTTGCAGTCAGTTAAAAAAATTGTAGAGGCAGGTTTCAATGTAAACTTTAGTAAAGATGATGTTAAAAAAGACTTCTGTGCTGGAGAGATAATTTATATAGAATATATAATAAAACCAAGCCGACTGAATCTGTTTTCGAGAGCAATATATTGACAACTAATAAAACAAAATAAAACATTCCAAAAGTATAAAAAACGATAAAATAATAGACAAAAAGTATGTCAAAAAGGTTGCATCCGCAACAGATGTCAAAGTATTTAACAAAAATACCTCGCTTAGTGGTTACATTAATGGAAAGTTGTACAAGTTAACAGCCGAATTATATAAGCATGAAATGTGTAATGTTACTGAAACAGCTGATTTATGGCACTAGAGATTAGGCCATTTAAATAGAAAAAGTCTAAAAATATTAAACTTACCTGTGTCTGATAATACTTGCAGTCCCTGTATGGATAGTAAAGCCACCCGATGCCCATTCAAACCCTGTTCCAAGACCAAGAAGTAACCTGGTAGCCGCAATGTTACACTCGGATATAGCAGGACCAATTAGACAGCCCGGACCCAACGGTGAGAAATACTTTATGACTGTAATTGACGATTTTTCACATTTTTGTGTTGTATATCCTCTGAAAAGTAAATCAGAAGCAACTGAAAAACTGATGAACTATATTTAAACAATTGAGAACGATACGGGGAATAAAGTAAAGAAGATTCGTTGTGACCAAGGAGGAGAATATACAGCTAACATTTTTAATTTTTTTTGCAGAAATTAGGGTAAAAGCATAGAGTACACCTTACCTTACACAAGCTAACAAAATGGAGTCAGCGAACGCATGAACAGATCCCTTTGTGACAAAATTAGAACTCTCCTAGCTGAGACCAATCTGCCAAAACATCTGTGGTGCGAAGCGATACAGTGTGCAGCTTATCAGTTAAACAGATCTCCATCATGGGCAATAGATTTCAAGACACTAAGTAAAAAATTCTTCGGAAAAAATGTTTTATCAAAGTTGAGAGTGTTTGGTTCCTTTGAATGGCCACGTACCCAGGCCGGACAAACTAGCGAAGAGGGCCAAAGTAACGAGAATACTTGGATATGGTACAGTTGGAAAATAGACAAGTAAGGTATATTCAAGATGGTGATGAAGGAACAAATGCAGAAAAAGAAAATACTGTGGAAAAAGAAGATGAATTCATAGATGCAGAAACAAACGATGATAGAACTGAAGAAAATTCAACTAGACAAGACCGAAGAAATTTTTGATATACCTTATCGTGAGCTTATAGGAAGCTTAATATATCTTACCGTACCTATTTACAAGACCAGATTTGACATTTGCAGTTTCATATCTGAGCAGATTTTTGGATAGACCAAACAAAGAGTTATGGAAAGCTGGAAAAAGAGTAGTTCGTTATCTAAAGGAAACAAAAGACAAAGGTTTAACTTTTAGAAAGACAAGAGATAATAATATATATGGCTTTTCTGACGCTGATCGGGCCAGTGATCGAAATGACAGGAAGAGTGTAAGTGGTGGCATTATCCTACAAGGACAAAATCCCATTGCTTGGTTCTCTAAAAAGCAACAATGCGTAGCGTTGAGTACTGCAGAATCAGAATACATAGCGGCTGCATCAGTAGCACAAGAACTTGTAAACTTAAAAGATATATGTAAACATTTAGGCTATAATGTAAATGTTTTTTTACTTGTTGACAACAAAAGTGCTATATCAATGGCTAAAAATTTCGAAAATTCTAAACGTACAAAACACATTGATATAAGGGTTCATTTCCTTAAAGACTTGGTTGTCAATAAAGTAATTACTATAGAGCATATTTGTAGCGGTGAAAACTTAGCTGATGTTATGACTAAAAGTCTGAGCAAAGAAAAGTTCTACAATTGTCTTATGTGTTAACGTAATTTATTTAAGTTATATTTGTCAAATGAAAACATTAAGCCATGTTATCAATGTTATCATTTAGGAGGAGTGTTGAGATGTACTACATCACTAGTTAGTAGTCACGTCACTAGTGTCTACTTGTCTGTGGCACATTACCGATTCCACCGTTGTCATAGCTGCTGTTTTGTTGTTGTGTTATTATAAAATGTGTTCCTGATTAAACTAGATAGGTACTTAAACACGTCTAAGCTTTTCCATATACTCCCTACCAAGATATAAAATCAACAACTTGTAAATACTTAATGCATATTGCGCGTATCAGCGCACTAAACTATATTAGTCGGTACCAGTTTGTCTTAAAAAAGAACCGACATTTTCGGCCATATGTTTTAAGTGTTCATTGCTGTGTTGACGTTTTTATACATTAGCGGCGTGTGAAGATCGAAAATAATTGTTCTGTTATGGTTTGTTATGATACCAACGCAGAGATTTGTAACGTTGACAGTTTAATTAAGATTCTTATTTTAATAGGGCGTTTAATGATCTTTTGTTTTAGTGGGGGAGTATTCTCCTAAGACACGGTATTGACGATTTTAACAAAAACAAATACTATAGACCTGGTATATTTAAAAGATATTTATTTAAATGTTAATCTATACATATAATAAAGCTGAAGAGGGTCGAAAGTCTGTACATGAAAGATATTCGAAAAAAAATTGGCTAGGGATACTTAAAATCGATAACAGAACACGTTCCAACAGTTTTTAGAATTTTTGTCTGTTTGTCTGTTTGTCTGTTTATCTGTTTGTCTGTTTATGTGACCGCGCATCACATGAAAACGGCTGAACCGATTAAGATGAAATTTGGTATAGAGATAGTTTGAGTCCTGGGGAAGGACTTAGGGTAGTTTTTACCCTAAAAATCAACCCCTAAAGGGAAATTTGTATGGAGCTACTTAAACCGCTGCACCGATTTGGATACAATTTGGTATTTAATTAGTTTTAGTCCCGGGGAAGGTCAAAAGATAGGTTTTATCCCTGTAGGGGGTAAAATGGAGGGGTGAAAATTTGGATGTAACCCATTTTGATAAAATTTGGTTGAACGATAGTTTGAGTCCCGGAGTATGACAACGGATAGTTTTAATCCCGAAAATCATCCCCTCAGGGATGAAATAGGGGGTGAAAATTTGGATAAAACCCATTTAGATGAAATTTGGTAAAGAGATAGAAGGAGTCCCAGGGAAGGACAATGCATAGTTTTTATCCCGAAAAATCATTTCCTGAGGTGGTGAAATGAGGCTTGAAGATTACGATAGAACCCATTCAGATGAAATTTGGTATAAAGAGAGGTCTCAGTCCAAGGAAAGAACATAGAATAATGTTTATTCTGGAATACATGAAAGGAGGAAATCATCCCCTAAGGGGGTGAGAAATGGTAGATGAAAATTTGGATTGAACCCATTTACGGTATAGCGATAGTAAAAGAAGGACAAAGGATAGTTTTATCCCGAAAATCATCCCCTAAGGGAGTGTAATTGGGGGTGGAAATTTGTTTGTGACACATGTTGATAAAATTTGGTTGAAAGATAGTTTGAGTCCTGGAAAAGGACATATGATAGTTTCTATTCCGGAAATGATCCCCCAAGGGGGTGAAATGGGGGTGAAAATTTGGATGTAGCCCATTTAGATGAAATTTTGTATAGAGATAGTTTGAGTCCTGGAGAATGACAACGGATAGTTTTTATCCCAAAAATCATCCTCTAAAGAGGTGAAATAGGGGGTGAAATATTGAATGGAACCTATTTACGGTATAGCGGTAGTTGGGAGTCCTGGGGAATAGGAACATTACATAGGTAAATATATGTATGTGACGTTCCAAGGGTAAAGGTACCTTATGGCGGTAGTTTCGAAGATGTTTTCTAAAACGGGGTAAAAAAGACGTTTTATTATGGCTATTTTGAAAACTATTCGATGTAACATTTTGTTGTCGTATCTTTATTTTTAATATAAAATATTTAAATTAGAAGTCAGTTAATTTAGTCCTACGGTTTAGTAGAAAAGTTCCTTACGGCCGTGTGATATGAAAATATGCAAAATAATACTGAAAAAAGCCTACATGCATCTATTATGGTGAGGCGGGTCATAGAAACCAAGTTTGCGGCGGAGTCTATTTTGTAAAAAAAGGCGTTCGGAGTAAGGTAATCTATAAAATCATGCAACTCAGCCATAATGACCCTTTCCTTCATACAATCCATACTAATATTACAAATGCGAAAGTAACTCTGTCTGTCTGTTACCTTTTTATGCTTAAACCGCTGAACCGATTGAGATGAAATTTGGTATAGAGATACTTTGAATTCCGGGGCCTTCCCAAAGAGTCCTTACTAAAGATAGTTTTTATCTGGAAATTCATCACCTAAGGGGGTGAAAAGGGGGGAGAAAGTTACAATATAAACGAGTTCCGCGCGGACGAAGTCGCGGGCAAAAGCTAGTATTAAATATAAATGTGTTACAACAACAAGTTTCGGTAGCCTAGTGGTTCAGGCATGCGGCTGTCAAGCGGCGGTCGTGGGTTCGAATCCCGGCTTGTACCAATGAGGTTTTCGCAACTTATGTACCAGTCGGAATATTTACCGTTAGCTTTTCGGTGAAGGAAAACATCGTGAGGGAACCAATAAGGTCTAGTTTTTCTTCTGGGTTGGAAGGTCAGATGGCAGTCGCTTTTTGCCAATTCTTGGGATTAGGTGTCAAAGCGGACCCCAGGCCCATTTGGGGCACAACCGGTACTAACGCTAGGAGGATGATGATTTAATTTAAATGAGTTGCTGTTCATATTTATTATTTTGGCCAGCAATATACCTAACCTATTTATTTAATCGTAGGGCAATTATTATTTTGGCCTTTGAGTTTGTCACTCTTTAGCAGGGACTGATTTCGGTTACGGTTATACCGGTATGAAACCGGTATTCCATTACGGTACCGTTATGTCATAAAGGTTATGCGCGCCGCGCGAACATAACGGTACCGTAACCGTTTTGAAATAACGGTTAGCGGTATCAGTTTTAAACGATACCGTAACCTTTATAATACCGGTATTATAAAGGTTATCGAGAAAAGTAAGCAAGCTGGCACTCTACAGAGGAAGCATTGCTGCATTGGCTACTAAACATTTAAAGACAAAAATACAAAGCGGCAGAGCCTTTGCCGGCGGTTTGGCAATAACACCAGGCCAAAGTCGATATATCGGTACCTTTAAATAGCGGTTACGGTACCTGAATAAATAAAGGTACCGTTATATTTCGGTAGCGAAATATAAAGGTTCCGCTACCGAAACCGCTATTTGACAACCGATATGACGTCATACCGTTAAAATAGAATACCGGTATTTTTCGGTTATGCAGTCCCTGCTCTTTAGTACCACCCAGGGGACACGTGCAGGGTTGTGGTAGGTAGCTCCTGCGGACGCGAGTGACAGTTGTCCACCCTTTGTCAAGTGAGTGGGCAACTCGACTGTTAGAGGTTCTTAAGCTGCCCGAAGGCCTCTAACTTGGCTTAACGACTACTGTCATAGACAGCAACCGGGATCAACTGCTTAGCGTGCCTTCCAAAGCACGAAAGCGCTCATTTATAGTAACCACTCAAACAGGCGGTCACCCGTCCAAAGACTGACCCCTGCCGTCTTTGCTTGACCTGCGTTATCGTTTCCGATACGCAGGCGCCGCCGGGCTATGAACGCAGATTTTTACACTGAAATAAAACAACAGAAATATATTTTTTTAATTTATTTGTTACAATTCACAACATGTACACACTGTGCAAGGAACAAAATAAGCCCAATTTACACGAGGCTTTATTTAGCACTAAACTTGTGGTTTATTTAGCACTAAACTCGTGTGGACTTTACAACGGTAGCGTGAGCAAAAAGTAGAAACTAAGACACTTAGTAACTGCTTGTTTGAGAGCAACGATTAAACAGTTATTCCAAAGCAAACTCTTCCACGGAGATTTTTTCGAAGAGAATCCCGATGCACTTTATAATCTTTGCAGTGATAGTCTCGATGACTGGACCAGCCGTGATCTTGGCGATTTCGTTGGCGTTGTTTTTTATCAGGTCACGGGCAACACTACCTAACAGAAAAACAAATGTTAACGATTCGAACGAATACGAGTAAATGCCACCTGTCATAAAAAATAGGCTGCCAAAATTTGTGGCAAGTAGCCACACATTTTGGCAGCCTATTTTTTATACAAGGTGATCCAGCGAATTTCCGTTAACTCTGGCATATTGCAGAGTACATTCACAGAAACAAATAAGCATAATTATCTATGGAATATTTTTTTATTTCTTAGATATTTATACAAAATAATTTATTGTATCATTAACGCTTATTGTACAACAAGGGTCTTGAAACACATGAAATAAAAAATATGTACCTCCGAGTAAGTTCGTGCCTAATATCGAACGAACTCACTTTCCAACCTTCTTATAGTGTATAGGAACTTTACAAAATTTAAAAAGCTGTTATGACGTCACAGTTAAAAGCCATTTACACTGGTTAAATCTGCAAAACTGATTATATAAAAAAATGGAATATCTCGATAACAGTAAGAGTTAAGATACTATTTACTGTCTTGGAGAAATTAACTTTATTTAATCTAAACTATGCCCCCCTTGCAATTAACGGAAATTGTCGGGAACACGTTGTATTTGGGTTTTTGTGGTTACTGTGTCACCAATATATCCATCATCTGTGCCGAAATTTATAAGGTGTATGTGAAGTTTTCAACCCACACAGAGGGGTAATCACGTAACGTTCCGAACGCGCGGTAAGGACAATCCAACTGTCATTTTTCAATATATAATTTGACATTTAGATCTACCCAACGTTCGTACAATGCGTTACGTGGTCGACCTGCAGATACCGTAGGAAGTACAGCTTATTCTCTCTCATTTAGACGATGCTGGTGACATTGGCGTATCTAGGCCTGATTGCCAGCCCATGAGCCCATGACACCCATGAGTAAAGACTAAAAGATATTGAAGATTTAACCACCTTTTAACCCAGCAGTATTGGGATTAGTAATATTTGTGGTCACCAGCACAATTATCTCTAAACTTAGATGTTGTCATCTGCTGAAAAAGTTACCTAAAAGATCGCTTCCACCGAAGAGGTTTTCAAATTCCATTTCTGTTTTGCCCTTGTAATCGAAGGTGTGAGTCCAGTCACCAGTAGTCCAGTGTTTCTTGCCATCAGGTCCTGTTTCCTCTTTGTATTGCAACTCGAAATTTATCACCACTTTCTCTGAAGAAGTAAACAAATATCCCAATTAGTTTTCTAGAGTTAATCGGAAAGTACTACATTTCCATAATCACAGTTAGCTACAGCTGTAGTTGTTCAGAATCCCGATAAAAACTACTCAGAAAAAAATCTTGCTTCGCGGCAAATATTCTTAAATTATCTCGAATGAAGCGAAATAATCTTGAGCCAAAAAAATTTGCTCTTCGGTCGAGGGAATCATTATAAATAATGCCAGATGATTTCTGTTTGAGTTCTGTGTACAAACTCATTTCTCCAGATTTCTTGAGTTTTCAGACAAATGTAGTTCCTGTAAAGAATGGAAATGGTGGGATCTACCAAGTTGGTTAGTTCCACCTTTGCCGTCACCGAGAGTCCAGAGTGGTAATCACGTAACGTTATGAACGCGCGTTAGGACAATCTAACTGTCATTTTACCGTATAAAATTTGTCTTTTAGATCTACCTAACGTGCGTACAATGCGCTACGTGATCGACCAGCACGCGTGAGGAGGAATTCGCTCCTCATCATCTGTATACCCTGACAATTACGATGTCTTCAAAGCAAGAGTAAATAGGCTATTGCCGAAGTGAGCTGCATCTTAGACCCTACCCGGTGAGATTAGATTCAATCACTGGTCAGTCTTTCATTTAAAAAAGTTGGTTAAGTTACTAACCGTGCTCAATGTGCGCTTTCCCTTCGCCTTTCATGGGGACAAAGAGTATTTTGCCGTCCATTTTATATTGGCCGTCTAAAGTGACAGCGCAGTGGATTTTGGCTGATATTACCTGCTTGACGGGGTCGCGTCTGTAAATAAGTATATTTCATGTGTAACTAACGGAGAAAATTGATAAACATTGTAGGTAAAAATTAAAGGATGGCACACGCGACTCCGTATTTGACCTGTGAATAACATCTGCAAAGAACGTTAGTGGGACAGAATTTTGATGCGACTATTGTTACCACACATTGCACTTAGAACCGATGGCCGTTGGGGCGGAAAGGTTCTCGGCTGGCAACCACGTACCGGAAGGCGGGGCGTGGGTAGGCGGACTGATGACCTGGTAAAGGTGGCGGGAGTCCGCAGGACTGGTCATTGTGGCACTCTTTGGGGGAGGCCTATGTTCAGCAGTGGAAGTCCTTCGGCTGATATGATGATGATGAATTTTACCTACTTAACAAACACGTTTCTTCGAAACTTTTGTTTTTATTTGCAATCGCAATAATCCTAGCTCCATTTTTTAAACCACATCAAAATAATAATTTTGTAAAAAGCAAATTGTGATTAAAACCGAAAATACATCAACACAATTTTGTAAAAAAAGCGAATTGTGATTTAAAATTAAAATAAATACCACAACTTTATTTCAACGCACTGCGGCGCTACCACGAACTTCGAATCTCGAACTTCGTATATCTCCGTCTCTATGGCACTTATGGTTTATGGTACGCGAGCGACCGAAACGGTTCAAAGTTCGTGGTCTGATCTGAATCCATTTTAGTTTTATTTATTTTATACGAGTTCTGTTTATTAAGGCTAACGCCCGAGTGCTTGACGCTGTAGTAGTATGTACTATATGGCAACTTGGGCACTCAAAGTGACATGAATTAAGGCGACGCCGGTTCACGGTCTGACGAAAAGGTTTATTTTTGAGCTTCCAGTGTGAAGAAATAATGAAAAATTCTACTACAGAAAAATTACTGTAGACTGAAAAAGAAACAAAGAAGTTTTAAAACCGAACATAATATTAAAAAACCGGCCAAGTGCGAGTCGGACTTGCGCACGAAGGGTTCCGTACCATTATCTATAAAAAAAACTATTCTATTCTGTGTTTTTAGTATTTGTTGTTATAGCGGCAACAGAAATACATCATATCAGCTGATGTAATTATCACGGTATCAGTGAGATACAGCCTGGTGACAGACAGACGGACGGACGGACGGATCGACGGACGGATAGCGGAGTCTTAGTAATAGGGTCCCGTTTTACTCTTTGAGTACGGAACCCTAAAAATGGCTTAGTAACTGAGTAAACAAACCTTGAATATCACCATAAAATAAACTTAAATGTTCGAGATATCGTAATTTTAAACGACAATCTATGTTTTTTTTTATAAAAAGGATAGTTTTTTTTTAATTATTCTAGTTTAATAACCGGACAGATTTTTAATAAATTATCCAGTATTCCAAAAATCAATTAATATCTAATCAGTACTAAAAAGTAAACACTTCCGAACACGCACTTGCATCTCGCTCACGCTTATGCTCAGTGAGAGGGAGAGAAGACCATGGACTTGCCTCGCCTTAAGTGCTAGACGGTCGCCAACACGCCCCTCCGACCGATCGACCTTGGTCCGCACCGACCGTGTAGACAGTTGTTTGCAGCAAAATTTCATACTACAGCGGTCGGTGCCGACCAAGGTCGCTCGGTCGGAGGGGCGTGTTGGCGACCGTTTAGCACACACTTTACCTTATATTATTATAAAAATAAATAAATAAAAATACGTAAAAAATATCGATATATATATGCGGATCATAATCATAACTAGCGAATACAATATGGAAGAACTGGTGACGGTTTACGTTAAGAGTCCCCTACCCGCCACGCCTAACGCAACTAGACCTCTAGCTACGCTTAGTAACTTCGAATCGAAGCGTCAAGATATATTTGTGGGTGAGCTTAAAACAAGCAGCACGATTCAAGTCGACTCTCCATACAAACGTAATTTGGTTCTCATTTTAAAACGGCAAACTGGAATAACATGTCATTTATACAAAATGGCGTTCGCCATTATGCCAATAATAAATACTGTACTACACTCAAGAGCAAAAGTTTCGGGTCGGTGAAATACCGTCATAATTCCTTAAATAAATACGTACTACATTCAAGAGCAAAAGTTTCGGGTCGGTGAAATACCGTCATATTTCCTAAAATAAATACGTACTACGTTCAAGAGCAAAAGTTTCGGGTCGGTAAAATACCGTCATATTTCCTAAAATAGTGCAAGGTTGTACAGGTTTTTTAATCCTGTCATGATCTTTATTTAATTTTACTACCGAAACTGCTAAAATAACAGTTTAAAAAAAACCATTACCAGGGCAAAAACCTTAACGGAGCGAGATATCGCAAAAATCGTCAATTTTGGATGTTGATATTTTTATTTTATGATAGGATCCCGGAAATCGCTAATAATTTTGGTATTAGAATATATTGTGTAAATAAGACTAGTATAAAATATTTAAAAAGAACTATTCATCATCATCATCATCATATCAGCCGAAAGACCTCCACTGCTGGACATAGGCCTCCCCCAAAATGTTTCAAAGTGACCACTCCTGCGCCACCCGCATCCAGCGGACTCCCGCGACCTTTACCATGTCATCAGTCCACCTCGTGGAAGGCCTACCAACGCCGCGCCTTCCGGTACGTGGTAGCCACTCGAGAACCTTTCCACCCCAACGGCCATCAGTTCTACGTGCAATGTTCGTGCAAAAAGAACTATTGCGTTTATTTAATTTAGGGTGACCCGATACTTTTAGAGTGTAGTTTCTATAATATTTGTATACTTAGGCTAAACTTTGTCGAAACTTACTTAATGCTCTTGAATCTGCAGGACTTTAACCCTGTAAGAGTAGCGTCTCTGAAGACGAGCTTCGCGAAACTGCTGCTCGAGTCAATCTTCTTGAATGTCACAGGGTCCAACTGCTCTATGCCCAATTCTGGGATACCAGCGGCGAATAGTGGTATCAGGATCGCAGCGTTCTGTTTGATGCATTCGGAGTCATCCGCCTTACATTTTGTTAGGGGTACTGCAATAAAGTTCACATGTTTAGCCATTTTGTTTGCTGATGGGTATTATCTTGTTAAGGTAAACGTCTCAGTGGTCATCAAGCATTCCATTTGAAGAACCTATAAAACTTACCTACAGCGCATATAAGGGTCAATCAACTTTTTCTTGTTGTTATTCTGTTCCGGTAAGCCAAGAGACAACAGTGACAGACATTCTTCGAAAAAATACTATACATTGGACTCCTATCATGCTAAGCAGATGCCCCACCATGGAATGGGTTTACCAATATAACAAAAACACGTGTTTATTGGATTTAGATCCCATAAAATCGTAGTTTTAAAGAGTGACCCAGGAGACGTAACCATGGCAACGAGCAACAAAAAATAGTTGATTGACCCAAAATATACAAATAAGAACGTTGAAAACTATTTGTATCGCTTAAAATTAAATACCAGTTTAACAATAGTTATGATAAATTATTCCAGCACTGCAAAGTACTGAATGTATTCGATAAAGCCAAAATAATACATACATACATACATACATATAATCACGCCTCTTTTCCAGAGGTGTAGGCAGAGATCACGGATCTGCATTAAAAAAAATGGCACGCTTTCGCAAACAATGTCTATTCATAAGCTTAGAACACAGATCAATCATGAGCTCAGTTGAAATTGTCTTAACTATACAAAACCAGGACCGTAAGCTTCGTACGCAGCAAAAAAGTAAAAAAAAAACCGGCCAAGTGCGAGTCGGATTCGCGCACGAAGGGTTCCGTACCATTATCAATAAAAATATTTATTTTATTTTGTTTTGTATTTGTTGTTATACCGGCAACAGAAATACATAATCTGTGAAAAAATCAACTCTCTAGCTATCACGGTTCTTGAGATACAGCCTGGTGACAGACAGACGGACGGACGGACGGACGGACAGCGAAGTCTTAGTAATAGGGTCCCGTTTTACTCTTTGAGTACGGAACCCTAAAAAAATTTAATCTTTAAGAAATTGTTGCAAAAAGCATCCAAGATCAAGCGAAAAAAGAAAATAATAAATTTTAAGAACAAAGAAAATTTTATTTTATACAATAGATTCTTTCACACCGTTACTTAAATGTTAAATAAAAAAATAAAAATTATGCATAAAAATATTGTTTATTTCTCTCAAATTCCATTTTACAGCGACAAGGCTTCTTTCTTATTATTTTACGATTTTAGATCGCCTAATCGGAATTTATAATTAAGTAATTAGACTATGTAGAATAAATAAATAAATAAATAAATAAATAAATATTACGGGACAATCTTACACAAATCAACCTAGGCCCACGGTAAGCTCAGTAAGGCTTGTGTTGCGAATACTACACAAACAATAAAGGTTTACTTTATAATATTCATGAACCGAACATCGTTTTAGATCGTCCTTGGTTAATTTAAATCTCCATCTCCATGTTGTAGATGTTATACATGAAAATTATCAAAAATGCGTTAGATTTGATATTTTCCTGTGAGAAAATATTATTTTATTTTTAAATAAATTAAACCGCATACCAACACTTATTTTTGTTTACAAAATTTGATATTAGTTATTAATTCATTGTGCAGGACCCTATGCTAGGGGATGGAGCATCTAACTCCATTAGGATTATATGATTAAATTAATTTGTAATACTAACCTTAGTCATAATTCGTGATTGTATACTAACAACTTATGGACATTACCTAGTCCGAAAGAAATAAAGAATAATAATAATAATAAGTGAATTTAAATCGGAGATACATAATAATAAATATAACAATTTTATCCTTATGCAAATACGAATGATTTCCTTTCATTTGCTGGTCGTTCGAAACCTGGATAAACTTAAGCATTTTTTAAATCATTTAATGTAAGTGTTCCAAAAATACACATGACGCTAAATACCTGTTCTATACCAACTACGTCATACGCATGAGACGCCAACACTGCCAACGGGTTATAACGTATATTTTCGAACGGTCGTTTTTGAAGGTGATAATGATAGTTAAGTACTGTTGATGTGTTTGATGACAGTGACAGTGGCCTTATAAATTCAATGTCAAAGGATATTTTTTGACATATTTATTCATAAGCTCGTTTAAGAACTTTAGCCCATAAAAAACGACGTATCTACCTCTCACTGAGCATACGCGTAAGCGAGATGGAAGTACGTGCTAAAAACACGGATATCATGTTATTTAATTATATTTTTTTTGCGTACATATAAGCAAAATCCATTAAACCAAAAATCCTTGTTAACCCTCCCAGGGTCTTAAAGATCCAACCAAAACATCCAAAAGAAGGGTTAGGTTTGAAAAATAAAAGTATCGAGAAAATTATTGCCAATCGTGTTTTCACTTTTAACAGACTGACGAAAACCAGTTTAAGATTCATATACTGTAAGGACAGATATTTAATCACTATAGATGTTGAGATCTTGGTCGATATACAATGGCAAATTTGCATATGGGAGCTCTTAATTATCGTACCTACGCTTATTTAGTGCTACCTTCCTGTATAAATTAATTACTATAATCGAATCTTATCACTGTTCACGAATTGCTGTGTCGATACAAACCCGATAGGGTTTAACGACACTGTTAGATTTAACGAAATGTATTTTCTTTTATAAAGGTAATAAATAATAAAACAAAAAATAACACTTGTTTAAAAAGTTACGCAATTACTCAGCAAGATAATATTAATTAGTTAAAGCTTACCTGCACTGGACCTAACTAAACTAACTAAGGCTAAAGCTGCTAAAGTGTGCACAAACATTTTTACGTAAGGACGCGACTAACTCCTCTGAACTATTCCCACCGTGTATGAGGAATACTGATTTGGTCAGCATTAAATATGCCGGACATCTACATATATACGTCACGTTATAAAAAACCTGTTCTCACTCGACTGACAAGTGCATTTTTTGTTTTTTCTCAGCTTTATTTTTAATTAACAACTTGTTTTATGATACGTGAACACGTACGTAGGTGTTATTTATATTGTGATAAAAAAAAACTAAACTAAGTATGAATTAATACTTTTGACAATACTCCGCGACTTTGCTCTGAGGTCGACTAGTAAAAAAAAACAAAAAAATTAACGTTAAAGTTTCCTTTTGGTCATTGGTTTGGTTCCTAAATAAATAAATAAAGATTACACAATAATTTAGCCTACTATCAACCACGAACCATACAAGTTTTGTACATAGTCCTATAGTTATTTATTTTTCAATTTAGACATGTTAAATGATTGTAATCGTGTATGGCGTTAATAAATAATTATTTTATCTTATCAATGTCAAGTAAACGGTTAATATGCCTGGGCCGGTATTCCGATATTTGGCAGAATGGGACAAGTAGGTACCCACTTTTATCTCTGTCTTTCTAAATCGGAATGATAAAAACATGAAAATCGATACATGGCTGTCAATTGTCAAATACCGGCCCTGTTAAGTAAAAGTAATTAAGTTGAAGTTGTTAAGTCAATGCCGCATGACGACGACGTGCCGTGATGACGCCAAAATTCAATTATATTTTTCTCCCATTTTAAACCGTCACTGGTAAACATGGAGCTTAATTATAAACATCAGTCCACACACACATACAGTCACAAATATGTAGAGTCTAATTATCATCCTTTTTGCTTTGCACCTCTTATAAGTCTCTCTTTAGCCTAATGGTTAGCTGGTAGAGGATGTCATTTGGCATTAAGTTCGCCATTTGTAAGAAAAAAATTGTATTTTGTGCAATAAAATGTAAATGATGACTTCTGTAGAAAAGCCTCAAAAATAAAATTAAAGTATCCAAATAAAAATAAGTTTTGCCTAATGATAATAACTAAATAATAGGCAGTGTTATTTTTTGATGTATTGACGAGTTTCCTTTTCTTAACCGGGTTTTATTGTTTTTATACCCTATAGTGTCAGAGATGTAGCAGCTATGACAATGTTATATACGAGTAAATGTTACTTTAATTTTATTAATAATTTATTTAGGACATCAACGATCCATAGTGTTTGTTTTCTTTCAGGTATCATCTTCAGTTTTCAGGATCTGCTTTACGAGAATCAAGATTGGAGCATAGTATACCAGCCATGGCCATGTCATGATCTGCTACAGAACATGAGACCCACCGATGAGACTTTAGCTTTAATAAAAATATGGTCCAGGCAGGCCTTATTTCTCGTAGGTCTCATTTCTGAGGTCATTTGGGAAATTAATATGCGATAAATACTCATGACATAATTCTCTATACCTATTAATCTGAACACAGGTTTAATGACCCCAAACAACATCATTTTTGAATTTGACTGAGATCTTGGACTTTGACCTGATTGCATTAAAATCACACTGTATTTCAAGCGGAAAGTAATCAGACCTTAATACATTTTGTTTTCATGCTTAGAGACCGTATGCATCTCTAAGAATAATAATAACTGATTGTATTTGGATGCTCAGCGACCTTATACCATATTCATCTCTATATAACTCCATATTAATTTCTTGAACTTCTTGTTAATTATGATAGACACTTTATGTCTAATTTATTGGATAATATTTTGCAATTTTGCTTTCATTGAGTGACATTTAGTTTTGTTAATCTGCAATTTTGAAATATTTTTTTATTATTGTTGTAAGATTATTATTATTTTGTTTTTATTCTAAAATCGTTTTAATACATTAATTTGGTTCCAAATGCATATAGTCCGAGTTTGCACCATCCCAGGAGGTGTGCATAACTTTTGGGAGCCCAATAACCGCGAAGTTCTTTGCATGTGCACTAAAACAGTACGACGGACGGAAAATGTATTCTATTCAATATTAACGAATGTCAATGTATATGTGAAATTTTATTTTCTAATATTTTATTCTATGGGTTTGTCAGCAGGTATATTTTTTTCAGAGATATGTCGGTCTTAAAAAGTCGCAAAATGGAAGTGAAACGACAAAATATTCCCAGTTTGTAACCTTTGATTTCGACTATACCACTGAACCGAATTTGAAGTTTAGATATTCATTCGACGCAGAATTTGACCCTCTTTCATATTGAGTAGAATACATCTTCTGTCCGAGGTACCGTTTTTAACCTCGTAAGGCCCATTGGCCTAATTTTAGGACAAAGAATTTCAGGCTTAACCGCCCAACTCATTAGCTTATTGTAATCAAATTTAAACTCTATTTAAAGGACTCGAAATTTTAAAATAATATGACCTATTTTCAGGACACTGGGCCGTTATTACATTTGTCCTAAAAATAGCATGGGCCTTACGAGGTTTTATATGTATGTTAGTCTTTAAGGTATTTGTAATATGGGCCTTGTTGCCTGATTTAAATAAATAATAATAATAAATTGAAATTTGAATTTTCCTTCCAGAACCTTCGACGGTAGAGTTGCTTTTTGAATGGTCTACTTTAATGCTATTCGGCCAACTCAAATAATCTCAAGTGTGTATGTGACGCGGTACCTACCTTGCCCCTTTGCCCCGTCTTTAACAAAAGTCGTAGACCCCGCCAAGGTGAACTACAAGTTTGACATTGGAAATAGTTTTTTATAACTTATTATTATCAAATTAGCATTTTAGTTCTAAAATATTACCTTATGATATTTTATAATTAATGCGTAGATCTTTTGTATACGGCACGACAGCATAGATGGCCTTATCTCGCGATAAGTGACAGAATAAGAACGTCGTCTCGTTCTATCGAAAGGTGTCAGCCAGGGACGGATGCTCTATCTTGTCACTTATCGCATGATATGGCCATCCATGCTACGGGGCCTGATCTCATAGATTATAGTATGAATTTTTCCCCTTATTATATTACGCGCCATATAAGTTTCCGTCTGTGATGTTAGCTACTATTAACGTCGCAGAGTTATCAGCCCTGCTATTCTGTAACTACTTTTAAGTTCAGCTTAACGCTCATCCACAAATATATTATATCTTGACGCCGCGATTCGTAGTACCTAAGCTTTAAGAGGTCTAGTTTCAAGCGTTTTGTGCGGCTGTGTCGCTTGAACTCTCCGCACTACCCGCGTTCGCTCCGAATTGAACACTCATCCTGAAGAAGAACTCCCGAAGAGTTCGAAACATGTCACCCGTAGTGACATTTAATGCGTGAGTTCAACCGTTTAATCATTAGTACTATTTCAACATGTCTCACGAAAGTTTAAAAAATGAGGTCTAGATTCGTTAGGAGTGACGAGTGAGGTGAGACGCATAAGCGCGTAAATTATAACAGCCCAGAGAGCCGACTTGATGCTAACTTCACATCACAGACGCAAACTTATGTGGCTGTGGTGGCAAAAAAATTCAATGCATGCTTCATTTATAGTAGTTTATGTGACTGTGCATAATGAAGGGCATTAAACACGTGTGTGGGTTTATGAAACAAGCCGAAGGCGAGTTTCATAATAACATCACACGAGTGTCTTAATGCCTAATTATGTACCTACAGTTACATTTCTGGTTCGATATCTGTCAAACTTGTATGCAAATTGACAATTCATTTCGAGCTAAACGTCATCTCGACTGATATTAGAATAGAGGTCAAATCAAATTTCTTTGATTTCAGAGATGTTCGTAATTTGAATGAAATAATATTATCGAAATCGATGTTATTATTTAGCAATAATAACATTTTCACAGATAAGAAATTTGTTCTAACAAAACAGTCTATTTTTATGGTGGCCATAATGTGCGGTTCTTGAACGCATCAGGGAGGGTTTATGATATTTGGATAGATAAAATCTATAAAATTACTTCTGGATGGAAAGTTTGTTCGATTATTGTATAAAGCATCTTAGAATAACGTTTTAAAATGAAATTTACAAAAAAAAATTCTATTATTAATTGATGTTTTTCAAAACCGTAATTTTCCTGGAGTATAGTATAGTCCCCATAATACGGTATAATTAGGGATTACTTGCATAAGACATCACAATCAAACAACGTCCATATTGTTAATTTTAATGAATGTTTAAAGCTTAAAAGTAGCAACCATAAATGAAAGATTGATAAGTACTTTACGAGTATTTTCGTAATGTTTATCTGTTGCTAATGAAAACACAATTTATTTTCACTGTTGTAAAATACTTAAGGTTGATATCGGTTGCTGGGTCTCGATCGCATACCAATAAACATTTTAGCTGGATGCAGTGTAAATCCGCCATTCCAATGATCCTGGATCCGGCTAATGATCTGACATTTACTTGATTTATTAAGATTAGATTAGATTAGATTAATTTATTGCTGATTGAAAATTGACATAATATTTTACAAATTCTCTTTGTACATAAGTAAAATGAATTCACAGAAAGCTCGTCAGGTAAATACAACAAATTTGTTACAATAATTTCAAACAATGAGAATTAAATATTTTTTAAATAGTTACATATTTAAAACAATATTGATCATATGTAATATTGTCAAAAATTTAATATAATTTCTGAACTAGAAAAACAAAAATAAAGTATACGTACCTATGTCAAAACATATCAATTTCATGTCAAATAAATGTCAAATGTACAAGAAATATACTTAAATCGGAAATTACAGGCATAATAACAACACCATAAATAATTTATCACTAGGACATCCTAGATTACGCTAGATAGATTATTAGCTACATAATGTGAATTGTGTGAAATATCCAATGCCCAATAAGGCAGTGTCTGCATGTGATTAACTTCGGCATTGTAGCTTATCCTTTTATCCTATGTAGTCCACTAATATTTAAAAATGTGTCGACTTTATTTTTTTAATAATGCTTAGCTACAATTGCTACAAACTACACATAAAATAAGACACCAAAAAAATTTTCATAAAAGTTTATTAACAAAAACCGCCGCAACATTTTCCCATTCACTACAAGGAAGAAAAAGCCCAATTTACACGAACCCAGTATTCACCGCTAGTGTTTAGTGACAGCTACAAAGTTCGAGTGGACTAAATAACAATATTGCCTTAAAAATACAGCAACTAAGCCTTAGAATAATAACGCCTAGAAACGCAGTTCACGCGCAACGGTGAGGCCACTAAAACTCGGCCATAAATGGCCCAGTACGCCGATCGGTGGAACAAAATTGGTGCGTTTGTGTGCTTATTGGCGCTTGTGAATACGAGTTGATCACAACTACATGAATCCATTTTATGCCTCACGCTTGGCGCGTCGGCCGTATATAACTATCCTTCTATGCGTTATTATTCTAAGAACTAAGCTTACTTAGTAACTTTTTTTTTGGCATGGGGCGTGGCGTGATCAGAACATGTTATTCCAAAACTATTTCATCCACGGGCATTTTCTGTAGGAAGATCTTGATGTTCTTCAGAATCCTTGCAGTAATAGTTTTGATGACTGGACCGGCTGTGATAGCGGCAATGTCGTTGGCGTTGCTTTTCATGAGTTCGCGAGCAGCACGACCTAAAAAAAAACTTAAAATAATAAAGGTCCATACATCCCAATTTAAATTTTCGTGACACATTTCAAAAATATTTCTAATAAATCCACGGCTAACTCATTCTGAAGAAGAACTCCCGAAGAGTTCGAAACATGTCGCCTGTAGAAATATTAAATACGTGAGATTAACCGTCGATTTGTTAGTGATACTTACGGCCATACTATATAGTCCGTAAGCCCGCTCCCAATGCACCTAAGTCTCATGACAACACGTTAAAATGCCTGGCACTCCACACGGTCGAGAATGGCCAACTTAGGCTTCTGGCCATTTCAGGACTGATATACTTAGGTTTAATCTCTATACGATGAAAGGGCTAAATCTTGCCACTTGTCTCGTACTGTTGTCACAAGACGTAAATATACCTACCCTTAAAATTTTGACCGGAAGTGAAGGATTTTTTTAGACTTTCTGCTAATTTTAGGAGCGATAATCTTCTGCTTCTTGCGCAGCACAACTTTCTCGACCGTGTGCCATGCATTTTATCGTGTTGTCATGAGATGTAGGTGTATTTGGAGCGGGCTTGAGTTATCTTAGAAGTTTGATTTTTGTACAGCTATAAGAGACTGCTAATTTGAGTATTTAATTTGAATTTCAACTCGATACATCCACGCGTTTAAAAAAAAATACGCAATTACCCTGCAGGACTTACAACTTTATAAGACTACGGTACGAAGTATTTTTCGCCAAATTTCACTTCGCAACCAACTTTTCGCAGAAGTTTCATTTGGCAAACCATTCGATGGCATAACTTTACTTCGCACTTTTCTTATTTGGCAACATTTTTATGGTTAAAAATTTTACTTCAACAAACTTTTATATGGCAAGTAATTATGAAACGAATGATTTGCTTAGGCAAAAAACAAATTGTCAAATATCATTGGGGCAAATAGAAACTATCCAGAATTATGATAACTATTATTATTTGTTATACAAATACAAATAATTTATTGTTTGATAGTGAGTGTTATAAAAGGTCACAGTATCTTTATTGTTCGTCACAATCAGCCAGAGTTTGGCACACAATATTTATTGAATTTATTCATTCATTGCATGTCATTGAATTAATGTATTTCAATATTGGTAAGTATGTCAATAATGATAATAAAAGTAAAACAACAAAAAAAAAATATTATTATATTATAAAAAATATTAATAATGTACAGTTAGTATAATATTTTTTGATAGACTCTGAGTCAGGTCGGTGTAGGTGCGATGACAAGCAAAGCGAGGGAGTGTCAGGAAGAAACGCGGCCCTACAGTGTTGTTGCTAAAAGTATGGGCAGCAGCCAATCAATAAATTTGACGAATACATAAATGACATCTTAATAAAACCCCAGATAATAATTTGCCTAACAATAATTGATCAAATCATTACTTGGTAAATGATATCAGTGCGAAACGTTGAGTTGGGAAATAAGACTTCGCCCAAATAAATTCAAGGATGGGTACCTAGTTTGAGAGTAAAAATATTGCTAAATCGTTTTCGCCGAAATTTGTAAACCAAAGAGATTACCTAAAATTTCGTTTCCACCAAAGAGGTTGTCGAATTCCAACTTTGTTTTGCCCTTATAAGCAAAGGTGTGCGTCCAGTCTCCAGTAATCCAGTGCTTCTTGCCGTCAGGCCCCGTCTCCTCTTTGTAGTCCACTTGGAAAGTGATCTCAATTTTCTCTAAAAATAATGTAAAATATGGACATGGTTAGTGAGATTCTAAAATATAAGGTTACGAACGCCATTCGGTGTGAGCTAAATATACCTAATTTGCACGAATAATTGCTCAAATAAATTGTATGGTGAATCGGTGCAAATTATATTTCTTCAACCATACTAGTTTCTATACGTATCCATCAGCCGTAGTCCGCTGGTGTTGTCAGTGACGGTCCTATTTTTGTATTTTATCGCAAGCCAAACTCACTTCAAAATTTATTTTGTTTATCTGCATTCTACTACTACGTTAACATTTACTATAAGTATCAGGAATTCAGGACAACTTAAGTAGAACACTCCTTAAGTCAAAGGGCATATGGTTGTTAGTGAAGTCAATTAACGTATTTTCCTAGAAGAATGAAAGACGCAATCAGTGGTGCCAAAGGTGACAAACAATGACATCACTTACATCAAAACAAGTGCGTAAAGATGAAGGTTAAGAGATCTATTCCTAAAATAAAAATGGGCATGCGGTTGTTACTGAAGCTCATCAATGTATTTTCCTAGAAGAATAAAAACGCAATTAGTGGTGAGGAAGGTTTAGATATCATTACTATTATTATGCCCCCGATTCTGAGCGGTCTCTGGCCATTCTTTTAAAAAGGAGTCTAGCTCGTCTCTCTATCGCCGACGAGGTCTAAAATAAAAATAAACTGCAAATGTTTACATTTACTTTGACCTTAACCTTGCCAAATAGTCAAATATATTTGATGTTCTTGAATTTAATATTAAATCATATACCTAATGTTTGAAAAGGATATATCAAGAGTTTACTCGTGTAAAATCGAGCTGACAACAAAGCAAATATTATTAATATGATGAGTTAAATCGCGGAAACCGAAGACAGTATTAACAAAGCAATTATTATTATTATATGTTAATATAATAATAATAATTGCTTTGTTAATAATGTTTCTTAGCGTTGGTGCTACTAATTAATATCTAGAAAAATCCAACTTAATCGTTAACATTTTCATGAGCGAGGCTGGAAGGCTGAGACGTTTATAAAACTGTCATTGCAATTTGAATAATTTTATCCTTGTAGGGTAGAGTCGCTTTTTGAATGGTGTACTTTGATGCATTGAGCCAACTCAAATGATCTCTAGTATTCATTTTTAGGGTTCCGTACTCAAAGAGTAAAACGGGACCCTATTACTAAGACTCCGCTGTTCGTCTGTCTGTCACCAGGCTGTATCTTACTGATACCGTGATACCGTTCCAGCTGAAATTTTCACAGATGATGTATTTCTGTTGCCGCCATAACAACAAATACTAAAAACACAGAATAAAATAGTTTTTATAGATAATGGTACGGAACCATTCGTGCGCGAGTCCGACTCGCACTTGGCCGGTTTTTTATGCAATGCGAGGCGAGACACGAAAATCTAACCAGAGTCTGGATTCGCTGACTATTTGCTGTTACTTTACTACGTGACGCTAATTGGTAGTACGTGGTGCTTAACCATATAGAATGTCGTCATCAAAATCTACAATAATTGGTTACGTGTATCTACGTATAAGGATATCTAAAGCAGACCGCAAAAATGATGAACAGAAGGCTTTGAGATGAGGTACTGACACCAGCTTCGAGTCGACCCCTGGACTGCTTTGGGCACCTGACTTCATTCTGGAGGAACTTACGATGATTTCAAGATTTAATTAACAGATTTAATTAAGATTATTTTGATCGAGAGACAGCTAGGGTTCTTGTGCTAGCCGTGCAGAGGAGTCTGCCAACAATGAATGCCGGTTTTGTTCTTATCACGTATCGAATCGAACACATTATGATGACGGACTAACTGGTATCGTTTCACCTCCGCACCGACAAATTACCTTAATTAAGCGATTATGCTTACCGTGCTCGATGTGCGCTTTTCCATTACCCTCGATCGGCAGACCCAGAACCTGACCGGACATTTCATACTGGCCATCCAATACGACATCGCAGTGGGTCTTGGCTGATATCTTAGTCGCGTCGCGTCTATAAATAAAGTATACAATTAGAAGCTTGCAAAACCCTCCAATTATTAAACACAGGAACATTTAACGTCAAGGCTTTTTGAATTTACAAAGTACATACTACCTACTTATTATATGGCTATGAATTCTCGTACCAAAAAAATTGTTTAGATTATATTATTATAGTTGCAGCATTAAAAGTAATCTCAATCGGTGGTCAGCAGCTGAAAAGGCCCGGAAGCCATTCGCGCCATTTGACATTTGGAGACGTAGCCCAATTTGATGTCTCTTTCATTCTGATTTTGAAAGATCAAATGTCCGCTTGTATCAAATGTCGCGAATGAAATATTGTTAAAAATCTATAAGCCCTCAACTTAGTTACACATTGTTGTCATATAAGTAAAAGAGAGGTGTATCCCTAAACAGCTTCACAGGTTAACCTGCTAAGTTTATCTTTTCAAACCAGTAAAGATGATGACAGCGATGAAGATGAATATGGCGACACGGGCGTCCGCTGGATGCGGGTGGCGCAAGACCGGCCATTGTGGCACTCTTTGGGGGAAGCCTATGTCCAGCAGTGGATGTCTTTCGGCTGATACGGTAATAATGATGATTAAATGAATGAAGACTTACTTAATGCTCTTGAATCTGCAGGAACTCAGTCCTTTAAGAGTTGCGTCTCTGAAGATGAGTTTGAGTAAATTGTTGCTAGAGTCTATCTTTTTGAAGCTCACGGGATCCAACTGCTCTATTCCCAGCTCTGGGATACCGGCTGCGAACAGCGGAACCAGGGCCTCTGTGTTCTGTTTGATGCATTTGGAGTCGTCTATCTTACATTTTGTTACGGGTACTGAAACATACTTAGGTGTTTAGGGACATGATGCCCTCTGATGCTCTCTGCCGTCACAACAGCTGCCGCCACGTTAGAGCGCACCAGATGAGTTTGAATCTAACCGTATGACTAAAATCGATATCGTTATTTTGTCGCATAACGAGTGTCACGTCACGACATATTACATGTTGATTATCAGTTCGATGTGAGTCCTATCTAGGAACCCCAAACTGATTCCTCTTAGCAAATGTTCCATTTCTTTTCAGGTCCCCACTGTGTGCTTTTGTTTTACTTTCGCGGTATTCACTGGGCAACTATTTTACCCTGCCTACTTTACACATGATTTCCTCTGACCTCAAGCATGGTGCCGACGTTTAAAGGGAGCGCAGGGCGCTGGCTGTTAGAGAGAACATGGTTGCCCGCAGGTTTGCCCGTAGCTCTACTGCTGTAAAGCTGACATTATTCAGAGCATTTTGCACGTCGTTCTACACGGGTAGCCTGTGGGTGGACTATACGCAAAAACAGTACAGCGCCTTACGAGTGAAGTACAACAATGCATTTAGGGTGCTGATGGGGCTGCCTCGCTACTGCAGCGCGTCAACAATGTTCGCGGAGGCGCGCGTCGATAGCTTCTCTGCCATCATGCGCAAGCGAGCCGCCTCGCTACTGAGCAGGGTGAGGGCCAGCAACAACAGCATCCTAGCAATGTTTGCTGGCAGGTGGGATGGGGCTTACCTAAACCACTGCACTAAGCTCCATTCCATAATGTTTAAGTACTAACACTAGATGTAAAATAATGTTACTAACACCTATATTCTAAATTCAAATTTGACATGTTTTTATTTTTATGGATTATATTTTAATGGTTTATTATATTTTTTTTGTATTGATACGTATGTTAGTCTGTAAGGTATTTGTAAATAATATGGTTGTTGCCTGAGACAAATAAATTAATAATAAAAAAAAAAAAAAAAAAAAATAACCTGTTTCGTTTACTTTATAAAATTGCATTAATTATGAAACAGAAACCTAATGTGTGTTAAGTTAATCAATCACCGAATATATTTCAAGGAATAGCGTAATAAGAGAAAGGAGATTCATGGAAGAATATTAAGTAAGAAAATATGCAACAAGACACTACAGGGATAGGAAAATCTAATAATGGAAGAATATCTGAATTAAGTATAATTCGATCATAGGAGAAAATGGCTGTGAGGAAAAATGCGGTTGGGTTTTTTTTGATACGGAATTAACGAGTTTGGGTAACCGATCAAGCTACTCGTGTAAATAGAAGTAGGTGTCGCATTAACAAGCGCCAATCAATCTTCCACAAACTACCGAAAGGTTTTCGTAATACTACTACTAAAACAGTACTAGGTAGCAATAGACACAGAACTAAGTATTGACAAGGATTTTTTTCGCTTATCAGTGGAACAATCATAATCATCGTCCTCCTAGCGTTATTCCCGGTTGTGCCCTTTGAAACCTAACCCAAGAGTTGGCATAGGCACTAGTTTTACGAAAGCGACTGCCATCTAATCTTCCAAGTCTTTCAACCCAGAAGGAAAACTAGACCTTATTGGAATTAGATCGGTTTTCTCACGATGTTTTTCTTTACCGAAAAGCTAACGGTAAATATTCCGTACATAAGTTCCAAAAAACTTATTGGTACGAGCCGGGATTCGAACCAGAGACCGACGCTTGACAGCCACATGCCTGAAAACTAAGCTACCTTGAAAAATATTGAAATAGGTCTTACCTGCACCGGAGCTAACTAAACTCACTAAAGCAAGAGCCACTATAGAATGCACAAACATTTTGAGATTAGGAGCACGACCGACTGTTCCGGACTGTATCCACCTTGTACGTGAAATACTCATTAGACTAGCATTAAATATACGGCATCTACACTAAGTTGTCCTACGTCACAATATAAAAAAAATACCAATTTTGACATGAGTGCCAGCTGTATTACCTTGTCTTGCGTTTTGTTTTGTATTATTTTAGAGTTCCTTAGACATAATGGAACGTTATGATTTTGACGGGTAGATTCGTGTGCCTCTCAGCATAAAATGACTTGATAGAAAAATATTATAATATGTAACATGGGGGTCTTGTCAACCTACCTTCAGCGCTTTCAGCTAATGAACCGAAAGTACCTTGTCAAAACGAGACTAATCTCTTATATTTACACAACGATAAACGACACGAACATGACTTCCGCTTCCCGCGCTGATTTCCTTACAATAAATTAATCTGAAATTCAATAGAATCGTTGAAAAACTGAAAAACCTCCGCCCTTATCACAGCGTGCAGTGACTGCTGAAAGATTGAATATAAAATGGAATTTGGCAAAGTTTGAGGCAGATAAGCGTGTACAAATTTAGGCGTGGCGGTGTAAAGATAAAAGGAAAGTTCCCACGAAATGGATCGAGAGAGTTTTATCAGATTTCAGCTGAATTTGTACGCGGAAATACATTTAGGGTATTATCTTGTAACTTGTCCGCGCTTTTTGGGTTGGTTTTAACGGGCCCGGGTTTTGAAATGTTTTGAAGGTTCTAGAACGGTTGCTTTCAACTTAGGAAATTGTCAGCCATATTTGACCAAATATTTTTACCGGGTTAACTTCATGTAAAACGAAGATGTAAAATGTCTTGCGCGAGAGAAATAAAGAATGAGTTAGGCGGTCATGAACTGAGATAAGGATAAAATCATTTATTTGTCAACATAGGTTACAGGATGTTACAGAATAATGGTCAGTTTCACTATGTGGCGCCTTAAGGCTTACAAATTGTTGAGTATGCATGTCAAAGTCACTATCATTTATAAATTTATTTACGGTAAATATAAAAACTTCTATGAGCCAGAACATGTTCAAGGCTTTTTTAAATTTATGTAGTTTATCTATTAAATTTAAACATTTTGGTAATTTATTAAATAATTTAGGTGCCATTCTGACTACATTTTTTTGGAATAACGAAAGGTTTTGGGTATCATTTGGTTTTTTATTTTATGTCGTAAACGGATGCTCTCAAAGTTTAGAATCAAATGGGAGTTACATTTCACGAAACCACACATTTCATAGATATACAAACTAGGAAGAGTTAGAATCTTGAGTTTTAAAAAATGGGGCTTACAAGATTCCAAAGAACTGATACCACATAAAGATCTTAGACACCTTTTCTGCGCTCGAAACGCAATTTCTTGATCTGTCGAGTTCCCCCAGAATATTATACCATATTTTAACGTTGAGTTACAAATGCATGGTACCTATGCGGTTAAGCACTGCACCTAGTTTTTTTTTTTTTTTTAGATTACCTATATAATGCCTAGGAGAATTGATTTAGTTTCTTACATATATTTAGAGTCAATTTGATATTTCCATGTCAACTTATTATCTACATTTAATTATATATATGATTTTTTCTAGCTTGAGAAGAATGATAGATGTCACTTCATAATAGAATGTCACTTTGTATTGGTAAACGAGATTCATAATTTTTTTAAGGGACAAAATTAAATATGCGGATTTTATAATACAGACTTGATCTTAAATCAGTTAACAAAAGGTCTAGCTACCGTAAAAATAGTACGTTATATACGTGAGTTTGGCATATGTCATTCTAATCAAGCTAGAAAAAATCCTACCTATATAAAAACTTTCTTAAGACAGTGTCTTAAATTTTTTGCCCATTATAAGCTATTGTAAGAATAGGTAGGAGCGACGGTTTGCAACCTTGTGTGCCAACAACGTGGTATTAAAATGTCACTAAATTGACCGCTAAGGTTATATTACTTCAGCAGCACAGACCACATTTGGCAATAGTGAAGAATTTCTAGGAGTCAAAAAATTATTGCAAATTCTGTCTTTTAATATGTGTCCTTAAAGACAAAATTTTGGGATCAACCATGTTTAGGTACGCTAAACAAATGCATATCAATAACTTCTTATAATGCGTGACGTAAATAATCTTTCAACTTTTCAATGTTGACTAGAGGCAAAGATCAATGTCAGAATATTGAAGACGATAATATTCTGTTGGCTTGTATCTTCGTTGTAGTTATGATTGCATTTCGTACCTGTGAACACGGTTTTTTGACAGCATTTTTTATTAAACGTCATATTACGGTTTATTTGTATTAACTTTATTAATTAGGTATTTCATATGCAGTAGAAAAACGCGCCCGTCAGGCACGGTTTGCATCAGAGGGGATTTTAAATGCACATGTATAAGTTTTATCTCCACCTAAAATAACTCAAATCTTGCTGGTCTTACCTTTACATATCATAACATATAGGTATCACCATCGCACTTCTGTACAGTCGACGCCAAAAATATGTTTACACTTTTGCCCCTTATTCCATTGTAATAAGGCGAAAACTGTAAACCTATTTTTGGCGTCGACCATCCATCTATTCGGCTAAACTATTCTTGTATTTAATTGCCTATTGCAAATATTAGTAGTGTAGTAGTCAGTTTTACAACGAAGTTTTATTTAAAAGTCGTCTAGCGACATCTATCACCGGCATCGGCACCAACAAGCAAGTTCAATAATTATATAGGATTTTTATGTCGAATCAGTTCTATAGAACTCGCGAGAACTGATTCGCTATCTCACAGACCAATAGTGTAGTGTGTAAGTTGGTTGGCAATGCAATATAATAGCACCACTCCTTTGTATGTAGTGTTGCTATATTATTGCATGCTATGAAGAATGTGGTGTTGTGTTCCTGGTGGTGAGTAAGGTCGCCAGAGCTCCCTAGGATGGCGCTGTGTTGGGAGTGAGGGACCTGCATGTATCTATCTGCCAACACAGCGAATCCTCATGTGAATAAAGGGTCGGCAACGCACTTGTGATTCTTCTGGAGTCACACGTGGCCATAGGCTACGGTACCTGCTTAACATCAGGCAGGCCGTAAGCTTGTTTGCCACCGTCCTTGTATAAAAAAATATATATAACTATGATGGTGGTATAATGGAGTCAGAAGGTGGCTGTCGGAACTCATCATATCATAACACATGATAAATGTGTTTGCGTTCATTAGAATCCTCAATTAGTAGTTGACTATGCAAAAAAAACAGTTGGTAACAAAAGCTTGTAGGTACGTACCTATACCAAAAATAAAAATTTTGACACGTTGAAAATATATTACAGCTATGACACCTTTGCACCTTTCTTTTTCAAACGATTGACAATCGGTGAAGGATATCAACTTCCTATTTTTAAATGTGCAGTTAATAACTTCGCACTTCATTAGAATGACAACATGATACTATTAATGATGCACGTAGAAATCGTGTAAAAATATCAGTTTTTTTTTAAGATCATAACAAAAAATAGACTGCTGTAACCGTATTTACATACAAAACCCTATTGCACACCCATAAACTTGGAAACTAAGAGGAGTATTTTCCATTTTCTGTTTGTCTACCAATATCAAGCTAAGTTGCGTGGCCAATGTTACCATACGCAGTTTTGTTGTTAAACAGGTTATATAATAGGCACAGCGGATAAGCCGGTTATAAGCTATGAACACAAAAAAAACAATATTAATATAATGTAATGTAATCCCACCAAAAACATAAATGTAAAAAATGAGAGCCAAGTTCAATACAAAACTTATGCTTGGCTGTGGGCTTCGCCGCAAAAAGAATGGAGATCTAAATGAGGGTTAAGTTCTGTGCAAAATCCAAATATGTATTTATAGGAACAAAATAACATTATGAACAAATATTAAACTCTATTTCTTTGCTTTATTGAATACCTATAATAATTGTAGTTATTTAAAAATGTGAGATCTTAAAGAAGATTAGATTTGACTTGGCCAGTTTTCATTAAATCAGTCATTTTATAAAGTTATTCAACATATATTTTTTAATTCTGATAAAAACTGGGCAAGTCAAATCTAACCTTCTTTAAGATCTCACATTTTTAAATAACAACAATTATTATAGGTACCTATTCAATAAAGCAAAGAAATAAAGTTTAATATTTGTTCATAATGTTATTTTGTTCCTCTAAATACATATTTGGATTTTGCATAGAACTTGGCACTCATTTAGATCTCCATTCTTTTTGCGGCGAAGCCCACAGTCAAGCATAATTTTTGTATTGAACTTGGCTCTCCTTTTTTACATTTATGTTTTTGGTGGGATATCATTACTTTTTGTAAAGAAAACTAGGCAGGTATTGAGATTTAAAGATTTTTCTTGCGTTTCCGCTGCATGGTTTTAGTTTTTAAGAATTATGTGGTGCCGCGCGCCGCGCGCCGCCGACGACACACCGTTTGTTTAGCGCGTATTTAAGTTTTTTGTATGGGGACACCACTTATTTTTTGACTTATCTTTATTTTTATATTTCTGTTATATAGCAAATATAATAATACATACACATATTGGGATAGTCTCAAATATCTGCTTGTAACAATTCCAACGCTACAATTAAAAAAAAAATTGTATCGGGACTCCCCCTATTTTTTAACTTTTTTTTATTTTTAGACTTTTTCCTACGCTTTCATACAATTACCGAGCTGGATTCTAAATTTCATCCTTCTAGGTCATCTGGAAGTTGGTTAGGTTTAGGTACTACATACTTATGTCAGTCAGTCAGCCAGTGCTAAAATTTAAGACTTTTTGACCTTCATATCTTTATAACCGTTTGAGCTAGCTTCATGAAATTTGGGCTCCTAGATGTCCTTATGGATATAATTAAACACACGTAGTTTTATGTGTTTACGTTGAAGAGGTTTTGAGTTATAGAAGGGTCAAAAGTGGCACCAAGTGGTTCGTGTAATATTACACTAAGCGCTGGCTAGCCAGTTCCTTCGCTTGAACTTGGCTTGACACGCATATTTTAAATGTCGCAATAACACTAAATGCGAGGAAAAAATAAAGGGTAACTTATGTTTGGAAATAAAAAGATATGTAATATCTCTCCAATCCAGTTGAATGACGCAGCCACTCACTCACCTTCCGAAGTTTTAAGGAAATCCGAATGAAAGATATTCTTGTAACTAAAATGGCTTGAAATAGCTGATGACCCCAGAATGCAGCCATTATACTAAATGAGGCGTCAAACATCTACTTGGATTTACCGTAGAAGAATCTTCGTAGTCTGCTGGAAAATACGCTGTACTTAGAGTGGTGTGGAGTTGTATTTATTATTTTTATCTACAGCCATATCATAAATCCTCTAGAATGTGTTCGGAAACCATATATAATGACCACCATAATTGCAACCAGTAACGTAACATCAGCGTTCATAGCCCTGCGGCGCCTGCGAATCGGAAACGATAACGCAGGTAAAGCAAAGATGGCAGCGGTCAGTCATTGGATGGGTGACCGCCTGTTTGAGTGGTTACTATAAATGAGCGCTTCCGTGCTTTGGAAGGCACGCTAAGCAGTTGATCCCGGATGCTGTCTATGACAGTAGTCGTTAAGCCGAGTTATAGGCCTTCGGGTGGCTTAAGAACCTCTAACAGTCGAGTTGCCCACTCACTTGACAAAGGGGGGACAACTGTGACTTGCGTCCGCAGGAGCTACCTACCACAACCCTGCACGTCCTGGGTGGTACTAAAAAAGTGACAAATTCAAAGGCCAAATAATGTATGCCATACGATTAAATAAAAATAGCGGTTTATCTGTGCCAGTGTTATTATAATGTATGAAGAATCATAATTACGTCGATAATCGATGTTATTATGGAAATCTGGTCTGGTGGTGGGGTGGTGCTGGTCTAATGGAGTTGGTCATGATTTGAAATCTAGTCGGCCATGGCGATGGCGGTGCAATGGCAGTTATTCTAATGGTTCCCGAACACATCATTGAGTATTTATAACATGTGGGTAGATAAAGTAGTGTATGTAACTGTACAGTATAATTATGCATTAAAACACTCGTGTGATCCTATTATAAAACTCGCTGACGCTCGTTTCATAAACCCACACTCGTGTTTAATGCCCTTCATTATGTACAGTCACATATGTAAACTACTAAAAATTTTCACGTTACTGGCATATTTAAAGCACGCGTTCAAAAGCCGTTTCCATTTCTTGCATGGCAAATTAAGTGATTTTCATTTTATTTTGATGTTGTTGTTAGTTTTAATTTAAACCTGGCATTAAAACCGTACGCTGTACCCCACCTATCATCCGCAACAGGAGAGGAGTAACTACAGAGTTACAGAGTAACTTATGTCAGATTAACCATTTAAATTAAGTTACATAATATATTCCTGCATCTGAGGCCTTAGCACGCCGTTTTAACGTCACACGTTTAACGTGAAGTTTCAGTACATTTTCGCCGTAAAACTTGACGATAAAACCTATCGTGCTAGCTGGGTTGATGAGGGTTTCTAGACCTTAACAATCACCACATTATGTTATTACAATTCAATATGAAGGTAACAAACTTGTTATAAGCAACAAGTTTATACTAATAGGTACTTTAATGCAAAAACTGACATGTATATGCACTGGTGATTCCTTTGATCGGAATAACGATATCGATATCATGACCGGTTAGCCTAGTGGGTAGTGATGCTGCCTACGAAGCTGAAGGTTCTGGGTTCAAATCCCGGTAAGGGCAAGTACTTTTGTGATGAGCATGAATATTTGTCTCTGAGGCTTGGATGTTTTCTATGTATTTAAGTATTTATATCTATTTATTATTTAATCGTATGGCGATCTGTAGAATAGGCCAATATCCATGTGATATTTTTATAGTAGCGCCTATTTCGCCGAAAGTGTTGTCGCTCATTAAGCACCACCCAGAGGACACGTGCAGGGTTGTGGTAGGTAACTCCTGCGGACGCGAGCAACAGATTGTCCCCCATTTATATCTATTATGTATCGTGGTCTAGTACCCAGAACACAAAACTTATTGAGCTAATTTAGTATAGCGTAGGTTCGATTTGTGTAAGATTGTCCCTTAATATTAATTTATATTTAACTCTATGGACGTCGCTGTCCCATGTCACGCTCCATTTGCGCTGTAAGCTTTATGATTATCCTCTACGAACAATTTAATATTGTTCCTTATAGCGAACGTTTAACTCGTAAATTAAAAGTTGCAATCTCGTTCGCCTCCGCTCTTCCGCAAACTAAGATATTTTGTAATAAAAACTTTACCTACTAGAGACTTTGTTTGGGGGTGAAGTTTTATCGATTTTTCATGTATTAGGGTCAAAATTAGGACGAAAATTAGCCTAATAATGAATTTGAAATACCTATTCAACGATACCCCACATCCCACATAACATAGTTCGATGATGTTCCGATCCCTGGACTTAGCATTAATTGTACACAATAGCAGGATTAATAATAAATATCTGTCACACAATATGAAAGTAGGTAAAATAACGAAATTAAGGTTCAAATGTAGCAAAGCTTTTAACATGCGACTGCACATGTACACTCAGCAGCAGAAATAGCTAAGCGGGCCGGGTGTTCAAAATGATCTGCACACGCTCTTAATTATAAAAAAAAAAAAAAAAAAAAAAAAAAAAATTACGGGACAATCTTACACAAATCAACCTAGGCCCACGGTAAGCTCAATAAGGCTTGTGTTGTGGGTACTAGGCGATGATATATATAATAGATACATACAGATAGATACTTATATACATATATAACATCCATAACTCAGGAACAAGTATTCGTGATAAACACACAAATAAATGCCCTGACCGGGATTCGAACCCGGGACCTCCAGCTTCGTAGGCAGAGTCACTACCCACTGGGCTACGGAGGCCGTTAATTTCTTAAGAATAAAGTCGTGTGCAGGTATTTTTGAACAACCGGCCCGCTTAGCTACTTCTGCTGCTGACTGTACCTTCATAAAATTTCATGTGACACTTTTTGTCCTTTGTTGTTGATGAACACTGCGGACTTTGTCCCGATCAAATCATAATATGTTTACAATAAATATTAAAGGAAAAACACTGTTTATGTCAATGTTTCGTCCGAAGGTGACGCAAATTCACATGCTTGGTTAAAAGTGATTTAATTACGAATCGGCTCATTGAGATTACTCGTCTCTTTAAACAAATAAGTATTTATTTCAAAAATCTGAATCGACCAAAGAATTGTAATTATATAATTATTAAACCTGCTCACAAAATTGCTCGAGAATCGATTGCGAAATTTGACTTGTAGAGAAGAACAGCCGGGCAGACGCCGGACATACACAATCATTTTGAAACGGAGAATTTCGTTCGCTTCACTCGCTAGTTCAATTAGCATAGACAAAAAAAAACGGTATAATTAACCAACCCGCTCACAAAAAGTAAGAGAATCGGTCGGAATCGGAATGCGAACAGCCGGATAGCGTGACAGCGGGACAGACACCGGACACCGGACATACGAACGATTTTCGGCCCAAGCTGAAGCATAGAACTTCGTTCGCTTCGCTCGCTCGTTCGATTTGAACTTCGACTTACTCCATAATCTACCCCGGACGGGAATTCGGGGCGGAAAATGTTTGTATAACAAAACAACACGTTTCTTCTATTTCAGTACAATTTTGCAAACAGCGCCATCTAAGAGTTAGAACCGGAACTACTAAGCGTGGAAGTCTCCACAGCTGATGGTATCTCGCAAACGTACAGCCTTCGAAATCAATACTTGCTGGAATTTTTGTACGTATATTTGGTAAAGTTTATTGTAATTACGGGTAAGGTAAACGTCCGAGTGGTCGACGCTGTCATATCAATATGGGTTAAATTCGAACTAAAAGGATTTTTCTTCGTTCAATTGTAAGCCGTGTCACTTTGATGGATGCTGGTCTAGTCGCATGACAACTATTGTCATAATATTGATTGTCATAACACTTTACGCATAAAGTTCATGCTCATATTTTTTTTTTTTGCATAAATTGTACTGTCATACATTGTTCCCTGTCAAAATTATACGGAGTCATAATTGGTTTAACCCATGTTTAACCATAATGTAGAATATTGGTAAATGTCGCGGGAGTTCGCTGGATGCGGGTGGCGCAGGACCGGCCACTGTGGCACTCTTTGGGGGAGGCCCATGTCGAACAGTGGACGTCTTTCGGCTGATATGATGATGATGATGAATATTGATAATGATAATTATTTTTATTATACATAGGTACTTTCTGAAAATAAACTTCTAGTTTTCACGTAGTCAGTAGGGAACAGGGACTTAGTGGCAAAACCGACTAAAATCGCGCATAGGTTAGAAGACGATTTTTTTTCTTGCGCTTTCGTCTGTGAGGTTATTTTTTTTAAAAGACCATCAAATCATCATGGCATCAAAAAAAAGTTTGTCAAAAATTACCATTTTCTCGCACCCTGTATGTTTTTTCCAAAATCTGTACACGCCAATCTTCATTAATTTGAAATCGAAGGAAGGTCTCCTAAGACCATTTTCGCCTAGCAACACGGGATCTGGTAGCTGCCCTCACTGACCCAAAATCTATTTCCATTATATACCTATATTTTTTTTTTTAATATATATGCATATAATGACAGAATCTAACAAATGAACGATTTGTATTTGTCTTAACAGCAAAAATTTATAGGACTTTAACATTATATTTCCAATGACTTAGTTAGTACATAAAGAGTGTTGTGTCTACCCTACCTAGTAAAGGGAAACCTATGTATGAGAGGTTACAAATTCGCTTTTTTTAACCTGTTAACCTGATGATAATGTACGGCCCGATAATACGCGTCCAATTTTTGTGGCTTCGTATTATTGGGCCGTGCATTATCACCCTGAGCAAATTCGGTACGGGGCAGTAATTGGAAGCCATCTTTGTCCGGGCTGGTAATGTACGGCCTGATAATACTTATGCGTATTATCGGGCTGTACATTATTTGGCTGTACACTATTGGCTCCCGTGCATTACATACAGAGAAGACTTACTAAAACGTTAAAAAATCGACGATATCACTAGCCATGACGTTCGTGACAGTCGCGATTCCATCCACGATAATAGATAGGAGGACCATCGCCACCTAGATGTATTTCAAAATTAGAAACACGGAAACATGAGAATGAGGATGTCCCTTTCTGGGCTGTTATTCGCTACGTGTTAATGCGGCTCACCCCGCCGGTCACCCGTTACGACACTAGACCTCTACCTTCGCTTCGTTACTAGCAATCGCTGTGTCAAGGTATAATTGTGGGTGAGCGTTGAGGTTAGCTTAAAACAAGTTACAGAATAGGGGGCTGGTTAAATTCTGCTGAGCCCTTCTATCACGGGACTGAGGATGCTGATATCCATATGCAAGCGTTATGCTGCACTGCACGGACTTAAATATAACGTGAAAAAATCCGAGACAATAGTATTTAAGCACGGCAACGGACCGGATGTAGTGCCGCCCGTTAGACTGAATGGGACTGAATTAAAAAATGTCAATAGTTTTAAGTATCTCGGACATATACTGACAGACAAACTTAAAGACGACGACGATCTCGAGAGGCAACGACGGGCCATTGCTATGCGAAGCAACATGTTGGCACTGCTCTGACCAAGTGAAAATGACTCTGTTCGGGGCCTATTGCCAGGCGTTCTACACTAGTCACTTGTGGTACCATTACACGAAGCGGTCGTTCAGCAGACTCAGAGTACAGTACAACAACGCGTTTCGTGTGATGTTACGGCTGCCGTGGCGGTGTAGCGCGTCTGGTATGTTCGCCGCGAACAGAGTGGACGACTTCTACGCTATTATGCGTAAGAGGCACTGGTCCTTTGTCAGGAGAGTGAGCGAATCGACAAACAGTATTGTAAAGGTAGTGTGCACAACATGCTACCTAACGAGTAAGATGTCAACGACACTTTTTCTGTGATTGGAAATTAATTTAAATTTTATTTTATTTTAATTGCATCCTAATTGTATATTTTTAATGTAACAAATGTAATTTTATGGGTTAATACCTAAATAAATAACTAATTTATTATTTATTATTATTATGTTTTTGTTTTTATTTGTTTTTCTCTCCAAAGGAGGGTATTTTACTTCCATACCCGCGGGCTTTTGGCCAAACGAATATAGAAGGTAGGTATGTTACCTAAGGACTACCTAATGTTGTTCTAAAGCTAAAAATTTGCGTACTATTCTGCATGTGTTCATAATTACAGCTTTTTGTAGGAGGATGTATGTAAGTGGATGGACACCGAGGGTTTTGAGGCTGGTGTGGAGGGTGCGTGGAATAACACCTGTAGATGAAATTACGATTGGAATTGTCTTCACCGTATTTACTCGCCATTGGTTTTTTATTTCTACGGACAAGTCAGTGTACTTGCTGATCTTTTCAGTGTGAGTAGACGCTAGATTGTGGGTATTGGGTATGGCTACGTCAATCAGATACACAGTTTTTGCAGGTTTGTCGTGAAGTATAATGTCAGGTCTATTGTAATGCACGGTTTTGTCGGTGATGATAGTTCTGTCCCAGTATAGTTTGTGATTGGATGACTCTAAAACAATTTGCGGTGTATATTTATAGTAAGGGGTTCTGTTTTCAATAAGGCGGTGTTTAAATGCAAGGTATTGGTGGATGATGGCTGCTACTTGGTCATGACGGTGTTTATAATCTGTCTGGGTTATGGATCGGCACGCTCCTGTTATATGTTGTATTGTCTCTGAGGCACCATGACAGCGTCGACATAAGTCAGTAGTTAAGTTACGATCGCGGATGATATATTTTCTATAATTCCTGGTGTCTATGATTTGATCTTGGATGGCGATCATAAAACCTTCAGTTTCGGGGAACAACTCACCTCTCTTAAGCCACATGTTGGATGCCAGCTTGTCAACGTTGGGATTAGTCAAATCCAGTCGGTGTCTGCCGTGGAGCGCCTTTTGTATCCATGCTTCTTGTTTTTGTTGAGGCTCTGTGATCGATTCATTCTTTTGTTTTATATGGTCATTCAAATTTAGCGGAGTAAATTTTCGATCAGCGCTTACAACAGCCTCGTGCATTTGGGACCGAGAAGCTTGGTTGTGAAAAAACTTTCTAATTGTACTTACCTGTTTGTTGTGGAGATTCTTAATATCTATTAAGCCTCTTCCACCTTCTGCTTTCGGTAGAGTCAGCCTCTGGGTGCAGCTCCGCGGGTGGTGCTTACGGTATTTGGTCAATAGAGTATTAATCATTCTTTGAAGGTTACACAAATCCGTTTGCGACCACTGTATGATACCAAAAGAATAAGTTAGGACTGGAACCGCAAATGTATTAATTGCCTTGATTGTGTTGCGTGCGTTGAGGTGGCTGTTCAAAATTTTGTGAAGTCTATCTGTAAATTTCTGTCGAAGTATAGTTTTCGTTACTTTATGGTGAATTTGCTGCGTCTGTTGATATCCGAGGTACTTATAGCCAGCATCTTCATCTACAGGGTCTATTTGCTGTCCAGTGTTGAGAGTGTAACTATTGCATTCCACTTTACCTTTTCGAATCGACTGGATTTTGCATTTGTCGATGCCAAATTCCATGTGTATATCTGATGAAAACGCTTGCGTGATGTCTGCTAGATTGTGAATGTCAGTTAAACTATTACCGTAGAGTTTGATGTCGTCCATGTACATTAAGTGAGATACTGTTTGCGAGGTGTTACCATATTTCAGTTCAAATCCAGATATGCTTTTGTTCAGCAAATTAGAGAGTGGATTGAGTGCTAGACAAAACCAAAGCGGACTAAGAGATTCTCCTTGAAATATACCTCTGCGGATGTTGATTGGTTCCGTTACAATATTGGTATCGCTGCTGGAAATTTTAAGAACTGTTGTCCATTGTGACATTGTGTTTTGTAAAAACTGTATGATGGTTTGGTGAATTTTGTAATGCTTAAGAATATGAATAAGCCAGGTGTGTGGTACGGAGTCAAATGCTTTTTTGTAGTCGACGTACATGGTGTAGATATCTCTTTTATTACTGAGTGCTTGCTTGGAAATAACGGCATCTATAGTAAGCTGTTCTTTACAGCCTTGACTCTTCTGTCGGCATCCCTTCTGCTGCTCAGCTAAAATGTTGTGGGTGTCAATGTGTCTATATATAAGTTTGCTAATACATGATGTTATGATTTTGTAGATGTTCTGAAGGCAGGTAATAGGTCTATATTTGGCCGGGTTACTTTTGTCGGTTTTATCTTTACGCAACATATATGTTGTGCCTTGCGTAAGATATGGCGGTAATGTTTCAGGATTATGGATGAATGCATTAATATGTCTAAGCAAAATCGGATGCAAATAGGTGAATTTCTTAAGCCAGTAGTTGTGGATGTTATCGGAGCCAGTTGCTTTCCAGTTATGAGTCTTCCGTATGACTGTTTGCAGTAGATCAAGGCTGATTTGTTCAAATGTCATGTCAGGTACGGAACCAAGTGATTGTTTGTCTGTCTCAATCAATTCAGAGTTCCGATGTTCCACTGGTTTAGACAATATTGCGGACCAGAAGTGGTGCAATTGTTCCGCATTGGGAGATTCAGAGTTGCTATTGGGGTCTTGTCCCGCTTCACGGGTATTATTGAGAGAATTTTGTAATGTCCTGTAAAATACTTTTTCATTATTAACAAATTGCATATTCTGTGTTTTGCGGAGGGTCGTGAGTTTATACCTACGGAGTCTGTTAGTTAGTGCGCTAAGTTTTTGTTTGAGGGTATCGAGGAAATGTGTTAGTTCCGTATTTTCCGGTTCATGTCGGGAGTGAAGTTTATACTGTCTTTTGATTGCATTTATATGTCTCGTCAGTCTTGGGCTAGGATTTCCGTTAATAAATTCTGTTAGTCGGCCTATCTTAGTTCTTAAATCTGTTATTCTGTCATGTAGTCTCTTTTGCCAGAGGGGGGGTTGGTTGTTATATTGGTGGGTGTATTGCGATTCTCTAATCTTAGAACCATTTTGGACAGCTGCCGTAAATGCAGCGCAATAAAGAATAGTTTGTGTGCTTTCAAAATTTAAGTCTGGAGCTAGATATTTTGGAAGAATAGCGCTGTTAATAAAGTGAACTATAGAGGCAAGGTTTTTAGACGGCTTTTGTTTAGGTATAAAGGGTCTATTAGAGGGGACAGAGTTGCAAAATTGATCCTGAGCGGCTAGAAACGCTTGTTCAATCTCCTTTTGTTTTGAGATGGGGAGATAGCTCAGTAGTGGTACATTTTCAGTGGCACTTAAATTGTCAGGTTGAGTTTCGTAGTTGCTTACAGGGTTGTTATTTATTGTAGGATATTCATCCAATAAATCAGTTTCCGGGCCTAAGGTCACTGTGTCGGTATGGGGTAAGTTATCTGTAGTTTGAGTAGTGTCATCTAACGCTAGCTCACGCGAAATTTCAAGTTTAATATCCTGCAGTCTTTGTTCGCTCACGTATTTATTATTAATGATAGCTCTTCGTTGGTCTGCTATCCTCTGCTCAGATACGTGTGAAAACTGGGGGTGCTTTGCGATAATTGTTTGATAAAGAGGTTTTCTGTATGCTGTTATGTTTGTTTCTAGTAGTGTTATTTTGTAGTATTCTCTTATTATAGACTCGTTAATCTCATTTGTCCAGATCATTCGTTGGTCCCTGTTTTGTGTGGCTGATTGGGGTTGATGGGGGGGAGACGTTGAATCTTTAAGATCATTTTCTGCTAGTTTTCTAATTTCTGTAATATCTGCATCAGATAATAGGTTATTCCGTACAATGACCCTACGTTGGTCCCCTAGGCGCTGTTTGCTGACTTTAAATAAAGGGAACTTTTGGCTAAATTCCTCGTGTAGTTGTGATAAATATTTTCTGGTTTCGGTTTCAAGAGCAGTGATTCTAAAGTACGTGCGCAAGATAAAGATGTTCATTTCGCGAGACCATTTCTTGCGCACATTTGGATCAGCCATGGCGGGTGCAGGTTGGTTGGCAGTGCTTGCCTCCTGCACAACGTCCTCGGCCGTACTAATTAAGTTAGGAGATGGTGTACACGCTGACGACGCGCTCTCGGAATCAGAATAGTCCAAGTAAGAAGCTGGTGATGACGGAACTGAAGAAAACAAAGAAACTGACGACGCAGGAATTGAGGGGCACAACGATGTAGGGGAAGATGCACGGGTCGAGGGGTTTTCGGCTGTAGTATATTTTTCGATGGAAACCCGCCTGCTCAGCTCCTCATCGCCGCTGGTTCGCATGCTGTGGCACCCAGCAACGGCTCCAGATGCGCCCCGACGATTGCCCTCGGGCAGCGGCCCGACTGCGGCTGTAACAGATTGTTCGATGGGAGCCCGCCTGTTCAACTCCGCATCGCCGTTGGTTCGCATGCTGTGGCACCCAGCAACGGCTCCAGATGCGCCCCGACGATTGCCCTCGGGCAGCGGCCCGACTGCGGCTGTAACAGATTGTTCGATGGGAGCCCGCCTGTTCAACTCCGCATCGCCGTTGGTTCGCATGCTGTGGCACCCAGCAACGGCTCCAGATGCGCCCCGACGATTGCCCTCGGGCAGCGGCCCTGGACGTAAACTTCTCGATCGTAGCTGCATAATTACTCTATAAGGGAAGAAGAAGAAAGGATAGGAAAGAGGAAGGATTGGGATCTTAGTTTGGGAAGGGTTGCCTAGCTGATATTGGCAAATGTTATAGTATCTCCCATACTGGGGTGTGGTCTAGATCTTTTGACCTTGGTAGTGTCACCAACCCGTAAGCCCCCCCACCACGGCAAGGTGATCCCTTTGGGGGGGTTATTATTATTATTATTAAATATTGCGGATGGAATCGCGGCGGAATTGAGCATGAACGTTACTTTTATCGACAGGGTGGGATGCGCCAAGCCGTCTGTAAGATATCGTAAGTGGTGTTCGTTAAGATCTGAATGTATGGAAAGTTTGACATGTTTCTATGGAATTACAGCTGCCAGCGCCATATTTAAAGGGACGTAGGTTCGTGGTCTTCTCTCCCTCTCACTGAGCATAAGCGTGAGCGAGATGGAAGTGCGTGTTTGGAAGCGCGGATATCATGTGCACTCGCTCCTGACTTACGGCGTGGAGTTTTGGGGTCGCGCCTCCGACTGGAGGCGTGTGTTCTCGCAGCAAAAGCGCGCCATCCGCGCGATGGCCGGTAAGCCAAGGGATGCCCCAGCGTGTGACCTTTTTCGCGATCTCAAGATTCTGCCCCTGCCTTGTTTACTCATTTACCAGATCTCAGTGTTCACACACGAGAACTTGGATATGTTCAAACGCAGAGGCATTAACACAAACTACAACCTGCGCAGTAATAGACACCATAAAAGGCTGATCGCCGAATCACACAGACTTGCCAAGTCAGAGCGATCCGCGTACTTTGTAGGCCCCTCTATTTACAATCGCCTGCCAGACTCCGTAAGAGATGCAACTTCCACCGCAGCATTCAAGGTCAGGCTGAAAAAGTGGTTGACGCAGGAGTCATTCTATTCGTACGAAGAATTCTTTAGTATACCAATGATTGATAATTTAAAGGTATAAAATATAGTTTGACATATATAAATAAATATTCGTAAATATTGTACCCTGACTTGTAGCAATTGTTATTAAATATTTCTTTCTTCTTTCTTCTTCATGTTTTTTTAATTTTATGTCTTTGTGCGTTTTAATAAATAAAAAAGTAATAGCTGATTTCCCTCAAACATGACACTGCCGGTTTTTAGAACCAATTGTAATCTGTTTAGGTGTTGTGCATAATTTGTTACGATTTTTTTAAGTGTATTTTAGACCTATGTTCGTGATTTTTTTCTATCAAGCGAAAGTCAAAAACTCAGGATTCGAATAGCTGATTTCCCTCGAAAAAAGCCTCAAGATTGCTAATTGAATTTAGGGTAGCCGTATTATAATCCAAACAAGAGCTACGATTTTTTAAAAGTCCGTTTTCGGAGCTCACGTTGCCTTAACGTTTATCGGTCTGTAACGGCCTCCGTAGCCCAGTTAGTAGTGACTCTGCCTACGAAGCTGGAGGTCCCCCGGGTTCGAATCCCTACCAACTAGGCTTAAGCGGTCGTCAAAGTAAAATAAAAGAGAAAATAAACGCTTCATCGTACAGAGAAATAAAAAGAAAGGCAGAATGTAGAACAAGTTGGAAATTACTCCACCGACAAGAGCCTTGCTCTTAAATAAGAAGAAGAAGATAGGCATGATTCCTCATTTTAAAATTGACAACGTAGTGTTGCTAAATCGATAGCAAACCATCAAATTATTGTAATAAATTATAAAATATGATTAAAATTATGAAGAGAAGAGACCTTACAAGTTTAGAAAAATTATGTTTTTTTTTATAGTTAGAATCTACCTACCTATAATGTGCCTAAACGCAGTATTTCGCGACCGAAACAGCAATTTACTTGATTTTCCAAACAACGATTACAAATACATAAGCAGTTTTGACCTCATACCCGTGTGACAATTAACTTAGTATGAATTGTTTCGCCTGTCGCCAGCGAGGTCAATTGTTTGTCTCAAATGTTTGGGTATTTATGTTCTTTAATTTTAGTTACTCCCATACAAACATTTGATCCTCTCCAAAAATCCGCCCTGCTGCCGCTGGCGTCCAGTCCGCGGACTTACAGCGTTGCTATCAGTACCTAAGCATTGTGATATCTATGTACTCAAAAACTCAAAACATATGCATTATATTATGACATACTTATAATGCCTCCAGTACTTTCCCAGTAAAGCTGCTCCAGATATATGAGCGAGATGACATTACGCTGCCCTGCCTCTCTACAATTTTTACCTTAAGTAAATAATGTCCAATGTGGAGGTCGTTGTTGTTCTACATCCGTAACTATAACCCTAGAAACCGTACACCTCCGGGTGGTGCTAAAAGAACAACAAACTCGGCAGCTGCACTGTTCCTTCTGAACCTCGCAGTGCACACTGGAACTCTATCAGCGACATGGATACGAATACATATATGTACCAGTGTGTAACCGCCATACGATAAATAAAATAGTAATGTCCAGAAAATGAAATAAACTGACATTTGATCAAGGTATACGAACCTAGTCCTTACTGAATTATTTAATTTGCCACCCTGTAGACAGTTACATCGTCATAAAACTGGAGTAAGCGTGGGTTGTGAAATATCTACGTAGGATTGGATGTCAACTTTATAACCTACATAAATTCGCTAGTTTTACAGTGTGTCAATCACTTTGTTAAGCTAAAGGGTAAATTATATCTTCCTGAATCGGATATTAGGGCTCGGCCACTGAAAGGGAGGCAGCGGGAGAAATGCGCTATACGTGGGACTGAGAGGTCGCGTTCCGATCTCTCGCTTCCACGATACGTTTCATTACACAACCCCAAATTTTTTTTTAACCATGCTATGAGGCTTGCGAGTCTTTCAGTTCTAACGTTCTGGATCTCAATTCCAAATTCTTTTAGGTACCTACCATAGTGATATTTCCTTCACTAATTGACAAATGATAGAAAATGTGTGAGGAAAAATATTTAGAAATTGCATGTAATATTTTTGCTCTCACATTGAGCCATGCCAATTAGTAGAGGAGCGTTTATTTTATGATTGACCGTGAGATTACGAAATACGTAACATTGATGTGATCAACTGAAACATTTTTTTGAAAGAAGAAAACCAAACTTTTTTCAGTAATTTTCTGTCTAGATCTGCTGTGTGGAAATCGCCATAAAGATCGCTAAAGCCGTACCTACCTAGCGGGTGACACCTAAGAAGAAGAAGATTTCTACTTTCTACAACTAGATACACTTAAATTCATTCGCCGCTTATCACAAAAGCAGCATCCGAAGCTGCCAAATTATTTTACCATCAATCAATCTGCATCGTGTTTCGAAAAAGATAAATTTAATAAAGTATTTACAAACCTCCACTAAATCGGGCAATTGCAAAAAAACACAAAGAGAAAGCTGCGCTCACCCACGATTTCATCAATAATCACCTCCTCAAACTATTATGAAAGATCACTGATAACAAAACGTATTATAAATATTCAACCTCCTAATACACATACGCCTTATTAGATTTAAACTTAGGACGGCTGACGCACTATACCATAACAGCTTATGATTATTTACAGTTCTAATGCGTATAGTGCCTTTTGGATTTGAAAGGCACGGCGTTGGGGCTATTTGCCGAGCTTTTGTCAATGTGGGCCTGAATGGGCGGTGGACTCGTTATTCTGTCAAATTGATGCGTTTTGGGGTAGGAAGTAGTGATGGGAGTTCTGCTGCTGTCTGTTCATCGATTTTTTTTCTGGAACAGTCTCTAAAAACCTGCAGTTTTATGTAAGATATATGTAGTGCTGGCAATTTGACCAGGTTGATTGCGTAAGCCTAACAGTCCCATCAGTACTGTTCGGGCCAAAGTGAATATAATTACTACGTTTGTTAGGTCACCGAACAAAAATATTGAACAATTTAGCACTCTTGTAAGATACATAATTATGTGGTACCTACTGGCAACTTGCACAATTTTATTTTCACACATAATCGCAATCACCAAAGTGAATTAGTCAATTAAATTTATATCAGGTTCCCGTAATCAAAATTTACTTGAACCAACTGTACCATCTATGTACGTCATAAGGTTCCATTCCCATACACGCTGTCATAGTTAATTGTGGTATATCGATAGTTGCTAAATGTTTTGCGTTTTCTCCAGCCTAAAAGAGCGGGACGCACCGATATTGAGATGAGGTTGCTAAATGTTTTTTACTTGCAGTATTTAGGCTTAGTTGGCTTGGCTGGTGGAACGCTTAGGTCACTTTCGCATTTTGCGGGACGGAATTGTTGTGCGGTAGTTTGGCCTTTACCTAATGCTACCCAGATTTCCTTATTTATTGGTATACTCTCAGCATTTAATTTGCGCAGTAGTAATAAAATTGTACTATCAAGGAAGCACTCATTAAAATCAAATGTGGAAGTGACCTTAGTAACATTACAACGCCATCATTAATTTTATGTCATTTACAAAGTATTCATGATCATTTAAAATTATAAATGCAGGTTGTTTGGTCAAAGATCTATTAGCTCACCTGAATGCAATGTAATTATTCTGAAGGTAAGATACGAGGATGTTACATAAGAATTATAATTTAATGACACTAGTATACACTTAAAACAATGTTGTTAAATGTGTGCTATCAGACTCAGAGTGATAACAACTTTCTTAGAGGTGGATAAACATTGAATATACAGGGTGGAAAGTTAAAACGGGGCTGTAAGAGCAGCTACTAGATCCCTTGCCGCTACGCAAAAATGGCAATAGGATTTCATTCCTAACTTTTTAAGTGATGACAATCTACATTCACAGATTTTTGAAAAAAAGTACAGTCAGCGAGAAAATCATCACTTTTGACGAATTTTTTTTGAATGCCGTTCGATCCCATTCTTATTAAGGATCAAAATACTCTTTGGGACCGACTAAGGTTTGACAACTAGAACGCCCAGAAATCAAAGAAAACTTTTTCCATACAGTTAGTATGGGAATCCCCAAAGTGCAATTTTTTTTAATGCCATTCGATCCCATTCCTATTAAGGATCAAAATACTCTACTGGGCCGACTAAGGTTTGACTACTAGAACGCCCAGAAATCAAAGAAAACTTTTTCCATACAGTCAGTATGGGAATCCCAAAGTGCCCCATCCACAATTACCGAGCTGGATTCTAAATTTCATCCTTCTAGGTCATCTGGAAGTTGGTTAGGTTTAGGTACTACATACTTATGTCAGTCAGTCAGCCAGTGCTAAAATTTAAGACTTTTTGACCTTCATATCTTTATAACCGTTTGAGCTAGCTTCATGAAATTTGGGCTTCTAGATGTCCTTATGGATATAATTAAACACACGTAGTTTTATGTGTTTACGTTGAAGAGGTTTTGAGTTATAGAAGGGTCAAAAGTGGCACCAAGTGGTTCGTGTAATATTACACTAAGCGCTGGCTAGCCAGTTCCTTCGCTTGAACTTGGCTTGACACGCATATTTTAAATGTCGCAATAACACTAAATGCGAGGAAAAAATAAAGGGTAACTTATGTTTGGAAATAAAAAGATATGTAATATCTCTCCAATCCAGTTGAATGACGCAGCCACTCACTCACCTTCCGAAGTTTTAAGGAAATCCGAATGAAAGATATTCTTGTAACTAAAATGGCTTGAAATAGCTGATGACCCCAGAATGCAGCCATTATACTAAATGAGGCGTCAAACATCTACTTGGATTTACCGTAGAAGAATCTTCGTAGTCTGCTGGAAAATACGCTGTACTTAGAGTGGTGTGGAGTTGTATTTATTATTTTTATCTACAGCCATATCATAAATCCTCTAGAATGTGTTCGGAAACCATAAATAATGACCACCATAATTGCAACCAGTAACGTAACATCAGCGTTCATAGCCCTGCGGCGCCTGCGAATCGGAAACGATAACGCAGGTAAAGCAAAGATGGCAGCGGTCAGTCATTGGATGGGTGACCGCCTGTTTGAGTGGTTACTATAAATGAGCGCTTCCGTGCTTTGGAAGGCACGCTAAGCAGTTGATCCCGGATGCTGTCTATGACAGTAGTCGTTAAGCCGAGTTAGAGGCCTTCGGGTGGCTTAAGAACCTCTAACAGTCGAGTTGCCCACTCACTTGACAAAGGGGGGACAACTGTGACTTGCGTCCGCAGGAGCTACCTACCACAACCCTGCACGTCCTGGGTGGTACTAAAAAAAAGACAAATTCAAAGGCCAAATAATGTATGCCATACGATTAAATAAAAATAGCGGTTTATCTGTGCCAGTGTTATTATAATGTATGAAGAATCATAATTACGTCGATAATCGATGTTATTATGGAAATCTGGTCTGGTGGTGGGGTGGTGCTGGTCTAATGGAGTTGGTCATGATTTGAAATCTAGTCGGCCATGGCGATGGCGGTGCAATGGCAGTTATTCTAATGGTTCCCGAACACATCATTGAGTATTTATAACATGTGGGTAGATAAAGTAGTGTATGTAACTGTACAGTATAATTATGCATTAAAACACTCGTGTGATCCTATTATAAAACTCGCTGACGCTCGTTTCATAAACCCACACTCGTGTTTAATGCCCTTCATTATGTACAGTCACATATGTAAACTACTAAAAATTTTCACGTTACTGGCATATTTAAAGCACGCGTTCAAAAGCCGTTTCCATTTCTTGCATGGCAAATTAAGTGATTTTCATTTTATTTTGATGTTGTTGTTAGTTTTAATTTAAACCTGGCATTAAAACCGTACGCTGTACCCCACCTATCATCCGCAACAGGAGAGGAGTAACTACAGAGTTACAGAGTAACTTATGTCAGATTAACCATTTAAATTAAGTTACATAATATATTCCTGCATCTGAGGCCTTAGCACGCCGTTTTAACGTCACACGTTTAACGTGAAGTTTCAGTACATTTTCGCCGTAAAACTTGACGATAAAACCTATCGTGCTAGCTGGGTTGATGAGGGTTTCTAGACCTTAACAATCACCACATTATGTTATTACAATTCAATATGAAGGTAACAAACTTGTTATAAGCAACAAGTTTATACTAATAGGTACTTTAATGCAAAAACTGACATGTATATGCACTGGTGATTCCTTTGATCGGAATAACGATATCGATATCATGACCGGTTAGCCTAGTGGGTAGTGATGCTGCCTACGAAGCTGAAGGTTCTGGGTTCAAATCCCGGTAAGGGCAAGTACTTTTGTGATGAGCATGAATATTTGTCTCTGAGGCTTGGATGTTTTCTATGTATTTAAGTATTTATATCTATTATGTATCGTGGTCTAGTACCCAGAACACAAAACTTATTGAGCTAATTTAGTATAGCGTAGGTTCGATTTGTGTAAGATTGTCCCTTAATATTTATTTATATTTACGTCGTCTATGGACGTCGCTGTCCCATGTCACGCTCCATTTGCGCTGTAAGCTTTATGATTATCCTCTACGAACAATTTAATATTGTTCCTTATAGCGAACGTTTAACTCGTAAATTAAAAGTTGCAATCTCGTTCGCCTCCGCTCTTCCGCAAACTAAGATATTTTGTAATAAAAACTTTACCTACTAGAGACTTTGTTTGGGGGTGAAGTTTTATCGATTTTTCATGTATTAGGGTCAAAATTAGGACGAAAATTAGAAAATTAGCCTAATAATGAATTTGAAATACCTATTCAACGATACCCCACATCCCACATAACATAGTTCGATGATGTTCCGATCCCTGGACTTAGCATTAATTGTACACAATAGCAGGATTAATAATAAATATCTGTCACACAATATGAAAGTAGGTAAAATAACGAAATTAAGGTTCAAATGTAGCAAAGCTTTTAACATGCGACTGCACATGTACACTCAGCAGCAGAAATAGCTAAGCGGGGCCCATAAATATTACGGGACAATCTTACACAAATCAACCTAGGCCCACGGTAAGCTCAATAAGGCTTGTGTTGTGGGTACTAGGCGATGATATATATAATAGTTACATACAGATAGATACTTATATACATATATAACATCCATAACTCAGGAACAAGTATTCGTGATAAACACACAAATAAATGCCCTGACCGGGATTCGAACCCGGGACCTCCAGCTTCGTAGGCAGAGTCACTACCCACTGGGCTACGGAGGCCGTTAATTTCTTAAGAATAAAGTCGTGTGCAGGTATTTTTGAACAACCGGCCCGCTTAGCTACTTCTGCTGCTGACTGTACCTTCATAAAATTTCATGTGACACTTTTTGTCCTTTGTTGTTGATGAACACTGCGGACTTTGTCCCGATCAAATCATAATATGTTTACAATAAATATTAAAGGAAAAACACTGTTTATGTCAATGTTTCGTCCGAAGGTGACGCAAATTCACATGCTTGGTTAAAAGTGATTTAATTACGAATCGGCTCATTGAGATTACTCGTCTCTTTAAACAAATAAGTATTTATTTCAAAAATCTGAATCGACCAAAGAATTGTAATTATATAATTATTAAACCTGCTCACAAAATTGCTCGGGAATCGATTGCGAAATTTGACTTGTAGAGAAGAACAGCCGGGCAGACGCCGGACATACACAATCATTTTGAAACGGAGAATTTCGTTCGCTTCACTCGCTAGTTCAATTAGCATAGACAAAAAAAAACGGTATAATTAACCAACCCGCTCACAAAAAGTAAGAGAATCGGTCGGAATCGGAATGCGATCAGCCGGATAGCGTGACAGCGGGACAGACACCGGACACCGGACATACGAACGATTTTCGGCCCAAGCTGAAGCATAGAACTTCGTTCGCTTCGCTCGCTCGTTCGATTTGAACTTCGACTTACTCCATAATCTACCCCGGACGGGAATTCGGGGCGGAAAATGTTTGTATAACAAAACAACACGTTTCTTCTATTTCAGTACAATTTTGCAAACAGCGCCATCTAAGAGTTAGAACCGGAACTACTAAGCGTGGAAGTCTCCACAGCTGATGGTATCTCGCAAACGTACAGCCTTCGAAATCAATACTTGCTGGAATTTTTGTACGTATATTTGGTAAAGTTTATTGTAATTACGGGTAAGGTAAACGTCCGAGTGGTCGACGCTGTCATATCAATATGGGTTAAATTCGAACTAAAAGGATTTTTCTTCGTTCAATTGTAAGCCGTGTCACTTTGATGGATGCTGGTCTAGTCGCATGACAACTATTGTCATAATATTGATTGTCATAACACTTTACGCATAAAGTTCATGCTCATATTTTTTTTTTTGCATAAATTGTACTGTCATACATTGTTCCCTGTCAAAATTATACGGAGTCATAATTGGTTTAACCCATGTTTAACCATAATGTAGAATATTGGTAAATGTCGCGGGAGTTCGCTGGATGCGGGTGGCGCAGGACCGGCCACTGTGGCACTCTTTGGGGGAGGCCCATGTCGAACAGTGGACGTCTTTCGGCTGATATGATGATGATGATGAATATTGATAATGATAATTATTTTTATTATACATAGGTACTTTCTGAAAATAAACTTCTAGTTTTCACGTAGTCAGTAGGGAACAGGGACTTAGTGGCAAAACCGACTAAAATCGCGCATAGGTTAGAAGACGATTTTTTTTCTTGCGCTTTCGTCTGTGAGGTTATTTTTTTTATAAAAGACCATCAAATCATCATGGCATCAAAAAAAAGTTTGTCAAAAATTACCATTTTCTCGCACTCTGTATGTTTTTTCCAAAATCTGTACACGCCAATCTTCATTAATTTGAAATCGAAGGAAGGTCTCCTAAGACCATTTTCGCCTAGCAACACGGGATCTGGTAGCTGCCCTCACTGACCCAAAATCTATTTCCATTATATACCTATATTTTTTTTTTAAATATATATGCATATAATGACAGAATCTAACAAATGAACGATTTGTATTTGTCTTAACAGCAAAAATTTATAGGACTTTAACATTATATTTCCAATGACTTAGTTAGTACATAAAGAGTGTTGTGTCTACCCTACCTAGTAAAGGGAAACCTATGTATGAGAGGTTACAAATTCGCTTTTTTTAACCTGTTAACCTGATGATAATGTACGGCCCGATAATACGCGTCCAATTTTTGTGGCTTCGTATTATTGGGCCGTGCATTATCACCCTGAGCAAATTCGGTACGGGGCAGTAATTGGAAGCCATCTTTGTCCGGGCTGGTAATGTACGGCCTGATAATACTTATGCGTATTATCGGGCTGTACATTATTTGGCTGTACACTATTGGCTCCCGTGCATTACATACAGAGAAGACTTACTAAAACGTTAAAAAATCGACGATATCACTAGCCATGACGTTCGTGACAGTCGCGATTCCATCCACGATAATAGATAGGAGGACCATCGCCACCTAGATGTATTTCAAAATTAGAAACACGGAAACATGAGAATGAGGATGTCCCTTTCTGGGCTGTTATTCGCTACGTGTTAATGCGGCTCACCCCGCCGGTCACCCGTTACGACACTAGACCTCTACCTTCGCTTCGTTACTAGCAATCGCGGTGTCAAGGTATAATTGTGGGTGAGCGTTGAGGTTAGCTTAAAACAAGTTACAGAATAGGGGGCTGGTTAAATTCTGCTGAGCCCTTCTATCACGGGACTGAGGATGCTGATATCCATATGCGAGCGTTATGCTGCACTGCACGGACTTAAATATAACGTGAAAAAATCCGAGACAATAGTATTTAAGCACGGCAACGGACCGGATGTAGTGCCGCCCGTTAGACTGAATGGGACTGAATTAAAAAATGTCAATAGTTTTAAGTATCTCGGACATATACTGACAGACAAACTTAAAGACGACGACGATCTCGAGAGGCAACGACGGGCCATTGCTATGCGAAGCAACATGTTGGCACTGCTCTGACCAAGTGAAAATGACTCTGTTCGGGGCCTATTGCCAGGCGTTCTACACTAGTCACTTGTGGTACCATTACACGAAGCGGTCGTTCAGCAGACTCAGAGTACAGTACAACAACGCGTTTCGTGTGATGTTACGGCTGCCGTGGCGGTGTAGCGCGTCTGGTATGTTCGCCGCGAACAGAGTGGACGACTTCTACGCTATTATGCGTAAGAGGCACTGGTCCTTTGTCAGGAGAGTGAGCGAATCGACAAACAGTATTGTAAAGGTAGTGTGCACAACATGCTACCTAAGGAGTAAGATGTCAACGACACTTTTTCTGTGATTGGAAATTAATTTAAATTTTATTTTATTTTAATTGCATCCTAATTGTATATTTTTAATGTAACAAATGTAATTTTATGGGTTAATACCTAAATAAATAACTAATTTATTATTATTATGTTTTTGTTTTTATTTGTTTTTCTCTCCAAAGGAGGGTATTTTACTTCCATACCCGCGGGCTTTTGGCCAAACGAATATAGAAGGTAGGTATGTTACCTAAGGACTACCTAATGTTGTTCTAAAGCTAAAAATTTGCGTACTATTCTGCATGTGTTCATAATTACAGCTTTTTGTAGGAGGATGTATGTAAGTGGATGGACACCGAGGGTTTTGAGGCTGGTGTGGAGGGTGCGTGGAATAACACCTGTAGATGAAATTACGATTGGAATTGTCTTCACCGTATTTACTCGCCATTGGTTTTTTATTTCTACGGACAAGTCAGTGTACTTGCTGATCTTTTCAGTGTGAGTAGACGCTAGATTGTGGGTATTGGGTATGGCTACGTCAATCAGATACACAGTTTTTGCAGGTTTGTCGTGAAGTATAATGTCAGGTCTATTGTAATGCACGGTTTTGTCGGTGATGATAGTTCTGTCCCAGTATAGTTTGTGATTGGATGACTCTAAAACAATTTGCGGTGTATATTTATAGTAAGGGGTTCTGTTTTCAATAAGGCGGTGTTTAAATGCAAGGTATTGGTGGATGATGGCTGCTACTTGGTCATGACGGTGTTTATAATCTGTCTGGGTTATGGATCGGCACGCTCCTGTTATATGTTGTATTGTCTCTGAGGCACCATGACAGCGTCGACATAAGTCAGTAGTTAAGTTACGATCGCGGATGATATATTTTCTATAATTCCTGGTGTCTATAATTTGATCTTGGATGGCGATCATAAAACCTTCAGTTTCGGGGAACAACTCACCTCTCTTAAGCCACATGTTGGATGCCAGCTTGTCAACGTTGGGATTAGTCAAATCCAGTCGGTGTCTGCCGTGGAGCGCCTTTTGTATCCATGCTTCTTGTTTTTGTTGAGGCTCTGTGATCGATTCATTCTTTTGTTTTATATGGTCATTCAAATTTAGCGGAGTAAATTTTCGATCAGCGCTTACAACAGCCTTGTGCATTTGAGACCGAGAAGCTTGGTTGTGAAAAAACTTTCTTATTGTACTTACCTGTTTGTTGTGGAGATTCTTAATATCTATTAAGCCTCTTCCACCTTCTGCTTTCGGTAGAGTCAGCCTCTGGGTGCAGCTCCGCGGGTGGTGCTTACGGTATTTGGTCAATAGAGTATTAATCATTCTTTGAAGGTTACACAAATCCGTTTGCGACCACTGTATGATACCAAAAGAATAAGTTAGGACTGGAACCGCAAATGTATTAATTGCCTTGATTGTGTTGCGTGCGTTGAGGTGGCTGTTCAAAATTTTGTGAAGTCTATCTGTAAATTTCTGTCGAAGTATAGTTTTCGTTACTTTATGGTGAATTTGCTGCGTCTGTTGATATCCGAGGTACTTATAGCCAGCATCTTCATCTACAGGGTCTATTTGCTGTCCAGTGTTGAGAGTGTAACTATTGCATTCCACTTTACCTTTTCGAATCGACTGGATTTTGCATTTGTCGATGCCAAATTCCATGTGTATATCTGATGAAAACGCTTGCGTGATGTCTGCTAGATTGTGAATGTCAGTTAACTATTACCGTAGAGTTTGATGTCGTCCATGTACATTAAGTGAGATACTGTTTGCGAGGTGTTACCATATTTCAGTTCAAATCCAGATATGCTTTTGTTCAGCAAATTAGAGAGTGGATTGAGTGCTAGACAAAACCAAAGCGGACTAAGAGAGTCTCCTTGAAATATACCTCTGCGGATGTTGATTGGTTCCGTTACAATATTGGTATCGCTGCTGGAAATTTTAAGAACTGTTGTCCATTGTGACATTGTGTTTTGTAAAAACTGTATGATGGTTTGGTGAATTTTGTAATGCTTAAGAATATGAATAAGCCAGGTGTGTGGTACGGAGTCAAATGCTTTTTTGTAGTCGACGTACATGGTGTAGATATCTCTTTTATTACTGAGTGCTTGCTTGGAAATAACGGCATCTATAGTAAGCTGTTCTTTACAGCCTTGACTCTTCTGTCGGCATCCCTTCTGCTGCTCAGCTAAAATGTTGTGGGTGTCAATGTGTCTATATATAAGTTTGCTAATACATGATGTTATGATTTTGTAGATGTTCTGAAGGCAGGTAATAGGTCTATATTTGGCCGGGTTACTTTTGTCGGTTTTATCTTTACGCAACATATATGTTGTGCCTTGCGTAAGATATGGCGGTAATGTTTCAGGATTATGGATGAATGCATTAATATGTCTAAGCAAAATCGGATGCAAATAGGTGAATTTCTTAAGCCAGTAGTTGTGGATGTTATCGGAGCCAGTTGCTTTCCAGTTATGAGTCTTCCGTATGACTGTTTGCAGTAGATCAAGGCTGATTTGTTCAAATGTCATGTCAGGTACGGAACCAAGTGATTGTTTGTCTGTCTCAATCAATTCAGAGTTCCGATGTTCCACTGGTTTAGACCATATTGCGGACCAGAAGTGGTGCAATTGTTCCGCATTGGGAGATTCAGAGTTGCTATTGGGGTCTTGTCCCGCTTCACGGGTATTATTGAGAGAATTTTGTAATGTCCTGTAAAATACTTTTTCATTATTAACAAATTGCATATTCTGTGTTTTGCGGAGGGTCGTGAGTTTATACCTACGGAGTCTGTTAGTTAGTGCGCTAAGTTTTTGTTTGAGGGTATCGAGGAAATGTGTTAGTTCCGTATTTTCCGGTTCATGTCGGGAGTGAAGTTTATACTGTCTTTTGATTGCATTTATATGTCTCGTCAGTCTTGGGCTAGAATTTCCGTTAATAAATTCTGTTAGTCGGCCTATCTTAGTTCTTAAATCTGTTATTCTGTCATGTAGTCTCTTTTGCCAGAGGGGGGGTTGGTTGTTATATTGGTGGGTGTATTGCGATTCTCTAATCTTAGAACCATTTTGGACAGCTGCCGTAAATGCAGCGCAATAAAGAATAGTTTGTGTGCTTTCAAAATTTAAGTCTGGAGCTAGATATTTTGGAAGAATAGCGCTGTTAATAAAGTGAACTATAGAGGCAAGGTTTTTAGACGGCTTTTGTTTAGGTATAAAGGGTCTATTAGAGGGGACAGAGTTGCAAATTTGATCCTGAGCGGCTAGAAACGCTTGTTCAATCTCCTTTTGTTTTGAGATGGGGAGATAGCTCAGTAGTGGTACATTTTCAGTGGCACTTAAATTGTCAGGTTGAGTTTCGTAGTTGCTTACAGGGTTGTTATTTATTGTAGGATATTCATCCAATAAATCAGTTTCCGGGCCTAAGGTCACTGTGTCGGTATGGGGTAAGTTATATGTAGTTTGAGTAGTGTCATCTAACGCTAGCTCACGCGAAATTTCAAGTTTAATATCCTGCAGTCTTTGTTCGCTCACGTATTTATTATTAATGATAGCTCTTCGTTGGTCTGCTATCCTCTGCTCAGATACGTGTGAAAACTGGGGGTGCTTTGCGATAATTGTTTGATAAAGAGGTTTTCTGTATGCTGTTATGTTTGTTTCTAGTAGTGTTATTTTGTAGTATTCTCTTATTATAGACTCGTTAATCTCATTTGTCCAGATCATTCGTTGGTCCCTGTTTTGTGTGGCTGATTGGGGTTGATGGGGGGGAGACGTTGAATCTTTAAGATCATTTTCTGCTAGTTTTCTAATTTCTGTAATATCTGCATCAGATAATAGGTTATTCCGTACAATGACCCTACGTTGGTCCCCTAGGCGCTGTTTGCTGACTTTAAATAAAGGGAACTTTTGGCTAAATTCCTCGTGTAGTTGTGATAAATATTTTCTGGTTTCGGTTTCAAGAGCAGTGATTCTAAAGTACGTGCGCAAGATAAAGATGTTCATTTCGCGAGACCATTTCTTGCGCACATTTGGATCAGCCGTGGCGGGTGCAGGTTGGTTGGCAGTGCTTGCCTCCTGCACAACGTCCTCGGCCGTACTAATTAAGTTAGGAGATGGTGTACACGCTGACGACGCGCTCTCGGAATCAGAATAGTTCAAGTAAGAAGCTGGTGATGACGGAACTGAAGAAAACAAAGAAACTGACGACGCAGGAATTGAGGGGCACAACGATGTAGGGGAAGATGCACGGGTCGAGGGGTTTTCGGCTGTAGTATATTTTTCGATGGAAACCCGCCTGCTCAGCTCCTCATCGCCGCTGGTTCGCATGCTGTGGCACCCAGCAACGGCTCCAGATGCGCCCCGACGATTGCCCTCGGGCAGCGGCCCGACTGCGGCTGTAACAGATTGTTCGATGGGAGCCCGCCTGTTCAACTCCGCATCGCCGTTAGTTCGCATGCTGTGGCACCCAGCAACGGCTCCAGATGCGCCCCGACGATTGCCCTCGGGCAGCGGCCCGACTGCGGCTGTAACAGATTGTTCGATGGGAGCCCGCCTGTTCAACTCCGCATCGCCGTTGGTTCGCATGCTGTGGCACCCAGCAACGGCTCCAGATGCACCTCGACGATTGCCCTCGGGCAGCGGCCCTGGACGTAAACTTCTCGATCGTAGCTGCATAATTACTCTATAAGGGAAGAAGAAGAAAGGATAGGAAAGAGGAAGGATTGGGATCTTAGTTTGGGAAGGGTTGCCTAGCTGATATTGGCAAATGTTATAGTATCTCCCATACTGGGGTGTGGTCTAGATCTTTTGACCTTGGTAGTGTCACCAACCCGTAAGCCCCCCCACCACGGCAAGGTGATCCCTTTGGGGGGGTTATTATTATTATTATTAAATATTGCGGATGGAATCGCGGCGGAATTGAGCATGAACGTTACTTTTATCGACAGGGTGGGATGCGCCAAGCCGTCTGTAAGATATCGTAAGTGGTGTTCGTTAAGATCTGAATGTATGGAAAGTTTGACATGTTTCTATGGAATTACAGCTGCCAGCGCCATATTTAAAGGGACGTAGGTTCGTGGTCTTCTCTCCCTCTCACTGAGCATAAGCGTGAGCGAGATGGAAGTGCGTGTTTGGAAGCGCGGATATCATGTGCACTCGCTCCTGACTTACGGCGTGGAGTTTTGGGGTCGCGCCTCCGACTGGAGGCGTGTGTTCTCGCAGCAAAAGCGCGCCATCCGCGCGATGGCCGGTAAGCCAAGGGATGCCCCAGCGTGTGACCTTTTTCGCGATCTCAAGATTCTGCCCCTGCCTTGTTTACTCATTTACCAGATCTCAGTGTTCACACACGAGAACTTGGATATGTTCAAGCGCAGAGGCATTAACACAAACTACAACCTGCGCAGTAATATACACCATAAAAGGCTGATCGCCGAATCACACAGACTTGCCAAGTCAGAGCGATCCGCGTACTTTGTAGGCCCCTCTATTTACAATCGCCTGCCAGACTCCGTAAGAGATGCAACTTCCACCGCAGCATTCAAGGTCAGGCTGAAAAAGTGGTTGACGCAGGAGTCATTCTATTCGTACGAAGAATTCTTTAGTATACCAATGATTGATAATTTAAAGGTATAAAATATAGTTTGACATATATAAATAAATATTCGTAAATATTTTACCCTGACTTGTAGCAATTGTTATTAAATATTTCTTTCTTCTTTCTTCTTCATGTTTTTTTAATTTTATGTCTTTGTGCGTTTTAATAAATAAAAAAGTAATAGCTGATTTCCCTCAAACATGACACTGCCGGTTTTTAGAACCAATTGTAATCTGTTTAGGTGTTGTGCATAATTTGTTACGATTTTTTTAAGTGTATTTTAGACCTATGTTCGTGATTTTTTTCTATCAAGCGAAAGTCAAAAACTCAGGATTCGAATAGCTGATTTCCCTCGAAAAAGCCTCAAGATTGCTAATTGAATTTAGGGTAGCCGTATTATAATCCAAACAAGAGCTACGATTTTTTAAAAGTCCGTTTTCGGAGCTCACGTTGCCTTAACGTTTATCGGTCTGTAACGGCCTCCGTAGCCCAGTTAGTAGTGACTCTGCCTACGAAGCTGGAGGTCCCCCGGGTTCGAATCCCTACCAACTAGGCTTAAGCGGTCGTCAAAGTAAAATAAAAGAGAAAATAAACGCTTCATCGTACAGAGAAATAAAAAGAAAGGCAGAATGTAGAACAAGTTGGAAATTACTCCACCGACAAGAGCCTTGCTCTTAAATAAGAAGAAGAAGATAGGCATGATTCCTCATTTTAAAATTGACAACGTAGTGTTGCTAAATCGATAGCAAACCATCAAATTATTGTAATAAATTATAAAATATGATTAAAATTATGAAGAGAAGAGACCTTACAAGTTTAGAAAAATTATGTTTTTTTTTATTGTTAGAATCTACCTACCTATAATGTGCCTAAACGCAGTATTTCGCGACCGAAACAGCAATTTACTTGATTTTCCAAACAACGATTACAAATACATAAGCAGTTTTGACCTCATACCCGTGTGACAATTAACTTAGTATGAATTGTTTCGCCTGTCGCCAGCGAGGTCAATTGTTTGTCTCAAATGTTTGGGTATTTATGTTCTTTAATTTTAGTTACTCCCATAAAAACATTTGATCCTCTCCAAAAATCCGCCCCGCTGCCGCTGGCGTCCAGTCCGCGGACTTACAGCGTTGCTATCAGTACCTAAGCATTGTGATATCTATGTACTCAAAAACTCAAAATATATGCATTATATTATGACATACTTATAATGCCTCCAGTACTTTCCCAGTAAAGCTGCTCCAGATATATGAGCGAGATGACATTACGCTGCCCTGCCTCTCTACAATTTTTACCTTAAGTAAATAATGTCCAATGTGGAGGTCGTTGTTGTTCTACATCCGTAACTATAACCCTAGAAACCGTACACCTCCGGGTGGTGCTAAAAGAACAACAAACTCGGCAGCTGCACTGTTCCTTCTGAACCTCGCAGTGCACACTGGAACTCTATCAGCGACATGGATACGAATACATATATGTACCAGTGTGTAACCGCCATACGATAAATAAAATAGTAATGTCCAGAAAATTAAATAAACTGACATTTGATCAAGGTATACGAACCTAGTCCTTACTGAATTATTTAATTTGCCACCCTGTAGACAGTTACATCGTCATAAAACTGGAGTAAGCGTGGGTTGTGAAATATCTACGTAGGATTGGATGTCAACTTTATAACCTACATAAATTCGCTAGTTTTACAGTGTGTCAATCACTTTGTTAAGCTAAAGGGTAAATTATATCTTCCTGAATCGGATATTAGGGCTCGGCCACTGAAAGGGAGGCAGCGGGAGAAATGCGCTATACGTGGGACTGAGAGGTCGCGTTCCGATCTCTCGCTTCCACGATACGTTTCATTACACAACCCCAAATTTTTTTTTAACCATGATATGAGGCTTGCGAGTCTTTCAGTTCTAACGTTCTGGATCTCAATTCCAAATTCTTTTAGGTACCTACCATAGTGATATTTCCTTCACTAATTGACAAATGATAGAAAATGTGTGAGGAAAAATATTTAGAAATTGCATGTAATATTTTTGCTCTCACATTGAGCCATGCCAATTAGTAGAGGAGCGTTTATTTTATGATTGACCGTGAGATTACGAAATACGTAACATTGATGTGATCAACTGAAACATTTTTTTGAAAGAAGAAAACCAAACTTTTTTCAGTAATTTTCTGTCTAGATCTGCTGTGTGGAAATCGCCATAAAGATCGCTAAAGCCGTACCTACCTAGCGGGTGACACCTAAGAAGAAGAAGATTTCTACTTTCTACAACTAGATACACTTAAATTCATTCGCCGCTTATCACAAAAGCAGCATCCGAAGCTGCCAAATTATTTTACCATCAATCAATCTGCATCGTGTTTCGAAAAAGATAAATTTAATAAAGTATTTACAAACCTCCACTAAATCGGGCAATTGCAAAAAAACACAAAGAGAAAGCTGCGCTCACCCACGATTTCATCAATAATCACCTCCTCAAACTATTATGAAAGATCACTGATAACAAAACGTATTATAAATATTCAACCTCCTAATACACATACGCCTTATTAGATTTAAACTTAGGACGGCTGACGCACTATACCATAACAGCCTATGAGTATTCACAGTTCTAACGCGTATAGCGCCTTTTGGATTTGAAAGGCACGGCGTTGGGGCTATTTGCCGTGCTTTTGTCAATGTGGGCCTGAATGGGCGGTGGACTCGTTATTCTGTCAAATTGATGCGTTTTGGGGTAGGAAGTAGTGATGGGAGTTCTGCTGCTGTCTGTTCATCGTTTTTTTTCTGGAACAGTCTCTAAAAACCTGCAGTTTTATGTAAGATATATGTAGTGCTGGCAATTTGACCAGGTTGATTGCGTAATCCTAACAGTCCCATCAGTTCATCTACTACTGTTCGGGCCAAAGTGAATATAATCACTACGTTTGTTAAGTCACCGAACAAAAATATTGAACAATTTAGCACTCTAGTAAGAGACATAATTATGTGGTACCTACTGGCAACTTGCACAATTTTATTTTCACACATAATCGCAATCACCAAAGTGAATTAGTCAATTAAATTTATATCAGGTTCCCGTAATCAAAATTTACTTGAACCAACTGTACCATCTATGTACGTCATAAGGTTCCATTCCCATACACGCTGTCATAGTTAATTGTGGTATATCGATAGTTGCTAAATGTTTTGCGTTTTCTCCAGCCTAAAAGAGCGGGACGCACCGATATTGAGATGAGGTTGCTAAATGTTTTTTACTTGCAGTATTTAGGCTTAGTTGGCTTGGCTGGTGGAACGCTTAGGTCACTTTCGCATTTTGCGGGACGGAATTGTTGTGCGGTAGTTTGGCCTTTACCTAATGCTACCCAGATTTCCTTATTTATTGGTATACTCTCAGCATTTAATTTGCGCAGTAGTAATAAAATTGTACTATCAAGGAAGCACTCATTAAAATCAAATGTGGAAGTGACCTTAGTAACATTACAACGCCATCATTAATTTTATGTCATTTACAAAGTATTCATGATCATTTAAAATTATAAATGCAGGTCGTTTGGTCAAAGATCTATTAGCTCTCCTGAATGCAATGTAATTATTCTGAAGGTAAGATACGAGGATGTTACATAAGAATTATAATTTAATGACACTAGTATACACTTAAAACGATGTTGTGAAATGTGTGCTATCAGACTCAGAGTGATAACAACTTTCTTAGAGGTGGATAAACATTGAATATATAGGTAACTAGCTGTTGCCCGCGACTTCGTCCGCGTAGAACATGTTATCGTCTAAATGTTTGTTTAAGGAATTAATTTTTAAAATCATTGAAATTAGCTTTGTAGTCTTGTAGTAAACAGTCTAAAACTGAAGTTACAAATCCCTTACTTTAAAAATGTTTTGCTCTCCATACAAACTTTGAACACCCTTATAATACCTTTTAGGGGATGAATTTCAAAAAACGCTGAAATGAGTTTTGTAGTCTTTTAACAAACATACTAAGATCGAAGTTACAATTCTCATACTTAAAAATGTTCTTGCTCTGATAGTCTGCATACAAACTTTGAACCTTTGAATTAACGCTTTTCGGGGAAAAATTGAAAAGTAAACACTAAGTTTTTTTATTGTAATAAGTATTTTTTCTACAAAATACCAAGTCTCTAGCTCAAAAAATGGGTTTCCCATACGAACCTTGCACCCCTTTTTATTCTCATTAGGGGTCGAATTTTTCAAAACGCTAAAAGCACTTGATTTTTATTGTAATAAGTAATCTTTCAACAAAGTTTTAAGCCCCTCGCTAAAAAAATATTTTCTTCATTCAAACGTTCTTATAAACCCCTAAAGATCGAAGTTTCTAAAATGCTGAAAGTATTTAATTTTATTTTTAATTAGTAAGCATTCTACAAAATTGTAAATCGGCTAAAAAAATGTTTCCTCCACACAAATGTTGCACCCACTTTTAACCCCCTTAGGAATGGAATTTACTAAAACGCTGAATATCCTTTTTTTTGTATTTCAATAACTAATCGTCCTACAAACTGTTAAGCTCCTATCCCAAAAAGAGTTTCCCCATATAAACTTTGCAGCCCTTTTTAACCCTCTTAGGGGTGGAATTTTCCAAAACGCTGAAAGTACTTTGTTTGTACTCAAATAAGTAATGTTTCTACAAAGTTTTAAGAACCCCCTCAGGAGATGATCTTCGGGATAAAAACTATGCATCTTCCCTGGGACTTTTACTATCTCTATACCAAATTTCATCTAAATGGGTTTTATCCAAATTTTCACCCCCTATTTCATTACCTTGGGAACTATTTTCGGGATAAAAACTATCCGCTTTCATTCTCCGAGACTTAAACTATCTCTATACCAAATTTCATCTAAACGGGTTCCATCAAAAGTTTCATCCTCCATTTCACTCCCTTAGGGGGTGATTTCCGGAATTGAAACTATCCTATGCCCTTTCCCAGGACTTAAACTATCTCTAAACTAAATTTCATCTAAATGAGTTCATCCAAATTTTCACCCCCATTTCACCCGCTAAGGGGATGATTTCCGAAATAAAAAATATTCTATTTCCTTCCCTAGGACTCTAACTATCTCTATACCAAATTTCATCTAAATGGGTTCCATCAACATTTTCACGCCTAATGTCACCCCCTCAGGAGCTGATTTTCGGGATAAAAACTATGCATTGTGCTTGGAATCCTACTATACCAAATTTCATCTCCATGGGATTTATCCAAATTTTCAAAACTATCTAATGTCATTCTCCGGGAATCAAACTATCTCTATACCAAATTTTATCTAAACGGGTTCCATTCAAAGTTCAACCCCCCATTTAACCCCCTTAGGGGTGATTTCCGGAGTTAAAACAGTCCTATGTTTCATCCAAATCGGTGCAGCGGTTAAGTAGCACCATACAAATTTTCAACCCCAGTTTCATCCCCTTAGGGGTGGATTTCCGGGATAAAAACTACCCTTTATGTCCTTTCCCAGGACTCAAACTATATCTATACCAAATTGTATTCATATAGGTTCCATCCGAATTTTCACCCCCTTAGGGGATGATTTCCGGAATAATAATTATCCTATGTCCTTTCCCAGGACCTAAACTATCTCTAAACCAAATTTTATCAAAATTGCTTACTTCTAAATTTTCACCCTCTCATTTAACCCATTTAAGGGATGATTTCCGGATTCAAACTCAAACTATTTATGAACCAAATTACATCCAAATCAGTGCCGCGGTTTAAGAAACTCGATATAAATGTTCACCCTCAATTTCACCCCCTTAGGGGTAGATTTCCAGGATAAAAACTACCCTATGTCCTTCCCCGGGACTCAAACTATCTCTTCACCAAATGTATTGAAATGGGTTTCATCCGAATTTTCACCCTGATTTCAACCCCTTAGGGGATGATTTTCGGGATAAGAACTATCCTATGTCCTTTCCCAGGATTTAAACTATCTCTGATACAAATTTCGTCAAAATTGGTTACGTCCAAATTTTCACCTCCTCATTTCACCCTCTATTTTACCCCCTTAGGGGATGATTTCCGGGATCAAACCTATCCTTTGTCCTTCCCCGGGACTCAAACTATTTAAATACCAAATTTCATCCAAATCAGTGCAGCGGTTTAAGTAGCTCCATACAAATTTTCACCCCCAATTTCATCCCCTTAGGGGTGGATTTCCGGGATAAAAACGACTCTATGTCCTTTCCTAGGACTCAAACTATATCTAAACCAAATTGTATTCAAATGGGTTCCATCCGAATTTTCACCCCTTATTTCACCCCCTTAGGGGATGACTTCCGAAATAAATACTATACTATGTCCTTTCCTAGGATTTAAACTATCTCCAAACCAAATTTCATCAAAATTGGTTACCTCCAAATTTTCACCCCCTCATTTCACCCCCTTAGGGGATGATTTACGGGATCAAACCTATCCTTTGTCCTTCCCCGGGACTCTAACTATTTAAATGCCAAATTTCATCCAAATCGGTGCAGCGGTTTAAGTAGCTCCATACAAATTTTCACCCCCAATTTCATCCCCTTAGGGGTAGATTTGTCCTTTTCCGGGACTCAAACTATCTCTATACCAAATTTTATCTAAATCGGTTCAGCGGTTTAGGCGTGAAGAGGTAACAGACAGACAGACAGACAGACAGACAGACAGACAGACAGACACACTTTCGCATTTATAATATTAAGTATAGTATGGATTTCACGAGAGTTGAGGCCACGCACACAACAACACTGTCATGTAATGACAGCGAAGTTTTGAAATTACTGTTCTATTATTGTACCGATAGCAAGTTCAACAGTGAATGGCAAGAAAGACCAAAAAGTTCCTTCAAACTATTTTGTTAAGTATTAATATATTTCTACCAATTCATCGACTTTAAACAAAACAGAAAGCATTTTTATCAATTTTATTTACACCAATTCAAATAAAGGTCACATATGCGTAGTATATATATTAATCGTAGAAACGAAAGAGAATAAGTAGGTGACAAATTGCATTGTCTTTATTTATTTAGCTATTAAAATTGTATTCACATATATGTTCATTACTTTGTTATCTCGTTATCAAACCTCTTTAAAGATGATTGAAGTAACTGGCACTCGTTAAATCGTTGTCATACTTATTGACAACCGGATTTTCCAAGAGACAAGAGAACCTACAGGTTTTTATTCTACGGAAACATGGCTGAAACAATAGGTCGTGGGAAAACTTTAAATAGACAAAGTCGGGAAATTATATTTAACGTGTTGTGTCATTTTAGACAGAACTTAAGAAATAACGGGCAACATTTACCTGCGACAGAAATATACAATGTGACGGCTGAAGTAACCGGTGTATCTAAATCGACAATTCAGCGAATCGTAACGGGAGTGCTAAAAGAAGCTGGAGCTAAAAACTGTCCGTCGTCAACTGAACCATCCAACTCGGCATTAACTGAACCCACGTTCACGACACCGGGACTGAAGCGACCAAGATTATCACCGAAAAACAATTTTGATAAGTTTGATTACGATGTCATAAGAAGATGCATATGACTTTCATTTGGTGCACAAAAAATTGCCGACATTAAAAAGAATACATGAAGTTTTAAAACGTGACATAAACTTTACAGGATTTCAAACTTCATTATGGAGAATCGTACGTAAGTTAGGTTTTCGCTGGAATAAATCACAGTCAAACAGACAGTGTCTCATCGAAACGAATGACATTAGATTGAAGCGTACGCAATATCTTTACATATTAGAAGAATATAATAATCAAGAGCGGCCTATTGTGTATACTGACGAGTCCTACATTGATAGCTCACATTCGACACCAAAGGATTGGACTGATAAATCAAATAAAGGATGCAAAATGCCCGTATCTAAGGGACAACGATGTATTATTGACAATAATGCATGCACAATAATTTATTGTGCATGCATGTACTAAAAATGGTTTTGTTCCCGACGCACTTCTCACGTTTCAATCAAATAAAAAAACTGGTGACTATCATGGGTCTATGAACTTTACTAATTACAGAAAATGGGTCTCGGAGAAACTTTTGCCAAATCTTCAACCAAATTCAGTTTTGGTTGTAGACAATGCATCTTACCATAATGTACAGTATGAGCAGTGTCCAACTAAAAACACAAATAAAGCAGAAATGTTGAATTGGCTAAATAAAAATAAAATACCATATCCTGAAAAAACACGAGGCCTGTATTATATGACATTATACAGCTTTATAAGCCACGACACAAGAAATTCGTTCTGGATAAATCGCTTGAAGAACAAGGGCACTCGGTACTACGTCTCCCACCGTACCATCCTGACCTCAACCCTATAGAAATTTGTTGGGGAATCATAAAAGGAAGAGTGGCAGCCAGAAATTCGGAGTTCACATTCAATAGCGTCATGAGGAAATTAAACGAAGAAATTGAAGCACTTGACAAAGAGACGTTTCAGAATATTTTCAGTAAAACCCAAGAAAATGAAAAAAGATACAGAATAAAGGAACCTAAGATTGATGAACTAACCGAAAACCATAACCTTGTAATAATCAATCTTGACGATTCAGATGAAGATATGCTAAGTGACGATACTTTATAAAAATATATTTTTTTACTGTTGGTTATACCTATTCTTATTAAAATATATGTATATGAATATATATGAGCGTTTTTATTTACATTCACTCACTCATTTCATTCATTAACTTTTTTTGCAATCAGTACTTTATTCACCTCAATTCTCGTGAAATTACCTAAACAACAAATGATAAACATTGAAATGTGTTTGTTTTCACATTTCAATGAGTTTAAACGCCAAATTTTATCGATGTTTTCTTTATCGACACTATTTCTCACTACTCCATCCTTAACTGCACCTCTAGTTCCCACATTTTTTGCGCAACCACCAGGATTACCAAACAATGCCGTGCGTAGACGCACCACACATCATCTCCCGCCCAAGTTTTTGCCGAGAGCCATAATGGGATTCCGCAATTCATAAAAGCTCCTTTATAAACGGTCCATTTTTCCAAAAGTTGTGCAAACACGTGTCTGAGAAACGATGGACAGGATTAAAAAGATGTTTGGAAATTTAATTGAATGAAAAGACTCCACAAGGCGAGAGGCATGCCACGTGCATAAATAAATATAAGTAAACAATGAAATCCTTGAAGATTGCCGCTATGCTCTGGAGTGAACTCTGGACAAAACAAAAACTAGTAGGTACGCAATGAGAAAGTTGGGCACATCTCCATCATTTTAACGATTTATGAATTACCCTCCAACCTTAGAAGTTTTCTGAGCGACCTTAATAAATAAATAAAAAAGAATTCCTTCCTTACGAACGGCTCTTCTCAACAAAAAAAAAAACATCGTCAACACAACCTAGAACATCAAAATTTCCGTTAGATCTGTATTATTGTAGGAGTGAACTCTTGAATGTGAATTGTTTGGTAACCAGATGAAGTGAAAAATTTAGTAGTGACAATCCACCAATCACATAAAAGATGAGTCAATATGAATAATATGATTGGTTGATTTTGACACCCAAACCTCACACCACACAGTGCTTCCAGGTGGTGATATGATGACATTATGAGAAATCCTCATTGACTTGATTTAAGAGGCAAAGTTACACATCTCTATATAATTTGTCATGCGAAATGCTAGATTTGTATATAGAGGTTTGGTTCTGAGGTTCATAAATAACCATGATGTATTCATAAATCTTTTGTTTCCCGAAACCTATCAGCAACAATCGAATTTTGATAAAACTGAATCGGGGCTTACAGCACAATGTAGTGCAAAAGTAGGTGTGTTTTATTTATAGCCACGTTGTGATCACTGTTCACAAATATAAAGGTGGAAAAAACACAATGCTCAATCCTGCCACGTTAAGAAGGACACAAGTTCCTACAGGCTTCATAAGGCTTGCTGCATTTTTTAATTGGCCGGTATTCAATTCGTGACGGAGAATGATGGGCGTTTATTCAACGGAAAAATTATGCAACCAATTGTAATTTGAGCATCGATAAAAACTGCTACTGCGGTTGTCCATTTTTATTTGCTCGTTGTTGTGATGTTTGCGTCGTGTCAAAATATTGGTGCAATCGATTTGATTAAAGTTTTTACACTATTCAATGTTATGTAATGTTATAATAGGTAGATTTTCTGTTTTTTTTGCTTCAGTGGAATCTTTCTGTGTGGCTTTACATTTGCCATTATTTAGGTTTCGCTGGTAGCAGTGCTCCTTTAGTCTCTTTTAGGCACTATTATACACATTGGCCAATATTCATGTTGGCTGAATCAACAGATCGATTGACTATTTATGCAATTATGTTTTTCAGACCATTAATCTACTTGGAGTCAACCTCGAAAAAGTTTCTAAGTAGCTAAAGAACTTGAAATAAAATCGGTTGTCTTAGTATACGTTTTAAGTGGTAAGTCTTGAGATCATTAATTAAGTCAGTCATTGAGGACATTGAGAATATCCTTTACTTCTGAAGATTAATGGTTTTCCTGAAGTCGGCTATGTCCTAAACTTAAGAAGGTTATGGATCTTGCATATTTTTTTATGGAGACTCCGCAAGATTTAACAATCGTGGTGTGGTTTTCTTATTGATTGGACACATAAACTCGTTAAGGTGGTTCGATTGCCATACAAAGCGTTATTTGACATTCGCAGGCAAAATAGTTTTCCCAAAATATCACGTGACAAACCAATTTCTCAAATTAATCTAGTTTATACAAGTTTATTCTAGGAAAGGGGGAATTTGGCGCAAATGGGAAGCCAATTTATGAAAGTTTGTTACATAAGTTTCTTAAAATATCACGCCGTTAGCCTACGAATGTCAAATAACGTTTTGTATGGCAATCGAACCACCTTAAATAATCAATCGATGTGACAGTTCCGATGCGATAAGGTTATACCACTCTTAAATATTCGAGTTATCCATAATCCATCATCAATTTTGGAGGTCATTTTATGAAGCACCTTAAGAAAAAAATAAAAATTTGGTTGTTTATGTCGGTACCTGAATTTCTTAAATCTTCTGCTATTTAAAATGCTGGCATTGTGTAAGAAATCTAATATCTTAAAATAACATCGCAATGCAAATATCTAAAGGAAGTCTTTTGAACTTAAAAAAAGGGGACCCAAGGCTTACCTTACGATGATTAATCCGAAGATAAGGACCTAGAACCACAAAGACACAAATGTGCCCAACGTTGATGGAAAGCCGATAAACTAAAAAAAAGAGGTTTTGTCGAGTTATCAACAATCTTTGGGTACAAACTGCGACAGGCTACACTGGCCATTAATATACCTTATCTCCGTGTAATAAGGTTCATGTATGATCAGTTAACTGGGTCGTAGATGGTACTTTGTTGCCAGCACGTGTTTAGACTGGCGATTACGCTTTCAATTGTCTGTTACGTTTTCTGCGGTGATACTTATCGTGACATCTGTAGCTGTGCTGTGTTTTATTTTAGCACCTTGTCACATTATTCCTTTTGCCAATCCCCTATGGCAGTCCATGAAGTATGTTAAGTAGATAAGGTTTCAAAGTGTAGTGTCTTTAATGTACTACTGCGGTTAGCGAAACGGAATTCAGCTGCTATCACGATACTCTTGTAAATGGGCTAAAATGAGATCTTATCCTGATTTGTTTTCGCAGTTATGAATGTACTTAGACGCCAAATTATAATACTAAAGCATTTTCGAGCATGTAATATGTCATAAACTACCTACCTATGTTGTGGAAAGTAAAAAATGTTTGAACTTATACCTAATGAATATTTTTTTACCTATTATTATAGTATTTACCAAAAGTTTAACTTTAATGGTCCAGTCAGTGCTTGATTGAGAAAAAGTGATATGTTGGGTTTCTGGAATAAAGCCATTTAGATTTTTTCTCTCAATCGTAGCATCCCCGAAATGTAAACATTTTGCAAGGAATATTAAGTTATCATTGTCTTGATAAAATATTGAATGAGTAGGTACAGTTTACGTTTTGGCAGATACAGGGCAAAAGTTCGTGTTGGCGTTGACATTCAAGTTATAAACAAAAAAAATATAATCGACATGACTGATCTAAACTCAAAGGGTGTTTAACAAGAATTCGTTCTTCCGAGAACGCGTCAAGATTATTAAACGTTGTTACACCCTCGAATAAAACGTAGATATTTCAGATAGATTAATTGCCACGACATCGTGTGTGTTCCTTTGATGGAACGCTGATCAAAACCATGATAATAGTCCTCAAATGTTCATAAAATTCCTTGAGGGTGAAGTCACGATGTCATTACAGTGTCTTTTGATAGTTGATGATCTAAATGAGGTTGATTTGGGGATTAGAGCGACATAACTCGACTGAATGACATGAAGGTCCTATTGTTATAGATTATTCACATTACTTATGCTCTTCTACACGAGGAGGAGCTATACTGTTCCCTAATGACTGTGATGAACTGTTATCATAGAAGGTCGTGTTTTAATAATAAAAATGATGACTTAGGCTCTTCCGAACAAGGGTGGCATACTGTTAGTTAATGAATGCGATGATGACTCTTTTGTTGTGGTTTGAGCTTTTATTCTATGTGTTCTTCGCTTTGGCTTTCATACACCAGTATATTACCAACCTCATATTTTAAAGTAACATCTGTATAAAGAGTCTACACTTTATTAGTTCATCAACTGATTATATATAGATGATCTATTGTTAATAATTATATACCTATTCTTCTTGTATAATAATTTACAGTAAAACAAGACACAACAAATATGAACAAATGAAATATATGCATAGTTAACAAAAATAAAAAATATATATTATCTAAAATCACAATGAACAGTTTTTCATTCAGTTGCTGTTTTATTTTAATAGGCGTTTTTAGCTATGTACCTAATTTAAACGTTTTGTATAATACGGGGTAACAATAATATGTGGCGTAATACGGTATTTTGTTTTGACATCTTGTGATATCGCTGTTTTTATGTCGTCTCGGTGGAATATAGCATATTCAATATACCATGTTATATCGAATTATCATTGAATGTTTCACACATTCAGAATAAATCGCTATTTAAACTACCTACTTTTTACAAAATTGGCTTTATGATTACTCCGATTAAATTTGTCTTGATTTATAAAAGGGGACATGTTTCGGATATCGCTTTTGTTTCATGTCATGTTCCTGTGTACAATTAGGTTCATCTAAATGTAAATTTTTATATGGAAAAATTACAGTTGCATTCTCCTCACGCGCGTTCGAAACGTTACGTGATTACCCCTCTGGAGATATCCCTATGGCATACCTACCGAAAACGTCCAAGTTGTCTAAAGTATGTCTATCGATATTCTTGTAGGTACTTCATCTGATGATTGAGCCAGAAGATATAACTCTTCAATGGTTAAATATTTTTTGGTAACTTATTGTACTGCAACGTCTTTAAACATGTACACGTTATGTTTGTGCAAGAAGGTTCAAAATTGTGTCCAAATGTTTGGAGTTGACCGTTTCATGCCAGCGAGCCGACATCATCGGTGCAAATAAACTGTTTCGAGAAAATGACGTGTTATAGCAGCTTATAGACAGACGTCATTGTGTTGGGTATTACTGGGTAAACAAAGAATTAGGGTTCCATAGAAACTATAACTGCAAAACGACTCTCTCCTACGTTTTTCAATGGATGGGGCTTGATTTAGTTCATCACTTTTTCATCGTAATTGCATAGCAATTGCACGTAGAACAACCACGTAAATATCGGAAGCCGTAGCGTGGGTAGAAGGTGAAATGACCTGGTAAAGACCTGGTAAAGACCTGGTAAAGACTGGTAGGTGCCATCATCATGAGCCTAAGAACGGAAAGTGCCCCTGGATGGGACAACATACCAACCAAATTTCTCAAACTGCTAAAAAACCATGTTGCTCCTGTTATTAGCCACTTAGCTAATCTTTGCTTCAGCACAGGAATGTTCCCCGGCCCACTTAAACAATCTATTGTCACTCCTGTGTACAAGAGTGGTGAGAGAGACGACGTCAACAACTACAGACCAATATCAGTACTGCCAGCTATTTCTAAAATAATTGAAAAACTAATAAATAATAGACTAATAGCATATTTAGATAAATTTAACATCATTTCTGACTTCCAGTTTGGCTTTCGGCGATCTAGATCCACTGAGGACGCGATTCTTTCACTCACAAACGTAATTATAGACAAAATAGAAAGTGGAAAAAAATGCTTAGCTGTGTTTCTCGATTTAAAAAAGGCCTTTGACACCGTCTCTCTCCCCACACTCGTACGCAAGATGGAGTGCGTTGGTATTAGGGGACTCCCACTGAGATTGCTAAGTGACTATCTACATGGTCGCACTCAAAAAACTAAGTTGGGAGACCACATAAGCAATGAAGTTGACATCACTTTTGGCGTCCCCCAGGGAAGTATCTTGGGGCCCACGTTATTTTTAATCTACATCAACGATCTAATTAACCTAAATGTAAACCACGGTAATATCCAGTCTTATGCTGATGACACTGTCATCGTCTTTGAGGGTGATTCCTGGGAGTCGGTGTTCGTGAATGCAAATGTGGGTCTTGGTAGGGTATCCTCGTGGCTAAAATCCAACCTCCTCACTTTAAACGTTAAAAAAACGAACTACATTTGTTTTACCAAGTACAATAGCACTCAACCACAGACTAACCTAAACCTCAAAATACACACCTGTTCACTTACTGATCGCCTTCTATGTAACTGTAAGGACATTGAGAGGGCTAGTTCCACTAAATACCTTGGTGTCATCTTAGACCAGCGCCTATCTTGGCATCAGCATATTGAATTTGTAAATGGTAGAATTCGAAAATTGGTATGGATCTTTAAAATTCTTCGACATATTGCAAACAAGACACTACTTAACCAACTATATGTATCGTTAGCGGAATCCATCATGACCTACTGTATCACCATCTGGGGTGGAGCAACTAAATCCAAATTCTTGGAGGTTGAAAGAGGGCAACGGTGTCTGTTAAAGGTAATGTACTTGAGGCCATACAGATTTCCCACAAATGAACTGTATAAAATAAGTGACAAATTATCAATGCGAAAACTGTATATCCTCCATACAACATTAAAGTTACATAAAACACTAAAATTTAATCCAACGCTTCTAACTAGAAGACGTAAAAACACCGTTGCCCCACTTACAACATATAGATCTTTGTTTGCTAAAAGGCAGTATAAGACACGTGCAGCATACCTTTATAATAAAATAAATGTTAAAATTAATATCTATCAACAAAAGAAATATAATTGTAAGAGGTCTCTAACGGAATGGTTAAATATGCTAAGTTATGAAGATACTGAACTGTTACTTAATCTTGTATTAATCTAAATTTAATTCTATAGTTAGTAAAACATAACAAAATGGAAAATGTTATATATAATATATACCTACTTTATCAAACAACACACACGCACGCACACACTAACACACACGCACGCACACACTAACACACACACTCACAAGCGCACACACAGGCGCGCACACACACACACACACACACACACACACACACACACACACACACACGCACACACACACACACACACACACACACACACACACACTCAACTTTAGGGTCACGACACTATGCCTGTGATACCTAATTCGTCTTTGTTTTTATTTTATGTTATAAATATTTACCTACATATAAGAAATTAACATTAACTGCTTTTTTATGGAGGAGCGGGTCTTCCTGACACAGGTATTTTTTACCTACTAGGAAGACCCAACCTTATTTTCAATGTAACCTAGCAATCTATGAAATAAAACATTTTCATTTTCATTTTTTTTTCATTTTCATTTTCAAAGACCGCGGGAGTCCGCTGGATGCGGGTGGCGCAGGCCCGATCACTTTGGCACCATTTAGAGGAGTCTATGTCCAGCAGTGGACGTCTTTCGGCTGATATGATGATGATGAATTCTATGAAACCAATACCGTTCTGTCGCCTTGCAAAGCGTCACTTCAGACAAATATGAATCTGTTTAAGAACACTTGAAATACAATTTTAATGAAAATGAATTTTCATATGTAGGTACATCTCAGAATATGCTCCAAGTTTGATTATTTATTAACCTACCTTCAGGCCTGTTTCTCAACAACTTTTAATACAAGTTCAATCGAGCGTTTAAATTTTAACAACTTTTTGTGATTTTGTTGGCTTAGTCTTAGACGGTATTTTCTTTGAAATAATAATGTTTTTTTTCTATGTATTCGTTATTGAACATTTTGGTAGATTAAGGTTAATATTTTGGATTTTATGATTTGTTAGTATCAAACATTATTAATTAGTTTGTCGTGTATTTGAAGAAATAATTATCTCTTGAAAAAAGCCATAAAAATACTTATCTTTTTCTTCACACGATTTTCAGCATCATCGGTTGTCAGACCGGTAAATTAATACATTACTAAGATGTGCATATTTACGTATAGGTACCAAAGTTATCAAGTAAGTATCTTGAATATCAAGAGTATATGCCCAGTCTAATTTTGTGCATTTGTATCAACTAGGTACATACACTATATAGACGGGTAAACGTTATTATTGTCTGAGATAAATATTATAACTTATTTTTGACACATCTCCAGTTTTTCAAATCCTTTATAATGTAAATGCACATGACGAGTAAGGCACGTGATAATGTGGACACGCTGGACAAAACTACCATTTTTTTCCGGGGTACCTACTAGTTAGGTAGGTACTTATTAGCATTACATTTTTCATAGGAACCAAATCCTCCGTCGGGTATCTTTAGTTTTAAAGCGGCCATCTTGAATTATAGGTATATTATTATCAATATTTCGAGTTCTAAATTACTAAGAATCACAAACAATAGACACATACAATACATACATACGAGGGCTGTTTGATAAGTACCCGTGTTTAGAAAAAAAAAAACATATTTTTTTGTATATGTATATTTATTTCTCTACTTAGTCACCTTTTAACTCTATACACTTGTTCCAGCGGTATTCTAGCTTTATGAAGCCATCCAAAAAATAAGATTTCGGAAAGTCGAAATAGGCCTCTGTGGCGGCGATGACCTCATCATTTGACGCAAATCTCTTTCCGCCGAGCCATTTTTTTAGGTTTGGGAATAAAAAAAAGTCGCATGGGTCATAGTCTGGTGAATATGGTAGATGCGGCAGCAATTCATAGCTTAATTTTTCTAATTTTGCCCCTGCGATTTTGGACGAGTGAGCTGGTGCATTGTCATGGTGGAAAATAACTTTTTTCTTTTTAAATGCGGTCGTTTATTCCTTAAAACGGAATCAAATTCGCCCAATACATTTGCGTAGTATTGCCCGTTATCGTTTTTCCTTTTTGTAAGTAATCAATATGTATGATCCCTTGCGAGTCCCAAAAAACGGTCGCCATGACCTTTCCGGCCGATGGGACGGTCTTTGCTTTTTTTGGAGCTGATTCGCCTGGTAAAATCCACTGCTTTGATTGTTCTTTATTTTCTGGGGTTTAGTTATGAATCCACGTTTCGTCTACTGTCACAAAACGCCGCAAAAACTCATTCGAATTGCTTTTATACTTTGCTAAACATTGCTTCGAAGTAGTCATTCGGGTAAGCTTTTGTTCCTCGGTGAGCAAACGCGGCACCCATCTTGCAGATACATTTTTCATTCCTAATTTGTTTTCTAAAATATATTGTACCCGCTCGATTGAAACATTAATAGTGTCAACAATTTCTCTAAGCTTTATTCGGCGGTCGGCTAATACGATATTTTCAATTTTCTTGACCATCTCTTCCATAGTCACCTCAATAGGGCGGCCTGGACGGTCTTCGTCAAAGACGGATGTTCTGCCCCGTTTAAACTCCTTATACCAATATCTGATAGTTGTCATAGAAGGTGTATTATCCTTGTAAACAGCTTGCATTTGTATTTTTATCTCATCACATGTTTTTCCTCCCAAAAAACAGAAAACGAATTACAGAACGATACTGTTCTTTCTCCATATTTGCAATTAAAATCGAAATCTGACATTCAACAGCCGTTAAACGAAAAAAAAACAAAAGAATGCTGTGATATATTTTTAATTTTTCCGGGTCATGAAGGATGCCTTAAAACGGTCGTATATATATATTTTCAGCCAGTGATAAGAATAACATTTGAAAACGGGTACTTATCAAACAGATATTTTTTAGGGTCGAGCTCCCAGAGGATACCAAACGGAACTCTGTTAATAAGCCTCCACTGTCCCGTCCGTCTGTCTTCGTGTCAGCAAGTGTCAGTAATGTACTGTTGGTACATTGGTTGGCTCGATTTATGTATTTAACCTAAACCTATTTACACATTACTTAACTTTGTACTATGTTCACACATACAAACTGTTCCGACAGTTTTGTGAGAAAAAAGTTAATTATAAAGTTTTCATCACACTTGCTCATTAATAGTGTTAATTCATGCCTGTATACAGAAGGACAATGGCCTAAATTGTTTCCGCGGGAATAATGGTCCCAAGGGACTAATGAGCTTGTGTGTGATCTGATTGGTTCAAGCAAATCTAGATGGCCGCGCGCTACAAGAATTCTGCTCTGTGTTTGGTTGAAAATAAAATCGAGCAGGTCATGCGCTGCAAGAATACTACTCTGTGATTGGTTGAAATATTGAAGCTACGCGCTCCACTCGCACTGATGAAGTGAACTTGTCAATTTCACTTTACTATTATCATCATCATCATCATCACCATCATCACCATATCAGCCGAAAAACGTCCACTGCTGGACATAGGCCTCCCCCAAAGAGTGCCAAAATGACCGGTCCTGCGCCACCCGCATCCAGCGGACTCCCGCGACCTTGACCAGGTCATCAGCCTACCCACGCCGCGCCTTCCGGTACGTGGTCGCCACTCGAGAACCTTTCCGCCCTAGCGGCCATCGGTTCTACGTGCAATGTGCCCCGCCCACTGCCACTTAAGTTTAGCGATTCGGAGGGCTATATCGGTTACCTTGGTTCTGCTGCGGATAACCTCATTTCTGATGCGATCACGCAGAGAAACTCCCAACATAGCCCTCTCCATTGCCCGTTGGGTGACTTTGAGCCTTCTTATGAGGCCCATTGTAAGCGACCACATTTCAGTGCTATATGTCATCACTGGCTCGTCTTTTGACACTGCGGAATATTGGACGATTGTACGATGTACTATTTATACTCTGTTTATTCAAAAATAACAAATAATAATTCGGAACACCTTCTTTTCGCAACTAACGTTTGGCAAACTGATTCATTTCGCAACTTTTCATTTCCCAAACTCTGAAACTGTAAATATTTCAGAATTTATTTTATGAAACTAGCCTAACTTTACCTATAGGGTCTTGAACACTATAGGTTAGGTTAGGTTAGTTTATAAAAATCCTGAAATATTTAACAGTTTCAGAAGTATTAAGAGTTTTAACCGAAATAAAACATGAGATTCGATTTATCAATCGTCATTCGGTAATAATCACTTAATGTCAAATGAAATACGTCTTCGCCTCATCACTGCAAACGTCAATGTGACAGCGTCAAAAATAAGAATTTATATATCGTGGACGTGGCCTTATTTCGCCTTATTTCACGTTCCTTTTTGTAAGACCAACTTTGGTAGGCACTCGCCTGTACCTCGCCTGTCGCCTTACAATGATCTCGTTACAGAACAGGAAAGTATTGATATTTTTTGTGATTCTCATAATAGCTTCAAATGCAAAATCAGGGATTTGTTTGAACCTTTTTTTTTTTTTTGACTTAAATAATTAGTGCATTAATGCAAAAAATTGTAACGCAACGCATGCTGTGGTTCCCTATTATAAGGGTTACAATTAGATATTAGATAAGTGCTTGTTTTTTTTTCATAAAATGTTACATTGTGCACTCCGTTGGCAATTCTTAAATAAAAAAAAAATAAAAAAAAATGGCGCTGCGCTGGCAGCTGTCATACGATAGAAAACTATCCAACTTCCCATACAATCAGATCCTAGCGGAATATACCTACAATTACTGACGGCTAATCACAGTTTATGTTTGTTTAAATTAAAGTAACGTATTTATAAGTGGCCTGTAAAGGTTTCACAGGCGTACCATTTAATTGTTGTGAATTTTATTGACCAAGTAAACGGTATGAAACCTAAGCGCATTCAGATAATTGAAAAATCTAACTGGGTCGTATTTTTATCACCGCGCATTTATAAAAACGTTAACCTTTGAATAGTACTGCATAACTTTTATTGACACAGCGTATAAATAAACGGTGCTTGACGAAAAACGTTGCAGGTTAGATATGCGACGAAACCGTGTAATTTTTAGGATGATTATAAAACAAATCTAATTTAACCTAATGTGTTCTATCAACGAGATAATTAGGTATTTAAAAAATATCTTAAGCCTTGGGCTCTTCGAAAAATGTGAAGTTTGGACAAACGATGCAGATGATCGCGATAGGATACCTAAATAAACGTATGAAAAAAATCGGCTGCTTAAATAGTAACTGGACCTACAGCTAAATTAGTAGGTAATACTAGGTATGTAAAGCCGTCTTTCCCGGTAAGGCAATAAGATGATATGTTGGTGAATTACGTTGATCCTTGTTCCAATAACACAATAACACGTTAAACAATTTTCTTATGTATATATGTGAGCTACACACACCGCGACCAAATATATTCAAGGTACAACGAATTCTTGGCAGTGCCACGACAAGCTCGAGTAAGGAATAGCAATATCCTCGTGGCGCCCACCATACAACACAAAATGACATTGAAATTTGAATCAAACTAATAAAAGAAATAGAGTTGAATTTCTTTTGTTTCAAGAGAAGACCAAAACAAAACAAATGCAACTCTATTCCAACCCAAAATTGTTTAAATTGCTTTAAGAGAATATGTCCTTCCAGTAGGCCCATGGGCGCTAGGAGGATATAACTAGCTGGCATAATAAACATACTCGTGCAGGTTTACCCATTAAAATAAAACTTCATGGTATTTTATAAAATAACAAACAAGCGCAAAGTGGGCTCGAAATTCGAACGGAAACGTTTCGTATTTGTTTTATACCAGTTAATGAATACATTTTTAATGAGCACATAATAAAAAACTTTACGACATTTCGTGATACAACGCCCCAGATTTCGATCCACGTTTGACTCGTAAAGAAGTATCAACCGTTGAAAATGTTCAATACGCCTTTTTACTTTCAATGGCGTGATTGGGTTAAGAGGTCAGATCGCAGTAGCCTTCGTAAAATTAGTGCCTACCCCAAATCTTGTTACTAGATGCCAAAGAGGGACTACCACCACCATGGAAAAACGCTGAGAGGACGACTATTCAATTGTTAATTAATGTTTAAAGACACAAGTCTCAACCGATAAGATTTAATATTACTGGTCACAATCAAGCCAAAAAGCCAAGCTGAAAAGCCGAAGCTGGTCGAGCTGAAAAAGTGGTGGGTCTCCAATGACTTGTGATTCAGTTGGATACTGTTTGTATATTGTGTAGATATATTTATTTATTATTATATAGATATAATATTTATTTATAGAATGTGTATATTATTAAGCGCCAATTAAAACGATGGTTGACAGAAAATGTATTTTATGATTTAAAAGAATATTTTGAGGTCTTAATCTGAATAATTATATACCTATGTAATTTTTATAGTTAATATTGTATGCCCGAAAGGGTTGCCATGTAACTCACATACTTATCATTAAGACCAAATTGTACATGGTAAACAATAAATGTTCTCTTCTCTTCTCTTCTATGCTTTAGGATAGAGGTAAATACGTCTCTGTACACGTGTTAGTTTGTCTCTTTTAATACCTGATCTCGTCTCAATTGCTCAAAGGTTAACTGGAAAGCATTTGTACGAACTTAACCATTTTTGTCTATATTTATGTCTTGTGTACAATAAAGTATTTACATACCTACAAACACATACACAATCATAATTAAAAGACTAGGTACATCCTGACTTAATTAAGATTACTCCTTAACCATAAACTACCTACTTAAATCATTCACTTTTACAATACGGGATAAATTTGTATTTGTATTATAAATGTTAATGGCTTCTAGATATAATAAAATTTAATTAGTGTATGGTTGAGAATATGCTGACTTTTTATAAAACTGTAATTGAAATTGGAATCTTATACTTTGGACGGTAGAGTTCCTTTTTGAATGGACTAATTTGATGCAATTCGGCCAACTCAAATAATCTCAAGTAAGTATATAATGTAAACATCATTATACAATTATTTGCATTGAGTGCTTTCATGGTCTTATTGGTATCATCTTATGCGAATCATTTCGTTTTATTGATCGTCCGATTTAAAACTATTTTTTTTAAATGACCTCGTTGTGTACTTTACGTATTATCCTATCGTATACCTACTATTAAACGAGCAATATCTGTATGTTAAAAATATATACGTATATATATATTAGATAAGTTTATATTTCATTAAAACACTCTTGGTCAAATAATCCGCTCCGTGTCATTCCGGGTGCAAATTTGCAAAGGTGCCCATTACACTCGCCGCATTGCCGCATTGCCTATTTATATAATATACATATTATAAAACAAAGTCGCTTCCCGCTGTCTGTCTGTCTCTATCTCTCTATGTATGCTTAGATCTTTAAATCTACGCAACGGATTTTAATGCGGTTATGTTTAATAGAAAGAGTGTCCCAAGAGGAAGGTATATAGGTATAATACATGCATGTATTAACCCGTATAAACCCATGTATATTATATATATTTAAACCCGTGCGAAGCCGGGGGTTGCTAGTAATATATATTTGCAATCACGTTCACGGAAACGGCTCTAACGATTTCGATGAAATTTGGAATATAGGGGTTTACCGGGGCATGAAACCGATCTAGCTAGGTCTCATGTCAGGGAAAATTCGTTTTCAACGTATTTTCTTTATTTTCACCCGAGCAGACCTCGTTCGCCCAGGGACTATTACTTCAAATGATATTAAAAATTCATTAGGAAACCACGTCAATACAAGTAATCATACGATGGTTTGACATCAATTAGGCGCATGAATCTACGATCGATCATTTTCTGTGTAACTTTGCTTGGTGGCTATTGATTTTTATTCATGAATCTAAACGTAATGATTGGGTTTTAAAATGACAGGCCGAGTTTTTATAAAATTGTCATTGCAATTGGAATATTCTACCTTGGACGGTAGAGTTGCTTTTTGAATGGACTCGTCATCATCATCATCATCATATCAGCCGAAAGATGTCCACTGCTGGACATAAGCCTCCCCCAAAGAGTGCCAAAGTGACCGGTCCTGCGCCACCCGCGTCCAGCGGACTCCCGCGACCCTTAACAGTTCATCAGTCGACTGTAAAGCCCCCCACAAGGCCTACCCACGTCGCGCCTTCCAGTACGTGGTCGCCACTCGAGAACCTTTCCGCCCCAACGGCCATCGGTTCTACGTGCAATGTGCCCGCCCACTGCCACTTAAATTTAGCGATTCGGAGAACTATATGGGTTACCTTGGTTCTCCTGCGGATGGCTATCCGCAGGTGCATTACTGATGCGATCGAGCAGAGAAACTCCCAAGTTCCCAACATAGCCCTCTCCATTGCCCTTTGGGTGACTTTGAGCCTTTTTATGAGGCCCATTGTAAACGACCACGTTTCAGTGCCATATGCCATCACTGGCAACACACACTGGTCAAAGACTCTCGTCTTGAGACACTGCGGAATATTGGACGAAAAAATGTGCCGTAGCTTTGAATAGACTACTATGATGCAATTCTAACTCCAATTATTTCAAGTATTGTACACATAAAAGCAGTAGTTTAGAGAGGGCACAGCGGGACGTCATCTCGCTCATACTTCGAGCTACCCGATTAAAAAAAAACTGGCCAAGTGCGTGTTGGACCACGCACAATGAAGGGTTCCAAACCTTCTACTAGTTAACGCACATTCAAAATCACTATCCTATACAGTAAGTTAAAAAAAGTCTTATATTCATAGGCATCTCATGGCACTTACATCCCTGTCGTTATGGAAGATAGATCAGCAATTACCTCAAAAACCTTTGAACCGAGCTTTTTGTCATTAGATAACAAAACTATGCTAACAAAATACACCTATGCTCAAAATTTCATTCAAATACACCGTATAGTTTTTGAGTAAAATGCCTGTGACATTCGGACATGACGAAACCATAAGGGTTCCGTTGCTCCAGGTTGAGTAAGAAACCCTAAACAACTTGTAAAATGTTGCACACTGAAACTAGGTAACACTTGAAGTGAACTTCTTCGTTGATCGGACTATGCTCTACAAAAACTTGGCCCATTTCTCGCTAAGGTGCACGAAGACTGGAATGGCGCTTAAAGTCTAATTGAAGTGGCCGTGTTGGTACCCCCGGCACGTTTGACAATTAATTCGGTTCTGCCATAGACGAGCCAAACAGATGGATGCGCATTTCGGTATTTCATACAATATTTATCGGACATATAAATATGTATTCGCTCGCTCTGGTAGGGGCCCCTTTTTCATTTCAGCCAATAGTGTCACACGCAGTTTATATAGGTGTTTCAGGAGTAAAATTATAAAAATGTAATTAAAGCGTGTTTTTATTTGGTTGAGTCCATTGTCAATATACCTCGAAGGTCGTGTAAAGCACGATATCTGTGATATTTACAAATAATTCAAGGTACGCAATTTCACGAACTGTGCGGGTTTAGCAACCATTTGGAGTGGTTGATAAGTGCTTCCGTAATTTGGAAGTTGAAAAGTACCTTATGCTATTGATCCCGCTTGTAGTCTATGACTGGCCTTTCCGACGGTTCAATTTCACGTCACGTCACGTCACGTCGCCTATTCACTTGACGAAGGAAGACAAAAGAAAAACGAATTGGGAAACCTCCCAATCTGTGAATACGACGACTGCTGTCTAACCAGACAGCAGTCGTATTCACAGAACTGCCTACATCCGAGGCACTTTATGTCATGTCAAAGTATTTTTTTAACAATGATAATTATATTAAAAATACACAATAGATGATTTATTTTATATTCCATGGAGAAATAAAAAATACATTACATTAGGGAGTAGAAACTTGTCAAAATAAAAATCCAAAATCCAATTTGACCATAGGTATTTGGTCTGTAGAGTACTGAATGTATTTGATAATGCCGAAATGGCTGTTATACTCGTACTAGATTATAGCCATAACCTGGGTAAACTATTTAGGTATAAAAGATCCACTAAACTCCGTGTACTAGAAAAAAGTAACAACTTCATTGTACCAAAAAGTACCAACATTCGAATTGGCTACCTACAGGACAGGCTGTGCCTAGTGTAGGGGTCAGTGTATTTCTCTTCTGAAAACTGATTATACACAATATTCATTAAGCCCTAAGCCCCATGTATGTTAAGTGTAAAATATGTATGAAGTGGAACTAATGTATATTTGTGTAATAAATATTATGAATATGAATATGAATATATATATGTATGGACAAAGAGTATGGTCCAGTCACTTACCCCATATCCTTAATAGTTTGCCCAGGGAGGTAGATAATAATATGTATAGATATTATAGAGAATAAACCTCAGAAGATCAAATGTACCCTAAACAAAAACATGTGTACTAAAATAATAGAAACTAAATAAATTAAACATATTTTATCTAGAAATTTCGTAAGCTTAGCAAATAATTAAAATAAATGGAGATTCTGTAAGTAAATAAAGTTTTTAGTAGAAAAAATTGTACCAAGTAACTTACTGAAATAAACAGTTAAAATATATATTTTTTGGTTCAGTAGTTCGAATATTTGATTCATAACTATAATGTATCTCAATGCCTCTGTCCGATTAATTAGAGAGGTCAATAATTGTTCCTGCATTCGCTGAGGTCATTTGTGCGTACATATTCGTATGGACAATGAAACTGAATCAACGATTCAGTGGCATTGTCACGGTGAATTCGGGTACATATAAACTAATTGGGATTGTGAATATTCGTTGGTTTAAATTTTCGTCCACTTGTTGTTCGTAAATCGGTTTTATTGTTGAAATGAAATTAATGGATGACCGATATTCCAATGTGTATGGAACAAGAACTGGTTTTTTAATGCCATTACGGTAGCAAACGAATATACGGCCAGGTTGACTTAAAAAAAAAAGAATTATTGTCGCAAAAAACACAAAATCGAACACTGATACACTTCAGAGGATTCACTTAACGTTGCGAGCCTTTATTTGAGGAATGGTTGTGTTGTGTCGACAACCTTCATTCTCAAGACACTATCCTTAGGTGCTCTGGCGACTTCACTCGGGGATATTCATTATTTTTGCACCCTTAAACGGACAGTTAAGGATAGTAACAAAACCGACAGTCAATGTCAATCGCCTACGTTTAGTAACAAAACCGACAGGTTAGACGTGACTTAAACATCACTTTAGTTAACCTTAATCGGCCATTTTTTTTTGAAATTTCCCACACACAAAAGGAACACAATACTACTTAGGGCAAGTAGGAGTATTAACCCAGATGCGTCGGGAGCGCTCCATTTGCCAATGTTATGTTGCACAGTCGCGGCATGAAAAGGTACCGTAAAATCTGTTTGTGCTTGCTCAGTATAAGTTCTATATAAGTATCTGCTTAATCGACCGAGTATGACACATTCCGTCATAATTAATTTCATTTCACTACATGGCCCACAGATACGTCCACTATGAGAATTGACCTCTTTGGATTTTGAAAAGGCGAGTTAAAAAAAAGCGGCCAAGTGCGAGTCAGACTCGCACATGAAGGGTTTCGTTAAATAAATTGCTTTTTACGATTTATGACGTATTAAAAAAAAACTACTTACTAGATCTCGTTCAAACCAATTTTCGTTGAAAGTTTGCATAGTAATGTACATCATAAATTTTTTTTTAATTTATCTTTCTCTTATTTTAGAAGTTACAGGGGGGTAGACACACATTTTACCACTTTGGAAGTGTCTCCCGCGCAAACTATTCGTTCTAGAAAAAAATGATGTTAAAAACCTCAATATAATTTTGAAGACCTTTCCAATAAATACCCCACACGTATGGGTTTGATGAAAAAAAAATTTTTGAGTTTCAGTTCTTAGTATGGGGAACCCCAAAATTAATTGTTTTTTTTATATTTTTGTGTGAAAATCTTAATGCAGTTTACAAAATACATCTACATACCAAGTTTCAACAGTATAGCTCTTATAGTTTCGAAAAAAAATAGCTGTGACATACGGACGGACAGACAGACAGACAGACAGACAGACATGACGAATCTATAAGGGTTCCGTTTTTTGCCATTTGGCTACGGAACCCTAAAAAAGGATTACACAAAATAGCAACTTCGAGTAACACGGAATAGTAGGTATTCGCACCATTTCCACTCTGCCAAACTACAAACCCAAGTGGGCATGCTTCGTACACAAAAATCTATAAAGGTGTGCAAGTTCGGTGTATTGTGTATTTTTTTTTATTATTAAACGACACAATCCCATCGAGTTTGGGCTCGTTAGAATCGTCTCAATGAGTATGATGGTATACAGAAAAGTACAGTCGGCAATAAAAGCTTGTACCAAAAATTAAATTTTTGACAGAAACCTATTGATGTATTAGTGTCATCATTATAGCAAATTAGTAAGTACACACCTGAATATTCCTTTTGGCTTCTGCCTCTGATTAGAATAGTATTTCAATAAAGCTAAGGCCGCGTTTATGGACAGGCGACACAGCGGCAGCGACTGCAGCGAGGGTCCCGGTTCAAACACAAGTTGCACAAACCCATTATGGCGTTGTATAAGAAGTGTTTATGTACAGGCGTAAGCTTTTCCATAGTCACCTTTTAACATTCGTGTCGCTCCGACGCACGAGTCACTTATTCATAAACATGACCTTAGCAATAATTAAAAAAAAAAAAAATTGATATGACATGATTTATTTATCTCACAATATACAATTTCACTTAAAACTATTAATTACAATTAATCAATTTTAGGAATTTATATTGTGATCGTCAGTTTTTAATAATAATAATAGGAGATAATCCAATCACAAATCGAACTAGCGCTCAATAGCTTGTAAATTATAAGTCTTAATTCACAGGTACATGCAATGTTCCTTTTGATTATTAATTTCTCTTCATTTAATCTTCTTAAGCCGTCGCTCAAGACTTCATATTTATCACGAGCTATCAAAAGATCGGGGCTTAAAATAATCTTATAGAGTTCGTTACCTGTACTTTCCCATCGACGATGATCCGTCTATGTTGCTCCCCATTGTTGGGGTCCATTTTGAAAGGCGCGACCCAAATATTGTCACAATGGGGCGAGGACCTGAGGGACAAAGCACGGAGTATAATTAATGACTGAGACCACGAAATGTCGTCTTCTAGAGATGAAGTGGCACAGGAATGAGTGGAGTAGGCTTTGTGGGCTGTTGGTATGACTCATTTATGTTTTTTGTTGCTTTTGAATCTTAATGGCTTTGAAATAAAGTCGGAAACTGACGATTGTTTTCATTCGTAAACTTTAAGAAAGGGACTAGAGTGTTTTTATGATTTTTTTATGGTATAACATTACGTCAATGAATTTAATTTAACACCTTGGAGTTTTTTACACAATTCCCGGTTACCTGTACCTTCCTTCTTACAGGTATAGCTGTTAAATAATACCTTTGAAGGTTGATAAGTAAATATGAGTCGGGAGTCCGCTGGATGCGGGTGGCGCAGGACCGGTCACTTGGCACTCTTTGAGGGAGGCCTATGTCTAGTAGTGGACATCTTTCGGCTGATATGATGATGAAGTAAATATTATTAGTATACCTAGTAAGAACATTGTAGGTTAATGTATTATGCCTTTCTTCCAGGTATATATTATATCATGTGAGTGAACCTCCATAGGTTAGTTCATCCTGAAAACTACTTAAACTTGTTATTTTTTTTATGTATCAGCGGTAGTTTAAAAGCGTCATCAATATGATATGTATGTTAGTCTCTAAGGTATTTGTAACTATGGGCCTTAGATGCCTGAAATAAAGCGTTTTTAATTATTAATATACTTATTTTCGTTCTACATTTATTTAAAAACTTTTTCAATAAGTACGTAAATATACGTGATACTCCACAATTTCCCTGTGCCACAGCGTTACACGCCGACGCTTATATCGTTAGATTAAGATAAAACTAAAACAATAATCCTTTTCATTTCGTTTCAACTCCATTATTTCAAGTCACCGTGAATGGTGCAGCCAATGTCTTCATATCTACGGAGAAAAAGTGTGGGACGCATTTTAGTGAGTCTTTGTTAGAGTCTTAGCGCGTTTTCAGGTCCAAACCCCAAAGGACAGTATCTCACTATGAAGCATGTATTTAAAACGCCTTTTTAACTTAGCATGGCGGTGTTTAGGAATGAATGCTTGAGATATTGCTTTAGCCGTTTGATCTAATTAGCTTCGAATTGTAGTTGATTTTTTATATTGAGTCGTTTAACTCGATGCAACGCGGCGTCGTAGAACTGAACTCCTGCGGCGCCGTAACGTGACTTTCTGCGTTGCGGCGTCGCACCATGGATTTCTGCGGCGCCGCAACGTGAGTTTTTGTGGCACCGCACCGCAGACATGTGGCCGGGCCCTATCACAAGCACGTTGCCGACCCTTTATTGATAAGATGATTTGATGCGTTGGCAGCAATGCAGATCCCTCACCTCACCTTTCTTACCACCATGAACACAACACGACATGCCTAGAAGTGCTGTTAATATCTGTCTGATGTGGTAATAACTGCCATAACCTGCTAGTTTTTTCCTTCGTTATTGCATCAAAATCAAATTAAAACACCGTCAAAAGGCACAAAATGCCGGCAACCTCCGTAGGCACTCATTAGAAATTGCGCTTTGGATGACCTATTTACGGATCCGCGCTGCGGCTCCTTAATAAAGCAAAGGTGTTTAATTGGCTGACAAACTGTTCAGCAAGTAATTACGTCTTGGCGAGGGCTCAAACAACGCGTCAATCTGCGGGTAGGGGAGGGAATAGTCGATATGACTTCGTTTATTTTTCATTAATATCAATGGAATCATGAATTTGTTTCATTGTGGGCTTTTGTGAATTTGTTTCATTGTGTGTGACTGTCAGCGAGGAATGACAGCGTGTTGTGAAGCTTGCTACCAACACCTGCAAGAATGACCACGATTACTGATGTGCCGACGGAAAGTTTCCTATGTTGCGAAATGTTTCTGCAATTTAACATAGGAAAATTTCGGAAATCTTCCTCATTTTTATATGGGAATTGAAACTTTCTTATTTTATTTTATAAGTAAGTTTTAGATATAGTTATTATGTTATTATTTTAATTTCGGCGTTTATAAGTATATTATAAATAACATTTCCTTAACTACTAGTACATATAAGAGCCTTATCAGAATACATTATAAGATTACATTGCTGGGTTGTTTTCAAAAAAAGTGTACCCTAGTTAAGGTTAAATTAAGAAACGTTAACTTTTTCAGGTGAGTCACGAAAATTTGCCATACATTTATACAGCTAATTTTCGTGACTCACCTGACAAAGTTAATGTTTCTTAATTTTACCTTAACTAGGGTACACTTTTTATGAAAACAACCCTGCTACAGTAGAAAGCCTATTTATTTATTTTGCGATAGATTTCTACAGGACATTATCACTGCCGTCTTTCCACGATATAATCGTTTATCTTGTAATATGCTTTTGAAATAAGTGTCTGATTTACGGCCGATTTTAATTTATATAGAGTAAGTTCGGTAATGTGTTTTGGAAGTGTATGTATAGGGTCCACTTAGAAGGAAATGCGCTACTTGAGCAGTGAGGGACCAGTATAGAAGAATAAGAATAAAACCACACATACACAACTTTAGTCCAGGTCAGCCAACTATGGTCCAAATGAATTCTCATATCCCGGTAAGGGCATTTATTTGTGTGAGGTGCACGAATATTTGTTCCTGAGTCATGGATGTTTTCTATGTATTTAAGTATTTATTTCTCTATATAAGTATGTATATCGTCGGCTAGTACCCATAGTACAAGCTTTGCTTAGTTTGGGACTAGGTTGATTTGTGTAAGATTGTCCGGAAATATTTATTTATTTTATTTATTATATTACGTGCTCATATAGGATTTTTTTAATGAGTGAAAATAAGAACACGCGATATAATAACAGACATTTGAATAAAACGTAAAAAATACATACATATAATCACGCCTCTTTCCCAGAGGGGTAGGCAGAGATCACGGATCTCCATTTGCTACGATCCTGACAAACCACTTTCGCTTCACTCACTTTCATAACATTTCTCATACATGCTCGTCGGTTTAGGGTACTTTTGACCTGGCCTTTTTGTAAGATTTCTCCAATTTGATCGGAGAAAGTTCGCCTAGGTCTTCCCCTTCCAACTTGCCCTTCCACTCTTTTTATATACACGTAAAAAATCACTAATACAAAATCGGTATTGATAGAAACGATTGAGTTTACTTTTGGACCATAGTTGGGTGACCTGGACAATAGTTGTGTGGTGTTATTTACAGTCTGATCCAACAGCCCAAGCCTCTCATCATAATACATATTTTATCGACAACAGTAGCAACAACACCGTCTCGAGCTCGACGGCTTCATACCAAGCGTGCGGTTACCAGCTATTACAGAATGTTCGAGGCAATTGCTCGCGAGGTCGTGATGAGCTCGTCTTCGATTAGTTTTGCTTCCGAAATTAAACACGGAAGTCTTTTTCAGTTCAGTGCTTTTATTGAAGAAATACTTCTGACTAAGACTGAAAAATGTACCATAATGTGACGTCACGCGGAACTTTAACGGGCTATATCTTCATAATTTTTTGTTTGATTGACAAAATAAAAAATACATGTCCAATATTTTATGATAATCTAACTGACGGTCAATTTTTTATGAGCAACGTAGCTAATTACCTTTACGCTAACTAAAGAGAGAACGCATAAACCGAGTAAAATCATATAATTTCAATGTTTCATAAGCGCGTTCCGCAATTTCGAATAGAAAAATATATACTTATTTATTACCTACCAATAAAACATTCTTAGCAAAAAGGCCACCATATTTGAACTCCATACATACTTATTGCGTTCGGGGCAGTTCAGCCGTCGTCCTAAGAAAGTCGTATGTTTTCAAAACTAGTAAGGAGATACCGCCTTTGCTTAGCAAGGCTTACCCCAAGCCAACATTTGCCAAGAAAAGTCACCTTTATTGCGATGGGTGTGGGTCATAACAGTAATTCAAGTCGTATGATGGACGGAGGTGCGATACGAGCGCGGCTGACCACTGCTCGCCATATTGGCTTGTTAGCGCACACCGACGTTGTTTAGCGTTATGGCGACGTTTACATTTTATTTACGGGGGGGATTTTTCATACGTGTGTTGGTCACCGATTGAAGGTTAGGTTAGGTTAGTATCAACATTAACTTGATGAGGTTTTATGGACAGGACAAGAGTACAGGCGACGTGAGGTGGCGTTGCCGCGTACCATTGTTATTATATTACCATGTTATCAAAACTGCAAGTCTGTTATGGCTCTGTTTACAATAGATTAAAGGAAGGTAAGCCTAGGCCTACCTAGGGCCTAGAATAATAATCTAAAATTCAACAAATTGGCCTGGGCCGATTTGTTGAATTTTAGGTTTTTATTCTCTATCGTGCGAACTTCAAGTATAATCGTGTAAACCATTTAGTAACATGGAATCGAAATCCATTTAGTAAAATTCACAGATGATGGCATGTACATACTTTTTATAATATGATCCGTTTTTAATGAATTTCGAATCCCTTCCAAATAAAAATACTAATTCATTTTGACGCAAATATACTTCCAACAGTAACATTTCACACCCACGAATACAAAGTTTAATTACTATTCTAGCCTTTTTAAATACGAAACTATGCAACTAAAACTAAACATAAACCTGAATTAGTAATGAAACATCTCTATAAGCAGCCAAAAGTTTATAACCTTACTAATATTTCGCATATTTGGTAGAATAAAGCCTCACTTTGGCTTTGGTTACACTCACTTACACCCTTGTTGTAAGAAGGCGGCCGTTTTAAGGGGCAATAAAGTTTCAGGCGGTATAACGCCGAATCCAAAAAAGGACTTAAACTATTGTTAAATTAAATTATAATAAGCCCTTTTCAGAGGACAGCACACCGGCTTTATAATGTAGTTACATTAAAATGTGAGAAATGAATAAGGTGCGGTTTTCAGTTTAATTTTGTCAACACATAGGGACTCGCATAAATGCATAAGGCCGTGTTTACATTTGAGCTCTCATGTCACATACGTTGTTTTTGCTATGATATGACTGGGCTTTCAGAGTTTGCGACCTCTGTTAAATTTATCGTTTTGTGTTTAATTTCAAAATTATCGACCAGGTACCAGTAGATTATTTTTGGTGCATTGTGCAGCGAACAAAGTGTGCACAAATATTTGAACACGACTTTATTGTCGGCAGGGTAATTATGCAAGTACAGTCAGCAGAAATACGCAAAATAACAAGGTCAAAATGATGTATACGTGTCGATTATTTTGTTCAAAAGAATATCTAAACTCATTTGTTATTTTGGAACTACGAACAATTAAAAACAGTCCTTAATGTAATACCCTAACATACACTCTCACATATATGCACCCACATTCCGAATAACATTAAAATTTTAACGGACAAACTCGTCTACATTTCTTCGGTTATCTACTCGTATTTTTTTATTATATTGTAGTCAAGTTCATTGTACATTGAGGTGTTACAAGAATATTTGGTATAAGGTGCGTACACACTGTAAGGGCACTCAATATATTTGTTGTTCTTAAATCTAGATTCATATAATTCCTATAATAAAATGTATTCCCACCAAACTCACCCACGTGATAGATTATTTTGACATTTAATAGTTAATTTTTATAATGTATACTCATTTACTCTATTTATAGTATTGTAGTACTAAGTATTGATTGTGATGTGCCAATGTGAATGACATGTAATATGAATGAATATTGAGAAAATTAAGATATCTAGGATATCATACTTAGCGAAATGTTGTACTTGTTTTACTTATTACGATTATTAACTGTTTTTCAAACATAACCATACCACCTAGTGTTTTTGCTTTTCCTTGAAATCACATAACGATTAACGCACGGTTTTTTAAATCTTACCTGAAAGAGGGTATGAATCAGCATCAAAAGTAACTACGCAATCGAAGACGTCAAAAGTTCTTATTCCGTTTTAATAAAGACTTTTGACGTCTTCATTAGCGTAGCTACTTTTGATTCTGACTGTACCATCGCTAACACAGTAACCTGACCATCCGTGCACTTTATGTATTAAGGTTCAATATAAATATAGGATGCATTTTGTATAATGCAGTTACGCCTGCTAACGATATTTATAAACTTCAAATTAAAGGAAAAATTAAAAAAAATTAGGCTCCAAATTAGGAACCGGCGACCACAGGCATACATGGCCCGTCGCTACTAACCAACTGAGCTATCAGAACAATCTGTCTCAGCCCCTCAATCTTTCAATGAATACAGAAATACAGGATGGTCAGTTAAGTGTATTGGCGTTTGTACTTCTCCAGATAGGCTACTCAGAATACGAGCCAGGTGAAGTTCCGCTGTGCGCTAGCCTTCTCTAAACATTAATAATAATAATAATATTTGCAGACAATCTTACACAAATCGACCTAGTCCCAAACTAAGCAAAGCTAATAGCAAGTACTATGGGTACTAGACGAAGATAAACATACTTATATAGATAAATAAATACTTAAATAGATTCTTCTTCTTCTTCACCATAATCGCGTCCACTGGTCGACATATTGCATGGATATCTCTCAGACCAAGAAAAATGATAGAAAGAGCATTAAGTACAAACAACCTAGTGAAGTCGGATTTCAACCATGCCAAATAAGTTAAGCACACGCTTGAACACACATATACAAACGAAATTGCACAAAACTCTCTTGTCGCAATGCTGCCAAGATTTCCTGCCTATTTTGAGTTATGTGCAGTTTAATTGTTAATGAGTGTGTGAGCGTGTGCCAAACTTATTTGTCATGGTAAAAAACCGGCTTCACTAGGTTGTTTTGTATTTCCTTGGTATGTCTTTATTTTTTTCTTGGTCTGAGGGATTTCCATAATGTTCTGGGTGCAGCAGCGTGTTAACATCTGGCTAATGGTCTCTCCACGTCACGGTCAGTCCGCGTTCTCCAAGGCAACACTCCCTGGCTCCATCGGCCATCGTCCCTGCGAGAGACAACTCTTCTTAACATTGTTTCTCAATAACCCTGAAGGAATTATAAAGCTGCCTACGACATTATTTCTTCATTCGTTAATAACTCAGAGGCAGGTTGCCCTACTTAGCGCTTCATGAACGGAAGTGACAAGTTTATTTCACTCGAGTGGTTCCATGGCTGAGAGATGATTAATTATTATTTTTAGATTAGTGTATTTATTTGTTAAGAAACAGGCAACTGATGAAATAAAAGAAAAGGTATAAGATAAATAGCTGTAGGTAAATGATGCTTACGACAACTGATTTATTTTATGACTTTGTATATGTTAAATCTAAGTACTCTTAAAGTAAAAGTTATTCACTAACCAATGCGACAGTTGTCAATTTATGTCTGCTAAATAGAAACACAATTTTGGCCTGGCCTCAAGTTCGTTCAAAATTTGAGAATTCATTAAGTATACGAGTGTGTAAAACAAATGAAGCCTCATGCGAAAGCTGATGAGAAATTATAATAGTATTCCGTTGTAATTTTTTGCAGCTTTCAAGAGTAGACAATATCAGAAAAAAACTATAACATTAAGCAAATAGTGGCACCGAAGTATATAAAAGCGGGATATTCCAATAATCTGGATACAGACGTCAACAACGAAAGCAAACTTCCGAAAGAGTTGGAAAGTAATATCGTCCCACGAGTATAGAGTCAATAATAAACAAAGGGGCGCTTGATACACTTGTAAACTAATAACCCTGCCCTCCAGAAGCGAACTGTGTAGGTACTTTACTACTTGAAACCAAAATGTCTTATAATGGCGAATATCCTGACAGATTTACGACCTTTAAAGTTAGGACGGCAATACGGTCGCCAAAATCGTAAAAGCTGTAAGAATGCATTGAGATCCTCGAATGTCGCTACCTATAGATTTTGGTAGCATTATAGTTTATTGGTAAATAGAAACATCACATCTCCAGGATTTTGTGAAACTACAGGGTCTGATTGATTTTTAATCCCCTTGTTATTTGATATCAGAATAATTCAGAATACAATTCTCGATTGATTGGAACCAGTATTTTATGAATGCAGTTTGCTCTATAAAATTGTTGTTAATCTTTCACTCAAGCATTTGCTTTTGGAAAATGCACTGACAATAAAATGTAGTGAATATTGTGTTTGAATAGTAAAATAGTTAAGTATCGATAGGAAGGAACTATGCATCAAAGCTAAGTTATAAGTTGATTAATGATATTAAGAACAAGTATTCGGGAAGTGTAATATTATTATCAGTGTAATAGAAGACACAGTCGCACCAAAACAGAAGGTACCTACAAAATATAATCCAATTCCTCTAATATATTATATTAGTTATAGGGAGTTTCAAACTAATAAAGGGTTAGTTAAGACGCCCTCCCAACACGGTTGCCATTATTAAGATAATGGTAAATCAATGAAGCGACAAATAATCGGCTCAAATATTGTGGAACTTAGTGTATCAGGAGTACTTGCGGCGAATCTCCAATTAATGACGGACTTAGAATTCGGAAACTTTCGATGAACCAATAAATTATCCCGGCCAAGTTTGTGGCAGTAACAGTGAACACAGATTAACTTTGGAGTCGCCTTAATGGGCCTATTAGTGAATAAATAAGCACAAATTGCAAATACCATTCAAGAGAAAGAAAACAAAGGCTAATTAAAGTTCAACCGTTTCTTATCGAAAATGGAGGAACCGTCGATGAACGGATTAAAGAAGACGTCAGTTTTTCACGCGGCGGTCTAAACAAACAATGGCACGACGTCCTGGGAGTCAGGGCTGAATGAACTAATTATTTACAATCCGACACGCAACCGAAACTGTCCCAAAAAACTGTTACGTGAAATCTTGTTTCCTATAGTCCCGATAAAAAACAAATAGAAAACGCTCCATCTATAGACTCGGCGAAGCGTGAGAATGAGCTTCCAAATTAAAATTTTCGCATTCGGATCGTCACTGGGTGATAACGTATGGATAAAAATATATTTAAAAAAAAGTGCGGTGTTGTTTCTGGCGTCGTTCGATGCGTCCGTTCGCGTGACCGGCTCGCGTGTCTCATGCCAGCCTCAAATTAAAACCCAGGCGATAAGACCCCTGCACCTCACGACTGTCGTTCGACGCGTCTCTTTTAATTACGCACCCTACACCTTGTCGCTTTGGAAATTATCTCCCTTTTTAAAATTATAATTTTATTTCTGCTAGTCCGACTTTAAGCTGAGAAACTTTGCGTTTAAAATATGCTTAGGAGTTTATAAATGAAAATAACCATTTCACATTAAATTCACCAATCCAAATTGCCTTTTTTTCTCAGCCATGGCATGGAACAGCATAAATCGAAGCTTAGCAGCAATAAATCCGGCTTCAATCTCGAAAAACTAGCGCCGAATGCCAAGATTTTTAACGGTCCAATTTAAATTCACGAAAACATTAAACAGTGCGCGACACCCGACAGAATAAAATGAATGGCATCGTTTAGCGTTCGCCGTTGAGATCGCGTGCGGCCGATGCGAGCTGGGAGCTGCCCGTGTCAATTTTAATTGGGGCAACTCCTTTTGGTTCTGTTTCGATATGTGCCGATTGTCTTTTGTTATTTGTATGAGGTCACGAACCCGGGGCGGGAACTTGAATTTGTGAACGGACATTTTTAGTTTGAAATGAGAATAGTTTTAAAGTGCAATTGATCTAATTTTAAAAATTCGAGTCGGCTTGTGTTATTTTTGTGTCTGGAAGCGGAGTGACGACGAAAAGTAGGTAAACTTCTGTTTAACCTATGTCTTATTAGCCTGGAGGGCTTTATTTATTTATTTAGGTACAGCTTGTATTCTATTTACATTCCATTTACATTATGAATAATGAATATTACCTTGTGCAATGTACACGTTTACTTTCTTATGACAGTTTGATCAAATGACGCTTAAATGATAGTCATACGACTGATGTGTATAGACACTTAAACCCTTATTCTTAAACGTCCATCAAACCTATTTTAGTTAAATGCCGATAAAGTTTATTCGTCCTTATTTGTGACTATCGCGTTTATATTTGTGAGAAAGGGACGAATCACATCTTAGTTAACAGAGGCTTGTGAAGTATCATGAGTTAGACTTAGAATGGTAATTCGAAAACGTGGAGTAGGGGAGAAGTGGCATGAAGGAGTCAGGTTTTGAAAGCTCCATTTGAATTATTTCTATAGTTTCGGAACAACCATGGTACTCGTTGTTTAGGGTTCCGTACTCAAAGAGTAAAACGGGACCCTATTACTAAGACTCAGCTGTCCGTCCGCCTGTCTGTCACCAGGCTGTATCTCACTGATACCGTGATAGTTCCAGTTGAAATTTACACAGATGATGTATTTCTGTTGCCGCTATAACAACAAATACTAAAAACAAAATAAAATAAATATTTTTATTGATAATGGTACGGAACCCTTCGTGCGCTAGTCCGACTTGCACTTGGCCGGTTTTATTTTTACGTAGCAATACTTGTTCCTCGTCACCCACAAACATTTGACTGTTCGCCAAAACCATCCGAAGCCGGTAGTCAAAGTTTTGGTCACCAAAAAGAAAGTAAGTATTTTACATTTTCGAAATACCATTCATACCCGAATACACATACAAGTAAATAGGTATTAGCTTAAATATAAAGCTGTTTAGCTCCAGTCTAGACAATTCGTGTAGGCATTTGTCCTTTTCAAGGTACAGTCAGCATCAAAACTAGCTATGCAATCGAAGACGTCAAAAGTTCTTATTCCCTTTTAATAAGTCGTTCGCAATATTCCGCAGTGTCTCAAGACGAGAGTCTTTGACCAGTGTGTGTTGCCAGTGATGACATATGGCACGGAAACGTGGCGTGGTCGCTTACAATGGGCCTCATAAGAAGGCTCAAAGGCACTCAAAGGGCAATGGAGAGGGCTTTCTCTGCGCCATCGCATCAGAAATGTAAATGTAAAAATGTAAATGTATCCGCAGCAGAACCAAGGTAACCGATATAGCCCTCCGAATTGCTAAACTTAAGTGGCAGTGGGCGGGGCACATTGCACGTAGAACCGATGGCCGTTGGGGCGGAAAGATTCTCGAGTGGCGACCACGTACCGGAAGGCCCGGCGTAGGTAGGCCCCCCCACAAGGTGGACTGATGACCTGGTAAAGGTCGCGGGAGTCCGCTGGATGCGGGTGGCGCAGGACCGGCCATTGTGGCACTCTTTGGGGGAGGTCTATGTCCAGCAGTGGACGTCTTTCGGCTGACATGATGATGATGATGATGATGAAGTCGTTCGTTTGCGTAGCTACTGTTGATGCTAACTGTACATACTTGCGAAGAATTGTAAACGAGGGAACTTTGGCTACAGTAAGTAATTCTTTTATTTCATTAGGCTCACGAAACTTTTTAGTTTTTGTTTATCATGAATATTTCACGAAGAATTACTGGATGTATATAGTTCTTAGTTTTGTTCTTGTGACTTTGGTTTCTCTTTGTACGTTCTATTAATAGGTAGTATAGAAAATTGGTTTGAACGAGATCTATTAAGTAGTTTTTTTTAATACGTCATAAATCCTGAACCGCAATTTATTTTACGGAACCCTTCATGGGCGAGTCCGACTCGCACTTGGCCGTTTATTTTTTTTAAGGGGAACCAACAACGTCATCATCCTCATAGCGGCTGTTCCCGGTAGTGCTCAAACGAGCCTGATGGGGTCCGCTTTGACACCTAATCCCAAGATTTGGCGTAGGCACTAGTTTTACGAAAGTGACTGAAATCTGACCTTCCAATCCAGAGGGAAAACTAGACCTTACTGGGATAAGACCGGTTTCCTTCACTGAAAAGCTACTTTTTTTTAACCCAGTGGTACGAGCCGGGGCTTGAACCCGCGACCTCCAGATTGACATTCGCGTGCCTTACCACTCGGCTACAGTAACTCTCCAAGAGCAATTAAACTAGGCCTAGGAGCCAATGTACGACTTTGTGCCAGTGGCGGTGGAGACTGCGGGACCGTGGGGTACGGAGGCCAAAGACTTCATGCGGAGTTTGGGTCGCCGGCTTAGGGATAGGGGCTGCGATCCTCGTTCCGGGTCGTTCCTGGCTCAACAGATTTCGTTGGCCATCCAGCGTGGCAACGCTGCCAGTGTCATGGGAACTTTTGGGCCACCAACGATCCGGGGCGGTCCTTTTTGTTAGTTGATAGTTTGATACTTTAATTCTAATGTAAGTGAATTGTAAATATTTTTAGATATTAAAATTTATATTAACTTTTATAACATAAGTAATAAGTCATTTATTAATAATATTATTAAAATTACATGTCATCATTTAATTTTTTTAATGACACCTATATTAACGAAAAAGCCAATTACAGGATCTCATCGGTAGCGCTAGAATATGAATATATTTAAACAAAGTGCGTACCTACTGATACACAATTTCAGAAGGAAAAAATGTTAAATCATTCATCATTTTAATTGTCATTGATGTATCACGCCTAGGGAACTAGATGACTTTCCTACAGGTAAGCATTCCCAACGATTTAGTTAAAAATAGTCGCATTATGTTTATTTCTTTTTTATTTATATTCAGTTTCACTTATTTTAAGTAGGTTTAGTAGCTATCATTGTCATAAACTTCTTTTTGCCAAAATTGACTGACTGTTGAGTTTGTTTCGGCGTTTTTCCTGAACGCTAGTAGGATTTTGACTTGTAAAAGTGCCACTGCGGCCTACGTGCAGAATAAAATTAATGTATTTGTTACTAGCGACCCGCCCCAGCTGCGCACGGGTTTATATGAATAATACTTGCATGTATTATAAATATAAACCTTCCTTTTGAATCACTCTATCTATTTAAAAAAAACCGAATCAATATCCGTTGCGTATTTTAAAGAGCTAAGCATACGTAGGGACGGACAGACAGTGGGAAGCGACTTTGTTTTGTACTATGTAGTGAAGCCTCTCACAGACTGGCGCGGCCTGGCCGCGGCGGTCAGTAGTAAATTTGTCATTAGCTGTCAAATTTACTATTGGCCGCCACCGCAGGCCGCGCCAGTGTGTTGCAGGCCTTATAAGGACACGTTTTATTTTCTCATCATGTCTCATTGTCATTGGTCTCATTTTAAAACGAGATGCTAGAATAACATGACACTTTATATATACAATGAGATCTGCCATATCCAGGCCGGAAACTAGTTTCTGCGGCGCTACCACGAAGTTCGAATCTCGAACTTCATATATCTCCGTCTCTGTCGCTCGAGTAACATAAACCATAAGTGCGGCAGAGACGGAGATATACAAAGTTCGAGATTCGAAGTGCGTGGTAGCGCCGCTGTTGCTATAAATTAAAAGTAGAAAAAATTGAGCGAGTAGAACGTTTTTCATACAAGTCTCACTCACAATCACTTTGTATGGAGAGTCGACTTGAGTTTACCTTGATGGGGACTCTTAATGATTATTTTACACTGCTATCAATAACTTAAGAATATTTCAATCATAAATGTAAGTTTCTGTCAATAATTTCATTTTCGGTACAAGCTTTTATTGCCGTCTGTTCTTTTCTGCATACTATCATCAAAATACTCATTGAGGCGATTCTAACGAGCCCAAACTCGATGGGGTTGTGTTGTTTTATTGCGGAGTTCCTATGGCCACCTTCCAGCTCCAGCATCAAATCAGCTCCATGTCATCATAATATTGTATCGTCATGCGATATACATATATGCATGCAAAATTTCAGCTCAAACGGAAACCGGGAAGTGGGTGAAATTTCAATTACTAAATTTGACCCAAGAATAAAACAAACGGAGTGAGCTAAATAAAAGCTTGTAAAAATATTTATACAGTGTGTTACCGACACGTGGTCATTTATTAAAACTGATAATAATATGTTCTATTAGCAATTGTTTACATGTATTAGCAAATCACAGTAAATGAACTGCATAATTAAATTTTCAAAATCCGAACTTTCAATGTACTAACTAGGTGTATGACGTTGTACACAACAAAGTATGAAGAGCTGTCATTTACACTTACCTACTTGTCAATTTACTTTGCTGTACATTGCAGGCAATTTAAATTTTGCTAGAATATTTATAGAGTCGGAATTTTAGTTAATTAATTAAATTAAGGCCATGGTTAAGTTAAAGAAGTACGTTAATTTACCCAATTTAAAAAAAAGCCCACTTGCTGATAATGCACTGTATATTGGATAACAATATTCTCAAGTGTATTTTAAAATAAATTAACTTAATAATTAATATCATGTAAGTTATTCAGTAAGCTGAATTAACCATTATTCTCCATTTGATATCACATTGGGACGTGTTAAATAGACACGTAGGAAGCAAGCCGGCAACTTTTTTTTTAATTTTGACTAATAATCCTATTTCATGGCTTACGGGGCCATTCAAGGCTCGATTACTGGAAGAGAAAATTGGACCATTCATTTCTTGTGTAAGTCTGAAGGCTGGGTATGCCGGCGAATGGGACTGTAATCCGGTCGTGAACCGGTGTAGACTGGTATGAATGAACCGATTATGTTACGCTTTTATTAAATTGGATCTCAGCGAGTTACTCGGTAGTTTGCTTATAATCTAGTATCTATATCTAGTAGAGAGCCTTCCTCAAAAAATAAATTCAGCCATCTTAAGTAACTTTACTGATTCTTTTATAGTATAAGTAATACCGTACATATAATATGTATTACTATTCATGCAGTTTCTAGCTAATAAATTGTAATAAATTAGGAACTTTGTCTACCAACAAAACGCACTGTGGTTTGACATAGAGAATTTAAAACATTTATTATTTTTAACTTTCTACGCACGTGCAGGCGAAATATGTTGTGTAGGTATGTTTATTCCTTCGACATCAAAATTATAATTAGGTACCATATTCTGTGAAATAAATTGACTAATAATATTTAAATGTAAATGTAAGTTTAAAAAAAAATTGAAACACCAAAAATTTTGGCGAGATGTGGCTGATCATGACATGACTAAAACACTATTCCATCTATTGTTGTACCATGTCTCTAGCAAATAAATTTATATTTCTATTTATAAATATTTTTTTCTAGGACTAATAAAAAGATTCAAGGATTAGTTGTAGAAATGCCTTGATATGTCTTGGGAACTTATAAAAGGTAACTTTTGGTTATTAAAAATACATAATATGGTACCAGTAAATTCCCATAGGTATGTGTTTTTACAACACTACGCTGTACCATATATAGGCACCTACTTATCCCAATCAAAAAAAAAACTATTGGTTTTCAATGTAATTTTGTGCCAACTTTTTAGGAGGTACGTTTATTTTTACGTTAAGTAAAATCCTGTTTTTGTCGCAAAATAAGCTAAAAGTCAGTATCGATTTTAAGGCTCTTTAACATATTTTCCGTATAGATAACAGGGTTATTCTCAAGTGTCTTCTCGTCTAAAATAACTACTGTGATATTGAACAAGAATTCAATACAGTACAAATAATAATGTATGTAGCAATGTTCCGAGGATTAATTCTGGTTTTCTCTCAAAAATGTTTTCTTCGCAATAACTAATTACAAAATAAAAACATAAAAAATTACACTTAAGACAATATCAGAAGGAACTAACATTAAAGCCATAATGTGCAGTGAATGCGAATGAGACAAGTAGCAGTAAACCTTAGAATAATAACGCCTAGAAACGCAGTTCACGCGCAACGGTGAGGCCACCAAAACTCGGCCATAAATGGCCCAGTACGCCGATCGGTGGAACAAAATTGGTGCGTTTGTGTGCGTATTGGCGCGTGTGAATACGAGTTGATCACAACTACATGAATCCATTTTATGCCTCACGCTTGGCGCGTCGGCCGTATGAAACTATCCTTCTATGCGTTATTATTCTAAGCAGTAAACTAAAAGAACTAAAGGGCTAAAGACTGAACTAGTTCATTTGACCGATTGATCGACACCGGAATGCTCTTCAGAACCCGAGCAGGCACAATTCTACTGAGAATCACCCAACAGCAGCTGTTAACCCCACCGTCACCGTATCGCTAATCCGGCGAGTTTCCCCGTACATTATGAATGATAACTCAAGCGGAAGGCATTAATCATGCAACAGGAAAGACAGCGCCATATCGGCGCGTTTTGTCGAAGATGTCATAAGCGGCATTGATAGGGTTGAGTGGAACAGGTATTTTTACCTGTTACTTTAGAATACTCGTTAAAAAATTTATGCCAACTGACTAGATCTATTAAGATATTCGTAATAATCACATATACTTCTAATTAACATTTTTAGGGGGCTATTTCATTTAAGCGACATTTATTTTCGAATTCGCCGTGTTATAATTAATAACATCATTTTAATTAAATAGCTATCAAACATTAATTAACACGTGCAGCAAAGCCCAGCGCTCTAAGTTAACAACAAAAAATATAATGTTTTTTTTAGTAAAAAAACCCTTTAAAACTCCCGCAGTTCTCCTGTAAAATTCAAAAAATGTCGCTTCAGTTTTGCCTTTCCACCTTCGATATTATCAATATAGCCAAGGAGGTTGACTTATGTTTTCTAAATCCGTTTGTTCAGTAACCAAAATATGTTTATTTTCTAGGTAGTTGGAAAGTTCTTCAAATATTCTGCCGTGATTTTTAAAAAGGCAGTCTTCTGACATCACTTACTTTTGAGAAAAACGCAAAAGCAGTCTTCAATTGGATTTTTTTACTTTAATCAGGCTGTGTAAGAATATATGACGCAATGATGATTTTAGGTATTAAAAAGGTGCCTGTTCTATCTTTTTTCATTGTTATTTATTATATTTTTACATATTCCTTTAAATTATATCAAGAAATAATTGTGGTATGCATTTTGGGAGTTTATTTACAACCAATAATAATTCACTAAAAGGCAGCTAAAGTCCCGAAGCTGCCTTTTACTGAATTATTACTAACAAATTTATCATTGAAAATTAAAATTCCTTTCAATTGTATGCTCGTAATTCTTTAAAAGGCAGTGTTTTCAGTTAGCGGCCTTTTTGTAAAGTTTCTTGTCTATAAATCCTTTTCGTTTAATTATTTACAAAGAAGTGAAAGTCCAGTTACTGCCTTTAAATAAATTATTCCACCAAACTACTTCTTTAAAGCAAATGATAGCAAAATTATATCCACTGAGTAATTCACTACAAAGCAGTCTTAAATGCTCAAATGCAATTCACTGCTTTTTAAGTAATTTTCTTCTATAAAATATTTTTTCTTAAACTTCGATAACAACAGTCAAGTGAATTGAAATTAAATAAAACACTCATATTATCATTTATTAAAATGGCATATTACAAAATATAAAATCATGGAAAAGGCACTGTATATTTCTTATATCAGGGCCTGCGTTCGTTCGCGCCAAAATCACGTGAGCGTGCCAATATTCAAGGTACGTATTAGACCCGGAGATGCTGACACAAAATTTTAAGGTATTTGTACCAAGTATGGTGGTGACCCTTCAGGGGTCTAATTACGTAATGAAGAAAAGGAAAATGATGGTGATAGCGCTGGTACTGGCGGCCAAAATGCGTGGGCGTTAATCGCACGTGTCGGATAAATTACGAAAATCGAACAATTTGTTACTCAAAATTTCTTGTATTTTCCGATAGTCGATGAAAGTAGGCGGCTGCGACGGCAATACGCCTAAAACGCCACAACCTATAACAACGCAACAAACTGATCACAATCCTACCTATGATGGAGGCTTCAATCGACAAAATACCAAAAACTGCAGTCTTTAAGAAAGACTACGGCATATTATTATATTATATCGAGCCCGTTATGTCCCACTGCTGAGCAAAGGCCTCCCCTCTCCCCTTCCATTCATCGCGGTCTTGAGCAATAACTGGCCAGTCACGGCATATCACTGACGGAAAATTTAAAAGAGGGGCTAAACCAAACAGACCTTAGAATCTTTACACATGTTCAAAAACAAATACGGGAACTCAGAGGATTTAAACATACACATATCCAAACCACTGGGTGTACAAAACACGGTATTCCAGGCTGAATGCGTAGGGATAATTGAAGCCTGCAATGCCATAAAGAGACGACAAGTCGAAAACACTAACATATGGATACTCTCAGACAGTAAATCGGTACTACAAGCACTGAGCAGTGATAACATCACATCTAGCTTGATATACGAAAGCCAACAAAACCTCACAGAGGTGTGCGCAGATAAAAACAAAGTTACTATACAATGGATCAAGAGGCACAGTGGCTCAAGAGGAACGATGCAGCGGATGAACTGGCCAGGAAAGGCTCAGAAACAACGGCATACGGACCGGAGCCAATCTTGCCCCTGCCACAAAGCTACATATACAATCAACTGGACCAACACACTAAAGAACTACATTAAAGATACTGGGAGGAGACAGACACATGCAGACAGAGCAAAGAGATTCTGTCAAAACGCGACTACAAACTCACAACCGCACTACTAAGGACACATAGAAACCAACTGCGCAAGATAGTGGGAATAATAAGAGGACATAACACCTTGAACAGACACCTCTATAACTTAGGTATCACAGACAGCCCCATGTGCAGAGCGTGCATGGAGGCAGAAGAATCGACTAAACATATACTGTTGGACTGCAAGCAGGTAGAAGTATACAGAATAAAGCACCTAGGTTCTCCAGACACTACGGGACGCAGTCAACAACACCAAGACACTCAGCAACTTTCTAGACGAGCTGGGGTGGTTAGAGTAGCGCCACACCGCCGTTTCACGCAAAATAGGCAAAATGGATGTCGACTTGCGGAAAACGCCCAGTATAACTGACTAACTAACGCCCACGCATTTGGGCTGCCAGTACTAGCGCTATGACCATCATTTTCCTTTTCTGATTACGTAATTAGACCCCTGAAGGGTCGCCATACTTGGTACAAACACCTTAAAATTTTGTGTCAGCATCTCCCGGTCTATTACGTACTTTGAATATTGGCACGCTCACGTGATTTTGGCGCAAACGAACGCACGCCCTGCCTCAAACGTCCGCTGCGGCTCGCATCTGTCGGTGAAACAAACTTTAAAAAATCCACGCAAAAATATTATAGGTGCGCGGTAAAACATGACTGCCTTTAAAATAATTATTGCGAGAAAACTGCGTTTTAGTATCCGATGGATGCCAAAAAATTGTAATTAATAAAAAAAAATTGTGACGTACATTCCTTTTTTGAAGTATAGAAGTAAGTGATATCAATCAAATAATTATTAAGAAGGCAGCTAACGTCACATGACTGCCTTTTAAAGAATTTTTACTCAAAAGCTGCTTTTTAATGAATTATTGTAAAGTAAATTCTATGAACTATAATTATCAATAGGCAGTTTGGTACAAAACTGCCTTTTAAATAAGTTTTGCCTAAAATATTTCCCATATATTACGCAGTCAAAGGACTTTAACTGCTTTTTTAAGGATGAATGTCAGATGACTGCGTTTTAATGAATTCGGCACTGGTAAGAATGCACTTGACTGCCTTTTATTGAAAAATTATCTCAAAAACTAAATGTGATAGAGAAAAACGGGTTAGATAGGTCAACGCGTCTTTTTTTCCTGATCACAGCACAATATATAACTCAAAATTGGTAAATTGTCAGATGACTGCCTTTTTAAGAATCACGGCAGTATTATTCTTTCTACTATTTTTGAGAATATGGACAAAAGAGCTATAATTGTCCATTTTCTCTTTATCATCTTTTTTAAACAATGGCTTGACGATAGCTACTTTAAGCTTGTCCGGAAATATTCCCTTTCAACGATTATATTACAAATGAAAGCTAAAGGTTTCGATAATATTTTCGCGCAATATTTTATAATTATAACACTTGTGGGAATTTCATCATAGCCTGTGCTACTCGTATTTTTTAGATGTACAATTATTTTATGGACGATTTGTAGCGTTACTGAAGCCAAAAACGTATCATTTGAAAATTTTATATCCTCAGTGGTAGAGTTATTGCAAGGAAGCGTAGAATGTAATTTTTTTATTATCAATAATTTGAGTTGTTGTCGATTAAGTTATGAAGAAATCATGAAACTAGTTTGCTATGTATGAAGGGTTTTATAATACCGTGTTATCATCCTTAATAATTTTTGAAATTGATTGTTCGGGCTGGTTTTCATTATTGTTCTTTATTATGTTCCAAGGCGCCCTACGTTTATTATTCGATTTTTTATGTCATTTATATTTTTAGAGAAAATAAATCTTCATATGAATCAAAACAAGTCTAAACAAGTACGAGTATCCCCAATACCAAGTAAATGTACTTAGTACGCGCCAGCCACAGGAATCAGGAATTATGTCGAGAATGCGTCATTAAGCAGAGCCCTTACCTACAGCAGCGTTTGTCAGTCAAAACTGTCTTTCGACGCCCTTTTTTGGTGGGGATAAAAATATAAGAGCTCATTAGTGACATGAGGATAACAACAATACAATTTTACACAGAAGGTGTACGTATTGAAGATTATTTAGTGTAGATATAAACCTACCTACACCAAAAAACTTCATCTTCGTGTTTTGTGGATTCAAATGCGTACTTTTTTATCCTTTGTTAATGTACTTTGACTCATTTAAATAATAAGTTTACCAACGCCATGGCGTACGCTGTTATGTTGATAAATTGTGTTTCCAAACATATATATTTTTTTATCATACCGCTCCAGCACCTTACTTTTATTCCTGATGCTTTCAATTTGAGTATAGGAAAGTAAGTAAATAAATGATATACAACCTAACGTTTCAGCCCTTTTTAGTAAAAATAGGTAGGAACTATATGACGATGAAATTCCTAAATAATAATACCAAAACGTTAAAGATTGACCTAAGGTTCGTACGTAATGCAAAAATACCCAAATGACCACTTTCTATACAAAGGTTTATCTAGTTATCATTTGGGTATTTTTGCAGTCTTAATTAGCTATCACTCGTCAGTATCCCTCCTCCTCCTTCTCCTTATCGTATCCCTGTTATCCACTCGGTTCCAAAAATTACCGAAAGCACCAGTTTTTGTGGAAGCGACTGCCATCTGACATTTGCACTTCGAGTAGAAACTAGACCATTGGGATTATACCCAGCGCAGCCCTCACATCTAGTGTGAGTAAACCCAAGAATGGGGGATCCACTCGGTTTTAAGAATTGGAGTCGGCATCAGTTTTTGTTGAAGCTACTACCATCTCAGCTTGGTACTCGGAGAAGCTCTTTTAGGTATTGAAGCTTATAACTGTTCGCGAACGCTGTGTCGATACAAACCCGATAGGGTTTAACGACACTTTTCTCTTTAACGAAATGCATTTTTCTGTTTATAAATTTAATGTATTAAATAAATAAATCATAAAGGAACTAGACAATGCGGTTTATATCCAGCCCAACCCGCATTTCCAATGTATATGTATCTAAACCCGGGATCTTCTCGGCTCCAAGAATTGGCAAAGGCACTAGTTTTTGTAGAAGCGACTGCTGTTTGACGTTTGCACTCAGAGAAGAAACTTGACTATGGATTATGCCCAGCCCTCCTTACTAATATAGGTAAACCTTAACCTTTCAGACACCTTGACACTGACAATGCTGAAGAATTAAGTCTGAATCCCATAGGCGCGGCCTGCGGTAGCGGTCAATAGTAAACTTGACATTAACTGTCAAATTTACTATTTATTGACCGCCATCGCAGTTCGCGCCAGTCTGTGAGAAGCTTTATACATTTTTTTGTTTTTATCAGAGTAAATTTTCGATACTGATCCTAAGTCATATGAATATGAGGGATTATAACTAGATAGAAACCATTATTAAACCGTAGTCCAGTTCCCTCCAACGTCAACGACCTGCTTAACTTGTTATGGACAAATTAAGCCGCACAATTACAAGTTGCGTGACATGACGGACGTGATTAGAGCACGTGCTCGCGACGTGACATCGATAGCTTGATAGACGGGCCACGCCCTGACAGCAGACTATACTGCTGTTCACGTAGGTCCTGTACAATTTATAAACGTATTGGCTTCTGCCCGTGACTCCGTCCGCGTGGAACTCTTTTATATCGTAGCTTGGGGGATGACTTCCGGGGTAAATACTTTCCTGTTTTGTTTTCTTGCAGGTGCTTCCCGGGGTTCAAACTATCTCCATACGTAATTTCATCTCAATCAGTTCAGCGGTTTAAGGGTGGAGTGGTAACAGATAGACATACAGACAGACACACTATCGCATTTAGTATATATATATTATAGTATATATAATACGGAAATATGCATTTACGCGATGCTAGTTTTACCCGTGACTTCGTTCTTATGTACTATAATGGGCGTAAGGGACTGTGCGAGAAAAAATCCACCAATGCGTTTATTTAATCGTATGGCTTACAATAGCATTGCTCGCCTCGCTCAGGCATCTATTCCAATTAGTGGTTGTTTTCCTTACGCCACTCTGCTACATTGTACAACTCTGGTGGATTCTCACCCAAATACTATGTACAAAATCTAATTTACGTCATACCTGGCCATAAAGTAGGAATTACCGCTCGCTATGCGTGCGGAAAACCCCACTTCCTGGCCAGATAGAGACGTAAAATTTTGTACTCACTACGGGCGGTAATAAAGAAAGCCTCAGAGCGCATATTTATCGCCCTTGCCTTCGGCTCGGGCGTCAAATACCTGCGATCTGAGACATTCTTTGTTTAACCGCCCTAGGTAAGTAATGTACTAAGCAAATATGCTATTTGACTTACCAAAAGCGCATTCAGTTTTACCGTTTTCACCCATTTTAAGGATAAAAGCTATCCTTTGTCCTTTCCAAGGTCTGAAACGATCTTCATACCAAATTTCATGAAAATCGGTTCATCTGTTTAGCGTGATAAGGTAACAGACAGATAGACCGGCAAGAGTTACTTTCGCTTTTATACATTTAAGTATGAAAGTATAGATTACGTTCGTTAGCTTGACGTATGTGAGAGCAATCAAAACACATTATTATTAAACTGGCATGCGAAATGTTAGTGTCATATTGACTTTTCAAACAGCTAGGTCCAGAAAATTCGGAACCTAAACCGAGAAGGAAATTTCTGTCACGAATCGACGTCTCAATGGCTCGAGGGTGATCAATAAGTTGGCCAAGTCCGACAAGAAGCAGTCTCAACTCCATTTTATTTTTACTCTAAAACGGTGGCGTTTGCGTAAAGGATACGGCCTACACGATGGTAAGTAGACACCGTAGTCTACGGACGCTTGCGAATCTAGTACAAACCCTTTGGACGCCAAGAACACCTGAAAGCGACGTGTTGTCGTGCCCACCCCACGGCGCCAAGAACATAATGGCGTGCGCTGTCAAAGTCATCTTGATGCTTTCAACTAGGGTTCATATTTCCAGTCTTGTGTATAAATACTTGGCGTATAGGTGTTAGTTTTGTTCGTGAAAAATTACGTCGAAAGGGTTAAAAGCGCGTTGCCGGCCCTTTATTGATATGAGGACTCATTGCATTGTCATTCATTGTATTGTTGTTAAACTCTCTCTCCTAACCGATTTTGGCCACGGCGACTGCCTCAACTCCTGCCTCGTGAGTGGTGTGCTCACGTGCCCGTTATGTCACGAGGCAGGAGTTGAGGCAGTCGCCGTGGCCAAAATCGGTTAGGAAAGAGAGTACCCGTAGTAGTAGTATTGTCATCTAGAGACAAATGCAGGTAGTGCACATCTTCGGCTCTGCCTTATGATTGGTAACTTTTAATTTCCAAATGCAGCTCCCATACAAAAAAAGGTGGTGCAAAAGAGTAATCAACTTCTGGCTGCTGCACTGCTTATTCTAATAGCCTCGCAGCAACAAACAGTTCTAACCCACGATCTTATCTTATCTTATCTTATCTAGGTGAGGGCCCTTTCGGATGCACTTCGACCCAGTGGGATCTTTTGTGCATTTGCCCTCTCCTTTATACCTGCTCCCAGGCTTGCTCCATCATTTCCACAAAGCGGATGATGCAGTTCGCCGGGAGCACCTTGAATTCCTTTGGTTGCGGGTAACCGTTACCAAAGTAGTTCATGGATGGTTCTAACCCACGATGGTCTTAATATAAGTTTGTAAAAATCTATACCCATGCCATACGGAAAAGTTGAACCGATTTTTATGATGTTTGATTTGTTGAATTTGTCTTCACTCCGAATAACAGAACAAGTAATAATATATATGGAAAATAGTACGTATTTTTTAAATATTTTCACATATTTTGTATGGCGATGGCGGTACGAATTTCGCGGGTGCAGCTAGTAAATACATAAAACAGAGTGGACTTGCCGTCACAATACTCTGCTCTGCAAACATCAGATAGGCAAACACGGCGCTTCGGACATTAACGTTACGATACGAGGATCTAGAATTCCGGACGTTACACTACCTTCAAATACAAAAGGAGGTAACTGTCAAGAACTTGATGTATACTTGAGATTATTTGAGTTGGCCGAATTGCATTAAAGTAGTCCAATCAAAAAGCAACTCTACCGTCCAGGGTAGAAGGTTCCGATTCTAATCACAGTTTTATAAAAAACTCGGCCACATTGAAATAATTTCAACCATAAACATAGGCCTGTTATTAAAACCAGGGCGTGATTGTGACTTTATCTTGGGAGGGGCTATTGTTGTCTTGAATAAATGTAGTAAACATGGTTTTAAGGCGACGTAGGCTCGTGGTCTTCTCTCCCTCTCACTGAGCATCAGCGTGAGCGAGATGAAAGTACGTGTTCGAAAGCGCGAATATCATGTTTTATAATTTAAATTTTTTGTGCGTTTTAAAAAATAAAAAAGTAAGTTCCCTCAAAAATGATATTGCCGATTTATAAAACCAATTTTAATATGTTTAGCTGTAGTGCATAATTTGTAACGAATTTATTAAGTGTATTTTAGACCTATGTTCGTGATTTTTTTCTATCGAGCGAAAGTCAAAAACCTGCTATCAATGTAACATTTTGTTGTTCAAAATGCATTAAAGGATGACTCTCGCTAGAACGGTTTGTGTCCGGCCCGGGCCGTTTTCTCAGAAAAACGACGGCGTTTTTTCGCGGCCGAGCCATACCTAAGTCCGGCCGAGCTACGGGTGAGGCTCGGAAGTGGCTCGTTATCGGCACGGCCCGGCCGTGGCTCAGTCGAGCTTGGGTATGGCTCAGCTGCGCAAAAACGTCGTCGTTTTCCTGAGAAAACGGCCCGGGCCGGACACGGCCCGTTCTAGCGTGAGTCATCCTTAAAGGATAGTCCTTAAAGGATCCTTAGTCGTATATAAATATTCATGATTCTATCGAAATGTCACAAGTCAGCGATGTCGCTAGAATTATTCAAAAATCCTCTCACTTGTGTACATACTCGTATAAAAGAAAAATTTATATTGTTTATTTTCGTTTAACAAAAAGGGGAAAAAATCACAAATGTTTAGATATCCTAGTTAGTATACAGATACCTGTGACAGGAGATCCCGCTCTTCCAAACATATGCAGGCCCCGTAGCATGGATATCACGCGATAAGTGATAGGATAGAGCTGCCGTCCCTGGCTGACACCGTTCGATAGAATGAGACGACGCGCTTATCCTATCACTTATCGCGTGATAACGCCATCCATGCTACGGGGCCTGAGTTAACAAAAATAACAATATTCTTAAAGTCATCGACTTCGATAGACTTAAATTTAGAAACGTGTTTATATTATTTTATACAATGGAATTTCTAGATGGACTGTAGGTACTACCGATATACGGTCTAGACATTAATATTACAACAGGGCTGCCACAGGCGTAAAGTCAAATTACAATTTACGACCCCTACCGAATTTGAAGCAAAGGTAGATGAAGACGAAACCGCAAATCTCTGAAATATATATGTAGGAGTCTGGAGGTCGCTCAGTCAAGGCCTTTTGGAAGGATTTCCAGCACATTAAGGTAACGACACCTCTGTGATAGGCAGCTACCTTACTTCGACAAACTAAATGTATAAGTTAAAGGTTTTCTTTTACACCCAATTGTATACTTGACTTGCAGGTCGACCACGTAACGCATTGTACGAACGTCGGGTAGGTCTAAATGTCACTTTTTATATGGAAAATTGACGGTTAAATTGTACCGACGCGCGTTCGGAACGTTACGTGATTACCCCTTTGATCGCTAGTAGTTCGGACTTCGGAAGAGCTAGGCTCTTCCGAACTACTAGTGAAATTCTGTATTGTGACACTTTTTGGGGAGGCCTATGTCCAGCAGTGGACGTCTTTCATCTGATGATTATGATAATAGCCGAAAATTAGATACCTAGTTATGGAAATCTTGTCCAAATACCATAACAAGTAAAAATATTTGGCTTAGGTATATGATACTCTCGTGTTCTGTACACAATATTAAAATGAAAACTTTATTCAGGTTTACGCGATACTTAGGTATGTACCTCTATTTCTGGCAGGGCTTCGGTCATCGTGGTAGCCATGGGCTTATATATTATATTTTATGACGTTATTACATCCAAATTAAAAATGAAATTAAATGTGAATTTAGTTTGTAAGATATTTGCAATGCCCTACCGGGGTATCAGTGCCTCTTACTTTGCAACCAACACCTATGTAAATTAATGTATCTGATTACGCATGGAATAAATGAATATGAATATGAATATCCGTTTTAAAAATAAATTGAAAATGCCAAGAATCTCATTTCCAGGTGAAGTGCTTACTTATTATTAAGTTTAAATAAAAAACCAAAACACGTTTAAGAAAGTTTTCTAAAGATCATATTGCTAAAGCTAGGATAGATGAATTGTAGATAATTGAGAAAAAAATAAAACGATAGTTACGGAAATCATTACATTCACGCCCAATCGCTCTTTACATTTACTGGACTGGTACATGGAAATATTATTTTTTTACTGAAATCTAATACGTATAAAATAATCAACGCATCAATTATTAAAATAACAATATTAAGAACGAGACACCGGCAGCGCACTTTGATTATTTTCTCAAAAGTTACTTAAACAAAACGTTCACGGGACAATTAATTCTAATTGTCGCAAACTTATTAAACAAATAACAGAAGGGGGCATTGAAAAACTTTAATTAATCAAGATGAATAGCTTACAGTTTAGCCCCAAGGAATAGTAATTAAGGCTACAGTACAATCACATTCGAGGTTTTTTCCGACCAAGGGAGAAAACGTGAACAGGAAAACAAAGAAACTCGATTTGGAACCCTTCAGGGGCCGTAGGGAGCGTATTAAATTTGCATTAGACGAAATTGAAATACGCCCTTCGATGACGTTACAAGGGAAGACTAATAATATCGTCAATTCCGGAGATCTCGAGTCACGCCGTGACTATTTGATTAATTGAATCATTTTTTGTAACCCCTCTGAGGAGGTATCAGGCAGAAATTTGTCAATTTGCATTGTTAAGGGCTTTGTGTTTATCTTGGACTGGCTGCCCGCACGGCTTCGCCCGCGTATAGCAAAGAACGCAGGCACCGCTGCGGAATAAAATAGTCTTTTCTCAAACATGCTCGGAAATGTATGCGTTAATGTCACGAAATGAAGACATGAAGTTCCTTGTTTATGGCTGCCTACATTACTTCTTGGCCTAGGCCAAGAAGTAATGTATGAAAACCCTAACTAAAAACATTATTGGCCGCTACTCTAACTTTTTAAATTTGCTTACTGATATTAAACAGACAAAGGAAAAAATACATACTGCCAACCACCAATACTTTTTTTTAATTGTTTTAGTTTTTTGTAAAAAAAAAATTGTTAGTTTTTTACATTTTTTTTGTTATTTTTCGTTTATTTTTTAGTGTTGTTTATCGTTTTTAATGCTTTAAAAAAATATATTTTCTTTTCTTGATGTTTGTCTCTTTTTTAATGTTAAAATTTTTGTAGGGTCTTTTATGTTATTTTTAAGTTTTTTTTTATCTATTTTTCCTATTTGTTTTACTTTTTTTAATGTTTTTTGTTTTTTTTGTCGTTTTTTTTAATTTTTTCAAGTTTTCCTTTTTGTTTTACTTTTTTTAATGTTTTTTTTTTTCCTTTTTTTTTAATGTTTTTTGTTTGTTTTTCTTTTTTTCGTATTTTTTTTTAATGTCGTTTGTTTTTTTTTCCCTTTTTTTTTGTTTTTTTAATGTTTTCCTTTTTTTTTGTTTTTTTTTAATGTTTTTTGTTTGTTTTTCTTTTTTTTTGTCCATTTTTTTGTTTTTTCCTTTTTTTTTTTTGTTTTTTGTCTTTTTTGGGCGTTTTTTTAGTTGTTTTTTTTTGTTTTTTTAGTTGTTTTTTTTAAATATATTTTTCCGTTTTGTTTTACTCTTTTGTAATGTTTTTTTTAAATATTATTCTTTATTAATGTTTTTTTTTTCTTTTTTAGATTTTTTTATCTAGAATCTTTCTCACTTTAGTGAGGTGAAAAGGATTATATTTTTAAACCACTCACATTCGCTAGCTCGTGTTTCAATTCCACACTCGCGGTTAAATTATAAAGTGCACCCTTGTATAACAAATAACTATTTATTATTTCCTCACATCGTTTGAGAAAAGAACTATACAAGCCTCGGCCGGAACAGGGATTGCTGGACTCGTTGTATCCGTCTAGCCTAAACTCGTCCATCAATCCCTTACTTCACGGCCTTTGCAGTAATGTACTATTTCACACCTTTCATTCCGAAAAGTAAGTTTTGTTCCACGACGAGAGGGAGCAAAACGCTACTTTTCTGTTCACGCTCCTTTTTTAATTTATTAATTGCCATGTAGCATTTACGCAATGTGCCAATTGAACACAGAGTTTTATAAAATTATCGATTGTAATTTCATCACAATCGAGTAAAAACAAACATGATTTTTTTTTCCTTTTGTTTTATTTTTTGCATATTTGTTTCCTCATAGTTGGTGTGAAAAAATGCATGTGTCACTCGGGAGCCAAATTATCTTCGTCTTGGGCGTTAACACTTGAGTCCCTCACTACGCTCAGGATTCAATACAACGCCCTCACCGTAAATATACTATTTTGCTCCCTTGTGACACATAACTATTGTCCATTTAGAAAGTTTCTATACCCAGGTGTAATCGTTTTTTTTAAATCGGATCGGAATCGGACCAACATTATTTCTTTAATCTATACTTCTATACCATAAAATTATAAAGAGGAAAAGTTGAGATTGTAGCTTTGTAAGTTTAAAAGTTTATAACTTATAAGTTTTGTATGTAATGGGTAGTATTCCGAACCGCTTATCACATTTCCAAAACTCTGTTACCTGCGTGTAGAATGGACCAGACGGCTGGATGGTTAAAGGCTTCTTTATCCCGCGGGTTTGCCTGAAGAAGTATCATAGACTAGATACATACCTATGAATAATAATTTAATAATCGTCTATGACTACGGAAATTATCGCAAAAAGTGGCAATATTGACAACTATCTCAGTTAGTTTTTACTGAAAGCATTTTTAAACCGAAAAATTGCTAGTCATTGTTAAAAATGTTTCGCAAACTTCCAGTTTAATGAAAGGTTTACAGTAACAATAAACGAGCAAACATCAAGTTTACAATGAGTTTGTTTAGTTTTTCGTTAAGTGATTCACACTTAACGATCGTAAGCACAAGAAAGTTTACTGGAAAATAAAATGTTTTCACGCAAACTCCATTTTCAGACAGCCGTCTTAATAAATGGCTCTTCAAAAATCTTTTAGCTTACCTAAGTCTACAATTTATTTCGCCGTTCTTAAAGAAAGGATGAGACATAAAGTGGTGTTATAAATCTTTGATATTCTGGCACTTTTTGTGTGTTTTATTGTACTTTAGTACCAGCTGGTGTGAACGCTTCACCAATAAATATTTATCAGGCTCCAACAATTTACTGTTTATTCTGTGCATTTATTTTAATTCTTTTGATGTTAAAGAGTAGTCGCAAAACATCACCGGTTATTGAATTACAAAGCCTTTCCGTTACTCTCGTCGCATTATTTACCAATACAGGAAATTAAATTGATAATGGAATTTCCATATCATTTATATCATCAAATACAATAAATTTCCGACCACTGGCGCGTTTTCACGAGAATGTTTTTTCAATAACGAAATTCCAAACACTTTTCTTTCCGTACGTGCTTCAATTTCGGTGAGCGCGAAAGTGTATACATTATCGTAAACTGTAACCAACGGACACTTATTTACTTTAGTAAAATTTGTATTCGGATATCGGAGAGTGTGTCGGCGTAGTGAATTAGCATCTGGGGTAGGGTAATGAAGGTGAGAAACAAATGGAGCGTTTTGTTTTATATTCCTCTCTGTAGGAAAATAAATAAACAAATATTAGGGGACAATCTTACACAAATCCCCATTGTACGCTCAATAAGGCTTGTGTTATGGATACTAGACGACGATATATTTAATAGATATAAATACTTACTTATATAGGTAGGTACATATAAAACATCCAAAACTCAGAAACAATTTTTTTTTTTTTTTTTTTTTTTTTTTTTAATTTATTGACCAATATAATCTGAGTAGTACATTTTGGTATACATTTTTTCACCAGCGGAAACCTCTAGGGTTTATATGCTGATGAATAGTTCGCTATGGTACATTAATTTACTTGAATACATCACCGTTATAGGCTCATAATTATTACAATACACTCGTATTGGGTTCAGATAACGTCAGATACCTTTTGATACTAGGTATCGATTGTAAGCTATTTACGTATTTATGCTGTAGTTCTTTTGGTAGTTGGTTTATTATATAAGGAAGAAGATATCTGACGTTTCTTTTCCCATGAACATTGACAAAATTAGGTAATTTGAACATAGCTTGTTTTGGTAAATTTTGTCTAAGGTTGCTTTTTCTTACATATAATACTAAATGTTCTTTGTACGCATACTCTTCCCCCAAAATACATAGTTTAACTTTATTGAACACTGACATTACTTCACAATAATTAAACAAACGCTCATAGTTTGGTGATATTTTATTCCTTGTGTTTTTGGGTACAATGTTTTTAAGTAATCTAATTTGTAGTTTATAAATATCGTTCAGGTAAGTTTTGTAAGTTCTACCATAACTGCTTAGTCCGTATGTAACCACTGAATCTGCCATGGAGGTATACAATAGCTTAAGTGTGCGATAAGGTAGTTTATATTTTAAAATGTGTATTTTACTGAGTAGTGCTCTTAGTTTATCGCATACATGCTTTATATGCGGACCCCAGTTAAATCTCTGGTCAATTATTAAACCCACATAAGTATGTTGCATGACTATTTCAATCTGTGTACAATTACACTTAATACATTTAACATCGTAATTATTATGCAAGCAGTCGACGCTGTGCGCTATGAGGCACGGGATGTGAGCTGCCTTATTGTGTCTAGTATGTATGTGCATAGCTTTGGTTTTTTGAGCATTAATGACAAGCCCCATATCGTGCGACCAGCGGCACAGCAGGTCGAAGTTTGCCTGCATTTGCTGTTCTGCCCTTACAATGTCTGTGTCCGCGACTATCAGGCAGGTATCGTCCGCAAACTGGTATACAGAACCCTCTCTGATCATAGAACACATTTCATTTACGTATATAAGGTATTCACTCGGCCCAATTATTGAGCCTTGGGCTGTGCCCATAGTGGTTTCTATGCCTGAACCTGTACTCATTACGTTGTCTATTTTAACAAATGTTTTTCGGTTGTTATGATAGTTTTTGAACCAAGTCAATAGAGGGCCCTGTATTCCAGTTTGGTACAACTTGTCATATAAAGTGTTAAATTGCAACATGTCGAACGCTTTGCTAAAATCAATGAAAACAACGATCACGTGTCTTTTTAGGTTCATGTGATCGTTGATTTCATTTGTGAACTGGCAAAGTAGCTGAGCAGTACTTCGCTTTTTTTGGAATCCAAATTGTTTCGGATTGATAATCGCGTGTTTTTGTAGAAACAAGTTAAGTTCATTGCCCAAGTAACGCTCAACCACCTTGTCCAGTGTAGGTAGGATCGTAATCGGTCGATAATTGCCACAGTCAGAGTGGTTACCTTTTTTATATATAGGTCGAATAATTCCAATTTTAAGTTTATCCGGGTATGAACAAGTAGTTATGCATGCATTAATTAAATGAGTTATGGCGGGGGTTATTAAATCGTTAATTTTTAAAAGATCTGATGCACGTATGCCGTCAATGCCCGGACTTTTTTTTATGTTTAGACCTTTAATAATTTTGTAAGTAATGTCATTGGTGATGGACCTTAATCTCATACAAGCATGAGGTGTTAGTTTGTATGAGTCGGCGTCTAGCATGCGATATTTGCACGAAGATGTGTGTGACTGTGCTGCGCTGCTGTCGTATTGTTCAGCAAACCGGTTCGCTATTTCTAATGGAGTTGCTTTAAAGGATTTTAAAATAGTCTCATCGATATTTAAGGGGGTGTTGCCGCATAACTCATTTATCAACCGCCACATTTCTCGTGGGTTCTTAAAATGTTTGATTATTTCTTTTCTAATGTATTTATTTTTAACAAAGTTTATATATTTATTAGTTTTATTTCGGTATTTGTTATACAATATTCGCTTTTCTATGTTTAATGGGTCAGTTTTCCACATTTTATACAATTTATCTCTTTGCTTACACATATTAATTATACACACATTAATTAATATTCATGCTCATCACACAAATATTTGCCCTTACCGGGATTGGAACCCAGGACCTTCAGCTTTGTAGGCAGCGTCACTACCCACTAGGCTAACCGGTCGTCGGTAGGAAAATGACGTAACTAACGTAACTTTTGTATCAGACGTCTGTTGCCCTTAATGACGTTTTTTCGATACTGCTTGTTGACAACAATCAGATGAGACAGCACGGCCACTTTTTGCGAATCTTGGAGTTTTAACAGTAGGTACCTTCTCTCTCCATAATTGAGGTCGGTAAGTATGTTAGAAGCAACCCCGAGGAGTGCCCTATAGGTCACTGTTAGTCTGCAAAACGGGAACCAGGAATGGCTGTCCCCGCGCACAGTCTCTTGTGTAATGGGTGCCAAAATTTACAAGAAAACACCAGAGCCAATCAGAACTTGAGACACCGAAAGTAGCTTTACGTACCTACACATAAACTTAAAATATATTGCACAGCAAAGGTTTACTCTGTAAAGGAGTTCCTAGATGAATATAAATATGTTGAGCTGACTCTTACATAATGAGAAATTATATTTATAATTAATTTTAATTGTATTATATTATTTTAGTTTTATTCCTAAGACATTGTTACCCAGTATTTTAGTTATTCGATTAAATTAATTTGTAATGTACCCAATTGACTATGTATGATTATTACAAATAACGACATAACATAACATGACATAAATGGTTCAAAAAACTGTAGCCCGACTACGGAAAATTAACTAAATAAAACACCGTTTTCTTTCATACAAATGGTGGTATGTCACCCGATGGGTAATCACGTAATGTTCCGAACGCGCGTAAGGACAATCCATCTGTCATTTTCCCATATAAAATTTGACATTTAGATCTACCTAACATTCGTACATTGCGTTACGTGATCGACCAGCCGGAGCACAATTTCAGATCGGTTGATACACCTCATTCATCAATCGATTCCAGTATCTTATACGCTACGGTGGATGTAACGTAACACACGTAAATTGATACAAACATAAACTGCTAAAATCATATCCCTTCGTTTTGGCTCCGCCGTAGTCGGGCAAAAATGTGACTCTTATTGAATCAGTAATCGGCATAGGTAAGTATCACACCTAGACTTTCAATAACTCAACACACATACTTTAAATAAAAATACTTGATAGATTTGATGCGTATTTTTAAACAAATATTTATCTTTCTGAAGCTCTGAAAATCGATGTGTTTGCTTTTATAAATTTTATAATACACGAAAAGAACGATGGATCTATTTGGGTCAAATTGCACTACATATTAAGAAAAAAAAATGTATAATGAATTGTGCCGTATTTTTACAAGTTTTTTATTAACTAGCGATCATCATCATCATCATCATATCAGCCGAAAGACGTGCTGGACATAGGCCTCCCCCAAAGAGTTCCAAAGTGACCGGTCCTGCGCCACTAGCGATGTATGTAACTAACTATGTGTGTCCCTATGTTTGTTCGGGTGAAATCTTGCTACTCAATTTTGAATCAGATATCTTCAACCGATTGAGCTGAAAGTTTAGTTTTAAATGTATAGTATGGATGACAATTGAATATTATGGTACCATCGAGCTGATCTGATGACGGAGACAGAAGGTGGTCATTGGAATTCAGTATTTAACACGTTGGTTGCCATATCACGCGAACTCGCGTGACGCGGCTGTATACGTAGTGGCCGCTCACGCGAGTTCGCGTGATGATCGAATACAATATTGTCCGAGCCACAAAATTGCGACCGTTGCGTATTGGCTTCTGATTTTTCCTTTGGCCACTAGGGAAGGAAATTGCCTATTTACTAGGGGGCGTGGCCTGTGGGTAGCCGTCTTGCAATTGTTTTACGAGCACTTGACAGTTCGCTCGCCGCAGCCGTACTGTGGCGGGTGTGTTGTTTGTGTGGCCATCCATATAAATTCTGCATTTTCGGCTTGGCAACGAACGTGTTAACCGACGTAGCCCCGTTGGATCGTCTCAAATGAGTAGTTGATGACGGTATACAGAATAGTACAGTCGGCAATAAAAGCTTGTAACAAAAATTAATTTTTTGACACAAACTTATTTTTAAATAACTATAACCATGTGTAAGATTTAATGTAAGTAATATAGACTAAGAGCGGGTTCCACCAACTTACAATTAGTGGCCGATCAACGTTAAATACGGCGCCAGCAGCTGTCACTACATAGAAACTTGTCAAACTTTTTGTATAAAATGGGAATTAACACAGAGAAACTAGGTGTCTTTAGGTCATTTGCTTACATACCATTGATTAGATGCGCAGTCCAGTGTTCACGAGTCACAGCCAGTCACAGGCACACACGCGGGCTAGGTTAGGTATGTGACATCACAGGTGGAGCGAAATACGCCCTATTCGAATGCAAGCAATGGGTCATCTGTCGGTCATTTTCATTAGGTAAGCGCAACCCACCCGAATATTTTGAACGAACAAAATAAACAAAATATCTTATCCTTGGACGTAAAGCGGAAGTTACTGCTATGCTCGCAGAAAATTCCAATTCCACCACGAAGGACCTAAAGTTTTGTACATACCACGAGCCGTAATAAAGCAAACCTCAGAAAATAAAACTCTGTTCCCCATAGGTATGTAAATTTATGTCACTTGCACGTTACAAAATTTTAAAGGTAGGTATATATACGACTATGACGACCGCTTTAGCCTAGTAGGTAGTGACCCTGCCTACGAAGCAAGAGGTCCTGGGTTCGAATCCCGGTAAGGGCATTTATTTGTGTGATAAGCACGAATATTTGTTCCTGAGTCATGGATGTTTTCTATGTATTTAAGTATTTATTTCTCTATATATAAGTATCTATATCGTCGTCTAGTACCCATAGTACAAGCTTTGCTTAGTTTGGGACTAGGTTGATTTGTGTAAGATTGTCCGGAAATATTTATTTATTATTTATTTATTTATATTTAAAAAAGCGCATTGGCAATAGCCCTGCTGGTACATACTCTTTGCATTGGCTGTAATCGTACTTAAGCAGTGTGTATAAGTGTATTCTAAGCAGTCAGTATATTGTCCCCAGCGGAACCGGAAACACCCGAAGGCTGCCGGGGGATGGGAACGCGTCTCGATCCTTATTGAACACTGCTGAGGAAACCGACTTCATTTTAACGATTTTGTCGTCGAAATACGTCTACTGCTACGGGCGTAGCATGGTTGCTAATTAATCACTTATCGCTGTGTATAATTCGTCCGTCACGTTCGGACTAAGTATAGTTTAGATTATATGAAGTGGGATCATGAATGGTTCTTTGTTAGCCGGATACACAATGCCCTTATCTGCTTTTGTTTGCGAACGCGTGCCATTTTTTCCAAGAAAAAACGTAAAATGTTCATTGAAATATGAACTCTATCTTCTTTTACAATAGATTCCAAATTAGCTACGAGATAAAATACCACACACAGCGCCTTACAGCAGGATAGGATATTTTTACCGCACCTCCGTCCGGCGAAATTTGTACGCGGCTCCGCACGCCGCAGCGGGATGCAGCCTCAGTGCGTGATGCGCCTAAAGGCCCAGCCACGACCTTGCGCGAATTGCGGCGCGACAAGCGTTTTATCTGTTCACTGCGCGGTCGAGCCGCTCAACGCACTCCGGTTACTGGTATGCGTATGGTGTATTAAGAAACCTGTGTTTAGTAATAAGTTATTAGTTATTACTAATAACTAATACAGGTTTCTTAATACATCATACCAATCAATTACTAACTAATGGCTCTCTAAACCGTAGAACTCGTAAGACAATATTTAAAAAAAAAACTAAACGAAAAAAAAAAAAAACTTCACCTAATTATTAACCTGCTCACAAAATTTCACAAGAATGGACAGAACAATGCGACCTGTAGAGGAGAACAGCCAGACAGCGGGACATCTGGACATCCGGACATACGAAATACGTTTGGCACAAGCTCAAACGGGGTAGGTACTTACTGTTCTGACATTCTTTAGAAATACAAGATCGGTTTCCATACTTCCCTGACGCATGAAACTCAACCCCTACCGAACACGACTCCCATCTGCATTGTCGCTTCTTATTGCGGCGCATAATGATGTCAACACATTACGCACTCCCGATAACACTTACTGGCGAAACGACGTAACTCACAAAAGGTCCTTAGGAAGATACGCTTTTTCGACGTTCCAAGTATAGGCCACCGCAAGCGAGCTCTTGTATGCGACTACCGTATGGTCTTATAAATAAGAGTGAGTATTGATTGATTCGCGCGTGATGTTATTTGAACTGAAGGCGTGTTATAATGTTAATTTTGCGTTTATGGTTGTTATTTAGGTTAATATGTTACGGTGGAAAATGTATTTGAATCATTTGAATCGAACCCTCAGCTCGGTGTTTTTTGCTTCATTAAAAAAAAAGTCCCTTTCTGTTGTTACATGCCAACTAGATCCTACCTATTCCCTATTCCTATTCCTAATCAGATGTCCTTAAAAAGCATTTTAAATGATGCTTATACCTACTACACCCAGAAGTAATGTAAACATTGACCTCCTTCAAATAACCTTAAGTCGGACAACGAAAATCCATGGTTGCATTTTTCGCCTCAGTTCAATTGGTTACATTTACATTGCACGTAAAACCGATGGCCATCGGGGCGAAAATGATTTCGAGTGGCGAGCAACGACCACGTACCGGAAGGCGCCGCCGCGTGGGTAGGCCCCCCCACAAGGTGGACTGCTGACCTGGTAACGGTCGCGGGAGTCCGCTGGATGGGGGTGGCGCAGGACCGATCACGTTGGCACTCTTTGGGGGAGGCCTATGTCCAGCAGTGAACGCCTTTCGGCTGATATGAGGATGATGATGACAATGGGTTAAGTTAAGGTATACTAGCTGGTCGATCAAGTAACGCATTGTAGGTGCGACGGTAGATCTAAAAGTCACCTTTTGTATGGGATAATGAAATGCGTCCGAAAAGTAACGTAGGGGTGATCATGTAACTCTCCTGCCGTAGGTATCGACCTACACAGGTCGATCACGCCACGCATTTTACAGTAACCGGCTGCCAAAATATCTGATCTATTCCTAGAACCATTAGAGCGAATCAGATATTTATGCGGCTTTTGATTCATCATATATTGTTGCCGGTGAATGTACGCGCGTCAGGAAGGAAAATGACAGTTAAGTAATCCTAACGTACACCTCTACGGTAATTTTTCGAATGCACTGTATGTGGGTGCAGGCGATTTTGTTGAGAAAGTGTGAACCCGTACCCTTGGGCGATAGTACATCCTCTGAAGTACGGCGCCGCTTCTTTTTTGTTTCGTGTTCTTCATCAATTCTACTGATTACCCCGCAGTTTCTTTCATCTTTTCCGTCTTGCCGAAATGCAAACACTTGTGTAAACCTACGTAACCGCCATAAACTTGAACAAAATACACTAAAACACTATTCAGGTAACCCTTATAGTAGATACTGGCGCCGTGTTGTCCGTCCGCAATAACCCATTATTGTTAAAAGATAAAAATTTTGAGAAATATTATGCTAATGCAACCCATAAACTACAGATTAAGGAGTTCTCATGAATGACTCATACGTAATATTTTGGGTAAACAAAAGAAGTAGGGACGGTAAGCCCTATAGTTACCTGAAGCAAGACCATACTGGGTAAATGATTGCTAAATGATGCTATGCGTGAGGTCTAAAGATAATCTTTACATACAATGAAGGTGTTAAAGGTGTAAGATTATTCACAAGTATTAAGGAAAGGTTAACTCTCTGTTTTGACGCCTTTAATGAGAATGTCGTTTTGTTATCACCAGAAATTAATGAATAGGAATAAAATTATTAATCCTTTTATTGTTATATTGGGTTGAACTTCTCCTCATTTGTATTAAGATAATGTAGCAGCACCCTTTTGCTTATAAGCATTGGGCATTATAGATATTTGGGAAATCTTCGGACATTGAGTGATTTGTAGGTTTTGCTCGGGTGATATGATGTCACATAGCTATTAAATACAGGATAATGTAATGAGCGCGTGAGTAGTTAATACCTTTTATTGTGGTGCATAATATTATGTCTTACGTAATTTGTTTTCTTCTCTTATCTTGTTCAGTGCTAAGCTACGCTCGTAGTGACGCACTTTAGTTAGGCAATACTTTTTAGGGTTCCGTAGCCAAATGGCAAAAAACGGAACCCTTATAGATTCGTCATGTCTGTCTGTCTGTCTGTCTGTCCGTCCGTATGTCACAGCCACTTTTTTCCGAAATTATAAGAGCTATACTGTTAAAACTTGGTAAGTAGATGTATTCTGTGAACCGCATTAAGATTTTCACACAAACATTGAAAAAAAACATTAAGTTTTGGGGGTTCCCCATACTCAGAACTGAAACTAAAAAAAAAAATTTTCATCATACCCATCCGTGTGGGGTTGGATAGGTCTTCAAAAATGATATTGAGGTTTCTAATATAATTTTTTTCTAATCTGAATAGTTTGCGCGAGAGACACTTCCAAAGTGGTAAAATGTGTGTCCCCCACCTCTGTAACTTCTAAAATAAGAGAATGATAAAACTAAAAAAAATATATGATGTACATTTCCATGCAAACTTCCACCGAAAATTGGTTTGAACGAGATCTAGTGAGTAGTTTTTTTTTAATACGTCATAAATCGTAAACCGCAATTTATTTTACGGAACCCTTCATGTGCGAGTCCGAATCGCACTTGGCCGCTTTTTTTCTTTAATCTCAATTATTTTATAAGCAATACATCTTATGATTAAGTAAGCTTAAAAAAAATTACAATGTTACTTAAACTTTAGGTGTTACTTTAAACATTGGGATTGATACTTAAGGAGTATTTTTATAATATTCAAATGTTAAGCTCAGTGAGTGTATAATGAAACTTAAAAATGTACCAGTGTGTTCGGTAGTGAAACCTGAGCTTAAGATTTGATGGAAGAAGAAGAGGAGTTCTCCCGCAGAGCACCCAGTTTCTTCTAAGAGATCCAACCTAGATTGTTCGTTGATTTTACACTCTAGAACTAAGTGGAGGAGGTCCTCTTCTTTGTCACATTGTGTACAGTTTGGATGTTTTCTTTTTTTCATGATGTTAGGCAATACTTAATCTCCAATGAATATTTTCATAAAAATACGAAACAATGAAAATGGATCAATTCACCACTGGATTAAATATGGTTGCACACTGAATTAACCTGAGTTTTTTCGTATGATCCCGCTAAAAGGTATCTACCGACCTACGTGTAAATTTAAGAGACTGTCTCCGTCTTCAGCGCTGTCCAAAATATATAATAAGGATCTGTTTCCCCACTTGTTAAATGCGCTAGTAGACCTGTTTGCAGTTGTTATATTTTATTTACTAGTTTATCGTGTCTGTATATAGGAGAATCGTTGCGTATGATGTGCTAAATCCAAATAAGTAACAACAGGGCTACATCCAATAATATGTTACTTAGTGCGAATTGCATCAACCCTTTACAAGTTAACGTTAAATATGTCACCGGCAGCCATCATTACATAGAAAACTGTCAAACTTCCCATACAATCAGATTTGAACGGTTACCGACAGTTTGATACAACCTATAGTCATGGCCTCACACGGTCGGAATCAGTCACTGAAATCTGTATCTGAACCACGAAAAATATAGGTAATAAAAGTTACACCCTTTGGTAGAAATTCTGCACAAAGTGTACCTACAAACTTTATTTGCTCTTGAGTGTTTCAGATTATGATTCAGCAACTGAATTCAGTTCAGTGTAAGGGCCTTACTGGTGCTTACAGTCATGACCATTAGTTGTTTATCTTGAAACTAGAGTGAAAACAAAGTTTCAACTGCAGTTTGATCCTCTCATTCGGAGGCTCAAAACTAATCTTACAATTATATTATTGCGGAGGACTTAGGCTAACCGCTATTGCAGGTAGCTTGAAAACTAGTTAGCCCATTCCAAAATGACCTTTGTTACATGAACAACAAGGCATACTTACATAACGTTTTTCCTAAAGGTGGTAGAGAAGTCGTGCTTTCTTGTTAGTAATTCGCACTCAGTGTTTCGTGATAATGATGCTGTTTTGTTTTATTTATAATTACATTTTGAATGCGCTTGGGTAATACAGATTAGGTATCCAATTTCACTTTTGTAGCTATAGTTACAGCAGTTACAAAATCTTGTTAGTTGTAAGTTTTCTTCAATTAAATACTATTCTTTTCATTATAAAAAACCTGCCAAGTGCGAGTCGGACTCGCGCACGAAGGGTTCCGTACCATTATCTATAAAAAAAACTATTTAATTATGTGTTTTTAGTATTTGTTGTTATAGCGGCAACGGCAACAGAAATACATCATATGTGAAAGTTTCAGCTGGAACTATCTCGGTATCAGTGAGATGTAGCCTGGTGACAGACAGACGGACGGACGGACGGACAGCGGATTCTTAGTAATAGGGTCCCGTTTTACTCTTTGAGTACGGAACCCTAAAAATGAACCCTAAATTTCTCAGGATATTTAGACGCAGACGACGGATGTCAACATATCTTTGTGATATAAGCATACCTATCAACCTACTTCTTAGAACTCCTAATGTTCGTAGAATTCGCATAATGAATAAAACACTTACAAGATACACAAAAAACCTCTTTAACACACTTCTGTTTATTAAAAAAGTTCCAGGAAAATGCTAAAATTTCTTTTATGACTTCTAGAACACTTCGAGCACTCAAGTCCTGTAATATTCACTTTATGTAAAGCAGACGCAGATATATAACGCGTTATGTAGTAAATAAACGTTAACGTCGACACGACTTTTCCATTTTTCCCCGTCTTCCGTTGGTAGCCAACTGCGTAAGTTTTGTCGAGTTATGACGTTATGAGTTAAGTGATTTGTTTTGTCGATGAAGTTTGCATGTGATGTGATTGGATTGATTTTCGTTGTTAGTTATACGGAACCATGTAGGTACATAGTTGTAAGACTTTAAGGTGAGCAGGCCCCGTAGCATGGATGGCGTTATCACGCGATAAGTGATAGGATAAGCGCGTCGTCTCATTCTATCGAACGGTGTCAGCCAGGGACGGATACTCTATCCTGTCACTTATCGCGTGATAAGGCCATCCATGCTACGGGGCCTGATATGCTAAATATTAGGTTTTCGAGCTTTAATTTAGTCGGCGAAAAAAACTGAAAGACAACTTGCAATAGGTACGTAGTATAATAGGCTTGTTGCGTGGTGTTAAAATTGATAATCTTTTGTTGCTAAATGGATAGTAAACCATCAAATGATTGTAATAAAGTATAAATTACAAAGTATAATTCAAATCATAAAAAGATATGAACCTTGAAAGTTTAGAAAAAAAAGTTTTTTTATTTATTGTCCAAGAGTAAATTTAAAGGTACCAATAGAATACTTACGCTTTTATAGAAACAAAATTGTAAGACAACTATGGACCTAAACACAGTATTTCGCGACCTAAACAGCAATTTACTTCATTTTCCATGCAACGGTTAGTACAAATTGCACGGTATTACGTCATACTTTAAAGCCAATCAGTATGAAGCGTTTCGGCTGCTGTCAGCGAGGTCCGTATTTACCTCGATTTTTAGGGTATTAATGTCCTTTAAATTTAGTTGCTTCCATACAAACATATGTTCATCTACAAAAACTGGTTCGAAGGGCATCGTAAACAAATTTAAGGTCACAAGCCCATACGTACATTTCATTTTTAATCTGAACGTTTTGATTTCTAGTATGCTGCGTTAAAATAAATCTTGTAAAGTTCTCTGTTTTCAACTTAAAGCTACTGCTTTTAAATTACAAGGGGTATTTAGGCGGTTCTTTTAAATAAGATTGGTTATATTTTTATCTAAACCAATACCTTATTATTCGTTCTGACAATGTGTATTTTTATTAAAATGTCGCAAGTTAAACACAGCATATCGAGCTAACATTATAGACTAAGCGAGATATATTTAATTTTGAGGGCTACAGTAGGTACCGTGGGCAGTACCTATTTTTCTTGTAATATTTGGGAACATAAGTAGATAGATAGGTATTTGGCCATAATCTAAAACAAACTTGATAGAAGTATCAAACTAAAGCGGAATTTACACATGCTAGAAATTGCATGCAAGTTTGACTACATTACTAGGTTTGATAGATCAATTGAACTCAGTATACCTCGGTAACCCGCAATGTAGTCAAACTTGCATGCAATTTATTGCATGTATTGTGTAAATTGCGCTTTAAACATAGTTTGTTAATAACGGCGAAATTACTTAACCTTTACGGCCACTTCATATTCATATTCAAAAAAGTATCCAAAGAAGTATCCGAACTTTTTTTTAATTAGTTGGGATCTTGAGTAATCGTAAAACACCATAAACAACTTTTTTTATATTTTACACGATACTCCTCTGGTAAAGTTGCACTTATGCGGCATAAATATCTTAGATATGAATCACCATATATCATGTAAAACATTGTCTAATATATCATTATTCTTGAATAAAACATTGGAAAAATGAATCCTTCTAGAAAATATTGAAGATGTGGCAGTAGAAAGTAAAACCGAGCTATCTTCAGAGCTCCAGAGGCGTCGCGGTAAACCTTTACTGAATTTTACATTACAAAGATGTTTGTGATAAGAGGGTCCCATAAATTATGCCTGAATCTGTTCTATGCCTTAGTGGGGCTTAATGTGAGTTTAAGTCACGCGGGACATCGGAATATATATAATATCGGCGCCACGAGGACGTTTAATGGTGTACGTGAATAAGTGCTTTTGTTGACTACATATGACATACAATACTTTCACGAAGAACATGATATGAATGAGCAGTGAATGAAGCAGGAAATGATTGTCAAGGTCGTAGAAAGTGAGAATCAGTGATAACTGCCTGATTATACAGGGTGTTTGGTCCATCGTTTGCCAAATTAAAACGTCAGGTAGTTTGGGTCATTTGCTATCACTTCCAGCATTCAAAAAAAAATTGTAGCCTCGGGTTATTTTTTTATATTATTCACGAATATTTGTTCCTGAGTTATGGATGTATATGTATATAAGTATCTATATGTATGTATCTATTATATATATCATCGCCTAGTACCCACAACACAAGCCTTACTGAGCTTACCGTGGGCCTAGGTTGATTTGTGTAAGATTGTCCCATAATATTTATTTTATTTATTTAAATAATAAAATTAGAATTTTACATTTTTTTTTAAATATTAAAAAAAAACCCGTGGCCATAATTTTTTTTTGTATGCTGTAAGTGATAGCAAATGTCCCAAACTACCTGACGTTTTAATTTGGCAAACGATGGACCAAACACCCTGTATAATCACGCTTGTTTCCCGGAGGGGTAGGCAGGGATCACGGATTTTCACTTTCAATATCATAGAAAGCTTTCTTGCTTCATTCACTTTAACGACTTTCTTCATACATGCTCTTCGTAAAGTTGACACTCTTAGTTAGAACTGACTCTGACATTTTACGAAGAGCATGTATCCAAATCAACGCTTAACCTTTCAAGGTTCCTCATAAAATGTTCGTAATAGTTCGTAAAATGGTCTTCTATTCCTATGTTTTTCATTCAAGCATTGATAGAACTCGAATTTATCAGTGGCGCAGTGCGTAATACCAGGAAAATTGGCAATACAATTTGAACGAGGACCTAAACCAGGCTGACTACAAGCCAATTTCAAATAATTTCACTTATAAGTATATCAAATCCACTTTGTGTATACATACCTACTTAGCTATTAAAATAACTGAAAAGATTAGAAATATTTAAATTTAACTTTAGCCAATCACCTGTCTGCTACTCAAACTTATTTACAAATTCTATCATACTACAGCTTTGCTACTCACCGTAGTTTCGCTACTCGGCATTAGATGGCATTACGGGTCCGCGCTGAACGAGCTACGAGCTTATGGGGGAGGCGCGCGGCGGGGGGCTAAGTTGCGCGTCCCCACTGCCACTTCCACAAGTCAAGCTCTCCGCTTGACAGTCGCAACGCAGCCGCGCAGCGGAGCGGACGTGCCTAATCCCCGCGCCGGCCTGTATAACATACGCACTAAATATTCAATACAAACCTGATCTCAAACGATAAACCCAGTTCCTCAGTGAAACTCAAAATTAATATAATTTTGTGAGAACCCTACAACACCGGACACTAAGGACCACAGTGCAGTGATATGTTAGCGAGTTTTTCTTCATCGCTCAAGTGTACTACGGACTTTGTTTCGGAAATGGTGATATCGACCCGAGGAGAGTGTTTATGAGACGTGCCGTAGTGAAATGAGGAGACTGTGATATAGCTTCATAATGTACGCCGCGGTGGCTGTAATTTGCGCGCTGCTGCATGCCGGGCGGGCTGCGCTGCCCTACGGCTCGGACAAATGCATCAAAGTCTCCAGTACCGACAACAGTGTGCTCTGCAGGATCCGCACATTAGACGGCGATGGTGCTGGCATCGCCTCCGCCACCTCCGACACCAGGCGTCTCTCTATCGAGTGCAACCATCTCCTGCTCTTCGAAAGCTCACTAAGGGCCCACTACTTCAGCCCCGTCCCAGATCTCACTGAATTGTCAATAAACAACTGCAAACTACTCCAAGTGCCCGACGGCACGTTCCAAGACTTGAGAAAACTTAAAAGGCTGAAGCTTTGTTCAAGAAACTTCGAGTGGAGTCCTACCAAGAATTTAGAGTTATCTTTGAACGCTTTTAATGGATTATCGGAACTGCATTCGCTGGATCTCGCTCAAAATAACATCAAATTCGTTCCTTCCGGCGTATTTTGTTCTTTAGAAAATTTGAACACATTGAATTTGACGAATAATAGAATAAAAACGGTCGGACAGCTAGGATTAGGATCAGAATGTGGTTCTAGCCTACAGTACCTAGATCTAAGCCACAATGAGATAAAGTCTGTGCCTGAAGAATCCGAGCTGTTGAAGCTAAGGAGTATACAGTACTTATATCTGCAACATAATAATATCACTGACATATCAAGTGAAGCATTCAACGGTCTTGTGTCTATGAGAGTGCTAAACATATCGCATAACCGCCTTCACACACTGCCGGAGGGGCTTTTCGCTAACGCTCGAGAGTTGCGTGATGTATATCTCAACGACAATTCGTTATTTGAGCTGGCTCGAGGCATATTTCATCGTTTAGAGCAGTTGCTTGTTTTAGACTTATCGAGCAACCAACTTACGAGTAACCATATCGACGATGGAACTTTTTTGGGACTGATACGACTGATTGTACTAAACCTATCAAATAACGCTCTAACCAGAATCGACGGAAAAACGTTCAAAGATCTATTTTTCCTGCAAATACTGAACTTGAAGAACAATTCTATTGGATACATTGAAGACAATGCATTTTTGCCGCTTTACAATCTGCATACATTGAATTTAGCTGAGAACCGACTGCATACCATTGATGAGAACTTATTTAACGGTTTGTTTGTGCTAAGCAAGTTAACTCTCAACAATAATTTGCTCGTAAACATAGACCGCAAAGCCTTCAAGAATTGCTCGGACTTAAAAGAGTTGGATTTAAGTTCTAATCAACTTTCGGACGTGCCTGAAGCGTTGTGGGAGCTAACATTTTTGAAAACGCTGGATCTCGGTGAAAATCAAATAACGGACTTCAGAAATGGTTCTTTCAAAAATCTAAATCAGCTTACCGGGCTGCGGTTGATTGATAATCAGATCGGAAACTTGAGCGTTGGCATGTTTTGGGACCTGCCGAGCCTACAAGTGCTAAACATAGCAAAAAATAAGATCCAGTCGATCGAGCGAGGGACATTCAGCCGCAATGGTCAACTGGAAGCCATACGACTCGACGGAAACTTCTTGTCGGATATTAACGGTGTCTTCTCTACATTGGCGAGCCTACTGTGGCTCAACCTGTCGGAAAATCATCTAGTGTGGTTCGATTACGCGTTTGTGCCTAGTAATTTAAAGTGGTTGGACATTCACGGTAATTTCATAGAACATTTAGGCAACTACTACAAGTTACAAGACGAAATTCGTATAAAGACTTTGGACGCTAGCCATAATCGTATAGTGGAAATATCGCCTATGGCGATACCTAATAGTGTTGAACTGTTGTTTATAAATAATAACTATTTGAACAATATCCATGTGAATACGTTTTACGAAAAGAAGAATTTAACTCGAGTGGACATGTACGCTAACGAAATAGTGCATTTAGATCAGAACAGTTTGCGTTTATCGACAGTGCCCAGCAATAAATCATTGCCCGAGTTTTACATAGGCGGAAATCCTATTAAGTGTGATTGTACAATGGAGTGGTTACAAATCGTGAACTATACGACTGCCACGCGGCAGTACCCGCGGTTAATGGACTTGGAAAATGTTATGTGTAAAATGACAAACACTCGGAGCGGGACCCATGTGCCCTTAACAAATCTTAAGTCGTCGGACTTTCTATGTGCGTATGAGACTCATTGTTTTGCTATTTGTCATTGCTGTGATTACGACGCGTGCGACTGTGAAATGACCTGCCCTCATAACTGCACTTGTTACCACGACCCATTGTGGAATACAAACGTCGTCGACTGTTCCGGACAATCTTCAATGGAAGTGCCGCATAAAATACCCATGGACGCGACAGAAGTGTTCCTCGATGGAAACAATATAAAGGAACTACAAAACCATGTTTTCATTGGCAGACAGAAGATGCGGTCTCTTTACGTCAACAATAGCAATGTTGACAATATTCAGAATAGAACCTTCGCCGGGTTGAATGCTTTACAAATTCTTCACTTGGGAAATAACAAGCTAAAAGAATTGAAAGGATACGAATTCCATCAGTTGAGCAATTTGAAAGAACTATTCCTGCAGAATAATCTTATAAGCCATATCGTAAATGTGACTTTCCTAACATTAAAGTCTTTGGAAACGTTACGCCTAGAGGGCAACAGATTGGTCGACTTTAGCGTGTGGACGTTCAATAATAACCCCAATTTGAAAGCATTGTCGCTCGGCAACAACCTGTGGTCGTGCAAATGCCGCTATTTGCAGGAATTAACCGCATACCTGGCTGAAAACGCGCAAAAAATCATTGACATAACCGACGTATGGTGTTGGAATGGAGACGCGAAACCGCCGCAGAAAAAAGAGCTCAATTTAAACGGCACCGCTTGCAGCGATTATTACGCCGATAATTCAGTCATCGGCAACATGCTCGTGTCGAACTATGTTCCCATGATGGTCTCGACACTCACTGGTTTTATGTTAATTTTATTGGCGCTCGTCATACTATTCCTTTTTAGAGACTCGCTCAGAGTGTGGCTATACACAAACTGTGGCATAAGAGTGTTTTCGTTCGCGGGAGCGTTTGAGGAAAGTGAAAAATTGTATGACGCATATGTCTGCTACAGCCCGAAGGATGAAGAGTTCGTCTTGCAGTCATTAGCGGCTGAGTTGGAAAACGGAAACCCATCTTACCACCTATGCCTTCATTATCGAGATATCCCTCACCACGGGGCGCAATACATGCAATGCGCGCCGCCGGTCGTTGAGGCGGCGGAGGCTTCCAAGCGGATAATAATCGTACTCACAAGAAACTTCATTCAAACAGAATGGTCGCGCTACGAATTTCGACAAGGGCTGCACGATGCCTTGAAAGGTTGCATTTATAAGTTGGTGCTAATAGAGGAGTGTACTGTGGTGGCAGACGCAATATGCGACCCCGATTTACGGCCTTATCTCAAAACGGGATCGCGTCTCCGTTGGGGACAAAAAAGGTTCTGGGAGCGCCTCAGGTATATGATGCCCGATTCGTCACAACCGAATCATAAGCGGCGGAGCCACAACTATAGGAAGAATATAAATACTTATACGTTGGACTCTTCGGTGCCTAACGGTGGTAATCGTGCGATGCCGTTTCCGAATAAATCGCCTGTGATAGGTGGTGGGCAGGGCGCGAGTGCGCCGCCTGAGTATAGTAGTGAAGTGCGTCAGTCTCCATCAGTGGTGAGGCAGACACAAGGAATGGTGTACGGGCCGGACGGCCGGCCGATCTCAGACCACATATACTCCTCCATAGACTCTGACTATTCATCCTTGGAGCAAGGTATGGCCCCAGGCCGGCGGCGCGACCTCCGGCAATGGCCACCGCCACCTCCCCTCGTGGACACAGGCAACGCCGTGCAAGCTTACCTAGTCTAGATGGGCCCGTGCCCCGCTTCCAGTCAAAACTATGTAAATAAATGTAATTTTAGTGCGCTGTAAATATTGTAATTATTAGAACGTAAGTGCTATACCAAATCTATGTAATTGTACTATTGCCTATTCGTTATCCTGTGTATAGATTTCGTAATAAAATTAAAGACTGCTGTAGAATATGTATTGTAAATAGCGAAAAACAAGTGATCATAGTGTCGGTAATATGGCGTTATTTATACAAAATAAAACTAAAAGATGAAGATTTATAATATTGATTTTTATTCAAAACCTTCATCAATGAATCTTAATTTTCGGGCCAACAATACAGCTTTGAGACAAAACGTAACAAATAACAAAGAAAACTAATTTGCTATTCTGACATGTCATCTATTTCAGGCTGCATCTACCTAAATACCAACCTTAATTGGAATTTTGTTACATTTTATCCTGATGTTGTGTATGTACACCCATTTCTATCCTCAATCAAGTACCTATAAAAATATTTATCAACACACTTCTCATTATTAAAAGACAAATAGAACACATTCCAGGTCGTAATTGCAATACACATCACAGCGATGATCAATGTTAAAATTAATGAAAAGCTCAAACATATCCGAATGATGAAAGTGCAAAAGCAAATATAATTTACATATTTATGGCAGGCCAGTCTGTTGAGAGGCCGGCTACTGAATACATACGTAACAAGTACTTTAAATCACAAGGGCGTATGTGAAATTCTGTCACACCGTGCTAAAAAGGCGTATGCCACTAGGAAGATCATGCAGAGATACGTCCTTTCGACACAGAAGCACAGAGTTAGGTTAGTCCGGTTACGCCCGTACAGCTCTCCGCTCGAGTTATGTTTCGTATGTGTCCAGTGTCCACTTGTTTTATAGGCCACTTGTATTCATGGCTGTATAATGTTCTATTCTTTGGACCGACGGACCCTAGAACAACGCAATTTCAGTGCGTCACGGATTTTATTGTCAAAGGTTTTATTTAGTAAATGACATCCTCACGTGTGAGGAAATGAAAACTTAATGATTGCACTTCGTAACGACTGTTTGTGTGTATTTTTGCTCAGAGGCCTAAGGTTTCTATTTTACACTAAGTTGGTTTTATGGTATGTTACGCGTCAGCTTATCGACGGAGTTTTAAATAAGTAGTTTTCTATCGAAACTTTCATAAAATAATTATTTTACTTACTTAAAATCAATTTATTTGGCGTGGAATATATATATATATTTGTTGTTTTTATTAGCTCAGTACTAGGCTAGTAGTCATTATCATATCGAAATGAATAGTCCTTTAAAAATGTTGATACAGAAATTAATAGTCCTTTATAAATGTTAATATTTGTTTTAATGTTAATATTATCAATTCATTACGATAAACATACAATAATATAGGTAAGTATACACAGCAAGTGTACGTTTTTAGTACATTACTTACCTAGGGCGGTTAAACAAAGAATGTCTCAGATCGCAGGTATTTGACGCCCGAGCCGAAGGCAAGGGCGATAAATATGCGCTCTGAGGCTTTCTTTATTACCGCCCGTGGTGAGTACAACATTTTACGTCTCTATCTGGCCAGGAAGTGGGGTTTTCCGCACGCATAGCGTGCGGTAATTCCTACTTTATGGCCAGGTATGACGTAAATAAATTTGTGCACTTTTTTTAGATTTAAGACAAAAACACGTACCTATAGCGTATGGATATACATAGAAGGTTATTTAAATAAGCTTGCGGTCCTTTGTACTAGGATTAGGAGCAACAGCAATATCCGCCATTTTGAAAAGTTATAACTTCTAACCCCGCCGAAGCATGTCCGCCTAATAATAAACTTCATCGCTGAAAGGCTTTTAATAATATGGAACAAGAGGAAAGTTCTAATTCACTGATAAATAATCTATTCCAGTAATTTAAATTAAAGCCTGTTTTTTTTGGTTTACAGGTTTACACCTACCGAGTATTATTTGGGCGAATCAACCTCACGGTTCTAAATACTTACACTGATTTGCCATACGATAAATAATAAATAAATCTCTCAACGTCTTTATATTGGTCATCTTTTATAAAAATCTGCTTTATTTAGAGTAAGAACGCCAAAAGTGACTCAGGGGACAAACAGTGTCGATTTAGAAGTTCATCGTCATCATCATATCAGCCGAAATACGTCCACTGCTGGACATAGGCCTCCCCCAAAGAGTGCCACAATGGCCGGTCCTGCGCCACCCGCATCCAGCGGACTCCGGCGACCTTTACCAGGTCATCAGTCTACCTTGTGGGGGGGGGCTACCCACGCCGCGCCGCGCCGGTACGTGGTCGCCACTCGAGAACCTTTCCGCCCCAGCGGCCATCGGTTCTACGTGCAATGTGCCCCGCCCACTACCACTTATGATTTAGAAGTTTTATTTTTTTTTTTATTTTTATTGGAATTTAAAAAAAAATACAATTTTAGTAACTTAACCTAAAGATTCGCCAAACTGCAAAGCAGTTTGTTGGCGATTCGTTCACTTAAATAAAAAGATAATATTATCGCGGTACATCGAAACACTACACTACCGTTGCTTGGCTTATTTATGAAAATGTAATTAAATGTGACATTCACGTTGAAATTCGATTAATTCGTAGATAGAGGATATAATAGATGTCGTCCTAGCGTATGCCTGAAAGGGACGATGGTATATTAACCTTACTAAATTAAGAAGTATCAGAAGACTAATACATTCTTGATGTCTAATGTCATTTATAATTTTATCGTGTTATTATCGTTTTATGCGTAAGCGGGTCGCGTCCCTGATGAGGCGCCTGCGCGGCAGCAGGTCCTGCAGACGGTGGCGGCGCGCCTGGATGGTCCCTTCCTGTTCCATTGGGATAAAATCAAAATCAAAATCAATTATTTATTCTGCAAATAGGCCACAAGGGCACTTTTACATGTCAAATGGTATTCTACAATATAATATTAATAATCTTACACAATAATCATATTAAAATTGCAGATTTTAACCAATTAGTACATAAATGGTTAACAAACTAAATGTCACTAAACGAAAAAATCCAAAATTGTAAAATATTATCAAATACATTCCATATAAGGTCTGTATCAGAATTAACAATAAGTTTATGATATTAATTTAGTACCCCAGATAATGTCTCTGAGCATCCAAATACAATTAAAAATTATTCTAATGTTCTTATAGAGATGTATACTGTCTCTAGATAGGTTGCATAGGCCATCCAACTGCTAATTGTAATAAAATACCTACTAACATAGTTTTAAGATCACCGTAACTAACAAATTATGGAAATAATACTTCCGAATGAAATCAAAATCAATAAAAAATATATCGGTGACGTCAGTTTCAGTAAAATATATTTGACAGGTGACAAACAAAAATTCCGTATTCGCGATAAGGGAATATGACATTGTATCTCGTTCCCACTTGCGGTATTGTCTATGCATACATCCTTGTCACTCATGTGTGTATGGTGAGTTCCTTTATTCTATTAATTAGTGTCTGTTTAAGGAAGATTTCGATAACAGTTGTCATTCCCAGTAACTCGACTTGCTACAAAAATCAACACCGTTAGCACGATCGCGTTTAATGTCAGAGGTAAAACATCCATCTCTGTCGCACTCACATACATACTTGCTAGTACTTAAGGGACGCATGCTTTATGTTGGGTAAAAACGCCACATGCTAACTAGTCAAATAGTAACATTTTAAACGACGACTTGTCACACAGATTCGTTATGAGGGCTGTTTGTTCTGACGTCTGTCTGTCTAGGATTCTCATATACATTGTAGAGAGCACACAGTCATTAAGATAAGTAAAATACTTAAATACTTAACTAAGTACACTTTTTTTGAACTCTACACACTGGACACAAGGTCTAAATTGGTTTGTTAAGGCGTGCAAAAGAGAGTATGAATCAATAATACCAGTAAACAGTTTCGTGATTACGTAATTATGTTGCAGTTGTGGTCCACCTGCCTGTAATGAGAGTCTCAACGCACTTAATGTCGTCTCTTTTGGATTATTATGCTCCTTATTATTATTTAAGTTAAGTAAGAGCTCAATATATTATGTTATGATATACAAACATTAGTCGTACTGTTTATTCTGACATAGTATCGTAAAATACAGCAGAGCTTGAGCGCGATTTGACTTTCAATAAAATTTTCCCATCTTCACGTTCTCTCTCTTTCAAAATCAAAATGACAGATAAATGAAAAAGGGGACACACCACATCTTAAAAACTGGTAATGGTACATATTATTTACGGGCATTATTTGTAGATACAAGTTTGGTTGGTAATGAATTATCCTGTCTACGATGATAACCACAGATGTATGAATATAAGGAGATCGGACATGGCAGCCGATTTGTATAGAGTGAGCCTGTCGCAAGTACATTAACCCACACAACGCCCAAGTAATTGACAAAACAAAGCACGCACACATCTAAAACACACACACTTGTATACCTACACGCTTATTTGACAATAAACGCGCATCATATCAGGCATTTTGGGAAAAAACGTAATATTCTCTGCGATCAACACGCGTGCACAGTATGGCAGTGTATGCCCATTGAGCATACAGCTGCGACACGGCCGCCGGCGGCTTGTCCTCTCTCTAGTATTCTATGCTGCTTTGAGATGATAACGGTCTGGCGTTCGATTCCTGAAATTAAGAGCAAATATTTCGTATGGCTAACACAAACTTTAAATTACTGTTTTACGCGGGTCTAACGCGATATTTATTTACCTTTATTTCTGACGTTTCGACACGGGTTGCACCGGTCATGGTCGCAGATAACCTGTGTAAAACAGTAATTTAAATATGTGCACAAAGCGCGAGAGTTTAAAGTGTTAATAACACAAAAAATTCTAAAAATATAAGTGTTTTTATTTACATAGGTGTGAAAGGTAAATGTCCTAGTGCTCGACACTGCTCCATTATAGTTAGTACTAGTGACCCGCCCCGGCTTTGTACGGGTTTATATGTATTATACGTATAGACCTTCCTCTTGAATCACCCTATCTATTAAAAAAACCGCATCAAAATCCGTTGCGTAGTTTTAAAGATCTATGTATACATAGGGACAGACAGACAGACAGCGGGAAGCGACTTTGTTTTTTACTATGTAGTGAAGTACCTTGGACCAAAACGTTAACGGATTGGTGGCCAATTGCAGGAAAAAGAAGCGTTGGTCGTCCACCAGCTCGATGGGTTGATGACATAAAAAAGACCGCGGGTCATTTCTGGATGAGACTAGCACGGGACCGGGATAAGTGGCGTACGCGAAGAGAGGCTTATGCTCAGCAGTGGGCGATTACAGGCTGAAAATGATGATGATGATGATGATGAAGTACCTTCAATCTTAGTCCATAGCAATAAAGGTTTGACGGCCGGTTAGCCCAGTGGATAGTGACGCTGCCTACGAAGCTGAAGGTCCTGGGTTCGAGTCCCGGTAAGGGCAAATGTTTGTGAATATTTGTTTTTAAGTCTTGGATGTTTTACTATGTAAGATTTAAATTATTAAATATTATCATCGTCTAGTTCCCATAACACAAGCCTTATTGAGCTTACTGTGGGGCTAATTTGATTTGTATAAGATTGTCCTCTTATATATACATATATATATAAAAGGTGACAAGCAGGGCATGTGGTTAGCCATATGATATGATATTATTATATTGAGCCCGTTATGTCCCACTGCTGAGCAAAGGCCTCCCCTCTCCCCTTCCATTCATCACGGTCTTGAGCAATAACTGGCCAGTCTTTTAAAAAGGAGTCCAAGTTATCCCGCCATCGCCGACGAGGTCTACCGCGTCTCCGTTTTGAGTGATAATGATATGATATGATATGATTTATTTATCTCACAATATACAATGTCACTTAAAAGTAAAACTCAATCAATGTTAGTACATGCTTAGTCTTGTTTGGAAATAGGTTCATTTGAAATAATACTCTAAAGTTACATACATGCATTCACGTCCGTGTTGCTAGAGGAGATAGGCAGGCCAAATTAAATTTAATAAATAACTCTACTCGAATGATTGTACGTTCATTGTTCTTGCAAGTTCTTCTAGCTCTTAAAATGTCCTCTCAAAAGTGAACTTGGCAAACACAATTTCATTCTCAATTATTTACCATAATCGGAAATTCACTTTGGCTCCCAGCCAGTACTAGTATAGAGCTTTTCCTGTCTTGTACGTTTATTGTTCATACGACCGTTCATTGCTTCACTGAGAATAATAAGAACTTGATATGATCCTAACTTGAACGATTCTCGACTTTGAACACTTAGTCTTAAAGTTTGTTTTAAGATTGGCAGAAGAGCAGGTAAGGTATTCGTCAATGTCATATTTGGGCTTATCCCAAGTGACTAATTGCTCAAAAACGTCACCTTTTTTCTTTGCATACATTTTTGAAATGCTCTTACGCAGGACAGACGAGGAATTATGAGTAAATACTAGCGTGAAGTTAATGACATTGTTATTTGAAAAAGACTCCATTTCACCTTGGCATGTATTATTTCATTCTATGATGTATCGAGTGAAGTACCAATGTTATATAGAGGTAGGTAAAATTTGTGACACACTTTTGATCTTAAATCATATCAAAAAAGGTGTAAAATACTCAACTATTAGGCATTAATGTCAAACTTTGGGGCGTAATAATGTCAAAGAAATATAGTAAAAATTGACCAGGAGTAACGCAAACAAAATTTATCGACGTCAAAAAAAGATTCGCAACCAGGCTGCCAATTATTGAAATTATCAAGGCTATGTTTTCGAGGTTCGTTTACATCGAACAATCCATAGTCACCAGTATCATTAAGAAACTTTTTATTATCCACCCGTAATCCACCGGATGCCGTATCCGCCTCGGCGCGTGACCAACTCCTCAGAGGCGCCGCCTTCCACTCTTGAATACTTAATGCAGTTCTACACCAACTATCTACAACATCGTAACTACACACAGGTTTCCATCGAATACGCGACGTTTTTGCTTAGGAGGGAAGCTTGCGAAGACTAGCAGTGGATGCGGTAATAAGGAATTATGGGTGTGACGTTCAATTGCGTTGTAAAAGTTTTATGGTGTATTGACTTTGTTTGGTGAGCTGCTGTTTGGTTGAGGTTGTGGTTGAGCGAGTTAAGCATGCAAGCAGATGTTAGAATACTGTAAAATCAATGCTAAAAATAGTATGTTCTAATCAGCTAAGGTTATGAATTTTGACGCTTTCTTGACGACTTTTGAAACGTATCTTTGAATAAAAAATTTTTTTATAGGAACAGTTACACAGAACATCTAAAACCAAATCAAAACGCTCCTCTTACTCACCATAGGTTATACAGGAGCCATTATTACCATAATCAATATGGGGTTGCTTAAAACAAACTTTATGAATATTTGAAAGATTTAACATTGATATTTAAATCATCATAATATCAGCCAAAAGACGTCCACTGCTGGACATAGGCCTCCCCCAAAGAGTGCCACAATGGCCGGTTCTGCGCCACCCACAGCCAGCGGACTCCCGCGGCCTTTACCAGGTCATCAGTCCACCTTGTGGGGGGCCTTATCCACGATATTTAAATATTTTCCATCAAATAGTCTGTGAGCTATAGCAAATAAAGTATATAAAAGCTCCCCAGGCAGTCCATGTGCAAAGTAGTTTATTTCCATTATCTAAGAGTTACGGAAAGTCTCAATAAACGTCCGTACTTTGTCGGTGTAACCTCATGCTACGTCAAAGGAACTCTTCAATTTCAAAGAGCAGTGACGATGTATGAGAACGGCCCAGTAAGTTCACTGCATCGCACTTCAGTCCAGTTTGGTAGCATATTTCGTCGGTATTTTCTCTTTGATATTTGACCATTGGTTTGTAGATACAGCTCAGCATGTAAATATGTAAGTATATAAGTTGTCCGTCAAAATTTGCAATCCATTATTCAGTCACTTCCCGTTATCCAATTGAGCTGAAATTTTGCAAGCATATGTATATCGCATGACAATGCAATATTATGATGACTTGGAGCTGATCTGATGCTGGAGCTGGAAGGTGGTCATAGGAACTCCGCAATAAAACGGCACAACCCCATCGAGTTTGGGCTCGTTAGAATCGTCGCAATGAGTATGAGAGATGATGGTATGCAGAAAAGTACAGTCACCAATAAAAACTTGTACCAAAAATGTAGTTTTTGACAGAAAATTATTATTTATATTAGATACGATGCTTGCTCGATGCTCGCTTCTCTTTTCTTTGTCCCCCTTACTGAACATAACTGGAAAATTAACCAGAATAGAACTTGATATAATTCCAACGACCGGCTTAATCTGTTGACAAGCTGACGATCCTCCGTACAAATCCCAGCAAAGGCAAATATTTGTATCGAGGACACAAAGTAGGCTAGAAAAAATCTTCGTCGTTTTTTTAAGTAATCGACTAACACATCTGAACAAAAGGTACATTTGGGTTACATAATAAATAAATAAAATAAAATAGAAAAATAAAAAAGCCTTTTATTTCTTGCCATTACTTAATAGTTTTACAATACAATATCATCATTTATATTAATATTATTTGCAAGTACACATGCATTTATCTTAGTTAATATTTATTATCATATAATTTAATCTTCTCTTGTATATTCATCTATTCTTTCATTTATTTCATTTATTCAACATCTTCTTCTTGTATTTAGTGTAACTAGAGCATGAACCCCTCTCAGGTAAAGGCCTCCTCCAAAGATTTCCATGTTTCTCTATCTATGGCTATTGCTAACCAGTTTGTTCCAGCTATTTTTTTATATCTTCCTCCCAACGTGTATATTCTTCCATGTAGTAACTTCGTATGTCCACCTGTTGTCTTGAAGTCTGGCTACATGTCCTGCCCATCTGAACTTTAGTTTTTGGGCATAGCTGAGGGTTACATACTTACATCTAAGTAAGATACTCAATTGCTTAGCCACTTGCTGACCACAGCGCACATACGTGTGTAAAATAAAAAGTAACAAAAAAAACTGTCATATAAAATTATAAAAAAAATTGTATGACAGCATTTGTTGAGCTTTGTATGGGGCTAGTTCCATGTGTGTGCAAGTTATCTCCTAATATTTAATCATTTACTGTAAACCAAACCTAGACGATAAACTTCTTAAAACAGGTAAGGCCAAACAGCCACGGAGACTGTTATGTATGATAGTGCAGCAAATCTTTCTACTAACATTCTATTTACATAAATCCGAGATCGCTGCCTACCTTTATTAAAAACTGGCGTGATTATATCTGTATAGGTAGGTACCTATAAATAATAATAATATTGGACGAAAACTAGAACAGACGAAATGCAGTCTTAGCAAATAGGTTTAGCCTTTGAGTTAATTTAACGGCTAAACTTAACTCAAAGCTGTGACTGCTTCTCTCTAAAATAGAACGTAGGCTCGGTATCCAATCAATGAAGATCTTGACCCTGTTTTCATGCCATCCATATTACGGCGTTACTATCATACAAGAAGTACAATGTGTGAAGCATTTGACTGTCATATTATAATTAATTAGTCATCACTTTATTCCTAAAACTGGTTCTAGTATGAAGAGATAGTTCAATGAAAAGAATGGTAAATAATTTTCGAGGAACGGGTCTGATAACTCCATGTCCAAAATAAATAATCACGCAGTCAGGTAGCGAAATGACCTTTTCACCTCACTTGCTCGGAAAGGCCTTTTTGTATGTTTGATATCTATTGAGAAATAGTATTTTTCACAATCGTGTTATAATAGAGAGCTTTTTAGTCGAGTACCGTGTAAGCTGCCTAAGTAAGGTTGCGACGGTCCAACCGCGCATAACAAGCAACGGCGCACACCAAGCGGCGTCCAGCTACACCACCGAGATCAAGATGAGGGTCCGGCTACTTCACAACCCGCGCGCACACACCGCAGGCGACCGACCGTATAAAAGAGCGAGTGCGCCCCGGCCCGGCCAGTCTTGCGGTTTGGCCCCAAGGCCAAACAAGCTATGCCCGCGCCGAGCAAAAGGGCCCAGCAGTGGCCCGGCTCGTAGTAAGTCAATTCAAAAAAAAAAAAAAAAAAAAAAAAAAAAAAAAAAAAAAAAAAAGGCCCGGCCAGTCAGTCTTTGCCTCCGCTCCGATACGGTCGCAAGGGTTGACTGCACCTTGTGCGCGGTGTGTTTCTTCGCGTCAGCTGCACAGGTTAGGGTTCCCGAAGGGAAAGGCCCTCGTTTGCGCCGGCGCCCTTACCAGGCATCCAGGCTGTCACCCGAGACCCTTCCTGAAAGGCTCCCTCGCGTTTGCCCCAGCGCTCCCGCGCTGCCGTTCCCGAAGGAACAGTCCTCGCTTGCGCCGGCGCCCTTACCAGGCATCCAGGCTGTCACCCGAGGCTCTTCCCGAAGGGTCCCCCGCGTTTACCTCAGCGCTCCCGCGCTGCCGATTACCGACTACGTTTTGCAACGGGGTTGCAACCCTCGCTTTAGATTCCGTAATATTAAGATTGTTTATAAATAAAGGGCATCACAGTCCCGACCTACTTCTGACTCGATTGTTGTTTTTATTTAGTGGAAATCCCTTCTACCCCTGAGCTAGCTAGGAAACCTTCGCAACGCCCTTCAGGCGGAAGGATTTGTGTGGCTCGCCCTCAGCGACGACCATTACAAGGTACGAGATTAAAAAGCTTGATTATAACACTATTGTGAACAATACTTTTTGTACGAGTTCATTAAAATTAATTTTCTACGAGTCAACTGAACTAATTAAACAAACTCGATACTGTTGAAACGAAGTGCAGCTCATCGCTCGTACGCTTGTTGATATCTTAAAAGACATCAACGAGCGTACGACATCAAAGCGATTCTATTGGTCCAATTCATTACAGTTCAGTAAAGCAGCCACGTGATTGGTCGAATTTATTTTAGTTGTCTGGAGCGTATCGAAAAGTAGTTATTTCGATTGTTTCGACAGTAACATGGACTACAACTATGAAAAGAGTGACGTTGCAGTATTCTCTATGAAATCATAATACACATATTTTAATCGTCGAGTACAAAAATAGCTTTTTATCCACATGTGAAGAAAGTAGACGTAGAACGTTAAAAGTACTACGACGTAGAACGTTAAAAGTACTACGACGTAGGACGTTAAATGTTTACTTTTGGTTTTTTGTATACATATTTTGTTTTTACTTTTTTTAACTTTTTTTTAAAACTTTTTTTAACCCTTTTTTTCTTTTTTTTACTTTTTTTATTAATTTTTTTTAACTTTAAAAAATAAAAAAAACTTTTTAGGGTTCCGTACTAATAGAGTAAAACGGGACCCTATTACTAAGACTCCGCTGTCCGTCCCTCCGTCCGTCCGTCTGTCTGTCACCAGGCTGTATCTCACTTATACCGTGATAGTTCGAGCAGAAATTTTCACAGATTATGTATTTCTGTTGCCGCTATAACAACAAATACTAAAAACACAGAATCTAATAGTTTTTTTATAGATAATGGTACGGAACCCTTCGTGCGCGAGTCCGACTCGCACTCGGCCGGTTTTATTTTTAAAATGTTTTTTAAACTTTTTTACTAAGACTCCGCTGTCCGTCTGTCTGTCTATCTGTCTGTCTGTCTATCTGTCTGTCTGTCTGTCTGTCACCAGGCTGTATCTCATGAACCATGACAGAAAACACAGTTGAAATTTTCACAGGTGACGTATTTTTGTTGCCGCTATAACAACAAATACTAAAAAAAAGAATTAAATAAATATTTATAGATAATGGTACGGAACCCTACGTGCGCGAGTCCGACTCGCACTTGGCCGGTTTTTTTTAAGTACCTTATGTATGGCAGTTCTGTGCCTCTGTTTGCTTAGATGTCAACACAAAATCCTAGTTGACTGGGGAACAAATACTAGTTTATTTAGCCAGTCATTAATATTTGGCATGACAGGGCAATTTCAACTGTTTGCGATAAATTACCAATGCTAATGTTAGTGCAGTAGAAAGGTAAATAAAACTGATGTGGCGTGCGAACTGGATGTGTGGAAATTCTCCGTGTTGCAATTGTCGCAATGTCAAAGAGTAATTTACAATGTACTTTAAGACGTGACATTCCTAATAACAGGTAAGTTAGAAAAATATAACGATTTTATTATTTTTATCTTACTTGTGCGCCCAAGTTTTACACAAGTTTGATTTCATTCGCGTGGAAGAAAATGCTTGTTTTAAATACATACCTATAAAAACACAACCCTCCTCTCCTTCGGCAGTCGGCTAAAAACAAAGGAAATTATTGATTTTTATTTGTGTGAATAACTTATTTCTGGGACTATCTGAATCATTGTCAGGTATTCTTGTTAAAATAAAATCAAAATTAGGATGTTCCTAAATCCAAGCAGTCTACAAAACAATAAAAATTATGGTGCCCTTGACTGTACACCCAGTAACCGGCTATATTTAGTTATAGCAAGATAATAACACCATCAGCCGTAAATTCATCATTAATATCCTTTGATAATATATCAACGACAACCGTATATTATTACTAGTGTATTAAGCGGCTTTTCTCTTAATTATTTCTAGTAATAAGAGGAACAGCCTAAAATCTGGAACAAGAATTAATGATTGATGTAGATAGGTATGCGATCATTTGATATTTAATTCTCGGTGAAGGCAAACATCGTGAGGAAACCGGTCTAATCTAATCCCAATAAGGTCTAGTTTTCCCCCTGGGTTGTAAGGGCAGATTGCAGTAGTTCTATGATATATTGTGGGTTCCATACTTATTGGAGATAGCACGTCAACCTGCCAGTACCTACAGAATACCAGTTAATTAGATTCACATCAAATTCGCATTTCATTTTATTTGGTGTGCTCGTTTTGATACGCTAACTCGGTACGCGAGGAATGTTTCGCGCGAAACACATTTCGAACCAAAAGTTTACGGAACGATTTTTTTTTTGCATGTGCTTGAGTTTTGCAGCAAAAACTCCATAACTATCACTGTTGAGTGCCGGTATTACCACAAATATACATATATATAACGTCGAAAGAGTGAGATACAGATTATATTTCGCTATTTTATTGCCTAAATTCATACAATTAAGTAGCGTAGAATTTAATTGGCCACAGCTTTTACCAATTTTCGGTTTGAAAACCATTTTTTAGTAAAAATAATTGCCTTTACTAAAAATATCGCGCACGTGTTAATTAAAGTATCGCGTGTAAGCGGCTTTGCCGAGTGAACCGTGGCGCGGGGCTTAGTCTTAATACGAATTTGTTAGCATTATAACACGGGAATTGGGTTGGAAAGAACTGACGTTTACACACACTGTTTTAGGGTCGGCAACGCACATAACACCTCTGGGCTGCTATTCATTAAGCGCTCATGCCATGCACCTCACTCATCCCGTCTTTTTTTTTTGACGGTCTGAAAATGCATTACGCATACAATCTTCCCAGGGAAAGGCCTTACAGGTGTTATGTGGGACTCTCTCTTCCCGAAACCCCCTCTGCTAGGCAGAGGGAGGGGAGGAGCCTACCCACTAAAAACACACCGGCGTCACCCGCACTGCCGTTATCGGGGTTGATCACAAGCATTCTACCACGACGTCCCCCCGTCTGCTGTCCCGGCCACACAGGGGGCACCCTCGCGCCAGAGGAGGGAAGGATCGGCGACGCTTCGACCCTTCCCCCAGACGTGTAGGGCCTTGTGTGGTGGGTCCCTGTCGTTGGCGAGTTGGCGGTTGATGTAACCGCCTCCTCCCCACCCGTCTGCGCCGGAGCGGGGGCGCGTCGGCTCGTTCTTCACGCTCCCGCTCCGCTTTCTCCTTTTGTGACATTACTTCTTCGCAGAATGTCGCTGCCACCACCCACGATCTCTCGCTGCCCAACATACGCGAGACTACGTTGTGCAGCGAGAGATCATCCGTTTCTAACGCCTCAAGTGCCGGCGTTCTACGGCCCAGCCTGTACACTCCGCCAGAGTATGCTGGGCCGTGTCATCGTCCTCGCCACAGTGGTGGCAGACTAGCGTAGCCTCCCTCCCTATGCGGTGCAGGTAATGACCGCAGCACCCATGTTCGGTCATTACCTGCGCCAGCCTATATGTGAGATCGCTCTTACGGCGGTCCAGCCAACCCTCCAATGACGGGAGGAGCGCCCCTATGGTTCGAGTGCCATAGGGGGACTCCTCCAGAACCTCCTTCCATCTGTCCCTCTCCCTTTCGACCGCCCTTCTCCGACTCGCGGCCACCTCTTGTGGGGCCGGGAACTCTTCGCTCGTCTTGTCCACCATTATCTCCCTGTGTCGCTCGGCCAGCAGCCTAGCGTCCAATTCCCACGGCAGGCTTCTGGCAAGAGCGCAGGCGGCCGCAAACGCAACCGTTCGGAAGCAACGGGCCATCCACTGCGCTATCACCCTCTGGGGCCTTCGTAGGAGGGCCTTGGTTTTTCCTTTCAATTTGTCGGCCCATATCGGCGCCCCGTACAGTGCCATACTTCGTACCACGTTTGCGAAGAGGCGCCGACATGGGGCCTTTGGTCCTCCCACGTTCGGGAGGAGCCGGCCCAGCGCAGATGCAGCGCCGACGAGTCTGGGAGCTAATTCCCTAAAATGCACCCGTCACACCTAACGAAACTAGTCTCTTACTACACTTAGTTACTACGAATCGCGGCGTCAAGATATATTTGTGGATGAACGTTGCGTTGAGGCGAGTTTAAACAAGTTACAGAACAGCGAGGCTACTTGTGTGTGAAATATCGAGTACAAAGCCTATATTTTGTCAAATTAAAGACATGTGTGTGACGTATTGAGGTAAGATTATCTTGGCTGTCACATGAGGCGTAGGGTGAGAGTTGAGGTGATTGGTGAGGCTTACGACGCCATCACAAAAGATATAATTGTTTTAAAGCGTAACAGCCCTGCAGTTGCAACTCATTGACGCTTGTCCAAAGGCTATGGTAACCGCTTATGATCAGGTGGCTAATTTACCACGTGGGCTAATTTTCCATCTCATAAAAGATAATAATATATATTGCCACATTGGAGTAAAACATTTAACGAAATAACAACCATTATTAATTAATATTCCATTATTAATCATCCGTTTCCGGCTTGATTACCCAGTCAGTGGTAATAATTTCATATCTGATATTTATATGACGCAGTATGTAATGTAGGTGCTTACCTAATATACCAATATAAACAGTCAAGTTCAAAATGATGTGCAAAGACAAAGTGGCCAAAAATAATGTGAACACGATTTCATTGTTAAGGGCAAAAGGTTCCTCAAATATTTTTTAACCTTTTTTAACCCCCGATGGAAAAAGAGGGGTGTTATACGTTTGACGTGTCTATGTGTCTGTCTGTCTGTCTGCGTGTGTGTCTGTCTGTGGCATCGTAACTCCTAAACGAATGGACCGATTTGAATGCGGTTTTTTTATCCGAAAGCTGACGTGATCGAGGTGGTTCTTAGCTACGTTTCATTAAAATCGGTTCAGCCGTTTTTGAGATATTGAACTTTGAAATGAAAATCTCGGCGGTTTTTCAACTTCTCTATGTTGTAGTTATTTTGTTACTCACATATGTTAATGAATTCGTTTATACCGAAATGCAACGAATCCTCAAATGAATATAAGATCGGCAACGTTTCACTTCATCTTGCGTTTCAAATATCATGTTTAATACATTTTCGTAAAAATGAGTTGTTTAGTAAAGAGAACAATTTTAGAGTCGGCAAAAATATATCAAAATCTGCAAGATATGAGCCCTAACATAGTTTTCGTATTAATCCATTTTAACAAAAGAAAGTAGAGAAAAAAAATTTTAAAATGAACCCTATTATTTCACTTGTCACTGCTCAATTTTTTATCAGAAAAAGATAAAATTTTGTAATCTTCTTCATAAAGTAATGAACAAGAACTTAATTTTCTTACTTGAATTTCTATTTCGAAAAACATGATATCCGCGCTTTCGAACACCCAATTCCGACGCTCACGTTTATGACGTGAGAGGGAGAGAAGACCATGGACGTGTGGAGCCTTAAATATTTATGAGCTACCATCAAAACACTTAATTAATCCCAGTTTTGTACAGTCAGCCAAAAAAGCGAGCTACCACTTTGTAAGTACTTACCTACTTACAAATAATAGAAGAAGAGGTAGAACCGATGGCCGTTGGGGCGGAGAGGTTCTCGAGTGGCGACCACGTACCGGAAAGCGCAGCGTGGGTAGAACCTCCCACAAGGTGGATTGATGATCTGGTAAAGGTCCGCTGGATGCGGGTGGCGCAAGACCACTCTTTGGGGGGGCGCTATGTCGGGTAACCTCCTCGAGTGTTTGGACTCTACCGATTCCTCTTGATTCGGTTGATCTGCAGGAATGGGTAGTGTCTTGGCCGGCCGGTGCGCCCTGGAGACAACGGCAAGTGATAATTTTGTGATCCCTAAGTTATCGCTTGCTGGTGTTACCAATAACCCGACACGGGGGGGTCGGGGGTGTTAGCGACGCGTTCTATTCCTCATATATTGGTTTGTGTTGGCAACAAAGTGTTTACATATTTAAGATTTAGAAAATAAGGTAGTTAGCAATTAGGACCGCAATATGTAAGTTTACCCTATATTGTTTTTGTTATCGCCGGCCGGGGCAGTCCGCTACCAATCGCGAGCCACCCCGCACGGCTCTGCTGTAATTTTGAAAATAAATAACCTCATATAAGTTTTCACCGCCTTTAATTCCTCGCGTCAGTGCCTACAACCAACAAAGTGGTCTTCGAACCAGATCATGTTCCACACGCCATCTAAAATGGAAACACGCGGTGCAAAAGCGCGTCGGGAACAAGCCGAACGCATGGCGCTCGAGCGAGAACAAAGGCCCGAAAGTGAGGTTAAGCCGCTAACCGACCAAACCACGCCCGAAAAACCGTTAGATCCCATGGTAAGGAGGTTTTTAATGAATAAAATTGCTACAACTAGCATAAAATCGGAACCGATGTTACAGAATAAACACGTTCCTCAGACAAAGCCTGCCACATCGCACATCGGCGTAACTTCAAGCAGTAAGGGCTCACGAAAATCGTCGGCATATAAAGAAGCCAAGCGGAAACAATTACTTCTAGAAGCCGCAAAAGAGAAGGCTGCGATAAAAATGGACCTAATGGTGTGTTCTCGAGTACCGCCCTTCTTGATGACGGTTCGTCTGTCAGTTTACTGAGTGCTGCATTGGCGCGGCGCGCCGGTTTGCGCGGCAGCGCGGGCACGCTGCGAGTGCGTGGCGCATTCACCGATAATGAACTGGTATACGAATCAACCGTCGTGAATGTGAACCTTACGGGTATAGACAATAAGGTGCATAATTTAAGAATGCGCTGTGTTGATGAGTTAGATTTACCGCTGCAAGGCTTATCTATTTTGAAATGTATTAAGTCATCTCACTTAAATGACATAAAAGATAAGTTATGTACATCAGATTCAAAGCCTGAAATGCTGATAGGCCAAGATAATTACCATTTGTTGTTGCCTTCACAGATTAAAGTAGGTAAATTTAACGAACCGTGTGCTACTCTTACCCCCCTAGGTTGGTGCGTCCATGGAAAGGTATACGTGCCGCAGGGCGTCCGCCCGCCCACCGAGGCCGAGTCTAACCTTTTTATTGCAGAAAGCGAAGAGGGAACGGCCACTGCAGAGGGTGACAATCTGTTACGACAGATCCACGACGAGGTCCGTAGCTCGTTCATGCTCGAGTCGATGGGCGTGATGTGTGCGCCGCGGGAGAACGCCGAGGACGCGCGCGCCGTCGCGCTGCTGGAGCAGTCGGCGGAGCTGCGTGACGGCCGCTGGTATGTCGGCCTGCCGTGGCGGGACGCGCGTGCCATGCCCGACTCCCGCCCAAGCGCGCTAATCAGGATGAAGGGGATCGAGCGCAAAATGAGCAAGGATCAAGGATTCGCCGAAAGGTACCGTGAACGAATTAGTCATTTGTTAAAAAATGATTACGCCAGGGAACTAACGGACATCACGGCCACGCCGAGGACCTTTTACCTTCCTCACTTTGGCGTGGACAACAAAAATAAGAAGAACCTTCGTTTGGTCTTCGACTCAGCTAGTCAGGTAAGTGGTCGTTGTTTGAACGATTACTTGTTCACCGGGCCTGACCTTTTGTCACCACTTTTAGGTATAATGCTGCGCTTTAGGGAACACACAATAGCAGTAACAGGTGACATCAGGGACATGTTCTTAAGGGTCAAGATTCGAGCAGAAGATCAGCACGCACTGAGGTTTCTGTGGAGAAATAGCCCCACCGAAGACATTAAGACGTATGTGATGACGTCACTTATTTTCGGTGCCTGCTGTTCTCCGTTTGTCGCGCAGTTCATTAAAAATAAAAACGCGCGGCGGTTTGAGTCATCACATCCCGCCGCCGTCGACGCCGTCGTGAACTCGCACTACATGGACGACTACATCCACAGCCTCCCCGACGAGGAGACGGCCATCGAAATGGTAAGGAATGTCAGTGATATCCACAAGGCGGGCGGCTTTGAGATAAGAAACTGGACGAGTAACAGCGTCGCAGTTTTAGACAGCGTGCCAAAGGAGACCTTAGGTACTGCTGCGGTAAGGTTCAAAGTCGGCCAACAACACGAAAGCGAGCGTACCTTAGGTCTCATTTGGTATCCTGCTCAAGATATGTTAGGTTTCGATATGTCGTTTAAACGCATACCGGACGACGTACTTAAGGGTGAGAATAGGCCTACAAAACGTCTCATGCTAAGAGTTATAATGTCAATTTTTGATGTACTAGGTTTCTTAGCACCTTTCACGATTCAAGGGCGAATCATGCTACAAGACGCGTGGCGATCACATATGGATTGGGACGACTACATTCCGGACGAGTTATATCAAAAGTGGCGGAAATGGGTCGACCTACTTAAGGTAATTAACGATATACGCATACCTAGATGTTATAAATCAGCTGATCGCAGTCACTATGCGCCGGGCACCTCGAGTGCGACGCTGCTAAGTAGCACGGGTCTCGCGCATGACAACAGCGCGCCTATGCCGAGCGCTACGATCGGCTACGAATCCGTAGCGGCAGCTCCCAGCGCTACGATCTCCGTAGGTTATAACAATCTTCAATTGCATTTATTTTGTGACAGCAGTACTCGAGCTATGTGCACCGTGGCTTATTGGCGGTGGGATATGAATAGTCATATTAAAGTTGCATTTATTGCTAGTAAGTGTAAAGTAATGCCTGTAAAGTCTTTAACAGTGCCCAGGGCCGAGTTACAAGCTGGTTTATTAGCTGCAAGGCTAGCTAATACTATAGGGAAGGAACATAAGTTAGTTCCGGGCAGTCGATTTTTTTGGTGCGATTCCACTACAGTACTGCACTGGATTCGCAACAATACGCGCAATTATAAAACGTTCGAAGCGAACCGGCTGGGTGAGATCGACGAGTTATCGCGCGTGGACGAGTGGAGGTACATACCTACTAAATTGAATGTAGCTGATTTATCCACGCGGGAAACTTTCGATCACACTCAGCTCAGTGAATGGTTCGCGGGTCCGAATTTTTTATATGAAAGTGAATCTTCGTGGCCGAAGGACGTTATCGCATCACAGTTGACCACTACAATGCCTGAATGTGTGGCTATGGTACATGAAGCTTCAACTGGACTGGCAGTGCCAGACCCCCTACGGTTTTCTTCTTGGCTTCGCCTAAAGCGGACCATGGCCAATGTACTTACATTTATAGACAAGTGTAAGGGAATTTCAGGTCAAGTAGATTGCATCACAATGGACCGTGCCGAGCAATTGTTGCTAAGGCACGCGCAGATGGAATCCTTCGGCGAAGACATCGCTAAAATTAAAAATGGTAAGCCTTTACACCGCAATAGCAGATTGATCTCTTTGTCACCACTACTTGACGAACATGGTCTGCTGCGCGTGGGTGGCCGCATCGACGCTGCCACAGATGTAACCATGCACGTGAAGCGGCCGGTGATACTCGACGGTCGGCATCCCGTGGCTAAGCTGATTGTCCGACATTACCACATACAGGCGGCCCATGGAAATCAGGAGACCGTGGTCAACGAGGTGAAACAGCGGTACTGGGTATTACGCCTTAGACCTACCGTGAAGTTCGTGTCATCCAGGTGTATGCTGTGCAGGATCCGCAAGTGTCAGCCTCGAGTACCGCGAATGGGTGACTTACCTAAGGGTCGGATGGCACACCACCAGCGCCTCTTTTCATACTGCGGTTTAGACCTGTTCGGCCCGATGGTGGTTGTTGTGGGTCGTCATCGTGAAAAGAGGTACGGAGTATTATTCACTTGCCTGACGGTGCGCGCGATCCACATAGAGCTGGTCTCCTCGCTGACTTCAGACTCGCTCATAATGGCGCTGCGGCGGATGGCGGCAAGACGTGGCTGGCCGTCACACCTTTTCTCTGATAACGGTACTAACCTGAGGGGTGCCCATACTGAGCTGCAGCGGTCGATGCGTGAACTAGACACCGAAGAGCTGAAACGCCAAGGTGTTAACAAAGGTATGGAGTGGACCTTTATTCCCCCTTCTACCCCTCATTGGGGTGGGGCATGGGAAAGACTCATACGTAGTGTAAAGATGTCACTTAAAGTCGTCTTGCACGAGCGTGCACCACGGGACGAGGTATTAAGCACGCTTTTAGCGGAAGTAGAAAATATAGTTAACAGCCGTCCCCTGATGCACGTCTCAGTCGAGACAGGAGGTGTAGAATCACTTACTCCAAACCACTTCCTTCTCGGCACCTCGTCAAATCTGCCTACCATTGGTTCATTTGACGGTTCTGACCTGTACCTGCGGAAACATTGGCGTACGGCTCAGAGGCTGACCGATATGTTCTGGCAGAGGTGGGTGAAGGAAATTTTGCCTGACCTTCTACCGAGAAGAAAGTGGCAAGAGGAACAGAAGCAGCTGCAAGTGGGCGACCTCGTTCTTGTGGTGGACCCGAACTCCCCTCGCAACTCATGGCCTAAAGGCTTGGTCACACAGGTGTTTCCCGGCAAGGACGGGCGCACGCGGCTGGTCGAGGTAAGGACCACCACAGGGACGTGGCGACGGTCTGCGGCGCGCGTCGCACCTATCTCTCTGGGAGATGAGTGCTGGAATCAGCACTAGGGTGGGGAATGTTAGCGACGCGTTCTATTCCTCATATATTGGTTTGTGTTGGCAACAAAGTGTTTACATATTTAAGATTTAGAAAATAAGGTAGTTAGCAATTAGGACCGCAATATGTAAGTTTACCCTATATTGTTTTTGTTATCGCCGGCCGGGGCAGTCCGCTACCAATCGCGAGCCACCCCGCACGGCTCTGCTGTAATTTTGAAAATAAATAACCTCATATTAGTTTTCACCGCCTTTAATTCCTCGCGTCAGTGCCTACAACCAACAGGGGGGTTCCGCTCAGGGAATCGCAAGATTCCCCAGGTGCGGCTTGAGGGAGAGGCCATTGCCGTTTGCCTCTATAATAAATAACGGACCCGGAACCCTGACAAATCCTCTGCTATCAGAGGATTCATGTTAGGCGCGGGGGCTGCAAGTGCTGCAACCGTCAGGCCGGGGCCAAGTTGTGGCTGCGAGGGAGAAAACCTCTATAAAAAGTTACAAGGGGACCTGAGAGGGTGAATCCGAGGTCTATCACCCTCTCCCGGCGTAGAGGTCCTTTGGTCGGGTCGGGAAGCGTGTTGTGTCGCCCTGCACGCTTACGACGGGAGGGGGGGCTTTTGCCTCAGTAGTGAGGGCAGCTGCGGCTGTTGCCGAGGGGCGTCGTGGTGAAATGTTCGCGATCCCATGACGCCCCTACTACACGGCAGAGAGGGCATACCTTGGTGGTTTTAGACGGTAGTCCGGGGGGTTCCCGGGAGCCCGTCATACCCATCCTAGTTCCTCGGCTAGGTGGGATGCGTAAAGGCATTTTCCCTAAGTAAAAAAAAAAAAAAAGACCACTCTTTTGGGGAGGCCTATGTCCAGCAGTGGACGTATTTCGGCTGATATGATGATAATGATGATGATGATGATAAGGGGTAGATCAATTTCATGGCTTGCTGTATTATTGCATTTTTTAAAAAAGGCGTCGAAGTAAACATTTTATTAGCTTTTTTACGCTAAATATTTATGTAGGTTGCGGAAATTATAATTCTCCGAGAAATCAAATCTGAACATAAAGATCTTCAACGTTTTACGTCCATTGAAGCGAAATTACAAAAAAAAGCATTCTATATTTTTCAATTCAGATTAATTCAGATTCACGCTACATATGGATGAATAAAAAAAAGATTTTTTTACTTCATATATCAGAGTTATTGAGACATTCATTTGAGAGAGCTAATTTAATTTCTCCCAACGTACGTTGGCGTTAATAGAAATATACTCGGCTTTGAATTTATATTCCATGCTTTTGTGTTAGTAGGAAATCCAACATGATATTCAACCACCTTATATGTTTTCACTATTTATTACAAGAATGTTGATATCGTATTTGAAATGATGAGTTTCTCATAGCCTTTCGTGGATTAATATATAAGTCTGTATTTGCTTTTAATTCATGTATACTATAACGTAAAAAAGGTCAGTCTACCCTGACAGAGGCACTAATAGTACATTGTTTAACAAGGGGCGTATGAGAAATATTGCAAACGAGAGTCTATCAGGAGCCCGACGCCGTAAGGCGGAGGGCTTTTGATGACTCGAGTTTGCAATATTCTTACGCCCGTGTTATACACAATGTTTTTCATCACATTTGCGAGGAAATAAATAACCAAAAAAGACAGAAAACCTATGTTTTATACAAGCGCATCAATCAAATGTTGACGAGATTGACAACTTCACTTCCAGATCAGTGCGAGTGGAGGGCGTGGCTTCAATATTTCAACCAATCACAGAGCCTGCTTGATTATATTTTTAACCAATCACAGAGCAGAATTCTTGTCGCTAGCGGCCGTCCAGATGTGCTTAACCAATCAGATCACACACAAGCTCATAACTCCCATGTGTCATTATTTCCGGCGGGGACAATTTAGGCCATTGTCCTTCTGTATACAGGCAAGGAATAACACCATTTATGAGCAAGTGTGATGAAAATAAAATATACTATCTGGATATCGACTTCTCTTTTCCTTTGTCATCATGTGCTCTTAATAAAAGAATTATATTATTATGGTGATACCAATCATTTGACTTTTAAATTTCGTTTTTAAACTCCGAAGTTATAATGTTGATGGCCGAGTTCTCGTACTATGTCTTTAAGGTATCGGAGTAAAGTCGTCATAATAGATTCTGACATTCTATTTTGCTTAATCGCGTTCCCGTCACATTACTGTCGTATTATTCTAAAACGGCGTACTTCTATAGAATTTAAAGAGAGATACGTCGTTTTAATTTAATACAACACATTAGCACTTCACCCGTCATCAGTTCACATATCAAAACGAATGTGGATCGTGCTTTCACTTGTGGTCTGAAACTTAAAACCATGCATTATAAAGACGTACAATCCGTCACGGTCCAGTAGAACCGTTTTGGACGAAGTCATTTTACTTTCACTTAATGAACCAACACTGATTTCACACTTTTCCCAAAAAATTCCATTTTTGAGCGCAACGAAACGGATTCACGCGTCACGTTTTACGTGTATTAGGTACGTTTTGGGACGCAAATTACTATTGTATTTCGTATTGCATCATAACTGAATTGATTAAGGCTTTACAGTTGCGACTTATCTTCTTTCAACATTGCGATGAATTGATTGTTTTTTTTTGGTTATCAGATGACTTTGACACCATAAGAGAAGCTTGCATGCTTTCTACCAGCGAATTTGTTGGACGAAAGTGTTATTAAGCCATGCACAGCAATTTACGATAGCGGCTTTTCCGTATATCAACAACACAGATTGATGCTTGCAAGAAGTAGGTAGTGTTGTTTAGGAGTCAAGGTCCGCAGGCTACTAAGTCTTGAAAGTTGACATGGGCACTTCGGGATTATATTCTAATGAAATGAGTTAGCAACTTGGATGTTAGAAGTTCTCAAGCCGCCTAAAGCCCCAACTCACCTGAACTAATGCTGTCATAGACAACAACAGAGTCAACGGCATTGAATGTGACACTTTAAACTCTCGCGCTTTGTACACATATTAACTTCTTATCTGCGACCATGACCGGTGCAACCCGTGTCGAAAGTGTCCCGACTGAGTGTCTGACCCGTGTCAGAAATAAAGGTAAATAAATATCGCGTTAGACCTGGAAAAAACAGTATTTAGATATGCATTCAAGAACTGACCGCGAACTATATCGCTTGTCACCCACGTGCACCGGGCCGTTATTCGGGGCGCGCTAACTGGCCTCACCTCACGCGTTACTCCCGAAGCTAGACTTCTACCCACGCTTAGTTACTACGAATCGCGGCATCAATATTTGTGGGTAAACAGTAAGTGAGGCTAAACAGAATAGCGGGGCAGGTCCGCGAGCATCGTTGAGGCCATGAAAGCTTCTTACGTCTATGATATCGATCAATTGTTATCTTGATATCGTGTATGGTTCTCAGCAGGTGGCCCGTTTGCACTTGTCGCAGTTGATAAAAACACGAATTAACAACGAACGCGAACACTTGTCATGTTACCAAATTACGTGCGGTATTTTTATTCTCTCCGGATCGAGCGGAACAATTTCCCGCGACTCAAAATGTTTTCGAGGCGAAAACTCGTTTCATTCTCAATCCGTTCAACAGGACTACAAAGATTCTGTTGTCGGCCGTATGTCTTTTTGCCACGTCAACAGCTAAGTAAAACAATTGACCATAAAATCCGACGAACGTGTCCCATACAAAAAGAGAAAGCCGGCTCCATTCTAATGTTCCGTTTCTTAGAACATTATGTCTTATTTAAGATACGGCAGAAAAAAAAGCTCACGCTTGGAATGAATAAGACGAAATGGGTCGTAAACGACCAAAGACAAAAGTAGGTGCTACCGGGCAGAAATGTTTGGGTTGCTGCTTAAGTGCGCTAAGTTTATTGCGACATTGTTACACATCTGCACATTTTTCTCATTCAGGGAGTTTTGACAGCTAAACAATGGCTGCTTCGGCTGCCGTTTTGTAATGAGCGACAAAAACATTTGAACAATCGGCGGCACGCAAATTTTGTCTTTGAAAAAAAATTGAATTTACTACGCTATTTAAATATTACGCCTTAAAGTGAGTGACCAAAATATATTTTTATGGTGATATTACGGAACAAACTTTTTTCCTGACGAAAACATGGGTCTTTTCTTTTCTTCACTACCTAAGTTTGTACCTACAGCTAGAGTTTTTGTTCTGAAATTTTAGCGAATAAAATTTAAAGCAGGTTCAAACTTGTGGTCTGAAATTCCAGGACATATTGTTATGTTTCAATATTCGTTGGAATTCATAAAAAAAACTTCTGCAAATCTCAGTCAGTTACATAAACAAACCAACGAAAGGAATAACGAATTTGTTAACTTCCCTTTCAAGGATAGGTTGCGGTGTAAGAAAAACGATCTGTATACGTACGAGTATTTAACCGTCTTCAAAATTAAGGCTTAAATAAATTAAATTAATTAAAATTTAAAGGAATTTTCATGAATTAGCATTTATCTGACTAAGAGACTTAAAAGATAGTGCCGCCGAATGCGACAAAAACGAATAGCCTAATCAAGAAGAATTATTTTTGGAAAAAGATGTGTATTTATACATTCGGTCCTTAACTGTTATTTTATTGATTGTTATGTAAATGTCACAAAAATCCCCTTTTGCTTTATTATGCGATTAATACGTAGGTATTTACTTAAAATAAAAATAAAATAACATTGCAACTAAACTAATTGCTAATTGCTATGGACGATTGTAAACAAAAGAAGAAAAAAGGTTGTTTTAATTTGAACCATTTTTTTTACACAAAACGCCTAACCTAACCTTTGAGAATTATACCTATTATGGTCAATAAATATTTTTCTTTTTATTTATCTGCATACAATCTGGTAAACCACCGTGAACTCACTCGACGGTTCTATCGGAAGACCAGCGCTGGCAGCAATGCCAGCATTATGCTGAGATAGAACCGTTTTGTGACAAACTCTGTGTGTTGTTTGTCTCGAATAAATGTTTCTGTCTTTCTTTCTTTCTTTCTTTCTAAACAGTACAACAAAAGCTGGCAATGTTTAGAAAATTTAACACATCGAGACATTTTTCAACTGACGAAAAAAACGGAGGAGGTTCTCAAGTCGACGCGTAGGTATTTTATATTTTTTTATATATAACTTCTTACAGAGTAGTTCGATTTTGATAATTATGTTTTTATTGGAAAGGGTAAGGATATACCCGAAGTTGGTCCCATATAAATTTGGAAAAAAAAAACAAATTTAAGGGTAGAAAAATAGGGGATGATTGTATTTTTGTCGGTTAAAATTTTGTTTTTAAAGTAACTTATATAATATTGTTTACACCGACTATTATCAGAGCATCACCTTTTTAGGGTTCCGTAGCCAAATGGCAAAAAACGGAACCCTTATAGATTCGTCATGTCCGTCCGTCTGTCTGTCTGTCTGTCTGTCCGTCCGTATGTCACAGCCACTTTTTTCCGAAACTATAAGAGCTATACTGTTGAAACTTGGTAAGTAGATGTATTCTGTGAACTGCATTAAGATTTTCACACAAAAATAGAAAAAAAACATTAAGTTTTAGGGGTCCCCATACTCAGAACTGAAACTTATTTTTTTTTTTTACATCAAAACCATACGTGTGGGGGGGTATCTATGGATAGGTCTTCAAAAATGATATTGAGGTTTATAATATCATTTTTTTCTAAACCGAAGAGTTTGCGCAAGTGACACTTCCAAAGTGGTAAAATGTGTGTCCCCCCCCCTGTTACTTCTAAAATAAGAGAATGATAAAACTAAAAAAAATATATGATGTACATTACCATGTAAACTACCACCGAAAATTGGTTTGAACGAGATCTAGTAAGTAGTTTTTTTTTAATACGTCATAAATCGTAAACCGTAATTTATTTCACGGAACCCTTCATGTGCGAGTCCGACTCGCACTTGGCCGCTTTTATTTAAACATGCAGCTTTTATATTAAGCCCAGTGATAGTGAATCTAAGAAAGCAAATGTTACAAAAGGCGGTCTTTCTTGTGTTGCTTCCGGTATTTTTTGTAATTAATTAGTATGATCAATTCTCCCATTGACTGGTCTAGGTCGCGTTTTGCCCCTTTTTTGCAACATACGGTCGGCATATTACTCGCGGAGGCAGCCGAGCAAAACCGGCCGCACACATGGATATAATTGGTACGGTGCGTACACAACAACAATACATATATATTACCTATGGTTATGAAAACTATAGGAGCTTATGACATGTTGTAAATTACTCAGTCGTCATTTGTTTTCTAGAAACGAAGCATCGTATTCGAGTTTTAAAGTTTATTGCTGCGATTCTACATCTACAGGTTGTTGCTGATACCATATTTTGTTTCAATTTGTGTCACTGTATAAATGACTTATGATTGATGATGATGTTCTACCTTTTTATTCATAAACGTAATCTGTAAAATTAAACGTGTTTTGTCCCATTCTCACTCGCAAATTTCAAAGTGACACACAACGAATTGTAACGGCATTTTAGTTAATCTTAGCGCACTCAGAGCTTTGCTTCTGTTCACACATATAAAACGTCTCGTTTTCCCGATTTAAGTTAAATAAAGTTTTTTTTTAATTATCACGAAGAAGAAGAAGAAAGTATCTAGTGCCTTTCAGTAATGCTTTGGAAATCATGTCATCTCGCAAGAAGAAGTGCTTTGTAAACTTAGCACAATAGTGCTCAATCGGTACAACCTGATGTCGGATATCTCAATTTATTTTTTATAATATAACCAATGCTTAACTTTGATCCACCATTACCAGGAGGTAATGATACTATACTATATAATGACAAATACTAAACACAAATATAGCAGTTTTAACAACCTGATATCAGATGAATTAAACGTATAAGAAATTCCCCAATTTCTCAAAGGTACTAACAGTTAGAAGGCCATTGCTAATAGCTTAATTTACCCAATGCTAAGCACTCAACTCAGGATATCGATAAAAGATTTGATTCAACAGTTAACAGAAGTCCAAACAGTCGTAAAACAGAAAAAGTAAATGGGACGGCAGTTAGAAAGTACACAAGTTCCGAACCTTGGGCCGAGATCCTGAATAAATTAGTTTTGGGAACGGTCGAGCCAATAAAAGTTTTAAACAAAAGAATCATAAAACGAAACTTCGGTAGCGAGCAACAGTTTTTCAATGATTTACAACAACAATTGCTTCAAAATAGCATTCAATAGGGAAACATGTGTTTGCCGTCCTCCCTCGATGTATAGAAATGGTCGCGTAATGAGGTATTTTGGGGAGGAACAGGAAAAAATAGACAATGGGCAAATTAAATTTTATTCGACAGCTACTGAATGGCGAGGGGTGTTCGCATAATTGTGGTGAGCCTGGTGACACTTCAAATGTGTTCTTGTGTTCTGGAAAATAAGACTCAAATTGATTAGCATTTTGTACACTTGAGCGTGTAGTGTCGTGCGTACTACGCCAGTAAACGTATTTAAGGCCAGTAAAGGTTTTATAGTTAACTAACTTCATTTAATTTCAAAATAGAAAATAGCTACCACTTACACGCAAGTGGTTAATCAGCCAAAAAGACTATTGTATGAGTATAACATGCCCTTTATAATATAGTTACTGCCCGCACGGCATCGCCAGCGTTATGCTGAAAATGCCTGTGATGTGATAATGCAGGCAAGCCCGTGGCTGTCCGGAGAATCATTATACACACAAATGAAAACAAATTATACATCGGATAAATGGTTCTGGAGAGTACGTAGAGGGTACAAAGCTACGAACTGACAAAGTAACAATCTCACAGGCATTTTCTCTGTATAATATTGTTGTATACTTACTCGAAGTATAATGTCGAACGAAATGAGACACGTTATTGTTAGATTGAAACGAATAAGTCTATAAAAAGTGAACGGTTATACCTAAGTTCGTTTCAAATAACGTTCCTTATCAGATGTTAAATAACTGGTAGCGAAAGCATATCGCATTCGCGTGGATAATATTATGAGCCATAACGACATAATTCAAGCTATTTCATTATATCCAATCCCTTAGCGGACGGAACTGATTGAGTGAATGTTATGAAAGGAGCAGAATGGATAGACGAGCTATTTCCGGATTCTTAAGTAAGTGAATTGCGAAACCGTCAGTAGGGTTTGTCAATCGTGGAAACAAAAATGTTCTTCATTTCACTGGGTTGTTGTGAAGATCGAATTCAGAAGAGAAATATGTTAATCAGCTTAAGTAAGTAAGGAGTGTGACCAGCGAGTATTAGTACGAAAAAAAATTAAAAATTTGAAATCAAAACACTTATGCTGGTAACACGCAATACACAGCGGCTTAATAACTGACTGCTTATTAAATTGTTGCCATTAAAGATTTTCAAAAATATGCTTGTGTCAACTCGCTGACCAGTCTCTATCAAAGTTTCTAATGGAATACAACAACATTTCAAGTTACTGCTGATTCTAGACGCGATCTCGATCCATTTAGACCTTACAAATTTCCCCAGAAGTACTTACGTTATCATTATCACCTTGATTCATAGCAACTAATAAAATTTTATGATCGAAAGTCACACTGTCTCCTTCAATAACCGTAACTGATAGTACTATGGCCATTGGAATTACTCCATTATCTTTTAGGGCCAAAGTGTTAGAATATTAGTTAAGATCGCAATTAACGTGACTAATCTTACGTCTTTGAGTTCAAATATTAGATACTCGATTTTCAATCTGGAGGTCGTGGGTTCGAACTCCGGCTTGTACCACTGGGTTTTTTCATAAAATTTATGTATGAAATATCATTTGACTTTTCGGTGAAGGAAATCATCGTGAGGAAACCGGACTAATCCTAGTTAGGTCTAGTTTTCCCTCTGGGTTGGAAGGTCAGATGGCAATCACTTTCGTAAAACTAGTGCCTACGCCAAATCTTGTGATTAGTGCTCAAGCGGACCACGGGCTCCTTTAGTGAGAAAGGGACAGCAGAAAAGCGTACATATGAGTAACGTAAATTGGTATACTCGTAAACGACGTTTAGTAAGCTCTTGGTAAAGTCCAAATTTCAAGCCACCAAATGCCGAATGAGGCTTTATGTTGGTTTTTGTTTAGGTCGTTATTTTGTTGGAGAGGCAGATATAATCATACAAGTTTAAGACACAGTTAATTATTAAGTTTATATACTATGTGTATTAAATAAATAAATAATAATAATAATACATCGTATTTGGGTGAATGGTCTGAGGGGTAATCACGTAACATTCCGAATGCGCGTCGGTTCAGTTTAACTGTCAATTTTCCATATAAAAAGTGATATTTAGACCTACTTGACGCGGGTACAATGCGTTACGTGATCGACCTACAGATGGCAGTCGCTTTCGTAAAAGTAGCCTACGCTAAATCTTGGGATTAGGTGCCCAAGCGTACGGGAAAATAACAAACAATTTAATGGTTTGTATTTAAAATGACATTTTATAAAAAATTACCAAGAAATACTAAAACAAATTAAGACACTCGTTAATTTAAGATCCGACCGTGTAAGTTCTACTTTGGCTGACCGTCTAAATTCAACACCTATTTGGATGCCAGCATTAAATTACTCCACAACCGCACAGTATAGTGTGAAGTAAAGGCAGTAGGGATTTTAGGGAACACCTGAACTTTACTGAGGTGAACTGCTTCGCAGTTTGGCTAATCTTTAATAGAATTCTTTTTTTGTTTGCGTATAAAATAAAACAAGAAAACAAGAATTACTGTTAGCTTTACTTTAGAGTAGTTTTAGAGTAAGTATTTCTTAGGTTACTATAGAAGTATCTAAGAAATCAGCAATAATGAGGTACGGTATCTATCTATGTTTAAGGTTTTATTTTTCAGCATGTTGTCTAGTTGTTTCTGTATTTTAAAGGATCTGTCTTCTTCTTGAAGAAAATATCCAAGCAAACATTTTTTGAATTCAAAATACATAATAAATACATGTTTGGTACCTTGCCGAAATAGTTAGTGGTTATAGGTACTAATATTTAAGAGCCTTCTCACTTCTATATAATAATCAGATTAAACAGATCAATCATACGATACATAACTGTACCCAAATGACGCCGATAGCCAAGACGATAAGTGAACAGAGCATCCTGGGAATTTTGAAAGGCCCTTATTTGCATTAAAACAGGATGCTGTATCTCTCTCTGCTGATAGTGACCATAATTAACAGAGGTGGTTTTTATCAACAACAATATTTTCATCGCATTATATCTGTTACTAGTACCTAGGCCCATTCTTAGGATTGGGTAGTCAGTCATAGACAACCTGTGTTTATCATCGGTAGCTGAAGATACAACCCGGAAAACTTATTTATTTTTTCAAAATATATCTACTGTGCAAGGCACGGTCAGCCAATTTGATTCCTAGGCCACCGTAATAGAACCCTGTCATTTAAACTGCTACATAGCGACGCAATAATCCTAGTAACCTGTATTGACATAGAATTTACAACAGCAAGGTTATTTGATGGCTTAGGAATCAAATTGGTTGACTGTACCTGTACCTACATACATAAGTACTGTAGCATTACATATTTAATAGAACTAGAGTAGAACAACGACGCTTGTGGCAACAACAAATGACGATCACCACTGCCACCCTATTCAGAGTGATCAGACTAATAAGAAGAATCTCTACTGTCTGCGCTCTATACTGCGCCACGGCTGGATTTTTGAAGCGTAATGAGTTTTAAAAGTTATTAAGGCAAATTACCTCTCTGAACGGCCGGCCGCGATCAATAAAGACGGTAATGCAGTAATACGTTACATTGATGGGCCGGTAGGCGTCGAGCTTCTGCTACGAAATAATATCGGCTCCCGTGTTGCCCATTAGTTTATGATTTATAGAAGGGTTTGAGAATCAGGACCTAGAAGGAATTTACGCTAGAATATTGTGAGAATTTTTAAAATGAACATCGATTATCGACATTGCACGAGCAATCTTTAGTGATTTGAAGGCACTTTATTTTTCCATCATCGCTATGAACTCCCGTTAGTACGAATACTCAAAAGATTACTGTTTAGTGGTTGATGAGATGTTTTGTCAAAGGTCATGTAAATCGAATAAAATATAACTGATGATATGACTTTATCGGGAACGTTAGGAAGATTCGCGGCTAGTAAAGACTATCGGTCCTAATGTTGACAATTAGGACCGACGGCCGCTGCATTGCTTTAAATATGAAAGCCTGTTAATAACTTAAAGCTCGTAAAGAATCTTGGTATAGGTGAATGCCACACCCTAAGCCATTCTATTGAAAATTGTGTAATTAAAAATAAAGAAAATCTCGTTAACTTACAAAATACCAGCAACAGACGCAAGTTCCGAAGTAAATGTACTTATTATTCCCGTGCTCAGAGTTTATTTCATCTTCTCAATAAATTCAAATTGAAACAATATGTCAATTTGCGCGCCAATAATTATTATCATCTAAATTATTTCCTACAATCCTGAACATGTCACAAGCAAGACCTACTTCCAAATTGAATGTGTTATTTACAGGGTTATTCACAACGCAGCACATCACCTCACGGGAACCAGATTCAGTTATAGCTATGCATTGTAATTAAAAATCCCGATATCATAATATACAATTGATTATATTAGATTATTTTATTTCATGATAAAAAATTACATTACTACTAGGTACTAGACTAAATACTACGGTCAAAAAAAGTCATAATATTAGGACCATGTCAACAAAAGTAAATACCTACATAATTATTTTGCAAGTAAGCTGCAATGTGACTTTTTGAACGAGCGAGCGAAGAGAACAGACAAAATTATTTCGTATGTCCGGATGTTCGGATGCCTCGCTGTCCGGCTGTTCTCCTCTACAGCCTCTGGTCGCATTTCTAAACCGATTCTCGTGAAATTTTGTAAGCAGAGTCAATAAATTAAATAGTTTTTATTGTCAATTCAATATTTCATTTTTTTAGGGTTCCGTACTCAAAAAGTAAAACGGGACCCTATTACTAAGACTCCGCTGTCCGTATGTCTGTCTGTCTGTCCGTCTGTCACCAGGCTATATATCATGAACCGTGATAGTTAGACAGTTGAAATTTTCACAGATGATGTATTTATGTTGCCACTATAACAACAAATACTAAAAAACAGAATTAAATAAATATTTATAGATAATGGTACGGAACCCTTCGTGCGCGAGTCCGACTCGCACTTGGCCGGTTTTTTTTAAACAAAATACAGGCTCACGATTTCTACAGCTCACAGAGCCACTAGTAGGTCCTATTAGGGATAAGTTGGTGAAATAGGGCGTGTAACAACTTGTGAATTGAATATCAGAGCTATAACCACGAACTTCGAATCTCGAACTTCGTTTATCTCCGTCTCTATCGCACTTATGGTTTATGGTACTCGAGCGACAGAGACGGAGATATACGAAGTTCAAAATTCTAAGTTCGTGGTAGCGCCGCAGCTCTCGTGAATGTATCGATCGTATGATCTACTGAGCTATGCAAAAAGCCCGTATTGTCATACGAGTCCTAGAGACATACGCCATTTTTAGAACATACTTTTGTCATGCTAGCGGACGCCGCGCCGCTTAGCTAAAACCACAGAATAAGTAAGTAGTATAAGTGCTAAAACGCTGTATTTGTATTGAAAACTGCGGCGCTACCACGAACTTCGAATCTCGAACTTCGTATATATCCGTTTCGGTCGCTCGAGTACCATAAACCATATGTGTGATAGGGACGGAAATATACGAAGTTCGAGATTCGAAGTTCGTGGTAGCGCCGCTGGTATCGAAATAGCTTTTTGGAACGGAGGCAGTGTTGTGCGCGTCTGTCGTTTAAATTCGGCCTCACTTTACCGGGCTAACGAGACGACGCTAATGTCGAACACTGTAATATGACGAAATTGCGACGTGAAATATTGACTTCACCTAGACTCTAGAGTAATATGGCTATTCAATTTAATTATTCTAAACTATGATACCTTATTTCCGCTTGGCAGGTAGATTAGAATTTGTATTTAGTCACGCAGTAAAAAATCTATACTGAATTGACTGACAGCTTACAGATACGGCACCGTCGCCTTACAACCAAATGCGGAAATAGCCTTAAAGTTACAAAACATTAAAAGTAATTAAAACTTGCTATATAAACTAAAGAATTAAATGATTTTCTGTTAGGGATCTTAAGATCGTCCAATGACTTAGAAGTCCCAAGAGTCCAACATTTCTCGGTAATTAATTATTTCTACGCACCAAACTAACGATTATTACAACTACAGCCGACAGTCAAGCTCGTATTAAAATATCCCGCACAGTTAAGAAATTCGTTACTCAGCGTTTCAATATTGTTACAGACATTTAATTCACGTAAGATCATTTATTATCCCTACATGCAACAGAAAACGTAGATAAAAGTACCACATGGAAAAAAAAAACAAAACCCCTTTATCGATCATCGTTTAGGCAGTGCCACGGTCGAAATGGTTATTTAATGTGAAAAAATTATAGAACTCTTTTTATTCGAATGTTCTGGTTATGACTGACTTAATTACCGGTTTACTATGATTTATGGTATAAGTTGGGAATAATTTTAAGTCCGACCAATGACGTATGACTGGTCTCTCTGGTGAACAGGTTGGGTAGCCGCCGGCGTTACGTTGGAGCCGCGGAGAGGGCAGCGAGCGGCAGAGGGGTACTTTTTTCTATATTTTTTTATTTTTTTTATTTATAAAAAACTTATTCTAAAACATGTCCCTGCAAAACTGTTTGAACAGTTTGCCTGCAGGTAAGTCTCTTTTATGCTTAATATACATAACATCGTTTTTAATCCTATTTTATACTTAAATGCTAACTTATTAATCTTATTATAAATATGAGTGTGATAACGCTTGGTTGCAAAATAAGCAAACGTTACTTAAGTGTTTTGACCTACGACCAGAGTTGGGCGTTATCTAGATAATTTCTTATCTAGATAATTATTTCAAATAAAATCATTTCAAATAAATCTATTCGAAGATAAATTCAATCACAAATAGTGCGTTGACAACTTTTAATATTATTTAGATAAATATCCAGAAATAAAAAGGTTTTTTTTTTTAATTATCTAGATGAAGATAACCCACCTCGTGTGTTATTTAAGTAAGCTTATAATAATAAATGTATACAGAATGTCACGTCGGGTCAAACCGTCACACTGACATTCATCTTTTATTTAAAATACCAACTAATGTATCTAGATAAAAAGGAAACCCGTCATCCTCCTCCTAGCGTTATTCCCGGTTGTGGCCTTAAAAGAGCCCGGGGTCCGCTTTCCTAGATAAAAAGGAAACTGATCTAGATAAATTCAAAATAACAAATGACGGATTATTTAGTTACTTCAAATAAAAGATGATTTAGTTATCTTCCTGGTTTCTCGTAAATAGATAATTTTTGCCTAACTCTGCCTACGGCCAATACGGTAGATGACAAGAGTGAAAATACAATTATTTGACATTAACAAACGAACAAAACTCATGAAAATACATAAAGTTTTTTTTTGTTGTTGTTTGACTACAGAAAACTACGTCATCACTTATTCTTATATCCCTACAAACTTCAAGCTTAACAGAGAGTTTATGACGTTTCAAATAAAAAATTGCAGGTTTGACTACTTACGCCACACTCAGGAACCGCCTATCTGTGAATTACTCTACAATTAATGGTTTTATTTTTGTATTTTAATTTATTAAACTTGCGTGCAACACAGTTTAGTTGGTCAATAAACAGTAAAAAGTCAAAAACAATACCCGCTTTTTAGTGAGTTAAAAAGCGAGTATTGATAGGGTTACTAAGACTCTGCTGTCCGTCTGTCTGTCTGTCTGTCCGTCTGTCACCAGGCTATATCTCATGAACCGTGTTAGTTAGACAGTTGACATTTTCACAGATGATGTATTTCTGTTGCCGCTATAACAACAAATACTAGAAAAACATTTTTGGCTTTTTTATAGATAATGGTACTCACGGAACCCTTCGTGCGCGAGTCCGACTCGCACTTGGCCGGTTTTTTTGACTTTGACGTCTACAAAGTCTCATCGTCAAACATTGTCTGCAAGAGATCGACCTTTAGCACGTGTTGTTTGCTCCACTTATATTCACTGTGTAGAATACAAGAACACAGTGAATATACTTATAGTACTGTTTTGTAATACGTCGAGTTGCGGAATCCCAGCCGGCAAAAACCTATATAACCTTATATTGAGGTGTGCAATAAAGGTTATCTGTAATCTTGCATTATACTGTCTACCTCGCTCTTCTTTGCCGCAGCGCATGCAGCCTTCTTTCAACTGCGCCCGCGCGCCCCTGTTATAAATAATACTATAATGACAAGGAATTGCCGTGTTTCGCTGCCACACTACATGCTAGATATTCCCGTTCTTATACTGGTTCATTATCCAAGGCCTGAACCTACTTACTGCGTTATAATTCAGTGGGATTAAACTTGGCTGTTTGTGTTGCCGTTGCTTCAATTATAAATGCTTGCGTGTTGAATGCGTCCGAAGCATCATGGAAGTATACATTGGAATATCTTGGTATATCTGGGTTTGTAAAATAGGGTACTTGCATCTTAATATTTTATTACGAAAAACAAAAGTATAATCCAGCATTAAAACAACTGTAGCATTAAAACTTTGTTATGATTTATTTTTCTGATGTTATATGCATTTGAAATCTGCGCGCGCCGGCACCCCCCGAAAACGTTCTATACTAAACGGGCTTATGCTATGACGTCACAGCATAGCCTTTACTATGGAGTAAGTCATTAATTTGCGATTATCTCCACAACATTTACGTTAAGTCTATACTTGTCATACAAAATATCATTTCTAATTTAATATTCTATGTAACTGTTACGTTATTTTATCGAAAAAATAAAAAAATAAATTTTCGTCATTTTAACGTTAGGTAAAACTAATAAAATCGTTTTTTTTTCTTTTTTTTTCTTTTGTATGATATCTCTACGTATATCCGCATCGATTGAGTGCAATTTATATCGAAGTCCCATGCAAGTTCCCCATTTTGGTCAAACATTTGGTTTTTGGGGATGTTCATGAGTTTCCTATGCACATCAGTACGATATAAATAGAAATAGTTTTTTTGCAGCACGCAATACACAAACATTATAATCATGTGTCAGGAAAAAATATCACGCGCAGTCAAGTGTTACAGGCTGGTGACTGCAGTGCTGATTTTCATCCTGTGTCCTAGTGACATTTCCACGCACAGAATATTGGAGTACAATAAAGTAGGAATAAAATTCCTAAGAAAATACGCATGGAATAGCTGTTTTTTTTCGTAATTTAGTGTTTGGTCTTATGAGTAAAAAAATCAGATCAACCATCTTCTTTATTTTTGTCATTACTGCTGGTCGAACACGTAACGCATCGTACGTGCTTCAGGTCAATAAATATCACTTTTTGTATATATTATATTATTTTAACTTCAGACGTAAAATTAATAATGTGACAAAAAAGAGGTACAAACCATTTCCACAACGCAGGCTTCGTCAATACTTTTTGTACGGGAAAATGGCAGTTGAATTGTCGTAACGTACTTTCGAAAAGTTACGTGATCAATGGCCATCCCTCTGATCACGAATAAAAAAGTGGGTGAAGTAGGCAGTCAGATATGGACATGACTTCATCTAGTGAAGTACTGGTTTATATTATAACATCAAATATGGACATGACTTCATCTAGTGAAGTACTGGTTTATATGTATAATAACAACAAATATGGACATGACTTCATCTAGTGAAGTACTGGTTTATATTATAACATCAAATATGGACATGACAGTACTTCATGTAGTGAAGTACTGGTTTATATTATAACATCAAATATGGACATGACATGACTTCATCTAGTGAAGTACTGGTTTATATTATAACATCAATTGCATCGATTCAATAAAAACGTAAGTCGATATACTGCTTAGAGTATTCCAAGCCTTTACCCTACTAATGCACCAGCTTACAATTTTATTTAGAGATCCAACACAATCTCCGTTTGTGCGCTAAGCTCAGATTTCAAGACGCTGAAGCTCACATTACCACACAAGTGGTATTTATTGGCGCAACACCGCTCTATATAGACCTTATCCGTATGTGTGTAAGGAGCAATATGCTAATGGTATTGTTGTTTACTGTACGACGTTGAACAATGTCCGTATATCAGCACGCGTCGTTAATTACATACAAACATGACGCGGTTCGTTATGACGATATTAGTGGTCGGGAGGTGGGCTTCGAAATTTTGTCATAGGAAAGTTAGGGTTGATTTCACACATTTTTTAAGGAATTTGACCGTATTAACACAAAGAGTCTGTTTAGTTTTATGTTAGATTTGGTGCTTCAGTGTCGTCACCAGTGACGTATATGGCAACCATCAACCAAAGAGTTCAATTCTAACGACAAATGCTCCGACGTCCTTTCTCCTCTTCTCTCATCAACTCACGAGTTCATTCGTTTTTTTGCATAAAATAGGCCTTATCTCAAAATGCCCTCTGAATGTCATTGTAATCTGTTTCTTGTCATTTGCATTACTTTACTATCCCAATTATAGGCAAATCATCTCACTAGTTATATTTGGTTTGAGTTATTTTCTTCATTTTTCTTTTTTTAATTACCATTGTGCCCCATTGCTGTACCTACTACGTGTGCTATTCTATTAATTTTATAGTTACTAATATTAAGCTTACTATTATTACAAACAAGAATAATCCATGTTGGTCCCTGAATAAATGAATTGAAAGGCCTCTCCCCTTTTCTGCAACTCGTACTCGTCCTGTGTAAGTCTCCGCCAATCCGTACAAAACGCACTTATAGTTGATGATAAAAATTATGTGGCTAATTTTAAATGTCCACCTCCCAGTCAAAGTTGGTTGTCGGCGCTTCTGTTCTGCAGAAAGGACCATTGTCCAACAGAACACACGCTTATGCGCTATACCCCGAACACCACTACAATTTGCTTGGCAAAAGGACTTATTTTTATGTACTTTTCATGGTTACATACGGCTTTTTAGCTGAGGCAAATCAAGATTTATCATATCTGTAAATGTACAAACATTTGTCGGCAATATGGTTCGTTATAAATATGGTTTCTTCAGCATTTACTATCGACATAAACATCGGCATGTTTTGTTTAAGCCATGAATTAAACATTGTAAATCCTGCAAGTACCTAAGTAATTAAGAGTCCATTAATCTGTATTTATGACCTCGTCGCTAAAATATGATTTAAAGAATAGTACGATAGTTTCGCTACGCGTTTTTTAAAATGTAACTTAAGTATCATCATCACCTTGCTCTTTTCTGTTTAACTTGGTATTTTTCTTATAAAAAATGGCTTATATATTTTTTATTTAATGTATCAGAAGGAACCCGTTTCACGAAGCTACAAGTTACAATTTTACAAGTCTTAACCGGCCAGTCGAAATTTGTAAAGCGCAGCGCTAATTTAGACTTGTAAAATTGTAATTTTTAAGCTTCGTGACCTGCGTAACGTTCCGAACGCGCGTTAGGACAATTTAACTGTCATTTTTCTATATAAAAAGTGACATTTAGATCTACCTGACGCGCGTACAATGCGTTACGTGATCGACCTGCTAGGCCACTGGACATCTTAAAAATTCCTTTAGTTGAATTAACAGCATAGTTGCAGTAGTATTGTAGTGCATAGTTGGTACACACTTGGTTATATTAAGTAAACCATTATCAGCCTTTTCCCGGTAGTGCCCGGGTAGTAACTATACACTCGTACACCCGGGTTACGTGGAAATTAAAATAAATGTCGAATGAAAAAGTATAAACATAATAAATAAATGACCATGTTCGGTCGAGGAAAATGAAGGTTTGGCACATGTCAACTCTATTTGAATAACGTTAAGGTCCAAAAGTGCTAAACATTCAATTTCCTCGACTGTACAATATATTATAATATATGAGACTATTCCGTCACAAAAGCTAGCAAACTACTAACTTGTAATTAGGCGTCAACCAGTAATGCCCTCAATGCTCGTGCCGCTGGTTAATAACGCAATCTAGCCTCGAACGATGCCAATAAGCCTCATTTAATGCGATGTAATGACACCAGCTTAATTATATAGTAATTGGGCACTATGAAATGTATAATTATTATAAGGGATAGGTGACGATGTTGCTATATGCTTGCTGCCAGTAATGTCACTGTAATTTTGGAATATCAACATTAATTGCGACGATTTTTTGCTACCGTTAAGCTACTAGCCAACGGGGTTTACAATCTTCAATTTTTTTATTGGGGAATTGATGATCATTTTAGAAGTGCCTGATATTTTTTTTTGTGATAGGAATAAACTTCTTTAGCACCAGAAAAAAGTTGTAGACTTTTCAGCTGCGTCGATAAGTTTTGAATACTATGAACAGTTTCCTCACTTACGTTTTGGGTTTAGGACGGCGAATGAGACACTTTCCTTGATCCGACTCATATTACAAAAAATATTTTAAATATCTGACTTTGGCAATGACCAACATAGCTGCTGCAGCTGTCAATAACATTGCTAGTGTCAGTTTACCATGGATTTTTTAAATATGTTTTTGTAATATGAGACGGATCAAACAAAGTGTCTTACTCGCCGTCCTAAACCCAAAACGTAAGTGAGGAAACTGTTCATATTTTTCAAAAAATATTGACGCAGCTGAAAAGTCTGCAACTATTTTCTTGTGCTAAGGAAGGTCATTCTTATCACCACAAAATAATCAGGCACTTCTAAAATTTTCATCCATTCTATGGTTGAGATTATTAATGAGGCCGATTTTTTTTTTAATTCCCATTTGAATTGGATTCTTCTATCTTGCATGGTAGAGCTGCTTTTTGAATGGACTAATTTGATTAAATTCAGCTAACTCAAATAATCTCAAATATTGCAGGATTAAATAAAAAAAATCCAGCAAAATATTAAAAGAGTTGCGTTTTACAAACCGCTTGTATTATGGGTACTAGACGACAGACGACGATATACAGTACATATAATTAAATTGCCTTACCGGGATCCGAACCCGGAACCGTCAGTTTCGAAGGCAGCACCCACAATTATACCTTGACACCGCGATGCGTAGTAAGTAAGCGTAGGTAGAGATCTAGTTGCGTAACGGGTGACCGGTGGGGTGAGCCGCATTAACGCGTAGCGAATAACAGCCCAGGACACTACCAACTCTGCTAAACAGTCGAAGGAGTAGTTTTGTGGATATTGAATGAGTTCACTTTTATCTTAAATACTTACTTACAATTTTTCATTTGCAATAACACTGTAAAATGGGGTAAGTAGGGATTGAGGGGGCAGATGGGACGCGAATATTTGCAGTTGTTTTTTTGATTTTCGGGCTCAGGTTGCCCTAAAAGTAATTCTATTGTATGTGGTGAAATATTTGTGGCCTGGAGTGGAACCAGGGTTGCGGTTAGCGATCATGCGGAAGAGGAGCGATACATATGAGCGGAGAGTGGGACGGAACGCGAATCGAGGCAAGCTAATTCAAAATTCACATTCCACTACGGGGTGAGGTGGGATTTCCCATTTTTTTTGTGTTTATTGTTAAAATTATGAAATTAAACGACAGATAATCATTAACAATCTAAAATTCATACGGTCGGAGCCTTGAACTATAAAAATCAACGTGTCACATGTAAAAGATACAATTTTATCGAGGTTTGAATGTCTATTTTGACCCAACTGACCCCATTTTAGGTACTTAATGTTAATTGATGTTTTCTTTTTTCCAAAAGATACTCTATGAGGCTTCTCTATGTCTTGTCTACACACTTAACCAATCCAAACACTGGTCCAATTCTAAACAACAAATCTATGAATACCCCAGCTTCTAATGCTCCGCAGTCCGACACTGAAATTGTCTCAGAAAATCGAAATAGAGACTGCCAGTAAAAACCAAACGCTATCCGTTTTACAGCAAGAATGTCGTATTAAAGTAAAGGGGGGTATCACAAACTGCCGGTGATCGAAGTTCGTATGTCTATCGCTTTCATGCGAATTGTGTAAGTGCGATAGAGACGAGGATGTTTGAAAATCGATCTTCGAATTTCGTGGTTATAGCGCAGGTGTCAAACGCTCACGACCGGCGGATTAGTGCCAAACAACCGTTTAACCTCTGCCGTATAGACATACTAGAGGTATCTAGAGGTGTATTTCTCCGTCGTTTGCAATCCAAATCTGCGGCGGTACCACGAACTTCGAATCTCGAACTTCGTCTATATCCATCTCTGTCGCTCGAGTACCATAAACCATAAGTGCGATAGAGACGAAGATATACGAAGTTCGAGATTCGAAGTTCGTGGTTATAGCCCTGTTTCCCTTGATCGCTTTCACGTGCGAACTGACGTGCCAGAACGAGTGCGAAACATATTTCAATGTGATTAGGATGTAAAATAGATGAACCAAATTGAGGCCCTGTATTTAAATAGCAAACCTGCTTTGCTAAAACGCCATTTAGATGTAGGTATGGGCTTCGTAGAAAGATACGGCTTTTTAAATTAGGGGGATAGCTGCTTTGTCGTGGAGAGAAAGCGTGATTTCCGTACCACTATTTGATTAATCAATTGGACACTATGAATTTGTTGCTGAATTAGTATTTCGTATTTAGACAACGAGATATACTTTTTTATGATAATGATCAACACTAGAAAGGCATTTAAAAATGAGAATAAAATGATTTTGAATTTTCAAAGACATGTTAAGTTTCAAGGGTAAAAGACTTTTACGCAGGGACCGGAATCGGTTACCCTTAATAGGGTTTTCCATAGGGTTATTTTAGAAGTGGTTTTTAAATCCCTATCCATAATGGTAACCTTGTGATAAGGAAACCTTACTAATAGGGTAACCCAATTGTTATGGTAAGCATAAGGTAACCCTAACAAAACCCAATTGAGATAGGGTTAACTCATGGTTACCTTATGGTTACCACATCCGATATCCTCCTCCTCCTATCAGTAAGGTTACCTTATCATTAGTTACCAAATTAATAGGGGTACCAAATCGATAGGCTTACCTGAAAAGGGGTTTTCCGGACCTTGCTTTTACGTTTGTTCCTGGCCATAAAATGCCAAGTACCGCCCGCTCACCGTGCGGACACTCCCACTCGTAGACTTCGTTGGCTTGGTCACACGCATGGACCGGACTCGGAGACTACCACTTCTTCAAGTCATGCTAGGGCAGAAACAAAAAAATACGTAAAAATCCTTTTTGATCAACTTGCCTTAAACGCGAGATGCCAAAGAGGGCGATATACCTAAATATGAGCTTTGCCTAAAAAGCTGTTAACCCACTTAACCCTAATCTCGAACTAAGTATCTCCGTCTCTGTCGCTCGAGAACCATAAACCATAAGTGCGACAGAGATGGAGATATACGAAGTTCGAGATTCGAAGTTCGTGGTTATAGCCACGACTCCTAGAATCGTAGACTTCGTTGGCTTGGTCACGTATACGCATCGCATGGACCGGACTCGGAGACTACCACTTCTGGGGCAGATATCGTACGTAAAAATACCGGTTGGGCATCTAGTGTTAAGTTTTACTTTTGCAAGCGAGATATGATCAGTTTTGGGATTAAGGCTGAGGAAAACGCGCCAACATGAGCAACCCGAATGGCATCACAATATTAAAATCGCGACAGCAAAACACGACGAAGACTGGCCCGTGAACCTTAAGCAGAAAAGACTTCGCCGTGCTTTATCACCTCCTACATATTCACAATTCGTCTGCAATCGATGAGGCAAGAAATGCCGCGCTGCTGTATGACTTTATAGCAGAGGCCGCCCGTGAAAATGTTCGATGGGCTACCCGGAACAAATGAGTTATGAAAGAGATTAAAGTTTATTGGCTTGCCTAAAAGGACATTTGTGTGGGAATCGGCTTGTAAGGGCGCTCCGCCACCATTGCTATATAACCACCAACGTAGATGCGGTATCCCTTAAGGTCCTTAAGCGCTGCCACAATCATCTGTCATAGATGCTGTGGCAATGATGATGATGATTCAGAAAAGAGTTATTGTTGCCCTCAAAGGGATTCCAATTCTCCTAACAGAAGGTATGAAAAGCAGTATATGTCACTCGGTAGCAATATTATCCCTCGCTACGCTTGGTTTCTATTTTAGAATCTTTCGCTTCACTCAGGCTTCGCCTTTGCTGTAACTATATAATTTTGACATTCGAGACACACTCTAGGTACAATCGGTCTCATTAGTTGCTGAACACCTAAGAACCTTGTCGTATTCACTCGTTTGACAACTTCATATGGCAGTTTAATGCGACACGATACAAAGGCTGACCGTACTAGTACCTCATCGTGTGCGATACTAAAGAAGACTCTGAGACATTCTCAGTTTTACCGCCCTAGGTGAAAATTCTTCTTATATTAATGTAGCCATCTTATAGGATAGACATTTTCTTGTATTACGCCTTCGGTGCAGACCCCGCAATTCTAGCAAGTGTCGCAGAAAGTCCATTGTGGTCGCCCCGTTATGATATAGCGGCAAAGAATAAGGAGGTCCCGCATATCACCTTAAAGAGAATCCAGAGGGGTTAGTGCCTAACTTTTCAAACAGCGTTAGGACAAGTCAACTGAAATTTTCCCATACAAAAAAATAATATTGGATGTAAGCAATCGACTAGCTGACGACAAGAGGCATGTAGAAATTATTAGATTAAAACCACAGCAGCAAATAATAATGGTTGAAACTTTTTATAAGGTGTATATATGTGTGAAAAGTAAAAGAAGCACTAATCAATACAACGGATGCTACTTCTACTATTTACCTACATAGCCCCATTCCAGATAAACCATAGGCTGATGATTTTTTGAACAATAAAGACTTCTGCTTAATTCGGTGGCATTCTAAATTTCTTGAATATCAATGGTATATAATTTGGTACATATAGGTCATAAAGTTAATGTTTTACTATTGTATATTAATGATAATTATTTTGCGCCACGTACGGAGCTTAATATACGATGACTTACAACGCTACCACTAGTTTCTCAAACGTCTCCGTCAATATTTACTCTATGCCCAAGATATTATGGAGCTATGCAATTTGTGCAGCTTTGCATGTTAGTCCAGTAACGGTGCCGCCGGAGATACCGTTTATAAGGGAATTGGACTTATGTTTTATGGATATTTAGTTTCAATAGCTATAATATGTAATGGCTTTCTTCGTGGGTAAAGGCATGTAGGTCAGTACGTAGAAGGGAATACCTTTCGTGAAATTGCAGGGGTTTAAACGGTTTTGCGTGAAATATATGTTCATGTTGTTTAATAGGGTTCTTCAAGACAAGATTGTACCTACAGGTTTTTAAAGAGTAGGCAACGCGTCCGTAGGCTACGGCAACCGATTATCATCTTGCGAGTCATACGATTGTTTACCACTGACTTGGTACAAAAAAATTGAACTGAACAAGTTATTTTAACTAAAATGCAACATACTAGGCTGTAAAGCGGTAATTACCGAACGGTAAACCGACAAAATACTCCACTTTCCGGCGAGAAGACGTTAATTTAGTACACATTGCATATTATTGCATTGCATGTAAGCAAGACAGGCAATGCTGTAGTGGATATGAATGAAAAGTTCAGAGCGGCCGAAAGTAAAATACCGATCTACATATATAATGTGGATAAAGAGGTGTCTACCTCAGATATAATTGAGTACGTAAGTGTAAGGCCTGAGTGGACGCTCCGCTACGAGCGGGGCGTGCAGCGTCCATATAAAACAAATGCAATTTATATGGACGCTCGACGCCCCGCTCGTAGCGGAGCGTCCACTCAGGCCTTACACTTAGAAACAAGTCAAAAGTTACTGTGTCTATGACCTATATGAAGACTCAAAAAGATTATAATGCATTTAAGGTATTTATCCCTAAACATAAATTAGATCTCTTTATGCGGGACGACTTTTGGCCGGATGGAGTTGAGTTTCGACGTTTTTACGAGTTTAAGGACAGCGGGCGCAGGGCGCGAGGTGAACTGCAAAATAATAATACTTAATGGATAGCATCACGAAGCTAGTTAGTTTTAATTGCAAAAGTATTACGCGATCTGTTGAATGTGTGAGAAAGCTCTGTTGCAAGGCAGATATTATTGCACTGCAAGAAACATGGCTCCTGCCGCATGACATACCATACTTGGGCAGTATCAACTCAAACTTCGGATACACAGGCGTTTCAGCAGTGGACACATCGACAGGGGTCCTGAGGGGCAGGCCTTATGGCGGAGTGGCCCTGCTGTGGAACAAAACTGTTTTCCCGTGCGTCTCGGTAATAGTGTGTAATAGTGCGCGCCTCGCGGCGATCAAAGTCGCGCTTAGTGACCGCGCGATGTTAATAGCAGTCTACATGCCTACGGCCTCGGCCGATAACTTAGCAGAGTTTATTGATTGTCTCAGTGAAATCAGTGCAATAATAGAGAGTAGTGATGTTGAGACCGTTTTTGTACTCGGGGATTTTAATTCACATCCAGGTGTGCAGTTTTACTCTGAACTAATGAGCTTCAGTTTCGAACAGAATTGGTCGTGCGTAGATATAGATTTGTTACCGGCAAATACCTATACTTTTGTAAGTGAGGCGCATGGCTGCCGGCGCTGGCTGGATCACTGCATAGTGACTAGCGCAGCACGACAGGCAGTTATAAATACCTATGTTTTAAATAAGGATGTTTATTGGTCTAATCACTTGCCATTATTAGTTGAATGTAATATTACAAACATTGTGCCCAAAATTATAACTTCTCCTGTAGCTTGTAACAAAGTAATCTGGGGTGAAAGAGATAGTAAACAGATAGAACAGTTTCATGACTATTGTAATTCAAAATTTAGAGACATTAATTTCCCTTCTATATTTACTGGTTGCGCAGATAAGTTGTGTGTTGATCAACATCATAGATCACTCTTGGATACCATGTACTCAAATATAAAATGTATACTTGCGGAGGGCGCTCGACTTTGTCATAATGCGTCTAAAAGTAGGAAACATAAGTACGTACCCGGATATAGCCAATGCGTTTCAGCGCCACTTTAAGGTAGAAACTCCGCTTAAGCCCCCGTTTCATCTGTGCGACGCTGAGAGGCATCCTGAGGCCAATTTTGTGAGATTCACTGCTAAACAAGTAGCTTCAGTACTTAACAAAATGGTGCGAGGGAAGTCTCCTGGGAAAGATGGCCTCAGCATAGAGCATTTGAAGTTCGCGGGTATACACCTACCAAGAACTCTTGCATTGATTTTTAACCTTTGTTTGAGTCACGGTTACCTTCCGGATGAACTTATGCGCACAGTAGTTGTCCCAATTACGAGTATTAAGAACAAAACCGGCGATGTTTCTGACGTGTCCAACTACATGCCCATTTCTTTGGCTAATGTTATTGCCAAGGTTCTGGACAGTCTGCTTGACAAACAGCTGGCAAAGCATATCCGCCTGCATGACGCCCAGTTCGGCTTTAGACCTGGCTTATCCACCGAATCAGCCATCCTATGTCTAAAGCAGACTGTCCAGTACTACACGGCTAGAAAAACGCCTGTGTATGCCTGTTACTTGGACCTGTCGAAAGCATTCGACCTGGTATCTTATGATATGCTGTGGCATAAGTTGCAATCTGAGACTGATTTGCCGTGTGAGGTTACCTCGTTGCTCAGGTTCTGGTATGATAACCAAGAAAATTGTGTAAGGTGGGCTGGAGCGTATTCGGAGGTGTACAGGTTGAAATGCGGGGTGAGGCAAAGGGGGTTAAGTTCGCCCCGCCTCTTCAACCTGTACATGAACCGACTGCTGGAGGAGCTCAGTAGTGTCAGTGTGGGATGTTCTATAGATGGGGTGCGCGTGAATAACATCAGCTACGCGGATGACATGGTGCTGCTGAGCCCCTCAGTGGGTGGCTTAACCAGTTTATTGCGCAAATGTGAGTCGTACGCGGAGGCCCAGGGGCTCAAATATAATGCTAAAAAAAGCGAGGTTATGCTATTTAAAGCAGGTAATAAGGTCTACAGAGTCCCCCCTGTGACTCTTTGTGGTACTACCTTAGCTCAAGTTAATCATTTCAAATATTTGGGCCACTGGGTCACGGACGACATGTGTGACCATATGGACATGGAGAGGGAACGCAGAGCGCTGGCTGTTCGTTGTAACATGCTGGCTCGTAGGTTTGCACGATGTACTGATAAGGTAAAGGCTACGCTTTTTAAAGCATATTGCCAGTCCTTTTACACGTGCAGCCTATGGATCAGCTATACGCAGCGGGCATACAGCGCTCTGCGGGTACAATATAACAACGCGTACAGGGTGGTGTTCGGGCTGCCGCGACACTGCAGTGCCTCTGGCATGTTCGCGGAGGGGCGGATCGACGGCTTCCACGCGATCATCAGGAAGAGGTGTTGCTCGCTACTGAGACGGTGGCGCGCCAGCTCGAATACCATCCTGTGCACGCTGGTCGACCGGTGGGACTCGCCGTGGCTGAGACACTGGGTGCAGCTGCATGTCCCCCTATGTATGTACACCTAGACCTATATTAATATTAATACTAACCCTAGAATTAAGTAATATGTTACTAACAATTTATGGACTTTGTCCGAAATAAAATTGAATTGAATTGAATTGAATATTTGTCGCCCATTTATATGACGTTATTTACACGTTAGGTATTATATCAAGGACTGTAAATTACTTATTTTTAATTAAGTGTTGGTGTATTAGTAAGTTTTTGTTACAGTTTTACTGCGAATCTTCATTCGATTCACATTTCAAATTGCAAGTTACAGTGTATATCTCTGATACTGATTGGCAATTGTTTCGATTCTATCGATTCAAGTTACCGATCGGTAGTTCATTTATCGTCATTTGTTTTTATACCCGCTTCCGTCAAGTTACCGAGAAGAGATGTGTTTGGTGTAGTATCAAATGCTGGCCGCAATCGATACGATGTAATGCGATGCACAGCTGTGACGATGAATGCTTTGGTATGTGACTAGCTAACTATATAATATAAGTACGTATACAGTATACCAGCGTTAGTACGTTTGGAAAGCTTTTTTCAACCTCGCAATTAGATCAAGTCTCATACTTAGCAGCCTTTATAATTGTGTTGTATTTGTGTATTAAATATGTTGTAATTTGTAATGTCTAGTTAACTTTTAACTCTGGCAACAATTAGGTATACAAATAGGTCCTAATTCATGTTTTTCAAGATTTATTTGAAAAATGGTCCAGTTCATAAGAATAATAATCTTAATAGCATTTAATCTTTTGTAGAAACTTTAGACTTAAAATGATAATAAGTTTCTATCACCAATTTAATTTTTGGTACAAGCTTTTATTGCCGACTGTACTTTTCTGCATACCATCATCAACTACTCATTGAGACAATTCTAACGAGCCCAAACTCGATGGGGTTGTGTCGTTTTATTGCGGAGTTCTAGAGAATGGCCATTTTCTAGCTCCAGCATCAGATCAGCTCCATGTCATCATAATATTGCATTGTCATGCGATATACATATGCATACAAAATGTCAGTTCAATCGGAAACCGGGATTTGGGTCAAATTTAACTTGCAAGATTTGATTACAGACAGACAGACAGACAAGCGGACTTTACGGGACAGGTGATAACTAAATAAAAGCTTGTAAAACTAAAATATTGCATAACTCGTAGTAACAAATACGAATACTCACAACTATCGATATACCTAGAAGTCATTGTATACGCAGCAGCTACATAAAAAGCTTTGAAGCCGAGTACTTCTCAACAGCGCTGTAAACATTACCTCCGATACACAAAAAGATAACTAAAAATGGCTGTATGTTTTCCTTATCAACGGAGCCGGAGGATTAATACAAGTCAAACGAAAAAGGTACTAACAATACGCGTGTAATGTACGCTTTACCGCGCATGTTTTCTGAACGGTATTGGACCACTTTGGCTGATTGCACGGAACTAGTTTAATCATAATGGGCGATTCAGTTTAATGCCTTCATTGCACAAATGCACACCTGAGGCTCCTGGTGGTCCTAACATGGCGTATGTGATAAATATCGGCCAATGGTGCGTTGTGAATATTGGTTTCCGCGACGACTTACAATCGCTCGTTGGGGGTAAAATTGAACGAGTGAGCGAAGCGAAGAAAGCTCTGCGTTTCAGCTTGTACCAAAATTATTTTGTATGTCTTGAAGATCCGCTGCCCCGCTGTCCGGCCGTCATCTAGTTATAAGAAATCTCTTAAAATTAGACTAGAAATTTAAGAAAGAAGTCAATTACTCTATTGAGCATTATTGCGAAATAAAAGCTGTCATTAGTAAGGTTTAACCTTAATTTTGTTTATCTGTTTCTTTACAGTTCCCGAACGATTCCACTGTTCAATGTTCTAGAAATTAACGACAGCTTTCGAGTATCTCGATATACGACATCAGCGCAGCACAATTTCTCGTAAACCAAAATATTCTAATGTCCATCTCGTTCATTTGTTTGTTTAATAAGGAGGACAGTAGATGTCGAAATAGCTCATTCGAATCGTTTGGTTCGATATCGAATGGAGGTTAGCAATAAAGAATTTTATTAACGTTGGCGCGAAAGAAGCCGCATAAAATTGATTGGATCAAAAATTTCAACGCTAATGCCGGCATTAAGGACGAAAGGAATTCCATTGAATATATTGAATAAATGTAATTGAATAAGTCTGTGAGGAATATCACAATGTGTGGAAAATAACATTAATAAATTGAACGTGTATTGGTGACGTTCTGTTTGGTAATGGGTTTTTTTCATAGAAAGTCTCTGTCGAGATTGTTCTTAGGTATGTTTATTGTGTCGAGGGTGTTTCGAATTTTAAATAAATGTCGTTATCTGGCGCGGAGTTTAGGTGTTAATTCTTCTTCAAGTGCAGTAGAGTCAAACACTAAACATTATTTTTTTAAGCTTTTATTGTTTCGCTGCTGGACAAAACCTCTCTTCCACGTCTCCGTCCTAGCTATAATTATACTTAGTATCCTGTTAGTTTTAATCAAATACATCAAGTTCGTCGCGCCTTCTCCAAGGAGGAAAATTTAACATCGCTTTGATGATCACGTCCCATCAGATGACTTGTTTGTTTTTTTGCATATTCTAGCATGAAACATACTAGCTAACTCATAGCTGTAGATCTTCTAGTAACAAATAGGTAGTTGGTAATAACTTCAAATCTATTTATTTTATTTTGAAGAAAATACACCTATTACCTACTTTAAAATCGAAATAAATAAAAGGGTGTATTTTAAGATGAATATCAGGTGTAGCTTATTCTAGTTTGGTCAATTAGGTGTCAGTAAAATCGAAACTTTTTCACTTTCCGTGTCCTCGACTCAATCGGCCCGCAGAAACAAAATCCAACTACATAAGTACATTCGAAACAAAAAGCCATCAGGCTCCATTATGTCTTATCTGACAGCCCACATGATACGGTATTAATTAAGCGCCGTCCATGAATTACCATGAGGTTAATAGTCACCAATGAGCTTGGAGTAATTATGTAGATGAAGCTGCGCCGGAGTGGGGGCAGCGTGGCCGAGCGACGCGAGCGATCGTGCAGACAGGAAAGTAGGCAGAAAATATAAAATGAGCAAGTTGTAATTTGAAGTCAGAATTACATTCAAGTGATTACCTACCCGGATAAAATATAACGAATCAATTACGGTATCCCCTTGGATCGCATAATGGTTTTTAGACTAATGCAGTTTCGCATAATTGGTTTGGCATAATTATTTGTGGCATAATAGTACTTTCGCATAGTAATATTTTGGCCTACTGTTTTTCTGGCATACTACGCTATTAGCATAATTTTAGCTAGACTAATTTGTATTGGCCGAATATACATTAGGCATACTATGGCTGGGGCTAATAATTATTTGGTATATCTATCACTATCCATAATTTCAGTTGTCTAAAATAACTAAATGAATGAAACTGGTCAAAATATCTAAAATGATATCATTAGTTTTCCGCTCTTTTATAAGAAAAATAACCTCGAAGACGAAAGCGGGAGCAAAGCTCCCGCTTCCGTCTTCTAACCTATCCGCGATCCGAGTCGGTTTTGCCAAAAGAATATTTGATGCCCACCCTTTGAACAGGGGCTTAGTGGCAAAACCGACTCTGATCGCGGATAGGTTAGAAGACGGAAGCGGGAGCTTTGCTCCCGCTTTCGTCTTCGAGGTTATTTTTTTATAAAAGAGCGGAAAAACCATTTATTAAAACTTACTACTAATGACAATTAGGCAATTTACTACTAAGAAAACCATAGGCTAAAATCACTAAAATCTACACACATATTTTGAACGTAAGTTATTTAATGTTAGTTTTTTTTTAATTTTCGACATCGTGATACGTACCCCTTTTAATAGGACAATAGCGTTATGCATTTTGATATGATGTCAATTGATTATTATGGGTATTCATGTTTATGCTTTTTGTTATTAGTTTTAATGAGGGTTATGCTTTCTGTATTTATGCTTTTTAATGTTATGCCTAAAAAATTATGCGAAATGTGACTTATGCATAAATATCTTATTTTCGGCGTAAAGTAATTATGCGTAACCATATTAGTATTAATGATTTTATGCCTCTCAATAGTAAACCATCAATTACCGCGCGGCCTTTTCTTACATTTTGCTGTAAATATTTAGTTAACATCATGCTTCGAGTGATGGACACTATCTAATGAAAGTCACAGAATATCCTATGCCGCTAAAATTGTCAAGTTATCTATCACTTTGACGTTTGTGTCAAACAACCTCTGTCACGCTGTCGTATAGTAGATAAGCAACATAGCGCAAAGAGGTATCTCAAAGGTGGGTGTCCCGTACCCATATTTTAAGTGCCATGCCTCACTGCGGGGCTAGCACAACTGACGCCGCGCCGCGACGCGAGTCAAGAAAGATCCATCCTCCTTTTTCTAATTTGTACGGTGCGAGTGAGACATGAGACGCTCAGTCGTGCGCGAAGCGACTGAGCAGGAAGATGTGCTAGACATACTGGGATGCCACGGCGATGTCACTGGCGACGTATCCCATACAAACAGAGTGATATCCAAGCGCCATCAAGTGAGTTAACCTCCATATATTTTCTATATGATTTGGCGACAACACTATGGCTGCCCGGTGAGGCACGGCCTTAAGAGGATTGTAAACCTGTAAATTTTCATACAAAAAGCGATGATGTTTTTCACCCCGTAAACATCGTTTTATTTGTATAATTTTTAGACCTGTTGTAGATATAATAAAAAACTAGGTCTGTACGTTTTGATTTGTATGAAATATTGCCCACGTTAAAAGGTATTAGCATCTAAAAATCTATATTTTTAACTTAAAAACTTTGTGTATCGTTTTTTTTTAATTAATCATAACTGATTTACTAAAAAAAGGAAAACGTACAGACGTATATTAAAGTGTACTTAATCCAATAATACCAATATTGATTTCATAAAGGTTTAGGGGGGTAAAAACGCCCGAAACAATATTTCAACAAGGAAATGTAGGCAATTGCCTCCAGGACTTGCAACTCTCTCTATCGCACGATACGGGTCGGGAGGCAGAGCGGTGTGAAACAGATATCATTTTTTTAATACATACTCGCGCCGCGTATCGACACTTCACAATCATCTTAAGGCACCGCGCGCAGTGACTGACCGTTTGATATCAGTATAGTGTCCAGTCACATCTATATTATTCTATGACACCGCCCGCGCAGTAGGCGTGCCTCTCGGTTCGCGCACATCGCTCGCGTGCCCGCGCCGCCGCCACCCAAGCGAGCTACCGACACTTGTCCGAGCAATTTGTGCCCAAATACCTCTTAAACGCGCGGTCTTAAGTATGGCTCTTTAGAGCACATTTAGCTGTGAGATCTTACTTGTTGTACAAGCTCTTGTTTGACTTGTTTTGACGGTATGCACACAGTGCAGTCGCCACCAGATATATAAATATTAAATATTACATATGGAGCATAGCATTGTGCGCAAGTGAAACTTGGACCTTGACCCAGAAAGATGCGGAAATATTAGAAGCGTTTGAGATGTGGTGTTGGAGGCGAATGGAGAAAATTAGCTGGAGAGAGAGTAACCAATGAAGAAGTGCTGAATAGAGTGGGGCAAACCAGGCAGTTAGTAAGGAACTTAGTAAATAGAAGAGGGAAGATGTGAGGGCACCTCATACGACATGACAACTTCGTACTTAACATAATTGAAGGAAAGATAGAGGGGAGGCGAGGAAGACCTAGAATAGACTACATGGAGCAACTCAAAAAGAGAGTTCATGTTGGGTCGTATCGTGATGTCAAAAAGATTCTGTGGGATCGGAGTAGACGGGGAGGGCCTACTTTGAGCTACACCGACAAGAGCCTTAGCTCCTAAGTAAGATAAGAGAGGAAATAAATATTAAGGGACAATCTTACACAAATCGAACTAGTCCGATAGTAAGCTTACTCAATAAGCCTATATTATGGGTACTAGAGGACGATATATTGAATACATAGAAACCATCCAAGACTCAGAAACAAAATGTTCATGCTCATCACACAAATATTTCCCCTCACCGGGACTCGAAACCAGGACCTTCAGCTTCATAGGCAGCGTCACTACCACAGATGTATGAATATAAGGAGATCGGACATGCCGGCCGATTTGTATTGAGTACGCCTGTCGCAAGTACATTAACCCACACAGCGCCCAAGTAATTGACAAAACAAAGCACGCACACATCTAAAACACACACACTTGTATACCTACGCGCTTATTGGACAATACACGCGCATCATATCAGGCATTTTGGGAAAAAACGTAATATTCCCTGCGATCAGCACGCGTGCAGTATGGCAGAGTATGCCCGTTGAGCATACAGCTGCGACACGGCCGCCGGCGGCTTGTCCTCTCTCTAGTATTCTATGCTCTGAGGTCACTACCCACTAGGCTAACCAGTCGTCTAAATATTAATCGGAGCGAAGAATCATCATCGTTTGCCCGGTTGTACAATCAAGTGCAATCATATGTAACAATTTAATCCTGAATCCGCTGACATTAGAGCGATGGGACATATTTATTAATATGTTGTAAGCACCCACCATAGCAAAACTGTGTTAAAATCAAAGTTAAAGGGCTTCCTCCTTGATAGCGAGTCACTGTCGACTAGCTAGCTGAGATTTAGGCAAAAATATAATTAGTCATAGTGCGTTCTAGACTCTCTGAGACCAACCGAGTTGACGTGTGTTGTGGGCGATGAACTTGCAACCTACTTCTGCAATATCACATTTTCTTCTCCTTTAACATATAATTCCTAGAAGTGGAACTGTATACAGCTAACACAGGGAATCCTCATATCAATACAGAGTCAGCAACGCGCTTGTGATTTTTCTGGAGTCAAACGGCAATAGGCTATGATTTTTGCTTATCCTCAAGGCAGGCTGTAAGCCTAAAGTATAAAATAATCACATGTTTTCCCCCTTTTTGTGAATGCAGGTAAATCGTGTATGAAAACCTGGCCCTCCCCGTATCTAGTTATTTTCGTGTCAGGTCAGGGACTACGCGTCTGAACGCCGCAAATGCGTGGTTCGATCAGTAGGACCACGTGGTCTAACAAAACGACAGTTTCTGTAGTCCGATTAGTTAATAATAAAAAAGTTCACGTCGTCCGATCGTGGGACCATGTGGCCTAAGAAATAAATCTCTCTCTCTCTTCTCTCTAGTTCTCGTAGTCCGATTGGTTAATCGGACCAGCAGGAAAAAAAAGTTCATGTCGTCCGATCAATAGGACAAAGCAATCGGACCACGTGGCCACAGGGTAAAAGGAAACTTTATGGATAAATAGTTACCTACGAGCATGCTTAGTTGTTTTTCTTTTGTTTAGTTAAATGCATGGCGTAAGCACTTGATTGTATAAGAGGCAAACTTATCCCTATAAGGGAAATGTTACTAAATAATAAATAAATAATAAATAAATAAATATTACGGGACAATCTTACACAAATCAACCTAGGCCCACGGTAAGCTCAGTAAGGCTTGTGTTGTGGATACTAGGCGATGATATATATAATAGATACATACACATATAGATACTTATATACATAAATAACATCCATAACTCAGGAACAAATATTCGTGATAAATACACAAATAAATGCCCTGACTGGGATTCGAACCCGGGACCTCTAGCTTCGTAGGCAGAGTCACTACCCACTGGGCTACGGAGGCAGTTATAAATAAGAATGTAAATCTCTCAGAGCATAGAATACTAGAGAGAGGACAAGCCGCCGGCGGCCGTGTCGCAGCTGTATGCTCAATGGGCATACACTGCCATACTCTGCACGCGTGCTGATCGCAGAGAATATTACGTTTTTTCCCAAAATGCCTGATATGATGCGCGTTTATTGTCAAATAAGCGTGTAGGTATACAAGGGTGTGTGTTTTAGATGTGTGCGTGCTATGTCTTGTCAATTACTTGGGCGTTGTGTGGATTAATGTACTTGCGACAGGCTCACTCTATACAAATCAGCCGCCATGTCCGATCTCCTTATATTCATACACCTGTGGTAAATCTCATTAAAAATTGTTAGATTTAAATAGGTTATTATAGTATAAAACATGAGCGTTTCTCGCCATCAAACGTCACAGTTTGGCGAGTTATATGAAACTTGTAAAATGTAATTGCTTTTTCTAATAAAAAAAAAAATGCATTCGACTGTACCCTAAAAGGAGCCCGAGGTCTACTTTATTGGCACCGTATCCCAAAATTTGGCGTAGACACTAGTTTTCCGGAAGCGACTGCCATCTGCCCTTCAACCTAGAGAAAATTAGACCTTGTTAGTATTAGACCGGTTTCTTTCCGATGTTTTCCCTCACCGAAAAGCTTCCACTGTTGCAGTGCCAGGTCACTTGCCTATGCCTATCGCACTTACTTTTACGACATCAACAAGAAGAACGGGGCTAGTGCCCAGCTATTCTAACCTGAACCACTTGGAGAAAACAAACTCAATCAAATTGTAAATACCAACTTACCAAGGCAAGGCAAGTGGTGTTAAAGTAAACTTCAGTCATGCTCATTATACCACTATTCCTATTCGCTTTTAAAGGTTTGTGTTTCAATTCTCATTTTCCGTTAAATTGAAAATTTGGGCCAGAATTCGAGATTCGATTAGGCGGAGCGTGTGTTCCGCACGCCGGCTCAAATTGTATATTGTTTGTTTATTAATAAATGCCCATTCACACTTAAATTAATTCTTCACGGTAAATTCGAGATGAAACGTGGGCAACAATCTATCCGGTCTTTTTATGGGATCGCACGATTCTGAATCTTATTGACTTGGTTTTGTAGTGAACATGATGATTTTTGTTTTATTGCATGTGGTCGGATGAGTCGAATTGGTCAATAAAGGCGGTTTTTGTTTTAATAAGAAATTTAGTAATCCCTTATGCTCTAATAAAACTTGGGATGTGGTGTGAATGTTTTTTGCTTGTTGTTTACTAAGTTTTGCTTGTGTTTGATTTGAATTAGCAACAGCTCAAATATCAAGAGTCAAAAGCGAGTTTGTAATATGTTCGTTAAAAAAGTGGCAGGTGCAGTTTCCCACAGCATTATTGAATAAGTCAACAATTTGGACTTATTATTAGGAATAATGTTTATATTAATAATTACTACGTTTATCGTGACATTTGGACTTTAGTTAATACTAGCTTATAATCATTAAATAGATGTCATATCTACATAAATGCTATTAATAAATGTCTCATATCTACGTAGCCATGTTATTAAGAAATGTCGAAAAATTTTATAATAAATTTCACTTCTTTTACCGTTGATTAATAAATTAAGGTACAGTCAGGGGTATTCATTAAATAACGAACATAAATAAGGACATAAATATCTGTACACGCTTTTATGACATTGACAATAAAGTTTTGTACATAATTATATTTATGTACGTATGTGTGTTTTTATATTATTTCTTTTGTATGTGTTTTTTTAGCTTTAATTTTGTCACGAATAAATACTTGAATCTGAATTTGAATTTTGTATTAATACCCCTTACTGTACACTGTTCTGTGCCAGAACCGATGTCGGAACGGATAATATAGCCCGAACAAATAAAATGTTCGTGACAATTACAGATATATATTTTTGACTATTTATATTGACTATCTGTTTCCTAGGCAATATTGCCGGACAACACCGTTTGCCGGCCAGCGCACGGGCGAATGTATGAAAAACGCGGTAAGCGAGTGCCGGCGAGGCTTGGGCTGGGATGAGAACCCTCGTAGAAGACGATACGGAGACTACGAACTCTTCAATAGCGCCGTGTGCTTATCTACGTCAAATGTCATGTCATAATGTTTCACCAGCCAGTAGCTCGACTAACTCTTCAATAACGCCGTGTGCTTATCTTTGTGTATCTGTGTGTTAGTTTTAAGTGAAATTGTATATTGTGAGATAAATAAATCATATCATATACGCCATATAAAAAAGTTTGACCAGTAGCCCGTGTTACGAAACCACAAGTTGCAATTCTAAACCGCAACGTATTCGAGAAGGTACTAATAGGGGTATATACACCAAATAAAATAACCAATAATGATGAATTTACTCGAAATAGGAATACAAATACATATTGACAAATGGGGGAAAAAGTAAAGCAGGGTATTATTATCACAAAGTTATAACTGTTATATTATAAGTGTCCAAAGTTTTAAGAGGGGGTATATTCTGGCCCTTTTCCGTAAAACGCACCTTCATATGAAACCATTGTCATTTACTATGACGCTCCTCCGCTCGTGGCGCGTGACGTCACGATCCAAGAGTGTTGTCTCTCTCTAACAAACAATATTAAAACGGTTGTAGCTTCGTAATTTTTTGAGATATTTGAATGGGATTTTCGCCACTATGCATATTTTTTTGCCTTCACGTTTTGGAGTAATGATACATTTTGAGTCTACACCTTACTATGGCATCTGGTGATCGCTATTGACAAAACTCGTACCTACCCTGTAGTACAATATTTCTTGTAAATTTGAGACTTTAAGCTATGCAAGAAGTCCCAGTGTTGAGGATGCGATTAACTATAGGACTAAAGGAAAAAAACAAAAAAAAACATGGGATAACTACAAATGGTCTCTAATAACCTATTGCGTAAACTAAGCTTGATGAAATGACCCAAAACCATTCAGACTGGCGTCGCGCGACTCAAAAGACGTCTCCTAACGTGGGCCAGAGCATCGCCTTTGTCGGCTTCGAAGCTGATGAATTCTTAAAGGTCGTAAGTTTATTCGGAATCCTATTGACTTTTGGCGTTTTTGTTTGACGCGGCTCAAAACGGCGCAGGTTGTAATTTGATAAAGTCGCTCCGCCTACGACACGGACCTTTTCTTTGAGGTTGCCCACGCAACCTTTAATCTAGTCGTGGAGGTCTGGAGGGTAAATATATGCTGAGGTTGATCCATCAGTTTGGAAGGAACGATCGGATAATGCCAATAAGGTTTTGGCCAAAGTACCTACTTAAAAACTTTAAAAATGGCCGTCCTAAAACATGCCAATTATATTAGATGTCAGAATGAGAACAAAAAGTGTTCTTAACAGGGGTTTGTCTAAAGCGCTTGTCGGTGTTCCTCCAAAGAGTTAACATCAGCGCAGAACTAGGTAAGGTAGAGGTAGAGAAACGGTATTATTTTGGTCTATATACCTGGAGTGTTCCTTTTTTCCCGGTGTTCCTCTTACCCTACCGGACCTTACTCGTACCTATCATTATTAATAGGATAGTTATAATTTACCACGTCTACAGCCCCCCTATTCTGTAACTTGTTTTAAGCTCACCTCAACGCTCAACAACAAATATACCTTGACACCGCGATGCGTAGTAATAATTGTAGAGGTCTAGTTTCGTAACGGGTGACCAGCGGAGTGAACCGCATTTAACGCGTAGCGAATAACAGCCCAGTTCAGTATTGCTTTTTCGAGACAACTAAATATATTTTTCATGAAAGTCTAACGAGTAATAGAAGTAGTTACTCGTGAATCCTGTCAGGTTTTTTTACGTTTTAAGTTTACAAAAATAAAGTGTAGCTATTCATTTCAAAATATTTCTAGTGGCCTAACTGAAAAGAAAATAAATAAATAAGGTGTGACAATAATTCCTTAAAAATAAGGTGTTTTTGTAAGAATGTATCAAATTTATGTCACCCTTCATCAAAGCACATCCTCCTCCGCATCGTCCAACAAAATTATACAGGTTTAATTACATCGACATTAATCCGGGATAGAAAAGACCCCGGTTGAAAGACGTTAGATTACTGTTATTATGTAGCCCAGTTTTTGAGTCGCTGGAATGCCGGGTTAGGTAAATTAAATGTCGTTTTAGTCAAAAAGCGCATTCTGCCAATGGAATTCTAGCTATTGGTTTGTCGTTTTTATCTTCAGTAATTTGGAGACAGTCAGCCATCGAATTATTCTGCCTATTAGTGGGTAAACGAAAAGTAACGTTATGTTTTAGGTTCAGTTTTGATAATGAAGACCGCAAATAGGTTTTACAATCGTCACACGTGAATAACATTTTTAAATTGTTTACGCAAATTGATTTAAAATTGCCATTCGTATTGAAATAAGCCTTCCCAATATTTTGTAATGTTATTCGTTACATCTTACCTATTAAGTCGAAATAAATAAACCCGCAGGGTTAACCCTTTTTAAACTTACATTCAGGGTACATTCCTTGTTTATGTTAATCTAATTTAAATTTCAAAATGGTTTCGTGTGACACATACGGTAAAAGAATTAGTAAGCCAAATAAAACTATTTGTCGTACGGTTTAACATAAGAATGACCGTATAAATTTACCCGTATTTGGTTCAGCCCTTATCTTTATTTATTTCCCGCGAGAATGCTAATCAGTCCCTAATCGTTATAAAAACAGACTGGAGATATCTTGAAGGGTCTTGTTTATTAAAAAAAAAGATCCAAATAAAGCGGAATCATTAGCAAATCACCACAAAGCAGGTAAATTCGGAACGGTCGAAAATTAGTATCATTAAATTAATTATAGAGCAAACACTTAAAGGAAATTGGTCAGCTTATTGATCGCGTTTGTATTCCCAAACTCAGGTAGAAATTATTCATGTAAATTGGTGTTATGTCGACACAAATTAAAAGTGAGTGAAAACCTCTCGTCTATTCATAGAGTAAAAGTTCATTTGTTAACGGTGTCATTTTCTATTCATAGAGCAAAAGCTAGCTAGTATATTAAAATGCCCATTGTTTAAAAATGTCGTTATGCCAAGGTAAATGTCATGGCAATAAAAATATATGAAATGGACGATAGATATACGACCACTCATATCAAAGTGTGTACATGTCATGGAGATAAAATGTAACGTAATATACTTTGTGTCTGTTGAGTCGTTCACATTTTTAACCCAAGGTTATATGGATTGCCAAACAAAGCGGCCATGAATGCTGCCTGTGATAGCTTAAGGGCTAGGATTAACCCTGAGTCTCCTTTAATCGCCCCTTGACAGCCTTCGTTCATACCGCAGACGCCTTAATATGCGGGATTACAGCTTCATTGATGTGAAAATTGATACCACGCTCATATATTTAGTCACCTGCACCGTTGTGAAAGTATCCCCTTAATCTGCACAAGCAAACCATGTTAAGACTTCGATAAAACTCGGTTCAGTTTGCGCCAGTTATGCGCTGCGAGCTTCCATCACCACTTTATAGCTGCTTCTTGCTCCTCAATGAAAATAAATCCAATTTAATACAGGGTTATCGCGAACATGCTAGAAATATAAGGTGCAAATAACCACACCTTATTTAGTCATGTCGGAAATAAACCAGTTACTAGTAGCCTGAGAAAATCATCTTAGTTGCAAGCATCTAAATCATAAAGATTCATTCTGAACATTGCTGAGGTCTGATGAACGAGTTTGCTCGCAGAAAATAACTAAGTGCGCCGCTGGTTGTTTCGATTGTAACTAGTTATATAGGTAGTCTTTCGCGAATTGTCGCAGGGGAGAGAGGGAGATGGGTTGTGGTGTTATTAGAGGACGTGTAGTTGATAGCTACGCAGTTCCAGAGCTGGCTCCGCTTATAAAAACCAGGCGACGTCCACACGCAAGCACCGCGTCGCTATTACACAACATGACATGCACACACACAACGCCTGTGGGATTAACGTCAGACAACCCGTTTCCTGTTACCTGCTCAAGAGCAAAAAGTATACGCTCTGTCAGTAATTTAGAATTAATTTCACATTTTGAAATCAAAACAAGCAGCGCACGTTAACTTCGATATAATGTGAATTAAGGTGAAGCGAGAATTCATTACGTTGTTAAACCCAAAAGAAGATTAAGTTCCAATGTACCTACGTAGTCGTTCAACCGTTTTGAAGTCTCTATTTTCTAACACCGAAAATGTCTATAACAAATCCGTTCGGCGGACGCCGACGCAATCTACGGGTCTTAAAACAAACAATTACTCTGGTTTATTTGAAAAATGGAGCAAAAAGCGGAACAACAAAATCGGTGCAGGGACGTGCAGCAAAAAACTTCGGCGGCGTGCTGCGCGGTCGATGCGCCAGCGTAATAAGGTAGCCGATCTATCTGGCAGGCCATTTCCACTGACGAAGCAGCTTTCACTTAAATGTTTATTTTTCAACACGGCAAAACACCCAGAATGTCACTTTTGCCAGCCTCCATTTCGCAGATCTGCTGCAGCTAATGGAATTAACGTCAGTCTATTAGCATCAATAATCGTATGCATTGTATATGCCACGATTGCTTGGCCCCGTAATTGCCAATAACGTTGTTCGTGTACACAACTACGCTGAGTAGCGTGGATGTTCAATCACGAACGCATAAAGGCAGGAATCGCAAGCCGAACCTATGATTTGAAATCATGATAGATACCCATGCATCAACAGGGAACGCGTATCTAATTCTAGGCAAGGTGACACACTTTTCTCAAAGACGTCGACCCGGACACCGTGGCAAAACGTTAAATGACTACGGATTTTCATAAATAACGCATAAGATCTGAACAATAAATAAAATGATTCGTTTCGCCCCAACCAGCTGCGCTAAGGAGCGGGCTGCGTGATTAGATACGGGCCTCCATCAAGTTTGTCAAAAGGCGAACTAATAAAGTGCAGCAGATGTGATTTTCTAAACAAGACACTAACAAATGGTATCGCGATAATGCTTTATGGAGGCGAGAAAATGTGAGGCAAGCTCGGAACGCTATTTTCCCGTGACCGTATGATGAATGAAGTAGCGTAATAGGCTACGTCTTCATTTTATAATCAAGATACTTAGAAAATAGAAACGTGGACTTGTTATGCTGCTTTATGGAGTTCGCAAAAAAGCTGTTGTCAAACCAAATGGAGAGTCTCCATTTGGTTTGGCAACAGCTTTTTTGAGAACTTGGAGACCGGTTCGGAATTCAGTAACACAGCCCTAATAAAAACAATGGAGATGTTTTATTTGCACTATCGCCACACGATCACTATCGACAGCATTTCGAAGAGCGAATCTCCGTAACGACCATACCTGGCATTCTGATCGGACAAAGAATGAGCCCCACATCATTATAGCCTATTGTAACGAATTTAAAATTTTCGAAAAGCGAATTCGTCAGACGTAAAACAATTCGATACGCGTTTGAATTTGTTGTTCGGGCTGACTTCAATTCAATTTCTTCGTCGTCCGAATCGCTCGCGTGAATTGGGTCGCGTAAACGGGTCCGCCCTTTCGGGACCAAAACGTTATTTTTTCCACACAGATTGCGCGTTCAACGTTTGTATATAAGTAAGCGAAATTGTAATTATAGTATCCTTGTTGTGTAACTCTCTTAAATGTAATACACGTTTACCAGCACCCACCTAATAGCACGGTTCGTTACTTCGACATTGTACTATATTACATTTCAGTTTCAAACTACATAGGTACTTAGAATTTAATTAAACGCACTCTGAGCATCTTATATTCAAATGTCGTACTCCTTCGTTACCGAAATAAATTAAAGGTAAGCAATTACCTACACAACGATGCAGTACTTGAGAGTTTGAGACACAGTCGTAAATAATCATATGAAAACAAGATGTGAACATGAACATAAAAAACATCCTTCGGTGGGTCGTTCCCGTGGGGTCCGGCCGAATAATATTTCATTATAAGTAGTGAATGGTGGCTCTGAACCAAAATACGCATCTTTGTTCCCTGTGAGGTCTCGGCTCAGGTGACATCGCTGCGTTACTAATCGGGGCTTCGATCCGACAAAAAAACTACACAGAAAGGGAAATTAAACGTTAACGGGAACACACCGTAAAAATCATTTATAGTGCCAAAGATCTTAAGGGCCGATGCTCACACGCAGCGCGCTAATTTTTCGCCTCCATGGGGTTAACATGATCGCTTTAAACATAAAAGGATCCGTTACCGATGTCAAAGGTATAAAAATTAATGGCGACAACCTCCATCCATTGGACGTTATTGTGTAGAACAAAGTTGCTTTGTCTATTATAAGAGTAATAATGGGAATGTTTAGCGTCAGTGCCTTTGTTGAGTTTTGTAAAAACAGAGTGATGAATAGATCGCGTGGTGCGTATGACAAGACATTGAAACGTGATTTTTCTCGCAGTTTAGTTAACAAAAACAAAATGGATTTGGAACTGGCTGGCATTGTAGTCATTTGTTCACGTTACACACCTATCATTGGGAATGCTTTGTTTGAGTTGAAAAATCTTTGTCGCACCGTGACTTATTATAGTGTTTTTAATAAAAAATATACAGATGTCAAAAAGAAAAGAAAAAAGTAATGATAAATGTATTACTAGTGAAACATACATTTATGTGAAACTTATCATAAATTAATTTATAATCACTCGGCATAATATGACATGCAAATTCCCTATAATCCTATTATGGTCTTAAAGCTACCTCGTATTCACTGTTTAATCAGCCCAAGGAAATTATTTAAATAAAGTTACATAATAAGTCAAATGAACATTATCTTTAAATTAAGATAATTTATGAGTCAAAGCCTTAGGCTTACTGAAAACTAATGATTCTTTATAAATCACTGTAGATAAAAAATATTCTATATATGCAAGACGTTGTAGAACTGGTTTGTTAAAGGAAATGCGTGCAGAATTTGATAAAGATTAGACTCTAACACGCTCTCTAGAGTGTTCTGGTTTACTTATATACGCGGTCATTAACGGTCATCTAGTGGTTAATGTTAGCTGCACGTTACATAATGGTCATAAAACATAGATAGTTTTTTAGGGTTATTTGCAACTGGTTGGTGACTAATATTGAATCTTTTTAACAAATAACCATAAGGTTAGCATTCACTTGTAATGAGCATTCTAGCGAATAACATTACAGGTAAAATTTCTCAAAATAAACAGAAGCGGTTTAACTAGCAAATCTATCAGCACCTAGCATAGGGTCTTATGGTACAAGCACAGACCGTAGACTATGGACGCTGGACTCCAGTGGAGTCCCAAGCACGTCGCGGAGCTTTTATCAATTTGGGGAATAAACTTGTATTAACAGCTAAAGAGAAATTAATCTACAGACAAATATAAAGATCGTTGTAGTAGTATAGTTAGTACTTACTTAACTATATGGACAAACAAGACAGAACATTTTGCCTACAGGCTTCTTTTTTAACTTTAAGTTTGGATACCCAAAGCCGGATTCCAACTTTCTTAATCATGGCTTGAACATCTTAGTAAATGTTGAAGTTTTGTAAAAAAACAGTTCTGTTACAAAACTTGCTTTATTTTGTAGCTTAGTTAAAATTAAGTATTCGTCGAAGTAATTACAAATATGGCAATAAATATACCTTGATATATGGCCAGGTCAATTTATACGCCGACAGGACAAAGAGAAACAATAAAAAATCCTATGACTAGTGGCCAGCTAAACGACTTTTTTTCTGTTAACCACAACGGAATTTGAATTTTTAATACACACATATCTAACATTCTTTGAATCCTGTCTAAATAACGTAAAAATCTCCATAAAATACAGTCCCTAAATGAATATGACAAGAGAGCGAAAATATTCCATATCAAGCGTGACAGCGATAAATTCCGCATGCAAATCCAACGCTATTTCGTTCAGAGATATTGTGTTCTCAGAAAAAGCGAGATCGAAAGACAATCGCCTATCAACACGCAAGGAATTTGGCCCGCAGCTTAAACATTAACAGGAAATCATAGGATTAGCATAATGCATTCGGGTGCCAACCGAAATTTACAACAGACGCATTTTGAATTGTTTTAGGGTCGACGGTGATCCGGGCAACAAAAAACACATTTAAATCCATAGACAAAGAGTGTTGCTCCTAATACTTCCTGTTTGAGATAACTCCGACTGTCTTTTAAGAAAGCTTAGCTTAGTTTTAACCGCGTCATAAGCGTTGCATTTCTACAATAAGTTGGAAGATAAGGAAGAAAAAAATGCCCGTTCTCGCCTCTTATCTCGAATAGCTGCAGGTTGTATTTTTCTTGCACACCACCAAGATACGCGGTGTAGAAAAATCTAAAGAAAAATGCAACTTTGTGCATTAACGATGTACAATGTTATCTGTAGAAATGATCTTAACGCACTATTTAAAACAAAAGAGGGAAAAAAATGTTGTGGGATATGCACAAGCGTTGCCGGAAGTCGTACCCTGTTGTGTTTGAGAACCAGGTAGATGTTAATCTGTTAATCAAAAGGCATCTTTAAACAATCATCTGTATTGACAACACCCATTAGGTTTAACATTATGAATTCAACGGGCCGAATACATATTTTTTATGCGTGGAAACTCGGAACGTTCACACGGCATTTTTGAAACTTTAAATTTATTTGCCAGAGTTTATAGCAATGCAATATTTGTGTCTCTTTTCATACATAGACCTAGACTAATTTACTATATATTTTTAACCCCCGACGCAAAAAGAGAGGTGTTATAAGTTTGACGTGTGTGTGTCTGTGTATCTGTCTGTCTGTGGTATCGTAGCTCCAAAACGAATGGACCGATTTGAATGCGGTTTTTTATTCAAAAGCTGACGTGACATTTTTCAAGTTTTCCAAGTTGTTAATTATTATCTTCATGTAAAAATCATTCAAAAATAATTTTGCGTCCTGTTCAACGATCAGAAGTACCAAATACGTTCGACGGGATGAGATTTGAACTAGCTAGGTTGTTTTATCTCTCAGTTTAGTTTTGTAAGTCACGATTTTTTTAGATCACCTCGTCGCAGCAAAGGCTGATTTATGTTTACTTATTAAATTGACTTGAATATCGAAGTTATCTTCTAAAGAATAGTTTCTGCTGCTCGACTCTGCTTTCGGTCTTTTCATAGTCTATTGAAATATGAGTACCGGTTAGATTTCTTGGTTTATTGTTAAAACCAAATACAATCACGGTGAATTTAACTTGAATTACTATTAATTGGCGTAAATAAGGCAACCATTGACAAGGTATGCAGTGCGTTCTAGTGGATTAATGTAAATCGACATCTCAACGAACGAAGGCTTACGATTTTGTACGCTTGAATCGGTTTTGTAATTCGATCACTAGAAATTGGACTACTGTGTTAGGTCTACCTCACTGGTGATAAAAGAGAATTAAAAAATCCTTTGACAAACCACTTATTTTGTGAATATAGAAAACAATATTAGATGGGATGCTAGGAAAAAATACAATAGCTGTAACCTATAAAAGTAGAGGTAAAGTGAGCTACTTAAGTCCCAAAATTTCATATGAATTTGGCCTTTTATATAGTGTTACTAATATTTTCCCCAACAAGGTGGACTGATGACCTGGTACAGGTCGCGGGAGTCCGCTGGATGCGGGTGGCGTAGGACCGATAATTTTGGCACTGTTTGGGGGAGGCCTATGTCTAGCAGTGGACGTCTTTCGGCTGATATGATGATGATGATGATGATGACTAATATTTTCTATTAGATATAATACATTTGATAAAATAATTTTACACCTAGGCATTTTTGTGCTTTAAGAACACTGAGAAGCGTGTCTAGTAAGATACAGATATCAATTCCTAGCCTGACTCAAATGATGAAACCTTAAAGATCAATTACATACAATAAAGCATAACAAAAAGTTGGTAAGGTACAATCAACGTTGTTTACTTTAAATTAGTACAATGAAATAATGTGCAAAAGTATAATAGTATCTTCATCACTGTACATAAAAAATTATTACTACTAGTTTCATTAGTTATTCTATAGATTAACAATCTTTAACTTCTGTTAGTAAACGACCACAGGCGACCATTCAAAACTTATAATTAGCACTCGACATAACCGCTCAATGGCGTTACGTGTGGGATAAAGAAATAGGTTATCATTACAGATGAGTACGCCGTTGTACGGACCACCCACGGGTCTTGTTGATACTAGGCCCTGGTTAAGAAAGAGCTTCAATATTTTTGAAACTATGAGGCACTTACGCCTTGTTATCAATGAGAAACCAGTTGATCCTAATGGGCTTAAGACTGCACAATTGTGCTGCTAGTATTGAAGTTTTTTGTAGGGTAAAAACGGTAAGGGAAGAATTGTCGAGTTATTTTTTTGATTACTTTGATAAGTAAGAGCTATACAAGCTATAACTTAGGTAAGTACTTAATATTACCATGCCCACTAATTTGAGATTAAAAAATAAACATACGCATCTGAAAAGAAGTAAAATGTAAAATATGAGATAGATCAAACTAAATTACAACTTGTTAGTTATAAAACATTGAGCTACATTTGCTGTTACAATCTGTTGTCAATGAAAAAACGCCCATACATAATTAATTGCTCTTAACAGCCGTAGTAATAGAAGCAATTATATCACATCGTCTTTCATCCGTTCCCAAGAAACCAGACGTCACGTCAGTCAAACCAACATTAAACATGTGCTATACGATTGTCTATACAAAAGGACGAATTTTTAAAGAAAAACCCTGTCTGTTACGTCCTTTAGTGTTTAGAGAACATACTTGGAACATTATTAGATGTATCCCCTCCTAAGGATTATGAATAAATTAGATCAACACATTGGATACTATTGGTAATGTTAGTTGACTGATGTTTCGTAATTTAGGACTTTGTAGACGAACTTATTTAATGTGGGGGTAAATTAGTATATTCGCAATTCGCAATTTACAACGTGTTCATGACAATTTCCGTTAATTGCAAGGGGCATAGTTAATTTCTCCAAGACAGTAGTATTATCTTAACTCTTACTTTTATCAAGATATTCAATGTTAAATTTAATAAGTTTTGCAGATTTAACCAGTGTAAATGGCTCTTAACTGTGACGTCATAACAGCTTTGAAATTTTGTACAAGAATGATTACAAAGTGAGTTCGTTTAATACTACATATTTTTTAAAAACATATTTTTTATTTCATGTGTTTCAAGACCCTTGTACAATAAGATAATAACCGTTAATGCTACATTAAAAGATTTTGAGAAAATCTAAAAAAAACATTTTTTTCGTTTTTTTTTCTCAAGAAATAATTCTGCTAATTTGTTTCTTTGAATGTACCAAGCATTGTGTCGAAGTTAAAGCAAATGAATAAAAACACCCTGTATATCTTATCTACCGTAGCTACTTTAAAAACCATAACTGGACCTAAATGACAGCAATGAAGGAGCTGAAATGAACATTGAAAAGAACAGATTAAACAGATAAAAGATCCAATATCTCTTTACGTATTGTCAGTTGCAGAGGACTGGAGAACTCAAATAGGTATTCGGTACAAAACAAATTCTAATAAATTTCAAAATTCAATTTCAGAGCAAATTCTCCGTAAAACGCAAGTTGCATAAGGGCGGCGTCGGCGCAACGCACAATTTTGTATAAGAACGCTCACACGACGCCGGTAGTGTGGGGGGGGCCTAAGCATCTCTTTTCAATTAAATATTAGGTCCTTACCTATGAAATTGGCGGTGTGTATGGAGAATTTTATGAAAACTGTGATTTTCATACATTGAATTTTGCGGATTATTCAGCAATGTCAAATTCAAAGCAAACTAAATTTTGGTAGGAATATAGAAAACTTTTAAGCTACTTTACACATATCTTCATTCCTTAAAAATAGTTCGCATCATAAAACAATACGTAATTGAAACACTTTAACCGGCAGCACATGAAAAGGGCGGTTTTCAAGCTTTAATTTGAAACACTAAATAAAAAATTCAAACCTATTTTTTGTATTTAAAACCTTTGTTACATAGTCTTATAATGAAATTAAAAAATAATTTGGAAGTTGCAATAGAAATGAATAAATTACGTACAAAATAATATCTGTGAAAAAACCGCCAATTTCATAGGTAAGGACCTAATATCCAAGATCGATGACCAGTGTGATATCTTTGTAAGGGGTACTTATATTTAATTGTATGTATTTAAGTTTTTATATGTATGTTTTAATTGTATGCATTATATATGTAGGTATGTACAATAAAGAGTATTTGTATTATAATGTATTGTATGTGCATATACACAGTGTCAGTATTTAGGAAAATATCGTAGGTATAGTCACCACATAAAGTAATTGCATATAAAGTTTCTGTTTAGCCCAATGGTTGACTGGTAGAGCAGGGACTGCATAACCGAAAAATACCGGTATTCTATTTTAACGGTATGACGTCATATCGGTTGTCAAATAGCGATTTCGGTAGCGGAACCTTTATATTTTGCTATCGAAATATAAAGGTACTTTTAAAGGTACCGATATATCGACTTTTGCCTGGCGTTATTGCCAAACCGCCGGCGAAGGCACTGCTGTTTTGTCTTTTTGTCATTAAATGTTAAGTAGCCAATGCTTCCTCTGTAGAGTGCCAGCTCGTTTACTTTTCTCGAAAACCTATATAATACCAGTATTATAAAGGTTACGGTATCATTCAAAACTGATACCACTAACCCTTATTTCAAAACGGTTACGGTACCGTTATGTTCGCGCGGCGCGCATAACCTTTACGACATAACGGTACCGTAATGTAATACCGGTTTCATGCCGGTATAACCGTAACCGAAATCAGTCCCTGTGGTAGAGTGTATGTTTTTTTTATAATTGTGCAATAAAGTTTCATCATCCTCCTAGCGTTATTCCCGGTTGTGCCCCTATAAAGGAGCCCGGGGTCCGCTTTGACACCTAATCCCAAATTTGGCATAAGCAATAGTTTTACGAAAGCGACTGCCATCTGAACTTCCAACCCAGAGGGAAAACTAGACCTTATTGGGACCTTAAATACATACCTTAAATAGACCTTAAATAAATACAAAATTGTCGTCGAGAATTTGACAATTGATCAATGGTTCGGAAACTGTCTTGAAAATATGTATAACAAAATAAAGCAAATCGACCACACTGTTTGAATAATAATCACTTCTCTAAACTATTGAATCGAATGAAATCACACAAATACAAAGCGCTAGTAAAGCTAATTAGTAAAACTAATTACGAATTTATTGAACAATATCAGTTGATTGCCTAGAATTCAGTCTCGCTAGGATATCCTAGTTAATGCACAATAGAAAATTGTAATGGCCTTTGCCCGTATTATTGAATAGTGACTATAACAACGATTCAGTTGTGGCCAATGCAATTATAGATCTGGCATAGTACAAGTTATAACAGTAGTGCAATATTACAATGATAAACATTGAGAAAAATAAATGTGTCGACTCAGTTTATGATACAACCGAACACTTTTTTTATTAAACAAGTCTTTAGTGACCTTTGACTTACTATTTATTTACTACAATCTTAGGCACGTTTTCTATTCCAGCCTTGAACAGCTTTGCGTATAGAATATTATTTTACCTAAGCTGTGATAATTATTTTAAAGATACTGAACAAAAGACTGAGTAAAATTTCCATAGAAATATGGTATTTAATGAGTAGTGCTGCAAAACTGTACGTCTTGTTTGCACTCTAATTAAATACTTGGCTGGTAATAAACAGATATTCGCACTGTAACACTATATAAATACGCCAAACGTTTGTTAAAATGGCAGATCGTTAAAGTGCAAGGTCAAAAGTGTTTTAATACTGTGCTTTGTGCAACTGTGCCCCTGTTTTACACACCCCAAAATCTCGCCGTCCATGATTGCACCAATTGTCTGGAATGCGGGTGACGACAGCTTGCTATCCGTAGATTGTAATAAAATTATGGAAATATTTATGGATGATGTGTTAATATTCACACCAAATGTCACTTCAACTTGATAGGTATTTATTGTGAGGGCACCGCCATAAATATGATGATGTTATCTGCCTCACAAAGGAAATAGAACGTGTGAGGGCCCAGGGATTGATGGATTGCTGTATGCCTCTATTGAGATATCTTTGCTATCTATAGTAGCTCCTGTTCCTGATTTTTATCTATATCTAGTAGTAGAGTAATCTGCAACATGATATTAATCTCTTAACGTAGGTAAAAATTCTTTTGTTTCACAACAAAACTTTTTCTGATCTGCAAAAAAAAAGTTTCCCTAAAAAAAGCTGTCGTTTGTTGAAGAAAGGTAAAAAACCCCGAAATATTTTCCATGTCTAAATGGATTAATGCTAAAAATGCCTCATCGGCTTATCAAATGATGGGGGTCGCTTCCCGAAATGAAATGTCTTGTCGTTAATGCTCGTCCTTAAATTATCCTTCTTTCTCTTGCTCACAGCTAATCAAGGGGTAGAGAAGGATAGAAAATAATTTGAAGAAAAACATAATGTAGGGTTAGGAGCGGACAGAATTTGTATCTCTCCGCAGGTAGATCAATAAAAATGGCCGTTTCATTAACTTTACGTTGGGTAGCACTTATAAAGACATTAAAAGGCTCTAGGAAGACAATTGTATCTTTTGTTTCTTTTTATGTCCCCGTTGTCGTTCTAATTTGGTGGCATTAGGAATCTGCTTGTCAGGTTGCACTACCGTTTTTGCTTGTATTGTCTTTACTAGCTGATCCTTATCTACTGGAGTTATTAGTGCTATTGCGTTCTAGGATGTAACATGGACAGTCAATGTATAAGTATAAGCAGATGAATTTAATTCTAACAGGCAACGATTTCTTTCTTTTACTACGATGGTGGCAAACAAGCATACGACCTGCCTGATGATAATCAGACACCTTAGTCTATGAAAGAAAGAAAGAAAGGAAGAAACATTTATTCGAGACAAACAACACACAACGTTTGTCACGAAACGGTTCTATCTCAGCATAATGCATTGCTGCCCAGCGCTGATTTTACGATAGAACCTCAGAGCATAGAATACTAGAGAGAGTACAAGCCGCCGGCGGCCGTGTCGCAGCTATATGCTCAATGGGCATACACTGCCATACTGTGCACGCGTGCTGATCGCAGAGAATATTACGTTTTTTCCCAAAATGCCTGACATGATGCGCGTTTATTGTCAAATAAGCGTGTAGGTATACAAGTGTGTGTGTTTTAGATGTGTGCGTGCTATGTCTTGTCAATTACTTGGGCGTTGTGTGGGTTAATGTACTTGCGACAGGCTCACTCTATACAAATCGGCCGCCATGTCCGATCTCCTTATATTCTACATCTGTGGATAGAACCGTCGAGTGACTATGAACGCTCGCTTCTCGAGCGTGCTGCCGATCATTTATGGGTTTAAGAATTAGTTTTGTTAACAGCTGGAGGTAGGTCCCTTATTGTCAACACAGCGCATACTTGAGACAATCCAATGGATCCTAACATAAGTCGGAAGCTCCATAATACACAAAGCGGCCGTAGGATCCAGATTTCAGAGATATCTCGAGACCCAATCACATGAGGAATGACGGCGTTACCACGACAATCTATCGGCCACAGATACGTTGTCCCTAATGAGACACTGCGAAGCCCGCTAAGTAATAGCCCTGGATCGCACAATAAATATGATCAAACAAAACGTGCATAAAGGAAGTAGTAAGTTGCATAGATAAACTGCTACTGGCGCTCTCATAAACATAGGAAGCTCGCCATTCTCAAGGTTGGAAATTGACTCTAGCGTTCGCGTGTTCCCGCTACGTTAGCTTCGTAATTGGCAAGCCTTAGCGCTGGCAAGGCGCTGTCACTAAGCCTGATCTATTGTTGAAACAGTGCCTTTGTTTTCAGACAATAAACTTGTTTTGTTACTGAAGAGGTATCCCCGCTTCTCGCCGTTTAGCGAGTGAATGATGAATGTTATGAACGTGAAGTGTTGTGAAGCTTAGAAATACTGTGGTGTATTGTTGCAAGTTCATGTAAGGTCACGGTTGACTCACTTATCTTTTTTAAATTAAGTATTCACGGCGATAAAATTACGGGCTTTGCTGCTTAATTTATCTGACCGGTAATTTTATATTTAAGTATCAATGTTTAAAAGTATAATATATATTTTCTCGATATTAATATCTTAATCAGACAGGCTCATTAATAATGCCTGAGGTGTATCTATACTTGGAAAATTTAAATTTTAGGTCACATTTCAAATGACTTATAGCTACGGCTTACTGCAGGTGATCTTTTAGTATTTTTTTATCCTTGGGCGCTTGCATCCTTATATTGTTGACTGTAAAAATTTAAATACAGTTTTTTCCGGGTCTAACGCGATATTTAGTATGTGTACAAAGCGCGAGAGTTTAAAGTGTTATATTTTAAAAAATTATATGTGTAAAACGGTGTCGATTTATTAAATGCGATTCCTTGGGAGCTTGAACTCCTTTCTTTTTATTCCATAAAGTAACTAACCATATCACGCAGAACAGGACTCAGTTTTGTAGAAATAAAATCCTAATATACTCGATACGCGCGTATTTTTTATTAAAAAAAATAAGTAAATATTAAGGGACAAACTTACACAAATCGAACTAGGCTCTCGAAGTAAGCTCAATAAGGCTTGTGTTTGGGTACTAGATATTTACCCTTACCGGGATTCGAACCCAGGACCTACAGCTTCGTAGGCAGCATCACTACACTACCCACTAGGCTAACCGGTCGACAATATCGTAGTAATGCGAGCGGCCAACAGATATATTTCAGTCTGAAATTAGATTTCAGCAGAAGATATGTACCTACATACTAGTATCTTCAAATGTTAATATGAACAGATATATTAGTTAGTAAAACATAACAAAATGGAAAATGTTATATATAATATATACCTACTTTATCAAACAACACACACGCACGCACACACTAACACACACGCACGCACACACTAACACACACACTCACACACACGCGCGCACACACACACACACACACGCGCACACACACACACTCAAGTCACACACTTAGGGTCACGACACTGCCTGACAATGCCTGTGATACCTAATTCGTCTTTATTTGTATTTTATGTTATAAATATTTACCTACATATAAGAAATTAACATTAACTGCTTTTTTATGGAGGAGCGGGTCTTCCTGACACAGGTATTTTTACCTACTAGGAAGACCCAACCTTATTTTCAATGTAACCTAGCAATCTATGAAATAAAACATTTTCATTTTTCAAAAACATTTTCATTTTTCATTTTCATTATATTCAGATGATACTTTTAGAACAGCAGCAATAATGTTTTAGAACAGCAGCAATAATGTTTTATTACAGCAGCAATAATGAACTTTAGTAAAATAGCCAAAGTATAATTACTGCACATTTTAATATGTAGGCATGTCAGTACGCCTCAGGGAGCTTAAGCCTGAGATACCTGGCCCTATTGGTTAGTAAACACACACCACCCACATCTCATTACTGGGCCGCATCATTTTATATATTATTCGCGCCGTACCGCCGTTAATAAATCAAGTAGGATATCGTGTAATGGACACCGCAGTGTCCCAGAGGAGACATAAATTCGTTTTTGTACTTTTTTAGTGAATCATTTGTTGTGAAAACATGGTTTATAGCACCGACGAGGCATCGACGAGGCTAATGCCGTTTTAATTATGAGTTTGTGTACATGTAGGAAGGAGTAATGACAGTGATTGGGAGGGATTTGTTGTTGGTAATGACTTTTTTAAAGTCAATTATCGGTGTTAACGAGCACTGTCCTTCTACGTTTAAATTACAAGTTTCTAAGTTATTAAAATGTCTTTGAACGTTTTCGATTTCCACTGTGTTTTCGGACATCAAATACGCATCTAGACCATTCATAAGCTGGAACTCAATATGCGGCAATGCTGTTTTATTAATATAAAATATGACTTAACTTTCTCTATCATGGTAGTTCCAACCCAAAGTCCATCATAATAATGCGTTATGGAATGATTATTTTTAAACACAATACAAATGTATTAAATATCGATTAGGATCCAGAAATTGTTTTTAATACTAGGTACGACAGCGGCAAAGAAACATGTATGCGGTAGGGGTAGGTTCTACATAGTTCCGTAGAGTCATTTTTTCCGAAAGCATATTTTTTCCTAATTTCATAATTCCGAAAACCATGTCCCGAGGAAATTTTGATTTTTCAGGATAAAATTGTAACCTAACGTTAGGTTTATTTAATTCCAATAAATCATCTGCGTCCATCGATCAACGCAAAATGGCGATGGGAATTTCGAAAGGGCATTGGTTTACATGTTGTAATTTTTAGGTCAGCGGCCACTCGTAAAATTGGTAGATTATGATAGCTCTATTCAAAACAAATATATTTTGTTACAAAATGTAATACTCTAATCTAAAATGCATCAGAGCCGAGATATTTGCAATATATATTTCCACAGGTCATATTGAAAAGTCTTTATCAAAACTTAAAACTTAAATATCTCGGCTCCGATATTGTCAAAAGCGTTTAATTTTATATATCTATGCGTATTAAAAGGTCCTCTAAACGATTATACAAAAAACTCTTGTATAATCATCAAATAAAAATTACCAAATGGAAACTATTCAAGAATACAAGCACGTTGTTTGGCCAGGGACAGTTTCGATACAATGTGGCGTTGTGTATTGTTCCAATGATATCTACGTTTCGCTTCACTGGTTGGCAGTTCATGGCCTATTTAGCACATTCCAAATAGCCTTACATAAAGTAACATTATATATACCTAAGTCGGGTCGCTATCATTTATAAACCGTTGAAGAGAATATAAATATTATTCATGTATCAGACCACATACAATGCAAGTAAAACAGCTGTTGAACCAAGAAAATAACTTTTGTTTTTGTATTAAACATGATTTTTTTCTATGAAAAATATAAAACACATCATATAAAAGTGTTTTGTGTAATGAGTTAACAATAAACATTAAGAGTTCCAACAAATTAAATGAGAAAACAATGTTTCAGTTTAAAATGTGTGACCCGTATACACAAAGGGAATTACAATGGAAATAAATAAATCATACAAGAAATAATGTAACGCTTTTCCACCCACAAATGTTGAGTAACGTATCGCAAACAATCAAAGGTCGGGAAAACCTCTTTGCTCACACATTTCGTTTATTCGCTCCCAGGCCGAGAGTGGGACCTTGCGGCAATCAATAAAGCCTTGATGTTGTTCACTTTTATTAAGTGTAAGGTTTTTGAGTGCTTGGGTCAGTTTACACATGAGTTTCTCATATCGATATTTTTTATGCCACCGTCGGCAAAAACCATACGACCTGCCTGAAAGTAAACAAAAACCGTAGCCTTTAAGGCCTCCACACGCGCACGACCCGCGTCCGCGACCGGTGTGTGGAGGCCTTTGCAGCACGTTTCCGAACCTTTATCGATTTTAAGATTCGTTCCAATATATGGGCAAAACGTGATAAATGTGGTAAGCGTAGCGATTGGTTTATATTAATAGTGTCAGCTCTGTTTAGCATGGCAACCATGGTCAAAATAATGATTTCGTCGACGACGAACTGTAAGGCCACTCCTGCAGTACAGATTCTTTACCGCGCCAGGTCCGCGCATTGTGCAAATATAATATCGATAAGTAAGACAATCTGGGCAACATCAGTAGGTAAGCTCTCAGTAAAGTATAACGCCGCATACCGCCCCGCCAGGTCAGAAAGTAGATTAAGTCATAGTAAGTTGAAGTAGACATTATGACGAATATTGTGATATGATGGCGACGCCGCAAGATGTGTTAGCTTACAAGCTATCATTGAAATTTAAACTTCCCAAAAACTACGACAGACAACGGCTTTAAAACAAGTACATAGTTAAACTAAAAGTAACAACTACGGCAGAAAGCAACTTTGTCATTTAGGAAAATGAGTTTCAGTGAAGAGTAGGGCAAATGGCTTCACTCCATTAATGTAAAATTTTTTCACGTACTTAAGCAAATATGCCGATAAATAGACACTTATTTAGAGTCATAAATATGTACATTTACATTCTATGTCTTCGTTCTTCGCCCGAGGCCGGCAGTAGGCATGAGTAATGTCAGTAATCCGCTTGCGATGCGCCTAAAGCTAAGGCCTCCCGCAGACTATAACTTTTATGTTATTATGGTCAGACCTGTAAATCCATCGGGCAAGAAAAAGCCGATATGTGTTCGGTTGTAATCAGTTTATGTTTGTTGTAAAATGACGCTGTGATGCTAGTATGTGTACCGTTCGAAATAGTACATTACTATATAGAGGCCGGGAAACGAAGGGTTGCAGGCCAAGTAGATATAGATAGGGATACGCGGCCGGCAACCCCGTTTCTCGCCGAGATTTGTATAGTGCTTTTCTCAAACTTGCAATGAAATAAAAAGTAGTCAATTTGTTTTATTCGTACAACTAAATAATACGTTTCTGATAGCTGTCAGTGCTGTCACATCATAACCTATAATTGTGTCCCACATTTCTTACTAACAAATATTCCGCTTATTCCCTAAATTAAGTATTAGTTTATAGTTACATGAACTTATATACTACAACAAATAAAACACTTATAATTTTTATGAAATTTTCATACGCCGTCATGTACCTAACTTTTGATTTCGGGGACAGTAAATTATTCATGGCTACGTCTGCTCAATTCCGGAGGCGTACAGTTCAATTCCATATCATTATCGTCCGAACTCATTTCGAAATCGATGGCTTTTATTAGAAAGTTTCAAAATAATTACGAACTATTGACAAATCCGGCCAACAAGAAAAGAAAACTTTTTTCAATTTACGCGCCAAACTTTTTTTTAACCTGTTTGAAGCAACGTTTTACCCGGTGACATTAACATTAGTCCTAATCTTTTTTTTTTTGGTTATTGAATGCCAAGACGTTCTGTCACAATTTGACGTTTATAAACAAAAGACGGTTGCTTTGCAGGCCTAGGTGTGTAAGGTTGTATAATAGTACATTATGATACAAGTGTGCTAAGTTGGTCATTACACTCGAGTCGGTTTTTAAGCCTGAGCCGAAGGCGAAGGCTTAATGGAGACGAGAAGTGTAATGACCAATGCTCACGTGTTTCATACGACGTTTTTCAACACATTTGCGAGGAAAAAAAAAATAATAAAAAATGAAAATGTTAAAAGATATGTAATGAAAAGGCACTAGTGCGATAATGTAATGTAAAAGTCACGGCATGGGTAATATTCTGTATTATTTTGCTAATATTTAAAAAGATATGTAATGAAAAGGCACTAGTGCGATAATGTAATGTAAAAGGCACGGCATGGGTAATATTCTGCATTATCAGTGTAAATACGCTGTAATAAGACCTACTTTACGAGCAGGTGTGTTGAAAAATTCCTTTACATATCTTAAACCTATGATAAAATAAAAAGTAGAATACCAAGTATGTAATGTACTATTTCTCAAACTTGCAAATAAATGTTGACATGACTTACTTCAAATTAGGTCCGGAAATACTACGTATCCAGTGCGACTAGTGAAGATGATATGTAAAGGAATTTCATACAACCTTACATTTTTTATAAACGTCAAATTGTGACAGAACGTCTTGGCATTCAGACGTTCTGTCACAATTTGACGTATATAAACAAAAGACGGTTGCTTTGCAGGCCTAGGTGTGTAAGGTTGTATGAAATTCCTTTACATATATTATCATCCTCACTAGTCGCACCGGATACGTAGTATTTCCGGACCTAATTTGAAGTAAGTCATGTCAACATTTCTTTGCAAGTTTGAGAAATAGTACATTACATACTTGGTATTCTACTTTCTATTTTATCATATAATAAAGAGAAGAAATCTGTTATATTGATGCTTTGTAAATTTGCACGTAAGGGTATTCTCCAGTCCCTATTATAATCGTCATAACCCCCGATTCGATTTCAAAAATATTTTCACTGGATGGAGATGGGCTATATTTTATCCCGTGAGTTTGCCCACTTTCTTTGTAATACGCTGGCGGAGCCGCGCGAGCAGCTTGTTTAATATCTAAATACGTCGTCAATGCAGGTTGTGTGTCCTACAAGCATATAAGGGTCCGCAACGATCATATGAGTTAGGTACACCGACACCAGTCCATATACTATTATTTTTGCGTATGCTTGTTTACTACTATAATGTAACATAATAATTAGCAAAACTGAAACGAATTAAAAACTCATGGACTCATGGGCTGGTTTGAGCAATGTTTTTCAATAGAAAAGCGCATTCTTCTCCCAGAAATCGCCGGCACATACCGACAATTAGTTAGAAAGGGCATTGATTAATAAGCCATCTTACTTTATTCCAATCCAGTTAATTTTACAAGGAACATGGCCGATAAATAAGGCACTGCGCGAGACATTTGTCATTTTGAAAGATTGCTATCTGATTCAGTAGTTCCGGCGTCGACGCGTTTGTAGTATATGTGAAAAGCAGATGAAACGCTGGTCTGGTTCTCCCTTGTCAGACCTAACTACTTTAGCCCTAAATGCTTAATTAGACTTAATGCATTTTTTTCTTAAATAGTTAAGTTTATAGGGTTAAACTTAACCTAACCCAATCTAATATTAATAAAATAGAAGTTATTTGATGGAATTCAAAGAAAACCCGAATAGTTCACTGTTTCGAAGAAAAAGACCCAATTTGAACTTTACTAACCTAGTTAATAAGCCTTTAAAAGAAAGAAAGAAAGAAAGAAAGAAAAATGTTTATTGTCACACAAACAGATTACATACGAAAAATACATTATGAGAAAAAAAAATACAAGATTATTTGTGTGACAAAAGGAACGAACTCAGCATGTGCTGTGACAGTCATTGCTGTACAGCGCTGGTTTTCAGTTCGTCCCCTTTTCACTTACACCACATCCACATTGACTGCTAGTGCAGGTCGAGGTAGAACAAAAAATAAAGAAAAACACAAAGTAATTACAATATAATACAATAAAAAAAAATACGGTAAAATAAAAAAGAGAGAAATTAAAGAAGAACACTCACATTGGCTTAGACCTATTTATAGGGAGAATAACTTAACTTACTACAAAGTTTAGTTCCTAACCTGTTGGAACAGACAGGTCGATATATTTTAAATGCATCGAAGTTAAATAATACTAACAGCCACAAGAACTTTACTAACAAGCTTACATACATACATACATTAGGTCTAATGAAACCTGAAACATTAGGGCAAAAGTGCAATAGTCAAGTGTCAGGACCCCACTATTAAAGCATGGGCCTCTATTCTATGAGTGTGTGTTGCGTTCACAGAAAATTGACTTTGGGCTAACGCGAAAGAGCACTCGGAAGGTTGGATGACGTTTCGGGCATGCGTCTTATTTCAAAACTGACAACAGGTTGTGTTAGGCAGTTAGGCCTCTTACAGACTAGAGTGGCCAGCGGTGGCGGTCAATACTAAACTTGACACCGCAGGCCGCGCCAGTGTGCATTCAGCCTTTAAGGAAACGAAGGTCGTTATATGAGTCGCTTAACTTCAAACTCGGGTAAATCCAATTCTGACATTTTTTAAGATTTTGGTATGAAATAAAACGGTAAAAAACTAGTTTTGTTATAATTTAATCGGTTTAGTATAATTTTGTCTGGTTTTTGAGAAAAATACAGTTAAAATCATAATATTTTATCAAAATCAGATAAATCCATATGACAGTTTTTTTTCAAATGTAGGTAAATCCAACCAAGCCAATCAGCGAAAGAAGTTTTTTCAACATGGCCGACAATTTCTAAGATAAATCCAGGTCTTTTAAATCAAAATTATACAAATCCACCCTGAGTTTTTTCAAAGATAAATAAATTACAATCGATTATATCAAATGATGGTAAATCCAATTTAAATTTGATTTTTTGTAAAGAATGGATGGTTTTAATGCTGAATTTGCCGAACAGGATGGCTTTATTTAATGGTTTAGCCATAATAAAAGAAATACTGCCTTTCACATCACCATATTAACGTTATTATCACTTTATTTCAATTATCTCGGAAGTGGTTAGAGTGGATTTATCTGAATTTGAAGTTAAGCGACTCATATATGTAGTATCGTTACACAAAACCAAAAATGTAGATTTATTTATTTATTTAATATTTATTACACAATATTCTTTTGTTGAATGGTTATGATACAAAAGGCGGATTTAATGCTATTAAGCATTCTCTTCCAGCTAAACTTAAGGTAAACAGATAAATTGATGATTGATTGTGTAAATAAAAGACTTATCTGAGTTGCATCTGCATCTTTAAATTTATGCAATAATCACCATTTGTGATCAACTCTGTGAAAAACGTTTGGGATTGATAAAAATAAGCATACCTACGTATTTTTTTCATTATCGCCCCAACAATAATAACCTTGAGTGTAAAACTAGGCTGTATTTTTACCCGACTGCCGAAGGAGAGGAGGGTTGTTGTTTCATCAATTTACTCTTTAGGCCCAAGTTCTGTATCGATTGTATAAAATATTCACAACTTGTTTCGGAGTGTCTGTAGGGCGTGTTATTATAGCGGTGTGCTTTGTTAAGACCATACTCTAGTTATTACAAGGAAACTATAATCAATAGCGTTGCAACTGACATGTGTAATTGAATGTTGTGCGAAAACAGTCTCGATAACATAATAACTTAATGACACGCTATTCAATTCTAGGTCATTATGACGTATTGAGTTATGAGAAATGTTTTTTTTTCAATTCAATTCAAATAATTTTTTTTCAGTTCAAATAATTCAACAATGTATGGAAGGGTATCAAAAAAACATGTCTCCCTGTGTTTTGCCACAAGGCATACAAAATTCAGTTAAAATTAAAATGACGACTCGTACGACGATCAGTACGATTAAGATTTTCATTATAATTAAATGTCAAATAATAATAAATGTAATTTAGGTATGTGGATTTGTGCAAGCATCTGAGGTATATGAACTTGCAATACAATAGTAAATAACTCACCTAGAGCGGTAAAACAGAATGTCTCAGATCGCAGGTATTTGACGCCCGAGCTGAAGACGAGTGTGATTATTTTGCGATCTGAGACTTTGTTCATTACCGCTTGGAGTGAGTACGAAATGGAAGGTCTCCCTCGGACAGGAAGTGCCACTTTCTGCCCAGGAAAGACGTAAAGTAAGGAGAACTAGGTACCATCAAGTCGAATAGAAATTAGAAGAACTTCAACACCGTCAGATTTTAAATCTTATGCTAACAGTAGAAGCACTGCCAGTTTAAAAAGTTACACATATTCGTTGTTTTATTTTGCGTAAAAATAAAAATGGTAAGACGTATTGTTAACGAAATAAACTACGAAACTCTTAATGTAAAATTCAATGCTGTCACATAAAATACTGTTAAAATTTGGACACAGCTTTTCCATAAGTATTCATATTCTGATTCATGCGAAAACCTAAGATAAGCTGTATTGGAGATATCGCTTGAGTAGATAAGAGGCGACGCGATTGGATCGTTCTATTTAAACAATGCGGATACCCCGCCCGCACCTAAATCACGCCCCGCCGATGACATCTATAAATTCCTATTCTAATTATTTTAGAGCGATACGCCGACGACGACGACAAATAAAATAACATCGCCGCGAGCCCATTGGAATTGACTCGTTTTAAGTTTATTAAGCCCGGAATGAGTTTATCTGGCACGATATATTCAGATTCGGTAGACGACACAGCCACTGCCTCACACAAAAAATTCTCCGCCGAAAATAAGTCTTAATTTATTCAACGCCCGAAATTAAAGAAAGCAATGATTAAAAAGCAAGGAACGGAAATTGTAACGAAAAATTAATTTTTCTATTGTAATTTTCAAAGGGAAAAATAAATACTAAAGACGTACAGTCGGGTGAATTTATCCGCCGCCGTTCCGGCTGTAAGTGTTTAATTTGTACACCATTGTATCCGCGAAGAGACCGTCGGAATTAATTACAGTTTGCTTATTTTTTAATTAAAATTAGATTTTATGAAACGGCCGCCGACGTAATCCGTAATATTTCATAAAAGATGGAAATTTTAGTGGCGCCATATTGTGAGAAAAGGCATCCATTTTGGCAATATTTTGCATCCCTAAGTGGATTTATTTTGCGAACAATTTGACCCACTTTCTTAGGTTTTACGGCGTTCATTTCGTTATTTCATTTAGCTAGAAACATTATATTATTCATGATACCCAAATTCTCGTTATAAATCTTTATTTCTGGAATAAATGAATCGGATTCTTCTTTTCGTCATTAATTTTAGTTTTTGTGCTGCTTGGTCCATTGCCAGAGGAGATTTTAGTAATTGGAATATATTCGAAACTATTATTCAGGGATTCATCGAAATAGACTAAATTATGGTTTACTTTAAGTAATTTGTAAACATTGGCTCCATTTTGGAGGCTGTTGAAGCAGGTTTCTATTCAACACGCGCCTGGGATAACAAACCCAATCACTTAGTAGGTCATATCGGGTTTTGGAGCGAGTGAATTAACATATTTTTCTCTTATCGTCGAATATGGAGGTCGGACCCTTGCTTATCAAGGATGTTTTAACCGAATATACTCAAGCACAACAAGGGTGAGTCTTCGGAACAAATGCGTCCCCGCCCACGAGACGAGATTACGGCGTGTTTGGGTATAAATCTTTTGAGACAGTAACGTACATTTCGTGGCTAGCTAAGAATAAATGTTGGCGTTGGCTTGCTCTGTGGTTTCTGGCCTACCGCCGACTTTGGTCTTAGGGAGCTGGCACTGAAGCAATTTGTAAGACTTAATTAATCGCGAATGCAAATCTGTATTGAAGCAATACCCGTTTAAACATACAAGGTTACACTTCTTTGGGCAACAAAGCGTCTGATATGTTACGTTCATCTCATTGAAAAGCAGAATTATTTTTTTTATTCAAATTTAGTTTTAGGAATACACTAAGTTTCCTAAAGCCGCCTAAAGAATCCGCCTTTTTTATTAAGAAACTTTACTATAAAATAATCTCCGATTTTTTAAACTCATACCTACCTACATTAAAGTACATTTATATCAGCCGGTTTTTTGTTCACATATTTTTTTTATCTCTAGTGACCGAAGCTCGACCTTTCACGGCTTTTTGATTTACGATTGAAAGTGTCGCATGATACAGCCGGATAAGTAATCTGTTGTTTTGTAAATCATTCTTTACACATTTGAGTGCTCTAGGGTGATAAAAACATAATAAAAATGTGTGTATTGTGACTCCGAGTACTGAGACAATTTGAGAGCTTCAACACAAAAAACTACTTTGATTTACATGAACTAAATTAAATTAAAACTACGTTCAATCTAAAAAAGGCATGCGAGAGGCATTGTACCGAGGATGCTGGCGGCAACTCGTCATTGAATTGCAATGCTGATGCGTTGCGCAAGAAAGCCGCCAGCTCTGCGGTATTTTACTGAAAACTACTTTTCTTTTTTACAGTTTAGATTTGCAAATGATGAATTTTTAGTCTTCATGTTTAGCTATTCCCTGGGAATGGTCGCGGGAGTCCGCTTGATGTAAGTGGCGCAGAACCAGTCATTGTGGCGCTCTTTGGGGGAGGTTTATATCCAGCAGTAGACGTCTTTCGGCTCATATGATGACGATGAGCAATAAAATTGATAGTAAATATCTTATCTAAGCAAGATCAATCTCTACATTTTGTTGTTACGAGTAGATAATATATTAAATATTACTTACCTATTGTTTATTGTATCAAAAAGTACATCTGCAACTTACAGCTAACCGCCAAAGCGTCACAGATCTTGAGCTATATTATAAATTAAAACATTACGCATACAAGAGTAGTTACTTACATATTAATCGGATAAGGATTGTTCAATAAAAACCTTGCATTCCTGCAATAAGCAGGCCAATCTCGTTGTGAACAGATCGCAGGATGGTGCTGCGTCCAGCACGGAGTTGAGGACAGAGAGTGTGCTCGGGAGCGGCGCGTGTTGCAGTATAGGTCGGTGCGCGCGCGCGGTGGAGATCGTGCGCAGGGCGCATATAACCGTACCACTTTATTTGGACCTCCTATAGTTAATTAGTTCCATGATTTATGTCTTATTAGATCTATTTTCTACAGATACTAAGTATATTTTGTATAATATTATAACATATGACGAAAGAAAATATAATACATCAGTTCGCCTCGCCTATGATTAGTTAAGGAAAAAACCTTTGCCAGTCTCTTTAAAAGTAGGTCGTCACACTGCGCTCTTTTATCAAAAGAAAATTACTAGCTGACATCCTCAGCCATATGGTTGACTTGTTCAATGTGACAAAACTGACACAAATGATGGGAATTATAGACATGACATGCCTTCTGACGCCAAAAGTGTGACAATGTTAATGGTCGGAAATTATAGTTATGTTAGCATGAAATTGATAGGTGTCACTGTGACAGATGTCAAGGAATGGGAAGTATGGTGGCCTTGGTTTGATAATAAAAAGCTGTCATTACGTATGCCTCATTAAGATCATGTGGTTATGCTTTTGATCAAACGGAGTTGTCAGGTTCTAAGAGTCATTAGGTCGGTTTTTATTGAATACGAGGATAGCTTCTTAAACAGCCCATTATTACCCAATTTATTTGGACCTCCTATTCAATATTTGTGGGCCTATCAACTATTTTTGTAGCTCGTTGCCGTGGTTACGTCTCCTGGATCACTCTTAAATTGTTTGACTTTAAGGGGTTTATATCCACTAAACACGTGGTTTTGTAATAGCTAACACAGGACACAGTGTCAGAATTCAGAATAACAACAAAAAAATGATTGACCCTTGTAACAACCCCGATAAACTTAGGTTAACAAGGGATGGTTAACAAGCAACAATCAGCAAATATCTCATACATCAAGAATACAAATCAAGGCGGTAATTTAAGAATTAATGAGGTAATTTCCATATATTACTACGTTAGTCGAACAAGCGAGCGAATCGACTGAAGGTGGTTCGATTGCCATAATAAACGTTATTTGACATTCGCAGGCTAACGGCGTGATATTTTAAGAAACTTATGTAACAAACTTTCATAAATTGGCTTCCCATTTGCGCCAAATTCCCCCTTTCCTAGAATAAACTTGTATAAACTAGATTAATTTGAGAAATTGGTTTGGGACGTGATATTTTGGGAAAACCATTTTTCTCAAATTAATCTAGTTTAAACAAGTTTATTCTAGGAAAGGGGGAATTTGGCGCAAATGGGAAGCCAATTTATGAAAGTTTGTTACATAAGTTTCTTAAAATATCACGCCATTAGCCTGCGAATGTCAAATAACGTTTTGTATGGCAATCGAACCACCTGAAGTTCTATGATTCAGCTTGGGCCGAAAATCGTTTGTCCGGCGTCCGGTGTCTGTCCCGCTCTCCCGCTATTCTCCTCTACAGGTCGCATTTCTCTACCGATTTTCGTGAATTTTTCTGAGCAGGTTCTATATAAATATACCTATAGAACTTTTTAATTTAGTCATTTTTTCGAAATGTATTTTTTTTTAAGTCAGGCTCGCGATTTTTACTCGCATAGAGCCACTAGTAAGTATAAGTGTCATGCATGTGACAATGAACAATTGTACATCATATTCATAATATGACACTCAACGGTCCCGACTCAAAGAATCAATTTGTGTGGCATTCGGCCTAGACAAAACTAAGACAATAATTTACGATGTTTATTCTGTACAAAAGCTCTCAGACAAAGGCACCATTTACGGTCTTCATCCGAAAAGGGAACGTAAACAATTATTGGCAACTTTGACAGTGACAGCCATCATGAAATGACAAAAAGGATTACGTTGCGATACAAAATTAAACGTACCTACCATATCGAAATACAGGAATGTCAACCTTAGAACGTTCTAGTTAAGACTCGTAATCGGTTCCGTGCGTCTTTTGTTTATTTTAGTCTTGCCATTTTCGAAGGTACCTCGCCACTTCTGAATAAACAATTCGGCTTTTGTTGCTGTCGGTTTTTAAACCAAATTTAATCCCCGGAAAGATTTTGCACATAGTTGACTTGTGTAAACATCCTTAATTCGTACAAATTCAATCGCAAACGCTGCGATAACAACAATTATTATCAATGTAAACGTTGACATCTGCGTTTTATAAAGATTCCAATCCGAGTTGTTGAATAGTTTGAAAATCGTAAATCATTCCTCAAAACAACTTCATATTTTCTCTGTTTACATCGTCTCTTAGGAAAAATATAGTAGAGCTGTAGAATCTAACTGTCATGTAGCAGAGAGCTCTTTGGTTTAAAGATTTGGAGTATTTAACAGTTTGGTAAACCCACTGACAACTTTATTTCTAGGTAGTATGGTTGAAAATCGAATAGCAATCGTTTGTCTGGCTTCCGCGTAACTTGGGGTTTGGTAATAACAATGTTTTTCTTGTTTGAGTTTGAAGGAGATTTCAAACAGGCATGCACAGCGTACCCTCAAATCGATGGCACTCATTGTAACAGAAAACAATTATTTGTCTTAATAACTTGGAGACTTTCCCAAGCAATTATGAACTGTGTATTACTTTGGCAGACTTGTATCGAGATCTTATTTACAATACCTTTGTGAGGAAACAAGTGTCTCATTATATACTTAGGATCTTTTTATCTTGAAGTTAGATTTTATATGTAAGTGAAACTCTGAAGGCGCCGTATAAACGTCTATAGTTACAATATATTCTTTCACAACCAACCACGTGTACCGGCAGCAGGTACAGTGTGGGTGACCCCCCCCCCCCCCCCACACAAGGTGGACTGATGACCTAGTAAAGGTCGCGGGAGTCCGCTGGGTGCGGGTGGCGCATGACCGGACATTGTGGCACTCTTTGGGGGAGGCCTGTATCTAGCAGTGTACGTCTTTTGGCTGGAATGATGATTAATAGATTCTTGTAACTCACTATCAGTTTCCCATTCATATCTCAACTTCGACATCCATCTAACTATTCCAGCGCCCAATGAAACCGTTTTTGGTTCCTTATTCATCATCTAACAGCCAGCATCATACGCAAGCATCAAAAACTACCAATCCCACATATTTTATTACAGTTAAATATTATTGCTACAGTTGCGTGTCTGAAAAGCGTTAATAATAAATACCTATTGTACAAAACGAAAGTAATAAGCACGCTGTACATAGGGTCTGTGATCCGATCTTTAATCCTGTGTCAGGTAGCAAGTTTTTTTTAAGTACTTATATCCTTAGAGGTGACTCTACTGCAATTCGTGGTGCTGGTTTTAAAACGGCATATTTTTTAAATTTCGAAAATCTGTGTCTCAAAAATATTCTTTATAATTATATAACGTGCTCAGAAAATTTCAGGAGAATCGGTTGAGAAGTGTGACCTGTACAGCTGGATAAAGGGTCATACGAAATAATTTCAGGAGAATCAGTTGAGAAGTGTGACCTGTACAGCTGGAAAAAGGGTCATACGAAATAATTTCAGGAGAATCGGTTGAGAAGTGTGACGTGTACAGCTGGATAAAGGGTCAAACGAAATAATTTCAGGAGAATCAGTTGAGAAGTGTGACCTGTACAGCTGGATAAAGGGTCATACGAAATAATTTCAGGAGAATCGGTTGAGAAGTGTGACCTGTACAGCTGGATAAAGGGTCAAACGAAATAATTTCTGAAGAATCGGTTGAGAAGTGTGACCTGTACAGCTGGATAAAGGGTCATACGAAATAATTTCAGGAGAATAGGTTGAGAAGTGCGACCTGATGTTTCCGGAATAAATATTTAGATTTTTATTTTTTTTCATTAGATATCAGTAGAGTGAGCAGCTTATCACTTCCACGTTCTATACATACCTAAATTCTTCATCATAGGTAATGTCTCTTTATTCGTGTCATTTAACACATTTTCTTCTAGCATTCATAAAGTTTCATTATTTTTGTGACAATCTTTAAGCTCCGAATGCGCTGTGTTGAGAGTGACAGTCTGACAGTCCTGTATATTATCTCTAGCTGTTAAAATAAATCATCAAATCAATAAAGGGCCAACGCGCTTGGTGATCCAAAGGCTCGTAGTCTGCTTTCTATCAGGCAGGTTCTAGGGTTCTAGGGTCGGCAACGCGCTTGTGATTTTTCTGGAGTCACAAGTGTTCATAGGCGACGGTACCAGCTTAACATCAGGCAGGCCGTAAGCTTGTATAAAAAAAAAGGTATGCTTTTTTGCCACCGTCATAGTATAAACCACTATGGTTTGGCAGAAGTTTGTAATTAATTTAAGTTTTATTAGAACCAATAAATAATTACTATCAATAATTATTATCATTATCATTAGAGAAAACTGTTGGCGCCGATGCCGGTGATGAATGTCGCTCGACAACTTTTAAATAAAACTTCGATGTACGACTGTACTGTAATTTGCAATAGGCTCTGATTAAATACAAATATAGTATAGCCGAATAGATGGATGTACAGAAGTGGTGTTATATGTTATGGTATTTATCTACAACCATATCATAAATCCTCAAGAATGTGTTTGGAAACCATATATTATAACGACTACCATTATGGCAACCAGTAACGTAAAATCAGCATTTTATCTGTGCCAGCGTTATTATAATGTATGAAAAATCATAATAACATCGATGTTATTATAGAAATCTAGTCTAGTGGTATGGTGGTGGGGTCTGATCTGGTCTGGTGGAGTTGGTCATGATTGAAATCTAGCCGGACTAGGCGGACATTCCCGAACACATCATTGAGGATTTATAAGATATGGGTAGATAAAGTAGTGTATGTAACTGGTACATAATTAGGCATTAAAGCACTCGTGTTTAATGCCCTTCATTATGAACAGTCACATAAACTACTATTAAAGATGAGTGACCAGCAAGATTGTACTTATTTTAGGTAGCGTTTCTATTGGTGCATTCAAAAGCTACTCTCATGCAAACCGTGCCTGACGCGCGCGTTTTGCTACTGCATATGAAGTACCCAATAAAGTAAGTACAAATAAAAAGGGTTGCGTTCGCAACAAAGGCTTCATTCTGTTCACACAGTTCTATCTATTTAAACACGTTTTCATGAACTATCACTGCGACCTTTATGCCATTTACAGGACCTTTCACAAATGGCATTTCATTGTCAGCAATGCAAAGCCTCATCTATGACTAATACCATATTCACATGCGTCTTTATTTCAACAAAGCTATTTCCTAAACCAAGTCAACACGCTTTGAAACACGCAGTCCTATGTAAAGTGATTGTTGTAAGATAATTGCAGGAATTAACATGGCGTAGAAAGTCTACATGGTTCGAGACGGTGACAGAGGTAATTCCATTGGAACATGTTTCCTTAACAAATAGGTATAATTATAATGGCAATCGCCTGCTCGCCATTTCAACTGGAATAGGGTTAGTAATGTTTGGTTATTTGCTTAAAAGTCGTATCTCCATAGGAGTTTCAAATGTGATACGACTTTTTTGTGTGGTATGTAGGTAATTAAACTTTCTAGCCAAGAGTTATTAAATGTAAACGTGAATTGTTTCGCTGGAGCCTTCGTAGCTACTCTAACATTAAATGTTGGTTAAAACGAAAAATATTTTTAAATCGTACACTTTTGTTTCAGATTTGTATACTAAGGTTCAAAAGTTGTCGCAAGTGTCTATAGGCTACGGTGACGGATTTACCATCAGGTGGGTCGTAAGCTTATTTGCCACCGACGGGGTATATAATATCATCATGTGTATATATATTTATTTATACAGGATGATTCAGGAGACGTGAGCAGGATCAACCCTATTCAGTAGATTTTGATATAAGCTACTTATTCGTACCAGCATTGGTAAGATTAACGTAATTTTTTTTAGTTGTGTAGGGTGACCATGATTTGGGAATGAAACTTTTACTCACCAAAGTGTATAAAAAAAGGTGTTAAACTTAATTACAATGGTGAACAACCCATTAACATGTACTGTATGTGTAGGGTTGGTCCTGCTCGCGTCTCCTGAATCATCCTGTATAAATAAAAGGTGTAGATCTTTTTTAACGCATGGAAGATGTTGAATAACAGGACATACAAGTAAACATTTTGTTACTACTATTGTTAGATGTATAAAAAAAATAATAAGTTCTTAAATATAATGGTCAGTCTAAAGACTCTAAAGAAGTAGGTAACAACGACCAAGAAATATATTTAAAGTGTATTTTCCTAATGTCAAAAACCTACATAAAAGCGTTCTTGTCAGTGAACTAAGAAAACTACTGCAATCGCATACTTATCTCGCCTTTACAAGAATTAAGGTAACGTTTTGAGTTTACCTAAATTATTAAATAAAGCGGATTGAGAAACTCCTCCTTTTTTCTGAAGTCTGTTAATCGAAACTGAGGAACGTTTTTATATCTCTTCCCTTCTTCGCAAATTATCAGCAGACAAAATCTACATCTAACTGGGTCATTTCTTTCAACCAAAAGTGCTAAATAATGCAACCCGTAGCCCCGACACTTAGGATTATCATCGCACAATCTCCAACAAAATCTCCCGCTTAAGAATGCACAAAATAAAATGTAAAACCTTCGCCCAAGGCGGCTCAGAACACTGGCCAGTTATTAAAACAGACACACAGTGTCATTATTCTCAGCAACAACAAAAAAAGCGAATCGTAACAGACTCGCCACATATCATCGGAGGAACTGGCACTTATGCGCGTAGTTTCTACCGTAAATCAAAGATATTAAACTGGATGGCGGAACCTCTTTCGAGTTCACATTATAAATCATAGAGGCGTAAGAACCTTGGTACCAATAGGACCTTACGAATGTGCCGGGACATAAATCGTACAGTATGCAATAAAAAAACAAAAGTGCTGTGTAGGTACATAAATTATTCGGGGAAGGGTATCGCGATCCGCGTTTATCGTTCGGATCGTGATACTTAAGAGTTTAATAGACGTGGTATGTGATACTGTTTGGCTTTGAATATATTCGCAGTTCGGTGTTATATCATTGCAAGGAATGCGAATCTCAATAGTGACTTGCGTTTAGACAAGTTTGAGTTGCGTGTCAGAACGTAACTAACTAAAACTGTATTGAAATCATAAACAGAATAAAGGTATATCATGTAGACACTACAGTAAGTTAACAGCTGAGATATCTACATAAAAATGATGTTTTGGCCATACACCTTACATATCTATATGAATCCAGCAAAGAAATCAGCCTTATAACTTCACACTCCACAAGACAGCACTAACGCCAACATTTGGGTTGGATGGGTTGGGTTTATAACGTACTTGCATCGTTTAGTAATTTATTTATTTATTTTTCTCAGGCCAGCTTGTCAGTTTGCAGTTGGCACCCTCAACAGCAATTGAGACTCACTTTGTGGCGGGAGGCCAACCGCTCGACCCTCAGGGTGAAGCTGGTCTTCAAACGAAAGTACTGGACGATCTGTTCAGCTTACGTCGGGCAGTGCAGACGGGACACATAAACAATGTCGGGACCGCGGGCTTCAGTGAACTAGCCGACGCAGTTGAACCACACAGGTTGTGACAGGTAGACTTCTTTTTTCTGTCAACGAAAATAAAGCCGTCCTTGTTGCTTGCCTCATCATAGCTCATGCTTATCATCATTGGTATAAGACATAATAACAAAAGCGCATATTTCTCTTAACTTCCTGTCTGTTACGCTAACGAGCTAATCCGAAGAGCACAATGCAACAATTTTTTGCATACAAAAATGTTAATTTGTAGAATGTTTATAACAATTTGCTCCAAATAATACTTCAATACAACAGTGTTAACACTTCAAACTGTCACGTATTCCAATAGTGCAAAATAACAAAAACAATCTACTTTCACCAATTTAGCGTCAGTTTAATGTCACGGCCAAACTTTTAGCGGAAACGTACATACCTTTTTGATTAATACTACGTTTGTATGTCTAGCACAACTTGCTGCAAAGTCGCGTCGTTCGCGACTCGGCGACTCTTGTCTGATGTGTCACTCGCACTGTGCAAATAAGAAAGATGAAAGTAGTTTTTAGACAAGGCAGTGTGTTAGCCTTCCTGGAACACTAGCACGACAGAACGCGCGTCTCTCGACAAGAAAAAAAAATTTGGAACTCAGTTGATTAAGTTTGAAGTTACAATTTGCAGCACTTTTCACCTGTACAAAACCCCAAGACCACACCACATAAACATAAAATTGTCTCTCTCGCTGCACCATTGGCCGCATCCCAAACGTGATCACTTCATTCCAAACAGCACGTGCCAATAACAGAGGCTTCATTGACTTTCCGTTTCGTTTATTAAAAGTTTTGCCAGCCTCACCTATTGTAGCTACGCGATTGCGTGGATAGATATTGCGATTCGCTTTCTACATGATATCACGTTTTTAGAGTTTTCGGAAATTGGGGTCTGAGCCAGCCTTTTACTAACAAAGTTGGGATAACCCGATAACAGAATGGTTACCTAGTCATGTATGTAGTAAGTTATGTACCTCGATGGTATTTTCATATCCTCCAATGAATTAGGGGAACATTATTGTAATTGTATCGTCGTTATACTCAAATATTTATTGAAAGAATCATTTTTATGTCAGCACAGTTGGCACAATCCAACACGACTACATTGCAGCAATCATTCTTAAAAAATAATGAATCAGAATCAAGGTTTTTACAAATCTAAAAAAACGTAACGATATTCGGTAGCCTGAAAATAGGCCACAAAGGGCACCTTAAGCTTTAGAGTTTCATACTTATTTACTGTTTACATACAAGTAATAGCTCTACCTATTTTAGCCCCATTTCCAATAAATATAATTTGTATAATGCTACACTCGACGCAAAGTAAAAGTGAATTGAGTAATAGATACGACAAAAATCCGCCAAGTCATCAACTGTTTGATCGTTTAGAGAGCCAATAAATACCTTGTTAATATCGTGACGAGATGAGACGAGATTATATCGCCACAATTACTTCTTCTCGTCGTTAATGCTGATAATTTCTCATTTCAAGAGTTTGCAGAACAATTGCTGTTTGTAATGACAGACTTTTACTGTGTTATTTATTTAATTTAAATTATTTTACTTTTCTGAGTTTGTTCTTATTAGTGTTCCTAACTGGGGACTTACAGAAACTTTGCTAGATAAAAAGACGTAAAGTTGCGCAGCGCTACAGTTTTTTCAATGAAGGACGTTTTTTAAACTTAAAGTTAGCTCAAAGCTTCGTCTTTGTGGCATTGCAGAGGTTTGCATTGTTTACTATGTTTTATTAATCCTCTATAAGAACGCCAAAATAAATTAATCGACAATGGAAAGGAGATTGAAAAAATGACGCTAATACGACCGATCCCTAACCGAAGTCAAATAAATTAAGAATTTTTTTTTTCATCTTTAGGTTCGAAATATAGGTAGCTATTTTTTTACCAACTAAAAATGCACGACTACTTATAGTAAAGTAAGTGTCTACAAATAATCTTTATGTATCTTTTAACTTATTCAAAAGAAAGCTGGCTGACCAAGATTAAGAATAAAAATGTTCATGAGAGTAGCCTCTTATAGTTTCATGACGATGATGATGAAAAATCAATTGATTGCATGTATTGTATTGATTGCATGTATTGCTTGTCTCCGTCTAGAATAGACAGTCGTATTAGTAAGTCTTATTAGAATATTCAAGTCATATGATTTTCAATAAGCGAAAAGCCAATTAGATAATTCACGCAACACTATCTCAATTAGTGTCGCTATTTCAATCAAATGCCTTTTGTAACTAAGACAAATCTCTATAATTCAATGTCTAAATCCCAATCGCTCCGCCCTACACCTCCTTTACATAAAGCCAATGAAAATCACCTTTAACCCTAAACTGATTCCATACCAAAGGTCGTTAGGGAAGTCAATGTAGCGGGCTCGGTACACCGGTAAAGAGACGTAACGTCGTAAGTTTCACTTACATTTACGTCCTTTTTTATTAACACTACCTTCCGACTTCCGAGCGATTTATCTACCTTAGCCGAACGCCATCTATCGAGCGTCGTTAAAAATGACAGCTTCATGTTTTTCGAAGCGTCACCTTCAAGATCCATCATGCTTAAAATGTCGTAACTTGCATGAACGTTGTACCAAAAGCCGCCCCTTTAGGGACGCCGCACATAATATCGGCCTCTTTTACATATTTTTCAATTTAGGAGCGAAATCGACTGGCACGGCTGCTTATAAATAAAGCTACTTCTTCAAGGAAGAACGTTCTAACTACATAAGAGACTCAAACAATTTTTATTTTTTTCATTGCAAGGTATCGTATAGATCTGTGGGCATTTTATACGAAAGGTTTTGGGCGTGAAGGATTTTAAAATTCATGCATCGCAATATTCGCAATTCAGATAACCTACTTGCTTATTGGGTCGTTTCTTGTTAGAAGAAATACTTACAAAGCATTCTAATAAGAAACACATTGTGCGTCACCGTTAGATTGTGAACACCGTCAGTTTATAATCTAACTCGCGATATTATAAACTGACGAAAAATTGTGAACTGTCAAAACCGTTCACATTTTAACGCATTATTCTTCGTAAGTTTATAAACTGAGATCAAATCGGCTTGCTACGGAACGTACACAAAAAGACTAGGTAGGTTATTAGGTTAGTTAGGTATCTTCAGTTGCCCGAAGGGCAAAGCGCCCAGAAATAGGAGCCCCATGCAGTGGGGCTCCGTCGACACTGCTGGATGCCTAATTAAATGGAATAAAATGTCTGAATAACAAAAAAAAACAATCATGTTCTGACGTAAGTGGAAACTGATGCAAGTGGAATAATTTGCTCAACCAAACAGCGCATATTTTGCGTTCCAAATCAGGCAAATTTGATTCAGTTCACAATTTGACGATACGACATTGTTAGTTTATAAACTTACGAAAATGAATGCGTAAAATTATGAATAATTTTGGCAGTTCACAATATTCCGGCAGTTTACAATATAACGGGTAAGATTATAAACTGACGGTTTTCACAATCTAACGGTGACATATATAAATCGACCATAAGATTAAGTCTTAAAACCCATTTATATATCCAAATATCATAAACCCTCCATGATGCGTTCAAGAACCGCACATTGTGACCACCATAAAAATAGGCTGTTTTGTTAGAACAAACTTATCTGTGAAAATGTTATTATTTTTAAATAATAACATCGATTTCGATAATATTCTTTCATTCAAATTTCGAACGTCTCTGAAAAACAAAGAAATTTGATTTAACCTCTATTCTAATATCAGTTGAGATGACGTTTAGTTCGAAATGAATTGTCAATTTGTATACAAATTTGAGAAATGTCGCACGTAAGTAAGATATCGAACGATATGATAGTTAGATCCGACTCTAGTTTGTCTCTGAATTATTAAAAAAACTATGACAGCTGCCAGAAAACAACGCCGCGATACCGGTCATAATATGCGGCTCCTGAATGCATCATGGAGGCTTATGATATGTGGATAGATAAAGTAGTGTATGTAACTGTACATAATTAGGCATTCAAACACTCATGTGATGTTATTATGCCCTTCATTATGTACAGTTACATAAACTACTATTATAGAACCTTAAGAACGTAACAGCGAGTAAAGCGCGTCTTCCTTCTGTAATATTACGTAAGAAGTCTGGGTGCATTTGTCAAATGCCAAACCAACATCGTAGGACCACAAATTTCGATCAATATAAAAACTTTGCATTTTCCAATTCATATACAGCCAAGTAAATGCTTAAGAGTTCATATAATTTTGACAATATGATCTTTGTAACATACCAAGTCATTGAATTATTTATTTTTCGTATGGCAGTTACACACTGGTAATACATGTATTCGTATCGATGTTGCTGATAGTGTTCCAGTGTGCGCTGCGAGGTTCAGAAGGAACAGTGCAGCTGCCGAGTTTGTTGTCCTTTTAGCACCACCCGGAGGTCACGTGTAGGGTTTCTAGGGTTATTCCTACGGACGTAGAACAACAACGACCTCGACGATTGAATAGATGTCATCCTAAGATTCATAAGTTAGCATCGTGCTACACATTTTAAAAATTCCTGAACTCAACACGTCAGACTCGGCAATGCTTTGTTATGTTTAAATCATTCAATTATAGCCCGTGAAACAATAGATTTAGAGTCCAAAGGACTTCGTCAACATGATCTTTGTAAAGTACATGCATCAATACATCTGAAGGCGTTCACGCTAAGTTATACGCGACCGTTACATAGATTAATGTCTGTGCCATCGAATGTGAAGAAAGATCTTTGTGGGAACCGCTTTTGGAAATGGAGTGAAATGCGTGATACAGTGTTGGAAAGGATGGTTTGAACATTGTTACACAGTTAAGTCAGGAGTTTATCTCCCTGACAATAAAATGATTTTCTTAACAATCTTATTTTGTCAACCAATATCTAAATCTAATTGGTTTTTGCATGCCAAAATTTTACTTATGCTCCACAAGAACACATATTGTTAGACAAATCATTAAATAGGCATAATGCTGGTTCGATGTGTTCCAGTTCCATGCATACGTCTGGATATCCGGATCTACAAAAAGTTATGAAGATGAATTCCTTCTAGTTAGGGGCTAGGTATACCAACTATGGTTTATTACTACTAAAGTTCTTTGGCAAAGTCTATTATAATCAAAGTTTCTATTTTGAGTTGTGAATTTTATATTGCTCAGCTTATTGATTATGATACTTAGGAACACTTTGCTTTCAAGCGTTAACAGACTTACTCAATAGTCTATTTCGTCACTTGTGTCAACTGTGTGTCCCAGAGGCTTATGCTCTCGTCCTTTTTGTCTCTGACACTCCCTTACTATTTGATTTATAGATTTGTACTCCAACCGTCACCGAGCCTTATTAATGAATTTATTTAAACGCTAATGAACAAGTTGCGTTCAGGACAAGTGAAACTAATTTATCTGAAATCAAGAGTTATTTCAAGCTCGTAATTAACTAGAGTTACATTCGTCGTCGGTTCAGAATGTGATTTTTCATCACTATTTTTTCTTTAACATGCTCATATTTCATTTACAGTCATGGGTTTGAGAATGAGGTTTATCTTACCTCTATGCATGTCAACGGCGGGGAGTTAATTATTTACGCACTCGTTGTCTTAACAGAAAATGCGGATGAGGTGATCATCATCAAAATTTCTTCCTACCTTTTTTTATTTCTTCCTTTTGTACAGTGCTAACAGAATATGGTCTTCATTTATCGACCGAGAAACACACGTTTTACCAGAAACTCGCATGCAAAATTCGAATACGAACTAAATATTGTTCCTACATATAGATGTACTTACATACATAAAAATCAATACATCAAATCCAATGTATAATCAGGCAGGTCGTTCAACCTAATGCTAAACAATCATTTCTAAAAACTGAGGGTCAGATGTATCTGCCGAATAGGATGGAAAATAGTTTTAAAACAAAATGCACACGCAAATCCTTTTAACGGAACAATTAACTTCTCGTATTCATCCACATAAAACAAGCAACGTCATCTCTCCAAAAGAACTCAGCCTCACATACTCAAATGCGCTCCGTCAATTCCAAACCCGTAAAGACCCAGCCTGCACTGCCAGATTTTAATTAAAAGCCGTATGTTGCAAGGTTAATAAAGAAGGTTACGACGTTTTCAGAATGAGGTCTGAACTCTTTGAAAAGCAGTCAGCTTTTTACTAATGCTTTCAGAGGCTTAATTAACATGCTATCCAGTGAATACTTAAAACGAGCGGCTTGTGTCCACATTAGGGCTTGAATTGCCAGGAAAATTCTGGTACGGTTAGGTTGTAGCGAAACACACGGAAAGAGTGCATGAAATGCAGAGTGGCTTTGTGAATTTAATGTGATTAATGCATAACTGCTAGTGATATCCTTTGGAAAGCTGTGTGCCTTTGCGCTTTTTAAATTGATTTTAAAAAAAATGTTTTTGTTTCGGCTGGATTTTTGTGCATGTTTATGCGCTATCCGTTAAAATGCCTAGAGGTGGTGTTTTCTGTCGTTAATAAAGTTCTACATTCAGAACACGCAAGTGGATTTTCTGTGGCTGATAAGTAGTAAAAATTTCAAATAACACATCATTTTTAACCCTCTGCAACTGATGTGCGGTCTATCAGACACCGCCAAATAAACTTCATGTCGCCAATTTGCCGGTTGATTTGATGTAGCCCTGTCTCGCTCAGTACCTTCCTCGAACGAGTCGAGGCATTGGTAAGTGACGCTAGAATGGTGACGCGGTGCACAGGATCGGAGGTACGAGCTGCAGGTGTCCCACATACGTGAGTACAGCAACAAGTCCTGAGTCTGACAGACCTCACCTCATAAAAACATCTATATGTCCATATTGTTCATGGTGTCCAACAGACCTCACCTCATAAAAACCTCTATATGTCCATATTGTTCATGCTGTTCAACAAACCTCACCTCATAAAAATTTTCTACACGTTCATAGTGTCTGTCAGAAGTCACCTCAGCAAGAGATCTAGACCGTCACCTATTGTGCAAAATGGATCTCTAAAATAAGTGCTAACTAAAAGACTGATTAGTGTCCTATTCTTCCTTAAGATTTTGTAGTTTTTTTTACCCATGTATAAAAGAAGATATTTTTGTTAAGTTTAACGCAGTTGTTAATTGTTTTTTTTTATAATTTTTAAGTGAACCTTAGTACAGTCAGCAGCAGAAGTTGCTAAGCGTTCCTAGTGCTCAAAATGAGCTACACATGGACTCTAATGACAAAGGAATAAGGATCTGTGTAGGTCATTTTGAGCGTGTTATTTTGCTTAGCTACTTCTGATGCTGACTGTACAAAATGTCTGACAATGTGATGTCATTAAAGTTGTTTACATATTTCTTGGTTTTTTTATTTCTTAACCGATTTTACAATATACTATACTTAATCAATAGTGAAATAATCGTTTTATAAAACAATAAATGTAATTTTTGTATAAGAATGTGATTTATGAATTATCAAAAATGACGTCTGACAGACTCCACATCAGTAGAATCTTTGTAAAAAAGTCACCACAGTTGCAGAGCGTTGAGATACGCCAGAACTACGTCGAGATCAGAATATTAAGGTCATTAAATGACAGTATCAATTGCTCGGATTTCCAGATAGCCCAATGTATGTCAAAAATAAGGTATCGAAGTCCTTAAATTCCGTTCGGTTGAAATTTTTATACCAAACGTGCAGTAATTAGAACGTATTCTCTAGTTTTTTACTTTACAGAAGATCATCCTCCAAGAAGGGATTCCTCAATAGAAACTGTATAAGTTTTCATAGTTTATCATCAGTGGGGTCAACACGTAACGTTTCGATCAAGCGTTAGGGTTAGGACAAATCAACTGTCAATTTCCCACACAAAAATTGACATTAAGATCTGCCTGATGCGCGTACAATGCGTTGCATAGTCGAGCTGGTCGATCACGTAATGCATTATACGAACGTCGGGTAGGTCTAAACTAAATGTCACTTTTTATATGGAAAATTGACAGTTAAATTGTACCGACGCGCGTTCGGAACGTTACGTGTTTACCCCACTGGTATACAAAATATGTGCTCAGATAGAAAAATGTATAATTTTTCTCTTTTATTACATTAATGTGAAATAATTCCAAGTGAAGTCACCTTAACCCCGCACTAGGCAAATCCAATTCTTGGCGCGAAACCATCCGGCCAACGAAGATTTAGGGTTCATTTTAGTCGGCATAAGTTATTTGCTCATGAACATCTGGAGCCTGGGAATTGAAATGTTACCTTATGGGATAAAATTGGAAATTTATAAGAGGTTCGGTAATCATAAAGTTTGGAACGGGGTCGGCTAAAGCGATTTATAAGTTAGAGTAGACTGAATTTTGGGTAGTTTTGCATATGACCCCATTTTAAATTGTATTACTCTGACGTGGGCAAAATCCCTCTAGAGGTTGTGAGCCTACTTGGAGAGCTTATAAAAGCGGCCAAGTGCGAGTCGGACTCGCACATGAAGGGTTCCGTTACATAAATTGCTTTTTACGATATATGACGTATTAAAAAAAAACTACTTCATAGATCTCGTTCAAACCAATTTTCGTTGGTAGTTTGCATGGTAATGTACATCATATATTTTTTTCAGTTTTATCATTCTCTTATTTTAGAAGTTACAGGGGGGGACGACACACATTTTACCACTTTGGAAGTGTCTCTCGCGCAAACTATTCAGTTTAGAAAAAAATAATGTTAGAAACCTCCATATCATTTTTGAAGACCTATCCATAGATACCCCACACGTATGGGTTTGATGAAAAAAATTTTTTTGAGTTTCAGTTCTTAGTATGGGGACCCCTAAAACTTAATGTTTTTTTTCGATTTTTGTGTGAAAATCTTAATGCGGTTCACAGAATACATCTACTTACCAAGTTTCATCAGTATAGCTCTTATAGTTTCGGAAAGAAGTGGCTGTGACATACGGACGGACAGACAGACAGACGGACGGACATGACGAATCTATGGGTTCCGTTTTTTGCCATTTGGCTACGGAACCCTAAAAATTAGTGTGATCGCCAAAAGAAGGCGAGCACATTCTCGAAGCACTTGCTTCGAGAATTCGTTGTATTTTCAAACCCTCACAGCACCAGTCTGGATAATTTTCAACCTTATCAATCACACAATGTTTTGTTCGTTTCGAAATTCCACATCAATCTATTTCGCCAAAATCTAGGATTTGGTAAATTGGAACTGGTAGAATTGGGCTGTTTCTTGGAGCAGGAGGCTTGGTGCTACTTGCGATCTCAAAAGGTTTTATACTGGTACGAGCTAGGGAATTTTCGAAACACTTTACATGAAATGTTTGGTAGGGGTGTACCATTATACCTAAATACTCGTACAATACTTAAGTTACGTCTTAATTCGTATAAACACTTTAGTGAACGTATATTATGATATAAGATTTCAACAAAATCACATTTCAGTTGCAAAACTTTCGTCTAAATAGATGGTAAATAAATATCTTGATCCGTTTCATAAACCAATTTTCGTTATATTATGGTGCTTTTACGTATTATTCACGTTTCAATTACTAACATAATATTTGGGTGAATTTTTGAGTAGGCGTCCATTTTCGTAGGTTGAAAATTTTCCGAAAGTTCAGCAAAATAATATTATAAACTGTTATAATTATATCTTTTGCACTAATAAACCTTAATAATTTGGTTTTCGTTTTGGACTACTGTTTAATTAACTTTTGTCATCAACACAAGTCCCTGGGCGACCGAGCTCCGCTTCGATGTAAATGGAGGAAATACGGAGAAAACGAATTTTCCCGGACATGAGACCTATTTAGATCGTTTTTTCGCCCCCGTAACCACCTATATTCCAAATTTCATCGAAATCGTTAGAGCCGTTTCCGAGAACGTGATTGCAAATATACAGGGTGGAAAGATAAGTCGGGCCCTGGAGGGAAACTACCTTAAATCCTGGAGCTGGCTCATTTTACTTAAAGGAGACATTCCTTTATTTTTAAAAAGAAACAAAACTGCATTCAAAGATTTTCAAAAAAGCCTCACACACGGCCGGGGATCGAACCCGGTTGAATCTCTCTAAAAATCTGAGTTCGTTTTTTTTGTTGTTTTAACTATTGTTGCTAAGGAACTCTGTATCTACAATCACAGGAAAATGTTAAATTTCATAGTTTAATGTACGTAAATGGACCTTTCCATACTAACCCGCTTAGTATGTATGTATGTAAGTATGGGGAGATGTGACATCTGAAACTGGACGAAATTGGAAATTCGTAGTATTATTTATTTTCATCATTTACATCAATCTTTTCAAAACTGTAATAAAATATCATTCCCATACTTAGGTACCCATATTAGGTAGGCATTTCCGTATTTAAACTGAAATTCGGCATTTTTAAGTACGAAGTTGTCATGTCGTTAGAGGTGCCCTATCATCTTCCCTCTTCTATTTTCTAAGTTCCTAACTAGCTGCCTGGTTTGCCCCACTCTATTCAGCACATACATATACATATAAATACAAATATTTCTCGTTTAATAGTATAGCATTCAATTAGAAAGCGATACTCAAAAAACAGTTTCTCGTTATCCGTCCTCAGTCAATCTCATTCATCATTCGTTCATTCTGCTCTAATTTAGTCTCACTCTTCTATTCCATCGTCTATCACTCAGTAACTCATTCCTACATATTATACTGGGCTGCAAAAGAAGGTATAAAACCCATATACGTGACGATTACTAAAACTGTTATACCTTCTTCTGCAGCCCAGTGTATGAGCACAATCGATAAATAAATTGCTTTAATATTTATCCGTGAAAGTATCGAAAATCCGATTCCACAGGCTAGCCTGCCCACGTAGTTATTACAACATTTTCTGTTTTCTTCCTGCTATTCTATGCAAAGTGTTCGATATTAATTATTTCTGGTTCCTGCTTTGACATTTCGCTCCTTTATTTACGTAACAAGCCGAGGCACATAAATTCCGGTAAAATGAGACACAAATAGTACGCGATCCTAATAAAGGGAAACATCAAAGGATTCGTTCAAGGAACCGCGAGCTGGCTGGCGGTGGGTTTTTTCCTTTTAATTGTCGGGAATGGACGATTTTGTTGCAGATATATGTAGGAAGTACAAAAGATATTACCGTATTGGTTAATAAGGTGCATAAGTATGGTAGCAAACCATCGCAAGTTCAGACAAGGATGTGTGCAACTCAATTCTGACCGATATTCAATTACGTCCATACCATTCACGACAAACTGCGGCCTCTCGGGAGGGTCAAGCTGCCTCGTGGTAAGCCAGTCCTATCAAGCTGGTCTAATTTGACAGACATTCAGATGTACTCTATGAGTAATGATCTAAGGAATGAGTCCTCTAATTAGAATAAGCTGGAACAAGGTTTAGTCCCATTTATAAAAACTGAGCCTTAAGAGCCAAGTAACTATAAAAATACACCACAAATGCTACCCTTGTTGCAAGCTGAAAAACTGATGTTAATAAGGTTAGGATACCATTAGTCGTCATCACCAATCATATTAGCCGAAAGACGTTCACTGTTAGACATAGGCCTTCCCCAAAGAGTGCCAAAGTGATCGGTCTTGCGCCACCAGTGGACTCCCGCGACCTTTACCAGGTCATCAGTCTACCTTGTGAGTGGTTTGTGTACCCACGCTGCGTCTTCCGATACGTGGTCGTCACTCAAGAAATTATCCGCCCGAACGGCTATCGGTTCTGCGCGCATTGCCCCGCCCACTGCCCCTTAAGCCACTTTACCATTAGTAGGTATCATTATAATATTATTTAGTGTAAATTCTTTTATAGGTTAGTACTATCTCCAAAAACATTAAGTTGGTAAAAGTGCGTCATAACAAAATCAGTATACCTACGCAAAATTTTCCTTCAAGCGAATAAGAACGTATATTTATTTGGCATTAATGTAGTCAAAACTCGAAGGCTGCAAAAACAATGAATTAGTAATATCTTCGTTGAATTTGAATGTATCTAATAAATCCATTTTCATCGCTGAAGATAAATTTAGGGTTGATGCAAAATAAATAGAAGCTTCGAGAAAAGTTTCGAGTTAGCCGCGGATTCCCTCAAGCAATTAATGAAACAATAAACCTAAAATTGGTGCAACGCCCTGAACGATCCGCGGTCACCAATCTGAGAAACCGTAGCCAAGAACCGACGGACCAATGTTTCTCTTTGCGAAAATGTTACCAAGTTTTTCAATTCAATTCAATTTATTTAATGCAGACCTGATCTATACAATATGCTAAGTACCTATTAAGTTTTTACCCGACTGATATGTTACTCGAACGCATGTATGTATATGTGGACAAAATTTCGTGTAATAACATTATGGATATCAGAGTTTTAACATAATGAATCTATGTATTTCATGGACTACAATCCAAACAGCTTGATGGTTTTTTGACATATTAGGTGTCGTTGGATTTCTATTAATTACGGGAGTCACATAGGGTAGGTTTCTATTTGTAAAATAGCAGTTGAGTTTCTTGAAATAATTTCAATTTAGATAATGGGTAATATATTGCATTCTTTGCTGAAAAAAAACTGTATCAGTTTGTTTAAAATGATTTCTTTAATGTTGCAAACTACTATGTTTTTTCTGTGTATAACTTCTTAGAACGAAAACGAGGAATGTAGCTATATCTGAGCTAATCATTGAGGATTAACTTGCAAAGAAGGAACAATAAGTCGACTATTAAAAGTATATTTTTTATATATTAAGTTGTTATTATGGGATCAGGGTCTATTGAAAATCAGCCCTGCCAAACCCAGCTGACTTAATGAACTGTATTTTCTGGGAAAACTATAAAGGTTTGAATTTGTTCCGATAACAAGGATTAAGGAAATCTCTTAGGTAACAAAAAAACGACATACCTTGTCGGATCACACAATCTGGAAGATCAATAAATCTCCTTCCTATTTATAAAAGTTCCTTAACGGTCAGATATAAAGGTTCTTAAGTGGTTTTGGACTGTAGCAAAATTACGGATATGAAATATAATAAGCCAAACCCAATAACTTCGTGTGACTCATTCACCATCATCGCTCTGTGTCATCATGTGCACTGCTGGACAATAGCGTCTTTGGCTCACCACTGATACTGGTCGTCTTCTATTCTCTTCCATTCTCTGCCCGCTGCATTACGAATTCCTAATAAGTTTAAACCTTGTGGCCAAAATTTGTTTAACATTTACTTTCCACATTTCCCTGTCGATTGCCCTGTGGAAAGCAGTCCGCGCCCTACATTACGTTTGCTAATTAATACTCGTACCTTGGTTTTACTAATCGATGTCATTTCATTTGGTGAATCAATTCCTTATCTGTAACCGGAGTTTCCAGTAATTGCGAGACTTCCAGCGGGGGCCTACGACCCAGCAGAATGGGAATTCATTAAGAGCCATTCAAGTTATCACAATATGACTATTAGAGCTCCATTCAATTTTAAATTAAAACCGAGACTGCAAAAACTGGAGAGCTGGTTATGGTTAGCCTTTATTGCATAGTATGCCACCTTCTTGGTATGTTATCTGTAGATAGGTTAAAAATCAAGATACATTGGCAAAACCAGCATTTTTGAAGAAACGTAGTGGTAAAAAACTTTAGGCATTGGTAAGGACCAAATTTAATTAATATAACCTCTTTGCGTCATTCAAATTGGTACAACATTAAATATATGTATCGTAATAACATAAATAAACAATAGGTCTACAAAACTACAAAAATGAACATCACTCACTCATCACTTTGTGATGCTAAACTGTAGAATCCGAACTTCGCTTCTTTCAAAAAAGATACCATGAATGTGTTTTGAAAACGCGATTACAAGGACTTGTAAATATAGGACTAGTGTAGACGTCATTTCTGTTAATCCAGCAACGCAACGGTTAAAATTTCATATCTTAGAAAACAAACTACTGCTAAGCGATTTCATAATTCCGATTATAAATTACATTTTTCCTATATCACCACACGGAACGTTAAGTACAGATTTTATAGCTTAAAGACAAATTCTCAACTCTGACCTTACATAAATAGTGAGTAAGAATAAAAAATGGTTTTTAATATCAGTAGGCTAGCCGGAGAAACGACTTCTTACATTGACTAATGTGTTCATATGCGTCCGTATATTTGGGAACAGTCGCTGTCCAATTTGATTATGAAAAGTTAACGTGAATTTACTGTTTAACTCGATTTTGTTACGGCACTTGTGAGGTATACTTATTGAATATTATATGTAATACAAGCAAAATTAGAAACTTAGTTGGGTATATGATGAGTTTTCTCGTTTTCTCGTGGATTTTGGGTTTATAATAATATGATGATTCTTATGTCACGACACAACCATAAATGACTCAATTCCAATACGAAGTGCATAAACACGTGTGTGTGAGCACAAAAATTGGTAGTCCATAGGTTTGGTTTAGTTGGAAACCAGAGACTTCTTGAATTTACTCATATCATACGATTTGCTAAAGTTTTGAAACAATAAAATAATCGTATCCACTATGTGTGCAGTGTACTTTCTAACTTTAGATAACTGTTACTATTCTGTGTAGTTACGCTATCACAACCTACATTTAGACGAAATTATACGTCCACTTAATATCAGACCACGATCATTCATTATAAGAGACATTGCTTTCGACCAAACCAAATATGACCATGCCTCCCCGCAGTTAACACCGCAGAAAGGATCAACCGTAATTGGTCATGTTTAGGTCAATTGACTCTTGAAATCCATGGTAAAGATTAGCTGTTTTACCTATCAATAATCCATTACTTGCGAGGCAAACAATGTGGTGTGTTATCGGTACCAGTTGATGAATGGTTGAGTGCGTACATTAGAAAATGTCAATAAATAAAATGTAAATATCTTGGTGGTCATCTCGGGGCGGGAAACTTGAGACGGCATGTGGGAGCGTGAAGTACAGTCAGTTTAATTTTAGAGCCTATTGATTGTCCGACTGCTGCGCAAAAGCCGCTCCCCGTGATCTCCATGAGTCCATATTAAGTGTTTCTTCAGCCCAAATGCAGCTTAGGATAAGGATTATAACTAGGTAACGATACTCCAGTCGGTGTGAACAAATACTTATTGTAAAAGAACTCTGTAAAGCTGTTGAAGAAGTAAGAAGAAAAAAATGATTGTATTCTGAGCAGCGATTCTGGTTCTTCATTTAAATTAAAACAAACATGGTTGAGTTTCCTTTTTTTTATTTAATAAAATCATTAAAGAAAAATATGAAATTTTTGATATGTTAATGAAACAAAACAAAAACAGAAACGCCTCTGTGAATCGGATATAGGGAACATGAAACATTTATATAACACCTCTATAAACCCTTATAACTATGCAATAAAATTATTTGGAATTTTTGAAATAAAGAAGATGAATACCAGGTACTATGAACAGCCCAGTCTGCGTTAATGTCGATTAAAGATGGAAGTAAATAAGAGACAGCCAGAAAGAGAAAAGCACCAATCACTAATGTAAGTATGTAATGTAATGGTATATTAATTTTCAGCACATAGACCATGATTAAATAAATAAAATTAAATAGCCTTTATTTCCCATCATCTTAGAAATAACATGCTAAATTAAACATTTTAATTGATCAGCTTATCTGAGCTTTTTATGTATGGATTTATATATTTTACAGATTTTTCAATTCTTAATTTTACATATAAATATGTTAATTATACATTTTCTTTTACATATAAGCATTCTCTATTCGCTTTTATAATAAGGATGATTTAATCGTTGGTGTATACTGGGTATACTTATTTAGAGTGTCTATACAACGTTTCGAAATATATATATATATATATATATATAAGTATATAATATTAATATTTTTAACCATGCTTGGCACTACCCTGAAACACTGTCAATCGTGTTCATTGCCAAGCAATATATAATAACTCGATGAAGATATTCACCTAGATTACGCTTCATGTCTGCTCTCTCATAGAGAAAGTGTTGAAATTCATATTTTTATTTTTTCCTGTTCTGAATTCAAAACGCACATTCATATCATTCTGGCAGATCGATCACACAAAAACAAAATCTGAAAAAAAAATGTGTGAACAGAATGGCTTAATTAGGGTCGGCCACCCACATGTGAGACCCATGGAGTTGTCAGCGTCCATAGGCTAAGGTGGCTCCTTCCATCATTGAGAGTCGTACGCTTATTTGTGACGAAGTGGTATATTTTTTTTTATGCAATTTGTGTTTACTGAAAGCGACCCACCCCGGCTTCGCAGGGGTTTATATGTACTAATACATGCATGTATACGTATAAACCTTCCTCTTGAAACACTATCTATTAAAAGAAACCGTTGCGTAGATCTAAGCATACATAGGGACAGACAGACAGCGGGAAGCGACTTTGTTTTATACTATAAATAAATATTTGCGGACAATCTTACACACATCAACCTAGTCCCAAACTAAGCAAAGCTTGTACTATGGGTACTAGACGACGATATACATATATGTCTATACTTATATAGAGAAATAAATTCTTAAATAGATAGAAAAACATCCATGACTCAGGAACAAATATTCGTACTATGTAGTGAAGATTAGTATTCAAACTGTGTGAGCCTTCTTACGTTAGTAATAATAAAATTACAATAATCCGTCTCTCTCGGCGCTGCACTGGGTCAATAATAACCCGGAGTGTACTCTACAAACCGGTAGCGTCAGATAAGTAGAGTTAAGCTCAACTTCAATATGTACCTACAGCTCCTTCCTACGCTCAATTTGCCTCTACAATCTATGTTTTTTTTGCTTTACATCGTATTAAGGTTGGCGGAAATTTGAGTTTTACTGTTGGCGTATTTTGTTTTTTTTTTTACTTTCTGGTTTTGCACTTTTGAAAGAGTAAATTTAATATAGGTCAATGTTAAAGATTATTGACGGATTCTATCTGTAATTTAAAGCTGTAAAATATTAAATGAATTTAATACATTTATTTTACTAAAACAATGCAGAATGTTACTTAATTTCAAGCAATTTCTTACATAGGTACTGTTTTTTTTCGGTTTTTCTCACTGAAAAGCAATTAATTTCACGACAACAGTCAAATTTAATTACTTTATAAATGAAATTAAGAATAATATTTTTTTATACTTTGAGACCATCCGAGACGCCAATCAGTAATTAATTAAAAACGTACTTTATAGAATAGCTATTAAAGATGCAACGAAACTTATTAAATATACAGCAAAACCACTGGTCCGCACCGCTTAACATTTTGTCAGAGTATACGCTACACGACTTCAAAAAACTCCATTATGAGTCAAGGGAATCTAATCTTTATCTATAAGAAGTTAAAACTGATAAATGCAGTGACAAAACAATGTCGCTTAGGGTTGATTTCTTTCTCAATCTCCTAACTAATTAAGCATAGCGCCTAAAGTAAACATTAAAAAAAGCGTCACATAATAGAACATTTTAAGGTGAATTAAGACATCCGTTTACCTTTTTTAAGCATGATGATGTGTAACGATTTTGATTTTCTAGCAACAAGATGACGGAAGGTAAATGATTAAATTCGAATGAAGAAAAATCCTTTTAGTTCGAATTTAACCCTTGTAGCTTTGACATACGACATACAGTACCCATGCCATACTAGGCTAATAGTACTGGTCACTAGTGCAAAGTTGAGTGACTAGCATGGGCACTGTACTACTAGGACGTTTACCTTTACTGGTAGGTTATTTTTAAGTTAGTTTTAGTTTTAAATTTAGTTTCAATTGTATATTCTGTTTTTTATGTGTTAACAATAAATACTAAATACACCCTACTAAACCCTAATAAACCTTACTAAGTTGTATATATTTTTTTAAAGTAAGTACTAGTACTATTTTAAAATAAAATACCATCGTTGATAACCATCGATCATTTGGAAATATTTGGAAAAGAAATCGGTACATTTTTAACCGCAAGCCCTTTACTTATGAGAATCGAAATATATATTTTTATTATTAAATATGCTTTGCAAACAGCTTACAAAAACATAAATAATTATGTTACTTTTGAAATCCTAAACACTTAGATCTTGCCAAATAAAGCTGTCATAACAATTAATTAACTACTAAAACTTAATATTACTACTAGATATCAATTTAAAAGCAGCATGACATAAGACATACTGTACTCGTATGTCACACGCATTAAAGCTAGAGTTATAGCGGTAATAAACCTCTCCCAATATCGGCAAATTCATAAGTGATCGCCCTATAAGCTCTATGACAATGCTCCTATAAGAAGCGTAAGCTACTTTTATAGATGACTCCTGTATTCTTATCAAAAAATCTCAATATGAAGAATGGACCCACGGTTGCGTACCTACGAACGTCGTTAAGATGCTATCCTCTAGCTACAACGACTAATCTGTGCCTCCCGCACAATGGCAGGGGAGGATAACCTTTTTTTACTACTTTATTTTTATTAAGACTAGGGTCTCGTGTGACAGATCGATCACGTGAAAAAGTTGAAGTCGGGTGTGGTTTGGGTAACAAATAATTCTACGCTTGTCGGTTAAGAGCGGGGTAAAAATGTTGAGTATTTCTTATTGTGCTGCGCCTTCGTGCTTTATTTGATTGAATGTTATTTTTTTTTAATAAAGGAATGTTATTTCCGTAGCAGAAAGTTGTTATGTATGTTTATAACTTTACAATATCAAAAAAGGAAATAAGATTTCGAAGCTTTCAACTAGGAAGCCAGAGTTAATTGACTTCTATTTATTAAACCTAATATAACTGGTCCTATCGTATGATGTAATTATTGAAACCTATCTAAAATACTTCTAACGTTAGTATCAATAATATGAGAAAATGATTACGCCGGTTTTATATGACTCATAAAGATAATTGCGCCGCTATAAAGCTGTAATAAGTGAAGTAGAAGTAAGTTATAATTGCACTACAGGTTGTGCAGCTCTAAATGTGGCTGGTTGTCCTTCTCAGAAACCTTGTAAATGTATATGTGAGCCGTAGAAACCGCGGAGAAGAAGAGATTCTTTAAGAAAAATAATATCGAAAAACTTAATTGACATAAAATATGTCTATAAATTATTGAACCTGCTCACACAAATTCACTAGAATCGGTTGAGAAATGCGTCCTGCAGAGGGGGACAGCCGGACAAAATAAATACATTTTGACTAAGCTGAAACGGAGAACATTGTTCGCTTCGCTCGCTCGTTCAATTAGTCATATTATTATAGGAAAAGTATTATGTTGTTTTTCTACTCGTCGACTTTAATCTTTGAATTAAGATTTCGTACACGAAACTAAGATCACATACTTTTTAATCCTGGAGCTCCACGAGCTCGTCACGGAGCTCGTGGTTTCATAAGATAACCGCCAGCAGTCATCTTATGAATCCAGGTGCTGTAAAAGATAACTGTGAAGACATCAACGCGCAAAGATAGGTATTAAGCTGCTGCGCTTCATTTCAGCAAGGCGATTTTCAATAGATACCAAGTTTGTTTAATAAATTATTATTTCCGTTGACTCGTAGAAAAAGTATTGTATACAATAGTTATATAATTAGCTTTTTAAGTCTCGTACCTTAATTACACTCAGCAAGCTTCGTGGCCTAAACGTGGTACTCGACTTAAAAAGCATACATTATACAATGATTGCATAAATTACTTTTATCTACCCACATATTATAAATCCTCTATAATGTGTTCGGAAACCATATATAACGACCATCATTATTGCAACAAGTTACGTAACATCAGAGTTTTATCTGTGCTAGTGATATTATAATGTATGAAAAATCATAATGACATCGATATCGATGTTATTATGGAAATCTAGTTGGTCATTATTTGAAATCTAGTCGGCCATGGCGGTGCAATGGCGGTTATTCTGATGGTTTCTGAACACATCATTGAGGATTTATAATATGTGGGTAGATAAAGTAGTGTATGTAACTGTACATAATTAGGCATTAAAACACTCGTGTTAATGCCCTACATTATGTACCTACAGGCACATAAACTACTATTTTGTCTTCTTATTAGTAATGTATCTAGTCTCCCTCATAACTCAGTACTGAGTACAGCCATTACAAACTAGTATTATTATTATTTTGCTAGTAGTGTTCATAATAAACGTTTTAGGAAAATTCGATGATGGTGATGTAATTTACTTAACAGGTTTAAATAAAAGTGTGTTTTAAAAATTATCAATAATATACTTACCAGATACTTATATTTATCTGGTATATTATTTATAATTTTTAAACACATTGTTATTTATACCTGTGTATTGAAGTATTTCAATACACCAGATCCTCCTTATTTTCCTGAAATCTATGGTACATTTGATAAAAATTCTAGCATGAGATCGAAGACTTCCCTGTCGAAACGGAAAAGTTACGGAAATAAAATATTACATACATGTATGTATCTAAAAAAACCACCGATAAGGCGTTACGCAGAATTCTTTTTGTTAAAAACCAATAATAGTATGTCACACAAGTAAAATTAAAATATCATTACTTTAAATTCAACACCAAAAATGAAGCATAAATTCGTGATCCAAAGCCTCCGCCGCTATGAGTAATGAAGTTAAACACCACTTTATAGTCTCATTATGTCCGATGCATCGTACTTCATTAAAATATCATTAATCCTATCAAAACGTGCTTTTATTCACAGTTAAACATGACTCGGGACCATAAAGAATACAAACGCATCGTTTGGTACCACACGTGAGCACATAGCGGTTTTCCAAAGACAAACTCTTAAAAGGCAACTTCTAAGTATGAATCTCTGTGGTCCTTGTTACTTTTTAGAATTAAGTGATAATTCTGATACGGGCATAGCTAATTTAGGTAGCATTGTAACCCTCCATCTTGATGCGTCTGAATAAGATTATCAAGAGAGTAAAACCCGTTGGGAGTCATTGGTCATAAATCATAGCTCATAAAACGCAACTGACAATCACCTCTTCTCCCAATACGCTTCTAGGAAAAAAAATCGGTCAGTCAAAAATGAACTTTAACTTAATAGTGTTAACTTTTAAAGTGTTAAAGCAGTTCGTGATGAAGCGAGAGAGGAGTGTCGTTAAAATGACAAGCGAACTTAATACTCCGTTTGATCAGACCAATTGTTGGTATTGTGTTTTCTGTCTATTTTTATAGACGGCAAAAAAGTCGGATGCGTGTGATATGGGTTTCATTTCAGAGGGTTCATCAGAAACAAATGTTGGAGTTATCCGATATTTGTCTTTGGTTTATATGATACAGCTTCAAAAATAGACGCATACATGTCTTAGTAAGATATACGACAGTAGAAGAAAATATTTTATACTAAATTAACTAGTTACCACTCATTATTTTCGCTTAAAACATACTTACTTACATAACTACCCATATTTCAAGTACAATATCTTACACAGCGTCCCAACATAATATATATACCGAATTATTATTTATACTCAGGATCTTACTGAGCACCACAAATGCAGTGAACCCACTGCAACAATATGCTGACTAAAACCTCTTTTATATACACACATTTCGTAGTATGTAAGTATCGCGTTTAAGTATTTATTTAATTTCGGTGATAAGTTAAGTAAGTGAAATATCCTCAATATTTTAACGCAATGATACTGATGATGACACAATAAATTAATGAGTCTTTTAATGGTCTGATTTTATAGGTATATTGGTATAAACAATTTTGCCGATACCAACATTCAATAATAGTAATTAAATACATAAAGTTAACACGGTACCCTAACCACGAATCGTACTTAATAAGCATGGCGTATTGTTAGTGTATACCATACAACATCCAGTCAAAAAAGGCTTATCAGTCAATAATGGTCTAGTATACATACGCTTCTTTACTTCCACATCCATCAGGAATGTAGGGTTGGAGGACAGGCATCAATCAAAGGCTTGTCTTGTCGTTTTCGGCTAATCTAAAGATTTTAAAGCACAATGTTTGTAATGAAGTAGTTGTGCTAGTTCAATAGATGGTTATGTTTACATAGATGTTTGTTTTTGTAAATATAGAATTATTGATCTGTTACTTCTTGAATAGGGTATTCAATAAATATTGAAAAATTCCGATATAATATCTTAATGACATTTTTTTTATTTCCAAAAAGCACCTATGTAGGTAGAGACAGCATCGTATAGTCAGTAGCAGCCAAAGTAGCCAAATTGACAATGTATTGTTCTTCCTCTTCTTGTTCACGTTTCGATGGTTTCCTATTTCCTTGGTGTGCGGGACCAGAAACTGGCAATGGCTAAAGCCCTATCTGAAGCGACACGGAGGTTTTGTCCAGAGCAATATATGTAGATAATGAAGTATAGTATCAGTGCTAGCACAATCGATGGAGATTTTTTTACTTCTTTGTTTTCGTAAAAATATACAATTATTGGTTTATTAGTTCTTGAATAGGGTATTTAGGCAACATTGAAAAAAATACCCAACATATCTTTATGACATAAGTTTTATTTCCAAAAAGTATCTAGAGTCAGCATCGTATAGTCAGTAGCAGCCAAAGTAGAATCCAGTCTTTCGGTACATATATCTTTATTACTGTAAGAGTAAGGAATAAATATATTTTTGATCGATATTCCATTTCTGTTTGGGCATTTTGTACGCCTGTGTCTTATCAATATTTATTTATTATTCTAGGCTCAGCAACGCGCATTTGTCATCCCTGGAGTTCCTAGCCTTAGGTTACCATGTTTAGGTACCCATGTTTGCGTACCTACGATGTGGTAAACAAAATAATGCAATAAAGGAGAAAACGAATTACAGGCGTTTCCAATTAAATATGAGTTGAACCAGTCATAAAGAGCTACCATACGCAATTAAAAAAGCCATTATAACAATAATGTAATATTTATAAAACCTATAGCAGTATTTCCGAGTGTTAAACAATGCACCGTTTTGCAACAGTGATTGACAGCTGGTGTTTCCCGAACTACTATATATTAAATGTAAACGTTTATTACAACGCGCCAAGGTTAATTTGTTTGATCTTGTGACGAACGGAGCTAATAAATCATTATAGCTGTTTCTTTTTAAATTTTTGTGAAAGTGCGACGCGAAATTATTGCCTTATCGAATAACCGTTTATGTGACAGTTCCCATTAATTCGTTGAGTGTTTTGCTGTCGAATATTTAAATTAAGTTTGGATAATCTGCGATGATAATTTTTCTTCCCAAATTTATAACATTGAAAACTTTGCGTAAATAGAAACTACGATGAAAAAAAATATATTATTGATTTAAATCACATGACAAGGTTACAAATGTGTAGAAAGTAATTTACTAATTTTTGATGACATTTGTTCAAGAATGATCAACCACTCAGACGCAGTAAATAAAACCACTACAAATTTACTACGCTAACAATAAGATTCGGTATTAACAAATATGCCATGTCTGATGGATAGAGCTTATTATGTAGTATCTTACTTAAAGAAACTTCAGTGATTAAGGAGAGTGACATATGCACAAATTAACCGGTTGATCCGTTAGAGAAAGGAATCAAAATTTCACACAATATTCACAATTTTACGTGCAACAACCGTTTGAAAACACTTTTTGTTGCAATAAAGGCCATAACGCGAGCGTTGTTTCGCACAAAGGGAACCATTAACTTGTTGTTTGGTAACAATATAGCTGAGTTTTTATTGCATGAACGTTACATCTCCCTACCAATTTTGAAAGCGTGCTCGGAGAAATTATTTTTTGGAAAATATTTTTGAGGGTTAATAGCTGTGTTGTGAATGAATTCGAAATATGTCTGATTATCCATACGTTAATTATTTATTTTAACTTTATTGCACAATAAAAAGTCACATAGGTATACAAAAGGTGAGCTTAATGCCTGACGGCAATCTGTACCAGCCAACCTTGAGGTCAAATAGAAAATAATCATTGTTGGTGAGAGATATAAGTACAACACTGAAAAATACATTTATTTTCTAAAGTAGACACAAGATGATAATTAGATAAATTAAATTAAATTTAAAGTAAGTTAAATCTAAAAGCGGCCAAGTGCGAGTCAGACTCGCGCACGAAGGGTTCCGTACCATTATCTATAAAAATATTTATTTTATTCAGTTTTTAGGGTTCCGTACTCAAAGAGTAAAACGGGACCCTATTACTAAGACTCCGCTGTCCGTCCGTCCGTCCGTCCGTATGTCCGTTTGTCCGTCCGTCCGTCCGTCCGTCCGTCTGTCTGTCTGTCACCATGCAGGCTGTATCTAACTAATACCGTGATAGTTCCAGCTGAAATTTTCACAGATGATGTATTTCTTTTGCCGCTATAACAACAAATACGAAAAACACAGAATTAAATAGTTTTTTATAGAAAATGGTACGGAAACCTTCGTGCGCGAGTCTGACTCGCTCTTGGCCGGTTATAGTATTTGTTGTTATAGAGGCAGCAGAAATACATCATCTGTGAAAATTTCAACTGCAACTATAACGGTATCAGTGAGATACAGCCTGGTGACAGACAGACAGACAGACGGACAGCGGAGTTTATAATAGGGTCCCGTTTTACCCTTTGAGTACGGAACCCTAAAAAGGCCCTCGAGGCATTGTACCGAGGATGCTGGCGGCATTTTCTCGTTGAATTGCAATGCTGATGCGTTGCGCGAGAAAACCGCCTGCTCTTCGGTCACCAGTACCCTTATTGTGAGATACAATCGTAACCTAACGTTAAGTAACTAATACGAGATCGAATAAACGCGCTTCGAATAGATTTCGATCTCGCTACGGTATTCTTCGATTCGACCCGTCAAACTTGTAACTCACACTGCCGTTGGACTACGAAACCAACTGCAAAACGTTAGGCACTTTGCGTTTAGTCTTCGATGCGTAATTTAACGTTCGATTCGTACTACCAATCGGTAGTGTGAGACGTTTCGAATCGAAGAATACCGTCGCGACTGTAGTTTACTATTTCACTTGCAAAATGGCCCGTGATATCGTATTATAATAAAAATAAATAAAAATAAAATAAAAATTGTTTAATTCAGACCGAGATCCATAATAGTGTTAGTAACAAAATGGGGCTTACAAGACTATATTAGTATTACACGATTAAGTTTAGTTTAAATAAAATTTTAATTAAATTTACATTTAGGCACCTCTTCGGTTCTTTCGGTACCTATGGCAGAAAGGTAGGATTATTATTCCGTCAAGAGTTAACGTAGATCCGATCGAAATTTATCTCAAATTTAAGAACTTATAAAAATAAGGGTTTTGAATTGACAACATATATCCGCAAAATTCGGATTGTCGCGTATTTTGTATTTAAAAATGCAAAAAATGGCCCCCGCGCCGCCATATTGTATCGACAGTCGACACTGTCTACGTCGCGATGCGCGTATTCTGTTATGTCATAACCGACAAACATTTAAAATAAAACGATAAATGCTAGTGATATAAGGTTGAATATTGGAAAATCGTGAACGAACGTGAAGTCGATAGCGAATTAAGTAATGTATAAGTGCCTCACGTTACAGTTTGGATTTTTAGTTCTATGAGTGGCCACCAGGGGCGGTGTATAGACTTTTCATACTAAATCTTGACGATAGGCGGTAGCGTCGATAGTAGACGCGACTCACTTCAATCCCACGCTAAGGGTGCTGTTACACTGAAATAGGTAATTGACTATACTCAATTCAGCATTTTTTTATGAAAGGTAAAAACACTCGGTTAGTAGGAAGTTTTTAGAGATTGTTTTGCGCGTATTTTAGTGAGTTTTATTACTAATGTAAGAACTAGTGGCTTTGTGAGCAATAAAAATCGCAAGCCAGGCTCTTTTTTAGGGTTCCGTACTCAAAGAGTAAAACGGTACCCTATTTTCTAAGACTCCGCTGTCCGTCCGTCTGTCCGTCCGTCCGTCCGTCCGTCCATCCGTCCGTCCGTCCGTCCGTCCGTCTGTCTGTCACCAGGCTGTATCTCACTGATACCGTGATAGTTCCAGTTGAAATTTTCACAGATGATGTATTTCTGTTGCCGCTATAACAACAAATACTAAAAACACAGAATAAAATAGTTTTTTTATAGATAAATGTACAGAACCCTTCGTGCGCGAGTCCAACTCGCAATTGGCCAGTTTTTTCATTTTATTTTTCTTGTTTCGAAAAACTAAATCGACAAAAGAAAATATAATTAATGAACCTGCTTTAACGGGAATCGGTTGAGAACTGCGACCTGTAGATGACAACAGCCGTACATACGAGAGTAAAACGGAACTCAAAGAGTAAAACGGAACCCTATTACAGAGACTTCGCTGTCCGTCCGTCCGTCCGTCTGTCTGTCACCAGGCGAACAACCTCTGTCTCAAGAACCGTGATAGCTAGAGAGTTGAAATTTTCACGGATTATGTATTTCTGTTGCCGCTATAACAACAAATACTAAAAACAAAATAAAATATTTTTTTAAGGGGGGCTCCCATAAAAATAATTTGCAATTTTTATAGATAATCTGTCACCAGGCTGTATCTCAAGAACCGTGATATCTAGAGAGTTGAAATTTTTACAGATTATGTATTTCTAATGCCGCTATAACAACACATAATAAATACTTAAGTACATAGAAGACATCCATGACTCAGGAACAAATATTTGTGCTCACCACACAAATAAATGCCCTAACCAGGATTCGAACCCGGGACCTCCGGCTTCGTAGACAGGGACACTACCAACTAGGCAACAGGAGGCTCCCATACAACAAACGTGATTTTTTTGCCGTTTTTATAGATAATGGTACGGAACCCTTCGTGCGCTTCGCACTTGGCCGGTTTTTTTAAATACCGCGCTGTTTTGTTCTTGAAGCGTTTAGGGTCTCATATATTGTTTTACTTGAACGCTTTTGAATATTAATATGCTAAATAAATAAAAATATGGATTTACATATATCTACTACTTTCTTATAGCTACTTGATATTTCAAACAATGTTTATTTGATAGGTATAATATGATTACTAATAAATATAAATATAAAAGTTTAAGACCATGGAACAAAAAGCCATAACAAAAAGTCCGTATTTTGTTAAAAAAAATACCGTCGTGACTAATGACTAGCACGGAAAAGCATTTCCTATACCTACTAATATTTTCAATTTAAGATGATGAATTCATCCAGTTCAACTGAAAATTATACTTTAACACCGGAATTTTTTTAAATGGAAGCAACAAACGTCAAAAAAACGTCAATAGGACCGGCCATTGTGGCACTATTTGGGGGAGGCCTATGTCCAGCAGTGGACGTTCTTCGGCTGATATGACGATGAAGAAGATGATGATTCTTTTGAAATATCTACATACTCGTATATTAAACCTTGTTCTTAGGTAAAAAATATCGTGTTTTTAATTATCATGGACGGAGTGAAAAGAAGAGTATTACGCGGGCGCAGAATTATTTATATCTAGGGCGACGTTGCTTGAATCCTTCACTACGCTCAGGATTTCACTTTAGAATCCCTCGCTTCGCTCGGGATTCTATCCTGGAATCCTTCCCGTCGTTCTGGATTCAATAAGTCATCCTCGTTTCAATATATCATTTTGCTCCCTAGTAATACAATCTACTATTGCCCAAGCTGAAACAGAGAACTCGCTCGTTCATTAAATTATTTTCCGATGTCAAATACCGTATTGGTTAATAGAGTTCCCGTTACACGGGCTACATCATCACGTTTCCGTACACACTTCACACACAAACTATTTTATTCACTTGTGGATAATATGCTGATAAATTTAAGACGAAATATTCAATTTACACTACACGTTAGGGATACTCGATCACAACACTCCCATTAACCGCAAGTCGTGCGCATGTACGAGTACACACCCCGTAATCAAACCCTCAATCAAACAATACGAACAGATGCAAAGAATGTATCCCAACATTCATCCCATTGCCGCTTGTGGCCAAGGGAATTAGACGGCGCATTCATCGACTGTCGTATAGAGACCTCGAGACTATCTGATAAAGAATCGGCGATAGTCCCCCTTCTTCTTTCGCGACACCTTTGTCATAACAAAGGATCTGTTTGGCCTCTCTGGCGTCTGAATGGGCTTGCAATAACCGACCCAAAGGCTTCCCGCGAGATCGGGCAGATATATGCCCTTCTAAAGATTTATTAATCTCTACTGGAACAATGAGATTCGGGCACCTGGCTTTTTTTACGACACTCGAGTATGCGAGCTGCGTGTTCGGTTGCATTGGGAGTTGTAGTTTTTTAGTTTTAAAGTGGTTTGAGGATCGAGGGAAATATGCTATTCAAGTTGGTCTTGGAAGTGCAAAGTAGCGAACAGGATGTAGAAATAATATAAAACTTTACTGTTAAGTAGTGCAGCAGTCTGAAACAAGTGGCATATTCATCTTCTTTTAAGTAATACACAAACTAATCTTCCTTCTACCTATTTTCGTTGGCGCGTAGGTTAATAATATTGGAAGGGTGTTCATTTCTAGATTTAAGCCCGCATCATACTGGCGCGGCCTAGCTAAACTTGTCATTAGCTCTGTCAAATTCCATATTAACCATCACCGCAGGCCGCGCCAGTCTGGGAGAGGCTTAAACTACACGGTATTTCACTGATATTCAAATCAGTCACTTTTTATGAACCGTCAGAAATGCTCTGTATTGTTGTGAAGTTTGTAGGAAAATACAGGATGGTGACGTCACAGTTTTCTATAGTTAAATTAGTTAAATAGCGTCCATTTTGGTTTTCATGTACATATTTTTTAATACCAACAATACGATAAAGCTTTGTGAAGTATTTTAGTGAGTTATGTTTGTTGTTGTTCATCAAGTTTGTATTGAAATTAGTTAAAGGAAATCACTAGTCTACACCAGGCGATCTCTCCGGGTGTATATACTGGAGTAAAAACAAAACAATTAATATTCCTACTAGAAACTTCCATGTCCTCAGTTATTCTAAACCACCCAAGCGATCAAGTTTCTCATTTCATTTGTCTAGATCGCGTGCAAAGGGACAGGTGTAATCAATAAGCTTTTTATCTCGACATCGCAGGCAAACGCAGGAATTCTTACACGTTCGTTCTCTGAAGCTAGAACTTAACACTTCAGATAATAACTAGAGATAAGGCAGAAATGCGTTAAGGGTTTAAATGGAAAGTCCGAACGTGATGTTTGGTGCATCAAATTAATCAAGGTTAAAAACCGATTGTATCTCTGAGATTGCGAGCGGGACGGTAGCGTATGTGTTCGCTTAATTGCTCGATTTTTTACGAAAACATTTTACTGTAGTCCTTTTATGAAATAATTTCTTATTTCAACGGCAATGTGTCATGCCGCTATTGATTATCCAGCCATAAGCAAAACTGAACACAAATTACATTACCCGTTTTCAAAATTTTTGTATGGCTATTTGAGATTCTGTATTTTTGCTGAATTTAAACGTAAACATCTATCATTAAAAACATAATCGGAATCCAAAATTCACTTTGCATCCAACCTTTTCGCTGTTTCTATCATTGACTTATGGCGTGGCTATGAATAGAGCAATAATTTAATAAAAGCCCCCTTTAATCGCAAGTAATAAATAATGGCTACTGCATTTAAAATTGTCAAACCACTGCATATTTCGTAGATTGGACGTCAATGTCAGCTGCTCTCCAATATAGCACATTTCTATGGTGCATCTTGATAACGAACCCTCATTTGGCAAATCAACCTCTGCGGGAGGCCGTCACAATATTTTAGTGTGTATGGCTCTATATGGTCGACTATGACATTTTTTTGTGGTGTCTCCTAATGTTCTTCACAGTTGTACAGAATCCCGTTTTTTGGTTTTACGTTTTTTGACAGTTCTCAGGAGCATTACTGTGATAATTTATTGCAAACGAATATGGAAATGAATAATGTGAAAAATCATGGACTAGTGCGAGCTTAACTCAACTGGCTTGTAATAGAAGTATATTTAGATGTTAAAAGTAGGTAAGTATAAATAGTTGCTGAGACTCATAACAACCCGGGTTAAGTTCATTTTATACCAGCAAAATAACGTATGTATGAATGTAAATACAGGATGGGCCAAAAATTTTTGCACTTTTGAAACTTTGATGAAAATAAAACCATGAAAGTTAATTTCCTGATCATTTAATTTTTGTGACTACCATCTAGTTAATGCAATTTATTTTTTGAAAATAATATCTTTGAGATGACCCCCATTTCGTCGCTGGCACTCCTGCAAACGGCTACGCAGATTTAAGGAAACTCGCTGACACATGCTGCGAGGTATCTCGGCTATCTCATAGACATTGTTAAAATACAGACAAAATAGGTTAAGTTTGTACAAAAGCGAACTTATCCCTGTAAGGGATCTCTTCCAGTTAACCTAACGTTTATGTAGTCTATTTTGAATTCTTTCGAGGCACAAACATTACTCAAACGTATATAAAAAAAAACATTTCCTCAAGATTTACAAACGTAAAAGTTTTTGCTAAACATACTTACTCATTTAAGGTAGAAAAGTACAAACATGTGCATGCAGTTCGATGCCTGCATATTCTTAAATTCAAAGTACAGAAAAAGTAAGAGGTTATACTTATGTATTTCCCCTTTTTTCTTATCCAAAAAATATTAAACCCGTCTCCACAACATCATAAAACGAGAAATTTAATAAATCCATTCTGTTTTGATCACTCCTCTTGTTCCGGGAACATTGCACAAAAGGGAACCACGAATAGCCCAAATTCGCCCAAAAAACTTTGGTCTTGTCCCAAACCTCAACCTTTTGTGTGATCTCATATTAAACCGCCCTTTCCCGAATTTATCGTCGTAGAATGATATGATGTCTTTATGTCTTATGTCTACTATTGTGTGCCACTTATCTGATCGTCTACGGTATTATGTTTAATGGTTGGAAGTGAATACTTCTATTTTTAAATTCATTGTTTGCCTGTAAGTCTTTGGGAACTACAATGGTGACAAAGATTTTGTTTATTTGATGTCCAGTTTGAGTTGCAAAGTTTTTTCCTCACATCAAAATCGTTATACAAACAGTGGAATTTGTATCCGAGGTCAGTATCATGAGTAACACCAACGTCCTTTTGCATATTTTGTTAGTTTGAACTATTGTTTGCTTTTTCAGGATTCACAACGAACACTAAAATTCACCAACCGCGCAGTTTTCAAACAAAAGATTTTGAGTCGTTCTCTAACAATTATACGTATTCTCTGCGGACGAAACCGTATATCACATGAAATGTTGGAATTAAATTGCGGTTGCGGGTACTGTGTCGGTAAAAATCTAAAACAGTGGATGCGAATATAGTTATTGTTCTCGCAGTATCTAAATTTCGCTTTTAACCGCAAAAATGGCCGGCCAAATTGATAACTCTTTGTTAAAAATATTTTTGGCGGGAACAATGAAAGTTTGCGGTTTGTTTATAATGAAAGTTTTCTGATGGTAGCTGGTTGTAATCTAACATTTATTATTATTATTATTTGTTTTGTGGGCCTTTTTATGCCACTTAGACCAGCAAGAAGTGATTTTTTGTGGCAGTGCTTTCTTTATATAGAGTTCACCGTTAAGGCCCGTTGCCTCCAGGAAATTCCAGATACTTTGGGCGGTGATATGTTATACTTCTTGTGGGTGCACGATGTGCCGCCCTAGGTAGGTACTTCTTTTATGCATGAGTGATCCGCAGGAGCAGAGAGTCTCCTCTGTCTTCTGGCAAAACCTGCAGGTTGCTTCCTGCTTCATACCCATTTGAAACAGGTGTTTGTTCAATTTGCAATGTCCTGTCAGGATTCTTGTCACTGCGCATGTTTTGTGACTTTGAGTTGTAATAGCTCCTTAGACAGCTTACTATTGAACCCTTTGATCAGGGCTTTAGCTTGTTCTAACATTAAACGATCTTGGAAGTGGGGCAATGGTTAACCAAAGAGCATAACTGTATAAAGATGCAGTTTATAGGTATCTATTTATTACAATAATTGTATGTAAATTGAGATGGAAAGTAATCATGTAGTGTCCCGTCAACAAATAATTAAAATTTTGCGTCGCGAGTTTAATAGGATTAACTGATTCTAAATAAAATAAAAAATACGAGTTCGTAATATGAGTCGGATGGATTCTACATTTCAAATAACAACAAAAATAAATGTCGTAATGTGCCACTCGGATCAAAGAAAGCAGTGTTTTGTTTGCCAACCGCGTCATCCTATTTTTCTGAATTCTCCATGTCTCGAAATAATAAATAATATTTTTATAACGCAAGCAAGAATGTGAAGATAACTAACTTTAAATGTCCTTTGGACTCGATGAACTACGACTTTAGTTATTCTTTGCTATTCTCACTGGTAAATATTACGATCCGTAGGTATAAGGAGGGCAAGCGCTTTAGTAAAATAGTACATTACTGCAGAAGCCGGGAAAAAGCCCTTTTCACTGCCAGGCATGTGTGCTTTTCTCAAACATGCAATGAAATAAATAAATAAAAACTCCTCAAATCAAACTAATTTTCATGGCTGAATGCCGTGATGCTGTGCCACAAATAGTGGAATAAAAATTAAAAAAAAAATACGTCCCGGCCCTAGACTTTAAATTTCATATGAAATTCCTTTACAGTTCTCTCGAGTTGATCCGCCCGAAACGTGATACTTTGAAGCCTGATATAACCCACGTAATGACTACATTTCATTGCATGTTTGAGAAAAGTATATTCGATAAATAATGCCAACTGGTATCTTTTAATTACTTAGATTATATATTATTTGTTTTAATGATAATTAGGTCTGATATAACTTTATCTATCTATTTATTTATTTAAACTTTATTGCACATAGGAAGAACTTATCGTACAAAAGGCGGATTTGATGCCATATAGGTGTGGTATAACTTCACTGTGTTACAAAACTCAATCGTCGTGAAAACGGAGTTCAATACAAATACAAATCGTTTATTTGCTGAATACTGTTTAAAGATGGTGGTTCCCATTGTGAAAGAAGAATTTTCGAATTATACATAAATTCAGCGGCGATACCAAGAAAATCAAAAACTCTCGTCACTCGACTAGTAGGTATTTAAGTGTGATAAAGAAGGAGATATCCGAACTTAGACATTCCCGAGCTCAGTTTTGATTCCCAAATCGATACGCAAGTCGCACGCAATCAAGTGCCTCGCACATTATCATTTATTACAAACACATTACCTACCACAACAAAACACTTCACAAATGTTACTACCATGTTAAAAGCGTAACAATAAAATTGTGTTACAGAGAGGTATGTCTAACTAGTTTCATAAATCACATAATCCCTTATCAAAATTAACACAGATTTCCTGTGTGGTCGTCGCAAATCTGTCGATTAGTATGCTGCGGTCGCGGCCATCATCGGGTTATCGAATCATGCGTTTCCAATATTCGTTTCATTTATTTTTAAACGCATCGGCATTGTTTACGCCTTTTTGCGGTTGGTAACTAACCGCAGTGGAACCACTGAAACGGTTACGCATTTTGTTATTGCTCCAATGTGTCGTATTACGTTAACTGAGTCACGGTGCGGTAAAACAGAAGTCTTTTGTTTTTTCTTGCGCGTTTGTTTGCATGGAAGGGGAGGGGGGAGGCCTTTGCTCAGCAGTGGGACATAGCGGGCTCGATATAATAATAATAATAATTTGTTTGCAGTCTTATAAAAGAGATTTGATATCATTGCCGTTTTAAAATTGTTATTTTTTTTTAATTAATTGTTTTACCATAGGTAGTGATAGTAAATATTAAGTAGTTTGTCTCTCCCACCTTGGTGTGAAAAAGTTGTTGTAGAACACTAGAGCTATAAGAACGTACATTTGACTACCAGTCTTAGTCGTCGTCATTGGGCTTAACATTAACAGTATCATTATAATATCTCGTATTCGTGAACTTGTGTAGATTCCTTCGTCATCAACATCCTTTCACAACATATCGTGTATGTAATTGAAAACAGTAAGCTACGTTTGGTACGTTTGGTATTATCCTAGCTCTTCAAGGAATTTGAATTCTCACTAACGTACAGTCAGACTTTATGTGATCGAATAAATTTCTAATTCGACTAACAGAACTTAATGAAAACGGCTCCGCTGCAGCTAAATTGGGAAAGCTAACGCTGGGGTTTTCCGCAATTATTTCACCTGGTGACGCTAAGTCTGCCTAGATAAAGTGATTCCGCCTCCCCGGGAACATCGTGTTTCCATTGTTACTCACGGCAAAATGTAGTTTTTAGGTAATAGGAAATTAAGGATCAGATATCTGATAGTACAAGGAGAGAAACAATTTTGAAAAAAACCTATGCCTAGTAGAAAGTGTTGTGAGACATGACATTTAATACACTTATTATTTTTTACCGGACGGCCGCTTTAGCCTAGTTGGTAGTGACCCTGCCTACGAAGCAAGAGGTCCTGGGTTCGAATCCCGGTAAGGGCATTTATTTGTGTGATGAGCACGAATATTTGTTCCTGAGTCATGGATGTTTTCTTTGTATTTAAGTATTTATTTCTCTATATAAGTATCTATATCGTCGTCTAGTACCCATAGTACAAGCTTTGCTTAGTTTGGGACTAGGTTGATTTGTGTAAGATTGTCCGCAAATATTTATTTATTTATTTATTTATGTAATTTTATGCACATCTTCGTTTACATTGATGTCGTCACAAACTTTTGATGATAATGAGGTGTTAACTTCTCTTGTCCCTTACTTGCCATATAAGGTGATCGATACAAGTCGATAACAGAGGTCAGATTGACTTGAAATTTGGTAAATGTGCGTAAATTGGGTTGTAAAGCAATAAAAAATAGCTGTTACTAGAAATACTTTGTGCTAAAATGTCGCTTTAAGGATGACTCACGCTAGAACGGGCCGTGTCCGGCACGGGCCGTTTTCTAAGAAAAACGTCGGTGTTTTTGCGCCGCCGAGCCATACAGAAGCCAGGACGAGCCACGGCTAAGGCTCGGAAGCGGCTCGGTGTCAGCACGGCCCTGTCGCGATCTTGCATATGGCTCGGCTTTGTAAAAACGCCGACGTTTTTCTTAGAAAACGGCCCGGGCCGGACACGGCCCGTTCTAGCGTGAGTCATCCTTTAAGAAAAAAACTTAGACAGTACACAAATCTACGTGTATCTTATAAAGAACAATGGAACCGCGCATGTTCAGAATGTAGTTCAAACCGATCGCGTAATTAAACCTGAAGCTTTTAAGCTACAGATTGAAATTATAGAAACCAGTTCCGATTTTGTTACTTAACTATCTCATTATGGATCAGCTAATCCGAGCTAAGCTTCTTTAAACCGGACTTATCTAGTTTATGTTCGTTGGATTCTTTGGCCAATTTAAATTGTTCTGATAGGAAAAGAACGTTAATTAAGTTATATGGCATTTTAATATGTGATCTCAGTTTCGATTGGACTTTAGTCGGGGCACGGTTATGTCCGTAAATCGATATGTGTGAAGTCGTCAATGTCAAAAGTTTTATGTGACTTTTAGGGTATAAAATAAATACTGTCATAAATTTAAGTCAACTGATACGAAAGATGTCTCTTGATATTATTCAAAAGCAACGGGTATTCTTGTTCGTTTGATTTTACTTATATAGTGTAAGTAATAACTGTAATGAGGTACACTATACATGTAATAATCCTTTTAATTGAACAGTGTATAACATAACTTAGTATTTAAGTTCTGTCTGTATTAAGCAAACAGGGCAGTATAGCAATCAGAGCAGCAGATATTCCATATTTATTTATTGTAATAAAAGCAAACTGTAGTAATAATCCATAAATACTAATCCGCAAACTTCCACAAAACGATATAGTCGAATAACCTACATATCTGTGATAAAATCCGCGACAAGGCTTCGCCAACATTAAATTCTACATTTAACGATTTAACTACTGACCGCCCCGGATTGTTGGTAGCTCAAAAGTACCCATGATACTGGTGGCGTTGCTACGCTAAATGTGCAATGAAATCTTTTGACCTGTAACTAAATTATATGTAGGTACTAAACAAGTGTTGGGGCCAGCATACATACTTTGATTAGCTTTTCGTGTGTGTTCATAGACTACACGTGTGTTACATTTTTTTGCAAGTAGTTTCCTGTATGGACTCGCACTTGACTAGTCACCAATCAACGTTTAAACAGGCCTTTAATTATATCTTCATGCAAAGTCGAAAGAAACTAGTAATACCACAGACAATGTTAGCGGCTTCTGCTAGTAAAAGTACCTGTCTGACTTACTACCGTTTATCAGGCAAAGGCGGAATTTCTGAATATTACCATAAACGGAACTTTACTGTCTACCTAATGCCCCGTGTTTCAACATGCCTCAGGTTTGTTAGGCATACGGTCATGACCGTGCACACTAGACAACACAAGTTCCCCTTAGCAATCACCATTTAAAACTGACCCGTATCTCAAAAGCGGTAAGAGTAAATAGTGAGTCGAAACCATAGTCATGCCGGTCCAAATGTATACATTTGAATAATGTAAACCTGCTTTGACGGTCTCAGGAGATGACTTGACATAATACTGTATGGATACCTACGTGCATGTTGAGATTGTTGTTTATGTGTTAGGACAGTATGGCTGTACGTTTTAACGTTTTACTTTCTGTGTTATGTCAAAGATTTTTGATTATAAATATTATTGTACTTATTATAAAATGACATTGTATAATGTTCGTAATCTATACGTTTGAAAATATTATTGTGACTTTTCGGGATATTTAGTATCAAAATAGGTTTTTCACGATATGAATACAAAAGTAAAAAACAAATACAAAAAATTCATGACTAGGCTCAATAGCGAGTAATCATTATCAATAATTGATAATTCAGCCCCAATGTTGTAAATAAGCATTCAGATGCAAAGAAAAAACCCGTTGCTCGCTGACAAAAGGAATTTACTTCATCCAAATGACACCGTTTCCACTGCTCAGCGCGTATATCGAGTAAAAAATCTTATATCTATTAACGCACTGCGCTGACGTTTTCTGAGTCTGGATGCAGCGACAAAAAAAGTGTGAGTCTGGTCTGGATTCCAGACCAGACTCACACTTAGATACTTTGGTTGGTTTTTATTTTTCGAATCAAAATCAATAGCAACCCAATTTCAACTCTTAAACTTACATCCTCAAACTCATTTCAACACCCACAATACTTCAATTGTAAACTCTATTGTGACGACTATGAAGTCCAACAGCGAGCATAAACAGTTCAAAAACTGTAACCCAATTAAGGAAAAGACACTGAAAAAATTTGTTTTTTTCTTTTTCACAGGTAGCCTTTGTCACCCGGGGCATAATTTCGAATCGACTGACACATCATTTATCAAAATCAACGGTGGAACACTCGTAAATACAAACAGAGACTGCTTAATACATTACTTTACTGCAGACGCCGGCCGGCCGGGAAAGAAGGGCTTGCCGGGTGAGTAGGGATAGTGATACGAAGCCGGCAAGTCCTTTTCACGGCCAGGCATGTATAGTGCTTTTCTCAAACGTGCAATGAATTAAATAAAAAAAACTCCAAGAAATCAAACCAGGCACTTCATTTTCATGTCTGAACGCCGTGATGTTGTGTATCAAATTGTGGAATAAAATTTACTTCCTGGCCTAGGACTTCAATTTCGTATGAAATTCCTTTATAGTTCTCTTGAGTTGTTCCACCTGAAACGTGATACTTTGAAGCCTGTAATAACGCACGTAGTTACCTACGACATTTCATTGCATTTTTGAGAAAACATATTCCTTTCGTTCGGCCCTGCCGTAGCCGGGCAATAATAGAGTAAGGTCCACACTATTACTCCACACTATCTCCGGGGATCGCAGAAGCGCAGGTAACAAATTATTCCTCCCACATACTTATGTAAGTGCACCTGAATCAATCAAATCACATGTTCGTTCCGCCATTACTCGGTTATAAGCATTTTCTTTATTGATTTCGTGATTTATGAGACGCTAATATTCTGTATGCTGATTCGTTGCTTTCTGTTATAATCGTGAAAATTTATTACCTACTTAGGGAAGTAGGAGTGGATTTTATGCGTAAGTGAGAGATTGATTGGTGATGGGAAGTTTAAGATAAAAAGTTGTTTTTTACAGGTTTTTGGATTAGGGTTGAATAGAAGAGATGAATTCAATATGTAAAAGGTTTAAAATGGAAAATTAACGACTTTAAATATTTGTAAAGAATAGAATACCAAAAAGGAAAGGAAAAGGTGGATGGACTGTGTGAGAGACGATATGAAGAGAAAATAATTGAGTGATGAGATGACAGCTGGCAGAGAAGTATGGAAGAAAAAGACATGCTGCGCTGACCCCAAGTAAATGGGATAAGGGCAAGGAAATGGTGATGATGATGATAGAGAGAATACCGAAATTGACGAAATGTAACCTCCCTGATGGTATGCAGGCACCGTAGCCTATGGACGCATGCCATTTTAGAAGAATTACAAACACGTTGCAGAACCTTTTATTGATTTGAGGATTTGCTGTGTTGACAGCTCAGGTCTCTCACTTTCATTTCAACACAGCGCTTCCTCGAAAGTCCTGTTGTTCCTTTCTTCTGTTCTGCAGGAAAACGAGAATAATGGAAGAGTTTGATGTGGGAACGCCGCCGGGACAGTAACCGGAGGCTCCAACCTAAGGGAATCGGGCGGAATAAACGGGACAAACGATCGACAGCCCACCTGTTTAAGGCCAGGCGTCCCCTCACAACATCATCATCCTCGAAAGCTCTGACGAGCTGATGACCTTACTTTTTTAACAGTCACCATCAAGGACACAACACAACACATCTCATTCATATTCTCACACTTCAATTTAAAACTTAAGGTTAACATAATCTGCTACAATAATCCTCCCTCTTTCCCGGTTGTATCCTGAAGGAGCACGAGGTTCACTTAGGTACCTAATTTCGAGAATTGGCGAAGGCACTCGTTTTACGAAAGCGACTGCCATCTGACGTCCCAACCCAGTGGAAAAACTAAATCTTGTTTTCCTTCACCGAAAATCTACTGTTAAATATGAAACAATATTTCACACGTTTTTTTTTAAACATAATCTGTTACAAGTCTTACAAAATCAGAACTCCTTAAGGCCACAAACGTACCATTTAGCATAACTACGTAGGCTTCCTAATCGATTATTCAAATGGCAACCTTTGCATGTCTCTCGGGTCACTCATTTTGAGTCATTATACTTGATTGTCGATCGGCGGAATTGCGTCCACTTAGTAACGAGTCCATCGCAATTATTTCAAACTATGCTTTTAACTTTTAAATCAAATTAATACTTGAAAAAAATCTATAACACGGTTAAACTTAAATAGGTTAGAAAATCTTGAAAAATTCCGCTTAAGTTAAACTACAAGCTGTACAGTCAAGGGCACCAATATGTATTCACTCAAAGTTTCTTAAATATGTATACTACAACCTTATTGTAGCAAAAATAATGTCTGTGTACATATTTTTGAGACTTTGTCTTGTATACATATTGGTGCCCTTGACTAAACGATCTTCCTATAAAATAAAACCTACTAACTTAATAGAACGAGCGAGTGAGTTCTGCGTTTCAGTTTGGGAAAAAAATATTTCGTATGTCCGACGTCTGTCCAGCTGTTTTCCTCTACTGATCGCATTTCTCAACTGATTCTCGTTAAATTTTGTGAGCAGGTTCGATAAAATTTTATAGTTTTTTTATGTCGATTCAGTTTTCCGAAAAAAATATGGTTTTGGAACTCACAGAGCCAGTTTTTTTTTTTATGCCAGCGTATTGCAGAAAACCCACCTGCGGGATAAAATATATCTTACAGCTATCCCGAACGCCAGAGATGACATATGGCACTGAAACGTGGTGGTACAATTGGGCCTCATAAGAAGACTCAAAGTCACCCAAAGGGCAATGGAGAGGGCTATGTTGGGAGTCTCTCTGCGTGATCGCATCAGAAATGAGGCTATCCGCAGCAGAACCAAGGTAACCGATATAGCCCTCCGAATCGCTTAACTTAAGTGGCACATTGCACGTAGAACCGATGGCCGTTGGGGCGGAAAGGTTCTCGAGTGGTGTCCCCACAAGGTGGGCTGATGACCTGGTAAAGGTCGCGGGAGTCCGCTGGATGCGGGTGGCGCAGGACCAGTCATTCTGGCACTCTTTAGGGGAGGCCTATGTCCAGCAGTGGACGTCTTTCGGCTGATGTGATGATGTGATCCCGAACGCGCAGTCTATAAGGTAAACGTCCCTGCCCTCGACGGTGCACTAGTGTATGACATGGGCACTTTATGGGTTAAATTCGAGCTAAGATAATTTTTCTTCATTCGAATTTAAGCCTCTCACTTTGACATAAAGTGCCTACGCCATACTAGTGCACCGTCGGCGGATAGGACGTTTAGGTAACTTATATTGGCGAAAGGATTTTTGATATCAGAAAAGTAGTTTCGGAGATTTCAAATTTAGAAAGCTACATACTCACAAACCTGTTTATAATATTAGTAAAGGTACAAAATAATAAAATAACTTATTTCATAACTCACAGAAACAAAAAAAAACAGCAGCGTTTTTTTACCAGCAAGCATCTTATTCAAAGAGTCATGTGTGAACTCTTTGAAGCTGACACAGATTATAAAAACCGTGTTCAACATGACATGATGGAGGTTTGACATTACTATTTTAGACTACTGTCATATGAAAATGCATGGGCCATAGTTAGTGAAGTCAAGACGTGACTCGAACAGTTTTTATAAATGTTTGAATAATTCAGACGTGAATCCGCCGCCGCATCTGTTGGGTTAAAGGTTGAGGCAAAACGGTTGGTTAATATAGATAGAAATTAAGTACCTACGATGCGGTATCTAAAGGTTTTACTTGAATGTTACTAAATGAGCGCGTCTGTGCTTTTAAAGGCAGACATTGATCCTTGTTGTTGTTTTCGATAGCGTGTCGTGTGTGCCACGTGCGATTTCACGTGTAAGTATGTACAACGTGTCGTTTCGTGTGTAAATTACCACTCTGACCAGGCATTTTATCATTTCTCAATATGTGTGCTCCTTACACGCCTATTTCTCCCTCCATGGTGACAGACTAACTGACATGCGCTCGGGGCTGGCTGTCACTTGCTTTTCGGCAACGACGGACTGCATAAAAATTATAACGGTTGTTCGGTAAACGTAAACATTTATGTGTTACGTGCGTACCAAAGGTGTTGCCTTGAATTGCTGCAGGGCCCTGGAATAACGTGCATGTCAAGGATAACAAGATCCAAACAGCTAAGAAATCTATAAGGTGAGCATGTTCGGGTAGTGGACGGTAGTAGACATTAAAATGCTGCATGGGTTAATATTGGTACAGTCATAAATCGAAGGCAATAATAAAACACTCTCACTTGATGAAGATTAATCCCATGAAGGTGTATAGTCTTCTGGATTGGAACTCCGCAGAAACTAAAAAAGTAAAGTATCGGATGCTCCATCAGAACAACGGATAAATATATGTTTAGGCGAAGAAGTCATAGATGACAATTAGAAGGCACAAATACTTTCTTAACCAAGAGGATTACCGCTCTGTCTCGGGTCAATTCATGTATTTGTCCAATTAATATTGTTTGTCTCCGATCGCAATCGCATACCAAGTCACACACTATTATTTTGAACATAATTAGCATGTACTGATTGTCTATTATACTTCTCGAATACACGTCCGTTATCGTATCGGACGCAATCTAGTTGCAGTTAGTTGTATTGATATGCAAGCCGTCGTTGTGCTCTCCGGATTGGATCGTATTGTCTCATCGACTGGACCTATTTATAGTATAGACAATGTTCTGGTTATAATACTGGTGTGTGGCTCAAACGGTTTATTGTAGCGATTTTCGGTTTTAACTCACGACGAATACGAGGCGGGTTATGAATTTAAGAGGCTGACAAGACCAAATTTGTTGAAATTGATATTATTTGAGCAGTTGTATAAGAAAAACTATTTGTTATAGCACATCAAAAAAAATACAAGTTAATATTCATCATATTTCCAAGACCGTAGACGGGACTCGAAACATAATTGGATGAAATCGGCTCGATAGAAAATAATTGCAAAGATTGGTCTTAAAATCATCTTAAACGGTTCTATGTCCTTATTTTTTTGACGTATGGGTCTGCAATTAAAAACACGTAGTCCACATATTCATACCTAAACCGTAGACGAGCCATATTTCACAAATAATTATTTTTATATCAATATTTATTCATTATTTTCGTCTAAAACCTGGCCGCTCAAGTAACACTCGCTCTCTCTTACTCCGATACAAATAGACAGTGTGCGCGTTTTTGGTGTTGACAGCGCCTTAACATGTGTTTCTGTGTATCTGTCTGTAGCTGTCTGTAGTGTAGATATTTTTTATCGAAATTCTTGTCTTTTGAGAAGGTTCTTAGCCATGTTTGTTGTGTCGGGGGTAGAAGAAGATCGAGAACTTCGCATTACTAGTTAAACTTATTATATACCTTACTGATTGTTGGTAAACTTATTATATTAAGTATGTAAAAATGTACACGAATGTCCCTTCCATTACATGTTTTTGAATAAGCGAACGAAGCGAATGAATTTCTCCGTTTCAGCTTGGCCAAAAATGCTTTCGTATGTCCGGCAGTCCAGCTGTTCTCCCCTACAGGTCGTATTTTACAGCCGTAAATAAATTTTCGTAAAATTTTGTGAGCAGGATCAATGATTATTATGTTTTTTTTGACAGTACAGTTTTTGGTTGTTTAAAAAAAAGTTATGCTGACAGAGCCACTAGTTTAATAGTTATATAACGAACAATTTATTCGTCAACGGCTATATTACCACTAAGTCATCAAGCATCGATACACTTTGTAGAAACTTTCATGTTTTTTTTTTCGTGGACAATGTGTTTTATAGTTAAAACAATTTTTTTGACTACCAGCAGCGCATGAAATATAATGGGTATTAACTACATATATCCAGCACATGCACGAAGCATTGTATAATTATTAGGTACATTTTAATTTTAAGACTCAACATTGTTCGCTCGAAATGAGCAAACGTTGTTACTTTTTTAGGGTTCCGTCATCATCATTGGCCTCTACGTCTTTATCAGACGATTTAAGCAGCGCTTTGCGAATGCATAGTAGAGCATTTTTTTAAATGGCTGTGTAGCCCTATGCGGGAGCGGCATTGTCTTCCGCAAAGGTGGCAGGAGAATTGTGCATTAGGTAATGGCGGGGTGTTTATTTGTCTTCTCCTTCTTTTACCTTCGAGAAGGTCAAACCAGGCCCCGTCATGTTTCTTGCGTCCGTCCGTGAGAGCCCTTCGCCACTTAATCCTATCTTCCGCAATGTGCTCCCAACATTGGTGATTGATGCCGAATGCTATCATATCCCGCTTGGCACAATCCTTAAAGCGTAGCAGAGGTCTACCTATACCTCTTTTAGCATTTGCTACGGCGCCAAGCAAGGTACGGCGTGGAAGACCAGTGGGTGGCATACGATGCACATGCCCCAGCCATCTCAACCTTCTCTGTTTGAGCAGAGCGGTGAGACTGGGCAGCTGTGAGATTTCCAGCACCCTCTCATTAGTCACTCTGTCCTTCCAGCTGATGCCAAGGATGTTGCGAAGACAGCGCATGTAAAACGTATTAAGCCGGCGTTCTTGTTTTGCATACGATGTCCAGGTTTCTGCTCCGTACAAGAGTATACTCAAGATGCATGTTTGGAACACGATCATCTTAGTTCTTGTTGTGAGATGCCCGTTATTCCATACTCTTATACGGAACTTCCCAAACATTGTCGCCGCTTTGCCGATACGCAAGTGTACTACTAACTACCAGCAGCGCATGAAATATAATGGGTATTAACTACATATATCCAGCACATGCACGAAGCATTGTATAATTATTAGGTACATTTTAATTTTAAGACTCAACATTGTTCGCTCGAAATGAGCAAACGTTGTTACTTTTTTAGGGTTCCGTACTCAAAGAGTAAAACGGGACCCTATTACTAATACTCCACTGTCCGTCTGTCTGTCTGTTTGTCTGTTTGTCTGTATGTCTGTCTGTCTGTCTGTCTGTCTGTCTGTCTGTCTGTCTGTCTGTCTGTCTGTCTGTCAGTCTGTCTGTCTGCCTGTCTGTATGTCTGTCTGTCTGTCTGTCTGTCTGTCTGTCTGTCCGTCTGTCACCAGGCTGTATCTCAACAACAGTGATAGTTAGACAGTTGAAATTTTCACAGATGATGTATTTATTTATGTTGCCACTATAACAACAAATACTAAAAAACAGCATAAATAAAAATAAAAAAATCTTTTTTTTTCTTTTACAATCTTACATCTTACACAAATTGGCTTAGTCCCAAACTAAGCAAAGCTTGTACTATGGGTACTAGACGACGATAAACATCCTTATATAGATAAATAAGTACTTAAATACATAGAAAACATTCATGACTCAGGAACAAATATTTGTGCTCATCACACAAATAAATGCCCTAACCAGGATTTGAACCCGTCCCGGGTTCGAATCCTGATTAGGGCATTTATGTTTAGGCAATTACGGCTTCGTAGGCAGGGTCACTACCAACTAGGCTACAGGAGGCTCCCATACAACAAATGTGATTTTAGCCGTTTTTATAGATAATGGTACGGAACCCTTCGTGCGAGAGTCCGACTCGCACTTGGCCGGTTTTTATATATTTTAACACAAGTATGTACACAGTTTACAATGATTAAATACTTTACTTTATTTTACTTTCATTCGGTTCACGAACCCATCTCCGCTTATCCCTTGAACGTCCCAAAGAAAATATAATTGTACTAGTGACTGCGTAATATGTAAGTGTTCGACACAGTCGTGGGAGGGTCCCGAAGATTTGTAGGTGACAAGTGTACCAACGGTATTATTATAGCGATCAGTGTGGAGGAACAGGATCGTTTGGAGGTGGTAAGGGGATAATTGTTATATTGTTCGATAAAGTACAAAATATTAATCAGAAAAATTATACTGAGCTACAGTAATAGGCGATGGTGATGAGAAGAAAGGTTCTTTTGACGATGCAAATGCAAATATCAATAGAATTTTCGTTACAAATCACACCGCATTTAAACTAAAACAGATGCAAATGTAAATATAATTTGCGAACTTACCTAATAAAATTTTTGACCAAATTTAAACTTTTGTAAGTCATGTTTAATATCAATACGGGCGACATGTTTCGAATTCTTCGGGAGTTCTTCTTCAGGATAAGTGTTTTAGCAGCAGTGTCGCTTGAATCACTGCCTGTGCTCGTTGACGCCCACAGTGACATTAAATACGTGTGTTTCACCCTGTCATTATTAGTAATAAAATTCTTAGCCTTCCTCATTCAGTATTTTAATTTTGTTTATTTATGAATCAAGATCTCTTCCATTTTGTTTCAATATGAGACGCACTTGGACTATTCATAGTCATGAATAAAATCTCTCTCAATTTTTTCAATCTTTGACCGACTCGGGCTATTTATTACACTGATGGCTTCCTAAGTTTCCTTGAATGTGGTTATTTTAATTGAGCATAGTTCCATTAGTAGCTCCAGAATTCCGTTGACATCTGGGGGATCCAAATATTCCCCAGAATGTTGTTTACGCCCCTGTACTGTCTCTGTAATGCGTTTGATTCATTGTAAAAACCACGGCGGACATCCATCACTATGTCGTACTTAGATAAAACTATTGATATATGGCTTGACGGACTCACAATTTCCTATAGATCAGATACCACGTGTAAGGTTTGTTTTTGACGCCAGTTCTAATCGAGGCAGAAGTTTTCTTTCTGAACCGGTGGTAGTTTAACGACATTCATAGATGCATGTAATATTTAAAATAATGGTTCATCCGGGTCTAACGCGATATTTATTTAGGTACAGTCAACCAACTTGATTCCTAGGCCACCGTAGAACCCTGTCATTTTAACTGCTACATAACGACGCAATAATACTCTAGTAACACGACTAACACGTATCATAATATACTTAGCATTTACAACGGCACGGTTCTATGATGGCCTAGGAATCAAATTGGTTGACCGTACCTTTATTTCTTTATTTTTGTATCGCGTTAGACCCGGATGAAACATTATTTTAAATATGTGTACAAAACACACGTAATATCCCTGAATATAACACTTATATCTACGATAAATTTAAATTTAAAGTAAGTTTGTTTCTCCCTATGTGATAATTTCCATTCAATGTTAGGAATATTCTGAAAAAATACGTTAATTAAACAGAATATATACCTAATACTCGGAAACGCGTGTTTTCTTGGAATTGTCTATTTTGGGTAAGCTTTTTAGTTAATTGTACTTATTACCTACTTACAAACACACTTTTGTGTTACATACTCAATTAGCACACAAACATTTAAATAAAAAAAATGTTTTTAGTAATATTATCACAAAAAATATAAAATATATATATATATATTTGGGGACAATCTTACACAAATCGACCTAGTCCCAAACTAAGCAAAGCTTGTACTATGGGTACAAGACGACGATATAGATACTTATATAGATAACTATAAACTTAAATACCTAGAAAACAACCATGACTCAGGAACAAATATTCGTGCTCATCACACAAATAAATGCCCTTACCGGGATTCGAACCCGGGACCTCCGGCTTCGTAGGCAGGGTCACTACCAACTAGGCTACAGAGGTCGTCAAACCCAAAAGTGGTAAGTATTTTAAAATATCTTAAGAAGGAACTTTACAGAGTGCACAGTAGTTAAGCCTCTTCTAAAAACATCGGCACCTACGGGCTTTTGTCCAAGCCATTCTCAATTGTTAAGAGGGTCAGGTATTTTTTGACACGTATAGCTACTCCCAACCTAGCTATTTAAGTCTGTCTGGTAGCAAAAATAAGACTGTAAAAATATATGAAACTTGCAGAAAAGTTATTTAGCCGTAGGTAGCGATTCCGGTTTTTTTATTGTTCGTAACGAGATACCTACCGATACAATAAATTTAAATAGGAAGATAAATATTTTTTATTTCTAATAGTGCAAAACTAAAAGTATGAGCCTAAATTCATAATACAGTAATTCAAAATGCGTAATCGAAAAAACAAAAATAAGTATAAACCATGAAGTTTAATACATTTTACAAGTATTGGATTAAATTATAATTTAAATAAATAAATAAATATTTGCGGACAATCTTACACAAATCAACCTAGTCCCAAACTAAGCAAAGCTTGTACTATGGGTACTAGACGACGATATAGATACTTATATAGAGAAATAAATACTTAAATACATAGAAAACATCCATGACTCAGGAACAAATATTCGTGCTCATCACACAAATAAATGCCCTTACCGGGATTCGAACCCAGGACCTCTTGCTTTGTAGGCAGCGTCACTACCAACTAGGCTAAAGCGGTCGTCGAATTATATGTTGCATATGTTAAATCTATAAAACATCCCTTATTATTTAAAAAATAAAACTAGAATTGTAATACCGAACAAGTTTAGAAATAGTCACCAACTGGTAAACAGATATCTATTCCGAATTCAAAATAAACTCAAAGGAATCAACAGGTAGCAGAGGTGCAATTTCCATCCCGAAATACGACATCCATTCGATAGTAGAAAACCCCATCAGCGTCGCGGAACTTTTATCCTTGCTTCACATCCGAATACTAGAAAAACGACCAGATACCGGAAACCGAATCATTCCCGCCTCTATGAGGTTTCGCCTGTTCCAATCACACGTCTTTTGACAGATGTTTGCGGGCCACAATCTAGCCCCGAATAGACTGTAACCTTCATTAGGAAGCTGAACGGACGGCCAATTTGGGGACAAAGGGAATTAGGTTTTGAATCGGATGATGCGTCGTTTGAATGAAACTGTGTCTCTGGTAGGGTTGCAGAATTAAAAACCTTAACTACTCTTATTATGGTAAGTATTTTCCGCTTCTTTGAGTATGGCCGAAACATCGCAGATGGGTTTCGAGAAGTTTCACTTAGTATTTATTTATTTATTTATTGTGATATCCTGATGGTTCATTATTCATATTACTAAATATATTATGAATAGTGAAAAAACTGTTATAAATTTTAACATAAAGAAACTATCCAATTGTCTCGACATGCCGAAACTACCGCAGCTATGCCCATTCGACTTCTATTTGCAATCCCAGCTTGTTTGTTTTTCCCACGTCAGACTCATTCCTTTTCTGATTTGGTCGGCTTTAATCTGATTCGATGGCGTGGGTGATATTTCTGTTACTCGAGATCGGTGTCGAAAATAGGAACGAACGATGTCATAAGAAGTGTTATATGATTTCTGATATCACGCATAGATAGTAGCACCCTCGTAGTTCAGTAACTGGTCGGTATGATGATCTGGTTAATAACTGCTACTGATTCTAGATATGTATTCGAGATGTAAGTATCCGTTTTACTTTCTCTTTGAACCGTTGATCACCCAATTGGATTTGTTTGATAAGCGTGTATAGATCTGTTTTGGCTTTTTTGTTTACACGTTTGAATTAGATTGGAGTAGATCCGATTAGATTGGAACTGTTCACAGTAAAGAATGAGATCAAGACTGCAAGACATACGGAGTGCTCCTGTTAAATTCGCTTACTACATTATTTTTGACTTTTACTGTAGGTAGAAAACAGGATCTGTGTGTTCTTCTTTTGAAATTATGCTTCCTTTCAAATAAGGCACAGATAATGTATTGTCTATATAAATTTACAATTCTATTTATTTATTGTGGCACTCTTTGGACGAGACCTATGTCCAGCAGTGGACGTCTTTTGGCTGATATGATGATATACACATATAACTAAGATGTAATGTTTGAGTGCAGCTTTAGAGCACTATGTTATATGTAGGGAGTCATCTCCGAAATTACTCATGTGATTGCTAGAACTCTTTTACCGGTATACACGGTGCTCGGTGTTTATCTTTCAGGATGACCTAAACTATATTTCATCTCGCAGCTCCGCCTGGATTCTTTGCAATATATGCGGAGAGCCCCACGGCCAGCTAGTTAGTATCTTATAAAAAAAAATCACATCACTTAAAAGGCCTTTAGACCTGGTTAAATGTAGTGCACTAACTAGGGAAGGGGAGATAAGCCATCTTGCTCTAATCAGTGAGTGTGAGTGCAGTTAATGCACTGCATTTAGCCAGGTCTAAAGGCCGCTTGGCAAGTAAAATAAACAAAAAACTATCAATGAAACCCTAACAAAAAGCCAATAAAAATCACAACTTACCCGGATAACATAAGCGCCGTCTCTGCACTATCCAATCTTTCTGTCAGTACAAAGTCCCGCCTATCAAAGAAAGCGGCTTACCTGACTAGAGGCAATTTCGCCGTCCACTGGTTCACGGCGACGGTACAGTAAGCCCGATCTAAGTCTTTGTGCCAGCCTGTAATACTGTTGCCATGTATGAGGCTACAGGGTAGGTGTTTGTAGAGACTTTTACGAGACAATTTGGAGTCAATGACCTTTTGTTGGATTAGATTTTGTTCTATCCTGAACATAGTCTTGGAAGTAGTGTACTAGTTGAAAATGATGGGAACATTTTATTGCGGGAGTCCGCTGGATGCAGGTGGCGCAGGATCGGTCATTGTGGCACTCTTTGGGGGAGGTCTATGTTCAGCAGTGGACATCTTTCGGCTGATATGATGACGATGATGATTTTTTTTTGCATGGATGTAGTTGAAAATTACATTCAGTAGCAGAAGTAGCCACACGAACTTTTGTCACGAGAAAAATGCTTCTATAGATAATTATACGCAACGCAGATTCTCCTGTAGTCTGGTTCTATATGATGAGCCAATAGAATTACAAATAGTAGCCAAATATTTTTTTATTATTACGCTTTTATTAGTGATTTCTTCGCATTCTCACACAAAACTTTTACGAGACTCAGTCTCGTTAAATATGAACGAGATCTCGCGAGATTGAGATGGCATCCCTCAGTCCAACCCGCTATCACAATTAACCTTATATTTGATACAAATTTACGAACGTATTCACAAAGTAAGCTAATTATACGTTACAAAACCACCAAAGGAACTCAAACATGCTTTATAAAGCAAAAGGGAAGACAAGACAAACAGATTTAATGTGACTGAAGAATCAGCTCAGTACAAATTGAGATGAATATTGACGCAGGACGGTGCACTTGGGCAAACATCATTTAAATCGCAGATTCAGCCGCTTGGTTACTCCTTTAAGTGATTTTGATGTTCAGCCACTGCTGAATGAAATCTGATATTCAAATTCGGGACCCAAATGTTGATCTAAAATCCAATGATTTGTGGGAATGCTCCAGAAATAAGTGTGGAACGTGTTTTCATTGGAGCACTTTCAAATGGTGGAAACTGGACGGTTTTTCAACGGTTGAAATCGTTGGCGGTTGGAAGTGATTAATCAGTGGTGTTTGTTTAGTGACGATTAGCCAACTGTGACTGTTTCAAAAGAAGTAGCTATTTGTCGACATAACGCGCTACTATTACCGTGTTTCTATCTATACACATAGATATACAGTATTTGTTTTGTGTAGGTACTTGACGACAAATAATCGTCCAAAAGTGAGACTTGTAAGTAAAATTTACTCGCAACATACCTAATTAATCTGTTGGCAACATCAACTATCGTTATGATCGTAGGCAGAATATTATTTTATTCTGTATTCTTGAGAAAAAAATATACGACACTATCATTAAGACACACATGTTGATCCGTGTGATGTTTCAGCATTCACCTTCGACGGGCAGAATAATGTTAATCCAGTACCTACAACACGTTCTGTTCTAAGGATCAAAATATTCAAATACAGTTGTGCCGACTACAAAAAAGGAGACCAAAGTTTTTTTTTATTAAAAATGGAATTGCGTTTGACCTTCGAACCTAGTGGAAAGTCTCAGTTAGAACCAGGCCTTAGATGGATCACGCTTACCCAAAATATGCCTGTCCACTCTGTCCTTGAAGAAAGCGTTGTTGGCAGTGTTTGCACACCATTTTTTCAAACTTTCCATGGAACGTTGTCCATTCATATATGAACTGTGTACGATGCGCAATTAATGTCGGTTTAAATAGAACGACGACCTCCTTGTCTATAACGTTCTGCGGTAAACGCTTTTATAAAGCCTCGCTAAGTTGAAACGAAGCCAATGTGATTAAGGACAGCGGTTGGTTAAATGACAGTGCCACTAATCATAGTTAATTCAATCATATTAGAGCTATTTGTGTCTTGTGACATTAAAATTATTCTTTAAAAATAGTAGACAACCGTTTATTTACTAACAGCTAGGTAATTACAAAGGTAGTAGCTTAAGAATTGAAAAATTAACTTGTAATCATTAAAATCTAAAAAAGGGGGCTGATGAACTTTTTCGGTCGCTTGCCGCCAAAAGTCTCCTGGGTAATTTTGAATACTGTGATATTACTGGTTTCATTCCACCAAATTTTGGGTTTTGGTGGCATTTAAAAAGCATTTTATATGAACGATCTTCTAAGCATATTAGAAATCGGCCATTCTCAAATTTTATGTCTGTGGTTGGGTCTAATTACCACGACCATTCACGAAAATTTTATATGGAGCCGTGGCAATTAGACGCAGACACAAATCTGGAGAATGGCTGAAGTCTACGTTCTGCCGTCATAGTGTAAAAAGCGACTTTTCGACATTTTGCCGAAAATGACTTTTTATGATATTCGTGATAAGGAAAAAAAGCCGTGTCGACCTATCTAGTCCATTTTCCTGTAAGTGACTCGGTTTCCAAGATACGTTTAGTAAAAACGCAGTATTAAACACACAGTTTGCATTCCTACACTTAAAGGTGACAACTTAACAAAACTAAGTTAAAACAACGCATAGGATACATCTTTTTATTTTCTGGTTTGTGCGATATCTGATTTCTCAAGACTAACCTATAATAACGTAGGTATAATATCGAAACTAACTTAAAAATACGTATCAAACACGTTACTGTCTTAATAATAAGCATGAATACAAATTAACCCAGTCATAAATTAAGGTAAAACACCGTATCGGTATTTTTTACGTCATTTTAGACAAGCATATTTGTTTTTAGCACTTCATAATGTTTATCATTAAGTACGTAAAACAGCTATATGTATTACTAATTTTGTAAGGATGTCACTTTTGAGAACATAAAACTTTTTATATAGCCAAAAATGCCATAGTGTAGTATATAACGCCGTATATACTCACCGGCATACCCCTCCGCGCCTAACCACCTATTTACATTAGTCATAGTCATAGTATTTTCAGAAAACAATATAGGTACCTATTGTGTGTGAAATACAACCTTAGAGTAAAATTATAACAAATTTAAAAAGGAATGATATCAATATTTAAATGAAATAGAAGCAGAACCCTACCTGTTCATATTAGAATGCTAAAAATGGACGGATATTGCAAACCCATCACACGTTGCGCGCGCGCACTCCGCCGCTCCGTCGTATGCGGACGCTAACTGAAGTCGTAGGTACTAACATTTGAAGTCGGTTAAAACTTTGTTAAGAAAGTCAATTATGTATAATTATATATTTGAGATTTTATATTACCTAACTTAGGATCCTTACCTAGAAATAACGAACCATGTACTTAAAAAGATTGCGTTTCTGAAACTTGTATTTATTACATGAAGAGCCAAGGATGGAGCTCCTTTTGTTTTAGTTATGAGGAAGTATTGCAATTGGGTTTTAAATAATTATTATAAAAAAATTGTAAACATTTTGTTGTAAATCAATTATGCCTTTTGCCTTTAATTCTTGTTTATAAAATCGTATCGTAAGCTGCATTTATAACATCTTTATAACCTGTGTTTTGACAAATAAATACTTTGAACTTTGAACTTTGTATCTACATATTTTTGGTATTTTTACGTTTTTTTACTTTAGCACGCATAAGCGAATTATTGATTAAAAATATGTTGTCATAGTTTTCTGCAATAACGTCTTATTGTTCGGGCTTTTGATTAAAAATACGTATTAATGCCATGCTTAAAGGGGGTATATTGAATATACGGCATTAATGATTATCATTATTCTCATACGGTTTAGGTGTAGACAACACCTGTAGCGTATAGATAAAATGGTAAGTTAGAATGCAGTATAATACATTTTTACCTCATTATCATCCTCCTAGCGTTATTATTCCCGATTGTGCCCCTAAAGGAGCCCGGGGTCCGCTTTGACACCTAATCCCAAGATTTGGCATAGGCACTAGTTTTACGAAAGCGACTGCCATCTGACCTTCCAACCCAGAGGGAAAACTAGACCTTATTGGGATTAGACCGGTTTCCTCACGATGTTTTCCTTCACCGAAAAGCTAACGGTAATTCCGTACATAAGTTCCGAAAAACTCATTGGTACGAGCCGGGATTCGAACCCACGACCGCCGCTTGACAGCCGCATGCCTGAACCACTAGGCTACCGTAGCTTATCATAGCTAATAACTGATTAATATATATTACGTAAATACCAAGCTAAAAGCTTTTATTGATATTATAAAAAAAAGTATTGTGATTAAAAATACAATATATATTTTTGAAACAAGTATAAGCACATATTTCTCACGTACAAAAAGAAAAAGCTCAAAAAGTTGCTCCGTTTAGAAGAGACACAAAAATTATATTTTTTAATTGTTTTTTGCGATTATCTCGAAACAGACTTTTGTCGAAAAGTCGCTTTTTACACTATGACGGCAGCGTTGTACTTAATAATTTTTCTATGAAACTCCGTCGTTTTATCTGCCATCTAACAGGACAGCAATACAACGATTCACCTATTGACACGAATATATTTTATATGAGTATATATTATTAATCCAGTAATCCAGCCAACATCCCATAAAGGGCATTAAATGATAATTGTACATATGATCATACCCAACTAGAAATAGATAGATGGATAGGTATTAGATGTTATATGAAATTCCTATTGGAAAGTACCAAAATAAGTACCATAATAATTATGAATTCAAATTGTTTAATTTTGCTCAAGCCAACTGTGAATGCTCAATCAAATCACAATTATTTCGCACTCCAACACATCATAAATTGCCTACTATTGTGGTCTCAGTCAAAACACACGCATCATCAAAAGGAACAATATCATCATCAAGTGGGATGATAGTTTTAATTACTACAGCGACGATACCAATCTCATTCAAAACCAGATGTTATGCGAGGGATGTATTCACCAACAAAGCACAATGACTTTCAAAATCTGCTCCATTAAAACAATTTAGAATTTCTTTTGTTGCGGGGTAATAGACACAACCGACCTTGTATCCCGTGGCGAAAAATAATGAAATAAAAACCATGTAAAGAATATAATAACAAATGAAGCTATCATATCACAGAAACATATGTGGGAGCAAAAAGTGTACCTATCATATCAATAGCCATTTAGAGTTTTTGCTTATCTAGATCGTGAGATCATCAATAGGTAGAGGGTGCGTGATAAATTAAACATTGCTGATATTTAAGATTGTGTCGAATATAAAAATGTGATTTAAAAAATATTAGTATGTATAAAAATATTTTCTTATCCGAATAAGACGATGGAAGTATTATGACAAAAAATCAATTATACGTTTTATTTAATTTATGAAATTTTATTTTTACCTACTAGCTACAGATTTGTTTGGCTCACAAAACTTCAATTAATTTGAAAGTAAGGTAAACGTCCGTGTACTCGACGCTGTACTAGTATATGGCATGGGCACTTTATGTCAAAGTGACATGGCTTAAATTCGAATGACAAAAATCCTCTTATTTCGAATTTAACCCAAATTGCTTTGACATAGAGTGCCCATGTCATATACTAGTATAGCGTCAAGCACTCGGACGTTTACCTTACGTAGTTAAATTGAAGTTCTTCCTAAAGTACTTCATGCTGAAAAATAGTTCCGTTCTGTATGTTCATTACTAAAATAGGTACCAACTTCTGTTTAAAAGCCACCCACAATGAGTGAAACATGTTTAAAACAATAGTTAAAGAAAATAAGAGACGGTCACAAGAATAAACATGTCCTAAAGAAAACAAAGAAGGCCAAAAGGCGTCGGGCATTAAAAATAACCACAGCATTTTAAGTTGGTACTTAAAAAGTGATTGCTCACGACGCGCGGTAGGCAGCGTTAGAGGACTTAAAGGTATTTGTAAAATGTGGTTATAATACATAAGGCCCACACGCAAAGGCCAAGCTCGGCTCGACGAAAACCATTGAAAAAACAAAAACAATTTTGTTTCTACTGAATCGTCACGTAACTTCGCGACCTACGAAGAAAGCCCTTTCAATCAACCTGCTAACTAAGGTATATTTCCCCTTCGAATTCTTGCTGAAGTTGATAAAATGTCAAATAATTTGAAATATAAATCCTTGTTGGTCAAACTACTCCCCTCTAGAACATTTCGAAAAAGTAATCTATTCCGATAAGCCAACACGGAGTCTGCTCATTTTTATTTTGTCCATTCCCTGAGGCTTAGCATCTTAAGTTTCCGTACAAGTTTAAGGGTAAAAGCGATTTTCCTTTACACTTAAGGCTACATTCGTTCAACTATTCCAATTTCACAATAAAGTCTTTCTTACTGTCGCATAAGTAGGCTTTCTTACAACTGATGCCTATGTTTATGACCCTTTAACCAACATAATAGTTTTCAGATGGCCGTATAACTTGGTTCAATCAAACGACGCCAAAAAAGCTTATTTCTAGGATATTTTAAAACATTGTTGCCCAAAATGTCGCTTCAGGGGTTTTATTTCATCCGTCGATAGAATATCACATAAAATAACATGTCGATCTAAATACTCTTCTTCTCTTTTGTATCTAAAACAAAACTTGAATTCTGGAGAGCCCTAACGTCCCTGACACATACATTTGTTTTGCTCGACTTAGCGGGGGCACTGCCGTGCCTGACCAATGTGTGATAATTTTCTAACTATAGTGAATTTTAAACCACTCTATAAAGGACTTCTGATGGACTGTATAGCTGGAGTGATTATTTATAGGAAATATATTAAAAACCAAGCCGACTCAATCTGTTTTCGACAGCAATATATTGACAACTGATAAAACAAAATAAAACATTCCAAAAGTATAAAAATAATAGACAAAAAAAGGTACAAAATAGGTTGCATCCGCAACATCCCACCCCCTAGTGTGCGAAAGCACACGAAGCTAGCCGGGCCAGCCAATAAGGAGCCCTACGCGTCTAGCCTGACCAACTTTTTGGAGGGCCGACGAAGAAGGCCTCCCTGTGTGGCTACGTCCACCACCCTGACTACGCCATCTCGGCCAGGGAAGGTTGCAGTGATGCGGCCTCTTGGCCAAGTTCCTCTTGGAAGATTTTCGTCCACGATGAGTACCAGGTCACCGATGTTTAAGTCGCGTTCCCTGTTTTCGCCTGTCTGTCGTGGTTGCATTGTAGGTAGAATCTCTTTCACCCAACGGTTCCAAAAATGGTCGGCTAACCTCAAGGCCTTCCTCCAGTCTGCTCTACGAAGAAGGTCTCGGTCGTCAAGGGTTGCAGGTAGGACTTGATTCGAGGATGTGCCAATTAGAAAGTGGAAAGGTGTCAGCGTCTCCTGGTCATCTTGACTCACAGAAACGTGACTTAGGGGCCGGGAGTTGACAATGGCCTCAGCTTCCATCAGGAGGGTCACGAGTACTTCTGCGTTAGGTGCCCTTTCGCGTAGGGTGGCGTTCAGTGCAACTTTGACGGTGCGAACTAGCCGTTCCCAGCATCCACCAAAGAAAGGAGCAGCGGGAGGAATAAAGCTCCAATTGATTCCTCGGCTGGCAGCAAAATCGTTGACATCTGTCTGATAAAACTCCCGTAATATTCGGTCACCACCAACAAAACAAGTTCCGTTGTCAGAGAATATTGTTTCGGGAGCACCTCTCCTTGCAATAAATCGACGTAAACTCATTATCGCTGAATCAGCCGTCAGGGAGTGCACAAGTTCCAAATGGACGGCTCTGGAAGTCAAGCAGGTAAATAGGGCTACGTATCGTTTTTCCTGTTTGCGTCCGATTGTGGAGTTAATCGGGCCAAAATAATCAAGTCCAGTGAAATTAAATGGGCGGCGATGGTGGGCAAGCCGCTGCGGAGGAAGGTTTCCAGTCATTGGATTCATCGGTTTTGACTTCCTGATCCGACAATACAAACATTTGCTGGCGACGCTTCGTATGGTGCTGCGCAAGGGAAGAAGCCAGTATCTCTGTCTCAGCTCATTGACGACCATCTCATTATTCGCATGTCCAGCCTTGCGATGGTAAAAGAGAACCAAAAGGCGCACGACTGGGTGATGACCATCTAACAGTATGGGCGATTTGACTTCGGTACCGACGTCTTCTACAGCCTCAATTCTGCCGACCAAACGTAGCAAATTGTCCGTTCCCATCTTGGGTGATAACTTTGCTAAGCGACTGCTCTTGGGCAATAACTCTCCTCGTTCAATCCGCAGAATTTCTTCTCCAAATGTCTCGGACTGTACTTTCTGCAGGACGTGCCTTTCTGCGGCTTGCATCAATTCCGCTGTCAGGGGTAATAGAGCGGTGGACGTAGGCGCGTTTGTACGTTGACGAACCCTAAAATCGGTGCTAGGATCAGTGTGATCAATGTGTCTAACGCGGTCCAAAAGTGAGCGAAATTTAGAAGCCGCCTGCAAAACGCGAGCAGTGGCGCGCAGTAAGCGCAACCAGTCACTAAAACGACTGAAATCCGCGGTGATAACCAGATGCCCAACCACAAGTGTAGGAGTATGCTTAAACTCTTCATGAACTGGAGGCTGGCCAGCTGGTTCCACAGGCCAATTTTCCGGAGAAGCCAGAAGAAATGAGGGGCCGGTGAACCATCGGTGGTTAGGGTTGATATGGAGAGGTTTGATTCGCGTGGCATCGTCCGCGACGTTCAAGTCAGTTGGGACCCATCTCCAGTCTTGAACGCATGAATTTTCAGTTATTTCGCCGATCCGATGGGCCACAAAGGGCTTGAACGTTCGTGCGTCACTTCTTAGCCAGCTAAGGACAGTTCTCGAATCTGTCCAAAAAAACGTCCGAATAGGCTTTTTCTTGTGAAATTCCTTGATGGTCATAGCAAGGCGTGAAGCTATTAAAGCACCCTGCAATTCTAGGCGTGGAATTGAAGTGGGCTTCAATGGCGATACTCTTGCTTTACTGGATATGAGAGCAAGCTTGACTGTACCGTCTGCGTACAAAAAACGCCAATAAGCGACAGTCGCATAGGCAAGCTCGCTCGCATCCGCAAAAACGTGTAGCTCCCTGTGCAGAGGCTCGCCGTTTACCTTAGCGTACCAACGTGGAACTCTAATATTAGATATATCTGACAGTTCTTTAAACCATTCGTTCCACCTTAATACCTGTGAAGGTGGAAAAACCGTGTCCCAGTCAATGTTGGATCTCCATGCCTCCTGAAGGAGTATACGGCTCTTGACCACTATAGGGCCAAGCAATCCTAGTGGGTCGTACACTTTCATGAGGTGGGACAAAACTTTACGCTTAGTAAAAACACCATGTAACTTGAGCCCTTCTAAACCAGTCCTAAAACCAATGGTATCCGATATAGGATCCCAAGAGACACCTAAGGCTCTGACGTTAGTTGATTCACTACCAAGAGACACTTCAGTAGGCTGTGCAGCGTGCAATTCAGTTGGAACAAGACGCAACGCTTCCTGGCTGTTAGAAATCCAACTACACATTTCAAAACAGGCGTTACGGTGGATAGTCACCACATCGGATGCCAGCTGCGCAGCTTCAGTTACCTCATCAAGACTGTCCAAAAAATCATCCATATAGGAACTGTGAATGCTTGCATTGGCTGCGTTGGGATACAAATCCTGATGTGACATTGCATTTTTATTTTTGATATACAGCGCAGTAAATGGACTGGATGACGCCCCGAAAACAACAGCTGTCATTCGATACTCTTTTATGGGAGTTGTGTTCTTTGACCTAACGTCGCGCCATAAAAAACGTAATGCGTCCCTATCTTGATCACGGATCCGTATTTGGGGAAACATCTCCTTAATATCCGCTGTCATTGCGACAGCGCCCTCTCTAAAACGCCAAAGTATGCCTAATAAGTTTTCTAAGAGATCTGGTCCTTGAAGAAGCAACGAATTTAAGGAAACGCCTTGATTCATTGCGGCTGCATCATGGACGACACGGAGTTTACGCTTTTGTGGGTGATACACCCCAAAATGAGGCAAATACCACCTTATTTCGGTATTGGTTTCACTTTGAGTTGTATCAGAAGATTCAGAAGTCGTTTTTAAGTTTATTTTATCCATGTCTGTGGTTGACATGTAGTCATGACATTTTGGTTGCACTTTATTCGGACTGACTGTACCATATTGAATGTAACCTGACGAAGTGTTATTTTTATTTGGACATTCCACTAAATTGTGTTTACTGTTGATAACATTGGTACCGTTCCTATTACTGACAGAATGACCATAATAAGTGACAGGATCACATTCTTCAGCATAACCTTTGGCAATCATATTGTCAATAAACCTTTTGTACGCTTCAGCAAAATCGGACTCTCGAAACATACGTCTTTCTAAACTTAAGAAGCGAGATAGGGCTTGCGGATAACTGTCGGGAACGCACTGAATATTATCCCGCCATGGAAGTCCTACCTCATACCTACCAGTTGGCAAACGTGTGGTAGTATTGTGTAAGATCTCAACAGCTCGAGCATCCAGTTTACTATGAAGTTTCTCATGTTTGGTAATACCCAGTGAGTCCAATTTGTACTGCTCCTTTATTAGCAGTTCTAAACGTTCATGTTCAGTAAGCTCAATACGGTCTAGGTGACAGTGGTTGACAAACTCAACCGGTTTCGTTTTACTAGAAGCCACTCCATACAATGTCCAACCAAGCCAGGTGTGACAAGCTACCGGCTCATTACGACTACCAGCGCGGATATCACGAGATATTGACAGATGCCAGTGCTCGGCACCAATCAGCACGGTTGGCATAGCGTCAGTGTACGTCAAATAATCGGTTAAATCACTCAAATAATCGTAAGACTGTGCGGTGTGTTTGGACAATGTTTGCGTGCTCAAGCTGAGTAAGGGCATGGCCCTGGCACGATTGACTAAAAACCTGTCAGATTCGTGTTTACCCTGTATGTAAAAGTCCACATAAGAAATCTTAGTAGTTTTGTGTAAGCCACCTACAGCATTGACAGTAATAACCTCCTCTGGCCCTGACACCCCGATACGGGCAGCCACTTTAGAATCAATTAACGACGCTGTACTGCCATCGTCTAGGAGTGCGAAGGTTTCGTAACTGCCAGCTGGTCCAGACACAATAACTGGTACCACTTTTAATAATGCGCTGTGTGGTTGTGTTTTGGTTGTCGTTCCAACATGTTGACTTAAAATACCTGTATTAGAAACCATGACGTTTTCTTTTGACAACTCCTGTGTAGTCTTGGAACAGCACGGCGTGTGTTTGGCATCCCTTTCAGACAAATTCGCATACCCAATATTATTGAACGCAGTACACTCAGTTTTGTTTAGCGGTGCCGTACACCCCGTATTGTTCATATTGTTTAGTTCTGTTTCACACTCATGGTTGAGCGCAGCTGTACACACTGTATTATGGAACGCCTGTGTATGGTGTGTTTGCGGTGATGTAAATGTATCCTGCCTGCCGTGTAAAAGTGGATGGTGTCGGAAAGTACAACCGTCGACACCACAAGGGTTCACTTTACATAACTTCCACTGATGTGATTTACTCTTTAGACATTTGTAGCATATTTTGTGTTCACGCAACCAACACCACCTGTTTTCAACTGATAACCTTGTGAATTCGGAACAGTTTTTTATATCATGGCACTTTTTACAATAAATGCATTCGGTTTTGTCACCTGTTTTAATATTGTCATGTGTCACAGCGTGAATATTTTCACGTTTGAATTGTTTATTGACAGGCACAATGATGTTTTGTTGTGTAGCAATAAAACCTATTTCAGGAGATAATGCGAATTTAATATAACGCTCGTGTTCACGAGTTAGAAAATCAGACAAAAGTTCTAACTTTGACATGAGAGGGTTTGACATTTCTGACGCATAGTCAGACCACCTCATCTTCATTAAAGGGTTAAATTTGCCCAAAATACTATGAAATAGCTCAGGTGAATGTAAATATTCTCGTAGACCGAGTAATTTCATAGTAGAAAGGCTGTTTCGTACCTTGTTGGCAAAAATACCAATCTCCTTAAGCTCGGCGCCAAGCCGCGGCAGCGTTTTCAACACTTGTACCTCACCAAAGACGACCATTTCCGGGCACGCAAATGTTCGCTCGAGTGCGTGCATGATCTCCTCGGGGGCAGCTGCCGTGTGGAGCAGCGAAGCGACCGCCTCACGCGCGGGTCCGCGAAGCGCGTTCTGTAAACGCGCAACGTTCTCTGCGGGGGAATGAGAAGACTCAGTACTACTAAATTGACGTTTAAATTGTAGCCATTGGGAACCATTCCCGAAGAATGTAGGGAGTTCTATGTTGGCTCTACGACCTGAAGCCAAAGCTTTTGCTGCAGCTGCAGTGTCAGCAATCGCTTTGAGTATAATTCCATCGTTTCCTGTATTGCGATGCAATTCGACAGTTGGCTCATTCGTCATGCGTAGGCAGCTACCCTGGTTTATATCGCGAACCCAAGATGCCGTCCGGGAATGAACATTACTGGCCGACTTTGCGGAACGTTCTTCGGCTTCTTGAGCGGCCAGAGCAGCTTCCATTTCTAATTGTTCTACTTGTTTTACCTGCTCAAGTAGTTTTCTTTGTCGAGCAATCTCAATTTCTTGCTCACGAATCATCAATTCTTGCTCTCGCTCCATACTTCTGCGGGCCAACTCGGCCTCCGCAGAAAGCCTCCGTGCTTTTATAGTAGCTGATGACCGCGAAGACCCTGATACGTGCGACCTGCAACTAGGAGAAACGTCAAAATGTTCGGCTGCAACAGCGGAGCCGCAGCCGCCGGTGGTGGTAGTTGCGGGACACGCGCGAACAATATCGAGAGCTGCGGGTGTTTCTGTGGCATCAGTCTTCGTGAGGCCCTGACTTTTGGACCGACCGACCCCACCCACAGCGGGTGCACCTGGTTCTGAACGTGTCGCCTTACGACTTTTAGCCGGCGTTGCCAGCTGCTTGGTTCTACTTCGCATATTCATTATAAGACGGGAGAAGGATCAAATATAAAGGACTTCTGATGGACTGTATAGCTGGAGTGATTATTTATAGGAAATATATTAAAAACCAAGCCGACTCAATCTGTTTTCGACAGCAATATATTGACAACTGATAAAACAAAATAAAACATTCCAAAAGTATAAAAATAATAGACAAAAAAAGGTACAAAATAGGTTGCATCCGCAACACACTCGGTGTATCTTGTAAATGGAGCCATACAAGACGTGACGATGCACTCGCCTCCCGAAGCCTTAATCTGTTACGATGCTGCGATAGCGTTTATATGGATAGTTTAAGGATACTACAAGGTGTACGAATCTAAATAACGATTCTATCCCTCTCTCTCATCAGGTGAGTCTTTTTTGTATGACAAGGTAAGTATCGTTTTTAATTTAGGTTTAAAACTGAAAACGAATCATCAATTATAATAAACATAACTAATAATTGTAATAAAAATATTTGGTATTATATATTATATAAGTTTTTGGTATTTTATTTTTTTCAAATTGGGATAGTGAGGAAAGATAATAATATGATGTAAAGTCAAAACTGCTCAATGCAAATAAATTATCGAATGGACTATTGAATAAATAAATTAAACTAATTGAGCCTTTCATCGGCTTTAATAAAAACGAATTCGGCTCAAAGGAAGTCACGAGGACCCACATTACTTACGGAAACTAGGTCTCGTGGCCAAGTTACCCGGCCAAGTTTTATTGCAATATCAGAGAGTTTAATTATTACTTGGGACGTATCGGGCTGACGATCTGAGTTCGGCTAAAACGCCCACTTCCGAGCGGTCAGGTTCTGAGCATTGTTTTATTTGAGCTTCCATTTTGTATCGGTGGTAAATCATGGGGAATTCATGGGGTCAATTCTGGATATACGTTACGCAGCTCAATTTAAGTAAACGTGTTAAAAAAGAACGCGCGTAAAAGCAATATACAAATAATATTAATAAATAAATATTTGGGGACAATCTTACACAAATCGACCTAGTCCCAAACTAAGCAAAGCTTGTACTATGGGTAATAGACGACGATAATCATACATATAGATAAGTAAAAACTTTAAAACATCCATGACTCAGGAACAACTATTTGTGCTCATCACACAAATAAATGCCCTTACCGGGATTCAAACCCGGGACCTCCAGCTTCATAGGCAGGTTCACTACCAACTAGGCTACAGAGGTCGTCCAATATTGGATAAGACGATTTGGAAAAAAAAAAATTGTATCACGACGGTGCTCAACAACCATACGGTGCCTAATATGGACGCTTGCTATTCCAGAAGAGACAAAAGCGCCTGTATTGATTTGAGGATTGCTGAAACTTTATTGATTTAAGGACTCGGTGTGTTGACAGCTGGACACAAATGTATATCTCACTCTTAACACTGTGTTTCCTCGGGAACTCTGGCGATCTTACTCACCATCACCACCAGCAACACAACATCACATGCCGACTGAACAAGTTGGCTGCAGAAGGCCTTGAAAATGAAAACAGATAAAATTGTTCAAGCAACGGAGATTTGCAAAATTGTTTGAGCACTTTACCTACCTTTCTTCTCTTTTATATTATATTGTGGCATTAAGAACTGTAAAAGAGAATAATGAGTACTTGTGTACATTTAACTCTAAGAGTCTAGTAATTGTCTACAATTATTAAATTAATTTAGGCAATTAGACTAATAATGTCGTAATAATACAGAGTAGAATTCAGTGATTAAATGGGCTAAATCTAATGCTTAGGATAATTATTTAATTGCAGCATTGAGCGCTTTATCATTACAAGCATTGGTAATTACGTTCGTGAGATCAAATAAAGAACGTCAATTTCTATATGCAGCTTGAACATTTATTTTATAATATTATTGAAAAATAAATACGTCATCAAGAGTTTTAGACTTTACACAAAAGCGTTTCTGCCTATTCCTTATTCATTATTACCCTGAGAACTTTACGGTTTTGCTCTATGAAAACACAACAATATACAGATATCAGCCATATTTTTACACCAAAAAATAGGTTGGGTAATTTGACTAAATATTCATTAACCACCTAAATTTAATACCGGAACGGTAAAAAATTATAAAAAGTAATCTATATAAATTCCGTAAAAATCAGGCGAAAATGGAATAAACTTTCTTTACTTTATAATTGACTATTTCTATAAACGTTCTTTGGGTTACGCGCATTATCCACTTATTTTTGTGAATGAATAAACCTTTCTATAGGCCAGATGAAATTCAATATTATCTCAAGGTCGTCAATATTTCATCAAAATGCTGTTATTTCCTGATGCATATATTTTTGGATTCAGGTAGTAAGTGTCCAAATTTGTACTCAAACATGTTTTCGTTATAAAAATACTGATACCTAGCATTTTTGCTTGCGGGTTCATTTTTTTTCCTTACTTCCGGTCCATAGACTAAGTGATTTCAACAGTAAAAGCTTTTAAAATAACATATAAAAGCCGTATACAAATAATAAGCCCAATATTGAATTAAAAAAAAAACTGTATCATTCTACACGGTCCTTATTTTTACACAAAAGCGGTTCTTCGTACTCGTAATCGTGCAGAGACGCTATTTTTCACAACAGAAACTCACCACATTCCTTATTAGTAGTGGTACAGCCAAGTGCAAAAATATGTATATATTTAAAAAAAAAACCTCTCATAAACATGTTTGTATCAAAACAAAACCCTAATCCGTTGACATAAGAGTGATGGGACATATTTTTACACTTGACTGTACTGAACCTTAAAAGTTGTACTGCGAAGAATTATAATGCCTTTGATAATTTAAACTAGCGACCCGCCCTGGCTTCGCACGGGTTTATATGTATTATACATATAAACCTTCCTCTTGAATCACTCTATCTATTAAAAAACACCGCATCAAAATCCGTTGCGTAATTTTAAAGATCTAAGCATACATAGGGCCAGACAGACAGCGGGAAGTGACTTTGTTTTATACAATGTAGTGATGATTTTTATAAAAAGAATTGTTGAATAAAATGTATACACATTTATACAAATTTACGTGATAATAATGAATAATATATGACATATAATATTTATATAAAATTATGAATAAATGAGTGTGAGTATGAGTATAGCGAATGAAATGTTGTAGTGAGGCATAGTTTGTAAAAATTGCGAATAGGAAGAAACGCGTTTTGTAACCGCTAGAATAACTTAATTTTTTTTTTACTTAAAGCCACTATATTTTAACATGAAATTTCAGATACTATTGAAAAGGATTGTGGACCGTAAGTATTTAATATTCATGAGAAACAAGCCAAACACAAGGCTCGAGGACACGAACATGTATGTACGTTATTTCTATATTATCAGGGAATACGAGATGACAATTCAAATACACAATTTTCTGATACAAATCTATTGCGACCTTACCCTAACCTTTTCGCAACCACAAGGGTAGGGAATGAATTCTATTGTTTTATTCACAATATATGGATATCCATTTGTTTTATGGAGCGTTATATTTAAAACAAACAAAGATGTATAAAAGAAGTCTGCCTATTCAAATAACGGGCCTGAAACGAAATTTTATATGACCACATGAGACGCTTAGGTTTTGAAACAAAATGTCGACTACCAATGTAATTTTTTACGTTTTTTTATTAGGGTTCCGTACTCAAAGAGTAAAACGGGACCCTATTACTAAGATTTCGCTGTCCGTCCGTCCGTCCGTCCGTCTGTCTGTCTGTCACCAGGCTGTATCTCAAGAACCGTGATAGCTAGAGAGTTGAAATTTTCACAGATTATGTATTTCTATTGCCGCTATAACAACATATACTAAAAACAAAATAAAATATATTTTTAAGGGGGGCTCGCATACAACAAACGTGATTTTTTTGCCGTTTTTAGGGTTCCGTACTCAAAGAGTAAAACGGGACCCTATTACTAAGACTCCGCTGTTCGTCCGTCCGTCCGTCCGTCTGTCTGTCACCAGGCTGTATCTCACTGATACCGTGATAGTTCCAGCTGAAATTTTCACACATGATGTATTTCTGTAGCCGCTATAACAACAAATACTAAAAACACAGAATAAAATAGTTTTTTATAGATAATGTTACGGAACCCTTCGTGCGCGAGTCCGACTCGCACTTGGCTGCTTTAAATAGATAATGGTACGGAACCCTTCGTGCGCGAGTCCAACTCGCACTTGGCCGGTTTTTAGTTACGTTCTCTGTTGCTGTTGCTGACTGTTCATCTGATGCCCAATTGCTCTTTATGCCATTTTTAATATGTTCGTATTCACTTTCTTTCTCATTACAGTGGAAACTGGATAAGTGGAATCGCAAGGGACTGACTGTTTAGTTCCGCTTATCCAGGATTTTCATTTATTTAGTTTTCCAACTAACCAAGTTCAAATAAAACGTTTCCTCACTTACAGAGGCTCTCGCTAACAGTGGTTGTGGATGCTAGTAATGTCGCTTATAGAGGTCACGTATATGGTCAAATAAAAGATAGACTTTTTCGTTTTTGCCGTTTCATATCTGCGTTTACAGTTTTCAGCCACTTTGCAAAAATACTACTGGTCATCCAAGCCTTCTTGTTATTTTTATAATTAACTGGCAAAGTTCGGATATTTTTGAAGTATCTGGGTTTTTTTTTCCAATCAAAAGAAGGGGTAGTTTTTCTGTTCCTGACATATCGGCACAAAGGAGTACAGTGACGCGTTCTTTGTTCATTTTTCCACCGTGGCATGACTCTCCTTTCAAAGTAAATGTTTTGTCAGGAAGACACTTGTAAATCAACCCTGCCTCGTCTCCATTACATATGTCATCCAAATCGTTACGTTTTTTGAATCCTTCTAACCATCCGTTACTCTAAAATTTTTATAACGCCGAGCTATTCCACTCATAGAGGTTTCGAAAATGGCTGCTTCCAGTTACAGAGGTAAAAAAAAACGAAAAAATGGATTCCGCTATAATAACGCCGAGCTATTCCACCCATAGAGGTTTCGGAGACGGCTGCTTCCAGTTACAGAGGTAATAAGTTTATGTCAAAAATTTCATTTTTGGTACAAGTTTTACTGCTGACTGTATTTTTCTGCATACCATCATCAAGTACTCATTGAGACGATTCTAACGAGCCCAAACTCGATGGGGCTGTGTCGTTTTATTGCGAAGTTCCTATGGCCACCTTCCAGCTCCAGCATCAGATCATCTCCAAGTCATCATAATATTGCATTGTCATGCGATATTATGCTTGCAAAATTTCAGCTCAATTGGATAACGGAATGTGACTGAAAAATGGATTGCAAATTTTGACGGACAACTTACATACTTACATATTTACATAGATACGAACAGTGCAAGTTAATATAAATCATGTAAAAATAAGAAATTTTCGAAAAAATGGATTCCGCTTATAGAGGTTCCAAAATTCCGCGTATAGAGGTGATTCGTTGCCAAGGGACTGGAACCGAGAACTTGGGTCCACTTAAAGAGGTTTTCCACTAACCCAGGTTCCACTTATCCAGTTTCCACTGTACTAAGTAAGAAGCAGTTACACTTTCTCATTAAGTAATTGGTGCTAGCGTAGATATTTTATGCTGCGTTCTGATTAAAGTTTTACATCCAGAATAGGTATGCAGGACCTTTCGATTCGTCCGATTAATACCGTGGCCGCGCCTGCGATCTAATTTGTTATCAAATGGGTCATTATGCCCTACTTGGCCAACCGAGGGTGCCTTTGGAATCTAATGAATTTTAACTTTTCAATGGAAACGTCCTTTAATATTTAATGCGGGATAAATTGCTTAAGATACCTAAATATGTTTGATTTTAAATGTGCTTCGAATAAGCTTGCTGCATATCTTTCAGCGGAAAACCTGACATAGCGGGTTTGTGTGTGCTGAAAACATAATAATTTCTACCTAAAAGCACGATTACCTACCTATTGTTATAACTTAAGCAAGTATTACTAGTGAAGTTGTTAATTTATATTTGTGATGCTCCCATTTTTGATGATTTAGCTGTTGCGGTTCAAATGCAACATCGAGATACGCAATCTATCGTTGGACGTCAATATGACTAATTTAATTTAAACTAGATTCTGCAGATACACTTTTAAACTCAGGTACCTACACCGTGCGGTGCCGGATTAGATAAGGATAATCCATTTTGTTCCTGTGATTGTCTCTATGGTTGGATTAAAGTGTGTTGTGGGTTAGCAAGCTAATAAGTACTGCAGCAAATTACTGCGATATCAATTCAGCCATTTTTAAGAGTCCGCAGTAAGCTCAGCCGACTTTCACCTATACAAACGGATTTTCGTTATCATTTGAAGACTAGGTACGTGTTGGATTGTAACAAAACTATGCATGACATGAGGTATATCTAGGTCTGTAATTAGTTTATATGGCTCCAGTTTATAAAATAAACAAAATGCAGCAAACACAAGTTTTGTATGAAAAACTTAAATTCGCTGTATTTTTTTTACTATGGTATCTGAAGCTACATAAACTAATTACAGACCTTTATTCTAAGTGCAATGCTTGTCATTTTAAAATGAGAGCGTAGGTACCTAACTACGTTTGTATGGAGCACCGAGCTTACTGCGGACTCTTAAACCTACCATTTTCAGAAGTGTCACTAAACTTTATTCCAAGTACTCAGCCTACTCCTTCTTCAAAAACAGACATAATTTTACTTACATTTTTAACAACGCCTCATTTCAGAGAAATCCTGACTTAGCGATCAACTTTTTGTACAACAATTAATGTTTCCCGGTAAAAGTTGTGAACTCGACTTCATCGATAAAAGTTTCTCGTACCAATTTGTAGTCTTTGCACGGATTCTAAATTAAAAAAGTTAACGACTCTGATCAAATCAGGGGCACATTAGTACATTTGTAATTCAACGCCCTTTTTTCTTTAAATATTCTCACGCTTTAGTCTCTTATCGTTACCTGGATTCATCGTGCTCCCACATTCTAAGAAGAGTCTCTAGCTTTAAAAACTCGCGTTTACCTGATTTTATCTTGGCACATTAGTTTAAAGGCTTTACAGCAGGCGGTGTCCCAAATGAATTTTAATCTCCAACTCAGATACCGCGAATTCATAAAGAAGCGAAATTGCGTTATTTAAGGCCGTCCGCTATCATATCATCTTGTGAGAGGTTGTTTGTTTTGTTAATGTTGATTCACGGTGTTACCGTAGTGAAGGGTTTGTGACTGGAATATATAATATTTTACGATTAACTGGACTGAAATAAATGATGAAAATCAGATTTGGAATATTGAATACTGGAATTTACTATGCTAAAATAAATGATAGACAATAGAGGTTTTTTTAATTTGTATAAGTAGACTATTAAAATAAGAAACGGAAAAGTCTATCTTTGTCAACCGTATTTAGAAAAATAGGTACGAGTATTGTTAACAGAATGAGCCATGCGTACTTACAGGAGCGAGATGTATATTTTTATATAGGCTGATAATGATTTAAAAATTAATAATGTTTATCTCTTGAGAAAGGCCAAGTTGGCCGTGTTGTTGTTGCAAGTTGGCAAGTTGTAAGAATTAGATCTGATATGTTTATTTCAAATATTGTTCAATGGAATGATTTCACTCCAAGCATCATAGAAACGAAAAGTATGAGAAATAAAGCTCATACAAAGTTATATTCTAAAACGGAAGCTCTGGTTTTATAAATGAACATATCCCTAAGTAAACAAAACACAATAAATAATGTCACAATTGGGAATTGGGGTCTCCCAATTTTTTTTGCCAGCAATGTTACTGATGAAATCGCACAGATATCATAAACAACAGCCGAAAATCATGACGACAGAATATTAATTCATGCAGACGATACAAGCACCCCCCGCCAGTAGGCGTGTAAAGCCAAATTTTTAAACAATAAACATCAATGCATCCCTTTAGTGATACAAAGCCTTATCTGACTATGACGCCGAAGAAAGATGTAACCTTATCTCACTAAACATTCGATATTTTGGGTAATAAATTAAGAATTCAACAACGCCTCTTTATTAAGAGTGCTCTTCAAAAAAGCGCTCGCTCAGAATTCGGTATTTTGACAGGCGTAGTGCTTTTGTGTGTGTAAATACTACTAACACCCACACAAACGTACCTAACCCCCACATGCACAGCTAGATCGCACCAGCCGCGGGTGCCGTCCCTTTCTAGCTATATGTAAGTGCGATCGGGATAGAACTAACCGCGGAGCTTGCCGATGCAAATAGCTGTATAGCGCACCGTTGGAATTCGCTCCGTGACCGATATTGATACTTGCACTAAAAAGTGGTAAACATTACTTCGCTAACATGATGCTCTAACTTGAACAAAGTAAGTATTTGATTTTTGTGCACATGTTTTCTATTTATATTAAAATACTATGACAAAATATATTCATTCTTTTTTACTAGCTGTATATTGACATGCACTGTTTGTATTTATGTAAATATGTAAGTATGTAAGTTGTCCGTCAAAATTTGTAATTCATTTTTCAGTCACTTCCCGTTATCCAATTGAGCTGAAATTTTGCATGCATGTGTATATCGCATGACAATGCAATATTATGATGATTTGGAGCTGATCTAATGCTGGAGCAGGAAGTTGGCCATAGGAACTCCGCAATAAAACGACACAACCCTATCGAGTTTGGGCTCGTTATAATCGTCTCAATGAGTTGTTGATGATGGTATGCAGAAAAGTACAGTCGGCAATAAAAGCTTGTACCAAAAATGAACATTTTGACAGCAACTTATTTTTGTATAAAATAAACTAACAAGTTTTAAAGTTGTCAGTAATAAGAATAATAATTTGCTGTCTGGCACTACTACTTTCAAACACCGATTTATGCCTGCTTCCTGGACCTCTCCAAGGCCGTCGACAGAGTGGACTACAATATTCTCTGGGCAAAACTGGAGGAAGCAGATATTCCGGGTGATTGTACAGGTTTGTTGAGGTACTGGTACCAAAACCAATTAAACCAGGTGAGATGGGCCAGGACTTTGTCCACAGATTACAGGTTGGAATGTGGAGTACGGCAGGGGGGCCTGACGTCTCCTAAACTGTTCAACTTTGACTTATGTCAATTAGTACTGCAGTTCTTTTTAGGGTTCCGTAGCCAAATGGCAAAAAACGGAACCCTTATAGATTCGTCATGTCCGTCCGTCTGTCTGTCTGTCTGTCCGTCCGTATGTCACAGCCACTTTTTTCCGAAACTATAAGAGCTATACTGTTGAAACTTGGTAAGTAGATGGGTCATTGTCAGATTTAGGTTCGCGTCTCTTCGGTGGACATTGCCAAAGCTAAGCCTAATTTTTGGTTGATCTCTGAATCCGCATAAACGGCGTTGCCCCTTCTATAATCCTATGTGATAAAAACATATTATATGTGAGCGTAAGCCCGTAACTTTTGACCACCGGAAAGATGATTTTTGTTTTTGTGACTGACAATGACCCAGATGTATTCTGTGAACCGCATTAAGATTTTCACACAAAAATCGAAAAAAAAACATTAAGTTTTAGGGGTCCCCATACTCAGAACTGAAACTGAAATTTTTTTTTTATCAAACCCATACGTATCTATGGATAGGTCTTCAAAAATGATATTGAGGTTTCTAACATAATTTTTTTCTAAACTGAATAGTTTGCGCGAAAGACACTTCCAAAGTGGTAAAATGTGTGTCCTGTAACTTCTAAAATAAGAGAATGATAAAACTAAAAAAAAATATATATGATGTACATTACCACAGATGTATGAATATATTATATAGTATTCTATGCTCTGAGTACATTACCATGTAAACTTCCACAGAAAATTGGTTTGAACGAGATCTAATAAGTAGTTTTTTTTAATACGTCATAAATCGTAAACCGCAATTTATTTCACGGAACCCTTCATGTGCGAGCCCGACTCGCACTTGGCCGCTTTTTTTAAAATGTATAATAATAATTGCTAACATAGTTTTAAGTTTATTTTGTTACTAACAGTATATGCACTATCACATGGTCTGAAATAAAACTATTGAATTGAATTGAATTAAACGAGGATTTGAAAGACGATAAGGATATTGACCGGGAGAGGAGGGCCTTATCAGTCCGCTGCAACATGCTGGCACGCAGATTTGGTAAGTGTAGCAACGAAGTCAAAGTGACATTGTTCAATGCATTTTGTCAGTGTTTCTACACTTGCCAACTGAGGTCTAAATTTATGCGAAAGTCGTACAGCACCATGAGGGTGCAATATAATGATGCATTTCGCACGCTCATGCGGCTGCCGCGCTACTGCAGCGCGTCCAGCATGTTCGCTGAGGCGCGGGTGCCAGATTTCTTCGCCGTAATGAGGGCGAGAGTTGCCGCTTTCTGGGACAGGCTAGGGCGCTCTCAGGACGAGATCCTCAAGGTCATCTACAACGACCTGGAGAGCCCTATTTTCCGATATTGGCTATCTGTGCATGATGAAATATTTAAGAACTTCACTTAGGCGTCAGATAGCTAACAATTGTGAGTGGAATTATAAATCTGGTATCTAAGAAATTTCTCTAACCTTGGTCAACCAATATGGAAAACGCAAATCCGTTGAAGAGAGCAATGGTGGAAGAAAATAAATGGCTCTTTAACGGTTTAGAAAACGGCCGAAGGGGCACAATCAATTCAATCAAATTAAAATGCCTGACTGGTAGAGAATGCCTCATGGCATTAAGTCCGCCATTTTTACTTTCCGTTGTATAGTGCAATAAAGTTTAATTAAATAAATAAATCAAGAGTTTACAGAACAGCATTTGATCTTAATTAAATAGCTATGCCGTACAATCATCATTGCAGCGGTTGGTATCTAAGAAATTCTTAAACTTAGCTTAGGGCCTGGAGGCAACATACCAACGGAACTAGTAATGTGCAAAGAACGAAAGTTTCTTCCTACATTACCCAGTTTTGAACGAAGACTATTTTTTCTGTGTACATTACTAGTAATGTAACTCAGTAATGTACGAAGAACAAGGGGATAATTTTTTTGATGTTTTAGTTTTACATTTTAATTTTAATTAAGTATCTTGTCAAACTTGTATTTGTATTTTGGGGTATGTTTCGCCTGTGAATAAATGATTTATTATTTATTATGTATGTCTTTCCCGCTCACGGGACAATGATGTCCCGGACCTTTGGGAGGCGTGCGTGGGGCTAGGTACCTACAAAGTACCAACTGAGCCAACACGTAGAGTCCCTTTTGACAATTTAATGAAATGCAAGGAGTACACCGAGCGGATGCTGTCCCTGCCCGTGTCATGGGACGCATACAGAGACAGCACCCACTGGGGTGTATAGGGACTATTGCTGGTTGATGGAATCTAAAGAAAACGGGTTATTGGGTGAAAATGATGGACTAGTGGCTGGGCTATTGGGTGAAACATCGGACGCCTGCCTAATAAACTGTCTCATTTTTTATCTCTGGCAGACGGTGACTCGCCAACTGCTAGATGGGCCCCTATTATTAGCGACATTAAAAAATTGCCTAAGGGCAACACCAGTCAGAGAGGCTGGGGGGGTAGAGAGGTGGCAGTGGACTTAAAACATATAGCCAACTCGCCACTTAGGTGTCCACATCTACCCTCGAGCAACAGCTCTTGCGACTTTACTCTGGACAGCCAGTTAAGGCAAGCCAGAGGTGGGGGGCCTGTCCAATCAACCACCCGATCGGCTCAGCCTGACCACAGGACACCCCCAGGGGCACTCAGGTACGTAGGGTCGCTACTCCCTAACAGCCCGCCACAAGCTGCCTTACGTTGACTGATTATTATTATTATTATTATTATGTCAATCACTCGTTCAAATTGAAAATGCCTCGTAAATCTACTATTGGTAAATGGTTAGAAACGTACCCGGAACTGGTTTATAAAGAACAAGATTCCGTGATACACTGTTCTGTTTGTTATGTTAATTTGAAACAGTTCAAAAAACATAATATCAAAAGACATGTATCAAGTGATTCACATCGTAAGAAAAAAACCGGCCAAGTGCGAGTTGGACTCGCGCACGAAGGGTTCCGAACCATTATCTATAAAAACGGCAAAAAAATCACGTTTGTTGTATGGGAGCTCCCCTTAAAAAAAAAAAATTGTTTTCAGTATTTGTTGTTATAGCGGCAACAGAAATACATAATCTGAAAATTTCAACTCTCTAGCTGTCACGGTTCTTGAGATACAGCCTGGTGACAGACAGACGGACGGTCGGACGGACAACGAAGTCTTAGTAATAGGGTGCCGTTTTACTCTTTGAGTACGGAAACCTAAAAACGTGTACCTGGTAACAAAGAAGAATTTTACTGAACTGAACTGATTAAATGTAAAATTGTTAACTATTAATTTTTCATTGATTTCATTGCAAATCTCTATTTAACATTTTCAGAAAGTCAAAAGTTATCTAAAAGAGATCGGTCTTTAGCGATAAGACCGCCTGTTGTTTACCTCTACTTTTAATCTTCTTTGATATGATGTGTTGTGCTCTATAATGTATCGACAAAATATTTGTATCAGAAGTCGATAAACGAGAAGTCCCCATGACAGCTCAAAAATGTTACGAGAATTCCGATGACTGGACTAACTAGTAAATAAATTAAATCTATCAAGTATCACGATCACTCGTACAATAATAATTGACTATAGAACGCGTAGTTTAGACAAAAGGATCCAACCCACAAGACATCACCATTGAAATGTATGACTTTTGTTTTAGGTAGAAGGTTCAATTTTAAATGTTACGTATCCGCTGGGTTTGAGCCTTTTCGCTACACTACGTCATATATGGCAGCTATGCAATTCATAACTTGTCTCGATTAGCCTCACGAATGTATCCCCAGTATAGTTTGACCCCGAGGTTGGTAACAACTATGCCTAGTCGGAGATCAAAATAATATTATTTTATCTGAAGAGTGGCCGGTTAGCTTCGTGAATAGCCACAAATAAACACACTACGCGTCTGTCTCGGAGGGCTATTCAGCCGGTACTGAGATATATTCCCGCGCGACGGTAAATTTATACTAGTTTTGAATAATTATTTATAAATATAAATTTTGACAAAAGTTATATTTTTTGGACTGGATCTTGTTGGTACAAGCATGAACTTTAATGTTGTGTAAGATTCAATACAAAAATAATTCAACAATAATGAGAAAATCCTTGAGTTTTCAGTACGATTTTGTTGACAAATATGGTGTAATTGAGAACAGTTTACATATATATACGTGCAGAATAAGGAAAATTCGAGGCGGCTAGGCGCAATGGCAACATATTACGCTAGTGAAAATAGAAAAAAACAAGTGGGTTCTCATATAACATCATGGAGTATTAGGGGCTCAAACTTATGACTCTGCGCTCTCTTCAGAAAACTACTGTCGGTAATCGGGTATTTTCGGTTAAAGTATTCAGTTCTTCGTAAATTGGAGGCGGCTAGGACCAATATGAGGAGTTTACCTATGCAAATAAGTAATCAGGATCTAGAAAATGCTCTCCGTTTCTTAGAATTACAACGTCAAAAATCCGTCATTCTCGCTTATTCCTGACCAAAAAACGAGCGCCCTCTTAAGTGGTTATGTTTTTCATGGTATGCGATTCGAGTTTCGCTAAAATATTTCCGGTGTTTATCGGACTTTAATTGTTTTGATACATTAATAATATCGTTGACAGGAGACTCTAAATTAGTCAGCGTTATATCTAAATTCAACAATGTTTAAATAATTGAACAACCGAGCGAAGCGAACTAAGTTCTCCGTTTCAGTTTGGGTAAAAACTCTTCCGTTTGTCTGTTTGGCTGTTCTCCTCTACCAGCACGGCTATCACTAGACGGCACGTGAGCTCTCTCGATCGATATTTTGTAAATAAAATTTGAAAAAAGCGACAAAAAAGGTGGGAACCAAAATTGTTCAGAATTTGATTATCTACAAGTTTAGTCGTCTTCATTTATGCCGTAAAGTTGAAAATAAACGAGATGATGAAAATATTTTGAATTTGTCGCTTTTTTCAAATTTAATTTCCAAAATATCGATTCTAGAAGAAAAATTGTGTTAGATCACTTGCTGGTCGAAGCGGCATATTAAGGCCCACAAATCAAATAATAATAAAACAACCTTTTTTGGAAAAACCGGGTTAATTTAATAAAATATTACTTTTATTTATACACTTCGATCCGGATTGAATCGAAAGCCTCCCCTAGACCATATTTATTATTTAGACCCACTTTAGCCGAACAAGTCAAAGCGTTATCTAGAGCAATTCACATCCGTAAATAGCGACGTCTGCTCAAGCATGGTAGAACAAAACGACGTTTATTCAAATGTTTCATGGTGACATACGTCCTCTTGGTCTTAGGACGGTAAGTGAAAAGCACCACAAACGTCATCTGACCGCAAGCAGGACGAGCCGTAAGGTAATGTCTTAGGAAAACTTAGCGGAAGTTTAGGTTGTAAGTGTTCTGCCAAAAGACAGTCCTTGGTAGAAAATTAGGGTACTTATACGGGGTGGGCCCTATAACAGGAGCAAATATTCAAAAAGACGCTTCCTTAGAGCATCTGCAGTAACCCCTTTGTGTCTCATTTGTTTTTTTTTGTTAATTTGGAGTAATTTTGATCAAGATGTCTCCTCCTCCAAGTTATGTATCTTGGCACAACGAGATCATAGCACAGCAGTCAATGCAGATTTTGAAGTAACATCATGTAATGAGTCATATTTATTTATTTTTTATTTTATAATCGTTTTTGCATTTTTGTTTTTGAACGAAATTTTTGTGATTTTTTATAGGTTTTTTAAAATGAAAAGTTACTTATGGCATTTCAGAAGAGTAAAAAAATACACGTACACCTACTTATTTTGAAGAAAAATAAAATAAAAAAAAACATTTTTTTCAATTAAAACCACTCGAAAATTGTTGTTCACGAGCTTAATAACCTACCGCTCAATTTTTTGCACCCTGTACGCACGTATAAGATAGATGTCATGGTAACTGTAATTTACACTTGAATAAAGTGTTATAAATGTTATAATCTTCTCACCAGTTGGATGAAATTTGTCGTCAACTTGCCGTTAAATTGATTTTGAGGATTTAAGGGTCAAATGTGGCTCCAAATGGTTCTTGCAACAAAATATAAGTAGCTTCTTCTTCTCGTGATCTTCTTTAAAGTTTAGAGTACTGAACTAAAGTAGCTACAAATATATTTCCAGAATACTTCTCTATGCTAATACCACTCACTGAAACTATAAAATATGTCATAAATAATAAAGCATTTTTACAACGCTCTCACGTGAAACACAGCCTGTAGAAACTAGAGCATATTTATTTTTGCATAAGTGCTCCGCAAAAATGTGAAACGTCTTTACTACAAAAGGCAAGACTAACTGGGTCGAGGCTTGTGGTCATTAGACGAACAAAGTCAGGCTAGTTAGGGAATTGCACTATGATGGGGCTTCGTGGCTTTAAATAGGTCTTCGTATCGTAACTTGAATGACTTCTCGGGATCTTCTGCTAGTAAAAGTATCTACAATATCAAAGTCAGCAATTATTCGACTACGAGTACTTCATTGTCTTATGGCCGTTCTCTATATTCAACCTACCTATAATTTTGCACCTGGTGAAAAAAAAATGATTAGATTGGTTTCTCGGTAGCTCAGGATTCTTGCGGCAGATTAAATAAAATCTATGTTTTACGCTTGATGTCAAAGAGATATCTACACTTTTGCACCCTATTCCATAGTGATAGATGAAATATATACATATACTTGTTTGCCGGCTCTTCGTTGTCATGATTTATAGGTAGGTGATGCTCTTTTGTTTACACAGCAAAGGGTGTATATCACTAAACATATTGATTTTATAGCATTTAATGGTACAAGGAATTCAAACGATTAGATATAAACATAAAAACGATCATATGGCGTTGTAAATTAGGTCTTGGAGTTACTAATGGAGCAAATTTGTTAATATTTATTTTAGTCCAACCTCTTTTAGCGAATAGGTTGGATGAACCTTCCCATGCACCTGTTCCCAACCACCACCAGCATGCATCGATACGCCAACTTTACTATGAAACACATTATTTGCGTTTGCCAATTGACAACTTAAATCAGCTCGCACAATACCAATTCGATTTGAATCTGTCAATAAATTTTGGTCCCACTCCTATGAGAGCCGACCGGATACTAAGTGCCGTTATGTCTGTTCTAACACTGTTTTTGAAGGTTCACGCTTGGCTGGCCCTTTGGCCATGGCAACACTTTTTGCCGGTATATTTCTACCGTGCTCGTTCTTTGACGGAAATCTAAACAAAGAAACGGGAAATAAAAGAAAGCTTAATTGAATGTTTGAAGCTGTTATCAAGTTACGCAATTTTTAGCGTTCCCTGTTATAACTTTGAGGGAAACAATGAGAATAAACATCTTTGTAGTTGATGAAAAATAAAAATAACAAGGAGTTTAATATTATATTAGTATCGGGACAAGTACCAACAACCGGTGTCGGTGGCCAAGACCAATGGATATTGGGGTGATGAGCCATTGAGCCTAGATTAATTTACATCGTGACGGACAATAATAAATAAACTTTAGTAGGTGAGTTAGCCCACAAGGCCCCACAAGGGCCCACAATGTGGACAAAACAGAAAGGTCGCTGGGGTCCGCTGGATGTGGGTGGCACAGGACCGATTACTTTAGCACTCTTTGGGAGAGGCATATTTGATGAGGTGAGTTAAGTTAAGTATGAAAGACTTTTCCTTTGTGAACAGAATATAAACTTGGGTATGAGCTAACGCCAGTAGTAAAGTATGAACCAAGACAACTTACTTTTACGTCAAATAACATTTCAGAAATGGGCTCTTTGTTAACGTCTGTATAAGTAGTCGTTTATAAATGGAAACAATTGTAATTGTAACAGCCGTCAACAAACTGAGTTATGTAATTCATTCTAATAACATAAATTGTTTAGGGGATTGATTGAACGTTGGGATTTTATAATTCACTTAAACATTTCCGCAACTGTGACGTAATTCTAATTCCGTACATTTTCGAATATCAATTGTCATTTTTACCTTTGAAAAATAACATCGGATATGACTAGGGTTTGCAATCCGGGTCCGGATATTTCCATACAAGTTGGATCCGGATTGCAAACCCTAGTATACATGACCAACACGCGTTCAAAAAGTTTCGGACTACTTTAGCAAGAAGCATACATCCAGGAGGGGTAGGCATACGACATTAAATTTAGTTTACAGTGCTAGAAGGCTAGCAATTTGTAGGTTTAAAGACAGCAGGAAGCAATGTGAATATTTCAAAAATAACGCTTATTTTCCAACGTCCTGGAAAAGTAAGTGTTTACGGACAGAAACCGGAAGCAGGAAATAGGTGGGGAAATAAAATATATGGGTTACTTATGGGTCAAAGAGTAATGATGATGCTTAATGGAAGGAAGGGGACTATCATTTAGGGTACGGTTTTATATTGGCTTAATTTGGAGTTGTCCCTTATTAGAAATAACGACATTTGTATTGAGCTGCTTTAATATTTGATTTGACTTAAATTGTTCAGTTATTTTGTCCATATTTTGTTTATTAAAGGTATAAAATAAAAGATACTCATATATTCGCTTGTTTTCCATTTCGTTTCTCTAATTTCAAAAGATGTTGTAGCGTCGAACATAAAATGTAAAAAAAAACTTAACTTTATTTAACAAGCACATTGTTTTTCGATTCAAGCTTATTTTTATTTGATTATTTATTTTTAAGCAGCTGCTACATTTACGGTAAGCGACACAATAAGTCAGCTTCGCTGTTGTTGTGAACTTGTGAACCCCAACAAAAACGCCTTAAAGGCCATTTCGATTTTGAGTGTCTGTTTATAAATATTAATTATACGTAGATTATATGAGACGACCAGTTTTTTTTTCAACCTGTATACCTATAAAATATCAAGTCCAAAATTTTGCTATTGATAACCATACATTGATAGTATTTATTACACTACAAATATTCGGCCGCGACTTCGTCCGCGTGATCTCCCGTAGAGTGCGTCCATGCGACTTGTAAATCTGCAACAAATAATTTAGCAACCACGACTCTTTAAATATCCTATTTACGATCAAAGTGCTTTGTATTATGTAACCTAACCTTATAATTAAAATGTAACTAACACCTCTTATATGGGTCGATGAAGACCTGAAATAAAATATTTCATTCATTCATTCATTCAATGCAAAAACTTAGCGTGGACGGGCTCTTTCAACTTCAGCCCATAAATTAATTTCGACAGCCTTCTTACTTGTCAGTTGTCCAACGTGTCAGCCCTAATCACACCCGATTTAAAATCGTCTATCCTACTTTATCTTTGCCTCGCAGGGCGGCGCGTGCGCGCACTGAACCGTCCCCGTAATGACGGTGCACCCATTGATATTGCGTTCGACGCACGATTTAGCACTACGGGCTATTTGCCGCCCACCGGGTGAGGTGATGTATGGACACTTTTGTTTTTAGAAGTGTTTAGGGTATCGGTTTGCCATTGGCGTTGGGCGTGTTTTGTTTTGTAGGGGAACCAACAGGTAAGGACCGGTCTTCGCGATATTTGAAAGCACGGGTCTTGTCCCCGTTTTCACATCTCTGTCTTTGAAAGTCACAATTAAAGTACACTACAGTCAAATAGGTATCGCGGATAGAAAACCGGCTCATGTAAATCTGCATTAAAGGTCTATGTTTGGCATTTTGAATGTTGCAGGGATGATAATTATAATCTAATTTTATGTATCCATTAGGAAGCCATAATAATATGTTGTGCTATTATTTTGTACTTATTTCCACAAACAAAGTTTTGTGAAATATTTCATACAAAGCCCTCATAATAACTTTCTACGTACCCTTTTAATGTATTTATTTATCCAACTACCGTAACGCCTCCATGATGCGTTCAAGGACCGCACATTATGACCACAAAAAAAATAGAGTGTTTAGAACAAATTTCATATCTGTGAAAATGTTATTATTGCTAAATAATAACATCGATTTCGATAGTATCATTCATTTCATTCAAATTTCGATCATCTCTGAAAAACAAAGAAATTTGATTTGATCTCTATTATAATAGATAGTGTGTTTTATATTATTTATTTTGTATGTGTTTTTTTGCTGTCACGAATAAATACTTGAACTTGAACTTTAATAACAGTCGAGATGACGTTTAGTTCGAAATGAATTGTCAATTTGCATACAAATTTGACAAATTTCGCACGTAAGTTTGATATCGAACGGTATGATAGTTGAGGCCGACTCTAGTTTGTCTCTAATTTAAAAAAAAACTATGAAAGCTGCCAGAAAACGACGCCGCGATGCCGGTCATAATATGCGGCTCCTGAATGCATCATGGAGGCTTATGATATGTGGATAGATAAAGTAGTGTATGTAACTGTACATAATTAGGCATTAAAACACACACTCGTGTTTAATGCCCTTCATTATGTGCAGTCACATAAACTACTATTACGTATACAAACAATTTACTATGTAGGTGTACGAAAGATGCACGCTGTTTTACTCAGAAATAAATCATAGGTGTTGTTTAGAAGTAATAACATATTATAATCAAACACCTTTTTTTGAAATATTATGTACAAATAATTTTGAGTACCTATCGCTTATTCATTCATATTTACTGACGTACTTTGTCTCTAACTATTTAATAAATCAAGTACCCTAGACACATCATTAAACAATATCAAATGTCAGCCTTCTCAAGAAGTAGTCGTTTATATTTTTTATGAACAAATAAAAACTAAGTACCTTCACATGAAGCGATGGAAGCCCATGAGATGTGCGTCACATTATACTTTCATAAAGTCTGGTAATGACACAAATTAGATCTGATCTAATGATCGGAACATTTTGTTAGGGTACTGCGTTTATTATAAAGATCCCTTGAGCATTGTTTTCTTGATGTTCTCTTAGGTTGCCGTGAATGGTCATTAAAAAAAAAGCGGCCAAGTGCGAGTCGGACTTTAGGGTTCCGTAAAATAAATTGCGATTTACGATTTATGACGTATTAAAAAAAAACTACTTACTAGATCTAGTTCAAACCAATTTTCGGTGGAGGTTTACATCATATATTTTTTTTAGTTTTATTATTCTCTTATTTTAGAAGTTACAGGGTATGTCCCCCGACATACATTTTACCACTTTGGAAGTGTCTCTCGCGTAAACTATTCAGTTTAGAAAAAAATGATATTAGAAACCATTATATCGTTTTTGAAGACCTATCCATAGAACCACACGTATGGGTTTGATGAACATTTTTTTTTTGATTTCAGTTCTGTGTATGAGGACCCCTAAAACTAAATGTTATTTTTTTCAATTTTTGTGTAAAAATCTTAATGCGGTTCACATAATTAATCTACTTACCAAGTTTCAACAGTATAGCTCTTATAGTTTCGGAAAAAGTGGCTGTGACATACGGACGGACAGACAGACAGACAAACAGACATGACGAATCTATAAGAGTTCCGTTTTTTGCCATTTGGCTACGGAACCCTAAAAACATCATTGTCTATTTCTGTCTGATTTACAAGTGATTTTTTTTACCTATTAAAAATAGTTACGTGTCAGACATGAATACCCAATATCATGTATTGAATTAATCAAAAACTCAATCGCCTGAAAACCGAGGCATAAATAACAGTAATGAGGTATAATATTTGCATAAATTTTCGAGCAAGCATTAGACATTTCATCAGTGGGTGTATTAACGCGCGTTTGAATAGTCACGAGATTACCTTGCTGCATTATTATAACTTTTGAAATTCATATAATTTTGTTAATTCAAAGGTTTGAAACACTCATAACATCTTCTTGCAGTTGTATATAAGCAGCAGCTGCAATTTTGCACATGTTTCGAGTTGAAAAAATATTGTTCGCTAATAAAATGGTAATTTTTATCTTCAATCGATACATTTTGCAGTGGGCCGACAAAAGTGGATTTGTTCCCTGACAACACGACGAACCAAAACTAAATGAAGACTTTAATGGGCCTCAAAAAAAGGTCCACGTACTGATTACATTTTAGGTAGTACCAGAAGTTAGTATCTACTAAAATGAATAAACTAGTGGCTCTGCGAGCAGAAAAAAACTTGCGAGATTTCCAGCGACGTCCAGTTTCAAAGCCACTTAGAGGGCAAAGCCAAGCTGGCATCCAAAAGCTCGGTGTGCTTAACAGAGCAAAGCGGTACTTCTCCCCGGGACAAAGACTTTTATTATATAAGTCTCAAAAGTCCGTCCCCACATGGAGTATTGCTGTCATCTCTGGGCGGGAGCACCTGGATACCAGCTTGGGCCTTTCGACTCGCTTCAAAGACGTGCTTTGCGAATCGTGGACGATCCCAAACTTTCAAGCGGTATCGAACCGTTGAGTCTAAGGAAAGACTTCGCCTCCTTGTGCGTGTTCTATCGCTTGTATAACGGGTTGTGCTCCGAAGAACTTTTCGACATGATGCCTACGGCTGCTTTTTACCACCGCAGGGTATTCATCCTCACACCCTGGAACCTCGCGTACCGTACGGTTTCAGAGAAATTACCTCCCTCGGACGCTCATGTTGTGGAATGAGCTCCCTGCCAAGGTTTTCCCAAGGGACTACAATATGGGGTTCTTCAAAAAATGAGTGTATAAATTCTTAAAGGGTCGGCAACGCGCATGTAACACGCCTGGGGTTGAAAGCGTCCATAGGCTACGGTAACCACTTACCATCAGGTGGGCCGTATGCTTGTTTGCCACCGACGTGGAATAAAAAAAACCGACTGTTTTCCTAAACAATATCTATTACTTATATCGAAAAACTGAATGGACAAATAAATATATACATATATGGGTAATTATTGAACATGTTCAAAAAATTTCACGAGAATCGGTTGACAAATGCGACCTGTAGAGGAGAACAGCCGGAAAGTAGCCGGACACACGAAAAATTTTTTTCCTAAGCTGAAACGGAAAACTTCGTTCATTTCGCTAGCTCCTTCAATAAAATAATTATAAAGGGACAATAATACACAAAAGCTAGTCCTAAATTAAGCAACGCTTGTACAATGGGTACTACTACTGGACAACGATCTACACTAAATGCATAGAAAACATCCTAGACTCAGGAAAAATATTCGTGCTCATCACACAAATGTCCTTACCGGGATTCGAACCCGGAACCGCAGGCCACGTCGGCAGGGTCACTACTAACTAGGCAAAAGTAGGTCGTCAAATAGCCGTCCACCTTTGCCATCCACAACCGTTTTTAATGACTATTAGGTGAAATGCCGAAGAATCAATCAGGTAATCAAACGTACGGAATCCTTTTCACAGCCCGTTTCAAAGTAGCCGACATAGTAACGCCATAAACTGTGGTAACTCCATGTATACAAAAGCTTAAGTGACGATATGTTACAAGGAGGTTAAGACGTTTTGTACACGTTGGTAAGTAACCCCCTGGGCCAAATAACTTACAATTAGCGGTAAAAAACGTTGGCGGTAAGCGCTTTTTGATGCGATCTCCGCTTGTTTGCTGGACGCGATTTCATTAGTGTCTGTCGGGATGTAGGAAGTTACAGAACGTTACTGAAAATAGTGAACGTTCTGTGGACGGATTCTATTGAATGCGGTTTGCAAAGTTCTTTGGCTGGTTTTAGTAATTTAGTGTGTTTCTGTGGCAAAGCTAGGCACGTATGGATTTACATTTAAGTTTGAATAGCTTATAGAGAAACTGGTCGCAAATATCACACCACTTACAAGAATATAGAGCTGTTTGACATTATGTAGCTGCGCAAAAAAATTAGGAACAGTTTAAATACTTTTTAAATCAACGTACATCTGTGTATTTAAAAAAATAATCATCTATGTATTTAATCGCAAATGATAACCACCTGAGTCATAACTCCAATCTTAAATCTTTAGTCATTATTACTGCAAAAAGTGATTTTGAGAAACGTTATGTGAGGTCAATAAAGAATGCCAAAAGCGTAACCATTTTACCACTTAACACAAAGAAAGACGTGACCCTCGCGAAGATGGCCACGAAAATCTTTAAATAGTATCAATTAACGCAATTCTTATGAAAATCAACTTTTTGGTGGTAGGTTCTGTTGACTATGAATATTTGTGTCTCATTTGGAAAATAACCCTTTCGTTTTGATTTGCTACGAAAAATCAAAAAGGTGTGCCTGTGCAACGTTCAAAGATTTATTACAAACATTTTGCCACTGACATTTACACCACCTCTATCAGCAATTTCCCCAGTTGTTACAAATTAAGAATTAAATTAATCCAACCACCATTGAAATCAATACATACAGACCATTACAGAGCTCCAAAGCTGCATTAATCAGATGTTCTCTGACCAAATACTGGTTGATAAATATTAAACTTCACGACTTCATTGATTTTGCGATGTCATTGTGTTCTTGCCGCATCCATTCAAAGGACGAGAATTTTTTCGCTGCATTCCCTATCGGGCGAAGTTTTTGCTCGGACGAACCATCGACATGTCCAAGTGCTTTTTACTCGATGCGACGAAGATTTTTTGCTGTACTCCAAACTTATGTCAGGGCTACATTTTGGTAGGCACTAGCGTCCCCTAATTGATGAAATTCGTCTGGTACAGCCTCATTTTTGTTGAAGCTTTTTACTGCTTTAATTCTGTGCGAGGGATGTTGGTGACCAAGAATTGAAGGTTGTGCTGAATAAAAAATCAATATATGTGATGTGTGTGTGCAACTTTTTATCGGTTGTTAAAACGTCCACTCATGGCATTGAATCTATAGAATCAATCAGTGAAGAGACTTTTACTTTGTGCTTCATTTGTTTTTTAAACTAAAACTGCAGAATTGGGATGATAAATTGTACTCTAGAATCGCGTAAGTTTGTCGATCCTATCTCTTTGAGATTGCTTCGTATTTCATATTCTTTTTCAATTTAATATGCATATTTATTTATTACTCTCGCAAAACAAATCTCATACATCCAGAATATTTGCGTACAAATTCAACTCGATGCAAAACACTCCACGCTGCCAGCACAAATCACCAATCTCGATGAATAGTCATTTCATCTCGACTTCGTTTCATATATTGAACGTATTTTTTTCCATTTCAAAACGCGTTATCGACATTCCAATAAGAAGGCGGTTGTTATCGAGAAGTATCGAGTTATTATACAGAGGAACAGCATGCAGCAACGGCGTCAGGATAAGATCGATGAATCGATAATCGAAGGCAATCAACGGCGGGGTTACTGTGAGATCTCGATTCGTGGTGTTGGTTTAAAAAAGCAAAGATTGCATTGTATTAACGATTTATGATGTAGAGTTTGATATTCCCATTGCATTTGGTAGGAGTTATATTACATACATTTGTCGGGTTCTCCCTTGTAAAACTAACTACTTTAGCCCAAACTGCTTCATTTGGCCTGTTTCTAGACCTATTTATTGCATTTTTTCTTAAATAGTATACTTTATAGGATTATTGCAAAACAAAACTAACCTAACCTTAATGACTTCTATTTGATGATATTCTAAGAAAACCCGTAAAGTTTACTGTTTCGAAGAAAAATGCATTAGGTATAGTGAAACATTAGGGCAAAAGTAAGTAGGTCAAGTGACAGGACCCCATTTGTTGTTATAAGTTATAACAGAGTAAGTAACTATGTTAACTATAGTCATGTTGAATACTTACAATGTAGATATGCTATTGCTACTAGGAATTTAGACAGTTGACTGGCGTAATTGGAACAGCACTAAATTGCTGCAGCTTGATATACCTAGAACCCCATATATTTGCACAACTAGGCTCTAGATATTTTGAACTAAGTAGGTACGTTTATTGCGGTAGGTATATCGTATACGTGTATCGTGTAGCGTAATATCGTGTAAGTGTGATGAATGAAATAATGACTACGGCTCCGAGATTTAATTTAATTTGATATGACTTGGTCCGAGATTGATAGAATAAGAACCTTGTCAATGGTTTATTAACCAATCGTTGTGACAGTGAGATGATGACAAGGCTATCATTGTTGGGTCTCGCAAAGTAAGGCTACGGTATGTTTAACAAGACGCCGTAAATATCGGTTTTGTTTCGGTTTAGTTTAAAGAACTTTCTACTAACGTAAATACATAGACCGTTCGTGCGTCCGTATTAAGGATGACTCACGCTAGAATCACGTCATCACAGAATCACAGAAAAACGTCGGCGTTTTTGCGCGACCGAGCCATATCGAAGCCCGGCCGAGCCACGGCCAAGGCTCGGAAGCGGCTCGGCCGGGCTTGTGTATGCAAAAACGCCGTCGTTTTTCTTAGAAAACGGCCCGGGCCGGACACGGCCCGTTCTAGCGTGAGCCATCGTTAACCGAATTGTTCGGAACTGGTTAGTCGGAAAAAACTTTTGTATAAAATACTGCTTTAAAAAAATATTTTTGATACCAAACTGAAACGAAAAGTTAAGGCCAAGTACTAGTTTCATAACTAATATTATTGTAACATTAACGGTTAGAACAATTTACCGGTATCGATGCCATAGACATGTTATCTTATCACTTATGACATCTGTCACGTTCTGACAAGTATGCGAGTGCGAGAGTGACAGATGTCTTATCGACAACGATAAGTGATAAAATAGGAACCATCTCAGACCCGTTGGTAGCCGATATTAAATTGGACCATACCCCAAACGCAAAACCCATCACAACATTGACCAGAGTAAAACTTGTAACTTTTGCATAGGGCGTGAACTCACGCAAGTTATCAATAAATTGCAGTCACAAAGTCAACATGAACCAGTCAAGTGATCCGAGCGAATCATTCAATTAAAAACCCAGCCTGATCGAGATCAATATCGAACTTTTAATAAAACAGATGAAAATCGCTCGGATCGTTCCCGTTTCCGGCTTGCTCATTTTTAGGGTTCAGTGAGGAAATGAAGGTTTTTTGCGGCGCAAGGGCGCTTTGCTTTGTCGACTGTGAAAACGGTATAGAAAGAATCGCTTTGTTTTTTGACAAAGCTTTGGATTGAGGATATATTGAGAACCAGTCCTTTAAAGCGTCTTGTGATGATAAAATGATAACCTGCCTTTATAAAGTTGCTTAGATAGGTACCAACCGCGGGGATATCGTTTAGTCTTTTATACTAACATATAAATATTATTATTATATAATCTTTGCTATTATCAATATGTCATGCTCGCTTAAAGGGCTTTGCTAACGATTACGGTGGCGTCGTTGATCGGGTCGCCACCTTCCCTAACATATCGTTGAGGGAGGCGATGGCTGAGATATTATCAGTGATCGGCACGACCCAGGTAACACCGCGGGATTCCGAGAAGAAATATTAATATGGACATGACATGCATGATTATAATCCCGTGATCTAGTTCGCAAAAATAACTCTATTGAGAGTTAATAAATGTATTTGTAGATAGAAGTCAGAATATTTAATAAACTCATAAATTGTATAATTTTTTATTAAAGAAAATATTGATATACCTATATTTATTTCATTTTATATTGCGAAATATATTAAGTGCACTCATTGAAATATGTCAGTGTAAAAATTTTATATAATTTGAAGTGCAAATAAACCCTTTCCCCGACTCTGATTTAAAAAAATATTTCAACTATGAATAGAATGGACAAGCTATGGTAGCCTAGTAGTTCAGGCATGCGGCTGTCAAGCGGCAGCCGTGGGTTCGAATCCCGGCTCGTACCAATGAGTTTTTCGGAACTTATGTACGGAATATTTACCGTTAGCTTTTCGCTGCAAAAAAACATCGTGAGGTAACTGGTCTAATCCCAATAAGGTCTAGTTTTGCCTCTGGGTTGGGAGGTCAGATGGCAGTCGCTTTCGTAAAACTAGTGCCTATGCCAAATCTTGGGATTAGGTGTCAAAACGGACCCCGGGCTCCTTTAGGGGCACAACCGGGAATAACGCTAGGAGGATGATGATATGTATAGAATGGACCTTCAGTGTGCACATAGGCTATATTTTCTCCCGCGGCTTTGATTTCATTCTGTCACAAAATAAATAATAATACCACGTACAGAAGGTTCTTTGTTAACAAATCTCCTGTTTAGGTATGCCGAAATAGCCTATACGATGCCATCCCTTTCTATATCCCGGCAGGGGCCGGTATACCTGCATGTACTTGTAGCGGCACTTTGTAGCAACGTAATCACGGAGTGAACCGGCCCTGGTTCTGTGTAATACCTACGTGGGCGGAGCTTAAAGAGAGCTTGTGGTCAGTCTTCTGTTTTTTTATATGTCAGACAGCCGAATAAGAGAGGGTAGAGAACTAACAAAAACAACCAGATAAGTGATTTGAGGTGACAAAAAGTGACGTCCTACCTTCACCCTGTCTTTCAAAGTCGAAACGTCAAAGACTTGAAACAAAAATGATATCTTAGGGATGTTTTCTTCTCTCATTATTATCATTCGCTTGATCTTATAAATATGAAATCGTGGCTCAGGTGTTTGAATATTTAGAATAGGCTTTCTGTAAAAGTGATCAATGAAAAAAAAAAAATTATAACTGTGATGATTGAAAGGCCGGTTGGTAGCTGACTGACAGTATTTATTCATTTGTTAATGTGCCAGTATCAATTGCCTATTTACATAGCAAACCTACTTGCACAATCCTTACATCTCTCCCTGATAAGCTATCAATTACCATTAACAAAAAACTTTCAACTTCTGGTTACACGATTGATATCTGAGCCCGATTCCAAGCGCGCAACGCACGGGCAGACGCGTTGGGCGGAGGCGCAGCCGGGGCATCTATCGGTGGCTCTGCGACTACCATGCCCGCCGACGACTGCTCGGGCTGAGATCGCTCCGCTGGCGACGTTTGTATCTCACCGTCCAACGCGTCCTCAAACGCCTCGTCAGCACCACACTCGGCTGACCTAGATCGAGCGCCGACCCGTTCATTCGGCGGCCTTATACTTGCCCGCGATAGTGAAAAACTATTTCTGTTGACCGGTATGATTTGATCTATGTGTCTACGCCATTCGTTCCCTTGACCCATATCTACTTTAAAAGAAACCGGACCGGACTGAGACGTGACCTTTCCTTCCGACCATTTCTCCCCCCTTAAGCTATAATCGCGCGCGAGCACAACATCTCCTACGTTAACGAGACGTGGCGTGCCCCCGGTGGCCGCTACCTGGCGCTCCTGCATGGTCCGCACGACAGCTGCGCGGTCTGGTCGCAGCGCGTCCAGCCGCCGGCGCAGCCGTCGCTTCATCAGCGCCATGGCCGGGGACACGCCAGTCGTCGCGTGTTCGCAATTGCGGTACTGAAAAAGGAATCTACTGAGAGCAGTCGATACTTCCACACCCTCATGGAGAGCCCTTTTTATAGCTTTTTTAATAGTTTTCACCGCGTTCTCCGCGGCACCATTTCCCTGTGGCCTGTAAGGTGCTGACGTAACGTGTTTCACAAAATTAACCTCACAAAAGTTCTTAAATTCATGTGAAAAGAATGGCGGGCCATTGTCGGTCACGAGCTGCTCGGGAAATCCAAAACGAGCAAAAATGGATTGCAATGCTAAAATAGTTGAACGGGCATCCGTGTTCCTCATTAAAATGGCCTCTATCCATTTTGAATGTGCGTCAACTACAATCAAATACCGTTTACCACCGCAATCAGCGAAGTCCGCGTGAAGCCGGCACCACGGGTTCAACGGGTACTCCCACGGATGCAAGGGTGCGTGCGGCGGCGCGTCGCGCACCGCACGACAAGCGTCGCAGGCACGACACGTGCCATCAATGTCCCGGTCAATATCTGGCCAATACACGTAATTTCGCGAGATAGTTTTCATTTTGCGAGTACCCAGATGCCCTTCGTGTATCTCATCTAACACGCGCTTCCTAACAGTAGGCGGTATTACTACACGGTATTTGTAAACCAAGCAACCCATGTCCACGATCAAATCGCTCTTCCTAGAGAAGTACGGTTTTTCTTCCTCGCAGCTCGGGGCCGATGGCCACCCAAACAGTACATACCCATAAATTCTATTTAACACGGTATCATTCTTTGTTTCTCTAGCGACATCTTTGAAACTAATTGGTAACAAATCTTCAACTAACTGTACATAACTTACAGCATCCGAGACGCGGCCCTCGCGTGGCAGTGGCAGTCGAGACAAAGCATCGGCTGGTCCGTTATCAACAGATCGCACAAACTCAATCGAAAAGTCGTAAGCCGCCAAACGCACAGCCCACCTTTGTAAGCGACTGGCGGCCGTCTGTGGAATTCCACTCTTTTTACCAAAAATATAACTTAGTGGCTTGTGATCCGTTCGCAGCGTGAAATGCCTTCCAAATAAATACTGGTGATGCTTAGTGATACCATAAAATATCGCTAACGCCTCTTTATCGAGTTGGCTGTAGTTCCGTTCGTGAACGTTGAGCGTCCTCGACGCACAGCTGACAGGGCGCTCGCTGCCGTCTTCGTAGCGGTGTGCCAGCACTACGCCGAGTCCATAAGCGCTGCTGTCCACTGCCAGCACGAGTTCACGCCCCTCCTCATAATGGGCTAGTATGCGTTTGTCAACCAGAGCCCGTTTCGCCTCTACAAAAGCCTGTTCACAATTTGGATCCCATTTCCATTCAACTCCGATTCTTAACAACGCATGCAACGGATGTAGCAACGTACTCAAATTAGGAATAAACTTCCCATAATAATTTAACATCCCAAGAAAACTTTTCAGTTGCGAGACATCCTCGGGTCTCGGAGCGTCAGAAATGGCCTCCAATTTAGCGGGATCTGGTCGCAAACCGTTTTTATCAATAATAAAGCCTAAATATTTGACTCTATCTTGTAAAAAATTACATTTGCTTAACTTAAGAGTCATTCCCGTGTTACGCAAACGTTCAAGTACAGCTCTAAGATTTCGCAGGTGCTCCTGCCTATTAGGACCCGTAACACAAATGTCGTCCAGGAAAACTACGCAATTAGGGATCCCGCGCAGCGTTTCCTCCATCAACTTTTGAAACTTTTCCGGAATGCATGAAAGACCATACGGCGTCCGTCGATACACGAACGTACCCACATGAGTCGTGATCGCCGTATAGGGCTGCGAGTCCTCTGTTAAAAAACACTGTTCATAAGCGTGACGTAAATCTAGTTTCGTGTACTGTTCCCCGCCGCTAAGATTAGCGAACAGCTCTTCTATGCGAGGCAACGGATAGTAATCACGCTTCAGTTTAGGATTAATCGTAACTTTGTAGTCCCCGCAAATGCGTAAATCCCCATTCTGTTTCATTACCGGTACTATTGGAGTTCCGTAATCGGAGTGGTCCACGCGGCACAGGGTCCCGTCTCGCTCGAGTCGTTCGAGCTCACGCTCAACACGTACGCGCAACGCGAGTGGCACGGGTCTCGCACGCACATAAACAGGGTCTTTGTCCGTGAGCTGTAATTGGATGGTCTTTTTACAAGTACCTAATTTATCCGTGAACACTTCAGGAAAATTACTACACAACTGGGTCACCAATTTATCCTCTTCCATTATCTCATTAAACGTAATTTGGTTGATTTGCAAAGCTCGCATCCATTCGCGACCCAATAGTGGCCGCCCCCCATTTTTAATTACGTACAATGGCAGATTGGTCGCTTTTACATCGTTAAGCACGACCTCAACCGATATAAACCCAAGAGTTTCAATTTGTGACCCAGTGTAACAGCGCAAAATTAAATTATCCGCCTTGATCGCTTTGTTTGCAAACTTTTGTCTATAAAAGTCCTCACTAATAGCCGATATGCGGCTGCCTGTATCAACTTCGCAAACAACGTCTTGTCCATCCACATTCAAATTAATGAAATAAGGTTTGTTACCTTGTGATGACACCTGAATGTTAAGCAAATCCTCGTCCGATTCTTCGTCCATGTAGTTCTGCCGCCCGAACGGACGACGCGCCTTGTCACACATCACTTTTAAGTGTCCACGTTGGTTGCATACGTCACAGTTGTAGTGCATGTATTTACATTTGTCCGGCCGGTGCGCCTTCCCGCACCGCCAGCACTGCGCCGGGGCGTCGCGCGCCGTGTCGCGCCGGGCTGCGGCCGCCGCGCCGCCAGCTCCGGGTCCGCGCCCTCCGCCGCGCCCCCCGCGCCGCGCACTCGCGTGGTGCAGCTCCTCGCCTGCACCGCCGCCGCCGCCGCAGCCGCCCGAGGTGCTCACCGACGCCGCCGCCGCGCCGCTCACCTCCGCGTGCTTCTCCGCAGCCTCGAGTGCGAAGGCCAGCTCCACCGCCTCCTTATATTGGATGTTTTTTTCGGCAAATATCCGCGAGCGCATAGCTTCATTTGCCAACCCCGAAACGAACTGATCTCGCAGATTCTCTTCGAGAGTCGTACGAAAGCTACATGTGCTCGCTAGGTGCTTTAAATTCTGCAAGTACTCGGCGAGCGGCTCGCCGGCGCGCTGCCGACGCAACCTAAAAACGTGCCGCTCGGCGATCTCTGATCGTTGCGGTTCCAAATGCCCGGAAACTAATTCTATAAGTTGATCAAACGTTTTGTCTTCAGGAAGGTCCGGTGAGCACAAATCGCACATAAGCGCATACGTCACGTCCCCGACAACTGTTATTAACAAAGGCACTTCTAGTTCAGTCTTCACTTCGTTTAAGAGAATATACTGTTTTACTCGGCGTATGTACGCCGGCCACTGTTTGGATGCCGGGTCAAAAGCTTCCAGCTTTCCGATAGGCATGTTTAACACTCCAAAATGCACGGTTTAACCAAAATAATTAAAATATTTTATCGATTCGTCGCCAATGTGATGATTGAAAGGCCGGTTGGTAGCTGACTGACAGTATTTATTCATTTGTTAATGTGCCAGTATCAATTGCCTATTTACATAGCAAACCTACTTGCACAATCCTTACAATAACTATCTGGTTTCTGCGCAAAGCTAACATAGGAATTGCAATCTACTAAATAGATAGAAACCTTGATTATAAAAGCTGGTATCAATGTATTGACAATTCCGCACCCAACTCAACTCTTTCGAACTGGCCTTTTCGGGCAAAAACCATTCCCCTTTCAAAGCAAGCAATAATAATAGAAACAACGCGCTCAAAGGGTTATCTTGTTTTTATTTTCGCCTATCAGGTCCTTTTAGGAAGCGTTAAAAACGAGTGCCACTGTGGGGTGAAAAAGGTCACAGAAGCCAGTCAAAGACAAAAGTAGCAACTTTATTGTAGCGTTCCGCGACCTTACTGTTTTTCGCGTCTGAATACCGGAATGGTAACTTAGCATTTTCGGGCGTGTTAGTATCTAACGGGATTTTTTAGGGACTCGTTATGCTTAATGCGAATGTTGCTTGATACATTTAATGTGGAAGTTTCTGCTAAACGTTGTTTTGTTTGGGGAGTGTGAAAATTTAAAAAAATATCTTTCTTTCTTTATATAGTCTGCATCACATGGCGACAGTTTGTGCATATCTACTAACTACTATGTATGATAACCAGGCATCGGAGTATGTGTAGCACAGTAAGACTAAAGTATGCTATGGAGTCGTTGTAAGCATTAAAATTATACTCATACTCATCCTCATTAATTTAATTCATTAATTAAATAATAACTATAAAAATACACCACTGCATATAGATCTTCATATGTACCCTACTCAAATGAGGTCAAGTACCTAGGAGTTACTTTTGACCAAAGGTTAACTTGGAACGCTCATTTGAATAACACAATACAAAAGGCAAAAATAGCCATGTGGACTTGCTGTCGAATGGCAGGAGCAAGATGGAGCATAAGACCCAAAATTGCTATGTGGCTTTACACAGCGGTAGTGAGGCCGATAATCACATACGCCTCTGCAGTCTGGTGTAACAAAGTCCACCAAAAGACAGCCATCACGAAGTTAAGCAGTCTTCAGCGTACAGCTTGCTTAACAGCAACAGGAGCTTTATGTTCAACACCGGGGGCAGCCTTGGATGCACTGCTCGATCTAACGCCACTCCACCTGCAAGTGCAAAAGGAGGCGAAGCAGTGCATCTACAGGATATGCACACTAACAAGGCCAAAATGGCGCTCTCAAGCGCTAAGCAAACTTGAGGCCCTCGTGTTTGATAACAAAAACCTAAGCATGCCCACTGACGACACATACGTGGAATGCAAATTCACTAGACTGTATACAGTGGAAATACCTCCGAGAGACAAATGGACAAATGACCAAATGGACTTCAAGGAGGGAAGCCACATTTGCTATACAGATGGATCAAAAAAAGGTGATGATGTTGGATGTGGTATCTACGGTGAGAGGCCAAAGTTCAAAGCTAGCGTCAGCATGGGGAAGGAGGCCTCAATCTTTCAGGCTGAACTCTTCGCATTAAATAAATGCGTGGAGATCAATCTTGAAAGAAACCTAAGGAACCAACATATCTACATCAACTCGGACAGCCAAGCTGCTCTGCTGGCACTAGAATCACTAGAGTCCTACTCTAAACTAGTCCAGAATTGTAAAAATAATCTTAACACCCTGGCGAACTCCAACAAAGTCATACTTAGATGGGTACAAGGGCTCTTCGACATTGTAGGAAACGAAAAAGCAGATGAACTTGCAAGGCAGGGCGCAGACACGGCCCTGGTCGGCCCGGAACCGTTCTGTGGCATCACAAAACGGAAACTTCTCTGCTAAACAACGAGGAAAAATCAGAGGCAATCAAGCTGTGGAAGTTCACCAAAGGACAAAAACAAGCTAAAGCCCTGATCGAAGGGTTCAATAGTAAGCTGTCTAAAGAGTTATTACAATTCAAAAGGCACAAAACCTGCGCAGTGACAAGAATCCTGACAGGACATTGCAAATTGAACAAACACCTGTTTCAAATGGGTATGAAGCAGGACACAACCTGCAGGTTCTGCCAGGAGACAGAGGAGACTGCAATGCACATTCTCTGCTCCTGCGGACCACTCATGCATAAAAGAAGTACCTACCTAGGGCGGCACATAGTGCACCCACAAAGTGCACACAAGAAGTACAACATATCACCGCCCAAAGAATCTGGAATTTCCTGGAGGCAACGGGACTTAACGGTGAACTCTAAAGCAAGGGCCGCCACAATAGATCACTTGCTGGTCGAAGCGGCACATTAAGGCCCACAAACAAAATAATAATAATAGATATCTTCATTGACGAATGTTGACTGTTAGAGAATGCTTTATATCATTAAGCCCGCTTACAATACCTGTACCAAAGTTATTTTTGGTGCAATGTGTAAAAGGTAGTAGGTAGCAATATAATGATATGGATGCCAGCTGTCCTAGTTCTGTAGAATCTCAGCAAACTTAAAATAACTTCCAGTAACTAACGTTTAAACGACTTCATCCTTACACCATTTACTTAATGACTGCAGAAATATTATAATCCAGAAAAACGAGGTAAAATTAATGGAAAGAATTGCAATGAAAAGTCTCTTTTTAATTGCAGTGGTAAGAAGCGTTGGTGATAAAAACTTTCAAAGTCTGCTTTTAGCATGGAACCTAAAAGTAGTATGTGACGTCATTGTACATAGTTGTTACGTCTTTATGTGAGTGTGAGGGTGGGAACTGTACTAATTGCAGTATTTGCCATTGCGTGGCTGGAAGGGGCTGATAACTCCGTTGCGGTTTTAATTTTATAGAATAACCCCCGGATGAATGAATGTTTGTGTGCTAGCATTACGATGATTAAGACAGATGTAAAATAAATAACTTATAATATTAGTAGATGCATCACTCACATAAGGAAGGCGACTGTCAGAGAGGAATGGCGGCGTGTTATGAAGCTTGCTACCAACACCTGACATTATATGCATATACAACGACCGCTCTGTCAAGAATGAAAACGACGAAGAAGAAGAAGCACCGAAGGCTGCAGTAGATGCATCACTCACATAAGGAAGGCGACTGTCAGAGAGGAATAGCGGCGTGTTGTGAAGCTTGCTACCAACACCTGACATTATATGCATATACAACGACCGCTCTGTCAAGAATGAAAACGACTAAGAAGAAGAAGCACCGAAGGCTGCAGTAGAGATGCATCACTCACATAAGGAAGACGACTGTCAGAGAGGAATGGCGGCGTGTTGTGAAGCTTGCTACCAACACTTGACATTATATGCATATACAACGACCGCTCTGTCAAGAATGAAAACGACGAAGAAGAAGAAGCACCGAAGGCGGCAGTAGATGCATCACTCACGTAAGGAAGGCGACTGTCAGAGAGGAATGGCGGCGTGTTGTGAAGCTTGCTACCAACACCTGACATTATATGCATATACAACGACCGCTCTGTCAAGAATGAAAACGACGAAGAAGAAGAAGCACCGAAGGCTGCAGTAGATGCATCACTCACATAAGGAAGGCGACTGTCAGAGAGGAATGGCGGCGTGTTGTGAAGCTTGCTACCAACACCTGACATTATATGCATATACAACGACCGCTCTGTCAAGAATGAAAACGACTAAGAAGAAGAAGCACCGAAGGACGATTTCGTTTGTATCCGACGTAACGCATTCCTCCCTGTCGCACTTACCGACTTGTTAGTGAGGGACGAATGCTATATATTCGACTTAAATATTATCATGCTAACCAGTCAAACTTGCGTATATCACAAATCGAAGCCGCGCAATGAAATATGACCTACGTTCACCCTGTTTCATTCTTTACACATTATGTAGTTGCAAGTCTAGATACTAGGTATATACCATATATAAAGCAGAAGCGGCGAGCTAAGACTCTTCTGAAATGATTCCAATGCAACTTTCATCTCTTGTAAATATGTAAGTGATTTTCCGTTTTACAAAAGAACTTTGGAAATTTTATCCACCCTCAATGACCCTTAACCCTGGCTTGTACAGCTTACGTCACTATGCCTCAACGTAGTAACCCCCTCTGCGGGTGGTTACAAGGTTTCGATGATTATCTCAATCTGGTCGAAACCATTGCTACCGCCACCTGGCAACGCTATTGGCAGAACTAGGAAACCAGAGATCCGGTGTCTTTATAGTTTTTTTATAAATATACGTATGTTTTTGAATTGCGCCAAAGGCTTGCGATTTAGTGAAAGCCGGTTAAATTTGTCTATTGCAATAGAACACATACTTCTTACACTGTAAGCCTTTATAAATACTATATCGACGACTGCAAGCATCTTCACCCGATGTCCTTTGCTAGCAAGTGATGTAACTGGCATTATGTTGGATTTTAACAATCTTCGAGGCGTACCCTCCTACCTACCTATAGGTACTACGGTTTTTTTTTAAATATTATTTTCACTTCATTCTTATTACTGACATTCATTGGCAGTGTTACATCTGCACTGCATTGCTTTCGACTGATAATACAATACAAACCAAATACGGCTATAATAAAAACATTATGACGCCAGAATGTTTAACTGCTTGAGATACCGTAGTCAGAGCCATTACGAGCGAAATATATCCTTTCCAGCATCTCACACAGATAATAATGCCGTAAAAACGTAGTTTAAAATACTCTAGATGGAATACTGAAGCATAAAAGTGTTTTTATATCCAAAAGGGGTGAGCATTAAAAACTAGTTGGATGTGTAAGTCAATCGTGGGTTCTGCTCTGTCAAAAGAAGGATGAAAGGTTTTTTAAGGTCGGCGCATTCGTTATCAAATCATCCATGAGACGAGGCCAAGCGAGGCATCTGCTGCAAACTCTGGTATAAGCAAAATGTATTCTTTTGTTTCGTGTTCTAAAAATATTATGGATATATTTAATTCTATAATTGCATATCGTAATCTAATAAGAAAAAAGTCGTATTAGATTTCCAATAATAAAATTAATTCCTTATATGGTACAAATATTGTAGCTAACATCAGCTTTTTCTCAAACACGCAATGACAAAATATTGATGTTCTGAATTTTATTTCAAATTATCACGTTTTGTTGGGCCGCTCGGCCGTCTATATCTACTTGGCCGGCAATCCCTTTTTTCCCGGTCTATGCAGTAATGTAAATTCTAGACTTAGGTAGTTTGCTACTTGGCATTGTTTGTTATTGTTACTTTGAAAGTCTAATATTTCACTTTTTTATCTTCTTTGCGTCCACACCGCCGAACGCTCATTCATATACGGACCCGAATCTCAAACCTACCTACTTGACAATCTGTAGTCCTACTTACATTTTTAATCAAACAATTTTTATTAGCACCTGTAATTTCTAACAGTTTTATATCAAAAAGGGTTTTTTCAACAAGGAACTCTAAAGGGGTATATGCCCTGTTGACGTGTAGCTGTAAGGTTTATTCGCTACGACAAGTTGACGAATAGGGCGTAAACACCAAGGTATAGCGGCAATGATTAATAAACTAGGTAGCCCAGTGCGGCAGCACCTAATAAGGGGCAAGATAATGTGTCACGGGAGTTTAAACCGTGAAACGACCAAATTCAACGAGTCACGATAATTGTATCGGATTCTTTTTCTATACCAAATTCAATTCTCTTCGTGTCCTTCATTATTAAGTTGTAAACAAAGCGATTGCTTTTCAATGTTAAGTGTAAAGTAACCGCAAATTGGTACTGTAAAATAAACGTCGTAAACGTCAACACTTTTACAACCAAAAAGGCTTATGTATGTGTGTATGCTGGCTGAAAATCAGCGCTATAGGTGTCTGACACCTCAGCATAATGCTGAGCCAGTGTCCGGTTCACTGCCGCAGAGACACACTTGTTTGATGTTTTATATGTTTTTCTTGTTTATTTTATTTTTAATATGTATGTGTGTCCTGTGTGTTTGTGAATAAAATATCTTTCTTTCTTTTCTTTCTTTCCAAGAAAATGAGGTACACATCAAAAAAATACCTACAACTTTTTAGCAATGTTGACCATGTTGTATTTTTAAACAATAGACTACTTTCACAATAGAGTCACTATTTGAGTAAAGTATTTATCAAAAATGGCCTTTTCATTGCGGAGCCTTTGTGGCACGTGGCTAAACAATTGCTTTGTTGAGCCGATGGGTCTTAAGATAAGATCCGTTCTAGAAAATGAATCCGTACTAAGTATACCAAAAGTGTAGATCAACTTGTTTTGTTATTCTGCCCCGTAAGTCAGGAGACGACTGTACCAGAATTTCCTAAATAAATTGAATGAGCATAATATGAACTCGTTACAGCAATATAATACAAAACAATAGAAATAGGTGCACTTTTTTGCACAACTCTATACATGAATCAAATAAACATACAAACCTAAAAGTAGTAACGTATGTGTACTTGATTAGCAATTTGTTACTTAATTAAAGGATTCCTTAAGCATTGTTATTTAAGTATTACTTTTTTGTACAAGACATTACCTTGCGTAGTTTCAGTAGTATGTCTGTAAAGCACTAAGTCGATAATAAAGTGGTAAGTAATGTTTGCTCTAAAACTTATTATAGTCATTATGCAGACTTACTATTTATTAGAATATAAATACTTTATTCAACATCACATCGCATGACATGACAAACAAAGTTAGTTGACCTTAATATTAAAAGTAAAGTAATTTATTAAAGTAAAAAAGTAAATAAGTTTAGAATTTTCCTCTCTCGAACGCTCCTTTTGTGGAATGAGCTCTCTGCCGAGGTTTTCCCGAGGGACTACGGTATGGGGTTCTTCAAAAAAGGTGTGTATAAATTCTTAAAGGGTCGGAAATGCGCATGTAACACCCCTGAAGTTGCAAGCGTACATAGTCTACGGTAACCAGTCACCGTCAGGTGGGCCGTTAGCTCGTTTGCCACCGACGTGGTATAATAAAAATTAAAAAGCATTAAGTACTTGAACAATCATTAGCCGTAACGTTCGTTATAAAAGGTATACGATTACCTTGCTTTCATTAACACCAGTCCAAATTAACCTCAAAATCCAGCTCGCTGTATCGTCTACCCACAATATTCCCTACTCTATGCCAATTTGGGCACGGCAGCCTCGCGTGACAAAACAAAACCGCACGCACCCTGTCAAATGATAACTCCATGTCTATCAATTTCCAGAAGAATGGAACACCGTGGTGTGCTTAAAGTTTATTATGCCTTTAGCAGATAAGCCGACCCAATAGAATTAGTAAGTCACTACGGCATAAAATAACTAATAGTGGGCCATGTTTGTTTTGTCGTTAAACTAGGTATTTATTTAGGCTATTAAATGGAAGGTCGGTCGGTACCTAAGTGCTGCCGTGAACTTTGTTCCGTTTTCGAATGTACCTATTAGTTAATAATCTTTTTAACTAGCTTCTGACCGCGGGTTTGTGGGTGTACCTAAATAACAACTTATAGAATATGTAAAAATGTATTTAAATGCCGTTCAGACTGGCTTGTCCGGTCACGTTACAACAGATTGCGCATATCGTCTGAAAAGATTTACAAGGCTTTATGATGATACGTTACTCTGAGGTATAAACTAAACTTATGCAAAAGTTGATCAGTATTACTAGCAGTAAGTTCAATCGGTAGTTTTTGCGTGAAAGAGTAGTACGTAACAAATATCCTTACAACAATGTTTTTGACAGTAAACGGAACCCCTATTATTTTGGAGTGTCAGTAGTTTAACTCAATCAAATGACAAAATTAGAGCGATAACTTTGTTTAAGTTGACATACTTAGGGGTGTAACCCACCTGCCCTTATATTCACAATACCGGCAAATCGTCTTAACGAAGCAATAGAAGCCTGACCCCTTAAAACGCACATTGGTCGCGATTTTGGAGGTCAGGTTATACTACGAAAAAGGTGAAGCAGGCTGAGACAAATTGTGTCTCATACCTGCTAAATACACCGATCAATTGATAAAGATCTGTATGGTTCTGCGGGTGCCACACACAGCGCCAAGTCGACCGTGGGACAGGTGCTATAGTTTTTACTAAAAAACAAACTGCCCTTCAAAATTTACTTGTATTTTAAGAAGCGTAGCAGTACCCTTGTAGTTTTAATGTGTGTTATCTATTCCGTCCGCTTTAATGACGCACATGACCATGACACTGTCTGTGCTGTAAATAAATCCATAGGCTACTTCTCTTACCACATCCTTGCACAAATCGTATCCCGGAAGCCAAGAAATGATAAAGAAAGTGAATGTATATGTCATGTCATGGAAGAAACCCAGACTTAAAATAAAATCTTAAAGGGATATGAAAGGCAAATGCACACACTATAGCACGGTGTTGCCCTCGGAATTGTGTTTGAAGTGATTAGTGACGAATCCAGAGCAGAGAGTCAAGAGCAAGTACCTAAATTTTTCTTGTTTAATTCCCACTATTCTACTGCTGCTGCACTGCTACTTTTGGGATTAGATTCCAATCCGGGCTTTAGAATACTACCAAGAAAATGCTGGAGGTGATTTTTCTGCCCAGTGCCTACCTATTTAGGGACATTTAGTAATAATGTAACGATGCATACTAATTTATAAACGCTTAAATTACTATGTTTGCCTGGTGGTTGACTAGATAAAAATTGTTATACTTAGGGAATGAGTGTGAAGGTAACAACATACGGAAACTATTTGCTAAGGGAGTGAGTGTGAAGGTAACAGCAGTTAAAGCGAGTTTTTATTTTTAGTTTATTCCCATTAAAACGAGACCCATCTCCCTTACATCATTTCTCTAAATCATTTAAAATAACTAGAGTAATATATCCAATAAAACTATGCTGAAACTACACAATGCATAAAAAATACAATCGTATTTGTACGGCGGACCTTAAAGTTTTTTCTTTTTATTAATAGCCGTCCTTGATGTACTTATTACGGGCATTATACACCGCTATTAATTAATACAATAGCCTTTATTGGTTACCAGAATAACTCCTTAACGGTTCAGATGAGGGCCCTTGTTGTCGGCGTTTTCGAGGTTCATTATTAGGCTGTTTATAATTTGGGGTGGCTTCTTAATCTTATGGCGAAAGATGCTTTTGTTTATATTATTATATCAGGCGTCAGTTAATATAAACATAGTTCTATTTAAATTTTCTTCTATAGTTTTATATTAAATGGGAGGAAAATAATTTGACCTGTAGACATTATTTCTTAATTATCAAAGATTTAGTGAAGTTGATGAAACGAATAAATAAGAAAAACAACAACTTTATTGCATACTACCTAGTCGGTAGTTCTGTCACAAATGTTTTGCCGCATAGTAATTTAATACCAAGAATATTTTTATTTAATGCTATATATGGTTTGAAAGCTCATTAAATACTGATAAATTAGAACGATTATTGGATTTTAATGCTTAAAGCCATATTACACAAAGGCTAGTTTCTTCAGAGATTTTGCACTTTTTTAGGCAATCAAAAACACGGACGTGAATTGACGTGATTCACTGTATCTTTTTTCCATAATTCTTAAAACCTTACAAACTTACGTGAAATTTTAATCAGAACCCCTCCCTGAACCCTCCCTCCTCCATTTTGAAGCATAAAATAAGTAAGTTTGGATAAAACTCATTTTCATATTGACATTTTACGTAGTGTACTTGTTGCCCACAAGATCAAATTTACGCGTTTTTCTAAAAACGTAAAAATTACGTAAAGTTCTCGATGGGAGCAGTTGGAATTGAAAGCTAACAGAAAATACAATGCTAGTTGCTAAGCATGGTCTAAAATCGAGGTTTCAGAGTAAATAAAAAAAATCTTGTTGGTCATCTGGAACACTGTTTTTTTATTAAATTTGTTGTAAGTGGTATTTCTGTCAGATGCGGCGTGTTTTGGGTTCACGATTATCTCAACTTACAAGGCTTTTTTGTCATATTGCGATAATTGTTCAAAGTTTATTGTATTGCAATTTGATTCGTATAAAATAAGCTTTTTAATCATGTATAATACGAATATAAAAAAGTTTATTGCTGAGTTTTATCTATCAAAGACCTTGTGACAGAACTAGGTACATAGATGCCAAATTACAAAGAACCCGGATGGAGCCGCAGAATAAAATGTAGCCTATATATATATATATATATATTCTATATACTGGTGAAGGAAGTTTTTAAAATCGGATGAGAGGTTCCGGAGATTACTCCCTACATACGAATTTACATAGCTACAACCTTACAGACTTTTCTTCTTTATAATATTAGATAGTTATATGTGGTTGTACGCTAAGACGCCCTTAGTCTAATAATAATAAATCATTTATTTCGAGTAACTTTACAGACTCATAGACATGGTTAGTGTGTACTTATAGCCATGTTACCATCTAGGACCTGTTTGTCTGCATGTTTTTGCGTTTGGACCTGCATGTTTCTAGAACCATTAAAGTAGCTAAAACATACTTCTAGAAACATCCATGTATCACAATGCCTCGAATATGGGTTGTCAAACGTCTCAGCCAACAAACGCAGGATGGGGTTGGGGCTGGCCCGCACGGACGCACCAGGGATGTGTGCGCTTGCGCATAGTCGTATCGTATATAAGAAATCTAAGCCCGCTTCAGCAAACATCCCTGATGCGCTACGGAAACGTCAGCTCCACCATCACCTGTAAAATACTGAAATAGCCGTTGTATCCAACATGGTATACCAAAAATAGACAAATAGACACATACTAATAGTACATAGACATACTCTACACCCACTCTGTAACCTTCATAATATACACAGAAACAGAATATACACCCGATTAGCATATAAATGTTATTGGCTACTAGAAAAGTGCAGATTGTTAACCCACGACGTTCATTTGTCAACGAGATTGTAATCCAAACATTTCCCAAACCAGTTGTCGAAAGGGAGTGGCAAAACCCACATTAGTATGCCACTCCAAATTTAGCAACGTAAAATGGCGGTGTGTCTTCATCATCTTTATTAATGGAACAAATTAAACGTTGTTTTAAACCCGGGAGCGCCCGATTTTTCTCTTTCACCCACCAAATTAACTACAGCGAATACTACTTAAGCCGAATGAGTAATAACACGTTTAATTTTAAATTATAATTAATGCGTTTTTGTACCTGGCCAGTAATGACGCGATTTTTAAAATTAAGTAATGGGGTCGAGCGTCGAAATTAAGGAGTTGAGGTCTTAAAATGCAATTGAGCGCCGGTAGCATTTATTTTGGGGTAAGTGATAATATTCAGCGAATTTACGGAGTATTGGAACGAAAAAGGTTAAACGATTTTTTATTAATTTTGTTTGCTTGAATGTGGGGACAAAATCTGGGGTAAATTTTGTTCTCATACATTCTCTAAATTAGGTAAATTTTGTGTAGAATAGATAACGGTTATTATTATTATTCGTATGGCATATACATAGAGTCGCTTTATGGTCAAAAATTACTTCAATTAGATATCATGTACAAGTATATAATATAGATAACGGTTATCAAGAAGATATTCAATATTAGATATCTTCTTCTTCTTCTCTTACTTACTTAAGAGCTAGGCTCTTGTCGGTGTAGCTCAAAAATGACCCTAGTGGTGTGAACCCGTAGCGTTGGCCGATAGTACATTATTACATAATTTTTACTCAATATAAATAGAGCACATTCTTGAATATTTATTCTCAAAATATGTTAAAACTTTCCAGCCCATATCTATTAAATAGGACGAGTTTTTCTCACTCTGCAAACGAAACTTCTGAATTTAAATCGATTTCAGCGACATTTGCGAACTTTTTTATTTCGTGTCTGTTTCATAATTACTTCGTGCGACGCGTCGCAAGTGTGTTTGACAGGTGGAGCGTGCTCTAATTGTCAGTTTGGAATTCTCCGTCCCGTTCTCGCAGCATTATCATAACCAATGTGTAAGAGAGAAAGCGATGTTTTGGATTTTGTATTTCACCGGCATTTTGCGAAATGAGCATAGCCTTAGAAGAATTTTAATAACACCTAGTAAATATATTATCTAATGAATGATCACGGTTAATGGAAGTGATACATTAAGTTTTGTATTTCTTAGTCAACTCGGGCCTTATTGTAAGACATCATCGTCATCATCATATCAGCTGAAAGACGTCCACTGCTGGACATAGGCCTCCTCCAAAGAGTTCCAAAGTGACCGGTCCTGCGCCACCCGCATCCAGCGGACTCCCGCGACCTTTACCAGGTCATCAGTCCACCTTGTGGGAGGCCTACCAACGCCGCGCCGGTACGTGGTCGCCACTCTAGAACCTTTCCGCCCCAACGGCCATCAGTTCTGCAAAGGTGCAATGTGCCCCGCCCACTGCCACTTAAGTTTAGCGATTCGGAGGTCTACATATATCGGTTACCTTGGTTCTGCTGCGGATAGCCTCATTTCTGATGCGATCACGCAATAATAATTTAGACATACTTATTGTAAAAGCTTATATTTAAAAACAGTTGCTTGATCATGCCTGCATCAAACTTAGTGATGTGCAAATTGCGGAAAGTTTCCAAAAAGTTGGAAAAATTCTCGGAAATTTCTAGAAATTTTCACAAGAAATTAAGGAAATTTACGTACTGAGAAGCATAAAAATTTAAGAAAAGTAACAGTTTTATGCTTCTGAGTTCGTAAATATCCATGTTGGAAATGGAAAGTTTTAATTCCCATACAAAAATGAGGACAATTTCCGAATGTTTCCTATGTTAAATTGCAGAAACATTTCGCAACATAGGAAACTTTCCGTCGGCACATCAGTAATCAAACTTGTTTTCACTCACGGTGTACTATTTAGATGATTAATGTTAATCGTTTTTTATTTGTAATTATGAATCTTCGTTAAGCCCAATTGTTGTCATTGCAACAGGCCATAATATCGTTAGACAAGCTGAAAAATTTAAGCACTACAAAGCATAAAAAAACACTAAAGCAAAGTTAAGATACATTTTTAATTAAATTTACACTTCAAGTTTTACTTAAGATTAAATCTCTGTTGTTAATTTCATCTAGGGTTGGTTTTATTTTTAATTTGTTTGGTAGCTCCGGGCTAAGCTTACATACAGTTAAATGAAATAAAAACACGGTTTCATTACAGTATAACAAAGTGAAAGATCGCTATACTGGTTTTAATTAAAAGAATTTTCTTCACAATTTATTTTGTCCAGTGTTTCGTCTTAGTTAGCTAAATAATGTTACTCAATGACATAAAATATCATGGATCGTAAAAAAAATTCTAAAATGAAAAGTCGAGTGAATTAAAAGTCGTATAAAATGTTATCGAGGTTTGAATGTCAATTTTGACCCTATTCACCCCATTTTACGGTAGAGTACTTATTACTATGTGTATCTATTGTGTGTCATGTATATTTTTTTACCTGTTATTGTGTACAATAAAGTTCTTACATACACATATTTTATTCATAATAGTTCATTTCATGTCAATATTTCTTATAAAACTAAAATTTTAATTCACAAAACAATTAATACATACATACTATGTCAAAATAACTTTGCTAGTATTCTGCTGTCTGTTTAAATCTGCCACTGCAAAAAAAACTACTAAAGATAATTTTGCTTCATCGAAATAATTTAATTTCTTGGTTCAAGAATCAAGTTATTTTTTTCTGTGCATTCGGAGGGTCAGGCGAAGCCTCAATCAGAGCTGCCCCGCTATTCTGTTACTTGTTTTAACCTCACCTTACCGTTCACCCACAAATATATCTTGGCACCGCGATTCGTATAACTAAACGTAATCGGAGATCCAGAATAGATAATAGTACGACGTACAGAAGGTTTTCTGTTCCGTAGCAGCGTGCGTCAATCACTAACATACCCACTAAGTGGGTGGCCGGCATGTACTTGAAGCGGCGCGACGAAATCACGAAGTGAGCCATCCCTGCCTTTACCCTCAAAATGAACAGAAAACAGTCGCCTTAAAAAAGTGGCTAACCATAAGCGCTATAGTGTTTTACTACCTATTAGTAATGTGCAGAACTTAGAAATTCTCACAAAAGTAATTAAAACATGGCAAGCTTTTAGAAACTGTTCTAATTAAGGGTAACAGTATTCGGTGTTTAGGCGAAGTTTGAAACGGTGGATGAGTGAAATTATCGACAGAATTGAGTGTCTGAAACGAGGTAATTACCTGAACGAGTAATTACACCTTGCGGTTTACTCTACCATGTGAAAGATGTGTAGGTACATTACAATAGGTAGGCTACTGTATTTTTATGCTAACTGCCACAGTTTTACGCGCTCGCCTGCGCGTAAGTAAATAATAAATAAAAATAAAATAAAAATCATTTATTTCAGACTCATAGAATCCATAAGTTTGTTAGTAAATAAAATAATTTTAAAGCTAAGTGTTAGTAGGCAAAACAGGAAACAAAAGAAAAGTATAATTTGTACGCTGAGAGGCACTGTGTCGTTTAGGGCAAAACTCAGAGTTATTTTACCCTCCCCGTCACAATGCCAACCCAGTGCCCTAACATAGGGCAATCCCAACGTCCTTCCAATATCCTCACAAATATGTGATAACGTGACGTAGGTAAAAACGAACCAACAAGAGAACTACTAGTGCTGATGATAAGCAAGCTGAATTAGCAGTGGGCGGGGCATTTTTGTGGCAGAGCGGATGGCTGATGCGGCCGACGAGTTCTGTAAGTCGATCACGTAACGCATTGTACGCGCGTCAAGTAGATCTAAACGTCACATTTTATATTGAAAAATGACAGTTCTCATCTACCTAACGTGCGTTCAAAACGTTACGTGACTACCCCTCTGGAGTGGAGACCGCGAAGATCTCGCCCTGTGGGATGACCCCCGCCAGGTGGACCGACGACTTGTCGATGAATGCCCTTGAAGGATTGTAAAGTCATTAGCTAGCTATACACCCCCTCTAACAATTAAGCTTAGCAAGAAGGTTAAAGTAAACACTATTTAGGCCCCAACCAATTTACACAAATTCAGTTTACACAAGACAAGCTTATGAACAAGAACCCATTTCAAAAGTTACGTTATTACCCTGCTAAACTATTACAGCATCTACTATTGCCAGTATTGCCACAAACATCCCGAAAGTTTTATCTTCATTTAACACACTGTGAATGCAAAGCAAATCGCTTTGGAATAGCCTGCATAATATATAAACTGCAAGTTCTAAATCTTTTGAATCCTACCGGAGCCGAACTGAAAATATCAATAAACAACGACTGACAAATAGGTAGTGCGATTCCCTGGCGGGGTTTACCTAAGTGCTACCCGTTCGTTGGTTCTAAGCAGATATTGCTTTTTACATTGTGCTACTTTTTCGTTTTAATCTTAAGGGGATCCCATACGCCAACGACCTTCAATCTGAATCCCTTAGTTTTCTAATGTTTTTTGTAGCTTATCATATTAACAACAACAGTTTTAAGCAATATATTATCCCATATTCACTTCAAACATCACTGTCTTCGAGATATTTGGCATCAAAGTAGGACAATTTTAGACCAAAAAACAGGTTTTTCTGGCCATTACTTTTGTCTTAATTAGTTTAAAATAAAAACCCTACACACGTTTATAGAGACACCAGAGACGAACTCAAATATGTAGACTTCGTATATGTTAGATCTTTCACAGCAATCTTATAACAAAGAATGTGTTTTTTAGACAATGTTTAAAAAAATCATAAAAAAAGAACTATTGGTTTATTTCAAAATATGGTACACAAAAATGGAGATTAAAGATTGAAGAATCGATAACCGTTTACCTTATAATTCTATCTGTAGTGCAAAAGTATTTGTATCGATTCAAAACTAGTCAAAAATCGATGAAAACCTCGGGTAGCCCCTTAAGTAGCAGATAGTAGCTAATGGCAATGGGGAGGGCTATGCTGGAAGTTTTTCCGCGTGATAGCATTAGAAATAAGGCTATCCGCAGCAGAATCAACGTAACTGATATAGCCCTCCAAATCGCTTAATCTTAGTGGTCGGAGCACATTGCACGTAGAACCGATGGCCGTTGGGGCGGAAAGGTTCTCAAGTGGCGACCACGTACTGGCAGGCGCAGCGTGGATAGACACCACCGAAGATGGATGGTGGTGGTGGTAATGGCCTGATAAAGGTCTCGGGAGTCCACTGAATGCGGTTGGAGCAGGACCGGTCATTGTGGCACTCTTTGGGGGAAGCCTAAGCAGTAGTGGACGTATTTCGGCTGAAATAACCATGTACGATGATAACCATGGTGTAAAATCGCGACTCAAGGATAAGTGGCACTGGTCACCAAAACTCATGGACGATAAGATCTCCAGAGGTATTAGGTGCGCTTTACCTACCCTCTTAAGTTATGTGAGACCTATCTGTATTTATTGCAGGCTTTGTAGTCATCATAGGGCATCTTCAAGTCAGTTTGAGACATTTATTTTGCATTCTAATTAGATTTCAATGTGTTCCGTGTGCTTGCTTTCATCCTCAATTGAAATTATATTTGAATAAAAATATGTCATATAAGGTCGAAACGCACAGACAGCGGTGCGGGCGCGGTGCGGTGCGGCGCGGATGCGGTACCGGTTGTAATGTTCGAGCTAATATGAAAAGGTCCGCACAGAAAACCGCGCCGCGCCGCGTCCCGCCGAGGTATCCTGTGTTCGAACATTACAACCGGTACCGCCTCGGCACCGCGCCGCGCCGCACCGCCACCGCTTTTAGTGCGTTTCAGCCTATAATGAATGACCTTCAGAAGCTCGATCGATCTTACTCACCACTAAAAACTCAACAATGTACATAAACTTTTTAACCCCCGACGCCTAAAGAGGGGTGTTATAAGTATGACGTGTCTGTCTGTCTGTGGCATCGTAGCTCCTAAACGAACGGACCGATTTTAATGCGTTTTTCGTCCGAAAGCTGACGTGATTGAGATGGTTCTGAGCTACGTTTCAACAAAATCGGTTCAGCAGTTTTTGAGATATTGAACTTTAAAATTAAAATGGCGGGGGTTTTACAACTTTTCTAAGTTGTATATTTGACTCCGTGTTCACCATGCATATATCTATGTTTTATTAACTAGGTAGGTAAACATAATGACATTGATCCTATTTTAACGTTAAAATCTAATCCAGACTATACGCTGATACTCGTAATTTACAACAATTGAATTCAGATAAGTTTTCGAAGCAAGCTTTGATAAACATTGTATTTGTTACGCGAATTTACTAACAAGTTACATAGTTTGTATTTGAAACCACAACTTGAAACATAGAGTGCCATTGGACTACTAAGAAAACCCTTAAACTGTGCTGATAATGAATTTAGTAACTAAATACTTTCAAAAATTTGGTAAGTAACTCAATTGCCTTTCAGTTTTCAAGTTACATGAGGTTAGCCTTTGAGCAACTAGTTAATTATTGGATTAATCCAATAATTAACTAGTGATTGGCTCCGTTAGCTTTAGAACACGCAGTATTTAAAGTATCCAAAATAAATTCGTACGATTTCTGTGTTGGAGGAAGTACGGGGTATACCCATTTTACCCACTAATGTATCCAACTCTATTTGTACTGGGCATGGTAGGGTACAACCAGCTGCGGGTGCGCAGAGAGCTGTGCCTGGCCACCTACATTTTTAAATTACTTCGGGGTAAAATATACAACAGCCAGGTATTGAGTGGTGTGAGTGTGTGTGTTCCCGATAGGTACGTGTGGCGTAGACTCCGGCCGCGGCTGCTAGCCGAGCCGCGCGGGCGCACCAACCTGCTTGGTAGGGCACCGATGACGCGAGCAGCGCGTACCCTCAATCTCATAGCGGAAAATATTGATTTGTTTTCGTGTTCTCTGAATGAATTCACAAAGGCAGCATTGCTCGTAATATGTTATAAGAGTACCTACTACGTAAAAAAAATGTTATAGGTATTATAAAATAGTTACACTGTTGTCTTAGGTTCGATGCCTGTAAAAATAGTTGTAAGTGTGGATAATAATAAATAAATAAATAAATATATATAATAATGTATAATATATATTTTGAAAAACGGAATCGACAAAAAAACTATGTAATTATTGAGCCAGCTGCTTACAAAACTTCACGTGAAATGGTTGAGAAATTCGACCTGAGGGTCGATTACGTAACGCATTGTACGCGCGTCAGATAGATCCAAAAATCACTTAGGAAAAGTGACAGTTGAATAGGGAACATTACTGCAATGTTCTGCCGCCAGAGGCAGCACTACCACTAATAGTAAACCAGTATAGGAATATAGGGATTCACACACACATGCACAATTGATTGTCAAATGAGTGACAAGGATGCTTGCATAGACAATACTGCAAGTGGGAACGAGATACAATGTCAACGCTGCTAGTGTCGCCACCTACGAAGAGTTTTGCTTAATCTTCTCTATTGTCCTAACGCGCTCCAACGCTACGTAATCATAATCACCCCTCTGTGCTGAAGCAGCCGGACAGACGCCGGGCATACCAAGCTGAAACGGAGAACTTCGTTCTCTTCGCTAGTTCGTTCAATTCCACGTCGCTTATATTCTATTATTAGTGTTAAAAATATTTGCTACCCAGCCGCTCTATAAAGATAATATTCGTAGCGTTCATAGAGGTGCGAAACTTACGTACATGACTTCGTAAAGCCGATATGATAGCGACAGCTACGACCACACATTTGACAAGTAAATGTCGTGCACTAGGATGTAGATCAGAGAGCAGGCCGCTCACATCACGATTTCGCCGAAGCGATGGATCGGATCAAGCGTTAACACGTGAAACCTTCACCCATCGCATAGGATAAATCATAGTAAGGTACAGAAAGTCCTCTGCTAACATAAAACAACAACAACAATTCTACAACAAGTGGAAAAACCCCGACATTTTCATTTCAAAGTTCATTATCTCAAAAACGGCTTAACAGATTTTGAAACGTAGCTAAGAAACATCTCGATCACATCAGCTTTCGAATAAAAAAAACCGGATTCAAATCGGTCTATTCGTTTAGGAGCTACGATGCCACAGACAGACACACACACAGACACACAAGCACACAGACAGACAGACACACAGACAGACAGACACACAGGCACACAGACAGACAGACACACAGACACGTAAAATTTATAACACCCCTCTTTTTGCGTCGGGGGTTAAAAATTGATGTTTGACATCTAGAAGATTCCATCCGCTAGATGGAGCACACAAATCACTGCATTCTTGCAACTATATCTGCACGAGGCCATACATAATATAGCGGGTGGTAGGAGCCTTTGGAGAAGTCTGATCAACAAGAAATGGAATGTCTCAAAATAGAGGGAACGACTGATACAATACAATACAAATACTCTTTATTGCACACCTCAAAACATGAATCACATACAGGAGTTAAAAACTAAAAAACAGTGCTTAACAACAGGTGGTCTTATCGCTAAAGAGCGACCTCTTCCAGACAACCTTTGGGTAGCGGAGAAATTGCAACAAATGATTACAAGTAGGTAGGTGGCAAAATTAGAACTAAACTAACTTACAACATATACAATTACATCAATAATGAACATACACACAAACGTACATACATAAATTCCTACATAAATACTTATACGTATAGTGTTTACCATAGAGACGGAAAATAAATAAATAAAGAAAAGTAGAAACTGTGAAGAATCACGACACAGACCGTTCGATAGTGTTCCTTTAAGTGTGCTTTGAAAGTAGCGACAGATTTAGCACGCCTTAAGTTTACGGGCAGAGAATTCCAAAGTCGAATGGCTTGTAACGTAAACGAGCAATAATAGAATTTTGGGATGACCTGGCCGAACGTAAAAACCTGAATCGTTCTTTGACGTAGCGGGGAGTAGCGGGTGAAACAGAATATTATATAGAAGATTCAGGACGTGATAATTACGACGATAACGAATAGGGAGAGAGACATTGTCATACTTGCGTTACCCAAATATGAACCGTATGCAGACGTTTTGAATGCGCTCAAGCTTATTAAGTTGGTCTTCAGTGAGATTAAGGTAGGAAATAGCAGCGTAATCTAATAAATGGAGGAGTAGATGATGATGATTATCTAGTAGAAGATTCAAATCATGGCATCCTGTTCACACGCGCACGCCGCATAGCAGGTGCTCTTTTGCTCATCTCTATCGTTAGTATGAACCTATCGGAAGTATCGCTCATCTCTAGCGGTAGCGCCCCTAAAACGGCAAGAGGAACTGGCCAGCACAGGACCTCTTTCCAATGCATAATCACAAAGGTTTCATATGATTATTATCGTGGCAAAATACAGAGCAAATAGAGAGAGTAATGGAAAATTAACTCAAGACCAAAGATGTAAACTGACTGCGCTGGGTCAGTTATTTTAAGCATATTAAATATGCACTCCTTCCGTTCTTAGTCTTCGTCACAGGTTGGTCCTAGGCGTGCAAATAATAACTTATTTGCTTCTGGCAACCAGGGCTGCAACTTCACTCACCCCTAATCGACTGTGGCAATCAATCTCATCGTTCGCATCTCTCATTTTAATACATTTTACAACCTCTTTATTTTTATAATGGCAAGTGACATGGTAACATTATTAACATCTCCGAATGGATGACTTCTGGCTGTAAACTTTGGAACTCATAAATGATAACGTGAATAATAAAGTCCATTGTCAGTATCAAGGCCAAATCAAACAAAAACGAACAACAATTTATTACTCCAGAAGCCCAGTAACAAGTTTCGAAAGACAATTACAGAAACCGTCAATCAATCGACCATAGTTTATTCTTCTTTTTACCACGGTTGTAAATTTGTCCACCAATTCACACTCGTATGGTCACTAAGTGTCAAATGGCTCGTTTTACACATCAACACCTGTTTGTCGAACGATTTAGTGGAGTGTGAACGGAGTTGTGACTTGTGACACTTACACGCTGGTCGGTCTACTGTTACAAATGTTGTACCGTTAATTATTAGGTAAGACTGCCTCAGGTATTTTGTGGCTAATATTCTATGATCCTATTAAAGAGGTGCCTAAAAGCCGTGAGGTTGAAGGAGAACATTCATCGTAACAAGCTGCAGTGGTGAAAATAGATGCATTAGCTCTGACAATGCTTTTTGACAGGACTAATAACTATTGTGATAGCAATTGTACGTATAAGTATCTGACAACCCTAAATAGTTTAGGAGATCTTATTTTTCTAAAAAAAGCAATATGTCAGGATAAAAATGTGCATGGTAAGAATACGATTTACAACATGCCTAGGTATACTCTTCGGTAGGTACTCTCTTTGAATACTGAAAAGCAACTTAAAACATATATCAAAATCTGTGATGGATAACCATCAAATTACTAAATTTCCTTCCTTTCCATATTCATCACATCCTAACTCTAGTTATAGCCAAACGTTACTCATTTTATATCTCCTTAAAGTCGTAAGTTGTAAAAGTCTCTCGAGCACTTGCATTGAGTGTGGCCACATTTTGGCTCACACTGAGCGGGCCGTGAGGCTAAATTTGTACCATTCCGAAATACGCTTACTCCGGCACATTATCCCATTTTATGACCTATAAAAGTCAGACGGAACATACAACATTTGCGGCGCTGCCCTTATTTTCAGAACCTAATACACAATTCTCTTTATTGGTTCCCTATCCTTATATTTTATAGCGCGCCATGCATAGATTTTTTCTGGTCGATTTGTGTATTTTACTTTTACCGCTTTCCGATAAAACTGGTGTTTATTGTAGGACTTTTATTAGGGACGCGTGACGAGTTTGCTAATATTGCGTTTTTATTATAATTCGTAAAAGGTTAGTGCCGGTAAAATTTCATATTTGCACGACAATCAACGGTTTACGGTGACCATTTTTATGAAAAAGCTGTCATTTGAACCTTTCACTAAAAGTGTGATTAAAGATTTGTTTCCAAATTTGTACTTTAAAAATCAATTGATAAAATCAGTTCAATTTATTTTCAACCATTTAATTTTCACAGTTTCAGTTTTGTTCTTTGGCGATAGTCCGAACCCTCCGTGCCTTGTGAATACTCTTATTAATTGCAGTTCAACAACTATAAGCCATAAGATTTAATGATGAAATCACTTACTGATGATGCTGATGATGTAAATGATGTGTTCTTAGTCTTCGACATATATGTATGTCTCTCTTTCTTTCTTTCTTTCTTCTCAAATACAAATCTGGTTTTGAAAATTCGGTAATATGAGAAACAGGAACTCTCTCCACTAGAATTGTAAGTGTAATGCCGTTACACTTACAACTCTAATGAAGCCCTCCAATAACTGGCCAGTTATTGCTCAAGACCGTGTAGAATGGAGAAAGAGAGGGGGGCATCTGCCCCGCAGGTCGATCACGTTACGCATTGTACGAACGTCGGGTAGGTCTAAATGTCACTTTTTATATGGAAAATTGACAGTTAAGTAAATTGTACCGACGCGCGTTCGGAACGTTACGTGATTACCGCTCAGCAGTGGGAGATAATAGGCTTTATAAAATCGTTTCTCCCGAAACGTTTTAAAATACAAAGATCTTTCATGAACAAAGTCCATTTTTCCCTTAAAACAAGCGCGTCCATTTATATCACTTATGAAGCGTCTTGGCGCTAATTTACACAAGCTTGATTAAGTTCCGTTCTAGAACTCGCTAGGTATCCCTATAACTCATCTCCATGCTCCATTTATAGACCAATCAAATTAGCTTACCCTGGACATAATTCGTAAACTCGTTGTTTTTATTGTTTTATCGGATTTTACTATTCAGTATCAAATATTAATGAAATATATTAAGTAAAAAATCCGCGATCGTAACCGTAGTTAAAAAAAACACGAGTTAACGTACACTACCTAACTTTTTCCTAAAAGTAAAAAAGGTAACCAAGTACCTTGTTAGTATAACTTTGAGGTGCATTCAAATTCGATCACTTAATAGCAAAATTAAACTGAAATCAAATTCGCATATACGTTTTTTTTCACAGTTTTCCTCTGATCTCATTATCTAGACAAGCCAAAATAGTAACTATGATGTTTTTATCTGTTTAAGCTATATTGCGTCTTTTTAGACATTTAAGACAATATTTAAACATTTATTTGTAACGTTTTAATAATAATGTATTTCTCAGTAATTATAAATAGTAACTATGATTTTTTTGTTTACTAATAGCCTTTTGTGAACGATAATCATGATTTCATCAAAATCAAGCATGTTAATTTCACGCTTAAGAAATTGAAAATTTAATTGAAAATACTCGCGACCTTGTCGTGGAGCCAGATGCATGCGGTGGGTACGAGGCGGGGAGAGAGTGGGGCGCCAGCGGGCGAGCGCACGGCGAACCCGTCTTAACGAGTTTATTTCAATTACGTGTTTTGCACCGACCGCGCCGTGTACAAATAAAACAAATATAACGGAATATCCTAATTGTAGGATTTTTAGCTCTAATGAAAAAATCACAGTTTGTCCCTTACGCCCTTTGAAAACTCTGGTCCAAAGGGCGTAAGGAACGATTGATTTGCTTTTATCATCGAAAACATAAGTAAACTCTTAACTGTTAAGTAAATGAAAGAGATGATGTCATGATCGTGGTTAGCATAAAAAAAACCGGTCAAGTGTTCCGGACCACCCCGTACAATAGAAACAGGTCCACTATAAACTGACACTCACTAAGTATGTATTTACATACTTAGTGCGTGTCAGTTTATACTGGACATCAAATTTTCAGTGATGTAACTAAAAATTTACGGTTTTCGCAATTTTTCCTTTATTTGTGCTTCGTACCAAATTTCAAGATTGAGAGTTCACGGGATATGGGCATGGCCATTTCGTCCCTTACGCCCTTTGAGCCTACGGTAGTCGATATCCTTATTGGCAAAATTGAGCCGACAGGCCAGAACGCCAAAAAAAAGAGAAGATATGCTTATTGTCACCCACCCAGAGATGGGATAAATTTATTCGAATACGAATAACGTTTAAGAATAAATAGGATTATTTGCGAATGACGAATAACCATTTGGAATAATTATTCGCCAATATTTATTCGCGAATAACTTCTTCATTCGCATAATCATTCGTAATGCTTTTCGGGAATAATATTTTGAACGAATATTGTAGGAATGCTTTTTAATGGAATATATCTCAAAAACGTAATAATTTCCTACAGACAGAACAGAGATACCAAGTTTCTAAATTTGTTAGAAAAAGGTTACCGCTTCATCAAGGGTACCAATTAACATCGCCGTGCATGGTGAAACGGATATTAATTGTAATTATTTCACCTGTTTTATTTTTACTATTTCGGCTTTACCACGGGTGAAAAAAAAACCGGTCAAGTGCGAGTCAGACTCGCGCACCGAGGGTTCCGGACCACCCCGTACAATAAAACCAAGTCCACTATAAACTGACACTCACTAAGTATGTATTCACATACTTAGTACGTGTCAGTATATACTGGACATACAATTTTCAGTGATGTAACTAAAAATGTACGGTTTTTGCTATTTTTCCTTTATATGTGCTATAGGGCGTTGCTTCGCACCAAATTTCAAGTTTCTGAGTGCACGGGAAGTAGGTTTTGATTCCCTTGCGGGTTTCGAAAACTTGCGGAAATTTGCGGCATAAACGGCTGTATCTTTTGATTGCGTTGGCTTAGAAGTTTGATTTTTTCACAGCTCCAAAAGACAGTAAACCTGAGTATTTGATATAAATTTCAGCTTAATTCATTTATTTGTTGCAGTAAGGGTCTTACAAGATGTTACATATAAATACAGTTCCAGCATAACCCTGTTAGGGCACAGCAACATTAATATAAAATATATTAATTCTAAAATAATGTATGCACACACTATGCACAGGAATTCAAACTTTTAATGATTGATACCTCCAAGCGTTCCTGAGAAAAAGGGTATTTACAAACACACAGATCAGAATATAACATGATTAAGTACATACAATGTACAATTACAGGTATATAGTTGAACAATCTTACATGCGTAATCGCCTCTAATAACATAACATTGATCCAATTACAGACAGTGGCTGTCCATAAATTACGTCATTTCAAAACAGGGGGGGGGTCTATTGGATGACGGTAGTCATTTTATGAGGCGGGTAGTGTCCATTTAGGAATTAACAGGATGATGATAGGAGGGGGGGTCAAGAATTGACAAAAAACAACCGGCCAAGTCCTGAGTCATGGATGTTTTCTGTGTATTTAGGTATTTATTTATCTATATAAGTATGTTTATAGTTCCTCTAGTACCCATAATACAAGCTTTGCTTAGTTTGGGACTAAGCCGATTTGTGTGAGATTGTAAAAGAAAAAAAAAACTGGTTTTTAGTATTTGTTGTTATAGCGGCAACAGAAATACATCATCTGTGAAAATTTCAGCTGTCAAACTATCACTGTTGTTGAGACACAGCCTGGTGACAGACGGACAGACAGACAGACTGACAGACTGACAGACAGACAGACAGACGGACAGCGGAGTCTTAGTTATAGTGTCCCGTTTTACTCCTTGAGTACGGAACCCTAACAAAACAATGGTTCAGTTTCAATTGTTTTCTCGAGTTGTTGAGTTGCCGCTGAAGATGGAATTGTCCCGTAAAAATTTATTACGACTTTCAAAGTGGATGAACCCAAAAACAATGTGGAGACCGGATGATTGCTGCTTTTAGTAATGAAACACCTTCAAAGACGACAATATACAGGTGGTATTCAGAATTTCAACGTGGCCAAGTATCCCTCACGGACGACGCGCGTGAAGGTCGACCAAAATCGGCAGTTACGCAAGAAAACGTCCACATTGTGAGTCAGCTGATAAAAGAAGACAGGTATGGGACATATCGGGAAATTCAGGAGTCTTTGGGGATTGGAATGAGTCAGATACAAGTTATTTTACAGGAAGAACTAGGCGTGCGAAAGTTGTTTTCCCGTTGGATCCCGCACTTATTGTCTGACGAGCAGAAAACGACTCGTGTCAATTGGTGCCGCAAAACATTGAATAAATTCAACGGAGGAAGCGCAAATGCAGTTTTTAGGGCCGTATTAGGTGACGAGTCGTGGATATACGCATATGAGCCTGAAACTAAAAACCAATCTCGAGTATGGGGTAACGAAGACGAGCTTCAAGCCAACAAAAGTTATTCGCTCTCGCAGCAAGGCCAAGAAGATGGTGGCTATGTTTGTCTCCAAATCGGGTCACGTGGCTACTGTTCCACTTGAAGATCGTAGAACGGTCAAAGCCGATTGGTATACAAGTATTGGTTTGCCGAGTGTCTTTGCTGAACTTAGGAAAAAAGGCCTAGTCGCCGCATCATCCTTCACCACGACAATGCCAGCCCTCACACCGCTCGTAAAACAAATGAGTACCTGGAAGGTGAAAAAGTCGAACTACTGGACCATCCTCCATACAGCCCTGACCTAAGTCCCAACGATTTTTTCACATTCCCCAAAATCAAGGATAAGTTGCGTGGTGGGCGCGGTGTTTCAGACACCGGCAGAAGCAGTGGAGGCTTTTAAAATGGCTATTTTGTCGACTCTTTTTCAGCGTTCAATAAGTGTTTTAACGACTGGTTTGAACGCATGGAAAAGTGCATAAAATATAAAAGAGACTACTTTGAAAAACCATAAAAATACTTAAATCAATGTTACTGCATATTTTTTTTTATTCCCGAAACTTTCAGTTTGACCCTCGTAGTGACCCTGCCTGCGTAGCCGGAGGTCCCGGGTTCGAATCCCGGTAAGGGCATTTATTTGTGTGATGAGCACAAATATGTGCTCCTGAGTCATGGATGTTTTCTATGTATTTATTTATCTATATAAGTATGTTTATCGTCGTCTAGTACCCATAGTAGTTTGCTTAGTTTGGGACTAGATCGATTTGTGTAAGATTGTATAAGAAAAAAAAAGAAAATAAAAAATCTGTTTTTTAGTATTTGTTGTTATAGCCGCAACAGAAATACATCACCTGTGAAAATTTCAACTGTCTACCTATCACGGTTCGTGAGATACAGCCTGGTGACAGACGGACAGACAGACAGACAGACAGACGGACAGCGGAATCTTAGTAATAGGGTCCCGTTTTACTCTTTGAGTACGGAACCCTAAAAACGACGACGTAATATATGGACAAGCCCACACACATGACATATTGAAACAAACCTGTTAAATGCCCCATGAAGTGACTCATTTAACTCACAAAAATATTGTTAATTAGTAGAAAAGGGTATTAATACTTGAAAATAGGTACACTTGTAGTGATCGTGTTAAATTCGTGTACGTATTACAACGAGCAACCGCATCCTTAAATATTATTCGTGGATTTATTGGAATGAAATGAGAATAAATCATTCGTCATTCGAAAGTGTAGACGAATAAATTATTCGCGAATAAATGTTTATTCGAATAAGAATCATTCCAATAATGCCCCTTTCTGCACCCACATAAGTAACATATTTTATTTAAATAATTCTATACAGAAGACTGAGTGCTTATAAATAGGTAATCGACATTCCACGACAATTATGTCTCATGCTGAACAACTTAGTTATTATCGATCTAATGAACACAATATTTCAATAAATCTCCACCCTAGCCGAACCGTGGTAGACGCCACGTTCGTGTTTATAAATGTTTGACAATCATTGACCTATCCATAATAAATGAAGGCCAAAACGCATTGACAGCGGTGGCGAAGCGGCGGCGCGGCGCAGTGTGGAGGTGGTACCGGCTGTAATGTTCGATCTAATACGAATGGGTCCGCACAGAATACCGGCCGGGAAAAAAGCGTTCGGATCCTTTCATATTAGCTCGAACATTACAAGTACCGCCTCCGCGCCACCTCGCGCCGCTTCGCCACCGCTGTCAGTGCGTTTCGGCCTTGAATGCCTGCGACTCGCGACAGCACGGTCGGTAGTTGAGGCGCAAAGCAATGACGGCCTTATTCTGCAAGAGATAAGGTTCATATTAAAACTTAAGTACGAAAAAGTATGAATTAATTAATAATCGTGGATATTTTTTGTTTAATTTGTTTCTTATAGTACTAATAATATGTTGACCGCATAAATCAAACACTTTCCAAGTAGTTATGTATTTTGGTTTTCCAAAAACTACCAATATTTGTGATTTTAGAAATCCGCAAAGAGAATCTGTTTAATTTTTAATAATTTATCAACACACATAATATACTATTCAGAATAATTTGTTAAATTGCAGTTATCTATAATTTCTGGTAAGATAAGCCAGAAAATGTGTAACTTACTGAACTTTCTTTATTATTGATAGTCCCGGTTGATTAATTAGATTAATTTTGATTTCTTTAACTGGAATGCAAGCGTTATATCATAATAGAGGCACTTTTACAAAGTTACATATTATGCTGCACTTATGAAATCAGAATTTGTTAAAAATTTAGATTTTTGGTTTTTTTACAATGAAGCGGAACCCTAAAATGTTTAATTCTTTTTATTTTAACTATAACTAACAATACTTTACATCATAGAAAAAGAAAATTACAGTTATCGAATTATGTCCGGGTTTAGCTAATTTGATTGGTCTATTATGGAGCATATTTCTCTGGAGGGACGACCGGATTTCAGCGTAACGCGAAACAAGATTATTCACCTGTAATAAATCACTTTACAATAAGTGGAAAGTGACAGCAGGTAAGCAGGTAGGATGTGTGTAAGCACTGTATTGTACTGTACATAATAACAGGTTAGAACAATGAACATATTTATCACACAATATTAAAGTACAAAGGTGTAGATATCCCTATTAAGGTACTCTTCCAGCAAACCTTTGAGAAATTGAGTGGAAAGTGGGAAAATAGCATGCAAACGTACTTTACTCGTTATTTAGTACACACATACATTCATCACATAATAAAACTAATATAGTGCCCAAAATAGTTGCCCACAAACACCCCTGCATGCATGACCTAAGTCCGTGCTGCAACTGTAAGCCCCTAGACTTAGTAAAACAGCATACATATATTGGTTTATTAGTTGATAACAAATTTAACTGGAGCCCACACATTGACCATCATCATCATCATTACTTAAGAGCCTTGCTCTTGTCGGTGGAGTAACCGCCACTTTTCTATTGACCATGTATGTAAAAAATTAAGAGCAATACTCAGTCAGCTAAACATACTTAAAAATGAAATGCCATATAGCACACTTCGTCTAATATACTTGGCCATGGCTGATTCAGTGATAAATTATGCCATATCTAGCAATGGAAGAACATACAAAACATACCTACAGCGTATATACAATTTACAATGAAGGCTAATAAAGGCAATTGTACCACTTAAAGTAAAATATAAGCACAAAAACAACTATGATAAACTATTTAAATATTGTAGAATCCTTAATGTATATGATAAAGTTAAAATGGCAGTAATTCTAGAATATAGGCAATGCCTAGGAGGACTGAATAGGTATAGCAGACCACAAAACCTCCGGACACTAACAAGTAATAAAACCTTTACGGTACCAAGTAGCAAAAAAAATTATGGGCAATGGGTCTGGTCCAGTTATGTGCCTGTTATCCTAAACAGCCTCACTACAAATATATTAGAAAATGTAATAAGTAGATAGTATAAGGGATAAACCGCATAAAGCCAAATAAATATGTAATTAAGAAAGACATACTGAGTGTAAAAAATAATGATAATTCTTAACTTAACTAACAAAAATTAAAATGTCAATGCTATGATATGTAACTAACTAAACTAAGCTGATAATCGTTAAAATTTAAGATTGGGTTAAGCTGTACCTGAAGATTTTTTTGTCTACTATTGAAATAAACAGTTCATTTTTTATTTTTATTTTACCTGTGTTTCCAAAAGGGTAGGCTGGGTATTATAATAATAAAAAAAAATGCCTTTTATTTCCCGTTAAATTTTACAGAATTCAATAAATTTTGTTAATAAAGTATTTCTAGTTTTCTTACTTATATAACTATGTTAGTTTTAAATTTGATGTATTACTTAAAATTAAACAATTGTGCATAACAGGAACCCCTCTCAGGTGAAGGCTTCTTCCAAAGCTTGCCATTTTACTCTGTCTAGAGCAGCGTCTTGCCAATTTGGTCCTGCGATTTTTATGATGTCATCATCCCAACGAGATTATGGTCTTCCTTTTAGGCGTTTGCCCTGAGGGCCTTTCCATCGAGTGACGATTTTCGTCCATCTGCGGTCTTTGATCGGTCGCGCCACATGTCCGGCTCATCGCCATTTCAACTTTCGAGCTTGACTGGCTGGGTATTAGTAAAGATTATTTGAGTTGGCCGAATTGCTTCAAAGGAGTCCATTCAAAAAGCAACTCTATCCGTCCCAGGAAAAACATTCCAATAGACTTAAAATTTATCATTACTTCAAAAAAAAAATAAAGCAAAAATATATGCCTAATGACGAAAATCACATTCGAATATCTCAAAAAATTACGAAGCTACAACCGTTTTAATGTTGCTTGTTAGAGAGAAAAAACGCTCCGGGATCGTGACGTCACGATCGTCTAGCGTCATAGTAAATGACAATCGTTTCAAATGAAAGTACGTTTTGCGGAAAAGGGACAGAACATACCCCCTCTTAAAACTTTGGACGCTTATAACTTTGTGATTATTTTATTTCTTGCGTTGCTTTTTTCTCCATTTGACTACATTTTCAATTCTTTTTCGAGAAAATGCAACATTATTGAATATTTTATTTAGTGTCTACACCCCTATTGCACTGACAATTTTATAGAAAGTTGGCCACTTACACCATATACAGGGTGTGGCCTGTAATAGGAGCAAATATTCAAAAGGACGCTTCCTTAGACCATTTGCAGTAACCCCTTGTGTCCCATTCTTTTTTTTTTTGGATGCGGAGATATTTTGATCTAAAGTTATGACCTCCAAGTAATGTATCTTGGCACCACGACATAATAGCACAGCAGTTAATGCAGATTCAGAGGTTACATCATGTAATGAGTCAGAATAAATTTTGCATTATTGTTTTCAAAAGATATTTTTGTATTTTTTTTAATTTTTATTTAATTTTTTTTTTGTTTTTTTTAAATAAAAAGTTACTGATAGCATTCCAGAAGAGTAAAACAATACAAGTGAACATATTTTAAAGCAAACATTAAAAAAAAAAAAAAATTTTTCAAATAAAACCACGTGGAAATAATTTTTCACAAGCTTAATAATCTACGGTTTATTTTTTGCTCCTATTCCAGGCCACAACCTGTATAGAGGTTAAATGTAATGTTTGGAGCCACTTAGGATGGTTTAAGTTGAATAAAATGTGACATTACAGTGGTAACTTTGACGCACCGTCCGCCCTGTCAGGGGGGACCGGACGGGTGTGTGGGACTCCCGGGCAGAAGGCCCAGACTACCCACTAAACCCCCAACGATTGTCCAACCATGTCGCTGCCAAGGAGGGCCAAAGGTTCACTTGACGCATTCTACTTTGACCCTCGCGACTGGCCCGTTTGCGGGCACGACCAGGGAGAGCGCCCCGGGACAATTTCGGGGCGCTGCCATCCCGTGGACTTATTGGACGGCAAGAGTCCCCCGACCCTGCCATCCAGAACACTACGGCGGGGGGAGCAAGTGCGCATAGCGGCGGCATGCGCGCCCCGCTCTCCGTCTGCGGATATTAGAAGCATATTAAAACGATATGTTGGATTATTTTACGTAGGCGTAGTTTCAGACAGTTTAGACAATAAAGATATGTACTGGCAGGCGCGGCTCTCTCGCGATTTGCGTTTATCGCTACAAGTACATGCCGGTTGCCCCTTGGCAGGGCCCTATGCAGTGGCTGCCACGCCGTGCATGGGGTCGGACGCGCACGCGACCTACTTCGCGTGCTACGTAAATATTATATCGGAAATGAACGTGCCACCGCATTTGTCTGTTTGTGTGTTGTTGAATTACTGTTGAAATGAATGAAAAGAAACCTAAAAAATATTGTATTGCAGCGGGCTGCAAGAACAATAATAAAAATTCGAATCTCGCATTTCTCTCCCGGCACCCCCGAAAGATGCCGAAAGGTAAAAAAAATAACTTAATAGATAATAAGTAGTTACTGAATAATAATAAAAGAGATATTATAGGTGTATCTACTTCCATATATAACACTGTATGAATCAAGTAATACCCAGAACAATTTTTATTATGTTTAAGTATGCAGGTAAATTTTAATTGATTGTTTGCTGATATGTGAATTTAATTTCTAGTATACTAAAGTATATCTACTTACTAAAACAACAACTACGTACCGCCGTACTATCCCTATTTTTCTATTCGTTACGTTGCATGGTAACGTAACGCATTCGTTGCATTATTTAATTTAATTAAACATAATTAAAATGTTTAAAAATAAAGCAACAAGACTCTGCATTACTGTGGGTTGCAGCACAGCCAATAAAAGGTGGCCTGGCGATTCAATTCGTCCAAATGGTGAGATTTATTATTTTAGAGATAAATAATGTATGACGAATATAATTGTATATCTCTCTATATTGAATGCAATAAATAAATGGGCAAAACCTTATTATTTAATTTTTAGTCGTTGACAGCCCTTGCTATCGGCGACGCGGCAAGTGAGCCAATTCATTTTCACCGTTCGTACACAGCCTTAACGTTCCGTTTGGCTTGCGCCATAAATCATAGTGTTTTTGCTAAGAAAAAAGCGGCTTTTGTAAAGATCAAAGGAGTTTTCTGTACTTGTACTATTACTTATACTTGTACTATTATTAAGTCGCTATTGAGGTCTTCTATGAACTGTTTAAATTCGATCCACTAAAAACTGGACACCCTTTACATTGTAATGAATTATTTGCGAAGAATATTATAAGACGGACCTACTGTGTCGTACTCCGTTGTATTTCTTAGTAGATCTGCCATCTGTTCATGTCTATGCGCACTTTGTAATTTAATTATCACTTTTTACAACAAAATTCCTTTGAAGCAACAAAAATCCTGTTAGCTTCGGTCTTCATTCATTAAATTATATCCAAAGCTTGACGTTTAATCATTTCGCAGTCCAGTTGGCACGAGTTAGAAAATTTAATCAGATTACTTTTAGATAAAAACAAGTAAGATTCAAGGAGATTTTATTATTGTTTTCGGAGTTAAATTAAAAGAAAATTTAAATCCAACTGCTTTCAAAGTTTAATCGCTATGCCTGAATGTCGCAGGTACCTACGATCCTCCTTGAAGTGTTTTTTTTATTCTAAATTTATATAAGTTTCATTAGCAGTCGTTACTGTTTAATACAACATTGAAAAAGCTTATCACTCAATCAAGACAAGGAAAAAAAAATCACGACATCTCATGTTTAGCCGTTTAGGCTTTTAGGTAGGTACAGCTAAAATGACATTGTGTGGAACCCAGTAGGTTAGGTAAGGAGTGTTTTGATTTATAACAATCCCAAATGGTATCAATTCTGATAAACAAAGTTTTTGACGAATTTAAAATTCTGGCTGGCTGGAGCTGACACTATATCATCGTAATAGTATAAATATTCCAGCTATTGATATGCTTTACTCAACTACCCTAAATAATATGGTTTACCCTTGTTTAACCGACAAACGATTCATCGAATGTTAGTTTCGCAGAATTTACTTTCCATCGAACACAATTTTTTTCAATATCAAGATTTTTTGGAAAGCTGTCTGGGACACTATTAAATTTGAGAGACTTTATAAAAGAATATTGTAAAAGAAAAGTTTTCGTAGAATCCCAAGGTTTTAAATACATTTAATGAACGTTTCGAGTTTCTAACAAGCTGGCGCGTTTTAGTAAAATGATACCTTCTTTAAAAGTGGACCATTATTTCAACACAGTTGTTGAACTGTGTCAGCGAAGAGTTTTAGTTCTATAGTTATTCTTAGTTGATCTTCTGTTAATAAAAGTAAGATAAAACATAGGTACTTAATAAGTTTCTGTCAAAAATGCAATTTTTGGTACAGTCGCCATCACATACATAGGTACCAGTGGCGGAGCGCCCATACAAGCCGATTTCCACCGGCTTGCCTAAAATTTCTTGCTATATATTAACAAACTCGTAAATCATCACAAAACAGCCCTTTTTTATGCTCCGGGTTGTCCATTGACAATTCTCACGCGCCGCCACTAATACGTGTTCTATAGGTGTTTAAAAATATCGGCACATGCACCCTAATGCCTTGAAAATAGAGGTGTGTTCCGATGTTTGTGACGTGCTTGTTTGCTCCGATGTATGTGATGGCGACTGTACAGTCGACTTTAAAGATAGGTATGTTTTTTAATGTTACAAATATATGTATTTCTTATTACTATGGTAGTAAAGTGTATGTATACACTATGAATATAACATCTCTTTGTAGTCGACTGTACAAGCTGTTATTGCCGACTGTACTTTTCTGTATACCATTCCATCATCAACTACTCATTGAGACGATTCTAACGAGCCCAAAGTCAACGGCCACTTCTGTCTCCATCATCAGATCACCTCAATGGTACCATAATATTGAATTGTCATCCAAACTGTACTACTCGCAATACCCAAAATTTCAGCTCGATCGGATAACGGCAAGTAACTGAAAAATGTATTGCAAATTTTGACGGACAACTTACTTACATATTTACATACATACGATACGAACTGGTCATGTTAATATTAAGCTTGTAAAAACAAAACATATGACGTAAGTACATTAATGATTGCACCAAAATTTAAATACTTTTGCAATACTATTCAACAATAAAAAAATAAGTGCAATAATTATCACGCAATGCGATTAGATACTACCATAACATGAATATTTTTATTTGTTACTACGCATTTATCAAGGAGAGGTATTTAAAAAAAATTGTGTACCCAATAGGGAACATTACTGCAATGTTCTGCCGCCAGAGGCAGCACTACCACTAATAGTAAACCAGTATATAGGGATTCACACACACATGCACAATTGATTGTGAAATGAGTGACAAGGATGTTTGCAGAGACAATACCGCAAGTGGGAACGAGATACAATGTCAACGCTGCTAGTGTCGCCACCTACGAAGAGTTTTGCGTAATGTTCCCTATTGGCGTGAGTTGTTAAACAAATATTAACTCAGTGTTAGTTTCCTGACGACTATTAAGTATTCAGTTTGTAAGTTATTTTTACTATACAATTTATAAATTTTATGCCTAAACACGTTATTTAAATATAAAACTAGTTTATTTCACATAATTTATATGCATAATTTTCGTCACAAAACTAACATTGAGTTTTTTTTTAACAACTTGCGCTAATTGTAGGGATACATTTTTTTTAATGCCTGATTAAACTTAGAATATTACCCGTTAATATGAAATACGAAACCTAATGCAAACCTGCCTAATGAACTGCCGATTTATTAGAGCGTTTGTGCCGCAAAAAAACAACTCGTTCATTAATCTGCCTAACTAAGTCATCTCAATCTCAACCCTTTGGCGTGGGAACGCAAAAACTTGCTTTCTGCACACGAGATTCATTCACGAGTTTCCTGCACGCGATGAACCCACAAAAGCGCACTACCTGCCGCCATTACTTATTAAAAAGCCTTATGAACATATGGAATTCTATCAAACTTATGCACTTCTTAAATGACTGGGCTATGTGCACATTACCGGTCTAGCGCAGAATTTAAAAAGGACGGTAGAGAGAAGCATTCGGTTGACACCTCTGACTTTTAAAAATGGTAGTATAAACATGTGGACGACAGTCTTTTGTTGTGCCTAAACTTCTTTAATCGGGCTTCCTGTGTGATTTATGTTTTGCAAATAAGTTTTTTAGGTTTTTTTTTGTATCTTGATGTTTTATTATGACTAACTCGAAGTACTGAACGTATTGCTTCAAGAATGGCAGGTATGTAGTTATGTGATGTTGTTGATTGGCTAGGTTCGGTTTTAATGTATTGTTTTTGGCAACTAGTGAGTAGGTACTTATTTTTTCTGTTTCCACCACCAGAGGTATATGTCACCAAGTCCTTACTGTTCATATTACCTAAGTATATAATTGTTGTCTTGTTGTATTATAAATACTTCCGTTTGATTTCGATCCATCGAGTTTAATCTGTAGACGATGACATATATATGCCTTATTATCTTTGAAATAGCCGACTAGGCCAAACTAACTCTTAAATACTCTTTTGCATGGGTGACAGTACATTTTGCCAGTTGTGTTATAAGTGTATACATTCACGTAAGGGTATTTTAAGCCTCCCTTTCCGTAATGGCGTTGTACGTCTAAGGTTATTGTCTTGTGCAATAGTATTGTTTACATATACTCAACGATTACATCTGCAAATATACAGGGTGGAATTTCATAAACTGTACAAAATAAAAGGAGAAAAATTTCAGCCAATTTCATCGGTGAAACGGTGTTTTTTTTTTTTTTCTAGTCATTAGTTTTTTTTTTACAGAATTTTGAAATTTTTTGTAAAAACTCGGGTAATACACCTAATTCAGACGGTATAACTTTTGATCCAATGGTCCTAAAATGAAAATAAAAAATGCAGAGTATTACCAAGGGACAGGTTAATAATTCTTAATAACAATAAAAAACCAACTAGAAGAGAAAATCCGCAAAAAAAATTATTGTTTTTGAAAAATGGCTACAAAAATTACGAATTTTAAAAGAAAAACACAATTTTCTGAAAAAAACGCAGATTTAGTTACCATTTTTTTTGCTTAGTATTAAACCTCACTTAATGCCGATTCTAAAACCGTTTTTAAACTGTCTCAGACTTTGAAAAATACCACGCTAATGGGTACGTAAATCAAACCATAATTTTATTAATTTTAATCCTCTTAAAATCCTTAATGACCGCTTGTTCCCAGGTAGTTGAAGGGTGTTTTTGGGTTGAAGGTGGAGATAACATGAGGGGTATAAAGGCATTGGGCAATAGGTCAACTATTCAGTCGCTCGCAAATCGCAATTGCTTGTCTTTGCTCGCCACTTCTTTGATTACTCCAGTACTTGTTCAGTTTGAATCATCATGTCCTGCTTACGAGAGTTTTCGCCGTTACAAATAGCCAACATGCACTATTATTATGGATTGTGCCATGGATCTGCAAGAGCTGCGTGTATCGCCTATTTGGAGCAGTATCCTAATGACGTTCCAAGACCTGCTGCTCGCCACTTTCAAGAAGTTCATCGCCGGTTGTGCAATATTGGCCTGGGATACGGTGGCCGAGATCGCCGAGAGCCAGGAAACATAATTGATGTTGCCATAGAAGAAGCAGTTCTCAGAGACTTGTACGCGGACCCAACCACGAGTCTAAGACGCTTGGCATTGAGGCACGGAATCTCAAAATTCTCTGTCTGGAAAATTTTGAAGAAGGAAGGACTGCATCCATTTGCCAGCTGGGCATCCATCCATTTGGAGAAACAGGCGTTGTCTCACATCTAACATCACATCTTCCAAAAGCTCTGGGAGCTCGTCTCTCAGTAACAGTAAAAATCTGTCGGCGTTCAAAGTATTCGGTAAGAAGACTGGTCCAATCAATTGATCGTCGAGTACCGCTGCCCAAACGTTTATGGAGAATTGGTCTTGAAAATTAGATGGTCTTACTAGGTTTGGATTATCGTGAGCCCATGTGTGTAAATTTCTGAAGTTAGTTATTCCCGTATGAGTAAATCTTGCGTCGTCCATCCATAAAATTCTTCTAGTAAATTCCGGATCCCTTCTGATATTGCCAAGTATCCAAGTCGACATAACACACCTAACGCGGGCATCGCCAATTTGCAAATTTTGTACCCGTTGATAATGAAATGGATGCAGTCCTTCCTTCTTCAAAATTTTCCAGACAGAGAATTTTGAGATTCCGTGCCTCAATGCCAAGCGTCTTAGACTCGTGGTTGGGTCCGCGTACAAGTCTCTGAGAACTGCTTCTTCTATGGCAACATCAATTATGTTTCCTGGCTCTCGGCGATCTCGGCCACCGTATCCCAGGCCAATATTGCACAACCGGCGATGAACTTCTTGAAAGTGGCGAGCAGCAGGTCTTGGAACGTCATTAGGATACTGCTCCAAATAGGCGATACACGCAGCTCTTGCAGATCCATGGCACAATCCATAATAATAGTGCATGTTGGCTATTTGTAACGGCGAAAACTCTCGTAAGCAGGACATGATGATTCAAACTGAACAAGTACTGGAGTAATCAAAGAAGTGGCGAGCAAAGACAAGCAATTGCGATTTGCGAGCGACTGAATAGTTGACCTATTGCCCAATGCCTTTATACCCCTCATGTTATCTCCACCTTCAACCCAAAAACACCCTTCAACTACCTGGGAACAAGCGGTCATTAAGGATTTTAAGAGGATTAAAATTAATAAAATTATGGTTTGATTTACGTACCCATTAGCGTGGTATTTTTCAAAGTCTGAGACAGTTTAAAAACGGTTTTAGAATCGGCATTAAGTGAGGTTTAATACTAAGCAAAAAAAATGGTAACTAAATCTGCGTTTTTTTCAGAAAATTGTGTTTTTCTTTTAAAATTCGTAATTTTTGTAGCCATTTTTCAAAAACAATAATTTTTTTTGCGGATTTTCTCTTCTAGTTGGTTTTTTATTGTTATTAAGAATTATTAAACTGTCCCTTGGTAATACTCTGCATTTTTTATTTTCATTTTAGGACCATTGGATCAAAAGTTATACCGTCTGAATTAGGTGTATTACCCGAGTTTTTACAAAAATTTTCAAAATTCTGTAAAAAAAAAACTAATGACTAGAAAAAAAAAAAAAACACCGTTTCACCGATGAAATTGGCTGAAATTTTTCTCCTTTTATTTTGTACAGTTTATGAAATTCCACCCTGTATATCTGAACACACCTTTGTCGGAGAAAATGAAAGGCCCAGGAAAATAAAAAGAAGACACTTTTCTCGGAGGACACAAGTTTTGACACAAATTCCCGATTTTTTTTTCAAGTTCATATATCTATTCGTGAAAAAAATTATAGTATAAACACATACCTACAAGAGAAATAATATGAAATAAAAAAAACACATTTTTCGACACTATGTTCCTTAATTAAATGGTGAACTAAAAAAAGCAATAGCAAGGCCAAGGGTTGCAAAATATAATAACAATCACCCTTAAATTTATGTTTATTGTAAGTAATTTTGGCCTTGTAATAGTTATTAGCCGATTTGAGATTTCTCAGCTTTACCAACTGTTGGTAAGGGTAGCCCCCAGGGACGCAACAAAGCTAATTTTAGAGTATACTACTCTAAAATACTGTAACTTTATAGAAGTTTAAAGGCCCTTAAAGGCACATACGCCTCTTATCTGCTAAGTATATAGCTGAACTTACTGGCAACACTGAAAGTGGTTTATTATACAGGGTTGGGTTTGGATAATTTATAAGTACACGGATATACCTACGCATTAAGAAAGTGTTAATATGTGTTAGTGTTGCTAGTATTAAGCTAGTTGCACATTTTATACTTAGTAGTTTGATAGTCATCTGATATGTGGCTCTTGAAGCTATAATTGGACATAACATAACAACCGTGTCAGTAGGAAACTGTGAAAAAATCAAGCCATGGTTTTTAGTAGCAGGGGCGATTTTTCTATCGTTGTTAATTTAAATTTTTCATCAGAACTTGATAAATTTTGATAGGTTGGAAGAGCATCATTGCAATATAAATACAATATCCTATTACGTCCCTGAAACTTTCTACTAATAAGTTTCTGTAAAAAATTTAATTTTTGGTACATTCTTTTATTGCCGACTGTACTTTTCTGTATAGCATCATCAACTACTCATTGAGACAATTCTAACGAGCCCAAACTCAACGGGGTTAAGTCAGTTAAGTACTGAATTCCCATGGCCACCTTCTGTCTCCATTATCAGATCAGCTCGATGGTACCATAATATTCAATTGTCATCCAAACTATACTAGTACCCAAAATTTCCGCTCAGTCGAATAACGGCAAGTGACTGAAAAATAGATTGCAAATTTTGACGGACAACTTACATACTTACGTACTTATATACTTACATAGTGCATCAGGGCCATTTTTTGCCTGAAACCCCGTGACTCATGCAAACCTATTTTTAAACGTAACAAACTATTGTCTTTGCCTTCCCTGTACATATACGAGATAGCTGTATTTGTTCGTGGAAACCAACAATACTTTTAAAAAAATAGCGAGGTCCTAATATATAATAACCACATCTCAAGGCAAAGAAATCTACTTTACGTACCAAAGTTTCGTCTAAAACAAACCAGCCGTACCCCGTATTATATGTGTATCAAAATATTCAACAAGCTTCCTAGAGACATAAAAGACCTACCCCTGAAAGAATTCAAGAAGAAACTGTTTATATGGCTATGCGAACTATGTGTCTACTCTGTTAATGAATTTCTAAGTATAAAAACTAGTAATAAGTAATCCCTCTATTTTGCCTGTTCTTAACCGACAGCAAAATAAAGGCTATTATTTTGCATGCTTATTTAAGTAGAGTACGGTGGACTGTACCGTGTATTTGTACCAACATAATGTGACCCGTATTCCGCAAATAAAAATATTTCATTTAATTTCATTTAATTTCATTTCATTCCATTCCATACTTATATATTTACATACATACGAGCAGGTCAAATTAATATGAAGCTTGTAAAAATTCCACTAAGTTACGAAAATCTCATACGTTTTATCAGTTTATCACTCAATGAAATAAAACTGTAGGACACTAATCTCTTAAACTAGTACATTTGACGCAATAGACATTTGCGATAAAGCCCTCCGGAGCATATTGTCAAAATTTGCAAAATGTCAAAAATTGCAAAAAGCTATTTGTCTAGTGACCAAAATGTCAAAATAGCAATTTGTCAAGAGACCAAAATGTCAAAATAGCAATCTGTCAAGGGACCAAAATGTCAGAATAGCAAATTGTCAAGAGACCAAAATGTCAAAATAATAATAATATTAATATGGATATGGATTGACACTATAAACGATTTGGTCCGTCGTTCGTTAGCCACCGTGTCAGTGCCTGCTATTCTCGAACCCACAGGCACAGGAACACCTGATGGTGCCACTTTGGTGCCGTGGAAGTTGGGTAGAGCCGTGGTGTGGGACGCAACGTGCGTGGATACGTTTGCTCAGTCCCACATCCAAGGGACTCGCTCTCAAGCCGGCGCTGCAGCTGACCAGGCCCAGGTGTCGAAGCGCCGCAAATACTCGTCTTTAATTAAAGACTACGAGTTTGCGGCGCTTGCGGTAGAAACATTGGGTCCCTAGTCAGCTGACATGAAATCATTTATGAGGGCAGTAACCAAACGACTCATCGACGCTTCAGGGGACCATAGGGCTGGCGCTTACCTCTCGCAACGTATTTCATTAGCAATACAGAAAGGTAACGCCAGCAGCGTTATGGGCTCCATGCCGCAGACGGAACTGCTGGATGGGGTTTTCTTGCTCTGACTGGGCAAAGTTAAGCTTATTTCATTTTTAATCTCCACTTTTAATAAATCTCTCATGCATGTTGGTCGTAATATTAATATCTATTCGTATGTAAGCTAGTTGAAAATAAACAGTCGTTGTGACCACACGCAAAAAGTATTTACTTTTGAAACCATCCAACATAGAACCTTATAGCTATCGGAACATGGTTATCAGGACTAAATTACTGATTATAAAAAAATTACCATTATCTGATTTGACAATTTTCGTGGTTGAAAATTGGGTTTTTTGGGAATTTGCGTGGTTGACAATTTACTTTTTTGTCATTTTGTGTGTTTGACATTTACAATTTTTGGCATTTTGCGTTTTTGGATTTATGCTAAGTATATTGACAATTTGTTTTTTTTGACATTATGCCTATTTTGCCATTCTGCTGTTTTGACATTTTGCAAATTTTGACAATATGCTCCGGAGGGCGATAAAGTCAACCAAATTAAGTACGTATTATTGAGTTTTTTTGTGTCCATTTTCTATTTCGCCAGCCTTAAACATAATCATCGTTTTCTTTCCAATAGGGATCAAGCTCGGAGCCTGATTAAAGGGACTTTCCTAATGGCTCCCGCAACTATGTAGACACGAAACGCAGACATGATACATGACAAGCCTTAGACAATGGGCCGCTGATTGGTTTAGTTACACAGAGCGACTTCCGATCCCTGTCCGGACGACACCGAACGTGACCGAACTATGAGATTAATTTCGATACTTTTTGTAGCTTCATAACGCCACAACAGCTTAGGAATCTTTATAGCCTAAACGCTGATAAGTCCTTTGGTTTTCAGGTTTGTTGTAGCAAACACGAATGTCTCTAACTTTTGTTAGTATTTGTCGTTTCTATGTCTAAAAGCCTTTTTTGGATAGCGGACGATTAGGTATTTCATGCAGTTTTACAGTCGGTAAATGTTTGCCTCCCTTTTAATTTTTTGCTTGACAGCAATGATATCTTGAGAACATTCTGATTATTTCTGAGATGCGATGTGATTTTTCTTATTGCAAAAATCACTTCGGAGATATTCTCGATTGGATATTAGTACCTGAAGCCGGGTTTAATTTGGTAGTTAGTTAATATTTCGCGTCGTCTAATAAATACTGTGAAAAAAAGTTTACACAAACTATAGTTTATTTTATAAACTACTAAACTAAGCACCCTTCATCAATCATATTTTAACACAAACAAAATAATCTCAAATTTCACTCAGACGTTATCGGCCCCGAATCTTTCTAAGTATTAAGAAATGGCATTAATAGTCATTATAAAGCACGTACAATAATTCTCTATCACAGATTTTATCTGACCACGCCGTGAGAGATCTTTCTAGGAATAGATTTAGAATTTCTACTTTAAAAGGGGTTAAGTCTCTACAAACTCTAGGGTCATTTTATCTTTTTTGGGAACCGCGGAAATTTTAATTGGTACACACTTAACCGAGTGTTACGACTTAATCGTTGTGGAATTGGCGTTTAATGAGCGTAAAGATTGTAAACGTTTTAACATAGGCATCAAATATTGGGATTGGAGGAATTGGGTCACAAAAAGTTGAAGTTGAATTGGATCCTTGTGTTAATCAATGAAATATCTGGCCTGTCCTTAATAACAAAACGATAATAATTAAGTACAAATCGATCTCATTGAGATAAATAGAGCTCATCGAGAGTATTTACATTAATTATTTTGATTATTATTGTAAAAATCGATCCAATGTTTACTTTATTCATATATTTATGATTTTACCTACCTACTAAGCGATTTCTTATTGACTTTATTTTGGTATTGACCTTATTTGTTATTGATCTTATTTACCATCCTATGATTATTATTATTATATTATGACAAGTGATAACACAGTGTTAACATTGCGAATAAATGAATATGAATATGAATATTGTGTATCATTTAAAAGGCCTAATGATTTATTTGTTTGTTAAACTCCCTTTAACCGAACGCTTGAAATAATAGAAACTGTATGGCTGCGTGTTAAAATTAATTCATCAGCTACCAACTGTCATGATTCAACTTTGTCACGATACGAGTAGGTAGTGAGTAGTAGTAATATCAACGTATATTATAGATGAAAGAAAATAATTAACTACGGGATTTTTTTCCCCAATGCAATATCCAGTAATGGACGGAAAAGGTTTTAGTCAGAGAAATAAATAAAATCCCTTAACAAAATATTGTACAAGAATGTTAAAAGCAATAACTATTAAATTGTCCGCCCGTTTAAGCTATGACAGTATTCAAAACAAACTAAAAAAAACTCGTAAAGAAGGGACCGCCGAAGACTAAGCATAAATCTAAATGTTCTTAATGAATGACGTTGGATATTTGATAGGAACGATGCCGTCATTTATTTGAAATCTAATCGAATAATTGATTATAAGAGTGAAACAATAAAGTGATTAGTTGAACAAAAAGTAAGACAATGAGTTATTATTCATTGGATAAGTTACTATTGTTACGTTAGATATGAGGATCTGACAGCGAGGGTCGTCGACCGCATTGGTTCTATCATTTGTTTATAAGATCGTAGCTAGTATCAATCATCTGACGATGAAAGATATTTGAGCAGATATCTTACGGTTGCTTCCTGAGTTTCAAGTCCAATTTGTCATTCGCTAGGTTGATGATCTTGTTGATTATCGTCGTCGTTAGGGAGAACAAAGCACTGAATCGAAACTGCCATGCTCGGCTAGAAAGCCGTAACTCCATAGATTTAGATTTTTTGTTTCATAAATAAACTATTACAATATAAATTAAAGCTAGCTTAACCTATATAAATTTATATTATGATATATATAGCATCATTATCGCACGGTCTTTTAACTTAGGCCTACTTCGGTATAGAAATCGTCTAAATATACGAGTACTAAGAATGGCTTAATTACGGTACCACGGTAGCACGGGAAAATCGAATTTCCGTACGTTTAAAAACTTAAATTGAAGTTTTGGAGGAAACGTGGTGTCAATGAATAATTTAATGACACAAGTGATTAAGGCTGTTTACCATTATTTTTAATCAATTATTTCTAGAAGGTAACACCTTCCAAATATTTGATGTACAGTCGGGAAATGAAAATTTGATCACCTTAAGATCTGTTTTTGCTTGCTCAGTACAAGTTATCAGTATCTGCTTTATCGAACGATGGTCAGACAGATTCCGTCATAATGAATGTCATTTCACTACACCTCTTTGAATTTTGGAAAACGAGTTAAAAAAGAAAAAAAAACGTATACAAGAAATTGCAATGATGAATGACATTGACAGGACCTGTTACTCACATTTGTAGTTTAAATAATTTTAAGCCAAGAGGATTTAATAATTAGATTTATCAAAATAGACACAACGTAATGGCAAGATCAAACTAATAAAAAGGTTTTAGTTCAACTATTAATAGTCAAGGAAAATTCGTCTAAGTCAATTTGAACTTTGTTGTCAAACAGTTGAACATCATTTTCATCAATATATCACTATCGTCTGGTACACAGATTAAAAAGGTAACATGTGCTTGCAACGCGTAAATGATTTGATTTGAAAACTGATCAACCTTTTCATTCCGCCACTGAACCTAATCATCAACGTAGTAGTTAAAACGCCGACTATAGTCTAATAATAATTGAATAAGCGAGCGAAGCGAACAGATATTCCTGTTTCAGCTTCGGACTTTTATTTCTTGTACAACATTCGCGAAGGAAAACATCGTGAGGAAACCGGTCTAATCCCAATAAGGTCCTAGTCTAGGGCTTTAGCAGTTTCTGGTCCCGCACAATCTAAACCAATGAAATAGGAAACCATCGACTCGAGAAGAAGAAGTTCTAGGTTTCTCTCTGAGTTGGAAGGTCAGATGGCAGCAGCTTTCGTAAAACTAGTGCCTATGCCGAATCTTGGGATTAGGTGTCAAAGCGGACCCCGGACTCCTTTAGGGCACAACCGGGAATAACGCTAGGAGGATGATGATACAGGAATGGCAATAGCATTCGGCACAGACACTAATTAGGGTTCCGTACTCAAAGAGTAAAACGGGACCCTATTACTAAGACTCCGCTGTCCGTCTGTCTGTCTGTCTTTCCGTCTGTCACCAGGCTGTATCTCAACAACAGTGATAGTTTGACAGCTGAAATTTTCACAGATGATGTATTTCTGTTGCCGCTATAACATCAAATATTAAAAACCAGAAATATATAATAAATGAGAAACAGTATATTAAACTTAACTAAAACTATCACATTTAATGTTCTTACAATACAAACAACTAATACTAAACAAGAAATAAAAAATAAATAAAAACTAATTACAAAAAAAATAGCCCGTCCAAAAGTTCTGCCTGCGGCAAGGACCCCATGACGCTGGCGGCATTTCCCCTTTGGACCGTGAGAGCGATCCTTTGGGAAAGGTATGCGCCAGCTCTTGGGTCGCCTGAGGCGTGGACCAGCCGTGACGACAGGGTCCTCATGAAGGCCTTCATGTCGGCTGACCAGGGTCCCATCGTTTCAACTGCAAGCGCCGCAAACTCGTAGTTCTGTACTAGAGAAGAGTATTTGCGGCGCTTGAGTAATTGGGCCTGATCAGCCGCAGCGCCGGCCTGAGACCGTGTTGCCTGTATGTGGGACAGTGCGAACGTATCGACGCACGTAGCGTCCCAGACCAGGGCCCTACCGAGTCTCCACGGTACCAAAGATGGTGGCGAAATGAAAATGCCAATGAAATGATTCTGGTTCTTATGCTGCGAAGGTGAATAAATAATTGAGCAGCCACTTTGTGACAATTATATTTATAAAATACGGAAAAGAACAAGTTGTGAAATTAAATTAAACAAAATGAAAAAAACCAAACAAAGGGCGAAATAGGAACAACCTTAAATAAAACAAAAACCAAAGAAATAAAAATACAAAAATATTTATCCTCGTTGAGGCTCGAACTGGCGTACGTAGCAGCTCAGTAAAACTAGTGGCACTATGCGGCCGCTAGACCACGCAGACGATGAGGGACGATGTGAAAACAGCTGTCCGTTCCAGCGCAATGCGCCAAATAAGATTTCGGAAATCGCTTGAGTGTGGGATGTTGAATCCCTATCCAAAAGTTTAGAACTGGTATAGGCGATCGGCCTTTCAACTCCCTCACTCTTCTGAAACAAAACCGCACCTGTTCCTCTGTTCGACGCATCGCACTGCACAGAAAATTCCTGGCTGAAATCCGGAACACTCAAAACAGGGGTTGAGGTCAAGGCTGTTTTTAAATTCGTGAACGCATTCTCCGCCTCAATGTTCCAAACTATACGCTTGCCCTTTTTCCCACCTTTCGTAAGTTCATGTAAAGGCGCGGCCACCATGGCAAAATTCTCAACAAACCGCCTATACCAACTAGCCATACCAATAAACCGCTTTAATTCCGTAAATTAATTAATAATTACTAAATGTTTTTAATATTTTTTTATATATTTTTTTCTTTTTTTTTTCCTGTTACAATCTTACACAAATTGGCTTAGTCCCAAACTGAGCAAAGCTTGTACTATGGGTACTTGACGACGATAAACATACTTATATAGATAAATAAATACTTAAATACATAGAAAACATCCATTACTCAGGAACAAATATTTGTCCTTACCAGGATTCAAACCCGGGACCTCCGGCTTCGTAGGCAGGGTCGCTCTACCATGGCTACAGGAGGCTCACATACAACAAACGTGATATTTTTTGCCGTTTTTATAGATAATGGTACGGAACCCTTCGTGCGTGAGGCCGACTCGCACTTGGCCGGTTTTTTTTATGAAAGTGACTGCCATCTGACCTTCCAACCCAGAGGGAAAACTAAACCTTGTTGGAATTAGACTGGTTTCGTCACGATGTTTTCTTTCAACAAAAAGCTAGTGTTCAAACACGTCGTTTTTAAACCCTTTGGTACGGTCAGCCGCAGAGAAAAGTTACCCCTCCTGCATAGTGATGCATACAAACTTTGTATGCGGGGTGTACCTTTTCTCTGCAACTGACTGTACTAGCCGTGGTTCAAACCCACGACTTCAAGATTGAAACTAGGTATTGAAAGTCGCGTGCCTTAAGTACCTACCGTGGCTTTCTGTATTTTCATCATCATATCAGCCGAAAGACATCCACTGCTGGACATAGGCCTCCCCCAAAGAGTGCCACAATGGCCGGTTCTGCGCCACCCGCATCCAGCGGACTCCCGCGACCTTTCCCAGGTCATCAGTCCACCTTGTGGGGGGCCTACCCACACTGCGCCTTCCGGTACGTGGTCGCCACTCGAGAACCTTTCCGCCCCAACGGCCATAGGTTCTATGTGCAATGCGCCCACTGTCTGTTCTGTATTTTGAATCTTAATAAATAGATTTAAATAGAATACTGTTTTATTTTTATTTTACGCGACTACGAATATCCTGCTCGGTCGACTCATTTGACAAGTTGACCTCCATGCAAACGTAGTTTGCATCTAATTATAAAAGTCATACTGGAATAACATTACATTTATTTTTTATAAACTCGCTGTATCTTTGTTGGTTGGAAACTAGTTACTTTTAATATATTTATCGAATCTAATTTGAATCTAATGTATAAATAGGGTGGACCTGGTAAAGGTCGCGGGAGTCCGCTGGATGCGGGTGGCGCATAACCGCTCATTTTGGCACTCTTTGGGGGAGGCCTATGTCCAGCAGTGTACGTCTTTCGACTGATATGATGATGATGATGATGCATAAATTATTCTCATCCAAAGTCTCTATTCACTCAATTTTAATTTCTAGCTACAGAACACTAGTTGCTGACCTAAATATTGCGGATCGCATTGTGCATACAAAGTTTAATGTTATTCTACTTTGTATTTTTAAAATTAGAACCAAACTACGTTAGTATGGAGTTTCGAACATCCTGGCGCCCTTAAGACTAAAATTCAATAGAGATTTGTGTTACACAGATCTAATCCAACTGGGTCAGAGTTCAAGAACTGTATAATAGGCGTGAATGGCAACCATTGAAACGCATTGAGCACTCAAACGACCGATCGTTACGACGGCCAACGTGCCGATTTGGGCTCCGCCAATGCTATTGCCCGCGTGGGGCGATGGAAGCAAACGAATTAGCACTATGTAGAGCAATCAAAGGAAATGTCTATGCAGCCAGTGTAAAAATATTAAGGTTAGATACATTTCTTATAATACGACGGTGACAAATAAGTATACGTCCTGATGGTTAGCAGACAGACACTGTAGCCTATTGACGCTTGCCTTTCAATAATCAGCGCAAGCAAGCGCATTACTAACCCCCGACCGGATTAGTTTAGGGTTTTTATAGTAAGCTTTCGTCTATACAGCATGAAGGAGGCCTGATGGAATAAAATATTGTATGAAATTAGTATAGTATTGACAGGACCCACATGAAAATATATTAATTAGGCTACAAGAGAAAACCGTTGTGTATTCTGCAGCCGAATGTACTTATTATAGTACCTAGCTAAACTATGTTTGTTAAATACGAACTTCTTAAGCCAAACAAAAGACTTAAAATACCTGATTCTCCATAAAAGTTTCATAGGGACATACGACTTTTCAGTTTAGTAGCATAACAACACTCGGCAGCTGTTACACGGGTATACGTATATGTGGGCGTGATAAGCGTGTATTTATGTGTATAAAGACGTGTCCTCATTAGAACATTTTGATCATGTCCGGACGAGCAATGACAATAATGCGTAGGTATTATTTACGGGAGCGATTTGAGGCGGAAAATGTTTCACGTGTGTACGAAAATGTAATTTGTTTAAAATCAACAAATCAAAATTAGAAAGGCAGAGCACATCTGAGAGAGGAAGGATACAACACAATGTCGTCTCACTTATATTTGAAGCAGCTCATCTTACAGAAGACCCGCAGTCGTAATATTAACGCCACTCCTTGGGTTGTGTTCCTAGTGGGGCGTATGGGCGCTGTAATATTAACGCCACTCCTTGTGTTGTGTTCCTAGTGGGGCGTAAGGGCGCTGTAATATTAACGCCACTCCTTGGGTTGTGCTCCTAGTGGGGCGTAAGGGCGCTGTAATATTAACGCCACTCCTTGGATTGTGTTCCTAGTGGGGCGTAAGGGCGCTGTAATATTAACGCCACTCTTTGGGTTGTGTTCCTAGTGGGGCGTAAGGGCGCTGTAATATTAACGCCACTCCTTGGGTTGTGTTCCTAGTGGGGCGTAAGGGCGCTGTAATATTAACGCCACTCCTTGGGTTGTGTTCCTAGTGGGGCGCAAGGGCGCTGTAATATTAACTCCTTGCGTTGTGTTTCTAGTGGGGCGTAAGGGCACCGTAATATTTTAATGCCACTCCTTACGTTGTGTTCCTAGTGAGGCGTAAGGGCGCTGTAATATTAATGCCACTCCTTGGGTTGTGTTCCTAGTGGGGCGTAAGGGCGCTGTAATATTAACTCCTTGCGTTGTGTTTCTAGTGGGGCCTAAGGGCGCTGTAATATTAACGCCAGTCCTTGGGTTGTGTTCCTAGTGGGGCGTAAGGGCGCTGTAATATTAATTCCTTGCGTTGTGTTTCTAGTGGGGCGTAAGGGCGCTGTAATATTAATGCCACTCCTTACGTTGTGTTCCTAGTGAGGCGTAAGGGCGCTGTAATATTAATGCCACTCCTAAGGTTGTATTCCCAGTGGGGCGTAAGGGCGCTGTAATATTAATGCCACTCCTTGGGTTGTATTCCCAGTGGGGCGAAAGGGCGCTCGCTGTAATATTAATGCAACTCCGTGGGTTGTGTTCCTAGTCATATGGTCGCTAGAGCTTCCGAAGATGCGCTGTGTTGAGAGCGAGGGTCGTGTACATGTATCTAGCTGACTACACGACAAATAAAATTCTCAATTCAATAAAGGGTTGGTGACGCAATTGTGATTATTTTCAAGTAGCAGGTAGCAGGTGTCTGTTTACCTCTGGCAAGCACCGACGTCCATGAACGCTTGCTACACAAGAATTTCGCACCGCTAAATACGGATAATGTGGCATACCCACCTCAGTTTTGAGTTTATTTTCTACTAAGAGCAGAAAATTGCTTCAAAATGCTGAAAATTCAAAGTGAGACGAGAAGTCTTCATAATGTCTCAATGAAGTCTTTAAGCTGTTTAGTAAAATTGGCGAATAGAAAAGATCATCATCATCTAACAATTTTACTAAATACAAGCGATACAACAACTAATTCATTCCATATGTTTGTTTGCAATACTCACAATGGAACATACCTTTACCAAAATATCCTTAGCAAAGTAAACGGAAAAATATATCAGTATTTAGTCCCACACTTAAGAAGTTGTTCGACACTAAGCGGCTTACTGATCGGTTAGCTTGAGCCATAAATTGTGGAATCTTTATAATTTTTACACGGCTGCCTCCTTATTTTTTACGCAAAAAGGCTCATTTTTCTCTAAATCTCACGTCGCTTAAGTAATTTTTCCAAACTTAAAGTCATAAATTGAATATCGTTAAACATACGAAGATGTGAAGGTTATTCCGAAAGATAAAGTCGTTAAAGATACCTCTTAGGGAGTTCAAATAAGTATTTAGAGAATAGTTATGTCGACTGGTTTTAATAGCGCTCCACTAATCCCTTTGGGCGGTGAAGTTGTTTTAAAAAGTTGGGAATACGTTGATAAGATACAGGAATTCATGAATAAAAATTGGTTAAGTGTGAGTCGGATTAGGACACAAAGGGGTGCGGTACCACAATAGTAAAATAAACCGGTGACAAATGGACAGACACCAAGTGACAAGTGTTGCGTTGGAACCAATAGAACGACATAAAAAGGTGTTTCTCTTACCAGAATGGTGCCGAATCTTCTTCAATGTTTATTTTTATTATTTTATTATAATTCTTATTGTGAGCAGCCTGTGTAAAAATATAATATCTGTAGTATTGCGGTTCAAAAATTAGTGACAGACAGACGAACACACAGACAGTTTTTGTGTACGGAACCCTAAGACCCTAAAAAATGGCAATGAGCAAAAAAATGAATACTTGAGGTAGAGCTCGACTTCGATCTGATAAATATTGGGTGGTACAAAGACACGTATTCATGTTCGCAACCTAATTTCAATATCTACTATAATTTTAAAAATACCTACTTACTATGATAATTATGTCTGAAATAAGTAGGTAATAATTATTACAAAGAAGCACGGTAGGCGACTGTCGTTTATTATTTACATTTAACCGTGACCTTCATTTTAAAACACACGTGTATATTTATAAAAAAAATGGTACCTGTTCAACATTTCAGATGTCACATTTTAAATATTTATGTAAATGAATAAAAATTACAAACTTATCTTATATACCTACATAACAAATCTACTCTCTCTAATAATCAGCGTACCCATAGTTAAGGTACTAGGCAGATTACGGCGGTTAAAAAAGGAAAATTGATCGTAAACGTGATGAGTTTTTCGAAGTTATGTTTCTTATTGAGATCTCAAAACTCATAAAACGTGAAGTCATACACCTAAAGACAAATTATTTATAAAAAATATATACATAAACGCGTTGAGGGTGGAGTCCTAATTCTTTGAGAAATAAGAATATCGTTTGGTATTTTGAAAAATTAATGGTAAGAAAGATTATGGTCGTTTATTGGGAAATTTCAAAGTGTTCCACGATTTTGACCCTATTTTACTCACCTTGTATAAGGCACCTACTGTATTTTTCCACTGAATCCCGAAATATAAATACGAATCCAGCAGATTTACACAGAATTTGTTGACGCTCCGCTCACGTTTCAGGGATTTCAGGAACTGCTTTAAAAACGCTATTAGGTCGATCGTTAAACTTTGAATGAGTGACATCTTTAAAGGGACAATAATATCTTTACAGTTAAATGTTCGATACGAAACCATTCTCAACCTTATTGCTTTCAAAGTAAGGTAGTGATTGAACTGAATGTTGTACGCAGCGATAAACGTAATTTGGTGTCAGTAAGTTGTTGAGAAGACTGTCATAGTGGACTTTTTAGGTCATCACTCGCCTTTGATACATTTTAGGATAGGGGAGGATACAGTTTATGTTTCTGTTGTTCTGACTCCATAAGACTTCTCTTTATATGGGGTTTATAGTGACTTATGGCTTTCTGGCTTAGCATGATAAGTTTATGACGGAATAGTAACGTGTCTGGACGCTTGTTTGGTAAGGGGCTGAGTAATGACTTGACATATTGACGCAGTTGGTGTAGATAAAGTGAAAAAAGGTGATTATGACAAATTCTGTCACATTGACATAAAATGATGTTGCTTGGCATGTGTTAGGGAATATTTCAGTATAAGCTATTGGGCCTGCTTTAAGGGTAAATCTAATCACATCATATAATACTTACAGTATTTGACAACAACAGTAAGAATAAATATTTTGTACATTACCAACAAACGATTTTTTTTTAATAGGGAACATTACTGCAATGTTCTGCCGCCAGAGTGCAGCACTAACACAATTAGTAAACAGTTTTTTTGACAACTTTGACAAGTCCTTCAAAGCTCTGGATCAAATAGTGAAGAAAATATTTCAATGAATAAAATGCATCAGTGCTTCGTAATTGGATGCAAGAATGAAAGGCATCATTCATTTCCTAAGGAAACGATGATACGAAAACTATGGGAAGTGACAATACGTCGTAAAGCAAAAAAAAGCCCTCATCCACCTTTAAATAGCTATAGGATGCCATTTTAATATCACAGTACAGGTATTTTACACACGAATGATAATAAAACGATTGTAGTTAAACGCGTTTTCATCAATTATTCGTTATTGTTTGTTAGGTAAATAAATATGACATTGTACGTCATAGCGGTTTGTTGGTGCCGGTTAATGTACGGCCCGATAATACGCGTCCATCTATCGTTATCTCTCTCTTTTTGCATAAGTTAAAAAGAGACATAGATATAGAGGATGCCAATTATTGGGCCGTACATTAACCGGCACTGGTTTGTTTACGGGTTGTGTTAGTGTCGCCCCCTTTTGCGTAATGTTCCCTATTGAAAAATATACATCGCTATGACTTAGTTTAATTTAGTTAAATATTTTTAAATGCATAAACATAAAAAAGGACGCTAACCACTGAAAACGGTGGCACACTAAACTGTATTTCTCTACAAACTTCATAGGTACTAACAGAGCGTACCTGACGTTTTTAGGGTTCCGTACTCAAAGAGTAAAACGGGACCCTATTACTTAGACTCCGCTGTCCGTCTGTCTGTCCGTCTGTCACCAGGCTGTATCGGATGAACCGTGATAGTTAGACAGTTGATATTTTCAAAACACATTTCTCTCTCTTATTGAACGAGCGAGCGAAGCGACCGAAGTTCTCCGTTTCGGCTTGGGCAAAAATGTTTTGATTTGTCTGGCTGGCTGTCCAGATCTCCGGCTGTCGTCCTTTATATTACTCAACCAAACTAGTGAAATTTTGTTACTTTTTTGTCTATTCAGTATTTCGAAATGAATAACCGCATATTCGTATATATTTTTGAAAGACAGGCTCGTGAGTTTTCGGCTTAAAGAGCCACTATTCTACAGATTAAGATAACACCCATATCGCCGCATAATTTTTCAATAAAGCTAACTTTATCATTACTTTTGATATAGCTTAAAATAAAAGGCTTATTTATTGATATGGCGTGTAGGAGATTAAGCTATAAAGTCGGATTCGTAAGCGAGCGAGTCCGTGCACCGCGGGATGCGCAGGCCTTTATGTGGTCCAAACATAAGTTGCGAGCGAGCAATGATGTAATAAAAAAAGCGGCCAAGTGCGAGTCGGACTCGCCCATGAAGGGTTCCGTAAAATAAATTGCGGTTTACGATTTATGACGTATTAAAAAAAGCTACTTACTAGAACTCATTTAAACTAATTTTCGGTGGAAATTTGCATGGACATCATTGTACATCATATATTTTTTTAGTTTTATCATTCTCTTATTTTAAAAGTTACACGGGTCCCCCACACATTCTACCACTGTGGAAGTGTCTCTGGCGCAAACTATTCAGTTTAGAAAAAAATTATATAAGAAACCTCACTATCATTTTTAAAGACCTATCCATAGATACATATGGGTTTAATGAAAAAAAAAATTGTTGAGTTTCAGTTCTAAGTATGGGGAACCCCCGGAATTTATTGTCTTTTTGCGACTTCAGAAGAATCAAAAGCGCGTTGCCGACTTTTTATTGATTTGAGGATTCGTTGCGTTGATAGCTAGAGGCAAAAGCGGGTCCCTCACTCTCAACACAATTGATCCTCGGGAGCGCTTTTAAAGCCTCTTACAGACTGGCACGGCCTGCGGTGGCGGTCAATTGTAAATTTGACAATAACTGTCAAGATCCGCCACCGTGCACCGCAAGCCGCGCCAGTGTGATTCGGGCTTGATGATGCCGAGTCATTGTCAACTGTCAGTCAGGTCGCAGATTCTTAACTGCGCACTTAAATATGTCAATGAGTGTTTCCTGATAGACGCGCCAACACAGTTAACTGACTGTCCGTGCACTTTATGTGCATTGTAATAAGGGTCACGAATGGTCAGTTAACTGTGTTGGCGTTTGTAGTTACATACTATGGTATTTTTCAGATAGCTTAGGTACGGTGACACCTGTCAATTAGCTGTCATACCAGTATGATTAATAACCTTAAATCGTAAAAGAGGTTATAATATGTACTGGGATGACGTATGTCACCTTACTCGAGCAATTTAGAAAGCACTATAATAACCTGTTACATTTGTTTGAACTAATCTTTCCGTTTGAAGCACTCACTCCGCTCTGGCTTATGAATTTCACCCCTCGCCGAGGTGTAAGTATTACCTACACATTTTACAACTATTAGAGACGGCATGTGGGTTTATTACTCGTTCTGACCGGAACACGTCTATGAACGGTCACGTTATTTCTTGTAGAACACACAGGCTATCGATTTTATAGTTACTGTGGTGAAAAAATATATTTTTTATTGAAAGGCTCAAGTATAAATTCCAAAGTTATTTGTTTTATTTTAGCCGAATCACAGTTTGCATTTTTTCAGGCATTTTTTTCTTAAGAGATTCAGGTAATTACTGACCATGTTCTGACAAGTCCGAGTGCGAAACTGACGGATGTCTTATTCACAATGATAAGTGACATAATTGTACTTTAAAAACAAAGTTTTAACCGACTTCAAATCAGTACCCAAATTGCTTCAAGTTTACCTATAACAACTGGACCAATCTAGAAGTATATGCTTTCAAACAAAGAAAAAAAATTCAAATCGATTCATAAATTAAGTAGGTACCGAGTTATCGCGTAACAAACACACATAAAAAAAAAACATACGGATGAATTGAGAAACTCCTTCTTATTTTTGAAGTCGGTTAAAAATGGCAATCATGCTACGCCATAAGATCCATACTCCATAGCTAAGGTCATTATGAAAGTGTTTAACTTAATTTTTTTTAATATTTCAATTCAATTCAATTCAATTTCTTTATTCCATAACAATTTAACAATCGTGTCGGAAATATAATATTATAAAATTTACAAACTAATACCTACGCACATTATTAAATTGTACATTCATACGTCTAATTAGTTCCAACTCGTCATTCCGGACTCATTCCCATTTGCAATTTGTCGACGTATTCACCTCCGGGACTCAAATAATATGAAACAAAAATTGGTTCGGGTAATAATGACAGTACAATAACAAGATAAAGCCGCGCCAGTCTGTGAGAGCCTTAATGCGGTATCAATAAAGCCTGAGTCACGCTAGCGCTGACTGCGGTGCCGGTCATTAGTAAATTTGACAATAACAGTCTAGTTTACTATTGACCACCACCACTGCGCAAATATAAAACTAACAGAAGGTATACCGACAAGTTACAAAATACCGACGATACCGATGTAGCCCCACCAAATGCGGAAGTCGTCTAACAGATAACCGTACAGACTGACAGACAGTTACCTACATATGAAACTTTTCACGCCACTGCACTGCTCGGAAATGTGGCAAAAGATGGACAGAATTCCGGCTTCAAAGTTGGACGTCGCAAGAACAGGCCATCTATGAATTCAAACTGTCCAACAGTGTTATTGTTGGACAGTTTGAACAGCAATTGGACCAATCACAGGGCGTCGGGCGCCCGCGTCGGCGGGCGCCGTGATCTTTAGTTCAGTATTAAGAGTATGTTGATATTTAATTAAGTGGGTCATTGTCAGTCACAAAAACAAAAATCATCTTTCCGGTGGTCAATAGTTAAGGGCTTACGTTTACATATAATATGTTTTTATCACATATAATTATAGAAGGGGCAACGCCGTTCATGCGGATTCAGAGTTCAACCAAAAAGTAGGCTTTATAGCCCTTAACTTTGGCAATGTCCACCGAAGAGACGCGAACCTAAATCTGACAATGACGCAAGTACCTAATTTTGATTTAAATTTATAATTATTTGCAATTTCCTCGCAGTAGACGTGAAAAACACTGTGTTAAGCCTCGGCCGAAAGTGCAATAGCTGGACTCGTACTTTCACGGTAACTAACTCGTTCCTCTATTGCTTACTTTCTAGCCTCTACAACAATGTCCTATTTAAGCCTGACAGTTGTTGATAAAAGCGTAATTTTTGATTTCTATATAGAGAAGGTCGAGGGCGCCAGACCGCGAGGCATGTCACCGATGAGTTAGACAACGAGATTATAGCTGCAGTAGATGCATCACACTACATGCAGCCATATATAAGGAAGACGACTGCCAGACAGGAATGGCGATGTGTTGTGAAGCTTGCTACCAACACCTGAAATTATGACCACGACCGCTCAGTCCAGAGTGAAAACCTACGCTCAGTCCAGTATAAAATACGAAACCTTGTCTTAATATATCAATCTCAGTATTATCCTTGGCACGACTGATAGAATAGAGTACATTCATCGTTACCGGAAGCGAATCGACCGATGCACTGCCTGAACTTCATTTCTGGAGGTAATCCGTTCAATTCTATCCGATGTGAGCTTTGCTGGCGAATAAATGAAGCAAATTGGATTTCATCTCCGACTGCAACATTCGATGTGATTCTTTTCGATAGTTACTTACTTATTTAAACTCCATTTCAAAATTCCAAGTGGAATAAAGACTGGTACTTAAATAATTTGATATAAAACATCCAAATTGTAAATAAATTATATTATGCCTCGTATCTTGAGTTATCAATTATTATGTCAGGATTTATTGGATCATTTATATCAGAAATATTTTATTAGATATATCTCCCAAAAGAAATGCATGCTTGTAATCATTAATATCAGACAATATTTTGTCAATAATATGTTTCTAAACTGTAAAATTTCTTTTGCGTAAAGCGCTTACAGAAAAGGTCAAATAGCAAAGTATAATTGACATTTTTAAATCAAGAACTATCTAGGAACATCCTGTGCCTTTTCCGTCAAAACCTAAGATAACTAATTGCGCGAACCGTACCTTAACAGGCTCCTTACCGCATACTAAACCTTATTTAACGACTTTAAAACTATGAGTATTCGCGAGTTTTTACCATAAAAAAGTTCAAGCAACCTTTTTGAAATACCAGTCCGCTCCGACGTCTGTCCTTTGGGATACTCTTACTAAAACACGTAAAACAACTAAGCTACCATTTAGAAGAACAAGGTTACAACTGTTTAGAGAACGCCAGCTTTGCTAGAACCTTTGTATTTTAGATAGCCGTGAAGGCGTAATGGAAAACTTTATTTCTGGGAGTATCGTTGTAGGGTTCCTTTACGTATATTAAGAAGACTAAGAATAGAGTTAGCCGCTCTAGATAAAAGACTTGGGATTAATATTTGAAGTAGGTTAGCTGCCTTTGTTTTTTTGCGTCGTTTAGACATGTTTTGTTCGTGTGCATGTTGAATATTTTATTATGTAAAGAAAACCTTTTTGGTAGGATACAATGTAGGATAGAATTTTTACAAATGGTAAAGATCGCGGGAGTCCGCTGGATGGGACTCTTTGGGGGATGCCTATGTCCAGCAGTGGAAGTCTTTCGGCTGATATGATGATGATGATGAAGATTTGGGTAAAGGACAAATAAATGTTTATCACTTTGTTAACACATCATATTTACTTAATCAGTTTAACTTTTATTTAACCTCGTGGTAAATAAACATAATTACGTATCTCGTTCTACCTACCTTCCTCTCAATTATCTTAACGGCCTCCGTAGCCCAGTGGGTAGTGACTCTGCCTACGAAGCTGGAGGTCCCGGGTTCGAATCCCGGTCAGGGCATTTATTTGTGTATTTACCACGAATATTTGTTCCTGAGTTATGAATGTTATATATATTATGTATATAAGTATCTATATGTATGTATCTATTATATATATCGTCGCCTAGTACCCACAACACAAGCCTTACTTAGCTTACCGTGGGCATAAATAGGTTGATTTGTGTAAGATATTCCCGTAATATTTATTTATTTATTTAATTGCTAAAAAGTTTGCTGGAAGAGATGCCTTATAGGGATAAGTTCGCCTTTGTAGTTTTCACTTTGTGTGACATAGGTACAGTATATTTTTTTACCTGTTATTGTGTACAATAAAGTACTTACACACATACATAAATAAACGCGATTAAGTATGAAATAAATTTAACAGTCAGAGGCTCTAGCATAAGTTTTATCCATGCAATACGTTTTCGAACGCGTTTGCGTTTAGTCTCAATTTATATGGCAAGGCGAACAGCGCCTCTGGTGGTAACTATTAGGAACTACGCGTTGCCATACAAATTGAAACTAAACGCAAACGCGTTCGAAAACGTATATATATCGATAAAACTTATACTAGGGCTACAGACTTTTGTCAGTGTAGCTCTTTTCATCTGACGTCATGTAGGGCCGCATCTTTGGTTTCCTTATGTAAAGTGACTGCTACTATTTACCCAGCACTGTCGACTCGAGTTTACTCTCCATACAAATTTAGTTTGTTTCTCATTTAAAACCGCATGCTGGACTAACATAAAACTTCTTATACACAATGAGATCCAACATATCTATTTAGGTCGAAAATTTGTTTCTATTGCTATAAATTTTAATAGAAATGGGTCGTCATCTAGTTGCATAACAACTATTGTCATAATATCGATTGTCATAACACTTTACGCATAAAGTTGATGTTCATATTTATTTTTTGGCATAAATTGTTTTATAGCATGATTTTATGGAGTCATAATTGGTTTAACCATTATGTAGAATGGCATACATTTATTTAGTCATAATATTGATATTTATGATAATTTTTAGTAATAATTGTTAATGTCATACATTTATCAAGCAATAATATTGTTGATTATAATTTTAATCATAACGATCGTTTTGCATAAATTACGTTATAGACTTTTAATATGAACATGGTCTACACGCTCTTTATTTTTTCTACCAACAGAAACTATTTTCCGAGCTATATATGGCGGATCCCATTGCGTATACAAAATCTCATGTTATTCAGCATGTCATTTTAAAACGAGAGTTTCATCTGTTTTTTTCTCAAAGCACTGTGCACGGTCAGCAGCAGAAGTAGCTGGAGGTCGTTGTTGTTCTACGTCCGTAGGAATAGCCCTAGAAACCCTACACGTGACCTCCGGTCGGTGCTAAAAGAACAAACTCGGCAGCTGCACCGTTCCTTCTGAACCTCGCAGCGCATACTAGAACTCTATCAGCGACATCGATACGAATACATTTATGTACCAGTGTGTAAAATAAAAAAGCAGAAGTAGCTAAGCGGGCCGGGTCTTCAAAATGATCCGCACACGACTTTATTCTTAAGTCATCTCTCCCTCTCACTGCGCATAAGCGTGAACGAGATGGAAGTGCGTGCTAAAAGCGCGGATATCATGTTTTTTTAATATTCTTTTTTTGTGCATTATGATAAATAAAAAAAAATTGCTGATTTCCCTCAAACATGACATTGCTGTTTTTAGAACCAATTTAAATATGTTTAGCTGTTGTGTATTATTTGTTACGATTTTTTTAAGTGTATTTTAGACCTATGTTCGTGTTTTTTTTCTATCAAGCGAAAGTCAAAAACGCAGGATTCGAATAGCTGATTTCCCTCAACAAAGGCCTCAAAATTACTAATTAAATTTAAGGCAGCCGTATTATAATCCAAACAAGAGCTACGACTTTTTAAAAATCCGTTTTCTGAGCTCACGTCGCCTTAAGTAATAAAGAGCGTGTGTAAGTCATTTTGAACACCCGGCCCGCTTAGCTACTTCTGCTGGTGACTGTACTCAAAATTATTTCTCATTTTACAAAAACCTAGATGCTGAAAGGTCATGAATAACTTTTAACCGAGCCCTTGAGAAAGTTTTCATTTCTCGAGAGAAGCATAACGCTGGCAGGTAAGTTCTTTATTTTTCCTCGGTGACTTTCTTTGAGAAACTGATAACAGCTTTTGTACTCGTACAAAAATGGAACGCACTTTGCTAGAGGGACAAGTTTTTGTTATTTTGAATTTCGAATCAGTTTTTACTCCAGCGACTAAAATGAAGTATTTTTATATTCATGACGGTGACAAAACTGCCTTTGTAATTATAATATGTTCTGTCTGTGATTTTACCCTTGTCATGTATGAGACGATGTACGAGTTTACAATTTTATAATAACATATGCGGGTGGCGCAGGACCGGCCATTGTGGCACTCCTTGGGGGAGGCCTATGTCCAGCAGTGGACGTCCTGTGGCCGATATGATGATGATGAATTACATATATAATTATGTCACCGAACATAATTATGTATGTAGTTTCGATCAAAGAGGTAAATTGAAAAATTATTCACCACGGGCGGGATTTGAACCCATGACCTATGGAATCCTTCCATTGCTCTTATCCAACTGAGCTACCGTGGGTCCCGCCAATGGCAACGAATCTTTCAATCCCTTCACTCTTCTAATTAACCTTAAGGAGGCTCGTAGCGACATCTACCGTGAAGTTGTTACAAACTTCTGATACGGCACCAACGTCCCAAGTTACATTGAGAATCGTTAGTAACAATGCGCTACTCCATTTTAACAGTAAATTTATACTAAGCAGAAACGTCCGCTAACGAAATTCTTAGTTTCGATCAAAGAGGAAAATTGAAAAATTATTCGCCACGGGCGGGATTTGAACCCATGACCTCTGGAATCCGTCCATTACTCTTATCCAACTGAGCTACCGTGGGTCCCGCCAATGGCAACGAATTTTTCAATCCCTTCACTCTTCTAATTAACCTTAAGGAGGCTCGTAGCGAGATCTACCGTGAAGTTGTTACAAACTTCTGAATCCCAAGTTACATATGTATGTATTTTGAACATTTTATAATCTTACTCGCTATATAAGTATAAACTGTCGAAAAAATGTGAATTGTCAAAGTCGTTCACAATTTAACGCATTATTTTTGGTTAGTTTATTAAACTATGAATGTCGAATCGTCAAATTCTGACCAAAGATCGAATCTGCTTGCTACGTAACGCATACACAAAGACTGGTAGGTTAGGTTTGTTAGGTAGCTTTAGTTGCCCGAAGGGCAAACCGCCCAGAAATAGGAGCCCCGCCCAGCGGGGCTCCGTCGACACTGCCGGGTGACAAAATAAATGGAATAAAATGTCTGGATGAAAAAAAAAAAACATATTCTGACGTAAGTGGACGCTAACGCAAGTAGTATAATTCGTTCAACTAATCAGCGCACAGGGTTTATTCCGAAGCATGCCAATTTGTTTTAGTTCACAATTTGACGATTTGACATTGATAGATTAAGGGATTAAGGGGATAATTATCAGGGTTCCGTTTTTTTTTTCCTTTTGAGGTACCTACGGAACTAACGGAACCCTGAAAATACGGCTTCTTACCTCAATGATTCGTTTCAAATTAACATTTCAAATCATTATCCAATTACAATTTAACATAAGGTGACTTCTGAATGACACACTGTCCTATCAAAAACAACTATTACCTGTCCTACCAACCATAATAACTATGTCTTGAGGCAAATTAGATACCCAATTATAATTATTCTCATTACTTTAATATATTATGCCTGTAACTAATCTAGTCTAGTGTTAAAACAAATATGTCTAGAACAATTTCTATGAAACGTTCTGGTTAATTAGTAAGATGTTTACTTAGTTAGATTGCTTTGACTTACATTGACTGATATCTATTGCACGACGGGCTATGTAGTTTAATGCGATGACTTTGGTTTATTTAAGTATCTTATTTAAGTATATCTTCGTCCTTCGGGCGTGCATATATGTATATCATCCTCTAAGCCTTTTCCTGGTTCTAGCTTAAATGACCCCAGGGTTTGTTTTCGCATCTAGATCCAAGATTTGGAGTAGGCACTCAAAATATTAAGTGAAAGCCATATTTTGAAGGTAATAATATCTATTACCTACTTTGGAACTCTTAAGCAATGTTTGTTTGTGTTTGTGACTTCCGACACCGAAAGCGAACTGTACTTTTCTGTATACCGTCATCAACTTCCCATTGAGACGATTCTAACGAGCCCAAACTCAACGGAGTTACGTCGGTTAAGTACTGAATTCCCATGTCTACCGTCTGTCTCCATCATCAGATCAGCTCGATGGTACCATAATATTAAATTGTCATCCACATTATACCTTTACCTAAAATTTCAGCTCAATCGGTTGAAGATGCTGCTTCAAAATTGAGTTGCAAGATTTCACCCGAACAAATATATTTACTTACATAGTTACATAGATAGTTAGGTTAATAATGGTTAGGTTTGCAAGTTAATAGAAAGCTTGTAAAAAGATCATCAGCAGCCTCCCAGCGTTTTTCCTGGTTGTATCCTAAAGGAATCCGGGGTTCAGTTTGGCACCTATTCCCAAGATTTGGTGTAGGCTCGGCTGCAGCGACTCTCTGAGCTACCTACGTAAAAAGATAATCAAGTAAATTGTCCTTAAACTGTCGCGACGTCCTTCCTCTCCCGAGCGATCCCAGTATTTCAAATTAGCAAATAACATTTATCTTGATAAATGAAAGCATATTTTAAGGAAAAGTAATTGATTAAGGGTCTGTTGCTTTTAGATGATCCAACAAAATTGATAGCGTCGTCCTTTAGTATCTATTTCCATGGCAAAATGTCACAAGTCACGTGTCTCAACGTACCTATATGACATTTTGTAAGACAGTCTTGACAGTCATAGAAATCAAAGGGTTGCTATGTTAAAATATTCTTCGAATTAAGCTCAGTATTTTAAGGGTTCCGTACCCAAAAGGTAAAACGGGATCCTATTACTAAAACTTCGCTGTCAGTCCGTCCGTCTGTCTGTCCGTCTGTCACCCGGCTGTATCTCATGAACCGTGATAGTTAGACAGTTGAGATCTTCACAGATGATGTATTTCTGTTGCCGCTGTAACAGCAAATACTAAAAACAGATTAAATTAAATATTTAAGGGGGCTCCCATACAACATACGTGATTTTTTTGCCGTTTTTATAGATAATGGTACGGCACCATTCGTTTGCGAGTCCGACTCTCACTTGGCCGGTTTTTATGTAACTTTTCATCTGATATGGAGTTCTTTTAATCTTGTATTGACTAAAAATATAGTATGGCTTCATTGAAAAAAAAAATAAAAAGTAATCCCGAAAGGTACTAATGGCGTAATTTTTGGAAAGATGATAGCGCAACTCTCGTTTTCTCATATAGAAACGACATTACGCCTTGGCCACGACTTGCGACCAGCGATTTATCTTTTCATTGTGCGGTCGAGACGCGCAACGCACTGTGGTTAGTTGGGATCACGCGCAATGAACAGATAAAACGCTGGTCGCAGGTCGCTTAAGACCAAAGTCGTGGCCAGGGGGTTAAGGATTACGCCGTGGCCACGACTTTGGTCTTAAGCGACCTGCGGCAGCGTTTTATCTGTTCATTGCGCGGTCGAGACGCGCAACGCATTGTGGTTAGTTGGGATCACGCGCAATGAATTAGAAAAACCGCTGCCGCAGGTCGCTTAAGGCCAAAGTCTCCTAAGCCACCGTAGAACCCTGTCATTTTAACTGCTACATAGCGACGTATTAATCCTAGTAAGTAACCCGTATTTACATAGCATTTACAGCGGCAAGGTTCTATGATGGCCTAGGAATCAAATTGGTTGACTGTAAGCCGACCAACGGGTATGGTGTCATGCGCACGCATATACATTACGTATCACTCCGCGCAAAGTTGAGTTGAAAAATCTCATTCTGTTAATGTAAAAACTGAAATTAATACAAACTTGTAAAAACTCGAGGCTATAAACTTGGTTGCCTCAAACGAAGCTTAATTAGTTCGCTCGTATTCAATACAGTTAGGGGAGTCTCTTGATTAATCAGAAAAGGCCGACAGACTGTGAAATCTTGTCTAAACAAACTCTTGTTGGCAGCTAGGACGCGTGTGGGTAATGGGAGCGGACGGGTATGTGAGTCACGACGGTGACTAGGGTACCCTAGGAAGTTGAGGTGAGAAAAAAGAAGGCAATCCTAGGCCCACGGACTTCTGAGTGTCGTGCGAAAGGGTCAAAAAGATGAGGTGACTCTCTAGCTAGTTTATTCGCGGCTATAAAATTGTTTTTGATGACTAAAAAAACAGCGGGCGTAACATGGTCGCTATTTTTAACCGAGGTCTCAATACATCGGAATTATTATTTTTTATGTAAGAAGCCTAGACCGTTTTGGAAAATTCTTTTTAGTGTTCCGTACCAAAATTGGTCCAACGGAACACTTATTTTTGTTTGAAAGGGTATCCTTCCTGGGTAATCTCATGGTCATCAGGTCAGGATGTGATGATGGGATCCAGGAGAAATCAAGGGAACTCTTTGGGTGTATGGGCACTCTTTGGGGGAGGCCTATGTCCAGCAGTGGACGTCTTTCGGCTGATATGATGATGATGATGAAAACTGCGTTAGTGGATGGCACACCATATTTACTAGTATTTTCTAGAGTTGTGATTTAGGGCTTGACCAAGCTTTGAAGTCTCGACTCTTTTTAACTCGAAAAATATTTTGACCGCATGCTGGCTTTCAAAAATGTATCTTTTAGACTGACATTCGATTGTCATTTTGCAACTCTACTAACCCGAAAAAGGGATTAGCTAAGAGTCGCATTATGGCTTACTGAGAAAACTCGCGTTATTCCTGACGACTCGAGTTTTTAAGTCTAGGCCGAGCTCTGACTGGACTAGAATTTTCATTTCCAATTTATGAAAATCTGCTTAGTTTTCGTTATGAACTGGAAAATTAGATACAGAACCCTCGTCTGTGTGTGGCCTGATATATGTTTTTGTTAGTTGTAGTTTCTTAATGTAACGTTCACAGCCGAATGAGCAAACAAACGAATACTAGGACTCCCATGTACGCAAGTGACAAATTGATTTTTAAACTTGTTGGTACGAAAAAACGGATTAAAATTTGCATAAAATTATAGGCATACAACAGGCTTTCCTAGCTTGTGCACACTAAACCGTCGATACCGGTCGTTTTTTATGGCAGGAGTCTTTAGAAATTTTCTTTTTCATTATTTTGAACGCGTTGAATATTGCGTGATTTTTTTGTAAATATAATTATTGTGATTAAAGTAATTTACAACGTAAACGTCACTGAAAAATGATAAGTTTCTTTCTTGAAAAAAAAACAAGTTACATTTCCAGCGATAAGGCTAAATGTTATTATTTTAAGATTTTTGTTAGATACGCATATATCTCGTAGGTGGATACAGTGGTGAGTAAAACAGATGTCGTCTTTCCTGTGGTCAATAGTTATAAGGGCTTCCGTGTATATATTTTTTTGATTGAATGAAATTATGTAACAGGGGACGCCGGTTATCAACCAAAATTTTGGCTTTATTTTTAGCTCTTAAGGTGGTTCGATTGCCATACAAAACGTTATTTGACATTCGCAGGCTAACGGCGTGATATTTTAAGAAACTTATGTAACAAACTTTCATAAATTGGCTTCCCATTTGCGCCAAATTCCCCCTTTCCTAGAATAAACTTGTATAAACTAGATTAATTTGAGAAATTGGTTTGGGACGTGATATTTTAGGAAAACTATTTTTCTCAAATTAATCTAGTTTATACAAGTTTATTCTAGGAAATGGGGAATTTGGCGCAAATGGGAAGCCAATTGATGAAAGTCTGTTACATAAGTTTCTTAAAATATCACGCCGTTCGCCTGCGAATGTCAAATAACACTTTGTATGGCAATCGAACCACCTTAACTTTGGCATTGTCCACTGAAGACACGCGAACCTAAATCTCTGTATGAGTCAGCTCCCGTATATCTAGTACCTAAGTACTTTGACCGCACGTTATTTGCCAATCAGTAATGTTGCCTAGGTGACATAAACAGCACGGGGCAATATTAATTTGCAACTTGTTGATGATTAGACGCGCGTTTATCGCCCCCGTCACGCCCGCGCCGCGCATTAATCACGTGACCTCACCTCGCCTCGGACCATAGATTATTTGAACAGATGGTTCTACGGGACTTCTGTGAAGTGTATATTTTTCACAAACTTTGCAATATTGGCAACCTTTCTATGACTGGCATGAAACTGTTTTGCAAATCTAAATTGGCAAGACTGAGGCGCTTGACCAATCACGACTGAGTTATACTTATAAAATCGTAGGTAACTTGTAGGTTCATGAAAACCGACCAATGGCAGAATTGGGTTGGTGCCCAATTCATCACGTACCTAATAACCGTCGACGACGATGCAATGCAGAAACTAGGTAAAACCAAAATCGTATTTGCAATGTGGTAGCGCTGGAATTCCATTGAAATATGAAAAACGATGCGACAGTGATCAACTTAATTATATCACACAATGTGTTTTTGGCGTACCAAACTTGACTTGATCAATTTACGATGTTATCAGTCTTGAGTATCCAGTGTCTCGCTCGACACTGGATACCACTTGCATGAAGCACTCCACGCTGCTAATGACCGGAACAGATGGAGCGACATAGTGCGGGAAAGACTAACATCATATCGGGGAGTTCACGACCTTCAGCAATGAGGAACACGACGCAAGGAGGAGGAGGCTTGAGTTTGGCACACTTCGAGAAATTCAATACAAATACAACCCTGCTGAGCCTGTAATTGACCAGGTAAATGTGTGACATCATATCATATAAATCCACTATAGTATAGTAGCGATTTACGCGTCTGTTCTAAACTCAATCTGCCTCGTGAAACGTCGTTTCACCCTAAGGTGAGACGTCGGCTTATTAGGGGAACCTAGAACTTTGGGGTCGAGTTTACCTTACATGGGGACACGAGGGAATATGTTTACCCGGACCATCCTACGATGCCCCAAGCGACAGACGCAAATATTTACCCCATCCCTTTTCCTTTCAATATGACAGAAGAAGATGGAAACGACTTTAAAATGATGTCAATGCCGATGCGAAGGGGATTTTACTAGGAACAGAACTGCCGCAGGCTCTTGGGAAATATAAGTTAGCTACATAAGTGGGGGGCGAATCGTCAATCAGTATTAAAGTTCAAAAGGTTTATGGATACGTTTGGTATTTCAATTTGTATAATGCCTCGGTGAAATGTTTATAGCTAATCTAAAAGGGGGTAAGTAGCTTTAATCGCCTTTTGTTTTGGTTGAGTTGAGTGCAGTTTTAATTAAAGTGATGCGTTGAGTTGGGGTGACGTGGATTGCACGGGAAATTTGAGTTGGCGTGAGCAGGGTATGTCAGTAAAGTAGTCAAGATATTTCAATAAACTATTTATTGCCTAACATTTATTAAAACAACGTTAGTTGTTGCTGCATTCATTACAAAATCTGTACCGATTCTGAAACCAATTCTTCTATTAACTTTCAAAAGTAGGAGAAACTGCGTTATCTACTCACTTGCTTGTGACTACTACAGTTCTCGTATCCCTAAACTTGACTGTAGCAACTGTGGTTGCTTAGCGAAGTATGGGATGCTTTGATAAAAAAAATATCATCAATTTAGGATACCTCATGCTGTCAAGTTTTTTTTTTACTTTGCAAAGTCATAGCTGTTGTACTTGTGAAACAATTTCACATACCTATATTTAGGAAATATTTCCACTTGATGCATTCCAAAAATGCAAAATTACCCTCTTTACACTAAATAACGCTTCCGTATCCGCCACAACAATTTATGAACACACACTAAGTCCAACCATAATTTCGTACGGTAAAAGCCAAAGGGGGAGCAACAACTTTCCTTATCCAAAAAGCCGGTAGTTACTAGGATATTCATATGAAAATACGCCTTTCTGGTTTGAGGTATCTAAATAGTCCCTCAAGGTAGCAAATGCTACAAAATTGGTCTCATACAATAAAACATATTCGCCGTAACAAATATGGGGGCTATAACGAGGTGCCAATTCTTTCATTTGTGACTAGGGATCACGTCACTGCTATTTGGAGAACATGTTCACGGGAATTAGTTTTCCAATACAATATTGACTTGAGAAAAACATGAGTAAGTTTGAATCGAGCGCAGCTGTCCCGTAGATATCCCTAGTCATGGCTAGAAAATGAAACTACTCTGTATAACTTTTTGACATTGTCTTAATTTAATATTATAGATATCTTTATTTTTTCTTTGTTTTTGATGATCGTGATAATTTTTTTTTTGACATGTATGCTGTAATGTAGTTTTTTTATCATGAAATAAATAATCTAATATATCCTACCTACAAATGACATTTGGTGAATTATAAACGGTATTAAATGAAAGAGAGGAAGATCAATGCGATATTTTATGCACCTAATCAATGAAATTATTGAGGTCATGTCGTGTCCAACAGAAATCTTAAAATAATGGCTTAAAATAAACGGAATAATTTACCGGCCATCTACTTAATCTACAAGAACTAAGTTCAATAATGATAATATTAATTAGGTACGATCTTAATGAATATTCTATGAGCTTTGTTGCTCTCAAAAACCAAAGTTCTAAACATTATAATCATTATCTATTTGTCGCACATAAGAAAACGCAAATAGAAAAAAATATAGGATTTCTCTTTAAATGGATTAATGGAAGAGTCCTCAAGTGAATAAAGGGTCGGCAACGCGCTTGTGATTCTTCTGGAGTCACAAGTGTCCATAGGCGACGGTACCAGTTTAACATCAGGCAGGCCGTAAGCTTGTTTGCCACCGTCGTATTATAAACAAAAAAAGAAAAAAAAATACATAGGCTTGTGATTTGACAAAAAGTTTCCTTTCGTCTTGACTCTTGATGATGACTGTCTATCTGTTACCCCTATTAAAAGTAGTTTATCATGCTACCTAAATCATTTTCAATATCATATAATAAAACGTCCGTTGCCCATCAAAATACCGACGCAGTCAAACCGATCCAACGTTTAATCCCATCTCACTAATTTATGCCCAATCACAGCTCGATCACATTAAAATGGAATCAAATATGGTAACGAGGACATTCTCAAATAATATATTAGTTATAAAATTTAATATAAACAAGCCATTTTGATGTATAAATGTCAATTGTTTATTTATAATGAACTTGACTGATTGAATTTTAGCTGTGAAAGCAGTCGGGTGATTTCGTTCTTAAAGCTCACGGGGGATTTGGCTACACAAAAACTTTGAATGAAAGATCTTATAATTAACGAGATATTTTGTTTTTGTTTCAATTGCTAGGGATTTCGTATGCCCACTTTATCCTAGCTAGTAAAATAAAGTAAGTTAAGGGCAAATATTTACGTTGGGTCAAGCTGCATCGTGGAAGCCAGTACTGTCAAGGCTAAAATGACAGACTCTAAGATGTACCTGCTCAATGAGTAATGATTGCAAAGATAATACACATACCAGTCAAGATTCTTGTGGTAGGCAGTTGCGAAGTAGTAGGTACTAAGTTTTCAATTGATTTATATACAGGAGTATTATCTAGGTAAATATGTATCGTCGCCTCGTACTTATCAAAGCTGCATTAATTATTCGTGTAGGACTAGATCAATTTCTGTAAGATTGACTAGTCCACTAGGACGGTTACCTTTCGATGCATGTTATATTTCAACGTACCTCTATATTCAACAAAAGTATTATATATTTGGCTTTTTTTGACATCTAAATATTCATAACCCGTCTTCCAAATAATTTAGTACAATTGTATGCACGCCAGAAGTCAACACAGCTTCATAGGCAATTCGGTTTTCGACTAAACTTGTCTATAAAATAAATCGTGGCCACCGCTAATGGTGTGACGGTTTTTTACGTCTAAAACAAATGCACACAGCAGGTGTCAATCCATCTTCCTTACTTGAAAAGCCGTAAGTGACGTGACTTAGCCATAAAAACAAGTCCATTTATGCAGGACGGTTGTTGTTTTGTCAAATCGGCCACACTTGTAATCGACTTCTCTACTGGGGTTCCATGGCATTATTTTAGTAGCACAGCAGTATTCCATTGAGTAATGAACTAAATGTATGTATTTTATTGGTTGATACTGCGTTCTTGCTTAGGAGAGCAAAATAGATTTATATTTCAATATTTTGACGTTGATGTCTGTATTAAAATTGTACATGATGAAGAGCATGTTTTATTTCTTGAGAATATGTGGTGAATTATAATATTATTTAAAGATTTCAAATGATGGTCAAAGAGTTCAAGATTTGTTTTTGATCACTAAAGCAGCCTAGTAAGTAAATAAGTTATTTAAATGAAATCGATAACGTACATTATATATAAAAGCAGCTGAAAGGTTGGCATGCTACGGAACACACCATGCGCGCTAATTGGTTTAACGAATTATTATACTTACGTCAGTCAGCTCCCACTTACATCAGAATGAGATTGTTCTTTTTAGCTGAATGTCTTATTAAATTTATCTTGTGACTTATGAGTATACACGGAGCCCCGCCGCGCGGGGCTCCTATTTCTGGGCGGTTTGCCCTTCGGGTAACTGAAGCTACCTAATTAACCTAACCTACCTAAGACCGCCTGCTGTTACCATTACTTATTTGATCTACTCTGTATCATATTTTTCTTATGTTGTGGTGCAATTAAGAATATTACTACTAATATTACTACGGAACGCATATCAAAGACTAAGTAGGTGTCTTTGATATGCATTCCGTAGCATACTGCTAATTTTATCTCGGGTCACATTTTGACATTGACAGATTAAAAAACTAACCAAAAATAGTACGTTAAATTATAAACAGTTTTGGGAGTTCACAATTTTTCGACAGTTTATAATAATACCATGAGTGAGACTATAAACTGACGGTGTTCACTTACTTACACTTACAGTGACATATATACATTCAAAGAAGTATTTCTACTCCCTTTAATTATTACGGAACCCCCTACCGTAATCACAATAGTGAATATTGTTTGTTTCGAGTAGGTACGCGTCACCTGCCCGCAGGGCGCATAGCGACCGGAACTGAGTATCGGTGAATAGGTAAATAATGATTTACATAGATAAAAATATAGATTAAAACCTTTACTGCTTCGCTGCTGTGAATACGTTTTTTCAGAATTATAACTTAATATTATCTTTTTTATCAGTGTTTGATGTTCAATTAAATATAATCTGTTTTCAACTGATCCTTCTCCCACAGAACATTTAATAGTATTACAATACAGAACAAATTTTTTTTATTATCTAAATCATTCTCTAAAAAATATGCAAAGTGACGGCTCGTTAGCTTACCAAGCTCGATAATACTCGTTTGTACTACAGTACTTACTAAGTATTAGCAACCGTATGTATACATGTCATGACGTCATGATGCACAGAGTAAACCCCGTGTACCTTATACGAATATATCGATACCTGCAGACTCAAAGACAACAGCCTGTTATCTATATTATCTATAGCCAGGTATCTATATTATGATATTTTCGCTTGGCATGCTTGAATCGGATGACCAACGAAGTGTCTATGCGGCGTTTTCTTATTATTACTTACCTGTAACTCTAAATGCGATAATAGGTAGGTATAGTATTGTTTCTTTTTACGTTTTTTTTAGTAGTTACACTGACACAAAAACTAGAATATTAGTTAAAAACAAAAGAACTCATTGCGTTTATAAAGCATTGAGTGTTAAATTAACATTTTATAGGAGTAAAGAGTTTTATACATTTTCTAAACACAACGAAACTACAAGATTTTACTTTTGGCGCTTCGGAGCAAAATGCACAAAACGCAAAATGCACAACTACACGCAAAATATACGAAAAGCTAAAAAATAGCTTAACTTATTTTACGCATTCCTCGCTTTTTGTACATTTTGCGTACAGTGCATTTTGCTCCGAAGCGGATTTTGGTACCTACCTACTTATAGAAGGCGTAGCCTCCAGCGATGTCCTTTACGGTGTGTGGTGATACCGAGGCGCCACTATACTGCTTATTATTTCACTGTGCCCATGTTTCTAACTATTTTCATGATTAAACTCAAACCTTGTATGGATTTGAACGGATGTCTTTCAATAACAGCCGTTGATCGCGCTGTCAGTTTGTATCAATTTTACTGTAATGAAGCTGCAATCTTGTCAGACATGAGTCTAAGTTAGATACCAAAAATGTTTTATATCTAATTCATTTAAGTGTTACGTTTTGCAATACGATTTAGTTAAACGCATAACATTATGTTCTTCATACTTAAATAAATATTACGGCACAATCATCACTTAGGGAAATCACAAGAGAGAGAGAGGTTTTATTTGTATCATCTTCGCGACGAATTGCATAACGAATATGTTGTACGAGTATATATAGGTATATCTTTATGTGTCCCCAATTCCTTACTAATATCCTCTGATCATTATTATTTTCTGATTATGCATCGTTGTGGTGAAACAAAAATACCTAGTTACTGTGTTCTGGTGATACGTTCCTGGGTCCTATTTCACCACCGTGACAATTGTCACCTGACAATGACAATTCCACGCACATTGCTGGTTCAATAAGCTGTCCGGCAACCACCATTAAACTGTCGACGCAGCCATGTAAGTCGAATTGTCCTTGTCAGACGACAATTGTCGATTTGGTGAAATAGGGGCCTGGTGGTGACTAAGGACGCCCAAAAATGTGTTGTGTTGAGAGTGGCAGACCTGCTTTTGTCTTGAGGGCCTGTTTATTTGACGACTGGTCAGTCTTTGCCTTGGCGACTGGTTAGCCTAGTGGGTAATGACGCTCTGTCTACGAAGCTGAACGTCCTGGGTTCGAATCCCGGTAATGCAAATATTTGTGTGATAAGCATGAATATTTGTCTCTGAGTCTTGGATGTTTTCTATGTATTTAAGTATTTATATCTATTAAATATATCGTCGTACCTATGTATAACACAAGCCTTGTTGAGCTTATACTATGGGACTAGGTCGATTTGTGTAAGATTGTCCCATAATATATATTTATTTATACAATGATAAGTGATTAGTGCGAGTCCATAAAAAGGCTACTTGCACTTGCAGCAAATGTATGAACCCGCACTAATCACTAATCAAAGTGTAAACAGCCCATAAAGTTGAACACAACGATTCGGCAATTCGCTGCTGACTCTGAAAGTTGCAAGTATCCATAGGCTTCGGTGTCTGGTTAATAACACGCGGGCTGTTTGCTTGTTTGTCACCGTCGTGGTTAAAATCGAACTAACAGTGATTTACAATGACAAAGGTTCATTAGGATAGAATGTCTGTGATTAGCCCTATAGGTGACTGGTAGAGAATGCCTAATGTACACTATTTGTACACTATTTTATATTGTGCAATAAAGTTTAAATAAATAAATAAATGTCTTAAGGCAGTAAGAATACCTTTAATACATTGATTCAAATTAAAGTTAATTGAAATTTACCAATTTTAGTAGTTCTACATACGACAGATTCAGATTCTTTATTAATAAAATTGAAAAGTTTACAGGTCAGATATGATAAGAATACTGGTCCTTATGTTCTATGTAAGGCAAATAAGTACTAAGTTGGTACACAACAATTCGTTTTAGTCATTATTTTCAATAAATCAGAGTGAGAAATTACATTACAGGAATTTATTACATATTTATTAATGGGGAACTTGCATGGGACTTCAATTTTGAATAAATTGCACTCAATGGATGCGGATATACGTAGAAATATCATACAGAATAAAAAAAGAAAAAAAACGATTGAATTAGTTTTATCTCACGTTAAAATTACGAAAAAAAATTTTTTTTTTCGATAAAATTACATAACAGTTACACAGAATATTGAATTAGAAATGATATTTTGAACTACAAGTATAGACCTAAACGCAGATGTTGTGGAGATTTGCAAATTAATGACTTAATCCATAGTAAACGCGCCGAGAATATATGCTGTGACGTCATAGCATAAGCCAGTTTAATATAGAGCGTTTTCGGGGGGTGCCGGCGCGTGCAGATTTCAAATGCATACAATATCAGAAAAATAAATCATAAGAAAGTTTTAGTGCTACAGTTGTTTTAATGCTGGATTATACTTTTGATTTTCGTAATAAAATAAAAAGATGCAAGTTCCCTATTATATTTTTGAAATAGACGACGTTGACGTTGAGACGTTGTTGCCGTTAAGAAGCCTAAAAGTTTAGTCTTCTTGGTAGATGTCACTATAGGCCTCCCTAAGGCTTTGAGAAAGAAGGAACTGATTGAAAGATTTAGTGCCCGAGACAGATTGTTTCGATAGTTCCGTTGTTTAGTAGCGACGGACCATGTACATTTTACAGGTTCGAATCCGGCTCGGAGCATTAAATAAAAAAAAATCCCTAACTATAAAATTTTGTTCTACATAGTGTTTTGTTCTGTAATATGTGTTTTATCTGAATAACCTGTTATGTGTTCTAGTCTATTAATGTAGAATAGACACTCAAAATAACCGTAAACAAAACCTACATCATGACAATGCACCCATTATTCAACATTTGTACCAATCCCAAATCCCATCTTCGCGGACGTACCGTTAAATTATACACTCAGCTCCCATTACGTTATGCCGCCTAATGCATCTCATTCTCTATTTTGTCAAATTACAGGCCACTTTCGTCGTAATCTCACGGAATGAGGTAATGGCGAGAAGTGAGAGTCGTGGATAGTTAGTGACGCAGGCAACAGACATCTGACGATCGCGCGGATTCTCCGTTTGGGACTGTTTGCTATTTTTACATGCTTTGTATTAACTTGCACTGTTCGTATGTATGTAAATATGTAAGTTGTTCGTCAAAATTTGCAATCCATTTTTCAGTCACTTTCCGTTATCCGATTGAGCTGAAATTTTGCATGCATATGTATATCGCATGACAATGCAATGTTATGATGACATGGAGCTGATCTGATGCTGGAGCTGGAAGGAGGCCATAGGAACTCCGCAATAAAACGACACAACTCCATCGAGTTTGGGCTCGTTAGATTCGTTTCAATGAGTAGTTGATCATGGTATGCAGAAAAGTACAGTCGGCAATAAAAGCTTGTACCAAAAATGAAAATTTTGACAGAAACTTATTTGCACTATGATGCTCAATTAAATTGAATAAAACTCAAACCCTCAAACTCAAAAAAAATATTCATTACAAACAATTACACACACATAATAAGAGAAAAAAACATATAATGCATTGTCACGAAATGGACCCAGCTCAGCATCTGCTTTACAGCCAGCGCTGGTCTTCCGCAATGTCCATTCGGTGAACGCACGATAATTAACAACTACAGAGGCACAAATGAAATTAAACAATAACATCATCATATCAGCCGAAAGACGTCCACTGCTAGACGTAGGCTTCCCACAAAGAGTGCCAAAATGACCGGTCCTGCGCCAGCCGCATCCAGCAGACTCCCGCGACCTTTACCAGGTCATCAGTCCACCTTGTGGGGGGCCTACCCACGCCTCTCAGTAGTCGCCACTCGAGAACCTTAACAATACCATGTCTAAACAGAAAATAAAATAAAAACGAAACTACCTACTATATAATAAACGTACAAAAAAAACTAAAACTATCTAATCTATAAAAGGTAAATGCTGTCGCAATGGCAGTAAGATACAAGTTGTGAATCTGCAAGCGCTCTGAAATAGTGACCAAAATATCTAGAAAAAACGCCGAAATAATCGTATATAAGTAAGTACGGCGCTATGCTAAATGCCAAAGCCAAAGAAATATGATAATAATAATTATTATAAAGGTAACTGAAACGAATCAAATATCATCAGGCAATTCAGTCACCTAAATACATGTAGTTCTAGGTAACTATCTCGACTGTCACGAGCGGCATAAGCTGCAAAGCATTGCATGCCATAGCATAGCATCTATCTATGCTATGGCTTGCCCAAAGGCACTCAAGACACTCGTGACGACCGCTTTGTTGGTAGTGACCCTGCCAACGAAGCCGGAGGTCCTCGGTTCGAGTCCCGGTAAGGGCATTTATTTGTTTGATAAGTACGAATATTTTGTTCCTGAGTCATATATATTTTCTCTGTAAGTATATGTATAAGTATTTATTTATCTATATAAGTAGATATATCGTCGCCTTGTACCCATAGTAGGTACAAGCATTGCTTAGTTTGGGACTAGGTCGATTTGTGTAAAATTGTCCCCAAATATTTATATAAAAATAAACTATGAACAATTTCGTCGGCGCTTGGTGCCAAAAGGAACGTTTCGTTCGTACGGGGCGAAAGTTTCCATTGTAATGATACAATCGGATTGCGGTAACTTTGCCAAATAAATCAGCTATTACAGGTGTTGGGCACTGTTTCAATGACGTCATCAGATGACAATATAATAGCGCTAACGACTGAACAATCAAAATCAAGCCGTCATAAAAATTGAAAGGGGCAATAATTGAATATGCAGTTTAATTTCTTTATTTACTGACACCTGGCCATTAAGTAGAAATTACCGCACATACGTTAATAAAATGATGCTGTCAATCGCTTTCGCAGATGTCCAAGACACAGGCTCAGCCTAGTTTGGAGTCTGATAGATGAGTCTTCATTGTGTGTTACTTTTTTTGGTTAATAAATGATTTTGTATTTTTGTATTACGTGGGCGAAAAATCCCACTTCCTGGCCAGGGTGAGACGTAAAACTTTGTACTCACCACCACGGTACTTAAAAAATCCTCAGATCGCATATTTAGCGCCCTTGCCTTCGGCTTGGGCGTCAAATAAATGCGTTCTGAGACATTCTTTGCTTTACCGCCCTAGCTAAGTAATGTCCTATTAAAATTTATTGCACAATACAAGAAAAAGTTCAGATGGCAGACTTATTGCCAATGCTTAGTTTCGTATGTCCGGTAGGTACACTCGTTCAATTAAGTAGACGAGCGTATGTACCTACCGGACATACGAAAATCTTTTGTATGGCCGGCGTCTACTCTGTCCGGCTTTTCTCTTGTACAAGTCGCATTTGACAACCGAATCTCGGGAAATTTAGCGAGCAGTTTCAATTATTTATAGAGTTTTCGTCGCTTCAGAATTTCGAAAATAAAATTTGAAAAAAAAAACATGTCGCGAATTCTACAGCTCACAGAGCTATAAATGGCATATTGGAGTTAAGTGCAAGATTTATTATACTTCTTCTACCTACTACAAATTCACCTGCTGCTGACTGAAATATGAGCGAACTAGGGCACTTAGCGAGGTCGAGCAGAGTGCAATGTCATCTCGCTCATATTTGGAGCAGTCCAACTGGTTAAGTTACAGAAGACACCGGTGTTAAGCGGCCAAAAGATGGCGGCTAATTCACTCCCAACATTGATTACCAACGTTTAGACGCTAAGTTCACACTAAAATAAACCGACCAAATTAAGAAGTTCTCTATTAAGTTGTTTAAAGTTCTAAACTGTGTCTTAAATTAAAAAAAAAGGTATTCAGATCAGCTTTTAGTAGAGCGGTTCCTCGTTAAGTTATTATAATTTAATTTCTTCAGACAACAAGATCTACAATTTGTTAGTAGTTTTCTTCTATATTATCTTATGTTAGTAAAGGTATGGTGCCCAAAATTGCTTTGTGGCTTTACACAGCCGTAGTGAGGCCGATAATCACATACGCCTCTGCAGTCTGGTGTAACAAAGTCCACCAAAAGACAGCCATCACAAAGTTAAGCAGTCTTCAGCGTACAGCTTGCTTAACAGCAACAGGAGCTTTATGCTCAACACCGGGGGCAGCCTTGGATGCACTGCTCGATCTAACGCCACTCCACCTGCAAGTGCAAAAGGAGGCGAAGCAGTGCATCTACAGGATATGCACACTAACAAGGCCAAAATGGCGCTCTCAAGCGCTAAGCAAACTTGAGGCCCTTGTTTTTGATAACAAAAACCTAAGCATGCCCACTGACGACACATACGTGGAATGCAAATTCACTAGACTGTATACAGTGGAAATACCTCCGAGAGACAAATGGACAAATGACCAAATGGACTTCAAGGAGGGAAGCCACATTTGGTATACAGATGGATCAAAAAAAGGTGATGATGTTGGATGTGGTATCTACGGTGAGAGGCCAAAGTTCAAAGCTAGCGTCAGCATGGGGAAGGAGGCCTCAATCTTTCAGGCTGAACTCTTCGCATTAAATAAATGCGTGGAGATCAACCTTGAAAGAAACCTAAGGAACCAACATATCTACATCAACTCGGACAGCCAAGCTGCTCTGCTGGCACTAGAATCACTAGAGTTCTACTCTAAACTAGTCCAGAATTGTAAAAATAATCTAAACACCCTGGCGAACTCCAACAAAGTCATACTTAGATGGGTACCAGGGCACTGCGACATTGTAGGAAACGAAAGAGCAGATGAACTTGCAAGGCAGGGCGCAGACACGGCCCTAGTCGGCCCGGAACCGTTCTGTGGCATCACAAAACGGAAAGCATATTCTCTGCTAAACAACGCGGAAAAATCAGAGGCAATTAAGCTGTGGAAGTTCACCAAAGGACAAAAACAAGCTAAAGCCCTGATCGAAGGGTTCAATAGTAAGCTGTCTAAAGAGTTATTACAATTCAAAAGGCACAAAACCTGCGCAGTGACAAGAATCCTGACAGGACATTGCAAATTGAACAAACACCTGTTTCAAATGGGTATGACGCAGGACACAACTTGCAGGTTCTGCCAGGAGACAGAGGAGACTGCAATGCACATTCTCTGCTCCTGCGGACCACTCATGCATAAAAGAAGTACCTACCTAGGGCGGCACATAATGCACCCACAAGAAGTACAACATATCACCGCCCAAAGAATCTGGAATTTCCTGGAGGCAACGGGACTTAACGGTGAACTCTAAAACAAGGGCTGCCACAATAGATCACTTGCTGGTCGAAGCGGCATATTAAGGCCCACAAACAAATAATAAAATAAAATAAAGGTATGGTGTTTTTAGTTAAGAGTTGCATTATTGGGCACTCACTCCTAATGGCTACAGTTTTTGGGAGGCTGTTTGAGCTGCCACGTATTCTGGCTTAAAGTGATGCCATCTCTTACCGCAACACGAAAAAGATCTCTGTTTATGAGGTCATACACCTTTTTTTTAATTTACGGGCAGTTTAGAAGTTTAAACAATTTAATAGAGAACTTCTTCATTTGGTCGGTTTATTTTAGTGTGAAGTTAGCGGCTCAACGTTGGTAACCAATGTTGGTAGCGAATTAGCCGCCAACTTTTGGCCGCTAACTTCACGCCGTTGCAAAAGACCGCAGTCATAATGGAAGTGAGGCGAAATTACAAACTTATGACCACTTTGTGCAAAACTTTGAGAGGAAACAGTGACTTGGTGACGAGGTTGGTAAAGCTCTCAATACCTTTTGTGCCTAGGAATCTCCTAATAAGCGCGAAGTCTTTATATCTAGCTGTCCTTTGGTGTTACATTTTCGTGATGCTTTATACAATCCCGGAACTTAAATAATTAAAATATTATTTTTAAGAAGCCGACTCCATACTTTCTTAGCCTTTTCCGGGATTTGCTAGTTGTAGGTATAGAAACATCCGAATTTCTGAACCCTGATTATAAGGCTAGGTACGTTTTCTAATGAACACCAGGTAGTTTAACCTTATGCTCATTTGCCACTGTCATTGCTTAAAAAACAAGATGATAATCAGCTTTGTTCTACCTCTAACACTTTTCCCGTCTGCATTCGGTTTGTACACACAAACCTCATTTGTGTCTCATTATTAGATTTCTTGAGTCTAATAGTCTATAGAACTTACCCTATATCCACATATCAGCACTTCTTCCCGGCTAACTAAAATATATTTCTACCACACCCGCAAATACCCTAGTAAATGTTAACATCGTGCGCTCACTATGCCTGCATCGTGCTTTCAATCTATTCACAAAGCATTTTAACTTGCCTGTAACCTCTTATCTAGTATATTATGATCTCTAGACACCTAACAACTATGGGCCTTCGGAAATCAGATCCCGCCTGTAGTGATGCGTGGAAGCGTCGTGAATAACATCCAGGATATTAGCATACAAACGCACTACCGAAGATCGCCAGCTAACTTCAAAATACTCCAATCAAGATTGCTTTAACACAAATTGGAATTTTATTTCTGAAGCGCCCGGGTTCAATTTTGTAAATCAGTGAATGTGATAGGAGCTTGTGAAGATTATTCCTCCATGTATAGCAGATAAATTGTAGAGATAAGAAGTGGCGAAAGAAGTTCTGTTGAGGGTAATTATAGGTCAGTCGGATTGAGTGTGAAGCGCCTTGCGTGGGTGACTCATTAAGGATAAAATACTTGGTTTTTATCCATTGTACACATGGCTTTGGATTTTCATGTCTCTGTGGGCACAAAACCGCGGTGACTTTAGGAGTCCTAAGGCATGCAAAGCTATAACAGAACGTATCAGAGTACTACCCCGTATGACTGAGAAGTACAACAAAACGGACTACTTATCCAATTTCGCCAATTCTACGACTTCAGTGGGAACTAATTCGTATGTGTTACTAGGGCACTATTCCACATTTTTTTAAGACGAGAGCTTTTGATATGTAAAACACTTTCTGTAAGAATGTAGGTAGTAACCTCAGGTAGGTACCTATTCGACTAGCTAATAAAGTCATAGCAAAATAAAATTTAAGTCCATGATGAGGGACGTCACCAAACGATTCCGAATACCGTCCTTACAGAAGGACCCTAAACGAGTTCCCGAGTTAATTATTCACACATTCAAAATGTCACTTTTTATCACAAACTGGATGAATTTAACAAACTGAGCACGACGCGTACCGAACTTTCGAAAATAAATTGACTTACTGTCAATTAAGGCGGGAGGAATAAGAAACAACAGCTTTCCAGAACTCCTATCACTTTTTTTCCACGTGTACAAATTCAAACCGTGTCTCCTACGTGCAAGGTCGAGTTAACAGATATTTGGTTGAGTTAGGTTGGTGTTTGGGAAAATTTAACCCGTGATAATAGTCAGTTTACCGTGCCGGTATCAGATGCAGATTTCACGATATGGTACCGTTAAGGATTATCTTGAGTGACGAGCCTGAAGCACCCAATTAACTGGATATGTTGAATGTATGATACTGCTGAAGAAAAGGGGCATAATGTGTGCGGATTAATGTACAGTCGATTATAAGAAGATGAATTCATTTTTTACCTGATTGCCATGTTGGTGAAAAAACGAAAAATTTTTGTAGTCAACCTTATTGTTCGAAAATGTATCTACTGTCTACGCCTCGTTCTGGTTCGGGTATCATCGGCTTCCGTCGCCGGCGCAGTGCACGGTGCGCGGGGCGCGGGGAAGAGGAGGCGCAGCCGGGAGTACAGTAGACGGCAAACTTCGTGCGCAAATGACCTTGCCTGCGCAAAGGCGAATTGTACGTGCAAGCTGCCTCCCCACTTCCCCTCATTTGCGCACGAAGTTTGCCGTCTACTGTAGCAAAACGGACGTTTAACGGGCTGCTCGTGCCCAAATACGAATAATATGTGATCTAACACCTTTGTATCACCCTATTAATACTCATTATACGTGCATGTCTTGGACTACGAGTGTCATTTCTCACCGCATCACGAACCCCAAGATCAACTCCTTCAAAGTACACCCCTATATGCGTGTACACCTACATTACCTGGCTAGCATGGCAACCCGATTTAAGTAACACAGTTTAAACGTTTGCAAATAAAAGAACTCCTTTTTGGACAAATTAAATTTCTACCTGAAAACAAAAGAAAAATTAAATAAAAACAAAACACAGACTATGTAAAAAATCAGATGTGAGACTTTTTCTTCAAAATTAAGTTGTAACTATGAAATAGTAGTGTAGTGTAATTTTAACTGTAGTGATACTTTGTATGGTCAACTTGGGTATTAGGAATTTTAGCAAAATTAATTTTCATACTACAAACAAAACAGCATACTTATTTAATGAAGTACATAAAATAGATGAAGCCTTGGAATATAATATATAGATACGGCGTTGGTCAGGTGGATGGTAAGTAGGTATTATAAAATTTCCGCTATTTCGAAAATAAGTTTTAACTTCATATTGTTGTAGAAGTAGATTGGCCTGTTTCATAAAAAAAATGCTTTTTACATCGTTAATAGTTGTCGCGTGTGATTAAAAAGCGTACCTATTAAATGGTTTAAAATTATGAAAATTGTTACGCTTTTGGGTTTGAAGTCGCAATAATTTTCTGTAGCTTAGAATAATTACTCAAGTCAATATAAATTTTGAATTGTAGGTACAGTCAACCAATTTGATTCCTAGGCCACCGTAGAACCGTGTCGTTTTAACTGCTACATAGCGACGCAATAATCCTAGTAACCCGTATTGACATACCATTTACAACGGCAAGGTTCTATGATGGCCTAGGAATCAAATTGGTTGACTGTACCTACAATTCAAAATTTATATTGACTTGAGTAATCCAAATATAAGTTTTTTTCTAGAAAATGAAGAGTTGGGTTGTTTGCATTATGTTTTAAATAGTGAAACATTTTTAATTTATAAATTATTATAAAGAACGCAAGTCTGTCATTAAAAACTGCCGGAAAAAACTTTTATGTTGATAGGTACCTACTAATCCTATAATAAAATATTAAATTGCAAAGCCGGACGAATAAACTATAATTATATACATTGATCCGTTCTTTTTATAAATTATAATAATAATATACCTAGTTTTGTTCATAAAACTAAAATATGTTAAATTTTTGATCCCATTAAATAGTCAGTTACGTAACTAAAATTTATTAGAAAACTATAAACGTTCCGATTTTATTATTCCAGTATTTCCAAAGAACGGTGACATCAAAACCATCCACTAACGACAGCAATAAATAAGCAAGTTTTTATAATCAACACTCAAACTCACCAATTAGACGTATCAAATCAAATCTACGACTAATCATGTGCAAATCTAATGACAAATATTGACAAGTGACGTTATCGAGTTCATCAGGAGTTGTCCACAAAAAGTCTTATCTAATTTGGAAGATCATGTGGCATTTACAACTTTTAAAAAGTAATATAGTTGGGATTTCTCGTGTGAAACGTTTTGGAAAAATAAACCTTAATGCAAAGAGTGACCAGATCGTATGTGCACATCCACTGATATAGGATATAAGTTAATAGCAATAAGAAGTATATTTGCGTGTTCAAGGAAATGTAGTTCCATCGCTCTGGTTTTCAATATAGAAATCGTATGTTAACGCGACGTCGGTTTCGTTTGAATGAACAACCGTAAAATTTGCAGACAGAGTTCCGTTAAATGGTCAATTTAAAACTGGGATACATTTAAACTTCGTTATCATCATTATATCAGCCGAAAGACGTCCACTGCTGGACAAAGGCCTCCCCCAAAGAATTCCAAAGTGACCTGTCCTGCGCCACCCGCATCCAGCGGACTCCCGCGACCTTTACCAGGTCATCAGTCCACCTTGTGGGATTCCAACGCCATACCAACGCCGCGCCTTCCGGTACGTGGTCGCCACTCGAGAACCTTTCCGCCCCAACGGCCATGAGTTCTACGTGCAATGTGTATACTTCGGTATACGTGATCAATATAAATATAATCAGAAGTAACTCAGTTTTTCAAACTGGACAAACAGTCAAAAGCCAAACTAAGAATAGATTAGACGGGAAGGGCACGGAAGTGGCCTTATTGACAGTTTACCATAAGATTGGTCTCTTGTGGGGAATATTTTTTCAATTATTGAAAATAGATTGTGAATTGAACACTGGCGCAGCTTCTCTAAACCCAACTTGTCTACCAACCTACCTCACTTTGTACCCATCCAACAAGCTCTAGTTTTCCCTCTGGGTCGAATGGTCTGATTGCAGTTGCTTTCGTAAAACAAATACGCCAAATCTTGGGATTAGGGTTTAACGGTGAAAAACGCTAGGTTAATCACATTATTTTTACAAACCGGGTCTTATTCGCGTAAAAACAAGTCCGTTATATCACCTGACATTTTTAACGGTGTGTGTAGGCCAGAGGGGTAATCAGTAATCACGTAACGTTCCGAACGCGCGTCGGTACAATTTAACTGTCAGTTTTCCATATAAAAAGTGACATTTAGACCTACCCGACGTTCGTACAATGCGTTACGTGATCGACCATTAGGTTATAACAGGTGACATCCCTAGTGTACAAGTGATTAATAAAGACCAAGTGTGGGTAGCTCAAGCCAGTTGTCCCTTGACCATGGACAACATCCATCCGAAATCCACATCCGGAACGTCGGGAACCTCAGAGAGGTAAATAATAGTACATTATGATACAAGTGTGCTACGTTGGTCATTACACTTGAGTCGGTTTTTAAGCCTGAGCCGAAGGCGAAGGCTTAATGGAGACGAGAAGTGTAATGACCAATGCTCACGTGTTTCATACGACGTTTTTCAACACATTTGCGAGAAAAAAAAAATTTAAATGTTAAAAGATATGTAATGAAAAGGCACTAGTGCGATAATGTAATGTAAAAGTCACGGCATGGGTAATATTCTGCATTATTTTGCTAATATTTAAAAAGATATGTAATGAAAAGGCACTAGTGCGATAATGTAATGTAAAAGGCACGGCATGGGTAATATTCTGCATTATCAGTGTAAATACGCTGTAATAAGACCTACTTTACGAGCAGGTGTGTTGAAAATACGTTTATTAAACGTGATTAAGTCACGTTTCGTAAAAATTATGTGTGAGAAAAGTGAAAAGGATAATCAGTTCAGATATATATTATTATGTGACGTGTAATATTTTTATAATATTATAAATAAATGAGTATGAGTATGAGTATGAGTATGCTAGGAGAGCCAGTTCAGACAATAATAAATTAGCGATACAATAATAATTATATTAATATTTAATAGGAGGTCCGACTCTCACTGGTTTGTCTGAGGTGTCATGTCATGAGTTCATTGTTGTAGCACCTTAAGCTCGGTATCATAATCTGTAATCAATACCGCGACATTAATCGAAATCCGATATGTTCACTCTGCTCTGCGACGATAAAGTGCGAATAACGTTGTGTACAATGCGAGACAACTAATATGGATTGAAATATGGAATTATTAAACGATTCAACAACAACCTTTATACCTAAAAGAACCATTTCATTAAAGATGACAAACAGAGCGGTTACTCATGGCGACTTTTAACAGTGATACAAAAGCGGTAGGTACAGTTTCGATACAGCTGACTATCTATATCAGGCAGCTGTCCTTTTACCACTTCCACTAGCAACTATTATTATTGGTTCATCAGTATGAACTTAAGAGCCTGGCTATTGTAGGTGGAATACCTAATTGATATTCTGTTCTTCTCTCTGCTACTGTTTTAAGCTCATGATACGACATTACATGAACTTTCTCTTTAGGTTTATCCATAAACGCACGTCTTTGTCTTCCCCTAGCTCTCCTTGCTTCTATCTTTCCTTCAACTATAGTTTTTTTATGTAATTGTCATATCGTATTAGGTGCCCTCACATATTCCCTCTTCTTCATTCTTTATTATTGGTTAAAATAAGAATTATTCTATGAAGTCTGGTCGGTTGGAAAAATAACTGTGTTCATTTAGATCACACAACATTTTTGAACCTGGTTTAATACAGTAAAGAAAATTAAATACACTTTAGTTCCGATGTAAAAAAAATATAGGTAACTGTTTTATTTGATTTAAAGGTTACATTAATGTGAACTTAACTACTCTTTAATATTAAAGATTTTATGAGTTAAGGAGTCTTAACTATACACTTATCTACTGCTATTGCAATTAAAATTACACATAGGTGCATGCGATACATGCTTAATTTGATTTATGTATGTTGGTGATTATTACTTTTAACAAGCTTTATATTAACTTGCACTGTTCGTATGTATGTAAATACATAAGTATGTAAGTTGTCCGTCAAAATTTGCAATCAATTTTTCAGACATTTCACGTTATCCAATTGAGCTGAAATTTTGCTAGCATATGCATATCGCATGACATTGCAATATTATGATGATTTGGAGCTGATCTGATGCTGGAGCTGGAAGGTGGCCATAGGAATTCCGCAGTAAAACGACACAACCCCATCGAGTTTGGGCTTGTTAGAATTGTCTCAATGAGTACTTGATGATGGTATGCAGAAAAATACAGTCGGCAGTAAAGGCTTGTACCAAAAATTAAATTTTTCACAGAAACTTATTTACAACATGTGTCGCTTAAATATATGTTTGATATGGTCTGCAGTTTGACCCTCTATTGAACTTAATAAATCATTTATCATAAATACTTCAAATTAATTAATTAATAATTCAAAATCTTGAAAAAGGGTTTTAAACGAAAAATATTACTATAAAAACGTCTACCTCGCATATTTCGGTGGCATGTCTCTTGATTTAGCCCTAATCTGATTAAAGGGGATTTAGTGAATGGTTCGATTACGATTAGGCAACATAATAGCGACATCCGTCGATATCCAATAATGAATCTTATTAAATACTACATAAGGTCTCAAAATATCTTCACTGAATAGACATGTCAATGTCAGTTACTGTGTGGATTAAAAAGTTTGGTTTATTTACAGTCGTAATTTGAGGTCTGAGATCAGTAAGCTCATTTAATCTTAATATGTCGATATAAGGTAATTGGTAACCCTGCCACAAAATTTGGGCTCTTGGGTTTAGAATCCTATATTAATTTTCGGGAGCATTCATTTGTTGGCAATTTTTATACTCATCATTTACAACAAGGCTGAAATATTATGGTTTTACACCAACAAATTTTTTTTTGGATACAATCTCTCACAAACCAATCTAGTCTCAAACTAAAACAGATTAAAATTATCAGTGATTTGGATGCTTATTTTTCGGGGGCATTTATTTGTGTCAGCACGCACATAGATTTCTATTAAAATTTTTGATTTTGGAAAAATTATGTTGTTTGTACTCAAAATCACAAGCTCCTTCGATGCTGATAGGAAAAAATATCCCAAACTTTCATTAAATTTTCGCATGTCCGTTTTGTCACAGTCAAAGATGATTGTATTGGAAAACAACCAAATTGACTGGTATAAGTAAGGGGGTAAAAAGAAATGCCTAAATACATCAGGCTACTCTGCCTCTTGGGTCCTTAGCAAAATCATGGGTTATGTAGCAGTAGTAGTAATATTATAATCAAGGCCTGCTGGACCAGTGATTGTATTGGATCTCGAAGTAAGCTTCGCTGCCTAAGCCCAAAAGTGAAGTGACGTACCCTGCCGTTATGAATCCCGTTCAAAAAATAACTTATTATTGCAAACAACATCAAAGCTAGCGTTACACCAAAAAGGACCTTACCCCATGTTAATAAAGATCTATAATAAACTACCTGATCATATGAAGAATGAGCCTAATAACAATAAATTTATTAATACTTTAAAAAAATATTTAGTGGCAAATGCTTATTACACAGTAAATGAATATTTAAATCGCAATAATAATGACTAGTATTCAGAAATCGCAACTGAAATAATTGTCTAAGTATAGTTTAAATTTTGAACTACTTACTGTATTGCAGTGCCCTTACAGGGTTGTGTTGAGACATACCAATATGTAGCTATAAGATCTTTTGTACACACAAGGCAATGATTAAATGAATATGAATATGATGGAGGCTGCTTCGGAGGCTGCTACTGATGCTGATGGTTGACCCGCCCCCCTTGCTAAGAAGGGATTGCCTCCAATGCGTCGGGGCTCCAGGGCACTCCGTGAGGTATCGTCCTACCCGGGCTGCCAAAAAAGCCCCGTCGACTTTGAGCGCCGACAGTAGCTGAGCAGAATTACTAAATAAGTTGGAACGTTTGCAAAACGTTTGCATTGGGTACATTTTTGGCTTACAAAAATACGACCACGCTTCGGCATTTTGATCTCAGCTCAAGTAGTTATATTTAGGCCACCGTAAAGATTTACATATTTATTACATAACATATATTTAAGAGCTAAGCTCTTGTCAGTGGAGCAATTTCCATTCCTCTCTATTCTCAGTTTTGTTCTTGCCATCCTGATGCGACACACTGTTTACTTTTTCCTTGATTTGGTCCGTAAAAGATCTTCTTGGTCTTCCTCTTTTCCTCTATCTTCCCTTATATTATGGTTCCAGTATTGCATCCAAAGAATTAATATGCTTTAAGTAATCATGTAATGTAATTAACCTTTTCATGTGGTAGAAACTCATCATCTTTCAACCGAAAGAAGTCTTTTATTTTATATAGGCCTCGCCCAAAGAGTGTCACGATGACTTGTCCTAAAGCTGCTGCAGCACCCGCATATAGCGAACTCCCGTGACCTTTACCAGGTCATCAGTCCACCTCGTGGGTTCTACCCAATCTGTGCCTTCCGGGACGTGGTCGCCACTCGAGAACCTTTTCGCTTTGATGGCCATCGGTTCAATGTGAAATGTGGCCTACTGCCATTTAAATTTAGCGGAGTGGCGTTGGGCACTCGGCACATAATATTTTATCAGCATTTGCGATTGCATTATAGACGAACGTGTGGGCACGCGTGCGATCATCAGCACGCACTGATAGTAATAACCGACCGATTACTTAAGATTATAACGATGATGGCTCTCACAGACTATACTCTCCACACAATTGTGCGTATGTTCGGATTGTTTGGCCATAGCGACATGCCGTTCCCGGGAATATTCCCATACAAGGGAATATACGGAAAATTAAAATTGTGTATGTTTATATATTTTGCTATCAGGGATTTCATGAAGTGTACTTATTTATCCGCAAAAATAAATTCCCAATGTTCCCGGGAACAATGGGAATATTTCCAAAGTTATTACCCAAGTAACATTTTGGACCTATAACTTAGGTTCACATCACAAAAAGGTTGAGTAAACGTCGTATAAAGGTTTTAGCTGTGACTACCCGTTGTATAATAGCGTTTGATAACACGTTCTTGCTCTATAAGCCTAAATAGCTAAATTATCCTATTAGCTGTTGATGTAAAGGTTTACATAAGCATTTAATAAAGCCTTTATAGGCAGGTGCTATAAAAGACTCCAATATATACAGTATAGAGCAATATTACTGTATAACACTGCTTGAAATCACTATTGTGAATCTAATTTGCGCTATAAGGTTTCCCTGATAACCGCTAGAATAGTTGCGTTTTAGCAGTGATGAACACTCAACAATACAAGGATATTACGATATTGTGGTTCCGCAAATCACTGCTACAGTACGTGATACTTTAATAGTCATAACGATGCCATAATAGAGCGGTTTTGCTTTATAATCGATTTTCAGGACATTTTTATAGCAGTTAGAAGTGTTTTAATGGTTTTTGAATGCCTATTATAATCTCATTGCGGCAGACGTCACTGAGACTCTTTTATATGGCCGAAGCTTTCTATAATGGTTTTGGTTGTTCTTTTAAAACGCAACAGCGTACGTAGCTGACTTTTTATCTCCTTTATAGGATAAATAAGGCACATAAGGGAAGGAAACTGCTAATTTTAAATGATAATTTTGACCTGTAATGGCATATGTATCTCGCTTACAACGTCGGTTACGTTGCTACAGATATATATGTCATATGTCATACAGATACATATGCCATTACAGGTCAAAATTATCATTTTAAGTAGAAACTACGGTGAATTTAATTAAAAATTATTAATATATTTTATTGAAAATTCAATAAATCGAGGGCGCATTAAAATAACGAAATAAACCTAATACTATTCTATCGGTAAAACTTTGGTCGCACGTGCTTCTTGCAGTTAAGTATTGATCAAAATATTCAATTTCTGTTTACGAGTAAGATAACATAAACTTACCACGATACAATTCCTTATTCCTTAATAAAGTACACATCACAATTAATCACTCGCAGCTTTGCCGAATTTTTTTTAACAAGTGCGTAGTATCGGATGCATACATCTATTTACAATAAAATAGCACTATAATGTATTCACGAACGCTACTACAGTATAAAAACATACTATTACAGCGTTACTGTGCCCCGTATGTCACTAAATTGTCATACGAGTCACCATTACATCAACTTTATAGACCTAAAATGTCACAACTAAAACTGCTATGGTTCTACTAAGTCACTAAATGGAGATATAACTGCGCCAAAACGGCGTTATACAACCTTCTTAGGTCTTTTATAGGGCCAAAGGTGGAGTTTGAGATACGTTCTATTGACTGCTATAGAACAAGAAATAGTTACTTGGGTAGGAATATTCCCGTAGCCGAAAAAACAAATTTACAAAAGTATCTACTCCTACCAGTGACAAAAACGATACAAAATATCACAAGTTAATTAAAAAAATCACAAAAAAATATGCAGGAATTAAAAGTCAGAATAAGTACAAAAATGCAGTTTTTGGCGAATGGCATTTGTCGGGGCACAATTCATTTTAATAACTTATATTAAAATTTTAATTTTCCTCATAGACCAATCAAATTAGCTAAACCCGGACATAATTCGATAACTGTAATTTTCTTTTTCTATGATGTAAAGTATTGTTAGTTATAGTTAAAATAAAAATAATTAAACATTTTAGGGTTCCGCGTCATTGTAAAAAAACCAAAAATCTAAATGTTTAACAAATTCTGATTTCATAAGTGCAGCATAATATGTAACTTTGTAAAAGTGCCTCTATTATGATATAACGCTTGCATTCCAGTTAAAGAAATCAAAATTAATCTAATTAATCAACCGCGACTATCAATAATAAAGAAAGTTCAGTAAGTTACACATTTTCTTGCTTATCTTACCAGAAATTATAGATAACTGCAATTTAACAAATTATTCTGAATAGTATATTATGTGTGTTGATAAATTATTAAAAATTAAACAGATTCTCTTTGCGGATTTCTAAAATCACAAATATTGGTAGTTTTTGGAAAACGAAAATACATAACTACTTGGAAAGTGTTTGATTTATGCGGTCAACATATTATTAGTACTATAAGAAACAAATTAAACAAAAAATATCCACGATTATTAATTAATTCATATTTTTTCGTACTTAAGTTTTGATATGAACCTTATCTCTTGCAGAATAAGGCCGTCATTGCTTTGCGCCTCAACTAACGACCGTGATGTCGCGAGTCGCAGGCATTCAAGGCCGAAACGCACTGACAGCGGTGGCGAAGCGGCGCGGGGTGGCGCGGAGGCGGTACTTGTAATGTTCGAGCTAATATGAAAGGATCCGAACGCTTTTTTCCCGGCCGGTATTCTGTGCGGACCCATTCGTATTAGATCGAACATTACAGCCGGTACCACCTCCACACTGCGCCGCGCCGCCGCTTCGCCACCGCTGTCAATGCGTTTCGGCCTTCATTTATTATGGATAGGTCAATGATTGTCAAACATTTATAAACACGAACGTGGCGTTTACCACGGTTCGGCTAGGGTGGAGATTTATTGAAATATTGTGTTCATTAGATCGATAATAACTAAGTTGTTCAGCATGAGACATAATTGTCGTGGAATGTCGATTACCTATTTATAAGCACTCAGTCTTCTGTATAGAATTATTTAAATAAAATATGTTACTTATGTGGGTGCAGAAAGGGGCATTATTGGAATGATTCTTATTCGAATAAACATTTATTCACGAATAATTTATTCGTCTACACTTTCGAATGACGAATGATTTATTCTCATTTCATTCCAATAAATCCACGAATAATATTTAAGGATGCGGTTGCTCGTTGTAACACTTACACGAATTTAACACGATCACTACAAGTGTACCTATTTTCAAGTATTAATACCCTTTTCTACTAATTAACAATATTTTTGTGAGTTAAATGAGTCACTTCATGGGGCATTTAACAGGTTTGTTTCAATATGTCATGTGTGTGGGCTTGTCCATATATTACGTCGTCGTTTTTAGGGTTCCGTACTCAAAGAGTAAAACGGGACCCTATTACTAAGATTCCGCTGTCCGTCTGTCTGTCTGTCTGTCTGTCCGTCTGTCACCAGGCTGTATCTCACGAACCTTGATAGGTAGACAGTTGAAATTTTCACAGGTGATGTATTTCTGTTGCGGCTATAACAACAAATACTAAAAAACTGATTTTTTATTTTCTTTTTTTTTCTTATACAATCTTACACAAATCGATCTAGTCCCAAACTAAGCAAACTACTATGGGTACTAGACGACGATAAACATACTTATATAGATAAATAAATACATAGAAAACAACCATGACTCAGGAGCACATATTTGTGCTCATCACACAAATAAATGCCCTTACCGGGATTCGAACCCGGGACCTCCGGCTACGCAGGCAGGGTCACTACGAGGGTCAAACTGAAAGTTTCGGGAATAAAAAAAAATATGCAGTAACATTGATTTAAGTATTTTTATTGTTTTTCAAAGTATTCTCTTTTATATTTTATGCACTTTTCCATGCGTTCAAACCAGTCGTTAAAACACTTATTGAACGCTGAAAAAGAGTCGACAAAATGGCCATTTTAAAAGCCTCCACTGATTCTGCCGGTGTCTGAAACACCGCGCCCACCACGCAACTTATCCTTGATTTTGGGGAATGTGAAAAAATCGTTGGGACTTAGGTCAGGGCTGTATGGAGGATGGTCCAGTAGTTCGACTTTTTCACCTTCCAGGTACTCATTTGTTTTACGAGCGGTGTGAGGGCTGGCATTGTCGTGGTGAAGGATGATGCGGCGACTAGGCCTTTTTTCCTAAGTTCAGCAAAGACACTCGGCAAACCAATACTTGTATACCAATCGGCTTTGACCGTTCTACGATCTTCAAGTGGAACAGTAGCCACGTGACCCGATTCGGAGACAAACATAGCCACCATCTTCTTGGCCTTGCTGCGAGAGCGAATAACTTTTGTTGGCTTGAAGCTCGTCTTCCTTACCCCATACTCGAGATTGGTTTTTACCACCTGTATATTGTCGTCTTTGAAGGTGTTTCATTACTAAAAGCAGCAATCATCCGGTCTCCACATTGTTTTTGTGTTCATCCACTTTGAAAGTCGTAATAAATTTTTACGGGACAATTCCATCTTCAGCGGCAACTCAACAACTCGAGAAAACAATTGAAACTGAACCATTGTTTTGTTAGGGTTCCGTACTCAAGGAGTAAAACGGGACACTATTACTAAGACTCCGCTGTCCGTCTGTCTGTCTGTCTGTCAGTCTGTCAGTCTGTCTGTCTGTCCGTCTGTCACCAGGCTGTGTCTCAACAACAGTGATAGTTTGACAGCTGAAATTTTCACAGCTGATGTATTTCTGTTGCCGCTATAACAACAAATACTAAAAACCAGTTTTTTTTTCTTTTACAATCTCACACAAATCGGCTTAGTACCAAACTAAGCAAAGCTTGTATTATGGGTACTAGACGAACGATAAACATACTTATATAGATAAATAAATACCTAAATACACAGAAAACATCCATGACTCAGGACTTGGCCGGTTGTTTTTTGTCAATTCTCCTCCTATCATCATCCTGTTAATTCCTAAATGGACACTACCCGCCTCATAAAATGACTACCGTCATCCAATAGACCCCCCCCCCCCCCCCTGTTTTGAAATGACGTAATTTATGGACAGCCACTGTCTGTAATTGGATCAATGTTATGTTATTAGAGGCGATTACGCATGTAAGATTGTTCAACTATATACCTGTAATTGTACATTGTATGTACTTAATCATGTTATATTCTGATCTGTGTGTTTTTAGGGTTCCGTGCCTCGAAATAGAAAAACGGAACCCTGATAGGATCACTTTGTTGTCCGTCCGTCCGTCTGTCAATACCCTTTTTCTCAGGAACGCTTGGAGGTATCAATCATTAAAAGTTTGAATTCCTGTGCATAGTGTGTGCATACATTATTTTAGAATTAATATTTTTTATATGAATGTTGCTGTGCCCTAACAGGGTTATGCTGGAACTGTATTTATATGTAACATCTTGTAAGACCCATACTGCAACAAATATTTTATTTTATTTAATGTAATAATTAGCACTGACAGATAAATGAATTAAGCTGAAATTTATATCAAATACTCAGGTTTACTGTCTTTTGGAGCTGTGAAAAAATCTAACTTCCAACTCCAACGCAATCAAAAGATACAGCCGTTTATGCCGCAAATTTCTGCAAGTTTTCGAAACCCGCAAGGGAATCAAAACCTACTTCCCGTGCACTCAGAAACTTGAAATTTGGTGCGAAGCAACGCCCTATAGCACATATAAGGGAAAAATAGCAAAAACCGTAAATTTTTAGTTACATCACTGAAAATTGTATGTCCAGTATATACTGACACGTACTAAGTATGTGAATACATACTTAGTGAGTGTCAGTTTATAGTGGATTTGGTTTTATTGTACGGGGTAATCCGGAACCCTCGGTGCGCGAGTCTGACTCGCACTTGACCGGTTTTTTTTTTCACCCGTGGTAAAGCCGAAATAGTAAAAATAAAACAGGTGAAATAATTACAATTAATATCCGTTTCACCATGCACGGCGATGTTAATTGGTACCCTTGATGAAGCGGTAACCTTTTTCTAACAAATTTAGAAACTTGGTATCTCTGTTCTGTCTGTAGGAAATTATTACGTTTTTGAGATATATTCCATTAAAAAGCATTCCTACAATATTCGTTCAAAATATTATTCCCGAAAAGCATTACGAATGATTATGCGAATGAAGAAGTTATTCGCGAATAAATATTGGCGAATAATTATTCGAAATATTTATTCGTCATTCGCAAATAATCCTATTTATTCTTAAACGTTATTCGTATTCGAATAAATTTATCCCATCTCTGGGTGGGTGACAATAAGCATATCTTCTCTTTTTTTTGGCGTTCTGGCCTGTCGGCTCAATTTTGCCAATAAGGATATCGACTACCGTAGGCTCAAAGGGCGTAAGGGACGAAATGCCCATGCCCATATCCCGTGAACTCTCAATCTTGAAATTTGGTACGAAGTATTTATAGCACAAATAAAGGAAAAATTGCGAAAACCGTAAATTTTTAGTAACATCACTGAAAATTTGATGTCCAGTATAAACTGACACGCACTAAGTATGTAAATACATACTTAGTGAGTGTCAGTTTATAGTGGACCTGTTTCTATTGTACGGGGTGGTCCGGAACACTTGACCGGTTTTTTTTATGCTAACCACGATCATGACATCATCTCTTTCATTTACTTAACAGTTAAGAGTTTATTTATGTTTTCGATGATAAAAGCAAATCAATCGTTCCTTACGCCCTTTGGACCAGAGTTTTCAAAGGGCGTAAGGGACAAACTGTGATTTTTTCATTAGAGCTAAAAATCCTACAATTAGGATATTCCGTTATATTTGTTTTATTTGTACACGGCGCGGTCGGTGCAAAACACGTAATTGAAATAAACTCGTTAAGACGGGTTCGCCGTGCGCTCGCCCGCTGGCGCCCCACTCTCTCCCCGCCTCGCACCCACCGCATGCATCTGGCTCCACGACAAGGTCGCGAGTATTTTCAATTAAATTTTCAATTTCTTAAGCGTGAAATTAACATGCTTGATTTTGATGAAATCATGATTATCGTTCACAAAAGGCTATTAGTAAACAAAAAAATCATAGTTACTATTTATAATTACTGAAAAATACATTATTATTAAAACGTTACAAATAAATGTTTAAATATTGTCTTAAATGTTTAAAAAGACGCAATATAGCTTAAACAGATAAAAACATCATAGTTACCATTTTGGCTTGTCTAGATAATGAGATCAGAGGAAAACTGTGAAAAAAAACGTATATGCGAATTTGATTTCAGTTTAATTTTGCTATTAAGTGATCGAATTTGAATGCACCTCAAAGTTATACTAACAAGGTACTTGGTTACCTTTTTTACTTTTAGGAAAAAGTTAGGTAGTGTACGTTAACTCGTGTTTTTTTTAACTACGGTTACGATCGCGGATTTTTTACTTAAGGTGGTTCGATTGCCATACAAAACGTTATTTGACATTCGTAGGCTAACGGCGTGATATTTTAAGAAACTTATGTAACAAACTTTCATAAATTGGCTTCCCATTTGCGCCAAATTCCCCCTTTCCTAGAATAAACTTGTATAAACTAGATTAATTTGAGAAATTGGTTTGTCACGTGATATTTTGGGAAAACTATTTTTCTCAAATTAATCTAGTTTATACAAGTTTATTCTAGGAAAGGGGGAATTTGGCGCAAATGGGAAGCCAACTGATGAAAGTTTGTAACATAAGTTTCTTAAAATATCACGCCGTTAGCCTGCGAATGTCAAATAACGCTTTGTATGGCAATCGAACCCCCTTAATATATTTCATTAATATTTGATACTGAATAGTAAAATCCGATAAAACAATAAAAACAACGAGTTTACGAATTATGTCCAGGGTAAGCTAATTTGATTGGTCTATCATGTTTATTTCAATATTCCCTTGTTTGGGGACTATTCCCGGGAACAATGGAATATTCCCGGAAAATCCCATACGGGAATATTCCCCGGTACATCACTATTTGGCCATCATGGCGTTCATGGATGCTTATGTACAGCCATCACACATATACTGAAACTCCTTTATGTGGAGCATTTCAGTCGCTGTCAAATTTTCTGCAGTCTGATGCCATTTATGGTTATTTTATAGAAGGATTGGTTATTTTATTTTATTTCATATTGACTATTAGCTGAAAATGCCATCCAATCCAAGTCTATCTATACATATAATAAAGCTGATGAGGGTCGAAAGTCTGTACATGGAAGATATTCGAAAAAAAATTTGCTAGGGATTCGTCAAATCGATAACAGAACACGTTTCAACAGTTTTTAGAATTTTTGTCTGTTTGTCTGTTTATCTGTTTATCTGTTTATCGGTTTATCTGTTTGTCTGTTTATGTGACCGCGCATCACGTGAAAACGCCTGAACCGATTAAGATGAAATTTGGTATAGAGATAGTTTGAGTCCTTGGGAAGGACATAGGGTAGTTTTTATCCCGGAAATCAACACCTAAGGTGATGAAATGGGCGGTGGAAATTTGTATGGAGCTACTTAAACTGCTGCACCGATTTGGATGTAATTTGGTACATGAATAGTTTGAGTCCCGAGGAAGGTCAGAGGATAGGTTTTATCCCGAAAATCTTCCCTTTAGGGGGTAAAATGGGGGGGTAACAATTTGGAAGTAACCCATTTTTATAAAATTTGGTTTAGAGGTAGTTTAAGTTCTGGGAAAGGACATCGGATAGTTTTTATTCCGGAAATCTTCCTCTAAGGGGGTGAAATGGGGGGTGAAGTTTTGGATGGACTCCGTTTAGATCAAATTTGGTATAGATATTGTTTGAGTCCCGGAGAATGACAATGGATAGTTTGAATCCCGAAAATCATCCCCCAAAGGGATGAAATAGGGATGAAAATGTGGATAAATCCCGTTTAAAATAGTTAAAATTTGGCATAGAGATAGAAGGAGTCCCAGGGAAGGACAATGTATAGTTTTTATCCCGAAAATCATCTAAGAGGGTGAAATGAGGGGTGAAAATTTGGATGGAACCCATGTAGATGAAATTTGGTTTAGAGTAAACTTGAGTCCCGGAGAATGACAACGGATATTTTCAATCCCGATAATCATCCCCTACAGGGATGAAATAGAGGGTAAAAATTTAGATTAAATCCATTTAAGTGAAATTTGGTATAGAAATAGTGATGGAAGTCCCAGGGAAGGAGAATTCATAGTTTTTTTCCTGAAAAATCATCTCCTGAGGGGTGAAATGAGGAGTGAAAATTAGGATAGAACCTATTTAAATGAAATACGGTATAGAGATAGTTGGAGATCCAGAAAAGGAAATGGCATAGTTTTTGTAACGAAAATCATCGCCTGAGAGTATGAAATGATGGTGAAGATTTGAATGGAACTCATTTAGATGAAATCTAGTTAAGAGATAGTTTGAGTCCTATGATAGTTTTTACTCCGAAGATCATCCCCTAAGGGGGTGAAATGGGGGTGAAAATTCGGATGGAATCCATTTACGGTATAGTGATGGTTGGAAGTTCTGGGGAAGGACGGGCGGAGACGGCTTTTTTTCCCGAAAATCCTCCCCCTAAGGGGTGAAAATTTGGATTTGAGTGACCCATTTATATGAAATTTGGTTTACAGATAGTTTGAGTTACGAAAAAGGACATAGGCTAGTTTTTATCCCGGAAATCATCTCTTAAGGGGGCGAAATGGGGGGTGAATATGTGTATGGAGTTACTATGCAACCCATTTAGATAAAATTTTGTATAGAGGTAGTTAGTAGGCGCGGCGTTGGTAGGCACAAGGTGGACTGATGACCTGTTAAAGGTCGCGGGAGTCCGCTAGATGCGGGTGGCGCAGGATTGGTCACTTTGGAACTCTTTGGGGGAGGCCTATGTCCAGCAGTGGATGTCTTTCGGCTGATATGATGATGATGATAAAAATAGTTTGAGTCTCGGGGAAGGACAAAGGATAGTTTTTATATCGGAAATCTACCCCTAAAAGGGAAATGGAGGGTGAACGTTTGTATCGAGCTACGATACAAACGAGTTATACGCGGACGAAGTCGCGGGCAAAAGCTAGTCAACAATAATTTGAACAAGAGACAATTAGCTGATGAATCGTTTGCAGAATCACCGAAGTTTACGATATTTAATGTGGGCAAATTAGCAGTGTTAATTTTTTTCTGGCTACTTTTTGGCCGTCTGCGTCTTCTGCCTGTTTTCTATAAGATTATTTTTTTATACAACGACGGTGGCAAACAAGCTTACGGCCTGCTTGATGTTAAGCTGGTACCGTAGCCTATGGACACTTGTGACTCCAGAAGAAACACAAGCGCGTTGCCGACCCTTTATTCACTTGAGGATTCGCTGTGTTGGCAGATAGAGACATGCAGGACTAGACTTTCAAAAGCAACGTTTGTTTGGTTAATATCAATAAACCTGCACAGTAGAAGCGGAAAATTTGATTCACTGTTAAAATCCGCCCTCGAAAATACGAACAGTCTGCTGTGAGTTGTATACCTTATACCCCACGATTGACTGGAAGAGATCGCGCTTTAGCGATAAGATCGCCAGCTGTTGCCTTGTTCGTATGATTAAAGTTTTTGTTTGTTTACTACAAACAAAAACGGCGTACAAAAAACGCTATGAAAAGGCCTCGCTTTATCGCACTTGCCGAGGTAGATATTCGATAATAATTTCCTTACATAAATGCAAAGTGTTAAAAATACCCTAATCAATCAATGTTCTGTATTAATCATTCATTTTTTATCATTCTGCATTCACTATCAGCACACCCTGTGTTATTTACAACTATCTTATCCAAATTGATTTTGTTTATCTTGATAACAAACTACTTTAAAAACATTTTGAGACGCATTTTCTCCAGTCCGAACCATTTTCCTGAAACGTACAATGTGGCTAGATACGATCACAATACTTATTACATTTCTATCCCTTGGGAGGGGTCAAGAGGATAAAATTGTAACACTAACTCAAGGGCCAGTTAGAGGTTACAAAGCTTTAGGCAGTGAAGTTTACGAGTTTTTTGAAATCCCTTATGCAACGGCACCCACTGGACCGGACAAATTTAAGGTAAGTTTAAGGTCATAATAAATCATGTAGTCACGAAACTCACGAATTTTAGTACCAACGAGAATACAACAAAAAAGCATTCGCCACAAAACACATGGGGACCGATTTTTGACTTTCGAGCACTCGACTCTTTCACTCAAAAACTGACAAAAATTATGAAATGCTATTTTGTAATAGCGATAGAAAATTGAAAAAACGAGCGGTATTGACGACTCGTATTCAATTCTATCAGTAGAAAGTACGAGTAAGTGCCTGAAATGTTGACACTACAATCATATTTACTTTTATTGAATTTTCGGGCGCTCGAAAGTCAACAATCGGCCCCCTGATAAAATACGCTCGGTATAATTGCACCAACTGAAACAACTGTTTTTCATTCAAACTTTGAAACCTGCTGACTAATTGTATTACTTTTATGAGAAATAGACCATATAAACTATCATTTTTAACCGACTTCAAAAAAGGATGAGGTTATAATAATTATGTTCCACTGTGTATGTTTTTTTTTTTTTTATGCATGTACGCCGATTTCTCTGTCAATAAAATTGTAGACCGATTTCCAAAATTCTTTTTTTATTCGTAAGAGTATACTCCCGACGTGGCCCCATTGTCATCAATTTAGGATGAAATGAATGTGATGAAAGGAAATTGAGGGCAACCCTCAAATTTTATGGGCATGCGTGTAGTGATTTTAGTATTTTCTATTATAACTCGTGTATTTACCCTCGGAAATCCTATTTTTTTAAGTGGAACTGATGATGAAGACCACAGATGACTTAGTATGGAACTCCTCAAAGATGTAATGTATGATCGCCGATTTCTCCGTCAATAGTGGACCAATTTCCAAAATTCTTTTTTTATTCGTAAGAACTACCGATGTGGTCCCATTGTCACCAATTTAGGATCTGATGATGGGGTCCCAGGGAAATTGAGGGCAACCCTCAAGTTATATAGGCACGAGTGTAGTGATTTCGGCATTTTTTATATAACTCGTATATTACCCTCGGAAATAGTAATTTGCTGAAGCGGAACTGATGATGAAGACCACATATGACTTATGAAATCTGACATGATTCCGTTGAAGTAGCAACTAATGAAGTGTTAATTCTGAAATCCTTGAGGAATCGACAGAACTCCTCAAATATTATCAGCCTACATAATAGCAACGTGGGTTTTTTCTGTAATAATCAACGCATTTGCTCTCAGAAAGAAAATCATGTGGTAAATGGAAAGGAAATGTGTAAATTTTCATGTACCATGTGGCTTGGCGCAGTACTGAATTGAAGTCGGTTTAAACTTTGTTTTTAAAGTAAATTATTATCTTAATAAAATGATAGTCGAAATGTCCTAACTCGAACTGGACAGGAATTACGTTAAATTATAGAATAAAAGAACATTATAAATACTTAATCCAGAGGCAGGCATAGTAGATATCTTATCGTGCTCGTCATCTTCTTGGATTTGAGATTTGATGTAGCTGGAGGCTCTTCATTGAATATTCTTAGTATTTTAACTCGGAAAATTACCTTTATTGCCTTAACAAACAGATATTTGCTTACTTACTTACTTAAAAATTTTAAAATTAATTTATTAGAAAAATTGGTGTCGCTGATGCGAATGTCGACGACGAGTTTCCGCGTCGCCCCCGCACCCCTGCCAGCCGCAACCCGCTGACCTCACTGTTTAACCTTGCCGTTGCTAGATGGCGATAGGCGTTAACAAACATTAATGTCTAAATGTTTACAGGCTCCTTTGTCAGCACCAACATGGACTGATACATTAGAAGCCGTACGAAATAACATTGTTTGCCCAGGCCCTCCGTTTTATGCGAATCAATTCAACGTTTCAGAAAATTGCCTTGTGGCAACTGTTTTCGCGCCGAACACACAAGCGACGAATCTCTCTGTCGTAGTATATATTCATGGAGGAGCATATGCTTTAGGACATGGCATTTTAGAGTCACCAAAACCGTTAGTGGAAAGTCAAAGAGTAGTAGCAGTCACTGTTAACTATCGTCTTGGAGTGCATGGTTTCCTGTGTTTAGGAACTGAAAATATCCCCGGAAATGCTGGCTTAAAAGACATGGTGGCTGCTTTACGCTGGGTTAAAGAAAACATTGCACAATTTGGTGGTAATCCTGACGATGTTACTCTAGCGGGATACAGTGCAGGAGCTTCAGCGGCAGATTTGTTAAGTCTATCTAAAACTACAAAAGGACTCTTTAATAAATTGATATTAGAAAGTGGTGCTCATGTGGCGGGATGGAGTGTTCAAATAGACCCAATACAGAATGCGCAAGACCATGCCCAAAAATTGAATTTTAATGGTGTACGAAGCTTGACCGCATTAGAGGAGTTTTACAAAACAGCATCCTACGAATTATTATTTTCTGATATGTGGATGCTATACAATTACAATTCTTATTTGGTCTTCGTCCCGTGCATAGAAAATGACTTAGGGCAGGAGATAATTCTCGATGACAGCCCTATAAACATTATAAACAGCAGTGAGCATGTTAATCTTCCGGTACTATATGGATTTTCAAATATGGAAGGTATGTTTAGAATGCCCCTATTTGATTCGTGGGCACCCAAAATGAACGAGAAATTTTCAGAATTCCTGGTTCCTGATTTAAAATTTGAAGACGACATTGACAAGGAGGAAGTTGCACTGAGAATTAAGGAATTTTACTTCGGTAGTAACACTGTTGGATTGTACACACTATTTGACTATATTAATTACTTCACGGATGTCATGTTTGCAAGCCCAATACTGAGATCTGTAAAACTACAAGTCGAAGCTGGCAACGAACATATATTTTTGTATGAATACACATTTTATAACAAATACGTCCAAGTCCCTGGGGTGCCTGACGTTCTGACTAATTTCCCTGGAGCTGATCATTGTGATCAAACTTTCGCTGTGCTTGAAAACATTAGTGATAATGAAGCAAATTATACTGAAGAATATAAGCAAATACGACAAAACTTAAGAGAACTGTGGGTCAACTTTATAACGAGTGGGTGAGTTGTATAATTTTTCATATTAATTAAAATATAGTGATATAAAAAAAACTTAAATAACGACCTTATTCATAAAATTTAAAAGGCCTATGATATTCATAAAAAAGGGATAAGTTTCTGTCAAAAAAAACATTTATGGTACAAGCTTTTATTGCCGACTGTCCTTTTTTTACTTACTCATTGAGACGATTCTAACGAGCCCAAACTCAACGGCGTTACGTGGATTAAATGCTGGATTCCCATGGTTACCTTCTGTTTCCATCATCAGGGGTAATGATCGGTATAAAAACAAATAATTTAATTTCATTGGATATTACCATTTTTGATTTAATTTCAAAGTGTAAAATCATTCATTGTATATAATAAACGTTTGGTATAATATCAACATATATATTTTTATTTTGTATAACTATCATTCGGTATAACGCTTATTTCTTATAACTGTTATAACCATCATAGAGTATAATACTAATTTGATATACATCTCATATTGTATAATGATCAAGCTGTATAATTTTAATGTGCAAATTGCGTTTTATTTACCTTAGTTAAACTACTTTTTTCCGTTTTAACCTAACGTAAACCTAACCCAACCGCCAGCGTGTCGACGTCACCCCGCTTTGCGGGGTGCCTATTTCCGCTCTAAGGGACACAAGTGAACCCTAACCTTACCCACTAATTGTACAATTGTCGCGAGAGTGTTTTTTACTGCCCTTGCGGGGGCTTCGCCCCGCCCGTCCCCCCTTTTTCTGGCTGCTCTGGCTTAAATATATTATTATCAGTGATCGGATCTAGGATGCAATTTGGGGTGAACGACCTCAAACGTTATGTTTATCGTGGATGTGTCTCGGATCTCCTGGGATTTTGGGAAATGGGCTATTGTAAATTAAAAAATACGTCACTTAATATTTGCACACTTAAAGCACACTAGAATTGTCTAATAATGGGTATTTATAACTGAAATTATTATTATTTGTCGATAAGTTGAGAATGTGATAAGCAGGGCTCGATTTGAATGACAATGTCAGTCAAGACATTATATACTGCTCATTTCAAGTGGCCATTTCATTTAATAAAAGAGGTTAATAAGTGGTAATTGTTTACGAAAAGACTATTTGATGGCATCCTATGTGCGGTGCAGTGCAACGTCATCGGCACTAAAAGTTCGAGCCCTGGTGATAAGATTAACGAAATAGTGATAGTGAACTAATAACAATTATTACTTTTTCTTGTATACCCTGGACCTGGTAAACATAAGAATAATAAAAATACATAAAAGATAAGACATACAAGATACGTTTAGTTCTTCTATGCAGTAGGTACTGTAAACATTTTTGTTGTTATTACATTTTCTGTTAATTTTATACTGTAAACTACTTAAAATTAATAGTTATTGACCTTTTTGTAAAGATAGGTAACAAAAAAAGTCGCGGGATTGTAAGTCATTACCACCTTAATATTAAGAACTTAAACCCCGGAAAATTGAATCCTAGATCCGATCACTGATTATTATCAACTGTACATTAGACGAAATGAGCATTATATCCAATTTTCAATATAGCAAATATGTATTATACTTAATGTATGTTATACTAAATATTATTACATCAAATGATAGTTACATAAAATGATAATTATACAAAATGAAAATATATTAAGTGTGGTTATACAACTCGAAAATTATATCAGAGCGTTATTACGAGTAATATTATATCAAAAAAAAATATAGCCATCGTTACGCACCCCATCATCAGATCAGCTCGATAGTACCGTAATATTGAATTGTCATCCAAACTCTACCTATGTACCTTCCCAAAATTACAGCTCAATCAGATAACGGCAAGTGACTGAAAAATGGATTGCATGACGGACAACTTACTTACATACATACGAACAGGTCAAGTTAATATAAAGCTTGTAAAAATGTGTTTTTGTTCCATTCTTAAGAACACAAATGCCAAAGTCAAAGTGAGAGACAAACGAACTTTAACGGATCTTTAGCTAAAATAGGTTTGTTGAACGTTTATGAATACGGCCAATAGTCATTAACTAAGTACCTACGTATTGTAAGTAAACTACAATATTAATTTAACTAAAATAGAACCGCATCCCTGTAAATATATATATTATTATTAGTTCAAGAGCGAACACAGCGGCAGTTAAACCTTTACGGCTTTGTCCGCTGTACAAATGTTTTCTTTTGATTTGTTTTTTTATAGTTAGTAAATAATTAAAAAAATATATTCTTTCTGGTTTTTCTTTGAAAATACTTTGTTAATCTGTTTTATTTATTTCATAACTTACAAACTTGACATTTTGTTATTATAATATCTATACCTGTTATAATATGCTTAATAATTTGGCTATTTTCACCTAAGGAGCGTTGTAAAAAAATCTTACCTACTCTTTCCTTATTCAACATTTGGTGAGATTTTCTTACTTCTCAGAATTGTGAGCTCTGTTAACAAAACACGACTTCTCTCTAGTGTTATATTAATTTTATTCAGTTTGCTTTATAAACGGCTGCATAAAATAAAACAAAAACTACTTTTTTATGCCGAAAGTATTAGACAAGACGAACCATTTTAAAATTCTGTTAATAATAAAACAAATTACCTACTACTACTACTACTACTCACTCTCAAAAATACAATTTAGGTGTGCTTTATGAAGCTCTATAATACTATTTCAGGTCTCCAGTACCAGTAAATTCATCATTTCCTGAATGGCCATCCGTAACCGCGAGTAGTTCGCCACATATGATTCTCGGGAACACCTTTGAGCTGGGAGGTGCTCTGAATCAAGACCGAGCCGAATTCTGGGATGCAATTTACGACAAGTATCATCGTCATCCAATGCCACCTGTATTTGAAGGAACTGATCAAGAGAATAACGCTCACATGCTGTCTGGAAGCATCTTCGGGAATTTAGTATTTATTTGGGTTATTTATTTTTTAAGTTGTTAATTTTTAAATAAATTCTAACTTTTAAGTTTATTTTATTGTTGCTATTAAAAGTTTTATTTTACCTCTAGTAAATACATATAATAAAGCTGAAGAGGGTCGAAAGTCTGTACATGGAAGATATTCGAAAAAAAATTGGCTAGGGATACTTAAAATCGATAACAGAACACGTTCCAACAGTTTTTATAATTTTTGCCTGTTTGTCTGTTTATCTGTTTATCTGTTTATGTGACCGCGCATCACGTAAAAACGGCTGAACCGATAAAGATGAAATTTGGTATAGAGATAGTTTAAGTCCTTACAGGACTTAGGGTAGTTTTATTCCTAGAAATCAACCCCTACGGGGATGAAATGGGGGGTGGAAATTTGTATAAAGCTTCTTAAACCGCTGCACCGATTTGGATGAAATTTGGTATAAAATTAGTTTGAGTCCCGGGGAAGGTCAAAGGATAGTCTTTATACCGAAAATCATCCTTTTAGGGGGTAAGATGGAGGGGTGAAAATTTGGATGTAATCCATTTTGATAAAATTTGGTTTAGAGGTAGTTTAAGTTCTGGGCAAGGACATTGGATAGTTTTTGTTTAAAAATCTTCTCCTAAGGGGGTATAATGGGAGGTGAAATTTTGGATGGACTCCGTTTAGACCAAATTTGGTATCTATAGATCTATATCTATACATATAGTTTGAGTCCCGGATAATGACAATGGATAGTTTGAATCCCGAAAATCATCCGCCAAGGGGATGAAATAGGGATAAAAATGTGGATAAATCCCATTTAGTTAAAATTTGGTATAGAGATAGAAGGAGTCCCAGGGAAAGACAGTGCATCGTTTTTATCCTGAAAAATCATCTCCTGAGGAAGTGAAATGAGTGGTGAAAATTTGGATAGAACCGATTTAGATGAAATTTAGTATGGAGAAAGTTAAGAGTCCTGGAGAAGGACTTAACATAATTTTTAGTCCAGAAATCATCTCCTAAGCTAAGGGGTTGAAATGGGGTATGAAAATTTGGATGGAACCCATTTATGGTATAGCGAGTTGGAGTCTTGGGGAAGGAGATAGGAAAGTTTACTCCTGAAAATTATTCCCTAAGGGGGTGTAATTGGGGGTGAAAATTTGTTTGTGACCCATTTGGATGAAATTTGGTTTAACGATAGTTTGAGTCCCGGAGTATGACAACGGATAGTTTTAATCCCGAAAATCATCCCCTCAGGGATGAAATAGGGGGTGAACATTTGGATAAAACCCATTTAGATGAAATTTGGTAAAGAGATAAAAGGAGTCCTAGGGAAGGGGTCCCGGAGTATGACAACATTTATAATCCCGAAAATCACCCCCTCAGGGATGAAATAGGGATACTCCACATATGGGGGGGCTCTGGGAAATCACCGTAAAGGCTGCTAAGCAGCTCTTAAAACGTACAATCGGGGAACAAGTACTCACCTTCGAAGAATTGACTACAATCTTCGCCAAGGTCGAGGCAGTACTCAACTCCAGGCCTCTGTGTCCAATGTCTAACGATCCAAACGATCTTGAAACACTGACGCCTGGCCATCTCATTATCGGACACCCACTTGTAAGCTTGGCTGAATACGATTTCGACCATACTCCGATCTCACGGCTCAATCGTTGGCAACTCGTTCAACAGGTTTCTCAACACTTCTGGCGCCGGTGGCAGCACACCCTTCAACAACGCACAAAATGGTGCAAGGACGTCCCCAACCTCCAAACAGGAGACCTCGTCCTCATTAAGGAGGATAATCTGCCGCCGCTTCAGTGGCGAAAGGCGCGAGTATCCAAGCTTCACCCCGGCGCAGATGGCGTAGTTCGCGTAGTAGAGCTTAAAACCAGTTCCGGATCTTGCCTGAGATCAGTAGCTAAGGTCTGCCCTTTACCCAACTTAGACTCCTAAACGCGAAAAAAACGCAATTCAGTTTAGTTTTTAGGTTTTATTCTATTATTTTTTGGTTTAATATAAAGAAAATCATCTTGCTTTCCAGCAACTTCTAGTATTTACGTATCATCTAAAGAGCTTAGTAGCTCTTTGGGGGGCGGTTATGTTTAGTATAGACTATCAATATTTCAAATGTCACCTTTTAATGTCACCCACCTCCAAACCTTTCATATTCCTATCCCTGGAAAACGCGGGTAGAATGAAGACATCAACTGACAGCACTGTCAACCAACCAGTTCAGCTCTAGACACGGTTCGGGTCGGTCAATGTCGAGTACTATCTCCATTCCGTCACTCGCCCAAGGCTTCGAACTAGCCAATATCAACCACATTTTACCATCATCGGTAGCGTTAATTCGCTACATCAACGCAGAAGTATTCTAAGAAGAAAAGTGCGTAAGACCGGCAGCCATCACCACCTTGCAGCCAGCGCTAAGTTTGAACCAGGTACGCGTTTTCCACCACTTTGAAATGAAACAAATTCTTTAGTAGGAATATCTTTTCTACCACAAGAATAAAAAGTATATCATTCAATGTAAATTATATCATACAATGAAACCATCCTACTTCATTATTTGTAGGTAAAAAAATATGTTAGGCAACAAAATTATGCAAGTCTATATGCAATGGAACACTTTACTGTTTAGGCATATTAATTACTAGCTGTGGCCCGCGACTTCGTCCGCGTAGAACTTATACTTAGAAAATATAATGCAAACAAACTGCTACTTACCATCTTAAAGGATGATTTCCGAGGCAAAAACTATTCTATATCCTTCGAAGGGTCTCAAATTATCTCTATACCAAATTTCATCTAGGTATATGGATTGTATCCAAACTTTCACCCCCTATTTCATACCCTTAGGGCAAGATTTTCGGGACAAAAACTATCTAATATCATTCTTCGGGACTCAAACGACCTTTATACCAAATTTCATCTAAACGGGATTCATCATATTTTCACCTTAGGGAGTGATTTCCGGAATTAAAACTATCCTATGTCCTTTCCCAGGACTCAAGCTATCTCTATACCAAACTGTATTAAAATGGGTTCCATCCGAATTTTCACCCCTAATTTCACCCCCTTAGGGGATGATTTCTGCGGTGATTTTTGAGTCCTGACTTAACCTATATCTACACCACATTTCATCAAAATAGATTACATCCAAATTTTCACCCCCCCCCCCCTTTTCACCCCCTTAGGGGATGATTTGCGAGATAAAACTTATTATATGTCTATAAAGGACTTCTGATGGACTGTATAGCTGGAGTGATTATTTATAGGAAATATATTAAAACCAAGCCGACTCAATCTGTTTTCGACAGCAATATATTGACAACTGATAAAACAAAATAAAACATTCCAAAAGTATAAAAATAATAGACAAAAAAAGGTACAAAATAGGTTGCATCCGCAACATCCCACCCCCTAGTGTGCGAAAGCACACGAAGCTAGCCGGGCCAGCCAATAAGGAGCCCTACGCGTCTAGCCTGACCAACTTTTTGGAGGGCCGACGAAGAAGGCCTCCCTGTGTGGCTACGTCCACCACCCTGACTACGCCATCTCGGCCAGGGAAGGTTGCAGTGATGCGGCCTCTTGGCCAAGTTCCTCTTGGAAGATTTTCGTCCACGATGAGTACCAGGTCACCGATGTTTAAGTCGCGTTCCCTGTTTTCGCCTGTCTGTCGTGGTTGCATTGTAGGTAGAATCTCTTTCACCCAACGGTTCCAAAAATGGTCGGCTAACCTCAAGGCCTTCCTCCAGTCTGCTCTACGAAGAAGGTCTCGGTCGTCAAGGGTTGCAGGTAGGACTTGATTCGAGGATGTGCCAATTAGAAAGTGGAAAGGTGTCAGCGTCTCCTGGTCATCTTGACTCACAGAAACGTGACTTAGGGGCCGGGAGTTGACAATGGCCTCAGCTTCCATCAGGAGGGTCACGAATACTTCTGCGTTAGGTGCCCTTTCGCGTAGGGTGGCGTTCAGTGCAACTTTGACGGTGCGAACTAGCCGTTCCCAGCATCCACCAAAGAAAGGAGCAGCGGGAGGAATAAAGCTCCAATTGATTCCTCGGCTGGCAGCAAAATCGTTGACATCTGTCTGATAAAACTCCCGTAATATTCGGTCACCACCAACAAAACAAGTTCCGTTGTCAGAGAATATTGTTTCGGGAGCACCTCTCCTTGCAATAAATCGACGTAAACTCATTATCGCTGAATCAGCCGTCAGGGAGTGCACAAGTTCCAAATGGACGGCTCTGGAAGTCAAGCAGGTAAATAGGGCTACGTATCGTTTTTCCTGTTTGCGTCCGATTGTGGAGTTAATCGGGCCAAAATAATCAAGTCCAGTGAAATTAAATGGGCGGCGATGGTGGGCAAGCCGCTGCGGAGGAAGGTTTCCAGTCATTGGATTCATCGGTTTTGACTTCCTGATCCGACAATACAAACATTTGCTGGCGACGCTTCGTATGGTGCTGCGCAAGGGAAGAAGCCAGTATCTCTGTCTCAGCTCATTGACGACCATCTCATTATTCGCATGTCCAGCCTTGCGATGGTAAAAGAGAACCAAAAGGCGCACGACTGGGTGATGACCATCTAACAGTATGGGCGATTTGACTTCGGTACCGACGTCTTCTACAGCCTCAATTCTGCCGACCAAACGTAGCAAATTGTCCGTTCCCATCTTGGGTGATAACTTTGCTAAGCGACTGCTCTTGGGCAATAACTCTCCTCGTTCAATCCGCAGAATTTCTTCTCCAAATGTCTCGGACTGTACTTTCTGCAGGACGTGCCTTTCTGCGGCTTGCATCAATTCCGCTGTCAGGGGTAATAGAGCGGTGGACGTAGGCGCGTTTGTACGTTGACGAACCCTAAAATCGGTGCTAGGATCAGTGTGATCAATGTGTCTAACGCGGTCCAAAAGTGAGCGAAATTTAGAAGCCGCCTGCAAAACGCGAGCAGTGGCGCGCAGTAAGCGCAACCAGTCACTAAAACGACTGAAATCCGCGGTGATAACCAGATGCCCAACCACAAGTGTAGGAGTATGCTTAAACTCTTCATGAACTGGAGGCTGGCCAGCTGGTTCCACAGGCCAATTTTCCGGAGAAGCCAGAAGAAATGAGGGGCCGGTGAACCATCGGTGGTTAGGGTTGATATGGAGAGGTTTGATTCGCGTGGCATCGTCCGCGACGTTCAAGTCAGTTGGGACCCATCTCCAGTCTTGAACGCATGAATTTTCAGTTATTTCGCCGATCCGATGGGCCACAAAGGGCTTGAACGTTCGTGCGTCACTTCTTAGCCAGCTAAGGACAGTTCTCGAATCTGTCCAAAAAAACGTCCGAATAGGCTTTTTCTTGTGAAATTCCTTGATGGTCATAGCAAGGCGTGAAGCTATTAAAGCACCCTGCAATTCTAGGCGTGGAATTGAAGTGGGCTTCAATGGCGATACTCTTGCTTTACTGGATATGAGAGCAAGCTTGACTATACCGTCTGCGTACAAAAAACGCCAATAAGCGACAGTCGCATAGGCAAGCTCGCTCGCATCCGCAAAAACGTGTAGCTCCCTGTGCAGAGGCTCGCCGTTTACCTTAGCGTACCAACGTGGAACTCTAATATTAGATATATCTGACAGTTCTTTAAACCATTCGTTCCACCTTAATACCTGTGAAGGTGGAAAAACCGTGTCCCAGTCAATGTTGGATCTCCATGCCTCCTGAAGGAGTATACGGCCCTTGACCACTATAGGGCCAAGCAATCCTAGTGGGTCGTACACTTTCATGAGGTGGGACAAAACTTTACGCTTAGTAAAAACACCATGTAACTTGAGCCCTTCTAAACCAGTCCTAAAACCAATGGTATCCGATATAGGATCCCAAGAGACACCTAAGGCTCTGACGTTAGTTGATTCACTACCAAGAGACACTTCAGTAGGCTGTGCAGCGTGCAATTCAGTTGGAACAAGACGCAACGCTTCCTGGCTGTTAGAAATCCAACTACACATTTCAAAACAGGCGTTACGGTGGATAGTCACCACATCGGATGCCAGCTGCGCAGCTTCAGTTACCTCATCAAGACTGTCCAAAAAATCATCCATATAGGAACTGTGAATGCTTGCATTGGCTGCGTTGGGATACAAATCCTGATGTGACATTGCATTTTTATTTTTGATATACAGCGCAGTAAATGGACTGGATGACGCCCCGAAAACAACAGCTGTCATTCGATACTCTTTTATGGGAGTTGTGTTCTTTGACCTAACGTCGCGCCATAAAAAACGTAATGCGTCCCTATCTTGATCACGGATCCGTATTTGGGGAAACATCTCCTTAATATCCGCTGTCATTGCGACAGCGCCCTCTCTAAAACGCCAAAGTATGCCTAATAAGTTTTCTAAGAGATCTGGTCCTTGAAGAAGCAACGAATTTAAGGAAACGCCTTGATTCATTGCGGCTGCATCATGGACGACACGGAGTTTACGCTTTTGTGGGTGATACACCCCAAAATGAGGCAAATACCACCTTATTTCGGTATTGGTTTCACTTTGAGTTGTATCAGAAGATTCAGAAGTCGTTTTTAAGTTTATTTTATCCATGTCTGTGGTTGACATGTAGTCATGACATTTTGGTTGCACTTTATTCGGACTGACTGTACCATATTGAATGTAACCTGACGAAGTGTTATTTTTATTTGGACATTCCACTAAATTGTGTTTACTGTTGATAACATTGGTACCGTTCCTATTACTGACAGAATGACCATAATAAGTGACAGGATCACATTCTTCAGCATAACCTTTGGCAATCATATTGTCAATAAACCTTTTGTACGCTTCAGCAAAATCGGACTCTCGAAACATACGTCTTTCTAAACTTAAGAAGCGAGATAGGGCTTGCGGATAACTGTCGGGAACGCACTGAATATTATCCCGCCATGGAAGTCCTACCTCATACCTACCAGTTGGCAAACGTGTGGTAGTATTGTGTAAGATCTCAACAGCTCGAGCATCCAGTTTACTATGAAGTTTCTCATGTTTGGTAATACCCAGTGAGTCCAATTTGTACTGCTCCTTTATTAGCAGTTCTAAACGTTCATGTTCAGTAAGCTCAATACGGTCTAGGTGACAGTGGTTGACAAACTCAACCGGTTTCGTTTTACTAGAAGCCACTCCATACAATGTCCAACCAAGCCAGGTGTGACAAGCTACCGGCTCATTACGACTACCAGCGCGGATATCACGAGATATTGACAGATGCCAGTGCTCGGCACCAATCAGCACGGTTGGCATAGCATCAGTGTACGTCAAATAATCGATTAAATCACTCAAATAATCGTAAGACTGTGCGGTGTGTTTGGACAATGTTTGCGTGCTCAAGCTGAGTAAGGGCATGGCCCTGGCACGATTGACTAAAAACCTGTCAGATTCGTGTTTACCCTGTATGTAAAAGTCCACATAAGAAATCTTAGTAGTTTTGTGTAAGCCACCTACAGCATTGACAGTAATAACCTCCTCTGGCCCTGACACCCCGATACGGGCAGCCACTTTAGAATCAATTAACGACGCTGTACTGCCATCGTCTAGGAGTGCGAAGGTTTCGTAACTGCCAGCTGGTCCAGACACAATAACTGGTACCACTTTTAATAATGCGCTGTGTGGTTGTGTTTTGGTTGTCGTTCCAACATGTTGACTTAAAATACCTGTATTAGAAACCATGACGTTTTCTTTTGACAACTCCTGTGTAGTCTTGGAACAGCACGGCGTGTGTTTGGCATCCCTTTCAGACAAATTCGCATACCCAATATTATTGAACGCAGTACACTCAGTTTTGTTTAGCGGTGCCGTACACCCCGTATTGTTCATATTGTTTAGTTCTGTTTCACACTCATGGTTGAGCGCAGCTGTACACACTGTATTATGGAACGCCTGTGTATGGTGTGTTTGCGGTGATGTAAATGTATCCTGCCTGCCGTGTAAAAGTGGATGGTGTCGGAAAGTACAACCGTCGACACCACAAGGGTTCACTTTACATAACTTCCACTGATGTGATTTACTCTTTAGACATTTGTAGCATATTTTGTGTTCACGCAACCAACACCACCTGTTTTCAACTGATAACCTTGTGAATTCGGAACAGTTTTTTATATCATGGCACTTTTTACAATATATGCATTCGGTTTTGTCACCTGTTTTAATATTGTCATGTGTCACAGCGTGAATATTTTCACGTTTGAATTGTTTATTGACAGGCACAATGATGTTTTGTTGTGTAGCAATAAAACCTATTTCAGGAGATAATGCGAATTTAATATAACGCTCGTGTTCACGAGTTAGAAAATCAGATAAAAGTTCTAACTTTGACATGAGAGGGTTTGACATTTCTGACGCATAGTCAGACCACCTCATCTTCATTAAAGGGTTAAATTTGCCCAAAATACTATGAAATAGCTCAGGTGAATGTAAATATTCTCGTAGACCGAGTAATTTCATAGTAGAAAGGCTGTTTCGTACCTTGTTGGCAAAAATACCAATCTCCTTAAGCTCGGCGCCAAGCCGCGGCAGCGTTTTCAACACTTGTACCTCACCAAAGACGACCATTTCCGGGCACGCAAATGTTCGCTCGAGTGCGTGCATGATCTCCTCGGGGGCAGCTGCCGTGTGGAGCAGCGAAGCGACCGCCTCACGCGCGGGTCCGCGAAGCGCGTTCTGTAAACGCGCAACGTTCTCTGCGGGGGAATGAGAAGACTCAGTACTACTAAATTGACGTTTAAATTGTAGCCATTGGGAACCATTCCCGAAGAATGTAGGGAGTTCTATGTTGGCTCTACGACCTGAAGCCAAAGCTTTTGCTGCAGCTGCAGTGTCAGCAATCGCTTTGAGTATAATTCCATCGTTTCCTGTATTGCGATGCAATTCGACAGTTGGCTCATTCGTCATGCGTAGGCAGCTACCCTGGTTTATATCGCGAACCCAAGATGCCGTCCGGGAATGAACATTACTGGCCGACTTTGCGGAACGTTCTTCGGCTTCTTGAGCGGCCAGAGCAGCTTCCATTTCTAATTGTTCTACTTGTTTTACCTGCTCAAGTAGTTTTCTTTGTCGAGCAATCTCAATTTCTTGCTCACGAATCATCAATTCTTGCTCTCGCTCCATACTTCTGCGGGCCAACTCGGCCTCCGCAGAAAGCCTCCGTGCTTTTATAGTAGCTGATGACCGCGAAGACCCTGATACGTGCAACCTGCAACTAGGAGAAACGTCAAAATGTTCGGCTGCAACAGCGGAGCCGCAGCCGCCGGTGGTGGTAGTTGCGGGACACGCGCGAACAATATCGAGAGCTGCGGGTGTTTCTGTGGCATCAGTCTTCGTGAGGCCCTGACTTTTGGACCGACCGACCCCACCCACAGCGGGTGCACCTGGTTCTGAACGTGTCGCCTTACGACTTTTAGCCGGCGTTGCCAGCTGCTTGGTTCTACTTCGCATATTCATTATAAGACGGGAGAAGGACCAAATATAAAGGACTTCTGATGGACTGTATAGCTGGAGTGATTATTTATAGGAAATATATTAAAACCAAGCCGACTCAATCTGTTTTCGACAGCAATATATTGACAACTGATAAAACAAAATAAAACATTCCAAAAGTATAAAAATAATAGACAAAAAAAGGTACAAAATAGGTTGCATCCGCAACAATGTCCTTCCCCGGGACTCAAACATTTTATATACCAAATTTCATCTAAATCGGTGCAGCGGTTTAAGTAGCTCCATACAAATTTCCACCCCCAATTTCAGCCCCTCAGATATAAAAACTACCCTTTGTTCTTCCCCGGAGCTCAAACTATCTGTATACCAAATTTCATCTAAATCGGTTTAGCGGTTTAAGCGTGAAGAGTTAACAGACAGACAGACACACTTTCGCATTTATAATATTAATATGGAAGTAAGGATTATTAGTATGGATAGTATGGGTTCTTTCCGCTTGTCTTCCAAATAGAGGTGTAGCTGTAGACTCACTTCAAAAGAAAGAAGAAACGAAAAACTCATTCAAATATCTCAAAAAATTACGAAGCTACAACCGTTTTAATGTCGCATGTTAGAGTGAGAAAACGATCAGGGACCGTGACGTCACGATCCTCGAGCGTCATTGTAAAAAACAATCGTTTCATTATAAAGGTGCGTTTTGCGGAAAAGAGACGCAACAAACCCCCTCTTCAAACTTTATACACTTATAACTTAGTGATTTCCTATACGAGTATAGCCTCTTGCGTTGTTTTTTTTTCGAGATAATACAACATTATGATTATTTTGTTTAGTGTCTACATCCCTATTTTCGATAAGATAAGATAAAATAAGATTTCTGTATTGTCAGAACTGTGTACATTTAGTTGTTTTGGGTAAAATAAAGTCCAACAGTTTACCCATTTCGGACGTACAATATTAAACTTAAAGCTAGTCAAATATACTAAAACAATAACAACAATAGTATTTCCAAATAATTTAACCATATTCACACATAAAATATTAATTTAGATCTATCCGACATCCGTATTTTCTTTTAAACCACGAACTTCGGAAATTCGAAAATATTCGATTATATCTATCTCTATCGCACTAACAAATGACAGGAATGCAGATATACGAACTTCGAGTTTCAGTTTTCGTGGTTTGGCTGAATACGCAAAGAGCGCGCGCGCGTGCCATTCAAAAAAACCAAGTTTATATTGTTCGAATTTGTTGTTACATTTGTAGAAATTACGCCTTAATTCGACATTTGCGCATATAAGTTCGCATATCAAAATCGATTAATTTTATATTTGATTTTGGTACCTATGTGTCTCGTCAATGTATATCGTAGACGGGATTAAAATTATTAATAGGCGAAAGAAAGGCAAAGAAATTCCGCCATTTTGTCCGTAGTATTTCTTATTAGTCTGTGATTTTGACGTTTCTTTTAGCTGACAGATGTGGCGGCGATATACTATATGAATAATAAATGAAAAATTAAATGAAGTCGTATATTACGGAAAACAAATTATTTGTCGCAGTCGGATAAAAACTATCCTTAGTTGCAGCGGCAATACTAATGTACCTATATAAAATGTTTCATATTTTTCCGTCCATGGGATTCTGAGAACATTCGTACCACAGAAAGCTTAGTTTCAAACTGGCTGATTCTTTTTTTAATTTAGAGATTTATTATAAGTGGAGATTACAATTATTTAATACTTCTTCTTTTTCACTTGCCTTTCAAACTCTCATGGTCTGCCATGAACCCGCTTAGCGGGCGCCTATATACGCCGTAGGCATCGGCAAGGAGCGTAGTGCGTAGAGATTCTGGGCAGTAAATGTGTTAAAAACTTGGAGTTGAAGTGTAGTTAGGAGGTATCTTGAAGAACTGTATCCAATTGGGTGACAATAATCCGTCTTGATTTGACCACAATAAACACAAATTACATCATGCTTGCAGATTCCGAGTAGATATTATAAATATTCTGACAATGTCTTTCCACATTCAATTGGTTGGAACTGCAGGGGAGTTAACTGGATGGCGTCATTATTACAGCAGATCACAATATACTATCATAATCGTTATAGTTCGTACACTATAAGATTTTCATTGTATTTATTATATTATTATTTTATTGAAAACGATATATCTAAGTCCTAAGACAGCGTAAATGCCAAATGTGAAATGTTTCTATATATGACAGATCGCTGCCCCAATATAATAGGGTTCTATGTTGCACTTTTATCAACTTGAAATTTGAAGTTTGTCAGAGTGATACTAGGTCTAAATTGAAGTACCCCAACAATGTAACATAGGACTCTATAATATTGGGGCAGCGAGATGTTACGCACATACGGTGTATGTATACTAGACAATGTGACCTGTGTGATAAAAAAATATTTCACATACTAAAGAAACGTATTCGAACTTCTTTCATTAATAACGGGCTCTTAAGATGAGAAATATGAAAAATCGGGTTGTAATGGTAGGGTTTGTGAACGAACTTTTGTGTTTTAAATGTAGAACAAATTGTAAAAATGACCAAAACTCTATTTTAAACGTTTATCCACCCACATGACACCCTATTAATTCTCCCTGAAAACGTATTATTTTCTAACAGCTGGTATTAAACTAGCGAATTTTACAGTTGTCAAAATGCAAAAAATCGCGACAGACGTCCGTCCAGCTCGAGGCCGCCGCTTGGCCATCTGCCTACCAAAATTCAAACGAATGACTTACGCGCATCCGTTTTGAGCGAGATTTTATATTTATGTGCCTAATTTTACTGATGTACGTTAATTAAAAATATAATGAGCCTACTATGTTGTCATATATATAATAAGGAATAAAAGGATACAAAAATAAATACTGAACATTGACTAGCAAAAAAATGGTTCTGGTTTTTAGTCAACTCGACCTACCGAAAAACGCGCAATCAGAGCTAACTTTGCGAGCCTAATCCATCGGGGCAAATTAATCAAATCGTGTTTTGGGCATTATAAAATTGTAGGAAATATCTTCAAATAACATTTAAATAAGAAACCGTTACATTTTATGTAGTTTTCGCGTAATTAAGTAGGAATTTCCAAGCCTTATTATACCCGCTTGTGGTATTTTTCTGAAGCTGCTTCACCCTAATCGCACTTGCCGAGGTAGATATTTGATAATAATTTCTACACATAATTGCATAGTGTTAAACATTTCTTATTCAATCAATATTCTGTATAAATCTACCCACCACTATCAGCAAATCCTTTGTTATTCACAATTATCTAATCCAAATGGATTTTCTTTATCTTGATAATAAACTACTTTATAAACGTTTTGAGGAGCATTTTCTCCAGTCCGAACCATTTAACTAAAACGTACAATGTGGCTTGATAAGATCACAATACTTATTACATTTCTATCCCTTGGGAGGGGTCAAGAGGATAAAATTGTAACACTAACTCAAGGGCCAGTTAGAGGTTACAAAGCTTTAGGTAGTGAAGTTTACGAGTTTTATGAAATCCCTTATGCAACTGCACCCACTGGACCGGACAAATTTAAAGTGAGTTTAAGGTCACAATAAATCATGTATTTACGAAACCCTCGAATCTTAGGGTAAGTGCTCCAGTGAATGAACGCTTAAGGATATTTTTGACCTCAAAAATTGTTTTATGTAAGATACCTAATATCGGCCATGACTGTTTGTACAGCTCAAACAAGTATTCTAGTTTGCTTAAATTACATTGCTTTTGCAATAAGTTTCCGTAATTTTAAGCTATATGACCCTTAAGGTAGAACAATGGAAAATCACCAGTAAATGAACCCGGTTTTTAACCGACTTCAAAAAAGGAGGAGGTTATCTAGTAAATGAACAACTAAAAACCAGTGAAATGAACTACTGTTATAGTTATGGATTATTGGTTTAAATTGCTGTTTAGGAATTTTGTTTGGAGTATCTCGATATACCAACACACGGCATAGTAGTTAATGGTTTACTTTTTCTAAAACAATAAAAAAACTGTAACAAATGTTCGTTCATTAACTAGTTCCAAGAAACCCAATAAATGAACTTGGTGATTATCGGTCGATGTTTATTTAATGGAAATCTATACACCAGTGAATGAACTAACTTTATGTTCGAAAATAAGGTTTGTTCGAACACTGGACCAACGATGGACAAACCATTGGTGGTTATGTTAATAAAAACAAAATCTTATTACAGTCACTAGAACATAAGATTTTGCGAAAACATTAAAACAGGCGTTGCCAGTGAATGAACACTCCAGTTCATTCACTGGATTTAGGCGGTTTTTAATTCTAGTTGTAGAACACCTACTAAAAAAACCGGTCAAGAACGAGTCTGACTCGCGCACCGAGGGTTCCGTACAAACTTTCATGCACCATACCCGTCATGTCAGGACCCCATTCATTCTTGAACAATCTTAAACAGCTCATAGTAGAAGTTGCCGTTGCAAAGTGCCTTCTGCATTTTGGTACTAACAACTTACAACCTAGCATGTTTGTTTATCAGCGATAGCTTTTTATCACGCGTACCGATTTCGATTAATTATTATTATTTGAAAGAAGGGACTTTAACGATAATTTGATAGGAATTTTAAGAAATAAAATTTAAAACAAAAGTAAGTAAATAACAAATTTAATAAAGAAATTATATTTGTTAAATAAAAAAAATAAGCTAAATAGAGATATCGTTTTATTTTTCCTGTATTATATAAATATGTTATTCTTATTCATATGTAATTATTTCAGAATTTTCGCTTTGTAAACTTCGGAGATAAGGGGGGAATGGTATTTTTTTCTACATTTTCCTTATTAAATCAAAATTTAACCACTGTAGAAAAAAAATGAAAACGGTTTTAGAAAGTGCAACTCAAATCATTTCATATGATATCCCACTCGATCTATTTAAAAAATAATAAAATAATAAAAAAAGATGTACTGTCGCAAAAAACACAAAAAACACAAAATCACAAAATCGAACACTGATGTAGATACTTTTTCATACACGTGTCTTAACCCTTTTAACAGTTGTTTCAAATTGATAGCTTAATTAGTTCCGGAGATATTTAACGTTGTGACAGACGGACAGACGGACAGAGTCGCACCATAAGGGTTCCTTTTTTACGTTCTTGGTACGGAACCCTAAAAACGAGAGTCAAAACTTAAATAACACTTAAAACGATGTTTGAATAGCACAATTTCTCTCTTATGATTTCCAAAAACCACACACCATAAGTTTCAAGTTTATAAAACTAGTACAATGGCACAGCAAATAAAAGGTGACAATCTTGTCCTCTTGCTACCGGCTCATACAAAAAATTCACGCCCATAGCCCGTCAACTTTAAGCTTCACACATTTAGTAACTGTTGCGACTGAGTTGATATAAATGTTACAAAACCCTTACAGTAAATGCTTCGAATACAAAAAAATACCCGGTATGCTAGAAATATACAGAACTCTTAATTTAAGCAAATAAGCAGGTTTTCGTTCATTCGCTGGATCCGTTCATTCACTGGTGCACTCACCCTAGTACGAGAATATAACAAACAATAACTGGCGACAAAACACCTGATAAAATACGCTCGGTATAGCTGTGATTCTACGATTGCACCACCGACATTCAAACTTTGAAACCTGCAGAGTAATTGTGTTACTTTTCGAACGTGAGTTATACCATATAAACTTAAATTATTACCTTTATAAAATGATAGTCGAAATGTCTCTACGCGAACTGGACAGTAATTACATTAAATTATTAAATAAAAGAACATTAATATGTAAATGTTTACAGGCTCCTTTGTCAGCACCAACATGGACTGATACATTAGAAGCCGTACAAAATAACATTGTTTGCCCAGGAGCTCCATTTTATGCGAATCTCTTCAACGCTACAGAAAATTGCCTTGTGGCAACTGTTTTTGCGCCGAACACACAAGCGACGAATCTCTCTGTCGTAGTATATATTCATGGAGGAGCATATGCTTACGGGCATGGCATGTCTGATTCACCAAAACCGTTGGTGGAAAGTCAAAGAGTATGGTGGAAAGTAAAGAGTCACTGTTAACTATCGTCTTGGAGTGCATGGTTTCCTGTGTTTAGGAACTGAAAATATCCCCGGAAATGCTGGCTTAAAAGACATGGTGGCTGCTTTACGCTGGGTTAAAGAAAACATTGCACAATTTGGTGGTAATCCTGACGATGTTACTCTAGCGGGATACAGTGCAGGAGCTTCAGCGGCAGATTTGTTAAGTCTATCTAAAACTACAAAAGGACTCTTTAATAAATTGATATTAGAAAGTGGTGCTCATGTGGCGGGATGGAGTGTTCAAATAGACCCAATAAAAAATGCGCAAGACCATGCCCAAAAATTTAATTTTAATGGTGTAGGAAGCTTGACCGCATTAGAGGAGTTTTACAAAACAGCATCCTATGAACTATTATTTTCTGATATGTCGATGCTACAAAATTACAACTCTGATTTGGTCTTTGTCCCTTGCATAGAGAATGACTTAGGGCCGGAGAGGATTCTCGATGACAGCCCAATAAACATTATTACCAGCAGTGAGCACGTGAAGCTTCCGGCACTATATGGATTTTCAAATATGGAAGGTATGTTTAGAATGCCCCTATTTGATTCGTGGGCACTGAAAATGAATGAAAAATTCTCAGAATTCCTGGTTCCTGGTTTAAAATTTGAGGACGACGATGCCAAGGAGCAAGTTGCAATGAGAATGAAGGAATTTTACTTCGGTAGTAACACTGTTGGATTATACACACTATTTGACTATATTAATTACTTCACGGATGTCATGTTTGCAAGTCCAATACTTAGATCTGTAAAACTACAAGTCGAAGCTGGCAATGAACAAATATTTTTGTATGAATACACATTTTATAACAAATACGTCCAAGTCCCTGGGGTGCCTGGAATTCTGACTAATTTCCCTGGAGCTGATCATTGTGATCAAACTTACGCTGTGCTTGAAAACATTAGGGATAATGAAGCAAATTATACTCAAGAATATAAGCAAATACGACAAAACTTAAGAGAACTGTGGGTCAACTTTATAACGAGTGGGTGAGTTGTGTAATTTTTCATATTAATGAAAATCTAGTGATATAAACAAACTTAAATAACGACCTTATTCATAAAATTTAAAAGGCTCATAAAAAATTAATATGAATAAAAAAGGAATAAGTGTCTGTCTACCCACTGGCTCTACTGGGGGAGGTCTTTACCCCGCCGTCTGCGCCGGAGCGGGAGCGCGTCCGCACTGTCTTCACGCTCCCTCTCCGCGGCCTCCTTCTGCGAGATGACAGTTTCGCAAAAGGAGGCCACCGCTTCCCACGATCTCTCGCTGCCCAGCATGGCCGCCACGACACTGTGCACCGAGAGATCATCCACATTCAGGGCTGTTACCATAGTGCGGCGCTCCTCGGCCCACCTGCTGCACCACTCCAGAGTGTGCTGGGCCGAGTCATCCTCTACGCTGCACTCATGGCAGGCAGGGCTTCCCTCTCTTCCAATTCTGTGCAGGTAATGACCGAAACAGCCATGTCCGGTCATCACCTGCGTCATTCGGAACCCCACCTTGCCATGGGCCCTCTCTAGCCAGGCGTCAAACCACCCGAGGAGCGCTTCTATGGTGCTAAGTCCATATCGCGACTCCTCCAGGTCTCTCTTCCACCTGTCCCTCAATCGCCGCTCCGTTTGCCTGCGAGCGGCCCTCACCTCTTCCGGAGCGGGAGATTCTTCCGAAGCCCTCCACCTTAGCCGGTTGCTGTGCGCCTCAGCTAGCATCTCCGCGTCCAGCTCCCACGAAAAAGTGCCTGTTAAGGCGCACGCTGCCGCACATGCTACCGCTACGTAGGCCCTGCAGATACGGTTGGCCACCACCCTTTGTGGCCTCCTAAGCAGGGCCTTATTTGCCGCATTTAGCCGGTCAAAACAAATCGGGCCCGCGTAAAGGGCCATGCTCCGGGCGACCCCGGCATACAGGCGACGGCACGCAACGGAGGGTCCCCCTACATTGTGCAGCAGCCGACCCAAAGCTGACGCCGTTGCCACTATTCGGGGAGCAAGCTGGCGGAAATGCTCCCCGAAATTCCACTTGCGGTCCAGAATGAGCCCCAGGTATTTTATATGAGGCTTCACCTGGACCGTCACCCCGCTCACTCTAATTGTGGCGCCCGCAGGCGGCCGCCATCCCCTCCCCCCGAAGATTATTCCCTCTGTTTTCGGGAGGGACACCCTCAGGCCCAGCAACCGGATGCGGGTCACCATATGCTCCGCGGCAACCTCTGCCCGTCGCAGAGCCTCCCACATATCCGCATCCCGGACCGCCACCATCGTGTCATCCGCGTAGCAGATGACGGCCATCCGGGTGAGGAGGACACCTCTAATGGCCCAATCGCACCCCAGGTTCCATAGTAAGGGGCCTAGCACGGACCCCTTGGGCACGCCACAGGCCATGGACCTCGACCTCCATTGCCCTCTTATTTTCTCGAAGAGCACTACCCGCTGCGAGAGGTAGTGCTCTATTATACGCCTCATGTAGGAAGGCACATCATGTTATTGGAGCGCCTCCCCAATTACCGAATACCGGAGGGATCCAAACGCGTTGGCGATGTCTAATGACACCGCCACCACCCCCTCCCGTCTCTCCGCCGCTTCCACACAAAACCCTCGGAGGGCACCCAATGCGTCTATGCAAGACCGCCCAATCCTTAACCTAACCTTACCCACCAATTGTACAATTGTCGCGAGTGTGTTTTTCTTAGAAAGAAAGAAAGAAAATACATTTATTTAACGTCACAAAATTACACAATAAAAAGAACAAGCAAAATAAAAGACCTAAATACTAGGACGTTAAATAGGATCCCCACTCAGCATGAAGCCACAGCAAGGCACAGCAAGCTGAGGCGCTGATTTTCAGTAGGGACCTAACTAAAAAACTAACATAAGTGCCGACACAAACGCCGACAACCGGTATCAACTATGAAAGTAAATAACTAAATAAATAAACCTGAACAGTTAACAAGCGGAAACAACAAAAAAGATAAAATAAACTGCAAAGAAAAACAAATATATAATAAATGTTTTTTTTACTGCCCATGCGGGGGCTTCGCCCCGGCCGTCCCCCCTTTTTCTGGCTGCTCTGGCTTGAATACCTATATTATTATCAACTGTACATTAGACGAAATGAGCATAATATCCAATGTTCAATATAGCAAATATGTATTATACTTAATGTATGTTATACTAAATATTATTGTATCAAATGATCGTTACATAAAATGATAATACCAAATGAAAATATATTAAGTGTTGTTATACAACTCGAAAATTATATCAGAGCGTTATTACGATTAATATTATATCAAAAATATTTATAGCCATCGTTACGCACCCCATCATCAGATCAGCTCGATTGTACCGTAATATTGAATAGTCATCCAAACTATAGGTACCTACCCAAAATTACAGCTCAATCGGATAACGGCAAGTGACTGAAAAATGGATTGCATTTTGACGGACAACTTACTTACATACATACGAACAGGTCAATTTAATATAAAGCTTGTAAAAATGTGTTTTTGTCCCATTCTTAAGAACACAAATGCCAAAGTCAAAGTGAGAGACAAACGAACTTTAACGGCACTTTAGCTAAAATAGGTTTGTTGAACGTTTATGAATACGGCCAATAGTCATTAACTAAGTACCTACGTATTGTAAGTAAACTATAATATTAATTTAGCTAAAATAGAACCGCTTTCCTGTTAATATTTTATTATATATATATATATAAAAGAAGACTTCCTGACTGATCATCAACGCACAGCCGAAACTACTGGAACTAGAAACTTGAAATTTACACCCATACTACCTTTTATAACGTAGGCGACGGATAAGAAGGGATTTTTGGAAATTCCACCCCTAAAGGGGTTAAATAGGGGAGCAAGGTTTGTATAGAGGAAACTTTATTTTTTGAGCTGGAGTCTTCAATTTCTGTGGGAAGATTACTTTATAGAATACAAATAAAGTACTTTCAGCGTTTTGGAAAATTCCACGCCTCAGGGGTCTAAAAAGGGTTGCAAAATTTGTATGAGGGAAACTCTTATTTGAGATAGAAGCTTAAAAGTTTGTAGAAAGATGACTTATTGAAATACGAAAAAACTACTTTCAGCGTTTTAGAAAATTCCACCCCTAAGGGTGTTAAAAGAGGGTGCAACATTTGTATGGAGGAAACATGTTTTTTTAGCTAGAGACTTAAACCTTTGTGGAAAGCTTACTAGAATAAAAATAAAGTACTTTTAGCGTTTTGGAAAATTCCATCCCTAAGGGGTTAAATAAGTTTTCTAAGTTTGTACCAGGGAAACTCTTTTTTGAGATAGAAGCTTAAAAGTTGTAGAAAGATTACTTATTGAAATAAAAGAAAAGCACATTCACCGTTTTGAAAAAAATCCACCCCTAAGGGGGTTAAAAAAGGTTTCTAAGTTTGTACCAGGGAAACTTTTTTTTGAGATAGAAGCTTAAAAGTTTGTAGAAAGATGACTTATTGAAATAAAAAAATTATTTTCAGCGGTTTAAAAAATTCCGCCCCTAAGGGGGCTAAAAGGAGGTGCAACATATGTATGGAGGTAACATGTTTTTTTAGCTAGAGACTTAAAACTTTGTAGAAAGCTTGCTTATTAGAATAAAAATAATGCACTTTCAGCGTTTTAGAAAAGGGAGTGCAACATTTGTATGGAGGCAACGTTCTTTTTTTAGCAAGAGACTTTAAACTTTGTAGATAGCTTACTTATTAGAATATTAATAAAGTACTTTCAGCGTGTTGATAAATTCCACCCCTGACGGGTATACTAAGGGTTACAAAGTTTGTATAAGGGAAACAATTTTTTGAGATAGAAGCTTAAAACTTTGTAGAAAGCTTACAAATAAAGTATTTTCAGCTTTTTCAAAAATTCCACCCATTAAGGGGTTAAAAAGGGTGCAAGATTCGTATGGGAAACACTTTTATTAAGCTTAGATACTTGACAGTTTGTAGAAAATATGCTTATTACAACAAAAAAAACTCTTCTTCTTAATTTTTCCTTGAAAAGCGTTAATACGGGGTTCAAAGTTGGTATGGAGAGTCAGAAAAATTTTAAGTATTAGATTTGTAACTTCGATCCTAGCCTGTTTTTTAAAAGACTACAAAACTTATTTCAGCGTTTTTTTTAATTCAACCTCTTAAGGGGATTCCAAGTTTGTATGGAGAGCAAGTAATTTTTAATGTAAGGGGTTTTGTAACTTCGGTTGTAGACTATTTGCTGAAACACTAAAAAACTTATTTCAGTGTTGTTTTTTTAATTTATCGCCTAAGAAGGTTAAAAGGGGGTTCGCAGTTTATGTAGAGAGCAAGACATTTTTAAAATAAGAAATTTGTAACTACGGTTTCAGACTGTTAACTTATAGACTACAAAACTAATTTGAATGTTTTTTTTTTAAATTCATTCCTTAAACAAAAATTTAGACGATAACATGTTCTACGCGGACGAAGTCGCGGGCAACAGCTAGTATATATATAATTAGTTCAAGAGCGAGCACAGCGGCAGTTAAACCTTTACGGCTTTGTCCGCTGTACAAATGTTTTCTTTTCATTTGTTTTTTTATAGTTAATAAATAATTAAAAAAAAAAACTTTTTGTTTTTTGAAAATACTTTGACTCAAATAGTTACTTCATGACCAAATCTGTTTAATTAACTTCATAACTTACCAACTTGACATATTGTTATTATATGGGTTATACCTGTTATAATATGCTTAATATTTTGGCTATTTTCACCTAAGGAGCGTTGTTAAACAAATCTTACCTACTCTTTCCTTATTCAACATTTGGTGAGATTTTCTTACCTTCTCAGAATTGTGAGCTCTGTTAACAAATCACGACTTCTCTCTAGTGTTATATTCATATTCTTTCCGTTTGCTTTATAAACGGCTGCATAAAATAAAACAAAAACTATTTTTTTTTATGCCGAAAGTATTAGACAAGACGAACCATTTTAAAATTCTGTTAATAATAAAACGAATTACCTACCTACTCACTCTCAAAAATACAATTTAGATGTGCTTTATGAAGCTCTATAAAACTATTTCAGGTCTCCAGTACCAGTAAACTCATCATTTCCTGAATGGCCATCCGTAACCGCGAGTAGTTCGCCACATATGATTCTCGGGGACACCTTTGAGCTGGGAGGTGCTCTGAATCAAGACCGAGCCGAATTCTGGGATGCAATTTACGACAAGTATCATCGTCATCCAATGCCACCTGTATTTGAAGGAACTGATCAAGAGAATAACGCTCACATGCTGTCTGGAAGCATCTTCGGGAATTTAGTATTCATTTGCGTTATTTATTTTATTAGTTGTTAATTTTTAAATAAATTCTTATTTTTAAGTTTATTTTATTGTTGCTATTATAATTATGTTTTATTTTACCTCTAGTAAATAGGTATACAGCGTGTATTTTTAACCCATACATGCCCAGAACTATGTCTTTAAGTGGTCCCGTGAATGCCTCCTGATTCGAAAACGAACAGCAACATATATGCTCGTAACTATATTTTGAAGTGGTTCCTTATAAGCCTACTGATTCGAAAACGAATCAAATAAGGAGCTGTCATTGAAGTTCAATAACGTATACATTTCGTTCGGGATGTGCATGCCACCACCATCTATGTCAAGGAAAGGGTACTTTTTTCTAGTTTTCATTGATTTCATCAAGTACCTTAACTTATTTGGCGGTAAATTTGTCAGTGCAAGTTGTGACTTCATTTTGGCGTGCTAAAATAATGGCGTCTTCCACAAAAAAATAAGTAATTACCAAAATTAACTGAAATATCGGAATTTGTGTAATGAGAACATACAGGAACCGATTTAAATGAAATTTGGTATCATAGACATAGTTTGAGCCCCAAGAAAGGACAGGGGGCAGTTTTTATCCCGGAAATCAACTCTTAAGGGGACGAAATGCGGGGTGGAAATTTGTATGGAGCTACTAAAACTGCTGCACCGATTTGGATGAAATTTGGAATATAAATAGTTAGAATTAACTAAGGGGGTTAATTTCCGAGAAAAAAACTATCCTTTGTATTTTCCCAGGACTTAAACTATTTCTAAACTAAATTTCATAAAATGGGTTACATCCACATTTTCACCCCCCAATTTCACCCTCTTAGGGGATGATATTCGGTATGAATCCTATCATTTGTACTTCCCCAGGACTCCAATGATATCATGATACCAAATTTCATTTAAATCGGTTCAGCGGTTTAGGCGTGAAGAGGTAACAGACAGACAGACACACTTTCGCATGTATAATAGTAGTTTGGATTCTGGTATGGGCTCACGTTTTAATTTGATCATATTTTGAAAAAAAAAACATGTTATTTTTAATAAAAAAAATGTTTTTCTCATAAACTAATAAATTCATAATAAATAATTTATAATGACAAAAGTTGTTCAAAAAGCATTAAAAATGTGTGGTTTCATGAAAAAAAAATCAGCCCTAACCGTCACCGACCTTTAGGCAGCGACGAGAACGATACGTCCGTTCTTTGGGAAGGCCCGGCGCGTAATGAATCGAACAAGCAGCAACCTGCATCTCTCTTGCTCGCCCCCGCAGGGTTCTTCTTCTTTGGGTGCGAGCTCTCTTGGTAAAGCTCGCGAGCGGCGATCCGGTGGGCGCACCTGGTGCGGCGCTATCCCCTGGAGCAGCGGTTGGCGCGAGTTGTCGGCACTGTCGAACATTCTGCGCGCGAGTCGGCTTACGAATTCGTCCAGTCCCTTCCAGCTGAGTCCTTGATGGATGTCGATGTTCCGCACGAAGCGTGGGGCGGCTACGATGGTGCGCAGGGATTGGTTCTCCCGCGCACGGAGTCGTTTTTTGTTGGTTTCCGACGTCAGGGCGAACCACGCTGGCGCTGCGTAGGTGATTCGGGACCTGACGTAGGTTTTGTATATCCCCAGCTTCGTGCGAAGGGGGAGGTGGCTGGATAGGACTGGTCGTAGTTTGAATCGCGCTGTCCTTGTTCTGGACACGACGTCGTCCACATGCTGCTCCATGGTCAGGTTTCGGTCGATTGTGACCCCCAGGTATCTCGCTTTAGGTCTCCACTCTATGTTTTGACCCAGGAGCTTGAGCGGAGGTGGCAGCTTTTTGGTTCCGGTGATGAGAGCTTGCGTTTTTCCCACGTTCACCGACATTCTCCACTTTGTGAGCCAGTCGGGCAGGGCGTCCAGCAGTCGCTGTAGCTTGCGAGCGGCGTGTGCAGGGTTGATGGAAGCTGTGTTGTAGGCGGCGTCGTCTGCAAACAGGCCCAGCTGGACGTCCCCTACTACTGGGATGTCATCAGTGTACGCCGCGTAGCAGGCCGGGGAGAGGCAGCTTCCTTGCGGCACCTCTGCGCCGATGGGGAGTTCCACTGATGTGGCGTCCTCGACCGCCACCTGGAAGCGCCGGTCGGTCAGGAACGAGCGCATGGTTGCCACGAGTCTTCTTGGAGCTGGGGAGGTCGACAGTTTGTATAGCAGCCCCTCGTGCCATACCCTGTCGAACGCCTTCTCCATATCCAGGAAGACGGCTGCGGTGTGTTCCTTCCTGTTCATGGTGTTGGCCATGAAGTGGAGGACCCGCGTGAGCTGCAGTGTTGTAGAGTGGCCTTCGCGGAACCCGAACTGTTCTGGCCTAGGTTCCAGGTGTGGTTTCAGGTGTCCAAGCAGCAGCCTTTCGAACACCTTGGAGAGTGTGCTCAGGAGGGTGATGGGACGGTAGCTTTCCGGTCTTCTTCGGTCTTTCCCTGGTTTGGGCAGCATTATGACCCGACCAAGTTTCCAGAGAGTCGGGTAGTGGGCTGAGCGCATGATTCCGTTGAATAGGCGTGTCACCGCTACCACATTGCATTGTGGCAGGTGACGAAGCGCCATATTCGGGATCTGGTCTGCGCCCGAGGCTTTCCTTGGGTTGCAGCGTCTGAGTGCACGCTGCACTTGGCCGGGGGAGAAGAAGACCGGGTCCTCTTCGTTCTCCAGGGGTTATTTGAAGTAGTCATCAAGGTGTTGGGCTACTGCTTGGACGTGGTTGGCGTCGGCTGCTGGGTTCGGCTGGAATTGCCTGCTGAGGCACTCTGCGAAGATTTCCGCCCTGTTTTCTGCTTTGTACCTCAGCTGGTTGCTTTGGTCTAGCAGTGGCCTGGTTGCTTCTTGCTCTGTGCCAAGTTGTCGGCATAGACGGTGGATGGAGGGGACATCTCCGTCTATCGTGGCTATGTGGGTGTCCCAGGCCAGTACTGCGTGGTTCGTCAGCTCCTCTTTGACGGTTTCAACGAGTTTATTGAGTTGCGCCTTCATTGTCGGACATTTGGTTTGGTTCCATCTTCGTCGCAGTTGCCGCTTTTGTTTAATTAGGTCCCTGATCCTCGCCGGGAGAGGAGATTTCCTCTCGGTGGCGGGGATGGTGTGAGCTGCGGTGTTGAGCGCCTCCTGTATGTCCGTGTTGATGGTGGCTGTGGCAGCTTCCACTTCCTCAGCTGTGGAAACTGGGGCCGTGTATGGCTTCTCCTCCAGAGTCTCCGAGAAGGTCGCCCAGTTGACTCTTCTCTTCAGTACCCATGTGATGGTGGCGGGGGTTGTGTCCAGCGTCATCAGCACTGGACGGTGGTCCGAGGGGAGGTCTGGCAGCGCTTCTTGGCGAATAGTGGCATTCACGTTTAGGTGGATCGCGAAGTCTATGACGTCTGCATTCCCGTCCCCATCGGGGTAGTGCGTCGGCTCTTCGGGGCCGGATACGTCATAGTTGAGATCCACCGCTGTTTGGTATATGGCTCTGCCGGCTGTGTTGATTCTGGAGGAGTGCCACGCCGTGTGTTTTGCGATGAAGTCACCGGCCAGGATGGTCGGCGAGGAGGAGGACTTCAGCAGCTCCGAGATGTCTGTACGCGCGGGCATCGGACGACGGCAAAGGACGGGGCGTTTGAAGGGCAGATCGGGCGGCTGCGCTCGCGCACCGCCAGTCAGCGAGCCACCTCAGCGTCAAGCGCATGTCGCGCAGAGCTATTTTGTCATTAATTTCGTGCTTGTGAAATAAATAAATGTATTAATAAGATTATTACATTTTTATTGTCCTGCTTGGACAATAATGGCGACCGTTGGAAGAAACTGCAATTAACGTGCAAGTTCAAGCTGCATTTTAACCGTTAAAATAACGGAATTTTACCGGCTCGCTGACTCACCGACTCTGAAGAACAAAGGTTGCTGCTGTTTTTTTTTTTTAAATACTGGGGCCTCAAGAATCTACGTGGTTGCCTGCAGGTCTAACCCGAGGGAAGTACGCCTATTTTACCATTCCTTTGTTCCGATTCCCTTTTATAATTTGGCTTCGATTTGTGTGACGGCTTTCTTGCATCTTAAGCGTTAGGTTCAATTCCTAATCTAGCTTGCCTAAAAGACAAGACTATTAGCTGCACGCAACGGCCTGTGCTTATTTCTATTTGGTAAATAAATTCTTCTTTTTTAAAGCGTCAGGATAGTATCCTGATCTAGCTTGCGAAGTGCTTATTTCGGCGAATATTATCGCATTATCCCCTTTTATAATTTGGCTTCGATTTGTGTGACGGCTTTCTTGCATCTTAAGCGTTAGGTTCAATTCCTAATCTAGCTTGCCTAAAAGACAAGACTATTAGCTGCACGCAACGGCCTGTGCTTATTTCTATTTGGTAAATAAATTCTTCTTTTTTAAAGCGTCAGGATAGTATCCTGATCTAGCTTGCGAAGTGCTTATTTCGGCGAATATTATAAAAGACAAGACTATTAGCTGCACGCAACGGCCTGTGCTTATTTCTATTTGGTAAATAAATTCTTCTTTTTTAAAGCGTCAGGATAGTATCCTGATCTAGCTTGCGAAGTGCTTATTTCGGCGAATATTATCGCATTATCCCCTTTTATAATTTGGCTTCGATTTGTGTGACGGCTTTCTTGCATCTTAAGCGTTAGGTTCAATTCCTAATCTAGCTTGCCTAAAAGACAAGACTATTAGCTGCACGCAACGGCCTGTGCTTATTTCTATTTGGTAAATTAATTCTCCTTTTCAAAGCGTCAGGATAGTATCCTGATCTAGCTTGCGAAGTGCTTATTTCGGCGAATATTATCGCATTACTCGCATTTATACGCATGTTAAGTATTAAGCTGTATTATACAGGCATTACAGTGCTAATTTTAGTAAATCAGAAAGTTATTTACAAATCCGTTACGTAGTTAAATTTAAAATTTGTAGTAACGGTTCCTTTGTGTGCAATACGTGGCTATTCCATATTTTTGTACAAGAGTTGCCTTATTAAGCTGTATTATACAGGCATTACAGTGCTAATTTTAGTAAATCGGAAAGTTATTTACAAATCCGTTACGTAGTTAAATTTAAAATTTGTAGTAACGGTTCCTTTGTGTGCAATACGTGGCTATTCCATATTTTTGTACAAGAGTTGCCTTATTAAGCTGTATTATACAGGCATTACAGTGCTAATTTTAGTAAATCGGAAAGTTATTTACAAATCCGTTACGTAGTTAAATTTAAAATTTGTAGTAACGGTTCCTTTGTGTGCAATACGTGGCTATTCCATATTTTTGTACAAGAGTTGCCTTATTAAGCTGTATTATACAGGCATTACAGTGCTAATTTTAGTAAATCAGAAAGTTATTTACAAATCCGTTACGTAGTTAAATTTAAAATTTGTAGTAACGGTTCCTTTGTGTGCAATACGTGGCTATTCCATATTTTATACAAGTTTGCCTAATTAAGGCTATTACTTAGTGTTTTCCTTAATTATTAGAGATTTTGCTAAACAATAAACGGAGATAACCGTGCTAAATCCCTTCTTAACGAATTATTGTAGTTCAAATATCTTATAGCGATTTGCCGACTATTTCAGTGTTTGATCGGGACCGGCGCGCTTAAGGCGTTCTAGTTGCTGGGTGCAGCCCGGGTCCGTAGCAGCTCCGCGCGCACCTTGCTGGCTAGCTGTGTGCTCGGACGGAGTAATTTTCTATGTCGGGCGGTCGCGGCTGAGACTGGATTTAACTGGTTTGAGATTTAATTACTTACTTATTTCATTGTCGTTAGCGCCTTCGATATTTATTGTTTGAAGTTATGGCACCACCGGAAGGGGCAAAGTTGGATGTGCCGTCGAAGGTTGATGATTTGTCTAAGCTTATTAAGCAGCGCGGTAGTATCAAAGGCCGGCTAACTAAATTCAAACTTTAAAGGTGCAAACAATGAACTGGGTAAATTGATTAAATCTAGTCGTCAGTCTATAACTAATTTTGCTAATGATGAAGGAATTAAATTCATGTTTAGTCCAGCTTATTCTTCCCATTTCGGAGGGATCTGGGAAGCCGGGGTTAAGTCGGCTAAGTTCCATCTTCGACGTATTGCTGGGGGGGCTTCCCTGACGTTTGAAGAGCTAGCAACGCTATTTGCACAAGTCGAAGCTATTTTAAATTCTCGACCCCTAACGCCTCTTTCGTCGGACCCCACTGACCCAACTCCTTTGACTCCAGGGCACTTCCTTTGCGGGCGGCCTCTCACTTCGGTACCGTCCCGACCTATTACTACAAAGTACCCCAACAGATACGAACGCATAGAGCAGTTGAGGCAGCACTTCTGGGACAGGTGGCGACGAGAATTCATAGCAGAGCTCCAACAGCGTACGAAGTGGAAGACGCGGCAGCGAGAGCTTCGAGTCGGGGACCTCGTCATTTTGAAGGAAGATCAACTACCTCCTATTCAGTGGCGCCTAGCACGCATCAGCCATCTATACCCTGGGAAAGATGGCGTCAACCGTGTCGCTGATGTCATCACCAATCGGGGCACAATAAGAAGAGCAATCAACAAAATGTGTATTGTTCCTACTACAGACGTTGTCGAAGGGAAGAATGGTTTACCTACCCATTAAGGGCAACAAATCCTGAATTCTGTAGATAGGACTCATATGAAATCACACCTGAAGACATACAAGAAGAAGATACATGGGAACAAATCAACTACTTTTCTCCATCGGGTGAACTTCACCGCAACGACTATATTGCAGGTTGTCGAAGGGTTGACTAGATCTATATCCTAGACCCGCGAAAGGCAACACAAAGAATCTCTGCAATTTATTGTTGAAAGCCAGAAGCAGGAATTTTACCGGCTCACTGACTCACCGACTCGGAAGAACAAAGGTTGCTGCTGTTTTTTTGAAATACTGGCTTCAAGGATCTACGTGGTTGCCTGCAGGTCTAACCCGAGGGAAGTACGCCTATTTTACTTAGTGTTTTCCTTAATGATGTACGCGCGGGCATCGGACGACGGCAAAGGACGGGGCGTTTGAAGGGCAGATCGGGCGGCTGCGCTCGCGCACCGCCAGTCAGCGAGCCACCTCAGCGTCAAGCGCATGTCGCGCAGAGCTATTTTGTCATTAATTTCGTGCTTGTGAAATAAATAAATGTATTAAGAATATTACATTTTTATTGTCCTGCTTGGACAATGTCTCTTCTTAGGCTTGGTTCTGGTAGTTTGTAGGGTCTGTAGATGGCGTATAGTTGGAGATCCGTGCCCGAGACTCGGATGTAGACTCCCAGCGCCTGCAGGGAGTCGAGGGGCTGGTGCTCGACCGGTTGGTGGATTATGGATCTCCGGACTATGACGACCAGTCCACGGTAGGCTGCTCCGATGTCGTTTACCTCGTCCCTCCTGTAGACGAGGTACCCGCTCAGCTTTAGGGTGTCCTTGGCGCGTAGATGGGATTCGCTGACCAGCATTATGTCCACGTCCTTCTCCTTGAGAAAGTGACGGAGCAGGGTGAGCTTGCGGGTCAGCGACTGCGCGTTCCAGTAGACCACTCTCAATTTAGAGAGTGGTAGGCCGGGCTGGTAGGGCTGCTGAGAGGGCTTGTGTGACTGCTGCCGGGCCCTGGAGTGCTGCTGCGGTGAGGAGTTGTGTGATGAGCGCTCCTAGGTCTGGCGTGGCTTCTTTCGCGGCGGTCTCGGTCGCGAAGGCGCTCTGGGGCGCCCCGGGTCCGCTCGTGGGTGGGTTCTTCTTCTGTTTGTTGGTTTTCTTCGTTTTATTGTTTGAGCCGGCTGGCCTTGGAGCGCCCCTTGGTATGGGGGCGTTTGCCGGCGCCATCAAGCTTGATGGCGCCGACTCTTCCACCGTGGGTTTTTCCACTGAGGCTCTGGTCTCGGGGCCGCGTCGGTTGGGGTTTGTGCGGGCGGCCGTTCCCGCCCGTTGGTTTCTTGTCTCCTTCTGGTACACCGGGCATCCATGGTTTGCCGGGTGGGGTCCTTCGCAGTTGGCGCAGGTCGCTGGTTCCGTTCTTGGTCGCTTGCAGTCGCTTGCTGCGTGTGGCCCTGCGCAGCGCACGCACTTTATTTGTCGGTGGCATCCGTGAGATGAGTGGCGGAAGCCCTGGCAGCGATGGCATTGCGCGGGCCCCTGCCTCCCGCGCCATGCTTCGAACTTGATATCTCACTTGAAGAGCAGCTCGGTTATCCCGTAGATTGCTGTGTGGTATTTTGCGGGGCCGGCAAGCTGTATGAAGTATATACAGCCTTCGCGCCCGCCCCTTGAGTCAATCTGCTTGATGTACTCAACGGGATGACCTTGCTCCTCGCAGGCTGCTTTTATCTTCTCGGTGCACGTTCCCGCTGGCAGGCCGCGCACCACCACTTTAAGATTCTTCTCGGAGTCTAGTGCATACACATGGTATTGGAGCTTGACTCCTTTCTTCTCCAGGGCGGTAAGGTGTCGAATCACACATCGGTATTCTTCCTCCGAGTGTGCTGTTAATCGGATTCCGCTCCCAGCCGGGGCTGTAAACGGAGTTGCTCCTAGCTCGGCTGCAATTTGTTGCAGCACCCCAGGCCAGTCCGGGAGGATCGGTGCGACGATGGAGGGGTAGCGTGGTGTTTTCGATGACTGCTGTGGTGTGCCTGGTTTTGATGCAGGCGCTTTTGTGGGCGCGGGCGCACACGCGGGTGCTGCCGCACGAGCGGTCGCGGGCGCGGGCGCACTCGCGGGTGCGGGCGCGGGCGCGGGCACACTCGTGGGTGCGGGCGCACACGCGGGTGCGGGCGTGGTCACGGGTGCCGCCGCGCGAGCGGTCGCGGGAGCGGGCGCACACGCGGGTGCGGGCGCGGTCACGGGCGCTGCCGCGCGAGCGGTCGCGGGCGCGGACACACTCGCGGGTGCGGGCGCGGTCTCGCCAGCGGTCGCGGTTGCTCCTTTGTTGGCTCCTTCTGTAGCAGCGGTGTAGGTGGGGGCCTTCTTGGCTGGTGGCTGCTGGGGCGATTTAGTCGGCTGCACTTTTTCCCTCTGCCTGGATTGGCGTTGGGGGGGCGGGGGTGGCCGGCGCCTCGGGAGTGGTAGCGGCGGGTTCTTCGGGTGGCGGCGACTCGTCTCTGCACGCCCGTTTTTCCCCTTTGTTGGCGGGCGGCGAGGTCGGCTCTTCCATTTTCTTCCTCTTCTGGGTGGCAATGGTGGGCGTCTTTGCTGTGATGAGGCTCTTCGCGTACCCCAGGAGGTTGTGGTCCTCCGGCAGTAGTTGTTCGTCCTTTTCCTCGTGGAGGTGGGACGCCAGCCTCATGTAGGTCACCATCCATGTTGTTAGACCTGGTGATAGTGACCCCAACTCCACCATCCGGCTCACCATGATCCTGTCGTGATCAAGGAGATCCTTCTGCGTGCAGTTTTGAAGGCGACTTCCGATTGGCGGGCAGATGCGGCCGGGTGCCGCGCTCAGGCTCCGCCAGTGGCTTTTGGCTTCTTGTTGTTGGTCCGCTCTGGGCGGCTCGCTGGTTTCATTGTTGACGCTGGCTTCCTTGGTGGCGTCTGGGGTGGCTGCGTCCTTGTTTTCGCAGTTTGGTGCCTCTCGGGGGGTCGCAGTTGTGCTGACATCTACGATGTCAGCGGTCTCCGTGGATTTCGTTCCGTCCTCCATGGCGCTGGGAGCTCCACTGGAGGTGCGGCGTGGCCACGCGACGCGACGCTCAAGCAATCGCGGTCGCGGGGTGGGGGCGGGTGCACAGGGCAGCGCGGGTAAGAGCAGGTAGCGGACGGACGACCGAGGAGCGCGTGCGCTCGACTCGACGGCAGTGGCTCGACTTTGTGTCTGTTGTCGTTGTTATCAAACAACGTTTTCGCGCGCGGCTATATAGTGGTTTTAAAAAAATGGCCTAAACTAACTGGGTCATCCATAAGCGTAAAAAATACGTTATTATTAAGCAAGCCCTGTAGTTTCATAATAAAATGTTTTTTTTATAATAAACCATCATAATCGTGAAATAATACATTTTTAAACAAACCGAATTAGACATTTCGTAGTATTCTTTTTTAATAGGAAATACCAATATTTTAGAACAAGTGCGATTAGTGTGTACTAAAAGACTATATATTATATTGTAAAAAGCAAACATCTAAACATTTTTGCAAGTTTAAAATGGAAATATCCTACCTAAAAGATTGTTTTGACGCGTATTTATGGAAAATATTCCGACGAAAACCTGGTTGTATTAAATAACCGTTTATAGAAATAGAATTATAGCAATAGTGTGGTCTAGAATAAGAGTTTATCTATACAAAACATTAGTTTACTTTAACAATGTAAGCATTTGAACAAAAATATGGGCTTTGAAAAAGCCTTACGTTAGCTAAAATACCAACTTTTTGTTTGCACGCTCTTAATTTTGTAGCAATCAGCATTATACCACAATCCCAAATTCAAGAGTTTTCCTCTTGTCGCGAGATAAACTGATTGAAATAACATTTTTTTTTTCATTTTACCTCTTGCACTAAAAATGAACACTTTTGTTTTTTAATTCTTAACCCGTTGTTGCTCAATGTCTGTAATACCTGTTGTAGACTACATAAATGTGAGTCTAACGTGTTTCCCGTAGTCAAAATATCATCTAAAAAAAATGTCACAATAGGAATGTCTTTCAAAAGGTTACTCATTATTCTCTGAAAGAGTCCTGGTGAAAAGGATAGGCCATAGACTAAACGCTTATACCTATACAAACCCTGGTGCGTATTTATTACTGTTAAATCCCTAGAGCCGTCGTCTTCTAAAATAATCTGGTTGTAAGCTTGCGATAAGTCTAACTTGGTAAAATACCTACTGCCCTTCAATTGTGCAAACAAGTCTTCAATTTTGGGAATAGGGAACTTATGCACTAACAAAACGCGATTCAAGGTGGTCTTGTAATCGGCACACAGCCGTAAAGATCCGTCTGGCTTATTTACAATTACCAATGGCGTGGCCCAGTCGGAGTGCTCCACCGGCTCAATGACGTCGGCGCGAAGCATGGCGTCGAGTTCAGCGTCGACCCGGTCCTTCAACGCGTAGGGTAGCGGTCGCGCGCGGCAGAATACGGGCGCCGCGTCCGGGCGCAGGCGCAGCCGTGCCCGCCCGCCGGTGAACGCACCCAGGGTCCCATCGAATAACTCCTTATGCCTGGAAATTACATCCGAAATTTTATTTTTGCACACCACCTCGCTTGAGAGAATACTTTCACATGAAGTCAGCTTTGGTATTGTTATACCCAATTCGGACAACCACTGACGACCAAATAAACTAGTAGTACCCCTATGGATAACATACAAATCTAATATCTTATTTACATTTCCGTATCGAACATCTACAACAATGAATCCCAACGGTTTCGTGATACTACCATCATAAAACTTCAAGGTCAGATTACACTGCTCTAACGGTATATCTTTAAACAACGTATCATAAGTCTGTTGTTAATACACGCTACAGCCGACCCAGTGTCAATCTCAAAATGTATAATCTTGTTATTCACACACATTGGCATGCTTACCGGTTTGTACTGGTCGAGGCTCATTTGGTAAATAGGTTCCTCGCTTTCTTCGTCTACTTCCTCCTGGTCTAGCTGGCCATCGTCATCCACTCAATGCATGTGTGAATTTCCAAAACGGCACCTGCCGCGACCGCTTGCGCGCGCCCCGCGCTCCGCCACCGGCCGGCGTGGCCGCGGTCCCCGGCCCGTACCGGCCTCGGCCCGCTGCGCCCGCTCCGCGTCGGCCATAGTACACCGGATTCCCGGTGCTGCTACTTGACGAGTGCCTCGGCACATCCCCACCTATCTCGCCATTTAAAGCTGGACACATGCGGCGTAAATGTCCTTTAACATTAGACCGACTGCACACGTAATTGTTAAATTTGCATTGCGCCTGCATATGACGAAAATCACCGCACGCCATGCACCCCCCCGAACGAACGCTGTGCACTGATGTACTGGGTAGCTCTGTTCCTGAGCCACTAGCGGCTGGCCCGCCGCCCCCCTCGACCACCGTTGAATCTCGTTCGGCCGCGTCTAGCGATAACGCTAATGACACTGCCGTTTTGAAATAAATTTTACCCTCTGCAAATAGCCGCTGCCTTACCGCATCACTCATTAAACCGCACACGAATTGTTCCCGCATGTTTTCGTCTAATGCCGCCTCAAACTCACAAAATCTAGCCATCTTTTTAAGTTCCGCCACGTACTGCGCCGCTGTCTGACCTGTCGGTACTGGCGAAATTTAAACCGCTCCGCCAACACAGAAGTAGTTGGCTGCAGATGTATCTCCATCACCTCCACTATTTCCTTGTAGGTCATCGTGGCCGGCTTCTTCGGGCTACACAAATTAACCATTAATTCGTAAGCCGCGTCACCAACTACCGATATTAAAGTTGGCAATTTCCGCTCCTCTTTCACGTCATTGACGACAAAGTAGCTCTCCACCCTGTCACAATATGACCTCCAGCAACCACTTTGGACGTCGAACTCGCTAATTCTTCCAATAGAAATGGCCTTTACACTTTATCCTCGTCAGCCACTGATAAATAAAAGACAGCGTGTGATCTGTAGTAAGTATATTTGCAGACTGAGCGGCCTAGCTGAAACCCACCCTCATATACAAAAACATGGTAGTATAACCTACCCCCTATTGTGCGAGACGCACCTATGACTGGCTCTGGGCTGGGTAGAATTGAAGGGAAATCCTGCACCTTCGGCGTTGGTCGTTACGGCTTAGCAGGAACTTGGTCGGGTCGGGGTTCTGAATTGAAAGGCTTGTTTACTTTTTCAAGTAATGTCACTTCGCTGCTACTGTAGGTACTGAATTTCATGGGGCCTGGCCGCCCAATTTATACTATCAAGTTACTTCGGCCGGACACCCCTTCGCCCCGTATTTTTGGCGGGAAAGCGATTTGCGCGGGAAATTTTGGCGCGAAATGACATGTTCATTTATTTCACTTTAATCTTACTCTAATACATTATTTACAGTGCTTATACCTATTTCTATGCTATTCATAATACATTATTACACGAGATCCCGCTCGTTCGGCGTCAAAATGCATCTGAAACGCGGGGATTCCGTGTCGGCCCGTATATACGTACCTCGTCCCCCACCTGAGGTATAAATACCGGGGTTCCCCCCTCGCTCGCCCATCAGTCGTTGCCTGACTGGCGCGCGAGTAGGAACTCTAGGTTTCCTTTAGTCTGTCTACATTTTTAGTGGAAACTTAGTGTTGTCCACTCTTTATTTAGGAAACCAGCGGTATATTACCCTTTTTTTACTATGTAGGAATGAAGTGTGAGGCCTATTATTCTTTATTTCAGGTGCCAATTATATAAGGCGATAGTAGCGCAATGCCTATGTTATAAGAAGGTTATAAGCTAGGTTACAAGTTAGGTCGCGACTGACAATTTTATATTTATAACGGGTTTTATTCTATGCCGTCCTGCACATCTCTCCCGCCGACCATCGTTCGGGTGAACGTTGGATCTTCTTTCGCGTGCAGGTTCTCAGGCTCCGTCGGCAGGATCACCAGCTTCTTGGTTGGTCTTCTGAAGACTCCGCCCTTGGTGGTCACGTCCACTGTTCGCGTCACGCCGTCGGGGCCCGGGTATATAGCTGTAACCCGGCCTCGTGGCCATGTGTTGCGAGGCAGATTCCCGTCGGCCACTAGCACGATGTCGCCGACGTTGATAGGCCGCCCATGACCGTAGGGCTCCCGCCGGTACTGGAGTGAGGGCAGGTACTCCCGGAGCCAGCGGGCCCAGAAATGCTCGGCCAGGCGTTGGCTCGTCCGCCAAGTCGCGCGGCCGATGAGTGTGGTGTCGTCGAATGTCCCGGGGTTGGGGGCCCGGGCTGAGCCACCGAGGAGGAAGTGGTTCGGCGTGATGGCTTCTGGCTCGTCAGGATCAACCGCCACGTGAGTGAGGGGGCGGCTGTTCACTGTATATTCGGCCTCGGCGAGCAGAGTAGTCAGGGTCTCCTCGCTGGGGCGGCGCTCGTTGAGCACGGCGTGTAGGGCTCTCTTGACGGCTCGTACCATCCTCTCCCATGCCCCGCCCATAAATGGGGCTCCCGCCGGTATGAAGCGCCAGCTTATACCGCGTTGCGCGGCGTCGGTTTCGAGGGCGTCGCCGTAGGCCACGCGGAGCTCTTTGTCGGCAGCGTGGAAGTTACTTCCGTTGTCGGTCCAGATCTCGGTCGGGCAGCCGCGGCGCGCGATCATGCGTCGGAGCGCCATGACCGCGGAGTCCCCGCCGAGACTTGGTATCACTTCCAGATGTACTGCGCGCACGGTGAGGCACGTGAAGAGTGCCACGTACCTCTTCTGAGTCCCTCTACCGACGGTTACTGTTATCGGGCCAAACAGATCGAGGCCCGTGTAGGTAAACGCTCGCTGGTGGTGGGCGAGCCGGCACCGCGGGTGGTCGCCGGTGGGCGGCACTGACGGCATTGCTTTCTTTATCCGGCACGGCAGGCATCGATGCACTATCATTTTCGTCACGGGTCGCAGACGTAGAATACTATAATATTGTTTACACTCGTTTATAGTAGCCTCGGCGCCGTTGTGTTGCATTTGCCTGTGTATAAAGTCTATATATAGCTTCACTGCCGGATGATTTCCATCGAGCACGGGTGGCCGTTTTTGTAGTTCGGTGATGTCCACTGCTGCGTTGATACGCGTCTTGATAACAATAACGTCGTTCACTAGTTCGACCGCCATGTGACGTAGGCGGCTATGTGAGCCCGGTGGCTTATTATTTCTGAGGTCGCTGAAGTCGTCATAGAATGATTCCAGCTGACTGGCGCGTATCACTAAGCGTTCCGCTTCACGTAGGTATGTGGCATCGAGTATTTTATACTTTCTATTGTTTTGTAGCTTTTTAGACGGCGGCTGCGGCGGGGCGGGCTTGCTTCGTTTATTCCAGTCTGGATCGGCCTGTTTGTTCCGCATAGTGCGCTTGTAATGTGCGCGCGCCTTGCGGGTTCGGCATAGGTCGATGAACTGTAATACTCTGCCTATAGTTCGCAGCAAGCGTTCCCACCTCGAGAATCGGGCTGGGTCTGGTAGCCAGGCGAGCGGGCCGGGTTTTCCCTTTACGACTGATGTTGTGTGCACCTTTTCTTCACTTATTTCGGACTCGTGCGGTTGTGATGGCTCTGTGGGCCACGTCTCCGGGTCATCACGCAGGAAGGCTGGGCCCTGGAACCACCGATGATCCTTGTTGAACTCGAGCGGGACTGTGCGCGTGGCTTCGTCAGCGACGTTGAGCTTGGTAGGTACCCAGCGCCATTCTTTGACAGCCGTGTACTCCTCTATGGCGGCAATGCGGTGCGCGACAAAGGGCCGGTACGTGCGCGCCCCGGTCCTCAGCCACGCGAGTACTGTGCGGCTGTCGGTCCAGAATGTCTTCGTGTCTGGTTTGAAGTCGTGCTCTTCTATTACTGCGGCCGCCATTCGACTCCCCATCGCCGCGGCCTGCACCTCCAGGCGTGGGACCGATATCACCTTCAGGGGCGCGACCTTAGCCTTTGCAGCTATCAAGGACACGTGCACTCGCCCGTCGCCCGTAGTTATGCGCCAGTATAGCGCGCTTGTATATGCAGATTCGCTAGCATCGACGAAGATGTGCATCTCACGCTTGGTCGCGTCACCGTAGTAAGGGTAGGCGCGCGGAATCGCGAGGTCTCGCAATGCCCTTAGGTGCAGCGTCCACTCCGTCCATTGGCGCGCTAAATCTGCATCCAGCTTGTCATCCCAGCCAGTTCCGCGCCGCCACACCTCTTGTAAGATTTTCTTTGCTATGATGGTTACCGGCGCCGCTAGCCCGAGAGGGTCGAAGATCGACATTGTTATTTTCAATATTTGCCTTTTGGTAGGCTCGATGTCGTCCAGGGCCCCGGGAGGTAAGCGGCTGAGGTCCAAGTTGAAGGCGAGTTCGTCGCTCGCGGGTTTCCATATTTGTCCCAGGATTCGTTCATTTTTCATTTCGCTCTTATTCAGTTCGACGGGCGCGGACGTGGCGTCCTCCGAAGTGAGGGCTCGGAGGACCCGCGTGGAGTTAGAGGTCCATTGGCGTAGTTCGTAATGAGCCTCTCTATGTATATCGCGTACATCACTTGACACTCGAATCGCGTCTTCTTCTGTTTTGAAGCTGTGTAGGTAGTCATCGACGTAGTGATGTCTTATTATTGCTTTGACGGCCTCTGGATGCGTTTCTTCGTGTTTCTGGGCGTTGACGTTCTTCACATATATTGCTATTGACGGTGAACAAGTAGCGCCAAAAATGAGTGAAGTCATGCGATATTCTTGCGGCGCGTCGTCGCCCCGCCGGTCGCCCCGCCATAGATAGCGCAGGGCGTCTCTGTCTTCAGACTTGACTTTCACTTGCATGAACATTTCTTTAATATCCGCCCCCACGGCGACTGGGTGTTGCCGGAAGCGCATAAGGACGCCTGGCAGCGACTGTAGGAGGGCCGGGCCCGTCAGTAGGCGGTCATTGAGCGACACGCCCCTTGTAGGCGCGGCGGCGTCGTGGACGATTCGGACTTTCCCGGGCTTGCTAGGATTCAGCACCGGGAAATGGGGGAGGTACCACACTCTCGATGACTTGGTGGGCGGCGCAGGCTCGGCGTAGCCCTTCGAGACAAGGGCGTCCATTTCTTCACTATATTTGCTTTTAAGCTCTTTATTTTTGTCGAGTTTCTTTTCTATGTTATGAAGTCTTCTCAGTGTATTTTCGTAGTTGTCAGGCAAGCGGCTGTCGGGTTGTTTCCATAACAGCGGTGCTTCATAATGGCCGTCGGCTGTAGTCTTTATTGACTGGGCTAGCATGATACGCGCCCGCTCTTCCGGGCTTGACTGCCAACTTCGGCTCGATAAGTAGGTTTTCGAGCGCGAAATATTCACTGAGTTGTAAATTCAAATCTTCATTTTTCTCGGCTTCTTCAATAGTGGTCAAGCGATGCGTCGCATGTACTTGTTTGCCTGTGATGCGTGTGTGTAGCACCCAGCCTAGCGGCGTTAGGGATGCCGCTGGCTGATGCCGCTGGCCGCGGCGTGTTTCATTACTGACGAGTAAGTACCAGTTATCTTGTCCGATTAATACTCTAGGTCTCGCTGACTCGTACCGCAGGCTATCTTCTATGTCGCATAAGTGTGCGCACTCGCGGAGATCCTCCTTCTTAACGGACTGTGGTGATAGGCTCAGATCGTCTATGGTATGCGCACCGACCCTATAAGGTTGGTCGGTGCCGCGGATGCTGAGCGTAACACGGCGTGATCTCGATGCGTCGATTTTTTCTTTCGTTATAGCTTCTATTTGTAGCGGCACTGTCGGGCCGTCCAGGCCTAAGTCGTTCGCGAGCCCTTCTTGTACAAGTGTTATCGTGGAGCCGTCGTCGAGGAGGGCGTAGGTCTCGACGGCTCCCGCCGGTCCAGAGACTGTGACCGGGATAATTTTCAGATAGGCTCTCGCTTCTCGGGAGGCGCGCGTCGATGTGACGGCCTCGTTTCTTTCTTCAATTCTTTGATAATGTAGCAATTTGTGGTGGAAGTATTCGCAGCCGTCTCGCTCGCACTTCGTGCGCTTGCATGAGTGCATCCTGTTCTTGTAGCGCAGGCATCGGAAACATAGCCGTTGATCTTTGGCTAGTTTCCACCGGTCTTCAACGGCTTTTTCGATAAACTTAGTGCATTTATCTATTGGGTGACCGGTGTTGTTGCAGGCGGCGCACTTAGGTGAAGGCTTGTCTGTGGTCGCGAAGGCTCGGTGTGTCCTTTTTGCAGGATGAGGATTTGCACCGTCGACGTTCTCGGGCTGCGCGTAGAGCGCGCAGTAGTCCGCCTCGCGTTGCAGGAAGGCTGATATCTTTATTAGCTCAGGCTCGTCGTTTTTCTGCGTATTCGCGTAGTCGAACCATCTGTAGCGTAGGGCGGGCGTAAATTTCTCCATCATTGCCCGTGTCGTCTCCGGGCTGTGTAGATAGTGAGCGCGGTCAAGAGCCTTGAGTGTGGCTATGACGTTGGCTACACGGCTGGCGAAGACACAGATGTCGAGCGGCCCGTCGTTAAGGCGCGGTAGGGCGCGTAAACGCTCGAGCTCGGCGAGGGCAATGGCGTCTGGGCGGCCGAAGCGGGCTTCTAGGCTTCTCATTACTTCGTCTGCGCGAGCGTTGTAAATGAGGAGGCTCTCGACGGCTTCTTTGGCCCTCCCTTTGAGGCATCTTCTCAATCTTGCTATATTATCCACTTCACTATAATTTGCGGTGGTTCCGTTGTAGGCGGCTTTAAATGATAGCCATTCTTGATGCGAGCCGCTGAATGGCGGCAACTCGGCGTGATAGCGTGATGACTCTCTCGGGCCGGCACGCGCGGCGATGGCGATGGCAGAGGCGAGCTCACTCAGGTTCACACTTTGTTGATTCTTCATTACTATGGCGCTATCTTCTTGCGCATTCGCTTGTGAATACATTAACGGCGGCGGATATGCGTCTGTTTCGCGTGGGCGCGGCGGCGTTGGCGCGAAAACGGGAGCGTGGGTTCCCCCGGCGGGGGGAGGGGCGGGGACGGCGAGGCGCACGGCAGCGGCGCCCTGTCCCGCGCCCTCGGCGGGGCTCCTCTCCCGAGCCTGCTCGGCGTACTGTGGGGTTGCAGGCTCGGGTTCTTCGATGTAAGGTGCATTGGAGATGGCGGGGACATGTCTCTGGCTGGTCTCGAGCCATTCATCTATGCGGCGTTCTTGTTGGACTGTAGATATTGTGCCGGTGTCATCGTCGCTGTCTTCGGCTTCTATGGCGGCTATGCGCGCTTGCGCGAGCTCCAATTTGATTCGGAGGGCTTCTTCTCGCGCTTGTGCGAGACGGCGGACGCGATGACTCGACGTTGTTTTCACCGATTTTGACGCACCTATGACTGGCTCTGGGCTGGGTAGAATTGAAGGGAAATCCTGCACCTTCGGCGTTGGTCGTTACGGCTTAGCAGGAACTTGGTCGGGTCGGGGTTCTGAATTGAAAGGCTTGTTTACTTTTTCAAGTAATGTCACTTCGCTGCTACTGTAGGTACTGAATTTCATGGGGCCTGGCCGCCCAATTTATACTATCAAGTTACTTCGGCCGGACACCCCTTCGCCCCGTATTTTTGGCGGGAAAGCGATTTGCGCGGGAAATTTTGGCGCGAAATGACATGTTCATTTATTTCACTTTAATCTTACTCTAATACATTATTTACAGTGCTTATACCTATTTCTATGCTATTCATAATACATTATTACACGAGATCCCGCTCGTTCGGCGTCAAAATGCATCTGAAACGCGGGGATTCCGTGTCGGCCCGTATATACGTACCTCGTCCCCCACCTGAGGTATAAATACCGGGGTTCCCCCCTCGCTCGCCCATCAGTCGTTGCCTGACTGGCGCGCGAGTAGGAACTCTAGGTTTCCTTTAGTCTGTCTACATTTTTAGTGGAAACTTAGTGTTGTCCACTCTTTATTTAGGAAACCAGCGGTATATTACCCTTTTTTTACTATGTAGGAATGAAGTGTGAGGCCTATTATTCTTTATTTCAGGTGCCAATTATATAAGGCGATAGTAGCGCAATGCCTATGTTATAAGAAGGTTATAAGCTAGGTTACAAGTTAGGTCGCGACTGACAATTTTATATTTATAACGGGTTTTATTCTATGCCGTCCTGCACACCTATCTAATACATAATAATTATGAATAATCATTCAAGAAAACAATTTTTAATATTGTCTTAGGTTTCCGCGAATATTACTCATTAAATATTGTATTGTATTGTAGGTATGTTAAGTCTTTAAGTTTTTTGTGATATTGGCCTTAGATGCCTGAAATAAATGAATTTTTATTATTAAATAAAACGGTTTGCGGACACAGCTTTTATCTTTTGAGGGAGCGATAGCATATTTAATTTTGACAAATAAGTCCGTAGATACGGGTAGTAACTACTTACATTATTCCGAAGAGTCATTTGTCCGAAAGCATATTTTTTCCAAATTTAGTATTTTTGAAAACCAGCGGAACATCAGAAGGAATTTGTGATTTTTTGGCATATAAGACTAACCTAACCTAAGCTATTTATACCTACTTACCTTAGAATAATAACGCATAGAAACGCAGTTCACGCGCAACGGTGAGGCCACTAAAAGTAGGACATAAATGGCCCAGTACGCCGATCGGTGGAACAAAATTTGTGCGTTGGTGTGCGTATTGACGCGTGTGAATACGAGTTGATCACAACTACATATATCCATTTTATGCCTCACGCTTGGCGCGTCGGCCGTATGAAACTATCCTTCTAGGCGTTATTATTCTAAGCTACTTACATATTCCATTCGATCATCTGCGTGCAAATTTTCGTTTAGCGGAACAGAAAAAAATTAAGAGCGTAGTAAATAATAGTAAACGAAACGTTTAGTTTCCCGCCGATATATACCTACGCAATACAAATGATACAATTTGTCACACCAACTTTCTACAGCAGAAAGCAATACGTACTTTTCAGTCTAAGTAGGTATAATAAGTTGTTGTAAAGCATTGTTCCTTTACTTATCACTAATATCCCAGTCTCTTTTTAAGCTGTACAAAAAGAGAGAGAGACAGACAAGTTAAATTATTACCCTTAAAAAAATCCCGCGAAACGACTGCGAGCTTTGTTTTCAGCCACATAAATCGGATGAAAAAAATAAATAAAAAATATTGATCGTACACCAGCCAATCACTTAGCATTGAATCAGTAGGTAAATATACGATTATCTTCATCCGATAGTTGTATCACGTTACGCGAAAAGATACGTATATGTGTCAATATTTCAAATGTTTATCGCGGCTAAAAATTTGTTTAGCAAAACAGGATAACGGTTATCGAAGGGTTATTATTATTAATAAATGACTTAAAAAGACTTAATCATATCTCTTATTTATCGAACTACTTAATCTCTTTTTACGTGATTTTACTGTATATAAATTGGTATGTATGTATTATTTAAACTAATCTATAGATATTATTATTTATTTTCTTGCTACAGAAAATTTCGTTCTTTTTATTCCTACCTACCAATAGCAACGGAAATAGGAAAGATAGCGAAACACTATTTCATGATCACCTATTACAAAATCATAATGTAACTTAAAGTTTTTCGTTTCATAATTTTACTTAGTGCGAGATTCTCGTAGTCACAACACTAATATGTAGTACCTCTGTGTTAAAACACACGTGTGGTTTGGTGTCCGTGGGTTCTTGATAACTGGTATAAGGAAATCAAGGAACTCGCAGTAGTCCACCGTCTTGCTTCATCCTCCTAGCGTTATTCCCGATTGTGCCCTAAAGGAGCACGAGGTCCGCTCTGACACCTAATCTCAAGATTTGGCACAGACACTAGTTTTACGAAAGCGACTGCCATCTGATCTTCCAACCACGACTTTATTAACAATGTTGTGGTAGGTAAGAGAGTAAATTATTAATCGATTTTTTTGAGACTAGTTAGGCTTAAAAAAGTGAACACTAAAATAAAGTAAAGTGGGCAAATAAGTTTAGTGGTTAAACTCTACCAAATGTTGTTTCTTCTGCCTGTTTTCTATAAGAACTTCAAAGGCTACGTCTGTTTGTTTGATATAAATAATAATAACCGATATCGGTACCTTAATACAAGCTAAAAATTCTATATCGCCCTCGAAAAATACGATAAGTCTGCTGTGATTTTTGGTATTCCTGCCAAAGTTGTCTGGATTGGATCGCTTTTTATCGATAAGACCGCATAATGTTGTACTTATGATTTATGTTTTTGTTTGTTGTATTTTATCTTTATGTTGTGCAACAAAGTATACAAAAAGTAATGGAACACACTATAAAATAGCCTCTTTTTTTCCTACGTACCAAGGTGGATCATCATTAATGGCCTTTAAGTCTATTACAGACTACACAAGCACTGTCAAGAAGGGAGACAACGTCTTTCAATGTGGATATTTGGTTATAATTTCTATAATTGCAAAGACTTAAAGAAGCAGTAACAAAAAATATTAAGTAATTAATAACAGATCTTTAAATTTTATCGATTTGTAGCTGTAGATTTCACCTCATACGATCCGCAACTTATCTTATCAAAATAGATTTATTTTATCTTGATATAGAAAATAACGAGCATTGTCCAGCCCGAAACATTTTACCGAAACGTACGATGTGGGTAGGAACGATCACAATACTTATTACATGTTTATCCCTTGGCAGTTGTCAAGAGGATAAAACTGTAACACTAACTCAAGGGCCAGTTAGAGGTTACAAAGCTTTAGGCAGTGAAGTTTACGAGTTTTTTGAAATCCCTTATGCAACTGCACCCACTGGCACGAACAAATTCAAGGTAAGTTTAAGTCACGATAAGTCACGAATCTACGAGAAGAATACTACCTACGAGAATACAACAAAGGAGAGTTCGCGACCAAAGTTCTGATAATATAACGCTCAGTATAGCTGTAATTCTAAAATTGCACCAACAGAAACTGTTTTTCAGTCTAAGTTTGAGATCTGCACACTGGGTGGTTCAGACAAGTATGTAAAAAATTCAAACTCATGCTAGACCGCGTCATGCCCGACCTCTTATTTTGTTACACATATTAAAAATAGTCGGTGTGCAAAATATCATGAAGATGTCTACTGGATAGGGATGCTCATCGCATGAGAAGTTATGTCTTTTTTTTTCTTACACAACAAAAATTACGATAAACTTAATCTAAATCTTCGCCAAACTGCATAACAGTTTGTTGGCGAATATACGCTCTTTATAATTATGTTTAAAACACTAGTTACTATTAGTAGCTAGAAAACAAAATATATTCATAATTAAATGACTAAATTTCATTTATTACGATCAGAACATACAATGCTAATATTAAAATATAATTTTTTTTAATTAAATTATTACAATTATTAATTTTTCGATGAGTGACTTTTTGGTCGTTTGGTAGGGTATCATCTGTCTATTATTTTCTACCACATGAAGTATTATTTGCTTTTCTTCTTCATTTTTAAGAGTATCTTATGGTAACCTTCAAATAATAGTAAGTATTCCAGCCTTTTGCCAAATCTCAAGCTACTCTCATATCAGCGCTGAGGTCTTAACATTTTTCTAATGCTTTAAGAACTCGTGAACACATCGACTACTATAGTACTTGTCTAAGTGTCGGAAGCTGATTTAATAACGACAATGGTTCATGTTTCACGAAAACCATTAAAAAAAAAATTATGCCTGGAACTGGAAGCCATTTCCAAACAAATTTTAACGAATATCTCTATACTTTTCACTGTACTCAAAATGTACTAACAACAGTCACAACATCTTTAAATAATTTTGAAGTGTGTAAAACTTATTCTTCTTTATTATTCTTTAGAAACCAACTCAAACACTATACTTTAGCTGTAGTATAAGGAAACATAAGTGGGTATTATGAGAAAACAAAATGAAAAGTACTCTCATTAAGCACCCTATTGTGCTTATCTTAGGAAGCTGAAATTCTGCACAACTATTAACATAGATATAGGTAACAAAATTACCCCTCATTTTGTTGGCCGATACTAAAAAAGATAAAAAAAATTGGACCTAGTCTAGACTCAGTGCACAGTCATTGCAATACTCTACTAATGAGAAAAAATAAAGAAACAAACACAAATTCATTTAAGTGAAATCAAAATGATTTCAAATGAAAGGTTGACTGGTAGAGAATGCCTTATGCCATTAAGTTCGCCTTTTGTATTTGAAACTTGTAACTATGCTATAAAATTCAAATAAATAAATTAATAATGAGCCTTAGAGCATAATCTATTATTAATTTTAATTAATAAATATGGTAATGTTAACAGGCTCCTTTGCCGGCACCAACATGGACTGATACATTGGACGCCGTACGAAATAACATTGCTTGCCCACAAATTCCGATTCCTGGTAATGCCTTCAACACTACAGAGAATTGCCTTGTGGCAAATGTTTTCGCGCCGTACACACAAGCGACGAATCTCTCCGTCGTAGTATATATTCATGGAGGAGCATATGCTGTAGGACATGGCATGGCTGAGTCGCCAAAACCGTTGGTGGAAAGTCAAAGAGTAGTAGCAGTCACTGTTAACTATCGTCTTGGAGTGCATGGTTTCCTATGTTTAGGAACTGAAGATATCCCCGGAAATGCTGGCTTAAAAGACATGGTGGCTGCTTTACGCTGGGTTAAAGAAAACATTGCACAATTTGGTGGTAATCCTGACGATGTTACTTTAGCAGGATACAGTGCGGGAGCTACAGCGGCAGATTTGTTAAGTCTGTCTAAAGCTACAGAAGGACTGTTCAGTAAATTGATATTAGAAAGTGGCGCTCATGTGGCGGCATGGAGTGTTCAAATGAATCCAATAAGAAATGCCCAAGACTATGCCCAAACATTGAATTTCAATGATGTAGGAAGCTTGACCGCTTTAGAGGAGTTTTACAAAACAGCATCCTACGAACTATTATTTTCTGACATGACGGTGCTACTCAATTACAACTCTGATTTTGTCTTCGTCCCGTGCATAGAAAATGATTTAGGGCAGGAGAGGATTCTCGATGACACCCCAATAAACATTTTAAAAAGCAGTGAGCATGTGAAGTTTCCAGCTCTATATGGATTTACAAATATGGAAGGTATGTTTAGAATGTCCCTATTTGATTTATGGGCACCCATAATGAATGAAAGATTCTCAGAATTCCTAGATCCTGATTTAAAATTTGAAGACGAGACTGAAAAGGAGGAAGTTGCACTGAGGATTAAGGAATTTTACTTCGGTAGTAACACTATTGGATTATACACACTTTTTGACTATATCGATTACTTCACGGATGCCATATTCGCAAGCCCTATACTTAGATCTGTAAAACTACAAGTTGAAGCTGGCAATGAACAAATCTTTTTGTATGAATACACATTTTATAATAGATACGTCCCAGTGCCTGGGGTCCCTGACGTTCTGATTAATTTTCCTGGCGCTGATCATTGTGATCAAACTTACGCTATACTTGAAAACACCAGAGATAATGAAGCAAATTATACTGAAGAATATAAGCAAATAAGAGAAAACCTAAGGGAACTATGGGTCAACTTTATAACGAGTGGGTGAGTTGAGTAATTGTCACCATTTATCTACTTAGTTTTTCTGTTTTTTTTTGAGATTAATTTGAAGCATTTATGTACATACTCAATAACTTTTCAATTAATTTACTTGATAACACACAGATTTGAGATAATTATATATTTTGTAACTGACAAGTCATAATTTTAACACATTTTCATCTGGTTAGTCATTGTACCATGATTTTAATTGTAAAATTATGATATTTCCTACCTTCTCAGAAAAATAAGTTCTGTTAAAAACAACGTGACTGCGGAAGTCACGTCACGCTATTCTACCGTCATAATATGTTTTCTGTTTGATTTAAAAACGGCTGCATAAAATGAAAAAGAATACTTTTTTTAATAAGTATCAGTTAAGTAGTATTAGAAAGGAGGCACAACATTTTGAAATTCTATTAATAACTAGCTTCTGCCCGCGACTTCGTCCGCATAGAACTCGTTTATATCTCGATAAAAACCTTCACCCTCCATTTCCCCTTTAGGGCAATCCCTTTTTTTTCCGGGATAAAAACTATCCTAAGATGTGTATCTAAACGGGTGCAGCAGTTGTATAGTAGCTCAAATACAACATGGACAAATGTCCATTTCAGCCCCTTAAGAGATGGTTTGCGGGATAAAAACTATCCCATGTCCTTCCCCGGAACTCAATCGAACTCTTAACCAAATTTCATCTAAATGGGTTTCATTCAAATATTCATCCCCCATTTCACCCCCTTAGGGGATGATTTTCCGGACATAATCTATCTCTATACCAAATTTCATCTTACTAGGTTTCATCCATCCAAATTTTAATTCCCTATTTCACCCCTAGGGGATAATTTCCGGGTTAAAATGTATGTCCTTTCCCGGGACCTATCCCCAGGAATCAATTTGTCTATTACCAAATTTCATCTAAATCGGAGCAGCCGTTCTAGTAGCTCCATACAAATATTCACTTCCAATTTTCCTCCCTTAAAGGCTGAATTCTGGGATTAAAACTATTCTATATCCTTCCCCGTGACTCAAACTATCTCTGTACCAGATATCATTTAAATGGGTTCCATTCAAATCTTTACCCCTCATTTCATTCTCTCAGATGATTTTCGGGATAAAAACTATGCATTGTCCTTACCCGGGACTCCAACTATCTCTGTACCAAATTTTAACTAAATTGGGTCTATTCAAATTTTCACCCCAATGAAATAGGGGATTATTTTCGGGATAAAAAATAACTGTTTTCGTTTTCCGCAGCTCTAACTATCTCTATACTAAATTTCATCTAAATGGGTTCCATCCAAATTTTCAACCCCTATTTCATCCACTTAGGGGATTATTTAAGGGGTAAAAGCCATCCGCTGTCATTCCCCGTGGCTCAAAATATCTCTATACCAAATTACATCTAAATAGTTTACATCCAATTTTCACCACCTTAGGGGATAATTTTCGGGATAACACTAACCTATGTCCTTCTTTATTAGGACTCCAACTATCGGTAAACCGTAAATGTGTTCGATCCAAATTTTCACCCCCTACTTCATCCCCTTTGGGAATGATTTGTGGGATTAAAACTATTCGTTGTATTCTCCGGGACTCAAACTATCTCTATACCGAATTTCATCTAAACGGGTCCCATGAAAATTTTCACCCCCATTTCACCCCCGTAGGGGGTGATTTCCAGAATTAAAACTATCCTATGTCCTTTCCCAGAACTCAAACTATCTCTATACCAAATTGTATTCAAATGGGTTCCATAAAAACTTTCACCCCTAATTTCACCCCTTTAGGGGATGATTAACGGGATAAAAACTATCCTACGTCCTTTACCAGGACTTAAACAAGCTCTAAACCAAATTTCATCAAAATGGGTTACATCCAAATGTTCAACCCCCTTATCACCCCCTTAGGGGATGATACCCGGGATCAAAAATATCCTATGTCCTTTCTCGGGACTCAAACTGTTTATATGCCAAATTTTATCCAAATCGGTGGAGCGGTTTAAGTAGATCCATACAAATTTCCAACCCCAATTTCAACCCCATAGGATGATTTCTGGGATAAAAACTATCCTATGTCCTTTCCTAGAACTCAAACTATCTCTATACTAAATTTCATCAAAATCGGTTTTGCCGTTTTCACGTGATGCGTGGTCACATAAACAGACAAACAGATAAACAGACAAAAAATCTAAAAACTGTTGGTACGTGTTCTGTTGTCGATTCTAAGTATCCCTAGATATTTTTTTTCGAATCCATTCCATGTACAGACTTTCGACCCTTATTATATGTATAGATATAGATAGATGTACTAACTTCTCACGTCCTACTCACGTTTTGGTTAAACAAACGCCGTTACAACCTAGAAAGAAAGAAAGAAAGAAAATTCCAGTGCTCAGCTAAATAGTTCCAGTGTAACCATAGCGTTGAACTAATTATGTTAGGTACCGATAAGATGTGTCTCAGTGAGAGCTAGTTAGGAAATAAGTGCATGCTTATTGTCCATGTGTCCTTAGATTATAATTTTTCTTATAGGTACACTTGTTTATGTTTGTTCTCCAATAAATAAACAAATAAAACTATTTCAGGACTCCAGTTCCAGAAAATTCATCATTTCCTGAATGGCCACCTGTAAACGCGGGTAGTTCACCACATATGATTCTCGGGGACACTTTTGAGCTGGGAAGTGTTCTGAATCAAGACCGAGCCGAATTCTGGGATGCTATCTATGACAAATATTATCGTCACCCAATGCCACCTGTATTTGAAGAATCTGAACAAGAGAATAACGCTTACACGTTTTCTGGGAGTATTATCCAAAATTTACTATTTGTTTGTGTTATTTCGTTAGTTGTTTATTTCTAAATAAAATCTAATTCCAAAGTTTATTTATATCATTGCCAGGTAAATGTTAAATATTTTACTTCTCTCGGAGTACCCAGCATCTCCCTTACTAGACAGTCAATGCCTAGGGGGTCAGCATTATAGTTTTAATATTATTATTATGTTTTGAGAAATAACTATTTTGTATCTGTAATTTTCGTTTTGCAACGATTTTTCAATAACATTGTATATAACATATCTTCCTTATATAGCTTGCTGAGATCTTCCGAAACATTGCTAAATAAAATTTAAGTTTGATGTTAGGACCAAGACTGTTTTTATTCATATTAACCTGAGCGAGCCCGAAAGACTTACTTTATCTGAATGTGTCCCTCTCCCACTTATTCCCATATTCAAAAATATACACATTTGTACTTATATATCATTATGATTATCATCATCATCGTATTGTGATACTTTCCACTGCTGGGCACAAGACTCCTTCATTGGTGAGCGGACATGTTTAGTAGTCCCCTCCCCGCCCGTATGGATATATAGATAAAGTAATTACCTATATTAGAAAGGGACACGCGAAGACAAAGTTGTCTCTTTCGGCACAGTAGGTTTTCCTCTTAATACGTTGTTGTTGTTAGCTCCATGTGATTGTCTTATTTTGAACAATTTAGGACAGAGTGGAATTCCATAGCGCTTTGACATCACGGGACGTAAAATAGGTCAATTTTCTCCCATTCCTTCTATTTTATGTTCCGCGAAAACAATATTTTTATCATGAAACTTTCTAAAACAGACAACCCCGTATTAGCTTTTGCATATTGAATACATGTCATACACATCAAACTGCATAAGTCGTAATAATCGTAATAATTAATTCACACGTAAGTATAGTTAGTAGCATAGAAAGTAGGCTAACAGTGGCACATAAGAAAATGAAGTCATTAGCTGGATGCCACATCGTTGCATACTTTAGTAAAACATTGTTTGCTTAGTGATATAGTTGAAGGGTTCTGTAAAACCGTCCGACTTTAGTCCAAAACAATCACTATATGGTTTCAACCAGGGACCCGTCCACTCCTTCCCAGAAAAAAGCCTTTGAACGGGTAAGTCGTTCGTTCAATAGCCCATTCATTTTACTTAGCCGTATGAAGGGGTTTCCCTTTCGAAAGGCTTTTTTTAAGCGCTTGGAAAGGGTAGCGCTTTAAAAGCCAAATGAATGGGTATTGAGGGGCATCGGCTTTGGTAAGCAAAGCCTTACGAAAAACCCCTTCAAAAACCCTCAAAGGGGTTCTGGCACTCCTGGGTAGGTATTTGCGACTCGCCTAAAGCGGCATAGATTAATAGTTTCACTTCAATTCTATGGAAGCCAACGCCGTATTTTTTATATTGTTTTGTTTGAATAACTTCTACTCGTTATTTTGACTAGAAAATAATTAATAGCCCAGGAGTGTTAGATTAAAATTGACCAAATACATAGAATCCCTCATAATTAGCTGTATTTGATAATTAATATTATTACCTCACGACAAAATAAAAATAAAAAAATTATACTTAATGTAAATATTTTCGAAATTGCTTTCTCGGGGTTAGATATGAGGAATTGAGGATATAAGGTACCATTTGAGGTATATTTTACAATAAAAAAAGAACAATTGTATCGTTTTTTGGAGGAGCCCAAACTTAATATGTTTTGAAAATTATTTTAATTAAAAACAAATTACTGAAATGTTATGATGTGATATATTATTAGAATCAGCCCTTCCATTTGATACCACACATGATAGGTTCCAGAACAAAAAAAAACGTCCTTTTATTTTAGGAACGCAAGCGGTGGCGGTGGAGGACTGGGGAGTTTACGAGTAGACTAGTTTTTAATTATCAAATTCAGCGTCAGTATACCAATTTTCAGCTTAAAACCTAATACTCCTGAGCTGTAAGAGTTTTTTCTTGTTCCCTGAGAGATAGATAAATGTATTTTTACAAGCTTTTATTACAAGCTTTTATTTAGCTCACCCCGTTTGTTTTATTTTTCTTTCTTGGGTCAAATTTAGTAATTGAAATTCAACTGTCAACCGATTGATCTGAAATTTTGCATGCGTATGTATATCGCATGACAATGCAATATTATGATGACATGGAGCTGATCTGATGCTGGACCTGGAAGGTAGCCATAGGAACTCCGCAATAAAACGATACAACCTCATCGAGTTTGGGTTCGTTAGAATCGTCTCAATGAGTAGTTGATGATGGTATGCAGAAAAGTACAGTCGGCAATAAAAGCTTGTACCAAAATAGTACATTACTGCAAAGGCCGTGAAGTAAGGGGTTGATGGACGAGTTTGGGGTAGAAGGCCGAGTCGTAGACGAGGCCGGATACAACGAGTCCAGCAATCCCTGTTCCGGCCGAGGCTTGTATAGTGCTTTTCTCAAACAATGTGAGGAAATAATAAATACCTAGTTATTTGTTATACAAGGGTGCAGTTATAATTTAACCGCGAGTGTGGAATTGAAACACGAGCTAGCGAATGTGAGAGGTTTAAAAATAGAATCCTTTTCACCTCACTAAAGCGAGATAAATTCTACATAAAAAAATCTAGAAATAAAAAAAACAATAAAAAAGAAAAAAAAAAGAACAAAAAAAAGTAACAGTAAAAACATTTAAAACAACGAAAGGAAATAAATATTAAAAACATTAAAATAAGAGAAAAAACATTTAAAAAAAGAAAAAATACAATAGGGGGAAAAAACATTTAAAAAGGGAAAAAGAAAAAAAACTAGAAAAATAACATAAAAGACCATACAAAACTTTAAACAATAAAAAAATACTCCATCAAAAAAAGGTTTTTCTTTAAATCAAAAAAAAAATAAAAGAAAAAATAAAAAAAACATTTTTTTTTCAAAAGCATTGAAAAAAGAGAAAACAAAAAAACAAACAGGAAGAAAAAACGTTTAGAAATAATTAAAAAACGACAAAAGCACAAAAAAAACATTTTAAAAAGGAAAAAAATAAAACAAAGCAGCTGAAACATTCAAAAAAAGGAAAAAACGTTATAAAACATTAAAAAAAGAAAAAAAAAGAAAAAAAAAGAAAAAAAAGAAAAGTAAAACATACAAAAAGGGGAAAAAAGACATTTAAAAAGGGAATAAGATAGAAAAAACTTAAAACTAACAAAAAAGACGAAACAAAAATTTAAACATTAAAAATTGACAAAACATCAAAAATATGGAAAAAAAACATGAACTATTATTAAAAAACGAGAAAAACAAAAAAACATTGAAAAAACAATAACACATTCAAAAAAAGAAATAACATTAAAAAAAGAACAGTAAAACATACAAAAAAAGAAAAACAACATTTAAAAATTATTTAAAAAACGAGAAAAACAAAAAAAACAAAAAAAACAAAAAAAAACGTTAAAAACATTGAAAAAACAATAACCATTCAAAAAAATAAATAACATTAAAAAAATAAAAGTAAAACATACAAAAAGGAAAAATAAAATTAAAAATTATAAAAAAACAAGACTAAAAAACAAAAAAAAAAACAAAAAAACAATTAAAAAATAAAAAAAACGACAAAAAAAAGATAAAAAAACATAAAAATAACACAAAAGTCCCTACAAAAATGTAAACATTAAAAAATAGGCATAAACATCAAGAAAATAAACTCATTCGTATCATGCTTAAAAAAATTATATATACTTAATAAATAAAAAGAAATCAAAAAAAGGACATACATATTCTATATAAAACATAGTTTAGACAAAAAGGGGAAATAGGTCAAAAAAACCCGCCGTGATTTGTATCGCATGTCGAAATACCTATTATAGTTAATGATTACCATCAAACATCCCAAAATCATATGGCGATATAAACATGGCTAAATAATAGTACAATGCGTCGCACGCGCATCAACTTGTTCCGGCTCTTCGCCATACAAAAGGAAACCATATTACAATGTGATAAGTATTTTTAGTAAGTAGGCGGCATTGTTAAAGGCGTCCGCTTTGGCCTTGGCCCCTGTGCCGAAACCTCTGGACTCTAACGTCTAATTTGCAATATTGCTCTTATTGTCATTAGCAAAAGGATAAAAATTGCATGAGCGTTGAAAAGAAAACCTCTTCAAGAGCGTTGATAGAAAACCCTTTCGAAAGGGTATTTTTAAGCGCTTGGAAAGGGTATCTGATATTCGTTTAGGGAACCGCTTACCCGTATTTATAGCGCTTAAAAAGCCAAATGAATGGGTATTGCGGAGCAACGGCTTTGGTAAGCAAAGCCTTACGGAAAACCCCTTCAAAAACCCTCGAAAGGGATACCGGGCGGGTCCCTGGTTTCAACACATTCATTTTCACGCCACTGCTCGGAAATGTGGCAAAAAGGAAGGGATATGTTTAGCAGTCTATGTTTGTATTTATGTGTGCTCCAAGCACTGTAGCGTTAAAGATACTGAACCGATTTTGATGAATGAAACTTATGAAAAGTAACGTAATTTTTCCCTCTGGGCTCAAATTGAAGCCAATAGGAACTGCTTGCACAAACGCAAATGGAACACACATAGAAATTCCTTTAAGTCGACCTTAAAGTGGCGATTACCGCCTCAAATGCGTGTGGAGGCCTATATCTAGCTGTTGGCGTCTTTTGGCTGATGTGAGGATGATGATGCGTGCGGAAAAACCCACTGGCCGGAAAACTAACTTTTAAATAAGGACTAATCTTAACTACTGACTGAACTGACTTCTAATAACCTCGTGTGATTTAAACAAACTTGTCTTACAGAAATATACATTTAAAAGATTTTATTCCACATAACCCTTCTCACTGCTGGAAAACGAGGCATTCGCGCGTTCAACAACATTACGAGTTGCATAGAAAATGTGCCGTTAAAAAGTGCCCTCATCACGACATCCTGCACATAAAACATCGGCTCCACCATATCTGTGCCATTAGTCAAGTTAAATTATACCTTATGTCGATGGAGTAAAAACTAGGACGACGACTTATATGTTAGAAAGATTGTACAATAATGAACAGTACCTAATTTATGCGGACGGGAGACTATCTGTCTTTGACGTTCTGTTTGTGTGCTTCTTTGGTGATATGCAAAGTTCTGATCGCAAATGATACTGTTTTTTCACTTAATAAATAGTGACGACATTTCAGTGTCGTTCGCGGTACATTGTAGACAATTTTTGAATTGACGTCAACTTTCGTTTCAATTAAAAGTTTAACTACACTTAAAAAAATACAAAATTGATCTCGTTTAAAATGGTATTGACATTTATTGTCGCAAAGAAAAAGATCTTGATTCAACACGTTTATGAGATTACTAGCTGGTCGCGTAGCTTTGCCCGCTTAAAGCAAACCTGCGGGATGAAGTTTAGTCTTTATCTATCCAGAAAGTTAATTGTATACACAGATAAAATAATTTTTGAAATGGGTTAATTGATTCTACATGATATACTCGTACCAACCAACAAAGCTAACCGCCTTTTCGGTGAACGAAATTATCGTGAAAAAACCGGTTTTATCCCAATAAGGTCCAGTTTTCTCACTGGGTTGGAAGGTTAGGAAGGTCAGATGGCTGTCGCTTTCGTAAAACCCTTTTTTTTAAACTCTAGTGCCTACGCCAAATGGTATTTTTTTTCTTTGTTTCTTAATTCATTTTACTTACTCTTTATGTGAAATTGTTGACAATTCAGTGTTTATTACATCAAACATTTCTTTTTATCCATAGTTTTTATGCGTACAAAGTCGTGGGTTGCTACTAGTTTCATACAGCTGTACCCACAATTGTTCATTGAGTACCTAAATCAATTTACCATTTGCATAAGAGCATTCTCAATAGGAACGATCTTACCCGAGAAATCTTTGTTCTACATAACACGTAGCATACATATTGGAATCTGATTTTATCGGTTTAGCTTTGGCAGAGTCAGAGCGCTCAGGCTATATCAAAAAATTATATCACAGTTTTATCGGCTGCGGAGATTGTTTCCATGATACTGTAGAAACTTAACCGTTAGTGAACTATGGTGGTTGTAACTGATGGTGCCAATGGTGAAATAATGCACGTAGGAATGGAGTTTGTACAGTTTATATACACTAACAACACATCTTCATAATAATGCTAAGATACACTTATGTCCATCAACAATATACAATAAGATTTCGCCACTCAGATTTTCTTTTCAGAACTGAAGAATGGTACACGTAAATGTGGTGGCCAGTACCTTCGTTACAAAGATGTTCTGGAAAGACACATGAAGAGATGCAAAATATAGCCCTCGAGGTGATGGCAGCACGGCGCGGCGGCCCGAATGGCGACGGTTCATCCATGAGCAGGTTAACGACTTTGAAACTGAGCGTCGCAACAAGCTCGATAAAAAGCGAGACGAGCTCAAGGCTCGCCCACCAGCAGCCATCAGTTACAACTACGTCAGTGGAGTAACAACTTGCACCAAGTTCGCTCGCACTTTCGTGAAAAAGATAGGGTAGGGTACATAAGTCACTGAGCGCACCAGAGAGTAGAAGAACAACACTCCAGTAATAATAATTGTTAATACCAAAGCCAGAACACATAGTCAGTGTGGCCGAAATCGGTCAGGACGACATCATCATCATCATCACAATAAGATTTATAATTACAAATTATCGCTTCTTCTTCTCAGTCGTAGGTGTGTACTTTGTCAGAGTGGTCGTGGTCATGTTTATCGTGTAGGTACTCAGTGGGTCTTCATCAATGTTGTGCCTCTTGCCAATTCGCAGCTTTAGCTATGACGCACCACCTCAGGCGGTTTGTGGCATTGCGGAAGCACTGGACTATGCTGGTCTCTGTGGCCGTCTTCCAGCATGCTGGCGATCAGCCCGAGCTCTTTTCCCCTTTAAAGATACCTGAACCACGAGCCTCTCCACCGATTGACCGTTCCTTAAGATGTGACCGAAGAATGTCATAACTCATAATTCGTAGTTGAACAACACATCATGTACAAGAAAAGGTCATTGTATTATTATTTCCTAAGAAAGGAGATCAAAAACTATGCCTAATAATCAAAATGTAAATAATTAATTGCAAAAAATTCAAAGCTACGACCGTTTAATTGTTGCTAGTTAGAGAGAGAAAGGGCTACTGGTCAGTGACGTCGCGAACCTCTAGCGTCATACAGTTAGTAACATTCGTTCCACATGAAGGTACATTTTGCGGAAAAGGGACAGTGTATCCCCGCCTTCAAACTAAGGACACTATGTTATAAATATAGAAAAGAAAGAAAGCAAGAAAACATTTATTCGCGACAAATAAATAAAACAAACTGCAGACACATAAGAACATACACATTTGCCACGAAATGGTCACAACTCAGCTTAAATGCTGGCAGGGCCAGCGCTGGTCTTCCAATATGATACCATTTACTCTCTTATGTTTTTATTTAATTTCACTATCACATTTACGAGTAGACTGCACGTTCTAAACCAATGTCACTGGCTAGTCTAGTGTCTATACGTTGCAATTCGTCGCCAAGGGAAATCAGAGCCCACTGTAATTATATATGTGCGATATTTATTGACAGTGGGGTAGAACCACAACGGGGAAGGAAAATTAACGGACTAGTTAACACACTTTTCGTTTCGGAATTTCATCTAAAAAAAAGCATCTTGCAGCAAAGGTCAAAGTTCCAAAGGAAGTCATACATGTTGCATTTCATATTTAAAAGATATGTTTACGCGGGTCTAACGTGATGTTTGGTTCACATGACGTCTTTTGCACGGTTATCACAAGACGGCGCGCAAGCTGTGTCGCAGCAAGATAGAATATCCGTCTCTTTCTAGTTAGAACACTTAAAGAGAGACAGTTAACCTTGCTGAGACCACTGCTGGTGCTATTCGTGTCGAAAAGTCAGAAACAAAGGTAAACTAGTGGCTCTGAGAACTCGAGATAACGGAGAATTGTTTATTTTCCGATCTGGTTGAACAAATATTATTATACATATTATAATATTTAGTTTATAATATTTAGTTTATAATCTTACTCGCGATATTATAAACTGTCGAAAAATTGTGAACTGTCGTCACAACCGTTCACAATTTAATGCAATATTTTTCGTTAGTTTATAAACTTTCAATGTCGAATCGTCAAATTGTGAACTGAGATCAAATCGGCTTGCTACGGAACGTACACAAAGACTAGGTAGGTTAGGTTAGTCAGGTATGTTCAGTTGCCCGAAGGGCAAAGTGCCCAGAAATAGGATCCCCGCGCAGCGGGGCTCCATCGACACTGCTGAATGCCGAAATAAATGGAATAAAATGTCTGAATAACAAAAAAAAAAACAATCATTTTCTGACGTAAGTGGAAACTGATGCAAGTGGAATCATTCGCTTAACTAAACAGCGCACAGGTTGCGTTCCGAATCAGGCAAAGATTCAGTTTACAATTTGACGATATGACATTGTAAGTTTTTAAACTGACGAAAATGAATGCATAAAATTATGAATTATTTTGGCAGTTCACAATATTCCGTCAGTTTACAATTTAATGGGTAAGATTATAAACTGACGGTTTTCACAATCTAACGGTGGCATATATTCATCTTTAACGTGCTCACAAAATTTCACGAGAAACGGATGAAAAATACGACCTGTAGAGGAGAAACAGCCAGTAGACGAGAAATAAGTTTTGGCCAAGCTGAAATGGAGAGCTTCATTCGCTTCGCTCGCTTTTTGAGGTGGCCGTAGAATTTGACGACCGAAGCCCGTGGTAGTGATAGTGACCCTGCCTACAAAGGTGAGGGTCCTAAGTTCGAAGCTCGCTAAGGGCATATCATTATTCAGCTTGAATGTCTGTGAGTCATGGATGTCTTCTATGTGTTTAAGTATTCATATGTTTTAAAGTTATCCCTTAACATTAAGGCTCCGCACGTTCATGGTCTTCTCTCCCTCTCACTGAGCATACTCGTGAGCGAGATGGAAGTGCGTGTTAGAAAGCGCGGATATGATCTTTTTTCGGAATATTGCATAAAACGAGAGGAAATTTAAGTAAGTAAGAGAATAGAGTTATTGTTTAATACTTTATGAAGAAGATTATAAAATCACATCTTTTCTGATAAAAAATTGAGCAGTAAAAAGGATACAAGTGAAATAATAGGGTTCACTTAAGATTTTTTTTCTCTACTTTCTTTTGTTTAAATGAATTTCCACGAAATTAATGTTACTTCTCATATCTTGCAGATTATGATAGGTTTTTTCCGACGCTAAAATTGTTACGTCATTATGTATAAAAAGGTTTCTAAGCAACTAATTTTTACGAAAATTTGTAAGGTCGAGCCTTAATTCAATTACCTCGTCGGTCCTTAAGTTCTGTCACAAGGTTTTTGATAGATAAAAATCAGCAATAAACTTTTTCATATTCGTTTTATACATGATTAAAAAGCTTATTGTATACGAATCAAATTGCAATACAATAAACTTTGACAATTATCGCAATATGACAAAAAAGCCTTGTAAGTTGAGACAATTGTGAACCCAAAACACGCCGCATCTGACAAAAATACCACTTACAACAAATTTAATAAAAAAACTGTGTTCCAGATGACCAACAAGGTTTTTTTTATATATTCTGAAACCTCGATTTTAGACCATGCTTAGCAACTAGCATTCAATTTTCTGTTAGCTTTCAATTCCAACTGCTCCCATGGAGAACTTTACGTACTTTTTACGTTTTCAGAAAAACGCGTAAATTTGATCTTGTGGGCAACAAGTACACTCCGTAAAATGTGAATATGACAATGAGTTTTATCCAAACTTACTTATATTATGCTTCAAAATGGAGGAGGGAGGGTTCAGGGAGGGGTTCTGACTAATATCTCACGTAAGTTTGTAAGGTTTTAAGAATTATGGAGAAAAGATACAGTGAATCACGTCCGTGTTTTTGATTGCCTAACAAAGTGCAATATCTCTGAAGAAACTAGCATTTGTGTAATATGGCTTTAAGCATTTAAATCCAATAATCGTTCTAATTTATCAGTATTCAATGAGTTTTCAAACCATATATGGCATTAAATAAAAATATAATCAATAATGTTTTATCACAAATGTTTTGCCGCATAGTAATTAATACCAATTGGTATTAATTACTATGCGGCAAAACATTTGTGACAGAACTTAAGGACCGACTAGGTATTATTATTTATATATACTCGTAACAACAAGTCAAGTCAGTAGTCAAAGTGAATCTTCGCAGTGACTAGGGATGCATAAACTAACACCTTATTTACACGAGGTGCGGTGTGCCGATGTGTGCAGCCGTATTTGCATTTCATTAAGCCTGTTGGCTGTTTATACGTTCCTGGTAGCATTACCAACTATACTCGTTTCAGTGTTTAGACAGAACGTATCTTAATCCATAATCATGGTGCTTATTTGCTAGCTCCACGATTTACTTAGTATTGCAGAATGTAGAACGAGAAGATAAATACGAGTATATATGCAACATTTTGGTTTTTGAATAGCCTAATTCTTTTACGAGCCGGTGGTGAAAGATCCTAAAAATAATTTATTTTTCAATATTTCATTATTAATAGGGGCCTTTGAAAGAAAGGGTTAACGGGGTGATAACGTAACGTTTTGCCCGCGCGTTAGGTAGATCAAACTGTCATTTTTCCATATAAAAATTAACACTTAGATCTACCTAACGTACCTAAGTACAATGCGTTACGTGATCGACCAGAGGGTCACGTAACGTATCGAACGCGCGTTAGGATAGTTTAACTGTCATTTTTCCATATAAAATTTGAAATTTAGATCTATCTAACGTTCGTACAATGCGTGACGTGATCAACCAATAGTTCGAAGAGAAGTACAACGGAATGTCATCACGCTGATATTAGATTTCATGTTCATGTCGTCACAACAATGTCATACATAATACAATAAAATGTCAATCACTACATATTATAAAACAAAGTCGCTTACCGCTGTCTGTCTGTCCCTATGTATGCTTAGATTTTTAAAACTCTTTTAATAAATAGATACAGTGATTCAAGAGGAAGGTTTATATAATATAATATATAATAAACTCGTGCGAAGCCGGGGCGGGTCACTAGTTAATTACAATCACTAACAAAACAGCCTTCTATTTCCGAAACTTTCATCAATATAAATTCGTTGTTACACCAAATTATACCAAACAATTTTAAAGTAAATATTGTGTGATCGCTCTGAAACCTTTAAATATTCACCGTTGCTTTTGTACCCTTGCCAGTGTAATATATTATAAATTCATTTATTTTTTATTTTTGTTCGGTGCTCATTTGTTTTGCAAATTAATTCCCACTGCACTTACAGTTTGTGAAATGGTCGGACCCACCGATTGAGCACAGCTGACACATTTCTCACTGGGTGTTGTGCAACATGTAACCAGTTTGTTTTTACAATAAATTATTTAGGGTTTTTTTCTCCGACGTATAGCCACCGAATTCATTCATCATCATTTTAGAGAGGTAGGGCACAGCGGAATGTCATCTCGCTCGTATGTGGAGCAGCCCAACTGGGGAATTACCTCCACTTTACAGAAGACCGCAGCCATAATAGCACCACTGCTTTGTAGTGTTGCTATATTATTGCATGCTATGAAGCATGTGGTGTTGTGTTCCTGGTGGTGAGTAAGGTCGCCAGAGCTCCCTAGGATGCGCTGTGTTGGGAGTGAGGTGCCTGCATGTATCTATCTGCCAACACAGCGAATCCTCAAGTGAATAAAGGGTCGGCAACGCGCTTGTGATTCTTCTGGAGTCACAAGTGTCCATAGGCTACGGTACCAGCTTAACATCAGGCAGGCCATAAGCTTGTTTGCCAACGTCGTTGTATAAAAAAAAACATATCAGCTGAAAGACGGCCACTGCTGTACATGGGCCTCCCCCAAAGAGTGCCACAATGGCCGGTCCTGCGCCACCCGCATTCAGTGGAACCCCGCGGCCTTTACTAGTTCATCAGTTCGCCTTGGCCTACCCACGCTGCGCCTTCCGGTACGTGATCGCCACTCGAAAACCTTTCCACCCACAGCCATCGGAATCAGCCGAATTCATTGTCAAACTATTATTTCAAAATTCAAACTATATTCTCGAGCGTGTGTCGTATTGTTATGGACGAGTAACGTATTATGGGAGTATTGAAAACGTAATTTTTTTTCTACAGTGTCTTAAAGAGTCAATTTATTTTAAAACATTTTGTCTTGTCACAAAACCGCCACCACGTATTTTCAATCCCTAAGTCAAGTCTAAACAGTTGATACAAATATTGAATAGACTACCATATTACGCAAAGGATTCCTAACTTCCTTTCAGATTCGTCTGATTTTTAATAAACATATTCAAATTTACGGCCTCCGTAGCCCAGTGGGTAGTGACTCTGCCTACAAAGCTGGAGGTCCCGGGTTCGAATCCCGGTCAGGGCATTTATTTGTGTATTTATCACGAATATTTTGTTCCTGAGTTATGGATGTTATGTATGTATATAAGTATCTATATGTATGCATCTATTATATATATCATCGCCTAGTACCCACAACACGAGCCTAACTGAGCTTACCGTGGGCCTAGGTTGATTTGTGTAAGATTGTCCCGTAATAAAAAAAAAAAAAAAAAAAAAAAGATCTTCAATCTCACAGCGCCAAAACCTATGCCACAATTATGTTTCAAACACAATTTCTGTAATTTTTCCGTAGCACACACAGCACTAGGCTTCTTCACTCCATCATGCATAACGCGGTCCATTAGTCCGTCTGAACAATCGATGGCATCGCTTTAATGCACCGGATAATGCGGGATCAGCGATATATCGTACCTTGAAACGAATAACGTCACATGTCATTATGTAACGTGGTTACATTCGGCATTTGCCGTCCAAGTTGTACGGAGTTTGCGCCCATTGATGAGATGCAATGATCGATTTTATTGTAGTTGCTGATATTGTAAGCCTAAAAGTGCTTTTGGCGAAGTTGAGTTTTTGGCGAGAAGATAAAGTTAATGGAAATCTAGAAGGGTAGGTATAATGTCCAGAAAGCTACGAAACAAATATTGATATGTATTGACGCTGTACCTACAACGACAGTAATAAACCAGCACTTGGTCCGAACGGTTGTTTCACTATATATATATAAACACCTCACTGGCGACGACGCGAAAGTACCCACGCATAGTAAAAACATGGCGTACCTCGGTTCTCTTCCTAATTTCGATTATAAATCCGGAGAGTGGTCAATTTTTAAAGGCAGACTGACGCAATTTTTTAAAGTTAATGAGAGTATTAAACCCGGTAATAAATGTGCAGTGTTAATAACGCATCTTTCGGACGATTCTTATCGCTTGGCACGTAATCTCGTGTACCCTCGTGATTTAGAAGTGTTAGAATATGAGCAACTTATTACAGTTTTAGATAACCATTTTAATGTAAAAAAGTGTTCGTTTGCTGATAAGGCTAAGTTTTACGGGGCGACCAAGAAGCCTGACGAATCCTTGAGTGAGTGGGCAGCGCGACTACGTGGTTTGGCAAGTTATTGCGAGCTCGGCAATGCCCTGGAAACGGTACTTAGAGACCGTTTCGTCCTCGGTCTGGGCTCAGGTCCCGAACGCGACAAGCTATTCGAACAAAACGCGTCGAACCTCACGATCGCGAAGGCACTGGAGATCGCGGAGCAAGCGGCGAGTGCAAGACAAGCCCAGGTGATGGTCAGCGAGACCGGCAGTATCAGCGGGCTGATAAAGGAGGAGCCGGTATATCGCGCGACGAGTGCGGCGAAGCCGTGGCGCGGCGGCGGCGGCGGAGGCCGCGGCGGCGGCGGCGGCGGCGGCGGAGGCCGCGGCCGCGCGAGTCGGGATGGCGCGGGCCGCGCTGTTTCATCGGATTCACTGTGGCGCGATCGTGACGACGTCAATAGGTGTAGCATTTGTGGAATGAAGAATCATAGTGCGGAAATGTGCCGTTATAAGGGTTATAAGTGCGATAAGTGCGGTGCGAAGGGACACTTAAAAAAAGTATGCAAACTAAGATTCCACAATATCCAGACACAAGAAGAAGAATTGGATACTGCTTGCGAGGACTGTAAGGAATGTGCTCTTTACAACTTAAGGTATGAACATTTTGAACCAATTACCATAACTGTATTTATTAATGATGTCAGATTCCAAATGGAACTAGACTCCGGGTCGGGAATAAGCGTAATCTCCGACGAATGTTATAAACAACATTTCTTTGGTTTACCGTTAAACGAGTGCAATATCAAAATGTGTTTTTATAATGGGCACAAAATCACGCCGTTAGGGTTTTTCTCAGTATGTGTCGAATATAATGCGATCAAAAGTAACCTCAAAATATATGTAATACCTAAAGGAGGTCCGCCCTTGCTTGGGCGTGATTTTATGGCCAAATTCGGCATCAAATTAAGTACAGTCGAAAATAATAATAGCATAAGTTATGACCGTGACCATTACGAAAAGGAGGTCAAAGAGTTATTGCATGTTTACTCTGATCTATTCAGTGGGGAATTGGGCCGTTTCAATAAATTTAAAATTATTCTCCGCCTAAAAGATAATGTGGTGCCTGTGTTTTTTAAACCACGACCAGTTCCCTTTGCCCTCAAGCACAAGGTTGACGAAGAACTCGAGCGCCTAGTCAACTTGGGTATATTGGTTCCAGTAAACTTTTCGGAATATGCAACTCCGATTGTTCCCGTTTTGAAGGAAAACGGTAAAATCAAGATAGCGGGCGATTATTCCGTAACACTAAACAAAGACTTACTTATTGAGAAATACCCAATGCCACGTATTGAGGAAGTATTTGCGAGATTAGGAGGTGGTGAACGATACACAAAGTTAGACTTGAGCAATGCGTATAACCAGTTCGAGCTGAGCGACGAGTCCCGCAAGCTCACCACCATCAGCACCACGCGGGGCCTGTTCCAGTATAGTAGGCTCGTCTATGGGCTGGCCAATGGGCCGGCCGTCTTCCAGAGGACAATGGAGACCCTATTGGTGGGTATAGATGGCGTGAGTATCTGGCTGGATGACGTGTGTATCACGGGTCCTGATAGGGATACTCATTTGGCTAGGTTACGCGAAGTTCTCTTCCGATTAAAAGATGCCGGTTTAAAATTACAAAGAGACAAGTGCGAGTTTTTTAAGCCAAGCGTAACATATCTAGGTTACGTAATAGATAAAAACGGGCTTCGAACATGTCCAAAAAAGACCGAAGCAATTATCGATGCCACCCGTCCAAATAATGTGCAAGATGTCAAAAGGTTTTTAGGGTTCATTAACTATTACCGAAATTTTATTCCGCGAGCATCGAGTGTGTTGAGTCCTTTGCACAAATTACTTAAGGTTGACGCTGTATGGAAATGGGGGGACGAGCAGGAGAAGGCGTTCACCGCGATCAAGCGAGAACTAGCTTCGGGGCGTGTCCTAGCACATTTTGATCCTGACGCACGTCTAGTTCTGAGCGTCGACGCTGGACCCGCCGGTCTAGGCGCCGTGCTGGCACAGGGGCCGGAGGGCCGCGAGCGCCCGCTCGCCTTCGCATCGCGGTCACTCGCGCCTAGCGAAAAAAATTACAGTCAGGTGCACAAGGAGGCGGCGGCTATAGTTTTTGGGGTGAAACACTTCCACCAGTACCTATACGGACGAAGTGAACCATTTGTACTCAAAACTGACCACAAACCACTACTTGCAATATTTGGCAAGAAAAATGGTGTTTCGGTTATGGCGGCCTCCCGGTTACAACGGTATGCTATCTATCTGTCGGCCTACAATTACGTAATTAGCTACGTATCGAGTGAGAAAAATATAGTAGCGGATTATTTTTCAAGGGCACCGCAAATGGTAAACAATCCAACCGAGTTAAACATTGACGAAGGTAGTTCATACTTAAATTTCTTAAATGAAAATACCTTACCAATATCTTTCAAAGATATAAAGGCGGCGACGGCATTAGATAACACTATGGAAACGGTTAAGAAATACATACGAAATGGGTGGCCACGGAAAATCAACTGCAAGAATGTTCAACCGTATTTCAGATGCAAAACTGACTTAGATATCGAAAATGGTTGCATTTTGCGTGGTCACCGAATAGTGGTTCCTCCGATTCATAGGGCACGCGTGTTAGAGGAGCTCCACAGGGGTCATTTGGGAATTGTAAAAACTAAGAGTATTGCACGCGGTAGGCTATGGTGGCCAGGTCTGGACTCTGATATTGAGAGCGTCGTGCAAAATTGCATCGTGTGCAGCAAACTGCGAGCCGCCCCGCCCCGCGCGCCCCTCCCGTGGCCACGCGCCCGCGATTGCTGGGAGCGACTTCACATCGACTACGTGCAAGTCAGGCAAAGAGTATATCTGGTCGTGGTAGATTCATTCAGCAAATGGCTGGAATGTTTGCCCATGGGTAAAGATATTTCGTCCAAAGCCCTGATTGTAAAATTAAAATATTTATTTTCTACATTTGGGCTACCCAAAACCTTAGTATCGGACAACGATCCAAAAATTAACAGCGAGCTGTTTAGACGATTTTGTGCTGTAAACGGGATAAAGTATATAAATTCACCCATCTACCACCCTTGCAGTAATGGTCAGGCAGAAATTTTCGCTAGGATTTCTAAGAAAATGATAAAATGTATTCATAGTTATGACACCAACATGTCATCGGACGATATCAATGAGCAATTATTGACTTTTTTATTTGAATACCGCAACAGTGTCCATTGTAGTACTAACGAAACACCTGCAAAGCTAATGTTCGGAAGGGAAATGCGAAGCAAACTTGATCTTATTTTACCACGCAATGACCATGACAACGAAGACATAATTAGCTTAGCTGGTGCTCGTAAATTTGAGATAGGCCAGAGTGTCTGGGTGCGATGTTTTGTTGCACAAAAACCTGTATGGCGCGTAGGAACAATAGTAAATAAGGTGGGAAATCGAATGTTCACAGTAGATGTCAGGGATAGCGGTAAATGTATACGGCACGTTGATCAGCTGTTGCGTTATTCAGGTAACTCGCACAATGATAACAATGACGCAGCGCGAGCGACCCCACCGCCCGCGCCCGCGTCAGCTGATATCTCGCGACCTTTGACCCTTGCGCCCGCTCCCGCGCCAGCGCCGACGTCGCCAGCGCTGCGTCCCTGCGCCTGTGCCAGCTCTGCTCCATCCACACACTCACCAGTGTTAATGTCGATGCCGGACGCAAATGAAACCGATAATCAACATGGCGATGAACCACGTGACGTTGCCTCCGACAACGACTTTTATGAATGTATAGATCTGGATGGGGAAGGAGAGGAAACGGACCGATTGGTATCAACTACGAATATTGAGGCGCCTAACGCCAACCCCGCTGACTCGTGCGTTGCGTCCACGCAACAGCTGATCCAGCCTGAGGATGATCACCAGTCGGACCCGATTCGGGCCCCATATGTATTAAGGCCCAGAAAAAAAAAAAAGATTAACTATAAATAACAAACAGATTTAATATTAATGTAACTATATGTAGTTGTTTACAGTGTATGTTTATTTTCTCGTCAGGTTCCCAGAATAACGTGAGAGGAGTGATATGTATTGACGCTGTACCTACAACGACAGTAATAAACCAGCACTTGGTCCGAACGGTTGTTTCACTATATATATATAAACACCTCACCTTTCTGAAGTTATCAAATTGTGAGGTGCTCTATCTTCGCCTGCATATAACGACATTTGAATAAAAAAAAATATTATTTTGCCGACCCATTTATAAGCAAAATACTTATCCACTAGCCTTGAAATATACAACCACTCTTACTAGATTTTTACTTTTCAAAGTAGTAGTGGATATCCACGAAAGAGGTATGGTTTCCGAGTAGCAAAAATAAATGAAATAAGGAATAGTAATATAACACTACTCTCGCACTTTGTATACATATTTTACACGCATAAATACCGCGTTAAACCCGTGTAAAACAGTCATTCAAATAATAGCCCGGTGGCCAACTGCAAGAAACCATACGTGATAAAAAAATAGAAAATGCCTACTCTGTAGGGGTAGCTGACTTTTAGGCACTTCAACTGCTCTTGGTCGGCCGCGGCTTGACTTGGCAAATTTTGCGCAAAAGGCAAAAAAGTAGTACAAAAATTCATCGAAAAAAACGTCATCGAAAAATAGAATGAAACTTGTATGGTAGGATAGCTGCCTTTGAGGACAGTAAAAAAAAAGTGGTCGGCCAAATCCAGTGTTGGCAGGTTCCTGTGTCCGACCGAATTTGTGGTACCACGTGACAGCTGCATTTTACGTCATCGAAAAATGGAATGAAAAAATCGGATTAAAATAGCTAAATTATACCTGTTGACGTATGTCTTGGTCGGCCTGGTTAAATAGATGTAGCCGACCGCAATTAGATGAAGCCGACCCCAAGGTTGTGGAGCAGACCCCAAGCAGATGTAGCCGACTTCAAGTAGATGGAGCCGACCCCAAGTAGATGTAGCCGACTTCAAGTAGATGTAGCCGACCACAAGTAGTTGTAACCAACCTCAAGTAGATGGAGCCGACCTCAAATAAATGGAGCCGACCCCAAGTAGATGTAGCTGACCTCAAGTAGATGTAGCTGACCTCAAGTAGATGTAGCTGACCTCAAGTAGATGTAGCCGACTTCAAGTAGATGAAGCTGATGACTTAGATGCAGCCGAACGCCGGTACGTGCGGCCTCGCTGATACCGGTCGGTCGGCATGGTTATGACAGTCAAAAATTGAAATTATATAAAATTGTATGAAAAAGACTGCTTTTTCACAAAAGCACGGCAGTATATTGCGATAGTCTTATTAAATTAAATATTTAAGCAATGAAGAAACCATATTTTCAATAATTGAAACAAGCAAATTTTTTTTATAAATGTGGTCGGACTGCAAAAACTGCCAGGCTAAGGTGAGGCCGACCAAAACATACGTCAACAGGTTTAATTTAACTATTATAATCCGTTTTTTTTCATTCCATTTTTCGATGACGTAAAATGCAGCAGTCACGTGGTACCACAAATTCGGTCGGACACAGGAACCTGCCAACACTGGATTTGGCCATGGACATAGGAAAACCTATGGACAGGGTGTATTTTTCAAATATCATTTGTTTAGACATAAAATTCCCAAAAATAACTCTGTCTCATTTTAACCAAGCACCATATGGCTACCAAAAAAGAGATGGTAGTATAACAGTCAGAACCGAAAGTTGATGATCAAATGTCAAGTGTGGCCTAAAATCGCCATTTTATGCGCCACGAAATGTCAGTTCCCGTCAGTTTAGTGGGTACTTCATATGTCAACGACTGATGTAAACATACCAAAATAATAAAATTACTATTAATTGAACATTATAAACTGCATAAAGCCCAAAGAGCACAATTAGTGGAATGTGGTGACCATGCCCAGGTGCAGCATAATCGGATGTGGCTTAGGAAAAGGCCCAAATCAGGAAAGTTTATCCTTGCACCGGTATGTAATGTATTTTTATTGAAATATTGGATAGTTTAAGCATTATCGAGAGCTGAGCATTTGCATTATGTTGTAATGAGTACACAGATTAAGATTAGTTATGTGTTGTAATAGGATTTAGCTTTATTTTCGATATTTTTGTACTTAAAGTTACGTTTGAGTGGCAGTTAGGGTTGTTCTTGAAAATATCGATACTGAATGGCGATGACGTCATTTGCATCATCGAATTTTCTATTTCTATAACCAGTGAGATCTCAAGACAGTATCTTGCAATAAAAAAAACCTGAATAACCGTCTGGGTTGTCAAGATTGGTAAAATTGTATAGTAGGCAGGTACTACCTTGGAACTAAACAGGCTTCATTGATCGCTAATATAGCTATTTATAAAGGTTATCAAGAAGCGATTGTGCTAAGCAAAAAAATGTTGGAGGAAATTGGACCTTAAAATATAAGGCAAAATGTAAAAGAAATATACCTACATTTGCTCTCTACATTTTGGTCAGAAATGCTTCAACAAGACCCTAAATGTTATTAGAATACGAGATGGTGCACTGCCATCAAAATATATATTGGTATCTTGTCGTTTTTTTGAGTAGTTAACTTTGTATTTGTAGGGTATACTGACACTATACAATAACTTTACGTTTGTTTGCCTGCCTGTCAGTCTGTAGTGTAGGTATCACAGAAGCTGGAATGGAAATTATTAGAAATTTATTTAGATGAAGACACTGTTTTGCTGCTTAGAATAAATTACTGAGCCATTATTTTTTTGCCCATGTTTGATGCCATAGAAAAAATGAAAGAAGAAAGAAAATACATTTATTTAATGTCACACACACAATGCTAGCAAATAATTATTTTTCTAGTAACTTAAATCATGGGATTCCGCTTAGTAATGCCTGATACAACAATTATTGTAAAAATACAGTGTCATTTAGATCATCTTAAATAATGTACCTACTTAATAATACTTAATTACAGGAAACCAGCACGTTCTGAGATCTGTCTACTCGTATATTATCGATAAACATATTCCCTGTTTTATCGATAGCAGAACAGCACGACATCCGCCATGTTATGCGCCAATATGACAGTATACTTGGCACGCTCATTTTGTTGATACTTCACGTCCTTTAGTTTCTTTGGTCATTGGATTTGGCCGACTACTTTTTTTTTACTGTCCTCAAAGGCAGCTATCCTACCATACAAGTTTCATTCTATTTTTCGATAACGTTTTTTTCGATGAATTTTTGTACTACTTTTTTGCCATTTGCGCAAAATTTGCCAAGTTAAGCCGCGGCCGACCAACAGCAGTTGAAGTGACTAAAAGTCAGCTACCCCTACAGAGTAGGCATTTTCTATTTTTTTATCACGTAGGGTTTCATGCAGTCGGCCACCGGACTATAAGGAATAGTAATATAACACTACTCTCGCACTTTGTATTCATATTTTACACGCAAAAATACCGCGTTAGACCCGTGTAAAACAGTCATTCAAATAAGGATTAGTAATACTGTAATTCGAATTCGTAATTTGCCCCAAATAGAGTGGGCGTAGGGTAATAAATTAATAATCTAACATCAGATCAATTAAATATAGGATAGAACTAATACCTACCTACTTGTCATATTACACACATTCGAACCTATACATTGTAGATATGTTTTTTTTAATTAAACCGTTAATGGAAATTTATTTACCATTCTATATCATAAAGTACCATGTAAAATTTCTAATTTTAAGATTGCCTCGTGGCAAATAATCAATACATAGTATAAAACAAAGTCGCTTCCCGCTGTCTGTCTGTCTGTCTGTCCCTATGTATGCGTAGATCTTTAAAACTACGCAACGGATTTTGATGCGGTTTTTTAAATAGATAGAGTGATTCAAGAGGAAGGTTTATATGTATAATACAAACCATACATGCATGTATTACCTATACACATAAACCCGTGCGAAGCAGGGGTGGGTCGCTAGTTGAAAATAAATTACATTATTTCTCCGTTTTTATGTCAATTAAATGAACATTAAACCAAAGACAGCGGTCTACCACTTTTCTATTCTATTATTTTTGAACAAGCGAGCGAAGAGAACGAAGTTCTTCGTTTCAGCTTGGGCCAAAGTTCCTTCGTATGTCCGGCGTCTGTCCGGCTGTTCTCCTCTACAAGTCGCATTTCTCTCGTGAAAACTTGTGAGCAGGTTCAATAATTATACAGGTTTTTTGTCGATTAAGTTTTCCAAGATTATTTTTTTTTAATAGTCATTTTCGCTATTACACTAAAGTTCAAAAGTGGTAGACTACAATAAAAAACTCAAAAATAACAACAACCTGCCTATCTTAACCTTAATACCAATAGTAAATAAAAAATCAGGTCGAAATGACAAGTGCTATGAATACAAGTTTATTGCAATAACTGAACAATGGTTGTATATTGGACTTCACAATACGTTGTAATTATGGTCATGATAAACTGTCATACAGTTGTAAAGCAATGACAATCGGGGTGACCCCTGTGTCAGAGTGTGGAGCTGGCGCAAGGCATACGAAGCAAGCGTTTCGAAAAGTTATTGACCCGATAATAATAATTTAATTTATTTTGCACCATTAAGCGAAAACAACTAAGAAAAACCAAAAACTAACACTTAGGCAAAAACAGGCGGTCTCATCGCTGAAGAGCGATCTCTTAATCAATATGAATAGTAGGTATAAGCAATTGTCGGTGTAGTACCGGTAAAAAATTGGAATGTAAAAGTTTTAACCGACGAAAAATCAATCATCCCCTATTTTCCTACCCTTAAGGTTGGTTTTGTTTTTCTAAATTTATACTGGACCAACTTCGGGGTATACCCTTTCCAATGAAAAAAGAATGATCAAAATCGAACAACTCTGTAAAAAGTTATGCGTTGTCATACATAAAAAAAATATATATATATACGCGTCGACTTGAGAACCTCCTCCATTTTTTTCGTCGGTTGAAAAGTATGTATTAAAGTAAAAAGGAAAAAAGTAAAAAAGAAAAAAAAAACCATTGTATTAGTTTTATCTCTCGTTAAAATGACGAAAAAAAAATATTATATTTGCGTTTAAGTCGATATTTGTATCATAGTCGAGATATCATTTCTAATTCAATATTCTGTGTAACTGTTATGTTATGTTATCGAAAAAATTGTGGAGTAACATAAGCCCGTTTAATATAGAGCGTTTTCGGGGGGTGCCGGTGCGTGCAGATTTCAAATGCATAAAACATCAGAAAAATAAATCATAAGAAAGTTTTAGTGCTACAGTTGTTTTAATTCCGGATTATACTTTTGATTTTCGTAATAAAATAAAAAGATGCAAGTTCCCTCACGCGTTCCAAACGTTACGTGATGACCCCTCCAATGTTTTCATCGTGACATGCTTTAAGTATTTATACCGTTATAGAGTTGTACTCAAGTCCGCTACTTTTTTAACCGCTTTCTCTTATAACTTCCAGCCTACAAGATGTAACAGGAATTAGTAGCGACAGCCTAGAAACTCGAGCCGCCGTACACATGTCCCTTATTCGTCCCACTCAGCAAACAGGGGACAAATTTATGTCATTTCATACAGAAATGCTCGCGCGATATGTTCCAAGTTCAATGTTGACATTTTGCATTATTCTACAGAGTGTTCCATAATCAAGAGGTTTTCGTTATTAAAGCCGATATTTGGTCCGACCCCCACAACGTTAGATATATTCCCTTTAATTAAAATTGTTTTATTCTATGAAATCGTTAACGAATTTTTCTGTTTTTAACAGACTTCAAAAAAGGTGAGAACCTCCTCCTTTTTTGAAGTCTGTTAAAAACAGAAAAATTCGTTAACGATATCATACAAAAAAAAAACAAATTCGATAAGTCGGTAATTTATGAACCGATTTCAATTTTTTTTTTTTTGAAAGCATATACTACCAGATTGTCCCGTTGTCACTAAAATCCAGTTAAGATGGTGGGATCCTGGAGAAATCGAGGCAACTATTCAAATTCTATAGCCAAACTTGAAGAAATTTGGCGACTGATTTGAAGTCGGTTAAAACTTTGTTGTTAAAGTACCTAAATTATTAAAAAGTAAAAATGTAGTTAGGCGATTATGTTTGATAGATGTAGTTTCTAGGCGCGGTGTTCTGGCAGCGATATACAATGTCCGAGATTAAGTTTCTTATTTAAGAACACATAAACGTACTTACTTCTTACTTAATAATGCTGTAATGTCAATATCGTTTTTAATAATTAATTTTTGAAGTTGTTTGTTTATACTATTTCAGACAACTTTTATATTTGTGTTACTTTTGACAAATTGCATTTTGGAACGCACTATGATACTCCATGAATAATATTCATACACAAAAAATCTTGAAGATCTATATTATATATATCTACTAGTACTGTGATTTTTTTTTTTCAAAATTGGTCAGCTAGGTAGTTTCGGAGTTTCTTTATCAACATCACCATATCAGCCGAAAGACGTCCACTGCTGGACCACCAAAGAGTGCCAAAGTGTACCTCTTTCTTATTAGTATTAATTATAGTAGCTGTAGATATCACTGAAAAGACTCTACCAAATTCAGTAGGTTTTGCTTGAAATACTAACAAACATCCTCGCAAATAATTATTCGCTTTTATATCATCGCCTTTTTGCACATAGACAACCTAAATTGCAACAACCTATATCACAATCGAAGCCCCGGTCGGAGGTTAATCATTTTATTCACCAGTATACAGTTACGGGTATTATTGACACGCCAAATGTCGGGGGAAACGGTCAAATTGAATGTGTGATTGGAAAATCAATACTGGCGCCGTTATGCGACTAGTTTTGGTAATATTGATGATAAATATAATTGAACGAAACTACATTAATGTCAGTAGGCGTACATTAAAATATGCAATACATGAGAAGGTTGTAGATATGTTTTTCATCTTTCATTTGTTGCCGAAAAGTAATGAGTGTTATAGGTATTTTATGAATAGATCAACCAATAATGTAAGAAAAATTGTTGTGTCATATATATCTTACACTACAATAAACTATTAAAAATTCTAAGACATGTATGAGAGTAACACTACGAGTATACTTACTTATAAGAAGTACGTAATATCAAATAAAAAGGTTTAAAAATTAAGTCCGTCTATTAAAAAACGTAACCCAATTCACATGGCCAAAATTAAAAGTATGCAAGTACTACAACATTAAACCTACTGTTATTGCTAACAGAAATAAATAAGCAGCACATATTTTGATAAGAAATTAAATATTGTTCAGTTTTAGCTACCCAGACTATAAAATATAATAATCTTTGCTATTTAAATCAGAACAAAAGGAAATTTTCAAACAGTTCACAAGTGTTTATTATCTCAAAAGTTTACATTAAATAATTTCGATTTCATGATAAGTATTTTAACCAACTTGAATTGGAAATAAGGAATCGTGTCCAAATGGCCCCTACAGAAATGTTTGCTAAAATCAGTTATCAATAACTGAAAGCCAAGCATCCGACTAATCAGTTTTCGATCGATTTCATATCGAAGGAGTGAAATCAATTTCAGATTTAGTACTGCATCGATCGAGATCACGGGTCCCGTTCTTCATTAACCGATTTTATCGCGAACGATTTTAATAATTGGAACTCCCTCAGATTTTGTTCCGCTGATTACGAATTTTGAGTCCCGTCCTTGAGTTCCCCGAATCTTATCTTATCTTTTGAATTTATTATGGCGAAGAATGTTCTGTCATTGTTTGGATGCCTGAACGTCTTTATTCTTGAATATGTAATACTAAATAATAATATAAATGTGATAGTGTCCGTCAAATCACCCAAAGAGCAATAGAGAGGGCTATGCTGGGAGTTTCTCCGTGTGATCGCATCAGAATATAGAATAACCGATATAGCCCTCCAAATCGCTAAACTTAAGCCTACTGCAGGCGGGGTACATTGCACGTAGAACCGATGGCCGTTGGGGCGGAAAGGTTCTCGAGTGGCGACCACGTACCGGAAGGCGCAGCATGGATGGACTGATGACCTGGTAAAGGTCGCGATAGTCCGCTGGTTGCGGGAGGCGCAGAACCGGTCATTGTGGCACTCTTTAGGGGAGGCCTATTTCCAGCAGTGGACGTCTTTCGGCTGATATGATGATGATGGTAATGAAAATGTCCGTCTTATATCTTTATAAACTTGAATCGCTGAACTGATTTAGATATAAATATACATACATATATGTACTATCGCCCAAGGGTAGGGGTTCACACTTTCTTAACAAAATCGTGTAAACACGCATACAGTTTAATCGAAAAATTACCCTAGAGGAGTGTACCCGTACCCTTGGGCGATAGTACAATTTTACATGAAGATTGTATGAGTTCCGAAGAAGGACATAATGTAAAACATTTTTACAATTGTAAAAAAATAAAAGGGTCGACAGAGGGTCGCGTGAGTACATTTGGTCAGCGCCATTGATATTGGACAGAAATCATAGGGATATAATTTCGTCTTTTTACATACAGTAGATTCGTAAAAATTTTAATAACAAATATTTCGCCAAAACCAGCGTTTACCATTGAGTGCTCACTTTCATTATAATTATTGTGAAGTCGACGACGCCAAAGAGATATAGTATGCATTTTTCAACTTACCACTTGTAAATATAAGAGAAGGTGCAAAAGTGTAAACATAGGTACCTTGCAAACCGTAATTCTTAACAAAATAGAAGTGACGTCTTTTGCACCTAGTTTCGACACGAAAATGTAAAAAACCTTTAAATATAAATAAATAAAATAAATATTTACGGACAATCCTACACAAATCGACCTAGACCCAAACTAAGCATAGCTTGTACTATGGGTACGACATTAAACATACATATATAATACATACATAAATAAATACTTCAATACACAGAAAACATCCATGACTCGGAAACAAATATTCGTGCTCTTCACACAATAAGCTACGATATTCAAGCGAATCCAGATCCGTGCCTACTTAGGCCCCATTTAACGCCACATTGCACTATATTGAAACCAGAGCCATGTCGCTAAAACAATATCCATTCAATATCTACTCTTATCAGATCCACACTAACCACCGTTTATGCTCTGCATTTTATTGTTTTAAAAACAACTAAGGCTATTATGGCGCGAGATATTATCAACGGAATGTTTTGTGAATATTGGTCAGGCTCCGAATCGGATCTCGGATCGGACGTATCGATAAACCGATCGATTTCGATTTGTATCGCCATGTTACGTAATTATAGAGTAGCTGGAGCAGTTTGTTCAGAGGACGGTTATGTATTGTATAATTTTGAGGATGCACGCTTCAACCCCTTATTTAGAGAATTAAGGCGTTTGGCCTTAATTCTCCTCGTCACTACAGTACAGAAATACAAATACTTACTTTAGGCTTGCAAAGCCTGTGCTAGGACGCTGTGTAAGGAATATATTAAGTAAATGTAAGGATCTAGTCGCTAAACTTAAGTGGCAGTGGGCGGGGCACATTGCACGTAGAACTGATGGCCGTTGGGGCGGAAAGGTTCTCGAGTGGCGACCACGTACCGGAAGGCGCGGCGTTGGTAGGCCTCCCACAAGGTGGACTGATGACCTGGTAAAGGCCGCGGCAGTCCGCTGGATGCGGGTGGCGCAGGACCTGTCGTGAATGGTCATGATTCACGATAGTATTTACATTGGTGTTTATAATTATGTCTCAAACAGCCGATTTATCTTATGTAGCAACACCTACAAGGAATCATTTTTATAACAAGGTTGACGGGTAGGCGGGCTGTCAGAGTTCCGAACGGCTATATTGGGAACGAACAGTTAAGTGCGGTTTGTAGTGGTTGATTTGGAGGAAAACCAGGGTGAGCTCTTTCCATAATCACTTTCGATGCGTCCTATGATATTGTAACGATTGGGTATCATTTACACGTGTGTTCATGTGCTTTAACAGATCGGACGATGATTGTTTATGATGCGATGTATTTATGTGCGTCCACAGGTCTCATTCTCTTTGGGAGGCGTATTGGTATATCATGTAGATGAATAAGGTTTTCCTACAGGTCGCGCATGTACGTGAACTGTAGGACACACATCACAGTTCTTAGTTGTGGAGTTCTTTAGTGTTAGAGGATTAGTTACAAGTGTAACAACAGGGTAGTTCGGTAGTCTCGGCTTCAGGCCATATCATCATCAGTCAAGGGTGCACCCGGGTAACTGGAACAATAGCGTGTGAATTGGGACAGTATCAATGGTGGTAAGGGATGTCTAGAAGGGGAGGTTGGAGGACATTCTTGGGGACGAAAGTCCCCACACGTCATAGGGAGCTGGCACGCACGAGGCGGCAGCCCCTATGTCAGATATATAAAGGATTCCGCAAGTTGTAAGGGTATGTTTATAGTTGCATATATGCTAATACGGGTCTTAGCTTAAGTGCTATAGGTTCTCATTCGCGGCCATGAGAGTGACCAGAAGTGGCTTCGCGACATGGTGGAGCATGCTGGGATCTAAGCCAGTCTTCATCTGTTTAACACTTTATTTGCCCCAACTTCCTGCTAAACCAATATTAAATGTAGCTTGTGCATGATTGACTCAAAAACAGATAACTGTTCATAAAGTTAATCTAAAGATTTTTAAAACCATACACGAGAAAGAGATTAACATTATTAAAATCCTGTCTTAAGGCCCCGCACGTTCATGGTCTTCTCTCCCTCTCACTGAGCGTGAGCGTGAGCGAGATGGAAGTGCGTGGTCGAAAGCGCGGATATCATGTTTTTCGGAATATTTTAGAAACGAGACGAAATTTAAGAAAGTAAGAAAATTAAGTTATAGTTCATTACTTTATGAAGAAGATTATAAAATTTCATCTCTTTCTGATAAAAAATGGAGCAGTAAACTGGTTACAAGTGAAAAAATAGGGTTGACTTTAGATTTATTTTTCTCCACTTTCTTATGTTAAAATGGATTTCTACGAAAACAATGTCACTTCTTATATCTTGCAGATTATGATATCTATTTTCCAACACGAAAATTGTTACGTTATAAGGTATAAACTGGTTACTAAACAAGTCATTTTTACCAAAATTTGAGATGCCAAGCCTTAATCGGTTTAAAAGTTTCTAAAACTTTTCAGAAAACATACTTACAGCAAACTATCACTGTATTATGTCAGAGGTGCTCCTTATGCAAAGGTTACAGTTAAAACCAAGTTATATAACAGAACCATACCATTCATCAATGTTTAGTGTGGTGCAAACATTTAAGACCTTTTAGACATCATAAGGAATTAACCTTTCATAAGTAGTACATTTTAATGTCATCTTACGATAAATAGGGTAATGGATACGGCTCTCAATCAAAATCAAAAATATTTATTGGTATCATACTAAAGTAGGTAAAAGTACATTCGTGGCTGGTTTGGACCTTATAAATGCAAAAAATATGTATAGCATTTGTATTTTTTACTGACTCAATGACAAATTATGGGATTATATACAAAATATATAATATAATTATTCTAAACTATTCAATGAGCAGCATTGGTATATTTATTTGATTGTCAATGGATTGTCGTAAACAGCGCATCAGATTTCAATGCAATTTATTTACTACACGGGTTTACGGAGGTGAAAAGAATCAACTTCCTTTCTTTGGAAAAAACAAAGAGCAAAGCCTGTTCTTTCAGGTATGTAGGTACTATATTTGATGGTTACTTTTTTATTGAAAACATGACCTAAGTAAATGTTTTCTGGTGAATCGGATTAATTGTTCTGATTGCAATCAAGACGTCAGAGGTTCAAGGGTGTACGAACTTAGGAGACTATAAGCTGCAGACACAAATAATAACCTTTGGGAGCAATCTGTGGTTTTCCTATATTTTTCTTGTTGTCAGGAGGAGGAAGTTTTAGACAGTATGATGTTATTCTCAAGTTTCGTTCTGATTTCATCAGTGTATTTGTTTATAGGTACATTTATACCGAATAAATTACTGAAATCGGTATACGTTGCTCATATCTATTCTACCATATTATTGAGATCAAAAGAATGGTAGCATCCTGGGAATTCACTTGTTTTTTGTATTATTAGTATGTGGCAGTAGGCTTTTGTGCTGATTCACTTTTATTTCGGCGGTTATTGTCAATGAGAGATCTGACAGCAATTCGATGGATCTAATTGATGTTGACTTCATTATTGTTTGGTTACCAGCAACTTATCTCAAGACCACTAGTGTACTTTAGGTCTGACTTCCGATCACGCATAGTTGCTATGATTTCATTACCAGGTTATGCCGAGAAGGATTAACTTTTAACGTAAAATAAGTTACTCGCAATTTTAACTGTGTCATTATCATCTTCTCTTAGCCGTATTCGGCCTCAGCGACTGCTAATCAATGCGGAGAGCGTCGCTGGTGCGCCCTCAGGTGACTGACATAGCCAATTTTTGCGGTCTGTCATAGAAAACCAAGGAAGTGTTATTTATTGACAGTTGTGATATATCAGATAATGCTGGTTAAAGAGTTAAAGAAGTGAGTTCAGACATATTATGAGTCGCATAGTGAGTATACTGTGTTGGGTCGTGCGTGATGCTCAGCTGTGATGAAACAGGGGATGGAACAATGTTGTCAGTATGATACACAAATAGTATACCTACTCCAAAATAATGTGTGGAGGTGGCTGGTGGCCCTCAGGTACAAGTCGATTGTTAGAGGGCAGGGAAAAATTCATTTATTATAAAAAAAATATCATCATCACGTATCTGTCACTCAATAAATCAAGTGGAGTCTTGAAATATAAACCAATGAAGATTCATCGGATACCTACGTGATACGTTGACACTATTGTTAATTGCAATATTGACCATAATCAGCAGGTATTAATCATTTAAATGCTTTCCATACACAACGATAAATATAATAGTAACATTACTTACAATTTAATCATGAATATATCCTACATGCGTAACCATAGCTACAACAAGTTAGTAAATACAACAAGATGTACACCTAGAAATCGTAAACACTTAGCTTTGTTGACTCCGATACTATGCTCTGAATCAGGATGTAAAATGGGTATGAAAGCTTTGGTGCTTAGTTTCTTTTAATCCTTTAGCTATAAACCATGACTTACACAGTAGTGTCCAGAATTCTTGTATAAGTAAATTCATTTGTGACTTGAAAGTAAATAGTCAGATAACGCACGTGACTTCGTTAAGTGAATCTCGCGAATCACGAATACGTTTTGTAGGTGCAACCGAAAGGTTCGGCTCGTGGATAGAATACGTTTAGACTTCAGACTTGAGTATAATCAAGTGTTATGGTTAAACAAAGATTTGTAATTATGATTGTTTTAAATATTTCGTAATTGGACTCTTAAATGTTAGATTTTAGATTATTTATTGAAAATTGTACATCTCATTTACATGTCTAAATATATAGAATTTACAATTTTTGGAATGTGCTGGGGACAATGATCATTCTGAAGAACCTCATTTATAGTGTAGCACACAGGGTCAGTAAACTATACTTAAGTTCCTAAAGTTTCTTGTAAAAAAGGCAGTGCCGTGCGAACCTTTGCCATACACCGGCGCGAAGATTTACCCCTTAAATTAGAATCAAATAGATTCAATTTACTGAGAGACAATATAAGTGCGAGTCTAGACAGTGCGTAGCACGCGGCGGATAGCTTGTCACATACATACGAGTAGTCAATATATGATGACCTGATGAGACCCTGAATCGATCATGAAGTCAATAGATAGATCGTTTATTTGCTTGAATCATGGTCATTATAATAAATAAATAATAATAAATAATAAATATTACGGGACAATCTTACACAAATCAACCTGGGCCCACGGTAAGCTCAATAAGGCTTGTGTTGTGTATTCCATTGTCATAGTAAACGAATTTTACTTAACATTTACTGTGCGTACTTAGTATACCTACAATTTGTTGTTTTAAGGAAATCTTGGACCGAATAAAAGCAATTTTCGGTCAATCAGGTGCTCAATTTCCTACAGAAACTATTGTAAAACATGTCCGTAATTTCTTTCGGTATGGAGTTATAAATTAAGCAAGCTATGTAGTAGCAGTTTTTGCGGTAAATTTCTAGTCTTGGAGCTGGCATAGACAAGGCCGTATGCGTAACTGCTCTACGGTAAGAGTTGTCATTTAATTTGAATAGTGACATATTGGACTTTACTAATTTGGCAGTTTCAAAAATATATATACTAGGCGCTGTCATAAACTTATTTTTTATAAAGATTTGTCTCCATGAGTCTACATTTCTCAGACCCCAGATTGCTCTGAGGCATTTCTTTTGGGCAATGAATACTCTATTTGCTTCGGAGCAACTTGCCCATAGAACGATCCCATATCGTATTTGGGAGCAAATATAGGCGTGATAAACCGAGATGGCTGTCGCTATTGAGCTAGTATTCAAGGAATCGGGATGCGTTTACCTGAGGCACAATGGTGTTATTGGTAGTTATGTTTAGTGGGCCATGTTTTAGTTTTAAAAAGCATTAGTGTAAATGTATAATTTTCATTATCAATCAGGTTTATCAGACACAGTTCACACAGTCAATACACGATGTGGAGGCCGATGAGTCTAACGCCTCTCTGAGAGGCAAATCATAGAGCCTAGGTGATTCTGCATCTGACACTTGCAAAGCAATTTGTATGTCTAAAAACATGGCTATTCGGGCGCCTGATAGTTAGAAACACTTAGTAATATCCTGACAACAGCTCAGAAGACTCAAACCTGGACATCCGCAGACAAATAGCCTTGGAGCTGGAACTGACCACTAGTTTTCAGTGTTACCTCAAGTAGCTAAACTTACGAAACATCACGCTTTCTTCATCAGAAGAATGTCAGCAGACCGCGATGAATAACAGAAAGGAGTTCAAGTTTGGGACTTCATTTCTAAAATACAAAACACGATCAACAACGGCATTAAACATGAACTTAAGTAACTAAGTACCTGACTGTCCCCATGTTACTACACGTCATACATAAGCATCATATGGCAAACTTGCCTTTCGATATTAATATACCTGCTCGTAGGATAAGCTGACGCCGACTGTATGCAAGGATCAAACAAATTCACGCGTTAATATTGATGAATTGTATCATTTGTTGTACCTTACGAGTTGGTACATAATTCTTTTATGGACAACTACGAGCTAGAATTAAATCAAGAAACATTATTCCATCATTCCTAGAGATGTTCTTTCAATGATACTCAAACATAATTCATTCGTTTTATAGATTTTGAGAAGGCGTTCAATCATATCGCTTGTGATATCTCACGAGGCAGTACTAAGGCGACAATATCTAGGTACCAGGGTACCAGTGTTGGTATATCAGCCTTAACAAAAATTACATGGTTAAGTATTAAAAACAGTATTGAAAATGCAAAAACTATACACACATAAGGATATAAATCTAAAACTGAGATGGAGATTAGTTAAATGCTATGTATTGTCAATCCTTGTGTATTGTGCAGAGGCTTGGACTTTAAATTAATTGACAATTAAAAAACTGAATGCATTTCAAATGTGGCTATATAGGAGAATGTTGAAAATCTTGTGGACAGACAAAGTATCAAATGAAAGAGTATTGAACAAAATGAAGAAGTATTAAAACCCGATGGTAAAGGTAAAGGGTTTGAAATCGGTGTCCCGGTGCATGAAGCTTCCATCCTCAACCTTAATTTAAACAGCATCATGGATTTCTTTAAAACCGACATCAAAATCATCGCATTTGATTATTGATTATAGCAACGACTGTTCTTCCAATCTTAGGAACTGCAAAAAAAACTAGTGAAATTTTTTTGGCTCCTGGATGATAACTCAGAACAGATATCATGTGTGCACGGCAAGGATAATGACATTAATAACATAACTTAACGTTCACGGAAGTTTTTAAAGTAGCTTCAATCAAAGACTGCGATGGTTCGGACACACTCAAAAAGGAGGAAAATACCATAATAATATCAATAACATTGCACTTCGCCTTCCCAAACATTCCAGAGGAAGAGGTATACCAAAATCCACGTGGTAGTCCAATATTAGAAAAAATGTAATGTGAAGAACCTGGTCGAAGAAAAGACAACTCATAATCGATCGCGCTGTCGCAAACTGACTAAGAGACCCGACCTTACATAGGTGTTAAAAGGGAAGGAAAGGAAAGCGAAACTAATACAATTAGTATAAAATTTAAACGGAAGTCACTTATACTGATGGTGACCGATAAATCAATGTAATTTAAAATATTAACCTACTGTGTTAGCGAGTGGGCATCACACTATATGACCAATTTCGGAATGAATACAGTACTTATAAGGAGAAGAGAGAAGAATCTCTACGTACATTGATAAACCAAGGTTAATTAAATCTGAAAGGTTCGGAAAAGCACTATAAGGACTAATCTGATCCAAAGCTCACAATTAATTTTCCATATACCTAGTACAAAGACCTGAACGTTGCGCTAGATGTCGCAAACACTTTGGACTGCAGCACGTCACATCAATGTATATAAACTGAGATTCATACAGAGACTATCCATCGATAACTAATGAAATATGAACACACAAGTGACACTAAAGTTAATAGCAGAAATAAATTTTATAGCGTAAACTGGTATCTCTGTAGTCCAGGAAATAATTCACATATATATTTTATTTAGTCATTTATACTGATGTGACAGACACAGTGCATGATTACTAAAGAGTTTAAGCGGTTGAGGGGTAGCGAATATTTGAACAAGTTTAACATCATTAATAACCGATACACTATGGGAGGAGGCATGATAAAACGTCGCACGGTCATAAGAACTAATGTAATGGCGCATATTGACCGTGTGCGAGGATTGAGATACGCAATATCGCAAAGCCTAAATCTTATTGGAAAATCACATGTTGAAGGACACCCGTCATACTATATGGCGCTCTCGGTGGCTCGTGGAAGACGTAAATAATAGGAAGAATACAAGCAATAGTTGGAAATGATGATTTTCATGCTTTCAGCTCAGAAAATAAGTCTTTATTTAAAACTCAACCAAAAATTATGAGTTTTGGTATCCTTCAAAGCCAACATATCATTATTACACTTTAGGAGTGCTCAAAATACTGGTTTGGCAGTGCTCAAAACAGCTTCACGATCGTCAGAACAGTTTCGCGACGCTCAGAAGTCTGGATTTAGTGGTCCTCAGAACAGTTTTCGTTGGGCTCAGAGGCCTAGGTAAGCAGTCCTCAGAGCAGTTTTCGTAGGGCTCAGAGGCCTAGGTTAAGCTGAACAGTCCTCAGAACAGTTTTCGTAGGACTCAAAGGCCTAGGTTAAGCTGAACAGTCCTCAGAACAGTTTTCGTAGGACTCAAAGGCCTAGGTTAAGCAGTCCTCAGAACAGATTTCGCAGGGCTTAGAGGTCTTGGTTTAGCGGTCATCAGAACAGTTTCCATGGTGTTCAGAATTATTTTGGTGGTCCTCAGACTCGAGCACAATTGAGCGATTTAAATAGTGCCACAACAATACAGGTTATTTTGGCAATGCTCAGCCAATTTTGGATTTACGCTCAGAATAAAATGGGCTGTTAAAGATCAGATTTGAGGCTGAGAAAAATATTTCTCACGGTCGGTAAATGCTTGACTTGACCACTGATAGTGGAGCATTGGAGTCGAAAACCACCGTAGCATACTACTTTCATTGTTGAATTAAAACGTATACAACTGCGCGTAAAACTAGGCAAGATCTGTGCAGATATAGCCAAATGTGTACAGTTAAACTTTGACATAACTGGGACTTCAAGGGACCGGCAGATGTGTCTCGCTTAAAGAAGTATTCCACTTAAAAAGTGTCTCAGATATCCAAGTGTATTAATATCTGTCTCATTTACAGTGGGTTCCATTAATACAGGTGAGATAAGAGATTATTTTCGTTACAGTGAGGTGCGATTATTAAATGTATAATAAAAAAGTTAGTAAACAGAAATAATTAAGCACGTTTCTATTAACAGTACATAAAGGCATACATAATCCTTCAATCAAAATAGAACACAAAATTTTATTAAAAAACAAAAAAAATAACATTTATAAAAATTTAAATAAACTGTATATTTGTTTTGTGTACTTTGGAAGTAACATGAGGTCATTTAGCCAAGAATGATGAAACAAGACGAAAATGAATCAACAATAAAGTACGAGTTATACGAGGTAATGAATTAACGTTATTTCAGTTATCGAGGTATACGTCGTATGAAATAAATCAAAAACAATTTTACAAAAGTATTTTTTTTAAATATAGTCTTAGTAAAAGAGGTTTTATATCAAGTATGAGACATAATTCATTTAATTTATATTGAGACTGAGTGCTCACTCCACCGTCAAACTTAGTTTGTGGTGGATCACATTTTATTTAAGAATTCAATTAATTTTCGGTATTATATAATAAATAATAATAACCAGGTCTTAGGAAAAGAAAAGAAAAAACAACGTCAAGCCATAGGGCAGCCCGTTGTTTGCCTCTACTTTCAAGCTTCATGTTCTATCCTATGTTATTTTTTTAGGTGATCAGTGGAGTGTATTCGTATTGTATAGACAAGAAAACGCTTTAAAAATAAAAAAAAAAAAAAAATAAAAAAAAAAAATCACACTGAACCGCGCAGAATAATTTTTAAATATTTATAGTAGGTCGAGGAGGAATCAGGGAAATCAATAGATTAACAGATAAATTAACATTAGTTGTGGTAATGCTTCGTGCATTCGTTTAATAACGTAAGCAATTTTGCCCGCGGGGGAGGATTCCATTCCATGGAAAAAGGAAACAAGTATAAAGATGATAATAAAATCTGGCCAGATATTCGTTTCAATCTAGCAAGGCAAAGCAAATCCTATTGCGGTAACCTAAAAGTATGTACATACATGAATCAGCAATGCACAATGTATAGAAGTATTTTCATACACTAGCAAATCTATAATATGGTTTTACGATATATATAGGACATATTATGATTGATTGTTTATTACGACATGGAACGCCAAGACACGATGAAGCTTGGTTGGTCAAAATCTCAAGAATAGAGGACCTCGCAGTTGGCTACTCGGGCCCCACGAAGAGCTTGGAACTGATTTAGAAAAGTGCGTCAAGATGAACTTATCAGACGTTACAGCTATCAGAAATTGTGGATTACTGGGCCCAATCAAGGCGATCGATAGGATTCAGAGCTTGTCAATATTTGCAATGGGAAAAGAACGGTAATTTCAAAGATCTGAGGAAGAGTTAAATAAAGCTGTGAAAGATGATAATCTCTATTGGATATATGATCGCCAGTTTTCTGGGGGGCCGGGAGTGTCGTGAATGGTCATGATTCACGATAGTATTTACATTGGTGTTTATAATTATGTCTCAAACAGCCGATTTATCTTATGTAGCAACACCTACAAGGAATCATTTTTATAACAAGGTTGACGGGTAGGCGGGCTGTCAGAGTTCCGAACGGCTATATTGGGAACGAACAGTTAAGTGCGGTTTGTAGTGGTTGATTTGGAGGAAAACCAGGGTGAGCTCTTTCCATAATCACTTTCGATGCGTCCTATGATATTGTAACGATTGGGTATCATTTACACGTGTGTTCATGTGCTTTAACAGATCGGACGATGATTGTTTATGATGCGATGTATTTATGTGCGTCCACAGGTCTCATTCTCTTTGGGAGGCGTATTGGTATATCATGTAGATGAATAAGGTTTTCCTACAGGTCGCGCATGTACGTGAACTGTAGGACACACATCACAGTTCTTAGTTGTGGAGTTCTTTAGTGTTAGAGGATTAGTTACAAGTGTAACAACAGGGTAGTTCGGTAGTCTCGGCTTCAGGCCATATCATCATCAGTCAAGGGTGCACCCGGGTAACTGGAACAATAGCGTGTGAATTGGGACAGTATCAATGGTGGTAAGGGATGTCTAGAAGGGGAGGTTGGAGGACATTCTTGGGGACGAAAGTCCCCACACGTCATAGGGAGCTGGCACGCACGAGGCGGCAGCCCCTATGTCAGATATATAAAGGATTCCGCAAGTTGTAAGGGTATGTTTATAGTTGCATATATGCTAATACGGGTCTTAGCTTAAGTGCTATAGGTTCTCATTCGCGGCCATGAGAGTGACCAGAAGTGGCTTCGCGACAGGACCGGTCACTTTGGAACTCTTTGGGGGAGGCCTATGTCCAGCAGTAGACATCTATCGGCTGATATGATGATGATGATAAAGGATTTAGTTGGAATTCGATCCTTCCTCTCTACCTATGAACAGTCCTATAAATCTTTCAAAGCAATCATTCAAAAAACAAAATATTTGTCCATAATTGTAGCCTTTATGTATTCAGACTACTGTCAGACTATATACTTGATACAAAAATTGACACATTTCACAGTATTTAACTATTTACATAGGCCATTCCTTTATCCAGTTTATAATAGAGTCTCGATACAGGTCGACCACGTTACATATTGTAGGTTCTAGATCTAAATGTCACTTTTAGTATGGAAAAATTACAGATGAGTTGTCCTTACGTACGGTTGAAACGTTACTGATGACTGTAATAATTTTACTTACACATTAAGTGGATACGAGTAATATTACAGAGTGCTGATTATCATAATTACCTTCTTACTCTGCTGTTGTTCCGAAACAACGATTTTCACAAGATCAGCCTATAGACGAGGACTGAGAAGTCCCATATATTTTGTATCAGACCTCTCTGACATTAGGTAATCTTATTACTGTAAGGCATTCGTGCAGACACATTGAGAAACAAAAGCCGCACGCAACAGAAACTTCAACAGAAACAATTAACGGATTAAAAACACATCAACAGTTGAGCTTTTGGACTGCTCTTAATTTTGTTTTGTTTGAGCGTTCCGTTATTAGTATGTATCACGTTTTGCTAATTTATCCACTACTTCCGTGACATACGACTACTCGCACGGGGATTATAAAACACACACGGGTTACTCAATTGGCGAACACGTTTCATCAAAGATTTTAATTTGCTCGGAATGCAGTTACATAGTTGTTAAAAATAAAATATAATAGTCATACGCATTCAGCCTGCGTGCAGACGTGTAAAACATTTTTGAGGAGCGTTAAAGTAAAATAAAATGCATTTACAAGTCAAAATAAAAATAATATCGAATTCAAACAAAAAAAAACAAGATCAAAGAAAATAAAAAAACACAATAACAATAGGTAATTAAAGCGAATCGGAAAAAAACAATTAAATAACAAATTATGACAAACAAAGCCATATAAATAAAAAAAGACTGCATACAAAAATGTAACGATCTGAAATGGAATATTTGGGACACTTTTATTCATTAACGATTCTGAGTAAGAAACAAAGTCCAATTAAAATACACTATGAAAGCATTTGTCCAGAAGTCAGGTTGTCAATTTGTTAACAACCTGGCTTCTTTTGTTTCTTTGATTTGTCATTACCGGTTTAACCTGGCCCTTATTTCACCAATTTAACAACGCCATACATTGCTTGTTCTAGACATTAAGGTGGTCGCTAGGTTACTTGTAGAACCAGCAATGTAAGGAGAATTGTCGTCGTCAGGTGACAATTGTCAAGTTTGTGAAATAGGGCTTGGTGGGTCTGCGTAGCTGATGGTCCTGGATTCGAATCCCGATACCTAAGGCCAACCGCCATACAATACAAAAAGGCATTAAAATGTGGATCAACTTGTGTAAGAAATAGAGTTGAAATTCCTTTGTTTCAAAAAACGACCATAATAATATCTTTTAAATATTTCTTAGTCTAGTACCCCAAAACAAGCTTAATAGAGCTTACTTTGCGGCTTATAATAATCTACGCATTTCTAAGGGAATCAATGAACTTTTTTGATGTATGTATTTGTTTTTTTGACGATACATAATGTATATTATGTATTGTTAAAACCTTAGAATCTCACATCTTGAAAATTTTGATTATATTTTGTAATTTACGATTGATTGCGATTTATGAGATTGTTTACAATCAAAACGACCGCCTTAGCCTAGTTGGTAGTGACCCTGCCTACGAAGCAAGAGGTCCTGGGTTCGGATCCCGGTAAGGGCATTCTTTTGTGTGATGAGCACGAATATTTGTTCCTTATCATTGATGTTTTCTATTTAAGTATTTATTTCTCTATATAAGTATGTATATCGCCGTCTGGTACCCATAATACAAGCTTTGCTAAGTTTGGGACAAGATTGATTTGTGTAAGATTGTTGGAAAATATTTATTTATTATTTATTTATTTATTTATAAAAACGGCGACACTTTATTATCACCATAAAAAAACTACCCAACTGCTCCTCCCGTATATCATACAACGAAAACAATAAGCCACGGCTGAATTTGTACGAATAAAAATGCTAGGGATCCCAAGCCGCAGTGGAAGCCGATTATATGCTCGAACGAAGCAAAATACTTCACATGAGCTGTGTCTCTGAAGTATCACTAATACACTAATGTTGTTGTTAAGTCTTCTAACATACGGTTTTTGCACAGTCAGCAATTTAAACATGTATACAATAACATTCTAGGTGGTTCTAGAGCTTCATTGCTTTGAGATATGATTAAAAACTCCCACAAGGTGCACTGATGAAATGGTAAAGGTCGCGGGAGTCCGCTGGTCTGCTTTGGGGGATGGCCATGTCCAGCAGTGGACGTCTTTTGGCTGATATGAAATAATGAAGACATTTATTCACTACACAAAAGACACACACGGACAAAGGGAGTAGACATACAATACAATTGACAAAATAATGTGTGTGTCTTCGCGGCAGTGAAACGGTCGCTGTCTCAGCATTATGCCGAGGTGTTAGACAGACACTTACAGCGCTGGTGGGATATGATGATGATAATGGTCGTAAAGTGTAAAGGCATAGGTCAAGTGATACCGGTGCATACACATTACTCAAAATATGACCCATCCTGCCTCTTATGTCGGTTGTAATCGTTTGGCATATATTAACAACAGGCGGTCACCCATCCAAAGACTGACCGCTGCCGTCTTTGCTTGACCTGTGTTATCGTTTCAGATACGCAGGCGCCGCTGGGCTATTAACGCTTCAAGGCTATGAGCGCTCTTATATGTAAATGAAGGTTTCGGATCGGTACATTTGACGACCGGTTCAGCCAAGTTGGTAAATACCCTGCCTAGGAAGCTAGAGGTCCTAGATTCGAATCCCGGTAAGGGCATTTATTTGTGTGATGTCATGAATGTTTTCTATGTATTTATTAATCTATATAAGTATATTTATCGCCCATAGTGCAAGCTTTGCTTAGTTCGGGACTAGGTCGATTTGTGTAAGATTGTCAGCAAATTTTATGAATTTTAATTTGAATTTTAGAGGGGATTATTTCTAATATTTTACAACTGAATATAAATAATACATATGCCCGTGCGGTTTTGCCCGCGTATCACAAAAAACGCAGGTAAATCCGTAGGAAAAAGTTGAGTAAAACTTTGATACACATTTTCAATGCACCAATTAAGTAGTAGGTACTGAATCCCCGTAATACCCGCACGCGGCATGGTGAGCCAGTCTGACGGAGTGTCAATAAAAATTGTGTAATTAGCGTTCGGAACTTTGTACCTTTTTTGTGGCCTTTTTTAGCAACGGATTTGTTTATGTTAGTGTTCGAAAATGTATTTTATTTTTCAATCTTTCCCTATTATTTGAAATGTATAATATCGTTGCAACACTACTGCTTATAAAAAAAACAACTAATTAGCACCTGATGAATTTTGCTCTTTTATTTTGTAACTTACTTAAAATTGCTCTTTTATTACCTAAAATTTAAGGGCTAGTATTAAAAGGGTTGGCCGTTTGACTCTCTCCATCGCTGTTCAATCGATGCTCGCTACGTGGATGTGCTTCGGGAACTGTACAGCTCGGCAACAACGCAAGTTCGGCTCCATAAACTGAGCGCCCCAATTTCAATCTACAGGGGAGTGCGTTAAGGGGATACCATTTCACCCAAGCTTTTTACGGCTGTTCTAGAGGACATCATAAAAATGCTTGCATGGGACAGGACCGGTATTAATATCGATGGTGTGTTCTTGTCGCACCTGAGATTCGCCGACGACATTGTTTTGTTTGCCGAGACCCTGGATGAGCTCCAAAATATGATCCAAGACCTTTACCATGCTTCCTTGCTGGTAGGACTCAGGATGAATATGTCCAAGACTAAGGTTATGGCGAGCTTCTCCAGTGACTCGAATTCAGCAATAACAGTGGGGAACGAGTCACTGGAGATGGTTGAGCGGTACTTTTATCTTGGTCATACTCTATCCTTTGACAAGGAACATCAAAACAAAGAGATCTCCAGGAGAATTCAGCTGGGTTGGGCGGCATTCAACAAGTTAGATGATATCCTCAAATCCGTTGACGTTCCACAATGCCTGAAGACTCGTCTCTATGATCAGTGTGTCCTGCCCACAATGACGTATGGTGCCGAGACATGGACGCTCACAAAAGAGGCTGTGCATAAAGTACGGGTAGCACAGAGAGCCATGAAGCGCGCCATGCTCGGCATTAAGCTACAAGACCGAGTGAGGAATATTGAGATTTGATTGAACAGCGAAGTCATAACCAAACTCAAATGGAGTTGGGCAGGACATATTGCCAGGCAGCATGACGGTAGGTGGACCAAAACGTTAACGGATTGGTGGCCAATTGCAGGAAAAAGAAGCGTTGGTCGTCCACCAGCTCGATGAGTTGATGACATAAAAAAAGACCGCGGGTCATTTCTGGATGAGACTAGCACGGGACCGGGATGGGTGGCGTACGCGAAGAGAGGCATATGCTCAGGAGTGGGTGATTACAGGCTGAAAATGATGATGATGATGAATTATTAAAAGGCAAATCAAAAATAAATTCAATTCAATTCAATTCAAAAATTTATTTCGGACATGTACATCCATATTTGTGGTTAGTAGCAATAAAAACACTTATTATTAAACTAATGTTAGTGGACACAAATTACAATGATAACTAAAATATTAACTTAGTACTAAAACTTGCGCAGCCTAGATTACCCGCATCCCATTCACATGCAGTTGCATCCAGTGGTGCTGGAACGGGCAATCCAGCCTGCCGGCCACAACGCGTAGGAGGCTGTTGGAGCTGGCGCGCACGCGTCGCATCAGGGATGCCGCACGATTACGCAAAATGGCGTGTAATAAAACCAAACAAACTAAAAATACTGATTTGCACTACAAAATTACTAATCATTCATCAAAATTCAGTATTTTTTGGTGCGCAGTCAGTATTTTTTTGGTAAGCGATTATAATTTTCTCTCAAAATATCTTTTGGAGTAGGTCTTTGCTCATCATATCTTCATAGAGCATATTTCACTAAGAAATCGCACTAACACTTTAAAAAAAAATCACGTTAGCCACAAACGAATCGTGTGTCACACTCCTTATTTTGAACCGCGTAAGGGTTGGTGCAGACGAATGGAAAAGCGTGCCCTGCATCACAAAGTTCCCCATTAACTCGCATCGCTTTGAGATGTAAATTACTTTTTTTTAAATCCTCATTGGAAATTTCCAGGTCGCGGTGAATTTATTCCCTTCCTCATTCGAATGTTAAGCAGGAATACTTAGATTTAATAACAAAGCTTTTGGGAATTTCTGTGTTTTGAAAAGTAAGCAATCACGTCAAAATATGCATAAATAGGCACATTAAGGCTCTTTTAACTGGGGAACTGGGGTATACACCGGTACGGTTTGCGTAAAAAAAATTTACTCCGGTATTTTTACCCAAAAAGAAGGCCAAATAAAAACGAGAACTCAATATTCTTTCACAAAATATGATACAACGCGCTGGTGTGATCGTAAACGATAATAATTATACAACAACACAATACACATAACAATTATTATACATGTAAGAAATAAATGATAATCTATTTCTTTTTTGATATGACCACACTCTATCGTTACTTTCTCTGTCGGTAGAGTGGGGCGCTGTCCATGCTGTCATGTGTCAAAAATGTCCACGAAACTTGAAAAATACTTTTGCAGTACACATGGTGCTACTTTTCTTTACGTGTGCGGAAAAGAGCACTTTCCGTGCATGTGTCAAAACATTTAAGAGCCATATGTACTGTAAAACGTTGTACGATACACGTGCGAACAGGTAATTCGCAACTCGTGTCGATTTAAAACACTCCCTTCGGTCGTGTTTTAATTTATCACCACTGGTTGCGAATTTCCTATTTTCCGCACATGTATCGTAAATAACTATTTGGGGTCTTAAATATTTTTTAGTGTGTATGCGTTAGTTGAGTATTTCCTGTGGACGCAATACAAAGTTGTAAGGCCTTTTAAGGCCTTATTATATTGATGGACACATGACATGACTTGCATGATCGGAATAGAATTTATACACTTGACCGTTAACCATTGTAGTTATCTATCTTGACCTGCCTTTGTTCCTGATTTTGACCCTTTTATATATTTTGTGACTCAGGGCGATAGAGAACAGTTGGAAGCCTTTGAAATGTGGTGCTGGAGGCGGATGGAGAGGATAAGCTAGACAGATAAAAAGACGAACGTGGAGGTGCTTGAGAGGGTAAATAAAGAAAAAAGGACGTTGTTAAAAACCATAGACAACAGAAGAGGCAAGATGTTTGGACACTTGTAACGACACGATGATTTATCCTATACTATTAAACGAGCAATATTTGTATATATATTTGCAATCACGTTCTCGGAAACGGCTCTAACGATTTCGATGAGATTTGGAATACATGGGTTAACGGGGGCGAGAAACCGATCTAGCTAGGTCTCATGTCTGGGAAAATTCGTTTTTACCGTATTTTCTCTATTTTCACCCGAGCAGAGCTCGGTTGCCCAGGGACTATAATAGAAGGGAAGATAATGGGAAAGAGGAAGAGAAGGAGACCAAGAAGATCTTTTACGGACCAAAATAAGGAAAAAGTAGACAGCGTGTCGTATCAAGATATCAAGAAGAAAGCTGAGAATAGAGACGAATGGAAATTGCTCCACCGACAAGATCCTGGCTCTTAAATATATGATGATGATATATTTTGTAATGTTATCTTTGAAGTCATCATCTTACAGATTGATTATTACCTTTTTTCTGCGACGGATTGTTATGGACTTTGAAGTATTAAAGGACTCGCGGTATTATTAAAATATTTATGAAACAACAATACCATACTTCACAATACCAAACCAAAATCTAACCATAAAATTTTGAACAATTGACACCGCGCACACATTAAACATATGCCAACACAGTTAAAGTCTGCATATGAAATGTAATATTCAATTCTAAAAGTACAGGAAGGGTAACGGCGCCGATGATCGGCCATTGTGCACGCCCTACTGTTGTCACATAATGTCAGTATCGGGGGCTCAAAGTGTCACCCGTCACCATGTCAGGCGGTGCACTTGCCACTCCACCTACACAACACCAGAATGACATAAGTCCCTTTTCATGTAAAGGTCTCATGTGTCATTGTACTATCAATATCCCGCTATCCCGACATCGTACGAGTAATTTGAAAGAGACGTATGTTAGTAAAAGTGTAGTATCTAGTTACGACGTGTTTGTACTACAGTTGTGATATTGTGAATTCGCTATGGTGCGAATTTACCCCGGTACTTTGAATACGGACTAATTCCATTGTTGAGGGTCCGACATATGGGAGACATGACAGGGACTGTTAAGCGTTTATTGCTGATATTGAGGGCTTAGTGTTTAGAAATTTGCGATATTAGCTTGGATTTGTATATAACATACAGTTGGCGGTAGTTTATGTACCTACACCATAATGAAAGCTACCTAGGTACCTAAGAAAAATATAAAAAATCAGTTTAGTAACACAATACAAACGAAAAACCGTTTCTTATTTAAGTCGTTAAAACCTGTCGGTATTAAAAACTAAGCAGGATTACAATATAGATTAAATCTAAAGTTTAATGAATTTCACAAAAAAATATACTTTTCGAAATAAGTATTTTACAAAATAAGCGACTAGTAGACCTAACAAGAACTTCGTAAAAATAGTACTGATAATTTATCTCTGCCAACTTTACCTGATATTACAAAGCGTTCCCTAATTTGGGAATATTCTTAAATAAAAAGTTGTAATGGATTAACTTCCTTTGAATTTTTTAATATTAGCCACTCTTATCCACAATAAATATGTTACAATTTGATGTTTTTTTTGTTAAAAGTTAGGTTTCTTGAGACTATATTATCACATTCAATATATTTGTTTATTTATTCATTTAGACCCTTAAGTGGAAGGGGGTGATTCCTGGTGGGAAATGATTTCCCTTTGTTCAATGATCACGATCATGTATTTTCTTTGTTTTTCCTTATTTTTTGAAACCACGATTAAAATAAAACAGATACATTCGTAACAAACAAAAGTTAAATCAGAAAGAAAAACGTTAATAATCGAAGGATCATTTTATTAAATGGAAAAGTAATTATAAAACCAGTTTTTTTATTTGTACCTATTCCATTATAAAACAAAATATGATGAAACTGAAAGTTAATTCATAACATTTTACAACAGCATAAATATTATTACCTATACCTACCTTACTACAAGTCAAGGACCTGTTTGACACAAAATATACGTTTAATAGTAATGTTTGTGAACTAAACGGCAAAAAAATGATAAAACTACTATTTATTTCACTTAAACGGACCTCAGAATGTTGGGTTTAGGGTACAAAGGAAACAGTAGTTGCGGCGTTATCTGGTGTATTCAGGATTAGGACAAGCTCCAAGGAGAATATAAGATTGACTAAACTTGTTGACATAAACAGCTACCATAGATTAAGTATGTATTGCGTTTACGGAGTATCCAACACTGGCCCTTAAACCAATACCATCTTATAAACACAAACATTTAAAACTATACACCGGAGCCTCCTCCATCGTATGCACCAGCGTGCATTACATTTACACTACAAGTAAATAAACAAAATATACTAAACATGTATTGTGCTGACCCTACTTCGATGTAACTTTATAAAGAATTTATAAACAAGGTTCAGTATTTTTAATTGTATGACCAATAACAAGACTTATCAAACAATTAAAACATATACCTAACTATCACAACAACATCAGCTGTTTGACAAAATTATAGTGCTTAACATTACACAATGGTTTTGTCAATATGTCAGCCACCATATCGTTTGTACATAGATACTTAACAGCAATAGTATTGTTACTTACTAGTTGCTTGATAAAATGATGCCTCATATCAATATGTTTGGTTCTAGCATGATGTAAAGAGTTTTTACACAATTTTTGTGCTGACTGGTTGTCATTATAAATTGTTGGAACAACATCTCTTTTAGTAATTTCTTTTAGAAATGCACACATAAATAAGCCCTCTTTACATGAATCAGATAACGAAACATATTCAGCTTCAGTAGAACTAAGACTCACTGTCTTTTGTTTGCGACTTTCCCAAGAGACCACTGACTCGCCTATTTTAAAAACATAGCCAGTGTTCGATCTACGGTCTACATCGTCACTACCCCAATCAGCATCTGCATATGCAGTGACATTTAGCTTGCTCTTTCTAAACGTTAAACAAAGATTCAGAGTACCTTTCAAGTAGCGTAGGACTCTCTTAGCTGCTTTCCAGTGAACCTCTGTAAAAGACTCGTTAAATTGGCTTAGATAACTAACTGCATAGGAGATATCGGGTCGAGTGCAAATAGCAATATAATTCAGTGAACCAACGAGACCTCTATAATCGTAAGTATCGTCCCTTTGACTACCTCTTAATAACTTCAATCCCACCTCCATGGGTGTAGGGGAAGACTTACATTCTTCCATTTTATATTTCTTCAGTACCGACGTTATATAACTCGATTGATCGAGAGTAATTTTGTTTTCATCTCTACACAATCTCATACCTAACACGTGATGAGCTGGCCCTAAATCTGTCATGTCAAATTCTTTCATTAATTTTACTTTTATATCCAGCTTTTCACGATTATCGCCAGTTGAAAACAATATTATATCATCGACGTACAGCGCTATAATGATAAGCGACTTCTCATGCCACCTATAGTAAACACATGGTTCAGATGATGACTTGTTGAAGCACAACTTTTTACATAAGACTTGATCAATCTTCTCGTACCAGGCCTTAGAGGCCTGCTTCAACCCATAAACTGCTTTATTTAATTTGTAGACCTTGTCTTCTTGGCCTTTTACTTTAAAGCCTTCCGGTTGCTCCATGTACACAGTTTCCTTTAGGTCACCGTTGAGAAAAGCTGTTTTCACATCAAGATGTTCGATTTGCATATCATACTCCACCGCTAGGGCTAACAGAGTACGTATAGTTGAGTATCTGACAACTGGGGAAAAAGTCTCCTCGTAGTCTATGCCATACTGCTGTGTATAGCCTTTAGCCACCAGGCGTGCTCTATACTTCAATAGTTCGCCGTTGAGACCACGTTTGACTTTGAATACCCATTTACATTTGACAGGTTTTTGCGACTTCTGTCGGTCTGTCAATGTCCAACACTTGTTTTTGATAAACGAGTTGTACTCACAAGTCATTGCTTCTCTCCAATTGTCTGCATCTGGACCGTTCAGTGCTTCGTGTACACTCTGCGGCGAATCTGCATCAGATGATCCCGCCAACAAGCTCGACAGCAGCAAAGTGTTCGATGAACTGTCATATTCCGACGGACTTGTACTCTCCTCCTCTGGAATATATGTTTCATCGGACGGATCACTATGCTCACTCGAGCTGTCAGAATCATCTGTTGCGGTTGTACTCTCTCTCTGAGTAGTTTGTACCAAAGTAGTATCATCAGAAGTACCGCTCACAACAGGTGTTTCTGTATGCACAGGAATACGGTTAGATAAGAGGAATCTGAGCATTCGTATTTACATGAATATAACTTTGTGTAAATACATGATCAGACTCATTGTTATTATCATCATTTGATACTTTCTCAATGAATTTGTTTTCCAGAAATGTGACTTCTCGGGCTTTGATACATTTTGTTGGAACCTCAGGGTCTATTAGTCTATAGCCTTTGGTTTCCTCACAATAACCAACAAATATGTACTTTTTGCATTTTTAATCTAGTTTTGAACGTTTAGGATTCAAAACATAGGCCACAGAACCAAAGATACGCAAGTGATCTACAGATACCTTTTTGCCACTCCATTTTCTTCAGGAGTGCTTCCCAAAACCGCCTTGGTAGGACAACGATTCTTTATGTAGACAGCTGTGTTAACTGCTTCAGCCTAAAACTCGTTGCCCAGACCGGCGTCCTGCAGCATGCATCTGGCAGCCTCCATGACACTCCGGTTTCCTCGTTCAACCACTCCGTTCTGGCTCGGAGTGCCTGGAACAGTGGTCTGGTGCCGGATGCCATTATTCTTGAGATAAGCCTGAAACACAGAACTGGTATACTCTCCACCATTGTCACTGCGAAGGACTTTGATCCTTTTATCCGTCTGGTTCTCCACTAAAGCCTTAAATTCTTTGAATTTATCAAAGACTTCACTCTTTTTCGTTAGGAAGTACACGAAAGTTCTCCGAGTGTAATCATCAATGAACAATAGAAAATACCTACCGCCACTGAAGGAGGAACAGGGCAGTGGACCACATACATCTGTATGTACTAGCCCCAAAATTTCCTTAGCTCTATTGCAAGACTTCTTAGGAAAAGGTAACCTACTTGTCTTCCCTTGAATGCATGCAATACATGATTCAAATTTAGAATTATCATATGAAATTCCTGAAACCATACCTTGCTTAAGAAGTTCCATGCTCCTTCGGTTGAGATGTGCTAATCTGCGATGCCAAACCTTATCCATTTCCATGTTGACAGTACTACCAGAGGTGTCGGGTTTCACTGCTACATTTGCAGCTTTTTCATCACCTTGCCGGGCTGTGTCCAGAATGAAAGCACCATTTTTTAATGTAGCTGTGGCCGCTACTATCTCATTGTCTAGTATTTGACAACTATTGCTTTCGAACACTACCTGAAACCCCTTCTTTACTAAAGAGCTAACTGACAGTAAATTTGCTGTTAAATTAGGCACGTAATAAACGTCACTTATTGTCTTTACGATCCCATTCCGCAGTTTCACTTGAACAGTTCCTCTTCCAGCTGTAAACATCCTGTCCCCATTAGCCACTGTCACAGGCAACGGTGTCTCCTCTATAAAGTCCTGCATTATCTGCTTGCTATGGCACATGCTATTTGTTGCACCACTATCAAGGTACCAAAAATCACTTTGCACATTCACTGACAAAGCCGTAAGAAGCGCCTTTGATGACTCCGGACTTGAATTTCCCTTTTGAGCCTTCTTTTTGTTCCATTTAGGACAATCCTTCTTGAAATGGCCTGTCTTCTTGCATCCATAGCATTTCGGTAGCTTGTGTGTAGCTGCAAGAGCTGTGATATTTTCCTGCTTGTCTTCCCGACGAAGCTTTTCTTGCATTAATTTATTTGCGACAACTTCACTTGACAAATTTAAATTGGAGTGTTCAATCGCCATAATTAATGGATCGTAGTCCTCGGGTAAACCGCTGAGCATAATAACTGCGACAAAATCGTCGTCCAGTCCAGCTTTGATGTCACTCAATTGCTGTGCAAGGTCTCTTATTTTATTTACATAGCATTCCATGCTTTCACATTCAGCGAGTTTAGTGCTGAACAAGCTTCGTAATAATCCTAGTCGCCGGCATAAACCAGTATCTTCATACGCTTTTTGAAGATTATTCCAGGCCATGTTAGCTGATGAAGCATTTCGGACGTGAACAAAAGCAGAAGGATGGACTGACAACGCAATTCGGGCGAGCGCCTTTTGTTCTTTTTTGACATCTTCTGGAATTTTCTTGTCGACTTCTTTTTCAACGTAATCCCAAAGGTCTTCATGGATTAACACCATTCTCATCATGAACTTCCACGAATTGTAATTTTCAATCCCTTTCAGCTTTTCCATTACTAATGAATTCGTCCCAGCCATTTTTTCACATACCGGCGACCTACGCCGTCTTGTTTCACTTTTTTCCTAAAAGATCGCGAGGCCCGAAAGATATTACTAAATTTCGAATTTACGCGTGCTGGGCCCATAACCTGTTGGGTTTAGGGTACAAAGGAAACAGTAGTTGCGGCGTTATCTGGTGTATTCAGGATTAGGACAAGCTCCAAGGAGAATATAAGATTGACTAAACTTGTTGACATAAACAGCTACCATAGATTAAGTATGTATTGCGTTTACGGAGTATCCAACACAGAACACGTTATTGTATTATAATACATTTACGAAAGAGATGCGACGTAATTTTTTCAAGTTACTGAACGAACAACAGGATTTTTTTTCCCACTTGTAGGGTCCTTAAAATGACTTTTAGTCTGACAAAACAATGGTTTCAGATAGATGTGTGATTGCTTAGTGACAAACAATACACTTTTTTTACATAACTGCCATTAAAAATTAAAACCCACCTAGCAATTTTTTTTTGATGAATCCGTTATCTCATCAACCAAAAATGCCGTTTTATACGATTTTTTTACTACCTTCGTAGTAAAAAAATAAAGTGTTGCCGGTTAAAAATTAATACGATTTTAATACGAACAGACGAAGTGGGAAATAATATCCCCTCGTACTAATAAGGTTAACTTTATTGAACAATTCAAATAAGTACAAAAGGCGGACTTCAAAAGGCGGGCATTCTCTACCAGTCAACCACAGGGCCAAACAGAGAACTCATCAACCAAAAATTCTGTTTTACACGATTTTTTTACTACCTTTGACTTTGACATTGACGTGTGGTGACAGATGAAGTTTGAGTGCAGTTTGTTGCCAGCAAAGTAAGTCTAATACTTACAAGAAGTGTCAAACTGTAAAGCAGGATTCATAGAGTGTTGCCGGTTAAAATTAATACAATTTTAATAGGAACAGACGAAGTGGGAAATAATATCCCCTCGTACTAATAAGGTTAACTTTATTGAACAATACAAGTACAAAAGGCGGGCATTCTCTACCAGTCAACCACAGGGCCAAACAGAGAATTTCAAAAGATGAGTGCGAGAGCAGAAGAAATCAAAAATCCCCATATAATAATGCCCATAGGTTAGTAAAAGTATGTATCACCAATACGTAAAGAACCAAAATAATCAGCAACAAACCCAAACAACATTACCTAGCACTGCAAACAATCTAAATTTACAAACTCAAACAAAAACTTTTAGTGGCGCAAAACGCGAAATTTCCGAGCGACATTTGTGCGTAAAATAGCAAACAAAAACGTAATTTGCGCTGGGGGCGAGCACAATAGCACCCAAACGGTCCACTCTAGCGGCGGTTACCCTAAATTGTAAAAGTGACAGTTTGTACGAGAAGTGTCGGGTAATGCTAATTTTGGGTGCACGCCCCTTCGATTGACATTGTGTGATACATGTTATGTTAATCAGTTTTGAAATTACGACCTAGATTTAACTGTGAGTGAGCAATGGAAAGTTTTGAAAATACGCATCTGGTTGGAAATTGGTAATGATACGTTAGTTAGTCTGTACTGAGGGCCTACCGCGAAAGGCATTCGAAGTTTCCCCTCTCTGTCATACTTACGAGTTCGTACGTAAGTGCGACAGAGAGGAAAAACTTCGAATGCAGTTCGCGGTAGGCCCTCTGTACTGTAAAGTCTTCTCTGATTTTTATCACCTGAACAAAGGTAGGGATAGTAAGAAAAAAAATACTTTACATAAAATATACTCAAAAAACTGGTGTTTCTGGGCTTTTTCCGAAATAACTATTTTAAGGTTCTTGATACTTATAATATTCACGTAACGCATTGTACGCGCGTCAGGTAGATTTAAATATCACCTTTTCTATGGAAAAATTACAGTTAAATTGTACGAACGCACGTTCGGAAACGTTACGTGTTTACCCCCCAGGTAGTCACAACTTTGTTTGCATTTTTAAAATTTACCTAGGTGTATATCATTATGATGTGAGGCACTAGAAGAAAAAAATCACAAAGTAATATATGTATTAATTGCGTAAGAACCAAAAAAATATTCTGTTGAAAAGCTCATGCCAGTACGCATTTTTTTTAAAACGTTCTTCTACGATAACATTTTACTTATTATATATATTATATTTTAAGTTATGCCTACACCTAAGTCACAACATGTGGAAGAGCGGTGATCTTCTTAGCACAAGTATATTATATACTTAAAAAGAGGCACCAGCACAGATACTTGTATACGTATTTATAAGTTACTGAAATAAATTATTAAGATTTTGATTTTTGAACATGTCGATTAAAAAACATTCTCAAACTACCTATTTTGCGCATGCGCATTTCTAGGTCAATCCGAATCATACCTACTTTCAACCCAATATTTTTCGCGCGCTTGTCGTGTTAAGATTAGTTCGTCGCAATTTTATGTGTCAAAAGAACCTCAGTTTAAAACCCTATTTCATACATTATCATTAAATGAACAACAAATACAAGTAATGTCAATAGAAGTTTAAATTATTTGACTTAGCGTTCCCCGTAAAGTTAAAATGCAATTAATTTGAGCTAAACTGCAAACATAGCAGTTAAAACTAAAACTGGACTACAAACAAGTGTTTTCATTCAATTGAGAGAACTGGAACAAACATGGAACAATTTGGAGCCTAACAAATTTCGCTGCTCGATTGTTGTTGTATACCTACCTAGTCTATTGTACGCCTAGTAAAATGATATCACAAACTTCTTGTTAATTCTGATAGAAACCTTGTATCTAATGTAATGGATAATTTTTTGTAATGTTGTTTTCATTTAGTGACATTTAGTTCTGATAAACTGCAACTTCCAAATAATTATTGTTATAAGATTATATATTATTTCATTGTAACTTATTGATTGACATGTTTAAGTGCCCTTGTGGCCTATTTGCAGAATAAATATTTGATATTGATCTTGTTTTTTTTGAAAATCCATCAAATTTTCGCAATAAATTAAAAATAAAATAAAATTATCAGAAACATAAAAATATATGAGAATTCGAAACGATATATTTTTTAATCGCCCAAGCGCAAATTATTTCATAATATTAATTCATAATATTTTTATTTTTCGATTCAAGTGGCGACCACGTACCGGAAGGCACGGCGTGGGTAGGCCCCCCACAAGGTGGACTGATGACCAGGTAAAGGTCGCGGGAGTCCGCTGGATGCGGGTGGCGCAGGACCGGTCATTTTGGCACTCTTTGGGGGAGGCCTATGTCCAGCAGTGGACGTCTTTCGGCTGATATGATGATGATGATGATGAATATTTTTATTTAAGTGTCCCCAGCATAGTCGACTCAAGTCCATGCAAACGTAGTTGGGTCCTCATTTTAAACGGGCTGCCGTCCCAGTCTGTCTACCTCAAAAACAGTACGTTCGACTTAAAACACAATGGCGTACCTAACTCATACCTAACTGTATGCGATGTGTGATATAAAAACTTAAGATTAATATATGACAATGGTTTTGTCACACGATATTTTACATGCCTACTGCTCACCTAGCAAAACTAAAATATGAACTACACACAGTTTCTGTCAGACTACAGGAAAACAAACGATTTCCAATACTAGGATCATTAATTTCATCCTAATACACTTGGTTACATTACGATAGTGCTTGCTATATGAAAATAGTCTCTATGTAGTTGAGATAAGGTGGTTGTCAGGGCTGATGCGAAACTGTGTGGAACAAATGGTTCAGCTCGGTACCACTTCATGCGTTTATTACATCTTGGCACGGTATGAGAGCACTATTGATTCCGTTTTATCGTGATACTAAGTAGTCTAGAGACGTATACACATTCACGTTATAAATTGCTTTGAAACGTTACTGAAAATGAAAATAATTTATTTTATAAATTGCTAGGTACAAAATGACAACAAGGTCGGGTCTTACTAGTAGGTAAAAAATACCTGTGTCAGGAAGACCCGCTCCTCCATTCAAAAGCAGTTGTTCTTTATTTCTTAGATATAATTAAATTTTGATTAATACAAGATTAAGTAACAGTTCAGTATCTTCATAACTAAGCATCTTCAACTATTCCGTTAGAGACTTCTTACGATTATATATTTTTTGTTTGTGGATATTAATTTTACCATTTATTTTATTATAAATGCAAGACGACCTGGATATCGAGCGTGAACGAAGGGCCCTGGCTATACGCAGCAATATGCTGGCACGCAGATTCGCAAAGTGCTCTAAGGATGTTAAGCTTGTCCTGTTTAGATCATATTGTCAAAGTTTTTATACCTGTCAACTGTGGGCAAAATATACACGGAAGGCTTACAGCACCCTTAGAGTACAATACAATGATGCATTACGTATTATCACCAAACAGCCTCGATTCTGTAGTGCATCGGCAATGTTTGCTGACGCCAGGGTACCCGATTTCTATGCCATTATTAGAAATCGAATAGCGTCGTTCTGGCAAAGAATACGCATTTCTAATAATGTGCTAATTGAGACGGTCAGTAACAACTTGTACCGAAATGCAATCTTCTTGCATTGGTTATCTGCGCATCGGCACCCGAATCGCAAATAATTGTTACGTATTTGTATTAGTTAAGGATTTTATTTTATTTCATTTCTTTGTATCATATATATTGTAATGTAGTAATGGGTTTATTGCCTGAAATAAAGAAACATTCATTCATTCATTCATTCATAAAGGTACTTATGCTGCACGAGTCTTATACTATATTTTTGCAAACAAAGATGTATATGTTGTAATTGGGGCAACTTTGTTTTTACGTCTTCTAATTAGAAGCGTAGGATTAAATTGTATGTGGATTATTATGTATGGAGGATATACAGTTTTCGCATTGATTATTAGTCACTAATCTTATACAGTTTATACCTATACTTTGATTTTTATCTACACTAATATTTTATTTAAAGAGGAAGACAATGTATGTGAGATTAGTAGCTTTGTCTATACGATATTATAAAGAGGAAGACATTGTATGTGAGATTAGTAGCTTTGTCTATACGATATTATAAAGAGGAAGACAATGTATGTGAGATTAGTAGCTTTGTCTATACGACATTATAAAGACGAAGACAATGTATGTGAGATTAGTAGCTTTGTCTATACGATATTATAAAGAGGAAGACAATGTATGTGAGATTAGTAGCTTTGTCTATACGATATTATAAAGAGGAAGACATTGTATGTGAGATTAGTAGCTTTGTCTATACGATATTATAAAGAGGAAGACATTGTATGTGAGATTAGTAGCTTTGTCTATACGATATTATAAAGAGGAAGACAAAATATGTGAGATTAGTAGCTTTGTCTATACGATATTATAAAGAGGAAGACAATGTATGTGAGATTAGTAGCTTTGTCTATACGATATTATAAAGAGGAAGACATTGTATGTGAGATTAGTAGCTTTGTCTATACGATATTATAAAGAGGAAGACAAAATATGTGAGATTAGTAGCTTTGTCTATACGATATTATAAAGAGGAAGACAATGTATGAGAGATAGTAGCTTTGTCTATACGATATTATAAAGAGGAAGACAAAGTTTGTAAGATAGAAGCGTTGAAAGTTAGTTCGTTGTGGGTAATCCCCGTAACTAAGTAACCGATTTCAAAATATATTTCAACTGCGTGTAGAATGGATTTTCTGGATGGTTAAAGGCTATATTTTATCCCCGCGGGTTTCCCTGCGGTCTTTGCAACGCGCGGGTATTATAAGGAGAAAAATTCTGGAAGGTTTTATAAGGAGGAAAAGCTTTGTAAGTTAATAAGTGTGTACGTTTTAGGTAATGTAGGTGGTGGTGCTATCCTCACCCGATACCAACGGGTTTACATCTATAACCTATTTTAAATGCAACAAATGAATACACAAGAGCAGGCAATCCAGAATCACCCTTACATCTGCTTGTGGTTTGATTTATTGTTCTAAAGTAGATACATACATTGTCCCTTTGGAAGAAAAGAAGATTAACATGCCATTACAGCCATTTAAACATTGACCTTAGTACGACCTGATAAGGTACAATTTGGGTTTAAATGGTTGTGTGACTAACAGTTTGCTGGATATGAAGATGGAACATGTGAATTTGAGCGATAAAAGATGAATCGTTGTAAGATGAATGCTTTCAAGAACATGCTTATCAGCGTGCTTGGCTCTTGGCATTGTCAAATGTATTGTTTTGACGTTTGGATAATGTTTGCATTAGTCGATATATGAAATAGATTGGGAATCGAACTGGATAGGCGTCAAATGGGTAAGTGGGATAAGGGATTTCTTAGTCTATGGATCATTAATTTATTCTACATTGTAGGTACTTACACGCAAATTATTTATACTCCAACGACACCTCATATTTAAAAACCAATATGTTGCCGATTATTGGTTGTAAGTATTTAATATTAGACGAAGTTTGTTGCGGATACTCACTCTGTGCTCATTTTTGACGAAACCTGCGCTATGGATATTTAACGAAAAAGAAAGAAGAACACAAAAGAAAACCAATATTCGATGCAATATCTACTAGTGTTATAAATGTGAAATGTCTAGGTCTGACTGTTACCTTTTTACGATTAAACCACTGAACCGGTTAAGATGAAATTTGGTATGGAAATAGTTTGTATCCCCGAAAAAAAACATTAGATTTTTTTATCCCCTAAAACATTCCATATAGCAAACGGAAGACAACAATTTGAATACGGTACGGTAAGAGTTCCACGCGGATGAAGGTGCGGGCAGAAACTTGAGTTGCTATAAATGTATATAATGAATAAAATAAATAAAAAATAAAAATAATAAATATTACGGGACAATCTTACACAAATCAACCTAGGCCCACGGTAAGCTCAATAAGGCTTGTGTTGTGAGTACTAGGTGACGATATATATAATAGATAAATACATATAGATACTTATATACATATATAACATCCATAACTCAGGAACAAATATTCGTGATAAACACACAAATAAATGCCCTGACCGGGATTCGAACCCCGTACCTCCAGCTTAATGTTTTAATTGATGTGTAATAATATGTATTATTTCAGTTATTTATGTGATAAAGTTATTGTTGAAACATACCATGCATACACTCGTAGGTAATAATAGTTTTTAGGTACCTTTACTACGAGTAGTAATGTCTCTATGTGTCGTAAAACCTAAAAGTCTCCCTGTGACTTCGTACAATAAATATTTTTACTACAGCCTTTAAAATAAAATATGTCTTATAAGGTCCTTTTTAATCGCTTAAATAACCGTAACTCACCGCTAAGTAACCGATAAAGCAACAATACAGTAACTGACGCGCCGTGATACGTCGTACCATGGACGAATAAAACAAGAGGACTGTCGACGCCCTTATAAAATCACTTTTTTATGAAAAACTGGGCTAATTTACCATTTTGAAATTTAAATTTAAAATAATGAAGAATATTTAATAATGGTTACGCAAGTTATAATATTCGTATAATATTTACTGCTATTGGTCAGAGAAAAAAAAACAATAATTAAGGAAAAAAGTCGGTTTGATTAAAACCACGTGTGATTCAAAGTCACCTCAGATTTACGGTTCCTTAGTTAAAAGCATGTTGTTACGTACCTCATATCTAGTAGGAACATCGATCTCTGCTTAAACTCACTAATGCCATCTATAGGAGATGTTTTGAGTTCTTAGATAAGCACCAATGTACTACAATCCTAAGTGCCACATAAAAATTGTACGAAGATCTCTCTAAGGCTTTGTTTATGGATCAGTGGGGTCCCATGCCGAAAGTCGCCCAAACACAAGTATATGGCATAACTCAGGAGTATTACATGCATGAGTGTTTTCATAGTCGCCTGACAGTCCGCGGCTCGCGGACTAAGCTCAAGACTTAGGTGGCTACATCTACAACAGGTGTATGGTATCTAAGGAACGCGTCTTTGGCAGTCTTTTAGTTTCGTTCGTCCGTGGTCATGTCGAGGTACAATTTGTCGTGGGATATCAAACACCATAAATTCTTGAATGCGTTAAATACGGCTGCCACGTTCGCGTTTGATATATTTAACCACATAACTTGTGGTTAAATATATCAAACGCAAACGTGGCATGGTAAAATTGTTTTTTTTTTTTTTAATTTCATGTCTATACCGATTTTCTATGAATTTTTCGACTATTTCCATGATTGTTGCTTAGTTGGCAAACAAGATTAAACTTAAATAATATATCTTATATTAAAATTAGCATGATTTTGAAATTATGCAAAACTTACTACCAATCTAATGCAATATATTACCTAAGTTAGGACCGAAACTGTGGGTATAAATATGTAAAAATAGCATCAGTCAACAAATATCTTATACATAGGTACTCTGTAGAGGTCACAAGCCAAATTGGAAAGCAAATAGTTTGTCTCAATTTGACGCGATTAATTTTGTCAAAATTTAAAAACCCAAATAGGTACGCCAATTTTCTAAAATACTTAAAATTCAACACCTCGCCTCGACCCTAATAGCGCCTTTTCACAAGCCGTATGCATTTTTCATCGGTTTTACGAAACGACAAAGCAGTCCCTAAATCAAGTCACATTTGCATATGTGTGCAAGAAACAAAGGGATTCGTTTTTTTAATTCCGCGAGAAACGCTATCGGCTAAGGCCGCGGCAACATAAACAGCCAACGCTGTGAATCATTTTATTTGAAATAAAAATAGCTGACTTTAAAATATATTTGAAATATTTTGATATGGAATTCACAAAGGAAATATAAAATGGTAGCGCCAATTTAGCAATATCCGGAGTTATTGTAGCGTATCAAAATGGAAATAATAGATAAATGATGCAGGATGATATATTATTTTCATCACACTTGCTCATAAATGGTATTTTTCCATGCCTGTACAGAAGGACAATGGCCTAAATTGTTCCCGCGGGAGTAATAGTATTTTACAGCTCCCAAAGGAGTAATGAGCTTGTGTGTAATCTGATTAGTTTAAGCAAATCGAGATTCCGCGCGCTACAAAAATTCTGCTCTGTTATTGGTTGAAAAAATCTAGTAGGCCACGCGCTGCAAGAATACTGCTCTGTGATTGGTTGAAATATTACAGCTGCGCGCTCCACTCGCACTGATCTGGAAGTGAAGAGTTGTCAATTTCGTCAATTTTAGATTGGTGCGTTTGTATGAAACATAGATATTTCTGTCTTTTGTAGTGATCTCCTCGCAAATGTGATGAAAGACATTGTGTATAACACGGGCGTAAGAATATTGCAAACAAGAGTCATGAAAATTCTTCTGATAGACTCTTGTTTGCAATATTCCACTTACGCCCCTCGTTAAACATTGTAGGTACTATTCCATCCTAAAAGTCCAGTCAGGATGAGTAGCATCCGATTTCAAGAATTCTTTTGCTGGGGATTAATACAAAACTAAAAACTTACAGACCTCTTAATTATTTATATAGAAAGGTATCATAAGGAAACAAAACTTTGTTACAAAGTAACCAACTCCATTTCTCTTAAACAACATACAATACAGGAGTTGAGGATTAATGTCGGAAACCATAAAATCAGCGTTTAATTTAAAGTCAACTTTTTACTGCCCCTTAAAAGTAGGCACACGTCAAATACTCGCACAGAATCACAATTACACGTCCATTGTTAAAACCTACTTAAATATTTACCGAAATGTATTCTATTCGAAGCACGAGCTTCTAAACTTTACGTGATCGAGTTTATTTTAAAGCAGAAAAGTTTTTGTCACATTTCGTTAATTTTAAATTAACAAAATCAATCACGAAATTACTTAAAAGGGCCATGGCAGAGAAGAAATAATAGTACAGTCGAATTTTATAATATGTGCTCGGACTAAGTGATAAAAAATATGTGAACATGACTTTACAGTTATGAGCATAGGGTTGTTCTGATATTTAAAAAAAATGGGAACGTACCTACTCGTATATTTAATATATACAGGGTGACTGGTAATTCGACATTTTCCTTGAAAGGGGTTATACTAGAGCTAATTTGCAACAATTTATGTCCAGTCAACCAGGGGTCAAAACACGATTTTTTTTTAACGACCGCTTTAGCCAAGTTGGTAGTGAGTTGACCCTGCCTACGAAGCAAGAGGTCCTGGGTTCGATGCCTGGTAAGGGTATTTATTTGTGTGATGAGCACGAATATTTGCTCCTGAGTCATGGATGTTTTCTATGTATTTAAGTATTTATTTATCTATTAAGTATGATTATCTTCGTCCAGTACCCATAGTACAAGCTTTGCTTAGTTTGGGACTAGGTCATTGTGTAAGATTGTGCGCAAAAAAATAATAAGTGTATTGTTCTGTTGAGATGGTTCTTAGCTACTTACTTGCTGTTTCGGGGGCTTTTTTTTTCGAACGAGTGAGCGAAGCTAAGGAAGTGCTATGCTTCAGCTTGGGCCGAAAATCGTTTGTCTGGACTCGGGTGTTCGATGTACCGCTGTCCCGCTGTCCGGCTGTCCTCCTCTACAGGTCGAATTACTGAACCGATTCTCGTGAAATTTTGTGAGCAGGTACAGTAATTATATAGAACTTTTTGTCGACTTGCTATTTCGAAAAAAAAAGTGAGGCACGCGTATTCTACCACAGAGCCTCTAGTTTTAATTGATGTAGGTAGCTGTTATGAACTTTCATTAAATTACGCTTTTGGAAAGCCTAATGGGTACCTAATGGATTTAATTTAGCGTTACGTTTAAACAGAATGTTGATTTTACAAACTACTCGACAAATCCCTGCTTACTTTACAGAGGTAGGATTATGAAGGCTTAGATAAATTTCATTTTCAAATTTTTTTTTTAGTAACTTGGTAAATTAGATTCTCTTTAATATTCATAAGGGCTAAAGAAATGTTTCAGCCTAAAGGAAGAGTCTGCCTATTATCTCGCTGAAACCTAATCCTAGAATTTATATTTACATAAAACAATTTACGTGCGGTTTCATATTTTATCTTAATTCTGACTGCATTTTTGGTATTAGCTTTATACGTACATAGCTGCCTGCGCGGGTTCCCCCGCGTATTTCAAAGAACGCAGGATATATGCATATATGCGGTATAAAATATAGTATATAACCAACCAGAAAGTCCATTATACACTCAGGTAAGATTTTTTAAATAGGATTAGTGGTTCTGGAGATTACCATACATACAAACTCTATAAATAAATTGATTTATTTTCTAATAATACAAAATGATATTAAACATACACTTTCAAAAAAAATACGCTTTCATTTTACAAAGCTACAATCTGTATTAGTATAAAGAAGTATAGATTAACTACTTTCACTTAAAACATTTTTTTTTCTATTATATGATGTGCTTTTGTAACAAATTTAAAAAGAGGAATATTATACAGAAAACTCCCGTGAGGCTAAGATATATTAAAATGTATTGAAAACGGGTCACTGTGGTTAGTGTGGTGTGTAACCCGACATTGAAAAATGCTGAAAAAAAACTAGGGTAGATTCTCGCCTTCACCGCGGCCGCCTGCGCAAACTAGCCAAGCGAGCAGGGCGCGGGCCCGCAGTGCAAAACGCGCCGGCAACGCGTGCGCTCATGAATAGGAACCGCGAATCGGATCGAAACATTTCGAGCGATACTCGACCTAACATACGTGAGTGACCAGTTTTCAATATATATTTTAAAGAGGAATTTGTTTAACCGCCTTTCGAAATTATTTTTTCTTGACAACATGCCGTCTAGTTTTCCTCTTATCACTTTCTTATATATCTTACATAACAGGTACTGCATTTTACCGAAACCACGTGTCTCACTAGCGGTACATTAGGGTGCGGCAAGAACCATGATGAACTGCCGTGGATGTTGACCTGACGGTTGTATGTTATTAATCTTATTGAAACGTACCTGGCTAAAACGGCCCATGTATTTTGGTCTCTTTTATACACTTATATGAAAACCTACAGAATGAAAGAATATGGATGATTTGCAGTTATGGTTACCCTAGTTGGCTTGCGGCGCTTGCAGATTTATTTTAGGGTTTTCCAGAAATTTTTGTAATAGTCATAGACGTGTTTGTATAACTGGGAATAATATGATATTTACTTTAGTTTTTAAAACTAAAGGTTTAAAAAAATAGTGAAATAACTGGAATCGTTTTATTAAAATATTTTAGTTATTTCACTATTCGTATCCCGATGCTAATAAATTTGATAAAATCGTTTATTACGTCGCATAGGCTAGTTATTTTTACCTTAGGATTATTTAATGTAGTCAACTTTTTATAATACTTGTCATTAAAATAGGACGTTTCTAACTTGGACGGTAGAGTTGCTGTTAAGTTGCTAAAGGCAAATCGGCCACCTCAAAATAAATAATCTCAATTACTTAATACCTTTCAGTCGACATAAGTAACCGACCAAAAATCTCACTTCCTGTACTTATCAATCATCAATTGTTTACTCATTTATCTAAAAAGATACTCAAACATACAAAACAACAAAGTGTATAGTCAATTCATTAATTAGGCATTCTTAACAAGTTTTCAAGTCAAAACATAGGCGCCGCTGTTTAAAAATAAATGCATAAGGTTTTACAACCTTAATACGTAATCATCGACCATAAATTTGTGCCTTTTGTCTTGCTGTAGAAAGACTAAACTTGGATTTTTGAATGGAAAAATATACGTGGTAGGAATATCTCAAGGAAGCGATCCCTCAACACGTTGACAGGTATTCATGTGTGTTACATTTTGATGAGAATGTATTAGTTTTCTTTGCATTTTATTTATATTCTTAAGGGCAGTTTTTGCTTGTCATAACTTTCACTCATATCTTTGTTGCACCTGTGTTGTAAATAATGATTAATTTTATTTACTTACCAGACATTATAATATCTATTATTTCCCTATTCATTTTCTTCAAAATCAGTTTAGGTTTAACAAGCAACTATCTTTATTTTAAAGGCATAACCAAAATACACCAAGCCGAAACGTTGTTGAATTAAAACTTTCTGGCATGAAATATCAGTATGCATTTCTCTTGCTCTCTTAAATAATATAGCGCACAGGAAGCATTTATTACGCCCAACCATGAGAAAACTGCATTTTTAATTACCCTTCTTTATGATTTTGTCCTCAACGTCCTTTTAAGCAAAGTCAAAGGGTTCATAAGCACAAAAACAAATAAAAGCATAAACGATCATAACATGAATGCAAACAACCCAATCCAATAATTAAGACGTCTTAATGTCTCAATTAACATTGCTAATTTACCAGACTCCTTAACCAAACGTGTCTTAATGGAATGCCTAAATTTAATAGCGAACTGATTCTTGAATATCAAGAGAACAATTAAAATGCAAATAAGACATTGTGGAGCGGAGCGGGACGGGTTAATGTTGTGCAAAAAAAACATTAACAGCAACGTACGATTGTGTTGTCCATTCCATTAGAATGTGCTCAAGAAGTTAGTCCTTAAAGGTCTGAAAAAGAACGAAATGCACCATCCTCTAAAGATACAATCTCCGTGCCGATTAAAAAGGTATCTCTGGGCAGTATCGCGGGCTACTGATTACGATTGAGACTCACTAAAATCCTCGTTTTCGCTTCGTTGCCCGGTTTAAATAATGCCATAACTTTTGTAGTAATTACTGTTTTTATTGAATTTAGTTAGCCGTGCAAGGAAGTTGAATACGTAAATGGGTGATGGGTGATGTCATGACGCGTTCTGAGTGGCTTAAATATTCCCGAATGCCACTTTTGCCATCTGTGGAGTTTGTGCAAAAATTTACTAATATCACTTTTATTTCAATACAGCTATTCCTATTATTATTTTATAACAATGCACTAGCTTATTAGCTTCACTTTCAATGTCACTGCCAGCTTACGACCATTCGGAATGAAATCTTTATTGCCACAACAATACTCGACCCTTTACGACTATACCTATAACATAGATGTAATCAGAACAGGCGTTCTGAATTAGTAATTAGTGCTATACCTACTCTTATCAGGTCCACCCTCCATTGAATTGGTCGCACAATATGTCATAATTATTTAATTAATGCAGACCCACCCAGGGTTATCTGGAACCTTCATTATTTAAACCGCCTACGGGGATCGAGATTCAGAGCATCACTATTGCCATATACTATAAAAAAATTATAACATCTACTTGAGACTGGTTATCTGAGGTCTAGTCAAGTGAGTAAATAATTTAATCTGTGGCAGGTATCAATATGGAGAAATAGATTCAAAAACAACTGAGGTCCGTATATGTTTATCGGTGACTTAAGTTGTTCTTAAACTGATTGTCATTTATTTCAGCGATTTGGACACAAGGGGACTAAGGTAATAAAGGTGGAGTATAACGCCTGCCCACACGGTTTTTAATTATCCGATTGTATGCTCACATGAATGGGAATGATACTTTACCACGGGTTGGTTATTCATGAAGCGATATCGTTTTGCGTGCATGCGAATGATGACATTGAATTTTATTGCTTTATAAGTTGATAGCAAATATTGCGTTTTTGCAGTGGTATTCTTGAATATTATACGCAGATACTTTTAAATTTCGGGAAAGTTTACAGTACAATAGGTATGTTTTTATATCTATTAAACATATCGTCGTCTAGTACCCATAACACGAGCCTTATTGTGCATACTAGCCTAGTTCGATTTGAGTAAGATTTCCCCCTTATACTTATTTAATAATTTATTTTACAATAAACGACTACTGGAAACTAATTACAGTTATTAAAATTATTCTGCTGGTTATTAGTACGTAGCAAAAAAATACACACAGTAAACAAACCATTTTGGTGGGGAAATACGTGAATTGACGTTTTCTGAAGAAACTAAAGGTTTTGATTAAAAAACTTTCACAGCAAGGTTGGAAAAGTCCACAACTTACAATTACAGTTCTGAAACCACCTAAGTTGCCAAAGAATTGATTAAGAATTAAGTTTTCTCCAATTGAAGACGAAAATTAGGTCAAGACGCAAAATCTTAGTATTAACGGCCGCCAGTGACTCAATATCGGAGCAAAGGGCGCCATTAAAATTCGATCACGACCTTTGTGAGACAATTCCATACAAATGTCAAGATCATAAATAATTTTATGTCAGAGACTGCATCGTCGCGCTCTTAAAAATCTAAGAGTCTGTTTTAAGAGACATTAAAATATAACTGCGAGATTTGCTGGCGCTATCCTGTCCAAATCTCAAAGTTACGTATCATATATTGCTGTCGAAAACAGATTCAGTCGGCTTGGTATAATATATTTCCTATATAAATTATCAATCCAGCTATACAGTCCATCAGAAGTCCTTTGGCTGCATCTAATGCTCACTCAGCACGAAGACGCTGACATGTTCGCTGATCGTTTGTCATACTTGTGCCACATTGCTAGGATATTTTTGAATTGGCACTTAATTAATGGAATGATATTATAATTATGATTCTTGACATTTTTACTTGTGCATGTTTATCTTTTTTGTTTATTTTAGCGTGTAAGCGATTTGGTGTAAACTGTAAGCTTGCATTGTATTATTGTGTGAATAAATAAATAAATAAATCTACGAAATGGAAGTAGTTATATGGCTTCTGTGAGCTAAAATAAATGCTAGATGAAAATAATTTACCTTTGAGTTGCTAAGGTAAATTTCGCACTCCCAGGCTCGAAGAAATAACGTGAGAACAAATAAACTATTTTATTTTGCACACACTTAAAATCGAAGCGTGGTTTTTAAGAGTAATTGTTACAGCAATCTAAGGAAAGCTAAAGGGAATAATGGTTCTTGAGATAAAATCTCTGTCGCCGCGGCGAGAGCTGTGGTGTTCAAAGGATGTTTTACTAAGTATTTATATATTACGTATTTGAACTGAAATATTTGTTAAAAAATACTGTAAGTTTTTAAATTGGTCTTGATGTTTTGATGAAGATTAAGAAACAATTGGTACATACACTATCCTGGTTGTACTGCTGGGTTTGCTGGTTGGAGATTGACATCCGCTTTGGCGCCGTGTCGCAACATCGCAAGACATCAATATGTTGAAAAATTAAATTGGCTGTTATGTGTAAAAGTTCAAAAAAACTCTGCACGCCACTTCATATCTCAATCGAGAACGTTTGTACACAGAAGCTGAATAAAAACAAAACTGCACAACCTGTAGCTCCGGAGCCCATAGCTTTTTACGTATTACCGTCCTTGCATATTTGCGGACCAGGAGTCCATTTTTATTCAGCCGATGCAGCACTTCTGCGTTCCCCGTAATTGGTTGAACTTATCTACGTCATTACATCTCCGCTCTTCCCTTTTTTGCGGGCTTTATTTCTCTCTTTGCCTCAACTTTCGTTTGTTTTTCATTCAATTACTTTTAATACTCACCGATCATATCTCAGGGAATCGCAACGTCGGAGAAATTGTAAGCCCTTTTGGAAACTGCTGAGCGTTTTGCGAACTTTTTCTAACGCCGACTAACTGTGGTATTCTGACGCGACAAAATCCTCGGCGATCGAGATAAAACGCCATTTTTCTTCTGTTAGCCTTGTTTATGCGACCTCAGAACTTTATCCTTAAGGACATTGCATTACTCATACAGTATCGTAACTCGGATCGGTATTTCACTAAATGAACGCTTCTCGAGCCCGATATTTATAGCGCTGGTGGACATAATTTAATAAACAAAGCAGGGCCAAGCCGACATTTTAATGCCACCCCTGGCATAGGATCTGATAATGGATCATAACTGGTTTTTAGCCTTGGGAGATAGCATTGTAAGGAACTAGGACCACTTTGTAACATGCTCCCGGTAAAATATACGCGCGCCTCCAATCGTTAAGCGTACGGCCTATCTGCGGCTTGGCTATTAATAATATTATGCATCGCAATATCTGATATATTGAAACACATTCTATACAGACTACGTAGTACTATACTCGTAGCTCGTTTTTACTATATTCCTTACAAATTTCTCTAGAGTAGGTAAATAATTATAGGGTGAATCAACTTTTTTGTGTCACAGACGGCGCGAACAGAACAGCATATCAACAAGAAATATGTGTTTGACCCAATAAACAAACGTTAACATTTTTTGAGCATGCATCATCCGATTCATATTGCGTAAACAAAACAATATGCATCAAAGCTATTACATAACAAATCTCCGGTATAAACTATGAAGCGAGTTAAACGGCTTTCTGGCTGCGCCGGCACATGACAAATGACTGGCACGTCTCATATCGGCCGAGATGAAAATCAGACGAACACAAACGAGAAAGTATAAACATTTACATTCTAGAGACGGCACAAAAACGGATCGTGCCTCAATTTTGGACTTATCTAGCCGGGTCTTTGTTTTCTTGACAGGTGCATTAGTGTGGTATCATACAACAATTAAATGCACCAAAGCCGCTGCATCACCGTGAGTGGGACGGCGAGCCGATACCGCGATATCGCTAAACCGGCATCGGACATCGGCGTTTTGATAGTGGAATTCCTTTGTTTCGTTATGTTCAGTTACATAGCTCGCGTTTTGGAGTTCACTCAACCCTGCTGCCATATTCACGGCCTAATAAGCAATAAAAAACAAAAGCTGTTTCACTTTAATCAATCATATTTATCGACAAATGCGTAATTGGTACTAATTTGTTAACCTAAATAGAAAGTATGTTAACCGTCTTTAGAAAGGTCAGCTTCGGTATTCATTTTAACATTAAACATAGATTAAATAACCCTCTGCTTATAAAGCAATTTAGAGTAAAATGTAAAAGTAAGAGCTCGATTAAAATATAAATACGGATGCCCGCGGGTCATTTGACGCAAGTGAGAGAATTTCGGCTATTAAATCTCTATATTTTTACTCACGTAATATTTACTGGTTGAGTGTCTAAAGAGCAGTTTTATTGCTTTTAAATGGCAGGTAACAGTTCGTTTTGGATGCGTCGTAAAAACACTGAATGCCGTAGGTACTATCGGCGTGTGATTAGGCCTGTGTGTGGGTTGACGATGAAATTCTTAAGCGACAGAATGTCGAAGCAAATTTATGTGTCCTAAAGTTGAAAGCCGTAATACTAAATTTGGTAACGTCCCCCGGTCAATGTTACTAATATGTATGTTAATATGGAATCGACATAGTACCGAGTTACAAAACGTAATTAGTTCCAACTATAAAATAAAAAAGCGGCCAAGTGCGAGTCGGACTCGCACATGAAGGGTTCCGTAAAATAAATTGCGGTTTACGATTTATGACGTATTAAAAAAAAACTACTTACTAGAAGACTTGCAAGAAAGAATACCTATTTCAAAATAATATTTACAAAATTTGAGCAGTGAAAGACGCATTTTAGTAAAAAATAAAACCGGTCAAGTACGAGTCTGAGGGTTCCGTACAAACTTTCATACACCATACCCGTCATGTCAGGACCCCTTGTCTTGTCTTGAACCCTTTCTTTCTTGAACAATCTTAAACAGCTCATAGTAGAAGTTACCGTTGCACAGCGCCATCTGCATTTTGGTACTAACAACTTACGACCTAGTATGTTTGTTTATTCAGCGATAGCTTTTTAGCACGAGTACCGATTTCGATTATTTATTTTTTATTTGAAAGAAGGGATTTTAAAAGATAATCAAATAGGAATTTGAAAACATAAAAATACATTCAAAAGTAAGTAAATTACAAATTTAACTAAGAAATTATTATTGATAAATAAAAAAAATACGCTAGATAGAGATATCGTTATATTTTTCCTGTATTATTTATGTTACTCTTAATCATATGTAATTATTTCAGAATTTACGCTTGGTAAACTTCGGAGATAAGGGGGGGGGGGGGGGGGGGGGGGGGGTTGGTATTTTTTTTTACATTTCCCTTAATAAATCAAAATTTAACCACCGTAGAAAAAAAAAAGTTTTTAAAAGTGCAACTCAAGCCCTTCCATATGATACCCCACTTGATAACTTGATATATTTACTAAACAGAAAATAAAAATGTATTTTTATTTTTTTCATTTTCCATACACGTGTCGTTCCAAATTTCGAATTGATAGCTTAAGTAGTTCCTGAGATATTTAACGTTGTGACAGACGGCCGGACGGACAGACGGACAGAGTCCCACCATAAGGGTTCCTTTTTTTATTTTTGGTAAGGAACCCTTAAATTCAACAATGTTATTGGCCCCTCGTATTATTCTCATTAATAAATAAAAATATGTAGCTTCGAAATATAGGATGGCTCAAAAGTAGTAAGTACCCGTTGTTCTATGGCTGTATAAAGAACATCGGGTGACCACTTCACCACCTGTAGTTGCTAAGGGTCACAAAAAGATAGAATCAACATTTACAACTATCGTCATTTCAACTAGGTACTTCAGTTACTGCATTACAACAGTACACCCTCCCAAATTAGAATGCCGCAAGTTTGTACCAAAATATTTGGTTCATAAGACATTTTAGAACTACACAGTACATCACTAGATGTACGAGCATATTCATACTTCCGCGAGCACGGCGCCTTGGTTTCCGTTACACGAATGGTCAGGCAAACAAAATATCGAAGCTTGTACCAATACATAGCTCGGGTACAACCGTATTTAGAACTTGCATTAGGGACGGGGTTATGCAGAAGTTACACATGCTATTTTATTAATATTATGCAATCATGCAATGATTTAGGTAGGGCAAACCTTGGCTAATCTGTGATATGAAGTTATTCGGTGATAGTTACTTTAAGGTCTAATCGCGGAGTTATTCGATATATTTACGGCTTGTAATAATTTCCAGTAGGTGGCGTCATTCAACTTAGTTACGTGCAGCAAGTATCCGAACGCATCCGTCAAAATTAAGAAAAAAAAACTAAAAAAAATCTCAAAAAACCTTACTATCACCGATTAGCCAAGGTTTGCCCTACATCGTTTTTCCGATGAATAATAAAAGCATTACAACAATACAATACACATACTTTTTATTGCACAACTCACATAAACAAAGCAGTTACAAAGAGAGACAATATAAAAACATGTAGACAAGAGGCGGTCATATCATTAACAGACAACCTTTAGGTATACAGCGTGTATTTTTAATATTACCTCAAATTGTAACCAGAGCTGTTGTTAGGGCTATGAACCGATATTGCAAGATTTTTTTCACTACATTGTCTTACTGATGTGACGTCACAACTGTCACAAGTAACCCGCTTCCTCAATGTGTCAAATGACTGTAAGCATTACATTGCGGCTCGATAGATTTTCAAAAATTAATTACGCTTTGGTAGTTAAGACTAACTTTCAATTTCCTTACAATATCGGTTCATATTACTAAAACCTATGTATGGTTACCATTTGGCTGTCAGGCTGTACATGGCATTTTCAATAATTCGTGTACCCAATTAGCGTGAGCTGTTAAACAAAAATTAAGTCAGTGTCAGTTTTGTGACGACAGTTAAGCATACAAATGATGTGAAAATGAACTTTATTCACATTTAAATAACGTGTATATGCATATCATTTATAAATTGAAAAGAAAAAGTTAATTTTTATACAAATTGAATACTTAATTGTCGACACAAAACTGACACTGAGTTAATTTTTGTTTAACAACTCACGCTAATTGGGTACACAAATTATTGAAAATGCCCATATCGGAGAAAGAAATAGAACTGGATTATGCAGTAGGGTGGTGCAGAGATTAAAATTAACTTATTGTTTATCGTTTGAATAATAGCTATAAAAAGATTATATGACTAATTAATAATTATATTATATAAGTACTCGTATACTTAATCATCATCCTCCTAGCGTTATTCCCGATTGTGCCCTATAGGCGCCCGGTGTCCTTTTTGGCAACTAATCCCAAAATTTGGCTCAGGCACTAGTTTTACGAAAGCGACAGCCTTCTGATCTGACCTTCCAACTCAGAGGGAAAACTAGACCTTATTGGGATAAGACCGGTTTCCTCACGATATTTTCCTTCATCGAAAAGCTACTGTTAAATATCAAATAATAATTCGTACATAAGTTTTTGGAAAAAACCCAGTGGTACGAGCCGGGGTCCTCCCGCTACCTCCAGATGGAAAGTCACGTACCTACAATATACATAATATAATAAGTATTATATTTTTATTAACGCGTTTCACGAATTAGGTACACAAACATTACATTGTTGTGGTTGTGTGCAAGCATGCCGGCATTATCACAAGTATTTGCCTTTTATGTACTTTACCATAATGGGCTTGTGTCCTTAAATTTGTTTACGATGCCATTCGAACCAGTTTTTGTACATGAACAAATGTTTGTATGGAAGCAACTACATTTAAAGGACATTAATACCCAAAAAATCGAGTTAAAGACGGACCTCGCTGACAGCATCCGAAACGCTTCATACTGATTGGCTTTAAAGTATGACGTCACACCGTGCAATTTGTTCTAACCGTTGCATGTAAAATGAAGTAAATTGCGGTTTCGGTCGCGAAATACTGCGTTCAGGTCCATAGTTGTCTTCATTTGTTTCTATAAACGCGTAAGGATTCTGTTAGTACCTTTAATTTTACTCTTGGACAATAAATAAATAAATAAAAAAATCTAAACTTTCGAATCAATACAATACAATCTTTTTATGATTTGAAATATATTTTGTAATTTATACTTTATTACAATCATTTGATGGTTTACTATCCATTTAGCAACACGACGTTATCAATTTTAACACCACGCAACAAGCCTATTGTATTTATTACAAGTCTTTATATTAAAGATTGAATGTATGAAAATCCAGATTTTTACCATCACGATTTTCACATGTATTAAAGAGGAATACTCCTCCTCACATTATGATTTTCAAAAATAACCACGGAAACACTTTTCCCACCTCATGCATAAACCCGTCCCTTTTAAGGTCAGCGCAAGTAAGCTATAAATAAGGTATTTAACCCAATGTGTGTGGGCCCGCCTTAACCGGTGTCACGATAGTCATGGGAAAGCTCCGGTTATTACAATAGTTCCAATTTATTCGGTTACTCGATCGACTGGGTTACGTACTAGTTTTTATGGGTGGTGTGAATTGGAGAGCATAAAATAAATTAAGTTTCGGTCGACAAAAATAGAATTAGTTTGGGGTTTGGCTGCTTCTAATTTTCTATATACATATAACAAAATATTTCGTCTTCTTTAATTGTGTCGTCTTCATTCAATTAATTATACATTATTAAGATACCTACCTAAAGCGTTAACACAAAAAAGTTACATCTTAAAAAAAACAACTTAAATACGGGACCACCGCTGGGGCTCAGGAATGGGCAGTAGGGTCTTCATATTGAAAAAAAAAGTTGGTTGTCTATAAATTCGGTTTACGGACGATAATTTTACGTGATACGTCATAAGAAAACATTATACTGCCACACAAACTTTGAACCCCCATTTCAACCCTTAGAGGGTGAATCTTGAAAAATCCTTTCTTTAATGCACCATCAGACCATATAACACACAGTTTAATGCGTGCAGCCGGCGTTCATCGATTTATAAGACGTTATCACGCCAAAAGATAAAAAAAATGTTTTATCTCATAATTAAAATGAGATAAATTGAAAAGTCATGATTATGTATTCATTCATCTAATTTTATTTCAGAACCGTGTGGGTGTAACTGTTAAGTTTCTAAATGTTGTAATGATTAAATTGCGCAAAGGACGTCAAAAACTTTAATAAAATTACTCAATCTGTCACGTTCAATTCTCGAAATAAAAAGCCAAAAGCTACATGAAGGCTTATTGCAATATGCCTTGTCGTTTCAAGAATTACAATAAAAAGTTTGTAATATGATGCGCTTGCCGACCAAATTAACATACAATTGGCTCATTCAGCAAATTATATAGGTACATATATAATAGCTTTTGAAAAAATGTGATTCATATGAAACGCAGTCTTGTTTTTATTTGTGTTCATGCTTATTGGTTCTCTAGAGAAAATAATTATGTTAATTAATTAATAATATTTAATATAAAGAGAACGCTCCGATAACGAAATCAATAGAAATATGACAAGATATTTCACTGAGAATGTGAAAAAAAAACAGGAAAGAACAACCAAAACAGTGATGAGATCGTTACTGTTCACGAAATTAACCTAATCGCCATGTGTCGAGCTAAGGTAGGGCACAGCGGACATATCATCATCATCATCATCATATCAGCCGAAAGACGTTCACTGCTGGACATATACCTCCCCCAAAGAGTGCCACAATGGCCGGTCCTGCGCCACCCCCGCGACCTTTACCAGGCCCCGTAGCATGGATGGCGTTATCACGCGACAAGTGACAGGATAGAGCTTCCGTCCCTGGCTGACACCGTTCGATAGAATGAGACGACGCGTTTATCCTGTCACTTGTCGCGTGATAACGCCATCCATGCTACGGGGCCTGGTCATCAGTTCACCTTGTGGGGGCCTACCCACGCCGTGCCTTCCGGTACGTGGTTGCCACTCGAGAACCTTTCCGCGCCAACGGCCATCGGTTCTACGTGCAATGTGCCCCGCCCACTGCCACTTGACATATCGTATCGCTCATATTTGGAGCAGTCCAACGTTGGCCTTCTGTAAGGTGGATTTTATTTACCTCCCCCACCTCCACCTTACAGAAGGCTGCCGCCATGATAAGTAATAACACTACTTACTACTTACTCCGTCGTAGATACCTACTTGAGATAATTTTATTTGGCCGAATTGTATGAAAGTAGTCTATACTAATAGTGACTCTACCTTCCAAAGCAGAAGACTCTAATTCCACTGACAGTTTAAAAAAGAACCGGCCTCCTTTAGTAATCTCAACCATATTTGACGACCGCTTTAGCCTAGTTGGTAGTGACTCTGCCTACGAAGCAAGAGGTCCTGGGTTCGAATCCCGGTATGGGCATTTATTTGTGTGATGAGCACGAGTTCCTGAGTCATGGATGTTTTCTATGTATTTAAGTATTTATTTCTCTTTATAAGTATCTATATCGTCGTCTAGTACCCATAGTACAAGCTTTTACACTAGTCTTATTTACATATCCTATTCTTCGTAATACCCAAATGTATTAGCAATTTCCGGGATCCTATCATACAAATATCAACATCCAAAAACCGGCCAAGTGCGAGTCGGACTCGCGCACGAAGAGTTCCGTACCATTGTCTATAAAAACGACAAAAAAATTATGTTTTTTGTATGGGAGCCTCCTGTAGCCTAGTTGGTGGTGACCCTGCTTACGAAGCCGGAGGTCCCGGGTTTGAATCCTGGTAATTCCTGAGTCATGGATGTTTTCTATTGTATTTAAGTAATTATTTATCTACATAAGTATGTTTATAAATATAAATATTTATAAATAAAATAAATAAATATTTGCGGACAATCTTACACAAATCAACCTAGTCTCAAACTAAGCAAAGCTTGTACTATGGGTACTAGACGACGATATAGATACTTATATAGAGAAATAAATAGTTAAATACATAGAAAACATCCATCTCATCACACAAATAAATGCCCTTACCGGGATTCGAACCCAGGACCTCTTGCTTCGTAGGCAGGGTCACTACCAACTAGGCTAAGGCGGTCGTCTAGTACCCATAGTAGGTACAAGCTTTGCTTATTTTGGGACTAAGCCGATTTGTGTAAGATTGTAACAGGAAAAAATATATATATATATACAAAAATATACATTAATTTAGTTTTTTTTTTGTATAACAAGTTATAGCGGCAACAGAAATACATCATCTGTGAAAATTTCAACTGTCTTACTATCACGGTTGTTGAGATACAGTCTGGTGACAGACGGATAGGCAGACAGACAGACAGACGGATAGCAGAGTCTTAGTAATAGGGTGCCGTTTGTTGTTTACTCTTTTAGTACGGAACCCTAAAAATGACGATTTTTGCGATATCTCGCTCCGTTAACGCTGTTTTTCATGGGTTTTTAGGAGTCCTATTTAAACCTGGTAATATAAGTTTTTCAACTGTTATTTTTGCAGTTTAGATGAACAATTAAATAAAGATCATGACAGGATTAAAAAAGCTATACAACCAAGTTACAGAATAGCGGGCCACAAATATATCTATATCGGATTCTCAAATCAATAAAAAAATAAAAATATTATGGGACAATCTTACACAAATCAACCTAGGCCCACGGTAAGCTCAGTAAGGCTTGTGTTGTCGGTACTAGGCGATGATATATATAATAGATAAATACATATAGATACTTATATACATATATAACATCCATAACTCAGGAACAAATATTCGTGATAAACACACAAATAAATGCCCTGACCGGGATTCGAACCCGGGACCTCCAGCTTCGTAGACAGAGTCACTACCCACTGGGCTACGGAGGCCGTTAAAAATAAATGGTCAGATTAAGGATGACGCACGCTAGAACGTGCCGTGTCCGGCCCGGGCCGTTTTCTAAGAAGAACGACGGCGTTTTCGCGCGCCCGCGTCGTTCCTAAGCCCGGCCGAGCCACAGCCGAGGCTCGGAAATGGCTCGGTGTCGGCACGGTGCGGCCGTGGCTCGGCCGGGCTTGGGTATGGCTCGGCCGCGCAAAAACGCCGTCGTTTTTCTTAGAAATCGGCCCGGGCCGGACACGGCACGTTCTAGCGTGAGTCATCCTTAAGGCTCTTGTGAACCTTTGAATAGCAGGCGTCCGTAGACTACTACAGTATCAAGCCAATTACTGCTGTCATTTAAAAGAAACCTTTTTGCAAAACTGGAACGAAGCTCGTCCAACGCGTTCGAAGGTAACATCTTTATTTCTGCTCTTGTCAATAAAATGAGACTTTATCGCACTAATTTATACCCCGAATTAGCCAATCAGGGTTTTATGATACCACTTAGTAATATTTTTGTCGTACGTTAAATCCTGTGATTTTGTATCATGTTGATGGCAAACAAATATGCGGTTTGCATATTAATGTGCGTTCTTATGAGCTGAACTGAACATACCTACTCTTAAGATGATTGAAAGTTGTAACTCGATTTACAATATTTACCGAAAACTTGCATAAGGCCGGACCGACAGTGAATATCCACCAAAAGTAGGAATTACTAACCCGTGAAAATCCCACTTCCTGGCCATGGGGGACGTAAAATTGTATGCATACCACGAGTGGTAGGTATCAGTATCGGGTCAAATACCTGTAATCTACATTTGACCGCCCTAGGTGAGTAATTAATGGCGCCGCCGAACGCCTCGCTTATCCACAAATGGCAATGCGTGAAAAACATTTATATCGAATCTGAATTCGAAATTTAAGTGACAAATATACCTCATGAGCGTCACGTTATACGGTAGTTTACGCTGAATTTAAGAATTCAAAGTATACATCGTATCTTCGAAATACGTGGCATCAACCGCCCACCTTGCTAATAAACCGTACGGTCTGATAAAACCGACCCGAGCTATAAACAAACAAAAATATGATTCCAGATTACAGTAAGTAGGTAATGCATGGACATAGCATCGAACACAGTTTAGTGCCAATTTGAACTTTATCGCATTGAGGTAAGGTCCAATTACGGTCAGTAAACGTATCTTCATTTGGTCACGAGTGAGCGTGGGCTACACGAATGGTAGCGAAATGGTCAGGATTTAGGGATGCATGTAAGGCTGGTAAACATATGTTTTTGTGTGTTCTTTACTTTATAAGGTAATCAAACAACTTGTTTGTAATATAGGTACCACTCCAGCTGAATGGTGAACCTTAGAATCCCTCATGGTTGTAGTTTTTTCGACAATTTTCAGGCTGACACTATCCAAGAATACGGAAGAATAAGGGCGGTAAGCGGTTTGATGAAAGTAGGTATAAATACAGATGTACGGTCGAGGAAAATGAAGGTTTGGCACATGTTAACTCTATTTGAATGACGTTAAGGTCTAAAAGTGCTAATTATTCAATTTCCTCGACCGTACATTTGGCACATATTACTTTTTTTTTCTAATTAGGTCTTGTACATGTACGTAAATACTTTATTGTACAAAAGACTTCAGTAAAATACAAAAAAAAATAGGTCTCCTCTTCGTATTGTATTTTACAATTAAAACTTGTAGCTATTCACCATTTCTGTTTGATAATTGAGTATAAAAATAAATACTAACTGGGTTTGGAACAATTTGGGAGAATTAACTTGGATGATAATATAACATTATAAAAACGTAGCTGCCACATGCACTGATTAGTTAATTACTTAATGTCTGCTACGTCATGACAGAATCATATGTATCACTATTTAATCTCGCAAATTATTATCGACCAACAACTCATCATAAATTGAACAAGTTATAATTAGGTTAGGTTCCTATTATATAATGGACTTGGTTTTGTCAAAATCTTGCAAAGGAAAATTTCAGGTTGTGTACGGAACACCGAAGAATATCAGCGTACCTAGTCCTTGCAAGCGATCAGTTGGAAAAAAGGATAACGTTCAACCCTATGCTATATATGACAGTGTATCATTTGCAATTACATGTTATTGTGCCTTTGTACTATTAAACCTTGGCTCCATAAGAATGTGGCATTGTAAGCAAAATCGTTTGTAGTTCTATCAATTTCGGCCGTAGATATGCAAAGAGAAATATAAACTAGCAATTAAAAATGGGATTTGTGATGGGTCTGCGGTTAAAAATGGCGGTTTGTCAAATCCACACGATGTCAACGAGCAGTCAGGACATGTACTTTTTTTTGTTCTTTTTTCTCTATGAAGGATTTGTCAGTTTATGTACGGTCAACCAATTTGATTCCTAGGCCATCATAGAACCTTGCCGTTGTAAATGCTATGTCAATGCGGGTTACTAGGATTATTGCGTCGCTATGTAACCGTTAAAATGACAGGGTTCTACGGTGGCCTAGGAATCAAATTGGTTGACTGTACATTATTGTGAAAAATGCCAGGTAAGACCTGGGTGACAATGCTGAGGTTTGGGCATGTTGTGAAACGCTTATTGGTTGTGCAGTCTGAGCAATTGTCTATATATTATAAATTTCTTTATTTTTTCAAAATAAAAGTAAGAAAATGAATTTACAATTTTACAGTGATGTCATGTCATAATATTGTTAAATATGCATTACATAAGTATCTATACAGTTTTAACGTTATAGTGCATTACTTACCTAGGGCGGTTGGGCTTGCCTTCGGCTCGGGCGTCAAATACCTGCGATCTGAGACATTCTTTGTTTAACCGCCCTAGGTAAGTAATGTACTATATTGTGTTTGGTTTTTGAATAAATGAAGCTAAATCAGTGAAACCAATTGGATTATCGCGAACGAAGTAGCGAATACTTTATCGATACAGGTATGTAATATAATATGTCATTGATGTTAAAAAGGAATAAGCGTGTTTATAAGGGTTACCCAGTAGCTCATAAATGGACTGTGTTGCCATTCGAACAAACCATGCGAAATCAACTCATAATATACCTTATCTATATTCAATAATTTCAATAAGGTTCGCACTTATTAAAAATACTTCTTTATTAGTTGGTGCAAAAAATAAGTAACCGACGTGCATTTTGTGCAACGCTATTTTTTGTAGAGAGAGCAGTATTATTCCAGGTTCTTACATTTAGTTCAATCATGTTTTATACTACATATTCCATGGCTTTTCAGGTCGATTGCGCAACGCTTCGTACGTAGGTACGTTACGTACGTTAGATATATCTAAAAGGTGCGGTGCGGAAAATGGCGTTGATTTTTCCTAACGCACTTTTAAAAAGTAATGCACTAAAGTACCCTTTGGGTTCTTATAGTATCCCCAATAAATCTAAAAGAAAGTAACTGTCGAATTTAATCCAAAACTGCAAAATATGAATACAAAGCCAGATTTTCTTAGGGGTGGTGTTCTGATACAGTTTCTGATGACTGGTCAATGTAAATATATTATACCTACTCAAACATATAATAATACGATTATATTTAGATTCCACCGTAAATACCTACCTACTGACTGTTCTTCACAAAACACACTAATCAACCCCTCAAACTACTTAAGCTCCTGCAAAAACATGAATAGATAAAACTAAGTTCGAAAGCAAACGTTGGCTTTTCTTAATCCCTTCCACAAGCATTGCGTTAAGTAAATCCTTCAAACTGCCAGGGTTCTATGTGACCAAACTGTTTGGACTGAAATTAAATTTACATTTATCGCGGTCGCTTCCACGCACGCTCTGATCTGATCTGATTCTGGGATACATTACGAGTCCAACAGTAATAGGTTTAATCTTGTCATGATATAGCTGTCATATCGACTGGGCACATTAAGTAACGACTAGTATGACGTATTTTGTCATGATAAATTGAAAATGTCGTGACAATGTATGTGTGTATGTGTGTGTATTCATTGTTGAACTTTGCAGAGTCCTAGATCCATGACCTACGTAAATTGTCAATGCGTGTCAAAGCTTATTAAAATACAAAATAATTAGAAATACACAACCATTTAACATTTCGTGGCAGAGCCTAAGATGTTATTTTTTATTTCTACATCTGTGAGTAATTGTTTGTCACAGATAATCATAATGTTTGAGTTTAGAAAGAAATACAAAAATATGTTCATACGTCACAAATGTGTCAAGAGTAGGTACGACGGTAAACCCGCTAAATCATTCCGTAGCAGTCACTCAACAAACTGAACTTTAATGGCGGACACTATTTTTTTACTTCAATTTAAATTGAGCATTGTTGCTGACTCTCTCTATCTATAATGATATCGCCAGCAGACAATTTTGCATTATATATATTTTTTTAATTACAATCAATGCTAATTTGGTTCAATATTATACATGTAGTCCAATAGCCCTCCAGGAGCCGACAAGTCTCCGTCAACACTTAACGAACGCGATTTCCTTGAAGTTCTACGTCCTTGTATTTACATGTTCACACATAAAGCACATCCCGCATAGCACTTGGAGTTGAACGAAATAGCGATTCATCACAAGTTTTAATCTGTTCCAGAGTTTGGCCCACTTGTGGTTCGCTTTGGTGGCGCAGACGGGCGGTTTCTCAGCGTTTTATTTTTTTATACGCTAGATAAGTAAACCGATTGACTATAATTATAATAGTAATCATTTTATTATCTAACTAAAGTACAAGAGGATAATTTACACTAGATTAAATAAAAACTAAGTTAAATTAAAAAAGACCCTCGAGTCATTGTACCGAGGATGCATGGCGGCATTTCCACGCTAAAATGCTGATGCGTTGCGTGAGAAAGCCGCCAGCTCTTTAGTCACCAGTTACATAATGTATGACTGGATGTTTAAAACGTTTAATTGTTATTTTTTTACAATGCTTTATGTATTTCTTTTCTGTAGTCGACGCCTTTGTAAGCGACGGACTTCTGGACCTGGGACCTCATTCATCAGGTTCTTGGCAACTCAGAAACATCAATGTATCTTAAACTTATGAGAAAAGGCCACATTATATCTATATCTGTATCACAATCATAATATTGTACTCGTATTGTTTTAAAATAATTACTCGTCAAGTTCATCTGGATCATGAAACCGAATGTGAATTTATTGTGTCTGCGGATCGTGGTCAGCATCAGACTTGAATCTGGAGATCTGGATGATCTCCCTCCACCGGTTTCCTGTCCATTGGGTATCAGCGTGTAGATATTTGAATAGTACACTTTTTTTTATAAAATGGCATAAAAAAGTTCTTCTAACACGCTGGTCTGAGTAATCGCATTAGCGCGTATGTTGCGCTGGCAGCGGTTCACCTCTGCAACTGAAAGTACCTGAATATTCCATACAATTTGCGTTGTTTTGTTTGCTGCCAACTGATTTTATGAAAGTCCTCGATTATACAATACAAATACTCTTTATTGCTGCACACCTCACACAAACAAAGCAGTTACAAAGAGAGACAATATAATAACATGTAGGTAGAGGTAGACAACAGGCGGTCTTATCGCTGAAGAGCGATTATCTTCACTGGAAGTGCCATGTAGACAAACTATGTGATAGATTGAGTAGTGCAGTCTTTGCTTTGCGTAAACTAAAACCTATGGTATCAGACGATGCCATGAAGCAGGTTTATTTTGCTCATTTTCATTCGCTGATGTCCTACGGTACGCTCATTTGGGGAAACTCAACGAATGCCAACAGAGTGCTGCTTATGCAGAAACGTGCCGTACGTGCGATGATTGTGGCAAAATCGAGGACTTCGTGTAGAGGCCACTTCCCAACGCACGGTATTATGACGCACTACTCACTCTATATATTCGAAATTATAATGTTTGTAAGGAATATTTTTTCCTCGTTCGATACCGTAAATGTGATTGGCAAAACACTCCGCCGCACTGGGCGTTTGAGAACAGTTCCCCGTCGCATGGCACTTGCACAAAAGAACCCGCGTGTCATTGGGCCTACCTACTACGAGCGACTACCCGCTGATCTTAGACTGGAACCATCTGACGAAGCATTTAGACGCCGCCTGAAATACCTTTTATTGGAAAATCCATTATACTCAGTTAAAGAGTATACGAGTATCTTGATCTGACATGTTAAATTATTGTTTTTACCTATTTACATTTGTTTTAATATGATTTGACATTAAATATCACCTATATTCTAATGCACATTACACTATATTGTAAATTGAATGACGATACCTAGTGGTTGACATATTTGTTCTTTTGATTTTGTTTTATTTTTATATTTCAATAACGAATTGAGTAAATTTGTTGACATTGTATTAATTTAATATTATATCTTTAATTTTTCTTTGTTTTTGACGATCGTGATAAATAATCTTATTTTTTTATCATGAAATAAATAATCTAATCTAATCTTATATTCTGTGACTAAATATAGTCTATAAATGAAATCAAATTATATTTTTTGCATTTTTGGAAAATTTAGAACACACATTTTATTATCTTTATCGCAATCAGTATCATCATTTTGTACAATAAATGTTTACGAAGCAGAAACTGCTAACGAAATTAAAAATTCTGAGCAAAGTGAAAAATTTAAAATTTTATCGCCAAATAAATAGATCGGTTAAGAGCGAAGCACGGAATGAGGAGGTCGGGGTTTATCATTATGTACAAAAATCTTAATAAAGATGGGTAGGTACGTACTGTGAATATATCCAAATACGTATCACACTTTTATAAAATTTCATCAAAAGTTATCTCCAAACCGCTGGTCTGACTTGTCGCATTAGCGCGCATGTTAGGCCGGCCCGCGGTTCACCTCTGCAACTGAAAGTACCCGAATATTTCATCCAAATTCCTGGCCAAGAAATCCAAATTATTTGCTTTTCATTGCGTGCCGCAGCTCACGCGACGGTTATTTTTGGCTTATTGCGTTAAGTTGTTTGCAGCTATGTAACCGACTTTATAAAAGGGAAGTTCTCAATTAGACCTTTTCTGTGTGTAGGCAAACAACTCGATGCCTTGGCCGTTTCAAAACTCATTTGTTTAACACGGATTAAATTATAGTACATACTCAAGGACAGCTCCGTAATATGTATAAGTTTAGTTAGGTACTAAAAATATTATATTTGCACGGAGGATATTTCTAGCGCAGGACTGATATTGATATAACCAGACTCATTTTATATTGATTGACTTTGTTCAATTCCATCGCAAATACTTTGACATTTTTGGGAATTAAATATGAAGATAATATAGGTACCTATGCATTTCAACTAGTTAGTGCGAACACTTAGGTCATGATACAACATTTTGATTCCAAGGTTCCGCTATCGTTAGGAACTAATTCTCGAACGAGTATTTGACGATTATAACTGCATGATCAAGACCAGCGGTCGGCAACAGGCAGCTCTGGCTGAATTGTATGTAAACCGTTTGCCTGCACGGGTATCACAAGACGGCCGCGACATACTCTCGAGCTCTCTCGCACTATCCGTATCTCTCTAATTAGACCACTTGGAAAGAGACGGATAGTGCGAGAGAGCTCGAGAGTATGTCGCGGCCGTCTTGTGATAGCCGTGCAGATATAGTCACAAATTAAGTATGAACAAACATGACCCGCGTCAACCCGATAAAATCAGAAATTATTAACAAATGCGGCCCGCGTCAATTTCGTGAGTTGCTATGTGACCCTTGGCTGCTAAAAGGTTGTCCACCGCTGGTCTAGACTATATAAATGTCGTCCACAGGTGAGATGAATTTTATTATTTTTTTATTTAAACTTTATTGCACAATATAAAATAAAGTACCTACAAATGGCGGAATTAATGCTATAAGGCACTCAACCATTCATATTGTATAACATTTTAATTTAATTTGTACCTACAAAATAATAATTTCTAAATAGTCATAGGCCCTTTCGTTAAAATGGATCGATTGCCATACAAAACGATATTTGACATTCGTAGGCTAACGGCGTGATATTTTAAGAAACTTATGTAACAAACTTTCACCAATTGGCTTCCCATTTGCGCCAAATTCCCCCTTTCCTAGAATTAACTTGTATAAACTAGATTAATTTGAGAAATTGGTTTGGGACGTGATATTTTGGGAAAACGATTTTTCTCAAATTATATAATCTAGTTTATACAAGTTTATTCTACGAAAGGAGGAATTTGGCGAAAATGGGAAGCCAATTTATGAAAGTTTGTTACAATAAGTGTCTTAAAATATCACGCCGTTAGCCTGCGAATGTCAAATAACGCTTTGTATGGCAATCGAACCACCTCTATGAAAATTGTTATGACTTGGCAACCGAATAATCGAATATGATCGAACTAGGAATTTCTCATTTAACTTTCCCTCCAATGTATCTAATTCCCGGGTAATGCATATTTTAATATTGATAATCCATTACTGTTAAGCTCCTTCGCGTTATCGGTCTCTTTGTAACGTTACACCGCCGCGTCAAATACTAATTGATGCTGTCACTCAAAATAAAATGGGTACAGCACTAGCACCTCTTAAAAAGAACGACGTAAGAGCCCCTTGAGTAAGCGTAGTTAAGACCTTTTGGAATTGGTACGATGGTATCCGTTTAATAGTCCCTTGGGAAAGATCCCGCTTATTCGATTAAAACGTTTTTATTTTGTTATATGCCCGTCTGCGAAGACGGAGTAAGTTAGGCTTTTCTTTGGTAAACGTATATTGTATTTATAAGGGTGCCTACCTTAACTTTAACTTGACAGTAAAACCATATATCAAATTGGAATTGTATATTTGAAAGAAAATAAATGCTTGGGAGCTTATACTACATTTCTCACATTGGGCCCACGCTTATGTACCTAACCTATGACCTATGTCTAGCCGTACGAAAATGTCTCTGAGCCTATTTAGGGTTCCGTACTCAAAGAGGAAAACGGGACGGAAGTCCGTCCGTCCGTCTGTCTGTCACCAGGCTGTATCTCAAGAACCGTGATAGCTAGAGAGTTGTAATTTTTACAGATTATGTATTTCTGTTGCTGCTATAACAACAAATACTAAAAACAAAATAAAATATTTTTATAAGGGGGGCTCCCATACAACAAACGTGAATTTTTTGCCGTTTTTATAGATAATGGTACGGAACCCTTCGTGCGCGAGTCCAACTCGCACATGGCCGGTTTTTTAATTACCACCTGCGTAGAGTATAATAGTTTTTTCACAGCTGCTATTCGGAAAAGAGTCATCGTTGCCCTCATGAGGGATTCCAATTTTTCTCATAGAAGGGGTCAAAAGCAGTACGTGTCACTCGGTAGCAAAATAATTTCCATCTTGGGCGTAAACACTTGAATCCATCGTTACGCTCAAGATTCTACTTTAGAATCTTTCCCTTCACTCTGGATTTAATATGCCGCCCTTGCCATATATATTTTATATAATTTTGCTCCCTTGAGACACATTCTATTATTGTGTCCCTCTGGTAAGGAAGGTATTATTCGCACGCGTAGCGGGCGGTAACTCTGAATTTATGGCCAGGTATGACGTAAAAATAAAACATGGTTTTTCAAATTACATATCTTTCATAAGAATATAAAAATTGCGCTGTTAAAATATCTCTACGTTCGGCACTGTTTAATACAGTAAAAAATGCCCTCCTTATTGCATAAAACTATCCGAAAAAAAGGTTCTTTCGTCGGCAACTACGCTCTAGCTTCGATTTGCAATAAATCCCAAGTTTAATTACCCGAGAAATAAAGGGATTAGGGCAGTTCCTTTTTAATAGTGCCTTCAGTTTTCATGACTCCGGCACAGTAAAAATATTATTTTAGTAAAAATTATCTCTCTCTCTTCTCTGACTCTTTGGTAGTGACGAGTGAGTTGGCTGACTGGCTGGTGTCTCTGGGGCTGGCCACATGTCTCGGTACTAAACGGGGGTAACTGCGGCGCGCGCGCACCTTTATATGAAACGATTTAATTTACTATAACGCTCGTGGATCGTGACGTCACGATCCCCTAGCGATTTCTCTCTCTAACAAATAATATTAAAAAACAGTTGTAGCTTTGTAATTTTATGAGATATCTGAATGAGATTTTCGTCACTAGGCATAGTTTTTTGCCTTCTTTCTTTTGGAGTAATAATACATTTTGTGTCTACACCACTAGTAGCGCAGATGGCGGCTGACGTGGAGTTTTTAGTGAGTACAAATACCTACCACATAACCCAGACTTCCCCCGTGAGCTGGGTACCTGGCTTTTTCTCCACTCGTGATGGCCCAGCTTTAAACGGGCAAGCCATAGAAAAAAAAACACAGTGCCTACTGCTAACGTATTTTCACTGTCCCTAGCCTGCTTAGCTATCGGATTCCCAGCTTATTGATACAGATCTTGCAATTTCATTTTATTGCCTCACTAAGACGATTAAAGCAAACTTTGCAGATAACTTTTTTCATTGTAAGTCAAAAGTATTTGAGTTCGCGATAACTTTTTGCTGTGGCAATTGATTTGAGAAAGTATTTTTATTATGATAGTTGGACTATGAACGAATGAGAATATAGTAGTACAAAGTAGACGTTTTAAGCAAATACTAATTATGAATAAAGTCAGTATTTCAAAATCAAACCAGTAACCGTCAAATCAGTAATCAATCTGTTTTTACAAGCTTTTTATTAACTTGCAATGTAAATTAACTGTTTGTTCGGGTGGAACCTTGCAACTGAATTTTGAAGCAGATATCTTCAACCGATTGAGCTGAAATTTTGGTTTTAAGTAAAGTTTGGATAACAATTCAATATTAAGGTACCATCGAGCTGATCTGATGATGGAGACAAAAGGTTCCCATGAATACAGGACTTAACAGACGTAACCCCGTTGGGTTTGGGCTCGTTAGAATCGTCTCAATGAGTAGTTGATGACGGTATATACAGAAAAGTACATATATATAGCAATAAAAGCTTGTAACTAATTTTTTTTTTGACAGAAACTTATTTTTTATGCGGATTTGTTAATGTGTACTGCAAACGCGTATAAACAATTAACCAAGTGTATCGGACACAATACAATACGGACCCCTAGAAGGATAGCATAAACTAGCAACTTATGCAACATTGTTTGTTGAAATAATAATCATGACTACAAAATCCCTTTGGTATGATGATTATATTAATAATAAACACTTCAATAAAACCAAGCAGCCTAAGAAAACGAAAACATGAAATTAACACATTAAATTCAGCCTTTCACGATATAAAACAGCTTTAGCGCCCGAGTGCAAAAAATATAAATTTTATGTGCACAATAAACCATTTGACCCCCGTTTACGTGTTGCGAAACCTAAACTAATAAGGGTATTAAAATTATACGAGAGCGTATAAGCCCAACAGGACGTCCACACAAAGGCCTAACGATTTTATGTTTACAAAATATACTGGGATATATAATTTTATAGCTGCCGATGCCGAACATTGTTACCAGCGGGCGGAAAGGCATGCATTGCTAAACGACTTTCATCCTTATACTCACGGTGTCATTCTGAAAGTTAGAGTGGGAATAGACGTGTAATTTATATTTGATGAGATTACGTGTAAGTTTTCGTCTATAGCTTCTTAATCCCCACAAAACTTTAGCCAAACACGTAAAGCGTTATTCTTGTTTACACTCGTCAAATTGGTTGTGTAATAAAGTTTTACGATACATTTCTTTTAAAATTGGTATCGATAAAATCAAAGAAAGGAATGACCGTAGCCATATGAATAGATGTGATTAAATTTAATCATCTATAAAACCATGGCTGTTTGATATTACACCTGAGGATTTTAGAATGAATTATTACCTGATTTACGACTGAAACTGAAGGTTACGGCTTCCAATGGCCAAACTGCCATAAAGCATAAGTTAGTAAAATGCATCCTGTGAACGTATAAGTTATAAAATTAGGAATAATGAGCGGATTATGGAGCGTAAATAAATTTGCGTGTTAAAGTCAATGCTAAATTATAATATATTTATAGTTAATAGACGCGCATAGTTGTAACAATTTACATTGCGCTAATGACCAAACTATTATCGTGACGTTTTGTGCATACATACGGAAATATCAATATAAAACGTGTTGTACCTAATTTATGTATGAGTATGTACCTACCTACATGTGTCAGCATTGATTATAGTGAAACTACCAGACGTTACTACCTAAGTACCTATGCACAATTTAGTTTTACCAACTGTACTTTATTATACACGATCATCAAATTTTGGAAATTAAAAAAATATATATGTTAGTTCTACGAGTTCTCACAGAGCTAATAGTTTGTAAATAGCATTGTATAAGTCTCCGCTAAATGAATATCAAAATGTACATACTCCGTCTCTAACACAGCATCTTGCAACTACTATACAGAGTGTCGCCTGTAATAGGAGCAAATATTCAAAGGGACGCTTCCTTAGAGCATTTGTAGTAACCCGTTGTGTCCCACTCATTTATTTTTTTTTGGATTCAGAGATATTTTGATCTAAAGTTATGACCTCCAAGTAATGTATCTTGGCACCACGACATCATAGCACAGCAGTCAATGCGGATTTTGAGGTAACATCATGTAACGAGTGATAATAGTTTTTGCATTATTGTTTTCAAAAGATATTTTTGTGATTTTTTGATTTTTATTTAATTTTTTTTAGTGTCTTTGAAATAAAAAAGTTACTTTTTCAAGTATAACCATGTGGAAATAATTGTTTACAAGCTTAATAATCTACCGATTAATTTTTTGCTCCTATTACAGGCCACACCCTGTATACTCGTACTTTAACCCTTTTGCTTTGACCAATAAGATTAATTGTGTATATTCATACATCTATAACCCCGCAGATTGAGATGCAACGTACACATCACAGCGTGTCGTCCGCACCGTAATGTCCATAAAATGCGCAACTCGACGGGCGATCGTAAACACCTCCGCGTTCATGTTTTCTGCATAGTAATTTATCCTTTTGAACCCCAATTGGTGTGTTAACTGTAATTTGAAAGTTTTCTTTTATGCATACCTTATTAATTACACTTCTCAAAGAGCCACTGCTGCTGCACTGTAGCCGAGCGGTAGGGCACGCGACTTTCAATCTGGAGGTCGTGGTTTTGAACCCTCGCTCGTACTACTAATTTTTTTCAAAAAACCTACGTACGGAGTATCATTTTATATTTAACAGTGTCTTTTCAGTAAAGGGAAACATCGAAAAAACCGGTCTAATCCCAATAAGGACCAGTTTTTCTTCAGAATTGGAGGGTCAGATGGCAGTAGCTTTCGTAAAACTAGTGCCTATGCCAAATCTTGGGGTTAGGTGCCAAAGCGGACCCCAGGCTCCTTTAAGGCACAACCGGAAATAACGCTAGGAGAATGTTGATGACCGATATTATACTTATTGGCTATATAGTTAATACAGAAGCGAAAACAGTTACCACAATTATAGGTGTCTAAGAAATCATTCGGCATTGGCATGCTTGCGTTGTACTTTGGCATGGTTTTAAAATGGAATATTATACATATATACTCGCTTTTTAAAAGCTTTTATTTTGAATAAGATTCGCTTCGAGACTTTTATATCTTTCTTAAATTAAATTAAATCATTAGAAAAAAAAACATTACATACTAGACGTATTTTTTTTTAGCTTTTGTCACATAAAAGTACGATTTATTACAGAACATAATTACGATAATTTTCCAATGCAACCAAAACTAATTTTTATTTTCTATTTATTTTAATGTATCGACCTTAGCATACTTAGACAGCAGTTTCTATGTTATATAAAAAAACATATTGGAAGAAAGTATTGAAAGTATTGATACCTAATACACATTCGTTGAATAAAATAAAATAAACGTAAGTTCATAATAAAATAATGAGCGTTGATTGTTAATAATGGCATTTCCTTCTTTTTATAGGTAATGAAACAGGCAGATTTTAATTTCGTTTTGACCCGTCAAATCAAATTGAACATTTTATGGTGTCTTAATTCGATCAGCTGTGTAAATATGTTTAATTAAAAAGTAACTGGCATTGAAGGTTGCATGAGTGGGTCAATAAATATTATACTTTATTGCGGTTGCAAAGGCTTCAATTCGAAGCTTTTAACATCCCAATTGCATTTCTGTATAATTAGCGTGCTCATCTTGACACGTCAACATACTATTTACTTCTCTTGTCTTCTTTACTTTTCTTGTCTTTATTGCTTCTCTTCTTTTTTACTTCTCTTCTGTATTCTGTCTATTGTCTGTCTCTTGTCAGGACGGTTGTACACAAACTAATATGTAACTAGCGGCTAAGCAAGCGAAAAAGATTGAAATACGATACGATTAAGATCGAAAGTGTGCCGTTCAGTGGCCATAAAAACAAAATGCATAATTTCAAGTAGTCTTGAAATTTATTTTATTTTTATTCATTTTGTTTTTATGATAGTCAATCGCATAATTTCTACATGTATAAATGTAGATACCCACTTATACAAGTTGAAATTATGCGATTCGTTAATATGCAAAAATAAAAATACCCATTTCATTTTGTTTTTATATAAAACATTACCTAAATACCCGATCGGAAACATAAATAAAACTCAAAGGTATGTAGATTCGGTCACCCAAGTACCTAATTAAATAATGTTTCCCGTCTCATTTTCAAGAAAAATGTGTCTTTATTCAACTGAGTCGCGGCGTTTTATAGATAAAAATAAGTCATATAACATTTTCTTTACATCACAGCTGACCATAAAGTGGAAATTCACACCCGCTACGCGTACGGAAAGACCCACATCTTGGCCCTTACCTTCGGTTCTTTGTTTCACAGCCTTAGTACAATAATGTATTATTGTTCACCGTGGCTGGGCACAGGCCTAAAAAAAAAGCATTCCTGTTATTTCAAAATTGCACATGGAGTTAACGGAATGACATATATTTTAATACAACGATATTATACTTTCGAGCATATTTTATAATCTCAATAACTGCTTGTATCGTCAAAAAAAGAACCGTATTTCGGGTTTGAGAAATTCGGCTTTTCAAATACCAAAACATGACTGAATGTTTAGTTGTCAGTATATCGACAATGTTTTTATGTAGGTATACATTTTCATCACTTTTTCCATACATTGAATTGCAGCCTTCTATCCCACAATCTAAACAAAGCAACGAACACACGCGTAAAATAAAAAGCATAACGCTGTTCATACTAAGCGTATTTGATGTTTCAATTTAACAAGTAACTTTAATGGATTTATCTGATACTCGGCTGGCGCTAACAAAAGTTATGACGAGGACTTAGCTGCATTATAAAGGTCTTGTGTCAATCCCATATTTTGTCGATATATCATCGTTAACCTTTCATTTAAGATTTGAAGTTTTATATGAGTTTCTGAAATAAGTTCGGGTGAGAAAATATAGAATTTATATACGATATTGGTAAGTACTAACCAACGGCTCAGTTTTGGAACTTAGGTTAAAAAAGGTAATACATGTCGCGCTATGCGCAGGTGAACTGATGACCAGAGGGGTAATCACGTAACGTTCCGAACGCGCGTCGGTACAATTTAACTGTAAATTTTCCATATAAATAGTGACATTTAGACCTACCCGACGTTCGTACAATGCGTTACGTGATCGACCTGCTGGTAAAGGTCGCGGGAGTCTGCTGGATGTGGGTGGCGCAGGACCGGTAATTTTGGCACTTTTTGGGGGAGGCTTATGTCCAACAGTGGACGTCTATCGGCTGATATGATGATGATGATGATGATGATCTCGCGCTAGACCCGTGTAAAGTAATATTTTTGAACGAACGAGCGAAGCGAGTGAAGTTGTCCTATTCAGCTTGGGCCTGCATGTCCCGCTGTCTGGCTGTTCTGCTCTTCAATCAATTTTTAACCAATTTCTGTGAAATTTTGTGAGCAGGTTCAATATTTATATAGTTTTTTTATCGATTCAGATTTTATCAAATTCAAATATAATTTTAATGGTGTATAGGTATTTATTTAAACACAGTCATTTAAACGAAATACAAACATAATATTAAAGTGTTAGCTATTATATAATCAACGATGTTAATAAACGCCGATACGTCAAGAATAAGGTCGGACAAGAGAGCGACGTGAGTGGCATTATGGTTCGAGCGCAAGACAGTTGGCGGTTTTTAAGAAAAAAGTGACAGACCGGATTGAACATGGTCTTAGAGAGGTTATGGGAACTAACGACATGTAGAAACAGAAAATAAAGGCATTAGTTTTCAATACTGATTTTTAATATTTCAGAAGTGGTGACGAATTGAAGAAACGCCAGTATCAATCGATAAAACAGGTGAGGTTTTCTGATCGAAATATAAAAGTAACAATGTCGTTTGATTTTCTGTAAACAGTTGCTGAATATTCCGACGAAATACGAAGAGACTCCAGTTTCAGATACGAATTGACCTTGAGTACCTATTAGTTATGTTATGATAAACGTTGTACCTATTTTGTATGGGTTATGAAATTATGAATATGATTTTATGACTAAGTAGGTACTATAAATCTAGCAGTGAATAATTTATATGTGACGCAATCAGTATTCCAAAGTTTATGTAGGTACAATACTTATAAGACGTATTTGTATTTTATTTATAATATGAAATCGAAAAGTGAACTTAATTGAAATACAGAAAATTATTTATTTATTCAGAAAAACCATTCTATCATAAAACTAATCCACAGAAAAGCGCAAATAAAAATAAAGAACTCGGAAGTCTTTCTAGATGTGCAAAAAGCTTTTGTTGACCGAGTGTGGTATAAAGGACAGAGTTTTCAATCTTAAAGCAAAATTGTTTACCTAACGTTCATGATACTTTAATCGTAGGTACTTGCATATAGTTATTTTATTAAAATGTACATTATCATAAATTTATTCATGAGTGTATAAAGCTGGAATTCCCTACGGATATGTAAAGCCCCAACGTGTTTCACACTTTATACACTGCCGACCTAACTACCATTATGTCGATGATGGGTAGCGCCGTGATGACCTGCAGAGGTGATCCAACAGAAGCCTCCAAAGTTATAAATCCACCTTAATACTCAAGCACTGCAAAGTCAAGGCATATAATATAACATACATATCGAGCGATATTATTCGACCTAACATACGCGAGTGACCCGTTTCAATATATTTTAATATATATAATGTAAGTTTCAAACTAACGTCTTAATAACTTTTTGACCATTGGAAAGGAAAGCTCGATGTAGATAAAAACTGTCCTACCGTATCAAAATAAATATCATCGAATAGATATGCCATTGTATGCCCATAGGTAGTTGACTTACATGGAAAAACCATTTCAAAGACAAGAGCTAAGGTATCAGGCTAACCATAAATTATGGTTGGAAGGCAGTCAAAATGAAGTACGAAATAAAATACTTATTTACGAATGTCATACTGATATACCTACTTATCATGCACTTGCAGCCTACAACTATGGGACTCTTATCCAAACATATTGAAATTCTGCAATAATTGCAGACCAATGCCTCATGCTTTATATAAAATGAAATAAACACAGAAGATCATGAGTAAACTCAAACTCAAAATAATCACGTAGTCTTCAAGTAGGCCTAGTAACAAGCACTTCCGAATCGTCAGTAACATAATCTTAAGCTAATTGATATTCCTCAAATATATTCAAAGATTCAGTTGGTGCCAATTATCCAAGAGGATATACAAGGATGTGAAAAAAAATACGAGCACAGACTAGCACACATAAGATATACATAAAATCGCTTAAGCTAGAAAAAAAATAACTAAATATATATACTTCAATATACCTACTAGATTAAACTGTTTTTATCATATTTTCATTATTTCAACATGTCTCACGATAGTTTAAATTCGAATTTATTGTTAGTATTCAATATTTAATAATTATAAAGCCATATTACTTTGCTTATATTTATATATTATATCATCATCGTTTTTGATAAATATCTGTACATATTTGTTTGATTGTGTTATCAAGTTGTAGAAGTCAACTTTAACAATGCCCATGCTATTTATGATATTCAAGTTTATAGGTGAATGACAGATCCAGGTCTTAAGATCTTTAATTAAAAGACCTTATGTGGACAATAATTCTGCTTGGAGTATTTGTTTATTTTAAGGTGCAGCAGATGTTGGAGTGAGCGTGCTCCGACACTGCTGAATATATAAGCGACTTGCTGGGTGTTGGAGCGAGCGTGCTACCGATGACAGCAGATGAATGACTAGCTGGGTCTTGGAGTAAATCTAGTACCGATCGCAGCAAATGAATGCAGCAGGTGCAATCTAACCTTTGAGACATCTAATTTATATTATTTTATGTTAAAAATGATTCTGTTTGGAGAATTTGTTTATTTTTAGGATGCAGTGCAGCAGGTGTTGGAGTGAGCGTGCTCCGAAACCGATAGAATAGGGTCATTCTATGATTGAGGGATGGCCGAAGCACTACAGGAATACTGACTTGAAAATTGAGTCCTTTTGAATAGATCTTGCAAATGAGATTTGAAGTTCAATCAAGTAAGGAATAGGAACTCAGCAATATCATAATCTTGTGTACCTAATCAGTGACTATTGTGTGAAAAAGTACAGTCAGCTATAAGAGCCTGTGCCAGGAATTATTTTTATTGTCAGAAACCTAACACAGTTGCTTTGAATTGGTTACCCAACAGTACAAAAACATTTGAAACATCGGGTTTCTACGGGGCAATACGAGCAGTCTTTAAAGTGAAGGTCTGGATCTCAGCAAGGTCTTGTATGAATTTGCACACGCACGAATGAACAAGGAACAAAAAAAAATGCCAGAAAGCACCTTTATTTGAATTCCTGTATCGTGGTCTGAGGACAGACACGAGTCAGAATGGCCGAATATTAGCTATTATATAATCAACGATGTTAATAAACGCCGATACGTCAAGAATAAGGTCGGAAAAGAGAGCGACGTGAGTGGCATTATGGTTCGAGCGCAAGACAGTTGGCGGTTTTTAAGAAAAAAGTGACAGACCGGATTGAACATGGTCTAAGAGAAGTTATGGGAACTAACGACATGTAGAAACAGAAAATAAAGGCATTAGTGTTCAATACTGATTTTTAATAGAAGTAACAAAGAAACATAATATTAAAATAACAAAACGAACAAAGAAAGAAAGTACTCACTTACGTATTTCAAATATATACGTTTTTACGGAGCCACTTACATAGATAATGTGTAAAAAAAAAGCTCGAGAGTTTAAAGTTTAAAATTGAAAAAATATTTTTTTCATTTTCGTTGGTATAACGGTTTGGGATTAGTCATACCTACACGAATGGTTGGCTTTACATAAACTATAAGCAACATATTCTAGCATAAAAAATGATACAAACATATTAATCGACATGACACAAAATTCATGTTTTTCGGCACCAACAACTATCCTAATTAGGTACCTTTTATAACATGTGTAAGAGTTTTTGTAAGTTTAGTATTAACACATTCTTCTTGTGAGAACCGGCTTGTCCGTACGAACGAGCGTTTTTGCTATTTCTATCACATGTTTCATACAAGTGTGGCCAGTTACGGTCAACGAACGGTGTGATACTTGTGTGGTTTAAGTCATAGAAGTGAAGAGTTTGACGGGGAAACAAATCGCAGTTAACTTACTCGTCGTCAGTGGTTAAAAAGTAAACAGTAAAAAGTAACGCAAAAAAAGTAAAAATAGTAGACTCGAGTTCGAATCCCAGTAAGGGCATTTATTTGTGTGATAAGCACAAATATTTGTTCCTGAGTCATGGAGAAACATTTCTTTGTAGGTATATAAGTATTTATTTTTCTACATAAATATGTTTATTGTCGTCTAGTACCCATAGCACAAGATTTGCTTAGTTTGGGACTAAGTAGATTGATTTGTGTAAGATTATCCCTAAATATTTATTATTATGTTTTTTCCATATCTCGGGACCATGGGGTCCCGGACTTTTGGAAGGCATGCGTGGGGCCGAAGCCAACAGCACAGAGGCCCTTTAGAATTATTCTAAATCAAGGGATACACATGGCGGGTACCATCTCCGACCGCAGAACATAATACAACCGGTGATGGTCCCCGCTAGGTGCAATATTTATTATTACATACATGTATTTATTATAATTGTAGTAGCGATTACTACAGACTATTGCAGTGCAACACTGTGAATGCGATGGAAACTAAGGTCATGGCATGGGTTATTGGGTTGAATGGTGGGTGGACTGGAACACGGGTTATGGGAGGAGACTAGCGGATACCTGCCGTGACAATCAGTCTCAAAATTGTAAAAAGGCAGGAGGTGATTCGCCAACTCGCTAAGTGGGCCCCACAAAACAGTCGCACGCACAGTGTGACAATGGAGCAACACGTCTGAGCGGCTGTGAGGTTGTCGAGAGGTGAGTCTGCGGTGCGCCAAATCCCGGTGTTCCGTTCAAGGGCCGCCGGCGTTATGACATTTTACACTTCCAACCGTGAGCATAGGTTCCGCTCTTGCGACTCCACTCTGGCCGGCTGGTTTAGGCAAGCACAGAGGCGAGGGCCAGATCACTCGGGCACTCTGGAGGTTAGGGGTCCGCAATTGCGCCACTCACCGTCAGCTCGCCACAAGCTTCCTCCGCGATTATTGATGTGTCCATCCAAGATGATTGACTTCAGAAACATACAGCTGACACAGTTTCCCGACATACAGTACACAATTTGCAAGCGCTTTTGAGCTTTTATCTTACTTCACGAAGCGGTTAGCATTAAGCACCTGGCATCAGCTGTAGCATCCCGTATACAATTGTCACACTTCTGAAACAGTGTTGCAAAAGTAAATTAAACTACTGACTGACTTCTCAGAGACGTATGTGTAGTGTAGAATCATATATCAAAGATCTATCGTTTGGTGATGCTAAAAGTTGCTGTTTTATTAGACTAAATTGAAACACTAGAGCGCTTATAACTAATGCCAAGATTGCCAAGCATTTATTTTACCTATGTTACCATTTTAGACTGGAAAGTGTGGAACTTTAGAAAACTTGCACATTTAAGAGCTAACCTATACCCGCAATCGCTCCCGCCCCCGCTGGCTCTCGTAACATGCGGCCGTCGTATAAAAGAGAAGCAGTGATACGGCATCGCATCATCGGTCAATTACAAAAAGGTAATCCCGGGGAGCGCTTAATGAATCATTATGCCGCGCGGCGGGCTCGACGGGTGACGTCGGTATTCATAGTCAATACTTATTAGTACTTTAGATGATTAGTACTTTAGGGGCACAACCGGGAATAACGGTAGGAGGATGATTAGTACTTTAGGAACACAACCGGGAATAACGGTAGGAGGATGATTAGTACTTTAGCTGTGCCTATCTGTATTTTTAGGTTGTTAAGTTTTTTTTTATATGTGCCTTTAAATACTAGTCACAAAAGAGTGCTCCAAGCGGCTGGTACAGGTGACGCGTGACCAGAAGGCTGGATCATATCTGGCACAGCGGATCAGCATTGCCATTCAACGTGGCAATGCTGCCAGCCATCTGGGCACGCACCTACTACCTAGTTTATACAGGGTGAAATAATATTGACCGTTCAAAATTTTTCCTGGCATTAGTTATCAATAAAAGATGCCCTTTCTTTTCCTTTTCCTATCCACGAATACATGGTTTTTTTAGGGTGTCATTCAGTTGCTGTGTATCAATATATTAGTAGTCAAAGATACTGAAAGAAAAACACGTATTACTAAGACTTCGCTGTCCGTCCATCTGTCTGTCACCAGGCTGTATCTCAAGAACCGTGATAGCTAGAGAGTAGAAATCTTCACAGATTATGTATTTCTGTTGCCGCTATAACAACAAATACTAAAACAAAATATATTTTTTTTGCCGTTTTTATAGATAATGGTACGGAACCCTTCGTGCGCAAGTCCAACTCGCACTTGGCCGGTTTTTTTTTATTTTTCGCTAAGGAATCCACTGTCAAAATTTGATCGGTCAATATTATTTCACGCTGTATAGCTAGTTCAATTAATAAAGGAAGGAAGAAAGGAAGGAGGTAGTACGTAAGGCCCTTATTTTACCGAGAAACGTTTCACCGAAAAAAATGTTTCGCCGAATTTTCATTTCATCGAAGAAGTTTTTCTCAAAAACGGTTTAGTTTTTAGTTAAGTTATAGCTAAAAGGTAATTGTGTAGAACGCATTAGGTTATAACAACAGTTGATGTTTTATAACAATCCTAAAAAGTTTACTGTATCTAAAAAAAATATTTTCGATGAAATTAAATTAGATAGCTAGCGGACCTCGGGCTCTTTCGGGATGTAAAGACTGAGATAGCGGTAGGATGAGGAAGATGAAAAAGTTGATAAATGGAAAATATTTAGCGCGTACGTAACACAGTCATTCAATATTATCATTTACAGCAAGTAATCGACGCTAAGAATCGACTCTCCATAGAAATAAACATTTCTATGGAGAGTTCAATATTGAATGTAAGAATAAGCCATGCTTATTATTTCACCAAGATTTTTTTTAAACATGTCGGTGTATGTCAAAAATTATATTTTATGAACCGTATTATTCTCGCTACCTTAATAACCTAACCTTTTTAGGTAGTACCTTTTATTTCAGATTTTTTTGACGTTCAAAGAATGTTTACACCGATGCAGTTTTTTATTCATTCAAAATACAAGTAACAGCACTCCTATTAAAATGACAATCTACAGCCTAGTCCGCACTATACACAGCGCACAGTTCGCGGCAGACGGACGTTTGAACGACGCGGAGTCAAAGGCGACGCCGTCGCATCACTCACGTGTGACCTTGCCTTTATGCGTGAGCCTCGCTTTATAAACAAGTGTTCTTTCCGTTAGGCACTGTTAGCGGTCGTGTGTTCTAAGCATTACTTTGTAGCCCTTAAAAAAAGTGTGAGAGGTCTTGTGGGAAGGGTTTCTCCATAAAAATCTATGATAACGGGTGACGGCGGTGACAATTATGTGACATGGCGAGGAATTGACGTCGTAAAAAAAAGCAATGGCGCTAGTACTGACGGGAGAACAAGAATAGAAATCTGTTATCACTTATCACGTAGGTACAAGTTCAGATATGACGGCCAAGACAAACTCGATTATTGCCAAAGAGCAATGAAGAAGACTATGCTGGAAGTTTCTCTGCGTGATCGCATTAGAATAAGGGTATCCGCAGTAGAACTAAGGTAAACTAGATTAGTAAACTGCGATGTGGAACGCAATGAGAAACCACCACATAACAGTTCCCTAAATTGGAGTACTGGACTGTAGAATAACTTGGGTATTATTCCCCTGACAAAACCTTGCTCTTTTGCATGATGATGATGATACAAAACATCAGGAAAATACGATCCATCCATCATCCATCCATCGTCTATCATTAGACAGAGTGCCTATAAGGATGCCTGCGTTGCCTCGCTGAATAGCAATGTCAATCCACTGTGCGAGGAACAGGCTAGCCCTACGGTCACCCGAGGACCGGATGAGCATGTATTTAGCTTAGCTTTTTAAAAAGCCTAATTGTATCTGGTCCTAAAGACCCAGGGTCTTCACGGCAAACGCCGCAAATATGTAATTCTCACCAAAAAATGCAATGCATATTTGCGGCGCTATGCTGCCCCAGCCTTGGCAAACGCTCCGCCAGCCTTTGACGACGTCGTGCCCAAGTGGGGTGGTTAGGGTATCCACATACTTGGCATCCCAGACTAAGGGCTCCCCCATTGCCAAGGCACTAACGTAAAGAAAAACATTACAATGCATCCTGCAATCATCTCCTGAGAAAACAGACAACTTGTCGACAATGCTTTGCATCAGTTTGTCGGATAAAGTGACGAAACTAGAAACTTTACGATAAATGGGAAAAAATCTATCGCCTACAATGGAAATATATTGCGGGTGCACGATCGGTTCAAAAACAATTTCGGTGTATATTAAACAGTAGACCAATGTATTCTTCTAAACCGTATTCCAGATAAGACTAGAAAAATCGTTTATTAATCGTTTATTAGCTCTGCCTGAAATAAATGTTTTCAATTCAATATGTGGGCGGGGCACATTGCACGTAGAACTGATGGCCGTTGGGGCGGAAAGGTTCTCGAGTGAAGACCACGTACCGGAAGGCGCGGCGTTGGTAGGCCTCCCACAAGGTGGACTGATGACCTGGTAAAGGTCGCGGGAGTCCGCTGGATGCGGGTGGCGCAGGACCGGTAACTTTGGAACTCTTTGGGGGAGGCTTATGTCCAGCAGTGGACGTCTTTCAGCTGATATGATGATCCTTAGTATTCCCCTTTTAAATTTTGGATTTGATCGATACATACATATACCCTGAATAATGAAATATTTCCGTTTGATATCCTAGATAAATGAAGAAACATAGACGAATTTGTCCTGTATACTATGTTAGGTATATGGAATGAGGTATAGGCAAAAGCAAAGCCATACCTACATCTAAAAAAACTGAATTTCACAAAATAATTGGCCCGAGCTATTCAAGCATTCGTTTAGTAAAAGTACTACATAATTTTCCTTTCATTCGGCATCTTTCAGAATAACGTTCGTTTTGAATATTTATTTGTGAAGTTGCTCAAATGACATTAATTCCGTGCCTTAGCCCGCTTCTTGCCATCCTGAGTTCAGAAAATCGTCTAATTAATAATTTATTAAGCTTTTAAAGGCAAGGGACATAACTAATGGAGGTATTTAAGATACTTCGTACATATTGAAAGAGTGCACGAGAAGCTTAAGTTAACTTAATTTTGAAGATGTTATGAAGACAGATAGTTTTGCTAATTTAACTTTAGAGTAGTGAGAGCAACATGGTATTTCATTTATTTAAATTCTTTTAGAGTAAGATTAAACTGCTTAAAATGATTTCGAAGAAATAAAATTACTAAGTTAATATTAGCTTGGAATATTTTATTGAAAGAGCAATGCTCTGTTGTAGTCATACGGCTTGGAAGTCATCTTAAATTACACAGTTTTCTAAACTTTTATTTTAAATTGAAGGGAGAAGGGGCCGAATAAGAAGAAGCTACGGTAGCCTAGTGGTTTAGGCATGCGGCTGTCAAGCGGCGGTCTTGGGTTCGAATCCCGGCTCGTACCAATGAGTTTTTCGCAACTTATGTACGGAATATTTACCGTTAGCTTTTCGGTGAAGGAAAACATCGTGAGGAAACCGGTCTAATCCCAATAAGGTCTAGTTTTCCCTCTGGGTTGGAAGGTCAGATGGCAGTCGCTTTCGTAAAAACTAGTACCTATGCCAAATCTTGGGATTAGGTGTCAAAGCGGACCCCGAACTCCTTTAGGGCACAACCGGGAATAACGCTAGGAGGATGATGATGGAGAAGGGGCCGAATATACGCCTTCTTATAAAAAGTTGATTATTTTTAACATCATCTGCGAGCAACAAGCAAACCAACGCTTGCTGCCTTGTTGAGGCAGGCGTTCCAGACGAGACAATTCATATCTCAACTATACGTAAGTTTCTAGGACTTAAGTGAATAGTAGTTCCAGAAATAAAAGTAGGCAAAATATACAAATCTTTCAGTGCCATGTTTTTTTTTATAAACTAAACGTAACATTACCCGTTGGATGCTCTTTGAAAACTCTCGATCCCATTTAATTTCCCAGAAACTCAGAGAGTCGCCATATTCTTAAAACATGTTGCCGACATCTGACTAAATATTTACTCTAAATCAGACCCTATGTAGTTACATTAAAGCTCATTTAGCTACTGATGAGGATAGCTCCAGTTTCAAAATGTCATTATGCTTGCCTCAGGGCTGAATAAACTGCATGAAATGTGCTTAAATGAGGTTGTTATAAGGCTATTACTGGTCATCGATATTTTGTTCTCGTAAAATGGGATGAAATTTCATTATGACACGGAATACAGTAATAATGGGATATTGCAAAAGTAATTATTTAAGATGTTCTTGTTAATTATATACAATATATAAAGATAAATAGAATATTAACTAAATTACTAATATTAATAAATTAAACAAGAACAATTGGAATGCGTTCAAGCAGTTTTTCAGAACAATTTTTTTTTGAATGTTTAAGTCGTAAACAGAATTTATCTTGTCTTTCTCGTATATGTTTTTATTCATTAATAAACATACATACATACTTTAATGACCCCACCGACCCAAGGTGGGTCTTGGCCTCCGACACGAGTTGCCAATAAAAATTTAATTACCTAACAATATTGTTAAATAAAGAATGTTTGCAAGAAATGGCACTGTGGAAAGTGTGGAACTTTCAATTTAAAAATAATTGTACGTTTTCACTTTTTTGTGAAAGACCCTCTATATTTAAAAAGGCTGCGCAAAATAAATACGAGTGAGATGACATTCCGCTGTGTCCTACCCTACCTTCTTATACTCATACTTATATTTATCAATCATCATTTTATTATGTAATAAATCCATATTTGGTTAAATACAATAAATAACTTAAATAAATCGTTAAAACACTTTACAAAATTATCAATTAAGTATTATTTTTATTTAATTTATTTTGTCTCATTTTCTCCTTTTTACTGAGTGGTTACTTTGAAATGCGGGCTTAGCCAAGCATAACAAAAATTGGTGAATTGACCTACCAGTTAGGTACGAGTAGGTATAGGTATACTTACTTAGTACTTACTTAAGCAGAACCAAGGTAACCGATATAGCCCTCCGAATTGCTAAACTTAAGTGACAGTGGGTACATTGCACGTAGAACCGATGGCCGTTGGGGCGGAAAGGTTCTCGAGTGGCCACCACATACCGGAAGGCGCGGCGTGGGTAGGTAAGGGTCGCGGGAGTCCGCTGGATGCGGGTGGCGCAGGACCGGCCATTGTGGCACTCTTTGGGGGAGGCCTTTGTCCAGCAGTGGACGTCTTTCGGCTGATATGATGAGGTACTTACTTACGAAACACATATTTACTTATTTGTTTCGGTATTTTTAAACACTACGTTCAGATATGGTCGATGATGTCACAAACTTTCTATTATTATTTATATGCTTTCAACTTCGGTACAGTCGCCATCACATACATAGGTGCAATATAGGTGTTCAAAAATATCGGCACATGCACCCTAATGCCTTGAAAATAGAGATGTGTTCCGATGTTTGTGACGTGCTTGTTTGCTCCGATGTATGTGATGGCGACTGTACAAACAAAATTGCAACCATCACCGAGCCCGTTCTATTCCATAATCTACTAAGTATAATCCCAGCATCATTATTTTAAACATATTACAAAAAACTTACTTACAAGTATCTTTGCTTAACACAATCATGGGATTTAGCCTGAAGCTAGACCAAAAACAAGTGAATCGACCACTGTAACAAGATCCCTAATCCCTCAAACAGATCATTTAACTGTTTAGGATCAGAAGGGTCTAAACAAAACGGTGTAGGCTGATAATAAAAAGCATAGCGTTACGGGCAGAATCATGTCTTTATTAGACCAATTACTTTGATTATACTCTAAACTCGGATTGCTGTGTATAAATAATGACAGTTAATTTGTATTAAATTTCGTAACAATAATGCTACAAATAGCTTAGTTTAATGCTGTTGTTTAAATCAAGGTTAAATGGGCTAGATAATCGTTAATATTAAATTAGATCACATTTAATAAATGAGCGGGAGGGTATGAACAAATTGCCGAAGTCTTTGAAGGTTGGATGTGGCGCGAAAACGCTAACTACTCGAGGCCAATTCTCTCCAAGAAAAAACGGATGGCGAGCGAAAATCCCTTCCGTATTCTCAAAATCTCACACTTGATATGTCTGTCTCAGTGGAATAGTATAATCCGCTGTTTTACATGACAGATAGCATTTTTACAAAACAGCGCTGTTTTGTAAATTACATTACAGCTAGCCGTTTTAGCAAACAGCCCTTTCCGTACCAAAATGGTAAAATAAAACGATCTAGATCTCTAGCTTTTTTTTTATTTATCAAAAATCAGTTCTTAACCTGAGGTATCCCGCCATACCAGGAAAATAGGCAGTGAAATTTGAATCAAATCAAAATAAAAACTAGAGTAGACTTTGTTCTGTTTCTAAAATCGAATGATGCAAAACAAATGCAACTCTGTTCTAATTTAAAATGATATAAATTCCATTGAAGGGAGGATGCCGTGAATTCGCGTCATCGGGAGACAACAGGTTTTAAGTTTGTTATTAACTTACTTTTGTATGTAATTTTATGTCTTCAACTTTCCTATGAGATTTCCTTAAATACCCCTTCTTTCTAATACAATTTAAATAATCGAAATCGGTCCGCGTGTTAAAAAAATATCGCTGATAAACAAACATACTAGGTTGTAAGTTGTTAGTACCAAAATGCAGATGGCGATGTGCAACGGTAACTTCTATTATGAGCTGTTTAAGATTGTTCAAGAATGAGTGGTATGATGTATGACAGTTTGTACGGAACCCTCGGTGCGCGAGTCAGACTCGTACTTGACTGGTTTTTTTGTAATACGGCGGGTCGACGATAAGCGGGATTGTCATTACGATATACGATACGCCAGTGCCATTGCAGTAGCAAATAGTATAAAAAAACCGGCCAAGTGCGAGTCGGACTCTATAAAAATATTTATTTTATTCTGTTTTTAGGGTTCCGTAGCCAAATGGCAAAAAACGGAACCCTTATAGGTTCGTCATGTCTGTCCGTCTGTCTGTCTGTCTGTCTGTCTGTCTGTCTGTCCGTCCGTATGTCACAGCCACTTTTTTCCGAAACTATAAGAGCTATACTGTTGAAACTTGGTAAGTAGATGTATTCTGTGAACCGCATTAAGATTTTCACACAAAAATCGAAAACAAACATAAAGTTTTAGGGGTGTTACTCAGAACTAAAACTCAAAAATTTTTTTTTCATGAAACCCACACGTGTGAGGTATCTATGGATAGGTCTTCAAAAATGATGTTGAGGTTTTCAATATATTTTTTTTCTAAACTGATTAGTTTGCGCGAGAGACACTTCCAAAGTGGTAAAATGTGTCCCCCCCCGTAACTTCTAAAATAAGAGAATGATAAAACTAAAAAAAATATATGATGTACATTACTATGTAAACTTCCACCGAAAATTGGTTTGAACGAGATCTAGTTAGTAGTTTTTTTTTAATACGTCATAAATCGTAAACCGCAATTTATTTTACGGAACCTTTCTTGTGCGAGTCCGACTCGCACTTGGCCGCTTTTTAGTATTTGTTGTTATAGCGGCAACAAAAATACATCATCTGTGAAAATTTCAAGTGTCTAACTATCACGGTTCATGAGATACAGCCTGGTGACAGACGGACAGACAGGACAGACAGACAGACGGACAGCGGAGTCTTAGTAATAGAGTCCCGTTTTACTCTTTTAGTACGGAACCCTAAAAATGGTTAAATAGTTTGACCACTTTTATTCAACATCCTTATATTTTTTTAAAGTTTACCAAGCATGCACTTAAATTAAAAACTAATTTGTCAGAAAATATGGTTTTTAAATATTAAAACTTTATTCACACCCTACATTCCCTGCGACCTTTGTCTTCAACATCAATAGAGCTCTCCCGGTTTCTGATTTCGTCGTGTGCTTCTAAAAATAAACGCAGCCAACACACATGTCATTTGTCAGCGTTTCGCTTACATGACGTCAAGTAATTTACGATATAAGGACCGGTGCTCTCAAGTGGCCGCGATTTTTTTTGTTAAACCTAAGTACCGAGCTATTCCGTGCCGTTATGATCTTTTAACCCGGCGAGCATGACGTGAAAAAAAGTTACATCAAGCATGAGGCAGGGTATGACGTACCCGAAATTTAATGTACCATAATATAGTTTTTATTAATTTTATTTTATTTCGTGCAGTGTATATTGTTTAATAATGAATTATTTAATGAATTTAAATCAAAGACAAGTTTTAATTATGAAATTATTTTTATTAATTCGTGTTTACCTTATACTATGTAATTATAGGAACAAAAGTTTTGAGGTTTACAAAAATGAACAATTAAACAAAAAAAAACTTTCTTTGGAATATAAATCAACTTTTAACTATAAGATAATGATATCCTCTTCTCGAAAAAACATAACAATATTTTTATTTATTGAAAATATAGTTAATCACTGCCATCGAGATTATCATGCTCCATACATATGGGCTTGCTGCAACCTTTACAGGAATATTTGGTTTTTTGTCCTTCTTGTATGGAAAATAAAAGAAAAACAACTAGTATAAATAAAGTAATCTCAAGCCTGTAAATTGAAACCTTAAACACTCTAAGAATAATAAAAAAATAATGTATAAATCATACATAAAAAAATACGTCTAAAATGACGCAGGGTGTGACATACCCGAAACAGGTTTCTGCACAAATATTTCGGCCGACGCCTCACGTCGCACTGCGATCACGCCACTATTCCCTCCCGCACTCCCTTGCCTCCAGCTACTGAGCGAGTTAGTGTTGCCAGACCAAGATTTAAAAACTAACAAACGTTTTTAATACTGTCAGGGTATGACATACCCTGGGTCATGCTCGCCGGGTTAAAGGATTCGTTTTATTTCTACTGGTTTTACTCCCGTCAGATCCTCTGTATAAATAGTAGATTAAAAAAGGGTTTTGTCGTAATTTAATACGAAAACACTTTCAAAAATAAACTATTCACTTTTGAGCCATAGCAAGTTCACGATATTCGGGTATTAATTTTTTGGACAAATATCGATAAAACTAAAACTGTGAAGACTTGTGAAGTAAAACTTCGTTAGATTGTATATGAGGTAAAATACCTACGGGTGTACATCTCTAGCCAAATCAAGATGTCTTTTGTTTGTGTAAGCATAAGCATATTAATATACGTACACAAAACTACTGTACGCTTCATAATGTTGAAATAATTAACAAGCATAAACAAGTCGAAAAACTGTTAGCCCGACTACGGAAAAGTAGCTGAAAAAAAAATTTTTTTTTACAATAGGTAGCCTATGTCACTCTGAGCATATTTTTGAATCGATTCACCTCGTTTATCAAAATCAGTTCAGTATCTTAAACGCTAAGGTGGACACGTAAATACAAACATAGCTACAATCATATATTATCCTTTCCGCTCCGCCGTAGTCGGCAAAAAGGGCGACGCTCCCAACGCAAAGGGCACAGAAGCTTTGGAACGCACCATATTAAGATTTCGAGTTAACGTCCTGTACCTACGTCGTTATTCACATGATGTATAGCGTTCAAAATTAGGTCGGATTAGTGATTTCACGGACGTGTTTAGTCGATTTGGACACGGCCCGTATTGGGTTACCATTCAGAGTGCTTCCTTTCTCTACAGGTTTCATGTGGAAGGATTGGGGATGTGTTTTTAGTGAATTAAGACGTAAACACATGGTTGGCAGATAACTTAACGAGTGGGTATCATTATTAGAAATTTAAGCAAATATGATTCAGCTACAATCAGGCAAACAATCGCTTAATCACGAATCATGTAACTATTTGAGAATCAGTCCTTACTGTTTCTTAATCTACTGTCCAATTTCATTACATTTCGTACGTAGGTACTTCCGTTAGATAGATAGATCTAAATGGCATTTTTTGTATGGAAAAATGGCAGTAGACTAAGTTGTACTAACGCTCGTTCAAAAATTTAAGTAGGTACCCCTCTAGGGTGGTCCTTGAATGGATGTGGGGGTATATTTGTCGCGTAAATAATATTCCCTATAATAGTATTTTTCACAATCGTGTTATAAATTATAATAGAGAGCTTTTTAGTCGAATACCGTGTTTAGGCCACGAAGCTTGCTGATTCAATTCATTTATTCAGGGACCAACATGGATCATTATTGTTAGTAATAAAATACCCTCTGGTACAGTAGTACTACCAGGTAGTTCTACTGGTAGTACAAATGATACACCCTAAGGTCACTAGTACTACCAGTAGTACTAGTGACCATAACGGCAGACTGGTAGTACAACTGTCCTGTAGTTTGTTGCGTTCATAGCGATACTCTTTTCTGTAGATCCTGTACTGGCCACTTAAATAAGACTGAAGTACTTTTGATAGTTGATAGTATGATAGTTTAATCAAATTAATAAATGTCATGAGTGCCTTTGCCTTCTTTGTGCATCTATTACGCCGGATCATATTGGATCTGTTGATTTATCAAATAAATAATATGGACGATTCAGCTTCAGCTGAAGTAAAAATCGTACAACGCGGACGTGGCAAAGTGCTACTAAATAACGGTCACCAATACTATTTACTTAAACAATATAAAGACTCAAATTCCATTTGGAGGTGCAAGAATTACAAATCAACAAAGTGTACCGGAACTGTGACCGTTACTGCGGTAGGTTCATTTGTTTGAAACTATTTATTAAATTAGGTAGATAAGCACACTAACTAGCCTACAACACTGATGGTTCTCATAAACGTACATTGTGATGCTTTTACTTTTTTGTAACTTTTTAAAAATGTTTTGCTCTAGGTTATATATATTTTTTTTACAGGACTTATTACAAATTCTGAAAAGAGCAATTCATTCTCCAGCTTGCTTGCCTAATGAAAATGAAAACACTGTTTGTTCAATAATATGCTCAAGTATCGAAACTGCGGCTTCAACTCCAGAAGAAAGTGTCTCTGCAATATATAAAGAAACAGTGGCATCCATGAAGGATAAGGGTCTTAATTTAATTGAAAAGTTACCGACTTACGACAGTTATCGACACATTGCTATAAGAAGACGAAAAAAATTTTCAAAGATTGATTATTTAGTCTATAGGGATTTGGAAAAAGTTAAAATACCGCCAGCATTCGATGATTTTCTTTTCGCAGATTACAACGATAACAAAAAGAGAAATAGCCGAATATTAATTTTTGCTTCAGAAAAAGCACGAGAACATCTCAAATATGGGAAAAAAATTTTTGGCGATGGGACGTTTGAGAATTGCCCAAGACCCTTTAAGCAACTATATGTAGTATTTTGTGATTTAGGCAGCAGTGAAGGCACAAATAATGTAGTACCGGTGATTTATGCACTCCTGCCAAACAAATTTGGAAAATCGTATTCCATTATGTTTGAGATAATTAAGTCGCAAATCCCTGAGTGGGCACCGAATAAATTCATTATGGACTTTGAACCGGCACCTATAACTGCCATCAGAAATGTTTTTCCCGAGATTAAACTGCACGGTTGTTTTTTCCATTTTCAGGACAGATTAAAAAAGAAAGCGAAAAAACTAACGATTATAAAACGAAACACTAAAACAAACAAAATCGTCAGTTTGTGTATGGTTTTGCCCCTTCTCCCAGAAGCCAATATTGATGAAGGGTTACATTATATACTAAAAGAAAATAAAGTTATGGGAAGTAACAATAAGCTGGAACTATTCTTATCTTATGTTCAAGATCATTGGATGCCGAAGAAAGCTTTGTGGTGCACTTTCGGTGAGCGGCACCGGACAAATAACGTCTGTGAGGGTTGGAACGGTCAGTTCAACAAAAGTTTTAAAAAAAGACCAACCATCTTGCATCTTTTAAAAATCCTTAAGAAGGATGCCATGTTTCACGCTGTTAACGCAGTGACATCAGAACCTGCAAAAAAACGGTCTAAGCCTGTTGTAGATAGGAACACTTATATTCAGCATGTTCAAATGCAGCTAATTACAGGGGAAATCGATGTTCCATTATTTATGGAAAAATTACGTTAATTTGTTCTCGAGTTAATCTCAAAATTAACTATAAATAAAAATAAAATTACATTCAGTTATTTATTTTACTATAATAGGTACGAGTAAGAGTACATAAGCTTTAACATTTTACTTCAATGCCGATGTAACTGTTAGTTGTATGCATTGCAATACGCTCTTAAATATTTCCACAATGTCTTCCGTATGCTCCTTTTCAAAGCTGTCTGCGGTTGTAATTGCTTCATCAATAATATTAGTCCACTCTTCCGTGTCCATGTGCTGCGAACACAGTAGTGTATCTGGTTGTAAATATAAAGAATATTTACTGAGTAACATTGCCTTGTGAAAATCGGAGGGCCGGTGAAGTCTCAATTCGTTGCACCCATTAATAAGACATTTGTCTTCGTCTGCTGCAACTGCACGTCTTAACATATTTTTTCCGGAATTTAAATGTTTTATTTTTCAAAATTCACACAGTTGATATGTCATGAATGTCGTGTAATCTGTCACAGAAATATATTTTCACGAAAAGATTAAAAATTCACAGATATTAATAAGTGGCCAGTCTAATTATGTAAGTAAAGAGCAAAGAGGCGAGAGTACCTTTTCTTTGACATAGATTTACTTTCGCGATTATCATAGTGTTCTGAGCGAGCATTCGTTTGTTCTTGGGCGGATGAAAACAGGATTTCACATAGTAAAATGTTCGTTCGTCAGCACACGAACAAGTAAATGCTCGCTCAGAACACTACGTGAAAACGCGGCTTAGCAATACAATCTAAAAAAAATGTGTTTTTTATACATTTTGACCGATCGATAACGACGTTTTTTTTAAACTTTATTGCACAGTATAAAATACAGTTACAAAGGGCGGACTCAATGCCATAGGCATTCTCTACCAGTCAACCTACAGGCCAAACAGAGAATAAAAAACTTTGGTGCAGAATACGAAGAGAACACGAACACTTCATAAATAGTAGACATTTTGTATGAAAAAGCATAAATTTTTTTTGGTTTGGCTGCATAGTAAAAGTCAAAGTTTTTTCCGTTCAAGGTTTTCAGTGAGCTAGAAAACATGTATGTATATTTTGTTTACATCTGGAATGTGTATCATATGTACCTACTACCAGTTGAACTTTTAATACAGTGGTCTATGACAAAACCCGAGGGATATTCTTGTATTTTTAGAAGTAGTACTAGTGTCCCTAAGGTGTATCATCTGTACTACCAGTAGAACTACCTGGTAGTACTACTGTACCAGAGGGATAAAATAATACTTAGCTTAATATTAGTAACTATAAAAATATTATAATAGCACACATAGTCAATTTAAATAAATAATAATAAGAATACAATACAATAGACAAATCTGAGTACGAAGGTACGAGATTAAAAAGCTTGATTATGTATGACACTATTGTGAACAATATTTTTTGTACAAGTTCATTAAAATTAATAATTTGTCTCGTTCTATCACACCACCGGCGTCCGTAATGTTGCAGTACTGTGCTGTGATTGGCTAAATACTAGCCAATCACAAAGCGTAGTTTTTAGGGTTCCGTACTCGAAGAGTAAAACGGGACCCTATTACTCCGTCCGTCCGTCCGTCCGTCTGTCTGTCACCAGGCTGTATCTCACTGATATCGTGATAGTTCCAGCTGATTTTTTTACAGATGATGTATTTCTGTTGCCGCTATAACTACAAATACTAAAAAAAAAAAATTAAAACAGTTTTTTTTATAGATAATGGTACGGAACCCTTCGTGCACGAGTCCGACTCGCACTTGGCTGGTTTTTTTATTTTTTTATGCCCTGGATACGGCAGCAAGTTTAAGTAGATTTTTGACAGATGACGCGACGCTACTACGTTCCGAAACGCCATAGATTGGCAATTTTGTATCGGATCGAGTCTCCTGAAACAAGGACACATATTATTGAAATACGAAGTTCTATTTTAATTTTTTTTTCGGTTGTCTAGTGCGTATCGAAACCGTTTTTTCGGTTGTTTCGGAAGCAACATAGACTAGGTATTTAACGATGAAAAGAGTTACGTTGCAGTATTCTCTATGAAATCTTAATACACAGATTTGAATCGACGAGTACAAAAAATCCATTTAGATCGTACTTGCTGTACTGGCATCTTTTAAAAAATACTGAGGCCAGGTTTTATACAGATGGCAATGATAGGCAATGTCTTTGTCTTCTTTTTGCGCCTAGTGTATTCGTTCTAGAAAAGGGATTTGTACCATAAGCTAAATCAGGTTACCTTAGAGGCAACACTCATAAGCATCCAAGATCTAATTAGTTTATATTTGAAATTGTTTGTCAGTTGTCACCCTAACCACCCCTAACCCTAAACCAAAAGGCAGTATATCATTATGGAACTGGTACGGAGATGGTACTTACCTACCTACTCTTTGGCTAAGCACAGCATTAAGTAGTAAACTACTTTGTTAGAAAGTCGTAAGAGAATATACCAAGTACCTTTTGAGAGAATGTACAGTCGACTACAAAGATAAGTATGTTTTTTAATGTTACAAAATTATGTATATGTATATCTTATTACTATGGTAGTAAAGTACATATTTTTGTAACATCGTATGGATACATCTCTTTGTATTCGACTGTACTAATATCGTGCACCCATAATGTCGATAACTTGTAATCACTATGGCATAGTTAACAATCACACAACGCAAGTGTATGACGTAAATTGTGAAAACACTCAAAACAAAAACGTAATTTCAATCGACGTCTATTGGAATTTGAACTTAATTTCATACGGGATAGGGTTTACATTCGAAATTAGATAACAAAAGAAGTAAGCTTTTTTGAGGAAGCGTTCTTCAATCGTCCCTCGGAGCTCTGACGGGAGCACGCACTTGAAAAATCTACTGGTTACCTTCTCAATCTCTTATCCGTCCGTCTTATTACATTAAAATTTGAACCCTATTATCTTTGTAGCAAGATTGATCTCACAGGTATGAATTTAATTGTATTATGAGGTTTAGTAAGTTGTCAATATAAATGTGCGCCCGAGGCAAACCCAACTGCGCACAGCTTGATGCGCGAGGCATATGTTGCTTGTTTGTGGCTAAAATAATACTGAAATTAGATATAATATAATAGGTGTTATTTTATAGTAAAAAGTAGTACAAACTCGTGAAGACGTATTAGTGGTATACGTTGTGATAAACTGCGGTATTGAACGATTTAGAATTTAAAGATGCAACAAATAGAACGTTTAAACTGTCTTATTTGTATGTTAGCTGTTCCAGGTAAAATAACAGGAAATACGAAGAAGACCTGAACACAGAAAGAAAGCAACGTAAATCCGTCGCTGTAAAAATTGCACACTGCATAATTATATACCTAACTATATATAAAGAGGAAGTACCTTTATATAAGCCTGCAACAATAATGTGACAAGAGGAAGAACCAGATTCTGAAAAGTATAAGTGACAAACCCATGTTCCAACAACAGTCATGTTTTTAGGCAATGGCTGTCCGTGCACCCAGAACCAGAAATAATGTTTTAAAGTTTTAATTTTATTTCTGTTATATTTTGTGACTTAGTTTTTTGGACTTATATGGGATTTTTTATGGCTGCAATAAAAGATTAATACAAATTAAAAAAAATAATTTTATTAAAACATCACGCTACCCGATGAAACGCGACGCGTGTTGAGTCGTATCAAATTGTACTGGTTTCTATGATTATATAGAATCACACTATGAACATCCGACGCGACATCTAATTCAATACGAACGTGTCATCGAGTCGCGTTACGTTTTAATAATGGGTTCCAGGCTTTAGAATAGAATCTCTTTGCGCTCTTTGGACCTACGCATTATATAACTATAAGACTATATCTTAAAAAATTGAAAACCCCCAACATTTTCATTTCAAAGTTCAATATCCCAAAAATGGCTGAACTGATTTTGTTAAAACGTAGTTAAGAACCACCTCGATCACGTCAGCTTTTGGATTAAAAAAACTGCATTCAAATCGGTCCATTCGTTTAGGAGCTACGATGCCACAGACAGACACACACACACACACAGAGACAAACAGACACAAGAACACAAGACACGTCAAACTTATAACGCCCCTCTTAGTCCGTCGGGGGTTATAAAGTAAGTGTCAAAACTCAGGAGCTACTAATGACGATGCGCTGTACAGTCGCCATCACATACATCGGAGCAAACAAGCACGTCACAAACATCGGAACACACCTCTATTTTCAAGGCATTAGGGTGCATGTGCCGATATTTTTGAACACCTATAGTGTACCTATCTATGTGATGGCGACTGTACTGACAAATAGGGATCTGCATTTGTTTTAAGAATCCTTAATACATATTGTCATGGGTAGATTGGAAGGAGATTCTCATTTGATGCTCTCGGTGTACTTTCCGTTGTAGGTACCGAGATTATAACTAAACCGAACTGGACGAACTAGTTAGTTCTATCCCATTCTATTGTGACCCATTTTCATTGTGTTCAAAACCAAAACAAAAGTGTTCTCGAAGGAATTCTATACTTAATTGGATACGTGCTTGTGATGTCCTTTTACATACTCACATTCTAAAAACCAATTATAAATTCATCGAAAAATACCATAAAGCCGAAAGAAGCGTTTCCTAAAGATATAATAAGGTTGTTCTCTTAAACAATGGGGTGCTATCGCCTCGAGAAAGGAACAAATTAAGTATGCTCTCACGGACCACGACTTAAATATCATGAGCTACCAACATTAGTAAAACCCTCAGACTAGAGCTCAAGATATATTGGTTGTAGCGGTCCCTGTAACATCAACACGGAAATTCTGTTCGAGTTAAAAATATATTTTTAACTAGCGCCTGCCCGCAGATTCGCTCACCAGTTTAATTTGTGGCTTCATTTTACTACGAAATTTAACTGGCTGTTATTTTGAACAGTTATTATTGTCTCGCTTTGCAAGTAATAAGGATGCCGGGAACAGAAAGGTAAAAATTTATATACTCTAGAACATTACGGCTTGGTGACACCACTTGACTGTCTTTAAACCTTTTTCAAAATTTTAGGCATGTCGATATTCTACATGCTTACTATGACGTTCACAGTGATAAAACCAGAAAACCAAATGAATCATTAAAAACAAAGACAGGCGTGAAGAACGAAAAACATATTTAGCCAAGTCAATGAACTGAAAACTTGTATGGAAAACCAATCAATTTTGAAAATAATTTATAATAGGTGTTTTTTTTATGTAACGGTAGTTATTATCAATTAAATAGTTAGATAAAGAAACAATGCAACAAAATATTTTTATCTTTATTTTGGCTCATTAACATTTAAAGAAGACAATGAATGCTTCATTTAATTCTATATAATTACTTCCGGGTTGAAAATTATTTGGATTCTTGAATAAAGCATCTTATAATATAATAAGATAAACAAAAAAACGCTATTATAAATTAATGTTTTTCAAAACCGTATTTTTCCTGGAGTAATATTGTTGACTACTAAACTTCTTCTACCGAGTTTCTTAAAATACAATATTACCTACTTATATTTAGACTGATAATGTTTTCTTGATACCGTAAAAGTACTAAAAGTTGTAAAAATGGAATTAAGCTGAGGCGATTAACGATGCATTTTAAGTGCATAATTTATGGTAATGCTGCAATTTTAACCTTTATTTTTATTTATAAGTTATCAAAACTACATATTGACAAATAAAAAAAGAACACATAAACACGTTTTATCCACCTTCTTGCTCGCAAAGGAATGCGTCGACAAGGTTAAGAGACATAATCCTCTTTTTTACCCCTGACGCAAAAAGAGGGGTGTATGTCTGTCTGTGTGTTTGTGTCTGTGTATATGTCTGTCTGTGTGTATGTCTGTGGCATCGTAGCTCCTAAATGAACTGACCGATTTGAATGATTTTATTATCCGAAAGCTGACGTGATCGAGATAGTTCTTAGGTACGTATCAACAATATCGGTTAAGCCGTTTTAGATATATTGATCTTGGAAATTAAAATATCGGGATTTTTTCAATTTTTCTAAGTTGTTAATAAATAAATAAATATTTGGGGACAATCTTACACAAATCGACCTAGTCCCAAACTAAGCAAAGCTTGTACTATGGGTACTAGACGATGATATACATACTTATATAGATAAATATATACTTAAATACATAGAAAACATCCATGACTCAGGAACAAATATTCGTGCTCAACACACAAATAAATGCCCTTACCGGGATTCGAACCTGGGACCTCCAGCTTCGTAGGCAGGGTCACTACCAACTAGTCATAATAATCCTCAAAATTATTTGAATAACTGCCAATACGCTAGTAAATGAAACAATGTATGTACCTAGTAAATATATAGTTCTATTATAATGTCGAAACGTCGGTCACGTTCCGCTTGCAGAAATAAAGCACCCACAGCTACATTTGAGGTACTAAATTGGTAACTCTTTAATATTATGAAGGGTCGCATGCATTAGGTATATACTGTGCAGGAAACTGAATAGAATATAATAGTAATTTATTTCCACACAACATACCAGATACAGAAACAGAGCATGTAAACATATTTTAAACAGAAAAATAAAAACTAAATCTAGTACATCAGTGCGACAATAGGAGTGAACTCAGCGTTTGCTGCATTACACACTAGGCTGCACACAGCGCTGGTTTTCAGTTCACCTCTAGTGACATCCAGTTAAATATAATTGGTGGTTGCTTAAACTTCTACAGAGATATTGAGTTTAAGTAAATCTAAATACAAAAAACAGAGAAAATGAGAAAAGGTCAAAGTATAATAATAATGATAATACTTTATATACATTTTCTACATTGAAGTGTATTCCTAGCGGCCTAGAGCCAGTGTATAGTCGTGTGGTAAGTCACGCGACTTTTCATTACTTTTATAATTTTAATAGAAATAGCAGTCATCATCATCATCATCATATCAGCTGAAAGACGTCCATTGCTGGACATAGGCCTCCCCCAAACAGTGCCAAAATGACCGATGCTGCGCCACCCGCATCCAGCGGACTCCCGCGACCTTTACCAGGTCATCAGTCCACCTTGTGGGGGGCCTACCCACGCCGCGCCTAAATAAATATAGCAGTAGTTGGTTGAAACTCCTTAACTCATAAAATCTTTCATATTTAAGGTTCAGCTCAAAATAATGTATCTATAAGGATGAAATAAACAATTTTTTTTATTTTTTATTTTATCTAAAGGTCGTGAGACCCCGGCTCGGACGTTTTTCAAAAACTTATGTACGAAACATCATTTGATATTAAACAGTGGCTTACCAGTGAAGGAAAACATCGTGAGGAAACCGGTCTAATCCCACTAAGGTCTAGTTTTGCCTCTGGGTTTGACGGTCAGATGGCAGTCGCTTTCGTTAAACTAGTGCCATGCCAAATCTTGGGATTAGATGCCAAAGCGGACGTTGGGCTCCTTTAACCCATGCACGGGCACGCTACGCTCGTAGCGCTACGCCGTAGTCCGTAGCAGCTTAAACTCCGTATGTAGCGAAAAGCGCTCGTAGCGCTCTGTCGCATGTGTGCCGTGATTGGCGCTGAATATGTTAGGGCACAACCGGGAATAACGCTAAAAGGATTGAAGTGTATTCCTATTGGACCAAAATTGAATACGGCGGCAGACAGCTCAAATAGAAACCCAACTTTAAGCCATAAAATTATCCCTCGCCTCGGTACTTACTGATTTAATTTTCCAACAACGGCAGAAACTTTTTTTATGTGCTACTTGTAAAATGTAATGTTGCCCTAGATAATTCACATTAAATGGCTCAGTGCTGAAATGTTTTATGTCACCCAGTATCATGAAGAGGATTCATCATTTTTCCAGTAAAGAGGAGCAATTACTTAAACTTGTTTCTGCCTGTTTATCTTCTAGGGCCGGCAAGATCTAATCCAGATGGCGTGGAAAGTTCTGGCAAAGATTATAAAATGGAGAGTCAGGTCTTTTGTGTGTCTTGAGGATTTTTGGTAAGGAATTGCTAATTGGTTTGGTTAGCTGTGTGCGGGTGGCGCAGGACCGGTCATTGTGGCATTGGGGGAGGCTTATGTCCAGCAGTGGATGTCTTTCGGCTAATGATAGTGATGATGATGAGTTTGGTAAAGTTAATTTATGTAACTTAATGAACAGTCAACCAATTTTATTTCTGGGCCACTTCGTACCTTGTCACAATGACAATGATATGAGATCTCTAGGGGCTTTCATATTGACTTTCACTGTGACAAGGTACGAAATGGCCCAGAAATCAAATTGGTTGACCGTACTGTCGTCAATGTTGTCTGGCAGAGTGATTGTAATTATCTTAGCATTTCGCTCACTTTAGTTGACTTAAAAAATTAGTTGTCTATTAAGTCGGTTTACAGACGGTAATATTACGTGATAACGTCATGTAATGAGTCATATTTTTTCGTGCGAGCTGCCAGTGTTCACCAATTTATAAGAAGTTATCACGTCGAAAATTACAAAGTGGAATAATGTATTCGCTATAAACGATTATAACTAAAGTAGCGGTTTAAATAAAATAGTTTTTTTTTCTTCAAGTTACCACTTCGGTAGCTCAAAAATTGGAGCTCAAAGTGCAAATGGTATAATTTCAAAGGCAGACGGTGATAACAATAGACTACTGAATTAGCAATAGAATTGTTTTTTTCATTTCAGATCTCGAGTAGCTTTCTTGTGGTGTGTCAAATCCCAAGCTATTCCTATCGATTTTGTGTTACTTTTATACGATTGTTTATTGTCTTCATGTACTGTACAGTCCTCTCATAAATATGTCATCATCATCATCATATCAGCCGAAAGACGTCCACTGCTGGACATAGCTAGGCCTCTCCCATGACATACCGAAATGTGCCGAAACCTTAATCCGTTGACATGAGCGATGGGACATTTTTATGAGTAAGTTCTATGCACCCATAGTTTTATACTTGACTGTATAACAAATAGGTGCATCTTTACTTCAAGCTCGTTACTCTTTGCCGTAACTTAGTCGGTAAAACGCCTCCCTGAGGTCTCATAGAGGGTATCCGTTTAATCTACACAAGCAAAATATCGCGCGCCATGTTTATTAATGTGGTGTGCTTCTATCGCTTTCATTGTAGCCAATTTATTCACCCATGTTACAAGGAGCAATACAGGAGCTATTCCACAAGTCGAAAGTATATGGCGACATTCTAACACTGTCTGGAAATAGTGGATGGACTGAGAATGAAAAGCTGAGCTGATAGAATCCTTTCTACAAAATTGGCAGTCCTGCCCCGCTATTCTGTCACTCGTTTTAACATTACCTCAATTACAAAAATATCTTGACGCCGCGATTCTTAATAACTAAGCGTAATCACTTAATCAGCATATTTCAATTCAATTCAAATATTTATTTCAGGCTTGGCATACAAGTGTCAGTAAGTTACAAAAACATTAAAAGTATTGTTAGTACATACATAGTGGCCAGTAAAATTGAATTTTAATAAAGTAGTAACAATATGAATTATAATAATAAAATAGTTGGTATCCATTATGTCAAATCATTAATCATCAATATTAAATAAAAGAACTGCTAGCCGTCAAAAAAATTACAAAACTAGAGTGCATACAGACCCATCTTCGGAACATCAGCGAGTCTAGCAGAGGGCTAGTTTCATTGGGTGTGACGGGTGAGGTTAATAGCATTAACGCGTACTGAACAACAGTCAAGCAGGTTTAGCTGTGCACAGGAGATGCAATAAAAGGCGAGACAAAGGTAAATACATAATAGTATGTTTACCGCACACGCGTCATGTCAGCTGCACACTTGTGCAAAGTAGCCTAGGTGAAAACCTCGGTAAAAATGTACAACAATAGTTTGACAAATCCAGTCATACAGATTTATATATTTTTTCAGCACCAGTTACAAGAAAAAATCTCTACTTACTACTTTTCATTTATATATTTTCAAATTACATAAACAATTTTTGAATACAAACTCATAGAAACAAATAGTGCACTTCCCATAATAGGTACTTACCTATCTTACAAACACAATACTCAATTCCCTCGATATAAAGTAAAACAAAAGACGTTGAATTGTTTGATCTAAAAGTGAAGGTCTGTACGAGTAATATGCCATCAAATTAAACAAACGAAGGCCTTGACATAGTTCCGTTTCCTATCGGTCAACGTCAAATAGAAGTTAATAGATTTGGTACAGAGACACTGTTACAATCATTTGTGGACCTTATTCCGATCACGATAAGGCATATAAATAATCAGACAAATAATTACTTTGCAGAGAACAGTAAAGATCAGGTGGCTGAAGTTAGCAATGAATTGTCGTATGCTCAGCGCAGTGTAATTTTTCTTAAAACACACTCAATCTATGTCAGTTTTTCATTTACAGAACTACATAATTAGCGCAAGAGCCAACGCTACAAATAAGACGTGTATAGAACAAATGTTTCATATGGTCCATTACTAACTGCTCTCGTAAAGCAAATTAAGTACAGACATTTTGATAGAACTACGCAGAAATTTAAAAAACTGGCCATGTGCGAGTCGGACTCGCACACGGAGGGTTCCGTACCATTATCTATAAAAATATTTATTTTATTCTGTTTTTAGATATTTGTTGTTATAGCGGCAACAGAAATACATCATCTGTGAAAATTTCAACTGGAACTATCAAGGTATCAGTGAAATACAGCCTGGTGACAGACAGACAGACAGACAGACAGACAGACAGACAGACAGACAGACGGACAGCGGAGTCTTAGTAATAGGGTCCCGTTTTACTCTTTGAGTACGGAACCCTAAAAACTATTTAAGTAATTCAACGCTTAAAAAAATTAATATCAAAGTAATAATTAAGTAAGTACATAGTTTTCAAATGGCATTTAGTTTTAGAATCAATAACAATAGCAGTATTTTTTTGTGCTACAAAAACTTTAGTGTGTAATATTTTGCTGTTATAAAACGATAAAAAAATATATATATTTATATCGTTCGTTGCCCTTGCTACTAAGTATCGTTTAGCATTACTACCACTAAGTCACTAGTTTTATTTTCTGAACTAGTCAGCTGTTTGGTGTCATCCCTATTCTACTCAGTTATCCAAATCTCATTAAATACTTCGTGACCCGCGCAGTTTTTTCAGCGTCGCCTCTCGGCCCATATCTCCTTGAGATCGAAAACAAATATGGCTCCTGAGTAACCTCCGGTACCTACTCTAACTTTTGGCTCCAGCCCCATTGTTCAAGTGACAAGGTTCGCGATAATATTGAAATACCGCGCGTGAATGGGTCGCACATTCATCTATGGCCTAGGCGGACATACGGTTAAAAGATTCATCGAGCTGTTTTCTACGCAGAGTCTAGATTAACGAAGTAAAATATGTGAAAATTAGTGCAGACTTAACATAGATGGACAGTAGATTGTCCCGGATACTGCACGAGAAAAGTAGCAACTATCAGAGATCAAACAGGTTATACATCATAATCAGAGTTACATGATTAGATTAGGCATCAATGTATGTAAATCACAAGCTACGTAAAGTGTTACAGTCGCCATCACATACATAGGTACACTATAGGTGTTCAAAAATATCGGCACATGCACCCTAATGTTTTGAAAATAGAGACGTGTTCCGATGTTTGTGACGTGCTTGTTTGCTCCGATGTATGTTATGGCGACTGTACCAAAAATCACACAAACTTCCATGACAATAAGCATGTCGATTCAAAAAAAACCGGTCAAGTGCGAGTCTGTCTCGCCCACCGAGGGTTCCGTACAAATTTTTACCACGCTTTATTAAGAAAAAACCTATGTTGGTTTTTCAGAGATAATTCTTTATCAAGTGAATTTCGGTAATTCTTTTTTTATTTGCTAGTAGGTACTTTCAGAATACTTCCATACAAATTTGAAGGAAAAAAGTTTAACACAAAAGTATTAAATTACAAACTTAAATATTACTTAAATTATTTTTGAAGAATAAAATAAATACGCTAGGTAGAGGTATCGTTATACTTTTCCGGTAATATTTACGTTAATATTAATTATTTATATTATTTTTTAATTTTTCGCTTTGTAAACTTCGGAGATAAGGGAGGGGGGAATGGTATTGTTTTCTACATTTTCCTTCAAATCAAAACTTTACTACTATAGAAAATAAAAAGAAAAATTGTTTTAGAATCTGTAACTTAAGCACTTTTAAACGATACCCCGCTTGTCCTACTAACTAGACTTTTAATGTTTGCCCCCCCTCTTTTCCGTCCTTTTTTATAGAAATTAAAAATATAGTTTTTAATTTTCTATACACGTAGATTACCATTGTGTCCATTCCAAATTTCAAATTGATAGCATCAGTAGTTCCTGAGATATTTAACTTTGTGACAGACAGACAGACGGATGGAGTCGCACCACCATAAGGGTTCAGTTTTAACCTTTTTGGTCCGGAACCCTAAAAACGGTCCTCCTCATTTTATGATCTTTAGTATCTTTATTATTTTTTATTTGGAGAACAGAGTGAAATGTATGTCATAGCCCATTACCCCAATAAAGACCGTGCACAGTGCACACCCCTAATTAAAGCGTTCTCACACTCGATACCACAACAACACTGTCCAGTGTCCACTGTTCAATAAACCGATGCAACGATTGGCACACTGTCCTGGACAAGTGTCCAAACACGTAATACAGTGTTCTGTTTACCCTCACTACAAAACGCCCTTTACACGATCTATGTAAGTATCCATGACTGCTTCAAAATTCCAGGCTTTGCGATTGGTTCTCTGATTGAAAAACGGATTTGGTAGGATCCAAATGCAGTTTTAGTAATTATTTATTGCAGACTCAGTTAGATACTACTACGAGTATTATTCGTTTTCCAGTAATGTTTTGATTAAGTCGTATTTTTATTTGGTCAATCGAGGATAGAGTTTAACCCAAGTTCAGGTTTAAAGAGCATCCGATTAATTTCAGATTTCAACTTGGTTTAATTGAGACGTTTTATGTTAACCAAGTAAATATGTATAGGAAGACATACGTTTAACATACGCCTCACCTACCGAACAAGCTCTCATATTTTTTAAGCTGTATGTTTCCTAACATAAGTAGGTAAATCTTGGCAGCGTGTGATTAGCTCATTGTACTTGAGCTACCGTTTTGTGCTTTGACAAGGTCGTAATAAGTGCTATTGAGACGTAATTAAGACTTTCTATTGAATTAAATTTTGTAATATTCAATGGCAGTGGCCTTATGTAATGCGACCAACTGACAGACTCAATATATTCAATAGGATTACGTTTACATTGACGTGCCACTGAACTTAATGGATTTCTGTTATGAAGGTATTTAAATTGATTGCGAACAGTCATAATAAAGCTTTTATGTTGAGTACGGCATTCATGCTAAATATTCTGTAATTGTGGAAAATGTTTGCTAAATATCAGTGTCCTTTATCCGTTCTATGAAAGATCTCAGCGCAGCATTTTTTTTTTTTTTTTTGGGACAATCTTACACAAATCTACCTAGTCCCAAACTTAGCAAAGCTTTCTCTTCTATAGTTCATATAGGTACTTTGAAATATAATTGACTATTCATGATACTTGAATAAATGAGTAATTGTAATTTTAATATATATAAAAGACCTAATTGCTATAAATTAAACATGCCGAAAATACCGAAAAAACAGCAATCACTGTAATCCGTCACAGTTATGTTGTCCGTCATAATTTCAATAACCCTGCCATCTAAAGTATGCATGAAAATAGGTCATTGTTTTTTTTGTTATTATGTACGTAATATTTATGTTGCTGTTGACAACATGCATGCGCATTGTAAACGGTTTATACGTTACCATGGGACAACTGTTTAGCTACTTTCGAGTAATGTGAAACCTATTTATTCACGTTCCCGTCCAGCGCCATTTCAATAAAAAAACTTAACCCTGCCTTCCGCGGCAGTCTAGTAAAAACTCATCTGTGAATGTAATAAAATTTATTTCAACAATAGGTTGTAATTCGTTTCATAACGATCGGAAGCATAAAGACAGATGTATGTAATTTACCCAATACAGGGTTAAAGGAAGTGTGGGCAGCTGCAGTGCTGCGGTCATTGTCATTACAATCATAGAAAAAAAATTACCAATTACAAAATCACAATTCACGAAGAAATATTTATGCTCTCATTACATTCCAGAATTTAATTCGTTGGAGAAGTTGGACGTACAGTCAGGGTTAATAATATACATATATACATACATACATATTGTCAATGTCATAAAGGCGTGCACAGATATTTATGTCCTTATTTATGTACGTATATTAATACCCGTGACTGTACACTGCAATACTTAAATCCGAAGAGTAATTTCTCCGACAGCATACTTTTTCTGAATTTAATTATTCTGAAATCCGTGTACTGGATAGTTAGAGGCAGCCAAGGTAGCCAAATATATCGCATATATTTAGCTACCTTGGCTGCTACTAACTATCTGATGCTGACTGTAGAATAAACTAACCTAACCTATATATTCCATTAATTCATCTGCGTCCAAATTGTCGTTCAGCGGAAAATAGCATCCGTAATTTTGAAATGTCGGAACAATTACAGTTTCGGACAAATAGTGACATTTCGGTTTTTTTTTGTGTTTCCGGACGGTACGAGTCCACCACAGGCTTTTGATGAATGGGCGATGCAAATTGAAATAAATAAAAAAATGACGGTGACAGTATTTTTTTTATTTTTGTTTATTTTTTATTTATTGGTATTGAGGATAACAACAGCCGTAGATATAACTAATACTTGGTAATTACATAATACAAGGCCAATAACAGTCATCCATTAATTACTTAAGAAACTATTAACAAGGCAAGTCAAACATAGTGAAAATGTTCAATCAGGTTTTAAACTAAAACTAAAAAATTAACAAGACGCTAAAAAAAAAAAAAACAACTGTTAGTTAGACTTCAATAACAGCTTAAATTAACATAACTTAAAAAATAAAGTCAGACGAAGTTAAACCTGGACTAAAAGGATTTACAATAATATAAAAAAAACTACTAATAGTAACAGAAACACCACCGATGGTATAATATATTAATTCAACACTCTCATTAAAAGTAAAAAATCGATCGGTAAAGTACACATGTGATTACACCCAGTACCCAAGAACACATCAAGAAGTAAATTGATTAACGGCCCGCACATGTCCACGCCAGGATGATCCTATTGCATATGTATTTTTTTTTTGTTGAATTGGCAAATTATTTTTTGTTTAGTATATATACATATATATTCATATATTATGTATTATCATTATGTTTGTTCAAAGTTTAAGTTTAGTTTCAGTATTACTTTTCATTTCATCTCTATTTTTGCTTTTAGTCAATTCAATTCAATTCAAATATTTATTTCAGGCATAGCCCATACAAGGGTTAGTAAGTTACAATTATATCAAAAACTATTGTTGTATTTGTTTAGTTGGTTCAGTTTGAATCCGGACATAATTGTGAGCCATTTCCAATTCGTGATCGCCAGTGACATATATCGAAGCTTTCGTAATAATGGCTGTTATTGTGGAGCAGATGGCCGCGGACCGGAATACGCAAATTACCCACGGCAGTGTGTAATTAGTAGTTTTACGGTCCGGCAGACCGTGGGGGATAGGTGGTGAAGAAAGTGTTAAGGGAATAGTAAAGTTGTAATGATAGTTAAAAACAAATATTACGTTGGGGTATAAAACTTATCTAGGTTTGTCATAGTCTCCTCAATTCCTGTTGTTATACTCGTAATAGATTCTGTCACTTTTGTTTAAACACAAATATGAAAATGTCGAATTTTAACGCCATTTTCATTAAAATAGGGCTGACAGCTGTTCATGAATCGATTTTTTTTCTGCTACGCTTTTTCTTCCTTGTTTATGATTTGATTAACGTTTTCTTAATTTAAGATATTAAGTGACAGTAAACTTTTGTTTATTCTAATTGTTTACTAATCCCTTCACTAGCCGCTTGAAGTCAAATAAAAACTTCAAAGTAAAAATATATTTTTTCGATTGTTTTGTATAATCAAATGTGAAATCATTTTTAAAATACGTAAAGATCCATATAGTTCAGCCATATTCACGAAGACTGCATCATTATTGATTTTGTAAGGCCTTGATTTTTTTTTATTAAATAAGTAACTAAGTAAGTTTATTAAAAATAGGCCAAGTGCGAGTCGGACTCGCGCACCAAGGGTTCCGTACCATTATCTATAAAAACGGCAAAAAAATCACGTTTGTTGTATGGGAGCCCCCTTAAATATTTATTTTAATTTGTTTTTTTTAGTATTGGTTGTTATAGCAGCAACAGAAATACATCATGTGTGAAAAATGCAACTGTCTAACTACCACTGTTCATGAGCATGAGATACAGCGGTGACAGATGGACAGACGGACAGCGGAGTAGTAATAGGGTCCCGTTTTACCCTTTGGGTGCGAAATCCTAAAAACCGTTCAAAAAAGAAGACTATAATTAAACTTCGTTTTATTCGCGACTGTACTCTTTTACTAATAGTGACCGGATAGTGTAGTACTTTTTTAATATTTCTGTGGCTATTTTGCAATACGAATGTTCCCTGAGGTTACATCAATTAGGTATTAGGGGAAATGAATTCATGTCGTTTGTAAATGTGTATCTATGCAGCAATTTCTACTTAATTATAACATTGGAGTTAATGAGTTACAGGAAACTGAGTACAATAATACCTAAACACACCCGTGGAAGAAAATATTAACACATGTAAAAAAAACAAAAGTCGTCTTTCTTTTGGTCAATAGTTTATTTTGTACTTAGTATTGGTTTTGTACTTGTTACTTGTTATTAAATTACACAGATTTATATATGAGTAGACGCTGTACCAATTTCGTCTAGAAACCCTATGGTTTAGTTTGCTTGGTCTCACAGAAAAATAACATTAATCAATTGACGGTCGCCATTATCTTGAGTGTAACAGAAATCATATTGAATGAACATGCTTCTTTCGAACCGGGAGAACAATATTTTTTTTGTCTTAATATAATTTCGCTCTATTCGAGAGAATTTAACATCTTCCAAACGCATTTCTTAGATGAAGAATATATTAAATCGCAAATCAAGTTTATTTTTCTATGTTGGACCATCTATATCTATACAAAAAAGAAACAAAAAAGTTTGTTTATACAGTGCTTAGCAACAGCTTACATGATTAGCAAACCCTCATTACCTAAAAAAAATTACAGACACTGCATGACACAAAATAAATTAAATACATTTTTCTGTGACCCCTATACTAGGCTAGGCCTGTCTCGTAGGCTGACACAAGATTCGATTTCCATTTTACGGGAGCGCCAAAGACAAAAACATTTAAAAACTAAGAATAATGTACAAAAATATCGAATTGTTGGTGTTTTAAAAGTTTGACATTTAGTAAATTATTTGGTAGGAAGGTACTCGTCGTAAGTGTAAGGGGTATGAGTGTGTTAGTGAGCGTGTGTGTGTATGTATTTGCGTGTTGAGTGAGTGAGAGTCGTGTCAATTTATTTGATTATTTTTTCTGTTTCATAATAGTTCAAAGAGCTTAACCAATTATAAGTAACAGTTTTGACCATCGTGATCTCAGAGCATAGAATACTAGAGAGAGGACAAGCCGCCGGCGGCCGTGTCGCAGCTGTATGCTCAATGGGCATACACTGCCATACTGTGCACGCGTGCTGATCGCAGAGAATATTACGTTTTTTCCCAAAATGCCTGATATGATGCGCGTTTATTGTGAAATAAGCGTGTAGGTATACAAGTGTGTGTGTTTTAGATGTGTGCGTGCTTTGTCTTGTCAATTACTTGGGCGTTGTGTGGGTTAATGTACTTGCGACAGGCTCACTCTATACAAATCGGCCGCCATGTTCGAGAGAGGACAAGCCGCCGGCGGCCGTGTCGCAGCTGTATGCTCAATGGGCATACACTGCCATACTGTGCACGCGTGCTGATCGCAGAGAATATTACGTTTTTTCCCAAAATGCCTGATATGATGCGCGTTTATTGTCAAATAAGCGTGTAGGTATACAAGTGTGTGTGTTTTAGATGTGTGCGTGCTTTGTCTTGTCAATTACTTGGGCGTTGTGTGGGTTAATGTACTTGCGACAGGCTCACTCTATACAAATCGACCGCCATGTCCGATCTCCTTATATTCATACATCTGTGATCGTGATAGTGCGAGTTTTTAAGTCACAAGCATGGTTGGGGGAGGCCTATGTCCAGCAGTGGACGTCTTTCGGATGATATGATGATGATGATGATGACGCATGGTTGACCTTCCTATTTATGAACACTAGAATAACTCATTGTTTATACTATCAACAATTACAGTGATTCTTGTATAAAATCAGGCATGCGCCGAAGGTAGATGCTACGGTTTGTTTAGCGACCACAATGCGCCCCACTAACGAGTCTACGACTGAATAAAACATACGCTGTACATGGTACAAGAGACAGCGTTTAAAATATACCGTAAACGCGGGTACTTTGGTACTAGAGGGTATCCTTGACCTTCGCGCATTACGAGATTTGATTGTCATTAAATGTCAATGATTCAATCATTGTCATATGATTCATGTGATGACAAACAAATCTTGGTAAACTGCGGCGGTTGTAAGTGACCACATAATGTAGTCATATACGTCCAGCTGTCGCCGTAGTTTACATATTTAATTTTACCTGTTTTATCAATTATTGCTGTGTTATGTATTTTCGAAATTTGTATGATCCTAGTTGATCGAAATAAATGAATTTATTATTATTTATTACTCTGTCCACCACTCTTTGTATGCATATGAACAAGGTCATATCAACATGCTATAAATTTGAGCTACACATTGTTTCTTTTTAATGTGACAATACAATAAAAATACTCCTTATTGCACACCTCACACATAAAGCAGCTACCAAAGAAAACACAGAGACAATAAAGGTAAAACAACAGCATGTCTTATCTAAAGAGCAATCTTTTTCAGACAACCTTTGGGTAGTGGAGAGTTTAAAAGTAAAACAAAGTAGTAGGTGCTGTAGAAACTAATAAGTTGATTAAAGATCACATCTTATAAAAAATACATAAATACATATACATACAACAAAAAATATATCCATGTCTTAATATGGCAAGAATCAATAGTGTCAATATTAATCAATATTAATAAGTTTCTGTCAAAAATTTTATTTTTGGTACAAGCTTTTACGGCCGACTGTACTTTTCTATATACCGTCATCGGTCTGCAAGGATTTTACGTGCCCTCCACACCATCGCCTGAGGTCCCGAAACCCAGCTTATCTCTACCCAAAATCTTAGCTCAATCGGTTGAAGATATCTGCTTCAAAATTGAGTTCCAAGATTCCACCCGAACAAACATAGTTATAATAATCGTAAGGCTTAGCACGTTTAAATCAATAGGAAGAAGGTGACAATTGCTATAAGTGCTTTTCATTTTGGCCTAAGTACCTAACTCGTTAGGTAGGTACCCAAATTTACGATAGCGAATTTTTTTAAATCATATTTTTATCTCCGATGACTAAGGGGAGTTATAAGATTACCACACGTGTGTCTGTGATATAGTAGCTCTCAAAATAAGGTAGCAGCCGATTAGATTGTAAATCTTGTCTATGTTTGTTCGGTATATCCTTTAAGATTACCTGACCCGATCACCCAGGTGATCGTGTTGGACGAATATTTTATGGCCTATAAGATCACCCAGGTGATCAAAAGTATTAAATCATTTTCACATTTACCCTTTGAAATTGAAATGGGTTTATTAGCGGAGCACAACAGGAATTACTTAAATCCTGTGTCAGTTTGAAAGATACTTAGTAGGTTTAAAAAAATATAACAATAGATAATAGTAACGTAGTTTAAATTTCCTTCATTACTGGACCTCATTCATTAAAAAAAAACACTGCAGAGTCCGAGAGGCAGCATGTAAGATATAGATATAGATATTTTCCACTTTAAATGTCATTGTCACCTGCACAAAACGATTTAGCAGTTTATTTGTAATTTAGTAGGAATATTTTTTAAATTAAATTATTAGGTATCTATATATATATATATATATATATATATATATATATATATATATATATATATATATATATATATATATATATATATATATATATATATATATATATATAACAATCTATTTATAAACTAAGAAATAACTAAGTAAAAACGTATTTGATGTGAAAAGTTGCAGTTTATTTGTAATTTAGTATATTTTATAAATTAAATTGTTAGGTATATATATATATAACAATCTATTTATAAACTAAGAAATAACTCAGTAAAAACGCATTTGATGTGAAAAGTTTAATTACGATTACAAAATAATAATTAACGAAACAAAATATGTAGACCTACAGTCGCCTTTTGTATCAATTGCAAGCAAATCTAGCAAGCAATACGCAAATTAATAATTTAAGCTCAACAACGAGCAAAAGAAATAACAAGCTTGCTCGAAGATCAGAGCAATGACCATGAAACATCCAATTACATGGTCTTGTATCATTGCTAGACCTATACTCGGTATGCAAAAGTAATCACATGCTAGAAGCTATATTTTGCAGCAGGGACCGTATACCGGTAATTCTTCTCTTACAAAAATACCGGTAGGGTATTCAATTTCGGTATCCTGCTTATTATTTTTGCAATCTTTAACCGACTCATATTAATTAGTTGTAACATAACCTTACCTTAATATTTTTTTGTAATTTCGAAATCAATCAATATCTGTAATCAATATATGTAATTGCCGACAATTTTCGACTAACAACCGTCGGTTTTGGAGCTGACAATATTTTATTTTTCAAAGATGTTTATATTTTATTCGTCAGCATAATTTAAGTATTTTGGCTAGTCGGTGGAGAAGGCATCTGCATCCGATAACTTGTACCAAAATGCTAAAGTGAAACGTTTTACTTCGCACAATAGCCTCAGTTTGGCTGTAACCTAAATATCGGATTGCGGGATGTCGACTTTTATTGGATCGGATAATATTTGACCATGCATTTGGCTACAAAAATCCCTACTTTGGCAAAAAAATGGATTCCGGCCTCGGTCATGCTTTATACTTAGTGACGCTGACGGTGTAAAAACATGTACGCTGATGCGACGCGTGTGCGCCCACCACCTCGAACTAGTTGTGATTGGCAAGCTGGATTGCTCGTTCCAGCACCACTGGATGCAACTTCATGTGAATGGGTAGCGAGCAATCTAGGCAACGCATTTTAGTGATAATTGTGAATGTTTAGTTATTAAACAAATGTATTGTGTTCACTAACATATTTATTAAGTGTTTTTATTGTTACTAACCCAGAATATGGATGTAGGTACGTCCGAAACAATGATTTGAATTGAATTGAAAGATGCAATGCAAAGTTTAAAAGAGCTTTTTGATTTTTGACATACATTATTACATTTCATATAATATTTAGCGTTATGTCACTGTTTACACTCCGCCAATAGTCAAATTTGACGGCCGACAACGCCTTTTTTATGATGCTCGCGACTGTCTGATTTCGTAGATAACTGTAAACAAGCCCCTATGATTAATAAGGTGCACTGGACAGTCCGAACGGAAGTCATGCAAATTGACTGTCATTTATTGAGCGTTAACCATAATAACAAAGAGTAATTAACACACTTTGCTAGACAAACACCTAATTACACCACCTAACTAATTATAGTGCATTACTGCTCATTATCGATGTAAAAAATGGAAGCCTACTGGTTGTAGTCACCGATTATCTATATTTGTAGCACATTGCGAACCACCTGTCTAGTGGAGATAACCAGTTTTAATTCTATCATCGCCGCGTCAGTTGGGCCTAGTAGTATGTCACTGCAAATTCTGGTTTGTGTCCTATAAAAAGTGGGCTAAGTAAGAGTCGGAATTATACATATTGGATGCCGTACTATCCTATTATTTCCTTCGGTACTAATAGTACATTACTTACCTAGGGCGGTTAAACAAAGAATGTCTCAGATCGCAGGTATTTGACGCCCGAGCCGAAGGCAAGGGCGATAAATATGCGCTCTGAGGCTTTCTTTATTATCGCCCGTGATGAGTACAAAATTTTACGTCTCTATCTGGCCAGGAAGTGGGGTTTTCCGCACGCATAGCGTGCGGTAATTCCTACTTTATGGCCAGGTATGACGTAAAATAATTAAAAAATGGTCGGCTTTAAAATATGTAGACAATTTTGATTCGTATTAGTCGTGGTTCGTGACTGTAACAGTTCAAAATTTCAGTTCAAAAAGTTCAATTAGAAGGTAGATTAAACTAAATAAGTGTATGGATATATTAAATTTGTTGTTTGCAAATGTATAAATATAGTCATAACATTTTACATTTTAACCTCCTTTGTATTGGTGCACTATTTAGTATTGGGGTGTAACAATCATTTACATTTCAGTCTTAATTTGCAAGCATCCATACTATAATAATTAAGTTTGCATCTGTCATGATTAATAACAGATGACCCACCCTTAGTAATGAAGTCCGACACCAACAGAACCCTATAAAGCTGGCTATTTATATTCTCACTGAAATGTGGTTTAACATTCATGATCGATAGCAGGTAGTTGGTGATTTCTGCTTTAAACTTGCTTTTGAACTAGTTTCGTTGGCTTCGTGCACCTAACAGTTTCATGACTTACAATGGGAAATGGTAAATTTGCCAGACAGAAAATAGTTTATTGTTTCCTTATGCGCAATTTTAGTCGGAGGTGCTTGTAGATGGAGATTGAATTGGACTTGTAGGCAAGTGGATTAGGAAGCGTCAAAAGGGATGAATTTAAATAGCCTAGTATGTATTGCCGTAGCGGCCAGACCTGCACACTGCACAGCACCTCGCAGCAGTATCCTCGCCGTCCTCAATACGAAGGTCTGGCAGCCTGTCCTGCCATCGCAGTGACGCAACCCGGCACAGCTCCAGAAGCGCAAGATACAGAAGGAGACACCCAGCACCATTGACCGATGCTGAGAAGACACTAGCCAAAGAAGCTTAATATTTTGCGACATCATTTTGCAAATTGGTAACAATAATTTCGTAAATAACAGACATAATGACTCAAATGTCGGGTCATTCCCATCTTCCAACATATCCAACCCAGGTTGCATATCAAACCTGAGTTGGATAGGTTTGAAGATGCATATGACCCCAAATGTCAGTAATGACAGACGATGGAAATCGCATATAATACCGAACACTACCTATAGTCCACCGTTAAGATTAAATACTGACTGTGTTTTATCCAAACTTGACATTGGCGGAAACATCAAGGCTTTGATGGAGCCATATAAACTAAAATTAAATGGCTAATTACCTCGTTATAGGTTTGCCTACTTTAGACAAAGATTCTTATCAATTCGCAATCATTAAGAAACGGAAACAGAAGTCGCAAATCTGGAGTCAATCTGAGAGACGTTTTACATTCCGATTTGAATTCAGGGTCAATCAACTTTTTCTTGTTGTTATTCTGTCCCGGTAAGCCAAGAGACAACAGTAACAGACTTTCTTAGAAAAGATACTATAAACTGGACTTCTATCATGCTAAGGAGATGCGCCACCATGGAATGGGTTTACCAATGTGATAAAAACACGTGTTTAGTGGATTTAAACCACATAAAAGAATAGTTTTAAAGAGTGACCCAGGAGACGTAACCATGGCAACGAGCAACAAGAAATAGTTGATTGACCCTCAACATGTGTTGGACACTTGCTTTGGCACGTTGGCTCGGTATACATGGTTAGGAGCGCGCGAAAGATCGAACATAAAATAGGAATATGAAATGTTTGTTTGAAATTGACCTCCTGTTGGAACTGAGACATCATTTGTCTCGGTCCACTTGGAACGAAATTTAGGCTAATCGTTTGCTTGCACCATAGATAACAGATAGTAGCAAAAAGCAAAACCTGTTTTTGTTGCCCGTCTATTTTGGTAGCGGCTTTCGGTTAGATTACAGTTGACTATCGCGGGTCATCTAGATTATTCTGAGTAGTCATCATGTAGGAATTATGTGTACAATCTAGATGACCCGCAATACATGTATGTATTGCAGGTCAAGTAGGTCATTCTAAATAGTCATATTTGAAGAGTTTGTATGTTTCGTGACTTTTTGATTATAATTTTTTTTGCTTAGGGAAATGTTGATTACAACTTTTGTATTTAAACCACAATTTGTTCTAAAATTTAAAGATTCCTTGAGAGATTCCCAGGGTATTCACGTAAGTGATCAATATATATATATATATACATATGGCGTGGCTGGCGATGGCGACCCTAGCTAGTTGCGGGCGTGAGCCCTGATATGGCTTGCGAAGCCGAACTTACTCTTAAATACTCGGTCGCAGGAAGCACAGTAAAGCTGACCAGAGCTATTGTGCGTATAATTGTAGTTGGGCTTTGGGCGCGATTTTCGTGCCTGACGTCTCTCATCAAGGTCGACGAGACGAGCAGCTTTAAAATGCTTGATGCTCGTTTTGATGCGAGAGCGCCATTCTGGGCGCAACGAGGCAAGCTCCTCCCACTTATGCGTTGGTATTTTGCAGGCAGTTAGGTGACACTTTAGCACGTCCTTGTAACGTAGATGCTGCCCACCTCGATTCTGTTGCCAGCTGATAGCTCGGAGTATAGAACGGCTATCAATATGATCAGCCTATTGTACGAAAATATTTTACAATGTGCTAGTCGCTTCCCATATGGCGGACTGTTTGGTCACCGAATGCAGTGTAAAATAAATATGCGGTATTTTTTTCTGTCGTTAAGTATATGATTGCGGTTTTTCGTCATATTTGTATCTCTACCATCTCCCCTAGCAATACGTAAGTATGTCCAATTGTCATCACATAAATTCCCATATGGTGGACTGTTTTGATACTGAGTGTAACTAGTGCAAAATCAAAAGTATGTGGTCAGTTTTACTGTCGTATGTCTATCGCTACCATCTCCCTAAACAACATGTAAGTATGTCTAATTGCTCTTACACTAATTCCCATAGAGTGGACTGTTTTAATACCGAACGAAGTACATAAAAACAAGTATGTGGTAATTTTTATTGTCGTATTTATATCGCTACCATCTTCCCAAACAACATTGTACGTCCACAAACTGTCACAGGCTGTTGCGCCACCACTAAAAATAAACGGCAAAATTACACGAGGTTTATTATTCTACTAGCCACTGGATGGGCTCGGGCCTAATTACAATCATGATGCACATGTTGTTTAGATGAATCGCGTAGTACCTGTACAAGGTTATTTATAAAGCGACAATTTTAAATTAATTGTCAATGTTGCATTGTCGCGATGCATTTTGCCGTCGCAGCTGACAGAGCTCCCGGCGTTTAAGGCAAAGAATAACAATCATTATTTTTAAAGTTGACGCTGGTGGTGTTGTCACTTTATTGGCAAAGATAAAATTGAAGTCGTATTGACAGCAGCTGACACACTATTACACTGTCGGTTCAGTGCGTCACTGTTTTTACCCGTATGTTGCATTTAATGAGAAACGCATGATAAACCGTACCTGTTTCATAAAAAAAATTAAGTAGAATCTATGATGACATTGATGACTAAGTTAAAAAAAAAACAAAGTTGACCATATGAGTGAATCACATGATATAAGAGAGAGGTTTCTTTAGCCCCAGTTCCATAAAAAAATTGTGTTTTCTCAAACGTATCTCTAAAGGACCTCTGTAGTCTGTAGTCCTAATAGAAGAGGAACATTTCCCCATAAATGAGAAAAGGTCCTACGCTAGTGATGATGAACTATGAAGTAACTCCGTTATCAGCGTAATCAAAGGATTTAACCCTCCATTCCTTCATCAAAATAATCTCTATCCAGAAGAGCTACATAGTTTTTGTACTACTTTTTACCGCCCCTGTCGCGCGTCCTACCAAGCAATTATTGCGAAACTAGTATTTCAAAAGTTGTTCATAATTAACAGGTTGCTACAGCATCTGCTGGTAGACTTAACGACGTAAATGTCAGCTTGAACCTTATCTAAAATCTTATGTTGTTGAAGTAAAGTTGATATTCGAATGGTGCTTAGTTTAATGGGGGCATGGGAGTTATTGGTTTTCTGTATTTGGTGATTAACAAACGTCTTCCATCGCTTTATTATTTTAACGTTTTTGAAGTGCCTCTGGCGCGGACGCTGTCCCATATTATGAATGTAGCCGTAAGAAGTAATTTAACACTGAGATGTGGACGTTTCGCTTGGACGACTGTAAATTAAATGTTAAAAGTGATGAATAACTCGTTTTAAACGTAATTTGCTGTAAGTTAGTATTTACTGTCGTTTAAGATTTAAGTTAAGCACTGGGATCGAATATTAACGTCAGTTAAATAATTAGTTAAAACAACTAAGACAAGTGAGCTCTGAAATTCAAGGTCATACTCAAATTCAATGTGGAAGATACAAAATACATTGCTTTATGATAATAAGCATAACTTAGACAGCTAACGAATAATATCTACGCTAGAAATTTCACCAGCTTTCTTACCAACAAAATCAAATGGAGCAAGCAATACAAACACTTGATATTAATTTTATAAAGTTGTTTTAACTGATGATATTTGTGAAGCACATACGGAAGAGAGCGAAAGAAGCTTTCGTTAATTACCTAACCAACTATTTGCACAGCCTAGATGCTCCAAATATCGCAGTTGCACTAAAAAACTAAACAAAACCTGGTTAACGGCACCAACAAATCAATGCTGCCATCATCACGCCGAAATCTCCATAAAAAACGGCCCAAAACCGGCGCTGAGTCCAACAAAGTACCACGGACGCCTTAAACCACGGCTTAAAAAGAAGGGAGTAACTGCATTTCTTGTATGAAGAGACTTACTACCTTTCGTTAGTGGTTTACCTGAAATATAATGTATTTTCCGATATCCGAATTGCAGCATCGTTCGGTCACAAATCTTTTCCGATAAATTTTAACCCGCTGCGGTACCATTGAAGTCAAAGTTGTTTCACTTTCGATAACTTGTTTCTTTAAGATTTATTGGCGTAAACTGGGCAACCAGATGGACCACCTAGTTGTAAATTTAAAGTGCTTTGAGACCGTTAATGGCACAAATATCACGCACACAATAAATTTCCCTAAAAATAATGTGCTTTGTAATTCCTTGTTTACTTTTTCCATACGTCTACTGCCAACCATTTACTATAAGTATTCGTAACACGAACATTTCAATTGAATAAAAAAAAATGTCACTAAAAAGAGTTTAGCTTAATTTTAGTCGTGCTTACTTAATTTTTTAAGAATATTATGTTGATGCTATTATTGCAAGCCGTAATATCTAATATCCAAATTAGCTGTATAAATCCGGAGGGCCCAAAAGCAAATTTTTCTACTTCAACTACTTTCCCTATTTCCACAAGACTCACTGAAACCTCGAACATAACCAAACTATATATATTTAAACCACCAACAGTACCGCTTCCCTAGTTTGGCGTCGGTCAGCGGTGAACCCTTTGGCCGTAAATGCATTTCGTGAATTATGCCCCCGTATGTGGTGAGACTGGCGAGTAGCGTAGCGATCCCGTTGGCGCCCCGCCCGTCAGCATTGCTCGCACCTGTGCCCTTGCGCGTTACTGGTAACTAATCGTCAATTATTATATTATATTTCATTAGCATTACTTAGCGGCCTGATAAAATAATAAATTTAAAAAAAAAATTAAGGATTTTTTATCAACAACGAACACGTTTAGATATTGGGATTATTGCCCTTTATGGCAGAGAAACGTGGACAATGACACAAAGGGACTGAGAAAGACTGGAAGCGTTTGAAAGTTGGAGACGGATGGAAGGCATAAGCTGGACCGAGAGAATAACAAATGAGGACTTGTTATGGAGGGTCTCTTTTACCCTCCATATCACGTCCTCATTTTGTTATTCTCTCGGACAGTGATCTTGAACACTAGAAGGGGGAATATGATTGGTCATTTGATGCGATACGACACGACTTCTTTAAAAACTTCTTTAGAACCAGCTTGGAAGGAAAGATAGAAGGAAGGCGAGGCAGGGTAAGACTAGTTATATGAGTATGGACCACATAAAGGAAAACGCTGGTATCTTGTCGTATCAGTAAATCGATACAACAGAGACAAATGGAAAATACTCCACTGACAAGAGAATAGCGCCAAATTTTTTGATGTGAGATATTTTTGAGTGCGTTAGTAGGTTTATACTTTTCCCAATATCTATAATATTGAGTTAGTTGTAAGGTCAAAGGCATCATCATCATCATATCCGCCGAAAGACGTCGACTGCTGGACATAACCCTCCCCCAAATGACCGGTTCTGCGCCACCCGCATCCAGCAGACTCCCGCGACCTTCACCAGGTCATCAGTCCACCTTGTGGGTCTAACCACGATTCGAATCCCGGTACGTGGTTGCGAGAACCTTTTCGCACCAATGGCCATCGTTTCTACGTGCAATGTGCCTATAATAACTACAGAACAGTTATGTTACTATCAAACCTCGTTTAGAACGAAATTAGAGGTGAGAATGTTTTGCCTCCAACCCACCTATTCTAATCCCAAGCTCATTAAGTATCTGAGGTCGTTGCCGGTCAGCCTGTCGCAGCCAACCGGAGAGACGCACCCTCAGGCACTTGTCCCACCGCCGGCGAGTAGTGAGTACTCTCATTATATAGTAATTCTTACTCGCTTTTACTCGCGCGAGTTTTATTAATATGAGAGTACTCGCTACTCGCCGGCGGTGGGACAAGTGCCTCAAGAGTGCGTGAAGACGGAGTTCCTCCAAAAAAGAAGGCCCCTCGCACCAATGTGGATAAGGAGGGTTTCACGTCAGTGTCAAAAAAGCGCAAGCTCACTGAGACATCATCAACATTATCGTTCTAGCATTTAACTACAAATAAAAAAAGCGGTTAAGTGCAAGTCGGACTCGCGCATGAAGGGTTCCGTGAAATAAATTGCGGTTTACGATTTATGACGTATTAAAAAAAAAACTACTTATTAGATCTCGTTTAAACCAATTTTCGGTCGAAGTTTACATGGTAATGTACATCATATATTTTTTTTAGTTTTATCATTCTCTTATTTTAGAAGTTACAGGGGGGGGGGGGGGACACACATTTTACCACTTTGGAAGTGTCTCTCGCGCAAACTATTCGGTTTAGAAAAAAAATATGTTAGAAACCTCACTATCATTTTTGAAGACCTATTCATAGATACCCCACACGTATGGGTTTGATGAAAAAATGTTTTTTGAGTTTCAGTTCTGAGTATGGGGACCCCTAAAACTTAATGTTTTTTTTCGATTTTTGTGTGAAAATCTTAATGCGGTTTACAGAATACATCTACTTACCAAGTTTCAACAGTATAGCTCTTATAGTTTCGGAAAAAAGTGGCTGTGACATACGGACGGACAGACAGACAGACAAACGGACGGACATGACGAATCTATAAGGGTTCCGTTTTTTGCCATTTGGCTACGGAACCCTTAAAACCGGACAAATGCGAGTCAGACTCGCCCACCGAGTTCCGTACAAAATGACAAATGTATAGTTTTCAGATTTTTCCCTGTATTTGAAGTACGAGTATAAGACGATATTACTTGCGAAATTTAGACATAGACATAGACATAGACATAGAAAAACTTTATTCAACATCACATTTTATACAAAAGGAACAGTGTACAAATTAGACTTAGGAATAGACAAACACACTCAAACAATATCGTACGAGGCGTTTACATTTTGTGATGCCAAAAAGGGGCTAGACTCAGCATACTGTTGCAGTGAGTACCTACTGAGTACCTACACTGCAACGCTGATTTTCAGTCAGACCCTTACATATAATAAGTTTTAATTATAATTAATATTGTCGGAAGGGAATGAATATCTTATTGGAATGTGAATAATGTTGTGTATATTTTAAATTATGTAATGACTGTGGTTTGGTTGTACTTGTATAAATATGTATGTCAAGTAAGCAAGTATATAAAAAATATGAAATAAAATAATAAACAATTTGAAATGACACGTATATCGTATATAGTAAGCATCAAAGATACGAGGCCAAGACTCGACCGCCCAAGGGTAGTGTTTTTTGTATCTGGAGGAGGTGTCGTTTTAATTTTAATTTAAAACTGCTCAGACAATTAATATTTTTGAGAGGTGGAGGTATATTATTCCAACACTTGGTTGCTGTGTACTTAAAACTACCCCGAAAAGCGGTGGTGTGGTGATGAGGAATTATGAAATTTTGGCTGATTGATCTAAGGCCATACACTGTGGAACTATTTTTACGCCAAGTGACCTTTTTAAACAAATACTCGGGTACTGAAGTTTTTAAGATGCCGAACAACAAGAATGACAAGTGAAGCTCTCTTCGAAATGCCATTTTGAGGATGCCTGCCGAATTTAAGTTTCTTAGTTCTACGTCAACGTTATACCTTACGTTGACCTAGAACTAAGAAATTTCGAAAATTAAGAAAATAAGAATTAAGAAAATTCATAGGGTTCCCCCTATGAATTTTGATTCCTTTGGGATTATGCGTTTTTCGAAATTATACGTTTTTTTACGGCATAAACGGTCGTATCTTTTTTTTACGTTAACTTAGACGTTTGATTTTGTCACAGCTTTAAGGTACTGTGGACTTGAGTATACTTTTGGTATAATTTTAACTCGATACCTCTATTTGTATTGTAACCAGCGTCAGTGCTTATCTGCGGTCGGAATTGATATTAAACCTCAGAAAACCTTGTCACAAAATCAATATTATTAACTATAATATATACAAGATAAATAAATCAATATATTCTATTAGGTAAGAACATTTCAATACGCGAACGTTAGAAAACAAATGAAAAAATTACAAAGTATAATATCGTCACCATGTAATTGAGAAATAGATATTTTATTGTACTTTATGTGTGAGTGACTGTTTACTTACTAAGAATTAATATAACACTCAATAAATTAAATTAATAGGTAAACAAACAAGACTGATGAATGATTTTGTTAAAATATCTGTACAACTTCCTGACATACAAAAATGGTAGCGATTCATTTAAGTTATTATTTTTTTAGGTACAATTAATCAGTACCGCCTCCCCCACTGTCACAACCACCACCCCCACTGTCACAACCACCACCCCCACTATCGCAACCACCACTGTCCCATCCCCCGCCACTGTCACAACCACCAGTGTAACCTCCGCCATTGTCACACCCACCAGTGTCAACTCCACCATTGTCACACACACCAGTGTCATCCCCGTCACCTCCACCATCACCACCGCCCGCGCCTATCCAAGCATCACTGCCACTCATGAATATGGTGTCATAAGCGGGTGGGCCGTGCCATCCGTGATGGGTATTATACGGGGAATATACAACGCGTCTTCGGCGTATGTTCTCGCTTTTGTTCTGTCTTTTGGGGTCTTCATCGCTGCCACAGCACGCATTGCAAACGATGCATAAAAACTGAAAAATAAAATAGATTGTGTTTTTATTACGTGTACTATCAGAGAGGTAATCACGTAACGTTCCGAACGCGCGTCGGTACAATTTAACTGTCAATTTTCCATATAAAAAGTGACATTTAGACCTACCCGACGTTCGTACAATGCGTTACGTGATCGACCTGCAGGACACAGTAACAGTCACAAACAATTTAACGAGAGCTTATTGTCAAGGCAGTTTTTTAGGGTTCCGTACTCGAAGAGTAAAACGGGACCCTTTTACTAAGCCTTATCGCTGTCCGTTGGAGGTCGTTGTTGTTCTACGTCCGAAGGAATAACCCTAGAAACCCTACACGTGACCTCCGGGTGGTGCTAAAAGAACAACAAACTCGGCAGCTGCACTGTTCCTTCTGAACCTCGCAGCGCACACTGGAACTCTATCAGCGACATCAATACGAATACATATATGTACCAGTGTGTAACCGCCATACGATAAATAAATAAAAATCGCTGTCCGTCCATCCGTCTGTCTGTCACCAGGCTGTATCTCAAGAACCGTGATAGCTAGAGAGTTGAAATTTTCACAGATTATGTATTTCTGTTGCCGCTATAACAACATATACTAAAAACAAAACAAAATATTTTTTTAAGGGGGGCTCCCATACAACAAACGTGATTTTTTGCCGTTTTTATAGATAATGGTACGGATCCCTTCGTGCGCGAGTCCAACTCGCACTTGGCCGGCTTTTTTAAGGTTACACTGAAGTACACTTTGTGAGTTTAAAGTTGAATAAGGTAAACGACTGAGTGTTCGACGCTGTACTAGTATATGGCATGGGCACTCTATGTCAAAGTGACATGGCTTAAATTCGAATGAAGAAAAATCCTGTTAGTTCGAATTTAACCCATATTGCTTTGACATAAAGTGCCCATGTCATATACCAGTACAGCGTCGAGCACTCGTACGTTTACCTTAATCCGATTTAAAATCTCTGGTACACACCTAGAAGAAATAGAAACAATTAGTTTCTTAGGTATAATAATAGATCCTCATTTAACCTGGAAACACCACATACAAAAAATTAACAACAAAATTTCAAGTCAATGTTACGCACTATCTATATTAGCCGATACGTGTTCCCAAGAAGCCGTTATTACTGCGTACTATGCTAACATATACTCCTTATTGACTTATGGTGTAATATACTGGGGTAACTCGACAGACGTACAGTCCACCTTTGTTTTGCAAAAAAGGTGCTTGAGAATTATCTTTCGCATGAACAACAGGCAATCACTCCGAAATATTTTTAAAGGGCAAGGTTTTCTAACATTAACTAGCATTTATATTTATGAGCTCTGTAACTTTGTAAAAAGTAACAAAGATTACTTCACAACACTAGCCTCCCAACGCAATAATATACGTAGTCAATATAGGTACAATTTAACATTGCCTTTGGTAAAAAATAAAACTTACGATAAAAGCACATTTATTAGTGCCATTCGAGTTTTTAATCAGCTTCCTAACGAAATAAAAATGTTGGATGACGTAAAATTTAAACGTAATCTAAAAACATGGTTAAATAAGAATGGTTTCTATTCATTAAAAGAATTTTTTGAATTTTCATCTTAAAGAAAAAGATTGTGTTATATATTCGTTTTGTTTTCCTTAGTTTTAAGTTAATATTGTACACCCGAAATGGGTAACCGTTGGGACCTAACACTTGTATAAAATACCATCTATGTAACACGGTTAAACAATAAAGTTTTTTCTATTTCTATTTCTATTTCTATTTCCTACCTATATGGCATGGTTCTTCAGGATATCATTTTTACTTTAAGGGACATCATCATCATCATATCAGCCGAAAGACGTCCACTGCTGGACATAGGCCTCCCCCAAAGAGTGCCAAAATGACCGGTCCTGCGCCACCCGCATCCAGCGGACTCCCGCGACCTTTACCAGGTCATCAGTCCATGGGGGGCCTACCCACGCCGCGCCTTCCGGTACGTGGTCGCCACTCTAGAACCTTTCCGCCCCAGCGGCCATCGGTTCTACGTGCAATGTGCCCCGCCCACTGCCACTTAAGTTTAGTGATTCGGAGGGCTATATCGGTTACCTTGGTTCTGCTGCGGATAACCTCATTTCTGATGCGATCACGCAGAGAAACTCCCAACATAGCCCTCTCCATTGCCCTTTGGGTGACTTTGAGGAGGCCCATTGTAAGCGACCACGTTTTCGTGCCATATGTCATCACTGGCAACACACACTGGTCAAAGACTCTCGTCTTGAGACACTGCGGAATATGGGACGAAAAGATGTAGGTACTGTAGCTTCCCGAACGCTGCCCAGCCGAGCATAGTTTATCCGGTTTATCCCAATGGCACAAATACATACATTAGTCTTTGCGAAGGCGACTGTGATTTTCCAACCCAGCGTGGAAACAAACCTTTGTGAAATAGACTTTTCACTTTTCATGCTCGTAAAGTTTGTCTTTATGTCGGTGATTACTGATAAGTTACATGTAATGTTTAAATTTGCCAAAACGATTCACTGGATTGCAAAATAGAAGAATACTTAAAGAAAATTCGACGTCTGGTAGTAAAATGGCACCGGTCACGTGAGTCGCGTTGGTTATGACATACGCAGGCGAACGGCGTGATATTTTAAGAAACTTATGTATAACAATCTTTCTGACTTTTGAACATTCTTTTTGACGACCGCTTTAGCCTAGTTGGTAGTGACCTCAGAGCATAGAATACTAGAGAGAGGACAAGCCGCCGGCGGCCGTGTCGCAGTTGTTAGCTCAATGGGCATACTCTGCCATACAATATTAAGTTTTTTCCCAAAATGCCTGATATGATGCGCGTTTATTGTCAAATAAGCGTGTAGGTATACAAGTGTGTGTGTTAAAGATGTGTGCGTGCTTTGTCTTGTCAATTACTTGGGCTTTGTGTGGGTTAATGTACGTGCGACAGGCTTACTCAATACAAATCTGCCGGCATGTCCGATCTCCTTATATTCATACATCTGTGGTAGTGACCCTGCCAACGAAGCAAGAGATCCTGGGTTCGAATCCCGGTAAGGGCATTTATTTGTGTGATGAGCACGAATATTTGTTCCTGAGTCATGGATGTTTTCTATGTATTTAAGTATTTATTTCTCTATATATGTATCTATATCGTCGTCTAGTACCTATAGTACAAGCTTTGCTTAGTTTAGGACTAGGTTGATTTGTGTAAGATTGTCCGCAAATATTTATTTTATTTTTTTCAAAATTTTACTTTCCATTTGCGCGAAATTTCCCCTTTCTTAGAATAAACTTGTATACACTAGAATAATTTGAGAAAAATAGTTTTCCCAAAGTATCACGTCCCAAACGAATTTCCCAAATTAATCAAGATCCCTTATACAAGTTTATACTAGAAAATGGGAAATTTTGCGAAAATGGAAGTACATAAGTTTCTTAATATAAGTTAAATAATAAATAATTTTGAATTTTTTTTGAGTTTTTTGAATTCTTAAAATATCACGCCATTAGTCTGCGAATGTCAAAAAACGAGATGTTCGAAAAACCCATTTCGTAGATAAAATGGCTTGTTTACTGCACTAGTTGTACAATCTAGTATTAATAAGAGAAACTTACGGTTATAAACAGCACGGATCCGATGAAAGCTATAAACACGTAAATGACAAAGGGGGGTCCAGTATGATGATCCATTATCAGAATATCAGTCACTAATATTATTATTCAACACATATTATTATTCAACACTTAACACTGCATAACATTGCATCGGAACAACTGAGTGTGTCTCACGAGTTTACCTCCAATTGTAAACCAGTAATTTAGGAATTCCCACGCGCAGATGACTCTGCACGCGGGAAATTCATTCAATTGACGTGTATAATTTTATATTTTATGAATAAACAAATCGAATTGAGTTGAATTAACAACCTTACTCAAATACCACACAGTCTAAAATACACTGATAATTACCGATTCCGTTGAGAGTCGAGACAGTTAAGTTTACGCACTGGTTTACCTGCTACACCGGGAAAACTTTTATGATTAAGTGAAGGTATACATAAAGTTACTTTAAGTCAATCTCTTAAGTACTAAATTCGAATGGCTGTTATTAGTGAAAAACTGTTCGATTGCCAATACGGTACTTAGTTGATAAGTTGATAACAGAATAAAATTAAATATTAACTATTATGTAAACTTCGCGAAAATACTCGAAAATATCACACATCAATTTATTTGGACAATTTTTTTTAATACATTAAGAACATCAAACGAACGCTGTTATGCCATAGACATGTGAGGGGGTGGGGGGGGGGTGGGGGGGGGGGGGGGGGCTCAAGGCCAACAGTGGACGTAATTCTCTCGTCAGCTGATATGATGATTGCATCGTTCATTTAACTGACTATGAATTGCGATAGTACCTATAACATCATATAACATGGCAAACTTAGTCCCTTGCGTTCTCTTAGAACAGAAGCAGAGCTGTTGTTATTCTTTACGCGCAAATGTGTTCACCCCCACCCCTCACGCCTAACAGGTGGCTGTCACATGCAACTAAGTGACTGGTTTTGAAAAAAAAATTGCTACGTATCATAGCGTGTTGGGTATCAAATGAAAGAGTAGAAAATTTCGAGTTCAAATAAATAAAAAATAAAAAATTAAGCTTTATTGCACAAAATACAAAAAAAATATGTACAAATGGCGAGCTTAATTCCAAATCGCATTCTCTACCAGCTAACAATTGGGCTGAACAGAGACTTATAAAAGGTGCAAAGAAAAACGTATCATAATTTCTGTTACGTAATAATTTAACTGTGAAAATGCGCATAAATTTCAAAAGATTGTTTTTGTAGACGTTCGTCACATTATGCGGTTGAAAAAAGGACATTTTTAGTCGAAACTTTGAACTACAAGTATCGATGACTGATGACTGATGATGGATGATGGATGATGGCGATGGTGATGATGTAGATGATGAAAATGGAATAAGAACAAGTAAATACTTATTTTTTATTAGCTGTTGTTTTGCATGTTGCACTTTCCTTAGGATCTTAAAAGGTTGAACTGGTCTTAAAAATTTGCATTGCATTGTCACCTCTAATCGCCACTGATTTGCTTTAATTATTTCATCTCGCTATGTTAAATTAGTAAGATTTTGTTTCGTTCAGTAATAATAATAACCCATGTTAAAAATACTATTTATCTATCCAAATATCATAAACCCTCCATGATGTGTTCAAGAACCGCACATTATGGCCAACATAAAAATTGACTGTTTTGTTAGAACAAATTTATTATCTGTGAAAATGTTATTATTGCTAAATGGGTCATTGTCAGATTTAGGTTCGCGTCTTTTCGGTGGACATTGCCAAAGTTAAGGGCTATAAAGCCTAATTTTTGGTTGAACTCTGAATCCGCATAAACGGCGTTGCCCCTTCTATAATTCTATATGATAAAAACATATTATATGTGAGCGTAAAGCCCTTAACTATTGACCACCGGAAAGATGATTTTTGTTTTTGTGACTGACAATGACCCAAATAATAACATCGATTTCGATAATATTATTTCATTCAAATTTCGAACACCTCTGAAAAAAAGAAATTTGATTTGACCTCTATTCTAATATCAGTCGAGATGACGTTTAGTTCGAAATGAATTGTCAATTTGCATACAAATTTGACAAATGTCGCACGTAAGTAAGATATCGAACGATATGACAGTTGGATCCGACTCTAGTTTGTCTCTGAATTAAGAAAAAACTATGACAGCAGCCAGAAAACAACGCCGCGATGCCGGTCATAATATGCGGCTCCTGAATGCATCGTGGAGGCTTATGATATGTGGATAGATAAAGAAGTGTATGTAACTGTACATAATTAGGCATTAAGACACTCGTGTTTAATGCCCTTCATTATGAACAGTCACATAAACTACTATTATACCCTGGCATAGAACTTGGTAAAATCCAACTCGTGTAAAGCGAAAATTACTCACGTTCGCCCTCATTGCTCCATAATTCAGACCTTGTTCGACCAGTAACACTATCGGTTAGCTATTATCAAAATTATGTCTTTATTACCCAATCCTTATCAGGTAGGCTATGTACAATCGGTCTTGACTCGCCTCACTAGCCCCTAGAATAACATGACCCGGAGCAAGTTAAGTGTTTACTTCTTTTCACAGAGTCGAACTAGTTTTTAGAGAGCATTTATGTCTGATTGTCTGTAAAGGTAAGAGTCCACATGTCCGCATCTCACGCATCGGAAGGATCGCATCAAACGTATCCGTTTGAAGGCAGTAAGTCCACCTGCATTTGCACTATCCGCAGCAATCGGAATGCCGACGTCGCAACGCATTTATGGGATTTGGAGAAGCTTTGGCGGCTTAGTATACATGGTAATATTTTTCGTTGGATCGAATCTTACGTAGAAAATAGGAGTCAAGCTGTGGTTCTGTTGGGTTACCAGTCCCAATGGAAGTTTATTCGCTCTGGAGTCTGGAGTGGCATAAATATTTGGAGACATTACCCCCGTGGGTAAGTATAATTTAAGGGTGCTCTGTTCAGAAAACAATCTAAATCTCTTCTTACATAAACTGCCCCGTAATATGTTTTTACTCCTTGTTGGCTTTATTTTTTATTTGAGTAATCAGGCAATGTATTGCTAATTATCTTTACTTTTCAGCGTTCTATGTCAAACGGTCTTTGAGAAAACTACCTGTGATAAACGGACGGACTGAGTGATCAGTCATAAATATAAGTATTCCGTCGGACAAATTTTGTATAGAACACTAACCAAAAACAGAGTAGTGAAAACTGCGAATGGATGTCAAACGTATACTTACTAGTATAGTTGTCTGTTAGCCCAGTAAGCCAGCTGGTTCTAAAATTAAAGGTCTCTCATTCCACTTAGCTACAAAATGGCCTATCTCTATACAAGTTGCACAGTGACTTACGACCTTTGGGATTTAGATGGTTGTATTGGACAACATGACAGCGCGATCGACACCGATACGGCTATTTAAGTAGGCCTTACTGATAATGATAACTGATCTACTTTGCCTTGAAATATCGAAAAAAGTTGTTTTGAAAAGGCTAAAATTTTCAGTTACTAGCAGAGCTCGGAATGGGGGAGCAGTTTTGAGAGTTGGCATAACATGGACATACCTGTAATTCAATGGTATTTGTCCAATGAACTTATTGAAAAATTAAAAGTTTTTGTTTAAAAAAAAATAAAAAACATTTATTTCAGGCATCTGCCTATATTAACAAATACCTTAAAAACACACAGATACATACAATAGAATTATAACATTAAAAATAATTATTAAAGTGACATAACAGTGTTAACAGCGTGTTTATGCTGCCTTTTTGCTACGAGCGTTACGTCGCCGTTAAAACAAACACAAGTTAATACGGAATGTGATAGTTCTTTATTTCAATTACACAGAAACTTGAGAATAAAAAAAAACCTTGTTAGTACCTATTCTTATTGCAATGCATTGGCATCATATTGAATAGAGTTTTGTTTTGTTTTAACATTTATTTTCAGCGTATGTCCATATTAATATCTTCTACACATGACATTCATGCCATATGAATAGCTCATCTTTTCCGAGCTCTGGTTGTTAGATAGATAGCCCGGAGTGTTTTCCTTGTTTCTACATAGTTATAATTATTTCAAGAACGACGTAACTTTTTTCGGTGATATTTCCTTCTTCCTTATGAGATTTTTAATAACTGTGGATTATATTAGTAAAAAAAAATGATTACCTACCTACACATTTTACGTCTAATTAATTCCTTTTTATGACTTAATTAATGATTACTGGTAACGGCGGTGACATCATGGACATACCACAAAAACTAGATTCGAATTTATATTCGATTTACAGAAAGTGACATGTACCCGGGATGTCATGAATATCCTTATTTTTATATCTCTGTCTTTCAAAATCACGATGACACTATCGTGAACCAACAGCGATATCCCAGGGATGTCCCTTCTGCCAATGGAGTTAAATGGAATTACGGCCTATTATCCACGACCTGTCATTAAAACTTTCGAATTTAAGAAAAAAAACAACTAAATTAATGGGTTAAGTTATAAACTAACATACTGACCTTTACTATAAATATCAGATAGAAGATAAGATATTTCGTAAATTACTCTTAAGTTAATTATATCGGTCAATTACCTCTGAAAATCTAAAAGTAATTAGTGTTTTACGCGCAACACGTTTGGTTAAATATATTTCTTAATTAAACTGGCATTGGTATGACAAAAGTACAAATTAGTTGAAGTCGCATTTGAGGTTCGAAATGATCACATAATATAAATGTCTAATCTATCGGCCCTCGAGGTTAAGCCACATCGGCAGAGGCTGGCCCGTGGATGGTTGGCCGGTTTTATACCATTTATGACCAACTGAGAGTTTCAGAGCTTTGGGAGGCAAAAAAAAAACCATTGATTCTGACCAAGTCCCAAGTTGTTTACTCACCTGACAAAGCCAATAAGATCAGATGGCGTCGCTGCCACAAAAATGTGTTCAGTTCTTTGGGAGGCAAGTAAAGGGATTGATCCTGATTCCTCACCAAGTCTCAAGTTGCTCACTCACCTGACAAAGCCTAAAAGATCAGATGGCAGTCACTGCTACAAAAATGTGTGACCACGTCTACTTGTGGGACAGGTTCCTATACATTTGAAGAGATTTCATAGAGATTTCAAACATATTGCAATTTAAAAAAGTTAGGTTCAGTAATTTGTCAATTTCACCGATTTGATATAAGTGTTCAAGTTATTTTAATATCTGAGAAAACCGTCTAACCGTTCATAATAATTTAAGTACAAAAGTTATTTAATTTACCACAGAATTACCGAAATGTATGAAGACGCCAGATGGCAGACTAAAATGTCTGAGATTCTCAAAGCTAATTGTCAATAAGCGCCTAGAGCGAGTACTAAATCAAGTAGACTTGTGCTATTCAAGTCAAGGTCACAAGATATATTGCACCATACTAATGACAGAAAATAAGCTTGACGCTTGACAGTTCTTAAGAGCTAATTATAATAAAATATCACAGGCAGTGTTGAATTAATTTAAAGCCGTCATATAATTTACGGGGATAAAGTGACATTTGGTTTATAGGTCTTTAACGATACATTATAGGTATTTAATAACTCGAACCTTAATGTTTATCAGGTCAGTGGAGTCGGGAACGATAAATAATACAAATAAGACAAGCACAATAAATTTCATTGAGCGTTCAAGCCAGAAAGTGAGAGGAACCGTGTTGCCCGCCATTTTATTTGTCACGTCGCGATTGGCATTTGCCTAGGATATTACAAATACTTTGTCTTGTAATGGAGGTGAATGATTATAAGTTAGGAATTGAGAGTATTTGTTCAAGGTGTTTTAAACAATAGTGTGCCTGTGAAAATACAGGCCTGCGTTGTCACTAGCAAAATAATAATTGATACTTGCCCAATGTTACTACACAAGTGTGGTGATTAATCACAATAATATGAAGAGCAAAACATGGCATTACAGGAGATTATCCCAATTTGTTTCGTGACTTTGTTGAGAAATTAAATGTATTTTTTTGATTTGGGACCACACTTCGCACATGTACAATTTATTGTAATGACACTTGCGACAGACTCAAAACAAGCCTTCAGTTTTATCACCAAATAATAAAACAGGCCCAATCTTTTTTCTAGATCTTTACTTACGCTATTCTTCTATAACGACCTTATTGATTTTACTCACGTTTTGTCGTATTCACTTGTTTATCGTCGGATCTAAATACTTTTCAAGTAAATCGAAGGTCTCTTGTTAGTGAAATGTCGAACTGCAGTTTATTGGTAAAGGGTAATAAGTATGAATCGTCTTCGAATATACTTACAACTTTTTGAATGTGAATATAGATATACTATCTGCATCTCAATCCATGCTGTCACGTTTGACAGTTTAAAGAAATCATATCGATCTGTTTCCTTGGTATTGATAGTGAAAATGTCGTAACTATGTTGTGTAATTTGTGTTACGCCTGTATTAAAATGGAAAAGTTTGGCAAACTATTGTTTTTATATCAAGTGAATGTTTGTTGTCATTGTCAGATTTATCTAAGTATAGCAAAAATAGGAAAAAAATGTTTTAAAAGGTTGTCGAATGTGTATCAGTATAATTAGAAGGCAGGATCCTGGCATTTAAAGACCCAGATATACTGGCCGCCAGCGTTCTTTTTACGTGCATAAAAGTTAATATTATGGAAAAATTGCTATTTGAAAGAAAATAAACAATACCGCAACTACAATGACACCAATAATAACTTAGCTTAACTACAGTTTCGGGTTTTCAAAACAGTTTAAATTCAAAATGGCGGAGTAATATAAATTCAGGCGCGCAAGTGCAGGCAATATGAGACAATATTAGACACTATTTCTCAAGTTAAAAGCAATATTCGAGCAATATTGAGACACTAGAGGCCTTCCAAACTTTGCTTAATGGCAGCAATCGAGACTTTGTTGTGATTTGTTAAGTTTCGAATAAAGTTTGGTTCAACAAGATGTTGAATTGATTTGGTAGACAATGATTCAAATTAAGTTTATAAGCGTGTTATAAAAAATGAAACGCAAATAACTAAACCAAATTAAAATCAGGGTGCTGTTTCCTGTAAAATTTTAGCTGCTAAGGAAATACACGGTATCTAAGTAAATTTTTTGCGATCTTATGTTGTTGATCCTGGTTGTCCAGGAACCAGGATTGAGGATGCTCTGAGTTAAGAGTGAATGACCTGCATTTTTGTCCGATTACAGCAGAGCCGGTAGGAAGGAATATGTTTTAGCAGTCTTATGTTTGTATTTACGTGTGTTCACCGTAGCGTTTAAGATGAAACCGATTTTGATAAATTAGGTGTCATTCGATTCGAAATTATGTTCCGGGTGACATAGGCTACATTTTGTATGATATATTTAATACCAGACTTTTTAGTTCGTTTTCCGTAGGCGGGTTGCAGTTTTTTAGCTTGTTCTCTTACTGTCAACGTAAAAGGGTCAGCACGATCATCAAGTAAGCCACACGCTAGTTTGAATACTTTGTGGTAGGTTAACCTACCTATTCAAAGAGTTACTATTCTTAAATGAATACTTAGGTTTTCAGCACTTTAATTCAGATTCGCAAAAAATGTTTAATTCTTATTATAAAAAATTGGAAATTGATAAATAGGATTGAATATTATGGCATATTTAAATGGCAGATAAATTTGATTGGTTTATCGTTGCATACTTATGGTTGCAAATTGTTTTTGTCGCCTACTGAAAATCTAAAATAGTATTTCTTATAGCAAACTTCAAAATTGAGAATAAATGTCTTTCTCCGGTGGATACATCATTGAGGTTTTAATTTATTAAAATGACAAGCAGGTAAGTAAAGTTACTATTATAATAGGCCAATTTTATTGTATGTTGGAATTGAAATTATGACTTTTTACCCAGTAATAGCTTTTCCATATATTTTATAGTTGGAGGTTGTTGTTGTTCTACGTCCGTAGGAATAACCCTAGAAACCCTACACGTGACCTCCGGGTGGTGCTAAAAGAACAACAAACTCGGCAGCTGCACTGTTCCTTCTGAACCTCGCAGCGCACACTGGAACTCTATCAGCGACATCAATACGAATACATATACTCGTAACTATGTACCAGTGTGTAACCGCCATACGATAAATAAATAAATATAGTGGTTGTGCCAATGTTGTTCTATTGTATTTTCCTGTCATATATAAATTATTTATAAGCAGATATTGCAAATTAAGTGATGAGAATATTTTTTAATTGCCATTAAATTTTTTGCTAAGTTAGCTCTCACGATAACTACCAACATAATCATCACCATCATCATCATCATTATCATCAGCTTATATTCGTCCCACTGCTGAGGTCATGAATGTGAGGGAATATGAACAGACCAGTAGCCTGTATTTTGTATTCGTTATATTTCATTGATGCAACCTGCACTTCTAAACTGCAATTTACATCCAAGCTACAACACAGGATGCTTCGAGCACAAAATATGACACAATATTTCAAAGTTTCAAACAATATTGAGGCGCTCCAGCCGGCTCTATTGTGCAATACGAGCAACTTGAACCAGTCGACTTGCCCGAAGGTGCACTCGTGAACAAACTAAACTTTTAATTACGGCAAATCGCGGAGGCTGTCGAGCGAGTTGCATACAGTCGTAAATATGCAAGTAGGTTTGCAGGTGAGTAAAAAAATGGCAACAGTATAGATTTGTATCAATTTCGATTTACAAATGATCTTGAGTTTGCTTTTTTTTTAACAAAACTCGTCTCTCTTTTCTGTGGTCAATAGTTAAGTGCATCTGTGCATATAAAAAATGATTGTATTACATGTTATCATATATAAGAGACGCCGTTTATGCGGATTAAGAGTCCAACCAAAAATCAGGTTTTGTAGCCCTTATCTCCTAGCCTCTGTAGACTATGACCCCAAAAGGTAAATTTTATTTTTAAATCGTTTTTCTGTGATTATTGAATACGCTCGAAATTCTCAAGAGGAATAGGGTAGTTTCCAAATGTTAAAATTGATAAAGTTATGTTGCTAAATGAATAGTACCTAAATCATCAAATTATTTGAATAATGTATAAATTACAAAATATAGGAATCTTATTGAAATCACAAAACGATATGGACCTTGAAAGTTTAGAAAATATGGTATTTTTTTATTCTCCATGAGTAAATTTTAAGCTACCAATATACTCCTTAATAATCATAAATAAACAAAATTTTAAACCAACTAAACGCAGTATTTCGCGACCGAAACGGCAATTTACTTGATTTGTTACTTGTTTGCGTGGCGATGGGCGACAGTATGTAGCGAGTGTTTAAGATTCTGTGAGGCCATGGATGCTAGGTGCTCTACTGTTTCAAAATAATTTTCATCACACTTGCTCGTAAAGCGTGTATTATAGGCAGATGTATAGAGCAGCTATAGCCGATTTACGCCCCGCGGGAGTTATGGATTTTATAACTCCCTAGGGAGTTATGATTTTGTGTGTGATCTGATTGGTTAAAGCCAATCTAGGTGGTCGCGCGATACAAGAATTCTGCTGTGGTTGGTTGAATAAAAATCGAGCAAGCCATGCACTGCAAGAATACTGCTCTGTGATTGGTTGAATAAAAATCGAGCAGGCCCATGCACTGCAAGAATACTGCTGTGTGATTGGTCGGAATATTGAAGCTGCGCGCTCCACTCGCACTGATCTGGAATTGAAGTTGTCAATTTCGTAAATTTTTGATTGGTGCGCTTTATGAAACCTAGATTTTTCCGTCTTTTGTAGTTATTTATTTCCTCGCAAATGTAAGTGATGAAGAATATTGCAAACTCGAGTCATCAAAAGTCTTCTGATAGACTCCCGTTTGCAATCTCGTTTGTTAAACAATGTACTATTGTTTGTTATTTTATTCTTGTGTTAGTCTAAGTTTTGTGACGCATTGGTTGTCAAACGTCTTTATCAATTAATAAGTGTAATAAATAAATTTTCCATACACCGGTTAAAACTAATATTAAACTGTGACGTCACACTTTAATGTCAATTAGTATGAAGTGTTTCGCTTTCCGCCAGCATGGACCGTCTTTGACTCCAATTTTTGGGTATTTATGTTTTTTAATTGTAGTTGTTCCCATACAAACACTTGTTCCGCTCAAAAAACTGGTTCGAATTGCATCGTAAAATTTAGGACACAAGCCTATTGATTGCCTCATTTTGCGATTTGGCCATATCGTTGTAAAGAAAAGGAATGGTCTTTGAGCGTTTTTCAAAAAAAGTGTACAAAACAACTTTTTTTTCAAAATTAATTTTTTTTGTTTTTCTTACTCAGAATCTTTGATACTATCGATCCTCATACAAGAAAAAAAGAGTCCTAAATATTCCATTCCAGATCGTCACATTTTTGTATGCAGTCTTTTTTTATTTATATGGTCGTGACGAACTGGAAGAAAAAATTTACATAATAAAATCTGGTACACTTTTTTTCTTGTATGAGGATCGATAGTATCAACGATTCTGAGTACGAAAAACCAAAAAATTTCGAATTCTGAAAAAAAAGAAGTTTTGTACACTTTTTTTGAAAAACACCCCTTTACGAGTATATCCAGAGGGGCTATACGACAATTTGTATCGAATCGTGTAGCAAACCACACAACGACTCCTGTCTCATTCGTACTGGTGCTAATTATTTAATCGTATGGCATATATTATTTTTGGCCTTTTGAGTTTGTCACTCTTTAGTACCACCCAGGGGACACGTGCAGGGTTGTGATAGGTACCTCCTGCGGACGCGAGTGACAGTTGTCCCCCCTTTGTCAAGTGAGTGGGCAACTCGACTGTTAGAGGTTCTTAAGCCGCCCCGAAGGCCTCTAACTAGGCTTAACGACTACTGTCATAGACAGCAACCGGGATCAACTGCTTAGCGTGCCTTCCAAAGCACGGAAGCGCTCATTTAAATAAAGTAACCACTCAAACAGGCGGTCACCCATCCAAAGACTGACCCCTGCCGTCTTTGCTTGACCTGCGTTATCGTTTCCGATACGCAGGCGCCGCCGGGCTATGAACGCTTCAATGTGCTAATTAGAACGAGGACTGTAGATTTTCTCGATTCGCATCGCGTCGCGATGTATGTACTTGTGTTACAGATTCTGTTAATCCCAGGTTAAGCCTAGTTGGTAGTGACCCTACAAAGCGAGAGGTCCTGGGTTCGAGTCCCGGTAGGGCATTTATTTGTGTGATGAGCACGAATATTCGTTCCTAAGACATGGATGTTTTCTATGTATTTTAGTATCAATTTATCGTTAAGTATATGTAGGTATGTTTATCGTCATCTTAGTACCCATAGTACAAGCTTTAATAGTTTGGGACTAGGTCAAATTTATATTTTTGATGCATAAGATTGTCCGCAATTATTAATACTGTTACCTTATTGTGTTCATGGTTAAGTATATCTTCAAAAGAAAACCAGATCAAACGCACAGCAAAAAAACTTTTTAAGGGTGAATTTCGTAAATTAATTATGTAACATTTATTATTCAATTGAATAACGCTAACCTTCGACAAGGCAATATTTAGACAAAGTGCTTTAATAAATCAGCTGGCACATACCTAATGGAATTATGAAAAAAATGCATTTTTAATGTTCACGCTTTATTACAATTCCGAGCATGCAGGCTTCGCATAAATCGAACCGCAACTCGAACTAACATCCAATACCTCTTATCTAACAACAGAATTGATTTAAAACCGACCTTGTCGTGTTCGAATTAGAGTAAGTATTAAAATAAACCGTATACCAGGATATGAGGTTGTGCGAATATCCAGTTAAAATTCCGATATTACCGTTAAAGATTTCATAAATTTATAGCGGCTGGAGTTATGGTGACAGGCTCTGGGTTCTGATAGTTCGAGTTTTTGTTGAACTATTGAAATTTGTAACGATGGGTTACCACGTGCTGTATAAAAAGCGAGTGACTTATGCAAATGACTCTTTGTGCTTTACACGGATTACAACATACATAACAAGGTCTATTGTAATACTTTGGGAAGAGAACAATATTATCTTTGCATAAGGTAGTATCTTTTTCTTGGATTCTCACACGTGTTGCATTGCATTGCATTGGAACGTACTTACAGGTGGATTATTTCTTCAAAAAATTCAAGATAAAACTCTTAAATTTAATTTATCTTTACACATCTGTACTTTCAGATGAAAATTTGATTCTATGAACGTTTCGCTATTTAGTTTACTATTAGTATTTTTTCTACACTGCATTTTCTTTTACAATCTAACAGTGAGACACCAAAGCCTGATTGAATTTATTTTACTATTATTTATCTTTCCTTTTGAAACGGAAAAATATAGACTGGAAAGACAGGAGAATAATCTTGGACATGTACGCGAACCAACAGACAGAAGTGACAATGGACGACATAACAAAAACTGTGAAAATTAAGAAAGGGGTGAGATAAGTTTGCATATTGTCGCCATTGTTATTGAATTTATATATGCGGGAAATCCAAGAATGCACTCAGTGAATAAGCTTCAATGGAAATCACGTAGGTACATTGGATCCGATTCGCCGATGACATTGCTATGGTTGCGTAAACAGAGGAAGTACTCCAGTACAATATGCGAAAAATGGACGAAATTTTCCGGAAATACAATCTTAAAATTAACGTAAAAAAGACCAAAGTCATGGTTACCCATAAAACACAGTCTCCGAGGGTAAACATCACACTGAACTCGGTACAATTAGAGCAAGTAAAATCATTCACGTATCTGGGAAGTATTATAGAAGAACAAGGCAGAAGTGAAAAGGAGATAAAAACAAGAATTGCAATAGCCAAGAGAGCATTTGGGTCATTGTCAGATTTAGGTTCGCGTCTCTTCGGTGGACATTGCCAAAGTTAAGGGCTTATAGCCTAATTTTTGGCTGAACTCTGAATCCGCATAAATGGCGTTGCCCCTTCTATAATTCTGTGTGATAAAAACATATTATATGTAAACGTAAGCCCTTAACTATTGACCACCGGAAAGATGATTTTTGTTTTTGTGACTGACAATGACCCATTTACTACAAATAGGCATGTCTATAATAGCAAAATTAATACCAACATACGGACAAACTTAATTAAAACCTACATCTGGAGTACAGCTCTTTATGGATGTGAAATCTGGAACATCACAACACAAGACCGACGTCGACTGGAATCCTTTGAAATGTGGTGTTGGCGCAGGATGCTTAAGATCAGCTGGTCAGAAAGGCGTACCAATGAAGAAGTGTTGGAAAAGGCAAAAGAAAGAAGACAGATAATATCCGCTATAGAAAAACGCAGAGCTAACTGCATCGGCCACATACTGAGACATGAAGGGTTGAACGTTATTATCCTGGAAGGCAAAATAGAGAGAACGAGAGCGAGAGGAAGGCTCAGAATACCATACATGACACAGATGAAGGAATGGTGCCGTAGCCACACATACCAAGAAGTAAAGACGAGAGCCCAATATAGACTCGAATGGAGAATGCTGCAACGGCAGAGGACCAGGCCCTCTTAATATTGAAGATGATTCTTTATCTATACCTTGAGTTAATTCTTCGATAGTGCTTCGCCGAAAGACATAAAACTGAGTGTTGTAGTAAATGTAGTAATTAAATATATCAATCCGACACCTTCCTCTTGGGCTCAACCATTTCCCTACAAAAGACGTTCCTACAATCAAATCAGGAATATCAGGAAACATAAATATCAGCTATCACAACCAATATCGATCCAGTCTTATGCAACAACGCCATAATTAAACATTACAAAACCAGAGCAATATCACTTTCAATACCAATTTACATATCTTATTTACGGTGGCAGAGTTTCAAAACAATTTTCTACCCACACAACTAGTTCATTGAGTCGTTTTACCACAACACTACACGCGTCACACAAAAAGGTTTAACCTTTTAGAAAATGGACAGGAGTTGCGTCATTTTGTTCACGGAAGTGAGAATAGGAGTAGCAATTAGTGTCGTATTTACATAGTTATTTGAATGGCATTAGCTATAATGGCAGTTTTGAATATGCATACTGCCCACTGTGCAATGAGACGTGGAAAATGCGAATGTGCAATCATATTTGAAGTTCTTATTATCATTGCGCTAATTTAGCGATGTTGAGCATAACACCAGTATTAACTAATATTAGCTGAACAATGAAATAATTTTACAATTAAATTATTGTAATTTATTTCAACTATAGGTACAGTTCAGTTCATTTCAGTTAAATTCTAACATAGATGGGCTATGGGGCACACATTTTAATCATCACAGTTATTTATTTTTGCATATTATTCATTAATTATGTATTCCCTCCGTATATGTATTTATCTAGTTTTACCTCTTTCTCTTGGTTTATTTATTTATTTAAACTTTATTGCACAGTAACAAGTTACAAATAAAAAGGCGAACTTAATGCCATAAGGCATTCTCCACTAGTCAACCTTTAGGCCAAACTGAAAATTATCATAACTTGTGCGGGATACGAGAACAACCCAGAAGTAAAGAAATAATGAAAAAGATAATTATGGCTCTTCGGCGATAAGACCGCCTGCCTGTGTTGTTGTCTACCTCTACCTAAATGTTATTGTTTAGATTCACTTTGCATCGTTCCGTTTGTGTGAGGAAGAATAAAGAAGAATAAAGAGTATTTGTGTTGTGTCGTACTGTATTTAGTTAGAGTAACTTTGTAATGTGACTTGATTTTACAATAATAAATAAAAATAAAATAAAAATATAAAATAAAAATAAAAGACCTTTATTTCAGACCACTGCACTGGTCCATATTAGTCCATATAATGTACCTACTGAATTTTTTACCACAAAGAATTATGGATAGTTAGTTAGCACAAAACTTTCTTGTTCAGAATTAATTGTAACTTTATACCTACTATTGAATCATATGGTCATGATGATATAGTTAATTTGACTTTTAACAATTTCACACAAAAACCCAACCTAAAATCGGCAGCCCATACATGTACACAGCACACAGTACAAACAAGTTATTTTGCTTTTATAATAAATGAGTTTTGGCCTTACGTCGGTAAGTAATTTATATTAAAAACTATTCTCCATTGGTAAAATTTGATAATTTCATTTGTCTTTTACCGAATACTGAACTGCCAATCCCAATAACCTGGTTGATGTAACTGGTGACCGAATAGCGCTGGTGACTTTCTCGCGCAAAGCATCAGTATTGGTACAATACCTCGAGGGCCTGTTTTAGATTCAACTTTGTTTTAATTTAAGTCAGTTAATGTAAATTATCATCCTATACAGGGTTGGCCCTGTAACAGGAGCAAAACATTAAAGGGTAGCTTGTGAACAATTATTTCCGAGTAGTTTTATTTGAAAAAAATAAGTTTTTTTTTTCTTAAAATTAAGTTTACGTGTATTTAAAACTCTTCTGAAATGCTTTAAGTAACTTTTTATTTGGAAAACATCAAAAAAAAATTAAATAAAAATTAAAAAATCACAAAAATATATTTTGAAAATAAAAATGCAAACACTATTATGACTCATTACATGATGTTACCTCAAAATCGGCATTGACTGCTGTGCTGTGATTTCGTGGCGCCAAGATACATTACTTGGAGGTAGTGATGTGAAAATTGCGGAAAAATTCCAAAAAGTTGGAAATGTTCTCGGAAATTTCTAGAAATATTCACAAGAAATTAAGGAAATTTACGTACTGAGAAGCATAAAAATTTAACTCTTATACACTATGTATAAGAGTTACAGTTTTATGCTTCTCAGTTCGTATTCCATGTTGAAAATGAAAAGTTTTAATTCCCATATAAAAATGAGGAAAATTTCCGAAATTTTCCTATGTTAAATTGCAGAAACATTTCGCAACATAGAAAACTTTCCGTCGGCACATCATTAGGTACTTGGAGGGCATACTTTAGCAGAAAATTTCTCTGAATAAAAAAAAAACAGAAAGCAAATCAGACAAATGGGGTTACTGCAGATGCTCTGAGGAAGCGTCCTTTTGAATATTTGCTCCTGTTACAAGGGCCATCCCGTATATACTTTAGAAAGTAAAATCCTCAAGTCTTGTTATAACCAGAACGAAAATAAACATAAAACGTACCTCACATGGTGGAATTGCAGCGAGACAAATGCAAGCCCGGTTTGTACCGGTAGCCGCTCTAGTTCTCAAGCCTCGTCGCCCGCTCTTTGTGACTTGGGTCTATTTGGATCACACACATTTTTTCTAAGTCACAAGCGAGTATTCGACAATTCACCAATATTTTATGTACGAAATTGATTCGCACATAAAGTTCCTTCGGGACGCCCCGGCGGCGTCCATGCGTATCCCTTCAACTGTGGCGAAAAAACATGGCCACCTACCCCTGTCTGTGGACCCCTCTGAGGGCCGCTCCACAGACAATGTTTCTGGCGATACGTGATTTGGTAAAATTGAATTTTCATCAGTTTTATAACTAATTACAGGCTAGATTTTAGATAAAACACAATCAATTTTAAATTATTTAACTGCAACTATGTATCATCACTACACTAAAGTCGTATTAAGGCTATCTAACCGGACTTATCACCAGGGCACCAACATTTACTACATATTTTTGTAATTTTGAATATGTTAGATTAGTTTTCTGGGTTAATGAACGGCATTAATTTTAAGATATTGGAGTTATACACATTCAAAAACCATAAAATGGCAGGCTCAAAAGTATTTTTTTTACAGGAGATCATTTGAAGTATTCTACCAAAATGGGACCTACACTCAAAAGGTGCTTGCATGGACTTTGATTTAGATGTTCATTACTGAAGTGTGTTTTTACTAAATTTATTCAATTCATACATACACAGTAAACATAGGTCTCCAGAGATTTTTTTTATTGTAAGTTCACTAGACGTTATTTTAGAGATAAATGAAAAAAGGCTTATCTACTTTCATCCAAAATGATCACTTGCGATCGACTGCAATTATCACAGCAACCATATGTTTTGAACCAGATAAATTAGATTTCTAAATATTACCATTAAATATACTTTTAGTTTTAATTATAATCTTATCACTAGTTAAACAAAAATCCCATAAAAACATGATCTAAACACGAAACAAATCAAGGTCATGATTAGTATGAGTGCGCAGCGTCGATGACGTCACGAGGTGCGATGTGGGAACCCCTCAAAGGGCCTTCTACCGGCCTGTTAACGGCCCTCTGAGGGCTTTGTTAAGATCGTTACCAATTTCAATCGATTTATTTACTTTCGGGGCATTATTTTAATTGTTAGGTTAATTTTAAATGAATTTACGATAAATAACGGTAATGTTAATAGCTGTTAGTGATATCAAATTATTAGAAAAGCGCTAAATAACGTGTAGGCAAATTTTGACCTTCAGTAGGTATGTTATGTTAGTCACAGGTTTAGTACCGAGAATGGGCTCAACTTATATTTTTTTTAATGAAGAACGATAGATTACTTACATGTCCAGAAGTGTTCTCTTTCTGGCACTAAAATTCAGCACTAAACCCACAATTTTTCACTCGCGAACACCGACCGTGTCATACGATGACCGTTTTAGACTAACGATCAAATTAAATTTTTCGTCTATTGGCCATTGAAATTATGGCTTGCTAGCTGTCTCGCTTCATTATCTATACGTCTCAATGGCTTAAAACGAGATCTATACACGATCGGCTGTTATTTCTCCTAATAAAGTAAGAACAGCTCCTGCGGCCCTCTGAGGGGTCTCCACAGACCTGCAGGAAAAAATGTGAAGCCCGCAGAGGGGTCACCACAGCTGAAGGGGTATAGTGTGAAGCTAGCCTCCAAAAAGAAAAGTTTGTGAAAATAAAACTATTATATTGCACCTACCAAAGTCTCTAGATTTTTATTCTAACAGTGCACATATGCTCTTAGAATTCTTCACAGGCCTGTATGCCTGTGAAGAATTCTAAGAGGCTCTCCTCCTCCTCCTCCTCCTTATAGGCATGAGAGCGGAAAGGGTTGACTGTCCCTACAATGTCGCACTGCGAGGGATTGCACTCTTCTGTCAGTGTTTTTTCGGTTTATATGTACTTAGTTACATAGTAAATGTATGAAAACAGTTTTCTTTAATTTCTGGCTTTTTGTACATTACCGAATGTTGACCCCAAGTAAACTATTGATACTGGATAGAAATGGAATCGATTGACATGAAAAAAATTCATGTAAAAAAAACTTATTTCATTTTCATACAAATTGTATGGGGAAAGTTTTTCTCGATTTATGGCTTTTATAGCTCAAAATTTCTTTTTGGTCCCATACAAGCTTTTAATCCTGGACAGATATCGGATCGATTGGCATCAAAAAAAAAAGTTTGTCAAAAATAACCATTTTATCGCACCCTGTATGTTTTTTCCAAAATCTGTAAACGCCAAACTTCATTAATTTGAAATCTAAGGAAGGTCTCCAAAGACCATTTTTGCCTAGCAACACGGGATCTGGTAGCTACCCTCACTGACCCAAAATCTATTTCCACCCTGTACAAATATTATTAAAATTGTAATGGTTAACTATGGCATGTAACAAGACATCTTTCTAATTAATGTTTATTTTATTTTAGTGGATTTAAATTTAATAGCATTTTTTATTAGGGTTCTGTAGCCAAATGGCAAAAAACGGAACCCTTATAAATTCGTCATGTCTGTCCGTCTGTCTGTCTGTCCGTCCGTATGTCACAGCCACTTTTTTCCGAAACTATAAGAGCTATACTGTTGAAACTTGGTAAGTAGATGTATTCTGTAAACCGCATTAAGATTTAAACACAAAAATAGAAAAAAAAAACAATAAATTTTGGGGTTCCCCATACTTAGAACTGAAACTCAAAAAAATGTTTTTCAACAAACCCATACGTGTGGGGTATCTATGGATAGGTCTTCAAAAATTATATTGAGGTTTTTAACATCATTTTTTTTTAAACTGAATAGTTTGCGCGAGAGACACTTCCAAAGTGGTAAAATGTGTCCCCCCCCCGTAACTTCTAAAATAAGGGAATGATAAATCTAAAAAAAATATATGATGTACATTACCATGCAAACATCCAACGAAAATTTGTTTGAACGAGATCTAGTAAGTTGTTTTTTTTTTTTTTTTTTTATTTATTTAACGGAACCCTTCATGTGCGAGTCCGACTCGCACTTGGCCGCTTTTATCGTAAATGTTATTTGTAGTGTAGGTAGTATCTCTAATTTTCAAGCTTCATCGCCTGGTCGTTGTGACTTGGGTTGGGTCTATCTAGGCCACACTTATCATCTAAGTCACAAGCGAGTTTTACCCATAATCCTAATCTAGACAGCTAACACTTTAGTTAACATAACAAGCCGTTGTTAAATAAAATATGTTTACTCACTTTCTCACAATCACAAAAATGACAGATCCATTCGCAAGTTTAACGGAATTAATTAAAACGGCTTTTTGCCATACATATATACTTATCTGAGGCACACTTATGTGAGTTCAGTTGACTTTGCTATATTATAGCACCACCAAGATGATCTGATGATGGAGACAGAACGTGGCATATCAACTCCTAAAATAAACAACACATATCCGTCGTCCTTGGGCTGCAACCCTCCCAACAAGTTAGCAGTTGATGACTGCGCCAAAAAAGTACCGGCGGCAATAAAAGTTTGTACCAAAAATGATTTAATTTTTTGACAGAAACTTGTTTTTGCTGCTTTGAATTTGCAAACGCCACCGCTTGTGTTTCGAAACTCAACATAACAATCCCCGCACCTAAAGGAATTGCGACCTTGCTTTCTAACAGTGCGATCAAACGAGAGCATTTTAATCAGCCAATGTGATATAGATCAAGGCCTACAGATCACATTGATAAAGGAACAGTCGCCATCTATAAGTATATATGCATATTTAAGTACTCCGTCGCTTTAAAATCATTAATGAGATATTAAACGAAATTACAAAGCAGCTAACGCGACAAGGTCCTATGGTGCGCAGATATTTATGACAGCGGATAAACAATGGCTGCCTAATTAAAGCTGAGGGTGACAGATCTTATCAAAATTTTCAGCGTCCACCAAATTTCTGCTGTTTAATTATGAACCTTATTATGTTCGCAGCATTGCAGCTTTTTCTAGTATGTAATGACGCCAGATACGCAAAATTAAAAGTAAGATGCCGATACTAATATCGACTAGTAAATTTCATAACCTCTTACTTCAATTAGCTGTTCTTACGTGAAATGAACCTTGTGTTTAATGCGCAGCGGTTGCTTTTATAACTCCACAATTATTTAAAATGGCTCGATGTAAATGTAACAGAGTGATATCGCGTCGGTAAGCTTCCGTTGTATCGCTTTTGGTCTATTTGTTACCCGTATCAAGATCGTGCATATTTATTACGTATAAATTTATTACGATGACGAACAAAAATAAGTATGCATAAAAGTGTGTTTTGACATTTCACTGTAATAGGCAGTGTCGTAAGACTTTTCGTTTGCTTAAGTTTGGGGATTAGTAATTGGGATTTGGGATCAACAATTTCGTCACGCGAAGATACATAATCTCTATCTAACGGTTCTGTAGAAAATTAGGGTAGTATGAACACGCGACTGGACATATTATTGTCTTCTATCAATGCACGACACAATGCACATAGAACCGACGGCCGTTAGCGCGTAAAGGTTTTCGAGTGGCGTACACGTACCGGAAGATGCAGCGTGGGTAGACAAGGTCAAGGTGGACTGATGACCTGGTAAAAGTCGCGGGAGTCTGCTGGATGTCAATATGGCGCAGCACCGGTCAATATGGCACTCTTGGGGGAGGCCTACGTCGAGCAGTGGACGTCTTTCATCTGATATGATGATGATAATGATCATTACGAATAATAAAGTGGTTATGTTTGTAAAATGTAAGTTTGCAGCTTTGTAAGTTTACATCCACAGATTTTGAAAAGTCTTGCACAGGGGTACACACCTTTAGAATGGATCTTCGGATTTTTTTATTCTAGTGAAACGGGCAAGAACTTTATATGGTGCGATTAAATTACTAGCTTTGCAAATTACAAGCAAAAACCAGTAGGTAATTCAATATAAATTGAATACCTTTAGTATTTCAGCCGAGTTTTTCTAATATTAGTGACTCATTATTCTATTCTTGTTATCCTTATTCAACATAACTGGACAAAATATTTAGTGGCATTATATAAAAAAAAACTAATTAGAAAAAAAATCCTTTGTCAAACAATGCAGCAATGCCCAGATTCAGTTGAGGATTCAACATTCCATTGATGTGACATTGACATTTCACAGGTAGCTAGGCCACGAAATAGCATACTTTAAAACTGTACGTACATTACTCAAAAGTCAAGTACTAGTCAGCATAAGTTATGGTTTGGTTCTTTGTAAAGATTTATTGGATCAGAGGCTTGTTGCATTCTAATTTGATATCGATTAGCTTCTTGCTGTATATCGAGTTAACGAGCCACAACGGGCGAGAGGACATTACGATCAGATTGTTTCTTTTTAAATATCAAAACGGTGGCAAACATTTATGCGGCCTGGCTTATGGTACGACTGCAGAGTCAGCGCTTTGCCAGTTCTTTAAAGATTTTAGGATTGATTGTGATTCACTCTCAACACTACCTCGGAGGCTCTGGCGACCTTTCTCACCACCGGGAACACATCATTAAGCTTAACAGAAGGAAACGTAAAAGCTGATTTGTCGGAATCTGTGCAGTACCGCACCTACTGTAAAGAACCACCTGCTGCCGCACCATCGACGCAGCTTTACGTGTTCCGGAAACTACAAAGGTAGAAAAAGAAACAATACACATAATCTTCTTTTCTTCTGTAAGATGGAGGCACTTCCCTAGTAGGGCACTGCTCCTGTGCGAGATGATTTCGCTGTGCCCTGCCTCTCTAAAATTCTAGAGCGGCCTCGATTCCAATTTATTCCCCTGCTCACTTTAATTCTACCTCCAGGCGTCCGAAATACGTAATTATAATTATAGTTTGCATTATCAAATTACATTGTACCAGCGAATGGGAAGTTGAGCGACTGAGAAAACTGACATAATAGAAACATACTGTGTTAACTGTCAATATGTTCCGCAATGCACTGTCTTAAATAGTAGAAAAATGATTTTATTGAACGAGAGAGCGAAGCGTACGAAGTTCTCCGTTTCAGTATGGATTAAAATTATTTCGTGTGTCCATATGTCCAGCTCCATCCATCCTTTACAGGTCACATTTCTCAACCGATTCTCGTGAAATTTGATGAGCAGGTTCAATAACTATTTTTTGTACTCGACGATTAAAATATGTGTATTAAGATTTCATAGAGAATACTGCAACGTCACTCTTTTCATCGTTGAATAGTCTGTTACTTCCTAAACAACCGAAATAACTGTTTCGATTCGCTCTAGACAACCGATTTTTTTTTTAAATAGAACTAAAATAAATTCGACCAATCACGTGGCTGCTTTACCGAACTGTAATGAATTGGACCAATAGAATCGCTTTGATTATTGAGTTTACTTGTTGATGTCGTACGCTCGTTGATGTCTTTTAAGATATCAACGAGCGTACGAGCGATAGGCTGCACTTCGTTTCAACAGTATCAAGTTTGTTTAATTAGTTCAGTTGACTCGTAGAAAATTAATTTTAATGAACTCGTACAAAAAGTATTGTTCACAATAGTGTTATAATCAAGCTTTTTAATCTCGTACCTTACTTAGGCCACTCAGCAAAGCTTCGTGGCCTAAACACGGTACTCGACTAAAAAGCTCTCTATTATGACACGGTTGTGAAAAATACTATAGATTATTTGTTGATCACACGTTCCTACAGCTCCCAGAGCCACAAGTGTGAAGTGAGAAACTGCTTGAAATAATTTTAATCCGAGTTAAAACAGAGTTTTTATGCAGCTATAATTATCCCAATAGAAACGCTGTAGAACTTTGCTGATCCGGCAATCAAAGTAAGCAAACGGAAAGAAAATAAAAGACCATCTTAGTTCCTTAGAATTAAATTATGTTGTTTAATCAGCCAATTAACTTGAAGTAGCATTGGTGTCAAATAACATCTGGTCTTATAACGGATTAGGTAATAAAGATTAAAACTGATAATGTTACTTTGTCTACAACCTATTTAGCGACTAGACCGTCTGTTGTTTGCATTTGATTATGTTCGCTTGGTTTTGTACTTTTATAGCTTTGCAATGATGATTATTTGTATTTTTCTGTCTTCGTAGTGTTCGGCCGGGGCACATAAACCTGCTTCGATGGTGATTTGGTCCAGAAGATGCGGTATCGCAAAGATTTCGACTCCGTTTTTGATTCCTCCGTCTTGTCGCGTCGCGACTTATTTTGAGTCGACTCTGTTAGAATCATGCGAATTGTTCTACACTTCTTTTCTCGGCCGCTGCTTCGATTTAGATGCAGTAGTTGGTAAAGCGGCAGTGTCGATGCATGTGTGTACAGTCACCGGCATAAATATATGATGGAACAAAGGCCATAAAAATATCTGATGACAACTCTATTCCTAGAGCCTTAAGAGCGTGTCAGATATTTTTGCGGCCTTTGATTCATCACATATTGGTACCGGTGACTGTACGTTGACGTAGTTTATAGTTGGCTAGAGTGCTTTTATTGTATTAATGGTCGAACGAATCCTGAATAAACAATTCATTGGTTTCACATGTTTGAATTTTCAACGGTTTATAAAACAGATTTTCATCAGTTAATGGAAAATGTTTTCAACGTCAACAAATTACACATCGTCCCGTACACATATTTAATGTAGGTGCAATTCAGAAGTTGAAAGTGGAATAATATCTATCGCCTCCCACTATTACATAATTACACACCGTGTTGACGAAACGTGTTATTATGAATGTAACTGTTACAAAATGTGTGAGAAGATAATGAAAACAATTAAATGCTAGATAAAGGTCGACACCACAGACGGTTCAAAGTGAAACACATTCGTTTTTAGTATTGTGTTACTAATATGCACTCTACTTAGAGTACTTAGTAATTCTTAGTAGCGTATTAATGGCAATTAAGCACCTAGCACCTAACTCTACATACCGAAAACATATTCTAAAATAATACTAAAACAGCATCGCAACACGCAGAATCGATCCATCTGTTTCGAGGTTTATCGAACAGACACAGAAACGACTTAAAATCTAAAAAAAAGTGGTATGTTTTTTTTATGTCACTGTTTATTAAAAGTCAAAATGGCTCATTATTTTCATTCTGCTCTGATTTAGGGATATAGGCTACAACTCAGGCTGTAAAACTATTTCTTTTAAACTACTTCATTTGCAAAAATTATATAAATTGACTAGCACACGGCGCACAGTCCTACGTTTGGCACTATGAATAAAGTTGCAATTTCATTGGCAAAATGTATTTACGATAATTATGATGGTACACTATTACGCTATCAACATCTGATCATCATAATCATATCAGCCGAAAGACGTCCACTGCTGGACATAGATAGAGTGCCATCATAATGACCGGTTCTTTTTGGGCCAATCGCATTCAGCGGACTCGCGCGACCTTTACCAGGTCATCAGTCCTCCTTGTGGGGAGTCCACCCACGCTGCACTACCACGTGTTCGCCACTCGAGAACTTTTCCGCCCCGACGGCCATCGGTTCTACATGCAATGTGCCCCGCCGACTGTCACTTACCTTAGTTCTGCTGCAAATATCTGATAACCCAACATTATGAGGCACTATATGTATCTACAAAATGGTGTATTGTATAAAAATGTAGAGAGGATGAAGTTGTTTTTTTTTCCGCATGGTGTTTTATTCTTCTTCTTCTTCGTGTCGAGGTTCCTCAAATAAGAGATGCCCAATGGGCAGCGGTGTGGACAGCTCTGGCAGTCGCATCCCTCAGGTCGTGCTCCGAGCAGGAGTGTGGGCATGTAGGGCACGCCATCAGGTGCACCATGGTTTGCGGTGCTGTACCGCAAACACATTGGGTTGATTGGCCACGATGCAGTCCCCATCTGGCCATGTCTTCCTTACAGCGGCCAACCTGCGATCTGAGCCTATTTAGCGCCCTCCAGATGGGCCATGGCTCCTTGTGGCCGGATGGCAGTTGTTCCGAAGCGAGCACGTAGACGTCGGGTGGAGGGCATCGAGTCCGCCACAACAGGCAGCGAGCATCTGAGGGGTCGCTTTGCAGGGGGCTAGTGTTCCGCATGAAACTCCTGCGGCTCTTGAGAAGGGCAGATGGAGGGTTATTACCGTACCGTGGCGCTGGTCAGTCTCCTGTTTCCCATTTTCCACGGCACTTGCCAGCTCTCTACGGATTTCAGGAGGGGCGATGCCCGCGAGTGGGTACAGCTTGTTGAGTGGAGTAGGCTTGAGGCATCCGGTGATGGTGCGGCAGGTACCATTGAGTGCAGCAGTCACCAGGCCAGCGTATGCGGACCGATGACATACAGGGCAGGCGCACTCTCCCGCAGAAAAGCACAGCGCCAGCCCGGTGGTGCGCACAGTGTGCGCAGATGATCTGCAGCTTGTTGACGTTAGTCTTCGCAGCAAGTTGTTACGTGCGCTGACCTTCATGCGGGTGTTAGCACAGTGCGTCTTGTACGTCAGTGCCCTGTCCAGCGTAATTCCTAAGTATCGAGGGTTAGGGCAATGACCAATCGCCGCTCCCTCCCACGTTATATTTAGGGGTCTTTGCGCGTGATGATTTCGCAAGTGGAACGCGCAGGATTGTGTTTTGCTCGGGTTGGGCCGGAGGCAGTTGGCCTTGTAGTATTTTATTACTCTAATTGAATATCTTATACAAACAAAACACTACCAAAAGCACAACTTTACTCATGTGAGCAAAAGTCTCTGATAATTCAAACGCCAAACCAACATTATAATTAAGTAGAGTGCTTAAGTAGCCTTTATTCCCAGCGTATCTATGTAACACATCTGAATATTAGTCATCCCGTTTTGCGGTTTATAAAGTTCTGACTGTTCTGAGAAGCGAAACTTCGAGGCAATTTCACGGATGTCGCTTGGGCAACAAGTTGATCTAGTTCAAATGATTCATATGATTATTAATTTTGATTCACTTTTAGCGACGGTTTTTTACGTATAAGGCTCATACCTGTCGGTAGGCAAAACGCAAGGTGCGATTTCTAAATAGCAATGTAGGTACTTTCAGAACATTCTCAAAAATATAGGAGTACCTAAGAAAAGTTTCTGAAAACTTTTACGAGATCAGAAAGTTTCCAACTTCATGGCAATATTGAGTTTGGTCTGGAAAATGTACTAATGTAAATTACCGAGAACTATCAACATGCAAACAAACTTTCGAAAATTAAGATTTCGCGTCCGTGCATTTTGAAAACGTTAGCAAAAATAGTAGGTAAGTGTATAATTTTAAGTGTTAGTGCACTCCAGTTGGCAAGTAATATACAACAGATTTAGATTTGTAATCAAATTTTATACACTTACAATATACATGAAAGCTAGCTTAATCTAGTTATATTAATTTATAATATGACTAGTTTTTGCCCGCGACTTCGTCCCCGTGAACGAAGTATTAACTTCCATTTGTTATTTCATCAACTACTGTTAGGTAAAATTAGTATTCAGTGTCTTAATGCAAAATATAAACCATTTACCTGTGGGGCAAGAGTCACCTAAAAGTGTTATGTCTTTTTAAAGTGTCTGAGCAGGTAACCATCATCCTAAATTAGAAACGTTTATGACTAGAAAGTGAAAAATTATAGGTACTTATTATGTTTTTCAATACTTGTGTGAATGTTGTTCTTGTAAATAAGAGTCATTATTAATAACTATTCTTACAAACCATTCAATTTAGTTCCGTTTGTGTCACTTTGAGGGCTGAATTACGAACGTGACTACTACCTAACTAAGTAAGCACACCCATTAAGCCCGGCTTTTTAATGAAACACGCACTACTTACCTACTGAATTCGTACCGCAGCGCTCTCGCGTATCCCATCCCAGAAATTTAATATGAGACCGAAAGCGAACTTCAAGGTCCACTCAAGATCCTGTTGTAACTTATTAGAAAACATACTTCAGTCCTTCAGCTTTGTACGAATGGTTATCAATTGCATTTTAATTGTTATGATATTTTTGCCTCCGTAGGTAAATTGTTATGAGCCCTTTAGCCTTTTATATTTCGGGATTTGAATAAACTAGGGTTGCCATCGGTCAAATGAGGTTGAAAAAGTGTTGAGGGACAGGTGGAAGAGAGACCTAGAGGAGTCGCGATATGGACTTCGCACCATAGAAGCGCTCCTCGGGTCGTTTGAAGCCTGGCTAGAGAGGGCCCATGGTAAGGTGGGGTTCCGAATGACACAGGTGATGACCGGACATGGCTGTTTCGGTCATTACCTGCACAGAATTGGAAGAGAGGGAAGCCCTGCCTGCCATGAGTGCGGCGCAGAGGATGACTCGGCCCAGCACACTCTGGAGTGGTGCAGCAGGTGGGCCGAGGAGCGCCGCACTATGGTAACAGCCCTCAATGTGGATGATCTCTCGCTGCACAGTGTCGTGGCGGCCATGCTGGGCAGCGAGAGATCGTGGGAAGCGGTGGCCTCCTTTTGCGAAACAGTCATCTCGCAGAAGGAGGCCGCGGAGAGGGGGCGCGAAGACAGTGCGGACGCGCTCCCGCTCCGGCGCAGACGGCAGGGTAGAAGACGCGCGCGGTTTGCGGCCGCTGGTCGCGTCCTCCCCCAGTAGAGCCAGTGGGTAGGGGACCCACACTGCACGGCTCTACATTGTGGAGTGGGAGGGTCAAGCGTCCTGGCCCTCCCCTTTCTTTTGCGCGGATGTCCTGGTTAGCCAGGGCCGCCGGGGGGCGTCGTGGTGAAATGTTCGCGATCCCATGGCGCCCCCTTAACGGGAATGCGGGTGACGCCGGTGTGTTTTTAGTGGGTATGTTCCTCCAGTCACCATCAGTCGGATGGCGGCGGGAGGAGAGAGTCCCACATAACCCCCAAATAACCTTCCCCTGGGCCGGGGGTATGCGTAAAGCATTTTCACACCGTCAAAAAAAAAAAAAAAAAAAGGTTGAAAAAGTGTAGTTCAAACATTTTGGCAGCAATATTGAGAAAAAAAAAGTTTTGACGCGATCGTATGTTATTTATAACTGTCATTTGAAAAAATATCGTATCGGCTACCATGGAATTGAATCACGAACATTTTCGAGCGAGCCTGCCCCAAATCGATGCAGCGATTATCCCCCTTAAGGGATGATAGTGGGATAAAAACTGGATGATAGTGGGATAAAAACTATCTTGTGTCCTTTTTTAGGATCTCTATACCAAATTTCATCTAAATCGGTTCAGCCGTTTTCACGTGATGCGCCGTCACATAAACAGACAAACAGACAAAAATTCTAAAAACTGTTGGAATGTGTTTTGTTATCGATTCTAAGTAAGCAACCCCAGATTTTTTTTTTTCTTTCTTCCATGTACAGACTTTCGATCCTCTTCAGCTTTATTATATTTGTATTCTTTGATCTGTGATTACCTATATATATATAGATATATAGATCGTCAAATAGAATATGAAATGTAATAAAATATACTGCGCAGTAATGCTTTAAACAATTATTATGATGATAATTAGGTATGAAGGTGTGGTTGTCATATGCAATTATAGTTTATTTGTCTTTTGTTCGAGTAATGTTTAATTTCATGCTTTGTAAAAACAATGTCATAATTAATTTAGCACACAATGTGCATACAAAAATTCGATTGAACGCAAATGTACCAGTTTAAATTCCTTGATTCACACTGTAGGTGTCAAGGGTTTAATATTTTATTTATGTAATTTGTTTATTTCGAACCACATATAGTTCATAATTATGCAATCATATAAATAAAGTACACATTAAAAATAAAATAAGACATTAAAATAACACAATACAATTATTAGCTACAACATGTAAGGAGTTCCAGTGCTCCACCATCGGGCATTCCAGCCTATCAACAATGGTTTATATGGGTGCTCATAAATATGTTCCATCGCTCTAATGTAAGCGGATTAAGGTTCTATACATACTCGTATTATTTAAAGAGTGAGACAGGCACTGGATTTTCTTGTGGAGGCTGCACAATGAGTGGATAAGGCTAGACTGAAGGCAGTTTCTAAGCCAGAGTCTGGGGCATGGCTGCATGCGCTTCCCTCTCCACACATGGGCACACTGCTTGACGACGAATGTGGTGGTGGCTCTCCGCCTGGGCTGCGATGTATGCGAACCTCATTTATGCATCTGCGGCGCCATGGTGGAGAGCAACGGGCACCACGCCTTGAGTTGCTGTCGCTGTGCGGGGAGATTCTCTCGTCACCATGCCCTCAATGATATTGTCCGGAGGGCGTTAGTCTTGGCCAATATTCCATGTGTGCTGGAGCTTTCAGGCCTGAGCCGGTCCGATGGCAAAAGGCCGGATGGCTTGACCATGGTGCCATGGCAGAAGGATAGATGCTTGCTGTGGGACGCCACTTGTGTGAGCACTTTCGCTGCCTCGCACCTTGGTCGCACGATTGGGGCAGCAGGAGCTGCGCTTAGAAAGCGGGACAAATACTCCGCATTGGTGAATTATTCATTTGTCCCTCTTGCGGTGGAGACTATGGGATGCTGGTGCTCAGAGGCCAGGGCATTCCTGGCGGAAGTGGGGCGCTGTTTGCGACAGAGAGGGCATGACCCCCGTTCCGGGTCATTCCTGTTGCAAAGGTTGTCAATCACGATTCAACGCGGCAATGCGGCGAGTGTGATGGGCACCTTTGCACCCAGAATGACACGGGGCGGGTTATTTGACTAAGTTGTATTGACTTGTAAACTTATCTAATATTATGACTTTAAGAGAGGATTATATCGATACATATTTTTACACTTGTACCTATTAGACATCCGCCAAGTTTTAGGGAAATATTTGTATGATTTTGATGGATCACGATTCGATTAGATACATGATCTACATAACCAAGGTAAAAATCCAATTGCTTGACACTTTCATATTTCACAACAAAAGAGGTTTTTAAATTTAGGTATTAAGGTGGTAAACACGTCCTACACGTTTAAATAAGTCGAAACATTATCTACGTACTTACCAAAAAAGAATTTCAAATGTATGACTGTAATAGGTACTAGAAAGCTATTCCGATACATGCAAAACATTACCTACTCGCATAAAACACGCTTAACAGGTGTCAGACTGTGTCAGTTACCTAAATAATAGCCTCGCCCAAGCCAGCAATATTCAATAATCCTATTTAATAAAAGGCTAGATCGTTTAAGGCCGACACATAGAATAAATCTTCCCGTACAATTCCCAGCACTGGCTCACATTCTGAGATAACAGCCGTACAAGCTCATTGCTTCGAACAATAGTATAAATCGAGTTGAAGCAGGGACATTTGTGAATTCGAAATGTTCCTCGCTTTGTTGTTTTCCGCCTTTGATGACGTTGGTTTCATTGTTGATCTTGTGCGTAGGTATAATTATTGTATTATCTTGTTTCAGTTCTAATGTTTCCGTTTCAGCTTTTGCGTTTACGACTCCTTCCTTGTATTTGTTTTTTTGTTCATTGTTAATTTACGGGTTAAATTGGGATTTCAAAAAATTGTGATGAACAACTTAACTCCTTTATTTACAAACTACATCAAGTGAAATCAAAAAGATGTTTTAAAAAAGCCTAACTACTTTTTTTAAATATTATAGCCTATCTGACTCGCACAATTATGAGGAATCGAACGACACCTCATATATGTCAAAATCCATCAAGCTGTTTGGACTGAAGCCCGTGAAATATAATTTTCTGGTCCACATACGTACGGTCAACCAATTTGATTCCTAGGCCATCATAGAACCTTGCCGTTCTTAATGCTATGGCAATACGGGTTACTAGGATTATGGCGTCGCTATGTAGCTGTTAAAATGGCAGGGTTCTACGGTGGCCTAGGAATCAAATTGGTTGACTGTACGTACAGACATGGTAGTCTAAACTTAATTTAGTAATCTGATTTGTAATTAGACGTGACAAATACTTTTTGAACTTAAAGTTCACCTAAATATATTTGAACTTGAAGTTCACCTAAATGTGTTTGAACTTGAAGTTCACCTAAATGTGTAGATATCGGAAAATTAAGGTTAATATCCAAGTGATTTACACTGAGTCACTGACCCAGTACTCAACACTTTCAATAATAATTAAAAGAAATAGAGGAAACAACAGGTGTTAACTACAGAGGATTAAAATGGCGAGCGTTAGGTTTTTTTGTACATAATGTTTTTAATAATTCTTGTACCTAATGATTTTTGTTTTGAGCGTCTCTCTTGCACCCTCCTTTTGAAAGTCTCTGTTTGGCCCTATGCTTGACTGGTAGAGACATCTCGAGGCATTGAGTCCACCTTTTGTACTTATTTGGTTTATGTAGGTAATAAAGTTTGAATAAATATATTTATGTGAATTGTCCCGAGCTAACACTCCGAAAAGGTACTTATTCCTAAATTTAAGAGAAACCCTGAAATAGATCGATCAGAACTTACTCTAGCAACACTTACCCCTATAGTATGAGGCTCAATATCTAGTCAACCCATTCTGATATCTTCAAACGGACATCAATACATCACGCGCAAAGCCAATCCATAAATCACAGGACAACGTCAAGACAAAGGACACATTAAGAGCTGTTATGCAGATATGTCCCGATAAATCAAATCAATATTTTTGTATGTCTCTGTGGGTGGCTGGTAAATTGATATATGTGTGTTGTATCTGATGAGTACATAATGGTGTACATGGTCTTATTGAACTTGTTAGCTTTGTAATAAAGCGGATCAGTTTAAACGAGGAACATATTAAATGATAGGTGTGCGTTACAGTGCAAATTGTGATGCTATAAAAGTTTCTTAACAGCAATAACAAATAAGGCTACTATAGCAGAAAAGCTACAATATATCAATAATAATATTATAACGACGAAAAGTCTGTAAGATTGTAGCTTATTGTACGTTTGTAGGTTTTGGGTAATATCCGGAACCAATGCGATCATTAAATATAAACCATCATAAAAGTATCATTGTGTACACTTCTATAACAGGCAAATTGGCGAAAACGCAATGAGAGCTGAAACCATTCATTTAAAATTAAACATGTAAACAAAATATGTAGCTAGTAATTAAAAGTGATGATATTTTAATACAATTACGTGAAGCCACGATGAATAAAGCGATCTATAAGTATTTAATAAAATGTGTTGCAATAATCAAATAAAAAGCTCATTTATTATCGCCGGCCCCGGCAGAGAAATATTTTAAGCTATAAATTAAAAGTGATAATTAATGAAAGAGCAATATTACCCGAGCGTGTGACATGCCGTCATTAACCGTAAGTACTAAGCACACACACGGGTTTTAATAATTCATTGTTCGCCAGTTTTATGCTAGTGTACTTTTGTATTAAAACTATGACGTACCTACACTACATTTGAACATCTGAAACAAAAAAGCTTCGATCTTGCCTCTTCCTGATTCAAAATTTACCTACGACATATGCGCCAAGAAAGTTCGTGCCGTTATTGGATCAGCCAAAAGTGAAGCTGTATCAGCCGCCAAAATCCAGCATGCCAAAGGAAGAAATATTCATCTGACAGGGATGCTGTGGCCGATAGATGATGATGATGATTTAAATAAATTAGGTATCATCATCATTATATATGATGAACAGGACATATTACACAATAATTTATTTTTAATTATGAGATTCGATCTAACTTCGAAATTTTTTCATCAGTATGAACTATCAAGAGTTCTTAAAATGTTTGAAATTGTTGACAATTATTTATTAAACTTATATCATTCCATTTTTTTGAGCCAAATAATAAATAATAGACTACAATAGTACATTGTGATACAAATGAGCTATGTTGATCATTACGTCAGAGACGGAATTGTCACGCGAACCGCAGGTGAGCGTGATAAGAGAGCCGAGGATGTAATTATCAAAGCTCACGCGTGTCGTACGACGTTTTTCAACACGTTTGCGAGGAAAAAATCCTTTCCATAAAATTAAAATGTTACAGGCTCCTAAGTTGTTTCCTTAAGTTATTGATGACAACAGGTTTTTACTCACATAGGTACATTTGTACATCTCCAAGAATGTACAGTGGCGTCAATTCTATTTATCACTTTTCTATTCACCACGAGTCAACATTTTTAATAATAACCAAACACGCATCATCAATGTTTACAGATATTTGTAAATTACTTATAATGGTGCGCAACTATTTTTTTTTCGTGAAGTTCGCGCAGTGCGCCCGCAGCGAGGCTTAGATGAAATCTCTAAACAGCTTATACAAAATAAAATAAATATTTTCTTATTCAATATAAATTCATGTAAAATGTTATCAAAAGTAAATAGTTTTAGGTACTAAATGAAACGTTTATATGCATATCTAACAAGAAATAATCAATTAATTCACAAGAAGGATTTAATTTGTTTAGTCGAGTAAGAATCCATTTGCTGAGAATTAAAAACAAACCTGTATAACCTGGTCAATTTAAGAATGCGCCGAGTCCATACATACACCTTGCTGCAAGGTGACAACGTGTTTTAATCGGGATATAAACATCACTACACGAGTGTCGTAATGTTATTAAACACGCGTGTTTAATACCCAGGATTATGAGCCTAAAAGCGGCACAATAAGGCACGTTACGAGCAAATGTGTTGAAAAATAATAATATTACTTACATATTTTTATAACTTATGCAATTTACTTTATAATAATCAATTTTAAATTATTAATTTAAAAGTTTGGCATAGGCAGCATTCGCATTTCCTTACAATACACAAGTTTCCTAAATCAACTATAATAATAATAAACACCTAACAAGAGTTCAGTTTAAATAGGTAATCCAAATCCATCGCGAGATCGAAATCTTACATAGGTAGGTACATATCTATGAAAACAAAATAACAATCAAGTATTTCCTAATTTATCCACACTAATCAAACAAACCAACTTCATCGATTATCAAATTTGCTTAACCAATTACGACCTCAAATTAATTTCATATCAATCATTTCTGAATACGTAACCAAATGTGTCAACCGGAGCAGTTTTATCAATTAAGATTTATCTTATATCAAATCTATGGCCAATATGTTACATAAACCTAAAAGGGCATAAGTATCTGCATCTTAAAAGCAATATATATCGTTTTGTGTATTTATACCGTTTAAGTGTGGCAGGTATCGACATATATCAAGTTGCTTGACTCGGTTGCGCAAATCGTAATTTGTTCTGAGACATTTTTAAATAGAGCATTATTACGACAGTATGGCCTCTAACCGTATACCTACTGAGATATGTTCTACTTGGTTTTGTGTCAAATGTCTTGTACAATTACTTCCATAAAAACTAGGTTATTGCGAAATTTTAATGGCGAAGTTTATTATTTTTTTCAATTGTGTTTCCTAACGGATGATAGGTAGTAAATTTTATGGTCCTTTTTCGTAAAACTGACAATTGTCGCTTGACCATGGCAATTCGATGTAATTTCCTGGGTTTATTTTTGACTTATTTGTTTCTTTATAGGGAGAAAAAATAACATTTTTCCGAATAAACAGAATCGTCTATTAGGTAAAATATTGGCCAATCAGTGATCCAACTAATTGTGTCAATTTTAGGTACTATTAATTTTAAATCGTTTTAAATATTTTCGTCATTAAATTATGCATAAAGCTGTACCCTGTATTGAGTCATTTTGATAAAATATTACTAATTTCGGTTTACATTCATAAAATTACTTCAGATTTGAATTCATTTACATGATAGAACTTGTCAAATTAGTACATATACATACTAGCTAAGGCTGCACACATAAAACGCCTTAATGAAATTAACATTAATATTGAATTACATTATTACATAACAATCAGCCAATAACATTGGTCCTAAGACGAACATACCACCATATAAGATTACGTGTCGGTGACATTTTGTCGTATTGCAGACTCCATTAGCATAAATTGCTCGTCGAAACATATTGAAATGTTGCGTCGAAGGCAAACGCACTTATAATTTTATCTATTTTTCGTTAAGTGTCTTTGTACCTATTTACTTTACACCCGAGCTTTGGCATGGTAAACGGTTGATCTCGTTTGTTATCTATGACATATAATTTTGATATGTTTGTCGTTTATTGCGTCTGCAAGAATTGGTCTCCTGGTATTGATGACGTTTTGTTAAATAGGTAACGAAGCATACCTACTTATTTAACAATACGTCATCATCCAAACTTCGAGCATACCTGAATTGTTATGTTACGCCCATTTGTTTATCAATATGCATTTATCAAACTTAAAACTTTCGTGTCATAAAATTATATAAGTTAAAAAGTTTATACAACATTGCAGTTTTGCTAGCTAGATTTTTATCCTTGGCTAGCATAAATTTAATAAAAACTACTTTAGCTTGGAACGCTTTTCTAATTAAATTTTAAATAAGAACCTGTATAAAATATAAAATATATATAGTAAGAAGGACGTGATAGTTTTTCATATAAAATACTTTTTGTTGCTCATACAAGATTTTAATAGGCACTTATTTCGCAAGTTTGTTGGATTACCACATATACTCGTATATTCAACATTTCCTCATTTGATACTTTTTCAGTCCACTTCATAGGTACCCTTCATTCTTCGCCAACCACCATACCTCGAAGGATTTCAATTTCTCTCCAACTATTTGTATCAGTGTACAAGTTTTGCTGTCATACATATAATATAATGCAATGGGTCCTAAGATTACGCGTTGTTATTAGGTACTAATCCCGGCGTCTAGATATACTAGGAGGCTCCTTACTCAGTAAGCGATGACATGAGGTGAAACAAGTTGCGAATAGCATAGCAGGCATCTAACACCTGTGGATGCTGAGGTATCGAAATGGTCTCAAGTTAAGTACCTTTTTTCAGACTATCCTGGGATCCCCCACACATTAGTTATAGTTACAATTTAATTCTAACAAATACTAAATTACACAATTGAATACAAATCTAAAATAACAAGAAAATAAAACTAAACAAAATAAAAAGGAAGTAAAAATGCATAAGTATTATAAAAAGAACACCCCGTCGAGGAGATCCTCTTGCGGCATTGTCCCCATGACGCTGGCTGCATTACCTCTCTGTATCGCGAGTACGATTCTTTGAGAGAGGTAAGCGCCAGCCTTGGGGTCGCCTGAAGTGTTGATGAGCTGCCTCGACAAAGCTCTATACAAGTTAGAGGTAGGGCACAGCGGAATTTCATCTCGTTCATATACTTGGAGAAGCCCGCCTGGGAAAGTACCACATTACAGAAGACCGCTGCTATAAGCGTGGTGTTGTGTTCCTGGTGGTGAGTGATGTCAACAATGCGGCATACCTACTGCATTTATAAATCGATGGTGGATCAATGGGTCGGCCGGTGAAAGCTAATTGTAGATGGCGCTCTTCTAGACTCTATACGATGAGAGAGAGAGACAGAGGATCGATGAACCCTACTTCGCCCTACCCACTTCGGAGCAATTCGGGACGAAATATAAAGTCATTTTGGCAAAAAATAATGAAATGAAATGAAATGAAACGAAAATAATTTAATCCAGAACAAGTTCATATTGGTGAGTACATTAGAATACACAAAAGAAATTAGATTATACACGAATACATTAATACAAATTACAAATTATAAACGATAAAAATATATGGGCCGGGATTATTCAACGTCGCTTAAATAAACGCTACTTCCCGCCATACAAATTTAGCTTTTTTAAGGACCATTATTGGTGCTGTTAGTTTGACAGTTACCAGCCCCATTCACTAGGAAGTGACCGCTCCGTCTCATTTTGGACTGTAGTGCAGCACAAATTGCTTGGGTACAGTGATATTTTGTCATTTTTTAAATGCTGCCATTCTTTAAATAACCAGAATTGTAAAAAAAATACAAATGAATTGAACTGGGAATATCAACTTATACCCGTGAGTTGTATGAAATTTTCTATAGCGCATACCGTTGGCAGGATTTGAGCGCTCCTTTATAGATTTAACTGTGTGTTATGTTACTTAGCTACATAAAACATAACTTGCAATTCAAAATAACGCTACTTGTTACGTCCATTCCCTAGAACCGTCATCATTAAGGAGCCACATTCGTACGTTTATCTTTGGTCTTTATGTTTCGTTTGAACCTGTTCGGCCGAGGCCAACAATGCCTGCGGGCAGTCCAACTCTTTATTACTCCTGGTGCCCTGGTACAATGTAATAAAACGGGAGCGTTTAGTTTGCTTTAATGGTATTTGGTTTTTTGCTATTTTGTGTTGGCATAAAACAGATTGATTCACATTTCAGAGTTAATAAAAGTTAAAATAAAAGGCTTCCAGAGTGAGTCACTATACAAAATCAACTAATGAATGTACCGTACCATAGCGAACTATTCATCAGCACATAAACCCCTAAGGTTTCCGCTCGTAAAATAAAATATACCAAAATGTAGATAATTGGTCAATAAATTAAAAAAAAACGAATAATAATTAGACAAATGAAGGAGCATCCTTTCACTGAGTATTGGCTGAGATAAAAAAATCAAAAACTTTAACCCGACCCGACGACGGAAAACTAATAAAAAAAAAAACGTTTTTTTACATACAAGTGGTAGTTCGCCCCGGATCATCATTACTCATTTTTATTTTTTTATTTTATATATTTTATTAAGGAGAACCAACAACTATTATACACACAATAATCATTGACAGTAGATCCAAAGAGCCAATTATAGGAACTCACAGGTAGTCCCATAGTACAAACAAAACTAAATTTGCTCGGCGCAACATTAACTACTGTGCTCCATTTATCTATAATAAAATAAAATTAGATCATACGTACCTGAAATCGCTACCTAACTATGCATTTAAAAAAACTGTGTGGACATGGTTGAGTGATAAAAATTATGATGAGACTGAAAACCTGTTACGACTGGGATATTTTGGCTCGTACAACTAATCAGTTTTAACATAAGTTCCTACCCTAAGGAGTCGTCCAAATGCACACACACATACACACACACACACACACACACACACACACACACACATACACATACACACACACACACACACACACACACACACACACACACACACACACACACACACACACACACACACACACACACACACACACACACACACACACGCGCGCGCACTCGCACGCACGCACGCACACACACCAACACAAAAATAAATAAAAATTGTTTGAGTTAATACAGACCTAACATATGTATTCTTTAAATATAATGTAAGTAACAGTAACCTAACCTAACAATAGCCTAACTTAACAGTAATCCAAATATTATTACTTTTTTACTTTTTAATATATTTTATTAGTACTTAAGTCAGTTGTTCTTAACAACTTTCTGTTCATGTTTACGGGCAACCACTGGGGGCTGCAACACAGTGTAAACTAACGCAGTCTCCAAGGCTCCAGTTGTAACAAACTTATGTTTTTGAACAATAAAGATTTATTACTATTACTATTACTATCTTAACTTAGGTTCTAACTTTAATGCTACGCACTAGCGCAACCGCACAAGAACGAGAAATAAACAATTGAAAATTATAACAACACGAGAACGAAAAACCAACAAAATTAAAATTTTAACAAATTGTAAGGCTAAATTTTAAATCGATTGACACCTCATTTAACAAAAATGGTCCAGTATTATAAAATACTACGGTGCAACACACGTAAATTCAAACATAGACTGCTAAAAAAATGTCCCTTACTTTCGGCTCTGCCGTAGTCGGGCAAAAATGAAAAGATATTTAGAGTCCAAAGGAAGCTCGACACAAGTCGGCTTCCCATACAATCGTAGTTTGGCTCTTATTTTAAAACGGCGCGAAATGTGATGAAACTTTGTATATACAATGGCGTCCGCCATATCTAGGTCGAAAACTAGATTTCGTTGCTATAAATTATAATAGAAAAATAAAGAGAGAAAAGAAGTTTAGTATGAAAAACTTTTACAAAATGACATCGAATTTTAAGATTCTCGGAATCTTGTTACTTTGTAAGGCCTCTTTTTCGACCACATCTAATCGAGCGTAACACACAATGACGGCCTCCTTTTTATAGTAAAATATACGAGCAAAGAATTTGGATTCATTCACTCCGCCCACTACTTCTTACTTGCCCCACACTACTACCCAGAAACTGGTGGTGCGTTTATGTCTTAACAAAATGTTAATTTTGATGTGGTTTAGTGTCATGACACATGTCATAGCGGCACCGAAATGTCCGTGTGACCCGACCTTGGGTAATGGTGAGAAAGATAATTGTGAGGCGGTATTTAACTGTGAACTACTATACTGGGAACTCCGTAACATGATACTGTGACGGTTTTTGGTCAAGATATTATTTTGTTTGATGATGATAAAAAACAAAGTATTTAACTAATTGGTTTTGTAATGTCTTTATTTGCATCAATGAAATAACTTGTAAATTATATGATATGTCGCCGTAAGCAATTTTTTTTTTACGAAGATAATTCTTAAACTCGATGTAAGCATACAGATTATATTTTATCATCTGTAAAATTTCGGTTAGTTTTCCGGAAACTCATCATGCGGATATTTTTAAGTATAGAATTAACAAGCTGTCTCCACGGGTCCGCCTGCATGTTACAAAGAAAACAATTGAAGCTAGGGATCCAACATAGTCTATGTCCATCCCGAAGGGGTCCATTCTATATACATTTAAAAGATTTTTGAAATTGTATGAGTAGTATATACAAAGTATACAAACTCACAGTGCTTCTTATAAATAGGTATAGATAAAACACTAACTTTAATAATCAAAAACCTTCATCTTTAATTGAATCCTTGAACATTTCTGAGGAAATTATTGGAAGAAAAACAAGACTATTCGATATTCTATTAGATTCGGTGTTTTGACAGGCCGGTACCAGAATTGATCAATTTACTGCCGAATAACGAGACATTATATAGTATTACCAATTCAATTTCTCAACCTTATATACTGTTGTCAAGGGGAAAGTCGTAGACGAGATCTTTGAGATATTATATAAATACCTTGGGATATTGAAGATGATAACAATATTGTAATAATACCACCACTGCACTCCACTTTCTAATAGCAAACAAACTAAGGAAATAAAATATTTTGCCATTGTTAGAAACTATTCTTGTTGTCTTTTTTGGATTAGGTATAACCGACTAATATCGTCTAACGCTGTTAAACCAAGATTAAGCCTATGTTATCTCGATCAACAGATCAATAAGGCATTGATGTTAACATCCTGGACGCGGTTCGACCGTGTAACACCCACGTCGATACCTGTTCCTACGAGCAGAATCAAATACTAAATACTCGTATTCTAGATAAGAATTAGATTCAGCATTATTTGGAATTACCGCAGGGAAAAGTATGTCGTCTAACCTAAAATAAAAATAGCAGTATTGCGTAAATAATTGGGTATAGATAGATTACTTGTTAGTTTCGGTATTTTTTGTTAATAATTGCAGTAAAAAATCACCAAGTTACTTCACCGAACCCTCGCCAACTGAGCAAATACGGAAGGCCACAAATGCGACAATATCATACTCGTACATGATATTGCGGTCATACGGTTGGCGTTATGTATGATCTTTGAAGTCAACTGCACATCAAATGCCAGTGGCCACCATATTGTTTAATGACAGTCACTTTAGACTTTTACTTATGACGCAATAGATTATCTTTTATTACAGTGAACGCATAATTTTATTCCGTAACTACTCATTGAGACCTAATGAGGGCAAAATTGTACGTTTCTTTGTATGGACGTCACTCTCGCTATAATTATATTGCGAACAAATTCACTTTCAAAGGTTCGGATATAAAAGATTACGCTACTGATTTAGATGAAGGTTGCTGTGATAGGAAAACTATTAATTATAGGAGCTCATTAAGGATTAGGTAAGTTGATGAGTCTAATTTTAGGTCAATGATGTTCACATACAATAGACAAGATGTTAGCGAACCTTGCAATGTATTTAACTATAGCTGATGCACCATTCACTACTTATAACATTAAGAAAATGTTAAGGTATAAGTACCTACATTTGTAGATAGTAGTAGCTACATACATGAACAAAAGTCGGTGAATTCTATAGCAAATTGTGCCAAATATATATAGAAGTGCGCTAGGACTGCATATTGCATAACATAATCCCTCCCTTACCATTTCGCCATTTTGGCGCTGACGTAGGTTCCATCCATATGCTGTTTATGTACCACTCATTCACACGAAGCGCGTTGCCTCTAGTTTTACTACAGCTATTTTTTTTTTTTTTTTTTTTTAATTTATTGACCAATATAATCTGAGTAGTACATTTTGGTATACATTTTTTCACCAGCGGAAACCTCTAGGGTTTATATGCTGATGAATAGTTCGCTATGGTACATTAATTCACTTGAATACATCACCGTTATAGGCTCATAATTATTACAATACACTCGTATTGGGTTCAGATAACGATTGACTACTTATGATTTACTTTATTGGAAATCACTTCTCCAAACCTTTTCCCACTTACTTATGACTTTTGATATACTCAAAACGAGAGTGATTTGATTAGGCACTATAAAGTTGTGAATGAAAACATACTTTAGACCTCATCATCATTTGCTACCAGGAGAGATAGTAGTTTAATGGTTACCTATTTTCAAAAAGAAGAGCATAAGAAAATAAAAATGCTTTTACCCAGTACCCGGAAAGCATTTCGACTATAAAGCAAACTCATGACTTAACTATTTGAGCTATGAGCGCGTCAAAGTTTGCGAAAACACCAAGTTTTGTTAAGAGCAGTCTCATAGCAGGTTCCTGAAATAAGGGGCATATCTTAAAAACATTCACAAGTTTTGATGTACGCTATGTGCCTGAGCAGTTAGCTATCGTTAATTATCACAAACTCTAGAGACACTGCTGTAAGTGGGTGAGATGGTGTGTTCAACGTTGAAATAAATAAGAAAATAGCTTTTACCTTTTGCAGCTTTTTCTCTTTTAATAAGACCTAAGATGTATACGAACTTTTGACTTCTATTGTAGTAAAGTATGCGCAGACGAATAAAAACAAAAAGTATTTTACACTGTTATCTTAAATATTATAAGACCGAATAACAACTAGGGGGCTACTTTTTCAACTATCTCAACGTCTTTACCCACGCTTGTTGGCGCCTGCGAATGGTAGGTAAGCAAATACACTATTGCTATAGTCGCTTGCAACAGTAACGAGCGCGTTTCCAACCCTTGATTGATTTGAAGATTCAACACCAAGAGGCAAACATATCTTCGGGGGCTTCTGGCGACCATACTCATCACCAGATACCTACAGAGCAAGTTAAATACAATGCTTTAATACATTTTTAACAACATCAGCTTGATCTCCGATTACGTATACTTGTCAAGTTGTTGTGTAAGAGTGATGAAGTTGAAACGGGTTGTAAATTGTATCATCATCATATATTAAAGAGCCAGGCTCTTGTCGGTGGAGCAATTTCCATTCGTCTCTATCCTCTGCTTTCTTCTTGACATCTTGATACGACACGCTGTCTACTTTTTCCTTGATTTGGTCCGTAAAAGATCTTCTTGGTCGCCCTCTCTTCCTTTTTCCCTCTATCTTCCCTTCTACTATAGTTAGTTTTAGTTTTCATGTAAATTGTATTAGCATGGCTTATTCATAAAGCATCTACTTACCTGTAATTAGAGAAACCAGTGTGCAGTGTCTTTATGACCTCCGATAACACGATGTTTGTAAGCTAAAATTTCGCAAATGATTCATCTCGCATACGAAGTTTTATTTCCATTTTTTTTTCTGAAACCATGTATTTTCATGATTGTTTTTAAAAAAACAAAACTCGACTAACTGTAAACTATGCGCACATCAAACTCCTCGGTGCACGCGTGCTGGCAGGCTGGCGGGCGCAGCCACCGTTGCCAGCGTGCGTCTTTTGTTTGAATGTATTGATTTTTTCACCTCACTAGCTCAGAAAGCCTTTTTTAGGGTTCCGTACTCAGAGAGTAAAACGGGACCCTATTACTAAGACTCCGCTGTCCGTCAGTCCGTCCGTCTGTCTGTCATCAGGCTGTATCTCACTGATACCGTGATAGTTCCAGCTGAAATTTTCACAGATGATGTGTTTCTGTTGCCGCTATAACAACAAATACTAAAAACACAGAATAAAATAGTTTTGTAGGGTTCCGTACTCAAATAGTAAAACAGGACCCTATTACTAAGACTTCGCTGTCCGTCCGTCCGTCCGTCCGTCCGTCCGTTCGTCTGTCTGTCTATCACCAGGCTGTATCTCATGAACCGTGATAGCTAGAGAGTTGAAATTTTTACAGTTGATGTATTTCTGTTGCCGCTATAACAACAATTACTAAAAACAAAATAAAATATTTTTTTAAGGTGGGCTCCCATACAACAAACGTGATTTTTTGGCCGTTTTTATAGATAATGGTACGGAACCCTTCGTGCGCTCGTCCAACTCGCACTTGGCCGGTTTTTTATTCAATATACTTTCAGATGGCAAAACTGCATTTTATCCACAAGAGTGCAAAGAATATTTGAAATCTGAACGTGTTATTAGTTACTTATTTAAACATAATTACATGTAAAGGCCATCACCACAGATTATTATAATAGTTCTCCAGCACGGCTATCACAAGACGGCGCGCGAGTTCTCTCGATTTTTCTCGCACTATCCGTCTCTCGCTTATTAGAAAACTTAAGAGAGGTATAATGCGAGAAAAATCGAGAGAGCTCGTGGGCCGTCTTTTTATAGCCGAGCAGTACAGACAGGACAATTTTTAATTTGTTTTTTGTTTTTAGGGTTCCGTATTCAAAGAGTAAAACGGGACCCTCAGAGCATAAAATACTAGAGAGAGGACAAGCCGCCGGCGGCCGTGTCACAGCTGTATGCTCAATGGGCATACACTGCCATACTGTGCACGCGTGCTGATCGCAGAGAATATTACGTTTTTTCCCAAAATGCCTGATATGATGCGCGTTTATTGTCAAATAAGCGTGTAGGTATACATGTGTGTGTGTTTTAGATGTGTGCGTGCTTTGTCTTGTCAATTACTTGGGCGTTGAGTGGGTTAATGTACTTGCGACAGGCTCACTCTATACAAATCGGCCACCATGTCCGATCTCCTTATATTCATACATCTGTGACGGGACCCTATTACTAAGACTCCGCTGTCCGTCTGTCTGTCTGTCTGTCTGTATGTCTGTCTGTCTGCATGTCTGTCTGTCTGTTTGTCTGTCACCTGGCTGTATCTCACTGATACCGTGATAGGTCCAGTTGAAATTTTCACAGATGATGTATTTCTGTTTCCGCTATAACAACGAATACTAAAACAGAATAAAATAAATATTTTCATAGACAATGGTACGGAACCCTTCGTGCGCGAGTCCGACTCGCACTGGTTTTTATCTAATGTAGGTAGTATATTTCTCGCTTAAGTGATATGAAAAGTTTTGTGTTACACACGGGTGCAGTTATTTTACGTCTCGTGTGTTGCAACACTAGCTACCCTCAGGATTTTATTTTTGAACCATTCGCTAGCTCATAGTTCAACCCTAGAATCCATTCGCTAGGTCGCGTTTCAAATTCCACACTTGCGATTAAAATACCTACAACTTTGCACCCTTGTATAACAAATAACTATTTCCTCGTCCTTGTAAGTTATTTGTGTCAACCCGCTTTTATTTATGCACATATTATTCGTGTTAATTAATAGTTATTTGTGCAAATTCTGTGTTTTTTTCCGTTTTATGTTTTGGCCCAGATATTCTGTATATAAATAAACTTCGTGTGTTATTTCACCAGCGGCGGCCTAGTCGTCAACACTTATGGATTCTATAGGTTATATTTTAAAAGTCCTGAATAGTTAACGGTTTCATAGTTTGGGAAACCATTTGAAAGATTTAATATCATACCGTCTATGTAGCTATAGCGGTGAGGTGAGACGAAGTGAAACAAATAGTGAATCGCGTAGCAGGTATGCGTAGTGTAGTAATTACTTATTCGCATCACCCGCGGCTAACGCTGTGCAATTAACTTCAGATCTGCGTGTGTCGACCGGCTTAGAATGTTTGTCCATTTATACTTAGGAATAGTGTTTGGAATCCATGCCTGCAGGCTTGTGCACTGCACGATTAGTGAACGTCTCGCTTTTTTTATATGCCAAGACAGTGGCGAGCACACGGTTTATCTGACGATAAGCAGATACTGCAGCCTATGAATGTTTGCGAGTCCCTAGCGCTTGATTAATTCGAGGATTCGTTGCAATGCAGGCCCCTCACCCTGAACACAGTGTCCTCGGGAGCTCTAGCGACCTTGCTCACCAACAAGATCACGACATATCTATAAACAAAGCACGTAGTGGTGTTATTATAGTTGCAGTCTTCTATAACTGTACTTCCACAAATTGTCTGCTCCAAATGTATGATTGAGATGACATTCCTCTACTTCTCTGAATGCTATCGATCTATCGCAAGACAACGCAAACACTCTTCTTCGGGTAGTTTCCTGACTATTTGAACAAGCATAAGGGCATAGGGACCGGTTGTTATTTACACTTACCATTCTAATCACTTTAGGAGTTTGTAGGGAAAATTTTGAAAGTGTAGGGTAAATGATGCAGGGACGAGTGCGTCGTGCGCATCATTGTTCTATTTTGATATCATCATCATCGTCAAATATATTAGACCCATTTAGCTATTATCGCTCATATTCTATTCGCTATTGAATAATTTATTTGGTCATTTACGTATAAGTTCCTAAAGAGTACTCTTTATTTTACTAAACAAGTTAGTGCTCCAAAATACTTCCAAACTAAAATCCTTTGACATAAGAACGTGTTCATATGTGTTTGTTATTTTTTTTCTATGCTTTGACCGTACCTACTTATATAAGCAAAAATAAAGAAGATACGTAAGTAAAATACAGAAAAATAAAACCAAATCCTTGAATACATTCGTACTGATATTGCATTTGTTTACATTGCACCAGACGGCGCGACATCAATTTTACGCTACGCGCTGTTCTTGTGTACCTTATTGTTTCCTCTTTTCATAAGTGCAACTTATTATTGCAATGTATCACTTTCCTTCAAGTCGTCTACTTGGAATGTATCATATTCAAACTCCTGCGTAGAAATAAAAAGTGTCGCCATTGCAATTTCTGAAGATATCTCACAAACAACAAAATCTTATTTAAATCGCGACAGATATTTAATCATTAATCCAATAAGATAAATATGAACAAATATGGTGATAAGAAGATTCCAAATTTGGATCAGATCCTGATTAAAGAAGTGGGCCAATGCGGACGTTTTCAGCTACGAGTGATAGCGCTATGTGCTTTAGTGGCCATGTTTTCAGGATTCGATGGCAATTTGTATATCTTCACCTTTGCACAAGTCCGCACAAGGTTGGTTAAATTTAAAACGTAACATACCTATATAGTAAGTATCTTTTGTCAACCTGGATGCATGGCGTCCTGCAAAACCAAGGTCATTCATATCCCTGTCACAATCTATCTTATAATATCGCACTCATTTGCCGTACGTCATGCAGGACTGCCTGGACGCTACTTATGGAAAATGTAAGAATAATTTTGTATAAAGACCATGTTTTATTTAGTCATACTTAATGCCCCTTCAAAAAAATAGTTATGGCTTAAACTTCTTATTTTTCTTAACAATTAATAATAACAATTTCTGTGCCACGTTTTTATTCAATTTTTTGAAAGATCTGTCTGCTTCCAGCCGCCTCCATTTATAATTACATTTCGTACAAATAATCTGGTGACGTGTTTGAAATAAAAACCGGCCAAGTGCGAGTCGGACTCGCGCACGAAGGGTACCATTATCTTTAAAAAAACTATTATATTCTGTGTTTTTAGTATTTGTTGTTATAGCGGCAACAGAAATACATCATCTGTGAAAATTTCAGCTGGAACTATCACGGTATCAGTTAGATTCAGCCTGGTGACAGACAGACGGACGGACGGACGGACGGACGGACAGCGGAGTCTTAGTAATAGGGTCCCGTTTTACTCTTTGAGTACGGAACCATAAAAATGACTGCTTTTCCATGTCAGATTTCTCCTTCTTACACGTGTGGTACCCATTCCTTTTAACATATTCGTCCTTTGGAAATCTAAAATCAAAAAGTTAAGGTATTATTATTATGTCGATAAGTTATTGTTCTGAGGTCGATAAAAAAAATTACATCACTATGGGAAAAACATAACCTCTTATACTTATCCGAAAAAGTCTTATTTCCATGCACAATCTGGTTATAATTGAACAGATTATGATATTTATATAATATATATATAAATAAATTACCAATATTAAGTTTAGGTGAGTTCCTTCCATGAATAAAATCAAAATCTATCGAAACTTACCGATAGAAACAATATGCTCCATGGTTAATTTATGTCCCTCTTGTATGGGATTTACAGCCTTCAATGGCACAATACATTTTATCACAGGAAACAATCAAGTCTCGCAAACATGATCAATACATTTTTTCAAACATTCTCGGTGGAATAACACCAAAATAAATAATTTTCACACACTCGAGCAAGGCTTACTCAAATCGATTCAACATATGATTTGGAAGTGAAGATAGAGGAAGATTACAACAAATAAAAATAAATACGTAAAGTAAAGTGTAATAACTGTAATCAGTAAGGATAAAATGGAGAGGCATACATCAGACATCATAGGCACCGCTATTTCACACAACATTCAGCAATTAATGAATTAAAGAAGATAAAGTTTAAGTTAATACTCATAAAGTTACGGTGTTTATTAAAAATTATATTGAACATGCAAGTAAAATGTAAAGTTCTAGTGATAATAATTTTGGACTGTACTATGCAAATCACATCTTGCATAAAATATTTATAGTACGATAACTTATTTCAGATGTTTTGTTCCCGAATGTGAAACCAGTAGTCCTCAGGCTGACTTCTCTCCGTCATGGATCCTCAACGCCATTCCAGTAAACGGAGATACCATGGACAATTGCCATCGCTTCGCAACAATCTCCAATGCCGCCTCAAACACCTGTTCAACGGAACAGTTTAGTAGAAACTCCACCGAAGAATGTGAGAAATATGTTTATGAACACACAAACTCTGCCATATTTGAAGTAAGTTCATAATATATATATATATATTACTTATGTTTTGAGATAATTGTAATATTCGTATCTATTTTTTGTTCCATCTTAACTTTCGCAGAAGATGAAAGCTTGATTCAAGTTATTTTTTCATGTGTCGAGAAAATCTGTTTCATTTAGGACAATAGCGGTCTTCCTTCTGTGATGCGGTTACAACTTACAAGATAGGTACTTAAATATAAAAATAAAATATCTACATACAAAGTTATGGTTGCCATCAGGGGTGGCCATCTAGTTGCATAACGACTATTATAATCATAACACTTTACGCATAAAGTTAATGCTCATTTTTTTGGCATAAATTGTTTGATGGCATAATTGTTTCCTGTCATAATTATATGGATTATGGAGTCATAATTGGTTTAACCATAATGTAGAATGGTATACATTTATTTAGTCATAATAATGATATTAATAATTATTTTAGTAATAATTGTTAATGTCATATATTTATCAAGCAATTATATTGTTGATTATAATTTTAATCATAACGATCGTTTTGCATAAATTATAATGACGGACTTAGGATGGTTTTTTTTTTAAAGCATCGAAAAATTATATTAAGTACTTAGTATTTTAAAAATATAACAAATAAACTTTTCTTAGAGATCAACCAATGCCTTGGCTTATATACCACTATCTTGATAGTGGTATATAAAGTTCAAGTTTTCACGTAGGCAGTAGGGAACAGGAACTTAGTGGCAAAACCGACTTGCGTCCTGGATAGGTTAGACGACGAAAGCGGGAGCAAAGCTCCCGCGTTCGTCTTCGAGGTTATTTTTTTTATATAAGAGCAGAAAAACTTGTTATTAAAACTTATTTGTAAACTTTTATATTGACTGCCCTTTGCTATACTCTGACCTAGAACTGTGATCCAACATAAAAGAGAACTTACTAGCTGTGACCTAATATAAAAGTGAACATAGGCTTATGCGTATTGCAGTTTAGGTATGCGTTTCTACAGTATGTTAAAATAGTTTCATGAGCAACCAATTTATTTCCATTATAAAGTATGCTTAAATAATTTTATACGCCACAGTGCGCAATACACGTTATGTTCTTAAACATTATGGTTCAAAACGTTATGCGCATAAATTAATGACTATTTACAATTATGCATAATAATGAGTATGACAAATTCACGTATGCCTATCAACAATATGACTTTTATACTTTATGCAACTCTACCCCTACCCTGCCATCAGCCATAGGAAGTCATTTTTAACCAAAAAAAATCTTAATTTATTTCAGTATAATCTAGCTTGTGACGATTGGCGGCCGAACCTTGCCGGTTCAATCCTTACTTTTGGACATATGTTGGCACTTCCTTTAGGAGGTTTAGTAGCCGATCGCTGGGGTCGGCGCGTAGCATTGGCCCTGAGTGCTTTTAACGTGGGATGTATGCTTTACTTTGCGGACACCTACCTCAGCTATGTGATAATTGGCTTTATTAATTCCTTTATTGGAGCCAGCTGTTATAATAATGCATACATTTTAGGTAAGTGCCTGAAACATTTTGTTACTTGATTTGTTACTCTTGTATGATTTGTTTTATGATTTCTTGTTTTCCAACAGTTAGCCTTTGTCAAGTTACTTGCTTAAAAATACTTATTCCACATACAAGTTTCGAACGCCCTTTACCCCCTTAGAGGTGGAATGTTGTACAATACCTTCTTAGTATAGGGTTCCGTTATCCTCATCATCATCATATCAGCCGAAAGACGGCCACTGCTAGACATAGGCCGTTATATTACGTACTGTTATACAAACAAGTTTTAAGGTCCAGTAGTTTCGGCTCTGCGTTGATAGATCAATCAGGACTTTGTCTTTATCACTAATATATGTTACTTCACTGACAAAAGCTCGATTCTTAAATTGACAATGATTAATAATGGAAAAATAAAATATTCACCCAAATTCTGTTTATTTACATGTAAAATTTGTTTGCATGAAAATGTATGTTTATTGTTTGAATAATTACGGTGTTTTTACGTTACAGCTGTGGAATACGTAGGACCTAAATATAGAGTATCAGTTAGCGCCGCTATAAGTACTTTCAATAGTTTGGGAAGGATCCTAATGGGCCTACTCACTTGGTCTGAGCTTTACTGGAGACATTTGATCCTTCTCGTCTATGGTCCTTCAATCATCATATTTCTTAATATTTGGATAGCACCGGAGTCCATTCGTTGGCTTATGAGTAAAAACCGACATGAAGAAGCTTTATACATACTAGAAAAAGCCGCTAAAATCAATGGGAAAACCCTGTCGGAAGAAATTTCGCGAAGCTTCCATCATGCCAAAGATTTAGAAGAAACAGAAAACAAGGAATATCAACCATGGCTAGTATGTCTCGTGTTTAAACACAAGCTTATATTGCTCCGTTGTCTGGTGACCCCTGTATGGTGGTTAACGACAATTTTTGTATTCCATGGTCTAGCAATAACTTCAGTAAGCATCAGTGGTAACCGATTCCTGAATTACAGCCTAGTTTCTGCAATAACAATACCGGGGTATTGGGTCGCTGTGTTGTTGTTAGAAAAGATTGGCAGAAAACCTCTGCTAATAGGGACTTTCTGGATATGTGGAGCCTGTCAACTTGCATATATCATCATACCTAAGAGTGAGTTCACGTTTACTATTTTATTGTATTGTTAAGTATATCTGCCGTGCAGAACCTAAAGTGCAGTAACTCGAAAAAGTCCATTTCGAGATAAACGCAAAAAACACTTTAAAAGTAGTTTATTTCCGTTCGTTCAAGCGGTATATACTTATAATTTATTGTCATGGAAAGCGCTCAACACATAGAATACGATGACGTTAAAAACAATGGTTTCAGTGTACACTGAAATTAATTATGAGGCTTTTTCAAAATTTCAAGCTCGTACTGCACTCTTTGAGACAGGCAAAAACAAAAGAAATACCGCTTAAAACACAGTAAAAAGTCGGGTTACTGTCCATGTTTTGCATTCACTTACACAGACAAGTGATGAATTACCGTTTAAACCACAGTACGCGGAGCTATACTACTGCGTTTTAAACTGTATTTTGCTTGATTTTTAGTGCTACGAGCATCCGTTACTGCATTTAAAACAGGTTTTTGTAAAAAAAAAGGATGACTGAAGCCTTTTTGCCAATAAAATGATTTAATATTTAATTGTCTTCAAAACTACATATGCTCAGTAAATGTCAAGTCAATCAGGCTTCTTTAAGTGGGAGAAAAACGACTAGCAAGATTTAAATAAATTTATTTGTGATTTATTATTGGAGATCCTAAATAAAACACATATTTCTTGAAATTGTAAGCAAACAATGTTTATTACACATAATTATGTATCCCTTCTAATAAAAAAGACGACTATTTCAGTATAATGCTACTATTTATTCTTATGTACTGTTAAAATAGCACTTTAATCTTATTGTTATTGTTCGTTAAGTTACTTTGTCAGATATTAAACTATAACTAATAAGATCGTAATTACTAATAAAATGGACGGCACACATATATAACCATTCATTAGGCTATTAGTAACAATAAAAAATACAACAATATACAAAAATTACTACAACTAGAGCTTTTTCCAGTTAGAACTTAGAACAATGTGACTTCTAAACATAATTACATTAGAAGACTTTGGTAACCCCGGGGAATAAAGATATATTTTTATTATACTGTGTATACCCTTATAAAACAAAGTAAAATTTTAGCTGGGATTAGGTGTATTAATTTATTTCAGTAATGAGGTATACGAATAACATTTGTTTTTAATAACTCACTTCTAAACTGTTTTGTAAAATATTTCACTAAAACTTTTCAATATAAAACGAATTAAAAAATGGTCAAGGCTTGGAAAACTTAACTGTGTCAGTTCAGGCAAACAAGAAAAAACTAAAAACAGGTATTTACATTTAAATATGGTGATCATTATTATTAGAAAATACCCCACGTACTGCCGTTGTCAGACAGGTAATCACGTAATGTTCCAAACGCGCGTTAGTACAATCGAACTGTCATTTTTCCATATAAAATATGACATTTAGATCTACCTGACGTGCGTACAATGTGTTACATGGTCGACCTGCTGGTGCAGATGAGACAAGTAATTGCCTACAAAACACAAGCCAGTTTTTGAGCATCAAGGTTTTGCTTCTTTAAGTAACTGATACCAAGCAAAAGATCAAGAGGTGCAGTTTTTCTGACCTATATTTAGTGATTTTCATGTTTAAGACGACCAGCCTACATAATAAATAGTGATACTCTCAAATGCTCCAGTAAAACTTGGCTCCAGAGCCGTAAGGAAGCAATGCCGTCTTAAGAAACTGCAGGGTTCACTGATGCCCAAAAATCGGCTCGTGTTTTGGTGGCATTTACCTGTCTCATCTGCACCTGATAACGCATAACGTGGGGTATTCCCTAATAATAATGATCGCAATGTTTAAATTAAATAAATTTTGTTTATCTTATTTGCCTGAACTGACACAGTCAAGTTTTTTTGGTGAATTATTTTAAGAAAACAGCTTGGAAGTAAGTTTTCCAAAAAGAATTTGATTCTTGTACCTTGCTAATACATATTATTAATTAATAAAATTATCCCAGCTAAAAATTTAAGTGGTTTTATGAGGTATATCTTTATTCCCTGAGGTTATCCAAGTATTCTAATGACATTATGTTTAGAAGTCACATTGTTCTAACTGGGAAAACCTCTATTTGCAGTAAATTTTGTATATTGTTGAAGGTTGTATTGTTAAGCCTATTGAATGGTAATATATGTGTGCCGTCCATTTTATTCGTAATTACGATCTCATTAGTGACAGTTTAAAAACGTGTCTTGTTTGTCCGTTACAATAAGATAAAAGTGCCATGTAGCTACATAAACTGAACAATGTATTATACTGAAGTAGTAGGTAGTCTTTTTTATTACTGTCATACATAATTATGTTTAATAAACATTGATTACTTACGATTTCAACAACTAGGTATGTGATTAATTTACTATCTCCAAAAATGAATACCAAACAAGTATATTCCAATCTTGCTAGACGATTTTCGGCCACTTAATGTGGTGTGATTGACTCGACTTTTACTGAGCAAATGTAGGTTCGATGACGATTAAATAATTTGATCAATTGGCAAACACCTATTTACAAAAACATTTTTACAAAAACCTATTTTAAATACAGTAACAGCACAAAAAATCGAGCAAAATGCCATTTAAAACGCAGTAGTTAAGCTCCAGACACTGTGGTTTAGGCTGTAAAAACACACTTTCTGTCCACGAGTACAGTGACAAAAAACAAATGCATTGAAAATACCATCTTAAGTGCAGTACCTCGGCTTGCTACTGCACTTTAGATGGCAATAAGAGTAATATTTAAATAGGGAGGGGTACCGACTAAAGTAAGGTAACATACTTTTCACTGCGTTTTAGTTAGTAATTATGTCTAAAATCAAAGATATTCGAAACACAGTACGAAGAATTTGGAACAAAACTTTGATACTGCAGTTTAGTTAGTTTTTCACGAATAACTTATTGAGTTCATACAGGCTAAAACATCTGATAAATTACGATTCTACTGCGTTTTAGTTGGTAATGGTCCAATATTCGTAGCCGTAGACGTTTTAACTGCGGTTTAAGTAGTATTTTGTGTTCTACGCTAGTCCATTACTGTATTTTAGGAGATTTTTTTTACATGTTCCAGTTGTCCAAATGAAATACCGATTAGATACACATGTGCATCTTGAAATACTGATCACAGATCATCAAAAAACAAAAAATCCCAAATTAGCCCGATACTGCACTTTAGGTTCTGCACGGCAGATATATGGATATTTTTGTTGATTTTAAGATCCTTACGAGGTTTTAAGAATATAAATGATCAGACACAGGCGTTTTCTACTTATCATTCCCCCAAAACCTTCATACAACAAACTATGGCCTTCAGTTTTCATCATTATTTTAGTTTCATGGTTGCCGATCTAACAATAAAAAAATAAATATGTAAACTGAATGCAAAAACATCAATATAGAATGTTATGTTTCAGGTAGTTATTGACCCTCCCTGATAATGTTTCTCACCAGCAAGTTCACTACTTCTATGGCTCTGAGCACACTCTCCGTTTACACTGCAGAGCTGTACCCCACACGACATCGCGCCAGCCTATACGCATTTTCATCTGCTTTTGCAACGCTTGGGGGTGCAATGGCGCCAATAATACTTTCATTAGTAAGTGAATATAAATATGTTGTGCAAATGATGGAGCTTGCTTTGGAGTAGGCATAAAGAAGAGGGCACTGACACAAAATATCACATTGGGTCTAAGTGCATCCGTTAGAGACAGATAACGAGAGTCCAAGTGTCCAACAGTGGCATAATCTTCTTTTACTAGCGACCCATGGAAAAATACGTCGTTGTATTGGATAAGCTCGTCAAATGTATTTTTTATAGTTTTGTAAATGATTGTGAGTATAAGAATGATGCAATCCAATCAGGCAAGAGTGACGTTAATCAATTTAGAGATCCATGACCTAGCAGCAGTGACGGTTAAAAAAATGATGCCTGATCGCGATCTTCTTTGTTTGGGACCAAACCGAATTCTAGCGTGATATATGATTCAAAGTTTGAAACTAACTATAATTTTATTTTCAGGCTGCTACCACGTGGAATAATCTCCCTTTTGCTGTTTTTGGTGGAATGGCATTCCTCTCCGGATTCCTGTTATTTTTGACTCCGGAGACCTTTGGTAGTACATTGCCTGATACGATGGAAGAAGTAGCTAGGCTGGGCGAAGTACAGCATCAGGAGGTAGCGAGGGCCTCCAAAATTTTGCAGCCCTTAATCTAAAATGGAGAACCTCCCAAAGTTGTTAAACATTAAACAAGTTTTAGGCTTAGTACTAATAAACTTAATAACTACTAAATTTAAACGAATAAATGTAACTATTGTTCTATTGGCATATTTTGACTTAGTAATATATACAAGTATGTGTATGATAATCACGTTATACATATTATACTACGAGTAAGTATATCTCATAAGATGATTTCGCCAATGTCAAGTCTGAATATAAAGCGAAGTTGTTCGGTAGTTTGGTTAGTCGTCAACAACGAATCCTACGGCAGAAGAAAGGCGTCCAGTCCACCGCTAACCGCTGAAACCCCTTAATATTTTATGCAGCTTTGACACCTCACTGACTTTCACAATCGCCATCTGTCCCCGGTTATCTGTCAAGATTCCAAACCATAATGAAAAATTCCCGATCATTTCACAAAGAACACGGCATCTGTCGGATGGGCCGGCCTCGGGCGCAACCAGTCTGTAATCAGCGAACATTTTGAGCGAGGTAATTGGCCAACTAATGAGAGCGCCTACGGCCAAGCTCCAGTTTACGCAACGCTAAAATCACCAATGTCACTTGTGAGGGTATGTCGCTAATAATAATATGGTCGTTTGTGGGAAAATATCAGTGCTTTAACAGTCAAGTTTGATTTACTATTTCAAGTTTGTACAGTTCCTTGTACAACTTGCTTGAGATAAAAGTCATTAACAAGACACCTTCTTCATTGTTCTTCTTAAAACATGGAGGCAAACTGCGGTGCTTTTCAAGTGGCATCGACGATTTTTGACGTATTAAATAGTAGTAGGTACGTCGACAGCTCTCATAGCACTATAGTTTATAACGTCGTACATTTCAAGGTTATGATTGACAGGATTCAAGCAGTTTGGAAAGCACTATTGTATTGTATTGTATTGAATGATCATTGTTTTTTTTGTGTGTAGTCAGTTTCAGTAAAAAAATAAACAAGAAATTACTAACTTTACTTTTCATAAAACAACAAAGATAAACCATATAATTTGATAGCTTCATTTTTACACTGTTTGCTCACAAAATGGTCCAAGAAAAAATGTTTTTACATAATCGCCAGATGACATTGTAGCTTAAGTTTTACGAGTTTGCCGTAAGACAAAGTTTGGGTGTTAAATTTTAAACTCTATAAAGTATTAAGAGTTTGTGCAAACACTTTGGTGGCAAAAATATGTCGTACAATGTCTTCCTTGACCCAGTAATTTAATAGTCTACGTGTTTTACTATATAACTTGGTATAAAAGAATAGAACCTGCTTAAGAGTTTACTATTTAATTTAAGACTATTTGATGCAGGTGGGGCGGAGCAAGAACACTTTGATTTCATTATGCATTTATGTACCTACATACTTGCTTATTTGAACAAAAATTGCAATAACGTATTCAAGTATAACACCTGTGTTAATTCAATTCAAAATTATCTGCACCAAATTCGACAACTGTTACTGAATTCGATCTCACCAAATATCGATAGCTCGTAAAACAACCTGATTTACCAACTATCTGGGGGCACGGTAGTACCCCCGCCAAGTCGAGCAAAACAAAGAGGCACGGCCCGGCCGTACCATCCATCCTTTTCTAGAAGCCATTCAGGCCATTTTCAACATCCTGTAATTTTGTGCTGGCTAAATCCAGAATCCTGAATTTTCAGTAACATATAGGGCATAATATGGCTTTCATATATTGTTCATAATATTCAATTTAAACTATTAATTTAAGAACTATTGCCCGTCAAAGTTCTTTAGTAAACTCTCTGACATACTTACTCACTTATTGACTATAAGTGATCATTGTAATTCTAAGGTACTTCTAGCAGACTCACAAGCTCTTTTAGCCTATCCATTTATAAAATCCCTAAAGTTATTGCAATTTCAGTTACGATTCAGATATAGGTATACAAACAGCATAAGTAAGTTTGTAATCCTATACAAATACGAGTACATGCGAAAAGTGCCCATAAACTATACAAACGTTAATTGCGGCTGGTAAAATAACCTACAAAAAGAAATGAGATCCCATAAAAACTTTCCTTGTTAAAAATAGGCCAAGTCTCGAAACTCTCTCATAGTAAAAAATGGTGAGATATTTCGTAGAGCCAAGTCAGGCATTATTATTAATCTTTATTTGCTTGCTAAATAAAATTTTGTGACTTGTCAATCACACAAACAAGTAAATGCAGTAAAGTTGTGTGATTCCCAAGTTGCAAAATTTTATTTTTATGGGATCAATATATTCCTAAAACGGTTCGCACACAAAAGGGTGTCAATACAATTTATATAGACACTATTGATGAACGATTACCATGTTTAGTTTTTATGACTGCGTGTTATTTTTAGTAATGGTTTATACCATTGGCGTCAAAATGATCTACACATTTTTTTCCTTATTACAAGTCACTAAGGTGCAAAAGTGTAGAGATATATTTGACGTCAAACGTACTATGTTTTAGAGCCTCAAGTGTTGACACAGAGATATGCACCGTGGAAGCATATTTGTTTTCCTACCACGCGTATGTCACCATGTTATTGTAATTCCTGTTTATTCTTTGGGGAACTGACACACAACGGTCTGAGCATACATTGATTACTTTCGAGTAGTGAATGGTAATCAAATGTCAACAATTACTAACCGAACATCTGTGGCATTATATTTAAGTGTGCATGGCAGCACTCAATGTCTTCAAAAATATGTCACTAACGGCATTACTAACATATTCAATAAGCTATGAACTAGTACCTACCCTAAACATACTTCCCTATTTAAACAATATTATAGTTTTTATAACGTCCCTGCGAAAACTCAGTTTGATGCGAAAACAATCACAATTTACACTTGAGATTATTTCAGTTGGCCGATTTGCATCAAAATAGTCCATTCAAACAGCAACTTTACCGACCAAGGCATAATATTCCAATTACAGTTTCATAAAAAGTCGGCGACATAAAATAATTTTAACTCTAAATCTCAAAGTCAATGCAATAGAAACCATTACCCAATGTATAAGTTCAGCTTTCTAAAAAAGTATAAATGTGTGGTACTAAATTGAATGCATACGGATAAAAATATTAAGCCTCTTATCCAATGAATAATTCAAATTATCACATTTATCGTAACCAATCTAGCTACCAGTAACTACCGAATACAAACTAACTCTGCCACCGAAAACAACATTATAAATTCAACGAGAGCATTAATGCGATATACTCGTCTTACAAAGGACCATTCACGTGGTTAATTATGAAGTGTTCCAGGTTGCAATAAGAGGCTTCCATAATTTACTAGCGGGAAACCAGTCTAATAACTATCTAAATTTACGACGCGGCCTACGCTAAATGAAATCGAATAGGCGAGCAAATTTATTGCTGCCTCAACGAGTTAATTGAAATAGATATTAAAGGAGACGCAAGAGCTAGCCGTTTAGAACTATTACATTTATGGTAACGTTTTGTTTAGATTGTCATATTATGAGACAGATTTAGTGCTTTAGTACACATAATAAGTAAGCCAATTACACATTTGGCAGTGTTTAGTCGGTGCGGTATCGGTAAGCTGTCTACTGGCAGTGTCAACTGATAGTATTTAAGTCAGTACAGAATTGAAATAGAAATTGGTAGCTGTAGACAGCAGACTTCGTATTTTTTTTCTTCTTTGAATTATGAATGTAATGAATGAAACATAATATACATATTTACTTGTAAGGAATCATATTGTTTATACTAATATGGGCTTGCCTACATGGCAGAACATATTTAAGCACCTAAATGTAAATTAAATGTAATATCAATGTATCACTTGTGTTCTTGCAATTAAAAACTTGTCTCTTGAAAAAGGCTTATGACGGACATTGACCAACATTATAAGTTAGCTGGGAGAGATCCTTTATAGGGATACGTTGAGCCTTTGTACTTTGATTTTGTGCGACATGTAAGCTTTATTGTGAAAAATCAAGGGCTTAATACATACATACATTAGTCGTTTCAGCTTGAATCGCCCTCCTACCTGGCCGATCTTCTGCCTTCCTTATAGAGCCTAACTCTCTTATTCCTTAAACTTAAAAAAAAAACCTTTGTTAACAAGGATGTTTCCTCCCCCGCTTTTCTTACCCTCCAAGTGACCAACGTATCAGCATTTTGAAGCTATCGAGCTCACACCGGCACAAATCGACAATGATAAATTAATAATACGTTTCTTAAATAATTACACATCATCCTCCTAGCGTTATTCCCGGTTGTGCCCTCAAGGACCCCGGGGTCCGCTTTGACACCTTATCCCAAGATTTGGTATAGGCACTAGTTTTACGAAAGCGAAAGCCTTCTGACCTTCCAACCCAGAGGGAAAACTAGACCTTATTGGGATTAGACCGGTTTACTCACGATGTTTTCCTTCACCGAAAATCTAACGGTAAATATTCTGTACAGAAGTTCCAAAAAAGTCATTGGTACAAGCCGCATGCCTGAAACACTAGGCTAGCGTAGCTTTCTTTAATAACCACTTTTATTGATATGCTTTCTATCTACTTGCCTTAAATGTTTAAGCCACCAATCCGCGTTAGATTACAGAATAAATAAAACAAAACACTTCCTTCGACCTAGAGGTTACATAATTATTTCTCATTCACTCGCTGTCTTCAATTCTCTATATTGACAGTAACAGGACTTTCACCTAACATCGACTGTCAAAATTACATCGATAAGAATCTAAATGATAAAGATGGATTAGAAATAGGCTAAGGTCGGAGGTCAAAAGGCATTGAATATAGGGAATAAGTAATCGGACAACATAAAATATTGTATACGTATTACGTACTTTTTTAAGACATTAAGTTAAGACAGCATTATTTGTATTTTCCTTGTTAGTACATTTCTCATCTTAGGCGGTAAAACAAAGAATGACTAGGTTTTTACTCGGGCGTCAAATACCTGCGATATGAGTTTATCTTCATTACCGCCCCTAGTGAGCACAATATTTTATGTCTCCCCTTGGCCAGGAATCGGCGGTCAATAATTTCTAATTTATGACCAAGTTTGACAAATAATTCTAGGATGTTGTTTTGGACTCACGCGTCACTGCCGATTCTTATTATAATCAGATGAATTTATTCTTATACGGGTAATAACACTCTCATCGGCGGTAATGTTATTTTTTTTATCATTGAGATAGGCGGTAATGTTATTTTTTTTATCATTGAGATAGTTTTGACTAGTTCGTAATTATCAAATACAGCGTCAGAATACCAAATTTCAGCTTAGATATGAAGGATTTTACGTTTAAAACCTAATATTCCTGGGCTATTAGACCCAAGGCTAGGATTTCCTGCCCGGTTTTTATGTCATCGGCTGTCATTAAAGCATATCATTGTGGGATAGTAGCTTTGTTATTATTGATATTAATGTGATTGGTACAATGTTTGACATTTTTGTAAATGTATCTTGTTCGTGTGATGTTTTGTAATAAATTTTCTTGTAGATTTTTCTTGAATTTCTTTTGTTTTTTGAAATAGCATATAAACGACTTGGTGACCGCACTGTAAGTTTATTATGTGACTGAATAAATTAAATTAAATTAAAGACCACACAGGAGCTTGACACCGTACGCAGTGACAAATCTTATGCGTCATGTTGTCCACAATTTTTTTACGGTGCCTATTCACTTTAGAATATGTCGTGTTTCCAGGATGTCGAGTTTCCCCATTTCCATGTTTGTTTTTCAAAATCAGAATGAGAGAGACATGAAATAAAAGTAATATCCTAGAAATATCAGTTCCTAAAATTTTATGACTTGCGGCAGTTGCGGCCCAGGTAGCGTATTTAAGCCCTGGTCAAGAATATGTCTATGGTCTCCCCTGCCTTTTTTTCCATGGAGAAATGCATTCAGGCATCCCGCCAGGATGGAGAACCAGTACGGGTATCGGTCTCCCAGGAAACGCCCGGAATATCGTCCAAAAACCCCACGGTGCTCTACGCGCTGCTTTATGGCGGAGCCACGGCAGTGCTCGCGCACACTTCCGTGACATGGTCGCCCTTGCCTGCCGTAAAAGGCGACTATAAGGGTCATCAGGGTCGTATGTATTCCATGACTTAACACTCCAAGGTATGTTGGCGAACCCGAATGAGTTGGTAATGCGAAGCGGACATCAACGCGTACATTTTGAGATTCTGGAGTCCTCGGCGTGGAAGCGCAGATAGCGGCTGCTTTGTTGTTTTTAGTGGGTAGAAATACCAAATAACACAGTCATCACACGACGACTAGATACAAGCAGGTCAGATCGATTGCGTAACGCTTCGGACGTACGTTAGGAAGATCTAAATGCCATTTTAAGCTGGGAAAAATTATAGTTGAGTTGTCCTAACGCTTGTTTGAAAAGTCACACAATTACAATGCAATACAAATTTTCTTTATTGTTCATCAAAAAAACTAAAATAAGAGAAAAACAGCACTTACGTTAAACATGAACAGTGGTAGACAAGGCGAAAACTCCCGTGTGTGTGTGTGAGTTATATTTTAATGGGCGGTCTTATCGCTAAAAAGTCATCTCTTCTAGACAACCTTTGGGAAGTGGAAACGATGAAAAACAATTACTCCATGTGGTCCGCAGGTTTTCTGCACAACAAGTAGGTATATTTACATTGATGCAACGGTAGATTAAAATCTGCCAATTTCTGACAAGTATTTTATTGTGAGATTGACGACTGATTTAAACCTAGCAATGGGTCAAGCTGCTTTGTGGTAAGCCAGTCCTGTCAAGAATTTGACAGACATCCAGATGTATAGGTACTCTGTCAGTAATGATTCCAAGGATAATACATACAAGTCAGTTTAAACCCAGTGATGAACACGATCCTCTCCAAGGCATGTCTGTATTTTGTTTTCAGCAAGCATCACCATGAAGGTACGTGACTATTAAAAACACATTAGAAATTTCCATATCCCTGACATTAATGTGTTTAAACATAGAAGTGTGGATGTTTTGTGACGGCTCTTCGTCGATGTCTGTACCTGATAATATCGTGTTGTGACAATCGATTATTCACCAACTGACGCCCGAAACTACATTAGTATCGATCAACGTCGACTTAATTAGATCAGATACGCCTACCTTCTTTACACGGAATACAGTTGCATCCACACATCGCCTGACTACTTTCCTTACCTCGTATCTTGCTAGTGTGCTTAGAAGAACAAGCAATCTTGATCTGAAGTAATAGAGTTCCAATTATATGCGATGTAATTTTCAGTTGCACGTTCGATTTAAAAGCGTTTGTTTAATGGAATTTAGAAGCTTGCCATTTGGACTAATCGCTGTGTTATAATGTCCTGTTAGGATGTTTGTGTATAGATAATATAATATGTGTTATAGCTTTACATCGATAACTTTCAAAATGAACACATTGGCTGACGTTATATGATTTACAACTAAGTCCTTGTAAGTTGGAATATTTCGATGCGTTTCTAACCAAAACTTATTATTCTTTAGAATATATATTTCCTGTAAAACCAATGACGACTACTTACCAAATCAAAGCCGCCGTAGATTTTTTTTTGAGAGAGAAGATAGTTGTTACTACGTAGACTTATAGCCATATGTGAGGCCTACGCATCCTCGCACGGTTTGCTGTATAACGGCAGAAAGAGCGAGTTTATGATCTTTAAGGCTGGAAACAAGTCCAACTAAACGGCATCGCCCTGACGAGAGTCACTCGCTTCAAGTACCTCGGGCACATTGTTACTGACGATCTGAAGGACGATGCTGATATGGAAAGAGAGCGAAGAGCATTATGTGTGAGAGCGAACATGCTGGTCCGCAGGTTTGCTAGGTGTTCAAGTGTAATCTTTTTACACTGGCAGCCTGTGGGTCCGATATAACCAAAAGTCGTATCATGCTATTAGAGTGCAGTACAACAACGCCTTTAGGATGCTGATTGGTCTACCCAGATTCTGCAGTGCATCCATGATGTTTGCTGAGTCACGCACCGACGGGTTTACTGCAATATTGCGCAAAAAGCAGCGTCACTGTGAGACGATCCGAGAGCTTCGCTCTCAGACTCAATAGTATCTAAGGGCGGAATTACTCCTTTAAATTGATAGATGTTAGCGTTGTGGGTTTCAGGTCCAAATATGAAGGGATTGAAGCTTTCATTCGTTATCATCCTGTTAATTATGTATGTAAATAAGTTAGATATAAATTGCGTTAGATGCTATTCTAGGCTAAAATCAAGACTACAATTAAAAGTGTAGAAAACTCGCGTTTCGTCCAAAATAGTTGGTTTAAAACATACTTCAGCATACTAATTCAGTATTGTTGGATTAGTGTATCATTTAATGTGTGCTAGATCTAGATTTATGGATTCATAAATTAGACTACTTAGGTTAATTGCAGGAATGGATCGCTGGCCAGCAAGAAAACGCGTGGACGGACGCGCGAGCTGCAGAGACATTCTACCCGCGAAGTCGAGAAAAGTGCTTATCGATCGGCACTGTGGGGCGGGGAACGCTCCCTGGAAAATAGGCCTTATACCCTTTTGTTAAGGTATATTTTCAGATGAGGAGTCGGATTAGTGGCGTGATCGTGTTAGTATTGGCTATAAATACCCCGGCGGGCCGAGGAGCGTTTCACTTTTTTATGGGACGTCGAAGCGAGATCACGTTGCAGAAGGCAAAGGCGGCCAGGCTAGGCTGACCTCTGGGCGCGTACTACTTCGAGGCGGAACAAGACTGGTCACTGCTGGGCTGCATTACGGCTGTTGCTGAGAGGAATTAGAGTTTGGTAAGGTCGCAAATGCCTTTGCGATCGTCTGGTGAGATTGAATATTTTATTTTAAAGTGTGACTAATCATAGTGAATTCTGGAATTTCTTAGGGAGTAATTATCTTGTGCGCACATTGTCTTGAATTGAGTGATTAATATTTAGGCAATATCTTTCTGCTCGTGAACTGATATGATCTTATATGATCACGTGTGTATTTTGAATATGTGGCGGTCTAATAGGTTTATCACCTAATAAATGCACTTAAGACATCATCATATTAGGATTCCGTATACTCCCATGAAATAAAGTGAACACTTATTATAGCCTAGTCATTGCAATCGACGCGGCCTGTTACTGTTACAATAGTAAATAATTCCTAATTGTATACCAGTATCTAGTGGTTAATTGTAGGTACAAATGAGGGAAATCTTTATTAAAATATGTGCTAATATTATATTGTAATTTATTTATGGAGGCGCGGGTCACCTTTTGCTCGGGGCGTCAAGGCGGGAAGAGGACATGCTGAACCAGGGACCCTACAAGTCGCTGAGACAGGCCGGTACGTGTCTGTACTATTAAGAGATTAAAATCTGGTGAGTGACCTTTATAATCACTGTATTGAATGATTCTGAAACTTATTAATTTGTTTTTGGGGACTATTATCTAACCATTTCAACGTTATCATAATTGTATTTGTGTGTCGTAATCTAGTTCTACTGTATATAGTTGGGGAATATGCTAGATAAAGTACGAGCGGTTTATGTATAGGTTATGAACGGATCTAGGTCATTGGTTAAATAACTGACGATATTACAGGAATGTTGTTTTGTTCTACATATATATTACTAGTTGATTTGTCACTGCGATATGATAGGGTTCTGTGCGCCCTTACGAGATAAAGTGATCAATTATTATACGACAACCTAGCTATAGCAATTGACTCGGTCCGTGGTACGTGTTGTAATATGAGAATAAAGTGTTAAGGCGCGGATAAGCGACTAATGTTACTACAAGTACATCTTAGACCCGGTGGTTAATTATCGATATGGTTGAGGGATTCCTTAATAGGTGAACGTAGCTGAGTAATTTAATAATGTACACCTATGATTGAGTGCTCGGTGTCGCTGACTCTTGTCACCCAGAGCACATTGAGGACCTTGATTACGTCAAGAAGAGGTGTGCTCGCACCGGTGTTGATGGACTATCGTCCCTTGGACATACTTAAGACCTCGACTGTGTCGAGAGAAGTATGACTGCACTTTATGCGCTCTTCATGGATGTGTCGCCGGAGCGAGTGGCTGAGGGTCCTCAATCTTGCAAATTGGGGATCTTCCCCGGTCAAGCTTCCGTCTTAGTCTTAACAAACCTCTTAATAAGGGGTGCGGTTGCGTTAATCTATGAAGGAATCAAATATACCTATAGGTATACCGTGTGGGATTCCTTAGCCGAATGAATGTAGCAAGGTAATTTAGTTCATGTACGCCGGTGATCGCGTCGCTTGGTGTCAGGACTCTTGTTCTCAGGGCACATTGACGACCTTGGCCAATGAGGATTCGCTCGTAAGAGGTTCCTTAGTCAAGTGAGATGTGACCGCACCTTAAGCACCGTCATGGATGTGTCATCGATTAGGCAAAGGTATTTAGAGTTCCCAATCTTGCAAATTGGGAGTTCTCATTAGCTGAGCTGTCGATTTGGTTTAGTCAAAGGCCTCTTATCTAGAGGCCTTTGTTATATTGATTTTGCGAGGGAATCCAACACTTTCACTCTTAATATCAGTAATATTTAAGTAGGTCTCTTCTTAGGTGGGGCCGTTTTATTGGGATCTCAACAAAGGTCTCACGGTGGGTTGGTAATTAATTATCATTCGTCAGTTCAATTGTGCATTGTCGTATATTTAACATTGTTCCGACTATAAAGTGCCTTTGAGTTGATTGGGTGAGATTGGTTGCTAAGACACTGTGTTACATCCATTGAGATATTTTGGGGATGAATTGTATTATAAATTGCTTAGGAAAAGTCAGTACTAATTGGTATTAGATTTGATAGAAATAACGATAGGGTAGGCGGAATCAACAGATGAGGTGGGATTACTAGCGAGTACGAGCAGCCACGAGCGAGCGAGAGGCGAGCGCTACAGTTCGCTAACAACTCTAAGATTCATCGTTAGGGAGAATCGATATTACACTAGACATTGCGTCATTCATGTACCTGGAAGTGAAACATGTACTAATATTCTATTTCAATAGACTATCATCGCATCATCATCAATATCTTGACTTACGATTATTTTCGTTATTATATCATCGCATCATCATCAATATATTGACTTACGATTATTTTCATTATTATATCATCGCATCATCATCAATAGAGATCCCATCATGGCCAACACAAGTTGACCACTATTGTATTGCGAGTCTGTTTAAAGGGCGTCACCTACCACATAGCGTAATTTATCACTTCCCACAACTTAGTATAACAAGGAATTTATGCCCACTTTAGCCTCCATAATTGTGCATCACTTAATGAAACTACAGATTTGTAAATAAATTCTAAGGAACCTGGTATAATTGTCTTACTTAAGTTATAGGTTCTACTAAAATAGGGTTAATGTACAACTTCAATTAACGTGTAACTTTTTCCCTTTATAGAAATACAAACTTCATACTTCTCGAAAAGGGCCTGGGTCTATTCGCACAACGCAGAGCCTCACCCACTAGACGAAATCACACGCCAAGCCACTTCACCAGCGCGAATCACGTATAGCTTAGGTCTAAATAGGTCTTCGAGGTTAGGTTCCAGAGATAATAAATTCTAGGTTAGATTACGGCATTGTAGGCCTGGAGTCGGACGGTTTTTTATTTGACCGAATCTCTTTCCGTCCGGCAATATCCTAGGAGATGATTTGGTCTGTTAAAGTACTCAAGCTCGATTACTTTAACATAAATAACGAGAGATTCTGTAGCTGTAGGATAGATTTACCTAGACTAGAATAAAACCCAACCTTTCTAGTAGGATCGGCCGGAACTAACTCGGTTTTTCTATTCGCTTTGGTACGAGTTAGTATTTATAGGATCAAAGTGGATATCTAGTACAATCGAGTCTTGATCTTACTGGATTAATTAATCAAAGGTTCTTTAGCTTCAAAACAAACAAAATTAATTTGATATTTCTATGGTAAATAAATGATTTATTTTCTCGCTTATTATCTGTTTAATTTTATTCAATAGCTTTTCCTTCAGGTAGGATTAAATTTTCAGACGACTAGAAGCTTCTCAGGAGCTTCAGCTTTCAGATAGGGGTTAATTTAAGTTCAGAATACAAAAACATAAAAAGCAAGCCATTTAAGAGGTTGAATCGTTACATTTTGGTGAGGCCGTGACCAGGATGAAAATAGGGTTTTAAATTCACTTTTTAGTATCCCGGGTTACTACAGAATAGAGTATTTTCGTTTTAAAAAATAAAAAAAAATTATAATAAAAGGAAAAATATTTTTTTATTACGTGATTCGCTTGGTGAAAGGGCTAATTAAATTTATTTACAGATTTTTCTGTGTGTGGGTTATACAAATAACCCACATTTTGTTGCCGTGGAGTAGATAGAGAGATGGAGTTTGTATTTTTTAATGTTGTGTTGTGTATTATTTTCAGGACTTTCTTTCTTTTATTTTATTTCAAAGAGATTTTCACGCGCGATACGTACGTGAATTGTGTTGTGTATTATTTTCAGGACTTTCTTTCTTTTATTTAATTTCAAAGGGATTTTCACGCGCGGTACGTAGGTGAATTACTAATCAATAAGTTATATCACACTAAACTATGAAAAATATGCATAGAAATAATTTTGTTGTAGACGAAGGGCTAATATTATTTTGACAGAAATTCATTTGGGGGTACACATTTTTATTCCCGACTGTACTTTTCTACATATGTTTACCAACTGCTCATTGAGACGATTCTAACGAACCCAAACTCGATAGGTTTGTGTCATTGTATCACGAAGTTCCTAGGCCCATCTTCAAACCCCAGCATCAGATTAGTTCCTTGTCATCATAACTTTAATTTGTCATGTGATTTATACATTCGTGCGAAATTTTAGGCCGAACGGAAGTCAGGAAGTGAGTCTAATCTAAGAATTAAGTAAAAACGTAACAGTACCTAAACACTCTTTTCATCGGACAGTCGTGTCAAAGTAGTGCCTACGCGTAATTTGTATAAAAGGGGGGCAGGAATGTTATGCGGAATGGCCTTACAATCTGCCAATGCCATAGCACAATTAAGTAGGTTCCATATACATCAGGCGGTTGCGGTAGTAGTTATAATAAAGTTTAGGTATAATGGTTTTATTCCAAAATAAAATAAAAATAAAATAAAACGGAATAAGGTTACCTCAAAGATAGTATTTTGTTATATTAGCATCTTATGTATTTAACTACGATTATTTCATCCTTCATATTCAATTGTTGCATTCGAGTTCGCAAGAATAGTGTTGAGGTCATTGACATTCTGTCCCACATTTTAGGCAATTATTCGTTAAACAGCGGTTAGGAAAGTACCGGTGGATGATTATAGTACCAAGGACTTAGGAACATACTAAAGAACTCATCACATAGTTATAGGTAACTTTCGTAAGCTATGGGAGAAAAGTAGGTACATTTAGATGCGTTTATACCTAGTTAGTTGACCTAGTCAAATTGAATCCAATTCTCGGCGTTTACGTTAAATCGATCGCTACTAAGTATTGTCCGAAATCTTAAGTACCTATAACCTTGCGGATATTTTCTACGTAATCGTCTTTGTAAAGAAAGTAATTGTAAGAATAGATAAGTAGGTAATTCGCGCGAGTTATATTCATTAACCAGTTAAAATGATAGGAAACTGGAGCGGTTATCTGTTACAAGAAAATGCGCATTCGAATCGGATTAGTTCCGGCTAGAAATTAAAATACCTAAGATCAAAGGTACACTATAATGGACTTTGTTGTTAGGTCATTAAGGTCAAAAGGTAAGCTGTGTGTAGGTATTTAAATGGTTGTCATCGTGAGTCAGTGAACCGGTTGTATGTACGCGTGAGATTTCAATTTTTAATTTCGTAGGTACATAAAACCACTTTGGCAGGGTTAAAATAGTGACAGGGTCGAAGTTAGACAACAAGTCAAGGGCACTTAAATACCTGGCTAACTCCACAGAGGTATATTCCTGGCATGGTAGGACTCACACATTTCCACATAAATACGCGGCCACTCTATCACGATTCACTTTATATTTAGCACTAGTCCTATTATCACTGCATTGATTCATGTTTGAATACACACTAAACCACAGTAAAACACCTTAAACTGATTAAATAATAGACCTGAATATGTGAGAATTCGGCTTGTTGAAGCCCGCGCGCAAACTAAAAACAATTTTAAACATCGAACTTGTGGTTGTTCGGGCCGACATCTTGAAATTCTGCAGACATTTGGCGCCGCGCCGTCGGTAGGTAATCGTAAAGATTTTTGGCGGGAAATTGTTGTTTAATTTGATGATAGAGGAGTAATATTAATTAACTATATATCGCGTTCACTAATAATTTGGTGGAATGGGTGAACAATTTTAGGATCATAGGATAAATATTTATGTAATGCATTAAGGTCGGTCTTAAATAAAGAGCGTCGCACGTAAAATATTTTGACACGGAAAATTATGTAGCCAATTAGATGCGTTAATATTGATAGTAACTTTATGATAATAGCATAGTGTAAATTATTTCTAATAACTAGGTAATAATATAGTTGCTTTACTTTTGAGGTGGATACTTCTTTGCTCACGTTTTGTATAGGGGTACAGTTCAAGATGTATTGGTCACTAAATATTAGTCGCAAAATGTTATTTAGTTTATATGTCGGACATGGAAATAAAGCTTAAACGACCACCATTCCTAAATGTATCGCAAGTCGGGTGAGGAATGTTAGCCATGTTGCCACATAAGTATGTGATTTACATGTACTTATACAGAATTTAGGGGTTTCGTGTCGGATGTATTAAAGGAACATAGACAACAAGGAAGTGTCTACTTGGGCTTGATAAACGGTTGTGTCCTCGGCGCGGTCTGGTTTCTCTCACGGGCCGGAACTCATATCAACGAAGTAAAAATATGGAATTAGTATGCGACAAAATTAGCTTTGTGTGGAGGTTGCGGGCTAAGTATAAGCTAGTTAGAGCCTACATATTTTATATTGGTCAATTCTAATAGGTATGTTAAGTACCTTAAAGCGTCACGCGGGTTTACGTAGGTACAATGTAATGAAAATGATAATAGATAGATTGCGCCTTACAAAACTTAGCGAAATAAAGTTTTAGACCCATCACACACTGTAGGTATAGCGAATTTCATTGTAATCAGTAGCTTAATTAACGCTAACGTACTTACGAACGTTCGAATTAGAAAATAAGTAAGTAAGTAATAATAGATATATATATATAGATATAAGATTAAGGCGCTATTGTATTAGGTCAACCTGTAAAAATAGTTGCTGTACTGAAATAAATAAATAAAATAAAAAAAAAAAAATAAAAAAAAAAATTAACACGTGTTGGCAAGCGAATGAAATAAAACGAATTCATTGAATAAGGATATTCCGAAATCCGTCTGTCTGGTTTAGTTACTTCATGAGTCATAATTATAGAGCGGGGTTTGTGAAGTTTCAGAATAATTTAAATAATTAATTATAATTCCAGTCAAGTTAGGTTTTCATATATGTATGCAAAACCAAGCACGCGTGATCTACGGTACGACATTATTAGTTAGCGAATAACTTTGATACTCAGGTTCTGAGGCGAAAGACTTCGCTGATAGGGATTTCCGAATCTCACGGGAGATTCAGCTCTAAGAAAGGGGGGCAGAAGGCTTAGAATCGTAAGACAATGTGTGTAGGGCATGAAATTGATTAACCGCAACGCACTTAATTATTAATAAGGTAGTGTTAAAGTCATGGGTTCTATCAATAGGGTTGAATGCAATTTAAATGTAGGTAGGTATAGTAAGTAAATATAGTACGGATCAATTCATTGATAGTTACGTTGATAGTAAAATTTATTACTTACGTATTTTAAACAATGGTTTCAGAATTTGTCAATGGATAGTTGTCCCAGTCTGAAACCGAAAGATTAGAGCTTGTCAGACAAATACCATATATGTACCGGTTCGCGTCAGGTTACGAAAGATATTCGCCATGTTTACATTATATGGTAACAGGGCAATTCGGAGAAATTATATTAGTAATACCAAGTTGTGCACGTGTTATTATTATTATGTACTTTAAGGCAGGAGTCGTATATATCGCATGGCACTTTAATTGGTTACCATAGTATGTGATACTGGAGTATGTAAACTAACTGTTCCACCTCTCTAGTCATTGTTGAGGTAATGTGAATTTCGAAATAGGTCGTTAATTTCGCAACTTATCTTAACAGCGCACTGGACGGGCGGTTTGTCCGGCGGGCTATGAATCGCGAGCGTCCGGGTTCGATCCCCGGTACGGAAAAATCTTTTTGTGTTTTTTTATTTTTGCTTTACTAACAATATTGTGGGCTACTACCTTTTAAACCTTTGGTTATTAAATTGAACGAATTTTACAATGTTTGGAGCAAGTTAAGGGTAATTGGGGATACTTATATATTTAGGCGTTTATAGTTTTAACATTATGCGATTTAGGTATTCATCAAATTGTGTATTTGTCTACGACATAGGGTCCGTCTATTTTTTTTCCATGAAGTACCTATGACAAAAATGACTTATCAGTTAATGTAAGAGGTTGTAATTAGGTATTATTTAAGGGTCTGCGGTATAATTTTACGGATGCATAAAATTATCATCGAGGCACTCGCGTAGGTTTATTGAACAGAACGTATGGTTGTTTATAAACGATATTCGTATTAGGGCATATTTCCAAGTTCGGTTACAAAACTAGCGCAAAATAGGTCAGATATTGGTCACGTAGGAAAATTAATTTGACCCGTGGCGGGGATATTTTGATGCTAGCGACAAACGCAAGTGATATTTCTCTCATTCATGTAAGAAATAAGTAGTCGGCCGATGGATTAACTGTCACATGAGTAAGATCGCGGTTGCTTTCCGTTCTTTCGTAACCGTTCAAAAGAGTTTAGTACCTTTATTTAATTCAGTGCTGGATTAAAATAGGCCTTATGGATTAAAATGGGGAGATTTTAGAAGAAGGAATTACTTACGGTCGGTTGACTAGACACACACTAGTCGAGTTCCTGGTAGCACAGTATTCATTGTTTCACTAACTTCACTTTAAAACTAACTTTAAATAATAATACACAATATTGACTCAAACACGAGTAATGACACGTTGGAATAGGCTGAAATAGGAGGCAAAACACTCGTTGTTGCACTATACAAGTCAGACGTAACTGGAGCAATTTATTCCTTCAAATAATAGCAATCTAGACACTAGTTATTAAATTATTTGATTAATTACGACGAATGTTGTTTACAAAATTTGTCTAGCGAGGCCGCGGGAATTTGACATTTGCTGATTTGGGTTAAGATCTGTGGTGAGGCTTTAATGTACAGCCAAGTGGAGTGTTTAAACGGTTGTTACGGTTTAGGAAAAATTAGGAGTTGTGAATACATAAAGCCTGAGCTTACTTAGAGGTGGTAATTTAATTCTAATGGGGTTTTGTCATGTGGAATACGGTGGCGGAATGAAGGGGTTAATTCAGTTTCGAGTCAAATCATTTACAGAGCATCTTACATTTATAAACTGTGTATCAGACAAGTGAGGTATTGGAAATTATGTTAAATTTTTTTTGACAAGAGAGTTCATATTTACTTAGACGGATTTTCCTTGCCTACTAACATTAAACTAGGACCTTTTATTAGATAGACCTTGCCAGTACGTTGTGTCTAGTTGATAAATCTAATGATTAATTTCCCTGCGCTTAAAGTTATTAAACTATAAATGTGATTAACAGGTCCTACCAATGTCAGAATTCGCGTCGATTTATAAGGGGCCTTTTGTAATTGGGGTCAGCATTGTGATTATAAAATACTCTGATACTACATTATACCCAAATGAGGAATCCTAGTAAGAGTTTGTATTCATACCAAAATTTGTAGACATCCCATTGAAATTGAGTCGCGCATTATGTTGGGTGTACATTATCGTTTGTAGGGCCATTATCGTTTGTATCGCGGGAGGATTAGCGTAGTCGGTTGTCTTTAATCCATTCGGTATGATAGCTTTGCAAGGGTACTACCACAATTTTAGTTAACATCTTAGACGATTAATATCAAAAAATAAATAATAAAAAGTAGAATAAGTAAAGTTATAGTCTGTGTTAAGAATAGTTACGCGATCAACTCACCGCTGGTTCAAATCGCGCGAATGGAACCGTAAGTACTTCGCGTTGTTCGTTTCACACTAGATATTTAAAAAAAAAAAGGGGGGAAATTTAGTACTTTATGCTTGATTCCGTGCTTAAAACTAGAATAGAATAGGCAACTTGTAAGTTTGTAAATAAGGTATTATGTAGTCGAGATCGTAAGGCGTATCCATAGTGTGCGCTCACGGGAGGTCGTGCGTCGTTAAGGTTAACCGACTTTCAAAAAGGGGAGGGCTCTTAGATGGGTTGTATTTTACTTCTTTAAATCAGGTTGGACGTTAATTAAAGGCCTATATAGGTTGTTCAACAACAAATTAGGTACTTGTTATAAAATATTAACAAAATGGTTGGTTGTAGTATGGGAATTTAGGTATTTTTAATGCGTAATATTTGTCGTCAGAAATATTCCTAAGTCAATAAATTGTCAAAGATGTAGTTCACGATAGATTATACCGGTAGCTATTAAGGTAGATTCGAGATCGCCGCGTTGGGGGTGGCAAAATTAGCACTGAACCCTGGTCTTATATTGATATTGAGAGGTTAGAGATCAGGTTATACTGGCTGTAAGAAATAAATCGATTTGAGTCGAGTCGTTCTGCATTGGCGAATATCAAGGTTGGCGCAATGACCGCGGGATTGTCTCGCTATCAGCTGGGCTGTTATTCTGGGCGTACTAGGGAAGCACCTCACCTCACCTCATCTTTCACCACTAGCGAAAGTAGATCTATACCCGCAGCGCTGAGTCATCGTTACCATCGTCATCATATTAGCCGGTAGACAGCTACTGTTAGACAGGACTCCCCCAAAGAGTACTAGCGGTTATATCCCAATATTTAGTTGTTACGAATTGCGGAGTCTAGAGATATTTGTACGTGACCTTTTAGGATGACGTAAAATAAGTTACAGGATAACGGGACAGGAATGACTGATAAATTAAGTACTAGATGGTATAAATTTATAATTCTTTTTTTTGAGTTGGCGGGAAATTTTAATTTTGTTCTTGTCATCCCTTCCTTTCGGAGAAAGTAGGTATACGGCGGATTGACGTCTCATAGGTATAAAGGGGGAATCAGATAACCTGTTGTCGTGCGTGTCAAATTTTAGATACTTAAGTTGAAATTTTAGATCGCGGCTCATCTTGTTTTTAAGGGATTCCTGACGGATATCATTTTCAAGTTATACGGGAATGCAGGTTCTAGATTTAAGATAAGTTTGGAATCCAGGATGGCTGATAAAATTTTTGAAAGAAAAAATCGGCGCGAGTATCATTTTCGAGTAATGCACGGATGCAGATTTCAAATTTTGTGGCTAAATTTGGAGTTCAAGAGGGCAGGGTTGGCTTTGGAGAAGAAGAGGTCGCGGCTATCGTATTCGATTAGCTTGTGATTGTATATTTTGAATTACGATACCGATGGGGGGGTAAAGGCGACGATGTTATGACAGCGTGAAGGCAGTTGCAGTTGCGGGAGCAGAATTTCAAGCACCGATTGAATACTAATTATTGAAACTTACAGGGATCTTATGACAACAGGGATGGAGTTCATAATAAGGGAAAGGAGATGAGGGCCGTGATCGTCTAGTGGTTAGGACCTTACGTAGTTATAATTATTCCGGCTTAAAGTTATCTCAAGCATGGAATATGGTTATATATTTTGTCCACATGTTATGCGCTAGGTAGTGCATAAACAACGTTAAATATTTACATGAAATAATCCATTTATTACAGGTATATCTTAAGATGTATGATGCGTTTGTCAATAAAATATTGACATCAGGCGTTAAATTTATGTGGGTCCTAATAGGGCGTGGGTGTAATCTTCATTTAGTAACCGGCGAATCTTACGTTTGCACAATATATGGTATTGGCGTAAGACTAATTTTAAACTTATGAATTATGTATTGCAATTTATCTGGTATTTACTACATAAATTATAGTATTACGAAAATTTGAGATCCAACTATAAAATTATTTAAGTTGTGAGAATGGGGGGCAGTTATTTAATTAATGACTGATAGGTAAATGGTAAATGGGATATGGCTTAAAATTTTGATATTTACGGGTTGCTCTAGGAGGGTTAATTAAGTTTGACTTACTGTCTTTTATAATCTTCAAACATATGAAGGGCAGGTTAGTTGGCTGTGTGCGAATAGGGCTGTGCGGATCAATTAAAGCAGTAAAATTTTGTTTTGCAAAATAAGTAAAGTAGTAATATTATATTATCACTTTGTTCTACTCTTCATATCATAATTTTCTCGTCATTTAAAGTAAATGTAAATTCTCATAGCATATAACTTGGGAAGAACATTATATATCATTAATGTGGTTGTACTGTCGGATTCCGTTTAGTTGGTCTAAGTCGTGTTTAGGGCAAGGGGATTAACTAGGTTGGGTGGGTAAATAGTGTGTTCGTTGAGTTAAGAGATGTATTGTAACATCCGTTTTTGAACGCACCCTAAGGCACTCCATATATAGACTAAACATTGGCCTATATTCATTCTTTTCACAACAGGCAACTCTCAAAGAAGTATTTGTTTCGGATTAATTCCATAGTCTCCTCTCATTCATATTAAATATTGTAGGTATATATTCAACTTAAAAAAAATACCTAAGAAGACTTAAAACAGAATACCAGTCCTTTACAAAATGGTAGAATCATTATATTTATGGTCGGATGGATGCCCGAGATATTATTTTTACACTGGCAACATTCGAGAGAATAAAGAAAAGTGGAGCTGTCAAATGGAGGGATATTGGCTGGCGAGATAGAATGGAGTTTTAATCTTCAAACATCCCGATAAAATCTATATAATACGTCTTGGACTAAAAGGAATAATTAAATGCGCTGTTAGCGGCGACGGCCGAGGCCATTTGTTTTGGCCATGATTATGGGTAAGTGTTTCAAACGAAATAACCATAGTGCCGGCATACATTTTTGCACGATTTGGTTCTTACTTTCTTCCTCTTTGTTTTAGCTTAACACACCAAGCTAACTCCGTCCGCTGATCATGCCTGACGTTAAAGCGATCAAAGCTCTGATATAACTACACTATGGTAAGCTAACTTTATTTTCACAAATACATTTAAAGGTTATAACAAAATGGTACCAAATCCATGTTTACTCAGATGTTCAATTCATTTACAGTGTACCTAATAAGCGGAGCCTACGAAAGGCCTACCCTTCGACTGTATAACCTACAGGACAGGTTAAAACTCTGCTGTCAGAAACCCTTTACTTAAGGTATGTAGCTATGAATTCCTAAAGGGTAGGTAGAAGTGATTCCTAAAGAAAGGAAATAGTGAATAAACTGAGATAATCTTTATTTCAGGGTTTTTCGTATACCCCGGGTCGTTCCTCAGCGACTCCGGCTGAAGGAAAGGAGGTTCCTCTCGGCAGGGACCGGTGAGATGAAGGTCGTGAAGGTGTAGCCGTTCCGCGGAGCTCTTCCGGCGTTGCAGCGCGCAGACGGGAACGGCGGTACAAGCTGACCTCTATAACAAACGTCCGGGACAGGTCCCGCTTACTGTAAGGCTAGTGCATTGTCAAAGATTTCCTCCGGGTGAGTAATTTTGTATTCACCTCTTCACACATACACACACCTACTGGCTCTTAGTATGGTTCATGGAATAAGCCAATCTTATATTGTACAACTTAATATCCAGGTCGTTATCATATAACAAACTAGATTTATCTATCGGAGGGGACGCCTGACCGATACGGATGCCTATGTGGTATGCTTATTTTAATGTAATGCTTTTTGTAACCCTGTAGGGGTAATGCTGGTAAACCAACCATCACACATGTAAGATCCTGAATATATAAGAATATATAAATTCCCAGAACCAACCGTTTCTTTGTTCACCACCCCCTTTTTAAGGAACCGTTTGAGAGGGGTTCCCCAAACCCAACCCACCTACTATTTAAATCATAAAGGCGCCCACTTTCTTCTCATGACCAAATTTATTAACATCTAATTTGAATGGGTGTTTGTTGGGAATTCTGGAACACTTCCATTGGGTGAATCGCTCCACAGGCTGGGGGACCGCCCCCTAACTTTATTGGAGTCTCAACTGAGCTAGCCCGGGCAAAATAACGTTACAATTGGCGTACCCAACGTAGTGGGCCTGAGGTTTCTGTGGTGGTGAACACTGATCGGCAGCAACTGTGTGTGCGTGTAGGGAGTTCGGAGGACTCATTCATGTTTATTATTTTTTTGATAGTACGTTCTATTGGCGTGCCTGGTGTATATACATTGACTGTTGTCGCCGACCGCTTAAATGGTCGTGACGGGTTTTTCTTTTCTTCGGCAGTCACTGTATACCCTTTCTTTTCTTTGCTGCTGTATTAATATAAAGTGTTTAGTACTTTAACTGTGTTCTTGGGTCTCTGTACTTGGAAAGAGCCCTCGGTAGTTATCTATAATTTCTAAAACTTAGGTATACTTACTTGTAATATTATACCGATCATGGATATGTCTATTAAGATAGAATACCTCCTTAAGGAGGAGCTTCAACATGAATTGAAGGCTGTACACATACCTTTCGAGGTAGATGACACATCAGACACTTTAAGGAAGCTTTTGCGTCAGACTCGAGCTCTAGTTCGGCGTGGCAGTTTCAAACCTGCAGCATCTCCTGTTGCTGCGACGGACGCAGTTTCTGAGTTAGGAGCTTGTAAGGCGAAGGTAGTCAGTTTGAAGGCGGCGATTGCTAACGGTGAGGATTTAACAGAGGTCCAACGAGATAGGTACCTTGCGCGGTCCAACTACTATTTGGAGAGGTTAGGTCGCATTGCTGGTCACAATGAAGAGGTCGAGAAGCTTCGGGGCACGCTGGTGGGATGCCTGTCTCGGCTGAACGAGAGTGACGTGTCATCGGATTCTGAAGACGATACTAAGGACGTTCCGCCGAAGCAGGAACCTCCGGGAGCTTGCCGTGCTGAGACCCGACACAATCTCAACAGTCTAAATCTGCGTTTTAGGGGAGACTCTTGTGTCCGGACTTTTGTCATGCGCCTCAATGAGCTTCGGCTGGCTAGGGAAATTCCCGAACGGGTCATCTATAACGGTTTCCCCGATATAGTTGACGGTGCAGCACTTTTCTGGTATCGTGCTAATAAGGATCGCTTTTCCAACTACGAGGAGCTCCTTGAAGCCCTTAAAGCGGACTTTGACATCCCAGACTATGACCACAAGTTGATGAACGAGATTAAAGCTCGTACCCAAGCTCGGCACGAGTCGATAGTCGTGTACTTATCGTTCATGGGAGGGTTGTTTTCGCGTCTCTCTAAGCCGCCATCTGAGGCGGAACAACTGGACATTCTTTTAAGGAACATCCGTCCAGAGTATAGCCGTGAGCTTGCCCTTAGGGACATTTCCACACTAACGGAATTGAAAAGGGTTTGCATGCGCCTTGAGTTGGCGGGTGCACGCGCTTCGAGTTTTGTCGAACCCGGTACGCCCAGTCACACCGTAGCCCCAGACATGCAATATAAGCCACGTAATGGGCCACGTAGACATATGGTGGACTCGGTGAGTAGGGTAAAGTGTACTACTCTAACATGTTTCCGCTGTAAAGGGCAGGACCACACTGCAAGCCGTTGCCCTCGGTCTCGGGAAGTGGTATGTTTTAAGTGCGGCCGACCTGGTGTACGCACTCCTGAGTGTCCAGAATGTAGTCTGGTTTCTTCTCATTCAAAAAACTAATCAGGCCGGTCTCGCGGGACCACAGGAACGTGGTTGCGTCGGGCTCCGACGAGACCTATTTCTTACCTCCACACGACGACGTCCGACCTTACCTTACTGTGCAAGTGTTGAATGTTAATGTGTGTGGACTACTTGATTGCGGCGCCAGTTGTAGCGTGCTAGGAGCTGGCGCTCATTTGAAATTCCTTCAACTGAATATGGAAATGCAAGAGTTTAGCCATCCAAAGATCCTAAATGTAGCCAATGGCATGAGTTTTACTTGTAAAAACTTTATGAACTTACCGGTCCAGTATAAGGGTATGGTTAAACTCGTTCAGTTTCATATCCAGCCGGAAATAACTATTCCGATCCATTTTGGTATCAACTTCTGGAAAGCTTTTAACGTGGCTCCCGAGGTTTTGGCGTGTTTGCCCGAACGGGTTGATTCGATGACTGGGGGATGTATAGAGGAGGACGGCCTTCGCGATTACGTGTCTCTTACCCCTATGCAGAAGAAGGAGATTGAGGGGGTTCGGTCGCTGTTCGACAATATTAACACGGATAAGGTGGGATTAGGTCGTACACATTTGATACAGCACGTGATTAACACTGGCGAAGCTGCCCCAATTAAGCAGAAGTACTACCGCCTAAGTCCTCCGAAGCTTCAGTACTTAGACGAAGAGCTAGATCGTATGCTTGCCAAGGGAATAGTCGAACCCTCTTACTCTGAATGGAACTCACCTGTTACTATGGTACCTAAGTTGAACGGGGACATGCGGTTGTGCTTGGATAGTCGTCGTCTGAACGCAGTATCTAAAACTGATGCGTACCCTCTCCCGTATATAAATTACATCATCGATAATTTACGAGATGCTAAATACTTGACATCATTAGATCTGAGTGCCGCCTACCACCAAATACCTTTACATCCCGACTCAAAGGAGAAAAGCGCTTTTACCGTGCCTCGACGGGGATTGTTCCATTATAATGTAATGTGTTTTGGACTGGTCGGCGCCGCTGCCACGATGCAGCGCCTAATGGATAGCCTATTCACCGCTGAGTTTGATAATAAAGTCTTCGCGTATATCGACGATATCGTTATTTGTACTTCTTCTTTTGAGGAGCATGTGAGTATCCTAAAACGTGTTTATGAGAAATTAAAACATGCAAACCTAACTATTAACACGCAGAAATCTCAATTTTGTCGTAGCGAGTTAAAGTATCTTGGCTATGTAGTGGATCGTTTCGGTTTAAGAACGGACCCCTCCAAGGTCGAGGTGATAATGAATTTTCCTACCCCTAGGGACCCGAAGGAGTTGAAACGCTTCCTGGGATTAGCCGGATGGTATAGGCGTTTTATAAATAACTTTTCTCAAGTTGCGCGACCTCTTACCCGCCTAACTAGCAGGAAGGTTAAATTCCATTGGACACCCGAGGCTGAGGAATCCTTTAACACCTTGAAGTCTGCGTTGATATCGGCTCCTATACTGAGATGCCCCGACTTCTCACAACCTTTCTACCTACACACTGACGCCAGTTCTTTTGCTATAGGGGTGGTCTTAATGCAGAAAGGGGAGGAGGGCGTTGAGCATCCCATCGCCTATAGCAGCAGGACTCTAAACGCGCAGGAGGTTAACTATACCGCCACGGAACGGGAGTTGCTGGCAATTTTGTATGGTTTGGAGCAGTACCGTGCTTACGTTGAAGGTCTGAAGTGCTACATCGTGACGGATCATGCATCTTTGCAATGGTTCTATAAACTTAAGAACCCTACGGGACGTTTAAATCGGTGGGCTTGTCGCTTAAGCCAATTTGACTTCGACATCATACACAAGAAAGGTAAGGAACATGTAATACCCGACTCCCTTTCGCGTATTAAAGTAGATTCCATCTCTTTCCATCCTGCGACGGTCGTGGACCCTTGGTACTTAAAATTACTCAAAGATTGCACTGATAATCCGCGTTTGTTTCCGAATTTCACGGTAACGGACGGTCGCGTCTTTCGGTTGTCCAAAAATAAATATAGCTTAACCTCACAGTTTGAGTGGAGACAGGTGGTGCCTTTGGAACATCGCGAAGCCATCATAAAGCAGTACCACGACGACCCTACCTCGGGCCACTTCGGAGTGTCCAAGACTCACAAGCGAATAAGCGCCGCTTACTTTTGGCCATCTCTCTATCGTGATGTCGAGGGGTATGTGTCGTCTTGCGAGGTTTGTAAGTGTTACAAACCGAGCAACACCGCAAGGGCAGGCCTTATGGGAAATCCCCGTACTGTCACGAAGCCATGGGAGGCGATCTCATGCGATATCCTGGGACCCTTTCCCCCGTCTTATGCGAGGAACCAGTATTTATTCGTTTGCTCAGACTACTTTAGCAAATACGCGCTGCTGTTTCCATTACGTAATATCACTGCAAAGGCCATTGTAAGGTGCATGGAGAAGGGTGTGTTTCATTTGCATGGAGCCTGTAAGTATATGTACGTTGATAACGGACCCCAGTTTATATCGAAAGAGTTTAGAGATTTGCTTCATAAGTATAACGTCCCGAACATTTTCTATAACCCCCGGTATCATCCCCAGGTTAACCAAACGGAAAGACTGAATCGCGATATTGTGCGCGCTGTGGCCTCTTACGTGCGTTCTGACCATAGGAAATGGGACCAGAACATATCTGAGATACAGTGTGCCTTGAACACCGCCGTGCATGCAAGCACGAAGTTCACTCCGTTCTATTTAAACCACGGGAGAGAGATGATATTGGATGGATCCCAGCACAATCTGGATGTGCCTGTTGATCCAACATCTGTCACTATTAATCAGGAGCCATTTGCATCGAATTTGCCTCGGCTTAAGGAAGTCTACCAGACGGTTCAGGGACACCTGCAAAAAGCGTATTCCCATAACGTTAAATATTACAATATGCGGAAGAGGTCCATTGAATTTCAGGAGGGTCAGATTCTCTACAAGCGCTGTTTTCCGTTATCCGATGCTAGCAAGTATTTCAGTGCGAAATTGGCTCCCAAGTTTGTGCGGTGTGTAGTGGAGAGGAAGCATTCTCCCCTGGTTTACTCCTTGAAATCCATGGAGGGGAAGCCTCTGGGGAAATTCCACATCAAAGATTTAATTGAACGTGGTGACTCTTGGCCACAGGGTGCCGGAGCCACATAGCGTTCCTTCTAGAGGATGTTATTCATTAGTTCTTGGCGGAATCAATGCTAGGGAACTGTGAATCTTTCCTTATTCAGTAGTCTTAAGTATGATAGTTGCTAGAGGATATTATTCATTAGTTCTTGGCGGAACGAATGCTTTGAAACTGTGAATCTCTCCTTATTATGTAGCCTAATGTACGATAGTTAAGGTGTTTTCGTGTTACATTAAATAAATACGTTGAGTAATTTGCCTTAGGAAATGTTAGGGTAAAAATCGTCTGGACTGCAGGAGAACAAAAGGTCAGGAGAACATCTGTCCCGACTGCTGGTTAAAAAAAAAAAAAAAGGGGTTTGTTATTGTTGCTGGAAAAGAAAATATTAGGATAGGAATCGTCTGGACTGCAGGAGAACAAAAGGTAAGGAGAACATCTGTCCCGACTGCTGGTTAAAAAAAAAAAAAAGGGGTTTGTTATTGTTGCTGGAAAAGAAAATATTAGGATAGGAATCGTCTGGACTGCAGGAGAACAAAAGGTAAGGAGAACATCTGTCCCGACTGCTGTTTAAAAAAAAAAAAAAAAAAAAAAGGTTTGTTATTGATGCTGGTTAAGAAAGTATTAGTATATAAATGTATAGTGATAGTTACCCGGGTTAGTATAAGGCTAGTATAAAGATTAATAATAATTATATATAGTTGTACTTACAGCTAGTGCTGTCTTCCTTTAACGCGTAGTTTAAAGATATTAAAAGGCAAGTTGAATAAGTCTCAATCGCTTACGCCTTGCGCGTAACCTACATGAGATGAAAACGGATAGGGGTTTTTTTTTTGATCCTAAATTAAATTGCTGGTTTGTTATTATGCTAGGACCGCTCTGCGCTGCAGAGTGAAGTTCCAGGTTATTTCTATTGGTTAGGTGCTCTTTAAATGAGAGGGCAATCAAATAATATTATTATTGGAGTTCTTGGCTGCGTGTCGCGCCCTCCGTTTCTCTTAGTTGTATTATTATTGGAGTTCTTGGCTGCGTGTCGCGCCCTCCGTTTCTCTTAGTTGTATTATTATTGGAGTTCTTGGCTGCGTGTCGCGCCCTCCGTTTCTCTTAGTTGTATTATTATTGGAGTTCTTGGCTGCGTGTCGCGCCCTCCGTTTCTCTTAGTTGTATTATTATTGGAGTTCTTGGCTGCGTGTCGCGCCCTCCGTTTCTCTTAGTTGTATTATTATTGGAGTTCTTGGCTGCGTGTCGCGCCCTCCGTTTACAATGTTAAGGATTTGTCAAAGTCAATCGTCCGTTGATCATGCTTGACGTGAAAGCGATCACAACAACTGTGAACTGTGTATCACACCGGTGACACTTGTTTCGAGGAGTGAGGTGTTTTCTTTTTGTTTTGGCGAGTAGCTCTCATGCGTGAGGCTATGGGCCAAACATGTTTCACGCGAGATTGTTAGTTAAGGAATTTAAATAATTCCCCCTGCGGGCGGCAATTGTAGGGTTCTTATTCCAACATGGGTCTACGGTCCATGATGTAATTAAAAGACTACACACATTTTGATGGCCAAGGGGGTATCGTGTCTATCGTCGAACCTTTCCATCTTCGTTAGGGTTTTGTTCGTGCATTCGTCGTTTACATTTTGAGTTTCAGTTACTAGTGCAGTATTGCGTTTCTTTCAGGCATGAAATAGGTCCCTCGTACTTCTATCGTCTCTCGGTGGTTGGAGTCTCTCCTGCCGCTTGGAGAACAATTTTTGTTTCAGAATTTTAGAAATTCTGAAACAAAAATTGTTCCGACAACTAAATGGGTACTGTAACATCCGTTTTTGAACGCACCCTAAGGCACTCCATATATAGACTAAACATTGGCCTATATTCATTCTTTTCACAACAGGCAACTCTCAAAGAAGTATTTGTTTCGGATTAATTCCATAGTCTCCTCTCATTCATATTAAATATTGTAGGTATATATTCAACTTGTAAAAAATACCTAAGAAGACTTAAAACAGAATACCAGTCCTTTACAAAATGGTAGAATCATTATATTTATGGTCGGATGGATGCCCGAGATATTATTTTTACACTGGCAACATTCGAGAGAATAAAGAAAAGTGGAACTGTCAAATGGAGGGATATTGGCTGGCGAGATAGAATGGAGTTTTAATCTTCAAACATCCCGATAAAATCTATATAATACGTCTTGGACTAAAAGGAATAATTAAATGCGCTGTTAGCGGCGACGGCCGAGGCCATTTGTTTTGGCCATGATTATGGGTAAGTGTTTCAAACGAAATAACCATAGTGCCGGCATACATTTTTGCACGATTTGGTTCTTACTTTCTTCCTCTTTGTTTTAGCTTAACACACCAAGCTAACTCCGTCCGCTGATCATGCCTGACGTTAAAGCGATCAAAGCTCTGATATAACTACACTATGGTAAGCTAACTTTATTTTCACAAATACATTTAAAGGTTATAACAAAATGGTACCAAATCCATGTTTACTCAGATGTTCAATTCATTTACAGTGTACCTAATAAGCGGAGCCTACGAAAGGCCTACCCTTCGACTGTATAACCTACAGGACAGGTTAAAACTCTGCTGTCAGAAACCCTTTACTTAAGGTATGTAGCTATGAATTCCTAAAGGGTAGGTAGAAGTGATTCCTAAAGAAAGGAAATAGTGAATAAACTGAGATAATCTTTATTTCAGGGTTTTTCGTATACCCCGGGTCGTTCCTCAGCGACTCCGGCTGAAGGAAAGGAGGTTCCTCTCGGCAGGGACCGGTGAGATGAAGGTCGTGAAGGTGTAGCCGTTCCGCGGAGCTCTTCCGGCGTTGCAGCGCGCAGACGGGAACGGCGGTACAAGCTGACCTCTATAACAAACGTCCGGGACAGGTCCCGCTTACTGTAAGGCTAGTGCATTGTCAAAGATTTCCTCCGGGTGAGTAATTTTGTATTCACCTCTTCACACATACACACACCTACTGGCTCTTAGTATGGTTCATGGAATAAGCCAATCTTATATTGTACAACTTAATATCCAGGTCGTTATCATATAACAAACTAGATTTATCTATCGGAGGGGACGCCTGACCGATACGGATGCCTATGTGGTATGCTTATTTTAATGTAATGCTTTTTGTAACCCTGTAGGGGTAATGCTGGTAAACCAACCATCACACATGTAAGATCCTGAATATATAAGAATATATAAATTCCCAGAACCAACCGTTTCTTTGTTCACCACCCCCTTTTTAAGGAACCGTTTGAGAGGGGTTCCCCAAACCCAACCCACCTACTATTTAAATCATAAAGGCGCCCACTTTCTTCTCATGACCAAATTTATTAACATCTAATTTGAATGGGTGTTTGTTGGGAATTCTGGAACACTTCCATTGGGTGAATCGCTCCACAGGCTGGGGGACCGCCCCCTAACTTTATTGGAGTCTCAACTGAGCTAGCCCGGGCAAAATAACGTTACAGTATGAGTCCGCATAAAAGGCAGCGTTGAGTGTGTGATTGTATGATAACAATGGGCTTTTACCGACTGGCCGGAGTTCGCAGTGCAACCTAGGTTTGTTGGTACTGATTGATCTCTCCAAACCATTTTACACCGGTGTTTCCGCAGTTATAGTTTGGTTAGGTTAAAGTCATAAAATGACAAGGTCCTTGTGTGACTAACTGTGGCGACACTATACTCTACAGAAGCTAAGCTGAAAGGCTAAGCTAGTCTTATCTTCGTCCTACACATCTCTTCGTGGCAAGGATACTTCCGACACCATATTCTTCGGGATGATTTGTCAACGAACATTCATTCTGAAACTTAAGTAATAATATTTTAACTTCCATTACTGGGAATTTATCAGGAATTTCCTATTATATGTTAAGTAATTTGCAATGTCAAGATTACAATCTTGCAAGGGTTCAATGAACATGGTTTGTTGAAATTAAATTTAGTAAGGCTGTTATTCTTACACGATGGTGAAGTGTTGCATTTTGTATTTGAGTAATGCAAACGTATTTTATAGTAGTTACGACATTTCTACAGTAAAGCTGGGTGGGGCTTGGACGCATGTAGTCGGATTCTCTATAGGATGTCAAGGCACTTCCTAGAGACCCCACGGGGTTGATGAATGTTACTGTGTGCGACTGGGTCACGTTCGGTATAGAGATAGAGTATCATCGCGAACGACGATTATAATTAAAGTTTGTTTGATGTTTTGTCAGTATTATCACTATCGTTAATGGTGTGATGGTGCTGTCAGGACATTGAAGGGATTAATGCAAAATTAACCCAGTAGTTTATGAACAGTTTGCCTCTAGTGTGGAATACAGTCTGAAGTCGGATATCCTAGTCAAGTAGAAACATTCTCCACTGGGTTTGCTTGGTGGTTATCTTTGTACTCAGTGTTCTGCTGTTCGCATGGGGAGTTATTGTAATAACATAGACCGAGATATGTGGTTGAACCTGGATCCTTGGTAGCCAGAAGGTATCTGAGGGTTCGGGGTGTTAGTGCAACATCGTGGTCATTAGGATCTATTGGGCTCACAACCTAGTACTTTGTGCGAATGGGAGTATTCTGGGGAAGTTTTCTAGCGGCGCCGACCGAGATATGTGGTCTAACTTGAGTTTGTAGTGGCCAGGGGGCATCTGTGGGCTCAAGGTGAAGCTAGAAGATAATTATATTGTGTCATCGGCCGAGATATGTGGCCTAACTTGTACTGACGGAAGCCAGAAGGCAACTGGAGGTGCAAGGTGGTGCAGTATAGGGGTTTGTATTGCCAGCCGAGATATGTGGCTAAACTTGAGTTTGTGGTGGCCAGGGGGCATCTGTGGACTCAAGGTGGTACCGTAGGGATGGGTATGTGTGTCATCAGCCGAGATATGTGGCTAAACTTGTGCTGACGGAAGCCAGAAGGTGACTGGAGGCACAAGGTGATACAGGGGCTATTCTTCAACGTCCATCACCAAGCAAACGTAGTGGTTAAACATTCACACACCTAAAATACACTTGTTGGAGAGATCGATATATCAACGAATTGAAACTTCCCGAGTTATGGGGTTGGCATTTTTTTTGCAAAATTATAATCATAGATTATTGGTCAGAATTAATTGGGAGATTGATGTAAATAGACACAGCTAACAAATCTAGCCTTCAGTTAGAGTAATATTATATTTAAATTTGGTATAAAGACAGTAGGTTAACGGAATTATCTACTCAAAGTTATTTTAAAATTCACCATTTATAGGTCGCAATTCCTTGTTTATTGCTTAAGTATGTTTTAGATTGTGATAATGCTTCGCTCAATATCGTAGATTTCTCGCTGTGCATGATCATGGGGCAGAATGAGACGATCCGAGAGCTTCGCTCTCAGACTCAATAGTATCTAAGGGCGGAATTACTCCTTTAAATTGATAGATGTTAGCGTTGTGGGTTTCAGGTCCAAATATGAAGGGATTGAAGCTTTCATTCGTTATCATCCTGTTAATTATGTATGTAAATAAGTTAGATATAAATTGCGTTAGATGCTATTCTAGGCTAAAATCAAGACTACAATTAAAAGTGTAGAAAACTCGCGTTTCGTCCAAAATAGTTGGTTTAAAACATACTTCAGCATACTAATTCAGTATTGTTGGATTAGTGTATCATTTAATGTGTGCTAGATCTAGATTTATGGATTCATAAATTAGACTACTTAGGTTAATTGCAGGAATGGATCGCTGGCCAGCAAGAAAACGCGTGGACGGACGCGCGAGCTGCAGAGACATTCTACCCGCGAAGTCGAGAAAAGTGCTTATCGATCGGCACTGTGGGGCGGGGAACGCTCCCTGGAAAATAGGCCTTATACCCTTTTGTTAAGGTATATTTTCAGATGAGGAGTCGGATTAGTGGCGTGATCGTGTTAGTATTGGCTATAAATACCCCGGCGGGCCGAGGAGCGTTTCACTTTTTTATGGGACGTCGAAGCGAGATCACGTTGCAGAAGGCAAAGGCGGCCAGGCTAGGCTGACCTCTGGGCGCGTACTACTTCGAGGCGGAACAAGACTGGTCACTGCTGGGCTGCATTACGGCTGTTGCTGAGAGGAATTAGAGTTTGGTAAGGTCGCAAATGCCTTTGCGATCGTCTGGTGAGATTGAATATTTTATTTTAAAGTGTGACTAATCATAGTGAATTCTGGAATTTCTTAGGGAGTAATTATCTTGTGCGCACATTGTCTTGAATTGAGTGATTAATATTTAGGCAATATCTTTCTGCTCGTGAACTGATATGATCTTATATGATCACGTGTGTATTTTGAATATGTGGCGGTCTAATAGGTTTATCACCTAATAAATGCACTTAAGACATCATCATATTAGGATTCCGTATACTCCCATGAAATAAAGTGAACACTTATTATAGCCTAGTCATTGCAATCGACGCGGCCTGTTACTGTTACAATAGTAAATAATTCCTAATTGTATACCAGTATCTAGTGGTTAATTGTAGGTACAAATGAGGGAAATCTTTATTAAAATATGTGCTAATATTATATTGTAATTTATTTATGGAGGCGCGGGTCACCTTTTGCTCGGGGCGTCAAGGCGGGAAGAGGACATGCTGAACCAGGGACCCTACAAGTCGCTGAGACAGGCCGGTACGTGTCTGTACTATTAAGAGATTAAAATCTGGTGAGTGACCTTTATAATCACTGTATTGAATGATTCTGAAACTTATTAATTTGTTTTTGGGGACTATTATCTAACCATTTCAACGTTATCATAATTGTATTTGTGTGTCGTAATCTAGTTCTACTGTATATAGTTGGGGAATATGCTAGATAAAGTACGAGCGGTTTATGTATAGGTTATGAACGGATCTAGGTCATTGGTTAAATAACTGACGATATTACAGGAATGTTGTTTTGTTCTACATATATATTACTAGTTGATTTGTCACTGCGATATGATAGGGTTCTGTGCGCCCTTACGAGATAAAGTGATCAATTATTATACGACAACCTAGCTATAGCAATTGACTCGGTCCGTGGTACGTGTTGTAATATGAGAATAAAGTGTTAAGGCGCGGATAAGCGACTAATGTTACTACAAGTACATCTTAGACCCGGTGGTTAATTATCGATATGGTTGAGGGATTCCTTAATAGGTGAACGTAGCTGAGTAATTTAATAATGTACACCTATGATTGAGTGCTCGGTGTCGCTGACTCTTGTCACCCAGAGCACATTGAGGACCTTGATTACGTCAAGAAGAGGTGTGCTCGCACCGGTGTTGATGGACTATCGTCCTTTGGACATACTTAAGACCTCGACTGTGTCGAGAGAAGTATGACTGCACTTTATGCGCTCTTCATGGATGTGTCGCCGGAGCGAGTGGCTGAGGGTCCTCAATCTTGCAAATTGGGGATCTTCCCCGGTCAAGCTTCCGTCTTAGTCTTAACAAACCTCTTAATAAGGGGTGCGGTTGCGTTAATCTATGAAGGAATCAAATATACCTATAGGTATACCGTGTGGGATTCCTTAGCCGAATGAATGTAGCAAGGTAATTTAGTTCATGTACGCCGGTGATCGCGTCGCTTGGTGTCAGGACTCTTGTTCTCAGGGCACATTGACGACCTTGGCCAATGAGGATTCGCTCGTAAGAGGTTCCTTAGTCAAGTGAGATGTGACCGCACCTTAAGCACCGTCATGGATGTGTCATCGATTAGGCAAAGGTATTTAGAGTTCCCAATCTTGCAAATTGGGAGTTCTCATTAGCTGAGCTGTCGATTTGGTTTAGTCAAAGGCCTCTTATCTAGAGGCCTTTGTTATATTGATTTTGCGAGGGAATCCAACACTTTCACTCTTAATATCAGTAATATTTAAGTAGGTCTCTTCTTAGGTGGGGCCGTTTTATTGGGATCTCAACAAAGGTCTCACGGTGGGTTGGTAATTAATTATCATTCGTCAGTTCAATTGTGCATTGTCGTATATTTAACATTGTTCCGACTATAAAGTGCCTTTGAGTTGATTGGGTGAGATTGGTTGCTAAGACACTGTGTTACATCCATTGAGATATTTTGGGGATGAATTGTATTATAAATTGCTTAGGAAAAGTCAGTACTAATTGGTATTAGATTTGATAGAAATAACGATAGGGTAGGCGGAATCAACAGATGAGGTGGGATTACTAGCGAGTACGAGCAGCCACGAGCGAGCGAGAGGCGAGCGCTACAGTTCGCTAACAACTCTAAGATTCATCGTTAGGGAGAATCGATATTACACTAGACATTGCGTCATTCATGTACCTGGAAGTGAAACATGTACTAATATTCTATTTCAATAGACTATCATCGCATCATCATCAATATCTTGACTTACGATTATTTTCGTTATTATATCATCGCATCATCATCAATATATTGACTTACGATTATTTTCATTATTATATCATCGCATCATCATCAATAGAGATCCCATCATGGCCAACACAAGTTGACCACTATTGTATTGCGAGTCTGTTTAAAGGGCGTCACCTACCACATAGCGTAATTTATCACTTCCCACAACTTAGTATAACAAGGAATTTATGCCCACTTTAGCCTCCATAATTGTGCATCACTTAATGAAACTACAGAATTGTAAATAAATTCTAAGGAACCTGGTATAATTGTCTTACTTAAGTTATAGGTTCTACTAAAATAGGGTTAATGTACAACTTCAATTAACGTGTAACTTTTTCCCTTTATAGAAATACAAACTTCATACTTCTCGAAAAGGGCCTGGGTCTATTCGCACAACGCAGAGCCTCACCCACTAGACGAAATCACACGCCAAGCCACTTCACCAGCGCGAATCACGTATAGCTTAGGTCTAAATAGGTCTTCGAGGTTAGGTTCCAGAGATAATAAATTCTAGGTTAGATTACGGCATTGTAGGCCTGGAGTCGGACGGTTTTTTATTTGACCGAATCTCTTTCCGTCCGGCAATATCCTAGGAGATGATTTGGTCTGTTAAAGTACTCAAGCTCGATTACTTTAACATAAATAACGAGAGATTCTGTAGCTGTAGGATAGATTTACCTAGACTAGAATAAAACCCAACCTTTCTAGTAGGATCGGCCGGAACTAACTCGGTTTTTCTATTCGCTTTGGTACGAGTTAGTATTTATAGGATCAAAGTGGATATCTAGTACAATCGAGTCTTGATCTTACTGGATTAATTAATCAAAGGTTCTTTAGCTTCAAAACAAACAAAATTAATTTGATATTTCTATGGTAAATAAATGATTTATTTTCTCGCTTATTATCTGTTTAATTTTATTCAATAGCTTTTCCTTCAGGTAGGATTCAATTTTCAGACGACTAGAAGCTTCTCAGGAGCTTCAGCTTTCAGATAGGGGTTAATTTAAGTTCAGAATAGGAGAACATAAAAAGCAAGCCAATTTATGAGGTTGAATCGTTACAACTGCTGGGCAGAGTTAGGGGCAGCTCAAACAGCATCCTAAGGATGATAGATGATCATGTGTGTTGTCCTGTACTTAATAAAATAATATTAAATGTTAAATCTAACTTAGTTTTTAAGTACTAACATTTTTTAAGCCTTATACTAACAACAATGAGATCAATGTTATTTTAGAAATTAAATAAATTGAATTGAATAGTACCTAAGTAATTACTACTAGAAAAACTTTATAAGTATTTATATCCATTCAAAATTCAAACAGTTATGTTAAATATTTAGAGCCAAATCGTTTGCAATCAAAACAGTGAGAATCATAACACAAACTTAAAGGTTAAAGCTTATGCACTAACAAGCTGCGCTTTGGAAGAAATGAGCGATGGAAATACCAAACTGCAGTGAAATTCGACTACGCGCTCGCTTGACGAACTTTACTGCACATGAGGAATAAGTGGATACGATCTGAAACATCAATGAGAAGGTAACAAAGTTTTTTTACTGAATAACCAGATAGTCACACTTAACTCAATACTTCATACTTACAACCTTAATCCATAACAATAGAGGTTAACAATAGGTGTCAACTAGTAGGCATTAAGGTACTGGGAGTTTATCTCAGATTAGTAATATGCAAAACTTATATAGGTATACCTTTCTCGGGTGGAGATGAATTCTGGAGTGAAGACCGCGAACAACTTGCCCCGTGTGACGACCAGGAGAGAGTGGCGGAAAGCGGTTAGATACGGAGGCCTATGTCGAGCAGTGGATGACTAAGGTCTGAAGATAATGATGATGATGTATTTCTTTTCCGGGCAGTTCACCATTATTGGCAACACAAACTCGTCTTGAAACTAACCGAGATCTAAAGACAGAACTTTTGCTTACCCATTTCTCAGCGGATGGACTCTTTGCTGTGTATCGTGGTCTCTTTTATTTACTGTTAGTATTGATAGCATAGCTAGCATGATTCATATAGGCAAGCGTGTAAGTAGTGTGTACTTGCAAGTGAGTGAGTGCGAGAGTGGCGAAAGCTTTTGTGTCTGAGATATACATATGTGGTCAATCCTAAATAAATAGCTAGGCAGACGCTGCCTGCTGACCCTGCTCCGTATGATAATCTCGTTCATCCACATTGTAACATTTTATAACGACCTCTTTTTTGAATAACCACAGTACCTTCATGTAATGTAACTTAAATAATAGGGAACTTGCATATTTTTATTTTATTACGAAAATCAAAAGTATAATCCAGGATTAAAACAACTGTAGCATTAAAGCTTTCTTATGATTTATTTTTCTGATTTTATATGCATTTGAAATCTGCACGCGCCGGCACCCCCCGAAAACGCTCTACATATATTAAACGAGCTTATGCTATGACTTCACAAGGCTGTGACTCACAGCATACATTCTCGGCGCGTTTACTATGGAGGAAGTCATTAATTTGCAATTATCTCCACAAAATTTGGGTTTAAGTCTATACTCGGAATACAAAATATCATTTCTAATTTAATACTCTGTGTAACTGTTGTTATTATATTTAAAAAAAAAATCGACATATTTACGTGACATAAAACTAATACAATTGTTTTTTTCTTCCTTCTTTTATCTTTTGTATGATTTCTCTACGTATATCTATTATTATATAGATATAAATTGAAGGCCCATGCAAGTTCCCCATTGTAAGGATTTTGCAAGACGAATGTTAGGCGCAATTTCATCAATTCTACAAGATTTTTCATCTTCAAATCGTGCGTATCCACATAAGCCTACCTGCAATGGGAACGGTATCCAATGCACTCAGAACAATAGCACTGTTTTAAGGAATTAATCTGCGGATTAATTACCTTCTGCATACGACCGTGTATAATTACCGGTTTTTAATTAAAATCTTGAAACTGAAAGCTTTATTTGGCATTGAATAGAAGATTAAATTAGCTCTAGCTACACTGGTTAAGTCGTTACCTTGTTTAATTACAGCCTTTGTTCTTTCAATGTCATTGTAATTATGAGTTTAGTTCTCAAATCGATTTAAGTCGAGAAACTACTTTAGACCTAGCCACCGTCCCAGAGGCTCTAAAAGCACAATTACATTGCGTTGAATGAAAAGTAAATCATTTAAAACAAATAAATTATACACACAAGCATACCGTACAAACATTTACAATTATAATAATTTTTTTCTACTCCTGTACCGTTATCTGTCATTTATATAGGCTGTAGCTCAAATACAATGACACCACTAATAAGACGTCGAAAAACTCTATGCTCTATGGCCCAAAAACGAACTGTTTAGCGTACTTTTTTGGTTCATACATTTTTCATAAAAGCACTGTTTAACTTTTTTTTAAATCGGCCGCTATATTGCAGTGGTGCCAACTTCATGAACAAATATTTCGAAATAAAAGTATTTATTTACGATTTTACATTTGTATATTATAAATTATTTACTACAATAATAATAAATCATCATCTATTGTGTGTTAAATTACATGTTTTATAAATTCTTGGTATTATTTATAAAAATAAACAGTTCGAATTCGGTCCGGGTCCGGATTTGGTTTGGTTCGGATGGCAAGTGCAAACAAATTAAAAACAAAACAAACCATAAGCAAGAGCTGTCACATTTCCGATTTCCCACCAAAATACAGTTTAAAATGAAAAGACGAAAAATGATAAACTATTAGTCCTAAACTATTAAGATTTTATTCGTGTTTGTGAAGACAAAAGTGAACGTTCCTTTTAAAATGGTCGAAGAAATTAATAACTGCACTCTTGAAGAAATTGCGTGAGTAGCAAAAGTGCGAATAGAAAACTTGCTGCCTGAAAAGTTTAACTATTCTGTAGTCTGCTATTTATTAAAAATTTGTCGTAGAAAAAGTATTGTATGCAACGGTGTATAACTAGTCTAAAAACGCTCGTGGCGTCTTTAATTGCGATGCTCGCCAAGGCTCGCATCGCAACCCACGCCACTCGCCTTTTAAGACCCTTCTTATACAACAGTTGCATAATAGTACATTATGATACAAGTGTGCTAAGTTGGTCATTACACTCGAGTCGGTTTTTAAGCCTGAGCCGAAGGCGAAGGCTTAATGGAGACGAGAAGTGTAATGACCAATGCTCACGTGTTTCATACGACGTTTTTCAACACATTTGCGAGGAAAAAAAATAAATAAATAAAAAATGAAAATGTTAAAATATATGTAATGAAAAGGCACTAGTGCGATAATGTAATGTAAAAGTCACGGCATGGGTAATATTCTGCATTATTTTGCTAATATTTAAAAAGATATATTGTAATGAAAAGGCACTAGTGCGATAATGTAATGTAAAAGGCACGGCATGGGTAATATACTGCATTATCAGTGTAAATACGCTCTAATAAGACCTACTTTACGAGCAGGTGTGTTGAAAAATACTATTACCATAGTACACATTTAACTTTATTATAAAGGGTCAAAGGGCGTTAGCAGCAACGAGCTTGTGATTCTGCTGGGGTCGCAGGCGTCTATAGACAACGGTATATATAGGTAACGGTGTCCACCCCGCAGGTAAGCTTACTTGTCACAGCCATGGAAAAATTAGGAGACGAATGAATTATTGTCCGCAACTATTAGCCTTTCTGTCTTTTCAAGCTCCTTCTCGAACTCCTTGCAAAATCACGCCACTCTGCCCACGCAACGCTCAGAAGGACTGTCCTCGGCAGTTAACTGCGTTTCGCCTGCCGCAAGCGAGGTCCGTCTTTGAAAATTTTTTTGAGTATTATTTTCTTTACGAGTAGTTGTAGTTGCTTTCATATAAACATTTGTTCTACATACTTCAAAAACTGGTTCGTATGGCACCGTAAAAAAATTAGGACGTGAGCCTATTTAGTTAACAAAGTATATGCGAGTTCAGTCGATTTTTGTTCCATAACAGGTAAGAGTTTTGCCTAAACAAAAGCTAATCCAGTTCAGTTCTCACTCTGACTCTAATTATACTACTCCAGGCAAAATACGGTTTTGAAAAACATTAATTTATAATAACGTTTTTTTTCTTTATATCATTTTAAAACATTATTCTAAGATGTTTTATTCAAGAATCCAACAAACTTTCCATCCGGAAGTATTTAAATAGATTTAAATAAAGCATGAATTGTTTTTTTTAATTATTTATTTTGAATATTATAGAGCAAATGTAAATGAACCAAAATAAAGATAAAAACATTTATTATTATTTTTTCTGACTTTTTAAAAGCTAGTTAAGTTATCATTTTTTTGATGTCTGAAATTTTGTTGGATTTTGTCGCTAGGTAACTATTTAATTGATAAAACATCCATTACAAAAAAAAACACAGCTATTATAAATTATTTCCAAATTTGACATATTTTCCATACAAGTTGTCTGTTCATTGCCTGGACTATACGGCTTTGTAAATTCGCGCGCGCCCCGTTATCGTCATACCCCTGCATCCGTGCGCCGCGCAGGCGAGGACTGAGTTAGACGGTCGAACTATAGCCATATAAATGGATGAATAAATTAACAAAACATACTTCAGCTTGATCGTAGGCGTCATATCATTTCACTAGCGATTCTCATTATAATATAGAAGGCATTACTTATTAGGTAGCCGATGGTCTGAGATACCGGGCGTATCAGGTATCAGATGTAAGCGTGGTGAGACAGGTTAACAACCTACGGCAGCATTCCGCCTTGCTTGGTTAAATGATGGGGATTTACATTGAGCTGCGTTAACCAGCTAAAGCAAGGTGCTATACAGGGCGTCCCAAGAATATGCGACATGAAGGTAAAGTACCTGAAGTATCGTAGATAGATAGATATTCCTTACTTTTAAGATACTATGTTTCTTAAAAAGAATTATAATTTTTGTCCATTCTTTCGATTGGCATCATAAAAATAGCTACGCACGAACAGTGGCAGCACGTACGAAAAAGTATGACTAGTTGTCCCGTTCCGCCTGAGCCGAGCGTTCGGCTTTATATTGTAATCTTATATTCTTCTTCTTCTACCTAGCGTTATTCCGGCCTTTGCCACGGTCCGCTTTCCTACTCGCTTTCCTCCACTTTGCACGGTCCGCGGTCTTCTTTGTAATCTTATATTATGAAATAAAAAATCTAAATATAAATCTATCACGTTAAATTATGGTCCGTAAACCGACTTTATAGACAAAAATTTTTTTTTTCACATTTTAGTCGGTTCGATTCTTTGAGGAAGCAAGTAAGTTTTAGAAAATCTTTGAATGCAGTATTACTAACTTTTAAAAATAACATAAAGTCTTCTTTCAGCAAAATATCTTATAATATATAGGATATTTTAGGGTACTTTTCCTTCATGTCGCATAGTCTTGGGATGCCCTGTACAATTAAATAGTGGGTGAGCGTTTTTCAAAAAAAGTGTACAAAATATTTTTTTTTTCAAAATTGTTTTTTTTTTGTATTTCTTACTCAGAATCTTTGATACTATCGATCCTAATACAAGAAAAAAAGTGTCCTAAATATTCCATTCTAGATCGTCACATTTTTGTATGCAGTCTTTTTTTATTTATATGGTCGTGACGCACTGGAAGAAATAAATTACATAGTAATATCTGGGACACTTTTTTTCTTGTATGAGGATCGATAGTATCAACGATTCTGAGTAAGAAAAACCAAAAAATTCCGAATTCTGAAAAAAAGAAGTTTTGTACACTTTTTTTGAAAAACGCCCGGGTACTAGAGTTTGTGTAGTTGAAGTATAGTTACAGTGAGTAAGAAATACATTCCAATGGTAATGTATTAGTAGTTGGTATGACATTGTAAATTATGACATATTTTTGTTGTACCACAAACAATAAACAGAAAAATAGCGCACAATAATTTGTAGGCCTTGCCTAACTTATTATTTTCAAACTATTGACTTGCGTTCTTCAATTCATAAAATGTTTTGATGAACGTTTATCGAACGAGCGAGCGAAGCGAACAAAGTTCTACTTTAGCTTGGCTCGGGCCGACAATCGTTCGTATGTCCGATGTCTGTCCCGCTGTCACGCTGTCCAAATGTTCTCCTCTACAGATTGCATTTCTCAACCGATACTCGTGAAACTTGATGAGCAGGTTCGTAATTTTTTTTTGTCTTGTCACTTTTTCGAAAGACAGGCTCGCGATTTTTACAGTTCACAGAGCCATTAGTTAAAAAGGGCATTAGAATGTGGAATAAAAAGTTACAATCTGGATACATTATACATGGTACTGTCTGTAACAGACTAGATAGATTGTATAGATAGGACTGACGTTGTAGGTTATCACTGCTCTTCAAGCTGTCCATGGCCGTTTTAATTAGAATTTTACTTGAGCATTCCACTTCTGGTACCAAGAGGCCTCTCGTTTCATTTGATATTCTGTTTCGTCCCTTAGTTGATGCACCCATCTTCATATTTTCACTCGTTCACTGGAGCGAAAGAATATAGTTTTTTAGTAAAAATAGTAAGTAGATTGTGTCTCAAGGGAGCAAAATTATATATCTATGGTGAGGACTATTGAATTCTGAGTGAAGCGAAAGATTCTTAAGTAGAATCGTGAACGTACCGAGGTATTTGAGTGTTTACGCACGAAAGAAATAAAATGTTGCTACCGAGTGACAAATACTGCTTTCCACGCCTTCCGAGGAAGATCTAAATCCCTCATTGAGGGTAACAATAACTGTTTTCTGAATAGCTGGTGTAAAAAAATCTATTCAAGTAGGGTAAACTGTAACTAGTGATAATAATATTTAAAAACAGGTTTCACCAGCTCTATACATTTTAATTAAATCTAAAAATCCCATACACATAATATTGAAGTGGAGCGCTGTTTACCGCCTATTTAAATGTGAATGCGATTCAATATCACCGTGTACCGTGCTGCCGGTAACGAACTAGAGATTGCTCTAATAGACGGCCCAGGACACCGGGTGACGGTTGAGACGCAGTAATAAGGTGGTCGTGAAATAAAACATGATTTGTCATTGCTGGCATAAATAAATTCATTCATTCATTCATTCATTTATTTCTTGATAAAATTTTGTATTTTACATGTCAACTTAAAATATAATTATTTACATTTCATTTTTAAATAATGTTACAGTCAATAAAATTTAATCGTGTGATATTTTTCATGGTGCATGGTTACAGGTGCTTATTCTAGTAGTCGTATTTTTTTTTTCTTTTGTCAGCAACGCTATCCGAAAAACTCATCAATGCTATAATATGCCCGGTCAATTAATAGCATTTTAAGTTTATTTTTAAATAATCTATCACTATCCAATTGAGATATGTCTTGTGGGAGCGAGTTGTATAATTTTGCCCAAATGACACTAAGTGACTTCAAAGATTTAGCAAGTCTGTATCTGGGAGTTATCAAAAGATTTCGCCTACGAGTGCTCCTACTGTGGGCGTGGGTCTTGTCGAAGCTGTGAAGGTTTGCTCTTACGTAATTACATGCAGTCAAGATGTAAACAGCGGGCAGCGTAAGTATTTTAGACTCCCTAAACAGGTCTAATTAAATAATTGCGTCCACATATCCATACTAACATTATAAATGCAGAAGTGTGTCAGTCTGTCTGTCTGTTAACGCTTCACGCTTATACCGCTGTACCGAAACGAAATTTGGTATGCAGATAGTTTGAATCCCGGGAACATAGGATAGGGTTTATCCCGGAAATCATCCCCTAAGAAGGTGAAATGGGATAATGTATGAAGCTACGATATAAACGAGTTCCACGCGTACGGGAATAGTATAGGAATAAATATTGGGGGACAATCTTAAACAAATCGACCATATTATCCCGTGCTATTTTTAGCAGTGTATGTATATAATGTGATATTACAGTGACAGATTGCTAATTATTCGCCCACAACACACCTCAACCCGATCCTGTAGTCGACATTTACGACACCTGCGAGGATTAACGGGATGGTTATTTGAACCCGACACCAAAATAATGTATCCCTTATTACTACATGTAAAACATTAATATCAGACACAGGTTCATCAGACAGTCTATTTTTGGATCATACGCAACACCTACAACTAAAACAAACTTCGTTCCTGCTTCGAAAAGTTAACGAGTCCCGACGTAGTATTGGCAAGTATCAAAAAGTTAGGTAGGTACAGTAAGCATCATATACCTAGTTAGTAGCAGCCTAAGTAGCCAAGTATTTCGGTACACGTCTTTATGACTGTAAGAATAAGGGTGTGTTAAGATATATTTGGCTACTCCGACTGCTACGATCTATACGATGCTAACTGTATTCAATACTCAAAAATCTCTGACTAAACTACAGGAAAGTCATATCAATACCTACTTTACTAGCAGCGTTGTCAGGTCTAACTATATTTTATGTTATTGGGACGATTGCATAAATGCATTGTTTCTTCATCTCTCTCTCTATCTTCATAAGTATGACATAGCCGTGGGATACCCCGTAGTTACATAAATAACAAAGAAGCTCGTAATCTGCATCTATCATCGCGCTCTCTTTGCAGATTACCTTATTTCAGCAATCTTCATAATTTATATCCCGAAAACATAAAAATATCGACGTGAAACGACAGCGGAAATGCTAGGATAACTTATAAATCATAAATGCGATACTGTTGTCCAGTGTACTACGTGTCCTGTGGACGTTATGAAATACTTAGTCCACTTAATCAAGCCTCAACCCAGTAGCCAACATCGACACAAAGAACACCTTTCATGCCCTGCTCAACTGTGATATACCTATACGACAAAATAGCGCAACAATTGATATAAAATTAAACAGCCTTATGTTAAACGTGAATAAAACAAATCAAAGACAGGACCAGGTGTCGCGGAACTTGTGAAATGCTGAGACAATTTCAAGTCTTACAACTATCTAGTTATTTAAATAGTCGGCGCGGTACTGTCTTGCATGCCTTGAGGTCCAGAACACAAGAGGTTTGCGGGTGGCTTATTAACTGCTCCGGCTCCTCCACCTATGATGAAAGCAGTTTTTCCTTTGATTTCGAAAAACAGATGATATACATTTCTGCAAAATAGTGTTTTAACCAATTCCTAGAACGAGCTAGCAAGCGCCGTTCAGACACTTTCAGACTACAACCGCGATAATTACTAGTATAAGATGAGTGGCTATATGAAATATTGGTTGAAGGAAAGAAAATTTGCTTCTTGATCTACGTATGTTTTCTAAGTTTAGTAACCCTAAAGGATGACTCACGCTAGAACGGGCCGTGCCCGGCCTGGGCCGTTTTCTAAGAAAAACGACGGCGCTTTTGCGCGGCCGAGCCATACCAAAGCCCGGGGTAGCCACGGCCGGGCCGTGCCGACCCCGAGCCGCTTCCGAGCCTCGGCCGTGGCTCGACCATGCTTGGGTATGGCACGGGCGCACAAAAACACAGTCGTTGTTCTCAGAAAACGGCCCGGGCCGGACATGGCCCGTTCTAGTGTGAGCCATCCTTAAGTCTGTGATGTATTTAACTTCTACTTCTCTTTAATGTTGGCTTATTTTTGTGTATACTTGTCGCTTTTCTTGAGTTTCGAAATATCATCCATCTTTCAGCCCCGTAGTTGGTACTCGTAGAAAGTGATTTGTTTTCACTGGCTATCTATTCGCTAGCTTTTATTGACTTGCTTCAGCACATCTTAGTCAGGTGGCACAGTTGCAAAATGCCCCGTCGGTTCTAATGCCCACAACCATACAACCGGTCCTAATTGTTGTATCCTTCATACACAAATTGTCCTAACTCACTATGACTTTGTAGTAAATACGCCTTTTTATGAAAACAGTGCGTGTTATCAACCGCATGGCCCATAAATAGGAGTAAACGTTTCTATTTGTTATAATTGTATTTACACAATCGTCATAATTATAGAATATCATTGTGTGTCTTTGTGTGATTGACAAGAATGATCTAGTTTGATAAGTAAATGCTTCAATTGAGGCAATAAGTGTCATCGAGTAACATTTCTAGCTCTTCTTATTATTGGCACATTTTAAAAATGCAGTCATATTAAGCTAACAATCACGCTCACCGCTACTTTAAGAAAACAGACAATATTCTGCCGTGAAGTGGATGAGTAGAAGATGGTGCTACGACTGAGAAGACAAGACTGAGAAATTATTAATTTATGTGTTTTTGAGGAATATGAAATAATAAATAATCATCATCTTTGTCCAGCTTATTGGCGGGCACATTAGTGCACCGATCATATACGAAAGTGTCTACAGTCCCAAACTGGTCCAGTATGAGTAAAGGACTAAATTATATCAGTTTCAATTATTTCGAACATGATTTATGATCACTTTCAACCAGTTATAGATTAGTATGTTTAATGATTTATCGTTTTGAAGTAAGATGTTAATCAATTTGTATATCAAAGTCAGGTTACCGGAAAATAGCTCACGAAGTTTGATAGACTTTGCAAAATACAGTAAACATTTTAATGGAAATGCAATAATTAGTTAGATATCATATACCTGCAATACCCTTTAATAAATACACATCAATTCAAGTTACTAAAATAAAAAAAACTAGAGTCACTTAAGTTGTTGATTTTAAACTATTTTGATGCATTTTGTGGTATTTCAGAAAGCAACATCAGCTTAAATACATCCCAATTATGGTCTTCCTTCTGGATGTTTAGTATTAACAATATTTTCTGCTGGTTCACTCTGATTCCAACACTTAAATCTCTAGAGATATGACATTAAATGAATGCAGCATTTACCTGCTAAGGGAGACTATACTTCTGCTTACTTATTCACCGTAACATCCAACTATTGTTACGCAATGCCATACCAACTGCACCATATAAGGTTTCCTAACAAAGCCGTGCCTGCTCCAAATATGAACATAATAAAGCTTTTATGGCAGGATTAGAACTTCGGAATCCAGTAGCTGCAATATCACGCGAATAATTTGACCTGATGAAGGGATTGTAAGGTATTTTCCATAAAAATATGCGAAAAGAGATGTAGAAATACCAAATTCAATTCAATTGCACAAGATTCAAATTTTATGATGTATTTAGATTTGATATTTCGGTCTTAGGCCGCATACAATGCCTATTTTGACTTTGTAGGTATAAATAAAAACTTCACATGATAAATGTCTTAGTGCTCAACTGACCACTCTTTAATTCAAAACTAGAGGTCACAAAGTGGATGTCAAATTATTGAATTCGAATGTACATTTCTGGGGTTGATCTTACATGATATTGTATTCAAAGAGTTTAACTCCGTATTAGTAAAGATAGGATTTCCTTAGAAGAGGCTTTTATATCGGTTTATTTGAAAGCATCTTCCGAATATCATCAACAATGTTCAAAGAAACTTTTAGCAAACTCGGAAATTGTATTCTTCTGTTTTGTGATGCTAACTTATAAGTATGTTAATTTGGTCGTAAATTATAATTAACAGCCGAGTAACAGGGTAGGTAATTTAATCTGGCAAATGGTGTAACGAATTCGAAGGGAAATACAGAAAACTCGGCACCATAGCAAAACGCAAGTTTAATTTCTTTTTAAGAGATTTCGTCGTGGACTTTTATCGAATTCAGTTGGCGAAAGTGAAAATGAGATAATTATGCAAATGGCAACAAAATAAACTCATTTTATTAATAATCAAATAACGGGAGTTCGCGTTCGCAAATGAAATAAAATTTCGTAAATGGTGGCATTAATTGTTGGGGAGGCGTTCCTCCCCACACCGCCTCTGGTTTCTATCAAACAGAAGTTATCTCAAAGGGGCAAAGTTTTAATAAAATTCCGAATGCCTTGAGCAGTTAGATACAGACAGATTCGAATCTTATATGCATATCTTCTGGTTATGAGTGGCAACTAAGTTCGAGGGGATTTCTTGCTAGAACGGTTGCCTTTGAGGCCAACTTCAATATTCCGCTTTTGCTTCCTGTGATTTGTGCAAAAGTATGATCTCATAAAATTGGTTCGGAGACTTTTGCGCGGATAACTTTTGTGGGCCTCTGAAATCGGCGAAGGGCCGATTTAGCAGGATTACAACTCACTTTGTTCTGAATTTATTTATGGACAATACTTTTCTATTTGTTGTTGGAAATAACCTAACAAAAGTTCCAATATTGATATTAATGTTTGCAGCAATTTTACCTTTGTCAAATGAGTTGGTGTCAATCACATCTCCTATTCATTATTTTCCGATATTACTTCAAACTGATTATGAAATACTTAGATTTTTTTTATAATAACTTATTACACACATGATAAAAAAACGTGCGTCATTAGTCATCCAACTTCAAGGAAAACAATAAGTTGTGATAAGTAAAATAAATTAGTTACAAAAAGGTAATATTTGAAAACCGACAACTAGAACAATATGTATACCTACCTATCTCTTTGATATCCTAGAAAAAAGAAGATGAGTGTATTCGCCAAAATTCTACCGTTATGTAGAACGAGGCATAAGTGCGTATATAATACATATTATTCTAAAATTAAGGCTTAACTTAGCCATGACTGGTCCCCTTCCCTCCCCCTTGAAAATTACACAATATTTGTTTGCATATTTAAATAACTAAGAAGTGCTTTACGTATTCCCAAATTATTTTAGTTAATGATAAATTCTAATCTCGCTTTTAAGGCTTTTTTTGCATTTTTGTTTTCACGTTTTTTTTTGCATGGGTAGATGTTAACAAAAAAATCGCGCTCTTGGGAGTTATCAAATTCTCTTGGGAGTTATTCATTTTACGTACCGAACTAACACAAATCACAACTCAAGCACCGCGCTTGAACCGCTTCGCACCCGACCCGCGCCGCGCCCAACCCGCACCGCACCCGACCCGCGCCACGCACGACCCGCGCTGCGCCCGACCCGCGCCACGCCCGACCCGCGCCGCACCCGACCCGCGCCGCGCCCGACCCGCACCGCGCCTGACCCGCGCCGTACCCGACACGCGCCACGCCCGACCCGCGCCGCGCACGACCCGCGGCCGCGCTGCCCGAGTTGTAAGTTAGCGCCGCGGTAGCACGCGTTCGATGTGTGTCTGCTACCGCGACCAGTGTGTGGAGGCCTTTGTCGTTGTAGATGTCACATCTGTCACTCTCGCACTCGCAGACTTGTCAGAACGTGACGGACGTCTTATCTACATCGATAAGTAATAAAATGGCAACCATGCTACGGCCGCTGTTGTTGGTCATTTGTATTTTGTACCTAAATGTTGTAAAGGACTGAATGTAATATCTTATAATGAAAAATATTTTTACAGCCAGAGCTTAGCTCTAGCTGCGGCATTAGGTAATTACGAGTAAATACACGTTCATTTATTCGCTTTCCTTGGACTTTTAATGCTTCTTAGATTAAAAAAAATAATGTTGATGCCGTGGCATTAGTTGAATAAAATTATCACGACGTAATAACATTCAATGATATATATTTCATCCATACATTTAAAACTCTTGCGTTACTGGTCGATTGACAGACAGCGCACAGCCTAAACCGCTAAAGATATAAGCATGAAATTTGGAACATATATTCTTTACAGTACGTGGACGTGTACTAAGAAAGGATTTTTTGAAATTCAACCCTTATTAAGGGGGTGAAATAGGGGTTAAACCATTGTATGTAATTCGTTCATTTGGAAAGTTATATACTTGAATCTTTGTATGAAGGTTTCTAACTAAAAAGCTAAATAAATGATAAAGCGTGTTATAAAAATTCATCATCTGAGGGGGTTAAAAAAGATTTAAATGTTTGTATGGGAAACATGTCGTTTTTAAAGTAAGACGTTTAAAACTTCGGTCATAAGCTCTTAATGTACAGTCAAAGACATTGATAAGTGTATGGTCCCACTGTCACCAAGTCAGGATCTGATGATGGGATCCCATCAGGGAAATCAAGGGCAACCCTCAAATTTTATATGGACTAGAAAATACCGAAATTACTACACAAGTAATTTCGGTATTTTCTATTATAAACGAGTTATACGAGTATTTACCCTCGGAACTGATGATGAAGACCACAGATGACTTATGGAACTCCTCAAAGATGTAAAGTACGTCAAAGATTTTGACATGATTCCGTTGAAGTAGCAACTAATGAAGTGTTAATTCTCAGATCCTTGAGGAATCAACGGAACTCCTCAAATATTATCAGCCCACAGATAGCGACTTGGGTTTTTTCTGTAATAATCAACGCATTTGCTCTCGGAGAGCAGTTCATGTATTAAATTGGAAAGGAAATGTGGAAATTTTCATGTAGCTTGGCGAAGTAATTAATTGATATGTAGATCTATCCAGAAATATATATTATATTTTCAAACATGCCCCCTAAAGGGGTGAAATAAGAGTTGTACCGAGAAGACGTTCATTTAAAAATTTAGAAATTTGGAAGTTCGTCTATACGTTATTTATTTATTAACCAGATAATTGACACAGCATTTTCATCAAAATTAATTCCCTAGGGAGTGAAAAGGCCATATGCAAAACATAGTATGAGTTGAAACTTTGCGCACAGGTTCCTTTTAGTAACCGACTTCAAAAAAAGGAGGAGGGTCTCATTTCGGAAGTTTTTTTTTTAATGTTTGTTACTTCAGAATTCCGTCATTTATGAACTGCCGCGTACATTTTTTTTTTATTGAAAGTATATGCTTCCTGATTGGTCCCATTGTTTCCAAAGCTTCTCAAATATATTAGGCAAGCGTGTAGTAGTTTCGATATTTTCTATTATAACTCGTGTATTTACACCCGGAAATCATAAATTTGGTGAAGTGGAAGTGATAATGAAGACCACAGATGGCTTGTGGAACTTCAAAATGATGTACATCAAACTATATAAGTACGTCACAGATTCTGATATGATTCCGTTGAAATAGCAAACAATGAAGTGCCAAAGGTAATTGAGAATATGAAGAATACAGCGATTTTGTTTATTGGTGTAAAAATCAACGCATTTGCTCTCGGAAATCAGTTCATGTGGTAAATTGGAAAAAAAAAATTGGAAATGTTCATGTGGCTTGGCGGAGTACTGAATGGGGAATGGATGAAAATTTTAGAGTTGCCTGATTTTTTTTTTGGTGATAGAAATAACCTTTCTTAGCACCAGAAAAAAGTTTCAGAGTTTTCAGCTCCGTCAATTATTTTTGAAAAATATAAACAGTTTCCTCACTAAAGTTTTGGGTTTAGGACGGCGAATGAGACACTTTCCTTGATCCGTCTCATATTGCAAAAAATATTTTAAATATCTGACCCTGGCAATGACAAATATAGCTGCTGCAGCTGTCAATATCATTGCCAGTGTCAGTTTACCACGGATATTTAAGATATTTTCTTGTAATATGAGGCGGATCAAGGAAATTGTGTCATTCGCCGTCCTAAACTTAAAACGTAAGTGAGGAAACTGTTGATATTTTTCAAAAATAATTGACGGAGCTGAAAACTCTGAAACTTTTTTCTGGTGCTAAGGAAGGTTATTCCTATCACCAAAAAAAAATCAGGCAATTCTAAAATTTTCACCCATTCCCAATTGAAGTCGGTTAAAACTTTGTTTTGAAAGTAAATTACTTATATATGTAGGTATAGTCAAGTCAAACATGCTGAGTACCTACGTCGATTTCTGAAACCATCGCCTAAAAGCGTTCATAAGGATACCTATATCATTTTTATCGTTTATTGTAGAATACGATAGATTTTTTTAATGTATATCTTAAGGGTAGTATTAGTAATAAATGCGAAGCATGCTTCGTCTTGACCTGAAATATTTGTAAGCCTAATGACAAGGCATAGTACTCGTAATACGATGTAAATATTCCGTACAACCGTACAACCTAATTGGTTGAAGGAAATGCAATTGCGTTTAGATCGTAGTATGTAAAAGTTCATGGATACGTTTCTTATGTTAATGAGTAATGACAAAACAATTCTTATAATATACCTAAAGAAAAAATACTACAAAATGATTATGTAGGTATTCAGTGTGTTGTTTACACAGAATACGTGTATAGACTTATAGATAGGTACCTAATAGGTAAAAACGTTAGTGGTTTTTAACAAATTAATTTTATATGTAATTGATATAGGTCCCGGCAAACATCTTGAATCAAAAGGGCTACTGGCTAAATCGGCTACTGCGCACTCAAGGTGCAGCTCAAGCTGTTTGCCGGCAACTGTACACATCAATTGATATATTTAATTAAGTAAAAAGCTACACGTTCGTGTAAAACACAAAAATCGGTTCAGTAGTGTAAAAAAAATAACATAACGGGATTTGACGAAACGTTATTCATAGGGGAAGTACCTGTAGTAACAATTCAACAATTATTGCAAAAATTACACTTACTACGCGGGCGAAGCCGCGGGCAAAAGCGTTGCGGGAGAGCGTTGTCAGTCCTAGCTAACATGATAGCCCGCAGGTTCGCTGGTTGCTTAACTGGTGTGAAGATCACGCTCTTCCGTGCATATTGCATTACTTTTTACGCGAGCAGCCTGTGGGTAAGTTACACAAAGAAAGCATACAACGCTCTCCGCGTTCAATACAATGACGCCTTCAGGGTGCTGCTGCGGCTGCCGCGATACTGCAGTGCCTCGGGCATGTTCGCGGAGGCGCGCGTGGACTGTTTTTACAGCACCATGCGCAAGAGGGCGGCCTCTGCGGCGCGACGCGCGCGCGCCGCCGCCGGCGGCAGCGCCCTGCTGGCGGTCGTCACCGACCGTATTGACTGTCCATTAATGAGACACTGGCAGTCATTGCATGCACCAGTGTCTCATATCTGGGCTAAATAAATGAATAAATAAGTGAATTAATGTAAGAGTAGTATTTAGTAATTTATTTTGTCACTAACACTTAATTTAATCTAATTTATTGTAACTAACAGATTATGGGTCCAGTAACCTGAAATAAATATATATTGTATTGAATTGAATTGAAAAGTTAGTTATAAAATAAAATCTAAGAGAAGCCTAGACTATGAAGAATTTACAATTCATATCTGATATTACTAGCCTCTTGCCAAGCAAGTCTCTTGATCATTAAATACTCCTGTTTATACCAAATCTTAATTAATAGATGTCTACAGGCTGTTTATCACAATATTACGTCTTCAAAGGGACCATGAGAAATTACGTTACACTCAATTAAAATGGACCAAGTAAATATTGCTGTGTTACTTTGCTATTTATGGTCCTTCTAAGGCTTAATTAAGGGCCTTTGATCTCCAATCTGTTACCGGAAACCCAGTAATTTCCCGCGTAAGTAGGTGAAGGAATTTTTGCCAATTACACTTTGGAATAATCTGGGGAAATCGTTAGAACAGATGGCTGGAGGATTTTAGCACAGTGAGAAACGTTACGCTTTTAAGTTAAGGTAGTATACGGTTTATGTATATTTCTTGGTATTTAAAACCTTATAAGGATTTTTTGGCAAAGTTATATGAGTTTTTGTTGAACGGAAACTATACTTTTTATTCTGGCTAGTTAACCGTATGAATCAAATATACTTACAGTAGAATCTGAAACTTTAAGTGCTAAATCTATCTTTATTTTTTCACAAGGCATTAGACACAACATCCATTGAAATATCTTATAATTGACTTTTTATAATTGTGTGCTAATCCATTCAACTTTTTTTATACGTAGAAGTTGTCCATAAATTAAATACAGACATGTGGCTGGGCCCTTACACTATGGCCTAGAGAGACTATTTTTATTATTTACATTTGAATGGTTATATAAATAAAAATTAAAATTAAATTAATGGGACTATTCAATTTGAATAAATGTAATCAAATTAATCAGTAAGATTTAAATGACCGAAACCATTAGGTACCTATTATGATATTACCTACAACGCCCCCCATAAAGCCGTTGACAATAAAATTATTAAGATGAATCCCACTAACAAAGTCTTATTACCCCATTACTATAACCATAACACAATTATCACCACCCCCTTAGCTACTTATCAACAAACCACAAAAACTTAATTAACCAAAATATATATGCGAGGGAATAAACAAACACGCGGCAAGGAGTTCCCTCCTCCCTTGGGACTTTATACGGTGATACTATTTCGTGTAATGACTCCAAAATGAGGATACAGCTCCCCGCAATATACGTGACTTACGAGAAAGGATAAGGTTGTACTGAAAGTGGCATCTTTCCAACGGTTTTGGAATAAGTATCTTTTCAACACACCTGCTCGTAAAGTATGTCTTATTACAGCGTATTTACACTGATAATGCAGAATATTACCATTGCCGTGCCTTTTACATTACATTATCGCACTAGTGCCTTTTCATTACATATCTTTTTAAATATTAGCAAAATAATGCAAAATATTACCCATGCCGTGACTTTTACATTACATTATCGCACTAGTGCCTTTTCATTACATATATTTTAACATTTTAATTTTTTTTTTTTTCCTCGCAAATGTGTTGAAAAACGTCGTATGAAACACGTGAGCATTGGTCATTACACTTCTCGTCTCCATTAAGAACCGACTCGAGTGTAATGACCAACTTAGCACACTTGTATCATAATGTACTATTATAAATTTTGTATATACACTCCCGGTCAAAAATGTCGGGTCACCCTAAATTAAATAACCGCAATAGGTTTTTTTAATACACTAATTTTATTTACGAAATATACTATTTTTTATAATGCCCACCCACAACATCATGAGCCCATCATGCACGTCGAATCTTTATAGCAAAATACTTTGAGCAGTCTCGACATTCTTATCGGCCACAATGAGACAAGTGTCGCCAGCAAAATGGGTAAACAGAGCCCTGCTGAAATATTCTACACATATCGTTGATGTTGGTAAGTACTCAGTTGGCCCCAATATGGATCCTTGGGCTGTACCATTTTTTGTGGGAATCATTTCACTCAGCTCGCCAGTAATACTAACAGCGTTGTACCTATATTAGTGTGATAGTTTTTCAGAATATCCAGGGCCGAGCCCTGTATACCATTTTGCTGCATTTTTTTAAAAGTGTGTGATAGTTCAAGGTATGGAAAGCTTTCCTAAAGTCTATCATTATGGCTAATACATGTTGCCTTTTATCCAAATAATTAATTATTTCGTCTGTAAATGATGACAACAATATTAAGGTACTTTTGTTTTTGCTGGAATCCAAATTGTTTCTTGTGGATTATGTCATTATGATTTAAAAAATAAAACCGGTCAAGTACGAGTCTGACTGGCGCGTACAAACTTTCATACACCATACCCGTCATGTCAGGACCCCATTCATTCTTGAACAATCTTAAACAGCTCATAGAAGTTACCGTTGCAAAGCGCCTTCTGCATTTTGGTACTAACAACTTACAACCTCTAGTATGTTTGTTTATCAGCGATAGCTTTTTATCACTCATACCGATTTTGATTATTAATTTTTTATTTGAAAGAAGGGACTTTAACGATAATCTGATAAATCTTTAAAGATATAAAATTTCATACAAAAGTAAGTAAATTACGAATTTAATTAAGAAATGATTTTTGATAAATAAAATAAAATAAGCTAGATAGAGATATCGTTTTATTTTTCCTGTATTATTTAGGTTACTCTTAATCATATATAATTATTTCAGAATTTTCGCTTCGTAAACTTCGGTGATAAGGGGGGGGGGGGGGGATGGTATTTCTTTCTACATTTTGCTTAATAAATCAAAATTTAACCACTGTAGAAAAAAAAACAGTTTTAGAAAGTGCAACTCAAGCCCTTTCATATGATACCCCACTTGCTCTATTTACTAGACTTTAATTTTTTAACCCCCCTCATATTCGTCATTTAAACAGAAAATAAAAATGTTTCTTTAATGTTTTCATTTTCCATACACGTGTCTTAACCCTTTTAACAGTTGTTCCAAATTTCAAATTGATAGCTTAAGTAGTTCCTGATATATTTAACTTTGTGACAGACAGACGGACTGACAGACGGACAGACGGACAGAGTCGGCATAAGGGTTCCTTTTTACCTTCTTGGTACGGAACCCTAAAAAGCATTAATCATGTTACTGAAATACCTTTTAATAGTTTTATCTATGCATGGCAAGATTGTTATGGGCCTATAATTATTTGTATCTGTATGGTAATCTTTTTTAAATACCGGTCTGACCTATCCTATTTTATTCTTATCTGGATAGATTGATTGTGATCTATACATTAATTTATAAGGTGCTTTAGTACAGCAGTAATTCGTAAGGAAATGTGCTAAATCTCCTTGGCTCGTATTCTGTCATAGCCAGGGCTCTTCTTGTCATTAATTTTTAGTAATATTTTATGTAAAATATCCTCATTAATTTTAGTATGCCGCAGTGATACACTTGGGGGATACACTTTTTTTTAAATATATTATACTAGCCGGTAAGCGACCATTCTCTCCAGATTAGAGATTTCATACGTGTTACTAATAACCTACTACCTATTTAATGAGAATTATTTTCAAAATGCAAGGTACTTCAATAGTCTCGTATTCCTTGTTCTTCACGGTAGCTCCTCCACACATCACGTGTAGAGGCACGACGCGTATCCGGTAACGCGAGAACTTGCACGAAATTAAAGTATCGCCTCTTAATTTAATAAGTCGTGCGCGCCTTGACGTCGTGTCTATATCTTAATTATTTTCGCCTTTGATAATGTATTTTTACATAATAATATACCTGGGTGTGTAGTACCTTTAGTATATCAACTATTGTAAGTGAATAATTTCCAATAAGTAAGTAGGTACATAATTTATATAAGCCAGAGGTTCCTTTTTTTTGTATTTTTTGCTGACGCAGAGAGAATAGAATAGAATAGAATAGATTTATTTATTTCAGACATTTTTTTTTGTACATCCATATATTGGTAGTATACTCTTAACCTAGGTATTAGCCTCTATAGTTACTTAGATCTAAATTTTGCGACCGATTTAATTTGACCGATCCAATGCGCCAACATAGGGCAGTCGTATCTGTCGGCAATGACACTCAGAATGCTGTTGGAACTTTCCCTTAACCGGCTCAGCATCGAGACGATTTTCTTGCGTATAATCGCTTGAAAACCGTCCGTGTGGGCCTCGGCGAACATAAGCGAGGCGCTATACCACCGGGGTAGTCCCATCAGCACTCTGAATGCGTTGTTATATTGCACGCGCAGGGCATTATAGGCTCTTCTGGTATATTTCACCCACAGGCTGCTCGAGTAGAAGGACTGGCTAAACGCCTTAAATATAGTGTTGTGGATAACGCTCATTTCGAGGCTTATAGACTCGAGCCTTAAAGATTTCCGAGGCTTATAGACTCGATGCTGTTTAAGAACCGTGTTGGTTTATTTTACGCATATGAATGCAAAATATTGACTTTTCGTCACTTGAGTCTTTAAGCCTCGGGAGTCTTTAGGGCTCGAGTCTTTAAGCCTCAAAATGAGCGCTATCCACAACACTACTTAAATAGCGTGATTTTCACTTCGGTGGAGCATCGAGCAAACCTGCGGGCAAGCATATTTGACCTTGCTGCTAATGCCCTGCGCTCACGTTCAATATCTAGGTCATATTATGGTATCATATCTAGGTATGTGGCCCAAATATTTAAATCTATCCACAAAAGACAGGGGGGTACCCTGCAGTACAACTTGGGGTATAAAGGTTGTTTTTGTCCTTCCCGGCCTAAACACAATGCCCTTACCTCAAACTTTACCCCACCTCACCTCAAAACCTTACCTTACCTCAACATACTCCAGCAGTTGTTTATATTATGCCAAGGTTTATATTCTTCTTATTATGACTGTCATCTTTCAACATCATTTTATGAAGTAGGCGGTGATAAGGTCAAATCATCAATGCATCATTCATTTAAATTGTCAATATGTCAATGAGAGTCAATATCAATTAAATGAATGGCGTGTATTGTGATCGTATTTGTTCCAATATATTTGACTTTTCTTATACCGTCTGAAGATAAATCATGTTGTACCTAGGTTGAAAATAAATGATAAATGATCGTTAAATTTAACATTTCTCAAAAAATATACAATACAATTACAAATACTCTTTACGTCACACCTGGCCATAAAGTAGGAATTACCGCACGCTATGCGTGCGGAAAACCCCACTTCCTGGCCAGATAGAGACGTAAAATTTTGTACTCACCACGGGCAGTAATAAAGAAAGCCTCAGAGCGCATATTTATCGCCCTTGCCTTCGGCTCGGGCGTCAAATACCTCCGATCTGAGACATTCTTTGTTTAACCGAACTAGGTAAGTAATGTACTATTATAGCACACCTCAAAACATGAATCAAATAAAGAATATAAATAACTTAAAAAATAGAGCTCTTCCAGACAATATGCCACTATTTTGAATTGTAAAATTATTCTGGGAGTTTTAATGTTATTCACACCAAGAATCACGCACGTGATCTGATTCTTTCGATCCTAACAGGACAGAATAATATCCCAAAAGGTATCTTTCTTATTGTGCTACCATTTTCCATATACTTTATATTGGCGGTAACACATAAGGAAAGTTCAAAAATGTATAGAGATTTTGGCACATTTTTTTTCTCTTATTGTGATGAAAAGAACTCGTTACGCTGAGCAGCAATCATATAAAAGTTCAAATGGCTATTCAATGACGTAAACTCCGTAAAGGCTCTGTAGGTGTTGTGTTCCTGGTGGTAAGTATGGTCGCCAGAGCTCCCGAGGACGTGTTGCGTTGATAGAGACCCGCGTAAGTAATTAAGTAAGTAATTTATTCTTTCAAGTAGGCTTACAGTTAAGCACTTTCAAAATGTCAAATATACAATGTAAAAAAGCAATAATAATAACAAATATAACAAACACTACTTAGGTACTAACACAACGCATTAATTATAACGAATACAGTTACAGGTAGTAAATTTTAATTATACGTAGAGCAATTAATTCTTAGACAGTTTTGTCATTCATATACAGCGTGTATTTTTAATAATACCTCAAATTGTAACCAGACGTAGGTGATAGGGATACGAACCGATTTTGCAAGAAAATTTTCTTAATTCAGCACGCAATGTATCACTATTTTGTCTTACTGACGTGACGTCACAACTGTCACAATTGACCCGCTTGTGTCAAAGGAGTGTACGCAATACATTGCTGCTCCATAAATTTTCAAAAATTAGTTATACTTTGTTAGTTAAGACTAACTAAAAATTTATTACCTATATCTGGTTACAATTTGAGGTAATATCAAAAATACAGGCTGTACATATAGTCTTTAGTGCTGTTTGTGCGTTTATCTCTAGCTGTTAACACAACGAATCCTTATATCAATAATGGGTTGACAACGCGCTTGTCATTCTTCTGAAATCATAAGCTTCCATAGGCCATATACTTGTTCGCTACCGTCTTCTTCTTCTTCTTAGTCGATACCTCATGACTGAGCATCGTGACCACAAGCTATAGCCCTCCATGCCGTTCAGTTCCTCGTCAAGAGGACTGCATGGGAGAGACTGCATTTTGCAGCCCTCTTGATTGCATCAGTCCAGCGCACTGGAATCCTTCCTCTAGTGCTTTTGCCTTGCACAGAACCAAGAATTATTTGTTTCTCTAGATCATGCCAAGATAAACGAAGTAGTAGAGTACTCATATGTGCACGTGAAGACCGGATTCATCCCGACGGTCGTGAGGTTTGAGTCTCACCATAAGGTGAATTTTAATTCCTTTGTGGTCACTGTTCCAATAGACCATCTATCGACCTTCACTAAGGAAGAATTTTGGCCGAATTTGCGGCGTTTTCGCGGTCGGTTACCTGACACCGCCGAGTTGCGCAACACATCGCAGTGATAGTGTGTTGTTATTCATAAGTTTATAATGATAAGTATGTTAGTCTTTTAGGTATTTGTAATATGGACCTTGTTGCCTGATTTAAATAAATAAACGTTTGATATGTCCAAAGAAACAAAGAGTCCTTTCCTGGCACATGTTCGCTACCGTCCTAGTATAAAAAATAAGAAAATAAGGCCTTTATAATACACTTCCATAATGTGAATATCTCATGTTATATTTTATCAACTCTTCAATAAATAATGCATATCACTTAGGAGGGTAGGAAATATTCAGGATTTTTCCATACCGCAGTTACGTTTGCATACACAGCACGCACTATATTCTCGTAATATCCTCATAATATGAATATTTGTCTGAACGAATGAAGGTATTACTCGAATGAACCTACCCCATGTGATTTATGTGTCACATGCATTTGAGGAATTTTTTCATACTACGCAGCGAAATTGTTGCAATTACGACTTAAGGGAAAACGGCAGTGCGAACTTGCCATACAAACGTTTCCAGACTAGATTACTGAACTACTTACCTACTATTGTTTTATTTTGTCTATCAAATTCATATTACCTTGTTCCCGCAAAATTAAAAATATTCATAAAATAGCCGTCCTAATAAATAAATGGCATACATAATTTTGGGAACAATCTTATACAATTATACCTAGTCCCAAACTAAGCAAAGCTTGTACTATGGGCACTAGACGACGATATACATACTTATATAAGTAAATAAATACGTAAATACATAGAAACCGTCCGTGACTCAGGTACAACAGTCGGCGGGGTCATCACACAAATAAATCCCCTTATCGGGATTCGAACCCGGCACCTCCGGCTTCGTAGGCAGGGTCTCTACTATTACTAAGCTACAGAGGTCGTCAATAATACTGTATTGAAGCATTTAAAAATAATTATTAAATATCCATGCCTGTTTTATGAATTTTGTGCGAATGACTACATTTTAGAAAAATTATGCCTGCGCCTAGTATTCTCAACTATTATCACTAGGTACAGTATTTTGGTACACTCGGACTAGTTTTAACACTGATTATTTTGTTTTATTCATAGATTTTGAACAATTAATCGTTTACACTGTTCATTTTGATTTCTTCATAGATTTTGAACAATTTATCGTTAACACTGTTGATTTTGTTTCAGTCATAGATTTATAACAATTTATAATTCACCCTTGTCATATTAATTATTTAGGAGCTGCATCATGCTCGAATTATAAATCTATGCCATTTTCGACTATTTATCCTTCAAAATATTTCAAGCGATAACTTTAAAACTCTTTAGCTCCAACTATTTAATTACTAACGTTTACATCCAACTCCTACGTCCAACCTTAGTCACGCTAGCAAATATCACTACTGTAAGGGACGGATGCCTTCCCCCTGCTATAAATGACTCTAATTAATCTGGAGTGGCGTCTGTCATGTTAAAGAATAGTCAAGACGCCCCAGGGCCAACGAACACCAGTCACCGACGCCAAGTAATTGCTTTTGTTAAATCAACAGCCAAGTTACATTACAAAATGAACTATGCTTCAGTTCATTTGTCACTATTCGAACGAATTTTAATATTTACTGCCCAATTAGTCAAAGTAAAAGCTAATTATAACGAAAACAGTAAATTACGCAACGGATAAAAACAATGGATAGCTAGAAATTACTGTGTTTTGGTGTGTTTCGTAATCATGAAACGGTGTCTCGTAAGAACACGAGAGGCGATTTGCGATGTAAATTACGGGGCATCGACAATAACTTCCTGACTGATGACTCTACCCGCGCAAATGCCTATAATGACTAATATTTCACTTTTAGATCGCTGGAGGCCGCTCTAAAAAACCTAATTATCCCCGAGGAAAGTTGCGAGCTCGAAGCACTCGCGACGGCTGTGATTACGCTGCCATAAACTTAACTCGAATTACTGTGTTTTTGTCAAATATTTCCGAATAATCGATACTTCGGAAGGCCGCGTCGATTATGGCTATCAGCTTCAAATTGTCGGTTAACAATAGAATGAAAGGCCCCAGTTAAGTGAAATGAATTTATGATTTAAGAGCTTTCCTATTGTGTTGACACCTACTCGATTATTTTTCGATTTAAATTCTTCGAGGATTGCATAATCTTAGACGTAAGACGTTTGCGTCACTTAGGGGTCTTACAGATATTAAGGTTCCGATTTTTCCGTCCTGTATTTGATAATAAGGTAAACAGGTATATTTTAACACCTAGATGAATAGACTGCCAGCGTCTTAAGTGCAAATGACACGGGAACTATTTTATTATAATTTTATGTAAGGTTACCTTCAGTTTTAACTAATTATTGTTGTTAATTGAATCAAAAAAAATATAGGTAATAGTCACTCAAAAGAGAGCTGTGGGGCACTTGCGTTACTTTTCTAACGATGGTTAGGATACTGCAAGTTTAATTTTCTCAAGCAATAATTATATTTAGATCTACCTAACGTAATATATTTCACGGTCAAAAGTGTGGCTCCAGTGAAACTTCATTTTGTTTTTACTTATACTCTGTATCAACGCAACTTATTCAAAAGTAGGTACTACATTGTATTCCGGATAAATGATAACCGGCAAACGCTGGGCTTTGGGCATAACTCAAAATCCACCCGTAAATTTTGACTTTCAACTATATCTCACGGCACAAACCACGGGCAAGGCGTGCGCTAAAGATTAATACTTATTCAATATTTATCGAAAGAATTGTGGAATATGTCAGTAAAGCTCACGACTGAACAATATCTCCTCACGGCTAGCTCGCTAACTGTCGATTTATTGGAAACATGTTAAATATCAGTTGTTGTGATTATTGAAAGGTGAAAAGGGGGTTTGCGAAAGATGGAATATTTTCGAAACAAGCTGATCTTTGCACTGTAAAAGGTTAAGTCACACATATGAACTATAACTTAGTAAGAGTTACTTTCCGGTCTCTATAGTTAGATTACCTAAGCCTCCACTTGCAACTAAAATTTTCATTTGATTATTTGTGCGTCGCGTTTACATGCTAGGATGTGCGTATATGAATCAGATATGATTTCAATGCGTCATAAAATATATAAATGTACATTTGATACGTATTCAAAATTTGACCACTGAATGTAATGAATGAGACTGTTTAGGTATATAAATATATATATTAATCACAATTGTCTCTTTTTGCCTATCATTCCGTTATTACAAATTTTCGATTTTCGGGGTAAAAAATAGCCCAGGTTTCAATTCAGGTATAATATAACCTGTTAAAGTATCCCTTCGCCGTTTTAAATATAGAATTCCTTATTCAAACTGCATCCAAGCATCACACTAAAACGAAAAGGTTTATCTAGATAACCCTTCTAAAGATATTTAAAAGGTTTTTAAAAGGGAGTTAATTAAAAGTTACATTACTTATCAGACCTTGATACCGTCAATAAAATGGCTAGTTGTTAATTCTTCCAACTCGATAAAAAACATGAATGTTTATGTCGATACAGTAATTATCGAGACAGTCGTAAAGTTAAGATCACTACATGTAATGAGTGACTAGTGATCTTGCCTACGGAGCTGACGGTCCTCGGTTAAAATCCCGGTAAGGGCCAATATTTGTGTGATGAGCATGAATTTTAGCTTCTCTGTCTTGGATGTTTTGTATGTATTAAAATTGGTATTTATCGTCGTCTAATACTTCTAGTACACGCTTTGCTTAGTTAAGGACTTGGACTATTTTTGTTATTTTGTCCGCAAATAATATATTTATCATAAAACATTCTGTAATTTACAAATCACGTCATAAATCTCATCAAATGGGTACCTATTTCTCAAATAATGTGACTGACTTGTCACAACCATGTGCAAAAGTTAACGCTACTAATACTTCATTTATTGCTCTTTTATATAGGTAGCCTGCCTATCGGAAACGATAACGCAGGTCAAGCAAAGACGGCAGGGGTCTGTCTTTGGATGGGTGACCGCCTGTTTGAGTGGTGACTATAAATGAGCGCTTCCGTGCTTTGGAAGGCACGCTAAGCAGTTGATCCCGGTTGCTGTCTATGACAGTAGTCGTTATGCCGAGTTAGAGGCCTTCGGGCGGCTTAAGAACCTCTAACAGTCGAGTTGCCCACTCACTTGACAAAGGGGGGACAACTGTCACTTGCGTCCGCAGGAGCTACCTACCACAACCCTGCACGTGTACCCCTGGTTGGTGCAACCCTGGGTGGTACTAAAGAGTGACAAACTCAAAGGCCAAAATAATAATTGCCATTCGATTAAATAAATAAATATAAGGACCAAAAGACTACGACAGCTATTATACAAATAAGTATTACAATATTTTAATGCTGGGAATTTCTTAACTTTTGCACATGGTTGCGACAAGTGGCGTTAACTATTTGAGAATGACCCTAATAAGTGTTGCAATTTTTTGTTCACGTTTAAAAAACAGGGTAATCTTTTTGGAAACATACATTCCAATTAACCTGCCAATTGTATCTTTACAACACAATGTAAATAGGTCAGTGGTAATGCTTCCATTGTTGCTATTTTTCATTTCGAGAATATAAACAATTTATGGATCGTCCATTATTTCACGCGCATAAATTTTAATACAAGCACTCTTTAATATTTGTGAACAGAAACGATGTTCCCACCATCCTGACAGCTTTTGCTTTAAGCTGGAAAACACGCTTACCTTTATATTTCTGCCACCTCTCGAATCTCAACCCACATTCAACCCTAATACTTTCTTTTTACGGTTGAAAATTCCCTGGGATCTCTGGATTATTAAGTTGAATGTTGTTAAGCTAATATAGAGAGGTTCATATGGCAAACAAAGAGCTATCGGATCCACGATTTTTTCAACGGGTTCCCAATAAAAAGTTACGGGAATGAGTGACCTGCCAACACTTAATATTTTAGTGGCCCATTATAATCGGGGAGGAGATAAGTGAAGTGCAGCGTTCCGTTGAGTTCGTTTGAGGATATTGAGCTGTGAGTTTCGTATTTAACGATGGGATATTGTAACAAAGTGTTGGATTTAAAAATACAAAGTATTGGGGAGTCGTTTTTGGTGCGAATGCAAACAAAATGTTTTGTCTTTAATTATGATATAATATCGTGTGTTATTTCCACGCAGCGTACCTCTATTTGGTCTTTTATTTATAATGAGAATTATATTATATTAAATTATTTTTCGTCATACCGAATATTTTGTTCCCGATTCATTAATGTTTTCTATGTATTTAAGTATACATTTATCTATATGAGACACATAAGTATGTTTATCGCTTTGCTTAGTTTGGGACTAGGTTGTGATGTGTACGATTGTCCGCAAATATTTATTTAGTTTTTTATGTCGATGTCAATATTTCCCGAAAAAGAAATTTTCTTGAATTAACTTACCTAGACCCAGCAGCCGAGTCGTTACTTTCTCAAAGACGATATTCAGAACTGTTCTTGTTTATTACGAAAACGAATACTTAAATAGTTTTTCTCAAAAATGGCCCGCAAAGTGAACAACATTACTCGCTACATATTGGAAGGTAAAGTGTATAGTTTAAGGTCAGATCAAAATAAAAAAACATTGCAGGCCTGCAATGTTACGAATAAATTCCTTTATTTGTCGAGTACCAAACTTTTTAAAAAGTAGAAACTGGCATATAAAAGACGGCACAGGTCGTATTCAGCCAATTCAAATAGTATTTTTCTGTTGCAAACGCGACATTTATGTATCTGTCTAAAATAGTTTGCATTTTTCAGTGGAAAAATACACTTGCGATTCCGTTTAAAAAAACGGCGGCAAATTATTAACCTTTTTACGTTGTGCAACGATATCTAAAGTTTATGTAGTCCCCCATTTTTGAGAAAAGCTCTATATTAGCCTCAGCCGGAATGGCAATTGCAGGCTTCATATTATAAGTAAACGGACTCGCAAGCTCGTCTGTTTAAACAAATACTCAGCCTGCAATTGCTTCCTTCCCCGCCACGGCAATAAGAGAAATGTTGCCAGGAAAAGGGGCCTTAACTTATTTTGGTGGTAGATTAAATATAGTTCTAGGTCATCATCATCATATATTCAAGAGCCAGGCTCTTGTCGGTGGAGCAATTTCCATTCGTCTCTATTCTCTGCTTTCTTCTTGACATCTTGATACGACACGCTGTCTTTTTCCTTGATTTGGTCCGTAAAAGATCTTCTTGGTCTAATAGTTCTAGGTAGGTACTTATTTCTCAATCACGTTTTATATTCAGGCACGTGGCTAACGACGGTTTAACGTAAACATCCTTGCAAGCATAATTCTGATACCCTGTTGTTCAACTTTATTGGTAAGAATTAAGATTGATGGTGAAACATTGGGCCAGTGTCAAGTACCTACTGGAACATTTACCTTATTATAACGAAAAGATGACCATCGATAAACACGTGCACGGCTCAAACCAATTAGACTTAGTTTAAAGTGCAGCTAAAAAACAAACAAGTCTCACAATATTGAACGAAAAATGGAGTAAACGCGCGGTCAGAGTTGCAGCGTTTGGTGTTTTTAAGTTTAAGTATAATATTCTTTCTTTTATTCTTTATAATAACTAATGAATTGTTGATTAAATGTTGAATTAATGTTAGTCGGAAAGATACCTGTAAGTGACTACAAAATGAGACATGTCTGTGTCATGTCCCTTTTGTTTCATGTTGTAACATCGTTTTTTTTAATTCTCGGACGTATGGAGGTTGGTCTGTACACCCCTTTTCTTAAGGTGGTCACACACCATACAATTGGCAAATTTCCTAGATTCCGGGTCGTTGAGTGACCGCGGATATAAAAAAAAAAAGATGACAAGACATTCAGTTGGAAGGCATTGCGAAAGAGGAGTCGCTCTGAGAAAGAAAAACATGTAATCGTCAAACATCCGAGAGATTGGCCATCTTTTCTTTGAGAAAACGTTAGCTGACGACTACCGTAATGAGAGGTGCCTAGAAGAAAAGAAAAGTTGTGGATTCCCGGAGATCAGTGTCGGCACATGTAGACGTAATTTTTTGATCTCGAAGCAGATGGCTGTCGTTCTACTGAATCCGTCCGCTAGGCAAGCCTGACGTAAAAGCGCCTTAGCGTGTTATAACACCTATCAGGTAAGTCACCGGATACCGCGTTTTAACCTCCAAAATGCTGGCCTTAGAGGTCCCAACAAGGGCTTAAAAAAGCTAAACCTTCCATTTTCTTGTTACAGAGAGGTGCTCATTCGAGCCGCCAAGGCTGGATAACTAGAAATAAGTGCTAACTTTGGCCCTAAACGGTAAGTGTCATGTTTTCTTTAATCTTGTAAGCAAAATGGGGGCGTCAACCCGTTTTGTTAGTGAATGGAATGTGAACCTGTTTATTTCGAATTCCAGGGCTCCCGGGGACGGGCATGAAGCTCCGTGTCGTCCGGAACTGATATATGGCGTAAGGGTCCAGCTTGTGAAGGAGTCGCCGGTTTCGGCGGGTGACGTCACACATTCCTGGACGCCGTGCTGTGGCGTGATATGCGGGTAGCGGTGCGGATTTCCGGCTGGCGTTTCATTTAAGGCATGGTTCTGTAGGCCATGTGAAGGTACCGTACTTACCTTTTCGTTTACGTACACACACACACTTATCCTATACTTTAAAATTCCTATAAATTTGGTTATCAAGGTCCAAAGATCATACCTAGGTAAATTTTCACTGTTTTCTTTAATTTAAGAGATAACGTTAAGTTTGCCAGGGACGCCTGGGTTATTTTATAATATATTGGTGTGATTGTATAATTTAGAGATAAAGGAGCGTTAAAATCAATAAAATACATTAAAGGACCTAAACTTGTTTAATTACTGTCATTGAGTGACTCCGTTTGTAAACTAATTCGTCCTAAGGCGCCCACTTATAAATATAAGGACGAAGTAACGTTTCTCACGGCTCGGGCCTAGTATTAATAATTCACGACCCTCTTTAATGCTCTCCGACTCAGGCCGGATTGTTACAGTGGCGTACCCAACGTTGAGCGTGGGGAGACATTTAATGTTAGTAAACGAGCAATAATTGAACTTTGTAAAAATAAGTGTGTGTGTAGGTACTCTGGTGTGGAGAGGAAGTTGAAACTTTATAATAATTTCTAGACTGTTATTCTTTCACTGTCTACAATGACCCAAGTCTGGAGTTTGGTATGACTAAATACCTAATTCTTAAATCTTAACATTCTAGACTTGCTAGGTCTATTCTAGACAGGTGAAATATTATAAAAAAATTGTGAGTGACTTTTATAAATATCTTTAGCTACCTATTTTTAATATAAGCCAACTTACAGGCTGTATGTAATACTTCAATATTAAATTACATATCTCTAGTACATAATACTTACATATTATAGGCCAGGAGCCTACACATAATTGTCTTACTTGAAAATATAAATAATTGTTAATGACTATGGACCGTTCTATTAAAATTGATTACCTCTTAAAAGAGGAGATCCAGTTTGAACTTGACACACTTCACATCACATACAATACTACCGTTTCGTGCGACACTTTAAATTTGTTGAGGCAGTCTCGCTCTTTGGTCCGGCGGGGTAGCTTGAAGCCTCCAACGGTGGTTCCGGCGGTGGACAATGCAGTGCTTCTTGCCACACGTCAGCGGAGGAGATAGCGGTGGCTGTCGATGCTGATTGGTCCGGAACTAACAGGTTGGTGGGAATGCACTCGAGTCGTTAAGTAGTTAATGATGATGTCTCTTAAAACTTTTTTTTTTATTAACTTGTTAAGCTTTCTTATACTGTTGCTAACTTTTGTAATGTAGGCAACAGGCAGTAATTCTGATATACTGTATTTCTTTCTCTGTGATACCTACAGAGCTAATTAGGTAAAAGGGGTCTTGGTTAATCTTGTGAAGATGCCCTGCGTTTTTGTTCTTTTGTGGTATATACTAGGATGATGGTCGGTCGTGTGTCACACCCTGTCTCTTGGTAGTTTTTAAACCATGTTCTGTTCTATATTTAATTACGCTAGGGGTGTACATCTGTTGCACTCCCGTAATCTGCTTTTTATGATATTTGATTACGCTAGTGGTGCATATACTTATACTGTGCTGCCGTAATTTAAATAACATACTCTCTTTGGGAAATTACGCTAGGGGTGTACGTCTGTTACACTCCCGTAATATGCTTTATATGTTATTTGATTACGCTAGTGGTGCATATACTTATACTGCGCTGCCGTAATTTAAATGACATACTCTCTTTAGGTAATTACGCTAGGGGTGTACATCTGTTGCACTCCCGTAATCTGCTTTTTATGATATTTGATTACGCTAGTGGTGCATATACTTATACTGTGCTGCCGTAATTTAAATAACATACTCTCTTTGGGAAATTACGCTAGGGGTGTACGTCTGTTACACTCCCGTAATATGCTTCATATGTTATTTGATTACGCTAGTGGTGCATATACTTATACTGCGCTGCCGTAATTCAAATGACATACTCTCTTTAGGTAATTACGCTAGGGGTGTACTCCTGTTGCACCTCCGTAATCCACTTTTAATAATGTTTAATTGCGCTCGTGGTGCACCTTATACTGCACTGCCGCAATGTAAATAACTTGTATGGACGACCTGAGTGTCTCGGCGCCCATGTGTTTCGTTACTTTTCAGTTGTTCATGATTATTTATCAGTCAAAGAACCACATAAAACCCTGTTTATCGGGTTTGTTTTGTTTTAACTCTAGAATTATGGTTTCCAGTAATTCGAGCTGGCAACCTATATACTAGTATAATATAGGTAGGTAAGTCATTCATTAACTATAATGTAGGTCAAAGCGATCAGCTGTTACCGCGGCGGCCATCTTGTGCATGCGTCAAGAGGCCGTGGCTCTCGTTTATTATTTCGATATAGCATATGATGTTTTCGTCCGGACTTGTAGGTATTTCTCGATGGGTTAAGATTGGTCCTGACTGTTGGTTTTTATTAAGGAATGGTTTTCAGAATAGAAAGTATACATTGCATATGTTCGGACTGCAGGCGTTTTAAGATGGTAGAACATTAGTCCTGACGGCAGGTTTTCCATGGTGTGAGAGTGACTAGAATGATGGTTGAAATAGTTATAGGTATAGTTTGTAGGATCCGGATCATTAGGTTAATGCTCGTTAGGTATATTTTATATGTCTAACAATGTTAGCGGGTAAGATTAGTTCTTACTGGTAAATTAAGTTAGATGGTTCTATAAGTTAGTAGGTTAATTTCGGTCGCTTATGGTACTTTGCTAAGCGATGTGAGATAAAAACATATATTAAAGTTTTTATCTGTAACGCTCTGAAAGGGACACTCTGCTCTGAATCAGAGTGGGCCTCGCTTCTAGTTAGATGTGTTAGGAGTGACGATGTTGTATTTTTGCTATCTTTGTAAGGTTAAAGCGGTTGTCTGTGTGTCACGGCCCGCAAACTTTCTTTCAAGTTAATACACCCTGTTCTGTGTATAGTTTTTCTTACTCGGGTTTTATGGTCGCGTGTCGCACCTCCTGAAGCTGATATTTTACGTTTTAAGATTTCCAAGTAAATGCAAGGAACTGTTTTACTTTCAGGTATCCTTAGCCGCTTGTGTAGTTCATAGGGAATATAGCGTTTACTATGTTAGTTTGTAAGACCAACGTTGGTGTAGAGAGGTATGATTTTAAACATTAGTTGAGAGGATGAAAGTTGTGCAGCTAGTATCTGGGTTTGGAATAGGGTAAAGGAGCGTAAAGGTGAGGTCTCCGACAAATAATTTTATTCCTAAATTTTGAGTAGTTTTAGAAATAAAATTATTTTCGCCAACAGGAGGGGTACTGTAACATCGTTTTTTTTAATTCTCGGACGTATGGAGGTTGGTCTGTACACCCCTTTTCTTAAGGTGGTCACACACCATACAATTGGCAAATTTCCTAGATTCCGGGTCGTTGAGTGACCGCGGATATAAAAAAAAAAAGATGACAAGACATTCAGTTGGAAGGCATTGCGAAAGAGGAGTCGCTCTGAGAAAGAAAAACATGTAATCGTCAAACATCCGAGAGATTGGCCATCTTTTCTTTGAGAAAACGTTAGCTGACGACTACCGTAATGAGAGGTGCCTAGAAGAAAAGAAAAGTTGTGGATTCCCGGAGATCAGTGTCGGCACATGTAGACGTAATTTTTTGATCTCGAAGCAGATGGCTGTCGTTCTACTGAATCCGTCCGCTAGGCAAGCCTGACGTAAAAGCGCCTTAGCGTGTTATAACACCTATCAGGTAAGTCACCGGATACCGCGTTTTAACCTCCAAAATGCTGGCCTTAGAGGTCCCAACAAGGGCTTAAAAAAGCTAAACCTTCCATTTTCTTGTTACAGAGAGGTGCTCATTCGAGCCGCCAAGGCTGGATAACTAGAAATAAGTGCTAACTTTGGCCCTAAACGGTAAGTGTCATGTTTTCTTTAATCTTGTAAGCAAAATGGGGGCGTCAACCCGTTTTGTTAGTGAATGGAATGTGAACCTGTTTATTTCGAATTCCAGGGCTCCCGGGGACGGGCATGAAGCTCCGTGTCGTCCGGAACTGATATATGGCGTAAGGGTCCAGCTTGTGAAGGAGTCGCCGGTTTCGGCGGGTGACGTCACACATTCCTGGACGCCGTGCTGTGGCGTGATATGCGGGTAGCGGTGCGGATTTCCGGCTGGCGTTTCATTTAAGGCATGGTTCTGTAGGCCATGTGAAGGTACCGTACTTACCTTTTCGTTTACGTACACACACACACTTATCCTATACTTTAAAATTCCTATAAATTTGGTTATCAAGGTCCAAAGATCATACCTAGGTAAATTTTCACTGTTTTCTTTAATTTAAGAGATAACGTTAAGTTTGCCAGGGACGCCTGGGTTATTTTATAATATATTGGTGTGATTGTATAATTTAGAGATAAAGGAGCGTTAAAATCAATAAAATACATTAAAGGACCTAAACTTGTTTAATTACTGTCATTGAGTGTCTCCGTTTGTAAACTAATTCGTCCTAAGGCGCCCACTTATAAATATAAGGACGAAGTAACGTTTCTCACGGCTCGGGCCTAGTATTAATAATTCACGACCCTCTTTAATGCTCTCCGACTCAGGCCGGATTGTTACAATGTGCATATTCTAAATTTTTATAACAGAGAGATAAAAAGTGGAGTATGCAAATATGAAATCTTGGGTACCTATAGGTTATATGTTTTGTGCCTTGTCATTTGCTTTGAGCTGGGTGCGAGAATTTGAGATAAAATCGATTATTATTAAGATATTAGTTGTAGTGACACGTTTATACATAGTTGCGCGTTTTTCGGCGTTACCCTTAATGTTAGGAAGACTACATAAGAACGTTGAGACCTTGTTGAATTAAGATGAAAGTTGGTTTTGACAGGAGTTGCAGGTAATCGATATTATCTACAGTATCTACACAAATGTTTCGAAGCATGATAGCACCGGTATCTCAGAGGGACAACATGTTAAGCAAATTCAAATTCAAAAAAAATAATTCAGACCATGTCCATAGTGTTAGTATACAATTGCTTATAAAATAAAAATAAAAAAGCCTTTTATTATTCCATAGTATATGGATTACAGATTTTAAATTCCTTTGTTAGCTTTACGTATGGACCCCTCTTCGGGTAAAGGCCTCCTCCAAAGTCGCCCATTTGTCTCTTTGTTTCGCTTTTGTAGCCCAGTTTTCTCCTGCTATCGCTTCGATCTCGTCTTTCCACCTGCCCTTAGGCCTGCCGACACGTCTCGATCCTGCTGGTCCTGGCCACATGGTCACTGTTTTCATCCAGCGGTCGTCTTTGTATCTAGCGACATGCCCTGCCCACTTCCACTTCAAGCCTTGAGCGAATGAGAGTGCATCAATTACTTTGGTCCTCTGTCTTATCTTTGCATGATTTATCCTATCCGAGATTTTTATTTTTAATAGTTTTCTTTCTAGAGCCCTCTGAGTACTTATTATTTATCTTCTGGCGTAAGCATCAAGTATCCATGTCTGGCAGCTGTATGTGAGGCAGGGCAGTAGACAGGTATCCATAATTTTTTTCTTCAGATTCATGTGTATATCAGAGTTCATTACCTTTTTGTAGACCCAGTATTTGTTCCACATAAGTGCAATACGTCTATTTATATCTTCTATATTTCTTTTGTTGGAAAACGATACTTTCTTGCCGAGATATATATAGTCGTTGACATAGTCAATATGTGAGCCACTTATTGTGATTGGTATTTTTTTGTGGTTTGGCTTAACTTTTGTTTTGGTATACAATTGCTTATCCTAAGTTAATCGGTTGAATCTAATATTACAATATATTAAACACAGAGCCTCCCATGTGCACCGAGTCCCAGTGCTTCCACACAGCACAGACAGGAGACTCCAGCACCAGGCGCACGAGGCTGTTGGTGCTGTCTCACACGCAGCGCATCAGGGAGGCGGTATTACGAGTATTGCACTGAAGCCATCAGTACGTGCCTCCGCAAACATACCTGATGCGCTACAAAAGAACCCATTATAACCGGTGCGTCGCGTCCACATTCACTTGATTATACTAAGGGGGCATCCACAAATTATGTAACGCAAATTGGAGGGAGGGGGGGGGGGTCCGGCCAAGCGTTACGGTCCTGTTACGTTGGGGGAGGGGGGTGTCAAGGTTTGCGTTACGTCACGCACGATTTTTTATAATAGTATACTTAAAAAAAGTTTAGTTTTTCACATCCCTAGTTTGCGGTATTTGTCTAAGAAAATAATGGCAACACCGAGCGCGCGACGCGACAATGACAGACAGATACAAAAGTCTACCCTCCAACCGAAAACAAAATACAAGTGCAAAGTGCCGTACTGCAAGTGACGCAGTTGTTTGTGATTTGTGCCGTGTGTTACGCTAAATTATAAGTAAATTAATATATTTGAAGGTGATGACATCGAAAATAGGTGAAATTTATCAAAAGGCCTTTAAGGCATACAAAGAATGTCACTCCAGTATTTCAACAGCCACTGCACAGCAAAATTTCAATGTAATTTGTTACACACTTGTTACACTAATGTTTCATTTAAAAAATGCAGATTTATGATTAAAAAGTATATAAAATACCACTTATCTTTCTTTTCTGAATAATTACCCTGAAGACTTGTTACGTAACGGAATTGAAGGGGGGGAGGGGGTCCCAGCTAAGCGTGACGGTGCTATTACATGAGTGGAGGGGGGGGTTAAAAATTTAAGAATTTTGCGTTACGTAATTTGTGGACCGTAAAAGCACAAGGTACAAAGGCATTCATCATGTCAAATTTCAATACCATCATCCTCCCTAGCGTTATTCCCGGTTGAATCCTAAAGCAGCCCGGGGTCCACTCAAATATTAATACATACTAGCAAAATCTATGATGAGTGGTGGGTTTCTGACATTTTGGGAGATTAAGCAGTGATCCAAGATACAACCTTGTCACAACGTGTCGTCACAATAACTGGATAATTAACCAGTTATTATGTCTTACCGACATCACAGCCACTTTTTTCACTATTAATGTGACATTCTGCTTACTGGAAACCCATAAGGGTGAGTATTCATCAGAGCTGTGTGGGGTAGCGAGGAAAACATCATCCAATAGGAAGCGATGCGCTAGCGTCACCTGCCACGTTATTGGTAGATCTTTTCCTCGTTCACCGCCTCGCAACTTTGCACAGCTTTGGCGGATTCTTCACCCTTGAAGACCTAGTTTACGTTATTTGATTCCTTCACGTGAGATAGAAAGAAATAAACACTGCTGAATCTCGAAAAGTATCCCACGACAAATTTATTTATTTATCCGGGAGGCATTAATTAATTCATTATGACTACAGTTTGAGCGAAGCAAATGAAGGTCTCTGCTTCAGCTTGGGCCAAAATTCTATCGTATGTCCGTTTGTCCAGCTGTTCTCTTTTACAGGTCGAATTTTTCAACCAATTCTTGTGAAATTTTATGGTTGATCATCACGCGCGTTCGGAACGTTACATGATTACCCCACAAGTTCAATCATTTATAGATGTTTTGTCATGGTTGTGGATAAGACATCCGTCACTCTCGCACTTGCATACTTGTCAGAAAGTGACGAATGTCTTATCCATAGCGATAAGTGATAAAATGGCATGCTACGCCCGCTGAATCGACGAAAAATCTATAAATTATGGAAACCATGCTACGCAAGCAGGTTTTCAAAATTTAAAAAACAAGCCAAGTGCGAGTCGGACTCGCGCACGAAGGGTTCCGTACCATTATCTATAAAAACGGCAAAAAATCGCGTTTGTTGTATGGGAGCCTCCTGTAGCTTAGTCGTTGGCGACCCTGCCTACGAAGCCGGAGATCCCGGGTTCGAATCCTGGTTAGGGCATTTATTTGTGTGATGAGCACAAATATTTGTTCCTGAGTCATGGATGTTTTCTATGTATTTAAGTATTTATTTATCTATATAAGTATGTTTATCGTCGTATAGTATGTGTACTAAACGACGATAAACATACTTTTCATACTTATATAGACCACCAGATGTGGGTACAAGCGTTGCTTAGGTTGGGATTAAGCCGATTTGTGTAAAAGAAAAAAAAGGAAAAAATATATAAAAAAATATTTATTTATTTCGTTTTTTAGTATTTGTTGTTTTAGCGGCAACAGAAATACATCATCTGTGAAAATTTAAATTGTCTTACTATCACGGTTGTTGAGATACAGTCTGGTGACAGATGGACAGACAGACAGACAGACAGACAGACAGACAGACATACAGACAGACAGATAGACGTACAGTCGAGTCTTAGTAATAGGATCCCGTTTTACTCTTTGAGTACGCAACCCTAAAAAGACGGATTCCCGAATTGTTTGGGCTTACAGAGCCAGTCAATGTGGGATTGACGCTATTTATGACTAATCAATCAGAGAAAAAAGCGCGCGTAAAACTTATCCGTGCCCGCTGTCACTCGGCCGCGCCGCCCCCGCTGTGCGAAGCACGAACCCGGCTGACATACAGCACCAATTAAAGTTGACACTACCGCCTCGCTGCTTTTCGCACCTCGCACGTTAGCGGAACGGCGCATTGACTCGGGTTTTTTGTTCTATAGTTTGTTAAAAAACTACGGAGACTTGCACGACGAAGTTTACGTGCCAATTACTGTATTGCGATCGAAATTTGCGTCCAATTTTCTTTTTGAAATTGGAAATACGGCTGTTATCTTGAGTTTTATTGAAGTTTTAGAGTTAATTTGAAGTTTTAGCTTACGACGTGAGGAAATTCGATGGCAAGTCACAATTAGACGTTACGTTTTTAATCAGACATTTTCAAAATGAAGGTTTTTCTTACAACAATCATAAATCAACATTTTAATTTCGAACTTTCGAAACAATAACGAAGCTAAAATTGTGTTTAATGAATAGCAAAAATATGGCTTTTTATATTCGTTCCCGTTTTATAGTTATAAAATCGCGCGAGTGCTGGCAGTTAAGCGTAGAACACACGAAGCGTTTCAGCACCGACCTCTGTCGCGTTTTGCGGACTGCGTAAACACAATGAATGTATGAACTAATCATTTTCAAAACATAACCCCGTTCCGTAGAGCAGATACTTCCTTAGGTATATTGTTAAAAACCGGCCAAGTGCGAGTCGGACTCGCGCACGAAGGGTTCCGTGCCATTATCTATAAAAACTATTTTAAATATTATGTGTTTTTAGTATTTGTTGTTATAGCGGCAACAGAAATACATCATCTGTGAAAATTTCAGCTGGAACTATCACGGTATCAGTGAGATACAGCCTGGTGACAGACAGACGGACGGACGGACGGACGGACGGACAGCGGAGTCTAAATAATAGGGTCCCGTTTTACTCTTTGAGTACGGAACCCTAATAAAAACATATTGTTAGGTATTTTATAGATTTATTATACTATAATTTATATGTATTCAACGACAATTTCATGAATGATTGGCATTCCGGTGTCTGTGATAGAAAAAAAAAAACTTTCGTCATTAAAAAAAAATGACCAAAACTTTTTCCAACGTAAACGTGTTAATAAACAAATAATATAAAATATAATATCGTAACATCATAAGGAAGAGACTTCCTTATGATGTACGGAACAGGGTTATGTTTAGAAAGTGACAGGCGTTTGTCCGATCCTTGCAATGTAGCATCTCAACTAGACTATTTATGACCTTTTTAGACCTGCGTTCTATTGAACGCTACAAGTGCGGCATATGGTACTGTTGCCCGACCGAGTCGGCCAATGAGCGCTTTAGTTTAATGTAGCGATGCGTGTGAGTGCGTCAAATAGGACTTTGTACGGATTTGTTTTACTGCATATAGCTATATATCTAATGTGGCGTGAACGCGTGTAGAGGCAGACGCAACGTGGAATCGCGCGATGATGCTCGACAGCCTTAGGAAGATAGCCCTACACGTCACCGCTCAAGCAAGACTACTGTTCCGAGTGGGCACAACACTTCTCTTTCGTGCGAGCAGCGACGCCACGTATTATATACCGTCATAGTAAAGTTTTAAAACGCGCAACGCTGCGTTGCGCGGTACCAAGACGCCTCGTGTGTTTAGAGCCAGAGCGAAACAATCGACTCCGAAGCCATTCCAGTCAAAGTGGCAGCCCGTGCAGTGCCACAGGCAAACGCAATTCCAGTCAAAGGGACTGCATTCAACCTTTATTTACAATATCACACACCTTTTTACCGTGGCAAAGCGAGCTCTTTAGGGGAACGTTATGTGCCACTTTCCATATGACCGTTTTTCTTAGTTAAAATACATTTTCATATTATTACCCTATGCAAGTTAGGCAATAACGTTGTTTAATTTCCGCGAATAAAAATATTTTTTTATCGTAATATGTACCTTTTATATATTTACGCACTACTTATTCGTTTTGTAAGAGTTCAGAAAGCTAGCATGGCGTCGATACTGATACTAACGCTAGTCAATTGAAATATAAAAAAAAAATGATAAGTAGTATATTAGGTACCCAGTTTCTCTTGTTGTAACACTTGTAACTGTGTGGTGGCGCAGGACCGATCATTGTGGCACTCTTTGGGGGAGGCCTATGTCCAGCAGAGGACTTCCTTCGGCTGATATGATAAACTGTGTGAATTTAATATTATAATAAAGATTTGTGTATAATCCTGTTTGTGTTGTACTTCTGGCTTATATTTTACTCGTACCTACTAGAATTTACAGAACATATTAAACAACATCAGGTTGGATTTTTTGTCGCGAAATATTGTAACAACAATAATTTTTTAAACTTTTGCGTTTGTAATTATACATTATTTCCGATTAAAAAGCAGTTATAACGATAATAATAAAAATTCGCATTTTGTGTTCAGTCAAGTGCAACAATATTTATCGATTTAATCCTATCATAAAATGATAGGTTTTGGCATATATATGTATACTAAGTATGTATGTATGTAAGCACTTTATTGTACACAATAACAGGTAAAAAGTATACATGTCACACATTAGATCAAAGTACAAAGGCAAACTATATATATATATATATATATATTAGGGCATTTATTTGTGTATTTATCACAAATATTTGTTCCTGAGTTATGGATGTTATATATGTATATAAGTATCTATATGTATGTATCTATTATATATATCATCGCCTAGTACCCACAACACAAGCCTTACTGAGCTTACCGTGGGCCTAGGTTGATTTGTGTAAGATTGTCCCGTAATATTTATTATTATTATTATCTTTATTTATCTTTCCTCTTAGGCTAGGTTTCTACAATAATCATATAAAAAGTAAAATTTATAAAACTATACATACAAAACATAAAATCATTATAAAAACCTAACCTAGGGTGCCGCCGGCAGCGAGGCGGGGCCTAAGCTACCGGTGGTCAGGGCGACAGAGACAGGAACCTCCTGACTATCCGCGCAGTATCCAGGAGTACCGCCTTCTGTATCTGACCCTTGATCCAGCCATCTAGCGAGAGTCTCTTAAGGTGACGGTCGAGACTCTTCGCTATTAAACCGTTGGCCGAAACGACTATCGGGACGATGATCGTCGAATCAACATCCCACATGGCGGTTACCTCGTGAGCCAGGTACTTGCTGGCTTTGTCCTTCTCGGCCTTCACGAGGTTCTCGTCATGGGGGATTATATACCAAAACCCTAATCCGCTAACATAAGAGCGATGGGACATATTTTTGAGTAAGTTGTATGCAGCCATATTTTACACTTGACTTGACTGTACATGTATGCATACCTACCCAACTTTTACACTTGACTTGACTGTACATGTATGCATGCCTACCCAACTTTTACGGTTTACAGTAGGTACGCTTTCAACAAAATCCGACGTTGAAAACATGAATTATAAACCTGGAAACTTGAACCCGAATGAGGTACTAAAGCATGTTAGTCGTATTTTAAGTTAGATAGCTCATATCACTGCTCTCACGGCAACTTTACGTTAATATTCAAGACAGCTTTTTATATTTTTGTTATTACACCGTGTTTCAGCGTTGAATTTGGTGCATAAAGTGGGGACCTGGGGGTCAATCTGACACTTACACTTCGCATACCAATTCCTTGAATTCTAAGTTAACATGATATAGGTAATATATAGTTGTTATTTTCTAAGCCGTCCGTTCTGCAGTGCGGCGTTCTTTAGTGCGGAACGGACGGCTTAGAAAATAACAACTATAGTTTGTTTTAGTTAAAATGACGACAATGCACTTAACGTGGGATTTCACAATTACTTTTGTTGCTGAATATGAAAGACAAATATCAAAGAGACGTCATAAAACTGACTGAAGTGTGGCTACTGTTTGTTTTACTTGAAGAAAACAATTAAACAATCGATTTCGGCAGTGGTTGGTTTTAAGTACTTTTCGTGATCTTAACTAAAACAAACTATACAATGGTTTACTAGAATCTGTAATTTTCACTCATGCTCGTACAGTTGGCCTTTGCATGCAGCATCGAATTTATAAACATGATAACATAACCTTGATTTATATTTCTTCGAAATCGAAGTAAACATCAGAGTGTATTAACTCACCCATTATATCCTCTGCTTTATGTCAACACTCGCCTACGGCTCGGATCGATAAATGGTCTTGCATTTTTTAAACCTCCTCCTCAATCGGTCCCTCATTACAGAGGTCCATGAGTCTGCTGACGTAGCATGGCCAGTATTATTTTCCCGGATTTTCGGTCAGCTGCCTGTTGGAGGGCTGCATTAACCGGCATTTTGAGATGCTCCGACACCTGGTTGAGCCAACGTTTAGGGCGTCAGCCTCTTGGTCTTCTGCCTTCTATTGTGCCGGTTACCAGCAATTTCTCCAAGTTCTTGGGATCCCGGTGAGCTATGTGGCCAAAATGTTGGAGAATACGGTGAAGATATAGAGCCGACAGCGGTTCTTTGTCCTGGCCAATCTCTTTAAGAATGGATGCGTTTGTACGAAGAGCAGTCCACTGTATCTTAAGGTCTTTTGGTATCGGTTTTATATACTTAAGTGAACAAATGTTACTAACAATTAATTCATAACTGTAGATTGTCTTATCTGAAAATAAATGAATGAATTAAGCATTCGACGTAAGCACCACATCTCAGATACATCAATTGTTTGCCAGCAATACAATCTACTATTATTCAGAAACTCGAAAAAAACAATTAACTCTTTTCTGGGGCATACATTAGGCTAGGTTAGGGTTTACCCTTCTTTTACCGATTGGAGGTCGTTGTTGTTCTACGTCCGTTGGAATAACCCTAGAATCCCTACACGTGACCTCCGGGTGGTGCTAAAAGAACAACAAACTCAGCAGCTGCACTGTTCCTTCTGAACCTCACAGCGCACACTGTAACCAGTGTGTAACCACCATACGATAAATAAACAATTAACCTATAAACGTTTCACCGAATATATGTTACGTACGCCGAATTTTCATTTCATCGTTTTTTTTCTGAAACATTAAGCTTTTCAGTATTGTTTATAAAATAAACCTATTTAATCTAACGGGTTCTGCACAATTACCTTTTAGCTATACCTACATAAAAAAATAACGATGAATTGAAAATTCGGCGAAACAATCTATTCGGTGAAACATTTATCGGTAAAATAAGGGACTCCCCTAGGTGAAGTTTCTTTTATAACAATCGTCAAAAGTCAGAAGTATCCGCAAAAAACGCGTTTGACCAAACGTTACTTTATATCAAACGATACGTTATATTATCTACTCATTACTCACCCGCGAAGAAGCGATTGCTTAAAATACATCGATGACAAACATGACTGCAAAAAGCATGTGTCAAATAGACCCCTAGGCGTTATTGCTTGCATTTTTGCAGAGAAATGCATGCAATATTTCTTTTCACATTCGCGAACACCGGCAGTAACGACACCATTTGAATGAGTAGATAGCTCTATGGAATTTTATGTCAGAATATCTGAATGCCTACTGACGTTTTCGTACCTACTCGTATATCAAAATTGTATTCACTTTATTTGATAAAAGGATGAATACACTCTAATTAACTTTAACATAACCCTTAACTTGTTCACTTTAAAGTTTACTTAAATTATACAACCATGTAGAACTAAAAACAGGTTTATTTTTATTTTATGCAAGTCTGTATGTATTACTCGCCTAAACCTTTTAATATTCGTGTTGTATAAGTAATTAGGGATTTCGCAACTAATTAATGTAAAACAAATTGGAGTCCCCTTTGGCACCGAATCCTAAGATGTGGAGTAGGCATGGCATGGCATTACTTTTACGGAAGCTACTGCCAAGATACTTTTCTTCACCGAAAAGTTGCTATTCTATATTATCTGTTTTTTTTTAACCATTAACCTGAGCCGGACCGGTCCGGGGTTCGAAGTTTCGTGCGTCCAGATTAAAAGTCGCGAGCCTTGCTTCCTGTTATAGATGCTTGTGTCAATTTTATTTATATTTACAGATAAACACATTGAATAAACAGCTACCAATCACCGCCGCAGTAAATAACTACGTCTGAAAAACACCCTTTTATTTAAATTTAATGTTACTGCTTCCGTGCAAATGGATCTACAAACACATTTACGTACACTGAAATAATATCAGATTTGTAATTCCAAAGTCCTTGCATGCAAAGTACGTGCAAAGATGAATAGCGTCTGGGTTTGAAGAAGCGTGCAAAGTGCCAGGGAATAGAAACAGTCAACAGGGGTTTAGATATTTTTGAATAAATACCGACAGCGCACGCGATGTACTGGATTCAATATGGCTGGCTGAAACGTAAAGCGTGGAGCGTATTTTCTAGTCACCTTGACTTGGCGAAATAAATAAAAAACTTAATTTTTACTAATCTGAATTTACTTTATAAATACTGGTCAAAGGCCTCCCCCATTTGACCACTGCTCTCGGCTTTTTGCTTTATCAGGCCAGTCCTTTAAGGGGATCCCATGCCACAATGACCTTTGATCTGAATCTTTTAGTTTTCTAATGTTTTTTGTAGGTTATCATATTAACAACACAACAGCTTAAGGTGGTTCGATTGCCATACAAAACGTTATTTGACATTCGTAGGCTAACGGCGTGATATTTTAAGAAACTTATGTAACAAACTATCATAAATTGGCTTCCAATTTGCGCCAAATTCCCCCTTTCCTAGAATAAACTTGTATAAACTAGGTTAATTTGAGAAATTGGTTTAGAACGTGATATTTTGGGAAAACTATTTTTCTCAAATTAATCTAGTTTATACAAGTTAATTCTATTGGCGCAAATGGGAAGCCAAATGATGAAAGTTTGTTACATAAGATTCTTTAAATATCACGCAGTTAGCCTGCGAATGTCAAATAACGCTTTGTATGGCAATTGAACCACCTTAAAGCAATATAGTATCCCATATTGATTTCAAACAGAGTTATTCGAGACCAAAAAACTGGTTTTCTGGCCATAACTTTTGTGTTAATTAGTTTAAAATCAAAACCCTGCACACGGTTATAGAGACATCAGAGACGAACCCAAATATGTAGATTTCGTATATGTTAGATCTTTCACAGCAATCTTGTTACGAAAAAGGTGTTTTTTTAGACAATGTTAAAAAAAATCATAAAAAAATAACTATTCATTTCTTTCAAAATATGGTAAACAAAAATGGAGACTAAAGATTGAAAAATCGATAACCGTTTGCTTTATAATTCTATCTGTAGTGCAAAAGTATTCGAATCGATTTAAATCTAGTCAAAAATCGATGAAAACCTCGGGTCGCCGACTCTCTGCCGTGTCTCCTTTTCGAATTCAAAGGGAAACTGGACTTGATCGCGTATAGTTCACTTATTTTTTTACCTCTTCCAGGTTTCTTGACGTTTCGGATGTGTCACAACATCCGTGGTCACGGGACGACCACACACGGTGACACGGGAATGATTTAGATACACGATTAGGTCCCGTTTAGTACCGTCAAACCAAGGCCTAGATCTAACCATACCAGTCTATAAACTGGACATTATGTCGACCTAAATGCGAGCAAATTGTATGGCAAAACTTGTGACCGTGTTTATACTTTTCTGCGTAAACTTTACATTTTACGGCATCATAGTAACCTTGATTGTGGTCTATCCTTTATGTTACTAAAAAAATGTACGCTATTATATATTTCGGCTAAAAATATTTTTAAAGACAGGTGGTATTTACCACGAAACTTTTTTAATAATATAACGGGGCTTTATGGCGGTGAGAACTCTTTATTATGATATTTTTTTCTGAATAAAGAACGAGCGCCTATATTTTATAAATACTTAAAAAATTCAAAGGGTTAACGGCTTCAATGACAAGTAGCAGACAGAAGCGAAAAAAAAAATTTTTTGCAAAGTAATTAATTACAAATACATACACCATGATTCAACAACATTAATTCTTGATAAGTTGATGACACTAAAAGACTAATAATTTACTATAAAAACAAAGTCTTAAACGACTTCAATTCAGTCATCATCATCATCATACTGATATGACATCATACCCCCAAAGAGTGCCAAAATGGCCGGTCCTGCGCCACCCGCATCCAGCGGATTCCCGCGACGTTTACCAGGTCATCAGTCAGGAATTCAGTACTTCGCCTTATCTGAAGAGTTCTATCGATTTCTCCAGGGTCTCATCATCAGATCCTGACCTGACCTTTGAAAGCAAACAAAAAAAAATCCAAATCGGTCTAGGCGTCTTCGAGTGATGGGGGAACATACATCAATAAAGATCCCGACGAATTGAGACCTTCCTCCTTTTTTAAAGTCGGTTAAAAATTAGTCTTTATTCAACGTAGATTATACTGATTATCTACCCGGCTGCGCGATATCAAAGCTTAAAATTTAAATAATTGATGAATTTAAATTATTGAGTTGTCTATACTATTCAGGTCCTTCAGAAGATGTACGAGTATAAGGAATGGTTATAGGCTAGGTATATTTTGAAAGCGGTTGTTTATTTTAAATTCCTTGTTTTGTTACATTATATTGTACAAAAAACCTGTATTTTTATATCACAGGATTCGCCCGTCTTCGCCCGCATAATTCAAAGAACGCAGACAAAACCGCGGAATAAAACCACCTATAACCACCATCCAAAAAGTACATTCTTCATGCAGATGAAAGGATTTTTGGAATCGGTTAAGCGGTTCCGGAGATTACCCATTACGTACAAACTTACAAAGCTACAATATAATAATATTTATAATATTATAATATTAGTATAGCTTATAATTAGGTGAGAACTCTATAGCTTTTCTTTACTTCTATCACGTAATGGATAAACATAAACTTACAACGTTGGGAATTTGTACCGATTTTTACCAGTTCGGTTCTAAAAGGGGCTGACTTTAACCCGTAGGGGTTTTATAATATTCGACAGAACTAATCAAAAACTTAGATGAAACGAAAACCTGAAAATACCATGAAAAACTAATTTCACATAATTACCAACGAAATGCTTCAGCACCTAGTTAATTATGCGCCTCGGTGAACGCTACTTGAGACTACCTACAGCTATGCGCTCGACCACCACCCCGATATATCATGACCTCTACACCCTTACCACAACGCTTTGTCAGATTCAGGCTTACACTGGTTGGTTTCAAGTAAGTGCTCGTTGAGCGTCATGAATACTAGCCCAGGTGTCTCCCTATTTACGCAAAAGGTTTTATCTTTCAGGAAATTTGACGTTGCTTACTCTGTTTTGTATACGTAAGTGTCAGTGTCTCCCTCAAGTTAATAACTTTAATTAATAAGTACGGATAGTCTTCAAGGCATAAATTAATTATACTTGAAATAAGGGCTGTCGATTTTGGGAATGAACGATGCGTAAAATATTAAGTTCGGGAAGACGTGTCTAGAGTTTTCATGTGAAAATTAAGAAGCTTATTCATTATTCAGGTTTTGTGGAACAAAGAGAAAGATAATATAAAATGCGCTCATAGTATTGAAGGTTGTTTTACCTTAGGTAATCGGTATTCGGAATAAAAAAAGCATAATTGTAACCAATTTATATCGACGAAATATGTTGACCTTTCTAAGGGCCTGTTTACACATTGATTAGTGATTAGTGCGAGTCCATACAAAAGCTACTCGCACTTGCAACAAATGTATGAACTCGCACTAATCATTAAACAATGTGTAAACAGGCCCTAAGAAAGAGGAACAGTAGGCCACTTGGTGCGGGATCGGTGTGGTGTCAGTATGCTGTCAGCTATCAGTCAAGTCAGTACAGATTCTGGATTCAGAAGCGGGGTGGTACAAATACAGTACTTCATCATACCGCCCGCTTCCGTGCAATATACTACTGAGCAAATACAGTACTGATAGTCGATTTATCGATAGTGACAGTAGTTACGTGTAAGGAATTATTGCGCGACATTAGTAAGCTCTCGGTAAAGTACGAAGTACCGCATACTATCTCCGTCAGATCAAATGCGGACGTGACCTTGCCTAGAGAAACTGTTAACCTGTACCCACAGACCAAGAAAAAAAGATGCATGCAAAGCATGACGAACGACCCAGTGAAGCCGGTTTTCAACCAAGCCAAATAAGTTTAGCACACTCTCGCGCGCACAATAACGAATTAAATAGCAAAAAACCAATTAAATTTGTGCAACTTTGTTTGTATATGTGTGCGTGAGCGTGTGCTAAACTTAACTGGCTTGGTTGAAAACCGGCTTCAGTAGGTTGTTCGTAATGCTCTGTCTATCTTTTTTCTTGGTCTGAGCCTGTACCATTACTTTGACTTTATTCTTCGGGGAATGTTAAGCACTTTCTTAAATGATGATGATGAATACATAATAATACAACTTAGAAAAGTTGAACAACCCTCGACATTTTCATTTCAGAGTTCAATATATCAAAAACGGCTAAACCGATTTTATTCATTCATTCATTCATTTATTGTTTGCAAACCATGGTATTACCTACAAGATATTACAAGGGCATAAAGTACAGCATGGACCCTGTTAGGGCAAAGCAAAACTTATAGTTAACTTAACCTATATAATAAAAATATCAAATACTAACATTTGCCTTCGTAGCTTTTCATTTTTTCATGTTTACATAGGTATATGTATTTATTTGTTATTTCTAGGTTACATGTTCATATATTATTTGAAGGTGTAAAAAGCTTGTAACAACAGGTAATTTTTTAGTTTAGTAACAAATGAAGTGTACTTCTCTTCAGTTGATATGTGTCTCGGTAAGTTATTATATATTTTTATCGACATGGAATTTGGTCCCTGTGAGATCATTTGAAGTTTGGATATAGTTGTTTGGACCAGATTCTTTCTGGGTCGCAAATTATGGATTCCTTTAATCATATCCTTAGTGTGGGTGTAAAGGTTAGGGTGTTTCCGCACGAATTTGCACGTCTCAAGAATATACAAGGATGTCAGTGTTAGTATGTTTAGTTCTACAAAAAATTTGTTGAAACATAGCTAAGAACCATCTTGATCACGTCAGCTTTCGGATACATTCGTTTAAGAGCTACGATGCCATAGACAGATACACACACGGACATACAGACAGACAGACAGACACACATACACGTCAAATTTATAACACCGCTCTTTTTCCGCCGGGGGTAAAAAAAAATACTTATCGATGTTCCGAAACTATGTTTCATTTGTCCAAATGCATTTATTTCTGAAATTTCAAATTAAGGAAGTAAAAGGATATACCTAGTAAAGATATTAATCATGTATATGTATAGTGTTTTCTTTCATATTAATGTTACGAGATATCCTGCAAGCATTACGTAGGGTGCAGCAGTTTAAATACCTCGGACACGTTCTTACTGAGAACCTGAAGGACGACAAAGATATAGAGAGGGAAAGGAGGGCCCTTTCGGTGAGGTGCAACATGCTTGCGCGCAAGTTTGGCAGATGTTCTGATGAGGTCAAGGTGATGCTCTTTAGAGCATATTGCCAGAACTTCTACACTGGACAGCTCTGGACCAACTTCACCAGGAAAGCAATTAACACCTTAAGGGATCAGTACAACGATGCCTTCAGAATCCTAATGAAGTTGCCAAGATGGTGTAGTGCGTCAAGTATGTTTGCTGACGCTCGTGTCCCTGATTTCTTTGCCGTCATCAGGACACGGGTTGCGTGCCTCTAAGAACTCGATTCTTGCCATGATTGGTGAAGATTTAAATAGTCCAATTAGTAGGTTTTGGCTGTCTCTGTACCGGGATGCGAACCGTAAATAGTTTTAGTTTATATGATTAAAATTTTTACTGTTTCTCTTTTTACATTTTATCTATACTGTACTTTTATTTTTAAATCATACTTCTTCCTTCTGTAACTTTTATTTTTACACTTTTAATTGTATTTTTACATGTAGTAGGATGAGGATGATATGGGTTTTTTGCCTGAAATAAATGTAATTTATTTATTTTATTTTATTTATTTTTTTATTACTCGCCTCGACATGAACGTTAGCTTCGTTAGATAGCATTACAGTACAACTCAACATCCACAACCACGTACATTATCTTTAAAATTCTGTAAAAGTATAAATCACCCGGAAGTTACTTTGCATCCCCCTCGGGTCAACGACCGGGCATATTCGCACCCGCCCCGCACTCATATAAGCAAACACTTTTGCGCTCTTAGTGGAAAAATGGCCCACGTGACTACTACCGTCGAGGCCACTTACGGCGTTAGTAAGGCAACGTTATTAGGGGACTGAAATGCATGCATATTTGTAAATATTATGTTAATTTAATAGACAGTTGTTGTGGGGCGGCGAAGCGGAGTCATTTGTTTTAGTAAATGAAACGACTCTGTACGTACTTTTTTTATTTATGGGCGGAAAGCTTTGCATTTACTTTATTAGATTTTTGCATTATAAGATTTTTTGACATTAAATTAATATAAGAAAATAATGGCTTTCTTTATATACCTACTAATTTTTTTTACGTTTGCTAATTCATATTGTAGACATATGGGATAAATAACAAAAAAAATCAACAATGCATGTTTACACATCTCAAATGTCAAATTTTCATTATATTTAGTATGCTATTAATATCATCAACATAAGTCAACAGTTCCTTTTTAGGGTTCCGTACTCAAAGAGTAAAACGGGACTCTGTCTGTCTGTCCGTCTGGTGACAGGCTGCATCTCAACAACCGTGAGAGTAAGACAGTTGAAATTTTCATTGATGATGTATTTCTGTTGCCGCTAAGTATAACAAAAAATTCTAAAAAACGGAATAAATATATATATATTTTTTTTCTTTTACAATCTTACACAAATCGGCTTAGTTCCAAATTAAGCAAAGCTTGTACTATGGGTACTAGACGAGTATAAACATACTTATATAGATAAATTAATACTTAAATACATAGAAAGCATCCATGACTCAGGAACAAATAAATGCCCTTACCAGGATTCGAACCCGGGACCTCCGGCTTCGTAGGCAGCGTCACTACCAACTAGGCTACAGGAGGAGACAAAACAAACGTGATTTTTTTGCCGTTTTTATAGATAATTTACGGAACGTTTCGTGCGCGAGTCCGACTCGCACTTGGCCGGTTTATTATTACATACTAGCTGCCCCTGCGGCTTCACCCGCGTATTGCAAATAACGATTCAAAAAGTCCATTCTATTTATATTTACACACAGGCACAGAATAAGTCATAGTACAACAGGTGCAAGAATTTATGAAATCGGTCCATAGATTCCGTAGATTACCCATTATATACAAACTTATAAACTTACAAAGCTAGAGTTTCAAAACATTTTTCACTCTATAATTTTTGAGTAAGTTTTTTTTTTAGGATTACCTTTAATTATTTCTCAAAGTTTAACTAAGTACTTACATATTCCACGAACACTATTTTGTGGTTAATTTTCATAAAGTCAAAATAAGGGTTTAATAATTTAATTATAGGAGTTGTAGCAGAGTCACGAAAACAATAAACTTAAAGTGTATTTACATAAAAGGCCTCTTGAATAGGCTTGTTGCGTGGTGTTAAAATTGATAACGTCGTGTTGCTAAATGGACAGTAAACATCAAATGATTGTAATAAAGTATAAATTACGAAATATAATTCAAATCATAAAAAGATAATGAACCTTGAAAGTTTAGAAAAAAAAGTTTTTTTATTTATGGTCCAAGAGTACATTTAAAGGTACCAATAGAATACTTACGCTTTTATAGAAACAAATTTGTATGACAACTATGGACCTAAACGCAGTATTTCGCGACTGAAACAGCAATTTACTTCATTTTCCATGCAACGGTTAGTACAAATTGCACGGTGTGACGTCATACTTTAAAGCCAATCAGTACGAAGCGTTTCAGCTGCTGTCAGCGAGGTTCGTCTTTAACTCGATTTTTTTTGGGTATTAATGTCCTTTAAATGTAGTTGCTTCCATACAAACATTTGTTTATCTACAAAAACTGGTTCGAATAGCATCGTAAACAAATTTAAGGTCACAAGCCCATTGTATCGGTCCGGTTTTATTGCTTCACGTTACCTAGAACTTGTAATAAAGCCTGTACTAGTTCTAGCCCGCGAGTGCCCTTGAGTGAATATTTAGGTAAAAGATTCTTATCTAGAGTGATACCTTGTTAAGTTTGACATACATGTTTTAATGAAAATTTTATTTTCATTTTGCAAGGGTGAGAAGACTCGTACTTACATTAAATTTTCGATTTATTACAAAGGAATAACAGGAATTAGGTACGTTCATATCACCGGTGAACTATTAAAATATTATTATTTTTTTTTAATTTTTTTTTATTCTTAAAAAAAGAACTTAATGGTACGTACATATTTTCTTGTTTCGCCAAACTGAGGACAGTTTGTCGGCGAATGCGCGCTCATTTCTAAAAGTTAAACATTGTTGTATTATACCTACCTACTTACTAAATTACCTACTTCATTTACTAACACTGAACTTAGTGTACCATAGACGACACACTCAGCCGACCATTTGTGAACCTTATTCCAACAACATAAAGTACACCAATAGTCCGCCGAGTGAGTCGTCGTTAGTGCGTGACTGGTGCAAGTACGAAATAAGGTTTACGTCATATCTGGCCATAAAGTAGGAATTACCGCAGGCTATGCGTGCGGAAAACCCCACTTCCTGGCCAGATAGAGACGTAAAATGTTGTACTCACCACGGGCGGTAATAAAGAAAGCCTCAGAGCGCATATTTATCGCCCTTGCCTTCGGCTCGGGCGTCAAATACCTGCGATCTGAGACATTCTTTGTTTAACCGCCCTGGGTAAGTAATGTAATATTATATACCTATCTACCGTATCTACGTCTAAATTTATTTTATCTAAAAATATTGTTTTCAGCCTTTGTTTGCTAGTACTTTGTTCCAAAGCTTAATTGGTTAAAAATCTTAGGTATCATGTATTTTTTACGACAAATGATGTTTGACTGAAATGAACCCTCGACAAAGTTCTCTATATCTCGGGCATGTCATTTCAAAAACGAAGTCAATTACCGCCCTTGTTTTCAAAACCAGTCCTGTAGATACCTGAACTGATCCCAAATTCACATTTACAGACAAACGTTACTAATTTATTACATGTATTGGGTAAATAAATGTGACGTTTTCTCTTGAAGAGATTGCGGGACGTGAGCGCAATCCGGCATTTCGTTGGTTCTGAGGTTTACGATTCCCTAAAGACCTTCAGAAGAAAAAAGGCTTAACTCCCTAGGACTTAAATAACGTCTTTACTACCTTACGTCTCTGTAATGTGACATAATAGCATATACAATGTTTTATTTATCTTTTCCGTATCGGTTTTCATGTGGCCATATTTCAGTTCCGAATAGATTTCGCTTTAAAACCCAGGATACATTTTGTTTGGCAAATAACTATTTTATTGCGGCTGGATAATAATGTATGGGGATCAGTTTTATGTCATATTAGTAGTAAAAGTGTAATAAAATTTGCCCTATTACGGGTAGTTACAATGTTTAGTAGCTTTTATACAATCATAGGATTTTGACTGATCCCAAAGGAAATTCCAAAGATCTTTTTATCATCTAAGTATTTTGCTAGCCGACGGAAAAGTAAATAACAACCTAGGCATATATTTACATTTAGAACCGTTAGCTATACCTATGAAGGAATAGACCATTTCTCAATAATGTAAATGGAATTGTGTTACTTACCATATAATACAGGGTTAACTGATATTTCATTGGAATTTGATATCAATTCAAACTACAAGTCAAAAAGTGTCTTTATGCTAAAGCTAAGGGCTTTGTGATTATACAATGAAACAGTTGGCAACATTTTGCTCACAAGCCAGGGTGTTAATTTAAAATTAATTTCGCAATTACCTTACTCAGGTCAATACCAGAACCAATCGCTGATTCCCTTATAATTTATTCCCGGTTAAGCGCTAAGGCTGTGGCCATATTGGCGTCAATAACAATGGGCGTATAGCATGGTGGCTGTGAAATTCCTGCACATTATTTTGTAGGAGAATCAAGGCACTTCTTATCGTGGGTAAAACATGCAAAATAAACCTTAAGTAACAGAATGGCTAAACCAAGAAGGAGTTTATGTCAACCAAGACAATTCACATATCTTTAAATTATTAGCTTAAGTATGTTTATCTTCATCTAGTACCCATAGTAAAGGCGGGCCCGCGCAATTTGTAAAACATTGAAACTACACTTCAAACACACATCGAACGCGGGCCCGCCGCGGGCCCGCCGCGGGCCCGCGCACGACCCGCGCCCGCGACCGGTGTGTGGGGCCTTAAAAGTTTTGCTTAGTTTGGGACTAGGTCAATTTGTGTCCGCAAATATTTTTAATTCAATACAATGTCTTTCCCGCTCACAGGACAATGATGATCCGGACCTTTGGGAGGCGTGCGTGGGGCTAGGTACCTACAAAGTACCAACTGAGACAACTGTGCCCTTTTGACAATTTAATGAATAGGAGTACACCGAGTGGATGCTGTCCCTGCCCGAGTCATGGGACGCACACAGAGACAGCACCCGCTGGGGTGTATAGGGCTATTGCTCGTTGATGGAATCTAAAGAAAACGGGTCATTGGGTGAAAATGATAGACTAGTGGCTGGGCCATTGGGTGAAACATCGGACGCCTGCCTAATAAACTGTCTCAATTTTTATCTCTGGCAGACGGTGACTCGCCAACTGCTAGATGGGCCCCTATTAATCGCGACAAAAAATGGCCAAAGGGCAACACCAGTCAGAGAGGCTGGGGGGATAGAGAGGTGGCACTGGACTTTAAACATATAGCCAACTCGCCACTTAGGTGTCCACATCTACGCTCGAGCAACAGCTCTTGCGACTCCACTCTGGACAGCCAGTTAAGGCAAGCCAGAGGTGGGGGGCCTGTCCAACCATCCACCCGACACACGAGCCACAAGCTGCCTTACGTTGACTGATTGCACCAGAAATCTGGTGGGCGATGGGGCCGTCATATCCCTACGCCATTTAATATTATTATTATTATTGTTTTTCACAGGTCTAACGCGATAAAGAACATGTCTTACCTAATATATTTCGTAAATCCTGTGAAACAATATAACTCTTAAAATTTTCTGTTTAACTCAAGCCTAGATAGGTACTTTCTTTATCTCGTGGTACATCGTTTATAAATGTTTTTTGTAATTAATAATGGAAACTATAGGTCTAAGTTTAAGAGAAAAAATTGTAACAATGCTTTGTGTTCATACACTGTTGTTTCATATTTCAATAAATAAATAAAATTAATATTAACCCCTATTAAATTAGACCCGTGAAAAACAATAATTTCAATATTGTGCACAATAATTCACATATCATTTTAATACGTCCGAAACGCGTTTCGTACCAGGGACCCAAGTGCCCAGCTTACGGAAAACAACTAATGAATATAGTAAATGCCATGACACGTGCCATTTGTGCAGATTCGTGCAATATACTCCTGCTAGTCCATTGCGTATCACTTCGTTCTAACTTCGTACCAATACAGATTAATTCTGGGTAGACACCGGCTTTAACTCTGACGGCTAGGCCTCAACTTTGGGAGCAAGAGATCGGAGCGGCCTGCTCGCTCCCACGTTACAGCTGCCATCGCTGCTGTAATTCCTGGCCGAGCATTGAGCTGTTTCTGAACGCTACCCCTTACCTCAAACGAAACCAGTGTAAACCAGACTTCTGATAACGCTTAGTTACTACAGGTCACGGCGTCAAGATATACAGAACAGGTCTACGGTCTTCCCCGCCAGTAGTAGAAGGCGACTAAAGGGGGTAATCGGGCTCGCGAGTGTTCCATGTGGCGGGGGCCTGGGCACTCGCCTAAAAACCCCAGAAAAGGCCGCAAACATCTTTTCCGCCCTGGAACGAGCCAATTTAGGCCAGTCATATTTGACCAAAAAAAATCGCTAAAATCGCAAGCTAACAGCTAGTTCTGCTTTTTTAAAATGTTGTTAGAACCACTACAAGTAATGTATATCCAAGTTTGCATCTTCGAAAGACCTGTGCTAACTTTGTGGCACTCGAAAAACCACGAAATTTTCGCACTTTTTTAGGGTTCCGTAGCCAAATGGCAAAAAACGGAACCCTTATAGATTCGTCATGTCTGTCTGTCTGTCTGTCCGTCCGTATGTCACAGCCACTTTTTTCCGAAACTATAAGAGCTATACTGTTGAAACTTGGTACACTTCTAAAAAAATATATATGATATACATTACCATGCAAACTTTCAACAAAAATTGGTTTGAACGAGATCTAGTAAGCAGTTTTTTTTAATACGTCATAAATCGTAAAAAGCAATTTATTTAACGGATACGGAACCCTTCATGTGCGAGTCCGACTCGCACTTGGCCGCTTTTTTGGTATTGTCAACATAAATCCTTAACTGTGCGGTTTTTTAATAATATCTATGAGTTTTTTAAAGTAGGTATTCTAAAATCGATACATTTTGTGACCAGAACCAGCTCTGTATGTTATAAATACTTACCGAGATACAGCTCTACAATTTTTTTTTGTTAAGCCATCTTTAAATCGTTATAAATCCTAAACAGTTATGTTATCTAAAAAAATATCAAGGAAACGTATTAATGATTTTGAAAAAAGTACCTATTCTTACACTTAGTGTGATTTTGCCATATTTGATATATTCAATTTCAATTCAATTCAATTCAAATAATTTATTTCGGAACATTGTCCATAGTTGTTAGTAAAAGCAAAAACATATGAAAAACTTAATTCTAGTGTTAGTGGGTACATGAAATATAAACATTAGGTATTAAACTAAACAATGAATATCGTTCCAGTGTTTCTGGATACGGCCTTCAAATCTGTCAACAATGGTACTCAGTAGAGTGTTTGGGCTGCCCCGAATTCTGCGCACCACGGATGCTACCCTTTTGCGCATAATAGCGGCAAACCCGTCAACATGCGCATCAGCGAACATCCCCGACGCGCTACAGAAACGAGGCAGCCCCAACAGTATCCTGAAACCATTGTTGTACTGTACTCTTAGAGCACTGATAGCCTTCTGCGTGTAGTTAACCCACAGGCTGCAGGTGTAGAAAGTCTGGCAAAAAGCTTTAAAAAGCGTTAACTTAACTTGCTCTGAACACCTTGCAAACCTGCGGGCCACCATGTTGCACCGGACTGCCAGCGCTCTCCTCTCCCGTTCTATGTCCAAGTCATCACAGAGGGACTCGGAGACCCAATGGCCTAGGTACTTAAATTTTGAAACCTGTTTTAGTGGGGTGCCATTTAATTTGACAGGTGGTATTGTGTACGTTTTCTTTCCAGACTTAAAAAGGAGCAACTCGCTTTTCGCGACGTTGTACCTTAAGCCATGGGTCTCCACGTACCTTTCACAGATACGCAGCAGTGTGTCCAACGCACTGACGGATGGGGTCAGCAATGCCATGTCGTCTGCATAGCTTATATTATTGACCATTTTTCCGTCTATTGAGCATCCGACCATGGCATTGCTTAGCCCATCCATCAAGCTGTTCATATACAAGTTGAAAAGGCTAGGAGAGCTTAACCCGCCCTGTCTCACGCCGCATTCCAACTTGTACATGTTTGAGTGTGACCCGGCCCACCTAACACTATTATTTTGGTGATCGTACCAGAACCTAAATATGCTAATCAGCTCCCTGGGAAAACTTGTTACACACTCCAGCTTATCCCATAGCCTATCGTAAGAAACAAGGTCGAAAGCTTTTGACAAATCCAGGAAACAGCCATACACGGGCGTATTCCTGGTGGTATAATACTGGACAGTATGCTTGAGACACAATATTGCAGTTTCGGTAGATAGACCTGCCCTGAAACCAAATTGCGCCTCATGCAATTTAAGGTGGCTATTCAATTGTTTATCCAGCATACTGTCCAATACCTTACCAATTACAGTTCCCAGGGAGATGGGTCTATAGTTGCCGATACTAGAGGCGTCACCGCCCCTGTTCTTTATGATAGGTACCACAATCGTTTTCATTAAATCACTAGGTAAGTATGAGTGACCTATACATAAAGAAAAGAACATTGCTAGTAACCTCGGCAAATGTACACCCGCGTACTGAAGGTGTTCTATGCTTAGGAAGTCATGTCCTGGAGACTTACCGCGGGTCATACCTTTAATAACTTTCTCCACGTCGCGTGCCGAGAACCGTATGTGTTGCTCATACTCGTGGGTTTGACATCGGTAAGGTTGACTCACAGCAGGCCCCAGAAGAGACTTCACTCTAAACTGCTCCCTGAACATCTCGGCTATTCGTCCTGGCTCGCTCACACCTTCGACGCTCACTGGTAGGCTCATCTTAGGGTTCAGTTTGTTGGTTTGCTTCCAAAACCTCGCGAAATCCTTTTTTGAGTGGTGAGAAGCCAGTAAATCCATTTTTATCTGTTCCTTGTTGTCTTGACACCACTTGAGCTTGGCTTTAAAAACTTTTTTGGTCTCACTCATTCTGTGGTAAGCAGGTCCCGAGCTCGGTTTACCGCAAGATAACCAGAACTGAAAGCTAAGACGAGCCTCTCTATGAAACTTACTTACGTGTTTATTCCACCCAGTAATATAGGGTTTCTTAACACGCTGGTTTGCATTACGAGTAGAACAGCTAGCAAGGGAGGCATCTACTAAAACACTGATAATCGTTTTGTAAAGGTTATCTAATACGTTCCTGCAAGCGCTGTTATTACATAACCGGTCCCCACATGTGCCTAGCGTTGCTGGGAATTCAATGACTTTTAATCTGTTGTTACAATAATCATTATACATAGTTATCTGATTAGCATCTCTTTCACCCCATATGATATTATTACTGCATTGCTTGTTACCAATCGACATGTTAGGTCTTAATATATCTAGACTACAGCGTACCTGCATAGGAAAATGGTCGGACCATAGTACGTCGTAAAGTACATTTACGCTCACTACAGTTTGTCTCGCCGCCTCCGACACTACACAATGATCCAGCCACCTTCCCGTGCCATGTACGTCACTTACATAGGTATATACATTCGAGGACAATCCAAGCATGTTGATATCAGCACAAACCCACTTATGCTCACTACAGAAACTTAACAGTTCCACACCGAATCGAGCCCCCGGGTGGGCATTGAAATCGCCTAGAATGAATACCGCTGCCACATCGCTCTCTTCCGTTATAGCGTGAACTTCACTTAGGCACTCAACAAAATCCACAAAGTTATCCGACGAGTCGGTCGGCAGATACACAGAAAAAACTAAAAACGATCTACTTAGGTGCATTACTTTTATTGCCGTAATACGCTCGCTTTTACATTCTATGACGGCCACTTTAGTGAAGATAGACTTGCGCCATAGAATCGCCACTCCGCCGAAGGGGCGCCCGCGAATAATGCCCGCCGAGGTGTCCACGGATGATTTACCCGTGTACGCAAAGTCAGGATCAATTGAGCCCAAGTACGGGATATCATGAGGTAGCAGCCAAGTTTCTTGTAAGCACACAATATCCGCACGTTTACAAAGGTCCTGTACGCAGTCTACCGATCTAGTTATAGATCTGCAGTTATAACTTATAAACGTTGTATCGTAATCGCAATTGTTACTCGCCATAATAAATTAATAATTAATCGGTGCATCAGTTCTATTCTGTTCTTGTTGACTATCCTGTTTGTTAATGTAAACAAACCGTCGGCAGGTAACTCCAGTAGGATACAATAATGCATCATTTAAAAACAAGTCCACTTTGGTGTGTGGTACAAACATTTTAAAGGCATTATACGATTTTTCCGTTTTCGTATTGATCTTCTTTAAGGTGACGTCAATTTGAGTCATTTTCTTAATGTGGTTTACTATGTCTTGTGCTGCTGTTTCTTTATTCACTTTATTTATGAAAAGAGGACATCAGCGATACCTACGAGATAGTGCAGCGAATCAAACCATCAATTTTGACGTGAATAATATTTCCAGTTATCATACTGCTTAAGCTTAAGCCTTTAAAATGAAGACAGGTATTCATTTAGGCTATCTGTATACTGTCTTCAGTAAAACTAAAGACTATTTATTATCTTCTTTTCATAAAAAGCCCCGTTAAATATTATTTTCTGAAGTCACTGTTCATAGTTTCATTTGAATTAGTACAGTGTAATTTCTGTTAAAATTTACGTCTCTAGAATAAGCTTTGAGTCTTGTTTCTGAGCATTTCTAATTTTGCGTAAATATTTAACATGTCTAGCTTGTTTTTATTTTAAGGTGTGAAAAATTAATTAAAAGTTTTTCTTTTGCATAAGTAACTACATGATTTGCCTTAAATTTCAACTTAAAATTAGGTACTTATTTTCAGAACGAGGCTCTTCTTTTGTTTGATACAATTTAAGCTGTATCTGTGTGTTTTGAATTTGTTGTGGCTACAGCAAAGGTTTCAAAATTTAAGGCCTCATAAAATAATTATCCGAGCGTATTTTATAATTTCATAAGAAAAAAAACTATTAACGACTAAAACGATTGGCCCTAAGACATTGCATAGTTTGGTATGGAAAGAAAGAAAGATACATTTATTCCCTAACACACAGGACATCAGGCAAGGAGATGTTATTTCTCCAAAGCTGTTCACCGCTGCACTGTAGGATGTTTTCAAGACTCTGGACTGGAGAAGGCTAGGCATCAACATCAACGGCTAGTACATCACTCACCTTCGGTTTGCTGACGATAAAGTAGTCTTGGCTGAGACCATGGAGGACTTAAGTACGATGCTCGATGACCTCAGTAAAGCTTCCAAGCAAGTTGGTCTAAGAATGAACATGGATAAGACGAAGATTATGTCAAATGTCCATGTAGTACCAATTCCCATTACAATCGGACACTTTACGCTCGAAGTTGTAGACGATTATGTATACCTAGGACAGATCTTTTCGTCCAATATTCCGCAGTGTCTCAAGACGAGAGTCTTTGACCAGTGTGTGTTGCCAGTGATGACATATGGCACTGAAACATGGTCGCTTACAATGGGTCTCATAAGTAGGCTCAAAGTCACCCAAAGGGCAATGGAGAGGACTATGTGGGGAGTTTCTCTGCGTGATGGCATCATAAATGAGGCTATCCGCAGCAGAACCAAGGTAACCGATATAGCCCTCCGAATCGCTAAACTGAAGTGGCAGTGGGCGGGGCACATTGCACGTAGAACTGATGGCCGTTGGGGCGGAAAGGTTCTCGAGTGGCGACCACGTACCGGAAGGCGCGGCGTTGGCCTCCCACAAGGTGGACTGATGACCTGGTAAACGTCGCGGCAGTTCGCTGGATGCGGGTGGCGCAGGACCGGTCACTTTAGAACTCTTTGGGGGAGGCCTATGTCCAGCAGTGGACGTCTTTCGGCTGATATGATGATGATGATTATGATGACACAGGACATCATCATGCTCCTAGCGTTGTTCCCGGTTATGCCTTAAAGGAGCCGGGGTCCGCTACACCTAATCCCAAGATTTGGCATAGGCACTAGTTTAACGAAAGCGACTGCCATCTGACCTTCAACCCAGAGGGAAAACTGGACCTGATTGGGATTAGACCGGTTCCCTCACGATGTTTTCCTTCACCGAATAGCTAACACACAGGACACACATATTTAACAATAAAAAACAGAAAGAAACATATAAAACATGGAAGAAGTATGCCTCTGCGGCAGTGAACCGGACACTGGCTCAGCATTATGCTGAGGTGTCAGTCTTCCTCTTCCTAGTTGCCTTACCGCTGAGGATCCCGACCACATTAGGTCCGTCGCAAAGGGTGCGGTCATAGGTATCGTGGTACATCAGTAGGTATAAACTCTTTTCTTTGTCGAACACATTTGTCAGTGGTCGCAGCAGCGCAAACGGGGAGAACTCTCAATCAATGAGCTTTTACAATGGGGCTAACCTAATGCTGTGCAAAAAAAAACAACTATATCGTACACTTTCCTCATTTTAGACTGACGAAAATGTATGAAAAGCTGTTTTTTTTGGGTACTTAGACCTAACAACTTTAGCCCTAATGTTTCATTGGACCTAATGTTTCACTAGACCTAATGCAATTTCCCTCGAAACAGTGAACTTTTCGGGTTCTCTTTGAATATTATCAAATAGAAGTCATTAGGTTAGGTAAGGTTTGTTTTGCAATAAAAAAAAAAACATTTATTTCGGACAAAATAATCCATAGATGTTAGTATTACAATACACTTAAATAACTATGTTAGTACCTAAACTTAAGTGCTGAGGGGTCCAGTGCCTGATTAGGGCGCTGTCCCATTGGTTGCTGTGTACTTAAAACTACCCCGAAAAGCGGTGGTGTGGTGATGAGGAATTATGAAATTTTGGCTGATTGATCTTAGTGGAACAACTTTTACGCCAAGTGACCTTTTTAAACAATTTCACCGAGCATAAAGATTCCTCCTAATTTAAGTCAGTTTTCCAGCCAGTTAAACTTCGCCTTATTGATACCTGTATTCCTTATCTGCTTCGGGCACGAGCAATTGGACCGGCGACTTTATCAAATGTATAAATTGCACGAGCTTGCTCCTAATTAGGAACAGAGATGTTATCAGGCTTGCGCCTGACGTGCATTCGATTAAATGGTTAAGCAGTATTTGATTTGGGCATATTAAATATATACATAAATTCACTTCAAATATATTGGGCATATTAAATATATACATAAATTCAATTTGACATTTTTAATAAGTTACCTGACAATCTCAAATTATTAGACATAAATAAATTTAAAAATGCTGTTAAGTTATGGATTTTAGATAAATGTTTCTATAGTTTAAAGGAATACATGGAACTTATATAATTTTGTATTATGCAATTAATGTATGTTTAATTATTTAACATTAGTGGTAAAAGTTGTATACAATATTGTTGACATTTTTAATGAAACGTAATACTATTAATTATTAAGATAAGCGTGTACACCTGCAAAGGTAGAGTTCAGTGAAACTTTCTTTATGTAACTATATCTGCAATTGTAACCTGGATTCATTATACGCAATAAATTTCATTCATTCATTCATTCAACGTTCCAGAAGTGGTAGGTAGAGCACATAAAAACATGGCGGTACCACTAAAGCCTGGGAATTTACTTAGGAACTAACTAGTGAAAGAAATATGATAGAAGGGACATAAAACATATCAACCCAACAAATTATTATTGTCATTGAACTTAAGGTGTTAATTGTGATTTAAATATTTCTCACTCTTCATTTATAAAATGTTGTCTATTTTGTGCCTGGGCTAGTATTCGATAAAATAAAATGCAGGCGACACCACATCTTACGAATATCTACTCCTATATGCCTGTCTTTTGAAATGAAATTGACAGAGATATGAAATAGAATCGATATCCCAGGAATGTTATTAATTAAGTCTAATGGAATTGTGGCCGTGATTGATTGGTATTGCATGCAGAAAATCCAACTTCCTGGCTACCGGAAGACGTATTTTTCTTATACGTCACTTGTGATAGTAAATAACGTCTTAGATCGCATATGGTTCTTGAGTAACTAGTTGTCGAACTAACAAAAAAACACTATTAAAACAATTGTCTAATAACAGCCACCTGTCAATTAAGTCTTCGAGGACATTCCATCATGTGTCACATTGCTCGGCTTGACACAAAGACATAGTTTTTCAACCTTAAAACAACAGAAAAACCGTGAAAATTAGGCGAATATGAACACCTTTAAGCCATTGAAATAAAGTACAAAACTCCTCAATCGAAGCGTTTTATTCCTGTGTATTTATTACGTATAGTTATTATTGCCGTAATGAACATAAGAATAACGCCATTATCTTTATAAAAACTGGATTAATTAAACGCATTTAACTGAACGTGGTGTTCATACAGATGTGACAAGATACCGGTCGTCTAAACGGGTTCGGAAAACTAAAGGTCCCATGTCTCTGCCTTGGGAAGAACCTTATGATAGTTTGGTCCTGAACATGAGAGTACGTGACGGCGGTTATCTCGAGGAGCAGTTTAATTGAACAGAGCATGCTGTGAGTGGAGTGACGCTTACGACTTTAATGAGAGGTTGGTGTGCTAGATGGCACAATCTTAAGTTGGTCTTAGGAATATAGTTAATAGATTTTAATTTTTGTTGCGAATGTTGTAATAAAAATAAATGTCTAATATTTATTAGACAACGAGAAGTTTCATATAAGTACCTAATTCATCCTTACTAGAGGCCTAGCACGTTACACAGAAATTGTGATCATAATTTTTAACAAGCGCATGTTCAAGAAACAAAATAAGATGTAAGAGTACATACATGTAGGCAGTGCAAAATATATTGTGTGCTCAGAATCATGTGATAAATGTTACTTTGAAAATACCCTATCAATCCTATCATATACCGCCGCTGCGCAGGGCAGGAGATCATCGCGTGTGCTGACTTCTGGCCGAAGGGTGTCGTGTTTAAGCGGTCCCGGGGAAACCTACCGAATGCTTGTTTTATTTTATTAGTTAAGTTAAATCATATTAATTTAAAATGTCGATCCATGATAGTTATTAATTTAATTTAATTGGGAAAATGTAATAAATATACTATTGCAGTGTCCTTGCAGGGTTGTGCTGATACATATTGCATACATAAGATTGTGATAAGACCCTTTTGTACACACAAAGCAATGATTAAATTATATCTTCTAGACCGGACTCGACGACGCAACGGAGCTACGCTGTTTCGTCACCTAAAAAAAAAATCGTTTTTAATTTTATAATTGTATGTATATTGTAAGTGTCTTTTAGGTATTTGTAACTATGGGCCTTCGATGCCTGAAATAAATGGTTTATTATTATATCATAGTTATTTTTATTTATTTAGCATTTATTTCAAGTAACTTAGACTCATATATTTATGGTTAGTGTGTACTTATAGCTATGTTAATATCTATATTACTTAATCATTAAACATATTATTATTATTTTTACCTATTTTAATGTCATGTTTCTAGAAGCACTTAAGTGGTCAGACATAGTAAGTACTTCTAGAAACATGCATGTCATCGCAATGCCTCAAATATGGGCAGTCAAACCCCCCAGCCAACAAACGCAGGATGGGGTTGGGGCTGGCCCGCACCCGACGCACCAGAGATGTGCATCGCTTGCGCATAGTTGTATAAAAGCAATCTATGCGCGCTTCAGCAAACATCCCTGATGCGCTACAGAAGCGGGGCAGCCCCACCATCACCCGGAACGCATTGTTATACTGGACCCGAAGGGCCCGTTGCGTGTAGTTTGCCCATAAGCTGCACGTGTACAGGGAAGTGCAATATGCTCTAAAAAGAGTTACTTTCACCTCCCTAGTACAGCGCGCAAATTTACGTGCAATCATGTTTGCCCTCACCGACAGGGCCTTCCGTTCGCGTTCGATATCCATGTTGTCTTTTAGGTCTGAAGTGACAACATGGCCTAAATATTTAAAAGTCCCCACCCTTTCCAGTGGGCTACCATTCAAATTGATGGGGGGTACTCTGTGTATGTGATAACCAATAGGTTCAAACACCATGTATTTAGTTTGACCTACATTGTATCTCAGCCCCTGTTGGATAGCGTAGGCTGCAATACCAAATATTACAAGCTATAACAAACTGCTAGAATTCTTACAACTTTATTTTAAGACCAAATTGTCACAAACCAGCGCTCACTAGGTATAAAATACAGGAATAAAGAGTCAAAATTTAGCAATTGAAGCCACTTTTATCCTACACGATATCGTTTAGGTTTTCGTAACATCTTATCTTACCCAATGTATAACCAAAGTGTGTCCAATCACGACCTTTTTAAAGAATCACGTTGCGACCCGAATAGAATAAATAACCTGTCACACAAAACGTTGCCAACCCTAGTTGCGATTGTCTTGATAGTACACTAATCACTTCTAACCACTGACCAGTCTATCTGACCCTTTAGTAAGACGAAGAGACTGTTACTTAAGCCTCAAGTATAGCTGGTCAATCCAAAAGTATCGATTGTGACGTGTGAGACACGATGTGCCCATAGATTTTTTTTAATTACTTTCCGTCAATGAGATAGGCAATCATCAATCAACAAGTCAATGAGATTGATGAATGGGCCAGTAAAATCAATTCAGTGGTGATGAGATGTTGCCAAACAAGATAAAATATTCGTTTTTTTTGTTTCTTAATTTGACATTAAGTACGCTCATGAGAATGATTGGAATAATGAGTGTTCTTAAAGTCTACGCACCTTTGCTTGTCGGCCTCAGTGGTTTTAAAAATATATTTTTTAAAGTATATCTCAAGCCTTTTGACTTTTCGCTTAGTCATCACTTTCGGTTGAGAGGGTAATGTTTTCGATATTATTTATCAATGATGTAATACAAAATATAGGTAGATTAGTTATATGCGCTTCAAAAGTGGCACACTAAAACCTGGGTAACTGACACGGTTTGCCATAGTGTTCGTTCGTCGTCAATGGAAACGAACGGAATTTCGTATAGACAACATATCTACCTCTTTTTTATATAATATCATTGTTATTAAAAAAAATATTTACGTACTCCAGCATTAACATAAATGTTATTTTTGAACATTTATTGAAAAATAAAAGCTTCATAGAAAGCTTGAAAATACATCATTGCTAACTTTAAATAAAAGTGTGCTTGTCTTATTTATTTGTTTTTAAATAGGTTGACAAACAGACCAGATCGAGTATTATTAATATAAAAAATTGTTATAATTGAAGTCAAATAAATAGCCATTCACCGCGCCGCATCTCAATCTATACCTCTCCACATTCACAAACCTGCTCCATATAAATCTGCCTACCAAAAACCTAATGTGACAGATCATCAGTCGAAACAATCCTCCCTTATCACGGCATCTGAATGGCTCACAATAAGGCTTTAAATAACTGCAACCGTCGCCGCGGCGCCTGAACAGACGTCCGCGCAGTGCCGGTAGACTGACAGACAATACTCTCTTACTGACTTCTCTGTGAACAGCTTCGCTTTGACTCACCGGTCAGAATCCGCATTACGGAGGCTTTATTTTTGCATGCAATTGAAACGTTAGTTGCTGAGATATAAATTTGCTGTTTGGTTTATAGTTTGCTCTATTTGGATGTTAGATTTATAGTTTTGTTACTTGATTTCGATGTTAGCTAGTGCGTTAATGATGGTTTGATGCAAACACGTGTATATTTTTTTATTCGTGTGTATGCGGAAATTATTCATTTATTTGGGGGTATTCAACAATAAAGAAAACCTATGTACAAAATATCAGTTGATATTTCACAGTGGCAGCGGTGAAGGAAAATGTCATCGGGAAACCGGTCTTATCCCAATAAGGTCTTAAGTTTTCTCTCGGGTTTGGAAGGTCAGATGGCAGTCGCTTTCGTAAAAGTAGTGCCTATTACAGTAGTGCGAACACTGCGCTCGTTGACGGCACTACCGTGAAAAACGCTAAGAATATGATGGTATTCAACAACAGCTCCACCACTTTATTGCCAAAGTGTCAAATGTTGCTATTCCAAAGGCATTTTGTCGTAGAAGTTCAAGCGGATAAGCATAATATACGGTAAACATCATGAGGCGACCAGATCACAAAATTTGCCAGGTGAAGTGCTGTTAATGTTATTGAGACTCCGTCGAATACAACTCCTAGTTAATACAAATATTGATATCGCTTCTCATAATCCTCATCGAAAATGAAACATAATACAAAGTCTATGTGGCTTAGTAGGCATTATTCGAAACCTCCCCCTTTGTAGCCTGTTAGTCGGGTTCACGTCAAATTAAATTGATATTTTTGACAAGGAAAACACCGCGATGTGTAATCAAAACATGTCAGGGGTAAACTCCGTGGAAATGACATGTTAACAAATTAATATCACGGAGGAAATATAAAAATACAGGCCTAAGCACATTAAATGTCAATCGTTCAGGGTAAATATTTGTAACCTTAGATTTATGGAAAGTCTTTTAGGTGAAAATTAATTTTTAACAAGGTTATAGTTAGTTTTTAGGGTACCTGAAGGTCGAAGTGGCTCAACATATACCTACATAATATGGCAAGTGTGATAAGCCTAAATTGCTGTTATGTATAATTTTCCACTTTTGACCACCTCTATCAGCTACGTTTCATGATCGCGAACGTTTTTGAGTGTCCACACCTAAAAGGCTTCATGCACTATTTATCTGTATGACGCTGGGGAATATATTATTTAAGTCATTATAGATAAACTCTTGCATTTTTTACTCAGAGTATTCTAATAGACATCATGAGAACAATTTAAAAAATACCTACATTTAATTTACTACAATGTAAAGGTATGGTACCCTCTTGTGCAATTGACTTGCACTTTACCGATTTGGACGGTGGAAACGATCTCATTTCCTCGCTACTTGAAGTACCTTATTTTATGAATCAAGGGGCACATCGTTAGAGAACCCCGTCTTGTAGAGCTGGGGTAGTATTAAAAGAGCTCATTAAATACTTCTAACTCGCGAGGGTCCTGTTTATCTTTGTAATAATTACCACTTATCTTCATCTTAAACATGAAGTATTTGAGATGATCATTGTTGGATGACGGTTGTATGTATATATACGTATGTAGTACGAGTATAAATATAAATAGATAACTCTAAAGGAATGCAACCCCTCCTAAGATCATACGTCGTCATCGTAGGTACCTACGTAATTAGGGATCACATTATCTGACTTCGCTGTAAAGTAAAACTGAACTTAAAAAGGTACCTGCACGTTTTATTCTCATTTTAACGTCAACACCATATACACTTGGTGTCACTAGTTATATCTGTTTTATTTGTCAGATAAAGTACCAGGATGGTCTTTGTCAGTTCCTATTTACTAAAAACTGAATCTTGATTTAAATGGTTCACACCGTCTGTATTGCTTCTTGTATTATCAAATGTTCGTCTGTAATTTTTAACCGCGGACACAACAAGGGGTAATTATTCGTTTCACTTATCTGTGTATCTGCGTCTCTGTCCGTGGCCACTCCAAAACGGAAGAAGCGATATTAGTGCGATTTTTTTATATCTTTATTCATAAAAAAAATATTTGCTTGAAATGGGTCACGTTCCAGATGTTTAATTTTAAGGGTTCCGTACTCAAAGAGTAAAACGGGACCCTATTACTAAGACTCCGCTGTCCGTCCGTCCGTCCGTCTGTTTGTCACCAGGCTGTATCTCACTGATACCGTGATAGTTCCAGCTGAAATGTTCACTGATGATGTATTTCTGATGCCGCTATAACAACAAATACTAAAAACACTGAATAAAATAGTTTTTTTATAGATAATGGTACGGAACCCTTCCTGCGCGAGTCCGACTCGCACTTGGCCGGTTTTAATATTCCTCCTTATGCAGCCGTCCACAAACAACGTACAAATATTTGATGCATATAATTATCAATTTTTATTTAACGATATCCATATCATATATATTGATTTATCGTATATCTTGTCACCCGAGATGTTTCTTAGCCATGTTTGTTGTAAGTATAGATATTTTTATTTCACAAAAATTATACAACATTGAATGTTGTGTCGGGTTTTAAATTTTAAATTCATTCATTAATTAACGGCCTCCGTAGCCCAGTGGGTAGTGACTCTGCCTATGAAGCTGGAGGTCCCGGGTTCGAATCCCGGTCAGGGCATTTATTTGTGTGTTTATCACGAATATGTGTTCCTGAGTTATGGATGTTATATATGTATATAAGTATATATATGTATGTATCTATTATATATATCATCGCCTAGTACCCACAACACAAGCCTTACTGAGCTTACCGTGGGCCTAGGTTGATTTGTGTAAGATTGTCCCATAATATTTATTTATTTATTTATTTATTTAGTTAAAGTAAAATTCACATGGTTCGTAACAATATTGGCAGCACTAAATGTAAAAGCAAAATTACTCTCGTTGATGAATTTCAAGTGACAAAGATAACTAATAAATATCTTCCATTCTGACCCCGGCATTCATTTGTTTCGAAATAAAACTGTAATCATATTTTAACCACACCATAAGACCATAACCCACGTCTGGCTCATTATCATTATAGCACACAGCAATTAGAAGCATAACGGTAGCATAAACAGACGTTCGTGTACAGTCAGAAGGCTGTATAATGGTATTGCAAGGGAGAGTCAAGTGACAGCCACACTGCCATCCATTATACGCAGGGAGGTATTCTGGGAGGAATTTAATATGAGGGTTGCAAACTTTTGTAGATTGTTCTTTGATACAAGTTTCTGTCAAAACTACTTTTTGTGTATAGTTATCATCATTTTTCAGCCAAAAGACGACCACTGCTGGGCATAGACCTCCCCCAAAAAGAATTTTGTACATATATTTTTAATAATAATAGTGATTAATGCCATTAATTAGCTCACACATACTTAAATGTGAATTTGCTCGTAAAGTTGCAAGGTTTCATAGCATAGTGAGGCCATTTCTGCTTATGATGTACAGAATCGGTGCGGTATCGCTTTCGGTAGCGTTTTTAAAAGCTTTAACCATTGAAGGCTGGGGGTTCTGTGATTTACGCTTGTTTAAGGAAAAGGGAATTCACTCACAGAGGAAAATAGGTGTTCTGCTCTCTAGGCTAGACGAAATCGGACTGCATTTGAATATCGCGCTCGGCACACGCAGTCTCAGTGAATGGATGAGTGAAGGTAACGAAAGGTGAATGTATGTAAGTAAGGTTTAGTCTACAAGGGTTAGCACAGACGTATGTGTAAGGGTGTGGCTACGCGTCTGTGATGAGGTGTGTTTGATAGCATGTGCTACAAAGCACATTTAAAAACGCTACCGCGTTTTTAAAAGCACATTTAAAAACGCTACCGGATAAGTAAAAATGCAAAAGTATCGTATAAAAATAAATGACCATAATATTCATATGGAACTTTCCTGTTTAAATTTAAGCTCGTGAAATCGCGAATCACGGATGACCACCACTCGCCTTAATCTAACTTACTTGACATAAAACTTTTATTACGTACTAGCTTTTGCCCGCGACTTCGTCTGCGCGGAACTCGTTTATATCGTAACTTTCTCCCCCCTTTTCACCCCCTTAGGTGATAAATTTCCAGATAAAAACTATCTTTAGTAAGGACTCTTTGGGAAGGCCCCGGAATTCAAAGTATCTCTATACCAAATTTCATCTCAATCGGTTCAGCGGTTTAAGCATGAAAAGGTAACAGACAGACAGAGTTACTTTCGCATTTGTAATATTAGTATGGATTGTATGAAGGAAAGGGTATCGATGCATGTAGGCTTTTTTCAGTATTATTTTGCATTTTTTCATATCACACGGCCGTAAGGACCTTTTCTACTAAACCGTAGGATTAAATTAACTGACTTGTAATTTAAACATTTTATATGTTACATCTAATAGTTTTCAAAATAGCCATAATCAAACGTCTTTTTTACCCCGTTTTAGAAAACATCTTCAAAACTAAGGCCGCCATAAGGTACCTTTACCCTTGGAACGTCAATTTACTTATGTAATGTTAATGTTCCTATTCCCCAGGACTCCCAACTACCGCTATACCGTAAATGGGTTCAATCCAAATTGTCACCCCCAATTGACCCCCTTAGGGGATGATTTCTGGAATAGAAACTATTATATGTCCTTTTCCAGGACTCAAACTATCGTTTAACCAAATTTTATCAAAATGTGTCACAAACAAATTTCCACCTCCAATTACACCCCCTTAGGGGATGATTATCGCTATACCGTAAATGGGTTCAATCCAAATGTTCATCCACCATTTCTCGCCCCCTTAGGGGATGATTTCCTCCTTTTATGTGTTCCGGAATAAAAAAAAATCTATGTTCTTTCCTAGGACTCTACCTCTCTCTATACCAAATTTCATCTAAATGGGTTCTATCCAAATCTTCAACCCTCATTTCACCACCTCAGGAAATGATTTTTCGGGATAAAAACTATGCATTGTCCTTCCCTAGGACTCCTTCTATCTATTTACCAAATTTCATCTAAATGGGTTTTATTTTATCCCTGAGAGGATGATTTTTGGAATTAAAACTATCCGTTGTCATATTCCGGGACTCAAACTATCTTTTGGTTGATCAAAATGGGTCACAAACAAATTTTCACCCCCAATGACACCCCCTTATGGGATGATTTTCAGGAGTAAACTATCCTATGTCCTTCCCCAAGACTCCAACTCGCTATACCGTAAATGGGTTCCATCCAAATTTTCAAACCCCATTTCACCCCCTTAGGAGATGATTTCTGGACTTAAATTATGTTAAGTCCTTCCCCGGGACTCTGAACTATCTCCATACCAAATTTCATCTAAATCGGTTCTATCCAAATTTTCACCCCTCATTTCACCCCCTCAGGAGATGATTTAGGATAAAAACTATGCATTGTCCTTCCCTGTGACTCCTTCTATCTCTATACCAAATTTGAACTAAATGGGATTTATCCACATTTTTATCCCTATTTCATCCCCTTGGGGGATGATTTTCGGGATTCAAACTATCCATTGTCATCCTCCGGGACTCAAACTATATTTATACCAAATTTGATCTAAACGGAGTCCATCAAAAATTTCACCCCCCATTTCACCCCCTCAGGGAAAGATTTCCGGAATAAAAACTATCCAATGTCCTTCCCTAGAACTTAAACTACCTCTTAACCAAATTTCATCAAAATGGGTTACATCCAATTTTTCACCCCCCCCCCATTTTACCCCCTAAAGGGAAGATTTTTGGGATGAAACCTATTCTTTAACCTTTTCCGGGACTCAAACTAATCATATACCAAATTTTATCTAAATCGGTGCAGCGGTTTAAGTAGCTCCATACAAATTTCCACCCCCCATTTCATCCCCTTAGGGGTTGATTTCTAGGATAAAAACTACCCTAAGTCCTTCCTCAGGACACAAACTATCTCTATGCCAAAGTTCATGTTAATCGGTTCAGCCGTTTTCACGTGATGCGCGGTCACATAAACAGACAAACAGCTAAACAGATAAACAGACAAAAATTCTAAAAACTGTTGGAACGTGTTCTGTTATCGATTCTAAGTATCCCTAGCCAATTTTTTTTCGAATATCTTCCATGTACAGACTTTCGACCCTCTTCAGCTTTATTATATGTATAGATAGATTATGATTAAAGTTACACCTACTGTTATACATTTTATGTGAGCAGCAGGTCGATCACGTGACATACGTACGTTAGGTAGATCTAACTGTCAATTTTTATATGAAGAAATGAAAGTTGGATTTTCATAACGCGCGTTCCAAAAGTTACATGCTTACCCCAGAGGGGTAACATTCCGAACGCACGTTAGGACAATCGAACTGTCATTTTTAGGGTTCCGCAGCTTGAAAGGAAAAAGCGGAACCCTTATAGGATCACTTTGTTGTCCGTCCGTCCGTCCGTCTGTCAATGCCCTTTTTTCTCAGGAACGCGTGGAGGTATAAAGCTAAAATTTATATCAAATACTCAAGTCTACTGTCCCTTGGAGTTGTCAAAAAATCAAATTTCTAAGTCAAAAGATACAGCCTTTTATGCCGCAAATTTTCGAAACTCGCAAGGGAATCAAAACCTTCAGTATCTTAAAATTTGGTACGAAGCAACGTCTTATAGCACAGATAAAGGAAAAATTGCGAAAACCGTACATTTTTAGTTACATCACTAAAAATTTAATGTCTAGTATAAACTGACACGCACTAAGTATGTGATAAATGTTATTCTGTATGTTATAAACGTTATTCCCGGTTGTGCCAACTAATGGAGCCCGGGGTCCGCTTTGACACCTAATCCCAAGATTTGGCATGGGCACTTATTTTACGAAAGCGACTGCCATCTGACCTTCCACCGCAGAGGGAAAACTAGACCTTATTGGGATTAGACCGGTTTCCTCACGATGTTTTCCTTCACCGAGAAGCTAACCGTAAAATATTCCGTACATAAGTTCCGAAAAACTCATTGGTACGAGCAGGGATTCGAACCCACGACCACCGCTTGAAAACCGCATGCCTGAACCACTAGGCTACCGTAACTTCCTACCGCGCTTGCTTGCGATAGTTTGACTACCTGCTGGTCTACTCGCAATAAAAAAAATCTTCATAAGCTTCTTCATAAAAATAAAATATTTTATTTGCACACGTAATAATTACTCATGTGCAAATAAAATTATGCGTATTTAATCCATAACCTACACGGATTAGACACATTTTCTACATACAAACAAACTCATAAAATACATCTCACAATCCATTATAAGTCAGCAAAAACTCGATAAAGACATCCAAAATTCTCAAAACATTTTTCCTCTTTCGTCCCCCTGGGTCTCAGAATAGGGGCGCAAAGACGTTGCCTATACTGCATTCATTAACTAATGTAATACACTTTCAAAATATTTGCACATAAATTTCGCTTAAGCGAAAAAAGTAGGGAAAATGTCAAGAGGAAAATAAATGGTGTGGGGGCATCATTATTTGTATGTCGATTATATCTTGATGTGTGCTAAGATTTAGCGCGACGCTGATGATGTTTAATTATTTTGGATGACAGCTATGGAGATGTGATTGATTGTGTTTCAGAAATTATTAACTTTTAAGCCATTTGAAGCGGTTCACACTGCTGTAGACACTAAACGTATGGCGTATATGCTAAGTAATCGTTTATGAATTTTATGATAATTATGTAAAAATAAATCTGATAGAAATGATTGAAAACAGGAGAGGAAAAATGATAGGACACATGTTACACCACGACGACTGGATGAAAACAATAATAGAGGGAAAAATAGAAGGGAAAAGAAAAAGGGGAAGGCCGAGGATAAGTATCTTACATGGAGCAAATAAAAGAGAAAATAAACGCTTCATCGTACAGAGAAATAAAAAAAAGGCAGAATGTAGAATAAGTTGGAAATTACTCCACCGACATTGGTTGAATTGGTTGGCAAATCTAGTTGGCCGCGCGTCACAAGAATTCTTCTCTGTGATTGGTTGAAAGAAATCTAGCAGGCCGTGGGGCGCCACGCCCCGCCCCCTCGCCCTCCACTCGCAAATCTGTATGTGAAGTTGTCAATTTCGTTAATTTTTGATTGGTGCGGTTGTATGAAACTTAGATTTTTATGTCTTTTGTAGTTATTTATTTCCTCGCAAATGTGATGAAAAACATTGTGTATAACACGGGCGTAAGAATATTGCAAACTCGAGTCATCAAACGCCCTCCGCCTTACGGCGTCGGGCTCCTGATAGACTCTCGTTTGCAATATTCCTCATACGCCCCTTGGTAAACAATGTACTATATCTTTGCGTATCAAAATGGTTTTCATTAAAATCGCATGACGATTAACGCACGATTATTCTAATATTATAGTTTTTATGATTAGTTTTTTTTCTCGAATACTTAAAATCTCTCAATAATAATCTCAATATTACAATGTTGTTTTCGGTATAAAACGGTCAGTATAGGCTGTTTCAGATGGCCAAGACAATCTCAAACAGGAAACTTTGGAACAAAGACATATAATGGTCCGTAGTTAACATTTTTGTGATCAGAACAGAGTTTGGGAACAGAGGGGTGATCACGTAACTTTCCGAACGCACGTGAGGAAAACTCAAATGTCATTTTCCCATGCAAAAAGTTTTTTCTTTGGTAAAAACTTATTTTTGATAGGAACGTCGTATCATCGTCATCGTCAAGGAGGTCTGACAATGTGGAATGGATGAAAATTTTAGAAGTGCCTGATTATTTTTTTGGTGATAGAAATAACCTTCCTTAGCACCAAAAAAAAGTAGCAGACATTTCAGCTTCGTCAATTATTTTTGAAAAATATTAACAGTTTCCTCGCTTACGTTTTGGGTTTCGGGCGGCGAATTAGACACGTTCCTTGATCCGTCTCATATTACAAAAGCTTTTCAAGCAAAGGAAGGTTGTTATTCCTAACACCAAAAAAAATAATCAGGCACTTCTTAAATTTTCATCCATTCCCAATTGATAATCCCCACAAGTAAATGAGTAATCTTAATCTCACATTTATATTTGTAGTCATAACGGCTGTAGCCTTTCTGTAGCTGAGCGGTTCAATATATCTACCTGATGAACGTACATTGCATTACGTGATCAACCTGCAGGTGACGATTAGCGTTTTACAGTAGATTAGAAAGAAGGAAAGACACATTTATTGGAGACAAACAACACACAGCGTTTGTCACGAAACGGTTCTATCTCAGCATAATGCTGGCATTGCTGCCAGCGCTGGTGTTTCGATAGAACCGTACAAATAAAATAATAATAAAAACTAAGAAACACGAGAAGGGACAATTAACGAAGTTAAAAATAGAAAATAAAATATAAAAATATTGTCCAGCGATTAATGAACGAAGCCATTTCACTCCTGCGTGATCTATTGCAGCACACTAGCGCCATTGACACTGACAGGAGTGACAGGTGGCAAACGGGCGTCTTTCTTTTCAATTAAACCTTAATCTAGCATGTTATCAACAATAACGTTTAGGTACATGTTGTACCTACTTTCAGAGTTTTAGGATTTTCCCTTAAATAATGATCTATCTTTTTATAATAAACAGTATTATTTTTTAAATTTAAACGTAATTGACAAATATAATATTATAAAACTAAGGTACCTAACATTTTTTTTCCGTTATTACAAAAAAAAAACATTTTAATGAATTGCCAGTTAAAAATATTGCAATACGAAATCTTTATAAAATAAACAATTTATTTTTTATTTTTACCTACTACCAAACCTTTATCAGCTACATATTACTACAAAACAGTGCCTAATATATTTTCCTACTACCTACAAAACTAAATCGCAAAACACAAGCGCATCCAGCCAACTACTTCAATTCTTTATTTCGCTGTTTGCTCCCAGACAGAGTTTAATATCTCAGGGTGTCAGGCGGTGCAATCACGGAGCGTTCCTGTACCCTGACGTTTCTTGTTAAGCCTCGCCTACTGAGTCTGGCTGCACTGTTCAACTACTCCTATTATTCTTTGAATTAATTCGAGACGTTACGTCTAGGAGAATGTAACCCTGAAAAATCTGTCTCGTTCGCTGGCAAACATAACAGCTTCGCGAATACAAGGAAACTAGCGTTTCCGCTAAGGTAGGTAATAAATAAAATAGTAAACGTTGTTTTAAAGTGAACAATAAAAGCATGTTTAAAGTTCTTGTATTTTAATCATTTCTTCAAAGATAAGTTAAAATATGAGTTAAAATTTTGAAGCAGTAGCGAATATAAAGTTGAAAACAGCGTATTTTTTGGACAAAGACATGATATAAAATAAATAAAATAAAAATAAAAATAAAAATAAAAAAGCCTTTTATTTCTTTTAGAATTATGTTTACAAAGTAGTTATATCAAAAGTTGAGTAGTTAGTTATTTTTAATGTTAGTAAGTTAAGTTTTATAAAGAATATTAGGTAGTTTAAAATATTATAATTATTTTTGTTGCACTCATTATTCTGCAAGAACCCCTCTGCAGGTAAAGGCCTCCTCCAAAGTGAGCCAGTCTTCCCTGGACTTGTAACCAGTTTGGACCCGCTGTGTGTTTGATTTCATCCTCCCATCTGTTGCAAGGTCTCCCTTTATTTCTAAAGACATGATATATACAACTTAAAATATTAACGGGAGAAGTATCTACCATTGAAAATAAGCACAATGCATGAATGTGTCAGGGAAAAGTGTTTGTTCGCGTACGAAAAGGAATGTTATTTTACGTACACGAAAATGTTCGATTGTAACATCAATGGGGAACTTGCATGGGACTTCAATTTCGAATAATTTTGCACTCAATTGATGCGGATATATGTAGAAATATAATTAAAAAGTAAGTAAGTTTTATCTCACGTAAAAATTACGAAAAAAAAAATAGAAATAATATTTTGTAAACAAATATAGACTTAAACGCAAATTTTGTAGAGATAATTGCAAATAATGGCTTACTCCATAGTAGACGCACCGAGAATATAATGTTGTGACGTCACAGCATAAGCCAGTTTAATATAGAGCGTTTTCGGGGGTTGCCGGCGCGTGCAGATTTCAAATGCATATATCATCAGAAAAATAAATCATAAGAAAGTTTTAGTGCTACAGTTGTTTTAATGATGGATTATAGTTTTGATTTTCGTAATAAAATAAAAAGATGCAAGTTCCCTATTAAAGCAGTTTTCGTGAGCTTGGTTTTGTTTTTGTGAAATATAGTGATTTATCATTTATTTAATAAAATTAATAATAGTTATGACTTTACATGATACAAACACGAGGCACATAACATTGCATTTCAAATTCAATTTCATTTATTTATAAACCAACTGGGATCATGTGTGTTTGTAGATACTTAAAAATAGGGTTAATCTTAGGCAATAACTTAAAATATATATTCTACCTGCTTATTTATGTGCACCATACAGCAGTGCCTCAAATATGCACAATCAAGGCGTTCAGCGACCATTCTCAGGATGCTGTTAGGACTTTACATTGCAGTAAAATTTTACTACATACATCAGTCTGTAAATAGACCTAAGTAATGTTATTAGGTATCTATATACAAAGTGGTTGTTAAAGAGGTTTGACACGTAGTATCTAGTAGGTAACAAAAACTTATATTATAACTGAAATTAAAATAAAGATGTAAGCAAAAATTCTTCTAAATAAGTGAACTGGTTGAAAATCAAAGTTAAAAGTGTAAAAAGGTATCTAAGCCCTAAAAAGTTAAAACACTCATCCATTAAAGCCCCGGGGCTAACACTAAGTCCTGTTTGCGTTTTCCTTCGGCCGGACGCGACCGTTATTCTTCTTCAAGCTAATCTGGATTACAAAAAACATGTCTTGACGGTTAAGGTTGATATAGACCGGCGTTGAAACCGCGCGTTTTCAAATGTAAGGTTGAATAATACATAGCGAAAGTTGCTGGTATCTGTGGGATGAGGATTTTTTTACAATCGTCCGGCCCACCTGTCGGTCCGCGGTTACAGTAGTCTAGCCAGGGGCATTAAAAGCTTGTTGGCAACTTGGCAACCTTATAAAAAAACCGGCCAAGTGCGAGTCGGATTCGCGCACGAAGGGTTCCGTACCATTATCTATAAAAAAAAACATTTTATTCTGTGTTTTTAGTGTTTGTTGTTATAGCGGCAACAGAAGTACATCCTCTGTGAAAATTTCAGCTGGAACTATCACGGTATCAGTGAGATACAGCCTGGTGACAGACAGACGGACGGACGGATGGACAGACGGACGGACAGCGGAGTCCTAGTAATAGGGTCCCGTTTTACTCTTTGAGTACGGAACCCTAAAAATGGCAAGGGCCGACTCCAAAAACTTTTTGGTTTTTGCGTTACTGGTCAACAAACATAAGAAATCATCAGGCATCGTTAATTTTGTAGCATTTTTGGTGCAGCGTAGTGTTGTTAACGGAATTGGTAATGCTTAATTTAGCGTTAATAATAAATAAAAGATTATAACCTTATTAACCATTTTGGTTGATATTGTCCATGCCAATTCCGATAACAGCACTACGCTGCACCAAAATGCAACAAAATAAACGATGTCTGGTAATCATCCTCCTACTGTTCAATTCAAATTCAATTCAATGTATTTAATGATAAAAACAATATTTCGGGTTCGAGGACGCTTTGGCTCCTTATTCCAAGATTTCTCGTAGGCACTTACCAGTTCTACAAAAAACGACTGCCATCTGACCTTTCACCCACACCAAATTTTACCCACAGGAAAAATACGACGCTGTTGGAGATTCCACCGGCTCTCTCAAATGTTTTTCTTTGCCGTAAATATCAAATGATATTTCGTATATTCTTAAAGACCAAGTGATATGAGTCGTAGTTCGAAGCGACGCCCTCCAGATTGAAAGTTGCGTGCGTTAAGGTGCTGATACACTTGAGTTTTCGGTTGTTATGAACACTCTAGCGAGTGTTGCATTACAGGTAAAAGCTCAAACAATTAACAGGAGCAAGATAAAAGAAAGGTATAAAAAAAATATCCAGGGTAGTAAATTCAGATCATATTTAAGAAGATTGCTTGTGACTCACAGTTTTTACAGTGTAGCTGAATTTTTTAATTGTAAGTTTGACATTGATTTATCAAATTCAAATAATTTCAGACATTCTTTTTATCATTTATCACTCTGTATGTTAATTGTTATAAATTTGAAATTTTGGTACTAATTCTTTTATGATTATTTATTATTTTTAATACTTGACATGAGATTTGGTAATTTGATTATTATACGAGTATTGTCTTTATTGTAATGTGTTAATTCATAAATGTTTCTATACTTTTTTTTTGACATTTTTATTTCTCAGATCATTTTGTATTTGCAAATGTCTTGATATTAATAATGTTTAGATTATTTAATGTGTTTAATTTTATTTATTTATCATATGGCGCTGGTACATATATGTATTCGTATCGATGTCGCTGATAGGTTCAGAAGGAACAGTGCAGCTGCAGAGTTTGTTGTTCTTTTAGCACCACCCGGAGGTCACGTGTAGGGTTTCTACTAGGTAGGAGTAACCCTAGAAACTTTCTAGGGTTACTCCTACGGACGTAGAACAACAACGACCTCCATATTGAATACTATTATTGAATTGCTACACTCTAACAGGGTCCATGCTGTATCTCTACATTTATATCTACGGTCTTATAATCATGGTTGCGATGAATTAATAAAAAAGGATGAATTAAGGGAGCAGGAGCTTTGAGCTTTTTGCCGAGCCTAGCAATTTTGTGCGAGCATTTAATAGAGCGTTTGCAAGAATCAACCAAAATCAATCAAAATGTTCGTAGCGAAGTTTGGCTCTATCCTTATCTCCGTTCGTTGTTCAGATCGTCAAATTAAAAAAAACGGCGATGTTTTGTTACTTACATGTAAATGCTCAATTCTGTCAGCACTTTTACCGCTCGGCTACAATGGCTCTAATAAATATGTTTGATTCACAATTTTTTCAATGAAACCACAGTATCACCGCCGGTCTGCCAAGCAGCAATAAACCACACGGAATTCACTATTACATTTGCCAGCATTTCTTAACATTTTAGGTCACTAGTAAACAGCCCACAAATACAAACAAATAAATTACGACCATTAGCATGCGACGCGGTGAAAAATTCCAGTCCATTTTCATTCACTAAATATCTTGGATCGTGACTTTTTTATTGAAATAATTTTACTGGAATTTTCGTACGCAACAATGAAGTTGTTATTATGTTATGTTAAGGGAAAAAAATATAATGATAATAGTAAAATAATAATTAATTGAAAACTAACAACGTGCTTGCGTAATGATACATGGTACATACATTACCTATTACATGCGTCTGAACAAGGATGATCCTGTGTCTTTGACAAAGATAATAATGATATACTAAATTAGTGAAATTTTCTGCACTAGAAAACAGTTACTGGCGTAAAGCACAATAAAATTTAAATATGAATTTATGATTGCTGAGGTTTTTTTTATTCACCTATATTATAAATTCTGCCCGCACGTCTATGCCCGCGTATTAACTCTATATAGTCCAGGCAATGAACTGACCACTTGTATTGAAGAAATGTTAAATTTGGACATAATTTATAATAGCATATTTTTTCTATGTAATTGATACATTACCTAGCGACAAAATCCAACAAAATTTCAGACATCAAAAAAATGATAACTTAACTAGCTTCTGAAAAGTCAGAAAAAATATTAATAAATGGTTTTAGCTTTATTTTGGTTCATTTCGGTACTTTTGCTCTATAATATTCAAGATAAATAATATTTAAAAAAACGTGCTTTATTCTATAATAGTACATTATGATACAAGTGTGCTATGTTGGTCATTACACTCGAGTCGGTTTTTAAGCCTGAGCCGAAGGCGAAGGCTTAATGGAGACGAGAAGTGTAATAATGACCAATGCTCACGTGTTACATACGACGTTTTTCAACACATTTGCGAGGAAAAAAAAAAAAAAAAATGAAAATGTTAAAAGATATGTAATGAAAAGGCACTAGTGCGATAATGTAATGTAAAAGTCACGGCATGGGTAATATTCTGCATTATTTTGCTAATATTTAAAAAGATTTGTAATGAAAAGGCACTAGTGCGATAATGTAATGTAAAAGGCACGGCATGGGTAATATTCTGCATTATCAGTGTAAATACGCTGTAATAAGACCTACTTTACGAGCAGGTGTGTTGAAAAAATACTTCCGGATGGAATGTTGGTTGGATTATTGAATAAAGTACCTTAGCATAATGTTTTAAAATGAAATAAAGAAAACAACACTATTAAAAATTAATGTTTTTCAAAACCGTATTTTGCATCATCTAATAAAGTATAGCCTGTGTCCACACAGGGTCCACTCTATGTGGTGTTGTTTATTTTTAACCCCCGACGGAAAAAGAGGGGTGTTATAAGTTTGACGTGTCTGTGTGTATGTCTCTCTGTGTGTGTGTGTCTGTCTGTGGCATCGTAGCTGCTAACCGAATGGACCGATTTGAATGCGGTTTTTTATCCGAAAGCTTACGTGATCAAGATGGTTCTTAGCTACGTTTCAACAAAACCGGTTTAACCATTTTTGAGATATTTGACTTTGAAATGAAAACGTCGGGGGTTTTTCAACGTTTCTAAGTTGTATTTATTTATTATTGGATGAGTGGTACCTATCGCAGGTTACCCACTACTTACAAAACAAACTTACGAAGCTAACTACACACTCTCAGACCTTAAACAATACATTGATAAGATAACTTTATCCTGTAACACGTAGGTGTATATTACCTCCCTGTAGCGACTAGCAACCCTGCCACCCAAAACAAAAAGTCACCGCTGCCATCATAATGATGCGGAAAATATGAAGCACGATACATCAGTCTCACACCCTTTATTAAACCGAGGCACAGGCTAAGCCAAGCTTATTTTTCACCGTCATTAGTTACTGAATATGAAAGGATAATGCATTCTTTGTATACAACAATAAAGTGATATGCGTAAGTAATGTGAAATGGTTGCAGAGGGTGAGTTAATTATTGACGTGGAAATGCTTTATTGAAGGTTGTGTTGAAATGCAGTCACGTTATTATTCTGTGTTTACCTACTGGAGTGATAAGGGGAAATGCTTTTAAAATTGAAATGGATATCCTGGAAAATCAATAGTATCTAAATAGCGTATTGTTTTTTATTTCTAACAAATACTAAATTGCACAATAACATACAAATCTAAAATAAATAAATTCAAGAATAATAAGAAAATAAAACTTAACGAAATATTAGGAAAGTAATATGCATAAGTATTATAATAATTTACTTTAAAAACAAAGTTTAAACCGACTTCAATTCAGCACTTCGCCAAGCCACATAGGTATATGAAAATTTCCACATTTCCTTTTCAATTTACCACATGAACTGCTCTCCGAGAGCAAATGCGTTGATTATTACAGACAAAACCCAAGTCGCTATATGTGGGCTGATAATATTTGAGGACTTCCGTCGATTCCTAAAGGATCTCAGAATTACCACTTCATGAGTTGCTACTTCAACGAAATCATGTCAGAATCTTTGACGAACTTTACATCTTTGAGGAGTCCCATAAGTCATCTGTGGTCTTCATCATCAGTTCCACTTCACCAAAATTGCGATTTCCGATGGTAAATACACGAATTATAATAGGAAATACCGAAATCACTACATGTGTGCCTATAAAATTTGAGGGTTGCCCTCAATTTCCCTGGGATCCCATCATCAGATTCTGATTAAGTGACAATGGGAGCACCTCGGAAATATACTCTTTCGAATAAAAAAAAGAATTTTGGAAATCGGTCCACAATTGACGGAAAAATCGGCGAACATACATAAAAAATATATATATATATACATACAGTGGAACATATAACCTCCTCCTTTTTTGAAGTCGGTTAAAAAGAACACCCCGTCGAGGAGATTCTTTTGCGGCATAGTCCCCAAGAATCTGAAAATTAACTTACATAAATAGATATATGTAAATATAGTGTAGTGGGTTAAGTAAGTTTTAGTAATTTTACTTAGTTCATATTTTCATGTACATATTTGTCTAATATATTCATAAATGGTATGCGTTACTTTATTCATTAGGCTATATTGTTTGAGTAAACAACATATGTAGCATTTCACTAGTTAAAAATTGTGTTTCGAATTCATTCACCCGTTAAAAATAATACAACATTTACTAGAAGAGACAAATCTTCGCTATCAAGATCCGTGACTTTAAAACTCAGCGAAAAAATCTTAAAACACTTCAAACAAAAAACCATTGGCATCTAAAACAAGTGCACTTCTCTATCTGGATGCACCATCAGCTAGTCTGTTCGATTTTTATCACATCGTTGATAAAACCTAGTTTAAAGAATAAAAATCTATCGCTCGCTTTAAATAATAGATAAATCGCGTAAAGCTTTCAATTTTATACGCGGTATTAAAATCAGTCGCTCAAAGCTTCGATAAACACGAACGCTTGAATTTATGTATAAAACATTTTGTCTATGTGATTGCACATAACATCACTTTGTCAAGCACTTGAGACGCAGTAAGGATCAATATCATTAAACACCATCGCATAACAGACTATAACGAGCTCTTAAGACCACACACAGTTATCCAAAGATAACTTCTAATGAATACAGACTCATCCCACACTAACCTGCACAATACGATAGGTCTTTTGTTAACCAAGAGCACTATTATATAATTTTCATCGAACCCGAAGCTGTTTCGGACGCGACGATAGCGTAAGAATTAATGATGCTAATAAAATAAATGTGCGACATTCGTTTACACGTCCCTATGTTTATGTCTCATTTAAGATGACGTATACTTTTACTGCTGAGTCGTAAAACGTCCCATGTGGCGTGGTTTATCAGCCGGGACTTTAAGAAGTCAACTCTTATGTAACTTTCTTATAACACGAAAGACAAAGTGAATTTGGACGTTTGTTACTTTATTGGGGAATTAGAAGTAAGTAATCCGAAAGAATTTACGTTTTACGGCTTCGCGTGGCATTGTTGGTTGGAGGGCAACATGTAAAAAAAAACAGTGTTTTGAATGGGGATTGGGTCACATGGATCACGTTTGGATATATCGTAAAAATGTTGCAATGCTCCTTCGCAAGCTATTGTTTCCATTTTATTAGTATCAAACAATGTCCGGTTGTCCCTAGGTGAATTTAATCAAAATTATGAACTAGCTGGAGAATGGCCTGGGAATCTGATGGATACAGGTGGCACAGAAGGCCTTGAGGAATGTGCTGGAGTGCATATTTTTACAGCTAATGTTTTTCTCCGCCCGTATATCACATATTTCTATCAAAACGAATTATTTTTTAGTAGTTCTTTTACTTCTTGGATCTCTTTAATTTGCTGTAATTTTTAGATTCACTGCTTCACTTTTGGGCAGATATAACCTGGTTGTCCTGCATCTGAAAAATCTATCACCATTTCATATTCTTCTTCAGTTTATTGACTTTCCTCCCCCAATGAATTTTGTGTGCGCTATCCCTCTTTTAACATTTTCATTTTTACATCAGCTCCCTCATTCGACTTCTAATTCTACAGCTCTACTTAAAAGAGCGAGTTTTTTTACTAAACTCGTAACAGACAATTAGCGCGATTTAAAAGTATCACGTTCCTAAATCGCCCGTTAATATTTCCGTAAATATTTCGTCGGTGCAGCGACGAGTTGGATGTCAAAACCAAATTAACGAAGCTGAGACATTCCATTTAATGGCGTGGTTTTATTTCAGTTTGTACTGAGTTTGAACTTTTATTGTTATATTCATTTTGTGTTCGACTGCATTTATTAAAATGTAGTTGGAAATAAATCACTCATTCAGAAAAGCAGAGGCGGACTTTTTTTGTTTAGTGATGTGAAACGTAACCCTAATTTAAATAAACCATGCCAAAGGGAAGATAATAATAAGGTTATATCAGGAGCTGGAATGATTAGCGGCAAAGCAAACGGAATAATGATTACTGCATCGACAAAATAATGATGAAACTTATAATATGACCATACTAGCAGGCATCCAAACAACTTGTGGTCCAGGAAAAGGTCGAGGGCACCAGACCGCGATGGCTGGCCGCCAATGAGGGCATACCAGATTGAAGCTCCAGTAGATGCTACACGCAAGTGTAAGGAAGGTGATTGTCAAAGAGGGATGGCAGCGTGTTGTGACGCTTGCTACCAACACCTGAAATGATGACCACGACCACTCTCTTAAGGGTCAAAACGACGAAGAAGAAGCAGCCACTCACCCAAGTGGTCCGAACCAGGGTCAAAAGAACATAACAGATAACATTGTTTATATTCAAATTAAAAGCCAATGATAACATGGTAAAATTGAGCCTTTAACATCCCCCAAATTATTTGAAGCGAAATGTTATTGTCATTTTTGATCTGTCATTGTCAGTTCAAAACAAGCCTCGACTTAAGCTACAATTCCATTAGATTACAATTACATTCCCGGGCTACAATTTCTGCAGAAATTAAATTTAAAACTTTGAGTTTCAAATTGAGAATTATAAACTCAAGAGAATTATAAGTTCAGCAGTTAACTAAATAACAATTTTACAAGTTGTATATTAACTTGCACTGTTCCTATGTATGTAAATATGTAAGTATGTAAGTTGTTCGTCTAAATTTGCTATCCATTTTTCAGTCCATCGCATGACAATGCAATATTATGATGAGTAAAGTACAGTCGGCAGTAAAAGCTTTTACCAAAAATGAAATTTTTGACTGAAACTAATTTTATTGTATAATAGATCCTCTAGCGGTCACCGTAGCCTATAAACGCTTGCAATCCTAAGGGTATCTAATGCGCGTTGCAAACTGTACAAGAAAAGGGTACACTTCTACGCGTATTACTAAATCAAAACGGACTACTCAATACAAGCTATTCGACACTTTAATACGATCTAGATTACTGGATTAGCTATCCTTACGAAATCGTGGCCAGATATTAACGGTATACAATCCAGTGCATCGAGTTATATTTAAAGATAATATCAATAGTCGTGCAAATATCGTCACAGATGGTAATCGACTTCTTCTTCCATTCTCGACATAAGCGACGGGACCTACCAATGAATATAGGTTCTTTTGTGTAAAGAATATTGTGGATGTTGGACGCGATAGTAAACAATGTTGCAAAGGTGCTATTGTTCAGGTATTTTAGATTCAGCCAGTGCGGTGGGAAAACTCTGCATATGGTCAAATGGATGCATTGTAGTGGAATGTAGTTATTATTATTATTATTATTTTGTGGGCCTTAATATGCCGCTTCGACCAGCAAGTGATCTATTGTGGCAGCCCTTGTTTTAGAGTTCACCGTTAAGTCCCGTTGCCTCCAGGAAATTCCAGATTCTTTGGGCGGTGATATGTTGTACTTCTTGTGGGTGCATTATGTGCCGCCCTAGGTAGGTACTTCTTTTATGCATGAGTGGTCCGCAGGAGCAGAGAATGTGCATTGCAGTCTCCTCTGTCTCCTGGCAGAACCTGCAAGTTGTGTCCTGCTTCATACCCATTTGAAACAGGTGTTTGTTCAATTTGCAATTGCAAATTTGGAATGTAGTTATGATGTGAGGAATTTATAATTATTTTCGTCATCGTAGCCTTGACTGGGACTGGAATCACTTTCTGGCGATTTTATAAATATATATAAATATAAATAAATATATAAATATTTTGCGGACAATCTTACACAAATCGACCTAGTCCCAAAGTAAGCAAAGCTTGTACTATGGGTACTAGACGAAGATAAACATGCTTATATAGACAAATAAATACTTAAATAAATAGAAAACATCCATGACTCAGGAACAAATATTCGTGCTCATCACACAAAAAAATGCCCTTACCGGGATTCGAACCCAGGACCTCTTGCTTCGTAGGCAGCGTCACTACCAACTAGGCTAAAGCAGTCGTCGTTTATCTTGAAATAGCATTCGCCTTGAATTTGTTCGCGTGGGTAATGCTACATTTAATTGTTGCATGCGACTGTTGATGGCCACGAAAATTAGATCCAAACGTTTTGAGGAATTTATTCCCATAAAGCTGGAAATCGTTTTAATACCTTCATTTGGCCCTAAATGCATATAATCCGAGTTTGCACCATCCCAGAAGGTTTGTTTAACTTTTGGGAGCCCAATAACCGCGAAAATTTTGCTCTTTTTTTTCAGTTATTTGCATATACTACAAAAACGGTACGTCGGATGGAAAATGTATGCAACACAATATTAAAGAGGGTCAAATTTTGCGTCGAATTATTATCTAAAACTTCAAATTTGGTTCAGTGATATGGTCGAAATCAAAGGTCTAATAAGGTAAGGAACTGGGAAAAGGGGTCTAGCAGGCTAAGCTAGTGAGAGTGGCCCCCGACGAGGGATTTGGTGATTCTTTCAGAGGGTGTACTGGCAGGTCTTAAGAATACTCCATGCTTAATATCAGTCCACAATCTTCTTTTGTTTTCGAGTAATTTATGATAATTTAAAAAAACAGGTTCTCATTTAAAGTATCATAATAGGTAAACTGTTTAAGATAGAGTAAACAAACAAAATCTTCATGAATAAAAATAAAATAGGCTATAAAGTGCATATATTATATTCAATCAACACCATGTCCTTAAACTTCCTTTAAAAAATCTACTTTTAATTTTGTTTTATTATTTTTTGACACCTTTTGCACAGGTACACCTGCAAGAAAAATTGCGTGACAAGCCACTAATGCCCACTACATATAGATATAAAAACATTTTCAAAAATATTCGTGCGTTATGTCAAAAAAATACAATCGTCGAACAAGTAGATACTAGCATATCATTAAAGTACCGGTGTATTGAAAAAACTAGGTTTTTGCCTATATGTAATTTTCTAGTTGGACTTTTATTCAAAATCTGACTGGAATTGGGTAAGTATTTCCAAGGAAAAGGAAAGTGAAATTCCGCTATGGGATGCGAAACGCGGAAGGTATTTTTGTAAGTCGGAGTTTGCACTCTTACGTCTTGCTTGTGAGAGAGTGCGAGGGGTGTGTGTTCACGTGGGAGTCCACGTGAACACACACCCCAGGGCGAGTGCCCTTGGGGCCTTTGGCCCTCGGGCTCGCGTAGAGAGCGAGCACTGAAGGGACGCTTCGGGCCTTCGGCCCTCAAGTTCGCTTAAAGACACTCGGGGGTAGGGTTTCCGAGAGCGCGCTCTCGAGGGACGCTTCGGGCCTTCGGCCCTACGCAGAGCTCGGCCTTCGGCCTTCGCGGATCTCTAACCTCATCTTCGGGCCTTCGGTCCTCAGGTTCGCTTGTAACACACTCGGGGGTAGTGAGTGTCCGCGTAGGCTCGCCCTTCGGGCCTTTGGTCCTCGGGCTCGCGTAGAGCGCGCGTTCTGATGGGACGCTTCGTCTCTATGAGCAGCAGTTCGGTTTTGTGTATTTCTAGTGCTTGTCTTATGCTGCTAAAGTTCGTTCTGTCGAAAGCGCCCTTATTTTCTGCATTGATTTTTATAATATGTTTTACGTCATACCTGGCCATAAAGTAGGAATTACCGCACGCTATGCGTGCGTAAAACCCCACTTCCTGGCCAGATAGAGACGTAAAATTTTGTAGTCACGACGGGCGGTAATAAAGAAAGCCTCAGAGCGCTTATTTATTTAAATACCTGCGATCTGAGACATTCTTTGTTTAACCGCCCTAGGTAAGTAATGTACTATTTATTCATATTTTATCTTTGTGGCAATATACAACTTTGTTATAATTAAAAATGTTTTTCATTCTTACTACTTCGAATCTCTACTCAGGGTATGAATATTCACATAACTAGTTTTCTGATTGAATAAATCTGATGATGATGATGATAGAAATTTACATTGAAATGTTTTCACACCTCATATTTATGGAAAATGTGCAACTTAAAAGGACTTGAGAAAAAAAAAACGATTTGAATGAATGCCTTTAGTCTTTCATAATTACTGAATTTTGAAATTGAGGGGTGTATATAACGTTTTTTTACTATACCAGTATACCGACATACCCGTAATTACTTATCTACACACTGCACTGGTACTTTAATTATATGCTAGTATTTACTTATTCGACGATTGTATTTTTTTGACATAACGCACGAAGATTTTTGAAAATGTTTTTTTATTGTTGTGGGCATTAGTGACTTGTACCGATATTTTTCTTGTAGGTGCACCTGTGCAAAATCTGTCAAAAAATAATAAAACAAAATTAAAAGTAGAATTTTTTAAAGGAAGTTTAAGAACATGGTGTTGATTGAATATATGCACTTTATAGCCTATTCTATTTTTATTCATGTGCATTTTGTTTGGTTACTCTATCTTGAACAGTTTACCTATTATGACACTTTAAATGACAACCTGATTTTTTTTATATTATCCTAAATTACTCAAAAACAAAAGAAGATCGTGGACTGATATTGAGCATGGAGCGTTCTTAGGACCTATCAGTAAAGAAAAGAAAGAATGACCAAATCCCTCATCGGGGGCCAATCTCTTAGCCTGCTAGACCCCTTTTCCCAGTTCCTTACCTTATTAGACCTATGATTTCGACTATACCACTGAACCAAACTTGAAGTTTTAGATATTCATTCGACGCAGAATTTAAACTTCTTTAATATTGTATTGAATACATTTTCCGTCCGACGTACCATTTTTGTGCTATATGCAAATAACTGAAAAAAGAGCAAAGATTTCGCGGTTATTGGGCATTTAGGGCCAAATGAAGGTATTAAAACGATTTCCAGCTTTGTGGGAATTAATTCTACGAAGAATTCTAATTTTTTTGGCCTAATAGGTGACTATTCTGTAAACGTGAGTGAGAGATCGATACTTCCACATTAATATTGTAATATTTTACAATAGGAACTAATTAAAAGATGAAAGAAGAAAAAACTTAAAAAGACTAAAATAACCTTAAACTAAGACTTAAAGTTTGTATGGAGGTACGATTATAAACGTGTACCCCACCAATGAAATTGCTGGGCAGAAGCTTGTTGTACTCATATATCAATAGAATTGAATATTAGCTGTTTACTTACCATGATACTATCGATGGGAACCTGTCTTTGGCATTTTGTATTTTATCAATAAAATCAATGTGTTTCTGTACCACCATTTTAAATGTCAATTCCAACACATTGTTTGTTTACATAGTTAGCAAAGTCCATTGACGGCGACTTTAGCTGTTGGTTCTTTAAATATAAACAAATACATAAATTAATAGTTTAATGATAGTATGTATTGAATAAGAAGTATTATATATTTTTGTATGTAGCTTAATTGTTTTTTTATTTATGTATGTCCGTATGTAGTATACTATAATACAATTGCTTTTATTTTCTCTTCACGTATTCGTAACAGAAATTATCATACTTTTTTCTTTGCATCTTTTATAAGTCTCTGTTTAGCCTAATGGTTAGCTGGTAGACAATGCCATTTGGCATTAAGCTCGCCATTTCGCTGCCCCAATATTATAGGGTTCTATGTTGCACTTTTATCAAATTTAAATTTGAAGTTTGTCCCGACAATGTAACATAGAACCCTATAATACTCGTATTGGGGCAGCGATTTGTATATTTTTTTACGTTGTGCAACAAAGTTTAAATAAATAAAACAAATAAATAAATTAGATTTGTGAACGTATAGGTATGCCAAAGAAAATAAAGACAAAACTCTGTTATTATGGGATGATTTACTAACAGAATTTCCTATTCATGTTATAGAGAAATAATTACAATCAATTTCAGGATACTATAGCGGTAGGGGATTGTTTTGGACGTCTCTTAAGATACACAAAACGACAGCAAATAAAGCAAGGACCGAAATATCGGAAAAGGACTCAAGTATATTTACATTACTAACAGCCTTAGTACTTTTCTATTACCAGAGATACCGTCGTCAAGTTGTACAAGTAACAATCCAATTTCTACATAGAAGATTTCAATTACGTCAAATAGTGGCCCGAACAACCGTTTGGAAATAATAAGCGAGCAAACAAACAGTTATAATGACATGTCATTAACACCTACTGTTGATACAACGGGGTGGCGATTCTGCTCTGCAGAACTGAACCGAAAAGGCATATCTCCATGTTATATCCGTTAGATAGAGACATTTAGTCTTCTAAGGACGCGAGGTTGGATTGAATCGAATTCGTATCGGTCGATATGTACGTTGATATTTGTATGAACGCTTTATTGTATGCTGGTATTGTTACGGGAATCTCTGAATTAGACATGAACAGTAAACACGGATAAACTATGTTGTAATATTATTATGTCAAGTTTCGTACATACAAGACTAGCTGCCTGCGTGACTGCGCCCGCTGGTAACAAAAAAAACCGGCCAAGTGCGAGTCGGAATCGCGCGCGAAGGGTTCCGTACCATTATCAATAAAAATGTTTATTTTATTCTGTTTTTAGTATTTGTTGTTATAGCGGCAACAGAAATACATCATCTGTGAAAATTTCAACTGCAACTATCACAGCATCAGTGAGATACAGCCTGGTGACAGACAGACGGACGGACGGACAGAAAACGGAGTCTTAGTAATAGCGTCCCGTTTTACTCTTTGAGTACGGAACCCTAAAAACCCAGGTGAAACCACGGGACATAATATGGCCTTTGTCCATTCCTAATGCACTAGTACCTACATTTTTTTTTAAATTTTGATGTGCTATTTGGGGATTACCCTCTACATACAAACTTATTATTAGTAAAGATTAGGAATGGTAAGTACATGGTTGAATAATGAATTTTAACTTTTATTTAGTAAGTCATGTTTTATAAATTACTAGCTTCTGCCCGCGACTCCGTCCGCATGTAACTCGATTATATCGTAGCTCTATACAAATTTGCACTACTCATATCAATACTCACGTGACAACCATCAAATATTAGGTCCTTACCTATGAAATTGGCGGTTTTTTCACAGATATTATTTTGTACGTAATTTATTCATTTCTATTGCAACTTCTAAATTATTTTTTAATTTCATTACTAGACTATGTAACAAAGGTTTTAAATACAAAAAATAGGTTTGAATTTTTTATTTAGTGTTTCAAATTAAAGCTTGAAAACCGCCCTTTTCATGTGCACGGCGGCATTAAAGTGTTTAATTAATTAAATTACGTATAGTTTTATGATGCGAACTATTTTTAAGGAATGAAGATATGTGTAAAGTAGCTTAAAAGTTTTCTATATTCCTACCAAAATTTAGTTTGTTTTGAATTTGACATTGCTGAATAATCCGCAAAATTCAATGTATGAAAATCACAGTTTTCATAAAATTTTCCATACACACCGCCAATTTCATAGGTAAGGACCTAATATATCCTTTATCGGGATGCGAACTATCTCTATACCAAAATTTCATCTAAATCGGTTCAGCGGTTTAAGCGTGAAGAGGTGACAGACAGACAGACACACTTTCGCATTTACATATAAATTACATGTTTCGAGCCCTTCGGCAGTTCTTCTTCAGACCGACACATGGCTAGAAATCTGGGTGTTAATATAAAGTCCATTATTATGTGAAACATTTCCAGAAAAGAAACAAGACAAAGGTTATGTGTACCGAAGAATAAGCGGAGAAATCGTGTTTGTTGTCAAACAGCAAGATATCAAAGACCGTTGTTTAGCTAGGTCAAACAGTGCGAGTGTTGAAGACGCGAGCAGGCCAGATGTGAATTACTGACGCATAAAGATATTGAGCTAGCACCAAATATACTTATCATAATCCTATCGTTTTCCCGGGTACCTAAAGGAGCCTGGGGTCCACTTTGGCACTAAAACCCAAGATTTGGTGTAGACACTAGTTTTAACTGAGGGGGAAAAATATTCCTTGTTTGTTACTTTTTATTGTTATTATTAAAATAATTTATTCAGGTAAGAAACAATCACATTACTTTTACAATAATAGGGGAGTAGACGCTAAATAAAATAATCAATAATGTTGTATTATCTCGACAAAGGATTAAGAATGACTACATTTGGATGGAGAAAAAAACAACGATAACGATAAAAAAAAGCGGCCAAGTGCGAGTCGGACTGGCACATGAAGGGTTCCGTAAAATAAATTGCGGTTTACGATTTATGACGTATTAAAAAAAAACTACTTACTAGATCTCGTTCAGACCAATTTTCGGTGGAAGTTTGCATGGTAATGTACATCATATATTTTTTTTAGTTTTATCATTCTCTTATTTTTGAAGTTACAGGGGGGGGGGGACACATTTTACCACTTTGGAAGTGTCTCTCGCGCAAACTATTAAGTTTAGTAAAAAAATATAGTAAAAACCTCAATATCATTTTTGAAGACCTATCCATAGTTACCCCACACGTATGGGTTTGATGAAAAAAAAATTTGAGTTTCAGTTCTGAGTATAGGGCCCCCAAAATTTATGTTTTTTTTCGATTTTTGTGTGAAAATCTTAATGCGGTTCACAGAATACATCTACTTACCAAGTTTCAACAGTATAGCTCTTATAGTTTCGGAAAAAAGCGGCTGTGACATACGGACGGACAGACGGACAGACAGACATGACGAATCTATAAGGGTTCCGTTTTTTGCCATTTGGCTACGGAACCCTAAAAACGGGTTATGTTCTGTCCCTTTTTCGCAAAACGTCACAACTCCTGAGCGTTTTCTCTCTCTAACAAGCAACATTTAAACGGTGGTAGCTTCGTAATTTTTTGAGATTAGGGAATTAGATTTTCAGCATTAGGCATTTTTTTTTGCTTTCGTTTTTTTTTAAGTAAAAATACATTTTGAGTCTACACACCTATTGCGCCAAACTGTAGTAAACAGTTTAATGGCGCTGCACCATTGCTACATTGCTGCTGTTGATGGGTGCGACTTGTTACCTCACGATGTTTTCCTTCACTGAAAAGCCATTGTTAGATAATCAAATGATGTTTCGAACATAAGTTTTTTTTTGTAAGCCCAGTGGTATGCACTGAGGGTCAAACCTACGACCTCCACATCCAGATTTAAAGTCGTGTGTTGTACCGTTTGGCTGCAGTGGCTTTTAGCACCAAATATACTAAACACTATAAATCTTTTGTATGTTTCAGCAATAATCAATTTAGCAATATTATTTGACCTCAAAGCCATTCAAATGCTCTGATATGATAACGGTCGCGAGGAACAAAGTTGAAATTGCACTGCTACACGAACGATATGCATGGATGAATCAGGTGGCAGGCCTGGGACATCTGGGGGGCGGGCTCTCCACTACGAAAGAAATGGTGAGCTACCTCCTAGAGCATGCATATATATAAGTAATAATATAAGAAATATGGGATGTGTCATGACCATATGTTACTGAGACCTCATTGTGGTAAAGACCTACTTCACTGCTGTAGACGAAAGAAGACACAAGGTGGCGCTAGCATCCTGCTACCTACCTGGGGAAGGAGAGGCGCCAACTAGGGAGCTGGAAGAGACGGTACTGAGATATAAAGGTAAGAGAATTCCACTTATTGTAGGATGCGACGCTAACGCACATCATGAGGGGGGCAGCTTCTACACCAACCGTAGAGGGGAATCGCTGCTAGAATTTATCACTAGTAATGACCTGGATATCATGAACATAGGTAACACACCGACTTTTATGAACAGGATCAGAAGAGAGGTGCTTGATATAACATTGGCATCAAGAGAAATCTGTGATATACTAACGGGATGAAGGGTTGATGAGGAGAACAGCATGTCTGAGCACCGCAGAGTACTCTTCAGAATCGAAAGGTGTACGGAGAAGATAAAAGTAAGAAACCCACGCAAAACAGACTGGACGAAGTATGACGAGAAAATAGGAATACTTGGTAACTCGGAAGAGAGATATGAAAAGATGGAAGACCTGGAGACAGGGGTACGGAAACTGAAAGATTACATCATGGCAGCCTATGACAAGGCATGTCCCGAAAGACAGGTACAGACAGGGAAGGGGCAGCCATGGTGGAATAAGGAACTGTTTAAGCTAATAAAGAGGACTTGCCGAGCAATGAGGGTTGCCTTAAAGAAGGACGATACCTCAAGGTTGGACGCGTACAGAGGTCAGAAACGAGTACACCCGGAACAGAGAGAAGGCCAGCCGCGATGGCTGGAGAAGGTTTACGGAAGACATACGAGGTTCCGCTGAGGGGGCACGGGTAGTGAATTTGCTAGCGGGAGAGCGAACGTGCCAACTAGGCAGTTTTAAGAGTGGATGGAGATCTAATCACAGACCCGGGTGAGATCCTTGGAACCATGCTGAGATCTCACTTCTTGGATTGTGATGAAGAAGTGGACACCGAAGGAGAGGCTGAGCCGGGTATATCGGACTGGGGGGCTGCAGAGGCGGTGGTGAAGGAGGAGTGGTTGGAGTGGGCGATCAAATCCTTCGCTCCCTTCAAGGCAGCGGGACCAGACGGGATACTATCGGTGCTAATGCAGAAAGGATAAGAACACATAAAAGATAACTTAGCACGACTATACAGGGCGAGCATAGCCTTGGGCTACATTCCGAAAGTGTGGAGACAAGTGAGGGTGGTATTTTTACCGAAACCAGGGAAGAAGTCTTATCAAGAAACGAAATCGTTCAGAAGCATAAGTTTGTCGTCATTTACTCTAAAGACCTTAGAGAAGATGATAGATAGATCGATAAGAGAGAAAGTGGAAGGTGGAAGGAACCCATTACACGGGAACCATCACGCATACAAGTCGACGGAGACAGCCCTACATAACCTGGCGGTTAGGGTGGAGAGAGCTTTAGAGTCAAAACAGTATGCACTACGCTGCTTCTTCGATGTGGAGGGAGCCTTTGACAAGGCAACCTTTGCCGCGGTAGAGGAAAGTCTGGACAGGGAAGGTATCGATTGAGCAGTAGCGAGATGGATAGGCAGAATGCTTAAGGACAGGGACATAACAGTGGAGTTGGGTGGTGTATCTAAAAGAATAAGTCCAAGAAGGGTATTTCCGCAGGGTAGATGTCTGTCCCTCCTGATGTGGTGCCTACTACTAGACTTATTGGTGAAGAAAGTCAACAGGGGAGGCGTGTTTTTGCAGGCTTATTCTGATGATGGAGTACTACTGGTAAGAGGAACGGTCCTAAGCACCATAAGAGACATAATTGACAGAGGTCTGAGAGAGGTGTTAGGATGGTGCAGAGAGAGAGGTCTGGACCTAAATCCAACTAAAACGAAGCTGTTGCTATTCACCAACAAAAGGAAGAGAGAGAATAAAAAACCAATAGTCATACAGAACAAAGAACTGGAGATGGTAAAGGAGGTGAAGTAGATACTTAATGCCAAGATGGGGGCGACACTAGATAGCACTCTCAGATATAAAACCCACATTAAGGAACAATCGGCGAAAGCCATTAGAACACTATACCAATGTAAAAGGGCAGTGGGAAGAAGATGGGGACTTAGGCCCGAAATGATCAACTGGATCTATAGAGCAATCATATTACCCAGGGTGCTATACAGGGCCGTGGTATGCTGGCATAGGGCGCGTATCAAAGAATATCAAAAGGAACTGAATAAGGTGCAGAGACTAGCATGTCTGATGGTGACGGGGGCTATGACGACCCCGACACAAGCCATGGAAATACTGCTTGGCATGAAGACAATGCGAATTGAAGTGGAGAAAAGGGCCATGGAACAGTAGTACAGAATGAAAGGATGTAAAGAATGGAGAGGAAGCTGTGTGGACAAAAGACACGCGCTGATACAGGAGGAGGCGCTACCGAAGATACGTATGATGATAGCCAATAACGACCTTATAAAGAGGCAGGAGGTATTTGACAAGAAGTATAGAATACACATAGGTGAAAGAGACAACTGAAAGGTAGACGTCGTGCACCCGATGACGGTCTGCTTCACAGATGGATCAAGAACGAAATCGACAGGACTAGCGGGGGCAGGTATAGTTAAACATAAATTGCGTGAGAGAGTATCCATCCCACTGGGGAGGTATGCTAGCGTTTTTCAAGCAGAAGTGTGTGCGATAACGAGGTGCGCACAGATTATAAGAAATACAAAGCAACTGACTGGAAGGGTAGTGATTTAAACGGACAGTCAGGCAGCTAGCAGAAGGCGCTACAAAAGGCAACGGTAACATCCGCCTTAGTGAAAGAATGCAAGAAAGAGCTTAATAAGATATGAGAAAATCCAGGTGTGACGGTGGCGTAGGTGCCAGGACATCAAGGAATAGTGGGCAATGAGAGGGCAGATGAGTTGGCCAGGGAGGGTGCAGGAAGGGAGTTTGAAGGCCCAGAACCAGTCCTTCCCTTTTCGGCTCAAGTCACAAAGGGGGTCATAGATAGGCTTAAAGAACTGGATGGCGAAAGAGAATGGAGGGAAGCATATGGATGCAGACAGACAAAGATAGGAGGCATTAATCACAAAAGGACCAGGTATGTGCTGAAACTGGGTAAGAGTAATCTGAGACTGCTGACTGGTATCATAACCGGTCACAATACTCTGAAGAGACACTTAAAGATAATAGGTATAAGTAACGACGCTACTTGCCCACACAGGAAGGCAGGAAGAAACAAGCAAGCATGTACTAGCGGAATGTGTTATGTACGCGGCACCGCGGTATAACACATTCGGTATATATATGTTAGAGGAGAGGGAATTGAGGGATATCGACCTTAAAGATGTCCTTCTGTTGAAGAGTTGAATTGAAGAGTTTGATGTGGGAATGCCGCCGGGACAGTAACCTGAGGCTCCAAACTAAGGGAATTGGGCTGAATGACCGCGACAAGCGGTCGACTTCACAACATCAACAAAAATGATAACGGTAGTCGCGTGGAGCGGTAATGTTTGTTTGTAAAAAGTCATATTATTATAATCTTTGTAAAATGGGTATCTCTTTAAGGTGGTTCGATTGTCATACAAAGCGTTATTTGACATTCGCAGGCTAACGGCGTGATATTTTAAGAAACTTATGTAACAAACTTTCATCAATTGGCTTCCCATTTGCGCCAAATTTCCCCTTTCCTAGAATTAACTTGTATAAACTAGATTAATTTGAGAAAAATAGTTTTCCCAAAATATCACATCCCAAACCAATTTCTCAATTTAATCTAGTTTATACAAGTTTATTCTAGGAAAGGGGGAATTTGGCGCAAATGGGAAGACAATTTATGAAAGTTTGTTACATAAGTTTCCCAAAATATCATGCCGTTAGCATGCGAATGTCAAATAACGTTTTGTATGGCAATCGAACCACCTTAATACATAGTACATCGTAAAACATAATAGTAAGAGCGAACTACGCTCATGTACCCAATTCCGGAATGGACTTTTGACGTAATTAAATCGTCTTGGTTCATGTTCTTTTTGTTGCGATGTTGCAGCCAATTGAATAAGTGCGACGGAATATAGGTAAGTGGATAAGATTTGAATTTAATTTAGATTCAAATGCTTACTGCGCAGTGGAGGCTCCTTAAGTCCTTATTCGCGTACTTAATGTGTAAGTTCAAAAAGTAATTTAAAAGTAGTTAAACAATCCAATTATTGAGATATTATAAGATTTTGCGCTTGACAGACGCTAGCCAGCAAATTGAATATTAAAATAACAAATTTAATTTAATCTCCATTTTAAGATCCCCCAAGACGGGAATATACGTGACGAACAATAAATGGAAGCATTTTGAAAAACACAAACACGGTCTCGTTGCAAATTTGAATAATGTATTCGTCCGGAGCTATCAAATATCACTCTTCCATTAGTAACCCTCGTACACCACGCTTGAAACTAAATGAAAACCTTATGCTGTTGAATTAAAGTTTACTTTTCCATGCAGTCGTCCAACTGCAAATTATTAATTGTGTAGGTATGTTAGTTGTATCAGAAATTATCTTAATGTTGTGTATTTGGTCAGGGTTGATTAGGATGCTGATGCTGTCACCCCGGGGACCACCGATAATATGCTCATTAATATGAGTAGGTGTTGAGATGTCATATTAGTTAATCTAGCCCAAATTACGAGGTCAACTGCGTTAGTAGACGTTGTTTACGAGTATATTGGTAAATTGACGAGTATATTGGTATATTGACATGGAATCTTTATTCTGATACTTACGAAAGTGTGTTGTATGGATACTTTTTAGAACTTCAGCGCGATGAAATATATCTTCTTCTAATTTAAGAGCTATTTCCTTTATTATTGTTTTCATCCAGTCATCGTGGCGTAACATTTGTCCTATCATTTTTTTCTCTCGTGTTTTCAATGATTTCTATCAGATTTCTTTTTTCATTGACTAATTGACTAAATCTAGGACCTCCTCATTCGTTTTCTTTTCTGTCCAACTGATCTAATGAAATATATATTTAATGTACCGGTTCTATGTACCGGAGAACCCATTGAAACTAGTAAACTTCTAATGTCATTCTTCATTCACCCAAATTTACAAGACGACACGGGTCCAAGTTTATAGTTCTGTGAGCACTACACTAATATAACAAGAAATTGCCTGACAGTCGGCACAAAGGGAGGAAAAGTATTGTGACGATTTAAAAAAAAACCATTTGCACAGAACTCGCTGAGGCGCTTGACAAGTGACATCGCAATTCTAGCGAACCCTTTTCATATTTCCTTGAGCGGCAAATGGTGCGTTAAAGAAAAGTTCTTTCAAGTTATCATAGAGAGTTTACAGGGTGTAATAGACGTATACATTTGGTTGTATGAAGCGGAACACAGTATGTTTCGATAAACATGATAAGTTTAGACGTTTTCTGTCAAAGATGATTGTCAAATTCAGGTTAATGACGCGTTTATGGATAGTCGAAGTGACACCCGCGTCGGTAGTCGCCCTGACACAAACATAATTATTGCGTTGCGTATAAAGAGTGTTGATGTCAATTTTCCTGCATTTAAACAATACTTCGAAAAAGTACGATATTTTTGAAAGTGTCTTATTTTAATCTATTTAATTTGTAATTTTCTTGCAGTATTTACAGGAAACATTTTCGTTTTTGATTCTTAACTGTCATCTACTGATAAAAGTTTACAGATGCTGATGTTAAAATATATTATGGAATTATTGACATAATTGTCGACTTCCAAGTACATGGCCTTAGCATAAGCCTAGCTCAGACGTACAAAGCAGTAAACATACATTTGTTCCCTAGATACATAATACTTTTTTCCCTCAACGACAAAGCTGCCTGGAAGGCGGGCTTTATTTTTGCACGTACTCAATTTTTCGCTTCACTGAATGTCTCTGAGACTAGATATTAATTTACATGAATAAACAAAATTTGCATTAGGAGCGTCCGAGGCGGGTAAAGAATACTGTTTAAGTAGGTCGCATGGTGTGTATTACTGAAATGGTAGTATTAGGTTACTGGAAGAAAGGAACTAGTTTTCCGCTTGGTGGCTTCTACTTTGTTGTTCTCTAGGCACATTAATGTCGTCTTACACAAATGGTAACGTGCATTTCATGGCTAGTTCACTTTAATGCCAAGAATTGTATACTTTCAGTTAATTTAAAGTTTTTGTATGTTAAGCAGTTTAGCTTCTTTTATGTTGAACCTCCAACTTTTCGTGTAAGTTTATATACTATTAAGTAATACAATTTAGTTTGTGACGAAACCTGCGCTGTGGATATTTAACTTTGTGGATTGCTTTGATTATGCTTTGAATAAATGATTTAGTTTAATCTAGGTTCTTATGGTTTGCGTAAATCAGATTGGAGAATATTTAAAATTATTTACCGCAACATTTTTCATTTACACTAAATATCTATCCCGCACTGGACCCGCATGGGGACTAGGTACTTCTTGTTCCCTCTCATTTATTAGAGGAGGCACGTGCCCAGCAGTTGAACGTATAAATGCTATAATATATAAGTGCCAAATTCAAAATAAAAATTGTTTGTTCTTCTGCTAATGGTATTCTTCACTTATTCATTCAGCACTGATCTTTACGTCTTATTAAAACAGCATAATTATCACCATGTGTAAAATAAAATTATTGAATTTTCCTTTTCTTCTTTCAATTGGAAGCAGCGCTCATTACTTTACATGCACATGCAAGTGAAACAATCTATTATCCGCGACACCCGACACAAACCTCAATATCCCTTTGAGAAGTTTGTTATTTTTGATTGCCAGTTGCGTTTTCCCGTAGATTCTGCACTCCCCTTCCCTCAGGGATCTAATGGTAATGCATTTTCTTCACGCCAATGATATTTCGCTAGGGTTTTTTGTTGACTCTCCGAAGCGTGTTAATGAAATTCGCTCTTCTGTTGTTGCAGAAAATATTATTCTTTCGAACTCAACTGGGATTTCGAAACTTAATTCAAATTAAAATAATGTTTGCAGCGAGTTCCGAGAAATCTTCAGAAGATTTGTTTTAGATAAATCTGGTGTAAGATTGGAAAAAGAAATTGATGAAGAATCTTTGATTTTATGCGTTAAGCCTAATGGAAAGTCGGTAAGTTTTTTTTTACGCCCTCTAAAGTCTTATTACCAACGAAGCTTCTCATTTGAACGTTTTTGGAAACCTTTATTAGGGAAAAAATAATTAAAAAGCGATTTAAAGTAACAAGGTAGGTAAACTAATTATGCTTACTATCACCAGTGTCAATATCTGCCATGACAATAAAGCCTGCATAAATATCTGACACTTCCTTACGGCCCTAGACAAAGGGTCATGTCAGATAATAATGAGGGTTTTGTTATGGACTAGTAATAGTACATTGTTAAACAAGGGGCGTATGAGGAATATTGCAAACGAGAGTCTAGAAGAAGCCCGACGCCGTGAGTTTTGATGACTCGAGTTTGCAATATTCTTACGCCCTTGTTATACACAATGTTTTTCATCACATTTGCGAGGAAATAAATAACTACAAAAGACAGAAAAATCTATGTTTTATACAAGCGCACCAATCACAGAGCATGGAGCATGTGGTTCTTGCAGGGCATGGCCTGCTCGATTACCAATCACAGAGCCAGAATTCTTGTCGTACGCGGCCGTCAAGATTTGCTTAACCAATCAGATCACCAATCATCATAATAACCGAGATTTTAATACCTCGAAACCTAGCAACTGTCATTAGAACTATGACTTTACTAGTTTAAAACATAGTTGTTCACCTTAGCCATTACACACCTAGTAAGTGTCCGAGACTTGCTAGGTTTTGGCGTGGTCAAAAAGCCTTACTAGGTTTTTGAATTGAGCAATGGGTGTATGACACGGTGTAAACCTATAAATATAACCTAAGTAAGTAGTAGGGAGTATTCATGACCTCTTTCATATCTGAATACACTAGGAACGATTCTTTATTATTTATTCTTATTCATATATTTTATTTCACGTAATATGACCAGAATCACTGTCCTCAAAATACAAATGTAAGTCCCGGAATCCCGGAGCATATCCATATTAACACAAAGTTTGGGGTCATTCACTCCGTGTTGCACCGGGAAATCCGATCATTGCTCATTACTCCCCTAGGGACCATTATTTCCCGCGGGAACAATTTAGGCCATTGTCCTTCCGTATACAGGCATAGAATAACACCATTTATGAGCAAGTGTGATGAAAATATGTTTCCGGAATAAATAATTTTCGTTTCATTTCATTCCATAGCTGGTGACTGCACAATGAAAATATTTGTACCTTAAGCTTTAGTTATATTTGTACGCGTTTCGTGAATTTACCAACTCGATCATAATAGTATGACTTAACATTAAAATGTACCCTTGAAAAAAGTACTAAATACGGTTTTTCACACACTGTACTAGCATGTGTATTGATCCAACTTGAACTTCAAACGGATGTCGTAACTAAGCTTCTTTAATAGCTTGGGAAGGTTAAATTCAGCTTGACATTGAAGTAACGTAGCTGCCTTCTATTTAGTATCCGTTTAAAACGATAGTCGAACAGCGCAGTAGTAAATCCCATAATAGGCACTCCTGACTTAGCACTGCCATGTTCGTAGACGTTTACTGTAACGATTTCAATTCGACATAAAGTTTATCGCTAGCTACAAAAGGAGTGGGGTATAATTGCAGACTTTGCCACCTTCACTTTATTCGACTCAAGTCGGTAGGCTGTTACAAAGAAACAAATTCTACTATGATTTATAAGGTTATTCGGGTCAAATCCTTTTATGTTTAGTTTGAATTTTACATCAGGTGTCAAAGTAGTCTTTGACGATGTAAAAAAGACCGGGTCATTTCTGGAATGAGCCTAGCACGGGACCAAGATAAGTGGCGTACTCAAAGAGAGGCTTATGCTGATATTGCTGATTATAGGCTGAAAATTATGACTATGATGTGAGAGTGACCCGAGTCAAATTCAAGTTTATAAAAGCAGTAAGGTCTGCGTTTAATATAAAGCTCTTTTAATTGAGAAGGACTGCTAAGAGAAAGAAACTACACTGCCAGGCGTATGCGCAGATTGCAGGTTCAAATGCTGCTCGGAGCAATCAATTATATGTTTTAAAAGTATCAATACTGTAATAACATTTAATGATACAGTATTTATAGGCTCGTACCAATGAGCATTTCGGAACTTATGTACGGAATATTTACCGTTAGCTTTTCAGTGAAGAAAAACATCGTGAGGAAACCGGTCCAATAAGGCCTAGTTTTCCCTCTGGGTTGGAAGGTCAGATGGCAGTCGCTTTCGTAAAACTAGTGCCTATGCTAAATCTTGGGATTAGGTGTCAAAGCGGACCCCGGGCTCCTTAAGGGCACAACCGGGTATAAATGCTAGGAGGATGATGAAACAGTATTCATAGTTTACTCAGTCGCAATTAATAAATATTCTATATTAGGAGGACAATCTTACACACATCGAACTAGCCCCGCAGTAAGCTCAATAAGGCTTGTGTTATGGATAAATACTTAAATACATAGAAAACAACCAAGACAAGGAGACAAATATTAATTTGTGTGATGAACAAAATATTTGCTTTTACCGGGCTCCGAACCGAGGACCATCAGCTTCGTAGGCAGCGTCACTACCCACTAGGCTAACCATTCGTCAATTAATACAAGGGATAAGTATATATAGAATATCTATAAACTTATGCTTTGAGTAAAATGTGGAATAGTAGAATTACCAAAACCAGAGTGCAACAGATTTGAACAAGAAATCCCAAACAGTCGTTCGGATAACATTTTTACCTTTACTCCTATCTTCAAAATCTCCGCACCGTTTCCACTATGTTTTACAATAGTAATAAAAGATCCGAGGTTATCCAGCGCGAATGAGGGTCCAGAAAAGCCTCTGGATGTCAGATACGGCTTAGGGTTGAGTAAATATATATGAATGTACCTTTTAGTTCCTTGTCTTTTAAACATTACATTTGTGATGTTTAAAGAGAGAACTTCGAAGCTTTCAGTACGAGGTATGTGAATATACTTATTCATCACAAGAAATCGTTTTCAAATACTTGACTATATTGTCTTTCATCATGAGATGTTCTGTGCATTGAAATGTAATTTTCTAGTTATTCATGTTAATGTTAAGTTTCCAACATTTACCTTGCTTGTTACGGTGTAGTTTATGTACAGTCGTTTTTAGGGCTCCGTAGCCAAATGGCAAAAAACGGAACCCTTATAGATTCGTCATGACTGTCTGTCTGTCTGTCTGTCCGTCCGTATGTCACAGCCACTTTTTTCCGAAACTATAAGAGCTATACTGTTGAAACTTGGTAAGTAGATGTATTCTGTGAACCGCATTAAGATTTTTACATAAAAATAAAAAAAAAACATTAAGTTTTAGGGGTCCCCATACACAGAACTGAAACTCAAATTTTTTTTTTTCATCAAACCCATACGTGGTGAGGGTATCTATGGATAGGTCTTAAAAAATGATATTAAGGTTTATTATATTTTTTTTCTAAACTGAATAGTTTGCGCGAGAGACACTTCCAAAGTGGTAAAATGTGTCCCCCCCCCCCTGTAACTTCTAAAATAGGAGAATGATAAAACTAAAAAAAATATATGATGTACATTACCATGCAAAAATTCCACTGAAAATTAATTTGAACGAGATCTAGTAAGTAGTTTTTTTTAATACGTCATAAATCGTAAACCGCAATTTATTTTACGGAACCCTTCATGTGCGAGTCTGACTCGCACTTGGCCGCTTTTATATGTTTTGGTACAGTCGTGGTTGAACGAATACGTAAGTACATAAATAATTACATAAATATCTGTACACACCTTTATGATATTGACAATATATAGAGTCCTGTACAGATATTTATGTTCTTATTTATGTACGTATTTGTTCGCCCTCGACTGTACAACTACGAATACAGGTTGTTGTTCTTAACATTTTTAATACCTAATAGTACATTACTTACCTAGGGCGGTTAAACAAAGAATGTCTCAGATCGCAGGTATTTGACGCCCGAGCCGAAGGCAAGGGCGATAAATATGCGCTCTGAGGCTTTCTTTTTTACCGCCCGTGGTGAGTACAAAATTTTACGTCTCTATCTGGCCAGGAAGTGGGGTTTTCCGCACGCATAGCGTGCGGTAATTCCTACTTTATGGCCAGGTATGACGTAAATATATTTTACGCGCTTGCAATACCTACTTGCAATGGAGACAAGATTTTTGCCTTCGCATTGTAGAACTTTAAGAATCCCTTGAAGTAACGTTAAATTTTTAAATGAACCCAGACATGAGAGTTAGTGTTTCGAGCGGTCTGAAGTAATTAAATAGTATAACTTGCTAACTATTCATATTCGCATTGTCTACTAAATACCGTCCACTAGTTGACTTCTCTCATAGCCCTTTTATCTTTAACATCGCCCAAATTTTCATAATCTTCGGCACATGTACTCAGATAACAATCAACCCTAACCTCAAACATGGGAAGGAGTAAATCCAATTTTTAAAAGTCTGACTTTCAAAGGATTTCTGCGACCCATTTACCAGGGGTCGGGCTTTCATCGGCCTTGGGTCGTATATCCCTGTGATAGATTGCCCTCCCGGCCGATATTCAATAAACCTGAATAATTTGGGCAAAGAAATACCCAAATAAATTCAAGATTAAGAACAAGACCCATCCAATTTGGCTCAAAGGTTTTTAATTAAGGAGCGGGCAATCGTAAATCTTGTAGTTTTAGTTTTAATTTATTACAACCCAGTGAATTTTCGCCTCTTTAATGGCTTTTGATTAATAGTCATAGTTAGTACAATTAAAAAAATTTAACAAAGTTTTTAACGTATTATCAATATTTTCATCATCATACATCACATACATTCATCTTTGGAATTTTTTTCTTTGTATCAAAGAAGAAACAGTTGAAGTGCCCAGTCACACATTCATCTTCATTTAAATTTGCATCAGCCTACGTGCTTATTAATCATTCGTCCCTTGCTAGCCATATGTAAGTGCGAGGGGGACGAATGCTTTGTTTTACGTCCGACATAAACGCAAGCATGCTTACTAGGCAGTGGTAACTATTTCAATATGTTATCGATCCTAATTAATACATTTTTTACTCTGTCTCCATTTTGCTTCAATACCAATTTCAAATAAGCAAATGAGTAAGTAACGGTTATTAAGGTTTGATAATTACCTATTTCTTGCTCCATTGATTTATCACTCATTTGTTGCTCAGTTAAAGCCCGCTCTGATGTCTACTGCAGATTTAATTAAATTCTCCTGCGTGAGTTAGAAAATACTAAGCTGGTTGGAACGTCAATGTCATGCATATTTGATCTTGTACTGAGGTTTTGCGGAGTCTCTGACTTTAAAAGCAGCTTAGCTTTTAGTAAAGTCTTATCTCAAGTAAAACATTTTCTCTTGATGTAAATATTCGTGCGACGGTCTATCTATTGTATTACTAAAAATAACGATCACGCCTAAATTTGAAACAGCACTGCATTATTTTTCTTGTTCTTCTGATGTTTTATCTACATTTACAGGTGCATGTAATTTCGGAATTTAAACTTTCGTGAGACATGTTGAAATAATGCTATTAACAAATATACGGGTTAACTCACGTATGCTTGCATGTTATATGCCTAGATTGAAGAATCGCGGGTGTCCGCTGGATGCGGGTGGCGCAGGAAAGGTTATTGTGGCACTCTTTGGGTGAGGCCTATGTCCAACAGTGGATGTCTTTCGGCTGATATGATAATCATGACTGTACAATACCACTGCTTTGTAGTATTGCTATATTATTGAATGCTATTAAGCATGTGGTGTTGTGTCCCTGGTGGTGTCAAGTAAGGTCGCCAGAGCTCCCGAGGATGCGCTGTGTTGGGAGGGAGGGACCTGCATGTCTCTATCTGCCAACACAGCAAATCCTCAAGTTAATAAAGGGTCGGCAACGCACTTATGATTTTTCTGGAGTCACAAGTGTCCATTGTTTGCCACCGTCGCCGTATAAAAAAAAAATTGTCCTGAAACCCCTTCAAGTGTTGATAAGATGGCAGAAATGTTAACAAAACATCACTGCCTAAACTAAGGTACGTCCTAGTGCCCGACACTGGCCTACGTACAAACATGGCACTTTCAGTCTTATATCAAAACAATAGAGGTGAACAATGGGTGACAACTATTAGGCATGAAGGTATCAAACATTATGACATTTACCTTATTTCATTGAAATTAAACAACTGAATATTTCATCACCGATTATAAAAACATGCTTTCTGAGACAAAGACAAGCTTTATGAGACACTTGTTTTTATACCGATTGCCTGGAGAACTATATAGGTAGCTTCCATAAGTTATTCAAAAACCTCAACGACGCTTACTAAGTACTACTAAACAGCGTCGATACGAATCGTGCCCTTTTAGTAGCTCTTTTAAATGCCACCAGTCACTTAAGTATCGTTTATTGGTAGTAATGCTAAAAGACGATAGATAACATTCACAAACTCCTATCTTATTCCATGTTAGTAGTGTGAAACGCGACCATATTACATGGGATTAAAGTTTAAATTCCAATGTAATCCGAGGTTTTTATATCATGTTTTCGATTTCTGTACGATTGCGCAACGCCAGACCGATAGAGAGGTAAATTGTAAGGTAAAGTGCTTGCAGTAACACTTTAGCGCGGATGTAAGAAAGGGCATGCATTGGAAAAGATCTTTGCATTGCTTGCAACATTAAATTTCCTTAAGAAGTGTTGCGGACGTGGCGTGGCATGCAAAATGTTGAAACGTAGGGTATTAAGGAGTTAGCAGCTATAGGTACTACGGTGCTACCTACATAGACGTTTCGTTGGAATAATTTACTTTAAAAACAAAGTTTTAAACGACTTCAAATCAGTACCAAAATCGCTTCAAGTGTATAAAAGAAGAGTTCCTTCGATTTCTCCAGGATCCCATCATCAGATCCATGGGATCACTTTGGAAGGATGCCCTTTCAAACAAAAAAGAATTTCCAAATCGGTCTAGGCGTCTCCGAGTAATCGGGGAACATGCATAAAAAAATTCAAAGATTCCGACGAATGAGACCATCCTTGTTTTTTGAAGTCGATTAAAAATCTTAAATAGCCATACTCTGAGGATCAAATTGGATCAACTCAGGAACTACCGTACGTTCACTTCTTCATAGACATCCACCTCTTCGTTCACCTCATGGTGAATGTATTTCCCCGGTTGGTCCTCCAAATATAAGTGAGATGACATTCTGCTGTGTCCTACCTCTTTCTTGATTGTTGTTAATGTTTGATAATCACAGCGCATCGGGTGACAACATCAACTGATTAAACTTCACGACATGAAATTACCTACTTATTACTTTCTTTCCGTGCTCACGCAAGACACTTCACGAGGAGATCAAAGCAAGTCATGTTTTTAACAAAAGATGCACCTTTCTTTTCAGTATTTTCGGCATCTATTTGCACACAATTTCCGTCTATTTTTCGCTAAACCCTATGAAAAAAGACGTCCGTAGCTTCCAAAAATATCTATACCAATCTGAATCTTATTTCCTAAGACTTACAAGTCAGAACTTACACAAGTCCTATGCGGAATATACCGAATCCACGCCGTAAATCGATTCACTATTCTTTATGGTAATGCATATCGCTGTAAAGCCTTAGGAATATAACATCCACAATAATAGGCAGGGCATAACCAGGCTTTCAACCTCGTATTTTCCGTATTAAGTATTTTGTTGAAAGCCCTTCGGCCCCCAGTATCCGATATCATCCCCTCGAAATTATGAAAGTGTATAAACATTTTCACGCCCTCGACCGCCCCCTGATTTCCACATTTCCGCTTGTAACTTATTATTATCAAATCAAGTTAGATACCTAGGTAGGTAAAGGTTGCATGTCGATATCCCCATTCGCCCCCGCATGGAAATAATAAGGGAAAACTTTCAAGATTCTAAATCATTGTTTACGATACTGTTACTTTGAGGGGAATGGTTTTTTAAACTTTGGGCGTGATGTTTTTGAAATTGGTTTCACATTTATCTTCCCCTTGTTTTCTATGTAGGTGATTTTATGAAAAAATTCGTCGTTTTACTGACACCCGGAAGAAAAGGGGAACCGATACGCCAAAATGCGATACGTTCTTAATGCCTTTTAAAAGATGTCAGTATACGCTTTAAGTATCACATTCGTTGGTTAAGAAAATAAACTTCTTGAAGAAATAGAATAATGAATGAGAAATAACGATCAGATCGTATATTTTCAATGATAATCTGGCAGAAAGCCAACCGGCCTAACTTCGTAAATTGAAGATCGTTTTTTGAATGTATCCCTCTCCCACTCTTTCACTGTTATCTTTGTCGCGCTGGCCCATTTGAGCAATATAATTTCGACGTGGCGGCCTCTCTGTTGTAATTTTCTTGACATACCACAATGTAAGGAACATGCATGACGCCAGATGATAGCAGACACTGTAGCCTAATGGACGCTTGAGATTCCAAAGGAGACACGCGCGTTTCCGACCCTTTATTAATTTGAGGTTTCGCTGTATCGACAGCAAGAGACATTTACAGGTCTTACTCTCAACACGTGCATCCTCGGAAGCTCTGGCGACTTCACTCACCACCAGGAACACAACACCACACCAACAGAGCAAGTATAAAATAGGTGTAGTGCCTGCGATGGGATGATGATGATGATGTTGTGAAGGGACGCCTGGCCGGAAACAGGCGGGCAGTCGACCGCTTGTCGCAGTCATTCAGCCCATTTCCCTCAGTTCGGAGCCTCAGGTTACTGTCCCGGCGGCGTTCCCACTTCCAACTCTTCAATTCTTCTTGTTTTCCTGCAGAACAGAAGGACATCTTTAAGGTCGATATCCCTCAATTCCTTCTCCTCTAACATATCTTTACCGAATGTGTTAAACCGCGGTGCCGCGTACATAACACATTCCGCTAGTACATGCTTGCTTGTTTCCTCCTGCCCACAGTGTGGGCAAGTAGCGTCGTTACTTATACCTATTATCTTTAAGTGTCTATTCAGAGTATTGTGACCGGTTATGATACCAGTCAGCAGTTTCAGATTGCTCTTACCCAGTTTCAGCAGATACCTGGTCCTTTTGTGATTAGTGCCTCCTATCATCATCTTTGTCTGTCTGCATCCAGATGCATCCCTCCATTCTTTTTCCCCATCCAGTTCTTTTAGCTTATCTATGACCCCCTTTGTAACTTGAGCCGAAAAGGGAAGGACCGGTTCTGGGCCTTCAAACTCCCTTCCCGCACCTTCCCTGGCCAACTCATCTGCCTTCTCATTGCCCGCTATTCCCTGATGTCCTGGCACCCACGCCACCGTCACACCTGGGTTTTCTCCTATCTTATTAAGCTCTTCCTTGATTCCTGCGATGGGAACACAGAAAAGAATCCGAAGACACATTTGTCCGAAACCATAGTTTTTCAGAAATTTCAAAATTCCGAACGCCATTTTCGGCTAAACGAAAATTTTGACGCAAATGATTTAATTAAATATATCGTACTAATATTTTAAATGCGAAAGTTTGGATGTTTGGATGTTTAGATGTTTGGATGGGATGTTTGGATGTTTGGAAGTTTGGATGTTTAGATGTTTGGATGCTTGTTACTCAATCACGCTTAAGCGGCTGCACCGATGTGGATGAAATTGGCACGAATATAGTTTATAGCCTAGATTAAAATATAAGAAATATAAGAGAGTTTTTATCCCGAGTCCACGCAGACGAAGACGCGGGCGGAGGCTAGTATGTATGTATGTCACCGTTAGATTGTGAACACCGTCAGTTTATAACTCGCGATATTATAAACTGACGAAAAATTGTGAACTGTCTAAACCGTTCACAATTTAACGCATTATTTTTCATTAGTTTATAAACTATCAATGTCGAATCGTCAAATTGTGAACTGAGATCAAAACGGCATGCTACGGAACGTACACAAAGACTAGGTAGGTTAGGTTAGTTAGGTATTTTCAGTTGCCCGAAGGGCAAAGTGCCTAGAAATAGGAGCCCCGCGCAGCGGGGCTCCGTCGACACTGCTGGATGCCGATATAAATGGAACAAAATTTCTGAATTACAAAAAAAACAATCATTTTCTGACGTAAGTGGAAACTGATGCAAGTGGAATAATTCGCTCAACCTAACAGCGCACAGATTGCGTTCCGAATCAGGCAAATTTGATTCAGTTCACAATTTGACGATATGACATTGTTAGTATATAAACTAACGAAAATGAATGCGTAAAATTATGAATTATTTTGGCAGTTCTCAATGTTTCGTCAGTTTACAATATAACGGGTAAGATTATAAACTGACGGTTTTCACAATCTAACGGTGACATGTATATAGGTTAGGTTTGTATTAAATCCTGAAGAATCGAAAATTCCTTCTGCGGAACACGGTTTACGGAATTATGAAATTCTGAAAAATATGTTTTCGATCAAATAACTCTTTGGAATTATATATGTACTAGTTTATTCAGCTGCAGTCTATTGTAGCGCACCGCAATCTGACTTCTGATACTCGTATATATTATATGGATCCCAGACATCCAATAAATGGATGTTGCCAACCAGTTTTGTGGTGCAGTCTCCCCCCCCCCCCCCCCCCCACCCCACTCCCAAATATTATTAGTTAATTACATAAGATTTTTTAATTATGGAATTTCATTAGAAAATAAGTACTTACGGCTGGCTATATCCATACCTACTAGTATAAAAAAATGCAAAAGTGTGTCTATATGTCTGTCTGTCTGTGACTTTCTGTCTCTCTGCCTGGTACCTCTTCACGCATAAACCGCGAAAAGGGATGATTTCCGGAATAAAAACTATCCTATGTCCTTCTCCAGGACTAAAATTATCTCTAAACCAAATTTCATGTAAATCAGTTCAGCGGTTTAGGCGTGAAGATGTACCAGGCAGAGAGACAAAAAGTCAGACAGACAGACATACAGACACACTTTCGCATTTATAATATGGATAAAGGCGCTCGTAAGTACTTATTTTCTAATAAAATTTCATAATAAAACCCAAAATATTTTGTAATTAACAAATAATATTTGGGAATGGGGGGGGGGGAAGGAAACTGGACCATCCATTTATTGAATGTCTGGGATACATATAATATATATCAGAAGTCAGATTGCGGGGCACGGTGCGCTATTTTTGCAAACGAAACTCCACTGAGAGCCTGCTCTATTTCCCATACTGTACATCCCAATTATTTTGATATGCATCATATGCGGGCGAGATGACATTCCGCTGAATCATATAAAAAAAACAAAAAAGAAATATTTTCGCAAGAAAAAAAAAACAAAAAACACAAATTCTAACAGAAAAATAATAGTGTAGGTAGGCTATTATGACGAATTGTTTGTAGATACAGATATACTATTTAGTTATAGAATACCATTTACCCAAAACTCATTAAAATGTAAGTGGAACAAGGAAATTCGTAAATAAAAGACGATATTCACTCAAACAAAAGCCGCTTCAACCAACACAGCCGATGCATCCAAGCCTAAAACAATTACGCAAAGCAAACAGGCAAAACACTGAACAAGAACTCCTCCCATGCAAATGTCTCGTCAGTCTCCTATTAAAACTCATTTAGTACGTGCTAACAAAGAACCTGTCTGGATATGCGTTGATTTGCATAATCTGTGCATCAAATTCCGTTAATTTTCTTTTAATGCACAGCCGTGGCTGCTGGATGCAGATGTGTTTGGGAGGATAGCTTACTTCCTACAGGCACCTTTCAGCGACATATCAATTTGCATGAGCAAAGGTTGGTTGATTTTTCCGCTAGATGGCGCTTTGCTGTATGCGTAGATTTCTGAATCGCGCTATTAGATTTTTCTAGGATAATGATCTCTGGGCATTATTTTTGATTTTTGTACACGTTTTGTAGAAGATTATACTGTGCTGCTTAGAATTCTTTAAATATGTGTTATCAAGTAACAATGCAGGTGTATTTTGGTACTCCTTTCAACAAGCTTACAAACAGTAATGTTATTTAATTAAAATTGCTTAAAATTTACATTTTAAAAAACTTTTACTATTTTCTGTAAGTACTTACTAACATAGATATTTAGTCAAAATTTGTTACTAACATCCTATGGATCATTGGTCTGCAATAAACGATTTTTATATTTTTTATTTGTACCTATTTTATAAAGAAACATGTGTCACGTGTAGGTGGTACGTGTACTTTTAATTTTGAAATTTGTTTAAAATGTAAAAAATAAATTACTTAATTCTTTTTATTGATGTAGTTTTGTCATTCTTCAAAGCATTAGCGATCCAATAGGTACGTAATAAATCTTAGCTGAGTGAAATGCAAACAACGCTTGCAGGCGACAGTCTTGCTATGTGTACCCAGCCGGAAATGTATACATTATGTCTGTGAAATTTGTAGACTGTGTACACATACCTTTAAAATTAAAGTGCAGTTAGTGGTTAATCAAATTAGTTCGAAACTCAAGCTTATCATAACGTGCATTAAGTCTACAATTGTGAAAGCATAATTGTTGGTCTAACGCAATTTTTTTGTTTGTATATGTAAAGTAGAATATGATCGCAAATAAAGTTTTACTGCAACGTTATAAGCATTTAGGTTATACAGGAGTCGTCAACCGTTACAAGAATGCTAATTTCATTACCCTTTTTTGTGCAAACTAAACTAAAATGAATTCAGGGGTTGTCAACTGGAAAGTCAAGCTTCATGCTCGAAAAAACGGTATGTTTTCCTAGTTTAAAAAATAACATAGATCGTTAAATTCCGTAGCAGTAACTATTTCTGTAGTATTTTTTTTTAGTGTAAGTGTGTACTTATTTTTGCTTATGTCTTTTCATTTAATTGACAATGCCCATATTTTATAATATATAATCTTACCTACCTAACAGACCTAGCTATGTGTTACGCAACTTCGTGGTGTCAACTAACCTACTGTGAAAATTTCGGTACTTGACTCCTTTCTGCCAAGATGCATGGGGGAAAATATTAGTAAACGTCCCTCAAACCAGTTTTAATCACAATGTCATCATTTTCTGTCACTTTCACATTTAAGTATAGTATTTGTGAGAAAGGAACCAAACATTTTAGTGAAAATAAAATAATAAATATAACCCCCACTGCTGGGCATAGGCCTCCTCTCATGGGTTAGAGGGAACGGGCAGTAGTCCTCACGCCGGCCCAGTGCGGGTTGGGGTCTTCACATACACACACACACACAACTTAGGGTATGTCCGGCGACACATAAGCAAAATCATTAACCAATGTGGACACACTCACATCACGCACATTGCACGTAGAACCGATGGCCATTGGGGCGGAAAGGATCTCGTGTGGCAACCACGTACTGGAAGGCGCGGCGTGGGTAGGCCCAGGTGGACTGATGACCTGTTAAGGGTCGCGGGAGTCCGCTGGATGCGGGTGGCGCAGGACCAGTCACTTTGGCACTATTTGGGGGAGGCCTATGTCCAGCAGTGGACGTCTCTCAGCTGATATAATGATGATGATGAATGTGGACGAACTCGAGTAAACTTTCCACAATTAGTAAGCGCCTACATTATTGAAATGCTGGAACTATTTATCAGCCAAATAAACAATCTTTCCAGGTTTCCTCAGTTTATTTTACCGCAAATTTTCTTAAGACGCAAACACAACAGAGCAATACATAGAAAATACATCAAAATTAGCTTCAATAACAGTCTGGGAACAGAACATTCTAGACAGGATGTTAATATTCATTAGGCGGGTCTCTTGGGAGCTCAGGCAAGCAGACGCGGAGATAGAACCTTCGCCAACCACGTGGTCTGGCAAATAATGTAGTAATTACTGTAGTAAAGCGAATTATTCATTGAGTATATAGGAGATAAACGGTACCTACATTAAACTGAAGCAGGAATAAACTTATATATTATTTACATATACGTGTATATAGTACTTTCCTTTAAGAAGCAAAATAAGGGGTTGATGACTAAATCATCCTGAGCCTAACCTACTCTTAGTAATATATTTTTGAATTTGGAAATTTTGCCATTCAGTCAAGTTCCAAATTCATATTAGCAGATTATGATAAAAAAAACTGGCCAAGTGTGTGTCGGACTCGCGCCCGAAGGGGTCCGTACCATGATTTATAAAAACGGCCCAACAATTACGCTTGTTGTATGGCTGCCCCATTAAATGTTTATTTTATTCTGTTTTTTAGTATTCTGTTAATATAGCGGCAAGAGAAATACATCATCTGTGAAAATTTTAACTGTCTAACTATCACGGTTCATGCACAGCCTGGTGATAGACGGACAGACAGACAGGCGGACGGACAGCGGAGTCTTAGAAATAGGGTCCCCTTTGGGTACGGAACCTTAAAAGAACATTGTCGACGCATCAAACAGAGCTGCCAATCTCGAAAGACAAGAATTTCTGTACACGTTCGGTCAAGCAACGTCTATAGATAGACGTAGGATTAACAACGATTTAATTGAGGTTGCGCGTCCGACGTGTTAAAAACCTGCACTCTAATCGGTTCATCCCACAGATGTATGAATATAAGGAGATCGGACATGGCAGCCGATTTGTATAGAGTGAGCCTGTCGCAAGTACATTAACCCACACAACGCCCAAGTAATTGACAAGACAAAGCACGCACACATCTAAAACACACACACTTGTATACCTACACGCTTATTTGACAATAAACGCGCATCATATCAGGCATTTTGGGAAAAAACGTAATATTCTCTGCGATCAGCACGCGTGCACAGTATGGCAGTGTATGCCCATTGAGCATACAGCTGCGACACGGCCGCCGGCGGCTTGTCCTCTCTCTAGTATTCTATGCTCTGAGGTTCATCCGTTTGAAAACTACGATACACAGACAGATACACAAATACACATGTATGACTTATAATACCCCTACCCTCGTTGGGTTTAAAAAGTAGACGACATCGACAATAGGGATGATGACTAAGATTTTTTTACGATGCCATTCGTACCAGTTTTTGGAGAGGAACAAATGTTTGTATGGGAGCAACTTTAAACACCATAAATACCCAAAAATTTGAGACAAAGATTTACCTCGCTGGCGGCAGCCATAAACGCTTCATACAAATTGACACACAGGTTAACGTCACACCTGTTATTTGTATATTAACCGTAGCTTTAGTCTGAGTTACAAAAGAAAATACACATTCGATTACTACTTTCGGGGTCGAATAAACGCGCTTCGAATAGATTTCGATCTCGCTACGTTATTCTTCGATTCGACCTGTCAAATATGTAACTCATACTGCCGTTGTACTCCGAAACCAAGTGCAAAACGTTAGACGCTAGCTAGCGTTTAGTTTTTGATGCGTAATTTAACGTTCGATTCGTACTACCAATCGGTAGTATGAGACAAAAATTTGACATTTCGAATCGAAGAATACCGTAGCGACTGTAGTTTACTACTTCACTTGCAAAATGGCGCATGATGTCGTATTATTCTGTCAAGAGTTACCGTAGATCCCATCGACACTTATCTCATTTTAAAGAACGTATAAAATAAGGGTTTTGAATTGACAACATAATATATCCGCAAAATTCGGAAATTCGCGTATTTTGTATTTAAAAATGCAAATAAATGGCACACGCGCCGCCATATTGTTTCGACACTGTCAAAGTCGCGATGCGCGTATTCTGTAATGTCATAACAAACGCTAGCATTTAAATTAAAACGATAAATGCTTGTGATATACAATACAATATAGGTAAGGTTGAATATTGGAAAATAGATTAAACTATACGAACGATCGTGAACTCGATCGCGAGTAAAGTAATGTATAAGTGACTCATGCTACGGTTTCGATTTTTAGTTCTATTAGTGACCGCCAGGGGCGGTGTATAGATTTTTCATACTAAATCTTTTACGTATTTAGTCGCTAGCGTGTGCGTCAACGCAACTCACGTCAAACCCTTTTTTTTTTTTTTTTTTTTTTTTTTTTTTTTTTTTTTTTTTTTTTTTTTTTTTTTTTTTTTACGTGGGGAAATGCCTTTGCGCATCTCGCCCGGCCAGGGGAGCCAGGGCAGGTATGTCGGACTCCCGGGAACTGCCCGAACTACCGACTAAAACCCCACGGTGTTCCATCTCGTCACCAAGGTGCCGGGTTACGGGCACGCCGAAGCACTCTTCCGCGACCCGACGGTGACTGGCCTTGTTAGGGGCCCCAAACTCTGTATCAGGTGTTAACCTGGACCAACTCAACGAGTGGCGCGCGGGAACACGCGCGACGCCATCTCGGGCCAGTTAGTGACGCGGCTGACAGACTTCCCCAAGCCTGCCGGCCCTGGCCACAGTTAGGGGGGAATGTGGCGAGCGTAGGCTCGCCGCCTTCGCCCAATTCGCCGCTGGCGACGGGGATCCACAGATGTGGCTTCCCTTTCGCGTTCAGCGGCTTCTTTGGCCTCCATTACGGCCTCGCAGAAGGCAAGGACCGCTTTCCATGCCCTGTCGCTGTCCACCATTGTGTGAACTATGGTAGACAGCGAGAGGTCATGGCCTATCGTTGCGCAGAGAGTTTGGCGCTCATCTCTCCAGGCTGAGCACACCTCCAGCGTGTGCTGGGCCGTCTCCTCTGGGCAGTTGTCACAGTGGTGGCACGCTGCGGTCGGTTCTCGTCCTATGCGGTGCAGATACTTCCCGAAACACCCGTGATCCGAGAGGATCTGCGTCAGCCGGAATGTCAGTGTGCCATGGTGACGGTCCAACCACTGTTCAAAGACAGGACGAACTGCCAGGATCGTTCTGAGGCCTGCACTAGGTTGCGCCAGCCTCTCCTTCCATATGGCCACCATTTCCATGCGCGCCCCGTTGCGCCGTGCCTCCACCTCCCTTGGTGCTGGTGAGTCGCCCCGACCCTCCACCTCTTTGCGCCAGCTATAAACCGCTGCAAGGGCCTTCGCGTCCAGGTCCCAGGGGAGCGACCCAGACAGCACGCATGCTGCTTCGTTGGAGATCGTCCGATACCCCCGTATCATCCTGTTTGCCATCACCCTCTGTGGCCTTCGCAGCAGGGCGATTTCCCGGCCATGCAGGATGTCCGCCCATACAGGGGCACCATAAAGGGCCATGGATCGGACGACCCCCATGTACAGCTGCCTGCACGACGCCTTAGGCCCCCCCGTGTTCGGGAGTATACGCCCTAGAGCACCGGCAGCTCCCAGCAGCTTTGGCATCAGGCGCTTGAAGTGAGCGTTGAAGGTCCATCGGCAGTCTAATGTGAGGCCCAGGTACCTCATAGAAGACGCGATCTCTATCCGGGTTCCACCCACAACAATATGCGCGTCCGGCGGAGGCGCCTTTCGGGGCCCATGGAATACTAAGGCCTCTGACTTTTGGAGACTCACGTCAAACCCAGGCTAAGGAAAATCAAGTCAATTGCTGTTTCGCTCGCGAAATACTGCGTTTAGTTCCATAGTTGTCATACAATTGGGTTTCTACAAAAACGTAATAGACCGGTAGATACTGACACAAATTTTTAAAGTATTTGTACCAGGTATGGCGACCCTTCAGGTGTCTAATTACGTAATGAAGAAAAGGAAAATTATGGTCATAGCGCTGGTACCGGCGGCCCAAACGCGCGGGCGTTAATCGAACGTGTCGTTTAAATTACGAAAGTCAAACGATTTGTTACACAAAAATTGTTGTTCGTCGGAAAAGTTTGACATGGTGATTTTCGTGAATGGCTACTCGAAGATGGTTAGCTGTGCAAAAATTAGCCGCAAATTATTATTTTAAATTAATGTGTTCTCGTTAGTATATATGGCGGGCTCTAAGTCGCACCGGAGAAGTATGGCATTACGCTACTTCATTTCATCGCCTATCGGAAAATACAAGAATTTTTGTGTAACAAATCGTTTGACTTTCGTAATTTTAACGACACGTTCGATTAACGCCCTCGCGTTTGGGCCACTGGTGCCAGCGCTATGACCATCATTTTCCTTTTCTTCATTACGTTACCCCTGAAGGGTCGCCATACCTGACGTACAAATACTTTAAAAAATTGTGTCAGTATCTCCCGGTCTATAAGAATTATTGGTAGCTATAAATTTACTCTTGGACAATAATAAATGCATATATTTCTAAACTTACAAGGACCATATCTTTTTATGATATTAATAATGTTTTATAATTTATACTTTATTAAAATAGATTGATGGTTTACTATCCATTTAGCAACACTAAGTTATCAATTTTAACATGAGGCATCATGCCTATTGCATTACTTTAGTAAGTTTCAATTTTAGATTGTGATAGTCCACCTTCATGTCCAGTGTTAGCAACACTGATCTCATATTCATCTACCCGAGTTTGAACACAATAAGAGATTTCTACAAATACAGGAGTGACCAAGAACGCCCTCCAAACACTAGTATGTCTAAATGTAGTAGATATTTCAGCAATCAGCGCCATCCAATCTAAAACCATATCTCCAATCAAACTGCAAGCAAAGTCATTAGTAAGTCCCAGCTTCACACTATATTAGAACTAAGTCAAGTAAATTGCTAATAATGTTGTCTTAACTTACTGAAACTTGGCGTTACAGTATCAATAGATAATTCACGAACACACAAGGTTAGACATAGCGGTGCGTATTAATATTCATTAGAGGCTGTCGAGGATAAACCAACGAGGAGTCTTAACCGCAGTACGAATATTAGTAACAACCAGTATATTAACTATATTAAACAAACCCGTAAATTCCGATTTTTGAATGTGGTTTCTAGTGTGTAGTTTCGTGATGCAAACAGTTTATTTAATACTAGTATATACTTCGCACGGTTGCAATGTAAATACTTAATATATATGTATCAATACATAGTATAAAACAAAGTCGCTTCCCGCTGTCTGTCTGTCTGCCCCTACGTATGCTTAGATCTTTTAAACTACGCAACGGATTTTGATGCGATTTTTTTCAATAGATAGAGTTATTAAAGAGGAAGGTTTATATGTATAATACAAACCATACATGCATGTATTATACATATAAACCCGTGTGAAGCCGGGGTGGGTCTCTAGTTATACATATAATCCTTCCTCTTGAATCACTCTATATATATAAAAAACCGCATCAAAATCCGTTACACAGTTTAAAAGATCTAAGCATGCATAGGGACAGACAGACAATGCGACTTTGTTTTATACTATGTACTGATAAAGTGATAGTGAAGAAACTATCATGTGAATACCCTGATTTTAACGAGTCTTTTCTCGGCCTTTTTGACCGTAATCAAACGAGCGAGCGAAGCGAAAGTACGAGTAGTCCTCCGTTTTAGCTTGGGAAAGAATATTTCGTATTTCCGGCGTCTATCCGGCTGCTCTCCTCTACGGGTCGCATTCGTCAACCGAAGTTCACCTGAAATTTCGTGAGCAGTTTCAATAATTTTATACCTATAGATTTGTTTGTCGATTCAATTTTTCAAAATTAAAATATAAAATAAAATTCTACTGCTCACAGAGCCACGAGTGTGTAGTTTGTCATGCAATCCGTTTATTTACTAAAAAATAGTAGGCTCAGAAAAACAAAAAAACTTAAGGCCTAAATCACACTGGCTCCGCCTGCGGTGGCGGTCAGTATTAAACTTGACAATTGTTGACAAATTTATTATTGACTGCCATCGCAGGCCGCACCAGAATGATTAAGGCCTAATTAGACTAGTTGCTAGCCAGAGATAAAAAATACTAAAAATATGCCAGAGATACAACGTTAGTTGTATTGCGTGACCTCTCATTAATTTAGACGGCTAGGTACTTGAAAATAATATTCTGTGTCTTATTACTATACCGTGTATCTACGCAGCTTCAACATATAAAGATACATGGGATAACGTATCATATGATTAAAGACATAATCCTACAGGGAAGTCTTAACTCCTATGGTGACAGCTGACGCCATTTTTATTAAAGAAAATCATAAAACAAGGGGTGTTAATGTGTCTGTAAAAATGTCAGCTTGTGAGCTGCAGAAATCTTTTTATGTTTTTGTGAAACTTTACATCCCAACGGTACTATGCGTATATGAGTTTAATCATATTTATGTTGTGATCGTTGCTATTTAATGCTTGTGAAGGTGATGATCTGATGATGGAGACATGACTACTTTCGTATCTCTGTCTTTCAATATCAGGATGAAAGAAAAGAGATATATAGGTACTAATGATATCCCGTTATGTCATTTAGATGACTATGAATCGCGGTCCTGTCAAATTACATAAACTTCTGATTGCAACTATCAGACATTGATACAATTAACTAACTGATTGTAGACATGGCTGAATTAAGACTTAGACCATAATTCTAAATTACTCAATAAAGATTTATATGTTGCGTTTCATCGCTGAACATTAAACGCAACATATAAACTCACAAAGAAACGCGAACTCAGGAGAAGTATACATACGATTAAAATTAAATATTCCCAGAACTTATTCTGATTGAAAGAAACAAAGACCTCTGTATCTCTGTCTTCCAATATAAGGATGAAAGAAAAGAGATATGGGTACTAAAGATATCCCGTTATGTCATTAAGATGACTAGAATCGCGGTCCTGTCAAATTACATAAACTTCTGATTGCAACGGAAGTAAGACTTAGACCATAAATATCTTAATTTCCTTATTTGATTATTTATTTATCGTTTGGCGGTTACTCACTGGTATATAATATTTGATTGAATCGTATGTATACTTCTCCTGAGTTATTAGAATGTATTATGAGAATTTTCTTACTTCAGAAATTCCAAGACATAGTGTCCTTTCTGTTTTAAAAATAAGTTATAGTCTCGTCTCCACTTCGTCTCTCGTGATGAAGGATAAGGTAGCTGACAAGTTAGCACCTGTTATAAAATATGCAAGGCATCAAGTCTCCGGTAAGTTTCCACGGAATACGTGTAGTACGTTAGTTGTAGCCGTTGTAGGTATGATTTCTCAAGGATGATGCTTTAACACCCGGCGGGGTAAGCAGAGATCACGGATTTCTACATTTCTTGCTTCATTCATTTTCATGACTTTCTTCAAAATTGAAAAGCATAATGGCGATATTTTACACGAAAAAAACTGGTTTTTGCCTACTGAACTTTTTTTTCATCGTCCTCAACTACTTATTGAGATGGTTTCATTGAGCCCAAACAAGACAGGTTTACTTTATGTAGTTTAGGGGTTGCTATATGGTCAGGCAGTGCCTTTCTTCCACTGTCCAGTCCCGCCTTCTAACTTTCTTCGGCCACGTAACACGGCGAGGGGACACTGTCGAACGGCTTGCAGTGCATCGCAGGATTGAGGGCACAAGAGCACACGGCAGATCGCCTATGAGATGGCAAATCGGGGCCGCGGTAGACGCAACCCTACATTTGTGCACATGGAGGGCTCCCGGGACAAATCTCACATTTCCGGCTAAAATCTAAATCCCAAATAAAATAAAATAAAACAAAAAAAAGATTAATAGTCGCAAAAAAACAAAAAATACAAAATGGAACTCTGAAGTAAATAGGTACTTATGTAAAACAACACAATAGAGAAAATAAATGAGTAGCGACAATAGGCTCGGAGCTCAGGGTTTGCTGCTAACCTGTCGGATGTACAGCGCTGTTTTTCAGCCCGCACCTACAACACGGGACACAATATAATAATAGCATTACTAAGGAAAATTTGCATTACTCGTAATGAATCTATATAATTATACTAGACTAATGAGCTATATATTACAAAAAAAAAGGTATCGTTTATCTTTATCGGTTGAAAAAATGGGTTGTAGCCCCAAACCAAAATCCGCAACTGACACAGACGATTTGCTGTACGCAAGTACTAAATACTACCATTATAAAATGTATTATGTGCTTCAGTAGCATAATCGTCATAGCAGACGTATACCCGGTCTCGAATTAATGCATCGGAGATGAGCACCCAACAGTTGTAATAACACGATACGAGTATGGGGACGCATAATTTGCAATCTCTTTTTGCTCGGCTTATCTGCGTCATTTCGACGTGCGGGCTGGCAGTCTGTTCCTTTTAGTACTTTATTATTTCTGATAACTAAAACAATTTTTTTTTCTTGTCGATTTTTATTTTTCGTTAGCCTTCGATAAAAGTGGGAAGGTCTTCAAGAGCTCATGATTCTATGCAATATATCATGACATATCATCTTAAAATTATCCCTAAAATTTTGTGTCATAAATTTCACTGAGTTACGTCTCCATACGTGAGGAAACGTATCCATACGTTTCCTCACTGAATAGATTAAAATTTGAGGATACTGCAGAAAATTGTGTGAATATTTTACGCAATTGTAAAGTAAAATAACAATCAGCAAAAAAGTGACAATTGGCCCAATGTGTAAAACATTCGCGATCACGATACTTTTTCTTCAGTGAATGGTGTACAATTCGGACTGCTAAAAATTTCATTTTGTATAAATTATATTTTAAGAAGCTTATGTAACTAACTTTCATAAATTAGCTTTTCATTTGCGCGAAATTCTCCCCCTAGAATAAACTTGTATAAACTAGAATAATATGAGATATAGGTTTGGGAAAACAGTTTTTCTAAAATTATTCTAGTTTATTCCTAGAGAAAGGGGGAATTTCGCCCGAATGGAAAGCCAATGTATGAAAGTTTGTTACATACATTTCTTAAAATATCACGCCGTTAGCCTGCGAATGTCAAAAGACGTTTTGTATGGAAATCGAACCACTTTAAAAAGTAAACCAAAGTTCGTACGTCATTAGTTTTCCTACCTAAGTTTGTAGGGTTACTTAGTTTTCCTACCTCATGAGCCAAAGCGCACCCCGGGCTTGTTGGAACACTACCGTGAAAAACGCTACGAGGATGAGGATAACGAGTTTTCCTGCCTTAGCCAGAGTGCAAAGTAGAACAGACCTTTTAAAATGGTGGATATTATTTTTAATTTTCACATTTGACTTCGTGGGAGATCTAATGCTTATTAACTCGGGGTAGTTATTCAAAGGGTAATGTTACTTTAGCACCAGATCAGTTATCATCGCTGCGGATTTTGTGTATTTCGCGTGCTGCAGTAACAATTACCTAGTTCGGGTGTTCTAACCTCAACGCAACCGAGCATACATAAAAACTCACACATATGTATTAGCAATAAGACAAGTAGTGTAAGGAAATTGTACCTACTGATTTTGTTATTAACCTTCAAATAAAAAAAAAACATTTTCATTTTATTTTTTTAATGTTCATAAAAAAGTACATCTGCAACTTACAGCTAACCGCCAAAGTGTCACAAAACTTAAGCTAAAACATATTATAAATCAAAACATTAAGCATGGTGGAGATATAACAGTTTAATCTGATATGGGTCGTTCAATTAAAATCTTGCATTCCTACAACAAGCAGGCTGATCTGGTTGTGAACAGATCACAGGATGGTGCTGGGTCATTCTTGAGAATTGTGTTTGCGGTTTGGTCTAATTGCCGCGACGTTTTACTAACATTTTATATGGAGTCGCGTAAATAATGCAGTCACAAATCTGAAGAATGACCCTGCTGCGTCCAGCACGGCAAAAGGACAGTCGAGTTGGCCTAGCATCCTTATCACCCCTGAAAACATAATATATGCAATGTTCATTCATATATGCCTTGCTACAGGTTTATGTTAATGGTTCTATGTTATGTCCGGGAAACCGATAAAATTCCTTTATAACAATATCCAGTGCACTCCAATTACTGGCGGCAATAGAACCCTAGTTGCTGCAGCCTGGAAGAATTTTCTACACGTAAAAAATAGAGGCGCACAAGGTTTTGGAGTTAAGGAGGTTCCGTAGGATTTAGAAGGTTTTCTTGGATGAGATATTAAAAGAAAAAAAAGACAAGTGAGCATCGCACTTTTATCTCATCATCATAAATTTAAGAGTTAGACTCTTGTCGGTGTAGCTCCCTCCATTTGACTCTATCTAGGGCCGCCGCCTACCGCACTTTTACCTATATAACTCATAATGCTCCTGCCTCTGCGGTAGGCAATGCTACTCCCTATCACAGCCACTTAAAAGAGTTCCACTCAACATCTACATGGCACTTATTGAATTGTGGTGGATTTATAGCATACAAACCATACTTGCACTCTGAGAATACTTCTCAATGAAAATTTTACTACAGGTATATTCACCAAAGATTTGAACCAAATATTTTTTTCTCAATCTTCCCCCGCACCATACATCGGCATTCAACCTCTTTAATATATTTTAAAATTGCAAGTTAATGACTTCTCAAAAACAATTTAATTACGAAATGGTATGTAATAATATTTATAATGAAATAAAACTAAACTAAACCTATATTATAAACTAAAACTATAAAAAGTAAATGCCCCCCAGGTCGACGTCGTTGGATATGGTGCCCAGAAGGCTGGCAGCGTTACCTCTTTGGATTGCTAGGCTAATCCTTTGGCCAAAATAGCTGCCAGCCCTCTGGTTTTCGGATGTTTGGATGAGCCGCTCCGAAAGTTCCTTAAACAGGGCCTTCGCGCCCGGTCCCCACGGCCCCAGGGTTTCCACTCCAAACGGCGCAAACATGTAGCCCTCGCCGAGGACAGCATATTTGCGCCGCTTGTGTTGCTCTGCCGTGGTGGCCGCAGCTCCGGCTTTAGAGGAAGTCGCCTGGAGATGGGACGGGGCTAGCGTATCCACGCACGTAGCGTCCCACACAAGAGTCCTCCCCAGCCTCCATGGAATGAGCGTCATGCCGTCGGGACGCTTGCCATCGTCACGTGCGATACCGTTCGGCTCTAAAATGGCCGGCACGCTAACGGAGGCAAGCGCCCTACGGATGACGTCATTCAAGGAGGCATGGCGGGAGATGCGGCCAGCACTCTTCCGGCATGACAGGTAGTTTATTTAATAAACATATGAAAGTTAATGACTATACTTATGGTTACTTGATTTCTTTGACAACGTTCGCAAGAAATGTCTGATGCGGTGGCGTAAGTATTTAATTTTTAATTTTCTAGCTTTTCAGCTTGAAATTTCTTTACCAATTCAATAAATTGTGGTGGATTTATATTATAGCAAATTAAACATGCTTGCACTCTGAGAATGCTTCTCAATGAAAATTTTACTAGAGGTATATTCACCAAAGATTTGAACCAAAATATTTTTTTCTCAATTTTCCTCCGCACCATACTATCGGAATTCAACCTCTTTAATATATTTTCAAAATATATTATTACTATACTTTACTTGATTACTTTGACAAATTTCGCAAGAAATGTTTGATGCGGTGGCTTAAGTATTTAATTTTTATTTTTCTAGCTTTTCAGCTTGACATTCCTTTACCAACTCTTCAAAATTTCTTCTCGTTTTTTTTTCACCGCCTTTATACCCAATGTGCACGAAACACTTACACTCCACCAGTACTCGTACGCTCTAAGATTCCGCAATAAACCCGCTTTACTCGCAGAATGTTAAGCTAAACAATTCAATTTACAGTCCGGACCAAGACCATTTTACTGCGGAACACTAAAAATAAAACTTGGGGTTGGGGTGGCACGTGACGGCACGATCGGTTGCAACAGAACCTAATAGGAAACGCGATCGTTGTCTTTAATCGAATCTGTGCGGACTAGTTGTACCCTGGAGGTACGGTACAATGGAGGCTATGGATTAACTTAGTTTTACCCCTGTGTGAACAACGAAGTGTGAATATTTTTCCGTAAAAAGGTATTTCCAGTTATATGAAACATTTCAACACATATATAAGCGGGCTATGCTTGACTACAAGATTGAGTGAGTAATGTTGAGATCCCACGTTGCAAAAAGGTGCGTCAGACGTCCGTGATGCCCATACAACAGAATATGTAATAGTACTACGTACAGTTGGTTCTCTGTTAACAAATTCCCTGTTTAGGTACGCCAAACGTACCTAAATGTGGCCATCCCTTTCTATCACATGCAACGCGCTGCGACCCGTGCGTAGGACCCGTACCAACGCGCGGCAACTACTAATGGACCGCCAAATGGCGGCCGGCCGGCATGTACTTGTAGTGGCGCGACGAAATCACAGAGTGAACCGCCCCTGCCCATACCAAACACAAGTAGGGCAAAACACCTTGCCAGGCAGAGTGATGGCAGATTGGCCAAAACGGTGCCGGAAAGATGGGCACTGCTAGTTATAACAACTTCGAAAAGTTGAAAAACCCGCGACATTTTTATTCAAAGTTCAATATCTAAAAAGCGGCTAAACCGATTTTATTAAAACTTGGCTAAGAACTATCTCGATCGCGTCAGCTTTCAGACTGAAAATCGCATTCAAATAGGTCCATTTGTTTAGGAGCTGTAGCTATGGCATTGGCATTGTAATGCCTCAGACAGACACACAGACAGACATACACACGTGCTTAACCAATCAGATCACACACAAGCTCATTACTCCCTTGGGACCATTATTTCCCGCAGGAACAATTTAGGCCATTGTCCTTTTGTATACAGGCATGCAATAACACCATTTATGAGCAAGTGTGATGAAAAGAGTATGCATTATCTCCTTTCTTCATATTTGGTCTTAAGTCAGAAAAAGAGCTTTATTATAAACCTGATAATAGCTCACGAGCCACACAATAGCGTACATGACACTCAATCTTACTAGGTATTATGACTCAGGTCAGCTCATTGCTTTCGTAGCTTCTTGTTCAAATAGGCAGTGGACTACCAGCTATGTGGAAACAATGTTCCCGCTCCATTTAAAATTAATTCATTTATAAACGAACTGTGTTTACTTTGTTAGGTGATGTTGGTAGTGCTTTTAAAATTCCAGATTATCGGCTTGGACCTAAGCATAGGATAAAAAATATTTTTTTACGTGCAAATCCTGCCTAAAATTAATTCTAAATCTAAAATTAATCCGGATTATCATTCCAGCTAAAGGACTAATGACCAACGAGCAATACCCCCCCGTAAACACGTAACGTTCTGAACGCGCGTCGGTACAATTTAACTGTCAATTTTCCATATAAAAAGTGACATTTAGATCTACCCGACGTTCGTACAATGCGTTACGTGATCGACCTGCTGTTCAGGTTTTCTACACCATCGCATCCTCAATCGGTCCCTCATTGCTGCGAATCGTGACTCTGCTGACGTAGTATAGCCAGTATTCTTCTCCAGGCGCCCATTTCACCAACCTGTCACCTGACAACGGCAATTCTTCGTACATTGCTGGTTCCACAAGTAACCTAGCGACCACCTTTACTTCAAGAACAAGCAATGTATCGTGAATGGCGAGATGACAATTGTCACGTTGGCGAAATAGGGGCCTGGGACATTCGGGCAGCTGCCGGCTGAAGGGCTGCATTAACCGGCATCGGCATTTCAAGATGGTTGAGCCATCGTTTGGGGCTTCAGCCTCTTAGTCTTTTGCCTTCAACTGTGCCAGTTACCATCAATTTCTCGAAAATTTCGGGATGCCGGCGAGCTATGTGGAATATGGTGAACAGAGACGACCGTCGCTGTTTTTTGTCTAGGCCGGTCACTTTAAGGATGGATGCGTTTGTAAGAAATGCAGTCCATGGTATCCTACTTAAACATTCGACGCCAGCTCCACATCTCAAACTCTTCAATCCTTCGCCTGTCTACGGCTTTGATGGTCAACGACACACAACAGTAGTCAGTACCTAATATTTTAATTTTAACCCCTGACGCAAACGAACGGTGTCATAAGTTTTATATGTGTATGCGGTATATGTCGCAACGTACCTCTGAATCGGATGAACTTCGTCACCGCCGATGGTCATCATTATCACTATTTAAGAGCTAGGCTCTTGTGAGTGGAGTAGACCCCCACTTAGTTTTGTCCTCTGCCAGCCTCTTGACGTCTCTGTACGACTCGACAGCAACTTTCTCTTTTATTTGGCTGGTGTAAGTATATCTAGGCCTTATTCTGCCTCCTGATGGTATACTTAGCTAGCGATGGGCAATGTAATTTTCAAAAGTGAAAGTTTCATTTAAATTTCACTTAAGTTGCTTTAAATTTCTGATATGTTTCTAAGCTATCAGTCACAAAAGTCATTCTTATTAATACTTTTTAGGGTTCCGTAGCCAAATGGCAAAAAACGGAACCCTTATAGATTCGTCATGTCTGTCTTTCTGTGTGTCCGCCCGTATTTCACAGCCACTTTTTTCCGAAACTATAAGAGCTTTATTATTGAAACTTGGTAAGTAGATGTATTCTGTGAACTGCATTTAAATTTCCACACAAAAATAGAAAAAAAACAATAAATTTTGAGGGCTCTCCATACTTAGAACTGAAACTCAAAATTTTTTTTTTTATCAAACCCATACGTGTGGGCTATCTATAGATAGGTCTTTAAAAATGGTATTGAGGTTTTTTATATCATTTTTTTCTAAACTTAATAGTTTGCGCGAGAGACACTTCCAAAGTGGTAAAATGTGACAAAGTAGACCCCTGTAACTTCTAAAATAAGGGAATGATAAAACTAAAAAAAAAACATCATGTAAATTACTATGCAAACTTCCACCGAAAATTGGTTTGAACGAGACCTAGTAAGTCGTTTTTTTTTAATACGTCATAAATCGTAAGACCGCAATTTATTTAACGGAACCCTTCATGTGCGAGTCCGACTCGCACTTGGCCGCTTTTTTGTAATTTGCTTACTGGCACAACTTCTGAATTAAGACAGCTCATTACTTGTCATTAAGACCAATCAAAGTAGTCATGACGGAAACATTTCAGAAACTTAAGTGAAATTTAAGAAATAACGTTTCTTTCAGGAACGTTATACAGGTTTCTACAGCTGAAATGTTTCACAGTTAAGGAAAATTATGAAATATTTCAGTAATTGCCCATCATTATACTAAGCTATAATTGTTGTGTCGGTGTAATAATTTTTCGTTTATTTACAGCAGTTTTATTCTTTTTAAACTGTCTCCCGAATTTGTTGCCTAAATGATCGCCATAAAACAGTAATAACAGTAATGGCGTTTGCATGTTATTTATACGGTAGCCATAAATGCGCCGTCATTTTAGGTGCGCTTTAATTAAGGTGGAACCTAAAATACAAACCGTGTCCGAGATTATTTGCGAAATTAATGATAGGTACTTACCTGCCAGCATGGCTAACAGTAACACAGGTCGGTCCGCGATCTATGTCGCGGCGACATAGACTATCCGTCTCTTTCTAAGCGTTCTAATTAGAAAGAGACGGACTTCTGTCTCGCCGCGACACAGTCCGCGGGCTGGACTATGATAGCCATGCTGGTATGGTGTCGATGTGCTGCGGACGCTGCGGTGATTATTTTTTGAACGAGAACTACACTACAATTATATTCTCGTGCTGGTCAACATACGACAGTGAAGATAACACGATACTACTACAATACGATTAAAATCAGTTAACGAGTCTGATGTTAGCTACTAGTAGCGCCGCAAAGGTGTCAGAGGGGTCGGGCGGGTATGCGGGATGCGACTCGAGGCTAACTTCAGAATCGATTTTAATCGTATTGTATATTATTTAATATGGCAAAAATTTTGTTTCGCATTTTATAGGCATACCGTGTTTAAAGTCGTGAGTAGGACATGCAATATCAGCACCGGGATGGGTTTAAATATTCCTGGCACTGAGTCAGGTTTGGTACCGGGAAATATCGGGAAATCGAGAAAAACTGTAGTACTACTTCATTACAAACAAAGGAAAAAACAGAAACGCATTTATTTTATTTAAATGATGAATCCAACATTGATTATATAATCTACTAAACACTTAACAAAAATAAATAACTAGTGGCTGTGTAAACTATAAAGCGCATATTAAAAAAAAAGCATTATGAAAAATCGACCAACAAAACTTAGTAGGTACATTATATTATCGTACCTGCTCACAAAATTTCGTGAGAATCGGTTGAGAAATGCGAGCTGTAGTAGGTAGAGAAGAGCCAGACGGCGGGACATCCGGACATACGAACGAGTTTTGGCACAAGCTGAAACATACAACTTCATTCGCTTCGCTCGCTCGTTTTACAATTTTCTGGTGTAAGTGTGTAGTACTAAGGTCGAAATTATATAAATCAAGCAAAAAAAGAAACGAACACAGTGGACCACCTGAATATAAAAAAAAGCGGCCAAGTGCGAGTCGGACTCGCACATGAAGGGTTCCGTTAAATAAATTGCTTTTTACGATTTATGACGTATTAAAAAAAATTACTTGCTAGATCTCGTTCAAACCAATTTTCGTTGAAAGTTTGTATGGTAATGTATATCATATATTATTTTTAGATGTATCATTTTCTTATTTTAGAAGTTACAGGGGGGGGGGACACACATTTTACCACTTTGGAAGTGTCTCTCGCGCAAACTATTCAGTTTAGAAAAAAGTGATGTTTGAAACCTCAATATAATTTTTGAAGACCTATCCATAAATACCCCACACGTAAGGGTTTGATAAAAAAAAATTTTTTGAGTTTCAGTTCTTAGTATAGGGAACCCCAAAATTTATTGTTTTTTTTATATTTTTGAGTGAAAATCTTAATGCGGTTAATAGAATACATCTACTTACCAAGTTTCAACAGTATAGCTCTTATAGTTTCGGAAAAAAGTGGCTGTGACATACGGACGGACAGACAGACAGACAGACATGACGAATCTATAAGGGTTCCGTTTTTTGCCATTTGGCTACGGAACCCTAAAAATAGATCCTAGTATAGTAAGACGAAATCTGCGCTGTGGATCTGGGACTGGCCAAACCTGCGTGCATCTTGATGGCATGTTGACTATGTAGTGGTTCAATAATAATTTTATTTGTGGTTTTTTCCTGAAAAAACATTTAAATGTTATACCTAGTATATATATAATCCTCCTTGTCGTATCCGACGACCCTTACAATTTTCTCTGATGAGCACGAATATGGCTCGCAAAGCCGAACTTAGTTATTCCTAATAAATACTTAACTAATAATATGATGGTCTTATATGATGAATTACTTTTTTAAAGATTTGGAATAGGCATAGTGACGATATAGATACCGATAAAAAAGTTTTTAAGTACCTTTGTATCATTATGAATAGTGAAATAAACAATCCATACAAAATATATGGTTGGCTTCCCGTCTGATTATTTTGGGTTATTATATTAGGTATAAATATGATTACCGTCTCGGTAGCTTAAATAAAAATAAACCTGTACAAATATCCTGCAATTTGAGGATAATTTTGATAAACGAGTATTGTAAACCATCCCCCGTGTTTTACGATAAAATTTAAAAGTATCTTATAGGTGTAATTAAAGTAAGAAAAACACATTTTAATAAGGCACTAATAACGCAGTAAATCTTTATTAGTTTTTAATAAGAACCGAGCGCGAAAATGTTTATTACAAACCCGCAAACACCCAATTAAGGTTGAGCTCTGCGGATATTTTTTGTCCTAGTTTTCCAGCCGGGCGGTAGCTTTGTGGGTAACCACGTGGGTCTCGTAATAATTGTGGGTCTAAGCCGAAGAGAATTCCGCAAGAGCCGGTATTAGTGGAATATATGGGAGTGAGAGGCCTTAAGTTGTATTAACTTGAACCCCGAGTACCTACGTATCTTACTGGGGGCGAAACAAGTTTTGCATGCGAAGGCGTATGTAAGTAGGTACGAGTATAATATATGGTCGTAAGAGAGAATCTTACGCCTACGTTGCGTTGGGGAAAGATGGCGAAAGTTTTGATTAATTCAAAAATAATAACTTAGTGTAAGGCACTTGTCCCACCGCCGGCGAGTACTCTCATAGTAATTCTTACTCGCTTTTAGGCGAATATTCAGCGTTTTTAAGGCGTTTTTTTTTTCGTCATTGTCGTCTCCAGGAAATACTATTAAAAGAGGCGAATATCAGAGTCCATTTTTGATGAAGACGTAAGCCAATACCGGGGCTGAGTCTTTTTTGATTTGAGTTTACGCGGTATGTTTTACCTCTGCTGAAATAATCTTGAGGCGACAATGACTTTAGAACCGAGCGGTTCAAACGCTCGGAGATACTCGCTACTCGCCGGCGGCGGGATAAGTGCCTAAAGGTTGTATAAACATAAAAATCTCGTTCCGAAACAGAGACCGGCAGTTAATGAATTCGAATTTCTAATTGTAGTAGTTCATTTAATGGACAAATATTGATTAACTTTCACGATTCGTACACATTATTTTTACTTAACGGGACTTAAGGCGACGTGAGTTCCAAAAACTGATTTTTAAAAAATCGTAGCTTTTGTTTGGATAATAACACGGCTGCTTTAAATTTAATTAGCAATGTTGAGGCCCTTTTCAAGGGAAATCAGCTATTCGAATCCTGAGTTTTTGACTTTCGCTTGATAGAAAAAAATCACGAACATAGGTCTAAAATACACTTAAAAAAATCATAACAAATTATGCACAACAGCTAAACATATTAAAATTGGTTCTAAAAATCGGCAATGTCATGTTTGAGGGAAATCAGCTATTATTTTTTTATTTATTAAAATGCACAAAAAATTTAAATTAAAAACATGATATCCGCGCTTCCAAACACGCACTTCCATCTCGCTCACGCTTATGCTCAGTGAGAGGGAGAGAAGACCACGAACCTACGTCCCCTTAAGAGTTGACAACTGAGTTGTCCCGTGACCAATGATGATGTGACACAGACTCAGTTAGATGTGGTAAATAGGTACATATTATTAAACGCGATTAAGGCGAGGCCGGTTCACGATCTTCTCTCCCTCTCACTGGGCATAAGCGTGAGTGAGATAGAAGTGCGTGCTCGGAAGTGTGTAACATCACTTTATAGTACATATTAATAGATTTTTGGAATACTGGATAATTTATTTAAAATCTATCCGGTTATTGTTTTAGAATAATAAAAAAGCTATTCTTTTTATTTAAAAAAAACCTAGACTGTCGTTGAAAATTACGAAATCTCGAACATTAAAGTGTATTTTATAGTGGTATTTCAGATTTTTTTACAGAGTTACAAAGCCATTTTTTATATTATGGTCGGTTAGTGTCTTTCTTTGTTTCTTTTTCAGTCTACAGTAATTTTTCTGTAGTAGAATTCTTAATTATTTCTTCACACTGGAAGCTCAAAAATCAATCTTTTAGTCAGATCGTGAACCGGCCTCGCCTTAAGTCTCGTTTAGTAAAAAAAATGGCTGCTTTAAATATCGTGTGGCGCCTAAGGAAGAAAATATGTAATTCAACTAAAAGTTTAATATTGACTGTATAATATGTAATTTAATATGTTGCCCTTTGGGTTTATTTATTTATGACTTGAAGAATTTCAGGATTCATTTACATGGTATTAACTTTTGATTTAACAATCTTTGAAAGCTCGTAACTTATATAACTATTCAGATTTTACTTAAGTTCACTTCTAAAGTTCCAGCCCACATTCAAGACAATATTGTCTTCTGAGAGGGTATAATAATACCTACTGTTTAAATGCCACTAAAACATGAAATAGTAGATTGTTAACCAAGGGCTGAAATAGGTGACTTTCACCCGAGTTAAGGCGCTGTCAAAAACGCGCACACTGTCTATTTGTATCGGAGTAAACGAGAGCGAGTGTTACTTGAGCGGCCAGGTTTTAGACGAAAATAATGAATAAATATTGAAATAAAAAAAAGTGTGGATTATTTGTGAAATATGGCTCGTCAGCGGTTTAGGTATGAATATGTGGACTTCATGTTTTTAACTGCAGACCCATACGTCAAAAAAATAAGGACATAGAACCGTTTAAGATGATTTTAAGACCAATCTTTGCAATTATTTTCTATCGAGCTGATTTCATCCAATTATGTTTCGAGTCCGTCTACGGTGTTGGAAATATGATGAATATGAACTTGTATTTTTTTTGATGTGCTAGAACAAATGGTTTTTCTTATACAACTGCTTAAATAATATCAATTTCAACAAATTTGGTCTTGTCAGCCTCTTAAACACTCTACTTTTCATATCGAATACGAAGAAAGTAAAAAAAAAACCACAGAAGGAAAATTTAACAATATGTTTATCCAAAGTATAGGTACAATTACTTGAAATCAATGGAAAAGTAGCGCAATTTGCAAATGTAAATGTAGTATTTTTGTCTGGAATATTCACATTATAAGTATACCAAAATTTAGCGCAACCTGAAAACAAAACAGTTTTAGTACTTATTTATAAATTACGTAGGTATGTGTCAAAAACTATTTTTTTACGATTAGTATAGAAATTTAGTTACATTTACAATATAATATGATTATGTTATTACCTTTGTTGCCAAATAAACACCATCAGGAGCTTCATTTGATAAGGTTTTTATCTCATTTGCAGTAAAAATCTTGGACTTTTTGCTTTTAGAGCCATCCAACTGCCTTTTTAGAAACTATATCAGCTTATTGTAGGTATTTCTTTAAATTCAGTCGGTAGGTATATATGATTTCATATATCTTTCTTTTGAAATTAGCGGTAAAAGGCCTTCCACGATAGATTGGGCTTCTGTTCTGATCAAATCAGGCGTTAAGTCGGTTTCAAAATCACTGGATGAACTCATTTTAATCGCGAAAATGTATTTAAATAAAATTCGTCTAACAATACAAAAGTTCGCACTAGTTTGGCTTCCCCACCCTTTAACTTTTTTCAAGAACCACGTAAACTTTTTTTACGCGCGTTTTCGGTGAATTAATCGGTGTCTTAATTAGCATATTTTTTCTTCTTCTAAAAACGTCACCTTCGTTTAAAGCCGTAACAGACTACCCCACCGCACCGCGACCTTCGTGAGATATCTCTTTCTCGCTATTATTTTCATACTATTTGTATTTATTAGTAGTATTTAGTTGAAGGTTGGCTGTATGCGTTTCTGCCTTAGCTCACATGCACAAATTTAAGATAAAAAAAGGTTTGTGGGTGTATTTTATTTGTCACCACCTCATAGAGCCTAGTGAATATTTTAGCTAAAATAAAAGTAATGAATTTACAACATGAACTTATTTTATATTTAACTAGCTGTTGCCCGCGACTTCGTCCGCGTAGAACATGTTATCGTCTAAATGTTTGTTTAAGGAATGAATTAAAAAAAAAACCGTAGTTACAAAAGTTTTACTTTAAAAATGTCTTGCTCTCTACATAAACTTCGAACCCCCTTTTAACCTTCTTAGGCGATAAGTAAAAAAAAAAGAAAAATAAGTTTTGTAGTCTTTCAGCAAACAGTCTACAACCGAAGTTACAAATCCCTTACATTAAAAATTACTTGCTCGCCATACAAACTTGGAATCCCCTTTAGAGCTTGAATTTAAAAAAAAAACCGGCCAGGTGCGAGTCGGACTCACGCACGAAGGGTTCCGTACCATTGTCTATAAAAAACTATTTAATTCTATGTTTTTAGTATTTGTTGTTAGAGCGGCAACAGATATACATCATCTGTGAAAATCTCAGCTGGAACTATCACGGTATCAGTGAGATACAGCCTGGTGACAGACAGACGGACGGACGGACGGACAGCGGAGTCTTAGTAATAGGGTCCCGTTTTACTCTTTGAGTACGAAACCCTAAAAACGCTGAAATAAGTTTTGTAGTCTTTTAACAAACAGGCTAGGATCGAAGTTACAAATCTCATACTTAAAAATTTTCTGACTCTCTATACCAACTTTGAACCCCCTATTAGGGTTGTTTTCAAAAAAAGTGTACCCTAGTTAAGGTAAAATTAAGAAACATTAACTTTGTCAGGTGAGTCACGAAAATTAGCTGTATAAATGTATGGCAAATTTTCGTGACTCACCTGAAAAAGTTAACGTTTCTTAATTTTACCTTAACTAGGGTACACTTTTTTTGAAAACAACCCATTAACGCTTTTCAAGGAAAAATTAAGAAGAATAGTTTTTTTTGTTGAAATAAGAATTTTTTCTACAAACTATCAAGTATCTAAGCTCAATAAAAGTGTTTCCCATACGAATCTTGCACCCTTTTTAACCCCTTAAGGGGTGGAATTTTCCAAAACGCTGAAAGTAATTTATTTGTAAGCTTTCTACAAAGTTTTAAAAAGAAAGTGCTTTTTTTCTGAAAGTGTTTTTTTTTATCAATAAGTAATCTATCTACACCTTTCAAGCTTTTATCTCAAAAAAGAGTTTCCCTCATACAAACTTTGCAACCCTTAGTAACCCCCTCAGAGGTGGAATTTTACGCTGAAAGTTCTTTATTTATATTCTAATAAGTAAGCTATCAAATACAAAGTTTAAAGTCTCTTGCTAAAAAAAGAACGTTGCCTCCATACAAATGTTGCACTCCCTTTTAACCCCCTTAGGGGTGGAATTTTCTAAAACACTGAAAGTTCTTTTTAGGGTTCCGTACTCAAAGAGTAAAATGGGACCCTATGACTAAGACTCCGCTGTCCGTCCGTCCGTCCATTCGTCTGTCTGTCACCAGGCTGTATCTCACTGATACCGTGATAGTTCAAGTTGAAATTTTCACAGATGATGTATTTCTGTTGCTGCTATAACAACAAATGCTAAAAACAAAATAAAATAAATATTTTTATTGACACGGAACCCTTCGTGCGCGAATCCAACTCGCGCTTGGCTGGTTTTTTTGTATTTCAATAAGTAGGTAATCTTTCTCCAAACGTTTAACCTTGTATCTCAAAAAATAATTTCCCGCATACAAACTTTGCAACGATTTTAACAACCCATAGGGGTGGAATTTTCCAAAACGCTGAAAGTGCTTTATTTTTATGCTAATAAGTAAGCTTTCTACAAAGGTTTAAGTATCTAGCTAAAAAAAAATGTTTCCTCCATACAAATGTTGCACCCCCTTTTAACCCCTTTAGGGGTGGAATTTTCTAAAACGCTGTAAGGCGTTTTTTTGTATTTCAATTAGTAATCTTTCTACGAACTTTAAAGCTTCTATCTCAAAAAAGAGTTTCCCTCATACAAACCTTGCAACCCTATTTAGCCCCCTTAGGGGTTGAATTTTCCAAAACCCTGAAAGTGCTTTATTTTTATTCTAATAAGTAATATTTCCACAAAGATTAAAGACTCTAGCTCAAAAAATAAAGTTTCCACCGTACAAACTTTGCAACCCTATTTAACCCCTTAGGGGTGGAATCTTCCAAAACGCCGAAAGTACTTTTTTTTATTCTAAAAAGTAAGTTTTCTACAAAGGTTTAAGTCTCTAGCTAAAAAAACATGTTTCCTCCATACAAATGTTGCACCCCCTTTTAACCCCCTTAGGGGTGGAATTTGCTAAAACGCTGAATAAGGTTTTTTTTGTATTTCAATAAGTAATCTTTCTACAAACTTTTAAGCTTCTATCTCAAAAAAGCGTTTCCCTCATACAACTTTGCAACCCTATTTAACCCCTTAGGGGTGGAATTTTCCAAAACACTGAAAGTGTTTTATTTTTATTCTAATGAGTAAGCTTTCTACAAAGGTTTAAGTCTCTAGCTAAAAAAACATGTTTCCTCCATACAAATGTTGCACCCCCTTTTAACCCCCTTAGGGGTAGGATTTTCTAAAACGCTGTAAGTCTTTTATATGTATTTCAATAAGTTTTCTTACTACAAACTTTAAAGCTTCTATCTCAAAAAAGAGTTTTTCTCATACAAACCTTGCAACCCTTTTTAGCTCCCTTAGGGGTTGAATTTTCCAAAACCCTGAATTCTGTATTCTATAAAGTAATCTTTCCACAAAGTTTGAAGACTCCAGCTCAAAACATAAAGTTTACTCCATACAAACTTTGCACCCCTATTTAACCCCTTTAGGTCGGACCCCAGTCAGGAAGTCTTCTTTTATATATATAGATAAGTAAGCTATCTACAAAGTTTAAAGTCTCTTGCTAAAAAAAGAACGTTGCCTCCATACAAATGTTGCACTCCCTTTTGACCCCCTTAGGGGTGGAATTTTCTAAAACACTAAAAGTTCTTTTTAGGGTTCCGTACTCAAAGAGTAAAATGGGACCCTATTACTAAGACTCCGCTGTCCGTCCGTCCGTTCATCCGTCTGTCTGTCACCAGGCTGTATCTCACTGATACCGTGATAGTTCCAGTTGAAATTTTCACAGATGATGTATTTCTGTTGCCGCTATAACAACAAATGCTAAAAACAAAATAAAATAAATATTTTTATTGACACGGAACCCTTCGTGCGCGAGTCCAACTCGCGCTTGGCTGGTTTTTTTGTATTACAATAAGTAGGTAATCTTTCTCCAAACGTTTAACCTTGTATATCAAAAAATAATTTCCCTCATACAAACTTTGCAACGATTTTAACAACCCTTAGGGGTGGAATTTTCCAAAACGCTGAAAGTGCTTTATTTTTATGCTAATAAGTAAGCTTTCTACAAAGGTTTAAGTCTCTAGCTAAAAGAACATGTTTCCTCTATACAAATGTTGCACCCCCTTTTAACCCCCTTAGGGGTGGAATTTTCTAAAACGCTGTAAGTCGTTTTAATGTATTTCAATTAGTAATCTTACTACAAACTTTAAAGCTTCTATCTCAAAAAAGAGTTTCCCTCATACAAACCTTGCAACTCTTTTTAGCCCCCTTAGGGGTTGAATTTTCCAAAACCCTGAAAGTGCTTTATTTGTATTCTAATGAGTAATATTTCCACAAAGATTAAAGACTCTAGCTCAAAAAATAAAGTTTCCACCATACAAACTTTGCAACCCTATTTAACCCCTTAGGGGTGGAATTTTCCAAAACGCCGAAAGAACTTTATTTTAATTCCAATAAGTAAGCTTTCTACAATGTTTGAATTCTCTAGCTAGAAAAAAAATGTTTCCTCCATACAAATGTTGCACCCCCTTTTAACCCCCTTAGGGGTAGAATTTGCTAAAACGCTGAATAAGGTTTTTTTTGTATTTCAATAAGTAATCTTTCTACAAACTTTTAAGCTTCTATCTCAAAAAAGCGTTTCCCACATACAACTTTGCAACCCTATTTAACCCCTTAGGGGTAGAATTTTCCAAAACACTGAAAGTGTTTTATTTTTATTCTAATGAGTAAGCTTTCTACAAAGGTTTAAGTCTCTAGCTAAAAAAACATGTTTCCTCCATACAAATGTTGCACCCCCTTTTAACCCCCTTAGGGGTGGAATTTTCTAAAACGCTGTAAGTCTTTGATATGTATTTCAATAAGTAATCTTACCACAAACTTTAAAGCTTCTATCTCAAAAAAGAGTTTCCCTCATACAAACCTTGCAACCCTTTTTAGCCCCCTTAGGGGTTGAATTTTCCAAAACCCTGAATGTGCTTTATTTGTATTCTAATGAGTAATATTTCCACAAAGTTTAAAGACTCTAGCTCAAAAAATAAAGTTTCCACCATACAAACTTTGCAACCCTATTTAACCCCTTAGGGGTGGAATTTTCCAAAACGCCGAAAGTACTTTATTTTAATTCCAATAAGTAAGCTTTCTACAATGTTTGAATTCTCTAGCTAGAAAAAAAATGTTTCCTCCATACAAATGTTGCACCCCCTTTTAACCCCTTTAGGGGTGGAATTTTCTAAAACGCTGAAAGTTTATTTTTCGTATTTCAATAAGTAATCTTTCTACAAACTTTTAAGCTTCTATCTCAAAAAAGAGTTTCCCCATACAAATTTTGCAACCCTTTTTATCCCCCTTAGAGGTGGAATTTTCCAAAACGCTGAAAGTACTTTATTTGTATTCTACAAAGTAATCTTTCCACAAAGTTTGAAGACTCCAGCTCAAAAAATAAAGTTTCCTCCATACAAACTTTTCACCCCTATTTTACCCCTTTAGGGGTGGAATTTCCAAAAATCCCTTCTTATCCGTCGCCTACGTTATAAAAGGTAGTATGGGTGTAAATTTCAAGTTTCTAGTTCCAGTAGTTTCGGCTGTGCGTTGATGATCTGTCAGGAAGTCTTCTTTTATATATATTTAATAAAATAAATTCCATGAACTAGTAAGAATGAAATTATTTACCTACCTTCGTCAGTGGCGGGGTAAGTATCGATATTTATTAGAATAAGTTCCCGCATACTGCTTATAGCTAAGGCGAGGACCAATAGGAATACACTACTTTTCTGCTCTAGAGCAGAAACGTATCACTTTCAGCACACTTTTTAGAACAACAACGACCCACTTTCAGAGCATGAGATATGAAAAAAATATTATTACCCGTTTCTTTGAATCACATGTCAGCACGACTAATATTGTGTATCATCATCATCATCATCATATCAGCCGAAAGACGTCCACTGCTGGACATAGGCCTCTCCCAAAGAGTGCCGCAATGGCAGGTCCTGCTCCACCCACATCCAGCGGACTCCCGCGACCTTTACCAGGTCATCAGTCCACCTTGTGGGGGGGGGCTACCCACGCCGCACCTTCCGGTACGTGGTCGCCACTCGAGAACCTTTCCGCCCCAACGGCCATCGGTTCTACGTGCAATGTGCCACTTAAGTTTAGAAATTCGGAGGGCTATACCGGTAATTGTATTGTATTGTATTGTATACTGACATGTAAGACTTTTCCCTACACATGGATACTAAGCTATTAGCTAGCGCTACGACAGCAGATTTCGTTGCCGACCGTTCACTGATTTGAGAATTCGTTGTTTTAAAAGCTATAAGTCCCTAACTCTCAACACAACACGCACATACAAAGTTGCAGGCAAAATGTAATGAATAAGATTACAGATAAAGATGAATCAAGTGAACTTTGCATCTATTTTGCGTAACAATAACACTAATTATAATGCCAACCGAAATATACCATCACATATAAAACTGCAGACTTCCATCAGCTAGTTGAATCGCGTAACGTTCAGTAGTAGGTACGTTAGGTAGACCTAAATGTATTTCACACCTGCTAAATATTTAGAAACGAGTCATTGTTGCCCTCAAATAAGGGATCAAAGTGATACTTTTCTTCCCTGTTTTCGCTATTCAGAAAATATACATTATTGCCCTCAAATGAGGGATTTAAATAAATTTCCTGCAAAGAAGGTGTGAGTAGCAGTGCCTACTCGGAAGCGAAATTATTTCCATTTAAGGTGTAAATACTTGAATCCCTCGTTAAGCTCATAATTCTACTTTAGAATCTCTCGCTTCGCTCAGGATTCTATGATAGAATCTTTCGCTTCACTCAGGATTCCCTGACACTACATCACATCTACATTTTTTTTACGGAAAAATGACAGTTGAGTCGCAATTATCCTTCTTTACGAGGAAGACATACGTTTACTGGCGATTCAAAACAAGTTCAAACATTGCAATTTATTTCCATTCGACTTAACCCTACTTATTCCAAAGTACAAAACCTCCCAAAATATTTTTCAGGTGAGGTACCAGGACGACATAGCCAATAGGAGCTCCTTTTAATTAGAATGCAAATCTAATAGCCTTAAGGCATTTACATGTCAATGGCTTCCTAAATAACGCAATCTGGGGCACAAAGGATGCCCGGCGGTAGTGGCTTCTTACTAGCTTTGCCATATTGATCCCGGTTTACGACCCTTGAAGTCTATGAATGCGAATAATGAATTTATAATTTTACTGATGTCGGGTTGGTTGAAAAGTTTGTGCTTAATTTGCTGTAGGACACTGAATGTCCGACCGAAAAGACTTATCTGCTACTTACAGACTCGGCGGGTTTAAATCAGTGTCCAGTATTTTGCAGTTTACCGAGATTTTACTGATGCCGCCCAGACTACTTTACGAAGCGCTCTGCGCGCTACAATTTGAAATCTACACGCGCCGGCACCCCCCGAAAACGCTCTATATTAAACGGGCTTATGCTATGACGTCACACCGTATTTTCTCGGCGCGTTTACTATGGAGTAAGTCATTCATTTGCAATTATCTCCACAAAATTTTCGTTTTAGTCTATACTTGTCATAAAAAATATCATTTTTAATTCAATATTCTGCGTTACTGAGTTCAAGATATATCTTTATCTCTATCAAAGTATGTATATAATAGAAATATTAATTCGGCAAAAACATGATACACAGGATACAAGTCATTGGGTCCCGAGCTAGGAGTCCCTGTTACGGGACCCAGTAGAACAGCAAGCTTACGATAATAAATAACACATCTTCGTACAGAGTAAACAAACAAGTATATACAATAATTTTAGTTCTGTCAGTATAGAATAGTTAAGTTTTTAAAGAGGTTCAAGTATCAATCAAAATTAAATAAACCGTATGCACAGAGATTTATTCAGCGCATAAAATATATTTTGCATCCATTAGCCACACGTACCTATGCAACTTTTTTTAATTTGAAATTCGTATGCGACAATGGATGTTTAAAACGTGCTAAATCGTTGTAAATAATTTTATACCCGCTGACCATTCCCGTATCTGGCGGACCCTACGCGTGATAATGCATTATTTATACCCTAAGACGACCAAACTGAAGTCTTAACCGGAACGCAACAACTTTGTAAAGGCCCCACAGGTATTTAATGCCTTTTGTCTCAGGACAGTAAACTGAATGCAAGATACTAACGAAAAAGAACGTACCGACTTAGCATCTCTTCTTTTGTCTCGACGACAAAACGTGCCTCCTGAATAAATAACACAAATAAAAATCCTATAAATATTGAACAACCATATATTTCACACTTAAGCGAGAGCCCAGTATAACTGAGATATATTATGACGCCGCTTTATGTCGATGCCAGGTTTTAGGGGGTCATGTTTTTCGTAGCTTTGTTTGTAAACGAATGGAAACAATGCGTGTGTTTTTTACTCTTTTTGCCGCCTTGTGCGCAAAAAGCGCTGAGGCAGGGGCATAAACTTGAGATGACAACGTGCTGGCTCTGCCAAGCTATCAGAACGTAATTTTTTACCGCCACCGTTGGCAGATGCGATTGCGAGGTTTTTTCGATGTCTCCTTATTTGGAATAAGGGGATCAACAAGAAAATAAGTATGTTTTATACTTTACAGAAAGAATGTGCTTCTTGCCGTTAACGAGCAATATTTTCAAGTATTATTTTCATAAATATCAAACTGTTTTTCAATTGATTAAATGGTAAAATATGGTCATATCCTCACAAGTTTTCGGTTCATGATTACGATATTGACATTGGATTCTTAAAAAAAAACAGAAATTTCGCGACTCCATCTTTCCGGTGCGGTTTTATTCTCCGGAGTTTCACAGTTTATAATCGCTAAGAAATTACACACAATCTAGTAGAATAAACGCTTCTATTGTAAGATTGTAAGTATATGTATATTTATATAAGATAATAATTATTGTAATTTATGAAACGATTTGAAAAATTATTTCTTTGTTTAAAAGCATATACTTCCAGATTGATCCCGTTGTCACCAAAATCCAGTTCTGATGATGGGATCCTGGAGAAATCGCGGGAACTCTTCAAATTTTATAGGCAAACTTGAAGCAATTTGGCTACTGATTTAAAGTCGGTTAAAACTTTGTTTTTAAAGCAAATTATTAAAAAAATTATATTTTTTGAATAATGAAATACTGATTCGCCAAAAAACGTCCATATAATTAAACCCGCTCACAATATTTCACGAGAATCTATTGAAATAAGTGGCCTGTAGGTTCTCCTCCAGCTGAACAACCGGAAATACGAAAGAAATTAGACTCAAGCTAGCTCGTTCAAATACAAAACCATCTTTATATTTGTGGAGATCTTAGTAAAATTCTTTAGAAAATACACGCCTAATGTAACATATACCTACATGTAGCATACCAATGGCACGCCAGACTCGTCAAAGTGTTTCCTCCACGTTTGATGTTTCCGTTTTCTTTAAACATACAGCACTTGTAAGTGCACGCATTTATACATAGCTACGGAAAATATATATACTAAGTCACTTTGAACACAAGTTCTTATATGGGAATAAAATTTTGAATTTAAATATGGTTGCAACTAAGGTCGCTTTAGAATTTTTGGTTAAAACCTATCCATGGTTAAGAAAAATATGTTCCCAATACTTTGTCCTGTTTTAACGTATCCTCCGAATCGCTGGTGGACTAATGACTTGGCAAAGGTGCTATGCTATCCCGACATGAAACGGGAATCCTATTATTTTCGTAATTTTAACTAAATGAATAGGCACACAATTGCATACATGACAAAAAAAACACGGTGCCGTTTGAACCAAAATTTCTGAGAGGATGTAATGTTTGTATGGGACTTGCTACAATCTAATTGTACGTAAAAAGACAAAAAAAGAGGGTTGCTGGCGACAGCCAAAACAGTTCATACAAATCATTAATCTATATCTAATCATCATTATCTTCGTAGCAACCGTTGTTGGCAAAACCCGTAAATTGCTGTTTTGGTCATGAAATACAGCGTTTAAGTACATACATAGTTGTCAATGTTGTCATACAATTTTTTTTAATGAAGTGTAAGGATTTTATTGGTGTCTTTAAATTAGCACTAAGCCGATAAAAATACATTTATTTTTGATACTTTTTGGTCTCATATCTTTTTACGATAAAATTATATTTTGTAATTTACACGTCTTTATTGTAATAATTTGATGGTTTACTATCAACATAGCAACACTACGTAATAATTTTTAACATGAGTAAAGTACCCAATGATATATAGCGGTACACAACATATATTTAAAATTTCGATATATGTGAGTAACGAACAGATATTAGACGATTCGACATGACATGACGAAACTAAGGGGTATTTCGACATTTTTACTACGGAATCCCTAATGTTAGGATACGAGACAGCTAGAAAATTAGATAAAGGCCCAATAGGCGAGCATTTAGCATAAATTACGTATCGGACACTATCTACTTTTTCTTTTTTTCGCACACATTTGCTACTCTGTATGATGATCCAATACAACTCTCAGACTGCAACTTTTGCTACACTCTTAAGCTTATTCGCCTGAGAGAACAGATCGCTGTAAGTAACCAGCTACCAATTGAGTAAATGGATGTAGAAAATCGTTTCTCTCTTATTCTTCCAAGGGATTTGATGAATGCTCTGTAAGCGAAATTTCTAAGCTGCACTGTTTTAAGTCTGAGTAGTGATCCTTTGCTGGGCAAATACTTCTTTCCAGACTTCTTAGCTTTCAAATTAGTTCTAAATATTAAAATACTTGTTAAAAGAGATAAGAAAAATAAAAGTTCATAAATAACAGCTACAGAAACATAATGCACAACATAACATTCAACTAAACATATTTCACAGCGCCAAGGATCGTAATTGGTTAAATCTATTGCACTTTTCCTAGAAACAAATCACCTAACAGCTTCACCTTTATTTATAGTTGCTTTATTTCATTAGTCATATTTCACACCCGCCTGTGTCCGCTCTCGATTCACTTTGATCATTTAAAGCAAAATATGACCATGTTCAAACTAAGGCACGAAGATAGAATAACATCCTTCAAGAGTTGTGGAACTGCGATTAGGCTAGGAATGGTGTTGGTGTTATTTAGTCTGTGTGTACGGCAATTTGAACGTGGAATTGTGGAAGGAACGCGAAATGAATTGTGATGAACGAGGCAGCGCGTGGCGAGGTGAAATGCCCGCTGCCTTTTGGCGATGAAGTATTGATGGAGGCTTGCTCCGACGTAAATGTAAAATATGGCCGTGGAAATCGATTTCTTTTTTTTTATCAACTGTCAGCGTTGAACGGTTTTGGGTTGTGGTAGGAGGGAAAAATAGAAACTGCTGAAAAATAAATATCGAAAGATTCGTAAAACAATTTGTGGCCCAGAATAAATGAAATCTAAAGTCAGTTACTTAAATCAAAGAATGTAATGCCATTATCCAAACAGATAAGTTACAGGAAGAGTCAAGAAAAAAAAAACTTAACTTAAAAAATTTCTTTGTTTTTTTTGCTTTGTTTGTTGCCAGCCAGTACACAGCCACACAGTATTTTATGAAAATTTACTTTTTCTTATCTACTTATTTATAAATGATATGCATAAACACGTTCCTTTAATATGAAACTAGACTTTTCACATAATTTGTATGCTTTATGTCACAAAACTGACACTGAGTTAATTTTTGTTTAACAACTCGCACTAATTGGGTATGCATATTTTTGGAAATGTCCTCTTTCCAACTACCCGGAGATCGACAAAAGCATTTTAATTTCACCTTACTAAATCATTTAGGTATCATAAACCTCCCATTGTTCCTTCAAACTAACCACATTAAACTCGTATACATGGTTCCATAACAAAGGTCCCCGACAACGACTTAATTAACAGCTAGAGTCTAGTCCGGACTGTAACAGGATCAAAAACTCCAATTATTCCGTATCTGGCAAGCGAGATAACAAGCAATTTGGCGTAGATTACGGCTCCAACAATATACGAGCAACTAATAGCAGCATCGGACGGCATTAAGAGGGTTAAAACTTTTAATGTTAATGCGATTATAGAAACTTGTGTGGGTGAATGTACAATACTTGAGGTGATTGGCTTTATAAGCCCGTCCTTTGGCATAATGGTTGCGTTTGTATCTTTGCAGATTTACGGTAGTTTTCATTATCGATTAAGATTCTGTTACAATTATTTCAAATAATAGGTATACTGTTATACTGTATATACATAGGTATACTGTTATTATGGATTCAAGCCAGTCTTTTGATTAAATAACTCTAGTTTAAGATTAAGATCACCATTTCACAGTTCTAGTTGCTAAGCATCCATTTAGAATACAAAATCATCATTATTTTTATTTTGACTTAATGAAGTTTCATCATCGCCCACAATGTATCTGCTTTACCTATCTAACTGAACTTTATAGCATTATGTCCTCCTGTGTGGATACTATAAACTCTTGATTTGAGCAATAAAGATTCAATAAATACTAAATAAACCCATTTTATTCGTTTACAAAACCTTCATATGAATATTATTTTGAGACATCATCATCATCACTTAAGAGCCTTGTTCTTTTCGGTTAGGTAACCGCCTCTGTATTCAAAATTTCTAAATAAAGTTGAGATTTTCTCAACTGGACTGATCTTCTCATCTGCATAACAATAGCATTCAAGTCTAACAATACCACTGTGTAGTGCCATTTTTTGCAAGACAAAGGTTAGCGCCACATACAATGTCCATTGTATAATAAACTTTATGATCTTATTGAATAGATTCAAAATGGACTAAACGATAAAAAATTCCGCTCCCAGCATGCCAGGTATAAGGCGCTGTGTGTGGTGTTTTATCTCGTAGCTAATTTGGAATCTATTGTAAAAGAAGATAGAGTTCAGTATTCAATGAAAATTTTTCGTGGCGATAACATTTTATTTGAAAAAGGCACGCGTTTGCAAACAATGTCTATATATAAGCTCAGAACAATGGGCATTCATGAAATTCAATGGGCTCAGTTCAAATCGGTTTAACTATACTACTATGCCTCATTCCATAATATAACATTCTAATTTTAACTGACAATTTTGTCTACGTTTCTTCCTTAATCTAGGATATCAAAGAAGAATATCTAACTAGTACTAGTACTAGTCTTATCTAATATAGAATAGGGTACATGTAGAACTAAAGACTAGTCAGATTTATTTGATTTGATAAATAAATGAAATAAATAAATTTTATCCCGCAAGTAGGCCGCAATGGCACTTTTACGTGTCTAAATTCTAAATTCTACTAGAGTTTCTGAAGAAGAATCGCCGAAACAAACTCAACAGTCAGTATTTTTTTACCAAAAGGAAGCTTATTACCTACTTAACTTAATATGAACACAATGAAGAAGAAAAAGAAACAAAATTGACTATTAACTTAATCGTTGGGAATGCTTTCATGTAGGAACTGTGATCAAAAACCAAGTCCAACTTGCGAACCAAACAGCCGTGCACAAAACCAACAAATCCAAATAATCATCACATCACCCACAATCGCACACCTCAATCCTCGAACTCAAAGCAAACAGTCTCAGACGAGGCAGGATTGCGATAGACCTGTTTACACTGCAGTCCATTACGGTAATTAACTACAAACACTACCTTGCAACGGTGACAACTCAAACATTGGTATCGGTGAAAATTGTGAGTAAATAATATCTGTCGCTGTTTGCCGGTGCGTGGGGTAAAATGACGCTGGGAAATCTTCGGGAGTTTACTTGTATTATATATACATACACAAGATGTTACAAAAATGGCGATGATCCGTTTAAGGACATAACGGTAGGTATCGTGTTCTGATAAGGAAAAACGAAAAAAAAAATTATTTCACTCGTTTTATTACATTTGTATGAAGCAGGTTGGCAGTCGGCCAACGCTCCATACAAAGGTAAAAAAAAATCGCGTTTTGACGCGAATATTATCTCAGTTTTTACGTAGGTACGTACATGTATGCAAATTTGTAATGTAATTTTTTATCCTGAAATAAATAATCTAATCTAATCTAATCTAATCTAATCTATGGCGTTCTCTACCAGTCAACCTTAAGGCAAAATATAATAATGGTGGACCGATTTAAAAATGTTGTAGCTACAACATTTTTGAATCGGTATTATTGTATATTGTATCCACATGTTACCATATGACCAATAAATGTAATGCAATGGTCCTGTGGAACATACATACATACATAAGTCAATCGGACCAACAGGAAATAAAAGTTCATGTCGGCCAATCAGTAGGACAAACCAGTGACGAGAGGGAAAATTATCCTTCAAAAAAATTTTAACCCTGAGACTAGTTACTATACAATTTTTTTTCTAAAATATGCAACTATTTACAAATAATTATAATTTTAATCTAGTAGGTACCTGAAAAAGAGGCAGCATTTTAATTTCCGATATAATCATGGAAATGTAAATAATTCTGATGATAAACAAAATAATTGCGAACAAATTCATAAGTTACAGAAAAGTTTTAACGAACCTTTACTTGGATATAAATTCAATAAGTTGTGCTTGTGTCAATATTGGAGTTGCGTTGTTTCAGCTGTCTCCGAATTTTACTTTCGGCTGAGATTGTTCTTAAATTCTAAAGTTTTAAGCGAAGGTATTTTGGATGATATTTTTTTTGCTATCATTTTTGTTTAAAAGTACTATAAGTTCGATAGTTCGTTCGTTCGAAGTACAAGGCTCGATATCTGTTGGATTGGAATTAAAATGTAATGAATTATGCATTTAAAAGAAACTCCTAAAAGAACATCACCTAAATTAATGTCAAACTATAACTACAAGGTGGACTGATGACCTGGTAAAAGTCGCGAGAGTCCGCTGAATGCGGGTGGCGCAGGATCGGTCACTTTGGAACTTTTTGGGGGAGGCCGATGTCCAGCAGTGGACGTCTTTCGGCTGATATAATGATGATGATAAAGTAAATATTATTTACCCTAACTATTATTTTGATCATCATGACATTTTCAGTTATTAATGAAATACTGATTATGACAAATGTCTATCTATCTATCTATACATATACATATAATAAAGCTGAAGAGGGTCGAAAGTCTGTACATGGAAGATATTCGAAAAAAAATTGGCTAGGGATACTTAGAATCGATAACTGAACACGTTCCAACAGTTTTTAGAATTTTTGTCTGTTTGTCTGTTTATGTGACCGCGCATCACGTGAAAACGGCTAAACCGATTAATATAAAATTTAGTTTAAAGATAGTTTGAGTCTTGGGGAAGGACATAGCGTAGTTTTGATCCCGGAAATCAACCCCTAAGGGGATGAAATGGTGGGTGAAAATTTGTTTGTGACCCATTTTGATGAAATTTGGTTGAAAGATAGTTTGAGAGGGAAAGGACATATTATGATAGTTTTAAATTCCAGAAATCATCCCCTAATGGCGTGAAATTGGGGTAAAAATTTAGATGTAACGTATTAAGATGAAATTTGGTATAAAAATAGTTTGAGTCCCGGAATATGATAACGGACAGTTTTAATCCCGAAAATCATCCCCTCAGGGATTAAATAGGGGGTGAAAATTTTAATTAAACTCATTTAGATGAAATTTGGTAAAGATATAGAAGGAGACCCAGGGAAGGACAACGCATAGTTTTTATCCCGAAAAAACATTTTCTGAGGTGGTGAAATGAGGGTTGAAGATTTGGATAGATTCCATTTAAATGAAATTTTGTATAGAGAGAGGTAGAGTCCTAGAAAAGGAAATCATCCCCTAAGGGGGTGAGAAATGGTGGATGAAAATTTGGATTGAACCCATTTACGGTATAGCGATAGTTGGAGTCCTGGGGAAGGACTTCGGATAGTTTTATCCCGAAAAGCATCCCCTAAGGGGGTGTAATTGAGGGTGGATTTTTCTTTGTGACACATTTTGATAAAATTTGGTTGAAAGATAGTTTGAGTCCTGGAAAAGGACATATGATAGTTTCTATAATAATCATGACTACCGACTTATCACTCCTAAGCACAAATTGGCAAAGTCTGCAAAATCTGCCTACATAATGGGTCCATCCATCTATAATAGACTGCCCGTAACGGTCAGAAATGCAACTCCCACCGTCGCATTTAAGAAAAAGCTACGCAAGTGGCTACTAGATTTAACTCTGTACAGTGTCGAGGAGTTTCTTAAACTACCGTGTACATAACAAATTACATACTTAATTACTTATTATTTTCAAATTTGACTTGTAACTATGGTGTTATCAATAAAGAATTGTATTGTATTGTATTGTATTGTATCCCGGAAAGCATGCCTTAAAGGGGTGAAAATTAGGATGTAGCCCATTTAGATGAAATTTGGTAAAGAGATAGTTTGAGTCTCGGAGAATGACAACGGATAGTTTTGTATCCCGAAAATCATCCTCTAAGGAGGTTTAATTTATAGCGATAGTTAGGAGTCCTGGGGAAGCACTTATGATAGTTTTTATACTGGAGATCATCCTCTAAGGGGGTGAAATGGGGGTAAAAATTTGGATGGAACCCATTAACGGTACTGCGATAGTTGGCAGTCCTGGAGAATGATAACGGATAGTTTTTATCTCAAAAATCATCCTCTAAGGAGGTGAAATGGGAGGGGAAAATTTGGATAGAACCCATTTACGGTATGGCGATAGTTGGGAGTCCTAGGGAAGGACAAAGGATAGTTTTATACCGAAAATCCTCCCCTAAGGGGGTGAAACTTTGTATGTGATGTGACCTATTTAGATGAAATTTGGTATAAAGATAGTTTGAGTGCTGGGAAACGACATATTATGATAATTTTTATCTCGGAAATCATCCCCTAAGGGGGTGAAATGGGGGTTACGATTTGGATGGAACATATTAGGATAAATTTGGTACCTATAGAGATAGTTTGAGTCGCGGAGAAGAACAACGGATAGCTTTTGTCTCGAAAAAAATCCCCCAAGTACATAAAATAGGGGGTGAAAATTTTGATGTACCCTATTTAGATGCAATTTGGCATAGAGATATTTGGGGTTCCAGGGAAGGACACAGTATAGTTTTTATCCCGAAAATCATCTAAGAGGGTGAAAAGACGGGTAAAAATTTGGATGAAATTTGGTTTAGAGTTAACTTGAGTCCCGGAGAATGACAACGGATATTTTCAATCCCGATAATCATCCCATAAAGGGATGAAATAGAGGGGGAAAATTTGGTTTGAATCCATTTCAGTGAAATTTGGTATAGTGATAATGGGAGTCCAATTCATAGTTTTTATCCTGAATAATCATCTCCTGAGGGGGTGAAATGAGGGGTGAAAATTAGGATAGAACCCATTTAGCCGAAATTCGGTACAGAGATAGTTGGAGATACGGGAAAGGAAATCGCATAGTTTTGGTAACGGAAATCATCGCCTGAGAGGATGAAATTGGGATGGAACTCATTTAGATAAAATCTGGTAAAGATATAGTTTGAGTCCTGGGAAAGGACATATGATAGTTTTTATACCAGAGATCATCCCCTTAGGGGGTTAAATGGGGGTGAACATTAGGATGGAACCCATTTACGGTATAACGATAGTTGGGAGTCCTAGGGAAGGACATAGGATAGTTTTATACCGAAAATCGTCCCCTAAAGGGTGAAAATTTGGATTTGAGTGACCCATGTAGATGAAATTTGGTTTTCAGATAGTTTGAGTTCTGGAAAAGGACATAGGATAGTTTTTATCCCGGAAATCATCTCGTAAGGGGACGAAATTGGGGGGTGAATATTTGTATGGAGCTATTATACAACAAATTTTGATAAAATTTTGTATAGAGGTAGTTAGTAGGCGCGGCGTTGGTAGGCTTCCTACAAGGTGGACCTGATGACCTTGTAAAGGTCGCGGGAGTCCGCTGAATGTGGATGGCGCAGGATTGGTCGCTTTGGAACTCTTTGGGGGAGACCTATGTCAAGCAGTGGACGTCTTTCGGCTGATATGATGATGATGATAATGATGATAAAAATAGTTCGAGTCTCGGGGAAGGACATAGGATAGTTTTATATCGGAAATCTACGTCTAAAAGAGAAATGGACGGTGAAAGTTTGTATCAAGCTACGATATAAACGAGTTCTACGCGGACGAAGTCGCGGGCAAAAGCTAGTTCTTCTATACTTTAGCATCATCCAATGAATGGATTCCATTCTATTAAAATTAGACTTTCATAAGGCAGTGATCTGAATAAAGAAGTCAGAAAACATAAAGCTTTCAGCTTTCCAATAACCGTTTCTCACCAAAACAAAACACATTCACACTTATCTTCAAAAAATGTAAAACAACCGACCAAACTCGCTAAAACTCAAGGGAAGTCGATTCTTGATCGGAACTTTGTAAAACATTGCACTCTGCCAGCTACTTATGCGCTACTTGAGACGCTTAGTCCCAGGCTACATCTTAACAAAGTGATTCAGGCAACTTTGTCGTGCAATACTGGCAACCGACTAAAAGGCAGTAACAATGCCTGAACATCTAAATGCGCTTACTGCATTCCTATTTTGAACTGCAGAATAGTAAAGTCGATGCACCTTCTCAATCATATCTCACTTTTCAATTCTTTGGAATTGTAGACTTTATTTTGCGTTCTGTATAGTTGTGTTTTAAATGACGCCTGCAAGTTAGATATGTTTGTCGTACTGACAGACCAGCGTGCTATTCTGATGTAAATATCTTGAATAGATTATGGCATCAAACTTGAAAGTGTCGGTTTAATGAAAATCTGTTGCTTTATGTTCTACTTTGGAGGAGATAAATTAGTTTAAAACTACGCTTCTAAGTTTTATGTATTTAAACGTCATTGCAAAAATGTTTTAGCCTTAAAGCTTTCTCTATAAATTTTAGTAACCATTGGGCCAAACAAAAACTTTTTTATATTCATATTTTATCCTGTTCAATTATCTAATTTTAAACTGTTGATCGATTACAAAGTATGTTTTCTAGCCGAAAACCGTTTGACACGATCGTAACTTCCTCATTTTCAGCGTTTATATAGTTTCGTTTACACCAAATACGCTTTTTTCTGAGAATTTTGGTATATTTATCTCATACTGCGACAAGCATTTCTACTTCTGTAGCTGTAGTGAAAAGGGGAACAAGTGCACTTTTGACCTTTTTGAGGTTTATATAAGCGAAGCTTGATTTTTAAAGTACATCCAGCCTGATTATAATTTCAAACATCCATTGGTAACATAACTTAATCTGTATTAAATGTATAGGTTTTCAATACTTCAAAGTCGTCTTATTTAGAATCTGTATCAGCGTATGGCACAAATACACTGCAAATAGGTTTGGTATAGTTTGTTTCAGTTTAGATGCCGAAAAGTACTTCAAACCAACTATTACTGACCTCAATAGAACAAGCAGTAGCTACTCCAGTACACGCACATTTCGGTCAGTTTTATGATGTCTCTTTGTTATCTTCATATTTAGCAACAAAAAATTTTGTAAATCCCACTTTAAGTGCATCATCGTCATTTTAACTGAAACAAGCTATAGAGGCAGAGTTGCAATCAAACACTGCACTTCTCCCCATAATAGAAACACAAGGAAATTAAACATGCACGTCGCAATTGAGTTGCCGAAGGATATTAGCAGAAGATTGCTCGTCAACTCGAGGCTCCAATCACCTCCGCTTCAATAGTGCCGAACGTTGATTATGCAGAACCGGCTCACTAGGACAGTGATGACGTGGCAATCGATAATCGACTAGTCTTCACTCGCTTGCTAAAGCCATTACAATACAAGGTACAATCTTTCCTCACAGCAGGGTACAGTAATAATAAGAAACGACCGTAATGGATCCTCAATATTCCCATATTTTATAGATAAATCGATTTGACCTAGGGTGTATAAATATTAAAACTAGCATCTCTATGAGCTGTAAAATAAAAAATAAAAATAAAAAATAAAAATAAAAATTGTTTATTTCAGACCCAGACACGATCCATAGAGAGTTAGTAAGAGTTAGTTAGTTAGTAAGTACAAAAAATATAAAATAACAATAAGTAAATTATAACTATGTTAGTACGTTATTTAACAAAATGTATTATTTATTTGGCCTCCCCAATAACCACCTGCGACCAGTACATGGTAAGCGGACAGTTGAGACGCTCTGCCAGTTCCTTCAGAAGGCTGTTGTTGCTGCCTCGCAAAAAAACACGTGAGCCTGTCTTAAAACCTTTTTTTTTCGAGAATCAAATCGCCAAAAACAGGTGTAATTATTGAACTTGTTCACAAAATTTCACGAGAATCAGGTGAGAAATGCCGAACTCACCCGTCCATCTATTGCTCACTTTCCAGCCTCTACAACAATGTACTATTCTTGGCAAATCGTGAAATCCAGCCTCAATGGCGACGTACAGACCAAAAAATAATCTGCATAAAACATGGAAAAAGAGCATCAACATATGTTTCTATTGTAACAAATTAGTATAAAAAACTATCTGTGGCAGACTGACAGAAACAGAGTTATAATTATGAGTATTCTGTCGGACCAACTCTTGATATGTAATTTAAAAAATGAGGTAGTTACGATAAGCCTACACTACTCTTGGGTTGGACTCTAGGATGACTTCAACAATCAATAAAATCATCTCTGCAAACTTATATCGAGTTAAATCGTAAAAAAAAGGTACTTATTTATTTATTATACAATTGGTAGGATCAAAGTACATGTTTGTACAATAGTTGTAGTTATCTCCGTGATTAGACGAAGCAAAAGCAAATAAACATCACAATTCGACAGTTATCAATGAACTTGCTTGTTTACTTAATTACATTATCTGAGTACTCAGACGGATATCTCTATTGTGCAACCCGTGTCAAAGAGTTCAAAATTAAGGTACATAAATAAATCGCGTTAGACCCGTGTAAAGTAATCTTTTCAATAATTTTCAATATCCGAAATGAAACTTATATCTCAGTCGCATCGTGCTAATTAAAAAGAGAAAAAAATTCTCGTCTCGCACAGTAGTCTTTGTATATGCTTTTCATCACAGTTGCTCGTAAAGGTCTTCATAACACGCATGCATACAGTGCTACAATAGTATTTTATTATCTCCGCCTTCAGTGTCGCGCTTCTAATAGATTTTCGTTCGTAAAAAAATCACTTACCAAACTCGTGGCATAATGTATTATTGTTTCTCCATACATATCGGTCCCGTAGGCACTGTTACCTATATCTAGACTATTATCATACAACTACGCGGTAAAAACGGAATGTCCCCTGCTCATACAACGTTTTAGAATCGTCAACAATAGGGATGGTGACTAAGATTTTTTTACGATGCCATTTGTACCAGTTTTTGGAGAGGAACAAGTGTTTGTATGGGAGCAACTACAATTAAAAAACATAAATACCTACCTAAAAATTTGAGAAAAAGATTGACCTCGTTGGCGGCAGCCATAAACGCTTCATACTAATTGTCACATAGATATGACACACACCTGTTATTTGTACTGACAGTACAAATACTGCGTTTAGCTCCATAGTACTGATACAATTTTGTTTCCATAAAAGCGTAAGAATTCTATTGATTAGCTTTAAATTTACTCTTGGACAATAAAAAATGCGTATTTTTTCTAAACTTTCAAGGTCCATATCTTTTTATTTATGATTTTAATTATATTTCATAATTTTTACTTTATTACAATAAAGTGATGGTTTACTATCCATTAAGCAACACTACGTTATCAATTTTAACATGACAACATGAGGCAACATGCCTATTCCGTTCTGTAGTCGACGTCAAATATTTTAATTTTTCGCCTTATTACAAAGGAATAAGGTGCAAAAGTAATATATCTTTGTCGTAGTTCTGTACATTCATTATTTGCTTCGTATACACGACAGCCGGATGAAGAACAAGTGCTTGAGAGGACTCTCAGTGAGTCAGTCCTCAAGCTTGAGGGCTAGTTTCTCTTGCGCAAACTAGATTCTTCGCTATCGTTGTTATAGAGTTAACTGTATTTTATATCATTGATACTTAAACACACAGAACAGAACTAATAAAATAGGTAGAATATAATAAAATACATTTTTAAACAATATCAAAAATATACTTCAATTCATCACATTGATCAAATCGAATGAACACATTTTGCTCCACAAACCTCAAGATAAAATAATTAAACTTAATAGTTTCTATAGTCCCCCGCAGCTATGAAGTCAATCCTGACACATTGCGCAACTATGAAGTTTCTGAATAATGACAATGTCAACCATAGGAAAAAATTACATATTCAACCCTAGAGGCATGTCTCAGGATTGACTTCATAGCCGCAGGGGACTATAAGAGCTCGCAAGACCTACTTCAAGTAATTTTTCGTATAGACATATGAAATAAGTGAACATACCCATCTATTGAAACAAAATGAAATCATTTGTAAACTTACGCTACTACCGGGAATTTCCTTCTTTATTTTTACACATTTTTAAGTGTTTTGTTTAGGGTTTGCAATTCGAATATTCATATTATTCGAATATTCGCCATGAAAATTATTCAAATAACGCAAGGTTTAATATTCGAATAAAATAAATATTTCGAATAATATTAAAAAGTATTTTTTTGTAATTATATAACCATATTTTCAATAAAAATCACATATTTTGCAGGCAAAATTCATAATAAAATCAGTGAATAAGATTTTATACTTAGATTGAATTGAACACCGTGGTGCTACACCAGTGGCCAACCATGATTAAACGGGTGGCAAAAACTTTCTGGCAGTGATTGTCCTCTCAATCCTGGGTTCGATGTGTCAAAAGACGACAGGTTTACAAATTCACACATGATGACACGACACACATAATTTAGAGAGTAAAAGACTCTTGACAAATCAAATGGTAAAACAATTTCGCAGCTACCATCATCGCTAAGACCCTTTCCCAAGTCTGTCGTACGGTTATGCTGTGTGAGGCAACGGAATGGTTTACGAGGAAATCAGCCACAAACAGCATTCTTATTCTCTTCTTCAGTTTTCCTATCGGTGGATTTTTTCCTCGCAAACCTCTCCACTACTTCGCACAGCTCTGGTGGATCTCAGCCTAATTGTTGACATCATGAAAGCTTCGGCTGTTCTGAGAGTAAGTAGGTTACTTACTGAGGTACTTCTTTACCAACTGAATTAAACTAGCTGTGTACTCGTACCTCATTATTCTTTGTAAAAAGTTTATGGATTTTCTCACAGTCACGATATGTTTATCACCACACAGCAAACTAATGTTAAATGCCAAATTAAATACCTATATATGTACATCCGAAACTAACTCAGAAAAAATATTGGTTATGCGCGGCTTTCGCAAAACGTTCTGTATGTAACTGTGAGCTTGTTCCTATGTTGAGGACTTAAATTCACCTAAGTATACCTATACCTATATATGCCTGCAGTCGCTACAGGTAAGTGAAAGGTAATTTTTTTGTAATACGACAACGACCTTTTATTTAAGAATCGCGCGCCTGAAAGACACTACGCTACCTGTACTTTAATAAATACAGATATGTAAAGGTTATATTATACTGTCATCTTTTAACGCATCGAACCCAGGATTGACTGGACTAGGACAATCACTGCCAGAAAGTTTTTGCCACCCGTTAAATCATGGTTGGCCATTGATGTAGCACCACGGTGTTCAATTTAATCTATGTATACAATATTATTCACTGTTATGAATTTTTCCTGCAAATTGTGTGATTTTTATTGAAAATATGGTTATATAATGACAAAAAAATACTTTTTAATATTATTCTAAATATTCATTTTATTCGAATATTAAACCTTGCGTTATTCAAATAATTTTCATGGCGAATATTCGAATAATATGAATATTCTAATATTCGAATTGCAAACCCTAATTATACTACATATTTGTTACTGTAAAATTTTACAAATGATTTTCAGGTTGTTTTATATTTTAAAACAGTGTAATTTATTATTTTGGTTCAATATCGGTGGGGCGTACAGAATTGAATTTTGATCACGCCCTGCAAGGGTGTTTTAATTTGCGGTGCACTTTCTAGTTTCCCTTTTCAGAGATTAGCGCGTTAGTGGACTGTATGTAGGTATCCAACCGTGTGGTCTATTGTCGTAGCTACTTGATGCGAAATTGTGCAGGAAAGTTAGCTGCCTTTGGAAATCGGAACAGGTGGATGAATCAGCTAACAGAAGGTTATAGGAGCCATGCGCACTTACTTGTGATTTGGGTGAACTCCTCCTTCACGCTAGCGTTTCGTGGCACACCATGTGCTCGTGTGGGGCGCGCAGCGCAATCCCAAATTGTCCAAAAACACCTTCACTTCACGAACAGTCGAACACCTTTTAATGCTAAGCTGACAGCATATATAGTTTTCAAACGATGTACAGAGATTTGCGGCGGATTTAATAAGATTTAATGTCTTTTATCAGCGGAGGATGTTACACGCACGCGGGGTGAGAATTCAACAACACTTAACTCTCGCCAGGTGGGGCGAGCGTTGCGCACACGTCGTGTATGTGACAAGGACGAAGCGATATATCAGTGCGCATGTTGGAAAGGGATGATGTAGGTATAGGAATCGCGAGTATAGACACGACAACAGATTAAAGTCGGACATACCAACATACGAAATCCAACATCTCCCCCGGCTTGAAGGGTTCCCTTCAAAGAGAAAAATAATAATTATATACATATGGATGTACATAGGAAAAGATGATATCGCACCATATAACTAAAAACAAGCGAAGTGTACAATTTACCTATCATTAGGTAATTATACTAAAAGAATTACTATTTATGGTAACTTAAAATATATATATGTATACATAGATATGTATGTGGTGGCAACCCTACTGCGTAGGCAGCGGGCACAGCCGAACGATCGGTCGCTCGAGCGTACCGTTGCGGGTCCGCACTTCAGCAACGCGGACAACACCGTCTCGCCCAGGGAATACACGAGTTATTATTCCGAGCGGCCACTGCAAGGGTGGCGCGTTAGCAACGTTTATTAAAACTATTGTTCCCACCGCTATCGGCTTGTCTGGAGTATTCCATTTCTCTCTGCTTTGTAAGTTGTGAAGATACTCAACTCGGAACCGTTTCCAGAATGATTGGACAAGCGAGTCTAGCATTGAAAAACGAGTTAATAGATTCGGTCGCTCCTGGCTTAAGTCGGCGGCGGGCAAACGCGGCAACGGCGAGGTTGACATGAAATGTGCTGGCGTTAGCGCGGTGGGTTCTGACGGGTCAGAACTTAGTATATAAAGAGGGCGGCTATTAAGAATCGCTTCGATCTGAGTAAGCACGGTAAGTAATTCTTCGCATGTCAGGATTTGATTGCCTATAACACGATGAAGATGAGTTTTAAAGCATTTAATGTTACCTCCCCAAATGCCTCCAAAATGAGGCGCGTTTGGAGGGCTCATACGCCAAGTAATTCGTCTTTTTGCAAGTTCTTCCTTGAAATGCGTATAATACGGATCAGACTGAAGAAACGTGTGAAGCTCGTTTAGGTAAGCTTTAGAAGCTGCAAAATTATTTTGATATTGAGCAATGCGATTCGCTACAAAAGTTGAGAATCTGTGAGGTGAAGAGTGCACCCAACATAAGATAACTTCAGAGTCAGAAAATGCAAACGTATCCGCAATTGGATGACGCTGAGACAAAACATCGTCAAACTCGACACCGAATTGACGCGGAAATTTAAGAGCTGAAATCAGTGGAAGCTCACTGACGAACTGCTCCCATAAATGCGATATGTGCGGCGGTGGCCTCAAATCATCCCAATCTGTCCCTAAGAGCCATAGTTCCTTTATAAGAAGCTTGGAATAAAGTATGACAGGGCCGACGAGCCCTAGCACGTCATATAAATGAGCATTAACTGAAAGAATAGCACGCTTCGTGCCACTGAGTTGCGGAGGAGAAACGTCAAAGACAAATTCATCCGAAGCGGGAAGCCGTCTAAGACCGAGAATCTTCAAAGTGTCGCCGTCACCGAAGGAGACGTCTTCCGACTGGCGGTGAGATATGGGAATGTGCTCTAGCAACTGCGGAGAGTTGTTAGTCCATTTGACCAGATCAAACCCGCCAGCCTCGAAGAGACTGATTAGTTGATTCGCTATCGCAACTGCTTCCTCGGATGAAGAAGCAGAGGAAGCTAGATCATCCATGTAAACGTCCCCTCCGAGAACGGCGGCAGCGTGCGGGAATCTCTCGCGTTCGTCACTAGCGAGCTGGCGGAGCGTGCGAAGCGCGAGGAATGGCGAAGACCGGAGTCCAATGCAGACCCGGTTGAAATGATACATCTCCAAAGGTACTTCAGGCGAAAAGCGATACAAAAATCGTTGAAAAGAGCGGTGGTGCGGATGTACTTCTATGCATAAGTACATTTGGCGGACGTCAGCGAAAAAGGCAACGCGGAATATGCGAACATTCAAAAGAATGTGAAAAATGTCTGCTTGCAAATTACAGCCAGTATGTAGGATGTCGTTTAATGACAGTCCACTGTCTGATTTGCAGCTACCGTCCAGAACTTGGCGGATTTTTGTCGCGGATTTGTCGTTCCGGATGACCGGGTGGTGAGGTATACAAAACCCTGGCGTAGAGGACTCTTCGGGCGGAACCAAAGAAATAATCCCCTTATCCAGGTAATTCCGAATGACGTCATCATATTTGTCGCGGAGTTGCGGGTATTTTAAGAAATGATTTTCGAGCATCGAAAATCTTCTTTTAGCGGTTACAAAAGAATTGCCCAGATTATCTGGCGTTTGCTTGAAGGGAAGATCGACTGCGTAAGAACCATTATCGTTACGCGTCGTCGTTGCGGTAAATATTTGTTCACATCCCTTGTCATCGGGACGTAGAAATTTCTTTGAGGGTACTTCCTCCAAGTTCCAAAACTTTTCTAAAGTTTGGTTAAGCGGTTCGTGCGTAAACGCACAGAGAGCACGAGTCGCGCGCGGAGGTGACGTCACAGTGACGTCCCCCATTATGACGTAACCCAGGGTGGTTTCCAAAGCCGAAGGCAAGCCGGCACTTCGGACTTTGTCAGAAAGTAAGATGTCACAGAATAAATTTGCTCCTATAAGCATATCAATGGGCCCGGGCTCATTAAAACAATCATCGGCCAAATGTATATTCTTAAAACAATCAAACAAAGATATGTCGATAGGCGAGTCAGGCAAGTGTGACGTAATGGATTCCACCACCAGAGGCTGAATAGTGTAAGAGTTATCGCCATTACTGTCGAATCGGGAACTAAATTGCACTATTGACATCCCAAGTATTTTTTGGGACGAACCCCCAATACCTTGAACCCTGGCAAAACGATTCTGGTTCGAAATCGGTAGCGCTAATCGATTACAACACTCGAGCGTTATATAATCAGATTGGCTTCCAGGATCGACCAGAATCCTTGCATAATGAACCTTACCGCTTGCGTCATAAAGTCGAATTTTTGCGGTCCCTAATAAGGTTGTTTTATGCATAAGCGTTCTCAAGTTATCATTATCATTTGCACTCCGAGCCGACAAATGATTCAACGTTGAGTCATGCCTCAAACCATTATCGACCCTATCGGCCGGGTGATAAGACTGCAAATTGCTTGCCACCCCGTTTCTACTGCTGTATGGCGGTGTGGAATTCGCCTTTTCAACAAAAGTGTTGGTACTGGTTTGATGCGAGTTAGGTAAATAAGTTTGTTTATGCGGCGGATTAAAATGTAATAACGTGTGGTGCTGTGCATTACATATACTACACGTTCTGTGTGACATACAAGCGGAAAATTTGTGTTTATAACTAAGGCAATTGTTACACACGGAATTAGTTTTTACAAAATTAAATCTTTCGTACGGGGACATTTTTGTAAAAGCGGCACACTGATATAAGTGTTCGTGTTTATTAGTTTTACACAACAAACAAGAATCAATCGCGGGCGTTTGCGTATTAACGAATGTTTTCGTCGAATTGTTTTTTGGTAGCGGTATATTTTTATTGTTATTAGATCTCGGTTGTGATTGTGAAAATGTTTGTTTTGTTGTCGAATGCGATGCAACCCTGGATTGTTCTTTGACGAAATCAATAAGATTCTTGTACGAAGGACACGTTTCCTTGCGATAAAACATCTCAAATAATTTTATCGATTCGGGATCTAGTTTTTGTAATGCGATATGCAAGAACAAAAAATCTGCTAAATCTTGTAATTTAAGCGCTTTAAACGCCTTAACGGAGGCGTCGAAATTACATAGAAAATACTCCAAATTAGAAGCGGACCCATTCGCTATGGGTTTAAAGTCTAACAGCTGATTAATATAACTGGCTGCCATGGCGCGTTTGTCTTCATATTTATCAACGAGCGCTTGCCAAATTATGGGATAGTTTTCCCCTGTGGCTGGCAGCCCCGCGCATACCGACCTAGCCTTATCAGTCAGTTTACCTACTAGGAACTGAATGCGTTCGCTATCTGTTAAGCGTGAGTTGTTATGAATCACACTTTTAAATTGTTCATAGAATAATGGCCAATTACGAAGGTCGCCATTAAATTCCATTAGCTGCATAGGCGGGAGATTTTGCTTTAGAGCGGATTGCAAAGGCCGCTGAGACTCTGGCGAACTTTCGATTTCAGACTGAATGCGTTTGATTTGACAATACATATCCTCAAACGCGATCCAGGACTGATAATTAGCGTTTGCATCAGGCGTTAATCGTAAAACGCATTCATTGTACGAGTCTAAAACACGCTCAAAATCTGATCGCAATTGGTCTAGATTTGATACGCTATTTAAGAACGTTTTACGTTGAATTTCGTCTTCGTACGCCTTAACCGACAATTTGTATATGGTTTGTAAGCGGGCGAAGAAGGCACTGCGCTTAGCTTCTAAAATAACTAGTTCATTTTGGACGGGGTCCCTAGCCGCCTCGTCTTTAGGGTCTTTTTTCGGTGGCATGATGTTGCGCGTTGAGTGTGACTATAAAACTTAGCCCACACAAATAAAATATAAGTAAACACGATTTGCGGGAATAAAAATGCGGTTCAAATAAATGTCCGTAAACACGATTTACGGGAATAACGGTGCGGTTAAATAACTGTGAGTACCTACTCGTAAACACAAGTCGCGGGAAAAAGCGGTAATAATAAATGTTTGACAAAAGTCGCGGAAATAAAAGTGCGGTTAAATAAATGTGAGTACCTACTCGTAAACACAAGTCGCGGGAAAAAGCGGTAATAATACCTAAATGTTTGACAAAAGTCGCGGAAATAGAAGTGCGGTTAAAATAGATGTAGGTATGTAACACGAATCGCGGGAAATAAAAGTATACAAAGGAAATGTGTTACAAAAAAGAAACAGTTTGTGAGAATAAGGCGGTTTAACTATCCGTCTACAAAGTAGGTTAAGCGATGACCGTGTAGGTATAGACGGCACAGATCGGAGCGCGCGGCACGCGGTAGTTCGAGAAAAGATTAGAACGAAATAAAAGCGGGTAGATATGAACGAAACCGGTCAGCGCTCCCGAGCCAGTGAGAACAATAGCATGTATTTGTGACGTGTGCATCAATTGAAAACTAAGAATCGTTAATTGCGTTGCTGAAATGTTAGTATCTTTAGAATAATGATACGAAGATATGATGCGAAGTACGTAGATTTTACGTATCTATGGGTAAATTATATAATATAATGTCAAGAAGCTACTTTAAATAGATATAAATATTATAAATCCTAGGTTGGGAATGAAATATAATTATCCGGATCGTTAGTGACCAAAACTTGGGGCGTACAGAATTGAATTTTGATCACGCCCTGCAAGGGTGTTTTAATTTGCGGTGCACTTTCTAGTTTCCCTTTTCAGAGATTAGCGCGTTAGTGGACTGTATGTAGGTATCCAACCGTGTGGTCTATTGTCGTAGCTACTTGATGCGAAATTGTGCAGGAAAGTTAGCTGCCTTTGGAAATCGGAACAGGTGGATGAATCAGCTAACAGAAGGTTATAGGAGCCATGCGCACTTACTTGTGATTTGGGTGAACTCCTCCTTCACGCTAGCGTTTCGTGGCACACCATGTGCTCGTGTGGGGCGCGCAGCGCAATCCCAAATTGTCCAAAAACACCTTCACTTCACGAACAGTCGAACACCTTTTAATGCTAAGCTGACAGCATATATAGTTTTCAAACGATGTACAGAGATTTGCGGCGGATTTAATAAGATTTAATGTCTTTTATCAGCGGAGGATGTTACACGCACGCGGGGTGAGAATTCAACAACACTTAACTCTCGCCAGGTGGGGCGAGCGTTGCGCACACGTCGTGTATGTGACAAGGACGAAGCGATATATCAGTGCGCATGTTGGAAAGGGATGATGTAGGTATAGGAATCGCGAGTATAGACACGACAACAGATTAAAGTCGGACATACCAACATACGAAATCCAACAATCGGAAATATTCGAAATTATTCGAAATATTCGAATATTTGAATAATGGAAAATTTACTATTCATATTATTCGAATACTAAAAATGGACGAATATTGCAAATTCTAGTTTGTTACACCTTCCTATTTTATTAGTACAATGTTAATAAAAGTTTCTGAAGAATTTAATTTAATTTTAATTTATTTGGATTGTAGAAAAAGTTACCACTGTATGTTGACGTTACATAATACGGTATTATAGTTTAAATCTTCACCATCTTTGAGTATCATTAATATTTTTATTGTTTGTGTATAGGTAATTGACCAACCTAAATAGTGTGTTTAAGAGTGAGAATTAAAATTCACGACTTTTAAATACTCTCGTAAAAATGTTTTTTTTTCTATATACCACAATACCAACATTAATTTATAGATCACAGAGGCACATAAAACAAATGCCAGCGACACTCGTTACAAACAGTCTCTATTAAACCCTTCGAACGCTATCTATAAGAAGTTATGTACCTATTAGCAATGGAACCGTTAGTCTTATCAGATCGACTCGAATAATAGGTGTGGGCTCTAAATTTCGCCGCTTTGTCTAGTTTTAATGTCGATTCTCGATATCGATGTGTTATGGTACTGCCTCTGGCAGATTCACTGGAGAACTTTATACGTTACGTTTTGATAGGAAGCTGCGTATAGTTTGATTTTGTAAATTTATATGAATTTGACTTTAATTTCAAAACCATTTACAACCAACTCGATACGATTTCAGTTTTACATTGAATTGTCAAATTTTTGTCAATTGTCAATAAATTTAATTTTTGACTTGGCAAATCACGATTTCTCGGTTGTAAACGGTTACCTAGTGCAAATCAATTTGCATATAAGTGTGCAAATCTTTAGGAAATTAAACGTCTCAATTTTTTATAATGTTTGAGTAGCGTAGGTAATTGCTAACACGTGAAATTCTGATGTGGCAACATAGCTGAATAATATTATGTTATATTTATGTTCAATAACATTTTATTATATCTTGATACCTTTCAAAGTAACAGTTTCCAAGAACTCCAAGGTTGTACACCTAAAAGTCACAGCTTTGACCTTCGAAGGAAATATTTCTAAATCCTCAATCTATCATAAGCAATTCGCAGTGATATTTCGCACAGCTACTCGCAATGTTTATTTTTAGTACACATAGTTTTTCTATATCATCTATTTTTTTGTTTCTGTCAGTGTCAGCATCTTATTCCTGATGTAATCATACAAACTACAAAGACGTTGGCCGTACATTCGGGGTTGAGTAGTGACGATACCCAGTGACCATTTGTAGACCTAAAGATGTACGTCATCTAGTTGTTATCATAAAATCGTTCTCTGTATGAAAATTATGTTACTAGTGGCTTTGTGAGTGTGGTCTTTTATTTAAAAAAAAAAGGTTTTTTTTTTTTTTTATCGAATAGTGACTAGGTAGACAAAAACACTCTATATAATTAAGGAACCGTTTGCAGAATTTCACGAGAATCGGTTGAGAAATGCGACCTGTAGAGGAAAACAGCGGGACAGAGACCGGTTACTGGACCGATAATTTTCGGCCAAAGCTGAAGCATATAGAACTCCGTTTCCTTCGCTCGCTCGTTCGATTAAATGTAGCTTTATAATTTTTAAACGATTACAGCTCGCTTTTCAAAGGTTTCCTCCTTGACGTACGCAATATCGCAAGCACCGCCTTGTGTAAAGCCTCCTCGATTTGAATAGAACACGCAACAGTCGGTGTCGCGTATCGGCCTCAGGTGGCGATCGTCGCTGATAGGGAGATACGCGGGATGAGTGCAGCTGCGCAGCTGTTGTTTAATTATATTGTACTATTGGTGATTGGTGATAATGTACGAGGAGACAAACGTGTTGCGGTGCCTTGTGCGATATCCGTACGGACTGTCACTGCCCGATCCAATCGCAGTACTCACTTATATCCCTCTGTTATACAGTGTCGGTCGCGGGAGTCCGCTCCGGTCATCTTGGCACTCTTTGGGGGAGGCCTATGTCCAGCAGTGGACGTCTTTCGGCTGATATGATGATGATGATGATGATAAATAAAATAAATAAATAAATATTACGGGACAATCTTACACAAATCAACCTAGACCCACGGTAAGCTCAGTTAGGCTTGTGTTGTGAATACAAGGCGATGATATATATAATAGATACATACATATAGATACTTATATACATAAATAACATCCATAACTCAGGAACAAATATTCGTGATAAATACACAAATAAATGCCCTGACCGGGATTCGAACCCGGGACCTCTAGCGTCGTAGGCAGAGTCACTACCCACTGGGCTACGGAGGCCGATACAGTGAAGGTAGGTACTGTGACCCGTATCGCAAAACTAAAGTCACAATTCAAAGTTTAAATTGCCAACAATAAGGCGCTTGAAGGCCTGAATCATACTGGCGTGACCTTCGATGGTGGTCAATAGTAAACTTGACAGTTATTACCTTTACTACTGACCGCCACCGCAGGCTGCGCAAGTCTGTGAGAGACTTAGATTTACTACTAACGAACCAGTTGACCGGTGTTGTATGTTAAGACTTGAACAATTGTTGCTTGTACAGTCAGCCTTACAAAGGGCTTAATACCTTTGTACCGTGTCACATTAAACGTCATAATAAACTGCCATATGAAGTTGTCAAACGAGTGAAAACGCCAAGGTGCTTAGGTGTTCAGCAATTTATGTCGCCGACTGTACCTTCGTGAACGGGCCAAAGCAATGTAATATCATGAGATAAATGAATATCAATACCATAAAATACCAGTCGTATTTTTCTGAAAAGTGAAGTGGTATTTAATTTACTGACAGTTTCAACTAACAACAATTTTGTTGTTTTGCCCTTATCGTCACGGATGTACAATCGCCATCACATACATCGAAGGTAACAATCAACTCACAAACATCTGAACACAACTATATTTTCAAGGCATTATGGTGCTTGTTCACTTGTTCAGATATATGTGATGGCGACTGTACTACTATAACTGAGGATATACCGCGTATTTTTAGTAGCGAGAAATGATAAGATAATTATAAGAATGGGTTTTGATGTAAAAACATAAGTGTTCCAATGTTCTTATTATACAAATATTTGAGCGGTTTCGTTTCCCAGTAATCCCAGTAAAGGTATTTACTTGTATGATTAGCGAATATTTATTTTGTTCCTAAGACTTGGATTTTCCCTGTGTTCCTTTTTAGAGTTTATTTATTTATTAGTGTCTAGCGCCCTTAGTTTGGCACTAGGTCGATTTATTTATTTATTCCTTTATTTTCAGGAGAACTCACAGCTAATACAACTAATGAATGGCCGTGTTTTTAAGCACTTGGACCTGAAAAGACCATAACATGTCACATGGTAAAATAACATTATGTACAAAAATAATAAAAATAAAATCAGTAAGTAAACGGATTGCGTCTATAATGACTGTAGACGCTAAGCGACATAATTCTTCTGATTTAAGACTACTAACGCCATCTCTGATGGCGTGATTGCAAACTTTTCGTAGTAAGTGTCTCTTTTATAGCTTTAAATATTTTATTTGAGGCACAAATTAATAATAGGCACATATTCATTAAAAAGAAAAGACTTTTGAAGTGAATGATAAGATTTAACAAACAAGAATGATTACATAAATAAAAGTATCCGCAACGCAGGCTTCGTGAAGTAAATTCATATTTTTCAATTCTTTTAACTAATATGTAGTAATCGATTTTTAACAATTAAATATATGTGAACGTACAAATATATTCTAGCAGTAAATATATAATAAAATAAGTAAACTAATAATGTAAGATAAAGTCTCCATTGAACCTCTATTCTGCACTAGAAAGTACTTGATATACGGTGGCAATGCGTTAATATCCCGGCAGATACCCGCTACCAATAACAGGATTTCTACCAAGACATACGCAACTAGATGCAGATAACAATGGAATAAACTATCTAGAGGCAGAATAAAGCGCGTTTTAATTACACTTCCTCGCTTTAAATAATGCATGTAGCCTTGTCTCTGATTCTAATGGACCAGATTATATCCAAGAAATGTGTCTATAAATTCAAAAGTATCGCAGTATCTTAATTGAAAATTAATTTGTGTTGCAGTCTCAAAATGGAAGTTAGGAATAAAGGATGAAAATTTGCCCAGAAAATTCGGGAATAAAGAGTAAGTATAAAAGCGACAGCGATCCGAATAATCCAACGGGATGATAGGAGGTCGCGTTAGCACCCGCCATCGGCAGTCTGAGCACGTTTGAGCCAGCTTGTGACATCCAGCCTCCTGTAACAGAAAAAAAAACACGAACAACTTCGCGAAAGTGGGCGAAGTCATTTATCAAGCTAGCGCTAAGAACTCTCGACAGCGACAACTTTTGATACAGGATACTGCCACCAGACATTAATATTAAGGATATCATAGTGGTTGAAGTGTTTTTAGGGTGTCTTCAAACAAGGAAAACTTTCCTCTTAACGTCGTGTTGTTTTTGTGCTCTTTCGGTGTTAACCGCGACCTAAATTGGACAGCTTAGTGGTTTTGCTTCGGTGTAGGTGTTTTTGCAACATTGATAATTATGATGATTGTTGTGGTTTATTTTCATAGCAAGAAAAGCGCCATTCGCTTTGAAATTAATTCCCATATGGAAATATTTTTTTGGTTCGTTTACGCATACCTACATATTAATTCGTTCAATGTGTTTATAAATCATCAGGTAATAACCAAAAGTCACTAAATGCAGGAAGATAAATTTAGAAATATAAACTAAAAAAACTAAAATTTTGGTGTCATTATTGCGTTCAAAAGAAAACAAAACAGGTAAAATTTACATAGAAAACCTTTAAAAACTGTTATGGGTTAATATCATCTTTGGAGTGTAGTGTAGGTAATACTAGAATTGCTATTTCTATTTTCGTCACCAAAACTTGCAGCATTAAGTTCGGGATATCTTCGTACCCTTATGGAACATCCCAGGCGTAGTTACAAAACTTCTGGCCCGTATTCTGTACGCAGCTAACTTCCAGTTAGGCCGTAAACGACTTTACGTGTCGAACAGGGAAATCAAATTATCAACTCCCACCAACTTTGCACCTCTTCCAGCGTATCAGAGATACCGGAATTTGTTGACCCAAAATGCCCCTTCTATTTGAAAATTCTGTACGTTTCTCTAGACAAATGTGAGGGGCACAATGCGCCAAAGTAGCTTTATTGGGTGTCTTCACCAAACTATGTGAGCCGGAATCCAATAAGTGAACAGCGAGAGGAATTAAAGATGCCCGCGTGCAACATAGCTGCACTTTGTTCTTGATTGTCACTTTGATGTTCCCTTTGTCCTTGTTTCACACTGCTGTGTTTTATGGCTCTTTCACTTCGAGGCAACTAAGTTTTGTTTTTTATCTAATCTGTTTCAGTTCAGTAAAGTATTAATAGATTGAATGATCCGTTAACATTTTACTTTATATTAGCTGCCTAGTAGAAACATAAGTCAATTTGTTACTTATACTAAGCTTGAATTCATTTGACAGATCAAAAAAATCATTACCACCCTAGACTCTAGAATACTGGTCCTCTTCTTTTATATACTAAGCTTACTTACAAGTTCAGGGGTAAATCAGTTTTAATAACACTTTCCATTTAGGTTTCCTTTTTTGCGGCGATGCGGTGGTTTGATTAAGAAAACATTACATAATTGTGCGAGAGCGGTCGGCGCAAGTGGCGCCATGCAAGGGAACGTGTAACTATGTGGGGGCGGGAGGGGTGCAGTGGGGCGGCACTACTCTCGCCGAGCCGACGGTCTACGCTTGCCATCGCCAGTCGTACACCAGCCACGATGAGGGCGGCACGTGCTTCGCCGCCTCCCGCAACGATCGTACGCGCACAATATAAACATCAGTGAAGTGCAGTACAGCTGACGCAAAGACTTATCATTTGTAAATAAAGTGAAGTGACTTTTGTGAATAGTTTGAACTAAAACTGCTAAGACCAATGTGTGTAGAAAATGTTTCAACTCCTGACTCTTTTGTTAGTGACTTTGGGTGTTAATGCTGCGTTTGCTCCCAAAGGCGTAGATAATTGCAGCCGACGACAAGGTGACGAGACGAGCACAATATGCCGGGTGCGAACTCTCATAGCAGATGGCTCCAGCCTGACACAAACACCATCCGATGCCGTGAAGCGTCTCAATGTAGAGTGCAATCAACTTCTACTTTTCGAAAGCTACATAGAGGCGAACTATTTTCAAAAATTTTCGTCGCTCACTGAGCTAACACTCGAGAATTGCAAACTCCTCAGAATACCCGGCAACGCGTTTGAAGGATTACGCGAACTGAAAAAGTTGTCGATTCGATCTAAAAACTACGATTGGACTCCAAATAAAAACTTGGAGCTTTCGCTTGGAACTTTCAATGGATTAAGGGAATTACAATTACTCGACTTAGGGAAGAATAATTTGAAAGCAATACCATCCGAAGTTTTCTGCCCTTTGGGTAATCTGCAAGTTTTAAATTTGACTCATAACAAAATCAAAAGTGTCGACCGACTTGGATTCGGGAAGAATTGTGGTTCCGGCCTCCGAAGTTTGGATTTAAGTGATAACGATCTGCGGTCCTTGAGTGAGGAGTCACAAATCACCGGCTTGAAGAGTCTACAGGAATTACGTCTACAGAATAATAATATCACCGATATCTCAAGTGAAACGTTTAATGGACTTATTTCTCTGCGGATATTAAATGTTTCCTACAATAACCTCCAGATAGTGCCAGAGGGCACGTTTACGAACACGAAGGAGTTACGAGAAATATATTTAAATAATAACCTGCTATTTGAATTAGCCAGAGGCGTGTTCCACCGATTAGAACAGCTGCTTGTCTTAGATTTATCTAATAATCAGCTCTCGAGCTCTCATATCGATGGCAGTACATTTATTGGCCTTATACGCTTAGTCATTCTGAATTTATCCAATAATGGCTTGACGAGGATAGATGGTAAGACGTTCAAGGATTTATTCTTCCTCCAGATTTTAGATTTAAGAAATAACTCCATTGGGTATGTCGAAGAAAATACATTTCTTCCTTTGTATAATTTACATACGTTAAATCTTGCCGAAAACCGCTTGCATACTATTGATGAGCTACTTTTTAACGGGCTGTTTGTGTTAAGCAAATTGAATTTAAATAACAACCTTTTAGTTAATATTGATCCTAAAGCTTTCAAGAATTGTTCCGATTTAAAGGAATTGGATTTGAGTTCCAATCAGTTAACAGAAGTTTCGAATGCCATTTGGGAATTGTCTCAATTGAAAACATTAGACCTTGGTGAAAACCAAATAACCGATATTAAAAATGGTTCTTTTAAGAATTTGGATCAATTGACAGGATTAAGACTAATAGATAATTTGATTGGAAATTTGTCAGTAGGAATGTTTTGGGATGTACCTAGCCTACAAGTATTAAATTTAGCAAAAAATAAGATTCAAGCCATAGAAAGGGGAAGTTTCATAAGAAATTCTCAATTAGAAGCTATAAGGTTAGATGGTAATTTCATATCTGATATTAATGGAGTGTTTTCTACTTTAATGTCTTTGCTTTGGCTTAATTTGTCCGAGAACCATCTAGTTTGGTTTGATTATGCTTTTGTACCCAGTAAATTAAAGTGGCTTGATGTACATGGTAATTTTATCGAACATTTAGGTAACTACTATAAACTTCGAGATGAAATTAATATCAAAACCTTAGATGTAAGTCACAACCACATTGTAGAAATATCGCCCATGGCTATTCCAAACAGCGTGGAACTACTGTTCATAAACAATAACCACATTAACAATATCCAAGTAAACACGTTTATGGAGAAACGCAATCTCACTCGGGTTGATATTTACGCAAATGAGATATCTCATTTAGATATCAACAGCCTCCGGCTGTCCCCGGTTCCCTTGAACAAGTCATTGCCCGAGTTCTACATCGGAGGGAATCCGTTTAATTGCGATTGCTCTATGGAGTGGTTGCCCATGATAAACAATATGACGGCCATGAGGCAGCACCCTCGGATAATGGACCTCGAAAATATCCTTTGTAACATGACGCACACTAGAGGTGTAACCCATTTGCCGCTCAATAACCTCCAAGCTGCTGATTTCTTGTGCCCGTATGAAACTCACTGTTTCACATTATGCCACTGTTGCGATTACGTTGCATGTGATTGCCAAATGACCTGCCCCTATAATTGCTCTTGTTATCACGATCAAACCTGGCATACAAATGTAGTCGACTGCTCCAGTAAGCGCGCAATTGAAATACCGGAAAAAATACCCATGGATGCAACCGAGGTCTACTTAGATGGTAACGACTTTAAAGAATTGCAAAATTATGCATTCATCGGGCGAAAAAATATGAGGTCGCTGTACGTAAATTCAAGCGGAGTCGAGACCATACAAAATAGAACGTTCGCTGGGTTATCCTCCCTATTAGTATTAAATCTTGCGAGTAATAAACTGAAACATTTAAAGGGCTATGAGTTTGAGAATCTGACACAGTTAAAAGAACTCTATTTGCATGACAACTTTATCAGCTTCATAGCAAACTCCACTTTTGCATCGTTGTATTCATTGAAAATTTTAAAACTACATGGCAATAGGCTAGTAGAGTTTGCGGTTTGGAATTTGAACAGCGTAATGAATTTAAAAGCTCTCTCTTTGGGAAATAACATGTGGTCGTGTAAATGTAGATACTTACAAAGATTTACTACCTTTGTCGCTGACAATGTTCCTAAAATAGTAGACGTCCCCGATTTGTTCTGTTGGAGCGCCGATGGGCAATTACCGCAAAAAAAAGAACTCAATCTCAACGGCACGATATGCAATGACTATTACGCCGGAGATTCTGTTATAGATAACATGCTGGTCTCAAATTACATGCCCATGATGGTGACTACACTCACGGGTTTTATGCTAATCATGCTAGTCATCCTTTTGATTTTCTTATTCAGAGACACAATTCGCATCTGGCTTTATACAAGTTGCGGAATAAGATTGTTACCATTCACCGGGGCGTACGATGACACTGATAAATTGTACGATGCCTACGTATGCTATAGTCCCAAGGATGATGACTTCGTTATTCAAACGTTAGCCGCTGAGTTGGAAAATGGAAGCCCCTCGTATCACCTTTGTTTGCATTATAGAGACATCCCACAGCACAATTCGCCTTACATGCAGTGCACATTGCCGCTCCCGGAGGCAGCGGAAGCCTCTAAGCGCATTATTATAATTCTCACTCGGAATTTCATCGAAACAGAATGGTCGCGTTTTGAATTTCGACAAACGTTGCACGAGATTCTCAAATCTCGATTTTATAGCTTAGTCATAATAGAAGACAGCTCAGTATTACCGGAAGTGGAATGCGATCCTGATTTAAAACCGTATCTAAAAACTAGTTCGCGTGTGAGGTGGGGCCAAAATAAATTTTGGGAGAAGGTGTGGTACGCGATGCCGGATCAGAGGCGTAATAAGAAATCATCTAGTTACAAGAATAATATAAATTCGTACACGATGAGAAGCGGTGTGCAAAACGGGACGATGCGGTCGTTTTCGTTCACGGAGAAGATGAGAGGGCCGTCTGGGGGCTTGAGCGGTGCTCCCGAGTTTGCGGAAGTAGGTTCACAGCAAGGGCAGGCTTCGTACGGTCCTGATGGAAGGCCGCCATCGGATCATATTTACTCGTCAATAGACTCTGATTACTCCTCGTTAGAGCTCGGAGGGAGCAATCCTAACCGACGCCGGGAATTTCGGCACTGGCCGCCCCCGCCCCCTCTAATTGATACCCAACCCTCAGGTCAAGCCTACCTTGTCTAGTCCGCGCTTCTCATGAACTCACTTATGGAAACTATTTTAGTCAGCTTCGTGTGAATCATTATGTCATTACAAAACGCGCTATTATACCAAATAATTAAAATTTTAATCTATTTTTGTATTTTCTCGCCATTCCAAAGGCGTATGTTTCGTAATGTTGGTGTAAATACATTCTATAAGACTGCTGTAGAGTATGTTACTTTGTAAATAATGTAAATAACTGTCCATATAATTTAAGTCACGAGTATACTATTTATATACTTTAATAAAGCCATTGTGATAATTTTTGCATACATCGACATTTTATTTCCTTCATCCTTTTCCCTTATTTTGTGTTCATTTTTGTATGTATTTAGGTAATTAGTAGCATTACAGAAACTGTTCTTAAAACTTAATAATAATATTTAAAAATAAAACGTATTTCATTTATGGAATTGCTAGATCGCTACACACTTAAATGCATACTAAACACAAAATAGTATCAGAACTAGTTCGAATCTCTGACATGAAGCGCCTATAAAATGCGCTCACAGTAACAGTATACATTACACTGGGGAAAAGCGGACCTTTTTTGAAAGCACAAGATTATAAAAAGGCTATATACTTGCACCACCTAAATCTGACAAGGCACAGGACGGCAAACGTGACTAGAATGCAGCGGTCACCTCTCATAGCGTATCATAAGCCTAAGGTAAGGCACCTCCTGAATTTTAAATCACATCGGTATACATTATCTACAAAAGAAGCCCGCTTGCAAATTGCGTGGTTGCAATTGTCAATTTTACAACACAGCCGTAAAATGTCTTTAGTGTTGCTTTGCCGTATCAGGGAAACGACATCAGAACGGTAGTATCATTAACGTTGCGGTCATTTAAATGTAACCTTAAAGGAATAGCTTTACTTGAAGCGTTCCTTACCAGTAACACTTTGTGCAACTGGTAAGCTCCTTGTATTATTCTACTACAAAACATTTCATTAAATTCGTTGTTTCCATTACTGGATATAAGCTGCTAAATTCCACTTTATGATTTCTCTTAGTTCGCCTTCGTAGGTAATGTAATGACTCATTTATTCGATTTTATCGCTTTAGGATATGATATTTTTCCAACACACATTTCTCTATCCATTACGTCATCCAATAATGAGTCATCAAGCGATCATCTCAATGGCCTATCCGGTCACAAACTGGTGGATTAACACAAATGGACTCTAATTGAGGTATCCTTCGAGGCATGACGATCCCCATTGAGTACGGACAACTTCGTTTGCCAAGTTTGTGCCGGCAACATAGATACGAGGGGATGGCGCGGATAAATGCATATCGCGTACAATATTACGATTACCACATAGGAAGTCCTAAAATGGCGTAAGAGTTAAGCTTTGCAAAGGATTATTACGTAATCGAAGAAGTAGTAAATACAGCTTAAAATGGATCAGAAACATAAAATTACTCAGTTAATAGGCATAGAAATTCATAATAAAACAGGTTTTAAATAACAATTTTGCAGCTAAGTGTTGATAGAACTGTTACAATGCAATGCAAAAAGCTTGACGTAAGCCTTAGGGTACAGCCCTAAGATTACGCCTACAGATTTGAACATGAATTGAGAAAAAAGTTTTGTTTTTGTGACGAACAGTAGCCTTTCTTTTGAAGACAATGGCATTATGTTCGAAGGCCATAAATCTAACAAATGTTATGACTCCCAGTGACTCCCTATAACATTGACAACAAAAGATGAGTCGTAAAATTGCTTTTTGTTTTCTGACTACCTGCATTTTTTTGACTACGAAGTTGATATTGCTTATGAATTATTCTCCCTACCTTTGCTTATGCCTAAGCGAGACAAGAAATATAAACTACTCAATGATAAACTAGTGTTCGCTGATAAAATACCTAGCGTAGTGGATGAAATATATGACATACTTATCTGCAATTAACACTAAATTGTAACGTAGGTACCTATGTAAAGTCGAATTCCTAGTATAAGTAGCATTGCCAGTGTGAATTGTATTGTATATCAGAATTATCAGAGGAGCTGTCATCATCACCCATCTCCGTATGCATTTTAGAATCTAAGAAGTAAAGAAACTAAAGGAAAATAGTTTTTCGCGCGTGACAAGGAGTGCAGATGCTTTCAGTTCATCCAGTGTAAGTAAACTCGCCTTGGCCACCACTTTGGTCTTAAGCAACTTGCGACCAGCGTTTTATCTGTTCATTGCGCGGTCGAGATGCGCAACGCAACGTGGTTAGTTGGGATCACGCGCAATGAACAGATAAAACGCTGGTCGCAGGTCTCTTAAGACCAAAGTCGTGGCCAGGGGGTCACTATGGTAAATTGTCTAATAATAACGATTTGTGCCGTGTATCTATTTGCATCGCCATTAAAACTGGTAAGTAAATAGATAAACGGCACATTTTTTTATTATGATCATTTTCATTAGAATACATTCGAATGGTAGCAAAATAATAAATGACTTAATTTCTATGAATCACATTTCTTGGGTAAAAGTATCGATTATAATTTTTTTGATCCCTTACCGTCCCTTTACCTACAAATAATGACTCATACGCAACAAAGAAACTTCTCGATACATTCAAGATGAACGTAAACAGAATTCTCTCAGATAATGCAGCTCATATTGGTTTCAAGGCAATCAAACTCATTACTATGGCCTAAATAAAACAACGAACAATTTTTCAATTCTAATGACTTTCTTACCTTTGTTTTTATGATCCACACGACCTTTGTGTTACGCAAGGAGGAACCTTCGTGCCAATGCAAATGAAAGTACATCAATTGTAATATCTCTCATTATTGCCCTGATCTATAATTAAACGTGGGTTATTAAAACAATTGTAGAGTAGAACAACCACATTAATTAGCTGTTAGGAAAATCCTATACTTACTTAGTTAATTCTTCAAAATAAACTTGTAGGTTACGGTATATATTATTTATTCATGCTATAGTCAATTTTGCTGTTAATTATGAATCAATGTAGTCAGTCGGTAATATACTATAACTACTATAATAATTACAATTATATTGATAAATAGTCAAATAATAATAACGCTCATAAAAAATGTACATATGTATATTAAATACTGTAGAATTTTCAGTATTATTTTTGCCCAAACAGAAATTTTTAATACCATTGTTTTTATTTTTTATGTAATCATTATTCATTTATTTTATTACCTAGAGTCAAATTAACTAAGTGGTTTTCAAACTATTGGTACTAAGACTATAAGTAAAATGTCAAGGTCATTTAAACACAATCAGCAAAATTATTGATTATAATTATTGATTATAATAAATATCGTATAAAATCAAGCTTGTTTCGTTGGCAATCGTCCATTTACACAATTAACGAAATAATCCATGCATAGGAATTACCGCGTTTCGAATGCGTGATGCTTGATAACCTACCTCGTCATCTTGATATTACTCAATTTAATTAAAATGTTTAGTTAATAGTTTAATTGAAGTGCTCCCTGAATACTTCCCGGGTTATGTAATCAAACAATTTCGCAATAGATTGAAGTCATCGTAATTTATCGTACAGTCTAAATTAAATTAATCCTTAATATTTAAACGAAATATGTACCTACATAGTTTGTAGCAATACTAACATTTGGTATCTAGCGCGTTTTTCAAAAAAAGTGTACGTACTTACATGAACTTTTCTTTTCCGATTTTTTTTTGTTTTTCTTACTCTGAATCGTTGATACTATCGATCCTCATACAAGATATCCACATTAATAAAAAATACGACAACGACGACCGACGACGTCGTGACGTGTGACGATCTGGAATGGAATATTTGGGTCACTTTTGTTCTTGTAAATACGATCAATAGTATCAACAATTGAGAGTAATTAAAACAAAAAACAAACGAATTCTGAAAAAATAAGTTTATTTACGTAGGTACACTTTTTTTCAATAACGCCCATTAGATTTTTTTTTGTATTAGTTTGTGTTCAGTCTTTACTGTGGACACATTCAAAGTATTAAAAACCTAATTTTGGCGCTGCATCCGTACAGATAATGTAAAGTGCCCTTGCTGATTGAGATTATTTAATGCATTCGACGTTAAAACTGTCATTAGAATAGGGGCATATGCCTGATGACGAAAATCCCATTTAAATATCTCAAACGAACCTACAACAGTTTTAATGTTGCTTGCTAGAGAGAGAAAACGCTAGAGGATCGTGACGTCAAGATCCTCTAGCGTCATAGTAAATGACAATCGTTTGGTGCGACAAGGTGCGTTTTGCGGAAAAGGAACAGAACATACCCCCCTCTTAAAACTTTGGATACTTATAACTTATAACTTTGTGATTATTTAACTTCCTGCGTTGTTTTTTTCTTCATTTGACTACATTTTTAATACTTTTTCGAGAAAATGCAACATTATTGATTATTTCATTTAGTGTCTACACCCGTATTAGAATATTCTACCTTGGAAGGTAAAGTTGTTTTTTGAATGAACTACAATAATACAATACAAATATTTTGTGAAATAAAATAAATAAATAAAAATTAAAATCATTCATTTCAGAGCATGGCTCCATATAATATGTTAGTAACAAAATACCTTACTCCTAGTGTTAAAAATTTTGTTCACCAAAAAAAGTACACATTACACAACGAAAACTACTTCGATGCAATTTGGCCAACTCAAATAACCTCAAGTAAGTATAGTTATGATTTGTATGAGCGAAACTTCACTTATACCTACGTACCGTCAAGTACAGAAAAATATGTATCGATATAATAAAATAAAATAAATAAATAAAATATCTTTATTTTCAGACAACATGGTCCATAGATTGTTAGTACACACAAGGAAAAAAAATACTTAATGACCTATGTTAGTAGAGCAAAACATTATTTTGTTTACAATTTAAAAGCCAGACTTGGCAGCCTCAACGAGGTGCACACGTACTAGGAGCGTGCAGCCCATTGAACCTGCCGAGCAAGGCGCTGTCCTGCCTTCCCGCCACGACCTGCAGGAGACTGTTGGGGCTTCCCCTCACTCGGCGTAATAACGAGGCGACTTTGTTACGCATCAACGCAAAAAAATCGTCTGTGTGCGCATCTGCAAACATGCCTGAAGCACTGCAGTGTCGAGGAAGCCCCACCATCGCCCGGAACAGGTTGTTGTATAATATACGAAGGGCATGATACGCTTTTTGGGTGTAGCTGGTCCATAGACTGCTGGTGTAAAATGTTTGGCAAAACGCCTTGAAAAGTGTGACTTTGACGTCAAGTGTGCAACCAGCAAATCTACGAACGAGCATGTTCCCTCTTACAGCCAATGCCCTTCGCTCTCTTTCTATGTCGGCATCATCTTTCAACTCCTCATCGACAATGTGCCCCAGGTATCTAAATTGCGAGACTCTCTGTAATGGTGAACCATTGAGATAAACTGGAGGGACAGACGCAGGCGGTCTGTTTTTGCCTTTAAATACAAGGAGCTCACTCTTTTTCGAGTTGTATTTCAATCCATGCTTGCCTGCATAGGCCTCACAAATCGCTATTAGTTTACGCAAACCACCGATCGTGGAACCCAACAGCACCATGTATTATAGTCATGTAGTAATATAATCCTCTCATAAATAAGTACCGAAACCTTAATCCGCTGTCACAAGAGCGATGGGACATATTTATGAGTAAGTTTTATGCACCCATATCTTTACACTTGACTGTACCTAAACCACAGATGTATGAATAAAAGGAGATCGGACATGGCGGCCGATTTGTATAGAGTGAGCCTGTCGCAAGTACATTAACCCACACAACGCCCAAGTAATTGACAAGACAAAGAACGCACACATCTAAAACACACACACTTACACGCTTATTTGACAATAAACGCGCATCATATCAGCCATTTTGGAAAAAAACGTAATATTCTCTGCGATCAGCACGCGTGCACAGTATGGCAGTGTATGCCCATTGAGCATACAGCTGCGACACGGCCGCCGGCGGCTTGTCCTCTCTCTAGTATTCTATGCTCTGAGACCTAAACCGATGGTATTCCATTTTAAATAAGAAAGACGCCTACTGTTCCTGATTTTGACCCATCAAGGGCAACTGCAATTGTGTCACCATGAATTTCGAAGGACGATATGCGATTTTGACTTACAATTCACTACATTATCTACATCTAATGTTAATCTATATAAAGGGTGCTGCTGGTACGGTGATCAATATAACACGAAATCTCTTGACACTTGATTACAGAAAAAATAATAAGATGTATAATCTGACACATGATTAAGGCAATATCGGCGATAATCTCAGCTTTAATCAATCATTAACCTTTTTCTTCAAAAAGGAGATAGGTACTTTACAAGATTTTATTTAATTTGCAGTGTATGTAGTTAGTAGGTGTAGTTGAACTTTTAATAAAACAGTCGTTGGTATTGTAACCTTCTGCCTTGGACAGTAGGTAGAGTTTTTTTTTGAATGAATTACTTTGATGCAATTCGACCAACTCAAATAATCTCATGTATGGTAAATCCGACGACAGTGCAGTAGTAAGTTAAAATCGAATGAAGAAAAATTCTCTTAGTTCGAATTTGACCCATATTGCTTTGACATAAAGTGATTAAAGTGCCTATGTCATACTCTAGTACCGTCGAGGACAGGGACGTTTATCTTATATGTATGTATTTTTGTCTGGGTCAAATCTTCCAAGTTCCCAAGTCCACTCGCGTTAATATTATGTAACGTACAGATGGAGACGGAAGGTAACCATAGGTAGATAAGTAAACAATTTTAAATATTTATTTCACAGGAATTCTTAATTACACAAGATTAACCCGTATTAACGCTAAGACTCTTAATCAATCTTGTCCTATTGCATCTCATCTTGGGGAGGCGCACACAAAACGCACTTACTCAATCTTGAAAGGGCACAGAGAAGTATTCTTAAAGTAGGCATGTTCCTTCCATTTCTTTACCCTACAACTGATCTCTATAAAAAATGTAATGTCTTAACTGTTAGACAACTCTTTATCCTGCAGATCATACAGAAAAAACACTCAACGTTAACCTACGATTCTAAAAAGGTAACTAACAAGCGCCGTTATGATTTGATATGTCCTCCCATTCATTGTAACACTCGGTTTGCGCAAAGATTCTTTGGCTTCCTAGGAGGCTTCCTGTATAATAAAGCTAATAACAAACATTCTATTTACTCAGTAACAATAAACCAATGCAAAAAAATTATCACGAAGTGGCTGCTCAGTCTCGATTATAATGATACTGAAAGGATGTTGATCCCAATCTCATAAGTGATTACCTTAAATATATTTAGTTATGTGCCAAAAAAAAAAAAAATATTTATGTAGCAATATGAACACAAACAAACACACACACACACACACACACACACACACACACACACACACACACACACACACACACACACACACACACACACGCACGCACGCACGCACGCACGCACGCACGCACGCACGCACGCACGCACGCACGCACGCACGCACGCACGCACGCACGCACGCACGCACGCACGCACGCACGCACGCACGCACACACACACACACACACGCACACGCACACGCACACGCACACGCACACGCACACGCACACGCACACGCACACGCACACGCACACGCACACGCACACGCACACGCACACGCACACGCACACGCACACGCACACGCACACGCACACGCACACGCACACGCACACGCACACGCACACGCACACGCACACGCACACGCACACACATTCTTTATTTTTCGCTACTAGTTAGTATAATAAGTTTATATTGGATTGTATAATTGACTTCCAAGACTGTGTTATAGATGTCTGAGGTCTGGAGCCTGGTGACCCGACATACAGGTTTCCCCTAGTTCGGGCACCAGTCTCCGCCGCACAAGTAATGTGACTACTTATAATAACCATAATGTTAATCTGTGTAAACTGTGTACTTTGTGGTGGAGTTAAATAAATACTTTTTATTATTATAATGAGTAATTGATGAGTATGCAAAACAGTCGCCAACAAACTAGCAACCAAAAGCTTGAACCAAAACCAACATTTTTACAGCAAATTATTATTCTAGCTATTGAACGACTAATTGAACTTTCCTAGAAACTAACCTATCTTACCCATCAACATTTAATACCGCAAAAATTATGCGCGAAACTGAAGACTGAGGCCTCCTTATATAAAACCTGTGTTCGTTTAATATCACCCTTTGAAATTATTACAAACTGTATTTATGTCCATCTTCCTTATGTAGTCCACACCTTTTATAAAACATGAAAACGAATGGTTAACTTACTTAACTGGCTAACGTCTAATGCAGCTTCAAGACGCCTGCACAGCAGCACGGTTATCACAAGAAGGCCCGCTCTATCTCTCTCTCTCTCTCTCTCGATCTTTCTAAGTTTTCTAATAAGAGAGAGACGGGTAGTGCAAGAAAAATTGAGAGAGCGCTCGCACCGTCTTGTGAATCTTGTGATAAGTAGCCGTGCCAGGTGATTCTAAATGACTTATTTTTTTGAATACTAGGGCAAAGCAGAATATCATCTCGCTATATTTGGAGCAACTCAACTGGGTAAGTACAATCACCTTACAGAAGACTGCAGCCAATGACAATGTAACTTGTGTATTGTGGGTATGTGTTGTATTTCTGGTGGTGAGTAAGGTCGCTGTAACTCCCGGGGCTGCACTTTAAAGCACTGGATTGAAATTGAGAGACCTAGGCTGTGACCACTACGATTCTTGAAATCATAAAAAATAAATTGACACATAATTCCTCACTCTTGGTCTTATTTCTAAAGAAGACCTTTTATTAAGAAAAAATTGCAAATAGGTTTTTCTTCATAACGTTGTAAAATGAATCCTGTTAAATCACCTATCCATGAGCTACTTACAACATAATTAGAAAGGACAATAGAATTAAACACTAGCTAAAAGAATGAAATGTTATGAAAATTCATAAAGCGACTATAGCGGTATTTTAATTTCAGTATCAGTTTCCCGTTAAAAGCGGAGTTCTTAAGAAAGGCAAATTATTTTTCGCAAGAAGTAGGTATCATACTCTGACAATGTACCTACCCATATTTCACGGAGTTAGCAGGAGAAATATTTTAATCGTTACCTCCACAACACAGTACGTAGAAATTGATTGATTACTGGGAAGCTAATGAGAATTTCAGAATGAGCAATTAACTAAACGCTGTTATGGCTAGGCTTGTTTGTAATTGCCATATCAACAAAGACGAGAATTCGGGAGAAACTGGAATAATCTGAATTTATGTTATATCCTAACTAATGGCGGTGTAACAAGAGATTTGCGGCAACAACATTCAAATAGGTAATTAGAGGGGCAAATAGGATGAGTGTATTCTAGAATACAACGTAAGATCAATTAAATTTAAATTAAACGCCTACGTAGCATGGTGTTGAGAAAAGAAGATATCTATATTTTTCTTAACTAATCCATACTATTTATACTAAAATTATAAAGAGAAAAAGTCTGTTAGGTTGTAAGTTTTTATGTAGGGGGTTATCTTGGGAACCATCTTATTTCCAAAAAAAAAAAAAGTTTTACTATTTTCATAACTTATAAGAAATAAAATACATCACGGGTCATATAAGTTATTAAATAAAAAGGGGCCAAGTGCGAGTCGGACTCGCACATGAAGGGTTCCGTGAAAGAAATTGCGGTTTACGATTTATGACGTATTAAAAAAAAACTACTTACTAGATCTCGTTCAAACCAACTTTCGGTGGAAGTTTACATGGTAATGTACAACATATATTTTTTTTAGTTTTATCATTCTCTTATTTTAGAAGTTACAGGGGGGGGACACACATTTTACCACATTGGAAGTGTCTCTCGCGCAAACTCTTCAGTTTAGAAAAAAATGATATTAGAAACCTCAATATCATTTTTGAAGAACTATCCATAAATACCCCACACGTATGGGTTTGATGAACAAAATTTTTTAGAGTTTCAGTTCTGAGTATGGGGAGCCCTAAAACTTAATGTTTTTTTTTCGATTTTTGTGTGAAAATCTTAATGCAGTTCACAGAATACATCTACTTACCAAATTTCAACAGTATAGCTCTTATAGTTTCGGAAAAAAGTGGCTGTGACATACGGACGGACAGACAGACGGACATGACGAATCTATTATAAGGGTTCCGTTTTTTGCCATTTGGCTACGGAACCCTAAAAAAAACCGTTATACAAAATTTAGCTGTATAGATTCATATTCACGCCAATAAAAAGTGTACATAATTTAAATATGATGTGTGCTAGTGCAATTAATTCTGGATGTACTCAATAGATAATATGCACGTTTCAAAGATATAAACAGTTAAAAAAAACCGGCCAAGTGCGAGTCGGACTCGCGCACGAAGGGTTACGTAGCATTATAAACACGGCAAAAAATCACGTTTGTTGTATGGGAGCCCCCTGTAGCCTAGTTGGTAGTGACCCTGCCTACGAAGCCGGAGGTTCTGGGTTCGAATCCCGGTAAGGGCATTTATTTGTGTGATGAGCACAAATATTTGTTCCTGAGTCATGGATGTTTTCTGTGTGTTTAACTATGTATTTATCTATATAAGTATGTTTAAAACAGAACGCTGAAACCCCTTACAACACTGATCATGCCAGTAAAAGGCGTAAAGATTTTGTTTGTCCTAATTATAGTCAAACACGACACGCTTTCTCTTCTAGATTTTTTCTTTTCCTAGGTCCACTTATTTACAAAAGACTTAATGCACGGCTAGATTTATATCCCCTAAACTACACGAAATGTAAATCAACGCTACGAGAAGCCCTACATAATATGTCCTATGACGATACTGAGAAGTTATTTATCGTTTTAAAATAATTTTGTTCTATCTTCTATCTTTTTATACCTTTTTTATATATAGGTTATTAACTTACTAATTATTTTGTACTACCTAGTCAATAAGAATCATATTGAATAATATTTTGCATGTGAATAACATATTCAATTGTTAGTTCTTTTTTGCCTGAAACACAGGGTATCCTAGTTCAGGCACGTGTTATTTGCCCCTTATATTAAGCTCCTAGTCTATAGTAAAGTAAATACTGATGTACATTATGTTTTATCAATAAATTATTAAAATATTATTATTATAAATTATTATATAAATTATTATTATTATGTTTATCGTCGTCTAGTACCCATAGTACAAGCTTTGCTTATTTTGGGACTAGGTCGATTTGTGTAAGACAGTAAAAAAAAAAAAAAAACTTTTTTTTTAATACCTATTTGTTGTTATATCGGAAACAGAAATACATCATCTGTGAAAATTTCAACTGTCTACCTATCACGGTTCATGAGATACAGCCTGGTAAAACTTTTTTTTAATACCTATTTGTTGTTATATCGGAAACAGAAATACATCATCTGTGAAAATTTCAACTGTCTACCTATCACGGTTCATGAGATACAGCCTGGTGACAGACGGACAGACAGACAGACAGACAGACATACGGACAGCGGAGTCTTAGTAATAGGGTCCCATTTTATTCTTTGAGTACGGAACCCTAAAAATTACCAAAGACTTGGGAAAAAATAATAATGGTTTTGGCTTTGGTAATTTTTAGGGTTCCGTACTCAAAGAATAAAATGGGACACATAATAGTAAAACTTTTTATTTAAAACAAGCTGACCATGCGGCTCCGCCTTACTTAATGGAGGCGGGATAAAAATATCCTCTTGAACCCTAAAAATTACCAAGGTCGGTTCCGTACTCAAAGAGTAAAATGGGACCCTATTACTAAGACTCCGCTGTCTGTCCGTCCGTCCGTCCGTCCGTCTGTCAGTCACCAGGCTCTCACTGATACCGTGATAGTTCCAACTGAATTTTTCACAGATGATGTATTTCTGTTGCCGCTATAACAACAAATACTAAAAACACAGAATAAAATAGTTTTGTTTATAGATAATGGTACGGAACCCTTCGTGCGCGAGTCCGACTCGCACTTGGCCGGTATTTTTCCTTATTGCTGTCACTATCATAATCCGTTAAAAATAAGGGGGGGGTTTTAAAGTAACCCCGATGTGGGTATAAAGTTGATCACAGACTTAATATTTTTTTTCTAAGAGATACATAAATAATCTTTTTTTTGTCGGTGCAATTGATAGAGGACCAAAAACCGATATTTGCATTTTTTTCCTTATTTTTTTGGATTAACGTTTAGGGAGGTACCTACAGACGTTTTAATTCTGAAATTGATCAAATTAACCCCATTTCACGGTACCGCTAAATAGTTTAATATCTACTAATTTATGTTTTCCAGTATAAAGTCATATCGTTTTGACAAATTACAATTTAGTCCCTGGGCGACCGAGCTCTGCTCGGTTGAAAATGGAGAAAATACGGAGAAAACGAATTTTCCCGGACATGAGACCTATCTAGATCGATATCTCGCCCTCGTAAACCCCTGTATTCCAAATTTAATCGAAATCGTTAGAGCCGTTTCCGAGAACGTGATTGCAAATATATAATATATGTACAAGTATTGCTCGTTTAATTACAAAATTATATATAACTAACCTCCTACCTGTAATCAAAATATAATTATCTGAACCTGAAATAATTTAAATAGTATTCAAGCCAGGTCAACAAAGTCACCAATGGGAGTCCCCGGCCATCCGAAAAGAAAATTTTGTAATCGAGTTTCGTTTTCTACATCTTTATACTGGAGATTAGGCGGAACCTATCGGCGCCTATACGGCATTGTACTAAGTAAGGTTAACAAAGCCGTCTATGAGGTCCACGACAATGAATGGATTTAATTAAACCTCATTCTTCTCCCAACATCTCGAATATGGGAAAATAAGTTTGTATATAAATTTTTCTGAAGTAAGAAAGAACATGGCAAGTAATACTGACGCCTCTGTCAATAAAAAAAAACCACATTTGACACAATACGTCTGTCAGTTTAAGTAAATAAACAATATTTACAAAAGGCCGTTTACTTTCTATTTTTCTTACTTTTCTTAGTATTGTATCCATATGTGGCCGACTCAACATTTATAATTTTTCATGCTGAAGAACTTAGAACAGGTTTGAGTTTAATTCTTGTTTATAATTTTACATTGTCATCTCGAATCAAAACAGAAGTTACGCCACGTGACGTCACGCAGCCAAAGTCACGTGGTCAACGCACAGTAGTTTCTTTAAATTTATATTTTAGTAACTTACCGATAAAAAATTAAAAAACGAAAAACTTATTGCAAATCTGCAGCATGAGACGAATCCAGTGACATATAATTTATCAAAATCGGACCATAACTGTAGATCTGATGGCATGTACAAAAATCGGGCTCGCGTAATAATAATATAGATAGATAGATATATTTGATCTAAACTATGTCCCCTTGCAATTAACGGAGATTGTCACGAACACGTTGTTTAGTGCTGCTATGTACCTCATCCAACTAGGGTCACATTTCAGTGCACGAAAAAAATTTTCACCCCAATATCGATGTAATGCTATTCACAGTTGCAATCTAACATTTAATACATTTCATAGTTGCTTGCGAAACCGTTCGACTCCTCATATTCATCAAACGTTTGGCTTTTAACAACCTTCTTTAATTATACAATAGACGAGCACTTCATTAAATTGTCACTCATGATGCCACTTTTCGTAATCAACTTTGAGTTATTTCATGTAGTTGCGTAACGCAATATTGATACGAACGTGACTTTATTGATTTTCGAAGTAATAGATATAAGTTGAATGGAGCTTTCTCAAAGCACGTGTTGAAATTGCTACTTGAACCTATTGATCATAGGCGATATTGATATGTGCAGTTGTGAGTTCGTAACAATTGTAATGTGACAAGTTGCTAGTGATCAATGGAGGCATTTGTGTGGGCTAGGTCAGTTTTAATTAGGTTATCAGTATTCAGTTAAGTGCACTTCTAATATTGTACACTAAAAAAGTATTTCTTTATTCAGCGCTACTGACGCGATATTAATGCGACACAGGTGATCTATAGCAACAGTCGCGCGTGCGTGAAACCCAGGTTTGTATTGCTGCAAAAAGTCTCAAGAGCAGTTACATACGACGCCTTAGCTAGATTTTATCATCACCATCATCATATCAGCCGACAGACGTCCACTTTACTGCTGGACAGGCCTTCCCCAAAGAGTGCCACAATGACCGGTCCTTTTTTTTTTTTTTTTATTTGGGGAAATGCCTTTACGCATCCCACCTAGCCGAGGAACTAGGATGGGTATGACGGGCTCCCGGGAACCCCCCGGACTACCGTCTAAAACCACCAAGGTATGCCCTCTCTGCCGTGTAATAGGGGCGTCATGGGATCGCGAACATTTCACCACGACGCCCCTCGGCAACAGCCGCAGCTGCCCTCACTACTGAGGCAAAAGCCCCCCTCCCGTCGTAAGCGTGCAGCGCGACACCACACGCTTCCCGACCCGACCAAAGGACCTCTACGCCGGGAGAGGATGATAGACCTCGGATTCACCCTCTCAGGTCCCCCTGTAACTTTTTATAGAGGTTTTCTCCCTCGCAGCCACAACTCGGCCCCGGCCTGACGGTCGCAGCCCCCGCGCCTAACATGAATCCTCTGATAGCAGAGGATTTGTCAGGGTTCCGGGTCCGTTATTTATTATAGAGGCAAACGGCAATGGCCTCTCCCTCAAGCCGCACCTGGGGTATCTTGCGATTCCCTGGGCGGAACCCCCCGACCCCCCGTGTCGGGTTATTGGTAACACCAGCAAGCGATAACTTAGGGTTCACTAAATTATCACTTGCCGTTGTCTCCAGGGCGCACCGGCCAAGACACTACCCATTCCTGCGAATCAACCGAATCAAGAGGAATCGGTAGAGTCCAGACACTCGAGGAGGTTACCCGACATAGCGCCCCACAATGACCGGTCCTGCGCCACCCGCATCTCACCCCGCTTTACCCACACTTCGCCTGCCGTGGTCGCCACTCGAGAACCTTTCCGCCCCAACGGCCATCAGTCTAGACTTAAGGCGACTGTGACCCTCAAAACGTTGCCCATCTCTGTATTATTATATGCTGTTGTCTTTGTCGGTGCATGGACCATCTACCGAAATTTGAATAAAAATCATAGTGACGAAATAAATGATTATTTCGGAATTAGCTCCGTCCAGGTCTGAGACAAATGAAGAGACAATATTTTTCTAAAATACCGCGATGATATCACTTGTCGTTTTGAAGCAGTCATCATCATCATCATCATATCAGCCGAAAGACGTCCACTGCTGGACATAGGCCTCCCCCAAAGAGTGCAACAATGGCCGGTCCTACGCCACCCGCATCCAGAGGACTCCCGCGACCTTTACCAGGTCACGCCTCGCCTTCCAGTACGTGGTCGCCACTCGAGAACCTTTCCGCCCCAACGGCAATCGGTTCTTCGTGCAATGTGCCCCGCCCACTGCCACTTAAGTTTAGCAATTCGGAGGGCTATATCGGTTACCTTGGTTCTGCTGCGGATAGCCTCATTTCTAATGCGATTGCGCAGAGAAACTCCCAGCATAGCCCTCTCCATCGCCCTTTGAGTGACTTTTAACCTTCTTATGAGGCCTATAGTAAGCGACCACGTTTCCGTTCCATATGTCATCATTGGCAACACACACTGGTCAAAGACTCTCGTCTTGAGACACTGCGGAATATTGGACGAAAAGGTGTGCCGTAGATTCCCGAATGCTGCCCATGTTCTATTGTCCCGGATTCGACGATTGACCTCTTTCTCAAAGTTGGACCTACCTAACTGGACAGTCTGTCCTAGGTATACATAATCGTCTACAACGTCGAGCGTAAAGTGTCCGATTGAAATGGGAGTTGGTACTACTTGGACGATTGGCATGATCTTCGTCTTATCCATGTTCATCCTTAGACCAACTCGCTCGGAGGTTTTACTGAGGTCATCGAGCATAGGACTCAAGCAGTTTGCAGTTTAAAGCAGTTGAAAAATTAAAGTTGAAACAGCGTCGCGAACCTAAGTGACATTTTAACCCAGAACGAATAGATTTTTTTTATCTAACAGATTTTTATTACCAGCAATGAAAAACGTTTACGGCATGACAACCGATCATTACATGCTTCCAAAAATAATAAATAGTCTCCCAAAATACAAACAATATAATATATCAGCTCTTTAGCTTCTTAAACAAGTATTACATATCAAGTAACAACTATGATTACGCCTTGTAACCAACCAAGTTATTGTTCATCAGTGATACAGTAAACGGAATGTAAGTACATATATTGATGTTAACTGTCACGATTCACACACATTATTTTTACTATACCTCTGAGAGGTTCTAATAAATAAGCCAATTATAATAATGTGATTAAGTCACGTTTTATAAAAATATTTGTGAATGTAAACTAACATACCTACTTAGTAAATAGTTAGACCGAACTATAGCTGTAAATAAGCCACTAATGGCTTTAGCACCTAATTATGAAACTCTGCGATAAGTATTAATTATTTGGAACTTTAAATAAAAAAACTAAATTAAAGAATAATTAAGATGTTATTCCAGTTTAATACTAGTTGGCTCTGTGCCAGCTTGTCTATTTTTCAATAGTTTTTTTTTAATAATTTCGAAAATCTAAGTCATCAATAAATTGTAGGTATATAATCATCGAACCTGCTCACAAACTCTCAATTTCACTAGAATCGGTTGAGAAATGCGACCTGTGGAGGAGAATAGCCGAACAGACGCCAGACATACCTACGAAACAATTAAGTATCATAAATTTTGTTTATCACACAATAATTATGTTGTATTAATTGTGGACGATATGCTCATAACTGCTTTTAAATAAGTGAAAACTATAAGGTAAGAGGGGTTGCTTGAGGACTTTTGCATAGTTTGACCCAACCGCAGATTTCTAGTCCACTTGTCGCTATATTATAGTCTGTTCTGAGGGGAAATAGGAAATAGTTTTAAAGGGGTCCCCTTTATAGAATGCGGAAGGCATGGAGAACATTTTATGAATTATTTTTGAAAAAAAGATTATTGAAATAATAAGTACAGCTAAGCAATGAATTAAAGTATGTAGTTTTAATGTTTTTTACCGTGCTGGTTTTACTTATTTTTTTAAGAATGAAAGAGGTTTTTCCATTAGTGGTACACAGTAAATTGTACAATTTAACATATTTTAATACTTATGTGCAATAAAAGTTACATACAATCCTGTGTATACCTTCGTTTATTTAGGCTTCACTCGCTTTTTGCAAAGGATGTGTACAATTCCGCGGGATAAAATAATAAGGTAAACGTCCTATTCGCCGACGGTGCACTAGTGTATGACATGGGAACTTTATGTAAAGTGGCTTAAATTCGAATAAAGCAAAATTGTCTAATTTAGTTCGAATTCAACCCATATTGCTTTGACTTAAAGTGCCTATTTCATGTGCACCGTTGAGAATAGGGACGCTTACCTTACAGTCTATGTGCATTCAGCCTATTCTTTACACAAGTAAAATATTTTTTAAATTGCTGGAAGCTATTCCGGAGATTCCATACAAACTTACAAAGCTACGATCTCACAGAATTTTTCTGTTTAAGTATAATGTTAGTGTACACGACAATTGTCTGAAGACATATAATAAAGGCAACTCTTTTCTCTTCTTTATTCTCTGAAGTCCATTGGTATTCGCAGCAGAGTCGAGCTTCGGCCAGTTCGTTCGAGTTCAATTTCAATTTAGATACTTTAATAAATAGAATTGCATATTTTTCTTTTTCCTTCGATAGTTGACTGCCAATTTCATTTCCTAGCTAGAAAAAATGCGTGGTTTTTTTCGTTTTAGCGAGTAGAATATTAGTTTCATATTTTCTGAATTTAAATGAGTGCTGAACAGTGCACATTGTTTATTATTAAATAGGTACCTATATATTTCTACGATTAAAACTAAAACATGTATTTTGACACATCTTAGGAATTTTAATTTAATTATAAACATTTTAGCAATGCAATATTATAAAGCTCAGTTTGTTTACTTTTGTTAAAATTTTCACATTGTGTATTTCTGAATAATGAGCCCTTTATAAATGAAAAGTTTAGATTAGAACAAGGTCGAAGCCAAAATTGAATTTCTTTTACAAAAACGTCACTCTTTTCTAATTCCATTTTATGATTCGATAACAATCTTAATGGTACGATTCAGCGAGCATTCAATTACGAAAACAATAACTTAACCCTTCTAAAAAAATAATTAAATGTCCACCCGTTGACACGGCATCCATTTTCCTTTGAAATACCGCGTTTTCGTCATCACAGTTAAAACGGAAAAATTCTAAATTAAAACACATCAAGATTCTTAACATCCAAGTTCAAGCAAACTCGGCCGTAATAAAAAAGTCAAATATTAGACAATGATAACAAGGTTTACGGCCGAAATGATGGGAGATGAGAATAATTTTATGGCGTAAAAATGGGCCATAGCGTGGAATGAGACATCGGGATGACTCTTTATTTGCCCGCTGTCAACGGTCTTATTTGAATTGAGACTTTACCCACTCGGCCATACCTGGAACAGAGGAAGCCAGTAATAAATAATGAAGTGTGGACAGCTCTTTCATACACTTTAAGGCTTATTTAATTTCGTGTGAATGAATTATAGTTCAAACTTTAAACACCTGTTGACGCGACAGTTTTACTGCAGAAACGGAAGAAAAATTCAGCTCCAAAAACTCTTAACGAGCCCGATTGTGAGAATTTTTTCGTAAAATTCCCAAACTCCCGAAAATCCTGAACAAGGAAAATTTATAACACGATGAATACAACCCGCGAACGCATAAATAACGAATTTAATGAACAGTTTTATTTGCTTAATAGAACGTCCTTTGCCTGCGAAATGGAAGCTTCTTTACTTAACGACATTGTTGCAAAAACATTGCTCCGGGCGAAATTTGCTGGTAGTTCGCTCTTAATTACTATAATGTCATTCGCGCTCTGCTTTGGTGGGGAGTACCTATTATTTTCATTCATGGTTTGTTGAACACTTTAAATGGCAACATTATTTCACCGTCTAATTTTCATTGTGCAAAATTTCATTCAGTTGGCCATAAGACTTTGCAATTACGGAGGTACGTGTCCCACCGCATATTAGCCGTTTCGTGTGTTCATCGTTTGTACGCAGGGAAATTATATGTTTTACGATACCACAATGAAGGTATGTGCGGAGAAAGCTTCGTTTTCCTTAATTGGATTTTAATTTTCACTTAACTTACCTACTTTGCTTTTGTTTACTTTGCGTAATTAGGCTTCAGGACCGTCAGTTTACCTACAAATTGTGACTATGGCAATTAAACGCGGTACTATGGCAATTAAACGCGGTACTAAATTGTAAATTTTGTCTCAGTTGGCATTTGGTACGTACTACTTAATTGCCGATTTCTTTAATTTTCTATACTTTAAGTTACGGAGTGACTTTAACGTTCATTTTCTGTAGGGTAGTTAAAAAAAATCACCGCTTTTAACAAGCAATTCAAACTAAGGCCCTCAGGGTATTCTCATACCAACTTGTTATTAGGTTTCACTAATAAATGTTAGTCAATTTCGAAATCCGGTTGCTAAATGCACTTTAGAACTTCCGTGCGTTAGTACCCAACCCAACCATAAACATGCAATTTACGCACACTCCTAACGGAAACCTGGCGGGATGTGATACCTATTTCCAATAGCAGGATACTTGTAAACGTGAATTACTGCACGTGTGCGTGAAAGCCTTGTACAAAATGAAGTAATTACGCAATCCGTTAATGATTTTGTCGGAATCTCAACGGAAATGGAGATAATACGATCGTTTAGCTAAAAATAGAATAAAATATTGAGGCGTGGTAAAACATGGCTTCTCATTTTGTATCAAAAATTTATATAGAAAAGAAGAAGAATTACAGTCATGCATTTAAACTACTAATAACAACATATATTTACAAAATACAAAAGGGAACCAAAACAAGGGAAAGACGTTAAGTGGGCCACTCAGCATGGTGCCACAACATGTCGAGTTGCTGGTTTTACTCTAAAAACCATTGGCACCCACTGGGACCTTACTTAAAACTAGGGTCGATGACGGCATAGAGGACAACGACTGATCACATTACACCTAATTAAAAATAGAAAAAAGTAATAAGTATGTAATATGATGTCCCTCTTGTCACTTTTTCTGTTCTTATGTACGTATCGTAGGTTCTTTATTTTTATTTTCTGTATTCAATTCATAAGAACTCAAAGTACGACAATCTCAGTACCTACTAAAATTAGTATCGCTAACAACATTTTCAGAATCATAACAAGAAAAAAATGCCGCAACATTTGTACAACTCAAAACACCTTTATGCGACTTACGAACATCATAAATTTATTTGCAGACCCGCCAACGGAAGACATTTAATTTAATATAACAGATGTTCCCATCTCGAGTGGACACGGCTCGCTGCGAATCCTTTGAGTTTGTCGCGGGTTGCTAAAAAAAACATAAGATCTGTCAACAAAGGATTGTTATTACAAGTGCGTTCAAGGAGTTTTGTTATTGGGCGCTTCAGTCAAAGATAGCAAGAAAAATATGCTGATATTGATTTTGCTGGCTTGGCAGTAAATAAGAAAATTTTGTTTTTGTTTCGTTTGCAATCTAATATTTTACTTGACAAGGTTCTGACTTCCGTATTTTGGTATTAAACTCTCAAAAATAATTTTATTTTTTTCGGATTAACCGGAGTTTTGCCATTTCAGATTTCGCAAAAATTAAGATTTGTAAATTGTAGTTTTGTAAGTTTGTATTTAGGGGGTAATCTCCGGGACTACTCTTATATAGTTAGAATGAGATTTCGGGATAGATTTAGGGTATATTTTATCTCATGGCTTCGCCTGGGTTCTTTATAATACGCGGGCGGAGACGCGTGGGCAGCTAGTACATATGATAATAAAGCTTTAGATAGGTCGCACAGTATGCCTGCCACCTTATACTTTTCATCAAGATCAGTTACAATGCAATCAATAATTTTGTGTGCTGCAGTGACAGCGGACCTTTTTTGTCTATAGGCGAATTGATTATCATTATCAGTAAACAAGTCGTTTGTTTCTAAGTGGGTCATTAGGTACGGTGATAAAATGGACTCCACAAATTTTTATATTGTGGGTACAATGGTGATGGGTCTATAAAAGTTCAAATCTTCCATATCTCCACTAAATAACTCCACTAATATACTGGAAATACTCTAGTGCTCTTTAAAACAGTAGGATATATACCACTTTCAATAATATATATATAAAACTACTAAAATGTCAGAGATAATCATCGGCCAAATACTTCAAAATCAAAAATCAAAATCAATTATTTATTCTGCAAATAGGCCACAAGGGCACTTTTACATGTCAAATGGTATTCTACAGTATAATATTAATAATCTTACACAATAATCATTTTAAAATTGCAGATTTTAACCAATTAGTACCTAAACGGTTAACAAACTAAATGTCACTAAATAATATTATCAAATACATTCGATATAAGGTCTGTATCAGAATTAACAATAAGTTTATGATATTAATTTAGTACCCCAGAGATGTATAAGGTCTCTGAGCATCCAAATACAATTAATAATTATTCTAATGTTCTTATAGAGATGTATACTGTATCTAAGCGTTAAAACAGATAAAAAGGATAATTAATGTAATATTCTCAGAGATGTACAGGATCAATAACAATAAAACGTGTCAAGATTAGAATGATGTCTCTCGTCAAAATAATTATAACAACACTAGTATTTAGGTAGTTACTATGCCCTTGCAAGCATGAACAGACCGGACTCCACAAACAGCACCCGATCACGAGTATGACGCATATCTCAGCCATCGCCTCCCTCAACCATATGTTAGGGAAGGTGGCGACCCGATCAACGACGCCACCGTAAGCAAAGCGAGCATGACATATTCAAGCCACACTGGACATTGATAATAGCAAAATTAAAGCGTCTTGTTCGGCGAGAAAAAGCATTACGTGCTCTCATGTTACATAAAACGGAACAGCTATTTCCGGTACTTATAATAATAACAAAGGTAATACGCTAAGACAATCATACTCGAAGGTATATTAATTCTAATAGAATTTGACTGCTAATGGCTTAAAGGCATTTTTGTCGTTTATGAAATCGTTGACATTATAATACGCCTTGCTTAGCAAACATTTTTTTTAAATGAGACTTTAATTTACTTAACGGCAAATTAACAATGTCGGTAGGTATTTTATTGTAAAAACGTATACAATTCCCCACGAACAACGTGCTAACCTTGCGAAGACGACTGTACTGCACTGCAATCTTGTGTTTACTTCTGGTGTTGTAGTCGTGGATATATCACTGTTGAGTTTGAAGTCCTGAAGGTTTTTCCGCACATAATATTCTTCAACTTAAAACTATATTTAATGATATGTCAAATGCATCTACAGTTTTACGGGTCTTTAGCATGGATTTCATTGTTTTATCTAAAAGCTAACGTGATCATAGGAAGTGTGAACTTGGGAGTATCTGAGTCATCCATGTGCCTTAGAACGTGCTGTCTGGACAACAACTCGTCACTCTGTATTACATTATTTTCGGCGATTTCTCAGAAATATGAGTTAAATGCATTGGGGAGTTCTTCATGATGATATAAAATTAAAAACTAATTATTGTTTAGGCGACGAAACAGCGTGGCTCCGTTGCGTCGTCAAGTCCAGTGTAGAATTCGGTAGGTTGCCACGGAACCGCCGAAACACGACACCCTTCGGCCAGAAGTCAGCACACGCGATGGTCTCCTGCAGCGGCACCTACAAAGTTATAGGTATACCTATAAAGTTATATTTGTGAACTGTGTTGACTTTGTAATTTTGTATATAGATAGGGGGCAACCTCTGAAACTGCTCATCCTATCGCAAATCATTTTTCACCGGTGTATAGAACGGATTGTTTGGATGGACGTAAGATGACATGTATTTCATACTGCGGCAGTACGCGCTCCTTGTAAAGCTAGCTAGGAAATACAGAGTTTCTACATAAGTTACCTTAAAAGTCAGCCGAACAGTACTCAAAATCAAATGACAACACGCATAGTACCTATGAGTAAAATTGTGAGTCTTCAAGAATAATCTATAATTTACTACAGAAAAACAATGAATAAGTTTTACTCGAGCATATACAATGTTGATCGCGCACTGACAACGAGAGCATTTATTTCTGACATACAGAACCCTGTTGTCAGAGACAACAACCGAGCGTGTGATTCGGGAGGGTTAAAATTATAAATGTACGAATAGCCTTGTTTGTTTAAGTATTTATCTTGTAAACTTCTGGAAATAATATATTTCGTGGACGGTTTTTATTTATCTGGGGAGACCAAATGTGAAAGGTCAGACGTATACAATGTATTAAGTTACATGTGTTTCTGTATGAAAAGTAGTATCTCTTCATCTTTTTTTCTTAAGGAGGGTTTCTTTCAGGTCATATATCTGCTCTCCCACTATACAAATACTAGTAGTAATGATATACACATAGATCAGTCTTTCTTCTTCTTTGACCAGTCCATTTCCAATTTTAGATGGGGCTCCTCGTACGTTGGCGTCAGGATATTCTATCCTGGGTTGTCGATGTAATAAGTGTCCTAATCTCTTTTTCGACATTGGACCACCACGTTGCAGGTGGTCTTCCTCATCCTCGGGGGTGATTTTGGATGCTCAGGGTTTTCCTCACGGAGTAGTTCTCATCTCGTCGCATAACATGTCCGTACCATCTCATCCTGCTTTCTTGGAGTTTTTCCCTGATCGGTGCAACTTTGAACGAGATCACATACACATAGATCAGTAATATTATAAATATGTAGCAAGGAAGCCCTATCGTTATTACATTTCGTGTACTTGTGTCTACCAGGCAATCATAGACAATCCTTTTACAACAAGATTCTTGCTACATACGTTTACTAATGAAATATGCCACTCGTTAGCTAAATTTTTTTCATCTTAGGCGTAATCACTTGAGTCTTTTTACGCTCAAGATCGGACACAAGCAGCACAAACCACATCTAGTGTTAGTTTGTTTGCAGCAGCAAACAAACTAGAACACTAGATTTGGAGAAATCGACTACTTACGTACCAAAACAAGACAGGAGCCGGCAGCTCAGCAAGCGAGTGACCGCGTCACGTCACGTCCCCGTAGATTATAGGAAATTTGCTGTAAGATAAGTTGTAAGGCAGGACAAAATTAAACAACTTTTAAATGTATATAAATTAATTATGTACGCACACACCTGTAACATAGCACACACAACAGGACACTTATACAGATCTTTCAGACAGACATGGACAGATTTGACCGGGTTCGATTCTCGGCCGTGTATAAGGTTTTTTTGAAAATCTTTGAATGTAGTTTTTCTTATCGGTCTCGTGATTCCTAAGAGCAAATTTCCGTATCTCTTATAGTTTAGGATTTTTCCTCACTGCCCCGTTTGAATAATACAGCCTGTATACGCGGGCAGAGCTGCATGGACAGCTAGTAACTACGACACATTTTGCCAACATATGTAAATATTATATCCATAGAACTGCTTATAATTGATTCAACCGAAGCCTCATTACAATTACAATGCAACCTAAAATACAAAAAAAAACACGCTGCTAAACTCTCTTATCTTGTCACAATCACGAGCGCCACAAACGTGATTTCTTTGAATCATATCTCGTATTATCAAATGCTTTTAAAAAATACAGATAATTATACACTTGGCTTATCGGACGACTTATTTGACAGCTTGATATTCAGTTGGCAAAACATTCCAATTCTAATTTGACTTTAAACAAAAGCTACTGGGAACGTTTAAAAAAAAATTGAACATCGCTTGAAGCAAAGTCCCATATCGTCACAGAATCATATTAAATTATATTCAATTTTATACTTTGCGTGTACAGCTTAAGGCTTGATATTGATAACAAAACTAATAATACTTATACCGTTCTTTTTGTATCAATTGTTTCTCAATGTGACTACACCATAAACAATACCTATATTATACTACGAAGCTGAAGGTCCTGGGTTCAAATCCCGGTAGGGGCAAATATATTATATGGGACAAGGTCGATTTGTGTAAGATTGTCCCTAATATTCATTTATTTATTATAGGTACATTACAGTCACAGGCATCAATATATGATGGATCAAAGGCCGCAAAAAAATATCTGACACGCACTTACGGCTCTAGGAATAGAGTTGTATTATATCAGATATTTTTGCAGCCTTTGTTCAATCATATATTAATGCTGGTGACTTTACTTATGTAGTATTTCAAGCCCCCAAAAGTTGTAACCGTGTCATAATAAAAACCTCTAGTTTTAAAGTACGCAACACAACGTATTGTAGGATTTGAAAAGGTTGTAAGAACCCTATATATATATAAAGGCTTTGCATGCCAACTGGTTCACTGGGTTCTTATGTAAATTAATTCATAATATATATATTGTGATATAGCGACTCCATAGCAGTTGAATGCAATGCCTCGTTAAGGCGGAATACGGTGTATTACCATATTATTATTTATTGCAAAATCCATTACTGCTCCAGTTTTCATATTTACAAAATGGTAACAAGATTCAGAAAGTAATAAGATACATATTAATGTACTTTCGCAAAGCAATGTTCACAATGAGTTTGTGCTAGAAATACAAACCTATCACTACAATATCTCATTTTTCCATGTATGGAGTATATATATTTGCGTTTGCTCTACTTTTTGGCGTGAGTTTATCTCTTTCTTCAGTCGTTCACTCTTGACAGAGTGGTTGTGGTTTCATGATGTCATTTTCTTGCCCTTATCCCATTTATTTGGGGTCGGTGCAGCATGTCCTTTTCTTTCATACCTCCCTGTCACTCGTCATCTCGTCACTTACTTCCTTCCTCCTCATATCCTCTCTCACACAGTCCATCCACATTTTCCTTGGCCTACCTCGTTTCTTCCATCCCTCCACGTTCATACCTAACACTCTTTTGGTCATCACTCCGCATAATATGCCCATACCACGCAAGGCGATGGAATCTCAATTTGTCGATGATAGGGTGCTACTTTCAGGCTTCCTCTAATATACTCATTTCTTATTCTGTCCATCTTCGTCACACCACACATCCATCTTAACATTCTCATCTCCGTAACATGTAGTCTTTTTTCATCCGTCATCTTTAACGCCCAACATACATGTCGTTGTATGGATAAAGCAGCTTCCGCGATGCTCCTTCACTTGTTACGGTCTTCAGCATCACGGGAACACTGGACTATGGTGGATTGTGTCGCACTTTTTATTAAATCCGTCCAGTGCGTAGGAGAACGACCGCGCGATCGCTTTCCCTCTACCTGTTCCTGGACAACGCGTCCTGGAATGGCTGTCTTTCGGGCGCACTGTCCATGTTTCTGCACCGTATAAGAAAACTGGGAAGACTAAGCTTCTCATCAGATGAATTTTCGTGACTTTGCTGATACAACGGTTGCTCTACTCAGACTCTACTTATCTTATCGACTGCAGATCTTGTGATAGCACATCTCCCCCGAATTTCGTCCTCACACCCGCCAGTATTCGTGATCGTGGAAGCGAGTTACAGGTTACTTTAGACAACCTCACAGTTGCCAATCATGGAGATATCAGGCTCATTAAGTTCAGCTTGGTTCACGATCATCATTTTGGTCTGGTTTCTGTTGATTGCGAGTCCGAAGGAGAGGCTAGTTGTTTCTAGGCGTGCCAAACTCCAAAACTATTCTTCTTAATATACTACGTGTAAATATTGAACAGCAGTGGGGATAGTATGCATCCCTGTTGAACACCAGCACGTGTCTGAAAACGCGTCATCTATCCGAACAGTCGCAGTCGCAGAGTCGGCGTATGAGACGAACTAGGTGGTTAGGTGTGAATTTATGCCATTTCACGGTGTCAAAGGCCTTACGAAAGTCAACAAAGCAGATATAGAGCGGGATGTTAAACTCTCTGGTATTTTCAATAATTTGTCGAGTCAAATTTACCTACACTAATCTATATTAAGATTATAAAGAGGAAGTGTCTGTAAGATTGTAGCTTTGTAAGTTTGTATGTTTGGCGGTAATCTCAGGATCCGTATATCCTATTTTGAAAATTCATTCGCCTGCGTGTTGAATGGACTTTATCGGTGGTTATACTCGTAAGTTATAAAATATATTTAATCTTTATTTTAACGCGGGCGGATAGAATATGTATACTCGTATGTATGAGGTCATCATCGTGGTACGAGTATTTACTTTTGATGCTTGAATTATATCACTCAATATTAAATTACACTTATACTTGAGATTATTTGAGTTGGCCGAATTATATCAAAGTAGTCCATTCAAAAAGCAACTCTACCGTCCAAGATAGAAGATTACAATTCCAATAACAGTTTTGTAAAAAGTAGACCGCATTAAATAATCTCAACCATTTTTTTTTTTTTTTTTTTTTTTTTTTTTTTTTTTTTTTTTTTTTTTTTTTTGGAAGCTACGGTAGCCTAGTGGTTCAGGCATGCGGCTGTCAAGCGGCGGTCGTGGGTTCGAATCCCGGCTCGTACCAATGAGTTTTTCGGAACTTATGTACGGAAATTACCGTTAGCTTTTCGGTGAAGGAAAACATCGTGAGGAAACCGGTCTAATCCCAATAAGGTCTAGTTTTCCCTCTGGGTTGGAAGGTCAGATGGCAGTCGCTTTCGTAAAACTAGTGCCTATGCCAAATCTTGGGATTAGGTGTCAAAGCGGACCCCGGGCTCCTTTAGGGGCACAACCGGGAATAATAACGCTAGGAAGATGATGATATTTTTTTTATTTTGTTTTGTAACTTTTCTTAATATGCAGAAAGTAAAGTTAATTTTTGGTACAAGCTTTTATTGCCGACTGTACTTTTCTGCATACCATCATCAACTACTCATTGAGACGATTCTAACGAGCCCAAACTCGATGGGGTTGTGTCGTTTTATTGCGGAGTTCCTATGGCCACCTTCCAGCTTCAGCATCAGATCAGCTCCAAGTCATCAAATTATTGCACTGTCATGTGACATACATATGCTTGCCAAATTATAGCTTAATTGGATCACGGAAAGTGACTGAAAAATGGATTGCAAATTTTGACGAACAACTTACATACTTACTACATTTTACATACATACGAACAGTCCAAGTTAATATAAAGCTTGTAAAAAGCTTTCGTAGGTCAAAATCTAATTGAAAAACATTGATTAGAAGATCTGATTGGAAGAACATTATGAAGACGATTGCATTTTTTTTACATACCTACTCGTGATGAACTTGATGTTCTGAAACTGCCGTTGAAAAATTAAGCAGTCATTTTCATAATGATATTCCAGAAGGGAATGAATTTTATTCCTGCTTCACAGTATACCAAGATAAGGTAATATTTTAGCTTCATTATGCAGCTCTACCTATACGTAAATATCATAAAATATTGTATGCATACGATACGGTTTTTCGCGAAACTGAATGACAGGCGAGCTTGTTAAAAGTTAAATCACTGTAGAGGTTCGACCAGCTATTATTTTTAACAGTTACGATCGAAATACGTATGCAAATATATATTACACATAAACATTTCGTATACTACTAGGTAGGTACAGTCGCCATCACATACATCGGAGCAAACAAGCACGTCACAAACATCGGAACAGACCTCTATTTTCAAGGCATTAGGGTGCATGTGCCGATATTTTTGAACACCTATAGTGTACCTATGTATGTGATGGCGACTGTACTTTCTTTAAATTTCTGATATGAGTTTAATTCGGAAAAAATCGGATGAATTTGTTTTCATTTTACTCGGCTCAATATAATGTACGAGTACTTATTTCAACTAGTGGCTCTGTGAGCTGTAGAAACCGCGCGTTTGTCTATATAAAAAAAAATGTAGTCAAAAAATCGAAAAAAATTAAAAACTATATTATAATGATTGAATATGCTCACAAAATTTCACTTGAATCGGTTGAGAAATGTGACCTGGAGAGTAGAGCAGCCGCACATCTAGACATCCGGACATACGAACGAATTTTTGCCCAAGTTGAAACGGGGAATTACGTTCGCTTCGCTCGCTCGAACATATTCAAACTCAAACTAAAAATCTTAATTGTTGGTTAAAGCCACTTAAAAGTTCTACTTATATAAGACAAACAGGTAAGCAAGAACATTATTTTTCTTTAAAGTTTAAATGTCTGTCTGTATGCGTGTGTTGAGCAACGCAAAAACTTGGTAGATCATGATCAAACTGTGAAGTCAGAGCTCCCGAAGATGTGGTGTGTTAACCTTTTCAACACTCTGTCAAAGAGAAAAGTTGACAACCACACGCCAAGTCTTCTTCTTCTTCTCCGTGTGAAGGGATCAAATAATTTTGCCAACTCTATCCCACGGGGTGTAGCTTTTAAGAGGTCTTCCGCCGTTCACGTAGCCGGACACAATGAGCACTGCATCATGTGTTGCGTAGTTTGGATGGTGCCACAGTCGCAGATTGCATCGCTCTCCTCGGATCTGATTCCCCATTTCAGGAGGTTATCTTTAGAGCGACCAGCTCTCGTCCTCAGCCTATTTAGAGCCTTCCACGTGACCCATTTTTCTTTAGCACCAGGGGGCAGGCGTTCTTCAGATGTGATTCGAAGTGAAGCGACTTCTATGCCTTAAGGCGAGCCTCTTGGGACGCCAAGTCAATAAGACATTTAAAGAAAGAAAGAAAACATTTATTCGTGACAAAAGTTTATACATAAAACAAACTGCAGACATATTTGCCACGAAATGGTCACAACTCAGCGTTAATGCTGGCGGCACCAGCGCTGGTCTTCCGTTGGGACCATTAAGGGCGTAGTTAAACCTTATGTCAGTGCAAGAAGGTTGCTATCGCGCTGGGCTCCTTGACGAATATATCAGTCGTTGGCGTTGAACCTGTGGTGCGGATATATACGTCGTTGGCGTCGAAAATGTTAAAAGTGATGGACCATGGACCTGCAATCTGCAAATGTTGTACAAGTTAACATATCAACTTATACGAGTACATCCAACTAAATAAGAGTGAAGCCCGCAAAAAGCTAGCGGGACGGAAATCGATCCATTAGTTTGGTAAAAGCATCAATCACATTGGGCAAATATAGCCATTATATTGAACAAACATTTGTTGAGCCCTTCTTTATTACTATTTTATTTTCTTGTGAAGGTCAGTGTTTACTTACTTTTGGTTATATGTATAACATTATTTCCCAAATGATTAGTTTGCTCTAAGTTTATTTCACATTCTCTTTATTTTCAAAACCCATCTTAACCTAATTGGCTCTAAGCGATGATTTTATCCCAATTTTTGGTATATAATAAAAAGATGCGAAATTAAAAATTGTTCGCCTACACGAACGGCTGCCAATGATCAAAAAACGGTAGTTGGTGGTCAATTTAACAATAAACAAGGATGCGCTGTGTTGAGAGATTTTTAAATTTATGGCATCATCATAATCATATCAACCGAAAGACGTCCACTACTGGATATAGGCCTCCCCCAAACAGTGCCACAATGATCGGTCCTGCGCCACCCGCATCCAGCGGACTCCCACGACCTTTACCACTATTAATTATTCATTTAATTTATTGCAATACTAGCTATCGCCCGCGACTTCATCTGCGCTGATTTTATTTTGTTTGACTAAAAAGCATCCTTTATGTCAATCCATGCTATGCTCTATTTGTATACTAAAATTCATCTTAATCCGTTCAGCCGTTTTTCCGTGATTTTGTAACAAACAGCCAAACTTTTTGGTATGACGTGGTCCGAGGCCAAGCGCGTAGGCCACGACAGAACGTGATGGCGAAGCACTGTGGAAGCCCTCTCTGCCCCACATAGGGGCCATAGGACATTAAGTCAAGTCATCCAAACTTTTGCATTTATAATAATATGCCTAGTAGGATTAATGACTTCATAACTTCACAAACACTTCGATTTTAAACTACTGTCGTCATAGCTTTTCGATAACTGCACTATTTATTGGTATCAGCATTGCTACATCATCCCTGAGTGCAAGTTATCAGCGATTGCAAAGCCTACGCACCTCCGAGATGTCTGTATAGTGATCCGTAATAACCGCAGCTCTATCTTTATCAGACGCCGTTTCTTATTCTTTACACGGAACCAGCTCGGAGATACGGAGCTATGTTGTGTACGGCACAAGATAGGAGCAGTAGCGGTGACGCCACCACTTCTACACTACGCATTTCACATCTATAGACGTGGATTTCAAAGTATCGGATATTTTTTTTGATATTTCCTTGCGGAAATTTAAGACTTTTTTGCCTTGTGGAAAACATTTTTATTGTATTTTTTTTTATCAAATGAAATTTACTTAATTTTAGGACATTATTATTATTATTATACAATTGTTAATTAAACTTACTTTAGAATGATATGTAATAATTATCTCGTTAATTTGGCTCGTATGATTGTACATATATATATATATATATATTTTATTTTTATTTTAATGAATGCATGAATGTGTATTTATGAATTTAATACCTATATTTTCATTGTTAAGTATTTGAAACCATAGTTAATGTGTGTACGCCTGAAAAGGCAGGATTTAGTGATACTATATTGTCATTTTCGACTTCACCTTCGACTATGTACCGACCTGAATTCTTCACACAATAAATGATTACTGATTACTGAACACTTGTGAGCCAAGTATCTACTTTTCGAGGAAAACTGGGTTATGGTGTGTGGTATGAGGGAGTTTATATCCTGTAACTAAAGACTTAATAGCAACCACCACTCCCGGATTTCCGAATAAAAACACAGAAGCCCTTTTTGCGTGGTCTATTCAGTATTCAGTCTTGACACAAAGGATCTATTTTCAAAGACACTTTTTACTTTTTATGACAGGCTGGAAAGACCGAATAACGCACGTTTAAAACTCAGAGAAAAATGTAACTTAGATTTATATCCTATTGAAGTTCTCATACTTTTTATGCAAGTCCCGCCTACTACGCTAATGATATTATGATTTTCTAGCATTGCTAACAGTTTGTCAATTGGACAGTCACAAAGAGCTGAAGGAACGGTTGAAATGGTCCACTGCCTTTGACGTGACTATTTTATGTAATATTTATCCGGTGTCTGTCAGGTGGCGGGTCGGGTTTACAGCCACGGTCTAAATGTTAAACAGTCTTAGCTTAACTTCCCGTACAGAGTAAGGTCTATTAACCCATCAGCTACTGGGGAATGGTGCCACTCCGCATCTTTTGTTTTCAAGATTGGATTAGTATTGATTGTTGTTTTTGTTAACAACATATTGTGAAAGAGAAGAATTAACTGTTACAGGTAGATCCGAAGTTTTGAAATTTTTATTCTGTAAATTATCATAATTATTTTCATTTTCATCCTTCTGCCTTGATGTTTAAATCTACCTCAATACTGTCTTATTCTCAATGTTTAGTAGTTAAAATGTTATATTCAACATCTTAAAGACAAACCTTATTAATATTTATTTAATTTTGTAGGATTATATAAGAGTTGGGTCCAAAGAATCCCTCTCAAAAGCGCATTCAAACGTAAAATCCTTCACAGATAAACTCATGACATTAACTCCAAAATACAAAACCACCCCCTGCACATTAACAATAGGGTGACTTAAGACTCTCGAGGCTTGAGCAGGGCATTGATCTCAAATGGACCGGCACCCAACGCATCCGGCAAATAATTAAAACTTTTACTAAACCCACCGAGATGTGGAGAAAAGAAATAAATTTTATTTAGACTTGAACGCATACTTTCGTTTTTATCCTAACTCCTGATTTATTCCATTGCAAAGTTGCATGCGGTTGGGATGTTTAATCGAGCTTAGTTTGTGTTTGACAGAGCGACGGTTTTGCTTCAAAATCTATTGCGGGAGGGGCAAATACAGCATGTGCACTTGAAAGTTTGACGTGGATTCTAAGCATGTCTTCTGTGGCAAGACTGATGGTAACTAAACTTGCATTATTGAATTTTATTTTTGTTTGAATGCCTTTGGAAGTTAAGAACCCTTGGGTTTAGTTGCTACTTTCAAGTGGCTTTGCTCGGAATTCAACTTAAAAATCTATGAAAAGATTATGATTATGACACACTAAAATTCTATTTCAAATAGTTAGCGAAATGTGCAAAATTGTGAAGAAAGATATATGGAAAAATTGCTAGTCCATACCGCAATTTTTTTTAATAGTTTAATCACATACCTATTCAAACAAATCGTACACAAACATATTCCATCTTTTTCTCCTCTGCTAAATTTCTATCTTCAATTCCAAAAATAATTTGCAAGCAAATGAATTAATTTAGTTTTATACTCACAGAATAGGTATAAAAGGAGTAAAAAAATTTCAATGTTAAAGAAACACAATAAAGATTAAGCCAATTGCTGCGACCACAAACTTCCGAGGGTTAAATAAATCCGGATTTCGCTTCCCTAATTTCCGCGGCCGAACCTAGATTTATATCCAGATTTAAGTCGGTGGGGAAATTAGTAGGAATTACGGACGGTCTTGCTGGATTTAGTTCAAAATAGACACCCTTTGATCTGTGAAATATCACTCGAGTTCCATTGACGAGTCGCGAAATGTTACTGCGGATGGTTGAAGTTGTTGGAATCGGATTAATTATGAAAGTAATTAGTAAATAACGAGTTTCTGAGAGCGAGCCTGTACCTTTAGGATATCATAACTTTAATATTAAACGATTTTTTTTATAAGTAATTATAAATGGAAAACATACCTATATATAATTCTAACGACACTTCAATAGTCAACATTTATGAAGCAGCTCAGATTGTAACAAATGAGATCATACATAAATTGGTGCATATACTTGAAAAACTTTAGCCTTTTTAACCCCCGGCCCAAAACCTCCGGCCTGTCTGTCTGACTGTCTGACTGTCTGTATGTCTGTCTGTCTGTATGTCTGTGTCTGTCTGTGTCTGTCTGTGGCATCGTAGCGGCTAAACAAATGGACCTATTTGAATGCGGTTTTTTTATCCAAAAGCTGACGTGATCGAGATGGTTCTTAGTCACGTTTCAAGATAATCGGTTCAACCGTTTTTGAGATATTGAACTTTGAAATAAAAATGCTTTTCAACTTTTCTAAGTAGTAAGTTATCTTCAGCGATCTGTTCTAACCAAATATATTATGACGTTCAGCAATCTTACTTCCGCCGGTCTCTTGCCACCATCAATGTGCCTGCTCTTCTTGAGCCGCCTGGCATTGTCAGAGATGATGGCAAGAGACCTGATGGTGTGTCTCTGGTTCCTAGTTTGGGACGGATGCTAGTGTGGGACGCTACCTGTCACACTGGCACCGTCCCATCTCCAACGGACTACTCCTAAAGCGGGTGCAGCGGCGAAAAATGCCGAACTTCTAAAATGTAATAAATATAGCGGCCTCAGCAGAGAGTACAACTTTGTACCCTTTGGCGTCGAGACCCTCGGTCCATGGGGTCCCAGTGCGCATTAGTTATTTGCGGAAATCGCGAAACGTTTGGTTGATGTAACTGGTGACCGAAGAGCTGGCGGCTCTCTTGCGCAACGCATCAGCATTGCAATTCAACGAGGAAATGCCGCCAGCATCCTCGGTACAATGCCTTGAGGTCCATTTTTAAGATTTAACGTAGTTTTAATTAAATTTAGTTTATGTTAATTATCATCTTGTATTTACTATAGAAAATAAATATAAGATTTAAAAAACATAAACTTTTACTTGAAAATATATAAATAAGTACATATATATATTAAGTATTGAATAAAAACTTTCAACCTTTACGAAACTTTTGCAAAAATAAACTCGTGCAATCTTAAACCTCACGGTAATATAATTTCTAGTAATAGAATAAAACCTGACTTCATGAAAGTTATAGGTAATTTAATATTATAAAGAGTCCTATTATCAAGTTTCATTGTTACTCGATCTTCAAAGTTTTGTCAAACAGGTTTACTCATGCCCATACAATACATTATTATGACAATGTTGTTTACATCTTTATCTTTCGTGATAAAAATAACGGTGCTCGTTTTATTTACGTTTTTATTGCTCACTAGCCAGAGACCGTATGAGTAGCATTTCTGTTTGAACCTGTATTACGAAATTCATCACGACTGTTATTGTAAAGCAGAGCGCTCGTAGGCGCTTTCCTCTATCATACAGTTTTTTGTTGTTATTGGCTACGGGCGTAGTGCAAAAAATCGTTGGTTGGGCGACCTAGCGGGATTCTGGCTCTTAAAATGTTACATCAATGTTACATTTTAAGTTAATGTAAGTTAGGCACGTTATTTTCTAAATATGCAATAACAGAACGATCAAAGACAGAGTGGACTGAGGCAATATAAACAGGAAGGAAGTAAGTGACGAGATGACGGGTCACATAAAGACTTGGAAGAAAAATTCGTGCTGCGACAACACCGAGTGGGTCAATGTGGCAGGAGCAAGCAAATAACAATGATTAGAAGAAACAGAATTCGTATTATGTAATAAATGACAAGATATTTATCTTTAAAGAAAATGTCACTATTTGAGAAAAGTTTCGTTGATAGTACATTTTTACATCCTAACCAACTAATATATCAATCTTAGGCACTTCAAAGCTAACAATCGAATTCACATAGTACAAAAGCTACTCATAAAACCCGATTGCATCCAATCTGTAGACGGTGTGAAGGGTAAATCCAGATTTTAACACACAGGTATATTTAAAACACAAAACAATTACATATTCTAATAGTTAAGCACGAAATACTAAAAAAATAACAAAATTGCAGGCTGCGAAAATATCAAATCCAATGGGGAAGGCCGGTGAAAGCTAATTGTAGATGGCGCTTTTCTAGATTCCATACGATGAGAGAGAGAGAGATAGAAGATAGATTGTACCTAACTATGTACGGAAACCATATACTTTTAGGCACAAATATTCCCCGATGCCTCAATCCACAACCTTTTATTTTTAGCCTTTTTTCCGAAAACGGTGGATTCCAACTTCGGAGCAGTTTGGTACAAAACATAAAGTCAATTTCGTAAAAATAAATAGAAACTTTTCCCGCCATACAAATTAAGCTTTTCTAAGGACCATTATTGGTGCTGTCAGTTTGACAGTAGCCTTTCTCATTGTGACAGCCGAATCAATTTATTTTCTTTTTTATTTGTTACCATCCAGTGGCTGCATACAGCCAGCACCAAAACGTCGCTTACACAATCAATGCCCTAACTATAACTCCGCATTTAACCCCAGTCTTTTAATTACATATAAACTATAAATAAAGGTCGCAACACGGTTTACGTGCGGCTTTTGGTATCGAATTACCTCTGTAATTGCTCGGGCCTCCATTCGAACCACTCCTGTATGGGCTAATGCAACAATTTACGCATCAGCTAATCTGCAAATTGGTGCAGCTTTGTCGGCAGGAGCTGCCCGTGTCGACGGCTCGGCCTGTCTGCAACCGGCTTTATTCAGGTAGCTGCATACAAGCGGGTAAAGCGATTAGGCCACATAATTACTACTGTTTTCATTATGTAGGCTCAGGGGTGGACTAGATTTGGCTGGTTCATCAGGATAGAACGACGACTTACTTAATGCACTCTTCATTATAATAATTGATGCAAAAATGCACTGTATACATTGAGTCGAATCGAAAACGCAACAGGAAGGCACACAGAAAGTCCACTTTCGTAGTGTTCGGGTTACCTGTCAAATTTATGCAATAAAAAAATCGATAGCGAGATGACGAAAAATAGAGGTCCGTCGACAGATCAAATTAAGAGGATTGTGAAGTGTCCATACGCGGCGCGAGTAGGTATTTAAAAAATGATATCTGTTTCACACCGCTCTGTGCCTCACCCGTATCGTGTGATAGAGAGAGTTGCCAGTCCTGCAGGTAATTGCCTACAGTTTTTTGTTGAAATATTGTTTCGTGTGATAACGGTTTTACCCCCCTAAAACTTTATCAAAATAAACAATTTTGGTATTATTCGATTTACTACACTTTATTCTATGTCTGTACGTTTTCTTTTTTTAGTAAATCAGTTTAGATTAATAAGAAAAAAATAAAACGGTAGACAAAGTTTTTAAGTCAAAAATACAGATTTTTAGATGCTAATAACTTTTAACGTGAGCAATATTTCTTGAAAAACAAAACGTACAGACCTAGTTTTTTATTATATCTACAACATATCCAAAAATTATAAAAATCGAACGATGTTTACGGGGTGGAAAACGTTATCGCTTTTTGTATGAAAATTTACAGGTTCACAATCCTCTTAACGCCTTGCAATCCTTGCATAAAATATTCAGTATTTACCCATCATACTCTCGAAAAGAGATATTTACTTTATTTTTTACCGTTGTATCTATTTATTAAATCGTATCGGATAAATTATTTGGCCTTTTCGAGTTTGTCATTCTTTAGTACCCAGGGGACACGTGCAGGGTAGGGTTGTGGTAGGTAGCTCCTGCGTCCCCCCCGAGGGTACTCGCCTTTTCGGGGCGGGGGGGCTTAGTAACCGTGGACTGGTCACCCACGGCGAAGCTAAGAGGCACCCAGGGCCGGCCTGTTTGGTCTGCCGGCTGGCCCGAGGAGGGCGCTCCTAGCGGGCTTGCCTAAGCCCGCTTAGGATGCGTTAGGGAGGGACCGCAGAAGAAGTTCTCACGCGCTATCTTCTGCGGCCGAGGTGGGATCGCAGGGGGGGAGGTGTGTTGGTATAACGGTGCGCCACTCTCCCTACCCCCTGCGAACTTGGCGGGGCCGTTCCGCTGAAGCGGTATTGGTGGGACCGCAGAGGAAGAGGAATGCCGGTATTACGGTGCGCCGCTTTCCCTATCCTCTGCGGCCGAGTCGTGGTAGGTGGCGGAACCACAGACCTGATCCGCCACCGGGTGCTGGATTTTCCGCACCCATGATCTCCTCGTAGCGGACTCAGGGGGGTCCGCTACTGAACAGGTGGAGATCGAGGAGGCAGGCGCGCCAAAACATCTGGCGTGCCTCACGTGGAGGGCCCCCGGGCATCCGCGAATCGCCATAAGGTGGCAAGTGGGGGGGTTTTTAGTGGGTACACCGTGGGTCTCATTAGTCCATACGGGAGTCCCACATAACCACTCGGGTCACCCCCTGCACCCGGGTGGTATGCGTAACGCATTTTCCCCCCCTAAACAAAGAAGACAACAAAAAATAAAAAAAAAAGGTAGCTCCTGCGTACGAAAGTGACAGTTTGGTCCCCCTTTTGTCAAGTAAGTCGACTGTTAGAGGTTCTTATTAAAACCACCCGAAGGCTTATGAGTATCTATCGCCGTTTTGGTATAACTTCCTTAGTGTGAATGAAATCCTCAATTTTTTTTTTCTTGTCTTGAAAACCATGTTTCGCTGAAGGAATCGTTATTTTTTGACTTGTATTAAATTATTTTCGTGTTACGGAAATTGGTTTTCGGAATTCTGAAATTCCGGAATAATTACACTTTTGGACATAATATGATTCTGCATATGATTTTTCGTGTGTGTGTGTTTTTCGTGTCTAACTTTCCCGCTGTCTCCTGTTCCCTGTCCGTACCTGTAGCCGCAACCAGGGGCGGTTTCGTTTGCTCCGCTCCAACTAGTAATTAATTTAACACGTCTGGTCACCGGCGCCTACATAACTTTTAGATAATTCACACACAGATACATCCTTTAATCCAGTTTGCAAAAAAAGTTATTTGCTTATCAGAGATGTATCTAGTTCAGATAAAAGCTTTATAAAGCCATTAGTAGATAACAATATTGATAGTAATAATTCCACTAGGGACTCCATTTTGCCAGTAACAATTTCTACAAAACTAGACACTAACAATATGTTGATAAAGACGCTTGCTCGAATTGGATCCCACGTATTATTTTTATTTGCAGGAGCTGTGGCATCCTTTTTCTATTATTAGCTATATATGAACGATGGTGGTGGGATCAGCTTTCCTCGTCTTACTTCTCCGCTTCGCTCCGTCCTCGACATCGGTTTCGGATAACTTGCTCTCTCTCTTATTTATTTATTTATTGATTATATAAACACATACATGCCCGACTTATAGTGGAGACCAGACGCCATGACATGTCTTACGTCTCTTAACACTACATTCTTCCATCTTGTTCTGGGTCTGCCCCTGGATCTTCGACCAGAGACGGAAAGTTGTAGGCCAAGTTACCAACATAGTTTGGTGGCTTTCTTGGATCTTATCGGCGATGTCACGTACCTACTCGTTGCGGATTTTATCGACCTTAATAACGCCGCGCATCCACCGTCACATCTTAATTTCGATAACAGGAGCTTTAGCACAATTTTTATTATACATGTTGTCCTATCAGGTAGTCTTGTGTTTAATTTATGTATATTATGTGTTATTTATAATAATTTTATTTAATCTTGATCTCTGGATATTTCATAGGTTCTAAGGGATGCAGTTTCAAATGTAGTGATACACCTAAATTCTACAAGTTCCAGATTAATTATATTGCCAATATTGTGTTATATTATATTATTAATGACGAAGGCATATAACAACAATACCACAAAACAAATCAGATAATATTCATCGCATTTGTTGAACGACCGCAAAGTTCCAGTGGTTAAATATTAATGAAATAATTGATATCACAAATATTAGATTAGTGGTATATGCAAACGTTGGGTAGCGGCAGCATTTAAAATAGTAAGTACCTACCTATAATACTTTTTACGTCATCGGTGCTTACAAGATATGTATTCAAATTGCGACCAAGTATAAATAACTATAGTTCTGTGAGCTGTAGAAATCGCAAGCCTGTTTTTTTTTATTTTTTTTTGATGTAAAGTGGCGAGATAAAAAAAAAATCTTCGACCTGCTCATAAAAAATCTTGTAAATCGGTTGAGAAATGCTACCTGTAGAGGAGAAAAAGCGACCAACGCCGGACATGCAAAATATTTTTTATCAAAGCTGAAACGGATAACTTCATTCGCTTCGCTCTCTCGTACAATAAAACAAGGTAAATGTCCGAAACGGTATGTAACTGACTTGATTTTGGTAGCAGATTCAAGTTAAAACCAACATTCGATTAATTTTCATCTTACATGAATCACACAAATATATGCCCTTTAGAATTCGAACCGGGACTGCCACCTTCGTAGGCTAACTACCTACTTATTATACACTTTAGTCGATCTGACAGAAACACCCCAAAGTAAGTAGTGGTAGTACGCCTAACGACAAAAAACAAAAACAATAATGATTACTGGCTTGTATCGGCCGTGAAATTGATATAAAACGAATACCTCAAAAACATACTATTAACAAACTTCTTTTAAGAACCGTTGCCGTCGTATTAAAGTTTCAGACACGGCTGATTAAAATTATCCAAGTTTAGTTCGATTAAATCATTTTATTCCCAATGTCTTGGTAAGTAGATATAATTCATATTACATACCAAAAGCCGTTAAGCTGTGCCGCTGTCATTCCCGCACCTTTTCTGACATGTGTCATTCTAATAGGATTAATTTGACAACAACTCGAATAATTCGAATTTTAAATTTGATTCACATTTCACACTTCAGTTTTTATGTGAGCGAGTTTTTGAGTTAAAAAGATAAAGTGAAAATAATTTTTGTGACATGCGGACTTAGGACTGGCGTGTTTTTTGTCACCGAAATTATTTGGATTCAACAAAGACCATTGGTATGACGCGTTAAAAGCTGATTTAAAAATAACTTTTTAGTGGAATAAACAAACAATACAAAGTGTTATTATTGTACAGGACAGTTAGTTCTAGTGGTAATGTGATATGTAGAACACGCGAAACCGTATTTTATTTTAACTTTTTTTTAAATGTTCGAAAAAATAAACTAACGATTTATTATTTTATAAATAATGAACCTGCTTGCTTGCTCACAAGCTTTCACGAGAATCGATTGAGAGATTGTAGAGGAGAACAGCCGGACATCAGAACATACGAACGTATTTTGGCTCAAGCCGAAATTCATACTTTCGTTCGCTTCGCTCGCTCGTTCAAAAAAACTTACAAAAATATATAAAAATCACTCATTAATTTTTTTTTAATTTTTTTATTAAAAAAAATGTTAATGACAGTACTTAAGTACATTCATTTTTGTATAATGCAGTTCCGCCTGCTAACGATATTTATAAACTTCAAATTCAAATTAATTCGGAGCCTATTTTTTTAAATTTCTCCTTTAATTTGAAGTACTTAAGTAGTTTTAATATTAAAGAAGTAGAAAACATTTTCACATTATTCTATTAAAATATATGTTGAAAGTTTTTAGTCCGCTTATTCAATTGCAGGAAAACTTTGACGTCTCCCCTGATCGATGGTGTGTCGACATGAACAAACTTAAGTGAACTCGCCCCGACTTTATAACAAAAATAAAATAACTTGGCACAATACACGGAACCCGCCATAATATTGTTAGCTGCGAACAAATCATAATTTTATTGTTTTTGTAAAAGCATTGTTAAGGTGCGTTTAAACGGCGCGGGGTAGCTCGATCCTATATACGCGAGCCGAGCCGTCCGTGTAGATACGGCTCGGCACAATCCGAACGCAACCCTGCTCGGCTCGGCTTGCGCGTGTTTGCGCGCCGTTTAAACGCGCCTTCATAGGTAAGTATGAAATACCTAATAGGTGTATCTTTTCCCGACTACGGCATAGCGGCGGCGGAATGTACGTATGATTTTAGCAGTCTAAGTTTGTACTTTGTATTAAATTTTACGCTTGTTCCACCGTAGCGTTTAAGATACTGAACCGATTTTGATAAATGAGGTGTCAATCGATTCGAGATTATGCTCCGGGTGACAAATGCCACCTTTTGTATGAAAAAAAACCAAGTGCGAGTCGGATTCGCGCACGAAGGGTTCTGTACCATTATCTATGAATATGTATTTAATTCTGTTTTTTAGTATTTGTTGTTATAGCGGCAACAGAAATACATCATCTGTGAAAATTTCAACTGTCTACCTATCACGATTCATGAGATAAAGCCTGGTGACAGACGGACAGACAGACAGACGGACGGACAGCGGAGCCTTAGTAATAGGGTCCCGTTTTACTCTTTCAGTAGTTTCAGTAGGTATGGAATCCTGAAAAGAGTAATTTTTTCAGTTAGTTTTCCGTAGTCGGGTTACAGTTTTTTGACTTTTTATGCTTATTTATTCTAACATCTATTATTCTATTCTTTTTAATGTCGTATGGCTTTATTTTCATAAAAATTATAAGCTATACTTTATATAACATTAATCTTGTAACGCTTTTATTATTTTTGTACGAATCCATTATAAGATATTTATGTGTAAAAGCAGCGTGTTGTAAAAGTCAATCTGTAATGGATATCTATGCTTGAAAACAAACGTACAATACGTATCAAGAGGTAAAAAGATGCTAGATGGAGATTATAGTTTGTTAATATTTCATTAATGTTAAAATTAATATCTATCAACAAAAGAAATATAATTGTAAGAGGTCTCTAACGGAATGGTTAAAGATGCTAAGTTATGAAGATACTGAACTGTTACTTAATCTTGTATTAATCTAAATTTAATTCTATAGTTAGTAAAACATAACAAAATGAAAAATGTTATATATAATATATACCTACTTTATCAAACAACACACTCGCACGCACACACTAACACACACGCACGCACACACTAACACACACACTCACACGCGCACACACAGGCGCGCACACACACACACACACACGCACACACACACACACTCAACTTTAGGGTCACGACACTATGCCTGTGATACCTAATTCGTCTTTGTTTTTATTTTATGTTATAAATATTTACCTACATATAAGAAATTAACATTAACTGCTTTTTTATGGAGGAGCGGGTCTTCCTGACACAGGTATTTTTTACCTACTAGACCCAACCTTATTTTCAATGTAACCTAGCAATCTATGAAATAAAACATTTTCATTTTCATTTTCATTTTCATTCATTTCATTTCATTTATTTCTCTACATAAGTATCTATATCGTAGTCTAGTACCCATAGTACAAGCTTTGCTTAGTTTGGGACTAGGTTGATTTGTCTAAGATTGTCCGCAAATATTTATTTATTTATTTATTAGAATGCTACACTCCATGCCTCGTTGGCAAACCTTCAATCTGATCTTGTGGGCCTCAGTGAGGTGACCATGTTTGGTCACCGTAGGTTAGGACAGGCACAATACACATTGTCTCAATGGAGTTTAGAAATTTCGCAAAATGTTTAAATCTTTTTGTTACTCTAACTCTGTTGTAACACTTGTAACTGTTTTTGTTAGGCCGGCCTTACACCGAACGGGATTCAGTCACTGAATCATATTCAGATTTACTCGATGCATACTTTTTGCAGAATTTCTACCAACAAGATGTACTTGTTTTGCTGTTGAGTTTAGTAGTTCAGATACTGAATACAGCTCCTGATTCCGACTGCGCGAGGCCGGCCTTAAATGATTCCAAATCCGAATTAAACCGCGTTTCCACGAGCCACTTCTTGTGATCTCTTTCCACGTGCCCTGTACAATTTACCGACGCAATACTACGGTGGGTGAGTGCTTGTGATTAAACAATAAATCGTCCCGAACGGCGCCTTAAGAAAGCTCGGCTGGTTGATTCCGTACGAATTGCTCTGAGGGAATAAAAACTCGTTAGGGCTTATTGCATGATTATACAGATTGTGTTTTGCAGGCGTGTTGTCTAAACACAAAATATATAAAAAAAAAATATTTTCATACAAAAAAAGTGCAGAACGGAACTATATCCAACCGGTCATTTTGGCACTCTTTGGAGAGGTTTATGACCACCAGTGGACATCTTTCGACTTTCAGCTAATATGATGATGATTAAATGACAGATTGAAACTTATTAATATTTAATATCTCTTATTAATATCGCATTTTTTTGTAAAGACAGATTAGAAAATATCGTGTTAATTCTTGATTTCTTATATAAACACGAAAGCCAATCCAAAGTCATATCCAAACCTAGCATGTGATATTTTACTCTACCTTAAAACTTGTCTATTAGCGACGCTCTTTTACTATTCACTTGGCTTCATTTTCACAATAACTACAGAAAATAAAGTATTTCACACTCGAACTTAAATTAAAAACTTTGTCAAGAATATAAAAATGTTGTCAATTGCGTGTAATCTGACATAAAAGTGCATGCTGAGAACAAAGCAATGCGACAAAAGATTTAAAAGGCATGTAATTTACATTTCTCGCTTGAACATGTCAATTGAAACAATGACACGAAGAGCATTGTAACTCACAATGGGTACAAAACAGGGCTAGCGGTGCGAAGATACCCCCTGCCGTACTAATTTCCTTTTTTAGAACCACCCGAGGCAGATTTTAGGGTACCCTTGTAAGCCAAAAAGGTGCATTCAGAACACCTACTAAAAAGTTTTATTTTAAAATAACATTTACATGAAAATATAATTCAATCACAAAATATTTGAAAAAATTCAGTTTGACTTTATTTTTGGCATAATAGGTATCGCATTTATTTTGTGAACTGGATTTCTTCTGTTATTTTAAGTTTATAACTACAAGATGACACTTTACCAGAGATTATCTACAATCTGGATAAAAACGAAATATTTTATACCAGATATTATCCTATAGGGGATGAAATTCAGCATAGAAATTGATTTAGGCTTTGGGCGTTCGTCTCCGGTCGACGCTGCGCGCCGCGTACAGTACAGCATTGAACTAATAGTAGTATTTAGTGATAGCGATGGTGTTGTTGGTGGTAGTTAGTAATAGTGGTATTAAATTAGTACATAGGTACTAGCGTACTAGTACATTATACCTCAATGGCGTACAGCGTCAAGTTGTATGGAAATGCAGCTACATTTCTATAGAACGTGACGCTGTCAAGTGGCGGACGGCGTTAACCGGAGAATCCGGAGACAATGTAGGTACTTAGGCGTTCGGGTCACGGCGTGGTCAAAAGTAGGTGTGAGGTACTGTAAATATATTCCTAAAAATATATTACAAATACGACCTGCAGAACCAAGAAGCCCTCTAACCTATCCAGCTTGTCTAACTCATATTTTTAAACTCAAAAAGCATAATAATTAATTACCAGTCGTTGAGCGTATCGGACATGGCGGGGGCAAATGGGACGGACGGCCACATTCCATTGTCGTGTAACTTACGCACATCGTTCATCAAGTTGACAAGCGTTAATCCAGTTTCCGGGGGACCTACTACAGGTTTGATTCGAGTTTTTTTAGGTTCACCGACAAATTCACTAATGGCTTTATCTTTGTCGATATCTGCCGATCAGGGAACTGTTTTTAAAGATTGCTTGTCGGCGGTGTCTTTCTAAAGTATTTTTTGCTTATGATTATTGTCGAATCTTTATTTCTTTGTTTATTAATTTTAACTCCAATTCTATCATTGCAGTGGATATAAAAAACGGGCAACTTACAAGATTCCATGACGCTGTTAAATAAATGAAGTTATTATGTGTCTTGAAATATTAACTGAAATCAGCAACACTTTAATTCTGCTAAGAGTGCTAAGCCTTGTACTTTTTCCACACATAATTTAAATGATCTTTCCTTTTTCACTGACTTTTTTTATTTTTATAAGACTTTACTTAGATCCTTCTTTATAATCTGGATCAAAAATAAATGAACTCTCTTATTATCAAACGCCAAGTGTCTATTCATTTTAGAATGACACATTATGTTTTTACAAGCTTTTATTTAACTTGCACTGTTCGTATGTAACTATGTAAGTTGTCCGTCGAAATTTGCAATCCTTTTTTTTTATTGTTATTATCTTAAACTTTATACCCATCGCTTTTAATTCATTGCTGTTCGCTAAGCTAAACCAATCTAAGGACTCATGTTCAAATTTTGAATTCTCCTAATTTTCCGCATTTGAGTTCCTTCCGGCACAAAATGGGCACTTTAAAATCGGACAAAAAACGTACAATTTGCTAACTGCCAGTTTTTGTCAAAGCAGACCGGTAGTACCGCGCCCAGCCCGCCCCCCGCCAAATCTCGATGACAAATCGCCGCGTAAATGATAGTGTGCGTTGAGTCGTACACGCTCGAGCGGTGTTTTTGTTGTTTGACGTATGTCTGCGCTTTTGTGCAACGCTTTTGTTCGGTGGGCATTGGATTGCACGGTTGCTCGCTCCATTGGGTCAACTTTAGTTGGGAATTTTGCTTGTTTTTTTAGAAACCGTACCTCTACCTGATTGTAAATTGCAGTAGGCTCTGGAGCCATGTGCAAATGTATTGCGGATGCGCTGTTGATGCCGAGGTAAGATCTTAGCATCCAGAAAGTGAGCATTCACAAAAAGTATTACATTACCATCCAAGGTCCTAAAGTATATAAAATAAAGTATCACTAGAGATTGTTTTAATCACATGAGTCGTTCTGTATATTATCGGAAGTAATTTGTTTTGCTTTGTCAGATTGTGTGTTGGGACATACAAACTTTTCCTCTTCATAATAATAATTCATAACCTATAAAACTTACCTGGACAATATCTATAAGCTACAATTAAGAATGATAAAAACTATTGTACCTAATTCTATTAGAAATAAGCATAAAAACGACGATAACTATCTATTTCGATACTGTAAAATTATAAATGTATATGATAAATTTAAGATGATGCTAATCTGTGATGAATTTTCAAATTTACCCAACCTTCAAAAACGTTATAGGCCACAAAACTTGAGAAACATAAGTACCTTACCCAAATACGTATTGCCACCGTATAACAATGCATACGGAAAAAGAATGTGGGAGTATTTGTTACCTTACATATTAAACGAATGGCCAAATGATGTTTTCCAGAAACTTATTCATAATACTCACAAAATAAAAATCATCACAAAAAATATGTACTTGCCAACTACCGATGCGCGCACGAGCGTAGCACAAATTATGTAAAACTACCCTTTTCTTAGCTATCAATTGTAAACGAGCGACAACGGCGACAGATAAACCGTACGCGGTTTTCGTTCGCTGTTCAAATAATGTGTAAATAGTTTATAAGTATTTTGGATAAATAAAAAAAAAAAAAAAAAAAAAAATTCCCATATAGGTATCCCTTTACACCCGAGAGATAAAAATCTTTAACAGCTCCTTGCGACATTACGTAACTTTATTATTACTTCATAAGGAGTCTAGGAAAAATAACAAAAAAAATCCTGACTGAGCTGGTCTTCCACAATCAGACCCTCACGTTCGTGTGGCTCAGGAATAATATGTAACTCGCACGTTCGTGAGGGTCATGATGTGATTGTCTAGAAAAGTTACATTTAAACGGTTATTGAAGAATTTAAATGAATAAAACACAGTTATAGAAATAAAAACTAAGTAACCTTTATTTACTCATAATTTAGGCACTAAATCACAGCGATTTCTCAGGCAGCATTACAAAATAATCAACAAAATTATAGTTTTCATAACAAAAATGCTAATTTCTAGCTTAGTTTAGACAAGTAATATCTAAATTAGTAAAATTACATGAGATCGTAATCAGACATATATATGTTTTTATGTTATTACTTCTTATGATACAATCTAAAGCAGTCTTTATCTCTCGATATGCATAAAATATGAATAAGATAAAAGATATGGAAAAGAGCTTGCAGATTTCAGAGGCGGTCGTTTTTAATTCTACGCCTGTTTTTCGCATGTAATACAAGTTCGTACATCTAGCGATCTCTTCCACGAAGTCGTTGTCAATGTACTCATGAAAGTAATTTACCGGGGAGCGGACAGGTTTCACTGGTAGCGAGGTGTAATTGTGTGGCTTGTCCGTAAACAGAACTTGCTTCCATGTTCGACTTCGAGGTGCGGGTGCTGATATGGATCTTCCACTGCGTTCATTTCCCCGGGCACGGACAGATCTACCTCTACCTCTGCCTATTCGAACATTTCTAGGTATAGATTCCGACCTACCTCGACCTGGTCGTCTTCTAGCTCCGATTTGCAACGGCGAAATAGGGGGCTGTAATAATGTCCCTAGTGGTGGAGTCGCTGGTCGCGGAGAAAGGGGTGGAGAAGATGCTCGCGTTGAACTTAGGGGAGAACGTGACCGGGGCCTTACTTCACGCAGAGTAGAAATTTCTTCATCCGCGAGCAAGTCATCATCACTGGGCAGGTTATCGAAAAAGTTAGGCACATCTTCCAAATCATCATCATCTAAACCTTCAATTTCTGACAAGTTTCCATCTGCGAGCAGATCTTCTATTATTTTATCGGTCAACGGAGCTCCTAAAATAAGCAAAACATCCCGATTAGTAAGCCAAGCGTGTACATTAATAAGTAATACCTACTAAACCAACATCACAGTACACAACCGAAACCACACGATCGTGAGAGTTCAATTATACGCAAAGCAACCGAAATCGCACGATCGTGATAGTTAAAATTCAAAAACAACTTGCATATATGCCTTTCATTCGAATTAATGCAGAGTATTTAAAATATATCACACACACAAGTACTCTTTGCAATCCAATAGTAAATTACAAAGATATATAATGGTAACTAGTAAAAAAAATGCACTTACGATAGTTAGTCCGACGTTCAAAGAACACAGCCATCTCCCACGCCACGTCAATGAGACTGATGAGTCGCGACGCGTACGCATGACCTTTCTGTATTTTTTGTCTTATTCTAGCATAGCCGCACGATCAATCGACATCGGTTGGGTTCGCAAAAGCGGTTCGCGATACGCGGCATATTTTTTCAAAATCAACACTCACGATCCTTTCGAGTCGGGTGTAAAGGGGTATGCTAAGATACACTTATGTCCGTCAACAATATACAATAAGATTAACAATTACAGATAATTATTTACTAGGTGTTACAATTCTTAAATCTAAATCCCAAATATTTTTGTCCGACATATCGTCACTTTATAATACGATTTCTGAATCAATCTGTTATGATCCGATGTCTGAATTTTTAAATTTATTATCCGATATAATTATTAGGTATAGACTAGTGACAATTAAGGGTCCTTGTTTTTCAAGAACTTAAAGTAACATAAAAATAAGTAAACCAAGTAAATCATACGTATCCGACCTTACGTAACTTTTTTTTATTTCAAACAACGACGGTGTCAAACAAGCTTACGGCCTGCTGGTACAGTAGCCTATGGACACCTGTGACTCAACAAGAATCACAACGTAACATAACGTAACGTAAGAACAAACTTGTCAACTGGTTTTATTTAAACGATCACTATCCTAATGAAAACATCTGCTAGAAAGTGTGACATTCTACGCATCGTTTCATTGGCGCCCGTTTTTCATAATCCAAACGGTTTCCGAGAACAAATTTCAAAACGGCCATCGTAATGTCCAGTTGCGGAAAGAAAAGCTCCGTCACTTTTGGACCTTAACAGGATTGATATAGAGTCGAAGACTGACGAAGCTTTTTATTCCTCGACTCTCAATTTAAACCCTTTTACGCTCAATGATCAGATAACAGGCACCTGGTTGATAAAACTATTGGAAGGGCCACCATGTGGAAGCCGATGACAAGTACTAAAGTGTATAATTAATCATTATTCCCTACAGAACCCCGAAAGTGAGGAACAACACGTAATGACGACCGCGGGCGGTTTTTTGTTAGAGCATACGTTTCCTGTAGCTACTTATGCTGGCCCCAGACACATGTCCTTATTCATACTTATCGTCCACGAAAATTGTCCACTTTCAGTGCCAGGAACTTACTAGGTGCGCGCTTTGCTCATAGACGCTTTTGTCTACAAACGGTTATTTCGCATGTTATAAGCCAAGAACATTAACGAAACCTTTGGCACTGAATGTGTAAGCTAAAATGCCGTAAACTCTCACTTTGATATTTTGTACCTATTCGTAAGAAATGGACGAAACATATCTATGTTAACACAGGATTTGTTAAGTTTTATGAATAAGCTAGTCTTATGTTATATTATGTTACTCGTAAACCAATATGTATGCTTCGTATGTCCATAATTCATAAAATGCTGAAGTATCAACGCAATCGTAAAATGTTATCTTGTAAGTTATATGTATAATTGACGACCAGTTAGCCTACAGTGGGTAGTCAAGTGCTAGTGACGCGTACGGTCAACCAATTTGATTCCTAGGCCACCGTAGAACCCTGTCATTTTAACTGCTACATAGCGACGCAATAATCCTAGTAAACCGTAATGACATAGCATTTACAACGGCAATGTTCTATTTCTATGATGGCCTAGGAATCAAATTGGTTGACTGTACCTACTAGTGGCGCTGCCAACGAAGCTGAAGGTCCTGGGTTCGAATCCCGGTACGTTCAAATATTTGTGTGACGAGCATGAATATTTGTTTCTGAGGTTTGGATGTTTTCTATGTATTTAAGTATTTATATGATTTATATCTATTAAATATATTGTCATCTAGTACCTAGTACCCAAAACACAAGCCTTGTACTATTTGACTAGTTTGATTTGTGTAAGATTGTCCTGTAATATTTATTTATTTATTATATTATTATTATATATTTCATAATGTGTTTGCGATAATTCAAGACCCTTTTCAAAACATATTTTAATACTCAGTCAACATTTCAAACAATTGAATTAAAAGTTATTTTTATTTCAAATCAACGAACAGTGTATACTTTTATTTCGACATTTTTTTACAAGTTAGACAATATTTACTTTCATAATAGCCATAGCTCAGGAACACGAGATTATATGTTATTCGAGAATAACTTTTTGACGCATCCCAACTGTTATAAAACATGTCTGGCACCATCTTTAGTGTATCTATTAATCAATAAAACCACAACAGCAAAAGAGTTGAAAGGATTTTTTCAATTAATTTCTTGTCAAGTTTTTTAATCTTCCTCGGCACGCAATGCGTGTGATCCCCATTTTGACAGCTCACGTCAATGTCACAAAAGTTACATGTCATAGTAAAATTCCATCTCAACTTGCACTTTGCGACGAAAACGCGAATCAAATACTGCATTGTCATCTGAAACCGTGGAACAATCTGAACTTGATACTTCAAAAATTTTAAAGAACAGGAAAATTAAAAAGGCTCGAGGGCGTTGTTCAGATTTCAATTAAGGGGCAGCATATTCACGGGATCGTGTTTTGCTTTCATTCATTCCAACCGAAATAATCTCTACCGCAAACAACGTTAGTACAGTCGGCTTGACAGACATAATGCTCCCTTTGTGGGCCCAAAATCGATTATGGCCTTTTTGTTGTCAAAATTGTGGATAGAAATTCTCAAGTTTCACAATAGTTACGATGTTTATCGCGGCCAGGTGTGTGCGGTCCCTTAAACGTGTTTTAATTGAGTGCAAGATGTTTGCCCAATCCCAAGGAGTTGGTGGGTGTTATTTTAAGAATTAGTCTTAAGTTTTTGTTGAATGACGCCTGTAAAGTTACGGGTCTGAGGATGTGTTTATTTGGTATTTTAATTGTCCCTCGGCATCCCTGATTCCCATCGGCCTTCTTAAGCTGGGATCCCTAATCCTCAGTTAAGTCTCAGGTAAGGTAGGCTCCAAACTTTTGGTGCTCCGACTTTGATGGCCGTATTTTTTTTATTGTTTTTTTAGGGATAACTACAGCCGCTTATATAAATTTCACAAGAATTATAACTTATTTTGACGCACTGAGTACCGTTCGACGTAATGTAAATAATTAGGGCAAATTAGAAAGTTCTAGATATTGTTTTTGAACATAAACTTGACTCCTTTTGTATACAAATTTTATCTATAGTACCTCGGAAGTCAAGCATAAGGAAGGCGTTTTGAGTGAGAACTAGGGGAAAAACAATTTTCCCGGAATTGAAATTTAGCTATATATTTTTTTTGCTTTGTAATTAAGTTCATTGAATTTTAAGATTGATTTTCCATAAATCATTTACATACAAATAAATGTATTGAGTGTTGTTATTTCAATAGTTAAGTGCGCTTTATGCCAAAACTTTCCCTGTAACATGTTTGAATTTTGGACGTCTAATTTTCAATCTATCTGCTCAACCAAAAAGCTAACAACGTTTAAAATTCTTTTAAAAAACTACAATGAAGATGTTTAACGACGTTTCCTTTGCAACGGGCTTTGTTCTTGACAAAAGAACAAACGGAAGGTCCTAAACATTGGAGAGACAAAGCCATTGCATTTAACAGTAGCTGCATAATAAAAACGTTTCACTATTTATTCAAATAACAACAATACTGAACAAAACTGCGCGTTTCACACCGCGTTCAAGAGGAAACGAGGCAACCCGCTGCGCAGTACACTGGCTGAAAGGCAGTATGACTCAATTTATGGTTTTCACAATAATCAGTCGACTCCGCTGAGTGGATTTCTATCTTAAGGCGATGTCTCGATTATTATTAGCACTACCGTTTAATCGTTTTTTGGTTTGTGACAAACCACGAAATATACGTACATTTCAGGTATCCAAAAATTTTTTTATTTTATTTCTTAGTTAACGCATTAATAATTCACGTTCTTAACGGCACATAGAAACAAATAGATTATAATTAAAGAAAATGCTTTTTCGCAGCGTATAACAAAAGAGCTTCGACGGTCGGATAACTACTTGTCCAAACAGGATCTCCCCTGGCAATCTACTGGCAGAAGACAGCCGTGACGTCCTCGGAACACATGGAGGCGATCATTTGAGAAAGAGGCTGGCTCGTAGTAGTCGCGCAAGATGTGCAAAATGGAGAACTCTTCTGCGAGCCCTATGGGGGGATTACAGGAATACATCATCAACATCATCATCAATAAAAGAGCAACAATTCATAGACTTGTTTAGTCAAGTAGGATCAGTCGGCTACAAATAAAATATGAGTGATCGCCCGTCTGACAAAAGGCGGCGAATGAGACAAACGTGTCAGTACGTGGTGACTTTTTAAAATATTCTTTATAATGTATTTTTATAACAATTAATTTACAATAATAATTTTGGAATTGCTATGTATAATATATATATATATATGTATATTATATTATAACTTATAATATAATATAATATACTTATATATATATATATGTACTATTTAATTATATATATATATTTATTTATATATATGTATATGCCTATATATATATATCATATTATGTTATATAATATTTCTCGAAATGTGCACTTTTTCAAACAGAGCACTTTTCCAAAACGCACGCTTTCCCAAAATGTACACTTTCCCATTTAGGGCACTTTCTCAAAAGGTACACATTTATTATTTAGACACTCTCTTCACACACCCACACGCACACACACACACAACTAAACATTTCATAATTATGATTATCAAGATATTGATACAATTACTTTAAAAACAAAGTTTTAACCGAATCCAAATCAGTAGCCATTTTGCTTCAAGTTTGCCTATAAAATTTGAAGAGTTCCCTCGATTTCTCCAGGATCCCATCATCAGAACTGGATTTTGGTGACAACGGGACCAATCTGGAAGTAGGTATATGCTTTCAAACAAAGATTTTTTATTTTCAAATCGTTTCATAAATTACTGAGTTATCGCGTAACAAACACACAATAATTAAAAAAGGAGGTTCACAATTCAACCTCCTTTTTTAAAATCGGTTAAAAATAATTGGTAGAGCGTTTCGTTTAAAAAATAAAACTTAGCGTGCAGGTAAAAGAAATTAAGTTTAGGAATAAAAACAATTTTTGCTTATTAGCTAGTTACCATGGGATCTTCCAACATTTCTCAAAAAAAATATCGCGCAAAATATAACTTGAATCTGTCACTTAAAAATACATATTTATAAATCAGTTTACGCTCTGTATACTGCGTCAATGTATAAGAAAATGTAGGTACTTATCCTTGCATTGCAAAACATAAAAACTTATTATACTGGGATGGAAACGGTCGAGACTGTCGCCTTTTTACAACCTTCTCGGAAAACCTAATGATACACTGTTTTCTTTCGCAGTAACACTTTTGAGTGTTCAGAAGATAGATTTAATTAAAGTTAGAGGTGTATTGTCTACAAGTTTTGCTTTTTGCGAGCGTCTTGCTGAAAGAAATCCCTAAGTATATAGCTTTTTGTAACTTTTGTAGCTGTTCTTGTTAATCTTGTTCTGGTTGTTGCTATGTTTACCATAAAGAATTTACATAAACCTTAGTAAATTAATATATATTAAACAGTTTCTTATCTTAACTATTGACAGACAACGCTTGGACTAAACCGCAGAAGTCAGGGGCATGCAATTTAGAAAATATTTTCTTCAAGAGACGTAAAGGCACACTTTTTTTTTGTTTTGGAATTCCTCGTGGGATAAAATATTGTATAGCAATTTATGTATTTAAAGCTGAATTGATAAAGTTTGAAACGAGACTCAGAAACAACAATTAATAATACGTAAAAAAACGAACAAAAAATAAAGAAACAACTAGATAATTTGTTAACGATTGAAATATCTTGTCAATTTTGCTAACTAATGTACACTAAAGACTAATAAATAGAATAATATGACTTTTAGATTAATATATAAAGCAAATATTTCACTCACATTCGCACCATGTGTTCAACTTTTTTATCCCATGGCTATACTCAACACACAGCACGGGCGAAAAGAGATTCCGTATCTATTATCAACGCCATCTAAGGTTAGAAGCGTGCCATATAATTCAGTTAGTTTTTGTCGAATACAGTAGCAATTTGTATAATACAATAAAGCCTATTGTTAACTTTTCTATACCTGGAATATTTGGGCTCAGGCCTACTATTCTAATGATCCACAAAGTGGCACATTGCGTATTGTCTTTTGTCCTCCGCCACTTAATTTATGAAGGTTAGGGATGATGACATTGACAGCTATGGGTGGCTGACAATAATAGTTAATTGTTGTTTTTTACATTAACAGTATTAGGTCGTTTTCAATGGACATTGCTACATGCAAACATTGAAAGAGACAAAGTGTTGTTTAATAAAGTGAGTTTGAAACGATTAATAATTATATTTTATGTATTTTTATTTTCACAAATCACCATTATTGTGTTTGGTTTGGTTTTTATTCCCATAACAGAAATATAATTGCGATATAGCAGTAAATGGATATTATTTTATTAAAATTAAAATAATTTGGAATGCGAATAATCTGAATAAGGTCCCGGCAATTTTAATTTTGGTCGATGTTCAAAAATCATGTGAAAATGACATAAAGGCGATTGAAGACAATCACAACATAAATTAAATAAATTTTCTGAAGATAAAAAATAACTAAAAGCCTACCTAAATGAAAAAGGCATAATATAAATAAAATACGTCACTACTTAAGAGAAAAAGCTCATTAATTTAGTAGGCGGCAGTTTATTATAATTTATACTCCAATAACGTTTGTTAACTGTCAATAAGCCATTATTCTCCCGCAAAATAAAACCAAACAGGCTTTGGATAATTAAATCAATAATTAAGTCTCAGTAGGTGGACTTGTAAAGTATTGACATAAATATAGAGAACATCTTAATGTGGAAGGAGTTGGGAGAATTTACATAAACATTGATCGGTACAAGTCTCGGTCACAGCTTGAATACATTACCAACGCGTTGTTTTTTATTGGGTCCATAATTTAAGAATTAAACTGTTCGTACTCTTCTGGAAACAAATAACAAAATTTGTAGACCATTGTTTTTTCATGAACAGAGAGTGGTTTTTAATGAATCCTTAAAAACGTATTCAATCAAAGACGACGACTACATCTATAGTCAAAGGGAGACTTTTGAATTCAGTGCAGTTGTGAGAAAATATTAAAAAAAAACCTACAATGAAAACGTATTTTTTTATTTATGTTCAATAAGGGAAACATGGCAAAAGAAAAATATTTTCAAATCATCATACCTAAACAAAATCAAAGAAATAGCTCATAAGGGTGTAAGAAATGGGAAAAATTTGAATTAAATTACAAACAAGTCTGTGATATATTAGCTATTGTATTTAACTACGGAGCCCTCCACAGTACGTGGTCTATGACGCTCATACCCACTTTTATTTTGGCCTCTCCTTACAATTTTATTTTGGCCTCTACTTATACCGACGTTCTAACGTCCCGTGGATCGCGCCTATGTTGGTCCTTTGGTCGTAAACTTCGATTGCTTTATCTTGTACAAGCTTTGGACTTTAAATAATTATGTGATCGTAAAACTGTGTCTGTTTTTACGATAAGTGCGCCTATCTCTGAAATCAGACGTCTTTATGTTCATATCTTTATTTTCATTATATTATTCAACATTCTTATTGGATTCAAATAACAAACGCACCTACAGATTTCATAAAACAGATCACTATATATTCATTACACACCGTAAACACAGATATAGCAAGAGAACAAATATTAACATATATTCAGATTGAGAAATTGTCCCCGTAATAAATATAAGCCTATTCGTTGAATACAAAAGACGAACTTTGTAACCCATAGTCGAACGTCCATTGTCTGCTAGGTAGTATAACTACACAGAATGACAAACATTAAAAGACCATTATTGTTTTACTTAACACTACCATTAATAAACGGAGCGACAATCAAAGGGAAACGCCGGCATTAACCAACGAAATCGAAAAGGTAGTAACAGTATAAGAGCTTCTTATGTACCTACGGCTTATCGCCTTTAAACACTAGTTTTGACCAGTTCCTCAACAGTGACTCCTACTTAAGCCATTACAACTTAACTGCATTCGAATATCTGATAAGAAACTTGCTAACCGACAAAAAAATGCCACAGGTACCAACGGTAGCCTTAAAAATTTATAGACGGGGTCAATATCTCAATTTCGATTCGGTCCTATCGCCATTTATCAGTGGAATCTAATGATCAGGCAGCTATAATACGGCATTGGGTGTCAAACTAATGAGAATATATTCCATTAGTTCACAATAAATTTCGAGAGGTCTCGAATGGAACGGCATATTAATTGGATATTAGTGTACATTGACACCTTCAATGTAAGCGGCCGCGTTAGATACGATTAAGTACATGAAGGCATCCAAAGCTTTTCGGTGCCTATAAAATTAGACGGGTATACTTTTTCAACATTGCCCCTAGGCTGTTTTGTTCATTGCGGTTCAAATTCAAATTCAAAGAACCTGTTTTTTTGCGAATTGCCGATACTTTATCCGGACTGAAGAATTCAGACAAATGATTTATGAGAATGATATGGATTAATCGATTCACGTTTAATTAAAAGTCTGTTAGTGACAAATTAAATTAATGCTGCATACATTTTACGATACCTTAATTGATTTCTGATACGAAAAAGATACCAATGACAATAATTTTAATAATATAAATAATTAACAACCTGGTCGTCCCTATTTAATCGTAATACAAAATAAAACATTATCAGTTTAGAATTCTAATTTGTCAACTGTTTTCCGACTGATAAAAAACGATATCAACCTTAGGTCGTCGAAAAAGAATTTAACTGAATCATTTCAAAGCAATCTTGGGATCAAAAAGGAAAGAAAAGAGTCCAATACTAAAAACTTTTTTTTAATAAGTCCCCGGGCGATTTAGATAGAGGCATTTCTTTTGTTTTAACAAATTGAATCTTGCTAAATCTTCTAGAGAGGTCACCGCAATCGGGGATCCGTTGTCACTGAAGATAACATCGGAGGAATCTCATTAGAGTTAAACATTTGTCCTGAGCCTCATTCACTTTTAGATGGTGCGTCTAACTTTCCCATCGGAATCTTAGCCAAGGAATTGTTCCGAGTTTGTATCCGTATGGAGCTTAACTTTACGACTGCGTATTGACTCGGGCTTTCTTCCTCTTTGAAGCAAGTCTCTTGAGTTACAAGGCTCGAGTCTTGTCTGGTACATTATGTACAACGCTAAATTGAATTCAAAAACTTCTTGTAAGGAGTTTCTTAACAGCTACAAGAGTTCTTATAAGACTCTTAAGTAGTTAAAGTAAATTTTGTATTAGAAAGGGCTTAGAGGGTTTACCCAGTCCTTTAGAATCTTGAGCGCAAATAGTGCTGCATTAGAATTTTAAATTCAACACAATGGCAACAAATTTAATTTTTCACACGACGTCTCGACTTGAACTGGTGCAGATTGAATCAGCCGCAAACTGTAAAAGCCCCAGCCGCCGGCGAACGGAAAATTAAAAAGCAAAACGGGGACCGTTTCCTTGCCATTCTTTTTAATTTCTCCCCGTCACGATGGACGCTGGAATCATTAAAATTTCCACCATGTGCCACCCCAGCGGATTTATTTGATGTGGAATGATAAAGTTGTTCAGCTTCAAGAATTTGCGATGGAGAGCGTTAATAGGATAAACTGGCGGTGCGAATGCTCGTTGGAAAACAGGTGCAAAAGCAACAATTTATGGTAAAAGCATTTTGATTTTGAAGTCAATTTCTTGTGGGCTAATACAGTATAAATTAGAGTTCATAGAACCCTATCACTATTTCTTTTTTGTTATAATGCGTAAGTTATATTACTGTAGTCACTCACAAAGACCGTGAGTTTAAACTTTTCATTATTTTAACTTTGAACTTTAAGTAAGGTCACGATTATTCGACTTTCTGTATACTATGATTAATGCGGGTCTAAATCGTTAAATATCGTAAAAGCCTTAAATTGTAGAATGTCGGAGCTACCAATTCGTAAGTCAAAAGGGGTTATTGAATTCGATTTGTCTTCGAATCCTGTTCGGAATTAATTGTAATGAAGTGCAAAATTGCGTGTCTGATTCCATCATTTTTGAACTCATGTTATTACACTTTTACTTTAGTGCCATAAAGACTTAACTTTATAGAAATTTCAGCGACAAATATGTTATTTAAAGTGGAAGAACTATGCTATTGCATTTATTTTCCAAATGTCAATGTAATTAACAAATGGCTGCTTTTAACATCTTGTTGGATAACACACTTACGTACGTATGTGTCGTGCTCAGGGACTAGAGGCTTTATTGTCATTGACGGTTATGCCCTTATTAGCGATGCGTTAATACAATGCGATGGTTCACAGCAGAATAATGACATTAACGCCAACGGTAATAAGGTCCCTGTTGCTCAGAACAACCTATATATGCGTTAGTGTTAAGCCTGTATAAATCAATCTTAACCTGTGTGATTGATTAAGGTTGATGACATTGAAAAATCAGTGGGCTTGAAGTGTAGATTTCGTGAGCTAATTATTGTTAGAGGTTTTCTTTTTGATGTTAAAAAAGGCGGTTCATGAAAATGAAGTATGAAAATACCAAAGTAGTAGGTGATTAATTAAATATTGAAGCTCCTAATTACTTATTTTTGGGTTAATTTTGCTAGTCTACAATGTGAAATGTCTGGTCGCGATAATTATAATAGTGAAGATACTAAGTACAATCGCAAATGTTAACATTCCTAAAAAGGATATAAAATATACAACATATGCGGCTTTCTATAGAAGTGAAAGAGCATATCGCACAAAAATAAATACACGACAGCGTCACATTATTTCCATAATCCTCTTACCGACGCTAATGCTAAAGTAAATATAAGGCTAGGAAGGGCTAAGGTTCAATAAATCACTGACCATTAGCAAACCAAATGTGTTTTTAGGAAAAATAAAGCTAAAAATAATAAAAGTAGCTTGACATGTCAGAGAATCTGCGTAGGGTAGACTGGGTACGGTTAAAACAGAGGACGGTTGAAACAACGTAAATATCTCGCAAACCGTTGGCGAGACGGCGAGGAGTCCAAGCGGGGAAAGAAGCGGACGACTGGTTTGTATTTGTACACGAAAAACATCGTAACGTTGCTTCCCGCGCGCGTAATTTGTTTGTAAAAGGAAAGACCCTATTATGTTTTGATCCCCAAAAGTAAGCATTTTCACTCGTAGAGTTTATCAATTATTCTGGTTTCTATTTAAGTGAGAGTATTGAGTGTGTGTTTATGTTTGAAGTGAAGCTTGTGGATCATGTCAGCGTATCTAGTTTTACTGTATCATTGTTCTCATTATTACTACAACTGCTTTTTTCCAAAAGTAGGAGGTGGGGACGGTTGAAACGGGACGGTTGCAACAGAGTGATTTGCTTGTATTTTTTTGACATTGACTAATGAAAGTCAAAGTAAGTTTTGTATTTTTAATTAGTTTTGTTACGTTTAAAATGCAAACAGTTTATTTTTGTTTTGGTTTAGTTAATTTACGTAAATAAGGTGACAAATGACTGACAATATACGTAGAGTTTAACTTGTAAGCGCAAAAACGCAAGCTGATTAAAAACAGTTCCTAAATTATACGTTATCTCATAAAAATTACGAAAAAAACACATACAAGCATTATATTATGTCACTGTTTCAACCACCCCTGGGATGGGGACAGTTGAAACAAATCGTTTTTTTTTTTTAATTTGATCTACTGCTAAAACTAGAACCCCTGGAACCAAAATTATATTGCCGTTTAGTAGATAAAAACACGTTCTTTCATTTGATATATTTTGTTCATCTATAATAAAAAACAAAACTACGGACGATATACGAAAAATTGGTTCAATCGTACCCAGTCCACCCTACCTTTGTTTAATAACATGGGTCCAATGAACTATTCTTAACTTTAATTTTATAATCAGACTTGCTTTATAACCAATAGTTTCTTGATATTAGAGTTTACGCTCATACATTTGCAAAAGGATTAGTTAGGCTCCTCACTCAATCCTCATATACCACGCTTCCACACAATAATGTAGAAGAATTAGTTATACATTATACCTACGTCATTTAACAAACGTTTTTTACTCACACAATACTTTATTTTAGTTTTGTACCCTATGTTTATCACTGATTCGAACAATAAAAGTTTCTTAAAGTTTGTTTTAATCTCTAACGTGTGCAAAATAAAAACATAGCTTATCGGGAACATAATTAAGTATCATTAACTATACGTTTTTGTGTGGGTGACTTTACTAATGCGGGGAATTGTTGTTAACTGTATTCAAATTGGCCATTTTCTACGAGCAAATGTCACCATTTGTATAGATTAATGTTGGAGACGCTATTTAAATGGAATCTTGTAAATAAAGAACAATGTGAGATTTACATAATGTAAATTGATGGCCACGCATTAATTTTCGTTTAATAAAATGTTTGGAACTACTAGATGCGCATATCTTAAGATATTTGATAATAAACTACGTTTACTGTCGATAGGCCGTAAGGTGACGATGAAAGCTTTCCAATAAGTTGAACCTCTAACTGTCATATCTTTAATTATAATGTGTTTGACTTTATAATATACGATTATTACATTTTAAATTGGTTTGTTGTGGCAGTAAATACGTCATCGTACGAGAAATTCCAATATAGTAAATATATTGATTGGTATTTGTGATCAGTCTGGCAAGTCGAGTCGAACAGATTTTTTTTTTATATCTATGCGGTTTTTGTCTGTTTTGTAACAGTACCTACGAGTATCCAGTGAAGCCTCAAGTCATATTTACATCGAGTACAAATTACAAGTGTAAGCATTCTTATTATGTGGTATAGATACAGTACTTACAAGTAGACCACACAATAAGCATGAAGTAAAAGCAGTTAACACATTTGCCAACGAAATCCCAATTGCACTTGCAATAACAGAAAATAAATTTAAAATGCAATAAGTGATAGTAAAGGGTGTCATAGTTTTTGGTAGCGTTCCAGCAGATGCGGCGTTGTTTGACACCCGTCGTAACATATTTGGCAGCTGCAAGTGCTGGCCTACTTCGAACACGTGGTATCATATTTATGAGCTGTGATGAGAACGCTCAAGAGGTTAAAATTTATGCCTAAATACGGTCCGAAAGGATATGACCTAAATATTTGAAATATAGGTGTCAATTAAGGGATTAAATAGAAAATAGTACAAATAGAAAGAACACACAGTTACAACGGTAAACAAAAAACCTTAGTTCTAAATGAGGATCTTAGTTGGTAAAGATGACACAAGTCGCAGCCGACGAAAAAAACTAACACCAACAGTTCATTAACAGTAATCATACCTGCAGATTCTCCAAACTAATTTAGCGAAGACGAGCTTTAAAATTTGGTTGATGTCGGTAAAGTATACGTTGCTGTCCCTCATTAACCGTATTGTAAATCTAAATACAGGAGCAAAACAAAACCTTACAATAAGACAAGAAGGAAAATTATCTGACTGACGCTCCGTCCGCTCCGAAGCAATAACATAGGGGCGTAATCCCATCTTATTACTGTGGTCGACTCGACTCGTTGCCAACAATCTAAGAGACAATTTTTTCAATTATGCTCGCCCGCCACCGCGAATGCAATCAGATTTTCTTTTATTAATGTACCTAACGTGCCTGTTAATTTTAATATTTTCTTCTTATTACTGCAAAATTGTTTCTCCCGTCTATAATAGGGTTTTGGGTCAGCGCGGAATGGGAAATTTCTTTATTACCGCGGGCTAGCTCAAAGAGCTCATTTGTTAACGTGAAGTCGGATCTGCTGTTGAGACTAAAGCACCGTATAATGTAATCCAGGATTATGCATAAAGATTAATCATGCCTTGCGACATCTAGCCGCGGGCGTTCAAAATTGGCGGCCGCTTATAGAATAAAACACGCACCAGTTCTAGATTTATACCCGACCATAAAACACGATAAATCAGGCAAGGTATCGTGTCTTCTAACAATTCATAATTAGGCACCGATATCGACTTCTTTGTGCTTCCAAGCATGCAAATGTCCCTTGGACTTATTTATAGTAAGGCCGGCGCACTCCATGTTTTACTATAGTCCGTAATTAATGTAGCAGCATAGTGCTTTATTGTGTCCTGAAGTTTGTCGGCCCGAGCATCCGCCTAAATTATGGCATGACTTTGTCGCGTGTGAACATTATAATGTTGGGGCTTTATGTTAGCTTTACCTATGACGAATGAGCACAGAATAGCACTAAACCCTTTATGTTTATCGTCGGATTCAACTTGTAAACTGTCTTTAGATAATGACCGTTGGAATCCTTCTCGGGAACGTTTCTGTAAATAATGTATTTAGTTTTATGAATAGCTTTACAGGTATTTCTGGGTATTTCGGATTTAGTTGAATTATTAACTTCTATTCTCAAAGTTAACATACGACCGGTTTAGCCTAGTAGATTCAAGGTCCAGGATTTGAATCTCGGTAAGGGCTAATATATGTGTGTCGAACATGAATAATTGTTTATCAGTTGTGGATGTATTTATATGTAATAAAAATATCTTCGTCTTTACCGATGACACGAACCTTAAAATTATGAGTACCCCCCAATCATAATTTTAAGGTTCGTGTTAAAAATTTTTTTAAAAACAAATCGAACTAGACAGGTAATAATTATAATCGGACTTGAGCGTACACGTTTACATGGTTTAAAAAAATCTATGTTGACGAATATTTGCAGACATCTTCACTGGCATAATGTAGATCGCAATTTAACATTATTTAATACATTGATGTACACGGAAGCTATGATATCGTAAACGCACGAGCAATAACAATAATATACAGGTAAAAGTGTGTGTTTCCATGAAACTTATTTACGCACTTGACAAATACCCAAGCATTGTCTGAGTTGATGATGTATTATTTATACGTTAGTAATTAAACTCTCCAAATTACAATTTTAAACAACTACTGTTATAATTTCAGTGCTTAATATTTTTTTGAATATTTATTGCTAACGATAAATATAAAGGATGCTTTCTCTTATACGTACTTCTTTGGCACACAATGCAGAAAATAACCATACCCATCATCGACCGTAGGTTCAATTAAGGTAAGGGTCAAAATGCGATGTTTCAGACTGCCCGAAAAAGTTTTTTTTTGGACTTTATCAATCATTCATTACTTCTTTTACTGTTAACCTTTTTTGAGTCTGTATTATTTAACAAAGTTTAATAGATTTTGTGTTCTTTCCGCATATAGAAGTAATTTTTACATGAATATAAAACTACCTAAAATAAAATTACTTAAGCTAAAAATTAAAAATACCTATCAAAATTTGGTGCCCTTTGAGATGTGCCATTTGAGAAAATAGATATCCCTTACATCAACGTATTTTATGCATGACGTCTCTTACATCATTATTCTTTTTGTAGTCTCACCCCTTACATCAATTTGCCTGTGTTCCTAAAAACGGATTGAAGTCAGTCAAGGTCACCAATATATATATTTACCCAAAGTTGCAAAAATATGTATACAACAACCTTACTTCCGTAGTAATAAGTACTGTATACATATTTCTGTAACTTTGTGTTGTATACATTATTGGTGACCTTGATTGTACTTACAACATTTTTAATCGGTTTATAATGGGACTCTTCAAAATCTGGTGTGTAAAAGACATTCTTTAAAAGACAGATTTATTTTTATAAACACCAATCGTAAGTATCGTTTTATAAGTATAATTTTGTCCCTGTATCTTAATTGAACCTACGGACGACGCTATGATGCTTTGATTTAAAAAGTGATTTTAAAGCTGCCGTTTCTTCAAAGGTAAGCTAAGCTGTGTTTTGATACAAATCAATCAAATCATGCTACGAAGTTGTATTAAATAAATTGTACCTATTATAACTTAGCTAACCTCTTGCGTATATATAATACATACCTACAATTAGTAACATATTTGCTTACATCTTTAATATTTTCTTACGACTTTAAAACGATGTCCTATTTTATGCAATCTTATCTTTATGAAAGACATAAACCCGATTTACAATTAAAGTACTAGGTAGCGAAATTATAGCCCATATATTGCATGTTTCATAACCTTATCTCAACGTCGTAAGGTATTACAATTGCACATAATATATTCTTTTGACTGCACTGGCATCGCGGCTTTTATTGACTAACTCCAGACCATTTGCAACAATTAGCTGTACTTGGTTTCTGTTAACGAACCAATTGTCCCCTGTACCCTCGTCTATGAATATTCTTCCCAGTTTCCGTAAAAGACGTATGTGCTTTCTAACGTCAGAGCAACTTACGCTCTTTTGTTTCTAGAGTTGTGTATGTTTGATTAGGTATTCGATCCTATTGCTGAAGTGAGGAGTGCAGTATGATAGTATGAAGCTGATAGGTTTTATTACCTTTTATTTTGGATGGTTATCATGAGAGCAATTTGAGATGGAAGGGTTGATAAAATTTGCCTTCTATTACTATGACTGGAAGCAGGCTGTTAAATGTATTGATTGTGGTCAGAGATACTAGTAAAGTCAATTAGAGTGGAGTTGCTGTATGTTTTGGTGGGGTATATAAGGGGTAAACTTTAATACATAGAACATTTAGAATCAATTGTTTTCGATTTACAACATTCAACCCATCAATTCTCTAAGTTTATATTACTTCGGGTTTCAGCTACATGGGCGTTTATTTACCAAAGAATAAGATTTTTCGGAAATGTTTTATTTCGTAAGTGTGAGCGTGTGTGTGTGTAAGTATCCGTAGAACTCCTGGTTTCTTTAAAAAAAGAAGCAGTGTACTGTGGACTGTGAATCTTATATTCATGATCATGAGTTTCCGAAACACTTGCACAGGGTTTCTTTTTTCGATAAATTGCTCTCAAAGCATAGGTATTTAGTTTCAGTTTTCATCATAGGGATTTTTATAATTAAATGTGTTGATGCTAGCTAGTCTAGCAAACACGTCTCTGATAATATTTAGAAAATAATACTTTTATTTTACCTTGTGGGTAGGTACCTACCACTAGTATTATTAAAATATATTGAAACAGGTCACTCACGTATTTTATAGGTCAAATATCGCTCGACATGTTTCGAACCGACTCGCGGTTCCTATTCATTGTTGCCGGCGCGTTTTGCTTTGCAGGCCCGCACCCTGTTCGCTTGGCTGGTTTGCGCAGGTGCAGGCGGGGGCAGCGGAGAAGGCGAGAATCTACCCTCGTTTTCTTCAGCATTGTTCAATGTCGGGTTACACACTACACGCACTACTAATACTAATAACGTCAAATAATAACATTTAATATGTCTGACTCTTACGGGAGTTTTCTATATAAAACCATTAGTATTACCTTGTATGATGAGAGGTAAAGAACAGTGGAATGACATTTCGCTCATATTTGGAGCCACTGAGGAAGTATCTTCACCTAACAGAAAACCTGTTGTGTTCCTGGTGGAGAACAAGATCGCCCAGACAACCCTTCGTGCGCGAGTCCGACTCGCACTTGGCCGGTTTTGTATTTAGTATTTGTTGTTATAGCGGCAATAGGAATACATCATCTGTAAAAATTTCAACTCATGACATAACAGCCTGCAGACAGACGGACAGACAGACAGATGGACGGACAGCGGAGTCTTAGTAATAGCGTCCCATTTTACCCTTTGGATACGGAACCCTAAAAAGCATCAAAGTTACCAATCGTTACTTTTTAGAAGTGATAACTCTTCAATAACACACAATCAAATTGGGGTTAACATCCATATCATTGTATTACCTATAAAATTATGTCGTGTGAAACATGTCGTCTATTTATACCCTTAGAGCTGATGACATTAATTAAAGCTATTGGTCGTTAACCTATTTCGAGTCCATAGGCGGAGGAACCATTAATTCGTATCATCATTAAACAGATCACTGTCTTAAGAGCGATAGCGAAAGAGTGTAATGAAGTGGACTTTGGACACGAACAATACAGTGTTTTACTCAAATTTTATCAGTGTACGAGCGAGAGAAGCGAAAGAAGTTCTCCGTTTCAGGTTAAGGTGGTTCGATTGCCATACAAAACGTTATTTGACATTCGCAGGCTAACGGCGTGATATTTTAAGAAACTTATGTAACAAACGTTCATTAATTGGCTTCCCATTTGCGCCAAATTCCCCCTTTCCTAGAATAAACTTGTATAAACTAGATTAATTTGAGAAATTGGCTTGGGACGTGATATTTTGGGAAAACAATTTTTTCTATACTCTTTCGAATAAAAAAAGAATTTTGTAAATCGGTCACAATCACAATTGCCGTAGAAATCGGCGAACATACATAAAAAAAATACCTACAGTGAAACATCATATAACCTCCTCCTTTTTTAAAGTCGGGTAAAAATTATGTTTATGTTATGACAAATGACAAATGGTGGACGTCCAGTCGGCCGACTTAGGCAGAAAATACCTTTGCCAGCTTCAAACTGCCGATCATGATTGGCGGCAAGCTACCCAGGACAGAGCACAGTTGCGAGTCCTAGTGTTGTTGGAGGCCAAGATCCACTTGGGGTCGCTGAGCCAGCGTAGTAAGTATATTTTGACGGAATGTATATGTAAGAGAAATATACGTACCAGCGGGGCTAGCACAACTGACACAACAAAAAACGTGATTTTTTTGCAGTTATAGATAATGGTACGGAACCCTTCGTGCGCGAGTCCGACTCGCACTTGGCCGGTTTTATTTTTACCTACGTTAAGTTGATTATTTATACATAGGTATTATGTTCTGTACGTCAACGAAATACTTTGTAACGAAATAACTCATGTAACTAATTGTACAACAATTACTTCACTGGATATAAAAACATTTATTGCTATTATCACATTATTCTGCCCGAAATAGCTCCCTGTACTGGAGTCTCTCGGTACTTAAAAGGACCGATTCCTTTTACCTCTTTTATGCCGTTTTTGCTTCTTAATTTGTAATTAACGAGTTTACTTTGTCAAGTGCAGTCTCGGGTTGCAAGCGTCGGACTTCGACAAAAGAAAGGGTTACGATAATTAAGTTTGAGTACAGAATAAAATTGCGAAGACTGAGTACCTACCTAGTTGAGTAGCTTCTTGTGCGTCGAGGTCAAAGATATGTATACAATTTTTGCCTTATTACTGTGGATTAAGGTGTAATAGTGATAACATATCCTTAACGTCATCCACATTTTTTTTCTAGTTCTGTAAAGTTTAAATAATGTTTAAGTATATATATAAAGAAAGAAAAAAGAAAAAAACATTTATTCGTGACAAATTTACAAAACTATAGAAAATATAATAAAATAAAGTAAAGTAAAACAAAATTCACGAAAAGGTACCGCCTCAGCATAATGCCGGCGCTGATCTTGCGAGACCTAAAGTGGATAGTGTCACGGTGTTTTAGTAGTACGGCTTATAAAAAAATAAAAATAAAAGTCCTTTATTTTCAGACAATTCCAGTCCATAAATTGTTGGTTGACAGTGAAGTGGCAATTATTATATTGTTCATATTATTATCTATGTTAGTGTATTACCTATCATCATCATCATATCAGCCGAAATACGTCCACTGCTGGACATTACCTATATCTAAACTAAAATATGACCCAAATCGGTCTATCGAACTCTGCTTATATATTTTAGCATTTTACAAGACACTCATTTTTTTTTTACTCGTTTAAATAACATTCAAGTAAAGATAAAAAACACGATAAAGATCATTCAATTCACGAACATGTACCCCAAAATTCAAATCCAATGTGAACGACTAGTTTTGCGAATGAAGAATCGAGGCGCTTTCTCGGCGATCCATCTTTATTTTTATACGTTCGCTAAAATGATGCACACAAGCCTCTCTAGGGATTTATGACTTTAAAATATCTGTGAAGATTCGTTGAGTGGACAACCCAGGGAACAAAGTAACAAATAGAGGTCCCTCTTCGTTAATACAGTGCAACCATTGGAGGACTTTTTATTGGTCTCAATAGTCTGACGCAGGTGATTATTTATTTTATAGCTTACGGTGTTGGTCGACATGTTCTTCGTTATTTGTATGCCAACAGAAAACTTAAACCTCTTTTTATTAAGTATATATATCCGTACGGACTACAAATATGGTGTATTTTTAGGGTTCCGTACTCAAAGAGTAAAACGGGACCCTATTACTAAGACTCTGCTGTCCGTATGTCTGTCTGTCTGTCTGTCTGTCTGTCTGTCTGTCTGTCTGTCCGTCTGTCTTTCACCAGGCTGTATCTCACTGATACCGTGATAGTTCCAGCTGAAATTTTCACACATGATGTATTTCTGTTGCCGCTATAACAACAAATACTAAAAACACAGAATACATAGTTTTTATAGATAATGGTACGGAACCCTTTGTGCGCGAGTCCGACTCGCACTTGGCCGGTTTTTTAAGTATTGCCTGAAGATCAGCGCAGCGCCGGCTTTGGAGTCGGCATTATGCTCAAAGCTTCTTGTGGCAATGTTGGTACTACTATTACCGTTACTTCTTTTAATTTTCATTTCAAAATTATTTTTTGTCTATGTAATTTTTTTATACTCACGAATAAATATTTCTCTTCTTCTATTTTTGCCCGACGAGCGCAGAGCTGAACGGAAGTGATATGTTTTTAGCAGTCTATTTGTTATAATTTATCTGACAAAACATATTTGCAGAACTTTTATCATATGTTGCCGTAGCTTTTATTAGATAATCACTAAATACTTACATCCGATGGTAAAATTTCTTGTAATACTGAAATGTACTGCAATATTTATTGCAATATCTCCTGCCAGCATCCCTTAAAACCAACAAGTCAAACTACCCAACAACAGCCACTAAAATCCTTGCCTTAATATCACCCTAAAATCCCGGTCAAGCCAATTCAGTAGTACCAAAAGCAAATGAAGACAAACCTTTAGCTGCTCGTAATATCGGGTTACTGTACAAACACGGTACCATCAAGCAGCTCTCGAGTTACTCTTAAGTGAGTGGTCGACCACCACAGAATATTCCATTAAATTGTTTTCTTTGCTGAACACAATCCGTCTTACACAAGACAAATAACAGCCCTTTAGCGAGATAATCGCCGATGTCCCGTGAAGTCTTTGAGCCAGTAAATCTATTACGGTGACCTATTTGTGCCCTGACTATTGTTGAGTCGTCAAGGAAGCTTGGCAGAAGAATGCTCGCTGTTTGAAGATAATAAATTCCTTGTAATTTTGATGAATTAATAATTTGCAACATTGTAATGGATAAGATAATAAGGATTTATTAGCAAACTGCTATCAGAATTTTGAATAGCAGTGTCAAATAAATATGTTTTTAATTTATATTTTGAAATTTAATTAGTTGTGTATTGAGTGACATATAAAACAACATTTATGAATCAGTACACAGTGATAACCAGTTTTATCATTTTTACTATAATAGTTTTTTTATGCCGTAAACTAAATTATATCATCGATAAAATATTGACTAATATTTCCTTCTCAGCAAGACACTTTTAAATTGGCGCCACAATACAATATATAACACGAAATAACTCTCTTAATATATTTATGCGCGAAATTAAATAAAACAATCTGCGTAAAATCAAATCACTATATATTTATCTTGACACTTAAAATAGCCGAGCATAATGGGGTTGCGGTTTTAAATTGATTATTTAATTTATTAGATTATTTTTAATACAAAGATTTGGTTTTAAATTGTTCTTATTGAATAAGCAGTCACGCGCCTAGGCACATTAGTGATAAGCAAATGTCATAAATAACTTCTATTAGGTTTTCTAGCCATAATGCGGAGATAAAATCTCAGTAGGCCAGCTGCGAGCGAATGCCGGGGTGTTGTTATGTTATGAGAGTTCGGGGGTCGAGGTTTCGCAAAATAAAATTACATGTGCTATTACGAGTAATGTGATAAATAAATAGAGCTAGTAGCAGAAGTTAACTCGGATATCGAATAACTATAGCAGTGTTGGTTATTTAGTTATAAAAACATTCAGTCTAGTAAGGCATCCGTAGATAAAAAAAAATGAAAAGCTTATAAAAAGATTGTAGGTATGCTTTTTTCTATTACACAATAACCAAACAACTTCATCAAGATGTCAATTAGACTTATGATGATAGTTTTTTTTGTAAGTATAACCAGTGGCGGTTCACTCTGTGATTTCGTCGCGCCGCAACAAGTACATGCCGGCCGGCCGCCAGCTGGCGGTCCATTAGTAGTTGCCATTATAGTCTATGGTAGTTGCCGCGCGCTGGTACGGGACACACGCACGGGTCGCAGCGCGTTGCATGTGATAGAAAGGGATGGCCACATTTAGGCACGTTTACAGAATAAGTAGCCAACTACTACGAACAGTACTACGCAAACTAAGTACGCAGTAAGTATTTCTGTACGTACAGAAATACTAGTACTGCTTAGTACTGCCGTACTGCGTACTTAGTTTGCGTAGTACTGTACGTAGTCTTAGTTGGCTATTTATTCTGTGGTATAACGTAATCGAGTTATCGAGTAGCTAAGTAATAATGTTAATATTTATTTATTTATTTGTTATGTTAAAACGTTAATTTTATGTTTTTTTAATATTCAATTCGTTAGTTAATATATTTTCTTAATTAAATTTAAAATGTTTAAATAAAAAAATAAATATTAAAAAAAGTTCACCGATATGTCTTGTATTTTTGTAAAGACATAGTATAGTGACAATTCCGTTTCTGGGCTCTCTTTCGTGACAGCTATTTCAAACAAACCTACTGTCCGTTTTCTCAACACCGCAAATCTTTACCGTATATAGACTTATCTATTTAGGCATAAATTTGATCTTAAATAAGCTGTCCCAAGCGGCTGCGGTATAATTTTATGCCTATCCGGATTATACTCTTTTATCTCGACCCCACATAGCACGGGTCAGAAATCACTTCGTTATTGAATTATCATTTGAATATGATTTATACCGCGATAATAAATTGGGGTATGTAGGTCTGAGGGTTCGTTTGATATGTTGCTGTGTTGTGAAATATTGCGATGAAGTGTGATAAAATTGTGAATTGCATGTGATTGAAATTTGCTAGGTTGATTGAAAAGTTTATTAGATTCTATTTATAGCCCGATTTTTTTATTCGGTAATAGAGGCTGGTGCGTGTAAGTTTATTTTGTAGTATAAAAAAATGCTCCGTTTACTCCTTACCTACGGTTGATATGATGGATAAAAACTAATTTTGTAGGTACTTTTTATTTCTAATGGGAGGTATTTTAATTAGTTTAGTCTTCCTACTAACATTATTAAGTGACTACATATTAATAACACAATAAAACTAGTGTCTCTGTGAGCTTTAGTACTCGCAAGCCAGCCTTTTTTTAATTTCTGAAATATATTTTTTTCTATTTTTGTAGAAAATAATTTAATGTAGCTTTAACGGTTATTGTCTGGGTCTTCAATCACATGACTTAAAAAATATGTTAGTAAAAAATATGTAATATCGAACGAACTCACTTTGTAAACCTTCTTGTAGTGTAAAGGAATATAATAGGAACCTTAGAAAATTTAAAATTTAATTTAAATTTAAATGACGTCACAGTTAACAGCCATTTAAACTGGTTAAATCTGAAAAACTGATTAAATTAAACATTGAATATTTTGATAACAAAAGGTAAGAGTTAAGATATTACCTGTCTTGGAGAACTTAACTTTATTTGATCTAAACTATGCCCCCTTGCAATTAACGGAAATTGTCAAAAACACGTAATATAATTATAGAGCGCTCTGAAAATGTCACGAAAATCGGTTGACAAATGCGTCCTGTAGAGGAGAACACACGATTTTTTTGGCCTAAACTGAAGCAGTGAATTTTGGTCGCATCGCTCCCTCATTCAATCATTTAATATTCCATTCTCTTAGTCTTTAAGAAAAATTGTTTACTATTTAAATTTAGTGTACCGATACACATTCCCGAATTATACCCAAACGTATTTCTTCATCGCCTATAAATGCCTACCAACCACCCAATATTTCAGCTAAACTCACACATTTAAATATAGAATTTCGGAATCGGTAAAAGCAATTTGTCTTGAAATAGCGCGATGGTGGCCCAGCTGCGAAGTTTCTGAAGGGACAACACACAATTAAAATATCTGCCTAATGGAGTATATGGAATTCGAACCACTTTAATGAACATATCGCTGTCGTGTTCTTTATTTGTCCCTTCGAGGGATTTCAAAATTTTGTGATGCTTCTGAATTGTGTTGTGGAATAATTTAAAAATATTTGTGAAAAATAATCGTCTAGGTATGCAGTGCATTTTAAAGAATCAATCTATGACTTTCTTTCGGTTCAAGATGGCACGGACGGTTAAGTCAAAAATTATTTCTGAAGCTGACTTACCCCGGTATGCATAAAAGTCTAACCTCTGTTTAAAATACATTAGGAGTGATAATGATTAATTTGACCGATAACGCAGACGATTGATCGATCGCTTTAACATAATATTTATGTTTATGAATAACGGTATTAAGACTTTTTAATTAAACTAAGTAATGACAAGATACTTGCATGTTAAATTTAAGTTAGAATTTTTGGTAAAAAAAACCCTGTTTTCTATCCTGAAACACAATGCCTTGTCTCTTGTCAAAATGGGTGTACTTGTCAAATGAAATCCGTCATTCTTCAGTCTTATATACCACAATATTACGAAAAACACTTTAACGGAAATTAATATGAGGAAACTAGGGTAGCTATGGCAAAATCGCTATTAAAAAAAACTGGAGGGATTACTAAAAATGTCTCATTAATTAAAATTCCAGCATCTGTCGTTACTTGTTGAAGATTTCATGAAATGAAATGTAGGGAGATAAAGGAAATTAGCTCCAGTCATGATAACGATTGTATTCGAAGACAAAGCCTGTCAGCTGACAGATCACTATACCAGCAAATAAAGAGGTTAACATAAATAGGTGCTTACCTACACTACACCTCCACTCTTATTTAGCTGACCACAACATAAGGTACAAGAAACTACCATGACGTAGAACAAAGTAACAAACACTGAAAGCTAACTAAGTATGTTAAATAAAGGAATACATCGTCATGACTTATAACAAGGCGGATTATTCAATCTACATTGACGTACAGGTCGCGGTGGGGACATTAAGGCTCTCGGCGGGCTCGATGCCCCACCCGAAGCTAATGGCTCAGGTGTGACCGCAGCCGAGCTAGTAGAAGGCTGCGTAATAGATGGCGCACCCGGTGTACTGTCAGCCATCGTGGTGGTCAATCCTGACCTAACGACCCCAGAACCGGCAACGATCGATGATCGAACCTCTTCTACTAAAGGTGGGCCGCTCTCCTGACTGCAGGAAGAACTTGGGCATATCAAAGAATTCCTAGTTCTCCGCTTCAATTGATCCCTGTGCCTATGTGCTGACTTACCCTGCTCGTCTAATACTTGGTAATCCCTAGAACCTAACTGCTGTGTAACCTCACCCGGAACCCACTTCGTCCCTCCCTGATACTGACGCACCCACACTTGTTGCCCGGGCACATAAGCGGGCTCCAACGTGCCACCACTGTTCCGTTCCTGTCGCTTTTGTGCCATACGAACATTGGATTTACAGTCGGGCCTCAAAGCGTCCAATTTCGTGCGAACCTGCCTACCTAACATAAGCGCTGCTGGACTTACTCCCGTAGTACAGTGCTCCGTATTCCTATAATATAGTAAAAACGTATTTAGAGCTAAGTTAACATTAATTTTTTGTCGTACTGCTTTACGAATAACCCGCTTCACCGTACGTACTCCATTCTCCGCGGCCCCATTCGACGCCGGATGGTACGGTGCGGCAAAAATATGCTCTACCCCCTGCTTCTTCAAAAAGGTAGCTAATTCCGCACTAGTGTACGGGGGCCCGTTATCCGAGACTATCTGTTTCGGTATTCCCCACCGCGCAAAAGTCTCGCTCAACTTTGCGATAGCATGTTGCGCTGCCGTGCTGGGAACCTCGAAAACCTCTAACCATTTTGAACCTGCGTCTACCATTACTAAATATAACCTTCCGAAGAGTGGCCCCAGGTAGTCCAGATGCACCCGCGACCAAGGTTTGTTAGGCCAAGGCCACAGACTCGGTGCTTGTCTCGGCGGCGCATCCGCCTCCGCGGCGCACACGGCGCAGGAGCGGCACAGACCTTCAATGGCCTCGTCGATCCCTGGCCACCAAACGTAACTCCTAGCCAAAGCTTTCGTTTTAACAATACCCATATGACAGTCGTGCAACTCGAGTAAAACCTTACTACGACAAGCGTCCGGAATAACGACTCTATGGCCCCACATAATACAGCCCAGTTCTTCATATAGCTCCTCTTTACGAGTAAAATAAGGTTGCATGGTTTTAATATCATTTACATCCGGCCACTGATCTCTTAAATACCCTAATATACGACTCAAAGCCGGGTCGCGTTGTGTATATTTTTTAATAGTATTATATTCTAACGCCAATGCGTCCTAAGCGAAGTGCAAGTAAGTCTGTTCCGGAACTTCACGAGAGTCCTCACTAGTATTCCTCGTCAACGGTAGACGCGACAAGCCGTCCGCGCCATTCAGTTTGGTATTTACATATTCTATGTCGTAGGTGTACGCCGATAATTTAATAGCCCACCGTTGCAAACGACTAGCTGCCATAGTAGGAACGCCATGTTTAGGTCCAAAGATGCTGACTAATGGTTTATGATCCGTGCGCAAAATAAAACGCCTCCCATACAAGTACTGGTGGAGCTTTTGTAAACAAAAAACAATGGCTAGCGCCTCCTTATCAATCTGCGAATAATTTTTCTCCGCATCTGTTAGAGATCTCGACACGTAAGCAACCGGTCGCTCGATTCCTCCCCTTCCAGGTTGGGTGAGCACACCCCCTACTCCTCGACTGGACGCATCACAGGTCAGGATCAGTTGTTTACTCGGATCATAATGCACCAACACATCTGCCCCTGTTAGAATATTTTTGATTGCACGAAACGAATTTTCACAGTCGGTACTCCATTTCCACGTAACGTTTTTTTTTAGCAAGTTGTATAGCGGAGCTAACACTGTACTGATATTTTTGACAAATTTTGCGTAAAAATTTACTAACCCTACAAATGACCGGACTTCACTAACGTTGCTGGGCGTTGGAATTTTCGTTATTGCTTCGACTTTACTAGGGTCTACTTTTAAGCCTTCCTTGGAAACAATATACCCTAGGTACTTGACTTGATCGACCATAAACAGGCACTTCCCTTTCTTAAACCTCAACCCGTGCCTATGCAACCTGTTAAATACCCGCTCTAACGTCTCCAAATGCTCCTTCTCCGTTTTTGTTGCGATGATAATGTCATCGAGAAAGAACTCCACATTAGGAATATCGTGTAACAGGTTTGACATAACGCGCTGGAAGATTCCTGGGCTAGACGATAATCCAAATACTAAGCGATTATATCTAAACAGGCCTCTATGAGTATTAATAACCGTAAACTCTTTACTCGCCTCGTCTAATTCCACTTGATTATAGGCCTGCGAGAGATCTATCTTAGAAAATACTTGCGCGCCGTTTAGCCCTACCAGTAAGTCGTCTATCCTGGGCAGCGGAAACCTGTCCACTTGTAAGACGGGATTCAACGTTATCTTATAGTCAGCACATAAACGTAAGCTACCATCCGGTTTCCTTACGGGAACTAAGGGAGTGGCCCACTCTGAAGTGTCTACAGGCTCGATAATACCTTCTCGCAGCATGTCGTCAAGCTGCTGGTCGACCTGATCCTTAATCGCGTACGGCAGGGGGCGCGCCCGACAGTACACCGGCGCGGCACCTTCGCGCACCCGCAACGTTGCCTTACTGCCCGTAAACCGCCCGAGTCCGTCGCTAAATAGCTCCTTATACCTGTCAATTAAAACCGATACATTACAACATTCCGTCTTCGAGTTTGAGAACTCGTTAATATTAATACTTTTGAAAGTTGGAGTATTAATACCTAACTCGGCTAGCCAGTGCCGACCTAAAAGTGAAGTTGACCCCCCGTCGACCACAAATAACTCTAAAGCTTTTGCCTGACCCTGGTATTTAACCACCGGCTTGATAATACCCAAAGGTTTAACCTTCGTGCCATCATAAAATCTGAAAACCATGTCAGACTTACTGATCGGCCTATGCTTAAAATACTTCAAGTAAGTACTCTTGCTTACGCAGGAAACGGCCGCTCCTGTGTCGATTTCCATTACTATCTTTACATTATCGATATCTAAATCAATGCTCACCGGTTTGTAACTGTTCAAGCACAGCTGATGAAGATCGCCCTCTAGCTCATAGTCCTCAACCAGGCTGTTTTCACTAGACTCCGCTGTTGCCGATGCTTGCAAGGTGTACACGGCCGAGCGGCCCTTTCCTCTGCCGGCCGCACCCGCTCGCTCCGGACAGACTCGTTTGAGGTGGCCTTTATTACCACACAAACGACACACGAAATTCTTAAACCTGCAGCCAGCGTTGACATGGTCGGTTGCCCCGCAGACATCGCACAGGGCTGCATTGCCTTCGCGCCGTGTCGGTGTCGGCCCCGCGCTCCCGCACTGGCCGCGTCCTCGCAGCGCGTGCCCGGCCCTTGCTGCCAGCGCGTGTACCGCGCCCGCACCCTCTTTCAGGACTCCGACGCTCCCGCTCGGTCCCGCTTGCTCCACGACCGCCGCATCCCGCTCCGCTGCCTCTAAAGAACCGGCGAGCCGTATGGCACGTTCGTATTCTAAGCCGTCCTCCGCAAATAACCTTTGTCTGATAACGTCATTATTTAAGCCGCACACAAACTGATCACGCAAATTTTCCTCAAGTCCCGAAGAAAACTCACAAAACTTGGCCATTTTCTTCAGCTCAGCGATATACTGAGTGATACTCTCATCTACGTTCTGCCTCCGTTGACGGAAACGGTATCTTTCCGCCATTACCGAGCGCTTTGGCTGTAAATGTTTACTAAGAGCCTCGGTTACTTGTTTGTAGGTCAAATCCGCCGGCTTCTTCGGGCTAACTAGATTACTTACTAATTCATATGTTTCGTCACCCACAACGGCGATTAACGTAGGCAACCACAAAGTCTCGGCGATTGTGTTCACCTTGAAGAACATCTCTAACCGCTCGACGTACAACGACCAGTTGCCCGTCGCAGCGTGAAACTCACCGATTTTACCGATCGACATTTTTTTTTCGCTTTACTCCCGCTCAAAATTAATCCCTAATCCTCGTTCGCCAATGAAATGTAGGGAGATAAAGGAAATTAGCTCCAGTCATGATAACGATTGTATTCGAAGACAAAGCCTGTCAGCTGACAGATCACTATACCAGCAAATAAAGAGGTTAACATAAATAGGTGCTTACCTACACTACAGTTCACAGATTGCAAAAAATTGTTACAGAATTCTTTAGTATCATAATTATAAAAGTTGTAACTTGGAGACGATTAGAGACTAAAAGTACTTATCGAACGAAGAAGTACAACTTTGATTTTATTGTAACGGTCAAAAGTACGTTATGTTCAAGTATTTGCATTGTTATGAATTAATAAGTCAACTATAAATACGAGTTGAGTATTAGGTAAGTAAGAAGTAATTTACACAACCTCAATTATATATTATAGGTTGTATTGCACCTCAGTCTATTAACGAAATTAATTATCATCATCATTATCATATCAGCCGAAAGTCCACTGCCACTTTTTTAACAAGAGTGTCTTGAGCCGACAACATGACTGTGGCTAAGGGTAATTTACTCTTTGTTAATTCTACTCGTGCTCGATGCAAATATTTTTTTTAATTTTAACTTTAATATTAAATTCTGTGTAGGTACGCTTCCATAGCTTCTGTAAACCGCACTCGCAGTAGGCTAAGATACAGGCTCAGCCTAGTTTGGTCACTGATGGACAGCCTCGATTTAATGTTATATTTGTTTTTGTGAAATAAACTATTTTGTATGTTGTATAGATCCGTATTCATCGTCATCAATTTAAGATTAGTAGATGCAGTTTACTGGGTTTTTTCTTCATATTACTGTTTATATTCACAAGAGAAATGAAACAATTTTGCAATTTTGGCGTTAATTATGTGATTTCATATACCTATCATCGATTGTATTTTAATGGATAATCTTCATTATTTTTTAATTCTTGCTTATACAGGACGTGCCAAGACTACGACATGAAGGGAAAGTAGGTACCTTAAATATCGTAAATAGGATATTTTGCTGAAAGATGTTATTTTTAAAAGTTAGTAATAATGCATTCAAAGATTTTTTTAAATTTTATACTATGTTACTTAAGAATAATTATTATATTTTGTCCATTCTTTCGATTTGCATCATTAAATTTACGGGTGGTTTATTTTCACATTTAAGTCGGTTCGATTCCCAGACGAAGCAAGTAATTTTTAGAAAAGGTTTGAATACAGTATTATTAACTTTTAAAAATAACATGAAGTCTTCATTCAGCAGAATATCCTATAGTAGCAGAGTATCCTAGGAAAGTACCTTATATCGTAGATTTACGATATAAGGTACTTTCCCTTCATGCCGCATAGTCTTGGGACGCCCGCGCCCTGTACATATATTCTGCCGTGATTCTTAAAAAGGCAGTCATCTGACAATTTACCAATTTTGAGTTATATATTGTGCTGTGATCAGGAAAAAAAGACGCGTTGACCTATCTAACCCGTTTTTCTCTATCACATTTAGTTTTTGAGATAATTTTTCAATAAAAGGCAGTCAAGTGCATTCTTACCAGTGCCGAATTCATTAAAACGCAGTCATCTGACATTCATCCTTAAAAAAGCAGTTAAAGTCCTTTGACTGCGTAATATATGGGAAATATTTTAGGCAAAACTTATTTAAAAGGCAGTTTTGTACCAAACTGCCTATTGATAATTATAGTTCATAGAATTTACTTTACAATAATTCATTAAAAAGCAGCTTTTGAGTAAAAATTCTTTAAAAGGCAGTCATGTGACGTTAGCTGCCTTCTTAATAATTATTTGATTGATATTACTTACTTCTATACTTCAAAAAAGGAATGTACGTCACAATTTTTTTTTATTAATTACAATTTTTTGACATCCATCGGATACTAAAACGCAGTTTTCTCGCAATAATTATTTTAAAGGCAGTCATGTTTTACCGCGCCCCTATAATAATATTTGCGTGGATTTTTTAAAGTTTGTTTCACCGACAGATGCGAGCCGCAGCAGACGTTTGAGGCAGGGCGTGCGTTCGTTCGCGCCAAAATCACGTGAGCGTGCCAATATTCAAAGTACGTAATAGACCGGGAGATGCTGACACAAAATTTTAAGGTATTTGTACCAAGTATGGCGACTCTTCAGGGGTCTAATTACGTAATCAGAAAAGGAAAATGATGGTCATAGCGCTAGTACTGGCAGCCCAAATGCGTGGGCGTTAGTTAGTCAGTTATACTGGGCGTTTTCCGCAAGTCGACATCCATTGTGCCTATTTTGCGTGAAACGGCGGTGTGGCGCTACTCTAACCACCCCAGCTCGTCTAGAAAGTTGCTGAGTGCCTTGGTGTTGTTGACTGCGTCCCGTAGTGTGTCTGGAGAACCTAGGTGCTTTATTCTGTATACTTCTACCTGCTTGCAGTCCAACAGTATATGTTTAGTCGATTCTTCTGCCTCCATGCACGCTCTGCACATGGGGCTGTCTGTGATACCTAAGTTATAGAGGTGTCTGTTCAAGGTGTTATGTCCTCTTATTATTCCCACTATCTTGCGCAGTTGGTTTCTATGTGTCCTTAGTAGTGCGGTTGTGAGTTTGTAGTCACGTTTCGACAGAATCTCTTTGCTCTGTCTGCATGTGTCTGTCTCCTCCCAGTATCTTTAATGTAGTTCTTTAGTGTGTTGGTCCAGTTGATTGTATATGTAGCTTTGTGGCAGAGGCAAGATTGGCTCCGGTCCGTATGCCGTTATTTCTGAGCCTTTCCTGGCCAGTTCATCCGCTGCATCGTTCCTCTTGAGCCACTGTGCCTCTTGATCCATTGTATAGTAACTTTGTTTTTATCTGCGCACACCTCTGTGAGGTTTTGGTGGCTTTCGTATATCAAGCTAGATGTGATGTTATCACTGCTCAGTGTTTGTAGTACCGATTTACTGTCTGAGAGTATCCATATGTTAGTGTTTTCGACTTGTCGTCTCTTTATGGCATTGCAGGCTTCAATTATCCCTACGCATTCAGCCTGGAATACCGTGTTTTGTACACCCAGTGGTTTGGATATGTGTATGTTTAAATCCTCTGAGTTCCCGTATTTGTTTTTGAACCATGTGTAAAGATTCTAAGGTCTGTTTGGTTTAGCCCCTCTTTTAAATCTTCCGTCAGTGATATGCCGTAGTCTTTCCTAAAGACTGCAGTTTTTGGTATTTTGTCGATTGAAGCCTCCATCATAGGTAGGATTGTGATCAGTTTGTTATGGATCTTCGTGTGCGGTATGTCTAGTTTCGTCCATAGGTTGAGGCGTTTTAGGCGTATTGCCGTCGCAGCCGCCTACTTATTCTTTCATCGACTATCGGAAAATACAAGAATTTTTGAGTAACAAATTGTTCGATTTTCGTAATTTATCCGACACGTGCGATTAACGCTCACGCATTTTGGCCGCCAGTACCAGCGCTATCACCATAATTTTCCTTTTCTTCATTACGTAATTAGACCCCTGAAGGGTCACCACCATACTTGGTACAAATACCTTAAAAATTTGTGTCAGCATCTCCGGGTCTAATACGTACCTTGAATATTGGCACGCTCACGTGATTTTGGCGCGAACGAACGCAGGCCCTGATATAAGAAATATACAGTGCCTTTTCCATGATTTTATATTTTGTAATATGCCATTTTAATAAATAATAATATGAGTGTTTTATTTAATTCCAATTCACTTGACTGTTGTTATCGAAGTTTAAGAAAAAAAAATTTATAGAAGAAAATTACTTAAAAAGCAGTGAATTGCATTTGAGCATTTAAGACTGCTTTGTAGTGAATTACTCAGTGGATATAATTTTGCTACCGTTTGCTTTAAAGAAGTAGTTTGGTGGAATAATTTATTTAAAGGCAGTAACTGGACTTTCACTTCTTTGTAAATAATTAAACGAAAAGGATTTATAGACAAAAAACTTTACAAAAAGGCCGCTAACTAAAAACACTGCCTTTTAAAGAATTACGAGCATACAATTGAAAGGAATTTTAATTTTCAATGATAAATTTGTTAGTAATAATTCAGTAAAAGGCAGCTTCGGGACTTTAGCTGCCTTTTAGTGAATTATTATAGGTTGTAAATAAACTCCCAAAATGCATACCACAATAATTTTTTGATATAATATAAAGGAATATGTAAAAATATAATAAATAACAATGAAAAAAGATAGAACAGGCACCTTTTTAATACCTAAAATCATCATTGCGTCATATATTCTTACACAGCCTGATTAAAGTAAAAATATCCAATTGAAGACTGCTTTTGCGTTTTTCTCAAAAGTAAGTGATGTCAGAAGACTGCCTTTTTAAAAATCACGGCAGTATTGCCCTGTATTCACTGGTTAATAGTAAGTATTAATTCTCGCATAAAGTGCGCAAACTCAACGCAAATATCTACAAAGACATAAATAAATCAATAAATATTATAAACCCTATATATAGGCAGCTCAATAATGCCTTGTATTTTGGGTAGGTTAGGTTAGGTTAGGTTATATAGGTGTATGTGCACTAGGTACTAGGGGACGATTTGTTTAAGAGTCACGGTCGACTCTAGTCAACTTTCCATACAACGTATTCTGGATCTTATTTTAAAACGGCATACTGGAATAACCTGAAACTTTTTATATAGAATTGGATCCACCATATCTAGGTCGAAAACAAAATTCTGTTACTATGAATAATAAACGAAATATAATAAAAAAACTATGCAATTAGAGACTTTGTATGAAAACTCTGTTTTTGACGTGATAACGTCTTATAAATCGATTAACACTGGCAGCATGCACGAAATAGTATGACTCATTGTCCCGTTCCGCCTGAGCCGAGCGTTCGGCTTTATGAAGTTATCACGTAAAATCATTGTCCGTAAACGGACTGTACACAAAAGAAAACTTTTTTTAATTTCCAGCAACAGAAGCTAGTTTACAACCAAGATACGGCGGATCTCATTGTTCATATAAAGTTTCATATTATTCTAGCTAGTATTTTTAACATGAGAATCAAACTACGTTTGTATGGACAGTGGACCGTTATGACGACCCTTAAGATATACTGGAAAATAGTTTTTGGATATCACACAAATATTTGCATTTACGGGATTCGTACCACATCTCAATGAGATTAACATTACTATTAGAAAGAAAGAAAGAAGAAATAAATATAATATACCTATTTGGTGCGACAAAGAAATTACACATGTGTTTATACAACTCAAATACACCTAAATGGATGCCACTCAGCATATGCCAGCAGCAATATATGCTAAAGGCGCTGGTTTTCAGGGCACCCAGAGAGAGATACAGATCTTAATATAAATTATAATTATAACTTTAACGTAACGAAATCAAATTAATAAGAAGAAGAGGTCGCTGGTCAACTAAATAATTCAGAGCTAAGTAAGTTTACAAATCAGGTTTCAGGTAACTATGACGAAATGCAGGTGAAGATGTAATGTCATTTACAGGAAATGAAATTATAGAGTTATACATGGATTGTCCGCTGTTGATAATATAAGTACATTTTAATTTTGTTTTTAAAGGGTGCAATGGATATATGTATATTACACGGATATATATAATAGATAAATATCACCCCTAGTTTTCCTAATGTAGTACTTTACTAACGGTTACTCTCTTCAAACTCCTCATTCATTAATCCATTACTCAAGTTTCGAACGTATCTCGGTTCATTTTATATTCCAGTCCACATATGATAATACTCTTTGGTGTTTAAATAACATATTCTGCCATGTTGATTTTAGACACTAGGGGCTGGACATCTCCGCGTTAATAGAAATATGCAAATACACAGCCTCGCCCCTGCTCGGTCGAAAAACGACTTAAGCAACGTTATTCTCGTACTAAGATATGACTTTTTAAAATCAGTTTAGTCCAGTACAGGATTGTATGTGTAAACATTGACAAACCAAATGGACGGTCGTAAATTCATTTAGGCAGTAATCGTGTTTTTTTCTTTCAAATGAAAGGGTGTGTATTTCATTTGGTGGCTTCAATATTTCATTATGGTTTCTAACTGACTTTAAAAAAGTATTAATTCTACTTTTTCTTTTAGCAGTCCAATAGAGGGCATTGTGTAAAAGTGTTGTAATTATTTCAGGTGAGCTTGCTCCCCCGGCAGTTTTCTTGGATAGCATAATATATACAAACAATAGTGGTGAAATATAATAATAATTATGTGTATTTGTAGTCGTGCATAAATAAACAGGCGTATTTAAAAAAAAATACTTAAATATCGTGGCTCCGATATTATTATTAAACGCGTTTAAGTTTATATATCTATGCGTAGGTTTTATAAGGTCCTCTAAACTATTAAAAAATAAACATTTCTGGCCGCTGCAAAAAAACAAAACATTTTTTTCCATACCCAATGCCCTCAAGCATCGTTGGAATTGCGATGGCTTCATAAAAAGTTCAAAAAATATAAGGTCATTTATTAAATTGTCTACAAATAACTTAAAAATGTACTTCTTTATTGAATGACACGCTCATTGACTTTGAACGAACCATGAACGAACTTTGCCAATTAGAAACTCTTTCTGAGCTTTCTTTTTGATAACAGATTGTTTTGACTAAAAAATATTTTTATTTAGGTAGGTACTAAGAAGAAAAGACATAGGTACTGTAAGTAGAAGAACGATGGACCAGAGAAACGACTCGATCAATCGTTAGTCATCATCATTATCATCATGTCTGTGCTGGACAAGGGCCTCCCCCAAAGAGTGCCAAAGTGAATAAAATATAATAAGTAAAACAATAATATCCAATCAATCAAAAACATTTGCATAACAAGATCGAATTTAAACTTTCGTGAGACATTTCTAAAATACTACTAACAAAATATGGCTAAGCTCACTTCTTAAATGTCACTACAGGCGACATGTTTCGAAGTTTTCGGGAAATCTTCTTCAGGATGAGTGTATGCATTGATGTTATTCCATTGCAAGTAATTTTTTGACCCTGGGTTTAGTATTGTTACATTATCATCGTCATCATCCGTCAGATGTTCAACTGCTGCAATGTCTCTTTTTATTCGATTGCAAGTAATTTTTTAACCTAGGGTTAATATTGTTACATTATCATCGTCATTATCCGTCAGATGTACAACTGCTACAATGTCTCTTTTTATTACAAGCTTTTAAACGGCCTCCGTAGCCCAGTGGGTAGTGACTCTGCCTACGAAGCTGGAGGTCCCGGGTTCGAATCCCTGTCAGGGCATTTATTTGTGTGTTTATCACGAATATTTGTTCCTGAGTTATGGATGTTATATATGTATATAAGTATCTATATGTATTTATCTATTATTTATATCATCGCCTAGTACCCACAACACAAGCCTTACTGAGCTTACCGTAGGCCTAGGTTGATTTGTGTAAGATTGTCCCATAATATTTATTTATTTATTATTTATAATTTTATTTAGTTTCACCTGTCCCGTTGTCTACTAACTACTAATCTTGCAAACTAAATTTGACCCACTTCCCGGTTTCCGATTTAGCTGAAATTTTGCATGCACATGGAGCTGATCTGATGCTGGAGCTGGTGGCCATAGGAACTCCGCAATAAAACGACACAACCCGATGGGGTTGTGTCGTTTTATTGAGACGATTCTAACGAGCCCAAACTACATCGAGTTTGGGCTCGTCTCAATGAGTAGTTGATGATGGTATGCAGAAAAGTACAGTCGGCAAAAGAAACTTGTTATCCATGAGATGCATGAGAGGGATTGGGCTGTAGCCCCTACGCTGGACTAATGTGGGTTGGGAGACTTTTGATTTCCTCGAACTCTTATACAAATTTAACAACCAATGTTTTTAATTAACGAAAATGTATTTATAAATTTCTTCAAAATACTGTCATTAGGTTAGAGGAGATTACTTTATTTCATCATTATAATGTTTTCTCCAAGTTAGTGGAAATTAAAAGAACACGGTGTTGAGGTATTGAAGTCCTTTTGATGTTCTCTACACCAAAAAAGAACCTGATACTGTCACAAAACCACGAAATAAATAAATAAATATTTTAATTATTCCAAACTCGACCCCCGTCATATAATTATACCTATACAAAAAGCATTGGAGCACTTAAGATATTCCCAAAATCCCACCAAATTCGCATTCCCATTGTCGCATTTGGTCAACAAAAACTTCTAACTATTCCAAATTCAAACGGAATCGCGTTACATACAAATGCTCGTTAAGTTGGTAAGATCCCCGTGGGACAGAAAGCATATGCGCCCGTTATAATTAGCGAACAATGTTTAGCTTTAGCAAATCCCTTTTGGGGCGTAAATTAAGAGATTTCGCTCTCGGACGGCTTACTGAGACATTTGCGTTTAAGCCCGCAGAGGACCGATGTTTGTTTGTATGTAGATTGCCTGGTCTTGTTACGCGTATTAGGATTTGCCAATTAATTTCAAAGTCTTTGTTGAAAATTTCGGTTCCTCACATTCTTTTGGCCGATTGTAAAGACTGCGAAAACATTGGGTAGGGTCGAACGGATTATTCTGTTATTTCAGCCCCATTATTTTAAGTAAGTAATGCGTGGAATTATAAATTTAACATAACAAACAATGCATATTTTTTTAGGACCTACAATGCCACAGATACAGACAAACATACAGTTAAATCATTTTTATTCTACCTCGCAACATTGAAAGAATACAAGACTAGGAATTGGTAAGAATAAATGTAGGTTAACACATTATTTGTGTTAGTCATAACTCACTCGTTTTTGCCTAACTTCGCATGTTAGGAGCACATTCAGGCCTGATTGTTACATATTTTTAATTAACCAGGTTTTATAAATTACGGTGTTATGTTAAATTAACAATAAACCCCATTGAAACCCTTTCATGTCTTAAGTTTACGATTGAATATAATTGGCATAATTCGTCGATTACTTTTACTTGAAGTAGTTAACAAGGAAAATGCTTGACAGAATAATACATACTCGTATTATAAGAAATCTGAAAATGATATAATCAAATTATTCTTTTTAACTCGTATGGCCGATGTTTTCTCCGTCAAAATCTTAATAAATAGGAGAGAACTGCACGTTTGCATTCAATGTATTATCTGGTTGAAAACATAGTCGTCAAAATTTTGCAATGAATTCAAAAACATTTTTTTAAGAGGTGTTCCGCAAGGAAATATTTTAGTCCACCATGTAAATTATAATCAAGTCAAGTTTACTCAAAATGTTGATAGTTTGTTTTCAGACGCATAATAAGCTATTTAGTATTTCTGTTTCTGATTAACGTCTACTTTCTTGTCATTGTTAATATCGTCACGTCACAACTTTGCTTGCTGTTGTGTTTATTTGCTATTTCAACTTGTCTTTGGACTGACGCATATTACAAAAACCAGAACACGACACACCATTAGCATGTGGTTCAATCACGTTTTTCCACCCTTTCTCTCGTCAAAAACTCTATAACCACCTATCAGGCAAACCCATCTGCGTTGCAAAATATTTTACCGCCAATTCCATTGCAGTTCATGTTATATTGAGCCTTATTAGAAACCACATAAACCTTGTTGGGATTTTTTGCGAAATGTATTATCAAAATGGTTATTAGGGTGGGCTAATCTCTCAGCTGAGCCGTTGAGATCGTTTAAAAGCTGTCCCCTTGTTATTGTTTATTTAGGATGGCTATTCGCGATGAAAACCGGTTTTTGAGGCGTGTGCTAATGCGATTGTACGTCCGCGAAGTGCTTTCACGGTGTTCGGGTGACTTGAGTGTGTGGACAGCTTTATTGGGAGTTAGGTGCGTGATTTCGTTTGATACAATTCTTCAATTATTTGCTTACATAGCTAAACTTGTAAGTCCTTTAATAGAACAGTTTAGAGTTATAGACCTATAGAATCATCAAAATGTCTAACAGAGACCGACAAAATGCAAAGCTATCAAACGCGCGCATAAAGTGAAACTCTTATTGGTTGTTGTCTATCTATACTAATATTATAAAGATTAAATGTCTCTGAGAAAAGTTTAAAAGGTTGTAAGTTTGTATGTAGGGAAAATCTTGAACCCTGATTAAAAAGAAGCGTTAATTAAGTTTAAGTGGATACTTATTTGTTGGCTGTACCTGTAAAATATAATTATATCTGAGTTAATTCACTAAAATCTGTATAAGTACAGATAAATCAGTATATATGGCAACATTGACTGACGTAGCTCATTTGACTCGCGATACATTGAGAATGGCTGTCATTTCAGCATTCGTTTCATGTCCGTTACATTAACTAAAATAACATTTTGGGATTAACAACTAATGGAAAATAAAGAAGGATTAAAACATGTAACAAACAATTATTTGAAATCAGATTAGACTTCTCTACAAAAAGTTATTCCGGAAGTCACGTGATACATTTTGAACTGTACCCCTATACAAAAACGCGAGCAAAGAAGTATCCACTTCAAAATAGATGTTTTACAGAAAGTATATAGAATGGCCTTACGGATGGACATATAGGCTATATTTTATACTGCTGCTCCATCTGGGTTCTCTGGAATACCTGGGCGCAGCCGCGCGGGCAGCCTGTCTTCCAATAAATAGCGAGTTACCCCGAGTGGAAGAGATTGATGAAGTATCGATTTTATATATTATATCAACGTCTGTATGTAACACATAATAATCATGAATTTTTCGTCTAGTTAAAAAAACCATTTTGTTTCTCAATTAGACATTTAAATATCTGAGTGAGATTTTTGATCTTTGATAGAGTTTACTGTAGCCTTAGGTGACATGCGTGGGTTTCAATTATAATTATGTCTTACCTACCTAAAATATACATGAAGCTGCATACACATAAAAAATTAGGGAAATTCACTGTTTCTATGCAGCCATCACATCACATCTTTTGAAACCTTTTTCTTTACTTCATATCGGCATCCCTGCGTTGCGTAATTTTTCGAACATCAACCTGCCATTTTCACCGTAAAAACTGATAGTTGAGTCATACATAACGCGCGTTTGTTACACCAGTTGTTTTAAATCATATTCCGTCTTTATGCTGTATTTTGCGCTTAATATAAAAGTTTTAGCGCAAAGAAAAATATTAAATGTATGGTATATAATTAATATTAATCTCAGTTAGCGACTAAATAAAGTCTTCCCGGCCAATATTCTCTAATGACGGTATAATTCTAACTCCAGGACAGATTCAATAGATCCTAGCCATTCGGCGGGTCCAACGCCGTACAAAAGGACAATTAAGTACAGTGGGGACCGATAACAAAGGCGAAGAGCACACAATTTGTTGCAGCCGTCTTTATCTGACCCACTACTGACCCCTTTATCCTAATTTACTGAACATCCTTACCCTGAGCTCTTAAACGCATGGGGTAAATAAAATATCAAACAAAAGTTTGGGATACTGTGCGTTGACGAACAACATTACGTGGAATATTTTTTAGCTGTGGCGCGGTCTCAATCTAGGGGTGGCTATTTGATATTATTCAATGTGAACAAAACATGTGGTTTCAGTTCGAGAATTATGTACGCTTTAGCGACATTTTGAGAGTGATTCGCATATTTATTGTATGCGGAACCCTTGGGATGCGTGGCTAATGATATCTATCATTACTCTTAATGCACGTGTATTTTGAATGGGTTTATCTGGGCCTGATGATTGGATTATAATCAATTTTGGGGGAAGCGTTGATTGTTGTTAATGATATGTGTACTTAGCGGTTATTAGGCGTATTGCAGGTGAGTTTTTCGTGATATCAATGTTTTTGTTTTTTAATATATAACTTAGGTAATAGAGAAATTTCATTCAGAGAAATATACCTTTATGGCAAAATCTGGGTCTCTCTCACTTTGGTCGGTCCTTTATGTCTGAATCTGAAGATTGTGGTCATGGTGGCATGCAAGTCCCTTTAAGGCTGGGCTCACACAATCATAATCTGAATTACTCAACAGCAAAAAGAAGGTACACCCTCTGGTAGTAATTCTGCACAAAGTGTACCGTTTTATTTGCTAGTGTGCTGTGATTCAGATTCAGATGTAGTGCATGAATTCAGACCGTGTGAGCCCAGCCTTAGTGACCCTTTTTAGGGTTCCGTACTCAATGAGTAAAATGGGACCCTATTACTAAGACTTCGCTGTCCGTCCGTCTGTCTGTCACCAGGCTGTATCTCAAGAACCGTGATAGCTAGAGAAATTAAATTTTCACAGATTACGTATTTCTGTTGCCGCCATAACAACAAATACTAAAAACAAAATAAAATAAATATTTTTATTGATAATGGTACGGAACCCTTCGTGCGGGAGTCTGACTCGCACTTGGCCGGTTATTAAATTATGTGTGAATAAACAGTACCTCATATAATAGTCGTCTTACAGTATACGAGCCTAATAATATTGTTCCGTCCTTTTTAAGATTAATTAAAAAACCGAATAAGTCCGAACTGAAATACTTAAGGGGGTTCGATTGCCATACAAAACGTTATTTGACATTCGTAGGCTAACGGCGTGATATTTTAAGAAACTTATGTAACAAACTTTCATAAATTGGCTTCCCATTTGCGCCAAATTCCCCCTTTCCTAGAATAAACTTACATAAACTAGATTAATTTGAGAAATTGGTTTGTCACGTGATATTTTGGGAAAACTATTTTTCTCAAATTAATCTAGTTTATACAAGTTTATTCTAGGAAAGGGGGAATTTGGCGCAAATGGGAAGCCAATTGATGAAAGTTTGTTACATAAGTTTCTTAAAATATCACGCCGTTAGCCTGCGAATGTCAAATAACGCTTTGTATGGCAATCGAACCACCTTAATGGCTTTAGGAAATGGATTCCAAAGGTTCTTCATCCGCAAAAACGCTTTCACTACGAATGACGAGACAAACTCTTTGGTCAAAAACAACAATCAAGAAGCAGGTGAAGACAATGACAGGGCATTGCGATTGTCCAACAAATCTACGTAAACCACCAGCAAGTGAGCAAATGTATAGTTCCTACTTTACGATTAATATATTCATTACAGTTTAGACCATAAGTCCAGCGAGGAAAACTCAAAATTCCACGCCCCTTAGATTCTTTATCCTATTTTGCGTTTCAAACGAATACGTGCACTACATAAAATCTGCCGTCATTACCACTCGCGGTTGCCGCGTCTTCACAATTCTAACGAACAGTATGGTAATAACTCGAGCTATCCAATTACAGGGCAATACGCAGTCAATCACGCTTCTGCCGGACAGCTCATTCTGCGTCACATATAAACATCTTGGCAGTGCAATGTCAGGTATGAGAATCGGGGATATTGGACATCTGACTTATGGATGCTGAGGTGCGTATTTTGTTGCGGACTGTACTTTATGGTTAAACGTGCGGCGGTTTAGGTGGTTGGGCTTTAGAATGTTTAGCAACGAAGTCTCATAATGGACTGTGAGAGTTACGAGTCTTTTACATTCCATGAGTATTGCGCTAGTAATGTAAGGACTTAATAAGATATGGAAATCAATTCTAAAGATTGGCGGTTTTATTAAAGACAAACAATAGGATATAAAATATTAAGTATTAAATAACTAAAATAATTATTAAACACTAAATTAAATATATAATACTACTAAATTATTTAAATCTAATAATTGTACTTTCAAAACAAAGTTTTAACCGACTTCAAATCAGTAGCCAAATAGCTTCAAGTTTGCCTATAAAATTTTAAGAGTTCCCTCGATTTCTCCAGGATCCCATCATCAGAACTGGATTTTGGTGACAACGCAACTTATCTGGAAGTATATGCTTTCAAACAAAGAAAGAACTTTTCAAATCGGTTCATAAATTACGGACTTATCGCGTAACATACACACATAAAAAGCCTTTTTTTAAGGCGGTTAAAAATGGCCCCTGCGGCATTGTGCCGAAGATGCTGGCAGCATTACCTCGCTGAATAGCTAAGCTAATTGTTTGTGCGAGGTAGCTGCCAGCCCTTAAGGCTCCAGGGCCCCACGGCCAACGGACCAAAGGTCTCGACGCCAGAAGGCAGGAAATTGTATTAGGCGCCGAGACCACTATATTTACCCACCTTAGCAGCTTCGGCTGCTTCTGCTGCGGCTGATGCCCTCATCGAGGTACGGTGGAGATGCGACGGGGCCAGTGTGTCAACACAGGTTGCATCCCACACCAGGACCCGTCCCATACTCCACGGGACCAATGACATCCCGTACGGTCTCTTGCCATCGTTTCTTAGAATGCCCGAAAGCTCTAGAAGAGTGACTGAATCATAAAATGGCCCGCTTGAAAAAATTTAATGTTGTCAATTAGGGTCTACTCTCTTGTATGTCTTGTGTAAAACAAATAAATTATTTGAACGCTCACTAAGCTAATTTCATTTCAAAAGTGGTAATAACGTCTATAGACTGCCCATGAGTATTACCTATGCGTATAAATTACCTATATTCTTGTAAGTTTTTAAAAGCATGTCCCATGTCAGTTTGTGCTTATTTAAACGCAAAACGACAAAAATGGCAACGCTAAGTGCGCAAATTATAGTTGCGTCTCCAAGGGGCTCTGAAATGACATAAAATTCGCTCCTTAATCAAAACATGCCTGAATTAAGTATACTTTAAGACCCTCTTTTGTTACGGGTAATTAAACATGTATGTCGTAAAGTTGTGTGACAAATCATATGCAATTCAAATAAATACGTTGACTTCTGTTTTATTACAAAATAAATGGGTATTGAATTCGTTTCTAAATCGCACTATATGAAACTACAACGCCTTGATAATTGGATGATTATAAGCTTGAAACACCATTGATATTTTACTATACAGTGTGTCCCTAGATAAAGTGCACAAACGAATAGGGTTGAAACTAGATACATTTTTATCGACAAAAAAAATGATAAAAAAATTTTACCACCAATATTTATTTTTTTATGATTTTTTTTAGAAATTGCATTGTATGCAGAAGACCTCGCACGAAAAAATCAAGATATCTTGCCTCCTACGGGCTCTATTGATTCAAAATATACGGAATTATAATCGCAAAGGGCTACTTGTAATAATAAAATCAGAAATAATGCGAAAATATATGTTCTATATAATATTTTACTAACATTTGGATGACGTCCTTCTTAGAAAATAAAACCGCGCCGGTTCCTAACCAATAAGTACTGGAAAATGAGCGCTGGCCTCATTCAGTTTCTAGAGAAGAGTCTACCCTACATTCTCAAATTCTTCGGTAACACGTTCAAGCCCGGCGTTGATACACTAGAAAGGTTTATAATTACTGGGCTGCTGATGGAAGGAGGAGCTGATGTCGTGCGTCCAGGAGATGGACAGATGCGGTCCAAGAAATTATCGGGTTCACGCTGCAGGCAACCACACAAAAGTGCAACATTGAGGACAGGAATGTTAATATATATTTTTTTCGTCGTTTCACTCTTGACTGAGTGGTCGTGGTCATCATTTCAGGTGTTTGTAGCAAGCTCCACAACACGCCGCCATTCCTCTCTGAAGCTGGAACCGCACAGACAGCGGTGGCGGCGCAGTGCGGTGCGGCGGGGAGGCGGTACCGGTTGTAATGTTCGAGCTAAGGCTTGATTTCCTCCTACGCTGACGTCGGTCGCTGACGTCAGTCGCGCGTACGAATGTAGGCTGTACGCTGGCATTTCAGTCAGCGTCGCTGTGCGGTGTCCCATAGAACATGGTGTATATTTGTACGCCCGACCGATGTCAGCGACCGACGTCAGCGTAGGAGGAAATCAAGCCTAATATGAAAGGATCCGCACAGAACAGCGCGGCGCGGTGCGGTATTCTGTGCGGACCCTTTCGTATTAGCTCGAACATCACAACCTGCACCGCCTCCGCGTCACACCGCACAGCTCCGCCACTGCTGTCAGCGTGTTTCGGCCTTTACAGTCGCCTACCTTATACTTAGCGTGTAGTGATAGTGATGCATCCACTGCAGCTTTAATCCGGTCTGTCCATCTCATTAGTGACCTGCCTCGCGGTTTCGTGCCCTCGACTTTTCCCTTGATCACAAGTTGCTCGATAGCTACGTCTGCTCGACGACAAATGTGCCCGAAAAACGTTAGGATGTCAGTGTAGTCTCTGTGGATGATAGCCGCTGCTTGATGCCGAGTTCCTACATACATATACATAATATGTATGTATCGTATTTACTTCTTACATTTCTATTATTTTCAACATCGTTCTGATTTAATTTAAATCACATTTCAGTAACAAACCTCTACGCATCAACCTTTCACAGCCATTTGCTTACCATTCAGCACTAACAGCGGATATCGGACTTATTCGTAAGATATAAAATAAAGGCAGGCATAATTAAAAGTAAAGGCTGTAAGTTATTACGGTCCGTATTGCACTTACGTCCATTTGTTTAAGAAGGTCAGAATAACGGCGCATCGCCGATGAATGAGTCCCGGTTCACAGTTCCAATGCACTAATTAGAGGTTGTCGCCAGCAGTTTGCAATAGAAAAGTTTTAAATGCGGTTTTCTGGAGCAATTGGGCAAAGTTTAATGCGCACGGTTAGGTTGACTAGAATCGGGTGAGTGAGTTCTTTAGGTTGCGAATAGGAGGGTCTTGAAGCATTAACATTTTGGTTTGATACGACCTTTTTTATCAGCGATCGCCTTTTGCTGAAATCACTGGGTTTCGACTTACGTATTATAATTTTTATCGATATTTTGTTTCATCCGTGACACTGTTAATATAAGTAAGGTACTTTTTATGATAATGGAAAAAAAAAAATTAATTTAATCGTATGACATAGAAAAACCAAAGTCGCTATTACAAATTTATATCAAGATTCTTCACCCATTGGGCTGCGTCTTCACTTGGAGCAAAGAGGTCCAGAGGGCCACCACAGTACTTCCGTTTTGGGCAGTCGTTCATTATGTGGTGGATGGACTGCACAGGCACGCCACAATAACACGCTGGATACTCCCGCCAACCACACTTAAACATGTACTCCCCACAGAGTCCGTGCTCAGTACGTAGCCTGTTCAGCTGGCACCATTGCTGTCTAGGGCCCGAGAAGCCGTAGGGTTTTTGAGTAGGGTCATAGCTCAAGGGGGCACTCCTAGGATTATTAGTCTTCCACTCTGCCTTCCACATGTCTTCCGTGTTATAATTCTGGTCGATGAGGGCCTGTGCTGTCTGATAAGCTGGGTTTTGGGACCTCAGGCGATAGTGTGGAGGGCACGTAAAATCCTTGCAGACCGGCAAGTTTGGGTTCATCCTAATTTTTACAGCTTCATTGAGGAGTGCTTGCTGTCTCCGTAGATGTGGAGGGGCAATGTTACTGAGTGTTGACAGCCATTGGATAGGCGTTGATTGTATCGTCCCAAAAATGTAACGCATGGTTTTCCGTAGCTGGACGTCCACTTTCTCTGTGTGGGCACTATTTATCCAGACTGGCGCGCAGTACTCACCAGCGGAGTAAACCAAACTAAGCCCAGTCATGCGCAAGACGTCTGCATTGGCTATCCATGTTGTACCAGTCAGCTTTTGCAAGATATTGTTTCGGGTGCCTAGTTTCTTGCCCAGCTTACTAAGATGGGAGTTGTAAGTAAGAGAGCGATCAAGGATTACACCCAGATACTTGAGGGAGGGGTTGTAGCTAAGAATAGTACCATCAAAGCTGACTTTCGGGTTATAGTTTGCCAGATTATTATTAAGGTGGAAATTAGACACTTCGGTTTTGCTGGCATTTGGTACTAACCGCCACTTTTTAAAGTATTGGTCAAGCTGCTGTAGGTCTTTGGTTAACTGGGCTTCCGACTCTTTAAATATTGTTTGATGGTGCGTGAGGGCGATATTATCAGCGTATATGAATTTACTTGAGACTGTTTCCGGTATGTCGTGAGTGTAAAGATTGAAGAGTAACGGGGCCAGTGTCGATCCCTGCGGTAGACCGTTATTCAATTTCCTGATGTCACTTTTCTTGTCACCGAGGTGGACGACGAATTCCCTGTTGCTGAGCATGTTGTTAATTAAGCTTGTGATTTGTCTACAGGGCACGGCTCTCATAACTAAGTTTCAAAATAAAGCCATCGCCATACGGTCGGTAAGCTGAGGATAAATCAACAAAGGCCGTCACTGTCTTCAATTGTCTCTGGAAACCATTCTCAATATGGGTTGTGAGAGACAGCACTTGGTCCGTGCAATTTCGACCCCTCCTAAAACCAGCCTGCTCAATAGGGACAATGTTGTCAATGAGAGAAGCTATTCTGTTTGACAATAGCTTTTCCAAAAGTTTGAATATCGAGCTTAGTAAGGCTATTGGTCTGTAGCTTTTTGAGTCATCGGCTGGTTTTCCGGGTTTAAGAATTGCAATTATTTTAGCAAAGTTAAAGGCCTTGGGTAGTTTATTTCTTACTAGTGTATCCGAATAGAAAGACGCTAGCCATTTTCTGCACTTAGACCCTTAGTTCTTGAGAAACTCATTGTATATACCATCTTGCCCTGCTGCTTTACCGAGAGGTAGTTTTATAATGGCGGCATCAATTTCTACCGAAGTAAACGATTTTGAGAGATCTTCGCTAACCGGTAGGCTTCTTTTTAGGTTTTGGGCATGGGCTTTTACGGTTTTGGTGTGTGGGCGATCTCCCTTAACGCGCGATGTTTCTACGATACGGTTTGCTACAGAGTCGGTCAATGTTTGAGACGCGTCTGTTCAGGACTCGCCATGCTTTTCGACTCGATAATTTGAAATCCAGTTTTTCAACTAAAGCTATCCATTTATTTTTTCGCTGCGTATCGAGCGACTTTAGTAAGTCTTTGCCTACTTCTTGATCTCCCATTTCCTGGTACTGCTGGAATAACTGAGAACTATCTTCACTCCAGCCAGCAACGTAAGTTTTTCTGTTTTTCACTTTTTAATAGTTAATGATAATGAAAAGAACATAATTAATGTTGTTTATCTCATTGGCTATGTGAGCGTATTCAGTGACAATTTAGAAAATGGAAAATAAATCATCTGCTACGTATGACAAGTCAACTCAACGTTATAGAAAGTCAATCGGGGACAAATATCATTCTTATTCATGAATACGAAGATAATAATACTTACAACTCGACCAAGCTAAGAATGCACCTCGCGTCGAATAAGTTACACTGAGCGAGGTGCATTGTTAGCTTGGTTGGGATATCAATAAGTCTAGTGCGTATTTCCGCTGCATCTACTAAGCATCATCGTCATTCTCAATATTCCTCATACGTCCCGCTACTATTAGGCGCAGGGCTTAATCAGTCAGTCGCTGACAGTCTTCAAGGCAGCTCTACTTTAGTAACGTCCCATCTCAACAAGTATATTTTACTAAAATACATGCTTTCATCCAAATAATCGTATATAACTATCTATATCTTACTCACAGTAACATCAACAACACTTTTAAATCAGAAGTCCTAGCGTCACCGTATCTGCCATTTTCTTCAATGTAAGTAATTCACTGCAGCACCACGACAAAACAAAAGGAATGCAACAATTTCACACCCTACTAGGTACTCTACCGCAGGTCATCCTAGTTCGAGAACTTTCTGCAGATATTTTTGAACACAAAACTAGAATGGCGTATTTTTAGACACTTTGGGAGAGACTTACTTCATTTTTGAGGTAGGGATATTGTCGAGGGGGTCTCTAATTAGTACATTCGGTTGTGGGGCAGACAAAAGGGCGAAGTTTGCGATTGCACAGCTATATGGAGCTATCTAGTTCTATATTGTCGAACACGTTGTTAGGAAGTTTAACTGATTTAGTTTTGTGCAGGTAAAAAGTGAACTAGATTGTTGTTCACTTCGAATTGTTGTTCACTGTTAAAGTGTTTGATATTTTTATTTTAATCATTGTCACTCAGGGCGTATAATGTCGTCCTCATAACCTATATACTCCAGGGAAAATAAGGTTTTTATAAAAACTAATAATTTATAATAGCGAGTTTTTTGTTTGTGTTTGTGTTTTAAGACGGTATAAGAAGTTTTATTCAAGAATCCTACAAACTTTCCAGCCGGAGGCATATTTTTAAATTTAAATTTAGCAATTATTTGTGATTTATCTTGAATATTATAGAGCAAATATAAATTAACCAAACTATAGATTAAAACATTTATTGATATTTTTTCCGACTTTTCAGGGACCAATTACGCTATGTTTTTTTGATGTCATATAATGCATACCAATGCTTAAGGATCAATATTGTCTAAGTAACATTTTTGACGTTTTTTACCTTTTAATGCAGTTAGGTGCAGAAAAAAATTACGAATAGCATGCCATAATTGTCTAAATTTAAAAAAAAAAATTAACTTAGACGGTATTGATTCTAAAGCGTCGATACGCTCGTGCTGAGTGCGTCCCTTTTAACGTCGTTGCTTCATATATTTCTATGTTCAATTGTATGGTGAAGACGTTAATAAATGTATTTTCTGTCGTCTTTCTTTCTTTATATTTTGGTGGATTTTGTCTCTAGTTACATAACGATTACCATATCCGTTTGTACAGATAAAAGTCTTATAAATTATTTCCAAAGCAGTTTTTTCCACACTTGTTGTCAGTTAAATGACTGGACTATTACACGAATCAATGTATTTTAAAAACTTGAATATATAAGTTAAATATATGGAACTAGCTGTCCACGGGGCTCTGCCCGCGTATTAGCTAGAACGCGGGATAAAATTAAGTAGCTAATGTCCATCCCGAATGGCCACTCTATATAGCAGTGTTTTTAAGAATAAGAATAAGAATATTTTTATTGTATAACTGTGTAAGTACATAAGTTGGGCGTGACAGGATTTGTTTCAACAGTTACCCGACATCGGGCATACAACAATTCGTATGACTTAAACACACTAACTTACAGTTAAGATGCAAAATATTCACTAAGGTTATAGAATACTCTCTGAATCAGCCAGTTTCTAAGTTGGTTTTTAAATTTATTCCCTTCTAAAGCCTTTAGTTCGGCCGGTAACTTATTAAATACTTTTATAGCACTTATGAAAGCACTCTTTTCGTATAGACTGCTTCTTAATCTAGGTAGGATTATGTTAAATTTATATTGCTGACGTAAATTGCTTTTTACTGCAGACATTTTTGTAAAGTAATCAGCATTATTTTTGGCAAAAATACATAGCTCTAAAATGTAGATACTAGTGAGGGTAAGGAAACCTTTTTCTCTAAATACATTTCTAAGTGTTTGTTGATTGTGAATGTGATAAATAGTGCGTATGCATCTCTTTTGTAAAATAAAAGTAGACTGGACGTCTGTAGAGTTCCTCCAGTACCGTAAACCCGGGTTACTTTGGCCCTGCGGGGCAACATTGCCCACCCGTGAATAAACACTTTTTGTTAATCCAATATTCTTACAAACAATACCACACGCTAAAGCAACGTTTGTTTTAACGTATCATAAATAGTTAAGACAACAGTCATTAAAATAATAAGAGTTTTAAGAATGGGCAATGTTACCCCCCAGGGCCAAAGTAACCCGGGTTTACGGTATATTACTCCGTAGGTGAGCAGTGGATAGATGTTTCCAAAGTATGCGGTTCTTGTAATTTTTTCTGAGCATGTTTCAGATAGTATGGATAAAGCGTAGCAGTGACTAGCTATACTTTTAGCGTTTTGAAAACGGATGAGTAGTCTCGAGAATTATTTCCTAGTAACAAATGTCCAAATTCACAAAATTTACCTCTTTATAATATAAGAATAAGTGTAGTAAACAGTAGTAGTAGTGTAGTACCACTAGTACCTACTACTACTCAGCACGGCTTATATACATATAAGTAGTAGCCGTGCCACACACCCTTTTGCTCAGCGCGGACAGAGCGAGCAAAAGTACCTTCACTACTAGAGTCTGGCTAATGAAAGTTGAGCCTAGAAAAGAGCGGCAAATTAAAAAAAACAGGATGTTGCAAAACAGTGTATAACGCGATAAAATATTAATGATACTTGAACAATCATTATTTTTCTTCAATTCACACAATGCAACTAATCAAGCAGAAAGAAGTAAAGTTAAATGAAGTAAAACTCTTAACTACATTCCACTTTATATTTAAGAAGAATAATCAAAACCACTCTCCAAAATTTGATTTCTGACGTGACATAATAATTGAACTTTTTATGATATTCTTCAATGTGAATAATATTAGCAGTAAGCTACCCCTACATTCTCTTAAAAAGCAAAAACGTACCAATTTATTATCGCACAGTTTCTTTCTTAGTTACTATTTCAAGTATCAAGATTAGGACATCATACTCATTTAAGGCGTTTGACACATTTGACAACGATATTACTGTTGACATATAAAAAGTTTAATTTAAAACTCAGGCTCAGCTTTCATTAGCCAGACTCTACTACTGTTAACTAACTACACTTATTCTAATAATGGCTTACAGTAGTACAAAGTAGAACCAGGGCAACCCAGCCGACTTGTTCACCCTAGATAACAACGTAACCCAATGGATCCATCAATTGGGTGTACTGCTCTAATTTGCATGTATTTTTAACTAATAATGATTCTAATTTAGACATAGGAATAAATAAAAAAGTAGTACAAATAAAAATAAAAATAAATAGTGTAGGTGTAGGCAATCTGTGATGTGCATTTGCTGCGTTGACGCACAGCATAGTTTTCTAACGAACTGTTAAAATCAAGTTTTTTTAATTTTCTCCTTCATAAACACTTAGATTTTTTAATTAAAATAAGCACGGAGCCGTCTCGCGACAAAATTAAATAGTTAAACAAAAACCACAATTTCACACCTGGTTTGCTCCCTCTACGTCCGAGTTTCCTATGGGAGCTGCGGAACTAGACACACTTAAAATGAACTAAAAAGAATTTAACTGGTAGGCTCTTATTACCTTTTCAATTGAACAATTGACGGTGTCGGATGTCGACTAATTAGGGCTTGCGTTGACGCGGAATGGAGGGATGGATGCGGAGGTGCAGAGTGAAATGATACGGTGATTTTTTGTTGACAGATTTTTATTAAAATAACAGCATTGATTATTTTAACGAAGCATTAAAGGGAAGAAAGAATTACGATACTTAGAGTTATTACCTACTTTACACATTAGTGTACGAGTAATCTATAGTAATATTATAAAGAGGAAAAGTCTGTGAGATTGTAGCTTTCTAAGTTTACACGATTGTAAGTGTGTAATGGGTAAACTCCGGAACTGCTTATAAATCCGATTTCAAAAATTCTTTCACTTGCGTATAAAATGAACTTTCTGGCTGGTTGTAGGCTATATTTTTTCCCGCATGTTTGCCTGCGTTTTATGCAATATGCGGGCGAAACCACGCGAGCAGCTAGTTTAAAATATTAAGCAATTTGAAGTCGATACGGTATGCTTGTGCCTCAGCACAAAGCGCTGTATGATCGTCTGGTAAAAAAACACTTCAAAGTGAAGTTCCTATAGACAGGTACTCAATAAAAAATCTGCTCAGTAATTTAGGTAGGTACCTAGCCTAATTACTGAGCAGATTTTTTATTCAGCAATACGACCCAGCTTTCAGTGCTTCTATGAATATGTGAATAATAAGTATTGAATACTAATTCCCGATTATTTAAAGAAGATTATTGAACCGTATGGGTTTTCAAGAAAAATAAAAGTGGTAGCATTGTATAAAAACAAAACAGTAAATCTCTGAAGCATAATGTAAAAATCACATTAATGAAACTCTACGTAAAAATATGTATTTATTTAAAAAACATTTCCAGAGTGAGTATGATTTGTAGTAGGTAAATAACACTAAAAATTAAAGAAATTAAGATTAAGTAATATAAAAATACAAGTGGAAATCAAGAGGGGAGGCCTTTGCCCAGCAGTGGGACACTGTATTCAAAAAAAATATATAAAAATTAGCAAAAAAATTTGTGCCAGCAGTTGTTGCGGTTATACAAAAGTTACATTGAATTTTACCGAATAATTTAGATAGTTATTTAAAAATTATGATTTAATAAATGTTAACACTAAGTATGTGTGTGTTCCTACCTACATTTTAACGGCGGAAAAATATAAAAGGCGCGCTGCAAGCTGGCATCCTCATTAGATAGATTGATGACTGTTGCAGTGCTAACTGAACGACATCTGTTACTGATATGACATGCATTCCTAGTTATGCTTGTTCATTAGTAACATTCTCGTTCATTGAATATTTCTTGTTTCTAAATGAGTTTTTGGTTAAATGTTGCGTCCAGGCTAGTTGAGTCTATTCACATGGTACCTGTATTAAACTATTAAATAACACCATCATCTCATCACTGCTTTTACATCGATCTTTAAGTATTGGCTTCATGGTCACATAACAGTCATACTGAGAACTTTTTGCTGAAGTCAAATAAATTAATTCGGTTCAGTAGTTATCTTATACTTAGTACGGATTATTTTTCTAGACCGAATTCACTTCTCTTTGTGCCTAATATACAAAGCGCTTGTCTTCCATTGTCAAGTGTAATTGCTAACTGATACTGTAAAATAAACATAGTAAACTAACATCAACTCTTTTTCAACCATAACTACAACCTAGAAAAGTTGAAAAACCCCCGACATTTTCATTTCAAAGTTCAATATCTCAAAAACGTCTGAACCGATTTTGATGAAACGTAACTAAGAACCACCTCGATCACGTCAGCTTTCGGATAAAAAAACCGCATTCAAATCGGTCCATTCGTTTAGGAGCTACGATGCCGCAGACAGATACACACACAGACAGACACACACAGACACGTCAAACTTATAACCTCTTTTTCCGTCGGGGGTTAAAAAGGCGGCTGTGGACATTAAAAAATACTACATAGCAATGATGACCATTTTGTATTTAAAACAATATACTACTTTAACAATAGAGTCACTATTCGATGTATCTATAATTATATTAAACATGACCTTTTTGTTTCGAAGCGTTTGTGGCACGTGGCTAACCAATTGGTTTAATGGCCCGACGGGTCTTAAGATAAGATTCGGTCTAGAAAAATCGGAGCAAACAAGCACGTCACAAACATCGGAACAGACCTCTATTTTCAAGGCATTAGGGTGCATGTGCCGATATTTTTGAACACCTATAGTGTACCTATGTATGTGATGGCGACTGTACACAGCTCGCACTATGTATTAAGACTCGTAAGATGATTTTAGTTTGAACAATGCTCATATCAACGAAGCTTACGGAGGCAGTCATCCGAGATGGTTTCCAATATTTTATTAGACTTAGCGAAACGACCACGATACGTTTAAAGGCACCACGTTCTATAGATAGGTACCTCATTCCAGCAGGTCGATCACGTAACGCATTGTACGTACGTCGGGTAGGTCTAAATATCACTTTTTATATTTTCAGAAACAGGGAAAATTCGTATGCGTTTCATCCGTTTATCTAGGATATCAAAGGAAAATATTGGTATAATTTCGTTTATTTCGAACATTTTGTGCTTTTCAAACATAACAATACAATTTTTTTTTACAATGGTTTTCCTTGAAATCGCATGACGATTAACGCTGCTTCAGCTAGGGCCAAAATTCTTTCGTATGTCCGTGTGTCCAGTTGTTCTCCTCTACAGGTCGCATTTTTCAACTGATTCTCTTGAAAATTTGTGAGAAGGCTCAATATAGATTTTTCATAGACTTTTTTTTTATACTACGACTTAAGCAGGTACCGGAGCCTATGGACGCTTGTGACTCCAGAAAATTCACAAGCGCGTTGCCGACCCTTTATTCACTTGAGGATTCGCTGTGTTGGCAGATAGTGACATGCAGGTCCCTCACTCCCAACACAGCGCATCCTTAGGGAGCTCTGGCGACCTTGCCTTACTTAGATTTAGGACACCTAAAAAGGAAAAAAAAGAAAAAAAAACAGACGCGCGAGCTTTAGGTACCATCAGCCAAAAAAGCGATCTACCGCTTTTGGACCTTATTTTGTATGCAATAAAGTCAAAAAGTGGTAGACCACTTTCTTGGCTGACTGTACCTACACCTCACAGATCTACTAGTTATTATAATAATGGCCCAATACTGCATTTTGACAAAAAATCGTTAGTTCTAAATTCCTTCTAATTCTAGCTTACTTCAGTATCGTCTGCTAACGTCCTATTGTTTCGTCTAGACTCCACTCAATGGTTTGTGTATCCAAAGGCTTTACTCTGAGACTTGCACAACTGTCTGTCTGGGACTCAGTTTCGTTTCACTTATCAATGCATTGTCATTTTGTACTGGTATTTCGAACGCCAATGCAACTAAAAGGTAATGAGTCTAGACTCGGAAATTCTTTAAAAATAAATTTCAACTTTGAGCTGAGCATAAAATTAAATAAATTAAGAATTAAGAGCTACGTAGGTTACAGTCAGCTGCAGAAAATACCAACCCTGAAGTTTGTATGCAAGTGGGGTCATATTTTTCTGGACGGTTAAGTGCAAAAATATGTATCGATTTAATCCTCTTCCTTAATCCGCTGACATAAGTAAGAGCGATGGATCATATTTATGAGTAGGTAAGTTGACTTGACTGTACACGTCAGTACATGTCGGAGTTTTTATGAAGAACATCCTTAACAAACAATACAAACATAGATACGTTTCATTATTGTGTTTTCTGTGTGACAGGTAATCGAGTATAATTATTATATTTATTTATACGAAGACGAGAGATTATTTGTACACAGACAGCAATTAGCTATAATAATAGCAAATATTAATGTAAGGTACCTAAGGGCATTTATTTGTGTGATGAGCGCGAATATTTGTTCCTGAGTCATGCATGGATGTTTTCTATGTATTTAAGTATTTATTTATCTATATAAGTATGTTTATCTTCGTCTAGTACCCATAGTACAAGCTTCGCTTAGTTTGGGACTAGGTCAATTTGTGTAAGATTGTCCCCAAATGTTTATTTATTTATTGAATAAAGCTATGAATATTTATTTTAGTTTGGATGGTTGTTACTCAATCAAGCTGAAATGAATGAACGGATTAAAATGAAATTGAGGTAACCTAGATAAGAACAGAATGCTTTTTATTCCGAAAACTACCCCTAAAATAATTAAAAAACCGGCCAAGTGCGAGTCGGACTCGCGCACGAAGGGTTCCGTCCATTATCAATAAACATATTTATTTTATTCTGTTTTTAGTATTTGTTGTAATAGGAGTAACAGAAATACATCATCTGTGAAAATTTCAACTGGAACTATCACGGTATCAGTGAGATACAGCCTGGTGACAGACAGACAGACAGACAGACAGCGGAGTCTTAGTAATAGGGTCCCGTTGTCTCTTTGAGTACGGAACCCTAAAAAGGGATGTAAATACGAGAGTCGCGTCGCGGACGAAGTCGCCGAAAAATGTTCTTATTTAATGTTGGTATACTTACCTTAAATCCATCTCGATATTCTGGGTCCGATTTTTACGAGGTGCCTTTGGGAAGGATGCGAGAGATATCCTTTGTTAAAAGCGGACCATTTTATAGTTCATAGTTCAGGGATAGCAGAGCAAAGAAAGGCTAAGTATTGGATGATTTAGTGCAGCAATATAATCTGGATAATCGGTGGTTAGCACTTAAAGCCGGGCTTAAACGACCCGGGAGGCCGTATGGTAAGTAGTAGTAGGCGCGTAATGTAAGAAATCGGCAACGAAAGGTATACCGAAATCTCCCAAAGGTTGCGAGTCACCAGACAATATTTTTAGAGACATTCTTGAGAATACACGTATTTGTGAAACAGCGTTCCAATTTAGAAAATAAATACTTAAGTATGAAGTAGGTACCTCGTGTAATAACTATTTTGGAGATATAATGTTCGCTTAACGACCTATAAATTTATATTTATATACCTATTAAATACCTTGCCCGCAGACAATCGACACGAGCCAAATAAGCTTACCTACATTTAAAAAAGGTTTGAAAAAGTACTTACGCCAAACACTTGAGTGACAATTGACAACATTTCATTTTTTTATAGCGGCTCAAACTGAAAACCATTTAGAGATTTGGGCTAGTTGAGTAAATAAAAAAAAAAAGAATTTTTTTATTCGCTAGTTCTTGAGAAAAGTGGAAATTACTTCGCAAATTCCATGGCTTTGCTTAATGTACCATGTAATAAAAAAACTATTGGTGTGACATGACAGTTATTTGACTAATTCTTGTCAAGTTAAGTCAGTGACTGGTAATAATAAGCATTTTGCATGCATTTTGATAAAACTTTGAAAATAATTAATAATGTAAGTCACCGATGGCTACGTTAAAGCTAATTCTTGCAATCTGCCAAAAGTATATAGATTATTGTAAATACAGTTTATGTGTGGAAGCTAACTCACCAGTCACATCAATAAGGTGTTATTGGACTCGGCTTAAGTTGACTTAGGCTGTTTTAAAAGATACATTTGTCTTAGCTCAAGATATATTAACTCATTGAAGCACTTCATAGGGTATGCAGAGCAGAAATTATCACTGGAAGTCAGAGCTGTGTTGAAAGACTGAAGACATACCTATACCTGCATATTTTTGATAAAATATCTAGTAGTGCAACAATACTGTAGGTGATATTGTAATACAATTAAATACTGTAAAATTAAATGTTATCCTGTATCAGGTGTATTTCATGCATTATTATTTTACGCTATTAACCTTTTTAACGCTAAGAACGCCTAAAGGTGTCGCGGGTTATCGTGCCACCGGCGCCGTTTTTGTCATCTTTGCTTGTTGTGAAATCCGTCGAAAGGATTAACTTTTATTGTCATGTAGGGCCTGGAAAAAATTAAACAACGCTCAAAAGAATATTTACAATTTTATTGTATTAAACAGTTCAATATGTCCAGCAGTAGGCGTCTTTCGGCTTACATGATGATGAAACAGTTCAATGTTTTTCAGCCAACGAGTTTTAAGATTAATGATCTAAAATGCTATTATCAGTTTGGGTTATCTTCACATATGTATAGTAAACCTTTCGGAACCTTCGGAACATTGGATTTGTTGACGGCAGCACACCCTTCACCTTCACCTATCAAAAGATAGGGAATAAAAAAATATTCTTTTTCAAGCGACGTCAGTGCCCTGTGCCTGCAACTTGGCACAAAACACGAAATCAATGGATCTTGACGATACATTTTCGTTTTCTCATTACCTACTCCAAAACACGTTTTTTTGTGATTGATGATTTGCAAGATTCTATTTTAAACGAAAACCGTCAGCAAGGAGCCGTCAAAATGTCAAATGTTCCTGTCACAGATTCAGCATACTTTTTACTTTTTAATTTAATAAATATACCCCAGTGCTAATCTTATTCATCCTTTAAACGTACTTAGGCCCTTTTCGAACGTGGTAGTTTAAAACTACCAAAATAGGGGGTTTAACTTAAATTTTAATTAAAAGAAAAAATACGTGTCTTCTTACTTTTCAAATACTGTTAAATGCCTTAACAAAATTAAGGAGTCAGAAAAATGAAATGTTGTCAATTGCTTACAAGCAAATGTAACTGTATGTGCGTACTTTATGCAATAATATTACGCAACATTTAATACATAGTTTTCTATAGAGACTTTTACTCGCAGACAAACTGCTAAAAAACAGTTTTGCAGGAAAATGTAATAGGTTAAGAGTGCTCTTCAAAAAGGCGCTCGCTCAGAATTCGGTATTTTGACACGCGTAGTGCGTTTGTGTGTGTAAATACTACTACCACCCACACAAACGTACCTAACCCCCACATGCACAGCGAGATCGCACCAGCCGCGGGTGCCGTCCCTTTCTAGCTATATGTAAGTGCGATCGGGATAGAACTAACCGCGGAGCTTGCCGATGCAAATAGCTGTATAGCGCACCGTTGGAATTCACTCCGTGACCGATATTGATACTTGCACTAAAAAGTGGTAAGTATTACTTCGCTAACATGATGTTCTAGAACATCATGTTAGCGAAGTTAGATAACTTGAATAAAGTAAGTATTTGATTTTTGAGCACACGTTTTCTATTTGTATTAAAATACTATGATATGACAAAGTATATTTAGTTTCGTTTTTTTAGTATAAAATAAACTAACGAGTTTTAAAGTTGTCAGTAATAAGAATAATAATTTGTTTTACGGATATTAATAGTTTGCATGTTATCTGAGTCTTATTTATATATAGTAATGTAATGAAATTATACCAGTAGACCCACTACTAGGAAATTACTGGGTACTTACGTATTCATTTCTTGAAGATTTTTTTTTTTTTATGGACAGTAAAAAAAAACTGCCCTTCATAGAAATTGCTATGTCCGTTTCTTACCAAAGGAACTGAAAATTATAAATTATACAAACACAGCTTTTTATCTAGAATACAATTTATTAATGCGTGATTTTATTCAAAAGCCTAAAACCTCAGATGATAAAAAGGAATAGATATGAAACGGGGGCTTGGCGCGTGTCGGTGCGACATGGCCAAATGGGCATGTCACTGCCCACCGCATGTTAGTCGCAATTTGCCGTGAATCTGAAATGTTTTTCCACGTTTGCTCAAAATGCCGAATTGTAGCGTGGTTACATGCAAAAATAGGAATGAAACTAAAACCTACATGAATGGTGGAGTCACGCACCACATGTGAGTATTAGTATTTTCACTTAAGTCAGTAAAAACTAATATTTTAATAAATAAACGCAACGCCGCATCATTTCTCGGGATCGAACTAACATATCGAACGAAAAAGCATATTTTTGTTCTATGCGTTGTACATTGAACGTTCAATACAGTAAACCACGGCGCAATGTATTAAACCACTATGGATATGGACGATGCTTGAATTTTTTAGTGGTACGGCCGCTGCTTGGCGTCGCAAACTAGAGCGGTGCCAAAGTGCAGTTACAATTTACGCGTAATCGATAAAATAGAAGTACGATATCATACTAGTTATTTTATTTCGACTACTTTCGCTGTTTTATTTTATTTAATTACATGTTTTGGTTGGGTGCCTATCTTAAAGGTAACTAATAACATACTAATAAGATTAAAAGGCACAAAATGTTTACGGTACCTACTAATAAGATTTTCACTAAGTTGCAGTATGAACGGTAAATAGACATATTAAAATTGTATATACAAGTATATAATTTAGTTGCAAATGGCTTCAGAACAACTTAAAATGTGATATTATTACCAATAATTTATTTTAAATGAGTATTTTTTACTTTCATTTGAAATGTGATAATTGAAGAAGAAATCTCGGTTTCTTATTACAGTTTTCCAAAGAATCCGAGTAGGTACTAAAAAAATGGATAGATGCTACTGGCAGAGGTCCTAACTGGTTTCCTGTACAGAGAAGAGTTAATGTGTTCGTAACATTTTCAAGAAAAATGTTTCCAACCACTTAATAAGAGCCGTACACTTTTCGAATATTTGACACCTCGCTTGCTTGAAACCTAGGTGTAAAATGTATGGTAACACATCTTCGCACATCTTTGGTGGATACTCGCCCTTAGCCTTAAATCTCGTAATATGAGTAATGGACATATTATTTCGCGCCAAAATGCGAGTCGGATCGGCCTGGTACCTACAGGTCAAAAATATCGATGTGACCAGAGTTTTAAATGTATGTGAACACGAACTTATAAAAAGCCGTTTATGTTACTCTGTAGGTATTCGTCAATATTTTTTACTTTTGCGATTTATGGTAAGTTAACAAACAACACGTGTTATTTAAACTTGTAGCTAGAAGTTTAAATACCACCACATAAACTTACCATGTTGTTGAAGTTGTTACCCATCAATATCATAACATAATATTAATTTTAATATCAATGTTGATAAAACATAATTTTAACGTTTGTCGCCCCCCTATACTTCGTTTTTTTTAAGATTAGAATTATCTGTCAAACGGGTAAACAAAGAAGCAGTGGTCGTAAACCTTCCTTCTTCGATTTCGACCGATACCACTAAATTTCTCGGAACTTATGTACATACGAGTACATATCATTTGATATTTACCGATAGCTGAACGCATATATTTTCTTTTAAAATGTTGTATACCGTAGCCAACGATTTGCCAGCAGTCTCGGCAGTCTTTTTCACATGGTCCGATTTAGTGGGATACTCCTTTCTATGGCACATTTCTGACACTCATTTGTAAATATTCACCACCCGTTTCCGCTTTTCACTGGCAGTCAGAGGATTCTGCTTTTGCCTTTTCTTCTTTGGAGATGAAAAAACATTAGCCGAAACCGGCTGCGACTTCTGTAGCCCACTCGGGCCAGCCTCGGCTTCATACATTGTAAATGTGCACCAACAAACAAAATATCTAAATAGAATCTATTTAGATAGATCAACAACTAATAACAAAATTCAACAAAAACGATAACAACAATCTTTAAGTAAGCTTACAGCAATAGAAATCACAACCGACTCAACTGACAACAATATGAACTCGAATGAAAAACCCACATGAGTGAATTACAGATAGTGACAGTGACGTTTAGAAATTGTGTGAGAACTCTGCCTCTTTAGGTTTTTTAATGTACAACCTTTCCATGAAAAATTGCAAACGCAATTTATTAAAATTCTTATATTTTCATCTTAGAATATAAATTAACTAATATTATGTTTCTTATCTGTTCACAACACTGAGTAATGTATGTATTACTAAAACATGATAATAAATACGTGATATTTATTAACTCGTATTCACTGTTCGATCCGCAGAGTGTGCCCGATAAAAAACCTTATATCTCGTTCTGCAAAGGTCTCTCTAATGCTAAAAAAAACGAATTATAGTGTAGTGCGTTTAAGCCCATCACAGCCCTTGTTTGCATGTTGCCGTAGACTCACTGGCAACGCCCGAGTCTTTGTTTTTAAACGGTTCAATGTGTGTGCCTGTGGGCGCTGCGGTGGGAGAAAACTGGGGACATCGGTTTTGGTTGAAATTAAGCAGTACGGCACTTCTCCCTTTTTTATGTTCTGAGCCTAAAACCTATGTCACTTATTAGGATTCCGTACTCAAAGAGTAAAACGGGACCCTATTACTAAGACTCCGCTGTCCGTCTGTCTGTCTGAATGTCTGTCTGTCCTTCTGTCACCAGGCTGTATCTCATGAACCGTGATAGATAGAGATTTTCACAGATGATGTATTTCTGTTGTCGCTATTTATAACAAAAAATACTTAAAAACAGAATACATCTTTTTATTTTTATTTTAGTTTTTATTTGTTTCTTTTCTTTTACAATCTTACACAAATCGACCTTGCCCCAAACTAAGCAAAGCTTGTACTATGGGTACTAGACGACGATAAACATACTTATATAGATAAATAAATACTTAAATACATAGAAAACATCCATGACTCAGGAACAAATATTTGTGGTCATCACACAAATAAATGCCCTTACCGGGATTCGAACCCGGGACCTCCAGCTTCGTAGGCAGAGTCACTACCAAGTTACTAACTAGGCTACAGGGGGCTCCTATACAACAAACGTGATTTTAGATATAGATATTTTGCCGTTTTTAGATATAGATAATGGTACGGAACCCTTCGTGCGCGAGTCCGACTCGCACTTGGCCGGTTTTTTTAACATTTATTTCGAAATAAAGTGTGATACTCGGAAATGTCGAAGGGAAGGTCAATCGTCGAATCCGACTCGGCTGGGCAGCATTCGGGAAGCTACGGCACATCTTTTCGTCCAATATTCCGCAGTGTCTCAAGACGAGAGTCTTTGACCAGTGTGTGTTGCCAGTGATGACATATGGCACGGAAACGTGGTCGCTTACTATAAGCCTCATAAGAAGGCTCAAAGTCACTCAAAGGGCAATGGAGAGGGCTATGCTGGGAGTTTCTCTGCGCGATCGCATCAGAAATGAGGCTATCCGCAGCAGAACCAAGGTAACCGATATATCACCGATATAACAGTCTTCCGACCTTTAAAGCTAAATTAAAAAAATGGCTTATTAAGCAATGTTTCTATACTATTAAGGAATTTTTAGAATATAAAAAATGTAATAATAATATATAATATAATAAACTAATAATCTTGTTAATTTAATTTACAAATGAATGTTCTATTTTTATTGTAAACAATGACTTGTAATACCTTATTACCAATAAAGGATGTCTATGTCTATGTCTATGTCTATCCCTCCGAATTGCTAAACTTAAGTGGCAGTGGGCGGGGCACATTGCACGTAGAACCGATGGCCGTTGGGGCGGAAAGGTTCTTGAGTGGCAACCACGTACCGGAAGGCGCAGCGTGGGTAGGCCCCCCGCAAGGTGGACTGATGACCTGGTAAAGGTCGCGGGAGTCCGCTGGATGCGGGTGGCGCAGGCACGGCCATTGTGGCACTCTTTGGGGGAGGCCTATGTCCAGCAGTGGACGTCTTTTGGCTGATATGATGATGATGATGATGATGACTCGGAAATGTAATAAAACCACGTAAAAATCTCCCTTTCCAGTGTAAACCCCCGGTGTGTGTTATTATTATATATAAACGAAAATAATAACTAAATGCAAGGTAGGATCGTGCTGTACTTAACAAACGCCATATAAGCTTGTTTTTTAAAAAGTTTTTTATTCATCTTATTATTTTCAATAACCCTGCATATTATGTCGCTGGTTCGTGGGTACTTGTACAGACAAATCACACAAACCCAAACAAGATAGGTCTATCTATTTTAGTTTAGGAGTTCCCATGACCACCTTCCATCATCAGATCCTGGAAATCATCCATCACCAAAGTGTTTACCAAGACAAAACAGATGAGCCTAAACTAGATGGGTTTATCTAGTTTAGTTTAGGAGTTCCATGACCACCTTCCAGCTCCATCATCAGACTCTGGAAATCATCCAGCATCAAAGTCTTGCCGTGCCATGACCACATAAATGAGCCCAAATTTGATAGCTTTATCTTGTTGAGTTTAGGAGTTGCTATGGCCACCTCCCGACTCCATCATCAGACCAGCTCTATGATATTATGGCATTGTCACCGAAGATACGCAATTGTACCTAATTTGAAGATTTCGCCCAAACTAACATACATACATACATACTAACTAATCATAATGGCCGTTGGGGCGGGGAGGTTCTCGAGAGGCGACTACGTACCGGAAACTGCAGCGGACCCTCCACAAGGTGGACTGATAGTAACAAGTAAATAAATTAAATCTATCAAGTATCACGATCACTCGTACAATAATAATTGACTATAGAACGCGTAGTTTAGACAAAAGGATCCAACCCACAAGACATCACCATTTAAATGTATGACTTTTGTTATAGGAAGAAGGTTCAATTTTAAATGTTACGTATCCGGTGGGTTTGAGCCTTTTCGCTACACTACGTCATATATGGCAGCTATGCAATTCATAACTTGTCTCGATTAGCCTCACGAATGTATCCCCAGTATAGTTTGACCCCGAGGTTGGTAACAACTATGCCTAGTCGGAGATCAAAATAATATTATTTTATCTGAAGAGTGGCCGGTTAGCTTCGTGAATAGCCACAAATAAACAGAGTACACGTCTGTCTCGGAGGGCTATTCAGCCGGTACTGAGATATATTCCCGCGCGACGGTAAATTTATACTAGTTTTGAATAATTATTTATAAATATAAATTTTGACTAAAGTTATATTTTTTGGACTGGATCTTGTTGGTACAAGCATGAACTTTAATGTTGTGTAAGATTCAATACACAAATAATTCAACAATAATGAGAAAATCCTTGAGTTTTCAGTAAGATTTTGTTGACAAATATGGTGTAATTGAGAACAGTTTACATATATATACGTGCAGAATAAGGAAAATTCGAGGCGGCTAGGCGCAATGGCAACATATTACGCTAGTGAAAATAGAATAAAACAAGTAGGTTCTCATATAACATCATGGAGTATTAGGGGCTCAAACTTATGACTCTGCGCTCTCTTCAGAAAACTACTGTCGGTAATCGGGTATTTTCGGTTAAAGTATTCATTTCTTCGTAAATTGGAGGCGGCTAGGACCAATATGAGGAGTTTACCTATGCAAATAAGTAATCAGGATCTAGAAAAAGCTTTCCGTTTCTTAGAATTACAACGTCAAAAATCCGTCATTCTCGCTTATTCCTGACTAAAAAACGAGCGCCCTCTTAAGTTTTGTATCCCATTATTTAGTAGGTAATAATAAATAAAATATAAAACAAATCGCTACACAAATACTTTTTTTCTGGCAAAGTCTTTGTGACATTGATAGGTATAAGATAGGATTTAACTTGGCACGATAGTAATAGTAAATCCTGTCAAGCAATCGTAAATAACTACCTCATAGTCAGAGCACAAAATCGTCCTATATACCTACTATTAATATTATAATTATAATGGAAGTCGTTGTTCTACGTCCGTAGGAATTACCCTAGAAACCCTACACGTGATCTCCGGGTGGTGTTAGCACCAACAAACTCGGCAGTACCTAGTGTTCATCCTGAATCTCGCAGCGCACACTGAAACCCTGTCAGCGAAATCGATGTTATAAAAGCAAAGGCAGCTATATATTGTCCGTTTCTTAGTCACATTTATACGAGCCGGTATTCGAACCCACGACCACCGCTTGGCAGCCGCATGTGCATGTACCACTAGGCTACCGTAGCATTTGCCGACAGACGGCAATGACGAAACTAAAAGGATTCTGTTTCTGCCATTTATCTACGGAACCCTATAAACACAAATTAAGACCACAAGACCTACGCGTTCTAAGTTCAATTAATCATTCTAATATAACCCAGCGAAGGCAAACGGACGTGTGATAGTGAAGAGAATTCAATTAATGCCAAGGCTGCTCTCAAATTCAAAAATATATTATAGAAACATGTGGTCCATGTTCATTTATAGGCAATTATGATTGACATTTTGCTGGGGTGCTCGCCTGGGAACTGTGTCGCATATGTCTAGTCTACTTTGTTAATTAAATTATAATACGTTGTTGATATTAATGATATTATATCGCATATCATGCAACTTCACAGTTTTCCTGTGATCTAGAATTTTTGGAAATAAATGTTAAATTTCAGCGGTAATGTCAATAATTTGATATAGTGCGGAGTTTTTCTTTGAACCTAGTCTACTAAATATGCCGTTAATGTATATAGTATAATAGTTTGTATAGTAATATGCAATGCAAACCACCAGGACTTTGCAATACATCTTTGATGAAAAAGCTAATGAAACTAATGAAGAGTTAAAATTATAATCCGTACATCAGTTCCGAATAAATCAATGGCACGAGCCGGGATTTTAAGCCACGACACATAACATCGCAAACAAAAATCCAAGGATACTAGTAAAATAAATTACAATGTTGTTAAATGTACTCAAAACCAAACCACAACATACCATGGCGCTTTCTGAGTTTCATTCAAGTCACAGAATATTTATGTCCGGGTAAAACCAGCTCAAAGCGACCTCCTTCCAATATTTATTACGAGTAATACTATATTTTATAACACATCATACCAGCCCAATGGTACCTTTATAATTCAGCACAAGAAATAGGTATACATGCCGTGACACATAATTGTATCACGGCCAAACACACTTTTAGATTTGTAATTTTAATGTGGAAGCGGGACGTAATAATAGTGATGTGACAAAGGCCAGGTGGAAAGGAAGGGGAGGTATATATGAGGATCTGATGGTACCTTCTAGAATAGTTTAAAAAACCGCCAAAAAGGACCAAGTACTGCTCTGGCCACCGCCAGGCTCCGGAGGTATCAAGAGCGTGAGTTGAAGTCACGTCTTCTAGAATACCTTGACTTATGACATGACTTATTAGGTTCTGCCCGCGACTTCGTCTGAGTGGACCCGGGATAAAAACTATCGTATGGGCATTTTTAAAAATTCGTGTACCCAATTAGCGTGAGTTGTTAAATAAAAATTAACTCAGTGTCAGTTTTGTAACGAAAGTTGTCAAACGTAACTTTTTTCACATTTAAATAAGGTCTATATGCATATGATTTAATATAAAGAGTAAATTTTTATACAAACTAAATACTTAATTGTCGTTACAAAACTGACACTGAGTTAATTTTTGTTTAACAAATTATGCTAATTGGGTACACGAATTATTGAAAATGCCCGTATATTTTAATCCAGGCTATAAACTATATTCGTTCAAAATTTCATCCAAATAAACGTTGACCTAATTAAGCGTGATTGAGTTACAAACTAATACTAATAATTAAACGTCGCTACCGGCGACATGTTTTGAACCATTTTAACGAGTGTTTTCGCGGCGGTGTCGCTTAAGTCACTGACACCGCCGCGAGAACACTCATCCTGAAGAAGAACTCCCGAAGAGTTCAAAACATGTCGCCCATAGCGACATTTAATACGTGAGTTCAACCGTTTAATTATAAGTATCAATTTAAACTGTCTCATGAAAGTTGAAATTCGATGAATATCAAACATCCAAACTTTCGCATTTATAAAATTAGTACTTAGGATGAAATGTGTTGAGTGTCTCTCTTAATTCATGAAACCATCCCACCCACATTAACGATAATACGATAATACGATAATTATCTATTCAGTTATAGTTCACTCTGAAAACCAAAATTGCTAAAGCCGTTTTTGCTGAAAGAAAACATCAGCAGATATCTCTCTGAAAAACAAAATTGCGAAGGCTGTTTTTGCTGGAAGAAAACATCAGCATAAAAATTAAGTTAGTAAAAAAACCATCTACGACAGAAAATTATAAATAAATAATAATAATTAAATATTACGGGACAATCATACACAAATCAACCTAGGCCCACGGTAAGCTCAATAAGGCTTGTATTGTGGGTACTAGGCGACGATATATATAATAGATAAATACATATAGCTACTTATATACATATATAACATCCATAACTCAGGAACAAATATTCGTGATAAACACACAAATAAATGCCCTGACCGGGATTCGAACCCGGGACCTCCAGTTTCGTAGGCAGAGTCACTACCAACTGGGCTACGGAGGCCGTTGTCTAGCATGTATATGTCTGGCACTGAGCTTATTAGGTACATACATTTTTGAAAATGCCCATATGTACGAATTGAGGTTATCGATTGCCTCTTTTTTACTCTCGTCAATGTCACTCTTAGAAACAGATATTTACATAGGTACTTTGAGACTATCGTGTTTTTATCATTCTGAATTTTAATATCCAAAATATTAAGCTACTACATTAGGTACTGCATATTCCAAAACGATCTAAATTTACATTGCATTTGCTTTACATTGTTTATTGCTTTTTGCTACTCACTCAACTGGTTGATAACTTTAACTTTTAACATCTTTAAGCATTTTTTTTATTTTATTTATTTATTTATCCAAACAATTATTACACAGTATTACAGTTACAGAACTAATGCACTGTGAATCTTAGAATTAAAATTTCCAGCATACTTAATATACTATCGAAGACTGGCGGTCATCCATCGTCTCGCTAAACCTCAAGCATTCACGACAGACTTTTACCCAGCTACAAGCGAAAACATCCCAGTCAGAAGCAGATGCGAGAAGTACATTGAGGCAGTGAAGAGCTCGAATAAGCGGCGATTTACTATGAGCCACAGTTCGCGCCTCCGGAGGAGCAAGCAGTGGACGGTTTCGCGGACGTAGATGCATCCAAGATTGTAACGGAGTGTGCAGCCTCACTATCCGCTCCACCAGTTCAGGGCAGTCTGAATCGCCTCGTTAAATTTTGCAACCAACCTTGAGTAGTGCATAGTTACGCCTCGCTTCCAGAGAATTTAAATGTATGTCTTCCATACGAACCAAATATAGTTTTAAGTATTGGGAACAGTTTTATCAAAAATATAACAATTAACCTTGATAATTGTTACGAATGTGACAACAAATTGTAATTTTATATCATGATTTCAATAAATTAATCTAATCTATTAATTTCAAGTTAAAGGAAATATATTTGTGCACGACTGTGCATACAGAACCTTGTTTTTGTATGTTTTTTATTCCTTTTTCATGATTAGTACTATTGTTTTTTTGATTAAGTCGTTAATGTCAAATAGAAAATAAAAAGATTTGGTTTCAAATGCTAATATCATTTTATAATTTATATTAGTAAACCAAATAATGGTCCTTCTCTAATTATAACAAGTATAACCAGTGTAATACAGTGCATATTATAAATCCTACAAAATGGTTGTCACACGTAGCCAGCCTACACTAATACAAACGGCTACCGATAATCAGGAACGTTCAGGTAATGTTTCAAGGCACGTACAAATACCTCAAGGCCCCAGTGAGAGCGAGGCAGTGACGTCGCGGGAACACCAAACTGATCCCGCCGCTGCCGCGCCCGGTCCCGGCCCCTCACACGCACGTTCGACAACATCGCGCACGAGCCGCTCCTCGGCGACGGTTACTGCGAGGAAACTCGCAGCAGAGGCACAGCACGCCCGTCACCTTGCACAAGTGGAGTTGGAGTTTGCTGCCAGGAAAATGGAGCTCGAGCGGAAGACGGCCAAGCTGGAATACCAGGCTGAGCTCGCAGCTATTGACGCGTCTAGTGAACATGGTTCCGTTAGTAGTAGGAGGCGAAATAGTGTCAAAGAATGGGTGCAATCTACAGCCAGCCATGCTGGCATGCCCAATATTTGCAATGACACCTTTAATATGTTGCCTTATGGTTATAACCAATTCGGCAACCCAACTGCCGGCTTGGGAACAGGTGAGTTAAATAATAATACTATACCTCAGCCTGATTCTACTAACATGGCCAACTATTTACAGAATCCTTCACCGAGCTTGAACATCGACAAGAATGACACTATGAACATATTACCATCGTTAGCAGCAACGGAACGGCAGACGACGTCCCAGCCCAATAATTGCCGAGACATCTACGAGGCCACCGAATGTACCACTCCGGTCAATTTCTGCTGTCATAATGGTGTGGATAACGTGTCTCGATTAGTAAACACATTTCAAAGTTTGGTAAACAAAGTCGAACCTAGTAAACGCAATAAATATAAAATAAATCTTCCGACCTATGACGGCAAGTCCCCTATGGACTGGCTTGTTTTTAAAAGGACATACTTAGACTCGAAAAAATCATTCTCTGCAGCAGAGAATGTAGGTCGATTGAGTACAGCCTTAACAGGGGTCGCGCGTGATGCAGTCTGCATGCTTCTCGCAACAACGCTAGAACCCGACATCATAACTAACTATACTCATGAGCAGTGAGTATTTCTTAAATTGTTACTGAAACTTGATATAGGATCATCATCTCCCATTGCTCTTGAGTATATTTAGGATAATTGGGACTAATATAATATACCTAGCTTAATTTTATTTTTAACTATTTTTTTAAATACCTTGTATGAAAGAGCGAATACCTCCTAACACAAGTTTTTAACTTAAAAGGAGGATTCAACAAATCTGTATTAAAATATAAGTTAAATAATAAATAATTTTGAATTTTGAATTTGAATTTGAATAATAACAGAGTTGGACAGGCGTTTTGGACGGCCAGAGCAGATAGTATTGCAGGAAGTTGCGGTGATCCGCGCCCTACCCAGGATCACCGGCGATCTAAAAGAACTAGCAACGTTTGCCGCTCGTGTGCGTAACTGCGTTGAAGTTGTCAAGCTGTTGAGCGAAACTGATTATTTACGTTCACCGGAATTATTTAGCGCACTTATCAACAAGCTTCATCCGCTCCTACGCACACGATGGCTAGACTACGCCGCAGCACAGGCTTCCGCCGCGGCGCCGTCTAGCAGCGCAAAAGTAGAGTTATTATCCCAATTTTTGTCGCGAGAAGTGGATCTACACATAAAGTTCGATTCGCCGGCCGATGTCTCGCACGTGCAGCGAGAACGCACGCACGCTACATCGGAATCAGAACCAGGGCCATGTAAGTATTCTGATACAGGTAATACATCTAAAAACATGAAAAAATTTCAAAGCATTGGGTGTACACTTTGTAAACAAAGTCATGACTTGTCATTATGTGGCACCTTCAAGGCAATGACAGTCGATGATAGGTGGAGTTTCATTTAAGAAAATAAAATATGTTATCGATGTTTACAAAGAGGTCCGCATAGTTTTAGGTTGTGCAACAAAAATAAAAATAAGTGCGAAATAGATGATTGTCATCGCAAACATCACACTTTGTTACACAATCCGAACTTCCTTCCCATAACATCTGATCGCAAAAATGAACACGCGAATTGCGCACTAGCCACACCTTCATTAATGTCAAACGCAACTGGCTCAAGCGACACAAATCCTGGAAGGGACGTTACTGCTCACACAACTGCTAACCCAAGTGCTCTTAGTCCAATCAACGTAAACCCTACATCTCGGCCTCTCCTGAAGATAGTTGCAGTTACAGTCTCCGGGCCAGCAGGAAGTGTTGACACGTTTGCTCTTGGATGACGGGTCGACGTCATCATTTATAGATTCTGACATCTGCTCTCGTATAGGCGTACGAGGTCCTGAGGGGCAAATTCAGCTTGATTGTGTAGGTGGTTTACATCGAGACACTTCAGTTCAATATGTTGATTTCGAGATAAAAGGCCGGCACACTAGTCAAACATTTTCAGTACATAGTCGATTAAAAACTTAGGGCTAGCATGCAAGCAGTCAGTCAAGTCAGATGATTTGCGGCAATATCCGTACCTAACAGACGTATGTGCTGAATTGTGTTACGATGATGCTATTCCTACGTTAATAATAGGGATTGATAATTGGCATTTGTCGGTTGCGATCGCCATCAGGAAAGGCACAAAGTCGCAACCTGTTGCAATTCAAACGGCGTTAGGTTGGGTTCTTTTTGGATTCGCCAGTAGTAGAACTGAGCCAATTGACTCATTATATCACGCCGTTTCGATTGAGAATGAAAATCCTAGGTCTGAGCTCGAAGAGCTTATCAAAGCTCAATACAAATTAGATGCCATCGGAATCACCAAGCACGAGGCACGTAGCACCGATGATCAACGCGCGCTAGAAATTTTAGATCGCACCGCTCGTCGACTTCCTTCCGGGCGTTTTGAAGTAGGTTTACTTTGGAAAGCAGACCAACTAAGCGCGCCTGAAAGTTACCCTTTAGCATTGTCGAGGTTCAAAAGTTTGGAAAAAAAGATGTCAAGGGAAGCCGACTATGCTGAGAGGTACCGAAAAAATATTCAGGACACATTGGATAAAGGCTACTATAAAGGACTTCTGATGGACTGTATAGCTGGAGTGATTATTTATAGGAAATATATTAAAACCAAGCCGACTCAATCTGTTTTCGACAGCAATATATTGACAACTGATAAAACAAAATAAAACATTCCAAAAGTATAAAAATAATAGACAAAAAAAGGTACAAAATAGGTTGCATCCGCAACATCCCACCCCCTAGTGTGCGAAAGCACACGAAGCTAGCCGGGCCAGCCAATAAGGAGCCCTACGCGTCTAGCCTGACCAACTTTTTGGAGGGCCGACGAAGAAGGCCTCCCTGTGTGGCTACGTCCACCACCCTGACTACGCCATCTCGGCCAGGGAAGGTTGCAGTGATGCGGCCTCTTGGCCAAGTTCCTCTTGGAAGATTTTCGTCCACGATGAGTACCAGGTCACCGATGTTTAAGTCGCGTTCCCTGTTTTCGCCTGTCTGTCGTGGTTGCATTGTAGGTAGAATCTCTTTCACCCAACGGTTCCAAAAATGGTCGGCTAACCTCAAGGCCTTCCTCCAGTCTGCTCTACGAAGAAGGTCTCGGTCGTCAAGGGTTGCAGGTAGGACTTGATTCGAGGATGTGCCAATTAGAAAGTGGAAAGGTGTCAGCGTCTCCTGGTCATCTTGACTCACAGAAACGTGACTTAGGGGCCGGGAGTTGACAATGGCCTCAGCTTCCATCAGGAGGGTCACGAGTACTTCTGCGTTAGGTGCCCTTTCGCGTAGGGTGGCGTTCAGTGCAACTTTGACGGTGCGAACTAGCCGTTCCCAGCATCCACCAAAGAAAGGAGCAGCGGGAGGAATAAAGCTCCAATTGATTCCTCGGCTGGCAGCAAAATCGTTGACATCTGTCTGATAAAACTCCCGTAATATTCGGTCACCACCAACAAAACAAGTTCCGTTGTCAGAGAATATTGTTTCGGGAGCACCTCTCCTTGCAATAAATCGACGTAAACTCATTATCGCTGAATCAGCCGTCAGGGAGTGCACAAGTTCCAAATGGACGGCTCTGGAAGTCAAGCAGGTAAATAGGGCTACGTATCGTTTTTCCTGTTTGCGTCCGATTGTGGAGTTAATCGGGCCAAAATAATCAAGTCCAGTGAAATTAAATGGGCGGCGATGGTGGGCAAGCCGCTGCGGAGGAAGGTTTCCAGTCATTGGATTCATCGGTTTTGACTTCCTGATCCGACAATACAAACATTTGCTGGCGACGCTTCGTATGGTGCTGCGCAAGGGAAGAAGCCAGTATCTCTGTCTCAGCTCATTGACGACCATCTCATTATTCGCATGTCCAGCCTTGCGATGGTAAAAGAGAACCAAAAGGCGCACGACTGGGTGATGACCATCTAACAGTATGGGCGATTTGACTTCGGTACCGACGTCTTCTACAGCCTCAATTCTGCCGACCAAACGTAGCAAATTGTCCGTTCCCATCTTGGGTGATAACTTTGCTAAGCGACTGCTCTTGGGCAATAACTCTCCTCGTTCAATCCGCAGAATTTCTTCTCCAAATGTCTCGGACTGTACTTTCTGCAGGACGTGCCTTTCTGCGGCTTGCATCAATTCCGCTGTCAGGGGTAATAGAGCGGTGGACGTAGGCGCGTTTGTACGTTGACGAACCCTAAAATCGGTGCTAGGATCAGTGTGATCAATGTGTCTAACGCGGTCCAAAAGTGAGCGAAATTTAGAAGCCGCCTGCAAAACGCGAGCAGTGGCGCGCAGTAAGCGCAACCAGTCACTAAAACGACTGAAATCCGCGGTGATAACCAGATGCCCAACCACAAGTCTAGGAGTATGCTTAAACTCTTCATGAACTGGAGGCTGGCCAGCTGGTTCCACAGGCCAATTTTCCGGAGAAGCCAGAAGAAATGAGGGGCCGGTGAACCATCGGTGGTTAGGGTTGATATGGAGAGGTTTGATTCGCGTGGCATCGTCCGCGGCGTTCAAGTCAGTTGGGACCCATCTCCAGTCTTGAACGCATGAATTTTCAGTTATTTCGCCGATCCGATGGGCCACAAAGGGCTTGAACGTTCGTGCGTCACTTCTTAGCCAGCTAAGGACAGTTCTCGAATCTGTCCAAAAAAACGTCCGAATAGGCTTTTTCTTGTGAAATTCCTTGATGGTCATAGCAAGGCGTGAAGCTATTAAAGCACCCTGCAATTCTAGGCGTGGAATTGAAGTGGGCTTCAATGGCGATACTCTTGCTTTACTGGATATGAGAGCAAGCTTGACTGTACCGTCTGCGTACAAAAAACGCCAATAAGCGACAGTCGCATAGGCAAGCTCGCTCGCATCCGCAAAAACGTGTAGCTCCCTGTGCAGAGGCTCGCCGTTTACCTTAGCGTACCAACGTGGAACTCTAATATTAGATATATCTGACAGTTCTTTAAACCATTCGTTCCACCTTAATACCTGTGAAGGTGGAAAAACCGTGTCCCAGTCAATGTTGGATCTCCATGCCTCCTGAAGGAGTATACGGCCCTTGACCACTATAGGGCCAAGCAATCCTAGTGGGTCGTACACTTTCATGAGGTGGGACAAAACTTTACGCTTAGTAAAAACACCATGTAACTTGAGCCCTTCTAAACCAGTCCTAAAACCAATGGTATCCGATATAGGATCCCAAGAGACACCTAAGGCTCTGACGTTAGTTGATTCACTACCAAGAGACACTTCAGTAGGCTGTGCAGCGTGCAATTCAGTTGGAACAAGACGCAACGCTTCCTGGCTGTTAGAAATCCAACTACACATTTCAAAACAGGCGTTACGGTGGATAGTCACCACATCGGATGCCAGCTGCGCAGCTTCAGTTACCTCATCAAGACTGTCCAAAAAATCATCCATATAGGAACTGTGAATGCTTGCATTGGCTGCGTTGGGATACAAATCCTGATGTGACATTGCATTTTTATTTTTGATATACAGCGCAGTAAATGGACTGGATGACGCCCCGAAAACAACAGCTGTCATTCGATACTCTTTTATGGGAGTTGTGTTCTTTGACCTAACGTCGCGCCATAAAAAACGTAATGCGTCCCTATCTTGATCACGGATCCGTATTTGGGGAAACATCTCCTTAATATCCGCTGTCATTGCGACAGCGCCCTCTCTAAAACGCCAAAGTATGCCTAATAAGTTTTCTAAGAGATCTGGTCCTTGAAGAAGCAACGAATTTAAGGAAACGCCTTGATTCATTGCGGCTGCATCATGGACGACACGGAGTTTACGCTTTTGTGGGTGATACACCCCAAAATGAGGCAAATACCACCTTATTTCGGTATTGGTTTCACTTTGAGTTGTATCAGAAGATTCAGAAGTCGTTTTTAAGTTTATTTTATCCATGTCTGTGGTTGACATGTAGTCATGACATTTTGGTTGCACTTTATTCGGACTGACTGTACCATATTGAATGTAACCTGACGAAGTGTTATTTTTATTTGGACATTCCACTAAATTGTGTTTACTGTTGATAACATTGGTACCGTTCCTATTACTGACAGAATGACCATAATAAGTGACAGGATCACATTCTTCAGCATAACCTTTGGCAATCATATTGTCAATAAACCTTTTGTACGCTTCAGCAAAATCGGACTCTCGAAACATACGTCTTTCTAAACTTAAGAAGCGAGATAGGGCTTGCGGATAACTGTCGGGAACGCACTGAATATTATCCCGCCATGGAAGTCCTACCTCATACCTACCAGTTGGCAAACGTGTGGTAGTATTGTGTAAGATCTCAACAGCTCGAGCATCCAGTTTACTATGAAGTTTCTCATGTTTGGTAATACCCAGTGAGTCCAATTTGTACTGCTCCTTTATTAGCAGTTCTAAACGTTCATGTTCAGTAAGCTCAATACGGTCTAGGTGACAGTGGTTGACAAACTCAACCGGTTTCGTTTTACTAGAAGCCACTCCATACAATGTCCAACCAAGCCAGGTGTGACAAGCTACCGGCTCATTACGACTACCAGCGCGGATATCACGAGATATTGACAGATGCCAGTGCTCGGCACCAATCAGCACGGTTGGCATAGCGTCAGTGTACGTCAAATAATCGGTTAAATCACTCAAATAATCGTAAGACTGTGCGGTGTGTTTGGACAATGTTTGCGTGCTCAAGCTGAGTAAGGGCATGGCCCTGGCACGATTGACTAAAAACCTGTCAGATTCGTGTTTACCCTGTATGTAAAAGTCCACATAAGAAATCTTAGTAGTTTTGTGTAAGCCACCTACAGCATTGACAGTAATAACCTCCTCTGGCCCTGACACCCCGATACGGGCAGCCACTTTAGAATCAATTAACGACGCTGTACTGCCATCGTCTAGGAGTGCGAAGGTTTCGTAACTGCCAGCTGGTCCAGACACAATAACTGGTACCACTTTTAATAATGCGCTGTGTGGTTGTGTTTTGGTTGTCGTTCCAACATGTTGACTTAAAATACCTGTATTAGAAACCATGACGTTTTCTTTTGACAACTCCTGTGTAGTCTTGGAACAGCACGGCGTGTGTTTGGCATCCCTTTCAGACAAATTCGCATACCCAATATTATTGAACGCAGTACACTCAGTTTTGTTTAGCGGTGCCGTACACCCCGTATTGTTCATATTGTTTAGTTCTGTTTCACACTCATGGTTGAGCGCAGCTGTACACACTGTATTATGGAACGCCTGTGTATGGTGTGTTTGCGGTGATGTAAATGTATCCTGCCTGCCGTGTAAAAGTGGATGGTGTCGGAAAGTACAACCGTCGACACCACAAGGGTTCACTTTACATAACTTCCACTGATGTGATTTACTCTTTAGACATTTGTAGCATATTTTGTGTTCACGCAACCAACACCACCTGTTTTCAACTGATAACCTTGTGAATTCGGAACAGTTTTTTATATCATGGCACTTTTTACAATAAATGCATTCGGTTTTGTCACCTGTTTTAATATTGTCATGTGTCACAGCGTGAATATTTTCACGTTTGAATTGTTTATTGACAGGCACAATGATGTTTTGTTGTGTAGCAATAAAACCTATTTCAGGAGATAATGCGAATTTAATATAACGCTCGTGTTCACGAGTTAGAAAATCAGATAAAAGTTCTAACTTTGACATGAGAGGGTTTGACATTTCTGACGCATAGTCAGACCACCTCATCTTCATTAAAGGGTTAAATTTGCCCAAAATACTATGAAATAGCTCAGGTGAATGTAAATATTCTCGTAGACCGAGTAATTTCATAGTAGAAAGGCTGTTTCGTACCTTGTTGGCAAAAATACCAATCTCCTTAAGCTCGGCGCCAAGCCGCGGCAGCGTTTTCAACACTTGTACCTCACCAAAGACGACCATTTCCGGGCACGCAAATGTTCGCTCGAGTGCGTGCATGATCTCCTCGGGGGCAGCTGCCGTGTGGAGCAGCGAAGCGACCGCCTCACGCGCGGGTCCGCGAAGCGCGTTCTGTAAACGCGCAACGTTCTCTGCGGGGGAATGAGAAGACTCAGTACTACTAAATTGACGTTTAAATTGTAGCCATTGGGAACCATTCCCGAAGAATGTAGGGAGTTCTATGTTGGCTCTACGACCTGAAGCCAAAGCTTTTGCTGCAGCTGCAGTGTCAGCAATCGCTTTGAGTATAATTCCATCGTTTCCTGTATTGCGATGCAATTCGACAGTTGGCTCATTCGTCATGCGTAGGCAGCTACCCTGGTTTATATCGCGAACCCAAGATGCCGTCCGGGAATGAACATTACTGGCCGACTTTGCGGAACGTTCTTCGGCTTCTTGAGCGGCCAGAGCAGCTTCCATTTCTAATTGTTCTACTTGTTTTACCTGCTCAAGTAGTTTTCTTTGTCGAGCAATCTCAATTTCTTGCTCACGAATCATCAATTCTTGCTCTCGCTCCATACTTCTGCGGGCCAACTCGGCCTCCGCAGAAAGCCTCCGTGCTTTTATAGTAGCTGATGACCGCGAAGACCCTGATACGTGCGACCTGCAACTAGGAGAAACGTCAAAATGTTCGGCTGCAACAGCGGAGCCGCAGCCGCCGGTGGTGGTAGTTGCGGGACACGCGCGAACAATATCGAGAGCTGCGGGTGTTTCTGTGGCATCAGTCTTCGTGAGGCCCTGACTTTTGGACCGACCGACCCCACCCACAGCGGGTGCACCTGGTTCTGAACGTGTCGCCTTACGACTTTTAGCCGGCGTTGCCAGCTGCTTGGTTCTACTTCGCATATTCATTATAAGACGGGAGAAGGATCAAATATAAAGGACTTCTGATGGACTGTATAGCTGGAGTGATTATTTATAGGAAATATATTAAAACCAAGCCGACTCAATCTGTTTTCGACAGCAATATATTGACAACTGATAAAACAAAATAAAACATTCCAAAAGTATAAAAATAATAGACAAAAAAAGGTACAAAATAGGTTGCATCCGCAACAGCTACGCTGAAGAATGTACCGGGGGGGAGCCTTCGGGTATATGTTGGTATTTACCACATTTTGGGGTGATACATCCCAATAAACCCGCAAAACTTCGCGTAGTTCATGACTCAGCTGCGCGGTCTGGGGGAATGTCTTTGAATTCAATGTTACTTACAGGTCCTGATCTTTTACAAAACCAGCTCAGTATTTTGATGCGTTTTAGGGAAGGACGGATCGCCCTATCAGCTGATATTAAGGAAATGTTTCCACAAGTAAAAATTAGACATCAAGACAGGGACGCCCAACGATTCTTGTGGCGCGACGATCCTTCCGGCCCTATTAAGACTTTTCGCATGAGCTCAATGATTTTTGGTGCCTGTTCAAGTCCCTCGACTGCAATTTATGTCACCAACCTAAACGCCTCAGAGTTTCGAGAAGAGTTCCCCGAGACCGTGGAGGTTATTAAAAGTGATACCTACATGGACGATTTTATTAGCAGTGTCGACAACATTGAGAAAGCAAATCGTCTAGCCACTGAGGTGGTAACTATTTATAAACGTGGCGGGTTTGAAATGCGCGGCTGGACTACAAACGAGCCAGAAGCTGTGGCCTCGTTGCCAGACGATTTGCTATCAGACGCTGTCAACAATAAAACACAGGACGTGGATTTGTGTAAGGATGCCGTTTCTCGCACTTTGGGTCTAATTTGGCAACCTTTTCATGACGAGTTGACATTTAACTCTGGCCTATCGAAAGACTCATGTGCTCCTTTAACCAAGCGCCAAGCCCTTACACAAGTCATGCGCATCTATGATCCTTTAGGGATATTGTCACCGATTGTAGTAAAAGGTCGAATTCTCTTTCAAATTTTGTGGCGCAAGGGGTTAGAATGGGATGAACAGCTTTGCGAGGTTGACTGCAAGACGTGGCACGAGTGGTTCGAAAGCCTAAAGTCAATTTCAGACATACGGATACCTCGGTGGTATAATACGAGTAACGCGGAAGTAGTAGAACGGGAATTGCACGTGTTCTGCGATGCAAGTGAGTTGGCGTATACCGCTGTCGCATACTGGCGATATGTTGATGTATCTGGCCAAGTTAGGCTAGCTCTTATTGCCAGCAAAATACGCGTAGCACCGTTAAAGCCGGCGTCTATACCAAGGTTAGAACTTCAAGGCAGTTTGATAGCCACTCGCCTTGCCACATTTATTTGCGAGTCTCACCGCGCTAAACCAAGCCGACGTTATTTTTGGACCGATTCGATGTCTGTATTAGGTTGGTTGCGAAGTGACGCTCGGAAATAATATAAGCCCTTTGTGGCATATCGAGTAGGCGAAATTTTGGAAAACAGCTCTGTGGCCGAATGGCGCTGGGTTCCCACGGATCTTAACGTTGCTGACGACGCTACGCGTATTAAACCAAGTACATTTAGTGTAGACTCACGCTGGATATCTGGCCGAGGATTTTTGCTCACTGATCCCAGTGATTGGCCTTCTAATCCAACAAATAGCGGCACCGTTGGACCACTCAATCAAATAGAGTTAAAACCTTCAGAACGCACCATCAAATCATCACACGCACGCTTAAAATCATGTTCGACTACATCACTTAGGAATGTTGCTTGCCACTACAATGAAGTAAACGACTTGCCCGTAGCTGTAGTTGCAGATCCGACACATTTTAAGTTCTTGGTTAAAATTAGTAAGAGCAACTGCTAGAGCTCATCAGTTCATTGCTGCATGCATCACAAGGGTCAGGGGAAATTCTGGGAACTTTATCCTCCCCCAAAATAACCCTACGGCGGTCACATCTCAGACTACCCTGCGGCCAATCAATGTTCAAGCTTTAGAATTGGCAGAAACCCATATATTACGACATATTCAAAAGAACACTTTCAACGATGAACTGCGATGCTTACTACGTGGCCAGCCCATATCGCCGAAAAGTCGCCTGGCGAAATTGTCACCAGCTATAAACCACGATGGTTTGCTGTATCTGAAAGGGCGCACAGCTGCTGTTGAAGACGTTCCTACTCAAACTGTCTGCCCTATTCTGCTCGACGGAAAGGACCCTGCCGTACGCCTGCTAATCAGCCATTATCACAAGAAGTGTGCCCACGCCTACGCCGAAACTGTGATAAATGAACTCCGACAGCAATATTGGATAATAGGGTTAAGGAACGCCGTCAGATCAGTTGTACATAAATGTCAGCTATGCAAGTTGGTGCGTGGACGACCGCTACAGCCTCTTATGGGAGATTTACCAAGAGCCCGACTCGCACACCATCATCGCGCTTTCACTTTCACTGGTGTCGATTACTTTGGCCCCCTTCAAGTAAAAATTGGCCGTAGACGAGAGAAGAGGTGGGTCGCGTTATTCACTTGCCTGACATCGCGGGCATTACACCTTGAAGTGGTTCACAGCTTGTCTGCCGATGCTGCTATTATGTGCCTTCGTCGGTTTATCGCCAAAAGAGGGACACCAAGCCAGATATACTCCGATAACGGAACTGCCTTCGTCGGTGCAAACAGACAGTTACGCGCACTTTATGATGAAGCCGTCGCTGATTATGCCACTAACGAAAAAATTGAATGGATTTTCATTCCCCCCTCCGCACCTTTCATGGGAGGGGCTTGGGAGCGCTTAGTAAAAAGTGTCAAATCGGCCCTAAAGGTCACTCTCCGAGAAAGAACTCCAACCGACGAAGTGCTTGCCACACTCTTGGCCGAAGCAGAAGCACTCGTAAACGCACGTCCCCTCACACACGTGTCGCCCGACGCTGCTGACCCCGAGGCCCTTACACCATGTCACCTACTGCTGGGATCTTCCTCTGGTCGCCCGATACCCGCCCAGCTCACGGACTCAGACCTCTGCAGCAGGAGCGGATGGCGCAGAGCTCTGAGGCTTGCAGATCATTTTTGGCGCCGCTGGGTTATTGAATACTTGCCAACCCTTGCCCCGCGCCGCGTCAGAGGCCTCCCGACTCCAACCATTTCGATCGGAGACCCTGTACTCATTGCTGATGGAGACCTACCGAGAGGCACGTGGCCACGAGGCGTAGTTTCGCGTACATTTCCAGGCCGAGATGGAGTGCTTAGAGTGGTCGACATAAGGACGGCCGCAGGGACGTTACGTCGCCCCTTAAAAAAAGTTGTTCTTTTGTAAAAAGGGGGAGGATGTGCACGACTGTGCATATAGAACCTTGTTTTTGTATGTTATGATTAGTACTATTGTTTTTTTTGATTAAGTCGTTAATGTCAAATAGAAAATAAAAAAGATTTGGTTTCAAATGCTAATATCATTTTATAATTTATATTAGTAAACCAAAATAGTTAATGCTCCAAGCCGGATTTAAACCGGTGGCCATAGGCATACATAGCCTGTCGCTACTAACCAACTGAGCTATCGGAATAATCCACCTCGGTCACTAAATTTTTCAATCAGTTCCCACTTACGACACCTTAGGGAGGCGTGTAGCGACAACTACCGAACTAAACTCAAGCTTCCTAACGGCACCTATGTCTCAATTTATATTGAGAAATCATCAGTAACAATGCGCCACCCCATACATTACATACAAATTAATTTAGTTTTGACCAGTAACGTCTGCTTACGAAAATTATTAATTTCAAATAAAAGGAAAAAAAGAAAAATATACCTAATGCTCCTGGCCGGATTCCAACAGTAAATTAAGTTATCAGACGTTACTGCTTATTACAAAATTAAACGTGTCAAGGAGCGTAATATTAAAATTTCTCAAGCAGCAATGGAATACAAAATAAATAAATTTGACACTTCAATTAATTTGCATTTTTTTTTCATTTTTTGATATCAAATTATGTTCATTAGTGATTTAACTTTCAGTTCACTTTCAGATGTTTGTACAGTTAACACACTGTAAAGGTAGGTACAGTCAGGGAAATTCCTGGTCGACCACCCTAAGGGCGATATTCGTTTGTCCGATCGACGCGTAACGATCCGAAGACTCGGATCCGCAACCAATCAGAGAGCGGCTCCTACCTGTTCTTTGAGCGTGTACGTTTTTGAAACACGTTTTTAGGGTTCCGTACTCAAAGAGTAAAACGGGACCCTATTACTAAGACTTCGCTGTCCGTCGGTCTGTCTGTCCATCCATCTGTCTAACACCAGGCTGTATCTCAAGAACCGTGATAGCTAGAGAGTTGAATTTTTCACAGATTATGTTTTTCTGTTGCCGCTATAACAACAAATACTAAAAACAAAATAAAATATTTTTTTAAGGGGGCCTCTCATACAACAAACAACCTGGCCGGTTTTTTTACAAGCCCTCGGCGTGCGCTCCTATGAATTGAATTAATTACTTGTTGTTAGTCGGGCAATAAAAGTCTTTTTGAATACGCTTCCACTACTTTTGCGCCACCAATTTTACAGCAATTCGCCGAAAAATACCTAGGCCTGAGATAAGGTACAAGCGTAGGCCGCGAGTCAGGTAACAATAAATCTCCGGATAATTTAAAACAGATGTTTTGTACGTGGAGTAAAACTCGGCAGGTATACGACTCTATTAGGAAAGTTCGGTAAGTTTTAAGAGGAATGCCTATCTGCGATTCGAGGTATCCACGAGTAGGTACCTACAGTCGCCATCACATACATCGGAGCGGACAAGCAGCTCACAAACATAGGAACACACCTCTATTTTCAAGGTATATTTATGAATTAGGGTGCATGTGCCGATATTTTTGAACACCTATAGTGTACCGATGTATGTGATGGCGACTGTACCTACACGTGGATACCTCGAATCAAGTTCTGAAAATAACTAAGCACTTTGCTAATTTCAACATATACCAACAAAATTAATCAAAGATAACTCGGAAAGGTTAAATTTGTTTTCCATAAAGTAAACGTCTATGACTTATCTGGAATCATAAAAGTTGGGGCAAACAGTAAACATTACGAGGTTCATTAAAACTTGCTCGTACTTTTCTAGAGGGTCTTAATTATCGCTTTTCTTATGAATTTTCGCTTGAAAATAATATCTACTAAGTTATAATTGGTATACTTAATGATTACAAAGAATGTTCATGGTAACTTGATAGGCATTTTGTGTATTCTCTTGCATATTATAAGCATTCAAAATATTATAATGACTAACTTTGTCATAAAATAAAAGTAATTGTCACGTTTTGCCAATGTTCCTATAGTTATGTCAAGGAACACTTTACTCAACAGGACCGTTACTCATATTGTTAATCCTATACTATTAAACGAGCAATATTTGTATATATATAATATATATTTGCAATCACGTTCTCGGAAACGGCTCTAACGATTTTGATGAAATTTGGAATATAGGGATTTACGGGGGCGAGAAATCGATCTAGCTAGGTCTGATGTCTGGGAAAATTAGTTTTCACCGTGTTTTCTCCATTTTCAGCCCAGGGACTATCAATAATAACTCGTGATAGTTGAGGTGATTTTCGCGAACTGTCAATATGCCTATTCCCGGAATAAACTCTTTTTTTGTTTGGTCTAATCCTAAGATGTAGGTATGAGATGTAGATAATTAAAAACAAATTTTGAATAAAATATACCTATTTATTTTGGAACAACAACGCAAATATGCATAGCGCTTGATAATAATAAAAAAATAAGGCAGTGATATCTCAAAAAGAAGTCCTTTGAGTTTTAGTTATTTAAAATGGGCCATTACTAAAAATATGGCCAAAGTGTACTTTGTCTGTTGCTGCTTGCAACATGACTATCAGATTTTAATAATAAGGAAAACAAGCATCATCGGTGTATCAGTAAACGTCGTTTTTTGTGCTCATGATTCACATAATTAAATTAATCACGGTATTTACTAAGAATCAGAAATTACCGGGCAACATACATTCCGCGGTGGATTCTTAGAATTGTGTCATTTGCACGGCTAAGTTAAGTTTAATTGGTGTAGGATACGCCATAATGAGGGCACTGTGGAAATAATAAGTAGATATTTCGTGGCAAAAAGCACAAGGAGGTCAATTTGGTTTAACACTTTCGTGGCGCATTCGAAATTCAATGTGTTCCCACTCTTACATGTTACACAGAAACAAATTTGATTGGGGTTAAATATTCTTGAACCAAATTCTTCACGATGATGTTAAATTATCTCTCGCGCAAAGGTTTTTTTCTCTTGGTTAGAAATAATCATTTTAATTCAAGATTCTTAATTTATCTATCAAGATAACGAACGGCGTTCATGATTAATGTCATATTTTTCTGTGTAAGTAGCTAACACGTGCGTGGATAAGAACGTGTGAATTGAAATGAAAATGCGATGCGGAGTAAGGAACTAAATTGACCTTAGTAGTTTTACTTAGGTAGCATAACAATTTTGGCAAGCTGCTAAGTAGGGTTTATTCTACATTAGTTTTTATTGAATCCCCTGAAATCTGACGACAGCTAACTTGATTTTAATAGTAGGTAGATACTAGTACAACTATTTTAGTCAGTTTAGATGTGTTTTTCCGGGACTCAAATTTATCTTAATTGGGTTAGCAGTTTTAAAGTACAAAAACGTAACAATATAGTAGTTTATGTGACTGTACTTAATGAAGGGCATTAAACACGGGTGTGGGTTTATGAAACTCGCCTTCGGCTCGTTTCATAATAACATCACACGAGTGTTTTAATGCCTAATTATGTACAGTTACATACACTGCTTTATCTATCCACATATCATAAGCCTCCATGATGCATTCAGGAGCCGCATATTATGACCGGCATCGCGGCGTTGTTTTCTAGCAGCTGTCATAGTTTTTTTTTTAATTCAGAGACAAACTAGAGTCAGCTCTTACTATCATATCGTTCAATATCTTACTTACGTGCGACATTTGTCAAATTTGTATGCAACTTGACAGTTAATTTCGAACTAAACGTCATTTCGACTGATATTAGAATATAGGTCAAATCAAATTTCTTTGTTTTTCAGAGATGTTCGAAATTTAAATGAAATAATACTATCGAAATCGATGTTATTATTTAGCAATAATAACATTTTCACAGATAATAAATTTGTTCTAACAAAACAGTCTGTTTTTATGGTGGTCATAATGTGCGGTTCTTGAACGCATCATGGAGGGTTTATGATATTTGGAGAAATTAAATACGTTTAAGCGTTTAATACACACCTATTACTTGAGGCAATATGATCTGCTGAACTCGCGAGCCTGCCTAATTTTTTTTTTTCGAAAAATTTAAACGACATTAATTTGAACTCTATTTACTTAATTATTGAACCCTTTCACAAAATTTCACGAGAATCGGTTGAGAAATGCGACCAGTAGAGGAGAATAACCAGACAGACATACTAAATAATTATTGCCTAAGCTGAAATGGAGAAAATCGTTCCCTTCGCTAGCTCGTTCAACTAAAAGTACCTACAGATAACGAAACATAACTAGCGGTAGGTAACTGTAATAAAAAGCGAATAGAAAACAATAATAAGCAGCTTCGATGCACTCACTCCATTCGAAAAAAAGAATGAATGTGCAACTTTAATAACTCTTATAGACATCCCCAAAGGCTACGATAAAAAGAGCTTGAAATATTTTTATTTCCGCTTTCAGTCACTATCTATGATTATTCAAGTGCAAGGTATAAATAGGAAAGAAGCACAGACTTAATATTAGTAGATGTCGTGTGTACCGCAAGTTGTATGAATACCACGCTTGCCTATTTTTTTGTGAAAATGTGAGGACACGAGGGTATTTTAGTAATTAGTCCATATTTTTTTGTCGGTTTATATTTTTTCGAATCTATGGTAATTTAGGGCTGTCTCCAGCCCCCCAATTCTGTAACTTGTTATAAGCTCACCTCAACGCTCACCCACAAATATATCTTGACGCCGCGATTCGTAGGTAGAGGTCTAGTTTCGTTAGGCGTGAGGGGTGGGGTGAACGCATGTGCGCGTAAAGAATAACAGCTCTGGTGCTGCTGACTCCGCCGGTCTCCCGTTACGAAACTAGACCTCTACCTACACTTAATTACTACGCAACGCGGTGTCAAGGTAAAATTGTGGGTGAGCGTTGATGTGAGCTTAAAACAAGTTACAGATTAGGGGGGCAGGGCTGTTTTTCACCTCACCGTTCACCCACAAATATATCTTAACGCCACGATTCGTAGTAACAAAGCGTAGGTAGAGGTCTAGTTTCGTTAGGCGTGACGGGTGAGGTGATCCGCATTAACGCGTTTCGAATAACAGCTCAGCCCCGCTATTCTGTAACTTGTTTCACTCACCTTAACGCTCACCCACAATGTATATCAAAGCGTAGTAACAAAAAAAATGCGTTCAAACTATTTAGACCTAACCTTACGAGGCGTGACAGATGGGGTGAGACGCATAAGCGCGTAAAGAATAACAGCCCAGTAAAGAAATACAGTACTTTTAGCGTGGGATTGACGTGAGTTGCGTTTACTACAGGCGCTAGCGCCTATCGTCAAGATTTAGTATGAAAAGTCTATACACCGCCCCTGGTGGTCACTCATAGAACTAAAAATCCAAACTGTTACGTGAGGCACTTATACATTACTTAATTCGCCATCGACTTCACGTTCGTTCACAATTTTCCAATATTCAACCTTATATCACTAGCATTTATCGTTTTAATTTAAATATTTGTCGGTTATGACATTACAGAATACGCGCATCGCGACGTCGACAGTGTCCACTGTCGATACAATATGGCGGCGCGGGGGCCATTTATTTGCATTTTTAAATACAAAATACGCGACAATCCGAATTTTGCGGATATATGTTGTCAATTCAAAACCCTTATTTTTATAAGTTCTTTAATTTGAGATAAATTTCGATCGGATCTACGGTAACTCTTGACGGAATAATACGATATCACGGGCCATTTTGCAAGTGAAATAGTAAACTACAGTCGCTACGGTATTCTTCGATACGAAATGTCAAATTTGGGTCTACACTACTACACTACTGGTAGTACGAATCGAACGTTAAATTACGCATCGAAAACTAAACGCTAGAGCCTAATATAAAGGACTTCTGATGGACTGTATAGCTGGAGTGATTATTTATAGGAAATATATTAAAACCAAGCCGACTCAATCTGTTTTCGACAGCAATATATTGACAACTGATAAAACAAAATAAAACATTCCAAAAGTATAAAAATAATAGACAAAAAAAGGTACAAAATAGGTTGCATCCGCAACATCCCACCCCCTAGTGTGCGAAAGCACACGAAGCTAGCCGGGCCAGCCAATAAGGAGCCCTACGCGTCTAGCCTGACCAACTTTTTGGAGGGCCGACGAAGAAGGCCTCCCTGTGTGGCTACGTCCACCACCCTGACTACGCCATCTCGGCCAGGGAAGGTTGCAGTGATGCGGCCTCTTGGCCAAGTTCCTCTTGGAAGATTTTCGTCCACGATGAGTACCAGGTCACCGATGTTTAAGTCGCGTTCCCTGTTTTCGCCTGTCTGTCGTGGTTGCATTGTAGGTAGAATCTCTTTCACCCAACGGTTCCAAAAATGGTCGGCTAACCTCAAGGCCTTCCTCCAGTCTGCTCTACGAAGAAGGTCTCGGTCGTCAAGGGTTGCAGGTAGGACTTGATTCGAGGATGTGCCAATTAGAAAGTGGAAAGGTGTCAGCGTCTCCTGGTCATCTTGACTCACAGAAACGTGACTTAGGGGCCGGGAGTTGACAATGGCCTCAGCTTCCATCAGGAGGGTCACGAGTACTTCTGCGTTAGGTGCCCTTTCGCGTAGGGTGGCGTTCAGTGCAACTTTGACGGTGCGAACTAGCCGTTCCCAGCATCCACCAAAGAAAGGAGCAGCGGGAGGAATAAAGCTCCAATTGATTCCTCGGCTGGCAGCAAAATCGTTGACATCTGTCTGATAAAACTCCCGTAATATTCGGTCACCACCAACAAAACAAGTTCCGTTGTCAGAGAATATTGTTTCGGGAGCACCTCTCCTTGCAATAAATCGACGTAAACTCATTATCGCTGAATCAGCCGTCAGGGAGTGCACAAGTTCCAAATGGACGGCTCTGGAAGTCAAGCAGGTAAATAGGGCTACGTATCGTTTTTCCTGTTTGCGTCCGATTGTGGAGTTAATCGGGCCAAAATAATCAAGTCCAGTGAAATTAAATGGGCGGCGATGGTGGGCAAGCCGCTGCGGAGGAAGGTTTCCAGTCATTGGATTCATCGGTTTTGACTTCCTGATCCGACAATACAAACATTTGCTGGCGACGCTTCGTATGGTGCTGCGCAAGGGAAGAAGCCAGTATCTCTGTCTCAGCTCATTGACGACCATCTCATTATTCGCATGTCCAGCCTTGCGATGGTAAAAGAGAACCAAAAGGCGCACGACTGGGTGATGACCATCTAACAGTATGGGCGATTTGACTTCGGTACCGACGTCTTCTACAGCCTCAATTCTGCCGACCAAACGTAGCAAATTGTCCGTTCCCATCTTGGGTGATAACTTTGCTAAGCGACTGCTCTTGGGCAATAACTCTCCTCGTTCAATCCGCAGAATTTCTTCTCCAAATGTCTCGGACTGTACTTTCTGCAGGACGTGCCTTTCTGCGGCTTGCATCAATTCCGCTGTCAGGGGTAATAGAGCGGTAGACGTAGGCGCGTTTGTACGTTGACGAACCCTAAAATCGGTGCTAGGATCAGTGTGATCAATGTGTCTAACGCGGTCCAAAAGTGAGCGAAATTTAGAAGCCGCCTGCAAAACGCGAGCAGTGGCGCGCAGTAAGCGCAACCAGTCACTAAAACGACTGAAATCCGCGGTGATAACCAGATGCCCAACCACAAGTGTAGGAGTATGCTTAAACTCTTCATGAACTGGAGGCTGGCCAGCTGGTTCCACAGGCCAATTTTCCGGAGAAGCCAGAAGAAATGAGGGGCCGGTGAACCATCGGTGGTTAGGGTTGATATGGAGAGGTTTGATTCGCGTGGCATCGTCCGCGACGTTCAAGTCAGTTGGGACCCATCTCCAGTCTTGAACGCATGAATTTTCAGTTATTTCGCCGATCCGATGGGCCACAAAGGGCTTGAACGTTCGTGCGTCACTTCTTAGCCAGCTAAGGACAGTTCTCGAATCTGTCCAAAAAAACGTCCGAATAGGCTTTTTCTTGTGAAATTCCTTGATGGTCATAGCAAGGCGTGAAGCTATTAAAGCACCCTGCAATTCTAGGCGTGGAATTGAAGTGGGCTTCAATGGCGATACTCTTGCTTTACTGGATATGAGAGCAAGCTTGACTGTACCGTCTGCGTACAAAAAACGCCAATAAGCGACAGTCGCATAGGCAAGCTCGCTCGCATCCGCAAAAACGTGTAGCTCCCTGTGCAGAGGCTCGCCGTTTACCTTAGCGTACCAACGTGGAACTCTAATATTAGATATATCTGACAGTTCTTTAAACCATTCGTTCCACCTTAATACCTGTGAAGGTGGAAAAACCGTGTCCCAGTCAATGTTGGATCTCCATGCCTCCTGAAGGAGTATACGGCCCTTGACCACTATAGGGCCAAGCAATCCTAGTGGGTCGTACACTTTCATGGGGTGGGACAAAACTTTACGCTTAGTAAAAACACCATGTAACTTGAGCCCTTCTAAACCAGTCCTAAAACCAATGGTATCCGATATAGGATCCCAAGAGACACCTAAGGCTCTGACGTTAGTTGATTCACTACCAAGAGACACTTCAGTAGGCTGTGCAGCGTGCAATTCAGTTGGAACAAGACGCAACGCTTCCTGGCTGTTAGAAATCCAACTACACATTTCAAAACAGGCGTTACGGTGGATAGTCACCACATCGGATGCCAGCTGCGCAGCTTCAGTTACCTCATCAAGACTGTCCAAAAAATCATCCATATAGGAACTGTGAATGCTTGCATTGGCTGCGTTGGGATACAAATCCTGATGTGACATTGCATTTTTATTTTTGATATACAGCGCAGTAAATGGACTGGATGACGCCCCGAAAACAACAGCTGTCATTCGATACTCTTTTATGGGAGTTGTGTTCTTTGACCTAACGTCGCGCCATAAAAAACGTAATGCGTCCCTATCTTGATCACGGATCCGTATTTGGGGAAACATCTCCTTAATATCCGCTGTCATTGCGACAGCGCCCTCTCTAAAACGCCAAAGTATGCCTAATAAGTTTTCTAAGAGATCTGGTCCTTGAAGAAGCAACGAATTTAAGGAAACGCCTTGATTCATTGCGGCTGCATCATGGACGACACGGAGTTTACGCTTTTGTGGGTGATACACCCCAAAATGAGGCAAATACCACCTTATTTCGGTATTGGTTTCACTTTGAGTTGTATCAGAAGATTCAGAAGTCGTTTTTAAGTTTATTTTATCCATGTCTGTGGTTGACATGTAGTCATGACATTTTGGTTGCACTTTATTCGGACTGACTGTACCATATTGAATGTAACCTGACGAAGTGTTATTTTTATTTGGACATTCCACTAAATTGTGTTTACTGTTGATAACATTGGTACCGTTCCTATTACTGACAGAATGACCATAATAAGTGACAGGATCACATTCTTCAGCATAACCTTTGGCAATCATATTGTCAATAAACCTTTTGTACGCTTCAGCAAAATCGGACTCTCGAAACATACGTCTTTCTAAACTTAAGAAGCGAGATAGGGCTTGCGGATAACTGTCGGGAACGCACTGAATATTATCCCGCCATGGAAGTCCTACCTCATACCTACCAGTTGGCAAACGTGTGGTAGTATTGTGTAAGATCTCAACAGCTCGAGCATCCAGTTTACTATGAAGTTTCTCATGTTTGGTAATACCCAGTGAGTCCAATTTGTACTGCTCCTTTATTAGCAGTTCTAAACGTTCATGTTCAGTAAGCTCAATACGGTCTAGGTGACAGTGGTTGACAAACTCAACCGGTTTCGTTTTACTAGAAGCCACTCCATACAATGTCCAACCAAGCCAGGTGTGACAAGCTACCGGCTCATTACGACTACCAGCGCGGATATCACGAGATATTGACAGATGCCAGTGCTCGGCACCAATCAGCACGGTTGGCATAGCGTCAGTGTACGTCAAATAATCGGTTAAATCACTCAAATAATCGTAAGACTGTGCGGTGTGTTTGGACAATGTTTGCGTGCTCAAGCTGAGTAAGGGCATGGCCCTGGCACGATTGACTAAAAACCTGTCAGATTCGTGTTTACCCTGTATGTAAAAGTCCACATAAGAAATCTTAGTAGTTTTGTGTAAGCCACCTACAGCATTGACAGTAATAACCTCCTCTGGCCCTGACACCCCGATACGGGCAGCCACTTTAGAATCAATTAACGACGCTGTACTGCCATCGTCTAGGAGTGCGAAGGTTTCGTAACTGCCAGCTGGTCCAGACACAATAACTGGTACCACTTTTAATAATGCGCTGTGTGGTTGTGTTTTGGTTGTCGTTCCAACATGTTGACTTAAAATACCTGTATTAGAAACCATGACGTTTTCTTTTGACAACTCCTGTGTAGTCTTGGAACAGCACGGCGTGTGTTTGGCATCCCTTTCAGACAAATTCGCATACCCAATATTATTGAACGCAGTACACTCAGTTTTTTTTAGCGGTGCCGTACACCCCGTATTGTTCATATTGTTTAGTTCTGTTTCACACTCATGGTTGAGCGCAGCTGTACACACTGTATTATGGAACGCCTGTGTATGGTGTGTTTGCGGTGATGTAAATGTATCCTGCCTGCCGTGTAAAAGTGGATGGTGTCGGAAAGCACAACCGTCGACACCACAAGGGTTCACTTTACATAACTTCCACTGATGTGATTTACTCTTTAGACATTTGTAGCATATTTTGTGTTCACGCAACCAACACCACCTGTTTTCAACTGATAACCTTGTGAATTCGGAACAGTTTTTTATATCATGGCACTTTTTACAATAAATGCATTCGGTTTTGTCACCTGTTTTAATATTGTCATGTGTCACAGCGTGAATATTTTCACGTTTGAATTGTTAATTGACAGGCACAATGATGTTTTGTTGTGTAGCAATAAAACCTATTTCAGGAGATAATGCGAATTTAATATAACGCTCGTGTTCACGAGTTAGAAAATCAGATAAAAGTTCTAACTTTGACATGAGAGGGTTTGACATTTCTGACGCATAGTCAGACCACCTCATCTTCATTAAAGGGTTAAATTTGCCCAAAATACTATGAAATAGCTCAGGTGAATGTAAATATTCTCGTAGACCGAGTAATTTCATAGTAGAAAGGCTGTTTCGTACCTTGTTGGCAAAAATACCAATCTCCTTAAGCTCGGCGCCAAGCCGCGGCAGCGTTTTCAACACTTGTACCTCACCAAAGACGACCATTTCCGGGCACGCAAATGTTCGCTCGAGTGCGTGCATGATCTCCTCGGGGGCAGCTGCCGTGTGGAGCAGCGAAGCGACCGCCTCACGCGCGGGTCCGCGAAGCGCGTTCTGTAAACGCGCAACGTTCTCTGCGGGGGAATGAGAAGACTCAGTACTACTAAATTGACGTTTAAATTGTAGCCATTGGGAACCATTCCCGAAGAATGTAGGGAGTTCTATGTTGGCTCTACGACCTGAAGCCAAAGCTTTTGCTGCAGCTGCAGTGTCAGCAATCGCTTTGAGTATAATTCCATCGTTTCCTGTATTGCGATGCAATTCGACAGTTGGCTCATTCGTCATGCGTAGGCAGCTACCCTGGTTTATATCGCGAACCCAAGATGCCGTCCGGGAATGAACATTACTGGCCGACTTTGCGGAACGTTCTTCGGCTTCTTGAGCGGCCAGAGCAGCTTCCATTTCTAATTGTTCTACTTGTTTTACCTGCTCAAGTAGTTTTCTTTGTCGAGCAATCTCAATTTCTTGCTCACGAATCATCAATTCTTGCTCTCGCTCCATACTTCTGCGGGCCAACTCGGCCTCCGCAGAAAGCCTCCGTGCTTTTATAGTAGCTGATGACCGCGAAGACCCTGATACGTGCGACCTGCAACTAGGAGAAACGTCAAAATGTTCGGCTGCAACAGCGGAGCCGCAGCCGCCGGTGGTGGTAGTTGCGGGACACGCGCGAACAATATCGAGAGCTGCGGGTGTTTCTGTGGCATCAGTCTTCGTGAGGCCCTGACTTTTGGACCGACCGACCCCACCCACAGCGGGTGCACCTGGTTCTGAACGTGTCGCCTTACGACTTTTAGCCGGCGTTGCCAGCTGCTTGGTTCTACTTCGCATATTCATTATAAGACGGGAGAAGGATCAAATATAAAGGACTTCTGATGGACTGTATAGCTGGAGTGATTATTTATAGGAAATATATTAAAACCAAGCCGACTCAATCTGTTTTCGACAGCAATATATTGACAACTGATAAAACAAAATAAAACATTCCAAAAGTATAAAAATAATAGACAAAAAAAGGTACAAAATAGGTTGCATCCGCAACACCTAACGTTTTGCAGTTGGTTTCGTAGGACAACGGCATTGTGAGTTACAAGTTTGACGGGTCGAATCGAAGAATACCGTAGCGAGATCGAAATCTATTCGAAGCGCGTTTATTCGATCTCGTATTAGTTACGTAACGTTAGGTTACGATTGTTATCTCACAATAAGGGTACAGGGCTGTTTGCGGCTCACCCCGCCGGTCACCCGTTACGAAACTAGACCTCTACCTACGCTTAATTACTACGCATCGCAGTGTCAAGGTATAATTGTGGGTGAGCGTTGAGGTGAGCTTAAAATAAGTTACAGAATAGGGGTGCTGTACGGCCTTACATGCACGCCGCACGCACCGCTCTGCTACTCGACTCGCTACACTCACACACGACACACATGAATATTCATTTGTTCAGCATTCTAAAACAACTTTTCATTGAAAGTTGGAAAATATTTGAGGCGACATTTGTACACGACCGCACGCGAAGTAGGTGCGTTTGCGGAGTCTATCTAGAACTACGTCTGTGGAAAGAAGCATTACATGTCGTTAGTGACGCTACTTGGGTTCAGAATCTGCAGGCACGTGGCCATACTTAGATCGTCTTAAACTCAGTCGTTAAATTTGGGCAGAGGGATGAAACTTTAGGGTTGTAAAACCGTTCAAGAATGGGAACTTTTATTAATTTTTTTTTTAGTAGGCATTGTTCATTTTGTGTTTTTGCTTTGGTTTTCATGCGTTGGCTGAGTTAATACAGTCGACTACAAATTATATATCCATCCATTATTGCCGTGTTATAAAGTGAATAAAAACGAATATATTAGTACGTAGTCGATTGTAAAGCTAAGCGAGACATGGCTGCTTTTAAAATTGACTATCGGGCCTGGGCAAAGCTTGCCGAAGATAAAGATGGATGGCGCAAACGCATTGTGGACGGCAGAGCGTTGTGCGATGGAACCTGGTTGGAGACACTGGCCAATAGAAGGTTGCGTAAACAACAAGCTGAAACTAGAGCCCCTGGCACGAATTTCGTCTTCCAAAAATGTGAAAGATCATGCCGGTCGCCTATTGGCCTCTACCTCAGAGCATACTACTAGAGAGATGACAAGCCGCCGGCGGCCGTGTCGCAGCTGTTAGCTCAATGGGCATACTCTGTCATACTGTGCACGCGTGCTGATCGCGGAGAATATTACGTTTTTTCCCAAAATGCCTGATATGATGCGCGTGTGTTGTCCAATAAGTGCGTTGGTATACAAGTGTGTGTGTTTTAGATGTGTGCGTGCTTTGTTTTGTCATTACTTGGGCTTTAATGAACTTGCGACAGGCGTACTCTATAAAAATCGGCCGGCATTATTTTTTTTTTATTTATATGTTCAAATTACATCTTACAAAACATTTATATTATCATGTCCGATCTCCTTATATTCATACATCTGTGGCCTCTACAGTCACTAAAAACGATGTCTCCATGGCAATGTTTAAATCGTCTGGAATAGACGCAAAGGCCTGATGATGAATCAATTGTACATTGAACGTCAAAAATATGCTGGTATAGATTTTTTGCCTTATTAAAATAGCATTAAGTGCAACGTTGCCTATACCTACGGGTAATAAATAACTTCACTTAGCTGTGCCAAACTGACGGTTAAATTATATATGTCACACTTGGAGTTAAATAGTTCCAACAAGAATTGTTCACTACATTTAAATTATAATTATCTTCATAAAGTAGACCGCAATTAATTACAAGTTTCACATAAACTTATTGCTTTCTAGCTTTAAAATAAATTTTCTACGGCAATGCAAAACTCCCAAACTCCAAATAACCTTCAGAAAGTAACCATTATAGGGGGTAAAAAATATTCTCATATCAAATTCATGGAACTTTGCAGGTATTAATAATAATAAGGACCGCCATTCACGATGCGATTTAGTAAACGATCCTGCGTTATAATGTTGATCAAGTAAATGTTCCGAAACGCTCCATTGAACGGAGCCGGAAAGTGGTTATTTCGTTGGTCTGATGTATATCGGTAGAAAAAAATAGTCGTTCAATAAATGGCAGTCATTAGTGGCCTCGGCTTTTGTGTAGAAAGTATTAAGGCGAGCTAATCTTCGGGTTCGTACTTTTTCATAATTTATTTTTATTTTTGTTTTTTGATGGGAGATTTTGCTGAAAGGTCAAGTTAAGGTAAGGGACTAAACCAAGTACATGAAAGAAAATAATCATTGAAGAGAAAAAAAATACTAATGTGTTTAATTTATTTACCATATGTATGATTTAGCATAATGATATGTGTAGTTTGTGCTTAACAAAAGCAAGGTTTTTGTCAGGATAAATGAAAGTTGAACAAATAACATTGTTTGCAGATATAAAGATGATTTACATTTAAGCATAATTCAGTTTTTGTTGATTTTTTACTGTAATAAGCAACGAACGTCGTTTCAAATAGGAAACTTCCTAACCAGGTGGGTGATAGGTCAATGCTAACTAGCAAATTATTCACTATTAATTTTAAACTTGCTACCATATCATTATCGTATCTTATAAATCGTTAAATAAATACTGAATTATGCTAATAATGCATTCTAAACACCAAATAATCCATTGTTTTAACGTTTCTCCCAACCGAATTAACGTTGCATCTTGATTGATATTTAATGGTACCGTTTATATTGGCATTGGCGGCTGGCGCACACCTTGGCCCCAGATCTAATAAAAAATTAAAAGCATTTCGAAATTCGAAAACATCATAATGGTAACAACGGTATAATTGCTTAATGGCGGCCAAATTGTGATTCCATTATATATTTATTCATGAGTTGCCGATCTTCACATGCGATCGCCTCGACTCAACCCGAAATTATCTATCCCATTATGTCATCAAGCGTTTTATGAATCTAAATTCTTTATTATATGCTTTAAGTGCCTTTTTATAATAAGCGTCATGGTCGCTTACCTTCTCTCGATTAGGCCTAATAAGCGTTTAGCGTTGTTTAAGTCCGTTTAATCTGACGTCTGAGTCACCATATTGAAATTATAAATAAACTATTATTGTTTATTCTTGCTGAACTTTCAACGGAGCGTAATCTTCAATTTCATGTGTATTAATAACAATTATCAGCATGTTCTTCATCTGATTATTTTATATAGTTTTTAAAATATTGAATAGTATTGCTATTTACTTTGATCATATAGTGGTTAACAATAATCATTGAATTTACAATGTATTTGATGGAACGATGTACTTACTTAGAAGATTCCTAAAATTAGCATGCAATTCCTAATGATGCTTATGAGTTTTTATAAAATTCATTTATTATTTTCAAACCATGGTATTATAAAATGAAGTTAACACGATATTTTGTTATTAATCGTTACCCTATTCTTTAACCATTACTCGAAATGAATCAAAATTCAATGCAATGATTGTACGACGCTAAAAGACAGAAAACAAAACAACTTTGACACGAATCAAAACCCTCTTCTAAATAAATTGTATCCCTTAAATTGCCCTTTTTTCACAACATTCCATACCACATTTTAAACCGTCTACTGAAACCCTGTTCTATGCTGACCCCGATTATTTCAAAATTAGTCATCGCTACAAGCGATCTCATTTCGGGATCCCTCATTATAAACTTGTTACGTTCCTACATTCAACATAGAGTATAATAATTTCGTATTAGCATTTAATTTTCCAGACCAACGATCGGCCGTGCTTTTGGTCAAACAAGGGCTTATATGATACTAAATTCATATTAAAAAAGGACGTTTTCATATAGATAATATTTGCTGTCGATTCAGTTCCCACAATTCTTAAATTACTGTCTTTTGTCTTTAATAGTATGGAACTATAAACGCGAGCTTTAGTTAAAATTGTGAGTTTCATATAATAACGTGAAATTATGTTTTGAAATTCCGGGTTTGAATTCTTCACACGGTTCGTCCCTTGTCAAAATTGCCTTAAATACGAGTAAACTAAAAGGATAATTGCATGATTAGATGCTTTGTGTAAACGCTTTAGTTTTTTTGACCAACATTTTATTTTTGAGACAAATTCAAATGGAAAAAATACTGATAGTCGCAAAATTAATACATAATATCTTAATGGATAGTATGGGTATAATTAATTAACTGCGGACAAATTATAAGTCTGTCAGTTAAACGGTCTTATAGATATGCCGTTCCCGTATTAGCTTGAACGGCCATGGCCATGGCAGAAGATTTCACCCTCTCTGACACTGATGTTATAGATTAAGGACTATTAATGTTGAACGAACGGTACCTAGTTTCCTAAATATGGGAATGAACGTCAGTTTCCAAAAGTCCATTATCATATATACGTCGCTTTTCAGTCATAAGCCAAAGTTCTTTTTGCCTAAGCACGACGGCATTATTGGAGAACCTTCGCTAGAATACTAATAAATATTACTGGAAGACCTTTACGAAGATATTAACAAAAGTAACTCGTCACTCTTACTATTAAAATTTCCATTTTTATTTAGGTACATATAAAAAAGCACAGTACTGTTTTACCTGCTCTTTCTACCGGAGATTAAACGTTACAAGGTAAACTTTGTTATACTCTATAAGATGTGACTACTACAAGCTTATCTTATAATGGTGCAACCCTTAATCCACCCCTCACGTGGTACGGTGACCCTTCGTCTGAAATTTAAGTACCGGCCGTCTTTAAGACACCTTAATAGGGTCACGTGCCTTGTCAACGGAAACACAAAAGTGTATGATGTTAGTGTCTGTCTCCCTTGGGTTAACTTTGTTCGCTACGATATAGGTACATTTTATGGCAACTGCACTATTTGTTGATACATATTTAGTTCGCGGTCTGTTGAGATTCTCAATGCAGTTTTAAACCTGAAAGAAAATTTGACTATGGCAGTCACTACATTTGTAGTTTATTTATTTTTATTTATTTAGAACACAAACAGACGCATAAACAAAAACTTAAGGGGTACACAAAGAGTACTAACAGACATAAAGCTAAGGAGGTTTAGTTATATATGAAAACTATGTTAACATAACAACCTATTGATAAGACATTTCATAAACTTAACAAATTAATTTATACCGGTCCTCGACGCAGTATGACACATGCACAAATTAAAGGTAATTAGTATGTACATGGGATTAATGTTGACATTTTAGATTTAGAATTCACTGGAATTGTCAATATCACACACTGAAAACGCATCAATGTCAAGAAGTCATGGTCATTCTTTGTATTTACCTTGAAAAGCAAATTGTTTACTTCCAGTGATACCACAAAGCTGAAGTTTATAAGCTGAAGAGGATGTGGGATTGGTACTTTTTGATTGTCTTGTACGGTTTTTTGATTGTTTTGTTAGATGATGAATACAGAACAATCGAATGTGGTTTGAATTGTTTTTAAATGGCGAATATATTGACGGATAACGTATAGTGAAACACCGTTTGTGAAAAAATAATCATGACAAAATAAATAATTAAAAACAAATTGTGGACACATGTACCATATTAGTAGACATATTAATATTTAACACGAAATGGTCATAACCCAGCGTAATGCTGGCAGGGCTAAGCGCTGGTCTTCCGTTGTGGCCATTAGGTGAAACACGGCAGAACGACGCCACGATCGCACACCATAGTAATGTATCATTATAAGTTGCAAAAGAAATATAAAGAAGACGCCTATTTATTAATTTGAGTAAATTAATATAAATAAATAATACAGAAAATGAAATAATAACTAATGATGAGTAAAGGTGTTTTAATGTAAATAAATAAGATTGCTATGCAGAGATTCAATTTTTTTTAAATGTGAGCGCTGTCCAGTGTCAACCTACATAAACAGTATAACATTTACATAGAACGAAATAAAATACAATTTTAAAGTTGAACGTTAAATTAGGTACGTAAAGTACCCCTCAATTAAACTGTACTGATAGCCATCGGAGGTGTCAAATAAAAACATTGATTACATTAATGCTGGCATCAATCATTAGGTAAACCCGTGCGTCGGGCAGATTAGACCCAAAGCGGTCCGGCCGACGTGGCGGATAAAACAGTAATCCTTTTAAGTAATGAGCAAGTGCAAGATAGACGTAGGAAAGGGACGACCTTCCTATGCCCCTCAGAGCGACCTGGAAAAATAAGGAATAGTGTTGTGAAATGAGAAAATGTGGAGCCGGCCACCCACGCTAGGTTATGCCTGCACAGTTCATTTGTGCAGGCATAACTGAATGTGTGTTTGACATAACTGAACGTGTGTATGCACAGTTATGTGAGCAATGCTTAAAACTAAACTAAATGTTAGTTAACGTTCAGTGCAAAATTTTCCTGCACTGTACACACAATATTGACATCATGGTTTAAGTAAATATGCCAAGGTACTTTTTGTCTACTAAATATTGGGTAGAATAGGTTTAAAAACAGGTAAGAAATCGAATTCAAGAGTTCGTAACTTTGCATGTTTCGCCATTCACTGTTGGTTTTGCTGTTTGCTTTTCGCTCTGACACAAAACACCTTGGAGTTGACTTTCAGTTGAATGAATTAACACTTTTAGTCAAAGTGTGGAGAGGCTATACCTAAATTTACGTGTAGGCCCTCATTTTAAAAAAATATATAAAATTATACACAACCTTTCTATATTTACCTAACTCTTCCGATCTAACTAGGGGTGAGCTTATCAATCTACATTATGATCCTTCATTATTAAGAGTGATAGGTGCGGACTGCCAGTGCAGATTTATCTCAGGTTCAACCTCAACGATACCGGTCTCGAGGGGACTGGCAGGGGAAGGAATTTGTTTACTTTAGATAGTGATAACTGGTCAAGTATAATGTAAGGGCTACTTAAAGTTTTTGGCAGGAGAGTGCATTTTTGAAAACATTTTTGTGCTGATTTGGGTTTGCATGTGGATCTTGAAGATGGTAAAGATGGACGTGTTGAGGCATTAGCTAATGTATCTCAAGCATGCATTTTGGTTTTATTTGCAACGCAATCCTAGACATTTTTGCTTGAAAATAGATTCAATTGGACTGCACTTTGCTCAATCTAACAAAATTCTCATTATCATGTAATAAATTACCTATCTTTTAGGTTGATATTAGGACCGAACAGCCCGAAACTTGATTCCCGATTCTTGTCATGTCCAATTACCGTTTTTCTGCGGAAAAAAGGTGTTTATGATGACCAGAGTTTTTATACGTACAAAGCCAAATGCATTCAGATGATATTAAATGTCTGATGTATAAAAACTACCATTTCGCAAACCTTTTTCATGTTTAGATACGATATAAGTCAGTATTTATTTAGCAATTCGTTTACACGTAGTATAAGTTCTGGCCCCTACAGTAGGCTTTGACTGCATCGTAGGTGACCATATAACATTTTTACATTGCATGGTTTTTTTTAAACAAAATTGGTTACGTTATTGAAATCATCGTCAATTTCAATAAATAATGTGTGTTTGTTAAAGTGTTTGTGTATGTGTTTTACTTGACGATATCCAGAATCTTCACTATGTACTCATAACAAAGTGATTTAAGCCTTGATTGGGTTAAGTTTTACTTCTCTGCTTGAGTAACATGAATGTTTTTAGCTACCATATTTGTGTTTTGTACAAATTTTACGACTTCACTTAAAAAGCTTTCATGACCGCGCTTGACTAACTAAACAACATTATCATTATAAAAGTAGCTAGTCATAAAACTACTCCTAACCCCGCATTAAGCGGTTGTAAAGATTTAGAAGATACCAGTGCGCTTTGAAGGCAAACTCTGGATTACCAGAATAATGCTTAATCTTGCACTAAACAAGTGTTAACGTGACTCGTAAAACGGCATTAATTTTATAGGTCATAAAGATTCGTATTAGCGTAAACATTTCAAGATATTTTGAATGCGTTGAAGACGTAAATAAAATGTAGATTACTGTGCTGAATAATAGGCTGCTCATGCTATTTTGACAACCCGTTATTTCAGTTGTTGACGGTTGGAAGATCTAAGTAAATAAACATGAAACAATAGATTACTTCAGCAGGGTGCAAATCAATAATTAAAATCTAACACAATCATGCAGACATACAAAATACATGCGATTTTGCTCAAAATTTTCCTTAGAAAAGGTACTGGTCAAGTTGTACCTAAGCGAAGATGTATCGTTTTCACACCATCCTTTGCGTTATAACATTTTAGAACCAAAAATCAATAATCTAAAATATATGAAGCCATACGGGTAAGTTTCGTCGAAAACACATAATCTCTTGACTTTATAATTTTGAAGCAAGTAATCCTCCTGATTTTTGCTGCGATAGTGAATGAAAAAGCTATGCGACAAACCTGTCACAGTTAATACTACCATTCGATAAACAATCTCTCAAGCACTCCCGAGACAAAATGAAATAGACGCAGCAAACACAGTAAGTAATGTCACTTAAAATAAGTGCCTGGATACTGGCACTCAATTCTCAAAACTCGAGACTGAGTTACCAAGCAGTAAACATTAGCAACCCTAGAGACAAAGAAACAAATGAACCCCACCGACGAAACAAATTAAGACAATTTCGAATTAACGGAGACTGGAAAGTCTGAAATATGTGCGTAGAATCCGAGCCACATAACGTTCTTGAATTACTTGTGTGAGCATAACGTGCAACTCGCGACCTAACTGCCACGAAGACACGTGCTACAATTGCATACATGACCCATAATCCTTTGAACCAACCACAGACTAACTAAATCCCTTGCAGTAAATTTCACAACTGCCAGTACTGCAAATCCGAGGAACTTGTTTTTTTGCCGGTTTAAACAGTGACGTTGTGTGAGCGTGCTGTTACGAATGACTCTCAAGACCTGAAGGGGTCCTTTTGCTAGGGGCTGAGGCCCCTTAGGCCCTTCCTAGCGAAGCGGGGTCCCTAATGAGTCGCCGGAGCACTAGAGTTGTAGGTCGTCTCGCGTTAAAACTTGCCAGTCCCCTGGCACTAGACTTCCTTCGAGCGACTGCATCGCGGGGAATTTTCTTTTGTTTCCAATGCAGGCATTATTAAGGGAAAAGTAGGACGATTTGCTGGGATGAAAGCTGCGTAGTTGACTCACGCGACACACATATGGGGGAGAAAACTGGGTAAAACGCTTCTTTGTGTTGCAACAACAACACAGCTACGTAGGTACCTCTTTACTCTCGAACGAAAACGTAAAGGTTTCATGAGCTTATTCAACATCAACTTATTTTGTACCTGATTAATAATCATAAACATTATACCCATTTAGCCCTAAGTAATATATTTTATATGGATAAAAAATTATATCATATCCCGTATTTAGTGATCGCAGATATCTTCATCATATCATCGTCATTATAAGATAAAGATAAACTATTTTTAACTGCATTTTAACTAAAATATGTTAAATGGGCGTTTATGAATAAGGGCATCAACAGTCAAGTGCCAAAATATGTATCGATTTAATCCTCTCATAAATATGTACAGAAACCTTAATCAGCTCACATAAGAATGATGAGAAATAATTATATTTTTAAATATGCACTTATATTTTTATACTTGATTGTAGTACACAAAAGATATCCCATTATATAATGTAACAATTGTTCTTACCCATTGTATAAAGCAATCAAGACCATTGTAGCTATTACCCAATTTAGACAACTTAACAAAACAAGTACCCAAGCAGAATGACTTAAGCTTCAACCTCATCAAGTCCTTTATTTTGGGTCGACGTGGGAGGGCAAAGACAAAAGGCATGTATTATTTATTCTCAAATTTATACAGATCCGTTCACAGAGATAGCTACGGTGTTCATTTGTAGACTGTTATCTATGGAAAGTTACGTTTTGATAATGAGTTTTGGTAGGATGCGAGTTTTCAAGTTTATAGCATGAGATTATGAAGGAAAGTTGGTAATTTCTGATGGGAAGCTGCCACTGTAGCCTATGGAACCTTGCAAATCCAGGCGTTTCACATAACGGCGCTTTAAAATACATTAAACAGGCAGTTAGGTACTTTAAATGAAGGTTATCATACATATTTGCAGGAGCTTTAAAGGCATAAAAAGTGCGGTAGAAGGCTTGTGCCCATTTCTAAACTTATTTCATATGAAACTTGAATTGCTGGGTGATGGCTTATATTCTTGTTTTATTTTTATTATTACCTTTGAACCCGAATTTAAATATTTTTGTAGCATGTACATAAGTACTCAAAAGTTTTATTCATGGGCAATCTACTTTGTAAACCCCTTAAAATTAAAATATGGAATAAACTGAAACGTAAATTCATGTTCAGTTATTATTTGTCAGGTTTTTCTGAAAGTAAATCCCTAACATTAACTAGCTACTTATGAAATACACATGGGGATTGCTTAGTCCGTGAAATCGAAATGCAGACGCAAAGTCTCGAAGTTCCATTATTATTCTCTCTTGATTATTTCCGTTGGGCTATCATCAGAACTATTACTAGCTTATTATAACTTACAAAAGAAACGTAGGCGTCGAGATATTAGCTCCAGATAGATGCGGGGGTGATTCTATATTGTCATCGTGACCCGGGGTGATTGACCTCGCAATCCGGATATCAATGTCAACACAATTCGATTGAGCAATTGGATTGATTTAAAAGATAAACAGTGCATTGTTTTGGTAGTGACTGTGATTTGTAGTGTTAATTGCGAAGTTGCCAAGCTTTATAATAGAGTTATAGAAATCTTTTGTAGTAGGTAAATTCAGAAGTGCGGTAGAAATGTAGGAGCAATGTTCTTTTTGATTAAATTTATTGTAAAAGTTGCAATACTGTTCAGTTTCTATTACGGTAGCCTAGTGGTTCAGAAATGCGGCTGCCAAACTACGGTTGTGGGTTCGAATCCCGGGTCGTACAGTCGCCATCACATACATAGGTACACTATAGGTGTTCAAAAATATCGGCACATGCACCCTAATGCCTTGAAAATAGAGGTGTGTTCCGATGTTTGTGACGTGCTTGTTTGCTCCGATCTATGTGATGGCGACTGTACCAATGAGTTTTTCGGAACATACAGAATATGATTGGATATTTACCGTGAGCTTATCGGTGAAGGAAAAACGTCGCGAGGAAAGCTGCATACATCTGCGAAGAAATTCAAACGTGTATGTGAAGTCCCCAACCCGCACTGGGCCAGCGTGGGGACTACTGCCCGTTCCCTCTCATTCCAGCAGTGGGACGTGAAAAGGCTGATTTCTTTCATATTATAAAATGCATTCATGACACTTTATTCATCGTTTATTTCACTGAGTAAGATAATTATTCTCGGAATACTAAGACTCCGCGCTCATACTTCGGCGGACTTCACGTGGGTTGTAATGTAATATGTCCTAAGCTTTAAACTAAGAATTTATTGCATGTTTACTAACATAAACCTAGAAGAAATTATATGAATCGATATGATATGGTACTTTTAGTTACTCAATGAATATCTAAATTAAATGCGAGTAAGAAGCTATGGATAACAATGTAATCAAATTGAAAGGTCTATAACTAAACAAAAGCCATCTCGCAGAACTATGTCAAATAACAGCACGTGGAAACACTTCATTAAACTTAATTCCACCATTAAACATTTCGTAGACTATTCCGAGCTAAGTTTGACGCGCTAACAAAAATCCCAGACAACGGAGCACGGACAAAAGCAGTAATTCAGTCATCACGAAGTCTCTCGTCAAGACCATATATTCTTAATTACTTTTAAACCCTCTTATCTGATAAAGCAACTTTACTGCAAAAGTAATCTTATGTCGATATTCATAAAGCTCAAGGTTGAAATGTAACTCGATAGAGAGAAGGAAGTGTTGGAAAGGGAACAAGCGGTATTCGAGTCGTTAAATGTACGTCTACACATCCTTCCGTGCCTAATTGAGACATTTAACACGAAAGGATGTGATTATGTGCGACCCATAAAACATTATTTTGGTGTGAAACGGATCTTTAAAAATAGAAGGGGCATTATGAAGTGCAGAGTAACTGAACTTTTAGGTTATGATTCTGATCAATATTTGGTATTATTATTCTTGATGGTGATTCCTTTTGAAATGATGTTTAGGTTTGACTTAAGGCAAATAAAGTGGTGCTATTTGCTAAATGTCTACATGGACTTGAACTGCTTTGTACAATAAGTATTTACTTTCCCCACTTGAAGAATCGTTGCCGAAAATGTAAACACATTTAGACACTCTGTTTTTCTGATACCACATATAGAACAAACACTCGATTTCATCGGAAATCACTACAATTCTCCAAATAGAAGAATTTTCTTAGAAATTAACCATCTTAAATTTAATATTTGATTTTAAATTCTTGAAAAAAATCGGTTTGTGCTTAGGACACACGCAGTGCCTTAGTACTAAAATCAACAATTATCGAAATCGAATGCTATATTATTGTCGCGTTCTTTCCAATGGAGTTAGCACCTTTACGGTCCAAATTCACGATGTTTCGAATAATGACTGTGTATAAACTGATTTCATGCAACGAAACAGCTAACAAAGAGCGGAATGGGCAGACTCAACATGCATAAAGTGGTGTTCCTGTTCAAGTGGTCGTATAGTGGCCATATAAGCATGCTACATAACGCCTTCTGTAAGATAATTTGTAGCTGTGTGGGGTTTTATGGTTTACGATACAATGTGCTTCATTAATGTTTTGGCTTAGAATACATGTGCTCGAGATATCCTTTGTGTTAGGAGTGCAAGGAAAGGAAGACATAATTACATATACTGGGTGGAACGGAACGACGGACCTTCCCGCAAGAGGGGGATTATTAAGCGTTAGTACGTACGTAAAAACAATAAGAAATTTTTTTGACGCGATTTTTTTGGATGGAGCAGGTCGCCTCAGTCGGCAAACGCTCCATAGAAAACTAAAAAAAAACCACGTCAATTTTTTTTTCTTTTTGTTTTTACGTACGTACTAACGCTAAATACTTAATCCCCCTCTTGCGGGAAGGTCCGTCGTGCTGTTCTACCCCGTATATTTACTTTTAGTTCTTCTCTTCTTAGTTAGTCTATATGAAGTTGCCATGATCAAGTTATCTGTTTTTAGTTGCGACGTGTCTAAACGTTGACTGCTGGTAGGAAATACCCCATGGTCCGACTTCCATACATTAAATGTATTTACATGCAATAAAAAAATATGTGTCTGTTTGCGGGTCTTAATATATTATGCTACATACTGCCTGGCTCAGAATTTGATTTGACTTCGTATTCAACAACAGAAACGGCAAATCAACCTAAATCATATCGATTTGTTGAATCGAATAGTCCAACATGATATACGGGACTCGAAACTCGCAGTAAACGTTAGTAATGCATTGCACCTACGTCAGCTAATCGAGCGGAAAACAGCGCTTAATCGACTAGCGTCGAACGATTGTAATGTCAGCAGCTATAAACAAACCAATTTGGATGGTTTGATTTGTTTGTGTGATAATTTGGATGCGCATGCATTGCGTTAGTTTGTGCATGATATTGTTTATTGAAGAGTCATCAGGAAGCTCTGTTTCATACAAACGTAATTGGAGGCTTTGCTTATTATCTGCGTAGGTAATTAGTTAAATATTTATTCGCCGAATATATGCCCCTAATAAGAATATAAGTACCTTATTAAGTACCTCTGAAAATTACGCTTAGATTCGAATGAATTCGATTAGTGTAGTTTGTTTATGTATGAAAGATTGCTGAAGATGGCCTCGAGCGATTGACTGATTGTTCGTGATGTTACACATTTTAGGGAACAATAACACACAAATCGATCAAGTTCCCATAATAAGCTTAATAACACTTGACGACGATATATTATATTTAAAAGATATAAATACTTATACACATAGAAAATATCCAAGGCTCAGAAAGAAATATTTAGGCACATTACACAAATATTTTCTGTTATTGGGATTTGAACCCGGGACCGTGAGTTCGCAGAAAAATATGACTTTAAATTATAATATTTATAATATGAAATACCTATTTTATTATTTTTGTACTTACTATCAAAAGTTTAGTGCACCATCGAAATCTCTTAAGAAGTAACTTATACGGTAGTTGAGGCATTTCATGCACATTAAAATAAATGTACAAAATAATTTAAGTCTTATCTACACCAATAAAGTATCAAAATTAACAAGCTTCTATTAATGCCCTTAAAGAGCCATGCATCTTTCTATCGCCTCCTCAGATCGGTGGAGAATCTGATATACCACCTTTAAAACTCCGATGATCAAACGACTGATATGACACCGACAAGGAATCTGAACATCTTCTAATATATAGTTTAACAAACTTACGAATGCAGTTTACCGGCGCGCTACTCCTAAACAACTGTTACCAAATAACATTGAGAAGTTTCAGTTTTGCCGTTGGGCACCTGCATTAAAAAGTTTGCATCGTGCTCCGAAATTTAGGCGTGAGCTTTGAAATTTGAAACCGCGTCGTGAACCTAGTTTAATGAGAAACTATCTGTGAAACAGGAGCTGTTTTTTAATAAGGGCGTTTGCGTCATCTCCGCGGTTTTAGTAAAACTGCGTTTCAGAATATTTATGAATATCGTTTATTGCTTACATACATACATTGTATGACAAATAAGTAATAGTATATCATGGACCCTGACAGTGTATTGCAAAGTTTGTCCTTAAAAATACACGTTTAGTGACATGACCATAATGAAAATTCTATTCTTTTGTTTAATGCACTATGAATTAAACTGATCTAAAATTTTGCTATAATCAACGTTCTTCGTTTTGAAAAAATATACTTTTATATATATACTTTAATATAGTCTCAAATGAAACTTCTAAATTCTATGGAACAATTGTGATATATAGGTGTGTATACCTACTCTACTAGTCGTGTTTAGGTAACTGATACTAAAACAGCATACAATCATTCGGTTTTGTAGTTAAATAACAAAAAGCCAATGAATCTTAACGTGCAGGCAAATGGCCCACAATTGCGTCGTAATTAAAAATGAAAATGCATTTCGAGTTTCGATAATATATGGGGTTACCTATTAATTTCTCAGTCTCGTATTCAGCAAAAACATTCCATTGAAAAACCAACCATGCGAAGTAGATAATAAAGTCTACATTGCTAGGTATCTCAAGGTCCAGTAGGCAATCAGTAGATTTTTGGATGCGCACAGAATATTATAAGCTGAGTGACGGCTGTTGATTCGATGGCCCCACTCAACCATTTAAAAATGCAAAATGTGCAATTCGGGTTTTCGAGTAAGAGCATTGTTAACACATTAAACCGTGAGGGGGTGTATTTTTAGTCTTGTTTTGGACACGTGCCGTGTATTAGGGGCCCCTGTTAGACCGTTTTGTGTGACGTACGAGTATGGACCCTAAATCTTAGCTTAGAAATATTGATGTTTACTTGAAATATATTAATGATCTTGCATTTTTGAATATAATGATTGCAAATTGGAACATGAATAAGTAATAAATAGCTGTTTTTTTTTGTAGCTTTTGCGAGAATACATTTTTTTTTGTTTTTTATAAGTCCAATTTTGATTTAACAGTTGTGACGGAATGAAGTCTGAAGAAGTGTGTCTTACTCTTAGAAGATCCTCAATATATTGACACGTTAAAATTATGCTTTTAACTTTTTCTGAAACATAGTTATGAAGTAATTTTAATGTGGAAAATATATAATATCACAAAAAGTACTTTTTATAAATACCTTAAGTATCCGTATTTTTTTAAGTTACCTACCTATATTTAGTAAAGTCCAAAATTCCCTAACGACAAGCCACATTCCCATTAATTTGCGATTTTTTCTTTCTAACAGTGTGACAGCCAGCCACTTAAGGGGCCATGTTTTTGCCCCCTGCCGCCATATTGCGATGGACACACGCTTGCCACGTGCCAGCGACGTATTTATCTCGACTTGGGATGCACATTCACGGGACACTTTTGAGGACTGTGGCACGTGATGCACAAATACAGAAGATCCGAATTGTGACCAGTGAAAATTTAATGCAATATTTCAATACAACAATGGTGGTATACGAAAAAAATAGGACAAATAAATAAAAACCTCTAACTCGAAACAAGAATCGAATTGCGATTCAATTTACTAATTAAAACAATAGCTATGTTTTCTAATGCAGTAAAGCAGTCCAAAAAAACATTTGAGTGGAAAGTTCACGAAGTCATTCCACCATAATGCTACAAAACTGCTTCAGACAGAACTGCTACTGAGGTCTCTCAATTTCAAAGCAGTTGCCAAAGCAACTTATAAAAGTTAGACGTTCTGTTTTTTTATCATTTATGTCACATCACTAGTCAACACGTCTGCGATGAGTTTGCAATTGGATTTAACCAAACAAAGGATGCCCCCTATTTGTGTCTTATTGGATTTCGTTTTGTAAGTAATGTTATTTGATTATGGAACATCATGCGTCATCTTATTTCAAAATATTTTTGAACTAAAGTGACGATTTAACTGGATTATTTTTAATGCAATTGTTACTTGTTTGAAAGGGACCTCCAGCTCTCAACACAACTTTACTGAAGTCGCAAGTGATCAAAGGATAAGAAATCTGCTTGCTAACGTATGCGGAATAAAATTTGGAAGTTTTAAATATGTAAAATGTTTAAAAAAATCGCTACAGCAATTGCATCTTACGGTTAATTTACTGTCAACATTTACATGTTAATCAATCTGGTAAGTTTCATGGGCATTGGATTTTTTCTCTTGAAATTATGGTAAATCGAGAAGAACGACGTCGATAAAACTGTTTGTAATGTCTACAGTACACATTCCCTACGGCCGAAACTGAAGATAGTGGAACATTTCGTGCAAATCGGTGAGAGCTGAAGCTCTGTTTATATTATTTTTGTGTCTTTATTGTTCAATATGACCGCAATACTGTAAAAACATATCTTAAAGACATGGGCATCTTCAATCGGTTAAGAAAAGTTAAGCCCGCCGTCTCCGAAAATCATAAACTAACTCGGAAAATGCGGCTACGTCATTTGGCAAGGTTACTTTTATTCTGAAAAAACCAATGGTCCAACGTGAAATATGTCGTGCATACGAAGTTTCCTAAAAAAGTATTCTTAAGGAGTATATATTCACTTTAAAAACAAAGTTTTAACCGACGAAAAATCAGTCATCCCCTATTTTCCTACCCTTAAGGTTGATTTTTTTTTCCAAATTTATATGGGACCAACTTCTGTGTATACCCTTTCCAATAAAAAAATAGTTATTAAAATCGAACTACTCTGTAAAAAGTTATGCGTGGTTACATAAAAAAAAAAAAATACTCGTCTACTTGAGAACCTCCTCCATTGCTCCTCCGTTTTTTTCGTCGGTTGAAAATTCGAACTAAAAAAATGCCAACATCTGTATTTTCGACAGCATGGATAAAGTACCACAAAACTGCCGTAAATCATCTCGCATTGGAGTAAACTTTTTTTGCATTAAACGTCACAACGTACATTATTAAAAAACATTAATATTTATAAAAATAACTATGTGTTTTTTAATTTAATACTACATTGAACTTATTCCAGATTTCACTCCGCATACCTACGTTAACATTAGGCAGGCCTTATGCTTTTTGGTCACCGTTTAAAAAAAACCTTATGCAATTGCGATAATGCTAAGATGCTGAGGAGGCTCATGCCACTGCCGAGGTTTTAAACACATCATAGTTGTAATCGGGATAATGCTAAGTTGTAATGGAGGCATTTCATGTTTGGAAAACATAATACATCTCTCTCATTTCTCTTAACGAGAATCACAAAAACATGACGTACCTACTTATATGGGAACTGGCTATAGCTGGTTTTAGAACTTTGTTTAAAATTCGTTATGCTGACGGCTTAATTAGGTATCTGATAATACAGGGTGGGCCCTGTAACACGAGCAAATATTCAAAAGAAGGCTTCCTTAGAGCATTTGCAGTAACGCCTTGTGTATCATTCACTTTCAAAATTTTTGGTTACGGAGAAATTTTGATCTACAGTTATGACCTCCAAGTAATGTATCTTGGCACCACGAGATCATATCACGGCAGTCAATGCAGATTTTGAGGTAACATCATGTAATGAGTCATAATAGTCTTTGCATTTTTGTGTTCAACAGATAGTTCTGTGATTTTTTAATTTTTTTTTCTTTTTTTTTTGTGTTTTTAAAATAAAAAGTTACTCATAGCACTCCAGAAGAGTAAAAAAATACAAGTAAACTTATTTTAAAGAATTTTTTTTTCGCATAAAACCACTTCGAAATAATTGTTCACAAGCTTAATAATCTACCGTTTAATTTTTTGCTCCCTTTACAGGGCCTACCCTGTATAATATTAGCGTTCTATGTGATACTAATAAGCAATTTAGTTGTAAATCAACAAACATTCGGCTTGTTAATTGTGGGCAATACATACGAGCGGTTTGGACGCTATGTTTGTGTATAATCTGTTTTGTTTTTATATTGTATCTATATACTATACCATGGAGGTCGTTGTTGTTCTACGTCCGTAGGAATAACCTTAGAAACCCTACACGTGACCTCCGGGTGGTGCTAAAAGAACAACAAATTTGGCAGCTGCACTGTTCCTTCTGAACCTCGCAGCGCACACTGTAACTCTATCAGCGACATCAATACGAATACATATATGTACCAGTGTGTAAACGCCATACGATAAATAAACTACTATACCATATATTTTTTTTTATATATTCCTTTCACTCCTTGCTTATTTTGGCCAATGTCGGCGTATATCGCAAGCGATGTACATCCCTGGTGCGTAGGGTACGGGCCAGTGCCAACAGCATCCTGAAAATGATCGCTGAACGGATGGACTGTGGGTATCTAAACCACTGCTGTATGATGCACACAAACACACATGTTAACTACGAGGTCGCATAACATTTGACATTTTGTGATTTAAATGAGTAATTATTTTTTTAACTTGACATCCTGTACATTTTTAATGTGAATTTGTCATATACATATTATTTTAATTGACTGTACTTAGCTACTTACCTTTAATGTAAATTTCATTCTGGCTTAAATTATAAATTGTATTATTATTGTTTTAAATTGACTATGTGTGCTATTCTATTATTTTTGTAGTTACTAATATTAAGCTAAGTATTATTTTATTACTAACAATAATGATCCATGTTGGTCCCTGAATAAATGAATTGAAATTGAAATTGACATACTACACGAGATAAATAGGTCGTCACAAATTTCGATTTTGGGGAGGAAATGACTGGGAACCTAAAACAAATATAATATATATACCATATTAAATTTGTTCTAGCTTGATTAGAATGACAGATGCCAAACTGACGTACGAGGTATATTACGTAGTGTTTTCACGATAGCTAGACCTTTTATTAACTGATTATATAATATCCGCATATTAGACGTGATTTAAGTACTTTTTTACAAGCAATATTTTTGTTCATTGGAAAAAATATGAATTTCACTTACCGCATTACAAAGTGACATGCTTTCATGAAGTGACATCTATCATTCTAATCAAGCTAGAAAAAAAATGGTATAGTCTAGTAGAAATATGTTTGAGAATCGTGACATTTATATCAATTCAATATAATTCAAATGAATAATTGAATATATTGAATTGATACATATACCTACATAAACTTGTAATAAATACTTATTTGAAATGAAAGTTTTGTAAGAATAGCCTAATGTTCACCCTGAAACTCCAATCAATATTCAGGAGAGAGAATTTATGAAATAGAAATAAATGAACCCCTAAGCACAAACTAAGATTTCAGTAACTCGCAGAGTTACAAACTTTACCTTTTAATAGTTTTCATATCAAGTAGATAAAATAATTGAGTGTAATACCTACAATACGAGTATTTTCAGAGAGTTAGGGCACAGCGGAATGTTATCTCGCTCGTATGTTGAGCAGCCCAACTGGGGAAGTACACCTTACAGAAGACCGCAGCCATAATAGCACCACTGCTTTGTAGTGTTGCTATATTATTGCATGCTATGAAGTATGTGGTGTTGTGTTCCTGGTGGTAAGTAAGGTCGCCAGAGCTCCCTAGGATGCGCTGTGTTGGGAGTGAGGGACCTGCGTGTCTCTATCTGAATGAACCCTGAAACGAATGGGTCGGCAACGCGCTTGTGATTCTTCTGGAGTCACAAGTGTCCATAGGCGACGGTACCAGCTTAACATCAGGCAGGCCGTTAGCTTGTTTGCCACCGTCGTTGTATAAAAAAAAATATATAATACAAGTACTCTTTGTTGTACATCTCAATATATAAAATAACAGAACTGATAATTCTAAAAGTAGAGGTAAACAACAGGCGGTCTGATAGCTAAAGAACGATCTCTTCCAGACAATTTTAGGGTACCGAAAAAATTGCAATAATTTATTATTGTTCATTTAAGTCGGTAGCAGAATTAGAAAATTAATTACATACCAACTGTGTTCACATAACACATTTACGTACGTAACGTCCGTACATTTTATTTTCACACCTGCTATTCAGAAAAGAGCAATTGTTGCCCTCAAATGAGGTATCAACGTTAAAGTCGTTTGTTGGCAACGCGCATGTAACACCCCTGGAGTTGCAAGCGTCCATAGGCTACGGTAATCACTTAGGTACCATCAGATCGGCCGTAAGCTTGTGCGCCACCGACATGTGGTATAACAAAATAATAATAATAGTTTTCTTCCCTGTTTTTGCTATTCAGAAAAGAGTAATTGCTGCCCTAAAATGAGGGATTAAAAATTACCTCGTAGAAAATGTAAAAAAGAGAAAAAAAAATTCCGTCTTGGGCTTGAATCCCTCGTCACGCTCAAGATTCTAATTTATAATCTCTCGCTACGCTCAGGATTCATCATTTGTAAAATCTCTATCTTAATTCAGGATTCAATATACTGCCCACGAAATAAATTTATCAATTTGGACTTACAGTATATTTTGATTTTTGAAAACTATTCAAAGTTTTCAAAATATTTAAGTTCTTCAAAAATCTGGACGGTCACCAGCTTTGTCAAAAATTCGCTCGTTTATGACCGTCCCGAAAGCGTCCGAATGTCGTGGGTGTACAGAATTTGCATAATTCGTATTTACGACTCAATCGAGTTTGTTTTTATAAGCAACTGCTAACGCAAACTAATGTCTGCCTGAGAAATAAAGCTATTTAGTGTAGCCATTGATTCTACGTCGCTTTCTCAATAAAGTCGGCGATTCGCGACTACTACTGATGTGTCGTTGCCAATTTGCCCATTCCCGGGTAGCCAACGTTGCCAGGTACGAGAAATATCAATGATGTTGTGATGATGAAAAGGAGTTCAGTGCACTACTTAACGCACTGTTCACGTACTACACCTGTGGTGAACTTTTTTTCTAGGCTCGGTAACTAACACATTTTCAAAAAAAAAACTACTTCAGGCAGCGTTTAGTATCAAAGTTGCATGTACAATTTGCTTTGTAGCTGGCAATGAGCCGTCTAGCGGTCAACATAAATCAAACTAAATAAATATATTAATATGTATTTAATGAAAAAAAATACTTATTCCCGGTTATATCGCTTTACTTACTAACTGACCTCGGAAGGATTGTTGGCAACTCGGCAGTGGTTATATAAATATATGTTTTATTTAAAACTGTTATATCATTAATAGTAAATATTAGCTTTACATCTAGGAAAACATATTGGGAAATCGGCATACTTACTCGTAACATACAGTTGCGAAGAAATTCCAAGGCGTAGTGAACCTAACCCCGATCAGTAGACCAAATTCTCGGGCTGATCGAGATGACGTCTAATAGACATAGGTACCTCGAAAAAAAATATTTTTTTTTAGAGGTACCTATGTCTTTAGCATTAATTGGCTTCCTGGGGGGTGATGAGACATTTACCCATCGGTAGGGTGGGTCATGATGATAAACATAAGGGAAGCCTACATTCTGCAGCCAGCATTGCACGTAGAACCGATGGCCGTTGGGGCGGAATGGTTCTCGAGTGGTGACCACGTACCGGAAGACACAGCGTAGGTAGACCTAATGAAGGTGGACTGATGACCTGGTAAAGGTCGAGAGAGTCCGCTGGATACAGGCGGCGCAGGACCGGTCACTTTGGCACTCTATGGGGGAGGCATATGTTATGTATGCATATGGGGGAGGCCAGCAGCAGTGGGCGTCTTTCGGAGGATATGGTGATGATGACATACGGCAGCAGGCTAACTATGGCTATAGAGAGGTTGTGCAACTTTTTAGATGATAACGAAGCTAAATCATGTGTATCAAATCATTTGAATCTCTCTTGCGTAAAACCAAATCTGTATAAAAGTGACGAGCTTATTGAGACCGGATTGAGGCTCTATCTATTCGCACTTTGGTCGCTTGCCAACTCACAGCTGTCTATGCACGACGCGCGGTGAAATTGTAAGTGGCGTAATGCTGGGTAGTTAGCACAACTGCCTGTGATCGCTTGAATCGCGCATGGCACTGACATGCTGCAACTATAGGGTGGTCCTGTAAATGTTTCCCAGGCAAAATGTATGTCGGTTTGGAAATGACTTTGTGGATTGTTAATAAGAATGAATTTCAATTACGTCGTTATATATACTAATAAAGATTACGCATAACGGTAAATTGGTAGTTTTCCATGGGAATTGCGGACGACTTTATTTAATAAGATAAAATGATTATATGAAGACAATCTAGTTCCACAGTAAACTGAAAAGGGCTTGTGTTATAGGCAGACGACGATATAATTACAATAATAGAATGATCAGTTTAAACATTAAAACCAATTTGAAATCCTCCCCTACTAACAATTACTGTTAGGGACCGTATGGACTTTAGCCACCATCGTAATACACTCCTCATCATATTAGCCAACAGACGTCCACTGCTGAACAAACAGACTCCGCTACCTTTACCAGGTCATCAGTCCCACCTTGTGGGGTAAAACCACTTACCGAAAGGCACAGCGTATGTATATATGTCACCGTTAGATTAAGAAAACCGTCAGTTTATAATCTAACCCGTTATATTGTAAACTGACGGAATATTGTGAACTGCTAAAATAATTCATAATTTTACGCATTCATTTTCGTTAGTTTATAAACTAACAATGTCATATCGTCAAATTGTAAACTGAATCAAATTTGCCTGATTTGGAACGCAACATGTGCGCTGTTTGGTTGAGCGAATTATTCCACTTGCATCAGTTTCCACTTACGTCAGAACATGATTGTTTTTTTTTTGTTATTCAGACATTTTCTTCCATTTATTTCGGCACCCAGCAGTGTCGACGGAGCCCCGCTGCGCGGGGCTCCTATTTCTGGGCGCTTTGCCCTTCGGGCAACTGAAGATACCTAACTGACCTAACCTACCTAGTCTTTGTGTACGTTCCGTAGCAAGTCGATTTGATCTCAGTTCACAATTTGACGATTCGACATTGAAAGTTTATAAACTAACGAAAAATATTGCGTTAAATTGTGAACGGTTTTGGCAGTTCACAATATTCCGTCAGTTTACAATATAACGGGTAAGATTATAAACTGACGGTGTTCACAATCTAACGGTGACATATATATACCTAAGATGTGCCTTTCGGTAAATGGTCGCCACTCAAGAAACGTTCCGCCCCAAAGGTGATCGCGCAATGTGGCACCCACTGCCACACTAAATAGTTAAATAAGGATAAGCTAATTGTATCTAGGGTAAATACTATATAGTATCTAAATATACCTACTACGTTTTTTAAGAGTTTCAGATTTTACACTGACATCATGTCGAAAAAGAGAACAATATCTTCTCCGATCGAGTCAGTCAAAGTGCTGATTTTGAAAATTTTACGTATACCTAAAAATGCTTTTAACTGGTGACAAGTACTAAAACTTTTATTCGCCATGAAACAAAATGAACTTACTTAATTAAACTCATTTACGTTAATTCAAAGATTTGAAATATTATTTGGCATCATACCATACGTGCAATTGTATAATGCACCACTTGCAGTACGTGAAATAGATCAAATTCCGCATTCGTAAAATATGCATGGAAGTGAACTCATCTTACAGCACTACTATGAATTCTCGCCTATCGCGGCCTCGTCTGTACACTCGATCGCACGAAGAGTCAGAGGCTACAGCCGTCACATCATTCATGGCCCTTCTACCTCTTTACCCTTCAAAGGCAAAATGCAGTAACCTTCTCGAAACTTCATAGATCATTACTACTTTTCTCGCTCAACTTGCAGCTCTCACGTGTTCACCGCGTTACAACTCCTGAACTTTCACACTACGAGCGAAAACCAAATGTATTGCGTGCGCATTAGGTTTAAATTCTAACGTTGCAGCTTAAATAATTGACCGGAAAGGGCTGACTGAAAATGAATCTTACGTAAGCATAAATAGATGCCGTTTTTGATTGGTGTGACGGCAGTTAGTTACAGGCGCGAGAACGGGCCAAAACGTGTCGGTCTGTAATTCAATAAGGGCTAACTAAATTGACTCAGATGCGTTCCGCGTTTGTGGGCTGCCTAATTTGTTGGCAAACATATTATTTTGATAGACTGTTGGACGGGGCTGGACGCAAACAGAATTAGTGATACGTATATAATATGACAATGGTTGATATGGCGTCTGATAGTGTAAACTATTAAATTCTTCCCCTCCTGTAAACAATTAAAATGGCCAATAACAGGCATAAAAAGTAAAAAAAACTATATCCCGACTACGGAAAAGTAACTGTGAATAATATTTTATATATTTGAACTCCCAACAATATATTAGAAGGGGTGGTGCAGGACCGGTCATGTTGGCACTCTTTGGGGGAGGCCTATGTCCAGCAGTGGACGTCTTTCGGCTGATATGATGATGATGATGATATTTGTACTCCAAATCTCCTCTTTCATTTGATACCCAACACGGTATGATTGCAAAATATATTTTTCATAGTTAGTCACTTATATGACAGCAACCATGTTTTTATTTTTCATACTTACAAAAGGTAGCCTAAATATGTCACCCGAAGCATAATTTCGAATCGATTGACACACCATTTATCAAAATCGGTTCAGTCTTTTAAACGCTACAGTGGAAAATATCCCTTTCTTTCGGATCTGCCGTAGTCGGGCAAAAAAAAAATCTTCCTTTGAAAATAAAAAAGATGTAAGTAATCAAAATTACAAACTAGTAGAAATAATATTTGTTTACAGACAAAATTGTGGAATAAGTATCCCACCCTACTTACTTACTTCGTTGGCTCAGCAACCCAAAATGGCTCTTTTCTTCTAAATGTTGACCTTCAAATTGTAGCCTGACCCAGGTTAGCCAGTCATCTTACAACAGCCTCAATAAATCATCATTCTTTAAAAAAAGGCGCTTTTTCCTCATTTAATAACACAATAACTATATTTTTTAGCGAACGACGATCAATCTTCGGTTTTGACTGTTTATGGATATCTGTGTGGACTTTAATGTTAATTGGTTTGTGTAATTAAGTTTCGCTTATGATTTATGAACCAAATGAGGTTATTAATGCATTTTTTGACATTTGTGGTTATAGCATTTTGACGGGGATCGGTGTCGGGCGCAATAAAATAACTAAAAGTACAGACGATGGGGAATTGGTTTGGGATATTATTACACAGGATTTTTTTTAAATAATGGTGTGGTTTTAGGTTGTTCATGGTCCCGTATCCAAACGGTGACAATGGCACTAACTGTCTAGGGGTCTGCTTATTTATCCGTCCACTTGAGTTATTATTTCTCTTAGCATCTCTCTTTCAATCCTCAATGATACATTATTACCCCTATTATACCCTTATTTTACCATTTTTAAAATGTATTAAATAAGTAAATATAGGTAAGTAAGTAGGTATGCTAAGGAATGGAATTCACTTCCTTCATCTGTATTTCCTGAGAACTTCGATCTAGGTGCCTTCAAAATGAGTGAGAATAGGCTATTACTGAACCAGTGAGCTTCATCTTAGGCCCCCCCCACACAACGCCGGTAGTGTGGGGGGCCCTTAGGCTCGTCGTCGCTTACCACCAGGTGAGACTAGAGTCAACCACAGGACAATCTTTTATAAAAAAAAAAAAATCGTAAAGAGAATACATTTATCATATTATGACGTCGATAATGATATTCTCAACATATCTATGTCAATTAGGATTAAAAAGTATGTCATCATATACATAATAATCATACTTCTACGGACAATAATAAGATATACTATTAGTAAAATATAAAAAAGGTAAAATACTAAAAGTTGTTACTTAGTCAGCAAGTACGCACCAAGCACCAAGATCTGCCACCACTACATTATAATTTAAGAAAAAAGAGTGACGTGCAAAATGACCACATAAAACTGCCACGTAATTAGAGGTACATATTATTTAAGAAATTACAATTAAGAATTCACGAAGTCCTTCGCACATAAAGTATCTCGGAAGATACACACGTCGCACTGCCGCCGCATAAAAATTAAATCCTCTAAGATTTACGACCAACCTCTTGAAATACAATAACAGCGAGTTCAGGTTACAGACTCCAGTAATTTATGTTTATAGGTGAGGCTTTTTGAGAACTTTGTGAGTGTAAAAAGCTATAATTCTGGTTGCCGTATTGATTTATCGAGTGGGAAATCAAGTGAATGTGCTAAAACATACGATCTTGGGAATAAAGTCATTGCATATTTAATGCTTTGTGAACTGCTACGTAGCATGGAAGTACGTTCTTAATGCACTGAAACCCTTAAATAGGAATCAAACTAAATAACTGTTTTTATACTAAACATTAAAAGTAAAACAGAACATATAAAAAACAACTAAACTAACAGAAGTGTCATATCATCACAATCTCAATTAGTGACGTGACATGACAAGAAAAAAAATGGTCTAGAAACTAGTCACGGATACCATTGTATCCAAGAGATGTGAAAAGAAAGCGAGGCAGACCATTGCGCAATATCGGAAGATGACATAAATGCAGTTGCAGGACCGATTTGGAGACGGACTGCAACGTCTGCAACAGACAGAAATGAACGGAAAATTTTACGGGAGGCCTATGCCGACAGGCAAATCAACCACACCACCGGTTGTCAGTGAACTTTTAATTTTATTTAGGTCGGGAATAGAAGGCACTTTTATTTTATTTTAATTATTTATTTTATAACTATTTATATCAGAATGGCAGTCATTAGAAATAATTACATTTACATTCACTATGTAAATATAATTATGTACGCAAATTTCATTACGCCTGAATAATACTATTCGTACGATTCAATTTATATTCGATGTGAATACTAATATTCCTGTTCAATACTACTTATAGAGGTGAGCCTGTGTGCTCTAGGGCATTAATCTGTTAGTTCAAGGCAAAGATTATTGAGAAAAGGAAGATACCTATGTCACTCCATACATTGCTACAAAACTCCAGGCAAAATACGGTTTATAAAACATTAATTTATAATAGCGTTTTTTTTTATTTTCATCATTTTAAAACATTATTCTAAGATGCTTTATTCAAGAATCCAACAAATTTTCCATCCGGAAGTATTTATATAGATTTAAATAAAACATGAATTGTTTTTTTTAATTATTTATCTTGAATATTATGAAGCAAATGTAAATGAACCAAAATAAAGATAAAACCACTTATTCATATTTTTTCTGACTTTTCAGAAGCTACTTAAGTTATCCTTTTTTTGATGTCTGAAATTTTGTTGGATTTTGTCGCTAGGTAACTATTTAATTGATAATGTATCCATTACAAAGAAAAAATCAGTTATTATAAATTATTTCCAAAGTCATTTGTTCCATACAAGTTGTCAGTTCATTGCCTGGACTACAAGGCTCGCGTAAAACTAAGTATCATCGCCGGTACCTTGTAGTTCCTCTTATTAGACTAGATGGCGTTGTTTTCAATCTAAACTTGTACTTGTAAAGGTGGGGGGGGGGGGGGGGGGGGGGGGGGCTACCAACGCCGCGCCTACTAATTACCTCTTTACAAAATGTTACCTAAATGGGTTGTATAGTAGCTCCATACAAATATTCACCCCCCATTTCACCCCCTTAAGAGACGATTTCCGGGATAAAAACTATCCTATGTCCTTTTTCGGAACTCAAATTATCTGTAAACAAAATTTCATCTAAATGGGTCACTCAAATCCAAATTTTCACCCCTTAGAGGAGGATTTTCGGGATAAAACTATCCTTTGTCCTTCCCCAGGACTACCAACTATCGCTATACCGTAAATGGGTTCTATCCAAATAATCACCCCCATTTCATCCCCTTTAGGGCATGATCTCCGGAATAAAAACTACCATATGTCCTTTCCCAGGACTCAAACTATCTCCTAACCAGATTTCATCTAAATGAGTTCCATCCAAATCTTCACCCTCATTTCATCCTCTCAGGCGGTGATTTTCGTTACAAAAACTATGCGATGTCCTTTCCCGGAACTCCAACTATCTCTTTACCGAATTTTATCTAAATAGTTTCTATCCTAATTTTCACCCCTCATTTCACCCCCTCAGAAGATGATTTTTGAGGATAAAAACTATGAATTGTCCTTCCTTGGGACTCCCACTATCTCTATATCATATTTCAATTTCAATGGGTTTTTGAAATTGAAATATGATATAGGGAATGATTATCTGGATTAAAAATATCCGTTGTCATTCTCCGGGACTCAAGTTAACTCTAAACCAAATTTCATCTAAATGGGATCCATCTAAATGTTCACCCCTCATTTCACCCCCTTTAGGTATGATTTCCGGAATAAAAGCTACCCTATGTCCTTTCCCAGGACTCAGACCATCTCTATACCAAATTCCATTGAAATGGGTTCCATCCAAAATTTTACCACCCATTTCGACCCTTAAGGGATGATTTCCGAGATAAAATTATGCTATGTCGTTTCACAGCACTCAGACTATCTTTATACCAAATTTCATTTACAAAGGTCACATCACATCCAAATTTTCACCTCCTTAGGGGAGGATTTTCGGTATAAAACTATCCTATGTCTTTCCCCAGTACTCCCAACTATCGCTTTTCCGTTAATGGGTTTCATCCAAATTTTAACCCCCATTTCACCCTCTAAGGGGATGATCTCCGGGATAAAACCTATCGTATATCCTTCTCCAGGACTCCCAACTATCGCTATACCTTAAATGGATTCCATCCATATTTTCACCCCCCATTTCACCTCCTTAGAGGATGATTTTCGGGATTAAAACTATCCTATGTCCTTCCTTTTTATGTCAAACACACACACACACACATATACATACACACACACATACACACGCACACACAATAACTGAGAAATTTCGTTCCCGACAAACAGAGAGCAATTCAAAATGGGTCTGCCTGAAAACCAGCGTTGCAGTGGCTTCGCTGTAACATTATGTTGAGGCAAGGTCCTTTTTAACATCACACACACACATCATAACTGTAACATTAATTTTAAATTTATATTTTTATTATTATAAATTTGAGGTTCACATGTATGTTTAATTATAATTTCGTGTAATGTGATGTTGAATAAAGCTTTTCTACTTCTACTTCCCCAAGACTCTAACTCGCTATACCGTTCATACCGTCCGTCCGTCGGTCTATCCAAATTTTCACCCCTCATTTCACCTCCTCGGGAGATGATTTGTCCTTCCCTGGGCCTCCTTCTATCTCTATACCAAATTTTAACTAAACGGAGTCCATCCAAAAATTCACCTCCCATTTCACCCCCTAAGGGGAAGATTTCCGGAATATAAACTATCCAATGTCCTTTCCCAGAACTTTAACTACCTGTAAACCAAATTTTATCAAAATGGGTTACTTCCAAATTTTAACCCCCCCGTTCTACCCCCTAAAGGGATAAAACCTATCCCTTGACCTTTCCTGGGACTCAACCTATTTATATACTAAATTTCATCCAAATCGGTGCAGCGGTTTAAGTAGCTCCATACAAATTTCCACCCCCAATTTCATCCCCATAGGGGTTGATTTCCGGAATAAAAACTACCCTATGTCCTTCCTCAGGACTCAAACTATCTCTATACCAAATTTAATCTTAATCGGTTTAGCCGTTTTCACGTGATGCGCGGTCACATAAACAGACAAACAGATAAACAGATAAACAGACAAACAGACAAACAGACAAACATACAAACACACAAAAATTCTAGAAACTGTTGGAACGTGTTCTGTTATCGATTCTTAGAATCCCTAGCCAATTTTTTTTCGAATATCTTCCATGTACAGACTTTCGACCCTCTTCAGCTTTATTATATGTATAGATAGATAGATTTTAGATTGATTATTATTGTTGTTATTTTTTTTGTCCTGTAATTACCAATAATTGTGTTATTTATATTTTCAATTGGATGAGACCTTAATTCTGTATTCCTGCCTACCGAATGTTTTGTACGCCCATTGGCAAGACATAGTATGATCACCAAATGTATTTAACAACTCTGTATCTTACAGCATACCTATGTTCTACAATAAACATTATTTCTGATTCTGATTCTGAACCATTAAATATAAGAAGTTTACCTATCCAAGACAAGTCTCCGTGAGCCATTTCAAGTCTTTGCTGTGAGGAAAAAACACAATTGCAACAGTTTCAGGATATACCTCATGCTACAAAATGGTATAACTTTGTTTCCACGATTTTTCCAGCCAATGACCGATAGCCCGACAATGCCCGATGGGTCAAATTTTCGTTCACGGAATACAATTTCCCTGCAAAATGAACGAAACGGCAAAAAATGGTACAAGCGGCCCCGTGATTTGTGGGGGACATTCGTCGTAGCGACAGGCTAGTTCGGGTCGGCGCACACTACGCGGTTTTTGAATCCAAGTTTGCATTTATGAGCTGAGAACCCGTTGAGTGTTCTTTTTCTCAGTGTATATATTTTTTTTTTTACTTGTTATGATTGATTGACCTGATGCCTATTGATCTTATGATGAAATTACAACTGGTGAAATTCCAAACTTTTCTAATTCCAAATTAAGAAAGCCATTGTTTTATATTTGTGGACAGTTTAATTGTAAATGTTTTTTTTATACGATAGTCCTAGATCATACACCAAAGTTGATCTCGAATGAATTTTCCTAGGTTTGATATAAACTGGTATTTATCTTCTTTAAAGTATTATTGTACTGGACTTTCAGGAGAACATGATGTAAGACTCCATCCTCATACTCATTTATTCATAATATTATAGAAATATTACATGTCACATACGAGTCGCTTAAATTCAAAATCGGATAAATCCATTCGACCCTATCAGCAAATATCTACCTTATCACATTTTCTTAATAGCAAAATCGCATGATTTGACAGATGGATTTACCCGGGTTTGAAATTAAGCGACTCATATTATAAATCACAATTGCATATTATTAATATGTCAATTCTATAAATGTTCATAATTATTACCTATTAAATTATTCTCTTTATGCATTATTCCTCTTAGGCTAGGTTTTTAAAATTATTATATAAAAAGTAAAAAATAAAACTTTTCATACAAAACATAAACTAGTAAGGTATTCTTTGATCTGTGGTATAACTTATTAGTTATAAAATTATTATTATTATAAAAATAATACAAATAAGATTTCTGGTGCAATCAGTCAACGTAAGGCAGCTTGTGGCGGGCTGTTAGGGAGTAGCGACCCTACGTACCTGAGTGCTCCTGGGGGTGTCCTGTGGTCAGGCTGAGCCGATCGGGTGGTTGGTTGGACATGCCCCCCACCTCTGGCTTGCCTTAACTGGCTGTCCAGAGTGAAGTCGCAAGAGCTGTTGCTCGAGGGTAGGTGTGGACACCTAAGTGGCGAGTTGGCTATATGTTTAAAGTCCAGTGCCACCTCTCTACCCCCCCAGCCTCTCTGAATGGTGTTGCCCTTAGGCCATTTTTTAATGTCGCTATTAATAGGGGCCCATCTAGCAGTTGGCGAGTCACCGTCTGCCAGAGATAAAAAATGAGACAGTTTATTAGGCAGGCGTCCGATGTTTCACCCAATAGCCCGTTTTCTTTAGATTCCATCAACCAGCAATAGTCCCTATACACCCCAGCGGGTGCTGTCTCTGTGTGCGTCCCATGACACGGGCAGGGACAGCATCCGCTCGGTGTACTCCTTGCATTTCATTAAATTGTCAAAAGGGCCTCTACGTGTTGGCTCAGTTGGTACTTTGTAGGTACCTAGCCCCACGCACGCCTCCTAAAGGTCCGGGACATCATTGTCCCGTGAGCGGGAAATACATACAAATAATAAGAAGCATGTCCAATGAACCATATTTTTAAACTATATTTAGCACCTTTAGGTGCTAGTACATTCCTCCATCGTAATTTCTTCGGGTAGTTTACGTTTACGTTTATGGACTGTGTGTACCTAAACCACTGCTGCATGATACACACAAACACAAATGTTAATTATAATAATTGAACCACATGACATTGAAATAAATTTAAATAAGATATCTTAACTATAAATTATAAATATAATAATTATAATGATAATGACTTGAATTTTTAAATTAACAAAGTACTGACTTACGATTTATCTAATTGAATGTTATGGGTATTACTTACTGTGTTACTGATTTTTTTATAATCATTTCTAATATTAGCTTAAGTACTTACTAACAACATTTAATTGGTCAATTTGATAAATTAAATTATTTATTATTATTTACTACTCCAAAGACCTTTAAATAACCATTCCGTTAAAAAAAAAACTTAAATAAATACAAGATAAGGATATTTGCTCAAAAATAATAATATACTTGCGGGTGGCGTAGGACCGGCCATTGTGGCAGTCTTTGGGGGGTGACTATGTCCAGCTGTGGACGTCTTTCGGCTGATATGATGATGATGATGATGAATATGCTTTTAGGTATGTGAATCAATAGGCACTAGTGTGTTCAAGCTTATACTCAACCGTCGTAATAAACAACAATTTAAAATCCTACCAATTATTTGAAAGTAAACAATGCAATGTTCCATCTATACGCAAATACAGCAGAATGGGCAGGGCACGCCTGTTAAATTCACGTCACTGGCTGATGTTGATTGAGTTATGCGTTCTGCCGGCGTCGATATGCCATAGGATTTTAAACAAACAAACAGAAATAGACGTAAATGAAATGCGTTCTCGCAGGAAATTGATTACTTTAATAACACGCGGAAGTGTAACTAAATCGCGGTATTTTTTTCTAAAACTTGGTTTTAAAATAATTTTGATGGCTCGTTATGAAAGTTTATTAAAATCCTGTTGACCCTGAAAAACCCGTAATTTGGCCCCCACTTATGACGCCTGTATGACCACTATATATGAAATATGATGGTTTTACGTTTCCAGATCTCTATCTTTACCTGATTAGAGTAGTCATACCAAATGAAATAGTACATTTTGTAATATTATCATCGATTAGTCGCTTTATTGGTACTGTTACTATACTATCCGCAAAACTATCTGGCCGGTAGCGCAATAAACGTCCGCTACCGTTAGGGGTGTAACATGTCGATAACTTATAATGTAAACGTCGATATAATTATTATATTTTCAAATGAAATTTTATATCATTATATTCATTATTGATATTGTTTTTAAAGTTATCTAATGAATAATACTAAATGATTAAGATATTTCTAAGTGATGTTAACCAGCAAGCTCGGCTGGTTATTCTAAACGTTTATAAAAAATGGTTTCAAGAGTTGAAAAAAGACCCTGATGTCATAAGGAAAATTGATTTTCAACAAGCAAAAAAACTGACAGCATTGGTTTGCGGAACGAGCGAACGAACTCTATATCGTATTCAGAAGGATGTTTCGCAAGCAGGGGTGCCGAATTCACCTAGACAGAAGTACAAGAAACCTTCTACGGTTATCGACCTTGACGACTTTGATAAATTAGTTATAAAAAGAACTATAACCGAGAGAGAGTACCCCACAGTGCAGAAAATATTAGATGCAGCCAAGGAAAAACTACCCAATCTAAAGTGTTCGGAATCATCAATGAGAACTATTATTAAACGCTTAGGGTATAAATTCAAGAAAACAATGGACGGAAGAAAGACGTTAATGGAGCTGATATTTAATTATAGCTGATATTTAAATGTGCTGAAAAAATCCCTTTTTACTATCATCAAATTAGTAGGTACTACTACCAATTTGAATAAAAAAATACAATTCCGTAACAAATAAAAGTAAATTACCTTGTCAAAACAAAAACATCTCAATTTTATCAAGTGGTCGCTTTTACGCAAACGCAAACAAATCGGTTCAATAAATTGTTTACATTTAATTAATTCCAACAAAAGCTGGAACGGGGAAAGGTAGAAATATCACCTAATATGAACCGGGCCTCGGGATTTCTTAAGCCAAGGGTCGAAAGTATAATTGGTTTCAAGTGCGCTTGAGGATGAGATGAACCATCTTTTTTATGGAGTCCCGGACAAAGGATGTGTGTTTCGAGAAAAAAATGACGTCCGTCAGGGCTAACGAGTTGCAGTTAATTTGAGCAGCTTGACAGTCAGTCGACTCTTTAAAGGCCTGTGTCCTGGTCCCAGGAATTTAAGGGATAACTGGTCACTTGAGTATTTCATCATCATCATATCAGCCGAAAGACGTCCACTGCTGGAAAAAGGTTTGAGTATTTGCCGCAATCTAACTGTTTCGTTTGTGTGAGTTGTGCAATAAATTGTACATATGGCACATAAAGATACAATAAAAACCAGCCAAGTGCGAGTCGGACTCGCGCACAAAGGGTTCCGTACCATTATCTATAAAAACGGCAAAAAAATCACGTAGCCTCCTGTAGCCTAGTTGGTAGTGACCCTGCCTACGAAGCCGGAGGTCCCGGGTCCTGGTAAGGGCATTTATTTGTGTGATGAGCACAAATATTTGTTCCTGAGTCATGGATATTTTCTATGTATAATTAAGTATTTATTTATCTATATAAGTATGTTTATCGTCGTCTAGCACCCATATAGTACTTTGCTTTGCTTAGTTTGGAACTAAGCCGATTTGTGTAAGATTGTAAAAAAAAAAAGAATATATATATATAAAAATACATTTATTCTATTTTTTAGGGTTCCGTATTCAAAGAGTAAAACGGGACCCTATTACTAAGACTCCGCTGTCCGTCCGTCCGTCCGTCCGTCTGTCTGTCACCAGGCTGTATCTCACTGATACCGTGATAGTTCCAGCTGAAATTTTCACAGATGATGTATTTCCGTTGCCGCTATAACAACAAATACTAAAAACACAGAATAAAATAGTTTTTTTATAGATAATGGTACGGAACTCTTCGTGCGCGAGTCCGACTCGCACTTGGCCGATTTTTAGTAGGTATTTGTTGTTATAACGGCAACAGAAATACATCATCTGTGAGAATTTCAACTGTCTAACTATCACGGTTGTTGAGATACAGCCTGGTAACAGACGGACAGACAGACAGACAAACAGACAGACGTCTAGACCTCCCGTTTTACTCTTTGAGTACGGAACCCTAAAAAATGTCCACATCAAACCAATGTAGTAGATAAGCTTTCGGCCGCGACTTCGTACGGCAAGGGTGAAATCCCAAGATTTAAAGTATCCTGTACCTCTCATATTAGAATCATACTACGAATCGCTCTACCACATTACATACATAACACATCATTAAATACATAACGAATCAACGGATAAAGCGCGGATATCATGATTTTAGTTTTTATTTTTTGTATGTTTAAATAAATAAAAAAGTAATCACTAAGTTCCCTCAAACATGATATTGCCGATTTTTAAAACCAATTTTATGTTTAGCTATTATTCATAATTTGCTCCGAATGTTTTAAGTGAATTTTAATATGTTTTAGACCTATGACGTGATTTTTTTCTATCGAGCGAAAATTGCTTAATCGTGTTTCGAATAACTGATTTCCCTGCAGAAAAGCCTCAAGATTACTATTCGTATTTTTTTGAAACCAAATATTTATAAACAGACGCATTATATTGTTTCAAAAACTATGTTCGCTTAACTTCGCTGAACCTACGGCGCCTTAAATCCTTTTGTATATGTAAATAAAAACATATAAACTTTTGTTGCCAAAGTCGTCAATGTCATTCAATAATCTAGTTCTAGACTTATTTTAATTGTTTTGTTAGCCCTGTTGACTTTTGATTGTTAGAACATCTTAGACTTTCTTTGACTCGGTCTGGCTTTATTGAGTTGAGTAGAAGCCAATTCATTCAACCGTTAGTCTGAGCCTTTTTTGTGACAAGCTCAGACAAATTAAACCCCCAATTGAATCAATTTTGTTTAACAAAAGATTGTTTAGGAGTAATAAATTAAAATATCAATACGATTTTGATAATGCTTTAAGAGAACTCGATCTAAACTTGCAAACGTTATTAAAATATGATCATATATTATCATAGTTTGTGACGCAACAACTGAAATCTCGGCTAGTTGTGTATGTCCAATTCTTCGCATCATTCCAGAGTCATCATCATCATCATCATATCAGCCGAAAGACGTCCATTGCTGGACATTGGCCTCCCCCAAAGAGTGCCAAAGTGACCGGTCCTGCTACACCCGCATCCAGCGGACTCCCGCGACCTTTACCAGGTCCACCTTGTGGGGGGCCTACCCACGCCAAGCCTTCCGATACGTGGTCGCCACTCAAGAACCTTTCCACCCCAACGGTCATCGGTTCTACGTGCAATGTGTTCCGCTCACTGCCACTTACGATTAGAGATTCGAGTTCATTCCAGAGTACTTCCTTAAAAATGTATCACTCACTAAAATATTCCATACCATTTTAACAAAAAAACGTAATGTATTCAAAGCCTTTTTCATGTCCCACTAATGTATTTCCCGTTTTTTCGCTTCCATGTTGCTAAAACACGGGCGTTTTTTCACAAAACCTCTGCCGCTAAGTAAGTGCCGTTATCCATGATGCACAGATTGTGTTCAATCATTGAAAACGCCTCCGGGGACAGATAAAAAAATACCCGTGTGAAAATTAACACTACTCGTCCGAGGAGCGTAAAAAACAGTTCGCGTTCCAGCTTGTTAACACTTGGTTCGGTCGCAAATTGGCCCAATTTTATTGATTTTGGGCATGCAAACGGGTTTAGGGGCAGGATTGGACACGAAACAGTATTTACTATCGACTTTCTTGTCAAACACCTATAATTTTATTCTTTCTCGTAAATTAGGCTTAGCCTCAAGATAAACGTTTTCACAAAATACTCTTTTTTAGGATATAAGTAGTTTTTTAGTGATATCCAAACTGTTCTCACTGACTGACATTTTATTCGAAATCAACCGATCGATGGTTAAAAAGGTTGTTGTCGTTGGCTTGCCAAAAATGTCCGCCTCTCGCATGCTAAGAGTACAGAATCCTAAATCTATTAAATATACTAGTGGCTCTGTAAACAGCAGAATTCGGGAACCAGTCCTTAAAAAAAATACGAAAAACTGAATTAAAATAAAAACAATATACCTAACTATTGGACCACTCACAAAATTTGACGAGAATCGGTTGAGAAATGCGACCTGTAGAGGAGAACAGCCGGACATCTCGACATCCGAACATACTAAAGATTTTTTGGCCCAAGCTGAAACGGAGAACTTCGTTCGCTTCGCTCGCTCGTTCAATTAATATGAGCATACGCGTGATATCTCGATCATACGCAGATTTAGAGTACCTATTAATAAGTTAGTAAATAAAAAGGGACCTTCTTACAAAAATCGTAGCAGCCCAAGAGTAATAAAATATTATTTAATGGATGCAAATACTTCAATACATGAAAGTTACTCCCAATAAGGATCAAACATTATACAGTTATACAGTGCGTTACCGACAAGTGGGCTTTTTTGAATAGGGTAAATTAACGTACTTCTTTAACTTAACCATGACCTTAATTTAATTAATTTACTAAAATTTCGACTTCATAATTTGCCAGCAACGTACAACAAAGTAAATTGACAAGTGTAAATGACAGCTCTTCATACTTTGTTTAGTAGTACGACGTCATACACCTAGTACATTGAAGGTTCGGATTTTAGAAATCTAACTGTGCAGTTAATTTACATAATTATGATTTGGGTCATTGTCAGTCACAAAAACAAAAATCATCTTTCCGGTGGTCAATAGTTACGGGCTTATGTTACGCCGTTTATGCCGGATCAGAGTTCAACCAAAAATTAGGCTTTATAGCCCTTAACTTTGGCAATGTCCACCGAAAAGACGCGAACTTAAATCTGACAATGACCCATTTGCTAATACATGTAAACAATTGCTAATGGAACATATTATTACCAGTTTTAATAAATGTCCGCGTGTCGGTAAGTCACTGTATCCGATCATATAATGCGCCAACCGAGATCCCTAAATTTACCTCATCATTCCAGTTTTGATAGCGAAACAAAAGTAACTCTCGCAATCAGAAACTCCGGTGCACTTTACTACAGCCATCATCTATCATAGTTGGGTCGTTATTTTTTACCAGTTCAAGCTTCAAGTGGCTCCTGGCACTAGGGGAGATAAGATTGTGCATTGTGCAACGTACCTAAAATAATCACCTTAATTAACAGTTTGCGGTTCCTTGGTTCACCGGGAAGTTTCAGTTGTTAACTGAGAATTTAGATAAGGATTATAATGAAGTGATATGGACATCATAAGATCATAACCCGTAACGTGAATAGATACCTAAACGTTTTATAGCTTCGATGCTCAAAAAACTCTGATATACATAATCAATCTGAAGGCTCGCTTCTTTGGTTAATACTTACGCACCTTTCGCACGGAACTCTCTGCGCTGTTTCTCATGCTATGAGGAGGCGCATTACTATACTATATTAAACTTAAAAGGCCTTTAAGCAAGAAGTTTATAAGTAAGTCCTTTTGAAAATAAATTATGATCCTACTTGAATGGATGCTCAACATTCTCATTGACTATATTTCGGTGCAGAAACGTAAACATTGCTACCCATCTGGTCTCAGAATTGGTTCATATATTTTACTATCAGGTGACTTGTCTGATTTAAAATATAATCCTTGGTGTTCTTATTTTCAATCAGTTATAAGGCATCACCATATTTATGGAATATATAATATAATATCTATAGGTACCTTAAGATCTTCACGATTCTGAAATAACTAGAAAGCATCATCGGATGCTAATCTTTATAATATTGATCGATATGCAATTAATCCTCTACCAACCGAAATAAGAGAAACAGAAGCCAATCGTTAATATTGAATACTGGCTGTTAAGAATCCTCCCGACTTTTTTACTCCAGCCAGTTCCGACGAAAATTAAAAATAATCGGTTCCATTTTCGAAACGTTCGTTTTGAATTAAAGACACCCAAACAGGTGCTGGTATTTAAGTTAATCCTACAGCATCTGCCTAACTATTGCGTAATACTCAAAAGATCTCATTCGTAAGAGCTCCGGTTGTAAATACGACCTTTAGACTTTAAAGGACTAAACTGACGTATGGCTTTTAAAATGTTCGCCTTAAGATTATGATTCCAATTCTGACACGTACGAAAATAACCACGAAATATGCGAGGCGACGACCCGAGACTTTTTTTTTGTTTCCGTTACGTTGGTGGTGGCGCGGATCATGGTTGCATTGCACAGATTTTTTGCGTACAAGGAATATGTCATCGGCTGCTGCTGCACGTTTAAAGATGTTTAGTGGATGTTAAACATATTCCGGCGTTAGTAGAGGTGAGTATTTTTAAGTTCTTGGGAACTTTCACAAAGAGGGATGACGAGGAAGGTGCTTAATGTTGCCAAATGGTATATAAATAGCTACCCATTCTGAACGGAATTTTTATCCATTCCCTGAAGAATTAATTATTCTTAAGTCAGAATATCCTAATGTTTTACAGGTATATTAACCTACCTAAAATTGATAAAGAAACTAATTAAATTATAATACCTCTTATTAACAGTGTATGTATGAGTATGATATGACAGCGCCGCGTCTCATTTGTGAGACAAGGGTTACAGACTGATTGATTAAGGTAATGATTTGACTCCTGTGTCCTTTGGATATCAAAATATGGTGAAGTGTGAGTTGAATTTACACAAAACTAGAATTAGGTCTTTTGGTCCTACTGACTCCTTAGAGTATAGGTGTCTACAGAGGGGCTGTGGTAATACAAATACCACGACCGAGCGAGGTGGAAGTATACAATAAGTGTGATAGAAAAGGATACCTATATAATACGGTTTTTTTATAGGCCGCAACTGAGTAAAGTAAGTATGAGGTTGCGGCAACTAAACCATTAGCCGCCCAAATTAAGTAGGTTGTTCATTGTAAGCCGTCAGCCATTTTATGACCAGTTCTTAATTTATCTGCATTTTTTGCTGCATTAGGCTCTAAAGCCTTTCCTTCTGTTTTGGTGGCAACCGTATAGCTCCTTAGTAGATATCTATACACTTTAAGTACTGACTCCTTCGAGCGAAGGCGACAGCAACAGCGGTGCGCTATACGTGGGAGCGAGAGATCGTTATCATTAGTTACATACGGTACAAAATACAAATCACTTGACTTATTGCAGTCACCTATAAGACTTCTACTACAATGTGAATTAAGAGCACTACAAACTTAATCCTCTTAAGAAAACGGGGGAGTTTCATGTGTACTTTTGAGTTATTTTAATTATCCTGATGTGTATTCGGTATACTACGATCGAGCTTGAAGCAGAATCTACTTAAATCATGTATCACCAATATGAGATAATGATGATAATAGTCGCTTACTTGTGTTCAGGAGATTACGGAACTATATATGCAAAAACACGTACCTAACTACTAAATTTTCGGACAGACGTTCAGGCGGTATTACTTGTCCATTTTAGGTCTTATTTAAGGATTCCTTAATACGGAACCTTCACCCCTCGGAATGGAAGGAACCATGGACCCCTAAAAATGCAAATCGAGTGCTCATTCCAAATCTCCCCAGACAGCACTCAAAGATTTCTTTACCAACAAAAAGGCAAATCAGAAACCATATTTTATTTCACGGCCGTCATGCGGATTCCCGATACCGATCTTCTTTTGTTTCGCGAAAATGTTTACGCGCCGCTAACACTGAAATATGCATTCATTCATATAAGTCATAATTATTTAAGATATCGCCGGAGAGCTTTAGCAAGATCGTATCGAATTCAGCTTGGAAATTAGACTCTGTGACGTGAGAATAAGGCTGGATTTTCAGTTAGATGATTAGTGGAGATACGAAAATGTGTGTTTTTCTCGATGTGCCGGGGTCGTTACGCCATGACATATGGCCGTCAGAATTAGTCGGATTAGTGATTTCACGGCGCTCATGTTGGGTCCAATTACATACGCCGGAACTGTGAATTAACGGAAAAAAACAAACGAATATGGAACGGAATTCAAAATACGTATTTCTGTACGTAATGTTGTAACTATGTATTAAAGTCGTATGGAGTTACTACGTTTCACGGCATTTTATTAATGTTTGGTTTTAACCATGTTGCGGATATGAAAAAGCTTCGGAAGGCCGTTTTCAATTAGCCCTGTATATTTACGAGCGTTTACTGACGTTAACATGTATGATTTGTATGGGTTACGGCGGAATATTTCCGTTACTCGAATTGTTGTTTTGAAAAATATTGAAAAAGGTGAGGGAAAAATGTTTCCCCCATTTATGTTCGTGTTTTTCTTAAATAATGGACATTAATTGATGCTACATCTTGTCATACTACAAAAATATTTCAAAATAATAATATACAGACATACTGTACATGTACATTTTCTGTATAATTTTATTATACTGGCATAATGTTTGTTTGTCATGTGTGACTATTAAATACGTGTGTTATGTATATTTGAATAGTGTTTTATTTAATTCTTAGTATTATCAGTCAATAGATATCACATAGACATTAAGTCCATTAGGACGTTCTTACCTACCTATTATTTACAGACTATTTCTCAAATCCACATATATATGTCGCATCTTGCTTTTCTTGGTTAGATAAACACATAATTTATCAAAACTAACAAAAACTAAATCACTTATCAGTAGAAAACCGGCATATGAACAAAAAGTTACTCTATTTAAACTCCTGCGCATGTGATGTACGTAGCGCCATCTAGGTTTGAGTTCCGACTTTAATAAAAGTTCTGCTATTCGCCGCTAGATGGTAGTAAGAACTAAGAAGAAACCTAATAACACATTGAAATTAATATGATTACTTAAGTACCATACCTACATTATATTTTTGACGACCGCTTTAGCCTAGTTGGTAGTGACCCTGCCTACGAAGCAAGAGGTCCTGGGTTCGAATCCCGGTAAGGGCATTTATTTGTGTATTTGTTCCTGAGTCATGGATGTTTACTATGTATTTAAGTATTTATTTATCTATATAGGTATCTATGTATATCGTCGTCTAGTACCCATAGTACAAGCTTTGCTTAGTTTGGGACTAGGTCTATTTGTGTAAGATTGTCCGAAAATATTTATTTATTAGTTCATTAGGTATTAATTTATTTTATATATAATAAAATTTCTTACGTGTCAAGAAAGTAAATTGCATAATAATTCTTAAAATTGGTGTCACTTAATAACAAAAATAACGAGTGACCTATGGCAGGCGCGGCTCACTCGCGATTTGCGTTTTTCGCTACAAGTACATGCCGGTTGCCCCTTGGAAGGGCCCTACCTACTTACTAAAACAACTACGAACTATCCCTATTTTTCTATTCGTTACGTTGCATGGTAACGTAACGCATTCGTTGCATTATTCAATTAAACTAGCTTATGCCCGCGACTTCGTACGCGTATAAATTATAGCTTACATGTTATTTTCATGTCTAAAACCAAACCTACGACTGGACAATTTGTAAATAACGATTTATAAGATTTTCTACACCACGTCAGTGGCAAACAACTTATAATAAGTGGTTACCGTAGCCTATGGACGCTTCCAACTCCATAGTTTATGCGTGTATCGGTTCAAATTATCTTTCAATCAAAACACCCTAAAAAACGTCGTCATCGTCAATAATATTTGATTTTAGTTATTTAATCTTTATTGCAAAAGCTGGACTAAATGCCACAAAGCATTATCTGTCAGTCAACCTTAAGTCAAAGCAGATAATATTTGGTGGGAAGTATGATTTTATTATAGACCCATTCATAAAATTTTCTTGACATTCAGTAGATAACTGTGGCATTGCGCCTTTATAACTTCAGTTGTATTTTCTGTAAATAATAATAATAAATAAAATAAAAAACATTTATTTCAGACCATACAGATCCATAGTTTTGTTAGTAAAATCTTACGTGTTATGTTAGTTGTAGTAGTTGATGTAAAAACCCAAGCATTTGCTTTTGGAAAGAGTCTGTGAGGTAAACAGGAAGTGCATGCATGTGGTACAACAAAGTATTGATTTGAAGTCGTTTTTTAGTTGCAAATTAAGTATGTCCGAATGTAGAGCAGCAAACCAAGCACTTTTATTTTATCTTCAGAAAATTGAATAGCAAGCTAGTAACAATTTTAAGTCTCCCTCTTCAAAAAACACTTTTTTTCTTATCACACTTTTAACTTCCTTTTAACTCTTAATGTTTTTTTAAACACCCTGATATAAGTTTACTTGTCCTGACATGGAATATAGACGATTCATGACTCTCATCTAAGTTTTGAAATCGCTGAAAATAGTTTCCTTGTATGAGTATATTTACGAAGTTTTAAGGCTGAGAGTTTGAGCTGAAGGACCTATTACCTAAACAAAAGGTATCCCAACTGCAAACGAAGTATAATATTCCAGGTAAAGATAGAGCATCCAGGTAAACTTAAATATTATTCGTCCACGAGCACGCACTATCATCCCCGGGTGTCTTTCAAGCGAAACCTGAGGATCGAAGTCGAAGAGGTGAGCGGCCAGGCAAGCTAGGTTTTTGTGGCATTCGTATCAAGCTAGATGTGATGTTATCACTGCTCAGTGCTTGTAGTACTGATTTACTTTCTGAGAGTATCCGTATGTTTGTGTTTTCGATTTGTCGTCTCTTTATGGCATTGCAGGCTTCAATTATTGTACACCTAGTGGTTTAGATATGTGTATGTTTAAATCCTCTGAGAACACACCACATCCCGTTCCCGCATTAGTTTTTGAACCATCTGTAAAGATTCTAAGGTCTGTTTAGTTTAGTCCCTCTTTCGAGTCTTCCGTCAGTAATATGCCATAGTATTTCCTAAAGACTGCAGTTTTTGGTATTTTGTCGATTGAAGCTTCCATTATAGGTAGGCTTTTGATCAGTTTGTTATGGATCTTCGTGTGGGGTATGTCTAGTTTCGTGCATAGGTAGTTTCGGCTTTTCAGGCGTATTGCCGTCGTAGCCGCCTCCTTCTGTATGTGCATATGTAAAGGTAGTAGTCCTAGCATGACTTCTAGTGCTGAGGGGTAATCACATAACGTCCCGAATGCGCGTTAGAACAATCCAACTGTAATTTTTCAACCGACGAAAAAAACGGAGGAGGTTCTCAAGTCGACGCGTATATATATATTTTTTTTATTTATGACCAAACTTTTTACAGAGTAGTTTGATTTTGACAATTTTTTTTTATTTTTTATTAGAAAGGGTAGGTATACCCCGAAGTTGGTCCCATATTAATTTGGGGAAAAAAAACAACCTTAAGGGTAGGAAAATAGGGGTGATATATTTTTCGTCGGTTAAAACTTTGTTTTCAAAGTAAATAATCCATGTACAATTTGACATTTAGATCTACCTGACGCGCGTACAATGTATTACGTGATCGACCTGCTGCAGTGTAAAGAAGTAAAAATCTGCTTTTGGAAGAAAAAAGTTAAAAGAAAACCGACAAACAGACAAACACGACAAAAATTCTAAAAACTGTTGAAGTGTGTTCTGTTATCGATTCTATGACCCCTCAATTGATTTTTTTGCCAATATCTTCAATGTACAGACTTTCGACCCTCTACGGCTTTATTATATGTATAGATAGATAGATTAAACATAGTTAAAATGTTTAAAAATAAAGCAACAAGATTCTGCATTACTGTGGGTTGCAGCTAAGCCAATAAAAGGTGGCCTGGCGGTCTCGGTGTATTCAATTCGTCCAAATTGTGAGTTTTATTATTTTAGAGATAAATAATGAAATAAATAATGTATGAATAATATAAATGTATATCTCTCTATATTTAATGCAATAAATAAATGAGCAAAACTTTATTATTTTATTTTTAGTCGTTGACAGCCCTCACTATCGGCGACGCGGCAAGTGAGCCAATTAATTTTCACCGTTCGTACACAGCCTTAACGTTCCGTTTGGCTTGCGCTGGAGTCGACGACGTCAGAGGGCCATAAATCATAAGTAGTGTTTTTGCTAAGAAAAAAGCGGCTTTTGTAAAGATCAAAGGAGTGTGCCTTCCTTCTGTACTTGTACTATTACTTATTCTGTGCCTATGGGTAATTTATTGTTGTAAGATTATTTAATGTTGTAAACTGTTTATAAAACTGTCACTGGAATAAGAAACTTCTACTTTTGATGTTAGAGTCGCTTTTTAAACGGACTACTTTGATGCAATTCGGCCAACTCAAATAATCTCAAGTAAATTTTCGTTTACGGGAGTAGCGCCAGATGATCCGTTTTTGAAACCCTAAAACTGGTAAATAAGCTGTTATCCTTTGATAGATATTTATTGAAGAACATTAAACACTATGTTGAAAAAAACCTTGAGATGTTTTTAACACAAATATGGCTACCTGCTTAACCACAAGTGGTATTGGAATGGTATTGGTGGTATTAAAAAATGGTAATAAATCTAAAATCTGAACCTTGTAGTCCAAAATTATTATCGTTTAGGCAATACGTTTTTTTTTCAAATTCGCAAGTAGATCAAAACGCGGATGAAGAGCACAGTACCTATCAAAATAAGACTACCGAGCAAGCAAAACAAATTTTTGGGGCTAGAGTCGCCTTAATGTGTAACGTTTTGATACTTTAGTTAGTCACATGTGGAAATGGTCTCTGGAGTCCGCTGGATGCCGGTGGCGCAGGATCGGTCATTGTGCACTTCTTGGGGAAGGCTTATGTAGCAGTGGTGGTCTTTCCGTTGATATGATGATAATGATGTGGAAATTAACCCACGAAACACATTGTAGTTACTGGGAGATGAAAATCTTTGACGGACCACTGACCACTTCAAATTTGTAGTACCTACCTATTTACTTCAAAATACGCCATTATTTTTTCAAGCAACGTAATTGGATATTGTCTGTACAAACAATTCATCAGTTCAAATCCCTACGATCAGCAGCAGCACGCGTTAATTTGTTCCCATTCATAATTGAGTTTAATTAAAACATGTCTGAACTTATAAAATAATTTTGCCCTAAGCCGGCTGTCAACTGAACAATTCCGCTCAGTCCATCAAAATTAATCTAACCTAATCCAAAACTGTCTCGAGTTTAAACAAAGATATTGAAAACTGAATACGAAGAGGGGTGGAAACATACAGGCTTATATAGCCGACAGCAAGGCTACTATAAGACATAGACATTTTTATTAGAATCAATCCCCACACATGGTTTAAGAGAGTCCTTGCTTTCAGTCATCTAATGAGGAATAATGATTAATTCAATTAATACATTTTTTAATTTAATTTTTATTCAATTACAATAGGTATAAAACTATGATAAGCTCCACACATTTCAGAACATTGACCATAATAGGACGATTTTTATAGTCATCTTTGGTATTGATTCTAATAAAAAGAGTGTCCTATAATTTCTGTAAATTGTTTAGACTTGAATAAAAATATTAGGGACCGGTCACTCTGGAACTCTTTGGGAGAGGCCTATGTCCAGCAGTGGACGTCTTTCGGCTGATATGATGTAATAGGGACACTTTGTATTCTTTATCAATATCAAAAGTGCTTAGGACAGTTAGTAGAAAAATTCAAATAGTCCAGGTCACCTAACCTGTGCAGTGGTCCAAATTCATTCTCATATTAATTGCTCAGGTGGGACTAGTTTCATGGGTGTACAGTCAGCAACAGAAGTTGTTAAGCAGTCCTAGTGCTCAAAATGATCGACACTTGGACTCTTATGTCAAGGGAATAAGATCTGTGTAGGTCATTTTGAACGTGTTATTTTGCTTAGCTACTTCTGATGCTGACTGTACTGAAGAGGGGCAATAAAAATACAATTTTAAATAAAAACGTTTAAAATCACTATACCTATTTAGGTATTGATAGAAACGAATGAGTTTACTTTTGGACCATAGTTTGGGTAGTGGACTTTAGTTGTGTGGTTTATAGTGGTGGTTCTTATAAAAATTAAAGGTACGTTTTTATTGAAAACGATCTATAGAATATTCAGTCTACGAGGATTCTCCTTACCCCTTGGCGTTTGGTTTTGTCTAATACCATTTAGTATCTTATCCGTAATGTATAAAAGTGACGGGTGCTTCTTGGTGGATAGCTAAACAGTTTTCTCAGTCTCCTCATTGTTACAATATTTTGACGACCTATGTAGCCTAGTTGGTAGTGGCCCAGCCTACGAAGCCGGAGGTCCCGGGTTCGAATCCCGGTAAGGGCATTTATTTGTGTGATGAGCACGTATATTTGTTCCTGAGTCATGGATGTTTTTTTATGAATTTAAGTATTTAGTTATCTATATAAGGATGTATATCATCGTCTAGTACCTAAAGTACAAGCTTTGCTTAGTTTGGGACTAGGTCAATTTGTGTAAGATTGTCCCCAAATATTTATTTATTTTATTTTATTTATTTATTGTCATTCTTTATATGCAAAGCCAACGATTTAATAAGGTATCCCTACACGTATGTTCTCACAGTCAAAACGGACTCCACTATTGTGTTATGTTATCCCCCTTATCTGTCGCCCATTATTAAACTCACTCCCTAACTCCGCGTGGTATGACGAATTACTATCGAGTTACTAGAAATAAACAGCTTAGCAATACAAGTTGATAAAGTGTGAGGGTTGACTGTTTGCTAGATCAAAAAGGACCAAGAACTTTTGTAATAAACTGTTGCTTGTTATAATATACTTGAGTACGAGTATACGAACTATCAAGGTACGTAGGTATACACAAATTTGAGAAGACACAGAAGCATTATTCCTGTGTCCACACCAAATAATTATGAAATTGACAACACAGAAATAAAATTGTATAATCATGCTATGTTAAAAAAAACAACGTTGGGTATGTAATACATTGAATTATATGACATCAAAAAACAAATGAGTTTGTCTGTATATTAATTGATATTAGAAGTCATTAAATTAGTACCTATCAATATTGTTTACCACTTTCAAAAACTCTTTTACGAAGCTTCAAACAAAAAAAACATCCCTAAAAAGTTATGATTCGGAAACGACTGTTTTTTAAAAGGTTAGCCAACAGAAGCAAAACACGAAGCAAAGCGGGCCTTAACTTCAATTCTATTATAAACTCAACTGATAGAGATTAGAACTCAATTTCGATTGCACTTATATCTATGCTTTTAATTCGGGAAAAGAGCATCGCGTCCAAGCTGCCAGTTTTAATCAATAAGTAATGCCAGTCTCAAATGTCACGGGACCCTTCCGACTTATCGCAGGCGATATTACATCGTTCGTAAATCGTTTCTAGCACGTTATTGTGTTGCATTTGTACTCGTGTTTGTGTAAGGTTTATATTGTTTGTGTATTTGTCAGGAAACTGTGCAGTTACAAAACTAATGTTGTACCTACCATTTTTTTTATTTCGTTCCGCCACAAATCCGTATCAGTTATGATTGCTATGAGGCCCATAGAACTTCATTCCTATCGGCTTGCTTTTTCACACGACTAGGGAAGTGTTATTAAAACTTGGACCTTATTTTACTTCCACTGAAGAAGGAAAGTTTGCTTGAGGATATGATTGGGTTTATTTGACGACACGTAGTCGGATTTCTATTATTATACCCATTAAAGCAGTAGTAAAATACAAAGTAATTTTAAAGGAGCATCAATATTTTAATGTTGGTTTAGCTACAAACGGTCGATGCTTCGAAAGTAAGTTCAAGATTCTAAATAATTGGTCTATTATAGACTTGTCAATAACCTAACATTTCATTGTTCGCGTGAACAGCCGCGAACTATCCTAGACTATACGTTATCATTATCACAAACCCATTATTTGTCATCATAACAATCTCATTATTTTTAACGAGCGTCTGACCATATTTTTGCTTGTCAAAAATCTGCCCAATTTATTGGAAAAAAATAAAAATAGCCGAGTAATTGCCCGATATTGTCGGGGGAGGTCGAGCCAAAATGGACCCTACGGCTGTGGGGTTTTATAGCGCGCCCATTATTTCACAATAACCAATCAGTGCCATACATGTCACTTGCCTGACGCTCCCTCGTGTTGGCTGAAATTGTTGGGCACTCGGTAAATGTTCGCGTATTTGATACTTTACGAGCTAACTTTGTTACGAGCTGTTGCACTTACTTTATGGCCCAGCAACAATGTAAATTAAACAAACAAATGGGGAACATTGGTAGGCAAGTGCTATTAGAACATTACATTAAAAATTATTTACTACAGTTGATTATGTAGCTTAATACGAATAACGAATTTGCTTTTTGCATACAAACGTAGGTACCACTTCTTACTTTTACGTATGGAAAGAAGGCCGAAACAGACTATTATGAAATTGAAACTAACTTAGTGATTTGGTTAAGGTTGGACTATACCTACTCCTCTGGAATTTATATTAAACGCGTGATATTACGAGCAATAACATAGTTTTATAAACATTATAGTCAAGTTTATATTGAAGTTTTAAGACAGTATATTTTTTTATTTACTGATGCAGAATCTTATTGTGTATCGAATGCGCTCGTGTTCTCGAGAATACTGAAACAACACGGCCTACCATAAACCGTATAAAAAATGTGACTTTCAGTAAAGTTTTGGGGTGAACAATTGCTATTGAAAATTTAATAACGTAAATGTTTTGTTCTTGGCGATACTCAGAAAGGGTAGAATTGCTTCGATCTTTTATTAAAATGGAGCAATTCCATGCTGCTGCGATATTAAGTTTGAAGTTTTATTATGACTGAATAACGGTAATTCAGTGAAGCGCTAAGTTAAAAGAACAAAATAATAGTACTTAAATAAAAATTATCTTTTACGTTTCATTATTTTCATTTATTGAGGCACTTTTTGAGCTAAAATCGTTATAATTTCTTCTTTCTTCATAATCATCTATTAGGGTTATTTTAAAGGGTACAATTAAAATCAGTTTTTTTTCTGTTGAAAACTGTCTGCAAGACAGGCAAAAACTATTTTCATTAACGAACGCTTAATATGTTTTACGTGTTAGTAAGTAGTTCTTTCAACGTGAATAATATTTTCTTTCCTTATGAGTTTCGAAACTTGCCTTGGACATGTATATGATGTAACATCTACGGTAACGCGGCCAGCACATTGGGCACATTTGCGCCAGGTACCTGCCGTCCCGGGAATCTATTAGATTAGCATTAATATTGTTTTAGTTTTAGTGTACATATATATTTTTTAAATTTCTATTGTATCCAACTTTATATTTTTGTCAATAAATATTTTATAACATCTACAATGAAAACTAAATGTACCTACAGGTAGTTCGCATTTTCGAATCTAAACCTCTTCGAAGTGAACGCGCACCTAAGAATGGTATTTTAATTCGAAGCACGTCGTCGTAACTCCATATTAATAACTTGGTTATAAAATCTCTTGAACGAGGTACTTTGTGCGTTAAGTTTCATTTTGAAAGCGTTTAAAAACAAACCATAAAACGCTTTATACCACCGTTGTCAACGCTTAGAAAATAAAACAATTATCTCCCAACTCAAAGACGTCTCATAAATTGAATCAAACTTCGAATAATTGGTTAATAACACGAAGTCCCAGCTCGAGGAATTCAAACACACGCTCGCTAGGAAACTATTCGCGAAGTGAACAATAAAATCGGACTAACTTGGCTGGTTGCAATTAAATAAATTGAATGCCGTCGCCGCCCGATTCATTATGTGGTGCGTCTAGTGTTGGGATTGTATCACTGCTTTATGCACTTAGTGTATAGTGTATGGTTTAAGCTGTGAGTAAAGTAAGTGAATATTCGAACAGAATAGCAAAGTTGGTTAGGTACGTTTGTGTAAATTATTTAGTCCGGACTATTCGGACGTAGTTGATTTATAGGGCTTTTAAAAGTACTAATGTGTAATTTTGAGGAACTAATACTAATTAGCTATTGTGGTGATTATGTTTTATAATCGTGTATTCAGCTGTTGTGAGTGAATGGTACCTAGTTTTTTTTTTTATATGAGCCATTGTAGACGAGTGGTAAGGCACGCGAATTTCATTGTGGAGGACGTGCATGGGTTCCAGCCCCGACTCTTACCTACAAATGAAGTTTTTCAAAAATCAAATGATAATTGGTACATAATTGTACCAAATATCATTTGATATTACCCTAAAAGTGGCATTTCGGTGCAGGAAAACATCGTCAGGAAACCGATCTTATCCCAATAAGGTCTAGTTTTCCCTCTGGATTGGAAGGTCAGATGGCAGTCGCCAAAACTTGGGACTAGGTGCCAAACCGGACCACAGTATAAAGGAGCCCAGGGCCTGGGCTCCTTTAGGGCACAACCGGGAATAACGTTAGGAGGATGATGATGATTTCACATTTTATATAACTACGTATTTACTGCAGAAGTGTTAATAACCAGTTGACTGGAGATAAGTCAAACTAGGAACTATCATTTTATAACATTGCAAAATGTATACCTATACCTCATTCAATTCAATTCAATAATTTATTTATAAAATATATAATTTTACATGTCATGTCATTCGAGATAACATTAGAATTTTAACGGACAAATCGCATCATACTCACTCATCTAACTTAGTTCGATCATTTAGTGCTTTTCAAATATAACAATACAATTGTTTTACCTTCCACAATATTTTTTCTTGAAATCGCATGACGATTTGCGCACGATTTTTCTAATCCTATATGGAATAACCTATAGTTACTAAAACTTTCATCATCCCAGCACCTCCACCAATTTTGGGCAACTTGCACAACAAAGGGGGATATAAAATGAAATATCGTCACAAACAGGCTGTATCAAATAAGAATAGCCTCATATTTTTCTTTTCTCTCAGCTCTCGACACAAAAACAGGTTGCAAATAAATCATAACATCAAAGCTCACCTGAAACCCAATAAAATAACGTTCGTTCACCGTGAAAGAGGAAGAAAACGATAACCTTTGCCGGATATCCGGTTACGCGCCCTACAATCATCGACTTAATAATACCGCGATTCTTGCGCCCATTTGATTGCAGTTATAATGGAGCCTTTTTTGTAAATTAGTAAGGCTTCATACGAAATTCAGAGATTTATTTTAGTTTAGGTGCTATGTTGATTTGTAGCAAAATTATTGTAAGTATGTAGTTATAAAATAAGCTTTACTGAGCTTACTTACTATGGGAGTAGTTCGACTTGTGTAAGATTGTCCCCTAATATTATATATTTTTCACTTCTCATGCTCTAAAAGTTCGTCTTTATGTCGTGCGTAGGCGACATAAAGTCGCTTTTTATGCTCTAGAGCATAAAGTAAAATCTTCGTCGAAGACCAAGGCAATCGCTGCAACAGCCACACGAACATCTTTAACTTCATACAACAACCTCTTTATTTTATTTCGTTTCGTTCGTATTCTAAGACCAAGGCAAAGATACCAACAGCCAAAGTACACAATAAAACTTCATGAAATAAACTTATAATTTGTATTTCGTCTCATTTATTATTTTTTATATTTGTTTATTTTTCAATTTAGTAGATCAGTATAGTATTTAAATATTTCTCATTGCTCTAATGTAACTTTCAATTTTAATTAAATTAGCATTTACTATATTTACGTGTTGCTGTTTCATTTCCTCGCAATCGAAGTGAAAAGTAGAGTGTACAACTCGTCCATAAAACCCATTTTACACTCGACTTTATATCTATCCTCGCTCGCAAGCTCGCTCGGATGGATAAACGTCTCGAGTAAAATGGTGCGTTTTATGCACTTGTTGTACAATCTACTATTTTCTGTTTTTGATATTGCATCCATAAACACGGAAAGCATTTTATGTTAAATACAACTAAACACATGTTTTTTATGCCTACTTTTATTGTTCGTTTGTCGTATACGTCACACAAATTATTTAGGCCTTATTGATTAAGCTTATCTTTAGGTACATTATTTTCATTGCAGTGTAGGTTAACACTCAAAAGATCATTACAGAAAATACCCAATAATTTGAAGCTGTGAAGAAAACATACCTACCTTATTTCATTTCGGAATCACTGCAGTGCTCTGGTATTTAATTCCGACAGATATTCAGAAGCGCTTCTATCGAATACCGTAAAATTTACAGATGCCATAGAAATGTTCCGGAGAAACAGTTCTATATGTATTATACAACAATATGATGGCCGAACGCAACTCAATCATCCTATTGGCTCTAGAACGGAAAATTGGAATTTGTCACCCTTTTGAGAGTGATATTTCTCAGCTACGAGCATTTCGCCCACTCGGATTTGATTGAAATAGGGCGTTGAAGGATATGAATTATATATATAAACAACTGGGATCTAAAGGATAACGGGTCAAATATGCTTGGAAGTATTTATAGGTTTGGTTATGTATTCATATTTATTACGACTCTGTGTAAGAATTTAAGTAAAATTGCAGAGTGGAGCGTAACATTTGAAGTAGACCTCGGTGGGATTCAACTATCTGATTTGAAACTCAACTTACAAGAAAATTTTATGAGACATTAATATCACATAATACACTTAATGGCGGTTCCACTCGGACTGTCCCGGACGTCCGAAAAGAAACTAAAATAAAATCACGACTTTAATCACAGTATAGATAACTGTACCTACAGGTAAAAACATGACACAATAACAAGACAGATTAAAATCCATACTAATACGTATACTAATATATTATAAATGCGAAAGTGTGTATTTATGTGTGTCTGTCTGTCTGTCTGTATGTCTGTATGTCTGTTTGTCTGTCTGTCTGTATATCTGTCCGTCTGTCTGTCTGTCTGTCAGTCAGTCTGTCTGTCTGTCTGTTACTATTTCACTCTTAAACCGCTAAACCGAATGAGATGAAATTTGGTATGGAGATAGTTTGACTCCCGGGAAGGACATAGGATAGCTTTTATCCTGGAAAGCGTCCCATAAAAAGGTGAAATGGGGGGTGACATTTGGTATGGAGCAACGATATAAACGAGTCCCACGCAGACTGAGTCGCGGGCAGAAGCTAGTACGTCTTATTTTAACACAGAAGTGTTTAATCAAACTTATCCATGTGACCCTTTCATTTCATTCACATGTATAACACACAAAGCGCTGTCATTACAGTCTGATAATGGTCAGATAACAGTTATATACTACACTTTTACAGCCACTATGCGCCTGTTGGAGCTTTAAATGCGCCACCCTAGGTTTTGCGGTTGTCCAATACCGGTGAACATTAAAGCTGGCTCCACAACTGCGTCGTTGTGGTTTGTGAACACCAGCAAATACGATGCGTGATACCACCAAATCTATAGATACTCTTGTCTGCGTACTTACTGTAGCTCTAGTATAAGTTTAATCGGTTCATAATACGTTTTCGAACGCGTTTGCGTTTATCTTCAATTTGTATGCCAACGCGTGGTTCCTAATAGTTACCACCAGAGGCGCGTTTCGCGTTGCCATACATATTGAAACTAAGCGCAAACGCTTTCGAAAACGTATTGTATCGATAAAACTTATACTAGAGCTTCTGACTTCGAAGTTCTATGGGTAATTCCCAGAGTGTTTCAACTGTCCTGCTCTCCTTGTCTGATTTTTTAAAGTAGTCCCTGCAGGTTTTCGTTGCATTTTTGGTAATTTGGCAGGGTTTGGTACCACTATGAAATAAGGTCGGTTAAAACACTCTGGGAATTACACCTATATTTGACCGAACGTCTCCTCGATATTGTCAAATGAAACCAATTATTATATAAACCATTTTATGACCAATGTGCACAAATTAAAAAATCGTTACATAAGGCGAGATTTCGCATATCTTCTATTGTAATTAAATTTTCAGTTAATTTATTGAAGCATATTTAAGAAGAGAAACTAAAATAATACTACCTAGTAGCTCTGTGAGCTGTAGAACTTGCGAACCAGTCTTTAAAAAAGTTATTTTAAAAAGTGATCCACAAAAAAAACTATATAATTATTGAACAAAACAAATTATCATGAGAATCGGTTAAGCCTACCCTGAGATTTTTTTTTTTGTTTGTTTTTTTATTTAATTCAATATCAGGCTAATTATTTGTATATTATTTTATTGAAATGAATAATTCTATGGACTGGAAGTTAGGAAAAAAAAATAACCCGCAAGCAAAAATGCTATCAGTATTTTTATAATGAAAACACATTTGAGTACACAAATTTGGAGACTGAATCCAAAAATATATGAATATTTTTTCCTGAGTTATGGATGTTATATATGTATATAAGTATCTATATGTATTTATTTATTATATATATCATCGCCTAGTACCCACAACACAAGCCTTACTGATCTTACCGTGGGCCTAGGTTGATTTGTGTAAGATTGTCCCATAATATTTATTTATTTATTTATTATCTTTTACCGTATCGGTATTAAATTTAGGTGGATAAATAATGAATATTAAGTCAAATTACCCAACCTATTTTGTGGTGTAAAAATATGGCTGATATCGATATATTGTTGTGTTTTCATAGAGCGAAACCGTACAGTTCTCAGGGTATAGGTTCATGGTCTTCTCTCCCTCTAAGCGTGAGCGAGTTACAAGTGAGTGTTCGGAAGCACGGATATCATGGTTTTTGTGCGTTTAAATAAATAAAAAAAGTAATCACTAAGTTCCCTCAAACATGATATTGCCGACTTTTAGAACCAAATTTAATATGTTTAATTTGTTCGTGATTTTTTTATATCCACCGAAAATTGCTTAGTCATGTTTCGAATCACTGATCTCGCTGCAGAAAAGCCTCAAGATTACTATTCGTATTTTTTAAACCATATTATTATAAATAGACGTGCATTATATTGTTTTAAAAACTCTGTTTGCTTAACTTCCCTGAACCAACGGCGCCTTAAGAAATGCGAAATGCAGGTCGATCACGTAACGCATTGTACGCGCGTCAGGTAGATCTAATCGTCATTTTTATATGGAAAAATGACAGTTGGATCTACCTAAGGCGCATTCAAAACGTTGCGTGATTACCCCTCTGTTGAGAAGAACACCTGGACATCCGGACCTATAACCGGCATGAGTTAAGAGTCTTACAGCTCCCAGTGACCTTCGATCTGTAACTGTACGTTTTTTCGTGTCTTTTGTGGCTTACCGTGTTAACAACAACGAGGTTTACCGAAATAGTGTCCCATATTTACTTCAAAACTCACCGATTTTGAGATATATGGCACCATTCGTATGACGTTAATACGCGCTCGAGTCGCAAGTTAACTCTTGCGGGATATATATACCTATATATACAAAAGAAGTTTGGTTTGAGCTGAAACTGAGGCTCTAGTATAAGTTTTATCGATACAATACGTTTTCGAACGCATTTGCGTTTAGTTTCAATGTGTATGGCAACGCGAACAGCGCCTCTGGTGGTAGCTAGTAGGAACAATGCGTTGCCATACAAATTGAAACTAAACGCAAATGCGTTCGAAAACCTAAATGTACCGATAAAACTTATAAGTTCGCTTCCCTCGCTCGTTAAATTACAAACACGATTATCGTAAAATCGCGGACTGTGTTTCCCCAGCTTTATATGCCTCCTGCAAATGAAGGCTGTAATGAAATCAATTACCATCAGATGCGCGATAACAGATTGCTGTGGCGAACCGGCCGTACCGACTCTGTGAGCGAATTATTGTTATTGGTGGAACTGCGAAACTGTTGGCGCATTGATTACTGCGCATTTAAATTTCCATTATAATTAAATACATAAATATTAGGGGACAATCTTAGATAAATCGAACTAGCCCCCCCCCATTTGAAGCTCAATAAGGCTTGTGTTATGGCTAGTACCCATACGACGATATCCCAAGACTCATGAGCATTAATGCTCATTACACAAATATTTACCCTTACCGGAATTCGAACCCAGGAGTTCTCCGCATCAGCTTGGGCCAAAATTCTTAAGTATGTCCGGATGTCCAGATGGCCGGCTGTTCTCCTCTACAGGTTGCATTTCTCAACCGCTTCTCGTCAAATGTTCAATAATTATTTATAGTTTTCTTTTGTAGATTCAGTTTTTCGAAAACTATTTTTTTAAAGACGGTTTCGCGTGTTCTTAACTTCACAGTAACACCGAAAACTTATGCTAGGTATATCACAATAATTCAACTCAAACGGAATAGCATCGCGTTCGCAAAGCATTCTACCTGCACTGACCTCTGACTCAACCAAAACTATTTTCCTTACCCCACCCATAAATCCTTTGAAAACAGCGCCGCATTTTAAATTATTGTTCCAATATCAATTATCATAAATAAAATTTGGTTTGTGACCTGGGCCTAAAGAATTAGACTTTTGACAGATTTATATCTGCCCAGTGACCACAGAGCGATTAAAATTCACCGAATTAGAAATCACCTATGGAGCAATCTATAACTTTGTACAGTAGAATACACCAGAGAGCCGCAATTCCATTCGTTTGATTTGAGAGAAAGGAGGTCACTAGGATATCGCTTTTATTTCAAATCTCGGTCATTCTAATTTTGAAATTTAAGGTATCCGTCGTGAGACACGTTTTAAATATTATTTAATTATTCGTTTTGAAAAACCTCCTTATTGTTTTTATTTGAAGTTAATGATACTCTTGCCCTAATAAAGGACAAAGTTATCAACATAACTATCAGATTGCCAATGATTAGGGAGTAGGTAATATCATTTTCACACGTTCAGCAAACTTGTTTAACAAGATTGCGTCTTCACTTTCAAAATACCTAAAGAAGAAAAGTCACTAAACTTAAGAGTTTTGATTGGAACTTTCTTCAAATGTATTTTGTGCCAAGTCGATAAGATAGTAAGTTACTCAACATAGATTTTGTTTATTGATAATTGATGATAGTTTACTCGTAGTTAACATTGTCTATTTGAGCTTACTAAAATGCCTTTTGAACATTTTAACAAGTCCAGTTTTGTTTCCAAATTATGATTTAAAGATTAAATAGAGATATCACCTGATTAAATAAGGATTTTCGAAAAGAAAGCAATACTCCGATAACTACTTTTGTCCAATGCAAACCACTAAAATGGTATCCGTTTTTACGCCACTTTTTACAAGCTTTTTACAAGCTTTATATTATTAACTTGACCTGTTCGTATGTAAGTATTTAAATATGTAAGTTGTCCGTCAAAATTTGCAATCCATTTTTCAGTCTCTAGCTGTTATCCGATTGAGCTGAAATTTTGGGTTATAGTATAGTTTGGATGACAATTCAATGTTATGGTACCATCGAGCTGATCTGATGATGGAGACAGAAGATGGCCATGGGAATTCAGTATTTAACCGACGTAACCCCGATGACTTTGGGCTCGTTTGAATCGTCTCAATGAGTTGTTGATGATGGTATACAGAAAGTACATACGGCAATAAAAGCTTGTACCAAAAATGACATTTTTGACAGAAACTTATTTTGACCTTTATATTATTCGTTGAACCTACATAAAATAGCGATGGCATAAAATCCAGGCTGATTCATTAGTTTGTCACTAAATGACTAATAGATACACCGATTCGCGTATTAAATGATGTCGCGCAGGTAACATAAATTTTAACTGCGGTCGACTATAAAATCATCTCCGCAATTCTATTTAAAATTTTATCGTTTGCACAATATCTATTGATTTATCTAAAAGTTTCATTGATGTTTTATTGTTTTTCCATCTTAAGTGGGTTTTATATCATTTGGTCGAATTTGAGTCATATCTGTGGCAGAAATCTGAAAGGCTTTTGGCAGCCTAACTCACCACCAGAAACATAACAACACAAACCTACAGAGCCAGGTAGTGGCAGTCAGCATCAAAAGTAGCTACGCAAACGAAGGTCTTTATTAAAAGGGTATAAGAGCTTTTGACGTCTTCGATTGCGTAGTTACTTTTGATGCAGATTCTTCTTCTACCTAGCGTCATCCCGGCCTTTGCCAGGGTCCGCTTTCCTCCACTTTGCACGATCCAGGGCGTCTTCTTTTGTAAGCCTGTTTTCGCTCATGTCGGCCTTCACGACATCCAGCCATCGCTTCTTAGGTCTGCCGCGGAGTCGAGGGCCGTCGAGGACTAGACCAAGGCATTTGTTTTTAATGCAGATTGTACTAGATTATTATGGCTGCAGTCTTCTGTAAAGTGTGCTTCCTGAGTAAGAGTGGTTTGTGGAGGCTTTTAAAACATTATGCTATGCAGATTGGATATGGATATTTTAAATAAATGTTGATAAAATATATTATTTTACAGGCGCTGTAGCCGAACGGCACTCGGGAGGTCGTGAGTTCGAACCCTAGCTCGTACCACTGGGTTTTTTCAAAAGATTATGTGTACTAAATATCATTTGATATTTAACAGTTGTTTTTCGGTGAAGGAAAACATCGTGAGGAAACCGGTTTAATCCCAATAAGGTCTAGTTTTCCCTCTGGGTTGGAAAGTCAGATGGCAGTCGCTTTCTTAAAACTAGTGCCTATGCCAAGCGGACCCCGGGCTCCTTTATGGCACAACCGGGAATAACGCTAGGAGAATGATGATTAATTTTTTGCGAAGATGGATTCATTGAAAAAAATAAAATAATAATAAAAATAATGATATGATTATGAACCATGATTAATCATGTTTTAAAAAACATCATAATACCTACAAGAAATGGTGTGCGACAATAAACATCGATAATATTTGTCATCGTTGTTCGTTATAAAAGCTGAACTATAACTTTTTCACACAATCAACTTAATTAATTGTTGCGTAATTTAAGTTAGTTTGTTTTATAATTTCTTGTAAGTACACTCAGCGTCAAATACTCTGTAGCAGTCAAAGTGGCCAGAAAGTTCGGTACACCATACTAAATATTATATGGTGTACCGAATACACACAGGTAAAAGAATTTTTGAAATTGGTCCAACGGTTCCAGAAATTACCTATGACATACAAACTTACAACATACAAGGCTAAATTACAGACTTTTCCCCTTTGTAATATTGAGTATAGATTAGTCTCTCTAGGTACTTAATTTTGCATAAATTTTACGTACAATTATTATTGTATACTTGTTAATTAGAGTAGCATGATGATGTAAAGCGTCGTCCATGAGTCATTTCTAACGAAACTTTTAATGGTTCTCTTAATTTACGACCCTGATTAAGGTTTCTACATTGCTCACTTTTACGACCTTTTAAGTACGAGTGGGATTATTAAAAAGATATAAATTTTCCTCCTATTGAGCAATAATAGTGGGAGTCCCTGGGCGACCGCGCTCTGCTCGGATGAAAATGGTGAAAATACGGAGAAAACAAATTTTCCCGGACATAAGCCCTATCTAGATCGATTGCTCGCCCCCGTAAACCCCAGTATTCCAAATTTCATCGAAATCGTTAGAGCCGTTTCCTAGAACGTGATTTCAAATTTATATATAGGTATACTAATTCTTAGAGATGAATAAGGTGTCTGGGGAACAAATTTTAATAATTATTTATGTAATCAATCAAATACCAAATCTTGGGATTAGGTGTCAAAGCGGACCCCGGGCTCCTTTAGGGGCATAACCGGGAATAATAACGCTAGGATGATAATCAAATGAGAACGGAGTGAAGTCTCTCATGTCAATTCCGCTGAACAATGTAATATTACTAGTGCACTCTAACGCCTTGGCCACGACTTTGGTCTGAAGCGACCTGCGACCAGCGTTTTATCAGTTCATTTCGCGGTCGAGACGCGCAACGCACTGTGGTTAGTTGGGATCACGCGCAATGAACAGATAAAACGCTGGTCGCAGGTCGCTTAAGACCAAGGTCGTGGCCAGGGGGTTATAAAAACACCGTAGGGCACCCCGGGTGCTCGCTCATCCGTTGCGATGTCACTACGCAACCCGGCCTGTTCTGTTCGGTGGGAATCGTAGATAAACACCCAAGACACATCAAATATAACTAATATTTATCTCGACAAGCAAGACTTTCGATTATATGAAATGAATTCGAATAAGCTCATCCGTTTGGGAGCTACAATGCCACAGACCGACACACAGATACACATGCCAAATTTATAACACCCCTCGTGTACATCGGGTTAAAAAGAACAGAGGCCGTATTCCATCTACGATATTTGACATAACCGGGTATGTCATTTTGATGTTTCTGTCATTCTTATTTAAAAAGACAAATAACACGTTTACTTCTGTCAAATCGCAGAAAGAATACCACCACAGAGCAAAACATGTTCAATAGTCTCAAATCAAAACGCTACTCGCAAACATTATGTAGATTTAAAAAGCAATACCGTACGTGAAATTACCCTATACAGGAGAATACATTTGGATAATTCACTATTAAATGGGAAAACTACATTCAAACTTCGCCAATGTTAACGCATAAAAGCAAGTACGAACAGGAACGAGCGAAGTAGATAACCCTGCCAAAGAAGCAAATTAATACAGAACTAGTACCCGTGGTGCATATCCATGTCTCCGATGCGGGAAATTGGTTCCATTGGCTGCACAAACTTTCCAGATTTCCCACCGTACGGGGAGTTCCCAGCTGGTAATAATGAAACGAATTTAATTCTTACTTTGAAGATGTTAAAGTCTTCTTGGAAAACGAAGTTTGTCTGATGCAGATTATACGAAAGTAACGTAAGTTTAGGCAAGGAAAATGTTCTGTAGGTACAGGTTTTTTAGAGTCATTTCTGAAACTGTGTTCACTTGTTTCCTTACGTGCGGCATTTTATGTTAATCTTTATAAAGATCAGGCCGAGAAATTAAATTAGAAATTTGATGTGCTTAACATTTTCAACACCAAGGTGTGTAAATAAAATGTCTTAGTTGTGGTACCAAGTACCAACACCAACCGAGCGCCAGGAATGCCTTTTATCGCGCACGCTGTCAAATTAACCTTCATACTTTCAATTTCAAGTAAGGGTCAACCAGAATGGAAGTGATCGTTTTGCCACATACTTAGGTTCATCGAAGTTCATTTGAATTAATAGGCTTCCCATTCCCAAATCCTATTAGTGTGTCATTGTTGTTTGTGAATATAGCATATGGCAGTGTTAATTTAGCATCTGAATAATTAGTAAAGAAAACATATTCCATGCAATTTTTGCCCTAGTTCGGTAAAATGGCCGCACCATAAAGCATAGTTAACTAATAAAAACCAAGAATCCGCCCCACAAGTATTTGAAGCATTAAAAAACAATAAACACGTCTCAACAATTCACCGAGGAACTCTAAAAATGTTGGATGATCGCCAACACGAAACGACAGGTCGTGTTAAGACCTGTGCTAATTTATTTTCTGCGCTCCAGTTCAACTAAATATGGCTGCAAAAAGTTAATTAAAACGGAAGAAAGGATTGTAAACGAGGACAGAACACGCCCTTTGCGGATCGTCATTTATTTAGTTCGTTGTAACCAACCTTTTGCATGCTACTTCATTTAGCCCTGTCTTAAGCCCTGCGGCCTCCGTCTGAATATAGGTATTCCTCAATAAAGTAATGTAGATATTTCCTTTCTTTATAAAACTGGTTTAAAATGAATTGTTATTGCTTGATGAAAATTCCATTGCAGCGTGTAGTAAGTTCATCACGGTCGCTAGCAAAATAATCTTAATTTCCTTTGTTAGATAAAATGTTAACGTATCCTTACTATGGTAAATCTCCTAGTGTCGACACTACCTTATAACTTGGAATCTTTGATCTTAACTTATTCTCATAGAAGTGTAAAATAGGGGATCAATGGAATTTGAGCGTCCAACATTTGAGGCGTTCACCTACCTTCTTCATTTCAAAAACCTATTATAATTTCATTCGCCAATTTAATCGCTAATTTATAAAAGCAAATATCACGAAGAAAGCCACAAAGAAGTTCCAATATTACCCGTAAGTGGTCCAAGAACGGGCCGTCCTATGTTACAACCGAGGTTACGCGAAATTTAATTATCGTTAACTTACATTTCATGTTAGACTTAACAAACCACAATATTAACTAATACATACTTTACAAGCAAGATCAAACAGAATTAATTTAGTTCATTAAGTTTAGGTTACACTTGAACCTGTTTCCCCTTAATTAATTTTATTAAATGTGTCTTGATTACCGATAAACAATTTTCGACAAGCTTAATAATAAATTAATTGCCAATATCACAATTACCCAACTTTTTCCTCAAGCTAACACTACATCTATAACTTAATTGCTTTCGAATTTTCTTTGAGTTTGGAAAACATAATTTCCATAAGCATATTTCGGTAACACATTAATTTCCTCTTTGGGAAGATTTTGATCCTTTGATCTTTTTAAAATTGAGTTTACGTTGGATCGGTATTTTGGAAGCAGGTACAATACAAATAAAAATTCTTCCACTTTTAAAAACGTTTTGAAACAACTTTAGAGGAAAAACATGCCAATATTGATGAGCTCTTACCTAAGCAGCTAGTTCAATTAGAAAAAAATGCAGATTTTTGGGGAAACCCAACTGGGGAAGCGCCTCCACCTGGAATAATCATTTATTTTTAAAGTAATACAAGATTGTAATTAACATTAACTAAATTAAAACTAAGTTCAATTTAAAAAAGGCCTTCGAGGCAAAGGCACACCGAATCCTCAAATCAATAAAGGGTCGTTAACGCGCTTAAGGCGACGTGAGCTCCAAAAACGGATTTTTAAAAAATCGTAGCTCTTGTTTGGATTATAATACGGCTGCCTTAAATTTAATTAGCAATCTTGAGGCCTTTCTCGAGGGAAATCAGCTATTCGAATCCTGAGTTTTTGACTTTCGCTCGATAGAAAAAAATCACCTATGTGTCTAAAATACATTCAATAAAATTCTAACAAATTATGCACAACAGCTTAACATATTACAAATGGTTCTTAAAATCGACAATGTCATGTTTGAGGGAAATCAGCTATTACTTTTTTATTTATTAAAACGCACAAAGAAATAAAATCAAAAAACATGATATCCGCGCTTCCACACACGCACTTCCATCTCGCTCACGCTTATGCTCAGTGAAAAGGAGAGAAGACCACGAACCTACGTCCCCTTAAGGGGATGCCTTGATTCGAGTCGATTCGCAATAACCACGCTCCCTTGACAGAGACACGCTTATGCCTTCCGCGCACGAGAAAAAAAGATGCAAATCTCTTCGGGAATGGCTTTTTTGTACAAATTTCGATAAATTATGCCTGACTTAGTGAAGTTTTATTTACATTTCATTGAGTGAGATGTTCGTTTAATAGTAAAGGATAACAGTTATCCTTTACTATTAAACGAGCAATTAAATATATGTATATATATATTTATTTGCAATCACGTTCTCGAAAACGGCTCTAACGATTTCGATGAAAATTGGAATATCGGTGGTTACGGGGGCGAGAAATCGATCGAGATAGGTCTCGATTCCGAGAAAATTTGTTTTCTCGAGATTTTGAAGCATAAAGATTTGTTAATGCAATTTAGCACGTAGTTTCACCACAGCTTTCACCGGTTGATTAGACTATTGGTTATAACATTGGCAAAAACATTTATCTATCGACGAAAACATATAAATTTTAAATAATGATTTATTGTTTGACAAACAAGTTATTAAGTAAAAACAAACATTCGTCTACTCATCAGTGTGTAGATTTATTTATTTATATTCAAGTTCTATACAACCTTAACTACAGTACTCAAACCAACTAGTATTATTTATAAGGCGGGCGCCGGCAGCCGGCTTGTTTAATTAAACTTTTCATATCCAGTCACATCTGACGCCGGATAAATATAATGTAGATGCGAGGCTATTTACTACCCGGGCCTTTATTTACTTAAGTGATAGGCTACAATAAGATAGGGTAGAATTTGTTAATAAAAATCGGAAATTTTTTGACTTAGACTACGGTATTTGAAATAAATATGTTGACTTAATCTTTCCCGATTATCACATACTTAATTATTTTTACTGAACAGAATTTCGAGTAGTACTGTACTACTTAAGGACACTGCATATTTAGTATAAAAAAAAAACACGAAACACCTCTTTGAATTGAAATCACTTAATGTTTGGATGTGTCACAAGAACCTTGGTTACGGGCATTCTTTTATATTTACTTTAATTATTGTAACCTCATAGTTATCATTTTATCAACTGTCGCATATGGAACCTATATCTGAACGTCCATAATCAGGTCCTCATTAATTGACAGCTAAGTACTTACTACGACTAAATGTTAAACGAACAATACCCAGTAATTTTTCAGATTTAGATTTATATATTACACGATAAAAATTACAATATAAGTTTGCACAAATGTGTTCCAAAAGTACATTAATTCTACCATGATCGTCAAAACAATAATACCTTTATGCTCAAAATCTCAGAACTAAATCTTATTTAGAAAATAGATTTTTTTTATATTTTACAAGTTTAAATTGAGATTATTTATTGACAAAAATATAAAGTTAGATTATATATATTCTAAGGGCACTCGTCAGTGCCAATGTTTCCGCCGCTCTGGAGCCCCAGATTGTGCGGAGCGATGGTAAGCGCCCTGACGGGATGTCGTTGATTCCGTGGAAGATGGGCCGTGCACTGGTGTGGGACGCCACTTGCGTTGACACTTTGGCTGCGTCCTAACTCCCTTCGACCAGCAGACGCGCCGGCGCGGCGGCGGACGCACGGGAACGAGCAAAGGCGGTCAAATACAATTGTCTCGGCACCCAGTACGAGTTCATTGCATTTGGTGTCGAGACACTTGGCCCGTGGGGCAAGGGCGCGCGAGGGCTTCACGGGGCGCTCAGCAAACGCTAACGGTAACAGGCGACCCTCGCACAGGCAGCTTTCTTGCACAAAGACTTGCAATCGCAATCCAACGCGGGAACGCTGCCTGCGCGATGGGTACCCTATCAAAGGGTCTAAAATTAGTAATTAATTTATAGTTTATGGTAGGTTATTTTTAAGTTAGTTTTAATTTTAAATCTAGTTAAATTCTATATTCTATTGTGTTTTTGATGTACTTAATGTATTTATTTTTATTTATACTTTATTACATTCTTCTTTACTAATTCATATTCAAGTGTATCGTAATATTGGCAGAATAATAATATGTAGACACAATATTATAACTAACGACAATCACTTAAGGGACTTTGCGTCACACCGAACACAAAATGGCTTACAATAACCTCAATCTCAAAGAACCAATAGACATCAGTACGTACGAGTTAAAAAGAGTTTCAATTGCTAAAAAACAATCTCGAACTGTTATTAAATTTTTCTCTTCACTCCCAAGAGTTTTCTCAGTAAATGCAAGAATATTAAGTAGAAGTCTCTGCCAGACGAGGGTAGGCTTTCGTAAATGCCAGACTAGTTCTAATAGAGTGGGAACTCGAGTGGGAAATCATCAGAGGCCTTTCAGTCTATAATAGACTATAAAAACAGTGTTAAGGGGAGAGACAACGTCTCTTATGGCTATAAACAAGCCGATACGGGAGCGGCACGCACTACCTCTACCTACCGCATTTATGACTTGCGGTAGGTAGTGCGTGCTGCTCCCGTATCGGCTAAAACTTTCTCCCGGGGTACGGTCCTATGTTGGTGCCTATTGGCTCGCTTATTCATGAGAATTCTTAACCAGGCTTCGTCATGAGTTGTACGACCTTCCAACGTCAATTTAAGCCATTTGTCCCTGTCACCAGCAAGCTCCTTCCAGTTACGGACCTGGATGTTGAACGCGTGCATTTCCCGCTTGGCACAGTCTTTGTAAGTAAGAGTGGGATATAGGTTAGACTTTATTGCGCGCTTTATGTGAGACTGGTTGTTTGCGCCGATGCCGGTGGTGTTATTCGCTCGACGACTTTAAATAAAACTTCGATAAAAGTTTGACTGTAATATAATTTACAATTATATAGGCTCTGATTGAAAGCAAGGAGAGTGTGGCCGTTTAGATAGTTACAGAAGTGGTTGTATATATGTTATGTCAAAGTAAGTGACCAGCGAGATCTCTAGTTGGTTTAGGTAGGGATAAACCTACACATGTGTAGCACCATGATTGGCGCATTCAAAGCCCCCCTCATACAAACCGTGCCTGACGGGCGCGTTTTGCTACTGCTAATGAAATAGATACCTATAATTAAGTTTATACACAAAAAGAGTTGCGTTCGCAACACTGGTCATCATCATTTTCTTGCCCTGCACCGACCCCAAATAAATGGGTATTTGGGGTCGGTGCAGCATGTCCTTTTCTTCCATACCTCCCTGTCACTCGTCATCTCGTCACTTACTTCCTTCCTCTTCATATCCTCTCTCACACAGTCCATCCACCTTTTCCTTGGCCTACCTCGTTTCTTCTTTTCTTATGTGAGACTGGTATACGTTTTAAACAACAAAAAAATATTAACGTTTTCAAAACAACATGGCTGCGTTTTATTGATCCCAGTTACGGTCAATGTCATCTTATTTTTCGAACTAGTTAATTAATAATTTTTCCTTTTCAATATTTTGTTTACTTACCGTTTCGTGAGCTGGGTCTTTATGGCTCGCTATTTTATTCATTCCTGAGCGTTTAGCAACCAGTTTTTTTATAACCAAATTGGTGATATCATTGCATGTCTCATCTTTCGCCACGGATTTCACCGACCGGGATCTCAGATAACTGACGCCTCAGCTATGTTGTCAACGGAGATATGGGTAGATTAGATACATGTATAACATTTCACTACACTACGAAATTCTATAAAAATGTGGACGGTAGAACCTACTATTACGTGGAATAAATTACCTACATAAACATACATACTTTAAAAAAAATTGTTTTCGAGAGCCTCATTTAAAAAATATAATTGAACCTGCTCAAAAAAAAGCCGGTCATCTGGATATCCGGACATACGAAAGAATTATGGCCCCAGCTAAAACGGAGAAACTCGTTCGCGTCACTCGCTTCTCAAATTGAAAACTAGTGTACGATTACAACACGACTTGGCTATTATTTTACTATTGAACTATTCCACCTGGGAATACGTTGTATTACACATCGACAAACCATTCCACGAGCAAATACGCCTTTTGCCTTCCGCCACAACAAATACCCTTAGCAATCAAAGGTTCCCGGCAAAGTTGCCAATCTATTCTATTCAGTCTTTCGACTTTGCATTAGACTCCCACGGGTAGTCTTGCACTTTCCAAGCCGTTGTTTCTCAATTTGACGATATTGAAAAATTTCTCCGAGATTGCAATTGCCGCTTTGACGTACCGATTGCTATTCGCTGGGGAGTTCCATCGGGAGACTACTTTCTTAGATTGTGCTGTCTTTTTGAAATTGTACGCGACGGTGAAAAATTTACTGTATCGGTGAATCGAGTGGTGTGAAATTGATCTTGAATATTAAAAATGCAAGGTTCATTTCACTGCGAGTGTTTTTTTGTTTTCGTTCTGGAATGAGTTGCAGCGATGTAGTCAATTAAGAGTTCTCTGGGAATGCATAATTGTATTTTTACAGTCTTTTTGTCTATAACTCAATAACGGGTTTTATACGAACACCAACAGGAACTTATTATAAAAAGCTTTCATACAGATCTTGTCCAAAATAATAACTAGTGGCACAGAGTATTAAAATAAAATAATAAAATATGTCGAAAAAGTAGAAAAAATTAATGAACCTGCTCACAAAATTTCACAAGAATCGTTTGAGAAATGCGACCTGTAGAGTAAAAAAGTCGGACAGACGGGACAGACACAGGACACCGCACAGATAAACGATTTTCGGCCCAAGATGAAGCATAGAACTTCGTTCGCTACGCTCGCTCGTTCGATTACTACAGTGTAGAATGCACAAGTGATGGTGAACGATAATGGTAAATTGGTTTTCCCCGTCTGGTGTCTGGTTAGAATAGCACCTTCAAATGTTTCATCATGGGTGTCCTAAAAGTCGACTACGGGATTGGGTTGAGGTGTGGTGTGGGCGATAGGCTAGCAATCTGTCCCTGCTATATCACCTTTTTTCAGTTTATAAACCCACAATTTCTAGATTTGGCACTGAATTTGTATGTCATTCGAATTCAATCTAATTATTGCGTTGCTCTCTCATACATTAGGAGACACACTAGCGCGATCAACAAGCACTATTGTTTCCTATTCAATTAAAACAAGTCAGTTGGCGCATGCAACTGAATTTGTATGTCATTCCTATTCAATCTGACTATAAATGTGTTGCTCTCACACACATTTGCCGACACGCTAGCACGAGCAAGCAAGCACTATTGTTTCCTACTCAATTAGAACATGTCAGTTAACCAATGCAAATATAGACATCGTCGTCCAGTTGTGACCAAAATAATTATATAAACTTGTTTGGAAACATCCCAATCTGCTCCCCAATCGCGTCGGGTGTTAAATCGACATTTGCATATGAAATCGCCTGTCGATTTTTAATTAAAACATCAGTCCAGAATGTTTACAGTGTACCGACCAATTAAGACAAGGGACGAGACGTGTGCTTGATGAGACGTTTTTGGGACAGCATTTCCATATAAGTTTGTTAATACGGTATTCGATTGATCGTCAGATTAGCACATTTTATGAAATGTCAAACACGCTTATGAAGTTTGTAGAGAAATACTTGCAAATTACGAAATCATTTTCTATGGTTAAGTAAATAGCGACCTATTTTGGTTCTATGTTTATTGTATTTAAAAACGCAGAGCAGTTGAAGCGTGATGTTTGTGCATTTTTGAGAGTATTATTTATTGATAATGTAAGAATAAAAAACTACAAAGATATAGCAAAAGAAAAAAGATTGACAGAAAAGTCCATACAATGTGTCATACTGCGTGGAGGGCTGGAGGGCCGGTATAAATTAATTTGTTAAGTTGAATTTTTCTTTTGAACTTTGTATTTTTTATGTTTTATGGTCAGGATGTTACGTTAACATGGTTTTCATATATTAATGAACCTCCAGGTCTTTAGCTTTATATATGTTGGTACTCTTTGTGTGCCCCTTATAATTTTGTTTTTGCGACTGTTTGTGTTCTAAATAAATAAAAAAGTTAAGACTTTGGGATAATGGGACTTTGATATAATGTGACAGGTGTAAGTTCTTGTACGCTTATAGTCGCAGCGCACACTGGAACTTTATCAGCGACATCGATACGAATACATAGTACTTACCTGTGTGTAACCGCCATACGATAAATAAAAATGCCACTTTATTTAATTACCAGCACGGGTATCAGCCCGCGAGCTGTGTCACTTTTTCTAAGTGTACTAATCAGTAAGAGACGGATAGTCGCAGGCCGTCCTGTGATAGCCGTGCTGGTAATTAAATAAAATGGCATTTTTATTTATCGTATGGCGGTTGGTAGGTAGTATGTATTCGTATCGATGTCGCTGATAAAGTTCCAGTGTGCGCTGCGAGGTTCAGAAGGAAAAGTGCAGCTGCCGAGTTTGTTGTTCTTTTAGCACCACCACACACGGAGGTCACGTGTAGGGTTTCTAGGGTTATTCCTACGGACGTAGAACAACAACGACCTCCATGAAAATGGGATGAAATGATTACATGTATCAGATGTCGATGGACGAGGAGAGAAGAATCAAACAAACTTTGAACATTTTAATGTTCATTCTCAAATTCGTTTTATATTATTTTATGTCCAGACTATGATCAGGCTACCTGACCAAACTGTACTTACGAATCAAATCAATATCCAATATCAACGAATCTGGAAAGCTACTTCATTTCACATTGCATCGGGTTCGGCTGCTCAAAGTTAAAAACAAGTAACTGTTTTTTTTTGTAAATGTAGTTTTCATTTACTAATTCATTTCTTCTATCGATACGATATACACATCTAAATAATTTTAGTCCATATAATTTCGAAGAACATAATTTAAAGGCTAGAAAAGGACGGGTTTACAATAACCAGCAGCAGAACCAATTGCGTTTTCTCCATGCAATTATTTCATAAATAAAACATTTAGAATTTTTGATAAAATATATAAATGCTCGATTTAAAGTTTGATTTTTAAGTATATGAAAAACGCATTGGTGCTCAACATTTTTGGTTAATGCTGTTACTTCTTTTTTTCTTTGAGCAGCCAGGTTGATCTCGTATTTAAAATGCCACAAGATATCGTTATCTTTCCATTAAGGTGTACATCACCGTTTATGGCTGCTGTCTCTTTCACGCCGGCCCTTATTAAAATTATCGATAAAATAGATTTACGCTGATGGGAGTCGTGGTCTCGCATATTAAATAGTGGTGCATTAACGCAATATAGTAGGACTTAAAAAGTACCTGAGCTGCATGATTAAGAGCAATTTGAGGGATTTAACTTAATTGCGTAAAAAAGTCCATCTTTATTGAGGATAGTAAATTCTGTGCCGGCAGTGTAAAAGAGTAACTAAAGAAAACCATTAAAAAGACGACCAAAAACGTTTTAAATGTGATTTTTTGCACTTATTTTTGTTTCCACGCGCACTGTGCTTTAGTCACTTTAGTGCATTAGAAGCCCGACGTCGAAGGCCTTTGATGACTCGAGTTTGTAAGATTCTTACCGCACGTACCTACTTGTACTACTTGTAGGTACCTAAATACTTTTACACCATGTTTTCATTACATTTGCGAGGAAACAAATTTTTTTTTTCGATAGTTACTGATTGCAATAAAAATACAAATTATCAGTCCTGCATTTTGTTGAATTTGACGTAAGACAAAGAGAAAGACCCTTTGGCTTAGCCACAATTTAAAATCACTTTTAAAACATTTTGTTAAAGGCACTAAATTAATACATTTTAATTTTAAAATCTTTAAATAATTCAGCTTATCATGTTGTACTTGTGTTTTTACGTTTAGATTTATTAGTAAATGGGTTTTTAACCATCGCATCAGCTTCGGAACCTCCTTGCTTTATAACTGACGCATGACAGACAGATACAATCTAAAAAAAACCATTACGGCCGTGGCGTGGTTGTAGCTCTGTATGCCTGCGCGTTATGAAGCTTAAAGCTTAAACGACCGCTTTAGCCTAGTTGGTAGTGACCCTGCCTAAGAAGCAAGAGGTCCTGGGTTCGAATCCCGGTAAGGGCATTTATTTGCGTGATGAGCACGAATATTTGTTCCTGAGTCATGGATGTTTCCTATGTATTTAAGTATTGATTTCCCTGTATAAGTATCTATATCGTCGTCTAGTACCCATAGTACAAGCTTTGCTTAGTTTGGGACTAAGTTGATTTGTGTAAGATTGTCCGCAAATATTTATTTATATTTATACAACGGGAGGCTGATACCTATCGAGATGCAAAAGTAATCTAGCAAAAAATTAAACTATACTATATATATATTTTTGTAAAAATAAACGCATTTTTACCATAGTTTGGTGTTTCATATATTATGCCTATAGTCTGACATTCCTTAAATCATTGCAATATTTTAACATAAAATAATTTAATATACTACGAATATGACTGTTTCATCTTTAAACAGTATAACTTAAAGCTAATTTGAGATAGCCAGAAGTTATTGCCGCTTGTTACCGGGTCCATAAAGGGTAGTCGGGTCCACTAAGTGCGATGCGATGGTGCGATAAAATTGATTTTTGAATGAACGCACCTTTAAGAAAATTTATTGCCGATAGTCGCAATGCAATGGCTAATAATGTAAGGTTGACGACACCTGACAATATTTACTGTAAGCACGTGCTTCTTGAAATAAATGAATAATGTTAAATTAATGACATAAGTAACCGTTGTTTTTCATTCTAGCATTTCGATGAAAAAATGATCTAATTCAGGTATTACTGAAATACGTCTAAAGTGGAAATTACCTACGTAAAATTTTATAAGGCAAACGTCCAAATGCTTGACACTCTAATACCTGAAATTTGACGAATACAAATACTACAAATAGTTTAATTTGCAAACTACACTTTTTTGACAGCTGTTGATTATCTCTCCTGTTATGAATTCAGATTAAAAGGGTATATTATTCGGTTAGTTTCAATCACTGAAACCTTTACTCATTTTTTACAGCATCAATTTGGTTTGTTATCCACATTTCCAAAAAAACATCGGTATTACTAACATGTTTTACTCAATCAAATAACAGGTCTGCAAAATAAAATAGCAATACCTACGTTACATAATGCCATACTCTCATTGAAATTCTCCCACTGACCGGATTCGGAGCAAATATATAAAATGGAACATGTTACATACAATACAATTGGAACACTATCAAGTTATTTAAAAATGTGACCTATTTTCCTATTGTTGAAGTTATCATTATTATTTTCGGAAGTTTATTGTCGAAGCAAATACCAGGCCCCGTAGCATGGATGGCGTTATCACGCGATAAGTGACAGGATAGGCGCGTCGTCTAGTTCTATCGAACGGTGTCAGCCAGGGACGGATAGTCTATCTTGTCACTTATCGTAGCATGGATGGCGTTATCACGCGATAAGTGACAGGATAGGCGCGTCGTCTCGTTCTATCGAACGGTGTCAGCCAGGGACGGATAGTCTATCTTGTCACTTATCGCGTGATAAGGCCATCCATGCTACGGCCAATCTTAGTACTAGTTGCGCGGTAATGACAGCATAATAAGTCAACTAGAGGCTGTCAAGGTATTTCAAAATTCGCCGTGTTGTCATAAAACATCAGTAGCCTAGGGGTACAGACGGAGGTATTTGGAGTCGATGAGCCGGGGTTCAAACCCTGCGACCGACGGACTTTTTGTATTTTTTAACATTGAAGTGGAATATTTCAACTAACAATACTAGATGGCGCATCAATTACAGGGTTACCGTTTTTAGGCCCAGATATTGTTCTCTATTTTAGTATATAACAAAGTACTTTGTGGCAAATACTAACGAAAACGGGTGTGATTACCTTATGTTTACACCGTTACTATGCACTCACTTAGTTACCAATCAATTTAGAAGGCAAGACGGCTCTGTCCTAAGGTATTTGAATCGAACAACCGTTATCTAGTTTATACTAGTGACAGCGCCATCTAGCGGTCCACAAAAGCTTAATCGTCTTGAACACCTCAAATACAGCAACAATTGCTAGATCGAGTCCGGATCCACGTTTTGGGTCAAATACGGCAGAGCTCAAAGAGAAAAACCGGCCAAGTGCGAGTCGGACTCGCGCACGCAGGGTTCCGTACCATTATCAATAAAAATATTTATTTTATTTTGTTTTTAGTATTTGTTGTTATAGCGGCAACAGAAATACATAATCTGTAAAAAAATCAACTCTCTAGCTTTCACCGTTCTTGAGATACAGCCAGGTGACAGACAGACGGACGGACGGACGGACGGACGGACAGCGAAGTCTAAGTAATAGGGTCCCGTTTTACTCTTTGAGTACGGAACCCTAAAAAGGATTGAAGCGTTTGAAATGTGGCTCTGGAGGAGAATGGAGAAAATAAACTGGACGGACATAATGACAAATGAAGAAGTGTTGCGAATAGTGGGAGAAAAAAGAAACTTGCTGAAGACAATTGAAAAGAGAGGAGGCAAAATGATAGGTCACTTGATTAGACACGTCATTTTCTTTAGAAATATTATAGAAGGTATGATCGAATGATCAAGGATACCGGGACCTAAATAAATTAGCCGACGACCGAGAGAACTGGCGCCTACTCCACCGACAAGAGCCAAGCTCTTAAATGTTGACGGCAGAGCCGAAAGGAAGAAGATTTTAGCAGTCTATGTTTGCATTTACGTGTGTTCCACCGCAGCGTTTAATATGCAGATTTTGATAAATGAGGTGTCAATCGATTCGAAAGTATGCTCTGGGTGAGATAGACTAACTTTTGTAAAAAAAAAACCGTCCAAGTGCGAGTCGGACTCGCGCACGAAGGGTTCCGTACCATTATCCATAAAAATATTTATTTTATTCTGTTTTAAGTATTTGTTGTTATAGCGGCCACAGAAATACATGTTCTGTGAAAATTTCAACTGGAACTATCACGGTATCAGTGAGATACAGCCTGGTGACAGACAGACAGACGGACAGCGGAGTCTTAGTAATAGGGTCCCGTTTTACTCTTTGAGTACGGAACCCTAAAAACCGTTACTTTTCCATAATCCGGTTACAGTTTTTTGGACTCTTTATGCTTGTTAGAGGCTTTTCTATAACTTGTACTATTCGTACCTATATGTAAGTCGATAAATGTGAGCGTAATTTATGTGTGTAAATGTTAAAGATCACTATACTATATTACTTTTGAGGCTTAGAAACAATACCAGTTACTAAAGTTAATTAATGCAGTCAAAATGGAACAAGGATGTAGCACAAAATTCATTAATTAAGAGTACGTAACACATACCTGAATACATCAACGTAATTAAGCCAGGAAAAGCAAACTTCCAGTGTTTTCCTTCTAACGTTATGAGAGAGCTTAAGTGAATATACCGCTAGTATATAATTAATATGAGCATATATTCTGAATGAAAAAGTTATATACCTATCTTGGAATTTTATTCAAAACTAGGGCACGGCTCAGCCCTCTATTACAGAGCACCCAGGTGGAGTTATAGGATGAAATATAGCCTACTAGGTTCTGCCCGCGACTCCGTCTAGGCCCCCCAGATGGTAAAGGTCGCGGGAGTCCGCTGGATGCGGGTGGCGCAGGACGGGTCACTTTGGCACTCTTTGGGGGAGGCACATAGGCACCAGCAGTGGACACCGTTCAGCTGATATGATGATGAAGAACGCAACACCGCATACCCACTGAGCAAGTAGCGGTGTTACAAATATGGCTACTCTAAAAGAAGAGTGTAATGTTTCATGTGTATGTGACTTTGTTTATTCCACCAGACCAACTAAACGCTTCAACCGATTTAGGTATGTATCATCATCATAAACTTAAGAGACGGGCTCTTGTCGGTGGAGTAATCGCCATTCTGTTCTTTTCTCTGCAACTGTTTTGAGCTCTTGATACGACTTTGCATTAACTTTCTCTTTATGTATACGCCTTACATTATCCGGTTCATTCTCAAAGCGTTTCAACAACCAATAACCTCTATGTCAGAACTTTTTACAAAGGCGCTGTAGTATTTTCAGTCGCTGTGCATTTTTTGGTAGTGGTCAGCGGGGCCACTGGATCGTTTTTAGGGTTCCGTACCCAAAGAGTAAAACGGGACCCTATTACTATAGTATCCGCAAAACTATCTGGTTGGTCAGGTCGTAAAATATTAGAAGCATGCTATTATTACACACAAAAAGGTTTTCATTTAACGGCCTCCGTAGCCTAGCTGGTAGTGACTCTGCCTACGAAGCTGGAGGTCCGGGGTTCGAATCCCGGTCAGGGCATTTATTTGTGTGTTTATCTATCACGAATATTTGTTCCTGAGTTATGGATGTTATATATGTACATAAGTTATTATCTATTATATATATCGTCGCCTAGTACCCACAACACAAGCCTTATTGAGCTTACCGTGGGCCTAGGTTGATTTGTGTAAGATTGTCTCGTAATATTTATTTATTATTTATTGTTACTTTTATTGCCATACCGGCCAGATAGTTTTGCGGATACTATAAGACTTCGCTGTCTGTCCGTCCGTCCGTCCGTCTGACTATCACCAGGCTGTATCTCAAGAACCGTGATAGCTAGAGAGTTGAAATTTTCACAGATTATGTATTTCTGTTGCCGCTATAACAACAATTACTAAAAGCAAAACAACATAATTTTTAAGGGGGGCTCCCATACAACAAACGTGATTTTTTTGCCGTTTTTATAGATACGGAACCCTTCGTGAGCGAGTCCAACTCGCACTTGGCCGGTTTTTTTCTTTTTTAACGACAATGAAACGACGTTTTTTCTGTTTTTTTGGTTTTTGAACTATCGAAAATAGTGGTTTTTAAGTGCGATTAAAAAAAATGCATCTGTTTCTTTTGAGGACTAATTAAAATTTCCTTTCCGGCCAATATACCTACATATTTTTAGGGTTCCGTACTCAAAGAGTAAAACGGGACCCTATTACTAAGACCCCGCTGTCTGTCTGTCCGTCTGTCTGTCTGTCTGTCTGTCACCAGGCTGTATCTCACTGATACCGTGATAGTTCCAGTTGAAATTTTCACAGATGATGTATTTCTGTTGCCGCTATAACAACAAATACTAAAAACAGAATAAAATTAATCTTTTTATAGACAATGGTACCTACGGAACCCTTCGTGCGTGAGTCCGACTCGCACTTGGTCGGTTTTTTAAAAGTTGGTTTAAAAATAATGTGACAAAGTGGACTAAGTATTTCATTGGGGACCACATTTAGGTTTAGCACTCTGTCACGGCATTCTACGAAAAACAAACGTATAAATAATGCTAGTTAGAGAAAGTGAAGGACAGGCTTTTGTCGGTCGAAAAGAAGAACGACCCCACTACCAAATAACCAAAAAAGCGGCCAAGTGCGAGTCGGACTCGCACATGAAGGGTTCCGTGAAATAAATTGCGGTTTACGATTTATGACGTATTAAAAAAAAAACTACTTATTAGATCTCGTTCAAACCAATTTTCGGTGGAAGTTTACATTGTAATGTACATCACATATTTTCAAAAATTCTGACATGCAAGGGAAAGGCCGTTGAATATGACCCATCCCGGGTAATACAGCATGTGAGATTATGATCGGCAGTTGAGTGTCTTAATATTTTAATAGATACATTTATTGTGGCTGCGGCAAATTTCACATAAACGTGCCACATTTTTAGGGTTCCGTAGCCAAATGGCAAAAAATGGAACCCTTATAGATTCGTCATGCCCGTCCGTCTGTCTGTCTGTCTGTATGTGTCCGTCCGTATGTCACAGCCACTTTTTTCCGAAACTATAAGAGCTATACTGTTAAAACTTGTTAAGTAGATGTATTTTGTGAACCGCATTAAGATTTTCACACAAAAATCGAAAAAAAAACGTTAAGTTTTAGGGGTCCCCATACTCAGAACTGAAACTCAAAAATTTTTTTTTCATGAAACCCATACGTGTGGATGGTGGTGTGTGTCTCTATGGATAGGTCTTTAAAAATGATATTGAGGTTTCTTATATTTTTTTTTTTCTAAACTGAATATTTTGCACGAGAGACACTTCCAAAGTGGTAAAATGTGTGCCCCCCCCCCCTGTAACTTCTAAAATAAGAGAATGATAAAACTGAAAAAAATATTCGATGTACATTACCATGCAAACTACCAAGAAGAAGTAGTTTTTTTTTAATACGTAATATAACGTAAAAAGCAATTTATGTAACGGAACCCTTCATGTGCGAGTCCGACTCGCACTTGACCGCTTTTTTATATTCTTTATAAAATAAAAGTAGTGACGCAAAACCCATAGAGTTCTTTAGACTACGCAACCTATTGTGAAGTTTACGGTGAGGGCAGAGTCCGCCTTTGTCGTAGCCCTGGGCTTCAGATAACGAGCCACTTCTCTCATATACCGTACAATCAGCTGTGCCTGTAGTGCATAGCCTGGTTTTAATAGTATTTAAGGAACGATTGACGTTTCTTAATAAATATCAGGGGACATGTAGTCTTACCCAAATCCCCATGGTAAATTCAATACGATTTTAGTATGGGTAGACGATTTACTTCAATATTTGTAATTGTTTAATTTTCTAAAAAACAAATATTCTTGGTCGTCACATGAATAGTGGCCCTTACCAATGTTTTTTTTTTTTTTTTTTTTTTTATTATTAACCAGAGATATAAAAAACTTATTCTAAAACATGTCCCTGCAAAACTGTTTGAACAGTTTGAACCCAGGACCGCCAGTTCTGTAAGCAGGATCTCTATTAAGGCGCTATAGGTTCAGCGAAGTAAAGCGAACATAGTTTTTGAAACAATATAATGCGTCTGTTTATAATAATATTGTTTCAAAAAAATACGAATAGTAATCTTGAGGCTTTTCTGCAGGAAAATAAGTGATTCGAACACGATTAAGCAATTTTCGCTCGATAGAAAAAAATCACGAACATACCTATGTTCGAACGTTATACGAATGTTTTGAGTGACTTTTAATATGTTTTAGACCTCTAAAACATATTAAAATTCACTCAAAACATTCGTCGGCAATATCATGTTTGATTTGAGGGAACTTAGTGATTACTTTTTTATTTATTTAAACGCACAAAAAATTAAAATTAAAAAAACATGATATCCGCGCTTCCAAACACGCACTTCCATCTCGCTCACGCTTATGCTCAGCGAGAGGCAGAGAAGACCATGATACTATAGCGCCTTAATTACTAGGCCAAACCGTTCGTGTATTCTTGATAGGTACGTTTTTAGTGCGTAAACATGGTGTCAATATTAAGCTTTGGTATTGTCCGATCATCACTTTTTGTCTTGAGTACTAGTGACGTCTCAGAGCATAGAATACTAAAGAGAGGACAAGCCGCCGGTGGCCGTGTCGCAGCTGTTAGCTCAATGGGCATACTCTGCCATACTGTGCACGCGTGCTGATCGCAGAGAATATTTCGTTTTTTCCCAAAATGCCTGATATGATGCGCGTTTATTGTCAAATAAGCGTGTAGGTATATAAGTGTGTGTGTTTTAGATGTGTGCGTGCATTATCTTGTCAATTACTTGGGCGTTGTGTGGGTTAATGAACTTGCGACAGGTGTACTCTATACAAATCGACCGGCATGTCCGATCTCCTTATATTCATACATCTGTGAGTGATGTAGTGACCTAGTTTTAGTTAGTATGTGAATGAAAAGGTCACAAATATCTTTCAAAATCTAAATTCAAAATGTGACACGTCCACAGCATGGCAAAGAGACGTCCCCACTTTTCCTGTGTCATCATCATCCTCCTAGCGTTATTCCCGGTTGTGCCCCTAAAGGAGCCCGGGGTCCGCTTTGACACCTAATCCCAAGATTTGGCATAGGCACTAGTTTTAAAAAAGCGACTGCCATCTGACCTTCCAACCCAGAGGGAAAACTAGAACTTTAGGGGTTATTCCGGTTTCCTCACGATGTTTTTCTTCACCAAAAAGCTAACGGTAAATACTTCCGAAAAACTCATTGGTGCGAGCCGGGATTCGAACCCACGACCGCCGCTTGACAGCCGCATGCCTGAAGCAATAGGCTACCGTAGCTTTTTTTACTAGGCTACCGTAGCCACTTTTCCTGTGTATGTCCATTAAAATTAGAATAACAGATACATGAAACAGGGGAATTTCCTTTTCTTGCCGGGACGCTCGCGGTTGAATGCTGAAAACGGGAAGCGAAAGACGGAACCGACACTGGTCCCTACCGGTCCCGGTAAAAGCCATCTTTTAGATAGTAGTCCAAGGCTTTTGCTGCGGTTCTTCTCTTTCTTCTTCTTCTTCAGCATAATTGTGTCCACTGCTTGACATATGCATCTTCTATGGACTTCCAAATTGATCTGAATGCAGCGGCCCTAGTCCAGGTCAGCCCTGCTGCCTTTTTTAATATCGTCCGACCATCTGGCTTGCGGTCTCCCCACCCTACGGTTCGACCCCTAGATTCTGCGCCCAACAATGCCTTAAATATGCTAGCAGTCCTGCTGTTGTATAGGAGTATAGGAGCTCGGGGACCACTTGGCACAACCCAGAGTGAAAAGTAGACCTAAGTAGTTGGAATTACACCGATTTCCTCACAGTTCCCTCACCGAAAACCCTGCAGCTAAATAACAAATATAATAGCGTACATTTTAAGCTTTTATGTAACTTAGCTTGTTCATTTGTTTGTTAGTTTGTTAGTGTGGGACAAATCTTGGAACTGAATTTTGAACCAGTTAACCTCAACCGATTGAGGTGAAATTTTGGGTTTAAGAATAGTTTGGATGACGATTCAGTATTATGGTACCATCGAGCTGATGGTGGAGACAGAAGGTGGCCATGGGAATTTAGTACTTAACCGACGTAACCCCGTTGAGTTTGGGCGCGTTAGAATCGTCTCAATGAGTAGTTGATGACGTAGAAAAGTACAGTTAGCAAATAGCTTAGTAGGTACCAATTTTTTTTTTGACAGAGTCTTATTTAAAACCCCATTTTTCGTAGCTCTTGCCAGGGTTCGAACCCACGACCTCAAGATCGAAAGTCGCGAGCCTTATCACTTGGCGACAGTGGCTATCCATGCCTCATATTAATCTTATAATATAATCAGCAATGCAAGCACCCGCATACCAACTGGAATAAAATGCTGGGTGAAAAGAAAAGAGGAACGCTTTCAATCGGTCATGATTGAGTAAAAATAGTTTCTTTGAGTCCAATGGACAGTGCGCTTTATCCGTTTCTTCGTATTCTGATTTGATGAAAATCCAAGAAAGGTTTTTCACACATATTTTTTCTGTGGGTGTAATAAGTAACTATGACTTCACCAAAAACTACGACTGTAAAGTTATGCTCATGGAAAAAAAAATAAAGTACACAGTAACTAATCTGAAATACCATAAATACTAAGGCTTTTTTTCTGACTTTGAGGGCAGGAATTGGTATGCGGTATCTCCTGTTTTACCATGAACTTACTGATGAGTTAACACTAGAGTATTATTATAGCACGGACGCGTCGCAGTACGCATGAAATACAGCATACGATCCGCCTCACCTGCGCATTGCGCGTCATTCAGGGAGCACTTCTCGTAGGCATTCTGTTCAGAATCTATAGGGCCTTAGATGGCTGCCATATGAAATAGGGAGGGGGGGGGGGGTCTGATCATTGGATGACGGTACTCATTTTATTAATCTGGGAGGGTCAATTCAAGGAATGTTATTTGTAGGATGTTGATAGGGGGGAGGGGGGGGGGGGGTCGTTTTCAATAAGACATCCGTCACGTTCCGGCGAGTATGCGAGTGCGAGAGTGACAGATGTCTTATGCACAACGATAATGTATGCATCTTGCGACCGCTGTACAAACGCCAACACAGTTAACTGACCATCCTGTATTTATATTGAACCTTATTACAATGCACATAAAGTGCACGGATGGTCAGCTAACTGTGTTGGCGATGGTACTGACTAGACTGACAATTGACACTGACTGCTGACAGTACCTTGTACAAACTGACACTGTAAAAAACTTTATAGAAAAGAGTGTGCGCCAAAGTCATGGCAAACGCACTTTAGGCAATATTGGAGGATTAAGTAACTTTACATAGGCGTAGATTAAAATGTGCAAAGGATCCACTTAAGTTAACTTGAGGATTGATTTTATTTATTTGTTGAATTGTTTCGTTACTAGGTAGTTTTCGATACTTGCGTTGTTATAGAACATTTTAGCTATTTTACACCATTTTCATAAAATACGTTTGCATAATAAAATTTACTTTGACATATTACAAAGTAACATACACAATTGCAAACGGAGTATAGTTGTTATTTTCTAAGCCGTCCGTTCCGCACTAAAGAACGCCGCACTGCAGAACGGACGGCTTAGAAAATAACAACTATACTCAATGATACGACGCTAAAGAAGTCATGCATACGCATAGTGGTATCCTTATCGGTGATAACCGGTTGATTTTAAAGTTCGATATCTCACTCCTATCTCTAGTCAAACAATCCCTTTTACGGTATGTTTTGAAATCGTATACAAATCTTATTTTTTATGTAAATGATTGGTCTGTTTTTATCTGTACATTGCCGAAGACAGACTGTTTCAGCTACAGGTCTCCATAAAAATTTAATAGCTTTAATCTTTTAAGGTGGTTCGATTCCCATACAAAACGTTATTTGACATTCGCAGGCTAACGGCGTGATATTTCAAGAAACTTATGTAACAAACGTTCATCAATTGGCTTCCCATTTGCGCCAAATTCCCCCTTTCCTAGAATAAACTTGTTTAAACTAGATTAATTTGAGAAAAATAGTTTTCCCAAAATATCACGTCCCAAACCAATTTCTCAAATTAATCTAGTTTATACAAGTTTATTCTATAGGAAAGGGGGAATTTGGCGCAAATGGGAAGCCAATTTATGAAAGTTTGTTTATTATTTAGTTTGTTTGTTAAGTGTGTTATTTATTTATTATTTACTAGATGACCCCGCTAACTTTGGTTCTCCATACAAAATGAATGAGATAATGAACTTTATTTCCCTTCACAGTACACATTGTCCATGTTTTAATAGTTTTATTTTATTTTATTTTATTTATTGGAGAACAAACACAGTTAAATGTACTTAATAGTTACTTACAAGCTAGATTACAAATAAACATGCATTTAGCTCCTCGACAGTTCCCACTAAAACATAATAGGTACTATAATATATTTAGTTGACTAACTACAAAACGGTTTCATTACTAAAGACTACAATTACTTACTTATATTATATTATACTTACTACCTATACATTACAACGAAACCACCCTACCAACCATCATCTGGGATGATTTTTAGTAGTTCATTTTTGTACTGGCTAATGGACGTGTTGAAGATTTCAACCGAGACTAGGGTCTTATTGTACTCGTCACACATGCGGCGCAGTGGCGCTCGCACGCCCGCGCACGCGACCGGTGTGTGGAGGCCTTTACTCTTGCAGGTCGGCACGGCGAACAGGGCTTCGGCGGAGCGCGATCCGCGCCGCGGCGGCACCCGGAACTGCATACGATGCAGTAACTCGCAGCTATTGTATTTGCTTCGGCAGACTTTATACAGTACAACTGCATCGGATATTTTTTGACGTTTTGACAGTGATGTGATTTTATATTGCTTTAGAAGGTTTTTGTATGACATTTTTTTACCCGTCAATCTCTTATGCATAATTCTTAGGATTTTTTTTGAATCATTTCAATAGAATTGCAGTATTTGGCATAAAGAGGATTCCAAATAACAGATGCGTACTCTAAGTGTGGTCTCACTAACGCCTTATAGAGTAATAGATATGTATATTTTAAATACTTTAGCTGACCTAATGACGAATCCTAGCATTTGATATGCTTTGCGCACTATTTTATCGATATGTGAGTCAAAATGTAGTTTTTCGTCATATAAGACACCGAGATCACGGGCCGCTTTTAATAATTATTTTGCTTTTTGCTTAGTTATTCTGCTATTCTGAAACAAATCCAAAAAAATAAACACCATAAAAAGCGGTCCAGTCGTTCTTGAGTTATAAATGGTGTAGGTAACTAATATGCCTCTGGAATTACACTCCTGAAATATTAAGTGCATAACGAACAGTGCACACTTATCGCGTTCATACACACCCGCCCACCTATTGCTGGGCGGGCGGCATTAAACAATTAAATAACTACGCTTGCAAACGTAAGCGATACTTTATGCTGCGACTACACGCGATTGCAAATGTGTCGTTGGTGATTTGCTGTTCTTAATAGTTAATTGTTAACCAAGCTGTTTGAATGCACTTGTAGCACAACACGTCAGAGCTACATTTAAGGGTCACTAAGAGGACGCTTGACTGTTAACGATATCAAAATGAAAAACAATAAAATGAAAACGAAAATGAAAATGTTTTATTTCATAGATTGCTAGGTTACATTGAAAATAAGGTTGGGTCTTCCTAGTAGGTAAAAAATACCTGTGTCAGGAAGACCCGCTCCTCCATAAAAAAGCAGTTAGTGTTAATTTCTTATATGTAGGTAAATACTTATAACATAAAATAAAAATAAAGACGAATTAGGTATCACAGGCATAGTGTCGTGACCCTAAAGTTAGTGTGGGACAAATCTTGGAACTGAATTTCGAACCAGTTAACCTCAACCGATTGAGGTGAAATTTTGGGTTTAAGAATAGTTTGGATGACGATTCAGTGTTATGGTACCATCGAGCTGATGGTGGAGACAGAAGGTGGCCATGGGAATTTAGTACTTAACCGACGTAACCCCGTTGAGTTTGGGCGCGTTAGAATCGTCTCAATGAGTAGTTGATGACGTAGAAAAGTACAGTTAGCAAATACATAGCTTAGTAGGTACCAATTTTTTTTTGACAGAGACTTATTTAAAACCCCATTTTTCGTAGCTCTTGCCAGGGTTCGAACCCACGACCTCAAGATCGAAAGTCGCGAGCCTTATCACTTGGCGACAGTGGCTATCCATGCCTCATATTAATCTTATAATATAATCAGCAATGCAAGCACCCGCATACCAACTGGAATAAAATGCTGGGTGAAAAGAAAAGAGGAACGCTTTCAATCGGTCATGATTGAGTAAAAATAGTTTATTTGAGTCCAATGAACAGTGCGCTTTATCCTTTTTTTCGTATTCTGATTTGATGAAAATCCAAGAAAGGATTTTCACACATATTTTTTCTGTGGGTGTAATAAGTAACTATGACTTCACCAAAAACTACGACTGTAAAGTTATGCTCATGGAAAAAAAAATAAAGTACATAGTAACTAATCTGAAATACCATAAATACTAAGGCTTTTTTCTGACTTTGAGGGCAGGAATTGGTATGCGGTATCTCCTGTTTTACCATGAACTTACTGATGAGTTAACACTAGAGTATTATATAGCACGGACGCGACGCAGTACGCATGAAGTACAGCATACGATCCGCCTCACTTCTGCGCATTGCGCGCCATTCAGGGAGCACTTCTCGTAGGCATTCTGTTCAGAATCTATAGGGCCTTAGATGGCTGCCATATGAAATAGGGAGGGGGGGGGGGTCTGATCATTGGATGACGGTACTCATTTTATTAATCAGAGAGGGTCAATTCAAGGAATGTTATTTGTAGGATGTTGATAGGGGGGGGGGGGGGGGAGGGGGTCGTTTTTAATAAGACATCCGTCACGTTCCGGCGAGTATGCGAGTGCGAGAGTGACAGATGTCTTATGCACAACGATAATGTATGCATCTTGCGACCGCTGTACAAACGCCAACACAGTTAACTGACCATCCTGTATTTATATTGAACCTTATTACAATGCACATAAAGTGCACGGATGGTCAGCTAACTGTGTTGGCGATGGTACTGACTAGACTGACAATTGAGACTGACTGCTGACAGTACCTTGTACAAACTGACACTGTAAAAAACTTTATAGAAAAGAGTGTGCGCCAAAGTCATGGCAAACGCACTTTAGGCAATATTGGAGGAATTTCTAAGTAACTTTACATAGGCGTAGATTAAAATGTGCAAAGGATCCACTGAAGTTAACTTGAGGATTGATTTTATTTATTTGTTGAATTGTTTCGTTACTAGGTAGTTTTCGATCCTTGCGTTGTTGTAGAACATTTTAGCTACTTTACACCATTTTCATACAACAATATAACATACACAATTGCAAACGGAGTACTCAATGACGCTAAAGAAGTCATGCATACGCATAGTGGTATCCTTATCGGTGATAACCGGTTGATTTTAAAGTTCGATATCTCACTCCTATCTCTAGTCAAACAATCCCTTTTACGGTATGTTTTGAAATCGTATACAAATCTTATTTTTTATGTAAATGATTGGTCTGTTTTTATCTGTACATTGCCGAAGACAGACTGTTCAGCTACAGGTCTCCATAAAAATTTAATAGCTTTAATCTTTTAAGGTGGTTCGATTCCCATACAAAACGTTATTTGACATTCGCAGGCTAACGGCGTGATATTTTAAGAAACTTATGTAACAAACGTTCATCAATTGGCTTCCCATTTGCGCCAAATTCCCCCTTTCCTAGAATAAACTTGTTTAAACTAGATTAATTTGAGAAAAATAGTTTTCCCAAAATATCACGTCCCAAACCAATTTCTCAAATTAATCTAGTTTATACAAGTTTATTCTATAGGAAAGGGGGAATTTGGCGCAAATGGGAAGCCAATTTATGAAAGTTTGTTACATAAGTTTCTTAAAATATCACGCCGTTATAGCCTGCGAATGTCAAATAACGTTTTGTATGGCAATCGAACCACCTTAAAGGTCTTTTTCTATTTTTCGGTCGTCATAAAATTTGCGTTTACGACATAGGTACTCGTAAATTTTGCCAACATGTTCCAATTTAGTTAAAAGGTTACGATTATCCTCGCGTCAGTCTAAAAAAATACTCAACTACACCTAGTTCATCTCTTAACTCATTCACTGCTAAGAGGCGCTACTAAAAGTGTTAATATATTCATTGCTAATAATTTCGTAGCGCGACGCTTCTAATCGATAGCATGCGAATATCTGTTCGTTGAGGAGTTCCTGGCACTCAAAGTGTTAGTATTTATTTATTTACTAGCTTCTGCCTTCCACTTCGTCTGCATGGACCCGGGATAAAAACTATTCTTTATTTTAATCCAGGCTATAAAATGTCTTCGTGCAAAATTTCATCCAAATTGGTTGAGCAGCTTAAGCGTGATTGTGTAACAAGCATCCAAACTTTGGCATTTATAATATTAGGAGGATTACATGAAATACAGAGACATAAAATTTAAAATTATCTATATTATATGCCAGCGAAGTCACTTACGTGAATCTAAATAGATGCGGGCCTCTAGAATCTATATATATAAAGCTAAACGCGACCTTATTGATATCCGATTTTATTAATTAATAATACGATTTATTACGTACCTACTGACTGACTTGTAAAACATTGACTATTATGAATAAATATCTTGTATCTTGTAATCCCTCGTGGATATTCAGTTATGTACAGATATTCTAGGTTTTTGACGTAATTACGATGGCTATAATACTATTCGGCGTATGTCAGATTGTTCCTTAATATTTATTTATTATTTACTAGCTGACCCCGCTTACTTTGGTTCTCCATACAAAATGAATGAGATAATGAACTTTATTTCCCTTCACAGTACACATTGTCCATGTTTTAATAGTTTTATTTTATTTTATTTATTGGAGAACAAACAGAGTTAAATGTACTTAATAGTTACTTACAAGCTAGATTACAAATAAATATGCATTTAGCTCCTCGACAGTTCCCACTAAAACATAATAGGTACTATAATATATTTAGTTTACTAACTACAAAACGGTTTCATTACTAAAGACTACAATTACTTACTTATATTATATTATACTTACTACCTATACATTACAACGAAACCACCCTACCAACCATCATCTGGGATGATTTTTAGTAGTTCATTTTTGTACTGGCTAATGGACGTGTTGAAGATGTCAACCGAGACTAGGGTCTTATTGTACTCGTCACACATGCGGCGCAGTGGCGCTCGCACGCCCGCGCACGCGACCGGTGTGTGGAGGCCTTTACTCTTGCAGGTCGGCACGGCGAACAGGGCTTCGGCGGAGCGCGATCCGCGCCGCGGCGGCACCCGGAACTGCATACGATGCAGTAACTCGCAGCTATTGTATTTGCTTCGGCAGACTTTATACAGTACAACTGCATCGGATATTTTTTGACGTTTTGACAGTGATGTGATTTTATATTGCTTTAGAAGGTTTTTGTATGACATTTTTTTACCCGTCAATCTCTTATGCATAATTCTTAGGATTTTTTTTGAATCATTTCAATAGAATTGCAGTATTTGGCATAAAGAGGATTCCAAATAACAGATGCGTACTCTAAGTGTGGTCTCACTAACGCCTTATAGAGTAATAGATATGTATATTTTAAATACTTTAGCTGACCTAATGACGAATCCTAGCATTTGATATGCTTTGCGCACTATTTTATCGATATGTGAGTCAAAATGTAGTTTTTCGTCATATAAGACACCGAGATCACGGGCCGCTTTTAATAATTATTTTGCTTTTTGCTTAGTTATTCTGCTATTCTGAAACAAATCCAAAAAAATAAACACCATAAAAAGCGGTCCAGTCGTTCTTGAGTTATAAATGGTGTAGGTAACTAATATGCCTCTGGAATTACACTCCTGAAATATTAAGTGCATAACGAACAGTGCACACTTATCGCGTTCATACACACCCGCCCACCTATTGCTGGGCGGGCGGCATTAAACAATTAAATAACTACGCTTGCAAACGTAAGCGATACTTTATGCTGCGACTACACGCGATTGCAAATGTGTCGTTGGTGATTTGCTGTTCTTAATAGTTAATTGTTAACCAAGCTGTTTGAATGCACTTGTAGCACAACACGTCAGAGCTACATTTAAGGGTCACTAAGAGGACGCTTGACTGTTAACGATATCAAAATGAAAAACAATAAAATGAAAACGAAAATGAAAATGTTTTATTTCATAGATTGCTAGGTTACATTGAAAATAAGGTTGGGTCTTCCTAGTAGGTAAAAAATACCTGTGTCAGGAAGACCCGCTCCTCCATAAAAAAGCAGTTAGTGTTAATTTCTTATATGTAGGTAAATACTTATAACATAAAATAAAAATAAAGACGAATTAGGTATCACAGGCATAGTGTCGTGACCCTAAAGTTAGTGTGGGACAAATCTTGGAACTGAATTTCGAACCAGTTAACCTCAACCGATTGAGGTGAAATTTTGGGTTTAAGAATAGTTTGGATGACGATTCAGTGTTATGGTACCATCGAGCTGATGGTGGAGACAGAAGGTGGCCATGGGAATTTAGTACTTAACCGACGTAACCCCGTTGAGTTTGGGCGCGTTAGAATCGTCTCAATGAGTAGTTGATGACGTAGAAAAGTACAGTTAGCAAATACATAGCTTAGTAGGTACCAATTTTTTTTTGACAGAGACTTATTTAAAACCCCATTTTTCGTAGCTCTTGCCAGGGTTCGAACCCACGACCTCAAGATCGAAAGTCGCGAGCCTTATCACTTGGCGACAGTGGCTATCCATGCCTCATATTAATCTTATAATATAATCAGCAATGCAAGCACCCGCATACCAACTGGAATAAAATGCTGGGTGAAAAGAAAAGAGGAACGCTTTCAATCGGTCATGATTGAGTAAAAATAGTTTATTTGAGTCCAATGAACAGTGCGCTTTATCCTTTTTTTCGTATTCTGATTTGATGAAAATCCAAGAAAGGATTTTCACACATATTTTTTCTGTGGGTGTAATAAGTAACTATGACTTCACCAAAAACTACGACTGTAAAGTTATGCTCATGGAAAAAAAAATAAAGTACATAGTAACTAATCTGAAATACCATAAATACTAAGGCTTTTTTCTGACTTTGAGGGCAGGAATTGGTATGCGGTATCTCCTGTTTTACCATGAACTTACTGATGAGTTAACACTAGAGTATTATATAGCACGGACGCGACGCAGTACGCATGAAGTACAGCATACGATCCGCCTCACTTCTGCGCATTGCGCGCCATTCAGGGAGCACTTCTCGTAGGCATTCTGTTCAGAATCTATAGGGCCTTAGATGGCTGCCATATGAAATAGGGAGGGGGGGGGGGGGTCTGATCATTGGATGACGGTACTCATTTTATTAATCAGAGAGGGTCAATTCAAGGAATGTTATTTGTAGGATGTTGATAGGGGGGGGGGGGGGGGGGGGAGGGGGTCGTTTTTAATAAGACATCCGTCACGTTCCGGCGAGTATGCGAGTGCGAGAGTGACAGATGTCTTATGCACAACGATAATGTATGCATCTTGCGACCGCTGTACAAACGCCAACACAGTTAACTGACCATCCTGTATTTATATTGAACCTTATTACAATGCACATAAAGTGCACGGATGGTCAGCTAACTGTGTTGGCGATGGTACTGACTAGACTGACAATTGAGACTGACTGCTGACAGTACCTTGTACAAACTGACACTGTAAAAAACTTTATAGAAAAGAGTGTGCGCCAAAGTCATGGCAAACGCACTTTAGGCAATATTGGAGGAATTTCTAAGTAACTTTACATAGGCGTAGATTAAAATGTGCAAAGGATCCACTGAAGTTAACTTGAGGATTGATTTTATTTATTTGTTGAATTGTTTCGTTACTAGGTAGTTTTCGATCCTTGCGTTGTTGTAGAACATTTTAGCTACTTTACACCATTTTCATACAACAATATAACATACACAATTGCAAACGGAGTACTCAATGACGCTAAAGAAGTCATGCATACGCATAGTGGTATCCTTATCGGTGATAACCGGTTGATTTTAAAGTTCGATATCTCACTCCTATCTCTAGTCAAACAATCCCTTTTACGGTATGTTTTGAAATCGTATACAAATCTTATTTTTTATGTAAATGATTGGTCTGTTTTTATCTGTACATTGCCGAAGACAGACTGTTCAGCTACAGGTCTCCATAAAAATTTAATAGCTTTAATCTTTTAAGGTGGTTCGATTCCCATACAAAACGTTATTTGACATTCGCAGGCTAACGGCGTGATATTTTAAGAAACTTATGTAACAAACGTTCATCAATTGGCTTCCCATTTGCGCCAAATTCCCCCTTTCCTAGAATAAACTTGTTTAAACTAGATTAATTTGAGAAAAATAGTTTTCCCAAAATATCACGTCCCAAACCAATTTCTCAAATTAATCTAGTTTATACAAGTTTATTCTATAGGAAAGGGGGAATTTGGCGCAAATGGGAAGCCAATTTATGAAAGTTTGTTACATAAGTTTCTTAAAATATCACGCCGTTATAGCCTGCGAATGTCAAATAACGTTTTGTATGGCAATCGAACCACCTTAAAGGTCTTTTTCTATTTTTCGGTCGTCATAAAATTTGCGTTTACGACATAGGTACTCGTAAATTTTGCCAACATGTTCCAATTTAGTTAAAAGGTTACGATTATCCTCGCGTCAGTCTAAAAAAATACTCAACTACACCTAGTTCATCTCTTAACTCATTCACTGCTAAGAGGCGCTACTAAAAGTGTTAATATATTCATTGCTAATAATTTCGTAGCGCGACGCTTCTAATCGATAGCATGCGAATATCTGTTCGTTGAGGAGTTCCTGGCACTCAAAGTGTTAGTATTTATTTATTTACTAGCTTCTGCCTTCCACTTCGTCTGCATGGACCCGGGATAAAAACTATTCTTTATTTTAATCCAGGCTATAAAATGTCTTCGTGCAAAATTTCATCCAAATTGGTTGAGCAGCTTAAGCGTGATTGTGTAACAAGCATCCAAACTTTGGCATTTATAATATTAGGAGGATTACATGAAATACAGAGACATAAAATTTAAAATTATCTATATTATATGCCAGCGAAGTCACTTACGTGAATCTAAATAGATGCGGGCCTCTAGAATCTATATATATAAAGCTAAACGCGACCTTATTGATATCCGATTTTATTAATTAATAATACGATTTATTACGTACCTACTGACTGACTTGTAAAACATTGACTATTATGAATAAATATCTTGTATCTTGTAATCCCTCGTGGATATTCAGTTATGTACAGATATTCTAGGTTTTTGACGTAATTACGATGGCTATAATACTATTCGGCGTATGTCAGATTGTTCCTTAATATTTATTTATTATTTACTAGCTGACCCCGCTTACTTTGGTTCTCCATACAAAATGAATGAGATAATGAACTTTATTTCCCTTCACAGTACACATTGTCCATGTTTTAATAGTTTTATTTTATTTTATTTATTGGAGAACAAACAGAGTTAAATGTACTTAATAGTTACTTACAAGCTAGATTACAAATAAATATGCATTTAGCTCCTCGACAGTTCCCACTAAAACATAATAGGTACTATAATATATTTAGTTTACTAACTACAAAACGGTTTCATTACTAAAGACTACAATTACTTACTTATATTATATTATACTTACTACCTATACATTACAACGAAACCACCCTACCAACCATCATCTGGGATGATTTTTAGTAGTTCATTTTTGTACTGGCTAATGGACGTGTTGAAGATGTCAACCGAGACTAGGGTCTTATTGTACTCGTCACACATGCGGCGCAGTGGCGCTCGCACGCCCGCGCACGCGACCGGTGTGTGGAGGCCTTTACTCTTGCAGGTCGGCACGGCGAACAGGGCTTCGGCGGAGCGCGATCCGCGCCGCGGCGGCACCCGGAACTGCATACGATGCAGTAACTCGCAGCTATTGTATTTGCTTCGGCAGACTTTATACAGTACAACTGCATCGGATATTTTTTGACGTTTTGACAGTGATGTGATTTTATATTGCTTTAGAAGGTTTTTGTATGACATTTTTTTACCCGTCAATCTCTTATGCATAATTCTTAGGATTTTTTTTGAATCATTTCAATAGAATTGCAGTATTTGGCATAAAGAGGATTCCATATAACAGATGCGTACTCTAAGTGTGGTCTCACTAACTCCTTATAAAGTAATAGATATGTATATTTTAAATACTTTAGCTGACCTAATGACGAATCCTAGCATTTGATATGCTTTGCGCACTATTTTATCGATATGTGAGTCAAAATGTAGTTTTTCGTCATATAAGACACCGAGATCACGGGCCGCTTTTAATAATTATTTTGCTTTTTGCTTAGTTATTCTGCTATTCTGAAACAAATCCAAAAAAATAAACACCATAAAAAGCGGTCCAGTCGTTCTTGAGTTATAAATGGTGTAGGTAACTAATATGCCTCTGGAATCACACTCCTGTAATATTAAGTGCAAAACGAACAGTGCACACTTATCGCGTTCATACGCACCCGCCCACCTATTGCTGGGCGGGCGGCATTAAACAATAACCGCGCTTGCAAACGTAAGCGATACTTTATGCTGCGACCGCACGCGATCGCAAATGTGTCGTTGGTGATTTGCTGTTCTTAATAGTTAATTGTTAACCAAGCTGTTTGAATGCACTTGTAGCACAACAGGTCAGAGCTACATTTAAGGGTCACTAAGAGGACGCTTGACTGTTAACGATATCAAAATAAAAATAAATAAATAAATATTTTCGGACAATCTTACACAAATCAACCTAGTCCCAAACTAAGGAAAGCTTGTATTATGGGTACTAGACGACGATATACATACTTATGTAGAGAAAAAATACTTAAATACATAGAAAACCTCCAAGACTCAGAAACAAATATTCGTGCTCATCACACAAATATTTGCCCTTACCGGGATTCGAACCCGGGACCTTCAGCTTCGTAGGCAGCGTCACTACCCACTAGGCTAACCGGTCGTCAATTACGCCAACGATTAACGATAACAATGTGCATTACATCTCAACCAACTATCAATTGATTGTCGTTTTCACGCTTCTTAATCTATTACAGTTGTAGGTAGCTATCCTCGAAAAGCCTCATTCGCTCGGCCGTTTTCACTTCATTTTAATTACTCGCAATTGGGCATGTCGCTAAATTCCCGCTAGAAATTTAATCTACATAAATGATGTTAGTGTACATACTGACACAAATATTTTGGAGGGCATTGACCCGCTGGACATTAAATAAACTTAATAATAACAATGGAGCCAATTAGGTGTGACTGAGCATACCAGTTGGAGCATTAACTCCTAGTGTTAACGTGAATAGGCAGTTTATTTTGAAATATGAACGGAAAATACGTTACCATTTGTTTTGAAAATGTGAGCTCACTATTCGTTGATGCATAATGGCTATTATTTGTAATTATATTGTAATGTAGATGCATACGAGTGCTTGATCGTAACCTGTAGCATATATTTCCTGAATGGTAGCCAAAATCTGGCACAGAGACGTAGACGTTAGTGTCATATGCGTTGCAAGGGTTAAAGGCAGGGTTACAAATGTTATACTGTTCTATTTACTCTTTCCCCGATTATTAGTCAATACATGGATCTTATACCCCTACGTTCCCGATATTTCTTAGAGCTGCTCTGACGTTTATTGTTAGAAACTAACTTAATCAAGTGTATTTGTACAACTTACTCTACAATTTTTTTATCTAATAAATAAAAAGGACGTCTAAAACCTCCCTCTTTCTTGTATCAGTCCAACATCGTCCCAACAAATAACGAAGAAGGTATGAACAAGCCAAAAAGCCTATAAGCTACATTAGCATAAAGTTTCGTGTTCGTCTGACAACGAAGAATGTGGCGTGCTATCTATTGTCCGCTACGGTTGAATTATTATTTCAATGGTATTTTTTTTATTAGAAAAAGGAGGCGTTTACTGGAAAATAAACAGAGCTATTGACATATCGCGCGAGGCTGTTGCCCAGAGCCGTGACCCGTGAAGTAATTTACGGAGCAGATTCCATTTATAACCTTTCGATCGCTGCTTTCCCATAAAGCCTCACAGACCATCCTCTCGCAAAAGGAGCGTTGGATGTTACGTAAATCAAAATCATCTGATATCGTGCTATTGTTGCGTGTTTATAGGTACGGTTTCCAGGTCGCGTGCTCAAGTCGCGTGATTTGTGTGGCTCTGAGTCTTTCGTGACGTCGCTTGGGGGCCCTTCCCCCCACAAATGGTGGGGTCAACAGGACCCCACATACCACCGGGTGCGGTAACATGTCCGACCCCGTTTCGCTATGAAACGACAGTTTTATTTTATTTCCCTTCAAGTCGAGACAATTGCTTCCCTTTAAAAAATGTAGGTTCCTGAAGCGGCCTGAGGCTTCTAGGTTTTCAGTTAGTGGTATGAGTTAGGTTGTCTAATTGGAAACTCTTTACATTTCTGTACTTAGTACTCTTATTTGCATTCGTCTGGTAATGGAGACTATGTTTACATTTCTGTTTAAATAGTTCGCTGGATGCGGGTGGTGCAGGACCGGTCACTTTGGCACTCTTTCATAGGCCTACTATGTCCAGCTGTTGTTAATATGATGATAATGACAATTATTAGAGGATCGCGAGATATTATTTAAAAAAAAACATTTATTGCAGAAAACTGGTTCCATATTTTGTTAGTAACAATTGCCTTAAAATACTATGTTACACACATGAAATAGATAAAAATAAAAAACACTTAAAACTAAACTAACCGGGCTCTCCTACCGCGCTTCATCTATCCCTATTGACACACCCAGTACGTGTATGATCAGATCTTAGTTTGTTGCTCATTACTTACAGTTGGCATGTCACAAAATGTCATACATATCATATTACTGAAGGGAAGAATACCACAGGATCTACTCATTAGATAAATTATTATGAAAAGCAGACGTGTCAGTGGACGCGATCTGCGCAAGCCATCAAGTACAAATTCTTAACCAATTGCTGAATGTCTGCGAGACAGATTGCAAGAAAATTATCACAAAAAAAAAAAAAATCATATTACTAGTGGCTCTGTGAATTGTAGAAATCGCGATTTTTTTATATTTTATTGCTGCATTTAAAAAAAGCTATTTGTAGATGAGAACAGCGGGACAGCGGGACAGACATCGGACACTGGACCAACGATTTTCGACCCAAGATGAAGCATAGAACTTCGTTTGCTTCGCTCTCTCGTTCGATTATTAATACACATTATACTACTATTAAATTATAGTAGTTTATGTGACTGTACATAATGAAAAGTATTAAACACGAGTGTGGGTTTATGAAACGAGCCAACCGCGAGTTTCATAATAACATCACACGAGTGTTTTAATGCCTAATTATGTACAGTTACATACACTAGTTTATCTATCCACATATCATAAGCCTCCATGATGCATTCAGGAGCCGCATATTATGACCGGCATCGCGGCGTTGTTTTCTGGAAGCTGTCATAGTTTTTTTCTTAATTCAGAGACAAACTAAGTCGGATTCAACTATCATAACGTTCGATATCTTACTTATGTGCGACATTTGTCAAATTTGTATGCAAATTGACAATTCATTTCGAACTAAACGTCATCTCGACTGATATTAGAATAGAGGTCAAATCAAATTTCTTTGTTTTTCAAAGATGTTCGAAATTTGAATGAAATAATAATATCGAAATCGATGTCATTATTTAGCAATAATAAAATTTTCACAGATAACAAATTTGTTCTAACAAAACAGTTTATTTTTATGGTGGTCATAATGTGCGGTTCTTGAACGCAACATGGAGGGTTTATGATATTTGGATAGATAAACTAATATATTTGATTCGATTTAGATTTACATTTTATATCTTTACGTTGTTAGAGGTTATAAAAAAATCATACGTCTTTTCTTTTCAATAATTGCCGTAGTGAGATGGTGACTGCTACGCATATACAGCCTGTATTTTTAATATTACCTCAAATTGTACCTCAAAAGGTAATAGGGCTATGAACCGGTTCATTGCAAGAAAATTTTAAGTTAGTCTTAACTATCAAAGTATAACTAATTTTTGAAAATTTATGGAGCAGCAATGTATTGCGTACTCTTTTGACACATGGAAGAAGCGGGTCACTTGTGACAGTTGTGACGTGACGTCAATAATACAAAGTAGTGATGCATTGCGTGCCGAATTATTTTGTAAGGAAAAAAAAAATGGTATGTTAAGAAAATTTTCTTGCAAAATCGGTTCATATCCCTAACACCTACGTCTGGTTACAATTTGAGGTAATATTAAAAATACACGCTGTATACTTACGAAGGCATGATTACGCATGAGAAGTCATCAAAATGAATTAGGTACTGTGTAAAAAAAATGTTCCTTGGATAAAACAAAAAACCGAGACATCATATCGAGACAAAATAAATAAGACTAACTTTGACTAATATCTAATAGGTACTATCTAAATAGCAGGTTAAGGACGGGTTGCACCAACTTACGATTACAGACGGATCAACGTTAAACATGGCGCCGGCAGCTGTCATTCCATACAAACTTGTCAAACATTCCATACATTCAGATTTTAACAAACACCGCTTACCATTACAGACGTTTTGGTGCAAACCACCCTACGCACAGAATAAGTACTAGTACTACGTACAGAAGGTTCTCTGTTAACAAATTCCCTGTTTAGGTACGCCAAACGTGCCTAAATGTGGCCATCCCTTTCTATCGCATGCAACGCGCTACGACCCGTGCGAGCGTCCCGTACCAACGCGCGGCAACTACTAATGGACCGCCAAGTGGCGGCCGGCCGGCATGTACTTGTAGCGGCGCGACGAAATCACAGAGTGAACCGCCCCTGCCCTAAGTCAGTAGCAAACAAATTATCGGCGCCGTTAAGTATACTTACTTTACAAATTGAAGATTTAAAATACTGATCTTCAGCTTCAAACGGAAAGAGTTGCGACAATCCCCAAGTTATTCTACTCCAAGGACGCATTTCACGACATTTTTAATCAGGGCTTGAAAAAATCGCGGAAGCAACAAAGGAAAGGCATTAATAAAAGGTGCTTAGAAACGAATAATCTACGCGGTCGAGTGACGGCGTGGATTCTTGGGGACCGATTTGACACTAACGTTTTACATTCAAATTTGTTTCTACCACTTGCCTAGTGATGTGCCGTTGGGAATATAATATCCTATATTCGTCATTTAAATCGGGAACTTTCAGGCAAAATCCCGATAACGGTGCATAATTACGTTTGGTTTACGCGTGCTGAGCTACGTGTCAGAAGTATCAGAAAAAGCGTCTGCAACATTGCTTTCATATTGGAACAAGAAATGTATGTGTCTTGTTGACCCTGAAGACAGTTGATTATCGTAAAACGAGTCTGGAGAAACATGGAACTAAAGTTTTCAGGAAATACTTTAACGCCTGTTACTATACCTACGAGTATGTGTGCCCTAATCACTAATCAGGCACTTGGACCTCTCAGCACTTAAGTTTAGATACTAACATAGTTATTCAAGTTTATTGTAATACTAACATCAATGGATTATTTTATCTGAAATAAATGTTTTTTAGGGTTCCGTGCTCAAATAATAAAACGGGACCCTATTACTAAGACTCCGCTGTGCGTCTGTCTGCCTGTCTGTCTATCTGTCTGTCTGTCTGTATGTCTGTCTGTCTGTCTGTCTGTCTGTAGTTCTGTCTGTCACCAGGCTGTATCTCATGAACCATGACAGAAAACACAGTTGTAATTTTCACAGGTGATGTATTTCTGTTGCCGCTATAACAACAAATACTAAAAAACAGAATTAAATAAATATTTATAGATGGTACGGAACCCTTCGTGCGCGAGTCTGACTCACACTTGGCCGGCTTTTTATTATAATTTTTTTATTTTATGTTTTTATATATTTGTGCATTAGGGCATTTATTTGTGTGATGAGCACGAATATTTGTTCCTGAGTCATGGACGTTTTCTAAGTATTTATTTCTATATATAAGTATATCGTTGTCTAGTATCCATAGTACATGCATTGCTTAGTTTGGGACTAGGTCGATATGTGTAAGATTGTCCGCAAATATTTATTTATTTTATTTATTTATGTTATGTATTTATATAAATACCTATCTAATTTAGTACGGGTTTTTTTTCTGAACTCAGTTTCTTTTTCTGTTACGGTTGCTAGGCAACAGGTGAAATAAAGGTAGTATCTATTAGTGTGTGATCTTGAGAATAAGTAGATTTATAGATATAATTTTGCTGCATAGTTTTTTAAGTATAAATAATAATAAATACTAGGGGACAATATTACACAACTTGACCTAGCCCCATAGGAAACTAAATAAGGTTTGTATTATGGGTACGATATATTTATATATGTAAATATTTAAATACATAGAAAACATCCCAGACTCAGAAACAAATATATATGCTCATCGCACAAATATTTGCCCTTACCGGGATTTGAACCCAGTACCTTTGTAGGTGAAATGTAGGGAGATAAAGGAAATTAGCTCCAGTCATGATAACGATTGTATTCGAAGACAAAGCCTGTCAGCTGACAGATCACTATACCAGCAAATAAAGAGGTTAACATAAATAGGTGCTTACCTACACTACACCTCCACTCTTATTTAGCTGACCACAACATAAGGTACAAGAAACTACCATGACGTAGAACAAAGTAACAAACACTGAAAGCTAACTAAGTATGTTAAATAAAGTAATACATCGTCATGACTTATAACAAGGCGGATTATTCAATCTACATTGACGTACAGGTCGCGGTGGGGACATTAAGGCTCTCGGCGGGCTCGATGCCCCACCCGAAGCTAATGGCTCAGGTGTGACCGCAGCCGAGCTAGTAGAGGGCTGCGTAATAGATGGCGCACCCGGTGTACTGTCAGCCATCGTGGTGGTCAATCCTGACCTAACGACCCCAGAACCGGCAACGATCGATGATCGAACCTCTTCTACTAAAGGTGGGCCGCTCTCCTGACTGCAGGAAGAACTTGGGCATATCAAAGAATTCCTAGTTCTCCGCTTCAATTAATCCCTGTGCCTATGTGCTGACTTACCCTGCTCGTCTAATACTTGGTAATCCCTAGAACCTAACTGCTGTGTAACCTAGCCCGAAGAAACCGGCGGATTTGACCTACAAACAAGTAACCGAGGCTCTTAGTAAACATTTACAGCCAAAGCGCTCGGTAACGGCGGAAAGATACCGTTTCCGTCAACGGAGGCAGAACGTAGATGAGAGTATCACTCAGTATATCGCTGAGCTGAAGAAAATGGCCAAGTTTTGTGAGTTTTCTTCGGGACTTGAGGAAAATTTGCGTGATCAGTTTGTGTGCGGCTTAAATAATGACGTTATCAGACAAAGGTTATTTGCGGAGGACGGCTTAGAATACGAACGTGCCATACGGCTCGCCGGTTCTTTAGAGGCAGCGGAGCGGGATGCGGCGGTCGTGGAGCAAGCGGGACCGAGCGGGAGCGTCGGAGTCCTGAAAGAGGGTGCGGGCGCGGTACACGCGCTGGCAGCAAGGGCCGGGCACGCGCTGCGAGGACGCGGCCAGTGCGGGAGCGCGGGGCCGACACCGACACGGCGCGGGGGCAATGCAGCCCTGTGCGATGTCTGCGGGGCAACCGACCATGTCAACGCTGGCTGCAGGTTTAAGAATTTCGTGTGTCGTTTGTGTGGTAATAAAGGCCACCTCAAACGAGTCTGTCCGGAGCGAGCGGGTGCGGCCGGCAGAGGAAAGGGCCGCTCGGCCGTGTACACCTTGCAAGCATCGGCAACAGCGGAGTCTAGTGAAAACAGCCTGGTTGAGGACTATGAGCTAGAGGGCGATCTTCATCAGCTGTGCTTGAACAGTTACAAACCGGTGAGCATTGATTTAGATATCGATAATGTAAAGATAGTAATGGAAATCGACACAGGAGCGGCCGTTTCCTGCGTAAGCAAGAGTACTTACTTGAAGTATTTTAAGCATAGGCCGATCAGTAAGTCTGACATGGTTTTCAGATTTTATGATGGCACGAAGGTTAAACCTTTGGGTATTATCAAGCCGGTGGTTAAATACCAGGGTCAGGCAAAAGCTTTAGAGTTATTTGTGGTCGACGGGGGGTCAACTTCACTTTTAGGTCGGCACTGGCTAGCCGAGTTAGGTATTAATACTCCAACTTTCAAAAGTATTAATATTAACGAGTTCTCAAACTCGAAGACGGAATGTTGTAATGTATCGGTTTTAATTGACAGGTATAAGGAGCTATTTAGCGACGGACTCGGGCGGTTTACGGGCAGTAAGGCAACGTTGCGGGTGCGCGAAGGTGCCGCGCCGGTGTACTGTCGGGCGCGCCCCCTGCCGTACGCGATTAAGGATCAGGTCGACCAGCAGCTTGACGACATGCTGCGAGAAGGTATTATCGAGCCTGTAGACACTTCAGAGTGGGCCACTCCCTTAGTTCCCGTAAGGAAACCGGATGGTAGCTTACGTTTATGTGCTGACTATAAGATAACGTTGAATCCCGTCTTACAAGTGGACAGGTTTCCGCTGCCCAGGATAGACGACTTACTGGTAGGGCTAAACGGCGCGCAAGTATTTTCTAAGATAGATCTCTCGCAGGCCTATAATCAAGGAAATTAGCTCCAGTCATGATAACGATTGTATTCGAAGACAAAGCCTGTCAGCTGACAGATCACTATACCAGCAAATAAAGAGGTTAACATAAATAGGTGCTTACCTACACTACAGTAGGTAGCGTCACTACCCACTGGGCTAATAGTTGATACTCGTAGTTAGATTGAGGTAACAAAGAGCAAGTTATTCATCTAGGCGCTAATTCCTATTTAGTTTGGGAGGCCTTGCTTCACCTAGGTAACAGTACCTATACTAGTCTAAACTAATATTATAAATAGGTAATGTCTGTGAAGTTATAAGTTTATGTTTATGTATATGAGCGAGCATTAGTCGTTTGGCTGCCGCATGTCGCACCGCCTCACACGACGCCTAATATTTGTTTAAACAACGACGGTGGCAAACAAGCTTACGGCCTGCCTGATGTTAAGCAGCCTATGGACACTTGTGACTCCAGAAGAATCACAAGCGCGTTGCCGACCCTTTATTTTATTCACTTGACGATTCGCTGTGTTGGCAGATAGAGACATGCAGGTCCCTCACTCCCAACACAGGGCATCCTAGGGAGCTCTGGCGACCTTACTCACCACCAGGAACACAACACCACATGCCTCATAGCATGCAATAATATAGCAACACTACAAAGCAGTGGTGCTATTATGGCTGCGGTCTTCTGTAAGGTGTATGTACTTCCCCAGTTGGGCTGCTCCACAAGCGAGATGACATTTCGCTGTGCCCTACCTCTCTGTACAACCCCCTAAAGCCTAATGTACGGTTCTCGGGAATTTGAAGCTTTAATACAGACGTTTCATTTCATATTTAGAGTGGATTTGCGTTGAGCCGGCTCCTCGCGGACGTGGACGGCTGCGCTCAGCTGTCATCGCATCTGATCGGCTCCGTCCGGCTTTTGCCTACTGCACTCTACCGGGTGCTCCTGCATCCGTTGCCATGCAGCGCCACGCGACACGGTCTGCCCAGTTCAGAGGGAATCGTACTTAAACAAGGCTCTTCTGGTAACTTTACATCAGGCTGATATTATCAGCGCTGCCAACTGTAAAGCGTCTACAGAAGTGAAAGAATGAATATTACAAATGAAATGATTCAATTTGAAGCATCATTCTTTTGTGATGCCTTTCGGAATCCTGGAATCATTTATTTGTTCCCTTATATAATGGTAGCAGGAAAAGATGAATCACGTTAGAACTTGGTGCTCAAAATTATCCACACACCACTCTAGTGCCAAAAGAATGAGGATTTCTTGCATAATTTTGAACGTGTTATTTTGCCGCCGCCACCTTCTGCTGCTAACTATAAATAGTAGCTTTTGACCATTATTCTCACTCTCGCACACACACTCTCTCAACATGAAAGAGACAACGTCATCAGAATTGTAGTTGTATCGCTTTTATTTATAACACCTATTTATTTTAATTCCATTATTCGATACAAAAGTCGTTCAATACTTGTCACTTTGGAACCACCACATAAAACATCGGTGACAAAGCGAAGGAAGGTTTAAAAAGTTTTAAAAGAAAGCGAAGTTTTAAAAACTACATGAAATTTCCAAAAATCAAACACTACACAATTTAAGATAATACGGGTACCAAGATTGGCTTGTACAGACCAAGAACTAAACTGCTGTTTTTGTACGTTTGTTCCTAAATCGTAAGACATAACGGACTTCTAAATAGCTGAGACAACTAGTATTTATTTACGGAAAAACATTTCAAAAATAGATAGACCTTTTATTCTCCTGATGCAATACAATTTTAAGGATAGATATTTTTAAATTCAGCCGGCGATGGAGACTGAATACGGAATTTCCTGGCACTCGCAGTAGTCAAGTGTTTATCCGCTCGCTAACTATTTCGAGAGTAACTCAAATAAAACCTAGTTTACTGACACAAAGCAGTATCATTATTTTTAATTTCTGCTTCAAATTGACAAATGGCACTTCACTGGTTTTACTTATTTATTAATTTATCTGTTTTTATTGTTTGATTGTTTTTTTTTTACCTTGCTTTACATAATATTTTGTTTTTTGTAACCGTGTCTTCTGGCAATAAGCACCAAACCCCAACTGTTTTAGCTTCTGCGACCGATATCACAAGGGCTCGGCCTGAAAACCAGCGTCACATGCTGAAACTGAGACCCATTGCCTCACTGTTATTATTATTATAATATTTTCGCTCTCTTAATTTGTAATATACTGTTTTCTTTGATTTTGATATATAATTTTATATTACACTAACTTTTATTGTAAACTTTTATGTAATTTTCTGATTCTGAAATATTAAATATACGAGCATTGTAAATACATTTACTGCCAGGAACCCGCCCAGCGGACGCCTACGCCGTAGGCACTTTCCGCCACTTAGCGGGAAAACCACGGGATCAGCTACGAGCGCAGCGCGTAGCGATTCTTGGAATAGGTTTAGCGTGTAATAAGGTAAACATCTAATCCTCGACGTTTAACTAGTATATGACATGGGCGGCATAAATTAAGTGACATGGCTTTTTGTAATGTGTACCTACGTTTTAGTAAAGCCAGAAAAAAAAAAAAGAACTTACGTTTTGAGACGAAGGATTTGCAATACCCTTACAGGGTGTCCTGTTGTACCTACTATAGACTGTAAGATATTTACCTGACATGAGTGCAATAAAGTATTCTTATGCTTAAATTCGAATGATGAAAAATCCTATTAGTTCGAATTTAACCCAAATTTAAAATCAATAGCAATATCATATGGAACACTAGTGCAACGTCGCGGACTAGGACGTTTACCTTACGTTGCCTCGAAACAGAATGATGTTTATTATTTTTCATCACACTTGCTCATAAATGGTGTTATTCCTTGCCTGTATACAGAAGGACAATGGCCTAAATTGTTCTCGCGGGTAATAATGGTCCCAAGGGATTAATGAGCTTGTGTGTGATCTGATTGGTTAAGCAAATCTGGACGGCAAGAATTCTGCTCTGTGATTGGTTGGAAAATAAAATCGAGCATGGAGCATGTGGTTCATGCCCTGCAAGAACCACATGCTCCGTGCTCTGTGATTGGTTGAAATATTGAAGCTCCGACCTCCACTCGCACTGATCTAGAAGTGAAGTTGTCAATTTCGTCAACATTTGATTGATGCCCTTGTATAAAACGTAGGTTTTTCTGTCTTTTGTAGTTATTTATTTCCTCGCAAATGTGATGAAAAACATTGTGTATAACACGGGCGTAAGAATATTGCAAACTCGAGTCATCAAAAGCCCTCCGCCTTACGGCGTCAAGCTCTTGATAGACTCTCGTTTGCAATATTTCTCATACGCCCCTTGTTAAACAATGTACTATAACGCCACGCCAGGCCGTAAGTTGGATTTACCGCCCACTACGCGGGCAGAAAATCCTACTTCCTGGCCAGGGAGAGACGTAAAACTTTCTTCACCGCCCTAGGTAAGGTAATGTACTATTTCAGAAAGATCTAGGAAAGGAACATGATTCTCAGGGTTTTTGCTATTCTGACAGAATCTTTAACCATAGTTTTTACAACTATCTGTAAGTTGTATGTTGTATTACAAGCGAAAACCTCGTTTTAACTCTTTTCATAAGAATGAGACTTCTGTATATAATAAAAATTGAAAATGGTTATGCAATGGGCCTTGCTCAGTTGTGTTTTGCTTGGAACTAAAAGTCACACAGTCGGTGGAATTACTGAAAAGGATTTATTTTATTCTTATTATTCTATAGGTAGTAGTGCACTATTGGGTGTGGTGGTCAAATTGACTGTTATATAAGCACACAGCACGGCTATCACAAGACGGCCGCGACATACTCTCGAGTTCTCTCGCACTATCCTTTGCACTACATTATTAGACCACTTAGAAAGAGACGGATAGTGCGAGAGAGCTCGAGAGTATGTCCCGGCGGTCTTGTGATAGCCGAGCTGGCCCCGTAGCATGGATGGCCTATCACGCGATAAATGACATGATAGAGCATCCGTCCCTGGCTGACACCGTTCGATAGAACGAGACGACGCTGTTATCTTGTCACTTATCGCGTGATATCCATGCTACGGGGCCTGGTGTGCTTATATTTGTCGTACCCAAAAGAAAACATGTATAGTTTAACTTTAGCCATAAGAAAGTGCTACGCCCTTACAGGGTTTCCATGTACTTAGCATTTAAGATTTCTACCACCTTATGTAACCATGGTTTTGCAATAAATATATGAATATGAATAAACATTTATGTGACGCCTAGCCAGAATTACCCTAATCAAACAGTTTCTCCATACTGAAACTTATGCTGTAAGAAACTTAAAGTTGTTCATAACGGTAGTCCAGATACGAAAATCTTAAATGTGGAGATATTTTCACAGCTTTAATACCAAAATTTTCTTCATTTGGCTTACATGTTAAGCCTTCTTCAGAAATCAGGAGAGCGCGTTGGCGTAAGGCCAAGTTTTAGACTCTGCGGTCTTTTTACATTTAATGCTCTTAAGTTTGATGTAGTGGACTCGACTTATTAGGTTGCACTGAGATTAATACTGTTTATTTTGCTAAGAGGTTTACGGGAAATTGCTTTCAGGGAAATGGGTGATGAAACTTCGTGATTTGAAACTTCAGTTTGCTTGTTAGCTGTGTGTAGAGATTGGAGAACGATGTAATTTCTGAACCAAGTTGATGAAGTTTGAGATGCAATGCCATTAAAGGCTTTGACTTGGCCTGTATCGGTGCAAATATGTATCAAGCTCTTAGACTTTGAGGCGAATGCTGCAGGCAGCGTGACGCCTAAAGTTTGTGGTTGCTGGAACAACACTTTGGAGCTAACCTCATTACTTTGGGCAACGAAGGGCCAGTGCTGGAGTATACTTCAAGATACGAGTATAAGTTTCGTTGTTTGTAAATACGTCCATGATTATAAAAGTGTTATTCTTGTCACACAAGTGTCACATAATTCAGCCCATGTCTCAAAAAATCTGCATATGGGTGTTAAACAATTAAACGTTTCTTAGTCGTACTAATAAATGTGAACGGATTTTCTCAAATACTGCGGTATTAAAACTTGTAGTTAGGTACATGAAATAAACAAACATAGGCAAGGCAGGAGCTATTAAAAAGAAGAAGATAATGATGGATAGAAGAACATCCAACAACTCCCTAGGATGCGCTGTGTTGGGAGTGAGGGACATGCATGTCTCTTTCTGCAAACACAGCGAATCCTCAAGTGAAAAATGGATCGGCAACGTGCTTGTGATTGTTCTGGAGTCACAAGTGTCCATAGGCGACGGTACCAGTTTAACATCAGGCAGGCCGTAAGCTTGTTTGCCACCGTCATAGTATAAAAAAAAATAAAAAAATAAACATCCTTCTTCCTTCGTTCGCGGCCTATTACGATTGTATAACCAAGTATTAGACCGGCAATGCAGCAGTATTAAACAATCTGCCTATTGTCTATTATTGTTAATGTTTATTGAAATTTCGTTTTCTTCACTAAATGTTTTATTCTGGAGTTGAATAAAGAATAATGTATTTGTATTAATTGAATTTGTCTAGTATTGTATTATATTAAAAACAATACGCCCAGCGTTAAAACATGCATTCTTCTTATGCTAAAGTAAATTGAACAAAAATAAAAATCAAAATGAATACTAATGATTTGGCAACGTACAAAGGATTTACAAAAGCGTTTTTCACAAAAAAATTGTCTCTCAACGACAACGCCTAAAGAATAAATGCTACAGGCATTCATGAGCACGTTTTTATCATGCCCACGTCATTTGTCAGCGGGACAGAGGCGAGCGTTAATTTGACAAGGGATCAGCTCTGACCTGGGCAGGAAAACTCGCGTTATTACTTGGTACCCTGTCAAAGTTTTTCGTAATTATCTGTGTGCGCAGGAAATATTATAACGTTAATTAACTTTCTTTATTTGAAATTCAGAGGATTAGGGAAATTCGAAAGAGTTGCGTTTAGTTTCAATTTGTATAACAACGCGTAGTTCCTAATAGTTACCACCAGAGGCGCTGTTCGCGTTGCCATAAAAATTGAAACTAAACGCAAACGCGTTCGAAAACGTATTGTATCGAGTCCCTGTGTGACCGAACAATGAAGAAAATATGGAGAAAACTAATTTTCCCGGACATGAGACCTATCTAGATCGATTTCTAGCCCCGTAAACCCCTGTAATCCAAATTTCATCGAAATCGTTAGAGCCGTTTCCGAGAACGTGATTGCAAATATATATATATATATATATACAAATATTGCTCGTTTAATAGTATAGGATAGGATAAAACTTATACTAGAGATACAGGTGGCCAACAGTAGTAAATAGTATTCAAATAATACTAATAAACATGTCAATGTACAAAAGTATAAGCAGGCCTGTCAGTAGCAATGTAAAAATAAGTAAATCTTAACAACAGGAACACTCGGTCTTTGGGAAAAACCAGCACAAGACAATTGGGTACTTTCCTGGGTAAAAAATATATTTTTCTACTCGTCGACTTTAATCTTTGAATTAAGATTTCGTACACGAAACTAAGATCACATACTTTTTAATCCTGGAGCTCCACGAGCTCGGTCACGAACTCGTATGGTTTCATAAGATAACCGCCAGCAGTCATCTTATGAATCCAGGAGCTGTATAAGATAACTGTGAAGACATCAACGCGCACAATGGGGAAGATGCAGCTTTAATATTTACCATTATTTTGTAATCAAAATGTTGAAAAAACATAAAATAATAGCTACTGAAACGTTTTTACTTTAATTTATACTAATTTCAAACAATAATCACGATTTCAAGTAATGTGAAACGGAACGTGTTTTTATCCACCGATCAGCGACTGGTGACGTCACTCCTGTTATGACAACTAATGAAAGGTTATAATTGTACAGCGAAAGACTGAAATTAGGAATTTTGAATATGGAATATTTGAAATGGTCTTAAATTATGGCGAGTGATAAACACGAGTGACGTCACAGGAACTGTAGATCCGTTTAGGCGCGAACGTTTGAATTGTCAGTTTGTATCAGACATTTTTTACTATAAATTATAGTATTTTCATTTTTTAATACACTCGTGGTCCATTCTGCATGAAATTGTTTCAAATGAAAGCAAAAATGAAAATATTGCATCTTGCCTATTACTAACCTGCTGCGCTTCATTTCAGCAAGGCAATTTTCAATAGATACCAAGTTTGTTTAATAAATTATTATTTCCGTTGACTCGTAAAAAAAGTATTGTATACAATAGTTATATAATTAGCTTTCTAAGTCTCGTACCTTAATTAGGCCACTCAGCAAGCTTCGTGGCCTAAAACGTGGTACTCGACTTAAAAAGCATCCATTATATAACGATTGCATAAACTACTATTATATTTAGTCCGTCAGTTAGATTATAAAAAATACTGGATACGTATTTTTTATTTTGTCACTTACACAAAAATTGGTGCAGATATAGCAAGTTAAAGTTTCGCGTGACGTCACATTATGCTAAACAGTGTACTATACTGTGACGTCACGGGAGTTTTAGGAAAGTAGCCAATTATACAGCACATTTAATATTTATGTAAATTCGGGATTCCAAAAGCTTAGATAGTCTTAAAGTATTTCTATCTTTATTTGATAGGGTGAAAAACAGACAATAGTATTCTTCAGTGTATATATCAAAAAACCGAAAAATAACGAACTTTTTACTGACCAGACTATTTATATACCAATGCTATTTTATTTAAAATATGAGGTAGATGTATTACTTTAAAGTGCTTGTTAAATAATGATTAAAACCGTTTTGAATCCCCGTCATATTATGATCATCTAGTTTTAGGAATGGCCATTTTCATTCATATATGTTAATTTAACGGATAGTTACGTGCCGTCACAAAACTGAACGTCTGACTTAAATATCACCTTAGCTAACCTCAAGCTACCACTTTTATTAAAACTCTCCGAATAAGGAGGTTCGATAAACACGAAAAAGATTCTTCATAATACATACATTAAGAGATGCATCGTAAAATTATGCTTAGCTTATCACATAATAAGGCCTCACTGCCGCTCCTGCCCAATGCATTCCCCCGAGCAATGCATGGAACTGACAGGTTAACTGTTCAAAAGTTCATAACTAGGAAACTAATTGGTCCCAGTAGTCCAGATAGCCGTTGTGGATGGTTCCCTAGAGTTCGTCTAGTAAATAACAAATACGAAAGTTATTGATCACAAACTATGGTACACTCAAGAGCAAAAGTTTCGGGTCGATGAAATACCGTCATATTTCCTAAAATAGTCCAAATGTTGTACAGTTTTTTAATCCTTTCATGATATTTATTAAATTTTACATCTAAACTGCAGAAATAACAGTAAAAAAGAAACACGTTACCAGGTTTAAATCGGACTCGTAAAAACCCATGAAAAAAACAACGTTAACGGAGCGAGATATAGCAAAAATCGTCATTTTTGGATGTTGATATCTTTATGATAGGATCCCGGAAATTGCTATTACATTTAGGTATTACGAAGACTAGTATGTTATGTAAATAAGACTAGTGAAAATTATTTAAAAAAACCTATTGCGGTTATTTAATTTAGGGTGACCCGAAACTTTTGCTCTTGAGTGTATTTAATCAAGTTTTTGTTTTAATTGTGCAGGTTTTAATTAGTGTGTACGCTGTTGAATAATCTATCAAGATGTTTGAGGCCTATGATGATAATGTTGTAGTCGTTTGTTAGTAATTTCTACTTACTTACTTACTGTTAGAAACTAAGGCGTGATCAGAAGTTTACGTTTTGAATTTAATTTGGATATGTAACAAACCTCTGTAGACCAAAGTGTGTCTTGTCCCTTTCTCACAAACACGAATGTCTACGTGGCAGATAGAGACAAAATAATCTTAACTGCATTTATGCCCGACGACGGCAGAGCCGAATAAAAGGGATATGATTTGAGGAGTCTGTATTTATTTATTTAAACTTTGTAGCACAAAACCAAAAAAATGTACAAATGGCGGACTTAATGCCAAATGAAATTCTCTACCAGTCAACCATAAGGCCAGCAGAGACACAATTTACGAGATACTGATTGATGATTAATGATGATTTTGGTATCAATTGATTCGAAATTATGCTCTGGGTTACATAGTCTATTATTATTATTTGTAAAAAATGGTTTTTTTCAGTTAGTTTTCCTACAGTTTTTTTACTTGTTTTGCTTGTTGTCAAAATAATAGGGAACTTGCATCTTAATATTTTATTACGAAAAACAAAAGTATAATCCAGCATTAAAACAACTGTAGCATTAAAACTTTGTAATGATTTATTTTTCTGATGCATTTGAAATCTGCGCGCGCCGGCACCCCCCGAAAACTCTCTATACTAAACGGGCTTATGCTATGACGTCATACTCCATAGTAAAGGCTATCCTTTACTATGGAGTATGCGATTATCTCCACAAAATTTACGTTTAAGTCTATACTTGTTATACAAAATATAATTTCTAATTTAATATTCTATGTAACTGTTACGTTATTTTTCAACACACCTGCTCGTAAAGTAGGTCTTATTACAGCGTATTTACACTGATAATGCAGAATATTACCCATGCCGTGCCTTTTACATTACATTATCGCACTAGTGACTTTTCATTACATATCTTTTTAAATATTAGCAAAATAATGCAGAATATTACCCATGCCGTGACTTTTACATTACATTATCGCACTAGTGACTTTTCATTACATATCTTTTTAAATATTAGCAAAATAATGCAGAATATTACCCATGCCGTGCCTTTTACATTACATTATCGCACTAGTGACTTTTCATTACATATCTTTTTAAATATTAGCAAAATTATGCAGAATATTACCCATGCCGTGACTTTTACATTACATTATCGCACTAGTGCCTTTTCATTACATATCTTTAAACATTTTCATTTTTTTTTTCCTCGCAAATGTGTTGATAAACGTCGTATGAAACACGTGAGCATTGGTCATTACACTTCTCGTCTCCATTAAGCCTTCGCCTTCGGCTCAGGCTTAAAAACCGACTCGGGTGTAATGACCAACTTAGCACACTTGTATCATAATGTACTATTATCGAAAAAATAAATAATAAATTTTCGTCATTTTAACGTAAGGTAAAACTAATAAAATCGTTTTTTTTTTTCTTTTGTATTATATCTCTACGTATATCCGCATCGATTGAGTGCAATTTATTCGAAATTGAAGTCCCATGCAAGTTCCCCATTGTTGGATGATCGTATATGAATGAGGTTTAAATAATGTTTAAGGCTTTCGCGCCATCCTGTCGCATTAGCTTACCGTGCAATGGAGTCGAGCGTGCAATGCAAACGTTTTTATCAAGTTGAATGCGTTAAGCGCTCTTTGAGCTGCACAGGACCAACATTTATTTCATGTTTGAATGACTTCTTTCGAATTCTAATCTTTAAGGCCTGAATAAATCACACGGTAGCGGTCAATAAGTACCTAGTAAAAAATACAGTTATTGACAAATTTACCGCCACCGCAAGCCGCGCCAAACTGTGAGAGGCTTAAAGCCATGCGCACTTTGGCATATGCAAATGTAAAATGGTCCTGCAGAGGGGTAATCACGTTACGTTCCGAACGCGCGTCGGTACAATTTAACTGTCAATTTTTCATATAAAAAGTGACATTTAGACCTACCCGACGTTCGTACAATGCGTTACGTGATCGATCTGCTGGATTAAAAGATAATTAAAGGGATAAAAACGTGTCGTGTTTTGAATCAGGATTTACTTAACGCGGTCTATCATGGCAAATATGATATAAAAGTGTCTCGATGCAATTTAAGATCCTAACAACGTCAACAATATCTTGGAACAAATCAAGTCATGAATGAAATAGATGTAGACAAGACTCATCATTTTCCTAGCGTTATTCCCGGCTAAAGGAGCCCGGGGTCAGCGGACCCCACCGGTGTCAAAGCGTTGACACCTAATCCCAAGATTTGGCATAGGCACTAGTTTTACGAAAGCGACTGCCATCTGACCTTCCAACCTGGAGGGAAATCTAGACCTTATTGAGATTAGACCGGTTTCCTCACGATGTTTTCCTTCACCGAAAAGCTAACGGTAAATATTCCGTACATAAGTTCCGAAAAACTTATTGGTACGAGCCGGGATTCGAACCCACGACCACCGCTTGACAGCCGTATGCCTGAACCACTAGGCTACCGTAGCTCATGTCTAGATGTAGACAAGACTATAGAATATAAAATCGCAGACGGCACTAAGGCTCTCATCATCATCATCATCATATCAGCCTAAATACATCCACTGCTGGACATAGGCCGCCTCCAAAGAGTGCCACAATGGCCGGTCCTGCGCTACCCGCATCCAGCGGACTCCCACGACCTTTACCAGGTCATCAGTCCACCTTGTGGGGGGCCTACCCACGCCGCGCCTTCCAACTGCGATGTATATAATGCCCAAATATATTCATAGCCACTTCATTACAAACAACGACATATTAATAACACCGAAACTTTAAAACGTCAACACAACATTATAAATTCAAATAAACGGGCATAGCCAGCGTCGAGTACAAAACAGCATCGTCCGTAAAGCGGCACCGAGCCCTTTACCAGCATGACCAATTTACCATGACACTTGCCCCTATTAACTATGTGCACGTATTAATAGCGAGAAGCGGTAGGTGCTTAGACTACGTAGGTCCAGTTACAGCAGACGTTCCGTATTCACAGACCCGAGTGCGATTTTATGATCCGTGAATATCGCGCAGGCATTTCTAGATGTTCGGATCACATTTTTATTGTTATGGAAATGGAGTTTCCCGTTAGTTGGAATTTCAAAAGGGTCGATTAGGACGTCTGGTTTTGAAGGTTGTTCACAATACGGCGTTCCCTTCCCCCTTATTTGTTGGATGTTCCTCGCTTGAGTTTCGACGCATGCCTTTCGTGCTGAATTTTTACCCTTGTGATTTCTTTAAAGTTCTATTGAAAGTGTGCGATTGAGGGCGTTTGTAGTCTGTGTTGAAAATTGAAATATCCTTTAATGCTTTTATTCAAGCTCGCTTGTGTGATTTTGATTACTGGCAGTTTTTCATTGAAGACAAAAGGTGTCTTAAACTTTTAGTAGAATTGTGCAATTCACTGCGTTTTTATTTTTGTATTGAAAATTGAAATTATTCTTTGCTGCTTTCATTTTTCATGATTTATTGAATGATGCTTTGTTTACGGGTAGTTTTGAATTGAAATTCAAATTATGCGTTTGACTGGGTTTTTTTGTAAGAATTTTGTTTTTTTTTTTAATGTTTCATGGTTTTAATTCTACATACTGTTTTAAAGTAAATTTAATGGTCGGTTTCTTAAACTTCTTTTCGATTTCGATTCTATTTTGTATTTGTATTGAATATGAGAATATCCTGTCATGTATTTTAGTTTCTAGCTCAAATTGCATGTAGCTTTGTTAATATTTTTTTAGGTAGAAATAGGTAGTTATTTTTTTTTAACTTCTATTGAAAAAGAGCGATTGACTGCGTTTTTGTAGCTTGTTTCAAAATTATTTTCCTTGATGCTTTTGTATTTGTAGCTCTATTCAATATAGTTTTGATTACGAACAGTAACTAAATTTCGAATACGAGCTGGATTTTAAATCAATTTCAAGTATTGCCGGAATAACGAAACGCGCCAATGGTTAACAAATGGAGCTGGCAAGCCGAGTCGGCTCGCAAACTATGAAATCGACTGATCAATTTTTATTGAATTTTCCGTCCAATATGAGCGACGAGGCGTTATTGATGGTAGCTCCGTGACAAGGCAGGGGCGCTAAAATGCTCCCAGTTACAGAATATTACAATGTATGTAAAGATGATGAGCTAACGGTAGACTAGTGGTTCAGGCATGCGGCTATCAAACGGCGGCGGTCGGGGTTTCGAATCCTAGCTTGTACAGTCGACTTCACTTTTGCACCTTATACCATTGTAATAAATAAATAAATAAAATAAATAAATATTACGGGACAATCTTACACAAATCAATCTAGGCCCACGGTAAGCTCAGTAAGGCTTGTGTTGTGGGTACTAGGCGATGATATATATAATAGATACATACATATAGATACTTATATACATATATAACATCCATAACTCAGGAACAAATATTCGTGATAAATACACAAATAAATGCCCTGACCGGGATTCGAACCCGGTAATATAAGGTGCAAAACTATAAACATATTTTTGGCGTCGACTGTACCAGAAAGTTTCTCGGAACTAATGTACTGAATATCATTTGATATTTCCCGTTAGCTTTTCGGTGAAGAAAAACATCGTGAGGAAACCTGCATACATCGATATGACGATATCGACGACTATGTTCGACGATTTGTATCTACTAATAGAACAAATTGGACATTTTCCTCTAATTTGCTCTAAGAATTTTATCGATAGGGAAAATTTAAGTGAGAGACCTGCATGTCTCTATCTGCCAACACAGCGAATCCTCAAGTGAATAATGGGTCGGCAACGCGCTTGTGATTCTTCTGGAGTCACAAGTGTCCATAGGCTACGGTACCTGCTTAACATCAGGCAGGCCGTAAGCTTGTTTGCCACCGTCGTTATATAAAAAATATATATCTAGTTCTAACGATAGAGCAAATTGGAGGAAAACAGATCTACTGGTATTTCGACAGCTTTGACGGAGTATCTACTAATAGAGCATATAGGACATTTTCCTCCAATTTGCTCTATTAGTAGATACAAATCGTCGAGCATAGTCGTCGATATCGTCATATCGATGTATGCAGGTTTCCTCACGATGTTTTCCTTCACCGAAAAGCTAACGGGCAATATCAAATGATATTCTGTACTAGTTCCGAGAAACTTTCTGGTACAGTCGAAGCCAAAAATATGTTTATAGTTTTCGCTTTATTACAATGGTATAAGGTGCAAAAGTGTAAATATATTTTTGGCGTCAACTGTACAAGCCAGGATTCGAAACTCCGACCGCCGCCGTTTGATAGCCGCATGCCTGAACCACTAGGCTACCGTAGCTCAGCATCTTTACATACATCGTAATATTGCTGCTGGATGCGGGTGGCGCAGGACCGGCCATTGTGGCACTCTTTGGGGGAGGCCTATGTCCAGCAGTGGACGTCTTTCGGCTGATATGATGATGATGATGATGATGAGTAGATACAAATCGCAGAGCATAGTGGATAGATTCCACATGGTTGCATGGTGGATACATGTGAGAAGAAATACGTGAAGTCCCCAATCTGCACTGGACCAGCGTGGAGACTACTGCTCGTTCCCTATCATTCATGAGAGGAGGCCTGTGCCCAACAGTGGGACGAATATAGCCTGATGAAAGATTGTACAGCCAGCAAAGTAGTTGCGTACCCCTGCATTCAAACTTGCATGCAGGGGTGCGTAACTACACTGGTGATTGTACATGTAAGTAATTCAACATGAAAGCTCCTTATTGATGCATTATCTGCGACGATTAATTCACTCGTAAATACTTCATTTACAAATGCACTCCCCAGAATTAAAGGTTAGCTTTACATATCTCTCGGGATCCACTTCGGCACCTAATTCCAAGATTTGGCGTAGGCACTAGTTTTACGAAAGCGACTGCCCTCTTACTCGTACCTAAAAATTAGACTTCCTGGGAGATTGGACCGGTTTCCTCCAGTTGCAGTTACATAATAAATTGATAAACCTGATGTAACATTTTAGTCATCCAGTAAATAAAAAAAAAAATATTTTTGATCGCGTAACTTTTGTTTGATCCCCATAATATGTGCCAGTAGCCGCTATCGCGTTTACGGGATTGATTGATCTGGTTCAGGGCACTTGGGATGACATCATTTTCATGCATAAGAAAATTCGCAGAACGATGCTTGAGATACAAGACCGTGCTCAGTGCCTACTAGGGAATGCAAACCGGTTAACCGGTTAACCAAAAAACTGGTTAACTGAGACTTTTTGCGCTCGGTTAATAACCAGTTTTTACACTAAAAACAGGTTATGAACCGAAATTAGTATAATTTATAAAATGCCTGAAACTGTGAGCCGAAATCGATATTTAGTCAACAAAATATCAAATAAAATATGTTAGTAAAATATACAGTTTGTAAATCGAATACGGGCGAATCTCCTAACGGTGATTAGTATAGGACATAAAAAATGTAATTAGATAACTTTTACTTAGAATTCCAATTAAAATTTTATCCATACAAAATAATTCGGCCCGCAATGTAATGCAAACACACTCCCGTTAAACGCTCGTTGACAGTTAGTTACTTTTAAAAGCTCATATTGCGTATGTAATGTCATACATGTTTACAGTACATTGCTGCTGATAAAAATTTCAGAAATTAATTATGTGGTCACATCTAAGTGAAACTTAAAAAAACATCTTAATAATGATTACAATAATGGCGTAGGGATGTGACGGCCCCATCGCCCACCAGATTTCTGGTGCAATCAGTCAACGTAAGGCAGTTTGTGGCGGGCTGTTAGGGAGTAGCGACCCTACGTACCTGAGTGCTCCTGGGGGTGTCCTGTGGTCAGGCTGAGCCGATCGGGTGGTTGGTTGGACAGGCCCTCCACCTCTGGCTTGCCTTAACTGGCTGTCCAGAGTGGAGTCGCAAGAGCTGTTGCTCGAGGGTAGATGTGGACACCTAAGTGGCGAGTTGGCTATATGTTTAAAGTCCAGTGCCACCTGTCTTCAGACCTCCTGACATCATTGTCCCGTGAGCGGGAAAGAATTACAATAATAATGAGTTCTATGTCTGGTTTAATTTATCGCCCTTATTATAGTTACACACTGTATGTAGTGGTAAAATAATACTGGATATAGCCACTTGAAAAATGTACACCGATAAGCTAATTTGTATATGGATTTCCTATTCTAATCGAACACCTTTACAGTATTTAATTATGGTGCTGTGCTGGTATCAATATTTATAATTAAAAAAGGCGCGTTGCCTCTGCTGTCTGCACAACATCCCCACAATCCACAATACAATATAAAAATACTCTTCGTTGTACTATCTGGATTAGGGGAGCGACAAGTAATTTTTATTTGAGGAGGTATTTGAAGTTACCAATAGATTTTGCCATTCTTATGTCAATAGGGAAAGAGTTTCACAGTCGAATAGCCTTAATAGGGAACGAACTATTATATCATTTACAAGACAACGAATGTATAGTTAAAAGATAGTTTTAGAAGATGTGAGAGTTACGGCAATAACAGATAGGCATGCCTACGTACGGTCAGCCTTGCAAGAGCCTTAACACCTTTGTACAGTCGCCATCACATACATAGGTACACTCTAGGTGTTCAAAAATATCGGCACATGCACCCTAATGCCTTGAAAATAGAGGTGTGTTCCGATGTTTGTGACGTGCTCGTTTGCTCCGATGTATGTGATGGCGACTGTACAGTGTTGCATTAAACGTCATGTTAAACTGCCATATGAAGTACTGTATCTGTGAGCTGTATTTATTTATTTAATCGTATGGCATACATTATTTGGCCTTTTGAGTTTGTCACTTTTTAAGTACCACCCAGGGGACACGTACATCAGTGTTGTGGTAGGTCCAGCGGACGCAAGTGACAGTTGTCCTCCCTTTGTCAAGTGAGTGGGCAACTCGACTGTTAGAGGTTCTTAAGCCGCCCGCCTCTAACTCGGCTTAACGACTACTGTCATAGACAGCAGCCGGGATCAACTGCTTAGCTTGCTTAGGGGAGGCATGGCAACACCAGCCATGTAAACACTTGCAGTGATAACTCTTACCTATTTTAATTACAATTAATTACTTACAAGTTGAAAGTATTAGTGGGTCTATATCCAATAGCAGAGGAAGGCAATAACAACTATTTATCCAGACGGAAATAACACACTAGAGGCACAAATAATAAGCAGAAACATCGGTAAGATCCATATCATAGCCGTTATACACCGAATCATATTTAAAAACGATAAATAACTTGAACTGTTCGTCTGTTTTCGCCAATAAGTAACGGTACCTGAAACAGCTGATTGGATACCGATTGACAACCGTTGACAAATGACGCACTGACAGTGACGGATACGTTCCGATACACTCATGTGAAAATTTTGTGTTACCAGCACAAAGTAAAGTCGGATACTCAACTCGATTTTTATAATCGATTCAATACATAAACTAAACTAATGATACAAAATAAATAAATAGACAAGCTGAAGTGACTCTAACTAACTTTTGAACACTTAATAATAATAATAAAAAAAGAAAATGCCGCCAAAAATAGTGCGAAAACCGGCATGTGCTCACTGTAAAAAAACAATTTTGGATACACATTTTTTGACGTGTTCCCTGTGTGGACGATCATATGACCTTACATGTGTTCACTCGGAAAAATTGTATGACTTAATGGATGCAGAGAGAAAATCTTCATGGTCTTGTATCAAATGTCGCCAAACCAAAGCCCCACTGAGAAAAGCAAGCACACCTATCCCGAAGAAGAACGTTTCCAGTGTTTCAAACCCAAAACAAATTATGAAAACACAAGAAGGAGAAGTGAGAAAACCAAATGAAATACCTAATGCACACTTACCTGAGTTGCAACAACAACAAGTGCTGAACTCTTCTGTAGACAACATCACAAAAAGGAGATATAATGTACCCGTTCGAAATTCTTTTGACTCTTTAAGCGATGAGGAATTTGATAGCTCTTTGAATCGCAATGATACACTTAACAGAAGCTGCCCGGACTTGACTATAAATTATAAAGATGAAGTTGAAGTATTAAAGAGTAAGATAGCATCTTTGCAAGAGAAACTTGAAGACTCCGATAGTTTCAGTACTAAACTCCTTATCGAAAATGAAAATCTTAACAAGCAGCTATCCGAATGTAACCGGCAAATCCAACAGTTGAAGAATATATGTAAATCTACATCTAAACCTGCGAAAAATCCAAGTAAAGTTAAAAATCAGTCAGCACAAACGACACTGATGGGAGACGATATGGAACAGAAACTTGACCAGTCAGCCGAAAGCTCGAAAATTCCAGCAAGTAATGAAAACGCATCAACATCCAATGTTGAACACAATCAAGCTGCACCGGTAATCCGCAATAAATTATCGAAAAAAATATACATCCTCGGTGGAAAACAAAACTGTGGACTGGCTGCCGCACTATCAAAGTCAAGACGTAATACATCGTTTGAAAAATACGAAATAACGTCCAGGGTGTTATCAGTCTCATACAACGCGTCTTGTATGGGCGATAAAAGCGTTGTTAAATTTCCCGTCCTATAGGACTAGATGGTGCCACTTTCGATAATTCTTAACAATTAGACTATTTGAACTTCAGTTAGGCTCATAGTTTACTATTATTAATTTATAATAATTTCAAAATTATTCTCCTTCTAAATAAATGTTTCAGTTGCTTGTTTAAAACTATCAGGTAAGCCTACTAAGGCAACACTAGATACTTTTTTACAATGGTACACTTTGACAGCGGCGCTATTACAAAAATCGTCAGTCGAAATTCGCAATATCTCCTTCTCGGTCGCACTTGATTCTAGTGACAGAGAAGGAGATGTTGCAAGTTTCGACCTTCGATTTTCGTAGTAGCTCCACAGAGCGGCTACTATGAAACGCTTCGATCGTTCGTTCGTCTGTCTCTATCTCTGTCACACTTGCATATTCAAGCGACAGAGAGAGAAATATTGTGAGTTTCGACTTTCTATTTTCATGATAGCGCCCCAGCTTGCCAACCTGTACTCCATTTCACGCTGAATCATTTAAAAGATGTTCGATGCCAAATTATTGAAACACAAAATAAAATTGTTACAAGATATGTAACAATACGAAATAACCCCCAAATTAAAAATATGCTGTAAAAATGTTTGATTTCTTAATAATATTTTATTTTACTGCAATTTGAACGTTATACTTTTGCTCGACTGAATGGAATGGAACGTCACAAAGTAATTTTCATATATTTTTGACATTTTGAAATTTTGATTCAAATCTTTCTGATTTGATTTCCTGCAGTCTGTTTTTTTAAGATCTTGTTATTAAATTGCGGATTCAAAAAAGGCAGCGATTTCGTTTATACAATTTACAGCTACTTACACAATTTTTATATTATCATGCCCGATGTGGTTAGCAAACAGCACCGTAGCAATGGATGGACGTTTGCTGTTCGGCGAGTCATAGGCAAGCGTTTTGTCAACTCCTTAATGATTTGAGGATTCCTTGTGTAAACAATAAACAGGTAACCTAAATATCAACTAACTAGTTATGTACTAATGTTATTTCGAGGTAACCTTTAGGCTATACCACATAATAAATAATAGTACTACGTACAGAAGGCTCTCTGTTACCAAATCCCATGTTTAGGTATGCCGAACGAGCCTAAACGTAGCCATCCCGTTTTATCGCATGCAACTCGCTGCGATAGCATGCGTGCCGTATCAGCGCTGTACCGGCTGGGGCCGGTAGTGCCAGCTTGTAATTGTAGCGGCGCGACGAAATCACGGAGTGGCCACTGGCTGTATCTACGTGGTAAAAAAATACAAAATCGGGTAGAAAATAACAATATAGGAGTTAGTGACACAAAAGGGTTGGGGTATACCAAAAGGGGCCCGGTTTTAGGACTTAAAAAATTCTTGTTTACAAAAAGATATTTCACATTTTTGCTACTTTTTTGATTAGAACTTTAAAAAATACATTAAAATAAGCATATTTTATTGATTACAATTTTTTTGATTAACTTGCCCGTTTAAGAACTAGATCGGTTCAAAGTTTCAAAGTTGCGAGTTCGGCCATAGGATATCTAAGGCGCGGACTTGGAAAATTAACATATTTAATTCATATAGTATTTTCATTAACTTGAACGTTTACAAACTAGAGTGGTTCAAAGTTATGGTATTCTGCCATAGTTTTACCTATGAGTTATGATACGAATCAGAGCACCCAACTATCCACGTGGTCTTGCCGGTCCTACCCCTAGAGTGTATACAAAAAGCCGGAGGCGCGGAGAGAGAGCTGCCCTCGCCCGCTGTGACAAAGCACGGGAGCCGTGCAAAGCGGTTCGGCGACCACCAAGGGCTTGTGCACAAATCACGCGAGGTTTTTTCGGCTACTTTTTGACCCCCCCCGAAAACTTCAACACCTAAAAGATGCTCATTTTAGCATGTTATATATCGTCGGGTGACAAGCAAAAGTCACTACCAAAACTGTCACTGCTCCTTAAAACCTCGTATCTCGGTACGTAGTAGATATCGAGATACGACCTTTGATTTAAGTAGGTATTTGTTAGTTAGTGAGTTTTGCTTGTCACCCGACGATATGATTCAGTTATAAAAAATAGAGGTTATACTGGTAAAATAAGTCCCTGGCTCCGTAGTAATCCTATGGCCGAACTCGCAACTTTGAACCGCTCTAGTTCTGAAACGGGCAAGTTAATCAAAAAATTGTAATCATTAAAAGATGCTTAATTTAATGTATCATTTAAAGTTTTAATCAAAAAAGTTGCAAAAATAAGAAAAAAAAAATTGTTAACAAAAATTATCTAAGTCCAAAAAACGGGCCCCTTTTGCTATACTCTGACCCACAAAAGTACAAAACCGACAGCACTGGGGGGAAATTGCCACCCACTCCCAATTTAGTAAAATCTAAATCATACCCAAACGTTGCAATTTCTGAATTTGTCAATGAAAGCTGATAAGTGATAAAATATGCTGTACCTACAATTCATTCTAACGTTGCTATTCAATATTTTAATACGTTTCAGAGAAAAAAATCAAGGTACGGTCAACCAATTTGATTCCTAAGCCACCGTAGAACCCTGTCACTTTAACTGCTACATAGCGACGCAATAATCCTAGTAACCCGTATTGACATAGCATTGACAACGGCAAGGTTCTATGATGGCCTAGGAATCAAATTGGTTGATTGTACAGTCGCCATCACATACATAGGTACACAATAGGTGTTCAAAAATATCGGCACATGCACCCTAATGCCTTGAAAATAGAGGTGTGTTCCGATGTTTGTGACGTGCTTGTTTGCTCCGATGTATGTGATGGCGACTGTACCTTGATTTTTGGCATTTAAACTCAATAGGTATTATTATTTATTGTATGGCAAATCATTGTATTAGAACCGTGAGATCTTCGAAAAGACGGTTGTAGCACTTTTAGCACCGCCCAGGGGTCACGTGTAGGTTAGCGTGTGGGTAATTCCTACGGACGTGGTGCAACTTCAACCCCCAACCCTATCTAGTATACCTATTGAGTTTAAATGCCAAACACAGCTTGCCGTTGGTTCATTTTGTTACACAGACCACTTGTTACATTGACATGTCTGTGTATCTGTGTGTCTGTCTGTGGCTTCGTAGCTCCTAAACGAATGGACCTATTTGAATGCGATTTTTTTATCCGAAAGCTAACGTGATGGAGATGGTTCTTAGCTACCGTTTCAACAAAATCAGTTCATCCGTATTTGAGATATTTATTTATCGTATGGCGGTTACACACTGGTACGTATATATGTATTCTTATCGATGTCGCTCATAGAGTTCCAGTGTGCGCTGCGAGGTTCAGCGTTCAGAGGGAACAGTGCAGCTGCCGAGTTTGTTGTTCTTATAGCACCAATTTTAGCATTTGAGATATTGAACTTTGAAATGAAAATATGGGGGGTTTTTTGACTTTTCTAAGTTGGTTTTTATTATTTTACTGCGTAAAAACATGTACACTAATTTTATATAGAAAACTCCCGTGAGAATCTGACATATCCATAGTATCCATACTAATATTATAAAATACGATATCTGTCTGTCTGACTGTCTGTCTGTCTGTCTGTATGTTTGTCTGTCTGTCTGTATGTATGTCTGTATGTCTGTCTGTATGTATGTCCGTCTGCCCGTCTGCCCGTCTGTCCGTCTGTCCGTCTGCCCGTCTGTACGTCTGTCCGTCTCTCCATCTGTCCGTCTATCCGTCTGTCCGTCTGCCCGTCTGCCCGTCTGTCCTTCTGTCCGTCTGTTCGTATGCTCGTCTGTCCGTCTGTCCGTCCGTCCGTCCGTCTGTCCATCCGTCCGTCCGTCCGTCCGTCCGTCCGTCCGTCCGTCCGTCCGTCCGTCCGTCAGTCAGTCAGTCAGTCAGTCAGTCAGTCAGTCAGTCAGTCAGTCAGTCAGTCAGTCCGTCCGTCCGTCCGTCCGTCCGTCTGTCTGTACTTCTGTCTGTCTGTCGATCTGTGTGTGACCTCTTCACGCTTAAACCACTGAACCCATTGAGATAAAATTTGGTATGGAGATAGTTTGAATCCGGGAAGGATATAAGGATAGGTTTTATCCCGAAAATCATCCTTTAAGGGGATGAAATGGCGGGGAGGGAGGGAAAATTGTATGGAGCTACGATATAAATGAGTTCCACGCGGACGGATTCGCGGGCAGAAACTAGTAGGCTATATGTTATCCTACAGGGTTTGCCTGCCTATTTTGCTATATACGCGGACGAAGCCGGGCAGGCAGCTAGTCAGTTACATGCATCGATTTAGAATACCCATTACATGATCGAAGATGCACATCGCACACATTTTGAAATATTTATACAATGTCTAAGGAGTCGGTCTCCTCAGTAACAACTTTATCAAAATCGCCGCGGCCGCGTTTGGAAAACTGTCAATTACATCCAAACCATGCATGTGGGGTATCATATCATATGAAAGCTGAATAAATTGAGTATATTTCATTCAGTTTTGTCAAATTTCTTTGGAGTATTAATACATATATTGAATAGCAATACAGCTTTCATAATATATATACCTAATATCACATTTGCATTCAGAAATTGCATAGTTTCTGTTTAATTTTCATTTTTCTAAAGCGGGAACGGGTGGCAATTTCCGCCAACTTACCTACTGTCGGTTTTGTACTTTTGTGCCACTAACTTTTATAATGTTTACCCGATTTTGGACTTTTTTTATGCTAAAGCGGTCGAATATACATCTAATTATTAAATCACAATGTTAGCAAGAGTTTATAGCATATTTGTATAGCTTTCAGCTGGCGCTGGTTTCTGGAAAATGGTAATTTCAATAATTTTTAGTTTTGTAGGGAAAAGCCGCTTTGCTTTTTTGGTGTTTTGAGCATAAATTTTACCATTTTGCTCTTATCTTAAAATATTAAATTGGAAGGCAAAGCTGAAATACTAGTTATTTTTTGTGCCGTACCGTACGTTCGTTTAATCTTTTCTAGTTAAGCCGCAAAGTCCTAACACTATGGAATCTTCTTTGAATGTTTTACACTTTTGCTACTCGTAATTCTGAAACTTGTGTGTACGTAGTGTATTTTTAACCGACTTCAAAAAAGGAGATAGATAAGGTAGGCACTAGTTTTAAGAAAGCGACTGCCATCTGACCTTCCAACCCACATAGGGAAAACTAGACCTTAATGGGATTAAACCGATTTCCTCACGATGGTTTCCTTCACCGAAAAGTTTACGTTACCTACTTAAATATTCCGTACATAAGTTCCGAAAATGTGATTGTTATTAGCCGGGATTCAAACCCACGACCACCGCTTGACCACCGCCTGAACTGATGAAGACAGAATGAAGGAATTAAATATGGACTTTATTGAGCGTTGTCAAGTTGAGTGCACGCTCCGCTCCCACGAGTTTCTTTGCTTCAGCTTGTGCCAAAATTATTTCGTATGTCCGTTTGTCCAGCTGCTTTCGTATGTCCGTTTGTCCAGCTGCTTTCCTCTACAGGTCGTCTTTCTAAACCGACTCTCGTGAAATTTTGTCATCATCATCATCATATCAGCCGAAAGATGTTCACTGCTTGACATATATGTCTCCCCCAAAGCGTGCCTCAATGACCGGTCCTGCGCTACCCGCATCCAGCGGACTCTCGCGACCTTTACCAGGTCATCAGTTCACCTTGTGGGAAGACCCACGCTGCTCCTTCCGGTACGTGGTCGCCACTCGAGAACCTTTCCGCCCGAACGGCCAACGGTTCTACGAGCAAATGAAATTTTGTGAGCAGGGTAAATAAATACTTACATAGAACTTTGCTGTCCGCGTGGCTTAAAGAACGCAGGCAAACCCACGTCCATACTACACACAGGTGAAAGATTTTTTGAAATCGGTCCATTCCATTGGTTCCAGAGATTACCCATCTATGTGATGTCCGGGGACTTGTGGCTTTGTATAAGTAGATTAGTATATTAAGTATGCATGCACGCGTAGACGAGCTGTCCGCGCGGCTTTGCCCGCGTATTGCAAAGAATGCAGGCAAATTGCCTATAGCCATCCAGAAAGTCGTCCAGTCAAAGTCCAGCTTTTTAGGGTTCCGTACTCAAAGAGTAAAACGGGACCCTATTACTAAGACTCCGCTGTCCGTCTGTCTGTCTGTCTGTCCGTCTGTCACCAGGCTGTATCTCAATTACCGTGGTAGTTAGTAGACAGTTGACATTTTCACAGATGATGTATTTCGGTTGCCGCTATAACAACAACGTACTCAAAGAGTAAAACGGAACCCTATTACTAAACTTCCCTGTCCGTCCGTCCGTCCGTCCGTCTGTCTGTCACCAGGCTGTATCTCAAGAACCGTGATAGCTAGAGAGTTGAAATTTTCACAGATTATGTATTTCTGTTGCCGCTATAACAACAAATACTAAAAACAAAATAAAATATTTTATTAAGGGGGACTCCCATACAACAAACGTGATTTTTTTGCTGTTTTTATAGATAATGGTACGGAATCCTTCGTGCGCGAGTCCAACTCGCACTGGGCCGGTTTTTTATAGATAATGGTACGGAACCCTCTGTGCGCGAGTCCAACTCGCACTGGGCCGGTTTTTTATAGATAATGGTACGGAACCCTTCGTGCGCGAGTCCAACTCGCACTGGGCCGGTTTTTTTATAGATAATGGTACGGGACCCTTCGTGCGCGAGTCCAACTCGCACTGGGCCGGTTTTATATAGATAATGGTACGGAACCCTTCGTGCGCGAGTCCAACTCGCACTGGGCCGGTTTTTTTTACTCATCCCCCAGGGGATTAAAAAGGATTTGAAAGCGTGTATGGCGAGAAAGTCTTTTCCGAAGAGTCTTGAAATTATCTTGGAAACCAAGACAATTAATATCAGCGTTTTTAAAAATTCCACCCCTCATACTCTTACCGTTTTGCCCGATAGTGCTCAAACGAGCCCAGGGTCTACTTTGGCACCTTATACCAAGATTTGGCGTAGGAACTAGTTTTTACGAAAGCGACTGGCATCAGTTCTATCCGACCTTCCAAACCAGAGAGAAAACTCTAGTTTCGTCCCATTGGGATAAGACCGGTTTCTTCACGATGTTTTCCTTCATCGAAAAGTGTTAGGTAAATATCAAATGATATTTCGTATTATGGTTCAAATATATTTTACCGAGCTCTCCATTCTCATTCAAACACGAGCACTCACTTATGCAATAAACCCGTTACAAACACTGCATGAAATTTAAAACTAAGTGTCATTGTTATATTACAGATCTTGATGGCATTACATTGCTCTGCTTTCCAAATCCTGAAAATAATGCAGACAGATTTCGAATTTGGCTCTATGCAATAGGAGGAGATTAGTATTTACTGTATAGACAACCAATTTATTCACAAGTCAAGAAGAGTGTGTCTACTTTACGTCTCCCAGGTAATTAAATTGTTGTTATGTATATATATATATTGTATGTATAAAATCAATCCCATTATAAAACATTCGGAATCACCTGAATGGCTTCGAGAAAAGGATGGTACCTACGGCCGTGCCTCTTCGTTTGGCCGACTTGGCGGGGGTACTACCGTGCCCGCAGATTTCATGCAACTCGTTCGTATAGTGTTCTCTTTGCTATCTTAGGTAAGATCGGATATGGAAATAAATATTGGGAACCACTCCGGCAATGTAACCAATAATGCCAGTTCAAGACTGGCTTATTGGTTCGATTTTTACAAGCTTTTATTTAACTTGACATGTTCGTTTGTATGTTTGTGTGGGACAAATCTTGGAACTGAATTTTGAACCAGTTAACCTCAACCCATTGAGCTGAAATTTTTGGTATAATAGTATGATACATTTTAATCTCCAGAGGGCCCATTTGATCTGGCCCCCCTCACCTCTGTGCTTGCCTTAATCGGTCGGCCAGAGTGGAGTCGCAAGAGCGGAACCTATGCTCCAAGTAAAATGTCATAACGCCGGCGGCCCTTGAACGGAACACCGAGATCTGGCGCACCGCAGACTCACCTCTCGACAACCTCACAGCCGCTCAGACGTGTTGCTCCATTGTCGCACTGTGCTTGCGAATATTTTATGGGGCCCACTCAGCGAGCCAGCGAGTCACCGCCTTTTTACAATTTTGAGGCTGGTTGTCACGGCAGGTGTCCGCTAGTTTCCTCCCATAACCCATTTTCCAGACCACACACCATTCAACCCACTAACCCATGACCTTAGTTTCCATCGCAAAACAGTGTTAGGTACACTCTCAGAGCATATAATACTAGAGAGAGGACAAGCCGCCGGCGGCCGTGTCGCAGCTGTATGCTCAATGGGCATACACTGCCATACTGTGCACGCGTGCTGATCGCAGAGAATATTACGTTTTTTCCCAAAATGCCTGATATGATGCGCGTTTATTGTCAAAAAAGCGTGTAGGTATACAAGTGTGTGTGTGTTTTAGATGTGTGCGTGCTTTGTCTTGTTAATTACTTGGGCGTTGTGTGGGTTAATGTACTTGCGACAGGTTGACTCTATACAAATCGGCCGCCATGTCCGATCTCCTTATATTCATACATCTGTGGGTACACTGCAATAGTCTTTGCACCGGGCGGGGACCATCACCAGTTGTATTATGTTGTGCGCTCGGATATGGTATCCGCCATTGGAATCCCTCGCTTTAGATTATTTTTGTTTTAAAGGGCCTCTGCGCTGTTGGTTTCGGCTTTATACGCATGCCTTCCAAAAGTCCGGGACCCCACGGTCCCGAGATATGGTAAAAACATATAGATATAATACATTATTAATAGGTATTTTTCAGATCCTCACTGCGGAGCCTATGGCAGAAATTACCAAGTGTTCTTCTTGATACTGAAACGACAGTCCTTAAATCCAATTTGCCTTCCACATCAAGAAGTAAGTACATACGTGTTTCATTTTCCTTAATTGATTTAAAAATTTAACATCTATAAATATTATCAACGTCCTAGCATTTTCCCGGTTCTAACCTAATAGAGACTGGGGTTTGCTTTGGCACTTCTTCCAAGATTTGGCGTAGGCACTAGTTTTACGAAAGCGACCGGATTCCACACAGTGTTTTCCTTCACTTTTTTCACTCACTATTACGTTTTTAGGGTTCCGTAGTCAACTAGAAAGTTTCACCATGTCCGTCTGCCCGTCCATCCGTCTGCGGTACTACTAGTTTATTAAAACCTAGTGTTTCAAGCTGTGGTTCGAATCCATGACCTCCAATTCGAAAGTATGCCACAAACACTTTGAGCCTTACCTACCGCTCGGCTACAGTGGCGAACATTAAGTTTATAATGCGTGTCGCTACACTCGCTACATAATATGTATTTACAACAAGAACATTTATCAGCCGAAAGACGTCCACTGCTGGACATAGGCCTCCCCCAAAGATTGAGGGGTATATGCCATAATCGCCACGCCTGGCGTGCGGGTTGGCGATCGCAGTATTTCCACCGAACTCCAGGGATGCTGCTGCCCATCCCCCGGTGGTCTTGGCCGTAGTTTAAGGACATACCCGGGTCAAGGACATACCTGTATATGTATTTATTCACTGTAAATGTTTACTAAGCAGAAACGTCTCGTGCGGCAGAACCCAATGGCAGTCCTTTCCAGTGTGAAATGTAAAACTGAATTCATGGATCCTGAAGTCAACAAGCCTACCATCTACTGGTAAGTGTTACATTTCTTTACATCCGCTCTGTACCAAGTATATATCTTTATTTCGATAGATTTGATCAAATTCCCGCGAGTTTGAATTTGACATTACATATATCTGTAGATAATTATACACCTGTATACAATACAATACAATTATTTTTTGATAACACCATAGTTACAAGTCAAATGTTTAAGGTAGACAGTAATAACAATAATAAGTACCTACTTGAGTACAGTCGCCACACATCCGCGTATGTAGAATGTAAAAAAATAGACGTTATACTACCAATTATAAGGAATCTATCCCACACATCCAGAGATTCTACTTCGATCTAGAAATGGAAATAAAAAATAAAAACCAAAAAGGAGATATTTTTTTGCGACGAGTCTGTTCAAATTTAAGAGCAAGTGAAATCGGATAAATATGCGCATTCAATTGCCACATAAAACAATGCCACGTTAAACGATGAACTGGCCATAGTTTTTTTATAGGAATTAATTTTCGTTTTCCATTCGTGACAAAGTCACACAAACTTAAAAAAATCTGTCAGAATAAATATTGAAAATCGGCCTACGAGACATCTCGTCTGGCATTTGTAACGATACAAGCACTATATTTGTCTAATAAAAAGAGGATGTCACACTTTTGGGTCAAAAAACAGACTGTGCATAGGTACAGGTGTTCAAAAATATCGGCACATGCACCCTAATGCCTTGAAAATAGAGGTACTTATGTTCCGATGTTTGTAAGCTGCTGGTTTGCTCCGATGTATGTGATGGCGACTGTACCTAGGTCAAACGTTATGTATATGTATAATTCAACGAGCTAGCAAAGCGAGAGCGAGCTAAGCAAACGAAGTTCCCTGGTTCACGTTGGGCAAAAACTGTTTCGTATGTCCGGCGTCTGTCCGGCTGTTCTCCTTCCCCTACAGCTCGCATTTCTCTACCGATTCTTGTGAAATGTTGTGACCAGGTTCAATAATTGAACGAGCGAGCGAAGCAAACGAAGTTCTCCGTTTCGGTTTGTGGGCGAAAATGCGTTTGTATATCCGGTCGTCAAGCTGTTCTTCTCTACAGGTCGCATTATTGAAATCATTAATTTTATTCTGCAAGTAGGCCGCAATGGCACTTTTACAAGTCACAATTCTACCGATTCTATTCATTCTTCAACCGATTCCCGTGAAATTTTTATAGCAGGTTCGATGATTATAGGTATAGATTTTTTTTAAAGATAAAAAAGTCTTTATTGCAAACAAAACATTAAATTTATAGAATTTGGTGCATGACATTTGAATTTTCAGTTTTACCAGGGGTCCCCCGCACTAGGCTCGGCCTGTATCGCGGGAGACCATTTGTACATTTTTAGGGTTCCGTACTCAAAGAGTAAAACGGGACCCTATTACTAAGACTCCGCTGTCCGCCCGTCCGTCTGTCTGTCACCAGGCTTTATCTCACTGATACCGTGATAGATCCAGTTGAAATTTGTACAGATGATGTATTTCTGTTGCCGCTATAACAACAAATACTAAAAACAAAATAAAATAAATATTTTTATTGATAATGGTACGGAACCCTTCGTGCGCGAGTCAGACTCGCACTTGGCCGGTTTTTTATGTCATGCACTAGCTTCTGCCCGCGACTCCGTCCGCGTGGATCGTTGTCGATGTAATTATATTCGATGAAAAGTACCTATGTCGGCAAAACAAGGGGACACCACCCGATATAGCCCTCTGAATCGCTAAACTTAAATAAGAAAAGAATAAGCATAATTTATTAGACAATCAAGCACATGATTACAAATTATACAGAAATTATCCGTTGGGCTCCAAACTAGGCTGAGTCTGTATCTTGGGACTTGGGACCCACTGAGTCGGTTAACAAATCACTTTAGACACGACACGTCACAAGGAGCACGACATGAACGTGACAAAGTGAAAGGTTAAGTTATTACAAACGTATATACCTTAGGTGCAGGGACGTAAAAATTTCTCCGAATTTATACGACAGTGTAGCAAACCATTTCTTTAGAGTGGACTTAACTTTGCGTATGGTGCATTTTTTTATGTCACAGCCTTTACAGGCACTAGCGTTATAGACAAAGGGGTGAATGAAGAATGCGGAGCGTTTGGCTCCGAGTTGACTGAGGGAGTGGGGACTGGGGACTCTATACAGGATGTACTAATCAAGCGGGGCAGTGAGGGCAAGTCCGAAACTATAAGAGATATGGAAATTTGCTCTTATTTAGGAGTCACGAGTCCGATTTTAGAAAAAATAAAAACTGCATTCAAAGATTTTGAAAAGAGCCTCATTCATGGCCGGGAATCGAACCCGGTCAAATGTGTCAAAAAATCAGAGTTAGTTTTTTTGCCTAAATAAATAGTGCTGGTTATGAGGAGCAATTGTTGCTAAGGAACCCTGTACCTATCACAGGAAAATGCCGAATTTCATAGTTTAATGTACGGAAATGGACCTCCTCATTAGCACAGAATAAGTAATAGTACAGGTACAGAAGGGACACTCCTTTGATCTTCACAAAAGCCGCTTCTTTCTTAGCAAAAACACTATGATTTATGGCCCTCTGACGTCGTCGACTCCAGCGCAAGCCAAAGGGAACGTTAAGTCTGTGTACGAACGGTGAAAATGAATTGGCTCACTCGCCGCGTCGCCGATAGTGAGGGCTGTCAACGACTACATAATTGTACTTTCAAAACAAAGTTTTAACCGACTTCAAATCAGTAGCCAAATTGCTTCAAGTTTGCCTATAAAATTTGAAGAGTTCCCTCGATTTCTCCAGGATCCCATCATCAGAACTGGATTTTGGTGACAACGGGACCAATCTGGAAGTATAATATGCTTTCGAACTCAGAATTTTTTTTTCATATCGTTTTAATAAATTACCGGGATATCGCGTAACATACACACATAAAAAAAACAGACGAATTGAGAACCTCCTTCTTTTTTGAAGTCGGGTGAAAAATAAAATAATAATGTTTTGCCCATCTACCTCTATGACTAATAATGACTTATAACCTTTACCATACGAAGTTGTTGTTTTAGTAAGTAGGTATATTTTACTATACTAGAATTTAAATTCACACTGATATACATCAGCAAACAATCAATTAAAATTTACCTGTATACTAAAATTACTAAAACATGGATGTTCAGATCTTTGTGATCGCCCTGATTGCTACGTTTATAGATACGTTTTGACAGTTTGAGCGATCAGATATATTCGGCAGGTCGTATGCAAATAAATTATTGAAAAACAGCGTGCTTAGATGTTTATGGCATTGTAGTAGTTATGATATAAATGGCATTTGTAGTCTGCAGAATTTATTGAAATTTAGTCTTGCTCAGAACTAAATATTTGGACACCTTGGCCGCTCCGATATATCTGATCGCGACTGTACATTAAACTATGAAATTAGGCATTTTCCTGTGATCTTAGATAGAGGGTTCCTTAGCATCAATTGTTTCTCATAACCAGCACTATTTATTCACGCAAAAAAGAACTCTGATTTTTTGACAAATTTGACCGGGTATGATTCCTGGCCGTGAATGAGGCTTTTTTCAAAATCTTTGAATGCAGATTTTTTTTTCTAAATTCGGTCTCGTGACTCCTAAGAGCAAATTTCCGTATCTCTTACAGTTTCGGATTTGTCCTCACTGCCCCGCTTGAATAATACACCCTGTATATGCGTCTACTCATGATGTAGTCTATAAGCGGCGACTTCTGTGGACTCGAACGACAGTATTCGTGATAAACAACTGCCTAACTCTAAGAAGACCTGTTTTGTGATAAAGAGTGTCAGTGGGAAAGTGAAAAGGTTTTCTCGTAATTACTCATTACCTTGATAACTGCACGTTGCGAGCGTTCAAGGGCAAGAAGTGCTGTCTTACCAGCGCTGCCCCAGACTGCAATACAATATAATTTAATAATTGATTGGCACAGCGCGTGATAGACTACGCGTAGTACCTCCGGACACATTGCACGTACAACCGATGGCCGTTGGGGCAGAAGGGTTCTCGAGAGGAGACCACGTACCCGTAGGCCCCGCACAAAGTGGACTGATGACCTGGTAAAAGTCGCGGGAGTCCGCTGGATGCGGGTGGCGCAGGACCGGTCATTGTGGCACGCTTTGGGGGAGGCCTATGTCCAGCAGTGGACGTCTTTCGGCTGATATGATTATGATGATGATAAGGTGTCGTTGGATTCCTCTTAATCGTAGGAGTGACATATGTTATAGCGCTATAGGTAATATCGTCGGGTGACAAGCAAAACTCACTAACTAACAAATACCTACTTAAATTAAAATTCGTATCTCGATATCGAATACGTACCGAGATACGAGGTTTTGAAGAGCAGTGACAGTTTTGGTAGTGACTTTTGCTTGTCACCCGACGATATTTATAAAAATGCAGTTGGATTTTTTGAAAGATATTTCGATGTTATTGTCGATTCGGATTTTATAGAAATTAAAAACATAAATGTTTGTAAAAAAGGCAGGTATCTGAATTATTAAGTTTTGGTACTACTTACCAGTGGCGGCGCGTGATAATTTTCGATGGGCAACCCGGAAGAAAAAAGTTATGAAAGTGTTAAAGGCCTCCACACACCGGTCGCGTGCGCGGGCCCGCCGGGGGCCGCGGCGGGCCCGCGCACGCGACCGGTGTGTGGAGGCCTTTAGAGTAGGCTTGTCTAAAAATAAATTTTAGGCAAGCCGGTGGGAATTGGCTTGTATGGGCGCTCCGCCACTGCTACTTACTTAACGCAAAACATTATGTTATTTATTTTGCTGCAAAGTAATTTTTCGCAAGGGTACACCATATAGAAATTATGAGCGAGAAAACAAAAAAAATCCCCAAAATTTCGAGCATTTGTAGCTGCCAATGAGGCCCCGCGATATATATATCTCTATTTTTGATATTTACTCGGTTCCATCCAAATCCTACAATATATAAAAAAATAAAATCGAATGCACCACCTTTTGTAACATATAATAAATAGTACATTATTGCCGTGGCCGGGCAGGAGGCAATTGCAGGCTGAGTATTTTGTTTAAACGGACGAGCTTGCGAGCCCGTTTAATTATAATACGAAGCCTGCAATTGCCATTCCGGCTGAGGCTAATATAGTGCTTTTCTCAAAAATGAGGGAATAAAAAAGACTTAATTGAAATCAAGCGTTATGATTAAATACAAATTGAGGATACTGCAAATTACATAAAATGAAACGTCATATTTTTTTTTAAACATAATCGCAAGTGTATTTTTTCACCGAAAAACGCAATCTTTTTATGACACATACAAAAATGTCGCATTTGCAACAGAAAAATACGACTTGATTTGGCTGAATACGACCTGTGCTGTCTTTTATATGCCAGTTTCTACTTTTTAAAAAGTTTGGTACTCGACAAATAAAGTAATTCATATGTAACATTCCAGGCGGCCTGCAATGTTTTTTATTTTTTAATTTTGATCTGGCCTTAAACTATACACTTTACCTTCCAATATGTAGCGAGTTATGTTCACTTTGCGGGCCATTTTTGAGAAATGTACTATTACTGACTGGCTTAGGCATTCATCTATCCAATTAGTCGATCCTTGCTCATAAATTCTTGCGAATGGGCAGTGCCTACCTATTAAGCCCCCACGCTGATAGGATACGGATAGGATGGGGACGGTGCGGATAGGTTGGAATTATTGATAATGTAAGAATCTTCTACTTTGGACGGTAGAGTTGCTTTTTAAATGGACTAACTTTGATGCAGTTCAGCCAACTCAAATAATCTCAAGTATACATCTTGGAAATTTTACACATTTCTGATCATGAAATATTCTTACTCATTCCTTGTATTGCTTCAGGATTTCGAGCTGAACGTCTTGCCTTCAACGTCAATAGAGCCATATGAACCGGCAGTACCCGCTCAGGACGCTGCTACTGTTAATATAACTAAAAAAGCGCCTACTGCTGGTAAGCATGCAATTTTATTTTTATATACGGTGGGTTCTTTGCATTGCTACTTTGGTCAATTCCAACTAACAACTACCCCATTTATGAATTTCAGTAATCATTTTCAAGAATGGCAACCACTTAAAAATAGTACTACAGAAAGTGACCCGAAAAAAACCCGTCTCAAAAAGATACGTTAAAAAAATTACATGCCTGTCAGCAATTTTCATGGTAATGCAGTTCCGAGAAGCACCAAAAAAGAAAATGGCCAGACGAGACGGTTCACTGAACAAGAAAAAAAATGGCTCCGACCATTTACAAAAATGGACCCAAATGCTACAGATTTCTAAAAAGTTGTTCGATGGTGTTGGTGACACTCTTAATAAGAGCCGGATTAAACAAAAAGTGGTTTCAAGTATTGCCAAAAAATTTTAGAAAATGACAACAGACGATAAATAAAATTGTGCACGTTATTATTCGATGAAATTAGCATTACCCCTCACTTTGATTACAGTCACCGTAAGGATAGAATATCGGGATTCGTGTCAGACGGAAAAACAACGGAACGAAAAATATGTGATCATGCCTTAGTCTTCATCATCAGAGGAGTGTTGCGAAATCATAAACAGCCGGTGGCTTACACATTTTGTTCTCTAAGCATAAAAAAGGAGACAATCGCTGTGTTAATTCAAGATATTGGTAAGGGATATTGTACTTAACAGTATCATCCCGTCTTGAGCCGTGCTGGCCGCTAAAACTGTAAGCACGGCTATCACAAGACGGCCGCGACATACTCTCGAGCTCTCTCGCACTATCCGTCTCTTTCTTATTAGACCACTTAGAAAGAGACGGATAGTGAGAGAGCTCGAGAGTATGGCGCGACCGTCTCATGATAGCCGTGCAGTAATGACTTTTAACTTTTTAAATTTGCTCTAGACAGTAACTTCACGTCCTATTTTTGCATATTGGAGAAAAGTATGTTGAATATTTACGAGATACACTTTTTAAAAAGCATTGCATTAAATCGTTATGGATGGAGGAATATTAGTCCATCCCCAGTCGGTTTTGAGACAGCATTTGCTTCACTATTATTTAATAATTGAACGGGCAGGCATTCTCCAGGGTCCGATTGTGAGGACGATGATTGCTCTAGTCTATTTAAATGAATGAGGGATTTATTTAAAACTAGTGAAAACATTCAAAGCGGTGAGCAGGAGATTGATTTTTCCTACATTGAAGATACCTAACATTATTGTACCTAGATTTTGATAAAAAAACGATTCAAGAATATATGTCAGTGGCTGTCTGTTAAAAAAAGTTAAATTATTAATTTCAAGCATTTCTAAATGTTCCAATTAGAAAGAGACAGACAGTCTATGTCGCCGCGACACAGTTCGCGCGCCGTCTTGTGCTAACCGTGCTGCACGGCTACCTGTCACAAGACGGCGCGCGAGCTCTCGATTTTTGTCGCACTCGGCGGATAGTGCGAGAAAAATTGAGAGTTCGCGCGCCGTCTTGCTATAGCCGTGTAAGTGATGTATTTTGTCTCCCGCTGTCGTGTATATTAATTACCTAGTTATTATGCTTCCGTTTAAAAACATTGTTGGCTTCCTGTACCTATTGCTGTTTTATCTTAAACGTACGTACCGGTATATACAAATTGTCAGTCATCGTTAATAATCTAGGAATAAGTATGTTTGTTAGAAATTCAAAAAGTCTAACTTGTACAAAGGTTGACCGAAGAAAATCAACTGACTATAGCAGAGTTAATGGCACCTGGTCAAAGTTGGTTTACCATTGTCAATCTGCTACTTGATGCTACTAAAACTAAATGTGTTAGATTCTATTTGCCTAATGTTAGACCAGCTTGTATATTTTTAAAGTATGCTTACAAGTAGTAGATAAAGCAATATTCTTGGGTAACATTACAAGAAAGAATCTACATTGAAAAGCCCATTTTAAGTTTACCCGCATATGTTATTAGAAATATAATAAAGACAGAGATGCTATTAACACACCACATGAAAGCAACCAAGAATGACGCGTTTTTTAAGAATAAGATTATATTTAAAATTGCAAACTGTGCACATAGATATCGTAAACAATGTCACTTGTAGGTATGTACGTTCTTACGTGATTAAGCATAAGAAAATAGACGAAATTAACTCACAATTTAATTTTATTTACCTACACGATCCCTCTATTCCCCATAAGTTACCGTGAGATTGGGTTAAGTTAGATGAAAATTAAACCTACGAGGTTTAATTTTCATCTAATTTAATCCATTCTCTCATCAAAAACCAAAATTTTCATCAATTGTACAAGTATAGTAATAGCTGTAAGTATACAGGTACACAGTGGCATATATATGTATACAGTAAGTAGCGCATAAATATGTATACATCCGGAGTAGTCCTATCGTATACCACTAGATGTCGCTAGTCAGTACTGGCGACTGATGTCTCTATCTCAGTATATATATAGTACTCTTTGATAACGTCTACCATCAAGCCCAATGCACGTTGTGAAGAAATATTAAAATCAACAGAAACTTTAAGTTCAAATGACGATGATATAATAATCTTAACTATAGGAGAAAATGACTGTAATCCCAACATATTGCTTGCAGAGCTTAGTGTCTTCATAAAAATGCGCCCAAAAGCTTTTCTTATAGTTACTAGTCTAAAAAATAGTTTACATCTTAATGAAAGCAAACTGAACAACACTATAAAATTGCTTTGTCAGAGTTTTGATAATTGTACGTTTCTTGATCTCGCAGACTTGGATTATTTTGGCAAAAACTTTATGTACAAACTATGTTCTAAAATTAATTATGTTCTCGACTCGAGAACGTACTTCGATAGATACCTCAGTTACAACAAATTGAAACCGAGAATTAATAACCAGCCAAAACAAGTAGGTAGTAAGCCACCTAAATTAGCTGATAAAGAGCGTAAAGGTACTATACCATACTATTTCAAACAATCACCACGTAATGGGCAGAGCACTGAAAACACCAAAACACTGACGCAAAAATCCATCACTGACTATTACGGGAGAATTAACGCAGGTAATACAACAATACAGGAACAAATAACAGGTAACAGGTTTTTTCGTCTCTAAACGTAATTTTTTTACAATATTTCATCAAAATATAGCAGGGTTTGTCAGTAAAAGAGAATTACTCGAGTTAACGCTTGATGAGTTGACAGAAAGTGATAAACGATTAAATGTACTGTGTTTTACTGAAACATTTATAAAAAAAGGTAATGAAGGGAGTTTACGCGTGAATGGATATCGGTTATCATCGTCGTATTCTAGGTCACATCAAAAAAGAGGTGGTGTTTGTATATTTTGTGAAAATCAAATTCAAACACGAGCGATAACTCTCCTTAACGAGTTATCTGAGGATTACGTGTTCGAATGCTGTGGTATAGAGATACCGTCAATAAAATGTATCGTTGTTTGCCTATACAGAACACCAACTGCTAACACAACACATTTTCTCCAGAAATTAGAACGGCTCATAAACAAACTAAAACACAAAACTAAATATAAGGTAGTGATTGCCGGGACTACAATATAAACTTGCTTAAGCCATCAGAAAGTGCAACCGAACTCACCAGAATTGCTGCGAACAACAATTTTAAATTACACATACTTTGTCCCACACGTAAAGAATCATGTCTAGACCAAATTTTATCCAATGTTCCCGAAGCTGAAAGTAATATTCTTGAACTAGGCTTGTCTGACCACGAAACTGCACAATTTTTGAAATTTCCTGTTGATAACATAGGAAAGCCACTTTTATGTTTGTATCGCTATAAGAGAGATTACAGTGCAGAAAACATCAAAAAATTTCATGACTGCCTTGCTAGTTTATCCTGGTCTGATGTATATGATAAAGATGACGCATCAGTGGCCTTCAAACAATTTCACGAGACGTTCAATCTCTTTTACAAACTATGTTTCCCTATTATTAAGATAAAAACTGTTATTAAGACTAAATCTGTATGGTTTACACGAGGTATCAAGCAATCCGTAAAGACAAAGAGGCGTTTGCGGTTTAACTACTATACGAAATGCAAAAACCATACTGGTTATTTACACAGTAAGGTCAAATATAATAGTTACTCTAAGATTTTAAGACGATGCATCCACCAAGCACAAAAAATCATGAACGTTAATTATGTAAGTAGATCTAAAAATATAAGTAAGGCAACATGGGACGTCATTAAAAATGTAACTAATAAGTCTAATTCAAACGATGCTAATTTACAGAAACTAGTCATTAATAATAATAAAGTTCTAAATCCAAAAGTATTTGAAAAAGCATTCCATGTACGTTTAACATCATTTCTTAACAAGTTCAGAATCATTAAAACTGAACAATTTGGGTTTCAGAAAGGGAAATCAACGACATTAGCTGCCTTCACATTAACAAATAATATTCTTAGTTACATGAATAGAAGCGTGCCGGTAACTGCCATATTTTTCGACATGAGCCGTGCATTTGATTTTGTCTGCCATGAAACGCTTTTGGCCAAATGCGAGCTGTATGGTGTAAGAGGTGTAGCCAATGAATGGCTCAAGACCTATTTGCACGGCAGGACACAATTTGTAGAAATAACCCAAATTGATCCTTCTGATACCGTGGTTGCTTATAAGTCTTCCACTAAAATAAACGGAGTTGGAGTACCACAAGGGAGTATTATGGGTCCCCTTTTATTTTTATTATACGTTAACGATCTACCAAATGTAACAAACTTTGCCTGTACTCTTTTTGCCGACGATCTATCCATCGTTATACCATGTAGTGATGCTAGATCTTATAATAGTGACATAAATATGACAATTACTAATATTATAAAATGGTTACGTAGAAATAATTTGACTGTAAATATTGATAAGACTACATTTATACAATTTGTTAATAGAAATGGCAATAAACGCCCACTACATGTAACCTTTGAAGATCAGACCTTAACAGAATCCTGTAACACGAAATTTTTAGGCATATGGCTTGACGATGCATGTTCTTGGAGGGATCACACTAATAAATTATGCAATAAAATAAACTCCTTTGCATATGCGTTATGGAAACTTGCAAAAGTTAGCTCAAAGGAAACTGCAATACAGGCATATCACGGGTATGTTGGTTCCATTCTGAGATATGCCATCCTTCTTTGGGGTAATTCAAGCCATGCAAAACGAGTGCTAATATCGCAAAAACAATGCATCAGAGCTATTTACAACTTGGATATTCTCACATCCTGCAAACCGTTATTTAGAGAATTAAAAATATTAACTGTGCCTAGTATGTATATATATGAAATTTGTATATTTGTTAAACTTCATCCAGAATTTTTCAATAAAAAAAGTGACGTATGCAAATCTAATACGAGGTACCCAAATCGTCTTGCTATTCCGCCTATAAAGACTCAATTGTACGGCAAGAACGCATTTTGTATGGCGATTGGAATCTATAATAGGTTACATGATGACATTAAAGAATTACCATTTAACATATTCAAATCAAGACTGAGAAATTTTTTAATACAGGAATCGTTTTATACTGTAAATGAGTACTTTGACTATTATAAAAACATGAATTTGTATTAAGACTTAACTAATTTAATTTGAATTTTAATTGACATTATATTTATTGTGTAAATCCATTATGATTAATTTCTATTTCGTTAGGTATATTCAAATTTTTGCATGCCAGTTGCTGGTGAAATGTGTGTTTCTCTGTGATATATGTATACCATCTTCTGTACCACGTTTTACGCAAAATAAATTACTTTACTTTTACTTTACTTTACTTTACTTTAGCGTGCCTTCCAAAGCACGGAAGAGCTCATTTATAGTAACCACTCAAACAGACGGTCACCCATCCAATGACTGACTGCTGCCATCTTTGCTTTACCTGCGTTATCGTTTCCGATTCACAGGCGCCGCAGGGCTATGAACGCTTTTGCGAGACTGCCTTTTTTTGTGAAAATGTGAATCGAAACAAAGTTCTACAGTACGCGGCACAAAAGTTTGCGTGTCTGAAGTTAGCCTCGAGCCTCCCGCATACCCGTCCGACCCCTCTGACACCTTTGCGGCGCTGCTAGTAGCTAACATCAGAATCGTTAACTGATTTTAATCGTTTTGTATGAAACTGCTTACAATTTTTCATGAGAATCGGTTTAGAAATGCGACCTGTAGCGGAGTCCAGCTGGACAAAGGGACATCTGGAAAAATGAAAAGCCTATTATGCCCTATACTGAAAATTCAGGGTTCTGGCTTTAGCCAGCGCAATATTACAGGATGTTGAAAATGGCCTGAATGGCTTCGAGAAAAGGTTAGTACGGCCGCGCCTCCTTGCTTTGCTTGACTTGGCGGGGGCACTGCCGTGCCCCCAGATGTTGGCCAAAGCTGGAGCATAGAACTTCGTTTGCTTCGCTCGCTTATTCGATAATAGTACCTACTGCGAAGGTTGTATATACAGTCCTTTACTGATCTCCTTACGAAAAGGATACTGGCAGTTAATAACTTTAAATTTGGAATAGTATCCGTCTCTCCGTTTGATGAAGAAAATAACCATAGAGGTAGAATAGAATAGAGGGACTCACCCACACATACACACATGAGTGACAAGGATGTATGCATAGACAATACTTCAAGTAGGAACGAGAGTCATATTTTCTGTCCCTCATCCCTGAAACTGACACCATCATGACGTCACCAATATAACACGACTAAATTATAAATGACATTAAACGTCAAGAATGTATTAGTACTCTGATACTTCTTAATTTAGTAAGGTTAATTCACCATCGTCCCTTTCTGGTATACGCTAGGACGACAACTATTATTTCCTCTATAATATATAAGAAAATAACTCAAATATTGTTTGGCGGAACAAGGAAGACGATGTACTCGTATGTAAAATTCGTACCATAATATAGAAGACAAACTATACAAGCATTTTCTCTACCATCCGTAGCTCATTGTCCTCAAAGTACTTACAGTCAAGGGCACCAATATGTATACACCACAAAGTCTCAAAAATATGTACACAGACCTTAATCCTGCAACAAGAACTGATGTTTGGGTGTATTAACACCAGCGAGAGTCAAGCTTAGCCCAAGCAAGAGGCACAAGCCTGTCCCGTGTAACGTGTGTCCACCGTCGTGACAAAAAGTTCTAACAACGTTTTATTTGATATCGATATTAAATAGTATTTTTATTTTTTAATGGACTAGTATTTTTCAATGAATTTATTTAAACAGTAAATTCGAGTTCCAAATGTGGTGATATTTGGCATTATCTTCCTCCCAGCTTTACCCTGTTCCAAATCTACCTGACCCCTAGTTATTGGCGCCTGACCTACGGAGTGGAAACTGGACCTTAAGTGTTATTATATTATATGTGAACATTTATCCTCTCCAGAGTTAGATTAGAAATGACGCAGAAACGTTTTTACCCTAGGTGCGCTTCAGTAGCTATCACAGCGTTGCAGCCGGACCCTTGTCACAGTAGATATACAGCTGAAATCGGTAAAACAAATCCGTACAACTGTTCGATTTGACGCAGTCACACCGACACGCGTCGCTACATTAAACATAGGAATAGATCGGCGGCACATCAGTCCGCGTTCCGCGCATGACTTTAAGGGCCTTGCCACATGTCTGCGGTGCGGCGCCGCAACGCAAATTTTCAGAAACCCACATTTAGCACCGAGAAACGCGGGTTTTGCGGTTTTGCAAAATTTTGCGTTGCCAGGCCCTAAATGGAGCGCAGATCGAAAAAGGTTTTAAGAGTCTCTTTAAAGTAGAGATACTGTTATAGCTAACATATTTACTGTGCCCTTCTGACCCCCGGCCATTCGCGTTTCACGCTTGACTCATGCCCATCTTTTATTGTTTTTTGAAGCTACCCTTTGCCATTTGTTTACATTGCGGCCGAACGAAATTCGTGGTATCATTGACGCACATCGATGCGAAAATGTGAGGTATTTTATAAAGGTACACTGTTTTAGTAAATAAAGCTACTACTAGGTAACCATGTTTATGTAGAAACGGCATGCAGCTGCTTGCTGTAAAACATAATAATATTATAGTTATACAGTAAACAGAAACGTCCGCTAACGAAATGCTAAATTTTGATCAAAGTGACAAATTTAAAAACTACTCGCCACTAACTAGCGGGATATGAACCCGCGCCCTCTGGCACCCGTCCATTGCTCTTTACCAACTGAGCTAACACGAACTCTACTCCTAGTGACGAATCTTTCAATCCCTATTTATTTACTTTCAATCAATATTTTTACGTACCTACTTGAGGTACTATTTCAAATATCCCGGATACTTGTCTAAGAATCATGGTCCTAGCGTTATTCCCGGTTGTGCCCCTAAAGGAGCCCGGGGTCCGCTTTGACACCTAATCCCAAGATTTGGCATATGCGTTAGTTTGACGAAAGCGACTGCCATCTGACCTTCCAACCCAGAGGGAAAACTAGACCTTATTGGGATACTTGTCTAAGAATACATAATATAATTTACCTCAGTTTTCGTAGACAATAAGTATGTAGGTAAGCTTAAGTCTGAACGACATGTTGAGTTTGAGTGCCAATAATGGTGAGAATGAGAATCGTAAATGTATCTGCAGACTCAGATATATAAAAGGTCCCATGAAGCCTATTTGAAGAATAGATCTTTGAAATTTTAATTGTGAAATGTAGCCGGCTAGCCGGCGGGTTAAAACTGAAACGAATCGTTTATATACAATAAAATATAATAATAAAATAAAGTGGAACTATGTACAGAAAGAGTTCAACTTATTCAGTCAGTACGGAGCTGTAGATATGAAAAGAAAGGTCACTGGCCTGAATAGGGTATAGGATCCGTAATTAAGACGGTAGAAACCGAAGTCCTCAGGCTTTCAAATACACTCGAAGTTTCCAGGCAGGTCGGCTCCAAATCTCGATGCAGCGTACAGCGGAGGCGAAGCCCGCTGGTCAGTAGCAGCCGCCAGAAGACAACGTAGCCATGCATAACAGTAGAAAGGTGACAGGTAATAGATGCCTACTTAACCTTTAGTTTAAGCTGGCTAGCCTATTTATTGTTGTTTGCACAGGCAGCATTCGACTTACACCGATCAGAAATCCAACAACAAAACATTCCAGGTCATAATCTACCGGCAACGGCGCGCCATAATTCCGATCCGGCCTCTTAAATAATTCCTTCGCCTTCAAAGACGGTTTACGGTAAAAAGAAGAGTCAACCGAGCGTCCTGGATCAGCCACGTCTGAATAATTTACACCTAAAGACGTTGAAAATACGGTCTCACCTTGCCAAGTATAAAGTTAAATTCATAATCCACCGTCGTCGCTTATCTCGTCCGGTTAAGATCGTTTATTGCCCGCTTGCGGTCCGAAGCTTGTCAGTTTTAATTTTGTTTTTTATGCTTTCTGTCACAGGCCAGCTTTTTTCCGCTCTCGATGTCAGTTTTTGTTGCCTCCGTGCGCCATTTCGTTTTAAACGCTTTTAATGCGTGTCTTATTAGCTCGCGGGTGTTCCCGAGTAAAAGAAAATTGGTTTTATTTAGTTTTTAAAACAAGACGTTTGAGATGCGGCATCTGCTGGAATTCGCGTCTTGTGTAATTGCTCGCCCGACAACCGTGACAAGCTTAGTATTCAAGTCGGTCTGAGTGTAAAAAGGTGTTCATAAAATGTTGTGAGAACAAAACTTTTGTTAAGTGCATACTTACCTTGGCCATTTGACAGAATAATAAAGTGAATTTCTTTTATATAAATGGTCCTGGAATCAGATGTGAGACTAGCTAGTTTAGTTTACAACTAACATTTCTCTTATTACAACAATATCCGTTTTAGGTAAAAAAATCCGGACAAGTGCGAGTTGGACTCGCACACAGAGGTTTCCGTACAAAATTAAAACGTATAGTTTTCAGATTTTTCCGTGTTAGGTGTAGTATAAGACGATATTGCTTACCAAATTTCATAGTTCTAGGTCAACGAAAAGTACCCTATAAATTATGATTACTTTCAGAGTCCCGAAATATGCGTTTTTTGCGGCATAAACAGCTGTATCTTTTTTTTTCGTTATTTTAGAAGTCAGATTTTTTTACAGCTTCAAGGGACTGTAAACCTGAATATATGGTTTGAATTTCAACTCGATACCTCCACGCGCTAGGTGAGTTCCTGGCAGTGAAGTGCAGTTTTCAAATCACAATTTGCGTTGCGTAACTTGCGGGCGGAAAGTTACGCAATTATCCTACTGCTTAATCTTACAGTCTGTAAAATATGAAGTTGAAGTCACGAAGTTTGTAATAAAGCTATGAATAATTTTTACCCCCATTACCATACGTCTAATGTGAAACGCAAGTGGTCTGCTGGCATTATTAGAACAACACACATTACGGGAAGTTAATTTGAGTTCGTATAATAAGCCATTTATATGCAAATTAAACTTTACAAAGATAACATAAGTGCTTTTGCGTACATACATCTCGACGTAGGTTCATGTGACAGACACGTATAAAAGCAAAACACGCAGTCTTTATGACTTTTTAATTGGTTCAGGTATTAAATAAAGACTCTTTAATTCTATGTATTCCATTTAGCAAACAGAGATAAAGAAAATAAAGTTCAAAGATGAAATCGGCTTATTATATTTTTTGATTTAGAAACTTCAATATTGTTTCTTTGGAACATTCTCGTTTGAAAAAAATGATTATGTGTCTAGCCTAAAAAATGCTTATTCTGTCACACAGGATCATAGTTTTCATAAATCTACTGCTTATTTGTAATTTGATACACTCGTAAAAAATAAAACAGGCTAAGTGCGAGTCGGACTCGCGCACGAAGGGTTCCGTAGCATTATCTATAAAAATATTTATTTTATTCTGTTTTTAGTATTTGTTGTTATAGCGGCAACAGAAATACATCATCTGTGAAAATTTCAACTGGAACTATCACAGTATCAGTGAGATAAAGCCTGGTGACAGACAGACAGACAGACAGACAGACAGGCGGACAGACAGACAGACAGACAGACGAACAGTGGAACTGTTTTACTCTTTGAGTACGAAACCCTAAAAAATAAAAACCCACCAGTTAGACTGATGGATGACCTGATGAATGTCGCGGGAGTCCGCTGGATGCGGGTGGCGCAGGACCGATCACTTTGGTACTCTTTGGGGGAGACCTATATCTTTTGCAGGTCTTTTGCAGGATATGATAATAATAATGGTGATTTTGAAATATATGAATTTAATTATATGTACCTACGATAATTATGATTTTTGTTTACGCAAATGAGGCTACCGATTTTGTTAGTTTTTTTTTATTTTTTTTATTTATATATATAATTATTTTACAATACACGGCCAGGCAGCGGACAAAACCCAGCAGGGTTTAACTGCCACTGCATTCACTCAATTAATATTTAGTTTATAGATAGGATAACAATCTTATAAAAATAAAGCGCACACGGCGATTGCCTACACAGAATGCGACATTATGACGTGATATGCTGTGAAGCACTTGGGAGCACGCTGGAGATGTGCATATTGTTCGTGTAGGTAAAGTTAGGTGGTTTTATCCTACTTAAAAAAGGAGTTTTTCTGTTAATAATATCAACTCGTTTTTATTGTACCCAAAATGACTCACATATATAAGTATTGTGATTAGATAGATGGATTATGATTTCACTCCGTTAAAAATATCTTCCGGTATCAACTTGAAGCCAGAGTCCCTCAATCTTATCCCCAACTAATCACACCAAAGTCCCCATTCTTCCACTAATCATGGGAGCAAAAAAATCAATGTTTAACAAACAAGCCGCGCTTCCTAAACAAGTTTTAACATGTCATCAATCATTGGCAGGATTGATGGATGGGTGGCGGACACTAATGAAATTTTACGCCCGCATTGGTTGCATTTGTTGCGGTAATAAGCTATTTGACCAGGCTGATGAGGTTAGTTTAGTGCTGGAATATTAATTTGTGTTTTAGATTTTTAGGAAGGTACCTACTTACCTTATTTAAATTTTTGTGTTTTATTTTATCAATATTTTTATGATAATAGGTTTTGCTCTTAGATACGCTACAGCGACATCATTGTTATTTTCTCTATATATTGAAGTTCTGACAAATCATTAAAAATGAATTAGAAGTGTTTTCGTGTTTGTGACACTTTATGTAAGACCACGCTAAAAAAAGGAAAAGGAATTATATAACGAGTTACCCGCGCGGCTGAACCCAGATAGAGCCACGGGATAATATAATAGCCAATGGTAAAGATCTAGAACTATTTAATGATGAAATCACTTTAAAAATCGGATTATTAGTCTCGGAGATTATCCTCTACTTACAAACTTTGCAAGCTACGAACTTACATTTTATAAATAAATAAATATTAAGGGACAATCTTACACATATCGAACTAGTTCCATAGTAAGATCCTCAATAAGCATGCTCATCACACAAATAATTGCCCTTACCGGGATTCAAACCCAGGACTTTCATAGGCAGCGTCACTACTAAGCTAACCGGGCGTTTATAATCATAAACGCCCGGTTAGCTTAGTAGCAACAGACATGATTCTGGAAAAAAAAACTAAAGTTATACACATAAATCATTTGGCATGATTTGATTATATCAACGTCCTACACCCATTTTTACATCACAAAACTCGATATTCGCCGGCCTAAATTATTTTACTTAAGGTGGTTCGATTGCCATACAAAGCGTTATTTGACATTCGCAGGCTAACGGCGTGATATTTTGAGAAACTTATGTAACAAACTTTCATGAATTGGCTTCCCATTTGCGCCAAATTCCCCCTTTCCTAGAATAAACTTGTATAAACTAGATAAATTTGAGAAAAATAGATTTCCCAAAATATCACGTTCCAAACCCATTTCTCAAATGAATCTAGTTTATAAAAGTTTATTCTAGGAAAAGGGGAATTTGGCGCAAATGGGAAGCCAATTTATGAAAGTTTGTTACATAAGTTTCTTATAATATCACGCCGTTGGCCTGCGAATGTCAAATAACGTTTTGTATGGCAATCGAACCACCTTAAGTAAAATAATTTAGGCCGGCGAATATCGAGTACCTTAACCACAAAACTTCGTTCATAATTTTATTATACCTTCATATCTATAGTCTGTCATTGAGTTAATGTCTACGTACGCGCCATTTACGCAAATCAGACGTAAACTGAAGTTACAAAATTTTCAGGTTGCCTACAGAGCCTTAAAATACACATGGCAAATACAGTGCGTGGCTTTTCAGTTTTGTCAACGTTCCTAGTGTATACTATTACAGCCTTTATGAACTATAAGTTAGAGATTAAAATAGGTAGCTTGTGAAATCGAGTGGAGTTGGGTGTACAAAATGCATGAATGCATAATGTTTCGCTGGCGGACTCGCGGGGCTCGAATATTTAATCTATGCCCCGTTGGCTTGTGATTTATCCATCTCTATGATTATGAGGTGCGTTGGATTCTGAATTGTTTACTTGGTTAGGAGCTATCTAAACAAATACATTTACACCGCCTTACTACTGCTAGCTATAAATTAAATTAAACAGTGTATATAGATAGCAAAACCATCCGAAATTCGAATTTACTATTTTTTATTTTAATACCTTTGGTAAAATCTATTATTGCTGCTTAGCCATACCATTTGAATGCAATATAACACAACACCTAATACATCGCCACCCATTTTTATGAGTAGAAAGATATACATACAGGTTATGGCCTGTAACAGGAGCAAAAAATTAAACAGTAGATTATTAAGCTTGTGAACAATTATTTCCAAGTGGTTTTATTTGAAAATACTATGTCCGCATAGGTAGTTTGTTAGTTGTCTTACTATGCACAAACTAATATCCAGATTTTATAAAACAATTGTGACATAGGTAGGTGTTTTTTTAACAAGTTCGGAACCACCCCCGCGCCAGCTGTCCCAAAAACTGGCTGACTGACGGCAGGCTATTGATATTCGACCTATTTATAATATGACCTAATATTAAAATATCAGCCTTTATAAAGCTGTTGCAGTTTTGGTCCCTCAGCTCTCCGTCTTAATACTTGGATGTCATAACTTTAAATCAAAATTTCTACGAATCCAATTTTAAATGAATGGGACAAACTGCAAATGCTCTAAGGAAGCCCCCTTTTGAATATTTGCTCCTATTACAAAATATGTTAAGTATCACAAGGACGATCAATAAGCAGACTTCTTTTTAAGTTTTTTTTATCAGAAGGGATTGACTTTACTTAAAGGTCGCCGCCAAATTCATAACTTTCTATCATCAATTGTCACGAAATTAAGTGTTTTCTATATCATTAACTCATTAAAAAGAGTTTTCAAACCCTCCAGATTACATTTTACAATTAGAAGGGGCTCCAGGTAAAAAGGTAGTCCTTACACATTTAATTTGTTCACAGAACTCAATCGATTTCCCTTGTTGCTGTGAGTTCGTATTCAGCGTCCTATTTCAAGCTACTCTTATCCATCATTAGAAACGATTTCTGTAATTGCTGGACGTTTAAAAGCTGAATCGATCGGAATAGCTAAAAACTGAGTCGCTTTGTGAAACGGAAAGTTTGGTTCAGTAGTTTCACGTAATACCAGATGGGACTTTGACGACAATTTTATATTGAGGACGTTTGGTTCACAAAGTTTACTTGACCGCTGCGAATTAAAGACATAATAGATTTTTGATATGTACCTATTACTAAGGCTCGTATGAAGACGCATTTGACGGGATGGAACCGGTATGCGGTATTTTGTACTTACCTTTACCTTTAGCCTAAACAATTTAGTATCTTGGAGGTCAATTTGGGACATACATATGCAATCCGGACTTAATTTCAATCCATTTGTTATGCGCGCCGATTCAACTTCTCATTACTTCATTTGTCATTAGTGTCATTACAAACGCACAAAACTCATTGAATTCTAGTTGGTATGCCAAATGTTTGTCTAAAATTGACCCCATGATACCAATAAGCGTTTAATTGTCGTAATTTGTTTACTTTAAACGTTAGTAATTAACAACTTGGAAAAGTTGAAAAACCCCTGATACTTTTATTTCAAAGTTCAATATCTCAAAAAAGGCAAAACCGATTTTGATGAAACATAACTAAAAACCATCTCGATCACGTCAGCTTTTGGATAAAGAAAACCGCATTCAAATCGGTCTTTTCGTTTAGGAGCTACGATGCCACAGACGGACACACAGCCAGACAGACATACACGTTAAACTTATAACACCCCTCTTTTTGCGTCGGGGGTTAAAAACGAAAGTTACGTCTTCCTTATGATGCGTGTCATTATCATTTAAAGTCAGTTCCCGAAAAGTAGTACATTTTGTAATAGATTCCTCTTTAAAAAGGCACAAAATTTTCTTATACCCTTTTTAGGGTTCCGTAGCCAAATGGCAAAAAACGGAACCCTTTTAGATTCGTCATATCTGGCTGTCTGTCTGTCCGTCCGTATGTCACAGCCAACTTTTTCCGAAACTATAAGAGCTATACTGTTGAAACTTGGTAAGTAGATGTATTCTGTGAACTGCATTAAGATTTTCACACGAAAGTCAAAAAAAACATTAAGTTTTAGGGGTTCCCCATACTCAGAACTGAAACTCAAAAAATGTTTTTTCATCAAACCTAATACGTGTGGGGTATCTAAGGAATATTGAGGATAGGTCTTCAAAAATGATATTGAGGTTTCTAATATCATTTTTTTCTAAACTGAATAGTTTGCGCGAGAGACACTTCCAAAGTGGTAAAATGTGTGTCCCCCCCCCCCTGTAACTTCTAAAATAAGAGATTGATAAAACTAAAAAAATATATGATGTACATTATCATGCAAACATCCACCAAAAATTGGTTTGAACGAGATCTAGTAAGTAGTTTTTTTTTAAAACGTCATAAATCGTAAACCGCAATTTATTTTACGGAACCCTTCATGTGCGAGTCCGACTCGCACTTGGCCGCTTTTTATTTTCAAACGTTAGGAGCGAGTCGTATCGACGCGGAGAGCGAAGAACAGTTTTACAGCGTGTTTCACATTATCGGGGCACTACCTGTGAATAGGATCACAGAACATAACAGCTTGTTCTGTTGACGAAAAATGGTTTACATAAGTTGAATTGAGAGTCCTCAACTAAGTGTTTTTTTCTAGTCACATTGAAAGTCGCCAGCTAAGTGGTTTTATTGTTTCCAGACTATACTCGATAGTCATATCTAGAAACTCTACTACACTACTTCATGTATGGGGTGTTGTGTTCCTGTTAGAGAGTAAAAGATGCCAGCATGCCTCTATTTCTGACAATGACAATTTTCCGTAGATTTCTGGTTCCACAAGTAACCTAGCGACCACCTTAACTTCTAGAACAAGCAATGTATGGCGAATTGTCAGTGTTAGGTGACAATTGTCAAGTTGGTGAAATAGGGGCCAGGCCGTACGTACGTCAGAGAGATCCAAATGTCACTTTTTGTATGTGATAATGACAGTTGAGTGGTCTTAACGTGCGTTCGAAAAGTTTACATATTTAATTAGGATCATCATCATCATAATATCAGCCGAAAGACGTCCACTGCTGGACAAAGGCCTCCCCCAAGGAGTGCCAAAGTGACCGGTCCTGCGCCACCCGCATCCAGCGGACTCCCGCGACGAATTAGTATTACCAACAGATAATACATCGTACATGCACTTAAGGCTTGCTGACATCTTAAATTTTGGTAAAAATGAGTTGTTTAGTAACCAGTTTATACCTTATAACGTAACAATTTTCGTGTCGGAAAATAGAAATCATAATCTGCAAGATATGAGAAGTAACATAGTTTTCGTAGATATCCATTTTAACATAAGAAAGTAGAGAAAAATAAATCTAAAGTAAACCCTATTTTTTCACTTGTAACCAGTTTGCTGCTTAATTTTTTATCAGAAAGAGATGAAATTTTATAATCTTAATCATAAAGTAATGAACGATAACTTCATGTTCTTACTTTCTTAAATTTCGTCTCGTTTTCTGAAATATTCCGAAAAACATGATATCCGCGCTTTCGACCACGCACTTCCATCTCGCTCACGCTTATGCTCAGTGAGAGGGAGAGAAGACCATGAACGTGCTGGGCCTTAATATCTAATTTACATTCGATGCTGATCCTTATCTAATTATAGGTAACAACTTACTCCAATGCTGTCCTACATGTAGTTAAAATTAAGATTTTATGTTACTTGATCCTCCTCGGATCTTGAATTGAAGATTCGCTGTTTCAACGAAAGTCGGCAATGCGCATGTGTATTTCTGCCACAGTACCAATCGATTTGTGATATCGACTGATGTTTTTCGCTTGTCGTTATCAAGTCCGCGGGAAACATACGCTACGCATGCGGCAGATCGACCGACTTACCTATATTATTATTTTGACAACTGTCATTTCAGTACAATTTTACTTATTAAGGTTATAAACTGTACGAAGATTACAGCTGTCACAGGGATCAAGATACGTCGCGATACGTATACCGATGAAATTGCGTCTTATGCGCATATGAGTAAGAAAACTAAAAAGTGAACTGGCTGCGTTGTACGCTGTTTGGGTTTAAATAGCAGTTGTGGGCAATGTATGAAGTGTACCAAGTAAGGCGATTGCTCAGCGATGTCGTGACGCGGCTCGCGGTGCCATTCGTTGCGGATTTAGAGTGAATAAAGTTCAGATACACATCGGAGCGTTTAGAGTATAGACTTGGTTCAAAAGTAATGTATGCTCATAAAAATTAGAATTAGTTGTAGTTTAAAGTAGTTCTTGTAAGGCTTAACCTCAGAGCATAGAATACTAGAGAGAGGACAAGCCGCTGGCGGCCGTGTCGCAGCTGTATGCTCAATGGGCATACACTGCCATACTGTGCACGCGTGCTGATCGCAGAGAATATTACTTATTTCCCCAAAATGCCTGATATGATGCGCGTTTATTGTCAAATAAGCGTGTAGGTATACAAGTGTGTGTGTTTTAGATGTGTGCGTGCTTTGTCTTGTCAATTACTTGGGCGTTGTGTGGGTTAATGTACTTGCGACAGGCTCACTCTATACAAATCGGCCGCCATGTCCGATCTCCTTATATTCATACATCTGTGGGCTTAACATTTGTACACCTTTTAGGTAGGCCACAACGTACTGTATGTTTTTATTCTATTAACACCTATGTATCGCAAATAAATATTAACTTACTTACATAGCCTCTAAATACAAGTGTATATAGGAAATTATAATGCCATTGCACTTATCTAAAATGAACAAGGGCGCAGCGAATAGATTTTCTTCAAGCAGATAATTACAAGTGCTGTAAACATATTCATATATAAACAACACACAACTTTCCTGTAGACAATGCAATAGTTAACGGTTTAGGTGCATATAAATTATGTTCTATTCTTAAGTCTCACAGCACTTAATTTCTCCCAATCATCATTTAAAACTGAATATGAAACAGACTTTTGAATTTCTGCTGGTTGATTGCTTATTGCTTGACGCTTTGTGCGTACGTCAGGTACGTTTAAAGGCCTCCACACACCGGTCGCGGGTGCGGGTCAGGCGCGGGCCCGCGCCCGACCCGCGCCCGACCCGCGCTCGCGACCGGTGTGTGGAGGCCTTAAATGTCATTTATTGGATGGAAAAATGAAAGTTGATTTCTCCTGACGCTCGTTAGAAAACTTGTTTTTTTTTCTGGAGGAAACCTGCGAACCAGGAACCCAATCAGGGGGGGAGTGACTAGGTTATGTGGTATTTCTATCCACTAAACTAAAAACTTCACGGCGGCCGGCATCTGCGCTCTCATGCGGAGGACTCCAGGATCTCATTCTGAACGCACTTGCGCCTCGCCACATTTGGCTCGTCCTAGAATGATGATAGTCGCCTTCCCTGGGGTTTTTAGGTTCACGACAGGCGGGGGAGACCGTAGACCTATAGGTCGATCACGTAACGCATTGTACGTGCGTCAGGTAGGTCTAAATGTCACTTTTTATATGGAAAATTGACAGTTAAATTGTACCGACGCGCGTTCAGAACGTTACATGATTAGCCCTCTATTCTTGTCCAAACCTACACGGTTTAGGCTTCAACGTACGTAAAATACTTAGGTTCATAATACATACAATACGATTAGAATCAGTTAACGATTCTGATGTTAGCTACTAGTAGCGCCGCAAAGGTTTCAGAGGGGTCGGGCGGGTATGCGGGAGGCGACTCGAGGCTAACTTCAGAATCGTTAGCTGATTTTAATCGTTTTGTACCACAGTACCTGCGGACAGTATTACGAAAGAACACAATAAAACAGGATTATCGTCGCATCTACAACATCAGCCATCTTGATTTCCAAGTGTACCTATACTCGTATGTGCCGCTGGCGTCCAGTGGCCCTGTCCTGCCCCGTGCCCATTTCGGGAGACCCCGACACCGCGGCTCTTTTTATCTGTCTATCTTTAACACGATTCCGACTGATATAGGTTTGGAAAGTGCCCAACAGCGGAAAATCGGATGAGGAGAATTTAAGGGAAAAGTTCCGCCAAGCACACATTGCAATGTGAAAATTGAAGTTCTTCAATGTTTCGTCAAAAAAAGAGTATCTTGCAGTACAAATTGGAAAATAGCGAACGGGTCGCGAGATTTCAGATCTAGCCTAAATATTGCGAGACCACAAACAGTCTCGCGAGATTTCGAGATTTACGAGACGTCGCGATCACTAAAACGTATGCAAATACTATGAATTCCATTTAATGATTACCAACACGTGAAATAAATACAAATACTGGATGTTGTGATTTAAAATATCCGTTTTATTTCAAACGTCAACGTCTGTCAAAACGAATTTTTCCTGATTTTTATTATTTTTGCCGCTTTGTTCGCTTTTTAATAGTCAAAACATAGAAAATTAAAGGTATAATATACTCGAAGACGTTAAAGAATCTAATAATCGTCGAAATATATACAATCGATGACATACAATACATAACGTAATTTGAAGACTAATCTACATCTATCAAATCTGTATCCTGGATATACGAAAAACTCTTTCCCACTATAACGGTCAACCGCCGGCTGGAAGCAACATTACGGAAAAGAAGAAATTTTCCCGCATACGTGTCACCGGTGCAATGGGATAAGACACAAGCAGCGCTAAGCGACCTCACCGGTGCCAGCGACGGCCGCGCCGGCCGTTCGCGGCGCCGCACTCCCGGCCGAAAACAAGAAAGAAGTTTTGCATGCGCCCCGGGACTGCGCCCACTGTTGTTCCGTGCTTAGTTTTATATCATTTATCCTTTTAACACCTATGTATCTAGTATCAGTTTCAATAATTAATTAGTATTCACTGCTCACTAGTATGCAGGCCTCTACCCAAACGCTGTGTCCCCACTGCCCAAATTCCTCACGCACTTTCACCGCTCATGGGCTCAAAGTGCACATAGGGCGCATACATAAAAGCGTGCCCCGCGCTTCCTCTGCTCCCACACTACCGGCGCCGCTATCCGCGGACAACCGCAGCAGACTAGGGTTGGACGACCTGGCTACACTTAAACAGTCAGTGCGGGTGCTGCGTCATATCCCTAAGGGAGCAAGGAACTTAGCAGCAGGTAAGATTAGCGATCTTATAGATAAATGTATAGACAGCAACGATAGTTCGGATTGGTTTGCCTTACTATCATTTGCCTACTCTGCTTTAAAAGCGCCAGAAACATCTGGTTTGGGCAACTTAACTACTAAAGTTAAGCGCAATATTGAATCTGCTAGCGTTATTGACTCCTTATTTGTCGAGGCAGAAGCAACCTCATGGAAACCCTCTACCCTTAGAGCGGTTGAAAACAAAGTTTTTGAGGGTGATCTCAGAGGGGCAGTGCGCTTGCTGACGTCAGACGATGGTGTAGCACCGTCGAGCCCTGAAAATCTCGCCAATTTACAGTCGAAGCACCCAACCCCTTCTCGGCCACTGACATTTCCTCCGGAGCCCGATACATCTATCCCTGCTTACTCTGCCAATCCACAAGACGTAGCTACGGCTCTAAGCTCGTTTAACAGCAGTTCAGCTGCAGGCTTAGACGGCATCCGTCCAGCTCACCTCAAGGAACTAACATCTGGCTCTGCGGGTGATAACGGGCCCCGGCTGCTCGAGTGCTTGACCAAACTTTGTAACTTCTTACTCAGTGGTCGCTTGAACCCAGCAGTCTGCCCTTTCATGTACGGTGCGTCTTTATGCGCCCTGTTGAAGAAGGACGGAGGCTTAAGGCCTATAGCTATCGGCAGTACATTTCGTCGCTTAACAGCTAAGCTCGGCTGCCGTGCTGTTCGAGAAGAAATGGCCGCTTACTTACAACCTATTCAGCTAGGTTTTGGAACACACCAAGGCTGCGAAGCTGCCATCCATGCCACGCGTGCATTTTTACTGGACCCAAAAAATGCGGATAGCGTTGCCATTAAATTAGACTTAAAAAATGCCTTTAATTCAGTCGAGCGTGACGTACTGCTGTCCGAAGTAAGGCAGAAAATACCTTCCCTCTACCCTTTCCTCTTTCAGGTTTACTCCTCACCGTCCAACTTATATTTAAACGAATCTCTCATACTTTCACAGGTTGGAGCGCAGCAGGGGGATCCTCTGGGCCCTTTAATTTTTAGTCTTGCCATTCAAAGACCGTTATCAGAACTACTTTCACCTCTGAATATCTGGTACTTAGATGACGGTACTCTAGGAGGCAAGCCAGAGGAAGTTGAACGAGATCTGCGTACGCTCCTTCCTCGCTTGCGGGACCTGGGCCTAGAAGTGAACGCCAGTAAGTGTGAATTCTTCCCGTGTAGTGATCTTTCCCGAAATTCCTTGTCTACTTTCAGTCACTTACTTCCTGGCCTTAAAGAACTTTCTTTTCAAACCTTTAATCTTTTGGGTTCTCCAATCTTCACAGAATCTATTCCGGCAGCTTTTGAGGTTAGAAAGCAACTGTTACTAACTATTGGAGAAAAGCTTAAAAATCTTTCAGCTCACGTTGCGCTATCCCTGTTGCGGAGCTGCTTTGCTATTCCTAAGTTAACCTACTTTTTACGCACTGTACCCGCTTGGTTATATCCTGAACATATCGACTCCTTCGACAATGCACTGAAGGAGACCCTTGAATGTGTGCTTAACGTCTCCCTCAGCTCGAGCCAGTGGGACCTTGCATCTCTTCCCATTCGAAGCGGTGGGTTGGGTATTCGACGCACGAGAGACGTTTGTCTACCGGCCTTTCTGGCATCGGCGAGCGGGGTTGTGAACCTTGTCACTCAAATTCTCCCATTACATGGTGACAAGGTAACCATTCCCTTCTCTTCCGATGCCTGGACGGCCTGGTCTTTGCTCAACCCATCTACATCTGCACCGGAAAAACCTAGCAGCCAACGGATGTGGGACAGCCCAGGAGTCAAGCGTCTATTTGATAACCTCTTGGAAACCGCCTTGGGTGTGGAGAAAGCCAGGCTCAAGGCGGTGTCGAGGCCAGAGTCCGGTGCGTGGCTGCACGCTCTCCCGTCTCCACATATGGGTACCCTGCTCGATAACGACTCCATGCGGGTGGCTGTTGCTCTCCGCCTTGGCTGTAATGTCTGTGAACCCCATGCATGCATCTGCGGTGCCACAGTGGAGAGCAATGGCCACCATGCTCTCAGCTGCTTCAGGTGTGCCGGCAGATTCCCTCGCCACCACGCCCTGAATGACATCATCCGGAGGGCGCTGGTATCTGCCAATATCCCTTGCGTCCTGGAACCACCAGGCCTCAGTCGGTCCGACGGAAAGAGACCTGACGGCCTCACTTTAGTACCCTGGCAAAAAGGTAAATGCCTATTGTGGGACGCAACATGCGTCAGCACGTTTGCAGCATCCCACCTGGGCCGCACGATACGAGTGGCAGGAGCTGCTGCTGAGTGGGCGGCTGCACGTAAGAGGGACAAATACGCAGTGCTCTCACACTACTTATTTGTCCCTCTTGCCGCTGAGACCACGGGATGCTGGTGCTCGGAGGGAAAGTCTTTTCTTAGGGAGGTGGGGCGCCGCCTGCGGGAAAGAGGCCTCGACCCCCGCTCCGGGTCATTCTTATTGCAAAGGTTGTCCATCGCAATCCAACGCGGCAATGCGGCGAGCGTGATGGGCACCTTTGCACCGGGGGTGGCGCGGGGTGGGTTGTTTGAGTAGTTTTAATTTAGTTTAATTTTTTATTTCCAAGTTGTTAATAAAAATACCTACTTCACTGTAAATTATATGATCTAAGTATGTTCACAGTTTGCAATAAATACATATATTCTTTTATTTCAAAATACAACACAAAACATTTTTTTTTATATTATTTATTTAACCATTAGGTTTTAATTTTAATTAAAAGTTATAAATACTTTATCAAATTATAGAAGGTTTTAATTTGTCAGTCAGCGGAAACTTTTGTCATGCTGTGTTTTATATGGAAATTTCAATCTCGCAATCCCGCGAAAATTTAACGAGATTCAGTCTCGTAAACTCTTAAAATATGGACGAGATCTCGCGAGATCGAGATTGCATTTCCTAGTTTGTATAGTAAAAATTTGAAACAATCACCTGATTAAATATAAGGGTGTGCTCATCTTTTTCATTCCGATCCAGTAATGTTTGTGTGCAAGTGTGTTTGTTGTGAACTCATAAAATTGATGTCCTTCCAAACATGTTTAAAGTTTTAAACTAGCTACTTCTGATTTTAATATTAAAATACAATCGAACGACACGTTTAACCTAAACGAAGATTTGAAAAACTTGTTTAGCCAGCTGTTGTCAATTAGTTGCTTATTTAATATATTCGCTCGATTTACTTTTTCGCTATTTCAATTAAGTATTCCAAATCATATCCAACTATTTTACTAACTGTCACATAATATATAATTTCTCTCCCGTGATATGCTGAAAAATTAAATCATAGAACTTTGAATTTGTACGTAATTGCATTTTGTTCAAAGTTCTAGAACAATTTTATGACTGACTTTTTGGATAGCTCTGAACTTTTCCATTTGAATTGTCAAAAGTGAATTGAAATAGTATTCAAATTTCAGTTTTGCTTTAAATAGCTGGATTTTGAATAAGTAACTATTTGGCATAAAGCCAAAAAGAGCTTAAACGCTTGTTTACCACCGTACTTGTATAAAAAAGCGGCCAATTGCGAGTCGGACTCGCACATGAAGGGTTCCGTTAAATAAATTGCTTTTTACGATTTATGACGTATTAAAAAAAAAGTACTTACTAAATCTCGTTCAAACCAATTTTTGTTGAAAGTTGACATGGTATACATCATATATTTTTTTTAGATTTATCATTCTCTTATTTTAGAAGTTACAGGGGGGGACACATTTTACCACTTTGGAAGTGTCTCTCGCGCAAACTATTCAGTTTAGAAAAAAATGATGTTAAAAACCTCAATATCATTTTTGAAGACCTATCCATAGATACCATACGTATGGGTTTGATGAAAAAAAAATTTTGAGTTTCAGTTCTTAGTATGGGGAACCCCAAAATTTATTGTTTTTTTTATATTTGTGTGAAAATCTTAATGCGGTTTACAGAATACATCTACTTACCAAGTTTCAACAGTATAGCTCTTATAGTTTCGGAAAAAAGTGGCTGTGACATACGGACGGACGGACAAACGAACGACTGACGAATCTATAAGGGTTCCGTTTTTTGCCATTTGGCTACGGAACCCTAAAAAGAGCATTGAAAAAGTTTTGATCCCAATTGAGAAAACAGAAAAACGATTCAATTTAGGAGAAAATAGACAAGAGTCGTACATTACTTATCTGAATCAAAGTTTTGCACGGATTGAACGCCATAAATATCCTTTCCTCTTAACATTCGTTTGTCATAACTCCCCAAAGACGTTACCCGCAAACCTAGGTGGATACCTAAATTGTCATCAAAATTTATGGACGCTGGATGACAAAATACAAAACTTCCTCTTTTACGGCCGCATAAGGTCAGATTCGGCTACAAATCAAGGATATAAACTGACGTGACTTATGGCACTTTTCCACGAAGCCTTTGCTCACTGTCGCGACACACCGACAGAAGGTTTACAGCGCGTTAAATCCCGACTATAAAACTGTTGTAAATCGATTCCGCCAGGTTTAAGAATTAAAGGGGTTGTAAAAATTAATAGGGCTCCGTGGCGGGATGGTCGGAGCCGGATGGCACTTCCCAGTTTTGGTTGAATGTACTAAAACCGGGTAAATGCCTTGTAAGCCGGGGAAATTGTTATTTCAATATATAACCTGTACTTTTTCGGCTAAACTTTAATCCCAATTCTATGTAAAAATATATTGCATTTTATTGCTGTTATATATTACGAGTGAGTTTCCTTATATGGACACCGAAAATCTGCAAGGGAAACCCTTGTGCACTGTGGTAATTTTACTTTGTGATACATTCGGTTAGGCTATTATGATACGTAAAACAGGGGTGATACCAATACTCAGCTACCGTAGTCCTTCCAAATCCGCTCGTATGATATCAAAAGAAGAAGACGCTATCCAAAATACCCTAGATTCAGTTTTGCTCAGACACCTCCTAATTAGGGATTACCTTACCTTTCAAAATAGGTATACTTAAGATGATTTCAAAAGAAGACACATTTCAAAATTGCCTATCTGCCTACACCTTGTAACGATTCAACCTCATAAAATGGCTGTCTTTTTATGTTTTCCTATTCTGAACTTAAATTAACCCCTAGCTGAAAGCTGAAGCTCCTGAGAAGCTTCTAGTCGTCTGAAAATGGAATCCTACCTGAAGGAAAAGCTATTGAATAAAATTAAACAGATAGTAAGCGAGAAAATAAATCATTTATTTACCATAGAAATATCAAATTAATTTAGTTTTAAAGCTAAAGAACCTTTGATTAATTAATCCAGTAAAATCAAGACTCGATTGTACTAGATATCCACTTTGTTCCTATAAATACTAACTCGTACCAAAGCGAATAGAAAAACCGAGTTAGTTCCGGCCGATCCTATTAGAAAGGTTGAGTTTTATTCTAGTCTAGGTAAATCTATCCTACAGCTACAAGATCTCTCGTTATTTATGTTAAAGTATTCGAGCTTGAGTACTTTAACAGACCAAATCATCTCCTAGGATATTGCCGGACGGAAAGAGATTCGGTCAAATAAAAAACCGTCCGACTCCAGGCCTACAATGCCGTAATCTAACCTAGAATTTATTATCTCTGGAACCTAACCTCGAAGACCTATTTAGACCTAAGCTATACGTGATTCGCGCTGGTGAAGTGACTTGGCGTGTGTGATTTCGTCTAGTGGATGAGGCCCTGCGCTGTGTGAGCAGACCCAGGCCCTTTTCGAGAAGTATGAAGTTTGTATTTCTATAAAGGGAAAAAGTTACACGTTAATTGAAGTTGTACATTAACCCCATTTTAGTAGAACCAATAACTTAAGTAAGACAATAATACCAGTTCCTTAGAATTAATTTACAATTCTGTAGTTTCATTAAGTGATGCACAACTATGGAGGCTAAAGTGGGCATAAATTCCTTGTTATACTAAGTTGTGGGAAGTGATAAATTACGCTATGTGGTAGGCGACGCCCTTTAAACAGACTCGCAATACAATAGTGGTCAACTTGTGTTGGCCATGATGGGATCTCTTTTGATGATGATGCGATTATATAATGAAAATAATCGTGAAAAAGTCAAGATATTGATGATGATGCGATGATATAATAATGAAAATAATCGTAAGTCAAGATATTGATGATGATGCGATGATATAATAATGAAAATAATCGTAAGTCAAGATATTGATGATGATGCGATGATATAATAACGAAAATAATCGTAAGTCAAGATATTGATGATGATGCGATGATAGTCTATTGAAATAGAATATAAGTACATGTTTTACTTACAGGTACATGAATGACGTAATGTCTAGTGTAATATCGATTCTCCCTAACGATGAATCTTAGAGTTGTTAGCGAACTGTAGCGCTCGCCTCTCGCTCGCTCGCGGCTGCTCTTACTCACTAGTAATCCCACCTCATCTGTTGATTCCGCCTGCCCTATCGTTATTTCTATCAAATCTAATACCAATTAGTACTGACTTTTCCTAAGCAATTTATAATACAATTCATCCCCAAAATATCTCAATAGATGTAACACAGTGTCTTAGCAACCAATCTCACCCAATCAACTCAAAGGCACTTTATAGTCGAAACAATGTTGAATATACGACAATGCACAATTGAACTGACGAATGATAATTAATTACCAACCCACCGTGAGACCTTTGTTGAGATCCCAATAAAACGACCCCACCTAAGAAGAGACCTACTTAAATATTACTGATGTTAAGAGTGAAAGTGTTGGATTCCCTCGCAAAATCAATATAACAAAGGCCTCTAGATAAGAGGCTTTTGACTAAACCAAATCGATAGCTCAGCTACTGAGAACTCCCAATTTGCAAGATTGGGAACTCTAAATACCTTTGCCTAATCGATGACACATCCATGACGGTGCTTACGGTGCGGTCACATCTCACTTGACTAAGGAACCTCTTACGAGCGAATCCTCATTGGCCAAGGTCGTCAATGTGCCCTGAGAACAAGAGTCCTGACACCAAGCGACGCGATCACCGGCGTACATGAACTAAATTACCTTGCTACATTCATTCGGCTAAGGAATCCCACACGGTATACCTATAGGTATATTTGATTCCTCCATAGATTAACGCAACCGCACCCCTTATTAAGAGGTTTGTTAAGACTAAGACGGAAGCTTGACCGGGGAAGATCCCCAATTTGCAAGATTGAGGACCCTCAGCCACTCGCTCCGCCTACACATCCATGAAGAGCGCATAAAGTGCAGTCATACTTCTCTCGACACAGTCGAGGTCTTAAGTATGTCCAAGGGACGATAATCCATCAACACCGGTGCGAGCACACCTCTTCTTGACGTAATCAAGGTCCACAATGCGCTCTGGGTGACAAGAGTCAGCGACACCGAGCACTCAATCATAGGTGTACATTATTAAATTACTCAGCTACGTTCACCTATTAAGGAATCCCTCAACCATATCTATAATTAACCACCGGGTCTAATATGTACTTGTAGTAACATTAGTCGCTTATCCGCACCTTAACAATTTATCCTCATAGTGTAACGCGTACCACGGACCGAGTCAATTGCTATAGCTAGGTTGTCGTATAATAATTGATCATTTTATCTCGTGAGGGTGCACGGAACCCAATCATATCGCAGTGACAAAACAACTAGTAATATATATGTAGAACAAAACAACATTCCTGTAATATCGTCAGTTATTTAACCAATGACCTAGATCCGTTCATAACCTATACATAAACCGCTCGTACTTTATCTAGCATATTCCCCAAACTATATACAGTAGAACTAGATTTCGACACACAAACACAAGTATGATAACGTTGAAATGGTTAGATAATAGTCCCCAAAAACAAATTAATAAGTTTCAGAATCATTCAATACAGTGATTATAAAGGTCACTCACCAGATTTTAATTTCTTAATAGTGGGACACGTACCCAACGCCTCTCTGGTTCCCAGGGCTCCCGTCCCTTCTCGCCGCTCGTAACCCCAGCCAGCTCCGCCGCCATAAATAAATTACAATATAATATTAGCACATATTTTAATAAAGATTTCCCTCATTTGTACCTAGAACTAACCACTAGATACTGGTATACAATTAAGAATTATTTACCATTGGACCGCTTCTTAGCAAACATTCATGTACTATAACAGCATACTACAGGCCGCGTCGATTGCAATGACTAGACTATAATAAGTGTTCACTTCACTTCATGGGAGTATACGGAATCCTAATATGGTAATGTCTTAAGCGCATTTATTAGGTGATAAACCTATTATTCCGTCACATATTCAAAATACACACGTGATAATATAAGATCATATTAGTTCGTGAGCCGAAAGATATTGCCTAAATATTAATCACTCAATTCAAGTAAATGTGCGCACAAGATAATTACTCCCTAAGAAATTCTAGAATTCACTATGATTAGTCACACTTTAAAATAAAATATTCAATCTCACCAGACGATCGCAAAGGCATTTGCGACCTTACCAAACTCTAATTCCTCTCAGCAACAGCCATAATGCAGCCCAGCAGTGACCAGCCTTGCTCCGCCTCGAAGTAGTACGCGCCCAGAGGTCAGCCTAGCCTGGCCGCCCTCGTATTCTGCCGACGTGAGCTCCCCTTGACGTCCCATAAAAAAGTGAAACGCTCCTCGGCCCGCCGGGGTATTTATAGCCAACACTAACACGATCACGCCACTAATCCGACTCCTCATCTGAAAATATACCTTAACAAAAGGGTATAAGGCCCATTTTCCAGGGAGCGTTCCTCGCCCCACCGTGCCGATCGATGTCCACTTTTCTCGACTTCGCGGGTAGAATGTGTCTGCAGGCCGCGCGTCCGTCCACGCGTTTTCTTGCTGGCCAGCGATCCATTCTAAAAAATCTAACCTAACTATTCTAATTTATGAATCTATAAATCTAGATCTAGCATACATTAAATGATAAACTAATCCAACAATACTGAATTAGTATGCTGAAGTATGTTTTAAACCAATTATTTTGGACGAAATGCGAGTTTTCTACACATCTAATTGTAGTCTAGATTTTAGCCTAGAATAGCATCTAACGCAATTTATATCTAACTTATTTACATACATAATTAACAGGATGATAACGAATGAAAGCTTAAATTCCTTCATATTTGGACCTGAAACCCACAACGCTAACATCTATCAATTTAAAAGAGTAATTCCGCCCTTAGATACTATTGAGTCTGAGAGCGAAGCTCTCGGATCGTCTCAACCTGAGTGTTGTATGATTTTGCTCTAACAAAATTGCCTAGCCGCCAAATCTGATGAGATGATTCCAAAAGAAGACAACGACCGTCCAAATGTCCTGTACTCAGTTTTGCCGACACTTCCCAGTTTATGAATTACTTAGGAACTTTATGACGGCTTTGTCAGGCTTTCCTGCGCGTCACGTGTTGTAGACGGATGCGAAATTGGTTTTTTTTAGAATGAGAAATATGCGATCACGGCACGCGTGAGGAAAGGGGATTATTTTTTGTTGTTTTATAAAGATGTTCGTTTACCGGCTGGATTGTGATGGCGAACGATGTTATAGTGTGATTGACGATTACTCCTAAATATGTCGATTACGACTTGACAACATTGTAATAAAAACACAAAAGTTTATTTTGAAATAAAAAAAGTGTAAGTACTAAGTACCTACAAAAAACTAATATTTTTAGACGTGGCACAGAAAATTCAATGTGTACTCTGATTACCCGCTCCCATAGGTGATAATGTATATTAATATGAACATATGAATCATCATTATTATTGTATTGATTTTAGTTTACTTGCAAGCTTTTTACCTTCTTCTTAACTGTGTGACATAAAAATATCAAACGAATTTCTAATTTATTTATATATTGTATTGGTAACCCGCACTAACATGTATTTATAATGAATTCAGTTAGATTTAAGACTACATTGCTGTGCCGTATCAGGGTCCATGTGAATGCAAACACTATATGTAAGACCTATGTATGCACATGTACCATGGATGCAATAAATGATGATTATAATTATCATCTACCTAGCGATCTCCTCGCTATTCCTCGCTTAATAAACAACTAAACCCCGTATCTCCTAAACATTTTTACCCCTAATTTTAAGTTTATTATGTACTATTGTGTTTGAATTTGTCATTATCTCCACTTATAATAAATCTCTAAATTAAAAAAAGAATCAGCCAGTTTGAAACTAAGCTTTGCGCGGTTCGAATGTTCTCAGCATCCCATGAACGGAAAAATATGAAACATTTTATATAGGTACATTATTATTCTAGCTGCAACATAGTTTTTATCCGACTGCGACAGTTAATTAATTTTCCGAAATATACGACTTCATTTAATTTTTCATTTATTTTTATTGAAATCAAACGCTGCTCCAACTGTCAGCTATAAGAACCGTCAAATTTTCGTCAAAATGGCGGAATTGCTTTGCCTTTCACTTATTAATAATTTAAATCCCGTCTACGATAGACCTTTACGAGACAAATGCTAAAATATAAACCATAAAAAAATATTCGATTCTGATATGATAACTTATATGCGCAAATGTCGTTTTATGTCGTAATTTCAATAAATGAAATCAACAAATTTGAACAATATAATTAACACGAATTTGTTTTTTTTGAATGACAATGGCACGCGCTCGGCGCATTCAGCCAAAGTACCTGCGGCGCTACCACGAAAACCGATACTCAATGTTCATATATTTGCATCCCTGTCACTCGAGTATGGTTAGTGCGATAGAGATAGAGATACCCGAATATTTTCGAATTCCGAAGTTCGTGGTGTATTTTCTCGAAAAAGAATTTAAAATAAATATAGTCAAATGGAGAAAAAAACAAAGCAAGAGGTTATATAGGTAATAATTAAGTTATAAGAGTCCAAAGTTTTAAGAAGGGGTATGTTCTGTCCCTTTTCCGCAAAACGCACCTTCATATGAAACGATTGTTTTTTACTATGACGCTCGAGTATATTGACGTCACAGTCCCTCATCGTTTTCTCACTCTAACAAGCGACATTAAAACGGATGTAGCTTCATAATTTTTTGAGATATTTGAATGGGAGTTTCATTATCTTCTATCTATTTATACATAACTAGCTGTTGCCCGCGACTTCGTCCGCGTAGAACTTTTTATCGTCTTAGAAAATGATTTCTCTCAATACAAAATTTGAACCCTCTTTTAGGGGATAATTAAACCAAAACCAAAGTTAAATATCTCATACTTTAAAAATGCCTTGAAATACTCAAACTTTGAACCAATTTTAACACTCTTAGGGGATGAATTTGGAAAAACTCTGAAATCAGTTTTGTAGTCTTTTAACGTACAGAATAAGACCGAAGTTAAAAATCTCTTACTCACACTTTAAAATTTTATTGCTCGCCATTTAAAATTTGAACCCCCTTTTAAACCCCCTTAGAGGTTGAATTTTTCTAATCGCTGAAAGAACTTTTTTCGTAAACTTTTAAGTCTCTAGCTCAAAAAAAGTGTTGCCCATACAAAGCTTTCTTAACCCCCTTAGGGTGGAATTTTCTAAAACTCTGAAAGTACTTTATTATTAATTTTAATAAGTAACATTTCGAATAGTTTTAAGTCTAGTAAAAAAAAAAGTTATTCCACACAACACTGGCTACCCTTCTTAACCCCCTTAGGGATGGAGTTTTCTAAAACGCTGAAAGTTCTTTTTTAGTATTCTAATAAGTAATCTTTTTGCAAAGTTTTAAGTCTAACTCAAAAAAAGTGTTGCCCATGCAAAGCTTGCTCTCCTTTTTAACCCTATTAGGGGTGGAATTTTCTAAAACGATTTGTGTTCTTTTTTTGTATTTTAATAAGTAATCTTTCTACAAAGTTTCAAGTCTCTAACTCAAAAACATAAACTTTCCCTGATAAAAACTTTGCACCCCTTTTTATCCCCCTTAGGGATAGATTTTTTCAAAACGCTGAAAGTCTTTTTTTGTATTTTTATAAGTAATCTTTCTACAAAGTTTTAAGTGTCTAGCTCAGAAAAAGTGTTCCCCATACAAACCTTGCACCCTTTTTTAACCCCCATAGCGAATGATTTTTGCAAAACGCCGAATGTAGTATTTTTCATGTTCTAATAAGTAATTTTTCGACAAAATTTTAAGTCTCTATTAAAAAAAATATGTTTTTCCCATACAAACTTTGCACCCTATTTTACCCCCTTAGGGGTGAAATTTTCCAAAACGCTGAAAGTACTTTCTTTGTATTTAAATAATCTTTCTACAAAGTTTTAGGACTGTAGCTAAAAAAAATAGTTTCCCACATACAAACTTTGCACCCCTATTTTAGCCCCCTATTTTTAGGGGTAGAATTTTCTAAAACGCTGAAAGTACTTAATTTGTATTCTGATGACTAATCTTTCTACAAAGTTTTAAGTCTCTATTTAAAAAAAAAAATTGTTTCCCCCATACAAAATTTGCACCCCTATTTTACCCCCTTAGGGGTATATTTTTTTAAAACACTGAATCTAGGTACTTTATTTGTATTCATATGAATAATTTCTCTACAAAGTCTTAAGTCTCTATTTAAAAAAAAGTAGTTTTTCCCATACAAACTTTGCACTCTATTTTACCCCTTTAGGGGTAGAATTTTCTAAAACCCTGAAAATACTTTATTTGTATCCTAAGGGGGTAAAATGGGGGTGCAAAGTTTGTATGGGAGAACCTTTTTTTTTTGAGCTATAGACTTAAACTTTGTAGAAAAATTAGTTATTAGAATACAAATGAAACACTTTCAGCGTTTTGGAAAATTCCACCCCTACGGGGGTAAAATAGGGGTGCAAGGTTTGTATGGGGGAAACATTTTTTTTTAAATAGAGACTTAAAACTTTGTAGAAAGATCAGTCATTAGAATACAAATAAAGAACTTTCAGGGTTTTAGAAAATTCTACCCCTAAAGGGGTAAAATAGAGTGCAAAGTTTGTATGGGAAAAACTACTTTTTTTTAAATAGAGACTTAAAACTTTGTAGAGAAATTATTCATTAGAATACAAATAAAGTACCTAGATTCAGTGTTTTAAAAAAATCTACCCCTAAGGGGGTAAAATAGGGGTGCAAATTTTGTATGGGGAAAACAATAATTTTTTAAATAGAGACTTAAAACTTTGTAGAAAGATTAGTCATCAGAATACAAATTAAGTACTTTCAGCGTTTTGGAAAATTCTACCCCTAAAAAAAGGGGGGCTAAAATAGGGGTGCAAAGTTTGTATGTGGGAAACTATTTTTTTTAGCTAGAGTCCTAAAACTTTGTACAAAGAAAGTACTTTCAGCGTTTTGGAAAATTTCACCCCTAAGGGGGTAAAATAGGGTGCAAAGTTTGTATGGGAAAAACATTTTTTTTTAATAGAGACTTAAAATTTTGACGAAAAATTACTTATTAGAACATGAAAAATACTACATTCGGCGTTTTACAAAAATCATTCCCTAAGGGGGTTAAAACAGGGTGCAAGGTTTGTATGGGGAACACTTTTTCTGAGCTAGACACTTAAAACTTTGTAGAAAGATTACTTATAAAAATACAAAAAAAAGACTTTCAGCGTTTTGAAAAAATCTATCCCTAAGGGGGATAAAAAGGGGTGCAAAGTTTTTATCAGGGAAAGTTTATGTTTTTGAGTTAGAGACTTGAAACTTTGTAGAAAGATTACTTATTAAAATACAAAAAAAGAACACAAATCGTTTTAGAAAATTCCACCCCTAATAGGGTTAAAAAGGAGAGCAAGCTTTGCATGGGCAACACTTTTTTTTGAGTTAGACTTAAAACTTTGCAAAAAGATTACTTATTAGAATACTAAAAAAGAACTTTCAGCGTTTTAGAAAACTCCATCCCTAAGGGGATCCTTAAGATCCTTAAGAAGGGTAGCCAGTGTTGTGTGGGAAAACCTTTTTTTTTTACTAGACTTAAAACTATTCAAAATGTTACTTATTAAAATTAATAATAAAGTACTTTCAGAGTTTTAGAAAATTCCACCCCTAAGGGGGTTAAGAAAGCTTTGTATGGGCAAACACTTTTTTTGGGCTAGAGACTTAAAAGTTTACGAAAAAAGTTATTTCAGCGATTAGAAAAATTCAACCTCTAAGGGGGTTTAAAAGGGGGTTCAAATTTTAAATGGCGAGCAATAAAATTTTAAAGTGTGAGTAAGAGATTTTTAACTTCAGTCTTATTCTGTACGTTAAAAGACTACAAAACTGATTTCAGAGTTTTTCCAAATTCATCCCCTAAGAGTGTTAAAATTGGTTCAAAGTTTGAGTATTTCAAGGCATTTTTAAAGTATGAGATTTTTAACTTTGGTTTTAGACTGTTTGTTCACAAACTAGAAAATGAACATCAACTTTTTTTTTAATTATCCCCTAAAAGAGGGTTCAAATTTTGTATTGAGAGAAATCATTTTCTAAGACGATAAAAAGTTCTACGCGGACGAAGTCGCGGGCAACAGCTAGTGTTCTAATAAAAGGAGATAGATTTTTACATTGGCATTTTAATATATAATTTTTTTTATCACCAAAAGAGTAACTATTTTTGCATCGCGTAATATAGCATGTGTTTAATTATATTCAAGTATCCTAACATCGCCCAATTTGTTCTTTGTTTTAATGCACTTCGAATATTTTACTAGTCGGCGATATTGCCCTTATGGTCGCATCTTGGTACCTACCAAAACGGTGTAGTTTATGGCCTGTTTTTATAGTCCCTCTTCATACTATGTATCACAAACAATGTTTCCCGGTATCTCACGCTGTATTCCAAAATGCAAAACATAAAAGTTGTCCATAAATTCCGAACAGAAGCACGATCTGCACACTATATAAAATATAGTGTCGCGATAAGTGAGGTGTAGATAACGCTGCTTGCATTGTGTTCCAGCGCCCCGCTGTGATGACGACGCGATCAGTTTCAATTTGGAATATTATACGGGAGTTAGCTGTGTTTCTATACGTGGATAAGACTATACACGACCTCGACCTGAATTGTTATATGTAACTAGCATGGTCCACCATACATACCACCTAATAATCACAAGTCAATTTCCCGAAATTAAGCTTAATCATTTCATATGCTAAACCAGCAGGTCGATTACGTAACACGTTGTACGTGCGTCGTCAGGTATATTCTATATGTCAATTTTTATATGTGAAAATGTATGGGTAGAATGGTTCTAACGCTCGTTCAATTAATTATTTTCATTACAATCCAACATTTGGTCTTTAATTTCCTTAAAAACTTTATTACATTATAATTAATTGTCAAACGACATAATCAAGTAAAAATTACGGTATATTTCCACATCCATATATATCCATACTCCATACTTAATATTATAAATGCGAAAGTGTGTCTGTCTGTCTGTCTGTATGTTACCTCTTCACACTGAAAGTACTGAACCTATTTAGATGAAATTTGGTATAGAGATAGTTTGAGTCCCGGGTAAGGGGATGAAACCGGGGGTGAAAATTTGTATGGAGCTTAAGATATAAAAGAGTTCCACGCGGACGCAGTCGCGGGCAGAAGCCAGTGTAAAATAAATATAAGAATGTTGCATCTCGGTTTCTCGTGCACGTAAGACAAAAACGTGTCTCTGACAGGGGAACATAGTTCGCAACAATATTTTTGGTTAAATTTAACGACGTATTATTTTGCATAGGGTACGAAAAGTAAAGTAAGTAAGTGTTAATAATATTATTTTGTTTTCAAGTAGCTAACTAACTATTGGTTACTAAGTACTTATATGCATTTCATCATCATCATCATATCAGCCGAAAGACGTCCACTGCTGGACATAGGCCTCCCCCAAAGAGTGCCAAAATGACCGGTCCTGCGCCGCCCGCATCCAGCGGACTCCCGCGACCTTTACCAGGTCATCAGTCCACCTTGTGGTGGGTCTACCCACGCCTTGCCTTCCGGTACGTGGTCGCCACTCGAGAACCTTTCCACCCCAACGGCCATCGGTTTTACGTGCATTGTGCCCCGCCCACTGCCACTTAACACACCTTTTTTATTTATGTTTTGTCAACTGCCTGCACCTATAAGCTTTTTTGTTTAACCCTGCGGTTGACTGGTAGAGAATTCAGTCCGCCTTTTGTACTGTTTATTAAAAAATTGTGCAATCAACTTAAAATAAATATATAATCGAGGCATCCCCTTAACATTGGACTGGCAAGTTTTTCACCCGTAACATGCTGAAAACCTGAATATTTTAAAAATGCACACATCAATTTTAATCTCCGTTCATCTCAATCCCACTTCGCACGTGCTGAGGCGGGTATAAAATGAGTTCTCATTACCGGAATCCATCCGCGTAATGAAAGCAGATTTAAATGCAGCCTTGCATCCAGCCGTGATGTAAATCTGCGTTATAGTTCGCTTTTTAACAAAATATTTTTTATTATTAAGGGGACGTAGGTTCGTGGTCTTCTCTCCCTCTCACTGAGCATAAGCGTGAGCGAGATGGAAGTGCGTGTTTGGAAGTGCGGATATCATGTTTTTTTAATTTTAATGTTTTGTGCGTTTTAATAAATAAAAAAGTAATAGCTGATTTCACTCAAACATGACATTGCCGATTTTTAAAACCAATTTTAATATGTTTAGCTGTTGTGCATAATTTGTTATGATTTTTTTAAGTGTATTTTAAACCTATGTTCGTGATTTTTTTCTATCGAGCGAAAGTCAAAAATTCAGGATTCGAATAGCTGATTTCCCTCGAGAAAGGCCTCAAGATTGCTAATTAAATTTAAGGCAGCCGTATTATTATCCAAACAAGAGCTAAGATTTTTTAAAAATCTGTTTTTGGAGCTCACATCGCCTTAACTAGCTGCCCACGCGGTTCCGTCCGCGTCTTACACACAACGCAAACAAGTGCTAAAACAAGTTCTACATTTTCCAGACTCTCCAACAAGACCATTTATTTTCAATAAAAAAAAATTATCACTGTAACACACCCTATTTTAATAAGACAGACAGTAGACAGAGAGTAGACAGTACAGAATATTTACATTGTTACCTAATGTTCACGGAGAGGAGCCGGAATGAGAGGAGAAGGTTTGTTATGGACAACATTTCTTTTCTCCACTTGACGTTATTCGATGCCAATATTTATAGCAGTATTATTTCCTAGTATTTATTTTATTTATTACAAAAGATGGATTAAATGCCTCAAGACATTTTGTATCAGTCAACCATAGGGCCAAACCGAGACACACAAAATAAGAATAGAATAGTATTAAGATTGAAATGTTTTTTTATGAAAATAGGAACAAATCAAATCATTTTCATTTCCATCACCGTACATCGGAACTATCACTGGACTACAGAACACTTTTATGAAACACTTATCAATGTTTTTTAACCTTTTTAAAAATGGATATGTCACGAAAACAATAACGTCACATGTGATAATTGAATCTCTTGAAATAGGACATTACAGTATTTACAGTTCTAAAGGTCCATACCGGAACACAGGGGTCGATCAGACAATAACATTTTGAATTCCCAGTCAAAGTGAAAAATTAATCGCCAAGAGAATCGAGATCGCGGTATTTGAACCCTCGAACTCTGGATTCCGTCCATTGATCTTGTTTGATTTGTTAGCAGACGTTTCTGCTTAGTTAATATTTACGATTCCGATGAATCAATATGTTTTCCGCGCTCCCCGAGCTTACTTTTCAAAACGAGCAAGCCGAACACATTTGCGTCATTCTTATTCTTGTGCATACTGTATCAGCCGTACATGCTAATATTAATTAGAATTTCCTCCTTCGAACGCTGCTGTTGAAGAAAGAGGTCAATTACGAGGTTTTCACGAGGGGTTACGGTACGCAGGGCCTTGAAGGAAAGAGTGTACACATTTTTAAAGGCTTGGCAGCGAGCATGTGTCTCCTCTGGCTATGATGACCGCTTACCACTAGGCAGACCGTAAGCTTGCTAGCCACGGAACGTGTTATTAAAAAAGTAGACTGCAAAACGTATGTGTCACATTGATCCCTAGGGCACCGTGCCCTGGGACGCGTGCGTTTACCTCGTAAATCACCGGCTGCATCCACTTTGCATCGCTAGCTATTAGCACAAACCACTGCGCTCGCAGTAATAGCACATCAGTAGCCTCAAGCGTGTCACAAATATCGACAATTCATTTACTCACGCGGATGTCAGTGTGTGCGCTTGCAACCACGGCTGTCGTCGTTACGGCGCACGCACGCACACACACACACAAACAAGGTAGGTATAGTAAGAGAAAAATCGAAAGAGCTCGCGAGCCGTCTTGTGAGACGTCAACACCACACTCCTACAAGATTTTAGCAGTCTGGTTGTACTTGTACGTGTGTTCCACCATAGCGTTTAAGATACTGATCCAATTTTGATAAATGAGGTCTCAATCGATTCAAAATTAGGCTCCAGGTGACGCAGGCTACCTTTTCTATGAAAAAAATCAGTCACTTTTTAGTCGCGTTGTATGGTTACAGCTATAATAATTGACCTTTTTGCCCGACGACGGCAGAGCCGAACGGAAGGGATATGTTTTTAGCAGTCTATGTTTGTATGTTTGTATGTTCCACTGTAGCGTTTTAAATACTGAACTGATTTTGATAAATGGGGTGTCAATCGATTCGAAATTATGCTCCGGGTAACAAAGGCTACCTTTTGTATGAAAAAGAAAAATATGATGGCTGTCACATACAAATAAGTGACTGACTTTGAAAAAAATATTTTGCTATCATAGCGTGTGGGGGATCAGATGAAAGAGGAGAAAATTTTGAGTTCAAATATATTAAAACATTATTAAACTAAAGTATAACAAGCGATAGGAAGACGATTAAAGTTTATATCAGCCTGTAAGAATACAACTAGCGCTATCTATCGGCAATTCTGCAAATCATTTTGTTTGACAGGCATTTTGTTTGAATATCATCGAAATCGCTGAGGAAGAAGTAAATACGGAGAATCATTACCATGAAATATCGAACTCATCTCCAATTCTCTTCATTCTCATAGGTTTTTTTCTATCAAGGCAGTGATATTTTCAGTTCGACTAGCAGAGGCAAGCAATGCACAGCCAACGCAACATCCGAAATCGCATATTCATCCTCAAATCCCCTTCAGGGCTGGAAACCTTCAGATATTGACCGTGTGTTGATTTTTGGTGACAAATATCATAACGTTTGCCTCGAAAATCTAGATATACAGCATGACCATCTCGCTACCGATGAGTTGTTGCCTTGTATATTATATTACCATTGCTATACCAAAATCCAAAAGTTATACACTGGATATTGGATGCGACGCCGCAGTAGGCTTAGTGAATCATCGACTGTACTTAGTGGCTATTACACTAGTATAAAAGCAGGACTAGAAGAGCTATTTAGGCATCACGATGTCACATCTTGCATTGTTGCTTGCAATTATATTTCCGTGGCAGTAATTTCACAAAATCAACATTTTTACTTATTTGACTCTCACTCTCGGGGTCCAAAAGGCCGCGTCGCACCTAGCACTGGTCGTGCAATGGTAAATAATTTTTCCAACACTAGATACCTTATCAAAACATCTGCATTTCGTTCTGGCAGTGGGGTCGAGTAGAGATATCAAATTTTCTCACACAATAGTGAAGTCACATTTAACAGAAGAAGACAGCGCAGCATTTGTTGAAGGAAACCAATTAAATTAAGCCAGTTCGAACGAACTTCATGACGAAATAATAGGCACTAGGTACTCTGTTAATGATGATAATCCCTGATAATGTTAATGATGAGAAAGAGGTCAATCGTCGAATCCGACTCGGCTGGGCAGCGTTCGGGAAGCTACGGCACATCTTTTCGTCCAATATTCCGCAGTGTCTCAAGACGAGAGTCTTTGACCAGTGTGTGTTGCCAGTGATGACATATGGCACTGAAACGTGGTCGCTTACAATGTGCCTCATAAGAAGGCTCAAAGTCACCCAAAGGGCAATGGAGAGGTCTATGTTAGGAGTTTCTCTGCGTGATCGCATCAGAAATGAGGCTATCCGCAGCAGAACCAAGGTAACCGATATAGCCCTCCAAATCGCTAAACTTAAGTGGCAGTTGGCGGGGCACATTGCACGTAGAACCGATGGCCGTTGGGGCGGAAAGGTGCTCGAGTGGCGACCACGTACCGGAAGGCGAGGCGTGGTTAGGCCCTCCACAAGGTGGACTGATGACCTGGTAAAGGTCGCGGGAGTCCGCTGGTGGCGCAGGCCGGGTCATTTTGGCACTCTTTGGGGGAGGCCTATGTCCAGCAGTGGACGTCTTTCGGCTGATATGATGACTTTGTTAATGCCAAATGAGATTCCAATACCGAACATCACGGAGGTAATATGTCAAAAAAATTATGATAATGACACCGTCTTACCGATCCGTGAAATACAGCGCAGAACCGCACCACCAGTCAGTGTTCTCATAGAGCGGAGAGTTGAAGAGCTAGCCTGGGTTCAACAACTTCTGGATGGGAAAAATTACCTAAATGAAATTAGACCTCTCCATTAGACTATTTTCAATCACGTATGATGGGAAGTAACAAACGATTTCAGAGCACAGAATATATATTTTACGCGCTCTCAGTGGTAGAGCTTCTGAAAACGAGACAAAATGTTTCCGTTTACGGAAGATTGCGGCAAGATGGCGTCCAACCTAGTGATTTATTCCAAAACATACACATATGCATGAGAAATATTCGAGGCACTTCCTCATACTGGCACAGGGCATATTCTGAGCTAATGGCTATGGTGCGTTACCTTGGACCAGCACGTTACTCTGTCATGCAATGACCTGAATTGGCCAGATATGCTACATGCACTATTCGTGGTGGATGGAAGACCTTATGTTCGTGTGGATCTCAGTTTCGATGAAAAAGTACAGTTAGTGGAGTCGTATCCTGTTACTTTATCATCTGGTCTGTAACTTTATGATCTGGTACAAAGACATTTAAATTCACGTGCTGGAATAAAGCTTATAGAAAGGAGAGTCACCTGTGAGATCCCAGCACAGGTTGAAATGCACGATCTAGTCTTCCGATTGCAAACACATCATCACACTGCTACCTACTACAAGCAAAATGACGCTAATACGTGCAGATTTGGATTTGCGACAACAGATCTTCGCTGTTCAAAGCGCTCTCCTCAGTCATCGTCAGGTCTCGGCATCGGAGTATACCTACAGGTTATGCCACGTTAGGTTGAGGGACAGCTCAAGATAATGTGTCTTTGTCAATACTTGTAAGCCACAAGGAAGGTACAGGATGTTTTATACATATTACATATCAAGATTGTAACATGATTAAAAAGGAAAAATATGAAATAAATAGTCAATTAAGTTTAATATCTATTTAAATTACCCCATTGTTACCCTCACATATCAACAATATTTTTTAAATGAAATAGGATTTCAAATAATACCCGACTAAAGTATAAAATACATCTAAAAATTATTAAATAAAATAAAATTTAAAAAAATAATACCCGACTCCGGACATGCGATCTGAAAAATATTAAATAAGAAAACAATTTACTTCTGAAATCAAAACCTAACATTCAACTCTCTCATATTTGGATGAAGCCGTGGTCGCATGCCTTTGGAGCCTGAATATATGTTGATGCATGCGACCACGGCTTTATCCAAATATGAGAGAGTTGAATGTCAGGTTTTGATTTCAGAAGTAAATTGTTTTCTTATTTAATATTTTTCAGATCGCATGTCCGGAGTCGGGTATTATTTTTTTAAATTTTATTTTTATGCTTGTTCTCTTATACAACATGATTACTGTTTGCCATTCTACCGTGGCTTCCACGCTCGACAAAAACTCATTTGTAACTGGTATCGTATCACCGTTTAATTATATATCACTTATATCAGCGTATCGCAACTGCGCATTCGTTGTCGACGAATTTTCGCCGCTTGGACGACGCGTTTATTGCCATAGTTTTAATACTACGCCTCCGGGAGAATTGTGACGGGTGTGAATTTAATTGTCAGTTATTCTTTCCCAATTTTTTCGAAATGTGGAATTTATACCTGGGTCTGGGCTGATAATGGTGATGGATTATAGAGGAATTTATTAAATCACCTATTGTCGCGGAGTGACAAGAAAGTAAAATAAAGCAGGTTTTCAGGCCATTGCAAATATACATTGTTTAGAGGAACTAGAAAACACTCTAAAAGATCAAACCAAAAAACAGAACTAAAATAAATGTTTATCTGGTGTGTAGTTATACTAAATTTCAAAGAATGATTTGCCACATATAAGCACAATAAGTACGAATTAAATGTATTCCCAGTTACTTTTTTTTGAGGAATAGAATTTTCGAAATTCGAACAAAAATCGTTTCCGTAAACTCGGGTTACATTGACCCAATGGAGGGTTGCTTTGGCCCGCATAAAAACCTCACGTTATAGCAATGTCAAATAATAAAAGTACCAACGTGAGCAATTAACTGAAACTAAAAATAAGGTGATCAGACAGACCATTCTTAAACTCATAAAAAACCGGAGGACCAAGTAATTCGCGAAAGCCAAAGTTACCCTCCAGGGCCAAAGTATGTCACGTTACGTGGACTACCAAGATATTGATAGCCCACGGAACAGCTAAAAAAGTACTAACTAAAGAAGGAAAAGAGAAAAATTAAGTAGGGGTTTTTTTTTTTTGACAGAGGTTACAATAGTATATAGGGTACGATGGCACGCGGTACAATATAATTTAGGAAAGGTAAGGGTTCCAGAGATTTCCAAGGGATTCTTGAGTTAGGTTGAAGGGTGTTCGAGCAGGCGAGCGCACAACCAAAGGAGCGTGTAAATGGGCGCGCAACTAAGCGAGCGTGCAAGTGAGCGCGCAACCAGCCTCGTGCAGGCGGGCGCGCAATCAAGAGCGCGTGTTAGTGAGTGCGCAACCAAGGGCACCGGCAGGCGGGCGCGTGTAGGTGGGCGCGCAACCAAGCGTCTGCGCAGGCGGGCGTGCGACTAAGCGCGCGTGCAGGCGGGCGTGCAACCAGGGCTTCGTGGTGGCGGACGCGCAAACAAGGGCGCGTGTAGGTGAGTGCGCAACCAAGGCACAGGCAGGTGGGCGCGTGTAGGTGGTCGCGCAACCAAAACACGGAGAAGGATCCTTTGAAGTTGCGGGGCCAGCTGTGACCCCACAATGGATCAATTTAGTAGTCTCAAGCTGAGAGACGACGTAAGACTGACGTTCTGCCAGTTGTATGGGAAAGACCAAGAATTCTAGAATTTCTGGTTCTAAATTTACAATTCAAAAATTACAAGGTACCAGGATCACATAATAACGAAAAGTTGTAATATATAAACCCGTATGCTGGGTTTATTATCGTTTTAAACCTTTCAAAGTTATTTGTCAAGTTGGCTAACTGTTCTTTTCGTGTAATATTCTGTCAGGAAGGAACCCCTGTTGTATTGGATAGCTTATCTGTGGACTCCAGTGTTGCCAGAGTTCGCGCCCGCTGACCAGCGACAAGGAGAAAAAAGGAATATCGCGTTGAACATTTACGAATCAATGATTAGATGTTTTGTTCGTCACGGGTTTCCATTTCATAATTCATAATCCACATAATTTATTGCATTTCTACTGTAGCGGATGACTAGATGTTTTCTTGTTTACAAATCAACACGACAGATTGTTGCAACAAGTTGGCGCGTCTACTTGAACTTCGGGGACCGGGTTTGAGAGAGCTGGCAATGTCGAAGTGTCAGATAGCGCACTTCCTATTTTATTTTGGTGTGCCGGAACACGTTTTCTGGGCGATTGCAGTATTTTCCTCGTAAGTATTGTTTAGAAGCCGTGTTAACTTCTTGGAAAAGCAGTAATTGCATAGACATGTTGTCAATTTTCAGTTTGCCGGTGTAATCAAGCCTTACAGGCAAGTTGAGGCCGTGGTGCTCTCCCACGCGACTTGACCTGGCTGAATACCACCGTGTTGCGGTTAAATCGGCGAGCCACGGGAAGCAAGGCCAGGGCCATTGGTGGCGGAGTTGACATTTGTCAATACCCATCGACGTGGGACAATTTTCCTCCGACAGGTTAGTTTTGTACTGTACCATGGACCGTTTTATTCCCTTGATTATTGATTGCCGGCCCACAGACTACTCTTGAGCCCCGGCCCGCTATCTAGCCCCGTGCCCGCCCAGTTTGTACTTGCTATTCTTGGCTAACCGTCTCATCGCTTGATGGAAATTCCAGGAGGTGTTTGGTAGGGGCCTGATCGTGCCCGAAGCCACCCGCGCCAGCCGAGCCAGTACTCCCGTTGTCGGGAACGCTCCGTAGCACCGCCTGCGATGGAGATGCAGCTAAGCTCATAGCCTATTATTTTAACATTACCAAATGGTTCTAGCGCAATCGACCAAAGCGTCATCAAAATCCTACCCTTAACATTTGTTTTTATACCTAGTTAGCTTTTAGTGAGGACCTAGAACGAAATAAAAGCTTTGGGTTACCTTCAGACCTTCTTTCATTTGCCCTAGCACAAAGGAAACTAATTACATGGCGCCCCGAACAGGTTGATGACGCTTAAACTCATTTCCCTCCTTACAACTCCATTTACTGTGAAGGTCTGAGTCTGGTCGCTTGCGCTATACCTAAGTATCTGAATGCAGACTTTCCGCCATAATAGTGTTAATGTCACACTTTAGTACATTGAATAGTTTGGACATTGACCTACATTACTTATAGTTACTTACCTACAACATACGGTCAATTATAGCACTTGGTTTGGCAAGTGATTACCTAAGTACTACCTATAGTTAAGCTTTATAAATTACAAATAACCTTTTAACAGTATTCATAAAAGAAATTACTACTATAAGCATTGTTTACCATTGTGTTGAACTGGCAAAGAGTAAAATATTGCATACCATAATCCACATCCTTTGGATTTTTTATATTTTTACATTTTTACATTTATGTTTTACACAAAATATTTACTTTGTTGTTATTTGAACTCAGTGACCCCTGTGACTGTGAACACAGGACTATAGGAATTACTGTGAGTTTAATATACAGGACAGTTGTTACACATCCAGTAGTATTGTTTAAATATTTAATATACCTACAATTGCCTTAAGCGCTAACGACGATGTATTAATAAACTCAGTGACTAACTAGGAGACCATAATACAATTGCAATTGCTGCAGTGTCATAGTAACACGAAATACAAACGCTTTTATGTGATTGGTCGATCGCGCTTTAATCATAAGCATCGATTAGCTCTTAAAGGACATTGAACCGGGTGGCTTAGAGCTCATACTTACTGTCCTACTCTTACTGAACATTTAGACTTCTGCCACACAGGCATAGTGTGCTCGGGCTGATTAGTGGTAATTACCGGGCTGATATTTTTATCGAAATATTACAACGATTAAACATACGTGTACGTGACAATGTCGTCAACAACCGGATTAGAGGAGCGCCCAATAGCCTTCAATCTCCTTAAGAAGGATGAGCTCCAGTACGAGGTCAGGGTGCGCCAGGCGGCGCCACTACCTACAGTGATGGAACTTAGGAGCCAGCTGCGGAAGCTGAACCAGGACATACCTACAGATGAGGTCGCGGACTACGAGGGAGATGTCGCCGCCGAGCTGGGCATAATCTCGTCAAAAATGGACGACCTGCGCAAGCTGCTGCAAGGGTCAACACAACCTCGCACCTCGTTAAAGGTACTCAATCGTGTTCAAGCTGCTGCACACCACCTGTATCACCGACTGACTCGACTCTCACCTTCAGGGTCGGAGATGAGCAGCCACAGCGAGCTCAGCGACCAGCTAGATGGGGTACTGGTGCTGTTAGATACAATTTTGCTCACATTTACAAGTTCGTTGACAAAGAAGCAAGACACTACCGTCGCTGCACCTACCTGCGCAGCGCCACATAACAATAATGCAGTGCAAAAATTGAACTTAAAATACTCCGGTAAGACCTGCGTAAAGGCCTACCTACACAAACTAGAGCAGGTGCGTGTCTCCCGGGAGATCCCTGACTCAACACTGTTCCGCTCGGCATGTGAGCTCTTCACTGACGAGGCATCCTCATGGTTCGATGGCGTTTGTGATCAGGTACACTGCTGGACGGACCTCAAGAGTATGATGCTCCGCGATTACTTGCCGGTAGATTACAACGAGCGCCTACTATGCGAAATAAGGGCGAGGACGCAAGGATTTGACGAATCAATAGTGAATTATGTCAGTGTAATGCTTAATTACTACTCACGCTTAGAGTCCCCACTACCCGAAGCGGAAAAGTTGAGTATTTTAATGCAAAACATTAGACCGTTTTTTTCAAAACAATTAGCTTTGTTTACTATCGACTCCATCAATGACCTTAAAGACCGCTGTCGCCAGCTGGAGGCTGCAACTCAACGTGCAAAACGCTTCGCGGAGCCAAATAGAGACTTGTCCAAGTCTCTTGCTCAAGACTTGGTGTATAAACCTATGACTACAAAACCGGTATCGGCGGTACAAACCCCTATTGATTTTTGCGTTCGGTGTCGAGTAGAGGGACATTCGTTGAAGGCATGTAAGGCGGCACCCAAACTGGTCTGTTACCGCTGTGGCGAGAATAACGTAACGGCACGAAATTATCCCAACTGCACCCCTGTACCAAGTACTTCAAAAAACGAGTGATACCGAATCAGGGTATGGCTGATCCGGTTTCAATCAAAACCAATAAAGTATATAACAGAAGAATATTCATACCAACTCCTAAAAATAAAAAACAAAAACTTACAATATATCAAAACCATACATCCCTGACACACAACAACAACGAAATTAGTAAACCAATTAACATACCTAATACCCTGCATCCTATCCCCGTCCTAACTAACAAAGATAACACCCTCTCTTCCCCGCTTATTAACGCTTTATTCCACACTACTAACAAGTACAACACCCCTCCCCTGCCTGCTTGCTCCCGCCCCACCTCCCTGACCCATACTAACACAATCACTAATGTGTATAATAACCGAACATACCCAAATAACGAATTTTACCCAAATAACCGGTTCACCGAAAATTACCAAAACGTGTATTCTTGTCCGGAACCAACTACAATACCTTCCACTACTATTACTTACCCAATTAACGAATTTTACCCAAATAACCGGTTCACCGAAAATCACCAAAACGTGTATTCTCGTCCGGAACCAACTACAACACCTACCGCGACTACTGCATACCCAATTAACGCAGATTACTCAAATAACCGGTTTACCGAAAATCACCAAAACGTGTATTCTTGTCCGGCACCAACTACAATACCTTCCACAACTGTTACTTACCCAATTAACGAATTTTACCCAAATAACCGGTTCACCGAAAATTACCAAAACGTGTATTCTTGTCCGGAACCAACTACAATACCTTCCACTACTATTACTTACCCAATTAACGAATTTTACCCAAATAACCGGTTCACCGAAAATCACCAAAACGTGTATTCTTGTCCGGAACCAACTACAATACCTTCCACTACTATTACTTACCCAATTAACGAATTTTACCCAAATAACCGGTTCACCGAAAATCACCAAAACGTGTATTTTCGTCCGGAACCAACTACAATGCCTACCGCGACTACTGTATGCCCAATTAACGCAGTTTACCCAAATAACCGGTTCACCGAAAATTACCAAAACGTGTATTCTCGTCCGGAACCAACTACAATACCTTCCACAACTGTTACTTACCCAATTAACGAATTTTACCCAAATAACCGGTTCACCGAAAATTACCAAAACGTGTATTCTTGTCCGGAACCAACTACAATACCTTCCACTACTATTACTTACCCAATTAACGAATTTTACCCAAATAACCGGTTCACCGAAAATTACCAAAACGTGTATTCTTGTCCGGAACCAACTACAATACCTTCCACTACTATTACTTACCCAATTAACGAATTTTACCCAAATAACCGGTTCACCGAAAATCAAAAAAACGTGTATTCTTGTCCGGAACCAACTACAATACCTTCCACTACTATTACTTACCCAATTAACGAATTTTACCCAAATAACCGGTTCACCGAAAATCACCAAAACGTGTATTTTCGTCCGGAACCAACTACAATGCCTACCGCGACTACTGTATGCCCAATTAACGCAGTTTACCCAAATAACCGGTTCACCGAAAATTACCAAAACGTGTATTCTCGTCCGGAACCAACTACAATACCTTCCACAACTGTTACTTACCCAATTAACGAATTTTACCCAAATAACCGGTTCACCGAAAATTACCAAAACGTGTATTCTTGTCCGGAACCAACTACAATACCTTCCACTACTATTACTTACCCGATTAACGAAGTTTACCCAAATAACCGGTTCACCGAAAACCACCAAAACGTGTATCCTGGTTCGGACCCAACTACAATACCTTCCCCTACTACTATTTACCCGATTGACGCCGTTTACCCGAACGACCCAGTTAGCCCAACACACGCGATTCCGGTAACCACCAACGATGCTGCTGCCTTACTCGTTATCAACGACCCAGTAACTGAAAACAAAGCACCCATCTCAATTGATTGCCCTAATGAGTTACAAGTCCCAGTTAAATTACATAGTACTGGGAGCAGGCGGAAGACATGCCAACGTGGTGCGGCAGACCAATTACCATCAAATTTTGACGGGGATGAGTGGCGGTCCTGGCTGGCGACGATTGGCGCGTTTTTCGAATGCGGCCGAACTGCTAAAAAATTAAACAGTTACATAGACGGGTCGGACTTGCGTCCTTACCTTACGATACAAATTTACAGTCTGTCTTATACGGGCCTTTTGGATTCCGGATCGGAGTTATCTATTATTGGTGGCGATACTTGGAAACATTTTGAAGACCAGGTTACCCTTCATAAATCACACGACTTGAGTCGGATAGTAACGGCAAACGGCTCCTCTTCCCCTATCATGGGCCATATATTCTTGCCAGTCACAGTCGACGGTAAGACTGCGATAATCAAATTCTACGTAATACCAGAGGTACCAACTAAGCTATTATTTGGTATTAATTTTTGGAAGGCATTTAATATTGGCCCGGATGTGCTGTCTTTATTACCAAACGACTGTTCCTTGTCGGATGAAGAACATATCAATACCGTTGCGTCGGAAGTTAGGTTTATACAAGGCTTTGAGTCTCTGTCATCGGAGGAACAGCGCCAAGCGGAGAATATATTAAAGGAATTCGAAACCATATCCTCAGAGCGGAAGGGTTTAGGACGAACTCGTCTACTCACTCACGCTATCGATACTGGTGATGCGAGACCAATTAAGCAACGCCATTATATGTTATCTCCCTCGAAGCTCGCCGAGCTAAACAGGCAGTTAGACGAAATGCTCGAGCTGGATGTGGTGGAACCAAGTAGCAGCCCATGGAACAACCCCGTAACCATGGCACCGAAATCAGACGGAACCCTCCGATTCTGCCTGGACAGCAGGAAGCTAAACGAGATTTCAAAACACGATGCTTATCCACTGCCACTAATTAACCAGATTTTAGATCAGCTCGGGAACGCCAAATTCTTGTCGTCTTTAGATTTAAAATCAGCCTTCTGGCAAATTGGACTAGACTCACAGGCGTCTAGGGAGAAGACTGCTTTTACGGTGCCAGGCCGTGGTTTGTTCCATTTTAAGGTAATGTGTTTCGGTCTAACGTCGGCTCCAGCGACGCAACAACGTCTGATGGACGTCCTGTTTGGCCCAGAGCACAACGGACGTATTTTTATCTACCTGGATGATATTATTGTTGTCTCAGAATCGTTTACTGAGCATTTGGCCCTACTACGTACGGTGTTTGAGCGACTACGTCACGCTGACTTGACTATTAACTTATCTAAATGTAAATTCTTCCGCAGACAACTCAAGTACTTGGGTTTTGTTGTGGATGAATACGGTTTACGTACAGACCCAGACAAGGTCAAGGCAATTATTGATTTCCCAACTCCGACGTGTCGGAAGGACGTCAAACGCTTTCTCGGCACGGCGTCATATTACCGCCGATTCATAAAGAATTTTAGCAACATAGCAGGACCTCTTAACCAGTTAACATCTACCCGAAGGGGTGCTCCACCCTTTCGCTGGTCCCCGGAGGTGGATACAGCTTTCGGAGAGCTCAAGGTTGCCCTAACTACGGCACCGGTCCTAGCCTGTCCCGACTTTACCAAACCATTCGCGGTGCATTGCGATGCCTCAGATTTTGGGATTGGCGGAACCCTAACCCAAACGTTCGAGGGGGAAGAACACCCCTTAGCGTACTACAGTCGTTCCCTCACGCCCCAGGAGAGGAACTACTCGGCCACAGAGCGGGAGGCATTAGCTGTGGTAAATGTTGTTGAGCATTTTAGACCGTATTTGGAAGGTGATCGCCAATTTCAAATTATAACAGATCACTCCAGCTTGAAATGGTTCCTCAACCTTAAGAACCCAACAGGCCGCCTCGAGAGATGGGGTTGCCGACTGTCGCCTTACAACTTTGTGGTCGAGCACCGTCGAGGCTCGGAAAATATCGTGCCGGACGCCTTGTCCAGAGCCGTCCCAGTATACTTGATCGATACTAACGCGATTAATGATAATTGGTACTTACAATTATATAAGAGGTGCGAGTCTAGACCAGGCTCCGTTCCCAATTTACAGTTAATGAACGGTCGCTTGTACCGCTACACTAAACCAAAAAACGCGTTGTCGTCGGATTTTGAATGGAAGGAAGTTATACCTCAAGACTTCCGATTAGAGATCATGAAGGATAACCATTCGGTTCCGACCGCTGCGCATTTGGGCACAGCAAAAACGTATAATAGACTAAAATTGCGCTACTTTTGGCCGGGTATGTATCAGGACGTCGTCCGGTACGTTGCACATTGCTCTGCGTGTGCGGCACATAAGCATAGCCAGCTTCCCACCCCGGGCTTCATGGGAAGCGCGAAGGTTTGTTGCCGCCCATTCCAATGTCTGAGCTTGGACCTCGTTGGTCCTTTACCCCCTTCGCGGAAGTTAAACACTTATATATTGGTGGTTGTGTGCTGTTTCACCAAGTATTGTATGCTGTTTCCCATGCGACGCGCCACCGGGGCAGTCATTTCCCAAAGGTTGGAGGACCACGTATTCATGATCCACGGAATACCTCAAACCATTATTGCAGATAACGCTTCCTATTTCACTGGCGGCGACGTTCAAAGGTTGTTCACGAAGTATAACATACCACAGCTGCATTACACGCCTGTGTATTGCCCACAGGTCAACACAGTAGAGCGATACAACAAGACCCTCGTTATAGCCATTTCCACGTTCATCGAATCAGACCACCGCATGTGGGATGTTAACATTTCGCGTATTCAGTTTGCGATGAATACCTCAGTGAACGATTCTACATCATATACCCCGTTCTTACTAGTACATGGACGGGAGGCAGTTCCCGATGGTACAATCTATGGTGAACCAGAGGAGGTTGACGAGATTGTTTTTTCATCTAGACGAAATTACCTGGATAAAATCAATACCTTAAGAGATGTCTATTCCACCGTGAGAGAGCTGTTACAGAAATCTCACGATCGCAACATCAAGTACTACAATGATAAACGCCGCGACATTGAATTCGAGGTTGGAGATGAAATATGGAAACGCACCTTTAAACAAAGTAAGGCCAGCAAGTATTTTGCGGCCAAACTAGCACCCAAGTATGAAAAATGCCGCGTCATACGGAAAGTATCACGTTTAGTTTACGAACTGGAAGACGAAAATGGCAAGCGCTTAGGAAAGTGGCATGTAAAAGACTGCAAGCCAGTGTCCCCAAACGCCATTTGAATGATTACGTTTATTTTCTTAATGTGCCTAATTTGGCACCTTTTGCTATATCTTAGGTAAGATTCCTATTTTCTTTTCTGTAGTACCGCAGGCCATTACGCGATCGTTTCCAGCGCCGGCCACGCGGATTCTATTGATGCCAAGGTGCTGCAGGACTTGTGATTCTGGGCCGAGAATCCCTGTCTTAGTTTAGTTTTCTCTTTCAGGAATGGAGATCATGTCTAATTTAAGTTGCAGCTCGAGGGCGAGCTGGAATTTTACTCCCTCAACTCTTTTCCCTCGAAAAATTCTCCTAGGTGAGGGGGTGTAATATATAAACCCGTATGCTGGGTTTATTATCGTTTTAAACCTTTCAAAGTTATTTGTCAAGTTGGCTAACTGTTCTTTTCGTGTAATATTCTGTCAGGAAGGAACCCCTGTTGTATTGGATAGCTTATCTGTGGACTCCAGTGTTGCCAGAGTTCGCGCCCGCTGACCAGCGACAAGGAGAAAAAAGGAATATCGCGTTGAACATTTACGAATCAATGATTAGATGTTTTGTTCGTCACGGGTTTCCATTTCATAATTCATAATCCACATAATTTATTGCATTTCTACTGTAGCGGATGACTAGATGTTTTCTTGTTTACAAATCAACACGACAGATTGTTGCAACAAGTTGGCGCGTCTACTTGAACTTCGGGGACCGGGTTTGAGAGAGCTGGCAATGTCGAAGTGTCAGATAGCGCACTTCCTATTTTATTTTGGTGTGCCGGAACACGTTTTCTGGGCGATTGCAGTATTTTCCTCGTAAGTATTGTTTAGAAGCCGTGTTAACTTCTTGGAAAAGCAGTAATTGCATAGACATGTTGTCAATTTTCAGTTTGCCGGTGTAATCAAGCCTTACAGGCAAGTTGAGGCCGTGGTGCTCTCCCACGCGACTTGACCTGGCTGAATACCACCGTGTTGCGGTTAAATCGGCGAGCCACGGGAAGCAAGGCCAGGGCCATTGGTGGCGGAGTTGACATTTGTCAATACCCATCGACGTGGGACAATTTTCCTCCGACAGGTTAGTTTTGTACTGTACCATGGACCGTTTTATTCCCTTGATTATTGATTGCCGGCCCACAGACTACTCTTGAGCCCCGGCCCGCTATCTAGCCCCGTGCCCGCCCAGTTTGTACTTGCTATTCTTGGCTAACCGTCTCATCGCTTGATGGAAATTCCAGGAGGTGTTTGGTAGGGGCCTGATCGTGCCCGAAGCCACCCGCGCCAGCCGAGCCAGTACTCCCGTTGTCGGGAACGCTCCGTAGCACCGCCTGCGATGGAGATGCAGCTAAGCTCATAGCCTATTATTTTAACATTACCAAATGGTTCTAGCGCAATCGACCAAAGCGTCATCAAAATCCTACCCTTAACATTTGTTTTTATACCTAGTTAGCTTTTAGTGAGGACCTAGAACGAAATAAAAGCTTTGGGTTACCTTCAGACCTTCTTTCATTTGCCCTAGCACAAAGGAAACTAATTACAAAGTGAATACAACCTTAGACTAAAAGTATTCAACCTGAACTGCATGGTGATGCGGTTAACATAACTTGACATGATATCGTTGTTATGACAGATTGTCAAACATAAACAACATAATTTTTTATTTCAGCAAATGTTAGTATTAGTACTAAAACAGTATTTAAAATACTGCTGAAACCACAGAAAAACAGGTAGGAAGAGTGTGCCAAAGCGCACGTTAACATTAGCAGCGTACAGACATCATTTTCTACCTTTGCTGTTACAGAGACAGAATGAAAAGCTTGTTAGATGTCTTGTAATGAGAGAATCTTCAAAATGTGAGCCAACATGGCACAGCACCACGACTGAGACATGACACGCGTATTTGCGTCCCTTAAAAGGATGAGGACCGCAATCGTTCGTAACAAGGTAAATGTTACAAGTACCCCTGGTTTACGGTATTTAATATTGAAAATAATTCATTCAAATGATGATATTGAGTCTGACATATACGTAAAGAAAGAAAGAAAGAAAGAAAGAAAACATTTATTCGTGGACAAAACAATGGGTGTAAAAAACAAAACACAGAACGTAAAAAAAAAATACATGGTCCACGAAAAGGCCCCGACTCAGCATGGTGCTAACCTAGAAGGCCAGCGCTGGTCTTCCGTCGGAGCCTTTACCTGAGTTATCTCCTGGAAGGCAACACAAAACAAATACCTACGCTAAACACAATATATCTTAAAACTATTACAAATCCGACGCCAGAGTGGCACGGCAAATTGCATCGTGTGAACGCGTCGGCAAACTGTGTGTCAGTGTCACTGTCAACTTGACAGACCGAACGCAACTTTTATTTCAGATAGTGAATATATGGTACATTAGTGATACAGGAAGAAAACTAAGAACGAATACAGTTTGGTGCAAAAATTTAATATTGAACGTCACAAGCTCAACTGTACATACATAAAACGACTGCCAAGAATTCACACAATCTAAACATGATAGATAACACAATTATTATGCGAACCAGATGTTGTGCGGATTTATTTATATGCAGATGGGACATATCCCGACAGTAAGTACCTGACCGCAATCCTAAATCTTAATCTAAATCTTAATTTAAAATTATATTAGGCATGGCAAAGCGGTAAACTAAGTTACAAAAGAGGCAGCTAATAAACACACAAGGATATGAGGAATAAAGATACAAAGACAAAGACAGGGCACTTAAAGGCAGCTAGTTTCAAGACATAAGGTTTCCTGACTAAATTGATGCTCTAGCAAATACTTTTTCAGCTTGATTCTAAAACTATATATGCTTCCCAGGTCCCTGGCTAAAGGCGGTGGAAGACAGTTCCAGCATCTAGTAGCTGCAAAGCGGAAACTCCCCCGGAATGAGGCTGAGGCATGTTGAGGAGTAATAAGAGGCTTTTTACACTGACGGTTTCCCCGTGACCTATTGATGATGAGCTTCTCGAAAAGATATACTGGAGCTTGGTGCTTTAAAACCCCGAATAAGAGACAAGCAAGATGCAGTTTTTGTCGGTGTTGCATTTTTAAAATATTATGCTTGTTGAGGAACGGAGTACATTGGGTCCTCGATAGTATGTTGAAAATGAAACGCGCACAGGCATTCTGTACACGCTGTATGTGCTTATTGGTTTTTGCGTAGAGACATGGACCAGTCACAACATCCATGTAATTAAGTTTAGACAGGACAAGTGATTCAACTAGACGGATGCGTAACTGCTCACATAAGTATGGCCTAATTTTATAAAGCAATTTAAGTTTGTAAAAGCAACTACTGATCACATTAGAGATGTGCTTTTCATACCTAAGTCCACAGTCCATATGTAGGCCTAGGTTCCGAGCTTCATACACACGCTCTGTAGGAGTACCGAGCATCATAACATCAACTGACGGGTGAAAGGCAGTGAGTCGCCGCCTGGTACCAAAGACAAGGTACTTGGTTTTACTACGGTTAAGTAACAAGCTATTGTCAGCGGCCCAAGCGGCAATACTTGCAAGGTCTAGGTTTAGCTTGCTTATAGCACTATCAACTTCAGAAGGTTTACACGATATATAGACCTGAATATCGTCAGCATAGATGTGATACTTACAGTGTGTGATGTGTGAAGATATATCTGCAGAGTATAATATGAATAGGATTGGACCAATAACTGATCCTTGAGGCACTCCTCTTATGACACTAGTTTTTCCTGAAGTTGACGTGGTGCCATCACTGAGTGTGATTTTCACAAATTGACTGCGGTAGTTAAGGTAGCTGTCAAACCACCTTAGTGTATCATTATCAAATCCATAGTAGCTGAGTTTAGATAATAAGAGATTAATATTTATGGAGTCAAAAGCTCTAGAAAAGTCTAACAGAACAAGCAGTGTGCACATTCCACTATCCTGGGAGTGCAAGATGTTGTCGGTGACATCAAGTAGGGCAGTCGCTGTGCTCCGACCCTTCCGGAAACCTGACTGATTGTTACACTCAAGATATCTCGTAAGTTGAGAACACACTGCTTTCTCCATGATTTTAGATATACAAGGAAGTATGCTAATAGGTCTGAGGTCTTTAAGTTCTAATGGGTTAGTGTGTTTAGGCAAAGGATGCACTATAGCCAATTTCCAAACATCAGGAAAAGTTGAAGTTTTAATTGAAGTATTAATCATGTCAGTAAGTATGTCAATAGTATGTGGTAGTGTCATTAACAGCATATTTAGACTGATCCCATCACAACCTTCAGCGTTGGATTTCAAACCCCTAATGATAATTATCAACTGGTCAGAGCTAATTGGTTCTAAGCGGAAAACCGAGTTACCGTACTTCTGAAACTCAAAGAAAGTAAGGCGTGATATGGAGATTTTTGAATTACCTGGTATGTTTAAAAAATGATCATTTATAATTGAAGGATTGTGAAAAGATGATGGTAAATCTGTGTTTTTCTTAGGCAAAATTGTAGATTTTAAGTGTTTCCATAGCAATTTTGGATTATTTAGATTTGCATTCACATTCACTTTAAAATAGGCGGATTTTTCATTGAAAATTGCCTTATTAACAGTTGATTTAAGTTCCTTGTAATATGTTTTTTTAGTATCGGATTTATTGACATGATATTCCGCCGCAGCCTTGTCTCGTAACTGCATCATCAGCTTGACCGTGTCAGTTATCCAGGGGTGAGAACAGCCGCTAACTGTAACTGTTTTGACAGGTGCAAGCAAGTCGAATATAGTAAGAACGTAATTATTAAAAACTGTGACTATGTGGTTTATGTCTCCTAAGTTAGATATCAAGTCCCACCTCACACACCGCAAGCAATCATCCAGCTCATCCAATTTGATGTACTTAAAAGGCCTATATGTCAAACGAACTGGCTCAGGTTTCTCTAATTTGACATTAAACTCGCAGACATCAAAGCAGTGTCCATAAAGCAAACCGACGTAGTTCACAGACACGTTTTTTGCCCGCAGGTCCGAACAAACTACGTCGAGTAACGTTTCACTTGTGTCTGTAAAGTGCGTTGGCTGTGAAACTAATTGAGCTAAACGGAAACATGTCAAGAAGTTATTAAATTTATTCATTTTGATGTCGGAATTGCAGTTTAAATTTATATTTAAATCTCCTAATAATATTAAGTGATCATGGTCAGGGATAGAGCTAATAGAGTTGGAGATACCGTCAAAAAATAAATCAACATCCATCCATGGTGGACGGTACGCCGTTCCAATAACCAGTTTCTTACCATTGAGGGTCAAGGTGACCCACATTTGCTCCACTAAACAGTGCAACGGGTCGACGGGGGGAGACCAGGTGCGAGCGGTCACACTACGTCTAATGTAGAAACCGACGCCACCGCCGCGCGAGCGTGGTCCCCGTGGTCTCGGAACATGGCGCAACCTGAACCCCGGAAGTACCGGCGCACGCCCCTCCTCACCCTCCTTCAACCAGGTTTCGTTAATAGCTAAAACATCCACATTCATTCGAGTAGCGGCTGCAACTAAAGCTATCAGAAGATGATAATATTATTGAACCATAAATCAATCGATTACCCTGTATACCCAGCCATTAGCGCTTGGTCCTTGCTTACACTATAGTATTCAAAATAGTTTGAACACTATAGTAACCATTTTTTTTCGATTACAAATAAACGATGCAAAAATGAAGCATGTTAAATTAAGGTAGATTTAAAAAATATGTGGTGAAAAAGCCCGAAATGTCTTTTATTTACCAAGATAATGCCTGGGTCTATAAGATGAAACTGAGCGTCCTACCCAATTAGTGCTAAAGGGCGCACCCTAACTAAAGTGTGAAGTTTCAATGAAATTTCACACCAGCATCAAAATTGCAATTTAAATTTCGCCTAATAATCAAGGTATTTTTATCTTCATTTAAGGTTGACTACGGGGTCGTCTTACTTGTTCGTTGTTTTGGCTGGAACCTAAAGTCGTACAATGTCAGTGGTGTCGGTCCAAAGGCAAACATTACCCTTTCTGAGAATTATATTTTTTCTAAATAAAATATCTATTTGGCTTGTTTGATGTTTTAACAATAAAGGAGTGCTTTTTTCTTGGCTTTAGAAGTTGGTAATGTTTTTAATTTTTGTTTTACATATTTTTTTAATTACGAGCAAAAATGGACGGTTAATATATTTTTCTTTAAAATAATCGTGAAAGCTTATTTTTTTCACTTTTACACCGACACCTGCCTTCTTATTGCTTTCTTCTCCGTGACTGTTTTTGATGTCTCCGTAGCATTAGCTCCTCTTGTGAAAGTACCTACCTACTGACTATCTCCGTTAGAACATCATACCTACATGTACGAGTATTTGGTACTGTCCTTGAAAATAAAATCTAGATATATGCACTTAACCTGTCCTAAAATATTGTTTCTCAGGTTATACGCTCCATTTTACGTTTCACATGCAGCTGTATCAAGCCATCACAAACTCGCAAGAAACCATCCGTTTTTACAAAGGCTTCGAATGCGTACGCAACCGTTATGACGGATGGTGGAAAATCAATTTCCATCGACCCCAACGGCTCACTTACCCTCCCTGAATGTATGCGCTGATCTAGCTGTTTTTCGACTTCGTTACACACGTCAAAATAACCTTAGTCAAGAGTTGTGCTACATTTTAAATTCATATTTTTGGTACCCTTGATCTGATGATAGAGAAAGTTTTTTAACTGAACGAGCGAGCGAAGCGAAGGATGTTCTTCATTTCAGCTTGGGTAAAAATTATTTCGTATGTCCGACGTCTGTCCGGCTGTTCTCCTCTACAGGTTGCATATCTCAACCGATTCTCGTGAAATTAAATTTTGTGAGCGGAGGGGTAATCACGTAACGTTCCGAACGCGCGTCGGTACAATTTAAGTGTCAATGACATTTAGACCTACCTAACGCGCGTACAATGCGTTACGTGATCGACCTACAGGTTTAATAATTAAGTATATATAGAAAAATTCTACATACTCGTATACATAATTTTTCCGTGGATTCCGTTCTTCGAAATAAGGAAAAAAAATTTTTTCAAAAAAGTCTGCCTCGCTAATTCTACAGCTCACAGAGCTGACTACAGCACTTTTTATATATTCATTTTGTAAAGCTAACGAAGGTTCGCTAAACATCCAATTCTTGGTATGCTGATTGAAGATAATGTAATGTAACTAAGGTAAAGTTACATTACATTATCTTGTTTGATATTGTGTTAGTTGATACTCATGCTTCCATTATGCCCGAAATTTGTTTGTGAAAAACTTACCAAAGCATTACGACGGTTGTCTGACTAAGGGGCTTATCTTCTGATGCTGCCTAAATTTTAAAACTAACCTCAAGAAATAGTCCTGTCACAATATCCATCCAGCAAGATGCCAACAATAATAATCGCAGGGCTCTTTACTATTTATGTAACATCAATCAATTTGCAACCGCATCTTACGGAACCCCGCTTAATGATAAATGCACACCCCAAAAGATCACTTACACCGAGAAGCTTAATGCGCATTTAAATATGTTTCCCCGGATTAATGTGCGTGACTTAGTTTGTTGTGATTTAATCGTCCCGGAAAATTTATTCGGTATCAAAATGGCGGACCGGTTTTGCTAATAGAGAGTATGTCTTTAAGAAAACCATGTCGGTTACTTCTTTTTGAACGAATCGAGAATGACGGGGGTGAGTTGCTTAATAACCCGAAAATAGGAGTGGAAAGTTTTCATTGCGCGTTTATGATGGCTTAAGTGTTAAGCTTAAGTGTTTTGCAAGGCTTTTGAATTCATTAAGTAGGAAAACTATTTCCTAATCAGTAACATTTTTATTACCTACGTTAAAATGTTTATTACACCCTTGTCTGGTTACACAGAATATCAGTGTATTGTTCATTGAGGTTATTATATAATTTGGAACACAATAATGTGTATTGTGTTTGCAGTAGAACATGAGCTTATCAAAAGCCGTATTTAAGTAAAATTAGGGTTTGCATTTTATTTTAAAATTATTCTATTCATGGTTAATCTTGCTATAAAAACTTTAAAAAGGCTCAATCACAGCAAATCTACCACAGGTAAGCTAAAGTGAGGGATCAAAACATTTTTATCGCCTTTCAAATCAGCATCGATCGTCACCCCTTAGTTTGACGCAAACTTTGTCGCACAAGGGAAAAAATAAATATTTCACAGCACCCTCAATGCCCTCAGTTGCACCCTTGTTCGAGGAATCACGCGTTGCTCGCGCATATGTATTCACGAAGATGGATCAGTGGTACATGCGATACTTTGGCGGTAGACGGGCGGGTGGGCGCGTTTTGAAGGCCCGGCCCGAACGTTACATGTACAAATTACCTACTTCTGAAAAGTTTATATTAAGAAGTAGTTACAAAATATTTGGGTGACGACTCTGATTGCCAGCAGCAGCCAGCAAGTGAGTGGTTAATGGTGCACCAAATATTATAAGTATTAGTGTTACGAACAGTAATAGAAATATGAAAATATAACATAAAATGACGACCATGCAGGGACTGTATAACCGAAAAATACCGGTATTCTATTTTAACGGTATGTCGTCATATCGGTTGTCAAATAGCGGTTTCGGTAGCGGAACCTTTATATTTCGCTACCGAAATATAACGGTACCTTTATTTTTTCCGGTACCGTAACCGCTATTTAAAGGTACCGATATATCGACTTTGGCCTGGTGTTATTGCCAAACCGCCGGCAAAGACTCTGCCGCTTTGTATTTTTGTCTTTAAATGTTTAGTAGCCAATGCTTCCTCTGTAGAGTGCCAGCTTGCTTACTTTTCTCGATAACCTTTATAATACCGGTATAATAAAGGTTACGGTATCGTTTAAAACTGATACCACTAACCGTTATTTCAAAACGGTTACGGTACCGTTATGTTCGCGCGGCGCGCATAACCTTTGTGGCATAACGGTACCGTAATGGAATACCGGTTTCATACCGGTACAACCGTAACCGAAATCAGTCCCTGCGACCAGTTTATGTTATTTTTCTTACTGGTCACATTTGTGATTGTTGATTTTTAGATCATTTCGATAAACTTTTCGCTAGTTGTTGGATTTTCCTGACATCTTTCCAACTATTTTCTATCTGCTAACCGAACTGGTTACCATTGCGGTAGCAATCGCCAAATGAATTGCACCTATTCGTAGCTGGTCATCACATGCAGTTTTTTCTAGTTTCTAAGCCGGTTACAAATCGTTTGTAGATTCTCTATTTGTAACTAGTTACGGCTCAGTATTTACTTCCCATTCCGAAACCATTTACAAATTTTAATTACTTTGTAAAACCATGCAACATCATAAATAAAACAGAGAAGGAGAGAAAGAGATAATTTGAGTCATCAGTTTATTTTGCGGATACAATGAATAGTTTCTGGCTTTCGTTTAATAAACTTTTGGGTGCCCTCTAAGATCAGAAAATTCTCTGCCGCGAAAACCCACTCGCTTTAATTTTCTCGGCCAAACAGCTTAGGAACGTTAGCCACATAGACATAGCTGGTCCAATGGAAGTTGCATCTATTGCAGGATCTAGATATTACCTGCTTTTGGTGGATGATTATAGTCGGATGGCATTCATATATTTCTTGTAACAAAAGAGTCAAGCCCTGGATTGTTTCAAAGAGTTTAAAGCTAAAGTTGAGAATGAACTTGATAAGAAAATTAAGACCATCCGCAGCGATAACGGACTTGAATTTTGCAACAAAGACTTTGATGATTTCTTAAAAGTAAACGGGATTGTTCACCAAAGAACAAATCCTTACACGGCAGAGCAAAACGGATTGTGTGAACGCCAAAATCGCTCGGTAGTTGAAAAAACAAGATGCTTGTTGTACGAAAGTGGTCTTGGCACAGAGTTCTGGGCTGAAGCCTGCAACTGTGCAGTTTACCTAAGGAATCGAACTGTAGCATCAGGATTGGATGGTAAAACCCCATTTGAGATGTGGACAGGCACTCAGCCAGATTTGAGTCACTTAAGGATATTTGGCAGCACCGTGATGGTCCATATTCCCAAGCAAAAAAGACTGAAGTGGGAAAAAAATCTCAAAAATGTGTCCTGTTAGGGTATCCAGAAAATGTAAAAGGATACAGAGTATTCAATCCAGTAACGAGAGCTATTTTCACAAGTAGAGATGTCACAGTCATCGAAAAAGAGAATAAGATTTTTTTTTTGCCAGATGGAGGTAGAAGAGAAGAAGAAGACAGAACCTCATAACGAGACAAAGACAGTTGAGGTAGGATGTCAAAGTTCAGTGGGGGATGAGAGCACCAGAACTTTGATGCAATCTTCAGATGATTCATTGACCCCAAGCGAGTATGAAGATTTAGACACGACATCCGAGAGTGTTTCTACTCCTGAGAAGATCGGACCCATCTTAAGAGCACCAGAGCAGAGAAAAGTACCTGACAGTTATGGTTACTCAAACCTGTGTACAGATGTTGATAGGATGGATGATGCCAGTGGTCTTTCACTATTAGAAGCTTTGCATGGACCAGAGAAAGAACAATGGAGACAAGCTGTGGCTGAAGAGTTGATAAGCTTTGAAGATAATGAAGCATGGGAGCTTGCCAATATTCCAAAAGACTGTAGTGTGGTAAAGTGCAAATGGGTACTTAAGAAAAAGTATGATAGCGAAAACAACGTGCGTTTCCGAGCCAGGTTAGTAGCTAAAGGCTATACACAGAAGTATGGAGTGGACTATGAACAAACATTCGCACCAGTGGTAAGGCATACAACTCTCAGACTTTTATTTGCTTTATCTGTGAAATTAGGTTTAGTTATTTCACACCTGGACGCGACGACAGCTTTCCTGAACGGATATCTTGAGGAAGATATTTACATGGAGACGCCAGAAGGTTTTTCTTCACCTAAAGGTAAGGGGCAAGTGCTTAAGTTAAAGCGTGCCATATATGGTCTCAAAGAATCCTCAAGGGCCTGGTACAGGAGAGTAGATGACTGCTTAACTGAGTTTGGACTACATAGGTCTAAACTGGAACCATGTTTGTATGTTAAAAAAGACAATGGTTTGACTGTAGTTGCTCTATATGTCGACGATTTCTTTGTGTTTTCGAATAATGAAAAAGAAACCAAAAGTTTGAAACAGATACTGTCTTCAAATTTAAACTAAAGGATATTGGTCAGGTAAAACAATGCTTAGGTATGAATGTATGCATTGATAACGAAAATGGTATTTCTTTAGATCAGAAAGATTATATAGACAAGCTGTTGCATAAGTTTAACATGAAGGACTGTAAGCCTGCTCAGACTCCTATGGAGGAGAGGCTTAACCTCGAGAAAGGAGAATGTTGTGACACTGAGTTACCATATCAGCAGCTTATCGGTAGCCTCATGTATTTAGCTGTTTTGACTCGCCCTGATATAGCTTAAAGCGTAGGGTATCTTAGTCAGTTTAACAAATGTTATGGTCGAGAACATTGGGCTCATGCCAAGCGTGTGCTGAGATACCTTAGGAGGACAAAACATTACTGTCTCAGATACAGTCGTGAGCACAACTCAAAATTGACTGGATTTGTGGATGCTGACTGGGGCAGCGATGTTCTAGACAGGAGGTCCTATACAGGTTTCTGTTTCTATTTGTCGGGATGTGTGGTTTCATGGTGCAGTAAGAAGCAAAGTAGTTCTTTTGTCGAGTACTGAATCGGAGTACATTGGTGTTTCCGAATGTGTAAAAGAAGCCATGTATTTGAGAACATTGCAGCATGAAATTACAAATGACACATATTGTATTACAATATTTAATGATAACCAGAGTGCTTTGAAATTGGTATCAAATCAAAAATCCTGTTTTTTATAACAAGTCAAAGCACGTGGATATCCGCTATCACTTCTGTAGGGAGATAGCAGCTAAGGGTTTTGTAGAAACCAAATACTTGCCAACAGCTGAGATGCCAGCAGATCTGTTGACCAAAAGTCTTGGTTCTGTCAAGCATCATAGATTTGTTGAGAAGTTGGGTATTGTAGTTGTTGTCATGTCTGTCTAAAACAAGAATATAGTCTCTTATTCGGATAGCTTACAATCTGGTGGTTTTATTATAGTACTGAACAATACAAGTTGATCCTGACGAACACATGCACGACAAATGAAAAATGATCCCAATGCAATCCTATAGACCCTCTGACAGTCCAAAGGGAAACCCAGGGGCCCATTCCACGAAGTTATAACTTAGCTATATTTTACTTCTTAAGTAGCAACACTGAGGCTCTGAGCCAATAATGATTGGCTATTTGACCTTCGATGCTTGCTAAGCCCTGTAAAATTGTAAATTGAAAATATACGCGGACAAATTTTACACGAGTTGAACTAGCTCCACAGCAAGCTCAATAAAGCTTGTGTTACCTACACTAGACAACGATATAATTAATGCATATGTTATGTCTTTATTTGTATTAATCATACATTGTCAACTTAGTATACATGAATAAAATACAAAATACAATCATGAATACAACACAAGCCTTACTGAGCTTACCGTGGGCCTAGGTTGATTTGTGTAAGATTGTCCCGTAATATTTATTTATTTATTTTATTTATTTAAGAACACTTAAATAGGACCCAAAAAAACATCAAAGACTTGAAGATTGTAACTGTCTTGTCTGTGCCATCAACGAAAACGTGAAATACGCCAAATCTGAATTCCATCGTCACTCATCTTAACATTCTTAACACATTCACTGCCAGGAACCCACCTAGCGTGCGCTCTGTTCATAGACAGTTTCCTTTACATGGCAGAAAAACCGCGTCGGGTACGAGCGTAGCGCTACGAATTCGTTTGCAGTGAATGTGTAAGAAACTTAATAAAAGGAGCGTTCGAAACGCCCGTATGCTCAGCCTACCCTCGGAGATGGATCATCGAGCGGGGCGATAGTACGATAACCGGCGATACTCGGCATGCGACGTTCCAAACAGAATGTTATATGGGAAGCAATGTGTTTGTGGCACTTTGCGCCGTGTTTTATGGAGAAAGTGTGGAGTGGAGACGTCCTTATATTGTATCACTGTAAAATGATATTCAATGCAATGTTGCATCACCAAAGCTTTTAAAGATATTAACAACAAATGGCGAAGTATATTTGAATTAATTTTTATCCGAATCATTGGGAATATTTTTTTAAACTCTTGATTGTATTCTAAATCTAAACAATCTCGATGGTCATATTCTTATCATAACTAACTTTTGATGGATTGGGGGATAGGGATGAAATTGATACTGCGGCCTAAGTGGTACTGTACATATAAAATAATTTATTGAATCAGGCGTTACTTTGCGGAAGTCCATGATATATTACGAGAACAATATTCCTTTGCTATTCCGCTAAAAACGTGCTGGTCGATCAGCGGATGTTGCTTGCGCCACGTGCAAGCAACATCTCCTGCCAGCATCTCCTGATGATGCCTCGTAGAGAGGCGAAACACGTGTCGAGGTTTTTTCATTATTGGTGGTGGTTTGCTGTAATTATTTGCATGTTTATACGCAAATAGTTGCATTTGATCTCCGCTGATCGACCACTGTCTTTAGCGGAATAGCATAGGAATATTGTTCTCGTAATCTGTACATATAAATTAGTTATTTTTTCCAAATTGCACTTCATAAACAGCATCTATAGATTGAACCAATGGAAGTTGGGTTGCCATAAATTTATAATAAATAATTAGTTAGAGTAAAAACGTCGTAGTCTTTTCGCGTATCTTCAAGTCGGCCATATGCCTGCACATTTTTATAAAATATATACTTTAAGAAACGAGATTACTATCCCACATTCCTTCGTAACCCCGCACGCATTTTCCTAAATTTATTCACGTTCCACGCTTTTAAATACACAAAATTCTTCGCCCAAACGCAAACACCTGATGTCAAAGCCATCTCGGAATAAAGGGCTTAGCCAAATATGAAAACATTTACTTAAACAAGTTGCATTCCGAACCCCCCTACAAAGTTGGGAACTGTACAAAAAGAACACACACTTAAAAGGGCATTATCTTCTTTCTTTTTGTATTAAACTTTAGCCAAGAGGAAGTACTGTAATCGTCTTAAGCTTTTCATCTTTCAGGGACAGATGTTGCAACGTCCCCATCCAATTTTGCAGTTTATTTTTCGTCCGCCGCTGTTGGGAGTTTACATTGCTTTTATTTTTGAACTAATTTAAGAATTGCTTTTAAATGAAAGGAGGTAGGTACTTACTTAATGATTTATTGCAAATAGGCTACTTAATGAGCTGTTTAGAGAGTTTTTTTAACGCTACTTTCCGAGAACAACTTAAGTGTGTGGTGTTGTGTTCCTGGTGGTGAGTAAGGTCGCCAGAGCTCCCTAGGGTGCGCTGTGTTAGGAGTGAGGGACCTGCATGTCTCTATCTGCCAACACAGCGAATCCTCAAGTAAATAAAGGGTCGGCAACGAGCTTGTATTTCTTCTGGAGTCAGAAGTGTCCATAGGCGACGGTACCAGCTTAACGTCAGACAGCCGTAAACTTGTTTGCCACCGTCGTTGTATAAAAAAAAAAAGTAAGTATCAATAGATACTCAAATATTTATATGAAAATAATGTACGCTTGCTTTAAGTCAATATTTCAGAGATAATTAAAAGTCAGCCGAATTCAAAATCAATAAAATAATATTATAAGTCTTGGTCAAAAATATATTTAATTTTACAGAAACGTTAATTTCAAGAACTTAATAAAATAGGGTTATAATTTAGATTAATTCTATTCATTTAAAGTCCCGTTTAATGGTATTCTCCAACTTCGTGCAATTTATATTTTTTCTGCAATGAAAGTCAATCAACAAAAATGTACCTACTTATTGAGAAAACATTACGTCTAAAGTATTCAAATATGAATGAAGATTTTCGGAATGGCTGTAATAAGTTTCGATCACAGAGGAAAATTATTCGCCACGGGCGGGATTTGAACCCACAACCTCTGGAATCCGTCTATTGCTCTTATCCAACTGAGCTACCGTGGGTCCCGCCAGTGGCAACGAATCTTTCAATCCCTTCACTCTTCTAATTAACCTTAAGGAGGCTCGTAGCGACCTCTACCGTGCAGTTGTTAAAAACTTCTGATACGGCACTAACATCCCAAGTTACATTGACAATGTATACTAAGCAGAAACGTCCGCTACTGAAATTCTTAGTTTCGATCAAAGAGGAAAATTGAAAAATTATTCGCCACGGGCGGGATTTGAACCCACGCCCTCTGGAATCCGTCCATTGCTCTTATCCAACTGAGCTACCGTGGGTCCCGCCAGTGGATTCACGGTAGATGTCGCTACGAGCCTCCTTAAGGTTAATTAGAAGAGTGAAGGGATTGAAAGATTCGTTGCCACTGGCGGGACCCACGGTAGCTCAGTTCGATAAGAGCAATGGACGGATTCCAGAGGTCGTGGGTTCAAATCCCGCCCGTGGCGAATAATTTTTCAATTTTCCTCTTTGATCGAAACTTAGAATTTCGTTAGCGGACGTTTCTGCTTAGTATAAATTTATGGCTGTATTAGCTTGAATAGATGAATACCCATTGTTACATTGTTCCTAAACTCGGCAATGAGGGTAGTATTGCCTACTTACAGTTAGTTCCAGTTAAAATCACGAAAATGCACATTACGTGGGATTCTACAACTTCCATTGTTGCTAAATATGATAAGAAAAGATAACAAAGGGGCGACATAAAACTGACCAAAATGTGGCACGTGTACTGAAGTTGCTACTGTTTGTTTTATTGTTTATGCGTTATTGTTTTACAACCCTACTTGAAGATAACAATGAAGCAATAGATGTCGGTAATGGTTGGTTTTAAACATTTCGTCATTTTAACTTGAACAAACTATACTAGTCCATTCGTGAAGGACGCGCCCCAATCCTTTATTAAATTATTTTTTTGGTTTTGTTTAAAGCTTAGCAGGAGTTGGACTTTGTAGATAATATTTAATTTATTAAATTAAAAAAGATTTTCCAGAAATCGTGAAACTTTTCATGATTTACAAATTGACACTGGATTATCGGTATTGGACTGTCAATCATTATGACGCGAGTGCAATTTTTAACGAGGGGAATCCGTGACAGTGACAAGCTTTAAGCTTTAAAGGGCGGCAAAGTGAATAAATTCGTTCTAAGTATATGTAAAATACATATATGATGTATGTATAATATATACGTAATTGATTAAAACTTACTCAAAAATAAAAATCTAAGATCTCATTCCTGCGACCTGATTCTACATTTTAAATGTGAGTGTGTGTCATGTCATGTTTTCCGGATATCCTTACTTTCATATTTCTACATTATGAAATGAAAATGAACATTTATTTGAGAAAAAACATGTCACAAAATGATAACAAGGTTGGGGCTTCCTAGTTGGTAAAAAACCTGTGTCAGGAAGTCCCATTACAATTTCAAAATTAAACATTAGCGATATTCTAGGGAAGTCTCTTTCCCCCATTAAGACAAATGGAATCGTGGCTATGCTTGCAATTATTTGGAAGAGTTATAGTCGGCTTAGCTGTAAAGTTATACGTTACTATTTTATAAAACTATTAGAAATTACTTGAAAAATTGAAAGTTTCTTGCATTAGACACTACACAAAAATTGACTTACTGCATAGTTTTCTGCTTTTATGCAAGATTTTGGAAGTATGGTAGCATTTGCAATTGAGGAGGTAAACAATATTCGTAGGACATAACTAAGGAAAAAAACATATTTCTAAAACAACCTTCTCTCAAACGAAACACCGTTATCTTTAAAAAGCTTTATCGCCACGCGTTTCTCCATATTTCATTTGAGGCAAAATTTCGCTCAAACTCGCTACTGAAACAAAATGGACCCCACCCACGCTATCGGGAATAATTTCTCAATACAAATACCTAGCACCTTCCCCGTCGGTCGCATATTTTGTAAAAGTCCGATAACCGCTTCCCTACAATTCCAACTATCCATAAATGTCTGAACCCTTTTACAATAATCGAATATAGCCGTCTCGGCCGCTCAAAACGGACACTTTGTATAATGATATTACTTTTTTCGCTTTATTTGTATATCTTTTGGAGTTACGTACTGCCGGGATACGTTTATGTAAAATGTTATTGTCGGGTCTCGAGTCTTTTGGACCTAAAAGTGTCAGTTTACAATATCTGTAAGTTCGGATATCATTGAAGTAAAGATGAGAAGTAATATTTTTATCTACTTAACACACCGTGGCTATCCGAAGCAGAACTAACCGATATAGCCCTCCGAATCGCTAAACTTAGGTGGTAGTGGTGGTGAACGTAGAACCGATGGCCATTGGGGCGGAAAGGTTCTCGAATGGAGACCGCGTACCGGAAGGTGCAGCGTGCATGGGTAGGCCCACCACAAGGTGGACTGATGACCTGGTAAAGGTTGCGGGAGTCCGCTGGATGCCGGTGGCGCAAGACCGGTCATGGTGGTACTCTTTAGGGGAGGCTTATATTCAGCAGTGGACGTCCTTTGGCTGATATGATGATAATGTCTAAGACACACAGTATGCGTCAAAGCGCTACGGGTGCGTTTCGGTACATAAAGACTTTCGAAGCCAAGCAACGTGTGCTACGTTGCAGCGTGTAGCAGCGTTTTCCCGCTTTGCAACGGAAATTGCTCTTAGAGACACGACTCATAAAAAAAAAAAAATTGAACTGTTTATTTCAATTGATAGACAACAAAAAATATTATTCAGGTACAACTTAACCCAATCTTAAATTTTAAAGATTATTAGCTAAGTTTAGTTAGTTATATATCATTATCATTGACATTTTTCATATGTGAGTCATTGGCCTTGAATGGATGAAACTGCGGAATACTGCGTAGCGCTACAAGCGTAGCGTGGCTTTAATTGGGTTAATTTTGCCTTCGTAAAGGATTGTACTAGGCGTTGTACTTAATGTTCACCTAAGCCTTTTCTTTTCATCGCAAATCGGTTCTTCACGATGTCCGATGTCTCCATTCAAAGAGATAGTTAGCGGTTTCAGCATTTACGGCGTCTTTTGAATCTTTTCGGATCATTGTTAATCAAGTACTTCACTTTTATTGAGGTTATCGTCTGATCACTTAACCGTGCCAGTTTTACAATTATGTTGGTCTTAGAAACTGATATAGCATTAAAACAGGGGATGAAATAAAAAGTTATAATAATGGGGATTTACGTTTAGAACTTATTTATTTATTTATTTATTTATATGTATGTTGCGATGGAAAGTTCGCCAAAATGATGGATATTAATTTTGAAAAACAATCGAGACAAAAAACACTTTGATCTGACGATTTTGACGCATTTTTCATCATCATCATCATATCAGCCAAAATACGTTCACTGCTGGACATAGGTGGAGGAGGGTGGTCAGGTCATTGTGGCACTATTTGGGGGAGCCCAAAGAGAGCCACAATGACCTGACCACCCGCATCCAGCAGACTCCCGCGATCTTTACCAGGCTATCAGTCCACCTTAGAATTGAAAGAAAGAAAGAAAGAAAACATTTATTCGTGGACAAAACAATGGGTTTAAAAAACAAAACACAGAACGTAAAAAAAAAAAAACAGGGTCCACGAAAAGGCCCCGACTCAGCATGGTGCTAACCTAGAAGGCCAGCGCTGGTCTTCCGTCGGAGCCTTTACCTGAGTTATCTCCTGGAAGGCAACACAAAACAAATACCTACGCTAAACACAATATATCTTAAAACTATTACAAATCCGACGCCAGAGTGGCACGGCAAATTGCATCGTGTGAACGCGTCGGCAAACTGTGTGTCAGTGTCACTGTCAACTTGACAGACCGAACGCAACTTTTATTTCAGATAGTGAATATTTGGTAAATTAGTGATACAGGAAGAAAACTAAGAACGAATACAGTTTGGTGCAAAAATTAAATATTGAACGTCACAAGCTCAACTGTAATTGCATTTTTAGCATCGCGAAACTTAGCGAACACAACTTGAAATCTCATTTTCTTTTTGAAGACAGTTTTATATAATATAATTGTAACTGTTACTAGCTTAAAATATCAATACCTATTTAGACTTCCGGCTTATCTTCGGGTTAAGTGATATTTTTATCTAGGTTCACATCTAATAGCAACTTTATCACTACCGTTAGCAAACAGCAAATAATGAAATGTTTCTTCTTAAGCTCTTACACTTAAGAAACAAAATGTTTCGTACATGAGCTCTTTATTACAAAACCATTGGCAAATAAAATTGGCAACACAATAGGAAAGCTAGGGTTCTCGGCAGAGAACATCGTCTATAAAATTTATTTGAATGTCCTTCGACCCTTTTAAAGATTGAGTCTTCTTGTATTGTATAGGAGTAATAGGAATATTGGGACAGTGCCAGCGGCATTGAAATAATACTATAAATTTTATCAGTTTATGCGTAACTGTCCAAAATTTTTCATTTTATAGAAGATGGCTAATATTTAGATGTTATTTCCCACATTTATGTACATATATCTACGTGCCTTAGTCCTTCGTTCACTTAAAAAAGGTAATTGCAATGTTAGTTATACATTTGACGTAGGTGGGGATATGCATTATTTTTGCACCCTTAAACGGACAGTTACGGATAGTAACAAAACCGACAGTCAATGTCAATCGCCTACGTTTAGTAACAAAATCGACAGGTTAGACGTGACTTAAACATCACTTTAGTTAACCTTAATCGACCATTTTTTTTGAAATTCCCCAGGTATGTTATTGTATGGAATATCACAGAAAACAATTAAATAAAAATAAGAAGATTTGTAAGTTACACTTGACTATTAAAGCCAATATAATCTGTTAATCATTAAATCCTGTCATTAACGACAATTGGTTTCGTTTACCATAAAGTTGAACTGCCACATGTCACGTAGTCATAAGTTATTTTTTTATATCATAAATCTAACAACCTAATCATCTAAATCTGGCATCTAAACAACTTATCTATTATATTACATGTGATTATGTATATTGAAAAGTTCACTGCGGAAAATAGTCGTTCATACTTTCCAAGAAACACAGGCCAATCACTCTCACAACTTCTCAAACTACTTATTCTTGAATAGTTACCGCCATTTTTCTTCCTAAAATACCTTCGTTACAACGACAAGGTTATGGCAGAAGAAATATTTACAGGGTTGTGGCATGGGATTGCTTATCAGGCGACAAATTGCCTTATGCAATGTATAATTCATGAAGGTCCTAGCCAGGTTAGGAACATTGTATCTTCATGTATCCCTTTTCGTCGTATGGGCGGATCTCGGGTATAAGGGAGGCAGGTGGAGAGATGATAGTATCTTTGAGAATTGGTTAGGTGATAGGGGTCGGTAGTGGGCCAAATTGTATGCATTTGTATAATACTCGTATTGTCGGTAAGTTTATTTGTTTGTTTGTGTTCTCAGGTCATTACCTAAAAGACACAAGAAATTTGATATTGTCAAACATTACACAATTTCCTATTTAATCAAAATAATTTTCAACAACCTAGTAATAAAACTAAGTTAGTACTAAAATTAATATCACAAATAAATAGTCAACAGAAGAAATTACTTCAAAACACACGAAACCAACAGACAGCATTAAAAAGTGCCATAGAACATGCAACCAAATCTATTACCAAAGAAAAACTAGGAAATAAACTCGCATCACGGAATACCATGGTTGGACAAAAGCAAAATGGTGGAAACTCCGTGAAAACCTCAGCGTACCGTGCAACAAAAATTTAATTTTGCTACAAAACTTTTTATGGCCACTCTTAAATTACTGACATGGCACAGAAGAACTTTTCTTATTAGAGTTTCCAAGCGACTAGATAATGTAGATACGGCTTTTGACTGCCTCATTTAAAACTGCGTCTCAAGACGAAATTCACTAAGTATTAAATACTTAGTGAATTTCGTCTTGAGACGCACTTATTTGCGAGGGTAGGTGTTTTTAGGGTTCCGTAGCCAAATGGCAAAAAACGGAACCCTTATAGATTCGTCATGTCTGTCTGTCTGTCTTTTTTTTTTATTTTTTTATTAACCAAAGATATAAAAAACTTGTTCTAAAACATGTCCCTGCAAAACTGTTTAAACAGTTTGCCTGCAGGTAAGTCTTTTTTATGCTTAATATACATCACATAATAATAACATCGTTTTAAATCCTATTTTATACTTAAATGCTAACTTATTAATCCTACTAATATTATAAATGTGAAAGTTTGGATGTTTGGATGTTTGGATGTCTGGATGTTTGTTACTCGATCATGCAAAAACGGTTGAACGGATATTGCTGAAACTAGGTATAGAGATAGTTTATAACCCGAATTAACACATAGGCTAAGTTTTATCTCGAATTGTTTCGCTACTTTTCGCCGAATATGAATTTTGGGTATTAATTTCATATTAATTTCATGATTTTGAAGTTTATTAAGTTATTTACGCCATTTTAGGTGTTATGTTACTATCAATAAGCAGTATAATGGCTCGAAACGAAATAATTACAAATATAATGCACATTGACGTATATTTTGGCATATCGAAGTTTTTGTATCTCAAAGACAAAGTGGCGTATCCATAGAAATATTTATGCTATTTTAGAACACACGACCCATATGTTAAGAAATATAATCGCGTGCAGAATATAATCGATTTGTGTTATTTTGACACAAAAGGCGCAGTTCTTATGTAATGTTTCTAAATGAAATGTCAGCTGCCAGCACTCAAGTCTTTTTACAGACCGGCAATGAGGTTCGCGTATATCTTTTTCTGTCGCTCAAATAAGAGCGGTAGAGATGGAGATATACAAGTATCGAGGATGTATTCACAAAGTTTCCCGACAATAATTTATCGACGCATGGCTAGCACGTGATGGTGCGTGACTTATGAAGTCGTCACTTTTTAACTGCTCTAATTAGAAAGAGATGGGTAGCCTATTTCGCTCGCTGTTATGTTCTCAGTGCTAACCGTGCAAACGAACTACCTATTTATGTCGAAGTTCAAAGTTTGTATATATCCCTCTCTATCACTCGAATACGCAAGTGCAATAAAGACGGAGATACCTACACGAACGAACGATATTGTATTGGAGTTACATACTATGAGTGTAACCTCCATCCTCCATCGACCACGCATAATAGTTGTTCACTTCATTCATGACTTCAACAGCACGCCCACTATCTGGCCTATTAACGAACTGCTGAGTCACCCATCGAGCCTTGGGCGCGGTGCAACGAAGATGTTCAGCGGCAGGCAAGTGTGAGGGCTGAAGAAACGTCGGAGCAGCGCCAGCACCGACTTCAACAGCACGCCCACTATCTGGCCTCTCAACGAACTGCTGAGTCACCGAGCCAGTCTCAGGCGCGGCGTGAAGAACAAGCACAGCGGCAGGCAAATGTGAGGGCTGAAGAAACTTCGGAGCAGCACCAACACCGACTTCAACAGCATGCCCACTATCTGGCCTCCCAGCGAGCTTCTGAGACTGCGGAGCAAGCGGAAGCTAGAAGACGAATTAGGTCCCAATTTCCTTCCTGTAGCCAATGAACAGCCACAGTTTTTGCAGGTTTACTTTTTAGGTGACGGGGAAGCGCAACTTGATCAACGGTCTTCCATCGTACAAGGCGTTCAGAGACCAGTACTACAAACAATTCAAAGAGTTCTGGAGGACAGTAACGTGCTAATACATGAATTTAGAAGCGCTTTGAAGAACATGACTGACGAAACGTTTATGGTAGTGATCCACCCTGACTGCGTGCCCCTTGGGCAGCACGAGCGGCGCTACAACGCACCCACCACCAGCGAGGTGGTGGCCGTGGTCGCCGGCTCGGAGCCCACCGCCGGCAGTGACATCATGCTGCGCGCGCGCGAAGGCCGGCTCTGCCGCATCGCCGACACTCACATGTTCCTAGATGCACTCCAGTATCCAGTCATATTCCGGAAAGGCCAGGAAGGGTATAATTTTGAAATACCTCAGGTTAATTGAAGATTGAAATACCACAGACTACGCAACCAGTACCAAACAAAAACGTTTCCTGTATGGATTTCTATGCATACAACCTTATGGTGCGTTTAGCAACGGGTTCAATCTGTTGTTACGCTGCAAGCAACTTCTGCACCAGTTTTTAGTCCATATGTATGTTAAGCTTGAAAGCGAACGCCTTAGGTACATATCACTAAACCAACGCAAGTTGCGAGCAGAAAATTACATTCACTTACAAGATGCTGTAAGGAATGACGCGCAAGTTAACGCCAACGATGTGGGGCAGATAGTGATACTGCCCTCCTCCGTCGTGAATAGCCCGAGATACCTCCACGAATACACGCAAGCTGTGTTCGCGTATGTTCGGAGCTACGTACGTCCGGATCTGTTCATCACGCTTACATGCAACACGGCATGGCCGGATTTTACCAATCAATGAACTAATGCCTGGATAAATAGCCACTGAGAGGCACGACCTCATTGCATGGGTTTTTTTTTAATTAAAATACAGAAATTGGTCGCCCTGTTAAGTAAAGGTCAAATACTTGGAGAATCGCAGTGCTGAAAATGAAGTATATTACTTTTGCGAAAGGCGACAGATTCTAAGTGGACTGTATCAAAATCGAGTCAATGCGCGGTCGCCGTGATATTGCAGAATGAATGTTAAAGTTTGGGTAGATTGCGTATTGGCTTACCTGGACGTCTTGAAGGCCAGGCTCAGCATCCGATGAAGGCACTATAGAGTGGCAATAGCGAAGGTTGCCCCATGTACCTACACCTTTTATTGTGGCTAAAGGAGAAATTGCGTCCCTGTCAAATCGATGACGTAATTAGTGCGGAAATTCCTGATGTCAATGTTGACCAAAAACTACACGACACTGTCGTCAAAAACATGATCCACGGTCCATGCGGTGCACTAAATATGTCACCTCCGTGCATGAAGGATGGGAAGTGTACAAAGAAGTACCCCCGAGCGTTACTAAAAGACACGCAGACGAGTGAAAATGGGTATCCACTGTACCGGTGAAGAGCACCTGACGATGGAGGACGCACTGTTACTACTAGAATTCGCGGTGTAGAAAGCCTCATGTTTGATAACCATGGTGGATTGTGCCATATTCTCCGCTTCTGATCAAAATGTTCGATGGCCATATTAATGTAAAATTTTGTAGTTCACGGCAAGCTATCAAATACATATGAAAATATGTCAACAAGGGCAACGATCAGGCGGTCTTCAACGTTGGGCAAGCTGGTGATGTAAATATCGACCCCAGGGATGAGGTGCAAACGTTTAGGGCGGGCCGATACGTCAGCAGCAATGAAGCGGCGTGGCGAATCTTTGGCTGGCGAAACATTGTATGTCCACGTGTGGCACATCAATCGATAGGCCTTTCAAAATAAGTATAAGGTTTCTTAGCAATTTTTTTGATTAAGTGAATATAGTCGGAGATAATCGCCCCGAAAGTCATAAAAATTGTGTCCCCCCCCTCTAATTTCCAAACGGTGAATAAAAAAAATTAAAAGAAATTATAGACATAGCGCTTATTAAATTCTTTTACCGAAAAGTATTTTGAACAAGATCGGTTAAAAGGTTTTCGAGGCTGAAAAACTGCCTTCCCTGCGGAAAAGGACGTAAGTGTCGTAAGATTTCTGTGACGATACGACCTTTTTAATAGGCACGGAACCCTTCGTTGTGCGTGGTTCGACACGCACTTGGCCGATTTTTTTTATTTTATCATCGCTGCCTTTAATGTTAGTGGATTATAGAAGAATACAGTAAATATGATTTAACAAAAACGACGAAACCGTATCCCAAATACATACTTAAAGATTGCTTCTTGCATTTTTATTCGTAGGTTTTATATTCGTGTGTAAGCCTATACAAAAACAGGTTACCCCTCCTTTTTTTCTAAACACAATACCATAATAACCCACAATACCGTAACAATTTGCAAGATGAATAAGGTTCACAAATGGTCAGTTAATACCTAGAGTTGTCGATTGTACGTATTCAACGCGAACGAAGTCGCTGGTAAAAGCTAGTCTTATTATAAATATGAGTGTGATAACGCTTGCTTGCAAAATAAGCAAACGTTACTTAAGTGTATGCAGTAGGTGTTTTTTTAGTGCTTTTTTAAATTTATGTTTATTTGGTTCATGTCGGATGTCTTCGGGTAAAGTATTTAAGAAGTACGGAAGTCTCTTGGCTATTAATATCGCGTTAGACCCGGATTAAACAGTATTTAAATATGTGTACAAAGCGCGAGAGTTTAAAGTGTTTTAAAGTGTTATAAAGTACGATCTCCAAAATAGTTATCAACCCGAGGTACTTCATACTTACCCGCGGACACCAACCTTGTGCTATATTTGTGTTCTATCGGTATTGGGCTATGTACTCGATTGCTATGATTGTTAACTGCTAAAAGGTATTTATGTTTTAGGCTAACCGGAAGTATTTTACAGATTTTAAATAATTTTGAATAATCGCCCTTGCAACTGTTTTTTGTTTTTTTATTTACTAGTAATTTTAAGAATCTAATTTGCAATGCTTCAAGTTTGTCTATGTAAGATTTGAATGTAAGTCCATAGCAATCAAGGGCATATCCCAACACCGAGTCTACTATAGCAAATTACAGACATTTTAGTATATTGCTTGGTACTTTAAAGATAAGGTGGTTTTTCTAGGAGTAGGCCTAATCTTAATTTACTACAAATATAGTTAATATGTTGTAGCCAGGAAAATGTAACATCAACCTTGACGCCAAGATATGTAACACAGTCTACCTTTTCAATATGTTTGCATTGGCAATTATTTAAACTATTATGAAGACAAGTAAAACTATGGGTACATAAGTGGTGAGGTTTCAGCTATTGACAAATAAGGTGATTGAATGATGAGGAATTTTGTCTTATTTGTATTTAACACTATACCATTATCATGGGACCATTAACGACCGCGTCTATGTCCTGTTGAACCAATTGTGTGTTAGCTCTCCTGAAAGTAAGAAAATGATCTTTTCGCTCATGTGTTCATTGTTCGAGCGATTGAAGCGAATGAATCCCACTGTTCTCCTCTTCAGGTCGCATTTCTCAACGGATTCTCGTGAAATTTAGTGAATTATTTTGTCAATCCACATAAATTTCCGAAATTAAAAAAAAATCTCTTTTATGATACATGCTCGCGATTGCTACCGCTCACAGAGCCACTGTTATTTATATTCGACATCATAACCATACAATTGAAACGCTTCCACAATTTTAAAACACGCCTATCCCATACTTTTCTCTCGCTACCTCGCCCGGTCCTTTATCGGACACTGCAATAAAGTTGTAGGCCGCGGCACAATTTATGAATAGAAGGGGGCCGATACCACGCTCGAACTTAATATCTGTGACACCGGCGCTTCTAGAAGTTATGGCTTTAGTTCCGTGCCATGCGATATTGTTTTTAATAAATTGCCGTTGTAAGGTGTCGTAAATACGGCTGTAGGTTGAATAATCGTGCGGCAATTGTTGTATTAAACTATCAGATTTACATAGATACGTACTTGCTAGAGATAAGAGCTGTGCACTAACTAGTATGTATGTACCTACTGTAAAGATTTTTTACATAATGTAACATTCGTTAAAAAGCATATAAGTTGCAAATATACAGCTAAGAATCGTTATAAATCGCGTCATATAAACGTAATTATTACGTTTATTATGACTTAACTCAGGAGCTTAAATGACGAATATGTTACGTTGCCGCGACCATTATTAAATGACTACATTGCTAGTTGGGTATAACTTACAGTTGATTTGAGAACTTTCGAAGCCGGATAAGAGGAGTAAACTCGATACAATCTGTTAAGTTTCCTTCCATATATTGGGTCAAGTTTCTTCATATTTCATCTATTCACTACGATCTCAACGTTGACAATACAACATTGTCAAAAATGGCTTCAAAGAGGAACTAGTTCCGCTAATTCTCAAACGGACATATGGATCATGAAAGTACATACAAGATACGCCATTTTGATCAACAGGGCCGAGTTCAAAGATATATCTTTAACGGTCGATAGAGTTTTGACGAGGAGGCGAACTTCATTCATAAAAAGTTTGAACAAGGAAACTAACTGTTAGGGTCTTAGACTATTACTCAGTCGCTTCTGCCATAAAGTAAAAATTGTGATTACTTCGAGTACCTTTACCTATTTGACAATTTCTGATTAACTAAATGTTGATTAATTAACGTCAAAATCATTTAAAACACGAATCAGTTAAAAAACGTTTTAATCAAACTTAAAGTAGATTGGTACATATGATCTACATCATTTTTAAGGACCTGTTGTATGGCAACGCGTAGTTCCTAATAGTTACCACCAGAGGCGCTGTTCGCGTTGACATACAAATTGTGATAAACGCAAACGCGTTCGAAAACGTATTGTATCGATAAAACTTATACTAGAGCATCTGCCCGGAAATGCCATTATTGAAGTCACCAGGATCAGCTTTTAAACTTCTTTCTCCCCAAAAGAAACCCCAAAAGAAACCGACTCAATTAATAATTGAATATAAATCTTAACCTATTTACTTATTACAAAATTGGTTCATTCATTCGTTTCGCCTACGATGCTACCTACTTATTAGTTCCGTAAAAAAGCAATATATTTTTAAATAAACTAGATCTTAAGTAAGCAATAGAATCTATGTTAAAAGCATTCGCGAGTCACGAATGTACCCAAACCTTTGCGCTGAAAACAACCAGTCATCCCTCAGAGCTTAATGCGAAGAGAAATACTTTGATTTATTCTTTCAAGAGCCGTTTTCCGAGTGACGTAACAGCGACGTCGCATTTTAATATTATCTCTGGAAAACTACGGGAAATCTCCTTCTACACGAAGAGACATTACTTCATATTCCCCATCTAATAAATCTTGGGGGAGAGACATATCTGTCAAAAGTGTAAAATAGGTATTTCTTGTAACGCTCGTCTCACACTTAAAGTGAATAAGATACGTTCGTACATTTTGTTTGTGGGGAGGCTCAGAAGTTGTCAAAGTTTATGAAAGTTGTTGTTGGAGATAGGAAATGTAATGCACTTTAATTTTATCTATTGGCTGTATCATTTCCATTCGACTGCACGATTTATATGACTAATAAAACTTACTGTTTTAGACTAGGTCCTGAAAAAGTTCTACTAAACATGTTGACCTGACGACTCATACAAAACTTCACCCTCATTTCGATCGATAAGATTTTCGATTTTTGAGGACAAATTTATCATATGTCCTTGACGGGACTCCGATATATCCAGATTAGATTGGATTTAACATCATAAGTCCCCGCGTACTGAAACAAATAGGTACAATTCTAAACCGAGTTTCAAACCCGAAGAAGGATCCTACGGATCCCAATTAAATATTGTAAAAATCTATCGGAGACTTGCGACTTAAAATCGAATTAAGGTACCTTACTATAGGCAGAAGCAAACAGAGTATTTATTATATACGTATAAATAGTATGGATTGTTCAATTAAGAATGGTATTATACTTGGTCTCTTTGTTATTCGATACATGCGTTCCACTTCTAAACTAATTACACATAATTATTCCAAACCGTTCGCCTTCAATCCGTCATTAACCCTTGAGGTCCGTCGGTCTATCTGATTCAACCTATTGATATGATATCGGTATGAGTCACACGCGCTCGCTCTCAAGCGGGCTATTCCTAACGTATCAAAACGAGTGTGCCCAACAAATGTCATACAGAAATCATTTAATACGTGGTGCCAAATAGTCCTGATGGCGTCCGCAAATGCTCGTCCGCTCAAGCGGAACTTATCGCTTATTGAAATCGATCGCTACTGTCCGATACCTCTCACGCACACAACGTCACAACACTAAGAAACCACTGGGCACTTAGACCCATCTTCTGCTGCTGTTATTTTTCGCTGCACTATTGAATAGTGATGGGATGACGCGCTTAGAATATTTTCACTTATGCCGCATTATGTAAAACGCGTTGCGGTGAGATGCGGAAACTTTGAATATTTTTGACGTTTAGTAAATTGAATGTATTTCCATCTAAGTATGAGGTATTTAGGGTTCAGTTTGCACTGCCGACATATTTTTAAGTTGTCCACGAAATGACGTGTACTAATGCGTGCTTCAAGACCAACTTTGACTTTTTAATTGAAAAGGAGTTAAAAGTTTGTCTTTCTCTCTCGCTTTAACATTTGCGTTTATAAGAGAGTATTAGTACACGTCATTTCGTGGACAACTTAAAAATATGTCGGCAGTGCAAACTGAACCCTAAATACCTCATACTTAGATGGAAATAGTAGGTAGGTACCGCAACTCCATTCGTTAACGTTAAATCGACGGAAGGGCATTCCTGGAATATCGCTTTAATTTGTTGTCTCTGTAAATTCTGATGACATGCCGGGGCCATGATCGCTTTGCACTGTGAATCCCGAATCGGGCGAAACTTATACAAAGTAGTTCCACGAGTACGTTTGTCGAGCCGAAAAACGCCCGTCAGTCTCTCATTTAGATTACATTTTATCTTTACTATTATCCATAGCGATAAACGGCTTAGTATATCATAACTGTTTTTCTATTGGAATCAATCAAATTAATTTAATCTGAGATAATAATACCTAAAATGAAATCTGAATCAAGATCGCGAAACTCGATCAATCACTGGCACTGCACGGGCTCAATTCAGCTTACTGCTATAATATGAGTAGGGTTGGTCCTGAATGCGACAGTGCTGGGCCGCGATTCCAGTTTTCTTCGTGTTGGAATAGGATGTACGAGCCCCTGGCGATCTGTCAAATATTGGTGGTAGTATATGGTGTTTATGATTTTCACACGTTATTTTGACCAAACGAGACTTAAATAATCGCGTATATTTATTTACCTGTACCACTTGGTACAACATTTGCTTGGAACAACCGCTTGGTTCCAACTTCCAAGCGACCACGGGTGTTGCAACACATCTGAAACTTCGAGTGACCTCGAAGAGAGACATATATATAATGTCTTACCTATTTATCAGATTATGGGATCGGCGAAATATAAACGAGTTTGCGTTGCGTTGAAAGATAATGTGTTATTATGTTAAAAATACTAACTAAACACTACCTGAAAGAGAAACCATATTCAAGGTTAATACTTCGCGTATTCCTTATCTTATTACCTATAACAATTTAATGATCTCGAATGACACAACATTTTTCACACATATTAACAATTCAAAATCCAACTGACAGTTCTCTGAACAACTGAGCAAACGACAGAGGCCATAGACACGTTTAATGAGGTGGAATGAGGTAGTGAGGAGGTGAGGTACTTAAACCTTATTAACATGTATTTAAGAATACCACGTACCGGAAGGCGCGGCGTGGGTAGGCCCCCCACAAGGTGGACTGATGACTTGGTAAAGGTCGCGGGAGTCAGCTGGATGCGGGTGGCGCAGGACCGGCCATTGTGGCACTCTTTGGGGGAGGCCTATGTCCAGCGTGTGTTTAGTTAAAATAGTCAAAGTCTAAAAGGCCATAGACATCTGTTGTCATTAGGGCAACATCGCAATACCACGCCGCCCACGCGATGTGATGATCCGACAAAAAACTTGAATATCGCTCAAGACAACATATTTCAGAGTGCCGAGTACCGTCTACTCAAGTCGACTCTCTCATTATAACTGAAATGGCATACTGGAATAACATGAAACTTTTTATACAGTTGTACCATGGTATCCGCCATATCTAGGTCGGAAACTAGCTTATGTTGCTATAAATTATAAAAGAAAATAAATGAAGCGGTTACAGACTTTGTTTGAAAAACGTTCTACTCGCTCAATTTTTTTTCTATTTTAATTTCTAGCAACAGATACTTGTATCCGAGCTAGATATGGCGGATGGCATTGTGTACATACAAAGTTTCATGTTATTCTAGCATGTCCTTTTAAAATGAGAACGAAACTGCGTTTGTATGGAAAGTCGCCCTAGGGTGCGCTTTGTTGGGAGTGAGGGACCTGCTTGTATCTATCTGCCAACACAGCGAATCCTCAAGTGAATAAAGGGTCGGCAACGCGCTTGTGATTCTTTTGGAGTCGCAAGTGTCCATAGGCGACGGTACCAGCTTAACATCAGGCAGGCCGTAAGCTTGTTTGCCACCGTCGTAGTATAAAAAAAAGTCGACCCTCCTGGCGACCCTCAAGATCTTAAGACCCTCATAACTTTATATCACTGGAGTGTCCCAAAATACTCGTATCGATAAACCCCGCTCCGCTAACTCGAATCGTTGTCACCTTTTCAGCTTCGCATCAAAGGCTCTCTTTTGATCGGTTCCCATGTCCCTAATTAGCAGATCCTCGTTCGTGGCCCACCCGACTGGAAGATATTGCTTATTGGCAGTAGCTCCGCCGCACCCAAGCACCGGGGCTATTGGCACGGAAAATTGAGGCAAAATGGTATGCTGTAACACTTACCTCTATTTCATATAAATCTGGATATTGATTTAGTATATCCGATAAAGGTTAATATATATCTGCATACTCGTATTGATTTAGTATATCCGAGCATTCTAGTGAAATGGAGAACGTCAGCTAAAATTTCTCTTCGTACTCATAAGTTAGTTATTGTGGAATGGAGGATGCCTTACTTATAACTTCTGCGCTTTGCCTCCTGAGTTTGTGTAGCTATTTTAATGTTATTAAAGGATTCGACGATGAAAACGTACTTAGTAAGAGTAGAAAAAGTATGTAAATACTCGCTCGCGCTGCTGCTGCCAGTCCTTTCACTTCCGCCACAAAAACCGCCAATAAAGAGAGCGTAGGGCAGTGGCAGTGGCATGACCAATGGGCAGCGCGAGTTGGTGTTTACATCACTCGCGCTGCCCACTTTCATGCCCACTTCTCTCTCCACTGCCACGGAAGTGAGCATTCATTCATTCATTCATATAATTTATGGCATAACATGTGTTTACATTGGTGTTAAAATACTGTTGGTTTCAACATGTACCATTTCGGGCATAGCAATCTACTACAATACAACGTTACAATACAATCTAACTATAAATTACATTATAGAAATGATAGCATAGTGTAACCCAGGTATTACGGTGTGCCGGAGAGATTCCCTGACAGTTGAAGCAATTGACATTTGGTAGCGTGTATGGGGACGCACAGGTTCACCGTAAGGTGAGATTAGAAAGAATCGATTATCGATTTTACTGTCTTCCACAGGTCTGTTCCAATAAAACCTTCGGTCAACCTATGCAGGTAGGTACACCTGCACAGGTCTACCTCGACGGCAGACCGTAACGTGTATAGCCTGCATTATCTATCTCCATTGAAGCAAAACCCGCGCATACCTAGCCAAGCAGCCCGTCGTATGTTTAAAGTTCTCAACTAAGTTAGCCGGCCAAGTTTTCCTTATGAATACTTTAACAGTCTCCCAGCGATCTTGAGCATGGAAAAACTGAATAAAACTCCGGCACAGGTACAAACACTTTATAAAATAACTTTGTGTTTGTTAAACAGTCTATGTGGCCTTTTATTTATTTATCGTATGGCGGTTACACACATATATGTATTCGTAATGATGTCGCTGATAGAGTTCTAGTGTGCGATGCGAGGTTCAGAAGGAACAGTGCAGCTGCCGAGTTTGTTGTTCTTTTAGCACCACCCGGAGGTCACGTGTAGGGTTTCTAGGGTTATTCCTACGGACGTAGAACAACAACGACCTCCTTTGCAAATATTGGAAAAATTATCTACAGGATGTCAAAGGGAAATATTGGACTATTTTAACCTATTTAAACCATTAAGCGCTTTTTAAACATAACAATATAGGTACTACCTTTTTGCATTTCAAAATGGTCTTCCTTGAAATTGCATTACGATTAACTCACGATTTTTCTAATCTGAAATAAAATAGGTTGTAACTGATCAGGGCCGCTATTCCACTTAAAAAATGTGATCTATCCACGACATGTCAAATAAATATCCCCGCTTTCACTTCTGTGTCTTTAAACTCAGAATAACATACATTGAAAACAAAATCCATATCCATGTATAGTTTTTATTCGACGGAAATTTGTCAATTAAAACAAATTAGATAGAAGGCCTACTAGTAAATCAATATCATTTCATCCTTACCAGGAAAAATATTTATGAACACTACTGAAATAAATTGTGACTACAAAATTAATTACAATATATTTTAATGCATTAATTAAAAACATGTTCATGAACATTGTAATAGGCTTGTTGCGTGGTGTTAAAATTGATAACGTCGTGTTGCTACATGGATAGTAAACCATCAAATGACTGTAATAAAGTATAAATTACAAAATATAATTCAAATCATAAAAATATATGAACCTTGAAAGTTGAGAAAAAAAAGTTTTTTTATTCATTGTCCAAGAGTAAATTTAAAGGTACCAATAGAACCCTTACGCTTTTATAGAAACAAATTTGTATGACAACTATGGACCTAAACGCAGTATTTCGCAACCGAAACAGCAATTTACTTAATTTTCCATGCAACGGTTAGTACAAATTGCACGCTGTGACGTCATACTTTAAAGCCACTCAGTATGAAGCGTTTCGGCTGCTGTCAGCAAGGTCCGTCTTTAACTCGATTTTTTGGGTATTAATGTCCTCCTTTAAATGTAGTTGCTTCCATACAATCAATTGTTCATCAACAAAAACTGGTTCGAATGGCATCGTAAACAAATTTAAGGTCACAAACCCATTCAACAGTATTACCATTTCGTAGTTTCAAATTCATGCTTTAGTTATCCAACTTCAGCGAATTATATTTGAACTTTGACAAAAACATTTAATAGCTGAATCAATTTAAAACTGTATACAGGTCGTTAAGTTTTCAGTGTATTAGCTATAGCATTTTAGTTAAGGAACTGATGAATTCGGAGTAAATATAAACAACAACAGCGTCATCATAAGTTCATAACAGAAAGACGTAACAGACATATATTTCTAGTAAAATACATTCATTTTGGCCACTCCAGAACTGAAGTATCTAACTAATTTACAATTGATGAACTCCATGACCTTAACTCTTAAAGTTCCTTTTGGTCATTGTTATTCGAAGGATAAGCTAAGTTTGTTGTGAAAATTCAAATAAGTTAATCAATGTCAATAACCGCTTTAACCCTTTATTTGATTGACACAGTATACACATTTTTTGATGTGCTTTTTGAATTTTTTTTATGCACATTTTTTTTTGTTCTTCAAGGCGCAAACGAGGCTTGAACTCACGATTTTTTTTAAATTTGCCAAATAAAGGGTTAATGAGGAAACAGTTGCAAACTTTGACAAAACAAAACATCGAATCATTTTAAACTAAGGAGACGTTTAAACACAGGCCCCGACCCGTAGCAGACCTAATAAGCGATAGCTGGATGTCATGAAAGTGGACATGAGCGAAAACGGGCTCACAAAAGGAAACGCCCAGGATCGTCAAAGTGGAGGAAAGCGAGTAGGTAATCGGATCCTGGCAAAGGCCGGAATAACGCTAGGTAGAAGAAGAAGAGACGTTTCAATTCAACACAGGAATTCTTACGGTCGGTTGTTAGAAACCGTCAGTAAGGTACGTTCGTTAAAAAAAGCTGATTGTATTAGAAGTTTGACAGTAAATTTATCCATAGGATGAGAGCAGACGCCATCATCATCGTCATATCAGCCGAAAGACGTCCACTACTGGACATAAGCCTCCCCCCAAAGAGTGCCAAAGTGACCGGTCCTGCGCCACCCGCATCCAGATGACTCCCGCGACCTTTACCAGGTCATCATTCAACCTGTTAGAGGCCTCTACCCACGCGCCGCGTCTTCCGGTACGTGGTCACCACTCGAGAACCCTTCCGCCCCAACGGCCATCGGTTCTACGTGCAATAAGAACCACCCTTACTAAGGGGCCTACGTAGGGATATTACTTACAGTTTGTAAGATTTATAGGTATCATAAACTTATCTGTAAACTGCCACCTCGATATTGCCAAGCAGCTCTCCAATCTATGAGCCGTCTAGGTTCAAAGTGTTCAAACGCTCCGTATTGCATAAGTGTGTAGCCAAGTGTGTATAAGCGCGAGGTTCTGATATTCAAATGGGATATATGTATAAATATCTATAATAAATTAGGCTCAGTGCAGTATATTGGACAGCACTTGCCTACACTAAACTCTACTTTCATAAATATTTATAAGCTGCAATTACGAATAGGTGGTTCCAATAACAAAAATATACTAGAAAATTACTCGTTCAAAACCCACGGCCCCAATACAACATGGCAGACGTATCAAACTTTTTTTTAATTATAAGAAATGGCGGCTCGAGTTCAGTCGATAAGGATCTGCGGACGAGAAATTCAGACCGGCCTTCGCATTGATGTCTGGGAAAGTTTTATCAGTTCCTAGACTGGAATTCAGCGCAGCAAGTTCTGTCGTAAGTAAAAATGTTATTTAATTTAGATAGTTATTTAAATTGTACTCTATAGCAAATTTAAATCCATAAAGTACTGAGGTTAAACTTATTTGTATCCTTTGCCGTGTTTGACAGTATGAGCATCACAGCGACAAAATACTATACAACACATGAAGTTGTTCTCTTATAAAACCGTTTAAGTTATGCTAAGTGCCGGGTTAAGAAGTATAATTCCAAAGCCAAATCACATTAGGTTTTTTTATAACTCTAATACTTCCTGCAGGCAACAAAACCCACGCACAGAGAGGCGGAATTAAAATAAACGAATATACAACTACATTGAGAACCATCATAAAACGGAATTGAAATTTTAAATTTCCTGTTAAAAACAAACCCCATCCATCCACCCTCGTCTTAAATTAGACAAAATATCGCAATTAAATTTTCATTCCTGCAATAAACGGGCCGCCACGTGGCATTTTATTGCCAAATTTTGAGACTTGATCAGAATTTATCGCGATCTGCGAACCATCTCAGTCAATTGTTTTTATTTAATACGTTTGGTACCTCAACTGCATGAATGTGGACGGATGTAATGAGACAAGGAAGGCCAAGGGAAAGGTGGATGGACTGTGTGAGAGACGATATGAAGAGAAAATAAGTGAGTGCTGAGATGACAGTTGACAGAGAAGTATAGAAGAATAAGATATGCTGCGCCGAACCCAAGTAAACGGGAGAAGGGCAAAAAATTACGTTTGGTACCTCAACTATAAATATTGCATTTCATATGTGATTCTGTGAGATAGTCTGATGAAGTGATGATTGACGAGGATGGTTCCGTATTTATAGTAAAAGTTGTTAAGAAATATCGATAAATTCCCTTTTTGGTCTCGACTTATGTGTTAACAGGTATATCATTTTTGTTTTATTTGACTTTCATACTAATTTTATAAATGCGAAAGTGTGTCAGTATGTCTGTCTGTCTTTTTGTCTGTTTGTCTGTTACCTCTTCGCGCTTAAACTGCTGAACCGATTGCAATGAAATTTGGTGAGGAGATAGTTTAAATCCCGAGGGAGGACATGGGATAGTTTTTATCCCGGAAATCATCCCTAAATGGGTGGTGAAACTTTGTATGGACCTACGATATAAACGAGTTCCACGCGGACGGAGTCGCGGGCAGAAGCTAGTAACGAATATTTACAAGGTATTACGGATAATTTGCCGGAAAACTAAACTAATACATATTCAAGATAACAATTACAATAAACTTACTAGATCGATTTGTGTAAAATTGGGGTGAAATCCATTGTTTAATTTGCCATAAATGTAACGTGGCAAATAATCATCATATGCCCTAATTATTTTTTCTCAGAAACTGTCAGCTATTCAAGATATATCAGTGATCGGATCTAGGATGCAATTATAGTTAGTAATATTAAGATGGATATGACTTACAATCGACTTTTTTTGTTAAGTACCTACCTTTACAAAAAGATAAATAACTTTTAATTTTAAGTAGTTTACAGTATAAAATTAACAGAAAATGTAAAAACAACAAAATTGTTTACAGTACCTACTGCATAGAATAGAATCACTGAACGTAACTTGTATGTCTTATCTTTTATGTATTTTTATTATTCTTGTATGTTTACCAGGGTATACAAGTAAAAGTAATAATTTTTATTAGTTATTAGTATCACCATTTTGTTAATCTTATCACCAGGGCTCGAACTTTTAGTGCCGATGACGTTGCACTGCACCGCACATAAAATGCCTTCTAATAGTATATTCGTAAACAATTACCACTTATCAACCTCTTTTATTAAATGAAATGGCCACTTGAAATGAGCAGTATATAATGTCTTGACTGACATTGTCATTCAAATCGAGCCCTGCTTATCACATTCTCAACATATCGACAAATAATAATAATTACAGTTATACATACCCATTATTAGACAATTCTAGTGTTCTTTAAGTGTGCAAATATTAAGTGACGTATTTTTTAATTTACAATAGCCCATTTCCCAAACTCCCGGGAAATCCGAGACACATCCACGATAACCATAACGTTTGAGGTCGTTCACCCCAAATTGCATCCTAGATCCGATCACTGATTATTATAAAATAAACTTCAGCTAATATAAAATAAGCTACATTGTTAAATATAAAGTTTGTATAATTTGTCCTGAAAATGTTACAATTTCAGAGAAAATCACTTTTATGGCAAAGTAGCTTCTGCTTGCAACTCCATCCATGCGGAACTCTTTTACATTAAACTTTTACCCCCATTTCAACTCCTTAAGGGAGGGATAAAAACTATTATATCCTTCCCCAGGATTTTAACGACGTTTATTCGTTAGTTGACAACATTACATTAAAAACACAAAAGAATATACAATTAAAACTAGATTTAAAATTAAAACTAAAACAAACATAAAATTAACCTACCAAAAACTATAAATTACTATCTAAATTTGGACCCTTTGGTAGGGTACCCATCACGCAGGCAGCGTTCCCGCGTTGGATTCTAACTATCTCTATACCAAATTTCATCTCAAAAAGTTCAGCGTGTTAAGCGTGACGAGGTAACAGATAGTATGGATGATAATTATAGCAAACACTACAGTTATGGCGAATGAAATTTTGGATATTGGAGGTGACCGATAAAATTGATTATTTATTTCAATGCATCGAAAATAATTTCACTCTTACACCCCGTCACATCTCGCACGGAGGCACTCTGCGGCGAAGTAACAAACGAGCACGCGGAAGTAGGCTCTGAATAATTGAAGAAGTCTGGTCCCGGGCGTGTCGGATCGTCTACCCGCTCGATCAATACTGGCCGCGGGTACAGCTCGCCACTTTCGGACTACGAACTAGATCTGTATAAATACACCGTAAATAAAAACAGAACGGCAGAAACATGAAAAAAAATGTTTAAGCTAGGGTCGTCTTTTCTGTCATTAAAACAGTGGAATCGCGGCCCTGGTAAGTTTCGTTGGTTCTTCTCCCTAAAGGTTTGTTTGAATTCGTTGTTTTCGGTAGCCCGCAGCCCCGCAATGTAATGAAAATCGCATGCGAGTTGTTGCACCATGTAAATGCGCTTAAGTAGGTATTTTTATTTGACGTTTGGCCACTGGTAACGTGGACGCATTTTTGACTTACCTACTGAAATGTATGTGTGAGAGACATGCGTACGTAAGTGTATAAATGTGTGATAGTGACAAGATAAAAGCATTCAGCTCGTTCTTACACCGCGTAACTGAAAGAGACGGATGTTATTCTAGTGATTAAATTTATCATGTAGTTTATCAACTGACTTACGCTTATGTTTTTGCTTATTGCTATTACTTTTGTTGAGTTTTTTTCTCAAAATACGTTAAATACATATACAATATATTGAATTGTAAGATATGTCCTTACTCGTACCCAAACGCTGTCTGTTGACTGTTCTATTGGCGTACCCGGTCATCCAAACCAGACGAAATTCGCTTTGAACTCTCAACAACCCTTAAGACTTGTACTGAAGAATGAGATAAAAGAGGGTGCTTCCAGCCTTCGTTCTCAGGATCTCTAACGATTGTTCCAAACACAATATTATATAAGTAAAGAGTAAGTACGGATTTGAGTGTTTGACGGGTTTCAATAGGAGTTTCCGTAAGTAATCTTATAAGTACATCTAGAAAAAATATGGAGAAGGTTTACACAAGACTTATCCAGACAATAAAAATATAAAGAACATTGTGTATATAAAGAACAATGTTACATAAAAAAAATACCATCAACGAGAATGATATTTAGTTTAATACACTCGTGGACTAAGAATGCGGGTCGGTAAAATACCATCTTAATTCCTAAATTAGTGCAAGGTTGTAAAGTTTTTTTTATCCTGTCATGATCTTTATTTAATTTTATATCTAAACTGCAAAAATGAAAGTAAAAAAATAACGTTACCAGGACCTGGAAATAGTTGGGTAGGTATATTATGTTAAAAAAATTAGTGTTGAATATTTAACAAAAACCTATTGCGGTTATTTAATTTATATTATTAATTAGTAGTATACGGTATACGTATAAATTCAAATTGTTTTTTTTTTGCCAATGGATATAATTATGATTACATAACCACTAATAATCACGGCGCTATCTTTCTGTGATAATGTTTTTTAGTATCTGATAAGGGTCAATTCAAACTCAATCAAGGTTTGGTGTAAAATGGAGCATTCGTTGTACGTCCATCGCAAGAAACGCACGAAAATGGCCGTTAAAATTTTGCTTGTTTCGCTATCCTTGCTAGTTCTTGCAAATTCGCAACTGCAAGCTGTGAATGGTAAAATCAAAATCACTACTGGTACCACTTCAGGATGCGGCGACACCGTGAACTTCATAACGACGCAACTGGCAGATGCCTACGAGGAATACAAGCAGTTCTTGGACATTGAGTTCGTTCCGTGGGGAAGAACTGTCCGGAACGCTGATGACAGCCTCACTTGCCAGTTTGGAGTAAACGACTGCTTCGCCAACCGCCTCCACCGCTGTGTGCTCGACCAGCTGAGCGGCAACCAGCAAGCACAGATGGACTACATGCGCTGCGAATTCTCGCCGCCACACCCTTCATTCCTACAGGGAAGCTACGAATGTGCTGCAGCTGCTGGTCTGGATCTGGTCACCATTGATGTTTGTGTGGCCACGCCCGTGGGAGACGCCCTCGATGCTGCCGCTGAGGTGGCAGCGGCCGCACCCATGGCGGCCATTAACTTCGTCCCTTCCATCGTGTTTAATGACCAGATTGACACGACCCTCCACACTGAGGCTAGGAGCCGACTGAAGAGCATGATCTGCTTCGCCCTCGCTGAGCTCCCTGAGACTGGCGTCACCAACTGCCAGATTTAATCAGTTCACGCGTGAAACTTCTTCGTAAATGCAGATAAGAACTAATAACCAAGCAATTGCCTGGGTTTTAAACAGTATTCCTTGAAATAAAAGTTTTATCTTAGTTGGCCTCATCGCCGGAGATTTTGGAATATTCGAGAGATCCCAACTTTCGGCATGTAATCGACGAACTTGTGCAATTGGACAGCCGGCGGCTAAGTCGGTCTAAAATATTATGAGCCGTTTATTTTTATTATATTTTATACTATCCTTAAATCAAGTGTTTTACTGTACATTAACCCTCCTGCATACTGTCTTAAATTTAAACAACGTCGTTTAATTTAGTCGCAATCGGAAATATTATGAAATTGGCATTAGTGAAAATAAACATTCATTGGAAGACGTGCGGTTTTTTTAGAAAGCGGGTTATTTTAAAATCTAATCTTATCTACATGTTCTGATAACGCGCGATAGTAACAACAACAAACCCATTAATAGTTTCGACATAAAAAGTACCGCGTCTGATATACTTTGATAGATAATACTCCATAATGCTAGGTAATGAATTGATAAGTAATGTCAAATCAGTTTTAATAACAAGCGATAGGGACATTATACATACTTGAGGATTAATTACTGATGTAACAATTAAAGTATCAATCCTTTAATCTACAGAACATTAATTGAATTCTTAAAATTTTAATAATTTAATTAATTTATAACCTGAGCAGCCTGAGGAATTATAAATAAATAAATATCTGCGGAAAATCTTACACAAATCAACCTATTTAGTCCCAAATTAAGCAAAGCTTGTACCTACTATGGGTACCCACTAAACATATTTTCTTAGATAAATAATACTTAATTACATCGAAGACATCCATGGCTCCGGAACAAATATTCATGCTCATCACACAAAAAAATGTCATTACGTTTCGGGACCTCTAGCTTCGTAGGCAGGGTTGCTACCGACTAGGCTAACCTGCTCGTCAAATATTTCACGTAAAAAAATATTATTGCACCCTAAAACTCTTTGATTATACTAAAAAGACATAATGTGAACATCATGAGGCAATAAAACCGGTCATTGCTATTGAAAAATGTCACGAGCCACTTTGCCACTACCGCCGCGCTACATTAACCCCGAGTTACGGAAAATTACACGGAAACCGAAATTGAAATGGTCGTTACCGAATTTTATGCGAAAATAACTGAGATTATAGTAATATAATCGTTATCTTATAATTAATATTAAAGGGTTTTTCACAAATAAGTGTAGATACTTTTTCAAAATTTAACAGGTTGCGTTGCCTGTTAAAATTATCTACAATAACAGTCACACCGAATCATGCTATATAAGAGTTGATTTAAACCATAGTTAGTTAGGTGATTCGGACTATAGTTTGGAGGTTTACGGTAGTAGTAAAATCAATTGATACTGTAATGTTTAAGGACATACGATTAAAAAAAACCGGCCAAGTGCGAGTCGGACTCGCGCACGAAGGATTCCGTACCATTATCAATAAAAATATGTATTTTATTCTGTTTTTAGTATTTGTTGTTATAGTGGCAACATAAATACATCATCTGTGAAAATTTCAACTGGAACTATCACGGTATCAGTGAGATACAGCCTGCGGCACTACAACGAACTTCGAATCTCGAACTATGTGTATCTCCGTTTCGGTCGCTCGAGTACCATAAACCATAAGTGCGATAGAGACGGAGATATACGAAGTTCGAGATTCAAAGTTCGTGGTACCGCCGCTGGTGACAGACAGACGGACGGACGGACAGCGGAGTCTTAGTAATAGGGTCCCGTTTTACTCTTTGAGTACGGAACCCTAAAAACTGTTCCTAAAAACTCAACAAATTAAATATAAATGTACCTCTACCTAATACTAATAATAATCAAATTATATTGACAAACGTGCTGTGTAACTTAAGATTTACCTGTTATAAATCTAATACCTACTTACCTAAATAGACTATAAAAAAATGAAATAAAAAATTTCAAATGAAATTCTGCTCATAGCTGCATTATAAATTTCTGTTCCTATATTTCATCAATCTATCTCAAAAGCCGTCTCTAGACGTTAATTAGTTAATAATCATTGAAGAATGAAAATATTTGTGTACCTGTCTTACACAGCCTAAGAAATCAGTGTTTGTGATACAAGGTCATCATCGCTACTTCTAGTACTTCTGAAGAAAATGGGTACAATGGACGAAACACTCAATAGCTCGACCCCAACATTGCTGATCTTGAGCATTTCAACACCACACGGTACTTTCCGTTAACCGGCTTTATGTCAATAAATCGTTACTAGTATCACAATAACCAATATACCGGCGAATTGGTGCTCATACTGGTTGTATCCAGCAAATTCCGTGTATTCCTGTAAGCACAGGTATTAGTTGCTGCATTATTATGCAAATTGATGCAGATTGCGATGCCACTAGCTACAGAGCCAGTTAGAATAGAACATGTTACGGGTATTTGCGTCACTCGGGAAGTAAGTTGCTGTTGGAAAGGATATTGTAGAGTCTCTATTCTGCGACTAACATTTTTTTTTAATGAACAACTGATAATAGTTTGGTCAGGTCACCTGATAGTAAGAGCAATGCCATATTTTGAGCCAGAACACATAAAGCAAACGCCAAAATTTATGGAAGACCAGCGCTGGCTGCAAAGCTAGCAATATGCTGAGCAGGGTCCATTTCGAGACAAAATATGTATTATATTATTTCTTTTGTATGTGTAAATTGTGTGTCACGAATAAATATTTGAATTTGAATTTGAAAATTCGGGACAGTCAGCAACTTGACTATTCAGCCTGGTTTCCCGAGGTCTTCGTTTACTACGAATTACATCCTCGGCTCTCTTATCACGTTCACTTGGGGTGGGCCATAAATTTTTGTTAATGGCAACACTGAATATCTTGTATAATAATAAATTATATAGTTTATGAGTGGAAGGAAATTTGACATTACTTTATGCAGTTTAATTTGCAATGAAGCATTATACTGATCAACAACGAGCTTTTTATGTAAAGTAGTTTTATAAAAGCAACAATTTGTATGTAACAGTTCGCCGCCTATTTATGAGGAAGCCCAGATCTCACTCCCGCCAATTTTTTCGTGCAAGGGTATTTATAAAGTCGAGTTCTATGTTAAAACACCGAAGACAATATCCAAACTCAAGCAAAACATCCGCGATGAGATATAGCCGAGATCCGTCGCAGCATGTGTCAGCGAGTTTCCCAAAATCTGCGTTTTCGTTTGCAGGAGTGCCAGCGACGAGATGAGGGTCATTTCAGTGATGTTATTTATTTGAACCACAAAAATTAAATGATCAGGAAATTAACTTTTATGGTTTTATTCTCATCAAAATTTCAAAAGTACAAAATTTTTTGGCCCACCCTTTATTTTGTACCCGAGATGTAGGGCGATATCCATACTTCATCATCATCATCATCATATCAGCTGAAAGACGTCCACTGCTGGACAAAGGCCTCCCCCAAAGAGTGCCAAAATGACCGGTCCTGCGCCACCCGCATCCAGCATATCCATACTTATAATATTATACATGCGAAAGTGTGTCTGTTACCTCTTCACGCTTAAACCACTGAACCGATTCAGATGAAGTTTGGTATGGAGATAGTTCGAACCCCGAGGAAGGACATAGGATAGTTTTATTCCCAGAAATCGTCCCCTAAAGAGGTGAAGGTGAAATGGGGGGTGAAAGTTTGTATGGAGCTACGATATAAACGAGTTCCACGCGGACGGAGTCCTGGGCATAAGCTAGTAAGTAATAAAGCTCCATTCATGATAACGGTTGTATTTGGAGTGAACGCCTAACAACTGACAGTAAATGAAAAGCATACCATTAAAAAAAGCGTACCTACACTACAGAACCCACAGATATACCTATAGGTAAACATGATGAATCTATAGGATTATGGACGTCGGCGGAAATGAAAGTATGTTTAACGTTTCAACAAATTAATAGAATCGCTTATTAAAGGCCTCCACACACCGGTCGCGTGCGCGGGCCCGCCGCGGGCCCGCGCACGCGACCAATGAGTGGAGGCCTTAAACGTTTTATATCAGCACCGGGAAGCCAACACGTCTAGCACCTGTCACATAGTAAACAGCTCTGAAGAAGATAATAAGAAGACTAAGTTTGAGGTTGAATACAACTAAGGTTAGATACCTCAATGTGCTAGATTAATGTTTGCATTACAAGTTCAATAATCTAACAGAATCATCATTGAGCTATAAATGAATGTACAATTTTATTGTAAACAATTACCTGTAAATACCTCATTACCAATAAATAAATGATGTGTATGGCTATTACTTTGCATTTTATTATGGAAATAAAGGATCACGGAGAAACATAAAAACCACAAAGGTACCTAACTAAAATAATTTGCCATGGTATTTCCTCTTTAAAAATATTTAAGGTAATCTCTTAGATTACATCTTTAGAAGTAAGCCGTCATATTTTCTTTAAGGGGAAAATATGTTTTTCCCTGCAAGCCTAGCTGGCTTGAATAATAAACATAAAAGTTATTAACTCCCATAAGAAAAAATACTAAGCAACAATTCCTTGGGGGATACAACATTCATTTTTTTCATTTTTTCATTTATTCCTTTATAAAACATAGTTTTACATGTCAATTTATAGATGTTAAATAACATTATACATAATACTATCACATTAAGGTGAAAATGTATGTCTTATATTATATTACAGCAGGTTAGGTAGGTAGGTAAGTATGGCTTAGTTTAGGTACACTGCAGCGTGTAGTCAACGAATAATTATTATTAGTACATTTATTTGTCAAGTTACTAGTAAGTACACATCCTTAAAATGTCCTTAAATATTACATAACCATTGATTGGGCAGCGAGCCAGTTGAAAAGTCGTTCGGTTTTCAGCCATTATTGAGAAATTCGTCAATGGAATAGCATGCATCGGATGCTAGTTTAATTTTAAGTCTGTTAACAAAACACCTCATACTCGGCGCACTTTTGACTTCTTGGGGCAACTTGTTGTATATCTTGGGCCCTATCGAGTGGAGACATTTTTGGGCCTTCGCAAGACGTGTGGCGGGAGCGCGCAGATCGCCGCGCCGCCTGAAGTTAAAATTGTGTGAGTCACCACGCGTCGGGAACTGTTCAAGGTTACCTCTCACATACTTGGCTACTTCTAGGACGTACAAGCTAGGAAGGGTGAGAATTTTAGTTTCCTTGAACAGCTCACGAGCAGGATGATCCCAGGAGACACCACATATGCAACGAATGGCTCGTTTTTGAAGTCTGAATGGTCTTTCACGATTAGCTGCGCTTGCCCATAAATCGATTCCATATGTTAGGAGAGAATTAATGATTGATGACGATCTAGGACGCTTAAGATTTATTTTTCTATTTTAATTTGACTCAAAGATAAATTGGTAACGAATTTGTTTAAGCATCGTCAAGGTTTTAACCTTGACGATGCTTAAACAAATTCGCTCAAACCCTTTAGGGTTTTCTAGACTAAAACAATCAAAACCTAAAGCCTATTACCACTTGAGGATTGTAAGGATTACGTGATGAGTATGCTTTTTAATTAAATTATATAAGGCCGAAACAATTTCACGAAGCCAGAACTTAATTGTATTTCATTAACGAGAATTTATTTTTCTGTATCAAACTAAAATAAAAAGTCAGGATTTTCTCCGTAATTGCTCCTTAATGATGATATAGCGGCTATAAAGAGGCCTTCAATAGCTACCCTGGCTTATCTACGTTGCATTAAAACAGCAGGTATTCAATTAGGATTAATATATTTAAAAATGTAAGACAACCCCTGAGAGGGGTCCGTGGCTGCGGTATTAATGAAATTGGCCTCCCTCGGGATACAACCTGGGGCCAGGAGTTTACGTGACAATTCTTGATGTGCGACCCTTTCACGCGATGTTTTTTTTTGTGCCAAAGGATGCAACTGTGTGAACTGGGAGGGACTCTATTTGTGAGCGTTTGTATGTTATTTGTCAGATCTGTAAACTTTTCCGAAATGTAGAAATTTGTTTTTCAAATTCATAGTCAATTTCAATGTTTGGTTTGTTTGATAACGATGCATATTTTGATCATAAAATAAATTTACTTTGTATTAAGACTTCGTGCATCTATCTAAAACAATGAAGTAATTAAACACGATGATGTCATATTAGCAGCATGAGCAGTAGGCGGTGGTGAAACGTATGGACTGATGATGAAGATGACTTTCGGCGGAGTCGTTTTAAGAAATTATTTTTCTACACTGAATGCCATAAAATTACCAAAATCTTTTAGTGGCGGTGATAGTTTAGAAAATGACCAGTTTAACTTTAACATTATCTCTTTTTTGCAACAGAGGCATATCCTCAAAGTTTAAAAGTACCGTAACGCTACTCCATCCTTCCGCTCAATGAATTCGCCCACCACTCTAATTTATGAAGAGCGCTACAAAAGGCAACTTTGCCTGTAGCAATTAAAATGGCTATTGACGTTTAAAACAAAGGACCTCAAACTTTGCCGAGCGATGTAATCTAATCCAGTGACGACGAGTTGCGACTGACGTGCCGTCAAAATTTCGATAAATTTAATTAGTACAAACTGCAGGCGACTCGACTCGCAACCCGGGAAGACCCTAAAGCTAAATCCTCTCTACAAACGACTGCTAAAACTTAACGACTTCATACATCCCCATCTGAAGTTACAATGGAGCTCGTAAAATTAATACCTTACCTCCGAGTTGCAGGGCTGACTCTCAAGATGGTAATTTCCCTTAAAATATTTAAGTTTTCCGTGCACCCTCCGTCCGCAACAAGATTCAATTTCACGCCCTGGAAAGGGGTCCGTTTTGGTCGATTCCCTGTACCTCAAATGTCAGGAGACAGGGCAAAGCAACCAGCGTAGCCTGAACTCCGCAGTCTCATCCTTCTTTCTATCTGTTTTATTAATCAGTCGTTTCTAAGCGCTGGATGGGTCCATCTACGCTGGTGCTAACAGAAGGTTGAACCATTTGTAGGATTATTCGGTTGCATACAGAATCGAAATGGCACGAACTCAATTGAATCAATCTTGCATCAAATTGGTAAAGCTTTTGCGGGAGGTACACCTTTTAAGTTCATTTAAAACGCTTCGGTAACAAGCGAGCATTATTTGATAACATTTATGAAGGGGCCATGAATATCTTAGCAAGAAACATAATTCTTCGGTATAATTTCGAACAAAAACAAGTTTGAATTACTATCAAGAAATCAGCGCACGTAATATCCGATACGACCTCCTAAATCATATCAAACATTATCAAACCGCGTGATTAATTCGGTTACGTGCCTGGATTCAATTCGATTAGTTTACATTGTAATTTTATAATAAATTGGTGTAGCATGCATGACCATCATAGTCTAATGCTCGTAGCTGGAATACTGACGGTAGTGCACGAAACGTAATGTTTGTTTGTATTACCAGATAGGTACTGAAATGGAATTTCATGTGTGCTTACATTTTTTATTTGATGTAGTTTACCGTACTTACAAAATGCACCATCATAATATATTTCATCATTTTTCCATGACTTGATATTCTTAACGTCCATCACTCAATTTTACCGATCGATTGTGACATAGCCTCTTCCTATACGCGGTCATTTAAAACATGTTAATAAGAGCATCTGGACTTAATTGTCTACCAATATTTTCCATTGTATTTTATCTGGTAGTATAATCACTTCAAGAAAAGTTAATAAAACACAGATCAGTATGTAGAAAGTTTATCACATTAAAGCAAATAAATAAGCGTAGTAACCTAAACACTTTATCGTCGAGTACTATGCAAAAGCTTGCTCACAAATAAGGAGGTACAATAGCCAGGGCTGCCCCCGACCGTACGTATGTATAAAAACAGCGACCCGCATAGTGTCTGCGTGTTCTCATTACCAGGGCTGGCACTGTTGCGATCTACACTAAAGAGCAAAAGTTTCGGGTCGGTGAAATAACGTCATATTTCCTCAACTAGTGCAAGGTTGTACAGTTTTTTTAATCCTGTTTTTTTAATTTTTATTTAATGTTACATCTAAACTGCAAATATAACAGTTGAAAAAATAATATTACCAGGTTTAAATAGGACTCGTAAAAACCCGTAAAAAACAGTGTTAACGGAGCGAGATATCGCAAAAATCATAATTGTTGGATGTTCATATTTTTATGATAGGATTTCGGAAATGGCTAATAACGAAGAATAGTATATTATACACCGTGGCCGTGAATAACCCCAAAGATTTAAGCTAACGATACTAGAGCCTAATTAGAGTATATAAAGTTATGTAACATATAGTCCAAAAACTCATAATTAAGGAGATATTAATTATTTGAAACAAATCAAAATTTTAAAAATCTCCAGTCTAACACACCCTAAAGGCTTGAGCATAACTTGACACTTCTTGTCATGGAACACAAGTCACGGCATTCGCCTAATAATAAATAAATAAGACTAGTGTAAAATATTAAAAACCTATTGCGGTTATTTAATTTAGAGTGACCCGAAACTTTTGCTCTATAATGTAGTTTTACTCGTAAGTAAAATGTGATGGGTGATATTAACTAGACAATAGATGTGTCTACTGATCACGCTTCTGATAAAAGGATAATTTTGCAACTTTTGGTATATCTGAGTAACTTATGTTACTATATTCATGTGTCAGATTAAGTGATTGCAAGATTTTCGAAAATAGTATAATGTCAAGATAAAATTCGCAACTGCCTATCCAGATAAGAAACGCAATTAGTAAATTAATTAAAGTTGTTAATATATACTAGGCTCACTTGACATTTCATTCTGCCTAAAATCCCAAGGTCTGCTTCAGGGATGGATACCGGTCTTCAATAAAAACTAGATGTCCTTCTCGATTCGCGATATTTTTTCGGTGTTCCAGAATTGTATTTAAGTAATATATAAATGGAGAAAAATTAGCCAACTTACGCTTTGCAAATGATATCGTAATTTTTGAATCATCGCCAGAAAAAATAAAAAATCTCGTAACTGAGTTAAATACCGCATGCATATCTGTAGGACTTACTATCAACAAGAGTAAAACTAAAACTATGTCTAACTCTAGCGAAGAAATTGTCGTAGAAATCGAAAATGAAAGAATAGAGACAGTTGAGAGCTACATTTATCTAGGAAGACTATTCTCTTTCAAGGACTGCCTCACGGACGAACTAGAACGCAGAATAACTAATGCTTGGAAACTATTTTGGCAAATGAAATATATATTTAAAAATAAGAAAATATCTATACCATCCAAAATCAAAATCTTCAATAGCTGTATTATACCAATATCCACATACGGTTCACAAACATGGGCATTGAATAAAAAAATAGCAAAGAAAATAAAAGTTAACCAACGCAAAATGGAAATAATAATACTTAGGAAAAATATAATGCACAAAATACCAAATTGCGAACTAAGAAGCAAAAGCCACATGAGGGACATACTCCAAGCTGCCAAAAAGCTCAAATGGGAGTGGGCAGGACACGTGACCAGATACAAAGACAGTAGATGGACGCAAACAACTACTGCCTGGTATCCAAGATACCTCAAATGAGAGGTGGGAAGACCGAGGACTCGATGGCGAGACGAGATTGAAGATTACGCTGGACTTACATGGACAAGACTTGCGACCGATAAACGGACTTGGAATAAGATGGGGGAGGCCTTTGCCCAACAGTGGCATTCATTGTAATACAAAAAAAGAGAAGAAAAAACAACACTAACAAATAAATATACATATAAAAATAATAGCTACAAAATACTAACAAAGAAACATACATTGTATTACTAGGCTAATAAATAATAATGACCCTGGAATATTAGGTGAGTCGGTTAGAATATAAAAATATGAAACAACAAGTGAGATATCGAAAAATACCTTTGTCTACTTCTTCGTCTTGGTCTACATTTAAAAGATTCCTCGTCATTGGATTTAATAGAAGTGTACATTACTTTACCTAGGGCGGTAAAACAAATAATGTCTCAGACCGCAATAATACTACCTACTATAGTTGCCAGCAAAGTATAAGTGGCTTTGAAAACATATAAAAAATGCAATTTACGCTACCATTAAGAATATAAGCGAACATCGTAGCTTATGAACGCCTGCAATTTCAGAGGCAATACATGTTCGTTGATGAACCTATTGATTTGAAAATATGATGAATTGATGACCACTGTTGCGATGGCTATGATTTATATTCCTATCTAGGCATAAAAAAAATTAAATCCGGAAATAGACTGTTACTGGTTACTGAGATGTTACTGGTGAAAAAATATAACTGACATGCATATTTAAATACCTATATCTCGCACGTTTGCGTTGCACCATAAGATTATTCTAGTACCCCGTATTTGAGTGGGTAAAGGTAAAGGTAGGTATGTGATCTGAGGCTTTCTTTATTGCTGCCCATGGTGAGTACAAAATGTACCGTCTTTATAGGGAGATAGCCATTTTATGGACCGGGGCGACGTAATAGTATATTACTTACCTAGGTCGGTAAAACAAAGAATGTCTCAGATCGCAGGTACTTGACGCCTGAGCCGAAGGCAAGGGCGATAAATATGCGATCTGAGGGTTTCTTTATTACCGCCCGTGGTGAGTACAAAATTTAACGTCTCTTCCTGGCCAGGAAGTGGGATTTTCCGCATGCGTAGCGCGTAGCGGTGCCAGGTATGACGTAATAGTTATTTATGATAAAAGTGCGCAAAGTACACGACCGTTAGGGAGTGTTTTTGATCGACACGGGTTGGGAATTACCTATCCGCACGTGTATCATACAACATTTTACAATGCATCATGCGAGGAAATTAAAAAAAATTGCATAAAAGATGAAATTTTAATTATCACGAACTTACGAAATCTCATTCCCGCATAGTGTGCGGGAATATTGGCCTGAAATCCATTCCCGCACGAGCAGGTCCAGCCTATATATAAAGCAATATATAAAGGGGCACATTCAGAGCAAGTGCATTTAAAATAAGTACATTTTGCTCCCGGCCACGCCGCTCAATCACACGAATACAGTCACAATATGAATTAAGTTATAAATTAATCTAAGTTCAGAGCCAACCCTAGCTGTCCAGTGAAACAAATGCTATTACCATACAAAGAGGGCAGCGCCCTGCAGCCTGCACCGATTGTTTGTCCAGCCTAATACAATCATTTAAAATTCAAGATCCATTTGTCTCTTGTGTGTGTAATTCTGTTGAAAAATTTAATCGATTTACACACGACTTTGTGTGATAACGATGTTAGTTTGTATTCTATTCGGTAGCTTACGTATAGCGAATGCGAGAATTGAAATTATTTGCAAGAATATAAGATAACATGTTTTGATAATGTAGAATCTACATTATCAAAACATTTTAATCATCTACATTGTAGATAATTAGAATTTGTGAATCCGCAAATCAGTGACTTGTAAAATGCTTATTTTATCAATAAATTCTGTATTCTGTAGCGCTCATGTGACGCCCGTTTTCCATCAAACGGAGCGTAATGGCTTGCTAGCATTCTTGTGATTAAAGAAAAATGTCATGGTATAAAATGTATTATACGTGGTATCTATACATCCATAATCTTCAGCTAAGGTCACTTCACATCAGGCAGGTACCAAAACATGGCGACAAATTTTAGGTACACAATCTTTGACGCATACAATCTCTGTGATGAAAGAAATCTTTAACATGGCGTTCTTAGAAAGGGCCAAAGGCCTCAATTGTGTATTACTTCTAATCCTCTGATATTTATCACATTACCTCATTGCTTAAATACAACTGAGTTCGAATACCAATTAGAGCATGCTTCTAATCTTTACTCCAGCACCTTTGACCTCAAGGGTCTTATCTCCAAGGGCCTTCGTATCGACTCGCACGAACTGCCTCGGCTCTGTATGATCCTGAAACTATAAGGAGCGCGTTTCGTACCCGGTGCACGGTCAATTTTGATCGTCATTCGTTTCATTACCTACTCTATGAATAATTCTTTAAACAAAAGCAAACCCTGTTAACGGGATCACGCCGTTCTGTCGTCTTAATAAAGTTTCAGATTTCAATTTTTTTAAGACTTCTTGTAAAAATTTATAACTTGCTTCCTTTCAAGGCTTGTTCATTTTAATTTTCTATTATCTATTTTTCAGGCAAGGCCCATAGTTGCCTACTTTCATTGGGCTATTCTACCAGATCAAACTTAGGGTATGTTTTCATAGTAATCGATCTAGTTAGTTTAATTATTTCTGGTGTACTTAAAAGAGCCTAAAGATGAAATTATATTCCACCAGTGATTTATTTTTGGTGAAAAATTATATTTGATTACCACAATAATCATGTTGAGATGAAGCGCGTCATTATTTCTGGTTTCTGTATGGACAGCGATACTGACAGTGTGTTTCGTCTTTAACGGCTCTGAAACCAACTTGGGGCCAAGTGACTCGAGTTTAGGGATTAGACTAGACTTAATGTTTAACTTTATTCTTAACTTGCATTACTTAGTAAGGAACTAAGTTTAGCCACTATTGGTGCTTGGGGTTTGATACTGATAATATATCTAGTTACGATACTGTGAAACTTAATATTTGTTAAACAGTTGCTTTGGTATATTCAGCATCAGCAGCAATCGGTACACAGCTAGTCTGTATCATGAAAAATCTGACATTGACAGCCAACCGCTACGATAAACGTCTTGATGTAGAGATTATGTATTTTAACATAATGATATGTGAAATAGAAATAGAAAAACATTTATTCGTGACACACACAAAACAACAAACATTGAATAAAAATATAAATAAAACACGTCACGAAATGGTTCCAACTCAGCATGGTGCAGGCGATTGCCAGAGCTGGGGGTCAATCACGTAATGTTCCGAACGCGCATCGGTACAATTTAACTGTCAATTTTCCATATAATAAGTGACATTTAGACCTACCCGACGTTCGTACAATGCGTTACGTGATCGACCTACTGGTCTTCCGTTGGAACCTTTGGTGAAACTACGGCGGGCAGCACACATTGCATTAAAAACAAACAAAAACATATAAAAAAGACAGTAAAAATAACAACAATAAGTGAAACTATTATAAAAAACAAAAAGGCTTATAGCTACCTATTTTTTTTTTAGCTTTGAGGTGGATACTCATGAGGTTTTTAATATCCTGACAAACTTAAAATCAAGCAGTGCCCCAGGATGGGACAATATACCAACAGCTTTTTTAAAACTTGCCAGTGGAATAATTGTCCCCATACTAACATACCTAGCTAATTTATGTTTTGATAATGGAATATTTCCTAATGTACTAAAACAAGCTATCATTACCCCGGTGTACAAGGGAGGGAACAGAGACAACATGTCTGACTACAGACCTATATCCGTACTGCCAGTAATAGCTAAAATCTTAGAAAAACTAATAAACTCTAGACTGACTAACTACCTAAATAAATTTAAAATCCTATCTACAGACCAATACGGGTTTAGACAGGGTCGTTCCACGGAAGATGCTGTCGAAGCCCTCTCTTCCTTAATAGTTAACAACATAGATTCACATAAAAAATGCCTGACAATATTCCTCGATCTTAAAAAAGCATTCGACACTGTCTCTGTTCAAACCCTTGTACAAACAATGGAGAGGATGGGTATTAGAGGAGTCCCCATTCAATTGCTCAAGAGTTATCTCTCTGAAAGAAAACAAAAGGTTAAAATAGGAGATTACATAAGTGGTTTGAGAGATATTACTTACGGAGTCCCCCAAGGGAGTGTCCTTGGACCCACCCTGTTCCTCATATATATTAATAGTCTATGTAACATGCAATTAGAGGGGGGTAGCATATTTACGTATGCTGATGATACAGCCATTGTATTCTCTGGTGACACTTGGGAGGAGGTTCGTAAACATGCTGAAACGGGACTAATTAAGATTGCCCATTGGTTAAAATCTAATCTATTGACATTAAATATAAGTAAGACAAACTACATCTGCTTTACAAATAATATAACTACACAGCCAGATAATAGCTTTAAGATTAAGATCCATACATGTCATGACCCTCTGCAGCACAACTGTTTATGTACAGCCATAGATAAAGTTAACTGTACGAAATATCTTGGGATTTTGGTAGATCAACGACTCACCTGGCACGCACACACAGAATTGGTCATGTCCAGAGTACGAAAGATGACCTGGATTTTCAAAAACTTAAGACATGTGGCTCCTAAAAAACTATTGAACCAGATCTACACATCTCTTGCCCAGTCTGTATTGGTATATTGCATACCAATATGGGGTGGAGCCACTAAAACCAACTTCATTCAATTAGAAAGGGCTCAGCGGGCTCTTCTTAAAGTTATGTATTTCAAGCCACGTAGATTCCCGACTTCTGACTTGTATGTTTTGTGTGACCTGTTGTCCGTGCGCAAACTGTATGCACTGAATGCGGTCTTGAGGAGACATAAATCTACCAAATACGTACCAATAGACCAGCTGAAAAGGAGGAAAAGGATATATGTCATCTCAATACCGACAGTGAAAACTGCTTTTGCGCGAAGACAATATGCCACCCTATCTGGCAAACTCTACAACTTAATAAATAAAGAAATTGATATCTACCCTACCACAGCACATAAGTGTAGAACTAGAGTGACTGCGTGGCTGAAAACGAAAACCTACGGCGACCTGGAAAACATTATACTAAATACTTACAAGCACCTATAAATGCGAATCAAATAATGAAACCACACACACACACACACACACACACACACACACACACACACACACACACACACACACACACACACACACACACACACACACACACACACACACACACACACACACACACACACACACACACACACACACACACACACACACACACACACACACACACACACACACACACACACATATACACACACACACACACACACACACACACACACACACACACACACACACACACACACACATATACACATACACACACACATACACACACACACACACACACACTCACTTGCATTACAAATATATACATATATTACCCACATTCAATTACAGACTCCTTCAATTGTTCTAACTTTATATAAATTGTGTACTCCTAGAACATATTATAGAATTAATTAAGTAATCATTAATATATATTAACTACTTGCATCGATACCTGCATATGGAAGAGCGGTGCCCCTTAGCACAGGTATTACTTTTACTTAAAAAGGGACACCAGAACATGTTAAATTAGTAGGTACTTCAGAAAACGAATAAATAATTTTTCATTTTTTTTTTTCATTTTCATATTTATATTCAGATGTGAGTATATTAAATATATAAACAGAGAGTTAAAAACGACGCAGGCCAATTCTACTATAATTATACAGCTAGTGTCCATATAATTTTCTTCACTGAACTGGTGTTCAGAAATATGTTTCTAGTTAAATTTTAAATTTCATTAGTAAGTAGTAGTTATTTCAAATGTAATTAGGAAGATTTTATTCTATTTTTGAAAATTTTGATTAAATTATTTGCATTTAAATATTTCTTCAAATTTCATTTTATTTTATATACGTTTCTTTGACATGTTTGTAACTATTAATTTTGATTGAAGGCTATTGTCGATGACTTGAAATTTAAAATCTAAACGATGAAAACTTATTAAGGTAATATTTACTAACAATATGGACCTGGTTTTGAAATAAACGTATTCATTCAATCATTCTAAAGCTATGTATATTTTGCAGGTTCCTTATCGGGGGTGGAATATTGTTCCAGCATTAAGATGCTGCAAAACAGAAACCACCATAGAAAGCAGCCAAAACATGTGGCGGAGTCCACAGCTGCATTACACACCGCCGTGTGGGACTCGCTCTTACAAATTAATATGATATGATATAAGATATGATATGATATGGTATGATATAATTTATTGTCAAAACTGTGTACATAACATGTCATAAAGTAAATAAGTCTCAACAGTCTGCCCATTTCGGACGTACAATATTAATAATACACTTAAAATATAGAATTTATATCATTAATAATACCCACTAAACCACTCAGCGACGTTTAACTCAGAGGTGTAACCCTCACTGCCGCTTAGGGGGGAACATGGGCTCACTAGCATTCTACCACGATGCCCCACGATATTCACCTGCCTAATTATTATTAGTGCCTCTGTGAGTTGCAGTCCTCATAAGTCTGTCTTTTTTTTTCTAATAACAAAATTTCACTAGAATCGGTTGAAAAATGCGACCTGAAGAGGAGAACAGCCAAATAGCCGGACATACGAAATAATGTTTGGGTAAGCTGAAACGGAGATGTTGGTTCGCATCGCTCGCTGATTCAAAAATAAAAAATAAATACCTTTTTATTTTTATTGATCTAAGAAATATTTTACCACTCACCATATAATAAAGTAACGTAAACTAGCTCTAAGATTAAGACTGAGTCGTGCGAAATATGCCAAAAAGGTAGTGGCCGTTATAAAGATAACGTCAACAGTGTTTGTTTAATCCATTAATAAACTGTACATTTAGCACTTCGAAGAATGTGTTCAAAATCTCAGCGTGGAAAAAACTTAAGATTATTAGTATTTTACCCTACAAAACAAAGTAAAGTTGGACGAAAACTGTAAAATCATAAGCAGGCATTCAAGTGTTTTTTATACTTTAACAGTGGAAATCTATCCTGATTTTCAGTTCAAACGAAACATGAATGTTTATATTACAATTTGAGCGCATTAAATATTTAAATTATTGTCTTGTAATTAAGGTCCAGATTTATCAAAAGGCGCTTCAAATTTGCCATACATTTTCACTATGGCGGCCGCGCGCCCATCTAAATACGCGTTCCTCGCGCTCTGTGGTTCAGTCGCCCGCGAGTGTTCAGAGCGAGTCCACGTCACTTGGCAGAACGACCTACCGATCGCGTCATCGTCACTCGTACGCACACCGGCAATACGGTGTAAGTATATTTTTTGTGTTTTAAATTTATTGCTTGTATTTACTTGAGTTTAAATTAAAACATAACTGATTTGTTTCAGTAAAATGGGAAAACGGAAAGCAAAATATTATATATCAAAAAAAAACTGCGCTAGATTCCAGAAAAAAGTAATAAATCAAAAGTAAGTTTAAATTAAATTATTAAGTAGTTAAATTTATTGCAATTAAATCTATTGTTGAACCGACTATACTTCTAAAAAAGAAGGATATTTTATGAATATTTTCTGAGTACCTACCTACCTACTTGAAGATGGCTGGAAGAACTCATAAGTTGTTTTATTGTTTGTGTCGTGGTGGTTTTGGTATCTAGATAGTATATCGTGCATTTGTGAACATAATAGCTTCATTTGAAGATATTTAATTTTGTATTTATTATTTGATGAACTGATAAATCCATACTTCCATATATCCATACTAATATTATAAATGCGAAAGTGTGTGTCTGTCTGTCTGACTGTTACCTCTACACGCATAAACCGCTGAACCGATTTAGATAAAATTTGGTATAGAGATAGTTAGAGTCCTAGGGAAAGACATTGGACAATTTTTATTCCGGTAATCATATCAAGAATAATCAAGATGTTAACCCATTTTGATAAAATTTGGTATAGAGATAGTTTGAGTTCCGGGAAAGGACATGAGATAGTTTTTATCCCGGAAATCATCTCCTAAGGGGATGAAATGGGGATTGAACATTTGTATGGACTACCGCTGCATCCGTTTAGATAGAATTTGATATAGAGTTAGTTTGAGCGCAAAAACAACAGTCCGATCGCGGCAAAACATAGTGATTTCAAAGAGGAATATCGATACTTAAATAATACCTGAATAAAAATAACAATAATGTAGAAAACCTGTTAGAAACATACATACAATGTGATGTTATTATGTTTTCATTGATTATTAACATTATAAAACAACATTAAAGTATGAAAATATCGAAAAATTCCCACATAATGCATTTTAGAATAATGGTTGGGTAACAACACTACTTGTATTATTCTAAGGTGATGACGTCACGCGTTCGCGCCCCCAGCAGTCGCTAGCCACGGAGGGATTGTAAAATGCTGTAATACGAGAGTTGGGAAGCTGTAGTATGCATCAACTTTTCATATCGATATTGTAGGTAGGGATAGCTATAAAATGTAATCTGTATAAAAATGTGTTTTATCATGTAATGTTTAATGAAAGTTTACTTACACAAATTGGAATCAATTATAGTTTCCGTTCAGCGGTAAAATACCATAGGTCGGCGAAGATAACAGATAAGGATTATTACCTGCTTTAGAACAATGAAGTTCGCACCTGCGAACATACACACTCAATAGACCAAGCCAAATTAGGTTTTATGGCATAGGCCGTAAAGTTTAATTATTAAGCAGTACTTTCTAAATTGCCAAAATGAGTGAGAACTCCAGCTGCGTACGTTTTTTTTTCGTTTATTATCTAAATACGTGTTTACCCCGAATAAGAAATTAAAGAAACCTAAATATGAAGGCTTGAATCAAGTTATACTTCCACGGTTGTACAGTTAGTGTCAGAATAATATGCCTGGCTCATATAAAGATAACATAATAAGCATTGTTATAAAGGTTATTCGAGCGCATGGATTCTCATACAAACAAAGTCCTCCATCAATATCCACCCCTAGGCATTCACTTTTAATGAAGCACAGCATATACTGATAACAACTGGTTGCAAAAACTACCCTTTTGCAGCCAAATTTCAGAAGGATTGAACAAACCTACTACTGCTACATCAATAAAAACTTAGTAATAACTACCCTTTATTACATAAATGTATGTTTTAGGATTACAAACCAAAATAAAGATGATGAATCAGCACAAACTTCAGTCTCAAACATGTCGGAACGAGATGAAGATCAGGTCAGTTATTCTAATTATAACAAATAAATATTTAATTCATACGTCTTAGGTCTATATTTTTTAAAGTAACACCTGATTGAAATATAAAGTAACACCTGTTTTTTTATTTCAGAAATCACTGGAAAATGGATCAGATATTGAATTAATTATAGAAAATGAAAATGAAGAGCAAGAAGAATTTACAATAAACGGAAACAGAATTATAGATTTTGCCTACGTTTTTGAACAGCTACAAGAAATTTCAAGACATAACTCGGGATTGGGCTGTAATCTTAGTTGTATAAAACTTATTAAAGAAATAAAAAAAGGATTTCTTTCAAAATTTCATTTTGTCTGCAAAATGTGTCATCTGAAATTGGAATTAAAAAACTGTCCAGATTCTGGTAACTCCACGGATCTCAACCTCAACGACAATATGGTAAGCAGTTTTATGTCTATAGGTGCGGGGTTTTCGGGTGTGGAACTTGTCTCAGCCAGTCTCAACATACCATGTATGTCCGATAAACTATATGCAAAGTGCCATACTAAGGTATGTGAGTTATGGGAACTAGCCAAAGAAAAAAGCATGACAGATGCAGCCAAAGAAGAGTACGATTTAGCTGTTTTAAATGGAGAAGTTGATTCAAATGGAATACCAATGATAACAGTGGTTGCAGATGCTTGCTGGTCAAAAAGATCCTACAGAAAAAATTATAATGCATTATCAGGTGCCGCTGTGATTATAGGCTACAGAACAAAACAAGTTTTATTTATGGCGGTGAAGAATAAATATTGTATGGTTTGTGCGCGAGCAGAAAATAAAAAAACGGCTACACCAGACCATATATGTTTCAAAAACTATACGGGCTCCTCAAGTGGTATGGAAGCAACAGCTTTGGTTGAAGGATTTAAAACTTCCAAGGAAACGCACAAACTGATATACTCTAGGCTGATTGCTGATGGTGATTCAAGTACGTATAGCAGTATCCAAAAAGCTAAACCTTACGGGAACTTATTAGTAGAGAAAATTGAGTGCACCAATCATTTGTTGAGAAATTATTGCACGAAATTAGATGATTTGGCCAGAAATACGAATTATCCAATAAAATATCGAAAAGCTGTACAAAATAACATATTGCGTCTGAGGCGTTCAGTAACTGGGGCAGTAAAACATATAGATGCCAAAGATTTAACTTTTGGAGAAAAAGTTCTGGAGCTCAAAAAGGATTTATTGAATGCGCCGCATCACGTCTTTGGCAACCATGATTCGTGCAAATCCTATTATTGTAGGAACCTAGCTGAAAATGAAAAACCAGAAGAAAATTTAGTACCAGCAATGAAAGGTAAAAACGGTGGTTTTATTTTTCTGGCCATACAGAAAATTCTTTCTAGGCTGGTAAATAACGCAAAAAGTCTGATGCACTGTGTAAATAGTAATATTGCAGAAATTTTCAATAGCGTGATTGCGAAGTTTATTGGCGGCAAACGAATAAACTATTCAAGCAGACAATCGTATTCAGGAAGATGTGCAGCATCGGTTGTTTCGTTTAATTCAAAACAGCCGCAGACTTACCTGAGTAAAAAAGTTTTATTGCGAAGCCCAAACAAACTAATTAAACGCCTGGAATGGAAAAGGAATGTAAGAAGAGTAGCTTCAGCAAGTCGTAGAATTTTTAAATCTCGCAGATCCGCAAGCCAAAAGTCAATCAATACATACAATGACGAGAACTACGGCGAATGTTGTCAAAAACCTGACCTAAGCAAGGCTGATTTTGACTTTGCTAAAACAGAGCACTTAAAAAGCATAACGTTATCCGAAGACGATCGCCATGCTCTCGAAAAAAGGACCGTTCTGCAGGCCGAATCGATGGAATGGCGTCAGGAGAGAAAACTACGGCTTACGGCATCTGTATTTAGCAAAGTGTGCAAACGAGGACTGATCAAATGCGGGCCATTGGTAAAAAATTTGGTGACTGAAAAAAATGTAGACCATGTTAAGTCAATTAATCATGGTCGAAATCATGAACATCTTGCACGCGAACAACTAGAATCCCACCTAAAACAGCCTATCAAAATATGCGGTTTATTCATTGACAAAGATTTGCCATTCTTAGGTGCAAGTCCGGATGGACTTGTAGGAGATGAAACAATTGTCGAATTAAAATGCCCGTATGCGGCTCGGGATCAAAGTGTCGACGACGCTATCGAGGCGAAAAAAATTAAATTTTGGAAAAAAACTAAAGATGGAAATACGATTTTAAATAAAAAACACGATTGGTTCTTTCAAGCCCAAGGACAACTTCATATAACACAAAGAAAAACATGCATATTTGCTGTTTGGACAAATGTGAATATGAAGATAGAGGTGATAGATGAAGATAAAACATTTTGGAATGACATGGCAAATAAATTAAAAAAGTTTTATTTTGATTGTCTTCTTCCAGAATTAATAGATTCAAGATTAGATAGACAGATGGAAATTAAGGAACCCGACTATATTCTGGAAGCAATCGAAAGAAGAAATACAAAAGGAAACAAGCGGAAATTAGATGAAACTACCAGAGAAGCAAATGAAAAAGCAAAAAAAAAGAAGTAACGACAAGTATTCTGTCTGGTTGCCTGGAAGAGAGCTTTAACCAAAATTACCATTTAACATGCTTTTTTAGATTTGAGTTTCTTACACTCTGTTTTTTTTTGTGTGCAATAAAGAATATTGTATTCTATAGTATTTTCTCTCTCCCGTCAATAAAGTCCCATCAATGTACAAATCGTAACAAATATCTTTTCATCACACTTGCTCGTAAAGTCTCTTATTGTACGCAGGCGTACAGAGCAGTTATAGCCGAGTTACCTCCCGGGAGTTATGGATTATAGTAGTCGCCTACCACGAACCGAAAACGAAGTATCTCGCTCTCTGTCGCTCGAATACGCAACTTGCTGCAAGTGCCACAGAGAGACATGTATATTTATATATAGACCGATTTAAATACAGCCGATATAACAGTTTGAAAAGCGCGCGAAATGAACGATGAATGTTTTCTTTGATTTTGATTTGTCATTCTTTGTTAATTTTAATAAAAAAAAAAAAGTCACATTTTACAAAATCGAGTGTCTATTTAACAAAAGTAAGTTTTATGCATATGAAATACATCATTATTTATTTACTGGGTTTATTAACTACTAAGCCACCGATATCGGTAGGTATCGGTATCGCCGATTATTGACTTCAAAAATCGGTATCGGTATCGTATCGGCAAAATCATGTATCACATCCCTAGTAGCCTAGTACCTACATACAAGCATACATACTTACATGTGTTATTTGTTTTGAGTATGTAGATGTGTATACATTACACACCTAAATACTGAAAAGAAACTACTTACAAAATTACTTCATGTATAATTAAGATTCATAATTTGGAGTCCAGTATTTATAAAGTTCAATAATTCGAGTACGCATTCAAAAGACATTTTACAAGTAAGTATCTCCGTTTATTACAAGATAAATAATAATTGTGTTTACCTACCCTAACACCTAATCAAACAAAAATATTAGTTACGTTCTTCTGCGTTCGGCCGGCCGGTCAAGGTAGATACACTCGCCGTTGTGTGCATTCACGCACACATCTAGCGAAAACCCTAAACAGCGCCCGCGTCTTACGCACGATACAGTCTTAATTGCATTCAAGCGAGGGGCTTGGAAGTAAATGGAGCAAGATCGCGCCGCAGAGATTACCGGTGCAGGCTCCACGTTAACCTCCGTAATCCTAGCAATAGATGTATTTATAACCATTCGATAATGGTTAATAATAAGCTTTAGGGGAAATCGGTAGTATTGACAATTCTGTTTTCGAGAACCCATATGAGCTAGAGAAAACGTTGTTCAACCAAACTTTCAACCAGTTTCATATTGGTTTTAAGAAGCCTTTTTCGTGGTATATTTCGTTACTCGCCTCCCTAAGGCGTAATAAGAGGACTCTCGTTGAAAGATTTGTTTTGGGGCTTGGCATCATTGAGGTGATGATTTTGGCTTTATAGAATAGAATAGAAAAAGAAAATGCGGAATCGAAATAGGTAGCGTAAGTTTGTTCCTGGAACGGACGGGTTGGTGGAACGATCCCTGGACCCCACAGTCAACATATTGGAAGAAATGCATTTGTGTGAAGCCTAGCACAATTCTTCACGTGTCTAGTATTTTTTTTGTAAGCCATTATAGTCAAACTGCAGGGCAAAGGCATCCCCCTTGACTTCCACTAGTCCCGGTCTCGGCAATTTCTGGCCAGATGTTGAGAAAAGCTTCCAGGTCGTCCCACCACCTCTGCCTCGGTCTGCCACTTCGTCGCCGTGCACCTTGTGGCACCCACTCCATAGCTAATTTAGCCCACCTCTATGGATGCATGTGGCAAAGCATAGGTAAAAGTTAGTCGCTTCTTCGTAGGCAGCACGATATCTTTCTATACCTTGTTATTGTGTTATAAGTTTTGTATACCTATTGATCTGTATGTTAGTATGTAAGGTATTCGTAAATATAAGCCTTGTTGCCTTACGCAAATCATGACTGTATTTAAGGTCTCCGTACGAAATCCTCGTTACATGAACAACAATAAATTACTCACTCCATAGCTAATTTAGTCCATCTCTGTGGATGCATGTGGCGTAGCATAGGTAATAGTTAGACGCTTCTTCGTAGGCAGCAGGATATCTATCTTTATCTTGTTATTGTGTTATAAGTTTTGTATTTTGATCTGTATGTTAGTCTGTAGTTGTAAATACGCGCCTTGTTGCCTGACGCAAATAAATAGGAATATCTCAATAAAACGTCCTTCTCTCATGACTGTATTAGAGCCCTCCGTACCAAACACTCTTTACATGAACAGCAATAAATTACCCGAAAAGTACACAACAAATGTTTTAGTTCTATCAACAGCCAACCTCCAAATTAATTGATTTTTGTTTACGCTGCTAACAACTCCACATAATTACTTGTGCATTTATAGGCAGCGAACACCACGCGAAGGCATACAGAACCGCAATGAATCCTTATAATTTTGTTGTATAGGGTTCAAATTCGATTGATCATGTATTTTAGCTAAATTTTCGCCTACACGAATCATTCCTTATTCATTAGACGAACATGTGAAGAGGAGAACCAATTTAAGTGTTCAAATATGGGGTTTGGTTTGTGGCGTGACTTTGTTTCGGGAGCGCTATTTGTGTGTATAAAATACTAATCGTTTTATCAACCACCCTGAACTTCAGGGCCTGAAGCCCCCGGAAGAAAGATCTTTCTACGACGTGATACTATTTACTGTGGTAGTTTGACAGACTGTAGTGCAACTGTGACGATGTAAATTTATCATGTTAATAATTGATATAACGACTTGCAAATGTACCAATCTGAATCTGAAGATCGTGTTATTCTCTATACTAGTGAAATATTATTTGAAATCGAATGATCCATAAAATCAAAAAGCTAATCTTATATTTCACTGACATTATACTGAATGTAAAATATGTTTTTTTTATATAGCTCACGGCTTTATAAAAGGATCTTGTTTGCTTTTTAGGGTTCCGTACTCAAAGAGTAAAGCGGGACCCTATTACTAAGACTTCGCTGTCCGTCCGTCCGTCCGTCTGTCTGTCACCAGGCTGTATCTCAAGAACCGTGATAGCTAGAGAGTTAAAATTTTCACAGATTATGTATTTCTGTTGCTGCTAAAACAAAAAATACTAAAAACAAAATAAAATAAATATTTTTATTGATAATGGTACGGAAACCTTCGTGCGCGAGTCCGACTCGCACTTGGCCGGTTTTTTTAAGATATATTTTTGTTTAAATGTAAGGTATAAGTAGCGCTAGCAATGAACCATTATATAGAAAAAACTGTAGGTACATGTTATTTCGTTATTATAATCGAGATAAAATATATGTAAACATTTTGCGTCGTATAACAATGGAATGAGGTGCAAAACTTTTTATAACTTTTATTTATTTATTTATACAACGACGGTGGCAAACAAGCTTACAGCCTGCCTGATATTACCGATACGTTAGATATCGTAGCATATGGACAATCACAATCATATGGCCTAAGCATATGGACAATCTCCAGAAGAATCACAAGTGCGTTGCCGACCCTTTATTCACTTAAGGATTCGCTGTGTTGGCAGATAGAGACATGCAGGTCCCTCACTCCCAACACAGCGCACCCTAGGGAGCTCTGACGACCTTACTCACCACCAGGAACACAACACCACATGCTTCATAGCATGCAATAATATAGCAACACTACAAAGCTGTGGTGCTATTATGGCTGCGGTCTTCTGTAAGGTGGAGGTACTTCCCCAGTTGGGCTGCTCCACACCAGGGATCGGAAACCGGTATTGTTTGTATGGGAACGAAAACGGTTCTTTTTCGTTCTTTTGATAATAATTTCATTTCTAATTGGGCAATCTAATAATACGCACTCGTTACCTCAAAACACAACTGAGTCCTACATGTGAAGTATAAAATAGTTCGAGATTTGTGGTAAACCGAGGTTTTAGCAATTAACCGGTTCCGATCCCTGCTCCACACACGAGCGAGATGACATTTCGCTGTGCCCTACCTCTCTTTGACAACAAAAACTTTGACGTCAACTGTACTCTTAATTAAATTAATATCGTCAAAGGTATGTTTACACTCATGTACCATATTCATTTCCATTAACTCTTTATAGGGCAACTTAATTTTGTATTTTTTTATGGTGCAGAATTTTTAGTTTTATGCAATATCAAGAGACTTGAATTATGAATCAATTGTATTCTTGCCCGTTAAAGGGTAAGGCGATGAATGTATAATAAATAACTTTGGCGTTGACTGAACAATGTAAACATCTACAGTTATCACGACTTGTATATCTGCGGTCGTAGCGTGGTTGCCATTTTATTTTATCACTTATCGCTGTGGATAAGATATCCGTCACGTTCTGACCAGTATGCAAGTCCGAGAGTGACCGACGTTTTATCCACAACAAGGTGATAAAATGGTAACCACGCTACGCCCGGTGAAATATTAGACTTATGACGAAATTAGGTTCCAATCCACACAAATCCAGCTCCAGCATTTTCCAGAAAGGCCTGAAGTCATAATTTTCCTAGAATAAACCCTTTATAAGGGTCTAGATGCGATTATGCAAACTGGCACGTTGCGGGGCACTGTCAATATTTCCCGCCACAACATTCACAGTCTCGACTGTCCTTATTAAACTGGTATAACTTGAGCTCTACGTTGGTAAAGACTTAATGTATTCATAGGTCAGCTTATACTGGGTTGTTTGACGTTGGTTGGTTGTGAAGCATGGCTTCGACGTGTTTACTCGCTACCGTGGCCTGACTAGCTTCTTTCTGATGCTGTGAATATTAGTGGCAAGGAGACGCAAATATTTTATAATTCTTAGATTTTTCATTTCTTAGAATAGGTTTTGTATTTGATACACCTTATAATTTTTATAGTAAAAAAAATGCTGTAAAATGTGATGCAATACTTTCAACGGGATTTTCAGGTTTACGGTTAGGTCCAGTCGGCCGACCAAGGTATCGCAGGATAGACAAAGTCCAGAAAGACTTGCGTGCCAGCTTCAAACTGCCGATCATGATTGGCGGCAAGCTACCCAGGACTCGGTTGATTAGTGTAAGGATACCCGAATATTTATTTAATAACATGTATATAGTTCAAGCAAACAAAACGAACACAGTAAGACTAGCTAGGTACCCCATGAAATTAATTTAACACCTCACATCACAGTGCTAGAGGAGCTAATTTTCTCAGTCAGAGGTTTATGAGTATCTATAATTGCATTCCTTTTGAGGTGTCATTCGCTCATTTAACTATGTGATAAGTACAGTCTTGGGTAGTCATAAATATCGAGATTAGTTTTAGTCTGTCGAACTCGTAGTGAAAATTAAACTTCTAATCCATATACTAATATTATACATGCGAAAGTAACTCTGTCTGTCTGTCTCATCATCATCATATCAGCCGAAAGACGTCAACTGCTGGACATAGGCCTCCCCCAAAGAGTGCCAAAATGACCGGTCCTGCGCCACCCGCATCCATCGGACTCCCGCGACATTTACAAGGTCATCACATCAGTCCACCTTGTGGGGGGCCTACCCACGCCTCGCCTTCTGTTCTGGTACGTGGTCGCCACTCGAAAACCTTTCCGCCCCAACGGCCATCGGTTCTACGTGCAATGTGCCCCGCCCACTGCCACTTAAGTCTGTCTGTCTATCTGTTACCTATTCACGCTTAAACCGCTATACAGATTTGAAGAATTTGGTGTGGAGATAATTAGTTGTAGACCCTGAGAGGCTTTCATAGAACTCGATTTCTACTAGCTTGTCTGTTTTTTGATAATTGAACACCTTAAGGTGGTTCGATTGCCATACAAAACGTTATTTGACATTCGTAGGCTAACGGCGTGATATTTTAAGAAACTTATGTAACAAACTTTCATAAATTGGCTTCCCATTTGCGCCAAATTCCCCCTTTCCTAGAATAAACTTGTATAAACTAGATTAATTTGAGAAATTGGTTTGTAACGTGATATTTTGGGAAAACTATTTTTCTCAAATTAATCTAGTTTATACAAGTTTATTCTAGGAAAGGGGGAATTTGGCGCAAATGGGAAGCCAATTGATGAAAGTTTGTTACATAAGTTTCTTAAAATATCACGCCGTTAGCCTGCGAATGTCAAATAACGCTTTGTATGGCAATCGAACTACCTTATGCTGGTTTATTAAGAAATAGTCCATCAAATTACCTTCGGCTTGCCTACGGATGCCACGTCAAAACTACTACAGAATAGATAATATGCATCATCATCATATCAGCCGAAAGACGGACACTGCTGGACATAGGACTCTCCCAAAGAGTGTCACAATGACCGGTCCTGTGCCACCCGCATCCGGTAGAACCCCGCGAGGCCGCGACCTGCCGGTACGTGGTCGCCACTCGGTAGTCTACGTACAAATAATAATAATAATATATGCACTTAATAATACTAACAATACAAAAGGTCCTCTGTCTAAAAAAAAAACCGATGTTCGACAGCTAGAAAACTTAAACCATGGCATACCCGCTCGCACGCCCTCTCCGAATAGCAGCTGTTCTTTCGCTCTTAGCGCGATATCATGTGTGTCGACAACCCAGAGGTGTTCTAGTATCAGGCCTGCTACTTCATAGGTAGGTATTAGTGAGAATCATTTTTCTAGAACTAATCTTATGTTAAGACCCATCGGTCCAGCAAAACCCCATTGTTTAGCCACGTCCCACAAACGCTTCGAAATGAAAAGGCCATGTTTAATAAATACTTTACTCGAAAAGTAACCTATTGTTACGGTTCAAATTAAAACGAAAGGTATATCGGTATTAACAACTTTTAATTCGTATTTGAAGCATACTTAGTACAACGTAAACAATTAGCGGTTACACTAAACAATTAAAGACAAAGGCTGTGTCTTCTAGTAAGTACAAAGAGCAGTGAATTCGTTCTAGAAAAATGATTCGCACCGTACATACATGAACTGGGAATAACATACTCAGCTTGTGTCCACACAGGACTATAAACTTGCGCTACGTTATGTCTCTCGGCCCCTATGATGTCGACTCCAGGTATCTCCCTGTTTCAGCCTCCATTTGCTCGTCCTGTTATCTTTATCCTTAGCACAGTTTAATTTAATATGCGCCGTTACCAAGTGGGTTAAGCGGATACCGGAACAAAGCCTTAGAAGCGTTACAACTTCTATGCGAATGAGCTGAAACTTGCCATTTTACACTTCTTTGTATTGTATTAAGAAGCAATGGATGAAGTAGATAGATTCGGTTCTTACAAGGAGTTATTATGTTTGCCAGAGAACCGGTAGGTATCTTAAATCAAGCTATCTATATTAATGCAACCAGTAATAGCTCGTAATAGACTAACTTTAAATAAATAAATGATGTATAAAGAAATAAATATTTGCGGATAATCTTACACAAATCAAACTAATCCCAAACGGTATCGGTAGTACTTTCGAATTATGATAGACAAACTTATAAATAAACTGTTTTCCAAAAAAAAAATACAAAAAAATAACCTAAACTCGAATAAGCGAAAAACAATAGTAACGCACTAAAACTTCAAGGTAGGTACTACTGCAGTGCTACTATTGGTGTTAGGTCACTTTCGAGTTTCGTTCGACACATTTATAAATCGGGCATTTCTTAACATTATTTAAAAAAAAGATTAAACATCGACTGTATATCGATAGCAAAATCATTTCGTTGCGGGAAAACAAACACTAAAATTTCACGGTGTATAGATAAATAAATAATTATATGCATGACTCAGGAACAAATATTCGTCCTCATTACACAAATTAAAGCCTTTACCATAATTCGAACCCAGGATGTCCGGCTTCTAAGAACTTTATATAGTGTGTAAAGTATTACCTGTCTCAAAATATTAATCAATAATATTCTAAGAGATATTTGCACGCACTAGTGTTTAGAACAAATAGCAGAATTAGCTACTTATTCTATGCAAATAAATGATATTCTATTCTATTCGTACCTATGCAGGGTCACCACACCAACTAGGCCAAACCGGACCTCAAGAATCAAATAAAACTTAACATTTTTAATATGACCTGATTATTGTCAGCAGGGCTGCAACTCCATTCGTCTTAAATAACGAAAGACGACATCCCGAGCATATCACTTTGATTCAACTGTCATTCTGATTTTGAAAATCGACATGCAAGTGGGAATATCGCTATGAGATGCCGAGAACCACATTTTGACTTTCAAATTGGGCTCCAGACCTATTATGGCTACCAATTTTCAATTGGAGGTACACGTATTGAGACAATTCATACTCAAATGTTTTGATATTATAGGAGCTATTTAACATAATAATATAGGCATTTTATAGACTAAGGCCCGATGGAATTACCTACTTACTAATCCTTAAGTTAAACGTCGAACTCTATTCTTGTGAGGACGAATTGTTTACTTCAAGACACATCTGTATAATAATGACATTTAAATTTTGACGAGCAGTTCAGCCTATTTAGAGTACCTTATGCCTAAACGAAGCTAATAGCTAATAGTCCTAGGATAGTGAAATATTTGTGTGATTAGCATGAATATTTTCTGAGTCTTGAATGTTTTCTTTTTAGCACATTCACTGCCTAAGATTTCATACGACTACGCTAGTAATAGTAACCAATAGCATGGGAGAGAATGGGATAAAGACAAGAAACTCTCTAGTTTAGCGGGCACTGAAAATGTTAGTAAAATCGAGTCAAGTAACACATCTACAACATAACCTTATCGATGTTAAAAAGTTGGAAAATATGGAAGTTTTATTTAGTTCTTGAAGGTTTCCTTCTCGGTCCCGATATGCTTCAAGTTTATATAAATTCCTTTGTCTTAACACCACTGTTCCAAGTGCCACTTCGGGTCCAATTGTTTCTAGCTGTTTCACAGGACTTTTATTTTAACTTGCATCTCAGAGGAAGTTAGAGAAATCTGAACAAAGACATTATTCTCATTTTTACAATGTCAAGAAGCCATTATATTAACGTCGTGATTTGAGATCAAACTTTGCGATGCGAATATAAAATTATTTTAAACGCGCATTTCGCTTGTTTTTAGTTATACCTCAAAGCACAAGATTTTCAATTTGTGTGTACTTTTAACACACGCAAACGCACGCGTGTGTGTGTAAATTCGAGTATTTTTGGTTTTTATATTTGCCACTGCTAACACAAGGCATTCTCTGGAGCTCTGATGGCGTCTTTACTCACCAAGTCACCACCCAGAAAACAACAAAGGGACACAGCGACACAAGTAGTGACTGCGACTACCAATGAGAGAACTTCCTCATTTGGGCAGTTGCTTCAAATTTAAGCAGGAGGAGATTCTGCTTTTTAAAACTATTCTTTTTTTTGTCCGAGGAAAAAACAGCATAGCTGGCTCCAAACTGTCTCTCGTGAGAAAAACTATCTGTTTGTTTGTTTAAATAATTAGAACACTTAGAAATACACTATTTATGTCTCAAGACAGCTCGCGAACGGTCCTTTGTAACCTCAGTGTAATCCTCAGTCAAAAGACAAAACATAACTTCACGCCCTATCTCCAGCCTCACAATATGGAACCTCTAGATGACTTAAACAACAAGGAATTCTCGATTCGCTTATCGCCAGTCTGGGGAATGTAATATTCATTTTCAATACCATTCCAATGAATGCTCTGACTGAATAGCAATTAGATTGAGCAAACACGTACCCGGGGCACTCAGTCGGAACAATATGAAGGGGTGCAACCGCTACAAACAAAAGCCGGTGAGCGTATGGTCAGAATACGGGTACTATGGAATTTCAACTGAAGGTATATCTCAACGTATTGGATTGAAATTAAATTAACATGTCCTGTGCGCTCGTCGCTCGTCGCGAGACCAAGCGAGCGCGCGCGACATAAGTGAATTTGTTTTTGTCGAAAACGTTAAGCCAGATAGACCACCAATTTAAGGTAACGATGAAAACGGCAAAGGATGCTTATGACTTGAAATATAAGCGTCGGATCTAATAAAGGTAGACTTCGTAGTAATTTTGCAGGTTGCTAGGGAAAAGAAATGGGTTTACAAATTATTATAATGTCTGGAGTCGAACAAAATGTCTGGATGACACTAGATGGACTGCATGCATTTTGTACGCCACAGGGAATCCGTGTACTGTATTTTGTACTTTACGGAGACCTTCATGGTGCCGCCCAGGCTTGTTTCAAACTTTGCAGAACTTACTTGTCAGTATACTGTCTGTCTTTTATCTTATATTCATCGTTGTATATTGCGCAGAAGCGGTGCAGTGCGCATGCAGTACTGCGTACTGTCCTGTCTCCACTGTGTCGTCTATGGTATGTGGTATGCGGATTCCCTTTCAAGCCACAATTAAAGGTGTTGTGCATACGATCGCTTGATTGATTTCCAATATACGCCCAAAGGCTTGCTTGGTAGGTTTCCTATCGATTCTCAACCGACTGAATACAGACGCACACTGTCCTTGTGTTAGCTGTTATTTTGAGTCCATTCGTCCTTTTTAATCCATTTTGTTTGCGGAATATTTTTCATCGAGGGGTAAATGTCAGCGGTTGGCAGAATTTGGTAAAATTTACCACTGAAGAAGATTTAGGCTTATTTTTTAACCCCCGACGCAAAAAGAGCGGTGTTATAAGTTTGACACACGTCAAACACGTCACGTCGTCGTTTTTCCTGTGTGTCTGTGTGGCATGGCATCATAGCTCCTAAAGGAATGGACTGATTTAAATGCAGTTTCTTTTTTTCTGAAAGCTGACGTAATCGAGATGGTTTTAGCTACGTTTTAACAAAATCGGTTCAGCCGTTTTTGTGATATTGAATTTTGAAATGAAAATATCGGGTTTGTCAACTTTTCTAAGTTGTTAATTATTGATTTTGTTTATTTTCTTAAAACTGTATTTACACTACTTCTACTCTCTGACATTCCAAATATTCCAATCCGAGGGAAAACTAGATCCTGTTGGGATTAGAACAACATCTTAAGGATGATAGGGGACAGATTGGACTGTCCCTACTTGCTTCATTGTAGTCGGCTACATGCGCCGTACTCAGTGAAGTGAGCTGTGCAAAGCTTAATTTTTTAGTTTTTGTTTATTTATATTTATAGTGTATGTACTAACATAGTCTTTTTAAGGATACTACTAACAAATAATGGATCTTTGTAATCTGAATAAATAAATGAATTGAATTGAATTAGAACAACTTTTTTATTTTGATACTGTGCGTCTGCATAATATTGCGTTTAATAATTGCCATTATTATTTTCTCAAACCTAGTTGACTGGAACTGACGGCAACCTTATTAAACGAGAGGACACTTAGGCAGTAGTTTTATAACACCATGCACATTATACGTGGAATGTTACTCGTCGCTTCAGGCGTTGGTCTACCGTTGAGCTCAAACGCTGCGAAACGGCTTCTAGAGACGCGATTCAACATAATTATTTTAAAACTCCTGACATGACAAACCTTCGGAGAGTAATAAAAACTATATATGTACATATTATTTCACCTATTTATGACTGAGTAAATTCTTAATTGAAAAAATAGCGTATATTCTAACCGGTGGCTACTTTTCACAACCTAAAAGTCTAATCTAATTCAATGATAAATATTTTTTTTTGTGAAAATTTGCTTGCAATCTGTCTCGCAGACATTCAACAATTGGTTATGATTTTTTATTTTAGGGCTTGCGCAGATCGCACCCACTGACACGTCTGTTTTTCATAATATTTGATCTTCTGAGTAGATCCTATGGTATTCTTTTCAATTTCCTGGATAGAGTTAGTTCACTCATTAAGTGAGCCAGTGTGTTGGGGTGTTGCAGTATTCTTGTTTTGTATGTGTCTGCGTCTTTGATTTCCTGCTGAACAGTTTTAATGTTGAGGTCGTGATGCAGCCTATCATTTGTTATGTACCATGGTGCGTCGGTTATTATACGTAGTATTTTGGATTTATATATTTGTGGAATTTCTATGTTTGATTTTGCTACGGTCCCCCACAGTTGCAGACCATATAAGTCCAGACTGGCTTTATTATGCACTTAAAAAGGAACAATTTGTTTTCTAGGGAGAGCTGGGACTCTCTTCTAATCATCCAGTACATTTTGCGAACTTGTTGTCCTATTGCAAGACGTTTGGTGAATATGTGTGTTTTCTACGTGTCAGTCGTTGATCAAGGCACATTCCTTGGTATTTCGCTTCATTGGCATGGGGTAATTGAACTCCATTTAGTGTGACTGGTGGGCACGATGATAGTTAAATGATTTATTGTGAGCATTGATGTGACTGTAGACAAGTCATAATTGGTATGAAATATACGCCTTAAAGAAGGCCATAGCACATAACAATAACCGTTGTGTTCCTGGTGGTGAGTAAGGTCACTAGAGTTCCCAAGTGGAGTCGCAACCATAGTTTTCAGTGTCTTCTTACCACCAGGCAGGCTTTAGCAGGTTTGGTAGTATAAAAAAAAGTTACATTGTGTTACACAACTACAGGTGAAGTAAAACAGAGAAGAATCGTGCCTAAGTTTTATTAATGTTGGCAACCGAGTGCAGCAACAGCACCGGAACTACGTCAGTTCATTGATGGCTCAACGGCGCCATCTACCAGGCTACGCGAGCAACTTCGTCATGACGTTTAGTAGCAGAGGAGGGGGTTAAACCGGGTTAATAAAAGGGCCAACGCGGGCTACGGAGCTCTCTTCTTTTCTGAATCGTCACGGGGAAAGCATAGGCGGGAATAGGCTATAAATTTAAAGGCTACTAAGTGTTGAATTATTTGTAATATATTTTTGATTCATCTTTAAATAAACTTTTAAGTGTGGAGCTTGTTTCTATAAAGTACTTCACCCTTCTAGTTTGGTAGATTTCATTAAAATGTACGTCATTTCCATATAACATGATGACGCAACACCTTGAAGCATTATAAAATATCTCCATACAACATGATGCCGTACAGCGCGAGTGGAACCAGCAGCGCCTGAAGGAATCGGCCGGTGAATTCTAAACATGTCAGTCTTGCGCCTGTCAGGCGCCTCCATTTAATCAAAATGCAAATTCAAACGCTTCCGCGACCGTGTGGCGTGACAAAACGACACTGATGTGTATTTTATGCGAGCCCGAGGCACGTTTGCGCCGAATAGCTCGGGTTAGGTCTGCGCGTATGGAGAGATAAGCGCTAGGCGCTAATCCGGCCTAGAACCTAAATGGTCGCGTAGAGTTTTAGAGAAATTTCCTCCCTCGAACGCTCCGGTGGAGGACTGAGCTGCCAAGGTTTTTCTAAGGGACTACAGTATGGGGTTAAATAAATACATAAATAAGTGAATCTTCAAGAAAGGAGTGTATTGTATGTGTCACCATAAAATTATAAGAACCGTTAGTTTATAATCTACCTAGTGAGGTTATGAACAGACGGGAAGGTTAGGTTAGATTATAAACTGACGAATTCCACAATTTTACCGTTACATAGGTTGATTTTAAAGGGTGGGCACGTCACACCCCTGTAGTTACAAGCGTCCATATGCTACTGTAACCGCTTACCGTCAGGCGAGCCGTTAGCTTGTTTGCCACCGACGTGATATAAAACAATCGTCATGAACGACCTGAAATGGCCAAATCCAACTTTTAGGTTATTTAATTGAACTAGCAAACACGTTAAATATAATATGTAGTACACGAAATACATTTAATCAAAAGCCAAAGTTTAAGCGATTTACCCCCAGGGCCCAACATCACCAACTTAATAATAAATTGTCACTAGACAATGAGAATTCGACGTACATTTCTGGGTTACAAGTAAATGCCTTCATTTCGTATATCGACGCCAAGAAATGCCAAGACCTACGGCAACCTTCTTAGGCCATATACTTATGTACGTGATGTTGTTAACATTTACTTAACTTAGTTTTAGTACAGTGGAATTCAATTTTGACTTAGGTAATTCACTCACGATTCAAATTCAGTTATCTCAAAGGCATCGAGAGTCAGTTTTGATATTTAAAAAAATCGATGACCAAGCGGCTGAGTTTTAGCCGGGCATATTCAAGTTTATTGATAAGGTACTATAAAGGGCCGGTATGTTAGGTGACTGAGCATTAAAAAGAAAAGCAGAACGATCAGATAGTGGATTTCCCTCCAAACGCGGCAGAACACACGCGTCATTCGAAGCTTTACGAGCCGCCGCACATTAAGCTACTGATGGTGACCACCAGTGGCCACCACAAGCTGCGGCCGAGTTCTCTCATTCATTGAGTGTAGCATCGGCGCACACCGAGTGCTAAGTAGCTGCGTGCAAGTCACAAGCTGCCGGGAGTGGCTCGCGCTCGCTACCAGTGCAGCAGTGGCCACGTGTACACTAGCGGCTTTAATTTGCGTTAGAGTGGTCGTATTTAGTGGCAGCCGCTAGTGGCTGTAATGTGCGGGGGTTCTACATCATTATATATGTAATACGCAGTGCACTGCCACAGTCTATAAACCAATACAGTCATTCGACGAAGCCGTCTAGACAATCGTGCGGGGTGTGAGGGGCGCGAGCGGGTAGGGCGAGCCCATGCAAGTTGCATATGTGTAGCGTGGACCATGACGTTGACAAACCCGCAAACATCAATGGCGTCGGTCCACTGGTTTCTCTTTACACTGATGAACTGCTCCTAAAGAAATAAAGAAAGCCTCAGATCGCATATCTATGCCCCTTACCTTCAGCTCGAGTCACATACCTGCGATCTGAGACATTATTTGCTTTACCGACCTTGATGAGTTCGTAATGAACTACTGTTTCTACTACTATTCAAGTAAAAAGTCGATTATCTAACGATGTTCGTCGCCAAGTACCTTATGTGTGAACGCCTTTACCGCGAACTATATCGCCTGACATCCCGAACAAGAACTAGTAAACACTAACTGACAAGAAAATTGCTCTGACTGCCGTTACATCGTTGCTTAGCTACAATTTGCATCGAATTAGACGTGTTAGGAGCACTAGTATTCAATTTATCTACACCCTAACGTATTCTACAGATGAATTAAGAGGGCGCTCGTTTTTTGGTCAGGAATAAGCGAGAATGACGGATTTTTGACGTTGTAATTCTAAGAAACGGAGAGCTTTTTCTAGATCCTGATTACTTATTTGCATAGGTAAACTCCTCATATTGGTCCTAGCCGCCTCCAATTTACGAAGAACTGAATACTTTAACCGAAAATACCCGATTACCGACAGTAGTTTTCTGAAGAGAGCGCAGAGTCATAAGTTTGAGCCCCTAATACTCCATGATGTTATATGAGAACCTACTTGTTTTTTTCTATTTTCACTAGCGTAATATGTTGCCATTGCGCCTAGCCGCCTCGAACTTTCCTTATTCTGCACGTATATATATGTAAACTGTTCTCAATTACACCATATTTGTCAACAAAATCGTACTGAAAACTCAAGGATTTTCTCATTATTGTTGAATAATTTTTGTATTGAATCTTACACAACATTAAAGTTCATGCTTGTACCAACAAGATCCAGTCCAAAAAATATAACTTTTGTCAAAATTTATATTTATAAATAATTATTCAAAACTAGTATAAATTTACCGTCGCGCGGGAATTCATCTCAGTACCGGCTGAATAGCCCTCCGAGACAGACGTGTAGTGTGTTTATTTGTGGCTATTCACGAAGCTAACCGGCCACTCTTCAGATAAAATAATATTATTTTGATCTCCGACTAGGCATAGTTGTTACCAACCTCGGGGTCAAACTATACTGGGGATACATTCGTGAGGCTAATCGAGACAAGTTATGAATTGCATAGCTGCCATATATGACGTAGTGTAGCGAAAAGGCTCAAACCCACCGGATACGTAACATTTAAAATTGAACCTTCTACCTAAAACAAAAGTCATACATTTCAATGGTGATGTCTTGTGGGTTGGATCCTTTTGTCTAAACTACGCGTTCTATAGTCAATTATTATTGTACGAGTGATCGTGATACTTGATAGATTTAATTTATTTACTTGTTACTATCAGTCCACCTTGTTAGTATGTATGTATGTATGGGAGTTTGGGTGAAATCTTCAAATTAGTTACAATTGCGTATCTTCGGTGACATAATATCATGGTCTGATGATGGAGTCGGAAGGTGGCCATAGTAACTCCTAAACTCAACAAGATAAAGCCATCGAATTTGGGCTCATTTATTTGGTCATGGCACGGCAAGACTTTGGTGCTGGATGATTTCCAGAGTCTGATGATGGAGCTATAAGGTGGTCATGGAACTCCTAAACTAAACTAGATAAACCCATCTAGTTTGGGCTCATCTGTTTTGTCTTGGTAAACACTTTGGTGATGGATGATTTCCAGGATCTGATGATGGAAGGTGGTCATGGGAACTCCTAAACTAAAATAGATAGACCTATCTTGTTTGGGTTTGTGTGATTTGTCTGTACAAGTACCCACGAACCAGCGACATAATATGCAGGGTTATTGAAAATAACAAGATGAATAAAAAACTTTTTAAAAAACAAGCTTATATGGCGTTTGTTAAGTACAGCACGATCCTACCTTGCATTTAGTTATTATTTTCGTTTATATATAATAATAACACACACCGGGGGTTTACACTGGAAAGGGAGATTTTTACGTGGTTTTATTACATTTCCGAGTCATCATCATCGTCATCATCATATCAGCCGAAAGACGTCCACTGCTGGACATAGGCCTCCCCCAAAGAGTGCCACAATGGCCGTTCCTGCGCCACCCGCATCCAGCGGACTCCCGCGACCTTTACCAGGTCATCAGTCCACCTTGCGGGCCTACCCACGCTGCGCCTTCCGGTACGTGGTTGCCACTCCAGAACCTTTCCGCCCCAACGGCCATCGGTTCTACGTGCAATGTGCCCCGCCCACTGCCACTTAAGTTTAGCAATTCGGAGGGATATATCGGTTCCCTTGGTTCTGCTGCGGATAGCCTCATTTCTGATGCGATCGCGCAGGGAAACTCCCAGCATAGCCCTCTCCATTGCCCTTTGAGTGACTTTGAGCCTTCTTATGAGGCCTATAGTAAGCGACCACGTTTCCGTGCCATATGTCATCACTGGCAACACACACTGGTCAAAGACTCTCGTCTTGAGACACTGCGGAATATTGGACGAAAAGATGTGCCGTAGCTTCCCGAATGCTGCCCAGCCGAGTCGGATTCGACGATTGACCTTCCCTTCGACATTTCCGAGTCTCTTTATTTCGAAATAAATGTTAAAAAAACCGGCCAAGTGCGAGTCGGACTCGCGCACGAAGGGTTCCGTACCATTATCTATATCTAAAAACGGCAAAATATATATATCTAAAATCACGTTTGTTGTATAGGAGCCCCCTGTAGCCTAGTTAGTAACTTGGTAGTGACTCTGCCTACGAAGCTGGAGGTCCCGGGTTCGAATCCCGGTAAGGGCATTTATTTGTGTGATGACCACAAATATTTGTTCCTGAGTCATGGATGTTTTCTATGTATTTAAGTATTTATTTATCTATATAAGTATGTTTATCGTCGTCTAGTACCCATAGTACAAGCTTTGCTTAGTTTGGGGCAAGGTCGATTTGTGTAAGATTGTAAAAGAAAAAGAAACAAATAAAAACTAAAATAAAAATAAAAAGATGTATTCTGTTTTTTAGTATTTTTTGTTATAAATAGCGACAACAGAAATAAATCATCTGTGAAAATCTCTATCTATCACGGTTCATGAGATACAGCCTGGTGACAGAAGGACAGACAGGCATTCAGACAGACAGACGGACAGCGGAATCTTAGTAATAGGGTCCCGTTTTACTCTTTGAGTACGGAATCCTAATAAGTGACATAGGTTTTAGGCTCAGAACATAAAAAAAGGGAGAAGTGCCGTACTGCTTAATTTCAACCAAAACCGATGTCCCCAGTTTTCTCCCACCGCAGCGCCCACAGGCACACACATTGAACCGTGTAAAAACAAAGACTCGGGCGTTGCCAGTGAGTCTACGGCAACATGCAAACAAGGGCTGTGATTGGCTTAAACGCACTACACTAGGGGGGCGACAAACGTTAAAATTATGTTTTATCGACATTGATATTAAAATTAATATTATGTTATGATATTGATGGGTAACAACTTCAACAACATGGTAAGTTTATGTGGTGGTATTTAAACTTTTAGCTACAAGTTTAAATAACACGGGTTGTTAACATACCATAAATCGCAAAAGTAAAAAATATTGACGAATACCTACAGAGTAACATAAACGGCTTTTTATAAGTTCGTGTTCACATACATTTAAAACTCTGGTCACATCGATATTTTTGACCTGTAGGTACCAGGCCGATCCGACTCGCATTTTGGCGCGAAATAATATGTCCATTACTCATATTACGAGATTTAAGGCTAAGGGCGAGTATCCACCAAAGATGTGCGAAGATGTGTTACCATACATTTTACACCAAGGTTTCAAGCAAGCGAGGTGTCAAATATTCGAAAAGTGTACGGCTCTTATTAAGAGGTTGGAAACATTTTTCTTGAAAATGTTATGAACACATTAACTCTTCTCTGTACAGGAAACCAGGTAGGACCTCTGCCAGTAGCATCTATCCATTTTTTTAGTACCTACTCGAATTCTTTGGAAAACTGTAATAAGAAACCGAGATTTCTTCTTCAATTATCACATTTCAAATGAAAGTAAAAAATACTCATTTAAAATAAATTATTGGTAATAATATCACATTTTAAGTTGTTCTGAAGCCATTTGCAACTAAATTATATACTTGTATATACAATTTTAATATGTCTATTTACCGTTCATACTGCAACTTAGTGAAAATCTTATTAGTAGGTACCGTAAACATTTTGTGCCTTTTAATCTTATTAGTATGTTATTAGTTACCTTTAAGATAGGCACCCAACCATAACAAGTAATTAAATAAAATAAAACAGCGAAAGTAGTCGAAATAAAATAACTAGTATGATATCGTCCTTCTATTTTATCGATTACGCGTAAATTGTAACTGCACTTTGGCACCGCTCTAGTTTGCGACGCCAAGCAGCGGCCGTACCACTAAAAAATTCAAGCATCGTCCATATCCATAGTGGTTAAATACATTGCGCCGTGGTTTACTGTATTGAACGTTCAACGTACAACGCATAGAACAAAAATATGCTTTTTCGTTCGATATGTTAGTTCGATCCCGAGAAATGATGCGGCGTTGCGTTTATTTATTAAAATATTAGTTGTTACTGACTTAAGTGAAAATACTAATACTCACATGTGGTGCGTGACTCCACCATTCATGCAGGTTTTAGTTTCATTCCTATTTTTGCATGTAACCACGCTACAATTCGGCATTTTGAGTAAACGTAGAAAAACATTTCAGATTCACGGCAAATTGCGACTAACATGCGGTGGGCAGTGACATGCCCATTTGGCCATGTCGCACCGACACGCGCCAAGCCCCCGTTTCATATCTATTCCTTTTTATCATCTGAGGTTTTAGGCTTTTGAATAAAATCACGCATTAATTAATTGTATTCTAGATAAAAAGCTGTGTTTGTATAATTTATAATTTTCAGTTCCTTTGGTAAGAAACGGACATAGCAATTTCTATAAAGGGCCGTTTTTTTTTACTGTACATAACAAAAAAAAAATTCTTCAAGAAATGAATACGTAAGTACCCAGTAATTTCCTAGTAGTGGGTCTACTGGTATAATTTCATTACATTACTATATATAAATAAGACTCAGATAATATGCAAACTATTAATATCCGTAAAACAAATTATTATTCTTATTACTGACAACTTTAAAACTCGTTAGTTTATTTTATACTAAAAAAACGAAACTAAATATACTTTGTCATATCATAGTATTTTAATACAAATAGAAAACTTGTGCTCAAAAATCAAATACTTACTTTATTCAAGTTATCTAACTTCGCTAACATGATGTTCTAGAACATCATGTTAGCGAAGTAATACTTACCACTTTTTAGTGCAAGTATCAATATCGGTCACGGAGTGAATTCCAACGGTGCGCTATACAGCTATTTGCATCGGCAAGCTCCGCGGTTAGTTCTATCCCGATCGCACTTACATATAGCTAGAAAGGGACGGCACCCGCGGCTGGTGCGATCTCGCTGTGCATGTGGGGGTTAGGTACGTTTGTGTGGGTGGTAGTAGTATTTACACACACAAACGCACTACGCGTGTCAAAATACCGAATTCTGAGCGAGCGCTTTTTTGAAGAGCACTCTTAAAGCCGGCTTCCATTCGTCTTGTCAGAGTGGGTTGTAATAACGGTAATATCAGACAATACTTATTGCCCTGTAATTCACGAACTATCTTCTTGATTTAAAGACAAACAAGTACTTACTTATTCTAAGATAAGCTAAGTATACACCACACCGACTGTATGTAAGACAAATAGCATGAAAAGTTCATCATCATGATCATAGTTATATAAGCCGAAAGACGTCCACTGCTGGACATAGGCCTCCCCTAAAGAGTGCTAAAACGACCGCTCCTGCGCCACCCGCATCCAGCCACGAAAAGATGAACGTTTCCGCTAAACAAATATAATATGACGATACAGATCGATATCGATATTATATCTGTCACGAAAATACGTTCCACAAAGCATTCTTAGTCAATTTTAAGTACGGTTTATAATAAAGTAGTCTTTAGGATGCCCTATTATGGTTAAGACGACAACAATGCATAGTTTTTTGTAACTTTAAGCAATAGGACAAAACTCTGTCGATATTTGTACTACTGAATAGATATTTTATTTCTATTGCACTTAATTACGAGCTCTACGAACCTGCACTTCTGTCCAATTCTGATGAAAAATAAAAATCGTCATGAAAATCTTCCCGAATAAGTGTCGAACTCGTGTATACTTTTTTTCTCCCTCGCTCAAAACATCTCTTCACACCGCTGCGCTCGCTCTTTTATTAATTTATTTATTATTTCCACCTGAGGTTCGAGCGTGTTTTGTTTACCACAACACAATTCGACAGAATGCATTCCCATGCGTTCCTATTATTCAGCATTTTTTGAAACTGCAAAATTGCAGACGACGAAGGAACCGTACACAGACAGTAAAGAACGTAGAACATTCCCCAACCCTTCTGCAACCTTTGTCTTATTTCATACTTGAATAAAAATTCAATATGCATGGAATTCGCTCCACGTGGAACATAGTTCTAGAAATATGCAGCGGAATGGAAATGCTACCGTGTAACATTTATATGCGGTTCTTCGATTCTCATCGCTCTTATATCAGCATCTATCTGTGCTGTGTCCATTGTCGCACGAAATTTATAGATAAAATTTTAATGGAATGACATTGAATTACTTAGATAGATAGTTTGGTAGTTTTACTTGTGCATTTTTGAAGAGTTAACTCTCCAAGTTAGGAGGCCACTTCCGAATTTGTCAGTGCGGGCTCGGTGCGGTATCGGTAAACTGTCAGCTGTCAGTGTCAATTATCAGTTAAGTCAGTATAGATTATTTACTTCGCTTTTATATATTTAGAAGAGTGTTTCCTGTTTCGTGCGGTACGAGTGCGGTATTACATGAGTATCGCGGCGCATAATACAACTGCGCAAAAATACTGACAGTATGCAGACAAGTAAGCAAATCTGTACGACATCAGTAAGTTCTCGGTAGAGTACGAAATACCGATAACTGATTCAGAATCAGAAACCAACATTTATATTCCATGCCGCTAAAGCTGAAGTGGCCTTAGACACCTCTATTTCTGTCCCATTAAGCGGTGAATAAATTAACCCATTCAGAGCCAATCTCGGTACAGATACACACCGCATGCTACGGGCACTTTTAACTTCATAATTATTATAATATAAATTTTAAGCTACGAGCGTAGCGTGACATTAAATGGGAGTAATAAAACGAGTCATTATTGACTAGAGTAATTCTCAACCGAGACGATAACGTGTCGCACGCAAAAATACAGTGGAAAATGTCGGCGGTGCATCACGATAAGTGCAAAGGCCAGAGATGGTTTCTGTTACACTCGTAGACAAAATCTAATTTAGTTTTGAAACTTTTACAATCCTGCGTCTAGACTTACGTCCAATTTTCTTAATGACATTGTAGTTTAATGTTTTCTTTCAATTAATTCGGTTTTGAGCTTTATTTGATTATTGCGAGAAGATCATTTGCGAAGGTTTGTGAGACAAATACTGTGTGAGTTTTGCTGAAACACTTGCTTGCTTGCTTTTCGTTTATTAAGTTTTTTACCAATACATTACATTTGTCGGCAGTAAGTAACCACTTTGCCTATCTATGGCAATTATATTTTACCGTCGAAATACCCAATGCATAGCAATAGTGATTATATATAGGTTGGAAATGGGTAAATTACTTTACTTTATGGTATTGAATTCGTATCGTATGATTATTGTGGAGGATGGGATGGATATAGGTTGCAAATCCCATTATGATACAGACACGCATAATCAACATTTGACTCTCATCATCATCATATCAGCCGAAATACGTCTACCGCTGGACATAGGCCACAATGACCGGTCCTGCGCCACCCGCATCCGCAGTCGATGGACTGGTGTTGTGGGGAGTGTGGGGTCTACCAACGGTGCGCCGTCTGGTACGTGGTCGCCACTCGAGAACCTTTCCGCTCCAACGGCCTTCGGTTCTACGTGCAATGTGCCCGCCCACTGCTACTTAAGTTTAGCAATTAATACTCTAGGTAACTCCAACTGCACTAACCGTTCTTTAGTTGCCATAATTATCATGTTAATTGAGCCCTCTCTTTACATTTTATCTAAAGGTATAATCAAGTATCAAAATATGGGTGAATAAATACTGCGTACCTTATTTTTACTTGAACGCATTTTAGCGGAAATTTATATCAAAATTTCATTTACGTGAGCACAATTTTAGGGTTCCGTTGCCACTTTTTTCCGAAACTATAAGAGCTATACTGTTGAAACTTGGTAAGTAGATGTATTCTGTGAACCGCATTACGATTTTCTTACAAAATTCGAAAAAAAAACATTAAGTTTTAGGGTTTCCCCGTACACAGAACTGAAACTCAATTTATTTTTTTCATCAATGGGTCTTCAAAAATGATATCAAGGTTTCTAATATTATTTTTTTCTAAACTGAATAGTTTACGCGAGAGACACTTCCAAAGTGGTAAAATGTGTGTGCCCCCCCCGCCCTAAAAATATATGATGTACCATGCAAACTTCCACCGAAAGTTGGTTTGAACGAGATCTAGTAAGTAGTTTTTTTTAATACGTTATGAATCGTAAACTGCAATTTATTTTACGGAACCCTTCATGTGCGAGTCCAACTCGCACTTGGCCGCTTTTTTCATCTATTTCAGTATAATAAGTGCTAGGTACACGTACGAACAAGCCTGCATCTGCGACATGCAATATCGATTTGTAAGTCACCAGCAGTAAATAGCGAGGTATATGAAAGTAGACTCCTTTGGGAATGCGGGGATTATTACGGAAGCGGTCGATAAATGTGACACGTTTGTCTTTTATTTTTACATACGTAATACTTACGTCAGGATTGTTACAAACGGAAATAGGTACCTACCTGGGAAACAGGAATTATAATATATAGGTACAGTCGCCATCACATACATCGGAGCAAACAAGCACGTCAAAAACATCGGAACACACCTCTATTTTCAAGGCATTAGGGTGAACCCTAATGCCGATATTTTTGAACACCTATATTGTACCTATGTATGTGATGGCGACTGTACCATACCATGTAAGAGTAATTGGCAGTCCATATCAAAAGGGGTGGAAGGGGCCTTTGACGCGACGAAGATTCGCGTTTGTATTAGAGCATAGTCAATAATGGCGTAAGTAGGTAAGGGTAGGCACCCTAAAATCCTTTTTGATTTGGATTGCCACATTTACTAAAACCACATTTATTAAAATGTGGAAAATAAGTGTTCACTTCACCACTTCAAGGAACAGTTCAATATTATTTTAAAATGTGCCAGAATAACGCACTTTTTTCATACACCCGGTTTTTATTTGGTGTGCACAAATGTTTGATTGTGTAAAAGAGACCTTCAACTAAATTTGATGGCCGTGAATTTGATTCTTTGCATTCGACCCCCCAATGGACAAAGGGTAGACAGCTATATGGACCTTAGTGGAACGCTCACGTTTCTAGTAGACATTTAAAATCGGTACCATATCGCATGATTACATAATAGGCCCCCGTTATAGAGGAAGTTTCGACTAAGCTATCACCTGCCCCTTGGACTATTTTGCCGTTCAAGCTAGTAGGATTCTCGGCTATTTTTATGGCCAGACTAGTACAGCGGAATTGTGTTTTACGCGAAATATGAATAACACAGGTTGTTGAGCCATATTGGACTTTGTAGCCTAGTAGATTGGGATCAATTTGCATCGATATAAATCAACTGTGTGGGTTTTATCTCACCAAATGAATTGATCATGGACATGGACTTTGGAGCTTTGACACAATAGAACCCGGATCCCACCTTCTCAAGTTAACCATCACAAAAAAAATATATTCCAAGATTATTCTCACCTACTTTAATCATATCATTAGTAGCCTGCGCGTCTCCGCCTGCATATTGAAAATATCGCAAGCAAAGCTGTGAGATTAAATATATATTATGTTCATCCTATATACTGGTGAAAGAATTTTGAAAACTGGATAGTTCAGCAGATTACCCCCTACATACAAACGTACGAGTATAGAGCTACACCCTCACAAAACTACACACTTACATACTTTACCCCTTTATTTACTTTATTAGGGTTCCGTACCCAAAGGGTAAAACGGGACCTTATTACTGAGACTCCACTGTCCGTCCGTCGGTCTGTCTGTCCGTCTGTCACCAGGCTGTATCTCATGAACCGTTATGTGATAGTTAGACAGTAGAAATTTTCACAGATTTCAGTTGACGCTGTAACAACAAATACTAAAAACAGAATAAAACAAATATTTAAGGGGACTCCCATACAACAAACGTGATTTTTTTGCCGTTTTTATAGAAAATGGTACGAAGTAGTCCGTTTCAAAGTGGGACAAAATTCTTTATTATTGCCGGCTACCAGTTGTTTTCCTCAACATGTCAGACTTCTCAACCGGTTCTCATGAAGTTTTGTGAGCCGGTTCGAAAACCAGATTATTTTACGATTCAGATTTTGGATATCAATTAAAACAATAAAAAAAAAACACCGACTCACAGAGCCACTACTATTATTTCAGATTACTCGTACTTTGACATAAGTCCAAGTCTTGGTTCCATTTTCTGATAGTACAACTTCCCACACTAGTAGTAAGCAGTAGGTACCTATAAACACGTAGTGAGATAAAACGTATAATTGGTATAATCTTATTCCATGACCAGCCTTACCTGGCCAAGTGTAAACTAGTGTCCGACCGAAACAAGATTTTGGCTTCAGTTTCGGCCGGAAGCAAAAACAAATTTCAGCCTTTGCTTCAGTTTCGGCCGGTACCGAAACTAATTCATAATTAATCTAGCCTTACCTACTATAGAGAATTCGCTTGCACTTTCAAAATCTACAAAAAACAATATCAGTTTCGTTGTTCTATGTTTCTTTTTCTTTGGTTCTTCTATGATTTTTTTAATACCACTATTGTCACCGTAGCCTATGAACAGAGCGGACACCGATAAAAAAAGTATACGAGATCGAAACTGTGGGCAAAACTGAAGTTTCGGCCTTTTCGGCTGAAACTGGCGGAATCTGGCCGAAACCGAAACTTTTGTCAGACACTACTGTAAACTTGTTTTCATTATCCGCATGGCAAAGCAATCGTCTGCGGCTTATCCCTTGGGAGTCGTGCTTTTTCTCAGCATTAGAATTCTTGGTCACTTTACAGTTAATCTTGGAACAAATTAAAAAATAAGGTGTTAGGGCTCGGCCCGATGTCCACGCCGCGGCGTCGTCGCCGTCAAACGGCAGAAACTCACGTTGCAGTCGTTTATTTTCCCGGCGCGGCGCGCACCGTAGAATCTCACGGTGTAGCGCCGCAAAAATTCAGATACAAGCGCCGCAGAAATTCACGGCGCGGCGTCGTGAGAATCCGCGACGCCGCGCCGTGAATTTCTGCGGCGCTTGTATCTACAATGTACTGGCAATCTTCGGAAATACTGATCCGATTTCAAAGGATCATAGGCATACCTTATCCCTCGGTTTAGCTTGAGTTCTTAGTAATGGGCGGACGTATAAGCCCCGCGAGCAGTAGTATTTATTACACACATATTGTATATATAAAGAAAAAAACAACATATCAGCTAACGATCACTAAATCCAAATACGTCGACACACACGAATCACTTTTTCCAAGCCAACGAAAAGGACAGTAATGTTCAAAAGCATTAACAACATAAATACCATAGCAAAGGTTCAATTATCACTAGATTTAGCAAAATTGAACTTTAATCTGAATAGAATAAGGGCTTTGATACCAGCACGTAGAGAATGCACCAACTGTAACAGAAGTTCGGACGATGTCGCGTGGAATACCGATGCCCCCACATGCATTATGTATCCTAAAGCCCAAATGAATGCACTGGGGAAAAACAACGACACGGATGCGCGGTCCCTGGAAGAGCCTCGACTTTGTGTTATTTGTTGTAAGGAAAGCAAACAACCCTCACTAGCAAATTTGTGGTGGTGGGGGCGGCACTACACAGAGGTTATAAAAGTGCTGCTCCCACCATAAGTGCGAGAAGGACGAATGCTTTATAAACGCGATTATGCTACAGGAAGGTAATAGTCCGTAAGCCCACTCCCAATACGCCTACGTCTCATGACAACACGATAAAATGCATGGCAGCAGGTCCAGAAAGTTGTGCTGAGCAAGAATCAAAAGATTACCGCACCTAAAAATGGCCGAAAGTTTGAAAATATTGTGAGGGTATAGGTATATTTACGTCATGTGACACCAGTACGAGGCATGTGGCATACTTTAGCCCTTTAACCGTAGAGAGAGTAAACTTAAGTTTGTCAGTCTAGAAATGACCGAAAGTAAGTACTTGGTAGACGGTGCCACAGTTGGCGACCTTTGACACCGTCATGATATCACCTAATCAACGCCTAAAACGTTTGCAAAATACACCAGGTATGCGTCCTAATGCTTGACACCTTAATGCCTATTAGTTGTCACCTTTTGTTCACCTCTCTGTTTTGACATAAGATTGAATGTGTCAAGTAGACCAGTGTCGGGCATTGATACATTTACCTTCTATTTAAATCCGTTAGTCACTTCCAGAGTTTCAGGTTATTTGCCCACCGTGTCCCCGGTGGACGTGTAGCCGCGGCTAAACGACGGAAATAAAATTCCTATAAATATTGAGCAACCATATTTTTCTCACTTTGTCGCGACCGTGCGTCTGCAGCTCACCGGATCAAGAGGACTAAGGCCGCGACACACGATGGGTGATTTTGTTGCGATTTAAATCAGACAACCAAAAAAGTTGGTTCTCAAATTGACGTTAAATTGATTTTTTTTTTAATTTGATAGAATGTTGACGTTATTTCATATTTAACATATTTGGCGTCACCCCTCATCAGTCATTGAGACGGTCAATTTTGTACTCACCACGGGCAGCAATAAAGAAAGCCTCAGACTACATATTTACCTACTCAAATGCGCGGTATTAGAATAATCTGATGGTGCAACGCAATCGTGCGAGGATTACCTAAATATTCAAGTCATTTATATTTTCTCACCAGTTTATAATAGTCTACCTATGTCCTGATTTTTTTAATGCCTACATAGGAATATAAATCATAGCCATCAAAACAGTGATCATCATATTCTCAAATCAATAGGGTCATCAACGAACATGTATTGGCCTCTGAAATTGCAAGCGTTCATAAGCTACGATGTTCGCTTATTTTCATAATGGTAGCCTAAATTGCATTTTTATATGTTTTCAAAATAACTTTTACTTCGCTTGGCAACTACAGGTAGCGCGGGTGTGCGAAGTTGGCAACTGTGGTCGCCAATGGTGTTTGATAAATGCATTTAATTGTATCTGAACGCATCCTTATGGAATACTGTGTGCCTTTACCCAAGGCATGCAATGCGCGTACGGCGACTGATCTTTAGGGCCCCTTCGATTTTTTAGGGATCAGCAAGATATTGCTTCCCTTTGTAAATGCAACGGGATTTGTGTTAAACGAATGGGACGATATGTTTCCATATAGCTTGGGGTGTCTCGAGAAGCCGAAAAAATACAAAGAATATGTTGACGAGTACGTCAATGGGGAAATAGATGTAGTGGTAAAATTGTTGCAAAATCAGGGGGCTTGTTCACAACATTTTAATCACAGTGCGCCACCTTCAGAGGCCGCAGTCCAACGCGGTGGTCCGACCAGATTAACAAACGGCGAATCATCAAGGTCCATGATGCTTTAGAGCCGCAAGAGACCAAAATACCTGGAAATCGGTCATCCAGGACAAAGTGACCCATGGGCAAAATCACGACCCTCAGTGGAGAACCAGGGGTCGGATACCGGTATTACCACCATACATAATTTACTTTGAAAACAAAGTTTTAACCGACGAAAAATCAATCATCCCCTATTTTCGTACCGTTAGGGTTGGTTTTTCTTTCCAAATTTATATGGGACCAACTTCGGGTTATACCCTTTCCAATAAAAAAAGAATTATCAAAATCGAACTACTCTATAAAAAGTTATGCATGGTCATACATAAAAAATAAATATATACGCGTCAAATTGAGAACCTCCTCCGTTTTTTTCGTCGGTTGAAAAATACCGGTATTAATACGTTCAATTCCGTTCTTTGGTTTATGATAGAGACGATGTTCGGATATTTGTGAACACCTTTGCCGTTAATTGAACTGATGGTGATTGTATATGTGATAAGAGCCTAAAATAATTCAAAAAAGGGGTTTTTAGAAAAAACCGTTTCCGAATCCCTGGAGTAAGGTATCAGTACGAGTATGTTGTCAGCTTACAGTGTCAACTGTAATTTAAGTCAGTACACATTGTTTACTGCGCGCATTTAATAGACCAGCGGCTGAACAAAAATGGGTTTTGATAACATTAAAGTTTTTTTCTTTTTTGATATGTCATTGGAGGCATGTTAAATAATACTTATACAAAAAGTTAGAAGTTTTTAGGTTCGGCTTTCGGTTATATTGAAATATTTTATTTTTAGCCAAGAACTATGTAAATATAGAATTAGAGTTACAAAAAACTGTAACATATCCAATAACACTTTAGTTTCTTTAAAATAATCTGTTATTAGAAGTCTGGAACATCTTCATTTTGGTGAACAAAAAAATGCAAATAATTTTGCAAATAAAGAATTAGAGTAACTGATATTGTAAAATTATGATGTAATCGATCCACTTAATATACTGGAAAAAAGTTAGATGTGTAGACAATTGGCTTGTGTAGATATTTATGTCTGGTTAAGCAGTATAACCAATATTGAATTAGAGTTTGTAGAGTTAATAATAAACGGTCTTGACAATGATCTCAGTTACCAAACAAAAGTTTAGAAATATAGAATCACGGCGACACTAAATACTGATATGTATAGGTAAGCATTCCGTGCCTATATTACTACGTTTCAAACGCGCTGTATTGTATGCGCGCGCCGTGCTGTGCGCTGTGGCGCTGTGGCACCAGGCAGCAATCAGCGGTGGCGGGGCAGCGGGGTGCCCTTAACTCATCCATAAAAAAAACCGCAAAGCATGTTTTAAACTAATATCAATGGAAAATTGTTATTTTGTTTTAAGTACGCTAATGGAAATACAAAGACGAAACTTACCCTTATTTATTACTATACTAGGAATTGCCCGCGGTTTCGTCGGCGTTAAGTCCATTATAAAGTAGGTTTTTACTTATAGTTTTATGTTAAAGTAAGTATTGGTTGCTTACACAATGGTAACAAATAACAAAAATACAACTTTTTACAACAAAATTATAATTGCAACATTTGCAAATCATTCATTTTTGTAATTGTAGGTATATACATAATAACTAGGGTACGGACAAGTGGTGGCAAATTTCACACAGAAGGTAGTAGAGTCGCCTAGATATTTTTATGACTAAACAAATACTGATTGAATGATTTATTTCTTTTAAGTTTTTTTTATTCTCTTGCGACTAAATATTAAGTTTTTGAAATGAAAATGTACATGTATTTACATTTTATGTTTAAAGAACTTTATTTTTTATAAAGAATCAACATATTTCACTTACATGAGAAAAGTTATAAGTTAATACTAAATCTAAGCATACAGTGTTAACAATTGTACAAAAATCATAGTGGGTAGACATGCATATTATATAATACAGGGTATATTATTCAAACGGTGCAGTGAGGGAATATCCGAAACTATAAGATATACGTAAATTTGCTCTAAGGAGTTACGAGACCGATTTTAGAAAAAATCAAAACTGCATTCAAAGATTTTCAAAAAAGCCTCATACACAGCCGGGAATCGAACCCGGTCAAATCTGTCTAAAAATCAGAGTGCGTTATTTTGCGTAAATTAATAGTGTAATGTAAGGAAGAATTGGTGCTAAGGAACCCTGTATCTACAATCCCAGGAAGATGCTGAATTTCATAGTTTAATGTACGGAAATGGATCTCCCCGCACAAATAGTGTACCTACCTACAATGAGTAAGTATGGGAATTATATTTTTTTACAGCTTTGAAAAGATTGGTGTAAATAATGAATATAAATTAAAAAAAACCACGAGTTTACCAATTTTGTCTAGTTTCAGACGCCACAGTTATTCTCCCTATACTTACTAAGGAGCTTAGTATGGGGAAATCCATTTTCGTACATCAAACTATGAAATTAGGCATTTTCCTGTGATTGTAGATACAGGGTTCCTTAGCAACAATTTTCCATTACAATTCCCGACTTTAGAAATTCCGGAATCTCGGGCAATGTTTCCGATATTACAATTCCGGAATTGGTACACTTAGAATATCGGAAATTCCTGAACTGGATTTTATGTATTTCCAGAATTTATGACTGTTTATTTTCATAGTTTACCATAAACTGGATAAGTCTCGTGACTTTTCGTATCTCTTATAGTTTCGGATTTTTCCTCACTGCCCCGTTTGAATAATACAACCTGTATATAACGCTAAAGTTCGGCCGCCTTGTTGCGGCGATAACGGCGATTTTTGTTTAAGTTATCTTTCCACAAAAATTTCAATCTTTCGTCTACTACAGACTACAGATGCCATTGTGTTGGCATTTACGACTTTGTACGCTAACAAATCTGCCCTTCTTTTCAACCATTTTGCAAGTACTGCGTTTGCAATAGGTGGTTTCGAGATAAACGCGGTAAACATATTTTTTGGTATCTATACAACAAATCTATGTTATACAACTTTTGAAGTGTACTGAAAAATTGTTAAAAAAATAAATCTTTAGATTGAAATATTTTTTACTTTACTGCCTTATTTAGATAAAATACGCAGTACTGCATTTTCATCAACTATATGGGTTTGCAGTTAGGCCTATGTCCAGCAGTGGACGTCTTTCGGCTGATATGATGATCTGGGTTTGCAGGTATTACAGTATCACTAAGGCTTAATGCAGTATTTGTGTATATTACTGCAAAATCACCTAGCACGTGTTAAATACTGCGTTTCTAGTTCGCAATCATGCTCTATTTTCGTACCTATGTAGTAATAAATAAGTGTTGGTAAGATTTAACTTCAGACAATTATTGAAGTGACGAAGAGACGAAATAAAATTGAGTTTAGGTAGGTACTAGAAAAAAATAATATTTTTCTTATCAGCGTATCAAATTATTATTTTTAATAGTCTATAAAATGTGTTTCAGGATTTTTTTTTTATTAGAGTCTATTATTATAAAACACTTCCACTCATCAAGCCATCAATCACTCTTTTGAATTATACAAGGTGTAACCAAATCAAGTGCGAATATTTCACTCTGATTTGCTAGCACGAAATGCTGCACTGTACCTACCGTGTGGCTTCGGTGCATGCGTAGCTTTATGTTACTCTCGAATACCTCTCGATACTCTTAAGCGCAGCACTGTGGAATAAGTACTACGTTTAAGTACTTTTAGCGTGGCAAGAGTAGCTCTTTGGTTTTCTCGCTAAACTCAAACGCAGTAATTTTGAATACTGCGTTTGGCTTTAGTTAGTATTCGTTGCAAAAAAGTTATATGCCTAATGAATATGCAGTAAACGTAGCAAGTACTTCACAACCTTCTAGCACATGCTGAATGCGGTAGATCTTGTTAGCATAAGTAATATTTTTGTGAAAGTACTGCGTTTTTGGTTAGATAAGAAACATGTTTGAAATATAAAAAAAGACCTGAAATTTTTTTTTAGGCTTGTGATGTCATTTTTGCAGAAAAGTGAAAATCTCAAAAATGACTACTGCAAGTACAATTATCAGGGCCTTTGGCCACATTATCAACTGTTCCGTGTACTGCAACTACTGCAAGCCATAAATTGCAATAAAATATATTTTTTCTACTCCTGTACCGTTATCTGTCATTTATATAGGCTGTAGCTCAAATACAATTACACCACTAAAATAAGTCGTGGAAAAACTCTATGCTCTATGGCCCAAAAACGCACTGTATAGCGTACTTTTTTGGTTCATACATTTTTCATAAAAGCACTGTTTAACTTTTTTTTTAATCGGCCGCTATATTGCAGTGATGCCAACTTCATAAACAAATATTTCGAAATAAAAGTATTTATTTACTATTTAATATTTGTACATTATGAATTATTTACTACAATAATAATAAATCATCATCTATTGTGTGTTAAATTACATGTTTTATAAATTGTTGGTATTATTTATAAAAATAAACAGTTCAAATTCGGTCCGGGTCCGGATTCAGTTTGGTTCGGATGGCAAGTGCAAACAAATTAAAAACAAAACAAACCATAAACAAAAGCTGTCACATTTCCAATTTCCCACCAAAATGTCCAAAATACAGTTCAAAATGAAAAAAACGAAAGATGATAAACTATTAGTCCTAAACTATTAAGATTGTATTCGTGTTTTTGAAGACAAAAGTGTACGTTCCTTTTAAAATGGTCGAAGAAATTAATAACTGCACTCCTGAAGAAATTGCGTGAGTAGCAAAAGTACGAATAGAAAACTTGCTGCCTGAAAAAATTAACTATTCTGTAGTCTGCTATCACAGATAACCTCCGTTATCTGTGTCTGCTATTTATTTAAAATTTGTCGTAGAAAAAGTATTGTATGCAACGGTGTATAACTGGTCTAAAAACGCTCGTGGCGTCTTAAATTGCGATGCTTGCCAAGGCTCGCACCGCAACCCACGCCACTCGTCTTTTAAGACCCTTCTTATACAACAGTTGCATAAAATACTACAAAATACTTAATATAATTTGGATATATTTTTATTTTTGATATCCAAATTACATTATAGTTTAATACTCTAAAAATATAAATTAAATAAATAATGTATTCATTCAACCGTAAAAAGTAAATAAAAAGCAACGACTCCATTTTACTCCCTGTGCGAAATTTGCCACCACTTTTGTCTGGACGCTACTAATAACAATTTTAAATTAACTTCTGTAACTTCACATTATTCCATGCAGATTTTTCCATAAAAACCAGTATCTGTCAGTTTTTATTGTACATAATAAAATTAAAAATAGGTAAACTAATGTTACATCTTATAGGTTTTGACATAGCTATAATAAAAAATCTTCCTTTTCACCCGCTTTTCCAAACATTGAATATCTCCGAAACATAAAACCGCCTTATGGTACCTTTACACGTGGACCATCACTAATATTGTACCAGTGCTGTAATACGTATTTTCCTGAAGGAAGGTTTTCAAAAACTATTTTGATTAGTTCTTTGAAAGAGCTGTTTAAATAGACGATTTTTATAACATATATTTTTTTCATTTGAATCTGGTTACTTTTAATTTTTTCTACATATGTTTTACTATGCTCGAATCTGGGTTTTGCCCCCAAAAAAATCTCATAAACTATACATAAAAAGTTTTTGCGCCTTCCCTATTTTAAACATATAAATACGCAAAATGTTTTTTTTTAAATGCGGCAGAACGGGGGCGCGCGGGCGTGGCGAGGGATACCTAGCAAGCGATAGCTCGCAAGGTCGACTAAGATCTGCTCCGCCGTAGCAAAGATAATTATATTGGCCGTAGCTACAACTTGTAGCGCGGCTTGGTTTTCGCGCCTTTTTTTAATAATATGCGTTTATGATGCAAACTATACACAGAAATTTCTTACTTTCCATAATATGGCTGCATATATTATTTTATAGTATTAGACTTATTTTTATAGACTCTAATTCAATATTAGATCTTACAGGACAAAAAATGCGTATTAATTTTAAAGCTTTTATCTTATTCCTCTAAACATTTGGCTTTGTCTATTTACTTAAGAATTTAGAGATATTGTTGTGGATTTTTAAAACTCTAATTCAATATCGACTAAATAATAAGCTAATTCTGGTTTGACGTAGTAGCGGGTGTTTTTTTTTTTCTAAAAACTTAACAGTGTAAAGCGTCATACATATTATAAACGATGAAGCTTAAACTTTGCACTTTAATTCAATATACACAAATCATCAATAAAAATAAATAAATACCTAATTTATATCTAACCCTCGTTCTAACTTTTCTTCATATAATACAAATATGCTTGAAAATAAGTCGTATGCCATATAAACATAACTTTTCCGACTTTAGAATTATCAAAACTTCTAGGGCCAAAATCCGGTTCCACTACTGAGCTATAAATGAGATGCGCGGAAGCGGGGCGGTACGAATGCGGTACTGCATGTGTACCGCGTCGCAACCGCGCACTAAAATGGTGCAATGTAATACTGCCAGTATACCAACAAGTGCATTTCAATGAGGACCCGTTTCAGAGGTAACTTGAAAGGGAAATCAAAAATGGACCATGCAAATTATTCAGGTATCTAATTGATTACCAAAATACTCCATTTTGAAGTGCAATTGACAAAAATACAATTAGGTAAAATGCGCAATCACACTAAATTACACACAAAAATTCTTTAAAATTAAACTCGACCTACTAATAATAGACGTAATAAGACTATACCAATTTGCATGACTATTTTATATTTTCTTAAAAGTAATTTTTAATTTCAATCAACTTCTTAACCAATTGCAGTCCAATACATTTATAAAAAAATGTGTAAAAATTAAATTGAAAACCGTTGACATGTAATCTAATTTCAATTTGAAAGTTTCTTAGCCAGGTATTAATGAAATTGAAGTTATTTGATATCAATAAGCTTTCGTCGATGCCAATATTTGAATTCTAGGACTTACGGGATTTTAAGAAAGGTATTATATTGAAGCCCCATCTCACCAAATATGGGCTTCTAATTTAAAAGTTGCCTATGGATAGAGTCTGGCCAGGGAAAGATGAGCCTGAGATTTATAAGGCAACAGTAATATCATTGTCAAATGTGTCAAACCGTCGTACTAATTTATGATTTCCTTCTCTTGCTGTCTCTGATTTTCCGATTGATACTTGATATAGTAACTAAGAAAGTAAATGTTCCATAAACTGTTTTTGCTTTTTAAGAGAATATAAAATTTGATAATGTAGTGTTGCTAAATGGATAGTAATTATCACAGTATTTTAATGAAGTAGGTATAAATTATAAAATAAAATAAAAATCATAACTTTAAACTTAAGAAAAACAATGCATTTTTTTATTGTCCAAGAGCAAATTTATAGCTACCAATAGAATCCTTACGCTTTTATAGAAACTAAATTGTAATCATAAAAAGTTCAATTAGGTATTATGGCTCGTCAAAACTAAAATTATGGAGAGTGGTTTTGATAACTCTTCTTAAATCTAAATTAGAATGAAGCCTATATAAGAAAGGGCCTAAGACGGTTGCCATTTTATCATTTATCGTTGCGGATAAGACATCCGTCACTCTCACACTCGTATATATGTCAGAACGTGACAGATATGCGCTAGCACCCATAGGCTAAAGTATCCGGTTACCATTATTCGCATGACCTATTCTTGTTTGCCACAGTTATCAGTGGTATCAAAAAGTTCTTAGTTCTTAGTTAGCTGGGGCAAAAAATCTTTTGTATATCCCGCTGTTCTTCTCTACAGGTCGCATTTCTCAACTGACACTCTTCAAATTTTGGCCAGCGAAAGATGAGCCTAGAAAAGAGGGGCAAATTAAAAAAAAACTATTTTGCAACACCGTGTAACGCGATGAAATAATAATGATATTTGAACAATTATTACTGATCAAGCAGAAGGAAGCAAACTTATATTCGAAATAAAACTCTTTAAGGTGTTCGATTGACAGGTTCAATAATTATAAAGAATGTGTGGCAATTCGGGTTTTCAAGAATATTTTTTTTTTTGAGTAAGACAGCCTCACGAGTACTACAACCACAGAATAAGTAAAAGTACTACGTACAGAAGGTCTCTGTTAACAAATTCCCTGTTTAGGTGCGCCAAACGTGCCTAAATGTGGCCATCCCTTTCTATCGCGCGGCAACTACTAATGGGCCGCCAATTTGGCGGCCGGCCGGCGTGTACTTGTAGCGGCGCGACGGAATCACAGAGTGAACCGCCCCTGCTACAACTCACAGAGACTAGTAGGTACCTATCTCACGTCCGCTCCCGATCGGCCGGTCTCATCAAGAAGCATACCTACCTAATTAGCTCTCGCCTTGGGCTCCGAGAAGGTAGGATTCTTATGAATAATTCTTAGTTTAAAACGAGAAAGGACGCAAAAAAGATCGAGAAACTTGAGTAGTAAATGTGATCCTGGTGTCAAGTTTGAATCTTATTTCGTTCTTAGTGTTTCTTAGTGTTGTATCCGTTGAATATTATGTGATTGAGAGCATGCTGTGTTAAAGTTAGTAATTAGGTGTAGTATTTAAAGGACAGAAGTACGAGCTATAAAATTGCGACTTCAAGATTTTCGAACTTGGTTCGTTGAGTGATCGAATAATAAAAAATCATCATCATTGTCAGCCCGTAATCGCCCACTGCTGAGCATAGGCCTCTCTTCGAGTACGCCACCCGTCCCTATCCTGAGCTAATCTTATCCAGAAGTGACCCGCGATTTTCCTAATATCGTCCACCCATCGAGCTGGTGGACGGCCGACGCTCCTTTTACCAAGAAGTGGCCACCAATCTGACACCTTTTCGGTCCACCTACCATCATTCTGCCTGGCAAGGTGTCCTGCCCAGCTCCACTTGAGTTTGGTAATGGTATCTCCAACGTAATAAAAAATGCCCGCCATAAAATTAAAGATGGGCGACGGAGGAGTTGGTTCCTATCAAAAACTTAGAGCTTTGTAAGTACCTAACTTGTACCTGAAAAAAAAAAAATTTTTTGTCCAGCGTGTTCGCATTTACGACAATTTGTTCCAGCAATTTTGGCACTAATAAACTATTTTCTTTCTTTCTTTTTCTTTCAAATCTGCTCCACTAGTGTCAATCCCAACTATAAAACACTACCTAAATACTTACTTTCTACTTATTTTCAACAAGCCTTGCTATTTCCTGATACACTAAGCTGACAGTGAAACGTTAAAAACGCGAATCCATCACGTCCGTAAAGGGTCATTAATGTTATTGGATTATTTTCATTAAGTGCATAGTTCCACGCGGCTACGTGTGCAGAATACGGGCGGATGACTTGTTTGTTTAATACCGACAATACGGGAACTACGAGGGTTCTTTGTATGGCCATTTCTTCCAACTTTACGGAACCCCAGCCAGCATCGCCTAGTGATGCTTCGTAGAGTGGCGAAGCACGTGGATAAGTTTTTCTTCCTGGCTTGGTCATAGATTTTAACAGTGATATAACAACGAAAATTCGGACAAAAAACACAGTTGGGAAATAAAATGTAGTGCTCGCGATAGGTAACCAGATTTCATAGTATTTTATTTAAGTAGTACCTGGGTCATTGTCAGATTTAGGTTCGCGTCTCTTCGGTGGACATTGCCACAGTTAAGGGCTATAAAGCCTAATTTTTGGTTGATCACTGAATCTCCATAAACGGCGTTGCCCCTTCTATGTGATAAAAACATATTATATGTGAGCGTAAGCCCTTAACTATTGACCACCGGAAAGATGATTTTTGTTTTTGTACTCGACGATTAAAATATGTGTATTAAGATTTCATAGAGAATACTGCAACGTCACTCTTTTCATAGTTGTAGTCCATGTTACTGTCGAAACAATCGAAATAACTACTTTTCGATACGCTCCAGACAACTAAAATAAATTCGACCAATCACGTGGCTGCTTTACTGAACTGTAATGAATTGGACCAATAGAATCGCTTTGATGTCGTACGCTCGTTGATGTCTTTTAAGATATCAACAAGCATACGAGCGATGAGCTGCACTTCGTTTCAACAGTATCGAGTTTGTTTAATTAGTTCAGTTGACTCGTAGAAAATTTATTTTAATGAACTCGTACAAAAAGTATTGTTCACTATAGTGTTATAATCAAGCTTTTTAATCTCGTACCTTAACACGGTACTCGACTAAAAAGCTCTCTATTATAACACGATTGTGAAAAATACTATTTTGTGATTGACAATGACCCACCTAGCAGCAGTAAGTAACAATAATATGCATTCACAATTTATTTTATTCATGTTTTTGTGATAATGGTGTCATTTAATCAGTTAATGACCGGGTTCTATCACTGCTAAAATCTATCACCAAGGATTATCGCAATCAATCACAAAATGTTATTTCCCAACTTTATCGTTATTTTCATATCGGCCATAAGCCATTTTGCTCTGAAACAATAAAGTTTTCATGATTATTATAAAACAAACCTAACATAATAATGGGTTTTATCTACATGCCAAGTATATAAAAAAACAGCCAAGTGCGAGTCGGACTCGCCCATGAAGGGTTCCGTAAAATACAATGCGGTTTACGATTTATGACGTATTAAAAAAAAACTACTTACTAGATCTCGTTCAAATCAATTTTCGGTGGAAGTTAGTATGGTAGTAGTGTACATCATATATTTTTTAGTTTTATCATTCTCTTGTTTTAGAAGTTACAGAGGGAGGGGGGGGGCATACATTTTACCACTTTGGAAGTGTCTCTCGCGCAAACTATTCAGTTTAGAAAAAAATAAAACCTCAATATCATTTTTGAATTCAGTTTAGAAAAAAATAAAACCTCAATATCATTTTTGAAGACCTATCCATGATAGCCCACACATTGGGTTTGATAAAAAAATAAATTTCGAGTTTCAGTTCTAATTTTGGGGAACCCCCAAAATTTATTGTTATTTTTTTCTATCTTTGTGTAAAAATCTTATTGCGGTTCACAGAATACATCTACTTACCAAATTTAAACAGTATAGTTCTTATAGTTTCGGAAAAAAATGGCTGTGACATACGGACGGACAGACGGACATGATGAATCCATAAGGGTTCCGTTTTTAAACAAAAGTTTAGTAAATAATCTTAAATATTAAAGATTGTACTAAATGTAACTGATATATATAATTTTATCACAGATCTGAAAATAAACAGTTCAAATTTTTTTTTTTTTGTCATATGGCTACGGAACCCTAAAAAGAAACAAAATCTATACGGTCTTCGAGAAAACTGGCTTTTTTGTCGTAAGGAAAATTCGGACAAACGATACAGTTGGGAGAAATCGAATGAATGACATTTCACTACAGAATAATATAAAGAAAACTGACATGTACATTACTTGTATTTTATCAATAAATTGATTGAATAAATTAACTAGTTACACGTCATGACAGGTCGCATAAAAAGAAAAATTAAAAAATCGTGTTAGTTAATATAAACTAAAGTTGCTGTTTGCCCTCGGACGTGTCGCTAGTGCAGCCCAGTATGCTCCATGTATTACGGAGCCTTATTTGCATCGCTGTTCGCGCAGCTCGCTCAAGTTTATAATTAGCTATTTCCTTGTGCCCGCGGCTGGCAGTGATGTGCTTCCCATTCCCAGGAATACGTATTCATATTCATATTAGCAATTAGTAGGTACGCCTATGTATGCTGACCAAAATTTGTTTCCGCCCTCGTGGACGCTGTCTACTGGCAGTGCCAACGTCACGAACTGTGGCGCGTAGTAGTTCCCCGCTGGTTCGTCCTTTGCAACTTCTGAATGGGCTCCTTGCATCAGCTCCCGAGTGCGATTTCTTAGCGAGTAGATGGAGTGTAGTGCGTGATGAATGTCTAAAGTTCTGCGAGAAGATTGATGTGCGTACTCCTCTGTTAATTATTAGAACTGTTGATGTTAATATTGGTACTGCTGTAATAGGTACTGCTAATTTAAATTATGTTGTTAATCGATCTTGTCCTATAGTTTCGCAGTTGTTTAGTAATTAGGTACTCTTATGCTGTGTAACTAGTTTAAATAAATAAATATTCATGAAATAATCATAAAATATTCAAACTACATAATATAGAAAATTTTAAGAAAATAAAATTACAGCACACACAAAAATATTACGTTATTGTACAGTAAGCATCATAAACATACATGTATAGTTATCGACCTTATTGAACGAGCGAGCGAAGCGAACGAAGTTGTGTGCTTCAGCTTGGGCCAAAATTGTTCGTGTCCGTATGTCCCGCTGTCCCCCTGTCCGGCTGTTCTGCTCTACAGGTTGCATGTCTCAACCGATTCTCGTGAAATGTTGTAAGCAGGTTCGTTAATTATACAGATTTTTTTATCGATTCACTTCGTCAATTTTTTTTTAAGACAAGCTCGCTTGCTCGTGCTTTTACGGCTCACAGAGCCTCTAGTTTCTAAACAATAAGGTCCTACAACCACCTAGCTTGTATCCTGTATCTGTTTATAGTGCTGAATGTACAGGGTGTGGCCTGTAATAGGAGCAAAAAATTAAACGGTAGATTATTAAGCTTGTGAACAACTATTTCCACAAGGATAAACTTGAAAAAAAAATATTTTTTTAGATTTGTTTTTTCTTCAAAATAACTTTAGTTGTATTTTTTTACTCTTCTGGAGTGCTACCAGTAACTTTTTATTTTAATAACACTAAAAAAAATGAAATGAAAATCAAAAAATTATAAAAATATCTTTTGAAAACAAAAATGCAAAAACAATTATGACTCGTTACATGATGTTACCTCAAAATCCGCATTGACTGCTGTGCTATGATGTCGTGGTGCCAAGATACATTACTTGGAAGTCATAACTTTAGATCAAAATATTTCCAAATCAAAAACAAAAAAGTGGGACACAAGGGGTTACTACAAATGCTCTAAGGAAGCGTCCCTTTGAATATTTGCTCCTATTACAGGCTACATCCTGTATGTCCACTCAACATCAGAAATCATTAAGTTACCTATGTCGTACTAAATTCGATTAAACACAAAAAAAATGTGCTCGATACTGTACCGGCAAGATTTCCGGGGCTACATTTTAGTGCATCAATGTGCAACTCAACTGAACCACAATGGTGCCATCCGCCACAGCTCCAGGAATGCCCAGCGCAGAAGGAACCACCCAGCACCATCGATTGTGCTAAGAAGATACTCGTACGAACACTAGGCGTTTAGGCACAACACTAGGCGGGTGTTAATTAACCGAGAACTGCAATAACACACGACACGAGTGTGTCAATATGTTTAAACGCGGCGTAGTTTAATAGACTGTTGTTGCTGTGGCTAATAAGATGACGTCGCTAAAGGCAGAAGATGAGAAAAGGTTTTGCGTAAAACCGTGTTACTGACGCCGAAATCGAGAAGAAAAGTCTCTTCAATCAATACCTATTTTTTAATTCATACTGACAAACTAACGTCTCCCATGAAAATTGACACTTTCAAATCTTATCTGGGAGAGTTTTCTATTGGTACAGTCGCCATCACATACATCGGTACACTATAGGTGTTCAAAAATATGCACCCTAATGCCTTGAAAATAGAGGTGTGTTCCGATGTTTGTGAGCTGCTTGTTTGCTCCAATGTATGTGTTCGCGTAGAACCCTTCGATAGCTCACGCACTGGCCCTAGGTTCCCTGGCGTTAACCTGAACAGGCATTGAGATCCTCAAATATATGGCAAACCAGTAACCACTGACCTTGTACTGGCAGGCTCCGATTCTGGGTTGTCCTTCGTCCCGAGTGTCTTCTGCTGGCCAGCTACACCACAGCACCACACCTTGAAGTGTCAAGTAAAGCCACCGAAAACAATACTGTCCGATCTGTTGCACCGAATCCATTTCCGTAATTTTAATAGCAAGACGCGCGTGCGATTACTCCGTGCAAGTCGGGCTATCTGTCACGGAGGTAATATGGGTATACCCTCCGTGTCGCCGTTTAGCAGTTTACCCTATATTAAAAAGATTACAATGCCCGAACAGTATGTGATGGCGACTGGACCTAGGTAGGTACCCTGATTTCGTAAATAGGCGGGAAAATCTCGATACAAATTGCGTAATGCTAAAAGCACAGTATAAAGAACTACAACCAGTAGGCAAGCTTCATTCATCTACGAATGTACGTAGCCGCTCAAGAGTCAGGGTTGTCAAAAATATGTTTGGAGAAATATTATTTTATTTATAATTACTTGATTCATTTTCAATCATTTCATAAGTAGGAACCTATTCACTCAGATTTTTAAATAGAAATATATGTTTAGAAAAGGCGGCCATTTTTTTTCGTTTTCAAAATCTTTATTGGTTCCGAGGGGCTCTTTAATAAGAATCCAATATTGGATTTTCAAAAAGTGGCCGCCATCTTGAAATTCTTTAAATACTGCCCGATTAGGTTCAAAATCGGTATCCTGAGGGTTCGCGGGGCCTCTTAATATGAATCCGAGCTTGGATTGTAAATAAGTTGCCGCCATCTTGAAATTCTTTAAATACAGTCCGATTTGGTTCAAAATCGATATCTGAGAGTCCGCGGGGCCTCTTAATATGAATCCGAGCCCTGAGCTTGCAGACTGTATGTAGTTAGACTGTGCTAAAAGTATCTTGCACGTATCTTGAACGGAGTTTCGTACCAATGTCTCAATACTACAGGAACTCGGAACTAAGCACCGTTTATCGGATTTGGTCCAATCTCGCATCCTCAAACTGTTCGGACACATTTCAAGACGCCACAATGACTCCATAGAGCGTCTCGGCGTCAAAGGCAAAGTGGAGGGCACTAGATCGCGTGGGCACTCGCCGATGCGATGGACCGATCAAATAAAGGCGACGACGGGCGTGCCTCTGCATGAATGCTCGAGGATACAGCTTTGCAGAGAGGTAGGGCACAGCGGAATGTCATCTCGCTCGTATGTGGAGCAGCCCAACTGGGGAAGTACCTCCACCTTGCAGAAGACCGCAGTCATAATAGCCTCACTGCTTTGTAGTGTTGCTATATTATTGCATGCTACGAAGAATGTGGTGTTGTGTTCCTGGTGGTGAGTAAGGTCGCCAGAGCTCCCTAGGATGCATTGTGTTGGGATTGAGGGACCTGCATGTCTCTATCTGCCAACACACCGAATCCTCAAGTGAATGCAACGGTCGGCAACGCGCTTGTGATTCTTTAGGAGTCACAAGTGTCCATAGGCCACGGTACCTGCTTAACATCAGGCAGGCCGTAAGCTTGTTTGCCACCGTCGTTGTATAAAAAAAAGGATAACCTCCAATGGAGAGAAAAGGCGAGCAATAGCGGCCACGCCAGCAAGCGACACTATATATGTTAACCACGACTTCTGACAAGAGTGAAAAGACTGAGAAAAAGAATGCTTAAAGAGATTGGCAGCTAAAGTCTTGATAACACGGTACAGCGGTTCAAGAGTGAAAAGATAACAACAGATGTCCAAGTACAGTAGCCATCATATACATCGAAGCGGCCAAAGTGCTCACAAATATCTGAACACGTCTCTATTGTCAAGGCATTGGAGACGTGTTCAGATATTTGTTAGCACTTTGGCCGCTCCGATATATTTGATGGCGACTGTACTCGATGTTGCACTGGTGTGTTATGTCAAAGTGGCATGCATGGATTAAATTCGAATGGAAAAAATACTCTAAGTTCGATTTTATTATACTTTATGTCAAAGCAGTATGTGTTGCATGTTTGCCTAGTTTGGGGTCCACAGGATATAGGCTATGAATGTAACTCCTTGTTTTGCCAATAAATAATTTATTATTATTATTTTTTTTTATTATTATAAAGTATACAAAAGCGCTTTACTGACGCTTTATTGATTTGAGGATTCCTTGTTGATAACTAGAGTAAATTAAATCCTAGAGTAAAAATTAAAATGTATAAATTTAACCTGTATTCTGTAAATTAAGTTGTAACTACCTACCTAAAATACTAATTTTTAATGTACCTATCTATAAACTAGATCAGTTTACAGTAGTTAAAAACTCCCCATTGGGCACACAAACCTCGTCAAGGTTTTGCCTAGATGGGTATTGCAACTATTATCATGTATTTATATTGTCTTAATCAATATATAAAAAAAGCGGCCAAGTGCGAGTCGGACTCGCACATGAAGGGTTCCGTGAAATAAATTGCGTTTTACGATTTATGACGTATTAAAAAAAACTACTTACTAGATCTCGTTCAAACCAATTTTCGGTGGAAGTTTGCATGGTAATGTACATCATATATGTTTTTTAGTTTTATCATTATCTTATTTTAGAAGTTACAGGGGGGGGGGCACACATTTTACCACTTTGCAAGTGTCTCGTGCGCAAACTATTCAGTTAAGAAAAAAATGATGTTAGAAACCTCAATATCATTTTTGAACACCTATCCATAGATACCCTGCACGGATGGGTTTGATGAAAAAAAAAATTTTGTGTTTCAGTTCTGAGTATGGGGGCCCCTAAAACTTAATGTTTTTTTTTAAATTTTTGTGTGAAAATCTTAATGCAGTTTACAGAATACATCTACTTACTAAGTTTCAACTGTATAGCTCTTATAGTTTCGGAAAAAAGTGGCTGTGACATACGGACGGACAGACAGACATGACGAATCTATAAGGGTTCCGTTTTTTGCCATTTGGCTACGGAACCCTAAAAAAGACACGAATGCGGGTCCTTCACTCTCACAACAAATCCTCGGGAACGTAGTTAAATAAATACAGCCGGTTCTGAATCTCCAGAGAATGATAACGTGGCCGCATACATAATTATTTATAAAGTAAATTGAAAGTTAGATTGTTGCGTCGGGCAACCAGGCCACATGATATTTATAAAAGCTTAGTCTCTTATTCATAAAAAAAACAAACATCTGTTTACTGAAATGTGTTTTATCCTTTTTCTTCCAAACACAAATGATAGATGAACGGCGAATTTTAACGGCATTTTAACGGGAGTCTAAGTCATCAAAACCACGGAATAACATTTAGTAACGACCTGATGGGTGATTACGTTATATTACGAAGATACGCAAGCACACCATAACTGTAATTTTCCCATGGATACTCATACTCATTTATTCACAATATTATATAAATATTACATGTTTTAAATGTCATTTAGATCTGAGGGGTAATCACGTAACGTTCCGAACGCGCGTTAGGACAATTCAGCTGTAATTTTTCCATATAAAACTTGACATTTAGATCAACCTGACGCGCGTACAATGCGTTCGTAATGTTCCGTGATTACTCCTCTGACGTATGTACGTACAAAGCGTTACGCACGGTTGTGTAAATGAAACCTTGAATGGACTGCACAGTTACTGACAAAAAAGCTTGTCAATAACGTATGCGGAGTGAAATTTAGACAAAGTTTGGCTATGTAAAATGTGAAAAATAAAATAAAACGAAAATTTTGTATACCTGTCATTGTAACGTCTATATGTCTGTCAATCACTTTGGTAAGTTTCGTGAGGATTGGTTCATAAATTTTGTAACTATGGTTAGTCGACAAGAACGACGTCGTGAGACTGTACGTAATTTCTACAGTTCACATCCCCTATGGCCGAAATCGAAGGTGGTGGAACATTTTGTAGAGATGGGTGAGAGTCGAAGCACAATTTATAATATTCTCTCGTCCTTTTCCTTGCGGAAAACCACTATTGGAAAGCACGGTTCTGGAAACCATAGCAGTTTGAGCAAGTTTTCTGAGCGAGCTCGACTACAGAAAATGACGGCCGGCCGAGTCGCTAAATCGTATAGAGAGCTCGGAAGGAAATTTAGATGTGACGGCAAAATGGTTAAAAAATATCTTAAAGACATGGGCATCTTCAATCGTTCAAGAAAAGTTAAGCCCGCCGTCTCCGAAAATCATAAACTTACTCGGAAAATGCGGCTACGTCATTTGGTCAAAACATGTAAAAACTAGCGGTTTTTGCGTTATGGGATTTATGGGTGACGAATCATAAGTCACTTAAAATGGAAATTCGTGGCAAGGTAACTTTTATTTTGAGAACACCAATAGTCCAACGGACGACAACGTGAAATATGTCGAGCATACGAAGTTTCCTAAAAAAGTTTTCTTAAGAAGGATAAAATTGCACCTAAAAAAAATGCTTATATCTGTATTTTCGACAGCGATGGACAAAGTACCACAAAACTGCCGTAAATCATTTCGCATTGGAGTAAACTTTTTTTAGCATTGAACGTCGTGAAATACACTATTAAAAACATTAATATTTATAAAAATAACAATGTGTTTTTTATTTAATACGACATTGAACTTTGTGCAAATTTCACTCCGCATACGTTAAAGCGAAAAGAAATTGCTACAGTTTTTTTTATTGTCCGTCACAAAGCATGGTAACTCTACACTCTGTGGTAGTCCGGCAAACATTACCACTTAATCGGGACAGGATTGCCAGTTATCTGTCCTATGCACTCCTGCATAATGCAACTTTTTACTCCCTCACCCGTATTTAATTAAAGAGAGATAGTCTGAGATGGCTTATTAGTTTGAGAATTTTATATTTTCTTTTGTGCTGATTAAAAGTTGGCTCTTGTGTGGCTTTGATAAGGTTTCGTTCATTAGTTATACCACTTTCTTCTTGCTACATGTAATTTAATTTAGAGTGGTATTTTAGTTAGATACCGTATGAATAAATAATTTAAATAAAAATTGTTTACTTTCAGACGGTAAAGTTGTTAATAAATGGCAATTTATTTACATATGTTATCTAAGTATAACCTGCAAGAGTTAACTAGATACCTCCTTCGTATGACGTTGTTGCAAATGTTATTGAATTTAATTATGGGTCACCATTGTTACAAAAATGTTACGGTATAGATGTGGGATTGATACTTTTTGATGACTTTGTATGGTGCTGGCTGTTAGATGATGAATAAGGAACGATCGAACGTGGTTTGAATAGTCTTAGAAAGGTGAATGATTTGACGTATGATTCAGTGTGTAAGACGATCGGAACGAAGCAAGACGGTAAATACAGATAAATAAAGCAGAAGATTTTACAAGAAGTATTTCATTATTTTCACCTGGACCCTCCGGGGTCCACATAGATGTCCATATTTGCATGCTGTTTGTAACAGCTGGAAAAGGTGAAACAATATTGTATTTACTCTAAGACATGTAAACTACCCTTTTTCTGCAAATTAATTATTTGAACGGCCTCCGTAGCCCAGTTGGTAGTGACTCTGCCTACGAAGCTGGAGGTCCCGGGTTCGAATCCCGGTCAGGGCATTTATTTGTGTGTCTATCACGAATATTTGTTCCTGAGTTATGGATGTTACATATGTATATAAGTATCTATATGTATTTATCTATTATATATATCGTCGCCTAGTACCCACAACACAAGCCGTATTGAGCTTACCGTGGGCCTGGGTTGATTTGTGTAAGATTGTCCCGTAATATTTATTTATTTTATTTATTATTATTTATTGATTGACGTTAGTACGCGCTCGAGTCTCAAGTTAACTCTTGCGGGATATATTATGTTAGTAATTCATTATAATAGCAGCTAGTACTTACCTAAATATGACCTCCTTAATACGATACACTAAGTCTTTTTAATGTTCACTACATTCGGTGAACATTTTTCAAGTATATTTCATATGTACATTTCGTCTTTCAGCTGATATAATGATGATGATAATGATATTTCATACTTACATTAGACATACGGTCAAAGAATTTAATTTCCTACCCATTTAGGACTATTTCAAAGTGACACTGTAAATAAAATCATAAGAAGTCTCTTACGTTTTGATTGATTACATCACTTTGACAAAGTCCAAAGTGGGTAGGAAATTAAATTCTTTGACTGTAACTCCAGCAGAAGATGTATGAACCACTCTTCCGATTTAAATCTCTTGTGTATAGAATTGCCTTTCTAGATGCACATAGAGCTATAGTAGCTGTGGGTTTTGAGCACAACTTTTTTTTGCTTGCAAAACGAAGTTTCACACTTCCCGAAGGGGTCCAAACAACATACCTACCAAAAAAACAGCTTTACATCGCGCTTCGCCATTTTAATGTAGAATATGACTGGCCTATATAATATATAATATCCCGCAGGTTTGTCGTTCGTTGAAATACACATACGCGTTTGAAATAAGATCACGAATGAGCATCTATTTGAAAACAACAACACACACTCCGCGTACATTACTTATTCATCCAATCCGTACGTCTTTTACCGTCATGCCTAATTCGAGTTTAATACGGCACGGCGCAAATAGAAAAAGCACAAGTTAAAAGGAATTTAATATGACGGCAACAGCGTTACGCGGAAAATATGCAGAAATCCATTAGGTGGAATCCCTGGAGCCCGGCAGTTTTCCGTTTCGGAAATAACGTTAAAAAGCGATACTTTCCAATAGATGGAGGAAGCACGTAAAATGTACCTACCATTAAATAATTTTATGTGCAATTTGATGTTTTATTTATTTGATAGTAGCACACTGGTATGCTTAATACTCTTAGTAAACAGAGAACATAGCCCATAGACACTTAGGTACAACTTGAGTAAAAAACACATGCTCATACCCAAACATATACTAGTGGTTCTATGAGAAGTAGGTAGGGCCTGTTTTTTTTATTTCAAATTAACGGAATCCACAAAAACATCCTATATCATTTTCGAACCTGCGCTCACAAAATTTCACGAGAATCGGTTGAGAAATGCAAGCTGTAGAGGAAAATAGCCGGACACCCGGATAGCGGGACAGTGGGACATCCGAACATAAGAAAGCAGCCTGGCCTAAGCTAAAACGGAGAACTTTGCTCGCTTCGGACGTCATATTTTGGCTACAGTCACGGGCGCGCCACGTCGTCACTGGCTCTTTGTCACGTACTGTGGGTAGTTTAAGCGGCTAATAATCAAACAAAAATTAACAAATCAAAGTTACTATAAAATGTTGCTAATCTTGTGTGTGAAATATCAATTAAAAAGCTCATATTTGTCAAATTAAAGACAAGTGACGTACCGGGGTAAGATTATCTTGGTTGTCACATTAGGCGTGAGGTGACAGGTGAGGTGAGAAGTGAGGTGACCAGTGAGTTGACGTCTTATGACGCCGTCACGAAAGATATAATTGTTTTAGCGAATTTCACCCTTGTATGGTCTACAAGCGCGCCATTTGTCTTAGCGACAAGTGAAAAAAATATGCATCATCTGTGAAAATTTCTATTGTCTAACTATCACGGTTCATGAGATACCTGGTGACAGACGGACAGACAGACAGACGGACGGACCGCGGAGTTTATGTAATAGGGTCCCCTTTTACCCTTTGAGTACGGAACCCTAAAAACGGCCTATACCGTGTCACGAAATGGAGCCGGCTCAGTATGGAGTGGCTTTAACAGCCAGCGCTGGTATCTCACAGAGTCCATTTGGTGAAGAAACGGAAGGCAAACAACCTCCATCTTTTCATAACTTGCTTGTGTAAAATTAACTCGCAAATTAAGTCGTTCTCGTCTCATGTGATCGGGAAGCCTGTATTGAACATTTAAGTAGGCTACATGGTCACCTAAACCCACAACAGCGTATCAGCCATTTCACGACAGCACTGTAGATTCTTTTGGACCTCGGGTTCGTCGGCGCGTAAAATTAAGAAACAAAAAGAGAATCCTCTTTGTGAGTTACTCATCGAGGGGAGGTAGAAAAGATATTGGATAGGTATTGATTGTTGTTTTACTTCTTTTGTGTTTACCGGTGGTTACATTTACTTTTTTTTTATTTTCACTACTTTTATAGAGTGAATTAATATGTTATATTGATATCAAAGCGATCGACATAGTGTAATTTTTATTTTTATTTAACTACTTGATGATGTTGTAAATTGGTTTTATGAATCAATTGAAAATGAATATAGAGATAGCATAGTTGTTTTGATATCGAGTGGTCTTATTAGAGGTTCTGTATTCATAGTTTTGCTGACAAAAATATAAAATACATAAGTATTTAATTATAAACCTTTTTAAACCTCCTATATAAAACTTTTACTGCTTTTATAAGAATGTTAATTGAATACCTAATTTTGGTCTAAACTTATACGTCTGCTAATGAAATAATAAGTAATTAGAGTTCACCCTGGCTGTCTGTTTCGTCATGTTTCGTCAAAACGGTGTCTACTCAAATAAACCTGTTTTTAACACCCGACACAAACCAGGGGTGTTATAAGTTTAACATGTGTATATTTGTCTGTGGTATCATAGCTTCGGAACGGATGAACTGATCAGTTTGCGGTTTTATTTAATCTAAAGTACTTTCCGTCGAAAGTACGTTCTGCTACGGTAGCCCAGTGGTTCAGACATGCAGCTGTCAAACGGCGGTCGTGGGTTCGAATCCCGGCTCGTACCAATGAGTTTTTCGGAATGTATGTACGGAATATCATTTGATATTTACCGTTAGCTTTTCGGTGAAGGAAAAACATCGTGAGGAAACCTGCATACATCTGCAAATAAATTCAAAGGTGTATGTGAAGTCCCCAACCCGCACTGGGCTAGCGTGGGGACTACTGCCCGTTCCCACTCATCATCCATGAGAGGAGGCCTGTGCCCAGCAGTGGGGTGTATAAAGGCTGATGTACTTTTATGTATAATATCACTTCGGGGGCTTTATATTAATTTTAATTTACGTCCTAGTTATTGAGCCAGCGACTTTCCATTGAAATCTAAAATAAAACATTCTATTAAATCATTTTACAAAACAATATCCATAACAGGCACAAACAACGAAATAATGATAACGCATCCATTATTAAAATTCACATTCGAGGCAATATTCACGCCAAGGAAGTTAAAAGCGGAGGTTCCCCGATATTGGCTCCTTCGGGTTTATTGAATTTGAGATAACTTCTTTGTTGTTGGCTTTAGATGAGATTTCGGCAAGCGATGAGCGTCGCGGATCCATCTTGAATATTGAACACCGCTTTTAATTTTCTGTTTCGATCTTGTGTTGTTTTTTTTTTTATTTTTGTTTTTTTAAGAGTGAGATGATTTTGCCAACTACTCTTAATGGCACCGAGATCTTTAGGTTCTAAGGCACCGTCAACCGTCTGTTCATGTTTAGCTGGGATGTTTATTTTGAACTGCAATAACTAGACATTTCTTTAAAGAGTATATGGCCGCTAAATATATTAAAAATCCCCATTTTAACTTTCAAAGTCATCACATTCAGCCACCCACTACTACAATTCAAGAGATACAGCCCAATTAAGGTCGGAAAGACAAACAGCCGGGCAGAAACTTTTCACTACGAGCTAAGATGTCAACGTATATGTTTCACAAGTAGTCTAACCCCATCAACACCCCCACCTGCACATAACTCTGATTAAAAGAATGAATGAATCCGTCATTTAGAATACTAATTACATGGTTCCAAAACCGAATCCTCCAATCCAATTTGCAGAGAAAAGCCCCGACATTCCTCAATAACGATTATTCGATTAGAGCTCAACAAATACACCAACTGCATTATTCACTTTGAGGGGCAAGAAGCGGGTTTAATCCGCACCAAATTGCTTACCGTCTACCCGATTATCTCTGGTCTTTAGCGCCGCATTCGAATATTCAGGGAATTAGGATTTGCGACTGATGTTTAAAGTGAAGAAACCTGAACATTATAGTTGTATTTGTCATAAGTTTATTTTCTCCAAATCAATGTCATTATGTATGGAAAAAGTGAACTATGTTCTTTTTTCAAGCGCTTGACTGTTTTTGCAAAATTAGTTGATTGGGAACATTGAGTTATATTACTAGAGTAGACATCACCTAGCATAAGTTTGCGCATGTCAACATACGCTCATGAGCGTATGTTGGTTTAGTCTGTGGCGAGCACTGATGGCGGTCGTTTCGAGAGCAGATTGACTTAAAACTTTTAAAAATGCCTTCTTGTGCATTGCGCAATTGCACCAACAACACCACAACAATAGTAAAAATACGGTAATCACTTTTCATCGGTACATTTAAGGATATTTTTCATAATTTCATTTATTATTTCAAAGATTAAAAAATGTAGAAGTGACAAAATTCTAATACTATTTTCTCCCTATTAGCAGCAACTACCCTATTATAAGCAGTGCTAATGGAACATTAAACTTAATAAACTGACTATTTGAACCTTTAATTATCAGCATTTTAGCTCCAAATTAGCAGCAACCATTTGTTTTTATTTATTTAATCGTTTTTATGAATTCACAGTGTTCAGTTGCTTTTTAGATTTTAAGTTATACTTATTTAAATCTTAGGCCGATTTTCTAATATAAATAATGTCCGCAAAGCGAGTATGGTCTCCGAATATGAACCCAATGTCAATAATAAGAATAATAAAAATTAGCCGCCATCCATTTTAATTTCCAATTGCTTCAACACAAACAACACAGTGCATCCTCGGGAAGTATACAGATATCCAGTATAAAAAAATTACAAATACCAAATGTCGATGATGTGATTCGTTTTTAAATCAATAAGTAGTTTTTTTTTATATGAATGTATTAAATCACGCTATGGCTTTATCTGAATCTAAACTCAGAAAAATGACGCATCTACTGCACGTTCACATACTCTTTGATTTTTAAGATAGCGGCCTGATTGGAAAACGTCAAGAAAAATGTTCTGGGTTGCCAGTCTATACGTATTAATAGTAAGTCAATGATTGGGAATAATATTATTGTGATGTGGCGCGAAACTATCAGGAATTCATGAACATGGACATGACATGACTCAATTTTTTTTTATTTCTTGAGGATAAATGTTACGGTACATTTTTCATACACTTAAACTCACTAAGATAATACTATAGGCTGTACATATTATTACTTACGTTTGATAGTGCCACTATGCACAGAGAATTACTCTCGTTTTTCTTTACAGTACACGATGATTCCCCCGTAGGCCATAAATCCAAAAAAGTCATATAAGCGTATCCCGGTCTGATATTTTTTTCAGGTTTTCCTTTTCGAGGCGTATCATTTTCGATATTTGGAATTCTAAAGAGTAAAATGTAACTGAAAAAATTCGTCTAGTTCTTAAGTATATATTGTGTTTTTGAGTGAAATTCGGATGCAAAACGAATAATGCTATAAGTAATATGGTACCGACATACATATTCCATCAAAATGCATAGGTATTTTTTTATTGAAAAATTTTATTGACACTCTACAACAATAATATAACTAACTATATACGACACGAAACGTTCCAGTTTTAACACTAAACACGTATTCGATTTCGGTTTCGAATTTATTTAGATTCAGATTCCTTATTTTTCGTCAGAATATTATAAAAATTCATTAACCAGGTAGTCTCCTATGTATGTTTTTGCGAGGGTGGTATGAAAGCTCAGGGGAATTACTCATAATTATTTAGAGCAGCAGAACTGAGGAATTACCTCCTTGTTGCCTTAGAGTCTTAGACCATTGAATGTGCAATCTGTATCCAGCAAAACTGTGTGAGATTGCGAGGCGGTCGGCTACCACTAGCAATTTGCACCAATAGGAAACGATGCGTGAGTGCACCCAGCATTGTCATTGGTGGATTTTTTCCTGGCTCACCACCTCGCACAGCCCTAAACCACCCAACATTAGAATAATTATTAATTGTATTTGGATGCTCAGAGACATTATACATCTCTGGGGTACTAAATTATATCATAAACTTATTGTTAATTCTGATACAGACCTTATATCGAATGTATTTGATAATATTTTACAATTTTGGATTGTTCTAGTTTTCATTCAGTGACATTTAGTTTGTAACCATTTAGGTACTAATTAGTTAAAATCTGCAATTTTAAAATGATTATTGTGTAAGATTATTAATATTATATTGTAGAACACCATTTGACATGTAAAAGTGCCCTTGTGGCCTATTTGCAGAATAAATAATTGATTGATTGATTGATTGATTGAACTACCTATAGTACCTTGGCATTTTCAATAATTCGTGCACCCAATTAGCATAATTTGTTAAACTAAAATTAACTCAGTGTCAGTTTTGTAACGACAATTAAGCATATAGTTTGTATAAAAAATTACTTTTTCTTTTCAATATATAAATCATATGCATATAGACCTTATTTAAATGCGAAAAAAGTTCAGTTTGACATCATTTGTATGCCTAACTTTCGTTACAAAACTGACACTGAGTTAATTTTTATTTAACAACTCACGCTAATTGGGTACACGATTTTTAAAAAATGCCCACCTACGTACTTGCTCTGTAGGTATGTGGTATTATGTTCCTGATGGTGATTAAGATCGCCAGCGCTCCCGAGAACTGTGTTGAAAATTAAGGAGTTCTGCTGCAAGTCAATGCTCAGCATTTCCTCAAGCCAATAATGTTTGGCATCCATTTGACTCTTCTGAATTTGCAGGTCTCCATAAATAGCGTTTTAACTTACAATCAGACTTCTATTTCACCAAATGACAAATGGACTACACTGCTCGGTCGGTAAGTAACAATGCTGTCCGGCAACCATTTTCGTTGATCCAGCAATGTACGTCGAATTGTCATTCAGATGTCAGATGACATTGTTAAATTGTCGCACACACGGTAACTTATCGATGTTTCGAAAAACACTTGTCCGATTTTCACTTGTCCGAAAACGGTTCACCGAATTCTTATAACCCATATACTTTGTTTACCATAGTTTTGAAATTCCGCTGGTTTGTTTTCCAACATTAACGTTTTCCCGAGACTCAAATAACCAGAAAAACGATTGCCAACATTAATATTTGACAATCGATTTGTTAACCACCTGTTCATAATTATTCCGATTCTACGTAAGAACTAAATCTCATTTTCCCTAATATCATTTTACCATCACAATATCTCATAATAAAATAAAATAAATAAATAAATAAAGTTTTATCAGGCAAAATGGATACTTCCACTGGGACGAAATGGGAAGAACATAGAAATAGCTTAGCGGAGAATCCTACCTTGGAGATGTTTTATGATTTTTTGCGTCAAAGGGCCGATGTGTTAGAAATGATAAGTGTAACTACGAGTGAAAAAAATGATAAACAAGGTACTTACTCGTATAAGCGAATGGATAAGTTGCAAAAGGCGTTTGTTGCTACTGCAAGCGATTCTAACACTTCGAGCCCCTTGAACGTCAACAATGCGCGACTTTGTCTTGTATGTAATGGTGATCATTTATTGTATAATTGTGAAAAACTGAATCAAATGTCAGTGAACGAAAGAAATTTGTTGATTCGAAAATTAAAAGTATGCATTAACTGTTTTCGAGGTGGTCATTTTGCGCACCAATGTAAGGCAATTCCGTGTGCCATTTGTAGACGTAAACACAATACTCTGCTACATAAGACTATTATGTCTAATAAGCAAAAGGATGTAGAAGAGAAGGAGTATGTGTCTGCGCCTATATCTTTATCAGCATGTATTGAGAACCACGTTTTGTTGTCAACAGCGATAATTTTAGTTAAAAATGTAAAAACAAACAAGACTCACGAAGCCCGCTGCCTTCTTGATTGTGGTAGTCAATCCAGCTTTCTTACGGAATCACTGATGGATAAGTTAGGCATTCAGAGTGAACTTGTTGACACCGTCCGTGTCACTGGTATTAATAATATATCTTTTAACGCGCTAAAGCGGTGCGCGCTGACTATTCAGTCGCGTAATAAAGAAACTTGTAAACAAGTCGATGCCTACGTTATCCCTCAGATAACGGGACATTTGCCGGCACAAGAAGTGGATATTTCGGACATTAATATTCCTAAAAATATCACTTTAGCGGACCCGGGCTAGTACAGACCTTCTCAGATAAACCTGTTATTAGGAGCAGACATATTTTGGGATGTAATTAGTAGTGAGCAGTTAAGATTGGGACACAACAAGCCCATGCTACAGAACTCGTTATTTGGCTGGTTAATGGTAGGACCTGTAATGATTAACAATGAAAATAAAAATGTACATAAAATAAAAAGTACTAAGTAAATCCGAAGATTGCAGGTTCGTGTCCTGTCACGGTCGCCATATGTTGGGTGTACTCCTCTTTATAAGCGTCTTCTGACCAGGAACCGTAGGATCGTCAATGAAGAACTCCAGGATAGTACAATCTTGTTTTAATGTAGAAATATGTATATTATATTACATGCGTTTGATACTAAAATTAGGTATATATTAACGTGTGTTGCCGCTATGGCGGTACGTTGCAGTCTGAAGTGCTCGGAGCGGGGTCGTGACGGATCCGTGACGTCACTAGACCGTGCGTCTCTATACTGGTTTGTGTTGCGCCAACACACAGTATTGCACTTTCAGTCGACAGCATCATCCAGCAAACCGGCACCAATTCCAATATACCATATACCATCATATTTTCTAACACAAAATTATATTGTTCATGATCATAATACTATGACTAAATTATGTAAAACAACAAACATTTTAGTTACACGAGGTCGATGATGTTTGCTTCTCGCTTCCGATACTCTCATCTTCACATTTCCAGGAGTGAGACCCGTCTCCAGTTCTCATAGCTCGTTTTACAATAGCATCATGACCTACAGTCCTCAAGTCATACGCCCAACCAATCCACGCGAAAAAATCTATGAAAGTTTTCGAGAAATTGCACCAGCTTCCTAACTCAGCCGCCCGATAGTCCCAAGGGAATACGTGGTGGTAATTGTGGGAGCCTTCGCCAAGCGTAAATAACATTACAGATTTGTTTTGTGTGGCCATTACTTCTTTATCATAAGGCTTGTTCCCAAACGCGTGAGCCGCGCTGTTGATCAGAGCGGTGAAGTTGAGGCCAAGAATGAAGCGCAGCATGTTCACATGATAGGCATTGCTGAGGGTTTCGTTCCAGAAATGCATGGCAATGGCGGTTGGCAGGACGTAGCATACCAGCGTGAATAGAATCGCCGCATGTCTGCAACACAAGAGTTTTTTGATCTAAAAAATTATAATTAGTTGGAATTCACACATTCACAGTTATCAACTTTGGAGTTGATTAAATTATGCCCGGCGCTCTCTTTGGGTTCTATGCAATACTTTTTTATTTGCCGTTTTATTATATATTTGTACCTGAAGAGTTGACTACCTTAGTATATACTATTATTTGAATTGGTTAACAGAACTGGTCATGTATTGATACCGATAAACTAGGCCTGTCCTCACTTACATACACGTTTATAAGTGAAGTGTACGGCACCACAAGTTGGCTCGATCACGGTATTCTTACCCAGGCGGCTGTGCATTCCGTGACTGATGTGTATGTAAAATATGATTTGTTGTGGTCTGATCATTTTCCACTTGTCATAGAATGCAATTTAGAGCTGTTAAGACCTACATTACCTAGTGAAATAAAAACCGACAAAAAAGTAGTGTGGGGTCAAAGAACTGAGCAGCAAGTAGATCTGTATAAGACGGAGGCTCACAATAGGTTGAGATATATAGACTTTGATAAGAACTTCACAACTTGTGCAGATAAATATTGTAATAACGAGGCACACAGGCGTATTCTTGACAAAATGTATAATAATATTATAACCGCGTTGTGTGAGGCATCGGTTTGTGGCAGGGGTAGGCGGAGTGGAGGGGTACGGGGGAAGAGTGTGAAGGGGTGGAATGAACACGTGGTAGATGCTCATCGGGTGGCCAGGGAGAAGTTTGGTGATTGGGTGTCTTGCGGAAAGCCTCAGTCTGGTTTAATGTTTGAAGAATGTGTGCTAGTCGAAGAGTATTCAAATCCCGACTGAGGTGGTGTCAAAACCACGAAGATCAACTGAAAATGGATTCTCTTGCTAAAAAACATTTAAAAGGTAACTTCAGCGGGTTTTGGCGTGATACGAAGAAAGTGAACATTCGACCTGGTCTTCCGATGAGTGTGGATGGAGTGAGTGACCCCAAAAGCATTGCTGATGCCTTCAAGGACTATTTTTGTGTGAAGTCACCTCTGGGTCCGTGGTGGGCGACGCAGGATGCTCAAACCGTCACCGAAGTAGTAAAAACTAGAATTACAGCTAAGAGTGTCGCACATGCTATAAAATCGATATCGCGGGGTAAATCCCCAGGTCATGACGGATTGAGCATCGAGCATCTCCAGCATGCCGGACCACACATTGCACGAGTCTTGGCCATGTTTTATAGTCTCTGTATGTGTCACTCGTATTTACCCACTGAAATGTTAAAAACTATTGTCGTACCTGTGGTGAAAAATAAGACCGGGGATTTAACGGAAAAAAGTAACTACAGGCCAATTTCTCTTGCAACTGTGATTGCAAAAGTGTTTGACGCGGTGCTTAATACACAGTTAGACAAACACATAAAATTGCACGACAATCAATTTGGGTTTCGGCCTTGCTTGTCCACAGAAAGTGCAATACTGTGTCTCAAGCACAGCGTCAGATACTATACTGACCGACAGACCCCGGTTTATGCGTGCTTCCTCGACCTATCAAAGGCTTTTAATCTGGTGTCCTACGAAGTACTATGGAAAAAGCTTGAAGAAATTAATATGCCTTCGGAAGTAATTAACATCCTTAAGTACTGGTATGGGCACCAGGTCAATAGGGTCAGATGGGCAGGAACAACGTCTGATGAGTATGGGTTGGAGTGCGGCGTGAGGCAGGGGAGGTTGACTTCACCCGCTTTGTTTAACCTGTACATTGACGCACTTATCGTCTCGCTCAGCAGTCAGCATGTCGGTTGTCATGTTGAGGGTGTTTGTGTGAACAACCTCAGCTACGCAGACGACATGGTGCTGTTGAGCGCGTCGGTTTGTGGTTTAAGACGGCTGTTAAGAACGTGTGAGGAGTACGCCATGAGTCACGGGTTAAAATATAATGTGGAAAAAAGTCAATACATGATCTTTCAGGCCGGCAGTAATCGGACAGGAAGAGTACCGGCCATAACACTCAATGGAATGCCACTTCATAGAGTCGAGTGTTTCAAGTACTTAGGTCATGTCGTTACTGCCGACCTTAAGGATAATGTCGACATCGAAAGGGAGCGAAGGGCGCTGTGCGTGCGGGCGAACATGTTGGCTCGCAGGTTTGCGCGGTGTTCGAGCGGCGTGAAGTTAACGCTTTTTAAAGCTTACTGCACGTCGCTGTACACGTGCGGCCTGTGGGCTAACTACACGCAGAGGGCGTACAGCGCCCTCCGGGTCCAGTACAACAACGCGTTCAGGGCGGTGATGGGGCTGCCTCGTTACTGTAGCGCCTCGGGCATGTTTGCGGCGACGCACACGGCATGTTTCCACAGCACCATGCGATTGCGGGCCGCGTCCCTGCTCCGGCGCGTGCGAACCAGCGCCAACACCGTCCTAGCAATGATAGCGGGCAGACTAGACTGTCACTATATTATGCATTGTTGCAACAGGCATGTAAGGACTGGTGTAGGATAAGAGAATGTTAATTATGGTTGTGTGTTGTTTGACTTATATAATGAATGTTTTAATTATGTGTTATGTTATGAGCCTATATGTAGCTTGAAATAAATGGATTTAAATTTATATTATGGGGTTTTGGGACTTCGGGTGAATTCACGGAGAGTTATAAGTGAATTGCTGACCCTTTGCTAAATTGAGAATTCATTGTATCGACAGTTAGAGGCGAATGCAGGTCCCTCAGTCTCAACAAAACGCTAACTCTGGAGACCTTACTCACCCCCTGGTAAGTAAGGTCTGGTGAGTGAGGTCTACCCCCCTGGGTAAACACGTAACGTTCCGAACGCGCGTTGGTACAATTTAACTGTCAATTTGCCATATAAAAAGTGACATTTAGACCTACCCGACGTTCGTATAGTGATGTGCCGTGGGAATATTCCCGGGAACGGGAATATTCCCATCGGGAACATTCCCGGGAATATTCCCATGTGCCCGGGAATATTCCCAAAACAGGGGAATATTGGATTACATATTGGGCAACGTAAAATTTTATTAAAGTTAGTTACAGGGAATAGTACTCCGAAAGAATAAAATTACTTATGCGAAGTATACATGTTTTACAAATATAGTGATTGATATACACTCAAGAGCAAAAGTTTCAGGTCAGTGAAATACCGTCATATTTCCTAAAACAGTGCAAAGTTGTACAGTTTTTTAATCCTGTCATGATCTTTATTAAATTTTACATCTAAACTGCAGAAATAAAAGTTAAAAAAAAAAACACGTTACCAGGTTTAAATCGGACTCGTAAAAACCCATGAAAAAAACAACGTCAAAGGAGCGAGATATCGCAAAAATCGTCATATTTGGATGTCGATATTTTTATAATAGGATCCCGAAAATTGCTAATACATTTGGGTATTACGAAGAATAGTATAATATGTAAATAAGACTAGTGTAAAATACTTAAAAAAACCTATTGCGGTTATTTAATTTAGGGTGACCCGAAACTTTTGCTCTTGAGTGTACATTAAAATTTTACCTTTTGTATCTATTACAATATCGTTCCTCCTTTTCGCGATGCATTTTATGTACAATATTTGTTAACCTGTTATTGAAGCCTTTATGTTTATATTATATAACTCTTTCTTTCATTATAGCTGACGTCTCACTTCCTCTAAAAAGGTAGACCTTGTAGCACTAGTTCAGTCTTCTCACGTACCTGGCGCTATCAAGACGTGCGTAGATGTGCTTGAATCATGAAGCCGAGGAGTAAAGTGTTTGAACATTTTACTACGTATAACGTTAGTAATAAAGTCACGTTTCGTTGCAAATACTGCAGTAGAGTGTACCTTTTTATTTAAAAATGCGACAAAATTTGCCTGTCAATTAGGTAAATGCCCCAAAACACCATGTGTCATACAGTGTTTTTTTAAAGACCGTGAAACAATAAGTACAGTAGTGGTTCAAGTGGATCGCATGGTGAACCTAGTTCTTCTTCACCATCACATAGCCAATATCGTGAGCCAATCGAAGACTCTACTATGGCAGATATGTTAATGATAATTGAAGCCTGCAATGCCATAAAGAGACGCTAAGTCGAAAACACAAACATACGGATACTCTCAGACAGTAAATCGGTACTACAAGCACTGAGCAGTGATAACATCACATATAGCTTGATATACGAATGCCACCGAAAACTCACAAAATTACTATACAATGGATCAAGGGGCACAGTGGCTCAAGAGGAAACGATGCAGCGGATGAACTGGCCAGGAAAGGCTCAGAAACAACGGCATACGGACCAGAGCCAATCTTACCCCTGCCACAAAGCTACATATACAATCAACTGGACCAACACACTAAATACCTACACCAAAGACACTGTGAGGAGATATACACATACAGACAGACCAAAGAGATTCTGTCGAAACGCGACTACAAACTCACAACTGCACTACTAAGGACACATAGAAAGCAACTGCGCAAGATAGTGGGAATAATAACAGGATACACCTTGAACAGACACCTCTATAACTTAGGTATCACAGACAGCCCCATGTGCAGAGCATGCATGGAGGCAGAAGAAACGACTAAACATATACTACTGGACTGCAAGCAGGTATAAGTATACAGAATAAGGCACCTAGGTTCTGCAGACACACAACGGGACGCAGTCAGCAACACTAAGGCACTCACCAACTTTCTAGACGAGCTGGGGTGGTAAGAGTAGCGACAAACCACCGTTTCACGCAAAATGATGTCGACTTGTGGAAAACGCTCAGTATAACTAATGGCAGATATGTCGAGCACCTCTATGACCAGCATGAGCTCCGCAGAAACAGTAAGTTGTCAATAGAATATGAGTAATGTTACATCAATTGTATTGTAACACGTGGTAATTTAACTGTGTTTTAAAATATAGAACGATACTTTATTGTGATAATGCCAATGTAAAGTTTTTAAAATTGAACATTTTATACAAAGTATTCGTACGTGATATAATATAATACAAATAAAGTATGTTACTTTATTCAGGAATACAAGAAAAGTCCTATACTTACTAAGTACGAGCATGTTGCACTGGCTTTCTGACAAATATTTTGAAACCACGTGTTTTTTAAGGTCCAATTGTAACATTATTTATTATTTTTCTCAGGTTGGAATCCACCAAGCTATTGCAAGTGTGGTTTTGTTTATCTGGCTCGCCATTTTCGCTGTTTGAGCATCCATTGTTGAGAGAAAAATTCCAAAAAGTGAATCCTTTATATACATTACCGTCACGAAAAAAGAAACAATGATTTTTAATGAAACTGTGATGATTTGTATCGTTTTTGTCAATTAAAGAAGGTATATTCCCGGCCACTATGGGAATATTCCCATGAAGGATGGGAATATTCCCAGAAACATTGGGAATATTCCCGGGAACATAGGGAATTTACTTTCGCAGATGAGTTACACTATTTAATGTCACGGTAAACTGTGTAAAGGTTTAGGTTTTGATAGAATCGCCAATAACAAAATATGTAAACATACACAATTTCAAAGTTCCCCTATGTTCCCTTCTTGTGGGAATGTTCCCGGGAACGTTCCCGGGAATATTCCCACTATGGGAATATTCCCGGGAACGGCACATCAGTACGTTCGTACAATGCGTAACGTGATCGACCTAGTGGAATACAGCCCCACTTACCAACAGAGCAAGTAGTCATGGAGCATGGTGCAATTCCGTGTAAAGAACAATGCAAACCAGCTTTATTATATACGTCACGTGTAACGTCAGTTAGATTAGCTGCGCTATCACCTCAATTTAAAAAATTACAACAATGTCTGGTTCAGAAAGCGAAGTGAATTTCAAGAAATACAAGGACACACTACTTGCTGTTAAAAAAGAACACGGAAATACCATGCAAGAATTGATGAAAAAACTTCTCGACCAACAGAAGTTAATACAGATGCTATCTGACCAAATTACGAAGTTGGAAGCTCCGAACAAACAGGTGAAAACCCCTCCAATCAAACGCGTTATGACTAGAGCTGCGAAATTAGCTCAAGCTGCAGCCAATGAGAAAGCGTCTCCGAACACATTACCGTCCAATGAGGAGGACCGGCAAATCGAGACGACCCCACTGTCGTCGACTTCTCTAAATGTCAACGTAACACCACTGTTACCAATTCAAACTGAAGTTACGACCATAAAAGCGAATGCACAACAATCCCCGTTGACTCAGAACTCCACAGAAAAGAAACCAATACAGGTAAACAATAGGCGGAAAAAGTCTTCGGGTTTAATTATAAATGGGACAGGCAATAACACAAACTTGTCTGGCGTCGATCAGCTGAGGTTTGTGCACGGTTGCTTTTTCAGCAAACAATCATCACCTGACATTGTCATTCAACACTTGAAAAGTATAAAAGACGGAGAATACACCGTCCAATTAATTCCTTCCAAAAGGGACGACTACAAATCATATAAAATAGGAATTCCCTCCTCCGTTTATGATGACCTGATGACTCCGTCAGCTTGGCCAATGCACGTAAAAATAAATCAATGGCAGCCCTTTCTCTACGGGCACTCGCCGAAGCCTAAGCACGAGGACACTTCCACCCAAAACTACTCCGGCGACAACTAAAGGTCAACTTATTATCTGCCATCAAAATATAAGAAGCCTCACTAGCAAGACCCAGCACCTGGAACTCTTACCACGCCAAGAAATGGAATGTGACATATTATGCTTAACTGAGCACTGGTTGAAATCAGGTGAAATTAAAAACATTGCTATCACGTCTTATCAACTTGCAACCGCCTACTGTAGACCAGTTATGGAGCATGGTGGGTCAGTCATTTATGTTAAAAATCACATTGTTTGTAAGGAACGTGTCGACATATGTAATTTATCTGTAGAGCATGTGTTTGAAGTTTCCTGTATAGAACTACCTAAGGCCGATATCATAATTGCCTGTATCTACCATTCAAATCTTAGTAATTTCCAATTGTTTGAAAGAGCATTCGAATGTCTACTTATAAAACTGACAAATGAGAATAAAAAAATAGTCCTAGTTGGGGATTACAATGTCAACTACTTACTTGAATCCTCGCAGAGACGCATTCTACATGACTTGGTCAGATCATATAGCTTCACACAAATTATCACCTTTCCGACCCGTCAAGTGGGATCATCTAGCACTTGTTTAGATCACGTCTACATTAACAACACACTCAACACACACGAAGTCACTACTCATTCAGTTGACAGTCAATTATCTGATCACTATGCACAAAAAATATTGATCACGACGCACTTGATAAAACCACCTATAACATATTCACGAACATTTTCAAAACAAAATATTGACAATTTTAAACTAATTCTTTATTCGATCGACTGGCCTTGCCTATATAATAAATCTAATTACAATCCATTAAATCATCTGACATCCATAATTCACATTCTAAATAACGCATCTGACACTTGCTTTCCGTTAAAAATAACTTCTAACAGTAAAAAAACATCTTGCCCGTGGATAAGTAATGAAATCATTATGCAGAAACAATTTCTAACCTCACTAATTGATCTGTCCGTGAAATTCCCGACAAACAGACAATTGATTATGCAAATCATTTCACTATCCTTAAAACTGGAAGAATCGTTATCTAACGCTGAACGAAAGTATTACTGTAATATCTTGTATCTCAGCAACAATCTACAAAAAACAATGTGGCAAATTGTCAACGATTACACTGGACGTAAAACTGCTATGAATCATTGCAGCCTAACTAGTCTAAAAGATAACAGCGGACTGCATTATGCATCTCTAAACCGGCTGGCGAATGATGTAAACAATTTTTTCCTCTCCGCCGCCGCGACGACGCAGGCCCCTACCGCCGACCCAATAATAGCTAATGAGCTACTAACTCACTCGATAAACCCCAGTCATGTGTCTATATTTCTAAATAAATTTACAGAATCAGAAATATTCAAAATTATTACACAAGACATAGTTTGCAAAAATACATGTGATATTTACAATACTTCCACAAAATTATTGAAAGTCGCACTACCTATGTTATTATCCCAACTAGTACAAATTTTTAATTATTTACTAAAAGTTGGTTTGTATCCACCTATTCTTAAAAATATAAAGGTGGTACCTATATACAAAGGTAAAGGACCCAAGGATCAGCTTTCTAGCTACAGGCCTATCAGTATAATCCCGGCTATTGCAAAGGTGTTTGAAAATGGGCTATCAAGGAGACTATCACTGTTCTTAGAAAACTCTGCACTCTTAAGTGATAAACAGTACGCTTATAGAAAACATAGATCCTGCGTTAAAGTCGTTCGCGAAGTCGTCCAAAAAATCATGGCGGCCAAAGAGCGCGCGACACAAGTTGCCATACTGCTATGCGATATGACGCGAGCATTCGACCTATGTGATCATAATGTTCTAGCGCAGAAACTTGAACATACTGGCATACGCGGCCCAGCGTTAAAATTAATGCTAGAATTTTTGGCCGGTCGTCAACAAGCCGTGACACTGAGCAACGGCAAAGTGCAATCCAACTACGGCGGCGTCGACATAGGAGTACCGCAAGGTTCTTCACTCGCTAATCTGTGCTTCCTTATCCAGGTCAATGACCTGCCTACAGCCGTAGATGGAGATATGTATATATTTGCTGATGACGCGTGTGATATAATAACAGCAGATACCGCCCAACAGTTGGAAGTCTCTTTGAAATCCGACATTTACAAACTACTGAATTGGTTCCGCGCAAATGGCCTAGTTTTAAACTTGTCAAAGACTCAGATTCTGCACATTAATCTAGGCGGACGACCTCCAGATCCACTAAATATAAGCATCCTCGGTAATTTGTTGCCACAATTAAGACATACCAAGTTCCTCGGTATAACATTAGACTCTGGACTCAGATGGGATGCACACATAGACAGTTTATGTGGTAGGCTGTCTAGCGCATGCTTCGCTCTAAGCAGATTGGCACACGTTTTACCCAAAAAACAACTCAGATCATGCTACTATTCACTATTCCACTCAGTTATAAACTATGGTCTCGAATTGTGGGGTACGGCCGCAGAGTGGCAACGTGTATTCATACTACAAAAGCGTGCCGTACGTATCATCTCATTTGTCCCTCCACGCACTTCAGCTCAAAATCTCTTTAGAGAAAACAATATACTCACCCTGCCCTCGCAGTACATATATGACGTCGCTAAATTCGTCAAAGAAAACATTGACACGTTTCCCCGCAGAAAGATAACTCGCACAAGACAGGGGTCCCAGAACCAGCTCCTCACACAAACCACTCGACTGACCAAGTCAAGTAAAATCATCTCTCACGTGGGGCCAAAAGTATTTAACAAACTACCAGTAAATGTAAAATGCGCGGGTAGTAACTCAACTTTTTTAAGAAAATTAAAATCGTGGCTTCTCACGCACTCTTTTTATGACATTAAAGATTTTTATGAGTTACCAGAATAAGAATGTTATATGTTAACACACTTAGTATATAAATTTAATTTAAACTAATACAATGACATGTAATATTAATAATATTATAAATAAAAGACTTATGACTTATGACTTATGTATGGGTCGTTGATAACATGTATAATAAACACTTCAATTCTACACTTCCCTCATACGGTATGGTTTAGATGACAGTTCATCATCATCATCATATCAGCCGAAAGACGTCCACTGCTGGATATAGGCCTCCCCCAAAGAGTTCCAAAGAGACCTGTCCTGCGCCACCCGCATCCAGCGGACTCCCGCGACCTTTACCAGATCATCAGTCCAACTTGTGGGAGGTCTACCAACGGCCTTCCGGTATGTGGTCGCCACTCAAGAGCCTTTCCGCCCAAACGGCCATTAGTTCTACGTGCAATGTGCCCCGCCCACTGCCACTTCAGTTCAGCGATTCGGAGGGCTATATCGGTTACCTTGGTTCTGCTGCGGATAACCTCATTTCTGATGCGATCACGCAGAGAAACGTGGAAACTGAAACGTGGTCGCTTACAATGGGCCTCATAAGAAGGCTCAAAGTCACCCAAAGGGCAATGGAGAGGGCTATGTTGGGAGATGACAGTTGCTTCCGCAAAACTAAAGGATATTTTTTCTAGCAAGATTAGAATGATAGATGTCACATTGTCACTTCATCATAGCATGTAACTTTGTAAGGCGGTAAGCGAAATTCATATTTTTTCCAAGGGACAAATATTGCTTGTAAAAATTAAATCACGTCTAATATGCGGATTTTATATAGATTTGATCTCAAATCAGTTAATAAAAGAGATAGCTACCGTAAAACCACTGCGTAACATTTAGTTATATTCTTAAGTGAACGTTATTACAATGTTGTTTCATTACGCTTGGATTGCTAGAGGTAAGAGATTAAGAAAAAAACGATGAGATATTGTCGTATTGTATTAAGCGAGCAATATTTGTAGGTATATATTTGCATCACGTTCTCGGAAACGGCTCTAACGATTTCGATGAAATTTGAAACATACAGTCGTGGCCAGATAATCAAGAACACGATTTCTTTATCCATACAGTTGCATAGAGTTATGACTTTTCAAATTTGATGATAATTTATAATGTGTTTGATTAATATTGTTTCTGATTAAATATACGGAGGTAACCGTGTTTAAACCGTATTGAATATAGTGCACATACAGCTTCTATAAAATTTAGACTTTATAAAATACAGGCGATCAAATCAATACTTTTTATAAGTCCATACATTGTCTCTTATTACAATATGAACTTGTAAAACAGTCCATTTGACCATCCGTATTTTTTTAAGCACAACTTTTACAGAAGCTTTATATAAACTTAATTAAATATTATTTATACACAGATACCTCCATATAATCAGAAATAAAATTGGACAAACATATTTTAAATCATCATTAAATTTGAAAAGTCATAAATATTTGTATGCCGTTGTATGGGGAAAAATCTTGTTCTTAATTATCTAGCCACGACTGTAGGTGTTTACGAGAGCGAGACATCGATCGAGCTAGGTGTCATGTCTGGGAAAATTCGATATCCGTATTTTCTCCATTTTCACCCGAGCACAGCTCAGTCGCCCAGGGACTGTTACAAAATAAGGAATTGCAATATAAATACCAGTTTTTCATAACTGTAATAACATACCTGACAAATCTAACTCCTCCCTTGGCCTACATAATCAACCAATACTTTACTGAAGGTACTTGTGGGCGACAGAAAGTAGTATGTAAAAAGTAGAGCCTACGAGTCACGAAGAGAAAGGATGTGTGAAGAGAAAGGTAGCGCCTGAGTGGCCAACTAGTTAGAGAATAAATAAATGAATAGCTAACTAAAGTCTTTATTATAATTCCTTCACATAAGAACGGCAATAGTGCCCAGATTAAGCTCCTAAAGCAAAACGGCTCATATAAGAAGCGCGTAATTTATTTAGGACTTAAATACTATAAGTACAGACAAAGATGATAGCTTATAGTAAAGATAAAGGTACCAGGTACCTCCAGTAAAATTTTCATAAAGATCAATAGAGGGAGAGCCCCTGATAATCGAAGGAGAGACAGCCAAATTATTTGTAAAGAAACCAACTTGAGACTATATCTCGATCTAGTCCGTCAACGAGGGACATCGGTGACTAGAGTTATGAAAAATGAGAAATAAAAATGTATACTACGTATGCTTAGAGTTTTCTTGCATAATATTGTGCAAGAGTGGTCAAGGTTCAGGTTGATTTCTCTGATTGGCTAAAAAGATTGGAGCAAAGTCAAACTTATGCTACCACGTTAATGTAAATGTGAAAATTGACGGTCTCACCCGGCCATAGCTTCGTAACCAGATGAGGTACAAAGACAATTAAGGTATCCTTAGAAATATAAGGTAAATAGTCTAACGTATGTTTAATCTTTTTTCAACACACCTGCTCGTAAAGTAGGTCTTATTACAGCGTATTTACACTGATAATGCAGAATATTACCCATGCCGTGCCTTTTACATTACATTATCGCACTAGTGCCTTTTCATTACATATCTTTTTAAATATTAGCAAAATAATGCAGAATATTACCCATGCCGTGACTTTTACATAACATTATCGCACTAGTGCCTTTTCATTACATATCTTTTAACATTTTCATTTTTTATTATTTTTTTTTTCCTCGCAAATGTGTTGAAAAACGTCGTATGAAACACGTGAGCATTGGTCATTACACTTCTCGTCTCCATTAAGCCTTCGCCTTCGGCTCAGGCTTAAAAACCGACTCGAGTGTAATGACCAACTTAGCACACTTGTATCATAATGTACTATTATTATATAATTAAAGCCACTAGGGCCTGGCAAAGCCTTTTAATGTTACCAAACTTAATAATTTTACGTAAATATCGATTTTCCCAATTTAAACGGGAAAAGCAGGAAAACTAATAGATATTGTAATGTATAGCCTACAAATAGTTCTTTTAAAGGAAAATATGTAAAAACCCTTAGGATTTCCCTGAAAACCAGGAAAACGTAAAAAGTAGTTTTTTAATAGTGAAAGTGGGCGAGGTCTTTAAAATTGTATCACCACCACCTTTGATGTCTTAGGAGTATAAAAAAGGTTATAATCGCCAATTGTTTTTGTGTTCGCTCGACTCCAGTTAGAAGCTCCTACTAGTCTCAACAGTGCCTCAAGAAGTCTACAAGTAGTTCAAAGTGCTTAGAAAGTTTAAATTCAGTTTTTCAAGAAGTATAAAATCAGTTTTAAAAGTTTAAATTCGTTAGTTGCAAGTCCGCCTCCACAAAAAGGCAACGTCAGGTCATTGACGGTCAATAGGGTTCTTCGATCCGGATTTAATCCGAGAGGCGCGTACGTCGCTAACGGAACGTTAGCCGAATTCACGGTACCTTGTCAGTTGAGGGTTGGGAAAGACAGGTGTACAATCGCCTTCGAGTAGGGAAATTGCGTATTTAGCGAAACGAAAGCTACAAAGTTCTACGAGAAATGCCAGTGAAAGTAAATCGAAAATGACGGCCAACTCACCCCGGCGTGCCCGGCGAACAGATGAGTCGGTACCGACAGTCCACACTTCCACAGGCGCGAGCTGATGAAGCACTTGTTGATGCAAAGGTTTTTGGGACGTGTTTCACCAAATTTGCGATCTTTAGGCGCGACGAATGGGCTTGCGCGCGGAACCGTTGTCAGCCATCAAAACGATATACCCTCAACTGGCGTTTTACTAATGTCAAAAAAACTAGACCACTACCCTACCTAACTGTCGCTAATGAATGCGTTCCCTTTCACGAAATATACTATAAAATGCATTAAAAATAACTACTTAAGCTATGTGACGATGTCCGGAACTGACAACAGGTTTAGCTGCAGGTACGCGACATGGAGTGGCATTTTTGGAAATCGCAGGTCAGGGTGCCAGGCTCGACCGCGATTCCACTCGGTCTAAAAAGAGAACCCAAAGGGGGAAGAACTCTAAGCTAGGACGCCTAGAAGCCGCTGGTTGCAGCGTCCCACCATCAGGGCTCCGTCATCACGAAGCCCTAGCCAAGCAGAGCGGCAGCAACTCATCGAACAGAACAACCTTCAGATCCCTCAACATCTTCGGAGCCCACTGCCGGGTTCCGACACCAGAGCGAGCACCACTGAGGGATCTGGAGGAAGACACGGCGGAACAGCTCCTGAAGGAGATAGAAGAAATCTCTAGCCAGAGAGAGAAGTTGGAAAAGGAGGTAGAAAAATTTAAAGCCAGTTGGCGCAGAAGGTTAAAGGTTTTAAAGAAGAAATTAATGGAGAACTTCGAGAAAGTTCTAAAAGAAGAAAGGTTCGTAGACCCGCGAGGTCTAAGACCAGCATATGTGCCGTGTGTCCCGTTTCAAGGGCCGGTACCGAGGTACGCAGCACGCGCAGCGACAGCGAGTGAGTCTGCACCTACAAAGAGCGCCAGATGGGCGCCTATGATGCCGTCAAGCAATTCAGAGTCCGCCGTGTCATCAACCACGGCTATTGAAGAAGCCGTGGCCTACCATGTTACAACAGTTACAACACCGAGAGGCGCCAATGTCGCAGCCGCCTCCGAAATATCGACCGCCGGAGCGGAGAGATCAGATGTAGTCCCGAAGCCCGGGAGCACCACGGTCACCACAGATATGACCCCCAATTCTTCTAGCAGAAGAGCGGAGTGGGCGGCATGGCGCAGGAGTCGCCTCGCCCACCCGCCGGCCGCAGCGGCCACCACTACACCAGCAGCACCGAGCACAGCGCTTTAAGACCACAAACACGTGACAGCGAGGAGACTGGTCAATGCACGCCCGCCCGTCGCTTTGGTAGAAGCAGCCTGCAGAAAGGCAAGGGAACGAAGAAAGGAGAGAATGGAAGTGAAAGTGTCTATTCTGGTACGAGGGGCTGGCAGCGACAAAGAAAATGCGCCCCCCCAACCCGTACGCGGCGTATTATTTACTTTTCTTCCGACTTAACGACTGTAGGTGTTTACGAGAGCGAGACATCGATCGAGCTAGGTGTCATGTCTGGGAAAATTCGATATCCGTATTTTCTCCATTTTCACCCGAGCACAGCTCAGTCGCCCAGGGACTGTTACAAAATAAGGAATTGCAATATAAATACCAGTTTTTCATAACTGTAATAACATACCTGACAAATCTAACTCCTCCCTTGGCCTACATAATCAACCAATACTTTACTGAAGGTACTTGTGGGCGACAGAAAGTAGTATGTAAAAAGTAGAGCCTACGAGTCACGAAGAGAAAGGATGTGTGAAGAGAAAGGTAGCGCCTGAGTGGCCAACTAGTTAGAGAATAAATAAATGAATAGCTTACTGAAGTCTTTATTATAATTCCTTCACAAGAGAACGGCAATAGTGCCCAGATTAAGCTCCTAAAGCAAAACGGCTCATATAAGAAGCGCGTAATTTATTTAGGACTTAAGTACTCTAAGTACAGACAAAAATGATAGCTTATAGTAAAGATAAAGGTACCAGGTACCTCCAGTAATAATTTCATAAAGATCAATAGAGGAAGAGCCCCTGATAATCGAGGGAGAGACAGCCAAATTATTTGTAAAGAAACCAACTTGAGACTATATCCCGATCTAGTCCGTCAACGAGGGACATCGGTGACTAGAGTTACGAAAAATGTGGAATAAAAATGAACACTATGTATGCTTAGAGTTTTCTTGCATAATATTGTGCAAGAGTGGTCAAGGTTCAGGTTGATTTCTCTGATTGGCTAAAAAGATTGGAGCAAAGTCAAACTTATGCTACCACGTTAATGTAAATGTGAAAATCGACGGTCTCACCCGGCCATAGCTTCGTAACCAGATGAGGTCCGAAGACAATTAAGGTATCATTAGAAAGATAAGGTAAATGCTGTTACGTATTTATAATCATTTTTAATAATTATTGTTGATTAAAGCCACTAGGGCCTGGCAAAGCCTTTTAATGTTTGAGTTCCGGGAAAGGACATGGGATAGTTTTTATTCCGGAAATCATCTCTTAAGGGGGTGAAATGGGAGGTGAACATTTGTATATTAGATATCAATCCCTAAGGGGGAAATGGAGGGTGAAAGTTTGTATCGAACTACGATCTAAACGAGTTCTACGCGGACTAAGACGCGGGTAGAAGCTAGTTAACGAATATTTACAAGATAACAAATAAAGAACTATTATATAAAAAAAACAGAATGAAAGTCTGTCTCTTGCTCTTCCATCCTCTTAATACGAGTATATAGATCTACAAATAGTACAAATACTTACGTAAAACTATATTACACTGAATGCGGCTATATAATAACTAGTGATTGTAAAGTAAAAGCTTGTTTTATTAGTTTAGTTAAATCATATTAATTTAAAATGTCGATCCATGATAGTTAATAATTTAATTTAATTGGGAAAATGTAATAAATATACTATTTCTCAAACATGCAATGAAATATTCTCTTTACGTTCCTTATAAATAATAGACTCGGAAGTATCCTTTTTCGGGCGCAGCATCTCGAGGCGGCCTGAAATGGCATTTCATACAACTTTTCAGGCAATTTGTGGCACAGCATCACGGGATTCATCCATGAAAATTAGTTTGATTTGAGGATTTTTATTTATTTATTTCATTGCATGTTTGAGAAAAGCACTATACATGCCTCAGCGTGATAACGGATTCCCGGCCTCGTATCTCTATCCTACACCTACTTGGCCGGGAATCCGTGTTTTCCCGGCCTCTGATGTAATGTGCTATTGCAGTGCCCTTGCAGGGTTGCGGTTGTGTTGATACATATTACAAAAGATAATAGTGATGAGACCCTTTTGTGCACACTAAAGCAATGATTAAATTGCTTCCTAATTTTTCCTATTTCGATCATTCATCATGGCAGCGTGTGCTGCTCGAAACTTAGTTTATTTTACTTGAATAAACGCCTTATTAAAAGTAAAAGCATGTTTTTATTGAACATGCTAAGTGGCAACACACATAAAACCTCCGTGCCGTGCCGCCATTTTGTATTTCGATGTCACCGCTTGTCAAATAACAACAATCAGTACGCAGTCAGACAGGTACGAGTGCCAACGCCTTGTATACGCCACGTGTTTTCGTTCGAGTTCATAGTTTTGTTTCATCTACTGATTTTATTAATTTAGTTTGTTAAGTATTTGAACTGTTTGGTTTTGTTGTTAATTGCCAGTGTCGTCAATTTATTACTTCAATACCGTTACATTTCCCAACAATATTATACCGTCGATACTTTTAGCACTAGGTATACACTACATTCGAATAGTATCGATAGTTTGCATAACAGTGGTAGCACCTTTAGTAACGTCAGTTTGGCATCTATCATTCTAATTTTGCTAGAAAAAAATATCCTATAGTACCTAAACCAGTCAAAGGGAAAAAACTAGGATGAGTAGGAGAATGTGCCTCTATGATGTAAGCTTTAATTTCTTTGCACAGTAATACATCTTCTTCACTTACTTTTTTTGGAATGCCAACAAAGGATTGCTCATTATGTCAGACATGTCTATGTTCTGTCCTCTCCTGTGGACTTCAGGGTGCTTCTGGACCAGCAGCCAGCCAATATGTGAGTAGAAGAACCCCCTGGTCGCATTGTGGGGGTCGGCGTCTGTGTCGCTGTATCGGTGGTGCATGCGGTGGTCGCGCACCCAGTTGTAGACGGTGTACTGGCCTGACAGCGTCTCGAATGCAACTAGGATCATCTGGAGGGGCAGCTTGGCTTTGAAGCTCTTGTGGGACCAGAGTCTGTGAGCACCGCACAGGACGCCCAGGATAGAAGCTTCTAGAAGAATAGCAGCTATAAAAAAACAAATAAAAATTAAGGTTAATGTTCCAATGCTTTACACCTCAATGCCTGATAGTTAACCGCTCTATTGTTTTGACAAAAGATTGAAAGTGTCATGTATAAAGTTAGTGTCGGGCACTGGGAGGTTTTATCATCATCATCATCATATCAGCCAAAAGACGTCCACTGCTGGACATAGGCCTGCCCCAAGAGGACTGGGACGTTTACCTTTTATTCAATATTTTTCACAGTCAATTCTCATGGGTCGAAGTTTTGGGCTTGTCGTAGGCACAGAGTCATGAATGCAAATTGGTTTTGGTAAAAAAAAAAGTGATTGCAATTTTCAATATATTTTTCTGGTCTCCTCCATACCGGCTGGTCCAAGGTAACGAACTTTTAGGTTGTGTGTTGGGGCCATTGGTATGCATTAAAACGAGAGTAATTACCAAAGACAATCGTGGGCCAGCGTGCTGACGTAAAGCACAAGTAGAGGCCGTAAAGGCCTGCAGCGTGGAAGTAGGAGAACAGCACCAAGTTGACGTAGGACACGCGGAATCGCCACGAGCCAGCCTGGGGGGCAACCATTTTCGGCAGCTCTGCTGGCTCTTCCAAGATAACGTCCTTTTGGGTTGTGTTTGGAGCCATTGTTTAACTGGAAGAACATAACGTTGGGTCTTTAAGAGCTCGAAGGGCCGGCCAAGATAACCAACTGAGAGGGTGGGTGACAGCGGCAGCACCACTTTGTTTAGTGTTTAGTGCAAACTCACAGAATAGGAACGTATTCTATGTATATGCGAGTAGCTTTTGTATGGACTCGCACTAAACACTAATCAATTTACGTAAACGGGTCCTAACTCATGGCCGAGCCCTTTAGCTTACTATAGATGTTACTAGCTTGCAGGTAAAGTCGATATGTGACCGGACTGCATATTAGCTTAGCTTGCAATTTTACTGGTCAAATATGACTGGCCTACTCACGACTGCAATAAAACAAGTTGGTTCTCAATTTCTTGAATAATCGGAGTTCATCAAATATATAATCGGCCCACAAATAAGGAGTTGGGTATTTTCTGTTGTAACTCATGCAAATGAAGTGGAAATGTGTCTGTTATGTTACCATACTCCTAATTAAACGAATATTATACATTATAATTCACTTTAAACTACTTGTATTAGGTACATATGTAGTTATGTCCAATTAAAACATGTTTTTTTTAATAAAAACTACAGCTAAGTATTCAACTGTGTTTTGAGGGTTCCGTACCCAAAGGGTAAAACGGAACCCTATTACTAAGACTCCGCTGTCCGTCTGTCACCAGGCTGTATCTCATGAACCGTGATAGTAAGACAGTTGAAATGTTCACAGATGATGTATTTCTGTTGCCGCTATAACAAAAAATAGGTACTAAAAACAGAATAAAATAAACATTTAAGGGGGCTCCCATACAACAAACGTGTTTTTTTTGCCGTTTTTCTAGTTATGGTACGGAACCCTTCGTGCGCGAGTCCAACTCACACTTAGCCGGTTTTTAGGGTTCCGTAGCCAAAATGGCAAAAACGGAACCCTTATAGTTTCGTCATGTCCGTCTGTCCTTCTGTCCGTCTGTCCGTATGTCACAGGCATTTTGAGTACAAAAACTATAATTATTGTATTTGAATGAAATTTGGAGCAAAGGTGTATTTTGATTAGGGAATGCAATTACCGGGCAAATTTTATTACCGGTAAATTACCGACTTGAGTGAGGCAAAACCGGTTAACCGGTAAATTACCGGTAAATGCAATTTGGCTAATAAGTATCGTTATTTGACGTTTATTTATCGTAAAAATAAGCTATGATATAATAAAGAGTTTTCATGTGCCGTAAATGCCGTAATTATCAGATTCTTTCATATTTAAAACTTGCTCAGTAGTATGAGGGCAAAAAAACACAACTAAAAACGTTTCTTGGGGATTAGCAGGTAGGTTGGAATTGTCCCCAGTTCTACAGAAACTAACTACAAGCCCACTTAGTATTCTAAAATAATAGTTCACTAAATAGATGTTTCTACGGGCTTCAAGAGATGTGTATATAACCAACAATTCCTAGGTCAAAAAGAGTTGGATAGAGAAAAGGTTAGTAATAGTAACAGTTCATTTTACCTACGAGCGTTCGCAAAAACGGTTTTATAACTTTTTCTAGGAGTGGAGCTCATGGGGGTTCCAAATTGTGGTATTGGTTTAGCGATTCATAAGGCTTTATCTGTTACCTTAGTTCTGCTGCGGATAGCCACATTTCTAATGCGATCACGCAGATAAACTCCCAGCATAGCCATCTTTATTGCTCTTTGGATGACTTCTAGCCTTCTATTGAGGCCCATAGTGAGCGACTACATTTCAGATGCCATATATTATGTCATCACTGGCAACACACACTGGTCAAACCGAGCCGACAGAACTCGAACTGGACAGTCTCGTCGTTTACAACTCTGAGCGTAAAGCGTCCGATTGTAATGGGAGTTGGCACTACATCGGCATTTGACATGATCTTCGTCTTATCCATGTTCATCTTTAGACCGACTCGCTCGGAGATTTTACTGAAGTCATCGAGCATCGTACTAAAGTCCTCCATGGTCTCAGCCAAGACTACTTAATGTTCACAAATCCGAAGGTGAGTGATGTACTCGTCGTTGATGTCTGCCTTCTCCAGTCCAGAGTCTTGAAAAAATCCTCCAGTGCAGCGGTGAACAGGTTGGGGAAATAACATCTCCTTGACTGACTCCCCGCTGCGGCAGAATAGGTTTTGCGTTCAAATCATGGAGTCAGACTGACAAAGTGCGTTTTCGTACAAACACTTCGATACTTCGATATAGCGGTAGTCAACCGCGCCGGCGGGCGAGTTGGCGCCACTGGAGCGACTAGTACAGCCCAGGTTTCGATCAAATCGAAGGCTTTCTCGTGGTTCGTGAACGCTAAATAGAGGGGCAGGTTATACTCCTCAGTCTTCAGTCTTCTGTATAACCTGACGGAGCGTATGGATGTGGTCTAAGGTGCTAAAGCCTCTCCGGGAACCGGCTTGTCCGGGAGGCTTGAAGTCATCTAGCTTGCGTACGAGACGATTTGTAATTACTCTCGAAAACGGTTTAAAGACATGGCTCAGAAGTCAGATGGGTTGGTAGTTGTTCAGCAGGGTGTTGTCACCCTTTTTGAAGAAAAGCACCACCACACCTCTGTTCCTTGCCTTTTTCTCCCTCCCAGTAAGACGAAGAGAGGTATTTCTTTGGATTGTTTTGATAAGTATGCCTCTAAAGTATGTTAAATAAGGCGTCTCTATTGTACTTATTCAAATTGATCATTATTCATATTTTATAGAACGGCACCGGGAACGTGTTTATATTTTAAGAAGCTTCTACAAACGATTGCATTAATTTGATCCTACATGAGCTAAGCTAAATAACACTAACAAGTTTATTCAATTTACATTTTTACATGATAAAAGGAGGGTTATTGAGGTATAAACATGACGATGAAGCATTAACAATCGTTGAAATGTTGTATTTTACTTATAATTTGTGTTCCGGTAAATTACCGGTTTTGATTTTAATTTACCGGTAATTTACCGGCCTCATATTTAGTCAATTTACCGGTTAACCGGTTAACCGGTTAACCGGTTTGCATTCCCTAAATTTTTGATTGCCTCTATATATTTATGCAATAAAATTACTAAAAATTTTTTTTTTACGGTGGCTCTTCATACATGTAACTGCATGTCAAAAAAAAATATTTCACACGAAGTCCATAGGTATGTGGTACATAAAACGATAGGTCTTTTAAAATAACTATAAGTATGATTAACAGAGTATATTAGCATAAGAGAGAGAGAGTATATTAACATAATCAAAAAAAGTGCTGAGTAACCAGCACTTTTTTTGATTATGTTAATATACTCGGAGATAATTGCCACGAAACGCACGAAAATTGTGCCCCCCCCCCCTCTAACTTATGAACGGTGGAAGTGAAAAATTTCAAAAAAATCTCAGATATAGTGCTTATTAAATTCTTTCACCGAAAAGTGTTTTGAAAAAGATCGGTTAAAAGGTTTTCGAGTAATTGCTGAAAAACTGATTTCCCTATAGAAAAGGATGTAAAAGTGCCGTAAGGTTTGTATCACGATACGACCTTGTTAATGTAATTATATTATAATGTCGTTCACTGATATGCATAATTACGACTATTATTACAAAGCATGTGACTATTTAGTGGCGTATTTCAATTACTATAACATCAGTCCATTATCCATCCATCCATAGTTAATATCATCACACTAAATTATCACACTAATCAACATCACACTATCACATCACATCATCACACTTTCACACTAATATTATAAATGTGAAACAGTATCTATATGGAAATCCATGTGGTCGAAGATACATAATAAAATAACAACGACGGAATAGTAGATTGTACAACAAGTGCATAAAACGCACCATTTTACTCGAGACGTTTATCCATCCGAGCGAGCTTGCGAGCGAGGATAGATATAAAGTCGAGTGTAAAATGGGTTTTATGGACGAGTTGTACACTCTACTTTTCACTTCGATTGCGAGGAAATGAAACAGCAACACGTAAAATAATAAATGAGACGAAATACAAATTATAAGTTTATTTCATGAAGTTTTATTGTGTACTTTGGCTGTTGGTATCTTTGCCTTGGTCTTAGAATACGAACGAAACGAAATAAAATAAAGAGGTTGTTGTATGAAGTTAAAGATGTTCGTGTGGCTGTTGCAGCGATTGCCTTGGTCTTCGACGAAGATTTTACTTTATGCTCTAGAGCATAAAAAGCGACTTTATGTCGCCTACGCACGACATAAAGACGAACTTTTAGAGCATGAGAAGTGAAAATTGTATTAATACAACTAACGTTAAAAACTTCAATAGTGCGATGCAGCGCGTCACACATTTCCAGGCATATTCTAGCCGTAGTAGGTAATTCTTCCGATTTTTCTATGCGTTTAAATTCTGCCAAACCATATGAGAACGTAAAAAAAAAAGTTTGATGGAGTTTAGGTATCCGTAAACAGAGTTCGATAATGACCGATTTAAAAACACACCACCAGCGCCATCTTTTGGTATCCAGTGGCGACAAGGATTATTCGCTAATGTAACCAGTCGCTTTGAGGACAGATTGTTTTTATATTGTATTTATAGATTGTATTTATGATTTTTTTTATGAGTGAGAATTATGCAGTTAACTATAATTATAAAATTACTGATTAACTGAAATTAATACCTTGATATGAGATTGTTTTTATTAAGTTCCTGTAAAATTGTGAACAGATATGGCAACGGCAGCCCCCGACGAATTTTTGTGGTTTGGTAACAACTCCAGGCCAAAGTCGATATATCGGTACCTTTAAATAGCGGTTACGGTACCGGAAAAAATAAAGGTACCTTTATATTTCGGTAGCGAAATATAAAGGTTCCACTACCGAAACCGCTATTTGACAACCGATATGACGTCATACCGTTAAAATCGAATACCGGTATTTTTCGGTTATGCAGTCCCTGGTTTGAAATGATTATTTAAGTTTTTGAATAAATATTGAGTTAACATAAAGTTACATTTGCTATACCTATTTATTAAAATTTTAAGGCAAAATATAAGTACGATTTCCGGTAAAAAAATATATTTGAATCCGGTTTCCACCAAAAAAGTTAAGAAAACTCGGAAGATATTTTATCAACGTTTTAAAAAATTATCTTTGATTTTCAATCATGTCAGCCCCTCGTACAAGATATGGTGAACTGAATTGTAATCATTTATGTGCAAAATTGTTCTTGTTTACTGCAAAATTGAGAACCGAAACGACACTACTCACGCAAATTTTTAAAACGACTCCCACAAAAACTCATTTATTTTAGGTTCAGAAAGAGAAAATGAAAATTTATACTCTGTTAGCCCCTAGTTTAAGAAATGATTATTTAAATATGTTATCAGTTTATTAATAAGAACTTATAGTTACGTCGCAATCTTGAATGAAAAAGGAAGCATTTTGAAAAATACGCTCGTCTGTATGAGCAAGGACTCTTAACCAGTATGCCATTTTAAAATACGCTCGTCTGTATGAGCAAGGACTCTTAACCAGTATGCCATTTTAAAATACGCTCGTCTGTATGAGCAAGGACTCTTAACCAGTATGCCATTTTAAAATACGCTCGTCTGTATGAGCAAGGACTCTTAACCAGTATGCCATTTTAAAATACGCTCGTCTGTATGAGCAAGGACTCTTAACCAGTATGCCATTTTAAAATACGCTCGTCTGTATGAGCAAGGACTCTTAACCAGTATGCCATTTTAAAATACGCTCGTCTGTATGAGCAAGGACTCTTAACCAGTATGCCATTTTAAAATCCGCTCGTCTGTATGAGCAAGGACTCTTAACCAGTATGCCATTTTAAAATACGCTCGTCTGTATGAGCAAGGACTCTTAACCAGTATGACATTTTAAAATGAGAACCGAACTACGTTTGTATGGAGAGTCGACTTAAGGATTCGCGCGATTGTGAGCATCAGCAATATGCAATAGGTACCTTTAAATGTTTAGGGTCCCGTACCAAAAAGGTAAAAAAGGAACCTATATGGTGCGACTCTTTCCGTCTGTCACAACGTTAAATATCTCATGAACTACTTAAGCTATCAAATTTAAATTTAGCACAACTGTTAAGAATGATAATAAAAATGTATATTGAAATTTTTTATTTTTATTACACCAATAAAAATGAAAAATTTCAATATACATTTTTATTTTCTGTGTTAATGACGAATATGAGGAGGGTTGCAAATTCAAAGTCTAGTTAATTGGACCAAGTGGGGAATCATATGAAAGCGCATGAGTTGCGCTTTTTAAAACCGTTTTTTAACAGTGGTTCAATTTTGATTTATTAAGGAAAACATTAAAAAAAATACCATCCCCCCCCCCCCCCCCCCCCCCACCTCCACCCTTATCTCCAAAGTTAACCAAGCTAAAATTTTGAAATTATTACATTTGATTAAAAGTAACATAAATAATACAGGAAAAATAAAACAATATGTCTATCACGACTGTTAGCACGCACTGATCGCATTGAGTAACGAGTACAAAACGCATGTGCGCGGTACTGCTTCGGAATTTCTCCTCGAACACATGTGACTCCCTACTTAAATTCGGCAGGCATCCTCAAAATGGCATTTCGAAGAGAGCTTCACTTGTCATTCTTGTTGTTCGGCATCTTAAAAACTTCAGTACCCGAGTATTTGTTTAAAAAGGTCACTTGGCGTAAAAATAGTTCCACAGTGTATGGCCTTAGATCACTGCAACAGTATGCTGAGTCTAGCCCCTTTTTGGCATCACAAAATGTAAATGCCTCGTACGATATTGTTTGAGTGTGTTTGTTTATTCCTAAGTCTAATTTGTACACTGTTCCTTTTGTATAAAATGTGATGTTGAATAAAGTTTTTCTATGTCTATGTCTATCTGGCGTATTTTTATTTATTTAACAAAAATAATTTCTTAACTAAGTTTGTAATTTAATTAGGTACTTTTGTATGAAATTTTAAGATTTCAAATTCCTATTAGATATTCGATAAAGTCCCTTCTTTTAAATAAAAAAAGAATAATCGAAATCGATACGCGTGATAAAAAAATATCACTGAACAACAAACATAAGTACTAAGTTGCAAGTTTTAATACCAAAATGCAGATGGCGCTGTACAACGGTAACTTCTACTATAAGCTGTTAAGATTGTTTAAGAATGGATGGGGTCGTGGCGTGAGGGGTATGGTGTATGTAATGAACGTTTGCACGGAACCCTCGGTGCGTGAGTCAGACTCGCACTTGACCGGATTTTTTACCAAGAGAACCATTTTAACATATGAAAAAAATTATGCCTGATATAAGTATAATACCTGTATTTCTTTCTACAGACGACACAAATAAGGAGAGTAGGTACTAAAATACAACTGATGAAAAAAAAGACTTCAACAAAGTTTTAAGGAGCAACAAGCCAGGGGTCTGCAACCGTAAAAAAAACATAATATAAGGTAGGAAAGGGAACAAGGCCTCATTAATTTTTATCACTAAAATATGTGAATGAATTTCAGTCATGTTTTGCTTTTCTATCTATCTAACTATATCTATACAAATATAATAAAGCTGTAGAAGGTCGAAAGTCTGTACATTAAAGATAATGGCAAAAAAAACAATTAAGGGCTCTTAGAATCGATAACAGAACACACTTCAACAGTTTTTAGAATTTTTGTCGGTTTGTCTATCTGTTAATATGTGCCGGCATCACGTGGAAACGAATGAATGGAATAATATGCGATTTATACTAAAAAGTTAAGTGGATCTTCAGCCAAGCTATAGGCTATAAAAATCATAAAGATTAGGGTTCAAAGGGGGTAAAAAATGGGGTTAATCTTTGTATAGGAACTCCTTAATTCCATGAGCTAAAGACTTTAAAATTGGCAAGCATAATAGGTACTTGACTGTAAAGTAAAAAGAACCCCATTCAACATTTGTAAAATGTAGGGATGAAACGTGAAAAATATGGGATGAAAAATAGGCGCTAAGGCGACTTAGACTATATAAAGCTGAAGAGGGTCGAAAGTACATGAGGGTTTGTACATGGAATGGATCCAAAAAAAAAATGGCTAGGGATACTTAAAACCGACAACAGAACACGTTCCAACAGTTTTTAGATTTTTTGTCTGTTTATCTGTTTATTTCTTTGTCTGTTTATGTGACCGCGCATCACGTGAAAACGGCTGAACCGATTTAGATGAAATTTGGTATAGAGATATTTTGAGTCCTAGGAAAGGACATAAGATAGTTTTTATCCCAGAAATCATCCTCTAAGGGGATGAAATTAAGGGTTGGAAATTTGTATGGATCTACTTAAACCGCTGCACCGATTTGGATAAAATTTAGTATTTAAATAGTTTGAGTCACGAGGAAGGTAAAAGGATAGTTTTTATCCCGTTAATCACCCCCTAAAGGGGTGAAATTAGGGGTGAACATTTGGATGGAACCCATTTGAATACAATTTAGTATAGAGATAGTTTGAGTCCTGGGAAAGGACATAGGATAGTTTAATTTCTATAAATCAACCATTAAGAGGGTAAAATGGGGGTGAAAATGTGGATGGGGCCCGTTTAAATTTGGTATAGAGATAGTTTGAGTCCCACGGAGAATACCACGGACAGTTTTAATCCCGAAAACTTTTCCCTAAGGGGATGAAATAGGGGGTGAAAATTTGGATAAAACCCATGTAGATGACATTTGGTATAGAGATAGTAGGAGTCCCAGGGAAGGACAATGCATAGTTATTATCCCGAAAATCATCTCCTGAGGGGGTGAAATTAGGGGTGAAATTTGAATGGAACCCATTTAGATTGAATTTGGATGGAATCCTTGAGGAATCGACGGAAGTCCTCATATATTATCGGCCCACATACAGCGATTTGGTTTATTGGTCTAAACATCAACGCATTTGCTCTCGGAAATCATAGGCCAGTACGTAGAGGTTCAAAGCACCCCGGGGTACGTTGCAAGTGGTGGTGTAGAAGATTTTTTTTTCAAATATTGTTGACATCGATACAACCGACTAAATATCAAAAATGGTTACACGAGATATCTTGGGACAACTTTTGGCAGCCACAAATCCTCGAAATGTTGAGAAATTTTTTGGTTCTACTCGTAGCTTTTATACGGTGCATCCTAGAGAAAAGTTACACACGAGGAAATTAAAAAACATGAAATTATGCGTCTAATGAGTACCAATACATATTATCTTATCTTATCTTATCTTATCTTATCTAGGTGAGGGCCCTTTCGGATGCACTTCGACCCAGTGGGATCTTTTGTGCATTTGCCCTCTCATTTATACCTGCTCCCAGGTATAAAGGAGATACATATTAATCGGCGACATAGTAGAAAACCATGGTCGAAAATTAGGCTTTCCTCAAGTTTGTAAGTTATTTCAAGATTTTTAAGCTTCTGCGTTTCAATTTTGAATTTAACTATTATAGGTTTTAGCTCCTCAATTGTAGGAATTTACAGAATCGACAGTTATTTCAGCATTAGTATCATCAATCAATCAATCAATCAATCGTTTATTCGTAAAACATAGGTAAATACAGAGGTGTTATGAATATTTTACAGGTCTCACTATGTCTTCGCCATAAGGCATACAAATAGTCATAACAATGACACAAAAAATTAAAATACATTCAACAAAATTATTAAATAATCATATTAATCATGCATAAGTCAAATTACGCAAAATAAATGAAATAAAAGAATTCAATTAAATTTGTCCGCAAAGAAGTCTATCACGGAATAATAACATTTTTCGATGAGTAATTTACATAATTTATTTTCAAATATCTTGAGTGATGCCAGTCTTAGAGGCAAGGGTATTTTATTATAGATTTTACTTGCCAAGCCGAACACGCTTTTTTGCATCAGTGCAGTACGTGAGAACACTATGCAAAGATTGTGAGCCCGATAGGTGTCTCTATTGGATACCTCAGACACTTGTTTTAAATAAGAAGGGTTTGTTTTAACAAATATAGCTGTTTCAAAGATAAAAAGACAGGGAAGAGTTAAGATATTCAGTTCTTTAAAATATGGCACACAGCTGCCTGTTTGTTTCAGGCCACACATAGCCCGGATGCATCTTTTTTGTGCCCTTATGATGGTTTCCCTGTTGGTACAATTGCCCCAGTAAATAAGACCATAGCGGAGAGTTGACCCAACATAACCATGATAGGCTGAAATTACCGCCTCAATGCTCACTAGTTTGGACAACTTATAAAGCGCATATGCATTTTTTTTTAATTTATTTAGAACACAAACAGTCACATAAACAAAAATATAAAGGGCACACAAAGAGTACCAATAGACATAAATCAAAAGACCTGGAGGTTCATTAATACATACAAACTATGTTAACATAACAAAATAGGTAATCATAATGAAAAAAAGCTGAAAAGATTTTAAAAATTTGAACTTAATAAATTCTTTAATATAATACAATACCGTTCGTCGACGCAGTTTGCATGCACAAGTTAAAGGTAGGTAATAAGTAGGTATATGAGATTAATGAAGACATTTTGGATTTAGACTTTCAGGTGATCAGGGTTGCAATATGCAAAGTACATGGCAGCTACCTATGACGGAGTATGAGCTAACATGCATGACCTATGCGAAATATAAAACAAAAAAAAACCAAGTCAATGTAACTAATTATTTTAATTAATGTACATTTCATTTCGGTAATCATCACTGCTATACATACTGACGTATTGGACTAGAATCTCTTTACATAAAATTAAATATTTGCTTGTTTGGATCTGGGCTGTATAGCTCTTGTAATATGCATATTAAGCCCGCGTTTTGTATGACAAATGGATACTTTTGTAAATAGAATAGACAATACTTACGGGTTAATCAAACATGTGGCTTCCTTTTCAAATTTGATCTCTCATTTTTAAAATAGGCCGATGGGTCGTGAACTTGGCACCCATTTAGATTTAAATTCTTTTGTCGGTGAAGTTGACAAACACGCATATTCTTAATATTGCACTTGGCTCACATTTTCACATTTTTTGTTTTTGGTGGTATCCCACCAAAAACAAACTTTACTTTACTTTACTTTACTTTTAGTAAAGTTTTTTTTATTATTCAAATATTGTGTTTCTCAAGAGATAACGCACGAGTTACAATACAAAATACCCAAAGCCCTACAGAGGGGTGCACGTAACGTTCCGAACGCGCATGGGTACGATTTAACCGTCAAGTTTCCATATAAAAAGTGATATTTAGACCTACCTGACGCGCGTACAATGCGTAACGTGATCGACCTGTACCAATAATATTTGAAGAGTTCTCTCGATTTCTTCCGGACTCGATCATCGGGTCCTGACCGGATGACAATTCTACTTCACTAAATGGTGCTTTTTAAAAGCAAATGCACGAGTAACAATACAAAGTACCCAAATATCTATAGGTTAATATTTGAAGATTACCCGCGATTTCTCCAGGACCCCATCACCCCTGACCCTGATCCTGGTCCTGACCTTGACCTGATGACAGTGAAAACTGGCTTCCTTAAAGAAAATGAATCTTGAATCTTGTCTAATTTAAAGTCTTATGAGCCCACACTCGAAGAGTATACAAGTAGCCATTGAGGAGTTCCACTATCCACCTCCAGACTCCATCATCAGATCATTGTCACCAAGTATTCAAAATTCAATCCAAAAATGTCTTTATTTCGTAGGATGATTAGTGATTACACTATAATCTAAGGCGATGGAGCCACCCGGTGCAAAAAAATAAGCCTGTGTTGGATGGCGCCGCTCTTCCTACAGATTACATATTTGTTTGTTTACTTAATTAATTAATTAAATTTAAGTTTTTATTTACTGGCTAAAATTCTAGTTATAATAGTTACATTCTGTTCTATTCTTTTTCATTTTATTCTATTTTATGGCTGAAACTCTAATTACTTACATGGTTAAGATTACAAAATTAAAACGTGCGTGATGCGTGAAGCATTGCGTTCATGAATTCAAGCGTGTGTTAAAAATAAAAATGTATTCATGAAAGAAATACGTACTTAAATATGTAAATAAGATTATTGTAATAAAATATCTGTCTCAGCATAAGTTTTAGTCTTAAGCCAATTTGTAATTACTCTCTTGAAGTCCTGGTAATGTTTCGAGTTTATGTAGAGTTGCTTGTTCAATTTATTATAAATGCGAGGAGAATTAGAATCAAACTGTCTGCGAGCAAAAGAGGTCCGCATTTTTGCACAATCCACTACAACCGCTTTTTTCTTTTGTTTTTATAATTTGTGGTATAGGGTAAAATATAATTAATAGAACTCGTCAAAACAAACCAAATGAAACCAAACTTGTCATAAAATCCATTGTGTAAAAATCACCATACAAAATTATACCGACGATACCACCAAATTAACTTTATTTGAATAACGTTTTATTTAAATTAAATGTTAGGTAGAACATTTCTACAATAATTATTCCGTATTTCATTCCTTATTTTAAAAAAATACGGAGTTCTGAGGTAACATATAATAGAATACATAAAAAAAACACATCCGAATTGAGAACCTCCTCCTTTTTTTGAAGTCAGTTTATAAAAGTAGTATGATTTATTCGGGGCACATTATTCAAATCGATTTGAATAAGAATAAAAATTATGTTTGTATTCTTGTTAACCGACTTCAAAAAAAAGGAGGAGGTGCTCAATTCGGATGTATTTTTAAATTTTTTTATTTTTTTTATTTTTAATGTTTGTTACCTCAGAACTCCGTCATTTACAAGCCGATTCGTAGAATTCTTTTTTTAATTGAAAGTATATGCTTTCAGTTTGGTCCCATTGTTTTCAAAGCCCCAGTTGGATGATGGGAACCATGAGGAATTGAGGAAACTCCTCAAATATATTAGCCACGCGTGTAATAATTTTGGTATTTTCTATTATAACTCGTGTATTTACACCCGGAAATCATAAATTTGGTGTAGTGAAAGTGATGATGAAGACCACAGATGGCTTATGGAACTTCTCAATGATGTACTTCAAACTATATAAGGTACGTAGGTACGTTACAGATTCTGATATGATTCCGTTGAAATAGCAAACAATGAAGTGCCAAAGGTAATTCTGAGATCCATAAGGAATCGACGGAAGTCCTCAAATATTATCGGCGCACATTCAGCGATTTGGTTTATTTGTCTTAAGATTAACGCATTTGCTCTTGGAAATCAGTTCATGAGGTAAATTGAAAAAAAAATGTGGAAATAGTACAACTTTTTTTTTGTTTTTAATTATATGCTTTCAGGTTGGTCCCATTTTTTTCAAAAATTCAGTTGGATAATGGGATCCATGAGGAATTGAGGGAACTCCTCAATTATATTAGGCACGCCTGTAGTGATTCCAGGATTTCCTATCATATCTCGTGTATTTACCCTCGGAAACCATACATTTGGTGAAGTGGAACTGATGATGAAGACCCCAGATGAATTCTGGAAATCATCAATGATATAAAGGACGTCACAGATTCTAATATGATTCCGTTAATTTAGCAGCTAATGAAGTGCCAAAGGTAGTTCTGAAATCCTTGAGGAATCGATGGAACTCCTCAAATGCTATCGGCCCACTTAAAGCGATTTAGGATTATTCTGTAATAATCAACGCGTTTGCTCTTTGAAAGCAGTTCATGTAATGAAGTGGAAAGGAAATGTGACATGGCTTGGTAAACTGAATGAAGTCCGTGGTATGTAATTTCGCAAACCTCGCTGAATTGAAGTGCGTGGAAACTTTATTTTTTATATACAGCGTGGAAATCCAAAACGAGCAAAGAATTAAACCAGACAAAGTGTTTAGTAGCGTAATCATTAATAAAAGGGACTTTTTAATTGAAAGACTATTGACTTTTTGAAAATTTTTGCGTTGCACTACTTTGTTCTTATATGTTATGTGTGACCTTGATTATCAGAAGTCCAATTTTGTAGCCTCGTTATTTCCGTTAACGACCTGTCGTCGTGTGGTCGATTTAATAATTTGTTAGCATCCAAATCTGTTATAAAGATTCCTTTTAAACTTCTGACACGACTAAGTGCGACATATGTTTGACCTTTTGCAATGTTGTTTTTGCCAAGGTCGATCACTGCTCTTTCGAGGGTAGTACCTTGTAATTTGTGAACGGTGACTGCCCAGCTTAATATGAGAGGCAATATACGTCGCTCCACATCTCCATAACCCCTTGTCGCCTGAAAGGTAGTACTGGACGGAGGTATGGGTATGCAACCGTCACTATCCTTCAGTCTCAGTCCAATTGCATCGTCGTCAAATTGTATATACACGGCTTCAGGTAGCTCCCCATCCTCCAGTTGATCTCGCCTTAGTGCCGGCCATTTGATTTTTATGCCCAAAGCACCGTTGACTAATCCTTCAGAGACGGCAATGTTACGTCTCAACACCACTCGTGATGAGATGCCAATCTTTAACGATGACAGAAAACCACCACAGTTATTGACATCTTTTGAAATCACGTTGTCTGGTGGTTTCCTGCCATATGTAGCTATTTCGCGAGACTCGTTCACTGCGTTGATCTGATAAGTTCGGTGCAACTTTGCATTTTCCTGGCTCATCTTATCATTGTAGTCGTTGACTTGCCTAACCGTAGGAAAAATACGAACGGCGACTCCATCTGCAAATTCACCATTTAATGGCACACGCCGGCGCTCACATAGTAACTGCAACTGAGCCGTTGTCAGTTCACCTACACTTCTGTTCAGAAAATTGATGAATTCGGTATCATTACGCTGTCGCATATTCATGCTTAGCTCACAAAAAGAGACTCGATGCCACAAATTGACTTCCGCTGAATACCACGACGGTTGCATATAACACCAATGCCCTTTTACAGGTGGAAGCTGGAATATGTCACCAAAAAGTAAAATGTTAACTCCGCCGAATAATTTGTCACTGTTCTTGTATTCCTATAGTCTTAGGTGGATTATTTTAAGGTTTTCATAAGAGACCATTGAAATTTCATCAACTATTAGCCAATTAATATAGCGCCATTTGCGTCGTTCATTTTCAAGTCTTTGACCGGTAACTTTTTTGTATGTCATAGTGTTTCCTTTCTCAATAGGAAGCATGAAAATACTGTGAAGAGAGTTTGCCAAATATCTGACGCGTGGCAACCCCAGTTAATGACCCAACCTCCACAAAATTAGGTTTCAGCAGTAGGTACATCTACTGTTGGTGCGTAACACCGTTTGATATGCTCAACGACTAATTTCAGTAAAAACGATTTCTCGCTTCCTGCACCCCCCGTGATAAAAAGTAACAGTTGGCTTTTGTGTCCATACAAATCGTTTTCAATTTTTGTTGAAACTTTCTGAAATAAGTCCTTCTGCTGTATGTTCAACCCTCGAATGCTTCCCAGAAACATTTCATTTGACATTACAGGTCTTTCTCCTACGTCTTCACAGAAGGTATCGTTGTCATTTACAATTTCTTCACCAACACATTACGCGGGAGCGTTATCGGCATGCGTTTCACGGGCAGCACTAAGTGCGGTAGCTTGGGCAAGAGCCTTTTGGATCATTTGTTCAGCATGAGCAAATTCTTCTGCGCTGACATTTCTCTGTAATGGCCGAAGATCTGCTTGACGTCTTATGAAACACTCTTCAGCGGTTTCATTTTCAAGAAGTATGTCACTTTCATTGCGAAATGGTATGTGGCAAACGATAAGGCTGTAATAATATGCTTCTTGGCGATATTAATTGTGTAATATCGGGTACGCAATACCGCCGGCCTATTTCGTACACGCATTCGCGTATTGTCTTGCAATATGATATATCTCACTGGCGTGATATCTTCGTCCCTCAGTTCCGCATCGCCATCGCACAGTGTTCTTTTAGTTATAAAAAACGAACATCCTCGTGACATGGCTTGGTGAACTGAATGAAGTCCGTGGTAACTCATGTATGTAATTTCGCAAACCTCACTGAATTGAAGTCCGTGGAAACTTTATTTTATATATACAGCGTAGAAATCTAAAACGAGCAAAGAATTAAACCAGACAGAGTGTTTAGTAGCGTAATCATTAATAAAAGGGACTTTTTAATTGAAAGACTATTGAATTTTTGAAACATTTTGCGTTGCACTACTTTGTTCGTATGAGAACATGAAATAGTAATAGATGATGATTATGATACACTGATTCCAAAAGCACCTCAAAAGTACCTCAACAGAGATTTAGAAGTGCCGAATAATATTAGATTGGAGAAGACAATTTTGTTATTGTTACTTGACTAGTAACAATAACATCTATTTCTTGACTAGTAGTGTTTTTAGTATAATTAAATAATTATATACATATTTCTGTTTTACAAGGGTCTAACACAATATTTATTTACCTTTATTTCTGACCTTTCGACACGGGTTGCACAGTAATTTAAATATGTGTACAAAGAGCGAGAGTTTGAAGTATAATGATATACATACAAGTTAATATGTACTTATCTATTTACTTTGAGTTTGACTTTGAAACAAAACCTTATTTTAACATATGGCGACTCTGTGGATTCTTGAACCACGGCGAGCATCCAAAAGTCCCAAGCCTAGTTATAAATTATAATAGTACATAATCACTTGGTATATAAGGAATTTATATACCTATCATATGTCCTTCCCCAGGACTCCAAACTATCGCTATACCGTAAATGGGTTCCATCCAATTTTTCACCCCCCATTTCACCTCCTTGGAGGCTGATTATCGGGATAGAAACTATCCGTTGTCATTCTCCGGGACTCAAACTATCTTTATATCAAATTTCATCTGAATGGTTTATATCCAAATGTTCACCCCCAATTTCACCCCATTAGGGAATGATTTCTGGAATAAAAATGATTTTATGTCCAGGACTCTAAATATCTATATACAAAATTTCATCTAAATGGGTTCTATCCAAATATTCTCCCCCTATTTCATCCCCTTGGAGCATGATTTTCGGGATTCAAACTATCCATTGTCATTCTCCGGGACTCAAACTATATCTATACCTACCAAATTTGGTCTAAACGGAGTCCGTCCAAAATTTCACCCCCCATTTCACTCCCTTAGGGGAAGATTTCTAGAATAAAAATCATCCAATATCATTCCCCAGAACTTAAACTACCTCTAAACCAAATTTTATCAAAATGGGTTACATCCAAATTTTCACCCCTTCATTTTACCCCCTAAAGGGAAGATTTTCGGGATAAAACCTATCCTTTGACCTTCTCTGGGACTCAAACTAATTAAATACAAAATTTCATCCAAATCGGTGCAGCGGTTTAAGTAGCTCCATACAAATTTCCACCCCCCATTTCATCCCCTTAGGGGTTGATTTTTAGGATAAAAACTACCCTTAGTCCTTCCCCAGGACTCACACTATCTCTATACCAAATTTCATATTAATCGGTTCAGCCGTTTTCATGTGATGCGCGGTCACATAAACAGACAAACAGATAAACAGATAAACAGACAAACAGATAAACAGATAAACATAATAGCTATGTCCGAAGTCGATTGGAATTTGCTTCTGTAGTGTGGAACCCCTGCTTTACTGTACACGAGGTTAGAATTGAAAGACTCCAGAAAAAGTTTGTTAAGACAATGGAATTCCGAACAGGTGGTAACTATGAAGATCTCACCTCATCATCCACAAGACTCCATATCCAACCCCTTTCACTCAGGCGCACTTGTACCGATTTACTTTATCTGTTCAAAATTATGAATAATCTAGTTGATGCCTCTGAACTATTACATAATATATTTTTTCATGTTCCCCGTAGATTAGAACGAAGTTGTCGCAAGAAGGCCTTATTTAGTACTAGCTGTTGCCCGCGACTTCGTCCGCGTATAACATGTTATCGTCTAAATGTTTGTTGAAGGAATGAATTTAAAAAAAAACATTGAAATTAATTTTGTGCCTAGTCTTTTAGAAAACAATCTAAATCCGAAATTACAAATCTCTTACTTTCAAAATGTCTTGCTCTCTATACAAACTAAGAACCCTCTTTGAACCCTCATAGTAAACAGTCTGAAACTGTAGTTACAAATTTCTTACTTTAAAAATGTCTTGCTCTCTATACAAAGTTCGAACCCCCTTTTTACCTTCTTAAGCGATGAATTAAAAAAAACGCTGATTAAGTTTTGTAGTATTTTAGCAAACAATCTAAAACCGAAGTTACAAATCCCTTACTTTAAAAATAGCTTGCTCTCCATACAAACTTTGAACACCCTTATAATCCCCTTTAGGGGATATATTTCAAAAAATGCTAAAATAAGTTTTGTAGTCTAAACAGGCTAAGATCGAAGTTACAAATATCATACTTTAAAATTTTCTTGCTCTCCATACAAACTTTGAACGCTTTTCAGGGAAAAATTAAAAATAAAACACTCGGTTTTTTTATCGTAATAGGTAAGTATTTTTTCTACAAACTATCAAGTCTCTAGCTAAAAAAAAGTGTTTCCCATACGAACCTTGCACCCCTTAAGGAGTGAAATTTTCCAAAACGCTGGCAGTAGATATTTTTTTGTATTTTAATAAGTAGGTACTTAATCTTTCTACACAGTTTTAAGTTTCTACCTAAAAAAAGTTTTCCTATACAAACATTGCACCTCTTTATCCCCCTCTTTTAGCGGGTGGAAATTTTCAAACCACTGAAAGTATTTACATATTTGTATTCTAATAAATAATCTTTCTACACAATTACAAGTCTCTAGCTCAAAAAAAAAGTTTCCTCGATACAAATTTTCACCCGTTTTAATCACCCTTAGGGGTGGAATTTTCCAAAACGCTGAAAGTTTTATTGTAATAAGTAATCTTTCAACAAAGATTTGTCACTTGCTAAAAAAAAAATATTTTATACACCCCTAAGGGGTGGACTTTTCTAAAACGCTGAAAGTATTCTATTTTATTTTATTATGTAATCTTTTTAAAAAGGTTTGAGATTCTAGCTCAAAAAAATCCCCTTTACCAACATTGTACCCCGTTTTCATACCATTTTCCAAAACGCTGTTTTTTTTATTTGTATTGTAATAAGTAATCTTTCTACAAACTTTTAAGTTTCTATCTCAAAAAGAAGTTTCGCTCATACAAACTTTGCAAACCTATTTAACCCCCTAAGAGGCTGAATTTTCCAAAACGCTGACAGTACTTTATTTGTATTCTAATAAGCAAGCTTTCTACAACGTATTGAGTTTATTGCTAAAATATTAAAGTTTCCCCCATACAAAATTTGCACCCCTATTTGACCCCTTTAGGGGTAGAATTTCCAAAAATCCCTTCTTATCTACGTATCTACTTCTTGCCTACGTTGTAAAAGGTAGTTCTGGTGTAAATTTCAACTCTTTAGCCCCAGTAGTTTCGGCTGTGCATTGATGAGTGAGTGGGTGAGTCAGTCAGGACATAGGCATTTATATGTAGGTATAGATAGATAGAAGATGACGGAAATCCCATTCAAATATCTCAAAACCGTTTTAATGTCGCTTGTTAGAGTGAGAAAACGATCGGGGACTGTGACGTCAAGATCCTCGAGCGTCATAGTAAAAAACAATCGTTTCAGGTGCGTTTTGTGGAAAAGGGACAAAACATCAAATTTTGGAACTTAGTGATTACCTATACATATAACCTCTTCCGTTGATTTTTTCTCTATTATCCTTTTTTCGAGAAAATACATTATGATCATTTTATTTAGTGTCTACCTACAGCCGGGTCCGCTGCACCAATGTTTTCCATGTTTTTAAACATCTAACATGTTTTCCGTCAGGGGACCGATTTTTGACTTTCGAGCGCTCGAATCTTTCACTCGAAAACTGACAAAAATTACGAAATACTCTTTTGAAATAGCGATAGAAAATTGAAAAGTGAGTGATATTGACCACTCGTATTCAATTCTATCGGTAGAAAGTTAGTGCCTGCAATTTTGACACTAAAATCGTATTAACTTTTGTTTAATTTTCGAGCGCTCGAAAGTCAAAAATCGGCCCCCAGTTTCGGCAAACAAATAGGGTTTTGTTTTGATTGGCAAAACATGTTTGACGTTTAAAAACCACGAAAACATGGCGCAGCGGACGCGGCTTACGGGGTGTAGTTTCGATTCCTGAGCTATAACCACGAACTTCGGAATTCGAAAATATTCGGGTATCTCTATCTCTATCGCACTAACTAAACTCGAGTGACCGGGATGCAGTTATACAGACTTCGAGTTTCGGTTTTCGTGGTAGTTAAAAAAAAACAAATTCGTGTTATTAATATTGTTCAAATTTGTTGAAAAATTTAATTGAAATCACGCCATAATGCGACATTTGCGCATATAAGTTCTCATATCACAATCGAATATTTTTTTATGGTTTATATTTTAGCATGTGTAACGTAAAGATCTATCGTAGACTGGATTTAAATTATTAATAAGTAAAAGGCAAAGCAATTCCGCCATTTTGACGAAAATTTGACGGTTCTTATAGCTGACAGTTGGAGCAGCGTTTGATTTCAATAAAAATAAATGAAAAATTAAATGAAGTCGTATATTTCGGAAAATTAATTAACTGTCGCAGTCGGATAAAAACTATCCTAAGTTGCAGCTAGAATAATAATGTACCTATATAAAATGTTTCATATTTTTCCGTTCATGGGATGCTGAGAACATTCGAACCGCGCAAATCTTAGTTTCAAACTGGCTGATTCTTTTTTTAATTTAGAGATTTATTATAAGTGGAGATTGCAAGCAGCAGAACTAAATACGCACAGCATTCATATATTAAGCGCGCATGTAAACTGTATAATGAAAAATGTATGGACGCAGATTTGTTTGGCAACTCATATAGTATATTTAAAAGATTAGTTTTTTCTTTAATCTAATAAGGTTAAAACGCAGTTACCTTAACCTTTTCATTAACTTTTTCTTTCTTTTTTTTTCATTGTATAATGGTTGTACCTAAGTTGTAAATGTACTTCACTGTCATAAGTGTATTTGCAACACATATATGTAAATATATATTTATATATATATTAATGACATTTGGTCTTATATTAAACATATTTTTAAGTACATAGTAAACAGCCAAATTTCTTTATAAAAACAAGACAACAACATCATAAATAAAAATAAACTTACAAACAAAAAATTATAAACTAATTAAAAACTAAATTAACTTAACTTGCCCAGTCAAAGGAAGAAAACCCCGTCCAGCAGTTCCGTCTGCGGCATGGAGCCCATAACGCTGGCGGCGTTACCTCTCTGTATTGCTAAAGAAATACGTTGCGAGAGGTAAGCGCCAGCCCTATGGTCCCCTGAAGCGTCGACGAGTCGTTTAGTCATTGCCCTCATAAATGATTTCATGTCAGCTGACCAGGGACCCAATGTTTCTACCGCAAGCGCCGCAAACTCGTAGTCTTTAATTAAAGACGAGTATTTGCGGCGCTTCAACACCTGGGCCTGGTCAGCTGCAGCGCCGGGTTGAGTGCGAGTCCCCTGGATTTAACATATTTTCCAATTTTTAATATAACTTGTAAGTTTGTAAACATTTATGAAACTATAGGTCTATTATTTTTGTTGACGACCGCTTTAGCCTAGTTGGTAGTGACCCTGCCTACGAAGCAAGAGGTCCTGGGTTCGAATCCCGGTAAGGGCATTTATTTGTGTGATGAGCACGAATATTTGTTCCTGAGTCATGGATGTTTTCTATGGTATATAAGTATTTATTTCTCTATATAAGTATCTATATCGTCGTCTAGTACCCATATTACAAGCTTTGCTTAGTTTGGGACTAGGTTGATCTGTGTAAGATTGTCCGCAAATATTTATAATTTATTTAATATTTTTATATTTATTATAGCATTACTCACATAGCCATAGCTAAGTTACTTATGTGTTTTTTAAGACTGTTTGTTTCTCAAAAAAAAAACAGACAAACAGACAAAAATTCTAAAAACTGTTGGAACGTGTTCTGTTATCGATTTTAAGTATCCCTAGCCAATTGTTTTTCGAATATCTTTCATGTACAGACTTTCGACCCTCTTCAGCTTTATTATATGTATAGATTACAAATGGGATAAAAAACACTGAATAACTTCAATCATGCTAACAATATTTTTTTAATTATGAGGTCACATTTTTTGATATGCTAAATTTCCGGACTTGGTTCAGTCTTATCTTTTACTAAAATTATGAAGATATTATCTATAAAACATAAAATATATTTTGATTATAAGATGTTTCATCATATTAAATAAATGAAAAGCTCCTAACTTTAAATATAAAAAACTGACATAATATGATTTAGGCATATTTTTAATGAACTAATGTGTAGTTCCTAATGATACTAGCTTCCTACGGGTGATTAATAATATGTAGCGAGCAGAACCTTATACTGACAGTAAGCCTTACTTGTTTTTTCTTAGAATTCTATATAAAGAAAAAATATAGCTCAAACTTAAAAGATGACGTCACGACTGGGATACACGATAGTTACTATAGAGTCACAAACACTAACACCGAGGTGACGTCCAGGAGACGTGCATATTTTTTGTACATATGTAAACACCGTGGTGGCGTCTGTGAGACGTCAATCGCTCCGTAACCGACTCGTGCGCACTCGCCGCGGTTACGGTCTTGGTTGCAGCTAGAGGACCCAAAAAAAGGAAGCTACGCAAAAATATTTTCGAAATAAAAGTGCTGACGTCTGTGAGACGTATACCACGGTAGTTAAAGGTAACTGTAATTTTCCCATATATAGTTGTGATATGATATCTAATTTAGAGTGGTATTTTAGTTAGATAACGTATATATAAATAATTTAAATAAAAACTGTTTACTTTCAGACGGTAAAATTGTTAATTAATGGCAATTTATTTACATATGTTATCTAAGTATAACCTGCAAGAGTTAGCTAGAGACCTCCTTCGTATGACGTTGTTGCAAATGTTATTGAATTTAATTATGGGTCACCATAGTTACATAAATGTTACGGTATAGATGTCCATATTTGCATGCTGTTTGTAACAGCTGGAAAAGATGAAACTATAATGTATCTACTCTAAGACATGTAAACTACCCTTTTTCTGCAAATTAATTATTTGATTGATTGATTGACGTTAGTACGCGCTCGAGTCTCAAGTTAACTCTTGCGGGATATATGTTAGTAATTCATTATAATAGCAGCTAGTACTTACCTAAATATGACCTCCTTAATACGATACACTAAGTCTTTTTAATGTTCACTACATTCGGTGAATATCTTTCAAGTATGTTTCATATTATGTACATTTCGTCTTTCAGCTGATATAATGATGATGATAATGATATTTCATACTTACATTTGACGTAACTCCAGCAGAAGATATATGAACCACTATTCCGATTAAATTCTCTTGTGTATAGAATTGCCTTTCTAGATGCACATTGAGCTAGTAACTGTGGGTTGGCTTCAATTATCTCAAATTTAATATACTTTCAAAATGATAGTAGGATTGAACTGCACCAACACAAAAAAAAACTAAAATTTTGAGCACAACTTTTTTTTGCTTGCAAAACGTAGTTTCGCACTCCCCGAAAACGTAGTTTCGCACTCCAAACAACATACCAAAAAAGGAGTTTTACATCGCGCTTCGCCATTTTAATGTAGAATATGACTGGCCTATAATAATAAGGTAGGTGCACCAAGGAAGGCCCGGTTCCTAAGATGGCCCACCTGTAAAAACTCGCAGTTATGGTTTTCCAAACTACTTAAAATTTCGTGAGCACATGCGTTTATGATCACAAACAAACGTGCATTTCAATTTTTACCCCATCGCTCTGCCATTTAGTAAAAAAAAATACAGTTTGCTGTGTCGTGTTAAAATATTGCACGTTTTATTCTTTTCCAACCTTAACATTGTCATATTATCTAAAATTCAAAAAAATAACGTAAAAGTCAGTATTTTTAGTGAAATTAGGTGTTTAATCTGTTTAACATCCAATTATAGGTAAATGCTGTTATTTTAAATTTATTTACATATTATGTATTTTTAGGACACTTAATTGAGCTAAAGCAAGAGTCCCCTAATAAGGCCCACTGTACATGGATTACTAACTAAAAGTATGTCAAAAAATAATGTTAGAATAAGAACCGATTTATAAATATCATGATACAGACTGATAAACAGAATCTCACACACGTGTTTTTCTTCTGATTTAAAAAGTTGTTGTCGTATTTATATCAATTTTTCATTTTCATACTCCTATGATGGCCCACAGCTATAATTTTGGGATAGGTTCAATAATGTATTAAAACAATTTAATAAAAAAAGTATTTTACGACTAAGTAGTTCTAGAAGATAATGTCTAAACAATAAATGTTTGACGATTGATTCAAATAATTTATAACGGGCCTTATTAGGCAACCGGGTGCCTAAGATAGCCTCCTAGCAATTAGTTTTTAAACGGTTTATCATGTTCTAACGCAAATAACATTAAAGTTTTTTTTTATGTTTCGTTTGTTAAATAAATCATTAGCAGCACTATAATAGTACATTTCGATGCTAGTGCGGAAAGTATGTCATTACTTCAGGAGTGCCGAAATATCTTGCCACGAGCCGCAGGCGAGTGGTAAGACTCGGGACGAGTGAAGAATGACATTTCCGCACGTGTATCGAACGACGTTTTTTAATACAGTTGCGAAAAAATAAGAAAAACAACAAGTAAGAACAGTATTAAAAAAAAATTTTTTTTTGAACAATTTCATTATTTTTAAACTGTATTACAATGATGTTACAGAATTAATAATATAAAAGTTTCAAATTCCTTACTTGTTGTTTTTTTTATTTTTTCGCAACTGTATTAAAAAACGTCGTTCGATACAAGTGGAAAAGTAAAAAGCACTAGTGCGCAAAATACAACTTTGCGCATGATTTGCAGCTACAAAAAGTACCACTTTTTGAGCAACTGTATTAAAAATTACTTTACGTCATACCTGGCCATAAAGTTGGAATTACCGCACGCTATGCGTGCGGAAAACCCCACTTCCTGGCCAGATAGAGACGTAAAATTTTGTACTCACCACGGGCGGTAATAAAGAAAGCCTCAGAGCGCATATTTATCGCCCTTGCCTTTGGCTCGGGCGTCAAATACCTGCGATCTGAGACATTCTTTGTTTAACCGCCCTAGGTAAGTAATGTACTTGTGGCGGTGCCACCTATATGTATATACTAATAAATACATAATATTTACTTATATACATAACTATGATAAACTTAATTATATAAAACTCAACCTTACAACTATCTATACTTAACATGTAAAAATAAACTTATATATTTTATACACACATACATAAGCATAAATAAATACATACGGATAAACAAAAAAATACAAAATATTTGTGCTCCACAAATTATTTGTGAATGAGTGCATTTTCGGATTCACAAATAACAAGCGACATCAGTGTCCCACATTTGTTTGGCGTGACATTCTTCATTATTTCCACAACCTCCTCATCCAATAACACCTTAAACTATTTAAGTCTTCTATTCAGACACGCCCGAAATCTTAATCGGAATAGGCGACATCGCTAGACTTGGAAATGCTGCTAAGATTCAGTCAGGCGTCTGTGTTATATCCTAAAGTGAAATTTGATAAACGCAATCAATTGCATTCCAGTCTTTGGCATTGATGGCCGACGAAATGTGGGGCCATCAGTTAAAATATAAAATTAGAATTTTCGATGTACAGCATTACATAATCATACTGTGCATTATAGTATTTTGCATAATAACATTTGATGAGATGATAATTGATGAATTTGATGTTAACCTTAATGAACTTACTTTAGTTTGTTTTATGATTTTTCATTTCAATACTCCGTACAAAACTAGTGAGTGTAGTATCAAAACAAAACAATAGATTAGATACTTATGGATATATATACAAATATTGTCCGATATTCGAATATAAGGCATACGTTCTTTAGATGCTACATTGATTTTTGTAACATTTTCGACAACTTTTAGACCTTTTAACATATGAGTCTAACATAAGATGCCGCGAGTCGGCGGGCAGCGCGGCTCGCGGGTAGCACAGCCGCTGCACTACATACCCCTTTCGGACCCGGGTAATACGATCGTGCGGGTTGATTACATTTAATTGTCAAATCAAAAACATATGTCAATATATTTCATTTTACGTTGGCAGGGTCTTGTTTTTCGGGTCTGAAAGGGATACATGTTGCGGCAATCGCGACACTCGCCTAAATTCTACTACACACAATGCACAGCCACGGACTTTAATTGTTTAGAAATTTAGAGCTCACTTTATACTGTACACTTCAAAGCTTACTATGAAAACCAACATTAGTTGACACCTAAATGGCCGAACAATTGAAGTCCGGACTTTACACACAAAAAATGCAAAATACTGAATTGCTTTACTAGAAAACCCTTACTATGATTTACACAACTCGAAACACCGAGGACAATACTAAGACTCTCCGAACAATCACATATATTATAATTTTGCCTATATTATGGTTGACTTCCTTATATCTTAGTTGTCCTTATATCTAGGACGCCTATATAGTTAATTTTAAATTTATTGCATGTGCGCAAATGATAATTTGAAAAGATTCATATGTATCTACGGTTTGATTTAATAAAGGTGGCATGTAGAACTTATTCTACTGGAGCGCGTTTTCATATCAAAAACTTCGAAACGAGCGGTTTACGATGAATATGCAAGGTTCTCAAATTAACATGAACGTCGTTGATTAAATAAGTACAATGCGGAACTTGCATGGGACTTCAATTTCATAAATTTCACTCAATCGATGCGGATATACTTGGAGATATAATACAAAAGAAAAAAAAACTATTGTATTAGTTTTATCTGAAGTTAAAATGACGTTATTTTTTTTTCGATAAAATAACAACAGTTACACAGAATATTGAATTAGAAATGATATTTTGTATGACAAGTACAGACTTAAACGCAAATTTTGTGGAGATAATTGCAAGTTAATGACTTACTCCATAACAAACGCGCCGAGAATATAAGTTGTGACGTCATAGCCCGTTTAATATAGAGCGTTTTCGCGGGGTGCCGGCGCGTGCAGATTTCAAATGCATATCATCAACCTCCTAGCGTTATTCCCGGTTGTGCCCCTAAAGGAGCCCGGGGTCCCTGTTCGGGCGCCACCTGCACGTAAGTTTGTAGAACATAATACAAAGATTGTTTACAATCACATCTACACTGGTGACCCCTTTGGTTGAACTTTTAACGTAACCTTACTGAAGAGTGCAAATGGTTGACGGGGTAGGAAATAATGTTGCTCAAGGCGCACAAATACCAACGCAAGCACTGGTAGCGCCACCCGCTATGGAACTTCCCGCGGCACAGCCACCGCCGCCCGCCGCGCAGTTGTCCAATGGTGCCGACACATTCCGAGTCGGAGTACGAATGCCACCATTTTGGCCACAAGAACCAGCTGTTTGGTTTGCACAAGTAGAAGGTCAGTTTGTGTTATCCAACATCACAGCCGACGCGACAAAATTTTACTATGTACTGTCACAGCTAGATCATCAGTACGCCGCGGAAATTAAGGACATTATTGTCAACCCGCCTGCTACTAACAAGTATGAAAAGCTAAAAACCGAGCTCATATCCAGGTTGTCAGCGTCCCGAGAGAAGGAACTGAAGAGATTGTTGATCCACGAAGAGTTAGGAGATCGTAAACCATCACAGTTCCTGCGACATCTCCAACATCTTGCTGGTCCACAGGTACATGAAGATCTATTAAGAACAATATGGATTAATCGCTTACCCATGAATATCCAGGCAGCTATAGCTTCACAGCCGACGCCGCAGACACTCGAGGCCCTGGCAGGTACCGCGGACCGCGTTTGGGACCTCACTCCTCCTAGCCCGCAGGTAGCAAGTACGTCCACCAGCGCTACGACTCATAATGCTACCATTGACTTCATGGCTAATCAAATAGCCGAGTTAACTAGGCAGATGCATGATATGCGAGCGGAGCTGAACTCGAGATCACGGCCCAGGAGTAGGCATAATGGACCACAGAGGGACAACCGCAGCCGCAGTCGTGGGGTTAGTCAAAACCGCTCCCAATCAAGCTACCGCAGATGGCCCGTATGCTGGTACCACTCCAAATTTCAGTCGCAAGCAACGAAATGCGTCAAACCATGCGATTTCACTTCGGGAAACGGTCAGAGCAGTCGATAATGGCGGCCAACGATTGCTCAAGCTCCGGTCGCCTGTTCGTAACAGACCGTTGTACCAAAATGCAGTTTCTCGTTGACACAGGCAGCGATCTCTGCGTTTTTCCACGGACAGCCCTTCGTGAACACCGACCTAAAACCAAATACCAACTTTATGCCGCCAACGGATCTGTCATCAATACCTACGGCCACGCACAACTACATTTGGATCTCGGCCTCCGTCGGGAGTTCAGTTGGCAATTTGTGGTGGCTGACGTCACAAAAGCAATAATAGGAGTCGACTTCCTATCTTTTTACAATTTAGTCGTCGACTGCCGACACAAACGCTTGATGGACAACACCACATCCCTCTCTACGATGGCAGTATCATCCGCATCGGCAGACATCATATCATCCATCAAGACATCTTTTGGTGAGTCGAAGTATAATGACTTAATGCGAGACTTTCCAGAGATCACACGTCCACCAGGAGTACACCGGGAAGTCAAACATAGCACGGTCCACTATATTAAAACCACCGATGGCCCACCAATCCACTGCACACCCAGAAGGTTAGCACCGGATAAGCTCAAGATAGCTAAGCAGGAATTTGAGTCCATGCTCAAATGTGGAACAACAAGACCGTCGTTAAGCCCTTGGTCTTCACCACTACATCTAGCACCCAAAAAAGATAATGGTTGGAGACCATGTGGTGACTATAGGCAATTGAATGCACGAACAATACCTGATCGTTACCCAATACGCCACATTCACGACTTCGCTCATCAGCTCGCCGGATGCAAGGTCTTCTCGACAATCGACTTAGTAAAGGCATACAACCAGATTCCGGTCAACGATGAGGACATACCGAAGACTGCCATTTCGACCCCGTTTGGCCTGTACGAGTTCCCATTCATGACGTTTGGACTCAGGAATGCAGGTCAAACGTTCCAGCGCTTCGTAGACGAAGTCACACGAGGTATGGATTTTATTTACGCCTACTTAGACGACTTTCTCATCTTCTCGCCTGATGATGAAACACATGAAGATCATCTGCGGCAGCTCTTCACGAGGTTGAAGGAATACGGGATCGTGATCAATCCATCCAAATGCGTCTTCGGAGTTCCTGAAGTCAAGTTCCTGGGGTATCACATCTCATCTGACGGCACGAAACCCCTTGAAACTAAAGTTGAAGCCATCCAATCATTCCCTACGCCGAAAACTGTCAAAGAGCTAAGAAGGTTCCTTGGGATGATAAACTTCTATCGTAGGTTTATCCCTCAAGCTGCTCAACTTCAGGCTCCACTACATAAGCTGCTCACCGGCTCCGTAAAAGGATCACACCCAGTCGACCTGAAAGACGAAAAACTGAAGGCTTTCCTCGACTGCAAAACTAGCCTTTGCCACGCAGCGCTCTTAGCCCACCCAGACTGCAATGCTCCCCTCGCCTTGGTAACAGATGCTTCTGACACAGCTGTGGGTGCGGTGATCCAACAGAAGATAGAAGACTCTTGGCAGCCACTTGCATTTTATTCCAAGAAGCTAAGTACAGCACAGCAGAAATACTCGCCGTATGATCGAGAACTGCTGGCTATATACAATGCGATCAAGTATTTTAAGCACATGTTGGAAGCGCAAGTATTCACAGTTTTCACCGATCACAAACCCTTATGCTTCGCGTTTACAACAAACAAGTCAAATTGTTCACCGAGGCAATTCCGACATCTTGATTACATTTCCCAATTCACAACTGACATAAAACATATCTCAGGAAAAAACAATGTTGTCGCGGACACGTTATCAAGAATTGAGGAACTCGAGATGCCAGTCGATTTGTCACAACTCGCCGAAGCACAAGACTTTGATCAAGAGCTCAAGAAGATCTTAAATGGGGACAGAAATTACAACATCAGCTTAAAGAAACTGACGATACCAGGGACAACCACAACACTATACTGCGATGACAGCACTTCGACTCTCAGGCCATACGTACCACCCGAGCACAGACAACAAGTTTTTAATAGCCTGCACTCACTCAGCCACCCAGGGATTAAGGCATCCGCAAGACTCGTGGCTGAACGATTTGTGTGGCCGAGCGTAAACAAAGATTGTCGCGACTGGGCTCGCGCCTGTGTACCCTGCCAGAAGTCGAAGATTAGCAGACATGTCCAAGCACCTTTGGGTACTTACCAGTTACCTAAAACTAGATTTACCCATGTGCACATCGACATCATAGGACCAATGCCTCCATCTCAAGGTTTTAAATACTGCCTCACAGCCATAGACCGCTTCACGCGCTGGCCCGAAGCTATACCAATGATGGACATAACAGCAGAGACTGTAGCAAAATCTCTTCTACTTTCTTGGATCTCCAGATTTGGATGCCCTATTGACATCGTAACGGATAGAGGAGCACAATTTGAGTCTGCTCTTTTCAAGTATCTGGCGAAGATATCTGGTTTCAAGCATCGACGCACCACCGCATATCATCCGGCCTCTAACGGATTGATTGAGCGTCTACACAGGCAGCTGAAGGCAGCAATCACCTGTCATGCACAAGAAAGCTGGACAGAAGCCTTACCTTTAGTCCTGATGGGCGTAAGGAGCGCCTACAAAGAAGAGCTGCAAACTTCATCCGCAGAATTGGTATATGGCGAACCACTCAGACTGCCTGGGGAATTCTTCCATCCTAGCACCGACACAACATCCGATCTTACCGACTTCACTGCCCGCCTAAAGAATATAATGCAGAAGCTTCAACCTGTGCCTACCTCAAGGCATGGTTCGAAGAAGACATTTATATTCAAAGACTTAGCATCTTCCACCCACGTTTTCCTAAGAGAAGACGCTGTGCGTGGTGCGCTAAAGGCATCATACACGGGACCACATGCAGTGCTAGAAAGAGGAGAGAAGTTCTTCAAGTTACAAGTAAAAGGAAAGACTAACACCGTATCTATTGACCGCTTGAAGCCGGCATACTTACTTACCGAGACGATGCCACGGCCTGCGACGAAGCAAGTATACCCTGAAAAAGAGAAGGAGAGAGAACCTGAAAAAGAGAAGGAGAGAAAACCAGAAAAAGAGAAGAAAATACCTCTAAAAGAGAAATTAAGAGAAACAGAAAAAGATAAAAAGGTAATAAGGCAAACCAGATCAGGCCGAAAAGTTACCTTTCCAGATTATTATCGCCCGTGAGACGGTCTCTGGAGGGGACTGATGTGGCGGTGCCACCTATATGTATATACTAATAAATACATAATATTTACTTATATACATAACTATGATAAACTTAATTATATAAAACTCAACCTTACAACTATCTATACTTAACATGTAAAAATAAACTTATATATTTTATACACACATACATAAGCATAAATAAATACATACGGATAAACAAACAGTAAATATATAAATATTAAAAAGCTAATTATCGACACAAAGTACTCACCATTACCGGCCGTGTCGATTCCAATGCCAACGCACACCAACGGGTCTTCGTGACGTCACGCACGCTGCAATGATGCGCCGGCGCCCGGCGGCTTTGAGCCGCCGCCTCCGGCAGTCTGCTACCGCATTCAACGCTAGACGCACGCCGCCTTGCGCTCTAAACATTTCGCTTGCCTTTCGCTTTTCTTGTGCTTTCTTTTACTGTGTGCCTACCTATATGCTTGTGTGTGCTTATGGAACTATTATACCGCTTAAGACAACAACTAGTGTGTGTTATTTGGACTTTCAACTCCCCGAACCCTGCACGTAAGTTTGTAGAACATAATACAAAGATTGTTTACAATCACATCTACATACTATTTCTTTATTAATCGAATCATACTGTAATTATTTTACAAGTCTTTGAAAATAAGGTGGGCCCTTATTAGGCAACGGTACCTTAGTTCGATATAATATCGTCTCGGTACACGGGGTATTACAGGCTCAGTTTAGTTTTACGTGATTTTTAAGTATAGCATAAAATTCGTCTTGTCTTTTTAATGTTCACTACATTCGATGAATATTTTTTAAGTATATTTCATATGTTTATTTCGGCTTTCAGCTGATATGATGATGATGATGATATTATTATTTCATACTTACATTAGACGTAACTCCAGCAGAAGATGTATGTACCTACCACTCTTCCGATTTAAAAAAAAATCTCTTCTGTATAGAATTACCTTTCTAGATGCACTTTGAGCTATAGTAGCTGTGGGTTGGCTTCAATTGTCTCAAATTTAATATTCTTTCAAAATGATAGTAGCATTGAACTGCACCAACACAAAAAAAAAACAAAAATTTTGAGCACAACTTTTTTTTGATTGCAAAACAAAGTTTCACACTCCCCGAAGGAGTCCAAACAAAATACCTACCAAAAAAGCAGCTTTACATCGCGCTTCGCCATTTTAATGTAGAATATGACTGGCCTATATAATATACTAGCTTTTGCCCGCGACTTCGTCCGCGCGGAACTCGTCTATATCGTAACTTTCTCCCCCCTTTCCACCCCCTTAGGTGATGAATTTCCAGATAAAAACTATCTTTAGTAAGGATTCTTTGGGAAGGCCTCGGAATTCAAAGTATCTCTATACCAAATTTCATCTCCATCGGTTCAGCGGTTTAAGCATGAAAAGGTAACAGACAGACAGAGTTACTTTCGCATTTGTAATTAATATGGATTAATTAGTATGGATTTTATGAAGGAAAGGATCATTATGGCTGAGTTGCATGATAATATAGATTAGCTTACTCCGAACGCCTTTTTTTACAAAATAGACTCCGCCGCAAACTTGGTTTCTATGACCCGCCTCACCATAATAGATGCATGTAGACTTTTTTCAGTATTATTTTGCATATTTTCATATCACACGGCCGTAAGGACCTTTGCTACTAAACCGTAGGGCTAAATTAACTGACTTATAATTTAAATATTTTATATTAAAATTAAAGATACGTCAACAAAATGTTACATCTAATAGTTTTCAAAATAGTCATAATAAAACGTCTTTTTTACCCCGTTTTAGAAAACATCTTCGAAACTACCGCCATTAGGTACCTTTACCCTTGGAACGTCACAAACATATATGTACCTATGTAATGTTCCTATTCCCCAGGACTCCCAACTACCGCTATACCGTAAATGGGTTCAATCCAAATGTTCATCCACCATTTCTCACCCCCTTATATGTTCCACTTATTTCCTCCTTTCATGTGTTCTGGAATAAAAAATATTCTATGTTCTTTCCTTGGACTGAGACCTCTCTCTATACCAAATTTCATCTAAATGGGGTCTATCGAAATCTTCAACCCTCATTTCACCACCTCAGGAAATGATTTTCGGGATTAAAACTATGCATTGTCCTTCCCTAGGACTCCTTCTATCTCTTTACCAAATTTCATCTAAATGGGTTTTATCCAAAGTTTCATCCCTGAGGGGATGATTTTCGGGATTAACCCTATCTGTTGTCATACTCCAGGACTCAAACTATCGTTTAACCAAATTTCATCAAAATGGGTAACAAACAAATTTTCACCCCCAATTACACTCCCTTAGGGGATGATTTTCAGGAGTAAACTATCCTATGTCCTTCCCCAAGACTCCAACTCGCTATACCGTAAATGGGTTCCATCCAAATTTTCATACCCCATTTCACCCCCTTAGGAGATGATTTCTGGACTAAAAATTATGTTAAGTCCTTTCCCAGTACTCTTAATTATCTCCATACCAAATTTCATCTAAATCGGTTCTATTCAAATTTTTACCCCTCATTTCACCTCCTTAGGAGATGATTTTTTAGGATAAAAACTATGCATTGTCCTTCCCTGGGACTCTTCCTATCTCTATACCAAATTTAAACTAAATGGCATTTATCCACATGTTCATCCCTATTTCATCCCCTTGGGGGATGATTTTCGGGATTCAAACTATCCATTGTCATTCTCCGGGACTCAAACTATATCTATACCAAATTTGGTCTAAACGGAGTCCATCCAAAATTTCACCCCCCATTTCACCCCCTTTGGAGAAGATTTCCTGAATAAAAACTATCCAATGTCCTTCCCCAGAACTTAAACTACCTCTAAACCAAATTTTATCAAAATGGATTACATCCAAATTTTCACCCCTCCATTTTACCCCCTAAAGGGAAGATTTTCGGAATAAAAACTATCCTTTGACCTTCCTCGGGACTCAAACTAATTATATATAAAATTTTATCCAAATCGGTGCAGCGGTTTAAGTAGCTCCATATAAATTTCCATCCCCCATTTCATCCCTTTAGGTGTTGATTTGCAGGATAAAAACTACCCTAAGGCCTTCCCCAGGATTCAAACTATCTCTATACCAAATTTCATCTTAATCGGTTCAGCGGTTTTCACGTGATGCGCGGTCACATAAACAGACAAACAGATAAACAGACAAACAGACAAAAATTCTAAAAACTGTTGGAACGTGTTCAGTTATCGATTTTAAGTATCCCTAGCCAATTTTTTTTCGAATATCTTCCATGTACAGACTTTTGACCCTTTCCGCTTTATTATATGTATAGATACTACTCAAAAGAAAATAGGGGCCACTAAGTATTTTGATTGCTACGTGAAAAATATAGTCAACAGTATTGTATATTTATCAAAATAACATGTAACAAGGCTTTTGTTTTAACTTATGCTAATAACCATTTAATTGTGTAGTCAATTGTTTCACTTATTTCAATTAACATGAAATTAGTCCATTGTCAACAGCAAAAACTAAACAGAAACTCTTTGCAAAACAAAACAAAAACTGACACAAGCTATTTTTTTAATGGTTTAGTAACGGGTGTGTCCTCCTCTCCTGCTTTCACACTCCTGGAGCCTTGAATGCATACTCTCGATTAAGTTTCTGATGTTTTCATCAGGTATCTCTTCCCACGCACGTTTCAGAGCATCCATAAGCATACCGTGTCACGAAATGGAGCCGGCTCAGTATGGAGTGGCTTTAACAGCCAGCGCTGGTATCTCACAGAGTCCATTTGGTGAAGAAACGGAAGGCAAACAACCTCCATCTTTTCATAACTTGCTTGTGTAAAATTAACTCGCAAATTAAGTCGTTCTCGTCTCATGTGATCGGGAAGCCTGTATTGAACATTTAAGGAGGCTACATGGTCACCTAAACCCACAACAGCGTATCAGCCATTTCACGACAGCTGTTATGGATTAAGTAACTAGGCTATTGTCAAGAGCTAGGAGTAGTCCATCACCGAAGGCTCCTTCAATGCCAAGCGAAACTCGCCCTTTCCGAATGGCTCCTTCCAGAACGTTCAGTAGTATGCAACTGGCTCTCGGCGCGCGCGCATCCCTTACAGCCGCTGAGACATATATACCACGGTGCTTTCGTGGCTATATACTTTTACCGCTTTCTCTATTGTGCTTTTACTCTAACCTGTGCTGAACCAAGATCGAGGCTTATAAGACCTAGGCATAGCAGAAGGAGAAAGGAGCTGGGCTTTCACCACATCACGAGCTGCTGCTATTGAGGTGCACAAGGTGGGTGGGTTGCTCATTTCTCTTGCTGATCGCCTTGGTTACTTTCTCTGGGGAATTCATGCTTTCCAACCCCCCTTTCGCTGAGCTATCGAAGAATCTGTAACATATTTGTGTTCCTTCTATACCGGGTATATTTATTCGAACTAAATGTTGTATACCTATGGATTACAGGGCAAACCATACGAATAGCATTTTTTATTAGCATACTACGAGCATTACAAACTAGATTAAAATATTTGATGTATTTCAAACTAATTTGTTCGATTACTAAAAAAGATGTAACCGCCGTAATTTTCGTATGAACTTACGACCTCTTGTCCGAGCAGTGAGTTGTTTACGATTTAAAGTGGCTTATTTCGCATTCGTAAATTATATCATTATAGTTGTATGTTCTAATTACACGTTTAACTGTTTATTTGTGTGTAAAATTTATTGTTATAATAGTAAATTTCACTAAATTTATATATTCTGTGCGAAACAGGGTAGTTATTCCGTGTTTCAAATTCCTTAGCGCGCACTCAACGCGTTGCATCTTGAAGTTGACGTACCGAGTTCATTATGATTATTATGATTAAGTTATAACTTTTATGTTTATGCATTACGTACATTGAAACATAAGCGATATCAGTTAAAATTTGTATGTAGGGGAACTTCTTTCATTAGTAAGTCTTGTTAGTTAATGCAGTACGTAACCATACGAATTAATTTGATTGACTTTCGACCTTACGCCGTAGACGCAAGGTTTAAAATTCTTTCTCGCCTTTTGTCGAATTATTTATACTTACTCGTAGTAAGATAGGTAATTGTTCGATCACGTTGTACCTATCGCTTGCGTTCGCTTTCATAAATTAGACTATGCACAAAATAGAAAAATGCCGCCGTTCTATGGCTCTTAAGCGTTTGAATGACGCTTATATTTGTGCAAAAAGATGTATAACGGACCCGGAAATGGAACCGCGCTTTAAGGTGCATTTAACGAGATTAGAAGGTTTAGATGTGTTATTTGACGAGAATCATGCGAAAATAGTAGCTTCTTTAAAAGATCCTCAGGAGATCGCGGATAATGAGGAGATACGACAGGGGTTTGACGAGACCGTGATAGACATTTTGTCCATTAAATCGCAATTGTTTCCTGAGGAAGCACCTCAAGTGCCTAGCGTCGCTTTGCCCGTACCCGCAGGTAGCTCGAGCAGCAATACGGGTCATATTCGTATGTCGCCCATCCATATACCTACGTTCGAGGGTGGCTATAAAACGTGGATTACTTTCTATGATATGTACCGAACCTTGGTACATGACAAACACGAGATTTCTAAAATTGAAAAGTTTCAATATTTAGTCTCGTCATTGAAAGGTGAACCGTTAAACCTAATAAAAGCATTTCCTATCTCGTGTGACAATTACGATATGGCGTATGAAACTTTGGTGAAGCGCTATCAGAATAAACGCCAGCTAGCCTTTCTAGCGTGGCAGTCTATTATAACTGTTAAGTTACAGAATAACACGGCGCAAGCATTTCGGTTTCTTTTGGACACATTCCAAGAAAACTTAGCAATTTTGAAGTCATTAAACTTGCCTATCGATAAATGGGACTTTATAATGTTCTATACGCTTGTATCGAAATTTGAACCATCCATTCGTAAAGAATTTGTGATGACCGTCACGTCGGAGGACATTCCGACCTATCAATCTTTGGAGACCTTCGTGGAGAACTACTGCAAGGCGGTGGAGCATGCCGGAGCTAGTACAAGTTCAGCTCACGGCAGATACACGCGGCCACCTGTCGTTAACACCATGCGATCCGATCACGTCACGACACCGCCACGACGCTTTAGGCAAACGACTTTGGTGGGTAACCAGTCTACTTCTCCTGCACTGCCTCCACCTCCGCCTTGTCAATTCTGCTCGAAAAAGCACTTTCTCGCACATTGTCCGGACTTTCAAAACTTAACTGTTGCGCATCGATCGCAAGTCGTTGGTGAGAAACAGCTTTAAATAAATAATAAATAAATATTACGGGACAATCTTACACAAATCAACCTAGGCCCACGGTAGGCTCAATAAGGCTTGTGTTGTGGGTACTAGGCGACGATACATATAATAGATATATACATATAGATACTTATATACATATATAAACATCCATAACTCAGGAACAAATATTCGTGATAAACACACAAATGAATGCCCTGACCGGGATTCGAACCCGGGACCTCCAGCTTCGTAGGCAGAGTCACTACCAACTGGGCTACGGAGGCCGTTGTTTCAATTGTTTGCGCATAGGTCATGTAGTGTCAAACTGTCCGTCACAAGGTTCGTGTCGAACTTGTGGTCGCCGTCATCATTCGTTGTTACACTTTCAGGACACTTATGTGGATCGCAAACCAAGCCCATCCAACCCCAACGCCACCTCTAATGCTTTAGGTGTTCAGGGGCTTTCTACAAATACGTCGTCAAATAAAACTGTCTTACTGTCAACCGCTCAAGTAGATATCTTGGATAGATGGCGCTCCTTTCACGCCGTGCGCGTGTTAATTGACTCTGGCAGTCAAGCCAATTATATATCCCAAGGCCTAGCAAATCGCCTAGGTTTACTTGTCTCAAGTAACGCACCTTCAGTTTTTGGCATAGGTAACGCTTCCACGCCTGTATTGGGTACCGTCCAATGCACTGTCCGTCCCGAGAACCATCAGGACAAAGAAATATTTTTCGAGGCAATGGTGATACCCCGCATTTGTCATGACATGCCGTCAGTCACGGTCGAAACCAGCTTTTTAAAGAATTTGGGTTTCATTAAACTCGCGGACCCATCCTTTCATGTTCCAGGACCAATCGACCTCCTTCTTGGTTCCGAACTTTGGAATGAGATCTTTCTTCAGGGTATGATTCCGGGTGGGAATGACTCCCCTGTAGGGTTAAATACTATTTTTGGCTGGGTCTTTTTAGGGCGCTTTCGAGAGTATACCCTTGAGAGTATACCCTCGTTATATTCAAACCTTTCGTCAGTCCATACGCTTCACGCGTCAAATGCTGACTTGGAAAATGATTTGAAACGGTTGTGGGAGATAGAGGATGTGCTGATGATGCCCGAAGAAATGCTGTCGTCGCAAGATACGGCTTGTGAAGAGAATTTTCTTTCTACCCACAAGCGGGATGACACCGGAAAATTCGTTGTTGAGCTACCGTTCAAATCTGTTGAGCCGACTTTCCGTAACATGCGTTCTATCGCTGTGCGCCGCTTTAACAAATTGGAAATACGTTTATCTAATGACGCCGCATTGAGAAAGTCTTACAATGCGTTTATGCAGGACTATCTGGACAGTGGTCACATGTCAGAGGTACCTTCCTCTGACCAAAATACCACGGGTTCCTATTACATCCCTCATCACTGTGTGTTGTCACCATCAAGCGTAACCACCAAGTTACGCGTCGTGTTTGATGCATCGGCTCGTGACGGCGAGGGACTGTCACTAAACGACACACAGCTGACGGGACCGAAGCTTCAAAGGGACATTTCCCATATACTTTTGCGATTTCGTTTACACGAAGTAGTGTTTACTGCAGACATTCGTCAGATGAACAGGAACATTGTGATGTCGGAGAAACATCGTGACTTTCAGCGCATCGTGTGGCGTTTCCATCCTGATGAGGAACTCAGGGACTATCGTCTAAATACTGTTAGTTATGGGGTCTCATCCTCCCCCTTCCTGGCGTTGCGGGCAATTGAACAGCTGGCCGTGTCAGATGGTCAAGCCTTTCCGCTGGGGACGGAGGTATTGTCTACAAACACGTACGTAGATGATATTCCCACAGGTGCGTCTTCTGTTAGTGAGGCTCTTGAGCTACAAAAGCAATTAATCGCGTTGTTAGCCAAGGGAGGCTTTGAGCTCCGTAAATGGGCAAGCAACCATCCGGAACTGTTAAGCCATATCCCACTTGAGCATTGTGTGACTCAAGCAACGTCGTTTGATGAAGACTATAATGCTGTTGTGAAAGTACTTGGCTTAAACTGGGACTCGGCGTCTGATCAGTTTAAGTACAATGTTAATGCGTCTCAAAATCAATGCACGAAGCGGCAGATACTGTCAGAGTTGGCTCGTGTGTTTGATCCTTTAGGACTACTCTGTCCTGTAATTTTTTTGGCAAAAACTTTGATCCAGCGTCTTTGGCTCTTAGGCTTAGATTGGGACCAGAAGCCACCCGAAGAAATAGTAGAATTATGGCGTCAATTTTCATCCCAATTGAGCGCTCTATCTAATTTTGCTATACCACGGATGATAACGCACTCGCGTGCAGTGGCCTATCACTTGCACGGGTTTGCCGACGCTTCTCTGTCCGGATATGCCACTGTCGTCTACTTGCAAGCAGAACTAGATGATGGGACTTTTTCTACCCATCTGGTGTGTGGGAAGTCTCGTGTTTCCCCTACCAAAAGGATCAGCCTTCCACGCCTGGAATTATGTGCTGCCGTTCTGCTTGCAGATTTAGTCCACTCGATACTTCCTCATCTGTTGTCTTTGATCGTAATCAAGAATATCTTTTCTTGGTCTGATTCGACTATTACTCTTTCTTGGATCGCATCTCACCCATCCAAATGGAAAATTTTCGTTGGCAATCGAGTCGCAAAGATTCAACGAAAATTACCCTCAGCACACTGGAACTACGTAAGCACCCACGATAACCCGGCCGATGCAGCCTCGAGAGGCATGCTTCCAAATGCAATGCTGGAACATACACTTTGGTGGAATGGTCCGAGTTTTTTGTCCCTCTCGTCTGATCATTGGCCTCGTTTAAAAACTCTTCCCCTACCAATCGACGTAACAACGTAATTACGTCAAGAAGAGAAGAAGTCAGACGAGACTGACTCGATACAGCAGCTTTTACTCCGGTTCTCTTCCTTGAAGAAAATCCTGCGAGTAACTGCGACTGTGCTTAGGTTCCTGAGTCTTTTGCGGAAGCAGAGAACATATTCTGGTCCAATATGTGAACAAGAGCTGAATCAAGCTCTTGAAACTCTCGTTAAGTCATGTCAGCAAGATTGTTTTGTTAATGAGATCAATAATCTCAAAGATAACAAGCCTTTGCCAAAGCTTATGAAGAAATTGAGTCCTTTTCTCTCACAGGACAACGTGTTGCGTGTCGGAGGGAGACTTCGACACTCAGATTTAGAATACGATGCAAAGCATCCCGCTATTTTGCCTTCAAATCATCGACTTTCGTCTTTAATTATCGATGATGTACATGCAAAGTCGTTGCATGGTGGTGCACAAATGGTGCACTTCCTTTTGTCTCAGAACTTTTGGGTACTTTCTGCTCGACGTGCTATTGCAAAACGTCTTTCTCGATGTATCCCGTGCTTTTGGGCTAAACCAACGACGTCACAACCCATGATGGGGGACCTTCCCCGCGTCAGGGTTACTGCTGTCAAAGCCTTTCAACGTGTGGGCTGTGACTACGCTGGTCCTTTCCATGTCATCCTTGGTCGCCGTCGCCGAGGAGCATGCTCTGACAAAGTATATCTTTGTCTCTTTGTCTGTCTGTCGAGCAAGGCCCTGCATTTGGAGATTGCCAATGATCTTTCGGCTGAATCTTTTATCGCTGCCTTACGTCGCTTCGTTGCTCGCCGGGGCCGGTGCTCCCTGATAATGAGCGATTGTGGTACCAACTTTATCGGTGCAAGAAATCAGTTAGCGGGGCTTATGAAGGATGCCGCCGCATCACAGAGCATTGAATTTTAGACTATTCCGCCCTCTTCCCCCCACTTCGGTGGAGTTTGGGAGGCCGGGGTACGCTCAGTTAAGGGACACCTTGCCAAGGTAGTGGGAGGTCATCTGTTGACTTTAGAAGAGTTTCATACCGTGCTCGTGCAGATAGAGGCAGTACTGAACTCACGTCCTTTGTGTGCTATCAGTAATGACCCAAATGATTTTTCTGTCCTTACGCCAGGCCATTTTTTAACGCTTTCTCTTTTAACGTCTGTCCCGGACGATAATAATGAGATCACAAAGATTTCTTTGCTGAAACTATGGCAATTGTTACAGCGCTTACATGCTGATTTTTGGAAGCGTTGGCATCGTGACTATTTAAATACTTTAAATCACAGAAACAAATGGACAGACAATTCTCGTGCTGTGAGAGTTGGCGACTTAGTCCTCATTAAGGACGACAACCTTGACCGTTGTTGTGGTCGGTGGCACGCGTCGTCAACGTGCATCCTGGTCAAGACGGGATAGTACGAGTGGCAACTGTTCGTACCGCAGATGCTGATTCGCGTAATAGAGACTTTAAACGGCCCGTCGTCAAGCTCTGCGTACTACCTATTAGCGATAACTTATACATCAAATACACACTTTCTTTATACTTTTACTTTACTTAGTGTGCTCTTTTGCCACTAGGGTTCGTTTTACATCTGTTATAATTCTGTCGCATTGTTTTATTCTTTACTAATCTTTACCTAATCGTTAGTTAGATATACTATTTATACTGAACCTCAATAACAAGAATGCTATTTGGCCGTCGGTCACTGTGCCATCAGGCGTTTCTGTTTATTCCCTTTCATTTCTGGAAATTATTATTTCACAGCGGGGGGGGAGTATGTTTAGGAGCCCAGAACCGGTCCTTCCCTTTTCGGCTCAAGTTACAAAGGGGGTCATAGATAAGCTAAAAGAACTGGATGGGGAAAAAGAATGGAGGGATGCATCTGGATGCAGACAGACAAAGATGATGATAGGAGGCACTAATCACAAAAGGACCAGGTATCTGCTGAAACTGGGTAAGAGCAATCTGAAACTGCTGACTGGTATCATAACCGGTCACAATACTCTGAATAGACACTTAAAGATAATAGGTATAAGTAACGACGCTACTTGCCCACACTGTGGGCAGGAGGAAACAAGCAAGCATGTACTAGCGGAATGTGTTATGTACGCGGCACCGCGGTTTAACACATTCGGTAAAGATATGTTAGAGGAGAAGGAATTGAGGGATATCGACCTTAAAGATGTCCTTCTGTTCTGCAGGAAAACAAGAAGAATTGAAGAGTTGGAAGTGGGAACGCCGCCGGGACAGTAACCTGAGGCTCCGAACTGAGGGAAATGGGCTGAATGACTGCGACAAGCGGTCGACTGCCCGCCTGTTTCCGGCCAGGCGTCCCTTCACAACATCATCATCATCATGTTTAGGATAAAGTCACTAGGCTATTGTCAAGAGCTAGGAGTAGTCCATCACCGAAGGCTCCTTCAATGCCAAGCGAATCTCGCCCTTTCCGAATGGCTCCTTCCAGAACGTTCAGTAGTATGCAACTGGCTCTCGGCGCGCGCGCATCCCTTACAGCCGCTGAGACATATATACCACGGTGCTTTCGTGGCTATATACTTTTACCGCTTTCTCTATTGTGCTTTTACTCTAACCTGTGCTGAACCAAGATCGAGGCTTATAAGACCTAGGCATAGCAGAAGGAGAAAGGAGCTGGGCTTTCACCACATCACGAGCTGCTGCTATTGAGGTGCACAAGGTGGGTGGGTTGCTCATTTCTCTTGCTGATCGCCTTGCTTACTTTCTCTGGGGAATTCATGCTTTCCAACCCCCCTTTCGCTGAGCTATCGAAGAATCTGTAACAACAGCACTGTAGATTCTTTTGGACCACGGGTTCGTCGGCGCGTAAAATTAAGAAACAAAAAGAGAATCCTCTTTGTGAGTTACTCATCGAGGGGAGGTAGAAAAGATATTGGATAGGTATTGATTGTTGTTTTACTTCTTTTGTGTTTACCGGTGGTTTTTTTTTTTTTCACTATTTTTATAGAGTGAATTAATTTGTTATTTCAAAGCGATCGACATAGTGTATTTTTTATTTTTATTTAACTACTTGATGACATGTAAATTGGTTTTATGAATAAATTGAATATGAATATAGCGATAGCAAAGTTGTTTTGATATCGAGTGGTCTTATTAGAGGTTCTGTATTTTTTTAGTTTTGCTGACAAAAATACATAAGTATTTAATTATAAACCTTTTTAAACCTCCTATATAAAACTTTTACTGCTTTTAAAAACATGTTAATTGAATACCTAATTTTGGTCTAAACTTATACGTCTGCTAATGAAATAATAAGTAATTAGAGTTCACCCTGGCTGTCTGTTTCGTCATGTTTCGTCAAAACGGTGTCTACTCAAATCAACCTGTTTTTAACACCCGACACAAACCAGGGGTGTTATAAGTTTAACATGTGTATATTTGTCTGTGGTATCATAGCTTCGGAACGGATGAACTGATCAGTTTGCGGTTTTATTTAATCGAAAGTACTTTCCGTCGAAAGTACGTTCTGCTACGGTAGCCCAGTGGTTCAGACATGCGGCTGTCAAACGGCGGTCGTGGGTTAGAATCCCGGCTCGTACCAATGAGTTTTTCGGAACTTATGTACGGAATATCATTTGATATTTACCGTTAGCTTTTCGGTGAAGGAAAAACATCGTGAGGAAACCTGCATACATCTGCAAATAAATTCAAAGGTGTATGTGAAGTCCCCAACCCGCACTGGGCTAGCGTGGGGACTACTGCCCGTTCCCACTCATCATCCATGAGAGGAGGCCTGTGCCCAGCAGTGGGATGTATAAAGGCTGATGTATTATTATGTATAATATCACTTTATGTCGCGTCGGGGGCTTTACATTAATTTTAATTTACGTCCTTGTTATTGAGCCAGCGACTTGCCATTGAAATCTAAAATAAAACATTATATTAAATCATTTTACAAAACAATATTAATAACAGGCACAACGAAATAATGATAACGCATTTTTTATTTTTTATTTATTGACCAATATAATCTGAGTAGTACATTTTGTTATACATTTTTTCACCAGCGGAAACCTCTGGGGTTTATATGCTGATGAATAGTTCGCTATGGTACATTAATTTACTTGAATACATCACCGTTATAGGCTCATAATTATTACAATACACTCGTATTGGGTTCAGATAACGTCAGATACCTTTTGATACTAGGTATCGATTGTAAGCTATTAACGTAGCTGCGTAGTCTGCGATTGCGAATAAACAAAATGTTTTGTAGTCTGATGGATAAGTACACGCCACATTTGGCTCACATGTGCAAGCACAAGTTTTTTGTGAAATAAATCATTTCTTATCCTTATTCTTAATGATTGGTAACAAGCCACGTTTAAGAAATATAAAATGGCGCCGCATCTACGACGCGTCCTCTTCTTGGTTGGTTATATACCTGAAACAGTTGAAACAAAAATCCCCGAAGTAGCCTGCAACCTTCGTCCAGATTTCTTCTCAGATTACTTAGATCGATCCGCGCTGCGGCTGACACGGGTCAGCTCGTTTCTCGTTAGGCAGGCAGCGACAGGTGAACGACCTCATATGTCACTGAAAAGGAAAACCTTGCTATGATAACTGTAACAGCTGACGAAAAAGGGCTAAAGCGCCATTTGGACTAGTTTGGATTTGTGACTATTTGAAGTGAGTCGGGATTATTTCGCGACAAACTTTTGTAGTTGGGAAATTTTATTTTATACATTTCGGTTTTTGGGAATGATTTTTAAGGAGATAACCGTTCCGTCTGTTTCTGATATTATAAAAATGTTTAAGATTTATCAATTCATGTCAAGAATGACAAGTTTGTAAGCTATTGCTGCAATAGCTTACAAAATGATCCATTATAGTAAGACAGATAAATTGAGAAAAGAGTTTCAACTAGGTACCTTGCGGAAAATATTATTTCACCTGATTTTTGATGGATTGGAGTATAGTTCGAATCATCATAGTGTACGTAGCTACAACGACTTATAACAACAACGACTAAAATGTATACACAAATATACTTTTCTGACATTTTTAATATCGAGGATGTAACATAGCAAGGTGTACCCAATTATTGTAAGGTCTCCGTAACGTACACCTAAATAATATTAATGTAAGGCTGTACCTGTCTAAACTGGAGTTATTTGTCTTTGTTCACTGATGATGTTACAATCCCTTTACTCGAACTATGGCGCCGAGTAATCGGGTAGTGCAATTTTTGCTAGAATACAAAATTGCAGCCGACTGTCAACGATTTCGAGGAAATTTCAGTGCTTGCACGTGGTGCCACGAAGATAAAAAGAAACTTGCTGGATATGTCATTATTATTTCAAAGTTAATTCACAGAATGTTTTCACACACTGGAATTAAGTACATTTGTTCAATGCGCTCAAACATCGTCACACACGTCGAAATGTAAAGATATTTATGTTATATTTTATCGTTACACTTCCACAACTTTGCGTGCAATAATTCTACGGTGTTATTATGGAATGTATTGGTGGACCCGCTGAAACTGTATTTTTAAAACTATAAAGTGTCTAATAGACGGTCGGCAACACGCCCCTCCGACCGAGCGGCCTTGGTCCGCACCGACCGTGTAGACAGTTGTTTGCTTGCAGCAAAATTTCATACTACAGCGGTCGGTACCGACCAAGGTCGCTCGGTCGGAGAGGCGTGTTGGCGACCATCTAGCAGACACTTTAGAAATGCGTTTTTTTCATAAAACAAATAAACAATTATAAATATGGCGTGGTCTCAGTCCAATGCGTCCCGCTCACACATAGTAGGCTAGGCGCTCACGCAAGAGGGAGCCCAAGAAAGTCGCATCCAGACGGTACGGCATAGCTATAAAACCCAATGAGACAAACAAGGTCATTCATCTCCCTATCGTTCTTTCTTATAGCTTGAGTGCCACATCGGCGGACTGCAAGACGGTCACATTGTGGACCATCTCGAGGCACCTGAACCAATATAAATCACTCTTTCTAAGACCGCCCGGTAACAGTCACTAGAGGTCGCAACTAAACGAGGCCACTAGAAGCCCCCCCCCCCCCCCCCCCCTTGAAAACGGACTTGCGAGTTTTATCTACAACTCACAAAGCCACTTTTTTGAGTGGCTCAATGTCTAAATCAAATGCCACTGGACAAACAATAACGTAATGCCACTTCTATTTCCCTACATCCATATTTAGGGTTAGGATAAACACGCCGCGTGCCTGTCAGCTGTCTCCGTTAATCCAGGTTTTAAATTAGCGCGGGGGCAACCCTGGTCACGACATGCTCACTAACTTTTGAATTGTTTTAGGGAAAATTGGCTGAAAATTATCAGTGTGAATTTATTCTGCTTTTAGGCCAGTCCGTAGAGTATATCTTTGTTGCAAAAGGTGGTGTAGAAGATTTTGTTTTTTAATATTGTTTACTTCAATACAACCGAGGAAATATCAAAAATGGTTACACGAGATATCTTGGGACAACTTTTGGCAGCCACAAATCTGGGACTGTTTTTGGTTTCTCACTCGTAGCTTCTATACGGTGCATCCTAGTGAAAAGTTACACACTAGGGAATTCAAGAACATGAAATTATGCGTCTAATGAGTACCAATATTATCTCCGACTATTTTCACTTAATGGAAAAACTTGCTGAGAAACCTTATATTTATTTTAAAAGACCTATCGATTGATGTGCCACACGTGGACATACGATGTTTTTCTTTTTTTTGACTTGCAGTTATATGTATGGAGTGCACCTCTAAAAGAATATTTTTTTAGTCATTTCATTTAAGAATTACGTAGGATGCACCGTATAGAAGTGAGAAACCAAAAAAAGTCTCAAAATTTTGAGGATTTGTGGCTGCCAAAAGTGGTCCCAAGATATCTCGTGTAACCATTTTTGATATTTGATCGGTTGTATCGATGTCAACCATATTAAAAAAAAAATCTTCTACACCACCACTTGCAACGTACCCTGGGGTGCTTTGAACCTCTACGGACTGGCCTATTTGAAGAGTTAAATAAAGTTGATAGAAGTGAGACAGCTATTTATAACTACGGTAGGTAGGTATGTAAATAGTTATGATTTATTTCTATAGGAATATGGTTATTAGTATATTTAAGATCCGCAATGATTAGACAGAGAGGACCATAGCAACATTTTGCTTTGTCATTTCGATTTAGAAATAGAAAGATATAAAAGTGGGTATTTATGACTCCGTCAGTAAAATAATGTAGATCAAAATATCTAGTAAAATAAGCACCAGTTGAAAACGAAAAAAATGTAAACAAACTGTGGCGGCCAGCCACCTGTCTATATCATGGAGTTGGAGCGATGTCATGGATGTCATGTGAATGTTGTTTTTATGTAATTTAGTTGTCACATAATTAATTCAGTATATTCATTGAATTATAGGAGACCTGTTAATAGTTGTGTTTAATTATCCTCCGCCCGAAGGCTCTCCTATATTGGTGACCCCGTTTTTGAACTAATTCGCAAGCATAATATATTATAAATACAAAAACCGAAATGCCACTAGAAAACGTAAAGGAAGACCCAAGTATGGTGTGCAAGGTAACGGTACGAGCGCCGCCTTTCTGGCCTGAGGAACCTGCATTATGGTTCGCACAAATGGAAGCTCAGTTTGATCTGACCGGAATAACCGCAGACGCCACGAAATTTAATCACATCATTGGTCAGTTGGATCACAAGTATGCCGTAGAAGTTAAAGATATAATAAGTAACCCTCCAGCGGTCATGAAATACGACCAAATTAAGTCGGCACTTATATCAAGGCTGTCGGTGTCAAAAGAGCAACGGTTCCTTCAATTATTGAGATACGAAGAACTGGGTGATAGAAAGCCATCCCAATTTTTGCGACACCTCCGCACCGGCACATGGCGGAGCTTACTAAAGAGGTGGCTTCCCTAAAGGTGCAGTATGGTAACCAAGCACACGGATCGAGATTCAATTCCCGTGGTAGAGGTCAAGCGCCATTTGTAAACGCCCATCGAGAACGCTCCGCATCAAGACCGAGGGACACGTCAATATGCTGGTACCATAACAGATTTGGCGATAGAGCCTAGATGCACCAGGCCTTGCAGCCACCCAGGAGCGGAAAACTTCCGCGGCAGCCGAAATTAGCGGCCAGCGTCTGCCATATTACGCCGGGCCGCCTGTTTGTGACGGACCACACCTCTAAACCTCTCTTCCTAGTAGACACAGGATCAGATTTGTGCGTGTATCCGCGCACAATGATTAGAGGGACCCGCACAAAATCGAATTATGAACTTTTCGCTGCTAATGGCTCGATCATACCTACATATGGCTCGGTACATTTACAACTAGACCTGGGACTTCGTCGTACCTACAGCTGGAAGTTCGTCGTTGCCGACGTGTCCAAGCCAATTATCGGTGTTGACTTTCTGTCATCCTACAACATTTTAGTTGACTGTAGAAACCAGCGCCTGATAGATAACTGCACCACGTCCTTCGTCACGGTTCCAGCGCACCCGTCAGCGGAAGCTATAGCTTCGGTCAAAGTTATGTCAGGAGAATCCGTTTATCACGATATCCTGCGTCAGTACCCAGACATCACTCGTCCCGCTGGCAAACAGTCCAAGCCTAAGCATAATACAGTACACCACATACGCACAACACCCGGACCACCAGTTGCAAGCAGACCACGACGCCTTCCCCCAGATCGTTTGAAGATCGCGCAGAGGGAGTTCGAAGCTATGCTGGAGAGCGGAACAGCTTGTAGGTCTGAAAGTCCCTGGTCGTCCCCACTCCATCTTGTTCCAAAAAAAGATGACGGCTGGCGACCTTGCGGCGACTATCGCGCTCTAAACGCGCGCACCATCCCAGACAAGTACCCAATACGCCATATTCAAGACTTTACGCAGCAACTGACCGGAAGCAAAATTTTCTCAAAGGTCGATCTCGTCAAGGCATATAATCAGATACCGGTAAACCAAGCTGATATCCCGAAGACGGCCATTGTAACTCCCTTCGGCCTGTTCCAGTTCCCGTATATGACGTTTGGTCTCCAAAACGCGGCGAAAACGTTCCAGCGATTCATGGACGAAGTGCTAAGAGGTTTGGACTTCTGCTACGGGTATTTGGACGATATCCTGATTTCCTCATCCAATGAAGAAGAGCACCAGCAGCATCTGCATACCCTATTCCAGCGGCTGAAAGACTACGGCGTTCTAATTAATACCGCAAAATGCGAATTTGGGTTGGCTAGAATCACCTTTCTGGGACACGAAGTATCCGCTGAAGGAATCCAACCTCTTATGGTAATGTTAGATTACCCTGCACCCAAAACTGTCAAGGAACTGCGCAGGTTTCTTGGAATGTTTAATTTTTACCGGAGGTTTGTACCGGGAGCGTCAGCTCTGCAGGCACCTTTGAACGTCGTGTTATCGGGGCCGAAAAAGAAGGCCTCGCAGGAGATCGAGTTTTCACAAGAAATGATGGAAGCGTTCGAGTCTTGCAAGAAAGGTCTTTCCCGCGCGGCTACTCTAGCTCACCCTCAAACAAATGCTGAATTAGCCATCCATACCGACGCATCAGATTCTTCGATCGGAGCTGTACTGCAACAGCGAGTAGCACCTGGAGCATGGGAACCACTGGCATTCTTTTCTCGACGCCTAAAACCATCGCAGAAAAAATATAGTCCTTACGACCGGGAGCTGCTGGCCATTTATGATGCCATTCGTCATTTTCGTCACATGGTCGAGGCCAGACCATTCACCATTTATACCGACCATAAACCCCTGACTTACGCATTCACCACAGTAAGAGATAAATGTTCACCCAGACAATTTCGCTATTTAGACTATATTTCACAGTTTACAACAGATATACAATTTGTGGCAGGGAAACAGAATGTTGTCGCCGACTGCCTGTCGAGGGTAGAAGAGATTGGAAACTACACGATCGACTACAAAGCCCTGGCACATGCCCAAAACGAAGACAGTGAGCTTCATCAATTGTTGCTTAATGGCACAGGACTAAGCCTGAAAAGGTTGAATGTACCTGACTCTAACGTTCAGGTTTACTGCGACGTTTCAACTACTAATCCGAGGCCATACATCACTGAGTTTTTTCGGCGAAAAGCGTTTGACGCAGTGCACAGACTTAGTCACCCGAGCGTGAGAGGAACAGTCCGGCTGGTATCACAAAGATTCGTGTGGCCAGGTATAAAAAAGGATTGCCGTTTGTGGGCGAGAGAATGCACAGATTGCCAACGGAATAAAATCACACGCCACACTTCCTCTCCCATTGCATCATTTTCGACTCCATCCCATCGATTTTCACATGTTCATATGGACATAGTAGGGCCATTACCCTTTTCTTGTGGTTTCAGATACTGCCTCACGATCATCGACCGTTTCACGCGTTGGCCTGAGGCATATCCATTGCCAGACATCACTGCAGAAACCTGCGCGTTAGCCTTCGTAACCGGCTGGATAGCTCGTTTTGGCTGTCCGACCAGAATCACTACAGACAGAGGCAGACAATTTGAGTGCGAACTTTTCCGGAGTCTATCCGCCATCCTCGGCTCTGAACACCGGCCAACCACTTCATACCATCCGGCTTGTAATGGAATGGTTGAGCGTCAACGTCGTCAGTTAAAAGCAGCCATAATGTGCCACACGAATACTAACTGGGTGGAGGCCTTGCCACTGGTGCTGCTCGGGATTCGCAGCGCGTGGAAAGAAGACATCCAATCTTCGGCAGCGGAGCTTGTCTATGGCGAGCCATTACGTTTACCGGGTGTTTTCTTCAAGGCTCCAGAGAACACTCCAGTGGACTACTCAAGCTTTGTAGCCAGACTGCGCAATCATATAGCCAAAATCAATCCAGTACCAGGCTCACGTCATACTCAGAGAGCTTTCTACATCCCAAAAAGTCTCAGTTCTGCAGAATATGTGTTCCTGCGTCAGGGGCCTGCAAAGGGATCATTAGAATCACCGTACTCTGGGCCGTATAAGGTTGTTGCCAGAGCAAGCAAAACATTCAAGATTGACATCGCAGGGAAGACAAACACTGTTACAGTAGACAGACTCAAGCCAGCATATATAGCCATCGATGACGACCGGACTGATTCCGACGCTACATCGAGTTTTCCTTTAGAGTCTGAGCTCCAAGTAGCTGCTCCCACCAATACGCCGATTCAACCTGAGCCTGTCGGAGCCATAAGAACGCGCAGTGGTCGTTCCGTGCATTTCCCGGCTCATCTTCGTGACTATCGACCGTAGCAAGCAACGGTCTTGGTGGGGGAGTAGTGTGGCGGCCAGCCACCTGTCTATATCATGGAGTTGGAGCGATGTCATGGATGTCATGTGAATGTTGTTTTTATGTAATTTAGTTGTCACATAATTTATTCAGTATATTCATTGAATTATAGGAGACCTGTTAATAGTTGTGTTTAATTATCCTCCGCCCGAAGGCTCTCCTATAAAACAATGTATTGAATTTGACATTTAATATGGCAATGTATTAAACATTGTTTGGTTACATTTTTTTCGTTTTCAACTGGTGCTTACTTTACACACATACAATTTGTCACGAAATAGACACAACTCAGTGTAATAAAATAAAAATAAATAAAACCTTTTATTTCAGGCATCTAAGGCCCATAGAAACAAATATCTTAAAGAAAAAAAAATGCTAATGCTGGCAGGGCCAGTGCTGGTCTTCCGTTGTGCCATTCGGTGAAACACGGAATAATGCCGCCACGATCGCACGACACAAGAAAAATTTACAAATAAAAAATAAACAAAAAAAACAATAAATAAAACTTAAAAAGGCACCTTACACAAAAACAAAAATCATCTTTCCGGTGGTCAATAATTAAGGGCTTACGCTCACATATAATACGTTTTTATCACGTTTAATTATAGAACGGGCAACGCCGTTTATGCGGATTCAGAGTACAACCAAAAATTAGGCTTTATAGCCCTTAACTTTGGCAATGTCCACTGAAGAGACGCGAACCTAAATCTGACAATGACCCTTACACATTTTTGTTGCAACATTTACAATTATATAACAACTTTGAACTGTGAAAACTTCTATTTTAAAATCGTATTATTTTTACTTTTTACTCCCTCCAATTTGTAAAACACTAGGTCGATCACGTAACGCATTGGACGCGCGACAGGTCTAAATGTCACTTTTTATATGGAAAATTGTCAGTTAAATTGTACCGACGCGCGTTCGGAACGTTACGTAATCACCCCTCTGGTCACTCAAACTTTATTAGCTACTAAGTACGTCAAATTCAGCGTTCCGAGGATTCTATTTTTAAAATCATGCCATTTGTACGTTAAATAAATGGGCTCCTTTAATATCGTCCAATTTGAGAAAGTATGGCTCACGCCGTATTAGCTTCTAAGTACATCAAATTCGGCGTTGAGAGGGTCCGCTTCATATTCACAACTCAATCCCAAGCACAGTCACAGTTGCCAGAACAAATGGACTGGTTAATTACTACCCAGCCAAGAGCCACATATTGGAGGGTTATGGCCAATTATAAAGTTTACACCCACCACTGCAACGCGACCTGCCAATCCTTTACTTGCCAATGACGAGACTTGGAGACGGGAGTTCAGGAGTAACTGGCCGGTAGTCGCCCTCGTTGGTCCAAAACTAAATCTCAAAGTTTGGCAAATTGTGTCCGTTCGGTGTTTCCATTTTGTTAGGTGTGAAAAGTCTGCATTGTTTAAGTACCTAATTTTAGTTTACTGTTTTCCAAGTTAAGGTTTACAGTAATATTAAATACGACAGAAGTACACTTTGAAGTTGAAATTAAGGGAAAGTTTCGCTACTTAGGCATACAATTTGTATAGTTATAAATAGCTCGGTCAATGGACGGTTAAACACCTGTGAAGGATGCTTCTTTAGAAAGCGATAAATTAAACTATACACTCGCTCACATTAGATAAACACGTCATTTAATATTACAAACTAACCACAATAAAATGTATTCGTATCGCGGCGAATCCTGTCATATTAGGGCAATGATGTAATATAAAATATACGTAGATATGTTATAAGCGGTCCAAAAGTGGCACACTAAAACATGGTCAAGTCGCACAGCTTGCCATAGTTTTGCGTCGTCAATGGAAACGAATGCTGTCAGAATTTGGTGGCCATTTTTAAACACGGAATTCCGTATAGACAACATATTTTCCTATTTTTTATATTACATCATTGTATAAGGGATCAAGATTCGTCGCGAATGTCGCCATAGGTACGTATAAGTACAATACATTCAGGCAAAATCCTGTCATCCCCGTCAGCAGCCAGTGCGATCAGCGACCAACATCTACAAATGTTTCAAACCCCTGTCGTCACACACGTTGTGTTAAATGTCACTAAAGCCACAGAATACAATACAAAATACAAATACAAAATAGTTTATTTGACTTTTTAAAACGGTATAAAAACAAACAAGGTTGGAACCTTCCATTAAGCATGTCGTATGCTTGTATCGGAAGATCCCGCTCTTCCATCACTCGGAGATGGTAACAAAAACCAAATAAATTTTATAAGTAATAGTACTACGTACAGAAGGTTCTCTGTTAACAAACTCCCTGTTTAGGTACGCCAAACGTGCCTAAATGTGGCCATCCCTTTCTATCGCATGCAACGCGCTGCGATCCGTGCGAGCGTCTTATACCAACGCGCGGCAACTACTAATTGGCCGCCAATTTGGCGGCCGCCGGCATGTACTTGTAGCGGCGCGACGGAATCACAGAGTGAACCGCCCCTGCGGCATAATTATATACGGAACCAAGGTCGCGCTTTTCAACTGATTCTCGTGAAATTTTGTGAGCAGGCCCCGTAGCATGGATGGCGTTATCACGCGATAACGCCATCCATGCTACGGGGCCTGGTTCGTTAATTATACAGCTTTTTTTTCGACACTGTTTTTTTAAATTTTGTTTTTTTTTCGAGAAAAAGACTTGCGAGTTCTACAGCTCACAGAGTCACTAGTATAATATTATTAGTATACTTAACTTTAATAAGTTTCTGTCAAAAATTTTTTGGTACAAGCTTTTATTGCCGACTGTACTTTTCTGCATACCATCATCAACTACCCATTGAGACGATTCTAACGAGCCCAAACTCGATGGGGTTGTGTCGTTTTATTGCGGAGTTCCTATGGGCACATTCCAGCTCCAGCATCAGATCAGCTCCAAATCATCACAATATTGTATTGTCATGTGATATACATATGCTTGCAAAATTTCAGCTCAATTGGATAACGGGAAGTGACTGAAAAATTGCAAATTTTGACGTACAACTTACATACTTACATATTTACATACATACGAACAGTGCAAGTTAATATATATAAAGCTTGTAATAAGAAGCAAACGCCCGCAAGTCTATAACAAACAAGAAAACATTCTCACGAAAGTTTAAATTCAAGTCTCGTTGTCTGGATAATTGTGATATTGGGGTACTTATCACAAAATATAAGTTACGAAGATTTATTTATTTACTTAATTTCTTCAATTTATTCAGTAAGCGATTTATCTGAACCCACGAAAACTTTTTACCAAATTATAAGGCAGTGCGTTTGCGCCGTTGCAATCTTCTGCTACCGTTGATCAAAAGTTAAACTATTTTATAAAGACTTGCGACAGCCATTTTGTTCAAATGGAGAGACAAGAAGAGATGCCGCTTATGCGAATTATGAGTCCAGTCATAAAAATAAGGGTTTATTGCTCTTAACTTTGGCTATGTCCACTGGAAAGACGCGAATGTAAATCTCAAAATAGATGGCCCTAATAATAGTTTCAGGTCACGCTTTTTAGTATGAAGCTGTTATCGTAGCATTAATAACCTTCAGCGACAAGTTACCGCCATAAATACATGCTAACGGCGGTAATTGACGTCATATCGCTCACATTGACGGCTTAATCACCACCGTACGGTATATAAATAATATTAAGTATAAGTATATTGATGTGTATAGTCTTCCTCATCGATTTCGATGACAAAGACCCTAGCAATAGGCTTGTTGCGTGGTGTTAAATTTGATAACGTCTAATAGAATCCTTACGCTTTTATAGAAACAAATTTGTAAGACAACTATGGACCTAAACGCAGTATTTCGCGACCGAAACACCAATTTATTTCATTTTCCATGCAACGGTTAGTACAAATTGCACGGTGTGACGTCATACTTTAAAGCCAATCAGTATGAAGCGTTTCGGCTGCTGTCAGCGAGGTCCGTCTTGAACTCGATTTTTTGGGTATTAATGTCCTTTAAATGTAGTTGCTTCCATACAAACATTTGTTCATCTACAAAAACTGGTTCGAATGGCATCGTAAACAAATTTAAGGTCACAAGCCCATTATGGCTTTGCCCTATTGTGAGCTTCTGATATGGCTGATTATTTCGGCCAAACTTGCTCTGAAACATTCTATTGGTGGAATGGGTACGAGTAACAGTGTTTATGTGCAGAAGGCTTAGAATAATAACGCGTAGAATGATAGTTTCATACGGCTGACGCGCCAAGCGTGAGGCATAAAATGGATTCATGTAGTTGTGATCAACTCGTATTCACACGCGCCAACACGCACACAAACGCACCAATAGTGTTCCACTGATCGGCGTACTACGCCATTTATGGCTGAGTTTTGGTGGCCTAATCGTTGCGCGTGAACTGCGTTTCTAGGCGTTATTATTCTAAGGCAGGAGGTAACAAAACTTACGTTTGACAGCTAGAAAACTCAAATCATGGGCCATCAAGGGTAATCCGTTGCACGGACAGGACGGTTCGGTAATTCGGCGAAACATTCATTCGATGAAACGTTTGTCGGTAAAACAAGGGTATTTCGTGCCCCTTCGGCTCTCGCGCAGCTTCGCGCAGATAATTCACCCAATTGCGCTTAATAACTTGATATTGACATACCACAACTATAACGCGAAAATGTGGGAGTCCTAACTAAACGGAAGAGCATGAACTCATAGGGAAGAGCGGGATGCCATGGGAATACCCTTGTTTTACCGACAAACGTTTCATCAAATGAATGTTTCGCCAAATTTTCAATTCATCGAAAACATTTTTTTTAGAAACAGTAAACTTTTCGTGGTAGTTATAAAACAAACCAAACCTAACCTAATGTGTTCTACACAATGACCTCCTTTGTACCTACCTAAAAAGTTAACGGTTTCTGAGTAACAAAAATCGATAAAATGTAAATTCGGCGAAACAATGTATTCGGTGAAACGTTTGTCGGTGAAATAAGGGCCACACTATGAAAACACAGCTTCCAAATGGTGGATACTCGTACTCACCCTAAACCCCGGGCATCTATTTTACCCAATCCTAAACGGTTTGCTTCAAATCCTTGAAGGTGTGCTTATTTTTTGTCGTCCTTTAAGCTCTTCTGCGGCAAAACTACGATGCAATATAAACGGGTACTTTTGTGAAAAACTTTCGAAGCGAAAATTGTGCCCGAGTACCTACCCAGTAAGACGATTGCGTATAGTGGGCGTATGTTTGGAAGGAAAATAAATTCGGATAGATTAAGCTTATTATTAGGGCTATCTTCGACCTTTAAAAATTCAGTCGGCCGTTGGTGAGATATTTTTAAACATATAACAAATAGACTGAGAACCGTTATAGGTAGGTACCCTGCAGAATTATTTAAGACATTGATAGAAAGCATTATCTCACCTGGTCTATGGAAAAGATTTTTTCCCTGTAACTTTACGGAACTACTTCCGTTATTTGTTTCAAGAAGTTGTCTTTGAAACATCTTGATACGTAGCAGCGTGTCCAGCCAAGTTCAAAGCCAAAAGGAACTGGCGACGCAGCAGCCACTTATGACTCCTTAAAATAACTCAAAATCTATTTAGCATAGAAACATGAAATTTGGTATAATATATGTATTACCCCCTTGATGCTCAAGATTTAACTTGCCTAGTTTTTATTTTACATACAAGATATCTTCATTTTATTATGTTTTTTTTAAATTATTTATTACATTTATAAAAGAAAATACATTTTGTTAAATCTAACAGTGTCGTTAAACCCTACCGGGTTTATATCGACACAGCAATTCGTGAACAGTGATTAGATTCAATTTTAGTAATTAAATGATATTGGCACCCATCTAGATCTCGATTCAAAATTTGTCGGAATTGCCACATACCACATTGTTGAATATTGAAAAATATACAAAATATTGAAAAAAACTAAAATCGGTGAATGTGGTTTTAAAATGTAGAGTTTTCTTTGTGGCGATAAATAGCAAATATAAAAAATTTGCAGATCCGACTCTTTTATTTAGGACCATCGATGTTTTAAAGTATTGTCGTGAACTGGAAGCATGTATTCCTACATTTTTGGCACTTTGTGGGAATTATGATTTTCGAAAATATATAATTATTGCATTAGAAAGTTTTTAAGAATTTGTAACTTTGGTACTGGAGTTAGATAACTGGTTTTTCAAATTGTTGTTTGCGTATTTTAATATTTGAAATGATGTTACTGACTGAAATACGAGTAAGTTACCACCAAGACTTTGAGGACACATCTAACCATGTACCTCCATTGTTTAATATTACTTACAGACTAATAAGGACGATAAATTAATAAAGTTCCCTTCAGCTTATTATTGTCCTGATTCCTTTATCGAGGTATTTCATTAACATCTTAAGGTGCGTTGTTAGAGGAATACTATTGGAGGTATTTCATGCCGGGTTTATTATTAGTGTTGTGATTAGCTCTCTATATATTTTCTGCGTAACATCTGTCTTGCAAATATCTGCTGATACCAGACCCTATTTTACCAGATTGACAATGAAAAAGTGCAAGTAAACACAAACATAGTCACTGGGGTTGTTACTGTCAGGGAACGATAGGGTTGTGGACTCTTATTTTATTATTACTTAAAAAGAAAGAAGGCAAAAATAAGCCTGATGATGATAATCCTATTCAAATATCTCAAAAACTTACGAAGATACAACCGTTTTTATATATATACCGTTTTAATTTTTTGTTTCATACTACGACGGTGGCAAACAAGCTTATAGCCTGCCTGATGTTAAGCTGGTACCGTCGCCTATGGACACTTGTGACTCCAGAAGAATCACATGCAATATTGCTTGATAGAGAGAGAAAACACTTTAGACCCGTGACATGACAACCGTTTCATGTTAAGGTGCGTTTTGCGGAAAAGGAACAACTTAGCCCCTTTTATAACTTTGGACACTTATGACTTTGTGATTATTTATTGTCTTGATTTACTTTTTTCTCCATGTGACTATATTTTTAATCCTTTTCCGAGAAAACTCAACATTATTGATTATTTTATTTGGTATCATCATCCCGATTGCCAATGTGACGAAATAGGACGCACGTATTCTTCTAATCTTTGCTTCCGAGTCCTAATCACATTTCAATGTGTTTGACACGCCCGCTTCCACGTGGAGCAAACGTGAAATAACGAGCGTGAAAACTTATTGCTATACGATGACTCCCGAAATGGTCTATATTAAATCATGCTCAGAACCTTGTACAAATATCAAATACCTGGCCAGAGGTCATCATCGCAGGAAAAATCCGCACGATTTAGGAATCGAAGCAGACGGCCACAGCGTCATCGACATCATTGAACATGAACAGAATTGATACGCGACTGAACAATGGGCATGTGAAAAAGATGGCCCGAATGGAGCTGAAGCATACATGTATGCTGAGTGCTAGAGCGCTCGCGTAGAAATTCACTAAACACATGTAGGTATAGCGTTGCTTAGAAGTGTGTACAGGCGTGATCGTTTTTATAAGCTTTTATTACTGTCAGCTTTTATTTAGCTCACCCCGTTTGTTTTATTCTTGCGTCAAATTTAGTAATAGAAATTTCACCCACTTCCTGGTTTTTGATTGAGCTGAAATTTTGCATGCATATTTATATCGCATGACAATGCAATATTATGATAACATGGAGCTGATCTGATGCTGGAGCTGGAAGGTGGCCATAGGAACTCCGCAATAAAACGACACAACCCCATCGAGTTTGGGCTCGTTAGAATCGTTACAATGAGTAGTTGATGACGGTGTGCAGAAAAGTACAGTCGGCAATAAAAGCTTGTACCAAAAATGAATTTTTTGACAGAAACTTATTACAGTTGCCGGACAGTACGCTGATCGCGCCTTCACACGCGTCACCGCCCATAAACATGGTCTAACAGTCAAATTGACAAAGTCTACTCTTAATAACATCTAGTAACTAAAACCTATGGTATCAGACGATGCCATGAAGCAGGTTTATTTTGCTCATTTTCATTCGCTGATGTCCTACGGTACGCTCATTTGGGGAAACTCAACGGATGCCAACAGAGTGCTGCTTATGCAGAAACATGCCGTACGTGCGATGATTGGGGCAAAATCGAGGACTTTGTGTAGAGGCCACTTCCCAACGCACGGTATTATGACGCACTACTCAATCTATATATTCGAAATTATAATGTTTGTAAGGAATAATTTTTCCTCGTTCGATACCGTAAATGTGATTGGCAAAACACTCCGCCGCACTGGGCGTTTGAGAACAGTTCCCCGTCGCATGGCACTTGCAGAAAAGAACCCGCGTGTCATTGGGCCTACCTACTACGAGAGACTACCCGCTGATCTTAGACTGGAACCATCTGACGAAGCATTTAGACGCCGCCCTGAAATACCTTTTATTGGAAAATCCATTATACTCAGTTAAAGAGTATATGGATCTTGATCTGACATGTTAAATTATTGTTTTTACCTATTTACGTTTGATTTAATATGATTTGACATTAAATATCACCTATATTCTAATGCACATTACACTATATTGTAAATTGAATGACGATACCTAGTGGTTGACATATTTGTTCTTTTGATTTTGTTTTATTTTTATATTTACTCGTTATTGAGTAAATTTGTTGACATTGTATTAATTCAATATTATATATTTATTTTTTCTTTGTTTTTGACGATCGTGATAAATAATCTTATTTTTTTGACATGAAAGCAAATTTGTAATGTATTTTTTTATCATGAAATAAATAATCTAATCTAATCTAATCTAGTATTACTGATGAATTATCTGGTAAAATATTTCTCCTAATTTTAGGAATGGTAGCAAGCAAGACTATTTCAGGATGCATCCATTAAAAGGAAGAACTAAAATCTAAATCTATTGACTTATTCAAAGTCACAAAATTTGTGGACTCACTTTGAAAGAAGGTTACAAAGCCTCATCATTATTTACGTAATCACCCCATTCAGTTACGAATTCAACCCCTTTATATGTATCAAGTTAATTACATCAAACTATATTAAATTTCCATTAATTGGCACCTATCCTCCCCGATTCGTTCATTACGCCATACCTTACCCCCATAAAACAATTCAGGCCCATAACTAGTTGGAAACTTAGTGAAATACGATCAATTAAAATTGGGTGTGTTCCGAATCTGACCCGCGCCGGGCAGCGTCGTTATTTACAAGAGAGTCTCGGGGGAAATTTCGCCGTCCAAATTTGGAAACTGGATTCGATGAATGGTGGAATTTGGATTCTTTTCATAATTAATGGTTGTTTGACAAATATGCAGGATGTTAGAAGTGGTGGTAGTCGAGTGATTCAAGGGTGCGACTTTCAACTGGAGTTGGTGGGTTCGAATCCTGGCTCTTACTATGTTTCTCGTTTCTCTAGTGGTGTTACTAGGGTACCTACTAGCTTTTTACTAAATCGTTCATGAAGAAGAGGTATCTACACATTTACAACGATTGTGCGGTTGAGTCGTTGGTGTATGACCGCTTGGACTGACTAACTGAACGCTCCCGTGCTTAAGAATTCCTACTAAGCCGTTGATGCCAGTTGTTGTATGTGATACCAGTTTTTGAACCGAATTACGGGAATTCAGATGGCTCGAGAATTTCTAAACGTCAAGTGGCCCTCTCTCTTCGCATGGTTTATATCAAAGTCTAGGCTTCTTCAATGAAATCCTCCAGCTTCAATGAAAGCCTCGCAGCTACTTCCGCAAAAACGAATGCCTAATATTAATTTGTCTTAATTATTCCCGAAATTAGATCCCCATTTCGCTCCATCCCGAGTTTTCTTGAAAGCAATAATAACAGGAAATGTTTGTTATTTAAACATTTAACTTTATTGCACAATATAAAACAAAGTACAGTACAAATGGCGGACTTAATTCCATAAGGCATTTTTGGTCATTGTTGTATGGTAATTTGATCCAAAACGGTTATTTTTAATGCTTTTAACTCAACAATAATTCAAAAATTATCGCCTCATGACTGCGTGTTGGCAATTACTGTTAACTTATATTTTATGAATACGAGTATTGCTTCTTTTGAAGTCAAACCTTTATAAGTACGAAAAGACGTGAATAAAAATGTCTTGCCATCATCATCATCATAACAGCCGGAAGACGTCGACTGCTGGACATAGATCTCCGCCACGAGTAATTGTGGCCGGCGGTCCTGCGACACCCGCATCCAGCGGACTCCTGCGACCTTTACCAGCAGTGGACGTCTTTCGTCCGATATGATGATTCAGATTCAGATTATTTATTCATAATATAATTACATTGTAAATTATATTTTTTATTTATTTATCGTATGGCAGAAAATTTATCTACTTAAATGTTTATGTTATTAGATTTAAGGTAAGCAACTGCATCCGTCGAGAGAGTCTTAAAATCAGCCGAATTTCCGCTAAATTTGGTGATGGGACACTCAAAGATGATATGATGTACCGTCTGATCTGGGCAGCCACACTGGCACTCCGCTGTCTCGCACCATCCCCATTTGCACCAAAGAGATGCGCAATTTCCGATCCCTGTCCTGATCCGGTTTAGTAGACACCAGGCCCGTCGAGATTTTTCAAAACCCACAGGCCGGGCCCCAGCATCAAGCTCAAACAAGTCCCCAGAAACTGACCTGGCTTCCCATTCTTTTATCCACGATGAGAGTGAGTTTTCAGTTGGCACTGGGTCGTGAAACTTTAATGCGGGGGGTTTTCGGGACTTAAGTCTGAGGGTCTTTAGTGTGTCGAGGTCCTGGAGTACATGTTTGCGCGGGCTTTTGCGATTTCACGGTTTAGGCACTTTTCCCTTCGGAGGTTTGGCGGTAGGATGTGGCTGAGCGCCGGTAGCCCAAATGTAGGAGTTGGTTTGAGGCACCATAATGATGATGATGATGAAAATTCTAACATAAATTAATAACATTGCTTAGCTACATAATAATTCTTCTAAACAGTATCAATATTGATAAAACAAAGATTATCGCAAGTCCGAGCAAATATTTAATAAAGATATAATTAATTGTATCCCGACTCTTGGAGGAGTAATAATAGAATAGGACGAGGTAAAGTTCTCGAGGGACTGAACCGATTGATCGTTCTGTTATGGCGCGAGTGACGGGCGGAAGGACTGGACGCCGATTTTTGACTTTCGAGCGCTCGAAAATTAAATACGATTGTAGTATCGAAATTGTAGGCACTTTTTTTCTACCGATAGAATTGAATGCAAGTGGTCCATAATCTATCAATTTTCTATAGCTATTTCAAAATAGCATTCCATCGTTATGACAGTTTTTTAGTGAAAAATCGCGTCCTGGTTTATTTCTATACATACATAAGTATCAAGGGCTTCCAGCTAAAAGGGCGAGTAAGCAAAACACTTACTTTTTTCGGCAATTACCGATCACTCTATAAAGCAAGGGGCGTTTAAATTGTCATTTTGCTATTGTGTTATGCTTGATTTTAAGTTGAATATTCAGAAAACCATTAAATATTAAGTCAATTGTCGGTTTTCCTAAAGCGTGACAGTACTAACTGGGCCGATTCTCCTGTAGTGTATCTGCCTTTAGCTTACTTTAGCCGAAACGACAAGTGGAATTGGCCAGCCTACAGACTCACGACTACTTCCTTTCGTCTTCATTGACAGAAAGGAGGTCCAAGGATATCGCTTTAATTACATGTTACTGTCGCTCTACTTTTGAATGACAAAGACACAAACGTGGATTTCCATAATATAGCATATGTCGGGGGGCCGACATTTTGTCGAAAATTGGTCCAGGACTAGTCGCATTTTTTTTTGTAACACATCGGTGGCAAAAGATCTTACGACCCGCGTGGTGACAGCAGTCACCGTACTCTTTGGACGCTTGCCACTCCAAGGTACCTATCACATTACACGTTTTTTGGAGAACCCCATGCAGTAGTACTTCTCTTCTTGTAGTTCTTCCCTGTCGAGGTTTTCAATTGGGAGGGAAGATCGGATGCAACTATTTAGATTGTAGGTAGGGTTATCGGGGTTGCAACTGTTGCGAGTGATCCATGCGGCGAGGGCCGTGGCGTCTGTGGCGCTCGCCTAAAAAAACTTCAGGGTAGGCGACGAAACAACATTTTCATTCTAAGACGAGCCAAAAGTGGCGAGGCGCGAGGGGGCATGAGTTTAAGTGCAGATGGTGGCTGCCGTGGAGTTTTTAGTGGATAGAAATACCACATAATCCAGTCATCCCCGGTACCTGGTTTGCAGGTACTCAACGTAGATACTCATTGAAAATAAAAGTGTTGAGGATGAAATACCCTGCTGACGATGTCACCGAAGTAAGTTCTGCAGTGTACGCTATTAAAAAAATAAGACAGCTAACTGACGTGGCTACAGCAAGACTCGTCTACTTTAGCTACTTCCATAGCATCATGTGCTACGCTATATTACTGTGGGGCAGAGCAGCTGACATTGAGTCCATATTTATCCTGCAAAAACGAGCAGTTCGTGCAATGTACGGACTAAAAAGCCGCGAATCACTCAGGGAACTATTTAAATCAATTAATATAATGACCTTGCCTTGCCAGTACATTTATGAAAACATATTGTATGTAAGAAAACACATTACACAATTTCGTAAAAATAGTGATGTTCATAAATACAATACAAGAAATAAAGATAAACTGATAGCAGTAAGAACTAGGTTAAGTAGGGTTCAGAAGTCTTTTGTGGGATTCTGTACACTCTGTTATAATAAGTTACCCAGTGCCATTACATGTATGCCAGATAATAAATTTAAGGCTGTTGTGAAACAAACATTGAGTACTATAGATTAGACGAGTATTTGTTAGACAAACAAATATGGTCAGATGTCATACCTCCAGTGGCTTCAGTCAAGTGATATGTTGCGATTGGTATGATGATCCCCTAGCACTTAAGTATACATAGTAAGCATTTTATTTTTATATAAATGAGTATTTGTTAATGGACTAATGTAACGACTCCACCTCTGGATGAATGCTATTTATAAGATTCTTGTAATTTTTGACATTCGAAAAGTATTCTGTATTGAATCTACTTTGAATAAAATGTTTTGAATTGAATTGAATTGAATTTGAATTGAATAGAATAATGCTAGAATATAAAAAAAAAGTTCCCTCTCAAGAAAAATTCTAATGTACATTAAACAACCCCAATTAGGCTCCAAGCGTGACCCTTGCGCCCTGGCTCCAGATTGTTACAAACTATTCAGTTTACTGAAATCAGGAACTTTGATTTGAGAAGTTCACTACTGTTTATTGGCGATTGTTGGACTGTGGAAGTACGGGATCGAATTGATTTAGTTAACTAGATAGGTAAAGGATCATTTTATTGTTTTGGCCGTAATGAGAAATTGTTAGCAAGACTGACGTAAGGATGCTGTGTTTTGTACATGATGGAGAAAGGTTATTTCTCGATGACCCGTGATATCACATACTTTGCGATGGTTAGTGACAACCATAGGATTCATAGAGAGGTAGGGCACAGCGGAATGTCATCTCGCTCGTGTGTGGAGCAGCCCAACTGGGGAAGTACCTCCACCTTACAGAAGACCGCAGCCATAATAGCACCACTGCTTTGTAGTGTTGCAATATTATTGCATGCTATGAAGTATGTGGTCGGCAACGCGCTTGTGATTCTTCTGGAGTCACAAGTGTCCATAGGCGATGGAACCAGCTTAACATCAGGCAGGCCGTAAGTTTGTTTGCCACCGTCGTTGTATAAAAAAAAACTTGCATTCATTATTGCCTTCCCGAGGCTGTGTTTAATGTCTTTGCACGGCACCCACTAAGATCACCTGGCCCGATCACCCAGATGATCGTATTGGACGACAGGATCGTAGTTGACACAATTATATCCAGAAGGATACCCCAGAAAGTAATATTACTTTGCAAGTGATTCTAGTGGACGAACTTATCCAGTAAGATCACATGGGTGATCGTGCTGGACCATATGTCTATCACGATCCCCCGGGAGATTATAGTGGGCAGAATTATCCAGTAGGATACCCCAGAGTATTATTACTTTCTGGGGTATCCTTCCGGATATAATTCTGTCCATTATAATCAGCCGAGTGATCGTGCTGGATATGGCATGGAGTACAATAGCACACGATCACCTGGGTGATTGGGTCAGGTGGTCTTAGTAGATGCCACGGGTGTTTGTAATTTAATTTAATTCAGCACAAATGGAAAATTGACAGCTCGAAATTAATGGTAGATACTGAAAAACGTCGATTTGTAAAAACATCGACATAAAAAATTGACCAGCCTTTATACTGCTAAAATATACCTCGAAAGAAATATAATACGTCCATTTGGACTTGTACGACCAATCAAAAATATGTCATATACGAGTTTTGTACCAAATAAAAGATTTTCATATTAAAGTTTTATTATACAAATAAGACCCCATTATGTTTGGCACTTGTTTAAATATTTACTATATTTCATACCAAACAAATTGACATTTAACCTTGATTAATTTATAACAAGAAAAAAATTGGCTATAAATATTTTAAGACCCAATTATATTTCTCACCATACTTATTCACTTTTGGTATGATTACGTTTTGGTCCAGTTTCAAAATGGTAATTTCCTATTGACGGTTTTCCATTTCCGCCGAATGACAGTAAATCTTATTTGTTTGATAAATGGAAGAATTTATAATGAGTAAATGAACCATGATCTTTAATTTATACACATGCTATAATTGTCAACTCTACATTTTGCATGATTAACGAACATCTAAATATCTGACACATCCAAATTGTCGAACTTACCTATAGTTTTAACGAGTGGAAGATTAATAAAGCATAAAAAAATTAAAGTGGTGTATTTCAGGCAGAAACCCATATTTTTACATTAACAATTGACAAATACATAATCTAAGAATAATACATATAGTAAAAAGATTTGAAGAATTAATATTAGATACTTGCGACACTGGGTAAAGATCATTACTTTGTTTGGCCAGTGATGATCTTTACCCAGCAAGCTTAAGCACCAGGCTTTTAATGCAAATTCAATAAAAATATTCTACATGGAATAAAGTCGCAGACTAAAGCCAGTTTTATCGTATAGGTACGTTTTTAATGACCAACAACCAATGCATGAAACGTAATTAAAGCGGAGCTTTTTTAGGGTTCCGTACTCAAAGAGTAAAACGGGACCCTTTTACTAAGACTTTGCTGTCCGTCCATCCGTCCGTCCGTCTGTTTGTCACCAGGCTGTATCTCAAGAACCGTGATAGCTAGAGAGTTGAAATTTTCACAGATTGTGTAATTTTGTTTCCGCTATAACTAAAAACAAAATAAATATTTTTTTAAGGGGGGCTCCTATACAATAAACGTGATTTTTTTGCCGTTTTTATAGATATGGTACGGAACCCTTGGTGCGCGAGTCCAACTCGCACTTGGCCGGTTTTTTATTTATAAAAGTGCAGACTTTATAAGCACTGCGTCTGGACAAACTTTAAGGCGCATAAAACGTACTAGACGTTAGAGCGAAGGTCCTCGCCCAGACCTAGGGCTGCCACTGCTATCCTTTTGCGTGAATTTAGTTTTAATATAAAATTTGGGTGGCGCAGAGCCGGTCACTTTGGAACTCTTTGGGGGAGGCCTATGTCCAGCAGTGGACGTCTTTCGGCTGATATGATTATGAATGATGATGATAAAATTTTCATTTTTTTAACTAGGGTTTCTGCATGAAAATATATACGACATTTTATTTTATTAACTATAGAGGTTTATTTAGATTAAAACAAATGGTAGGATACATTTTTATAGAGATAAAACTGTATAAAGTAGTTATTGCTATAAGTTGATTGAGTTTATGGGCTAAGTAAGAACTTAAAAAATCAATAATGTTCTGCGATACTTGCTTAGATTTAGATAATTCAGTCCAACTTGCGTCGTTAACCAGAGCATGCGTCAAATCCGGTAGTTGTGATTTTTTGCAGACTTGTTTATTAATGATGTTGGCCCAATGAATAATCCAAGTTTGTGACTTCGAGCGACCAACGCAACTTTGCCAAAAAACGAAAATACCGCGAAAGATTTTATTATAACCCTAAAGGACTAGTTTTTGATAGAACCTTCCTAGAAATATTTTAATGAAGACTAGATTTGATACAATATGAGACTAGAGTTGTCTCTGTAGACCCAATAGTTTCCGAGATAAAACCAATCAAAGTTTATAATTTTTAGAACTTCGCAACACTAGCAAACTTCGTTGGGGGTACTTGGAACTTCATCCCGCTAGAGTTGTTCGAGCGACGCCTATAACATTGCCAAAAATTGCGACTTTCGAAAAAACTTTGAATTTAAAAAGATTTATCTCGGAAAGTATTGTTTCCACAGAGACAATTCTAGTCTCATGTTGTACCAAATTTAGTCTACTTTAAAAACATCCTTGAAAAATTCTATCAAACACCAGTCCTTACGGGATTTCGCGGTATTTTCGATTTTTGACAAAGTTGCGTTCGGCGCTCGAGGTCACGAACTTGGATTATTCATTGGACCAACATCATAAACAAGTCTGCAAAAAATCAGAACTACCGGATTTGACGCCAACTATCTCACACTTTCAGACGACAAAGTTACTGGAATATCGTATCCATGGCACATTCCGCTGCGCAGTGCGTCTGTTAGCGGAGGAAGTTACGCATCGCTCCCAAACATAACACTATTTTTTTTGCATTTCTAGTCCGGGAGGCAATAAGAAACGTGAGGCTAGTCGGGAGGGGGGGGGGTACAAAGATGGCCGCCAAAAGTCATGTTTAAAAAAAATCTATTGTCGTCCTGGTGGCTACTAGGGCAAGTTTGGTATCATTTTCGTATAAACCAAAGACGTAGAATTCATTGCTATTATTGGTTTTTTTCAATTTCATAGTGTTTTTACAAGAAAAACGTAAAAAGGTGAAAATGTTGGTAGGTGATTTTTGCTTTGTGAGCTAATAACTTTTGTATAGTGACAAAAACTATCAAACAAAAAATACAGTCATAAAGCGCAATTCATGCAAATTCAAAAAAATTACACTTTTTATAAAGTCCAAATGCAAAAAGATTGTGAAAAAAAAATTAAATCATCGCAGCGTGGCTAGCTGGACTCGCGCTAGGCAGCGTTTATCTTACAAAATGGTCGAGTACGACTACGAGTATCTGCTGATATGCTTACTTTGTTAAATTTTATGATGCTTAATAAAATACATTCTAAATCATTTTATAAAACAAGTTATTGCCCACAGTTTCCGGCACACATACCTATACATACTTCAGTGCAGTTCAATTTTCTTTTAATGCAGTTGCAATGATTTTTGCAACCTTTCCTGCACCTGCAACGAGTGAGTTCCAGGCACACACTTGCGACATCTGGTAAATCTGACCAAACAGGAGTCCATTCACTGTTTTCCATTCTCCAGTGCCAAAAAGAAGGAATCGGAAGCTTTTGGAGAGGCACCAAGGCTTGTCCCCAGACATGGACTCCTTTATATTTATATTGCCCGAAGTGTGTGCTGGTGAAGAGCCGCTTCGTTGGAGGGATGTTTTCTATAGCTGTCTGTGCATCTTCGTAAATAGATATTTACTGCACTCGTGGACTGTTGTGCATGGGCTTGAACTAAAATATAAAATCTTGGAGTAATTCTTACGTCATTCGCTACAAAATAGATTGTAACAATTTTATAATAAAATACCTATTTTAATATAAAAACCTACGATGAATTTGTATCAAACTAGTTAATACTTACCGGTCGTACATTGTTATAATTTATTTCTGAATAAAAGTGTCCGCTTTTGCCAATTTTCCGTCCAACAATGCCTTGAATCCGCAAGTTGCTTCAGGGTAGGCATTCCAGGCGTCAAAGGCACTCCTCTTACCTCTCCCATTAAAAGAAGACACCGTGTCGCATCCTGTCAAGGCATGGAAAATTGGCAGTACTTTGGCTCTTTCTGGACCTGTAATGTGTAGGAATACATTTGTTAGTATGCATTTACTGGGAAAATTTACACGTTTTCATTACTAAGGGCATGACAAACTGCATGTTACTAACGCTGTGGACCAAGGACATAAAACAGTTATGATTCGTACTGTATATACAGACGTGGTGGTCGTAGCAGTCTCGTGTATTCAAAAGCTGCCGGAATTAAATGAGTTGTGGATCCACATGGGTACAGGCAAAAACCATTCTTATATTCCATGCCATACTATTGCCAATGCACACGGTACGTGTTTCTCATGCCCTTAGTTTTATTATTATTAAAAGTGTATATTTTTAGAATTCGCTTGAATTGCGCTTTATTAACGTATTTTTTGTTTGATATTTTTTGTCACTATACAAAACTTATTAGCTCCCAAAGCAAAAATCTCCTACCAACTTTTTTACCTTTTTACGTTTTTCTTGTAAAATGACTATGAAACTATAAAAGACTAATATCAGCAATGAATTCTACGTCTTTGGTTTATATGAAAATGATACCAAACTTATCCTAGTAGCCACCAGGACGAGTCTAGATTTTTTTATAGTGTGTTAGTAACAAGTGACTTAGGACTAAATTGGGTTAGTAACAGCAGACAATAAACAATAACTATACCCTTATTTTAATAATAATAAATTGGGATAATTGGACTCAAATCTACACGCTATTGCCCGTAGAATGCTGTTGGCGCTTGCTCTCACCCTGCCTAATAGCGAGGCTACATTTTTGCGCATGATCGCCTGGAACCCGTCTTGGTGGAAGGATTTGGGATGATTCATATTTCAGGTTTTGAGACTGGTGGTGTCACACGTGTTAGTTTAGAATCAAAAGTGTAAGTAACTAAATAAAAAACTAAATACAAATTAACATTATTTTATCCCAGACATGGGACACTGGTGCATGCAATGGCTGCCAGTGTCTCATAAATGGACAGTCAATACGGTAGTAGGCGACAACCGCCAGCAGGGCGCCGTCGAGGCGGTCATCTTGCGCATGGTTCTGTAAAAACAGTCCAAGCGCGCCTCAGCAAACATGCCCGCGGCGCTGCAGTATCGGGGCAGCCGCAGCAGCACGAGTAGCTCTAAGTTTTGTTGATGCAGTACGTTTTCGAACGCGTTTGCGTTAAGTTTCAATTTGTATGGCAACGTGTAGTTCCTTCCAACGTCTAGTTACCACCAGAGGCGTTGTTCGCGTTGCCGTATAAATTTAAACTAAACGCAAACGCGTTCAAATACAAATACAAATCTTTATTTTACATAAAAATGTGGTTCAAAAACGTATTGCATCGATAAAGCTTATACTAGAGCCTCTGAAGGCGTTAGTTACTGTATTAAACGCGGAGAGCATTGTTTGTTTTCTTTTTATAACTTACTCACATTTAAAAGTATAGCTTGAAACTTTGTTTAAATTCGACTTTTTGTGGCAACCCTATAAAAGTACAGTAATGAGCCTTCACGTGTACAGCCTTTGAAACTAAATATTCCGCTAAGTTGGCGCTAGTACGAATGCAGTCTCGGATTTCAACGTCTCCGTAAAACACACGTTTAGAGTCATTATGGAACTTAACTACGTTTTCAAAACTTGTAGCTGAATAGCAGCATTTTGACACCCTTCTACGGTTGTGTGACTTGAGCTGTTGTTCATTTTCAGTATGCATGCAACAACGATCCTTAGCAAACGCCCTTAAGGAAACAAAGTAAACCTGTGAGGTATTCGCGCAAGTTTTCGAATGAGCCTTAGGTCATGTAAACTGTCATTTTCACCTACAATAATTTACTTTCAAAACAAAGTTTGAACCAACTTCAATTCTGTATTTCGCCAAGCCACATAAATGAACACTACCAATTTTCCTATCAACTTTACCACATGAACTGCTTTCCGAGAGCAAATGCGTTGATTATTACAGAATGAACCCAAATCGCTGTATATTGGCTAACAATATTTGAGGAGTTCCGTCGATTCCTAAAGGATCTCAGAATCACCTTTGGCACTTCATTTTTTGCTATTCAAACGAAATCATATATCAGAATATGTAACGTAGGTACTTTACATCATTGAGGAGATCCACAAGTCATCTGTATTCATCATCAGTTCCACTTCACCAAATTTGTGGTTTCCGAGTGTAAATACAGTGAGTTACAATAGAAAATAACGAAGTCATTACACGCGTGCGTAATAAAATTGAGAACTTCCCTTAACTCTTCATGGATCCCATCATCCAGTCCAGACCAATCAAAAAAAAAATTACAAATCGGTTCATAAATGATAGAGTTCTGAGGTACCAAACATAAAAATAAACTTACAACCGATTTGGGAACCTCCTCCTTATTTTGAAGTCGATAGTTTCTATACCATTTTTTTTTCTAGCAAGATTAGAATGATAGATGCCAAACTGACGTAACTAGAGGTGCTACCATGCACTGTTATGCAAACTATCGATACTATTCGAATGTAGTGTATTACTTAGTGCTAAAAGTATCAACGGTATAATATTGTTGGGCAATGTAACGGTATTTAAATAATCGCTTAGGTGAACGATAAATTCACGGCACTGGCTATTAAGCATGTTTTTTTTCGTTCTTTTCGGCATCACAAAAACGTTACATAGAACAGATTAACAAAACAAAACAGTTCAAACTCAAATGTTTTATTTCAACCAGGTCATCCATAAACTGTAAGTAACAAAATTAACTTAAAAACTCTATAAGCATTTATTATTTATACATTTTAAAATGTGCAGTACTACTTGACATATGTCAAAGTAGTTCTGACCCGCTCGATCCAATGCCACATTATGTAACAGTTAAATCTACCAGCCAATACCTTCAAATACTTAGTAAACAAAATTAATAAAACCAGTAGGTAGATGAAACAATACTATGAACTCAAACGAAAACACGTGGCGCATACAAGGCGTTGGCACTCGTACTGTCTGACTGCGTACTGATTATTGTTATTTGACAAGCGGTGACATCGCAATACAAAATGGCACGGAGGTCCTATGTGTGTTGCCACTAATGCAATTACCGCTTACGATTATAGAGGTTTGGTAAAGCCCACTCTAAAGGTATTTAACATTTAACAGTATGTAATCGTAAGTTGGTGCAACCCGCCTTTAGTTGCTCTACAAAATGTTTTATATGATGTTGATGTAATTATTATTATTTTTAATTTTATTTTTAATTTATTTAGAACACAAACAGTCGCATAAACAAAAATATAAAGGGTACACAAAGAGTACCAAGAGACATAAATCTAAATCATTATTAATCTAAAGACCTGGTCATATTGAGCATGCCTCTATTTATTTTATATTATAAAACATTTTTAAAATCTGTTTCACGTAAGTTGAAGGTCTTAAGACAACGCCATATCTTCGGATTTTTTGTGTGTGTCGCGCGAAATACATTGAAACGCAGTCGGGCTCAGAAGCAACGAAATCGACGGCCTGAACGTGTCTTTTATATAAACAAAGGAGTAAACTTTGTCACGTCTCAAATGCTGTTAAACAACTCTGACAGCAAATCTAATTTCGTAGCATATGTTATCCGTAGCGCTACGGCCGTGTCAAGCTACGGCGTAGACCACAGACGTATTTGAGTAGACATCGTATGTACAGTCACCACATACAGCCTGTAACCTCAAATTGCAACCAGATGTAAGTATGGATATGAAACGATTTTGCTAGAAAATTTTCTTATAATACGATTTTTTTTCCTCATAAATTAATTCAGCGCGCAATATTATCACTACTTTGTCTTACTGACGTGACGTCACAATTGTCACAAGTGACCCGCTTCTTCCATGTATTAAATCAGTGTACGCAATACATTGCACCTCGATGAGGTTTCAAAAATGTAGTTTTGGTTGTTATGACTAACTTAATTTTTTCTTGCAATATCGGTTCATAGCCCTAACACCTATACATTTGGTTACAATTTGAGGTAATATTAAAAACACAGGCTTTTTAGGAGCAAACAAGAACAAACAACCTCACACGAAAAAAGTTACAAATCGATACAAAAAAACAAGAAGGATCACGCTTGATCGCTTGATATCTGGAGTAACGAACATTTAACCCATTTTCGTCCGACTGCCTCAGTTATTTACGTTGGACTAAACGGGCAAACAATACGCCTTGCGACCTGTGACCAGCGTTTTATCTGTTCCTCGAGACGCGCAACGCACTGTGGTTAGTTGGGATCACGCGCAATGAACAGATAAAACTCTGGCCACAGGTCGCTTAAGACCAAAGTCGTGGCCAGGGGGTAAGTCCTATCTCATTATTGTAATTAAAAACAACTGTTTTAACTCGAAAAAATAGCTCCGCTGTTCGCAGCACATTGCTTTATTTCTATAACATGCTAAAAGACCCAACATTTTTGTAAAATTTGCCTAATATAAATTTAAGTGTTTCTCGGTCTGAGTAGTGCCAATTTTCGTTGCGATTTCACTTATACACGTATACGTTATGTCTGTGGTATAGCCTAAAGGCGATGTTACACTTACCGGATTAAGGACGTGGCATCTTGACCCATTTGCACGCCCGACACGTTGCCTCTAATTATACGAGCACTAACGACCTAAAAACTATTATAGCGTGGAACGTGAGATAAATATCTTAGTAGTGACGTGCTAAACGCTAGGCTAACGCTAGATGGCAGGTCTGATAGCGTATCGGGGAAATTATTACTATGTTGAAACTAGTTTAACGTTAGCCGTGTACAGCGCGAATAGCTTCGTTCTTTCGGCCGTGGTTATTAGGCCAGTCCGTAGAGTATATCTTTGTTGCAAAAAGGTGGTGTAGAAGATTTTTTTTTATGTTGTTAACTTCGATAAAACCGAGCAAATATCAAAAATGGTTACACGAGATATCTTGGGACAACTTTTGGCAGCCACAAATCCTCGAAATTTTGGGACTTTTTTTGGTTTCTCACTCGTAGCGTCTATACGGTGCATCCTAGCGAAAAGCTACTCACTAGGAAGTTAAAGAACATAAAATTATGCGTCTAATGAGCATACCTGTGCTAACTCGGGGCACCTATACTAAAGTGATGTAGCAGAATATTTTATCGACAAAATAATATTTCGATGTTACTGTCAACATCTAAATGTTATTCAACATATTATTTATTTTCTGTTCATTTTAATATAAAAACAATAAACTATCTATATCTTTTCCCTATTCGTCGGTAGTAAAAATTGCCGTCTAGATAAAAATATTAACTTTAAATTACGAGTAATACAGATACGTTCTCTTAACGTCCACAGTGGTCAACGGGGCATTTTATCGTATCTTAAAATATGTCTATTGACTTTTGAGTTAAAATAAAACCGATATGATATGTTTTCAGATATGATATCTAAGCTTTTTATAGTAATCGAGAAATTTCAATAAGCACATGACTGTGTTAATATAGTATACCTATCGACATCTTTTTTATCGATATCAAATCCCTAAAAAGTGCCCCGAGTTAGCACAGGTATGCTAATGAGTACCAATCCATAACAATGCGGTTCAGCGACATAGTAGAAAACCATGGTCAAAAACGAGAGTTTCCTCAACTTTGTAAGTTATTTCAAGATAGTGGTTTTTAAGCTTCTGCATTTCAATTTTGAATTTAACTATAGGTTTTAGCTCCTCAATTGTAGGAACTTAAATAATCGAGAGTTATTTCAACATAAGTATCATCATAACTGGTAATCGAAGAGCTGGCGGTTTTCTCGTGCAACGCATCAGCATTGCAGTTCAATGAGGAAACACCACCAGCATACTCGGTACAATGCGTAAAGGGCCTTTTTAGGGTTCCGTAGCCAAAATAGCAAAAACGGAACCCTTATCCGTAGTGACATTTAATACGTGAGTTGAACCGTGTAATTATTAGCATTCTCAACATGTCTCACGAAAGTATTAACAACGTTCACTGAGCGAAAAAAAAGCCATTTTTCAATCTAATTCATTTAAACGTTTATCTGATTGCTAACCCTACTACTAATAACACATAATTACAAAAAGGAAATAAAAAACGCTCGTTCTTCGGCTTGTTACAGTTACTTGTACTTAATTATTTCAGCGAAAACTATGCATTTCCGCTAACCAGTGGGAGGTTCTAACAATTTTGTAATTATTCATTTCAACTGGCATTTAGAAAGAAAACCCCGAGAAAACACGAAGTATTTGCATGTCATAGATATATCCTCAACTTCATGTCTCAGTATTTCAAAATAATTAACAACTTAGAAAAACTAAAAAAAAAAACCCCATATTTTCAGTTCAATATCTCAAAAACGGCAGAACTGATAGTGTAAAAACGTCGCTTAGAACCGTCTCGATTACGTCAGCTTTTGGTTTTAAAAAATCGCATTTTGCAATTTCAAATCGGTCCATTCGTTTACGAGCTACGATGCCATAGACAGACACACGTACAAAAAGACACAAAGACAAACAGAATTTCGGGGGTTAATGAGCTTGACGTTTTTTAACAATCATTCTATGCAAAAAACTATTTTAAAGAATATCGGCGGAAACGTAGCTAAAACCACGCTTACTCCGCCACGACTGCTGACATGGTGGAGTATATGCACCAGAAGACTGGGTACTCGCTGAGGGTTTTCCAGCTGCGTTCGCGCCACTACGTGCACTTCAGCTCGTTTGTGGTGCGCGTGCCTTGGCCGCTGCAGGAGACCATCGCGTGTGCTGACTTCTGGCCGAAGGGTGTCGTGTTTCGGCGGTTCCGGGGCAACCTACCGAATGCTACACCGGACTTGACGACACAACGGAGCCACGCTGTTATGTCGCCTCAATAATTAGTTTTTAATTTTATAATATTTTTGTATGTATGTCTTTAAGGTATTTGTTACTATGGGCCTTAGATGCCTGAAATAAATGGTTTTATTTTTATTTTTAATTTGTTTATTTTATTTTAAAACCATCTCGATCACGTCAGCTTTTGGTAAAAAAAACCCGCATTCAAATTGGTCCATTTGTTTACGAGCTACGATGCCACAGACAGATACACACACACACGGACACACAGACGCACAGACACGTCAAACTTATAACACCCGTTTTTTTGCGTCAGGGGTGACAGCTTGACATTTCTTATCAATCATTCTACGCAAAAACTATTTTAAATTAAATAATAGCGGCGAAAACTCGCTGTGCTGAGAGTGAGACCTGCATTTTGAATATTTCTTCTCTTCTGCTCTTCTTCGTATCCTTAGGGCTAAGGGCGTGGCCACATGTATGCGGTGCGGCGCCGGAACGCAAAATTTTGCGCCGCGCGCGCCGCAATACCCTCTTTTCTCGGTACTAATCGCGGATTTCTGCGGCGCGCGCGTTGCAATATTTTTCGTACCGTTCCAACATGTGGCCAGGCCCTAAGCTTTTCGTATCCGTTTTTCGCTCAAAAGTTGTAATGGGTTATTATTTACTGGCATCATCATGATACACAAATAACCATCACAATTCAGCTGTTCTTATTTAAATACTTAGCATACTAAAATAAACGTCACAGAATTTATTCTCGGCTGTGCTCTCTTTTTCTTCACTAAGAACTAAAATTTCATGTCGATAATTTAGAATAAAAATTAATAGCATTTTTAAATAATTTACTGCCGCAAATACAACCTTCTGGAACAGTAAGTGATTACAAACTAGGTACTAAGAATTCGAGGAAACTTGGTTTCAACTGTGACATATAGTAGGTAATAGTTTACTGACATAACTATACCTACCTAATATAAGATTAGAATAGTCATGCGTTTTAATCGTCATGCGATTTTAAGGACAACCATTTTAAACGCTCACAATTATTAGTTTTTTTTTTGAAAAGCATTGATGATCACAGATGATCGAAATAAATAAAACATTTTTTCTAAAGAATATACAAGATGACAAATAATATTATTGGGGTCCCAGTGCACATAAGTTATTTGCGGAAATCGCGAAACGTCTGGTTGATGTAACTGCAGGTCGATCACGTAACGCATTGTACGAACGTCGGGTAGGTCTAAATGTCACTTTTTATATGGAAAATTGACAGTTAGTTTGTACCGACGTGCATTCGGAACGTTACGTGATTACCCCTCCGGTGACCGAAGAGCTGGCGGCTTTCTTGCGCAACGCATCAGCATTGCAATTCAACGAGGAAATGCCGCCAGCATCCTCGGTACAATGCTTCGAGGGCTTTTTTTAGATTTAACGTAGTTTTAATTAAATTTAGCTTATGTTAATTATCATGTATTTACTATAGAATATATTAGTTAAATTAAATTAAAACTAATTGAAATCTAAAAAAGGCCCTCGAGGCATTGTACCGAGGATGCTGGCGGCATTCCCTGGTTGAATTGCAATGCTGATGTTGCGCGAGAAAGCCGCCAGCTCTTCGGTCACCAGTTACATCAACCAGACGTTTCGCGATTTCCGCAAATAACTTAAAGAAAGAAATAAAGAAAGAAAAGAGATTTATTGCCATACGTAAAACACATACATTATACACATTAATTAAGACATTTTTACCCGACTGCCGAAGGAGAGAGGGTTATGTTTTTCGAGCGTATGTATGTAAGTATGTACATATGTAATGTACAGTCAACCAATTTGATTCCTAGGCCACTGTAGAACCCTGTCATTTTAACTGCTACATAGCAACGCAGTAATCCTAGTAACCCGTATTGAAATAGCATTTACAACGGCAAGGTTCTATGATGGCCTAGGAATCAAATTGGTTGACCGTATGTATGTATGTATATGTATGACGTATGTGGGTATGTCTTATTCTTTGACACGCCCTGCAGCCTGCAGCTGTTTGATGCTGTTTGATTCGTTTGACGGAAGGTGTCTTTGGATTCTTCTTAATCGTGGGAGTGACCTACTTAGGCTATAATATTTGCAGTTGGGTTTTTCAAAAAAATATGATTTCACTTGTTTAAATATACAAGTCGAAACCGCCTCCACCCTCCTCCGTCGGCTTAAGACCTATTTTTTTACAACATGTACGCAATAAAAATCTGAATCTGAATCTGAAAAGAAAAAACCGGTCAAGTACGAGTCTGACTCGCGCACCGAGGGTTCCGTGCAAAAACTCATAAACCATACCCGTCACCTCACGACCATCTACATTTTGGTACTAACAACTTACAACCTAGTATGCTTGTTTATCAGCGATATTTTTTGAACACGCGTACCGATTTCGATTATTTTATTTTTATTTTAAAGAAGGGATTTAAAAGATAATCTCATAGGAATTTGAAGGCATAAAATTAAATACAAAAGTAAGTAAATTACAAATTTAATTAGGAAATTCTTTTTGAGAAATAAAAAAAAATACGCTAGATAGAGGTATCCTTTTATTTTTCCTGTATTATTTATGTCACTCTTAATCATATGTAATTATTTCAGAATTTTTTCTTTGTAAACTTCGGAGATAAGGGGGGGAATGGTATTTATTTCTACATTTTACTTAATAAATCAGAATTTAACCACCGTAGAAAAATTATAAAAACTTTTTTTTTAAATGTAACTCAAGCCCTTTTATATGATACCCCATTTGATCTATTTACTAGACTCTGAATTTTTAACCCCCCTCATATTCGTAATTTAGACAGAAAATAAAAAAATATATTATTTTTTTTAATTTTCCATACACCTTCTTAATAGTTTTACCAAATTTCAAATTTATAGCTCAAGTAGTTCCTGAGATATTTAACGTTGTGACAGACGGACAGAAGGACAGAGTCGCACCCATAAGGGTTCCTTTTTTACCTTTTTATATAGGATAACGGTTTATTGTACAAAGTGTGTATTTACATAGTTATTAAAAAGTTTGTTTTTTATATGTGACATTTATATGTTATTTTTGAAATGTTTTATACTGTGATATGATGTAATCACTGCAATACCGTTTCAAAAGTAACTTAAAATACAAAGTGTGTAGAAAAATATTAATTAGTCCTCTAAGGAGAAAATCCAATATACTTACGAAGCGAAAAAGAGGTTTAACTTCTGTTTCGTTTTAGGCCAATATACGTGGAAAAATAAATTGTCTATATACTTATGGAATAGTAGTGAGTAAAAAAATAACTACAAATAGAATACCTACACAAAAGGTAAATAAAATAAAACAAATAAAGATAACATCACAAATAGAAAACTTGGCCCAGATCGGTGCCAGGCGGCAGGGTGCCCAGAAGGCTGGCGGCATTGCCACGTTGTATGGCAATACTTATACGCTGGGCTAGGTATGCGCCAGCCTTCTGGTCACCATTCTTATGGAAAGTAAAACGTAGTTGTAGCATGGACTTTCTGAATAGTTATAGGTTATATTTTACCCAGCAGGGGCACTTATTGTGTGAATGTCATGCCCTTGCCACACAAAGAATGAATTACTTTGGTAACGGCTATCCGCTACCAAAGGAATTCAAGATGCTCCCAATGAACTGCATCATCCGTTTTGTGGAAATGATGAAGCAAGCCTAGGAGCTGGCATAAAGGAGAGGACAAATGCACAAAAGATCCCACTGGGTCGAAGTGCATCCGAAAGGGCCCTCACCCAGATAAGATAAGATCCAACGGGTTTGCCTGCGTTCTTTGCGATCCGCGAGCGAAGCCGCGCGGGCAGCTAGTGTGCTAAATTACTATCACTACATTGTATAAAACAAAGTCGCTTCCCGCTGTCTGTCTGTCCCTATGTACCTATGCTTAGATCTTTAAAACTACGCAATTGATCTTTGGGGGAGGCCTATGTCCAGCAGTGGACGTCTTTCGGCTGATATGATGATGATGATAATGAATTGATATTGATGTGGTTTTTTACAAGCTTTATATTAACTTGCACTGTTCGTATGTAAGTAAGTAAATATGTAAGTATGTAAGTTGTCCGTCAAAATTTGTAATCTATTTTTCAGTCCTTTACCGTTATCCAATTGAGCATATGTATATTGCATGACAATACAATATTATGATGACATGGAGCTGATCTGATGCTGGAGCTGGAAGGTGGCCATAGGAACTCCGCAATAAAACGACACAACCCCATCGAGTTTGGGCTCGTTAGAATCGTCTCAATGAGTAGTTGATCATGGTATGCAGAAAAGTACAGTCAGCAATAAAAGCTTGTACCAAAAATGAAAATTTTGACAGAAACTTATTTAATAGATAGAGTGATTCAAGAGGAAGATTTATATGTATAATAGATGCATGTATTATTCATATAAACCCGTGCAAAGCCGGGGTGGGTAGCTAGTCATTATTTTTACAAGCTTAAAATTAACTTGCACTGTTCGTATGTATGTAAATATGTAAGTATGTAAGTTGTCCGTCAAAATTTGCAATTAATTTTTCAGTCACTTTCCATTATCCAAATGAGCTGAAATTTTGCAAGCATATGTATATCGCATGACAATGCAATATTATGATGACTTGGAGCTGATCTGATGCTGGAGCTGGAAGGTTGCCATAGGAACTCCGCAATAAAACGATACAACCCCATCGAGTTTGGGCTCTTTTGAATCGTCTCAATGATTACTTGATGATGTATGCAGAAAACTACAGTCAGCAGTAAAATCTTGTACCAAAAATTAAATTTTTGACAGAAACTTATAACTTCTTCTGTTTCTTCTTCATATTTATTTACCTTTATTTTTAACGTTTTGACATGAGTTGCACAGGCTGTGGTCTCAGATAACTGACTTTACTGACATTACTGGGAGTAACTGCTTCGCTACGCTCGTAGCGCTACGCCGTAGTTCGTAGCAGCTTATAACATAATTTACTGCCAAGAATCGCTACGTAGCTGGTACCGTGGTTTTCCCCGTAGCGGATAGCAACTACGCGGGTTCCTGGCAGTGAAAGTGTTCAGCTCTATATGTAGTAAAAAGCGCCCGTAGAGCTCTGACGCTGTCTGTCATGAACTCATGAACATATGTATAAAAATAATTATGAAAGTCTGTTTAAATATTGCAGGGTATTGCCAGTTCGTGACAAGGTTGACCTAGCCATTGTGACCCAATATAGTGGAAAAATCTCTCAAATTAACCGTCAAACGTAGAGCAAAAAAATTGCGCAAGCTAACTTACCCTTAATTTACTAACAATGAGTATGGCAAAATAGTTTGGACAAACGCATTGCCACGAGCTTTAAATGGACTTCCATATGACTTGATACCTAAAGAGTTCTGATAAACATATAATAAAAATGTATAAGAAAATATTAATATATAATTTACACTCTTAAGTGTTTTCATATTTCTCATAATGTAATAATTATAGTATAATAATCATCTCATCGGTATGTAATAAATGTATATTTTTTTAAAAGAAATGAACAGTTCAAATTTAAAAAAACAAAATATGATCGGAGCTGAATTGTTTAAAGTTGTGCAACACAACCGTTGTACAGTTCCCGGCAAACAACTTGAACATGCGGGACGAAGTGGGGAGGCAGCTCGCACGTACAATTCGCCTTTGCGCAGGCAAGGTCATTTGCGCACGAAGTTTGCCGTCTACTGTAACTAAATACTCTCACGCTACACCAAAATCGCTTATTTCAAATTCAATCCCAACTTTTCCGACGGTATTGGTTAGTTTATTTTTAGTAATTACGCCTCGAGTGAGTTGGGAGTTTGGCTCACGCCAGGCGCATTTGGCATGGACTCGTATTCATAGTACAGACAACTTCGACTGGCCACTGGCTTGCTCAAGTGACAATATTGATTTTTTTTATTTTTTTTATTTATTTATTCTCAAAAAAAACAACAATGGCAAGTACATTCCTTCCTGCTTCGCCAAACTGAGGACAGTTTGTCGGTGAATGTGCGCTCCCTTCCAAAAGTCAAACATTGTTGTGTTTACCTACTTACTAAATTACCTACTTAATTTACTAACACTAAACTTAGTGTACCATCGACGACACACTCAGCCGACCATTTGTGAACCTTATTACAACAGCATAAAGTCCACCAATGGTCCGCCGAGTGCGTCGTCGTTATTGCGTGTGACTGGTGCAATTACGAAATAATGTTTTTGTACTAGACGATTAAAATATGTGTATTAAGATTTCATAGAGAATACTGCAACGTCACTCTTTTCATAGTTGTAGTCCATGTCACTGTCGAAACAATCGAAATAACTACTTTTCGATACGCTCCAGACAACTAAAATAAATTCGACCAATCACGTGGCTGCTTTACTGAACTGTAATGAACTGGACCAATAGAATCGCTTTGATGTCGTACGCTCGTTGATGTCTTTTAAGATATCAACAAGCGTACGAGCGATGAGCTGCACTTCGTTTCAACAGTATCGAGTTTGTTTTATTAGTTCAGTTGACTCGTAGAAAATTAATTTTAATGAACTCGTACAAAAAGTATTGTTCACAATAGTGTTATAATCAAGCTTTTTAATCTCGTACCTTACTTAGGCCACTCAGCAAGCTTCGTGGCCTAAACACGGTACTCGACTAAAAAGCTCTCTATTATAACACGATTGTGAAAAATACTATTTTTATATACGGTAGATATAAAAATTGTATTTTTCACATATCTACGTCTAAATTAATTTTATCTAAAAGTATTGTTTTCAGCCTTTGTTTAAACAACTGTTTGCTAGTACTTTGTTCCACAGCTAGGCTTAATTGGTTAAAAATCTTAGGTATCATGTATTTACGAGTCCTTTGGCCGAAGTAGTTATTAGTTTTATAATACTCTAAATATCTTCTCTTTGTGCTTTCCCTTAAGTTACGTAACTGTTTGTTACTAGTTTTGAAGCGGTCAAGGCCATAGTTATCTATAGTTATTAAATATTTTACTTTTTCATGAACCGGTAAGATTTTTAAATTTTTATACAGTAAATTATAGTTCCCATTGCAACTGCTTTTGGTTTTTTTATCTACCAATAACTTTTTAATGATTCTTAATTGGATGTTACAAATTTTGTTAAGGTAAGTTTTAAAAGTGCGTCCATAGGCATTTAATTTGACAACAGTGAAATAACACCTCCACTTGCCCTGACGGTACCGCAAAATGGGGTGGGGTGAGTAGGGATTGAGGGGCAGATGGCACACGAATATTTTCAGTTGCTACCTTGATTTTCTGACTCAGGTTGGCCCTAAAAGTAATTTTATTATACTTTGAGACATATTTTCTTATCTTGGAGGCAAGGTAATCCGAAATTCACAATCCGAAAGTTTTCCCCATATATTTTTCCAGTTCACCCCATTGCTATCCCCTCTAACTCCTCCCCCTACGGGGTGCGGTGGGATTTCCCACTACTTTTGTGTTTATCGTTAAAATTATGAAATTAAACGGCAGATCATCATTACACAAACTTAAATTCATACAGCCGGAACATTCTTTCAAAAATAACAACAAAAATCAACGTGCCTCATGTAAAATACATTTTCATCCAGGTTTGAATGTCTATTTTGACCCAACTCACCCCATTTACGGTAGGTTGTTTGTGCTCGTGGTGGTGGGGTAGGTAGGCAAGGTTGACTCTCGAGGATGTGTTGAGAGTAAGCAACTACTTTTTCACCTCACTTGCTCGGAAAGCCCATTTTTAGGGTTCCGTAGCCAATTGGCAAAAAACGGAACCCTTATAGATTCGTCATGTCTGTCTGTCTGTCTGTCTGTCCGTCCGTATGTCACAGTCACTTTTTTCCGAAACTATAAAAGCTATACTGATAAAACTTGGTAAGTAGATGTACTCTGTAAACCGCATTAAGATTTTCACACAAAAATAGAAAATAAAACAATAAATTTTGGGGTTCCCCATACTAAGAACTGAAACTCAAATATTTTTTTTCATCAAACCCATACGTGTGGATAGCTCTTCAAAAATGATATTGAGGTTTCTAACATCATTTTTTTCTAAACTGAATGGTTTGTGTGAGAGACACTTCCAAAGTGGTAAAATGTATCCCCCCCCCTGTAACTTCTAAAATAATAGAATGATAAATCTAAAAAAAATATATGATGTACATTACTATGCAAACTTTCAACGAAAATTGGTTTAAACGAGATCTAGAAAGTAGTTTTTTTTTAATACGTCATAAATCGTAAAAAGCATATTATTTAACGGAACCCTTCATGTGCGAGTCCGACTCGCACTTGGCCGTTTCTTTTTATTTTTTAATAACAGATAGCAAAACTGCATTTTATCCACAAGAGTGCAAAGAATATTTGATATCAGAACGAGTTATTAGTTACTTTTTTAAACATAATAACATGTAAGTAAAGGCCAGTCCAGACAATTTTTTTTTATGTTTTTGAAATTATTTTTTAATTATTTTTTTGTTTTTGGTTTTTAAATGTTTTTTTCTTTTTACATCTTTTTATAAATGTTGTTTCTCTTCTTTTAATGTTTTGTTTCTTTAATAATATTTTTTCCTTTTTTTTGGTATTTTTTTCTTCTTTTTGGTATATTTTTTCTTTTTTATATTTTTTTTTCGTTTTTAAATGTTTTTTTTTTGAAATTACATTTTTTTTTTTAATTTTGGTCTTTATTATGTTTTTTTTAAATTTTAATTGATTTTAATGTTTTTTCAGTGTTTTTTTTCCTTTTTTCCTCTTTTTTAATGTATTTTGTTGTGGTTTTTTTTTAATATTTTGGTTTTTTCTTTTTTTTTATGTTTTTGTCTCTATTTTATTGCTTAATTTTCTTTTTTAAATGTTCTACCTTTTTTTACGTTTTTTTCCTGTTTTTTTATATTTTTTGGTATTTTTTTTATAAGTTTTTTTCTTTTTAATATGTTTTTTTCCTTATTTCTGATATTTTTTTCTTTTTCCAATGTTTTTTGAAATTCTATTTCTTTTTATTTATATTTTTGTGTATATTTATAAGTTTTTTAATTTTTTATAGATTTTTGTGTTTTTTCAATGTTTTTTTTCCTCTTTTATATCTCTTTTTTTAATGTTTTGTTTCTTTTCGTTTTTGTGTGGTTCTTTCTAGAATATTGTTTTTGTTTTTTGGCCTTTTTCTCTTTTTCTTACGTTTTTTTCTCTTATTTTAATGTTTTTGTTTCTATTTTATTGCTTTTTTTTTATGTTTTTTGTTTTTTTGTTATTTACCCTTTTTAATGTTTTTTTTTCTTTTAGAATGTTTTTTGAAATTATTTTATCTGTTGGGCCATACATTTTTGTAAATGGCAACACTGAATAAGTATCTTTTTATATATTAAATCAATGATATTAACATACAAAGAATAATTATATTATTTAGCCTAAATATGTAAATCCTAACCAAAAAATAACAAAACAACATATTTAAAAAACCGGCTCCAAATCGGTGCCGTGCGGCAAGGTGCCCATAAGGCTGGCGGCATTACCGCGCTGTATAGCAATGCTGATCCGTTGCGCGAGATAGCCGCCAGTTCTCTGGTCACCACTTGCTTCTACGACTCGCTTCGCGAGCTCTTTGAACACTGCATGTGCTCCGGGCCCCCACGGCCCAAGCGTTTCAACCCCAAACGGCTCAAACATGCAGCCAGAATCAATGGCTGCATATTTGCGCCGCTTGAGGTTATCAGCTGTGTTAGCGGCAGCCCCAGCCCTTGTCGAAGTCCCTGCAAGATGGGACGGGGCAAGAGTATCCACACATGTGGCATCCCATACTAGGGATCGTCCCAACTTCCAGGGAACCAGGGTCATCTGTTTAGAAATTATTTTATCTTTTTTTAAATGTTTTTCTATATTTAAATGTATTTTTTTTGTTTTTACAATGTTATTCTCGTCCTCTGTTAATTTATTTTTTCAATTTTGTAATCTTTTTTGTTTTTTTTCTTTTTTCTACGTTTTTTCTCTTTTTAATGTTTTTTAAAACTAGTTCTTACATATTTCTTTTTTTTTCTTTATCTAGTATTTTCCTCGCTTTAGTGAGGTGAAAAGATTTGTGTTACACACGGGTGCAAGTTATTTTGACGTCTCGTGTGTTGCAACACTCGCTACGCTCAGTATTCTATTATCTCAGTATTATAGAGTCTATTCGCTAGCTCGTGTTTCAATTCCACACTCGCGGTTAAAATACAACTGTGCACCCTTGTATAACAAATAACTATTAAATACGCACTTGTGCCTCCTTTGCAGGCCTAAGATGGCTGCCGTTTTATCACATCGCTGTCGATTTGACTTCCGTCACTTTCAGACAAGTATGCGAGTGCGTGAGTGTCGGGTGTGTTATTCAACATCGATACGTGATAAAATCGCAACCATCTTAGTCCTCCTGCAGTTCGATCACGTCACGCATTGTAAGCGTGTCAAATAGATCTAAATGTCACTTTTTATATGTAAAATTACAGTTGGATTGTCCTAACGCGCGTTCAAAAGGTTACGTGATTACTCCTCTGGTGTACCATCAGACAGGCCGTATGTATGTATGCCACCGTCGTGTCTCAGATGCTTAGGAGGATCGTGAATTACCTTCCATCATCATCATTATCATCGTCATATCAGCCGAAAGATGTCCACTGCTGGACATAGACCTCCGGGACCAAAGAGTGCCACAATGGCCGGTCCTGCGCCACCCGCATCCAGCGGACTTCTGCGACCTGTACCAAGTTATAGGTCCACATTATGGGGTCTATATACCCAAGCTGCACCGGCCGGTACGTGGTTGCCAGTCGAGAACCTTTCCGCCCCAACACCCATCGATTCTACGTGCAATTTGCAATACGTTCTACGTGCGTGCGTGTCTGGTTTTACCTCCCACGTTTATAAAAAATCTCCGGTGTTCAAGGTTTAGCTAAATGTTTTGCATTAAATTTTTAGTAACGAGTGTTTTAGACATACGTAAATATCCAGGCTCAGGACGAGCGTGTTAAACCATTAATACGCTTCCGAAGCGCAACAAAGCTGCATGTCCGTTGTGTCACGATGACATGACGCTGTCACGGCCGAGTGCCTGTCGTGTCACATTTGACCGCAGCCGCAAACCGCTCGATGCGCTCAGGCACACATGACGACATATATTTACCTAAGGTATGTGTTGTCTAGCGATTCACCTACGGTACGGGTACCTAAACGGATACCACACACGATATTTGAATCTAAGCTTAGAAACGGCATCAAGATACTCGAAATCTTCAGTTACATGCACTTGAAATTTCACGGGCACGTAAGTTTAACTATGTTCCAATAAGATATTCATTCCCTTCCGACAATATTAATTAGAATTAAAACTTATTATATGTAAGGGTCTGACTGAAAATCAGCGTTGCAGTGTAGGTACTCAGTAGGTACTCACTGCAACAGTATGCTGAGTCTAGCCCCTTTTTGGCATCACAAAATGTAAATGCCTCGTACGATATTGTTTGAGTGTGTTTGTCTATTCCTAAGTCTAATTTGTACACTGTTCCTTTTGTATAAAATGTGATGTTGAATAAAGTTTTTCTATGTCTATGTCTATGTTGTTTTGATAAATATGTTATTATACTCTCACTCTTTCTTCTTCTACTATCTCATATTAAAATATAGTAGGTATACATAAAAATAAGTTGTATTGTGTCAAATGTATAACGTGCTAAATGTTACACAATCAATATAAACAATCTAGTCTATTCTAAATATTCTATTCTGCACAAAAAACCTACAAGACGTATTAGTAGCATTTTTGTGCAAAATATAATGTTCTTAACCATATTCTGCTCTGCACCAGTAAAATAAAATTCTAGCCTACAGCTCAGATCATTTAAAAACATTCTACTCGCACATATGCTTAAGAACACACAATGTTTAACCTTATTCGACTGAGATAAAGTAATAAAATGAGTAAATATTGCTACAGGAGTTCGTTGGTTCCTAATTCTTCCTCGGGACGGTACAATCTCGCCGCGGTCTGAACTCCTGCCCGGACCGTGTCCGAGACAAAACGCTTTCAATGTAGCCCTGTGACGTGTGGTGCGAGCTAGAAGCGAAGACAACTTCAGACACGTTCATTTAAACGTTATTATTCATGAAATATCCAAGGGTAAGATATGTTTTTTGTAAGGATTATTTAACTGCTCATACAAGAGCTTTCGTTTCAATCATCATCTAGCAGCTAATTCCCTTAAAAACATTTTACATGCACATGTTATGTGAAGAAACACTTATTTTTTTGCGAGTCTGTAGCGGAGACGCCGGGTAAATCCACCAGCAACGTTTTTTGTTTTTAATAAACTACGGTTTCTTGATCCAAAGACCCCGCGAGGAATACGGGCAGGGCAAAATTTGGTTCTTTTAACTATTATGAAACTATTAAATAACTTCGACATGTATTGCTACTGTGAAATACTTTAAGTTTAGGTATTATACATTTTTAAGGCTGTTTATGATTTTATTGATGAATTTTGTGAATTATTGGATTGAATACACTATCTAATGTAGGTACAATTACAATTTGTACAATTTAATAGTATAACATACTCTGTGTGAGTTGCTGTAATAAGTTATTAAGTTTGCTATACCCGACCAGGGTCCATGAGATACATACATATTGTAAGAACTTTTATTTTATCATGGTGAGGTACTGGAATGAGGACTGAACGGCGACGAGCCGGTATTTGGGTGGAGGGGAAAACGGGAAGTGATGTTTACCTGCTTTTTAAATATTTTAGCTCTAAATGTGTGACAAATGGCACCAATACATGTACCTACTGCTGCTGGTAAACAATAGTAATCGTCTTCGGTGTGATACGAAATATAATTTTGATGTCGTATGGACACCAGAGATGTGCGTTAATGTGCTTTCATGTATTTGACAGTTTGTGTATTAAGTCGATATTCAGCCTTTTTCAGACACATAAAGGGGGAATGGGGAAAAGTGGGAAAAACAAAAATTTTAGCGAGTACAGTGTTTTTTGTTAAGTAAAAGTAAAATGGTGTTTGACCATAGAAAATCGTAACGTCACTTTTTTCTATTTCTCTTCAAACTTCAAGATGATCTAATATTTATAGTTTGTGAAAATGTTTGTAGGTCTTAATCTCAAAAACTGATACGCGTATTTATATCAAACATTCCGGTAATGTAGCTTAGACATTACAAAAGGACTTGATTTTCATTTCCAAAGAGGGTTCAACAGTGGTTGAAAGTTTGTATGGGCAACCTGATTTGTTTCAAAGTGAGTGACTTCAAACTTGATACATTAGCTCTTAGTTAAAAAAAAAACCTAAAAATATTCAGCGTTTTAAAAGGCAGGCAAAAGGATCAAAAGAGGGTTGAAAAGTTGTGAAAGAACTTCACTGTGAATGGTATTTTAGTCTGAAGCGAATCATCTTTAAGAGTTATGAAAGCCGGTTCTAATTGGGTACTTTCCTAGGTAAAAAATTGGTACATAACAAAAAAAATGTATTGACAAAAAAATACTTGCCCAATATTTTTTGAGAATCTAACTGTAAAAGTTAGCTTTGCTGTGTTGAAAGCTGAAGGATGCTAGCTAAGGGTGGTAACTCCGGAGAGAGCTAATGACCGAACCCGTTGAGTGATAGTTGAACACTGCTTTATTGTTTCCACCGATACATATAAAGATTGCGACATGGCAATGCAAGCCATGCAAATATTAATAAGTAATTAGGTATTTTACTTGTGCGAGTTCAACGTATGTGCGTCAGCTCGTACATCTTGCCAGCCCGAAAATTAGCTTAAAAGGAAATGGCAGCTTTATAATTGTAAAAATAACAGTAAAGCTTAAGCTAAAAACGTTTGTTCTTTGGCAATACATGTAGAAACAATATTAGCTGAAGAAATGAATGCTTATAGTTTACACTTAGCGGTCCATAGTTATGTCTATAGATATTTAAAATGTCAATGGAAACTAATTGCCCCCGGTGGGCTCGATTATTTCACTAAAGGAATCACACGGTATGGGAATAGACACTGAACGAGGTGGTTTAGGAGGCGCGGCGCCTCTATTTGCACTTAAAATGCCCATGCTCACTGATTTACGTAATTCAATACACTCTTGTGGTACGTGTTGCTGGTCGCGGTCGCGGTGCGTATGCGCGTAGTCTGCAGCCGCGCAGGCGCGCGTGGAGCTCACCGGGCCCTCCCGCCCGGGAGACGCTGCTAGCTGCATGCTCCGTCGTTTTCTGGCTCGAAGATAGGCTGCTATAATTCCCATTACCACCAGTACGGCAAGCATGCCGTAAATAATGGAAAACTGATGGACATCGTGTATGCTGAGGTCGGATGCTGATTGCTGTTTCAGGTTGCTGATCTCTTCCATTACCTGACGATATGTTTGCTCGTGGTCTTCTATCTTAAAGTCGTAGCTGGTTTCGGAAGTCTTTATTACGCTGTTCAAAATAGATACTTCTGGGGCTTCGACAGAAGGCTGAATATTTACTTTTCGTAAAAAGCTGTTGTGAGAGTGGATAGTGAATGTATCACCCTTATATGTACAACCCTGACCTATTTCCAGAAGGCCAGTGCCTGATAAGGTACTCATAGTTACATCAGCTGAGCAATAAGAGCGAATATTGCATTTATCGCAACACGAATAAAGCCAAGAGTTCGGTCGGTGTAACTTGATCCATCTATTTACACAAGTTGAATGCTCATAAATACAAGGTGATGTAGATTTGCCTGTATTCATTAAAGTGATATTACACAATGTTTGCTGCAAGTTTAAGTCATAAGTAGGTTTATCTAGACTACATAGTAGTTTTTCTTCTGATGCATGAAGACAAGCTTGCAAATCATAATCTGATAATAATATAACTGCGTCTCTGTGTAAGTTAAATGCTAAGTAAGGGTAGGTCGGTATGGTAATTGAAGGTAGGAATCTCCATTTTTGTTCTGCGGAACGCTAATTATTTTGTCGAGCTCGTAGATTTCATTGCTTACTAGCGGGACTCTTATTTCAATTATAAGATAGTTTTTAAAGACTTTAGCGAATACTTTTAGTAATTTGTATAAGTCCCGTATATGCCCGGTCTCAGCTGGTGCTTTTAGATCGCCCTGTAGCTGGCCAGATATAAAGTTGATTTGTTCTTCAAGTTGGTCGCTAGTTATTAAGTGAGTATCGATGCGACCGTGACTGATGTCGGTCACGGTGTCTATGAGTGACGTTTGCATACGTCTGAGGTTCTCGAGGATGATATTCGCTGCTAATGCTGATGACGTAATGTAGAGCCCGTCGTTGACGTCAGACCGTAATTTATTTATGTCTGTTGTTATATTATGGAGGTGCTCATTGATAAGTGAAAATTGTTTGTTCATTATTTGCTCATTGCGTAAGTTGATGTCATCTGGGTCGGTCTGAGGTCGTGATAGTAAAGAGTCTCCAATCAAGAAATGTCCTGGGGTCAAGTAAGCATCCTCAGGATTCTCCGTCAGAGGAAACAAAGGACGAGAGTTTAGACACGCCTCTATCTGCTGCAGCAGTGTAGTAAACTCCTCGTAAGTAAGCTTTTGCTCACCTAAGACTCGTTTCAGATGTCGTTTGAAGCTTTTCACGGCGGCTTCCCATAAGCCACCTGCACTGGGCCACGCTGGAGCATTGAAAGACCACTCGATGTTCATTTCGCTTAGATGCTTAAAGTAGTCTTGATTGATAGTGCTTGAAATTTCCTTGTATTCACTGTCCAATGCTCGTTTCGCTCCAATGAAGTTGCTACCCTGGTCGCTGTGCATTCGGCGGGGTGTCCCTCTCCGCGCACAGAAACGGCGAAAAGCTGCTAAAAATGCTGGAGTGCTGAGGTCGGACACCAGTTCTAGGTGCACGGCCTTAGTCGCTAGGCAGACGAACACAGCCACATAGCCTTTGTTTGTTTTGATTCCCCTGCCCTTGCTTGCCTTTAGGTCCACGTACCCGGTGTAGTCTACGCCAGTGTACGTGAATGGACGTGAGGGTGTCACTCTGGCCCGTGGTAAGTCGGCCATGAATTGATGTTGCTTTTCAGTGCTGAAACGACGGCATCTCACGCATTTACGAAGCTGTTTTTTAACTGTTCTCATGCCGCCTAAAATCCAATACTTTTCACGTAGATAAGATAGTGTTAGCCGCGGTCCGCCGTGCAGGGTTGTAATATGAGCTTGGTTAATTAGTAATTCGGAAAAACGGCTGTGACTTGACAAGATAGTTGGATGTTTAGCTGAGCTGCTAACTGTGGACTGACCGAGGCGGCCACCCACTCTCAAAATCCCGTTTTCATCAATAAAGGGAGAGATATTCGCTAAAGGGCTGCTAAATGCAACATATTCCTTTCTTTTTAATTTTTCCAAGTCCTTTCCAAAATCATTCGCTTGCTCGTTTTTGATAATAAACGCATAAGCTTTGTTTATTTCTGTAGTGGACAGGACTGTATCATGTTCCGTGCGTTTGTGACGTAGCGCTGCTGCGAAACGTGATACCCATGCTAAAACTTTTACCGTTCGAGTGACGGAGCTGTTTCTTGTTAATAATTCATTTATAAATGAATAGCTAGGTTGATGTAAAGCTGAGTTCACACAGACCTTTTTTGTTTCAATGGTCGGTGGATCATAAGTTTTGTTTTTGATGTTGTTTTGTTCGAATGTAGCTAGCGATTCCGGTCCGTTCCACCAAAGTGTATTATGCTGAAGCTTTGCTATGGATAGTCCTCTGGTGGCACAGTCAGCTGCATTTTCTTCTGACTGGACGTGGTTCCAATTCGATGCTGGTATGATTTCAGTTATTCGCTGAACTCGATTCGCGACGAATTGCTTCCAACGAGATAAGTCGCCATGAAGCCAGCCCAAAACTACTGTAGAGTCTGTCCATGCGTATATGTTATATTCAGTGGCTGTCAAAGAAGCTTTTATGCTTTGAATAAGCTGAGCTAGAAGTAGAGCTCCACAAAGTTCAAGACGTGGCAGCGAAATTTTCTTCTTTAGTGGCGCTAGTTTCGTTTTAGCAGCGACGAGTCGCCTTGTGCACTCGCCCTTATCGTTTGTTGCTACCAAGTACACGGCGCAGGCATATGATTTTTGCGACGCGTCGCTGTATCCGTGTAATTTAAATTGTTTTTGTGTGTCACCTAAGTATCTGGGTATGCTGAATTGACTTACATTTTGAAGGTCATTTCGTAGCTGGACCCATTCCTTTTGGATTTCTTCCGGAATAGGGTCATCCCATCCTTCACAGGAAGTCCGTGTATTTTGGAAGAGAAGCTTAGCTCGAACCGTCAGGGGTGAGAGCCATCCCAACGGATCAAATATCTTTGATATTTCTGATAGTAGCTGGCGTTTCGTATTACACAACGCGGCGTGCTCGATTTTGTTCGTAAATATAAATGAATCGGACGAGGGGGTCCATGTTAGACCGAGTGTTTTACGAGACTCTGAACATTTAAAGTCGAAAGGCTTATCAAGCTGATTTGTAGCTAAATCTTGTAGAAGCTCTGGATGATTAGCTGACCATTTTCGTAAATTCATTCCTGCTCCTCTCATTATTTTGATTAGCTGTTGCTGCAGTTCCTTTGTAGCTTCGAGTGTGTTGTCACCACTAAGTAAATCATCCATATAAAAATGATTTTCTAATGCTGCTGCTGCAAGAGGGTATTTCGAGGCATCGTCTTTGGCTAGCTGTCGCAGGGTTCTCATAGCCAAATACGCCGCTGGTTTTGTGCCATAACTTATTGTGGTAAGTAAGTATTCCTGCATTGGCTCTCGAGGGGAATCCCTCCAGAGAATACCCTGTAGATGCTGATCGCTTTCTCTGATTAAAATCTGACGAAACATTTTTTCTATGTCCGCAGTAATTACATATTTATATTGACGCCAGTTTAAGATCAAAGTAGGTAGATCCTGCTGCAAGTTCGGACCACATTCCATGACGTCATTGAGGCTGAGCCCTGAGCTGGTTGTAGCTGAAGCATTGAACACCACACGGAGGCTGGAAGTAGTAGATTCAGGCCGGACCACTCCGTGGTGTGGCAAATGGTATGAAATGTGGTCACCCTGGTTAGCTGGACGCATATGACCTAGTTCTAGATATTCGTGAATGAATTGTTTATAGCTGTTAGAATAAGATTCGTTTTTTACCATTTTGCTCTCTAATTGTAAAAATTGTGCTGTCGCTTTCGCTTTGGAAGCTCCTAAACTTTTTTCATAGTTAGGCTTCATTGGTAGGGCTACCTCGTACCTACCGCTGTCAAGTCGCTTGGTAGTAGCTATGTAATGCTCTTCACAGTACTGTTCTTCCGTAGTAAGTTCGCTTGATATGCTAGGTATTTCCTCCATCTCCCAATATTTTGCTATTTCGTCAAGATTATTAACGACAACGCTGCAGTTATATGTTTTTACATTTCCCGACAAAATCCAGCCAAGCTTAGTTTGTTGAGCCATGGGCGCGTTATGAGACCCTTTTACTAGACCACTCATAATCACGTCCGAGTAAACGCAAGCATCAAGCAAAATATCAACCGATTTGGATACGTTGTATTCTGGATCAGCTAGGGTCATGTGCTGGATGTGAGGCCACGATTTCTTGCTGAATGAAACATTGGGAAGATCACCAATAACTCGAGGAATAATGCATGCCTCTGTGTTGAAACTGTAATCATCGTAGATAGATTTACATTCAAGTGATATAAGCTGTTTGCTGTGCTTAGGGACGACACCGACGCCGGATACCGATGCGCTAAATCTACGGCGTGGCAACCCTAGTAGTTGTGCTGCGTTCTCCGATACTAAAGTTATCTGAGAGCCTTGATCGAGCAATGCTCGTAGTGTGACGTAAGTACCATCAATCGCTTTGATTTTTAACAAAACAGTCGCTAATAAAACTTCTTCATCGTCAGCCGCAACGTGACTTGCTGTGTAAGGCTTGTTGCTAGGTTGCTTATTTGATGGTAGCGCCTTAGTCATTAAAGGTGAGTTTTGTTCAGCTGTAGGCACTGTCGTAGTGCAGTGCAGTGACCCGTTACATGCGTCGTGCAAAATCGTATGATGATCGCAATTGCATTCTTTGCACCTTTTTGTTGAGTTGCATATATTACTTGCATGTTTAAATAAACAATTTTTACAAAGTTGAAGTTTCGCAACTGACCTCAATTTGGCATCCGCTGACATGGTGAGGAACTTTCGGCATCGATATAGCTCGTGATCAAAATTACATAAAGGGCACTTACACGTGGATGTAGAAGCGGCTTGATACCTCGATGTATGCTTGCTATTATAGTAGTTCGGCTTGTAGTTATGCTTAGCTTGATAAATTGAATCTGGCTTAGCTGCAGCTGTAGATTCTCTCTCTCTCTTGTGAGTAGGCTCTAGAGCTATGAACTTACTCTCGAGAAAAGTCATCAGCTCAGATAAGAGAGGTAAATCTCTAGGAGACTTACGCGATTCTTTATAGGCGTTGTAGGTATCGCTGTCTAGCTTTTTGGTGAGCAAATGTACTAATATCGGATCCCAAGTGTTAGTATTCACTCCGAGGTTGTGTATGGCGTGAATGCACTCGGTGGTGGTATCGTAAAGACGTTTTATCTCGAAAGCTGTTTGCTTGCTGATGCTGGGTTGATTCAGGAAAGTTTCGATTTGAGTAGTAAAGAGTACTTGAGGATTATTGTAACGATGCGTCAATATTTCCCAAGCAATATCATAATTTTCAGCTGAGATATTTAAATGTTGAATTATCCGCTCCGCTTCTCCCTTGACCTTACCCTTGAGATGCTGCATTTTTTGAGCTTTCGATAGGAAGTTATTTTTATGAATAGATTCAGAGAATAAATCATAGAACGTAGGCCAGTAGGTATACTTGCCTGAAAAAGTGGGTATCTCAAGTAAAGGAGTAGCTTGGTGGACGTGAGAAGTAGCAGATAGCTTTCGGTTTAGCTCTTTCTTAAGTTTCTTATATGACTCCTCCTGTTTCGTAAATTCATCTAGGTAAACTTCATCCTCACCTTCAAGAATGTTGTCTATCTCTAGATGCAGCTTGTCGATGGCGTTCCATCTAGATTGGATGCTGCGGAGCTCGTCTTCTAACTCCCATTTTTCACTGATCTCGCTGACTTTGATGCTAGATATTAGCCGCTTGAAAGCTCGAAAGCTGGTCCGCTGTAGGGACAAAGGTTCATCTACCTTGCTTGGACCAGTCCCGGTGTTAGTACCGTTACCTGAACCTGACCCTACTATAGTTTTTTCTTTCTGATATGGCTCATATTCTGTTATTTTTGCTCGAGTGTCAGTATAATAGTTGAGAGTACGATCGTAAATATTTTCTTGAAAATAACGCTGCGATTTAATAAGTACTTTAGCAAGCGTTTTATCATTCAGTTCGAACTCTCCCCATAGATTATCTAAAGCGTCTAACCTTAACTTCAGGTACTCCGAGGTTTTTCGGTGAGCTGAGTCCTTGTCAAAGTTAGTGCCGATGCGCTGAATCTCGCTGACGATCGCTGCTTGACGGCTGAAGAGCTCTTCGAATTCCGACATGGTAGCCAGTTAGTCAAGTAATATGAACGATCTTACTTGGATGCTGCTGCTTGCAAGTCACGCGACTCACGGTGTTGCTGATGCTAAGAGTTGTTGCTGGCGCTGCTGTGTGAGTCCCTGACCCACTCCTGCTCGCACGCTGCTGATTGATGCTCGAGGTGCTTCACGTTTATCACTTATTGTCAATTGAACTAAGTTTTGTAACTAAGTTCAAGCTAAGTTAACACTTTATTTATGCTAGAGTTCGAGAATGTCCACTCGCTAATTCCCGCTATATCGCTCGCTAGTTAGAGACACGTGTAACTATATAGTCTTAGTATAACTGGGTCATTGAACGTACGCTGAACCGACGGAATTCTTTTTACACTCCCGAAAGGTCCCGCTTGTACGGTAGCTCGAAGGACCAATGTAAAAGTTAGCTTTGCTGTGTTGAAAGCTGAAGGATGCTAGCTAAGGGTGGTAACTCCGGAGAGAGCTAATGACCGAACCCGTTGAGTGATAGTTGAACACTGCTTTATTGTTTCCACCGATACATATAAAGATTGCGACATGGCAATGCAAGCCATGCAAATATTAATAAGTAATTAGGTATTTTACTTGTGCGAGTTCAACGTATGTGCGTCAGCTCGTACACTAACAGAGGGATTAAGTAGGTAAATATAATTTTTTTAGGTAAGTAGCCATCGTTTTCGAAAATATGTATAAAAACGCTTTATTCCGATGTATTGCACCAAGGTAGTCTACGTTAGTGCCTCTATAAAGAGGACAGCGAGAAACAACTGGTCCCAGTTTAGAAAATTTTAAGTGGAAAAACTGTCAAAACACGAAACACTAGAGGCGAACTTTTGTTATTTCTGCACTTAAGTAAAAAGTTAAGGATTTGTGTAATAATAAGTATCTGATTTATTCAAGGGTTTTAAAATTGGGTAGGTCGCTGTACCTGCAGAATATAACAAAGATTTTGTCTTAATTTTTATTTTTATCGTTTCGCATTTAATGAGTACGGTCGAGGAAATTGAATATTTATCACGTGTGTGGAGTGGAAAAGTGATAAACATTCAATTTCCTCGACTGTACTTTTACTAACAGAACAAGGTTGGTATTAAAACATGTAAAACGTACATTGGATTGCGAGCTTCACAAAGCAGCTTTCACAAATCAGTAAAATATTATTATTAATTTATACCTACTTTGATTGTCAAAATATTTTTGCCTTTCATTGCGTTACATTATTGTACGATGTATATGTGTATATTTAATAACTGTATAGTCATGTACATAATACTTCAGATGTTAAAATATATATATATATATATATATATTTTTTTTTTTTTTTACATAAAAATGTGGTACAAAAGTCGTTTTAAAAAATTTACGACCATGCCGCCCTGTAAGGGTACACAATAATACTTAGAAATTAAACATTTAATTACATTAGATTATAATTTACATGTTATAAACTATTATCATTAAGAAACTCCTTAACTGAGTAATAACATGAACGTGATCATTTTAATTAAAAATAATATAGAACGATCGTTAGGAACAGTCTCTTAGCCTGACATATAAGAAAACCCGCAGAGCAAAGGATTATGTGAGATCAGCCTCCAGGGATGGTTCTAATTAAACCCTGTATGGAATCCGTCCAACAGAAAATACTTTGTGAGGCTTTAAAGTTGAAAGCCCTATGCAGTAGAATTAATATATATTCGTGAGGTAAAAAATTATATACTTATACAAAATCCGTATCAGTATGTTTATTCTATTCTAATGTTTTAGGTTTCATCCAAAAATCTAGTTACTATCATCAGTCACTGAAAATTTTTTATGGTTACGCAAACTGTATGAAGTTGAACTCAAAAAAGTTTTTGCAGGGTTTTTTGATTGGGTGATTTTTCATAATTTATATTGCTGTAAACTTCCACTCTCCCGTTTTCACTCCTTTAAGGAATGATTTCCGGGATAAAGTCGGAAATGTCCTTTCCAGGGTCTAGAATTATTTCCATACGAAAATTCATTCCTTCATATCGGTTCACCGATTTAAGCGCGAAAAGGTAACAGACAGACAGACAAGGATTCGTAACATTGGGGCGCTATGTCGGGTAACCTCCTCGAGTGTCTGGACTCTACCGATTCCTCTTGATCCGGTTGATCCGCAGGAATGGGTAGTGTCTTGGCCGGTGCGCCCTGGAGACAACGGCAAGTGATAATTTAATGAACCCTAAGTTATCGCTTGCTGGTGTTACCAATAACCCGTCACGGGGGGGTCGGGGGGTTCCGCCCAGGGAATCGCAAGATTCCCCAGGTGCGGCTTGAGGGAGAGGCCATTGCAGTTTGCCTCTATAATAAATAACGGACCCGGAACCCTGACAAATCCTCTGCTATCAGAGGATTCATGTTAGGCGCGGGGGCTGCGACCATCAGGCCGGGGCCGAGTTGTGGCTGCGAGGGAGAAAACCTCTATAAAAAGTTACAAGGGGACCTGAAAGGGTGAATCCGAGGTCTATCACCCTCTCCCGGCGTAGAGGTCCTTTGGTCGGATCGGGAAGCGTGTGGTGTCGCCCTGCACGCTTACGACGGGAGTGGGCTGTTGCCGAGGGGCGTCGTTGGTAAATGTTCGCGATCTCATGACGCCCCTACTACACGGCAGAGAGGGCATACCTTGGTGGTTTTAGACGGTAGTCCGGGGGGTTCCCGGGAGCCCGTCATACCCATCCTAGTTCCTCGGCTAGGTGGGATACGTAAAAGCATTTCCCCAAGTAAAAAAAAAAAAAAGGATTCGTAACATTAGTATTTATTGGAAACACGTTTACACGTGCGTCAGAACGAATACAACAAAGCAGGGATTGTAACCGGTTATCTTTTGTATGGGAACTGTAACCGGTTTTTTTCGTTCTTTGTTAATTATTTCATTTTCTAATTGGGCAATCGAATAATACGCACTCGTTACCTCAAAACACAACTGAGTCCTACATTTGAAGTATAAAATAGTTCGAGATATGTGGTTATTTCGAGGTTTTTGAAAAAAACCGGTTACAATCCCTGCAACAAAGTAATCAATAATCATAAATGTATATTTGTTCTGAGGCAGTATATTCTATTGTTAGTTTTTACGAAACGGGTTATTACGAAATTGCTGGCACGTGCTCCGATTTGAACATGTTCCAGTTAATTCCAAGGGATCCTTTTAACTTACCGCATTTACTTATTTCCCAGACAATGAGCATTCTAAATTATTCACGCATATTAAAGAAGACGTCTCAGGGTCACAGTGTAACGGCGGTACTCATTTCTTCAACCAGTAATTTCCCACAGGGTACCGTATTTACGAGGCAATCTAATCGATTGTATTTCTCAGAATGTAGGAGACATTAACGCTCAGGAGACTTTTATCCTCCACAACCACTGTGGAGGTTAAAAGTCTATACTTTTCTCCTCGCTCGCCCAACATTACATTTTATTCTTCATAGCACCCTCATGGCGGGGGGTCATGACTGCACGAGGTCATCACTTTACTCTGTAGTTTTTTTGTTTTTTTCTGACACAACAAAATTACGAAAATCGTACTCTAAGTCTTCGCCAAACTGCATAACAGTTTGTTGGCGAATATACACTCTTTATAATTATGTTTGTATCTAAATATGTATATACTTATGTGTACATTAGCTATGATTTTTATTTTTATTTAATCAGGTCCTTCAGTTTTCAGCCATCCGAATAGAGGTTAGTTGTTGCATATGTAATATAAGATTATATCTAATTAACTTTTGCCGGCAATTTCGTCCGCGTTCTGCTCACCTATTTCACCCCCATGGGGAATGTTTTCGGGGATAACAAAACTACCCTATGACATTCCCAGAGTCTCAAACTGTCTCCAATGTCTCCATATTAAATCTCATCTAAATCGGTTCAATTGTTTCACATGTCTGTTAGGTACCTTCCTAAATAAGTCTAGGCTGGTTGACATGCAGCCACACAGATATAGCCCTGTAGTTACTTTCGCATTTACATATAATATTAGTATGGATATTATGATTATTCACAAATAGGGGTGCATCTATTAACTCTAATTGCATACATAAATATTTTTACTAAACCATTGTGTCCCCTGGTTGTATTACTGGTGCATATTAAGTTATTGACAGGAATATAGAGACAACCCCTCGAACAGTTACTTGCAATTATTACTGTAGATGAAATGAAAATATCCCATATACTTACCTGTTTACCTAGGTATCTCTGCTAGGGAGGGTGTATCTACAGTTTTAACTAATATTTATTTGCAACGAAATGCTTTAATTTAATAACACAACTAAGAGCAATTATTTTTTGCAAGCTTTCTATTTATTAACTTGCAATATATGTAGTAACTATATTTTGTTCGGGTGGAATCTTGCAACTCAATTTTGAAGCAGATATCTTCAAGCTTCAACCAATTGACCTGAAATTTTAGGTAAAGGTATAAATAAATAAATAATAATAAAAAAGGTGGCCATGGGAATTCAGTACTTAACCGACGTAACCCTGTTGAGTTTAAGCTCGTTAGAATTGTCTCAATGAGTAGTCGATGATGGTATACAGAAAAATACAGCAGTCAATAAAAACTTGTACCATATATAAAACTTTTTAAATAAAATAAAATAAAATAAAATAAAAATTGTTTATTAAAAGAAAACCTTTTTACAATACAGTTTATCCTGCGGCCCCACACTAGGCTATGCCTGACACGTGGTGGCCAGATTCGGTTTCAACATTAGTCATGTTAGCTACAAAAGTTACTTAAAATTATTATGAACAAATAAACAATAATTTTTATATGCGCGCGTTCGTGTGTGTGTATGTGTGTGTGTGTGTGTGTGTGTGTGTGTGTGTGTGTGTGTGTGTGTGTGTGTGTGTGTGTGTGTGTGTGTGTGTGTGTGTGTGTGCGTGTGCGTGTGCGTGTGCGTGTGCGTGTGCGTGTGCGTGTGCGTGTGCGTGTGCGTGTGTGTGTGTGTGTGTGTGTGTGTGTGTGTGTGTGTGTGTGTGTGTGTGTGTGTGTGTGTGTGTGTGTGTGTGTGTGTGTGTGTGTGTGTGTGTGTGTGTGTGTGTGTGTGTGTGTGTGAGTGTGTGTGTGTGTGTGTGTGTGTGTGTGTGTGTGTGTGTGTGTGTGTGTGTGTGTGTGTGTGTGAGTGTGTGAGTGTGTGTGTGTGTGTGTGTGTGTGTGTGTGTGTGTGTGTGTGTGTGTGTGTGAGCTGGAGGCGCCGCCCCACACCCCAATGCAGTATGAGAGTATCGACTCGCACATCGAGGTATAAACAAGCTTTAAAATGTCCATTGCAGCAGAATTTCTCAGTAGCTTCATTAAAAACACAATATTTCTGACTCTAGCAGACATAACCTCGATGTGTTTTTTAAAATTGAGATTTTCATCTAAAGTGATACTCAGGTACTTTACAGAAAACTTTTTTCTATAATGTATAATATGGTGTTGTGTTCCGGGTTGTGAGTATGTCGCTAGAGCTCCCGATGCTGTGTTGACAAGGTTAAACATGCACTTATCAATACATCTAAGGTTGGCGACGGACGTGATTCTTCTTGAGTTGCAAGCGTATATAGGTTACGATTTCCGCTTACCACAGGCAGGCTGTAGGTACACTTATCTGCCACCATCATTGAATTTATTTATATGAAGGTACATTCGTGCATGAGTGGTCCACAGGAACAGAGAATATCAAAAATGTGAAAACATGGAATAAAACAGAAGTCTTAACTCCTTACCGAAGGCTAAATTTACTTAAGCGACAATTATATCCTGGTTACAATATCTGTGGACCTGGCGTCGATGAGCGCCCATACCAGCGACGTCGACATATATAATAACCGAGTAGTATATTAAGTCATTAGACGTACCTATGCAACGTGCCGCGACGGTAACAGTGCAAACACGACGGTAGTCTGCCGCATTCGGTAACCGACCGCTGCATTCGCCTATTTATTTATGTGACCACATTAGGCGGACAGACTAACCTGAAGACGACAGTTGTCAGCCAAAGTAGTTATAATTTTGAAATAAATTCGGTGGCCGCATTAGGCGAATAAAGCAGTGTACCTCTAATCGCTACTTTACACCTACATAATCTTACATGTAGTATCAAACTCACTCAAGGTAATCTTAACCTCGCTAAAACTACTCAGCAACATATTACCCGCCACAGTGTCTTATTTACAGAACTCGTTATTTCCAAGTGCTCATGAAAACGCGCTCATCCCTCCCTCGGGGTGGTTTTAGCAGCTCCCGTAAACGATACGTTCGGTCCCTTTACGTTTACGGCGAGCAATGCGAGAGATTTTCCTTCGTAACGCGCGCGTTCTGCGATGATGAGACAGGTTATTGTTATAGCTTTGATTCGTTATTAATGGTACTACTCTGATTTTTTATTATATTGAGTGGTTAAATTGTGGTATTACATTTACAGTTACGCAGATCGGTATTGCACATATAACTTCATTCAATCTATTAGAACGTGCCGTCCTAGCGCCTAAGGGTAGCCTGGGCTTTAAAATACGGCCGCGGTACCTGTTTTACAAGGCGACTAGAACAAATCCTTGTTGTAGTAGACGCTCGCCATATAAATTTAGAAATTATGTGGCCGAAATGTGAAAGCATATTATTATGTTGTAGACATGAGGTGTGACAGTTCAGTCTTTACACCGTGTTGGTAGATAAATAATAGATATGAGTAGGTACATGCGTTTGATCGTTCACGGTATTTAGGTCATTCGCCTCCAGTATCTAATTTCGAATGCATGTATTGGCTGCCTCTCTATTTCTCGAACTGTCCTCATTTCTACCTATAGGAGGATCGACTACCAAGTATGTAATATTATTTTATGTTAGTTACTCCTTGGTATGTATAATTTCTTAAGGAAACCACAAACGTGCATTTAAACCTTTTCACGACAAGCAGTCTTCATCCACTCGCTCTTATTTTTTATGCCCGCGCATATTTCAAGTTTTGTTCTTTAAGTCCATTAGGAATATGAAATGAAGGTGGGACAAATGCGAAAAACTTACGAAGTGCAGTCAGAGACGTTTTAGTTTTTGTCACTCTACTGAGTACACTTTGGACAGCAAACAATTTGTTTTGCGAATAATGAAATAGGGCTCTTATCCTGACTCAGTGCCGCTAGGTTTTTCTTAGGTCATTTTCTAAGAAACTTAAAAAACTTTGAAATCGAAGTATGTATGCATGAATCATTTAGGAAGCCTGAGTTTTCCAGGTAGATACCTACTTCACGCGTTCCTAAGACGTAATAAGAGGAGCAATTAGAAGATTCATAAAACGGAGCAATGGTTTTGATAGCTCAGTTGGTTGAAAGCGACTAGCCGCGTATGCCATAAAGTGGCCGGTTCAAATCCAGAACAGAGCATTTTTTTTCTTTTAAATTTTAAATTCACGAATCACCTTTTTATTAAGTAGGAGTTGAATCACCATGTCGTTAAAGTGTTTTCGTGTTGTCAAAAAATATTAATTCGAGATAGAGTACAGCGGAATGTCATCTCGCTCATATTTAGTGCAGCCCAACTTGAAAGAAAGAAAGAAGACATTTACGAGTACTTATTTTTTTTAATTTTTTTTTTTTTTTTTGGTTCACCAACAATTGTTTACACTGAAGTTTACAGTAATCCAAGTATCATAACTACTTGCTAAGTGTAACAATCACTTAAAGGTAAACACCGCATGCATTATATAAAAAAAACCTTAACATTAACTTATCAAAATTATACATATTTTTTGCTTAACTTATTATTGCAACGTAACTAAATAATTTAAAACTTTTTTAACAACTTTCTGCGCGAGAAAATGGATGTCACCAACTTTATTATTATTGCAAAGCCAAGCAGTTACCAGACCTTATTTTAAATTTCACGACCGAGTCAAAGAAAACATCAGACATGTGACTGCAGCTGTTAATTGCTTTACACATCCTTGGGATAGGCGAGCTACTGCCGAGGACAGTCCTTCTGAGTGGTAGGCAGAATGGCGTGATAGGTTTGCGAGGAGGTACTTACTACACAAAAAACACACAGAGACAAAGGGAGTAAACATACAGTACCATTGACACATTGTGTGTCTTCGTGGCAGTGAATCGGTATCTTTGCAGCATTAAGCCGAGGTGTCAGACACCTACAGCGCTGGTTTCAGACGCGTACGTGAGGGAACGCAACACAACGCGTGGAACTTGGGAAGTACCTCCATCTTACAGGAGATTGCAGTCAAAATAACGCCACTACTTTCTCTTTAGGTACACGTTGTACGCGGTGCGGGATCTGCTTTTGTATATCTAGTATAGACAATGAGAGTCTTAAATAAAAAGAACTAAAATGATATTCTGTACTTAGGTCAGAGAAAACGTAATAAAAATTAGATAAATTGCTGAAATAAGCGAGTTTTCAAACGGAAACCCCGGATATGAAATCGACTAAAGGTTCTAAACAGAGTTACCAACTTTGGCCCGCATTCGTCCAAACGAGATCTCGGAGCATTTTCCGTGTGTACGTGTCGTGTTGCTTCCCAAGTGTTAAGTGTGTTTCCGGGAAGTAAATAACGAAATATGCTTCAAATGAAATTACATCGTGTTACGTAAAGTATGAAAGCTTATGTTTGTATTGAAGTTAATTAAGGAACAAAATTTATAAAGAGGAAAATTCTGTGAGATTGTAGTGATACTACTCCTAGGATTTCCAAATGTATTCTGCTTGTATACCGGAAACGCGGGTTACTTTAGCCCTGGAGGGTAACTTTGGTGGGTTACTTTAGCTCTGGAGGGTAACTTTGGCTTTCGCAAATTACTCTGTCCACCGCTTTTTTATGAATTTGAACAGGGTCAAATCAGCTTAACCTTAGTTTCAGCTAACTGCTAACGTTGTTATTTTTAACCGACTTAAAAAAAGGAGGGGGTTGTATGTTCAACTGTATGTATTTTTTTTTTTAATGTATGTTCGCCGATTTCTCCGTCAATTGTGGACCGATTTCCTAAATTATTTTTTTATTCGAAAGAGTATACTCCCAAGGTAGTCCCATTGTCACCAATTTGGGATCTGACGATGGGATCCTAGGGGAATTGAGGGCAACGCTCAAATTTTATAGGCACGCGTGTAGTGATTTCGATATTTTCTATTATAACTCGTGTATTTACCCTCGAAAATCGCAATTTTGGTTAAGTCGAACTGATGATGAAGACTACAGATGACTTATGGAACTCCTCAAATATGTAATGTATGTTCGCCGATTTCTCCGTCAATTGTGGACTGATTTCCAAAATTCTTTTTTTATTTGAATGAGTATACTCCTGAGGTGGTCCCATTGTCACCAAGTCAGGATCTGATGATGGGATCGCAGGGAAATTGAGGGCAACGCTCAAACTTTTAGGCACGCGTGTAGTGATTGCGGTATTTTCTATTATAACTCGTGTATTTACCCTCGGAAAACGTAATTTTGGTGAATTGGCACTGATGATGAAGACCACAGATGACTTTTGGAACTCCCCAAAGATGTAAAGTACCTCAAAGCTTCTGACATGATTCCGTTGAAGTAGCAACTAATGAAGTGTTAATTCTGAGATCCTTGAGGAATCGACGGAACTCCTCAAATATTTATTATCAGCTCACATATGGCGACTTGAAGTTTTTTTGTAATAAATAATAATCAACGCATTTGCTCTCGGAAAGCAGTTAATGTGGTAAATTGGAAAGGAAATGGATTGGCGAAGTACTGAATTGAAGTCGGTTTAAACTTTGTTTTTAAAGTAAATTATTTTATTTTGCATTGCTATGTGTGGTTTTTATTTTTATGCGAGTCAAAGTAACTCTCCCTTGGGTTCGTTTAGGAGCTACGATGCCACAGACCGACACACACACACAGAGACAGACAGACACACAGACACGTCAAACTTATAACACCCCCTTTTTCCGTCGGGGGTTAAAAAGAAGCCCTAAATCCACTGGTGAAGGAATTTTTGAAATCGAATTAGTAGTTTTGGAGATTAACATTAGAAATGTACAGATTTTGCCTCTTTATAATAGTAAGTAAGTATAAGTATAAGTAGGTAGGTAAGTATAGATTACGAAAGCAAAAGCCAAATCTTGAACATCCAACTCGGATTCGGTGGTTTATTCATATACAGGGAACGCACGTCAATACAAAACAACATGAATATTTTGCCTCCAAAAATGTTCATAGGAAAAATTCGTGACGAATCCGCGCTATGCAGACCGACAAATGGATTACGCGATCTAAAATGACGTAAGTAACATTGAAAAGTTAGTGTTCATATGACGTTTTATTGTCGTGGGGCGGAGGTGCATTCGGAAGCCCCTTGTGAATACAAATAGGCCGCATCTGAGGGAAATAGGCGCAGGGCCGCATGTATTATGCGAATGCTTTTAATATCACAAAACGCGTCCCTATATTTTCGTCACAAAACAAAATAAGGTTTGCGAGCGATGCGGTGGTGTACATTGTAAATGGATAAATGTTGTGGGTGAGCAAACACCACATATGTGGTAAATTTTGTATCCCTACAGGTGACTAGTAGCTGTACATGAAGCATGGAGGTGTCAACTATAAAGGGGTGTAACTAAAAAATACCGCTTAGCACGTCTTTGGTGGATACCAGAGACCATGCTAATGTTTAATTTTTTTTTAATGAATCATTAGTATCGTCTTGCCCTATACGTTAACCAAACATTAAGTATTTATAAGTAAATATGCCCGCGCTGATAATCGTCCAATACTTAGGTATTTTGAGTTGTAATGTTTTAAGTTTTGCATATTATGGAAATATTTATCCTTTGTTGAATTATGGTGTAATTTATTGGGGTAATTCTGTTAATGTCAAAACTACTTTCATTCTCCAAAAAAAATGTCTCCGCATTATATACCGCTTGTACAATATTATACTGAGTCCGTTAGAAATATTTTTAGGGAAAAGAAATTTCTAACCTTAACTGGATTATATATTTTAGAGCTGTGTTCCTATGTAATAAATATAATTTTAACTTCTGCTCAGAACAGCGTAACAATTTACGATCACAGTATATGTACAACATTTCACTGCCAGCGATCAAAAACGCAACCTATTATAGGAGCACCTTTATCACCGCTATCAAAGTCTTCAACCATCTACCCATTAGCCTAAAAATGTTGAGCGGAAATCAATTTAAGCGCCAATTAAAACGATGGTTGACAGAAAATGTATTTTATGATTTAAAAGAATACTTTGAGTTTTTAAACTGAATAATTATATACCTATGTAACTTTTATAGTTAATATTGTATGCCCGAAAGGGTTGCCATTGTAACTCACACATTTATCATTAAGACCTAATTGTACATGGTAAACAATAAATGTTCTCTTTCTCTTTCTCTTTCTAAGATCTAGTGTAAAAAAGTCACTACATATACCAATTTATACTAGGGGCTCTGTGACCCGTAGAAATCGGGTCCTGTCCTTTTTCAAAAAACTTTTTTTTTAATTTATTTTTAATGTACCTGCTTACAAAATTTCACGAAAATCGGTTGAGAAATGCCACCTGTAGAGGAGAACAGCCGGACAGCGGGACATCGGACATACAAATACAAATAGAAAAAATACAAAAATACAAATACACAATTATTTATTACATTAAATACAATATAATTATTTATTACAATTGATCCAAGTGTATAGTATCCCTGTAAGCAAAATATTGCCTATGATACGAACATACCAACGATTTCGGCCCAACTTAAAGCATAGATCTTCGTTCGCTTCGCTCGCTCCTTAAATTATGACACACACTGACCTTGTCTAGAGTTTGTGGGACTCTCGCAGGGGACCATAATATCGGCCTTTAAAGCCTACGCCAAAACCAAACACCAACACGAGTGGAGGAATGAGGCTGGCTTAAGGCACTCGAAGCTCTTCATAGAAGGAGTGGACTCGGGCTGGACCAGAAAACTCTGGAAATCCAGTAGGAAGCAACTCAGAATTATATCTGGGGTCTTCACAGGTCATTTCGGGGTCAAGGATCTCTTGGCCAAGATCGGATAGTTTAGACTGTAGAATGGAACACTTATTGTGTGAATGTCATGCCCTTACCAGACAAAGAATGAACTACTTTGGTAACGGTTACCCGCAACCAAAGGAATTCAAGGTGCTCCCGGCGAACTGCATCATCCGCTTTGTGGAAATGATGGAGCAAGCCTGGGAACAGGTATACACAGGAGAGGGCAAATGCACAAAAGATCCCACCTAGCAAACTGCTTGCATGTTTTGTGCCACTTTTACATAGGATGCATGTTTTGTGCCACTTTTGTATAGTTTCACTAGTATGTTTTCTCTGTTGTTGTGTGTATTTTATACCACATGTAGTTATCGGCAATTAGTTGAGGCACGCATAAAAAGCAAATACTTATATATATTCAGACAACAAAGGCCCAAAAATACCTTATTTCTAACGAATAAACATACATACATACAAAATTACATTAAAACTAGCACACTACGTTTGCGACAGTGTACCTACTGTGCAACTTCGCGGTGTAAAGTAAAACGCAACAAGTTTGCTCCCATCGGCCAACATTCTTCCTTTGTGTGTGTATAGTATGCACTCTCACGATTACCATACAGTACCATCCCTGAAGACTGAGATTACATCACCGCATACGTTAGTAACTCTTACCACACACTAAAATAACTGTGTTTCAAATGTTACAAACAAATCAATGTGGCCACGATACTAAGCTACCTCATTTGAAAAAAAAGGTTGTTCAATTCATCAGCTGCGTTAGTCTAAGAGACGTACGCATAAAACCTGTCCCATTTTACTGTTCACCAGTGTACAGAAGGTCATATCTGACAAGAAAATCCTTCAGAGATACGCCTTATTTAAGTTGGATGGGTAGTACTACCCTAACCGCTAATATGGCTCGGACCATCGCTTCGGCTCGCACTGATGACGGGAGGATTCTGAGAGAGGAAAACAAGTTCGCATCGAAATTCCTGCCTCGTTTGACATGGGAAATCAAGCCTGTAGAATGTGGCGGGATCGTGGAGCGTAACTTTAGCGAAACAAGGAGTTGTAGTAACGGAAAAGGTTTATTACTGAACAAAACCATAACAATTAGAACGTAACACCTATTTGAGTAAGGACGCCGACCTTTTTTTTACGGATTTGAAACCAGGGAAGCTATAATGGGGGTATGTGGGACTCACACCCTCCAGCCTTTTTAAAGAGAAGGGGGAGTGAGTCTACCCACTAAATCCACTCCGGCGTTTCCGTCTCTGTCGTTGATGGGAGCGTCGATGGGATCGCGAACATGTCACCACGACGCCCCCCGGCGGTCCTGGATAACTGGTGCCAGGACACCCGCGCCAAAGGAGGGGGTGGTCCGAAACGCTTGACCATCCCCCCAGACATGTAAGGCCATGCTATGTGGGTCCCCAACCCTCTGGCCCTACTGGGGCAGGACGCGGCCCGCGGCAGCAAACCACGCGCGTCTTCTACAAGGACGCCGACCTGCGACAGCAGGATCGAAGCGCTAATAAACCGCGGGCTGATAGAACAAGTCTGCGAACGTCCCACAATTAATTAGCCGTGTGCTTTTTAACAGTTTAGGACTAAATAACATTTCCAACCGTCATCTGAGAATTCAATACTATACTTTATTTATAATGACCAATTTTTTTCTTGCTCAAAATTAATCCAGCCTAAATGGAATTTTATCCAGTATGAAATGTATGTTCTCTAATTAATAAGTGAATGTTGTCTAATTTAAATTAATATACTCTGAAGTTCCACTCTACTTTATACTCTGAAGTCATTATAGGCATTTACGTTAATAAAGTTTTTAAAAAATTAACTACGAAAATCTACTATTTCGTAAATTTTACTTTTAGGACGTATTTAGTAGCATTATTCAGGCTGGACAATTTTCCATGTCTAGGATTTTCAACATGACATTTTTCAGATTTGACCAAAAATTTCGAGTTGTCAATTTTCCATTTGGGCTGAATGCCAGTAATTCCAATAAAGTCTTAAGAGTCCGCAGTAAGGTCGATTATCCGTACAGACGTAGTTACGCTCTCATTTTAAAACGACTAGCTAGTTTGTTCTGAAACTTTGTACTTAGAATAAGTTAAGTACCATCCAGGTCTGTAATTAGTTTATGTAGCTTCAGATACCATAGAAAAAAAAATACAGCTAATTTAAGTTTTTCATACACAACTTCTTTTTGCTGTATTTCGTTTGTGTTATGAACTGGAGCCATATAAACTAATTACAGACCTAGATATACCTCATGTCATTGTATACGCAAAGTTTCGTTACAATCCAACACGTAGTTTTAAAATGAGAACGAAACTCCGTTTGTATGGGAAGGTGAAATACGGCCGACCTCGCGCTATCGCTACACGTCCTACCTTTTAATATAAACACTATCTAATATATATGCATGTTCCCATGGGGCTGTTATCAGCTATTTAGGGACGCTCTATCACACCCCACTAATGACGGGGACACCCCAAAAGAAATAGCACGTAGCTATTATGGATGAGATGATTTAATTTGGCCAACATATTATAAAACTGTCATTGCAATTTGAATCTTCTACGTAGGCGGTAGAGTTTCTTTTTGAATAAACTAATTAGATGCAATTCGGCCAACTCAAATAATCTCAAGTATAAATAGGTACTTCGGTATTCCGTTTTGATTCTGACTCCGTATTCGAAATTAATTAAATGTATTGTTCATCAATTTCAAATTGATCTAAACCCCAGACTGCGCAATGAAAACGAGTCAAATAACAAAGAATATACAAAGGATTCCCGTTTTCATTGCTCTTGACTATATTTGGTTAATTTTGGTAACTTGTATGTAATCTGGTTTTCTAATACGGGACAGGCATTGCCCAGTGTAGGAACCAGTATGTCTTTATATAAACCTGTTTCAGAATTTGTCAAGATTAAGTAAATAATCTTTTCTCAAAAATGGCCCGCAAAGTGAACATAACTCGCTACAAATATTGGAAGGTTAAAATTTTTCGTTAAAGTTATTGAAAGATAAAAAACATTGCAGGCCGCCTGGAATGTTACATATCAATTCCTTTAGGCCTCGTACAGACTGGCGCGGCCTGGCCGCGGCGGTCAATAGAAAACTTGTCATTAGCTGTCAAATTTACTATGGTCCGCCACCGTAGGCCGCGCCAGTGTGATGCAGGCCTTATTTGTCGAGTACCAAACTTTTAAAAAAATTGAAACTGGCATATAAAAGACGGCACAGGTCGTATTCAGCCAAATCAACTCATATTTTTCTGTTGCAAAAGCGACATTTTTGTATGAGTCTCAAATAGTTTGCGTTTTTCGGTGGAAAAATACACTTGATGCGTTTGCCTTGTATTTAATAACAAAGCTTGATTTCAATTTAGTCTTTTTGTGTTCGTAAGAAAGGGACAAAACACATTTTATGTAATAGAGGCATTTTAAGTTTTATTAACGGGTTACATCTGCGCCATTAATCTCACTAACTCACATTGATACGGCCGCTCTAATATCTCGACGTTTCCAGAATAGGGACGAGCGACTAATGAGTTTTAACCCTTTCAATCACCACCCATCAATGTAAAAAAGATCAACCCTCCTCAGTACTACTGGCCTGATTAATTACTGACTCGCTTTATTCGCCTGCAAAGTTTCCTCTTGCACATGTATATCTTTTGTTGTTAGTGTAAAATTGAGCTTTATTGTGGAATGATTAGATTGGTTTTTGCATTAAAATTGTTATGCAATGGATAATAGCTACCTTATCATCAGAGCTTTAGCCCGGTGGCATCCTAAAGCCCTGGGTTCGCCTGCTAAATATTGCTGTAGGCCCTAGTTTCTGTGAGACTGCCATCTGACCTGCCAACCCAGAGGTGTAACTAGACATTATGGGCTTAAGAGCTTTGTCAAGTGAGTGGGCCTTGAATGTTAGAAGTTTCTAACTAGGCTTGACTATTCTTAGATAACAATCGGGATCAATTACTTAACATGCTTTCTAAAACGCCAGAGCGTTCAGTTAATCTAAGAAATCGACCAACGTTGCGTCTTAATAGTATACTTACTTACGTTTACATGTATATGTAGGTACATTTTCTTCTTTTATTTCGACTAATACTTCTATTGCACCCAACGAAACAAACCTAACTTTTCCCAATCACAATCAGTCTTAAAACTCCTATTGGCCAAATACCTAAACATTTTTTGTTCTTTCAACGAACAAAACAGCAAATTTACTTTCACCCCAGCTACTTTCTTAAATGACAAAGCACAACGATGTAAGAGAATCTATTGGGGGTGGCCAAAAAAAATCACCAGTCTTAACTCTCTTTGATTAGCAGAGTTCCCCTCAAAATAGATTTCATTCAAATTGATGACTTCATTGGTTAACCCCAATAAGTATTGGGCTCCCCAAGTTTGTTTAACAAGGCGAGAGTGAATTGTTTTTGCTGATTCTGATCTGATTACTTTAGTTTGATTAGTATTATTGACTTCGAATCCTATTCATTCTACAAAATAGGTTTGCGTGGTTTACAGATCCAATTAATAACTAGTTAGAAAGAAATAGAAATAGAAAAATATTTTATCGGTCATTATTAATTAGTCCCTGGGCGATCGAGCTCTGCTCGGATGAAAATGGAGACCACATTCCTAAATCAATTGAGAAGTTGCCAACTGTTGTTTTTATTAAGGAACTGAGCAAGTGGTTAACAAAAGAATGTTTTTATTCAGTCCAAGAATTTTTTGAACACAAATGTGCGAATGTTGCCAAGTAACGATATATTATCCATACCAGACCATAGGTTAAGTTACTACTCAGTGTTTATTTATTTAATTTATTTTTAGATATTTTATTTTTTGTTGCGACTAATGTTAATGATAAGGCTATATTAATGATTATTTTGCTATATACTTAATTGCTTGACATGTTTTATTATCTCTCTGTGTTCGGGCAGGGTTGTTTTATTTTTTCTTTATTATGATTACTCATGTTCAAACTTAGATATAAGTACTTACACAAAAATTTGCATGTCACCGCGTGACGAGATAGATAGTTCTATACTAAGAACATCCAATTGTACTCTGTCTTATGTGAATAAAGATAAATGAAAATTAGAAAATACGGAGAAAACGAATGAACCCGGACATGAGACCTATCTAGATCAATTTCTCGCCCCCGTAAACCCCTGTATTCCAAATTTCATCGAAATCGTTAGAGCCGTTTCCGAGAACGTGATTGCAAATATATATACCTATACAAATATTGCTCGTTTAATAGTATAGGATTGATTCCTGAAAGAAGCGAAAGATTCCACATCTTCAAGTGAATCTTGAACGTAACGAGCGAGGGAATCAAGTAATACACTAACAAGTCTATACGGAGCACTGCTTGTTTTAGTTCAATAAAAAAAAGTGTTTACAAACAGGATGGAAATAATTTGGCTACCGAGTGACAGTACTTTTCACACCATCTATGATGAAAATTTAAATGCCACATTTGAGGGCCACAATTTCTATTTTCAGAATAGCAAAAACAGGGAAGTAAAGTAAAACTTTGATCCCATATTGAGGGAAACAACTCTTTTCTGAATAGCAAGTGTGAAAAGCATATTTTAGTGAACAGAGGTTTCATAAGTTTCATGAATAAGGGGATGTTGAAAGTGTTCGCACTTGTGATTTCCCAAGAGCCGTGAATAAATTGGGCGCATGGACCTCACCTTGGCGACGAATACCTTGTTTGTTTATAAAATGGTCAACTTTATAATCACTATTCGCCATCAGTTTAATACATTTAAACGTATACGCCTCCAGAACAAATTAAAGCCGCTGTCAAGCATACTCGGGATGTCCCACAAAATATATAATAAGCTTCCACAGAACATCCTCGCAAACAATGGAAATGATGTAGATTTTAACAGACGTTTAAAATTATTTCTTACGGCAAAATGTTATTAATACGGTAACAGATTTTTTGACTGATGCATTTGATAAATATTCACATTCACTCTTTACTTAATTTTAATATTATATCTCTTTTGACCGATTTAATTTAATTAATCACTTTTCATGACATGTATAAATAACTAATATCTGTTGACAGTGTCGACATAGTAAACAAATTATAATGAATAAACATGTTTCGACCAAAGCATTTGTATGCCGACAGGCACCACGTAGTGATACGAAAGCTAATGTAATGTAACACCTTGTACTTACCTATGTTGGGATAGATAAATCTTTGAATCTTGAATCTTTGAATAATTAACCGAGCAGCCCCGCTGTTCTGTAACTTGCTTAAACCTCAACTCTCAAACATATCTTGACACCGGGATTCGTAGTAACTAAGCGTAACCAGATGTCTAGTTTCGTTAGGCGTGGCAGGTGAGGTGAGGCGCATGAATGCATTGCAACAGCCTGCAATTTCACTTTTGACCCGGTTCGCTCGGTCGATAGTTTCTTAATGCTTAATGCAAAACTGCCCCGCGATACCGTTTGACTTAATTGACGAAAGGGAACATCCCTAGATATCGGTTTGTTTCTAGAGGTGTAACTGAGTAACTTTTCTGAGTGACGCCACATTTGTCATCTCTAATCGGTTATAGACTTCTGAAAACCACGTGCGTCTATATAGACGTCGCAACATTCCGAGTTAAGTACTTGTTACTTAACTCACGTGAATGGGTTACTTTTATTTACCTTTTTGCAGCATGCACGTTTATTATAACATGACTTATTTAGAAGTATGTGGTGATTTCTGGTAAACTATACAGCTTTATAGCGATGTGATCGCCGGCTGGTACCTAGTTGTTTCTGTTTTTTTTCTGTATTTACTCTCAATTTATTGTGCACAAGATACCTACAAAAAAAATCAAATGTTATTGCTTTGATTGGCTGTATTATCGATTTCTAAATGTCGGTGATATGCCAAAAACATACCGTATTCCATATTTAGATTTAAGATTAGAAAATACGTGCGTTACTTATTCGCCATGCGATTTCAAGGAAAACATTGTTTTGCTATGTTTAAAAAGCACTTAATGATGGTAATAACTAAAACTAGTAAGTACATTACTTCTCTTTGATATCCTAGACAAACGTAGACGAATTCATATGTTAAAATTCTAATGAAGTATAGTGTAAGCACAATACACAAAAACAAAACGCGACCGCGAAAAGTTAAATATCAAAGTTTTTTATTAGCGGCCAGTAAGGTAAACATCCGAGTGCTCGACGCTGTACTAGTATATGGCATGGGCACTCTATATCAAAGTGACATGGATCAAATTCGAGTGTAGAAAAATCCTCCTAGTTCGAATTTAACCCATATTGCTTTGACATAAAGTGCCCATGCCATATACTAGTACCTACCTACAGCGACGAGCACTCGGACGCTTACTTTACCTAGAGCTTGTCCTTAATACAACCTAGAAAAACCATATGCATTGCAATTCTCGTTATGACCTCTCCCCTGAGCCATAAAAAACTCAATCGTTACAAATGTGGACGCATATTTTTCAATAAAAGTTTTATTACTAAAACTTTAGTCACGGTTCTAAGGGAAAACCACCTCAAATAGCTAGGTTTAGGGTTGGCTTTGAGGTAATATTACAAGCAAAAAGCTTTACCAATATGTTACCCCATTTTGGTTCCTGAGACGGATTATGGAACACAGGTGCATAGTGAAATGTTACTTTAAGACTCATATTCTACTGACAACCAGTTGGTACATTTATTTATTTTTCTAGACTTCATAGGACTTGATTCGTTCATAATTTAATTGCTTTTTGTGAAACTAAAGTTAAGATGAATACGGGTAAAGTTTGTTACACAAAGGAATAAATGAAATTGTAGACGAATAATTAGTCAGTCCTTAACATTAAATATAGGCATTTTTCTAATATATCCACCACTTATGGTGGGTTGCGCCAAACCGTTTGTAGTAAGCGTAAGCGGTGTTAGTTAAAATCTGGATGTATGGAAAGGTTGACAAGCTTCAATGGAATGACAGCTGGTGGCGCCATATTTATCGTGGATCAGTCTGTAGGTAATCGTAGGTTGGTGCAACCCACCCTTACTATAATCGTACGAACGGCAAATAACGGTATAAACTGTCCGCCTCTTTCTACCTATAAGTGTTTCTTCTAATTAGAACATTACAACGAACCGTCTCGCGCGTGTTCTTGTGCTAGCCATGCTGGAGCTAGCTTGAAGCGTCTAAAACAACACGCAATTATACATACCTACTTTGGATGTAATTTAGAATAAGAATAAGAATAAGTTTATTTTGGAACAACAACAGGCATATACATCATATAAGGCTTAGATCTAAAGAAGGAATCTAGTGTTGCTTCAAAAAGGAGTCCACTCAGCATGAGTCGAGACACACAGTGCAACGACGCTGATTTTCAGTTATATAAGAGATGTTAACGTAAGAATATACATACTGTACGGTATACAGAGATAGTCCACGCTATGTCCAGCGAAAACCAAACCAAAACCTGAGTTGCAATTACTATAATAATATCCTACTCAAAATAATATTCTTAGCACAGACGCAGATCGAGACGCAGATTGATTTGCTGTACATTCGTCAAAATTCAACAGATATATGGGTTCGGACACAGTGCTCATAACACAGTGTACATGTTCAGCTGGTCGATTGCGTAATGGTTTTTGTTAAATCTAAAAAAAAAGTGGTATGGGAAAATTATACTTGAATAGTCCTAACGCTCGTTAGTGAAAGTTACGTTACTACTCCTCAGAAATTTTGAGCACCCTCAAGTTTAGCGTGACGATGCTTTTAATTTATTACCGTCATAATAATGTCAAATTATCTTAACAGTCTTTAAAGCAATTTAAACAAAATAACTTCATTAGCAATTAAACACAACACAGTTAGCTCATTAACAAAATGCCCAAAACCGAAAAGGTCATCGTAATCGTTACTTAAAAGGCCCATTAATGGTCATTTCCCGCACGTGAACAAAAAACAAGTAATAAATAACGGTACCGTGGCCATGCGTCTTCCCCCCGCACTAAATTCGGCCGGCAGTTAGTGCTGCGCGACGGCTTTGTCCGCCCGATGTCGGATTGATGGACGGTTTGTACTCGTTGGGTTCCCATTTGCTTTACAGAACTGTGGTGTCATTGGCCTATAAAAAAGACTACAGGTTCCAATCTAAGATTTTTTTGAGTTCTCTACACCCGTCAGATGGTTGAGGACTATGAAAAAAGTTAAGTTGACGGTGTTAAAATTATGTAATTTTTTTTATCGTCGCCTTCTCACGTAAAATGGCAAAAAAATTCAGTTCAATGTAAACCCGTTTCAAAGCGAATTTGGTGTGAGAAAAATGGCTTGTTCTGGTGGGGTGGTCAGCGCCACCTCTACTAATCAATAAAGTGGCCCCTTTTAAGTCGCGGACGGGTCCAACAAATCTACTACGAGTGGATTTTGGTGTAAGGATAGACGCTCTTTGTACAATGTTTTGTTATACCACTCGATTTCAGATGTAACTGTCGGCACGTTGAGATATTCATGAACTTCATCATTTCTTGTGAACCAAGGAGCGTGGACTATTGCCCTGAGAATGCAATTTCGTACTCGTTGTACACAGAAAATATTACTTTTACTCGCAAAACCCCATAGCTGGATCCAAACTGGTTTTAATAGCGAGTTGTAGATAAGAAGCTTATTATCTATGGACAGTATACAGAGTTTCTTCCCATAAGCCAAGCATATTAAGAAACTGGTGGTTTACTGCGTCTCTCTTTTGTTTTATATGATGTTTCCATGTGAGGCGCCTATCGAAGTGAAAGCCCAGGTATTGCACACAGTCTGAGTATGGTAAAATGTCATCACCAAGTCTTACAGGAGGACAATTTCCTCTCCTCAAGGTGAAAGTGATGTGGCTAGACTTTGCTGCACTAGCACGTATACGCCACTTACGCATCCATTCGTGGATTGCGTCTAATTGTTCCTGGAGTTTGCAACTGACAGCAGCTGGATCATTGTCAATAGACAAGTAAGCTATGTTATCGGCATACGTTGCCACAACGGTGATGTCGTTGTCCACAGGTAAGTCAGATGTGAATATATTATACAGTACCGGTCCAAGAACTAGTCCTTGAGCCGCCAGCCTCTGTATCAAGAATGCTGGATCGCATTTGTCCTTGCTTGACTTGGAATGATCGATCAGAGAGGTACAATGCAACAAGCGTAAACATGGAATATGGAAGTTTTTCTTTAATTTTTGCCAGCAGCCCCCTGTGCGTGCCACACGCGATCAAAAGCCTGCTGCACATCAAGGAACGTAGCTGAGCAGCACTTTTTGCGTTCAAAGCTCTGCCTAATGGTGTGATATACTCGATGGACTTGTTCGACCGTTGAGTGGGACTTGCGAAAACCAAACTGATGAAATGGAATAACGGCGCAGTCTTCCAATGATGTTTTGAGTCTGACAAGGAATATCCTTTCCCATAGTTTAGAGAGTAGGGGTGTTTAGGCTTATTGGCCGATATGATGATGGTTCATGTTTTGGCTTTCCAGGTTTATGAATCATTTTCATTACTACTTGTGAAATTTTCCAGGGGGCCGGGAAGTGGGAGGTTCTGAATATTGCGTTGAATAGGCATGAAAGTAGGTCGACTACTGTGTCATTAACGTTCATTTTTGATATGGCAAATCACGACTTCTTGGTTGTAAAGTTCGATGTATATAGATATACGTAAGAACGTGTTAAAATGAAAAGTTTGTTTTTAATTTTGAGTAGCAAATTCGAAAAGCGGTTAACCTTTTCATGGCTTTACCGCTACTATAACGACACACATTAACATGGCCAATACAAGTTACTTATTTATATAAAACTTTCATTTGTTCATGCATTCTAAATATACAAACCTCAAAAATTCGTGCATAGAATATTCTGGTAGCTCCTAGTCTCAGGTGCATCGTTGAAGAATGGCGCTCCGGAATGAAATCTGCCCCTTTCCTGCATATTGACATGCCAATATTTATTGTACCAGCCACATAAATTTGCATATACATGGTGTAGTAAGTATTCAAATTTTCGATTAACGGTTGATGAAGTGTTTGTATACTTGATAAAAACGAAAAATCCGGCTAGTTTCTAAATATAGAGTTTAATAAGGATTTTTTTTATTGTCCGTTTCTAGTAATGAAATCTAATGAAAACACAATTCTAATATGATAGATCCCCCACGAAGATGTTATGCCTTTGCTGCTCTCTCATCTTTTAGAAATATTGGAAAATTAAAAAAGGCGTATTGATTTCGGTGTACCACTATGATTCACTTTTCCAAAATAAATACTCAACGCATTACAAAACACGTAATCCGAGCTATAACATTACATCCAATTGAGCAAGTGGGCATTTATTACGAAGCGACCTCAAATAAACAAAAGTCAAAGTTTGCACGTAAACATAAACAAATATAAACAAGAGCAGGGACAAACAGTAGGTAAACAGACGTCGTAAACTCTAAGGAGGCGGTGCACGTGACTCGAACTTTTATCGAGGATTGTTACTCAAATCCAATATGAGGATTCTGGATGAACTGCAGGAAAACTTTGATAATAATTCAGTTTATCCGTTACTATGGTTTTTTATTTAGCTGCATCAGATCATATACACATGCATTTATTCACTTTGAAGCACAGGTTATTCTTATACGTGGCCGCCAATCGCAATGACAATCCAAAGTGATACCTAGAAAAGTTGTTTGTGTGTTCTTCAATAGGAGCAAGCACATCATGATTTTATTGTTTCGAGTGTCGTTGATCGCAAGTGTCGCAACATTCCCTAACGTATGGTCGAGGGAGGGAAAGGCTGACATGCGCATTATACTTCTAATGGGAGCTGTTTGTGGAGTCCGGTCAGTTCATGTTTGCAAGGTCGAGTAATTTTATAACAGTGTTCAGCGGAACTGACACGAGAGACTTCACTCGGTCTTTTCTCATTTGATTAAGTATATTTTATTACTAGCTGTTGCCCGCGACTTCGTCCGCGTAGAACATGTTATCGTCTAAATGTTTGTTTAAGGAATTAATTAAAAAAAAAACCGTAGTTACAAATTTTTTACTTTAAAAATGTCTTGCTCTCTACATAAACTTCGAACCCCCTTTTAATATTATGCTAGATTTGGGTACTGTGGCAATACAGCTGTGGACTTATCGGCGGGAGTTTTGCGCGGCCGCCCCCACGGGGGTGTTGCGCTGATGTGGCGTAAGGACCGGTTTCCGTGCGTTAATGTAATAAAGTGTAACAGTGTTAGACTAGTAGCTATTAAGGTTTCTATGAGTGACAGATCTATGATCGTTTTTTCGGTATACATGCCAAATGACGACCGCGAGAACCTTATAGAGTTTACGGCATGTTTAGGAGAAATATATGCAATCATTGATAACGAACAAGTGGATCTAATATATTTGTTAGGCGATTTTAATGCACACCCTGGCATGCCCTTCTATAATGAATTATACAGTTTTTGTAGTGAACAACAATTATGCATAGTGGACTCGGAGATCTTGCCGGCGGACTCGTATACTTACGTCAGCGATAGTCACGGGTGTATGCGGTGGCTTGACCACTGTGTAACTACAAAAGCGGCTAGGCAAACAGTCATCGCTGCCAAGATACATTATGATGTGTATTGGTCTGATCACCTACCTATAGAAATTACATGTAATTTATGTAAAAATGTACCTAAAAATAATATTGAAAATTGCGATTTTGGTAACCACTATATTTTGAAGGGGATATTGTGGGGTGAAAGGGAACAATCTCAGATACATGAATATTTAAACATATGTAATAGTAAATTAAGAGACATTGATTTTCCTACTGAGTTACAACAATGTTGTGATAATTTGTGTAGTAATACTGATCACAGGAAAATCATAGATAATATGCATATTTCAATTATAATGGTACTCAAAGAGGCTTCTGTTACCAGTTCTGTCAAAAACCACAGGTTCCGTGGATATGTTACGGGCTGGAATAAACACGTGAGGGGGGCTCACCAGAGAGCAAGGTTTTGCTTTCAGGAATGGTACTTGCACGGCAAGCCCAAGGCAGGCCGACTGTATGAGGAAATGTGTTGTTCTAGAAAAGACTTTAAAGCTAAACTTAAGTATTGTCAAAATAATAAAGATCAAATTAAGATGGATATAATTGCCTCGCATCATAGGTCTAAGAATTTTGTGCAGTTTTGGAAATCGACCAACAAAATTAATCCTAGGGGGAGCCTTCCGGTAAGTGTTGATGGTGTTAGTGAGCCCAGTGATATCGCTAATCTTTTCAAGGACCAGTTCAAAGTGGAACCTCCGGGGGTTGAGGCGAGGCACCCGGTGCACGATACTGGACAGTGTGTGGGTGGCAGCTTAATCAGAATAACACCAGCGGAAATCTCTAAAGTTATTTGCCAAATGACGAGAGGCAAGTCACCCGGACACGACGGTCTTAGCATCGAGCATCTGCAACATGCTGGTGCTCATCTCCCGAGGGTTCTTGCTATGTTCTATACATTTTGCGTTCGCCATAACTACTTGCCGGACGACCTCATGAGGACCATTGTAGTACCCGTTATAAAAAACAAAACAGGTGATGCCTCCGACAGGTCTAACTACAGGCCAATTTCTCTGGCCACTATTCTGGCGAAGGTACTGGACAGTGTGCTTAACACATACCTAATTAGACACATAAACCTTCACGATGCCCAGTTCGGTTTTCGGCCTGGGCTATCAACGGAAGCGGCTATACTTTGTCTAAAGCACACTGTTCAGTATTACACTGATCGGAATACACCAGTATTTGCATGTTTCTTGGACTTGTCGAAGGCATTTGACCAGTAGGTTGATCACGTAACGCATTGTACGCGCGTCAGGTAGGTCTAAATGTCACTTTTTATATGGAAAATTGACAGTTAAAATGTACCGACGCGCGTTCGGAACGTTACGTGATTACCCCTCTGGTATCATACAAGGTGTTGTGGGATAAACTGAGAAATGATACAAGTTTACCAGTAGAAGTAGTAAATATGTTTGATTACTGGTATGAACATCAGGCAAATGTCGTCCGATGGTCGGGGGAGTACTCAGATCCTTATAAAATGAAGTGTGGTGTGAGACAGGGGGGGTTAACCTCACCCACGCTATTTAACGCGTATGTAAATGGGTTGATTGAGGAACTCAGCAGCTCTGGCGTGGGATGCTCGGTGGATGGGTGTTTTGTTAATAACATCAGCTATGCCGACGACATGATGCTGCTGAGTCCCTCAATAAACGGTCTAAAAATAATGTTATCCATATGTGAAAGGTTTGCTGCGACCCACGGTCTCAAATATAATGTTAAAAAGAGTGAAGTTCTCGTATTTAAATCTGGCAATAAAACGTACTCTATTCCGCCCATAAGTCTCAACGGTTCTCCTCTTCAGACTGTGTCTAAATTTAAATATTTGGGACATTGGGTCACAGACACCCTCAAAGACGATGTCGACATAGAAAGGGAACGCAGAGCACTGTCGGTTAAGAGTAATATGCTATCACGCAGGTTTGCACGCTGTTCGCGCGAGGTGAAGATAACACTGTTTAAAACTTACTGCCAAAATCTATACACGTGCAACCTGTGGAGCAACTACACCAAAAAGACCCTCAGTGCTCTGCGCGTCCAGTACAATAACGCCTTCAGGGGGTTGTTGGGGCTGCCCTGGCGCTGCAGCGCGTCAGGGATGTTCGCCGCGTGGAGCACCGACGGTTTCCAAGCCGTGCTGCGCAAGCGGCAAGCATCCTTGGCCGAGCGCGTACGGGGCAGCGCCAACGCTCTCCTGAGGGTAATCGCCGGGAGGATGGACAGCCCTATTCTAGTTCACTGGATGTCCATGCATGTGTATGCCAACTATAATTATACTTTCCACTAACATTAGTAATGATAAGTAAAGTAGTATAAGTTTTTTACTAACATAATATGGATGTGTGTCCGAAATAAATGCTTTCATTTCATTTCATTTCATTTCATTTAACCTTCTTAGGCGATAAATAAAAAAAACCGCTGAAATAAGTTTTGTAGTCTTTCAGCAAACAGTCTACAACCGAAGTTACAAATCCCTTACATTAAAAATTACTTGCTCGCCATACAAACTTGGAATCCCCTTTAGAGCTTGAATTTAAAAAAAAAACCGGCCAGGTGCGAGTCGGACTCACGCACGAAGGGTTCCGTACCATTATCTATAAAAAACTATTTAATTCTATGTTTTTAGTATTTGTTGTTAGAGCGGCAACATAAATACATCATCTGTGAAAATTTCAGCTGGAACTATCACGGTATCAGTGAGATACAGCCTTGTGACAGACAGACGGACGGACGGACGGACAGCGGAGTCTTAGTAATAGGGTCCCGTTTTACTCTTTGAGTACGAAACCCTAAAAACGCTGAAATAAGTTTTGTAGTCTTTTAACAAACAGGCTAGGATCGAAGTTACAAATCTCATACTTAAAAATTTTCTGACTCTCTATACCAACTTTGAACCCCCTATTAACGCTTTTCAAGGAAAAATGAAGAAGAATAGTTTTTTTTTGTTGTAATAAGCATTTTTTCTACAAACTATCAAGTATCTAAGCTCAATAAAAGTGTTTCCCATACGAATCTTGCACCCTTTTTAACCCCTTAAGGGGTGGTATTTTCCAAAACGCTGAAAGTATTTTATTTGTAAGCTTTCTACAAAGTTTTAAAAAGAAAGTGCTTTTTTTTCTGAAAGTGTTTTTTTTATCAATAAGTAATCTATCTACACCTTTTAAGCTTTTATCTCAAAAAAGAGTTTCCCTCATACAAACTTTGCAACCCTTAGTAACCCCCTCAGGGGTGGAATTTTACGCTGAAAGTTCTTTATTTATATTCTAATAAGTAAGCTATCAAATACAAAGTTTAAAGTCTCTTGCTAAAAAAAGAACGTTGCCTCCATACAAATGTTGCACTCCCTTTTAACCCCCTTAGGGGTTGAATTTTCTAAAACACTGAAAGTTCTTTTTAGGGTTCCGTACTCAAAGAGTAAAATGGGACCCTATTACTAAGACTCCGCTGTCCGTCCGTCCGTCCGTCCATCTGTCTGTCACCAGGCTGTATCTCACTGATACCGTGATAGTTCAAGTTGAAATTTTCACAGATGATGTATTTCTGTTGCCGCTATAACAACAAATGCTAAAAACAAAATAAAATAAATATTTTTATTGACACTTAGCTGGTTTTTTTTGTATTTCAATAAGTAGGTAATCTTTCTCCAAACGTTTAACCTTGTATCTCAAAAAATAATTTCCCTCATACAAACTTTGCAACGATTTTAACAACCCTTAGGGGTGGAATTTTCCAAAACGCCGAAAGTACTTTATTTTAATTCCAATGAGTAAGCTTTCTACAATGTTTGAATTCTCTAGCTAGAAAAAAAATGTTTCCTCCATACAAATGTTGCACCCCCTTTTAACCCCCTTAGGGGTGGAATTTTCTAAAACGCTGAAAGTTGGTTTTTCGTATTTTAATAAGTAATCTTTCTACAAACTTTTAAGCTTCTATCTCAAAAATAAGTTTCCCCATACAAATTTTGCAACCCTTTTTATCCCCCTTAGGGGTGGAATTTTCCAAAACGCTGAAAGTACTTTATTTGTATTCTACAAAGTAATCTTTCCACAAAGTTTAAAGACTCCAGCTCAAAAAATAAAGTTTCCTCCATACAAACTTTTCACCCCTATTTAACCCCTTTAGGGGTGGAATTTCCAAAAATCCCTTCTTATCCGTCGCCTACGTTATAAAAGGTAGTATGGGTGTAAATTTCAAGTTTCTAGTTCCAGTAGTTTCGGCTGTGCGTTGATGATCTGTCAGGAAGTCTTCTTTTATATATATAGACTTTTATATATATAGATTAAAATTTTGACCCTCAGAGACCTTACACATATCTAAGAATCATGAATTGTAAATATTTCTCTTATTTTTTTAACATGTAAAACATTTTCAATGTAGTTTTATTTTCTTATGAATGATGTATAATTAAGAATCAACAATTTGTTATTGGTTACTTTCACTTTTAAATATGGTATTACATGTTAACCATTGTATTGGTTGTGCCAACGTCACATGTATACTGTCATCATAAGTAGTTAAATCGTTACCTGCTATGATAATAGTAGTCTCATCAGCAAACAGAAAAGACGCATGTTAAGTAAGTCATTTAATTAAAATATTTGGAAATGTCGTTTTCAGAATCAGGCACCTCATACCTAATTCCAAGCCTCTCCATACAATCACCGAACGTACGCGTTTTACTCGCCTATAATAAAGCCGACCAAACCATTACTTAATGCATTTCACCCTTAAGTAAACCTACGTACGCTTTCAATAATATTACCTTCGTATGTTGTATATCTTTTAGGGTCTATAGGTACATCGAGTCGAGACGTAGGAATGGATTTCACACAGCTACAGTACGTGAGCTCTTAAAACAGTATTTGGGTTCAGGCGTATCGTTTATTTTGGCATAAAAATGTGTTAGAGCCAGCTAGAAAGAGATATAGGCCCGAATATTATTATAAATGCTCACGGGCGGTACATAGCTAGTAATAAATGACCAAATCATTCGGATCTTAGAGTATAGATTTATACAGACGAGGTATACGCGTGCCACCATAACGCCTTGGCCACGACTTTGGTCTTAAGCGACCTGCGGCAGCGTTTTATAAAAACCGGTCAAGTGCGAGTCTGTCTCGCGCACCGAGGGTTCCGTACAAACTTTCACCACGCTTTTATTAAGAAAAAAAAATCTATGTTGGTTTTTCAGAGATAATTCTTTATCAAGTGAACCAATTTCGATAATTATATTTTCATTTGCTAGAAGGTACTTTCAGAATACTTCCATACAAATTTGAAGGAAATAAATTCAAAGTAATAAATTACATACTTAAAAAAATCGTTATACTTTTCTGGTAATATTTACGTTGATATTAATTATATTTTTTTTGTTAGCCTATATTGTGTCCCACTGCTGGGCAAAGGCCTCTCCGCCACTTGTCTCGGTCCAGTGCTAGTGTTCGCCAATCTGTACAAAATGTGTCAAGGTCGTCCCGCAACCACAGAATAAGTAATAGTACAAGTACAGAAGTTGCACTCCCTAGCAAAAACGGTGTTTATGCATAAGAAACGTGTCTACTCTCTCCTTCTCTGTCTATCGTATAACTTGTATTCATTCACGCACGGCACGTGTAGCGCTAGGGCTGTCACGCCAAGAAAATAGCAAGGAGGGCCAAAATTTGTGATTGAGAAAGAAGTTTATTAACATTTGGTTTGTATCTACACATTACAAGCCCCATAGTAGGTACATATATATACGAGCGTTTTTCGACGACGTCAGCATTTTTCCCTGTCACACTTGCCTGCTGGCAAAAAAGTGATGAAGCCCTGCACCAACTTACCTATATGTATACGTATGCATTGGTGTATTTTGTTATAAACACGTTCTCTTTTAATTAAAATAGGACAGGACAACCATTATACCTAGCTAAGTAAAATACATTTACATACAAACCCGTGCTTCATCTTGAAGAAAATTTCTGTAGGTATCCCGTTAAAAGTAATAAGTAAGTAAGTACCTAACCAGCCGGTTCGTATTGTAACATGTATTTAAGTAGTTGTTGTACATTGTAGGTATCTTGCAAATACTAAATAAGTACTTACTTATTAAATAAATAATTAAAAAAGAAACTTACCGTTTATAATTTGTCGGCAGGTTAAAAAAAGATAAAACATTGTTCCTTTGGGTATTTAAACATCCAGATATAAAGAGCAGCAGCGGCTGTTATTAGTTTTCATCGTGGCCATCGAACTCCGTAAAAACTAACAGAACAATTAATAATAAGTATGCGCGGTTCGTCGCGTTCAAGTCGGCGGCGGCGGCGGACCACGGCACGACGCACATGTGCTCGCTCGAGCGGCGCCGGCCTACGACTGACTGGCTCCTCGAGGTTTCGCGAGCGCTAGGTATCTAACGCGACGCGCTCCACCCACTGCAAGCCCCTTGCCGCCACCGCCTTTTCGGTCTGTTGCTCGGAGCTTCGTGTTCCTGATCCGATCGATCCTACGAACTCCGAGTATGCTGCGTTGCATTGCTCGCTGGCAAATCTTGAGTCGGGACTTTTGGGCTTCTGTTAGTGACCAAGTTTGGGCTCCATAGGTTAGGATAGGCAGGATACAAATATCGAACAGCTTGCGCTTCAGTGCCAAAGGAAGGTTACTCTTCATTAGCACCTTCATGGACCAGAAGCTCTTACAGGCGTTTGCGATGCGTCGATCGATTTCTTTAGACTGCCTGTTATCGAAGAATGCTGTCTGGCCTAGGTAGGTATACCTACTCGTCGACATATTGCATATCCTGCCCATCTACCTTAACCCTATTCTGTACGCCATTGGTCATCAACTGGGTCTTTGCCCTGTTCATTAATTATATATATTATTTTCAAATTTTTCGCTCGTTAAACTTCGGAGATAAGGGGGGAATGGTATTTTTTTCTACATTTTCCTTTGTTAATTAAAAAAATACCACTATAAAAAAAACTGTTTTAGAATGTGCAATTAAAGCCCTTTCATATGATACCCCAGTTGGCCTACTAACTAGACGTTTAATTTTTGGCCCCCCCTTTTATCCGTCCTTTTTTATAGAAATTAAAATATATATTTTTGTAATTTTGCATACACGTGGATTAGCTTTGTTCACAACTATTTCAAATTTCAAATTGATAGCATCAGTAGTTTCTGAGATATTTAACTTTGTGACAGACAGACGGACGGAGTCGCACCATAAGGGTTCCGTTTTTACCTTTTTGGTCCGGAACCCTAAAAAATGGAACTATGACAACAACAACGAATAATATATGGTTTTCTGTCACAATTTGTATACTACCATCGCGCTCGGTCGTGATATTATTAGCTGTGCTTGATATGTTTTTTCAGAAAGTGAAAGTAGACCTCATACATTCCTTAAAAAATGACAGTTCGCCCGGGCCAGATGGTTATAAGCCACCATTGATAAAAGCTATTAGTGAATTTATATGTGTTCCGCTAGCACACCTATTTAATCTTAGTTTATCCTCGGGTTCATTTCCCGATCCCTGGAAAAGGTCTTCGGTGACTCCCATATTTAAAAATGGTAAAAAAAAAAATCCTGACCATTACCGTCCTATTTCACTTCTTTGCATTTTTTCCAAACTCTTAGAAAAGGTAGTTAATAAACGCCTGACACTTTTCCTGGAAAACAACAACCTTCTCTCTGACAGGCAGTTCGGGTTCAGGAGGGGTAGGTCCACTGAAAATGCAGTAGTACTGCTGTCTAGTTTAATTGCTAAGCAACTTGACCAGGGTAAGCATTGTATAGGGATTTTCCTCGATCTTGCCAAAGCCTTCGATACCGTCTCTGCGCCGATTCTCCTAAAAAAACTACATCATCTTGGAGTAAGAGGTTCGGCGTTGGATTGGTTCGAAAGCTATCTTACTAATCGGACACAGTTCGTTCGGGTCGGCGACTGTAGCAGTAGTGAGCTGCCTATTCGTTTTGGTGTTCCACAAGGGAGTATCCTCGGGCCCACCTTATTCCTAATATATATGAATGACATTCTTTCCTTACAGCTACAAAATTCAGACTTGATTTGTTAAGCCGACGACACTGTGGCTCTTTTCAGCGGTGGGTCTTGGGCTGAGGCCATAGATATGGCTGAAAAGGGAATGTCGTGTATAGCAGATTGGTTAGACATTAACTTACTTACACTAAATACAAAAAAAACTAAATTTATAACTTTTTTTAAAACACTCTCTTCGGCACCTTCTGCATGTAATCAGCTGAAATGGTCCTCTGCTTACGGCATACATGAGACAATCGATCGTGCTGAAACAATTAAGTACCTTGGAGTCATAATTGATCCGAAACTTTCCTTCAGACAACACATCCTGTCATTATCTGGCCGGGTCAGGAAGGTAATTTATATTATGAAGCTTCTGAGGAGCGGCGCATCTAGAGAAGTTCTTCTCTTGGTATATGTCGGCCTCTGTCAGTCCATTTTGCAATACTGCATTGCAGCTTGGGGCGGCGCCGCAAAGAGTATAATGATAAGAACTGAACGGGCGCAACGAGCCGTACTCAAAGTTATGATGAGGAAACCTTTCCGATTCCCTACCAACGATCTGTATAAAGAAGCGTCAGTTCTTAGAGTTCGTCAACTTTTTATATTAAAAGCTGTTACAGAATCTCATCAGATTGCACTAGCGGAAACTGATCATGCAAAGCGCCGACAGAAACGCCTAAACCACATGGTCATTCGCACCCCTCATGTAAAATTTGCTTTTGGTAGGCGACTTCCCTACTATCTGCACCCTACGATACACAACAGGGTGTCCCGAGCGTGTTCCATCGACGACTTCACCAGATATATACTCAAAGACAAAATAAAGAAATGGCTTATGTCTCTTACTTATGAACAATCCGAGGACATTATTAAAACCTAGCTCGAAGTACAAACACACACATACACACACTCGCACACTCACACACACACACAAACACACACACACACACAGACAGAGACACACATACACTCAAACACACACACACACACGCACACATTCACACTCACACACTTATCTTATTATTTTAGATCTAATATTTTCTTAGCACGGTCATCTTGTTCCTTTATTTTAAATTATACTTGTAAAATCTGTACTCTCGGCTCCCAAGATACAGGCTGTGCCTAGTTTGGGGCTGACGGATATCTTTCTCTGTTTGTTAAAAATGTGTATGTTAACAGAATAGTTTAATTTAATCGCATGTAACGTTGTTATGGTAAATAAATAATTTGTATTTGTATTTGTATTGTATTTGTATTAAGACTACAAAGTTGCATAAGAATATTAAAGATCTGCATGACAAATAATACTCGTACTTGTCACTTGCAAACGATGTCTTCACTGATCCGAAATCTTAAGAAATGTCAATAATGGCTCCCCAAGGAACTTGTAGATTTTTCATTCCTCCCAATGTATCCTATTTTTACCGACTTCAAAAAAGGAGTTCTCCGTCAATTGTAGACCGATTTCCAAAATTCTTTTATTAATCGAAAGAGTATACTCCCGAGGTGGTCCCATTGTCACCAAATTAGGATCTGATGATAGGATCCCAGGGAAATTGAGGGCAGACTCGTGTTTTTACTCTAGGAAATTGCAATTTTGGTTAAGTGGAACTGATGATGAAGATCACAGATGACTTATGGAACTCCTCAAAGATGTAATGTATGTTAGCCGATTTCTCCGTCAATTGTGGACCGATTTCCAAAATTACTTTTTTATTCGAAAGAGTATACGCCTGAGGTGGTCCCATTGTCACCAATTTAGGATCTGATTATGGGATCCCAGGGAAATTCAGGGCAAACCTCAAATTTTATAGGCACGCGTGTAGTGATTTTGGGATTTTCTATTATAACTCGTGTTTTTACCCTCGGAAATCGCAATTTTGGTTAAGTGGAATTGATGATGAAGACCACAGATGACTTATGGAACTCCTCAAAGGTGTAATGTATATTCGCCAATTTCTCCGTCAATTGTGGACCGATTTCCAAAATTACTTTTTTATTCGAAAGAGTATACGCCTGAGGTAGTCCCATTGTCACCAAGTTAGGATCAGATGATGGGATCCCAGGGAAATTGAGGGCAACCCTCAAATTTTAAAAAGCACGCGTGTAGTGATTTCGGTATTTTCTAACTCTTGTATTTACCCTCGGAAATCGCAATTTCAGTGAATTAGAACTAATGATGAAGACTCAAAGATGATGATGATGATCTGAAGATGTAAAGTACGTCAAAGATTCTGACATGATTCCGTTGATGTAGCAACTAATGAAGTGTTAATTCTGAGATCCTTGAGGAATCGACGCAACTCCTCAAATATTATCAGCCCACATTTAGCGACTTGGGTTTTCTCTGTGATAATCAAGGCATTTGCTCTCGGAAAGCAGTTCATGTCGTGAATTGGAAAGGAAATGTGGAAATTTTCATGAGTGTACCTATTTGGCTTGGCGAAATACTGAATTGAAGTCGGTTTAAACTTTGTTTTTAAAGTAAATTATTCCGAATGTTTTGCTTCCTGAAATCAGTTGTTTATCCGTATTTTTAACCGACTTCAAAAAAGGAGGAGGTTCTCAATTCGTCTGTATGTTTTTTTTTGTGTTTGTTACGCGATAACTCGGTAATTTATGAACCGATTTGATTTTTTTTTTTCTTTGTATGAATGCATATTACATTCAGATTAGTTCCGTTGTCACAAAAATCCAGTTTTGATGATGGGTTCCCGGAGAAATCGAGGGAACTCTTCAAATTTTATAGGCAAACTTGAAGCAATTTGGCTACTGATTTGAAGTAGGTTAAAACTTTGTTTTTAAAGTAAATTATTGAAAATATCGTCGTATAGAATCCACTAGGTTAGGTTTATTTTATAAGAAAACAATTATTTGAGAGGTACGAGTACTCCACCAACCATTCAACATCCAACCAACCACCGACGCGCGCAGGTATTCATTTTAATTTTAAATAAGATTCAATTGTATTATATCAGCAGAAACCGGCACACAAAGTGAAATATCTATTGTAAAAGTATCAGTTTCTTGGGTAACTGCATTTTGGTCGGAAAATAAAATTATAGACTACCTTTTCGCAGAAGGAAAGCGTAACACACTTGACTCGCGGGTCGCATACTAAGTCGGGTCTATCTATTCACGTTTTATTCGGTGAACTAGTCCCCAATACAGTTAGATCCATAGATTCGTAACAAATATGCGTAGGGAAGGTCACGCATAATTTGGTTCATCTTTAGGAAAATCGTCGATAAGTTTTGTGAATAAAAACGTTGGAATAGCGGACCCAGGTATCGGTTCCTTCACTTTACTATCCGATATTTTACGTCCGATGAAATATCGAATTTACATAGAATTCGGCAAATGTGTAATTTAATAGAAAAACCTAAAGGTACCGTGAAAATTACTACAGTTATATCACGTAATCCTCTCTACTAACTAATCATCATCATCATCATATCAGCCGAAAGACGTCCACTGCTGGGCAAAGGCCTCCCCCAATGAGTGCCAAAAGCGCCGGTCCTGCGCCACCCGCATCCAGCGGACTCCCGCGACCTTTACCAGGTCATCAGTCCACCTTGTCCTACCCACGCCGCGCCTTCTAGTACGAGGTCACCACTCGAGAACCTTTCCGCCCCAACGGCCATCGGTTCTACGTGCAATGTGCCCCGCCCACTGCCACTTAACTACACTGACACTACTACTAACTAATATTTTACATAAATTAGATGATATTTAAGCGCAATGAAAACGTCCCATTTACAAACCCACAGCCGGATAAAATATATCATTTTGAAATCCACATTGAAATTGAATGGGTAGTTCCAGAGATTAGTTAGTCCCTACTTACAAAGACACAAAATTTACCCCTTTATAATATTACCTACCTAGTTTCAATATGGGTCGATCATCTTTATCTTTCTGTTATTCAGTGCCGTAAGCCAGGAGACAAAAGTAACTAGTGTCATAGAAAAAGTATTTAAATACCCACATGCGACTTACATGCTTGGGATAGTTTACAATAAACAGCCTATTACATTAATGGTTTAAAAATTTGCCCGTGAAGACGTGTCACCAAGGATACCCAAAAATTCCGAAGAAATATTTGTCCGAAAGCATCATTCTCATGAAATTTCAGAATTCCGAACGTCATTTATCGCAAATCGAAAAATTTGACAGGCATAATACAATGAAACATAGAAGCAGGGTATTTCTAGGTAGTATTTCTCCCGAAAAATCTAAATTTCATTCAGCTAAATGATCCAACATCATCAGATCAATAATACAATGTCATTCTGTCCCAGGAGACAAGAGTAACTATAGTTTCTAGAAAATATAATTCATAAAAAATACATATGACCAACATGCTTGGGGTAGTGCACAATATACCGCTTTTAAAGTCATGGTTTAAAAATGTGCCGCAAAAGACGTGTCACCCAAAAAATCCGAAAGGTCCTTCAGGATAATTATGGCGCATTTTCAGAATATGGCTATTCTACGATTTTTTTAAATATTTTTTTAAATGTTCGTGTAGATCCGATAGTCACTGGTATTTTTATTTCCTCAAAATAATATCGCTGTATGCCAATAAATAATGGTTAAAATTCGAACGTTATAATATTCGCGGCAAAAAGGCAGCCGCTATCGTGACGTCATAACTGTAACACAGGCCACTAGTGTAGAAGGATGTACAATTATAAATAAAATAATAAATAAATATTTGCGGACAATCTTACACAAATCAACCTAGTCCCAAACTAAGCAAAGCTTGTACTATGGGTACTAGACGACGATATAAATACTTATATAGAGAAAGAAATACTTAAATACATAGAAAACATCCATGACTCAGGAACAAATATTCGTGCACATCACACAAATAAATGCCCTTACCGAATAAGCCATAAAAAGGGTGACTTTTGCTTCTTTGGAGCACTTAGCGAATCTGCGAGCGATCATGTTCGCGCTTACAGACAATGCTCTCCGTTCGCGCTCATTGTCCGTATCATCTTTAAGGTCAGCAGTCAAAACGTATTCGACCGAGGTACTTAAATTGTGTGACTACGTTGAGTACCTTACCTTTCAGTCATCAATATCATCACTACCTAATATCGCCGTCATCGATAAAAGGGACGACAAAAAATAAACTAGGAACCATATAATACAGTCGATATTGTTCAACCTCGAAATTTCGGGGAGTTTGATGAAATTTGGTACGAATTTTCGTTTCGTCTCCCATAAGTCCCCGGGTCAGGACCTTGTAGAACGGCCGCTATCTTGGGAAATGTACTCTAGAACTTTTGGGAGACGAAAACAGGGCTTCCAACGAACATTCGTATAAAATTTCATCAAACTCCCCGAAATTTCGAGGTTGAACAATATCGACTGTATTAATATAAATAAGTCCTAAATAAGATAGCTACCACAAATAAATAGACATCCAAATTGGTATTTTCATAAATGGAATATCGAGTTACGAGTATATGGCGCTGTAGACAGATTTTCGTCCCATGATTGCTTTCTGATTTGTTACGTTACAGTAATAGTTAGGTTGCTCTAGTATGAATGCAAAATATAAATATTATTGGCATTAAAAACAAATGGAGAACCTTGTTATGTATCGTTACTAGAACAATGTATCAGAACCGACGACTATAAAAAAATACATTTTAGGGTTGCAACCAAATTTTGCAACGTATGATTTATTATGATTGTCTTTCCCGCTCACGGGTTAATGATGTCCCGGACCTTTGGGAGGCGTGCGTGGGGCTAGGTACCTACAAAGTACTAACTGAGTCAACACGTAGAGGCCCTTTTGACAATTTAATGAAATGCAAGGAGTACACCGAGCGGATGCTGTCCCTGCTCGTGTCATGGGACGCACACAGAGACAGCACCTGCTGGGGTATATAGGGACTATTGCTGGTTGATGGAATCTAAAGAAAACGGGTTATTGGGTGAAAATGATGGACAAGAGCCAACTCGCTACTTAGGTGTCCACATCTACCCTCGAGCAACAGCTCTTGCGACTCCACTCTGTTTTGCCACGATGAAAACTAATAACAGCCGCTGGTGTTCTGTATATGGATGTTTAAATACCCAAAGGATAGGAGGATTAGGAAAAAAAAGATAGATAGATAGATTCATTTATTTCATAGTAAGATTACATTGTAAATTAAATTAGTATGTTAATTTACATGAAGTCATTATTATGATCGTCAAAAAGCAAATAGATACATATGTCAATAAAATTATTTGAATAGTCAAGAACAGGTACATTTTAAATTTAAATATTATCACCGGCAGTGGATCGTCAAATAGGTACTAAAGTCACACAGTTTTAATAACCATTGTTTATCTTTTTTTTACCTGCCGACAAATTGTGAACGGTAAGTTTCTTTTTAGAGTTCCGTACTCAAAGAGTAAAACGGGACCCTATTACTAAGACTTAGCTGTTCGTCCGTCCGTCCGTCCGTCCGGCTGTCTGTCACCAGGCTGTATCTCAAGAACCGTGATAGCTAGAGAGTTGAAATTTTCACAGATTATGTATTTCTGTTGCCGCTATAACAACAAATCCTAAAAACAAAAATAAAGTATTTTTTTAAGGGGGACTCCGATACAACAAACTTGATTTTTTTTGCCGTTTTTATAGATAATGGTACGGAACCCTTCGTGCGCGAGTCCAACTCGCACTTGGCCGGTTTTTAATTATTTATTTAATAAGTAAGAACTTATTTAGTATAACTTAGGTACTTAATATTATGAAGTTGCAAGATACCTACAATGTACAACAACAATACCGGCTGGTTAGGTACTTACTTACTTATTACTTTTAACGGGATACCTACAGTAATTTTCTTCAAAATGAAGCACGGGTTTGAAAATGTATTTTACTTAGCTAGGTATAATGGTTGTCCTGTCCTATTTTAATTAAATGAGAACGTGCTTATAACAAAATACACCAATGCATACGTATACATATAGGTAAGTTGGTGCAGGGCTTCATCACTTTTTTGCCAGCAGGCAAGTGTGACAGGGAAAAATGCTTACGTCGTCGAAAAACGCTCGTATATATATATATGTACCTACTAAGGGGCTTGTAATGTGTAGGTACAAACCAAATGTTATTAAACTTCTTTCTAAATCACAAATTTTGGCCCTCATTGCTGTTTTCTTGGCGTGACAGCCCTAGCGCTACACGTGCCGTGCGTGAATTAATACAAGTTATACGATATACAGAGAAGGAGAGAGTAGGCATGTTTCTTAAACCTAAACGCCGTTTTTGCTAGGGAGTGCAACTTCTGTACTTGTACTATTACTTATTCTGTGATCTAAGTACCAATGATCAAAAACTACCAAGTTAAAAAAATTGTTTACTTGCTGAGTATGTACAACTACGTAAGGCTACGTAGGCTCGTGGTCTTCTCTCCCTCTCACTGAGCATAAGCGTGAGCGAGATGAAAGTGCGTGTTCGGAAGTGCGGATATCATGTTTTATAATTTTAATTTTTTGTGCGTTTTAATAAATAAAAAATTAATAGCTAAGTTCCCTCAAACATGATATTGCCCATTTTTAGAACCAATTTTAATATGTTTAGCTGTTGTGCAAAATTTGTTACGAATTTTTTAAGTGTATTTTAGACCTATGTTCGTGATTTTTTTTTATCGAGCGAAAGTCAAAAACTCAGGATTCGAATAGCTGTTGTCCCTCGAGAAAGGCCTCAAGATTGCTAATTATAGGGCAGCCGTAAATAACTTACAAACAAGCGCTACGACTTTTTACCCGGCGAGCATGACGTGAAAAAAAGTTACATCAAGCATAGGGTATGACGTACCCGAAACTTAATGTACCATAATATAGTTTTTATTAATTTTATTTCATTACGTGCAGTGTATATTGTTTAATAATGAATTATTTAATGAATTTAAATCAAAGAAAAGTTTTAATTATGAAATTATTTTTATTAATTCGTGTTTACCTTATACTATGTAATTATTGGAACAAAAGTTTCGAGGTTTACAAAAATGAACAATTAAACTAAAAAATACTGTATTTGGAATATAAATCAACTTTTAACTAAAAGATAATGAGATCCTCTTCTCGAAAAAACATAACAATATTTTTTTTATTGAAAATATGGTTAATCACTACCATCGAGATTATCATGCTCCATACATATGGGCTTGCTGCAACCTTTACAGGAATATTTGGTTTTTCTGTCCTTCTTGTATGGAAAATAAAAGAAAAACAACTAATATAAATAAAGTAATCTCAAGCCTGTACATTGAAACCTTAAAAACTCTAAGAATAATAAAAAAATAATTTATAAATCATACATAAAAAATACGTCTAAATTGACGCAGGGTGTGATATACCCGAAACAGGTATGTGCACAAATATTTCAGCCGACGCCTCACGTCGCACTGCGATCACGCCACTATCCCCTCCCGCACTCCCTTGCCTCCAGCTTCTGAGCGAGCTAGTGTTGCCAGACCAAGATTTAAAAAATAACAAACGTTTTTAATACTGTCAGGGTATGACATACCCTGGGTCATGCTCGCCGGGTTAAAAATCCGTTTTCTGAGCTCACGTTGCCTTAATCATGGAATTTGATAAATGTTACCCAACCAAAGTTATCTTTAATTATTTTCCGTCAAAATGCTGTACTAATATTTCCATAGAACTACGTTGTTTTTGCAAGCCAGCTGCATTTCCTTGTAAAAAGCAGTTCAATTTATCCTCACCGTCCCAGCCATGGGTTTTCATTCGTGCCCAAACTAAGTGGACATCCTTAAGTGCTATTTGGTCAGAAGGGATTTGCCATTCGAGACTAAACTTTTACAAAATCCGTTCTACATTACCGTCTAGTTGAAATCATAATCTTATTTCAAACTGATAGAGTCTATTTTCCGAGACAGCAAAAATGTGGGTTAAGAGGATTTTAAAGTAATTAGGCGATGCTCTTTTCGACCCCTCGGTACTCAATCAAACACAGGCCGTAAGCTTCAGCCATTTTCACTTTTGTTTGATCGCTTTAAAGGTGAGAGGCCTGCTGTGGTTGACCGGACAGCTTTAAAGAACAAATTGAAATTAAAACTTTTAGAGAGAGCATATTACACCATTGATGACTTTGAAATAGATAAAAGTTTTCTAAATATGTAAAATGTGTAATAAAAATATAATTACAGAATGTTCTTCTTCATAATGTTCTGTTGTTCTTCTTTGTAATTTTACAATGTTTAAGTAAATTTAATGCTTGTAGTTTTTAGTTCTTGTAAGGCTCAACATTTGTATTTTGTATACCTTTTAGGTAGGTCACCTTATTATGTTACATATTTATCTCCACTTATAATAAATCTCTAAATTAAAAAAAGAATCAGTCAGTTTGAAACTAAGCTTTGTGTGGTACGAATGTTATCAGCATCCCATGAACGGAAAAATATGAAACATTTTATATAGGTACATTATTATTCTAGCTGCAACTTAGGATAGTTTTTATCCGACTGCGACAATTAATTAATTTTCCGAAATATACGACTTCATTTAATTTTTCATTTATTTTTATTGAAATCAAACGTTGCTCCAACTGTCAGCTATAAGAAACGTCAAATTTTCGTCAACATGGCGGAATTGCTTTGCCTTTCACTTATTAATAATTTAAATCCAGTCTACGATAGACCTTTACGATACACATGCCAAAAGTTAAACCATAAAAAAATATTCGATTGTGATATGAGAACTTATATGCGCAAATGTCGCATTATGGCGTAATTTCAAAAAATGTATTAACAAATTTGAACAATATAATTAACACGAATTTGTTTTTTTTGAATGGCAATGGCACGCGTTCTTTGTGCATTCTGCCAAAGTGCCTACGGCGCTACCACGAAAACCGAAACTCGAAGTTCGTATAACTGCATCCCTGTCACTCGAGTACAGTTAGTGCGATAGAGATAGAGATACCCGAATATTTTCGAATTCCGAAGTTCGTGGTTATAGCTCAGGAATCGAAACTACACCCCGTAAGCCGCGTCCGCTGCGCCATGTTTTCGTGGTTTTTAAACGTCAAACATGTTTTGCCAATCAAAACAAAACCCTATTTGTTTGCCGAACCTGACTGAAAACATGTTAGATGTTTAAAAACATGGAAAACATTGGTGCAGCGGACCCGGCTGTAGGTAGACACTAAATAAAATAACCATAATGTATTTTCTCGAAAAAAGGATAATAGAGAAAAAAGCAACGCAAGAGGTTAGGTATATGTAATCACTAAGTTCCAAAGTTTTATGTTCTGTCCCTTTTTCACAAAACGCTCCTTCAAATGAAACGATTGTTTTTTACTATGACGCTCGAGGATCTTGACGTCACAGTCCCCGATCGTTTTATCACTCTAACAAGCGTCATTAAAACGGTTTTGAGATATTTGAATGGGATTTTCGTCATTTTCTATCTATTTATACCTACATATAAATGCCCTGACTGACTCACCCACTCACTCATCAACGCACAGCCGAAACTACTGGGGCTAGAAAGTTGAAATTTACACCAGAACTACCTTTTACAACGTAGGCAACGGATAAGAAGAGATTTTTGGAAATTCTACCCCTAAAGGGGTCAAATAGGGGTGCAAAGTTTGTATGGGGGAAACTTTATTTTTTATAGCTAGAGACTTAAAATTTTGTATAAATATTACTTTATAGAATACGAATAAAATACTTTCAACGTTTAGGAAAATTCTGCCCCTAAGGGGGTAAACAAGGGATGCAAATTTTGTATAGGAGAAACTTTATTATTTTAGCAAGAGACTCAATACGTTGTAGAAAGCTTACTTATTAGAATACAAATAAAGTACTGCTAGCGTTTTGGAAAATTCAGCCTGTTAGGGGGTTAAAAAGGGTTGCAAAGTTTGTATGAGCGAAACTTCTTTTTGAGATAGAAGCTTAAAAGTTTGTAGAAAGATTACTTATTACAATACAAATAAAAAAAACAGCGTTTTGGAAAATTCCACCCCTAAGGGTATGAAAAAGGGGTACAATGTTGGTAAACGGGATTTTTTTGAGCTAGAATCTCAAACCTTTTTAAAAAGATCGCAAGCGACAAACCTTTGCTGAAAGATTACTTATTACAATACAAATAAAGAACTTTCAGCGTTATGGAAAATTTCACCCCTAAGGGTGATTAAAACAGGTGAAAATTTGTATGGAGGAAACTTTTTTTTTGAGCTTGAGACTTGAAATTGTGTAGAAAAATTATTTATTAGAATACAAATATATAGGTAAATTACTTTCAGTGGTTTGAAAATTTCCACCCGCTAAGAGGGGGATAAAGAGGTGCAATGTTTGTGTAGGAAAATTTTTTTTTAGGTAACTTAAAACTCTGTAGAAAGATTAAGTACCTACTTATTAAAATACAAAAAAATACCTACTGCCAGCGTTTTGGAAAATTTCACCCCTTAAGGGGTTAAAAAGGGGTGCAAGGTTCGTATGGGAAACACTTTTTTTTAGCTAGAGACTAGATAGTTTGTAGAAAAAATACTTACCTATTACAATAAAAAAACCGAGTTTTTTATTTTTAATTTTTCCCTGAAAAGCGTTCAAAGTTTGTATGGAGAGCAAGAAAATTTTAAAGTATGATATTTGTAACTGCGATCTTAGCCTGTTTAGACTACAAAACTTATTTCAGCGTTTTTTTAATTCATCGCCTAAGAAGGTTAAAAGGGGGTTCGAACTTTGTATAGAGAGCAAGACATTTTTAAAGTAAGAAATTTGTAACTACGGTTTCAGACTGTTTACTATGAGGGTTCAGAGAGGGTTCTTAGTTTGTATAGAGAGCAAGAGATTTTGAAAGTAAGAGATTTGTAACTTCGGTTTTATATTGTTTTCTAAAAGTCTAGGTAGAAAATTAATTTCAATGTTTTTTTTTTAATTCATTCCTTCAACAAACATTTAGACGATATCATGTTATACGCGGACGAAGTCGCGGGCAACAGATAGTCACCAATAAATATTTACTTACTTTGATTGAGATAAATGTAATGTTAACCCTTTAACATTTGCTGAATATTTATGTTATATTTGTAAAGCTAGAGTAGTTAACAGAACGACCCATTTCTCACTAAAGTACATTGTTTTTGCTATTTTGGCTGCGGAATCCTAAAATACAAACGTGACTCTCGGTGTGTAAGTGTTACTTGTATACCTACTTATTAGGGTTCTGTAGACAAAAACAGCGGCGTTATAGTTTCGTTATGTCTATCCGTTATTCAGAAACTACAGGATCAATACAAATTAATTGTTATGTGTGTTTTGGGATGATTTACAAAATTATAAAAATATATTATGAATTTGTCAAGTGTGACACCTAGTTCTAGTAGTAAATATATTATTTTTTGCTAATATGTGAAGATATCTGCAGAATTTTAAGTAAAAACCAGGGAAAAAATATATTTAGTAAGCTAAAAGTAGTTTTACTTGGTCCATTTGGTAACGATTTGTTTATCATGTAGAAAATAAAAGGCGTACTCAAAGTCATCGTTTGAATTTTTATTGAATAGAATCATAATTAAAAAAACTAAAAAACACTATTAGGTTTCAGCTATGAGCATAGTTTTTTTTTTTTAATATTCCAGGCCATTTGGTAACGATAAGGGTCTAAACCTTTAATTAAATTCGTATTTACCACTTATTTACCATTGCTTATGCTATGTCACATACAGCAAATGGTACAATTAACAGTTATATATATAATTTTCAACTAAACTATTAACTATAGCTTTATAATATTTAAAAATCAACAAATATAATTCTTAAATTACAGGGACAGTTTCCAAATGGACACCTATGAATATTTTTAAATTTTATTTCTGATTATTGACGGTCGTGATAAGGATTCTTATAATTTTGACATTGTATGCAAACCTTCATTGTAATTTTTATCTCGAAATAAATAAATCTAAATCTATGTTACTTAACGGACAATATAAAGACGAGATCACAATAATCACAAATTAGTACTAGATCGTAATAAGTAATTATAGGTACCTATGTTTAATACTTATATTGCCACTAGCTACTATACTTATAAAGACAAATAGGATATTATTATCAAATCAAATATCTAATGCAACCTTTAAGCAATCTTTGAAATGCCTTTTTGCAGTCTTTTTTTGTCTTACACTAAGGGTACTTAGTACCAAATTACCTTATTTACTTTCTAAATCACACTTCAAAAAATACAATACAAAATAAACCTTTATCAAACCAGTACTTTATCTTAGAAATAGTAGTGTAGTTTATTTTTGCCGAGAATATAACAATATTATTATTTTCCCAGTAATCTATATGTATAAAAGGCAAAGTCCTGACTGACGCATCAACGCTGAGCCTAAACTACTGAACCTAGGAACTTGATTTTTTTACAGTAGGCTATTTATATAACGTAACCTCCCACTAAGAAGGGATTTTACGAAATTTCACCTCTAAGGGGGGGAAGGGGGTTTAACGTATGATGTATGTAGAACGCGTATTTTTACAGTGAGTAACTTGAAACTTTGTACAAAACACTCTGTTAGGAAACAAGTAAATAAGTCGTAGAAGTTTTTTAAAACTCGTCCCTTAAGAGGGTTAAAAAGGGGTCCAAAGTTTGTATGGAAAGCTAGACATTTTTAAAGTAAGAGATTTGTAACTTCGGTCATAGACTGTTTGTTAAAAGACTATAAAACTAATTTCGGCATTTATTTAAATTCATCCCCTAAAGGAGTTAGAAGGAGGTTCAAAGTTTGTATGGGGGAAATTATTAGAATTATTAGACGAGACCCGGGAATCATCCCCTAAGGGGCTGAAAATTTGTATGGAGCTACGATATATAAACGAGTTCTACGCGGAAAGAGTCGCGGGCAGAAGCTAGTAAGGTAATATATGTAGTAACCGAAATAAATTAATAAAAATAAGAGGGTATCCGAAATAAGGCACATTTATATAACGTAGCAGTTTATGGTTCTAATGCATTAACGCCCTCTTTGATATTAAATTCGGATGAAGTCACGGCTAACACTAATATCACTCAATGTGCATGCGACTTTATGTGTCCGTTTGTTAACGGTTTCCAGTCCGGCTTATATGTAACGTGACAAAATGTTAACAAACGGACGTTACGATTTCGACGAACTAGAATTAAATCTCTTTAATTTAAACAAATCGAATAGCAAACGATATATTTGAAACTCGCCAAAATACTGCAAAAACACTTGTTTGGTTTGATAAAAAAAGCAATCCATTTACTTTCTGTACGAACAGCATAAATCGTTGCACAAAACGGACAAACACTTAGATAAACTTACTGCCTCAACAGCACGCCACGGTGAATCGGACTTCAACTGACCTATTTCGAAATATGACGTTTTAAACGCACTTTATCTATGGCCAGAGTGTTGCCAGTGTGCCAATTAAACTCAAAGGTTTTGGGAAACTTTTCTCTAAGATTACGAAATTAGCGTTAGCAAACGGACAATGTCCGGACTGCATTTCCGAAGGGACAGCATTAAATTCAAATTTTAACTTTATTCTTAACGAGTTTAAGGCGGTTTTTCCTGAGTAATAAATTTATCAACGTTTAAAGCGTCCAAAAATGTATTTACTTAGTGTTGCCTCTATAGAAATAAAATGCGTAAATGTCGTTGAAAAATCGAACTGTTGGGCGGGGACAGTACTGTACAGTACTGGACAGACAAATAACTGTACTTATAAAATGAATTTTATTTAAGAAAAAATATATAATTATACTTTAAATTAAATAATTAGCAAGTTTAGGAAACACTTCATTCAAAAAACATACTTTTATACGGATAAAAAAATCATAAAACGCGATAATCGCAAAAAATGCAAGGGGACATGACAAAATCTCGGAGTACAACTTTAAATAGAAATGCCCCTCTACGTAGGTACTATAAATCACAACAAAAGAAAATTTAGATGATTTAATCAGTGGAGAAATGCATGGGCTCCATAGATAGGTATAACTTTCCTTGGTCCTAACTCATATTTAGATATTGTGTAAAAACATCTTATTATTGCACCAGCTCTCAAAATTTGAATCGGTTGAGAAATGCGACATGCAGAGGTTAACAGCCGGACATCCAGACATACGAAAGAATTTTGGCCCAAGCTGAAACGGTCAACTTCGTTCGCTTCGCTCGCTTGTTCTAATACTAGGCCGCAAAGCCGCGGGATAAAATATAATATCCTCTCCCCCGCATAATAATGATATAACCCTATAATATAATAATATACATTCCGAAAGTCCATTTAATAGATAGGTGAAAGATGTTTTCAAATCCTATGAGCAGATCCGGAGATTAGATACAAATATAAACAAACTCACAAACTTTACGTCTTTGAAATACTTTTTAGTATTGACCAGTAAAAACAAATAGTACATAGTTACTTTTAGAGTCTGCGGCGCAATACAGCGATGCCTTCTAAATGAAAAAAGCATAAACCGCCTTATCATAATATTCTTTCCGTAACCCTGAGGTGCGCTATAAAATATAAATTTCCTCATCAAGCAGTAGGGCTGCCACTTGCGGCCCGCGTCACGTGCGACGCGGACCAGCCGTGTTTGTTTAACGAACCTCTAGTTGCGGCGGTTGCCAACCCTAGCTGCGAGGGCTGCCAAATACATGATACTGGCATTAGTCTTGGAAAAATATAAAGGAAATAAAAATAGTCGAGTTCAAGTTAAGTATGACTTTGAAATAAGTCGCGTGGAAATGATTTCAAATAGTATAAGGTCGACTGCGAAACTCACTCATTATGTGAAAACGGGTCCTGTCACTAGACCTACTAACTTTTGCCGTAATGTGTATGCATGTATGTACCTAAATACTTTATTGTACACAAGAAAATACAGATAAATTAGGTTAAGTTGGTACAAATGCAAACTTATCCCTGTAAGGGAGCTCTTCCAGTTAGTGTTAGTTCCTTTAAGCAAATGAGCCGAGATCGGGAACTAAAAGATAGACAAACTAACACGTGTACAGAGCCGTATTTACCTCTATGCTAAAGCAAATCAATACTACAATCTAGTGCAAATAAAATATTAATAATGTTTCACAAGATCTAATGCATTTTTCTTCGAAACCGTGAACATTTCGGGTTTTCTTTGAATTTCATCAAATAGAAGTAATATATATGTATTGCAAAAATCCTATAAAATTTACTATTTAAGAAAAAAATGCATTACGTCTAATAAAACATCAGGTCAAACGAAGCATCTAGGGCTAAAGTTGATAGTAGTAGAGATGAAACCTATATTTTTGGGATCAATACAGTGTCTCCATGTACTGAAACGGTACATGTAGTATAAAAACAATTTCTGTAATTTTTCCGTAAATTTATTTCACAATATAAATTGAACCATTAAATACGTTATATTTAATTTTAAGAAATATGTACATGACTAAAACTAACTTAACCTATGGGGCCTACACTATATTTACTTATACCTACCCTAAGTCATTACCACTTGGTAGGGTGCCCATAAGGCTGGCTGCGTTACCCCGCTGAATGGCAATGCCAATGCGTTGAGCGAGGAACGAGCCAGCTCTATGGTCACTAGTGAAGTAGATGAGCATTTTACTAATTTTATTGAAATATCGGAGCAGTGGAAGCAAGAATGGGCAGAAAATCCACCGAGAGATGTCGGGGCTGTTTTAACCTCAATAAACCCCACTGTGAAGTTGCCGGGGTTCTCACTACCCAGAAGAGACTGGTGCCAGCTTAACCCACTACGGACCGGCTGTGGTCGGAGCCGAGCATACATGCACCAGTGTGGATGGAGAGACTCGCCGGCGTGCGAGTGCGGCGCCGCCGAGCAGAACATCGCGCACATCGTCAGCGCGTGCCCGCTCACCAAGTACAGCGGGCAACTGGAGGACTTGTTCACCTTGGAAAATGACGACGCTATCCAATGGGTCCAGCAGATGAACATTAAATTATAAGAACGATTGAATTAGCCATACGAATAAATAAATTGAAAAGGTTTAATGCCTCCGGTCCCCATGGACCCAAGGTCTACACGGCGAACGCCGCTAATACGTAATTATCACCTGAGGATGCGTATTTGCGGCGCTTTGCAGCTTCTGTAATTTAATTTTCCATATAAACGATTTCTTTTAAGTTCATATATATCTTCGATTAAGTTGCATAAAAAAAAATTGTACATAACACTTAGCATTATTTCATAAAACGTAGTGATCAGATTTAATAATATTCCAATGCATAAAAACAAAAATCATAATTTTGTATGAAATTTTGATATACGTTTTTATGCTGTATAAACGTTATAGCAAAAGTTGTTATGTTATATGAGTTTTATATAATTTAAGCATGATGCTTACTAAAGTTATGATAATAGTTTTTATGGCAATCGTTGATTAGGTATGTGTTTCGAACGTATGTTACATGAAATTATACAAAAAGTTTCTATGACGATTGAACCACTGTTGGGTGGGTGTAAAAGCTGCGTGCCCCATAGGCCACAGCCTCAGGGGCGACTGCTTGACTTCTTCAAATCTTCTTGTAGTTATCGACTTCCAAACAACTTGGTTTGAAATGATAATGGTGCTGTGTACACATTGGGAGGGAATTAACCTTCTAGAGGAACGGCACTGGGCCTGGTTACTAATCTGCCGTTCACTATATTCGCATTCCCAGAAAGTCTTAAATTAAATGTCAAGGAACTATCTTACACAAATCGAACTAGCACCACAGTAAGCTTATCTTATCTTATCTTATCTAGGTGAGGGCCCTTTCGGATGCACTTCGACCCAGTGGGATCTTTTGTGCATTTGCCCTCTCCTTTATACCTGCTCCCAGGCTTGCTCCATCATTTCCACAAAGCGGATGATGCAGTTCGCCGGGAGCACCTTGAATTCCTTTGGTTGCGGGTAACCGTTACCAAAGTAGTTCATTCTTTGTCTGGCAAGGGCATGACATTCACACAATAAGTGTTCCATAGTCTCATCCTCCTCGCCACACATTCTACAGTCTAAACTATCAGATAGTCCCATCTTGGCCAAGAGATCCTTGACCCCGTGAACACCCCAGATATAATTCTGAGTTGCTTCCTACTGGATTTCCAGAGTTTCCTGGTCCAGCCCGAGTCCACTCCTTCTATGAAGAGCTTAGAGTGCCTTAAGCCAGCCTCATTCCTCCACTCGTGTTGGTGTTTGGTTTTGGCGCAGGCTTTAAATGCCGATATTATGGTCCCCTACGAGAGTCCCACAAATGGTTCTGGACCTACAAAGTGATTTGTAGAGCCCCCTCTTGCAAGCTCATCTGCTCTTTCGTTGCCGATGAAGCCCTTGTGCCCTGGTATCCAAACTAGTTGCACCTTATTGTGCCTTCCAAGTCTGTTTAGTGCTTGGACGCCATTATAAATTAGTCTAGAGTCCACTTTCGGCGCCGTAAGCGCTTTAAGGGCCGCTTGACTGTCACTGAGTATATAGATAGTCCGCCCTTTGGTTCGCCTGTCTATATTCTCCTGTACACAAGCAATTATGGCGTATGTCTCCGCTTGGGCAATTATGGCGTATGTCTCCGCTTGGAAGACAGAAAGCTCAATAAGGCTTGTGTTATGGGTACTTAGTCAACGATATACACTCGCGGACAAAGAATACGGGTCGGTAAAATACCGGCATATTTCCTAAAATACTGCAAGGTCGTACAGTTATTTTTAGGGTTCCGTAGCCAAATGGCAAAAAACGGAACCCTTATAGATTCGTCATGTCCGTCCGTCTGTCTGTCTGTCTGTCCGTCCGTATGTCACAGCCACTTTTTTCCGAAACCATAAGAGCTATACTGTTGAAACTTGGTATGTAGATGTATTTTGTGAACAGCATTAAGATTTTCACACAAAAATCGAAAAAAAAACATTAAGTTTTAGGGGTCCCCATACTCAGATCTATGGATAGGTCTTCAAAAATGATATTGAGGTTTCTAATATCATTTTTTTCTAAACTGAATAGTTTGCGCGAGAGACACTTCCAAAGTGGTAAAATGTGTGTCCCACCCCCCTGTAACTTCTAAAATAAGAGAATGATAAAACTAAAAAAAAATATGATGTACATTACCATGCAAACTTCCACCGAAAATTGGTTTGAACGAGATCTAGTAAGTAGTTTTTTTTTAATACGTCATAAATCGTAAACCGCAATTTATTTCAAGGAACCCTTCATGTGCGAGTCTGACTCGCACTTGGCCGCTATTTATTTTTTAATTCTTGTCGTGATCTTTATTTATTCTAAATCAATATCACAAAAATAACAGTAAAAAATGACGTCACCAGATTTAAATCGGACTCGTAACGACCCATGGAAAAAACAACGTTAACGGAGCGAGATATCGCAGAAATCGTCATTTTTGGACATTGATATTTTTATGAGCAGATCCCGGAAATTGCTAATACAGTTGGGTATTGTAATGAATAGTATATAATGTAAATAAAACTAGTGTTAAATATAAAAAAAAAACCTATTGCGGTTATTTAAGGTGGTTCGATTTCCATACAAAACGTTATTTGACATTCGTAGGCTAACGGCGTGGTATTTTAAGAAACGTATGTAACAAACTTTCATAAATTGTCTTCCCATTTGCGCCAAATTCCCCCTTTCCTAGGATAAACTTGTATAAACTAGATTAATTTGAGAAATTGGTTTGGGACGTGATATTTTGGGAAAACTATTTTTCTCAAATTAATCTAGTTTATACAAGTTTATTCTAGAAAAGGGGGAATTTGGCGCAAATGGGAAGCCAATTGATGAAAGTTTCTTAAAATATCACGCCGTTAGCCTGCGAATGTCAAATAACGCTTTGTATGGCAATCGAACCACCTTAATTTAGGGTGACCCGAATTTTTTGACCACGAGTGTATTTAATAGATATAGGTAAATACTTAAATGCATAGAAAAGATCTAAGACTCAGAATCAAATATTCATGTTCATCACAAAAATACTATCCCTTACCGTGATTCGAACCCAGGATCTTCAGCTAGGCAGCGTCACTAATACCCACTAGGCTAGCCGATCGTCAAATATTCATAGCTGCTAGTGACAACCCTACTGACTCCATTATTAAATCCATCGGGAACGAAAACACTAGATTGTTCCGCTTGTTTTTAAAGTTTCACTGCAATTCATTGATACAATAACGCAGCAATCGGTGCGGTAGAAATTAAAACTAGTTTTGATTGAAGAGAACTAGCGGGCTGGCAATTTAAACATTAAAACTGGGATTGAAACTTTTTGGTTATAATTGAGCAAGAACTGGGACGAATTGTGAACCAACTCGAATTGCTGTTTAAAGGAAAAATTTATGGCAAATACAAGGTATTGGTTTACTTTCAATCTCATCCGACTACAATTTTCACTAACTAACGTCTAGGTAAGTTGGTTACGCCGTCAGAACAAAATCCCTTTTGGCCTCCTTTCCTTAAAAAGTTGCTGAGACTGTTTACAACCGCAAACGTCAAAAAGAAAAAATAAGATTTCTGTCTATCAATAATTTTCCTTCATCCTGTCAACGCGTAATATTTTTTCACCGCTATATGTTTAAATGATTATTTGTGGACGAATTAGTGTTTTGTGTTTCACCTGACGTATACACGCTTATGCACGTGTTCCCCTGCGCTGAGGACTTCAGTATTTGAGTTATCGGCCGGAGCAAGTTTGTCTACACGGATACGACACGGATCTACGACGAGATATTTGATTCTGCCCGCCCGCTTCAAGAGCTAAAGTGCACACCCAAAGAAAACTCAAGGTAAGCAGTTTCAGCTCTTAAAAATTAAATATCTATTTGGTTTTTTCTTTAAATTAATTCTACGGCGTAATCTTGTCATCCACCTCCGCACCGCTCAACCGCATAGTTCAAATTGTCTATTTACACGGCATAATCATATTTTTGGTCCTATCGAGTTCCGGATTCTTCCGTCTAAATTCTATAATTAACGTTTATTTTCCGCCTGTGAGTGACGTAATACTTGGTCATCACAGTAGGCATATAATTTCACCCGCCATTAACGCTCATTTCATATATTTTGCTTATTGACATCTATATTTCGCTTGACATTGTTATTGATAAAATTGAAATTCTATTTTAGTCAAAATGTCTAAATCAGAAATGGAAATTAAGTTAGCAGTGTTAAAAAGTAAAGAAGAGAAAATCTTTCAGCGAGTTTCTCGCATATATACCGCTACGAAAAATATTTCAAATTTTGAATCGCGAAGCAACGAGTCGTTCATGGCCGATAGTGAAACGATTGATGAAATACGTGTCAGTTTCGAATCAATTCTTGATGAGATGAATAAAATCATCATGTCTCTCGTCCCTGGTACCAAACCGGACTATGAGGCCCTGGATGCGTTCGAAGATATGTACTCAAAAATAAAACGCACTCGAAATAACATTATTAAAATGTCAATACCGCAAAGTGCATCATCCGTATCCGAAAGCCGTAGTAACGGCTCTTCTATTAAACTCCCTCCAATAGAATTACCTTGCTTTGATGGTCGTACTGAGAACTGGCCCATCTTCTATGAGTCATTTAAAACAAACATTCATAATAACGACCAACTGACTGACTCGCAACGTGTGCAATACCTCATGGGCAAGCTAACACATAATGCTCTGAAATTAACCGCTGGTTTAGTGCCTACAGGCGAAACCTATTCCATAATTTGGGACAGTCTTGTCAAAAAATATCAGGATAAACGTGCCTTGGGTACTTATTACCTGAATAATATATTCGATTTGAAACCATGCTCAAATAATGCCAGCAGTCTCAATAGCTTCATTGAGAAGTATTCCGCGTCTATCGCCGCTCTTAAGCAGTTGGACATTCCTGATTTGTCTGATTTTCTTCTTTTAAATTGCGCATTGAGGAAGACCGACCAACAGACTTTACAAAGTTACGAAATGTCAATCCGCGATGTTGAGATTCCGACATATACGTCATTTATTTCATTCGTGCAAGACCAAGTCAAGATTTTGGAACGATCTAGTAGTAGTACCGTCAGCAAATCAGTTGCCAATATACCGGCACAAAATACGCGAACTACATATAAGGCATTTGTAGCCAGCAATGATACCGCTTCAAAACCCGCGATTAATGAACCAGCTTGTATATTGTGCAACAAAAGGGACCATACGCAACTTTATGCTTGCTTAAAGTTTAAAAACATGGTCTCCCCGCAAGTGAGGTTTGAGTTTATAAAGGATAAGCATGGTTGTGTCAATTGTTTAAGTACCTCGCATACACTTATCAACTGTAACTCGCGACACACTTGCAACGTCTGTCAGAAGCGTCATCACACGCTCTTACATTTTGAGTCGAATAAAGCTACTTCCGCTAGTATTAAATCAACGCAATTGTTCGCAAACACTAACGACGCCCCTTCTTCCACCGCTCATGTACCGCGACCGTCAGCAGCCGCGCCTCCATCGCGCTCTCCGCCGACAGTGTTCAATACTTGTGAGCCAAATGTACTTAATGCAAACTCGAACTGTGTCTGCACACCGCAAATAAATACTCCGCTGACGGCTCATCCGCCACGCGATAACATACATACGCAATGGTCACCTGAGGGGGCCATAGCACAGCCGCTTCCTAACGCTTCGGTCTCACTCAAAGTAGAGTCGAACCCTAAGTCTACAATATTGTTGTCAACCGCTCAAGTGTACGCTAAACCTTATAATGGTGATGGCAAGTCGATTATAAGATGTCTAATTGATAATGGCTCACAAAACAATCTAATAACGCTTGATTGTTGCAAAACACTTAACTTACCCGTGATACCGCTTAACAATTCCTATATAAAGGGTGTTGGTTTAACTTCGAGGCCCATACATGGTTATGTTTATTTGAATATTGAATCCCGCATCTACCCAAATAATAAATACTATATACACGCTTTAGTGGTAGATTGCATAACAGATCAACTGCCCGCTCATTTTATCGAAGCTAATGAATGTGACTTGGCATATCTTGCCAATATACCGCTTGCAGATTTAACCTGGAATATTCCAGGCTGCATTGATGTCGTGCTAGGTGTTCAACTCTTCCCGTATATATATTTGGGGAACAGGGTAGATTCTGGCACATGCGCACCCCCCGCCTTGCTAACCACGTTTGGTTACGTGTTAATGGGTGACTATCCTTGTAAGTCCAACTCTAATGACACTTCTTTTACCGCGTTTGTGCTCAATGACCTTGAGTCAAGCCTGAATAGATTTTGGGAATTAGAAGAGATCCCACACAAACGTTTTCTTAGTCCGGAAGAGACCGAGTGTGAGAATTTGTTCACTACTTCCGTGACTCGCAATGATGAAGGCAGATATTCTGTAGCCTTGCCCTTCTGCAAAGATGCCTCTGAACTAGGCAATTCTCGAGCTGTTGCTCATCGCCGCCTACTTTACTTGGAAAAGAAATTTAAACAAATACCTGCACTTCGTGATGATTATAACAAAGTCATCAATGACTATATGCAAAACGGTTATCTTACCGAAGTTCCTGAAGCTGACGTCACTGATGACGGATATTACATCCCTCACCACGCAGTTGTTCGTCCTGATAAAGCTACCTCTCGCGTCAGAATTGTCCTAGATGCGAGTTCAAAAAGTAGCTCAGGCTTGTCTCTCAATGACATCTTGCACACTGGTCCAAATTTGCAGGCAGATTTATTTATTCTGCTACTGAATTTTCGCCTGTTTCCCATAGCAATGACATCAGATATCCGCCAAATGTATATGCAAATCTGTTTGCCGCCAAAAGATTATAAATTCGTGAGAATGTTATTTCGTTTCGATGAAAGGGAGCAGGTTCGCACCTTTCAGTTTACGCGCGTTGCGTTTGGACTCAAATCAAGCCCTTATATGGCAATGCGAACTGTCAAGCAGCTGTGTCTTGATGAAGGGCATCGGTTTCCCGATGCTGCAAGAGTGGCTAGTTCCCAATTATACATGGACGATTTAGTTCATTCTTGTATAAATGAGGAAACTGCAATGCGTTTATCGCAAAACTTAATCGCGCTTTTTAAAACTGGTGCATTTGATTTAGTCAAATGGTCCAGCAACTCACTGTCACTGCTAGATAAGCTGCCCGTATCACACCGTGCTTGTGTTAATTTTGATGACAAGCAAAATATGGCCAAGGTGTTAGGCTTATCTTGGGAACCCTCCGATGATACATTCTCAATGACTACGTCCCCGCCCGCCGGAGGGAAGTGTACCAAGCGAATAATTCTATCTACCGTAGCTCGCTTGTTTGATGTGCTTGGTTTGGTAGCACCTGTTATCCTATACGCCAAGTTGTTAATTAAAGAACTTTGGCTCTGTAAAACAGATTGGGACGCTACTCCCCCTGAACACATAATTAAGTGTTACTCCATATTGATTCAAGAATTTCCACTGCTATCAACGTTTAAGATCCCGCGCCATATTGGCGTATCATCCGATTGTATGGTCAATATTGTTGGATTCAGTGATGCCAGCCTTAGTGGTTATGGTTGTGTCATTTACTTGCATGTGACAAACTTGGCCGGTGATATCAGTGTAAGGCTGTTATGCTCCAAGTCCAAGGTTTCTCCAGCTAAGATAACTACGCTTGCTCGTTTAGAGCTATGTGCCGCTGTTTTAATGTCCAAGTTGATTAAAATTGTGCAAGACACTTATCTGGCTCGCATTCCGATTGCAGGCATATATGCTTTCTCAGATTCAACGATCGCTCTTTCATGGATCAAAGCATCGCCTCATCGATGGTCAATTTTTGTAAGCAATCGTGTTGCTCAGTGTCAAGAAAATGTATTACCAGAGAATTTTTATCATGTCGCTGGAATAAACAATCCTAGCGATTGCTTGTCTCGTGGTATGACACCATCACAATTGGTTTCTCATAACCTATGGTGGAACGGACCTTCATGGCTGCATAATGCGCCAACGGAATGGCCCATTCAACCTTTTCAGACCGCGGAAATTGAACAGTTGCCGGAGTGTAAAACGACAACGTTGACAACTCTTGTGCAACTTGAGCGACCTATACTATATGATTTAGCGCAACGCATATCATCTTGGAACAAACTGCTTAAAACCGTGGTTTATGTACTACGTTTTGCAAAAAAGCTTAACGCTGCAGAGATTGTAAAAAATATTGAAATTGCTGAAACCGCTTTAATACTTGCGATTCAGAGCGTTCACTTTCATGAAGACATTGCTCGCATGAAAAATAATATGGTACCCTCGCGGAAACTCGTCAAGTTGTCAGTGTTTATTGATGAGAAAAATGTTCTTCGTATAGGAGGTCGGCTTTCAAATGCTGATTTACCATTTGAAGCTAAGCATCCTGCATTGCTCCCCAAACGCGATCATATAGTCAACATGATTATTGATCACTATCACGCTGTAAATTGTCATACGGGTGCAGGTCTCTTAATGTCAATCATCCGCCAGCGCTTCTGGATATTGGATGCCAGAACTGTTATTCGAAATAGAGTACATAAATGTAACTCGTGTTTCCGCGTTAAGCCAGACCATCCGATGCCGAAGATGGCTGACCTTCCTTCTTGTCGCTTGCAAGAAGCTAAAGCCTTTGTCCATACGGGAGTTGACTATGCTGGTCCCCTTCGTATAACGCTTTGTCGTCGTCGTGGTCAACATGCGCAGAAGGCGTACATATGCTTGTTTGTTTGCCTCGTCACGAAGGCTATTCATATTGAGTTAGTTTCAGATTTAACATCTGAAGCCTTTATAGCGGCTTTCAAGCGGTTCATATCACGCCGTGGCCCTGTCTCTTGTCTTTATTCAGACCATGGCACTAATTTTGTAGGAGCCAAATCTCAACTAGATGAGATGTATAATCTATTTCGCACATGCGAGTTCAAATCTAGACTTAACCGCGAATGCTTTAATCACCGCATAGAATGGAAGATGATTTCCCCGCGCGCGCCTCATTTTGGTGGAATTTGGGAGTCAAATATAAAAAGTTTAAAGACACATTTGTATCGTGTCATAGGGTCACAGCTTTTAACATATGAAGAGTTGCTAACTGTTCTGGTTCAAATTGAATGTATACTCAACTCACGCCCTCTCAGTGTGCTCTCTTCAGATCCGCACCCTGAAATAATTAGCCCCGCACATTTCTTAATGTCTACACCGCTTCAGTATTTGCCAGCTTCTGAACTGTCTAACGAGTGCAGAAATCTGACAAATCGCAAAAGATTGCTAGAAAGTATTGTGCAATCATACTGGAGAAAATGGCGCTTAGAGTTTTTGCACACGTTGCAAGTCAGAAATAAGTGGTGTACTCCAGATCATCCTATTGTTCAAGGCACGGTAGTCTTGATGGGTGATGATGATGTTCCGCCCCTTCGATGGCCGTTAAGTATAATCACGAACGTACATCCAGGACCTGATGGTGTGATTCGAGTAGCTACTGTTAAAACTAACAACGGCTTATTCAAACGACCTGTTGTTAAGCTATATCCTTTGCCTACACAGTAATTAATTAGCTATTTCCAGTTCTTATTGGAAGATTCTTTTTCTTTCTCATTTATTATCAACCGCATACTTTAATTTCATCTCATATTTTGAAATTCGTCGCATTTCAAGGCCGGGAGCATGGTTACGCCGTCAGAACAAAATCCCTTTTGGCCTCCTTTCCTTAAAAAGTTGCTGAGACTGTTTACAACCGCATACGTCAAAAAGAAAAAATAAGATTTCTGTCTATCAATAATTTTCCTTCATCCTGTCAACGCGTAATATTTTTTCACCGCTATATGTTTAAATGATTATTTGTGGACGAATTAGTGTTTTGTGTTTCACCTGACGTATACACGCTTATGCACGTGTTCCCCTGCGCTGAGGACTTCAGTATTTGAGTTATCGGCCGGAGCAAGTTTGTCTACACGGATACGACACGGATCTACGACGAGATATTTGATTCTGCCCGCCCGCTTCAAGAGCTAAAGTGCACACCCAAAGAAAACTCAAGGTAAGCAGTTTCAGCTCTTAAAAATTAAATATCTATTTGGTTTTTTCTTTAAATTAATTCTACGGCGTAATCTTGTCATCCACCTCCGCACCGCTCAACCGCATAGTTCAAATTGTCTATTTACACGGCATAATCATAAGTAGTGACCTAGGTATATTTATAGAATACCTACATGCACACTTCTGCCTAGTTGGTAGTGACCCTGCCTACGAAGCCGGAGGTCCCAGGTTCGAATCCTGGTGAGGGCATTTATTTATGTGATGAGATGTTGAGCACGAATATTTGTTCCTGAAGCGTGGATGCACTGAAAAAAATGATTTCTAACTGTTTGCTTTTTTGCACAGTTAAAATTTACACAGTTAAACTAACTTATATTTCAGTAAGAATTAATGATTTTACGAGGTTAAAATAACTGAAAAAAAACAGTTAGGGACAAACTGTTATAACAACAGATTAAACAGTTAAAGTAAGTCATTGGTCAGTAATAACAACGTATCATAAACAGTAATTTTTACGTTTCACACAGTAACTAAGCATTTTACTGCGAAAACAGTTACTTTTAAGTCCAAAAAAAGTTATGTTTACTGTTTAAAACGTTGCATATAAATAAATGATAAGTAAACATTACGTTTCGTTACAGTTACTTTAATGTTTCATACAATTATAGTGTGTTTAACTGTTTACAAAGCTACTTTCACTGTTCAAAATATTTACTTTTACTGTTAGAAACATTTCCTTCCAAATTATTTAAAGTAAAAATAACCTTTCGTTGCGGTTGTTTTAGCGTTGGCACAAAGTTAGAGATATAATGAGCAAATTTACTGTTTAACCATTTAATTTTACTGATTGAAAAAGTTAGGATCAAGTATAGGACCAGTAATAATAATGCATCGTTACAGTTACTTTAAGGTTTCAAACAGTTACAGTCATAACCAGTATATTTAGGTGTTTAAACATTTACTTTAACTGTTTGAAAGATTTAATTCCAAATGATTGATAAGTAAAAATAACCTTTCGCTGCAGTTGTTTTAACGTTGGTACAAAGCTACAGATACAACAAGCAAATGTAATGTTTAAACATTTAATTTTACTGATTGAAAAAGTTAGGTATAAATAAAGGAGTAGTAAAAATAATGCATCGTTACAGTTACCTTAAGGTTTCAAACAGTTACAATAATAACCAGTATATGCAACTGTTTAAACATTTACTTTAACTGTTTGAACAATTTACTTCCAAATGATGGTGATAAGTAAAAATAACCTTTCGCTGCAGTTGTTTTAAGTTGGCACTAAGTTGCAGATACAACGAGCATATGTAATGTTTAAACATTTAATTTTACTGATTGAAAAAGTTACAATCAAATAAAGGACCAGTAAAAATAATGCATCGTTACAGTTACTTAAATGTTTCAAACAGTTACAGTAGTAACCAGTAAATGTAACAGTTTAAACATTTACTTTAACTGTTAGAAAGATTTACTTCCAAATGATGGTGAAATGTAAAAATAACCTTTCGCTGCATTTGTTTTTACGTCACCCCAGGCCGTAAGTTGAATGTACCGCCCACTAAGGGGGCAGAAAATCCTACTTCCTGGACAGGGAGACATAAAACGTTGCACTCACCACGGGCGGTAATAAAGAAAGCCTCAGATCGCATATTTATCAAATAACTGTGATCTGAGACGTACTTTATTTCACCGCCCTAGGTAAGTCCTCCTCTCCTTAACATTGCAGTACCCAACAGGGTTCACAATGATCTGTAGCTTTAAGTTAACATCTGTACCTACTTTTGTGATATTGCAATAAATTATTGAGTATTAAATAATGTACTATAACGTTGGTACAAATACAACTGTTACGTTGTAATATTAACTTAGGTGACATCTAGCGTTAGTGCTGGATATTTCCGAGACATTTTCCAATACTCGCTCTGTCTGTGTAAGTTTAGTCCTTGTATGTTCAAACAGATGGCGTCGTGGTTACGCCATTTCGTTTAGTGATTTGATTATTTCGTATTATTTTGATGAACACTCCTAATATATAAATAAATAGCTCATGTATTATCGTTGATTCGCTGCTCACTCTCTTAAAATATAGGTTTTGAGAATTGTCTTAGCGTTATTGTGTAACATGAAAGGGTGTGTCGCCGTAGTCTCTTAGGATTCATACTGCATTTAAAACACAACAATTCTACTGTGTGTCGCTAAAAATAATACTATTGTAATAAGCTGTACTTGCTTGAATGCTAGGAGTAGCATATTAATTAGTATTTCCTCTTTATTAGTCCTTCTTATGCTTAACGTTGTTTTTTTTTTAATAAATGTGTTCATGTTAGTTTGACTCGTCTCTTTTCATATAAAATTAAGCATCCTAGCTACTATTTTAATCTGCTTACTACTACCATGTCGTTAAATAGGTTAAAACGTCTGGCGCCCTTCACTACTCTAACAAACTTCTTACTTAAGCTTTTGATATTCACATTTACCTCCTGTTTTGCATTTAGGGATAAGCTTGCTGATACCGTCACGTTCTCACTTCACCTGAGCTACCTTTTCTGACTAGTCCGAGGCATAACACCAAGATTGGGTAACCGTCATTGCATAATTGCTCACTTTCACTCGAATTTACTTCCACAACGGTTTAAGTGTAAACAAAACGAGCAAATGTAACGTTTAAAAATTTAATTGAAAAAGGTTGAATCAAATGAAGGACCAGTAAAAATAATGCATTGTTACAGTTACTTTGAGGATTCAAACAGTTGCAGTAATAACTAATATAATGTAACTGTTTAAACATTTACTTTAACTTTCCAAATGATGACGGTGATAAGTAAAAATAACCTTTCGCTGCAGTTGTTTTAACGTTAGCACAAAGTTACAGATACAGCGAGTAAATTGAATGTTTAACCATTTAATTTAACTAATTGAAACAGTTATAATCAAATAAAGGAACAGTAGTAAATAATGCAGCGTTATAGTTATTTTAAGGTTTCAAACAGTCGCAATAAAAAACCCGTATGATTAACCGTTTAAATATTTACTTCATCTCTTATATCTTTACGTCATATCTGGCCATAAAGTAGGAATTACCGCACGGAGTGACGTAAAATGTTGTACTTTCCACACTGGCGGTAATAAAGAAAGCCTCAGATCGCATATTTATCACCCTTGCCTGCGTCAAATACATACCTGCGATCTGAGACATTCTTTGTTTTACTGCCCTAGGTAAGAAATGTACTATTATTTATAATTATGCGGTAATTATAGAGAATAGTACATTAGTAGTAAAAAAATACATACATAACTCTAGTGGTTTAATAATATATCCCCTAAGGGGTTCTAATTGGCTGAAACCCATTTATATGAATTTTGGTGAAGATATAATTTTTAATTCCGGGAAAGGACAGGATAGTTTTTATCCCGGAAATCATCTCCTAAGGGGTCGAAATAGGGATGAACATTTGTATGGAGCTACTCATCATCATCATCATCATATCAGCCGAAAGACGTCCACTGCTGGACATAGGCCTCCCTCAAAGAGTGCCACAATGGCTGGTCCTACGCCACCCGCATCCAGTGGACTCCCGTGACCTTTACAGGTCATACGGAGCTACTCTATAATTGAAAATATGTATGTTCAACATACGTACATTTCTACTTATTAATTAAATAAATAGATTAAGTTATATCTGTAATCACCTTAATATGTAAACCAATGTTATGTTAAGTACGTTATTATGGGTTATGTACCACTTTTGTGTGTTTGAAATGTACTTTCAATGTTTTACAACTTGCGCGGGCCCGCACCCGACCCGCACCCGCAACCGGTGTGTGGAGGCCTTAAAAAGTTGTGTTTGTAAACAAACATTTTTCCTGATTCAAGGTAGGACTTAGTCCATTTCAAGGACAGGAATAGTGACGGGATGCGAATGCTAATTGCCATGAAGTTAATCGTCGATAATCGGAATGCCTCCTAGTATTACATGACATAACTATCATTAATTTATTTAATTTTAAGTTTACAGCCCTACATACATAATTGCCCGAAAAGATTGACGGGAGACCAACTAAGAAAAACTAAGAAATTGCGAAAAAAACCCCAAACTTGTTAAAAACCAAATCTCAACGAACGCGAACCAACCATCGCACGTCAACTTTATTCTCTTATTCACTTTTACGCATTAAATATACTTTGCTTTCTCTCTCGCACCTTGCTCGAGCGCCGGCGCCGGCGGCGTCGCAAACCGCTCCACCCGCCCCCACCCCCGCTCGAGAGTCGAGTTATTATTCTCTTCTTATTCTGCTAGCGTGCGTGACGCGCGCACGTACATACGTGTAAGTACCTGTAGTCTATACGAATCAAACAATATTACTTAATTCGTTTTTCGTCGAGTCGACTCAGTAAAGTGCTTGGTTATTATAGAAGAAAATTTGCCTAACGTGTCAACTCTGCTGGAGAGCTGGGGCTTTGATAAATATATTGAAGTGTTTCGTGGTAAGTAGCTATAATGTCTAATTATAATTTGTAACCAGTATTGCCTACTTTCAACCCTCTACAACAATGTTTACACTTGCTCCTAACTACGATATGAATTACGATATAGCTTTCCGAACAGTTAGACATCTGGTAAGGTTTCATTAGAATATACTTAGATGCGGATGCACCTTGAAACATATTTGTTATAAATAGTCCGACTGCCATACTTTCAGACAAGTTTTAAAAATCTTCAGTTGTCAGTTAATAATTATTTCACGCCACTGCTCGGAAATGTGGCAAAAGATGTTCAGAATTCAGGCTTAAAAGCTGGGGTTAGTTGGGCGTCGCACGAACAGGCCATCTATGAAATCAAACTGTCCAACAATGTTAATGTTGGACAGATTGAAGAGCGATTCTCGAACAATCACAAGCAGGCGCGCGGGGAGGAACCACGTGCCCGCGCGCGCTCTATTTCCTCGCAGTAGACGTGAAAAGCACTGTGTGAAGCCTCGGCCAAAAATGGGCTCGTATATAACACGTCCATCTATTGCTTATTTTCTAGCCTCTGCAACAATGTACTATTCATGATATTTATTTCAGAAAACATGTGTGTGTGTGTGACACATGAATTATCGACACCTTGCACAAACTTAAATTATCAGTTTCATGGTATGAAATGTATGTTTACCATTTTGTGGTGTTGCTTGGGTAAATGTATGCTGGTGGAATGAAATACCTATACTTACTCGTACTTTATTAACTCAATTGTCACTCTCACTTACTAACATTTTACAGCATGCTAACCCATGGAACGATCGACCCGTAGACTAATTATAAGTAACTACTTACTTAAAAAAACGTTGACAGTTATGGATGACGCAATAATTTGCAATAAGAATAAGAATAATTTATTGAAAAAATCTTATTGCTAATGTTAACTATGGTGGTTGTTTATTTCTTTTGTTGGATGGTTCTTAGCTAGGTTTCAACCAAATCGGTTTAGCCGTTTTTGAGATATTGAACTTTCAAATGAAAATATCGGGGGTTTTTCAACTTGTTGTAAGTAATAGTAGTTAAATCGGTTTTGTCTAAATTCTTTTAAGTTAAGGGACATCCTTACTTTTGTTTAATAGTTTCAATATTTGGTGTGAAGTAATTAATTATACGTTTTAGGATACTAAAAATGTATAAAATCAACGCATAAACTATTAAGCTATGTGGAATGTGCGCGCGAAATTATATATACAGGGTGGAAAGTTAAAACGGGGCAATAAGGGCAGCTACTAGATCCTTTGCCGCCACGCAAAAATAGCATTAGGATTTCATTTCTAGCTTTTTAAGTGATGACAATCTATATTCACAGATTTTTGAAAAAAAGTACAGTCAGCGAGAAAATCATCACTTTTGACGATTTTGTTTAATGCTATTCGATCCCATTCCTATTAAGGATCAAAATACTCTTCGGGACCGACTAAGGTTTGACTACTAGAACGCCCAGAAATCAAAGAAAACTTTTTCCATACAGTTAGTATGATTATCCCAAAGTGCAATTTTTTTTAATGCCATTCGATCCCATTCCTATTAAGGATCAAAATACTCTTTGGGACCGACTAAGGTTTGACTACTAGAACGCCCAGAAATCAAAGAAAACTTTTTCCATACAGTCAATATGGGAATCCCAAAGTGCAAGTAGCGTTAGTAGTAGTGATCGTCTAGATTATATGGAGACGGAGATTATACAATTTGATGATCGTCTACCTAAAGTACTACTTGCACTTTGGGATTCCCATTTTTTTATTTGTGTGGTCACTAAAAGAAACCACTTTCTTAATTTTCAGCGAAAGTATTTCCAGCAGATTTTTTTTTTTTTTTTTTTTATTGGTTAATCGGCGATCAGTCGCGAGACTATAAGCTGATTTGTTGACAACAAGTGATTTAGTGACTTGTAGGCGTAGTGGCCAGTGCCTCTACTGTCCTTTCACAAAACATTCTTTCTCTTTAGTCGCATCTGAGTAAGAACAGGCTGTAGGAGTTGCGTTGCCAGGGGATTAGGGTGCATAGTCAGGCGTTCTGCATATTTTTTTCTATGCCTTTCTATTTCTTCTTGGATTGTCGGTACTTCGAGGTGTTTATGTATATCTTCGTTCCTGGAGAACCACGGAGCGTTCGCTATAGTGCGCAGAATACCATTTTGTACGCGTTGTAAGCATATAATGTTTGATTTGCTGGCTGTGCTCCAGAGCGGGATACCATAGGTCCAAATAGGTTTTAGTACAGAGTTGTAAATTAGCAATTTGTTGTCAACGGAGAGAGCCGAGTTTCTTCCCAGAAGCCAATATAGGCTCCTGCACTTTAGGTTTATCTCGTCTCTTTTCTTTTTTATATGGAGTTTCCAAGTAAGCCTTCGATCCAGGTGAAACCCGAGGTATTTTACACAGTTGGTGTCTGGGAGAATAGTAGAACCGAGTCTCACGGGTGGACTATCCTTTTTTCTCAGAGTAAATGTGATGTGATTAGATTTTTGTGCACTTGGCCGTATGCGCCACTTTTCCAACCAGGTGTGTGTCTTGTCCAATACATTTTGAAGTTTATTGCTGGCTTCTTCAGGAATTTCATCACTGGCTAGATATGCTACATCATCAGCGTATGTGGCGACAGTCACATCTTCAGTGGTAGGCAGGTCCGATGTGAAAATATTATATAGGAAGAAAATAGCTCTTTCTATTACACAGCTACCAGGGGAGCAGTATGACCTCATGGACGTTTGTTTGATGCCGTTACAAATTTAAAGGCAAAATATCGGAGGAAACATCGATGGCTGTGTGACTCAAACTCGTATATAAAATTTTGGCGAAAATGAGATAATTATACAAAACTATGTAAATTTTTACTATTTACGTTGTGGCAAAAGCATTCAGGATGAAACACATTTTTTACGTATACATTTATTCAAAACCCAAACTCGTATTTGGTATTGAAATATATGTTTATGACACAACCTCATAAATAATTATACAAGTTTGCTAACCTACCTACTAATAAATGAAATTTGATATGGGTGAAGTATTTTTATCTGTAGAAATATAATAAAGAAGAAAAGTCTGTGAGAATGTAGCTTTGCAAGTTTGTATGTAGGGGGTATTTAATTATCCGGAACCAATTATTTTAGGAAGTTTTTGTTGTGTCTTTTTCGGGTTCTGTACCCAAAGGAAAAGGACCCTTCTACTATTTAGGCTCCGTCCGTATGTTCCTGGGTTATATCGTTTGATGATATGCCGAGAGAGATAGCTTTGGAAATTTTTTTTATACTAACAGCATACAGCCTGCCTGATGTGATTCCAGAATAATCACAAGCATGTGGCCGACCCGACCCTTTATTGATTTGAGGATTCGTTATGTTGATAGCTAGAGACGATCACGGGTCCCTCGCTCTCAACACACACACATCCTCGGGAGCTCTGGCGACCTTACTCACCACCCGGAACACAACACCACATAGGTACCTACAGAGCAAACTGTGATGAACTCAAGCCTTAGAGCTGTGTGATAAACGGAATAAAAAAGGATATTTATGAAGTAGAATGGTTTGGGAAAGATATAGAAATAATCAATGGCCAGCCACTTTAGGAATACATGACAATACATTACAACTATTCGTATGACGTAAAAGGGTGTGTTAATTTAAACACTTTACATATAATCCTATTTTCCCATAGAACTTTGACACCGAACCACGAATCTAGCTAAATCTTATAATATGCAGAAGAGCATTTCATTTTTATCAATTATCACCAAGTATTAGTTTGAACTGTTGAAGAGAAGACCAGTTTCGTTTTGTTTATCATTATCATTATTACATTTACTATATTAAAAATAAATAAACCTCACAAATTAAAGTTTTATTTATCAAACGCTGAAGATGATGGCGAAAGATAAGAGACGGATGGCGGTTGCTCCACCGACAAAAGTGAAGCTCTTAAATTAAACAAAAAGATATTAAATTTTAGCGGTCAGTAGTCGTTTATTTCAACAAAATAAGTAAATCGACCTCTTGGCAGAAACACGTATAACATCTTATAGTGCCATACCTGTATAACACAAACTCCTATAGACACATTGTAGATGTGATTGTAAACAATCTTTGTATTATGTTCTACAAACTTACGTGCAGGGTTCGGGGAGTTGAAAGTCCAAATAACACACACTAGTTGTTGTCTTAAGCGGTATAATAGTTCCATAAGCACACACAAGCATATAGGTAGGCACACAGTAAAAGAAAGCACAAGAAAAGCGAAAGGTAAGCGAAATGTTTAGAGCGCAAGGCGGCGTGCGTCTAGCGTTGAATGCGGTAGCGGACTGCTGGAGGTCGCGGCTCATAGCCGCCGGGCGCCGGCGCATCATTGCAGCGTGCGTGACGTCACGAAGACCCGTTGGTGTGCGTTGACATTGGAATCGACACGGCCGGTAATGGTGAGTACTTTGTGTCGATAATTAGCTTTATAATATTTATATATTTACTGTTTGTTTATCCGTTTGTATTTATTTATGCTTATGTATGTGTGCATAATATATATAAGTTTATTTTTACATGTTAAGTATAGATAGTTGTAAGGTTGAGTTTTATATAATTAAGTTTATCATAGTTATGTATATAAGTAAATATTATGTATTTATTAGTATATACATATAGGTGGCACCGCCACATCAGTCCCCTCCAGAGACCGTCTCACGGGCGATAATAATCTGGAAAGGTAACTTTTCGGCCTGATCTGGTTTGCCTTATTACCTTTTTATCTTTTTCTGTTTCTCTTAATTTCTCTTTTAGAGGTATTTTCTTCTCTTTATCTGGTTTTATCTCCTTCTCTTTTTCAGGTTCTCTCTCCTTCTCTTTTTCAGGGTATACTTGCTTCGTCGCAGGCCGTGGCATCGTCTCGGTAAGTAAGTATGCCGGCTTCAAGCGGTCAATAGATACGGTGTTAGTCTTTCCTTTTACTTGTAACTTGAAGAACTTCTCTCCTCTTTCTAGCACTGCATGTGGTCCCGTGTATGCTGCCTTTAGCGCACCACGCACTGCGTCTTCTCTTAAGAAAACGTGGGTGGAAGATGCTAAGTCTTTGAATATAAATGTCTTCTTCGAACCATGCCTTGAGGTAGGCACAGGTTGAAGCTTCTGCATTATATTCTTTAGGCGGGCAGTGAAGTCGGTAAGATCGGATGTTGTGTCGGTGCTAGGATGGAAGAATTCCCCACTGCAGTCTGAGTGGTTCGCCATATACCAATTCTGCGGATGAAGTTTGCAGCTCTTCTTTGTAGGCGCTCCTTACGCCCATCAGGACTAAAGGTAAGGCTTCTGTCCAGCTTTCTTGTGCATGACAGGTGATTGCTGCCTTCAGCTGCCTGTGTAGACGCTCAATCAATCCGTTAGAGGCCGGATGATATGCGGTGGTGCGTCGATGCTTGAAACCAGATATCTTCGCCAGATACTTGAAAAGAGCAGACTCAAATTGTGCTCCTCTATCCGTTACGATGTCAATAGGGCATCCAAATCTGGAGATCCAAGAAAGTAGAAGAGATTTTGCTACAGTCTCTGCTGTTATGTCCATCATTGGTATAGCTTCGGGCCAGCGCGTGAAGCGGTCTATGGCTGTGAGGCAGTATTTAAAACCTTGAGATGGAGGCATTGGTCCTATGATGTCGATGTGCACATGGGTAAATCTAGTTTTAGGTAACTGGTAAGTACCCAAAGGTGCTTGGACATGTCTGCTGATCTTCGACTTCTGGCAGGGTACGCAGGCGCGAGCCCAGTCGCGACAATCTTTGTTTACGCTCGGCCACACAAATCGTTCAGCCACGAGTCTTGCGGATGCCTTAATCCCTGGGTGGCTGAGTGAGTGCAGGCTATTAAAAACTTGTTGTCTGTGCTCGGGTGGTACGTATGGCCTGAGAGTCGAAGTGCTGTCATCGCAGTATAGTGTTGTGGTTGTCCCTGGTATCGTCAGTTTCTTTAAGCTGATGTTGTAATTTCTGTCCCCATTCAGGATCTGCTTGAGCTCTTGATCAAAGTCTTGTGCTTCGGCGAGTTGTGACAAATCGACTGGCATTTCGAGTTCCTCAATTCTTGATAACGTGTCCGCGACAACATTGTTTTTTCCTGAGATATGTTTTATGTCAGTTGTGAATTGGGAAATGTAATCAAGATGTCGGAATTGCCTCGGTGAACAATTTGACTTGTTTGTTGTAAACGCGAAGCATAAGGGTTTGTGATCGGTGAAAACTGTGAATACTTGCGCTTCCAACATGTGCTTAAAATACTTGATCGCATTGTATATAGCCAGTAGTTCTCGATCATACGGCGAGTATTTCTGCTGTGCTGTACTTAGCTTCTTGGAATAAAATGCAAGTGGCTGCCAAGAGTCTTCTATCTTCTGTTGGATCACCGCACCCACAGCTGTGTCAGAAGCATCTGTTACCAAGGCGAGGGGAGCATTGCAGTCTGGGTGGGCTAAGAGCGCTGCGTGGCAAAGGCTAGTTTTGCAGTCGAGGAAAGCCTTCAGTTTTTCGTCTTTCAGGTCGACTGGGTGTGATCCTTTTACGGAGCCGGTGAGCAGCTTATGTAGTGGAGCCTGAAGTTGAGCAGCTTGAGGGATAAACCTACGATAGAAGTTTATCATCCCAAGGAACCTTCTTAGCTCTTTGACAGTTTTCGGCGTAGGGAATGATTGGATGGCTTCAACTTTAGTTTCAAGGGGTTTCGTGCCGTCAGATGAGATGTGATACCCCAGGAACTTGACTTCAGGAACTCCGAAGACGCATTTGGATGGATTGATCACGATCCCGTATTCCTTCAACCTCGTGAAGAGCTGCCGCAGATGATCTTCATGTGTTTCATCATCAGGCGAGAAGATGAGAAAGTCGTCTAAGTAGGCGTAAATAAAATCCATACCTCGTGTGACTTCGTCTACGTAGCGCTGGAACGTTTGACCTGCATTCCTGAGTCCAAACGTCATGAATGGGAACTCGTACAGGCCAAACGGGGTCGAAATGGCAGTCTTCGGTATGTCCTCATCGTTGACCGGAATCTGGTTGTATGCCTTTACTAAGTCGATTGTCGAGAAGACCTTGCATCCGGCGAGCTGATGAGCGAAGTCGTGAATGTGGCGTATTGGGTAACGATCAGGTATTGTTCGTGCATTCAATTGCCTATAGTCACCACATGGTCTCCAACCATTATCTTTTTTGGGTGCTAGATGTAGTGGTGAAGACCAAGGGCTCAACGACGGTCTTGATGTTCCACATTTGAGCATGGACTCAAATTCCTGCTTAGCTATCTTGAGCTTATCCGGTGCCAACCTTCTGGGTGTGCAGTGGATTGGTGGGCCATCGGTGGTTTTAATATAGTGGACCGTGTTGTGTTTGACTTCCCGGTGTACTCCTGGTGGACGTGTGATCTCTGGAAAGTCTCGCATTAAGTCATTATACTTCGACTCACCAAAAGATGTCTTGATGGATGATATGATGTCTGCCGATGCGGATGATACTGCCATTGTAGAGAGGGATGTCGTGTTGTCCATCAAGCGTTTGTGTCGGCAGTCGACGACTAAATTGTAGAAAGATAGGAAGTCGACTCCTATTATTGCTTTTGTGACGTCGGCCACAACAAATTGCCAACTGAACTCCCGACGAAGGCCGAGATCCAAATGTAGTTGTGCGTGGCCGTAGGTGTTGATGACAGAACCGTTGGCAGCATAAAGTTGGTATTTGGTTTTAGGTCGGTGTTCACGAAGGGCTGTCCGTGGAAAAACGCAGAGATCGCTGCCTGTGTCAACGAGAAACTGCATTTTGGTACAACGGTCTGTTACGAACAGGCGACCGGAGCTTGAGCAATCGTTGGCCGCCATTATCGACTGCTCTGACCGTTTCCCGAAGTGAAATCACAAGGCTTGACGCATTTCGTTGCTTGTGACTGAAATTTGGAATGATACCAGCATACGGGCCATCTGCGGTAGCTTGATTGGGACCGATTTTGACTAGCCTCACGACTGCGGCTGCGGTTGTCCCTCTGTGGCCCATTATGCCTACTCCTGGGCCGAGATCTCGAGTTCAGCTCCGCTCGCATATCATGCATCTGCCTAGTTAATTCGGCTATTTGATTAGCCATGAAGTCAATGGTAGAATTATGTGTCATAGCGCTGGTGGACGTACTTGCTATCTGCGGGCTAGGAGGAGTGAGGTCCCAAACGCGGTCCGCGGTACCTGCCAGGGCCTCGAGTGTCTGCGGCGTCGGCTGTGAAGCTATAGCTGCCTGGATATTCATGGGTAAGCGATTAATCCATATTGTTCTTAATAGATCTTCATGTACCTGTGGACCAGCAAGATGTTGGAGATGTCGCAGGAACTGGGATGGTTTACGATCTCCTAACTCTTCGTGGATCAACAATCTCTTCAGTTCCTTCTCTCGGGACGCTGACAACCTGGATATGAGCTCGGTTTTTAGCTTTTCATACTTGTTAGTAGCAGGCGGGTTGACAATAATGTCCTTAATTTCCGCGGCGTACTGATGATCTAGCTGTGACAGTACATAGTAAAATTTTGTCGCGTCGGCTGTGATGTTGGATAACACAAACTGACCTTCTACTTGTGCAAACCAAACAGCTGGTTCTTGTGGCCAAAATGGTGGCATTCGTACTCCGACTCGGAATGTGTCGGCACCATTGGACAACTGCGCGGCGGGCGGCGGTGGCTGTGCCGCGGGAAGTTCCATAGCGGGTGGCGCTACCAGTGCTTGCGTTGGTATTTGTGCGCCTTGAGCAACATTATTTCCTACCCCGTCAACCATTTGCACTCTTCAGTAAGGTTACGTTTAAAGTTCAACCAAAGGGGTCACCAGTGTAGATGTGATTGTAAACAATCTTTGTATTATGTTCTACAAACTTACGTGCAGGGTTCGGGGAGTTGAAAGTCCAAATAACACACACTAGTTGTTGTCTTAAGCGGTATAATAGTTCCATAAGCACACACAAGCATATAGGTAGGCACACAGTAAAAGAAAGCACAAGAAAAGCGAAAGGTAAGCGAAATGTTTAGAGCGCAAGGCGGCGTGCGTCTAGCGTTGAATGCGGTAGCGGACTGCTGGAGGTCGCGGCTCATAGCCGCCGGGCGCCGGCGCATCATTGCAGCGTGCGTGACGTCACGAAGACCCGTTGGTGTGCGTTGACATTGGAATCGACACGGCCGGTAATGGTGAGTACTTTGTGTCGATAATTAGCTTTATAATATTTATATATTTACTGTTTGTTTATCCGTTTGTATTTATTTATGCTTATGTATGTGTGCATAATATATATAAGTTTATTTTTACATGTTAAGTATAGATAGTTGTAAGGTTGAGTTTTATATAATTAAGTTTATCATAGTTATGTATATAAGTAAATATTATGTATTTATTAGTATATACATATAGGTGGCACCGCCACAACATTTTCGTTTTACACGAAAAGCATATTTATAAATTAGCTATTATCGATTTTGATTATTTTATAATGACGAATTAGCTGTCTAAATATTAATAAACATGAAACATGTTGAGTACAATGAACACGAAAAAAATAGTTTTTACGTGTTTCCCTAAAGTGGACATTTCTCATATACGAGTTTGAGTCACACAGCCATCGATATTTATGAACCAAGGGCTCGTCGTTGAAACAAAACGTTAACTCCAGAGTCCGCAAATTGTCATCAGAGGGTAACCTTGAACAAAGAAGACATAATTGTCACAGAAGTTGCCCAGGAATTTAATCTACAGGAAATAAAAGAATGTTTGGAGTGGCTTAAGTCATCTGTGGACAAGTATGCTCTGTGTGCTGAAAAATGGCAAATTACACATAAACTGCGGCTGCAGCGAGTATTGACGGAGAATGAAGTACAGACTTATTTGTCAGACTTCCCGTGCCTAAAACGATCTTGGGGGCTAAAATTGGTAAGTCATTATATTTTATTACAGTTGCCAGGGGCACTTTTAATTACAACACATCATCGCCTTTATCATCCATCATCATTAGCCTATGTAACATGATAATATGTATAATGATATGTAGATGTAACATGTTCTAGAAATTGCCCTGGAACATTTAAATTTCAATTTACATATTTAGCTTACTTAAACTGCAGTTTTTTACATAATATAGGTAAATTATATACCTATAATTTACCTACATTGTTCCAGGGCAATTTATATGCCTTAACTAACCATAAAATATGTTGTTTGCATGCACTTTTCCTCATTCGTATACATTACATTTACCGGAAATATATGTATGTATATTAAGATATTATTTTTATTTTGGTGGAAAATGTTATAGGTACGTTACAAAAAAGTAAGTTTACTGAAATGTCTAAAGGTACAAGTTGGAATCCGACCGCAGACAACGTGACCCAGCGACACTATTGGTTTCTATGTATTTCTATGAAATACCTTTCGTAGCCTAGTGACACGTCGTCAGGCGTCGCCGTGATATAAATACATAGAAACCGGTAGTGTCACTGTCGCTGCGACATGTCGTCTGCTGCTGCTGTCTGCGGTCGGGTTTCTTTATAAACAATGTTTATTTTTCCAGCTCATTAGGAGATTTCGATAAGTGGTATCCCGGGAACGAACTGATATTTCAGAACAAGTTCCAACTTCCCAAGACCAAGATAATAACATTCAGTGAAAAAAAAAACGGGAAAAAGTTCTTTCATCACTTAGTTAAAACTGCTGGCTAAAGGTGAATATTTTATCTGTTTAATGTTTTAAAGATCTGAAAGACTTACAGTACTTCTACTGTAATAAATTAACCTAATATGTAGGTCCCACGGCTATGCCACATAAAGGGAAAGTACCTTGAATATTGAAGATGGAACATTTTACTGAAAGAATACATTAATTTAATTTAAAAAACAATTTAAACTGCATTCATAGATTTTCAAATAACTACATGGTTGAACTGGGAATCAAACCCGCTACATGAGAAAAAAATTACCCTGTAGCTTTATCATACCGATCAAAAGGTTTCATCATAAGGATTATTTCTTTCCAAATAACATATTGTCAGATATAAAAAGAAGGCCCTGATTTAAAAAAAAAATATCACAATTAATCAATCTAATTTATCAAATGTTCAAAATGAGTCCCATTCTGTTGAATACAAAGTCGCACTTTTTTGATTATTTCACACTATCTACCTTTTCTCGAAGCGGTTCGTCGTTTTTTTTGAACCCTCATAGCTTGGGTTTGGATTACACCAGATTAATAAAAAATATCTTCGCTTAGTTTGGGTCTAGGTCGATTTGAGTAACATTGTCCCGATATATCTATTTATTTATAAGATACTTCGCAGTTTAATTAAGAATACTGCTCGAAATGTGTTTATGTTCACAGATGCTGATCCCCAGATGAGCACGCTTGCTGCTCTTATCCTTCTTCCACATATATTGGGACACATAAAGAGTACGAAAAAATCTGCATCAGAAATTAGAGAATGTTTTATTCTTCACGTAGAAGACGAGACAAAGCTGAATGAAGCACGTAAAGAGCGACAAGAAAAATATAAAAACCTGGGGATCACTATCCAGCCCTATATCATTGTTGCTGGACCTCTCGAAAACATTACAACAAGATACGTCGTGTTGGATGATATTGTCTACGAGGTAGCTTGTATAACAAGTTAAACTATTTGATAACACCTTTTTCATAAAATTTGAGAATTATCAGAACCAATCTAATTGCAAAGTAGATAAACTTTAATTAAGATATAATTAAGACAATTGTATATACAGGGAGTCCCGACCGTCTCCGACAATACTCGCTGCAGTCGCAGTTCGTGTGTTATTAGCATTTTTTTCGCACACTGCATAGTTGTCTACAGTCCATAGTTGTCTCTGATGAGAATTTGCGGACTCTGCGGGCGTAGCATGGTTGCCATTTTATCACTTATCGCTGTGGATAAGACATCCGTCACGTTCCGACAGTATGTGAGTGTGAGGAGAGTGACGGGTGTCTTATTGACAACGATAAGTGATAAAATGGCAATTCCATTCTACGCCCGCTGGAGTTACCTGCATTCTGCTTACTTACTTTTAAAAATAAAATAATATTTCTTTTAAGCAAAATGTCAAAACCTTCGTGAGGCATGGCCGTGGGACACCCTGTATAAAGCCTTGGCCAAACACACGGCGCGACGCAGCGCCGCGGTCGGGCTGTGTGTTTGGCCAAGCCTTTAGTCTTTCAGATATTTGAAATATTGAACAGATAAAACATTCACCTCTAGCTGGCTAGAGCAAAGCAGCTGCAGCTGGCAAAGCTGGCTTTGTGATGTGATAATATTATGATGAACAAACTGTGGTGGCGATATGTCGAATAGGGGCCCAGGTTTATCTCTATTGACAACGATAAGTGATAAAATGGCAATTCCATGCTACGCGCACTGGAGTTAACGATTTCCTGCATTCTGCTTAAGGTAAACGTCCGAGTGCTCGACGCTGTACTAGTATATGGCATGGGCACTCTATGTCAAAGTGACATGGCTTAAATTCGAATGAAGACAAATCCTCTTAGTTGGATTTTAATCCATATTGCTTTGACATAGAGTGTCCATGCCATATACTGGTACAGCGTCGAGCACACGGACGTTTACCTTACTTACTCTTAAAAATAAATAAGCCTTGATGAATAGAAATTTCTTGTATGAAACAAATAAGTTATACAAATACTCCTGCCATGCTTTAGTTATACATTATCTATTTACTGAAATACTGTGTTAATGAGTAACTTTTAATTATAATTTACAAACACAATTTTAGTTGGACGTTAATCAAGTGTAATTATATCAAAACATGTTTCATATTATTATCGAGTTGGTCAATGAACCCATGTGTTTACTTATGACTGCATGTTTCATACGCTCATAATAGTCATAAGTCATAATAAGTATAATGTTTGTAATTTCGCCGGCTAAAAATAGCAGTGAGACATATTTCCTTCATTCATGCATAATGATTTCTGCGTTACTTTCAACCGGCGATTTGTAGTTTGTTTTTTTTTTATTTTTGGCCCATGGAGGCTCACATTTATCCAGTAAGTATTTTTCTGACGCATCTCATGGCTTTGTAGTTTGGGGTGTACATACTCGTAATATTATAAGATTATAAAGTTAATAAACACTAATTATTGTGAATTGTGGTCCGTTTTTTTCTGGTGCAGTGCCCGTAAACGTGCAGCAGTATGTACCACTGTGGGGGTAGTATATGGACAACTGTATCCCCAGTACCTGCAAGTTTGGAGAATCAGTAACTGTTACTTTTACACCGCAGGAGCACGTACTGGGGATACAATACCGTCCGGACTGCTTCTCCGCAGTAGTACATACTACTGTTCCACAACAATAACAACAACTGAGGGCACATTTCTTAGAACTGTTTTTTTACAGTAGCTGCTAATGTAGCAACAGTAGTGGCTACTGCGATCAAACTGGTTCTGGAATTGAAACCCTCAGTTGTTATTACTGTTTCTTTGCAGTTATATATACTGCGGGCACAGTTGAAGAAACTGTTTCTACACAGTTAACGGTAATGTTGTAACAGTACCGTTAACAGTGTAGAAACATTTTCTCCAACTGTGCCCGCAGTATCTATAACTGTAGAGAAACAGTAATAACAACTGAAGGTTCAGTTCCAGAAACTGTTTGATATCAGTAGCCGCTACTGTGGCAACAATACCGTTAACTGTGTAGAAACAGTATCTGCAACTGTGCCCGCAGTATCTATAACTGTGGAGAAACAGTAATAACAACTAAAGGTTCAGTTCCAGAAACTGTTTAATCGCAGTAGCCGCTACTGTGGCATCAGTACCGTTAACTGTGTAGAAACATTTTCTGCAACAGTGCCCGCAGTATCTATAACTGTAGAGAAACAGTAATAACAACTGAAGGTTCAGTTCCAGAAACTGTTTGATTGCAGTAGCCGCTACTGTAGCAACAATACCGTTAACTGTGTAGAAACAGTATCTGCAACTGTGCCCGCAGTATCTATATCTGTAGAGAAACAGTAATAACAACTGAAGGTTCAGTTCCAGAAACTGTTTGACATCAGTAGTCGCTACTGTGGCAACAATACCGTTAACTGTGTAGAAACAGTATCTGCAACTGTGCCCGCAGTATCTATAACTGTATAAGAACAGTAATAACAACTGAAGGTTCAGTTCCAGAAACTGCTTGATTGCAGTAGCCGCTACTGTAGCAACAATACCGTTAACTGTGTAGAAACAGTTTCTGCAACTGTGCCCACAATATTTATTACTGTAGAAACAACTGAGATCACAGTACCTGAAACTTTTTCTTCACAGTTATTTATACTATTCATACAGTACAGGTTACTGTAAAGAAATAATAAAAATAACTGAGGCACAATTGCAAGAACTGTTTCTTTCACAGTTATTGATACTGTGAAACACTATAGTTTGAGAGTTATTTCAACTGTCTTAAAACAGTTACTTTAACTATTTAAACTGTTACATACAACTGTTTAAACACTTATAAGCATTATATATGTGTTACAACAGTTAAAATTACTATTTGTAATATAACTGTTTTAGCAGTTAAGTATAAAATTACTTACTGTCTATAAACAGTTAAAATAAAACAGTAAGTTTTACTGTGTGAACTGTAACTGTTTTAAAACAGTAATACTAACTGGTTTTAACAGAAGGCTCCATTTTAACCTCGCAAAGCAGTTAATTTGACTGGTTTTCGGGTTAGTTTCACTGTTTTTTTTTTCAGTGTGTTTTCTATGCATATATATTAAAGTACTTATTTATCTATTATACACTTTTTTACCCTTCGTTTTTTTTTCTTTTCGTAGCTTAGTATGGTATTATTTTGAACTTAAATTGTTTATAATTAATTTATATAAGTATGTATGTATATCATCGTCTATTACTCATAGTACATACAAGCTTTGCCAAGTTTGGGACTAGGTCGATTTAATTACAGATTGTCCCCCAGTATATATATATATATATATATATATAGGCTGGAATAATAAAGGCGTGAATATCGACGGCCAACGCCTTAAATATCTATGCTTTGCGGACGATATTGCTATATTTTCTAATAAACCCGAAGAACTACAAAAAAATATACAGGAACTTCATATAAACAGTAAGCAAATCGGGCTCGAAATGAATCTTGGTAAGACAAAAGTCCTGAGCAACGGTCAGAGAACAAAAATTTATATCGATTCGGAAGAAATAGAGTATTTACGTACAAAGCTACATATATTTGGGCAAACAAATGTCATTCGGAAAAGACAGAGGCGCTATAGAATTGGATAGAAGAGTAATGAAAACATGGAGTAAATTTTGGAGTTTAAAGGAGGTTTTAATAAGCCATATTCTCATAAAACTAAAAAAACCCGGCTAAGGGCGAGTCGGACTCGCGCACGAAGGGTTCCGTACCATTATCTATGAAAAACTATTTTATTTGTTGTTATAGCGGCAACAGAAATACATCATCTGTGAAAATTTCAGCCGGAACTATCCCGGTATCAGTGAGATACAGCCTGGTGACAGACAGACGGACGAACGGACGGACGGACGGACGGACAGCGGAGTATCAGTAATAGGGTCCCGTTTTACTCTTTGAGTACGGAACCCTAAAAAGAGTTCTAGATACATGCCTACTACCTACCGTGCTTAAGCTACGGCTGCCAAACTTGGGTGTACACCAACGAAATAAAGCAAAAGATAAGAACTTGCCAAAGGGCCCAAGAAAAAAGTATATTAAACTTGAAAAGACTAAACAAAGTAAGACACACAAAAATAAGAGAAATAACAAGAGTTATCGACACACTAGAACACTGTTTGGAAATGAAATGGCAGTGGGCGGGACACGTAGCGCGGATGGACGACCAAAAATGGACAAAAAGGGTAACACTCTGGAAAGGACCATTTGGTGCCAGGAAACGTGGCAGACCACAAAGGAGGTGGGTCGACGACATCACCAACACCAAATGGCAAGGCGTGGCGCAGGACCGGTCAGAGTGGCAGAAGCTGGGGGAGGCCTTTACTCGCGAAGAGGTCCACCAAAATAGTTAATAAGATAATATAAATTATGTTTTTAAATTAATTGAATAACCAGATTAACTTATACATATATAGTGTTAAAGTGTGGAATTAAAAGGCTTTTTTATTTTTATTTTATTTTATTATATATATTTATTTATTTATTCATTTGATACGCACCGTATATAATAAAAAAATAAAAATAAATATTACGGGACAATCTTACACAAATCAACCTAGGCCCACGGTAAGCTGAGTAAGGCTTGTGTTGTGGGTACTAGGCGATGATATATATAATAGATACATACATATAGATACTTATATACATACATAACATCCATAACTCAGGAACAAATATTCGTGATAAATACACAATTAAATGCCCTGACCTGGATTCGAACCCGGGACCTCCAGCTTCGTAGGCAGAGTCACTACCAACTGGGCTACGGAGGCCGTTGTATATGCTACAGCATAATGAATTACTCGAGAGTTATGAATCAATCAGACATCTTACAAAGTTAGACAGAAAAAAAAAACTTTATTCGAAGTACCTAAATTTCTTGGAAGATGTTAAATTATTACGAATGAAGCGAAATCATCTTGAGCCAAGATTTTTTTTCTCTTGGTTCTCGTCTTAATTCAAGATGATTTTTGTTTCATTCAAGATCATGGAGTGTCTTTCTAATTGTTTTCTTATTTCTTTTTTTTTCTGTTAACATCATCATCATCATCATGGCTTCGCTAGCTCGTCCAATGTAATTTCTTCACTAAAGCTACAGAATTCTTGACGATATTTTTCTTCGCTGAAATATTTACTGGTTTTTATAGGTCCGTTTGAATACCTACTCGCCAAAACCACAAAATATATCATTAGAATAAATAATATTTAAATTGAATAATTATCTTCTTTCAAAATAAGCTATATTTCTTAGAAGGTAAGTAACATGGTTAAAGAAATAATTTAGCGTAACTTAAAATAAATTAAAAACCGGCAAAGGAAATGAACTCAAATGGCTTGAAGCGATTTTCGACATCATACTTTCTAAAGGTCGTATGTCAAAAAATTGTATAGTAGCAAAAGAAACCTTAATATTAATACATTAAAGACCACATCGCAGGACATCGGAAGAAGGATATGTGCCGTTTAGGAAAGGAGCCCGTTTCCGCTCGTCGATTTTTCGAAGCGTTGACTGATAGCGTTAAAAAGTTAAAACTCTATCCGTTTAAGCGAGCAACTAGTGACCGATTAGTGTACATTCACTTCAAGTTTAGCGTTTAAAACTCTTAGGTATTTTTCTGATAATTTTCTTCTTTTATTAACTATAAACTCAAATTCACGTAAGCTCAAAATGACAGTTGTTATGTTCCAACCCTCGTTCGACACCTTACTCAAGAATTTCTAATACTGCCAAGTTTTTCAAACCAGATGGTCGCTCTGTTTATGTGTATACTCACAGTGATTGAATTATGGACCATTGAATCGTATACAGTAAATAATTATAAAAAAAAACCTCAAATTATTTATTTTGCTCGTATGTACGAACGCATTAAAATGCATAGATATTAATAAGTCCTAAACCGTTATATTTGATTTTCACTTGATAAGACATGTGGGACTGGGCCGGCCACGTCTGTCGCATGCATCCAGATAGGTGGGCTAGTATAGCTAACAAGTGGGTGCCACATGACGGGCGATGTATTCCTCAGCAATTGGGCGGAAGAGGCATCTAGTAGGGACGCATGGAGATCATGGGCCTTTGCCCAGCAGTGGGACACACAATAGGCTCATAAAAAAATAGACATACCTACTTACTTAGTCCCGCAAAATTAGATTGTAAATAAGTAAGTAGGTACTCGTATTTTTCTCAAATCGAATTTTTAACTCGATGAATACTCAAGAAGCGGCCAGCAATATACAAAATTCAAATGTGTAATATTCATCTTACTCCTAACATACTTATTTAGATGAAATCCTCGTATCTTAAACATCGCAAGCCTGGAATATAAACAACAGTATGCATCGCCATAAACACAAACCCGATACAAATATAGGTCGTAAAAATAAATAGCTCACCTTGGTAATTCCATTCCACATATGTACTTACATATTGTACTACGTGTACTTGTGTAATTATTGCCTAAATATTTAGACGGTGCGAGGCGAGCCCATAAAACCCTCGAAGTTATGGCCTCCCCAGGCCGTAACGAGAAGCAGTGTGCCTGGTAACCGCGCAATGTACATTCGACCATTATTTTTGTAGCTTTTCAAAATGGCGGAAGATTCTTTCCTGTGACACTGTTTTTGGAGGGAATAATCTGTGGAGTTTGTTGCCGTGTGTTGCGGAGTTTTAACTTCGGAGGCGGTATCGAGTATTTGCTGTGGCAACGGATTTTTTTAAAAGTGTGTTCTGCGGGTGTCGCTTAGCTATTCGAGCGAGAGCTACCTATTTAGGACGCCTAAAAAATGATACCTAGTTGATATGTCGTCGAAATGTTACGTACATAATTACCCTGCTGTTCTTTGAATGTAATCGACTATAAATAGTACCTACTACCAACTAAATATCCAAATCATCTAATTTATAAAATCAGGCGCTAAGTAACTCACATCATCTAGAGAAGTGGACTATCTTTTAGCGATGGATAAGAAAAATAAGACATGAGTGTCTCGACACTTGTAAAAATTGGTAGGAATATTAAGAAATCCTGAAACAATAAAAGCATTTTACTTCATAATAATGGTTTGTATACTTAAGCATAAATAAAATAAATAAAAGCCTTTAATTTTTACTTAAAAGTATAACAATCAAAGTAGGTAATTGACATAACATATTTAACATCATGATTCTTATTACCCGACTGCCGAAGGAGAGGAGGGTTATGTTTTAAGTAGTAAATAGTCACCTCTTTGGCGTAGGCCTCCCCCTTATCTTTCCAGAGTGCTCTGTCTCTGACTTTACTCATCCAGAATAATGAAATACTTAAGCATATAAAGGTTTAATAAAGTACCTAAATACTTTATTAAAAGATAATTACAAATAATAAAAGAATAATAAAGTTAACAGTCTAGCTATTCCTGGCACGCAGACAGACGGACCCACAGCGGAGGCTTAGTAACTGGGTCCGTAAGGTTGCCTTTGGGAAGGAAAAGGCAACCGCCTTTGGGAACTCGACCCTAAAAAAATATCTAGTTGTATTCCCTGTCCGTAAGGTTGCCTTTGGGAACTCGACCCTAAAAAAATATCTAGTTGTATTCCCTGACCCCGAATATGTATATTTAGACACCAAGTTTGTGATACTATGTGATTTAGAACCCGAGATATTAAACCTATAATTCAAAATGAACGCCATAACAAAAAAGACGGAGCCCTACTAAAACTAATTTTGATCATCCAGCAAACCGGCACCAATTCCAATATACCATATACCATCATATTTGCTTACACAAACTTATATTGTTCATGATTAAAATACTATGACTAAATTATGTAAAACAACAAACATTTTAGTTAGTTACACGAAGTCGATGGAGTTCGCTTCTCGCGTCCGATATTCGCATCTTCACATTTCCAGGAGTAAGACCCGTCTCCAGTTCTCTTAGCTCGTCTGACAACAGCATCATGGTCTACAGTCCTCAAGTCATACGCCCAACCAATCCACGCGAAAAAATCGATGAAAGTCTTCGAGAAATTGCACCAGCTTCCTAACTCAGCCGCCCGATAGTCCCAAGAGAAGACGTGGTGGTAATTGTGGGAGCCTTCGCCAAGCGTAAATAACATTACAGATTTGTTTTTTGTGGCCACCACTTCTTTATCATAAGGCTTGTTCCCAAACGCGTGAGCCGCGCTGTTGATCAGAGCGGTGAAGTTGAGGCCAAGAATGAAGCGCAGCATGTTCACATGATGGGCGTTGCTGAGGGTTTCGTTCCAGAAGTGCATGGCAATGGCCGTTGGCAGGACGTAGCATACCAGCGTGAATAGAATCGCCGTATGTCTGCAACACAAGAGTAACGCTTTTTGATCTAAAAAAGTATAATTAGTTGGGATTCACACATTCACAGTTATCAACTTTGGAGTTGATTAAATTAGGCCCGGCGCTCTCTTTGGGATCTATGCAATACTTTTTTATTTGCCGCTTCAGCATATCTTTGTACCGCAAGAGTTGACCACCTTAGTATATACTATTATTTGAATTGGTTGACTTATATTATGGGTTTTTGGGATTTCGGGTGAATTCATGGATAGTTACAAGTGAATTGCTGACCCCTTGCTAAATTGAGAATTCGTTGTATCGACAGTTAGAGACGAATGCAGGTTCCTCAGTCTCAACTAAACGCTAACTCTGGAGACCTTACTCACCAGGAATACAGCCCCACTTACCAACAGAGCAAGTAGTCTTATTTATAAATCGTTGATCAACATGTATAATAAACACTTCAATTCTACACTTCCTTCTTACGGTATGGTTTGGTTTAGTTCTCCCTTGGGGTTGGACGTTAGATGGCAGTTGCTTCCGCAAAACTAGGACCTAAACCAGTTAAAGGGAAAACGCTAGGATGAGTAGGAGAATGTGAGCCTTAATATCTTTGCACAGTAATACATCTTCTTCACTTACTTTTTTTGGAATGCCAACAAAGGATTGATCAGACATGTCTATGTTCTGTCCTCTCCTGTGGACCTCAGGGTGCTTCTCGACCAGCAGCCAGCCAATATATGAGTAGAAGAACCCCCTGGTAGCATTGTGGGGGTCGGCGTCTGTGTCGCTGTATCGGTGGTGCATGCGGTGGTCGCGCACCCAGTTGTACACGGTGTACTGGCCTGACAGCGTCTCGAATGCAACTATAGGATCATCTGGAGGGGCAGCTTAGCTTTGTAGCTCTTGTTGGACCAGAGTCTGTGAGCACCGCACAGGACGCCCAGGATAGAAGCTTCTAGAAGAATAGCAGCTAAAAAAACAAATTAAAATTACGGTAAACGTTCCAATGCTTTACACCTCAATGCCTGATAGTTAACCGCTATATTGTTTTGACATAAGATTAAAAGTGTCATGTATGAAGTTAGTGTCGGGCACTGGGAGGTTTTATCATCATCATCATCATATCAGCCAAAAAACGTCCACTGCTGGACATAGGCCTGCCCCAAGTGGACTGGGACGTTTACCTTTTATTCAATATTTTTCACAGTCAATTCTCATGGGTCGAAGTTTTGGGCTTGTCGTAGGCACAGAGTCATGAATGCAATTGGTTTTGGTAAAAAAAAAGTGATTGCAATTTTCAATATATTTTTCTGGTCTCCTCCATACCGGCTGGTCCAAGGTAACGAACTTTAAGGTTGTGTGTTGGGGCCATTGGTATGCATTAAAACGAGAGTAATTACCAAAGACAATCGTGGGCCAGCGTGCTGACGTAAAGCACAAGTAGAGGCCGTAAAGGCCTGCAGCGTGGAAGTAGGAGAACAGCACCAAGTTGACGTAGGACACGCGGAATCGCCACGAGTCAGCCTGGGGGGCAACCATTTTTGGCAGCTCTGCTGGCTCTTCCAAGATAACGTCCTTTTGGGTTGTGTTTGGAGCCATTGTTTAACTGGAAGAACATAACGTTGGGTCTTTAAGAGCTCGAGGGGCCCGGCCAAGATAACCCACGGTGAGGGTGGGTGACAGTGGCAGCACCACTTTGTATAGTCTTAAGTGCAAACTCACAGAATAGGAACGTTTTCTATGTTTATGCGAGTAGCTTTTGTATGGACTCGCACTAAACACTAATCAATTTACGTAAACGGGCCCTAACTCATGGCCGAAACCTTAAGCTTACTAATAGACGTTACCAGCTTACAGGTGAAGTCTATATATGACCGGACCGCATATTGGAAGATAACTCTATAGGTCATTTTTTTACCACCTCAAAAGAAGAATAAACTGCCCAAATAAAGGAAAAAAGAACCAGAAGCTGGATTCCAACAAGGTGGTCTGAGACCATCAAAAGAAACCAGAAAGTTGATTCTAAGCATAAAACAGCTCGCATGGCCCTTGACTGCGTCGTATGAAAGGACATCGTGACTAGTCATTATCTTCAATCGTGAGGGAATGACGAAGAAAAAAACCGGCCAAGTGCGAGTCAGACTTGCGCACGAAGGGTTCCGTACCATTATCTATAAGCATATTTATTTTATTCTGTTTTTAGTATTTGTTGTTTTAGAGGCAACAGAAATACATCATCCGTGAAAAGAAATGAAATGAAATGAAATGAAATATTTATTTGCGGAATACGGGTCGGTCACATTATGTTGGTACAAATACACGGTACAGTCCGCCGTACTCTACTTAAATAAGCATGCAAAATAATAGCCTTTATTTTGCTGTGGGTTAAGAACAAGCAAAATAGAGGGATTACTTATTACTAGTTTTTATACTTAGAAATTCATTAACAGAGTAGACACATAGTTCGCATAGCCATATAAACAGTTTCTTCTTGAATTCTTTCAGGGGTAGGTCTTTTATGTCTCTAGGAAGCTTGTTGAATATTTTGATACACATATAGTACGGGGTACGGCTGGTTTGTTTTAGACGAAACTTTGGTACGTAAAGTAGATTTCATTGCCTTGCAAAATTTCAACTGTAACTATCACGGTATCAGTGATATACAGCCTGGTGACAGACAGACAGACAGACAGACAGACATACAGATAGACAGACAGACAGACAGACAGACAGACAGACAGACAGACATACAGATAGACAGACAGACAGACAGACAGACAGACAGCGGAGTCTTAGTAATAGCGTCCCGTTTTACTCTTTGAGTACGGAACCCTAAAAAGAAGAGTTTTCTTACCTGTGCAGGTTGGGCGGAGCAAAATTCGCACCGAGCGTAGTAAATGAGTTACCGACTGCAATAAAACAAGTTGGTTCTCAATTCCTTGAATAATCAGAGTTCATCAAATATATAATCGGCCCACAAATAAGGAGTTGGGTATTTTCTGTAGTATCTCATGCACTTGATCGCGGAGATAATTTTATAAAATGAAGTGGAAATGTGTCTGATATGTCACCATAGTCCTAATTTAAAGAATGTTTTATTAAGTATAATTCACTTTAAACTTGTATTATGCATGACCAATTAAAACATGCTTTACAATAAACACTACAGCTATTCAACTTTGTTTTTTGAATTTATTTCTTGACTCGGAACTTTTTATAGAGCTGCCAGAGTGTCTAGTACCCACCGCTGTCAACTACGCATTAGTACTTTTAAACAAGCGCAATGTTTGCAAACTAACGTTTATGTTATGGTTATAACAAAAGTGCTAAAATAAGTAGTTGTTTACTATCTAAATTATACAGCCAGTATTATCGCGTTTTTATGGATGTTGATACTAATCAAATCTTAAATCAAATAAAATTCGTGTAAATTTCGCGTTATTCAATTAAGTATCCCTAACATCCTGCAATGACGATGCTGTGATAATTGGGTGTGTTCAGCCGTGTCAATTTACCAAATTTTGTCTAGTTGGCCGATAGATGTCGCTGTTACCTTCAAATCGATTCCTGCTATTGAGATTTTTCTTGGAATAATGACCTCTGGCCATTGATTTAGTATATGTAACTGTTCTCGGCAATTAGTTAAAGGCCCCTTCGGGGCCCAACTTAAGAAACTACGAAGGAAAAGTATATGTAACTAGATACACAATCGGCCGAAAAAAATGGCCGTCCAAAAGAACCGGCTGATGGAATTGGCCGGCTCTTTCGCGTTTAGTCTGGTTCACAAAGTACTTTGTTATATACTGAAATAGAGAACAATCTGTGGGCCTAAAAACGGTAACCCTGTACTTAATTGATGACATTTGATGCGCCATCTAATATTTTTAATTGAAGACTCCACTTGAATGTTATAACATACAAAAAGTGCGTCGGTCGCAGGGTTTGAACCGGGGCTCATCCTTCCCACCCCACGCTACCGTCCCATGCTAACACTCGCCCCATCTTTCACAGGACCAGGGTCATCCCGTCCAGCATCTTGCCAACGTCAAAAAAGAAATAATACCGGCCAAGTGCGAGTCGGACTCGCGTACGAAGGGTTCCGTACCATTATCAATAAAAATATTTATTTTATTCTGTTTTTAGTATGTATTGTTATAGCGGCAACAGAAATACATCATCTGAGAAAATGTCAACTGGAACTATCACGGTATCAGTGAGATACAGCCTGGTGACAGACAGACGGACGGACGGACAGCAATATTAGAAGGGTTGAGGAACTGAAAGGATGTTTTCTCATTTAAGTATTTAGAGTTGATCTTGAGACTAGGCGCGGACGCACCACGCCCATGTTGTTGATATGCCACTGATTTGCAGGAAGTGCTGTGCTTCCAGTTTTCCCGCAAGGCCAGCTAAAGAGTGGAACTCACTTCCGGCAACCTTTTCCCAGCTTCTTACAACTAACCCACGCTATGGATCAAACACAAGCTAGCAAGCACGCGATGAGTAGGTCCAGCATGTAACATTGTCCAGCCTAATGCTAACTACAATGTAATCCTATAATCGGAAACACGTCATATATTAACTTTATTCAGCTTATTAGCTTTATTTAGCTTCAGTCGTTCACTCTTGACAGAGAGGTCACGGTTTCAAGATGATGTAAGGATAAAGCAACTCCACTTGTTACGGTGTTCAGCATCACGGGAACACTGGATTATGGTGGATTGTGTCGCAGCTTTTATCAAATCCGTCCAGTGCGTAGGAGAACGACCGCGCGATCGCTTTCCCTCTACCCGTCCCTGGACAACGAGTCGATCCGTGGAGTTTTGGTTTCGAGTAATGTGCCCGAGGTATTTGAGTTTAACTTTATACAAAATAGTTAAAGCACAATAAATAAATAACGGGGTTAAAGTTCGACAAATCTCGCAATAGCCATGGACACACCCGTAAAGCCTTTCAGGTTTCACGTTAACAACGCGTTATAAGCCACTAGTTCAAACGCGTGGACATATATACACTCATATGTAAAATACATTATGCTAGCTCAGTAGAGTTGTTCAATCAATCGACACTCAAATCATTACCTCACAATTTCAGTACATGTTTTAAATGACAACGAGACCGGAGGTAAGGATATAATATTTCATATATAAATATCAAATTTAAAATAACAGCAGCTTTTAAAGTTGCGCTTTTATAATGAACTTAATTTTCATCTGAATTTATACTATAAGGGAAAATGGGTTCAGGCAAATAATAAAGTATCATCATCATCATCATCATATCAGCCGAAAGACGTCCACTGCTGGACATAGGCCTCCCCCAAAGAGTGCCAAAATGACCGGTCCTGCGCCACCCGCATCCAGCGGACTCCCGCGACATTTACCAGGTCATCAGTCCACCTTGTAGGCCCAGCCTACCCACACCGCGCCTTCCGGTACGTGGTCGCCACTCGAGAACCTTTCCGCCCCAGCGGCCATCGGTTCTACATGCAATGTGCCCCGCCCACTGCCACTTAAGCTAATAAAGCCAATAGCTAAAAAGCTTAAGCTAATAGCTTAATAAAGTATATATTTAAGTATCATGATCATGACACTTCGCTACCTCATTTGAGGGCTGAACCAGTTTATGTAAACTCAAAAACCGTCCCATTTCTAGTGCAGTTGGCATATTGTCAAACAGACGAGCGCTGACTCGGCGTCATAAAACCCGTGCTTATGCAGAGGCACGCGTGACCCTACCTCAACTATAAAACGCCGTTTACCTCACAACCTCAACCGAACATCCGCCCTTTTACAATCGGTCGAAAGGAAGGATTTTACGAGCCTTGTAGGCTTAGGTCGGCAGTCCAGCTTTGTAGTTCGGGGTTGATGTACCTAATGCCTACTATGGTAAATAATCATATGAGTGTAGGAAATCCATCGGTAGTTAAGGCTCTTTAAACAGAACTCACGTTGTGGAACACCATCGTCCCGTTCAAAAACGAATGTGAAATTCGATGTTAATATGTATATCATTGACGTACCATAAAGTAAATAGACTCACAATGCCGAACAAAAATTTCTAGAAATGTGCCCCAAAATGACAACTCTAGCTATATTTCAGTAGTTGGTAATAGCGTTAACTTATAACCTGCATCAAGATATATGTTTCATAAAAAAAAGAACTCAGTTATTTAGACTTTAAGCACCATATTAGCAAATCAACATCAACAGATAAAATACTTTTTAGTTTATTGAGATTTTATCATAATGTGACTTAACTGCTCACGTCAAAACTAAATAGCGAATGAATGGAGTCGCGTTTTAAAATTATTTTAACAATAATTTATGTAGGAATTTAAACAGAAAGACCAATATCACAAATAAATCAGGTTTCTTTATTTTACAAGTGGGGAAAAAACAGTTTCAAATCTCCAAATTGTAACGTAAAACGTTACATAACTTTCGTTTTGTTAATTAAAATGAGTAATAAAAAGATGTAATATAAAATAAACATTAATGATTATAAATATGAACATTGTTATCGTTTAACATACAATAAAATATGTTAATAGTTTATTTCGTTGCGGCACGTATTTCCCTGACGAACTGTACCTCTCTACGAGCGCTTGATTATGACTCGTATAACCGGTGGGACGCGATGTGCCCTTGCACCCGCGCCGCGCCCGCTCCCGCGTGGCCTAAATAGCCGGCCGCGGCCGCCGGCTCAGAGAGAATTTGCAATCGTCGCGGGCGCACGTACACTTTTCTCACAGTGTCATCACACGTAGCGCCCGCGCATTCGATATATTTTTATTATTTAATATAATATCGTTTTGGGCACCAGATAGCCCCAAGTTACCTTCAGTGAGTGTTAAAACCCCTAAGATATTGGGTAAGTGCTGAACATTCCATAAGAAATAGCTTTGAGTAGGTAGATTTAAGAGTATGTCTAACGGTATTTCCGTTAATATGCTTTCTTGCTTGTTTTCGCTTTAGTAAAGAACTTACATACATTTCACCTTCTTCCGCTGTTTAGTTACAACGCATCATTAATGTTTTGATTATAAATTATACCTAAAGTTAAAAAATTAATCTCATAAAATTAGTACTCATTTTGTAAACTCCGTCTGACTGTGACATCCGCATTTCACCAAGCCAATTCACCATCACCATCACGCAGTACTTTCTTTCCTGCTTCTGCTAATGCCGGTCACAGTCAACGGGGATAAATACTGGACTATTTTATTTACACGACGCGCGGGGGTACTGTAACGTAAAACGTTACATAACTTTCGTTTTGTTAATTAAAATGAGTAATAAAAAGATGTAATATAAAATAAACATTAATGATTATAAATATGAACATTGTTATCGTTTAACATACAATAAAATATGTTAATAGTTTATTTCGTTGCGGCACGTATTTCCCTGACGAACTGTACCTCTCTACGAGCGCTTGATTATGACTCGTATAACCGGTGGGACGCGATGTGCCCTTGCACCCGCGCCGCGCCCGCTCCCGCGTGGCCTAAATAGCCGGCCGCGGCCGCCGGCTCAGAGAGAATTTGCAATCGTCGCGGGCGCACGTACACTTTTCTCACAGTGTCATCACACGTAGCGCCCGCGCATTCGATATATTTTTATTATTTAATATAATATCGTTTTGGGCACCAGATAGCCCCAAGTTACCTTCAGTGAGTGTTAAAACCCCTAAGATATTGGGTAAGTGCTGAACATTCCATAAGAAATAGCTTTAAGTAGGTAGATTTAAGAGTATGTCTAACGGTATTTCCGTTAATATGCTTTCTTGCTTGTTTTCGCTTTAGTAAAGAACTTACATACATTTCACCTTCTTCCGCTGTTTAGTTACAACGCATCATTAATGTTTTGATTATAAATTATACCTAAAGTTAAAAAATTAATCTCATAAAATTAGTACTCATTTTGTAAACTCCGTCTGACTGTGACATCCGCATTTCACCAAGCCAATTCACCATCACCATCACGCAGTACTTTCTTTCCTGCTTCTGCTAATGCCGGTCACAGTCAACGGGGATAAATACTGGACTATTTTATTTACACGGCGGATGAAAATTCCAGGGTGCTACCTTGCGGCTGGAGCACTGCAAAACTTACACCAGGGTTCCCTGGTGCTGCCGGCTGACGTCCCTCGGCCCGTCCCATCTCCACGGCAGTCCCGAGATCCAGGGAAGTACTGGCGTGGTGGCAGCGACACCCTTTTTGAGCCAGGGAGCAATATCAGACGGCATTCCGATCCACCCCCTTTCGATTTTTTATTCGTGTGCTCGCGGCGTTAGCGGGAATAAATGCGTTTCATTATTTAAACTTGTGCTTTAATTTAATCTCGCCCGTTAAAACGTAGCACTGGCGCCCTTACCGTGGTTAATTTAAGGTCTGATTTTGCTCCCAGGTGGGTCGTTGTGGTTTGTGTGTGTGCTTGATATTTTTTTTAGTTTTGTGAAACGTTTTTTCAGTTTTTATTTTGGTTGCCAGCAACTAAGGTGTACGGATTAGGTACTTGTTTTATTGGGTGTTGTGAAATTATAAATTGAGTGGTACAGTCGGACACATAAATTGTGATTTTTCTTTGTAAATGTACTTGTTTTAACAATAATTAGTATACGATTTTGCCGTGTCCGCTAGTACAGTCTGCCAAATTAAGTAGTTATTTTTAATATTGTGTTTTTTTTGTTTTAAAAAAAAAAAAACTTTAATTTTGTTTGGTTTTGTGTCCGTACACAATAGTTGCACTTTTATCGCTTTTTTCGTTTTTATTTTTTGAACGTAACTTTTTTTCTTTGGTTGCGCTTATTTTTTTTGTATTTAGCCATTCGCTTATTAGCAAAGGAAAAAAACAACCAAAACGTTCATAATTAATTTACTGATTCTGTAACAGACGGAGTATTTTGTTGTTTTTTTTTTCTGACGGTTTGTTCAGCATTTATACAATTTAGGCACCTTGCGATTGCCTCACATATTTTATAATGGCGTGGCCTATTAAATTCATGTCGCTACAGAAAACTGAGTTGGAATATGAGGTTACAATTCGTGGCGAAACACCTGCGTCCACAGTTCAGGACCTGCGTAGGCAAATTGCTAGATGTGGACCGCTATTTCCGTCAGAAGACATACTCACGAGTCCGTTTGATGCAGACGAGGATATAGATGGCGTTGCAGAAGTGCTTGAAAAAATTAATTCACATTTAGACACCAAACCTCTGGACAAAAGCACCTTGCTCCGAGCACAAAATCTGATACACCACCTATATCATCGGCTTAACCGCATTACTTGTGAGGATAAAGATCACAAAGATGCTTACGACCAATGCGTCACCAAATTTAAACTTTGCTCCGATCGCGTTAATTTGCTCAAGGATAGCAACGTAGTTGATCCGCTCGCTTCATCCTCTAATGAGCCCCAGGTTTATTCTGCGAATTCTGGTTCTCCACTAAACATCTCTGTGACTTGTGACGCCAGCGGTGCAAACCAGCTGTCAAAATTGAAGTATGATGGCAAAACCTGTGTTAGGGCGTTCATACAGCGCGTCTCCGAATTCTGCGAGGCAAAAAATATTTCGAGTAGCAAACTCTTGCATAACGCCACTGAAATATTCACGGGTGATGCGATCCATTGGTTCAGAAGCGTCAGGGAGAACGTGCACACGTGGGATGAACTGGTCGTACTATTGAGGCAGGATTTCGGCCAGGCTGATTTTGATTACAGGCTGCTATCCGAAATCAGGTCTCGCACTCAGGGAGAAACGGAAAATATAGTGATTTACCTATCTGTTATGTCAGGTCTTTTTTCGCGCCTCTCAACCGCCTTGTCAGAGAACGACAAGCTTGAGATACTCCTTCATAACATTAGACCGTGTTACGCGAGTACTCTATCTTCCGTTTCTCAGATTAAGACCATAGACGAGTTGAAGACATTGTGTAGAAACTACGAGAGTATACAGTCGCGTCTTTCCCAGTTCAAAGAACCTCCGCGACCAAGTTCAGACACAATGGCACCTGAGTTTGCCTATACTGGTGGTAATTCTAAAATTAGGACGAATTATAATAACACCAATAGTAATGCGCAGTTCAATTTTAATAAATATAAATACAACAATAATAATTACAACAAATCATATTCAAATAGCAACAATCAAGTTTTACATACTAAGACTAACCCTAACTACGTGGACGCTGTTGCTTCTTCGTCACGAAAGACACATTTTTGTCCGAGGTGTCGTGTAGACACCCACAATCTGCGACAGTGCACGGCAAACAAAGATAATATATTGTGTTTTGTTTGCGGACGAAAAAATGTTAAAACGCCTGACTGTCCAGATTGCAATAAGAATAAGAAGCAACAGCCAAAAAACTAATCAGTCAGAATTGTGTCAATGATAGTAATGTAGCTAAATTCGATAACGAAGATTGGCAAAAGTGGTTACGTACAGTCAACTTGTTTTTTCAATCATATAAAATTGACACAATTCTGAAAGAACACAATGAAAACGATAACAGACCTTACGTATCTGTAAAAATCAACGATGTTACTATCTCTGGGTTATTAGATTCCGGCTCGGCAGTAACTATTTTAGGTAATGATGCTCATTTAGTACTGATTAATTGCGGACTGAAAGTAGTTAAAGGTGAATTTATTTCAGTCACGGCCGCAGGAGGACAGATGTTACAGAGTGAGGGTTATATTGACATTCCATTACATTTTGATGGCAAGTTTCACATTTTGAAAGCTTTTATAGTGCCAGGTATACAAAATAACCTCATTCTGGGCGTTGATTTCTGGCGCGCTTTTCAAATCTGCCCAAAATACCTCAGCAGTCTCGTCTTAGATACTGACAAAAGTAATGACGTATTACCGAAACCAGACGCTTTTATTCAAGGTTACAATAATTTGGACGATTCACAAAAACAACTAGCTGACAACGTCGTTAAACAATTTGAAGACATTTCTTTTCAACGCAAGGGTCTAGGTGTCACTAACTTAATCACACACCGCATTGACACCGGCGACGCTAGCCCTATTCGTCAGCGTTATTACCGCTTGTCACCAGAGAAGCAGCGCATCCTGGTTGAACAAGTTGACGAAATGCTCGCACTTGATGTGATTGAGAAAAGTGAGAGTAGTTGGTCATCGCCGGTTCTGCTCGTCAACAAAAAGGACGGACAACCACGCTTCTGTTTAGATAGCCGTAAACTGAACTCGGTGACGAAACGAGACGCGTATAACCTGCCATATATTTCAGAAATCTTGGACAACCTCAGGGATGCTCGTTACTTGTCTAGCATTGACTTGTCCAAAGCTTTCTGGCAAATTGAAATAGCTCCGGAGGACAGAAACAAAACTTCTTTTTACGTGCCAACAAAAGGAACTTTTCATTTCAAACGAACTGCTTTCGGTCTGACCAACGCTCCTGCTACTCAACAACGATTAGTGGACCTGTTGTTCTCAGAGTTCGACCTTAAAGTATTCGCCTACCTGGATGACATTATCATCGTCTCCGAGGATTTCAATAGTCACGTCACCTTGCTTTTACGCGTCTTAGACAAACTTAAACAGGCCAATCTCACAGTTAATTTGGACAAGTGTAAATTTTTCAGTAGCCAGCTCAAATATCTCGGGTACGTCGTCGATGGTTCCGGTTTACGCACCGATCCAGCAAAGGTAGAGGCTATTTTGAATTACCCTACGCCGACGTCTCGTAAAGACGTCAAGCGATTTCTTGGTACCGCGACATGGTATAGACGATTTGTCCCTAATTTTAGCACCATTGCTGCCCCGCTAAATAAGCTGACTTCGTCGAAGAAAGGTTCGCCACCTTTTAAGTGGACCCCTGAGGCTAATTCTGCTTTTCAGCAACTTAAGGAGTGTTTAGTTTCTGCTCCAGTTCTCAGCTATCCGGACTATAGCAAACCTTTCGAAGTGCATACCGATGCCAGTAATTATGGGGTAGGCGCTATGCTGACTCAGAACATCGATGGTAAGGAGCATCCGATCGCGTACATGTCAAAGAGCTTGTCACCAGCTGAGAGGAATTACAGCATTACTGAACGCGAGACGCTAGCTGTAGTGGCAGCCTTGGAGCATTGGCGTTGCTACGTTGAAAATGGACAGCCCTTCACGGTCTACACTGACCATAGTGCACTCAAGTGGTTCCTGTCCATTAGCAACCCAACCGGTAGATTGGCTCGGTGGGGCGTTCGCTTGTCAGGCTTTGACTTCATCCTTAAACATCGTCGGGGCGTTGATAATGTCATACCAGATGCTTTATCGCGGGCACCCGTGAGTGCTATTTGTACCTCCAACTCTCATTTGAACTCTAGGGACACCTGGTACACCAACATCTATAACGGTTGCCTGCATAGTCCTATCGATTTTCCAAATTATATAATTAAAAATGACTCTTTATACCGATTGTCCAAAAACAAGCACGAACTTACTTCCGAATTTTCATGGAAATTGGTTGTTCCCGCAGAATTACGCGGAAAGGCAATTATAGAAAATCACTCTGAGCCTACTGCCGGTCACATGGGCATTTTCAAAACGTACCGCAGACTTGCTTTGCGCTTCTATTGGCCAGGCATGCACCAGGACATTGTCGAGTTCATTGGAACGTGCGAAAAGTGTTTGTCTTATAAGGCTCAGAACCATCAAACCCTAGGGGAAATGGGGAGACCTAAACAATGCTCTCGCCCGTTCCAAATGATCTCGATAGATCTGATGGGCCCGTTGCCAACTACACGGAAAAGGAACAGCTACATATTTGTCATCACTTGTTGCTTTTCCAAGTATTGCTTAATATTTCCCATTAAACAGGCTACTGCAGAGATAATAGTGAAGATTTTAGAAGAATCGGTTTTCTTGGTGCACGGTGTACCTCAAACAGTGCTAATGGACAACGGATCTCAATTTGCTGGTAAAGTAATGGACAATTTCTTAAAGTCGTATAATGTACCAAATGTCTATTACACTCCTAAATACACTCCTATGGTAAATTTAGTTGAAAGATTTAACCGCACTATTATATGTAGTATTTCTACCTTCGTGAATGATGACCACAGGTCATGGGACGTGTTCATTCCGAGAGTCCAGTTCGCGATCAATTCTTCAGTCAATGAAGCAACAGGTTTTACGCCTTCGTTCTTAGTATACGGTAGAGAACTGGTACCATGTGGAACGCACTATACAGATACCGACATTGGAAAGGAAGTGTTGTTTCTGCCACGCGACATCTACGCTGAGAACCTAGGTTGTCTGTCCTCGATTTTTGATGACGTCCAGAAGAGGCTTTGGCATGCCCATAGTAAAAACACCTCTCATTATAATAGTAGACGTAAGCCTGCTGAATTTAAGGTTGGTGACCTTGTCATGAAACGTACTTACTTCTTAAGTGACAAGGGCAAAAATTTTACTAAAAAGTTAGCACCAAAATTTATTAAGACGAAAATTATAGCCAAGAAATCCCCATTAGTGTATGTGCTTCAGTACTTAACAGGCAAAGATCTAGGCACCTGGCACATAAAGGACCTGAAATTGGTTGGTGTTAATAAATAATACGGTACTACAGGCTTACGTATCATAATATTATCATGTATACAGTTTTAATTTTCTAGCGTCTTAACATCTTTAAGCACATGTACCTGTCAGGTTTCAAGTTCTTGTAACAAGTTACCTCATTGTATTATGATAGTAAGCGTCAGCAAATATAAAACTGAAAGTTAAATAATTGTTGACGTAAATATGCAAGCATGATGTATGAATGAAGAATTATGGTAGTGTAAGTACAGGTACTCAGGTAGTGCGGATTTTATTACAACTAGATGTAATAAAATCCTTCACGACGCGCGGGGGTACTGTAACGTAAAACGTTACATAACTTTCGTTTTGTTAATTAAAATGAGTAATAAAAAGATGTAATATAAAATAAACATTAATGATTATAAATATGAACATTGTTATCGTTTAACATACAATAAAATATGTTAATAGTTTATTTCGTTGCGGCACGTATTTCCCTGACGAACTGTACCTCTCTACGAGCGCTTGATTATGACTCGTATAACCGGTGGGACGCGATGTGCCCTTGCACCCGCGCCGCGCCCGCTCCCGCGTGGCCTAAATAGCCGGCCGCGGCCGCCGGCTCAGAGAGAATTTGCAATCGTCGCGGGCGCACGTACACTTTTCTCACAGTGTCATCACACGTAGCGCCCGCGCATTCGATATATTTTTATTATTTAATATAATATCGTTTTGGGCACCAGATAGCCCCAAGTTACCTTCAGTGAGTGTTAAAACCCCTAAGATATTGGGTAAGTGCTGAACATTCCATAAGAAATAGCTTTAAGTAGGTAGATTTAAGAGTATGTCTAACGGTATTTCCGTTAATATGCTTTCTTGCTTGTTTTCGCTTTAGTAAAGAACTTACATACATTTCACCTTCTTCCGCTGTTTAGTTACAACGCATCATTAATGTTTTGATTATAAATTATACCTAAAGTTAAAAAATTAATCTCATAAAATTAGTACTCATTTTGTAAACTCCGTCTGACTGTGACATCCGCATTTCACCAAGCCAATTCACCATCACCATCACGCAGTACTTTCTTTCCTGCTTCTGCTAATGCCGGTCACAGTCAACGGGGATAAATACTGGACTATTTTATTTACACGGCGGATGAAAATTCCAGGGTGCTACCTTGCGGCTGGAGCACTGCAAAACTTACACCAGGGTTCCCTGGTGCTGCCGGCTGACGTCCCTCGGCCCGTCCCATCTCCACGGCAGTCCCGAGATCCAGGGAAGTACTGGCGTGGTGGCAGCGACACCCTTTTTGAGCCAGGGAGCAATATCAGACGGCATTCCGATCCACCCCCTTTCGATTTTTTATTCGTGTGCTCGCGGCGTTAGCGGGAATAAATGCGTTTCATTATTTAAACTTGTGCTTTAATTTAATCTCGCCCGTTAAAACGTAGCAAAATTATGTATTGATATTGGATTATACAATTATATTATAGTTAATTAAGAGTCCGCAGTTAGCTCAATTCTCCATACAAACGTAGTTACGCTCTCATTTAAAAACGACTAGCTAGTTTGCTCTAAAACTTTGTACTTAGAATACCGTCCAGGTATTTAATTAGTTTATGTAGCTTCAGTACCATAGTAAAAAAATCAGCAAAATTAAGTTTTTCATACAAAATTTGTTTTTGCTGTATTTTGTTTGTTTTATAAACTGGATCCATATAAACTTATTAATTTTGCCTGACAAATTATTGGAAAATAATTGAAATTAAAATTGGACTCGTTAGTCCATTTCTTCCCATGACAGGTGTGGCAATTTTAGTTGGCTGTTTAATCCATTTTTTGTCGTATATATTATCCGAAGCAGAAAAATGAGTCCAACAAACGACGCGCGAATAGAATAGAATAGAAAGTTCTTTATTGTTTTTCTTTTCGGTGTTATAATCATGTCCGCTAAACGCGTGTCTCCTTTATGGAATATCTCTTAAAGATCAGTACATTTATTTTATATCGTGTAGCAAATTTACAGCTCACAGATTGTAACATATTGATGTTTTACTTAGCTTTTTATTTTAAAGTCGTTTGGTTTAAATAAATCGTCTCGACTGTCACGTGCTATGACTGCAGCCGATCTTGCATGTCGCTGAGGATTTCTTGTAAATCTTAAATATGAAACCATATAACGTAGGTAACAACGTCGTAAAAAGTATCTAATACCGACTCCTTAGATTTATGTTCTGCGACGTACGTCATTTGAACTAACAAAACTCATTATTTAAAACATGTTTAAAACTATTAAATTACAACGAGTTTACACAAATTTCGTTACGTTATCAAGAGAATTTACTGGAATAAATATATCCCATCTTTTTTTCTTGTTTTTTTGTTGGTATTTACGCAGTTTTTGACTGAACATTTAGACATATCTGACAACCAACAAGTCTGACGGTCGAAACCATACTAAACGCAAAAGAGCCGGCCAATTCCATCAGCCGGTTCTTTTGGACTGCCATTTTTTTCGGCTGATTGTGTATCTAGTTACATATACTAAATCAATGATGTATATGTATGATGTGATGTGGTAATAGTATTTATTACATGCCGAAAACGGCACACAACAATCGTAAAATCGTTTCGTGAAAATGACTGATTTTGACTTCTCCGCGGGTTTTAAGTCATGCACGAATTCGCAAGGAGGAGCCAGCAGCAACATACGCTTGATACACACACGTCTAACGCGGCAAAACAGTCTAATTCGGAATTTTCCCGCAGCGGCCGCAAACTCGTAAAGTTACTCGAGTTACTGCAACGCAAACTCGCTTATACCGCAAACTTTATAAACAACGGTGCAGTAAGGGCGGTTTCCAGTAGCTTTTGCGAGTTAGGGTTCCGTACCGATGTAACAAGTCAAATTATTATTTTAACTGGACTAAATATTTTGCAGTAATTATGCCTTAGGTGGACTGATGACCTGGTAAAGGTTGCGGGAGTCCGCTGGGTGCAGGACCGGCCATTGTGGCACTCTTTGGGGGAGGCCTATGTCCAGCAGTGGACGTCTTTCGGCTGATATGACAATGATGATGATGATGCCTTATGTCAGATCATAACGCTCCGAAATCAAGCCTTAGATAGGATTCCCAAGAAAAACGAAAAACGTGGCCTTTTCTAAAGCAGAGGACAATCCATGCAAGAGCTGCGCTGTAGGGAAAACTCGGAGTGCAGTGTTAAAGACCGATCGCAATAGTCTTATCAATGAATTGAGTTATATCAGACCCTAAAAATACCTCGTAATTGGGAATGGATGAAAATTTTAGAAGTCCCTGATTATTATTTTTTGGTGATAGAAATAACCTTCCTTAGTACCAGCAGCAGACTTTTCAGCTGCGTCAATTATTTTTGAAAAATATAAACAGTTTCCTGACTTATGTTTCGGGCAAATAAGACACTTTTCTTGATCCTTCTCATATTACAAAAATATTGTCCCCATTATGTCGAAATTTGTCTTCCCAATACACTAATTTAACAAAAGTAAAAATACAATACAATAAAAAACAGTAGTATACTTTGTACCAACTTACAGAAAACACCAACTTTAAGAGCAGGGGCAAACAAAAACATAACGTTGATTATTGGCAACTTAAATATAACTATTTTTTTACGGTACCAATAATCAATCATTTTGAAAAAAAACGGAACTTAATATATATATTTAAACAGATTTACTATAATCTGTATAGTCTGTATTTCCCTATGTACAAACTTCTACTTCAATATCAGAACGCTTTTGGCGTCACATACCATACCGTATGACAAAGTGTAGTATGTACACTTGGGTTATAAATAAAGAGATATTACGTAATTGCGTTTATTTAACGCCAAAACCAACTAACAGATCTGTAAATATTTACACAATACTTATATGCTAAACAGTTCTCTACTAAGCATTATATAAGTGACTCATACATATATAATGTATAATGACCGCGTTACGAATAGGTACCTACTTCGCGGCTTCGCACCTGATTTATTATCAAACCGCTTTTAGATTGGCTTGCAGTTGACAGTTTTGCCATATACTCCAGGCAAAATACGTTTTCGAAAAACATTAATGTATAATAGCGTTTTTAGGGTTCCGTACTCAAAGAGTAAAACGGGACCCTATTACTAAGACACCGCTGTCCGTCTGTCTGTCTGTCCGTCTGTCACCAGGCTGTATCTCAATAACCGTGATAGTTAGACAGTAACAACAACGAATACTAAAAAACAGAATTAAATAGATATTTATAGATAATGGTACGGAACCCTTCGTGTGCGAGTCCGACTCGCACTTGGCCGGTTTTTTTTTGTTTATTTCATTTTAAAACGTTATACTATGATGAATTCTCAAGAATCCAACAAACTTTACACCCACAAGTAATTATTATATAGATTTCAATTTTTTAAGCATTCATTGTCTTTTTTGTTTGATTTATATTGAATATTTTAGAACAAATGAAAATGAACCAAAATAAAGATTACAACATGTATTAATATTTATTCCGACTTTTCAGGACCTAATCAATTTTTTTTTGATGTCCGATGTTTTGTTCGATTGTGCCTCTAGGTACCTATTTAATTGATAATAGGTATATTATAATAGATATCAAGCTGATGTCGAGTCATATGAGGAAGTCACGAGGCTGGCAATGGACAGAGAAAAGTGGCGGTTACTCCACCGACAAGAGCTAGGCTCTTAAGTAATGATGATGATGAGGTATCAGCTACTTCGTGAAAACAACCGTTTGACAAGAGAAAAAAAAACTACTTACAGAAAAAAATCGTGAATTTAATATCAGATTTTGTTTTAATATATTAATTCTAATAATAATGTTGTGCATGCCGAAAATAATAATAATAATATATATATAATTTAATATGTTTTATAAGCCATTCGTTATGGAAATAAAGAGGCTACAATAATAATAATATCCGTTACATACAAGAAATTTGCTATTATAAATTAGTTTTTATCCATACAAGCTGTCAGTTCATTGCCTAGAGTAATATAGGTACAGCTCGCAAGAACCACTATAGCCAAGTAGTAAAGCACCCGACTTTCAATCTGGAGGTCATGGGTTTGAACACCGGCTCGTACCACTGAGTTAAAAAAAAATACGAAATACCATTTCATATTTTTAACAGTGGCTTTTTAGTGTAGGACAACATCGCGAGGAAACGCCAATCCAAAGCGGACCCTGGGCATATAGGGCACAACCGGGAATATGAGGATGATGAGTATTGCCATGTACGCGGACGAGTAATATGTGTCATGTGAACACCGGGGTCACTACCGGAGGCCGTCGGCAACATAAAGGGTCTGCTAGGCTTCCTGGTGGAACTGGGTTGGCACGAATAACAGTAGTGCCAAAACCCCTACGCAAAATAGGCGCATTTATGACGCCGAGTTGCGGAAACCCAGCCCGCGTACAACCTATATGTGTCATGTGAGTTCGTGGATTGGCTCAATACGTCGTGATTGTTACTTTGACGACCGCTTTAGCCTAGTTGGTAGTGACCCTGCCTACGAAGCAAGAGGTCCTGGGTTCGAATCCCGGTAAGGGCATTTATTTGTGTGATGAGCACGAATATTTGTTCCTGAGTCATGGATGTTTTCTATGTATTTAAGTATTTATTTATCTATATAAGTATCTATATCGTCGTCTAGTACCCATAGTACAAGCTTTGCTTAGTTTGGGACTAGGTTGATTTGTGTAAGATTGTCCGCAAATATTTATTTATTTATTTTATAAAACAAACAAATTAAATATTTTCTTTTAAAGGAACTTTTTACTGTGGCCACATTGACAGGCGTATGCTTATAAAACTACTGCCTACTTCGCAAGCTACCACTGTCTAATTAGATTTTGCAGGCATCGTTTATGCATCAATAAACTACAAAATATATTTTAGGGGACTTAAGCATAGGGGCTGTACATATATTACGTCATTTCAAAATAGTGGGGGGAGTCTGACCATTGGATGACGGTAGTCATTTTATTAGGCGGAGAGGGTCCATTCAATGAATTAACAGGTTGATGAAAGGGGGGGTGGACAAGCCCATATCTACAGAGTCAAAAAAACGAGTCTTCTTTCCTGTGGTCAATAGGTAAGGGGTTACTTGTATTGGAATGTAAATTGTTTTCATCGCATAAAATTATATGTACCTACAAGGGGAGACAACTATTATGAGAATTAAGTGTCCAAATAAAAATTAGGCTTTAAAGCCATTACCTTGGGAAATGTCCACAGGAATGACGCAAACCTAAAAGTCTGTATGACCCTCTAGGGCGGGTTGCATCAATCATACTTTACTGACCGGTAATCGTTAAAAATGGTGCTAGGGGCAGTTAAACTTCCCAAAGGTACAAACTGATTTTAATGGACGTTACTTACGATTAGGCACAAAAAGGTAGGAATCAACCGAGTATCACACGATAATGTACCTACATTAAGATCACATTAGGACGATATTTGCCTACAACAAAAAAATATTATGTAACTGGATTACCAACATATAACATGAAAAAATACACTCAATGTATAATAAATGGACAGTTTTTAGACGGTAGTTTCCAACAAGAAAATAAATGAAGTACCTATTTTTACATTACCAAAAATTTTTTTTTAAATAAGTACTGTTCAAATATTAAACGGCAACTTTTTTTGCTATTTTAATAATTTTTATATACATTAAAACAAAAAATAAACTGGCCAAGTGCGAGTCGGAAACGCGCAATAAGGGTTCCATACCATTATCTAAAAAAACACGTTTGTTGTATAGGAGCCCCCTTAAATATTGATTTTAAGTACATGTTGTTACAGCGGCAACAGAAATACATCGTCTGTGAAAATGTCAACTGTCTTACTATCACGGTGATGAGATAGCCTGGTGACAGACGGACAGACAGACAGACGGACGGACAGCGGAATCTTACTAAGACGCCGCTGTCCGTACCCAAAGGGTAAAACGGGACCCTATTACTAATAGGGTTCCGTTTTACCCTTTGGGTACGGAACCCTAAAAAGGAGACTGTTTGACCTCAGAAGGGGCTATTCATTTATTACGTAACGTACAAATTTAACCACTTTCTGACCCCCCTCCCCAGCGTAACAAAACTATATTATGACTTTGATGAACATTTTTCTTGTAAAGAAAGACATGATCGGACCCCCTTCCCCCTAAATCGTCGTACCTAAATAATATATTAATAGACCCGAAGACTGCGACGACTCTTCTTTAACCACAAATCGTTTCTAAACAAACGTATCTTAATCTATTAAGCAAATAGGACCTCATTAAGAGTCCCTAGGGCCTCCATCTAAATACTTATTTGTACCGTCACGCCCAGGTGCGTGTCAATTGAACTTAACTAGAGGACGACATCCATCTTCCAACTATCAATTTCATTCTAATCCAATCTCAATAGCGCACCGCAATAACATACAATTGGTGGGAAGTTCACAAAAGACAGCAGGCGTTTTCGTGTAGTTAGCATGTCAATTAATTCAAACTTTTAATTTACCTGTTTTGTTTATAATCTATGATAATATAAGTTCAGTTGCACTTGTACTTTTTGAATTCTTAATTACTTATCTCGTATCATTGTCGTTTTGTTTTTGTTCGTGTTTGACGACCGCTTTAGCCTAGTTGGTAGTGACCCTGTCTATGAAGCAAGAGGTCCTGGGTTCGAATCCCGGTAAGGGCATTTATTTGTGTGATGAGCACGAATATTTGTTCCTGAGTCATGGATATTTTCTATGTATTTAAGTATAAGTATTTATTTATCTATATATAAGTATGTTTATCTTCGATTTGTGTAAGATTGTCCGCAAATATTTATTTATTATTTATTTATTATTGTGTTTTTTTTGACTAAAAAAATAAGAAACAAAAAATAAAAATACTGATTTATTTATACTGATTTAAGTGACGTGCAAACTATGTTAGTTTGCACTATACAGAATATAATAACTATGTAGAACCTACATACTTTTCTAGAAAGGGTCGATCACAAAAATTAGTTACCTACGTCTAATATTTAATAAATGGATTAATTTATGAATTGAATATTATATAAAAATAGTTATTTATGATACAAGTGCGGAAAGTAGTTAATTCCCAACGAGTGGCGATGACCAAAAACACGACCGTTAGGGCGTGTTTTTGATCGACACGAGTTGGGAATTACCTATCCGCACGTATATCAAACAACATTTTACAATGCATCATGCGAGGAAACAAAAAAAATATGCATAAAAGGTGAAATTTTAATTGTCACGAACTCACGAAATCTCATTCCCGCATAGTGTGCGGGAATATTGTACTGAAATCCATTCCGCACGGGCAGGTTCCGCCCGGCGCTGCTCGTGCTGGCATTGTCCACTTCCCGTGTTTATGTTGAACCATATAAAGCGGCACATTCAGAGCAAGTGCATTGTAAAATATATTTTCAACTTTAAATTAGCAAGTGCCATCAAACTAAAAGTAGGTAATACTCGTATTATGACGGTTCTTTCGGGAAGGTACAAAATAACATTAATATGAATATGCATAAGTTGTTTGCGGAAAACGCGAAACGTGTGGTTGATGTAGGTAACTGGTGAGTGGTGACGGAAGAATTCAACGAGGAAATGCCGCCAGCATCCTCGGTACAATGCCTCGAGGGCCTTTTTAAAATTAAATTTTGTTTTAATTTAATTTAGTTAACGTTAATTATCATCTTGTATTTACTTTAGAAAATAAATGTTATTGCCATATGAATATCATATTCATATTCATTTATTTCGTATTAATCATACATTGTCATTCATTACATTAAAATATCATAATAAGGTCATTAAAAACAATGTCAACAGGCATATATATATAAGAAGCAATACAGGCAAAGTTATTTAATTTATAATTAAAATTGTTCGTTGTGTTTCAGGGTAAAACCAAGGCACGTCCGACAGTCTTTAATAGCTGTCGGTATTTGGTTGTTTATCCGCGGACCCAAGACATACATTCCATTGGCCGCTTATATCATTATTACATACGTATCATTGTTCACTTTTTGAAAGTTTTTATTCGTCTTAAGTTTAAATTATGGAAAGTATAATACCTTCCCGATAGATTGTATACTTAAGCAATATTTCACTTAAACAACAGTTCCGTGATACACGGAAACTGTATATAAGTACCTACAGATACCTACACACTATTACAGGCACTAATACCGCTAATCAGGAATCAGTATTACCTGGAAATCCTCGGAGGGCCCTAACCCTATTACCGATCTGATTAATCAACATCAATTATGCTGATTACTAACCTCAGCCAGTTTTGGACCAGAATTACTATTTTGTTTCTGGTTGTGGATAAGCATTAGGTCAGTTTAAGTAAAAACATAACAATAATATAGTTTTTCTAAAAAAAAATCGTCATTCCGTGCGTTATAACAGGCTTCAAAGTATCACGTTTCAGGCGGAAGAAGAAGAGAGAAAACTGTAAAGGAATTTCATAGGAAATTGAAGGCCTAGGCCGGGAAGTAATTTTGTTTTAATTTTATTTCACAATTTGTGGCAATGGTCACGGAGTTCAGCTATGAAAATTTGTTTGATTTTTTGAAGTTTTTTTTATTTATTTCATTGCATGTTTGAGAAAAGCACTATACATGCCGAGCCGTGAAAAGGGCTTGCCGGGTGAGTAGGTATAGACGGCCGACCATAGGGAGTTTTTCTTGCACAGAAGAGATGCGTGAGCGAGAGCTCGGTTTATAGGAGCTGCCCAGCTAGCACGTTTCACGTCATTCATCGTCACGTTTCACGGCGAAAATGTACTGAAACGTAACGTGTTAGCCTCTGGAGTTTGTAATATTGATTTATCGGAGTTGGAGCTGGGTTTGTAGCCGAAGAGGTCGCTTGTAGAAAATCTAAGTCGGAGACGATGCCTTCTCGGATGCGGGAGTGCGTAAGATAGGTAATTCCTAAGGCGACAGGTTAAAAGGTTATAACTACAACTTGGAAACCCCCGACCTTTTCATTTCGAAGTTCAATATCTTAATAATTGACTTTCAAAACAAAGTTTTAACCGACTTCAAATCAGAAGTAAATAGCTTCAAGTTTGCCTAAAAAATTTGAAGAGTTCCCTCTTGTTTTTCCGTTACCAACAGATAAACATGTAACGATTCAACCTCATAAATTGGCTTGCTTTTTATGTTTTTGTATTCTGAACTTAAATTAACCCCTATCTGAAAGCTGAAGCTCCTGAGAAGCTTCTAGTCTTCTGAAAATTGAATCCTACCTGAAGGAAAAGCTTTTGAATAAAATTAAACAGATAGTAAGCGAGAAAATAAATCATTTATTTACCATAGAAATATCAAATTAATTTTGTTTGTTTTGAAGCTAAAGAACCTTTGACTAATTAATCCAGTAAAATCAAGACTCGATTGTACTAGATATCCACTTTGTTCCTATAAATACTAACTCGTACCAAAGCGAATAGAAAAACCGAGTTAGTTCCGGCCGATCCTACTAGAAAGGTTGGGTTTTATTCTAGTCTAGGTAAATCTATCCTACAGCTACAGAATCTCTCGTTATTTATGTTAAAGTAATCGAGCTTGAGTACTTTAACAGACCAAATCATCTCCTAGGATATTGCCGGACGGAAAGAGATTCGGTCAAATAAAAAACCGTCCGACTCCAGGCCTACAATGCCGTAATCTAACCTAGAATTTATTATCTCTGGAACCTAACCTCGAAGACCTATTTAGACCTAAGCTATACGTGATTCGCGCTGGTGGAGTGGCTTGGCGTGTGATTTCGTCTAGTGATGAGGCCCCGCGTTGTGTGAGTAGAACCAGGCCCTTTTCGAGAAGTATGAAGTTTGTATTTCTATAAAGGGAAACAGTTACACGTTAATTGAAGTTGTACATTAACCCCATTTTAGTAGAACCTATAACTTAAGTAAGACAATTATACCAGGTTCCTTAGAATTAATTTACAATTCTGTAGTTTCATTAAGTGATGCACAACTATGGAGGCTAAAGTGGGCATAAATTCCTTGTTATACTAAGTTGTAGGTGTGGTATAGATGTGGTAGGTGACGCCCTTTAAACAGACTCGCAATACAATAGTGGTCAACTTGTGTTGGCCATGATGGGGTCTCTATTGATGATGATGCGATGACATAATAATGAAAATAATCGTGAAGAAGTCAAGATATTGATGATGATGCGATGATATAATAACGAAAATAATCGTATGTCAAGATATTGATGATGATGCGATGATATAACGAAAATAATCGTATGTCAAGATATTGATGATGATGCGATGATATAACGAAAATAATCGTATGTCAAGATATTGATGATGATGCGATGATATAACGAAAATAATCGTATGTCAAGATATTGATGATGATGCGATGATAGTCTATTGAAATAGAATATTAGTACATGTTTTACTTCCAGGTACATGAATGACGCAATGTCTAGTATAATATCGATTCTCCCTAACGATGAATCTTAGAGTTGTTAGCGAACTGTAGCGCTCGCCTCTCGCTCGCTCGCGGCTGCTCGTACTCGCTAGTAATCCCACCTCATCTGTTGATTCCGCCTACCCTATCGTTATTTCTATCAAATCTAATACCAATTAGTACTGACTTTTCCTAAGCTATTTATAATACAATTCACCCCCAAAATATCTCAATGGATGTAACACAATGTCTTAGCAACCAATCTCACTCAATCAACTCAAAGGCACTTTATAGTCGGAACAATGTTAAATATACGACAATGCACAGTTGAACTGACGAATGATAATTAATTACCAACCCACCGCAATACTTTTGTTGAGATCCCGATAATAACGACCCCACCTAAGAAGATACCTACTTAATTATTGACTAACGTCAATAACGAAAATAAGCGAAAGTGTTGGATTCCCTTGTAAAATCAACATAGCTAGCTTCACGGTAAGAAGCTTCGGTTAAAGCAAAACGACGGCTTAGCCAGCGAAACTCTTCAGTTTGCAAGACTGAAAGGTCTCACCAACCTTACCTTCGTTGACACATCCATGACGGAGGCCTAAGCGCGATCATCATCTCTACTGACTAAGAAACCCCTTAACGGGCGAATTATCGTATTGGTCAGGGTCGTCAATGTGCTCTTTGGATATGGTTGTCCACAACGCTAAGCTCTCGGCCACAGGTGTACATAACTAATTTACTACGCTAGATTCATTCATTCAAGGAATTCCACACAATATATCTATAAGTACATCTGATTACTTCATAAACCAACACAACCGTAACCCTTGTTAAGAGGGTTGTTAGAACTAAGACAGCAGCTCGACCAGTGAGGTCCCTCAATTTGCAAGATTGAAGACTCTCAGCCACTCACTCTGTCTACACATCTATGACTGGCGCTCTAGTGCGGGCACATCTCTGCTGACTAAGAAGCCCCTTTCGGGAGAATTCTCGTGTGGCCAGGGTCCTCAATGTGCCCTGTGGATATGGTTGTCTCGACACCGAGCACACAGCCACGAGTGTATATAACTACTTTATTCAGTTGCGTTAATCTAGTAAAGTAACCACCCATCAGCACCTATACTAACCACCGGATATTAATATGAACTTGTGGTAATATTTGTCGCTTATCCGCATCTTAACAATCTATCCTCATAGTGTAACGCGTACCACGGACCGAGTCAATTGCTATAGCTAGGTTGTCGTATAATAATTGATCACTTTATCTCGTGGGCGCGCACGGAACCCAATCATATCGCAGTGACAAATCAACTAGTAATATATATGTAGAACAAAACAACATTCCTGTAATATCGTCAGTTATTTAACCAATGACCTAGATCCGTTCATAACCTATACATAAACCGCTCGTACTTTATCTAGCATATTCCCCAACTATATACAGTAGAACTAGATTACGACACACAAATACAATTATGATAACGTTGAAATGGTTAGATAATAGTCCCCAAAAACAAATTAATAAGTTTCAGAATCATTCAATACAGTGATTATAAAGGTCACTCACCAGATTTTAATCCCTTAATAGTACAGACACGTACCGGCCTGTCTCAGCGACCTGTAGGGTCCCTGGTTCAGCATGTCCTCTTCCCGCCTTGACGCCCCGAGCAAAAGGTGACCCGCGCCTCCATAAATAAATTACAATATAATATTAGCACATATTTTAATAAAGATTTCCCTCATTTGTACCTACAATTAACCACTAGATACTGGTATACAATTAGGAATTATTTACCATTGTAACAGTAACAGGCCGCGTCGATTGCAATGACTAGACTATAATAAGTGTTCACTTTATTTCATGGGAGTATACGGAATCCTAATATAATGATGTCTTAAGTGCATTTATTAGGTGATAAACCTATTAGACCGCCACATATTCAAAATACACACGTGATCATATAAGATCATATCAGTTCACGAGCAGAAAGATATTGCCTAAATATTAATCACTCAATTCAAGACAATGTGCGCACAAGATAATTACTCCCTAAGAAATTCCAGAATTCACTATGATTAGTCACACTTTAAAATAAAATATTCAATCTCACCAGACGATCGCAAAGGCATTTGCGACCTTACCAAACTCTAATTCCTCTCAGCAACAGCCGTAATGCAGCCCAGCAGTGACCAGCCTTGCTCCGCCTCGAAGTAGTACGCGCCCAGAGGTCAGCCTAGCCTGGCCGCCTTTGCCTTCTGCAGCATGATCTCGCTTCGACGTCCCATAAAAAAGTGAAACGCTCCTCGGCCTGCCGGGGTATTTATAGCCAACACTAACACGATCACGCCACTAATCCGACTCCTCATCTGAAAATATACCTTAACAAAAGGGTATAAGGCCCATTTTCCAGGGAGCGTTCCTCGCCCCACAGTGCCGATCGATAAGCACTTTTCTCGACTTCGCGGGTAGAATGTCTCTGCAGCTCGCGCGTCCGTCCACGCGTTTTCTTGCTGGCCAGCGATCCATTCCGGCAATTAACCTAAGTAGTCTAATTTATGAATCCATAAATCTAGATCTAGCACACATTAAATGATACACTAATCCAACAATACTGAATTAGTATGCTGAAGTATGTGTTAAACCAATTATTTTGGACGAAACGCGAGTTTTCTACACTTTTAATTGTAGTCTTGATTTTAGCCTAGAATAGCATCTAACGCAATTTATATCTAACTTATTTACATACATAATTAACAGGATGATAACGAATGAAAGCTTCAATCCCTTCATATTTGGACCTGAAACCCACAACGCTAACATCTATCAATTTAAAAGAGTAATTCCGCCCTTAGATACTATTGAGTCTGAGAGCGGAGCTCTCGGATCGTCTCAATCTGCCCCATGATCATGCACAGCGAGAAATCTACGATTTTGAGCGAAGCATTATCACAATCTAAAACATACCTAAGCAATAAACAAGGAATTGCGACCTATTAATGGTGAATCTTTAAAATAACTTTGAGTAGATAATTTCGTTAACCTACTGTCTTTATACCAAATTTAAATATAATATTACTCTAACTGAAGGCTAGATTTGTTAGCTGTGTCTATTTACATAACTCTCCCAATTAATTCTGACCAATAATCTATGATTATAATTTGCAAAAAATGCCAACCCCATAACTCGGGAAGTTTCAATTCGTTGATATATCGATCTCTCCAACAAGTGTATTTTAGGCGTGTGAATGTTTAACCACTACGTTTGCTTGGTGATGGACGTTGAAGAATAGCCCCTGTATCACCTTGTGCCTCCAGTCACCTTCTGGCTTCCGTCAGCACAAGTTTAGCCACATATCTCGGCTGATGACACACATACCCATCCCTACGGTACCACCTTGAGTCCACAGATGCCCCCTGGCCACCACAAACTCAAGTTTAGCCACATATCTCGGCTGGCAATACAAACCCCTATACTGCATCACCTTGCACCTCCAGTTGCCTTCTGGCTTCCGTCAGTACAAGTTAGGCCACATATCTCGGCCGATGACACAATATAATTATCTTCTAGCTTCACCTTGAGCCCACAGATGCCCCCTGGCCACTACAAACTCAAGTTAGACCACATATCTCGGTCGGCGCCGCTAGAAAACTTCCCCAGAATACTCCCATTCGCACAAAGTACTAGGTTGTGAGCCCAATAGATCCTAATGACCACGATGTTGCACTAACACCCCGAACGCTCAGATACCTTCTGGCTACCAAGGATCCAGGTTCAACCACATATCTCGGTCTATGTTATTACAATAACTCCCCATGCGAACAGCAGAACACTGAGTACAAAGATAACCACCAAGCAAACCCAGTGGAGAATGTTTCTACTTGACTAGGATATCCGACTTCAGACTGTATTCCACACTAGAGGCAAACTGTTCATAAACTACTGGGTTAATTTTGCATTAATCCCTTCAATGTCCTGACAGCACCATCAAACCATTAACGATAGTGATAATACTGACAAAACATCAAACAAACTTTAACTTTAATCGTCGTTCGCGATGATACTCTATCTCTATACCGAACGTGACCCAGTCGCACACAGTAACATTCATCAACCCCGTGGGGTCTCTAGGAAGTGCCTTGACATCCTATAGAGAATCCGACTACATGCGTCCAAGCCCCACCCAGCTTTACTGTAGAAATGTCGTAACTACTATAAAATACGTTTGCATTACTCAAATACAAAATGCAACACTTCACCATCGTGTAAGAATAACAGCCTTACTAAATTTAATTTCAACAAACCATGTTCATTGAACCCTTGCAAGATTGTAATCTTGACATTGCAAATTAATTAACATATAATAGGAAATTCCTGATAAATTCCCAGTAATGGAAGTTAAAATATTATTACTTTAGTTTCAGAATGAATGTTCGTTGACAAATCATCCCGAAGAATATGGTGTCGGAAGTATCCTTGCCACGAAGAGATGTGTAGGACGAAGATAAGACTAGCTTAGCCTTTCAGCTTAGCTTCTGTAGAGTATAGTGTCGCCACAGTTAGTCACACAAGGACCTTGTCATTTTATGACTTTAACCTAACCAAACTATAACTGCGGAAACACCGGTGTAAAATGGTTTGGAGAGATCAATCAGTACCAACAAACCTAGGTTGCACTGCGAACTCCGACCAGTCGGTAAAAGCCCATTGTTATCATACAATCACACTTTCAGCACTACCTCTCACGTGGACTCATACATCTCTTAACTCAACGAACACACACATATACCCTCCCAACCTAATTAATCCCCTTGCCCTAAACACGACTTAGACCAACTAAACGGAATCCGACAGTACAACCACATTAATGATATATAATGTTCTTCCCAAGTTATATGCTATGAGAATTTACATTTACTTTATAAGACGAGAAAATTATGATATGAAGAGTAGAACAAAGTGATAATATAATATTACTACTTTACTTATTTTGCAAAACAAAATTTTACTGCTTTAATTGATCCGCACAGCCCTATTCGCACACAGCCAACTAACCTGCCCTTCATATGTTTGAAGATTATAAAAGACAGTAAGTCAAACTTAATTAACCCTCCTAGAGTAACCCGTAAATATCAAAATTTTAAGCCATTTACCATTTACCTATCAGTCATTAATTAAATAACTGCCCCCCATTCTCACAACTTAAATAATTTTATAGTTGGATCTCAAATTTTCGTAATACTATAATTTATGTAGTAAATACCAGATAAATTGCAATACATAATTCATAAGTTTAAAATTAGTCTTACGCCAATACCATATATTGTGCAAACGTAAGATTCGCCGGTTACTAAATGAAGATTACACCCACGCCCTTAAGACCCACATAAATTTAACGCCTGATGTCAATATTGTATTGACAAACGCATCATACATCTTAAGATATACCTGTAATAAATGGATTATTTCATGTAAATATTTAACGTTGTTTATGCACTACCTAGCGCATAACATGTGGACAAAATATATAACCATATTCCATGCTTGAGATAAATTTAAGCCGGAATAATTATAACTGCGTAAGGTCCTAACCACTAGACGATCACGGCCCCATATCCTTCCCTTTATTATGAACTCCATCTCTTCGTTCTCATAAGATACCTGTAAGTTTCAATAATTAGTATTCAATCGATGCTTGAAATTCCGCTCCCGCAACTGCAACTGCCGTCACGCTGTCATAACACCGTCGCCTTTACCCCACATCTGTATCGTAATTCAAAATATACAATCACAAGCTAATCGAATACGGTAGCCGCGACCTCTTCTTCTCCAAAGCCGACCCTGCCCTATTGAACTCCAAATTTAGCCCCAAAATTCGAAATCTGCATCCGTGCATTACTCGAAAATGATACTCGCGCCGATTTTTTCTTTCAAAAATTTTATCAGCCATCCTGGATTCCAAACTTATCTTAAATCTAGAACCTGCATTCCCGTATAACTTGAAAATGATACCCGTCAGGAATCCCTTAAAACCAAGATGAGCCGCGATCTAAAATTTCAACTTAAGTATCTAAAATTTGACACGCACGACAACAGGTTATCTGATTCCCCCTTTATACCTATGAGACGTCAATCCGCCGTATACCTACTTTCTCCGAAAGGAAGGGATGACAAGAACAAAATTAAAATTTCCCGCCAACTCAAAAAAAAGAATTATAAATTTATACCATCTAGTACTTAATTTATCAGTCATTCCTGTCCCGTTATCCTGTAACTTATTTTACGTCATCCTAAAAGGTCACGTACAAATATCTCTAGACTCCGCAATTCGTAACAACTAAATATTGGGATATAACCGCTAGTACTCTTTGGGGGAGTCCTGTCTAACAGTAGCTGTCTACCGGCTAATATGATGACGATGGTAACGATGACTCAGCGCTGCGGGTATAGATCTACTTTCGCTAGTGGTGAAAGGTGAGGTGAGGTGAGGTGCTTCCCTAGTACGCCCAGAATAACAGCCCAGCTGATAGCGAGACAATCCCGCGGTCATTGCGCCAACCTTGATATTCGCCAATGCAGAACGACTCGACTCAAATCGATTTATTTCTTACAGCCAGTATAACCTGATCTCTAACCTCTCAATATCAACATAAGACCAGGGGTCAGTGCTAATTTTGCCACGCCCAACGCAGCGATCTCGAATCTACCTTAATAGCTACCGGTATAATCTATCGCGAACTACATATTGGACAATTTATCGACTTAGAAATATTTCTGACGATAAATGTTACGCATTAAAAATACCTAAATTCCCATACTACAACCAACCATTTTGTTAATATTTTATAACAAGTACCTAATTTGTTGTTGAACAACCTATATAGGCGCCTTTAATTAACGTCCAACCTGATTTAAAGAAGTAAAATACAACCCATCTGAGAGCCCTCCCCTTTTTGAAAGTCGGTTAACCTTATCGACGCACGACCTCCCGTGAGCGCACACTATAGATACGCCTTACGATCTCGACCACATAATATCTTATTTACAAACTTACAAGTTGCCTATTCTATTCTAGTTTTAAGCACGGAATCAAGCATAAAGTACTAAATTTCCCCTTTTTTTTTATATCTAGTGTGAAACGAACAACGCGAAGTACTTACGGTTTCATTCGCGCGATTTGAACCAGCGGTGAGTGGATCGCGTAACTATTCTTAACACAGACTATAACTTTTCTTATTCTACTTATCATTATTTTTTTGATATTTATCGTCTAAAATGCTAAATAAAATTGTGGTAGTACCCTCGCAAAAGCTATCATACCGAATGGATTAAAGACAACCGACTACGCTAACCCTCCCGCGATACAAGCGATAATGGCCCTACAAACGATAATGTACACCCAACATAATGCGCGACTCAATTTCAATGGGATGTCTACAAATTTTGGTATGAATACAAACACTTACTAGGATTTCTCATTTGGATATAATGTAGTATCAGAGTATTTTATAATCACAATGCTAACCCCAATTACAAAAGGCCCCTTATAAATCGACGCGAATTCTGACATTGGTAGGACCTGTTAATCACATTTATAGTTTAATAACTTTAAGCGCAGGGAAATTAATCATTAGATTTATCAACTAGACACAACGTACTGGCAAGGTCTATCTAATAAAAGGTCCTAGTTTAATGTTAGTAGGCAAGGAAAATCCGTCGAAGTAAATATGAACTCTTGTCAAAAAAAAAAAATAACATAATTTCCAATACCTCACTTGCCTGATACACAGTTTATAAATGTAAGATGCTCTTGTAACGCGTAAATGATTTGACTCGAAACCGAATTAACCCCTTCATTCCGCCACCGTATTCCACATGACAAAACCCCATTAGAATTAAATTACCACCTCTAAGTAAGCTCAGGCTTTATATATTCACAACTCCTAATTTTTCCTAAACCGTAACAACCGTTTAAACACGCCACTTGGCCGTACATTAAAGCCTCACCACAGATCTTAACCCAAATCAGCAAATGTCAAATTCCCGCGGCCTCGCTAGACAAATTTTGTAAACAACATTCGTCGTAATTAATCAAATAATTTAATAACTAGTGTCTAGATTGCTATTATTTGAAGGAATAAATTGCTCCAGTTACGCCTGACTGGTACAGTGCAACAACGAGTGTTTTGCCTCCTATTTTGGCCTTTTCCAACGTGTCATTACTCGTGTTTGGGTCAATATTGTGTATTATTATTTAAAGTTAGTTTTAAAGTGAAGTTAGTGAAACAATGAATACTGTACTACAAGGAACTCGACTAGTGTGTGTCTAGTCAACCGACCGTAAGTAATTCCTTCTTCTAAAATCTCCCCATTTTAATCCATAAGGCCTATTTTAATCCAGCACTGAATTAAATAAAGGTACTAACCTCTTTTAAACGGATATGAAAGAACGGAAAACAACCGCGATCTTACTCACGTGACAACTAATCCCTCGGCCGACTACTTATTTCTTACATGAATGAGAGAAATATCACTTGCGTTCGTCGCTAGCATCAAAATATCCCCGCCACGGGTCAAATTAATTTTCCTACGTGACCAATATTTGACCTATTTTGCGCTAGTTTTGTAACCAAACTCAAACATATGCCCTAATACGAATATCGTTTATAAACAACCATATTTTCTGTTCAATAAACCTACGCGAGTGCCTCGATGATAATTTTATGCATCCGTAAAATTATACCGCAGACCCTTAAATAATACCTAATTACAACCTCTTACATTAACTGATAAGTCATTTTTGTCATAGGTACTTCATGGAAAAAAAATAGACGGACCCTATGTCGTAGACAAATACACAATTTGATGAATACCTAAATCGCATAATGTTAAAACTATAAACGCCTAAATATATAAGTATCCCCAATTACCCTTAACTTGCTCCAAACATTGTAAAATTCGTTCAATTTAATAACCAAAGGTTTAAAAGGTAGTAGCCCACAATATTGTTAGTAAAGCAAAAATAAAAAAACACAAAAAGATTTTTCCGTACCGGGGATCGAACCCGGACGCTCGCGATTCATAGCCCGCCGGACAAACCGCCCGTCCAGTGCGCCGTTAAGATAACTTGCGAAATTAACGACCTATTTCGAAATTCACATTACCTCAACAATGACTAGAGAGGTGGAACAGTTAGTTTACATACTCCAGTATCACATAATATGGTAACCAATTAAAGTGCCATGCGATATATACGACTCCTGCCTTAAAGTACATAATAATAATAACACGTGCACAACTTGGTATTACTAATATAATTTCTCCGAATTGCCCTGTTACCATATAATGTAAACATGGCGAATATCTTTCGTAACCTGACGTGAACCGGTACATATATGGTATTTGTCTGACAAGCTCTAATCTTTCGGTATCAGACTGGGACAACTATCCATCTTATACTTGACAAATTCTGAAACCATTGTTTAAAATACGTAAGTAATAAATTTTACTATCAACGTAACTATCAATGAATTGATAGTTACGTTACGTTATTAATAATTAAGTGCGTTGCGGTTAATCAATTTCATGCCCTACACACATTGTCTTACGATTCTAAGCCTTCTGCCCCCCTTTCTTAGAGCTGAATCTCCCGTGAGATTCGGAAATCCCTATCAGCGAAGTCTTTCGCCTCAGAACCTGAGTATCAAAGTTATTCGCTAACTAATAATGTCGTACCGTAGATCACGCGTGCTTGGTTTTGCATATATATATGAAAACCTAACTTGACTGGAATTATAATTAATTATTTAAATTATTCTGAAACTTCACAAACCCCGCTCTATAATTATGACTCATGAAGTAACTAAACCAGACAGACGGATTTCGGAATATCCTTATTCAATGAATTCGTTTTATTTCATTCGCTTGCCAACACGTGTTACCTTTTTTATTTTATTTTTTTATTTATTTTATTTATTTATTTCAGTACAGCAACTATTTTTACAGGTTGACCTAATACAATAGCGCCTTAATCTTATATCTATATATATATCTATTATTACTTACTTACTTATTTTCTAATTCGAACGTTCGTAAGTACGTTAGCGTTAATTAAGCTACTGATTACAATGAAATTCGCTATACCTACAGTGTGTGATGGGTCTAAAACTTTATTTCGCTAAGTTTTGTAAGGCGCAATTTATCTATTATCTTTTTCATTACATTGTACCCACGTAAACCCGCGTGACGCTTAAAGGTACTTAACATACCTATTAGAGTTGACCAATATAAAATATGTAGGTTCTAATTAGTTCTTATATTTAGCTTGCAACCTCCACACAAAGCTAATTTTGTCGCATACTAATTCCTATATATTTAATTCGCCGATATCAATTCCGGCCCGTGAGAAAAACCACCTCAAAAGTAAAGCAACTATATTATTACCTAGTTATTAGAAATAATTTACACTATGCCATTATCATAAAGTTACTATCAATATTAACGCATCTAACTGGCTACATTATTTTCCGTGTCAAAATATTTTACGTGCGACGCGCTTTATTTAAGACCGACCTTAATGCATTACATAAATATATATCCTATGATCCTAAAACTGTTCACCCATTCCACCAAATTATAAGCGAACGCGACATATAGTTAATTAATATTACTCCTTTATCATCAAATTAAACAACAATTTCCCGCCAAAAATCTTTATGATTACCGGCGCCGTGACGTCGCTAGATTCCAAAATGGCTGCCCGAACCTAAGTTCGATGTTTAAAATTGTTTTTAGTTTGCGCGCGGCTTCAACGAGCCGAATTCTCGCATATTTAGGCCTATTATTTAATCAGTTTAAAGTGTTTACTGTGGTTTAGTGTGTATTCAAACATAAATCAATGTAGTGATAATTGAACTGGTGCACATTATAAAGTGAATGTGATAGAGTGGCCGCGTATTTATGTGGAAATGTGTGAGTCCTACCATGCCAGGAATATACCTCTGTGGAGTTAGCCAGGTATTTAGGTGCCCTTTACTTGTTGCTTATCTTCAAACCTGTCACTATTTTAACCCTGCCAAAGTGGTTTTATGTACCTACGTAATTAAAAATTGAAATCTCACGCGTACATACAACCGGTTCACTGACTCACGATGACAACCATTTAAATACCTACACACAGCTTACCTTTTGACCTTAATGACCTAACAACAAAGTCCATTATAGTGTACCTTTGATCTTAGGTATTTGAATTTCTAGCCGGAACTAATCCGATTCGAATGCGCATTTTCTTGTAACAGATAACCGCTCCAGTTTCCTATCATTTTAACTGGTTAATGAATATAACTCGCGCGAATTACCTACTTATCTATTCTTACAATTACTTTCTTTACAAAGACGATTACGTAGAAAATATCCGCAAGGTTATAGGTACTTAAGATTTCGGACAATACTTAGTAGCGATCGATTTATCGTAAACGCCGAGAATTGGATTCAATTTGACTAGGTCAACTAACTAGGTATAACGCGTACCTACTTTTCTCCCCTAGTTTACGAAAGTTACCTATGACTCTAACCCCTATTATGTGATGAGTTCTTAAGTATGTTCCTAAGTCCTTGGTACTATAATCATCCACCGGTACTTTCCTAACCACTATTTAACGAGTAATTGCCCAACCGCGGGACAGATGTCAATGACCTCAACACTATTCTTGCGAACTCAAATGCAACAATTGAATATGAAGGATGAAATAATCGTAGCTAAATACATAAGATGCTAATTTAACAAAATACTATCTTGAGGTTATCTAGATCCGTTTTATTTTATTTTTATTTTATTTTGGAATAAAAGCATTATACCTAAACTTTATTATAACTACTACCGCAACCGCCTGATGTAGGTATATGGAACCTACTTAATTGTGCTATGGCATTGGCAGATTGTAAGGCCATTCCGCATAACATTCCTGCCCCCCTTTTATACAAATTACGCGTAGGCACTACTTTGACACGACTGTCCGATGAAAAGAGTGTTTAGGTACTGTTACGTTTTTACTTAATTCTTAGATTAGACTCACTTCCTGACTTCCGTTCGGCCTAAAATTTCGCACATATGTATAAATCGCATGACAAATTAAAGTTATGATGACAAGGAACTAATCTGATGCTGGGGTTGGAAGATAGGCCTAGGAACTTCGTGATACAATGACACAAACCCATCGAGTTTGGGCTCGTTAGAATCGTCTCAATGAGCAGTTGGTAAACATATGTAGAAAAGTACAGTCGGGAATAAAAATGTGTACCCCCAAATGAATTTCTGTCAAAATAATATTAGCCCTTCGTCTACAACAAAATTATTTCTATGCATATTTTTCATAGTTTAGTGTGATATAACTTATTGATTAGTAATTCACCTACGTACCGCGCGTGAAAATCCCTTTGAAATTAAATAAAAGAAAGAAAGTCCTGAAAATAATACACAACACAATTCACGTACGTATCGCGCGTGAAAATCTCTTTGAAATAAAATAAAAGAAAGAAAGTCCTGAAAATAATACACAACACAACATTAAAAAATACAAACTCCATCTCTCTATCTACTCCACGGCAACAAAATGTGGGTTATTTGTATAACCCACACACAGAAAAATCTGTAAATAAATTTAATTAGCCCTTTCACCAAGCGAATCACGTAATAAAAAAATATTTTTCCTTTTATTATAATTTTTTTCTTTTTTTTTTTTTTTTAAACGAAAATACTCTAGTCTGTAGTAACCCGGGATACTAAAAAGTGAATTTAAAACCCTATTTTCATCCTGGGCACGGCCTCACCAAAATGTAACGCTTCAACCTCTTAAATGGCTTGCTTTTTATGTTTTTGTATTCTGAACTTAAATTAACCCCTATCTGAAAGCTGAAGCTCCTGAGAAGCTTCTAGTCTTCTGAAAATTGAATCCTACCTGAAGGAAAAGCTTTTGAATAAAATTAAACAGATAGTAAGCGAGAAAATAAATCATTTATTTACCATAGAAATATCAAATTAATTTTGTTTGTTTTGAAGCTAAAGAACCTTTGACTAATTAATCCAGTAAAATCAAGACTCGATTGTACTAGATATCCACTTTGTTCCTATAAATACTAACTCGTACCAAAGCGAATAGAAAAACCGAGTTAGTTCCGGCCGATCCTACTAGAAAGGTTGGGTTTTATTCTAGTCTAGGTAAATCTATCCTACAGCTACAGAATCTCTCGTTATTTATGTTAAAGTAATCGAGCTTGAGTACTTTAACAGACCAAATCATCTCCTAGGATATTGCCGGACGGAAAGAGATTCGGTCAAATAAAAAACCGTCCGACTCCAGGCCTACAATGCCGTAATCTAACCTAGAATTTATTATCTCTGGAACCTAACCTCGAAGACCTATTTAGACCTAAGCTATACGTGATTCGCGCTGGTGGAGTGGCTTGGCGTGTGATTTCGTCTAGTGATGAGGCCCCGCGTTGTGTGAGTAGAACCAGGCCCTTTTCGAGAAGTATGAAGTTTGTATTTCTATAAAGGGAAACAGTTACACGTTAATTGAAGTTGTACATTAACCCCATTTTAGTAGAACCTATAACTTAAGTAAGACAATTATACCAGGTTCCTTAGAATTAATTTACAATTCTGTAGTTTCATTAAGTGATGCACAACTATGGAGGCTAAAGTGGGCATAAATTCCTTGTTATACTAAGTTGTAGGTGTGGTATAGATGTGGTAGGTGACGCCCTTTAAACAGACTCGCAATACAATAGTGGTCAACTTGTGTTGGCCATGATGGGGTCTCTATTGATGATGATGCGATGACATAATAATGAAAATAATCGTGAAGAAGTCAAGATATTGATGATGATGCGATGATATAATAACGAAAATAATCGTATGTCAAGATATTGATGATGATGCGATGATATAACGAAAATAATCGTATGTCAAGATATTGATGATGATGCGATGATATAACGAAAATAATCGTATGTCAAGATATTGATGATGATGCGATGATATAACGAAAATAATCGTATGTCAAGATATTGATGATGATGCGATGATAGTCTATTGAAATAGAATATTAGTACATGTTTTACTTCCAGGTACATGAATGACGCAATGTCTAGTATAATATCGATTCTCCCTAACGATGAATCTTAGAGTTGTTAGCGAACTGTAGCGCTCGCCTCTCGCTCGCTCGCGGCTGCTCGTACTCGCTAGTAATCCCACCTCATCTGTTGATTCCGCCTACCCTATCGTTATTTCTATCAAATCTAATACCAATTAGTACTGACTTTTCCTAAGCTATTTATAATACAATTCACCCCCAAAATATCTCAATGGATGTAACACAATGTCTTAGCAACCAATCTCACTCAATCAACTCAAAGGCACTTTATAGTCGGAACAATGTTAAATATACGACAATGCACAGTTGAACTGACGAATGATAATTAATTACCAACCCACCGCAATACTTTTGTTGAGATCCCGATAATAACGACCCCACCTAAGAAGATACCTACTTAATTATTGACTAACGTCAATAACGAAAATAAGCGAAAGTGTTGGATTCCCTTGTAAAATCAACATAGCTAGCTTCACGGTAAGAAGCTTCGGTTAAAGCAAAACGACGGCTTAGCCAGCGAAACTCTTCAGTTTGCAAGACTGAAAGGTCTCACCAACCTTACCTTCGTTGACACATCCATGACGGAGGCCTAAGCGCGATCATCATCTCTACTGACTAAGAAACCCCTTAACGGGCGAATTCTCGTATTGGTCAGGGTCGTCAATGTGCTCTTTGGATATGGTTGTCCACAACGCTAAGCTCTCGGCCACAGGTGTACATAACTAATTTACTACGCTAGATTCATTCATTCAAGGAATTCCACACAATATATCTATAAGTACATCTGATTACTTCATAAACCAACACAACCGTAACCCTTGTTAAGAGGGTTGTTAGAACTAAGACAGCAGCTCGACCAGTGAGGTCCCTCAATTTGCAAGATTGAAGACTCTCAGCCACTCACTCTGTCTACACATCTATGACTGGCGCTCTAGTGCGGGCACATCTCTGCTGACTAAGAAGCCCCTTTCGGGAGAATTCTCGTGTGGCCAGGGTCCTCAATGTGCCCTGTGGATATGGTTGTCTCGACACCGAGCACACAGCCACGAGTGTATATAACTACTTTATTCAGTTGCGTTAATCTAGTAAAGTAACCACCCATCAGCACCTATACTAACCACCGGATATTAATATGAACTTGTGGTAATATTTGTCGCTTATCCGCATCTTAACAATCTATCCTCATAGTGTAACGCGTACCACGGACCGAGTCAATTGCTATAGCTAGGTTGTCGTATAATAATTGATCACTTTATCTCGTGGGCGCGCACGGAACCCAATCATATCGCAGTGACAAATCAACTAGTAATATATATGTAGAACAAAACAACATTCCTGTAATATCGTCAGTTATTTAACCAATGACCTAGATCCGTTCATAACCTATACATAAACCGCTCGTACTTTATCTAGCATATTCCCCAACTATATACAGTAGAACTAGATTACGACACACAAATACAATTATGATAACGTTGAAATGGTTAGATAATAGTCCCCAAAAACAAATTAATAAGTTTCAGAATCATTCAATACAGTGATTATAAAGGTCACTCACCAGATTTTAATCCCTTAATAGTACAGACACGTACCGGCCTGTCTCAGCGACCTGTAGGGTCCCTGGTTCAGCATGTCCTCTTCCCGCCTTGACGCCCCGAGCAAAAGGTGACCCGCGCCTCCATAAATAAATTACAATATAATATTAGCACATATTTTAATAAAGATTTCCCTCATTTGTACCTACAATTAACCACTAGATACTGGTATACAATTAGGAATTATTTACCATTGTAACAGTAACAGGCCGCGTCGATTGCAATGACTAGACTATAATAAGTGTTCACTTTATTTCATGGGAGTATACGGAATCCTAATATAATGATGTCTTAAGTGCATTTATTAGGTGATAAACCTATTAGACCGCCACATATTCAAAATACACACGTGATCATATAAGATCATATCAGTTCACGAGCAGAAAGATATTGCCTAAATATTAATCACTCAATTCAAGACAATGTGCGCACAAGATAATTACTCCCTAAGAAATTCCAGAATTCACTATGATTAGTCACACTTTAAAATAAAATATTCAATCTCACCAGACGATCGCAAAGGCATTTGCGACCTTACCAAACTCTAATTCCTCTCAGCAACAGCCGTAATGCAGCCCAGCAGTGACCAGCCTTGCTCCGCCTCGAAGTAGTACGCGCCCAGAGGTCAGCCTAGCCTGGCCGCCTTTGCCTTCTGCAGCGTGATCTCGCTTCGACGTCCCATAAAAAAGTGAAACGCTCCTCGGCCCGCCGGGGTATTTATAGCCAACACTAACACGATCACGCCACTAATCCGACTCCTCATCTGAAAATATACCTTAACAAAAGGGTATAAGGCCCATTTTCCAGGGAGCGTTCCTCGCCCCACAGTGCCGATCGATAAGCACTTTTCTCGACTTCGCGGGTAGAATGTCTCTGCAGCTCGCGCGTCCGTCCACGCGTTTTCTTGCTGGCCAGCGATCCATTCCGGCAATTAACCTAAGTAGTCTAATTTATGAATCCATAAATCTAGATCTAGCACACATTAAATGATACACTAATCCAACAATACTGAATTAGTATGCTGAAGTATGTGTTAAACCAATTATTTTGGACGAAACGCGAGTTTTCTACACTTTTAATTGTAGTCTTGATTTTAGCCTAGAATAGCATCTAACGCAATTTATATCTAACTTATTTACATACATAATTAACAGGATGATAACGAATGAAAGCTTCAATCCCTTCATATTTGGACCTGAAACCCACAACGCTAACATCTATCAATTTAAAAGAGTAATTCCGCCCTTAGATACTATTGAGTCTGAGAGCGGAGCTCTCGGATCGTCTCAAACAGTATGAAAATACTCGGAAAGTATCAAACTTTCATTTATGTTTGCCATTTTAAGATTCTTTAAACACTAATAATAAGGACGTTGTTTGCTAGTGACGTCACAACACAGTAATTCCTACAAATTCCATACTAACGGAGCGTTTTTGACGTTTCATAAAAAGATGCTGATTTGCCTTTTGTCAGATATCGAAAAATTGCGGCCATTATATAGGGTAATTTCGCCGCTTGGCGACCACCTAATTTCATGTGCCGGTTAGCGACCACTTAACTGACTTGGAGAACTGAAAGCATATTTTCTCGTTTTTTTTGTAAATTCCTATTCCATAACTACAAACAATAAGGCATACGACTGACTGTTTCAATAGGCTAGAAATACCTATTTACGTTCATTACGGTTTATAAATACTTTCAGCCCTTAAAATATGTGTTCTTATGGAAGTCACACATAGTATACAATAAGTAAATATGGGTCATCCTCCTAGCGTTATTTCCGGTTATGCCCCTAAAGGAGCCCGGGGTCCGCTTTGACACCTAATCCCAAGATTTGGCATAGGCACTAGTTTTACGAATGCGACTGCCATCTGACCTTCCAACTCAGAGGGAAAACTGGGATTAGATCGGTTTCCTCACGATGTTTTCCTTCACCGAAAAGCTAACGGTAAATATTCCGTACATAAGTTCCGAAAAACTCATTGGTACGAGCCAAGATTCGAACCCACGACCGCCCCTTAGCAGCCGCATGCCTAAACCACTAGGCTACCGTAGCTTTACAATAAGTAAATATGGGTAGAAGATCGAAAATTTATAATATATCGACAGTGAAAACTCGAAGTACAAAATATCGAAAGCTTGCATGGTCGAAATTCAAAACGGTTAATTTACCGACCGATTAAAATATCGAATGTAACCATTTCGAAAATTTAAATATCGAAAGTTCATAAGACCGTAGTTTAAAACGTCGAACGTTCGAAAGTATTTAGATTTTCGATATTTGTACTTCGATGTTTTCACTGTCGATATTTTATATAAATTTTGATATTGTGTACTTTCGATATTTTAATCGTTAGGCATTTGTATTCTAGATTACCTATTTCGATCGTTCGATATTTAGATTTTCCATATCTTGTATTTCTATGTTTTCACTGTCGATATATCAATTTTCGATCTTCTAATACGTACCAACCCGTAAATATATATAGTATTTAATTTAGGACTACTTTTATCCGTATTACAGTTATAACGAAATTACCTATATCCTTAAGTCTAGATTATTTTACCAACAGGGATGGCACACAGCTAAAATATGTGGTGATCGACTAGAATATACAATTTATAATTGAAAAATGAAAATGAAAAAGTTTATTGGACAAAAAAAAAAAAAAAAAAAAAAATTGTTCTGCAATAAGTAGTAGGTACTTAGAAATCAACCGTTGCACAAAATAAAGTAAATGATTAAATACAAATTAAGCACAAAATAAAGTATATGATATGAGAAAAGAGAAGTTAAGTACAAAGCCGAACTTATCCCTTCCAACAGGTGAGAGTATTCAGCAGGTGAGAGTTGATTTAGACTTTGTTTATTGATTCATTTTGACTAAATGTAAAAGTTACTGAATTAAAAAGTACGAATTAAGAAGGCTATAAAGTTCACAAGGTGAAGGCTGAGGAGGAGTTGTCGGAAGGAGAGGCTGGGGAAGACCACGGCGCAGTTATATGGACCAAATAAAGGAAAAAGCTGGTGTCGTGTCGTATCAGCGAGTCAAGGAGCTGGCATACGACAGAGAGATGTGGAAAATACTCTACAGACAAGAGAATAACTCTTAAATTTAAAGAAGAGAGATAAAGTTGACAAATATTTGACTTACATATGTTTACTGCGGTCGTCTAGATTGTCAGCTCTTCAATTTCCGCCAATCAATGCTCTGATATGTTCTGCCGTGCAAGTGAGAGCGAGAACATCATTATCTCTTTGAAGCAGACAAGACCCTATACTTAAACAAGAAAATTTACTCTCACTCACTTGTCTGTTTTTTTAACAATACCTGAAGGCCGGTATCAGAATGATATGCATGAAATTAATTAGGTTCCCCGTAGTTATTTCAAGTTGGCAGCCCTACTTCACAGACATATTTTCCGCATATTTCCCAACTTCCAGTTCCCAAAGAAAACATCTCGTCGCCTTGCTAAAACAAAATTATACAAAGTCAACCCAGAAATGCGCCCGAGGTTTTCTCCACCTTTCAATTAAATGTATATTTAGTGGCTGACGAACGCTACGGACGTTATGTTAAAGGAATAGAGTTCAAACTGGATTTCGATAACATATTTATGGAAAATTAGCAAAGAACTAGCTCATTATAACGTCTGAAAAGCCCACGATTCGCAAGATTTATTCATTCATGTTTCATCTTATTTAAAGACGCCTCAGTAATTTAAGTATATTAGTCTATTAGTACAGTCAGAATCGTATAGACTAGCCAAATATAAAGTAATACACCCTTATTCTTACAGTAATAAAGACATGTACCGAAATATTTGGCTACTTTGGCTGCTACTAACTATATGATGCGGAGTGTACAGGTAAAGTAAGACTAAATATGACAGTTTGAATATTTTCACATTTCACGAACATTATTCAGAAAAATATTTTCTTGAACCGACCTTCAACCAAGGACCCCTAAGTTTTGGTAGGACTCGGCAGATTCTCATTTCGAGTGCCAGAATAAAGTTATAAACAAAATATCATTGATGTGCACATTTTGCCTCCAAAATATGCAATTTTTCCTATACTATACAGGTTGTTACATTGGTCGTGATACGAAATAGCAAAATAGATTCACATTCATGATTCTGAACAACTTTAAGTATGGGACCAACTATGTGTTTTGCAAAAAAAAAACAACTATTTCATACACTTTGTCATTTTATACGAGTACCTACCGTAGTACCTGTATATTGAATGGGCCTAAAGAATGGACACTGACTAGGTAGGTCATATTTTTATCTCGTGGTTTCCCGTGCGTTCTTTGTAGTACATACTCAAACAAAGTAGGCAAAAATGTTGGTACACGTCTTTATTACTGTAAGAGTCCATAAGTGTCATGTGTTACGATATATTTGGGTACAGTCGCCATCAGATATATCGGAGCCGCCAAAGTGCTCACAAACATCTGATCACGTCTCTAATTTCTCGACAGTAGAGAAGTTTAGTGTTCAGATATTTGTGAGCACTTTCGCCGCTCCGATATATCTGATGGCGACTGTACCTTGGCTGTAACTAACTGTACGATGCTAACTGTAAGCGGGCATAGCCGCACGGGCACCTAGTCTTATATAAAACGTATTTACAGTCAGTAGTAGTCAGTATCAGTAGTGATATTTCGTTAGCTTTTCGGTTATGAAAGGTGTTCGGTTAGGTGGTGTGGTATACTGGTGGTGGTTATACCTGCACCGGTTGGAATTCGAATATTCTAAACAGATACAGGCGTACAGGGTTATTTATTACAAGCTTTATATTAACTTGCACTGTTCGTATGTATGTAAATATGCAAGCATGTAAATATGTAAGTATGTAAATATGTAAGTTGTCCGTCAAAATTTGCAATCCATTTTTCGGTCACTTCCCGTTATCCAATTGAGCTGAAAATTTGCAAGCATATCTATCTATCTCAATTATAAAGTTTACAATCAGTGTGTGTTGGAGCAGATAGGACTTCACGTCCCGGCGCCGCGTATGAGCGTGCCGGGGCGCGGAGGCGGCGGTGCGGCGACGGCGCCCGCGCCCGTTTACGTGGAGCGTGGCGCGCACGAGACGGGGGGACAATGCTCCAAGCGTAGGGCACTTTTCCTCTTTAATGATTTATATAAGCGAGTGGCTGATGCCGATATATTCCATGACAGCTTAGGTGTTTTCGTGAGGCGGGCTAGGCTGTGTCTTGACAATTGCAGTGCAATATGAATAAATTTGAAAAGATGTGCCCTTTACGTATTTTTTTTTTCCTTGATATTTGACGGTATGTAATAGTTGGCATGAATGTTTTATTTTTATTAATTTTGACATGAATGTTTTATTTTTTATTAATTTTGACATGAATGTTTTAGTATTATTAGTTGTTGTAATTTATTGTATAATGTATGTTTGGAATGTTTGGAATAATTAGTATTGATCAAAATCGAATGACTTATTGTAATATTGTAGTATGTAAGTGTTTTGGTTGTGTACTGTAAACTTGCATATGTTTGGAATAATAATAAATAAAATAAATAAATAATAAATATCGCATGACAATGCAACATTATGATGACTTGGAGCTGATCTGATGCTGGAGCTGGAAGGTGGCCATAGGAACTCCGCAATAAAACGACAAAACCCCATCGAGTTTGGGCTCGTTAGAATCGTCTCAATGAGTACTTGATGATGGTATGCAGAAAAGTACAGTCGGCAGTAAAATAAAAAAAAATAAAAAAATAAAAAATATCTTTATTTTCAGACAGCATGGTCCATAGGTTGTTAGTAAGCAAAAGGAAAAAAAAATACTTAATTACCTATGTTAGTAGAGCAAAATTTTATTTTGTTTTAATTTAAAAGCCAGACTTGGCAGCCTCAACGAGGTGCACACGTACTAGGAGCGTGCAGCCCATTGAACCTGCCGAGCAAGGCGCTGTCCTGCCTTCCCGCCACGACCTGCAGGAGACTGTTGGGGCTTCCCCTCACTCGGCGTAAAAGCTTGTACCAAAAATTTAATTATAGAAATAGAAATAGAAAAAACTTTATTGTTTTTGACAGAAACTTATTTTAATAGAATGCAATACATCCTAGTCCGTAAGCCCCACGTAAGACCACTCCAATTACGCCTACGTCTCATGACAACACGATAAAATGCATCGCAGCAGGTCGAGAAAGTTGTGCTGAGAAAGATTCAGAAGATTATCGGTCCCTAACATTGGCTGAAAGTTTGAAAAATCCTTTACTTCCAGTCGAAATTGTAAGGGTAAGTACATAACATAATTTAGCCTTTTAATCGTAGAGAGAGTAAACCTTAGTCTGTCAATCCTGAAATGGCCGGAAGTACGTGGCAGACGGTGTCAAAGGTGGCCAACTTTAGCAAATGATGCCACATGTCTCGTCTGTAGTCACATGACGTAAATATACCTTTTTTTTTTTTTTACTTGGAAAGGAACTAGGATGGGTATGACGGGCTCCCGGGAACCCCCCGGACTACCGTCTAAAACCACCAAGGTATGCCCTCTCTGCCGTGTAGTAGGGGCGTCATGGTATCGCGAACATTTCACCACGTCGCCCCTCGGCAACAGCCGCAGCTGCCCTCACTACTGAGGCAAACGCCCCCCCTCCCGTCGTAAGCGTGCAGGGCGACACCACACGCTTCCCGACCCGACCAAAGGACCTCTACGCCGGGAGAGGGTGATAGACCTCGGATTCACCCTCTCAGGTCCCCTAGTAACGTTTTATAGAGGTTTTCTCCCTCGCAGCCACAACTCGGCCCCGGCCTGACGGTCGCAGCCCCCGCGCCTAACATGAATCCTCTGATAGCAGAGGATTTATGACGTAAATATACCTACCCTAAGCAGCCCCGAGCTGGTGAGAATCGAGCTCTATGAACGCCACGCCAAAGGTACGTAGCTTGCTCCACGACAAATTAGAGAGATCATTATCATAAGTAGATGTCAAGAGTCACACAACAACTGCTTTTATCGTTAAATATGACAGAGATTAGATCAGATAATCTTTTACAATGCTTTTACGGTCATTGTTTTATTGACTTATAGGAAAAATGTATAATTACTTAAATAGATAATGAAGTAGCTTATCTAACTGATTGGATTATACTAACAATAAAAGGTCTGAATGAGAAGATATACATTCTGGAGACCCTACTAAATAGGGATGTCTTACATACTTATTGCATGCAAATTTGTTTTAAAGCCCGTGCTCTTTATCTCCCTTACGTTAAAAAAATACACAGGAAACGCACACAAAACGGTGAGTGAAGTGGTCATTAAAATCGACATTAAGTACTTGAAGCATTGGTTTCTTATGAAGAAGTTAATAGTGCGTTGAAATACGACTGTCTTATATTATGTAAAAGCATCCACTGCTGACAGGTAACGCCATCCTGTGGGTCTCTCGTGACCTTAGTCACCATAAGACACAAATAAGCTATCTAGCTTTTTTGTGATGGAGGTACTGTCCCAGAAATAACATTCTACCGTGTCTCATATCCCCTTTATCCGAAAACTTTAAAGTCATCTGAAAATCGGCAAACACAAAGGTAGATTATCTACAATGCAATAAACAGATTTACTGGTTAATCGTTGTCGTAGATCAAGTTGATCGCATGATTATCGGCGGACATTTTGATATTTAAATTGCTTCACCAGAAAACAGTCGATTTTCCATTCATATGAAGCTTGCAGCAACAAGCACTTCTGTCACAAAATTAAAGAACACGGAAAATCATGGATGAAGAAAAACAAACCTCGAGAGACACTGGTGAGGGATTGGAAAAACGCAACGGACCAGGCACGCATAGCAATAATGGAGCACCTAATTCAGGCAGACCACGTGGCCCAGAATACCCTGATGGTCTGGAAATAAACCTCGATTGGGTACTCGTCAATGAGCTAGGACAGTTCGGACGCTTCCAGTTTAGTAACATTCTCCTGGTAGCCTTTCCCATCATCGCTCATGCGTTTTTAAGTGAATACATATTTTCTGCCGCTGCCGTTCCCCACAGGTAATTTCATTAAATTGGAAATGTGTTTGTTGTCTAACATGATGTTCCTATGGCTACTAGGTCTAATGATAGAGTCAATCTTCGATATCATATCAGTTTGACAGTACCATAATACTACATTGTTACCAAACTCACAAATGGGATGGAACGTCTTTTATCTTCTGTAGATGTCGGATCCCTGAATGTGCAGAGAGCGGTGGAGCCAGCTACGAGTTAGCGCCAGAGTGGATCCTGAATGCAGTACCCGTGAGCAACGGGGCACCGGACAGCTGCTCGCGCTACGCGCCCGCGGGGGGCAACGGCTCGCTGGCTTACTGCCCGGCCACCATCTTCAACCAGGACATCACGCAGGGATGCGATGGATTCATTTATGAACGGACTAACTCAGTTGTCTATGAAGTAAGTGTGAAAGTTTGCATAGCTAAGACAATTGTGAAATCGCTCTTATTAGGAACTTGAATCTTCTATTTGTGCTATTATAACAGCAGAATATAAGACATGTAACGGTTTAATATTTTTTCCTCAGCATCCTTAGTTCCATTATTCTACATAAAACTGCTATGCTTCCAGTTTGACCTCGGATGCGAAGAGTGGATGCGCGCGTTGGCTGGAACTCTGAGCAGCATAGGCACACTACTAGTCCTGCCAATCACTGGCTACGTGTCCGACAAGTATGGGCGACGTGTGGCCCTCAGCATCAATGTGTTCAATCTGGCGTTGTTCGGCCTGATCCGAGCCTTCTCCGTCAACTACCCCATGTATCTGGTGTTCCAGATTTTACAGACCACCCTTGGAGCCGGCACGTTTAGTGCCGCTTACATCTTTGGTATGTTAATATGTGAAGTTAATTACAATTAAAATACCAATAGCAAGATTGGCTCCTTCGATGATTCCTATAATGGACAAACTAAGTATTATTTATATATATAGTATTATTTTACTATACAAAGCAAAACCACGCCGCGGGGGCAGATAATATACTTCACAACCCGTCAATTGACATCTTACCTTGCCTTGCATAACTTTCGAAAAAAGGGAAGACTTTTGTTTTGTGCATGACTCGACTCATACACAATACTATAATTTTCAGCAACGGAGCTAGTGGGCCCTAAATACCGAGTCTTGACCAGCTCTACCTGCTTATCCATATTCTCAACGGGCCACATCATTATGGGTGGCCTGGCCTGGTTGGTGCAGCCGTGGCGCTACTTCATCATGACACTGTACATCCCCTGCTTCCTGATGGTCGTCTACTACTGGGTCCTCACGGAGAGCGTGCGGTGGCTGCTCTCTAGGGAAATGTTTACCGAAGCCAGGGTTGTGCTTGAGAAAGTGGCGAAAGTCAATAAAAAAAAGATTAGTGAGAAGTCTATGCAGGCGCTGTTAACGCCCGCGCCAGTGATTGAGAATCAGGTAAAACTAAAACAATTTACAATGTTCAAAAAACGAAAAATTATTACTAACAGGAGACCATGCTCGTACAATATGTCTAATAAATACTCGTACCATTTATTTTCATACAACCGCAACAATTTTTGGCATTTTGCTTTAATCATTTTATTTATTTATTTTAAATCTGCAGATGTTTATTCGTATAACTTGATATGTACCTATTCTCAGATTGATAACTCTGACGGCTTAATACGTACCATAGTCAAATCACCAGTTCTTCTCCGTCGTGTCTGCACTACCCCAATCTGGTGGGTCAGCACCACCTTCGTGTACTACGGGCTGTCCATCAACTCCACTGGTTTGCCTGGCAACATGTACGCCAACTACATGCTGGTGGCTGCTGTGGAGATACCCGGCTTCTATACTGCAGCGTTGTTGCTGGATCGCGTGGGTCGGAAGGCTACCCTTGTCACTGGGTTCTTCCTCAGTGCCGTGTGCAACATAGTATTCGCCTTCATTGACAGTAATGGTAAGCTTTACTTTCGTTTTGACCTTTATCCCAGGAATATAATATAAAAGGCTTATAACTGGGCATCAAGTACAATCAATTCTTGCTTTACTTGTAATTGGTTTATTTAAGATATTAACGTTGATTTTATGACGAAAATGTATAAGTTCATATATATTTTGATAATTATCTTCATGCTTTATCTGTCTTCATGTTTTATCAAATCATAAAAGTTGTTTTATAAGATACCGCCCCTGTAAATAAACCTATTATACCGCCGATTGTGATAGATTCCAGTGGTAGACACAATATTATATTGCGTGATAAAAATAAAAATATAACATGTAGAATCATGTAGGTATATATTTCAGAACTGGTAACATTGGGCCTTGTGCTATACCTGATGGGCAAATTCGGAATCTCAGCAGTGTTCACGTCCCTATACCTGTATACTTCTGAACTGTATCCAACACAGTTCCGGCACACACTCTTGGGGTTCTCCTCCATGATTGGCCGGATTGGTTCCATTACCGCTCCGCTTACTCCCGCCTTGGTAAGTCATCATCGTTATTGGGGAACGACCTGTCAATGGTACTTCTCTCTCTAGTTCGAGCAGCTGCTCTAGGTTTCTTACAGGTTAGTTATCATACTGGTTAACTAGGTTTTATGGCACAATTTTATTGAAATCCGTATGAATGACCAAGGTATTTTTGAAGAATATTTTGTCGCTATAGAGTAGACAAAAGGCCGAAAGTGTTCAGCTAGGTACGATCTTGAACGTGAAGTGAACAAAAATACCTACTGACAAAATCGGATGATTAGTTACGGAAATCAAACCATTTATGTTTTACAAGCTTTATATTAACTTGCCTTGTTGGTTCGTTAAAATATGCGTTGGTCAACTCTTAGAACTGAATTTTAAAGTAGTTATCATCAACTGATTGAGCTGAAATTTTGTATACTCGTGAAAGTTCAGTGACAAAAGACAATGCAATATTATAGCACGAACGAGCTGATGTGATGATGGAGACAGAAGAAGGTCATAGCAACTCCTGCACGTCGATTATGCAATGCATTGTACGCGCGTCAGGTAGATCTAAATGTCAATTCATGTGTGCGAAAATTACAGATGAATTATCCTAACCCTCGTTCGGAACGTTAGGTGTTTACCCCCCACTCCCCCCAAGAACTACACAAGATAAACCCGTCGTGTTTGGGATCATAGTCATAGTCATAGCAACCCTTTCAACGAGTAGTTTCAAAAGTACAATCGACAGCAAAAGCTTATACCAGAAACTAATTTTGTGTCGAAAATTTATATAAACTTACGAACACTAGGTATGAAACTTCAACATCACTTCTTTACAAATCTTCGTATTCCTCTCGCTGACCCAATTCTGTGAATCAATCTATTCAAAAATATGTATCCAGTAACTTGATCAGGTTCCTTATTGCAGGCGGTATTCTGGCCCGGCATTCCTTCGGCCATGTTTGGAGCAATGGGCCTGCTAGCTGGCGTTTTGGTACTGACGCAGCCCGAGACGCTGGGCTGCAAGATGCCTGACACCCTGCAGGAGGCTGAGACTCTGGGCACGCAGAAAAAGACCGACAGCTGATCACAGCTCTTTCGATCTATTGGAGTAACGTTCAACAACTCTTCAGATTTATTCCGCACTAAGTACATTAGGCATGGGCATTACAACGATGCAATTTATAACTACCAAAGCTAAAGAAAGAAGCAGACTGACATCTGTCACTCGCACCTAACGTCGAGGAAAATAGTTAAGCTTCTATGTACACTCGCGGTGAATGAATACGGGTCACCCTAAATTAAATGACCGCAATACGTTTTTTTTTCTACATTTAACACTAGTTATTAACTTAGTATAGTATTCTTTTTAATACCCAACTGTATCCTATTATAAAAATATCAACGTTCAAAAATGACGATTTTTGCGATATCTCGGTCCGTTAACGTTGTTTTTTTTTATCGGTTTTTACGAGACCGATTTAAACCTGGTAACTTTCTTTTGTTACTGTTATTTTTGCAGTTTACATGTATAATTAAATGAAGATCTTGACAGGATTAAAAAAAACTGTACAACCCTACACTATTTTAGGAAATATGACAGTATTTTACCCACCCGTATTTATTGACCGCGAGTGTATTTTGAAATATTCTTTTAATTATTATTAAGTATAATTTACTGGGCGTGTTGATGAAAAGAGAAACAGAGGCTATGCGCCCAGAAGATGGAAAGACGTGGTATTTTCTTCTGTGTAATACCTAAGTGACGGTAACGAGTGGCTGAATCCGCGATTACTGTGTAGCAAGGATTTCAACTGATTCTGAAGGACAGACGTGGTCAGATGACGAGACCTGGATAAGTGACAGGATAGAGCATCCGTCCCTGGCTGACACCGATCGATAGAACGAGACGACGCGCTTATCCTATCACTTATCGCGTGATAACGCCATCCATGCTACGGGGCCTGATCAGGTTCCTTATTCCAGGCGGTATTCTGGCCCGGCATTCCTTCGGCTATGCTCGGCGCAATGGGCGAAAATAGTTAGCCTTCTATTTATAACATCTTATTAAATGTATTTAGAAATAAACGTTCTATTAGTAGTTACCTTCGTACCCAAACTTGTACCTAATACTCATTTATTCATTATAACGTAAATTGTAAATAATTAAATTTATTTACGCACGTGATTACCCCTCAGCCCGCACCAAGAAATGCGTAAGTGGCCTATGAAAAAAATAAGTACCATCGCCAACACAGTTAACTGACCATCCTTGCACTTTATATGCATTGTATTTGTAATAAGGTTCAATATAAATACAGGAGGACTGTGTTGGCGTATGTAAAAGCGTAGCAGACTCTCGCTTGTATATAATACATTGCCATAACACGAAAAACAGGCGCAAGGAAATCAAATTGGAATATAATGTATGTGACGGTATAAAACTATTTTGTGGACCACCGGGACGTCGCGTGGACTTTTAATAAAACTCTATGACATATAATATGAGAGATCGCCGCTGATGTCATGTCAGTACCTACATCAGTGATATGATATCATACTGTGTTGTGTGTGAATTCAATGGCGGTTAAATGGGAGAAAGTTATGTTATGATAAAATAAAATAGACACAATTGTTTTTAGTGTTCCGTACTAAAATTGGTCCAACGAAACACTTATTTTCTTTATTTATTTTAAGTTAGCTTTAGTTAGTTACTGTCATTTAAAGTATGATGATAACTATAATATATTTACGGCATTTTAATCGAATTCAAAAATGAATTCCTTCATGTCCTAATTCCAAATTGTAAACAAAGTCACAGCTAATAAATAAACTCGAAATTAGTAAGTAAAAGTTGAAATGAGCCTGTAACCACTTAGCGTAATGGAAGGAAACACTCCGGTTTCAATGGGGTAAGTTTTATATTAGATCCGAAGTATGCTGAAGGTAGCGGCGGCCGTAAAATGGCAACATTACGGTGTGGGAGCTCTGAGATGCCTGGCTCCAGTATTTACTTCCCGAACATTAGAACACACTCACCAACGATAATGAAGTACATAGCGATTTTACTGACCTTAAGATGCGGAAGACATGGTTATTTCCGAAAGGCGAAAGTTTCTCCTTGAACTATCTCCTATCGTTACTATCGTTATGCTGGCTACATTCTAATCGAAGGAAAGAGTTAACGAACAAAGTTCTATTTATGCTTCAGCTTGGGCCGAAAACCGTTTGGCCGATTGTGCACTACAATGAATTTTACTGTCCGACAGTCCGATTTTTAACAGTCCGATATTTTTTGTATTGAATGTTGGACGGTAAAGTTACGTATAGTGCACAAACTATGTACATAATTATGGCGTGCCATATCGGACCGGACTGCCGGACAGTGTAGTGCACAATCGCCCTTTGTCTGTCCGGTCCAGTGTCCGGTGTCCGGTGTCTGTCCCGCTGTTCTCCTCTACAGGTCGCGTTTGTCGTGAAATTTTGTGAGCAGGTTCGTTAGTAATATAGAATTTTTTGGTGCATCATAGTTTCGAAATAAAAAAAAATGTTTAATGGACAGGCTCGCGATTTTTACCCGACTGCCGAAGGAGAGAGGGTTATGTTTTTACAGCTCATATCTACTAGTTTATAAAAAAAAATTTACTGTTTTCGGAATTAAATTATTGCTTTGCGTATTGTAAAGGGAGGGAGTCCGCTGGATGTGGGTGGCGCAGGACCGGTCACTTTGGCACTATTTGGGGGAGGCCTATGTCCGGCAGTGGACGTCTTTCGGCTGATATGATGATGATGATAATGTAAAGCCGTACTTTTGCCAAACTTCATGAGTCAAATCATGAGTGCTTCATGAGTGATTTGGTATAAAACCTATAGAATCCTTTACTTGTAATGTTACTAAGATTTCTAGTAAAGGAATTGGTAGGTAATTCCAAAATTTCCAAATATTTTATTTTCCTAACTATATTGCATATTTTGATTCCCTTGCGATTATCAAAATGTGCTGCATGAACGGCGGATTAGAGGTACGGAACCCTAAATAAGTTTCAGTCAAAAACTTCATTTTTGGTACAAGCTCCACAAAACTGCTATATAAAAAATGTGAATTACTCAATGTCCGACAACTATACATAATGCTGTTAGTAATCAATCAGCACAAGCTCACCCCCTACGATAAGGATAAGTTTGCTGATAAGCGTGTTGTGATAAATGTATGCTCACCACTTACATGCAAACTGGCCTCTGCCAGAAGGCAACAAAGTTTCATGTCAAGATACTTGTACAATAAAATTACAATTTCCACTCATGAATGTAAGAAAAGGCTTAAAAGTTGGCTGCTGTCACTGGACTATGACCAGACTGAGTTTATTGTAAGTAGTAAATAATATTATGCACCCATACAGACTTAACACACACATACTCACACACAAGCTCACACACACACACACACACACACACACACGTCTAAGGGCAACACCAGTCAGAGAGGCTGGGGGGGTAGAGAGGTGGCACTGGACTTTAAACATATAGCCAACTCGCCACTTAGGTGTCCACGTCTACCCTCGAGCAACAGCTCTTGCGACTCCACTCTGGACAGCCAGTTAAGGCAAGCCAGAGGTGGGGGGGCCTGTCCAACCAACCACCCGATCGGCTCAGCCTGACCACAGGACACCCCCAGGAGCACTCAGGTACGTAGGGTCGCTACTCCCTAACAGCCCGCCACAAGCTGCCTTACGTTGTCATTATTATTATTATTATAGTTTTTCTTGCCAACTGCACTTTTCTGTATACCGTCATCTCATTAACTACTTATTGAGACGATTTTAACGAAACCAACCTCAAAGGGTTACGTCAGTTAAGTACTGAATTCCCATGGCCACCTTCTGTCTCCATCATCAGATCAGCTCGATGGTACCATAATATTGAATTGTCATCCAAATTACACTTATACCCAAAATCTCAGCTGAATCGGTTCAGGTTAACTGGTTCAAAATTCAGTTCCAAGATTTGTCCCACACTAACAAACAAACAAACAGTTCAAGTTAATTTAAAGCTTGTAATAAAAGCGGCCAAGTGCGAGTCGGACTCGCACATGAAGGGTTCCGTAAAATAAATTGTGGTTTACGATTTATGACGTATTAAAAAAAACTACTTACTAGATCTCGTTCAAACTAATTTTCGTTGGAAGTTTGCATGGTAATGTATATCATATATTTTTTTTAGTTTTATTATTCTCTTATTTTAGAAGTTACAGGGGGGGGGGGACACACATTTTACCACTTTGGAAGTGTCTCTCGCGCAAACTATACAGTTTAGAAAAAAAAATATTAGAAAATATTAGAAACCTCAATATCATTTTTGAAGACCTTCACCCCACACGTATGGGTTTGATATTTTTTTTTTTTTGATTTTCAGTTCTGAGTATGGGGACCCCCAAAACTAACTGGTTTTTTTTCGATTTTTGTGTAAAAATCTTAATACATCTACTTACCAAGTTTCAACAGTATAGCTCTTATAGTTTCGGAAAAAAGTGGCTGTGACATACGGACGTACAGACAGACATGACGAATGTATAAGGGTTCCGTTTTTTGCCATTTGGCTACGGAACCCTAATAAAAAGTAAAGATTGAGATTTTATTATATATTTCCTTGTTTATTACTTTCAATTTCTGTCTCGCGTTACTTTATATTTATAGCATGAAGAATATGAAAAAATATGAGAGCTTATAATTTACTAGTTCTTACCGTCAAATTAAATCCCCCTTTGCACCCTTGGAGCCTATTAATCACATCATAATACAACCCTGAACGGCCTTACAATTTTAAAAGTAGGTGTCTATTAAACAGATACATAATAGGGCCTCCCTTTACTTAATTAGTGAAAGTTCCCCGTCTACCAACCCCAACAGTGACCCTAGACTCCCGTCAACATCCCCCAAGGACTGTACAGCAATTTTTTTATACCCCACTGCATATTTGAACGTACCTTTTCCATACAAATTGGATTCTATTTGCATTTTTTATTGCAAACAAATTGATGCGAGACCGAATGTAGAAATGCAATGAATTTTGAATCACATGGGTAATAGTGTGTCTCATGACGTTTGTACACATAACGTATGCGGAGTGAAATTTGCACAAAGTTCAATGTCGTATTAAATAAAAAACACATTGTTATTTTTATAAATATTAATGTTTTTTAATAGTGTATTTCACGACGTTCAATGCTAAAAAAAGTTTACTCCAATGCGATATGATTTACGGCAGTTTTGTGGTACTTTGTCCATCGCTGTCGAAAATACAGATATAAGCATTTTTTTAGGTGCAATTTTATCCTTCTTAAGAAAACTTTTTTAGGAAACTTCGTATGCTCGACATATTTCACGTTGTCGTCCGTTGGACTATTGGCGTTCTCAAAATAAAAGTTACCTTGCCACGGATTTCCATTTTAAGTGACTTATGATTCGTCACCCATAAATCCCATAACGCAAAAACCGCTAGTTTTTACATGTTTTGACCAAATGACGTAGCCGCATTTTCCGAGTAAGTTTATGATTTTCGGAGACGGCGGGCTTAACTTTTCTTGACCGATTGAAGATGCCCATGTCTTTAAGATATTTTTTAACCGTTTTACCGTCACATCTAAATTTCCTTCCGAGCTCTCTATACGATTTAGCGACTCGGCCGGCCGTCATTTTCTGTAGTCGAGTTCGCTCAGAAAACTTGCTCAAACTGCTATGGTTTCCAGAACCGTGCTTTCTAATAGTGGTTTTCCGCAAGGAAAAGGACGAGAGAATATTATAAATTGTGCTTGGACTCTCACCCATCTCTACAAAATGTTCCACCACCTTCGATTTCGGCCATAGGGGATGTGAACTGTAGAAATTACATACAGTTTCACGACGTCGTTCTTGTCGACTAACCATAGTTACAAAATTTATGAACCAATCCTCACGAAACTTACCAAAGTGATTGACAGACATATAGACGTTACAATGACAGATATACATAATTTTTGTTTTAATTTATTTTTCACATTTTACATAGCCAAACTTTGTCTAAATTTCACTCCGCATACGTTACGTGTTATCACTGTAAAAATCTACAATTGGGTAGTTTCTCATGTTCAAATGCATAATATGGTGTCACTACATGGATAGTCAATAGGTCAATACAATATATATACAATGTGTATTGGACAACTCAAAAAATAACACAATACAGAACATAAAGCTTAAAGTCGATGTAAACAACAGGCGGTGTTACGACCATCTAAACATCAAAATAAATTGTAAATTGCAAATAATAATCCATACCAGATATTGTACAAACGAAAAGTCTGTGAGGTTGTAAGTTTGTATGTATATAGGAAGCAATCTTCGGAACTACGAGTACATATCCGATTTCAAAAATTCTTTCATCATTTCATAATGAATCTTCAGGACAGGCCGTCTGCAATCAGCTAAAACGATCCGTGGTTATATCTAGTGGCTCTGTGAGCTATAGAACTCGCGACGCGAGCCTGTCTTTTAATTCCGGAAAAACTAAATTGGTAAAAATATATATAGTTAATTATTGTACCTGCTCACAAAATTTCACGAGAATCGGTTGGTTGACCTGTAGAAGAGAACAGCCGGACAAGAATGTTGGCCCAAGCAGAAACGGAGAGCTTCGTTCGCATCGCTCGCTCGTTCAAGTAATAACGTCTTACTCATGTGTTACAAACCTAGGGCCTACACTGATCGTAAAGAGACCAGCTATATTAATGGCTGCGATTACATTCCCATCCACTAGCAGCTTCCACGCAAGTTGCCCGAGGGTGGAACACATATGTTCCAGTACGGATTACCCTACGCCTTAGCCTTAAAACCCTTCGGTTCCTTAGGAGCACCGCCTAAGGATAGCGGACTAATTCACTACCAAAACATACGTTTCCGAGGGAGTTACGTCACTTGGAAATACAAACCGAGTACCTACTATTTATATGAAAATGTTTTGATACATTTAAGTAAGAACAAGTGCGCAAAACATTAAAATTCGATTGGGATACCCCAAATTGGGATCCTAATTGAAGTCATTTATAAAGTTTAAATTGTTATGTAGTCTAGATACAAATATTATAAAGACGAAAAGCCTGCGAAAATTTTAAAGCCGCAATTGCTAGAACTGCACCGCTAGAATTTTGTAGGCGTGTATGTGATATCAAAAAATATTTTTCTCAAAAATAGGCCGGCCGGAAGGTAAAGTGTATAGTTTAAGGTCTGATCAAAATAAAAAATAAACATTGCAGGCCGTCTGCAATGTTACATACAAAATCCTTTATTTGTCGAATACCTAACAAACTTTTTAAAAAGTAGAAACAGGCGTATAAAAGACGGCACAAGTCGTATTCAGCCAATTCAACCCGTATTTTTCTGTTGCAAATGCGACGTGTTTGGATGTGTCTCAAATAGTTTGCGTTTTTCGGTATAAAAATACACTTGCAATTCTGTTTAATAAAAACGGCGGGAAATCATTAATATTTCTACGTTGTGCAACGATATTTTAAGTTTATTTATTCCCCCATATTTGTGAAAAGCACTAGATTAGCCTCAGCCGGAATGGCCATTGCAGGCTTCGTATTATAATTAAACGGATGAGCTTGCGAGAGAGAACAAATACTCAGCCTACAATTGCCTCCTTCCCGGCCACGGCATTGTACTATTACCAATTTATAGAAAGAACCATCAGCATGATTACAGGCTGCAAATTATCCCGCCCTGGGTACTCAGTTACACGCGGGTGGAGCCGTGCGAGCAGCAAGTCGGATATAAAAAGAGTGCGACAAATATACCTTTCCACTCCCCTTGAACGCAAACACAAATCACCATATGCTACTCACAAGGATTAGCCCATTTCCCATATCCTAAGCCTTAACAGCAAATCGGCGCTATTTAGCAACGCTCCGAGCCCTTAATTAAGGGCCCTTTTCTTGACGTCACTAGCCCGTATAGCCGAGTAGACAAATTGTTTGGACAGTTGGAGCTTACTGGGGGTTGAAGTTTGAGCCTATTAACTATGCGTAACCTCACATGCCACATAATGTGTTATACGCTATCCTTAGTTGTAGTTTGTGTAAAGTCTATTCATGAGAAAGTGACGGGAATACAGTCATAATACAGCACACTGCATTTTAATGTTGTTAAGAAATAGTAGTTTATGTGACTGTACATAATGAAGGGCATTTAACACGAGTGTGATAATAGGATCACACGAGTGTTTTAATGCCTAATACATTATAATAACACTGGCACAGATAAAACGCTGATGTTACGTTACTGGTTGCAATTATGGTGGTCATTATATATGGTTTCCGAACATATTCTAGAGGATTTATGATATGGGTGTAGATAAACTACTACTTTGTTACACTACGACGGTAGCAATAGCCTATGGGCGCTTGCTACACCAGAGCAAAATCACAAGCGCGCTGCCAACACTTTATAAGTTTGAGGGTTCGTTTTATTGACATTTAAAGAAAAATTAACACTCACAGCACGGCAAATCCCCGGGAGCTCTGGCGACCTTACTCTCCACCATAAAACCATTACCCTGAAGTAGGTGCTTTATAATATATTTTTTAAGTGCCTATTATACTGTTTACATTTACACCATCTGTAACCTGTAATGTGAAACGTAATAAACAATTATATTCTTATATAATGAAGTTTCTATCCTTCCAACCCTTAGGGAAACAATTGACCATCTTCTTAGACAATGCCCTAAATTTAACCTGAGTAGAATAGACCACGAAATCGTGTGTATCAATATAAATATAGATCCATACGACATCAAAAGTATAATTAAAAAAGAATCTTCAATTCAATCATTCACCAAATTCATCAACTAAATCATAGGTAGCCTTAAAAAATTCAATAACACGTAAACTATATTTCATAGTACCAATATATTTAAAGTTAATTATCATGTATTTACTATAGAAAAAAAAGATGTAAATTTCAAAAAAAAAAAAAAAAAATTTAAAGTTACATATATACTAGTATCATATGTCATAATAGTTAAAAGAACCAAAGTTCGCCGTATTCCTCGCGGGGTCTTTGGATCATAAAACCATAGTTTATTTAAAAAAAAAAAAAACTAGTTTTTAACGTGAACTCACGTGCACCAAATACTCAGAATTTTATTATACAGGCACATGCTATCACGGTTTACCAGAAATCGACCACGAACGGTGGAACCAGGAAAAATACTTTCTGGCAGAGCCGCCTCATGCTCAATTTCTAGGAGATCACATCTTCTAGGATCAAGCGCTCTTTGTATGTGCAGTTCCACGGAAAAAATCATAATAGTCATTTGTCCGAAACCATCATTATTCCGAAACTTCAAAATTCTTAACGCCATTTTCCGCTAAACGGAACGTTCGGACGCAGATGGTTTCATGGAATATATAAATCGACCCTAATAGGTTAGGTTTATATCCTGAAAATCCAAAATATCTTACAGCAGAACATGGTTTTCGGAATTATTCAATTCAATTCAATTCAATTCATTTTTATTTCAGACAAGGTCCATACACATTTGTTAGTAAAAAATAATTAACTTATGACTAAATGAGTGTTAGTTAATAATAATACTTAGGGTCTAAAATTCTCGTGTGCGCGTCTTTACCTGCACATGCATGGACGTCCAGCGGGCTAGCATAGGACTGGATATGAAATTCAGAAATAATATGCTTTCGTAAACTAGTGGTCTAACACTTCTCGACGCCGATCACTAACTGAATTGTTAATCCTCAAGAACTACTCGTACACACTGTCGATGCATAGTTTCGACGGATAAAAAAACAAAAGGAAATGAAAATAGGTTAAGTGTTCCCCTGGGAGGCCAAAGGTCTCCACGATCGGTTTTTGTATCAGTGTACCGAGTAGTTTGTGACTCTGCTCCCTAATAAAAATTTAGCAACGCCGAATTGAAAGCGGGATTGCACGCGTGGGATTACCCTTCTTGTGTTCGGTATAGTTTTAATGTTGCGTTTTTTTTACTGAATAACTGGTACGTAGTTTTCTCAATGATTAATCAATTTTGTTAAGTAAAACATCATCATCATAAATTTAAGAGTTAGATTCTTGTCGGTGTAGCTCCCTCCATCTGACTCTATCTAGGGCCGCCTCCTTTACCTCTTTATACGACGTGACTGCTACTTTTTCTTTTATTTGTTTCATGTAACTTATCCTTGGTCTTCTCCTTCCTCGCTTGCCTTCCATGATATTATTAATAAAAGCGTCATGTCGTTTACGGTGACCAATCATTTTCCCTCTCCTATTCTCTATCGTTTTTATCAGTCCTTTTCTCTCCCACTCTTCTCAGAATTTCTTCATGTGTGATTTTTTGATTGCCCAAAAAGCAATCAAGCATTGGAAATGTGGTGTTGGCGTAGAATGGAGAAAATTAGCTAGACAGAAAAAATCACAAGTAAAACATAGGTAGTTTTTATTTATATGTATGTTTCAATATAGAATTAAGAGTTATTTACAAACCGGAAAAAATAACTAATAATCTACCGTCCAGTAAACAATTTTTTATAGCTAATTATCCCTTGTCCTTTTTTGTATGAAGTGAGGGGTAATCACGTAACGTTCCGAACGCGCGTCGGTACAATTTAACTGTCAATTTTCCACATAAAAAGTGACATTTATAAATACCTACTCGACGTTCGTACAATGCGTTACGTGATCGACGCTGGTGACACGTTTACTATCCTTTTAAGATAAAATGAAATAACAATTTTAATTTCAAAAGCTTTCATTTGTGACTGACTCCTGTGACTCATCTGAATATTGATTGAAGATGGAGGCAGAAAGTGGCCACTGTAACGAAACTTCGCAACTCCATTTAGTTTTCGATTGTTTGATAACTGTACAAAAAAGTACGACAGCTTGTAAACATGGTTTTATCCGGAAATGGTTTTATCATAGATCTTTTGTTTATCTTTGAAGAAACAAAAATATCAGCGGCAGTTTTTTATTCAAGCTCTGGTTTTGTGGTACTTGACTGGCGCCCTCTGCAACGAACTTCTAGTTTTAACTTTAACCCCATTCAACACCTATAATATACAACACCTACAATATAAAACACCTATAGGTAGATTAATCCAAGGTTTCCACATTCAAAGCGCCGCGTCTACATGCAACGTCCGCAACAACCTGACGGCGAATAAATTAGATTTATGTCCTGAAAGCCGGCGTGATGCTGACAAAACTATCCACTGAGCACGCGTTCCAGGTTTGTGATAAATCAATGTGATATATTTAAGGCGTATGTCTTATGGCGGGATGTGCCCAACAAAGTATAGCTTTGTTGGGCACATGCCGGTCGCCGCATATAGACTCTCGCGCCGAATGAATTTATGATTATATTAATAAGCGACGAGCCCATACTTTTAAGCCAAGATATAGAATTTGTAGACCGTGGCTGGTAGTGGTAGAGTTACGCCATCTGGAGTAGGAAGCTTGGCGCTACTTATGAATTATGATCTAATATCTTTTTAACGCTGAAAGCTATATGAGCTAGGTAGTCTTGGCAATCACTTTTGTGGGATCTCATTCCTTTTTTAACCGACTTCAAAAAAGAGGAGGAGGTTCTCAATTCGGTTGTATTTTTTTTTGTAAGGTAATGTCTACAGAATCGTATGGGAAAAACCATACAAACTTGCATCCCCTAACTTAAAGGAAGGGGGATGATTTACTAAAAATCCTGAAATACGTATTTTATTATTTATAACAAGGAGTCCCTATATCAATTTTCAGAACTCTAGCATCAAAATTAGCGGAAGTCTCATACAAAATGGCAACACCTAGTTTAAGGGGTTGGGGGGTAAAAGTTCCATTTTTTTTTTTGTTGATTGTGTACTAGCTTACATTATTTATTTACATGTAATACTAGCTTACATACCAAATTTCGGCTTTCCTTACCCTAGGGAAGTACCCTAAAGGTTTTGATGATCAACGTGAGTCAGTGACAAAATCGGCATTTTTTTTAAATATCAATAAAATCGAAAGTATGCAATTTAAATTTTATGTGTTTAAATAAGTCCACTAAATTGACATCATATCACGAGAATTTTGTTTAAATGTGATTATAATATAATACAAACCCAAGTTACGAGGGTTCAACAAAACGACGAAGCGCTTGGAGAAAAGGTAGGTAGAGGCGCTTGCGCTTCGCTTGGCTCGTCTTGGCGGAGGCACTGCCGTGCCCCCAGATCTCGTCACGTTACACCAAATCTATTGAAATACATTCAAACTTTACACGGTAAAAAGAAAAAAGTTGCGCCAATATGTTCGGAAAATTGCCTTTCTATCTACTTATGTTGGTGATAAAATACCACAGAGCGCCGCGGTTTGATAATGGATCATCATACAGCATTGCCGTCCTTGGCCGGCAATATCTGCGTCGTGTTATTTGCTCATGTTTACCGATAGTATTTTTTTAACTATTTTCCTCGCCTTTTTCGGGGAAAATACTAGACATTTATTGGTTTGAAAGCTTGGCCACACACACAATCTGCACTTCTGCAGGCAATTCCTTGTTTCCCTGTCTTTGTACTAATGTGCAATTTTAACCGAGTTTTTTTATGTCAAGGTTACAATCAATCAATCAAGGTCAATTAATAATGTGTAATTCAGAGGGGTAATTGAGTAAATTTTCGAACGACTGCTATAATAGGACAGCTCAGCTGTCATTTTCTCATACAATAATGACATTCAGATCTACCTTAACTATACCCTATTCCATATTAGAAATGTGATTTTAAGGAAACCCTTTTAGAAACTGATCAAAATAACTAAAACTAGAACAATATTTCCCTTTTATATCCTAGATAAACGTAGAACGTATATTAGTAGTCCGTTAAAATTCTAATGTTATATGGAATGAGGTAAGGCTGAAACACATTATTAAAAGGCCACGCGACCCGATGAAACCCGACTATTGTTTTCAATGTCGCGTCGGATCTTCATAGTGTGATTGTGGTCATAGAAAACAATACAATTTGATTCGACTCAACACGCGTACCCTGAGAATATTACGGTTTTTTGGAAATAATTCAATATCAGGCTAAATATTTGTATACGGCTTTTATATGTCATTTTAAAAAACTTTTACTATTGAAGTTAATAATTCTATGGACTGGAAGTTAGGAAAAAAAATTAACCCGCAAGCATAAATGCTATCAGTATGTTTATAATGAAAACATGTTTGAGTACACAAATTTGGAGACTTACTACCTGAATCCAAAAATATATGCATCAGGAAATAACAGCATTTTAATTAAATATTTACGACCTTGAGATATTATTGAATTTCATCTGGCCTATAGAAAGGTTTATTCATTAACAAAAATAAGTGGTTTATGCGCGTATCCCAAAGAACGTATATAGACGTAGTCAATTATAATATAAAGTAAAGAAAGTTTATACCATTTTCGCTTGATTTTTACGGAATTTATAAAGATTACTTTTCATTATCTTTTACCGTTGCGGTATTAAAGGCTATAGCCGTGTTTCTATACAAAATTTGCCTTTCTGTCTAATGTTCTAGTAATTTCATTTTTAGGTACTCCTTGTAGGCCTGTCTAATATAGGTCTGTTCCCCAAAGAAGAGCCATGTACACTTATCAGTTTTCGTAATATGGCGGTTTGTTTTTTTTTCACTTTTTAATTTATTTCTTGAATTCGGTCTTTGCGATTAATTTGATTTTTTGGTAAACTATACTACATAATAAAACCCATCACTACAAAAAATATTACCTGAAACTTTAATACAAATATATGTCAAAATAATGGAAACTATAATTAGTTTTTTTTTTTTTTGGTGTTCTGGTGTAGCGGCACCTACAGTTTTTATTTCATAAATTGCCCATCTATAGACCATCTAGAGACGAGTACATATATTAAATTCAAATTATTAGCTTTGGTACTTCATGCCAAAAACTAACTACAAATAAAATTATTCCTTCCTAGTTTCAATGTTTTTACAGGATTGCTTTAATCACTTGAATGAATGAAATCGTACTACATCCTATTTTTGTATTTTGTCATTTTTGGAAGTTTGTTTCGTTTTACACATTTATTTAAACATTATTTAAAAAATATGGATTATTAATGAATATTTAGTCAAATTACCCCACTTATTTATGGTGTAAAAATATGGCTGATATCGATTTATTGTTGTGTTTTCATAGAGCGAAACCGTAAAGTTCTCAGGGTAGCGTCGCATTTCATCGGGTCGCGTGGCGTTTTAATGAGTTTCAGCCTGTATACAAACGTTACGCAATCGACTAGCTGGTTCTCCTGCTATACCTAACTACATTTCTAATTGTTATTTCTTGCTAGTCGCCACAAAAGATGCTATTATTACGTAGAAATAACTGCTGAATAATGGTTACAATACTAATACCAATGGATACATGTTACATGAGGACCTCATACCGGCCGAAAATACGTCATTAGTACGACAATAGGATAGGCATCGATGTAGGTATTTCTGTCGATTTCTTTCCGAATCCAATTCAATACGATAAATCGTAACATATTTTCCGTACCTTCCTACCACGAACTTCGAATCTCGAACTTTGTATATCTCCGTCTCTGTCGCTCGAGTACCATAAACCATAAGTGCGATAGAGACGGAGATATACGAAGTTCGAGATTCAAAGTTCGTGGTAGCGCCGGTGTTTAATATACTATCTATATATATATGTACATGGGTCATACGCAGTGAACAAAAACATGAGGAAACCGGTCTAATCCCAATAAGGTCTAATTTTCCCTCTGGGTTGGAAGGTCAGATGGGGGTCGCTTTCGTAAAACTAGTGCCTACGCCAAATCTTGGGATTAGGTGCCAAAGCGGACCCCGCGGGCTCCTTTAGGACACAACCGGGAACAACACTAGGAATCCTCCTAGTGTTATTCCCGGTTGTGTGTGGCGTAGTTTGTTGTTATCATCCGATAACAGAGTGAAAAAAATCGTTGTTTCCTGTGGTAAAAGGGTCAATCAACTTTTTCTTGTTGTTATTCTGTCCCGGTAAGCCAAGAGACAACAGTAACAGACTTTCTTAGAAAAGATACTAGAAACTGGACTCCTATCATGCTAAGGAGATGCGCCACCATGGAATGGGTTTACCAATGTGACAAAAACACGTGTTTAGTGGATTTAAACCCCATAAAAGTATAGTTTTAAAGAGTGACCCAGGAGACGTAACCATGGCAACGAGCAACAAGAAATAGTTGATTGACCCAAATAATAAACAGCTTTTGCATGTAGCAAGTTATAATCACACTGTTTTGAATATTATTGATTATATCAGAGGAGAGGCCGTTCATGTGGATTATGAGTTCAACGAAATATTAGGCGATATAGTCTTTAACGTAGGCTACATTCACAGAAAGACGAAAACCGAAATCTGTATGAACCGTAGGTACAGTCAGCATCAAAAGTAGCTACGCAAACGAAGACGTCAGAAGTCCTTATTAAAAGCGAATAAGAACTTTTGACGTATTTGATTGCGTAGCTACTTTTGATTCTGACTGTACCTACACGCACACGGTGATCAGCCGAAATCGATCAGGCTAGGTATGTAAAAGACGCTAGAAAGTAAATCCAAAGAAAATGGCTCCTAAAGACTGCAAAATGACCATTTCAAGCAAAATCACGAGCAGTAACAAGTTCTAAACAAAGCTGATTACATAAACAAATTGGAAATTCGGTAGCTCTAGTATAAGTTTTATCGATACATATATACGTTTTCAAACGCGTTTGCGTTTTGTTTCAATTAGTATGGCAACGCGAACAGCGCCTCTGGTGGTAACTATTAGGAACTACGCGTTGCCATACAAATTGAAACTAAACGCAAACGCGTTCAAAAAAGTATGTGTAATGTATCAATACAACTTATACTAGAGCAACAGGCTGCGACGTGCTTACGGCGAAACTCGTTGACATACGTTAAACCGTGGTACAGTAGTACCCAACTGATATGGCGCGCGGATTAAGCAATAATAGCCTTTCGGTCAACGAATTAAGCGCTTTGACGCGCGCCATATCAGTTTGGTACTACTGTACCTACTAGGTTGCTAAAACACGCGATGTAAGCCTTCCTAGGACCTAACTATTTGGACACAATCAGGGCATCGCGTAATGTATTCCTAGAAAATAAGGTTTTATAGCGTCGGCACACGTATAGGCCTAGCTAGCCAATACCACAGAATAAAGAAAGAAAATATTTATTCGTGACAAGCTGGAGAGAAAAAATCACAAATGAAGAAGTGCTGCGAAGAGTGGGAGAGAAAAGGAAACTGATAAAAACGATTGAGAATAGGAGAGAGAAAATGATTGGTCACCTTATACGACATGACGACGACGGCTTACTATGGGCCTCATAAGAAGTCTTGAAAGCTTTAATAACAGTAATTGCTGAAAACAACAATATACATATGTAGAATCTTACAATGTCGCTGTTACCATTGATTTGTATTAAAATTACGAAGCAAGTTATTTGTGAGCGAAATATTCCTTTTGACGAACGCTCCCGTTTACAATAATAAGAAACATTTCGCTTCGTGGTACAAAGACTTCGGATTTCTGATTCCCAATTTTGACAAGTATCTTCTACAAGCTCGTAACTGCATCTTAATAGAGTATTAAAAACGACCTTTGTGCGTTGGATTAAAGTTTAAATTGGAAGCCGCTTTACAGCTTGTTAAGTTGTTATCTAGGCCGTTGGATTTGATTCAGCGCCGAATTCAGTCGCTACGATTTGAACGAGCATTGTTAAAGTCTTTCTCAAAACTTGACACAATAGGAGACTCTCATTAATCGAGAGCAGTTAAGTAATAATCTGTATCTCTTGGTATTGAGCTTAGAACTTAGTTCCAATTTCTAAATTGGTACTTTTGATGACAGTTTATAATGAGTTTATCAAGAATGAAGTTTTCAATTGTTTATTAAATAATTTGGTTTGTTCCAAGGCGAATTTGAGATAAGGCATTAAATTAGTAATCATCATCATCATATCAGCCGAAAGACGTCCACTGCTGGACATAGGCCTCCCCCTAAAAGTGCCACAATGGCCGGTCCTGCGCCACCCGCATCCAGCGGACTCCCGCGACCTTTACCAGGTCATCAGTCCACCTTGTGGGGGGCCTACCCACGCCGCGCCTTCCGGTACGTGGTCGCCACTCGAGATCCTTTCCGCCCCAATGGCCAATTAGTAATACTTATTTATAAATTAACGATTATTTGTTTTGTGCAATTTACATGCATGGGAGTTAAGGGTCACCTTTTTAAGGCTCGACTTTCCAAACAAACGTAGTTTGGTTTTCATTTAAAAGCGACATAAAACTTTGTATGCACAATGGGATCTGCAACATCTAGTTCAGAAACTGGTTTTTGTTGCTAGAAATGAAAATAAAAAAATAATAGAGCTAGTGGAACGTTTTTCATACAAAGTCTCTAATCGCTTCATTTTCTTTCTATTATAATTATTTTATTAATATCAACAGGAACTAGTTTCCGACCTAGATATCATTTAATCATTTATATATGTTAGAAATATATATATATATATATACATATATATAGCTTATAAAAAAAGTTATATTTATTTTTCTATCACCCCAATAAAATATAATTATTAATTTAAATCTAATAATGATATAAAAATGTATAATAAATAATTATATTAAACTCTATAGAGTCTTCTCGTCTTTTAATAATATTTTAACTTTTTAATTAAAAAATTAAATTATTTAAATAAAAATAAGACAGTTTATAGTTTATTTATTATTCTACCTATTGTGTATACAAAGTTTCATGTTTTTAATGTATGCCGTTTTAAAATGAGAACCAAAACCGAGTGGCGACCACGTACCGGAAGGCGCGGCGTGGATAGCCCCCGCAGGTCATCTAAGCGACTTAATGATTGCTATTTTGTGATAAACAGAAATTTAAAAAAAAGTGAAAACAAAAACAAAGTTTTTAACAAAAAGAGTACATACAAAGCTGCACATGGTCCTTTGATTGAGATGTAAAACAGCCGAATTGAGACCCTCTTTCTCAAAAGCCCTTAGTATCTAAACAAGGGTAGTTCAACACGCATGAATTGCTGTTTATGCCTCATAATCTTCTAGATCCGAGGCTTACAAGCTTACAAACTTATCAGAGACATAGTTTACACGAGAATAACCTCAATTCATAAGAGGGTAAGTACTTGGTGGTAGTATAGGGAAAGTTTGCAGGTCTGTCGGTTAGGTTTGCGTCATCAATCTTGCTCAGGCCCGCATAATCGCAGAAAACTAGGGATTACACTGCGACCCACATTTTTAAATGATATATATGTATAACTATTAGTTAGCGACTACTTAGTAAGTCTAAGGCCTCGAAGGGAGCATGCGACGGGGCGGCAAGCATTTTGTTGTTTCTCATATATTTCGTGATATCCTATCCTATACTATTAAACGAGCAATATTTGTATATATATGTATGTATGTATACTATATATATATATATATATTTGCAATCACGTTCTCGGAAACGGCTCTAACGATCTCGATGACATTTGGAATGTAGGTGGTTAAGGAGGCGAGCAAGTTATTGCTCGGTTGCTTGCTCGATTTAGTTAGGTCTCATGTCCGGGAAAATTCGTTTTCTCCGTATTTTTTCCATTTTCATCCGAGCGGAGCTCGGTTGCCCAGGGACTAATACCTAATGTCACAAAATCACTGTCATGGGCTTTCATGCCATAGTGGAGGAAGTTATGCATCGCTCCCATACATAATACATAACCCATTTTTTTTTATTAAGCGATGTGCTTCTTCATATATGTTCCTTGAGTAATTCTAAGCATTTCTAGCCAGGGAGGCAATAAGAAACATGATGCTAGTCGGGAAGGGGGGGGTACAAAGATGGCCGCCAACAGTCATCTTTAAAAAAAACTATTCTCGTCCTGGTGGCTACTAGGGCCAGTTTAGTATCATTTTCGTATAAAACAAAGACGTAGAATTTATTGCTGATATTAGTTTTTTTCAGTTTCATAGTAATTTAACAAGAAAAACGTAAAAAGGTGAAAATGTTGGTACGAGATTTTTGCTTTGTGAGCTAATTAGTTTTGTATAGTGACAAAAACATTCAAACAAAAATACTATAATAAAACGCAATAGATGCAATTTTTAAAAATATACACTATTATTAATGTCCTAAAATGCAAAAAGATAGTGAAAAAAAAGGAATGATCGCAGTGCGGCTATCAATATATATTTACGAACAGGGACAGACGGCTATAGAAAACATCCCTCCAACGGAAGCCGCTCTTCGCCAGCACACACTTTGGGCAATATATCAAGGAGTCTATGTCTGAGGACAAGCCTTGGTGCCTCTCCAAAAGCTTCCGATTCTTTCTTCTTGGCGCTGGAGAATGGAAGACAGTGAATGGACTCCTGTTTGGTCAGATTTACCAGGTGTCGCAAGTGTGTGTCTGGAACTCACTCGTTGCAGGTGCAAGAAAGGTTGCAAAAATCGTTGCAACTGCATTAAAAGAAAATTGAAGTGCACAGAAGTATGTCTGTGTGCCGGAAACTGCGGACATTAATATATCATGTTTGACTTGTATCTGTATGCAATCATTACTCATAGAGTACATCTGAATGTACATTAAATTGTTTTATAAAAATGTATAGATTTTTTTTATTTGGCATTATAAAATTTAACAAAGTAAGCATAAGTAGATACTCGTAGTCGTACTCGACCATTTTGTATGATAAACGCCGCCTACTAGGGCGAGTCCAGCTAGCCGCACTGCGATCATTAAATTTTTTTTCACCATCTTTTTGCACTAGGACATTAATAATAGTGTATATTTTTAAAAATTGCATGAATTGCGCTTTATTATAGTATTTTTGTTTGAATGTTTTTGTCACTATACAAAACTTATTAGCTCCCAAAGCAAAAATCTCGTACCAACATTTTCACCTTTTTACATTTTTTTTGTAAAATTACTATGAAACTGAAAAAAACTAATATCAGCAATGAATTCTACGTCTTTGGTTTATACGAAAATGATACTAAACTTGCCCTAGTAGCCACCAGGAAGAGCATAGATTTTTTTTTAAAGATGACTATTGGCGGCCATCTTTGTACCTCCCCCCCCCCCCTTCTCGACTAGTTTCACGTTTCTGATTGCCTTCCGGACTAGAAATGCTTAGACTTACTCAAGGAACATATATGATGATGATGAAGCACATAGCTTAATAAAATTGTTTTGGGTAAACTTCATAACTGCCTTCACTATCACCAACGCAACGTGAAATGAAATTGAGCTTCAATATTAATCATTTATCAGCAAACAGCGCCCAGAAAAGACTATGCAGTTCCTGTTAAGTTCCTGTTAGGTTCCCTGGGTTTTCATTCTCTTGAAGTAAGGCATAACTACAATGTCTACAATATTGTAGTGACCACTTGCAATATTTATTTATTTAAGTACTTTACTTTATTGCACAAAAGTAGAACTTATAGTAGTACAAAAGGCGAACTTAATGCTATGAAGCATTCGCTACCAGTCAACCTTAAGGCAAAGCAGATAAATTGTTGGCGCCAACTTTATACACGAAGTCTATTTAATACAAAATGTTCATCATCATCATCATCATCTCAGCCGAAAGACGTCCACTGCTGGACACTGCATCCCCCAAAGAGTGCCAAAATGACGGGTCCTGCGACTCCTGCGCCACCCGCATCCAGCGGACTCCCGCGACCGCGATACAAAATGTTAACTATGCTAATTTAACATGGCGTCCTGATGCCGAGACATCACATTCTCCTAGCAGTCCCATTAACTCGCACTGTGGCCCACAGAAACTCTCCAGCTTTTCGGGCACTAAAACTGCTGGCCCCGTAGCATGGATGGGCCCTATCACGCGATAAGTGACAAGATAGAGCATCCGTCCCTGGCTGACACCGTTCGATAGAACGAGACGACGCTGTTATCTTGTCACTTATCGCGTGATAAGGCCCATCCATGCTACGGGGCCTGAGCTCGCTTCTAACAGGCACCAGAATGCGATATATTTGTCTGAGGTACCGGTAGACTGGGGTTACTTTAGGAAAAAATGGGGCTACTTTGATCATTTAGAATGTAGTATAAAAGCAAAACTATTTGAAATGAAGAAGATTTAATCGACTATACAGCAAGATAGATAACTAATATATTCACTGCCACAGTTCACCCACAAGTAAAAACAATGATTTCGGAGAAAAACCTACATATTTGATCAAAGTCGCCCCGCGAATCAAAGTAACACCAGTTGACGGTACAGTCGCCATCACATACATAGGTACACTATAGGTGTTCAAAAATATCGGCACATGCACCCTAATGCCTTGAAAATAGAGGTGTGTTCCGATGTTTGTGAGCTGCTTGTTTGCTCCGATGTATGTGATGGCGACTGTACTGCGAGACGATGCATGTTTAGACGTTAGTCTTTCGGTTTTTACATGTTAAGAATTTTAAATTATACAGGTACAGTATGTATGTATGTAAACTCTTTATTGTACAGTCAAAGAATTTAATTTCCTACCCATTTAGGACTTTGTCATAGTGACGTAATCAATCAAAACGTAAGAGACTTCTTATGATTTTATTTACAGTGTCTCTTTGAAATAGTCCTAAATGGGTAGGAAATTAAATTCTTTGACTGTACATGGAACAGAACACAACAACAGAACGATTATTACAAGAACAGATAACACATGTACAAAGGCGAGCTTATCCCTAAGAGGGATTTCTTCCAGCTAACCTTTGAGCAATTGAGTGGAGATGACATGTAGGCAAACCGAGACACATCAACGAAATGATTAAAAAGAAATTGATCATTGATTATTATACATACTATTAAAAGGCTAAAATATATTAAATACATAACGATAAACTTAAATCAATACATATATCGATACCTGCAAACTCAAAGGGTGTAACCGCCATTACAACAACAGGCTGTTACGCCCTTTGAGTCTGCAGGTATCGATATAGGTTACATATATATATAGTATAAAACAAAGTCGCTTCCCGCTGTCTGTCTGTCTGCCCCTATGTATGCTTATTTTCTTTAAAACTACGCAACGGATTTTGATGTGGATTTTTTTAATACATAGATAGAGTGATTCAAGAGGAAGGTTTATAATATGTACAACTCATGACGAAGCCTGGTTTAGAATACTCGCGAATAAGCGATCCAAGAGGCACCAGCATAGCACCTGTTCCCCGCGAGCAAGTTTCATTTGCATGACTTGCGGTCGTGCGTGCCGCTCCCGTATCGGCTTATATAGCCATAAGAGACGTTGTCTCTCCCCTTAACACTGTTTTTATAGTCTGTAATAGACTGAAAGGCCTATGATGATGATGATGATGAATACAAACCATACATGCATGTATTATACATATAAACCCGTGCGAATCCGGGGCGGGTCGCTAGTATATATTAAGTAAAAGTCTTAAAATGCTAATAAATAATATCCAGTCAAGTGATTTCCACAATCCAGTGCTTTGGTTATTTACTGTAAAACTACATTTTTTGTATGAAATAATAATAGTAGTTTATGTGACTGTACATAATGAAGGGCATTAAACACGAGTGTGGGTTTCGGAAATGGAAACATCACACGAGTGTTTTAATGCCTAATTATGTACAGTTACCATACACTAATTTATCTATCCACATATCATAAGCCATGATGCATTCAGGAGCCGCTAATTGTGACCGGCATCGCGGGTTTGTTTTCTGGCAGCTGTCATAGTTTTTTATTAATTCAGAAACAAACTAGAGTCGGGTCCAACTAATCCAACCATCATATCGTTCGATATCTTACTTACGTGCGACATTTGTCAAATTTGTATGCAAATTGACAATTCATTTCGAACTAAACGTCATCTCGACTGATATTAGAATAGAGGTTAAATCAAATTTCTTTGTTTTTCAGAGACGTTCGAAATTTGAATGAAATAAAATTATCGAAATCGTTGTTATTATTTAGCAATAATAACATTTTCACAGATAAGAAATTTGTTCTAACAAAACTGTCTATTTTTATGGTGGTCATAATGTGCGGTTCTTGAACGCATGATGAAGGGTTTATGATATTTGGATAGATACATTAATAAATATAGTGCTTGGTTTTGGATGTGCACATTGTGCAGTGATTTTATCATGTATGGAACGCGCAAGCGTGCGCATATATGGTACTTGTGATACTTTGAGTTGGCCGAATTGCATCGAAGTAGTCCATTCAAAAAACAACTCTACTGTCCAAGCTAGAACTCCAATGACAGTATTATAAAAAGTACACTCAAGAGCAAAAGTTTCGGGTCGATGAAATACCGTCATATTTCCTAAAATAGTCCAAATGTTGTACAGTTTTTTAATCCTTTCATGATCTTTATTAAATTTTACATCTAAACTGCAGAAATAACAGTAAAAAAGGAACACGTTACCAGGTTTAAATCGGACTCGTAAAAACTCATGAAAAAAACAACGTTAACGGAGCGAGATATCGCAAAAATCGTCATTTTTGGATTTTGATATCTTTATGATAGGATCCCAGAAATTGCTAATACATTTGGGTATTACGAAGACTAGTATGTTATGTAAATAAGACTAGTGAAAAATATTAAAAAAACCTATTGCGGTTATTTAATTTAGGGTGACCCGAAACTTTTGCTCTTGAGTGTAGACCACATTCAATCATCTCAACCACTTATCCCGGTATAGGTATATGTTTGTGTTCACGCGTAACGCCACGTTTTATTTATAATCGGGGACAAAATTCTTGTCAACTATCCAACACAATCTGCATATCATGGCATGGAGAGCATAACGGTTACTTGTATGATTACGTTACGGCTTATACAAAGGGCAGCGGGTTTTAGAAATATACAAATACTTAGTGACCTAAGATTAGAAGTTCTAAGTAACTTAAAGGGCAAACGTAACAACCTTATAACATACTTAGTTTATTCGCTTTAGTCGACTGTCGCCAACTCAGTTTTAGTACGCTCGCTCGGCGGTCAACTACCTTTTAGCAATCGAGAGGGCAACTTGAATCGCCGTATCGTGTACCAAGATAATATCAGTGTTCACACTTGTTCTGCTACGTAATTCACAAACTTGTTTTAGGTACGTCGCCTCTCTGCTCGCCCCTAGTATATATTGACGCAGGGATTCGTAATAAACAACGTGTCGTTGAAGTTTTCACTTACACTGGTCTGTTCAGAGGAAGCATTGTGAATAAAAACCGGCCCAACGGCGGCGCTTGGAACTCTTGGAAGCGTCCGCGCGCAAAACATTGATATCATATTGGTATGCGATATGTCCACTCATATTGGTCGTCTGAGGCCATAACAAAACTTGTTCGTAATTTAATTTCGATATACAGTCTGGCTGGCTTGCATTTGCCGGAATCTTGGGTTTTTTAATGCTAAAGAGATAAAGTTTGTTGCTTTGTAAGGGGAAATCCCCGTAAATTCCCATCCGATTTCAATAAATATTTCGCCATTATGTAGATTCAGACTCTCGGGTTAGACTTAGGCTTTAAATGTATGTATTTTGTAACGCGGCTCTGCCTGCATTTTTAATACGCGGCGCGTGCGCAGCCGTGCGGACAGCTAGTACCTATAACCAACAAGAATGTCACCAATTACGCGTTAACATTACATTAAACATGCAATCTAAACAACAATAGATACAAACATGTGAAATGACATAATATAAATTTCAAATTAAAGGAATAATTGAAAAATTTAGCCTCCGAGCCGGATTCGAAGGCGACTGAGAAGGAACTGATTAAAACCATTTAATAATAAAACCATTTATTTCAGGCATCTAAGGCCCATAGTAACAAATACCTTAAAGATTAAGAAAGAAAGAAAACATTTATTCGTGGACAAAACAATGGGTGTAAAAAACAAAACACAGAACGTAAAAATAGCAGGGTCCACGAAAAGGCCCCGACTCAGCATGGTGCTAACCTAGAAGGCCAGCGCTGGTCTTCCGTCGGAACCTTTACATAAAAAGTGATATTTAGACCTGGCTTGGAGCCTAAATTTTACAATTTTACCTTTAATTTGAAATTTATAAGTTTCGTTAGCAGCGATACTGCTTACACAATTTATTTACATAATATCAGTTTAAAATAATTCTATAATAGGTACCTGTTTTATTGAGATTTTATGAGAATACTAATAATGCTCTGTTGTCATACAATTACAACGATCAACATATTATTGACGCCGATCATATTAATTTTAATCATCTAGTAACCGCGTGCATTTTAAGTAGGCATAATATATACCGGTTATAACTCAACAACAAATAACTGTTTTGACATAATACCTATACTATGTCGGAAATTTTGCTCAATCAGGTGTCAGTTCGCAAGGTACTCGTATGTTTCGCATTATAATTTGATTTTAATATGAGTCACGTGCGGATGCGGGTGGCGCAGGACCGGTCACTTTGGAACTCTTTGGGGGAGGCCTATGTCCAGCAGTGGACGTCTTTCGGCTGATATGATAATGATGATGATGATGTGTCACATACCTATTATCTTCTTCGTGCAGAGCTGACGAGTGCGCGAAACACATTGAAATACGAAACGCAACGACCCCCAGGGCGTGGATACTGTCAGATTCACACATATAACATATAACGACGATTGTAAACAAACAATTTGTTACGGTTAGGCGGCCTTTCAGTTACTTACGTAAGTTCAGTACAAATGTTGCTTACAAACGACTTACGTGAGCAGTATTTGTATTTCCCTAAACAGCGCTACTAGTTACAGAGATGGTATCACGGCAGCGACAGCCAATTGGGCGGAAAAGTACATATATATGTCGGCGGCCGATCGTTAAATCCGGCAGATCACGAAATTCCTAGGCATATCGTGAAACGCCTCCATTTCATGATTTGGCTAAATGACATCCGCCATATCGTTAAACACTTAACGTTTAACGATTTGTCTAATGACAATGACGTTTAGGCAGATCATGAAATTCCTAGGCATATCATGAAACGCCGCCAGTCGACTGTAAAGTCAGCAACAGAATAGAGAACATTACGCAAAAGTATGCGTAGGGGGCGACACTAGCAGAGTTGACATTGTATCTCGTTCCCACTTGCGGTATTGTCTATGCATGCATCCTGGTCACTCATTTGACAATCAATTGGGAATGGATGAAAATATTAGAAGAGCCTGTTTATTTTGTTGGTGATAAGAATAACCTTCCTTAGCACCAGAAAAAAGTTTCAGACTTTTCAGCTGCGTCAATTGTTTCTGAAAAATATAAACAGTTTCCTCACTATGGTTTTGGGACACTTTGATTGATCCGTCTCATATTACAAAAAAAATATCTGACCCTGCCAATGATATAGCTGTCAGCTGTCCATATCATTGCCAGTGTCAGTTTACCCCAGATTTCTAAGATATTTTTTGTATAATGAGCCGGATCAAGCAATAGTATTTTTCACAATCGTGTTATAATAGAGAGCTTTTTAGTCGAGTACCGTGTTTAGGCCACGAAGCTTGCTGAGTGGCCTAAGTAAGGTACGAGATTAAAAAGCTTGATTATAACACTATTGTGAACAATACTTTTTGTACGAGTTCATTAAAATTAATTTTCTACGAGTCAACTGAACTAATTAAACAAACTCGATACTGTTGAAACGAAGTGCAGCTCATAGCTCGTACGCTTGTTGATATCTTAAAAGACATCAACGAGCGTACGACATCAAAGCGATTCTATTGGTCCAATTCATTACAGTTCAGTAAAGCAGCCACGTGATTGGTCGAATTTATTTTAGTTGTCTGGAACGTATCGAAAAGTAGTTATTTCGATTGTTTCGACAGTAACATGAACTACAACTATGAAAAGAGTGACGTTGCAGTATTCTCTATGAAATTTTAATACACATATTTTAATCGTCGAGTACAAAAAGTATCTTATTTGCCGACCTAAACCCAAAATATAAGTGAGAAAACTGTTTATATTATTCAAAAATAATTGACGCAGCTGAAAAGTCTACAACTTTTTTTTGGTGCTAAGGAAGGTTATTCCTATCATCAAAAAAAGAATCAGGCGCTTCTAAATTGTTCATCCATTCCCAATTAGCAGTGATCTCTTTGAGCTGTTTCTGGGTTTGTTTCAGTTTGTTAAACTAAATTCTATCCCATGTTATCAGCTACAAGCGTAGAGCTACGAAATCGTTGGCAGTGAATGTGGTAATAGGTTTTTACAGCTACATTTACACACACGCCGATTATCCTCATACACACACACACACACACACACACACACACACACACACACACACACACACACACACCAAATTTTTCTAAATAATGTCCTTTTTAGGGTTCCGTAGTCGACTAGGAACCCTTATAGTTTCGTTTTGTCTGTCCGTCCGTCCGTGGATAATCTCAGTAACCGTTAGCACTAGAAAGCTGAAATTTGGTACTAATATGTATATCAATCACGCCGACAAAGTAGTAAAATAAAAAGTGATTTATTTTATTTTATTAGGGTACCTCCCCTATACGTAACTTGGGGAGTGTTTTTTTTTTTCATTTCAACCCTAACGTATGATACATTGTTGGATAGGTATTTAAAAATTAATAGGGGTTTGCTAAAGTATTTTTTTTGATAATATTAATATTTCCGGAGATAATCGCTCCAGAAGTAATAAAAGATGTATCCCCCCCCCCCTCTAACTTTTGAACCATAAGTTTTAAAATTATAAAAAAAATCTCAAAAGTAGAACTTTATAAAAACTTTCTAGGAAAATTATTTTAAACTTGATAGGTTGAATAGTTTTTGAAAAAAATTACAAAATAATTTCACACACTTACTGTGACGGACGAAAAACTACGGAACCCTACACTAAGCGTGGCCCGACACGCTCTTGGCCTCCCATACAAACATTTTGTTCCAACAAAAACCGGTTCGAAAGGCATCGTAAAAAAAATAGGAAACAAGCATATTCTATGAGAAAACGGGATTCTCTTGGATATAAAGAGCATTAATCAGTATGGTACCGAAGTGTGTAAAATAAACACATTTTTGTAGCTAATTATTGCGTTCTATTAATACAATTACAATTTTTATCTCATAATAAATCATTTGATTTATTATGAGATAATTTAAGTCATTTGATTTAGACTTGCGGGATGATTAAATGGCGTGTGCCTGCCTAATAAATATGAATATCTCAGTTCTGCAATGGAGATGACTTCGTGATCCGGATATACGCCAAATTTCGGATCCGGATCTGACAAGCTCTTGGATCCGGATTTTTCGGATATTACGGATCCTTAAAATACAACCATGAAAACCGAAAACATGGCTACAAAATGAAGTTTTTACCGAGTCCACGCTCAAAACCGAATGGTAGATAACTCAATCTCTGTCTTTATTCGCCAGTTCATCATAATAACCAGATAATTTTTGTTTTTAATTTATTAGTCACAAAAACTAATTAAACCTACATACTACAAACTAATACAATTGCCGCAGTTTGATGGCGAAAGTTGGCGTTGGTTTAAATGCACTAATTCACCGTAGGCAGAGACACAAAGTAATTATATAAATCCAATATTACCTGTCCAAGCAGGACAATAAAAATGTAATAATCTTATTAATACATTTGTCCTGTCACGGTCGCCATTATTGTCCAAGCAGGACAATAAAAATGTAATACTCTTCTTAATACATTTATTTATTTCACAAGCACGAAATTAATGACAAAATAGCTCTGCGCGACATGCGCTTGACGCTGAGGTGGCTCGCTGACTGGCGGTGCGCGAGCGCAGCCGCCCGATCTCACTTCAAACGCCCCGTCCTTTGCCGTCGTCCGATGCCCGCGCGTACATTACCTATAGGTACTATTATAGCTACCTACTAAAGACTTACGCCCGTATTCATAAACGTTCTGCAAGCCTATTTTAACTAAAATGGCGTTAAAATTCGTTTGTCCTTATCTGTTACTTTGACATTTGCGTTCGTAAGAAAGGAACAAAGCATATTTTATTTAGCAGAGGCATTTTAAGTTTTATGAATAAGGGGATTAGTTTAAATAAACCTAAAGAAAATTTAAGATTTATATTTGACACGGGAAGTAAAATGTAATTTATAATTGTAAGAATAAAAAAAAATATGTATGATGTTCTTGACTTATAATATGATCATGTTATATAGTTATTAGCATAGTACGCTATATTCATGGCCCGTTCACCGCTTTTGCCTTATCGAGACACAGTCTTACCTAAAGGAATGTCCCTTGCGAGGCAAACACCTTTTCCCTCGTCCGGCTCACATTGTCAATTTCTCCTCCTAGTTACAACCCTATTGAATTAACTCCGTACATTAGAGCTCATTGAAATGTATGTACGAGCACCAGGTACGGAGTCAACTCGACCTGCTGGTCGATCACGTAACGCATTGTACGCGTGTCAGGTAGATCTAAATGTCAAATTTTATATGGAAAAATGACAGTTGGCTTGTCCTAACGCGCGTTCGGAACGTTACGTTGATTACCCCTATTGTAGTTATTCAAGTTACAGCTTTCAGTGACGAAACTCTCACTTTGCCAGTTAGATTGTAGTTGTAAGTAAAAAGCGTGTTCGCTTACCGCTGGGACAGTCCTATGCTAGCCCGCTGGACGTCCAGGCATGTGCAGGTAAAGACGCGCGCACGAGAATTCTAGACCCTAAGTATTATTATTAACTAACACTCATTTAGTCATAAGTTATTTATTTTTACTAACAAATGTGTATGGACCTTGTCTGAAATAAAAATGAATTAAATTGAATTGAAAAAGTTGAAAAAAAAAAGTTTTATACCCTTTATGACCTCGGGAATGCGTCCTATTTAAAATCTTTCAGGTATACGGTGGTATAGCCGTTTTAGGGTTCCGTACTCAAAGAGTAAAACGGGACCCTATTACTAAGACTCCGCTGTCCGTCCGTCCGTCCGTCCGTCTGTCTGTCACCAGGCTATATCTCACTGATACCGTGATAGAACAGCTGAAAATTTCACAGATGATGTATTTCTGTTGCCGCTATAACAACAAATACTAAAAACACAGAATAAAATCGTTTTATATAGATAATGGTACGGAACCCTTCGTGCGCGAGTCCGACTCGCACTTGGCCGGTTTTTTCTTAGTTTAAGCTTACAATTCCTACTTTATAGAAAAAAACCTTGTGGATCCGTATTATCCGAAAAATCCGGATATCCGGATCTGACGAATTTAAATATCCGAAATATCCGGATCCTAAATATTGGCGGATCTTGCAAACCCTAGTTCTATTAATACAATTACAATTTTGATCTCATAATAAATCAATAATTAAGTCATTTGATTAAGACTTGTGGGATGATTAAATGGCGTATGCCTGCCTAATAGATCGCTGACAAAAAATATAAATATCTCAGTTCTGCAATGGAATTCGACTACGTGCCTGTGGAATTAAATTAATTAGATTATAAAGATCATTAATCAGTATGGTACCGAAGTGGGTAAAATAAACACATTTTTGTAGCTAATTATTGCGTTATATTAATACAATTACAATTTTTATCTCATAATAAATCAATAATTAAGTCATTTGATTAAGACTTGTGGGATGATTAAATGGCGTATGCCTGCCTAATAGATCGCTGACAAAAAATATAAATATCTCAGTTCTGCAATGGAATTCGACTACGTGCCTGTGGAATTAAATTAATTAGATTATAAAGATCATTAATCAGTATGGTACCGAAGTGTGTAAAATAAACACATTTTTGTAGCTAATTATTGCGTTATATTAATACAATTACAATTTTTATCTCATAATAAATCAATAATTAAGTCATTTGATTAAGACTTGTGGGATGATTAAATGGCGTATGCCTGCCTAATAGATCGCTGACAAAAAATATAAATATCTCAGTTCTGCAATGGAATTCGACTACGTGCCTGTGGAATTAAATTAATTAGATTCAATAATTAAGTCATTTGATTAAGACTTGCGGGATGATTAAATGGCGTGTGCCTGCCTAATAGATCGCTGACAAAAAATATGAATATATCAGTTCTGCAATGGAATTCGACTTCATGCCTGTAGAATTAAATTAATTAGATTGGAAGACCTATTTAATGACGCAACTCTCATGTTTGTTGGTTTTGGGCCAATTTTGATGCAATCAATTTTGCTGCTAGCTTTTTGCCAAGCCGAGCAATTTTTTTTATTGCTCCACCGTCGTCCCTCTCCGCCCCACAGGATTCACTAAATTGATCATGAAAATGTTCGTACTGATGTTGGCTCTATGCTTGGCTCAGTTCGACAAAAAATAAGGCGTATGCTCAATGTTCTGTTGAACTGGCCGATCTGGAAATCCTTAAATAGATTGCGTTCCCAGGTCACTCGCAGCAAGGAGAACATGCTGAAGTGGGGCGCCCTAAGTAGCTCAGACGCCCAATGTCCGTGTGGTGAGGTTCCACAAACGATGGAGCACATGTTGTCTTGCCCAGCGTGCCCGCACGCCTGCTCTAAGCAAGACCTTCGTGACGCGACAGACAGGGCGATAAGGATCGCCACCTTCTGGTCCCGCACAATTAGAAGCCATCGACACGAGAAGAAGAAGAAGAATGTGTTATGATGAATACGCAAGTCTATCAGGACCATAAAATTTGATTTAAAAGCATAGCTAATTAAATACTTTTACACTGGAGAATAAATGATGATAAACAATACTCTCCTGATTTCAGAATCTGTAGAAAAACGCTGCACTCACAGTACAATCATGTATTACCTTGTAATGAGGCGATAAATGTAGGTACATAATCTTTCACGTCGACTACTTGTACATGCATAACTAATATTATTTGAACATACGCAGTTTGGGAAAATGCTTCAACTCACGAAATATCAGAATAAATAAATTATGAATAAATAAATATTAGGGGACAAATCGAACTAGCATAGTAAGCTCAATGAGGCTTTGTGTTATTACTACTAGTAGATCTATGGCGATATATTTAAGACACATAAATACTTATATAGATAAATAAATAAATACATAAATGCACAGAAAACATCCATGACTCAGAAACAAATATTCATGCTCATCACACAAATATTTGCCCTTACCGGGATTCGAACCCAGGACCTTCAGCTTCGTTGGCAGCGTCACTTCCCACTAAGGCTAACTGGTCGAATTTACGAATTCGTTTTGCGAAAATATTTTTATCCATCCAAATATCATAAACCCTCCATGATGCGTTCAAGAACCGCACATTATGGGCACCATAAAAATAGACTGCTTTGTTAGAACAAATTTCTTATCTGTGAAAATGTTATTATTTCTAAATAATAACATCGATTTCGATAATATTATTTCATTCAAATTTCGAACATCTCTGAAATCAAAGAAATTTGATGACGTTTAGTTCGAAATGAATTGTCAATTTGCATACAAATTTGACAGATGTCGCACGTAAGTAAGATATCGAACGATATGACAGTTGGATTCAACTCTAGTTTGTCTCTGAATTAAGAAAAAACTATGACAGCTGCCAGAAAATAATGACATGACATGAAGACGTCAAAAGTATTTATTAAAAGGGAATAAGAACTTTTGACGTCTTCGATTGCGTAGCTACTTTTGATGCTGACTGTACCTTTACTTCGAAAGAAACTTCACGTTGTATGCAATGATATTATTGTCAACGTTTTACCTCAAAGTAAACGTTGCGTAAGCTAAAAGCAGCATGCCTATGCAAACTTTGTTTACACTGGGGCAAAACCCGCGGCCTCGTTTTGCGATCAGGAAAACTGTAATTATACTACCTGCATGCTCCCGCGAATTCCTGCTACTGAGATTTTTACTTTCTATTTGGTACCGGTACTAAGGAATCAATACCCGGAAAAGTATCAAAACTTCGATAGTTTTCCAGGTGTTTAAATCCCGTTACACGAACGTCGTGATAATCAAAAATTCAGGTATATATTTATTTATTTGACCAAAAATAAATTAAATTGAAATTAGTAAATACCCGAATAACTTCGGTTTCTACTTATATTCAACTTGGGGACCAGTAGTTCAGAACTTAAATTACGAACTAGTCTAATTGACAGGAGTTTAGAGGCAATCAGTTATTAAGAAACCTTTAGAGAAGTAATTGATCCCTCATTCATCATCATCATATCAGCTGAAAGACGTCGACTGCTGGACATAGCCCTCCTCCAAAGAGTGCCAACCACCGTGACCGGTCCAGCGCCACCCACATCCAGCGGACTCATGTGACCTTTACCAGGGCATCAGTCCACCTTATGGGGTCTACCCCCGCTGCGTCTTTCGGTACTGGATGGATATGGTCTACGCCTTTTCGGAAACCAGCTTGTTCGAGAGGCTGGAAGTCATCTAGCCTGCATACGACACGATTTGAATTTCAGAAGTAGGATGGGTCTATAGTTCTTCAACAGCACCGCCACATCTCTGTTCCATGACTTCGGCGTTCTCCCTTCCAGTAAGACGGAAATTAACAACTTCTGAAGGGCCGTAAGGACCGGTTTTCCAACCGCCTTCAGGAGTTCGGCTGTTATTCCGTCTTCACCAGGTACGGGTGCCTTGTTGTTCTTGAGCTGTTTAAGAGCCTTTGCAACCTCGTACAGGCTGATGTCCGGGATGTCGTCGGTATAGTGTCGGGTTAGTCTAGCTCTAGGGTCTTCCGCCAGACTCACTTCTGGTCTGCGACTAGATGTGTATAGCTGTCCGTAAAAGCGCTGCATCTCACCCAAAAGCTCAGGTTTAGAAGAAACGGTTCTATAATCGTCAGTTTTCAACTTGGCGACCGGGCTCTGCCCAATAGACAGATGGCAGATTCCTCATTGACACGACCAAATTGTTTATTACTAGGTATAGGTTGTTTTTTACGTCGAGCAGGGTACGTGTCTTTTTACACGACTGCCCAACGAAAAGGAGTGTAATGTTTTTAATTGATATTAATCAATAAGATCTCATCATTACCTTAGATAAGTGCACTCATACCATAAAAATATGGTTAAGTATTTATAATCCAGTACGTGAGAAAACTGCCGTCCTATCCTTAAAACCGGACTAACACACAAGTGGTCATTTTTGAGTTTTATGCATATCCTGAGTGAGAATATTAAATTCCCCGTCGATGGAGCTTGGACCTATATTTTTACGATTTATAGTTCTAAAGTTACAGAACCACCCAACATCGTTAAGCCCATGATTTTTTGAGGTTTGCAATACTTTAAAGTGACTAACTAACATTACAAAACTATAACATATCTAAATGCCATTAACCGTCGCTTTATCCTACAAATCTTGCACTTGATCTAAAACTATAAAAACGTTTGTCAACACAAACGTTACAAATCTCCTTTAAAATCCCTTTGCCTCATTATTACATTTTTTAAAGATCAGTTTCACATTACTGTTACTACGCTTAAAATCAGTTTGTGTTGGCTTATCAATCTTATCATACTTAAAACTGGTTAAAACTACATTAACCCGTTATTTGTAAAATATTTGAAACCATTTTTATTACAAATACAACGCTAAAACCTCGTGACTGTGTTCATGGCATGCATACCTTCATTCAAAATGGTAATAATACAGCACTACAACCCGCTTAACCCGAATTGCTACGCTAAAACAGTTCTAAGCGCACAACTCGCTCCACTAGTTTCATAGTCGGATAAAGGGTGACTCACGCTAGAACGGGCCGTGTCCGGCCCGGGCCGTTTTCTAAGAAAAACGACGGCGATTTTGCGCGGCCGAGCCATACCCAAGCCCGGCCGAGCCACGGCCGGGCCGTGCCGACACCGAGCCGCTTCCGCCCCTCGGCTGTGACACGGCCGGGCTTGGGTATGGCTCGGCCGCGCAAAAACGCCGTCGTTTTTCATAGAAAACGGCCCGGGCCGGACACGGCCCGGACACGGCCCGTTCTAGCGTAAGTCATCCTTTAGTCGTAGAGCGAGCAGACGGCGGTGCGGCGCGAGCGCAGAAGGTTGTGTTACATTTTTCGTCACTGTCAAATTTATATTTAGCCTTGCGTTGCTGGAGAAACTAATTCCTCTGTTCAACAAACAATTTTCTGTTACGGTTTGAGCGTTTGCAGTTTCCCGTGAACCTCAACTTTGCTATGACAGTCGCAAGGAGCTGATGCTCTGCGTCGCCAGCGTCTATCTGTACACGGACTACTTCCCACACTGGTAGCTAATACGTTGCGTGCTCGCCAGTCACCAGCTGCGAACAACGTTCTGTGCTAGTGCCTACTCGGGAAACTAAACGTATCAAATAAAGAAATATTGATCAACTAACTTTAAAATATATATTTTTTTATCCACTACTTGTTCCCTTCGAGAGTGATACAAACCGCTATGAAGCAGACAGAGTTGGATTGGCCGACGACGAGCAACTGAATACAGATATCATTCGTGGCACCCGGGCTCGATATTGAAACTCCCGAAAAGGAGATGGTCAAGCGCGTCGTCCCTAAACAGCGCTACTAGTTACAGAGATGGTATCACGGCAGCGACAGCCAATTGGGCGGAAAAGTACATATATGTCGGCGGCCGATCGTAAAATCCGGCAGATCACGAAATTCCTAGGCATATCGTGAAACGCCTCCATTTCATGATTTGGCTAAATGACATCCGCCATATCGTTAAAAACTTAACGTTTAACGATTTGTCTAATGACGTTTAGGCAGATTATGAAATTCCTAGGCAAATCATGAAACGCCGCCATATTGTTCAATACTCGCCGTTATACGTAATTAGGGTTTGCAAACAAATTATTCCGCTCTTTTATAAAAAAAAATAACCTCGAAGAGGTCGAAGAGTCTAACCTATCCGCAATCCTAGTCAGTTTTGCCACTAAATCGATCTGCCGTATTTTTTATCAGGCACATCATGATATGCCTGGTCAACGTTTAGCCAAATCATGAAATGGCGGCGTATCATGAAATACCGGCGTTTCACGATATGCCTAGGAATTTCGTGATCTGCCGTATTTTCACGATGTGCCCGGTATAGAGCTAGGAATATCGACGAATGCGTTGCTCTAACTAATCGATCTGCCGTATTTTTTATCAGGCACATCATGATATGCCTGGTCAACTATTAGCCAAATCATGAAATGGCGGCGTTTCACGATATGCCTAGGAATTTCATGATCTGCCGGATTTTACGATCGGCCGCCGACATATAGACCAATCACACTGCCTTCTTTTACCTTAACATCTCGAATCTCTTGGTCTATCGATAAAGTGTCATCGCTGTGCTCATTAAACGGAATTTCATCAGCCGGTGGAGCTAAATTTTATCAACTATTACGTACAGCTAATTTTTCTGGATATTTCTGGTACATTAGACAACGCGTGGCCAATAAGTCTTCTCAAGGTAATGCAAAAACGGAGCTCCGTCGAAATTTTAACGTGTCTGGTTCAGTTACTTTAAAAACCATAGTGTTAGCTTCTAAGTGGTCAATCAGATATGTCCCAAAACAAGTAGGTAAGGTACCAAGGATGTCACAAGGTAATCTTTGTGGACATCCTCCTGAATGGTCTCCAGCTCCTGATGACATCTGAAAGAGATTTGATTGCGTATGCCGCCAACATGAGCCTAACGGTTTATGAAAGAGGCTAAGTACGTCCTACTTAGTGCGTGCGAATTTTATGTGAGAAAACAACAACAACAGAAACAGGCAGATCATGCGATGGACAGCTGTTGGACTAGCGCAGGGAGATCCAATGTCCCCATTATTGTTTAATATAGTAACCACCGATATTTGTAAGAGGATACAAAATGTTTACATATCGCAATATGCAGACGATTTCGTTATGTATGTGTCAGGCCAAAACCTAAAATTTATATCGGTAACACTTCAAAGCGCCTTAGATCACATGTCAATGCTATTAAGAGATTTAGGCTTGGAGCTTTCACCGAACAAAAGCAAAATTTGTCCAAAGTCACCTTGGGGAATGCTGCGCTTAAAAATGTTCCTGCGGTTAAATACTTGGGAGTATGCTTGGATTTAGGTTAAGGTGGAACAAGCAAATTAATGAAATTTGTCAGAACTCGAGGAAGTTTTTAAATATATTTCATGTATTAGCAGGTTCTTCTTGGGGAGTTCATCCTATACATTTAAGAAGGTATTATTCGAAGCAGATTAGATTTTGCATGTTTTTTGTTTGATAACAGTGCTAAAACTAATATAGAAAAGCTAGATAAGCTCCAAAACCAAGCTATGAGTGTGGTCGGCGGTTTTATAAAGACTAGTCCCATACAAGTAATGGAATCAGAGTTAAGCCTCCCACCGTTATTTGTAAGAAGGAAATATCTGGCTTCAAAGTTTTGGTTGAAGGCTAGGTCGATAGCTGGCAGTGAGGTCATCTCCGAAATTGCTGAGCTTAGTTCTCTGTGTAACAATAGTGCATATTGGAGACACAAAAAGAAACCATTGTTAGTTTTAGTACACCTTGAACTATTTAGTATATCGATCCATCAATTTCGTAGTTTGGAAATGTTCTCACTGTGTCAACATGGATGACCAATATAGATATTAAGAGACAAATAAATTTAAACATAGATAATGTCGAAGGACCTAAAAAAGCTTATAGCGTAGGAAGTTTGCTGCAGGAATGTATAAAAACCTTGAACAAAAAGTACAGCGGGTTCTGTCATGTGTACACTGACGGGTCTAAGGTTGGAGAAGCTGTTGGTGCAGCGTTTTACGACCCTTATTCTGATGTCAAGGCAGCCTTTAAACTAAATAACAAGACGTCTGTTATGGCAGCAGAATTGTACGCTATTGCCGAATGCTTGTCGTATCTAAAGTCATGCGTTGGGACCAACTTTGTAGTGCTGAGTGACTCCAAGAGCGCACTACAGCACTTAGCTCGATGCACCTCTGGTAACAGAGGTCATCCCGTAGCTTATGTTATTTTGAACTTATATTTACAGCTACAAAGTAGCGGCAAAAATATTAAATTTCAATGGGTCTCATCTCACATTAACCTCACTGGCAACGAAGAAGTGGATAAGCTGGCCAAAATGGGGGTTGACGAAGGGATAAGTGTAGACTATATGCCTTTTTTTACAGACCTACTCAGAGAAGTTAAGGGAAACTGCTTTAAAATTTGGAAAGAGTATTTTAATGAGAGGTCGAAAGTGAAAGGCATATGGTACAAAACAATTGTCAACGAACCGCCAAAGATACCTTGGTTTTGTGACGCTCAGCTAAATAGACCACTTGTAGTTACAAGCATGCGACTGCGCTCCGGGCACATGCCACTCAATGTGTTCGGGCATTTGATGAGGGTGGTGGACTCTCCAGACTGTTGCATTTGTCATGTGAGGGAAGATACCTACCACGCATTGGTGGAGTGTTCTCGGATCGGAGCCGAACGCAGGGCATTTGAAGAGCAGTCCAATCTTAGGCTCACAGACGTAGGCTCATGCAATATCTTGTTATCTAACCCCACATCTAAGTTAGCAATCAAACTGTACAACTTAATTATTAAATTAGTAAAGTGTAAATAGTAAGTAGCTTTAGGAATGTACCTATAAGGCCGGCATCATCGCTCAGCGACGAAGGCCTTCTTTTTATTAAATAAAGATTTAAAAAAAAAAAAAGTACTACCTACTTAGTGCGTGCGAATTTTATGTGAGAAAAGGCTTTCTAATGATTCTGCAAGATGACAATTTGATTATTTTAATCCAAAGCGTACAATTTAGGCGCGAAAATTTGTAGTTTGAGAGATTTTGGAAAAGTACTACTTTTCCGCCCTCGCAATTTTTTTCTGTAAGACTTACAGATAAATGTTATACACCAAACATGTAAGGAATTTAATCATCTTTAAACTTGCTGTAGACATTTTTGTCATAGAAGCAACAATTAAAGTGCCATTTCATAAACACCAAAAAATGGCCCCTTCAAATGAGGATGGTTGCAAACGCACACATGGCCCGAGGTCGGAAACTTATTTGTGTTTTCATGACCTCATACCTACCCGACCATTTAATTTCTCATTAAATTCCTTAAATGGACTCTTACGCCCGGACTAATACGCGTTTTTTATTTGAAATTCAACATAATAACGTAAATTTAGCATAGTAAGAATATTATATTTTTTGGCGACAAATACTTGCAAACTGATTTTATTTGACGCTTTAGGTATGTGACTTACTATTCAATGTCATGCCCTTGCCAGACAAAGAATGAACTACTTTGGTAACGGTTACCCGCAACCAAAGGAATTCAAGGTGCTCCCGGCGAACTGCATCATCCGCTTTGTGGAAATGATGGAGCAAGCCTGGGAGCAGGTATAAAGGAATGAAAAATGCACAAAAGATCCCACTGGGTCGAAGTGCATCCGAAAGGGCCCTCACCTAGATAAGATAAGATAAGATACTATTCAATCACATGCCAAGTTTAAAATATAACGTCACAAACTTGTATTATCAGCGCAACGTCCACGAAAAGCCGAACTATAAAATGCAGTTATATAACCATTATTAACCGATTTAACCTTTTACATTTTATAGTATACATGTGAGTGCGATAAACTTATGTTTTACTCGTGTTACATAGTCCTCTTATATTTTTTTCTTATACCACTTCGTTGGATGCGGAATAATTTATTGATGCCAATTGATATGGCGACGGAGTTGTTTCGAGAATGGAAATTAGTATCGTACCGGCTTTAGCGACGTTAGGTGATCACTACTGACTATATTTATAAATATTTAAATCAATTATTGAATAAAAACTTTTGTTTAAGTGATAAGAAGTGGCCAACTTTAAAAACAAGTGATTTAAAAATGAGAATAAAAGTAATTCCAAAAGATGGCGAGAAGAATTCAAACGGGGATGTGTTCAGCCGATTGTGCAACTTTGGAACATTCCAGACTATACAGTATTTTTTAATTTGTATGCCATTGGTAATGGTCTCAATGATGAATGTGAATTATATATTTGTGGCGGAAAATGTCAACTTTAGGTAATGTAACATATGCACTACAAGTTTCGCAAAGTTTAATATTTTTACGAATTTTCTTTTAAAAATATTCAAGTCCTGATTTATAAAGATACATTAAACTATATATGTTGCTTATGTCAAATCAAATATCACTTTTATTTGATATCGCGACCAAAAGTGTAAAAGGAAGAACCCCCAAAACCGATCATCAAGTGTTAGATTGTCATCGGATGAAAGATGTGCATCTAACGACAGCAGTCGAATGCGTGTAGTGATTTGCAAATTGCGGAAAGTTTCCAAAAAGATGGAAAAGTTCTCGGAAATTTCTAGAAATTTTAACAAGAAATTAAGGAATATACGTACTGAGAAGCATAAAAATGTAACTCGTATACACTATGTATAAGAGTTACAGTTTTATGCTTCTCAGTTCGTAAATTTCCATGTTGGAAATAGAAAGTTTCAATTCCCATACAAAAATGAGGAAAATTTCCGAAATTTTCCTATGTTAAATTGCAGAAACATTTCGCAACATGTGCAACTTTCCGTAGGAAAATCAGTAAATGCGTGTATGTTTAACTCGGGTGTTAGTCCATTATTAGTTTCAATTATTCGCTTTCGATTAAATAATATACTTAGCAATTTTTTTTAGAAACTGCATAACTAAATGAAAAAGTTAAGAAACTTGAGTATATATATAAAAGTTCGTACTTATGATCATTCCGTTCACGTTTGTTGATTTTTCATAACCGTTTGATATTATAAATATGAAACGACTGGATCCAGGGAGAACATCCTACTAAACCGTACCTACTAAGATAAAAAAATTAAAAAATTTGAACTGTTTATTTCAATTGATAGACAACAAAAAAATATTATTCAGGTACAACTTAACCCAATCTTAAATTTTAAAGATTATTAGCTAAGTTTAGTTAGTCATATATCATATCATTGACATTTTAATTTAAATTATTGTTAATAAGTATTTGTTAGTTATTGTTAGTTAAGTTAAGAATTAACATTATTTTTTACACTCAGTATGGCTTTCTTAATTACATATTTGGCTTTATGCGGTTTATCCCTTATACAATCCATTACATTTTCCAATATATTTGTAGGTAAGCTGTTTAAGATAACAGGCACATAACTGGACCAGACCCTAACATACATACATACTAATTGCAGTAAGGTGGAACAAGGAAGGCCCGGCTCCTAAGATGCCCCACCTTTAAAAACCCGCAATTATGGTTTTCCAAACTACTTCAAATTTCGTGAGCACTTGCGTTTATGATCATAAACAAACGTGCATTTCAGATTTTACGCAAGCGCACTGTCATTTTGTAAAAAAATTACTGTGTCGTGTTAAAATATTGCACGTTTTATTATTTCCAAACCTTTACATAACATCATCTCAAATTGAAAAAAATAAAGCAAATTTTGACAGTACTTTTAAAGTAAAAAATCCAATTATAATTAAATACTGTTAATATATATTTATTTATGTATTTTAATACGAGACTTAATTGAACTCAAGTAAAAGTCCCCTAATAAGGCCCACTGTAGGTTTCCCTCACTAAAAGTACGTCAAAAAATAATGTTTGAATAAAGCACCGATTTATAAAATAATATCATGATACAGGCTGGTATAAAAAATCGCACACATGTGTTTTTTTCTAATTTAAAAAGTTATTGTCGATTTATAGCAATTTGCATACTCCTATACTTTTGAAATATGTACAATATTTTATTAGATCAATTTAATTAAAATTGTATATTACGATTAGTTCTAGAATCTAGACGATAGTAATATTTAAACATTGACTAAAAGATTATTTTTATTAATTTAATAACTCCGGGTAATAGTACCGGGATACAAGTGGTAAATAACGGTATGTCTACGACCGACCTTGATTGACGCGACTTCCGTGTCACTGGGTTATGGTCAAGATCATTGTCATTTCATTGATAATTAAACTACGTTTCAACGATATGTTTTGAATATTGTGTATTTATTTGTCAGGATATTTATGATTATCCAAAAGTCACCTTTTAAATTTAAACAATGTTTAAATTTAAAAGGTGACTCAATTAAGGATAATGTTTTGGGTATCTTTTTTTTTTGTTTCATTGCAATAAGGTATCATGGAGATATCATCATCCTCCTAGCGTTATTCCCGGTCGTGTCCTACACGAGCCCCGGGTCCTCTTTGACACATAATCCCAAGATTTGCAATAGGCAGTTTCATCGAGATATAAAATCAATTAAGTGGTTCTCCCTAGTTAGATCTATCAACTTTAGACCTAATGTTTCACTAGACCTAATGCATTTTATTCTTAAATAGTAAGCTTTATAGGATTATTGCAAAACAAACCTAACCTAACCTAATGACTTCTATTTGATGATATTCAAAGAAAACCCGAAAAGTTCACTGTTTCGAAGGGAAATGCATTACGTCTAGTGAAACATTAGGTCTAAGGTAGACCCCAATTAAGCAGATTCTACAAAAGAATTAAGTTTGCTATCAACATCAATAGTAAATTTGCGCCAATAATTATTTAGATAGTATTGTTATTGTATAGATTCATCTCATCATGCTCATTCAAATAGATGGCCTCATTATCATAAGATACACTACGTAGGTACATTTTCTAAAATACAATACAAAATATTCTTTATTTTTCACCAAAAAAAACTAAACTAAGAGAAAAACAACACTTAAAATTCTTGACGTTTTAAACCCCGTATGCGGCCTGCTGGGGCTCGAAACTAGATAAAAAATGTGACGTCACCAGAATGCCAAAGGTATATCCCCGCTTCTATATCTCCGAGGCCGGTATTCCATTCGCAATATTTGACAGTATGTAGGGAATATATCTGGTATGCTAATTTTGAAAGACAGGGACATGAAAGTGGGGGGATGAGCCCTTCTGTAATATCTCGGATGGAATACCGGCCCGCATTTCAAACTCAAAATGACAGTGACATGAAATAAAAGCGATATCCTAGATGTATCCCTGACTCAATTAAGACGAATGGAATCGTGGCCGTAATAACTTCTAATGTCTTCTTCAGATGCCGTGTCCCTGAGTGTGACGGAGCTGACGCCACAGCATCAATACCTTCTTGGTGGCCAACAGACGACTCCAAATGTGTCAGACCAATATTTAACTTAACAGACGCAAATGCCACTTGTTCTAACCAAATTGCTGTTGAGTTTACAGAATGTGATGAATGGATATACGAGCACAGCAATTCAGCTGTTATAGAGGTAATTAATCATGTTAGAACGCATAATGTTTGTGACCCTAGCTTAATGTATGTCTATTCATAGCTCTAATGTCTTGTGCAGTAAAAAAGCGGAGAGACTAGATACTTCCGCGTATACGAGTATGTAAGAGCGACACACGGCGACGTTTTTGCAACACTACAAATGCGATAGAGTATCGATACACATAAATGAATATAGAAAGTAGTAAGTAAGTAATCTTTAAAGTTGAGCAGTTTCACATACGCCCTATATGAGCTGAAAAAAGAGCACTGATGTTATTACACGTACATGTGCCTACTATGCAAATGCAAATGCATGTCTCCAATACGGCATAGTACTATGGGGAAATAGTTAAATTTCAATAAAATTATTCCTCCAAAAACGCTGCCTTAGGATTGCTAACATAAATAATATGACAAGCTGCAAAAAGTGCCAATGTTTATCGACCTAGATCTCAACATCTATAGTGATTACATATATGTCCTTACAGTATATGAATCTTAAACTGTTTTTCTTCAGTCTGTTAAAAGTGAAAACACGATTGGCAATAGTTTTCTCGATACTTTTATTTTTCAAATCTTACCCTTCTTTTGGATGTTTTTGGTTGAATCTTTAAGATCCTCCAATCTTTAACAATGATTTTTGGATTAATAGTTGTACAATGATAAGTTCTCAAATCTGGTTAAAAGATTTTGCTTATAAATGTACGCACAAAAAAATATAACTAAAAAACATTACATCCGCGCTTTTAGCACGCACTTCCATCTCGTTCACGCTTATGCTTAGTGAGAGGGAGAGAAGACCACGCCACTACGCCCTCTTAAGTATAATATTTTGACTCTACCATCGATTTATATTTTAGAAGTAAGCGTTTTTGTTAAAAATAATAGGTATGACCCTTTTCCTACAGTACACTCGTCCGTTCCATTTACGCCCCAATAGTAGACTAACCCATCCTAATTCGAAAATGAAAATGATCCACTCCGGCCCCTTCGCTATGTCAGTCAATATTTTTAACCGACTTCAAAAAAAAGGAGGAGGTTCTCAATTCGGATGTATTTTTTTTTAATGTTTGTTACCTCAGAACTCCGTGATTTATGAACCGATTCGTACAATTCTTTTTTTAATATTCATATTCATTTATTCGTTGCAACCATGGTATTCACAGGATGTTCTTAAAATCTAATTAGTACAGACATGGACCCTACAAGGGTGTAGCAACATATTTATGTACTAAGCTAACCTAAACTAAACAACATATATTTATAGAATCAACATTTTATATATATATATATATATATATCTACACGTTAGATAACAAAAGATATTTATAACACTTCCTTATCTTACTTATATTTGCTCTACTTATTAAATTATTAAAATTTAATGGCCTATGAACTCCTGCAGAGTGTATGGGCATTCAGTAATGAGGTACGTTTTTAGTTTATTGACAAAGGTGTTGAATATTACTTCATTTCTTATATTATATAATTGAAAGTATATGCTTCCAAATTGGTCCCATTGTTTCCAAAGCCCCAGTTGGATGATGGGAACCATGAGGAATTGAGGGAACTTCTCAAATATATTAGGGACGCGTGTAGTAATTTCGGTATTTTCTATTATAACTCGTGTATTTACACCCGGAAATCATAAATTTGGTGATGGTGGAAGTGATGATGAAGACCACAGATGGCTTGTGGAACTTCTCAATGATGTACCTACTTCAAACTATAAAAGTACATCACAGATTCTGATATGATTGCGTTGAAATAGCAGAGGAATCGACGGAAGTCCTCAAATATTATTGGCTCACATACAGTGATTTGGTTTTTTTCTCTAATAATCAACGCATTTGCTCTCGGAAATCAGTTCATGTGGTAAATTACAACAGAAATGTGGTAATGTCCATGTGGCTTGGCGGAATACTGATTTGAAGTCGGTTAAAACTTTGTTTTATTATTAAGAAAGTAATTCAGATTCAGATTCAGATTCAGAAATTTATTGATAAAATGTCATATTTTACAGGTCAATATCATGCATGTCAAATACATTTTGAAATTTCTTATTGTCTTAGATGTTATATACCTATCGTTATTGAACAATTTTGAAAGTGTTGTTGATTTATGAGTGGGTCAATGATATATTGGTCATAAATTCGTCTATGCTGTAGCAAGCCATTTTTATGAGGAGCTGTTTGAGCTTGTTTTTGAATGCTGCATCAGTTACGGCGTTTATAACGTCAGGCGGTAGGACGTTATAGATTTTAGGGCCTAGCACGCTGAGTGATTTCCGAGTCTTGGCTAGCCTTTTGTGCGGCACGAGCAGCAGGTGCTGGGCGCGCGTGGACATCATGCCGGGCGCGTGGCCCTGCGCGCGCGTCATGAACGAGCCCATATTACGTCTCACAAATGTGCAAGCCTCTAGAACGTACACACTTGGTAAGGTTAGTATTTTAAGTTCCCTAAAAAGATTCTGCGCAGGGTGATCGTAGGGCTTGTTTGCAATAATACGAACTGCCCGCTTTTGGATTTTTAAGATTTTGTCTCGATCTGCAGCGGTTGCCCACAGGTCAACACCGTAAATTAAGATGGAATGGAAGTATCCGTAGTAAGCCTTTTTTATGTTTTCTATCGATAGTGTAGGAGCTAGCCTTGATAGTGCATAACAAGCCGAGCTTAGCTTGTTACAGGCTGCCAATGAATGTTGAAATGTGATAATTTAATATTGTACGCTCGAAATGGGCAAACTGTTGGACTTTTTATTAAAGGTGTGTTTTTTTTTACACAGATTTGGACAAAAAATAATCTTATCTTATCTTATCTAAATAAAATCCCTAAGTTTATACAGGAATAAACTAGTATATACAGATTTAAAATACAATTAAAACGATACCTTATAAGCCAAGCTTATTATTCCGTACAAGAGTTTTTATATGAGTTATAGAGCCTTTCTCATATTAATGCGTTTTAGTATTGTTTTAGGAATTACTGCTTTAGTTTTAGGCAATAGGTACCTAGTTTAGTTACGTTGCTATACCCTAGCAGGGTTGATGTTGAGACTGTATATAGTTTTAAGACCTCTTGTACTTAGGTACACATGTAACGCAATAAACCATTTAGTATCGCGGGTTGTGATGCGCGCGTTTCTATCGTAGCAAAAAGGGGCCGTGTGTGCTTTAAGGTAGTTTTAGATAAATGGCAAAGCATATTCTAGACTTTACCGTCGCAAAAAAAGTCAGATCATATTAGTTCGCGCTAAACGCGAATTTAGAAGTGTACGCATCAGTGGCGGAGCGTCCATACAAGCCGATTCCCACCGGCTTCCCTAAAATTTCATGCCTTACGAGTATATTACCAAACTCGTAAATCATCACAAAATAGCCCTTTTATTTAGCTCCGGGTTGTCCAGGGAAAATTCTTACGCGCCGCCACTGGTATGCATGTCTTCACATTTTTAAGCACGAAAGCAAAAAAACTGTTGTGATGAACAAAAACAAAAAAAAGATAATAGTGCTAAACTCAGACGTGATAAACATAAAATCGAAGTCACGTTTCATCCTAACTGGTTTAAGATAATTGATTTCATTTACAATAATAATAGATACTTAGATAGTCTAATCGTGTGCATGCTACGACCATGTGCGCATCACTAACATCAGACATTTACTATGGGGCTGTCCATAATTCCATATATTACGTCATTATTATATTAGTTATAGTAAATAAATTATTTTTATTCTTATTTCTAAAAAGGGTGGGGGGGGGGGTTCGGGGAGGTCTGACCATTGGATAAAGTAGTCATTTTATTAGGCGGGGAGGGTACATTTAAGGAATTAACAGGATGATGATAGGGCGGGGTCTAAAATCGTAAAAAAACGATGACGTCATATATGGACAAGCCCTATGAATGTCGTATATAACATACATATACTCGTATAATCTGTTTTATTGCGATAAGTTCAAGGAAACGTTCCATGGGTTGAATAATATTACATTACACTATATTGTCGAGACATGAAGTAGGTAATTGCAGGCTGAGTATTACCCAGTATTAATTAATACAAAGCCGGCAATTGCTATTCCAGCCGAGGCTATACAGTGCTTTTCTCAAAACTTAATATGATAATAAGTCTAATAACAATACTAAATATGAAAATGCTAACGCTTTACTGACATTTTTTTTAACAGAACCGCAAGTTATTTCAGACATTAACAAAAAAGTATATGGTTTGGCCATTGAATTGGCTTTATACGACTTGTGCCATGTAGTGTTGTGGATAACGCGCATTTTGAGGCTTAAAGACTCGAACCCTAAAGACTCCCGAGGCTTAAAGACTCAAGTGACCACAGATGTATGAATATAAGGAGATAGGACATGCTGGCCGATTTGTATAGAGTACGCCTGTCGCAAGTTCATTAACCCAGACAACGCCCAAGTAATTGACAAGACAAAGCACGCACACATCTAAAACACACACACTTGTATACCTACACGCTTGTTTGACAATAAACGCTTGTTTGATCATATCAGGCATTTTGGGAAAAAACGTAATATTCTCTGCGATCAGCACGCGTGCACAGTATGGCAGAGTATGCCCATTGAGCTAACAGCTGCGTCACGGCCGCCGGCGGCTTGTCCTCTCTCTAGTATTCTATCCTCTGAGCAAGTGACGAAAAGTCAATATTTTGCATTCATATGCGTAAAATAAACCAACACAGTTCTTAAACAGCATCGAGTCTTTAAGCCTCGGGAGTCTTTAAGGCTCGAGTCTTTAAGCCTCGGTAGTCTTTAAGGCTCGAGTCTATAAGCCTCGAAATGAGCGTTATCCACAACACTAGTGCCATGCCATCCTTTTGTTAGACCGTTTTATGTTTTGAAAAGTTTGGAACTCGATATATAATTGAATTTATATGTACGTATTTATCATATCAAACGCGCGGAGCATGCCTACATTTTTTTAGATCAATTACCATAAACTGTACACTTCACCTGCATGTCAGGCCTTTTGAATGGTGTTGCTGGTTTAGACAACTTGTAGCTTTGTGGGCAAGGATGTAATATCAAAAAAAGGTACAGTTCCCGGCAAACAACTTGAACATGCGGGACGAAGTGGGGGGGCAGCTCACACGTACAATTCGCCTTTGCGCAGGCAAGGTCATTTGCGCACGAAGTTTGCCGTCTACTGTAGATAGGTTACAAGCGCTCCACAAATGGCACACTAAAATTGAGTCAATTGCACCAACTTGCCTCAGTTTCGCGTCGTCAATGGAAACGTACAAGTGTCTCAGCTGTTAGATGTGCCTGGCCATTTTTAAGCAGGGAATTTCGTATGGACAACATATCTACGTCTTTTTAGGGTTCCGTACCAAAAAGGTAAAAAAGAAACCCTTATGCCGACTCCGTCCGTCTATCCGTCTGTCACAACGTTAAATATCTCAGGAACTACTTAAGCTATCCATTCGAAATTTGGAACAACTGTTAAGAGGGTATTTTAATATATTTTTATATACATTTTTATTTGCTATGTAAATGACGAATATGAGGGGGGTTAAAAAATCAAAGTCTAGTAAATAGATCAAATGAAAATGAAATTATCATATGAAAGGGCTTGAGTTGCACTTTCTAAAACCGTATTTTTTTCTACAGTGGTTAGTTACATTTTGATGTATTAAGGAAAATGTAGAAAAAAATATCATATCCCCTCCTTATCTCCGAAGTTTACCAAGCGAATATTCTGAAATACTTACACATGATTAAGAGTAACATACAATATACAACGGGTATATTGTATGAAAGTTTGTACGGAACCCTCGGTGCGCGAATCAGACTCGTACTTGACCGGTTTTTATATTACATCATTATTTTGAGGATGGGTCCCTGATAGTACATTGAAACACAAATTCTTCGTAAAGTGACCAACAAAATCGTCCTCTCCCATTAGGTACCTATAGTCTGTTTCAGATAAAATGACGAAAGTTTTTAAAACGAACCCTTACCGACCTCCTATTCATCATCATCATATCAGCCGAAAGACGTCCACTGCTGGACATAGGCCTCCCCCAAAGAGTGCCACAATGGCCGGTCCTGCGCCACCCGCATCCAGCGGACTCCCGCGACCTTTACCAGGTCATCAGTCCACCTTGTGGGAGGCCTTCCGGTACGTAGTCGCGACACGAGAACCTTTTCGACCCAACGGCCATCGGTTCTACGTGCATTGTAACCGCCCACTGCCACCTACCTCCTATTGTTTCACTGTTATCTGCAAGTAGGGTTGTAAAACATTTACGCATAAACAATAGAACAAACAGTAGCTCCTCCAGTACACGTGCCGCTCTTTCTTTCAGTTTTATAACGTCTCTTTGTTATATTCTCCTTTCATATTTAGCAACAAAAGAAGGTTGTAAAATCCCACGTTAAGTGCAATTTCTTCATTTTAACTGAAACAAACTCACACCTCATGATTGTTTGCGAATGAAGAATAACTTAAATGATATGAACTATCTGTAACTTCGCCTTCCAGCTCAACATCGGATGCCAATCTTGGAAGGCTTCTTTTGTAGGCAGCATTCACAACATAGGAATGCTATTCTCAATGATACTAATGGGTTGGATAGCAGACAGGTAATCATCAATTTATCATACTTCAAGTGGGAATCTCCCAGTAACTTCAATGCCAATTAAAAACATATCATCAACATAAGTCAGTGTTTTTTAACCTTTTTCATGGCTTAAGGCTTTCTGCGCTTTTCTTAGATTATTATTGCTATTTAACAAATACGTGTTTTAACTTTTAATAAATCAAGTAGCTGCGACCCAGGGGGTCGTGACCTACAGTTTGAAAGAGACTTCTAGGCATGGCAAGCACAATTTATCTATAAGATCACATATCTTTTGACGACCGCTTTAGCCTAGTTGGTAGTGACCCTGCCTACGAAGCAAGAGGTCCTGGGTTCGAATCCCGGTAAGGGCATTTATTTGTGTGATGAGCACGAATATTTGTTCCTGAGTCATGGATGTTTTCTATGTATTTAAGTATTTATTTCTCTATCTAAGTATCTATATCGTCGTCTAGTACCCATAGTACAAGCTTTGCTTAGTTTGGGACTAGGTTGATTTGTGTAAGATTGTCCGCAAATATTTATTTATTTATTTATTTATTTTATACCCTTTTTTTGGTAGATTGTTTATGATTTTTCATGTATGTGTCATGTGCCGGTGCAAATTGTGTACCTATAATTAACGTTTGTCCAAATTAAGCAAAACACAGACTTAAAAGCGTTTTATTTTATGCTGCTTTTTTCTGGTTTTTCCTGCTCAGAGTCATGTGTACTGATTTTGGTACAGAAAATAAATTACCCATCATAGAAAATGCATGAAACTACGTCACATAGTAGAATAACAAAATTGGGGACACATAATGACATGATCTTTAACATTATAAATAAGTGTGATTAAAAAAAATGGTTGTTTATAAAGTTACGGACGATAATTTTACGTGATAACGTCATAAAGCCGAACGCTTGCTCAGGCGGAACGGGATAGTGAGTCATACATTTTCGTGCGTGCTGCCAGTGTTCATCGATTTATAAGACGTTATCAAGTCAAAAATAATCGTTCTCTTAACTTGGTACTTCGGTGTAAAAATAAAATAAAGAATGTACTTGTTTTTTTTAGATTTGGAAGAAAACCAACTATTATAGTCTGCGCTGTAGGTGGAGCTATAGGCGTCTTAAAAATATTTGTTTCCAACTTCTACTTGTATCTTGGAGTGGAATTCTTGGAGTCCTTTATCGCATCCGGACTTTACACTGTCGCTATTGTCTGGAGTAAGTTTAATTACTACATCTTATTGACCTATTATCATTTTAAACGTGATAACTTCATATCCTTAAGCATAATTATTTTCTGTAATTACATCTTTGTTGAGTGGATACAATATGATATTATGTGTTGAATTCAATTCGGTAGCAGTGTGTTGTAATTTATTTTTCTGCTAAGCCGCGTTTATGATCAGGAAATAATCACGTGTATAATGGAATACGCATTTATTCGTGACAACAACAATACAAGGATAGAGATCAGCATAGCGTCGAAAGTGTTTCCATAGTCGCCTGACTGCACGTGTTGTTGCACCGCACATAAACCTAGGCCTAAGTATTTTACTATCAACCAATGATAAAGAAAAACACAAGAAAAAATCAAACAAAAAACAAATAAAAAACAGATAATATGATGTCTATACGAAATTCCCTGTTTAGTTGCCTATGTGAATTGTTTAGTCTTTCATGGCAACCGGTCGTGATAGAAAAACATTTGTTTTTGTTACGCAACCAGTTTTAATTTATTGTATCTGAATATGATGGTGTTTATGCTTTAACGCTCGTTTGAAAAGTTTCGCAATTACCAGGAGATAATTTGAATAAGACGCCATTTTTAAGACGAATGGCTAACAAGACTATATCCTTCAACATCTTTAATGTAAGTAATTATTTTGTTTACAGTGATTGAAGTCGGTGGCGAAACTAAAAGAGTTTCAGCTGGTGTTATATTTTCGTACGCCATATACGTAGGCGAAGTAGCTTTCGCCTTTATAGCAATGGGCCTACAACATTGGAAACCTTTAATACTGGCAATATACGCCCCAGTGATCGTATTCTTAATATACACTATAGTTTTACAAGAAAGCACAAGGTGGCAGCTGTTGCGAGGAAAAACTGCAGATGCGAGAAAAACTTTCAAGATAATAGCCAAGATCAATAAACTAGCATTAACTAATGATGAAATAGATGGTATAAATGAAGATGAATTGAGATCAAAATTCAACGTAGCTTCTCAGACAAAGCAGGAAACAATCAAAGATATCATTAGATCTAAAGAAATAATGATACGTCTGTCTGTTATATCATTCTGTTTCTTCACATCTAGTTTCGTTTATTACGGGTTAGCGGTGCAAGCGATATCATTGCCAGGTGACAAATATTTAAACTTTGCACTGACTTCATTGACTTCGTTTCCCGGAGACCTCTTGGCATTTTTCACGTTTTCTAAATATGGCAGGAGAATTTCGTTGCAAAGCGGTTACTTCGCCTGCAGTGCATTTATTCTTGCGCAGGCGTTTTCTCCGGAATGTAAGTATATAGTTTTATACGTTACTAACTTAGCAATGTTATTAGTAGCACGAGAAGTAGAGGGTTTCATCATCATTATATCAGCAGAAATACATCCACTGCAAGACATAGGCCTCCACCAAAGAGTGCCAAAGTGACCAGTCCTGCGCCACCCGCATCCAGTGGACTCCCACGACCTTTACCAGGTCATCTTTTCGGGTTCTACCCACGCTGCGTCTTCCGGTATGTGGTCGGTCATCGGTTTTACGTGCAATGTGCCCCACTGCCACTGCCCAAGTAGAGGCTTTAAACCAAGAAAATTATCTTTCTTCTTTCTACCACTAGTGCCTTTACTTATTCCTTATTGCCTTCATAGACTTTGATTCGTGTTTAGTGCGTGTCACTGCGTTCATAGAACAGGAGTGTGTTCTAGTTTTTGCGAGTAGCAAAAGCTACTCATAAAAAAGTATGGACTCGCACTAATCACTAATGAATGTGTAAACAGGCCGTGGGGTATTTTCAATGCGACTAGTGTACCTTGTGTGTCTAGAAAAAAAGAGTTTTCACACGTGCTAGCCATTGTTGTCCTCAAATGAGGGATTTTAGTTTTCCTCACAAAAGTCAAAAGCAGTATGGTAGCTCGGTAGCAACTTTATTTTCTTGGGCGTAAACGCTTGAATCCCTCGATACGCTCAATATTAATTTTGCTCCCTTGGGACACAATCTACTATTCTGGCCTCGTAGAATGGCAGATGACTTACGGGCGTTTGACATAACTAAACAAAAATAAATTGCTTAAATATAAATATTGGACCAAAATTAAATGATTTTTCGTTTGTTACAGCAATACCATGGTTAAAGCTGTTGCTGTTTCTCCTGGGCAAATTAGGAACAGCGTTATGTTTTACTGGAGTATATACATACAGCTTAGAATTGTTCCCTACAAGTGTAAGAGGATCACTATTTGGATTTTGCAATACACTTGCGAGAATCGGCAGTATGTTATCACCGCTGGCTCCGTTATTTGTAAGTAACATAATCATATTACCTTCTTGACAACATTTAATAACATGATAATCACCATGGTATCCATCCAGTACCTGCAGGTATTCATATAATCAATCAATTCATTCTTTCAATTGGTTATTGATTTGCTGCTAATCAAAATGGAAACCTTAATGCCCGTACAATACAACATCATACAGTAGTAGTTCTTTTAAAGGTTCGACGACTAAAATAACATTAAATTAGTAAATAATCTTAAAAAATAGAGACCAAAAATTTTAACTGTATCGCATAGGTAATTTCTAGGAATTTTTCATATAACTTCATGAATGATATGAATTTCATGTAAATAAATCTGCTTATTTTTTTACGTAATCAGAAAAAAATTACGATGTTTTCCCTCTAAACCTTGGTCAACGATGATTTATAATCTTGTCATGACGCAACCAACAGTAGATAGATAAAATAAAATATTTACACTTGTATTATACAATCTAAGATTTATTGCAGAAGTTTCAATTCTTAGAACGTTTGTTTTCGAGAATATTACTTTATCATGAAAACTATACGGTTTCTGATATCAACTGTGTTCTAAAAAATGATAAAAGGACAACCGATACAAAATAAATGTTTTGTTTTCAGGTTAAGGAGCTTTCTGCCCTGCCGTCCATACTTTTCGCCTCGACGGCAATGACGGCGGCTGTATTATTAACATTTACGCCCGAGACGAAAAGTCTACCATTGTTTGATACTATAGAACAAGTTGAGGCGTACAAATCTAAACTCACTACCAAACTTTAAAGTATTCATAAATTGTATAAATATGTTCATTTTGTTTTAATGGTCTGCAACGCAACGGAATTAAATACAAAAATTAAGGATTTATTTCAATTAGGCACATTGCAACTTACAGTTAACACCACGTACCACGTCACAATCTTAATATTAAATCAACTTTCATTCCTTCTTCGGATGTAAGGCTACGCAACAATATAACACCTCAACGAATATTCAACATACTGTCTTGCTTGGGCTAGGGGGCTCCTCGAGATTGATCTAGATATTATATCACGTGTCTTTCAGGCCGAATGGTAAATTAGTCCAGTCAATGTGACGATGCCGTCGTCATGGCAATTTCATATGCCTGTTGAATCCCATATGAACGGTGTTTATTTGTATTTTAATATGTGACCCAATGATGTAATATAAAAAGAGGTAGACAGGTATAAGCGCTCCGTAAATGGAACACTAAAATTTAGTCAATTTCACCAACTTGCCTCAGTTTCGCGTCGTCAATGGAAACGTAAACATGTCTCAGCTGTCGGATGTGCCTGGCCATTTTTAAACAGGGAATTTCGTATCGACAACATATCTACACAAAATCCGCAAAAGCTGCGGATAGGAGCCTCAAAATATCCGCATACGCGCAGCTGCGGATGCTGCTGCCTGTTAAATCGCATCCGCAATTTTGCTGGTAGGAACCATTTCAACCTTCAATGTAATCGGATCATAATATTTCCAGACAAAAGTGCATTTTAACGGAATGTGCTAATAACGAGGGAAAGTTTGGGGTGAATTTTAATTAAACGCGTAGGACATTAATGAGATGAAAGTGAACTCTGCTTCTTAATCGTGATTTGTTTATCCAATGTTATTACGAGGGGGCAAGGCTCCTATTCAGGACGTTTTAATAGCGGCTCGTGACATGCCAACCCTTTTTATAAGTTATGTAAATGTAGCTATTATGACTTAAGTAAAAATAAATAAAAAAAAAAAAATATATTATGGGACAATCTTACACAAAATCAACCTAGGCCCACGGTAAGCTCAGTAAGGCTTGTGTTGTGGGTACTAGGCGATGATATATATAATAGATAAATACATATAGATACTTATATACATATATAACATCCATAACTCAGGAACAAATATTCGTGATAAACACACAAATAAATGCCCTGACCGGGATTCGAACCCGGGACCTCCAGCTTCGTAGGCAGAGTCACTACCCACTGGGCTACGGAGGCCGTTACGTAACTATGGTAAATTATATATCGAGGTTTTATTTAGGAAAAAAGAGTCCACCAAAGATCCACAGCGCTTATGTCAATGTAGTAAAGATATTTCATAACTGGAATGATGTTAGGTAAACGTCTCAATGGTTCACACTGGCCCAATACTTGACACTTTCTATCTAAATTCAAAATAATAGGTGTCAAACTGTCAACTATGAGGCATTAAGGAGTCAAAAAACATTGAGACGATTAAATTGACAATGTTCATCATCATCATCGTATCAGCCGAATGAAGTCCAGTCGCCATCACCACCCATCACATACATCGGAGCAAACAAGCAGCTCACAAACATCGGAACACACCTCTATTTTCAAGGCATTAGGGTGCATGTGCCGATATTTTTGAATACCTATCTATAGTGTACCTATGTATGTGATGGCGACTGTCCAATGCTTCCCCAAAATAATGAATAGCTTGATAATGTTGAATGTATTCAATTGTTTATCTATCCAAATATCATAAACCCTCCATGATGCGTTCAAGAACCGCACATTATGACCACCATAAAAATAGACAAACAAATTTCTTATCTGTGAAAATGTTATAATTGCTAAATAATAACATCGATTTCGATAATATTATTTCATTCAAATTTCGAACGTCTCTGAAAAACAAAGAAATTTGATTTAACCTCTATTCTAATAGATTAGATTAGATTAGATTAGATTCATTTATTGCTGATTGAAAATTGACATAATATTTTACAAATTCTCTTTGTACATAAATATAATGAATTCACAGAAAGCTCGTCAGGTAAATACAACAATTTTTTTACAATAATTTCAAGCAATAATAATTAATTAATATATAATTACTTAGTTACAAATTTAAAACAATATTGATCATATGTAATAATGTCAAAAAATATAATATAATGTCTAAACTAGAAAAACAAAAATAAAATATACGTACTTATGTCAAAACATATCAATTCCATGTCAAATAAATGTACAAAAAATATACTTAAATCAGAAATTACAGGCATAATAACAACACAATAAATAATTTATCTCTAGGACATCCTAGATTACGAGTATGATAAAGTCAGAAAAAAAAAATACAAAATAATAATAATATTAATTTTAAATAGCATCAAAATAGAATTGTCTAATATTGTTTTTGGTCTGTGAATTCCTTTACTGAGTACAGCGACATTGACAGTAAAAAGTCTTTCAGTCGGTGTCCAAAACCATCATCTGATGATTCATTTCTGAGACTGGCGGGTAGTCTTCCGTACAAAGCGGGGCCTATTACGCGCGGTGACTTGTCGAGGAGCGCGAGGCGCCGCGGCACGACCTGTAATCGCCCCGTCTGACGGGTGATTCTGCCGGGGATATTCACTTTTTTAAATAAGTTTATATTTCTACGTGTGAACATTATTACTTCATATACATAAAGTGAATAATGGGTCATCATATTATATTGTTTAAAAAGCTGTTTACATGAGTGCCTCGGAGTTATACCTGCCAGTATACGTAAGGCTCGTTTCTGTAATTTAAATACTCGGTCCGAGTCTGTTGAGTTTCCCCATAATATAATAATACCATATGACATCAGAGAAAAAAAATATGAGTAATAAATTTGGAGTAATGCATCACTGGAAACAACTGGCTTAAGTTTACGCAGCGCAAATACAGCGCTGCTCAGCCTTTCGCACAGGTTGTTTACATGCTCCTTCCATTTAAGCGTGGTGTCAATGGTAAACCCGAGAAACTTGCACGAGTCACAGCGCGGTATTGGACTTTGTATTAGCGGGATATTTTTTGTGTTTCCTGCTGCAAACAACAACACGTTCGACTTCGTAACATTAAGGATCAGGCCGTTTGCCGAGAACCACTCATGAAGTTGGTCGCACGTATTACTTACTCTTTTTTCAAGCTGTGAGTACGTATCAGCTTTTACTACCACGGTGGTATCATCGGCGAATAGGACCATCATACCTTCAGTAACAGAGGTAGGGAGGTCATTTATAAAGGCAAGAAATAGGGTATTTCCCAGCGCAGAACCTTGTGGAATTCCGAGGTCCAGCCTACTTGCCTCAGATCTGATGGTTTTGCCTTTTATTTTGACCTCAACAGTCTGGTGTCGGTTTTCTAAAAAGGATGCAAATAATTTGTGGGCATTATTTGTGATTCCGTACTGTTTTATCTTTTCCAAAAGTAATTCATGATGTATTACATCGAATGCTTTCGATAAGTCGCAGAATACCCCTGCTGCCTTATCTCGAGCATCCAACGACGTTGTTATGCAATCATATATTTCGTATGCAGCTGTCGTGGTGGATCTGTTTTTTCTATAAGCAAATTGTTTGTTAGTCAGTAGGTCATTTGTCTCAAGATGAAGCATTAAAGTATTTGAAATAATTGATTCTACTATTTTTGATATGTTAGGTACAATTGTGATCGGTCTGTAGTTATCTACAGCACTTTTTTCTCCCTTTCCTTTGTACACTGGACACACTCGAGTGCTTTTCAGTACGTTAGGATACACACCGCATGAAAACATGGTGTTAATGAGATTTACTAGTAACCCTGCAACGACTGGCCATATGCACTCGAGTATGTTTAGCGATATATCGTATATATCTAAGGTTCCGCGTGTTTTTATGGACTTCAGTGTGCGATTTAGATCTGTGAGCGTAACTGTAGGTAGAACGAGGTCAGGAATGTTTTTGTCTTGCAAGAAACGGCTTAGGTACGATGCTGAGGCTGATTTGTTTATACTAAAGTTATATTTCGATGTTATTGTCAAAAAGTGATTGTTTAAGTGGTTCGGTACTAGGCGAGGTGGTATGTCGTGACCGCTTTCATCCTTAAGTGAGATGGCGTGTTTTAATGGTTTTGTGGATGCTTCGTCATTTACTACGCGCCACATTTCTTTTGGTGGATTTTTGCTGTTTATTATTCGGTTTGTAAAATATTCTCGGCGGGCGGTTAAGGTCTCTGATTTGATGCGATCTACCTGAGTACTAATGCATTCTGAGAGAAAATCGACTTCTGGGTACTGGCGTTTTATTTCTGTTAAGTCATTATAGTTAGAAATTAATTTAGATAAGGTTTGTGTAATCCACGGTACATGCTTATTTTTCTTTACTAAAATATTTTTTAACGGAAAATGAATGTCAATATAGTATCTTAAAACATTAAATAATTTATCAAATTTATTATTGATAGAAATCACCTCGTCAAATATAAAATTCCAATTATAATTTTCAATGTCAATATAAAATGAATTAAATGATTGGTCAGTAAAAAGTCTTTTTTGTATGTAAGAATTCTGTTTTGATTCCCGTAGTTCCGTCGTAGGCAAAGTGAACACTTGCGCGTTGTGATCACTAATAGGGGTGTTAAGCGGCCTAGCCTCGACGTCCCGGCAATCACGCGAAACCAGCCCACAGTCGATGCAGGTCGCACTGTGCGCGGACACACGGGTCGGAAAATCAACACAGTTCCTGCACATATAGATCTGTAGAACTTCATTTACCCGCCGCCTCAGGGAGTTATCTGAGATGAAATCGATATTTTGGTCACCAACTAGAATAAACCTTTTACTTTCACTAGTTAACTTATCTAATAATAATTCTAAATTGTTTAAATAAAGGTCAAAGTCGCCATTTCCAGTACGGTACAACACAATTACAATTAAACTTAAGCTACAAATCTCTATTGCGGAGAATTCAAAGTGAAATTCAATTGCTAGTCTCTGTAGGTCGTTTCGCTGGCGGTACGTGATGTCGGCCCGTGTGTATAGGGCAACTCCGCCATGTTCGATGCGCGTGCGGCAGTAGCTATTTGCCAGTTGATAACCGCTTAACCTCACTCTTTCTATTTCGTGTTTTTTGCACCAAGTTTCGCTACACGCCAGTACATCAGGGTTTTCCGAGTGTAATAATATGTCTAGTAATCCGGTCTTCCCACAAATAGATCGTACATTTTGATGGACAACAGTAAAGGGAGAAGATTTTGCTAGCGTGGCGGCTCGTCGCTGCTGCTTTCCGAGTAGTTTTTTGGCTCCACAAAATTGAAGAGCCTAACTGATACACCGTCCGGCCAATGCTTACGACTCCGCACCACACCTACTTTGCTGGCCGGTACCTCAACCTTAAAAGAAGAATATTGACCTCTCGTGACCTTCAGCTGCTCACAGCCGTCAACTTGGATGCCTGTGCTGGACTTGATGTGATTCACTACATCATCGACGGTGGTTTCTTTCGTCAGATTGAAAATGTGCAAACTGACGGGGCGCGGTTCTGCCGCTCGCAACCCTTCCTGCAGCTTTGGTAGAGCAAGAACCACAGGTGCTGAAGGGCGCGCAGGGAGAACAGCTGGTATCTTGGACTTCACAAGTGTGGGTGGCGCATTTGGCAGTGCTCGTACAGGAAGAGTGTCAAGTTCGTGGGGACCAGCGTTATGAACAGCGGCCCGCCCAGTTGACACGGCCGGTATTTGGAATACCGGCGGCTTAGATGTTGTTGCCCTGACAGCCGGCGCAGCTGAGTCGTCCTCTAGTGATGTCGATGGTTGCAACGCGAGGGCTTGTGATTGTAACTTTCGTCGCGGAAGTGGTCGGAGGCGGCACTGCACTGTCGATGACGGATCTAGCGAACGTGTAGGAGTGGACACTTCTGGTTGTTCTTGGGCGATGGACTCTTCTCCTTCACCGGCTTGCGAGTTACTTTGAGAAGTGTTACTGATGATCATGAGTGCTTCCGGACCAGAGTCATTAAATTGTGTTGTTTCGAACTCACGGATATTGAGGTCAGTGTTGTCTATTTTAAGTTTTAGAAGTATCTGTTCATATCAGTCGAGATGACGTTTAGTTCGAAATGAATTGTCAATTTGCATATAAATTTGACAAATGTTGCACGTAAGTAAGTTATCGAACGATATGATAGTCGGATCAGTTGGATCCGACTCTAGTTTGTCTATGAATTTAAAAAAAAACTATGACAGCTGCCAGAAAACAACGCCGCGATGCCGGTCATAATTAGCGGCTCCTGAATGCATCATGGAGGCTTATGATATGTGGATTGATAAAGTAGTGTATGTAACTGTACATAATTAGGCATTAAAACACTCGTGTGATGTTATTATGAACTCCACTCGTGTTTAATGCCCTTCATTATGTACAGTCACATAAACTACTATAACTTTGCAAGAAACAACACAGACAACCTCCACAAACAATAGAAAAGTAGGTACGTCAGTTTGAACTCGAGTTCGATATTCACGGTTCAATTGTTAAAATTTGTTATTATCTTTCACTTTGAATATCACCTAGTCTTCGTCTTTAGGGTTTCGTCTAGGCAAAACAATAGGGAGATATATTTTAAAATATACAGCTAATAATTGGTATTTTGAACACCATAGCTTAAGGCGGGTTGCATAGACCACACTTTTACTGGCCGGTAAACGTTAAATATAGCGCCAGTAGCTATCATCTCATAAAGAACTGTCAAGCTGACCATGATGTGATATTAATAGACGTAACTTACGATTACTAACGAAATGAAATGAAATTTTTATTGATGTTATACGACATTTTACAGTAGAATAGATATGCTTTGTAACAAACCTTAGGCTGGGTTGCATGCCACATTTAACAGACCAGAGGCTCTAGTATATTTTGGTATCGATGTAATACGTTTTCGAACGCGTTTGCGTTTAGTTTCAATTTGTATGGCAACGCGAACAGTGCCTCTGGTGGTAACTGTTAGGAACTACGCGTTGCCATACAAATTGTAACTAAACGCAAACGCGTTCAAAAACGTATATGTACAATCGTTAAAACATATACTAGAGCGACTGTTAACTTTAATTATGGCGCCGGCCATAGAGAACTGTTACTGTATTGAAAGTCTATCAGTATAATATCCCTATATAGAAAAAAATAAGAGCCAATTTGTGAGTTAACTGTGAGTTAATTGAGAGTTAATGTATGGAATAGCTGATATTTTTGCGATTTAGTACAATACAAATACTCAGTAGTCGTTATTAGTTGGTTTCATGGCAAATGTTGTTCAGTAGGACTATCTTATTCGCATTTGGTCATTCCGGATCATTACCCCGAAAACACCCAGTAGTTAAGCAAGTACCTAAACTAGATCGTATAAGACCGGTTAACTCACTTACATCAAAAATAAACTCAGTGATTTGACCAAAAACTTGACTATTATAAAAGTAAAGTAATATACTCGTAATATAATAAATACTGACACCTCTTTATTTTATAGCCGTTAGAGCAAATGAGGTATGTTTGAGCGCTTTATCGTGTTTCATATTAATGTAGGTACAAACCCGTTAAAAGCCTAAGCAAAGATCTAATTTCACGTAAAAGAAAATCCAGTCACATCTAATGCTTGAAATTACTGATGCTCAAACGAAAAAAGCGGTAACTACATAGGTATGAAGGACACCTTTCTACTGCTTTTCGGCAGAACTTAGAATACAATAAGTAGTCGAGAGACGAAAGTGGCATCCCTGATCAAAGATGCACGAGGCGAAGAAAGCAAAAAAGGTTTTGCCAAAACGGTGCCGTTTGGGGCCTTGACGGTAAAAGGGTTCCGTATTTTCAATCTCGTCGAGATTTGCTTTACGCGAGTCTTTGAATAGGAAAGTGTTTAAAAATGTTTGAATAACGATTTATACGAATGCCTACTTAGGCAGGGACATGATGCAAAATAATTGGTAAAATTGAGATGTGAGTATTAAAAATATTTATTTAGAATTATAATTAGAATCAGAATATTTACGTAGCCATGGAGCATGACACAAGAGTTACAAATATCATGTGGCTATTAAAAGAAATGTAAAACTAAAACAAACATTTTCTTTATTTACAAAGGAGGCAAAAACATGCAATAATTATGTTGAATTCGTGCTTAGTGTGATTATAGAGTGAATGAATGTAGGAGAGTGTGTGTAGTGTAAATGTAGGAGAGGGAAGGATGCAAATGCTCTTAGTAAATATTGTATTGTAAGGTCGCCAGAGCTCCAGAGCCTCTCTACGCATATTGACCAATACGCAGAATGAACAAAGTACCTATCTATCCTAACCTAGCCTACCTACCGACAAACATTAAAGTTATAACGCTCTTTTGTAAAAAAAAATACCACGAAGACGGCGGCGGGAGCAAGAGCTTCTTACCTATCCGCCATCCGAGTCGGTTTTGCCACGATAAGTGCGCGCTAACAGAACATTTAATTATTAAACGAATATATAGGTACTTTAATGTAGGTAGGTAGGTGGATAGGTAGGCTAGGTTAGATTAGGTAGGTACTTTGTTCATTCTGCGTAGTGGTCAATATGCGTAGAGACCCCCCAGAGGATATGCTGTGATGAAAGTGCGTACGTCTCTAGCTGTCGACACAAGGAATCCTCAAATAAATAAAGGATCGGCACTTCATCTTCTTCTCGTTGAGACTTCTCTGGATTCGCAACGTTCAGTCAGTTCAGTCATTCAGTCGGCTTATCATCACGCAGGCCATATGCCTGTTTGTAACCATCTAGTATTATAGAGTGACAACGTCAAAAAAAAACCGTGATTTTTTTTATATACTCGTAATGAGGTAGAGAAATAAAAAACACAAGGGGAATATTTTTAAATCGATGTTGAAACGCTTTAAAACAATAGCTAAACATTACTTTCCTAACCTATATCCTACCGTATTAAATAATTTTAATATCTTCGTGTACAAAGTGGGAAGACTGGTTACCTAGTAGGTACATTGCGCATTTTGTATGACTTCGGTATAAATTTAACGATCGACAAAACAACAAAACATTACGTGTAATGAATTAAACAATCCAAAACTCCTCACCTACGGGTTTGAATCTGAACCACATAGATTTCAAGTTCAAGGGAAGGTTCACTAACTAGATCAGTAGCACTAAACTTGAAAAACAAATCACCAGGCTTAATTTGGACACGGAAGCATGTTCCATTGTCCCCAAGCAATGATATCTCAATTGTCAGTGTCCCTAAGACATTCACAACCTTACCTACTCCACTACTAACCCCTATTTTATATTGACCGCGATACTCATACCAACTGTATGTAGTTAAAGGTCTGAATTTAACTGGTCAAGCAAGTCTATACCTATGCGTACTTCACTACTAACCCCTAGTTTTTATTGATCGAGATACTCATACCAACTATATGTAGTTGGAGGTCTGTCTTTAACTGGTCAACCGAGTCAGTACCTAAATGTTATGAGCCCTGTCCTGCCCGGGGGGTTATAAGGCGCGCTCGAATATGGCGTCTTCTAGTTATGGGAGCAATTCCACTGTTTATGACATAGGCGCCCCACTGAGAGGTCAGTGCATGGGTCAGCCTGTATTAAGTTTCATTACACGCATGTTTGTAAAATAGGTTTATGAAAGGACAGTCTTAATGGTGGCGTCGCAAGTTTATAATAGACACACCCAACATTCCTTTCGGAAAATGCTATCCGTTTTCCAAAACTCTCGTTCCCAAAACATCCGTTCCCGTCATGGTGTCATGAGAAACCGATTTGTTGGAATACTCGTACGGATGCTATGAGAGCCGGGTGTTTTGACATACTGATGCGATGAGAAACGGGTCTTTTGGCCTGCGCTCCTTTACAGAAACTGATATTTTGGAACGGGTGTTTTGGGAAACGGACAGAACTTTCCGAAAGGCCAAAATTAACCTTAGATGTCTCAAGTTCATCGGCACAATTAGGTATACCTACTTGAGATTATTTGACTTAGCCGAATTGCATCAAAATAGTACCTACATTCAAAGAGCAATTCTACCGTCCAAGGTTCATTCTCATTCCAATTCATACATCAAAAAATATGGAAGGAAAAATCGCACGAAACCTGTCCGAATATCTGACACAAGCTTTATTTGTAGAGCCTTTGAAGCATATCAATTAAATTAATTTGAGTCTTGACTCAAATTAATTGATATGCTTCAATCTACATATATCTGCCAAGGCAGATATAATAGGAAACTTGCATGGGACTTCAACTTTGAATAAATTGCACTTTATAGATATACGCGGATATACGTAGAAATATGATACAAAAGAAATAAAAAGAAAAAATAACCATTGTACTTATTAGTTTTATCTCACGTTAAAACGACGAAACGAAAAATGTTTTTTCGATAAAATTACATAACAGTTAGACAGAATATTGAATTAGAAATGATATTTTGTAGGACAAGTATACTCGTACTATAGACATAAACGCAATTTTTGTGAAAATAATTGCAAATTAATGACTCCATAGTAAACGCGCCGAGAATATGAGTTGTGACGTCATAGCATAATAAGCACGTTTAATATAGAGCTTTTTCGGTGGGTGCCGGCGCGGCGCGTGCATATTTCAAATGCATATAACATTAGAAAAAGAAATCATAAGAAAGTTTTTGTTCTCGTCGATTAAAATCTGTGTATTAAGATTTTATAGAGAATACTGCAACGTCACTCTTTTCATGTTACTGTCGAAACAATCGAAATAACTGTTTCGATACGCTCCAGAGACAACCGAAAAAAATTAAAAAATAGAACTAAAATAAATTCGACCAATCACGTGGCTGCTTTACCGAACTGTAATGAATTGGACCAATAGAATCGCTTTGATTATTGAGTTTACTCGTTGATGTCGTACGCTCGTTGATTTCTTTTAAGATATCAACGAGCGTACGAGCGATAGGCTGGACTTCGTTTCAACAGTATCGAATTTGTTTAATTAGTTCAGTTGACTCGTAGAAAATTAATTTTAATGAACTCGTACAAAAATTATTGTTCACAATAGTGTTATAATCAAGCTTTTTAATCTCGTACCTTACTTAGGCCACTCAGCAAGCTTCGTGGCCTAAACACGGTACTCGACTAAAAAGCTCTCTATTATAACACGATTGTGAAAAATACTATTTAATGCTACAGTTGATATTCCTCTGGATTATACTTTTGATTTTCGTAATAAAATTAAAAGATGCATGTTCACTATTACAGGTGAACATGCATCATGAAAACCTACATAGAAGCAGCACGTCATATCTGCGAGTGAAAATACATATTTAGTGAGGTATTTAACAGTTTCACTGCTTCAGGAACCCGCCTAGCGAGCACCTAACGCCGTAGTCGCTTTCCGCTACATACGAGAAAAACCACGGGATTTGCTACGAGCGTAGCGCGTACCGATTCTTGGCAGTGAATGTGTTTCCAGAGAATTCAGATAAATTGTATTATATTTTAAATTGGTGCTGAAGATTTTATCACCTTTATCAGTTGGTCATCATAAATTTAACCCGTGTAGACTCGGGCAAGAATAGGTCTACGGTCTCCCCCGCCTGTCGTAAAAGGCGACTTGAGGGGGTCAACGGGGTCGCCAGTGATTTTTTGTGGCGGGGGCCACAGCACTCGGCCACCCCAGAGAAGGCGGCGAAGATGCCCAGAACGAGCCAGCAGGGGCAAAGCGCGAGGAGGGCTCTAGTGCGTTCAACCTGAGATCCTAGAGTCCTCCGAATTACTTAGCGCAGATGGCGGTTGACGTGGAGTTTTTAGTGGGTATTAAAAAAAAAAAAAAGGTCATCATAAATTTAAGAGTTAGATTATACTTACTTTACTCTTTGGTTACTCTTCTCTTCTTCTCTTTGGTTCTCCATCAGACTCTATAGGGCCGCCTCCTTGACCTCTTTATACGACGTGAATGCTACTTTAGAAATGTGGTGTTGGCGTAGAATGGAGAAAATAAGCTGGACAGAAAAAATCACAAATGAATAAGTGCTGAGAAGAGTGGGAGAGAAAAGGAGACTGATAAAAAAACTAAAGAGAATAGGGGAGGGAAAATCATTGGTCACCTTATACGACATATATGACGCTTCAATACATAGTATTAAAACAAAGTCGTTTCCCACTGTCTGTCTGTCTGTCCCTATGTATGCGTAGATATTTAAAACTACGCAACGGATTTTGATGCGCTTTTTTAATAGATAGAGTGATTCAAGAGGAAGGTTTATTTATATGTATAATACAAACCATACATGCATGTATATATTATGCACATGAAACCGTGCGAAGCAGGGGAGGGTCGCTAGTTTATTAATAACATCATGGAAGGAAAGGTAGAAAAGGCAAGCGAAGTAGGGGAAGACCAAGGATAAGTTACATGAAACAAATAAAAAAAAAAGTATCAGTAAGTAGGTACCTAATAAAAAACTAACGCTTTTTTGTGACAGACACTTATTAAAATTGAATTCAATCTTTTTTTCATTACAGTGGGCAATTTTGCGTTGAATATTTACAGTCGAGCGGTCCGAACGACAAAAGCAGTCGGGTATAAAATTCCCCAATTATCGCACAACCCGCTTAAATCGGCGCAACTGACAATATTCTAGTACGAAGAGCTAGCGTCGGAAAAATTGCATATTTTGTACCAAACAAGTTATTTAAGCGTCCCTATCAATCAATATACTTTTATTTCGGATTTTTAAATATCCATATAGGGTTAGTTACAACTTATATCTTATGTTAGTTACACCTTAATAAAATAAAATAAAATGTTCAAAAACAAAACACGGTGGGATCCATCAACGATGCAATTTTTTTTCTGATGATCGCGTGGAACCCGTTCGTGTGAGCATCCGCGAACATTCCTGAGGCGCTGCACCATCTTGGTAGTCTCAACAACATTCTGAAGGCGTTATTGTACTGGATGCGAAGGCCGTTAGCTCGTTTCGTATATCGGAACCACAGGCCGCTTGAGTAAAAGGATTGGCAATAAGCTTTAAATAGCGTCACTTTCACTTCAGCAGAGCATCTCGCAAACCTGCGGGCCAACATATTACTCCTCACTGATAACGCCCTCCGCTCCCGCTCCATGTCACCGTCATCACATAAATCACTCGTCAGTATGTGCCCCAGGTATTTAAAGGTCTCCACCTCCCTTAATACCTCTCCACCAAGAGTTACTGGCGGGATAAAGTAAGGCTTAATTCTTCCTGCCTTAAAGACCATCACTTCACTCTTGATTGAGTTATTCATAAGCCCATTATTAGTGGCGTACTCTTCACACCTGGCCACTAACTGCCTAAGAGCCCCGATAGAAGGACTCAGCAGCACCCTATGACGCTTGACAAAAATCGGCTCGCCATATAAATCTAATTTGGTTCTCATTTCAAAACGGCATGCTGGAATAACAATAAATTTTGTATACACAATGGCATCGACCATATCTAAGTCGGAATTTAGTTCTGCTGCTAGAAATTAAAAAAAATAGAGTTTTTGTACTCGACGATTAAAATATGTGTATTAAGATTTCATAGAGAATACTGAAACGTCACTCTTTTCATAGTTGTAGTCCATGTTACTGTCGAAACAATCGAAATAACTACTTTTCGATACGCTCCAGACAACTAAAATAAATTCGACCAATCACGTGGCTGCTTTACTGAACTGTAATGAATTGGACCAATAGAATCGCTTTGATGTCGTACGCTCGTTGATGTCTTTTAAGATATCAACAAGCGTACGAGCGATGAGCTGCACTTCGTTTCAACAGTATCGAGTTTGTTTAATTAGTTCAGTTGACTCGTAGAAAATTAATTTTAATGAACTCGTACAAAAAGTATTGTTCACAATAGTGTTATAATCAAGCTTTTTAATCTCGTACCTTACTTAGGCCACTCAACAAGCTTCGTGGCCTAAACACGGTACTCGACTAAAAAGCTCTCTATTATAACACGATTGTGAAAAATACTATTTAAGACGTTTTTCATGAAGACATTAAAGTGCTGGAGACAATAAATTATACAGGGTGTCCGGTAATTAATGGTCAACCTTCTAAACATGAATGGCACCTTAGACTGGTCCAGAAAATCAACTTTAAGGTAGGTATAGTAAAAGTTTTCGAGATATTCGCACTTTTCGAAGAGCGAATTTTACCAAAACAAGGTGTTCAAAAGTGAACATTAATAGCAACATCTTTATTTATAAAGATGTATATTTATGGCATGTGTTTTACCATTTGAAAATCAGTATTAGAAAAACAATTTTTCAGGAAGTTGGCCACTTTGGTCTTTATGCAATTTTTTTTCACCACAGAACATTTTAAAGAAAAATGTGATTTTATTAATTAAGACCTAATTAAACAGAAATCGGTCTGGCCACCATAAAACTCTAATACACGTCCATTAGCATCACTGTTAGAGAATATTTCCGAGAATTATTACCGTCCAGGTCATTAAAGTGAAAGAAGGTGCAAATTATTTAAAAGTTTGAAGTGGTGAAAAAAATGTATGAAGACCAGACTGACCAACTTCCTGAAAAATAATTTATCTAATACTGATTCTAAAATGGTATAACACAAATTTACAAATAAATATGTGGCTATTAATGTTAAATTTGGTCGTCCACCAGCTCGATGGGTTGATGACATAAAAAAGACCGCGGGTCATTTCTGGATGAGACTAGCACGGGACCGGGATAAGTGGCGTACGCGAAGAGAGGCTTATGCTCAGCAGTGGGCGATTACAGGCTGAAAATGATGATGATGATGAATGTTAATTTTTGAACACCTTGTTTTGGTAAAATTGGCTCTTCGAAAAGTGCGAATATTTCGAAAACCAGGGGACTTTTACTAGACAAGTTTCAAAAAACTCATTGGTAACTACGCGCCGGGATTCGAACTCACGACCGCCGCTTGATAGCCGCATGCTTGAACCACTAGGCTACCGTAGTTACCAACTTCGCAGTTGTTTGCCTGTAGGTATGGACTTGTAGAGGTAAAAAAAATTAACTTGGTGAAACGAGCCACTCCCACATTTCGATGGAGGATTTTCCGACCTTTCTAACTGTCCTCCATCCATTACCGTACAACACACACATTAATGTTACTTAAATTCTAGAAGGCGTTACCTTCTAAAGTATGTTTCATAGCCCTTTTCGACAAAAAAAATTGGAAAAAATATCTGCAGCTCTTAATCTATTGCGGATCACAATTAAATACCCTTGCTTCTTCAAAGGGTGGTTTTAATTTAAACCTAGCCCTCGCATTGGTCGTTATTAGCACATTCAACTAGTGAAGCAGAGATTCCCCGGGGGTGACCAGCCTTTGAAAACCACATTTGCACAATTTACGATTAGAGCCTCAATTCGGTTTAATCGTATTAAATAGAATCTTTCGCATCCCTATCGCATTGGTTCGCGCCATGTTCGCGCGCTCTTCTGGCGCGTTCCCTGGACGCGCGTGCAAGCGAGCACGCGAATCATTGAAACGCGATTGATATGCGGTCCAGTGTATAACATAGACCTCTCGGTTTTCTATAGGGTAATCGCAATGGTATTTTTGAAGGGCCGTTATGACAGGACGGTTGTATCAAAAGACGGCCCCGGTATCTGATTAAAATTGGAATTTCAATTCCTTTATCGCGACGATTTGATTCGAATCAGTGATGTTGCAGACATTCGCATCCGCAACGATGCGGAGTTTTTGCGGATGCAGATGTTGTACCATCAGCCAAAAAAGCGGTCTACCACTTTTGGACCTTATTTTGTATGCAATAAAGTGGTAGACCGCTTTCTTGGCTGACTGTACAAGTCGCGTGACAGAAGCCAGAAAAACTCGAAGTTCGGGTATCTCCATCTCTATCGCACTTAAATTACTCGAGTGACAGGGATGCAGGTACTTATATAGGTAGGTATACGAACTTCGAGTTTCATTTTCGTCGGACCTAGTGCCGCAGGCGCGTTTTAGGTATTTACGGCATTAGTCAATCTCAACAAAATCTTCATTTCGTTTGATCTGACGGACGCATTCGCCCAGATGAAGCGCTACGCCTTGGCCACGACTTTGGTGTTAACCGACCTGCGACCAGCGTTTTATCTGTTCATTGCGCGGTCGAGACGCGCAACGCACTGTGGTTAGTTGGGATCACGCGCAATGAACAGATAAAACGCTGGTCGCAGGTCGCTTAAGACCAAAGTCGTGGCCAGGGGGTTAAGTAGATTTGCAACGGTTGTAAATTAGTCACAACGTGTTTAAGTAGGTAGGTAGGTACTGCGTGATCATATGGACGTTGCTTATCTATGTTTTTGAGTGTGACCCCAAAATCCGCATCCGCGGATGTCAGCCTAGAAATAACCGCCTCCGTGGATGTCTAAAAAATCGCATTCGCAAAATCCTTGATCCGAATGACAGAGATTTTTCGTGATACAATAACTTCGATGTAGACAGTCGTACGAACACAATGCCTACAACAATCGTGAAGAACTTGTTAAGAAAGAAAGAAAGAAAGAAATTTATTTGCTAGATTAGTTAGTTATTAGATTAGTTATTGCTAATTGTCCATCAACATTTGCGATTTTATATTACTACCTGCCAACCTAGGTACTTAGGTACATTGTTAGGTACCATAGGTAGGTAGGTTTTAATATAATTTCACCGTACCTACACCGTATTTTATACACAAGTAGCTAACCATCCCAGCTCAGCTCGTCATGTGCCATTCAGCACAGATCCTCAAAACTCACGAGTGGCTGTTGTTAGTTTTGCGCCGTCTTGCGTAAATCCTCCTAAACCGAACAAAAGACGAACCAACAACCAAACGGAAACTATAAAAAAATAAGTTTAAAGACAGGGGAGAGGCGAGTGCAAACATCCATTCGCACCCCCGAGGGGTGGAGAAAATTATCTCCTGAATAAATTATATTTTCCCCCCCGTTATGAAGACAGTTGAAGTGCATTTTCGTCCGTTTTTTCTCGCTCTCCTCAGATCAAAGGCATCGCAGGAATTCCGCCCGTGACCTCGCAAAAGTAAAACGAATAAACAATTTAATGTGACTTGATGTCCGGGATAATAACGTTAAAGTGCTTTAGGACGTTTTTCTGTACCTCGTTTGTTTTGACAAACCAATCTTCTTTAAGTTCTTGCTGTTTGTGCGTTTGAGTTTCTGTGAATCGAGTTACGTTTGCAAATCGTGTTTGGAGGCTAAGTAGAGTCGGCAAAAAGTTTAAGTAACCTATCAACTCAGATCAATAAAAAAGATAGACGGAGCATTATGAACCTATTGAACGCGGTTAAATAAGTTAAGCATACGCTCACACACATTAAATATTTCCTTGACCATTTTTTCGAAATTCAATGACCAGAAATGAAACTTATACAAACTAAATGGCAAAGATGAACCGAAACTTAATAAGAACCATCTCGTTTACAACAATTTATAGGTACCTAAAATTTTCATCTACAGAATCTCTAAAAGCTCCTCCATTATAAATACAAATTAAACTAAAACAATTCGCGACTCCCAATACTTGGATCAAGAGCCATCAATTTGAGTGCTCTCCTTAAACTGACCTCAGACTCTCGAACCTTGTCTCAGCTATAATTAATTGAGATTGTTCGATGAATCATATCGTCCTATAATTTGTCGCTAGCGAAATCTTGTAATGTAATCGATCAATCCTAGGTCCCATTATGACTTGTAATAAGGTATTGAAAAAAATATATATATAACTAGGCCTTTTCACCTTATTACAAATTAAGTTTAAGTGTTTTACAGTTGATCAAGTTTAAGTGAGATCTCGATCAAAAAGCCAATTAAGAACAAGGGGTTATAGTATTCAAGAAAATACTTAAGAATTCGTTCTAGATATTTATTTTATACATGTTTACAAACATAACAAAAGCAACATGAGCTGCCATATACGATCTCAAAAAAGCCTGTTGGAACATATAGGGAACAAATAATGCTTAGCATACAACAACATAACTTAACATACCCAACATAAATGTAGTGTGGGGTGCTTTTGAATTTGACAATTAAAATGGATGTCAATAGTAAGTAGTGACCATAATCATTATTATTGACACTATTCATATTTTTACGTCATACCTGGCCATAAAGTAGGAATTACCGCACGCTATGCGTGCGGAAAACCCCACTTCCTGGCCAGATAGAGACGTAAAATTTTGTACTCACCACGGGCGGTAATAAAGAAAGCCTCAGAGCGCATATTTATCGCCCTTGCCTTCGGCTCGGGCGTCAAATATCTGCGATCTGAGACATTCTTTGTTTAACCGCCCTAGGTAAGTAATGTACTATTGTCTACAAGCAATTTGTCCCTTGGAAAAAATATGAATTTCGCTTACCGCCTTACAAAGTGTAATGCTATCATGAAGTGACATCTATCATTCTAATCAAGCTAGAAAAAATGTGGTATAATCTTGATGTTTTCAAATATGGTCTTTGTTTTAAATAATTTAATACTAACCGGACCCGCACATTGACAGTTATTAATTATTATAGAACAATTAAATATCGATAACGGCTCTAACGATTTCGATGAGATTTACAATATAAGGGGCATGTAAATATCGATTTAGCTAAGTCTCATTCCCGCGGAAAGTCGTGTCCTCCAGTATACAACTAGTGACGCCGAGCAAAGCTCGGTCTTCCAAGGACGCAACACGACTTCATTACTATAGAAGTAAGGATGTGTTACGATATATTTGGCTACTCTGGCTGCTACTAACTATATCACGCTGACTGTACCAGTAGATATTAGTATATGGATTGTTAATACACGCATATTTGATCTTGAAAAGTAAAGTTGACGCAAAAACATACGATTTATTTACATTTTTGCTCACTTTTATTAGATGCAATTTTATATATTTACAGGTACTTTCCTCCCAATAACAATTAAATTTCTTAAATATCTCTTTGTAACTCAACTAAAATCGAGTAACCCGTTTTTACAAAATCATTGTCATACACATTCAATAAATTCTTATTTTTCATATACATAAAATCTCACCAAAATAACACATCACATATTAATTGACAAGCATTGAATATCCAAATATTATTAGCCCACAAATCAAGCGACGACTATAAGTAAAAAATATACGCAAGTAGATACTTAGGTATGTTGGCACATTTTAGTACCCTGATTAATTAAGACTTCGTTAAATTTTACACATCATTTTTATGCATATTTTGACACTGTATCATTTTCCTATTACTATTGCATTAGTTATCTTTACTAAAAATGTTCATTGTTAAACTATATCTTTTACATTTGCTAAAAGCATGGACATAAAATAGATTATATTTAAGGCTTATACACCCGCTAACGTCCTTGAGTCGTCGTCCGTATGGGCCAGCGCGCGACTGATCGGGCCTGCCGAGCCTCCGCGCTCGCGCATTTTGTAGGTATTTAAACATAGTAATTAAGATAATCATTTTATCTATTCAAACTCTGCGAATTTGTCTGTAAATATTTAATAACTTTATTTGAGTACAAAAATTTAATTTAAAATATCTATAGTTTAGTCATAATATTGAATAAACTTTACAAAAAGAGGTAACTTTGGGATTTTTTTCCATCGACTGAAGTTCATTAGATCGCGTAACTGAATGCGACTTTGTCTATACTAGATCCTTAAGTAATACGTATCTTTTTTTTAGATTTTTAAACTCTATTTTCTACGACTGAGATTGTTTTAAAAAACTCGAAAACGCTGCCCCTGTTGACTGTCGAGCCTTAAGGCGACGTGAGCTCCGAAAACGGATTTTTAAAAAATTGTAGCTCTTGTTTGGATTATAATATGACTGCCCTAAATTTAATTAGCAATTTTGAGGCTTTTTTCGAGGGAAATCAGCTATTCGAATCCTGAGTTTTTGACTATCGCTCGATAGAAAAAAATCACGAACATAGGTCTAAAATACACTTAAAAAAATTCTAACAAATTTACCACAACAGCTAAACATATAACAATTGGTTCTTAAAATCGGCAATATCATGTTTGAGAGAAATCAGCTATTAATTTTTTATTTATTAAAACGCACAAAGAAATATAATTAAAAAACATGATATCCGCGCTTCCAAACACGCACTTCCATCTCGCTCACGCTTATGCTCAGTGAGAGAGAGAGAAGACCACGAACCTACGTCCCCTTAAACATGAAATTACATTAGAGTAGGTATAACTATCCGTGTTGTTCTTACGGCTCCGCGGTGCGTCATACGTGTGAGCGACTTTACTCAAATGTGCGACTTTTCCTTTTTTTCTCAGAATTTCGATATTTTTGGTTTTTCCTATTCAGAATCATGAGCACTCTTGATCCCGATAAAGAAAAAGAAATGGTTGTCTATAAAGTTGGTATACGGACGATAATTTTATGTGATAACGTCATAAGAAAACATTGTGCTGCCATACAAACTTTGGACCCCATTTCACCCCCTCAGAGGGTGAATTTTGAATATGTTTTTCTTAGTGCACCCCTAGACCTTATAAGGAACCTACGTGCCAAATTTGGAATCTCTAGAACCAGCCATGCTATGCCAACTTAGAACTTAATGCAAATCCAGTTTCTTATTGAAAATAGTGTCACCTACTTGATAGGTGGCGAACTCTCTGAAGCTCTAGCGACTGCTAGGCTAGTCTGTCGAGGTATTTCAAAATTCGCCGTATTGTCATAAGACATCAGTAGCCTAGGGGTACAGACGGCGGTATTTGGAGTTCATGAGCCGGGGTTCAAACCCCGTGACCGACGCACTTTTTGTATGTTTTGTACATTCAAAGAAAAATTTTAAGTATCGCAGAAGAGATGGCGCCTGTATATGCAAGCATTAAATGCCTTCTCAAATTGGTCGAGTTGCCTGTCTATCTCAGTATGTATATTGTAGTCTTTGGAACCAGCGGTTTGGGCTGTGCGTTGATATTTCGTGCGCGCAGTCGGCGTTCGGAACGGGACAATGAGTCACACTTTTTCGTGCGTGCAGCCAGCGTTCATCGATTTATAACACGGTATCACGTCAAAAATGTCCCTAATCTTCCATACATATCTAGGATTCCACCATGTGACGGTCCATACAGAATGTATGAAAAAAGTCACATTGTGGAATAAACAACTGGGGACGTTTATTTCCTAAACAAAATTCTGAGAAAATATATAAAAGTCACTTGGTGTCGTGGCCGAGACGTTTAATAATTTCATTCATGTATATTTATGTCCCCGAAAAATTGTTAACATCGTTAGTTTATAGTCTTACGCGTATGATTGATAATAAACTAATCTAACCACCAGTTTATCCTCGTGTCAGACGTGACGTCTATAGCCGACTCTTTCAACCACTGCTCCATGCTATGCGAACTTAGAACTAAATGCAAATCCAGTATCTTATTGAAAACAGTGCAACCTTCTTGATAGGTTGCGAACTCTTTGAAGCTGTAGCGATTGCTAGGCTTAGGCTGTCAAGGTATTTCGAAATTCGCCGTGTTGACATTATACATCCATAGCCTAGGGGTAAAGACGGCGGTATTTGGAGTCGACGAGCCGGGGTTCAAACCCTGCGACCGACGCACTTTTTGTATGTTTTAACAGAAAAGTTTTAATATCGCAGAAGAGATGTCGCCTGCTGTACGCAAGCATTAAATGCCTTCTCAATTTGGTCGAGTTGCCTGTCTATCTCAGTATGTATATTGTAATATTTGCACTGCTCTCCAGGCATAGAGGTAGAATAGAATAGACAAAGATATATGCATAGACAATACATTAGACGTCAAGAATGTATTAGCTTCTGATACTTCTTAATTTAGTAAGGTTAAATTACCATCGTCCCTTTTGGGTATACGCTAGGACGTCATCTATTATATCCTCTATTTATCTACGTCTCCAGGCTTATGCGTAGTGTTATGCTGACAGACGGTTATATAGTTACTGTTTCTTTAACTATTCTAGTGAGACAGAAGACGTTCTATAGACGTTCAAGTCCAGCTCTTTTTCGTCGAAGTTATGTTCAGTAGCTCTAGTATAAGTTTTATCGATACATATACGTTTTCGAAAGCGTTTGCATTTAACGTCTATATGAGACTCTATCAACCACTGCTCTCATGGCTTATACATAGTGTATTGCTGACAGACGGTTATAGTTATTAAGTTTCTTTACCTATTCTAGTGCGATAGAAGACGTTCTATATACGTTCTATAGACGTTCAAATCCAGCTGTTTACCTACGAAATTATGTTCTGTCTTATTAGTAATTGGACCGACTACATTAAATCCTAGAATCTAGGCCGTTACTAATCACAGCGCATAATAACTTTCGATGCTTTTATTTACAATAATCTACACCAATATATCAGAGGCTCTAGTATAAGTTTTATCGATACATATACGTCTTCGAACGCGTTTGCGTTTACTTTCAATTTGTATGGCAACGCGAACAGCGCCTCTGGTGGTAACTATTAGGAACTACGCGTTGCCATACAAATTGAATCTAAACGCAAACGCGTTCGAAGACGTATATGTATCGATAAAACTTATACTAGAGCTACTGGAAAAAATATCGTTTTATACACTTGAGTAGGTATTTAATCACGGAAACCGTGGAACAGAGAGCGGCTACCGCGAAACGAAGATTGTTCGTGTCTCTCTGTTACTCGAATAAGCAAGTGCGAAGAGGAGGATACACGAACGAACTTTTATTTCGTTTTGCGGTAGCCACTCTGTAGTAATGTATATTTGTACAAGAAATTGGCTCAGTGACCAATACAAAATACAGTCGCGAATTGATCTTAACGGTATTGGAATAGACGTAGAGTGGCGAAAACTTTTCTTTCCTTCACTGACTGTACATTTAATTTCTATGTAATTAACAGTTTTAAAATAAATAATTTTGTAAATTCGATTTTTTTTTAAATACAGGGTGACTGGTAATTCGACCTATTCCTTGAATCCTATCCTATACTAGATTTGCAACAATTTACGTCTTGTCAACCAGGGGTCGAAACTCGCTGGTTTCCGAGTTATTCGAGTTTTTAGTTTGCATGAATAAAATCCGCCTTGCAGCCTTAAGCTGATGATTGTGACAAAAGTACTTCCATTTGGATGGTTAAAAACAATTTTGTCACAATCACCAGTTTAAGGCTGCAAGGCGATTTTTTTTCAAACAAACTAAAAACTCGAATAACTCAGAAAAAAGCGAGGGTCGACCCCTGGTTGACTGAACGTAAATTGTTGCAAATTAGCTCTAGTATAACCCCTTTCGAGGAATAGGTCGAATTACCAGTCCCCCTGTATGTAGTTTGATTCAAAATTAAGAAAAAATATTATATTGCAAGGATTATGCTCAGCAGTGAGTGATTAGTCTGAACATACTCTACAATATTTATAATGTAAACTTTATAAATGTATATTTGGTGTTATAGGTATCAAGGATGTCATATCTAACACGTCAGTGTTTTATTCCTAATACATACTAATCAAATATATTTTGGGGCTCAATTATAGTACCATACTCATTCTAAATATTCTAAAATATTCATACTATCGAAGACTACTGAATACTATGTGGACACACCATATTGCTATATGTTAATATTATTTACTAATATTCAGACCCAGAGCTATAACCACGAACTTCGAAAGACGAAGTTCGGGTATCTCGATCTTAATCGCACTTACTATAACCGAGTGACAGGGATGCATGTATACGAACTTCGAGTTACGATTTTCGTGGTAGTGCCGCAGTTTTATATAGATCCATAAAGCTTTATATCAGTGAGCAATCGAAAAAAAAACTAGTGAGTTACTAATATTTCATCTGACATAAGATCTAATCTAACGGATCATATTAAAACCGAGCATAATAATGTTAAGTAAATTCACTGTATACTGTATACAGTCATGGCTAGATAATTAAGAACATGATTTTTTTCCCCATACAGTTGCATACAAATATTTTCTCACACATTTTATTACTTATAGGATTATAAACAAATATTTACAACAAATATAAATATAAAACAAAGAATGGATGGTTGTATGTAGAGAGTAGAGAGGGGTTAGGGAGGGGTTAGGGGGCGATGTTGGGTAGAGCTGCCCCGTCGTTGAGGCCGAAAAAATGCTTTACTGATCTGAATTTGTGCCGGGTCCCGCGAATGCACATGCTTGTGGCTCGGATTATTGATATTATAATCTTTGACCTTAACCAGCCCATTATTATAGATAGGGGTCGGTTCCAGCGGTCGGCAATAGCTTCACCAAGATGTTTTATAAAGGTGGACATTTGTGAGGCGAAGACTCCGTCAACTGATGTGACGAGAGGGGTAAATGTTGCATGTTGTTTCTCGCAGGCGCTACTGTAATTACGTTTTTTCTCTTCTTCTGCGGATTTTAAAATGGAAGCTACCGGGCGAGAGATGTAAGAGGGATTGCATACAAATATGATTTTTCAAATGATAATTTAAAATATGTTTGGCCAATTTTATTTCTGAGTATATGGAGGTATCTGTGTATATATAAGATTTAATTTAGTTTATATAAAAGTTCTGTAAAAGTTGTGCAAAAATACGGATGGTCAAATGGACAGTTTTTACGAGTTCATACTGTAACCCGGAACAATGTATGAACTTATAAAAAGTGTTGATTTGATCGCCTGTATTTTTTAAAGTCTAAATTTTACAGAAGCTCTTTGCCACTATATTAAATACTGTTTAAACACGGTTACATTCGTATAATCAGAAACAAAATTAATCAAACACATTATAAATTATCATTAAATTTAAAAAGTCATATTTGTATGCAACTGTATGGGGAAAAAACTCATGTTCTTAATTATCTGGCCATAACTGTATACAGTGCTGGACAAAAAGAATCATACACTTACACGGAAATGAGAGTTTCTTTCTGAACTACTTAATGAACTCGATTACATATATTATATCTTAGGCAAACTTGTAGCACATTCCATGGCTTATTATATATAGATATTAAAATTTCAAGATTCAACAAATTTATTTATTTACATGGGTATTTATCAATAGCACTTCATTTTGCTCTGGACAAATTAAATCATACATTAAACACAAACTCAATTAAACTTAATCTAATATTTTGTGTGGCCTCCTTTTGCTTTCAAAACCGCTGCTAATCTTCTAGGCACGCTTTCCACCAATGACTTTAGGTATTCAGGGTCGATATTGTCCCAAGCTTCTTCCAGTGCACCGAAGTAGGAATCCTTGTTAGTCACATTTGTTTTATTAATTTTGCTATCCAAATAAGACCATAAATTCTCAATCGGGTTGAGGTCGGGCGATTGTGGCGGCCATTCAAGCTGTTTGATCCTATTTGCCTTGAAGAATGCAGCGGATATTTTAGCTGTGTGCTTCGGGTCATTATCTTGCTGAAATAAATATCGGCCCTCCAAGCCACATTTAAGCAAAGAAATCTCTAAATTTTCTTGTAATATGTTAATATAATCTACAGCGGTCATTATTCCATTAATTCGAGCTAAGCTGCCAACTCCAGACCAAGCAAATGAGCCCCACACCATAACATTACCTCCACCATGCTTCACAGTTTTTTGTATGTTGCGTTCTGCCAACGCTTCGCAAGGCTTACGCCACACTCTGAACCGGCTTTTTTGTCCAAACAGCTCGAATTTACTTTCATCAGTCCATAAGATTGACTTCCAGTACTCCAAGGGCTTACCAATATGTTTCTTCGCAAATGCAAGACGCTTTGTTTTGTTTTTACTGCTTATAAATGGACGCTTAGATGCTAAACAGTTTTTTAAACCATTTTCTCTGAGCCTGCGACGTACAGTTCGAGAACTGACCCTAAGATCCATCGTTTCCGTAATAGCTCTCGATGATATTTTTGGATTTAGCTTCGCACATCGAACAATTCTAGCATCATCGCGCAGAGTTGTTGATCGCTTGCGACCGACTCCAGGCAAGTTCGCCACAGTTCCTTGGTTTTCATGTTTCTTCCAAATGTGCTGTACAGCTCCCACAGAGATGGAATATTTTTCGGCAATTTTCCGAAACGAAATTTGTTTTTTCCTATCACGTATAACCAGATTACGAACATCTATGGAAATCTGTTTTCCTGACATCTTCAACATTGAAATAATACATGAAAGTTACTTCAAATGGTCAAGACTGACACAATGACCTATTTTTATTTTGTTTCTAGCCAGGCAATTACGTGGTACAATTTTATTTCTAGTAAAGCGGCCGTATTATCTATTTTGTCCAGAGTAAAATGACGCGGTAAAAGTAATCAAGCACTAGAAAACAATATTTTGAGAAGATCGCTAATATTGTTATATTAATAATAGAGCTCATTAAATGTCCTAAAAGTTTTCTATACAAACATCACGTGGTGAAATTCACAAAAAAAGTTGTAAAGGAAAATATACTTTTCGTGTAAGTGTATGATTCTTTTTGTCCAGCACTGTATATAACCGTATCTTACAATACATTTTAGTATTCGAGAATAGAGCACGTAAATATCTAGAAAGTAACACAATGGTTTTTTTTAAACATGTAAGTAACTTTAATTACAGATCAAGTGAGAAAAGCATTCATGTCTTTATAGATTGACATATGACTGAATTTCACCTGGCATGTACGAAAGACTTCGCTATATCAGTATGTCAGTAGTATTTTTTATTATACGTTATTACTCTTAAAACTGGACCCTAAATAATGTCCCTTTTTCATTGACCTAGGAATTTTTAATCTTTATATATATTAATTCTCACTGCACACAGTCAGTTACTAGCCGACCAAACTTTTTACACTTTGAGCACTGTACTGGTCTACTGTAGATTACACCCCGATATTTCCTCGTTATCCGACCTACCTACACTTTTACACTCAAGAGTGCACCTTAAACACTGCACTAAAGGTCTATTGTGGAATACGGCCCGCTGTTTTCTCAACAACTCAATCTTTCCACTCAAAATTGCATTTTAAGCACTGCACACAAGGTCCACAGTGGATCACAGGCCCAGCACACAAAAGACCAATCTCTTTCCACTGAAAATTGCACCTTAAGCACTGCACACAAGGTCCATATTGGATCACAGGCCCAGCAGGCAGAAGGCGAGCAGGTCGGAACATCAGTCGTCCGCATCTTCTTCGCTCATTTCCTCCTCGCTGGTGCCTTCGGGCTGCGAGGACTCGGAGAGGCAACGGTGGCACTCGCAGACAAACAGGTAGTTCTGGGCTAGCTCCTGTTGGGAAAATATTCGATTAAAATTGGTATTGTGTGGTGACGACCTCTGTAGCCTAGTTCCTATCTTATCTAGGTGAGGGCCCTTTCGGATGCACTACGACCCAGTGGGATCTTTTGTGCATTTGCCCTCTCCTTTATGCCTGCTCCCAAGCTTGCTCCATCATTTCCACAAAACGGATGATGCAGTTGACCGGGAGCACCTTGACTTCCTTTGAATTCGAGTGTTGAGGGAGGGGAATAGAGAGGGAGAGACAGACAGAGGGGGAGAGAGACGAGACTAAAGCTTCAGCAAGAACAATCCATGACAACCTTCTGCCTGGAGTGTCTTGGGAATTGGGTTTTCGTACTCAAATGTGTGTGACAGAGAAAGAGAAAAAGAAATAGACCGATAGACATAGAGAGAGAGAGAGAGGTTGCAAGCGCTCTGTAGTTGGTACAGGCCGGAGCCTTCCGTGTTCAGGAACGAGCCGGATTCTGGAATGAATGGTGATGACAGACAAGTTACCTTCTGCCTGGAGTGCCTAGACCGCTGCAGCCAGCAGTCATCCAGATAGCTGATGCAGAGCTCGTCGCCCGCGCGCACGGGCGTGAGGGCGCGCAGCTGCAGCCGGTGGTCGCCGCAAGGGAACGAGGGCTCCGCGTTCGGGGTGCAGCTGTGGTTGCAAGCGCTCTGTACTTGGTACAGGCCGGAGCCTTCCGTGTTTAGGAACGAGCCGGATTCTGGAATGAATGGTGATGACAGACAAGTTACCTTCTGCCTGGAGTGCCTAGACCGCTGCAGCCAGCAGTCATCCAGATAGCTGATGCAGAGCTCGTCGCCCGCGCGCACGGGCGTGAGGGCGCGCAGCTGCAGCCGGTGGTCGCCGCAAGGGAACGAGGGCTCCGCGTTCGGGGTGCAGCTGTGGTTGCAAGCGCTCTGTACTTGGTACAGGCCGGAGCCTTCCGTGTTCAGGAACGAGCCGGATTCTGGAATGAATGGTGATGACAGACAAGTTACCTTCTGCCTGGAGTGCCTAGACCGCTGCAGCCAGCAGTCATCCAGATAGCTGATGCAGAGCTCGTCGCCCGCGCGCACGGGCGTGAGGGCGCGCAGCTGCAGCCGGTGGTCGCCGCAAGGGAACGAGGGCTCCGCGTTCGGGGTGCAGCTGTGGTTGCAAGCGCTCTGTACTTGGTACAGGCTGGAGCCTTCCGTGTTCAGGAACGAGCCGGATTCTGGAATGAATGGTGATGACAGACAAGTTACCTTCTGCCTGGAGTGCCTAGACCGCTGCAGCCAGCAGTCATCCAGATAGCTGATGCAGAGCTCGTCGCCCGCGCGCACGGGCGTGAGGGCGCGCAGCTGCAGCCGGTGGTCGCCGCAAGGGAACGAGGGCTCCGCGTTCGGGGTGCAGCTGTGGTTGCAAGCGCTCTGTACTTGGTACAGGCCGGAGCCTTCCGTGTTCAGGAACGAGCCGGATTCTGGAATGAATGGTGATGACAGACAAGTTACCTTCTGCCTGGAGTGCCTAGACCGCTGCAGCCAGCAGTCATCCAGATAGCTGATGCAGAGCTCGTCGCCCGCGCGCACGGGCGTGAGGGCGCGCAGCTGCAGCCGGTGGTCGCCGCAAGGGAACGAGGGCTCCGCGTTCGGGGTGCAGCTGTGGTTGCAAGCGCTCTGTACTTGGTACAGGCCGGAGCCTTCCGTGTTCAGGAACGAGCCGGATTCTGGAATGAATGGTGATGACAGACAAGTTACCTTCTGCCTGGAGTGCCTAGACCGCTGCAGCCAGCAGTCATCCAGATAGCTGATGCAGAGCTCGTCGCCCGCGCGCACGGGCGTGAGGGCGCGCAGCTGCAGCCGGTGGTCGCCGCAAGGGAACGAGGGCTCCGCGTTCGGGGTGCAGCTGTGGTTGCAAGCGCTCTGTACTTGGTACAGGCCGGAGCCTTCCGTGTTCAGGAACGAGCCGGATTCTGGAATGAATGGTGATGACAGACAAGTTACCTTCTGCCTGGAGTGCCTAGACCGCTGCAGCCAGCAGTCATCCAGATAGCTGATGCAGAGCTCGTCGCCCGCGCGCACGGGCGTGAGGGCGCGCAGCTGCAGCCGGTGGTCGCCGCAAGGGAACGAGGGCTCCGCGTTCGGGGTGCAGCTGTGGTTGCAAGCGCTCTGTACTTGGTACAGGCCGGAGCCTTCCGTGTTCAGGAACGAGCCGGATTCTGGAATGAATGGTGATGACAGACAAGTTACCTTCTGCCTGGAGTGCCTAGACCGCTGCAGCCAGCAGTCATCCAGATAGCTGATGCAGAGCTCGTCGCCCGCGCGCACGGGCGTGAGGGCGCGCAGCTGCAGCCGGTGGTCGCCGCAAGGGAACGAGGGCTCCGCGTTCGGGGTGCAGCTGTGGTTGCAAGCGCTCTGTACTTGGTACAGGCCGGAGCCTTCCGTGTTCAGGAACGAGCCGGATTCTGGAATGAATGGTGATGACAGACAAGTTACCTTCTGCCTGGAGTGCCTAGACCGCTGCAGCCAGCAGTCATCCAGATAGCTGATGCAGAGCTCGTCGCCCGCGCGCACGGGCGTGAGGGCGCGCAGCTGCAGCCGGTGGTCGCCGCAAGGGAACGAGGGCTCCGCGTTCGGGGTGCAGCTGTGGTTGCAAGCGCTCTGTACTTGGTACAGGCCGGAGCCTTCCGTGTTCAGGAACGAGCCGGATTCTGGAATGAATGGTGATGACAGACAAGTTACCTTCTGCCTGGAGTGCCTAGACCGCTGCAGCCAGCAGTCATCCAGATAGCTGATGCAGAGCTCGTCGCCCGCGCGCACGGGCGTGAGGGCGCGCAGCTGCAGCCGGTGGTCGCCGCAAGGGAACGAGGGCTCCGCGTTCGGGGTGCAGCTGTGGTTGCAAGCGCTCTGTACTTGGTACAGGCCGGAGCCTTCCGTGTTCAGGAACGAGCCGGATTCTGGAATGAATGGTGATGACAGACAAGTTACCTTCTGCCTGGAGTGCCTAGACCGCTGCAGCCAGCAGTCATCCAGATAGCTGATGCAGAGCTCGTCGCCCGCGCGCACGGGCGTGAGGGCGCGCAGCTGCAGCCGGTGGTCGCCGCAAGGGAACGAGGGCTCCGCGTTCGGGGTGCAGCTGTGGTTGCAAGCGCTCTGTACTTGGTACAGGCCGGAGCCTTCCGTGTTCAGGAACGAGCCGGATTCTGGAATGAATGGTGATGACAGACAAGTTACCTTCTGCCTGGAGTGCCTAGACCGCTGCAGCCAGCAGTCATCCAGATAGCTGATGCAGAGCTCGTCGCCCGCGCGCACGGGCGTGAGGGCGCGCAGCTGCAGCCGGTGGTCGCCGCAAGGGAACGAGGGCTCCGCGTTCGGGGTGCAGCTGTGGTTGCAAGCGCTCTGTACTTGGTACAGGCCGGAGCCTTCCGTGTTCAGGAACGAGCCGGATTCTGGAATGAATGGTGATGACAGACAAGTTACCTTCTGCCTGGAGTGCCTAGACCGCTGCAGCCAGCAGTCATCCAGATAGCTGATGCAGAGCTCGTCGCCCGCGCGCACGGGCGTGAGGGCGCGCAGCTGCAGCCGGTGGTCGCCGCAAGGGAACGAGGGCTCCGCGTTCGGGGTGCAGCTGTGGTTGCAAGCGCTCTGTACTTGGTACAGGCCGGAGCCTTCCGTGTTCAGGAACGAGCCGGATTCTGGAATGAATGGTGATGACAGACAAGTTACCTTCTGCCTGGAGTGCCTAGACCGCTGCAGCCAGCAGTCATCCAGATAGCTGATGCAGAGCTCGTCGCCCGCGCGCACGGGCGTGAGGGCGCGCAGCTGCAGCCGGTGGTCGCCGCAAGGGAACGAGGGCTCCGCGTTCGGGGTGCAGCTGTGGTTGCAAGCGCTCTGTACTTGGTACAGGCCGGAGCCTTCCGTGTTCAGGAACGAGCCGGATTCTGGAATGAATGGTGATGACAGACAAGTTACCTTCTGCCTGGAGTGCCTAGACCGCTGCAGCCAGCAGTCATCCAGATAGCTGATGCAGAGCTCGTCGCCCGCGCGCACGGGCGTGAGGGCGCGCAGCTGCAGCCGGTGGTCGCCGCAAGGGAACGAGGGCTCCGCGTTCGGGGTGCAGCTGTGGTTGCAAGCGCTCTGTACTTGGTACAGGCCGGAGCCTTCCGTGTTCAGGAACGAGCCGGATTCTGGAATGAATGGTGATGACAGACAAGTTACCTTCTGCCTGGAGTGCCTAGACCGCTGCAGCCAGCAGTCATCCAGATAGCTGATGCAGAGCTCGTCGCCCGCGCGCACGGGCGTGAGGGCGCGCAGCTGCAGCCGGTGGTCGCCGCAAGGGAACGAGGGCTCCGCGTTCGGGGTGCAGCTGTGGTTGCAAGCGCTCTGTACTTGGTACAGGCCGGAGCCTTCCGTGTTCAGGAACGAGCCGGATTCTGGAATGAATGGTGATGACAGACAAGTTACCTTCTGCCTGGAGTGCCTAGACCGCTGCAGCCAGCAGTCATCCAGATAGCTGATGCAGAGCTCGTCGCCCGCGCGCACGGGCGTGAGGGCGCGCAGCTGCAGCCGGTGGTCGCCGCAAGGGAACGAGGGCTCCGCGTTCGGGGTGCAGCTGTGGTTGCAAGCGCTCTGTACTTGGTACAGGCTGGAGCCTTCCGTGTTCAGGAACGAGCCGGATTCTGGAATGAATGGTGATGACAGACAAGTTACCTTCTGCCTGGAGTGCCTAGACCGCTGCAGCCAGCAGTCATCCAGATAGCTGATGCAGAGCTCGTCGCCCGCGCGCACGGGCGTGAGGGCGCGCAGCTGCAGCCGGTGGTCGCCGCAAGGGAACGAGGGCTCCGCGTTCGGGGTGCAGCTGTGGTTGCAAGCGCTCTGTACTTGGTACAGGCTGGAGCCTTCCGTGTTCAGGAACGAGCCGGATTCTGGAATGAATGGTGATGACAGACAAGTTACCTTCTGCCTGGAGTGCCTAGACCGCTGCAGCCAGCAGTCATCCAGATAGCTGATGCAGAGCTCGTCGCCCGCGCGCACGGGCGTGAGGGCGCGCAGCTGCAGCCGGTGGTCGCCGCAAGGGAACGAGGGCTCCGCGTTCGGGGTGCAGCTGTGGTTGCAAGCGCTCTGTACTTGGTACAGGCCGGAGCCTTCCGTGTTCAGGAACGAGCCGGATTCTGGAATGAATGGTGATGACAGACAAGTTACCTTCTGCCTGGAGTGCCTAGACCGCTGCAGCCAGCAGTCATCCAGATAGCTGATGCAGAGCTCGTCGCCCGCGCGCACGGGCGTGAGGGCGCGCAGCTGCAGCCGGTGGTCGCCGCAAGGGAACGAGGGCTCCGCGTTCGGGGTGCAGCTGTGGTTGCAAGCGCTCTGTACTTGGTACAGGCCGGAGCCTTCCGTGTTCAGGAACGAGCCGGATTCTGGAATGAATGGTGATGACAGACAAGTTACCTTCTGCCTGGAGTGCCTAGACCGCTGCAGCCAGCAGTCATCCAGATAGCTGATGCAGAGCTCGTCGCCCGCGCGCACGGGCGTGAGGGCGCGCAGCTGCAGCCGGTGGTCGCCGCAAGGGAACGAGGGCTCCGCGTTCGGGGTGCAGCTGTGGTTGCAAGCGCTCTGTACTTGGTACAGGCCGGAGCCTTCCGTGTTCAGGAACGAGCCGGATTCTGGAATGAATGGTGATGACAGACAAGTTACCTTCTGCCTGGAGTGCCTAGACCGCTGCAGCCAGCAGTCATCCAGATAGCTGATGCAGAGCTCGTCGCCCGCGCGCACGGGCGTGAGGGCGCGCAGCTGCAGCCGGTGGTCGCCGCAAGGGAACGAGGGCTCCGCGTTCGGGGTGCAGCTGTGGTTGCAAGCGCTCTGTACTTGGTACAGGCCGGAGCCTTCCGTGTTCAGGAACGAGCCGGATTCTGGAATGAATGGTGATGACAGACAAGTTACCTTCTGCCTGGAGTGCCTAGACCGCTGCAGCCAGCAGTCATCCAGATAGCTGATGCAGAGCTCGTCGCCCGCGCGCACGGGCGTGAGGGCGCGCAGCTGCAGCCGGTGGTCGCCGCAAGGGAACGAGGGCTCCGCGTTCGGGGTGCAGCTGTGGTTGCAAGCGCTCTGTACTTGGTACAGGCCGGAGCCTTCCGTGTTCAGGAACGAGCCGGATTCTGGAATGAATGGTGATGACAGACAAGTTACCTTCTGCCTGGAGTGCCTAGACCGCTGCAGCCAGCAGTCATCCAGATAGCTGATGCAGAGCTCGTCGCCCGCGCGCACGGGCGTGAGGGCGCGCAGCTGCAGCCGGTGGTCGCCGCAAGGGAACGAGGGCTCCGCGTTCGGGGTGCAGCTGTGGTTGCAAGCGCTCTGTACTTGGTACAGGCCGGAGCCTTCCGTGTTCAGGAACGAGCCGGATTCTGGAATGAATGGTGATGACAGACAAGTTACCTTCTGCCTGGAGTGCCTAGACCGCTGCAGCCAGCAGTCATCCAGATAGCTGATGCAGAGCTCGTCGCCCGCGCGCACGGGCGTGAGGGCGCGCAGCTGCAGCCGGTGGTCGCCGCAAGGGAACGAGGGCTCCGCGTTCGGGGTGCAGCTGTGGTTGCAAGCGCTCTGTACTTGGTACAGGCCGGAGCCTTCCGTGTTCAGGAACGAGCCGGATTCTGGAATGAATGGTGATGACAGACAAGTTACCTTCTGCCTGGAGTGCCTAGACCGCTGCAGCCAGCAGTCATCCAGATAGCTGATGCAGAGCTCGTCGCCCGCGCGCACGGGCGTGAGGGCGCGCAGCTGCAGCCGGTGGTCGCCGCAAGGGAACGAGGGCTCCGCGTTCGGGGTGCAGCTGTGGTTGCAAGCGCTCTGTACTTGGTACAGGCCGGAGCCTTCCGTGTTTAGGAACGAGCCGGATTCTGGAATGAATGGTGATGACAGACAAGTTACCTTCTGCCTGGAGTGCCTAGACCGCTGCAGCCAGCAGTCATCCAGATAGCTGATGCAGAGCTCGTCGCCCGCGCGCACGGGCGTGAGGGCGCGCAGCTGCAGCCGGTGGTCGCCGCAAGGGAACGAGGGCTCCGCGTTCGGGGTGCAGCTGTGGTTGCAAGCGCTCTGTACTTGGTACAGGCCGGAGCCTTCCGTGTTCAGGAACGAGCCGGATTCTGGAATGAATGGTGATGACAGACAAGTTACCTTCTGCCTGGAGTGCCTAGACCGCTGCAGCCAGCAGTCATCCAGATAGCTGATGCAGAGCTCGTCGCCCGCGCGCACGGGCGTGAGGGCGCGCAGCTGCAGCCGGTGGTCGCCGCAAGGGAACGAGGGCTCCGCGTTCGGGGTGCAGCTGTGGTTGCAAGCGCTCTGTACTTGGTACAGGCTGGAGCCTTCCGTGTTCAGGAACGAGCCGGATTCTGGAATGAATGGTGATGACAGACAAGTTACCTTCTGCCTGGAGTGCCTAGACCGCTGCAGCCAGCAGTCATCCAGATAGCTGATGCAGAGCTCGTCGCCCGCGCGCACGGGCGTGAGGGCGCGCAGCTGCAGCCGGTGGTCGCCGCAAGGGAACGAGGGCTCCGCGTTCGGGGTGCAGCTGTGGTTGCAAGCGCTCTGTACTTGGTACAGGCCGGAGCCTTCCGTGTTCAGGAACGAGCCGGATTCTGGAATGAATGGTGATGACAGACAAGTTACCTTCTGCCTGGAGTGCCTAGACCGCTGCAGCCAGCAGTCATCCAGATAGCTGATGCAGAGCTCGTCGCCCGCGCGCACGGGCGTGAGGGCGCGCAGCTGCAGCCGGTGGTCGCCGCAAGGGAACGAGGGCTCCGCGTTCGGGGTGCAGCTGTGGTTGCAAGCGCTCTGTACTTGGTACAGGCCGGAGCCTTCCGTGTTCAGGAACGAGCCGGATTCTGGAATGAATGGTGATGACAGACAAGTTACCTTCTGCCTGGAGTGCCTAGACCGCTGCAGCCAGCAGTCATCCAGATAGCTGATGCAGAGCTCGTCGCCCACGCGCACGGGCGTGAGGGCGCGCAGCTGCAGCCGGTGGTCGCCGCAAGGGAACGAGGGCTCCGCGTTCGGGGTGCAGCTGTGGTTGCAAGCGCTCTGTACTTGGTACAGGCCGGAGCCTTCCGTGTTCAGGAACGAGCCGGATTCTGGAATGAATGGTGATGACAGACAAGTTACCTTCTGCCTGGAGTGCCTAGACCGCTGCAGCCAGCAGTCATCCAGATAGCTGATGCAGAGCTCGTCGCCCGCGCGCACGGGCGTGAGGGCGCGCAGCTGCAGCCGGTGGTCGCCGCAAGGGAACGAGGGCTCCGCGTTCGGGGTGCAGCTGTGGTTGCAAGCGCTCTGTACTTGGTACAGGCCGGAGCCTTCCGTGTTCAGGAACGAGCCGGATTCTGGAATGAATGGTGATGACAGACAAGTTACCTTCTGCCTGGAGTGCCTAGACCGCTGCAGCCAGCAGTCATCCAGATAGCTGATGCAGAGCTCGTCGCCCGCGCGCACGGGCGTGAGGGCGCGCAGCTGCAGCCGGTGGTCGCCGCAAGGGAACGAGGGCTCCGCGTTCGGGGTGCAGCTGTGGTTGCAAGCGCTCTGTACTTGGTACAGGCCGGAGCCTTCCGTGTTCAGGAACGAGCCGGATTCTGGAATGAATGGTGATGACAGACAAGTTACCTTCTGCCTGGAGTGCCTAGACCGCTGCAGCCAGCAGTCATCCAGATAGCTGATGCAGAGCTCGTCGCCCGCGCGCACGGGCGTGAGGGCGCGCAGCTGCAGCCGGTGGTCGCCGCAAGGGAACGAGGGCTCCGCGTTCGGGGTGCAGCTGTGGTTGCAAGCGCTCTGTACTTGGTACAGGCCGGAGCCTTCCGTGTTCAGGAACGAGCCGGATTCTGGAATGAATGGTGATGACAGACAAGTTACCTTCTGCCTGGAGTGCCTAGACCGCTGCAGCCAGCAGTCATCCAGATAGCTGATGCAGAGCTCGTCGCCCGCGCGCACGGGCGTGAGGGCGCGCAGCTGCAGCCGGTGGTCGCCGCAAGGGAACGAGGGCTCCGCGTTCGGGGTGCAGCTGTGGTTGCAAGCGCTCTGTACTTGGTACAGGCCGGAGCCTTCCGTGTTCAGGAACGAGCCGGATTCTGGAATGAATGGTGATGACAGACAAGTTACCTTCTGCCTGGAGTGCCTAGACCGCTGCAGCCAGCAGTCATCCAGATAGCTGATGCAGAGCTCGTCGCCCGCGCGCACGGGCGTGAGGGCGCGCAGCTGCAGCCGGTGGTCGCCGCAAGGGAACGAGGGCTCCGCGTTCGGGGTGCAGCTGTGGTTGCAAGCGCTCTGTACTTGGTACAGGCCGGAGCCTTCCGTGTTCAGGAACGAGCCGGATTCTGGAATGAATGGTGATGACAGACAAGTTACCTTCTGCCTGGAGTGCCTAGACCGCTGCAGCCAGCAGTCATCCAGATAGCTGATGCAGAGCTCGTCGCCCGCGCGCACGGGCGTGAGGGCGCGCAGCTGCAGCCGGTGGTCGCCGCAAGGGAACGAGGGCTCCGCGTTCGGGGTGCAGCTGTGGTTGCAAGCGCTCTGTACTTGGTACAGGCCGGAGCCTTCCGTGTTCAGGAACGAGCCGGATTCTGGAATGAATGGTGATGACAGACAAGTTACCTTCTGCCTGGAGTGCCTAGACCGCTGCAGCCAGCAGTCATCCAGATAGCTGATGCAGAGCTCGTCGCCCGCGCGCACGGGCGTGAGGGCGCGCAGCTGCAGCCGGTGGTCGCCGCAAGGGAACGAGGGCTCCGCGTTCGGGGTGCAGCTGTGGTTGCAAGCGCTCTGTACTTGGTACAGGCCGGAGCCTTCCGTGTTCAGGAACGAGCCGGATTCTGGAATGAATGGTGATGACAGACAAGTTACCTTCTGCCTGGAGTGCCTAGACCGCTGCAGCCAGCAGTCATCCAGATAGCTGATGCAGAGCTCGTCGCCCGCGCGCACGGGCGTGAGGGCGCGCAGCTGCAGCCGGTGGTCGCCGCAAGGGAACGAGGGCTCCGCGTTCGGGGTGCAGCTGTGGTTGCAAGCGCTCTGTACTTGGTACAGGCTGGAGCCTTCCGTGTTCAGGAACGAGCCGGATTCTGGAATGAATGGTGATGACAGACAAGTTACCTTCTGCCTGGAGTGCCTAGACCGCTGCAGCCAGCAGTCATCCAGATAGCTGATGCAGAGCTCGTCGCCCGCGCGCACGGGCGTGAGGGCGCGCAGCTGCAGCCGGTGGTCGCCGCAAGGGAACGAGGGCTCCGCGTTCGGGGTGCAGCTGTGGTTGCAAGCGCTCTGTACTTGGTACAGGCTGGAGCCTTCCGTGTTCAGGAACGAGCCGGATTCTGGAATGAATGGTGATGACAGACAAGTTACCTTCTGCCTGGAGTGCCTAGACCGCTGCAGCCAGCAGTCATCCAGATAGCTGATGCAGAGCTCGTCGCCCGCGCGCACGGGCGTGAGGGCGCGCAGCTGCAGCCGGTGGTCGCCGCAAGGGAACGAGGGCTCCGCGTTCGGGGTGCAGCTGTGGTTGCAAGCGCTCTGTACTTGGTACAGGCCGGAGCCTTCCGTGTTCAGGAACGAGCCGGATTCTGGAATGAATGGTGATGACAGACAAGTTACCTTCTGCCTGGAGTGCCTAGACCGCTGCAGCCAGCAGTCATCCAGATAGCTGATGCAGAGCTCGTCGCCCGCGCGCACGGGCGTGAGGGCGCGCAGCTGCAGCCGGTGGTCGCCGCAAGGGAACGAGGGCTCCGCGTTCGGGGTGCAGCTGTGGTTGCAAGCGCTCTGTACTTGGTACAGGCCGGAGCCTTCCGTGTTCAGGAACGAGCCGGATTCTGGAATGAATGGTGATGACAGACAAGTTACCTTCTGCCTGGAGTGCCTAGACCGCTGCAGCCAGCAGTCATCCAGATAGCTGATGCAGAGCTCGTCGCCCGCGCGCACGGGCGTGAGGGCGCGCAGCTGCAGCCGGTGGTCGCCGCAAGGGAACGAGGGCTCCGCGTTCGGGGTGCAGCTGTGGTTGCAAGCGCTCTGTACTTGGTACAGGCCGGAGCCTTCCGTGTTCAGGAACGAGCCGGATTCTGGAATGAATGGTGATGACAGACAAGTTACCTTCTGCCTGGAGTGCCTAGACCGCTGCAGCCAGCAGTCATCCAGATAGCTGATGCAGAGCTCGTCGCCCGCGCGCACGGGCGTGAGGGCGCGCAGCTGCAGCCGGTGGTCGCCGCAAGGGAACGAGGGCTCCGCGTTCGGGGTGCAGCTGTGGTTGCAAGCGCTCTGTACTTGGTACAGGCCGGAGCCTTCCGTGTTCAGGAACGAGCCGGATTCTGGAATGAATGGTGATGACAGACAAGTTACCTTCTGCCTGGAGTGCCTAGACCGCTGCAGCCAGCAGTCATCCAGATAGCTGATGCAGAGCTCGTCGCCCGCGCGCACGGGCGTGAGGGCGCGCAGCTGCAGCCGGTGGTCGCCGCAAGGGAACGAGGGCTCCGCGTTCGGGGTGCAGCTGTGGTTGCAAGCGCTCTGTACTTGGTACAGGCCGGAGCCTTCCGTGTTCAGGAACGAGCCGGATTCTGGAATGAATGGTGATGACAGACAAGTTACCTTCTGCCTGGAGTGCCTAGACCGCTGCAGCCAGCAGTCATCCAGATAGCTGATGCAGAGCTCGTCGCCCGCGCGCACGGGCGTGAGGGCGCGCAGCTGCAGCCGGTGGTCGCCGCAAGGGAACGAGGGCTCCGCGTTCGGGGTGCAGCTGTGGTTGCAAGCGCTCTGTACTTGGTACAGGCCGGAGCCTTCCGTGTTCAGGAACGAGCCGGATTCTGGAATGAATGGTGATGACAGACAAGTTACCTTCTGCCTGGAGTGCCTAGACCGCTGCAGCCAGCAGTCATCCAGATAGCTGATGCAGAGCTCGTCGCCCGCGCGCACGGGCGTGAGGGCGCGCAGCTGCAGCCGGTGGTCGCCGCAAGGGAACGAGGGCTCCGCGTTCGGGGTGCAGCTGTGGTTGCAAGCGCTCTGTACTTGGTACAGGCCGGAGCCTTCCGTGTTCAGGAACGAGCCGGATTCTGGAATGAATGGTGATGACAGACAAGTTACCTTCTGCCTGGAGTGCCTAGACCGCTGCAGCCAGCAGTCATCCAGATAGCTGATGCAGAGCTCGTCGCCCGCGCGCACGGGCGTGAGGGCGCGCAGCTGCAGCCGGTGGTCGCCGCAAGGGAACGAGGGCTCCGCGTTCGGGGTGCAGCTGTGGTTGCAAGCGCTCTGTACTTGGTACAGGCTGGAGCCTTCCGTGTTCAGGAACGAGCCGGATTCTGGAATGAATGGTGATGACAGACAAGTTACCTTCTGCCTGGAGTGCCTAGACCGCTGCAGCCAGCAGTCATCCAGATAGCTGATGCAGAGCTCGTCGCCCGCGCGCACGGGCGTGAGGGCGCGCAGCTGCAGCCGGTGGTCGCCGCAAGGGAACGAGGGCTCCGCGTTCGGGGTGCAGCTGTGGTTGCAAGCGCTCTGTACTTGGTACAGGCCGGAGCCTTCCGTGTTCAGGAACGAGCCGGATTCTGGAATGAATGGTGATGACAGACAAGTTACCTTCTGCCTGGAGTGCCTAGACCGCTGCAGCCAGCAGTCATCCAGATAGCTGATGCAGAGCTCGTCGCCCGCGCGCACGGGCGTGAGGGCGCGCAGCTGCAGCCGGTGGTCGCCGCAAGGGAACGAGGGCTCCGCGTTCGGGGTGCAGCTGTGGTTGCAAGCGCTCTGTACTTGGTACAGGCCGGAGCCTTCCGTGTTCAGGAACGAGCCGGATTCTGGAATGAATGGTGATGACAGACAAGTTACCTTCTGCCTGGAGTGCCTAGACCGCTGCAGCCAGCAGTCATCCAGATAGCTGATGCAGAGCTCGTCGCCCGCGCGCACGGGCGTGAGGGCGCGCAGCTGCAGCCGGTGGTCGCCGCAAGGGAACGAGGGCTCCGCGTTCGGGGTGCAGCTGTGGTTGCAAGCGCTCTGTACTTGGTACAGGCCGGAGCCTTCCGTGTTCAGGAACGAGCCGGATTCTGGAATGAATGGTGATGACAGACAAGTTACCTTCTGCCTGGAGTGCCTAGACCGCTGCAGCCAGCAGTCATCCAGATAGCTGATGCAGAGCTCGTCGCCCGCGCGCACGGGCGTGAGGGCGCGCAGCTGCAGCCGGTGGTCGCCGCAAGGGAACGAGGGCTCCGCGTTCGGGGTGCAGCTGTGGTTGCAAGCGCTCTGTACTTGGTACAGGCTGGAGCCTTCCGTGTTCAGGAACGAGCCGGATTCTGGAATGAATGGTGATGACAGACAAGTTACCTTCTGCCTGGAGTGCCTAGACCGCTGCAGCCAGCAGTCATCCAGATAGCTGATGCAGAGCTCGTCGCCCGCGCGCACGGGCGTGAGGGCGCGCAGCTGCAGCCGGTGGTCGCCGCAAGGGAACGAGGGCTCCGCGTTCGGGGTGCAGCTGTGGTTGCAAGCGCTCTGTACTTGGTACAGGCCGGAGCCTTCCGTGTTCAGGAACGAGCCGGATTCTGGAATGAATGGTGATGACAGACAAGTTACCTTCTGCCTGGAGTGCCTAGACCGCTGCAGCCAGCAGTCATCCAGATAGCTGATGCAGAGCTCGTCGCCCGCGCGCACGGGCGTGAGGGCGCGCAGCTGCAGCCGGTGGTCGCCGCAAGGGAACGAGGGCTCCGCGTTCGGGGTGCAGCTGTGGTTGCAAGCGCTCTGTACTTGGTACAGGCCGGAGCCTTCCGTGTTCAGGAACGAGCCGGATTCTGGAATGAATGGTGATGACAGACAAGTTACCTTCTGCCTGGAGTGCCTAGACCGCTGCAGCCAGCAGTCATCCAGATAGCTGATGCAGAGCTCGTCGCCCGCGCGCACGGGCGTGAGGGCGCGCAGCTGCAGCCGGTGGTCGCCGCAAGGGAACGAGGGCTCCGCGTTCGGGGTGCAGCTGTGGTTGCAAGCGCTCTGTACTTGGTACAGGCCGGAGCCTTCCGTGTTCAGGAACGAGCCGGATTCTGGAATGAATGGTGATGACAGACAAGTTACCTTCTGCCTGGAGTGCCTAGACCGCTGCAGCCAGCAGTCATCCAGATAGCTGATGCAGAGCTCGTCGCCCGCGCGCACGGGCGTGAGGGCGCGCAGCTGCAGCCGGTGGTCGCCGCAAGGGAACGAGGGCTCCGCGTTCGGGGTGCAGCTGTGGTTGCAAGCGCTCTGTACTTGGTACAGGCTGGAGCCTTCCGTGTTCAGGAACGAGCCGGATTCTGGAATGAATGGTGATGACAGACAAGTTACCTTCTGCCTGGAGTGCCTAGACCGCTGCAGCCAGCAGTCATCCAGATAGCTGATGCAGAGCTCGTCGCCCGCGCGCACGGGCGTGAGGGCGCGCAGCTGCAGCCGGTGGTCGCCGCAAGGGAACGAGGGCTCCGCGTTCGGGGTGCAGCTGTGGTTGCAAGCGCTCTGTACTTGGTACAGGCCGGAGCCTTCCGTGTTCAGGAACGAGCCGGATTCTGGAATGAATGGTGATGACAGACAAGTTACCTTCTGCCTGGAGTGCCTAGACCGCTGCAGCCAGCAGTCATCCAGATAGCTGATGCAGAGCTCGTCGCCCGCGCGCACGGGCGTGAGGGCGCGCAGCTGCAGCCGGTGGTCGCCGCAAGGGAACGAGGGCTCCGCGTTCGGGGTGCAGCTGTGGTTGCAAGCGCTCTGTACTTGGTACAGGCCGGAGCCTTCCGTGTTCAGGAACGAGCCGGATTCTGGAATGAATGGTGATGACAGACAAGTTACCTTCTGCCTGGAGTGCCTAGACCGCTGCAGCCAGCAGTCATCCAGATAGCTGATGCAGAGCTCGTCGCCCGCGCGCACGGGCGTGAGGGCGCGCAGCTGCAGCCGGTGGTCGCCGCAAGGGAACGAGGGCTCCGCGTTCGGGGTGCAGCTGTGGTTGCAAGCGCTCTGTACTTGGTACAGGCCGGAGCCTTCCGTGTTCAGGAACGAGCCGGATTCTGGAATGAATGGTGATGACAGACAAGTTACCTTCTGCCTGGAGTGCCTAGACCGCTGCAGCCAGCAGTCATCCAGATAGCTGATGCAGAGCTCGTCGCCCGCGCGCACGGGCGTGAGGGCGCGCAGCTGCAGCCGGTGGTCGCCGCAAGGGAACGAGGGCTCCGCGTTCGGGGTGCAGCTGTGGTTGCAAGCGCTCTGTACTTGGTACAGGCCGGAGCCTTCCGTGTTCAGGAACGAGCCGGATTCTGGAATGAATGGTGATGACAGACAAGTTACCTTCTGCCTGGAGTGCCTAGACCGCTGCAGCCAGCAGTCATCCAGATAGCTGATGCAGAGCTCGTCGCCCGCGCGCACGGGCGTGAGGGCGCGCAGCTGCAGCCGGTGGTCGCCGCAAGGGAACGAGGGCTCCGCGTTCGGGGTGCAGCTGTGGTTGCAAGCGCTCTGTACTTGGTACAGGCTGGAGCCTTCCGTGTTCAGGAACGAGCCGGATTCTGGAATGAATGGTGATGACAGACAAGTTACCTTCTGCCTGGAGTGCCTAGACCGCTGCAGCCAGCAGTCATCCAGATAGCTGATGCAGAGCTCGTCGCCCGCGCGCACGGGCGTGAGGGCGCGCAGCTGCAGCCGGTGGTCGCCGCAAGGGAACGAGGGCTCCGCGTTCGGGGTGCAGCTGTGGTTGCAAGCGCTCTGTACTTGGTACAGGCCGGAGCCTTCCGTGTTCAGGAACGAGCCGGATTCTGGAATGAATGGTGATGACAGACAAGTTACCTTCTGCCTGGAGTGCCTAGACCGCTGCAGCCAGCAGTCATCCAGATAGCTGATGCAGAGCTCGTCGCCCGCGCGCACGGGCGTGAGGGCGCGCAGCTGCAGCCGGTGGTCGCCGCAAGGGAACGAGGGCTCCGCGTTCGGGGTGCAGCTGTGGTTGCAAGCGCTCTGTACTTGGTACAGGCCGGAGCCTTCCGTGTTCAGGAACGAGCCGGATTCTGGAATGAATGGTGATGACAGACAAGTTACCTTCTGCCTGGAGTGCCTAGACCGCTGCAGCCAGCAGTCATCCAGATAGCTGATGCAGAGCTCGTCGCCCGCGCGCACGGGCGTGAGGGCGCGCAGCTGCAGCCGGTGGTCGCCGCAAGGGAACGAGGGCTCCGCGTTCGGGGTGCAGCTGTGGTTGCAAGCGCTCTGTACTTGGTACAGGCCGGAGCCTTCCGTGTTCAGGAACGAGCCGGATTCTGGAATGAATGGTGATGACAGACAAGTTACCTTCTGCCTGGAGTGCCTAGACCGCTGCAGCCAGCAGTCATCCAGATAGCTGATGCAGAGCTCGTCGCCCGCGCGCACGGGCGTGAGGGCGCGCAGCTGCAGCCGGTGGTCGCCGCAAGGGAACGAGGGCTCCGCGTTCGGGGTGCAGCTGTGGTTGCAAGCGCTCTGTACTTGGTACAGGCCGGAGCCTTCCGTGTTCAGGAACGAGCCGGATTCTGGAATGAATGGTGATGACAGACAAGTTACCTTCTGCCTGGAGTGCCTAGACCGCTGCAGCCAGCAGTCATCCAGATAGCTGATGCAGAGCTCGTCGCCCGCGCGCACGGGCGTGAGGGCGCGCAGCTGCAGCCGGTGGTCGCCGCAAGGGAACGAGGGCTCCGCGTTCGGGGTGCAGCTGTGGTTGCAAGCGCTCTGTACTTGGTACAGGCTGGAGCCTTCCGTGTTCAGGAACGAGCCGGATTCTGGAATGAATGGTGATGACAGACAAGTTACCTTCTGCCTGGAGTGCCTAGACCGCTGCAGCCAGCAGTCATCCAGATAGCTGATGCAGAGCTCGTCGCCCGCGCGCACGGGCGTGAGGGCGCGCAGCTGCAGCCGGTGGTCGCCGCAAGGGAACGAGGGCTCCGCGTTCGGGGTGCAGCTGTGGTTGCAAGCGCTCTGTACTTGGTACAGGCCGGAGCCTTCCGTGTTCAGGAACGAGCCGGATTCTGGAATGAATGGTGATGACAGACAAGTTACCTTCTGCCTGGAGTGCCTAGACCGCTGCAGCCAGCAGTCATCCAGATAGCTGATGCAGAGCTCGTCGCCCGCGCGCACGGGCGTGAGGGCGCGCAGCTGCAGCCGGTGGTCGCCGCAAGGGAACGAGGGCTCCGCGTTCGGGGTGCAGCTGTGGTTGCAAGCGCTCTGTACTTGGTACAGGCCGGAGCCTTCCGTGTTCAGGAACGAGCCGGATTCTGGAATGAATGGTGATGACAGACAAGTTACCTTCTGCCTGGAGTGCCTAGACCGCTGCAGCCAGCAGTCATCCAGATAGCTGATGCAGAGCTCGTCGCCCGCGCGCACGGGCGTGAGGGCGCGCAGCTGCAGCCGGTGGTCGCCGCAAGGGAACGAGGGCTCCGCGTTCGGGGTGCAGCTGTGGTTGCAAGCGCTCTGTACTTGGTACAGGCCGGAGCCTTCCGTGTTCAGGAACGAGCCGGATTCTGGAATTAATGGTAATGAAAATAAATGATTAGGTGTGTCCACACACTCCACACCAGGCGCGCCGTTGCTCGCCGAGCGGCTCACCCGAGCCAAGCGCGCCGCATCATATGTGGACGGATGTTTTGTTTTGCCGCACGGCTCACCCGAGCGTTGTCGGCTTTTTGGCCGAGATCATAGGGGTCGCGGCGCCTTGCTTTCCAAGCTTGCTTTTACAATCCAAGCTCGGATTTATATTAAGAGGCCCCTTGGACCCGCAGGTATTGATTTTGAACAAAATCGGACTGTATTTAAAGAATTCCAAGATGGCGGTCACTTTTTGAAAATCCAGCCTCGGATTCGTATTATTAAGCTCCTCGAACCCTCAAAAATCAAATTAGAACGAAAAAGTATATGGCCCCATTTCTAAATTTAGTCAAGCCCGTAGGTACATTCGGCCGAGCGCATTTGGCTCGGACACGCCGCGCGCGTTTGCCTTACACACACTCAAGTTCGACCGAACGCATGCGGCCGAGCATGCGCGCGGCTCGCCCGAGCCGCTCGGGTGAGCATGTGGACTGGCTCGGGCGAGCCCCTCGGCTGAGCATGCGTCTGGTGTGGACACACCTATTGTTCTTTATATGTCGCACTACGAAGCACAAGCAACCCGACGTTTCCCCCAAGATGGCCACCATTCTTTTGTAGCAAAATGGCAAAGGAAAGTTTCAAGTTTAAAACAGCCACATGGGAAACTCAGTTTAACAGAAGACCGAAGTTAAATAACAGTACTGAACTAATAAAATCATAGTTTACAAGTTTTTGAGGCACAAAACCATGCAACATGGTTAGGAATTCAACAAATCAAATCCTCATCAGTCATCACCAAATCTCCATGTAACCCAGAAAGTTGCAAGTTCTTTACCACCATCCCCTTCCGATACCGTCTTATAAAAAACTTCCTTCACCATGAAAAAAACAAAACAACCACTTACCCTCCTGCACCCTGTCATACATCCTAGTCAGGAACAGGTCAAGCTGCTTCCTCTCATCATCTGAAAGTGTCAGCTCCACCACAGAGCTGACCCACATGGCCAGGGGGCTGGTGCCGATGCCCTGCCCGTTGGTGCCCACTAAAGCCATGAGGCTGCAGAAACCGTCAGGGGTGAGGAACTGAAAGAATCATCATAATCATCATCAAATTGAACCTATATGCGCTTCGAAAGTGGGGACATAACGATAAAGAATCTTAAGGGGCTCAAATCAATAAAGGGTTGCCAACGCGCTTCTGATCCTTTTGGAATCACAAGAATCGCTATGGTGACTGCATACCATAAGGCAGACCATATGATTGTTTGCTTTGGTAGTATTAAAAAAGATCTGTTTTGGGATTCTAAATGAATCAAACTAAATTTTGAAGGGAGCCAATCCAAAAGATATGATGCACAAAATATAAACCTGTATTATTTGCTTGTTGCCCAAGTAGTTGATAGTGAAATAATAAATCTATTAACTGTGTTCTTAATTATAATCTTCACCTGCTGCACACTATCTCCATTCACAACATTAGCAGTGAGCTCTCTCAGCAGATTCAGCTGATCCACAAACTGTTCTCCAAGCAGCTTATGGACTATCTCCTCATCCTCATTCACAGTTCTATGGCAGAACTGCTTAATTGTGGCGACTGCAGCGGTCTGGTCTGAGCTCTGTTTGATGTATGCTAGTATTCGGACTAGGAGCATTATGCTGGTTGTTTCTGGTGGGTAGTGGAGAGGCCTGAAAAGAGTTAAGAAGGTATTTGTAATTACTTATAGCCTTATTCATAAATATTCATTAAAAGTATTTTAGCTAAAATGGTGCTAAAATATGTTCATCTTTATTTACCTAAATTAATATTTTTTCCTCCTGGAAGAAAATCCCACTCACCTTAAGGAAATGATACAATCATTGAAAGATGAAAGTATGAAAGTAGGGCTGTCCATGAACAAAGAAAAAACAAAACTACTCACTAACTCCAAAGAAATTGCTATAACAATAGACAATCACCCACTGGATTATGTACCAGAATACATCTACCTAGGTCAAACAATTTCCCACAAAGATCAAACTACAAAGGAAATTAACAGAAGAATAGCGAATGGATGGAAAAAGTACTGGTCATTGAAGGAAGTTTTTAAATCCAGAGAGCTACCCATGCAAATTAAGAGGAAAACCTTCGACACATGTGTTCTTCCAGTCATTACATACGGTTGTGAAACCTGGGCCCTCACCAAACAACACAGAGAAAAATTGGAACGCTGTCAAAGAGCCATAGAGAGGAGCATTACAGGAATAAGGAAACAAGAAAAAGTGAGAAGTAGCAAGATAAGAGAAATAACCAAAGTTGCGGACATAACTACTAGAATAGAACAACAAAAGTGGAGATGGACAGGCCACATGATCAGAGACCCTCGTGATAAATGGAGCAAAATAGTCTCTGATTGGTACCCCAGAGATGGAAAGCGAAGCAGAGGACGCCAGCGAATAAGATGGGAAGACGACCTTAAACTCACAGCTGGTAACCTCTGGAGAAGAGTAGCACAAGACAGAACTCAATGGAAGATGTTGGAGGAGGCCTATGCCAAGAGGCACACTGAACTACGGGACATTATATAACTACACAGGATCAAACGTCTAGACATACCTTAGCAGTTCAGGACAAAAGGGCTTATTATATTATTATTATTATAATATTTTTTTGGATGAGAATGGTATTAAATATGTTTTGTGTGTTTTGATCATCATTCAAATTATTTATATGATTCTATATTTCTAAGGACTTTAGGAATAGTTTGTCACAAAGAAAACATGGTGCCAATTTGTTTCTTTACTTTCTCATGTAATATAAAAAAATTGTATAAATTTATCCTCCAATTCATAATATATCAAAAATATTTATATCTGGAACATTTGCTATATAAAACAGATAATGTTCTCAAATGGCTAAACCATATTTACAGCACTTACTTCCAAGCCTCCAACAGCACAGCGATGGGATGTTGCAAATCATTTGGATCATAGCATATTGTCCTGTGGTACTTCGCATATGCCTGCTGACGGCAGCTCTCAGAGCAATAAAGGACACCACACTGGTCACAGCTGGTGATGTCCAGGCACATGTCATAAGAGTCCGGGTGCGGAAGCACCATGTCCGGATTCGCTGACAGACGTCTCACATTTTGCTCTGGAGTTTCTAGTGGCCTAAATAATAGAAAATTAACTTTTTTTTATTGGGTCTAAGTCACCAAATAAAATATAGAGGTTAGTTGCTTTAGTTAGTACTGCACTCACAAAATGGGTCAAATAATTACTCAAATGAATAAGAACCTAAATGGCAATAAATAATTCTCTGTTTCTGTTGTGATTTGAGCCATACGCTAATTACCAAGTTAAATTCAGTAAAAGGCATGTTTACATAAAGGCATGGCCTGGACCAGTTACTAACCTCATACAGTGATCACATGCTAGGTATTTATATGCAGCATTCCACGCAAACTGGCATGATACCAAAGGATATTCTTCCAAAATTATATCACCAGCTCCATAATTCTTTGTAGCGAACATCGATTTACCCTGTAACCGTAATCATTTTTTATTGATAAAACATTGAACCATACATTTATAAAACAGTTCACGAAAATGTGTTCGCTCACAATACTTCATACCTTTTTGCTATTGGATGTCCTTATTTCGAAACCAGCCATTTTATTCATGTTGTTCATTCGATAGTTGACTTCCCGGCGAAATTATTTTATAATTTTGATATTCGGACTATATTTTATTTCTTCCGAAAAAGCCGCGATCCGAAAAAAGGTGGTGGCAGGGGAAGGGAAGACAAGACGAGTCGAGCGAGAGCGAGACTGAGGGAGGGAGGGGGTGAAAATGTCAAATTTTAGACCCAACTTCCAACTTACGCAGAACACGTTAAGTAAGGGACAAAGAACGTATCAAAATATCATAAAAAACATAGAAGCTAACATTCCATATTACAATTTTTGTGCATGAATTTAAAAACGTTGAAAATTAATACATTAATCTCAGATTAAAGTAAATTGTTTTATGAAATAATTACTTAAACAATTAAAATTATACGAGCTGCTTTACTGCGTAGACAGGAGTTGTTTACAGTAGTGTTGGGCACAATCATTAATTGAATTATGATTAATGATTGTCGTCTATTCGCGGTAATCTTAAGCCGCGTCCGCTGCGCCATGTTTTCGTGGTTTTTAAACGTCAAACATGTTTTGCCAATCAAAACAAAACCCTATTTGTTTGCCGAACCTGACGGAAAACATGTTAGATGTTTGCAAACACCGAAAACACACGGCGCAGCGGACGCGGCTTTAGAGTAGAGTTATAGGGCCATCGCCGTAATAGACTTCCAATTTTTGTAAGTTGTATCCATGTTGTATCAGACTTTTTCTAAATTCGCCATCTGTCTCGATTGTTTTGCGCGCGTATGAAAAAGTACGCAGAGTGCTTCAGCTCCTAGTGAGAATTATTTATTCGGTCTCCAAACAATCGGATCTGCAATAAAATCATAAACAATTGGTCGCTGCTTCCGAATAAAACTTACCATCCATTTTCTGATCGGTAGTATACGTCTGTTCATATAAATATACAACGCGTCCCAAAAGTCAACGTCAAGCCGAATACGGGTGATTGGGTAAGTCATAACTTGGTTGAGTGCTTGCTGTCGCGAAGCCACTTCTGGTCACTGTCATGGCCGCGAATGAGAACCTATAGCACTCAAGCTAAGACACCTGTATTAGCATAAATGCAACTATAAACATACCCTTCATCATCAATGGCCTTTAAGTCTATTACAGACTATACAAGCAGTGTCAAGAAAGGAGACAACGTCTTCCATGGCTGTGTAAGCCAATGCGAGAGTGGCATACACGACCGCAAGCTTGACAGGTGTAATTTGCCCGCGGCGAAGAGGTGCCACGTTGATGCCGCTTGGCTCGCTTTACTACGATTGTTTTAAACCACGCTTCATCATGAACTTTACGGCCATCGAACACCAGTTTGCGCCATTTGTCTCTGTCCACGGCAAGGTACTCCCACTTGTGAACCGGGATGTTGAATGCGTGCATATTTCGCTTGGCACAGTCCTTATGCCGCAGCATCGGCGGGCCGACGCTTCTTTTGGCATCAGCTACGGCCCCAAGCAGAACACGCCGCGGCAAACGCGATGGATGCATTCGATGCACATGCCCCAGCCAGCGTAAGCGTCTCTGCTTAAGCAGCGTAAAGAGCTGCTGCAACCTCAAGCACCCTCTGGTTTGTGACCCTTGTCCCGCTCCTTAACATACGGCTGCGTACAAAAGTGATAATGTCTTCATGAGTGTATTCAAAGAAGAATAACCTCACAAGGACATTCTAGCTCCAGGTCCTATGGAATGTAACTCTTGGATTAACTTTCCTCTGGATATGATATATCTGCTTCGCAATTAGAGTATGTAATATTATGTATAATAAATTGATATTAAGACCATTAACTTGTAGAGTCTGTCTAATGAAAGTAGAGACTAGAAAGTAGCGGCAAATTTAAAAAATCGACGTATTGCAACACCGAGTATAGTGCGAAAGAACGATAATGATACTTGAACAAAAATTATAATTGTTTTACTACTTAGTGTAGCCACGTCTATACAGATTAGTTTCAAAATTGCCCAAATTGTTGGTAAGATAATATCCCAAATCCCAGTATAGTGTATATGACCTAAAAACTTGATCCCATTCAAGTTGTTGCAACCATCTAACAGTAAAATAAAAGACCTTTAGACAGATTACAAATTAAGTAATTAGATGCTTATAATCTATAATGTGTCTAAGAAAAGGTGTTTTTTTAGAAAGTGAGGCTAACTTCATGGGTCTCGCTTTATGTAATTCCATTTGCACATTTTTGTGAGGTTATAGCGGAAAAAGTACAGGTTATATGAAATAAAACTTTAACTTCGTTTTACAAGATAAGTTTATTATCAAGTTCAAAAGGTGTACACCTTAGGTACAAGTGTACATAATTTCTTAAATTACATAGGATTCACTGTCTTATTGTATATTTAAGAAGAATAATTAAATTCACTCTCTAAAATCTCAACTTCCATTGAATCCTCCGAAGTGGTCGAGCTGCTACTTCCCACACTAATAATAAATTTATCTATCATGTCTTCTTTGATGTTGTCCCTGTCTTTATATTGGTTTTCAACGTTAATGACGTGATTGATCATTTTATTCCAATCATCTGCTGTTATGCTTGCAAAAGACTCATGGATCAGTTTTTCTGTGTCTTGTGCAGATAACCCTATGTTCTTCTTGGCAATTTTCCTTTTTGCTAGACTCCATATTAGCTCGATAGGATTCAAATCGCAGTGGTATGGAGGCAGCCGTAAAACTTCATGGCCATGTTGCTGAAGTATGTGATTGGCTTCATACACTGGCTCTGGCTTGTATTTGTCAACAAGTACTAACAATTCATCTTTCTTGTGATATTCTTCATAGTGAATATTATTAGCTGTAAGCCACTCTTTGATTTTGGGCTTATTTGTTTGAGTTGTTGGGGCTTTATTCTTTACAACACTGTGGTAACTGGCATTATCCATAATAACCACACTAGGTTTGTCTAAATTTGGTATGAGTTTTTCTTCTAACCATTTATTGAAGTTGCCGGCGTTCATGTCATGGTGGTAATCAGCCAGTTTAGATTTTGTGCTGAAAACTAGAAGAGCATTTGGGACAAAACCATTTTCATGCCCAGCGTGCACAACAATGTGTCTTTTTCCAGACGAAATGCTTTCAACTGCACCACTTGTTCCCGGCCCTCGCCAGGATTTTTTAGGTTTGTAGTTTTTGTGGACATAGGTTTCATCCAAATACACAATTTGTTTTCCTGCTGCACGTTTCTCTGCAATCTCCGGAAGAAATCTATGCCTCCATGCAGCAATGTCGTAGCGTTCCATTAGAACATATCGTTCATTCTTGTTTTTTTGAAACTCATACCCGTTTGCTTTCAAAATCCGCCTTAGTGTTTCAATGCAGCCAAGGAAATTTATGCTAGTCCGCAACTCTACCAGGAGGCTCCGCAGTGTTGGTACTTCCTTTTTGACAGTATAAAATTCAGTAATTTTATTTTTAATAGCGTTTATGTCGAAGCTATCTAAATTTGACACCGTAGGCTTATGGGGCCTCTTTTTGCCTGGGGTATTCCAAACATTATTATTGATTCCACCTTCATATTTTATTCTCTTGAGGGTAGAGACACTAACTTCTGCAACAAACAAAATGAAAGTATGTGGTTACATAGATGACTTTTTTAGACTAGCAGGTTGTGCCACTCATTATAAAAACCTGAAAGTACCAGGTTTGAATTCCCATAAGGGCATTTATTTATGCGATGAGCACACACATTTGTTCGTAAGTGTTAAATGTTCTCTATGTAATTAACTTGTGTAGGTATAACTTTGTTTAATATTCACAGTAAACACTTTGCTTAGATTAAGATTAAGTCGAATTGTCCAAGATTGTTCATGGAAATAATTACCGGTAAGAGACGACAATTCTTCAAGGTATTGATTTTGATTCCTTATACACGAATCTTGCTCCAGGTCTTTCAAGCTCTGAACGGCATTCTGAATTTCCTCCACACCTTCGACAAGCTCCATATTACCCGCTGAAAGAAAAACAATGACAATACGTAAGTATTTAGGAAACAGTTGCTTTCTTAGATATGTTGCAAATAAAGTATCAAAACTTATCATGGGATACTAACCTACGAAATCCGATATCGTACGTAAGTACGCTGCTTTCTTATCGAAAATCTCTTCCCGCTCGTCTCGTTTTTCTTTGTATTTACCAATCATGGTAAAAAGTAACTGACGCGTATTACTTTTAATACTTTTGTTCATAATTAACACCAAAAACGTTAAAGAAAAACGCAATATTTTTTCCAAATGACACTAGTGACACGACAGTAAAGTGACATTTGACGTAATTGACATTTGAATTGTAGTTGCCATTTAAAAAGTTTATAATAAATCGCAGTCTCAACTTTCATTAGACAGACTCTAGTTTATAAATTTAAGTGAGAATCCTTTAATAGGAACGTTGAGTCAATTTTTCTGGTCAGATTGTTGGGTCAGCTGTCTTACCTTATAAGTGTTCCTTGACCTGGCACCGTCCGCTGATCCCATGTAGTTGGGTTGAATGTCCCATCTGTTTAAAGGTGAAAACATGAATCTCTGCTAGATCCTCTAAGTACTTGACTATGCCTTCAACGCATAGGTAAAAACGTTAACTGACTTATCCTTAGCATGTTATTGAATGTTATGAACTTGGTAGCCCACAGGCTCAGACAGAGTCGCAAGGACCCTCTTACTTATGTTTCGTCCTGAGCTCACACGAACCCAGACGGAGTCGCGCGGACTCTTTACTCATTCCCTGCCTATAGAATTGGCCAAGTCTACGTGCACTGGTGAACCCTTCGGTTCTCAAAGTTGCCGAATATTAAAACGGCGGCTCGCAAGCCTTCTTCAGATTCTTAGTAGCGACAGACAATAACATTAATGATATATTACGGATAAGCGTATCGGATGGAAATAGGTTGCTTGATCAGCTCTATGAGTTTCGCCAAGTCACCTAACTTCCACTCCATTAATAAAGACTTAAATAAAGGAATATTCTACATGTTTTCAAGATACTTAGCTTTGGGTAACAGGTCAGGAAACGGGCACAAAAACTATTTTCACCATCACAATTTATATCATTTTAAATGTCAGAAAACAAAAGAATTTTAGCGACAAAATTCAAAGCTTACCAAAGATAAAATAGAGTTTGAGTCCATCCGGTGTTCAGTCAATGTTGCTATATACAAATATTATTTAAGGGTTATTTCTCGCGAACCCTCTTCGCGACAACCCTGTCCTTCCAGTATATGCCCAAGATGTTTCGGATGCAGCGCATATGAAAGGTGTTAAGCCGACGTTCGTGTTTGGCGTACGATGTCCAGGTCTCAGCCCCGTACAAGAGTATGCTAAGGACACAAGTTTGATATACGACTGTCTTGGTTTTCCTGGTTTGATGTTTATTCTGCCATACTCTTGTACTTAACTTCCCAAACATCGTCGCCGCTTTTCCAATCCAAACATCGATTTCTGCATCTGTTCCCGATGGGAACAAGGGAAGATGATTTATTATTATTATTATTTTGTGGGCCTTAATATGCCGCTTCGACCAGCAAGTGATCTATTGTGGCAGCCCTTGTTTTAGAGTTCACCGTTAAGTCCCGTTGCCTCCAGGAAATTCCAGATTCTTTGGGCGGTGATATGTTGTACTTCTTGTGGGTGCATTATGTGCCGCCCTAGGTAGGTACTTCTTTTATGCATGAGTGGTCCGCAGGAGCAGAGAATGTGCATTGCAGTCTCCTCTGTCTCCTGGCAGAACCTGCAAGTTGTGTCCTGCTTCATACCCATTTGAAACAGGTGTTTGTTCAATTTGCAATGTCCTGTCAGGATTCTTGTCACTGCGCAGGTTTTGTGCCTTTTGAATTGTAATAACTCTTTAGACAGCTTACTATTGAACCCTTCGATCAGGGCTTTAGCTTGTTTTTGTCCTTTGGTGAACTTCCACAGCTTGATTGCCTCTGATTTTTCCGCGTTGTTTAGCAGAGAATATGCTTTCCGTTTTGTGATGCCACAGAACGGTTCCGGGCCGACTAGGGCCGTGTCTGCGCCCTGCCTTGCAAGTTCATCTGCTCTTTCGTTTCCTACAATGTCGGAGTGCCCTGGTACCCATCTAAGTATGACTTTGTTGGAGTTCGCCAGGGTGTTTAGATTATTTTTACAATTCTGGACTAGTTTAGAGTAGGACTCTAGTGATTCTAGTGCCAGCAGAGCAGCTTGGCTGTCCGAGTTGATGTAGATATGTTGGTTCCTTAGGTTTCTTTCAAGATTTATCTCCACGCATTTATTTAATGCGAAGAGTTCAGCCTGAAAGATTGAGGCCTCCTTCCCCATGCTGACGCTAGCTTTGAACTTTGGCCTCTCACCGTAGATACCACATCCAACATCATCACCTTTTTTTGATCCATCTGTATACCAAATGTGGCTTCCCTCCTTGAAGTCCATTTGGTCATTTGTCCATTTGTCTCTCGGAGGTATTTCCACTGTATACAGTCTAGTGAATTTGCATTCCACGTATGTGTCGTCAGTGGGCATGCTTAGGTTTTTGTTATCAAAAACAAGGGCCTCAAGTTTGCTTAGCGCTTGAGAGCGCCATTTTGGCCTTGTTAGTGTGCATATCCTGTAGATGCACTGCTTCGCCTCCTTTTGCACTTGCAGGTGGAGTGGCGTTAGATCGAGCAGTGCATCCAAGGCTGCCCCCGGTGTTGAGCATAAAGCTCCTGTTGCTGTTAAGCAAGCTGTACGCTGAAGACTGCTTAACTTTGTGATGGCTGTCTTTTGGTGGACTTTGTTACACCAGACTGCAGAGGCGTATGTGATTATCGGCCTCACTACGGCTGTGTAAAGCCACAAAGCAATTTTGGGTCTTATGCCCCATCTTGCTCCTGCCATTCGGCAGCAAGTCCACATGGCCATTTTTGCCTTTTGTATTGTGTTATTCAAATGAGCGTTCCAAGTTAGCCTTTGGTCAAAGGTAACTCCTAGGTACTTGACCTCATTTGAATAGGGTATTTCCTGTCCATTCAGTTTTAATTTGGCAAGCTTATCTAGTTTCCTTTTCCTAGTAAAAGGAACTAGTACTGTTTTGCTCGCATTGATGGACAGGTCATTTTCTTTGCACCATTTGTTTATGGTGTTGAGCGCTCCTTGCATTAGGTTCGAAATTGTGTGGAGGCAGGGACCTTTGATTATGACTACAAGGTCGTCGGCATATCCTTGCGTGTCATAGTCTAGGTCCTTCATAGTTGCTAGGAGTTGGTCCACTGCCAGGGTCCATAGTAGTGGGGATAGTACGCCTCCTTGAGGACATCCTCTTGTGGTGTAAAATGTAAACTCAATTGCATTGAGGGTCAGAGTGACTATTCTATTTGATAGCATGCTCTGGATCCATCTGATGGTGTTTTCGTCCACACCCTTTGATGCCAATCCCTTAAGGATAGTCTCTGTGGGTGTGTTGTCGAAAGCTCCCTCGACGTCAAGGAATGCACATAGAGCTGTTTGCTTATCCTCTAGGGTTTTTTGCACTTTGTCGACCAGATCTAGTAGTGCAGTTTCCGTAGATTTCCCCTTTTGGTAAGCATGTTGGTTCAGACTCAATGGTCTGACTACCAGGTATTTCGCTCTTATGTGCTGATCAATGACTCTTTCCATCGTTTTCAGTAGGAAAGATGATAGACTAATTGGTCTGAAGGATTTGGGCTGTGAGTAGTCCTTTTTCCCTGCTTTTGGTATGAAGCGTACCTTGACTTTGGTCCATCGTTCTGGTATAGTACCCCAAGCAAAGCTAGCTCGGAATATTCTTACCAGGTGCGGGAGGACTAGATTTTGTCCTTGTTGTAGTAATGCAGGAAAAATACCGTCTTCTCCCGCCGATTTAAATGGTTTGAATTTCTTAAGTGCCCATATAACTTGGTTTGGTCTGAAAATGTTTGCAGCCAAATTCCAGTCGTTGTTATGTGCCCTCCGGTCTTGTGTGCTCCTTTGGGTGCATAATTGGGTATTACTGGTGGGATACGAGCCTGGAAAGTGGATAGTTCTAAGCAAGTCCATTGTTTCCACCTCCGTGGTCGTAAAGCTTCCGTTAGGTCTCTTAAGTAGACCTAGGTAATTGGTTGGAGTCTTGGAGAGAATCTTGTGAATTCTCGCTCCTTTGTGTGTTTGGGCGATCTCTTCACAAAATTTCCGCCACGACTTCCTTTTGGCTTTCCTGATCTGTTTGTTATATTCAGTCAGTGCTCTACCGTACCTTTCCCACTCGTTTGGTCTGGTTGAGTGATTGAATATTCGACGGGTGGAGACACGGAGCTTTTCTAGCCTTCTGTTCCACCATGTCGTAGTGTAATTTGTGGTTGATTCTCGCAATGGGCAACTCTGTTCGTAGGCCTTGTAGATGCCGTTGGAGAGTTGATTTACTGCTATATTGAGGGAATCTGGATTTTTAACATATTTTGGGATATCCTTTAGAAAGTTCTCCAGGTGAGCTCTGTAAGCTTCCCAGGACGTTTCTCGTGGATTTCTCCTGAAGATGATTTAAACTAAATTTGTAAAGAAAAGTACTGTTTGATGCAGTTTAAAATTCATCTTTTAGTTGTTGTGTGGAGTGTTTCGCTAGGCGATAGAAAGGCAAGTGTGTCAAGCAGAGGGCTCTGATGGCTGGCGTGTGTATGTGGTGAGCTATGATTGGAGGATTACATGTATCACGCAATATTTAAGCTATCTGATTGGCAGAGACTCGATACAATGCAAATATGTGCCTTGTGTAGTGTAGATAGGGTGTATAATTGATTAACAGTAATAATCTTATTAATAAATGAAGTGCTGAACGCAGCGGCGTGAACAGCATCCAATGAAAAGTTGCTTGTCACAGTCGACCCGAGGTAGCAAAACCTGTCGACTGACTCCAACGGCAACATACCCTTACAACTTGCGGAATCCTTTATATATCTGACATAGGGGCTGCCGCCTCGTGTGTGCCAGCTCCCTATGACATGTGGGGACTTTCGTCCCCGAGAATGTCCTCCAACCTCCCCTTATAGACATCCCTTACCACCATTGATACTGTCCCAATTCACACGCTATTGTTCCAGTTACAATTACCCAGGTGCACCCTTGACTGATGATGATATGGCCTGAAGCCGAGATTACCGAAGTACCCTGTTGTTGCACTTGTAACTAGTCCTCTAACACTAAAGAACTCCACAACTAAGGACTGTGTTGTGTGTCCTACAGGTCACGTACATGCGCGACCTGTAGGAAAACCTTATTCATCTACATGATATACCAATACGCCTCCCAAAGAGAATTAGACCTGTGGACGCACATATATAATCATTGTCCGATCTGTATAAGCACAAGAAAACACGTGTAAATGATACCAGATCATACTTAGGACACATCGAAAGTGATTATGGAAAGAGCTCACCCTGGTTTTTCTCCAAATCAACCACCACATAACCGCACTTAACTGTTCGTTCCCAATATAGCCGTGAGGAACTCTGACTACCCGCCTACCCGTCAACATTGTTATAAACATGATTCCTTGTAGGTGTTGCTACATAAAATAAATCGGCTGTTTGAGACATAATTATAAACACCAATGTAAATACTATCGTGAATCATGACCATTCACGACAATCCCGGCCCCCCAGAAAACTGGCGATGATTTTGATGTCGGTTTTAAAGAAATCCATGGAATCCTCTGTAAAGGAGGCAGATATTAATACACTTGGATATCTGAGACACTTGTTAAGTTGAATACCTCTTTAAGCGAGACACATTTGCAGGTCCCTTGAAGTCTCCCAATTATGTCAAAGTTTCGCTGTACACATTTGGCTATATCTGCACGGATCTTGCCTATTTTTACGCGCAGTTGTATACGTCTGAAGGTGATGCACTCAAAACCATAGGTACAGGTTCCCTACAAGTATGCTGAGAACTTTTTTGCGTAAGGCCTCTCATAGACTGGCGCAGCCTGGCCGCGGCGGACATAAGAAAACGTGTCATTAGCTGTCAAATTTACTATGGTCCGCCACCGCAGGCCACGCCAGTGTGGTGCAAGCTTAAGGCCTCTCACAGACTGGCGCGGCCTGGCCGCGGCGGACAATAGAAAACTTGTGATTAGCTGTCAAATTTACTAAGGTCCGCCACCGCAGGCCGCGGCAGTGTGATGCAAGCTTAAGGCCTCTCACAGACTGGCGCGGCCTGGCCGCGGCGGACAATAGAAAACTTGTCATTAGCTGTCAAATTACGTGGATTATTGATTTTTAATGCCTTATATCGGTATTAAAAAAAAACGATTATGATGATACTAAATTAATGATATGTTAATGATGAGGACATCACTAGCGTATTTATTAATGAATACAAGTATTCAACCAATTATATGTAAACTGTACTCAATTCTGATTGGTGAAAATATTATAATGCAGACTATTACTACGCTATTACTGGTACAATCCAACTGTCATCATGTCAGTCAGTCAAAAAAAACTTTTCGTGTTCGAGTATGCGCGTCAGTCCGGAATGGCGCCCTAATTGTTGATAATCATATATTTCTTCTTTATGTTATAAGAAAACAGCGAACATGCATATAAAGCAGGTAATAAATCTAAGTTTTGAATTAGTCTATGTTATTACAAGGAAGAAAGGTATGACATCGGTTCAATAACCACTCGAAATTTGTTACCCTGTTGTGTTTTTGTTTACAGGTGATAATTCAGGGTTTTAAGAGTTATCGCGAGCAAATCGTTGTAGAACCTTTCGACAAACGACACAATGTCGTGGTCGGACGTAACGGTTCTGGGAAAAGTAACTTCTTTCACGGTAAGTTACAAGAATTCATTGACAAGTAGCTTTGGTGTTGACTGATTATTTTACGACTAAGTACTAAACACTAAATAAAGTATAGTTGCAGAACTTGTAGCCTGTATGTCATTACCTCATTACCTCGCATAGGTGCCCATATCTCATATTTCATTCAAATTTAAACACACCAGCAGTAGGTGAGCTGTAAGCCCTATGTAGCTAGGTTACATGAAATATCACTAACATGTGTAACATGTGGAAACAGAGAGAGTTTAAAGTACTTTCCAGTATATAATAGACACCAGTGGTGGGCCACCAGACAGTTGTTGATATTTTGTCACAGACTGACACAGTTTCTCTGATAAATGGTTATATGTTATCTGCAATCTTTTGACTTGGACTTTTGAGCCGGCTATACTACACAAATATTCTTTACTAGCTTCTGAACACTACGTTATCAATTTGCTTTCCACTTGTTACAGCGATCCAGTTTGTGCTGAGCGATGAATTCTCACACCTCCGCCCGGAGCAGCGGCTGGCGTTGCTTCACGAGGGCACAGGGCCCAGGGTCATCTCCGCCTTTGTTGAAATTATCTTTGACAATTCTGACAACAGAATACCCGTGAGTAGTGAGAAGTTATAGGTTCTTAATTTCATGATTTCTTTCTTATTCATTTTTGCACATTGTGTAACTCAATATTTTTTACACATTCATTTCTGGAAAGCAAATCAACACAGTGAATCCTCAAAGAAATAAAGGCTCGGCAGCATATTGAGTGTTTTTCTCGATTCTTTGCCACCATTGTAGGGTAAAATAAAAAATAGTGGACTCTGTATTTTTTTTTGTTTTGTTGTATTTGTAAAGCTCGTACGAATTAGAGTAGCCTCGGGTTGAGACACGCACAGCTCACCTATTTTGCTCAAATTCGTACGCTTTTGACCGCACATGCTTAAAGGCGCCTCAGTGAGCGTGCCTCGCGTAACTTGGACGTGTATCCGAGCGTGCCGCGGGCAGAATGACATGTTTATACTTGTCTGTAGGCGAGACGCGTACAAATTGGTTCAAGTTGCTGAGCCGTGCGAGTTTTTATTAGGGTTCCGTACTCAAAGACTAAAACGGGACCCTATTACTAAGACTTCGCTGTCCGTCCGTCCGTCTGTCTGTCACCAGGTTGCATCTCAAGAACCGTGATAGTTAAAATTTTCACAGATTATGTATTTCTGTTGCCGCTATAACAACAAATACTTTCTACACTACACCCTTACAACAAACGTGATTGTTTTGCCGTTTTTATAGATTCACAGAACCCTTGTACGGAACCCTTCCTGCGCGAGTCCAACTCGCACTTGGCCGGTTTTATTAGTAAATTTATTAAAATATTTATTTATTTATTTATAGCCTCTTTTCAGAAAGTTACAATAACATACTTAAAACTACAGTAACCGCAAAATATTAAATTTCTGTGTGCCTACTGGCAAAGGCCTCCCCCAGTCTTCTCCATTCCTCCCTGTCTGTGACCACTCTGGTCCACGTCTTGCCAGCCATTTCTATAATTTCGTCCTCCCATCTTTTGAATTGTTTGCCTCTATTGCGTTTGCATCCTCTTGGGCACCAAGAGGAAATTTATTAAGATAAAACCATGTCAATTCAAAATTGTTAATAACTCCGTAAATTGTGATAAACGCAGCAGCGGCTGTCACCATGTCCTACGCCTTTTTGAATGACGCACAATATCGGCTCACACGTGCAATGTTTATGTGCAACACATTACGACAAATTGCTCGCGCGGCGCGCAGCTCTAACACCCACCTTTAGAACACTTTATTCAGCATGTAGGTACATAAAAAAACGTTCATACGAGGGGCGTCTGATAAGTTCTAAGCCTAAGACATAAATTGAAAGAAAGGTCTGAACCAATTTTTTTTATTGAAATATATATCTATCCTCGAGTAAAATACACTTAACACATCAAGCATATAGTACTTCATATCCCCAAAAAAATTTTTTTTGTACTCGTCGATTAAAATCTGTGTATTAAGATTTCATAGAGAATACTTACTGTCGAAACAATCGAAATAACTGTTTCGATACGCTCCAGACAACCGAAAAAAAATTAAAAATAGAACTAAAATAAATTCGACCAATCACGTAGCTGCTTTACCGAACTGTAATGAATTGGACCAATAGAATCGCTTTGATTATTGAGTTTACTCGTTGATGTCGTACGCTCGTATAAGATATCAACGAGCGTACGAGCGATAGGCTTCACTTCGTTTCAACAGTATCGAGTTTGTTTAATTAGTTCTGTTGACTCGTAGAAAATTAATTTTAATGAACTCGTACAAAAAGTATTGTTCACAATAGTGTTATAATCAAGCTTTTTAATCTCGTACCTTACTTAGGCCACTCAGCAAGCTTCGTGGCCTAAACACGGTACTCGACTAAAAAGCTCTCTATTATAACACAATTGGGAAAAAGACTATTTTAGTTTTGCCCTTAAAATAGCCCTACAAAACTACTATGTCAGCTTTTTTTCGTCTTATCTTTGGAAGCGTAACTCGTTTTTCAAATTAGTTAACCGAATATTGTAACCCGAAACCAGGTCCCTATGGTCGGGTAGTCGATTTTAATATTAGCGCATCAAGTCTATTTGATGATCTGCCTGGCAACTCATGACAAGTGAACAGACATGGTGTCCTATGAAAATATCACTTTGGATACGAGTTTACCACGTCGTTCCTGAAAACCGGCTTTGCGTACTGGCCTCAACAAATTTGTGTAATAATGACAAGTCCCTGTCGACCCTATTGACAAGTATATATTTACTAAAATACCTTCATCGAACGAAGACACGATTATAGAACTCTTTTAGACGACTTTTATTATTGGAATTCTTCGGTTAACATATAAATTTTTTAAATCGCATCATTTAGATTTTTTTATAATCGGGTCATACTGGCATGCGTACATTAAATCTACGGATACGATATAATAGAAAACTTCATTAGAATTGCTATTACCTAATTCTAATGAATGTCCCAACTTTACAGTCAAGATTCTTTATTGAGCACCCTGGCCATTTGTGTAGCACACAGTTCAAGGATGTTTATTACGTTCTATATCCGTGTAAAGTTTATTTTGTCCATTTCTTACGAATTTTTAGCATTTTTGCTACCAGCTACATTCTTAGATTTTTATAAGACTGAACATATTTTTTTATTTTTTTTACATTTTCCCAGACACCACCACCAGAGATCGCCCTGAGCGCGGATTGACATTATGGCGCTAATGTCCTTTTTAAATAAAGCGGACTTATACTTTTAAAATAGCGTGCAAAAAGATGGTAGACTGCAGAATATGAATCAACTCTTCAAATTTTACTGTAGGGGATATTCTCTTTCTAACAAGAGGTTACCTTTATGAGCGGAATTGAAAAATGCCGAAATACCCGAATTTGGCAGACATGGTGACCTTTTCTTGCCTGTTTATAATAATATAATGGTATTATATCAATGTGGTGGTAACCGTTAAATTCCCCAGAATGTAACTGAATGTGTACTATACTTTGAACTTCAACATTTCTTTCATTTTATGCCTTAGGCTTAGAACTTATCAGCCGCCCCTCGTACATTGCGCATAATAAGGTGGTCTCAGATCGCAGGTATTTGACTGTACCGACCCAAAGGAAAGGGCTATAAATATGCGAACGGAGACTTTCTTTATTGCCGCCTGTGGTGAGTACAATATTTTCGTCTCCCACTCCTGGCCAGTAAGTGAAATTTACCGCACGCATAGCACCGGGCTCCTTTAGGGCACAACCGGGAATAACACTATGAGGATGATGTAGCGGTTGGTAATTTCCACTTTGTGACCAGGTGTGACAGACAATACTGTTTACAGATTGAGAAAGATGAAATTTTCCTCCGCCGAGTGATTGGGTCGAAGAAAGACCAGTTCTTCCTGAACAAGAAGGTGGTGCCCCGGTCAGAAGTTCTCAACCTCCTCGAGAGTGCTGGCCTCTCCAATTCCAACCCTTACTACATCGTCAAGCAGGGCAAGGTAGGTGAACCACCCTAGTTTTTAGATGATAGTCACTAGGTGTGTCCACACTGGACGCATGCTCAGCCGAGCGGCTCCCCGAGCCGGCCACACGCTCGCCCGAGCGGCTCGGGCGAGCCGCTCGCATGCTCGGCCAGCGACGTCCACACTGAGCGCGCACGCTAGGGCGAGCCGCGCTCGGCTGACGCATGCGTCCAGTGTGGACAGACCTACTAAAGCTGACCATTCAAGCCAAATGGAGCGGCGCTGCGCCAAAATCAATCCATGAACGTCAAAACCGTAGTTTAAAGATAGTAGGTGCGGCCCGATGGATATACAACGCGCCATCCGAATGCAACGCCTGTGAATGTTAAAATTCAATGTTGGAATATCAACGTCAACATCCGTCCATTTGGACGATATTCAATTCAATTCAATTCAAATAATTTATTTCGGAACATTGTCCATAGTTGTTAGTAAAAGCAAAAACATATGAAAAACTTAATTCTAGTGTTAGTGGGTACATGAAATATAAACATTAGGTATTAAACTAAACAATGAATATCGTTCCAGTGTTTCTGGATACGGCCTTCAAATCTGTCAACAATGGTACTCAGTAGAGTGTTTGGGCTGCCCCGAATTCTGCGCACCACGGATGCTACCCTTTTGCGCATAATAGCGGCAAACCCGTCAACATGCGCATCAGCGAACATCCCCGACGCGCTACAGAAACGAGGCAGCCCCAACAGTATCCTGAAACCATTGTTGTACTGTACTCTTAGAGCACTGATAGCCTTCTGCGTGTAGTTAACCCACAGGCTGCAGGTGTAGAAAGTCTGGCAAAAAGCTTGTTGTGTTGATATTGTTCCCTGCTAAAATCTGACTTTAACTTTTATTTTTGTCTTTATGTGCTCTAATTGTAGTAGCTCCCATATAAACATTGAATCTTTAAAAACGGATTCGAATGGCAAATTGAAATAAAATTTGGAGATTATACAATAAGCCTCAAACATACATACTAAACCAGCCCTCGAAGCTTATTTTGCTGTTGATATAAAGTTGTACACATATCAACAAAAATAAAATAAAATTTTTCGCCTATTCCATTTCACTAAAATCTACAATGACTTTCCTTGCAGATCAACCAAATGGCCATCGCCCCGGACTCCCACAGACTGAAGCTTCTCCGGGAAGTAGCCGGCACGCGCGTCTACGATGAACGTAGAGAGGAATCCGTCACCATACTCAAGGAAACTGTTGGAAAGGTATGACACCATGAGGTATGGGCCATGAATGCATGTGGTCGCCGGTTCGAATCCTCCTCGGAGCCTACATTTTTCCTTTAATTTTAAATTTAGGTATGATACCATGTGAATTTGAAACGTATTATTATGCTGTCATCTCATATTTTCGAAATGTTTCATCCGTTATAGGCTATTAATTCTTGATGCTTTAGTGCCGACGAGGACGGGACATTACCATGAGACGAAACTTTAATTTTAAATGTTTGTTTAGTAGGTAAGACTATTTTGGACAGCCGAGGGCGCCAAACAGGCAGGCAAGGATTTTGTGTTTATTTTTGCGACAATAAATCTTTTTTTTATTTTATTTATTTATATCTGGGCCATCTAGTAGGGCGGCAACTGGTCTGACGTCGTCGATTTTTTTTAAAGGTGGAGAAGATCAACGAATTCCTGCAAACCATCGAAGAGCGTCTGAAGACCCTGGAGGAGGAGAAAGAGGAACTGAAGGAATATCAGAAGTGGGATCGCGCGCGCCGCGTGCTCGAGTTCATCATACACGACACCGAGCATAAAGAGAACAAGCGGAAACTTGAAGAGGTACTGTTTTGCAATCACTCAACTTATGTATAAAAATCATTTATTTCAAACTAAAGTCCATAAATGGTTAGTAAACAATTAGTTAATGGTTAGTATTGCTAGTGTTAGTATGACATAAAAAGAGGGACATAACTAAACAATGACTGCATGCAGTCTCTGCCAGCGGGTGAGCATGGGGCCATTTTCACGCTCCGTAAACACGCTCAGAATGGTGTTGGGGCCGCGCTGCCGCGCAGGCGACGCATCATGGAGGCGCACCTCTTGCGCATTATCGCCGCAAAGCCGTCAGTTTGTGCCTCCGCAAACATACCAGAGGCACTACAAAATCGCGGCATTAAATTATATAAAAAAATATATAAATAAATCAGTCCACTTTGTGGGGGGCTTACCCACGCGGCGCCTTCCGGTACGTGGTCACCATTCGAAAACCTTTCCGCCCCAACGGCCATCGATTCTACGTGCAACTGCCCACTGCTGCTTAAGTTTATGACCCCCCTCACAAGGTGGACTGGTGACCTGGTAAAGGTTGCGAGAGTCCGCTGGATGCGGGTGGCGCAGGACCGGTCATTGTGGCACTCTTTGGGGGAGGCCTATTTCCAGCAGTGGACGTCTTTCGGCTGATATGATGGTGATACATAGAAATAAATATTTGGGGACAATCTTACACAAATCAATCTAGTCTCAAATTAAGCAAAGCTTGTACTATGGGTACTAGAGCATGATATATATTCTTATATAGATAAATAAATACTTAAATACATAGAAAACGTCCATGACTCGGGAACACATATTCGTACTCATCACACAAATAGATGCCCATACCGGGATTCGAACCCGGGATCTCCGGCTTCCTAGGCACTAGGCAGAGCCACTACCATATAGACGTCAGGCCCCTATTTCACCAAATTGACAATTGTAAGAAGAATAAGAATAAGAATAATTTATTATTGGACAAGCACATGATAACAGATTATACAGACATTATCCGTGGGGTTCCAAACTAGGCTGAGCCTGTATCTTGGGACCCACTGAGTCGGTTAACAAGTCTCTTCAGACACACGTCTCAAGAAGCACGACATGAAAGTAACAAAGTGAAAATTAAACATTTCATATAATATGAGCGCTGCTAACTTATCAATGGGAACACAAATTCATCATTAATAAAAACAAAAATTATGCTGTTTTAGTAGTACAAAGAGAGTTTGTGTATGAGAGTGTGTGAGTGTGTGTAAGTGTGTAAGTGTGCGTGAGAGGGAGTGTTTACGTGTGTTAAGTGTTTGTTACGAGTGTATGTTGAATTGTTAGGTACCTATTGGAAAAAGCAACCTTAGATGCAGGGACGTAAAATCTCTTCCGTATCACTATACGAGAGTTCAGCAAACCATTTCCTTAGAGTGGACTTAACTTTGCGTATGGTGCACTTTTTTATGTCACAGACTTTACAGACAGCATTATAAACAAAGGGGTGGATGAAGAATGCGGAGCGTTGGGCATGTGCCGAGTTGACAGAGGGAATGGGGACTCTAAATATGCGTCTACTCGTGATGCAATCTATAAGCGGCAACTTTGCAGTACTTCTGTGGACTCTAATGACAGCATTCATGATAAACAGTTGCCTTACTCTAAGTAGACCTGTTTCTTGATAAAGAGTGTCCGTGGGAAACCGAAAAGGTTTTCTCATCATTACCTTGATAACTGCTCGTTGCGAGCGTTCAAGGTCAAGAAGTGCTGTCTTACCAGCGCTGCCCCAGACCGCAATACAGTATTGAATTGTCGCCTGTTAATGACAATTCGACTTACATGGCTGCGTCGACAGGCTAAGGAGGTTTCTGGACAGCTTATTGACCCAGCAACGTACGTGGAATTGTCATTGTCAGGTGACAATTGTCAAGATGGTTAAATAGGGCCCAGAGGTCGTCGATATTGTTTGATACAACTTTTTTCGAATATTCTAATGTTTGATTTAATTTTTGCGATTAAAGGGTTGTGGACTCAAATTGTATTATTACCTACTCCAAAAAAGAAGGCAAAAAATTCCTAATGACGAAAATCCCATTCGATAATACGAATTGCGAAGCTACCACCGATTTACTGTTGCTTGTTGGAGAGAGAAAACGCTTGAGGGTTCTCCGTAATATACTTAGTCATATTCTGTTTAAATCATTATTTGAACGTTTCGTCTCGCTTTCCATACAAACTTATGTGGCTCGTGAGTTAATCGTGTATTTGTTGCAGCTGGAGAAAATCCGCTCGAACAGCGGCAAAGAGCAACAACACTACGCAGACAGTGTCAGGGAGGCTCAAGACCATGTCAGAGACGCTAACAGGTCAGTTAAGTTATCGATCTGACATTTGTACATAGGTACACATGTCAGAATGTAAATATCTAATTTGTAATTCACGTTGACTTAGTTTTTAACTGTTATCACCATCATATCCCTGCCCTAGCTTTTATTAATAATTTGACATTGAAACACATTTTACTTCCTTGACATTGTACCATTTTAATATTATGATTGTTTTGTTTGTTTTCATTTTGCACTGTATTTTGATTTGACTATTTACCTATATTATTGTTATTCTTATACACTCTGACGATCTTTTTGTGAATTCATGCTATTTTAACTTATAAAAATGACATGTAAATTTTCAAAATGAAATAAATTAATCTAATCTAATCTATCAGCCGAAATACGTTCACTGCTGGACATAGGCCTCCCTCAAGGAGTGCCAAAGTGACCGGTCCTGCGCCACCCAAATCCAGTGGACTCCCGCGACCTTTATCAGGTCATCAGTCCACCTTGTGGGGGGCCTACCCACGCCGCGCCTTCCGGTTTTTAACTGTAATAATGTATAATTAAAAAAAAAATGACAGTGATTTATTTATTTATGATGTCGCAGCAGTAATAAAAAAAACCGGCCAAGTGCGAGTCGGACTCGCGCACAAAGGGTTCCGATCTATGAAAACGGCAAGAAAATCATGTCTGTTGTATGGGAGGCCCCTTAAATATTTATTATATTCTGTTTTTTAGTATTTGTTGTTATAGCGGAAACAGAAATACAGCATCTGTGAAAAATTCAACTGTCTAACTATCATGGTTCATGAGCATACATCGGGGTTTTCGGAGCGGGAACGTTTGACATTAGCCAAAGAGTAGGTATTTACTTAAAAACAGATCGTACCCTAGTAGGTTTCTACCGAATGAATAATTGATTGAAAAATAAATAAAGATTAATCATACATATAGGTACATATTTTATATTGGTCATTCATTATCAACCTCTTCAGTTAAGTCTATTCATTTATAAGAAAATGCTTCATAGATATCGAGCGTCAAGATTGACATTGTATTACACACCTATTGTCAACCGTTACCCTTGCTTGTCTAGTAGATAAACTTATATGCAATTGTATTTTAAAAAACTGTAAATAATCAGTCAACACAAATATGCCTCCGAGAAAAAAAACTCGTTACGAGTTTATGCGTTCGAGATTCTTTATTATTTTGCACCAAGTGCAATGTGAGCTTCGCTCAAACGAAATCTAGTATGTAATTTCAAGTAATATAGTAAATTTCAAGAGCTCACTATTGAAATCATATTTCATACCTGTATAAATATACAGGTATGAAATATGATTTCAATAGTGAGCTCTTGAAATTTGTTGTGGGCTGTAATATACCATGGACGCAGGTAAACAATCCGATATTTAAAGATTTTATAGAAAATTGTGTTACCGGTAAATTTGGAAAAACTGCAAAAGTTCCTTCGGAATGTCAACTGCGACGGGAATATTTAAATAAAGCTTACGATGAAAAAATGAATAAAATACGGAGCGAGCTAAAAAATGAATATATATACGTGAGTGTTGACGAAACCACGGATGATTATGGTCGTCAAATAGCTAACGTAATAGTGGGAGCATTACGTGATGATCACATTGGCACTCAACACTTGATATCCAGTAAACGGTTAGACAGCACGAACAATGTATCAATATCCAATACGGTCACAAGTGCTCTTGATGAATTATGGGGTGCTAACCATAATAATCACAATAAAGTACTTTTACTTTTAACTGACGGTGTGGGCTACATGCTAAAGGCTGGAAGAAATTTGAAATGTATTTTTCCCAATCTTTTGCACGTCACATGTTTGGCTCATGGTTTAAATAGAGTGGCTGAACTAGTAAGAAAACTTTATCCAGATGTGAATGATTTAATCGCAAATGTTAAGAAGACATTTTTGAAATCTCCTAAAAGAATACAAAAGTTTAAAGAAATGCTCCCCGGAGTGCCTTTACCACCTCGACCAACAATTATTCGGTGGGGAACCTGGATAGAAGCTGCAACGTATTACAGCAAACATTACGATGAAGTGAAACGTGTTCTAAATACATTCAGTCCCACCGAAGCCCAGAGTATTAGAAAGGCAAAAAGAGCGTTTGGAAATGCAAATATAAAAAGCGACTTAAATTTCATAGCAAATCATTTGATGACTATCCCAAATGCTATTAAAAAACTACAGGATGCGAAGCTGTCCATCAGCGATAGTTTAAAAATAGTTCATGAAACCTATAGAGATGTTTCCAAATTAAACATGAGCGTAAAAGGAAAACAGATTTATGATAAACTGAAGTTGGTGTTAAAGAAGAATTCTGGCTATAGCACACTAAAAATTATAAATGAGTTGGTACAAGGCAAAGAAATAGAACTTCAATCTCAAACTTCTCGTGCATCAATTGATTCCTACAAAAAATTTAAATATGCACCTATTACAACTGTCGACGTGGAAAGATCATTTAGCTCCTTGAAATGGATATTTACAGCAAGACGCCGTAGATTAACTGTCCCAAATATAGAAAAAAATATTAATAGTTTATTCTGAAAATCGTGTCAACTATTCAATTTACAGCAGGTAATTAATTAAAGTTATTTTTATTGTTACCTTATAAGTTATAAGACTTTTACGGAAATTAAAATAAAACTTTGTCACAGATTGTATACAACTCACAGAGAGGTAGTTATTCATTAGGCATAATAAGATATTTTCTTAGACTAACATATCTGTTTATCTCTACTCTTTCTCAAATCATTCCCGCTCCGAAAACCCCGATGTATGTTCATGAGATACAGCCTGTTGACTTACGGATTGACAGACAGATGGACGGACAGCGGAGTCTTAGTAATAGTTTTCTATTTTACCCTTTGGGCACGGAACCCTAATAATCCAGTAACCTTGTTGCCTGCAAGTACGGGGTACTTTGCGTCAAATCCAATTTCTCTATTTTTGACAAGGTTGCGTTCGGCGCCCGAGGTCACAAATTTGGATTATTCATTGGGCCGACATCATAAACAAGTCTGCAAAGAATCAGAACTACCGGATTTGACGTAACCTCTGGATGTATAAAGTTACTGGACTATCATTTTTTTCTTTTCTAACCAATAGGAAGCTGAAAGAAGCACGCAAGGACGTGGCTGCGGCGCGGGAAGAAAAAGACATACTGTCCACCGAGCAGCAACAACTGCTGCGCGAGAAGACCAAACTAGAGCTCGGCATCAAGGACCTGAGTGATGATGTGGACGGAGACAACAAGTCCAAGGTGAGAAACACATACTGTCCACCGAGCAGCAACAACTGCTGCGCGAGAAGACCAAACTAGAGCTCGGCATCAAGGACCTGAGTGATGATGTGGACGGAGACAACAAGTCCAAGGTGAGAAACACATACTGTCCACCCAGCAGCAACAACTGCTGCGCGAGAAGACCAAACTAGAGCTCGGCATCAAGGACCTGAGTGATGATGTGGACGGAGACAACAAGTCCAAGGTGAGAAACACATACTGTCCACCGAGCAGCAACAACTGCTGCGCGAGAAGACCAAACTAGAGCTCGGCATCAAGGACCTGAGTGATGATGTGGACGGAGACAACAAGTCCAAGGTGAGAAACACATACTGTCCACCGAGCAGCAACAACTGCTGCGCGAGAAGACCAAACTAGAGCTCGGCATCAAGGACCTGAGTGATGATGTGGACGGAGACAACAAGTCCAAGGTGAGAAACACATACTGTCCACCCAGCAGCAACAACTGCTGCGCGAGAAGACCAAACTAGAGCTCGGCATCAAGGACCTGAGTGATGACGTGGACGGAGACAACAAGTCCAAGGTGAGAAACACATCCTGTCCACCGAGCAGCAACAACTGCTGCGCGAGAAGACCAAACTATAGCTCGGCATCAAGGACCTGAGTGATGACGTGGACGGAGACAACAAGTCCAAGGTGAGAAACACATCCTGTCCACCGAGCAGCAACAACTGCTGCGCGAGAAGACCAAACTATAGCTCGGCATCAAGGACCTGAGTGATGACGTGGACGGAGACAACAAGTCCAAGGTGAGAAACACATCCTGTCCACCGAGCAGCAACAACTGCTGCGCGAGAAGACCAAACTAGAGCTCGGCATCAAGGACCTGAGTGATGATGTGGACGGAGACAACAAGTCCAAGGTGAGAAACACATCCTGTCCACCGAGCAGCAACAACTGCTGCGCGAGAAGACCAAACTATAGCTCGGCATCAAGGACCTGAGTGATGACGTGGACGGAGACAACAAGTCCAAGGTGAGAAACACATCCTGTCCACCGAGCAGCAACAACTGCTGCGCGAGAAGACCAAACTATAGCTCGGCATCAAGGACCTGAGTGATGACGTGGACGGAGACAACAAGTCCAAGGTGAGAAACACATCCTGTCCACCGAGCAGCAACAACTGCTGCGCGAGAAGACCAAACTATAGCTCGGCATCAAGGACCTGAGTGATGACGTGGACGGAGACAACAAGTCCAAGGTGAGAAACACATCCTGTCCACCGAGCAGCAACAACTGCTGCGCGAGAAGACCAAACTAGAGCTCGGCATCAAGGACCTGAGTGATGATGTGGACGGAGACAACAAGTCCAAGGTGAGAAACACATCCTGTCCACCGAGCAGCAACAACTGCTGCGCGAGAAGACCAAACTATAGCTCGGCATCAAGGACCTGAGTGATGACGTGGACGGAGACAACAAGTCCAAGGTGAGAAACACATCCTGTCCACCGAGCAGCAACAACTGCTGCGCGAGAAGACCAAACTATAGCTCGGCATCAAGGACCTGAGTGATGACGTGGACGGAGACAACAAGTCCAAGGTGAGAAACACATCCTGTCCACCGAGCAGCAACAACTGCTGCGCGAGAAGACCAAACTATAGCTCGGCATCAAGGACCTGAGTGATGACGTGGACGGAGACAACAAGTCCAAGGTGAGAAACACATCCTGTCCACCGAGCAGCAACAACTGCTGCGCGAGAAGACCAAACTAGAGCTCGGCATCAAGGACCTGAGTGATGATGTGGACGGAGACAACAAGTCCAAGGTGAGAAACACATCCTGTCCACCGAGCAGCAACAACTGCTGCGCGAGAAGACCAAACTATAGCTCGGCATCAAGGACCTGAGTGATGACGTGGACGGAGACAACAAGTCCAAGGTGAGAAACACATCCTGTCCACCGAGCAGCAACAACTGCTGCGCGAGAAGACCAAACTAGAGCTCGGCATCAAGGACCTGAGTGATGACGTGGACGGAGACAACAAGTCCAAGGTGAGAAACACATTTTTTTTAACCTGCCTGTCGCGTTACAGGAACCCAATGAAGCGATCGGAATGCGTGGTGGGAGGGTAGCCTGTGGAAATCCAGGGGAAACCTTCGGCATGATCACGCGGCCAATATTAACACTGGAATAAATACTCTGACATTCGTTGAGGCGATTCTTTAGGAATGTTAGTAAAAAAAAATATTTTGTCCGAAGATTATCCAAAAATATTGGACAAGTATTTTCTTGTTTGTCAATCAAACAAAAAAACCGGCCAAGTGCGAGTTGGGCTCGCGCACGAAGGGATCCGTACCAATCAAAAATCACGTTTGTTGTATGGCAGCCCCCCTTAAAAAAATATTTTATTTTGTTTTTAGTATTTGTTGTTATAGCAACAGAAATACATAATCTGTGAAAATTTCAACTCTCTAGCTATCGCGGTTCTTGAGATACAGCCTGGTGACAGACAGACGGACGGACGGACAGCGAAGTCTTAGTAATAGGGTCCCGTTTTACTCTTTGAGTACGGAACCCTAAAAAATGATGACGATACAGCCCGTTAAAGTTCCGCGACGTCACATTACAGCACATATTTACACAGTACATTTAAGTCTCGACACATTTGGTCGCTTCTTCCTGCTGTTATTTATGACATTGACACTGACTATCTTAGTAATAAAAAGATCCCACTGGGTCGAAGTGCATCCGAAAGGGCCCTCACCTAGACTATCTTAGTAGGTTGATTAATGCAAACAATTAAGGGGACGTAGGCTCAGAAAATGGATTTTTAAAAACTCGTAGCGCTGTTTGGATCATAATACGGCTGCCCTAAATTTAATTAGCAATGTTTAGGCCTTTTTCGAGGGACTATAGCTATTCGAATCCTGAGTTTTTGACTTTCGCTCGATAGGAAAAAAGCATGAACCTAGGTCTAAAATACACTCAAAAAATTCATAACAAATAATGCACAAAAGTTAAACATATTAAACGCACAAAAATTTAAAATTAAAAAACATGATACCCGCGCTTCTGAACACGCACTTCCATCTTTCTCACGCTTATGCTCAGTGAGAGGGAGAGAAGACCGTGATTCTACGTTGTCTTAACTAAATCCATAATACCCCTGTCTACGATAAAATTGTTATCATCTGAATTTATTTTGACACCAATCTTTCCTTTTATCCCATACAGGAACGAGCAGAGGCCGAATTGAAGCGGTTAAGAACGCAGATATCAGAAAAAGAGCGCGATCTAGAAGCACTTAAACCGAAGTATGAAGAGATGAAGGCCCGAGAAGAAGAATGTACCAGAGCCTTAGCATTGAACCAGCAGAAGAGACAGGAGTTGTACGCGAAGCAGGGACGGGGGACACAGTTTACATCGAAGCAGGACAGGGACAGATGGATCGAGAAGGAACTTAAGTAAGCATAAGCATTTAATTAATTTAATCGGAATGGAGTGGGAAGCAATGTGCCCGCCCACTGCCACTTAAGTTTAGCGATCCGGACACGCACGTAGAACCGATGGCCGTTGGGGCGGTGAGGTTCTCTCATGGCGACCACGTACCGGCTTGCGCGGCGTGGGTAGGCCAAACAGGCCAAACAACAAGGTGGACTGATGACCTGGTAAAGGTCGCGGGAGTCCGCTGGATGCGGGTGGCGCAGGACCGGTCATTGTGGCACTCTTTGGGGGAGGCCTATGTCCAGCAGTGGACGTCTTTCTGCTGATATGATGATGAGGGAGGGAAGCTACAAACTTCTTAATCAAGTTATGAAGGATAATATATCGGAGTGTGAAGTGATGGTTCAACAAGAATGTGGGTGCGTCCAATATACTTATTTGAATAGTCTACTACTTACTACACTACTTAGACTTACTTACTCCTTTGGACATTTTATTTTAAGTTTGTAGTGGGCAAAATATGCACATTTGGGTATTTGACAACAGTAGAAAAAAAATTGTTTTTACAAGCTTTATATTAACTTGCACTGTTCGTATGTATATAAATATGTAAGTTGTCCTTCAAAATTTGCAATCCATTTTTCAGTCACTTCCCGTTATCCAATTGAGCTGAAATTTTGCAAGCATATGTATATCGCATGACAATGCAATATTATGATGACTTGGAGCTGATCTGATGCTGGAGCTGGAAGGTGGCCATAGGAACTCCGCAATAAAACGACACAACCCCATCGAGTTTGGGCTCGTTAGGATCGTCTCAATGAGTAGTTGATGATGGTATGCAGAAAAGTACAGTCGGCAATAAAAGCTTGTACCAAAAATGAAATTTTTGACAGAAACTTATTTCATTAGCAACAGATAAACATTACGAAAATACTCGGAAAGTATCAAGCTTTCAATTATATTTGCTATTTTAAGATTTTTAAATTCATAAAAACTAATTATAAGGACGTTGTTTGCTTCTGACGTCACAACAATTTCGTAACAATAAAACATAATTTTTTTTTTTAGTCTGACAACATCAAACGATATCAGTTCCTGACTATGGTTACTTTCCTACTTTCGACATATCCTCTATTTCTTGCGCTAGTGCGTAGCATTAGTACCTAAAGTTAAAATACTATGTCATGACCTGTGAGCTCCTATAATTAGCTCTGTGTATCCACTGTCAATGTTTAAATAAATAAATATTACGGGACAATTTTTACACAAATCGAACTAGCTCCATAGTAAGCTCAATAAGGCGTGTGTTACGGGTACTAGACGACGATATGTTTAACGGGTGATCTCAGTTTTTGGTTATTTAAATTACTGTTTTACACGGGTCTAACGCGATATTTATTTGCCTTTATTTCTGACGTTTCGAGACGGGTTGCACCGGTCATGGTCGCAGATAACTGTCGTCCCAGCAAGTTGTCAACAAAGTTATGGGTTTACAATATTTCACTACCCTCCAAAAGTCGATAAAAATATGGAGGGTACACCCGAAAAAAGTCCACTACCCCGTCCATTATTATGTCATCATACCATCTTCCCTTGAAGTTCTTCGGGTGTTTCTTGATTTCAATTGCCTCTCGTACCATCCGCGGGTAATAGTGGCGTTCAGTAGAGAGGAGTTTGGGCTTGTGTAGCTCAGTCGATCCACTGGTTAATAAGTAGTCCGCTATTTCGGATATGTTTATTTGTCGATTTTTGACTGCGGCTTCGCTTAGTCTGGCCGATGTAAACACTCCCACAATGGGGAATGGATGACAATTTTAGAAGTGCCTGATTTTTTTTTTGGTGTTAGGAATAACCTTCCTTTACACCAGAAAAAAATTGCAGACTCTTCAGGTGCGTCAATTATTTTTGAAAAATATAAACAGTTCCTTCACTTACGTTTTGGGTTTGGGACGGCGAATGAGACATTTTCCTTGATTTGTCTCATATTACAAAAGATATCTTAAAAATTCGTGGTAAACTGACACTGGCAATGGTATTGACAGCTGCAGCAGCTATATTTGTCATTGCCAGGGTCAGATATTCAACATATTTTTTGTAATATGAGACGAATCAAGGAAAGTTTCTCATTCGTTTATATTTTCAAAAATAATTGACGCACCTGAAAAGTCTGCAATTTTTTTCTGGTGTAAAGGATGGTTATTCCTAACATCAAAAAAAAATCAGGCACTTCTAAAATTTTCATCCATTCCCCATTGCATTCCACCTTGTATACACCACATTAGACCTGTGTAAAACAGTAATTTCAATATGTGTACAAAGCGCGATGTATAAAGTGTTAAAGTTGTTGGTTCTCCTAATGAATAAATATCGATATTAAACTCACCCATCTTCCCCCAGATCTCTAACCAAGCAACTGAAAGACAAGAAAGATCACGAGAACAAGCTCAGCGAAGACCTGCGTCACGACGGCGTCAAGCTGACGGATCTGGAGAAGAAAATAGAAGAAACCACCAGGGAGATGGAGCGGCAGCGCGTGGCTATCGACGAACACAACAAACAGTACTACGAGTGCAAGAAGAGGAAGGACCAGGAGCAGAGCGCTAGGAAGTAAGTTCATATAGCGCTGTAAATCTCGTATTTGTAGGTTCCTCAAGGCACAGTTCCGGGTAGCACAATTCTTCACTACCACTCCAAATTTCTCTGAATTTTGGGCTAGATTGAGCCCTAACTGTTGACGCCGGCAGCATCACGGATGGCATCTGTCTGGCATAGGTAAAGTAACCAATAGCGCAGTAAAATCAGGTAATTGTAACTGGTTTCGAGGCACACTGTTAAACAAAAGAAATTAGTAAAGATATATGCCATGATGGAGTCAAACTGACAGATCTGAAGAAGATAGAAGAGACCACGGAGGAGTTGGAGCGGCAGCGCGTGGCTATCGACGAACACAACAAACAGTACTACGAGTGCAAGAAGAGGAAAGATCAGGAGCAAAACGCTAGGAAGTAAGTTCATAATGTAATGGGCTTGTGACCTTAAATTTGTTTACGATGCCATTCGAAGTAGATTGTAGATGAACAAATGTGTGTATGGAAGCAACTATATTTAAAGGACATTAATATCCAAAAAATCGAGTTAAAGACGGACCTCGCTGACAGCAGCCGAAACGCTTCATACTGATTGGCTTTAAAGTATGACGTCACACCGTGCAATTTGTACTCACCGTTGCATGGAAAATTAAGTAACTGTTTCGGTCGCGAAATACTGCGTTTAGGTCCATAGTTGTTATGCAAATTTGTTTCTATAAAAGCGTAAGGATTCTATTGGTACCTTTAAATTTACTCTTGGAAAATAAATAAAAAAACTTTTTTTTCTTAACTTTCATCAAGGCACATATCTTTTTATGATTTGAATTATATTTTGTAATTTATACTTTATTACAATCATTTGATGGTTTACTATCCGTTTAGCAACACGTCGTTATCAATTTTAACACCACGCAACAAGCCTATACTGTTGGTCAGTTCCTCAAGGCACATTTTCCAGAGCACAGTTCTTCTCCACCACTCTCTAAAGCCATCTGTTTTGGGCTAGTTGGATTGTCCCCGAGATTTTGAGGTCGGTAGCGTCACGGATGGCATCTGTCCATCTCATAGGTAAAGTAACCAATAGCGCAGTCAAATAAGGTAACTGTAAATGGTTTTCGAGGCACACTGTCAGACAAAAGAAGTAAAGGCATCTGCCACGAAGCCGTGAAACTGACAGTTCTGAAGAAGATGATCTTATACTAAAATGAATTCTATTATAGGTTACTGAACGGTGACCAGCTACTAACGATTTACACGATGTGTGCGTGGGCCGCAGATGTATGGAGTGTCTTGAATTGACAACATTTCATAATTCTAAGTCCATGATTTGACTAGCTCCTTGTATTCTACTCGAAAAGAGGAACACGCTGGTAGTTTTATATTTCCAGTATTATTTATGTTCAATTTTTAACGAATTTTTAAAAATGCACTCACAGCAAATCCAATTCTACTGCAGAACCCTCTTGCTTACATATACCAAATTAAAAACAAACATTGTCAAGATGGCGTCAATGTAACCATATGTAACCATATGTAACCATATGTAACCCACCCGAAAATGACACACTTTTTAAACGTTTTCGTCGAAACGGGACTAAAGCAAGGTGCCTATTCTGCCGTAGAATTGGGTTTGCTATGAATGCATTTTTAAAAAATCGTAAAAAATTGTACATTAATAATACTGGAAATATAAAACTACCAGCGTGTTCCTCTTTTCGAGTAGAATACAATGAGCTAATCGAACTAAGGGCTAAAAATTATAAAATGTTGTCAATTAACAACAGTAGTAAAATAATTGCATTATTTCAGCGAACTATGGCGTAAGGAAACCTCATTGACGCAGAACTTGTCCTCACTGAAGGAGGACTTGGCTAAAGCCGACCAGGCTCTACGCTCCATGGCGGGGAAGGTAATTTGAACTATCATTATTTCCCACATCTGTCCTTTTTAACCCCCGACGGAAAAAGAGGGGTGTTGTAAGTTTGACGTGTCTGTGTGTCTGTCTGTCTGTGTGTGTGTCTGTCTGTGGCTTCGTAGCTCCTAAAGGAATGGACCGATTTGAATGCGGTTTTATTTATCCGAAAGCTGACGTGATCGATGTGGTTCTTAGCTATGTTTCATCAAAATCGGTTCAGCCGTTTTTGAGATATTGAAATGAAAATGTCGAGGGTTTTTCTACTTTTCTAAGTCGTAGTTATTATGTTGAGACGAGGGTGGTTTAAAATGTAAAATTTATGTAGTTATTAGTATTTTTACAAGCTTTATATTAACTTGACCTGATCGTATGTATGTACTTATGTAAGTTGTCCGTCAAAATTTGCAATCCATTTTTCAGTTACTTGCTGTTATCCGTTAGAGCTGTAATTTTGGGTAAAGGTATAGTTAGGATGTTAATTAAATATTATGGTACCATCGAGCTGATCTGATGATGGAGACAGAAGGTGGCCATGGGAATTCAGTATTTGACCGACGTAACCCCGTTGAGTTTGGGCTCGTTAGAATCGTCTCAATGAGTAGTGGTGGATAGTATACAGAAAAGTACAGTCGGCAATAAAAGCTTGTCCCAAAAATGATATTTTTGATAGAAACTTATTATCATATAAGTGTATTTTTTCCAGCCAATCCTCAACGGAAGGGACAGCGTCCGCAAAGTGCTAGAAACATTCCAACAGAGAGGGGGAGAGTGGGCCAAAATAGCCACGCAGTATTTCGGACCGGTCATCGAGAATTTCAGTTGCGACAAGACTATTTATACTGCTGTTGAGGTATTTAACAAAATTATATTTACGAATTACGAGTAATTACTAACTATATTTTTGACTTTTTGTAATACTTTTTTCATATTCTTTAAACATATCTTCAAGAGAAATGTAGTTTATAGTTGTATTTACTCGCTTTTAACAAAAAAAAACACGAGTCGTTTTTAGGGTTCCGTACCCAAAGGGTAAAACGGGACCCTATTACTAAGACTACACTGACACGATTGTCATTTACTATGACGCCCGACACGTGACGTCACGGGTCTCGACCGTTTTCTCTCACTATCAAGCAATATTAAAACGGTTGTATCTACGTATATTTTTGAGATATTTGAATAGGATTTGCGTCATTAGGCATATATTTAGCCTTCTTTTGGAGTAATAATAACATTAGAATCCCCAACCCTATTATCCCCATTTATTGCCAAATCGGGCCAGGTGTTTTGAAATATGGCCTCGGCTGACCACTCCACCATTGGCAACAACTCTTTAGCTATTTTTGTGGCTTGTCATTAATGCTATTGTTTTATGTATCTCTAATAGGGAACATTACTGCAATGTTCTGCCGCCAGAGGCAGCACTACCACTAATAGTAAACCAGTATAGGAATATAGGGATTCACACACACATGCACAATTGTTTGTCAGATGAGTGACAAGGATGCATGCATAGACAATACCGCAAGTGGAAACGAGATACAATGTCAACGCTGCTAGTGTCGCCACCTACGAAGAGCTTTGCGTAATGTTCCCTATTACTAGTGTACGTGGTCGCTTACAATGGGCCTCATAAGAAGGGTCAAAGTCACCCAAAGGGCAATGGAGAGGGCTATGTTAGGAGTTTCTCTGCGCGATCGCATCAAAAATGAGGCTATCCGCAACAGAACCAAGGTAACTGATATAGCCCTCCGAATCGCTAAACATAAGTGGCACTGGGCGGGGTACATAGCCGGTAGAACCGATGGCCGTTGGGGCGGAAAGGTTTTCGAGTGGCGACCACGTACCGGCTTGCGCGGCGTGGGTAGGCCCCCCACAAGGTGGACTGATGACCTGGTAAAGGTCGCGGGAGTCCGCTGGATGCGGGTGGCGCAGGACCGGTCACTTTGGCACTCTTTGGGGGAGGCCTATGTCCAGGAGTGGACGTCTTTCATGATGATGATGATGATTTACTAATGTATTTTTTTGGAGAAATCTCAATTTTATATAACTTTTGCAGGTGACAGCGGGCAACCGACTGTTCCATCACATAGTGGAATCCGATACTGTAGGCACCAAGATCCTGAAGGAGATGAACCGTCAGAGCCTGCCCGGAGAGGTCACCTTCATGCCTCTAAACAGGCTGCAAGTGCGCGACATGGTCTACCCTAACGACAATGTAAGTACTTAGTGTACTCCGTAACATTAGTTATTTGTGTCACAAGGCCGCAAGGGAGCAAAATAGTATATTTACGGGAAGGGCGGTGTAATGAATCCTGAACGTAGCGAGGGATTCAAGTGTTAACGCCCGAGTCGAAGATCATTTTGCTCCTGTGACACATGCAACTTTACACACCGACTATGAGGAAAAAAAAAAAAAATTTTTTTTTTTATTTAAATAAAGGAAAAAAAAGTAAAAAAAAAAAAAGAAAGAAATAAACTAATAACTAAATAATTAATGTGAAAAAACAGGCCAAATGCGAGTCGGAGTTGCGCACGAAGGGTTCCGTACCATTATCTATAAAAAAACTATTTTATTCTGTGTTTTTAGTATTTGTTGTTATAGCGGCAACTGAAATACATTATCTGTGAAAATTTCAACTGGAACTATCACGGTATCAGTGAGATACAGCCTGGTGACAGACAGACGGTCGGACAGCGGAGTCTTAGTAATAGGGTTTTACTCTTTGAGTACGGAACCCTAAAAAGAATTAAAAAAAAATGTTGGTTTATAATCGATTACGATGAAATTACAATCGATTATTTTAGATCTGTGTTCAATTGGCACGTTGCGCAAATGCTTTTGTTTTTGGTTACTCTAGTGTCCATGGACGTAAGATTGGCCATATGATATGCGGGCCGGACGTTCAAGTGGATAAACATGATAATAACAAACCAATTTATTTCAGAACGCCATAGCCATGGTACAGAAGCTGAAGTACGACCTGAAGTACGCCAAGGCGATGAAGTACATCTTCGGCAAGACCCTCATCTGCAGGAACCTCGAGTGCGCCACCGAGCTGGGCAAGCAGTTCCACCTTGACTGTGTCACGCTGGAGGGTGACCAGGTACTGTCAATACAGCTTAGAGGAGTGAATATTGAAGCGTTTTTGTCCCCTAATGTCTTTGGACACGTTTTTGTCGAAGTGTCTCTACATTTGATGACATTGCCGGTTGTTTGGTGGACGACCCTGACTTCTATCATTTTATTAGAAATACCATGAAACTGTACAGATGGTTCAACAAAAACGTGTCCAAAGAAATGCGGTTAAAACGCTCCGATATTAGCTTGTCGTGTTCAAAGCACCCAAATATAACCCGAAAACTGTTCCTGAGATCATGCTGTGTGGTGTACCCTTAAATGTGGTAAACAAAGTGAAGTATCTAGGTCACATGCTAACGGCAGACCTGAGCGATGACCTAGATCTAGAAAGGGAAAGAAGAGCGATGGCGGTGAGGGGCAACATGCTTGCCCGCAGATTTGCACGTTGTAGTAACGAAGTCAAACTGACGCTTTTCAAAGCTTACTGTCAGACGTTCTACACGTGCAGCCTGTGGGCAAAATTCACGCAGAGGGCCTATAACGCATTACGCGTACAATACAATAACATCCTTCGGATGCTGTTGAGGCTGCCAAGGCACTGCAGTGCATCCGGTATGTTCGCACAGGCGAGTACTGATGACTTTTTTGCCATCAGGCGCAAAAGAATCGGATCACTGCTAAGGCGTGTGCGCGGCAGCAGCAATGGCCTCCTAAGGGTGTTGGCCGAGCGCCTCAACTGTCCCCTCACCAAATATTGGATGGAGGTGACTATTGGCGGGGCCAAGTAGAGATAATGTTCGCTCTGTTTGGTACTGCCAATAGCTTGCCAAAACCATTTCTGTAATTTGTAATTCTAACATAGTTTTTAAGTCTAATCTCGCTAATCTAATCACATATGGATCAAACTGGTCTGAAATAAAATATTTTTATTTATTTATTTTATTTATTAACCCAGAGCGTAACACAAGGCGAGTTTATGCAGCAATACAGACGCGCGTTTGACGGTACACACGGCAACTTTTTGTAGCGATAACTCGCAACTGTCACGTGGCACTAGCCGTAGCTTGCCTGTTGAAATCACGTGTATCGGACGTATCGGTGCGGTATGGGGACTGGATGAAAATTTTAGAAGTGCCTGACTATTTTTTGGGGGGATAGGAATGACCTTCCTTAGCACCAGAAAAAAGTTGCAGACTTTTCAGCTGCGTCAAATATTTTTGAAAAATATAAACAGCTTCCTCGCTTACGTTTTGGGTTTTGGACGGCGAATGAGATACTTTCCTTGATGCGTCTCATGTTACAGAAAATATTTTATATATCTGACCCCGGCAATGACAAATATAGCTGCGCAGCTGTCAACATCATTGCCAGTGTGACGTATATATATATAGGGTACTTGAGTGAAACAACCGGCTCTGGTAGATGCTCGTTTATTACTGGTCGATCTACATGCATACAGTGACTGCTGTGTGCGTTGACACACACACACGCACATGCAAATACACCTGACAGTGTCAGTTTACCGCGGATTTTAAGATTTTTTCTGGTAAGGCGGATTTAGCAAAGGGTCTTATTCGCCGCCCTAAACCCTGTCCTCGGCTTGTTTTTTCGTGGTCGTAACTGTGAGGCATGCGAGAGCTTATTCGTCCATCGGCTAGGAGACCAGCCACAGCTAACTATTCTTTTGCAGCTTTAAGGCCATAGACGACTTAACTATGATAATTATATTTTTAATTTAAATTCCCAGGTATCATCAAAGGGCTCCCTCACCGGCGGTTACTTCAACCAGTCCCGCTCCCGTCTCGAGATGCAGAAGACCCGCTCAGAGCTGATGGAACAAATCACGACTCTGGAACTAGAGCTGAGCACACTCCGGCAGGAGCTGAACAAGACCGAGTCCAACATTAACACCATCGTGTCGGAGATGCAGCGGACGGAGACCAAACAGGGGAAGGCCAAGTGAGTAGAAGTAGAAGTAGAAAAGCTTTATTCAACATCACATTAGTGAGTGTTCCTGGTCTAGTTTAACCCTGGGTTAGGTCAGCAGTCATTTAGAACTGGGCCCTATTTCACCATCTTGATAATTGTCACCTGACAGTGACAATTCCACTTACATTGCTGGGTCAGTAAGCTGTCCAGCAACCACCTTAACCTGTCGCCTTTCGTCGCAGCCATGGAAGTCAAATTGTCATTGTCAGGCGACAACTGTCGATTTGGAGAAATAGGAGCCTGATAGAACAAGAGATGACAATTCTCATGCCAGAGCAAACAGGGGAAGGCCAAGTGCGTATTATGTCCCTTGATATCAAAGGGCTCTCACATAAGGGGCACTGTTTGGTTATGGCTAGAATTTTATGTATTTGCTTGGCAAAAAAAACTGTTTTTCATTGAGCAGTGTACGCGGTGATAAAAATCTATTTTTTAAAAACTGTCATTTCGGTTCGTGCGATCTGCGATCAAATGACTGGCATGCAATTTTGAGTCGGTGACCCTCCTGGGGTGGCCTCCAGACCCTCCTGGGGTAGGCACCAGACCCTCCTGGGATCGCCACCAGACCCTCCTGGGGTGGCCACCAGACCCTCCTGGAGTGGGCACCAGACCCTCCTGGGGTGAGCATCAGACCCTTCTGGGGTGGCCACCAGACCTTCTGGGGTGGGCACCAGACCCTTCTGGGGTGGACGACAAACCTCAATCTAACTTGATTATTGTTTTTCATCCGTAAATATAACCTTATTTCTCCAATTACAGAGACATATTCGACAAAGTGAAGGCGGATATCCGTCTGATGAAGGAAGAGTTGTCCTCGATCGAGAGGTTCCGAGGACCCAAGGAGCGCTCGCTGGCGCAGTGCCGCTCCAGCCTCGAGGCCATGCAGGCCACCAAGGAGGGGCTCGAGTCCGAGCTGCATCAGGTAACTAGACAAAGTGAAGGCGGACATCCGTCTGATGAAGGAAGAGTTGTCCTCGATCGAGAGGTTCCGAGGACCCAAGGAGCGCTCGCTGGCGCAGTGCCGCTCCAGCCTCGAGGCCATGCAGGCCACCAAGGAGGGGCTCGAATCCGAGCTGCATCAGGTAACTAGACAAAGTGAAGGCGGACATCCGTCTGATGAAGGAAGAGTTGTCCTCGATCGAGAGGTTCCGAGGACCCAAGGAGCGCTCGCTGGCGCAGTGCCGCTCCAGCCTCGAGGCCATGCAGGCCACCAAGGAGGGGCTCGAGTCCGAGCTGCATCAGGTAACTAGACAAAGTGAAGGCGGACATCCGTCTGATGAAGGAAGAGTTGTCCTCGATCGAGAGGTTCCGAGGACCCAAGGAGCGCTCGCTGGCGCAGTGCCGCTCCAGCCTCGAGGCCATGCAGGCCACCAAGGAGGGGCTCGAGTCCGAGCTGCATCAGGTAACTAGACAAAGTGAAGGCGGACATCCGTCTGATGAAGGAAGAGTTGTCCTCGATCGAGAGGTTCCGAGGACCCAAGGAGCGCTCGCTGGCGCAGTGCCGCTCCAGCCTCGAGGCCATGCAGGCCACCAAGGAGGGGCTCGAGTCCGAGCTGCATCAGGTAACTAGACAAAGTGAAGGCGGACATCCGTCTGATGAAGGAAGAGTTGTCCTCGATCGAGAGGTTCCGAGGACCCAAGGAGCGCTCGCTGGCGCAGTGCCGCTCCAGCCTCGAGGCCATGCAGGCCACCAAGGAGGGGCTCGAGTCCGAGCTGCATCAGGTAACTAGACAAAGTGAAGGCGGACATCCGTCTGATGAAGGAAGAGTTGTCCTCGATCGAGAGGTTCCGAGGACCCAAGGAGCGCTCGCTGGCGCAGTGCCGCTCCAGCCTCGAGGCCATGCAGGCCACCAAGGAGGGGCTCGAGTCCGAGCTGCATCAGGTAACTAGACAAAGTGAAGGCGGACATCCGTCTGATGAAGGAAGAGTTGTCCTCGATCGAGAGGTTCCGAGGACCCAAGGAGCGCTCGCTGGCGCAGTGCCGCTCCAGCCTCGAGGCCATGCAGGCCACCAAGGAGGGGCTCGAGTCCGAGCTGCATCAGGTAACTAGACAAAGTGAAGGCGGATATCCGTCTGATGAAGGAAGAGTTGTCCTCGATCGAGAGGTTCCGAGGACCCAAGGAGCGCTCGCTGGCGCAGTGCCGCTCCAGCCTCGAGGCCATGCAGGCCACCAAGGAGGGGCTCGAGTCCGAGCTGCATCAGGTAACTAGACAAAGTGAAGGCGGATATCCGTCTGATGAAGGAAGAGTTGTCCTCGATCGAGAGGTTCCGAGGACCCAAGGAGCGCTCGCTGGCGCAGTGCCGCTCCAGCCTCGAGGCCATGCAGGCCACCAAGGAGGGGCTCGAGTCCGAGCTGCATCAGGTAACTAGACAAAGTGAAGGCGGATATCCGTCTGATGAAGGAAGAGTTGTCCTCGATCGAGAGCTTCCGAGGACCCAAGGAGTTCATGTGTTGAGCAAGTTTAATATGTCAAGACAGCCAACTGGCGTAAGGTGGCGCAGAATAGGGAAGAGTGGCGTTCTCTTATGTCAGAGGCCAAGATCCTCTTTAGGTTATCGAGCCAAGCAACGTAGTAACACTAGTAACTAAGTAATATCAGTAGCTAAAATCTATAAAAAGCTGATAGCGTGTTGGATTGTCTTTCACTCAGTGTTACATTCAAGTACCTTAAATGTTAACCAAGATAAGTTGATCCACAGGAGCTGATGGAACAGCTGTCGATGGCAGACCAGGGCAAGGTGGACGAGCTGAACGACGCGATCCGGCGGCTGACGCAGGAGAACAAGGAAGCCTTCAGCGCCAGGATGAACCTCGAGGCCACCAAGAACAAGCTGGAGAACCTGCTCACCAATAACCTGATCAGGTTAGTGTGTAGAGATGATGGAACAGCTGTCGATGGCGGACCAGGGCAAGGTGGACGAGCTGAACGACGCGATCCGGCGGCTGACGCAGGAGAACAAGGAAGCCTTCAGCGCCAGGATGAACCTCGAGGCCACCAAGAACAAGCTGGAGAACCTGCTCACCAATAACCTGATCAGGTTAGTGTGTAGAGATGATGGAACAGCTGTCGATGGCGGACCAGGGCAAGGTGGACGAGCTGAACGACGCGATCCGGCGGCTGACGCAGGAGAACAAGGAAGCCTTCAGCGCCAGGATGAACCTCGAGGCCACCAAGAACAAGCTGGAGAACCTGCTCACCAATAACCTGATCAGGTTAGTGTGTAGAGATGATGGAACAGCTGTCGATGGCGGACCAGGGCAAGGTGGACGAGCTGAACGACGCGATCCGGCGGCTGACGCAGGAGAACAAGGAAGCCTTCAGCGCCAGGATGAACCTCGAGGCCACCAAGAACAAGCTGGAGAACCTGCTCACCAATAACCTGATCAGGTTAGTGTGTAGAGATGATGGAACAGCTGTCGATGGCGGACCAGGGCAAGGTGGACGAGCTGAACGACGCGATCCGGCGGCTGACGCAGGAGAACAAGGAAGCCTTCAGCGCCAGGATGAACCTCGAGGCCACCAAGAACAAGCTGGAGAACCTGCTCACCAATAACCTGATCAGGTTAGTGTGTAGAGATGATGGAACAGCTGTCGATGGCGGACCAGGGCAAGGTGGACGAGCTGAACGACGCGATCCGGCGGCTGACGCAGGAGAACAAGGAAGCCTTCAGCGCCAGGATGAACCTCGAGGCCACCAAGAACAAGCTGGAGAACCTGCTCACCAATAACCTGATCAGGTTAGTGTGTAGAGATGATGGAACAGCTGTCGATGGCGGACCAGGGCAAGGTGGACGAGCTGAACGACGCGATCCGGCGGCTGACGCAGGAGAACAAGGAAGCCTTCAGCGCCAGGATGAACCTCGAGGCCACCAAGAACAAGCTGGAGAACCTGCTCACCAATAACCTGATCAGGTTAGTGTGTAGAGATGATGGAACAGCTGTCGATGGCGGACCAGGGCAAGGTGGACGAGCTGAACGACGCGATCCGGCGGCTGACGCAGGAGAACAAGGAAGCCTTCAGCGCCAGGATGAACCTCGAGGCCACCAAGAACAAGCTGGAGAACCTGCTCACCAATAACCTGATCAGGTTAGTGTGTAGAGATGATGGAACAGCTGTCGATGGCGGACCAGGGCAAGGTGGACGAGCTGAACGACGCGATCCGGCGGCTGACGCAGGAGAACAAGGAAGCCTTCAGCGCCAGGATGAACCTCGAGGCCACCAAGAACAAGCTGGAGAACCTGCTCACCAATAACCTGATCAGGTTAGTGTGTAGAGATGATGGAACAGCTGTCGATGGCGGACCAGGGCAAGGTGGACGAGCTGAACGACGCGATCCGGCGGCTGACGCAGGAGAACAAGGAAGCCTTCAGCGCCAGGATGAACCTCGAGGCCACCAAGAACAAGCTGGAGAACCTGCTCACCAATAACCTGATCAGGTTAGTGTGTAGAGATGATGGAACAGCTGTCGATGGCGGACCAGGGCAAGGTGGACGAGCTGAACGACGCGATCCGGCGGCTGACGCAGGAGAACAAGGAAGCCTTCAGCGCCAGGATGAACCTCGAGGCCACCAAGAACAAGCTGGAGAACCTGCTCACCAATAACCTGATCAGGTTAGTGTGTAGAGATGATGGAACAGCTGTCGATGGCGGACCAGGGCAAGGTGGACGAGCTGAACGACGCGATCCGGCGGCTGACGCAGGAGAACAAGGAAGCCTTCAGCGCCAGAATGAACCTCGAGGCCACCAAGAACAAGCTGGAGAACCTGCTCACCAATAACCTGATCAGGTTAGTGTGTAGAGATGATGGAACAGCTGTCGATGGCGGACCAGGGCAAGGTGGACGAGCTTAACGACGCGATCCGGCGGCTGACGCAGGAGAACAAGGAAGCCTTCAGCGCCAGGATGAACCTCGAGGCCACCAAGAACAAGCTGGAGAACCTGCTCACCAATAACCTGATCAGGTTAGTGTGTAGAGATGATGGAACAGCTGTCGATGGCGGACCAGGGCAAGGTGGACGAGCTGAACGACGCGATCCGGCGGCTGACGCAGGAGAACAAGGAAGCCTTCAGCGCCAGGATGAACCTCGAGGCCACCAAGAACAAGCTGGAGAACCTGCTCACCAATAACCTGATCAGGTTAGTGTGTAGAGATGATGGAACAGCTGTCGATGGCGGACCAGGGCAAGGTGGACGAGCTGAACGACGCGATCCGGCGGCTGACGCAGGAGAACAAGGAAGCCTTCAGCGCCAGGATGAACCTCGAGGCCACCAAGAACAAGCTGGAGAACCTGCTCACCAATAACCTGATCAGGTTAGTGTGTAGAGATGATGGAACAGCTGTCGATGGCGGACCAGGGCAAGGTGGACGAGCTGAACGACGCGATCCGGCGGCTGACGCAGGAGAACAAGGAAGCCTTCAGCGCCAGGATGAACCTCGAGGCCACCAAGAACAAGCTGGAGAACCTGCTCACCAATAACCTGATCAGGTTAGTGTGTAGAGATGATGGAACAGCTGTCGATGGCGGACCAGGGCAAGGTGGACGAGCTGAACGACGCGATCCGGCGGCTGACGCAGGAGAACAAGGAAGCCTTCAGCGCCAGGATGAACCTCGAGGCCACCAAGAACAAGCTGGAGAACCTGCTCACCAATAACCTGATCAGGTTAGTGTGTAGAGATGATGGAACAGCTGTCGATGGCGGACCAGGGCAAGGTGGACGAGCTGAACGACGCGATCCGGCGGCTGACGCAGGAGAACAAGGAAGCCTTCAGCGCCAGGATGAACCTCGAGGCCACCAAGAACAAGCTGGAGAACCTGCTCACCAATAACCTGATCAGGTTAGTGTGTAGAGATGATGGAACAGCTGTCGATGGCGGACCAGGGCAAGGTGGACGAGCTGAACGACGCGATCCGGCGGCTGACGCAGGAGAACAAGGAAGCCTTCAGCGCCAGGATGAACCTCGAGGCCACCAAGAACAAGCTGGAGAACCTGCTCACCAATAACCTGATCAGGTTAGTGTGTAGAGATGATGGAACAGCTGTCGATGGCGGACCAGGGCAAGGTGGACGAGCTGAACGACGCGATCCGGCGGCTGACGCAGGAGAACAAGGAAGCCTTCAGCGCCAGGATGAACCTCGAGGCCACCAAGAACAAGCTGGAGAACCTGCTCACCAATAACCTGATCAGGTTAGTGTGTAGAGATGATGGAACAGCTGTCGATGGCGGACCAGGGCAAGGTGGACGAGCTGAACGACGCGATCCGGCGGCTGACGCAGGAGAACAAGGAAGCCTTCAGCGCCAGGATGAACCTCGAGGCCACCAAGAACAAGCTGGAGAACCTGCTCACCAATAACCTGATCAGGTTAGTGTGTAGAGATGATGGAACAGCTGTCGATGGCGGACCAGGGCAAGGTGGACGAGCTGAACGACGCGATCCGGCGGCTGACGCAGGAGAACAAGGAAGCCTTCAGCGCCAGGATGAACCTCGAGGCCACCAAGAACAAGCTGGAGAACCTGCTCACCAATAACCTGATCAGGTTAGTGTGTAGAGATGATGGAACAGCTCTCTTATCCAAGTGCATCCAAAAGGGTCCCTAAATCCCGACAAAATATTATCACTCGATGGTTTTTGATGATATAATAGGCTTGTGACCTAAGATTTATTTACGATGCCATTTGAACCAGTTTTTGGAGAGGAACAAATATTTGTATGAGAGGAACTACAATTAAATAACGTAAATATACCAAAAAAATATTTTTAGACGGACGTCACTGCTTCATACTAATTGACGTTAAAGTATGACGTCACACGACTCACACGTTGCAATTCATACTTATCGATGTATGGAAAATCAAGTAAATTGATTCTAGTGATAGCTTTAAATTAACTCTTGGATAATAAAAAAAATGCATATTTTCTAAACTTTCAAGGTAAAATAAATTTATGATAAAATGTGGATATGGTGCCACGTGGATGAACTGGATTTCTTGATGGGAGGTCAATAGAAGGGCACACGTCCGTTTCGTATCGTGTATATTTGCAAAGAAAAATAATGATCTTTATATGATTTTAATTATATTTTGTAATTTATACTTTATTACAATAATTTGATGGTTTAGCAACACTACGTTGTCAACATGTACATGACGCAACTACCCTATTGTTCGCAGACGTAAAGACGAACTCGTCCAAGCCCTGCAAGAAATATCAGTGGAGGACAGGAAGCGGCGGCTAGCCAACAGCGAGTCAGACTTGGCGGGCGCAGAGAAACGCATCAAACAGATCAACAAAGAGAATGAGGAGGTCGAGCGGAAGGTGCAAGCGGCTGTGAAGAATGAGAAGGCTCTGAAGATTGAGTTGGACAAGTGGAGGAATAAGGTTAGTAAAGAGGAAAATGACGGACTTCTTTGTGCGGGTAGCTTGGCCTAGGCTCCAATGGCCTTTTGAAGCTTCTCCCAATCATCCAAATTTAGTGTACTTCGCCCCAGAGTGTGTTAGAGGAGTTGAAAGGAATCAATCAGATTAATAAGGAGAATGGAGAGGTCGAGCGGAAGGTGCAAGCAGTGGTGAAGCATGAGAAGGCTCTGAAGATTGAGTTGGACAAGTGGAAGAACAATGTTAGTAAAGAGGAATAAGTATGCCTTCTTTATGCGGGTATCTTGGCCTAAGCTCCACTGGCCTTTTCCAGCTTGTTCCAATCATCCAGATTTAGTGTACTTCGCCCCAGAGTGTGTTAGAGGAGTTGAAAGGAATCAAACAGATTAATAAGGAGAATGGAGAGGTCGAGCGGAAGGTGCAAGTAGTGGTGAAGAATGAGAAGAAGGCTCTAAAGATTGAGTTGGACAAGTGGAGGAATAAGGTTAGTTAAGGGTAGTTGCCATGCCAGAATGCTCACGGGGAAATATATAGGTAGCAGTTGTAGCATCTGGTCGATTCAATTGTTTTTCGAAAATCTAACCTTTTATTTAAATTGCCGTGTTAGTTCGGTTAGATTCTTGCAAGTCAATAGTAGATTCTTAACCAAGGGCTGAAAGTGACCCAAGCCACCCGAGTTCGTTCGAGCGCCAATAGTTCGAGGGTGAAATTAACACTACTTTTCATATCGACTGTGAAGAAAGTAAAATACTACAAGTATATTTTATTTTCGCGTAGTCCAATCGAGTTGAAACTGAGTACACTCGTTTGCGTCGGATTACATAACAATATTTTAAGGCGAGGCCGGTTCACTATCTGACGAAAAGATTGATTTTTGAGCTTCCAGTGTAAAGAAATAATGAAGAATTCTACTACAGAAAAATTACTGTAGACTGAAAAAGAAACAAAGAAACACATGGCTTGGTAACTGTAAATAAATTTTAAATATCACCATAAAAATAAACTTAATGTTCGAGATTTCGTAATTTTCAACGACAATCTATGTTTTTTTTTTATAAAAAGGATAGCTTTTTTATTGTTCGAATACAATAACTGGATAGATTTTTAATATATGTACTAAAAAGTGATGTTACACACTTCCGAACACGCACTTCCATCTGGCTTATGCTCAGTGAGAGCAAAGATAATTATAAGACAAGGAAGATTGCTAACTCTGTGGAAACGTCGCCGTAGTTCAGAAAATAATCCGAGATGGCGCTACTAGGCTCTCAATGAAAAAAGTAGCGTAGAATTCGTCAAAATATTGCATTTTAGTGTCCTAAATCATCATATTAACAAATTTTAAGGCATAAAATACACCATTGTCACAAAATAACACGCAAATAGCAAAATAATACAAAGCAATTTTTAATCGGTGACTAGATCCATCGATCGCACGTTTTTCTAAGCTGAATGGCTACGCGCGGGTATTGCATTCCGCTAGATGGCGCATATTTAAGAATCGTGCATAACTAAATAAACTTAAAACAATCAGAGATTTTGATTTAAAATCAGTAATTTAAAGCAAATTCAAATTTACTTTAGCACTATTTCAATTTTATTATTTGATTGAAATCTAAAACGAACCCTATCCAATAGTTTTTGCTCTAAACAAACATGGTTACTCCGACTAGAGTTTAGTATTTTTTCTAATGAATTCAGTCGTATACAAAATACCATTTCGTCCAAAAAGCGTACCCCTTGCTGAAACATATAATCAGAATCAGAAAAAGTATTAATTACAAGAAAAAATAAAATAATATAAAATAAACTAACAAACAGTACCTAAGTAAAAAACTGAATTTGTGACAATAGGCCCCAGTCTCAGCATGTGCTGGGCTAGGCTAGGCTGCGGCGCTACCACGAACTTCGAATCTCGAACTTCGTATATCTCCGTCTCTGTCGCTCGAGTACCATAAACCATAAGTGCGATAGAGACGGGGATATAAGTTCGAGATTCAAAGTTCGTGGTAGCGCCGCTGGTCACCAGAGATCGGTCGATCGCAGGCTGACAGCCTGACAAATATAACGGCGCACAAAGTACAACATTTACAAATACCTACTTACAACAAACTTGCTGTTGACACTTTCAGTATTCATATTTGCATATTTTAATCTAGCATCGGTAAGATTTCGATTTCAAATGATTTTAAACTAACCCGCGAACTTATTCTAAACTACTAAATTCTAAAACTACAAATATCGACAAACAAAATATTGTTAACATGTATGAGATTTGAACTTTGTCCCTTCTGCACGTAAGTCTGACAGATAGCTTTTGAGCTATGTAAACAGTTTGCGTTATGCTCTAAAATGTTAATTGCTTGACGCGACCGATTACCTACCAGCCTACCACACAATAAATTTGCAACCTTACTTCCAAAACGTAAGGTCTATTTTTGCTCATAACCCGTAGTACAATCTATAAACATACATAGACACACCACAGCTACACAGCCCCGCTATTCTGTAACTTGTTTTAAGCTCACCTCAACGCTCACCCACAAATATACCTTGACACCGCGATGCGTAGTAATTAAGCGTAGGTAGAGGTCTAGTTTCGTAACGGGTGACCGGCGGGGTGAGCCGCATTAACGCGTAGCGAATAACAGCCCTGCGTTTGCAGGGCTGTTAGCGCTTTGGAAGTTGGAATGGAACGGTATTATAATTATAACCAATTCTCCCGTTCGAACTCGTTTAAATACCTAAATCCCATAAAAACCACACGGGAATCACACAGCTTTACTGCATTTACTATTTTTTGCATACCTTAAACTAAGTAAGTGTGATTGCCAAGTCACAAAATTTTATTTAGTAAGCAAATGAAGATTAATAAGAATGCCTAACTTGGCTCTATGAAATATCTCACCACTTTTTATTGTGGAAGAGTTCCGAGACTTGGCCTATTTTTTACATGGAAGGTTTTTATGGGATCTCATTTCTTTCTGTGGGTTATTCTGATATCAACTTTGTATGGAAATGTCACGATTTTGAGATATACTAACTGCATAAGTAAGTTTGTAATCCTATACAAATTTATGCGATTACAAAGTTACTTTTGCAGTTGCTTCCCGCAAAACTATACAAACGTTATTTGTGGTTGGTAAAATAACATTTCCATACAAAGTTGATAACACAATAATCTACATTGACAAGAGTTGAAATCGTACAACGCCGTCGCGAAAGATATAATTGTTTTAAAGAATCTCACTCAAGGATTGTGTTCAAAATTGATATGGGAGGATCTAATAGGTCACAAAAACAAATCAGAGGTCAGAATGGGAAAAGTTGCCGTTCCGACATCTTGAAATTATTTAAAGTATTTATTTATTGGCCGGTCCTGCGCCACCTGCATGCAGCGGACTCCCACGACCAGGCCCCCTAGCATGGATGGCGTTATCACGCGATAAGTGATAGGATAAGCGCATCGTCTCGTTCTATCGAACGGTGTCAGCCAGGGACGGATGCTCTATCCTGTCACTTATCGCGTGATAAGGCCATCCATGCTACGGGGCCAGGTCATCATTCCACCATGTGGGGGGCCTACCCACGCCGCGCCTTCCGGTACGTGGTCACCACTCGAGAACCTTTCCGCCCCAACGGCCATCGGTTCTACGTGCACTCTTTTGGGGAGGCCTATGTTCAGCAGTGGACGTCTTTCGGCTGATATGATGATGATGATGATGAATTTATTATTTATTGCGCCGATTAAGTTTAAAATTGATAAAAAGTTATAAAAAAATCGCGATAAAAAACAATATAATTAACAAACCTGTGAGCAGCACGGCTATCACAGGACGGCCCGCGAGCTCTGTGTCGCGGCGAGATACACTATCCGTCTCTTTCTAACTAGGAGTAGCCAGCGAGCCTGTTTTTTAGGGTTCCGTACTCAAAGAGTAAAACGGGACCCTATTACTAAGACTCCGCTGTCCGTCCGTCCGTCCGTCTGTCTGTCACCAGGCTGTATCTCACTGATACCTTGATAGTTCCAGTTGAAATGTTCACAGATGATGTATTTCTGTTGCCGCTATAACAACAAATACTAAAAAGAAAATAAAATAAATATTTTTATTGATAATGGTACGGAACCCTTCGTGCGCGAGTCCAACTCGCACTTGGCTGGTTTTTTATTATTATTTTGTTTCTTTAAATTTCTCAGTATTTACCTAAATACTGGTGTGATGGGAAGCACGGGCCGAAGCCAAGTGCATCTCATATACCTATTACGTTTTAATTAAGACGGAAGATTTTGATGATGATGATTTGAGAGAACATCTTGATGATGATGATCGGAGAGATGTTCTTGGTTATGGTTTGACTCGGGTGGAAGATGAGTAACTGATGGGTGTGCATGGATTTGTACGTTAGTGAGTGAGTCATTCTGTAGGAATTTTCTGACTATTCTTATTATTGCCATTTATTCCCACAAAAACATTCGAACAAGAATTAAGTAGGTACATTTCGTTACATTAAAAAAACAAGCTAAATACTTAAATTAGTTTTGGGAAACCCAAGATTGGGCAAAGTCCTCCTCCATGCACGACCACGATTTTCTATCTTGCGCGAATCTAGTCCTTTTTTTAACACTTTTTTAATTTAGAAAAAGTGACTCGGCAAAAATATTAAGTGTAACAAATTTTCACGAGAATCGGTTGAGCCGGACAGCGGAACACCGGACATCGTGACAGACACCGGACGTACTATTACTTATTCTGTGACCGGACATACGAATGATTTTCGACACAAGCTGAGCGAGCTGAAGCATAGAACTTCGTTCGCTTCGCTCGCTCGTTCGATAATCAAATCACAGAAATCTAATATGGCATTCAACATGGTGGGCAAATAAGGTCAAGGCCAAAGCACACTATAGTACATTACTTACCTAGGGCGGTTAAACAAAGAATGTCTCAGATCGCAGGTATTTGACGCCCGAGCCGAAGGCAAGGGCGATAAATATGCGCTCTGAGGCTTTCTTTATTACCGCCCGTGGTGAGTACAAAATTTTACGTCTCTATCTGGCCAGGAAGTGGGGTTTTCCGCACGCATAGCGTGCGGTAATTCCTACTTTATGGCCAGGTATGACGTAAAAATATTTACCTACTCGTTGTCGCTACGTGCGATGTTTAAGGCCTTTGAAAACCTGATACTTACAATAGTTATTTGTTATACAAGGGTGCAAAGTTGTATTTTAACCGCGAGTGTGGAATTGAAACACGAGCTAGCGAATGGATTCTATGGTTCAAAAATAGAATCCTGAGCGTAGCGAGTGTTGCAACACACGAGACGTCAAAATAACTTGCACCCGTGTGTAACACAAATCTTTTCACCTCACTAAAGCGAGGAAAAAAACTTTTATATTATAAAAAGGGGGAGAAAAATAAAAAAATATTTAAAAAGAAACAGAATATTACAAAATTAAAAAGACATTTAATAAAGAGGGAAAGAGAAAAAACATTAAGAAACAAAAAAAATAACATTAAAATAAAGAAAAACTTAAAAAAGGCAAAAATTATTTCAGAAAACATTAAAAAAGACTGATAAAAGAAAAGCGAAGCAATAAAATAGAGACAAAAACATATAAAATAGAAAAAAGTTACAAAAAACAATATTAAGAAAAAAAACGTAAAAAAAGAAAAAAAATAAAAACTAAAAAAAAATATGTACTAAGAAAAAAGTTACAAAAAACATTATATTAAGAAAAAAAAGTAAAAAAAGACCAAAAAGGACAAAAAAACAAAAAAAAACATGTAAAAAGAGAACAGCGGAAAAAAATTAAAAAATGGAAAATGAAAAAACCTTGGAAAAACACATAAATCAATAAAAAATGAAATAAACATTAAAATATGGCAAAAACATCAAAAAAATAAAAGAGGATTTCAAACAACCTTAAAATAATAAAAAATAAACATTAAAAAAAGGAAAAAACGCATACAAAAGAGAAAAAAGACCAAAAAAACATAAAAAAGAAAAAAAAAAACAAAAACATTCAAAAAGAAACAAAACATTTATGAAAAGGAGAAAAAAGCAATAAACATTAAAAGAAGAAAAACAAAGCAATAAAATAGAGACAAATACATAATAAAAGAAAAAAATTACAAAAAACATTAAAATAAGAGAAAAAACGTAGAAAAAAAGTAAAATAAGACAAAAAACTCAAAAAAAAACATTTAAAAAGAAACAAAACATTTAAAAAGAGAAACAACATTTATAAAAAGGAGAAAATGAAAAAAACATTTAAAAAACAAAAAAAACATTTAAAAAACAAAAAAAGAATTAAAAACATTAAAAAAAAGAAAAAAACATTCAAAAAAGGTACCTAAATAAAATCAAAAATCTGATGGACGAAAAATGTCCTGTCTGGACTGACCTTTACATGTTATTATGTTTAAGAAAGTAACTAATAACACGTTCGGATTTCAAATATTCTTTGCACTCTTGTGGATAAAATGGAGTTTTGCTCTGTTTTTAAAGAATAAAAATGGGCTTTCCGAGCTAGTGAGGTGAAAACTATATTTATTTAGATGTACATACACGAAATAGTCAAAAACATTTGAGAAAAATTGTTAGGGAAAAAGTTGATTTCGGGATGATAATATTATAAAGCTATAAACACGAACTTAGAATCTCGAACTTCGTATACCTCCGTCTCTATCGCACTTATGGTTTATAGTACTCGAGCGACAGAGACGGAGATATACGACATTCGAGATTCGGACTTTGTGGTACGCTGTGATAATTACGTTAAGTCGACGCGATTTCGGGACTAGGTTTACTATAAATTATTTTTCACACAGACTACTCAACGAAAAAAATCTGAATCTTTAATTACGGGCGTTTGCTTAAAATCAAAAATTATTAAGGTTAAAATAATAAATAAGTTAATAGTTAAAATGACAAATATAATTCGGAAAATTTTGAATAAAATTAAAACTATTGTACTCTGCTTGATTCTAGTATACTTATCTAGCGGGACTAGCACAACTGAGCGTTTTTCAAAAAAAGTGTTCAAAACTTTTTTTTTCAGAATTTGTTTTTTTTGTTTATATTATTACTCAGTATCGTTATTACTATCGATCCTCATACAAGAAAAAAAGTGTTCCAGATTTTTTGTAAGGTTTTTCTTCCCGTGCGTACGACCATGTAAATAAAAAAAGACTGCATTCAAAAATGGGACGTCTGGAATGGAATATTTAAGACACTTTTTTTCTTGTATGAGGATCGATAGTATCAAAGATTCCGAGTAAGATAAACCAAAAAAATGCGTATTCTGAAAAATAAGTTTTGTACACTTTTTTTGAAAAACGCTCAACTGACGCCGCGACGTGTCTCGTGGCAAGAAAAAATACAAAAACAGGTTACAGGAGTTGGGACGCGAACCGACGTACTCAGACTTGTGAGTCAAACACCCGAACCACTCGACCAAAATCAAATGGCCGCATGGCCCAAAATTTTGTATCTTATGTTAGAGGTGACTACTTAGCAGCCTGCTTCACCGCTTACATTGAAAATAACGCCATCTAAAATAATAAGGGGAACTACGAGGTACCGGCGACGATATTAAGATTGACGTGTGACTAGTAGCATTGTATGGAGTGAGCAATCTTCCTTGTCTTAATTATCTTTGGTGAGAGGGAGACAAGATCGTGAACCGGCCTCGCCTTAAAACTGGTCTGATGATGGAGACGGAGGGTGCTATGGTATCTCCTCAAATGGGGTGTAGACACACAAAATAATGATGAATTTTCTCGAAAAAGGATTAAAAATATTGTCAAATGGAGAAAAAAGTAAAGCATCACCGACGCAAAAAGAGGAGTGTTATAAGTTTGACGTGTCTGTCTGTGGCATGGTAGCTCCTAAACGAATGTACCGATTTTAATGCGGTTTTTTGGCCGAAAGCTGACGTGATCGAGATGGTTCTTCGGGGATGTCCAAATATTACGTCATTTAAAAATAGGGGGAGGTCTGACTATTGGATGACGGTAGTCATTTTTCTAGGCGGGGAGGGTCCATTCTAGGAATTAACAGTATGATGATAAGGGAAAATCGACAAAGCCCTTAGCAACGTTTCAACAAAATCCGTTCAGCCGTTTTTGAGAAATTTTATTTTGAAATGAAAATGTCGGGGATTTTTCAAGTTTTCTTAGTTTTTAATTACAGGGACTGATTTCGGTTACGGTTATACCGGTATGAAACCGGTATTCCATTACGGTACCGTTATGTCGTAAAGGTATGCGCGCCGCGCGAACATAAAGGTACCGTAACCGTTTTGAAATAACGGTTAGCGGTATCAGTTTTAAATCAAAATGATACCGAAACCTTTATAATACCGGTATTATAAAGGTTTCGAAAAGTAAGCGAGCTGGCACTACAGAGGAAGCATTGGCTACTAAACATTTAAAAACAAAAAGACAAAACGGCAGCGCCTTTGGCAACAACGCCAGGCCAAAGTCGATATATCGGTACCCATAAAAAGCGGTTACGGTACCGGAAAAAATAAAGGTACCTTTATATTTCGATAAGAAAAGATAAATCTTGAAAGAAACCTAAGGAACCAACATATCTACATCAACTCGGACAGCCAAGCTGCTCTGCTGGCACTAGAATCACTAGAGTCCTACTCTAAACTAGTCCAGAATTGTAAAAATAATCTAAACACCCTGGCGAACTCCAACAAAGTCATACTTAGATGGGTACCAGGGCACTCCGACATTGTAGGAAACGAAAGAGCAGATGAACTTGCAAGGCAGGGCGCAGACACGGCCCTAGTCGGCCCGGAACCGTTCTGTGGCATCACAAAACGGAAAGCATATTCTCTGCTAAACAACGCGGAAAAATCAGAGGCAATCAAGCTGTGGAAGTTCACCAAAGGACAAAAACAAGCTAAAGCCCTGATCGAAGGGTTCAATAGTAAGCTGTCTAAAGAGTTATTACAATTCAAAAGGCACAAAACCTGCGCAGTGACAAGAATCCTGACAGGACATTGCAAATTGAACAAACACCTGTTTCAAATGGGTATGAAGCAGGACACAACTTGCAGGTTCTGCCAGGAGACAGAGGAGACTGCAATGCACATTCTCTGCTCCTGCGGACCACTCATGCATAAAAGAAGTACCTACCTAGGGCGGCACATAATGCACCCACAAGAAGTACAACATATCACCGCCCAAAGAATCTGGAATTTCCTGGAGGCAACGGGACTTAACGGTGAACTCTAAAACAAGGGCTGCCACAATAGATCACTTGCTGGTCGAAGCGGCATATTAAGGCCCACAAAAATAATAATAATAATAATATTTCGATAGCGAAATATAAAGGTTCCGCTACGAAACCGCTATTTGACAACCGATATGACGTCGTACCGTTAAAATAGAATACCGGTATTTTTCGGTTATGCAGTCCCTGGTTAATTATTTTGCCTTCTTTCTTTTAGAGTAAGGTGAAGTCTTGTAATTGCAACTAGGTAATATCTGTCTGGTTATTGCAACTAAATTACAAGACACCTTAATTAATTTTGAGTCTACACCCCTATTACATAAGATAAACCCGTCATGTTTTGACTCATTAGAGCCCTCTCACCGAGTAGTTGATGAGTTGATGACTGTGTAAATAGTACAGTTGGCAATAAAAGCTTGTACCAAAAATAATTGCCAGAAACTTATGTTATGTATTATTTTACACAGGAAAAAGAAGCGCAAGACAAAATGGAGGAGGACGCCAAAGGTCTGGAAAAGATAGCTTCCAAAGAAGTGTTGCTTCAGGAGAAGATACAAGAGTCTTTGGACAAGATCGCCGCGCTAGGGACTCTACCTAACGCGCCCGAGTTACACCAAAAGTATCAAAAGATGTCGCTCAAACAGGTAATACACTGTTTACTACACTGGTTACATTTTTCAAAAATAATTGACGCAGCTGAAAAGTCTGCAACTTTTTAAGGTGCTAATTTAAAAAAAAGCGGCCAAGTGCGAGTCGGACTCGCACATGAAGGGTTCCGTTAAATAAATTGCTTTCTACGATTTATGACGTATTAAAAAAAACTACTTACTAGATCTCGTTCAAACCAATTTTCGTTGGAAGTTTGCATGGTAATGTACATTATATATTTTTTTTAGTTTAATCATTCTCTTATTTTAGAAGTTACAGGGGGGGGGGACACACATTTTACCACTTTGGAAGTGTCTCTCGCGCAAACTCTTCAGTTTAGAAAAAAAATATGTTAGAAACCTCAATATCATTTTTGAAGACCTATCCATAGATGGGTTTGATGAAAAAAAAAATTGAGTTTCAGTTCTTAGTATGGGGAACCCCAAAATTTATTGTTTTTTTTTTTCTATTTTTGTGTGAAAATCTAAATGCGGTTCACAGAATACATCTACTTACCAAGTTTCAACAGTATAGCTCTTATAGTTTCGGAAAAAAGTGGCTGTGACATACGGACGGACAGGCAGACAGACAGACAGACATGACGAATCTATAAGGGTTCCGTTTTTTGCCATTTGGCTACGGAACCCTAAAAAGGTTATTCCGAGTAGGGCTTATTCCACCTAAATTTCATAATACCTTATTCACTATTACCCCTAATTTTCAAATAAACATGGGCTCATAATAACTAATAAAATAACTAAATTGTTTTGCAGCTTAGGCATTATGAGACTAAGCTATATTGAAATTCGGCCATATTAAGAATATGGTGTTATGAGAATAAAAGTTAGGTATTCTGTGATTTAGGTATTTTGAGATCTAGGAGTATTGGTATTAAATGGAAAATAGGTGGCATTATCCCCCTTCTCGTCATTCTTATCACCAAAAAAATAATCAGACACTTCTAGAATTGTCACCCATTCCCAATTCTCGGTAGAACGTTCGCTAAAACGCTTCTGTTTATTTTGTGAGCTTTTACCTGTTCTGTAACATTTGCTAGAATGTTCATGACAAGTGAATGCTTAAGTGTATCAGCGCCTTTATTTGAAAAAGACTAGATTTTAAATGCAATCTCTCATCACAGCTGTTCAAAGAACTAGAAAAGGCGAACCAGCACCTTAAGAAGTACAACCACGTGAACAAAAAGGCCTTGGATCAGTTCATCAGTTTCTCCGAGCAGAAGGAGAAGTTGTACAAAAGGAAGGAGGAGCTTGATATTGGGTGAGTGATACAAAAAAATATGTAAATACACTATTATTGTTATTACAATATTATTCTAGGTACTCTCTCTACTACACAAGCTACGGTAGCCTAGTGGTTCAGGCATGCGGCTGTCAAGCGGCGGTCGTGGGTTCGAATCCCGGCTCGTACCAATGAGTTTTTCGGAACTTATGTACGGAATATTTACCGTTAGCTTTTCGGTGAAGGAAAACATCACGAGGAAACCGGTCTAATCCCAATAAGGTCTAGTTTTCCCTCTGGGTTGGAAGGTCAGATGGCAGTCGCTTTCGTAAAACTAGTGCCTATGCCAAATCTTGGGATTAGGTGTCAAAGCGGACCCCGGGCTCCTTTAGGGGCACAACCGGGAATAACGCTCGGATGATGATGATGATTCTAGGTACACTCTCGTCGTAAGGACCGTATCGTTAATATGGGTGTTTATTTTTTCTTTGGCGTACCACTGAAGGACTGAATTTAACAGATGACATATATTTTTAGTTCACTAAACCTCTTTTTCCAGCCAGTTGTATGTGTACCCATAATTAACGATACGGTCCTTAGATATAGTTAATACACGGTGGAATTTAATCGGTGAGCAGGAACCCATTTTTCTAATTCAGTAATCGATGGCGGTCACGTTTATGTAGTACTTATATAGGTTATAGGTTGTACGCGGGCTGGGTTTCCGCAACTCGACGTCATAAATGCGCCTATTTTGCTTCTGGGTTTTGGCACTACTGTTATTCGTGCCAACCCAGTTCCACCAGGAAGCCTAGCAGACCCTTTACGTTGCCGACGGCCTCCGGTAGTGACCCCGGTGTTGCTCGGTACTTTGCCCTGTAGTCCGCCACTCCAGGACATGTCAGGATGACGTGGGCGGCTGTCTCGTCCTCTTCCATGCAGGCTCTGCAGAGAGGACTGTCTGTAACACCTAAAGTAAAAAGGTGTTTGTTTAGTAGTGCATGACCAGTTATAGCTCCTGTCAGAAGACGGAGTGCCGGCCTCTTTAGCTGCTTTAGCTTCCTTGACAATCCGGGGTTGATTGTCGGGAGGGCCTCCCTGGTTTGCCTGCAGGTTCCTAGGGTGTTCCAATGTTTTTGGTGTTCTACCTTGGTGTTTAGTCGCAGTGTGCTCCGCAGCCATGCAGAGGGTAGAGGAATTGTGGGTTCCGGTCCTACAGCTCTTGACTCTGAACCCTTTCTAGCCAGTGCATCCGCTGCATCGTTACCGCGTGAATTACTGTGCCCTTTGATCCATTGCAGGGTTATGTCGCTGTTATTACATACCTCTGATAGGATTTTGTGGCACTCGTGTACTTAAGTGGAACCAATTTTTTTTTTATCATAACTAATTTTTAAGTTGAAATTAAATTTTAATTAAAATTTATTGTCACCCTACTAATGGTTTAGTCTGAAAAGTTTAATACCTCTTTTCAAACTATCAGCCATAGAAACTTAAAACATCTGCGAAATAACGAAACTAATATCTTGTGGACGGATGAATCAACGTTCATGCGTGTCGGTATGTTTAATGTTCACAATGAACACTTTTGGGCTACAGAGAACACGTTTCTCACAAGAAGAAATGCGTTCCAAGTACGATTCTCGTTAAATGTGTGGGCGGGGATGATTAACGACACTATTATCGGACCTCTTTTCATTGAAGGCACGTTAAGAGGTGAAAATTACTTAAACCTGATACGGTATGTGGTCGAAGAACTGTTGGAAGACGTACCATTGCAGCGTTTACGCGATTTTAATTTCCAACATGATGGTGCCCCTGCACATTACGCTCGCAGGGTCCGCGAGTACCTGCATGAAGAGTTTCCACGGCGATGGATCGGTCGCGGCGGGCCCATTGCATGGCCATGGCCTCCACGCAGTCCGGATCTCACTCCATTGGATTTTTACCTTTGGAGTGATGTCAAACGAATTGTCTATCAACAAGAGTCCAACACGGTGGAAGAACTCCGCCAAAAGATTATTCGTGCTTTTGACCAAATAAAGGCAAACAATTATGTTTTGAACAGAATCCCGAACAATCACAGGTGTCGAGCCGAACTGTGTCTTCAGCAAGGGGGTGGACATTTTGAGCAGTTGTTGACTTATGTTTAGATTTATTTTTTGCTTAGTATGCCAATTTTAAATGATTTTTGCTGTTTTATTTATGAATTGCATGTCAACTAGTCAGCAGACAATAAAGATAAAATGCATTTCAAGTTAATAAGGTAGGTACAATCATTGTTGTAAGGTACGGGTAAGTACCTATTATCTATCACATGATAACAAATCGTAACGTAGATAACAAATGGCGGCAATCATTTATTGACGTCTGATCTGTCTAGTTTCCCGCCAAAGCCAGCAAGCACTTGACGTATGTACACTTACGAGTAACTTCCCTTCAATAAAAGTAGGGTGTCCATTTATTCAGTCAGTGTACATTTTACCGATGTTAATTAAGTGTGATTAATTAGACTGTGAGCTATATTGCACGAGATCTCACGTATTGGTTTCTGTGTAGATTGATAATTAAGATTTTTGGATTCCTGATCACCGATTAAATTCCACCGTGTATAGATATGTATCTTTGTATCTGAGCATAATTTTTTTACTGTAACATAAACTACTATTACTAAAATCACTGGCCATATGCAAGCAACAATACCTTTCATCAAAATAAGGAAAAGTGCTATGTTTGAATTCGTTCTTTTAGCGTCGTGGTTTTTCGATTCTCATCACACTGAGATTGAAATAAACTGACATAAATGTTGATTTAATTCTCATTTATCGTCATCACAATTTTGTCGTAAACCTTATCTCTAGCGTTAGACGCGTACATATAGTCCAAATGTGTGAAGCCCTCCAGGAAATTATATCCCACGACATACGGCAGCTTTCCTTTTAGTACATCCACATCAGCCTCATCCGAAAGCATATCGTTGTCACTATAGAACATTTCCACTGGCACTGTAACTCTCTTCACATCGTAATCAGGCGGCGTAGGCAGTCCATACTCAGCCATATTCAGTTCTTCCCCGAAATCGAACCTTGCAAACCTTCCAGAGTTGACAAGTTGTCCGTAGTGAACAAATTGGGCGGCCGATGCTCCAGTAGGTATATGCCCTAATATAACTGGCAGGAAACTGCCGTTTATGTTCTTATGGTCGGTGCCTTCTAACATGTATAGCAAATTCTCGCAACCGTTAGGTAGGTAACTGCAAGATACTGCTGTGATCCTGTTTAGTAAATCCATACTCGGCCATTTTGTCTTTATATTTGATAGGAAATAACCCAATAAGCTTATGGAGGAAGAAATTCTTCTTACGAATGGACTTTTCATGTTTCGCATCCAAGCGATCGGTGATAGAGCAAACATGATGTTGATCTTCTCATTGTATTCTGGCTTCATTGAATTCATCACAAAGAAGCTTGTAGTTCCTTGCGAATGTCCTACATAATACAGCCTTTCATCACCAGTTACATTTAGCACATAGTCTATCATCGCAGGGAGGTCGTACAATCCGATTTCCTCCCAAGTGAACTCCCAGAAATCACTGTTTTTCACGTCTAGTTCTTTATGAGACATCGCATGTTTGTTGCCTCTGGCGTTCCCCATCCATACATCGAAGCCTCTATCCGCTAGAATGTATCCTAAAGCTTTATCAGGCCCTTGTAGAATCCAGCTGTCAGAAGAGTCTATGATGCCATGCATTAGGAACGCAACCTTTCCGTTTAGAGTTGCATTTTTCCCTTGCAATCTGTGTAACGTCAGTATGTAACCGTCTTCTGTCGTGACTTTATGCTCTTCCATGATATATCCATACTTGGCTGCCAGTTCCATTACGCTTAAAAAGGCGTCTTGAGTTGCAGTCACTCCATTTGGGGTATTGCCAATTATAATATTCTCGACGCCCCATAAAAACGTAGCCACACTCGATACACTTTCAGTTATCCACGATCCGAATAAACTTCTACCAGTTTGATACTCGTATTCTTTTCCAAAAACTGATGACAATAATGCAAATAAAATAAATAATTTGGAATAATCCATGATTTACAATAACGTTCGAGATCTTAATGAATCGATTTGAGTGCTGTCGATATATTTAAAGTCCCATGAGATGTCATTAGCCTGACTTTGGATACTTAAATGTTAATTATGGCGCTCTTGACACCTTTAGATTATGGACACCGATTTCTTTAAAGCCAGTTACCGTAATCTAAATACCTAGTTTTACGATGGTTCTTTTCATATGATGACGTATTTCGTTAGTAATACGACATCGTTTTGAATGGCCACGTTTTTGGATTTACAAAGTTTGTCATTTGAGTTATTTTGCCAATTAACTATGGCTTTGTTTCTTATTGTATTAAGTTTACTATTTTAATTAATGTATCATACTAAGTAGTTCCCCAAGCCGGCTGGTCACCTTGGGGAAACATGACCACAACCCTCCAGCGTATAGCCGGCAACGGACACCCAAAACAAATAAGAAAACTATGAACTGAATAAGAAACACAACAGTTGGATATTACGATTAAGGTGGTTCGATTGCCATACAAAGCGTTAACTGACATTCGCGGGCTAACAGCGTGATATTTTAAGAAACTTATGTAACAAACTTTCATCAATTGGCTTCCCATTTGCGCCAAATTCCCCCTTTCCTAGAGTAAACTTGTATAAACTAGATTAATTTGAGAAAAATTGTTTTCCAAAAATATCACGTCCCAAACCAATTTCTCAAATTAATATAGTTTATACAAGTTTATTCTAGGAAAGGGGGAATTTGGCGCAAATGGGAAGACACTTTATGAAAGTTTGTTACATAAGTTTCTTAAAATACCACGCCGTTAGCCAGCGAATGTCAAATAATCGAACCACCTTAAGGGCTATAGTAAATAAATAACTAAATACTGTGTTTCTGATCTCATTGGTCTTACTTCAAAAATAAACATAGGAGAATATGTGCATTGCACGCTCTTAACGCCAATTGACAACATTTAGTTTTTCAAGTGGCCCATTTTATGATTTATTTCGCTAGAAAATGTTTTTTTAATCGGCATGTGTTTTTTTTATTTCTCCCTAAATTGTAATTTTCATTCAGAAATATCAAATTGAAAAGTAGCGAATTCCAGAAGGTCGTGACGTCAAAGTTACGGTTCTGTATGGCAGCTTGCACTTTCATATGACAGTCATAGTATTTATTAAACAAAATTTACACAATTTCGCGATTTTCTTAAAAACGGATGAGAAATGAAATCTGAAAAGTACTTTATTACGTTCAGGTAACATAATTACCGAAATGGTTTTTGAATTAGGCATCATTACATAGTTTGAAATGTTGTCAATTATTTAAAAAGTGCTTTGTCTATTAAACTATTCGAATTAATAATAATATTCCTATTAAAACACGGTTGTCAGAGCTTATTAGCTTAGGCAGGATGACCACGTGGTGGTCAACCACGGATGGTAAGTTAATCAGTCTATAGGGAATTTGTCAAGGAAAGTATGTCTTTCATTTGAACTTGTACAGTGCAATAATGTTAAAAATATTGTTTGCAGCGGTGAGAAAATCCGCGAGCTGATCGAAACCCTAGAGCACAGGAAGCTCGAAGCCATACAGTTCACGTTCAAGCAAGTGAGCAAGAATTTCACGGAAGTGTTCAAGAAACTAGTGCCTACTGGGCGCGGCAGCCTCATCATGCGCGTGGCTACTGACGACGGCCAGGAACTCAACACTGATGTAAGTAATAGTTATTTATGATACAAGTGCGGAAAGTAGGTAATTCCCAACGAGTTGGGAATTACCTATCCGCACGTGTATCATACAACATTTTACAATGCACCATGCGAGGAAATAAAGAAATATGCATAAAAGGTGAAATTTTAATTGTCACGAAATTTCATTATCGCACAGTATGCGGGAATTTTGACCTGAAATCCATTCCCGCACGGGCAGGTCCCGCCCGGTGACGCCGTGCTGGCATCGACCACTTCCCGTGGAAATGTTGAACCATATAAAGGGGAACATTCAGAGCAAGTGCATTGTAATAAGTATTTACAATGCACTTGCTCTGAATGTGCCCCTTTAAGTATATGGTTCAACATCTCCACGGGAAGTGGTATAAGCCGGCCCGGTGTTGCCGGGCGGGACCTGCCCGTGCGGGAATGGATTTCAGGCCAAAATTCCCGCATACTCTGCGATTTATGAGATTTCGTGACAATTAAAATTTCACCTTATATGCATGTATTTTTATTAAAAAAATGACTAATTAGTGAACAACAAAAAATACCTGTATCCGAAACGCTTGCAAATTAAAATTTGTGAAAAGTCGAACTAATAGCACTTTGAAGAATTAATTACCTATGTATTTAGTTATATTTATACTTGTATGACATCAAACATAAAAGTGTGTGCCCATGTTGGTACCCAGTACACTTTAATATAAAGATTTACGAAACTGGTTTACTTCCTAATGTCCTTATTTTCCGCAGGCCAACGCCGACCAGTTTACTGGCGTGGGCATTAAAGTTTCCTTCACGGGCGGCGAGGGCGACATGCGAGAGATGAACCAACTGTCCGGCGGACAGAAGTCACTGGTGGCGTTGGCGCTTATCTTCGCTATACAGAAGTGTGATCCCGCGCCGTTCTACCTATTCGATGAGATCGATCAGGCAAGTCAAATAATCGATATTAGAACCATAATAATATATCTGTCTTCTAAAGGGGGTGCAGCGGCGAAAAACGCCGAACTTCTGAAATGTAATAAATATAGAGGCCTCGGCAGAGAGTACAGCTTTGTACCCTTTGGCGTCGAGACCCTCGGTCCGTGTGGTCCCAGTGCGCATAAGTTATTTGCGAAACGTCTGGTTGATGTGACTGGTGACCGAAGAGCCGGCGGCTTTCTGGCGCAACGCATCAGCATTGCAATTCAGCGAGCAAATGCCGCCAGCATCCTCGGTACAATGCCTCGAGGGTCTTTTTTAGACTTAACGTAGTTTTAATTTAATTTAGTTTATGTTAATTATCATCTTGTATTTACTTTAGAGAATAAATCTAACGTTGAAAAAAAACAAAAATAAGGCCAGGTCAAAAGTACCCTAAACCGACGAGCATGTATGCGAAATGTTATGAAAGTGAGTGAAGCGAAAGTGGTTTTTCAGGATCGTAGCAAATGGAGATCCGTGATCTCTGCCTACCCCTCTGGGAAAGAGGCGTGATCATATGTATGTATGTATATCCAATAAAATCATCCAAGGCAGGCTCACTACCAACTATGCTAACCGGTCGTCAAAATCGTCGTAAGTTGACTGTCTGCTATACGAAGGTGCCCACGGTGACATGCTAGAGATGAACCAACTGTCCGGCGGACAGAAGTCACCAGTGAGGTTGGCGCTTATCTTCGCTATACAGAAGTGTGATCCCGCCTTTCTACTTTTTTGGCGAGATTGACCGTGAATACAGTTTCTGTTATGACAGTGATGGCTATTAAGATACCCATGGCGCTTTCCGTAAGATGCACAGTATAATATAATGTCCCTATCTTATCTTACTCTCTGTGTATTGCTGTATAACTTTTTTTACACTACACTACTACTGCAGAAGACTTCGTCCAGTAATGAACAACTATCACATTTATTTTGATATTTATTACATGCTTAGATCAAACGACTAAGTAATATGAACAATATTAGTAATGTTTAATATACATTATTTTCATTGTTAAATAGAAACCCTAAAAGGGTTTTATTGTAGAAAAAAGGGCGCTTAAAAACTATTGTCCAATTCAAATTGTGGTCTCCAACTGCACATCTTGACTCATGGGCTCGAAGCAGAACCGTCAGCATAAATATAGCTTTGCCGTGTCGCTTTCCCTAGTAATGGCCCTTTTTTCGCCTATTCAATTCGTTACCGAAATAGTTTAAAGAAAAAAAAACGCAAAATTTCTTCTGCTCATAATAGTGGTATCCTTATATTTTAATTGTGTTATTGTGGAATGTTTTCAAAAATAATGGAACTATTATACTACTAGTATTAAACGGTATTGATTTTTTATCGAAAACATTATTTCCTTACAAATGGGAGAACCTACAGAACTGCTCTGACTAGACGAAAACATATGCATCTGGGCTAGTAGTACTAGTCATTCTACTGTGTCTTGTATCAAGGCAAGCAATGTGTACCGCATTGTCGGTGTTATGTTACCATTTTTTTTTTTTTTTTGTCCGGGGGAAAATCCTCATGGATACCATCGCGCCACGGGGAGGAGCAGTGGTTATGTCAGACTTGTACTGAATAAAAACCCCCGGGTGTTCCTCACACCCACTTTTTGACCGGGATACGGGGACCATTATTCTTCCGCGTCCCGGCCAGTGGTCGTCCGCAGTCGGATCCAACACTGGGGGACCACCCATCCCCCCTCCATCAAAACAGTAGTGTGCCCGGAACACTTGGCACACCACCCAACCCGAGGACCCTACTCCTTCGGACGACGAACGTCCCCGTGTTCTATGCCTGGAGGTCCTCCTTATGGTGGCAGTCGGCGGTCGTGTGCCAGCCTCCTGCGGCCAACTCTCCGGCGGCGCTGCTGGGGCGCCTCTACGGCATCCTCTCTGGCCCGTTCCGCCCTTTCCTTCTGTGCCACTACTTCCTCACAGAAGGAAAGCATTGCCCTCCAAGATCTGTCGCTGTCGACCATAGATTTAACTACTACCGGCAGCGACAGATCGCCACCAATTACCTGGGCCAGTTCGTCCCTCTGACTCGCCCAGGCCGGACACAGCTCCAAGGTGTGCTGAGCTGTGTCCTCGGCCTCACTGCAGCTATGGCACTCCATAGTTGGTTCTCTCCCGGCTATGCGACACAGGTACCGTCCGAAGCAACCATGCCCCGTAAGTACCTGCGTCAGTCGGAAGGTAAGTGTCCCATGACTGCAGTCCAACCACTGTGACAGTACTGGGCGCACAGCCTCAATCGTTCTAGAGCCAGCAGATGGTGTTGCTAGCCTCTCTTTCCACAGCTCGACCGCCTGGAGCCGAAATTCCTCACGTTTCGCCTCCACCTCCCTTGGTGCTGGCCAATGGTCCTGGGACCGTGCCTCCTCACGCCAGAAGTACGAGTATGCGAGGATTCTGGCTTCGAGGTCCCAGGGCAGTGAACCGGCCAGCACGCACGCCGCCTCCGTGGAGACCGTGCGGTATGCCCGGATTGCCCTGACAGCCATTACACGTTGCGATCTTCGCAGCAGGGCAGAGGTCCGGCTGCCTAAGGCATCGGCCCACACGGGTGCCCCATACAAGGCCATGGAGCGCACCACTCCAAGGTACAGCCGCCGGCAAGAGGCTTTGGGCCCTCCCGTATTTGGAAGTATACGCCCGAGAGCTGCAGCTGCACCTAATAACCTTGGAGTGAGGCGCTCGAAGTGTGCCTGAGAAGTCCACTTGCTGTCGAGGACAACGCCAAGGTAACGCATCGTCGACCCGACGTTGATGGACTGTCCCCCCACCACAATGTGTGCACCGGCTGGGGGCGCCCTCCGAGGCCCATGGAAAGAAATGGCCTCAGACTTGTTCAGTGCAACCTCCAAGCCAATTCGCCGGATTCGGCCCACCACATGGGCTACCGCAGCCGTCGTCAAAATGGCCGTTTCTCGAAAGTTGCCCCCCCCGAGCGGTGACCAGCGTATCGTCAGCGTAGCAAATTACGTCCACTCCCCGCAAATTTGCTCCGCATAACACCCAGTCATATCCGACGTTCCACAGGAGCGGGCCTGCCAGGTTTTTAACCCGCAGGATCGCATCTACTGTGGAACGACCGCTGCGGAAGCCGAATTGGTTATTGACCAGATCGGGGCCCACTTCTCTCATGTACCTGACGAGCCGGGCTGCTATTACGCGCTCAAATAGTTTGCCCACCTCGTCCAGCAGAACAATCGGCCGATATGCTGACGGTGAATCTGTCGGGCGCCCATCTTTCCTTAGAAGCACGAGCCGGCCCGTTTTCCACTCACATGGAAAGCAGCCCTGTTCCACACATATCGAAAACACCTCGAAGCCTGGGCTCTAGGGCATCCATGGCCAGCACCAGTGCTCGACCCGGAATGCCGTCCGGTCCAGGGGCCGTGTTTTTCGCTCTCAGGCGCAGGATAGCAGCTCCCAACTCTCCTTCTGACACCGACGGCACCTCTCCCTCGTCTTCCTCAGCTGCCGACGGCGCCATTAGTGGTGGCCGATGTACGCCACGGTCGGGGAATAGTGTGGACACAACCTGGTCCAGGAGCTGCGGGTGAAGACTTTCCGTGACCGGGGGAGCCCAAGGGCGAAGTTTCGACCTCACCATCTTGTATGGCCTCCCCCACGGATCGTGATTCAGAGTCTCCAGCAGCGTCTCCCTGGACAACTCAATGGCCTGACTAATGGCCACTGATAACTCCTTCTTGACTGCAATGTAGGCCTCGTATAAGGAGGTCTCAACAGACTCATTTCGCACCCTTCGCCGGCGGTGGTGCGTGTACCGGCGTCGCGCAGTGACGCATAGCTCACGCAAGTGCGAGAGCTCCGCTGACCACACGGCTGTATACACGGCGTCTTGGAGGGAGACGCTTGGCCCGGGGCATCGCCACGTCACATATTTGCGACATTGCGTCCCGGAACCATCCAGCTCCTGCCTCTACCTCCGCAATCGGTTCCATCGAATCGACCTGCCATGCCTGGACGATGGCTGCCTCCTTAAGTAGCTCCCTATCCATTTTATTAAGCACCCATCGCGGGCCGAGGGTTAAAACACTCCGGTTTGGCGTGGTTAGGGTCATGAGAGGTGTTATGTTACCATGCCACAACCCTTGACTGTATGCATGTCGACATTTTGTGCGCGCCGCGCTAATAATTTTCCAGGCGGCGCCGAATCGCAGTACATTAGTATTTTTTTTAGGTAATGATGGTTTGATAATCACAGTGTATAAATAAACGTATTTTTGTATGTTCGACCACAGGCCGATATTGCATTGCCAATTATTTAGGCCGCCTACTGAGTCCTAGAAACTCATCGTTACATTCCGAGCGAGCGTTTTCATTGAGTTCATAGATGGCGCTATTAGTCTGCTACAAGAATACTTCCTAATATGTGTCTATCTATCCAGGCTCTAGACGCGCAGCACCGTAAAGCAATCGCCAATATGATCCACTCCCTATCCGACTCGGCGCAGTTCATCACGACCACCTTCCGACCGGAGCTGCTAGAGCACGCGCACAAGTTCTACGGCGTCAAGTTTAGGAACAAGGTGTCTCATGTCGACTGCGTCACGCAGGACGAGGCGCGCGACTTCGTGGAGGACAGCGTCACGCACGCCTGAACACAGGTGAGTGTGACACACTAGTGTAGTAATCATCCCTATCCGACTCGGCGCAGTTCATCACGACCACCTTCCGACCGGAGCTGCTAGAGCACGCGCACAAGTTCTACGGCGTCAAGTTTAGGAACAAGGTGTCTCATGTCGACTGCGTCACGCAGGACGAGGCGCGCGACTTCGTGGAGGACAGCGTCACGCACGCCTGAACACAGGTGAGTGTGACACACTAGTGTAGTAATCATCCCTATCCGACTCGGCGCAGTTCATCACGACCACCTTCCGACCGGAGCTGCTAGAGCACGCGCACAAGTTCTACGGCGTCAAGTTTAGGAACAAGGTGTCTCATGTCGACTGCGTCACGCAGGACGAGGCGCGCGACTTCGTGGAGGACAGCGTCACGCACGCCTGAACACAGGTGAGTGTGACACACTAGTGTAGTAATCATCCCTATCCGACTCGGCGCAGTTCATCACGACCACCTTCCGACCGGAGCTGCTAGAGCACGCGCACAAGTTCTACGGCGTCAAGTTTAGCTCACTACTAACTTACTACTTTTCAGTGGCATGTTCTGAAGTTTTCTCTTCTGTCCGCAGAAAAGATCAGCAGAGGAATATAGAAGACATGGATGCTAACCGACATGATTACGCAGCATACTTGGCCCAGAAGATAATAGTATAGTGCGTTGTACAGTAAGCCAAGAAAGTGGCTTACCATATTGTTTTCTGACTGTACCATTGTTCTTATGATGCTCGCGTTTTCGCGTAATTAACCAAGATGAATTATTTATAACTCTGACACTATATATATGTCGGTCTCGGCCGCGATAAACGCAACCATAACTGGCGTATTATGGGGCTGACTGAGGGTTAGGAACTGTAAATTGTAGCATTCTAATTGTTACATTTTCTTTTCTCAAACATGCAATGAAATATTCTCTTTACGTTCCTTATAGTAGACTCGGAAGTATCCTTTTTCGGGCGCAGCATCTCGAGGCGGCCTGAAATGGGATTTCATACCACTTTTCAACTTTCTTTTATTTCAACGTCCAACCTCATACAGACAGCATCAAAGATGGCGGCAGGTTTTACGAACAGCTGATCTTAATTTTTTAATTTATTTCATTGCATATTTGAGAAAAGCACTATAGGTACATGCCTCGGCGTTAAAACGGATTTCCGGCCAAGTAGGAATAGAGATACGAGGCCGTGTTTTCCCGGCCTCTGATGTAATGTACTATTTCTGTAAACCGTGTTATGTTAAATTATCAGCTAGATTAACAGGCCCGATTAGACTCATCAGGCAATAAAACTTATGTTCTTATTCATATACATTCATTAAACCTATGTTTGCTAAAATGCCGTTAAACTTAGCTTGTGTTTAACTGTGGCTTTGATATTTATGTTTGTGAGAAAGGGATATAGCACATTTTAGCTAACGGAGGTTTGTGAAGTTTTATGAATAAGGGGGTTATGATATTAAAGTTCAGGTAACTTTACATGTGGTGTAGACCCGATCAGTTTGAGACTGATCAAGCGAGCGACCGTCTCGTCTTGAGGTCAGTAAATTCTACATTAGTAAATATTATTTTGGGCAGTTCAAGTTTCGACGGTTTCATGCACTTTATAGACTTTTTTTGACAATTTATGTCAGTCTATTGCGGGAAAATACTTGACTATTGATCTATGTTTTTATTATTTTATTTAATTTAATTTAAACACTTTGATATAAATATTTTAGTAAGGATTATAAGTGGGTAGTTTCTTGTCAAGCTCTAGAAATGGTGACTTATCGATGTTCTAGTTTATTTTATTCCATAACTGTTTGATTCTGTAGACTTGTCAAGACTCGTTACCTACCGAGTTATTACAATAATAATCGCTTGGCATCACACATTTATGGTGTTATAGTAAAATCTATTGTCGTCGTTAGATTAAATAAGTTAAAAATACATTTCTATTTTTAAAACTTACACTGTTTTTTTTATTACGACGAGAAAGTTAACCCTTTTTCGGGCAGAGGGGTAAATACCAGGTCCGTTGTGATCCTTTGGAGTCACATGTGTATCCTTAGCTTTACCTATCAGGGGCCTATTTCTCGTACGTTACAAGTTCACAAGTCTACAAGCTTACATTTAAAATTTAATTGTACAAGTGTGTTTTAATTCTGTTTCTCGTAGGAATGATTACTACGAGTGCTACGACAATGATTACGACACTTTATTGAATTTAAGTGACAATCAATCTCATCAACTCGTCCTCAACAAAATGGCTGACTTGTGTTTTCGGAATATACAAGCGTATAATAATACGCTTTAGTAATGGAAAGCGTTTCTCAAAATTATCAATTACAAGTGTAAAATCAAACTCAGTTTCGTCAGCCACTCTATGAATGTTTACAAGCTTCAGGGTGGGTCAGTTTTTTTTTTATAATACGGGTGAATTCGTTACAAAATTATGATGTTATTGGTCATTTACTGGTTCTTTCCCAATTATAATATTTTTTTTTTAAATAATTTCATAGGAATGAGTTTACTGTTTTTTTTTGGAGAATAAAAGCTAAATTTAAATAATATTTCTGATTTTAACGAAGTGCATTCAAAACTTACACGTTTGAGATTTTAAAAATGTAATATCTTCATTTATTTATTAATCGATTTTTACTAAAAACGCACATTAGCAGTTTATAGAGACTCCTCATTATTTCGTGATAAGTCACAAGCTACAAGTATAAAGTAGGCTTTTGAGAAACGAAATTACTATTTTAGTATGTAGTATCTACTAGTGTTTGTCAACTTGTGAAACAACAACACGTGTGAAAACTCTTTTATCCCCGCTCTTGTAACAATTATACATTTATTTCAATTATATTAAATTATATAAATAAAGATTTTTGCTGCGAGTGTTGATGTTGAGTCCCGAGCAAGCGAAAGATTCTATATTTGAATCACGAGCGTAGCGAGTGATTCAAAATTAGAATCTTGAGCGTAGTGAGGGACTCAAAGGCACGAGATGCAAATATCTTTGCTCTCGTGTGATACATACAACTTTTCACCTCAGCAGTGAGAACATCGTCACGTTAAAAAATATATCGCTAGGCTTTTACGCACCTATAATATTCTGAATTTGTAATAGAGCACTGGTGAGACATCATAGTGTGGACTCCACACTATGATGTCTCACCAGTGCTCGATATCAAAAATAAAAAGCTACTTTGACTCACGGAGTGAGCAAAATCGCATTTTGCTCACTGTTTTCAAGCAGCAAAATATGCTTGTTCGAGCTGCTGAGGTGAAAAACATATTATCAAGTTTTGATTTATAGTGATGAGTTGATGACTTCGGCTTCACGTGTGCATTTTACAGGGTGCGTTCGTTTGGTAAGTGTGTGCGTAATACAAGGTACATTAGCGGTCATTTTACTTTCGCAAGTCGTTCAATTTGCTTCTCATTAGTATTGTTAGTAATAACTTCGGAGTTGATTTTTTTTCTGAGATTCACGTTTCTATAGCTCGTCCAGCAGTGTTTGTAGTTTTCTGTTTTCTTTAGTTCCCTGGCCAGGTAGTGCAGCTTTGAAGCGCGTATTTTTTAGGGTTCCGTACTCAAAGAGTAAAACGGGACCTTATTACTAAGACTCCGCTGTCCGTCTCACCAGTATGTATCTCAACAACAGTGATAGTTTGACAACTGAAATTTTCACAGATGATGTATTTATGTTGCCGCTATAACAAAAAATACTAAAAACAGAATAAAATAAATATTTTTATAGATAATGGTACGGAACCCTTCGTGCGCGAGTCCGACTCGCGCTTGGCCGGGTTTTTTTTTACTTATTAGTGTCGAAGTTGTCTCGACTATGACTGTCGAGTTAGCTACACATTATGGCAGGCCACGGCTTCCCCCAGTTTGCTCACCATGTTAATAAGGGTGGTTTAGTTTCGGTTTTTTGCGTTGGGACATTTTTTATCTCGATATTGGTTTTACGATTATCCCGTTGCAAGTCTGAGATTTTGTTTTCGAGCGTGGCGATGTATTACCTACTACTTCCTGTCATCGCGGGCCTCCGACTCTTAGTTTTTTAGTAAAACGGGAACCCTATTACTAAGACTTCGCTGTTCCTCTGTCTGTCACCAGGCTGTATCTCAAGAACCGTGATAGCTAGAGAGTTGAAATTTTCACAGATTCTGTATTTCTGTTGCCGCTATAACAAATACTAAAAACAAAAAAAAAAATTTAAGGAGGGCTCCCATACAACAAACGTGATTTATTTGCCGTTTTTATAGATAATGTTACGGAATAGTTAGAATTTTTATAGATAATGGTGCGCGAGTCCAACTCGCACTTGGCCGGTTTTTTGGTTAAATTTTGGTCTTGCTTTCCTCATATAACACGGACAGGAAAGAGATGGAGTCCTCGATTTGTTGGGTAAGTAGTCTGTTTAATGTCGTTCAGCATTGATGCATTTTTTTGATTTCTCCTAAATAAGACTGTTGATATAATTTGTCTTGATTTCATTTTTGAAGTCTAAAAGGTCGTCTTTTTCGTTTCGTTCTAATTTGTATATTGTAGTTGGTTGGAGTTACCTGGGAATTCTCAGCGTCCGACATGCTCGGTTCCGATGAGCTCCTTTCCATGGGTCCACCATGGCCGTATCTATAGGGAGGGCATTATGGGGGCAATGCCCTACCTTAAAATCTGCCTCACACAGATTAGATCAAGTAAAATTTTGGCTTGCGCCTTACCTGTAATTACGGCTGCCCTATCTATACGACTCTGGCTACGGCCCTGGGGTCCACTATAGTACTAGGGTGTTATAATTGCAAAGGATATGCAAATGTCACTCTCTTACGCGTAGTCGATCGGCCAATCACGTGCGTGGGCGTGGTTTGCTCATCAGTGTCCGGCGCAAAAGGGACAGAGCTATAACCACGAACTTCGTGTATCTCCGTCTCTGTCGCACTTATGGTTTTTGGTACTAGAGCGACAGAGACGGAGATATACTAAGTTCGAGATTCGAAGTTCGTGGTAGCGCCGCAGGTATTGTTCGATGCGGACTCACGTTTGCTGTGGTACCAGGATAGCAGAAGGGCGCCGGTAAAACTGTGACGTCAAGGTGCAATGCACCTAACAATCTTTGCGCTCCCATTTTTTCTGGTTAATTATTTGAACTTAAAAATGTATTTATTTTAATATTTAAAAGCGACACGGTTCAATAGACGGCTGTCCTACACCAGAAAACGGTCAGAGGGGAAGGGAGGTCCAAGGGCAAGGGTCTTTTCTTTATGAATTGTATGATACATTGCCATAAGTTGGGTTGGGTAGCTTTATGGTGAAGGAAAACATCGTGAGGAAATCGGTCTAAACCCTTTGGGTCGGAAGGTCAGATGGTTGTCGCTTTAGTAAAACTAGTGCCTATGCCAAATCTTGGGATTAGGTATCAAAGCGGACCCTGGGCTTATAGGGCACAACCGGGAATAACGTTAGGGGGATGAAGATTGCCATTAGGTTGAGTTACGACCATCACTTTCTCTCGTAAAAGTTGCAGTCAATTACTTAAAACTCTGCTGTGTCGCCCCCGACACTAGCAGAGTTGACATTGTATCTCGTTCCTACTTGCGGTGTTGTCTATGCATGCATCATTGTCACTCATTTGACAATAAATTGTGCATGTGTGTGTGAGTCTATCTTCTTCTACTGGTTTACGGTTTGTGCTACTGCTGCACTCTGGCGGCAGAACAATGCAGTACCTATAGAGTTCCCTAATAGCGAAGACACAGTAATGGTTACTAAACTTATTGATGGGTATTGCAAAAATGAAACAAGGTTTAAGTAGAAGTATGTATTTACAAAAGTAACTGACAGATCACACCATATTGTCGGCCTCGTCCTATTGCTTTCGGAGCCTTATGCTATAGAATATATTCAATGAGCCACACATTGAGGTATAATTTACTGACGTACTAAAGATGACACGCCGAATAAGAAGTTTGCGCTACGCGTTGCAGTCCATGGGCCGCACCGTCTCAGTGTATTCTATGACAAGTTACACCCCCCCCCCCCCCCCCCGCATGCCCCCCGCCTTGCCGGCCGGTTGTCTTCTCCAGTACGTTAGTACATTATACCTTAATGGAGCCATACGATATATTCATAATCATATTTTTATAAACAGTTACATGTAACAACTATGATATGCATATGCAAACTTAATAATACTGCATCTGAAATCTTATTCGGTCTCACGATTTCGCGTAATTCCATGTCGTGCCTTATAAGGTTCTCATTGGTTACATAGTTCAAAAACATCATTTGCCCTGTCCACTTAAGATAAGATATAATATTTGCAATGTCAAGGAATCATTATTATGCGTTATTGTAAATTGGACACAACTACATGTAAGAGGGGTCTTACTTAAGTTTTTTACCTATACATACTTAACCCTTTACCAGGCGAAGGGATATATTCCTCCCACATCTTATATTGGTTACCGTTGTCAGGTTTTAACTCCAAACCTCCTACAAAATATTTTGTCAATCCCTGAAAATAGTATTTTATGATCTTCATTCACAACACGCTTCTAAATCGCGTAATATATCTTTGGCAGCCGTTTAAATTCACTTAAACTCTAATTTCAGTAAACTACGGAGAAATTCGAACACTTTCCTTAATTTCTATGGAACAGAAGTACATAGGTCGAACAATTTTTTGATATTTTATAGATTTTGAGTGTTGAAAGGTAATCTAATCCTAAACATTGCTAAATATTCATGCATTATTGTGTATGACCAGAATTAGGATGTCGGTTGACATTATCCCATGGCCTTAATAGAGTTTAACTGTGCGGGAGCTATTCTTCCCATGGCCCGGTAAATTGTCTTGTCATGTCATAAAAACTCACGTAAGTAAAAAAACTGTTTTTGTGTTCAACCGAGAGCGAACTCATGTACCTAGCTATAAAATCTCCTTTTAAAAACTTTCCCTGAAGACTTTGGAGTTAAACCTTGACTTTGATAACCGATATAAGATGTGGGATATCCCTTTCGCCTGATCAAGAATTATAATACGATAAAATCGAGTATGACAGTTAATTACTTAGACAGGCGATGGGATAACCGTAACCCACATTTTTATTTCTGGTTTAAAGGAACATCTCCGACTTTCGTAAATACATTTTTTACAAGGCGTTCAATACGGTTGTAACAGTATATTAAGTACGTATGAAGACACGCTAGTTCTTCGGGGCCTGGTAAAGGGTTAATGGGAACATTGACAAGCCCTTATGTCTTTTCATTATGGCATATTTCTTGCTAAAATAAGCCACATCCACACGGTCCTGCAAGTCAGAAGGTAGAGCTAGGACACCAAGGTCATTACATCACCAAGGTATTTTATTATTTTCGAACCGGTGGTAGTTAATCGACATGCATGGGTGCATGTAATATGCCTAAATTGAAGAAAAAAACTAATAGCTTGCAGGATCATGTGGATGCGCCTATAAGCACATATAGAAGGATGTTACATGACTGGTACATTGATAAGGTTTTCCGATTTCCTGCAGATTCTATCAAATATTAGATAGTTGAGCTCCGTAACGTATTTTTGATTAATGATGTTATTACATATACACAAATTACTGAGTGAATCTAAAAGTAAATATCTAGATTTCTAGGCTTCTCTTGTCTCAGTTTGAACCTAAGATAGTATTTGGATTCTGAGAATATTGTCTAACGTAGACTGAAAAATGAATAACATGTTTGTTTATAAAAATGTTGAAAGCTCATGACAATTATTTTGGTAATGAATAATATTGAACACTATTAATTACTTTACTATCTATTATATAGATTAACTCTGAATAGGTACAAGTTTAAAATACATTATAATATATTGCCCTACAAGGATATAAAAATCTATTTTAACAGTCACACAGCTCCCATATAATCATACGAAGGCACACGGTCATACAATACAAACTTTGGAAAAATGCAGTCTAACTATAAAACACAACACACAGATATATTTTAAGTAAAAAAACTTTAATACTAAAATATTTCAAAACTATGACTAAAATGTTATTTACGTAATAAAAGTTTAAAAACCAAAATCACAACCAAACCGTATACAGTAAAGGTATCGTTCCACCGGCGACCACAGTGAATATAGCTGAAGTTAGAAAGTGAAAACTAGTAATTAATAGCAACTTTAATGTGTTCATCTTCGAGCGTGAATGAGCTGTATATTCGAAATTCGAACTGGGTTGGTTACAGATGATTTCTTTGATTGACCGTTTCTATTGGTTTGCTGTAGTCGGCCGTGGAAAGAGACTAGGTATAGAAAAACCTAAACACAGATCGAGCTCTAGAACGAGCACAGAGACGATCCCTTTCAAAGGGTGCAAATCAACTATTAACCGAAACAAGTAAAATCTTGAAATTTAAAAGGTCTCTGACCCTGTCACATATTTGGTTGTATCTGATCTTAACAAGTTATTTTGCAAGATCTCTATAATCATTAATCATACTACTTTTATTACTTACAAACATATACATAAGTATTTCAATTAAAGTCCCATAGTGAAACCAACCAAAGTTTAGATAAACCAATGGTTTGCCTTGCAATCCGGTAGCTTTTTACTGTATTACGAAAACCAGCTCCAAGTTTGGCATTTTGTTTTATTAAGTGTATGTTCAGTGTAGTGTTATTAAGTGTGTGTCCGAATTGCTAAACTTAAGTGGCAGTGGGCGGGGCACATTGCACGTAGAACCGATGGCCGTTGGGGCGGTGCGGTTCTCTCATGGCGACCACGTACCGGCTTGCGCGGCGTGGGTAGGCCCCCCACAAGGTGGAGGACTGATGACCTGGTAAAGGTCGCGGGAGTCCGCTGGATGCGAGTGGCGCAGGACCGGTCATTGTGGCACTCTTCGGGGGAGGCCTATGTCCAGCAGTGGACGTCTTTCGGCTGATATGATGATGATGATGAAGTGTATGTTCAGAACGTATAATGGTTCTACTATAAGCGATCGCATTAACCTTTCGTGTGTGATTTGGATCCTGCACGGCTTTCACAAGACGGCCGCGACATACTCTCGAGCTCTCTCGCGCTATCAGTCTCTTTCTAAGTGGTCTAGTAAGAGAGAGATGGATAGCGCGAGAAAGCTCGAGAGTATGTCGCGGCCGTCTTGTGATAGCCGTGCTGCACATAGTTTAATTATTTATAATTACCTTTTTGCATTCATTTTTAGAACAATTTTATTTGCTTTATTCATGAGACCACGTACAAAAAAAAATTATCCAAGCGGATCGGATTATCAAACTAGTTTTGTTCAAAGGAAACAACACAAATGGAAGTGTTCCTTTACATTTCTATTGATCCATTTTGTAGGAACCTGGGACCTGGGATACTTGAACCCACCACATACGAAAGGTCAACCTTGGTCACTCCTTCTAGCTCTGGTAAGTTAGAATTTTCACTGGTTATAATCAAACGAAACAAAACAAATGAAAGGAACACTTTAAGTTTTGAATCACGTTCTAACTTATCCATTCTGTATGCGAGTATTTAGTAGTATCCATTCTGCATTTGCATTCGAGGCTTGAACCACATACGAAATGTTAAGGCGACCTATTCCAAACACCATCAATACACCGGTAGCATTCCGATGTTGGCGAGCGCGACCCACTGGTTTGTATTAAACCGGAACCCCACTGATGCAAATGTAGGTAGATACTTCCACAGCAGTGTACGAGCACGCTACGCACGAAATGACGTCACTGATACAATGGACCCACGTGGGCAGGGACTGATTTCGGTTACGGTTAAACCGGTATGAAACCGGTATTCCATTACGGTACCGTTATGTCGTAAAGGTTATGCGCGCCGCGCGAAAATAACGGTACCGTAACCGTTTTGAAATAAAGGTAAGCGGTACCAGTTTTAAACGATACCGTAACCTTTATAATACCGGTATTATAAAGGTTATCGAGAAAAGTAAGCGAGCTGGCACTCTACAGAGGAAGCATTGGCTACTAAACATTTAAAGATAAAAAAGACAAAGCAGCAGAGCCTTTGCCGGCGGTTTGGCAACAATTCCAGGCCAAAGTCGATATATCGGTACCTTTAAATAGCGGTTACGGTACCGGAAAAAACCTTTATATTTCGGTAGCGAAATATAAAGGTTCCGCTACCGAAACCGCTATTTGACAACCGATATGACGTCATACCGTTAAAATAGAATACCGGTATTTTTCGGTTATGCAGTCCTTGCACGTGACGTGTATAGCGTGTGCGTGCGTAGCGTGCGCAGCAGTGGGGCTCCGGCCTTATGAAACAAGGCGGATGCGAGCAACTCCAGCGAGAGGCAGTATCGTCCCGCGACGCCGCCTGAACGCCTTGCGGATATCGCACCTGTATGGTTTCGTACCATATGTGTGCATCTGAGCGTTTTTCAAATGTACATTTTTTTTTTTAGAATGCGGTTTTTTTGGGTTTTTATATACCTATTGTCCCAGATTTTACTATATTAGTATTTTCTACCAGTGTCACAATAAATAAAAAAAGACTGTGACTACAGCCTAACCTAGTTAACCCAAAAAAATCGAATTCCGAAAAAAAATTATTATGTACACTTTTTTTTAAAACGCTTATGTGCATCATGTCGTCTCGCCTTGGTCGCATTGAGCCGTATATGCTATCAATCGCCTACCGACCTGTCATTCAGCACAGATGGAAATTCGTCAACACGAAATGACCATTTTGAAATTGGACCAAAAGTAATACCACCAAAAGGGAATATGGTTAAAATAGAATAGTGTGTATAATAGTGTCACCTAGACCGGAATGCCTGACAGTAGTGTCCCTTCACTATAAGTTCCGCCGCAGCAGCCCGACGGGCAGCGGCACGGCGTACGGCGAGTGCCAGTCCCGCGAGAACACGGCTTCACTATAAGTTCCGCCGCAGCAGCCCGCCGGGCAGCGGCACGGCGTACGGCGAGTGCCAGTCCCGCGAGAACACGGCTTCACTATAAGTTCCGCCGCAGCAGCCCGCCGGGCAGCGGCACGGCGTACGGCGAGTGCCAGTCCCGCGAGAACACGGCTTCACTATAAGTTCCGCCGCAGCAGCCCGACGGGCAGCGGCACGGCGTACGGCGAGTGCCAGTCCCGCGAGAACACGGCTTCACTATAAGTTCCGCCGCAGCAGCCCGCCGGGCAGCGGCACGGCGTACGGCGAGTGCCAGTCCCGCGAGAACACGGCTTCACTATAAGTTCCGCCGCAGCAGCCCGACGGGCAGCGGCACGGCGTACGGCGAGTGCCAGTCCCGCGAGAACACGGCTTCACTATAAGTTCCGCCGCAGCAGCCCGCCGGGCAGCGGCACGGCGTACGGCGAGTGCCAGTCCCGCGAGAACACGGCTTCACTATAAGTTCCGCCGCAGCAGCCCGCCGGGCAGCGGCACGGCGTACGGCGAGTGCCAGTCCCGCGAGAACACGGCTTCACTATAAGTTCCGCCGCAGCAGCCCGACGGGCAGCGGCACGGCGTACGGCGAGTGCCAGTCCCGCGAGAACACGGCTTCACTATAAGTTCCGCCGCAGCAGCCCGCCGGGCAGCGGCACGGCGTACGGCGAGTGCCAGTCCCGCGAGAACACGGCTTCACTATAAGTTCCGCCGCAGCAGCCCGCCGGGCAGCGGCACGGCGTACGGCGAGTGCCAGTCCCGCGAGAACACGGCTTCACTATAAGTTCCGCCGCAGCAGCCCGCCGGGCAGCGGCACGGCGTACGGCGAGTGCCAGTCCCGCGAGAACACGGCTTCACTATAAGTTCCGCCGCAGCAGCCCGCCGGGCAGCGGCACGGCGTACGGCGAGTGCCAGTCCCGCGAGAACACGGCTTCACTATAAGTTCCGCCGCAGCAGCCCGCCGGGCAGCGGCACGGCGTACGGCGAGTGCCAGTCCCGCGAGAACACGGCTTCACTATAAGTTCCGCCGCAGCAGCCCGCCGGGCAGCGGCACGGCGTACGGCGAGTGCCAGTCCCGCGAGAACACGGCTTCACTATAAGTTCCGCCGCAGCAGCCCGCCGGGCAGCGGCACGGCGTACGGCGAGTGCCAGTCCCGCGAGAACACGGCTTCACTATAAGTTCCGCCGCAGCAGCCCGACGGGCAGCGGCACGGCGTACGGCGAGTGCCAGTCCCGCGAGAACACGGCTTCACTATAAGTTCCGCCGCAGCAGCCCGCCGGGCAGCGGCACGGCGTACGGCGAGTGCCAGTCCCGCGAGAACACGGCTTCACTATAAGTTCCGCCGCAGCAGCCCGCCGGGCAGCGGCACGGCGTACGGCGAGTGCCAGTCCCGCGAGAACACGGCTTCACTATAAGTTCCGCCGCAGCAGCCCGACGGGCAGCGGCACGGCGTACGGCGAGTGCCAGTCCCGCGAGAACACGGCTTCACTATAAGTTCCGCCGCAGCAGCCCGCCGGGCAGCGGCACGGCGTACGGCGAGTGCCAGTCCCGCGAGAACACGGCTTCACTATAAGTTCCGCCGCAGCAGCCCGCCGGGCAGCGGCACGGCGTACGGCGAGTGCCAGTCCCGCGAGAACACGGCTTCACTATAAGTTCCGCCGCAGCAGCCCGCCGGGCAGCGGCACGGCGTACGGCGAGTGCCAGTCCCGCGAGAACACGGCTTCACTATAAGTTCCGCCGCAGCAGCCCGCCGGGCAGCGGCACGGCGTACGGCGAGTGCCAGTCCCGCGAGAACACGGCTTCACTATAAGTTCCGCCGCAGCAGCCCGCCGGGCAGCGGCACGGCGTACGGCGAGTGCCAGTCCCGCGAGAACACGGCTTCACTATAAGTTCCGCCGCAGCAGCCCGCCGGGCAGCGGCACGGCGTACGGCGAGTGCCAGTCCCGCGAGAACACGGCTTCACTATAAGTTCCGCCGCAGCAGCCCGCCGGGCAGCGGCACGGCGTACGGCGAGTGCCAGTCCCGCGAGAACACGGCTTCACTATAAGTTCTGCCGCAGCAGCCCGCCGGGCAGCGGCACGGCGTACGGCGAGTGCCAGTCCCGCGAGAACACGGCTTCACTATAAGTTCCGCCGCAGCAGCCCGCCGGGCAGCGGCACGGCGTACGGCGAGTGCCAGTCCCGCGAGAACACGGCTTCACTATAAGTTCCGCCGCAGCAGCCCGCCGGGCAGCGGCACGGCGTACGGCGAGTGCCAGTCCCGCGAGAACACGGCTTCACTATAAGTTCCGCCGCAGCAGCCCGGCGGGCAGCGGCACGGCGTACGGCGAGTGCCAGTCCCGCGAGAACACGGCTTCACTATAAGTTCCGCCGCAGCAGCCCGCCGGGCAGCGGCACGGCGTACGGCGAGTGCCAGTCCCGCGAGAACACGGCTTCACTATAAGTTCCGCCGCAGCAGCCCGCCGGGCAGCGGCACGGCGTACGGCGAGTGCCAGTCCCGCGAGAACACGGCTTCACTATAAGTTCCGCCGCAGCAGCCCGGCGGGCAGCGGCACGGCGTACGGCGAGTGCCAGTCCCGCGAGAACACGGCTTCCAGCTGTTGACGGACGTCCTGCGTGACGTTGGAGCCGCGCGGCTCCTGTAACAATTACATTTCTACTTTCAAAACAAACTTTTAAGCGACTTCAAATCAGTAGGCAAATTGCTTCAAGTTTGCTTGTAAAATTTGAAGAGTTCTCTCGATTTCTCCAGGATCCCATCATCAGAACTGGATTTTGGTGACAACGGGATCAATCTGGAAGTATATGCTTTCAAACAAAGAAAAATAATTTTAAATTTACGAGTAAGTTAGTGGAATTTGATTTTCTTTCAATTACCATGTCAAACCAGAAGTAAAAGGCTTTTTGACGGGTGCGTCTCACGAAATATAACAACATAATATATAATTTCATATTAATAACGTTGACAAGATATAATGAACGTTAGCTATAATAACAAAATCAATAAAATTATAAGGAATAACGGTCAGTTGCCATAATATTCATTTTATATAACGTTTTTTTACATAACACTCAAATTTACTAATTTCAGTTGGTATAACATGCAAAACGTATAACGATCATAATACATAATATCTTTTAGTATAAGCATTATAAGATATAAGAGACATGAGATATAAATCAGAGCCCGCGGAATAAGGTTAAGGCAGCTAGAAAAAGGGGGGCTCGGGGGGCGTAGTAAAAAACAAATCAACAATTGTATTTTTGGTAGGTTTAGGTTATGGTTATCTTGTGTCCCTTAGAGCGGGAATAGGCACCCCGTGAAGCGGGGTGACGTCGAAACGCTGGCGGTTAGGTTAGGTTTAGGTTAGTTTAAAATAATTGCCATGCGTTTAAAAAAAAAAAGTTCTATTAGGTTAGGTTACAAGGAGACAATTTACTTTTACTAAATGTTCAGGATTAATAAGGGCTCAACTGTAGAATATCTGGCATGGAGTACAGGGTTCATATTTTTTTTATAGATTGTACTCACCATAAGACGACTCCTCGCCAAATTTCAAGTTGCGGAAACGCTTGGTTTGCGAGAAAAAAAATATTAAAAATTTCATACACAGTCCCGATTTTATGACCGCCATGACGCATATTTTTCTGTTTCTTTGCACGTGTTGTCATTGATATGTTCCTAATAGCGTACTTATCCAATCCTTTTGTTAATCATTTGCATATTCTACTCTAAGGCAGGTCGGTGTAGGTACGACGACGAGCGAAGCGAGGAGGAGTGTTAGGTGTACCGCGACCCTACAGCGCGCGAGCCGAGCGAGCGAAGCGAGCGTGCCGCGGTAGCGGCCGGCGAAGCGCCAGAACCGACTTTATACGAAAACAGGCCATAATATTGATGAAAATGTCAATTTCATATGAATTTTTTTTCTCAAAAACCATGGATTTCCGCAGATTTTGAATTTCAAAAATACACTATAGACACCCTCCTCTGCTCTCAAAAAAAATGGTGCATTTTGGCCATGAAAATGTTAATTTCATATGAAAAAAAAAATTTTTTTTTCTCAAAAACCACGGATTTCCGCAGATTTTGGATTTCAAAAATACAATATAGACACCCTCCTCTGCTCTCAAAAAAATGGTACATTTTGGCCATGCCAGATATTCTACAGCCCTTCCTTAATAAGTTAGGTAAGGTTGATTTTAAATTAGGAAGACCACATAACACATAAAAAAATATTTAATTTTAACCAACATTACATGTATACTACTCAAAAGAAAATAGGGGCCACTAAGTATTTTGATTGCTACGTGAAAAATATAGTAAACAGTAATGTATATTTATTAAAATAACATGTAACGAGGCTTTTGTTTTAACTTATGCTAATAACCATTTAATTGTGTAGTCAATTGTTTCACTTATTTCAATTAACATGAAATTAGTCCATTGTCAACAGCAAAAACTAAACAGAAACTCTTTGCAAAACAAAACAAAAACAGACACAAGCTGTTTTTTTTAATGGTTTAGTAACGGGTGTGTCCTCCTCTCCTGTTTTCACACTCCTGGAGCCTTGAATGCATACTCTCGATTAAGTTTCTGATGTTTTCATCAGAGGCTCTAGTATAAGTTTTATCGATACAATACGTTCTCGAACGCGTTTGCGTTTAGTTTCAATTTGTATGACACCGGGAACAGCGCCTCTGGTGGTAACTATTAAGAACTACGCGTTGCCATACAAATTGAAACTAAACGCAAACGCGTTCGAAAATGTATATGTAACGATAAAACTTATACTAGAGCTACAGGTATCTCTTCCCACGCACGTTTCAGAGCATCCATAAGCTGTTGCTGGTTGTGAACCTCTTGCTCATGCTCCCTAACCCTTCGTTTTAATTGGTCCCACATATGCTCTATTGGATTTAAATCCGGACTATACGCTGGCCATGGTAGGACACGAATATGGGAGTCATCCAGTACAGTCTGAGTGGCCCGAGCTGTGTGTGGGCGGGCATTGTCATGCATTAACCAGAACCCTGGCCCCACTCTCTGTGAGAATGGAATCACATGAGGCCTGATGACTTCATCGATGTACCGTTGTGCAGTTACTGTGCCTTGATTTAAGAAAACCAGCTCAGTTTTGCCTTGTAAGCTAATCCCAGCCCAAACCATCACACTAGGACCTCCAAAGCGGTCAATTTCCTTGATGCAGACATCGGAAAATCTCTCACCCTGTCGTCTGCATACTCTAATCCGCCGATCATCACTACAAAGCTTCACTTTACACTCATCTGTGAAGAGCACCATACCCCATTGATTCATGCTCCAATCTGAATGTTCGCGGCAAAAACTTAAACGATTTCCACGTTGAACCCTAGATAAAGGAATTCGTACTACTCGGCGTCTGGACCTTTGCTGGTCTTCATGCAGTCGATTACGTATCGTTTGGTCACTAACACGAGTCCCCGTTGTCAACCGTAGGCGATTTTGTAACTTACGTGCCGTCACAGAGCGCTCTCGACGGGCACTCAATCGGATGTAGCGATCCTCTTGTGCCGTAGTCGCTCGCACCCTGCCCGATCCAGGCCTTCTTGCAACACTGCCAGTCTCTTGGAACCGATCCCACACATTTTGTAACTTACGTGCCGTCACAGAGCGCTCTCGACGGGCACTCAATCGGATGTAGCGATCCTCTTGTGCCGTAGTCGCTCGCACCCTGCCCGATCCAGGCCTTCTTGCAACACTGCCAGTCTCTTGGAACCGATCCCACACATTTTGTAACTTACGTGCCGTCACAGAGCGCTCTCGACGGGCACTCAATCGGATGTAGCGATCCTCTTGTGCCGTAGTCGCTCGCACCCTGCCCGATCCAGGCCTTCTTGCAACACTGCCAGTCTCTTGGAACCGATCCCACACATTTTGTAACTTACGTGCCGTCACAGAGCGCTCTCGACGGGCACTCAATCGGATGTAGCGATCCTCTTGTGCCGTAGTCGCTCGCACCCTGCCCGATCCAGGCCTTCTTGCAACACTGCCAGTCTCTTGGAACCGATCCCACACATTTTGTAACTTACGTGCCGTCACAGAGCGCTCTCGACGGGCACTCAATCGGATGTAGCGATCCTCTTGTGCCGTAGTCGCTCGCACCCTGCCCGATCCAGGCCTTCTTGCAACACTGCCAGTCTCTTGGAACCGATCCCACACATTTTGGATGGCTCGGCGAGAGAAACCCAACGAAAAAGCTACAGACCGCTGTGAATGACCTTCAGCAATCAATGTAACGGCTCTGGTGGCAGTAATGGTATCCATATGCCTTCGTTGACGTGGCATTATTAACAAAAGATGTTAAAAGAAGCAAAAGATGGACAGAAATAGTTTTTTAACAGAATAAAATTGTGATTCCATCTGAAAGAAATTTGACCTGAAACTCGTTTTTTTTTATTTGATTACAAGCTGTAAGAATTAAACACCAGCATTAAAGAGGTTGGATACTGAAGGAGGCCGGACATCATTAATTAGTCACTTATTAATTAGTTTACATCTAAAAATTTACTCAAATACAGAAATATGTAAGTGGCCCTTATTTTCTTTTGAGTAGTATATATCTTCAATGTTTACTTTTCTTCAAACACAAAATCGCTCTAAGAAATTCACATTCAGTATATTCAGCTTTTCAAGCGATTTCAAGAGTAATTGTATGCGTTTATACTATACGAGCTTTATGCTTTTTGATGTTAGATTAATTGTATAATATATGTTTTCAATCTTAGGAGTTATGAACATTATACACTTTAATCGTTATATCAATTGGTATTATATCTTAATAACGTTATACTTTACAAAAGTAGATATTTTGAAATTATATATTTCGTTCATTATATCCAGTGAATGTTATACTCAACAAGCTTATACAAAGTGAGCGTATGTATTATGAATGTTATATGATGTGTTCTTATATCTCGTATTACTTACCCCTTTTTGACGTGATAACGTCTTATAAATCGACGACCATCAGCAGCACGCACGAAAAAGTGTGACTCGTTGTCCCGTTCCGCCTGAGCCGAGCGTTCGGTTTTATGACGTTATCACGTAAAATTATCATCCGTAAACCGACTTTAATTATGTTATGTTAATTATGTTATATTAGATGTCTGTTTGACAGAAATCGTCTAATTTTACAAGAACTGACCATTCTAAAGTACCTTATTTATTCGCAATTTACTACTTACTACCTGCAGCACGAAGGCAACGCCCGCCGTGTCCACGAAGTAGTCCCCCGACCAGTTGGAGGTGCCGATGTACCCCGCGCGGTCCGTCACCATACCTGCAGCACGAAGGCAACGCCCGCCGTGTCCACGAAGTAGTCCCCCGACCAGTTGGAGGTGCCGATGTACCCCGCGCGGTCCGTCACCATACCTGCAGCACGAAGGCAACGCCCGCCGTGTCCACGAAGTAGTCCCCCGACCAGTTGGAGGTGCCGATGTACCCCGCGCGGTCCGTCACCATACCTGCAGCACGAAGGCAACGCCCGCCGTGTCCACGAAGTAGTCCCCCGACCAGTTAGAGGTGCCGATGTACCCCGCGCGGTCCGTCACCATACCTGCAGCACGAAGGCAACGCCCGCCGTGTCCACGAAGTAGTCCCCCGACCAGTTAGAGGTGCCGATGTACCCCGCGCGGTCCGTCACCATACCTGCAGCACGAAGGCAACGCCCGCCGTGTCCACGAAGTAGTCCCCCGACCAGTTAGAGGTGCCGATGTACCCCGCGCGGTCCGTCACCATACCTGCAGCACGAAGGCAACGCCCGCCGTGTCCACGAAGTAGTCCCCCGACCAGTTAGAGGTGCCGATGTACCCCGCGCGGTCCGTCACCATACCTGCAGCACGAAGGCAACGCCCGCCGTGTCCACGAAGTAGTCCCCCGACCAGTTAGAGGTGCCGATGTACCCCGCGCGGTCCGTCACCATACCTGCAGCACGAAGGCAACGCCCGCCGTGTCCACGAAGTAGTCCCCCGACCAGTTAGAGGTGCCGATGTACCCCGCGCGGTCCGTCACCATACCTGCAGCACGAAGGCAACGCCCGCCGTGTCCACGAAGTAGTCCCCCGACCAGTTAGAGGTGCCGATGTACCCCGCGCGGTCCGTCACCATACCTGCAGCACGAAGGCAACGCCCGCCGTGTCCACGAAGTAGTCCCCCGACCAGTTAGAGGTGCCGATGTACCCCGCGCGGTCCGTCACCATACCTGCAGCACGAAGGCAACGCCCGCCGTGTCCACGAAGTAGTCCCCCGACCAGTTAGAAGTGCCGATGTACTCCGCGCGGTCCGTCACCATACCTGCAGCACGAAGGCAACGCCCGCTGTGTCCACGAAGTAGTCCCCCGACCAGTTGGAGGTGCCGATGTACCCCGCGCGGTCCGTCACCATACCTGCAGCACGAAGGCAACGCCCGCCGTGTCCACGAAGTAGTCCCCCGACCAGTTAGAGGTGCCGATGTACCCCGCGCGGTCCGTCACCATACCTGCAGCACGAAGGCAACGCCCGCCGTGTCCACGAAGTAGTCCCCCGACCAGTTAGAGGTGCCGATGTACCCCGCGCGGTCCGTCACCATACCTGCAGCACGAAGGCAACGCCCGCCGTGTCCACGAAGTAGTCCCCCGACCAGTTAGAGGTGCCGATGTACCCCGCGCGGTCCGTCACCATACCTGCAGCACGAAGGCAACGCCCGCCGTGTCCACGAAGTAGTCCCCCGACCAGTTGGAGGTGCCGATGTACCCCGCGCGGTCCGTCACCATACCTGCAGCACGAAGGCAACGCCCGCCGTGTCCACGAAGTAGTCCCCCGACCAGTTGGAGGTGCCGATGTACCCCGCGCGGTCCGTCACCATACCTGCAGCACGAAGGCAACGCCCGCCGTGTCCACGAAGTAGTCCCCCGACCAGTTGGAGGTGCCGATGTACCCCGCGCGGTCCGTCACCATACCTGCAGCACGAAGGCAACGCCCGCCGTGTCCACGAAGTAGTCCCCCGACCAGTTAGAGGTGCCGATGTACCCCGCGCGGTCCGTCACCATACCTGCAGCACGAAGGCAACGCCCGCCGTGTCCACGAAGTAGTCCCCCGACCAGTTAGAGGTGCCGATGTACCCCGCGCGGTCCGTCACCATACCTGCAGCACGAAGGCAACGCCCGCCGTGTCCACGAAGTAGTCCCCCGACCAGTTAGAGGTGCCGATGTACCCCGCGCGGTCCGTCACCATACCTGCAGCACGAAGGCAACGCCCGCCGTGTCCACGAAGTAGTCCCCCGACCAGTTAGAGGTGCCGATGTACCCCGCGCGGTCCGTCACCATACCTGCAGCACGAAGGCAACGCCCGCCGTGTCCACGAAGTAGTCCCCCGACCAGTTAGAGGTGCCGATGTACCCCGCGCGGTCCGTCACCATACCTGCAGCACGAAGGCAACGCCCGCCGTGTCCACGAAGTAGTCCCCCGACCAGTTAGAGGTGCCGATGTACCCCGCGCGGTCCGTCACCATACCTGCAGCACGAAGGCAACGCCCGCCGTGTCCACGAAGTAGTCCCCCGACCAGTTAGAGGTGCCGATGTACCCCGCGCGGTCCGTCACCATACCTGCAGCACGAAGGCAACGCCCGCCGTGTCCACGAAGTAGTCCCCCGACCAGTTAGAGGTGCCGATGTACCCCGCGCGGTCCGTCACCATACCTGCAGCACGAAGGCAACGCCCGCCGTGTCCACGAAGTAGTCCCCCGACCAGTTAGAAGTGCCGATGTACTCCGCGCGGTCCGTCACCATACCTGCAGCACGAAGGCAACGCCCGCTGTGTCCACGAAGTAGTCCCCCGACCAGTTGGAGGTGCCGATGTACCCCGCGCGGTCCGTCACCATACCTGCAGCACGAAGGCAACGCCCGCCGTGTCCACGAAGTAGTCCCCCGACCAGTTAGAGGTGCCGATGTACCCCGCGCGGTCCGTCACCATACCTGCAGCACGAAGGCAACGCCCGCCGTGTCCACGAAGTAGTCCCCCGACCAGTTAGAGGTGCCGATGTACCCCGCGCGGTCCGTCACCATACCTGCAGCACGAAGGCAACGCCCGCCGTGTCCACGAAGTAGTCCCCCGACCAGTTAGAGGTGCCGATGTACCCCGCGCGGTCCGTCACCATACCTGCAGCACGAAGGCAACGCCCGCCGTGTCCACGAAGTAGTCCCCCGACCAGTTGGAGGTGCCGATGTACCCCGCGCGGTCCGTCACCATACCTGCAGCACGAAGGCAACGCCCGCCGTGTCCACGAAGTAGTCCCCCGACCAGTTGGAGGTGCCGATGTACCCCGCGCGGTCCGTCACCATACCTGCAGCACGAAGGCAACGCCCGCCGTGTCCACGAAGTAGTCCCCCGACCAGTTGGAGGTGCCGATGTACCCCGCGCGGTCCGTCACCATACCTGCAGCACGAAGGCAACGCCCGCCGTGTCCACGAAGTAGTCCCCCGACCAGTTGGAGGTGCCGATGTACCCCGCGCGGTCCGTCACCATACCTGCAGCACGAAGGCAACGCCCGCCGTGTCCACGAAGTAGTCCCCCGACCAGTTAGAGGTGCCGATGTACCCCGCGCGGTCCGTCACCATACCTGCAGCACGAAGGCAACGCCCGCCGTGTCCACGAAGTAGTCCCCCGACCAGTTAGAGGTGCCGATGTACCCCGCGCGGTCCGTCACCATACCTGCAGCACGAAGGCAACGCCCGCCGTGTCCACGAAGTAGTCCCCCGACCAGTTAGAGGTGCCGATGTACCCCGCGCGGTCCGTCACCATACCTGCAGCACGAAGGCAACGCCCGCCGTGTCCACGAAGTAGTCCCCCGACCAGTTAGAGGTGCCGATGTACCCCGCGCGGTCCGTCACCATACCTGCAGCACGAAGGCAACGCCCGCCGTGTCCACGAAGTAGTCCCCCGACCAGTTAGAGGTGCCGATGTACCCCGCGCGGTCCGTCACCATACCTGCAGCACGAAGGCAACGCCCGCCGTGTCCACGAAGTAGTCCCCCGACCAGTTAGAGGTGCCGATGTACCCCGCGCGGTCCGTCACCATACCTGCAGCACGAAGGCAACGCCCGCCGTGTCCACGAAGTAGTCCCCCGACCAGTTAGAGGTGCCGATGTACCCCGCGCGGTCCGTCACCATACCTGCAGCACGAAGGCAACGCCCGCCGTGTCCACGAAGTAGTCCCCCGACCAGTTAGAGGTGCCGATGTACCCCGCGCGGTCCGTCACCATACCTGCAGCACGAAGGCAACGCCCGCCGTGTCCACGAAGTAGTCCCCCGACCAGTTAGAAGTGCCGATGTACTCCGCGCGGTCCGTCACCATACCTGCAGCACGAAGGCAACGCCCGCTGTGTCCACGAAGTAGTCCCCCGACCAGTTGGAGGTGCCGATGTACCCCGCGCGGTCCGTCACCATACCTGCAGCACGAAGGCAACGCCCGCCGTGTCCACGAAGTAGTCCCCCGACCAGTTAGAGGTGCCGATGTACCCCGCGCGGTCCGTCACCATACCTGCAGCACGAAGGCAACGCCCGCCGTGTCCACGAAGTAGTCCCCCGACCAGTTAGAGGTGCCGATGTACCCCGCGCGGTCCGTCACCATACCTGCAGCACGAAGGCAACGCCCGCCGTGTCCACGAAGTAGTCCCCCGACCAGTTAGAGGTGCCGATGTACCCCGCGCGGTCCGTCACCATACCTGCAGCACGAAGGCAACGCCCGCCGTGTCCACGAAGTAGTCCCCCGACCAGTTGGAGGTGCCGATGTACCCCGCGCGGTCCGTCACCATACCTGCAGCACGAAGGCAACGCCCGCCGTGTCCACGAAGTAGTCCCCCGACCAGTTGGAGGTGCCGATGTACCCCGCGCGGTCCGTCACCATACCTGCAGCACGAAGGCAACGCCCGCCGTGTCCACGAAGTAGTCCCCCGACCAGTTGGAGGTGCCGATGTACCCCGCGCGGTCCGTCACCATACCTGCAGCACGAAGGCAACGCCCGCCGTGTCCACGAAGTAGTCCCCCGACCAGTTGGAGGTGCCGATGTACCCCGCGCGGTCCGTCACCACACCTGCAGCACGAAGGCAACGCCCGCCGTGTCCACGAAGTAGTCCCCCGACCAGTTAGAGGTGCCGATGTACCCCGCGCGGTCCGTCACCATACCTGCAGCACGAAGGCAACGCCCGCCGTGTCCACGAAGTAGTCCCCCGACCAGTTAGAAGTGCCGATGTACTCCGCGCGGTCCGTCACCATACCTGCAGCACGAAGGCAACGCCCGCTGTGTCCACGAAGTAGTCCCCCGACCAGTTGGAGGTGCCGATGTACCCCGCGCGGTCCGTCACCATACCTGCAGCACGAAGGCAACGCCCGCCGTGTCCACGAAGTAGTCCCCCGACCAGTTAGAGGTGCCGATGTACCCCGCGCGGTCCGTCACCATACCTGCAGCACGAAGGCAACGCCCGCCGTGTCCACGAAGTAGTCCCCCGACCAGTTAGAGGTGCCGATGTACCCCGCGCGGTCCGTCACCATACCTGCAGCACGAAGGCAACGCCCGCCGTGTCCACGAAGTAGTCCCCCGACCAGTTGGAGGTGCCGATGTACCCCGCGCGGTCCGTCACCATACCTGCAGCACGAAGGCAACGCCCGCCGTGTCCACGAAGTAGTCCCCCGACCAGTTGGAGGTGCCGATGTACCCCGCGCGGTCCGTCACCATACCTGCAGCACGAAGGCAACGCCCGCCGTGTCCACGAAGTAGTCCCCCGACCAGTTGGAGGTGCCGATGTACCCCGCGCGGTCCGTCACCATACCTGCAGCACGAAGGCAACGCCCGCCGTGTCCACGAAGTAGTCCCCCGACCAGTTGGAGGTGCCGATGTACCCCGCGCGGTCCGTCACCATACCTGTAGCACGAAGGCAACGCCCGCCGTGTCCACGAAGTAGTCCCCCGACCAGTTGGAGGTGCCGATGTACCCCGCGCGGTCCGTCACCATGTACTTGTTGTGGTTCACGCGCGCGTACGGGATCCGAGCCTGGGCCGGCGTCGAGGGCACGATGTAGCGCTTCTGAAATTACAAATATAACTATACTATTCTATTACATTTATTACTTATATTCAATTGTATCTTTATTGACATCAGCACAGAACTAGTTTTCTGCCTGCGGCGCGGTACCGGTGTTGTTTTGTATTTTGACTTGATCCAACTCTGACAGGAATTGGTTTAGTATTTCCAAGGAAAAGGAAACTGAAATTCCACTACTGAGATTGCTCGCCGTTAGTTTCTTTGTTTGCGCTTTGAGAATGTTCTTCCCTCCATGTCGATTAGTACGCAATGTACAAATGAATTTAATGTAATGTCCTGTCACGGTCGCCACTTTGTATGCGCGCTATTAAGGGCTAAAGAAAACTATGTTTTTAAAACTTCTACGTTTATGTAGGAAAAATAAGTATATGTACAAAAATATAAGACGCGAGCGTTGTGATCGCCGCCGTCTGAGCTAGTCGTCGGTGGAAGGGATCCCGCGCCCCGCGCGTCGCGCCCCCGCACACCGACCGCTGGCGCCTGTCGCGTTGTCGTAGACAGGAATTGTAAAGCGGGAGAGAGATTTGTAAGTTGGAATTTGCACTCATCGTCTTGCTTGTGAAACAGTGAGGGGGGGGTGTGCCGCGTGAAGTCGCCCTTCGGCCCTCGGGCTCGGGTAGAGAGCGAGCTCTGAAGGGACGCTTCGGGCCTTCAGTCCTCAGGTTCGCTTAAAGACACTCGGGGGTAGTGAGGGTCTGCGTAGGCTCGCCCTTTGGGCCTTCGGTCCTCAGGTTCGCTTGTAAGTCTCTCAGGGATAGTGAGAGTCCGCGTAGGTTCGCCCTGCAGCCATCGGGCTCGCGTAGAAAGCGCGCTCTGATAGGACGCTTCGAGCCTTCGGCCGTCAGGTTAAAGCAGCTAGGCTAAAGCGGTCGTCAAATATGTACCTTGTGGCTCGGGGCTCATTAGCTAAAATGTTTTTGCGGCCCTCGTAGAAAAATGTTGAGCAGATATGGTTGACCTAGAGGGTTTTTGGCACTCGACTCGTAAGCGATTTCCTCTAGTAACGGTTTTTCATATGTACGACTACGAGCATAGCGCTACGAAGTTAAGTGACAATTACTAGCTACTCACCACTTGCACATCAACGCGAGGATATGCCGCAGTCAATGAGGCCAGTGATCTCAAGAAGTTCTCTTCTGAAGGCGCGGAGTGTTGCCACCAGCTGATAAGCATTTTCACTTTCACGCGATGCTCGAGCGCGGCGCGACGGATCGCGTCGTCTATCTTCGGCCAGAACCTGCGAAGATTTATACTATGTAGAACTAAAAACATAAGTTACACCGACGTATTAGTAGGATAATTACAAATTATATGCAGCAATCATGAGACGAAACTTTAAAACAAATGATAACAGACCATTTATTTTGTGCTTATACGCTCGCCCGTATTGAACTGTGGGTGACTATGGAACGTATGTGACGTGGACTTACGTCAGCTTGGCCGTATATTCGAGTACAGAGGCGTAGTCCATGACGAATATGGGCACCAACTGTTACGCGTCTTCGTTGTAGCGCTCTACAGGATTGAACTGCGAGGGGATGGAACATAAAAGACGTGTACTCACGTCAGCTTGGCCGTGTACTCGAGCACAGGTGCGTAGTCTATGGCGGAGATGTGCACCAACTGTTACACATCGTTGTTGATACGCTCGCCCGGATTGAACTGCGGGGGCGCTGGAACGTAAATTACGTGGACTTACGTCAGCTTGGCCGTATATTCGAGTACAGGGGCGTAGTCCATGACGGAGATGTGCACGAACTGTTCAGCGGTCTCGATGATGGAGACGATAGCGTCGTCGTCGTTGCTGCGGCCATGCGGGCTGAAGGGCGGCGGGGAGCTCTGGAACAACCGAATTCCATATTTAGCATTGTCCTGAATTCGTGCGAAGCCACAAAATAAACAGAAGTTACTATGTACTATGTATGCCTCGCTACTTAGCAGGGCGAGGGCCAGCACCAACAGCATCCTAGCAATGTTTGCTGGCAGGTGGGATGGGGCTTACCTAAACCACTGCACTAAGCTCCATTCCATAATGTTTAAGTACTAACACTAGATGTAAAATAATGTTACTAACACCTATACTCTAAACTCAAAATTGACATGTTTTTATTTATATTGATTATATTTTAATGAATAAGTATCTATTATATGAAAAATATATATATATTTTTATAGTTTTTTTTTAATTAACATGTAATGAACACTATCTATTTAAATGTGTAAAATATGGATGCAAAATCTGAAATAATTGACTATTTTTTTTATATATAATTTATGTAACAGAATCTGCACGACATAAGGAAAAGGCTTCGCTGTCTCTCACTCTTACACTAACTTTCTCCGCATGGAACGCCCGCGCGTCTGAGCACGAACCTCGCGCATTTGTAGGGCTAGCAATCTTGGGGTCCAAAGCACCGGCTGAGTATGCATCTCGGATTAACGCTTCTACAATAAGGACTAGACTTGACAAGGAATGTAACACTTTCCGCTGTTTTACAAATGAAACATTAATCTGGCATATACATTTCGTTTAATTTATTCCTTGATAAAACATAGTTTAACATGTCATTATGTTCACTTTCACTTGAACATGACCACTTGGATGTGTGCTAATATAAACTCCGTCCACTTTTTTTTCTAGGTATCAATATAAATCGAATACCTAATGGTAAAGATCAATTGTTTTGAACCAGAATTCGGGTAAAAAAGTGAGAATTGATCGGCTCAAATAACGAGCTTTTTTTAATCAATTTGTAGGTAGGTGACCTCAGCACCTCTAGTGTCCTTAGCTAGTTATTTTGGCACACCCAATTCAGTCATCAATTTTAATCAGTATTTTTTCTAATTCTGACCGAAAAAGTTCAAGGTAACGTTTATTTTAAAAGGCACATTACAATGACTTTGGTCGTAAATTATGATCACCGTCGCCATGTAAGAGCCTCAATAAGCCTAAGTGTGTGACATTTCGCCTCTACAACGCCCCAGAGGTGAGCTCGATGCCAAAGGTCAGGGCGATTCGCAAAGCTTCCCGACCTGTAGGTTAACCGGTATATCTGACCTCTGATTACAACTTGTTGTTACAGATTTAGGGGTCAGGTTAGATAAGGGGCGACTGACGAGACAGGCAAGGCAAGTGAACTCTGCTTAGACGTTGCAGAAAATATCTGCAAAGTACTAAAAATGTTGTTCATTGTGTGTGACCAAGACGTCGTACTTACGGATGATGTAAGAAAAGTTTTCCCTCCCAAAGTCTTTAAGACATTGATATAAACATGAATTTCATCTGGTCTGTGAAAATAGTAGATTGTGTTTCAAAGGGGCAATTTTTACGGCGAGGGATAAGTAGAATCTTGAGCGTAATGAGGGATTCAAGTGTTTACGTCAAAAACGGATTTAATATACCATATTCTATGAGGAAAAATTTAATCCTTCATTTGACACCAACAATGGCAACAATGACTCTTTTCTGAATAACAGCTGTGTAAAGACTTTTTTCCTGGTGGTTGGTAAAGTCGCTCGAGCTGCCGAGAATGCGCTGTGTTGAGAGTGGGCGAGTGAGAGATAACGACCGGCAACGCGCTTGGTTCCTCTGTAGTCGTAAGCTTCCATGGGTTACTGTGACCGCATTTCATCAAGCATATGCTATGCTTTTTTGGTGTTATGTTATCATATCGTATTCCAAAAACGTTCGATACAGATCCGCTAGTCAGGTTTTCTGCTAGTAACGCGTTTCTACTACTTACAAAGCGAATAAAGTATGCTATCGGTTACACTAGTGTTGCTACGGAAAGGTTGGCATTGGTGTATAATATACTTATATGTCTCAAGCTTAAAACCCCAATACAAAGTTTGCCCCCCTATTTAACCCCCTTAGGGGTGAAATTTCCAAAAACCCCTTCTTATCCCTTGCGTACGTTATAAAAGGAAGTTCTGGTGTATATCTGAAACTAATGTATCTAATCGTATGTCTTTTTTCGAGTATCTCACTAAACTAAGTTCAATTAACATAAGAATAGGGTCATCGCCAGGTCGCGGGCATTAGCCGGGTCAAGGCTGGGTAGTCTTCGTTAGCATATTGCCGGATTCAGGCCGCTAGATTAGCTAGAACTAAGCCGTAGATTGCTGAATGTGATAATGGGGGATTATTTTACCCGCCTACCTATTAAGGTAAAGGTATTCGAATGTATGTAACTATCCTACTAATATTATAAATGCGAAAGTTTGGATGTTCAGATTTTTGAATGTTTGCTACTCAATCACGCTTAAACGCGTCAACCGATTTGGATCAAATTTGGCACAAAGACAGTTTATAGCCTGGATTAAAATATAGGATAGTTTTAATCCCGGGTCCACGCAGACGAAGTCGTGGGCGGAAGCTAGTAGTTTATATGGCACGTATTTAAATGTGATTAACAACCGTTTACAGAGCTAGAGATCCCGGGTTTTCATCCAGGAATGGAATTTATGTGAAAAGCAAGTGCGAAGGGTATTTGTTGCTTAGTATTAGATAAGTAACTATGTCTTTGTATGAATACCGTCGTGTTTTATACCCATTGTAGTACTTAGTTTGAGTGAGACTAAGTCGATTTGAGTATGAATGTCACCTAAGTATTATTACTTATTTATTTGCTGGGTATGAATATTCACAACATTTCGATCACCACGGGCCACGTGACGATTCTACATGTGTCTCACTTTACACTTCTTTTCGTCGTTAGTACCTAGATATCATGTATATTGTACACATACCGACATTTTAGTAATAAATCACGTTATCTAGCCCCACAATTTACCCGATCGACAAACATAAACAACCCGCGACCTCGACTCTAATGCGCTCATTAAGTTATTTGACGGCTTTACCCGTCAGGGTCGAGCTATCACATGACATGAGTCAACTTTCAAATATACCCTGAATTAAGTTCACAGTGTGAACCCTATCTGTGTCGAACACTTTTGTCCGCAGTCTGTTCATTTAATGAAAAAGTTCAAGTCGTTAACACAGATAATCATGCATTTGTTGTCGTGTTAAAACTATCAACATCAACGCACCGAAGTCTTATGTAGGTGTTATGTATGTATTTAGTAGGAGCTACGTAAAAAAAAGCGGCCAAGTGCGAGTCGGACTCGCACATGCAGGGTTCCGTGAAATAAATTGCGGTTTACGATTTATGACGTATTAAAAAAAAAACTACTTATTAGATCTCGTTCAAACCAATTTTCGGTGGAAGTTTACATGGTAATGTACATCATATATTTTTTTTAGTTTTATCATTCTCTTATTTTAGAAGTTACAGGGGGGGGGGGGGGGGACACACACACACACACACATTTTACCACTTTGGGAGAGTCTCTCGCGCAAACTATTCAGTTTAGAAATAAATGATATTAGAAACCTCAATATCATTTTTGAAGACCTATCCATAGATACCCCACACGTATGGGTTTGATGAATAAAATTTTCAGTTCTGAGTATGGGGACCCCTAAAACTTAATGTTTTTTTTCGATTTTTGTGTGAAAATCTTAATGCGGTTCACATAATACATCTACTTACCAAGTTTCAACAGTATAGCTCTTATAGTTTCGGAAAAAAGTGGCTGTGACATACGGACGGACAGACAGACAGACGGACGGACATGACGAATCTATAAGGGTTCCGTTTTTTGCCATTTGGCTACGGAACCCTAATAAAACGCTCACAATTATCGACACAGTCAGGCCGTGATATTCTCTTGACATTAGTTACATATAGTTGGGTCTAGAGTTGCAAGTCAGGCAGATGTTTGTTACCACTACAACGTTGTAGAAAAAAATAACTTAAAAGGTTAGTGACAGACTCCTAATCGCTTTCTACAGGCGACAGGACGACTAATTGCTGTTCTTAAGTTGCTGGTCGATCTATATAGCAAGCGATAAAACAAATGACTACTTCACCGCGGACAGTATGAAATTTCTCGGATCACTTTGCTTCTACTTTCCGGTCGAAAACCAGCAATACAAGTTTAAATTTTCTTCCCTTTCTTTTGTCTTTACCTTCAATGTAAAACGTATAATAAACTACTTTACCATTATAAAGTTAAATTACAAAGGTAGCTCGAGATAAGACCAGCCTTGCACCGCAAACATCGTAAAAGCTTTAGTACGCCAATCCACTTCAACGCTGCAACAACGTACAGAACCATCTAAAATATCGTATTACTAAGTTTTTTAGGTTAAATATGTGCAGAAAATATTGGTGGTGTTAGAATGTGTTATTATATTAACAACCCAACATCACCATATACCTACCTATGTGCTCACAACTTGGGCGCATAACGGAACGTGACGAATTCCGGAAACCAACTAAGAAGTTATCCCTAAGTACTAGTCACTATATTTTTATAAAATACGGACTACCTATACTTTTGCTAACAAGTATAAAAGAGAACATAACAGTTTTATTTTCAAGTATTGCACAACAAAGCAATAGAACGCCTAAATGGTGCATGCGTATATCCTGCAAATGGTGTCACACCTTCCGTATAGTGACGTAGTCCGTTTTGTCCTACGATTTAGTTATAGGTACGCGTAGGACAAAACGGAAAAAATACCGTTTTGTCCTAAGCAATAAGAGCCACTGTAGTCTAACAATTCCCAAAAAGATCTCGTTTTCCCTCTGGGTTGGAAGGTCAGAGGCAGTCGCTTTCGTAAAAAACCTACGCCAAATCCCGGGATTAGATGCCAAAGCGGACCCCGCGGAGTACCCTAAAGGATTAGGGTACAACCGGGAAAACGCCGCCGATGATAATGAAATAACAATAAGCTGTTACCACAGATGTAAGAATATAAGGAGATCGGACATGCCGGCCGATTTGTATTGAGTACGCCTGTCGCAAGTACATTAACCCACACAAAGCCCAAGTAATTGACAAGACAAAGCACGCACACATCTAAAACACACACACTTGTATACCTACGCTCTTATTGGACAATACACGCGCATCATATCAGGCATTTTGGGAAGAAACGTAATACTATCTGCGATCAGCACGCGTGCACAGTATGGCAGAGTATGCCCATTGAGCTAACAACTGCGACGCGGCCACCGGCGGCTTGTCCTCTCTCTAGTATTCTATGCTTTGAGGCTGTTACCAAGTCAAACGGATGTTCAATGACTGTGGAACTATTACACCGAAGAGCCACCACTCTCACCATATTGCCAATTTAAAGTCAGGCTAGCCTTTACGAGCTCTGTTATGGCATATTTCGACAAGGAACATTAACCCGATGACGTCGTTTATAGCGGTCGTTACTGTTCATATTAACTACACACACTCGTAAAAGATTGTAAACGTTGGCGGGATTAGGATAATAATGGTTATAGGAAAACTTGGCGAGCTTTTGGTGGTGATCATAACTATGTAGTAAAGATTAGGTAAACGTCGTTAACTTTTGCCGTCGCGTTGTCACAACTTTATCTAATATTTTATTACAACAATGCACAAGTGCGAATCGGTTTCGCCCACCGAGGGTTCCATACAAAATTACAAATTTTCAGAGTTATCCCTGTACTTCTGGTATAAGACGATATTACTTGCCAAATTTCATAGTTCTAGGTGAACGGAAAGTAGGTACCCTAAATAAAATAAAATTTTGATTTCCTTGAGAGTGTCGAAATATGCGTTTTTTGCGGCATAAACTGCCGTATCTTTTTTTTACGTTATCTTCGAAGTTTTTTTTACAGCTTCAAGGGATTGTAACCACCTAATATATGGTTTTAATTTTAACTCGTTACCTCCACGCGTTCCCGAGATAAAGGGTATTGACAGACAGACCGACAGACGGACAACAAAGTGGTCCTATAGGTATATTTTTTGTTATGTGAGTGGGCAACTTAGCAACTTAACTGTATGAGTTTCTCAATCCACCCGAAAACTTCTTAGACGACACTACTGTCGAAGATAACCAGGATGATCAACTTAGCGTGCCTTGTTACAGCACAGGAGAGATAATAACACGAAACTCGGACATGTATTGTGAGATTTGAGATGTGTTTAAGATGTCCGAATATCCGCCATAAACAGCTTGTCCTTAGGACAATGCTTTTGTGCCCATTGTTAACTTTAGCTACTACTTATCAGTTCTATTTGTGGCCATTCGGACATCTTAAAAACATCTCACTATACCTATAGGGTGTAGTCGCATAATGACCTATTTTATGAACGCAAAATGCCCTAGGCGCAAAAAGGCCTAGTCGCAAAATTCCCTGGACGCGAAATGTCCTAGACGCAAAATGGAGTAAATTTTACAGACTACTATAGTATCCTCAAACCAAACGGACGACTGAGCCAATACGAGCGCCAATACGATCCCAATCGTCTATTTGGTTTGAGGATAGTATAGTAAAGTTTACTAGTTCAAAGTAGTTCCAGAGGGACTCTAACTCGCGCGAGCCGAGCGAGCAAAGCAAGCGTGCCACGGTAGCGGGCGGCGAAGCGCCAGAACCGAACACTTTTTTACTACTTAATACTTAATACATATTATATACCTACAATTTGCAAAGCGTTATTGCGTATTTAGGACATAATGCGTTCAGGTCATTCTGCGTTTAGGACATTATGCGTTCAGGTCAATCAGCGTTTAGGAAATAATGCGTTCAGGTCATTTTGCGTTTAAGACATTTTCCAGATTTAACGCATTATATGCGTCAAGAGGACCTATAGTTTTCCCGTGACGTATTGTATACAAGAAGTCGCCAGAGGCCGCCTAATATTGTCAGGTCAGATAACTTACTGTAAGGTAGGCCCCAAAGCTGTGGTACTGGTCGCTGATGTTGATGGGGTTTTCCAAGTTGATGTCAGTGCTGAGATTCGCCGGCCAGTGGTCCGGAATTACCGCGTCGGGCGCGCCCAGACTCCAGTACACCTGTGTAGAGAAAAGTTAGTAGGTACTCAATCGCCAGACAATTTTACTTCAACAACTAACTAGCAGTTAAGTTAAGCAACTAAGGTTTGCAGACGATATAGCGGCAGTTGCTGAAAATGGAAAAGAACTCCAAGCAATGCTGAATGATATGGATGCTACTTTTTCAGAATCTGGTCTCAAAATTAACGTAAACAAAACAAAAACTCTAGTTGTGTCAAAAATAACAGTTGTTAGTTCAATTTTCTTGGGTAATAAATTAATTGAGCAAGTCAAGTCATTCAGATATCTAGGCTGCGTTGTTACGGATGATTCTAGATGTACACCTGATATTATTTCCAGGATAGCCATGGCAAAGAAAGCTTTTAATTCGAAAAGGCATTTACTCACTGCCAGAATAGCAAGTCGCACTAAGAATAAACTGGTTAAAGTGTACATCTGGAGCATAACACTCTACGGCTGCGAAACGTGGATCATGACATTCATGACGCAACGGGACAGAGAGAGACTGGCGGCGTTTGAAATGTGGTGTTGGAGGAGGTTAGAAAGAATCAGTTGGACGGAAAAGAAAACTAATGAGGAGGTTCTGGATTTAGTAAATTAAAAAAGAAATTTGATAGAAATGATTGAAAACAGAAGAGGAAAAATGATAGGGCACATGTTACGCCACGACGACTGTGGAAATGGAAGGGAAAAGAAAAAGGGGAAGGCCGAGGATATCTTACATGGAGCAAATAAAAGAGAAAATATATTTATAAACGCTTCATCGTACAGAGAAATAAAAACAAAGGCAGAATGTAGAACAAGTTGGAAATTACTCCACCGACAAGAGCCTAGCTCTTAAATAAGAAGAAGAAAACTAACTAGCTAAGAACACGTTTATGTCCTATATAAAGCATTCATCTCTTTCTGGTTTGTAAGTGCAAAAGGGACGACTGCCTGACATACGCAACAACATTTTGCCGTCGCATTAAGCCTCTCACAGACTGGCGCGACCTGCCGTGGCGGTCAATAGAAAACTTGACAGTTATTGTCAAATTTACTAACGACCCGACCGCCAACGCACGCCGCGCCAGTGTGTTTCAGGCTTTACGTACAATTTTCAGATAATTTGTCCATCTGTCAATCGCTATCTGACATAAACAACAACGGACCTTCATATAATAAATTAAACTATACTCTATTCCATATAATATTAGCATTATTAAAAAAAAACACAAAGCAATTCGTTTCATACAGCAGACATTACATTTCCTCGTAAACGTACGTACAAATCGTAAAATACAGATATATAGAAACCCTTGACCCGTAGATCATGCCGCCCTAACTAGGTGAGTCAAGGTTAAGGTTATGGGCATGGGGAATGTCTGCTGCGTGTCTAATTCACTTGTCGTATTTCACCATGTGTACTAGCTATTCAAATTTAATTTGAAATCTACAGACTCACAATCTAATATATCTTTATAATATTAATGTAAACGTCCGATTGTCGACGCTGTACTAGTATATGGCGTGGGCACTTTATGTCAACGCAATATGGGTTAAATTCATACTAAGAGGATTTTTCTTCATTTGAATTTACGTTTACCTTACTGTCCATTGCACCATGTACTTATATGGCAAAAAACTAAATCGTAGACGATTGAAATACTTAACTATACAATCAATAAAATCGCGATAGTTTAAAAACCAGAGAAACGTGACCCGTTACTCCACGCTGAATGCACATTTTTGAACTCTCTGTAAATCCTTAATTTATATGATATGTATGGTATAATGAGACTATGGAACACTTATTGTGTGAATGTCATGCCCTTGCCAGACAAAGAATGAACTACTTTGGCAACGGTTACCCGAAACCAAAGGAATTCAAGGTGCTCCCGGCGAACTGCATCATCCGCTTTGTGGAAATGATGGAGCAAGCCTGGGAGCAGGTATAAAGGAGAGGGCAAATGCACAAAAGATCCCACTGGGTCGAAGTGCATCCGAAAGGGCCCTCACCTAGATAAGATAAGATAAGATGGTATAATTATATTTTAACTAGCGACCCGCCCCGACTTCGCACGGGTTTATATGTATAATACATGCATGTATTATACATAGAAACCTTCCTCTTGAATCACTTATATCTATTAAAAAAACTGCATCAAAATCCGTTGCGTAGTTTTAAAGATCTAAGCATACATAGGGAATGACAGACAGACAGCGGGAAGCGACTTTTTTTATACTATGTATGTAGTGATGCTTGAATAATACTCGCACAGTGATAACATAGTTAAAAGCAATTAATGGTATATAGGCATATAATGATTAGGTAAGTTAGTAACACGACGCGTAGTGACGCTGTCTGTTGTTTGTCTCCAATCAATGTTTCTTTCATTAAGAGGATTGTGAAGTGTCGATACGCAGCGCGAGTAGGTATTAAAAAAAATATATCTGTCTCACACCGCTCGACCCCCCGACCCGTATCGTGCGATAGAGAGAGCTGCAAGTCCTGGAGGTAATTGCCTACATTTTCTTGTTGAAATATGGTTTCGGGTGATAACGTTTTTACCCCCCTAAACCTTAATGAAATTAAATAATTTTGGTATGATTGGATTAGGTACACATTAATCTATGTCTGTACGTTTTCCTTTTTTAGTAAATCAGTTTAGATTAATTTGAAAAAAAAAAAAGATAGACAAGTTTTTAAGTAAAAAATATAGATTTTTAGATGCTAATAACTTTTAACGTAAGCAATATTTCTTAAAAATCAAAACGTACAGACCTAGTATTTCACCATATCTACAACATGTCCAAAAATTATAAAAATCGAACGATGTTTACGGGGTGAAAAACGTTATCGCTTTTTGTATGAAAATTTACAGGTTCACAATCCTCTTAATATATCGTGTTGAAGCAAAGCGAAACGGATATGCGGATATTACTAGACTATATCATAAATGAATGATGATACAGAATGATTTATTCCATTTCCAGTAAATCAGTTATATAACATTTTGGCAAATATATTAGCAGTTGTGCATTTTCACCGTATCCGTACAATTTGTTTAGAGTTCCTATCCAAATATATCCGTTTTGATACATAGCTCTAGTAGATACATTAATTGGGGCAGTCTGGCCGAATGACCTAATTAAGTTGACTACTTTGTTCAAAATTAAACTCGTTTGCAATTCAACCTAGTTTTATTTATGCCTGGTTTGTCTGTAGTTGGGCAGCCCGAGATAAGAACGAGATGACATTCCGCTGCGCTTTACCTAGACTAAGACGGTATCCTATCATTTTGGATTACAAGCAGTGTTAGTTTATGGTTTGGGTGATTGCGTTTTGAGCCGTAAATTAAGCTACAATCATCGCGCCACACCTGCTGAACTCTAAAAGCTCCAGCTTAAAAGGCGCACTGAAAAAAATGTTAGGTTGGATTTACCAGATTCCGTGTAAATGTTACCAAAGTTAGCGGTTGATTTCGGTCCTATCACGAATTTTGGTTGATTTTATCAAACTAAATAAGTTGGTGTTGTACCAAATTTATTTCGTAGATTACACCTATATTTTGTAGTAAATAGTAAAATTGTTTACCAAAGTACTTTAGTAACATTTCTCATCAAAGTACTTTAGTATATTTTTTACCAAAGTACTTTAGTAACGTTTCTCACCAAAGAACTTTAGTACATTTTTAAACAAAGTACTTTAGTAACCTTTTTATCAAAGTAGTTAAGTATAATTTTTTTCAATGTAGTTTGGTGTAATCTACCAAACGGATATTTTTCATTTTACCAAACATACTCGTCTTTTTTTACCAAATACCTTTGGCATGTTCTACTGTTACTATTTTTTGGTACAAATTACCGAAGTTAGTCAGTAGAAAATGCAAAAGTAATTTGGTAAAATCTACAACACAATTTGGTAGATATAGCACTTTCTATTGGTACAATGTATCAAAAAATTTTGATTGAATGAGCTGAACTTAACTTGTAAGTATAATGTAATTTATTTGGTGAACCCTAACAAACAAAGTTAAGTAGTATTTACTAATCACGTTCGGTGTATTTTGTCAGCTTTAGTTTGGTAATATTTACCAGATTTATATTTTAGTTACTACTAAAGGTGTTTGATATATCTACCAGATATGTAACGCAGTTTTCATCAAAGTTAGTCTAGTATCATCTATCAGATTGGATCGTGCTTTATATCAAAGATAATATTGTATTATCTACTATAAGTGGATCGCAGATTTTATCAAATATAATTAAGTATTATCGATCATGTGTTTCGTATTTTTTCCTAAAATTGGTTTGGTAATATCTAGCAGATTTGTACTGTGGTTTTTACCAAATGTTTACTAGTAATATCTACCAAGATTTTATCAGTGCTAGTTCTGCTAATTGTACCGGTCTTAGTTTAGTAAGACGTACCAAATAAGTAGTGTAGTTTAAAGGTGTTAGTTTGGTTAATTTATCAAACTAACACTAGTAAAATGTACACATCTTTTTAGGTAAATATCACCAAACACAATTTTTGATTTCCAGAGTATAAATAGGGTGTGGTATCATTGAAAATTAGAAACTTGCAATATTGCTGACATGGTATGAGAGTAAAATTATATTGCAGTTTAGATTTTCAAACTACGTAGTTTTCTATGTAGATTGAAGATTATTCGTAGCCACACCCTAAAAATATTGTAGATGAAAAAAAGCTAAAGACAAACACTTCAAAAATATGCAGGCTTATTGGTAACCAACGTATTTCTTTTAAGGGAGATATAGTAAAGCTCATTTGCAATTAAAAAGGTCATGAAAGCTATCCGAAAATCAGCAATTCCTAGAGAGTGAACATTTACAAATTGCCTTTTTTAAATAGATAACACTGTTAAAAGGAATAACGTCGATTTACCAGTAGCCTTATTTAATATTATAAGGGCTATATAAATACGGTGGTTTAAAGAAAAATAGTCCGAATTTTGGTACATGTAATATAATTTATTTTACGAATCGATACAATAAACTGTAGATCACTTATTTTAAAATTATGTCAGTGACTTAGTAGGGTACAAAATCTTTCTTATAATAAAAGTCAAAAGGATGCCAGGTTGCGGCCCACATACTTTCTCTGCGGCTGACCGTACGTGAATCAAATTCCTTGGCTGTACATATCTTAACTTTAAGTTTACGAGATAGATACCTTGTTCACGGTATACGTAGTAAGTGTGAATCTTATAGGCTGAGTTACAAGTCATGATAAAATTTGCTGAGTAGTCTTATAGACTGGGCTCTCAGTGAAGTATCGTTTGCAAAAATAGCGCACCGTATTCTGACGTCTTTGTGTAGATTCCAGACATACAATCAACAGAATTCGCTGCCCCAATATTATAAGGTTCCATGTTGCAATTTTATCAACTTGAAATTTGAAGTTTATAATATTGGGGCAGCGAGATGTTGCCAACCATATTCTGCGTCCAGGCAGTGAAAAGTTTTGAAGCATACGTCCAGCGCTTTCAGGAATGAGTTTATATTATAAAGGATGTCGTCATAAGCAACATAAAAGTCCTTTAGGGCATCGATGGTCGGTCCGACAGCAATGATGATGGGTTGGCACCACAGTCCCTTAGCCATTTGGGCTTTTATCCAATATTCCAGCTGGGTGAGGACTTCGCTTTCGTTCTGGAAATTAAAATATATTGTTTACTTTTAACCGTATCCATACTAATCCTACTAATATTATAAATGCGAAAGTTTGGATGTATGGATGAATGTACGTTTTAATTAATCTCAAAAACTACTGGATGAATTTTTAAGAAATTTTCCAGTAATGTACCTTACGAGTATATATCAGAATATGACAGGCTATAATTTATTTCAAATTTCGTACCTTTTAGTATTAAAAATACGAAAGTGTGTCTGTCTGTATATCTGTATGTCTGTTACCTCTTCACGCTTAACCCGCTGAGTTGAAGGAGATTAAATTTAGTAGGTATCGAGATAATTGGGGTCCCGAGGAAGGAGATAGAAAGAAAGAAAGAAACATTTATTCGAGACAAACAACACACAGCGTTTGTCACGAAACGGTTCTATCTCAGCATAATGCTGGAATTGCTGCCAGCGCTGGTCTTCCGATAGAACTGATTAGGATAGTTTTATCCTGAAAATCATCCCCTAAGGAAGAAAAATGGGTAGTGAAAATTTGTATTGGAGTTTATATGAAATCTTTATGGCCGTTTGTATGGAAAGTCGTCATCACACAATAGTGTTAAAAATGAAATTATACCTTTGCATGAAGAATGAAACTGTTCATAGCTTCTTGAAAGCTTGGCTTTACGGTTTTTTTTTACCATCTGTATCTTTGTAGTGTAATCTCACAAGTGGAACTATTTTATATCCAATTATTATTATATTTTATATCTGGAAAATAAAAATAAATATTTAGTTATGTATGATGCATATTTGTTGACTTAATTAGATCAAACATTATGTTTATACAATATTGGTTATTTTATTTTTTTACCAACACCCTATTCAACACTAATTAAACATCAGAATAATGATAACCAATCACGTAAAAGTACAATATTGCAGAGGGCGGAAAAAAGCAATTCGTGGATGGGTAGAGTTTGACGGACGAAGCGTAGCTTAATCCGTCAGTAAATACGAATCCACGAATTGCCATTTCCTCGACGTTTCGATTTTGGGGTGATATTCGTGATTTTTTAATAAATATTATGATAACCAACCTTTGCTTGGATTTTCTTCGATCAATTTAATGTAGACAGAAGCAGCTTTAATCGTTTTCAAATGATTAAACGCATTATCTAAGAAGTTGGGCCATTTCTTGAATAGTAGGAGCTCTGATCCTTTAAACTTGGTTTCAAAATCCAATTCAATCTGAAAAAAAAAACGATTTTATGTATTTTACTTAATGTGCGAAATGCCTAGGTATCTTGTTCTTCATCCATCACGTTTTGTCGATTTGGCTTTGGTCAGCCAAAAACAAATATTGAATAATAAGAAATTCAAGTATGTAAATTATTTATCAGGGGGTGTTACCATACATTAAAAAGCGGTCAAGTGTCAGACTCGCGGACTGATTTCCGGGATGAAAGTATCCTACGTCCTTTGCCGGGACTCAAGCTAAATATCTACATCCCAAATTTCATCTAAAAAGAGCCCGTTCACGTACTGACTAGCGCCACTGGTAAATATTTGAGATTATTTAAATTTATGAATAAGTTTGATGTACTTGTTTTTACGTTGCTGGATTCGTCAATCTAAGTTTGATGTACTTGTTTTTACGTTGCTGGATTCGTCAATCTATGCGTCCAAAAATATGATGGCCGTTTTTCTTTTGATTTTATCAGCGGCCTACTTTTTAAAATATTTATCGTTAAATTTAAATAATCTCAATAATTTACCAGTGGCCCTGGTGAGCGCGTGAACGGGCTCTTATTAATTTCGGATTTTTTATGTTTTTCTTTGGTAGCTTCTGCCCGCGACTCCGTCCGCGTGGAACTCGTTTATATCGTAGCTCCATACAATTTTTTACCACCTACTTCACCGACTTAAACTATTCGATGTCCTTCCCCGGGACTCAAACTATCTTGATACCAATTTTCATTTAAATCGGTTCAGCGGTTTAAGCGTTAAGAGGCAACAGACAGACTGACACACTTTCGCATTTAAATGTAGTATGTAGTATGGATAATAAATGTAAAACAGACAAGAATACTTACATGAATAATGTTTTGGAGTTTGTTCAACCCCCGCTTGAATAATATTATTTCCTTTAAACTGGGAATCAGCTCCTTCAGTTCATTTCTTGAATAGAGTCGAGCAAATTTAACGAAATCTGATTTTCTAAAAAATAAGACATATATGTAATTCATCAGTCTTTAAACTCATTATTTAATGTTCAGTTAGTTACATGCAGACAAAATACAAACGCAACAATGGCCAACCAAACCGATTTGGTATATTTTACTGAAATTCGATTTGTAAATAAATCAAAGTAATTAGGTAGGTAATACGTAACCAATATTTCTAGGTCAATATCTAAGCCTGAGTTAAGCTTCCTATTCATATTAAACTATAATCAAATTATTATATTTAATCATTAATAATAAGGAGGTATGGGTGGGGAATCCATATACGGTGTCAACTATAGGTTACCCTGTGTTTCAGACAAAAAAGAACTAACAATGGAATAAGTTATTCACATACAATATCATTCTTATTCACAATTAATTAGTAAGGTATCAGTGTTGCCAATTTAGCACTTTTAGTGTAATATCGTTCTAATGCTTACCTTCAAAACTTGTTATGGTAGATTGAGATAATCCCCATTCCTTCAAATATTCAGTCACCCCCACACTTAAGTCATCGTCGAGATCACTATCCATAGTTGGTTACACTTTGCAAACTAAATCCACCACGCACCAGCCGAAATGAAATGGCGCACCAAGAAAATTTCATTAAAACGCAAACAAAACAAAGTGACTATATACAATGAACTACCTCAACGCAATGAAGCCTGCCGCGCCGCGCGCGCATCGCAAGATGCTGTAGCCGGGGGAAGGGGCGCACCTCCGCAGGGCAGTCGGGGAGGGGAATAGTCACATCTCACTCTTATGTTTATAAATTGAGTAGGATGGAACTATGCATGCAGCGGTATTGTTTTGTAAAATGTACCAGACTTTTACCTAGTTATAATTACCAAACTCTTTGGTAATTTTAACAAGGTATAGGTCTGGTAGTGACTGCAGCGCTTTCTCAAAAGGTACGAGTAGATAGTTACTACCCTACCTACCTATGTACCTACTAAACGCCAAATGTTTCGTGTTAATGTTGTTGGAAAAAATAGACTAGGTAAGTACTAAATACTATTTTGTGTGGCGTGAAAGGTTGCAAAATAACAAAGCAATAGAATCTCATTCCTACGACCAACAAGTAAAGACAAAACGATTTATTACTTGATTATATACTTATAACTAGCGACCCGCCCCGGCTTCGCACGGATTTATACGTATAATACATGCATGAATTATACATATAAACCTTCCTCTTGAATCACTCTATCTACTGAAAAATACGTAAGTGACTTTGTTGTATACTACGTAATGATTAGGTATTTAGGTAATTTACCAATTGTATATTTTAAGACGTCAATTAATCAATGATAAAGTTAAAGGTACATCCAGCAGCAAAAGTAGCTACGCGGGTCAAAGTGCTCAAAATGACCTACACATGGCTCTAATGTCAAGAGGATACGGACTTTCTAGATAATTTCGAGCGTGTTATTTTGTGTTGCTACTTCTGCTGCTGACTGTACCTACGTGGGTACACCATGTAGTATCTACTTACTAGTTTTGTCAGCGGCTTGGCCCGCGTGACAAACGTAAGTATTTTGCTTATTTATGAAGACGTCCAAACAAACACCAACCAATTAACACACTTTTACATTCATACTATTAGTAAGGATAAGGAAGGATATTACTTACTCGTATTTAGGAAAAGCCACGAAAACTTTAACGTCGTTAAAGCCTAATTACTACATAGATAATCATTAAGTAAGTACCTACGCAACTTTACTTTTTTTGTCTGGGAATAGGTATGGCAATCTGTGGTATGGCTCTGCAAATTATTAATTTGGGTATAGTCTAGCTAGGTAGGTACCTACATACAACGTGAAAGGCGGCCTAGATTATGATTTAATTTTATTTAATACACAGAGTATAATGAAATGAAATGAAATGAAATATTTATTTGCGGAATAAATATTTAATATATTTAATATAATAATAATATAAACATAATAACTAACATGGTCTCGCAAAACTGTCGGAACAGTTTGTCTGTGTGATTATAAACATCATAATAAGTACAGAGTTAATAATTAATTAATTACTAATTTGTAAATAGGTTTAGGTTAAATACATGTTACATACAATTGCATACAGTTACCTATGCCTTATGGGTTATGATACTTAAGTAATGTCGTTTTAATAATTATTGAAGCAAAACTAAGTCGTACGTAATTCTAATAATTGTGCTAACTACATTAACTATTATACCTATATACTAATAAAACCAAGAGTATCTTTTATATTAAATCGTAAGAGTATTATTTTAAATCGAAAGAAAACTCGATTTACTTCATATTTACGTATTTACACAATATACCTAATAAGTACCTACTTATTCCATTTAGCGTAGTGTAGTCTGAGGAGCTACCGCGAAACGAAAACAAACTAAGTTCGTTTATCTCTCTCTTTGTTGCTCTAACTAGCAAGTGCATTAGTTATTATTATTATTTATTCAGAAAACCAACAGCGATACAAAGTACGTTTTTTTACTATAATACACAGTAGTATGGCCAATTACAGGTTTACCTAGATAACTTGATATGTAAACAATTGAACGGACTATCACAACATTTGTGAAAGAGAGATGATTTTTTTTTAATTAAGTTTGAGTAATTGTGTTTTTTTGTTTTGAAGATGAAAGCATAACCAAGCATGTAAATCTATATAGGTTACTGCAAATGAGAATATATTGCTATAGTTTATCCTAATGACAATATTATTGTATACATCCCATATTTAGAGTGAATCAAATAGATTTAGTAACTTAAGTATAATACTACAACATTTTTAAACATGATAAGAGGTGAGATATGTATTTCTCATACTATTTATGCTGCTTATTCTTAACACTATTAATTACTTGCATTTTAAAAGATGCCTTTGAATATCTAAAGATATCAACGCTACTGAAATCCGCATTATATTTGTGTTAAGTATTATTTTGTAAAACCTTGTTAAACTGGAATAATAAACCTTGTAACAATGTCACTAGAACTTAAACTGAAACATATACCTACAACCATGGGCTTTGCCTTATTCGTACTCATCGCGATAATTAAAAATTATCCGACTTTTCTTAATAAGTAACTATGTCGCCTGAAAGTACGGGGTAGTTGGCGGGGTTGGTAGTTCTGATTTTTGCAGACTTGTTTATGAAGTTGGCGCTATGAATAATACAAGTTTGTGATCTCGAGCGTCGAACGTCACTTTACCAAAAATCGAAAATACCGCGTAATCCCTAAATGACTCGTTTTTAGGGTTCCGTACTCAAATAGTAAAACGGGGCCCTATTACTAAGACTCCACTGTCCATCTGTCTTTAATATTAATATTATTACTAATAATTGTTTTCGCTATAACAACAAATACTAAAAACAGAATAAAATAAATATGTTTATAGATAATGGTACGGAACCCTTCGTGCGCGAGTCCGACTTGCACTTGGCCAGTTTTTTGGTAGAACCTAACCAAATTGTTGAGACGTGTTTGGTAAAATGTTCATTTTTTTTCGTTAATTTACACCAGGAACTCTGGGTAGGGACTATATTTTGACCTCAACCTTTTCAGTTTTGTAAGTTCAACCCCACAGGGCCATGTTATATTAATCATATGTTTATCATAAAATCAACCGAACCAAATTCTTGACATTTGTTTAGTAAAAATGTACAATATCCTTTGTTAATTTACACCATGAACTCTAGTAGGAACTATATTTTGACCTTAACCATTTTAGTTTTGTAATTTCAACCGCGAGGTCTTGTTATAGTTATCATATTTTAATTATAAAATAAACCAAATCAAATTGTAGAGATTTGTTTGGTAAAATGTACAATATTCTTTGTTAATTAACAGCATGAACTCTGGTAGGAACTATATTTCGAGGTCAACCATTTTAGTTTTGTAAGTTCAACTGCGAAATCTTGTTATATTTATCATATTTACAATATAAAATTAACCAAACCGAATTGTAGAGGTTTGTTTGGTAAAATGTACAATATTCTTGTTAATTAACAGCATGAACTCTGGTAGGGACTATATTTTGAAGTCAACCTTTTTAGTTTTCTAAGTTTAACCGCGAGGTCTTGTTATAGTTAACATACTTTTATGATAAAATCAACCAAACCAAATTGTAGAGATTTGTTTGGTAAAACTTACAATATTCTTTATTAATATACACCATGAACTCTGGTAGGGACTATATTTTGGCCTCAACCTTTTTTAGTTTTGTAAGTTCAACCGCGATGTCTTGTTATATTTATTATATTTTATTTATAAAATCTACCAAACCAACTTGTAGAGATTTGTTTGGTAAAACTTACAATATTCTTTATTAATATACACCATGAACTCTGGTACGGACTATATTTTGGCCTCTACCTTTTTTAGTTTTGTAGGTTCAACCGCGATGTCTTGTTACATTTATCATATTTTTATTTATAAAATCTACCAAACCGATTTGTAGGGATTTGTTTGGTAAAATGTACAATATTCTTTGTTAATTAACACAATGAACTCTGGTAGTGACTATATTTTGACCTCAACCTTTTTTAGTTTTGTAAGTTCAACCGCGACGTCTTGTTATATTTATCATATTTTATTTATACAATCTACCAAACCGATTTGTAGGGATTTGTTTGGTAAAATGTACAATATTCTTTGTTAATTAACACAATGAACTCTGGTAGTGACTATATTTTGACCTCAACCTTTTTTAGTTTTGTAAGTTCAACCGCGACGTCTTGTTATATTTATCATATTTTATTTATAAAATCTACCAAACCGACTTGTAGAGATTTGTTTGGTAAAACTTACAATATTCTTTATTAATATACACCATGAACTTTGGTAGGGACTATATTTTGGCCTCAACCTTTTTTAGTTTTTTAAGTTCAACCGCGATGTCTTGTTATATTTATCATATTTTTATAATAAAATCTACCAAACCCAATGGTAGAGATTTGTTTGGTAAAATGTACAAGATTCTTTGTTAATATACACCATGAACTCTGGTAAGGACTATATTTTGACGTCAACCTTTTTAGTTTTGTAAGTTCAACCGCGAGGCCTTGTTATATTTATTATATTTTTATGATATAATCAACCAAACCAAATTGTTGAGATTTGTTTTGTAAAATGTAAAATACTCTTTGTTGATTTACACCAGAAGTCTGGTAGCGACTTCAACCTTTTTAGTTTTGTAAGTCCAATAGCGAGGTTTTGTTATATTTATCTTAGTTTCCATGTAATTCAGCCAACCTTAGCTAATTTGGTAAATCCAACAAACCATTTTTTTCAGTGCGGCGCCGCAGCACTCGATATTAAAAAGCTCAGAAGACCTTTAAGACCTTTGAGGCTCTAACCTTTAAAGTATCAAGCCTTAAAGGTTCAGAGCATTAAACGGTGCCACGAACACTGTAAAAAAAAACTTTCGCTAGACTAAAAAATATGACAGTTTTATAACAAAGAATGTTAGCATTTTTGTAGTCCGAAAGTGGGTGCCATGCCAACCTACGTTCAGTTCAGACTAAGGTTTAGGTAAATTCTTGTAAATGCTAGTTAAACTTTGCGGTTACGTCAACTTGAAACACCGTTGGCAACAGTCGCGTGACTGAAGGAATTCCTAATCAACGTAAACGATCCGAAATTTCAAGAAATTCTCCATTTCATATCTTTACTGACTAAAGTAATTACACTAATTCTTGGATTAAAGATTACTTAATGATTTGAACGAGTAAAATACGGTACTAATTTTGTAGGTTTATGTTTTGAAGGGTTTAATCGTCATCATTCGAGTAAGTACAGTTTTCAAAAACATAATACTGGGAATTTAGACAGCAATTATCTCGGTATATAATGATAATCCTCCCCTCAAAGGGATACGCTCGCATTTGTTCATTCTTACCTGTTCTTGTAATAATTGTTCTGTCACGATTTTTAGGGGGGTGGCGACGTCGGTAGAATATAATACTTAAGGTCGCCCCAGTGGTTCTTAACCTTTTAGTGATGGACGCTCCATTTGTTTTTTTTTTGTTTTGCCATGTATTACCACTTACTGTATGGGGGTAGCGCAACTCGCGCCACGCGTCGTTGTGTCGACTCGTTGGCACTTATTTGATATTTTTCCGATGGCTTCGCGGACCACTTCGGGTGCTTTCAGGGACCACCAGTGGTCCGCGGACCACCAGTTAAGAACCACTGCCTTAACCTACCAAACATTTTAAAATAATAGACATCATCTAGTAGTTAAGTCTGTGCACTGGCGGGAGCCAAAGGGGATAGAAGAGTCGTGTGCCCCAAGCCAACGGGAAAGACGACCGTATCCACCGGAGCTGTGTAAGGCTGGCAATGCTATTGGTGTTTTTTTTCCTCCCACACCGCTCCGAAACTCGCACAGATCTGGTAGATAAATGGCCTAACTACTGCGAATAAAAGGTCGAAGTTGTTCTACTACAGTAAAACTGATCATCTGACCATTGGCACCATAAATGGCGATGACAGCAGGCCCCGTAGCATCCGTCCCTGGCTGACACCGTTCGATAGAACGAGACGACGCGCTTATCCTATCACTTATCGCGTGATAACGCCATCCATGCTACGGGGCCAGATGTTGACATAGCCGTGACGTGTCGGGGGAACCTTGTCGAGTGACACTGCTACTATTTATAGTGCAACGCAATTAAATATGCATCGGCGACCTCGTCCTTATCATTATATCGAAACATTTGCACGATAGCCGCCATATCTATACTAATTTTATAAAGTGGTAAATGTAGCTTTGCGACTAGGGGCGGGTTGTACCAACTTACGATTATAGACGGATCAACGTTAAATATGGCGCCGGCAGCTGTCATTCCATAGAAACTTGTCAAGGTTTCCATACATTCCGATTTTAACGAACACCGTTCACGATTACAGACGTTTAGTGCAACCCACTCTGAATAAGTTTGCATGTTGACTGTAGGTGTAAATCTCCAGAACTGCTCATCTATAATATGATAAACCTTCGGGATTGACAGCACATGCTATATTATATCCCACGGCTTTGATTGTGTTCTTTGTAACACGCGGAGCTAGTAGCTTTATAAAAATAAGCTATTCACTACAGTAGGATGTACGAGTATAGCATAGCCTACCATAATAATACTTTTCATCGCATCTCTTCAAAATCATTCATCATTCATCATTTTCAAAAAAAACAACAATGGCAAGTACATTCCTTTCTGCTTCGCCAAACTGAGGACAGTTTGTCGGCGAATGTGCGCTCCCTTCCAAAAGTCAGGCTACCTCAACCTAGGTGCACACCAAACGCACGCTCACCCGAGCGCGGCTCGCCCTAGCGTGCGCGCTAAGTGTGGACGGCGATTGGCGAGCAACGGCGCGCCTGAGCCGAGCCGGTGTGGACGGTTGTTTTGTGTGGCCGCACGCTCACCCGAGCGTTGTCGGCTTTTTGGGCGAAATCAAAGGGGCCGCGGCGCCATGCTACTGGCAATGTACTTATTTATCGTATGGTGGTTTCAAATAAAAGGCTTCCCGCCTGAGGTCTTTTTAAAAAAAAAATACATCCACATGCGTCTAGGTTTAGGTATTAATGTCGTAGCAGCGACAGCTGTGCGCACGTGCGGCTCCATGACGATCGCGAGCTCAACTAAAAGCCCGTAGGTAAATTTGGCCGAGCACACGCTCACCCGAGCGGCTCGCCCGAGCCCTCCGCACGCTCGCCTGAGCGGCTCGGGTGAGCGTGCGGAGGGCTCGGGCGAGCGTGCGTTTGGTGTGGACGCACCTAATCTCACTTATCCCCAGAATAGGCATGATGCTTCATGTTAAAACTGATAAATTAGTGTTGCTAAATGCATAGTAAACCATCAAATTATTGTAATAAATTATAAAATATAATAAAAAGATTAAAAGTTTAGAAAAAAATGTGTTTTTTTTTTCAATCGTCCAAGATTAAATATACAGCTACCAATATAATCCTTACGCTTTTATAGAAACAAAAGTGTATGACAACTACGTACCTAAACACAGTATTTCGCGACCGAAATAGCAATTTACTATGCGTTGTTTTTTAATTATACCTGCCTATTTATTGATTTTATTGATACACGTTGTTATTATAAAAATAACAAATTGCACACACTATTTAATATGTTTAAGTAAACTTAGCAAATAATGTTTTTTCTCATGTAAGTGAATTACTGTTATTCTTATGAGAAATAAAGATCTTTAAACCGAAATAGCAATTTACTTGATTTTCCATACAACGATTAGTACAAATAGCAGTTGTGACGTCATACCCGTGTTAAAAATAGTATGAAGCGTTTCGCCTACCGCCAGCGAGGTCAATCTTTGTCAAAAAAATTTGATACTTTAATTGTAGTTGCTCCCCCATGCAAACATTTAATTTTGTTCCTCTCCAAAATATGGTTCGAATGGCATCGTAAAAAATCGTAGTAAGTAGAGAAATTTGGACTCCTTGCTTGGCACTGTGTTAGCCTAAACAATAAGGTATTTTTATTTTATTTTTGTATGGCTTAGCTTAATCCCTAAGTTCTTAAGGTTTTCTGTACTAAGAACATATAAATAAATAAATAAATATTTGCGGACAATCTTACACAAATCAACCTAGTCCCAAACTAAGCAAAGCTTGTACTATGGGTACTAGACGAAGATAAACATACTTATAGTATAGATAAATAAATACTTAAATACATAGAAAACATCCATGACTCAGAAACAAATATTCGTGCTTATCACACAAATAAATGCCCTTACCGGGATTCGCACCCAGGACCTCTTGTTTCGTAGGCAGGTTCACTACCAAGTAGGCTAAAGCGGTCGGATATGGATCAAAATGGTCTGAAATACTTAAACGATTTTAATTAAATCAATTTAATATGTCTGGTCTTTCAACCAAGAGGGAAACTAGATCATATTCAAATTAGGCTTTTTCCGCGTTGTAGTTCCTTTATAAAGTCATTGAAATTTCATTCAAATAAAAATAATAATCAATATAATACTTTCAGTTAGATAGGCCACCGTTTGAAGCGGCGTCGATTAGCCGGCCATCTTTGAATATTTTAGGAGCCATCAAACATTCACGGCGGGTGTTTAGCGAGGGCAGTTTTAAAAGCCTATTATAATTTTCCGCTTCTACGAGTAGACTGAGCTTACAAATTTGAATAGAAAGGGTTTAACAGAGGTTCCCGCTTGTGTTAGGTATAATCAGGGGCCTTTACAATTAAGCTACATACATTTATTTATTTAAGTAGGTATTGTATCGCTATACGTAACTATATAGTACCTACACCATCAGCTTATCACAAAGTGTAAATTAGAAACTAATCAAAAACTTTAAAATGGTTTTTCTAATTACAAATTTCGAACAAATGTTTCTTTTTATCGTCCTAAAGTAAATTAAAAGCTACCAATTGGATTTTTATGTTTCAATAAAATAAGTTTCTGTCAAAACTTAAATTTCTGGTACATTGCTTTTATTGCCGACTGTACTTTTCTGTATACCGTCATCAACTACTCATTAAGACGATTTTAACGAACCCAAACTCAACGCGGTTACGTCGGTTATGTACTGAATTCCCATGGCCCATCATCAGATCAGCTCGATGTTGTCATAATATTGAATTGTCATCCAAACTATAACGCCCGCTTTAGCCTAGTTGGTAGTGACGCTGCCTACGAAGCAAGAGGTCCTGGGTTCGAATCCCGGTATGGGCATTTATTTGTGTGATGAGCACGAATATTTGTTCCTGAGTCATGGATGTTTTCTATGTATTTAAGTATTTATTTATCTATATAAGTATGTTTATCTTCGTCTAGTACCCATAGTACAAGCTTTGCTTAGTTTGCGACTAGGTCAATTTGTGTAAGATTGTCCGCAAATATTTATTTATTTATTATTTATAACCCAAAATTTCAGCTCAATCGGTTGAAGATATCTTCTTCTTTCAGTTGCAAGATTCAACGCAGACAAACATAGTTACATACCATATACATAGTTACATAGTTAGGTACATATATTGCAAGTTAATAGAAAGCTCAGAGCATAGAATACTAGAGAGAGGACAAGCCGCCGGCGGCCGCGTCGCAGTTGTTAGCTCAATGGGCATACTCTGCCATACTGTGCACGCGTGCTGCAAGCAGAGAATATTACGTTTCTTCCCAAAATGCCTGATATGATGCGCGTGTATTGTCCAATAAGAGCGTAGGTATGTGTGTTTTAGATGTGTGCGTGCTTTGTCTTGTCAATTACTTGGGCTTTGTGTGGGTTAATGTACTTGCGACAGGCGTACTCAATACAAATCGGCCGGCATGTCCGATCTCCTTATATTCATACATTTCATGATATCATGACTAAAACAGTTCACTTGTTTTTACCATACAACTATTAGTAATTGGTTCAACTTCTTGACGATACCTACTCGTATACGCTAACAATGTCTGACTGTGCCTAGTATGTATTATGTATATGAAATTTATGTATTTGTTAAACTTCATCCAGAATTTTTGAATAAAAAAAGTGACGTATGCAAATTTAATACGAGGTACCCAAATCGTCTTGCTATTCCGCCTAGACTCAATTGTACGGCAAGAACGTATTTTGTATGGCAATTGGAATCTATAATAGGTTACATGATGACATTAAAGAATTACCATTTAACATATTTAAATCAAGACTAAGATTTTTTTTAATACAGGAATCGTTTTATACTGTGAATGAGTACTTTGACTATTATAAAAACTTGAATTTGTATTAAGACTTAACTAATTTAGTTTGAATTTTAATTGACATTATATTTATTGTGTAAATCCATTATGATTAATTTATATTTCGTTAGGTATAATCAAATTTTTGCATGCCAGTTGCTGTTGAAATGTATGTTTCTCTGTGATATATGTATACCATCTTCTGTACCACGTTTTACGCAAAATAAATTACTTTACTTTACTTTTTAGACCCTCATTTCTATTTATTGTTGTGGTCTAATTATATTTGGTACCATGCTGACATTTAACCTCTCTAAAGCCTGACAATCAAATAGGCCTACTATCAACTTTCAGGTAATTTACTAGAACGCTTGTAATAAACTGGCTCGTTATACAAACTTTGCACCCATTACTACTAAAAATACACTGTAAAGTGGTGCAACGGGGCGGGTTTCTTGAAAAGCGAGCCTTAATGAGGCTTCACCCGTGTAGCGAGCTAAATTACATATACCCGAGCCTCGCACGTTCTCTACTGCAACGTTAGACTATACCTAGTACTTATAGGTACACTTGGGTACACGTATCTTGTGACCTAATTAAAATATCCATTGGACCAGACCTTTAACCTTTGGATGCGGTGGTAAAATTGAAAGAATGTTTTAGAGTCATAATAGAATAGTTTTTTTTTTTACTTTTTTTTTTTAAATAAACAAACACGGTCAGACAACGAAGTGATCTTATAAAGGTTCGTTTTTTCCTCTAACAGTACGGAATCCTATGAGCTAAAAAAATTCGCGAACTCGTGTTTTTTTTTTTCTTCAACTTCGAAAAACTCAATCGACATAAAAATTGAACCTGCTCACAAAATTTCACTAGAATCGGTTAAGAAATGTGACCTTTTTAGTGGAGAACAGCCGGACGCGGGATATACGAAAAAATATATCATATTCATCATCATCATCATATCAGCCGAAAGACGTCCACTGCTGGACATAGGCCTCCCCCAAAGAATGCCACAATCGCCGGTCCTGCGCCACTCGCATCCAGCGGACTCCCGCGACCTTTACCAGGTCATCAGTCCACCTTGTGGGGGGCCTACCCACGCCGCGCAAGCCGGTACGTGGTCGCCATGAGAGAACCTTTGAAAGAAAGAATATATGCCCAAGCTGAAACAGAGAACATCGTTCGCTTCGCTCGCTCGTTCAAGAACTGCTTTAGTGTCCATATCACTTAGTGTTGCTTAGACAGCTCAAACATTTTCGGTTAGGCTCAATAGACCAGGTTCTATTGAGCTATGACTATGCCATAGAATCAAAGAACTTGTGTGCTGCGGGCCTTAGTAAAGCAGTAAAAATTATATACGTTTAAGTACTCACATCAAATATCTTGCTCAAATCCGTGGCCAGGCAGGAACAGTTGTAAGCCACGATTCCCAACTCTTTCACCTGAAAAAAAATGTTTATTAAGCATTATACAACACTATTTATTAACCAGCAAACGCTATCATTACAATTCGGACCGTTTCACTTACACCATAATGATCGATATCAATATGGATTAATTAGGCATATATGATCAATATTAATATGGATTATTCAGGCATAAAATGATCATCTCAATTTTAAAATACACAAACATTATAATCATGCTTTTTCGATTTTCTTTTTTTATGACTCATATTAACGGAAAAAAAAACATTGCTTCGAGCTGGATTCGATACAGACAGTGATCAGCCGCGGCCAGTCACTCTGAAACAACTGAGCTATCGGAACCGTTGCTCGGTTCAACGAATCTCTAGCCCAGATCTCTCTTATTACGCCATAGGCCGCGTTATGCTCAGGCGTAATTTCGTGCGGCCAAAATAAACCTTATTTTTACTGAACGGAACTTAATCGCTTATAATTAACTTATTTATTACTCTCTGAGGTTTTCCGAAGTTTTGGATGTGTCACAACGTCCTTGGTCAAGTTCTGTTCAGTAAAAATAATGTGTGAGAATCGTGAATGTTCAAAACAATATAAAGATAAACCTAGTTATACCTGCGTGAGCGACCGCCAGTCCATATTGGCGCTGCCGATATAGAAGTGCTCTCGATCTATGATCCAGAACTTGGTGTGGAGCACCCCGTTGCCTAACAGCTTGGAGAAGTTCAGGCTTCGCACCTGAAGATAATATACGATACTGAATAACGGCGAAGGTACTGCGTTGTTACTGGCTTTGGTGCAAGGAGGAAACTGCGACGCTACCAAGAAGATCGAAGTCGCTTTGTCGCTCGAGCTGCTACCGCGAACGACCGAAAATGACAGTTCGTATAGGGAGATCTCTCGAATAGGGAGTTCATATATCTCCACCTCTTGAATACCGCTAATGCGATAGACATGGAGATTTTCGAAATATTTTCACGGTTAAAGCCGTGTTTTAGAAGTGCGACGGAGAGGGAGATCGAACTTCGTATTTCGATTTTAATGGTTAATACCGGTATAGTTTGACCGAGCGCTAAACAAAGCTTTTTAAGCTTGGGAGAGGTAGCTGTCCACCGCTGCCTAGGTACTAGATTCGAATACCTATGGCCTTGATACTTAGTACCTAACTAAACATTTGTAAAAAAAACACGGTATTACTTTAGATGCAATAAGGAAGACAAATTGGTATTGCAGTTTAAAATAAGGATGAGGAATTAAGTACTCATAATAGGCTTATAAATAGTATAGATGCTCCCAAGAATTGTCCTTAATCAATATTTAAAATGTTAAATAAAACTGTTAGTAAATATTGTAGACAGTTGCCTACTCGGCACTGCCCGCGTTTTACAAAGAACACAACTATATAAAACTACGGGATACAATATAGCCCATGTATGCCAAAGGTCTAATCTCGATATTGTGGATTTTAAAAATCGGTTTTCGTAGTTCCGTATATTACCTAGACATACACTACCGTCAAAAAGTTTAAGAAAATTTTATGAAAATTCTGAATATTACTTTGCAGTACCTACAATCCACAAAATAAAGCGTAATAATAATTTATTCCGCAAAAAAATATTTAAAAAGGGTACATAATAATAAAAATAAATTACGCCGACGAGATTTTTTCACGCTTTTTCGCTTCGGAGCAGATTCTTGGCATTCTTTCTATGCTTACAAGTTTGTGTAGCGTTTCTTGGCTAATGGATTTCCACTCATATTGCAGTATCTCGCATAGAGCTGTTGCAGATGTCGGACATTGTCTTCGGACTCTACGGTCGAGTTCATCCCATAGAAACTCTATCGGGTTATGGTCTGGTGATTGTGGTGGCCAAATCATGTTTTTAACACACCTTGCCTTTCTTTATTAGCTATTGATTGTAGATTTAATTTGATGTTTTTTAGAAGAATTTATAACCATGAAACTAAACATTGTTTTTGGTCTTAAACTTTTTGACGGTAGTGTACAAACTTTCAAGGCTACACACACGAACTTTGCCTAGTTTATGATATACTTAAGTATAGATAACAATGTAAACTTTACCTGTGCTGCTTTCTTCTTAACTAAATAGTCAGTATCTATATTAGGGTATAACTTAGTGGGCCAGTTTTGAGCAATCTTCAAATTTATATGTCGTTTTGACCCGGCGGCGTATAACGCCTGGAACACTTGTTCACCCTACAACAAATTAAATACAACATAGGTTATCGATTCGCAGGTATACAAGTTTTATAAAAATCTGTTAGACATTGTCGGTCATTAAGAGGGCGTTCATGTGCACACTAGCGTCACTGGTAAATAATTGTGATTATTTAAATTTAACGTTAGGTATTTTAAAAAAACCGGGCAAGTGCGAGTCGGACTCGCGCACGAAGGGTTCCGTACCATTATCAATAAAAATATTTGTTTTATTTTGTTTTTAGTATTTGTTGTTATAACGGCAACAGAAATACATCATCTATGAAAATTTCAACTGGAAGTTATCACGGTATCGGTTGAGATACAGCCTGGTGACAGACAGACGGATGGACGGACGGACCGACTAACTACTAGGGCTCCTCCCGCGCTTCATCTATCCCCCTTACGTGCAGATCTATGAAGCGCGACAGGACGCCAGAGTGTAGCCTCTCGGCGACCATCTGCAAGACACTGTTGCCGCTCCCCCGCTCCCCGCACCCGTCTTATAATGGACGCCGACTTCTTGCGAATAATTGCGTAAAAATCGTCCACGGCAGCGTCCGCGAACATTCCCGAGCCGCAACAAGGCCCTGAAGACATTATTGTATTGCACTCTTATTGCACTGTACGCTCGCTGCGTAAAACTGACCCATAGACTGCTCGTGTAAAAACTTTACAACAGCTATACCTACACTGTATTTCGTATTTAAGTACCTTGTGAATACATCAAATTAGTTTTTATGTTGCTGGATTCGTCGATCTATGAACTCAAAAGAAAAATGGTCGTTTTAACTTGTAATCTATGCGATTGACGAATCCAGCAACGTAAAAATTATTATGATGTATTAAAAAGATACTTAAATACAAAATACAGCGCTTAAAATTGTCGCTGACCTATTAATTTAGTAGACAACTAAGTAAAGCAGGTGAAAATGATAATTTAAAAAAAAGCGGCCAAGTGCGAGTCGGAGTCGCACATGAAGGGTTCCGTTAAATAAATTGCAGTTTACGATTTATTGCACAGCGGCCTCCTTTTTTAAATATCTATCGTTCATTGAAGTATTTACAATTATTTACCAGTGGCGCATATGAACGCCCTCTTAAACTCATTAATGTGAAAAAAATTACTGAGTTACTAAAATTTGATCTAACATTTGGTCTAACGCATGAAACGCATCTTTATATAAACATTACAATTAGATAAAAAACATACAACTTACAATTAAATCAAAATAGTAAACATTTTCAACTTTGGGGGCATTCCCATTGGTCAAAGTACAAAGTAATAAGATAGAACGAAATGGGGGGTGTACTGCAGTCCGTCGTGCAGGACCGTCGGGCAACACCTTCAATCAAGCGTCTTAATGTTGCCAGAATATAGGCTAATTAAATTGTGACGCTGTATAGGTACAGTCGCCATCACATGCATCGGAGCAAACAAGCTACTCACAAACATCTGAACACAACTCTATTTTCAAGGCATTAGGATGCATGTTCAGATATTTTTGAACACCCTGAAGTGTACAGATGTATCTGATAGCGACTGTACTATTGTAAAGCGAGCCATAAAAGGAATAATTTCTAACCTTAAATTAAAAAATAAAACTTATGTTTTAAACTTACCTCAATCGAGGAATTATATGGATATTCTTCATTAAACCTAAGAGACCAGTAAAAAGACGCTATTTCTATGGATGTTTGAGCTTCATCTATTAAATCTAACCACACATTTTTTGTGGGGGTATGAGTCATGTTTAAGGGGTACATGTGCCCCTCTGGAATAGTTTCTACTAAAGATAACCTGAAACAATAAAAATACACATATTTTAAATCAAAGAATATCCTCTCTATCACAAGGTGCGAATGCTGTCACTAGATTCATTAAATAATAAGAGTCAAAGTGGCAAGTTTTTGCGCCATCTTTCTTACCAAAGTCACTCTTTTTTAACTCTGCATGGCGAACTGCAAGCTACAAGGTAGAATAAGTTAGAGATATAAATGACATCGGAGTTTATAAACGTTCCGTTTTCTCTTATAGCTTGCAGGACGACGACAGTTCGATTGCAGCTTCGCAAAACCGTCAAAATGAGCCATAAGTACTTTAATGCATTCAACCAATGATGTAATATAAAATAGATATGTTATAAGCGGTCCAGAAGTGGCACACTAAAACTTGGTCAAGTCGCACAGCTTGCCATAGTTTTGCGTCGTCAATGGAAACGAATGCTGACAGAATTTGGTGGCCATTTTTAGGGTTCCGTAGCCAAATGGCAAAAAACGGAACCCTTATAGATTCGTCATGTCCGTCCGTCTGTCTGTCTGTCCGTCCGTATGTCACAGCTATTTTTTTCCGAAACCATAAGAGCTATACTGTAGAAACTTGGTATGTAGATGTATTTTGTGAACCACATTAAGATTTTTACACAAAAATCGAAAAAAAACATTAAGTTTTAGGGGTCCCCATACACAAAACTGAAACTCAAAATTTTTTTTTCATCAAACCCATACGTGAGGGGTATCATTGGATAGGTCTTCAAAAATGACATTAAGGTTTCTAAGATCATTTTTTTCTAAACTGAATAGTTTGCGCGAGAGACACTTCCAAAGTAGTAAAATGTGTGCCCCCCCCCCCCCCTGTAACTTCTAAAATAATAGAATGATAAAACTCAAAAAAATATATGATGTACATTACCATGCAAACTTCCACCGAAAATTGGTTTGAACGAGATCTGGTAAGTAGTTTTTTTTTAATACGTCATAAATCGTAAACTGCAATTTATTTAACGGAACCCTTCATGTGCGAGTCCGACTCGCACTTGGCCGCTTTTTTTATATTACATCATTGCCTTCAACTAACGAAATTAAGATCCTCATCTTTTAAGTTCATCAAGGCTAATTTCCCTTGCTACCCCAATTGTAGTAATGACTTATAGCATCGCTCTTTAGCGATAAGACCGCCTGTTGTAAAACCTCTACTGTCTCCCTGTATCTTTGTGTTTTCTTTTGTAACTGCTTTATTTATCAAGCAAAAAGTGACAATTACACTAGATCGCACCTCTTGCTCACACTCATGGTCTCTTGCTTGCACTATAAATACTATTATATATATTGGGCCAAACTGAAGGTGCTGTTGTGGTGCACATCTATATTTCGGACCTTTTGCTTGCACCTCATATACCCAACATGCACTAATTCGGGCTCCTCTTAAGTGACCACATCTGCACGATCATTTTGGCCCTATGATAATTTACGGATCACTAAAACGTGAGCGAATCAAAAAGTGGGATTGAGAGGAGCGCCTGGTTTAATTTTATCATCATCCTCCTAGCGTTATTCCCGGTTGTGCCCTAAAGAAGCCCGGGGTCCGCTTTGACATCTAATCCCAAGATTTGGCATAGGCGCTAGTTTTACGAAAGCGACTGCCATCTGACCTTCCAACCCAGAGGGAAAACTAGACCTTATTGAGATTAGACCGGTTTCCTCACGATGTTTTCCTTCACCGAAAAGCTAACGGTAAATATTCCGTTCCAAAAATTCATTGGTACGAGCCGGGATTCGAACCCACGACCGCCGCTTGACAGCCGCATGCCTGAACCACTAGGCTACCGTAGCCTGGTTTAATTTTATAAGTAGTGTATAACGCGACCGTACCTACACTCGTCTGAGCAGTGGCGAGCCGTGGGTACACTCGACAGCGGCGACTGCGCCACGTTGGGCTGGTCCAACAGTGGGACGAGCACGACCAGCACGATAAGCACTAGCACTATGGATACTGGGATGCAAGATGGCCGGCACCATATGCTCTTCTTCTTTCTTCTGAAAGGAAAGTGTAATTTAAGGTTATACAGCCAACGCTTGTTGCAGTGCAATCAGCTAGCATTAGCCGTATCTACACCAGACGCATGCCTCGGCCGAGCACGCCTCGCCCTAGCATGCGCGCTCAGTGTATACGTGCCTCGGCGCGCCACGCCTCGGCTAATGGGAAAGAAAAATCCTCCTTATGAACCTTCCTACAGACATACATGTTGCATTCAGTGGTGAAGCTAGGCGATGGAGGCAGCCAGCCCCGGGTGTCACCCACCTGGGTATTGACACCATCAAACGGGAAGTAACCACTGGGTGACCCCCACATTTCGGCACCAGGTGCCAGCCATACTAGCTACACCAATAAGTCCATTATTAGTAAGAAATAGATGTAAACCAAAAAGTTATAATTGGGGTCATGTTAATGAAATCAGGTCCAGTCCATCCTCCTAGCATTATTCCCAGTTGTGCCCTAAAGGAGCCCGGGGTCCGCTTTAACACCTAATCCCAAGATTTGGCACAGGCACTCTTTTTACGAAAGCGACTGCCATCTGACCTTCCAACCCGGAAGGGAAAACTAGACCTCATTGGGATTAGACCGGTTTCCTCACGATGTTTTCCTTCACCGAAAAGCTAACGGTAAATATTCCGCACGTAAGTTCCTAAAAATTGATTGGCACGAGCCGGGATTCGTGAGTTCGAATCCCGCCACCAAACCGCCGCTTGTCCACCCACCAAATCAGGTCCAGTCCAATCAATTGAAAACCCCCCGACACAACGACCGTACATTATTGTTACTAAACGGGGACGTTAATTAACATATTTATTTTCCTCACTGAGGTTTCTCGACTTCTCGGATGTGTCACAACATCCATGGTCACGTGAGGACTCAACACGGGTATAAAGAGGTGTTACAAAAATACCCGTAAAGCGGAAAGCGGGTTAAATGGTCCCTTAGAAAGTCTTTTACAAAATTTGAAAACCGTAATATCGCAGTATGGCTTACCGCCAAAATCAATAAAAAAAAGAACGGGAACGTTTTTTACGGGGTACCTATTACATGTAACACGTTGTATATATAATGTGTGAGAACCGTGAAAGTTTCAATCAATATACAACAAACATATATAGATAAGAACCATCCCAATAGACAAAACTTTCGATAATAAAAACGTACTCAAATTGGTTCGCCCGTTTAGGAGTCCACAGACACGCATGTTCAACTCATAACACCCTTCGTTTTGTCAAGGGTTGAAAATAGATTGCATTTTAAATTAAACTTATAAATAAATACAATAAATCGAAATATGTTAATGTGCAACTAAACTTTCAATATTCATATCGAAATCTAGGTAATCCCGGTATTGAGGTTCAACATCAGATTTCAATACCGCTATTGAGAATCATCCGATATTGCAAGCCCTAATACCTATATGAGATTTATTTCTCTTTTAATTTGATTGTTTTTTTTATTTTAGTTAGATTATATTTATTGACCTGTAATTAGATAATTACCATCAATTGTATTTTATTTTCAATTGTATATTACAGTCTACCTAATGTTATGTACGCCCATTGGCAAGACATAGAATTATCACCAAATGTATTTAACAACTCTGTATCTTACAGCCTAGCTATGTTCTACAATAAACATTCTTTCTGATTTTGATAATATTGATAATGATGTAGATACTCACTTGTCATTGTAACTATTGCCGTTCTCATCTCTCATCATGAAGATCTGCTCCCACTGTTCCAGTTCCTCATCAGACGATGAAGCGTTCCCCACACTCCCTGACTCTAGCACAGTCTGCCAACAACACAATATTTACATGGTCATTATTGTGATAAAATGTTATAACAAAATGACCAAATTAAGTGAAAAATGTAAATAGTACATTACATCAGAGGCCGGGAAAACACGGATTCCCGGGCAAATTAGCGAGGCCGTATAGAGATACGAGGCCGGGAATCCGTTATCACGCCGAGGCATGTATAGTGCTTTTCTCAAACATGCAATGAGATAAATAAATAAAAATCTTCAAATCAAACTAATTTTCATGGCTGAATGCCGTGATGCTGTGCCACAAATAGTGGAATGAAAATTAAAAAGTTACTTTGCAGGCCTATGCCTGAAAAGTTGTATGAAATCCCATTTCAGGCCGCCTCGAGATGCTGCGCTCTAAGGAACGTAAAGAGAATATTTCATTGCATGTTTGAGAAAAATTCTTTGCCTTGGCTCGACTTTAACCAGCGATCTTCTGAGCTATTGGAGCGGATAGGCTTTTTTTATATTAAAAGAGGAAAAACACAATACAAAATTGTGTGTTCCTTCCTGGCCAAATGTACCCATTATGTACTATTATGTACCCGTATGACTCCCGCGACCTTTACCAGGTCATCAGTCCACCTTGGAGCCACACTGCGCATTCCGTTACGTGGTCGCCACTCGAGAACCTTTCCGTCCCGACGGCCAAGCATTTCCCTCTATACCTCTTCTTTCTAACAAATCAAGTTCTATCGACACGGAAACGGTTGGGACGGAAAGTTTCTCACCCGTCTGGTCACTTGTGGATGTTATCCAAAGTCGAAACATTGTTATTGACAGTATATGTGTAATCACTAACGTAGTCAGATGACAACTAACATGGCATATTGTTGACATTCATAAAGATTACTAGGTTAAACGATCAAGATCATTAAGGTAGCGTGTAAAATATCACACCAGGTATCTTTTGTTATCACTAATCCTATTGTTAACGCCCAAAGACCGTCTCAAGTGCAATCGGGCCTTGGTATTTGAAACGTAGCAGTTGGTGCAACAAATGCAGGGTAACCTATCTATCCTATCCTATACTATTAAACGAGCAATATTTGTATATATATATATATATATATATGCAATCACGTTCTCGGAAACGGCTCTAACAATTTCGATGAAATTTGGAATATAAATGGTAACGGGGACGAGAAATCGATCTAGATAGGTCTCATGTCCGGGAAAATTCGTTTTCTCCGTATTTTCTCCATTTTGATCCGAGCGAAGCTCGGTCGCCCAGGGACTACTACTAATACTAGCTGTACGCGCGTATCGCCCGCGTATTGCAAAAAATGCAGGCAAACCCGCGGAATAGAATATAGCCTATAACCATCCAGAAAATCTATTCTACATGGAGGTGAAAGAATTTTTCAAATTGGAAATAAATATTAGGAAATAAATAGGAACTATTTGTTAAAAAATTTAATGAATCAAAAAAAATGCAATTCTGTTCCAATTTAGAATATAATAGTTTATAATAATTATAATTATATGTACATAATTTAACCATCACTTCACTTCACTACATAGTATAAAACAAAGTCGCTTCCTGCTGTATGTCTGTCCCTATGTATGCTTATATCTTTAAAACTGCGCAACGGGTTTTGATGCGGTTTTTTAATAGATAGATTGATTCAAGAGGAAGGTTTATAATAATATATTTTTAAGTATTCTGGCTAATAATACTTAAAAATATATGGTATGGTATTCAGTTATTGAAGCCGTTGAAGGACATACAACATTCACAAAAATGAAATCGAATAATGAGTCATTGTTTTACTTTTACGTTATGTCACAATGATAATTTTACAATAGTAAAAATTTAATTGAAGCTGGACGCTGAAGATGTTATATTCGTAACAAGTATCTCGAAATCAACATTAATTGAATGAGCGAGTTAAGCAAACAAAGTTCCCTGTTTCAGTTTGGAGCAGAATTCTTTTGTATGTCCAGATGTCCAGCTGTTCTCCTCTACTGGTCGCATTTGTCAGCAAATTCTCGTGAAATTTTGTGAGCAGGTCCAATTATTCTATAGGTTTTCAATACACTTCTTCAAAATTAAAAAAAATATTGAATAAAAAAGATAGGCTTCTACAGCTCACACAGCCAGTTAACATTGGTGCAAAAAGTAGGAAAATCATTAAAATCAAATTGTCAGCTAGAAGGCTACTAAAAATTAAAAGGTTTTCGAAGAAAGTTAGTATATTTTGAATCTTTAGTAAGGACAACAGAGTTGACAATTCTTTAATTGATCGAGCAAGCAAAGTAAACGGAGTTCTATGCTTCAGCTTGGGCCGAAAATCGTTTGTCTATCCGGCCGGTGTCTGTCCCGCTGTTCTCCTCTACAGGTCGCATTTCTCAACCGATCCTCGTGAAATTTTGTGAGCCTGTTTGTTAAATATATAGAATTTTTTGTCAAGCAGCTTTTTATGAATTTAAAAAAAAACTAAAAAAAGGCAGACTCCGTTCTACTGCTAACAGAGCCAATACTATTTTGAGGTGGTAAGATTTTTTGCAAACTACGGCATGCGTCAACCACATAATAGCATTATTTGGTTTCAATGGCTTTGTTTTGACGATAAGAGATTCCAATAATATAGACTATTTATTTGCCTATAATAAAATAGAATTTCCTATATATTGTCCAGTTGAATATGTAAAATAAATATAACATTTTGGTTATTTATGATATAAATAACAGTACCTAAAGGCGGTTGTTGGCGTTCTAAGTTTTCTTTTGTTTTCGTTTTAGAAAATTCCTTTGTTTGTTTTTCTACTAACCTTAAACGTTTCCAATACAGTCTTAATCATCATAAGAATATACCCCATCTTGCAGTCTTAAATATAAAATTGTGAAAATTACTAATGTAATTTAAAATATTGTATTTTTGCAATAACCCAAATACATTATATTACGATACGTAGCAGTGTTTTGTTTAGACAATTGGCTAAATCGGCACATCGGCAGTTTGAGTTTGACATTAGTAGTGATGTGACATTTTTTTGAATTCACGATCCACTAGTGAGGCCTACATGTATAAACGTTACGATTAAAATTAAATCGATTTAAAATATTCACCCATTTGATAATCATCACATACACTTTTTTTAAAAAAGCTTACGGTTTAGTTTTGTACAAAAGTGAAAATTAAAATTGTACGGTATCACTGAGTACTAACCATTTATTGGAAATGTCCAGTTCCCAGCTAGGTAACCAACGATTTAAGATTTATAATTAAAGTAAATAAATCACTGAACAAACTTCCTAAAATGCCATCACGAACACAACGCTTATTAAACTGCATTTTCGTTAATCCTTGCGTTCCTTTACGAACCGTGTTGGCGCATTAGTGGCAAAAATATTACTGCAAAGTAAATGACGTCGGCAACCTCTGCATTGTGCATGTGCATTTTAAATACTAGGTTAGTTGAAACTGTAACGATTCAGGGCAACGATTCCGACAATGCTATTACCTACTATAGTAGATATATTTAGGTTGTAAAGGATAATTATCGCATATGATTTTAACTCGTCAGCACTTAGGTACTTACCTACTAATTGATTAGTACGGTCGTTACGTCCTATAGAAGTAAACAGCCGTGACTCTGACTCGCGCACCGAGGGTTCCGCGCAAACTTCTTTTTTTCAATATTAGATCTGCTATCAGTCTCCAGACTATGATCAGATTAGTTGAATGGATGATGGCGGGACGTAGATTAAGAGGCCAGTGCAACGTTCACTACTTAAATAATATGGTTACGTTTAAGTCTCTTAACCTCATTGACATTGTCGAGCAATCCAGAGGCTTGGAGTGATGGGTAAGGCGAGCTATGTGTTGTTCCTTATAGCGGGCCTGTCGCGAAGCCACTTCTGGTCACTCTCATGGCCGCGAATGAGAACCTATAGAACTCTAGCTTAGACACCTGTATTAGCATATATGCGAGTATAAACATACCCTTACAACTTGCGGAATCCTTTACATCTGACATAGGGGCTGCCGCCTCGTGCGTGCCAGCTCCCTATGACGTGTGGGGACTGTCGTCCCCGAGAATGTCCTCCAACCTCCCCATATAGACATCCCTTACCCGGGTGCACCCTTGACTGATGATAATACCACGGCCTGAAGCCGAGACTACCGAACTACCCTGTTGTTACACTTGTAACTAATCCTCTCACACTGAAGAACTCCACAACTAAGAACTTTGTTGTGGGTCACGTACATGCGCGACCTGTAGGAAAACCTTATTCATCTACATGACCAACACGCCTCCCAAAGAGAATGAGACCAGTGGACGCACATAAATACATCGCATCATAAACAATCATCGTCCAATCTGTGTAAGCACATGAACACACGTGTAAATGATACCAAATCGTTACAATATCATAGGACGCATCGAAAGTGATTATGGAAAGAGCTCATCCTGGTTTTACTCCAAATCAACGACTACAAAACCGCACTTAACTGTTCGTTCCCAATATAGCCGTGAGAAACTCTGACTACCGCCTACCCGTCAACATTGTTATAAACATGATTTCTTGTAGGTGTTGCTACATACAATAAATCGGCTGTTCGAGACATACTCGTAATTATAAACATCAATGTAAATACTATCGTGAATCATGAGATCATGACCATTCACGACAGGGCCACTTCGGATGCTACTGTTGGTATTTTTACATGCCCGTGAATTTCATCGTTCCTCGCGAACCATGGAGCATTGGTGATGCATCTGAGAATGTTGTTTTATACCCTTTGTAGGCAGGCTATATTGCTTTTACTGGCTACTTCCCATATTGCGACGACGGGTTTCAGAATAGCTGAGTATATTAAAAGCTTGTTATCCAGTGAGAGCACTGAGTTTCTTGCCATCATCCAGTAAAGTTTTCGGAATTTGTAGTTAACTTGGTCTCTTTTTGCCTTTATGTGATTTTTCCAGGTCATATTACGTCTGTCTCAGTGGAATCCGAGGTATTTTACGCAGTTCGTTAGGGGTAGGATACTTATTGTTTGCTTTTCTCAGGGTAAAGGTTAGGTATGTGAGTTGACTTCTGGGCACTAGCTTGAATCCGCCACTTTTGAAGCCAGGCTGAGGTGGAGTCCAGCACTTGTTGTAGTTTCGCACTTGCCACAATGGGATCGCTGTCTGCTGCCAGGTAGGCTATGTCGTCAGCATACGAAGTGACGGTAACGTAATTTTTGGTCGGTAAATCTGCTGTGTAGATGTTGTATAACACAGGTCCGAGGACGGAGCATTGGGATACTCCAGCTTTGATAGGGTACAATCAAGACCGTGCTTCTCCATGCTTAACTTGAAAAAACACAACTCCAGCCAACTCCAACTTGAGCTCCAGGATGTGGTACACGGAATGAGGGAGGTTTTCCTTAATTTTGCAGCGCAGACCTTTGTGCCATACTCTGTCAAACGCTTGTTGTACGTCCAAAAATGCTGCAGAGCAGTATTTTTTGTGTTCAAAGCATTGTCTGACAGAGTGATACACACCATGTACTTGTTCGAAGTGGAGTGCACTTTGCGGAATCCGAACTGATGATTGGAAATAATCTCATTTTGCATCATTGCTTCGGATAGTCTTTTGAGAAATATTCTTTCCCACAGCTTCGAAAGTACAGGAGTCAAACTTATAGGTCGACATGAAGAACAAGCATGTGGCGGTTTACGATATTTATGAATCATTACGATCTGTGAAACCTTGTAAATTGATTAGTTTGTCTTGTCCATTCCGAATAAGTTTGTAACAATCTATTTTTTTATTTATACCATGATAAACCATGGAGTTTAAATCTCGCACATCTTCGGAATTCCCGACGCCTGTTTAGACTTGTAAAATTGTAGCCTGTGTCTTTGTGAAACAAGGCACTCCAGTGCTTATTTCACAAACCTACGAGTTCCATGCGGACGAAGTCGCGGGCAAAAGCTAGTAAGTTCATGTGCTCACTAGCGCCACTGGTAAATAATTGAGATTATTTAAAGGCCGTGCCAGGATAAGCTAAGTGATTCTGCCCCCCTCAAGTTTGGGCTTGTAATTTATAAGGATGGTGTGGCTCTACATTAGTTATTAATGTGCAAAAGTTGAGCTCCCTAAACATTATGATTTTTGTTTACAAAAAACTAAATATAATTTTTCTTCTATCTTTTTTATCTAGCCTACTGATTTTTTAGCGTGCTTCACATATGTTGTACATTTACTAAAGATATGACAATTTTTTTTTCATTATCACGAGTGCAGCGGCCTACTTTTTTAAGGCGACGTGAGCTCAGAAAACGGATTTTCAAAAAGTCGTAGCTCTTGTTTGGATTATAATACGGCTGCCCTAAATATAATTAACAATTTTGAGGCTTTTTTCGAGGGAAATCAGCTATTTGAATCCTGAGTTTTTTACTTTCGCTTGATAGAAAAAAATCACGAACATAGGTCTAAAATAAACTTTAAAAACTCGTAACAAATTATGCACAAAAGCTAAACATAATAAAATTGGTTCTAAAAATCGGCGATGTCATGTTTGAGGGAAATCAGCTATTCATTTTTTATTTATTAAAACGCACATAAAATTAAAATTAAAAAAACATGATATCCGCGCTTCCAAACAATCACTTCCATCTCGCTCACGCTTATGCTAAGTGAGAGATTTTAGTCTACATAAATGACTTGCCAAAATCTGTACACCACCCCATGATACTCTTCGCTGATGATAGCACAGCGATAATAAAAAATCATAGAAGCACCGAATACGAAAATTAAATAAACACTGCGTTAGATGAAATTGTAACGTGGCTTAGCAATAAAAAATTAATCATTAACTTAAATAAAACCAACGTAATGCATTTTTACCAAAAAAATACAATATCTTGTATAAAAATATAAATTAAGCTCATAAATGTAAATTTTTAGGCATTCCTATAGATAGTAACTTAAAATGGAAAGCACAAGGTATAGAAGTATGTAAAAAAATCAACAGAACAGCTTATGCCCTACGAAACTTGTCCAAACTTGTAAACCGAAAAGCTTTAATAACGGCTTATCATGGCTAAGTAGGGTCAACATTAAGATATGGAGTTATTTTTTGGGGATATTCTACATGTACAGGTAATATCTTTAAAGCCCAAAAAAGTGTATTAGAGCTATGCTGAACTTAAAGTCTTATGAAAGCTGTGTCCCTGCATTTAAATCTTAAAAATTATTAACTTTTCCGGCATTATATATTTTAGAGTTAGCATTATTTGTAAAACGTAACATGCACTTATTTGTACCAGCGTCTCAAGGGCGACTGCGGCCTCCGCGGTCACAACACATGTACAAACTCCGTTGTCCAGCAGGGATAACAGCTCTTTTAAGTAAGAGTGTAATAAATATGGCCCCTCTTATTTATAATAAATTACCTAATGACATATTACAATTAAATTCTAAATTATTCAAGAAAAAATAATAGATTTGTTGTTAAAAAAATGTTATTATTCTGTAAAAGATCTTCTTAATGTTAAGAGTGTTTTGACCTAAATTTGTTATTTATGATTTTTTTGTTATATTATTAATTAATTATTATAATTGTAATTCCGTAATAATAATGTTTAAATTTAAGTATTTCGTAATTGCCAGGTGCGTTCGTATCTTAAATGTTTAACATCTTACTGCAATTATAATAGGATGCATGCTATAAATATTGCTACACCTACAATAGTGGGTAAAACATAGAGAACGATTTGTTATATAATATACCAGCTTAAATGTACCTGTTTCACAAATAAAATTTCTGATTTCTGAGGGAGAGAAGACCCCGAGCCTACGTTGTCTTAAATATCTATCCTTAAATTTAAATAATCTCTATTATTTAACAGTGGTGGTGCTAGTGAGCACGTGAACGGGCTCTTAAAATAATGTCCTTTATAGATGGTAAGTGTGTAGGTAGCATTGTCATAGTTACCCAGGTGCTTATGAAAATTCTCCAAACATGTTTCGTTTAAGTATAGACGTCGAGACTTAAAGATACAAATTTCAAGATTATAGACTGTATCGTTTGTAATAAATACAAGAAAAAAATGCGACAACTTTTTTTAAATTATTTATTGACATACTAAAATCAATCAACTATGTACAAAATAATATGGACAACTCGAATAGTACCATAAAAAGCCCAAATTATTCATTTCTGGCCAGTTTTCTAATTTTTTGCCTCATGGTGCCCATTTATGACCGGACAGCGACTTTGTCAAAAGTTCGAGCCACCTTATTCCAATCTGACCGAAACTATTGCTCTGTATCGGCACTACGGGCTGTTTTCCGTAGTTTAGCTTTCATTATAAGTAGCCCAGTAGTGTTCAATCGGGCGAAGCTCTGGACAATTCGGTGGATTTAACTCTTTGGCCACAAAATTTACGTTATTCTCTTTATACCATTTTACTACCTTAGCCGCGTAATGGCAAGACGCTAAGTCAGGCCAAAATACAGTTTCAGAGTTTTGCTTTTTGATCATCGGCAATACTCGTTTCTGAAGGCACTCTTTCATATAAATATCGGCATTCATCGACGAGGTAGTGAAAAAAGTAGTTGACTTCATTCCGCATTCACAAATGGCCTGCCACACCATGACTTTCTTGCCGAACTTCTCAACGCAAATGGATTTTTCAGTCTCTGTGATTTCTGTTCCCTCACGAATAGTGTAATACTCCCCAGTACCCTGGCAAAGACTTGTACTCCAGTTTTACATACGTTTCGTCGTCCATTATTACACAGCTGTGTTTTTTCGATAAAATCGAGTCATATAATTTTCGGACTCGTGTCTTAACAGATGCTTTTTGTTTTTGACTTCTTTTCGGCTGTTTCTGTTTTTTAATGTCTTTAAATTATTCCTTTTCTTTGCACGTTGTACCATCCCGATACTCGTACCAACTTTTTTCGCGACATCTCGGACAGATAGCTCTCTATTAGATGCGAATAATTTTACTATCTTTTGGTCCAGTTTTGGATTGGACGGACCTGGTTTTTGGCCTGGCCGTTGTTGGTCCTCGAAGGTATAATCCTCCCCGTACTTACGGATAGCAGTTTGGACGGCTCCTACACTAACACCTTCCATTTGTGCAAGTTTTCGGTACGTAATACCTTTAACCGAACAGCATTTGTCCACAATAGATTTTCGCTTTTGCGGTGTAAGACCCCTCATTTTTTTAATTGAAACATGTTGAGCAAAAAAAGAATAAAGATATCGGTTCTATGACAAATGTCAATCAATTTTCTTGTATCAGAATATTTTTAAATGAATAGACAACTTATTCCTGCCAGAGCTAACTTGTATTTATAACAAACGATACAGTCTTTATTTTTATAATATAAACCGTGAGTGTTAGTCTGCTGCTGGACTGCTGGTGAAACTCCCAGATATAGGTTGGCAGAGGTAGGTATACAGTACGGCTAGCTATAATGGGCAGGCGATATCAAAACGCTCGCATACTTAGCAGGTTTGGGCGGGGCGGGCTACTTCAAATTGAGGTGTATGAAAGATTGGAGCGGCGTAGTTAAGTGGGCGTATACGCACTGAAGAGGAAGAACTCCAAAGTTTAATACAGACACTCTGTACAATGTACCTACACATAAACCCAACAACAAAATGTATGGCGTGATATATCTATTTAACGTTCCTTGTACTGAAATAAATCAATTTTTAATTAATTCGCTAACTTCCGCGACATGCGATTCCGGAAATTATCATAACCCTCCCTTGGACCAATTAACTTTCGTAATTGTGCTGGCACTGTAAACAACAATCACCTGCGATAAGTCGACGCCGGGCCGGGCGATCGCGTGTCCCCGCACTATTACGCTATAGACCATAAACAACACTTTTTTTTAATGATTACTTATTTTCCCGCGTGAAAACTGTCTAAATTAAAACGACGTGCAAAAATTCCCGCGCTTGTTGATATCGTGTGGACAAGCCAACGGTCGAAATCATACTGTGTGACAAGACTTTCGGTTTTATTAAACAAAATGTATTCCATGAATTCGTTGCTACGACATGTTATACCGTGATGTCTTTATTGACCGGACAAAAGCCACACTAGATTCAGTTTTTCAATATTCAAAAGATTGATGGCTCCGCCATATAATGTGGTATTGAAAGGTAATTACGTGAAAACCTTGATTTTAATCCGTATCAAATCTATTTTCTGTGTAGTCCTTTGTTATTTATTAACTAGGGGGTAGGGGTAGGTACCATAGTAGCTATAAGTACCTACAACTGCAGGTCGATCACGTAACGCATTGTACGAACGTCGGGTATAGGTCTAAATGTCACTTTTTATATGGAAAATTGACAGTTAAATTGTACCGACGCGCGTTCGTAACGTTACGTGATTACCCCTCTGTACCCTTATTGTGAGATACAATCGTAACCTAACGTTACGTAACTAATACGAGATCGAATAAACGCGCTTCGAATAGATTTCGATCTCGCTACGGTATTCTTCGATTCGACCCGTCAAACTTGAAACTCACACTGCCGTTGGACTACGAAACCAACTGCAAAACGTTAGGCACTTTGCGTTTAGTTTTCGATGCGTAATTTAACGTTCGATTCGTACTACCAATCGGTAGTGTGAGACATTTCTAATCGAAGAATACCGTCGTGACTGTATTTTACTATTTCACTTGCAAAATGGCCCGTGATATCGTATTATTCCGTCAAGAGTTACCGTAGATCCGATCGAAATTTATCTTAAATTAAAGAACTTATAAAAATAAGGGTTTTGAATTGACAACATATATCCGCACAATTCGGATTGTCGCGTATTTTGTATTTAAAAATGCAAATAAATGGCCCCCGCGCCGCCACATTGTATCGACAGTCGTCACTGTCGACGTCGCGTTGCGAATACGTATGTCATATGTAATGTCATAACCGACAAACATTTAAATTAAAACTATAAATGCTAGTGATATAAGGTTGAATATTGGAAAATCGTGAACGAACGTGAAGTCGATCGCGAATTAAGTAATGTATAAGTGCCTCTCTGTGCCTCACGTTACAGTTTGGATTTTTAGTTCTATGAGTGACCACCAGGGGCGGTGTATAGACTTTTCATACTAAATCTTGACGATAGGCGGTAGCGTCGATAGTAGACGCGACTCACTTCAATCCCACGCTAAGGGTGCTGATTCACATTGAATTGAGTTAAGTCAATTGATTGGCTGAGTGATTACCGACCTTTCACTTAATTCGATTCTCTCTCACTGTCGCACGAGTCGCGCGCTTACGCTTCTCCGTCTTGCAAAAGGTAGGTAAAGTAATCGAAACGGACCCTCTGGTAAATCATTTGTCTTACGTTCGCATTCCATAGTCTTCCATATATATTAATAATAAGATTTGTTTTCACATAGGTCCTACCTAAAACTTTCACATCTGCCAAAGTCGCGAAGCAAGTAAGTAGAAAATCTGTTGTAGTTTCAGTTGTTTTGTGCTCACTTCACAAGTAAAAGAAAACAAGATCGTTGGGTGATAAGCAAAAGTCACTACCAAAACTGTCACTGCTCTTCAATAACTCGTATCTCGGTACGTAGTCGATATCGAGATACGACCTTTGATTTAAGTAGGTATTTGTTATTTAGTGAGTAATTGCTTGTCACCCGACGATATAAAGGTCAACGCACCCCAGTGTTGTGAATGTGAAACTCATCTGAGGGTAAGAATTTATTGGTCATAAAATAGTCAGTGATCAAATAAAAGCATTCATCCATTCAGTTCGTTTTAATGTGGGTGGCTATGTACAATTTCAGCAGGGCTAGAATTCGAGTTAGGTTTGGGAGGTTAGTTAATAAAATAATGTCAAGCAATAGGACGAATTTTGACGACCGCTTTAGCCTAGTTGGTAGTGACCCTGCCTACGAAGCAAGAGGTCCTGGGTTCGAATCCCGGTAAGGGCATTTATTTGTGTGATGAGCACGAATATTTGTTCCTGAGTCATGGATGTTTTCTATGGTATATAAGTATTTATTTATCTATATCGTCGTCTAGTACCCATAGTACAAGCTTTGCTTAGTTTGGGACTAGGTTGATTTGTGTAAGATTGTCCGCAAATATTTATTTATTTATTTTAGGTACCTACTGCTACTTAGGTGGATTGATAAAATATACCTACCTATCAATTAATTTTTTCACATGTGGGTTGTGAAAGGAAACCATTCAAGGAGGAGCTCATGCAGAATGTCGAGCACGTTATCTTGTACGTACTGCTGGGGACCTATATATATTTTTCGTCAGGTACTTATTGTTGTTTATTAGGACCTTTGTCTTCCTAAGCATCTACAAAGCCGCTGGTGTAAAACTATCAAAACGTAATCACGTTTATATGTACTCTGACTAATGACCGTTTCCGAGAAAATTGGGTGTGTCAGACGTATGGACGCAGGGACAAGTGAGTAATGTTAGTGTTAGAAAAGGAATTGTATATTCCCAGCTAAAATATAAGGCCACAGATGGCTGGTCAGACTCTAAAGTGTCCATATTTTACATTTTAAGACCATTACTCACCTGGCAATTTGTCACAATAACTTGTTATTACACTATAGCAAGTTGGTGTGACAAGTTGCGTCGATTCTAAATAGTGTGCTTCAGGCATCTACGAAGCCTTAAAATACACCGTCGTTTTTATGAATATAATTTCTGCTTCAGAGTTAACATACCTACCGACAAGAGAAGTTATGACAAGTAACTAGGCTAAATGAAAGGTCGTTAGCATTTGCTGGAAGTGTAAACAAAAACAGACAATCACGTTTCGGTGTGATGAAGGGTTCGACGAACCTTAACATATAATTTGTCTAGGGTAATTTCGCCGGTTACGCGACCACCTTCGGTTAGCGACCACTTGAAGAACATGGTTTTTTCAATTGAAGATAACATCAATTCTACAGAGCCTATTGAAACAGTCAGCCGTATGCCTTATTGTTTATATTTATGGAATAGAGATTTACAAAAAAAACGAGAAAATATGCTTTCAGTTCACCAAGTCAGCTAAGTGGTCGCTAACCGGCACATGAAATTAGGTGGTCGCCAACCGGCGAAATGACCCTACTTGTTGTAATATATTATATTCGAGGTTAATACAGCGCCTATGTGATGCAACCACGTACGTATTCGAAGAGAGGCGTATGCCTAAAAGCCGGCGATTATGGGCTGAAAATGATGATGATGATGATGACGATGACGTTGCAACTAAAAGCAATGAATTGAAAACGTGTTTAAATGTAGTAGGGTCGTTTCGCCGGTAACGCGACCACCTTCGGTTGGCGACCACTTGACGGACTAGGCTGCTTCAATTAAAGATATTAACATTTCTACAAACCCAACAGAAAACTAATTAGTTATTAACTATTCTTGAATAGTGTCAGAATAAGAATAAATACACTTTAAAACCCAAAGCTTAATCCAAAGCAAGAAAAAATAACCTCAATTCACACATTTCACACATTGCTTCCGAAAAGTGTTGACGTGCAGTGAATCTGTAAAAAAAATAACGCGACAGTTGGCGCGAAAACTTTAGTTACGTCACTTAATTTTATTATTATGCTGAAATTAGTTACTTGATTGCTTAAATGATTTAGCTATTGTAATAATTTCGTTGAAATTCGGCATATTATAAAAATACATTTAAATAAAATGGGGTGGTCGCGTACCCAAAAAAAATATTACCAAAGAAGTCGGATAGCGACCACATCGTTTTTCTTTTTCTTTCCTTATGGATTCTTGCGGCACCCGCGATATTTAGCTTGGCAAGCCAATTGTGTCGGTAGGTATTTAAGCCGCGCCAATCCATGCTATGTCTATAGTAGGTATATGTAATATAATAATAATATATAATTATAAAATGAATAATTCATATGATTATATGATATGGTTATATTACAAATGCGAAAGTGTGTCTGTCTGTCTGTTACCTCTTCACGCTTAAACCGATGGACCGATTTTGATGAAATTTGGTATGGAGATAGTTTGAGTCCCGGGAAAAGACGTAGGATAGTTTTTATCCCCGAAATAATCCCCTAAGAGGCTGAAATAGGGGTTGACATTTTGTATGGAGCTACGATATAAACGAGACACACGGACGGAGTCGTGGGCAGAAGCTAGTGTAGGTAAGTAGAATTTAATCTAAAAGTTACATAAAAGCTTGTAAAATGGTGGCATTTAGATACCTACTATGAACGACATGTGTGACTGTAATAGCAATATATATAATAGCACTATGGTGTGAGCGAGATGGCGCACCGTTTTCGATTCTATTTTGCATTGACAAGCAATGTAAAGTAGATTTAGAAGAGTAACAATTTGTAGTAGTATAAGGGCAGTCAGGTCAGGTAGGTCCAACTTTGAGAAAGAGGTCAATCGTCGAATCCGACTCGGCTGGGCAGCGTTCGGGAAGCTACGCTATGGTACATCTTTTCGTCTAATATTCCGCAGTGTCTGAAGACGAGAGTCTTTGACAAGTGCGTGTTGCCAGTGATCACGTGTGGCACCGAAACGTGGTCGCTTCAGAAATCATAAGAAGCATCATAAGAAGGCTCAAAGTCACCCAAAGGGCAATGGAGAGAGGGCTATGCTCGGAGTTTCTCTGCGTGATCGCATCAGAAATGAGGCTATCCGCAGCATAACCAAGGTAATCGATATAGCCCTAAGCCGCTAAAGTTAAGTGGCAGTGGGTGGGGCACATTGCACGTAGAACCGATGGCCGTTGAGGCGGAAAGGTTCTCGAGTGGCGACCACGTCCCGGAAGGCGCGGCGTGGGTAGGCCCCCCACAAGTTGACTGATGGCCTGGTAACGATTGCAGGAATCCGATGGATGCGGGTGGCGCAGAACCGGTCATTATGGCACTCTTTGGGGGAGGCCTATGTCCAGCAATGGACGTCTTTCGACTGATATGATGATGATGATGATGCATCGTTTTGTTAACTACTTAAACACTATTTGCAAGAGTGGTCGCCAACTAGCTAACAGGTGGTCGCAAACCGACTAAAGCGGTCGCTATCCAGCGAATTCGCTATTTTGAAACCTTTTCCATATTTTTTCCTAATATATGGATGAAAGTGCTATATTTTATTGTAGGTTTCAAAACTTGACTATACTCAGAACCTATACGAATACCATCTATTATGTGTGTACATTGAATAGGTATACATTTACTAATCTAAAGTGAGCAACTCGGCTAAGTGGTCGCTAACCGGCGAAACGACCCTACGTGCTAATACATTATTCCTCAGCTTAATGATACCCACCAGGCACTAAAAACTAATAGTGGCCCGTTTAACGCAACGAGTTTAAATGTTTCCGTGAAACCGTGCACAGCAGGCTATATGCTGGCTATCGTTTTACGTGGTCCTTCGAGACGGATATTTTCCTTTCGTTTTACATTTTTTTTGTTTACTTTGTCTCAGAACTGTTCTGTTATTCAAAACGCTTACCTACCAAGCGCATTTCAACATGGCGTCCACTACGAGTATAAGTCTGTGACCTGCGATCATTTATGTAGTTATCACGTATTATTTGGTAAGAATGGCCGGGAAAATAGTACATTATGATACAAGTGTGCTATGTTGGTCATTACACTGGAGTCGGTTTTTAAGCCTGAGCCGAAGGCGAAGGCTTAATGGAGACGAGAAGTGTAATGACCAATGCTCACGTGTTTCATACGACGTTTTTCAACACATTTGCGAGGAAAAAAATAAAAAATGAAAATGTTAAAAGATATGTAATGAAAAGGCACTAGTGCGATAATGTAATGTAAAAGTCACGGCATGGGTAATATTCTGCATTATTTTGCTAATATTTAAAAAGATATGTAATGAAAAGGCACTTAGTGCGATAATGTAATGTAAAAGGCACGGCATGGGTAATATTCTGCATTATCAGTGTAAATACGCTGTAATAAGACCTACTTTACGAGCAGGTGTGTTGAAAAATATATTACAGACGAGCTTATAATAATAATAAGCCCTCTTTTCCTGAACTACTATGCTATGTATAGACATTTTGTTTCTGTGGAGTTATATAATGTCCCGAAGTTCAGTGTGCCTCTTAGCATCAACCTTCAACATCTTCCATTCAGTTTTGTCTTGTGCTACTCTTCTCCAGATTACCAGCTGTGTGTTTTAGCTCGTCTTCCCATTTTGTTCGCTGGCGCCCTCTGCTTTGCTTGCCATCTCTGGGGTACCGTCAGAAACAATTTTGCTCCATTTGTCACGAGGGTCTCGGATGATGTGGCCTGTCCATCTCCACTTTTGTTGTTCTATTCTTGAAGTTATTTCCGCAACTGTGGTAACAGACGAGCTTATGGACGAATGAAAATCGTTACCAAGACAGAATACCTAGATTGTGTACGTTTAAATGGGTGGCACGGAATCACTAGTGATCTGTAGGTATCTAATATATTTGTCTGGTTGCCGTGACTTCGGGGCCAGCGAACTTTTAGGTGGACCTGTTTGAATAACCTCTATTTAACATGGCATACACTCTGTATTTATCCTGTAAAATCAATATGTGATTTTTGATGGAATTAGGGTGGTTTTGCAAAGTGGTTTAGGTTAAAGGTGAACATTTAGGTATGCCCTATAATGACCTATATCGTATTTAAACACAATAAAATATCCTAATTCCAATATATACTTATACTCATTGATTCTCATTTCTAAAGATTCTCAAGTCTATAAATTTCCTTTTTAAACCCGACGTAAACGTGTTCTTAATAGAAATTATCATACTTTTTTTATTTGCACCTTTCATAAATCTCTGTTTAGCCCAATGGTTCGATGGAAGAGAATGCCACGTGGCATTAAGAAATATCCTAAAAAGATGATCTGTACCACCTCTACCTACTAAGTATTAAGTAATTAATAAGAATCTGCTGACGACGGAATTGGTCGAAATGGGGTCTACACCCACATACCAAATTCTGACTTCAATCCACTTTAAAATTGGTACACGTCTATACGTTCTCAATGCAATCTAAGCATTTTTAGTATAAGATCCTTGCCAATAATATAAATGCTCCACTGAATTTTAAGCAGTGCCTACCATCATTCTTGGAATACAATATACGTATATTCACTGCTGATGCACATTCATATAAAGGTCAAGAATTTGAAAATTATTTGTATGTAATTTCAGTTTGACCAATAGCTCAGGGGAGAAGAAAATTCGTTCGAAATGCGATGTTATTTTAATTCTATCCTCGCCTCACTTAAATGGCAGAAAAACATATATTTAAGGGACCTCTATTCCACTGTACATACTTAGTTCTTATATCTAGGTAGCCTTGACGCAACAAGGTTTGTAACCCCTAATCTCGAAGTAAATACCTAGGTTTATATAACTGCAACATTAGATAACCTTAGTAAGTCAAGAGGTTACTTGTCCTAATAAAATATTTGTCAAGGTAAGGGTATTCAGCTAGGCGTAGCTACAGGTCTGCAGTGCGATTCACAACATGTCTCGACTGAACTCACCACTGTAACCAGACACACTGGTGCTCTTGAGGCGTTGTTGGTAAGCATTGTGAATATCAGCCCTGGATCGTGCATATTGGATGATGTTTGAGATGACTATGTCCATAGAACTTTGCGGGGTCAGCTCTTTGACTTTCTTTTCTCAAGAGCTTAAATAATTGTTTGGGAAAGGTCTTGTGAATAAATTACGTTAATGTGCGATTTTTACTATATCGTGTTTGATCAGATTTTATAATATTCATTACTAGGTGCCCACGCAGCCTCGCAATTGAAAATAATGTATAAGCGAAGCCTACATACGAGTTTTGTAAGTTTGTATGTAGGGGGTTAATCTCCGGAATCACTCATCCGATTCGATACCACGTATGAAGAATCTAGGTCCATTCTAAATACGTGGTATTTTTTTAATTGGATAGGATATCGCAAGACGCGAGCGGAGCTGCCAGGCCAGCTAGTATAAGATAAAGACCAAATCTTAAGTTTACAGTGTACCTACAGTAAGGGAAATGTATTCACGTAGGTATTACTACCGTAGAATCCTATTGTAACACGGTGACATATCACTCGAGTTTGAGTAACGGCGGCCTGTCAAATTGACAGTGTCAATTGTGACAGGGCTCTACGGTGGTGCGTAAATACATTTCCTTTCCTATACTACCTATATTCCATTACATTTTCTATACCGATCGAACAAACAATAATATCCAAGTTTCTTTACCGTCTCCTACAAACTTTCTTAATTAAAGTCGCTTGAGACGTACCTATAAGCTTGCTTAAGATTACCTACAATTTAAGCGTCTTTAAAGGCTTTAGTCCTGAAGCTCGTATCCAAAGCACTTTACATCGGCTAGTAAGTTAATGGGTACTGCCACGTTTAATATGTATACGTTTTGGACTTTATGTATGGAACATAAGATTCAAAGTTGTGTAAATAGTTTTGGACGTGTGCATTATTAATTAAATCCTAAGTGGAAGCTGTCCCGCATGATAGCCTCCAATCTTATGACAAAGGTGCTGAGGGACTTCTTAATGTACCCTTACCCTTATAATCGAGTAGGTACCTACTGTATATGACTATGACTGTCCTTTTCTGAATTGTAACCCAATTTCGACATTACGAGCAACATTAGGAACTTTAGTTCAGTTCAGTTATTTATTGGGAAATATAATTTACACGTCAACTATTAATAAAATATTTACAAGAAAATAATAAAAAACATTATTGGTTCATTGTATATGTATCACTTAAACAATACACTCACATTATGTACACTTTCGACATTTTTGTCAGCACTTCACAGTATAAAATGGCATGTCAGCCACTGGCCGTTTCTTTTATTTCGTTTGGGTTAGGGTAATATATTTTTGGTCCCATGACCCGCAAAGATTTACTGGACTTCTCGCAGGTACATATGAGTGGTGCTTTACGAGTTATAATATTTGCTATTTTTACCAGACTGCCTCGCGGGGTTATGTTTTTCGACCTTATGTATGTAAGTGGACAAGTAAATTCTATGTCTCGGACTACAGTCCAAACGGCTTGATGGATTTTGACATACTCGTATGAGTTGTCGTTGGATTCCTCATAATCGTGGGAGTGACATGCTATAATATTAGCAAAAAAACAGTTTGGTTTTTCGAAAAATCTTTTGAGTTCCTTTGTTGGAATGACACACTGTATGTATACTTTAATTAAACGCTTGCGTGGAATAATAAGTCCGTGTACCTAATTACGAACTATTAGGTACTAAAATATTTACAAAATTACCCCGAACAGACAAATACGGAGTAATGTTTTTATTTTTACCTGTAATTGCTTAATACGATACAAGGTCAGTTACATACAATTCGATTGAGGTATTACTGAAATATTTCCCTACAAAAAATACATTACTAAAGTGTTGCTGTCCACATTTCGTCGCATAAACACCAAATACAATATACATTGTGTAGGCCCAAAAGCCTTCAAAATGTGTAGTAATAGAGGAGGCGACCTTGTGCCTTCGATTTTCCTGGAATCAAACCATTCAGTGATAATGACAAAGGGTGTTAACAATTTATTCTATAACCTTCGATGCGTGACAATCTATGATTTAAATACCAACAGGGGGTCGGTTCGAGTAACGATACGCATTGGAATTTGATTTTGATTTGAACTGGCGTTTTTCCTGTAACAATACAATAAGATTATCCTTCATATATCAAAAATGTGCCACTGTAGAAAAAAAAAAAAAACAGCTTTTAGAAAGTGCAACTCAAGCTCTTTCATATGATACCCATAATAGGTCTAGTTAATGGATTCTATTAACTAGACTTAATTTTTTTATTAACTTAACTAGAAAATAAAAATGAATATTCAAATTTTTCATTTTCCATACACGTGTGTTAGCCTTCTTTACAATTGTTCCAAATTTCAAATTGATAGCATAAGTAGTTCTGAGATATTTAACGTTGTGACAGACGCACAGAGTCGGAAAAAGGGTTCCTTTTTTGCCTTTTTGGTACGGAACCGGAACCCTAAAAACATGAAGCGGTTTATATGAAAAACGTGCTGCTCATTCTAATTTTAATTTCTAGAAACAGAAACTAGTTTTCGACCTAGATATGGTAGATCCCATTGTATATACAAAGTTTCATGTTATCCTAGCATGTCGTTTTAACTACGTTTGTTTGGAAAGTCCCGACTCTGTCCTGAACTCCTGAGGCGCTTTACATAGAGTCCAGCCCCAAAATTAGGCCTTAAAAGTTTTGATGTGTTCACAGTATAGACTGAACATAACTCATACCATATAAGATTTTTTATTAGGTAACTATAGGTAGTTACTAATAAAAAAAAACAATCGGAATGCGTACCTACAAGATGTCTCGAATCAACACCGAGCTTGATAGATAAACCCTTTATTCAAATCCACAACATACATGGTATTATCATGATAGGTAGGTACAAAATTAACAGTAAAAGTTGTAAAGTGACAAAAATAATATACTAAAGAAAAAAGCATGCAACTTAAGACTAGATAGTTATTTTATATTGGACTAAATGAAAATAACCATGTGTCGCGGCAGAGAATAGGCGTGTGTCCATGTCCGACCATAATACAATTCAATACCACAACACGGCCTCTGTCACTGTGATTTGACATTTATACCCATCAACGCAAAGTCCACACTGCCCGCAAACATTGCATAGTGAAGATAAACATTTTACATAACGACTATCGATTGCCCAAGGCGCTTATAACGAGTCTTTACTACTATGCGATTTACCTGTCTTGACTCGACTCAAGGCTTGCTCATAGTATAACCACCTACGCTCATAGTATAAACAAGCTTACGGCCTGCCTGATGTTAAGCAGGTACCGTAGCCTATGGAGACTTGTGACTCCAGAAGAATCACAAGCGCGTTGCCGACCCTTTATTCACTTGAGGATTCGCTGTGTTGGCAGATAGATACATGCAGGTCCCTCACTCCCAACACAGCGTACCCTAGGGAGCTCTGGCGACCTCACTCACCACCAGGAACACAACACCACATGCTTCATAGCATGCAATAATATAGCAACACTACAAAGCAGTGGTGCTATTGGCTGCGGTCTTCTGTAAGGTGGAGGTACTTCCCCAGTTGGGCTGCTTGGAAGGATGAAACCAGTAAGCATGTATTAGCGGAATGTATTATGTACGCGGCACCGTGGTTTAATATATTCGGTAAAGATATGTTAGAGGAGAAAGAATTGAGGGATGTCGACCTTAAAGATGTCCTTCTGTTCTGCAGGAAAACAAGAAGAATGGAAGAGTTTGATGTGGGAACGTTACCGGGACAGTAACCTGAGCCTCCACAACCTTAGGGAATCGGGCTGAATGAACGGGCCAAACGATCGACAGCCCACCTGTTTCCGGCCAGGCGTCCCCTCACAACATCAACATCAACTCACATTTTGGAGCGCAATGACACTTGTCTATGGGGCCTCCCGAAACAACGAATATCACACCGCTAATATTTCAAATTTGCTAAAAAGGTGGTAAAATCGTCAAGAATTACTTCAAATACCATTATCACTTTACGAGATTAGGGTAGATACAGATTTTTTTAATAGGTAGGTAGGTACTTATTACGTAACTAGGATATAATCATCATCATATCAGCCGAAAAACATATGCCTGCTGGACATATGCCTCCCCCAAAGAGTGCCAAAGTGACCGGTCCTGTGCGTTCTCCCGCGACCTTTACCAGGTCGTCAGTCCACCTTGAAAATGACCTTGACTAGGAAATTATCGTTATGATATGCGATTACCAGCTCGAATCAAAGAAAGAAAGTCAAGGCTCAATTACAAGACACTGTCTATTTTCATCGACGAAAGCTTATTATAAATAATAGGTCTGCTGTCTGCTCCTATTTCCTGGGCTGTTATTCGGAACGTGCTAATGCGCGTCACCTCACCCGTCACGACTAACGAAACTAGACCTCTGATAACCATACCTGTGCTAACTCGGGGCACCTATACTAAAGTGATGACTGATGTAGCAAAATATTTTTCAACACACCTGCTCGTAAAGTAGGTTATTACAGCGTATTTACACTGATAATGCAGAATATTACCCATGCCGTGCCTTTTACATTACATTATCGCACTAGTGCCTTTTCATTACATATCTTTTTAAATATTAGCAAAATAATGCAGAATATTACCCATGCCGTGACTTTAACATTACATTATCGCACTAGTGCCTTTTCATTACATATCTTTTAACATTTTCATTTTTTTTTTTCCTCGCAAATGTGTTGAAAAACGTCGTATGAAACACGTGAGCATTGGTCATTACACTTCTCTTCTCCATTAAGCCTTCGCCTTCGGCTCAGGCTTAAAAACCGACTCGAGTGTAATGACCAACTTAGCACACTTGTATCATAATGTACTATTATCGACAAAAAATATATCGATGTTACTGTCAACATGTTAATGTTATGAATTCAACATAAATCAATATTGTTTATTTTATACAAATACATAACTTGTTCCTTCCATTTCAAATTGTATAAGAATGCTTCAAGATTGAAATTGAACTAGCCTTGTATATGCAATTTATGACACTTTCATTTCAAAGATGTGATTTAGTAGCTAATATATAACCTTGATACCCTGCAATAAGTGCTATATTGGCAGTAGAAGCGTTTGCTAATAAAACGCAAACGTAGCAGGTAAACAAAGTTGTGTACTCACTCAGCGTCGTAGCCGTGTCAATTCGCACGTAGCACCGCTACGTTACTACGCTACGACTGCTACGAGCTACGAGACGCTACGCGACCGTTTCGATAGCGTAATGTACAGTACTATACATAGATAGGAACAGGTACATTATGGAACTTATGTTAGGGGGGTAAGGTTCAAAATCGTATGCATAATATCATTTGACCGTACATTAGGGTACTATTGCTAAGTAGTGATGTCTAGACTTTCGATCGATAAATGATATTGACGGTTTTTAAAAGGTATTTGGCTAGCGGACATAAATTACGAATTGTAACTATATAGTCTGCATGCAGAGTAAGTAGAACAACATGAACAAAATAATAGTAGTTAACTGAACAGTAAAAAAGCGGCCAAGTGCGAGTCGGACTCGCACATGAAGGGTTCCATGGAATAAATTGCGGTTTACGATTTATGACGTATTAAAAAAAAACTACTTACTAGATCTCGTTCAAACCAATTTTTGGTGGAAGTTTACATGGTAATGTACATCATATATTTTTTTTAGTTTTATCATTCTCTTATTTTAGAAGTTACAGGGGGGGGGGGGCACACATTTTCCCAATTTGGAAGTGTGTCTCGCGCAAACTATTCAGTTTAGAAAAAAATGATATTAGAAACCTCAATATCATTTTTGAAGACCTATCTATAGATACCCCACACGTATGGGTTTGATAAAAATTTTTTTTTGAGTTTCAGTTCTGAGTATGGGGACCCCTAAAACTTTATGTTTTTTTTTTCGATTTTTGTGTAAAAATCTTAATGCGGTTTACAGAATACATCTACTTATCAAGTTTCAACAGTTTAGCTCTTATAGTTTCGGAAAAAAGTGGCTGTGACATACAGACGGACAGACAGACAGACAGACAGACAGACAGATGGACAGACATGACGAATCTATAAGGGTTCCGTTTTTTGCCATTTGGCTACGGAACCCTAAAAATCAACCATTCTTACATTATCAATAAACATAACTCACGGAATATTTACGCTTGAAGCTTAGAGTATAGATGTCTACAGAGTAGCTCATCATCATCATCATCATCATCATCATAGACGTAGGCCTCCCCCAAAGAGTGCCACGATGACCGGTCCTGCACCACCCGCATCCAGCGGACTCCCGCGACCTTTACCAGGTCATCAGTCTACCTTGTAGCCTAATACCCTCGCTGCGCCTTCCGGTACGTGGTCGCCACTCGAGAACCTTTCCGCCCCAATGGCCATCGGTTCTACGGTTCCGCTGCTACAGAGTAGCTATGGTAATAAATAATACCATGACTGAGCGAGATGGTAGTACCTAGGTATACAAATCTTAATAAGGTTTGATCTTTTGATTTTGATTAGATTTTTGATATGTCAAGTAAAGGCCACCCTTATTTGATTCTGACCGAAGTCAAAAGTGCCCTAGAAAAAACAACCATGAGTAGCTTTCTAAAGTTTTATTTTCAACTAACTCAAACAAAACATAGGTGTGTACTTAATGTAATGTATTTATGGCGAGTTATATTGGCGAGTAATAAAAAGATTCGCCAATATTAGACTATATTTCAATGCTGTTAAGGTCCATAAATGACGAACCTCTACATTCTGCGACTACTTTACATGTGCAAGGCTGCCACATACGTACCGATAACAATATGTCTGGCATGTGTTGTATACAAACCACAATAATACCTACAGACAGTATAGCCAAATCGTTCCCCACAAGTGATATTCTAATTGATGTAAATTGAAACATCGATCCGATATGCAAGCCTCGTATTTACATAAAAGGTCAAATGGCCGGCAAACACACACCGTGTATACATAGCCGCCTAATTTATAGGTTCGAGCCCCTACCTATTTCATTTGAGGCTAATAAGCGTATGAGGACTTGAAGAAAATGTTTGTCAGCCTTTTGGCATGGTACTGTAACAAATAAAGACAACACCAAAAATAATAATACATTACTACAAAGGCCGGGAAATAAGGGATTGCTAGCTAAGTGTTATACTTATAGACGGAAAATATAGTAAATACGAGGCATGCAATCCCTAGTTCCGGCCGAGGTTTGATTAGTGCTTTTCTCAAACATCCCTACAATGGAATTTGAAAAAACATAATATGTTTCAAAAGGCTGAACGCCATGATGTTGTATCACCAATTGAAGATGAAACAAAAGAATATCACTTTGCAGGACGAGACCTCCAATTTTATATGAACTTCCCCTCTTCTCTGAAACGTAATACTTCGGATAAGGACAGTCAGGGGTACTAACTATTATACGTACATTTAGATATATTTTAGTTTTATTTAGATGTATTTTAGTTTTAGTTTAGTTTAATTATAGTGTTGTATTTATTAAATGAAATGAAATTGTGAAAGGTATTATATTGTAATAATAAATATATACGTACATAAATACGGACATAAATGACATAAATGACATTGACAATAGAGTCCTGTACAGACAGATATCTATGTCTTTATTTATGTACGTATATACCCCTGACGTCAATATTTCATTGCATGTTTTTCATTAACACTTTCAGTGTCACAAACCCGCTAGGTGGCGGTTATGCTCGTAGGGGCTTTACACACGGTTTTTCCCACGAGCGTAGCGATACGAAATTGTTAGGGGTGAACGTGTTAAGGTACAGACGATACCGTTTTTAGTCACCACATTGCATTGCGTAACACGTAGTACAAGTTTTTCTTTACGTGACGTCTAAAAGCTGTGCAGTTGTTTGTGCAGTTGAGTGTGGCAAAAGCTCACGAAGCTCGAAGCGCGTTGTGGCGACTTTTTAATGAAGTATAATAATAGTCTGAGTATTATAATACATATATTCGGATCTGCCGTGCTTAGAGGTACCTAGTAGGTACATTTGGTTAAGAATTTACCTCAATAAATGTACATAATACTGGATTAAATAACAAATTCAACGTTTTCGGGTTTTCTGTTAGCAAACAGTCTGTACAAAGAATTGTAGGTATAATTTTGTGAAAGTCGACATTCAAAAAATACTTTGCTACGCCCACAGAATGATTGGACTCTTCGCGCTTCTAAGAAAACACTTATTTTAGTAATCGAATCAATTCAATATTATGCATTGTTCTCATCAGCATAATCTGCGTTTAGCATTGATTTCGTCAACATACTTACAATGTCTATGATTCTTGAATTATTTTAACGTCACTTCACCACCGAAGTCTCGTAGAGTACATACTTATCTAAACAAACTAAACAATTGTGTTTTTGGCTGAATTGGCTTTTTTTGGCCCACATATTTAAACAGTTAGGGTTTATCATAAAATAAGAACAAACAGTTGACCTGATCCCTGATTTCGTTTCTCTGCAACGAACTTCGAACGAGTCTTGGAGACCGACGCGTTTTTCGAGTTTTTCCAGAGAAAATGGATATACACATATATACCTTTAGCTATTATTTTTGACCCAGCAAAACGAAATGAAAGATAGCTATCCTACATTTCGAGACACAAACATCAGCGATAGCTCTATATGTGTGACTTGGATGGAATTCATGGAGTAGAGAAAAGCTATTCTTTTATTTACTTACGTCCTATGTATTCGGTATTACTGCTCAAGTACAGTTATATCACAGGGCTTTCATTTCCTCACAAATACGTTGTTACAAGGCCAAATCTCAAAGGAAACGTTTAACTCGAAGGTCGAAGAAAATTTAAAATAACAATGCATTCTGTTGCCCAGAAGGTCACAAGCTACGCGAATTCATTACACAGGTATGTCCTTGTGTAAACGACTTGGAAACACAGAACGGGAGTGTGAGAGCGTCTAAAATATTCACGCTATTCATATTTGAAACGGCATGTGTCGTGGCATTCTTGCATGGAGTTTGAAGCCGACCCCAAGGTTATATGCAAAGTTGTGAATATTAGTCAGTTATGCTGCTGATATTAAAGTTTCTATGGTTACTCGCGTTCTAAACAAAATTGGGCGAGTACTATATTCAGTGCCTTGATTACTGCGTGTAAGACATTTTGATGTTACATTACTGGATGGATTTTGGTCAACATCTCGTATTACTATAGTGCAATCGTGTTAGGCGTTACGGTAACAACTATTTCCCCAAATAAAGGGGTGTGTATTTTTTATTTTTATTTATTTCTTACTCAACAAAAATTACGATAAACTTAGTCTAAGTCTTCGCCAAACTGCATACCTAACAGTTTGTTGGCGAATATACACTCTTTATAATTATGTTTTGGTATCTATATATTTGTAGAATCTATGATTTTTATTTAATTTTTTTATGCCTATTATTAGCGGTAAACAGGAATGGCAAGTGATGTAAAGATAATACGAGTAGGTATATGTGTTTGCTTCTCTGCTACTGAGAAAATTGGTAGCCAAACTATAGTTCAGTATATCTACAATAATACCCTGAAGTGTATCGGACCAGAAATATTTCAGATGTATTTCCAAGGTAAAGTTGATAACTTTAACCTGTTTACCTATATCTCTAGTTCGATATTATTAAACGCCTTAAACAATTATCAGTAGTTATGTTTATTGAGATTACAACCTTTCATTAAAAAAAGTAGTGTGTGACACCTGTCTTCTACCATGCTTAACTTACGGCTCACAAACATGGGTCTTCACAAACAAAGTAAGAGAAAAAATAAAATGCACACAAAGAGCTATGGAGAGAAGCATGATGAGACTGCGGAAAATAAATAAAATAAGGCATATAAAAATCAGGGAAAAAACGAAAATAACCGACGCTCTCACTTATGCCCTCAAACAAAAGTGGCAGTGGGCCGGCCACATCACACGAATGACAGATGGAAGATGGACTCAAGAAACCACCACGTGGCAAGGGCCATCCGGTAAACGAAATGTTGGCAGACCTTACAAGCGATGGGTTGATGATATCATCCAGACAGCTGGCAAACATTGGATAGAGATAGGAAGACAAAGAGAGGAGTGGAAGAGTTTGGAGGAGGCCTTCACCCAAAGAGGGATCCATATTCAGCAGATATAAAACTATTAAAAATATAACTTCATCTACAAATGTAATATGGAATATAAAGGCTTAATGATAATAATTAAATGTTTATTGAGAGGCCCTGTACACCCAGTCCCAGCGTCCATGCGTATATAGTGGAGGTAAACTCCAAAAAGATATGGGAAAAAGAAAAAAATAAAAATACACCCAGTATAAGAAAAGCATCCGTGGCTGCTGAAAAAAAGTCCAATTATTTTGAAACAAACAATCCTGAACTGGAACGAGATCGATTAGCATCAAAAAAACGTTTGTCAAAAATGACCATTTTCTCGCAGCCTGTATGTTTTTTCCAAAATCTGTACACGCCAATCTTCATTAATATGAAATCGAAGGAAGGTCTCCTAAGACCATTATTCGCCTAGCAACACGGGATCTGGTAGCTGCCCTCACTGACCCAAAAACGTAATCTGTAACAGGAGCAAATATTCAAAAGGAGGCTTCCTTAGAGCATTTGCAGTAACCCCTTGTGTATCATTCACTTTCAAAATTTTTGGTTACGGAGAAATTTTGATCTAAAGTTATGACCTCCAAGTAATGTATCTTGGCACCACGAGATCATATCACGGCAGTCAATGCAGATTTTGAGGTAACATCATGTAATGAGTCATAATAGTTTTTGCATTTTTGTGTTCAACAGATAATTTTGTGATTTTTTCTTTTTTTTCTTCTTTTTTTTTGTGTTTTTAAAATAAAAAGTTACTCATAGCACTCCAGAAGAGTAAAAAAATACAAGTAAACTTATTTAAAAGATTTTTTTTTTCAAAAAAAAAATTTTTTTTTCGCATAAAACCACTTCGAAATAATTGTTCACAAGCTTAATAATCTACCGTTTAATTTTTTGCTCCAGTTACAGGGCCCACCCTGTATATATATTATGTCAGAGTCTAACAAATAAACGATTTGTCTTAACAGCAAAGATTTATAGGACTTTAATATTATATTTCCAATGACTTAGTACATAAAGAGTGTTGTGTCTACCCTACCTAGTAAAGGGAAACCTATGTATGAGAGGTTACAAATTCGCTTTTTTTAACCTGTTGATCCGAGTGATATTTTTTGGAAAAAATATATGTGGTAAAGTATTAAGTGGTTTATAAAATATCCAATATTGGAAGGTGTCACCACCTTGCAAGTAAAAAAAAAATGTTTTTTGAAATATTAAAAATCTTTTTTTTTTAACTTAAATATAAAATTTCAACGAAATTTTATTTTGTAAAAAGTCCTCTATTATCTTCATAATATATACAAATTTAAAAAAATCGGGCCGCTAGTTTAGTAGATAATAAATAAAAACGATTTTCCTTTTTTTTTATTATCTACTAAACTAAATCACGACGATTTTGGGGCTGATATTTGGTGAAACAACAACGTATATAAAGATAAATATCCGAGCAAAAGGAAAACCATTTTCTCGTCAAAGGCAGTTTCGCCATACAAACACGACTATAACCCTTTACAAGCTTTTATTTAGTTTCACCTGTCCCGTTGTCTGTCTGTAATCAAATCTTGCAAGTTAAATTTGATCCACTTCCCGGTTTCCGATTGAGCTGAAATTTTGGGTACTAGTAATAGTTTGGATGACAATTCAATATTATGATACCATCAAGCTGATCTGATGATGGAGACAGAAGGTGGCCATGGGAATTCAGTATTTGACCGACGTAACCCCGTTGAGTTTGGGCTCGTTAGAATCGTCTCAATGATTAGTTGATGATGGTATACAGAAAAGTACAGTCGGCAATAAAAGCTTATTATTATCCAAAAATTTCATTCTGCATTTTGACAGTGAGTACGGAAGAAAGTTATTCAGGGAAGCTAGAACTAACATCGTTATTCACTCAGCCCTTACACATTCATCCACCTCGCTTCACCGCCTTCAGAGTATTCACAACACTCCACAACTCTCTGACCAGTATAAGGGCGGGTTGCACCAACATACGATTACAGACCGATCAACATTAAATATGGAGCCGGCAGCTGTCATCCTATACAGCCTGTATTTTTAGGGTTCCGTAGCCAAATGGCAAAAAACGGAACCCTTATAGATTCGTCATGTCCGTCCGTCTGTCTGTCTGTCTGTCTGTCTGTCCGTCCGTATGTCACAGCAATTTTTTTCCGAAACCATAAGAGCTATACTGTTGAAACTTGGTATGTTGATGTATTTTGTGAACCGCATTAAGATTTTTACACAAAAATTGAAAAAAAAACATTAAGTTTTAGGGGTCCCCATACACAAAACTGAAACTAGAATTTTTTTTTCATCAAACCCATACGTGTGGGGTATCATTGGATAGGTCTTCAAAAATGATATTAAGATTTCTAAGATCATTTTTTTCTAAACTGAATAGTTTGCGCGAGAGACACTTCCAAAGTGGTAAAATGTGTGTCCCCCCCCCCCCCTGTAACTTCTAAAATAAGATAATGATAAAACTCAAAAAAATATATGATGTACATTACCATGCAAACTTCCACCGAAAATTGGTTTGAACGAGATCTGGTAAGAAGTTTTTTTTAATACGTCATAAATCGTAAACTGCAATTTATTTAACGGAACCCTTCATGTGCGAGTCCGACTCGCACTTGGCCGCTTTTTTAATATTACCTCAAATTGTAACCAGATGTAGGGCTATGAACCGATATTGCAAGAAAATTTTAAGTTAGTCTTAACTAAAAAAGTATAGCGTATATATATATGAGTGAGTGTTGAGGGTGTCAGCCAGCCTAGAGATATTGCCAACCTCTTCATGAACCACTTTAAAGTGGACCCTCTGGCGGGGGACGCGCGGGAGCCGATGGTCGATGCTGGGTGTCGTGTTCGCGGTGATCCAGTCAGAGTAACACCAGCTGAAGTCTCAAAGGTTATTCGTAATATGAAAAGAGGTAAATCGCCCGGACACGACGGTCTGAGTATCGAGCATCTGCAGAACGCGGGTGCATCTCCCCAGGGTTCTTGCAATGCTCTTCACTCTATGTATACGTCACAATTACCTTCCGGATGATCTCATGAGGACGATAGTTGTACCTATCATTAAAAATAAGACGGGCGATGCTTCCGACAAGTCCAATTACAGGCCGATCTCTCTCGCCACTATACTGGCGAAGGTGATGGACGGGGTGCTTAATACATATTTAAATAAACACATACGTCTTCATGACGCCCAGTTCGGCTTTCGGCCTGGGCTGTCAACCGAGGAGGCTGTGCTATGTCTTAAGCACACCGTGCGTTACTACACTGATAGAAAGACGCCGGTATACGCGTGCTTTTTGGACTTGTCGAAAGCATTTGACCTAGTGTCGTATAATGAGCTGTGGGAGAAGCTGAGCAACGACACAAGTCTACCGCCTGAAATAATAGGTATATTTAAGTATTGGTATGATAACCAAACCAATGCGGTTAGATGGGCTGGAAGCTATTCACAAACCTATAAGATGAAGTGTGGTGTGAGACAGGGGGGTCTTACATCACCAGTTTTGTTTAACGCGTATGTGAATGGGTTGATTGAGGAGCTCAGCAGTGCCGGCGTGGGTTGCTCGGTGGACGGCTGTTGCGTTAATAATATCAGCTACGCCGACGATATGGTACTGCTGAGCCCCTCAATCGAAGCACTTAGGAGACTACTGTCTATTTGTGAAAGGTTTGCCGTGGCCCATGGACTCAAATATAATGTGAAAAAGAGCGAGGTAATGATTTTTAAATCTGGTACAAAAACTTACCCTGTTCCGCCAATTACTCTCGATGGCTCTCCTCTTAAGCAGGTTACCAGCTTTAAATATTTGGGTCACTGGGTCACGGACACCCTAAAAGACGACGAAGACCTAGAAAGGGAACGCAGGGCGCTATCAGTCCGGAGTAATATGCTCTCACGGAGGTTCGCACGTTGTACACGAGAGGTCAAAATCACCTTATTTAAGGCATATTGTCAGACGATGTACACGTGCGCCCTGTGGAGCAATTACACGAAAAGGACATTTAGCGCTCTGCGTGTCCAATATAATAACGCCTTCAGGGGACTGCTGGGGCTGCCCTGGCGCTGCAGCGCGTCGGGAATGTTTGCCGATAGCAGCACGGACGGCTTCACCGCCGTGTTGCGCAAGCGCGTGGCGTCCTTGTGGGCGCGCGTGCGGGGCAGCCCTAACACTCTCCTGAAGGTGGTCGCAGATAGGATAGATAGTCCTATGATCAGGCACTGGGCAGGCATGCATGTGAGGCCGAATAATAACTTTAATTTTATGTAATTCAATTTAATTTAAATGTAATGTAACTTAATGTATTGTTATTAAATATTATATTTTTAGTAAATTTTGTAGCTACTAACATAGTTCGTAAGTAAATGTATCACTAACCAACTATGGATGATGTCCGAAATAAACAATTTCAATTCAATTCAATTCAATAGCTAATTTTTGAAAATTTATGGAGCAGCAATGTATTGCGTACACTCCTTTGACAAATGGAAGAAGCGGGTCACTTGTGACAGTTGTGACGTCACGTCAATAAGACAAAGTAGTGATGCATTGCGTGCCGAATTATTTTGTAAGGAAAAAAAATTGGTTGGTTAAGATAATTTTCTTGCAAAATCGGTTCATAACACCTACGTCTGGTTACAATTTGAGGTAATATTAAAAATACACGCTGTATATACTATCCTATATTAACTGCCCATACATTCAGGTTTTGACGAACACTGCTTACGATTGCAGATGGTTTGGTTGCAACCCACCTTAAATCTTACTTCCTTTAAGCACGTAAATAAGTGGTAAGCGGTATCACAACTAGCGTCGCTTAAGGCAACGTAGGCTCGTGGTCTTCTCTCCCTCTGACTGAGCATTGACTGAGCATAAGCGTGAGCGAGATGGAAGTGGGTATTCGGAAGCGCGGATATCATGTTTTTTAATTTTTTGTGCGTTTTAATAAATAAAAAAGTAATAGCTGAGTTCCCTCAACACATGATATTGCCGATTTTTAGAACCAATTTTAGACCTATTTTCGTGATTTTTTTCTGTCGAGCGAAAGTCAAAAACTCAGGATTCGAATAGCTGATGTCCCTCGAGAAAGGCCTCAAGATCGGTAATTAAATTTAGGGCAGCCGTATTATAATCCAAATAAGACTTTTTAAAAATCCGTTTTCTGTGATCACGTCGCCTTAAGACCTTGCTATACCTGCTCTCCTTTTAAAACCAGTTCTATGAGGCGCACGTGCGGCACGCAGACTGTTGTACCGCCGACTATCCCGACTTGCACTTAAGTTTACTGTATCGTCGCGTATCTCTGTGAGTGCGTCGCATCGGACGTTTGTGCGAATTTATTTTACTGCTTGTAGCCAATACAACGTGTTACAAAACGCCCCGTAAAAATGTTCTAATTCTTTTTTTTATTGATACTACGCGATAAAAAAAACGCGATACTACGGTTTTCAAATTTTGTAAATGACTCTTTATAAGGGACCATTTAACCCCCGTTCCGCTTTACGAGTATTTTTGTTTAACGCATGTTAGTTACAGTTCCGTGGCTCAAGTTATACTAGGTATTTGAGACGAGTCGAGCTCATGACTAGTTTAGCAGCCAAACAGCTGCTATTCAGCTGCCAGTTGCTTTGACACCTCACTTCACATGAATGGTAACGTTGGCCATCGATTGTGAGGCAGCCTTCGAGTTTGCCTGAGACACGAACCATTCTAACTAGACCTCTGAACTTGGGTAACTGTTTGTTATCAGAGGTCATAACGCCGATTATAGGTATCTTACATGTCCTCAACATTGTCATGTTAATAACAGATCGGAAGCTCGAAGTAAAATAGGCCTCACTATATATAGTACTGACTATATATAGACTGATGTACATCAGTCGCCATCACATACATCGGAGCAAACAAGCAGCTCACAAACATCGGAACACACCTCTATTTTCAAGGCATTAGGGTGCATGTGCCGATATTTTTGAACACCTTTAGTGTACCTATGTACACTGTACTACATTGGCGACTGTACTACATTGGTTTAAATGGAGTTATAGACTTATAGATGCAGGGCTGATTTAGCTTATATTACGATTGTTTTGGTGGGGTTTAGGACCTTTGGGACAACGGCAGAACTACATGAGCGTAGAACACAAAGCTACTCGATTATTTATTAGTGGCTCTGTCAGCTGTAGAAATCACGACCCTGGCTTTAAAAAAAACAGTTTCTTTTTTAATTTCGGAAAATTTAGTCAACAAAAAAAGAGTTAGTGCACTACTCGTCATTTTCCCTGATTCACCATTTTCGTTAATTCGTCAGTTTCCCTAATTCGTCAATGTTATCAAAATCCTTAATTCGTCAATTTTTCTAATTGGTCATTTTCTTCGACTCGTCATGTGTCATTGTCGGTATAAACATGAACATATTTTTAATAATTATGATTGTTTTTTTTTGGAATTAAGACATATGGGTATAATTGCCAAACCAATTCCAAAACCATTTCTATGTACTCATCGATACTGGGGGGGCCGGTACAGACGGACTGCAACCAACTGCAATTACTCAAAATACTGCACGACGACTGCATCACGACTGCACCGTAATGTTATCCGGAATAATAAACGCGTAAAATGATTGTTTTATCCAAGATTCATTATAAGAATTGTTATGTATGGTTAAATTTTAAAAGGAGATGTGTTTTTTTTTATTTTACCTTTTAGCCATTATTTTTTTCTACGCCAAATATAAAAGTTGGGAACCATGTAGGTACTGTTTGTTTACTTTGCCTTTTTACTTATACTTGAGTAAATGAAAATCTGTTCCATTTCCTGCATTTTTAAGCTTTTCGCCGCCACGTCAAAATATCTGACTTAAGAATTAACATTTTTCAGGTAAAAGAGTAACGTTTTCCTCCTGTTATTTTTAGTACATTATTCAGACTATTATGTTCTAGTTCTAACACTAATGTTAAAAATATGTAAAAAAATATTTCATTCATTGACCCCAAATACTCGATAATATCATACGCTTAAAAATATGGTTCAACAATTATATAAATATCTACTGCGACTGTACATGACCAGTTAGTGAAAGTTACTTAATGAATAAAATGGCGAATTAGAAATTGACGAATTAAAGATTTTGATGGCATTGACGAATAAGGGAAACTGACGAATTAACGAAAATGGCGAATCAGGGAAAATGAAGAGTGGTGCACTAACTCCAAAAAAAATGTATATAATTATCGAACCTGCTCAAAAAAATTCACGAGAATCGGTTGAGAAATGCGACCTGTAGAGTAGAATCAGGGAAAATGACGAGTAGTGCACTAACTCCAAAAAAAAGTGCCGGACAGCGGGACAGCGGGGCATACGGACACAAACGAATTTTGGCCCAAGCATAGAATTTAATTTGCTTCGCTCGTTCGTTGGATTAGGACTTTTAATTTTGCTTGTTTGCTCTTATAATAAGTACCTAAAGTAATTAATTAGCGTACATCCTTGAAGAGATCCTTTGTCGACTTACAAAGAGCTTTTTTTCTTTTGAGATATACGCAATGAATCTCTGAGCACCGAGTAAACAGTCTATTATCCTTGATTATTACGAGACATGGCCCAAAGATAATAACCAATGGTACCCAATCCAATGATTTTTTTCTCCTTTTTAGAAGATCTTGTCCTTTTGAACCAAGCGATTTAAAATAAAATACCCGCTAAAATATGAATAATAAGAATGTACAGTCACCATCAGACATATCTGTGAGTATTCATCACGATGCTCAAAACATGTAATGCCTCGACAATAGAATTGTGTTTTATGTTTGAGCAAAAGAAGTTGTCCGAAAACCGCCACTTTGGCACTCATTGCCACAACATTTTCATTAATTGACACAAAAATGTATAGGAATGAAACCAAACTAGCAAAGATTTGAATTAAATTTGTTCTCAAAGAAACTGAGACAAAATAAATGTCGCTCTACCGTGGAAGACTGCTGACTGGACTCAAATGAAAAATGAAAATGAAAAATAGTTTATTGGGTTATTTTACACAAGTTGAAACAAAGGCACCATCCAGTAAGCATAGAGATGCTTGTGTCGGAAGATCCCGCTCTTCCATTAATCGGAATTGTTAATAATATACCAACAACAAACTGGCAATTATACTTACCAGGTATTTTACTTATTATTATATTAAATATATATATGAGCGTGTTGTGTTGCAATCGCAATCCAGCGCGGGAACGCTGCCTGCGTGATGGGCACCCTACCAAGGGCACCAAATTTTGATAGGTATTATTAATTTTTAGCTTGAGTTATTTTAATTTTAGTTAGTTTTAGTTTTATATTCAAGTTACGTGTTTTTCATAAGTAGTTTAGTTTGTATAATATTATTATTGTTAATAAATTTTATTATTAATTAGACCAAGCTAAGATACCTACTTTTATCTTAATTAAGTCAAAAGTTTCTCAGCTTCATCATAGTTCAGATTTTTTAACCATTCTATGATTGTTTTCTTACAGGTATGCTGTTGTAGCGGGTAGATACTTATTTGTAGTACCTTATATACTTACAGTAGCTAAGTATTATACAAGTGTGCAGATCTGGAAGCAAATTCTTTCCTAGAGGCTATACAGTGGGTGACAATATGTATTTGTAGGGTATATCTAGTTTCACGAACACCAACTTTCTTAATAAAGATTGTATGCAACTCCCAAACAACTCTGCACAATAATCTACTTAAGGGTTTTACGTCGGACTTAGGCGTAATTGTTCGAAGTTTCTGGAGTTTTACTATGTACAGTGTGTAACTTGTGTAAGACAACGAAAGGCAAAATCTTTAACCTATTTAAATATGAATGAAAAACAATGTAATGGCAAGCGCCATTAGGGTTCCGTACCCAAAGGGTAAAACGGGACCCTATTACTAAGACTCCGTTGTCCGTATGAACCGTGATAGTTAGACAGTTGAAATTTTTACAGATGATGTATTTCTGTTGCCGCTATAACAACAAATACTAAAAAACCGAATGAAATAAATATTTAAGGGGGCTCCCATACAACAAACGTGTTTTTTGCAGTTTTTTTATAGATAATGGTACGGAACCCTTCGTAAGCGAGCCCGACTCGCACTTGGCCGGTTTTCTTGTTAATATGTCACAGGTTACAACAAGTAAGTAATACTAGATCTCGTTCAAACCAATTTTCGCTGGAAGTTTGCATGGTAATGTACATCATGTATTTTTTTTAGTTTTATCATTCTCTTATTTTAGAAGTTACAGGGGGGGGGGGGGACACACATTTTACCACTTTGGAAGTGTCTCTCGCGCAAATTATTCAGTTTAGAAAAAAATTATGTTAAAAACCTCAATATCATTTTTAAAGACCTATCCATAGATACCCCACACGTATGGGTTTGATGAAAAAAAAGTATTTGAGTTTCAGTTCTTAGTATAGAACCCCAAAAATTATTGTTTTTTTTCTATTTTTGTGTGAAAATCTTAATGCGGTTTACAGAATACATCTACTTACCAAGTTTCAACCGTATAGCTCTTACAGTTTCGGAAACAAGTGGCTGTGATATACAGACGGACAGACAGACAGACAGACATGACGAATCTATAAAGGTTCCGTTTTTTGCCATTTGGCTACGGAACCCTAAAAATAACAATTTATGTACGAACTTATAGTCCTTTGAGTCGGTTTTGTTAGTGAAGGAAATACGCTAATATTAGCAAGATTCGTATCCGTAAACGTAACGCCCCATTCCAGCCAAACTTCAAGGGAAAAACCAGCGGTATCAGCATACTGTATACTAGCACGAATTCGTGACTTAACAACTTGGATTTGTGGTAAAACTACGGTACTTCCTGCTAGAATAGAATTCACTTGAACAACTAATAGGTCACTAGGTTGTTTAAGTAGTTGTTCACTTCGGCATATCGGTCGAAAAAACTCGATTTCAGTAGGTACTCGTTCTGAAACGGAGTAACCACATGGAATTATACGCGTACAAATAAATTTAAATGTATTATTGTTTAATTAAGTTAGTCACATTTTACAAAATTCATCATCATCTTCCCAGATGTACCTAACCCTAAAGGAGCTCGGAAGAACCCAGTCTCAAGTTTTGGCTGAAAACTAGACCTTGAGATTAAAGCGGTTTCCTCACGCTGTTTTCCTTCACCGAAAAGCTAATGTTAAACATGGTTGTACCTTGTTTTACCGACAAATTAATTAAATTAAATTAAATTTAAATTAAAATTAAAATAAATTAAAATTAAATTTAAATTTAAACTGTTTATTGCATTAATTTAATTGTTACAAGTATGACTACTAATTGCTTAGCGCAATCTCAATTTTTTGAGATTATTTGCTAAGCTTAGCTAATATCTATCACATTTATTTATATAATATAAGTGTTCGCATAACAGTATTTATTTATTTATTTTCTATTATTTTACTTATCACACATGATCTTCTTCAGGGTACATTTGATCTTCTGTGGTTTATTCTCTATAATATCTATAACCTCATTGGGTAAACTATTTAGGATATGCGGTAAGTGACTGGACCATACTCTTTGTCCATATATGTTAGTACTTTTTGGTACAGTGAAGTTCTTACTTTTATCTAGTACACGAAATGGAGCGGGTCTTTTATACCTAATTAGTTTATCCAGGTTGTGGCTATATTCTATTATAACGGCCATTTTGGCTTTATCAAATACATTTAATACTTTACAGTGCTGAAATGTTACATCGAATGTATGTTTAGCAGGATTTTCATTTCATCTAAAACCATTTTTTTTCAGAATCAGAAAACTTTTCAGGATTGTTATAAAACAAACCTGTTTCATCATAAAAACAAACCTTTTTTTTTTTTTTTAACATGGGTGAATGCTTTGACGCACCGTCCGCCCGGTCAGGGGGGACCGGACGGGTGTGTGGGACTCCCGGACAGAGGGCCCAGACTACCCACTAAACATACAACGATTGTCCAACCATGTCGCTGCCAAGGAGGGCCAAAGGTTCGCTTGACGCATTCTACTTTAACCCTCGCCACTCAATAAAATAAACCTAGCTTAACGGTTGATGGGTTCTAAAGAATGACCTTTTAGCTGTACCTAAAAAGTAAACGGTTTCTGAGTAAAAAAAGTTCGACGAAATGAAAATTCGGCGAAGCCATGCATTCGGTGAAACGTTTGTCGATGACATAAGGCGACACCGCTAAATATTGAATGACAGTCAAGTGTTTTTACAGTTTTATATGGGTGCACACAACTTAACTTACTCGAAAATATGTCCCATCGTGTTTTGACCCTTTTTTTTTTAAGGTGTAACTAACATAGATATAAGTTCCTAATGTAAGTTAGATTTTTACGAGTTCTCAAATCTGAATCTGTTTTGTTCAAACCCCGGCTGGTATCACTGGGGTTTTCAAAAAACGAATGTCCAGTCAAGTGCAAAAATATGTATCAATTTAATCTTCTCATAAATATGTAACAAAACCTTAATACGCTGACATAATTCAATTCAAATACTTACGGATTTTTTAAATTATCCATGTCAGATTCAGATTTCTCGAAAAGAAAGGCTAAGATCTCATTGAAATGGCCGTGACTAGCTCCAAGGTTATCTATCAAGAACCATTAAATGCGATCGCCATAAAATGGCAGCGCCACAGAATGAGTCATAAACTGAGATACCATCGAACTGCATCTATATACGGCGATTAAAATGAACGTAAATTGGACTATATAGTCCTCCTCATCGATTTCGATGACGGCGACCTTAACAAATTATGGGTTGGCCCTATTATCTTCCTGGATCTCCGCATCCTTTACGAAGGACGAAATGGACGCTCACTTTAAGTCCTAACACTACGCCGAAACGTTCGTGCACCTCGCAAATCGTCATAGTACCTAATTTAAGTCTATTAACGCCTTAATGAAGCTTTAGCTGGGGTTATGTCAATCGTATAAGAACTTTGATATACTTAGGCCACTTTAGTAGTTCTACTACTACTGTGCAGCATTAAATATTTCAGAGCAATTAATATGAACTCTCATAATATACCTGTCCAAATTGGCTGTTGAATAAATTAACTCATATTGAGGCACCTATCGTCCACGCGCCATATATAATTAAGTATGTACCTGACATGACATGACGAGTGCTTATACTTAAGGTGGTTCGATTGCCATACAAAACGCTATTTGACATTCGCAGGCTAACGGCGTGATATTTCAAGAATCTTATGTAACGAACTTTCATCAATTGGCTTCCCATTTGCGCCAAATTCCCCCTTTCAAACGATTATAAACTTGTATAAACTATACTATTATTTATAAACTTGTATAAACTAGATTAATTTGAGAAATTGGTTTGGGGCGTGATATTGTGGGAAAACCATTTTTCTCAAATTAATCTAGTTTAAACAAATTTATTCTAGGAAAGGGGGAATTTGACGCAAATGGGAAGCCAATTGATGAAAGTTTGTTACATAAGTTTCTTAAAATATCACGCCGGTAGCCTGCGAATGTCAAATAACGTTTTGTATGGCAATCGAACCACCTTAAAGTTTATTAAAATGATAGTACATTTTACCAAACGAAATTATATTTTTCACAGTGAGACGTTGAAAAATTATTCACCCTGTCCGGGATTTGAACCCGCGACCTTTATAATGCACTACTCTTGTCAACTGAGGTATCGTGGATCCCAGGCGTCACGATTTTTTTTTTAATTTGAGACCAATCAACGCCACATGTGCAGCGCCGTAGCGCGTAGCAGCATTTTTCCGCCTTGTAAATCGCTCGTAGATACTCTAAGAAAAATACGGTTTTGATAAAGATTAATTTATTATTGTATTTTTTTTGTTTTAGGTAACTATTTAATTGATAATATATCCGTTACTTACAAACAATCTGCTACTATACATTATTTACAAAATTGTAAATTTTTCCATACAAGTTGTCAGTTCATTGACTGGGCTATAGAGGCATCGGAGGTATCGGAGTTTTTGTCGCATGGTAAGACTAATAGCAAGCTATGTAAACTCTTATTCATACTCAAACTCATTTATTTAATTTATCTTAAAATGCCTTTAGAGCGGTCGGTCGTGTATAATTTCGAATAATATAAATAAAACGATTAGATTATGAATTCATAACTTCAAATATTTTTATATATACCAACATATTTTAACGTGTTTTAATGTATCTTTTGTTTGTATATGAATTTTCGTAATTAAATCAGTATTAAAAATGTAATAATTTTTTATTGTAAAAGTTTATTTTTCAAAGATAACATTAAATATTCGTTCCTAAACTGGTCAACGTTGTTGTCCTTGATTATAAAAAAATACCTAACTAATTAAATAAATGAGTATGAGTATGAATAAGATTTTACATTTATGACAAATGTTGACTCCATAGTTTGCTATTAGTCTTACCATGCGACAAAGGCATGACTTATATATGTGGGTCTTCTTCGCGATAGATGTCTCCACGAGCCGTTCTAATTCAAATTATAATGAAAATGGAGTTAAGTAGTTAAAATGATCTTGAAATAGGGAACATTACGCAAAACTCTTCGTAGGTGGCGACACTAGCAGCGTTGACATTGTATCTCGTTCGCACTTGCGGTATTGTCTATGCAAGCATCCTTGTCACTCATTTGACAATCAATTTTGCATGTGTGTGTGAATCCCTATATTTCTATACTGGTTTACTATTAGTGTTAGTGCTGCCTCTGGCGGCAGAACATTGCAGTAATGTTCCATATTAAATGTGTCTGCTACGAGTATTGACACACATTAAATATGTAAGGAGAAGACTAAGTGTAAGTGGTCTCTTAACTGTTATTCAATTTTTAATCTCTTACTTAAGATGTAACAGTGCCTGAGAGTTTTTGCTTAATTTATAGCAAACTATCAATTGCTTTAAAATCAATAAACTACTTGATCTTAAGTTGAGTGACTGCTGAGGCTAGAGGTGATTTTTGGAATGTTTTGCTATTGCCTCTTTGCTCGGCATGGACCTTATCTGCAACCAGTTGAAGATGATGTTTCAACTGGTTGCGGATAAAGGTCGAAACGCACAGATAGCGGTGGCGGCGCGGTGCGGTGCGGTACCGGTTGTAATGTTCGAGCTAATATGAAAAGGTCCGCTCCGCACAGAATACCGCGCCGCGCCACGTTCGAACATTACAACCGGTATCGCCTCCGCACCGCGCCGCGCCGCACCGCCACCGCTTTCAGTGCGTTTCGGCCTTAAGGCCCATACTTAATCGATTTACAATTAAAACAAAGCGTTACTACTTTCTTTGTTTCACAGTACACTACATGTTGTTTTAAGCTTCGCCAAGTCAACGTAAAGGTCGATAAAACCTCGCATGTTTCCATAAATTACTTCAGAACCAGACAATTGCCCTAGTAGGGCAATAGAATAAATTCACTCGATGATTCAATCGGTTGGCAGAAAGTCTCGCGTGCTGGCAGCGTGCCGTGCAAGCCACAGGTACAGGGAAAACATACGAGGGCTTTCTGCACCGAGCAACACAGTAGATTATTGGCTTCTTCTTCTTAGTCACTTTACTCTTGGCAGAATGGTCGTGATCATCGTGTCGGTTTATATGCAAGCTTGACAATCCCTCGCCATTCGTGTCTCAAGGCCGCCTTCCTTGTGCACAAATGTAGGGGTGCGTCTACCGCGGCCCTGATTTGGTCAGTCCATGTAATAGGTCCTCAATCCTGCCCTGGACTTACAAATGTACCCACGGAAAGCTTCCTATATTGCGAAATTTTTCTGCAATTTGACATAGGAAATATTCGGATATTTCTCTCATTTTTGTATGGGAATTGAAACTTTCCATTTACAACATGGAAATTCCGTACGAGAAGCATAAAACTGTAACTCGTATACACTATGTAACTATATGAGTTACAGTTTTATGCTTCTTATGTACGTAAATTTCCTTAATTACTTGTGAAACTTTTTACAAATTTCCGAGAACATTTCTAACTTTTTGTAAACTTTCCGCAATATGCACATCACTACCTGGACTAAATTCGCTCGGCAGAGTCACTGCCCTGCCGTGATACCGAGGCCGAAGAAAGTTAGAATGCGGGACTGGACAGTGGAGGAAAGGCGTTGCTTGAGATTATGGCTACAAATAGTAAAATAAATCTGTACAAACGTCTGATGCCACGCACTCACACAGACACGTGTCGATACAGTAAACTTAAAGCTGGAAACACACTGACGCGGCGCGTTGCGGTGCGGAAGCGGTATCGGTTGTAATGATCGAGCTAATGTGAAAAGGTCCGCACAAAAAACCGCGCCGCGCCGCGTTCTGCCGCGGTATTCCGTGCGGACCATTTCGCATTAGAACCGGTACCGCCTCCGCACCGTGCCGCACCGTACCGCCACCGCTTTCCCTGCGTTTCAGCCTTAAGTGCAAGTCGGAATCGTCGGCAGTAAGTACATCAGTCCGCGTGCCGCCACGCCAGTGCGCCTCATAGAACTGGTTTTAAAAGGAGCGCAGGTGTAGAAAGGTCTTCAGCGACGCTAATTGAGATACCGCTTTAGCTAATGTATTTACCGTGGCGGAGCGGAGCGCTCAAGCGTTTCGTAAATTTGAAAGTCATCGTTGGTGAATTGCGTGACCTTTTCATACCGAAAACTCCTTCACTCCACAGAATAAGGATTAAGGAATAAGGACCTTTTAAGGTTCACTGCCTTAGTGGTGATGATGTTAGCTGTAATTTTTTTGCCATACAACAATACTAGACTACGATTAATGTTACGTCATCCTAATCTAGTGTGGTGCCGATTACACGAAGAACTCACGCGATTAACTTAGTCACTCATATCACAATAATAATAAATAATAAGGATTGGATCGTGTTGGATCTATATCCCCACGCACGCCTTCTGTTGCGGATGCAACCTATTTTGTACCTTTTTTTGTCTATTATTTTTATACTTTTGGAATGTTTTATTTTGTTTTATCAGTTGTCAATATATTGCTGTCGAAAACAGATTGAGTCGGCTTGGTTTTAATATATTTCCTATAAATAATCACTCCAGCTATACAGTCCATCAGAAGTCCTTTATATTTGATCCTTCTCCCGTCTTATAATGAATATGCGAAGTAGAACCAAGCAGCTGGCAACGCCGGCTAAAAGTCGTAAGGCGACACGTTCAGAACCAGGTGCACCCGCTGTGGGTGGGGTCGGTCGGTCCAAAAGTCAGGGCCTCACGAAGACTGATGCCACAGAAACACCCGCAGCTCTCGATATTGTTCGCGCGTGTCCCGCAACTACCACCACCGGCGGCTGCGGCTCCGCTGTTGCAGCCGAACATTTTGACGTTTCTCCTAGTTGCAGGTCGCACGTATCAGGGTCTTCGCGGTCATCAGCTACTATAAAAGCACGGAGGCTTTCTGCGGAGGCCGAGTTGGCCCGCAGAAGTATGGAGCGAGAGCAAGAATTGATGATTCGTGAGCAAGAAATTGAGATTGCTCGACAAAGAAAACTACTTGAGCAGGTAAAACAAGTAGAACAATTAGAAATGGAAGCTGCTCTGGCCGCTCAAGAAGCCGAAGAACGTTCCGCAAAGTCGGCCAGTAATGTTCATTCCCGGACGGCATCTTGGGTTCGCGATATAAACCAGGGTAGCTGCCTACGCATGACGAATGAGCCAACTGTCGAATTGCATCGCAATACAGGAAACGATGGAATTATACTCAAAGCGATTGCTGACACTGCAGCTGCAGCAAAAGCTTTGGCTTCAGGTCGTAGAGCCAACATAGAACTCCCTACATTCTTCGGGAATGGTTCCCAATGGCTACAATTTAAACGTCAATTTAGTAGTACTGAGTCTTCTCATTCCCCCGCAGAGAACGTTGCGCGTTTACAGAACGCGCTTCGCGGACCCGCGCGTGAGGCGGTCGCTTCGCTGCTCCACACGGCAGCTGCCCCCGAGGAGATCATGCACGCACTCGAGCGAACATTTGCGTGCCCGGAAATGGTCGTCTTTGGTGAGGTACAAGTGTTGAAAACGCTGCCGCGGCTTGGCGCCGAGCTTAAGGAGATTGGTATTTTTGCCAACAAGGTACGAAACAGCCTTTCTACTATGAAATTACTCGGTCTACGAGAATATTTACATTCACCTGAGCTATTTCATAGTATTTTGGGCAAATTTAACCCTTTAATGAAGATGAGGTGGTCTGACTATGCGTCAGAAATGTCAAACCCTCTCATGTCAAAGTTAGAACTTTTATCTGATTTTCTAACTCGTGAACACGAGCGTTATATTAAATTCGCATTATCTCCTGAAATAGGTTTTATTGCTACACAACAAAACATCATTGTGCCTGTCAATAAACAATTCAAACGTGAAAATATTCACGCTGTGACACATGACAATATTAAAACAGGTGACAAAACCGAATGCATTTATTGTAAAAAGTGCCATGATATAAAAAACTGTTCCGAATTCACAAGGTTATCAGTTGAAAACAGGTGGTGTTGGTTGCGTGAACACAAAATATGCTACAAATGTCTAAAGAGTAAATCACATCAGTGGAAGTTATGTAAAGTGAACCCTTGTGGTGTCGACGGTTGTACTTTCCGACACCATCCACTTTTACACGGCAGGCAGGATACATTTACATCACCGCAAACACACCATACACAGGCGTTCCATAATACAGTGTGTACAGCTGCGCTCAACCATGAGTGTGAAACAGAACTAAACAATATGAACAATACGGGGTGTACGGCACCGCTAAACAAAACTGAGTGTACTGCGTTCAATAATATTGGGTATGCGAATTTGTCTGAAAGGGATGCCAAACACACGCCGTGCTGTTCCAAGACTACACAGGAGTTGTCAAAAGAAAACGTCATGGTTTCTAATACAGGTATTTTAAGTCAACATGTTGGAACGACAACCAAAACACAACCACACAGCGCATTATTAAAAGTGGTACCAGTTATTGTGTCTGGACCAGCTGGCAGTTACGAAACCTTCGCACTCCTAGACGATGGCAGTACAGCGTCGTTAATTGATTCTAAAGTGGCTGCCCGTATCGGGGTGTCAGGGCCAGAGGAGGTTATTACTGTCAATGCTGTAGGTGGCTTACACAAAACTACTAAGATTTCTTATGTGGACTTTTACATACAGGGTAAACACGAATCTGACAGGTTTTTAGTCAATCGTGCCAGGGCCATGCCCTTACTCAGCTTGAGCACGCAAACATTGTCCAAACACACCGCACAGTCTTACGATTATTTGAGTGATTTAACCGATTATTTGACGTACACTGACGCTATGCCAACCGTGCTGATTGGTGCCGAGCACTGGCATCTGTCAATATCTCGTGATATCCGCGCTGGTAGTCGTAATGAGCCGGTAGCTTGTCACACCTGGCTTGGTTGGACATTGTATGGAGTGGCTTCTAGTAAAACGAAACCGGTTGAGTTTGTCAACCACTGTCACCTAGACCGTATTGAGCTTACTGAACATGAACGTTTAGAACTGCTAATAAAGGAGCAGTACAAATTGGACTCACTGGGTATTACCAAACATGAGAAACTTCATAGTAAACTGGATGCTCGAGCTGTTGAGATCTTACACAATACTACCACACGTTTGCCAACTGGTAGGTATGAGGTAGGACTTCCATGGCGGGATAATATTCAGTGCGTTCCCGACAGTTATCCGCAAGCCCTATCTCGCTTCTTAAGTTTAGAAAGACGTATGTTTCGAGAGTCCGATTTTGCTGAAGCGTACAAAAGGTTTATTGACAATATGATTGCCAAAGGTTATGCTGAAGAATGTGATCCTGTCACTTATTATGGTCATTCTGTCAGTAATAGGAACGGTACCAATGTTGTCAACAGTAAACACAATTTAGTGGAATGTCCAAATAAAAATAACACTTCGTCAGGTTACATTCAATATGGTACAGTCAGTCCGAATAAAGTGCAACCAAAATGTCATGACTACATGTCAACCACAGACATGGATAAAATAAACTTAAAAACGACTTCTGAATCTTCTGATACAACTCAAAGTGAAACCAATACCGAAATAAGGTGGTATTTGCCTCATTTTGGGGTGTATCACCCACAAAAGCGTAAACTCCGTGTCGTCCATGATGCAGCCGCAATGAATCAAGGCGTTTCCTTAAATTCGTTGCTTCTTCAAGGACCAGATCTCTTAGAAAACTTATTAGGCATACTTTGGCGTTTTAGAGAGGGCGCTGTCGCAATGACAGCGGATATTAAGGAGATGTTTCCCCAAATACGGATCCGTGATCAAGATAGGGACGCATTACGTTTTTTATGGCGCGACGTTAGGTCAAAGAACACAACTCCCATAAAAGAGTATCGAATGACAGCTGTTGTTTTCGGGGCGTCATCCAGTCCATTTACTGCGCTGTATATCAAAAATAAAAATGCAATGTCACATCAGGATTTGTATCCCAACGCAGCCAATGCAAGCATTCACAGTTCCTATATGGATGATTTTTTGGACAGTCTTGATGAGGTAACTGAAGCTGCGCAGCTGGCATCCGATGTGGTGACTATCCACCGTAACGCCTGTTTTGAAATGTGTAGTTGGATTTCTAACAGCCAGGAAGCGTTGCGTCTTGTTCCAACTGAATTGCACGCTGCACAGCCTACTGAAGTGTCTCTTGGTAGTGAATCAACTAACGTCAGAGCCTTAGGTGTCTCTTGGGATCCTATATCGGATACCATTGGTTTTAGGACTGGTTTAGAAGGGCTCAAGTTACATGGTGTTTTTACTAAGCGTAAAGTTTTGTCCCACCTCATGAAAGTGTACGACCCACTAGGATTGCTTGGCCCTATAGTGGTCAAGGGCCGTATACTCCTTCAGGAGGCATGGAGATCCAACATTGACTGGGACACGGTTTTTCCACCTTCACAGGTATTAAGGTGGAACGAATGGTTTAAAGAACTGTCAGATATATCTAATATTAGAGTTCCACGTTGGTACGCTAAGGTAAACGGCGAGCCTCTGCACAGGGAGCTACACGTTTTTGCGGATGCGAGCGAGCTTGCCTATGCGACTGTCGCTTATTGGCGTTTTTTGTACGCAGACGGTACAGTCAAGCTTGCTCTCATATCCAGTAAAGCAAGAGTATCGCCATTGAAGCCCACTTCAATTCCACGCCTAGAATTGCAGGGTGCTTTAATAGCTTCACGCCTTGCTATGACCATCAAGGAATTTCACAAGAAAAAGCCTATTCGGACGTTTTTTTGGACAGATTCGAGAACTGTCCTTAGCTGGCTAAGAAGTGACGCACGAACGTTCAAGCCCTTTGTGGCCCATCGGATCGGCGAAATAACTGAAAATTCATGCGTTCAAGACTGGAGATGGGTCCCAACTGACTTGAACGTCGCGGACGATGCCACGCGAATCAAACCTCTCCATATCAACCCTAACCACCGATGGTTCACCGGCCCCTCATTTCTTCTGGCTTCTCCGGAAAATTGGCCTGTGGAACCAGCTGGCCAGCCTCCAGTTCATGAAGAGTTTAAGCATACTCCTACACTTGTGGTTGGGCATCTGGTTATCACCGCGGATTTCAGTCGTTTTAGTGACTGGTTGCGCTTACTGCGCGCCACTGCTCGCGTTTTGCAGGCGGCTTCTAAATTTCGCTCACTTTTGGACCGCGTTAGACACATTGATCACACTGATCCTAGCACCGATTTTAGGGTTCGTCAACGTACAAACGCGCCTACGTCCACCGCTCTATTACCCCTGACAGCGGAATTGATGCAAGCCGCAGAAAGGCACGTCCTGCAGAAAGTACAGTCCGAGACATTTGGAGAAGAAATTCTGCGGATTGAACGAGGAGAGTTATTGCCCAAGAGCAGTCGCTTAGCAAAGTTATCACCCAAGATGGGAACGGACAATTTGCTACGTTTGGTCGGCAGAATTGAGGCTGTAGAAGACGTCGGTACCGAAGTCAAATCGCCCATACTGTTAGATGGTCATCACCCAGTCGTGCGCCTTTTGGTTCTCTTTTACCATCGCAAGGCTGGACATGCGAATAATGAGATGGTCGTCAATGAGCTGAGACAGAGATACTGGCTTCTTCCCTTGCGCAGCACCATACGAAGCGTCGCCAGCAAATGTTTGTATTGTCGGATCAGGAAGTCAAAACCGATGAATCCAATGACTGGAAACCTTCCTCCGCAGCGGCTTGCCCACCATCGCCGCCCATTTAATTTCACTGGACTTGATTATTTTGGCCCGATTAACTCCACAATCGGACGCAAACAGGAAAAACGATACGTAGCCCTATTTACCTGCTTGACTTCCAGAGCCGTCCATTTGGAACTTGTGCACTCCCTGACGGCTGATTCAGCGATAATGAGTTTACGTCGATTTATTGCAAGGAGAGGTGCTCCCGAAACAATATTCTCTGACAACGGAACTTGTTTTGTTGGTGGTGACCGAATATTACGGGAGTTTTATCAGACAGATGTCAACGATTTTGCTGCCAGCCGAGGAATCAATTGGAGCTTTATTCCTCCCGCTGCTCCTTTCTTTGGTGGATGCTGGGAACGGCTAGTTCGCACCGTCAAAGTTGCACTGAACGCCACCCTACGCGAAAGGGCACCTAACGCAGAAGTACTCGTGACCCTCCTGATGGAAGCTGAGGCCATTGTCAACTCCCGGCCCCTAAGTCACGTTTCTGTGAGTCAAGATGACCAGGAGACGCTGACACCTTTCCACTTTCTAATTGGCACATCCTCGAATCAAGTCCTACCTGCAACCCTTGACGACCGAGACCTTCTTCGTAGAGCAGACTGGAGGAAGGCCTTGAGGTTAGCCGACCATTTTTGGAACCGTTGGGTGAAAGAGATTCTACCTACAATGCAACCACGACAGACAGGCGAAAACAGGGAACGCGACTTAAACATCGGTGACCTGGTACTCATCGTGGACGAAAATCTTCCAAGAGGAACTTGGCCAAGAGGCCGCATCACTGCAACCTTCCCTGGCCGAGATGGCGTAGTCAGGGTGGTGGACGTAGCCACACAGGGAGGCCTTCTTCGTCGGCCCTCCAAAAAGTTGGTCAGGCTAGACGCGTAGGGCTCCTTATTGGCTGGCCCGGCTAGCTTCGTGTGCTTTCGCACACTAGGGGGTGGGATGTTGCGGATGCAACCTATTTTGTACCTTTTTTTGTCTATTATTTTTATACTTTTGGAATGTTTTATTTTGTTTTATCAGTTGTCAATATATTGCTGTCGAAAACAGATTGAGTCGGCTTGGTTTTAATATATTTCCTATAAATAATCACTCCAGCTATACAGTCCATCAGAAGTCCTTTATACCTTCCAAAGGACCGGGCTTTGTCCCGTGAATTTAAACAGGAGATACATAATAATAAATTAGTTATTTATTTAGGTATTAACCCATAAAATTACATTTGTTACATTAAAAATTAAAAATATACAATTAGGATGCAATTAAAATAAAATAAAATTTAAATTAATTTCCAATCACAGAAAAAGTGTCGTTGACATCTTACTCGTTAGGTAGCATGTCGTGCACACTACCTTTACAATACTGTTTGTCGATTCGCTCACTCTCCTGACAAAGGACCAGTGCCCCTTACGCATAATAGCGTAGAAGTCGTCCACTCTGTTCGCGGCGAACATACCAGACGCGCTACACCGCCACGGCAGCCGTAACATCACACGAAACGCGTTGTTGTACTGTACTCTGAGTCTGCTGAACGACCGCTTCGTGTAATGGTACCACAAGTGACTAGTGTAGAACGCCTGGCAATAGGCCCCGAACAGAGTCATTTTCACTTGGTCAGAGCAGTGAGCGAACCGACGTGCCAACATGTTGCTTCGCATAGCAATGGCCCGTCGTTGCCTCTCGAGATCGTCGTCGTCTTTAAGTTTGTCTGTCAGTATATGTCCGAGATACTTAAAACTATTGACATTTTTTAATTCAGTCCCATTCACTCTAACGGGCGGCACTACATCCGGTCCGTTGCCGTGCTTAAATACCATTGTCTCGGATTTTTTCACGTTATATTTAAGTCCGTGCAGTGCAGCATAACGCTCGCATATGGATATCAGCATCCTCAGTCCCGTGATAGAAGGGCTCAGCAGAACCATGTCGTCAGCGTAGCTAAGATTATTGGCGCATACGCCAGCTACGTGACACCCGACTGCGGCCCTGCTGAGCTTCTCTATCAGTTCATTCATGTAAAGATTAAACAGTAATGGCGATGTCAGCCCACCCTGTCTAACCCCACAATTCAATTTATATGGGTCCGAATTGCTACTTCCCCATTTAACGCTGTTCGTTTGGTTCCCGTACCAGAACCCCAACAGACTGGCTACTTTTCGCGGCACACCGGCCTTTGATACCTTTTCCCATAGTAAACTATAGTCTATGGTATCAAAAGCGCGACTAAGATCTAGGAAGCAGGCGTAAACCGACGTCTTTTTCTTAAGATATCGATTTACGGTGTTTTTGAGACAAAATATAGCCATATCTGTCGACAGACCCGGACGGAACCCAAACTGTGCGTCGTTTAATTGTATGCGCTCGGTGAGTATCGGGTTAATCAGCCTTACAAGGACCTTCGAGAACACCGTGGCTAACGAAATAGGTCTGTAATTAGACGGGTCACTGAGATCGCCCGTCCTGTTTTTTACAATCGGCACCACATTTGTTGCCATGAACTCATCAGGCAAGAATCCGTTTGTTAAACGTAGGTTAAACAATTGTGTCATTTTAATATGTAACAATGGGCCTCCGTACAAAATATGTTCAATACTTAGCCCGTCGTGACCCGGCGACTTCCCTCGTTTCATCTTTCTAACACAATGCCATATCATATCTTGCGTAATAAACAACTCGGGACCGGTCGTCGGGTCACCACGGTCCTGCACACTTACGGACGAGTGAGTTGATTGTGAGTTTTGAGGCGAGTTATCTACTTTAAATTGCTTAGTGAACATATTAGCTACACTACGTATAACATCCATATTGACGTGATTGACGCAAATTATCATCATCCTCCTAGCGTTTTATTATTCCCGGTTGTGCCCCTAAAGGAGCCCGGGGTCCGCTTTGACACCTAATCCCAAGATTTGGCATAGGCACTAGTTTTACGAAAGCGACTGCCATCTGACCTTCCAACCCAGAGGGAAAACTACACCTTTTTGGGGATTAGAACGGTTTCCTCACGGTGTTTTCCTTCACCGAAAAGCTAACGGTAAATATTCCGTACATAAGTCAAAGCGGACCCCGGGCTCCTTTAGGGGCACATCCGGGAATAATAACGCTAGGAGGATGATGATTCCGTACATATGTTCCGAAAAACTCATTGGTACGAGCCGGGATTCGAACCCACGACCGCCGCTTGACAGCCGCATGCCTGAACCACTGGGCTACCGTTGACGCAAATTATATGTACATACAATTCGGAGTATCGCAATAATATTGTCATAAAAATATTGCAACACAGCAAACATTATATTGCATTTATTATATTACTCACAGTGTTATAGTGTGTAATTCCTCTCTATAGGGTGGTCGACAGATCAAAAAGTCAAATAGTAAAGTAATTTTCAAAGTATAAAAAGTAAATGTGTATTTTTCAATTATTTTAATTATTTCTCAATTTTGGTAAATTTTAAATCCTTACGGCGTGCGTTACCAAAGACAAGTGTAATAGGGAACATTACTGCAATGTTCTGCCGCCAGAGGCAGCACTAACACTAATAGTAAACCAGTATATAAATATAGGGATTCACACACACATGCAAAATTGATTGTCAAATGAGTGACAAGGATGCTTGCATAGACAATACCGCAAGTGCGAACGAGATACAATGTCAACGCTGCTAGTGTCGCCACCTACGAAGAGTTTTGCGTAATGTTCCCTATTTGACGAAAATTTTTAATGGGATAACCGATAAAGGTCGCACGCTTTACCCACAGCTCCTTCAAATTTTAAAACGCTCGAATGTTGCGCGGTGTCGTAACGCCTCGTATGTTCGCCTAACGGAAGGTTGTGGTAAACAAAGACAGTAATGGTGAATCAGTGAACGGGGTGTAAAAGGTGAAACCAGCTTCCCAAGGCCGGCGCAGTCACCGGCGAATACGTCGTAAGAGATAAGGGTCGATCATGGTAAACAAAACTATTATGTGAGAGGGTGACGGAAGTTAAAGATTTAGGAGTTACATTTACATATGATCTGAGGTTTAGGGATCATATCAACAATATGTGTAAGAAAGCCTACAGAATGCTTGGATTTGTACTTCGTAGTTGTAAAGATTTTACCAGTATAGGATCAATCATTGCTTTGTACAACGCGCTGGTCCGAAGTAGCCTCGAGTGCAACTCAGTCATATGGGCTCCACACGAAACCAAATATCAGCTTATGGTGGAGCGTATACAAAATAAATTTATTAGATTTTTGTATTTGAAGAAGTATGGCGTCTATCCGTTTTACCCCCTCATGTATCCAACTCTGTTTGTTTTGGGTATGGTGGGGTACAACAAGCTGCAGGTGCGCAGAGAGTTATGTCTGGCCACGTACGTATTTAAATTAATTAGGGGCAAAATATGCAACAGTCAGGTGTTGAGTTATGTGAGTCTGAGTGTCCCCGATAGATACGTATGGCGCCGCCGCCGGCCGCAGCTGCTGTCCGCGCCGCGCGGGCGCACCAACCTGCTCGGTATGGCGCCGATGACCCGCGCCTTGTGCACCCTCAACTTAATAGCAGATAACATAGACCTGTTTTCGTGTTCTCTGAATGAATTCACAAAGTCAGCATTGTTTATATTATGTTATAATAATACTTAGATATACATGGTAACATGGTTGTACAAATAGTTACACTATTGTCTTAGGTTTAGTACCTGTAAAGATAGTTGTAAGTGTGGAAATAAATAAAATAAAATAAAAATAAAATTATGAATGCAGGTGTAATAGTTTTACAAGGCCGCTGCACTGGCACTTGCACTTGGTACGACAATTAAAAGTGCAAAGTTGTATTTAAACCGCGAGTGTTGCAACACACGAGGCGTAAAATAACTGCACCCGTGTGTAAAATCTTTTCACCTCACTAAAGCGAGGAAAATACTACATAATAAAAAAATCAAAAAAACATCAGATGGACGAAAATTTACCTATTCGCCTGGACTGGCCTTTACATGTTATTATGTCTAAATAAAATAAGTAACTAATAACACGTTCGAATTTCAAATATTCTTTGCACTCTTGTGGATAAAATGCAGTTTTGCTATCTGTTTTTAAAGAATAATACATAATTTACTTTAAAAACAAAGTTTTAACCGACTTCAATTCGGTACTCCGCCAAGCCACATGAACATTTCCACATTTAATTTCCAATTTACCACAAAAACTGATTTCCGAGAGCAAATACGTTGATTATTAGAGAAAAAACCCAAATCGCTGTATATGGGCCGATAATATTTGAGGAGTTCCCTCAATTCCTCATGGTTCCCATCATTCAAATGGAGTTTTGAAAACAATGGGACCAACCTGGAAGCATATACTTTCAATTAAAAAAAGAATGGTACGAATCGGTTCATAAATAACGGAGTTCTGAGGTAACACACATTAAAAAAAATAAAAAACATACAACCGAATTGAGAACCTCCTCCTTTTTTTTGAAGTCGGTTAAAAAACCGGTCAAGTACGAGTCTGACTCGCGCAACGAGGGTTCCGTACAAACTTTCATACACCATACCCGTCATGTCAGAGTATGTTTGTTTATCAGCAATAGCTTTTTATCACGCGTACCGATTTCGATTATTTATTTTTTATTTGAAAGAAGGGACTTTAAAGATAATCTGATAGGAATTTGAAGTTATAAAATTACATAGGTACAAAAGTAAGCAAATTACTAATTTAATTAAGAAATTATTTTTGAAAAAAATTAAATACGCTAGTTAGAGATATCGTTTTATTTTTCCTGTATTATTTATGTTACTCTTAAGGTGAAGCAGCTTCAGAAAAGTACCACAAGGGGGTAGAATAAGGCTTGGAAATTCCTACTTAATTACGCGAAAACTACATAAAATGTAACGGTTTTTTATTTAAATGTTATTTGAAGATATTTTCTACAATTTTATAATGCCCAAAACACGATTTGATTAATTTGCCTCGATGGATTAGGCTCGCAAAGTTAGCTCTGATTGCGCGTTTTTCGGTAGGTCGAGTTGACTAAAAACCAGAACCATTTTTTTGCTAGTCAATGTTTAGTATTTATTTTTGTATCCTTTTATTCCTTATTATATATGTGACAACATAGTAGGCTCTTTTTATTTTTAATTATCGTACATCAGTAAAATTAAGCACATAAATATAAAATCTCGCTCAAAACGGATGCGCGTAAGTCATTCGTTTGAATTTTAGTAGGCAGATGGCCAAGCGGCCTCGGGCTGGACGGACGTCTGTCGCGATTTTCTGGATTTTGACAACTGTAAAATTCGCTAGTTTAATACCAGCTGTTAGAAAATAATACGTTTTCAGGGAGAATTAAAAGGGTGTCATGTGGGTGGATAAACGTTTAAAATTGATTTTCGGTCATTTTTACAATTTGTTCTAATTTAAAACACAATAGTTCGTTCACAAACCCTACCATTACAACCCGATTTTTCATATTTCGCATCTTAAGAGCCCGTTATTAATGAAAGAAGTTTGAATACGTTTCTTTAGTATGTGGAATATTTTTTTATCACACAGGTCACATTGTCTAGTACAGTGTATGTGCGTAACATCTCGCTGCCCCAATATTATAGGGTTCTATGTTACATTGTCGGGGTACTTCAATTTAGACCTAGTGTCACTCTGACAAACTTCAAATTTCAAGTTGATAATAGTCAACGTCTCCCTGAGCGATGTACAATGGACACAAGCGGCTCTGCCAATCCGACACGGAGGCATTGGGGTACGGCGGGTCCGGGATGTGGGTTTGCCGGCCTTCTTGACGTCGGTACACGGGGTTGTAGATCTTGTCGCTAACATATTACAAGCAAATGGTGACAGGACAAACATTCCGTATATGGCTGACGCCTTGATAGCGTGGTCAGCTCTCAATCCAGGGGCTACCGTACCCGAGAACCCCAAAGCCCAGCGCGCATGGGATGACATAGGCTGTAAAGCAACAATCTCTGGACTTATCGGTGTAGCAACCGGTGTCGACCTCGCAAGACTCCTGGCGGTATCGCGGTCTGAGTCAGGGGCATGGTTGCACGCGCTGCCGTCACCACAATTGGGAACCCTAATGGACGGTGACTCATTGCGTGTGGCCGTTGCTCTCCGCCTGGGCTGCAATGTGTGCCAACCACATGTTTGCATCTGTGGTAACATGGTGGGTGCTGACGGTCATCACGCTCTGAGTTGCCGCCGGTGCTCCGGTAGGCACCCCCGACACCATGCCCTCAACAACATAGTCCAGAGGGCCCTAAGGTCGGCAGGTGTTCCGTCTATTCTTGAGCCGCCGGGCCTTAGTCGCACTGATGGCAAACGACCCGATGGCCTGACGTTGTTGCCATGGGAAAGAGGGCGGTGCTTAGTGTGGGACGCAACGTGCGTCAGCACCTTCGCGGCATCCCATATTAACCGGACTACGCGCGCGGCCGGGGCAGCAGCCGAATTTCAGGCCGCATTAAAGCGACAAAAGTACGCTCCCCTTACATCAGGCTATATTTTTGTACCCGTGGCAGTAGAAACAGCGGGTTGCTGGGGGTCGGACGCAAAGAAATTTGTCCGGGACATAGGCCGTAGGCTCAGGCAAAAGGGTGAGGATGCCCGCTCCGAGTCGTTTCTGGTGCAAAGGTTGTCTTTAGCCATTCAACAAGGTAATGTGGCAAGCATAATGGGCACCTTTGCACCAGAGGCGACCAGGGGTGGTTTATTTGACTAGGGTTTTTTTTTTTATATATAGGTACCTATTTAGTTAATGTATTTGTTACTATTCCAACCTGTATGCCATATAAATAAAATAAATTGCAAGTTGATAAAAGTGCAACATAGAACGCTATAATATTGGGGCAGCGATCTGTCATATAGAAAGATTTGTTTGACATTTGGCATTTACGCTGTCTTAGGACTTAGATATATCGTTTTCAATAAAATAATAATATATTAAATACAATGAAAATCGTATAGTGTACGGACTATAACGATTATGATAGTATATTGTGATCTGCTGTAATAATGACGCCATCCAGTTAAATCCCCTGCAGTTCCAACCAATTGAATGTGGAATGACATTGTCAGAATATTTATAATATCAACTCGGAATCTGCAAGCATGATGTAATTTGTGTTTATTGTGGTCAAATCAAGACGGATTATTGTCACCCAATTGGATACAGTTCTTCAAGATACCTCCTAACTACACTTCAACTCCAAGTTTTTAACACATTCACTGCCCAGAATCTCTACGGACTACGCTCCTTGCCGATACCGTGGTCTTCCCAGTATGTAGCGGAAAGCAGTAAGTTCATGGCAGACCTGAGTGAGAGTTTGAAAGTCAAGTGAAGAAGAAGTAGTAAATAATTGTAATAATTAATATGCCTAAACAGTAAAGTATTCCATTGCATATATAGATTTGCATAATTTTGTTGCCTAACATATTTTTTTACCTACAAATAATGAAGTAGGATGATTTCATTGTATGATGTAATTTACATTGAATTATATACTTTTTATTCTTGTGGTATAAAACATTCCTACTAATGAAGAATTTGTTTCATTTTCTTTACCTCCTCTGAGGCTAAGGAATTCACTAGAACAGACATATTTAGATTAAGTATGCTGATTTTGTAATCTGCTTGCGTCTTGGTGCAAGTGCGAGTCGGACTTGTGCACGAGGGTTCCGTACCATACTCGCAAGATTTCAAGCTAATTAGCATGTCTAGTTTAACATAGATGGGACACACGGAGCGTAATTATGAATCGATTGACACCTTATTTAATCGGTTCCGTATCTTAAACGCTATGGTGGAATTGGGATGCCTATCCGGAATAGCACGTTCGCTGCTTAGCCAGATACTCATGGCCAGGCCTTTAAGCTTTATGGGAAGGATATAATGATGTGACGGAACTTGCCAATGAAAATACTATTATTATACTATTAAAAAAAAAATTAGGTAGCTCGAAGTCGACTTCCGAGCTATGTTTACAATTTGGCACCTTATTCCTTTGTGATAAGGCGAAAAAAAATATATTCTATATATCATCATCATCATCATCATCATATCAGCCGAAAGACGTCCACTGCTGGACAAAGGCCTCCCCCAAAGAGTGGCAAAATGACCGGTCCTGCGCCACCCATTCTATATATAGTAGTATAGAATATATAATTTTTTCGCCTTACCAGCTAAGTCTCATATCTGGGAAATTCTTTTTCTCTATTTTCACCCAAGCGGAGCTTGGCCACTCAGGTATATATGTATGTATGTGATACATACATATATAGTATAAAATGGCATATCATTTGTAATCCTATGCGTACAAAAGAAATATGAGTAAATAAAATACATTACTTACAAGCAGGAATCGCAATCGAGGGGCCATCCAGGAAGCACGGTAGTCAGTACAATTACCAAAGAATTATTATTAGTTCAATTTTTTTATACCATGTATTTTGCAAACAAGCACACGGTTTGCGAGATATCGAAGCCTATGGACGCTTGCTACTAAAGAGGATTCCCCACCGTGCATTGCCAACTCTTTACTGATTTGAAGATTTGGAGGATGCTCAGGGTTCATTTGAATTAACTCACAGATATTCACGAGTTTACGATATAATATTGCTTACCTATATTATTCTTTGTAGATATAGGTCAGTAGAAGTCGACACAAAATAGGCTTAAATCGCAAGGCATAGTTCTTTGGTATATTGAGCCGACCAGTTAGGATAGTGCGAACACGAAATTTTGGTTTAAAAGCTATGCTACTTTGACCATCAAAATGTAGTAAAGTTTAAAAGATAATTAATTAAAATTGTTGGAATAGGGAATTTGCATCTTTTTATTTTATTGCGAAAATCAAATGTATAATTAAGCATTAAAACAACTGTAGCACTAAAACTTTCTTATGATTTATTTTTCTGATGTTACATGCATTTGAAATCTGCACGCACCGGCACCCCCCGAAAACGCTCTTTATTAAACTGGCTTATGCTATGACGTCACAACATATATTTTCGGCGCGTTTATTATGGAGTAAGTCATTAATTTGCAATTATCTCCACAACATTTGCGTTTAAGTCTATATTTGTCACACAAATACTTATTTTCTGTGCCAATTCAATATTCTGTGTAACTGTTATGTTATTTTATCGAAACAATAATATTTTTTTTCCTCATTTTAACGTGAGATAAAACTAATACAATATATTTCTACGTATATCCGCATCGATTGAGTGCAATTTATTCGAAATTGAGGTCCCATGCAAGTTTCCTATTTTAATTAACTTTAAAATTCAGGCGTAATGTAAAAAAGTCCTAAAATTTCGCAGTTTTACGCGTGTCGCGCAACTGGCACAAGCTTTTCGAAGTTGCAAATATGTGTCTACACTACCCTAACTGATCCATAAAACAAAACCAAATAAGTTACTGCCAAAATTTTCATTTTTGGTACAAGCTTTTATTGCTTACTGTACTTTTCTGTATATTGTATTGAGACGATTCTAAGGAGCTTAAGCCCTAAACTCAACGTGGTTACGTCAATTAAATACTCAATTCCCATGGCCACCTTCTGTCTCCATCATCAGATCAGCTCAGTGGTACCATAATATTGAATTGTTATCCAAACTATACTAATACCCAAAATTTCAGCTCAATCGGATAATGGCAAGTGACTGAAAAATGGATTGCAAATTTTGACGGACAACTTACTTAAGTAGATAGTAATAGTAATTTATTCTTTCAAGTAGGCTTACAGTTAAGCACTTTCAAAATGTCAAATATACAATGTAAAAAAGCAATAATAATAACAAATATAACAAACACTACTTAGGTACTAACACAACATAATAATTATAGCTAATACAGTTAAAAGTAGTAAATTTTAATTATGCGTAGAGCAATTCATTCCCAGACAGTTTTGTCATTCATATAGTCTTTAATGCTGTAATATGCTTTACGTACTAGTTTACGTTTCAGATAGTTTTAAAGTTTGTTAATATTAAGACTAGTCACACTACTTGGGAGTTTATTATAGAACCGTATACAATTACCCTTGAAAGATTTGTTTATTTTTTGCAGCCGAGTATAGGGCACTGCGAGCTTGTCTTTATTTCAGGTATTTAGATTATGTATATCATAATTTATTTTAAAGTTAACAATATTTTTATGAACGTACATGATATTTTCATAAATGTATTGAGAATGCACTGTCAGTATATTAATTAGTTTAAATTTTTCTCTAAGGGGCTCTCTAGGTCCCATCTTATAAATTGCGCGAATAGCCCGCTTCTGCAGTACAAAAACAGCACCAATGTCAGCAGCGCTACCCCATAGTAAAATGCCATATGACATAATGCTATGGAAGTAGCTAAAGTAGACCAATCTTGCGGTTTTCTCGTCGGTTAGTTGACTGATTTTACTAACTGCAAAAGCCGCGGAACTAAGCCTACTCGCGAGATTACTTATGTGAGGACCCCATTGTAGTTTAGAATCCAGTGTTATACCTAGAAATACTGTACTGCTAACCAGGTTCAATTGCTCATCTTTGACAGTTATACTTACACTTACATACCTACATACAAACAGATCAAGTTATAACTTGTAAAAACCAGAACTACATCGTGCTTTGCGATTTTAATGTCGAATTCTACAGTCCTAACAACGCATCGCTTTGAACCAGGTTCATAGGATGTGGTACTGGGGAGCACCGAAGAGTTTTTATGATCTTCATGAATATACAAATGACTTCCACTTAGCACTAACAAATTACTATAATTATGTTATTAGTGTCTACCCTATGATGTAGGTATCACCATCACCTGCGACTACATTACTCACTTTCGGTTTGCTGACGACACTACTTACCGTACATCACAATCATAGAGGCACCAGGGGATGTCAGTGACAGTGATTAAAGAGTACTAAATACGTATATGTAGGTACGAGTTTATTAGGTCTATTTAGTATAATTATATTCTGGCCTGATATTGGTTTACGGGTATACCTAATACATTGGTGTTTCACTTTCGTAATAACACTTACAACAACAGCAGACACCGAAGGTATAATTATGTTTTAGTACGGTATTTTATACTTAGTATTTGCATATTATTTGTAGTACCTACTTTTTTGCATTCCCACATTATGAAACTAAGGAGCAAAATAAGGATTACCTAATATACCCAGTAACGTACAAATAGGTACGTACCAACAAGGCTCGATCATTCTGACTGACGTGATTGCTTAATGGCCCCTCTATTGTGATGAGTTGAGACTTAAGAATTAAATTGAATTTTCAAATTTAATTATCCATCCAGGCCCAAGTCCCCCAAAAAGCCAGCTCGATCTGAGTCCTTATCATAATGTAACCCCTAAATTTGTCAAGCAATGTTAATAAATTTTCGCTTGCTTATTTTCATGAAATTTTGCACCTTAGCGATGACCGAATAGAGTTGCTATGACATTGCCAATCTAAAGACTAATCTATTGACTTATCAATAGTATATATTTCATATACCAAAATGTACCTAAGAAACATACGCAGAATCATCGCAGAATAAGAAAATGTCAACAAGTCTGACATTTTTCAATAAGATGTTTTGACAATTTCACTTTCTGTATGGAGGTTGGTGACTGATTTAAATTTATAATATCACGAAAGAAAAAAAATACCGAGGTCAGTGACCTGTCACAGTAAAGTGAGATAGTGTGCGTGAAATGTAGCGGTGTGTGTTTCTGGGGAGAATTACGATAATGTTGCGCCGCCTAGTAGGTTTTTAGTGTCGCGTATGTAGCTTCACCGGAGATGCTTCACCTTAATCATATGTAATTATTTCAGAATTTTCGCTTAGTAAACTTCGGAGATAAGGAGGGGAATGGTATTTTTTTCTACATTATCCTTAAGGTGGTTCGATTGCCACACAAAACGTTATTTGACATTCGCAGGCTAACGGCGTGATATTTTAAGAAACTTATGTAACAAACTTTCATAAATTGGCTTCCCATTTGCGCCAAATTCCCCCTTTCCTAGAATAAACTTGTATGAACTAGATTAATTTGAGAAAGATGGTTTTCCCAAAATGTCACGTCCGAAATCAATTTCTCAAATTAATCTAGTTTATACAAGTTTATTCTAGGAAAGGGGGAATTTGGCGCAAATGGGAAGCCAATTTATGAAAGTTTGTTGCATAAGTTTCTAAAAATATCACGCCGTTAGCCTGCGAATGTCAAATAACGTTTTGTATGGCAATCGAACCACCTTAATAAATCAAAATTTAACCACTGTAAAAAAAAAAAAAAAACGGTTTTAGAAAGTGCAACACAAGCCCTTTCATATGATACCCCACTTGATCTATTTACTAGACTTTGATTTAATTTAACCCCCCTCATATTCGTCATTTACACAGAAAATAAAAATGTATATTTTAATTTTTAATTTTCCATACACGTGTCTTAACCTTCTTAATAGTCGTTTCAAATTTCAAATTGATAGCATAAGTAGTTCCTGAGATATTTAACGTTGTGACAGACGGACGGACGGACAGACGTACAGACGGACTGACGGGCAGAGTCGCACCATAAGGGTTCCTTTTTTACCTTTTTGGTACGGAACCCTAAAAAGGGCCAGCCGAGCTAGTGAGGTGAAAAAAATATTGCCAATATGAAAATGTACCCCAAGGGAGATAAAAGTTCATGGCCTAGCGCCGCTCGCGGACCGGTGCACGGCCGGTGGCGAATAGGCTTGTTGCGTGGTGTTAAAATTGATAACGTCGTGTTGCTAAATGGATAGTAAACCGTCAAATGATTGTAATAAAGTATACATTACAAAATATAATTCAAATCATAAAAAGATACGAACCTTGAAAGTTTAGAAAAAAAGTTTTTTTATTTATTGTCCAAGAGTAAATTTAAAGGTACCAATAGAATCCTTACGGTTTTATAGAAACACATTTGTATGACAACTATGGACCTAAACGCAGTATTTCGCGACCGAAACAGCAATTTACTTCATTTTCCATGCAACGGTTAGTACAAATTGCACGGTGTGACGTCATACTTTAAAGCCAATCAGTATGAAGCGTTTCGGCTGCTGTCAGCGAGGTCCGTCCTTAACTCGATTTTTTGGGTATTAATGTCCTTTAAATGTAGTTGCTTCCATACAACCATTAGTTCATCTACAAAAACTGGTTCGAATGGCATCGTTAACAAATTTAAGGTCACGAGCCCATTAAGGTGCTGCCTCGATTCACCCAAAAGTCCCAAAACCAAGCCTGTATACACGTTTATGTCGACGCACGAGAGAAACAGATGCAACCATCGGGAATGGTTTTTTGGAAAAATATCAATTAATATCATAATTACTAATGCAGCATTTAAAAACAAGCTCAAACAGCTCCTCATAAAAATGGCTTGCTACAGCATAGACGACTTTATGACCAATATATCATTGACCCACACATAAATCAACAACACTTTCAAAATTGTTCAATAATGATAGGTTATAACATCTAAGACAATAAGAAATTTTAAAATGTATTTGACATGCATGATATTGACCTGTAAAATATGACATTTTATCAATAAAGTTCTGAATCTGAATCTGAATCTGAAATTATATAGTACCTATATTTCATGGAGCTGTTTTATGAATCTTTAGATTTGGTAATATACCATCAAAGTATTGCGAACGCAATTTGAACGCAACTTGGCTGACGAAGCTCGAAATTTTTGAATGGGTCATGATTATTTTTCCTAAGGCCATATCACGCGTGTAGTTTAATTCTACGACAACAATGTTCACTAATACAGTATAAGTTAAGTTCACTGGGCAAGCAAACGTTATAACAGTTACCTACTGTATTGCATAACATATATTTTCCACAAATGAACTGTATAAGATTAGTAACCAATTATCAATGCAAAAACTGTATATCCTCCATACAACATTAAAGTTACATAGAACACTAAAATTGAATCCAACGCTTCTAACTTGAAGACGTAAAAACACCGTTGCCCCACTTACAACATATAGATCTTTGTTTGCTAAAAGGCAGTATAAGACACGTGCAGCATACCTTTATAATAAAATAAATGTTAAAATTAATATCTATCAACAAAATAAATATAATTGTAAGAGGTCTCTAACGGAATGGATAAAGATGCTAAGTTATGAAGATACTGAACTGTTACTTAATCTTGTATTAATCTAAATTTAATTCTATAGTTAGTAAAACATAACAAAATGGGAAATGTTATAATATATACCTACTTTATCAAACAACACACACGCACGACACACTAACACACACGCACGCACACACTAACACACACACACACGCGCACGCACACACACACACACGCGCACACGCACACGCTCACACACACATACACACACACACTCAACTTTAGGGTCACGACTCACGACACTATGCCTGTGATACGTCTTTATTTTTATTTTAAGTTATAAGTACTTACCTACATATAAGAAATAAACACCAACTGCTTTTTTATGGAGGAGCGGGTCTTCCTGACACAGGTATTTTTTACCTACTAGGAAGACCCAACCTTATTTTCAATGTAATCTAGCAATCTATGAAATAAAACATTTCATACAATTTATTACAACGAAAGCTGTAAAATTCGCTCAGGCTTAATAATGGGGACTGACACGCAATCTTACGATTAAGCAAAGGAATTAGAAGATAATAAATTAAATAAAAAATTTAAATGGGCACGGTTATAAACTTGTAGATGGTTAAATAATAGTAGTTTATGCAATCGTTATATAATGTATGCTTTTTAAGTCGAGTACCACGTTCTTCTTGGCTTCGTGGCCTAATTAAGGTACGAGACTTAAAAAGCTAATTATATAACTATTGTATATTTGTATACAATACTTTTTCTACGAGTCAACGGAAATAATAATTTATTAAACAAACTTGGTATCTATTGAAAATCACCCTGCTGAAATGAAGCGCAGCAGCTTAGTATATTTGCGCGTTGATGTCTTCACAGTTATCTTACACAGCTCCTGGATTCATAAGATGACTGCTGGCGGTTATCTTATGGAACCTCGAGCTCCGTCACCAGCTGGTAGAGCTCCAGGATTACGACGGGAGGGGGGGCTTTTGCCTCAGTAGTGAGGGCAGCTGCGGCTGTTGCCGAGGGGCGTCGTGGTGAAATGTTCGCGATCCCATGACGCCCCTACTACACGGCAGAGAGGGCATACCTTGGTGGTTGTAGATGGTAGTCCGGGAGGTTCCCGGGAGCCCGTCATACCCATCCTAGTTCCTCGGCTAGGTGGGATGCGTAAAAGCATTTCCCCAAGTATAAAAAAAAAAGCGGCCAAGTGCGTGTCGGACCACGCACAACGAAGGGTTCCGTGCCTTCTTCTACACGGACTAGTGGATCATTACGACTAGTGGATTTCCCCAAACTGTGAACGTCTTGACTAATTTGATAAAATATTGTTGTCTTATTCATTCGCCTAACAAACTTCGTACCGAACCGAGTATCACCGAACAAATATGTATACAAATACATACATTCATACGAATGTCGGATTGTTCCTGTAGACTCGGAGGACTTCACTCGTTCGTACAATAATGTGCTAAACGAGGATCTGCATTCTATGATAAATAGTAGCCTTACGTTCAAGCCATATTATATCCTTAATGGCTAATTAAGGATATAATATGGCTTGCACGTAAGGCTACTATTTATCATAGAATGCAGATCCTCGTTTAGCACATTATTGTACGAACGAGCGAACAAGGAATTTGTTAGCGTCGTGATATTTAATCAGTAATTACACTACACAGGTCAGGCTGGTTAGGTCTTAATGTGTTCCTCCTCGCGTGGTAACACAGGGTAACAAAAAAGCTGTGTATCCAGCATTTTGCATAAATATAGGTATCTAAACGACTTGAACGAAGAAAGTTTTCGTTAACATCTCCAAAATCTATAAGGTCCGTTAGTGTAAAGTACGTTTCGAAGGCGCATTTGGGAGACCTATTATATGCAAATAACCTTGTATTATTTTATATTTTTAAGAGAAACTGCTTCAATATGTCCGGCTATGTTGCTTGCTTGCTCATAATAATTTCTAGGACAATGTCGAAGACTTGTTTTTGCCCATGCTAAGACTCCATATCCTGTATTCGAAGATGCTTGTTCAAAAGTTGTTCTTACTACTTCTACAAAACCAGGTAATTTAAAGGAGTCACTACAGCTACTCTAAGTTTCTACTATAAAATAGACATCAGACTACATTGTGGAATACGATTATACGATCCCCTACCCCCTACCTATCTATCCCCTTAGTAAATGATTTCTGGAATAGTATTCTACGTCTTAATGCAGATTACAATCTATTTACCTGTGGGTCAAGATGCACCCAAATCGCATGGCAAAAGTTGAAGACCGAGGTCTGACCGAGAACCTCTTCATCACCGATACATACATCAGTAATTTGATAAGAGACCGAAAGTGAACTGCAGGGTCCTTTTTTTTTTTTTTTTTTTTTTTTTTTTACGTGGGGAAATGCCTTTGCGCATCTCGCCCGGCCAGGGGAGCCAGGGCAGGTATGTCGGACTCCCGGGAACTGCCCGAACTACCGACTAAAACCCCACGGTGTTCCATCTCGTCACCAAGGTGCCGGGTTACGGGCACGCCGAAGCACTCTTCCGCGACCCGACGGTGACTGGCCTTGTTAGGGGCCCCAAACTCTGTATCAGGTGTTAACCTGGACCAACTCAACGAGTGGCGCGCGGGAACACGCGCGACGCCATCTCGGGCCAGTTAGTGACGCGGCTGACAGACTTCCCCAAGCCTGCCGGCCCTGGCCACAGTTAGGGGGGAATGTGGCGAGCGTAGGCTCGCCGCCTTCGCCCAATTCGCCGCTGGCGACGGGGATCCACAGATGTGGCTTCCCTTTCGCGTTCAGCGGCTTCTTTGGCCTCCATTACGGCCTCGCAGAAGGCAAGGACCGCTTTCCATGCCCTGTCGCTGTCCACCATTGTGTGAACTATGGTAGACAGCGAGAGGTCATGGCCTATCGTTGCGCAGAGAGTTTGGCGCTCATCTCTCCAGGCTGAGCACACCTCCAGCGTGTGCTGGGCCGTCTCCTCTATCCTCCTACCGTAACTTATTCATAACTAATTAAAAAATCTCTTCTAATCCAATATATTGCCGACGTAGGTGAATCGTTAATAAAACTTTTCTTACCTACATTGGGCAGTTTCAGTATTAGTTTAAGTAACAAACAAACTGTTCACTATTTTCATGTGGCATGAAAATAAAGAACTTCGAGCTGGTTAACAACAATTAATGATTAGAGGTCAAAATGCCGGTTCAAAATTTGATCTTCGATTTCAAACCGTTCCTGCGGTCTATACAAAACGATTTCTCTATATCGATCGTTTTCTGCAACAGATTGTTTTTATTCTTCGTACAAATTTTTTTTTTTAAAACTAAACAAACTTTTAGCCGCGAGTTCGTCCGCTTATACCTGTTAGTAGCCTTAAACGTATTTTATGTTAAACGCCTAAACAAAATCTAAGAGCAAAAATATGCTAGTACTGCTAAGTATTAGACATGAGCATGACACAGCCGGCACAGGCGCAGCATCAATTATCGCAATGAATTCCATAATACCTCTTACCATCCCTTTAAGAGATGACTTCCACGATGAAAAAAAACTATCCTATGTCCTTCTCAGGCTCTCAAAACTACCTACATACCTAATTTCATTGAAAAGGTACAACAGACAGAGTCACTTTCGCAATTATAATATGATATTAAGTATGGATATGGATTGTTGTATTGTAATTAAAATACGCCACTGATAATCAGTATGCTTGTAGGTAATAGTCGTAATTATGCATATCAGTGAACGATATTATTAACAAGGTCGTATCGTGATACAAACCTTACGGCACTTACATCCTTTTCTATAGGGAAATCAGTTTTTCAGCAATTACTCAAAAACCTTTTAACCGATCTTTTTCAAAACACTTTTCGGTGAAAGTATTTAATAAGCACTACATTCATGATTTTTTTCAATTTTTTTGCGTCCATTATTCAAAAGTTAGAGGGGGGGGGACACAATTTTAGTGCCTTTCGTGGCGATTATCTCCGAGTATATTCACATAATCAAAAAAAGTGCTGAGTAACCCTATAGTTATTTTAAAAGACCTATCGTTTTATGTGCCACATATGGACTTAGTGTAAAATATTTTTTTTTGACATGAGCTACAAGTATGGAGATCCCCCGTAAAAATTTTTTTTTTAGTAATTTCATTGCATAACTATATATGTAGAGGCCATCAAAATACATCTTTACTCAAAATTTCATTCAAATACAACGGATAGTTTTTGAGTAAAATGCCTGTGACATACGTACAGACGTACAGACGGACAGACGGACAGACGGACATGACGATACTATAAGGGTTCCGTTTTTGCCATTTTGGCTACGGAACCCTAAAAAGGTACTACACACACGCCCGTATTGAAATTAGGTACAATATTTAAGCGCCAAATAAGTTTGTATCTCTGAAGTTAGCCTCAAGGTACCTCCCGTACGCCCGTCAAACCACTCTGACACTAACAGCTAACATCAGAGACGCCAAGTTGGCGTAGTTCGATTTGTGTGAAGTTGTTCCCTAATGTTTTATCTAGAGTTATCTTTTTTTATCAAATTGAACTAATATAACCCCATACTAAGATAATGCTTGTGTTATGGGTACTAGACGACAACAATATTTTAAAGATATAAATACTTAAATACACAGAAAACATCCAAGACTCCGAAACAAACTAACCTAACCGGTCGCAAAGAGAGCCTGATAATCGACAATTTGGTTTATTATTTTACCATGTTTTTAATGGAGAATGGATGAAAATTTTAGAAGTACTTGATAATTTTTTTGGTGATAGGAATAACCTTCCTTAGCACCAGGAAAAAGTTGCAGACTTTTTAACTGCGTAAATTATTTTGAAATATATGTATATACAGTTTCTACACTTACATTTTGGGTTTAGGACGGCAAATGACACTTTCCTTGATCCGTCTCATATTACAAAAAATATTTTAAATATCTGAGCCTGGCAATAACAAATATAGCTGCTGCAGCTGTCAATATCATTGCCAGTGTCAGACTACCACGGATTTTTAAGATTCTAATATGAGACGGATCAAGCAAAGTGTCTTATTCGCCGTCCTAAACCCAAAACCTAAGTGAGGAAAATGTTTATATTTTTCAAAAATAATTGACGCCGCTGAAAAGTCTGCAACTTTTTTCTAGTGCTAAGGAAGGTTATACCTATCAACAACAAAAAATCAGGCACTTCTAAAATTTTCATCCATTCCCAATTCTGAAACGTCAGATTTACGCTGGTTATCTAATATCGATAAGCGTTGTGAATGCTTAGACCAGTTTCCTTCGACCTTGCCCAAGTTTTGATGGCGCCGTGCCTAGTCGCAAATTGGGGCAACAATGGGAAACTTGTCTTGTCACGCTTTAAACGCCCTAAATGGACGTGGACATCGATCACTTGGCCTGGTTGTGTCGGACGTTCCATTAGTCTTAGAGGTATTTGACAACAGTAAAAAGTTATAGTGTTTTCATCATCATCATCATCATAAACTTAAGAGCCGGGCTCTTGTCGGTGGAGTAATCGCGATTCTGTTATTTTCTCTGCAACTGTTTTGAGCTCTTGATACGACCTTTTTCCTTTTTCATAAACAATAATAAAACTTTAGGAAATCGTCGAAAAACATGAATCTCCAACTAATTTTTGTTATATCAAATATTTTTAACCGACTTAAAAAAAAATCGTTTGTCTATAAAGTCGGTTTACGGACGATACTTTTACGTGCTTACGTCATATATGCTATAGCCGAACGCTCGGCTCAGGCGGAACGGGACAATGAGTATTACGTTTTCATGCTTGCTGCCGGTGTTCATCGATTTATAAGACGTTATCACGTCAAAAGGAGGAGGTTCTCAATTCGTCGGGTTTTTTTTTGTGTATGTTCCCCGATTACTCGAAGACGCCAGGACCGATTAAATTTTTTTTTTTTTTTGAAAGTGTATCGTTCCCATCTGGTCCCATGGTTATCAGGTCAGAATCTGATAATGGAATCCTGGAGAAATCGAGGGAACTCTTCAAAGCACTGAATATAACTCGGTAAAAACATTGTTTTTAAAGTAAATTATTGAACTGTAGGTCAATCACGTAACGCATTGTTCGCGCGTCTGACAGTAAGATCACAATCTAACTGTCATTTTTCCATATAAAATTGACATTTAGACCTTACAGACGCGCGTAAGAAAAGTTACGTGATCGACCCACAGATCATCATCGTCCTAGTGTTTATCCCGGTCGTGCCCAGTAATACGAAACTGACTGCCATGTGACCTTCCAACCCAAAGTGGTAAAATGTGTCCCCCCCCCCCCCTTTAACTTCTAAAATAAGAGAATGATAAAACTAAAAAAAATATATGATGTACATTGTCATAAATCGTAAACCGCAATTTATTTAACGAAACCCTTCATGTGCGAGTCCGACTCGCACTTGGCCGTTTTTTTTAATGCTTTCTAAAAGCGTGAGTACCAGTCAAATACTTTATCTAACAGCTCTGATTTCTTAAAATGCTGAGAGATAGGGACTTTTTGGGACCATTTTTAGTTTTTTTGAGGAACATTTTCAGTTCAGAATTTTAATGGTCTGAAACCTAGGTACCTATATTATAATGTCTTCGTTGCGTTGTCACTTACACTAAGTATAATGTAACGAAGTGGAGCTGTTAATCAAACCTCGATTAGAAAAGGATTGGAGGTGACAGTTTTGCCACATATAAAAAAAAATAAAAAAAAAATACTATAAAATATTTGACATGAACTGACCACCACTCTAACTATTCTCAAACTCATCGCAGTTGCATAATATACCTACTTACACGGGACATTTGTATGTATCGAATTTCAACCATACATGTTCGGTGCCAAAGTCGACCCAAATCCAAGGCGCCACGGTTAATAAGATTAGTTTAAAGATAGTGCTTCTGAGAAATTGAGTCATGAACTATGTCTGGCTTTATAAGGGTTTCACGTTTTATTTTTACCTTCGAGTAATAGCTAGCAGCTAGCCTGAATGGCGAAAGCCTGATGGAGAAAGTGGAGGCAATATTTATCTTAATAAAATTAAGTAGGTAGATATGATAATATCCTGACTGGTCTTAATTTTGCTAGAAGTGGGATCTGGGGACCGATTTTTGACTTTCGAGCGCTCGACTCTTCCACTCGAAAACGGTAAAAAAATTTGAAATGCTATTTTGAAATAGCGATAGATAATTGAAAAACGAGTGGTATTGACCACTGGTATTCAATTATATCGGTAGAAAGTAACTGTTTGCAATTTTGACACTACAATCGTATTTACTTTCCTTGAATTTTCGAGCGCTCGAAAGTCAAAAATCGGCCCCCAGGATAAGTTTATCACTTATCGATGCAGTTGAAGGCTGTTAAAATTCTGTCAATGTATCCGAGTGAAGTGAAGTAACAGGCGCCTTAGCCACAGCGAAAGTGGTAGAAAGGCAACCATCATATCATTATGCCCCATGATCAACAATCGACGACCACATTATACACTTTAAACAGGGAAACTCATAAGTCGTGAACTGAAATATTATTTTCAAGTCCTAACCTACCTTGGCTGCCTAGAGTGATAATAAGTAAAAAAAAAACTATGTTATTTCTGCATAACTCATGGTCACCCTACAGGTTTTTGATGCAGTGTCATTCATGTCATGACAAATCACTACAAGCTAAGTAAGGTGGGCAAAAGAAAATTTGATCGAGACTGTAATAGTTATTTACGATACAAGTGCAGAAAATAGGAAATTTGCAACGAGTGGTGATAAATTAAAACACGACCGAAGGGAGTGTTTTAAATCGACACGAGTTGCGAATTACCTATTCGCACGTGTATCGTACAACGTTTTACAGTACATATGGCTCTTTAAAGTTTCGACATATGCACGGAAAGTGCTCTTTTCCCCACACGTGCGGAAAAGTAGCACCATGTGTACTGTAAATGCTTTTTCAACACATTTGCTCGTAACGTGCCTCTTATTGTGCCGCTTTTAGGCTCATAATCCTGGGTATTAAACACGCGTGTTTTATAACATTACGACACTCGTGTAGTTATGTTTATATCCCGATTAAGACACGTTGGCACCTTGCAGCAAGGTGTATGTATGGACTCGGCGCATTCTTAAATTGACCGGGTTATACAGGTTTGTTTTTAATTCTCGGCAAATGGATTCTTACTCGACTAAACAAATTAAATCCTTCTTGTGAATTAATTGATTATTTCTTCTTGGATATGATATAGAAACGTTTCATTTAGTAAAACTATTTACTTTTGATAACATTTTACATGAATTTATATTGAATAACAAAATAATTATTTTATTTTGTATTGGCTGTTTAGAGATTTCATCTAAGCCTCGCTGCGGGCGCACTGCGCGAACTTCATGAAAAAAAAATAGTTGCGCGCCATTATAAGTAATTTCACAAATATTTGTAAACATTGATGATGCGTGTTTGGTTATTATTAAAAATGTTGACACGTGGTGAATAGAAAAGTGATAAATAGAATTGACGCCACTGTACATTCTTGGAGATGTACAAATGTATGTGAGTAAAAACCTGTTGTCATCAATAACTAAAGGAAACAACTTAGGAGCCTGTAACATTTTCATTTTATGAAAAGGATTTTTTCCTCGCAAATGTGTTGAAAAACGTCGTATGACACGCGTAAGCTTTGATAATTACATCCTCGGCTCATTATCACGCTCACCTGCGGTTCGCGTGACAATTCTGCCTCTGATGTATTGATCAACATAGCTCACTTGTATCACAATGTACTAATATTAACGATTAAAGATAATGTTAAATGTTTATTAATTCCTAATAGAACCAGATATTCTAAATCGCCATACTGAAGTGCATTGGAAACTAGTATCTCGGTTCAGGACTTGGGAATCACCCTGTTTAATATTGGGGAACAATCTTACACCAGCGACGTAGTTATCAAACCCAGCAAAATTTGTACTATAGGTACAACTATAAATTATTACTGAAAAGGTGCGTCCACACCAAACGCACGCTCACCCGAGCGCGGCTCGCCCTAGCGTGCGCGCTAAGTGTGGACGGCGATCGGCGCGCCTGAGCCGAGCCGGTGTGGACGGTTGCTTTTTGGGCTAAATCAAAGGGGCCGCGGCGCCATGCTACTGGCAATATACTTATTTATTTATTTATCGTTTTCAAATGAATAACGTGAAAATTATTTTCGCGGTGTGCGTCCACACTGAACGCACGCTCACCCGAGCGGCTCGCCCGAGCCCTCCGCAAGCTCGCCTGAGCGGCTCGGGTGAGCGTGCGGAGGGTTCGGGCGAGCCGCTCGGTTGAGCGTGCGTTATGTGTGGACGCACCTAATTGCATAGGAAACATCAGATACAGGAACAAGTTTTCGTGCTCAGCGCACTATAGAAAATCTTTTCATAATTGTAGAAAACTTCCAACAGCTGAGTTTCAACGCAAATATTAATTAGGCTCGCGGCCTTAATAAAAGCTTTGTAAAGACAGAAAGCAGACCTTGGTGCTGAAAGCTGACTATGAATAAGTTTCAGGCAAAATTAAAGCTCACTGCAACAGTATGCTGAGTCTAGCCCCTTTTTGGCATCACAAAATGTAAATGTCTCGTACGATATTGTTTGAGTGTGTTTGTCTATTCCTAAGTCTAATTTGTACACTGTTCCTTTTGTATAAAATGTGATGTTGAATAAAGTTTTTCTATGTCTATGTCTATGTCTAAAATTTCATTTTTGTTACAAGCTTTTGTTGCCGACTGTATTTTTTTGCAACTACTCGTTGAGAGGGTTTCAATGAGCCTCGGATTCGGGAGGTTCAAAAACTCGGGTTTATCTTTTGTAATTCAGGAGTTCCTATGACCACCTTCCGCCTCCGTCATCAGACCCGCATAATACTAACAGCTTTTTTTTTTAATGAAAGAATTGGATGTGTTTTATTTAGTGTCTATATATTTGTATTTATGTGTGTTCTACCGTAGCGTTTAAAATACTGAACCGATTTTGATTTTGATCAATCGATTCGAAATAGGGGTGTAGACACTAAATCACTAAATAAAATAATCAATAATGTTGCTTTTTCTCGAAAAAGTATTAAAAATGTAGTCAAATGGAGTAAAAACAACACAAGAAAAGTCAAATAATCACAAAGTTATAAGTATCCAACGTTTTAAGAGGGGGTATGTTCTGTCCCTTTTCCGCAAAACGCACCTTCATATGAAACGATTGTCATTTACTATGACGCTAGAGGATCGTGATGTCACGATCCCCTAGCGTTTTCTCTCTCTAGCAAGCAACATTAAAACGGTTGGAGCTTCGTAATTTTTTGAGATATTTGAATGGGATTTGCGTCATCAGGCATAATTTTTTGCCTCCTTTCATTTGAAGTAATAATAAATTTTGAGTATACACCCCTATTATACTTAGGCTACTTTTTGTATGAAAAAAATATTTTCTTCCAGTTAGTTTTCCATAGTCGGGATACAGTTTTTTAAACTTATTATTTTCTGTATTTAACAATACAGGGTGACTGGTAATTCGACCTATTCCTTGAAAGGGGTTATACTAGAGCTAATTTTCAACAATTTATGTCCAGTCAACCAGGGGTCTAAACACGATTTTATTTAATTTTTCGAGTTTTTAGTTTGTTTGAAAAAATATCGCCTTGCAGCCTTAAAGTGCTGATTGTGACAAAAATGTTTTTTTAACCATCCAAATGGAAGTACTTTTGTCACAATCACCAGCTTAAGGCTGCAAGGAGATTTTTTTTCATACAAACTAAAAACTCGAATATCTCGGAAAGGAATAGGTCGTATTACGAGTCACCCTGTATATCTACTTCTCTTTATCGTTATTGAATAAAGTAATCTGATACTTAGTACATACAACAATGAAGCATTTTATCGCAAACTCGTTTAAGAGTGCTCTTCAAAAAAGCGCTCGCTCAGAATTCGGTATTTTGACACGCGTAGTGCGTTTGTGTGTGTAAATACTACTACCACCCACACAAACGTACCTAACCCCTACATGCACAGCGAGATCGCACCAGCCGCGGGTGCCGTCCCTTTCTAGCTATATGTAAGTGCGATCGGGATAGAACTAACTGCGGAGCTTGCCGATGCAAATAGCTGTATAGCGCACCGTTGGAATTCACTCCGTGACCGATATTGATACTTGCACTAAAAAGTGGTAAGTATTACTTCGCTAACATGATGTTCTAGAACATCATGTTAGCGAAGTTAGATAACTTGAATAAAGTAAGTATTTGATTTTTGAGCACAAGTTTTCCATTTGTATTAAAATACTATGATATGACAAAGTATATTTAGTTTCGTTTTTTTAGTATAAAATAAACTAACGAGTTTTAAAGTTGTCAGTAATAAGAATAATAATTTGTTTTACGGATATTAATAGTTTGCATGTTATCTGAGTCTTATTTATATATAGTAATGTAATGAAATTATACCAGTAGACCCACTACTAGGAAATTACTGGGTACTTACGTATTCATTTCTTGAAGAAATTTTTTTTTGTTATGGACAGTAAAAAAAAAGTGCCCTTCATAGAAATTGCTATGTCCGTTTCTTACCAAAGGAACTGAAAATTATAAATTATACAAACACAGCTTTTTATCTAGAATACAATTAATTAATGCGTGATTTTATTCAAAAGCCTATAACCTCAGATGATAAAAAGGAATAGATATGAAACGGGGGCTTGGCGCGTGTCGGTGCGACATGGCCAAATGGGCATGTCACTGCCCACCGCATGTTAGTCGCAATTTGCCGTGAATCTGAAATGTTTTTCCACGTTTACTCAAAATGCCGAATTGTAGCGTGGTTACATGCAAAAATAGGAATGAAACTAAAACCTACATGAATGGTGGAGTCACGCACCACATGTGAGTATTAGTATTTTCACTTAAGTCAGTAAAAACTAATATTTTAATAAATAAACGCAACGCCGCATCATTTCTCGGGATCGAACTAACATATCTAACGAAAAAGCATATTTTTGTTCTATGCGTTGTACATTGAACGTTCAATACAGTAAACCACGGCGCAATGTATGAAACCACTATGGATATGGACGATGCTTGAATTTTTTAGTGGTACGGCCGCTGCTTGGCGTCGCAAACTAGAGCGGTGCCAAAGTGCAGTTACAATTTACGCGTAATCGATAAAATAGAAGTACGATATCATACTAGTTATTTTATTTCGACTACTTTCGCTGTTTTATTTTATTTAATTACTTGTTTTGGTTGGGTCCCTATCTTAAAGGTAACTAATAACATACTAATAAGATTAAAAGGCACAAAATGTTTACGGTACCTACTAATAAGATTTTCACTAAGTTGCAGTATGAACGGTAAATAGACATATTAAAATTGTATATACAAGTATATAATTTAGTTGCAAATGGCTTCAGAACAACTTAAAATGTGATATTATTACCAATAATTTATTTTAAATGGGTATTTTTTACTTTCATTTGAAATGTGATAATTGAAGAAGAAATCTCAGTTTCTTATTACAGTTTTCCAAAGAATCCGAGTAGGTACTAAAAAAATGGATAGATGCTACTGGCAGAGGTCCTAACTGGTTTCCTGTACAGAGAAGAGTTAATGTGTTCGTAACATTTTCAAGAAAAATGTTTCCAACCACTTAATAAGAGCCATACACTTTTCGAATATTTGACACCTCGCTTGCTTGAAACCTAGGTGTAAAATGTATGGTAACACATCTTCGCATATCTTTGGTGGATACTCGCCCTTAGCCTTAAATCTCGTAATATGAGTAATGGACATATTATTATTCGCGCCAAAATGCGAGTCGGATCGACCTGGTACCTACAGGTCAAAAATATCGATGTGACCAGAGTTTTAAATGTATGTGAACACGAACTTATAAAAAGCCGTTTATGTTACTCTGTAGGTATTCGTCAATATTTTTTACTTTTGCGATTTATGGTAAGTTAACAACCCGTGTTATTTAAACTTGTAGCTAGAAGTTTAAATACCACCACATAAACTTACCATGTTGTTGAAGTTGTTACCCATCAATATCATAACATAATATAAATTTTAATATCAATGTCGATAAAACATAATTTTAACGTTTGTCGCCCCCCTAGTGTAGTGCGTTTAAGCCAATCACAGCCCTTGTTTGCATGTTGCCATAGACTCACTGGCAACGCCCGAGTCTTTGTTTTTACACGGTTCAATGTGTGTGCCTGTGGGCGCTGCGGTGGGAGAAAACTGGGGACATCGGTTTTGGTTGAAATTAAGCAGTACGGCACTTCTCCCTTTTTTTATGTTCTGAGCCTAAAACCTATGTCACTTATTAGGATTCCGTACTCAAAGAGTAAAACGGGACCCTATTACTAAGACTCCGCTGTCCGTCTGTCTGTCTGAATGTCTGTCTGTCCTTCTGTCACCAGGCTGTTTCTCATGAACCGTGATAGATAGAGATTTTCACAGATGATGTATTTCTGTTGTCGCTATTTATAACTAAAAATACTAAAAAACAGAATACATCTTTTTATTTTTATTTTAGTTTTTATTTGTTTCTTTTTCTTTTACAATCTTACACAAATCGACCTTGCCCCAAACTAAGCAAAGCTTGTACTATGGGTACTAGACGACGATAAACATACTTATATACATAAATAAATACTTAAATACATAGAAAACATCCATGACTCAGGAACACATATTTGTGGTCATCACACAAATAAATGCCCTTACCGGGATTCGAACCCGGGACCTTCAGCTTCGTAGGCAGAGTCACTACCAAGTTACTAACTAGGCTACAGGGGGCTCCTATACAACAAACGTGATTTTAGATATAGATATTTTGCCGTTTTTAGATATAGATAATGGTACGGAACCCTTCGTGCGCGAGTCCAACTCGCACTTGGCCGGTTTTTTTAACATTGATGCTGGCTGAAAATCAGCGCTGTAGGTGTCTGACTGACACCTCAGCATAATGCTGAGCCAGTGTCCGGTTCACGGCCGCAGAGACACACTTGTTACATGTTTTTTACTGTTATTTTTATTTATTTTTGCTTAATATATGTGTCCTGTGTGTTAGTGAATAAATGTATCTTTCTTTCTTCTTCTTTCTTTGATACTCGGAAATGTCGAAGGGAAGGTCAATCGTCGAATCCGACTCGGCTGGGCAGCATTCGGGAAGCTACGGCACATCTTTTCGTCCAATATTCCGCAGTGTCTCAAGACGAGAGTCTTTGACCAGTGTGTGTTGCCAGTGATGACATATGGCACGGAAACGTGGTCGCTTACTATAGGCCTCATAAGAAGGCTCAAAGTCACTCAAAGGGCAATGGAGAGGGCTATGCTGGGAGTTTCTCTGCGCGATCGCATCAGAAATGAGGCTATCCGCAGCGGAACCAAGGTAACCGATATATCCCTCCGAATTGCTAAACTTCAGTGGCAGTGGGCGGGGCACATTGCACGTAGAACCGATGGCCGTTGGGGCGGAAAGGTTCTTGAGTGGCAACCACGTACCGGAAAGCGCAGCGTGGGTAGGCCCCCCGCAAGGTGGAATGATGACCTGGTAAAGGTCGCGGGAGTCCGCTGGATGCGGGTGGCGCAGGAACGGCCATTGTGGCACTCTTTGGGGGGGCCTATGTCCAGCAGTGGACGTCTTTCGGCTGATATGATGATGATGATGATGACTCGGAAATGTAATAAAACCACGTAAAAATCTCCCTTTCCAGTGTAAACCCCCGGTGTGTGTTATTATTATATATAAACGAAAATAATAACTAAATGCAAGGTAGGATCGTGCTGTACTTAACAAACGCCATATAAGCTTGTTTTTTAAAAAGTTTTTTATTCATCTTGTTATTTTCAATAGCCCTGCATATTATGTCGCTGGTTCGTGGGTACTTGTACAGACAAATCACACAAACCCAAACAAGACAGGTCTATCTATTTTAGTTTAGGAGTTCCCATGACCACCTTCCATCATCAGATCCTGGAAATCATCCATCACCAAAGTGTTTACCAAGACAAAACAGATGAGCCCAAACTAGATGGGTTTATCTAGTTTAGTTTAGGTTTTCCATGACCACCTTCCAGCTCCATCATCAGACTCTGGAAATCATCCAGCATCAAAGTCTTGCCGTGCCATGACCAAATAAATGAGCCTAAATTCGATGGCTTTATCTTGTTGAGTTTAGGAGTTGCTATGGCCACCTTCCGACTCCATTATCAGACCAGCTCTATGATATTATGGCATTGTCACCGAAAAAACGCAATTGTACCTAATTTGAAGATTTCGCCCAAACTTACATACATACTAACTAATCATAATGGCCGTTGGGGCGGGGAGGTTCTCGAGAGGCGACTACGTACCGGAAACTGCAGCGGACCCTCCAACAAGGTGGACTGATAGTAACAAGTAAATAAATTAAATCTATCAAGTATCATGATCACTCGTACAATAATAATTGACTATAGAACGCGTAGTTTAGACAAAAGGATCCAACCCACAAGACATCACCATTGAAATGTATGACTTTTGTTCTAGGTAGAAGGTTCAATTTTAAATGTTACGTATCCTGTGGGTTTGAGCCTTTTCGCTACACTACGTCATATACTGGCAGCTATGCAATTCATAACTTGTTTCGATTAGCCTCACGAATGTATCCCCAGTATAGTTTGACCCCGAGGTTGGTAACAACTATGCCTAGTCGGAGATCAAAATAATATTATTTTATCTGAAGAGTGGCCGGTTAGCTTCGTGAATAGCCACAAATAAACACAGTACACGTCTGTCTCGGAGGGCTATTCAGCCGGTACTGAGATATATTCCCGCGCGACGGTAAATTTATACTAGTTTTGAATAATTATTTATAAATATAAATTTTGACTAAAGTTATATTTTTTGGACTGGATCTTGTTGGTGAAAGCATGAACTTTAATGTTGTGTAAGATTCAATACACAAATAATTCAACAATAATGAGAAAATCCTTGAGTTTTCAGTACGATTTTGTTGACAAATATGGTGTAATTGAGAACAGTTTACATATATATACGTGCAGAATAAGGAAAATTCGAGGCGGCTAGGCGCAATGGCAACATATTACGCTTGTGAAAATAGAAAAAAACAAGTAGGTTCTAATATAACATCATGGAGTATTAGGGGCTCAAACTTATGACTCTGCGCTCTCTTCAGAAAACTACTGTCGGTAATCGGGTATTTTCGGTTAAAGTATTCAGTTCTTTGTAAATTGGAGGCGGCTAGGACCAATATGAGGAGTTTACCTATGCAAATAAGTAATCAGGATCTAGAAAAAGCTCTCCGTTTCTTAGAATTACAATGTCAAAAATCCGTCATTCTCGCTTATTCCTGACCAAAAAACGAGCGCCCTCTTAATGAACGCGGTGAATTGGGTGCCAAACCGCTAGGCTATAATGGGTTAACTTTTAACATATCGTCGTCACTAAGATATAAAAAGAATCCAATTACCATAGTATTGGTAAACACTCTATATTTAAAGTCTAGAAATCTTAATTAGCTCGCGCGAAACAATATGTTTACTAATGTCAGGACTATAAATGGTATGGCGTATTCATCTTACCTTTAGGTATGCTGTTTAAATATGGCATATATATTGTTACTTTTTAGGGTTCCGTACTCAAAGAGTAAAACGGGACCCTATTACTAAGACTTCGCTGTCCGTCCGTCCGTCCGTCTGTCTGTCACCAGGCTGTATCTCAAGAACCGTGATAGCTAGAGAGTTGAAATTTCCACAGATTATATATTTATGTTGCCGCTATAACAACAAATACTAAAATCAAAATATTTTTTTTAAGGGGGGCTCCCATACAACAAACGTGATTTTTTGCCGTTTTTATAGATAATGGTACGGAACCCTTCGTGCGCGAGTCCAACTCGCACTTGGCCGGTTTTCGTAAATATTATAGCGTTGATTTGACACGTTATCTGTATAGAGTAGGTATTAGTGGCATATGCGTATAAATATTAAAACTTTATTATTTAGGTACTACCCTGTCCCCTAATATTTGCTAAAGTGGGATTATGGTGCCACTTAATCGAACAATAATTCGTTCTAATAAGCGATATCCTATTAGCGACCTCTTTTTACCACTAAGACAACTGGAACCAGTAGGTAACTAAAGAATTGACGATTTACAGTAATTCAGCACAAATGGAAAATTTACATTACAACCCGAAATTATTGGTCGAATCTGAATATTGTCAATTTGAAAGTCGAGGAAATGGAAAATTGTTCAGCCTGAATAATGCTAAAATGTAATACTAAAGTTTTAAAAGTAAAATTTACATACTTGAAAATAGGTCGAAAGAAATACGTCCGGATGGAATAACGTACACGCCAAAAATATGATATGACCAATCGCCCCAATCGGAAATAAAAATAAGTCATACTTATAATTATATGAATTTTGTACAAAATAGAAAATTTTGATATCAATTTAAATAAGACAACATTCACTTTTTGCACGTTTTTAAAAATAAACCTATTTCATACTGGACAAAATTCCATTTTGGCTACATTAATTTTGAACAAAAAAAATTGGTCATAAAAAAGTATAGACACAATCACATTCTTCTCAAATACAGTTTTGATGGTAAGGTACCTAAACAAAGCTTGTGTACCGTACCGCCTATCTATCAAGATCGATCAACAAATAAAGTAGATTATCGTTATTTTATTTATTGAAAAAGATTTTTGAACCAACATATATCTACAAAATAGATACTTTCATATTCTTGGATTAGATAAATAATTTGTGCCTTGGATACTGACAGTATCTGCATAATTTTTGCCCGAGCTACGGTAGAGCCGAAACGAAGGGAATGTTTTAAGTAGTCTAATATATATAGAAGTATTTGTAACGTATGTAGCATTTATGATTTTAAACTGACTTTGATAAATGAGGCGTCAAACGATTCGACATTATGCTCCGGGTGATATAGGCTAACTTTTACGTGAAAAAAAAAACTGTTAAAAGTAACAGTTTTATTTACAGCAGCTCATTTACAGTTTTTTGAAATATTTATGCTTGTTATTTATTGTACCGATAACATAGGTAGTGTACCCGGCGATATTGCCAGTGGCGGTATTCCTGGGAATGGCAATATTGGCAACGGCAAATCCTTATGCATATTTCAAATTAAAGGAAAAATTGAAAAATTTAGGCTCCGAGCCTAAATTCCTTATGCATGTTCCAAATTATTTACCTATTTCAAGGGCAAATGCTAACGATCGTGTCTATTTACACGGTGTCTATTTTCAAATTATTGTGTACAGTCGCCATCACATACATCGGAGCAAACAAGCGCGTCACAAACATCGGAACACACCTCTATTTTCAAGGCATTAGGGTGCATGTGCCGATATTTTTGAACACCTATAGTGTACCTATGTATGTGATGGCGACTGTACCCAGTTAGCGTGAGTCGTCAAACAAAAATGTACTCAGGGTCAATTTGTGACGACAATTAAGTATTCAGTTTCAATGAAAATTTATTTTTTCGTTTCTTTTTATAAATGATATTAGGGTGAATTGCAAAAATTTTTACATAGTTAAGAGCCTTAATCTAATCTACGCTTTAACTTTTTTCCATTGTGGAACGGCAATTACCCATACATTTTATACGGGTAACTTTACACAATGGGAAAAAGTTAAAGCATAGATTAGATTAAGGTCCTTAATTATGTACTATTTTTTTGCAATCCACCCATTATGCATATACACGTTACTTAAATGTGAAACTAGTTAATTTTTACATGAATTATAAGTCATGATTAATTGTCGTCACAAAACTGACAATGAGTTAATTTTTGTTTAACGACTCACACAAATAACGTCTTATCTCATCTCTATTAATGGAACCGTCTGTAAATGAGACAGATATTTATTTATACCTGGATATCTGAGACACTGAGTTAGTGGAATACCTCTTTAAGCGAGACAAATTTGCCGGTCCCTTGAAGTCCCAGTTATCCAGGTTTCACTGTATTTGAAAATGACCAAATGTAGTTCACTTTGTTAATGACTCTAGGTATTGCAAAAGTGGGCATGTGACCCATAAATCTCTTATACGAGCGTCGAAACATAACGAGTGTAGAGGCGTAGAACTAAATATTAAATGAACTATTACCCTTATGAATTACCAAAATTCTCATCAAGAGTTATGTTATTCATTTAACCATACCTACATGCCAAAGGTAAGACAGTCCCATAGCCAGTTACTATATACATACATACTCTGAAATCCAATTTAAGTTAGATATGATTTTTGTATGCTTGAGCGGTGTCTTTCCTGTGAACCCTTTCAAAGTTTTGAGGCTTAATTTTGTTACTGGAATCATATTCGTATGTAAAGTGCTTTTGTGACTTAGGGGCCTTATGATTATGACTTCTATGATCGGAACTTAATTTATATTTATACTGTCTATAAAAAAGACACCAATATTTTGTCCCTGAGAGTGACCCTTTTATGCTCCATCAAGAGTAATAAAAATGAGGAAACTGTGTCTCACTCCTCTTGAGTGTGAAAATAAATATTCAAGAAAAAGTTCAATCCTCAAAAGCTACAGCCATTGCACTTTTTAGTAAATAACGTCTGAATGAACCCAACTATGTCAAAGAACAAAGTAGGTATCAACTTCTAGAATAGGACACTTACTACATACCTAAGAATCAAATTGGGTCGAAGATCACTTATCGGATGAATATGCATATACCCATGATTAATGGTAAACCTCCCCGAAACACTCATGAACACCAGCAGCATAAAATAATTGGAACAAGGTTACCGTACGGTGCCTTCGACCGTTTCTTTGCGTTCAAAATCGATATGACGGTCGCATCGCAATAAAATGCGAAATGAATTATAAACTAACTTACCTCAAAGCGAATCAGCTTGTAGAAATTTCAGTGACACTCTGGTATTTGGCACTTTTGCCAGTGGTTGGCACTGGTTGCGTGTACGCGCGCGAAAAGTGATGCACTGCTTATGAATGCATCTTTTAAACTGGACAAGGACTGGCATGATATGGAGTTTTGTTTGTAAAATGCGTCGCGGACTCGCAGGGCCGGCGGTACGAGTATGAATGAAACGTCTTTGTTCGATTAGCGTTACAATATTATGCCAATGCGGTTCCTTTGTTTCTGGATTGCTTTATTCTTTTGTTTTGATATTGATAAGGATAATTAGCATCATTTTTATTTTGCGTGTCAAAGTCTCGAAATCTTTTTTTAACCCCCGACGGAAAAATAGGGGTGTTATAAGTTTGACGTGTCTGTGTCTGTCTGTAACATCGTAGCTTAAACGAATAGACCGATTTGAATGCGGTTATTTTTATTCGAAAGATGACGTGATCGAGATGGTTCTCAACAAAATCGGTTTAGACGTTTTTGAGTGATTGAACTTTGAAATTAAAATGTCGGAGATTTTACAACTTTTTTAAGTTGCAGTTATGTTATGTCAAGAGTGAAAACGGTAAACTTTGGAGAGAATTTCCGTACACATTGACCCGATTATATTGCTAGGTATTCAAAATAAAAAAAAAACAGTTAATTATAAGTATTTAATAGCAATATTTTCTATGGTAGGTAGCTGATATACCTACAAACTAGCAATATATACTTAAGTATATAAATAAATAAATAAATATTACGGGACAATCTTACACAAATCAACCTAGGCCCACGGTAAGCTCAGTAAGGCTTGTGTTGTGGGTACTAGGCGATGATATATATAATAGATACATACATATAAATACTTATATATACATATATAATATCCATAACTCAGGAACAAATATTCGTGATAAATACACAAATAAATGCCCTGACCGGGATTCGAACCCGGGAATCTTATAAATTTATGAAAAACAATTTCTTATTTTTTTGCAGATTAGGAGCAACATTTATTAAGTTATCGTTAGTTTTTGCTTGTAACTAATTCAAGCAATAATTACAACTTCTTGATTTTTTTTTGTATAGGTAAGTATAGAACTACTTATAGTTAATCAAATATTTAGTAATACACGACCGAAAAGCAAAAACGACTCTTGTTCCCTAAAATTGAACAAGTGTTCTTAAATTTTAACTCTTTATTTATGCACCCTGAATAAAATATTGAAACAAGAATCAAAGTTTGTTTCGAGTCAAAAAAAAAACATTCAACTAAGCATAAAAATGACGGCTTTAAAAATTAAACGAATTAAACGTATTATTTTCAAAAGAACACCTTGATTAATTACATAATTAAAAGTAGGAAAAAGTCTCTACATACGAATATCTATTTGATACCTAGGTACTTAGAGGGGTGAGGTTCAACTGTTGTTTATTGTTGTGACTATCCATGAACGCGTTTTATTTAACCTATACCGCTCTTCTTGTCTTATAAATAAAGTGTCTATTTCTTAAACCCACGTCTAGTAATTAAAATAATTAACCTTTATTTTTATTACTCCACGTTTCCTATCTGGATATCGATTTCACGTCAAAAATCCACTCGACGCCTGTAATTTACATATTAAATACAAGGGCACAAACAGCTGTTTCGCGACTTACCGAGAGTCCAGGGTTGCAGCCGGCCGTCAATGAGTTCTTTCTGAACTTGGGAATGGACACCTGCATGGAACTTTTCGCCTCAGGAGGGCCAGCACAGCCGTATTCGTCACTTCTGTTGTTTCTGGTCAAATTTATGTTGTTTGTGTTGTTCACTTTGACCAGGATATTGCAGGTTTGCGATGCAATTTGGAAGAGGCCTTCTTCTAGGTTCCTCTTGTTGTTGTATTGCCGGTTGAAGTGGAGGTAGTCCCACCAGGAAGGCATGGTTTACGCGCGAGAGCGGGAGTCAACGGCACGTGCGACCGCGGCGGTCGGCTGCCCAACAATGTGCCTCGCGTAAGACATAGTCAGACTTGCGCGGTAAAAAGTTTTTACTGCACTAGTGGATAAATTCGATCAAATATGCTTAAGATAAATACGTTAAAGCTAACCTTTGAACTTTTACCATTGACTAGTTTAACTAAAAGATTATGAGTAGGTACCGAATGAAGCTTCACCTTCAGACTTAACTTGAAAGCTATTTTGAATGATGCATTATTGATAGTGCAGGTTATTTTAAAAACACATTAAAAGCTTTTTGCATATTGAATGATTATTTTAAATTGATTATCTCCTGCACGCGCTTAGCTTTAGAACACTCAAGGCTAGCCATTTATATTGAAATTCACATCGTATAAGTCCTATAAAGTTAACGGTACAAAAGTGCTTTGAGAAAAAGGTAGGTAGAGCTAACTACAGACTAGTGAAGTTCCAAATGTCAAGACAAAAAGGTACACAGTTTTTTTTTTACTTTAGACATAATTATTGGTAACATTTCCGTTCATCGATCCATTCCAAGAAGTATAGCCGTCACAGTTGGCTCCTAATTCTGGGAATGAATTACGACTCGATTGATGGGTGTAATTTTTTTTATAATCGCTAGTGATGAGTTTTTCTGTGGAGATCCATAATTTTAGGGCCTAATTTTGTTACTGGACCCGTACAGGTAACTACGTGTGTAAATGTCGATTAAAACTCCGCCGTAAATATATACTTAAACCTGTCTAGTTAGCATGATCGCGTTTATGTCGGACATAAAACATTCATAAACAATTTTTTGTACTAAGCACTAACGTCTGCTAACGAAATTTATACATTTTAGTTTATAGGAAAGATTGAACAATTTAGTGCTCCGAGTCGAATTCGAACCATACGTACACCTACTCGTACATGGCCTACCGCTCTAACCAACTGAACTATCGGAACAATCTGTCTCGGCCACTAAATCCCTTTAACAACGCCTTAGCGAGGCGTGTATTAGCCGACATCTACCGAGAAGACCCAAGCTTCCTAACGGCACTAACGTCTCAAAAGATATTGAGAAAGCATTCAATTCTTCAATTTTTCCTTTAATTTGAAATGTATAAAGCATTTGTCCCTTACTGTGTAAGAGCGAGATGAAACCACTTCTTTATGTCCGACATAAAGTACGTAATCATGCTAGCTAGACAGCTTGCCATTTCGATTCGTTCCATCCGATAATGCATCACGAACGAGAATAGAGCCACTGGCCTAGTCTCATATGATTATTCGATTCATTCGGCCGATTTAGCCCACTAAGTAATAAGTAGAGCAGATATTTTCAATGCGACTTCATGACTATACAGGGTGTGGCCTGTAATAGGAGCAAAAAATTAAACAGTAGATTATTAAGCTTGTGAACAATTATTTCCACATGGTTAAACTTGAAAAAAAAAAAACTTTTTTTTGATTTTTTTTTTCTTCAAAATAAGTTAAGTTGTATTTTTTTATTCTTATGGAGTGCTATCAGTAACTTTTTATTTTAAAGACAAAAAAAATAAAATCAAAATCAAAAAATCACAAAAATATCTTTTGAAAACAAAAATGCGAAAACTATTATTACTCGTTACATGATGTTACCTCAAAACCCGCATTGACTGTTGTGCTATGATGTCGTTGTGCCAAGATACATTACTTGGAGGTCATAACTTTAGATCAAAATATCTCCGAATCCAAAAAAAATTAAAATGAGTGGGACACAAGGGGTTACTACAAATGCTCTAAGGAAGCGTCCCTTTGAATATTTGCTCCTATTACAGGCCTCACCCTGTATATGTTACCGACATAGAATTTTCCATAATAGGTGATTTTGTAAGTAATTGAAAGCCTATAATTTCCTAAAAATGGTCTTCGGAATTCACAACAAAGAGAGAATGAGATCTGATGTGGAATCGATAGAATCCTTGTACGCATAGGTACCTATTAAGTATCAATGGGTTTTCTTCTAAGTCAATCGAGTATTTACCCCTCGACTGGCGTCATTCATCCTAGGCTTATCTAAAAACAGTGCACTCTATATATCATGATGTATTACTTAAATAAGCTGATGTACTGATTCTACAATAAATATATTTTCATTTCATTTTAATTTTCATTCAAGAGTCAGAAACGCTTATTTACATAAAACGCTCTTGCGATGTGAAAAGTAGAAAACGATATTTCACGATCATACACAGTGAAAAAACAATATTTGTAATTCCTGTGGTCAATAGACAATAGTTAACAGCTTTTGTACATGTAAGTTATGATATATTCACATAGATTTATTTTAGAAGAGATCGTGTTATAGCGGATTACGATACCTCCAAAAATTAAGCGTTAAAGGTAGATAGGACAATCTAGTCCTTAACTTTGGCCAGACTGACAGGAAGGACACAAACACAAATATGGAGATTTAGAATAATTCGTGCACCCAATTAGTATTTCAACAAAAAATTACTCAGTGTCAGTTTTGTGACGACAATTAAGTATTCAGTTTGTATAAAAATAACTTTTTCTTATCAATTCATAAATGATTTGCATATGTAAACGTTATTTAAACATGAAACAAGTTAATTTTCACATCATTTGTATGATTAACTTTCGTCACAAAACTGACACTGACTTAATTTTTATTTAACAACTCACGCTAATTGGGTAGATACACGAATTATTGAAAATGCCCATATCTGTATGACCGAAAAGCGGTACGCATTGTTACCTAAACAGGGACACGTCCCGGTCTAGTGTGACGTACTTACTGCACAAAGCTGTAACTCGATAACGAGAACTAGAAGGCCCCGGGCTATTGAAGCGCTTTGAACAGTTTCGATGCAAGAGGATAAAGAGTTTGTGAAATAGAAATAGAAATAGAAAAAACTTTATTGTGTGATTCTTAGGGATTCATTATGGTGCTGAAGAAATTCAAGCGTTCATATTTTTACGTCATATACCTTGCAATAAAGTCAGTAAAGTAGCAATTTTACCGCACACTACGCGTGCAGAAAATTCCACTTCCTGGCCATGGAGAGACGTGCCGTCAACAAGCCTGTCGGATGGTAAGCAGCTAGACACCGTAGCCTGTGGGTGCTTGCGGTTCCGGAACACTCAGAATCAGAATCAAACATTTATCCGTGACAACACAACACACAGGATTACAAGACAAAGACAAAATAATAATTTACTTTAAAAACAAAGTTTAAACTGACTTCAAATGGGAACTTGCATGGGACTTCAATTTCAAATAAATTGCACTCAAGCGATGCGGATATACGGAGAGATATCATACAAAAGAACTTATAAGAAAAAATAAATGATTGTACTTACAGTTTTATCTCGCGTTAAAATGACGAAATTAAATATAATATTTTTTCGATAAAATAACATAACAGATATTGAATTAGAAATACAATTAGAAATTATATTTTTCTCAAAAATGGCATGCAAATTGTACATAACTCGCTACATATTTTAAGGCCATTTCAAAATTAAAAAATAAAAAACATTGCAGGCCGCCTGGAATGTTACATATAATAGTACATTATGATACAAGTGTGCTAAGTTGGTCATTACACTCGAGTCGGTTTTTAAGCCTGAGCCGAAGGCGAAGGCTTAATGGAGACGAGAAGTGTAATGACCAATGCTCACGTGTTTCATACGACGTTTTTCAACACATTTGCGAGGAAAAAAATAAATAAATAAAAAATGAAAATGTTAAAAGATATGTAATGAAAAGGCACTAGTGCGATAATGTAATGTAAAAGTCACGGCATGGGTAATATTCTGCATTATTTTGCTAATATTTAAAAATATATGTAATGAAAAGGCACTAGTGCGATAATGTAATGTAAAAGGCACGGCATGGGTAATATTCTGCATTATCAGTGTAAATACGCTGTAATAAGACCTACTTTACGAGCAGGTGTGTTGAAAATTTCTTTATTTGTCGAGTACCAAACTTTTTAAGAAGTAGAAACTGGCATATAAAAGACGGCACAGGTCGTATTCAGCCAAATCAAGTCGTATTTTTCTGATGCAAACGCGGCATTTTTGTATGAGTCATAAAAATATTGCGTTTTTCGGTAGAAAAATACACTTGCGATTCTGTTTAAAAATATATATTATTACGTTTAATTTTATATAATTTGCAGTATCCTCAATTTGTATTTAATAATAACGCTTGATTTCAATTGAGTCTTTTTTATTCCCCCATTTTTGAGAAAAGCACTATATTAGTCTCAGCCGGAATGGCAATTGCAGGCTTCGTATTAATTGTAAATTATGACTAACTCCATAGTAAACGCGCCGAGAATAAAGTTGTGACGATACAGATTTCAAATGCATATAACATCAGAAAAATGAATCATAAGAAAGTTTAAATGCTACAGTTGATATTTCTAAGGATCATACGTTTGATTTTCGTAATAAAATAAAAAGATGTTCCCTATTCAGTACTTGGCCTTCGAAATTAACACATTTCTTTTTACCACATAAACTGCTGTCCGAGAGCTAATGCGTTGATCATCACAGAAAAAACCCAGGTCACTATACGTGGGCCGATAATATGTGAGGAGTTCCGTTAAATCCTCAAGGACCTCAGAATTGACATTTCATTAGTTGCTACTTCAACGGAATCATGTCAGAATCTTTGACGTATTTTACATCCTGGAGGAGTTCCAAAAGTCATCTGAGTTTTTCATCATCAGTTCCACGTTCCACTTCACTAAACTTGCGGTTTCCGAGGGTACCTACCTACACACGAGGTACTTACTATACACGAGGTATTTTCTATTATTAAATAGAAAATACTGAAATCATATCACACTACACGCGTGCCTATCAAATTTGAGGGTTCCTATCATCAGATCCTGACTTGGTGACAATGGGACTACCTCAGAAGTAGGTATACTCTTTCATGTAAAACATATGGCCCAACTCAGCATGACATCAGCGTACTGTACTGTACAATCAATAAGGTATGAATACTTGAATGAATTTCAATTTCAATTGACAAATGAATAAATGAACCTAGTTACAAACCCCACACTTTCAACTCATCCCCGGGACTCTCGGGAGCATGATTGCGTTTATGTTGGACATAAAACATTTGTCCCTAAAGGCGACGCTACACGGCCCGATATCGGCCGGACTGCATGCAGGCCGACACGTGATTCGGCCCGTGTAGCGTCTCCTTTACTAGCAAGTGCGTGTGAGTGTCGTAAAGGTGATCATCTACATACATCATCATCATATCAGCGGAAAGACGTCCACTGCTGTACATAGGCCTCCCCCAAAGAGTGTCACAACACAATTACCGGTCCTGCGCCACCCGCATCCAGCGGATTCTCGGGACCTTTACCAGGTAATAGTCCACCTTGTGGGGGATCTACCGACGCTGCGCCTGCCGGTACGGTCGCCACCTTTCTGCCCCAACGGCCATCGGTTCTACGTGCAATGTGTCCCGCCCACTGCCAGTTAAGTTTAGCGATTCGGAGGATTCATATATCTACATACATACGTCACAAAGCAATATTTACTAAACACGTCACGGGTCATCCCGAAAACGTCGACGCAAAAGTTAAACGTTGCAATCGGATTACAAAGAACGCCACAGTGTTTTCGTAGAGTACCTCAAGTGAAAGCTGAATAATTTATATTGTTTTATGGACATTAGAACACAACAGTTAAGACCATTAGGGAATACCTAGAACTTTAACGTCACGCGACGCACTACCGACTAATGTATGAACTAACGGCCAAACTGATATGGCCTTTATTACAATGATGCTAAGTACTAAGTTCCCTTGCGTACGTTACACGTGTATAATTGCTTGCTGACCATAAAACGAGTAAATTAGTTTACTGAATATGATATTCAGTGTTGAGTCAGACGAGTTCGCAGTCGGTGGTAGGTGTTTTATCGACAATGAACCTTCGACAAACACAAGATACTCATAGTGCTGTAGTTCATGTTTATAGATGGCTTTTATGTAGGTAGGTGTAGTCGGTTTCGCTCGCTTTTTTGTGAAACCTATGGGTTAACCCCCTCAGCGCCAATCACTTCGTGGACATTAAGGCGCTGTCAACACCAAAAACACGCACACTCTCTATTTGTGTCGGAGTAAACGAGAGCGAGTGTTACTTGGGCGGCCAGGTTTTAGCAGAAAATAATGAATAAATATAGAAATAAAAAAAAATGGTGGATTATTTGTGAAATTTGGCTCGTTAGCGGTTTAGGTATGAATATGTGGTATTCATGTTGTTAATTGCAGACCCATACTTACGTCAAAAAAATAAGGACATAGAACCGTTTGAGATGATTTTAAGACCAATATTTGCAATAGGGAAGATTACGCAAAACTCTTCGTAGGTGGCGACACTAGTAGCGTTGACATTGTATCTCGTTCCCACTTGCGGTATTGTATATGCAAGCATCCTTGTCACTCATTTGACAATCAATTGTGCATGTGTGTGTGAATCCCTATATTCCTATACTGGTTTACTATTAGTGGTAGTGATGCCTCTGGCGGCAGAACATTGCAGTAATGTTCCCTATTATTTTCTATCGAGCCGATTTGGTCCAATTATGTTTCGAGTCCGTCTACAGTCTTGGAAATATGATGAAAATTTAATTTTTTTGATGTCCTAGAACAGTTTTTTTTTTTTTTTTTGATGTAAATAGTTTTTCTTCAAAAACTGCTTAAATAATATTAATTTCAACAAAACAGGTCTTGTCAGCCTCTTAACACATTCACTCCCAAGAATCGCTACGTGATACTCTTAGCCGATCCCGTGGTTTTCCTCATAAGTAGCGGAAAGCGGTCGGCGGGTTCTTGGCAGTGAAAGTGTTAATGCGCCGTAGGTTCATGCTCTTCTCTCTCTCTCTCACTGAGCATAAGCGTGAGCGAGGTGGAAGTGCGTGTTCGGAAGCGCGGACATCAGGTTATTTTTATTTGAACTTTTTATGCGTTTAAATAAATAAAAACCGGCCAAGTGCGAGTCGGACTCACGCACGAGGGGTTCCGTACCATTATCTAATAATAATAAACGGCAAAAAATCACGTTTGTTGTATGGGAGTCCCCCTTAAATATTTGTTTTATTTTAAATTAATTATTTATTTATAAAGTGAATATATAACTAAATATTCTGTGCATATTCAAGCCGTTATCAATATCGACGTAAAACGAGCAAAACAATCACTTTTGTTGTATGGGAGCCCCCTTACATATTTATTTTATTCTGTTTTATAGTATTTGTTGTTATAGCGGCAACAGAAATACATCATCTGTGAAAATTTCAACTGTTTAACTATCACGGTTCATGAGATACAGCCTGGTGACAGACGGACAGACAGAGACACAGACGGACAGCGGAGTCTTAGTAATAGGGTCCCGTTTTACTCTTTGAGTACGGAACCCTAAAAAGTAATCACTAAGTTCCCTCAAACATGATATTGCCGATTTTTAGAACCAATTTTGATATGTTTAGCTTTTGTGCATAATTTGTTACGAATGTTTAAGTGTATTTTAGACCTATGTTTGTGGTTTTTTATCGAGCGAAAATTGCTTAATCATGTTTCGAATCACTGACCTCCCTGCAAAAAAGCCTCAAGATGATATAATTAATGATTCGTATATTTTTGAAACCATATTATTATAAACAGACGCATTATATTGTCTCTCTGTTCGCTTAACTTCGCTGAACCTACGGCGCCTTAAGCTGCTACGGACGTAGCGCTACGAGCGTGGCGATGAATAGGACAATTAGACATTTACGTTTCGCATTTCAATTTGATACAAAAGTAATTAGCGTGCTTCATTCCACGCGCGCTGAGCTAACGTGAACAGAATTGAGCTAACGTGAACAGAGTTGAGCTAACGTGAACAGAGTTGAGCTAACGTGAACAGAGTTGAGTTAACGTGAAAAGAGTTGAGCTAACCTGAACAGAGTTGAGCTAACGTGAACAGAGTTGAGCTAACGTGAACAGAGTTGAGTTAACGTGAAAAGAGTTGAGCTAACGTGAAAAGAGTTGAGCTAACGTGAACAGAGTTGAGCTAACGTGAATAGCGCTGGACTAGCGTGACCGCATTCAGCATACCATTACCTGAACAGTGCTGAGCTAACGTGAACAGAGTTGAGCTAACGTGAATAGCGCTGGACTAGCGTGACCGCATTCAGCATACCATTACCTGAACAGAGTTGAGCTAACGTGAACAGAGTTGAGTTAACGTGAACAGAGTTGAGCTAACGTGAACAGAGTTGAGCTAACGCGAATAGCGCTGGACTAGCGTGACCGCATTCAGCATACCATTACCTGAACAGTGCTGAGCTAACGCTAGAACGAGCGTCCGAATAACATTTTGTATCGTAAGTGTGAATTCCTTAACAATTCCCTTTACCCCGTCAATTTGCATATCAAAGGCTACCAGAGACAAAACAAATAACAGAGTTCGTCGTAGCTGCCTCCATGACACTACGCCGTAGCATTACTAGCGTAGCACTCTACGATATTACATTTCTGCACTTGCATGATTGTAAGTGTTTGTTGATTTGCCTTTTAACATTAAGTCTTCTACGTACTTCTTAGTAGTAAGACTATATGTAGACCATAATATACTTAATGTTTTTGCTAAATAGAGAAAATCCTGCGTAGACAATGGAAGATACAGAAGGATGGGCGCTTAAGGGTATGCCTATTGATAGGTTAAACACAAACGAGGAATGTTATAAATTTAACATGTATAGTTGTGGGTCTGTCTGTGGCAACGTAGCTCCCTATCCGTTGTCTTTCGAGATGGTTCTTAGCTGTGTCTGTTGTACCTATCGGGGAGTTTTATTTTTCTTAACCCATTCACGGCCACGCTACGCTCGTAGCGCTACGCCGTAGTCCGTAGCAGTTTAACACATTCACGGCCACGCTACACTCGTAGCGCTACGCCGTAGTCCGTAGCAGTTTAACACATTCATGGCCACGCTACGCTCGTAGCGCTACGCCGTAGTCCGTACCAATTTAACACATTCACGGCCACGCTACACTCGTAGCGCTACGCCGTACTCCGTAGCAGTTTAACACATTCACGTCCACGCTACGCTCGTAGCGCTACGCCGTCGGTCCGTAGCAGTTTAACACATTCACGGCCACGCTAATCTCGTAGCGCTACGCCGTAGTCCGTAGCAGGTTAAACCTCGTATGTAGCGAAAAGCGCTCGTAGCGCTCTGACGCATATGTGTCGTCGTGGGCACTGAATGGGTTAAACTCCGCATGTGTGTCGTCATTGGCGCTGAATGGGTTAAGTTACACTTTCATACCGTCGGGTGACAAGCGAAACTGACTAAGTAACAAATACCTACTTAAATCAAAAGTCGTATCTCGATATCGACTACGTCCCGAGATACGAGGTTTTGAAGAGCAGTGACAGTTTTGGTAGTGAATTTTGCTTGTCATCCGACGATACGTAAGTATTTATTATATCCCGAACGAAACTACGTCTCTTGGCCTCTCTTTTATTTTACCAGCGATATTATACCTAGTACATGAGATGTGGAAATAATGACTTTGAACACGGGTTGAGTTGAGACTTGTAGTTCCATTTCCGTGGCGCAAACTATTTAAAGTTTCAGGGACTGTCGCTGCACAATTCGGGGCATGACTACCCATTCTACACCAAGGAATCGTGTTTGTGAATAATAGGTATTTAGTGACTGATCGAGGCAAAGGGTAAAACTACTGCTAAGCCATTAGGTAGGTATACCCGGAACCTCTCATCAGATTTTCTTAAATATAGGATGTCTACAGGATGAACTTTCTGGATAATTTTTTTTTAATCCTGCGTGTTTGCTTGCGTATCTGAAATACGGAGGCGGAGCCCCGCGGGCAGCTATAGACACATTCCGTGCCGCGAATCGCTACGATCCTAGCCGATCCCGTGGTTTTCCTCGTATGTAGCGGAAAGCGACTACGGCGTAGGCGCCCGATAGTCGTGTTCCCACTGAATGTGTTAAGAGTCCGCAGTAAGCTCGGTTCTCCATACAAACGTAGTTACGCTCTCATTTTAAAACGTCTAGCTACTTTGCTCTGAAACTTTGCACTTAGAATAAGTTAAGGTATATCCAGGTCGGAAACGTGGTCGCTTACTATGGGCCTCATAAGAAGGCTCAAAGTCACTCAAAGGGCGATAGAGAGGGCTATGCTGGGAGTTTCTCAGCGCGATCGCATCAGAAATGAAGCCATCCGCAGCAGAACCAAGGTAACCGATATAGCCCTCCGAATCGCTTAACTTAAGTGGCAGTGGGTACATTGCACGTAGAACCGATGGCCGTTGGGGCGGAAAGGTTCTCGAAAGGCGACCGCGTACCGGAAGGCGCGGCGAGTGTAGGCCCCACAAGGTGGACTGATGACCTGGTAAAGGTCACGCGGGAGTCCGCTGGATACGGGTGGCGCAGGAACGGTCACTTTGGCACTCCTTGGGGGAGGCCTATGTCCAGCAGTGGAAGTCTTTCGGCTGATATGATGATGATGATGATATCCAGGTCTATAATTAGTTTATGTAGCTTCAGATACCATATAGTAAAAAAATACAGCGAATTTAAGTTTTTCATACACAACCTACGAGTAACCTCCCACCTCACCGAACCTCTTGGAATTGGTTACTTTTAGTTGCCCGCCTCGTTCCTTACGTTCTAGGCCATTATTTCATATCAGCTTTGCCCGAAAAAATTACTCTCGGCATACTTTTTTCAGACGAGTCCCTAGTTTTTATAACAAGTATCTGAGCGATATTGATCCTTTCCACAAATCATTGGTAAGTGTTTAATTGTTAGTAAAATGTAAGTTATCTTTAGGTCATCCATGAGAACAATATTTACTTACCTAAGATAAATTTTACTTTTCAACATCACCTGAAAGTCTAAATCCAAAATGTCTTCATTAATCTCATATACCTACTTATTACCTACCTTTAACTTGTGCATGCAAACTGCGTCGACGACCGGTATTGTATTATATTAAAGAATTTATTCAGTTTAAATTTTTTAAATCTTTACAGCTTTGTTTCTTTATGATTATTTTGTTATGTTAACATAGTTTTTATGTATTAATGAACCTCCAGGTCTTTAGATTTATGTCTATTGGTACTCTTTGTGTACCCTTTATATATTTTTTGTTCTAATTATGTTTGTGTTCTAAATAAATTAAAAAAAAAAACTTGTTTCGTTTGTTTTATACACTGGAGCCATATGAACTAATAAATAATAATAATCTCCTGACCGGTTTCGGCCTCGGCGACTGCCTCAACTCTGGCGTTGATGTCGTTCATGTGCTCTGGTGTGTGTGTAGATATACCTCATGTTTCGTTACAATCCAACACGTAGTTTTAAAATGAGAACAAAACTCCGTTTGTATGGGAAGGTGAAATTCGGTCGAGCTTACTGCGGACTCTTAATACCTAGTCTAAAACTATGTTCAATCAAGATATTCAATGATCATTCACGTCAAAACTTCTCTTATCGAAGTAAAATATCCAAGGTTATCAAAAGAAAGTACCAAATAAGTATTAGATTAGGTACGCCTTCATAAGACTTTTATTATGTAGGCATGTATTAAGTTGCTTAACCTTGACCGATCAAACGATAAACTGACCGCAATTTGATCTACAGCCAATTGATTTCATACCTTATTACCTGTGCGTCTAAGTTATTGTTTGCGTGTACAAGTTAAAGATTTTTGACTAAGATTGTTGCGATGAGTATAACAAATTGTCGTGGCATTTATATTATGATGTTGATGGTTACATGCCTTCGGGTATTCGATCGTTGTCTGACCTTTTGACTCCATTGAAAGGGCATGGTATAAGAATAATAGGTATTCAAATTGAAAATACCGTTACCCTACATATTTTTTTTTCTTTCTTTCTAATAGGCTTGACTAAAAATAAATTTTAGGCAAGCCGGTGGCAATCGGCTTGTATGTGCGCTCCGCCACTATGGTTTATAATTATCGAAGCGAACCGAACGAAGTTCTAATTTCTAATGCTTCAGCTTGGGCCAATAATCGTTTGTCCGGTATCCGCTGTCACGCGTTCCCGCTGTCCCGCTGTTTCTCCTCTAGGTACCTACAGAGGCTGTAGTATATGTTTTATCGATACAATACGTTGTCGAACGCGTTTGCGTTTAGTTCCATATATATGGCAACGTGAACAGCGCCTCTGGTGGTAACTATTAGGAACTACGCGTTGCCATACAAATTGAAACTAAACGCAAACGCGTTCGATAACGTATATGTATCGAAAAAACTTATACTAGAGCTTCTGGTCGCATTTCTCAACCGATTTCGTGAAATTTTGTGAGCAGGTTCGTTAAAAAAAAAAAAAATTTAAACTGTTTATTGCAGTAATTTAATTGTTACAAGTTAATATGGTAGTTGCGTTATGTTAAAATTGACAACCTAGTGTTGCTAAATGGATAGTATACCATCAAATTATTGTAATAAAGTATAAATTACAAAATACAATGAACCTTAAAAGATTAGAAAAATATGCATTTATTTATCGTCCAAGAGAAATTTAAAGCTATCAATAGAATCATTACGCTTTTATAGAAATAAATTTATGTGACAACAATGGACCTAAATGCAGTATTTCGCGACCGAAACAGCAATTTACCTGATTTTCCATACGTGTGACGTCATACTTTAACCTCAATTAGTATGAAGCGTTTCGCCTGCCGCCAGCGAGGTCCGTCTTTAAGACATTTTTTTCGGTATTTACGTTCTTTAATTGTAGTTGCTCTCATACAAACATTTCCTCTCTAAAAACTGGTTCGAATGGCATCGTAAATAAATCTTAGGTCACAAGCCTATCTATATTATTATTACGCGAGGCCGTTTTTTGTACATGCCATCAGATCTACTGTTATGGTCCGATTTTAACCCATTGTATTCCAGCGATCCGTGATCGAAGGCCTGGTATCCCAACGACTTACATGTATGTCGGCATGTGTGGTCCCATTGGTCCAGCAGTCAGACCTCGATAATGAACCCTGGTGTATTTTGTATATAAGGATCAAATTAAAAAAAAAAACATGACCCACATGTGGGTCATTGGTATTCCAGGGTAATAAAAATGACCCACATGTGGGACCTGGCTGCCGACTCACATGTGAGTCGTTGGGAGACAAAGGGTTTAAATGATATGTCATTCATTTGTCTTAGTTTTTTTATTTTTTATTGTAAGTCCAAAAAAATAATTTCAAAAAAACTACTGTGCGCTGATCACGTGACTTTGGCTGTGTGACGTCACGTGACGTAACTCCTGTTTTGACTTCAGTGTCAAATAAATAGATAAGAATTGAACTCAAACCTGTAGTAAGTTCTTCAGCATAAGAAATTATAAATGTTGAGTTGGCCACATATGGATACACTAAGAAAATAGAAAATTAACGATCTTTTACAATTATTTGTTTACAAAAACTGACAGACGTATGTGTCAACTGTGGATTTCGTTTTTTATTGACATACAGATGTCAATATTACTGGCCATGTTTTTCTTACTCCAAAAAAGTTTATATACAAACTTATTTACCCATATTCAAGATGTTGGGAGAAGAATGAGGTTTAAACATTTAAACCCAGTAGTTGTCGTGGAGCCCATATACGACTTTGTTAACCTTACTTAGCACAATGCCGTAGGCACCGATAGGCTTATTCGATAGACTTATATAAAATTTTGTAGTCAAGTCACTTTTTCGAAATTTAAAACACAATTTTTTTGAGTTCTACATAGCTCACTAGAAGTATTTAATGTTTGTTATTTAAAAGTATGATTTTATAGGGTAAAGTATACATTCTCGAAACGCTATTGTTGCAACTAAAGCCAATTTTGCCAGCTATACCTATATATATTGTAAACATTTTTTGTAGAAATATATCTCAACTATGTTATATCCAGGGCCCATACTTTTCATGCTGATGACATCAATTTGACGTCACGCTGCATATAGGGTGATCCCAAATAGGATCATTGTAATTATTAATCATTTGTCGTCAATCATTTTAATCATGTACAAATTACTTCAAAAGTAATCTATTCACACGTGGAATAATTAATAGGTACCTACTTGATACTTGAAACGTACATTAAACTGTTTGTTTTGTTTTTATAAATACATTTTATGAAATGGTATTGTTACCACCAGGGCCCGTACTTATCATGCCGTTGACGCAAAAATGACGTCACTCTGCATAGAGTGTGATTGCAATTGTATGTATGAAAACAAAACAAATAGTTTAATTTACGTTTCACGTCTCAAGTAGGTATCTATTAATTATTCCACGTGTGAATAGAACACACAGTTCATTAATTTTGAAGTAATTTGTACATGATTAAAATTATTGACGACTAATGATTAATAATTACAATAAAACTATTTGGGATCATCCTATATGCAGCGTGACATCAAATTGATGTCATCAGCATGAAAAGTTCGGGCCCGGGATATAACATAATTGAGATATATTTCTACAAAAAATATTTACAATATCATCTGCATGCTGATGACATCATCAAATTGATGTCATCAGCATAAAAAGTCCGAATTTGATTGTGTTGTAAGCTAGGATATAACCAGGGCCCGTGCCCTGGTTATATCCTAGCTTACAACACAATAACAACAAAAGTTCATACATACCATTAAAGCTGACTGAAACTATAGTAAATGATACTAAATGGCTAAGAATGATAATAAATCATGAATTTTAAAGTTTTATTACTTAGAAAATATCCAGTATTACACTAGTATGGTAATAATAGTAGTGATTGACAAAATAAAACTGAAAACTCTTAGCTACAGCAAAATACATTGTTACCTTTTGAATGCCATTGCTCTTATCCCTGGTGCCCTGTGATCACCAATACTTAATTTTAAACATGGTTAGTCAAAGGGTTAAATGCTAAAGCGCTGAATACTAGATTCGCCGCTAATGTCCTTCATCTCAACATCAGAAATGGACTCAGTTTCATCAGGCTCATCCAAAAGTGCCTGCAACTGATGAATTGAAGTGACCAGAACATAGAATTGTTTTTTTCTTAAAGACAACCGGCTTTCCAACTGATGCTTTGTTGTTTCCAAACTCGCCAGTTCTGTTTTCCAAGTTCCGAGCCGTTCCAATGTTTCTTTTCTGTCTGGCTGTTCACTAATTACCTTAGCCAGCACATCATATTCTATCCTGTTCTTTCGCACTGTTTTTGCCTGCAGTAGCTCTGCTTTGCTCTGCTCTATGTTGCATTTAGCAACCTCTATGCCGGTTTCGAGTATTTTCGACAGGGATTCGTAGCTGGCTAATTCAGCATTCATCATTTCGGAGCCTAGCTGAGATTTCGTTACGGCAAATTCACACTGAGCTAGTTGTGCTAGCATTCGGTCGTGAGTTGATTTACTGGAATAAATTATGTAAAACTTATTAGTTAAACGAGAAACACATTTAAAATGCAAACAATGTAATTTTAAGAAAAAAATATTAAACTAACCTCTCTTCAGGTTTGTCGTCGGTACTATTACACCATTTTATTAGTGTTTTTAACAACACATTCAGCCTTCTATCGTCGCCGGTGCCGTCACCATCAATTAAAAGACGACGTCGGATAACATCTTCTGTAAATAACATTCAGAATACAATATAAAACGGAAAACTTGGGGTGAGTTGGGTTTGTAAACGAAAAACGAAGACGTTTGAAGATAGTTCGAACTGTTCGAAGGAATACTCACCGTCGCCCATGTTGTTTTTATTATGAAATCCAATTGTAATCACTAAATTTAAGGTTTTTTTTATGACCTTTACTTCTTTTCACAAAAAATCTGCAATAATTGAATACCTTGTTCTATACGTTGACAGAAAAACAAAACATAACCTACAAACACAAGCCGTCAATTTTTTTATTTTTTATTAGAGCTTTGGACAAGCCCTCAATCATCAATGCCACAGATTTATATAATTTTCTTAAATTAGTAAATCGATTGATTACTTGCATTTAGTTTTATCGATACAAACTCCTTTAGACAGGGGATCGATTCGATACATACTACAGTCGATCGATTTATTTTAATACAAATGTATACAGCAGTACGTTCAGAAATTCTCAAATCTCATATTTGAGCTTTTCAAGAGCTTTTGACTTATTTCAGCCAGAGGAGATGTTTCAGAACGAAGTATCGAAACGAAATGTCAGACTGTGTTTTGCTTCCCAGCCCATTGCTCTGAAATAATGGGATTAATTAGTTATTATTCCGATTTCCCCGAGGATTTAATCCTTTCTACAGTGTTTTCCACCTGAAGCTTTATTTATTATTCAGACGAGCAATGGAAAATCCAACTTTCAGTGAGAAAATCGAAGCATATTTTTCTGAATTAGGGCGATGGTTAGTACTTGGATACCTGTTTTGTTTAAATGGTCTTGAATGGAAGGTGTTGAACTATTCTGTTGGTGTTTGTTTCAGGAAAGTGTGGCGAAGCATACTCCTGGGTCAGGTGTTGTCTTTGCTGTTAAGCACGAAATGTATCCTCACGACATTGCTGCAGAGCGCGACCTGGCAGTTCCCCACGACCGCTCAGCTTGTTATTCCTTATTTAGCGCTCTTCATTCTATTCGTCCCAACATTGCTATGCAATGGATTTACGAAATTATCCAAGTAAGTATATCTAGTGTACTAGTGCAAGTATACAGTAAGTAGGTAAATGTATGTGACTATTAATCTGTAAAATGTGTATAAATGACAACTCAAAAACGCCACGGCAACGCCCTACTTGCGGCCTGCGAGCCTCCCTGGCTGTTTTGCATGTAAAGGTAGTTGAATTCAGGATTTTGAAATTACCTGATAAAGTCACAAATTATTAAGAAGTCCGGCCCGCTTCAATTTCGTAAGCTACCATGAGGCCCTTGGTGGCTACAAGGTTGCCGACCCCTGCTTTTGAGTGTTTGTTTGCTTGTTCGTAATATTCATGTGTTAATTGCAGTAAATGGTGGATAGTTGTGCTAGTGTGCACTCTAGACGTATTTGCCAGCTGGCTGCTGGTGGTGTCGCAGCGGTTCACATCAGTGCTGAGCTGACAGCTGCTGGCATGCTCGGGGGTGGGCGCGGCGCTGGTGGGCGGCGCGTGGCGCGGCCGCCGGCTGGGCGCCGCGCACGTGGCCGGCGCCGCGCTCGGGCTCATGGCCGTCGTGTGCGTCGTGTGGGCTGACGTCGAGGGCGCGCCTACTGACGGTACTGTACACGCTGTGCGCGAACGGCGCGCGGTGACCCACCCAGAGTCGGTCTTTTGAACGTGCTCAAGGCGCCTTGGTGTGCGTGCCTCGCGTAACTTGAACGTGTATCCGAGCGTGCCGCGGACAGAACGACAAGTTCTAACTTGTTTGTGGGCGAGGCGCGTACGAATTTGAGCAAGTGGCTGAGCCGTGCGTGTGCTGTGTAGAGTTTGTTCGTAAATTTATTAAAATAAAACGGTGTTTACATCATTTTCAAATGTAATTTAGTGAAGAAAATGTGCACCCGCATGAATTACGATTTTTGTACATCTGCTTCAGCCACCACCGAGGTGTTTTGACGTGATAACGTCTTATAAATCGATGAACACCGGCAGCACTCACGAAAAAGTATGACTCATTGTCCCGTTCCGCCTGAGCCGAGCGTTCCGCTTTATGACGTTAGCACGTAAAATTATCGTCCGTAAACCGACTTTATAGACAACCAGTTCTTTTCTTCTATTTGTTAATAATTCGGCGAATTATGAATGAGCTTGTGACCTTAATTGTTTACGATGCCATTCGAACCAGTTTTGGTAGATGAACAAATGTTTGTATGGAAGCAACTACATTTAAAGGACATTAATACCCAAAAAATCGAGTTAAAGACGGACCTCGCTGACAGCAGCCGAAACACTTCATACTGATTGGCTTTAAAGTATGACGTCACACCGTGCAATTTGTACTAACCGTTGCATGGAAAATGAAGTAAATTGCTGTTTCGGTCGCGAAATACTGCGTTTAGGTCCATAGTTGTCGTACAAATTTGTTTCTATAAAAGCGTAAGGATTCTATTGGTACCTTTAAATTTACTCTTGGACAATAAATAAAAAAACTTTTTTTTCTAAAGGTTCATATCTTTTTATTATTTGAATTATATTTTGTAATTTATACTTTATTACAATCATTTGATGGTTTACTATCCATTTAGCAACACGACGTTATCAATTTTAACACCACGCAACAAGCCTATTATGATAAACGCAGCCGTGGCTCCGTGTCATATCCTTACTCTTTGCTCCGTGTCCGACGCCATTTTGAATGACGCGTATTGTCGGCTCGCCGCTCGCACGCTGTCTCGCCCGCGCATGTTTATGTGCAACAATTTGGCTCGCGAGCAGATGCCTCAGGCTGAGCCGCTCAAATTCGTACGCAGCTGGAACAAGCTACGGGCCGTGACATTAAATATCACCTATATTCTAATGCACATTACACTATATTGTAAATTGAATGACGATACCTAGTGGTTGACATATTTGTTCTTTTGATTTCGTTTTATTTTTATATGTACTCGTTATTGAGTAAATTTGTTGACATTGTATTAATTTAATATTATATCTTTATTTTTTCTTTGTTTTTGACGATCATGATAAATAATCTTATTTTTTTGGACATGACAGCAAATTTGTAATGTATTTTTTTTATCATGAAATAAATAAAATAAAAATAAATAAATAAATAAATAAACAAGCTACTACACTACGCCAATTTTTGTTTTGAATTGAAACATTTTGATAACGATTTTTATCTGATGTTGTAGGCTCGACGTGGTGAAGACTTACCCTCTTATTCATAAAATGTAATTAAAATGTGTTTTGTACTTATTCATAAAATGTAATTAAAATGTGTTTTGTATCTCTTTCTCAAAAACTCGAGTAATATAAAGACCTTTAGCGAATCATACAGAGTTAAAACAACCAAAGTAGTCATTCCTGTGGCCGATTGGGCTTTCATTCATATATAAAAAGTTTTTATCGCATAAAATTATACAAGAGGATACACCATTCATACGAATTTAAGAGTCCAATCAAATATTAGGGCTTTAAGGCCTAAGACAGGAAAGATGCCAACCTAAATATCTATATGACCCCAACATAGGTTTGATAAACAATTATAAATCAGGGCATTACAATATAATATGTATTTCCAGGTAAAAACCAGCTAGTTGGCGACATGCTCTGCCTCGCCGGCTCTCTCCTCTTTGCCATGGTCACCGTTCTCCAAGAGATGATGCTACAAGTCCAATCCTGTCCGGAATACCTAGCCCTACTGGGCCTCATAGGCAGCATAGTCTCATGCACCCAAACCTTCTTCCTAGAACTCTCCGACCTGATATCTTTTAACTGGTACCAGGTGGATACACTTATTCAGCTCGGGAGTTACTGCTCTGTGCAGACAATATACCAAATACTACAGTGTTTCATGCTCAGGGACGCTGGAGCGATAATACTGCATTTGTCGTTCCTGTCTTCGGATTACTATACGCTTATCGCTGGGATGTACATTTTTCAATTTAAGGTGAGTTTACATGAATAGGTATTTATATGTATGAAGTTGTTGTAGAATGTCGCCATTTAAACGAATTCTCTCGTATATCCGGATGTCTGGCTGTCCAGCTGTTCTCTCGATTAAATTTTTCTTAATTTAAAAGTATTGCGAATTCTACAGCTCACAGAGTCACTAGTATTATTACGTTTTAAGCTGCATTGATTTCGTTGTAAGTATAACGCTTGTGTATGTTTCAGTTCCACGCGCTATACTTCCTGTCGTACCTGCTAGCCATGGTGGGCGTGTTCCTGTTCAGCTCGCGCCGCTCGGGGCCCGTCGAACGGGAGCCGCCCCCGCAGCTCGTGCACGACGCCACACAGTCGCAGGACAACGTGTCCATGTGAGTTACCTGTCGTACCTGTTAGCTGTGGGCGTGTTCCTGTCCAGCTCGCGCTGCTCGGTCGAACAGGAGCCGCCCCGCAGCTCGTGCACGACACCACACAGTCGCAGGACAACGTGTCCATGTGAGTTACCTGTCGTACCTGTTAGCTGTGGGCGTGTTCCTGTCCAGCTCGCGCTGCTCGGTCGAACAGGAGCCGCCCCACAGCTCGTGCACGACACCACACAGTCGCAGGACAACGTGTCCATGTGAGTTACCTGTCGTACCTGTTAGCTGTGGGCGTGTTCCTGTCCAGCTCGCGCTGCTCGGTCGAACAGGAGCCGCCCCACAGCTCGTGCACGACACCACACAGTCGCAGGACAACGTGTCCATGTGAGTTACCTGTCGTACCTGTTAGCTGTGGGCGTGTTCCTGTCCAGCTCGCGCTGCTCGGTCGAACAGGAGCCGCCCCGCAGCTCGTGCACGACACCACACAGTCGCAGGACAACGTGTCCATGTGAGTTACCTGTCGTACCTGTTAGCTGTGGGCGTGTTCCTGTCCAGCTCGCGCTGCTCGGTCGAACAGGAGCCGCCCCACAGCTCGTGCACGACACCACACAGTCGCAGGACAACGTGTCCATGTGAGTTACCTGTCGTACCTGTTAGCTGTGGGCGTGTTCCTGTCCAGCTCGCGCTGCTCGGTCGAACAGGAGCCGCCCCACAGCTCGTGCACGACACCACACAGTCGCAGGACAACGTGTCCATGTGAGTTACCTGTCGTACCTGTTAGCTGTGGGCGTGTTCCTGTCCAGCTCGCGCTGCTCGGTCGAACAGGAGCCGCCCCGCAGCTCGTGCACGACGCCGCACAGTCGCAGGACAACGTGTCCATGTGAGTTACCTGTCGTACCTGTTAGCTGTGGGCGTGTTCCTGTCCAGCTCGCGCTGCTCGGTCGAACAGGAGCCGCCCCACAGCTCGTGCACGACACCACACAGTCGCAGGACAACGTGTCCATGTGAGTTACCTGTCGTACCTGTTAGCTGTGGGCGTGTTCCTGTCCAGCTCGCGCTGCTCGGTCGAACAGGAGCCGCCCCGCAGCTCGTGCACGACGCCGCACAGTCGCAGGACAACGTGTCCATGTGAGTTACCTGTCGTACCTGTTAGCTGTGGGCGTGTTCCTGTCCAGCTCGCGCTGCTCGGTCGAACAGGAGCCGCCCCGCAGCTCGTGCACGACGCCACACAGTCGCAGGACAACGTGTCCATGTGAGTTACCTGTCGTACCTGTTAGCTGTGGGCGTGTTCCTGTCCAGCTCGCGCTGCTCGGTCGAACAGGAGCCGCCCCGCAGCTCGTGCACGACGCCGCACAGTCGCAGGACAACGTGTCCATGTGAGTTACCTGTCGTACCTGTTAGCTGTGGGCGTGTTCCTGTCCAGCTCGCGCTGCTCGGTCGAACAGGAGCCGCCCCGCAGCTCGTGCACGACGCCGCACAGTCGCAGGACAACGTGTCCATGTGAGTTACCTGTCGTACCTGTTAGCTGTGGGCGTGTTCCTGTCCAGCTCGCGCTGCTCGGTCGAACAGGAGCCGCCCCGCAGCTCGTGCACGACGCCACACAGTCGCAGGACAACGTGTCCATGTGAGTTACCTGTCGTACCTGTTAGCTGTGGGCGTGTTCCTGTCCAGCTCGCGCTGCTCGGTCGAACAGGAGCCGCCCCGCAGCTCGTGCACGACGCCGCACAGTCGCAGGACAACGTGTCCATGTGAGTTACCTGTCGTACCTGTTAGCTGTGGGCGTGTTCCTGTCCAGCTCGCGCTGCTCGGTCGAACAGGAGCCGCCCCGCAGCTCGTGCACGACGCCACACAGTCGCAGGACAACGTGTCCATGTGAGTTACCTGTCGTACCTGTTAGCTGTGGGCGTGTTCCTGTCCAGCTCGCGCTGCTCGGTCGAACAGGAGCCGCCCCGCAGCTCGTGCACGACGCCGCACAGTCGCAGGACAACGTGTCCATGTGAGTTACCTGTCGTACCTGTTAGCTGTGGGCGTGTTCCTGTCCAGCTCGCGCTGCTCGGTCGAACAGGAGCCGCCCCACAGCTCGTGCACGACACCACACAGTCGCAGGACAACGTGTCCATGTGAGTTACCTGTCGTACCTGTTAGCTGTGGGCGTGTTCCTGTCCAGCTCGCGCTGCTCGGTCGAACAGGAGCCGCCCCGCAGCTCGTGCACGACGCCGCACAGTCGCAGGACAACGTGTCCATGTGAGTTACCTGTCGTACCTGTTAGCTGTGGGCGTGTTCCTGTCCAGCTCGCGCTGCTCGGTCGAACAGGAGCCGCCCCGCAGCTCGTGCACGACGCCACACAGTCGCAGGACAACGTGTCCATGTGAGTTACCTGTCGTACCTGTTAGCTGTGGGCGTGTTCCTGTCCAGCTCGCGCTGCTCGGTCGAACAGGAGCCGCCCCGCAGCTCGTGCACGACGCCGCACAGTCGCAGGACAACGTGTCCATGTGAGTTACCTGTCGTACCTGTTAGCTGTGGGCGTGTTCCTGTCCAGCTCGCGCTGCTCGGTCGAACAGGAGCCGCCCCGCAGCTCGTGCACGACGCCACACAGTCGCAGGACAACGTGTCCATGTGAGTTACCTGTCGTACCTGTTAGCTGTGGGCGTGTTCCTGTCCAGCTCGCGCTGCTCGGTCGAACAGGAGCCGCCCCACAGCTCGTGCACGACACCACACAGTCGCAGGACAACGTGTCCATGTGAGTTACCTGTCGTACCTGTTAGCTGTGGGCGTGTTCCTGTCCAGCTCGCGCTGCTCGGTCGAACAGGAGCCGCCCCGCAGCTCGTGCACGACGCCGCACAGTCGCAGGACAACGTGTCCATGTGAGTTACCTGTCGTACCTGTTAGCTGTGGGCGTGTTCCTGTCCAGCTCGCGCTGCTCGGTCGAACAGGAGCCGCCCCGCAGCTCGTGCACGACGCCACACAGTCGCAGGACAACGTGTCCATGTGAGTTACCTGTCGTACCTGTTAGCTGTGGGCGTGTTCCTGTCCAGCTCGCGCTGCTCGGTCGAACAGGAGCCGCCCCGCAGCTCGTGCACGACGCCGCACAGTCGCAGGACAACGTGTCCATGTGAGTTACCTGTCGTACCTGTTAGCTGTGGGCGTGTTCCTGTCCAGCTCGCGCTGCTCGGTCGAACAGGAGCCGCCCCGCAGCTCGTGCACGACGCCGCACAGTCGCAGGACAACGTGTCCATGTGAGTTACCTGTCGTACCTGTTAGCTGTGGGCGTGTTCCTGTCCAGCTGGCGCTGCTCGGTCGAACAGGAGCCGCCCCGCAGCTCGTGCACGACGCCGCACAGTCGCAGGACAACGTGTCCATGTGAGTTACCTGTCGTACCTGTTAGCTGTGGGCGTGTTCCTGTCCAGCTCGCGCTGCTCGGTCGAACAGGAGCCGCCCCGCAGCTCGTGCACGACGCCGCACAGTCGCAGGACAACGTGTCCATGTGAGTTACCTGTCGTACCTGTTAGCTGTGGGCGTGTTCCTGTCCAGCTCGCGCTGCTCGGTCGAACAGGAGCCGCCCCGCAGCTCGTGCACGACGCCGCACAGTCGCAGGACAACGTGTCCATGTGAGTTACCTGTCGTACCTGTTAGCTGTGGGCGTGTTCCTGTCCAGCTCGCGCTGCTCGGTCGAACAGGAGCCGCCCCGCAGCTCGTGCACGACGCCGCACAGTCGCAGGACAACGTGTCCATGTGAGTTACCTGTCGTACCTGTTAGCTGTGGGCGTGTTCCTGTCCAGCTCGCGCTGCTCGGTCGAACAGGAGCCGCCCCGCAGCTCGTGCACGACGCCGCACAGTCGCAGGACAACGTGTCCATGTGAGTTACCTGTCGTACCTGTTAGCTGTGGGCGTGTTCCTGTCCAGCTCGCGCTGCTCGGTCGAACAGGAGCCGCCCCGCAGCTCGTGCACGACGCCGCACAGTCGCAGGACAACGTGTCCATGTGAGTTACCTGTCGTACCTGTTAGCTGTGGGCGTGTTCCTGTCCAGCTCGCGCTGCTCGGTCGAACAGGAGCCGCCCCGCAGCTCGTGCACGACGCCGCACAGTCGCAGGACAACGTGTCCATGTGAGTTACCTGTCGTACTTGTTATGTTTGGTTGACCACTTATCTATTAAAATTAAAATAAAAGTGAACCGAACTCAGCTTGTATGACATTTTTACTCAGGAACATACTGAGTTATTTCGAATCCTCCCGTGACACCGTGTATAGGCTCATGATGATGTTAATGATGATTATTATTATTGATGTGCAGGGACTACACGGTGCCGAGTCTGGACTGTATCCCCATCGAAGCCCTGGAGCCGCCCATGTCCCGGGACACCACCTTCACCTCTTTCCTCGGAGCGCCCAACGGCTGCCAGCCCAATGGCAAGGACATCTGCTAGAATAGTAGTCACTATAGACAGGTACCCAAATACAGAATGGATGAGATGATACAGATGGATCTTCTGACTTTTCGGTGACTGTTGTGACAAGCTGCTTCCAACCCAACCTGTCCTTGACTGTCTCATTGCTTATTGAATATGAATAATCTATGAATAGGGAATGCAATAACCGGTCATGTTTCATAACCGGTTAGGGTGCGAAAATATTCGAAAACCGGTTATAACTGGTTATGGTTATATAATGTTAAAAACAAGGAAATTATCGCTTAAGCACCAGAAAACAACCACTAGATCATTCTGACAAAATGTTGCAACCCAAATTACACGGTCTCATTTCTAAATAAAAGTAGCAGCGTAGTTCGATTTTCATTGTATAGGCACATCTAGAATCAAACCACTACTAAGAAACATGAGCGCACGTTTTCGCCTTTTTACCCGACTGCCGAAGGAGAGAGGGTTATGTTTTTCGAGCGTATGTATGTATGTAAGTATGTATGTATGTATGTATGTGGGTATGACTTATTCTTTGACACGCCCTGCAGCCTAAACCGTTTGACGGATTTCGACCTGTGAGGTGTCGTTGGATTCCTTTTAATCATGGGAGTGACATAGGCTATTATATTTGCAAAAAAGCAGTTGGGTTTTTCGAAATATATTTTGATTTCACTTGTCCAATAATAGGGGTGTAGACTCAAAATGTATTATTACTCCAAAAGAAACGAGGCAAAAAAATATGCGTAAGGAGTAAAATCCCATCTAGATATCTCAAAAAATTACGAAGCTACAACCATTTTAATATTGCCTGTAAGAGAGAGGAAACGCTCTGGGATTGTTACGTCAGAATCCGCGATCGTCATTGTAAATGACAATCGTTTCATATGAAGGTGCGTTTTGCGGAAAAGGGACAGAATATCCCCCCTTTTCAAATGTTGGACACATAACTTTGTGATTACTTTTTGTCTTTTTTCTCCATTTGACAATATTTTAAATCCTTTTTAGAGAAAATTCATCATTATTGGTTATTTTATTTGGTGTCTACTAGAGATGCGCCGAATATGGGTTTTACCGAATACGAATATTCGGCCGAATTTTCGGTCCAGCTTTTGCCGAACTGAATATTCGGCCGAACGATTCGGTTCAAAGGAATGCCTTATACCTTAATCAGCCGTTCCAAAACAGACTCATTTTTAAGTGGTAAAAATCTTGTTGATTTTTAAGTGAAACATTTATACTAAAGGTAGTTAAATAACAATAAGAATCCGTTTTAGAATAATAATTTCACAGGACAACTATGTTACATTCTTACAACTTGCAGACAAAAAACCTGCAAAATTATTCGGTAAATATTCGGCATTTGAACCGAATAATTCGGCCGAATAACGAACATTGAAAAAGTGCCGAATATGCCGAATACCGAATATTTACCGAATATTCGGCGCATCTCTAGTGTCTACACCCCTATTCACCACCATAACTGTTTGTCTAAACTAAATCACAGAAATTATGTAAGAAACTTAATTTATTTTGTTAGTTTACGTAAGGGCACGCATAACCCGAAAATGACCGTAACCGGTTTTTCAAAATCCTGAAACCCGGTTAAGATATTTTGTCAAAATAATTGGTTATGACTATGACCGGATATGTTATGATATTTGGTCAAAAAAAAATTTTATAACCGGTTTCTTCGGTTTCGATTAAAACCGGTTTGCATTCCCTAGTAATGAATGAGACACGCAACTTAGAATATAAGAGGTTTGCTTGCGTCTCTTTATTTCCTGATCAAAATGACGTGGAGCGCGGTTTGGGATGAAAGCCTGACTAGCTTAAGGTAAACGTCCGAGTGCTCGACGCTGTACTGTATATGGCATGGGCACTCTATATCAAAGTGGCATGGCTTAATTTCGAATGAAGAAAAATCCTCTTAGTTCGAATTTAGCCCATATTGCTTTGACATAAAGTGCCCATGCCATATACAGTACAGCGTCGAGCGCTCGTACGTTTACCTTACCTCTGCTCTAAAATGTACCTTTCCGAATTCTATTCTACGTTATTTCGAACAATTCGAGTGATATTATAATTATTTATTTGTTGTACCCATAATGCTGATGGCTTTTTGGTAAAGAATAATATTCTATTAAATATGGAAACATTACATTTGAGGTGCGGTAGTGCCGCCAAGACGATCGAAAGGACACTTCGTTTCGTCGAATATATTTAAATAGTGTAATAATATTCTTTTTGTATTTTCTTAAATAATTGGCACTAACATTACAATAAGAAATGTACAGCTAATTGTCCTTGTCAGATGAAAATTGTCTAGTTAATGAAATGGGGGCTTGATCAAATTATCACTGATAATGCTCAATAGGACCTGACTGTCATTATGCCTAACTATATTTTAAAACTGGGTAGGCTGTCACAATTAATGTTTTGTGTTTGGTACTTTTGTGTTATCCATAACATAACATTTGTGTTACACGCAACACAAAAGCAGAATTTGGTTCAATATAACCTTAATTTTGACGGCCTTACCCTTACATGTGCGATAATATTGACGTGTGATCAGTGTACAAAATCATTCGATATTTTTAACTAGCACGATTAGCTAATCAACTGCACTATATTCGATACACACTCATTACTTGTTTAGATCAAATATCAATATAGCGGAGTTAGTTGTAGAGACACGCTAGTTTCTTTGTAAGGCTTATTCTAATACAACTCATCTGCAACTCGGACATTAAAGTCCCTCGACGGGTGATCTGAGTTAATTGTGTTGAATTTTGTTATTTTAAAAATGTGTTATTGATCCTGCGTGATTTGATGTAAACTAAGTGTCCGTTAGTCTAACTAACCAAAATCGAAATTTTGTCATTGTTGCTTATTATTCTTTGTTCGTTACAGTTATTCTTGTTTATATTGTAGGATCGTTATTGACTGTGTAAAGACTTATTGTCAACTGTCAATTTAACATTGATATTATAACCTGATGACGTGGCAGTCACGCCTGTTGGATACATTAACTGGTTAATTAACCAGTCACTGGCAGACATGGCATGACAAGGTTGTACTCGTATCACTGTTAACCTCCCAATGTTTTCCGAACCTGTAACTAGGGTTGCCAACTAATTTTGGGGGAAATATAGTATTTACCAGAAAAAAACGACAAAAATATAGTACACTGTAAAAAAAATATAGTACCTGGCTGGCCAATGTTGCTATTTAGCAGTGGCGGCGCGTGAAAATGGGCAACCCGAAACAAAAAAGTTATGAAATAGTTTAGAATATAAAACTATAGGCTTGCCAAAAAATAAATTTTAGGCAATCGGCTTGTATGAGCGCTCCGCCACTGCTATTTAGTAACCTCGGCAATTTGAAGCACTTCGTAAGATCCCCCAAAATATAGTATTTTCGCGTACTATATATTTCTTCAACAGTATATAGTACAAAGAAACAAAATATAGTACAATACTATATAATATAGTACGGTTGGCAACCCTACCTGTAACCCATAATAAATTGTGCAAGTTATAATTTGACACGATAGATCAGGGAATGTATGAACCGAGTGGGTTTTTCATATTTAATTTAAATTAGGATTATATACCTACCTATTTCCTAAATCATCATATAACGTCATATAACGTTGCCCATTTCCGCCTCTCAATTACGTAGATGTAGATATACAACAAGAGTAACAAATGTATATGTAATTGTGTGAAATACTGTCTTGTTGTACTAGTATTAGGTATCAAATAGATACATTCAGGGTGGAAATATTCGGCGTCATATTGACGGCTGACTTGAGAAGTGGAAAAAGCCTCGACATACAATACCAGACATTTTCTCTTATCATTTATTTTTGTCGCGCGCGTGTCTTCTATGAAAAATAAAACCCCGAATCGACTTTTCCATCCCGTAACGTACTAATATTAAGCTATTTCAAACTACTTGACTAGCAAGTAACCATTATACTAGGAACGAAACTAAGAGTAATTCCTGTCAAAGGAACGCAAGCTAAAAACGACTCTATTCTCTATCTATAAAGTCGTTTTTAGATTGCGTTTTATTTGTCAGAATTTACTGTTTTGATTCCTTTATGCCTATAATTGCCCTTTCAACCTAGTCATCTGTAGTAACATTTTTATAAAACCTATTTCTAGTTAACACTTAGACTTAAACCATATTATACACCTCATATTAATACACCAATTAAACTAGTCAAAGCAATAAATGACCATACTTATAAAAGTAAAATGAAATTATAATATAACGAAAACTGCCATAATAATTTCTTGAATTTTTACTCGATTTTTAATCCAATATTGCGATTTAGAACTAAATATTTATAAGGTATTTTAAATTAGATTATAACCGAGAGAATGTATTGGGATTGAATAAGGTTACAGTTAGAAAGGTAGCATTTTATAGAGTTAACATTTTACTCGAACGATAGGTACTGTAAGTGAAAGTAATTTTCAGCTGTGATTTTATTTTTAATGTTTTCAAATGAGATTGTCTATAATACTAGTTGCTTTTATCGAGAATTTTATATAATTTTGTGTAATCTAGTCGCTGAAGCCGCTATCCACAAAAAAAGATCCATTATTGCAGCATACAAAAATAATATACTATATACCTATGTAGGGTTAATCGCCAGGATTTGTTCCCGATTCGTCGTATTCCTGATTCGTCGGATTTTTATTTTCGAATGAAACTATGCAATTACCACGGCTCTACTTACGTTTTAAAAATGAAAAGATTTTTTTACAATAAAAGCATTTCAATATAAGATATTTTTTTACACACATATGTTATATTGGTATTATATTATTAAATTATATATATTGTATATGTATAACTGCTCTTCGGTGAGGCCGATAAATAATGGTCCATTATTTGTAATGATTTTATATAAACAATTCCGACGAAACGGGAATACGACGAATCAGGAACCCGACGAATCGGGAATGCGACGAAACAGGAATACGACGAATCGGGAACAAATCATCGCCAGTAACTGGCCATAATTTACTAAAAATGAACTCTATTCAGCTACAATAGAATTCAATTTAGTATAACGTGACCAGTTATTGAAGGGTGGCCAGTAATTAAAACCTCATACTAAAATGAATTCTATTATAGGTGAATACAGTTAATTTTTAGTATGATGCTAGTTATTGAACGGTGGCCAGTTACTGGCGATTTACCCTATCCCGTTTCAACTAATAAAATAACATCGTGTCTCTCAAACAATCATCTGACCGATTATAGACCTTATTTCGTTGCAGTACGGTTTACGAGCGGTCAGTCGATTACGTGGATGGCGGCCGAGACTCTTGAGTCTAGTTCGTGTTGGTTTCGTCTGAAAGTTTAGCCGTGTTATGTATGACGCTCAATTACTAATCTTAAGGTCTTAAATGTGCATTTAATGAACATTTTGATAGTCCAATAGATCAAATATATCTATACACTCGGCGTCAAAAGTATCCCACCTTTCCTAAAATTCGTTTCAAGCGATTATTACTCCTAAGATACTTACTGTACCCTGACGATATTAGTATAATTTGAAAGCTAAAGCCTAGGGGGTTTTATTACATAATATCTACCAAATGATACTAATATCGACAGGGTAAAGTAAGTATCTTAGGAGTAATAATCGCTTGAAACGAATTTTAGGAATGGTGCGATACTTTTGACGCCGAGTGTAGGTAGCTAGGGATTACAGATCCAGTCAGAAAACAAGAAAGTTAGTGTTCGCGAAAGTATCGTTTTGTATCTGCATTCTGCTACAAACATTTAAATACTAAATCAATCAGATTGTAGATGTAAGAGCTATGGTTCACTAATGTTTCACAACTTACGTTTGGCATCCAGAGGCTCTAGTATAAGTTTTATCGACACAATACTCTTTAGAACGCGTTTGCGTTTATTTTAAATGTCTATGGCAACGCGAACAGCGCCTCTGGTGGAAACTATTAGGAACTGCGCGTTGCCATACAAATTGAAACTAAACTTCATTTCCCAACTTCTTAATATTTCTGAAACTGTTAAATATTTCAGGATTTTTATAAACCAACCTGACCTATAGGATTTTACACGATGGCCATGAAATAAATCCTGAAATATTTACAGTTTCAGAGTTTGGAAAATGAAAAATTGCGAAATGAATCAGTTTGCCAAACGTTAGTTGCGAAAAGAAGGTGTTCCAATAGTGATGGTTGAGATTATTTAATGTGGTCTACTTTTATAAGACTGTTTTTGGAATTGTTATTTTCAACCTAGGACGGTATAGTTGGTTTTATAATGGACTACTTTGATGCAATGGGGAATGGATGAACATTTTAGAAGTGCCTGATTATTTTTTTGGTGATAGGAATAACCTTCCTTAGCACTAGAAAAAAGTTGCAGACTTTTCAGCTGCGTCAATTATTTTTGAAAAATATAAACAGTTTCGTCACTTACGTTTTGGGTTTGGGACCGCGAATAAGACACTTTGTTTGATCCGGCTCATATCACAAAAAAATATCTTAAAAATCCGTGGTAAACTGACACTGGCAATTGACAGCTGCAGCAGCTATATTTGTCATTGCCAGGGTCAGATATTTAAAATATTTTTTTGTAATATGAGACGGATCAAGGAAAGTGTTACATTCGCCGTCCTAAACCCAAAACGTAAGTGAGGAAAGTGTTTATGTTTTTCAAAAATAATTAACGCAGCTGGTACGTCTGCAACTTTTTTCTGGTGCAAAGGAAGGCTATTCCTATCACCAATATAATAATCAGGCACTTCTAAACTTTTCATCCATTCCCCATTCGGCCAAACTTAATAATCACAAGTAGGTATACACGAAAGTAGGGACATCGAGGAAAGGATCGAAAATGTTTATCACAGAATGCAGGCCCAGCTTCAACCAAGACTTACGTCTAAATTTGTGTTTTGACCAAAAATTATTCATATCGTTAAAAATTATGCAATAAAAAATATATACAGAATGTCCCAGATATCGACGTCAAGCCGAAAATGGATGACAGACCAAGTCATAACAGTTATCAGAAAAATACAAAAAAAATCCAACTCATGTTCTTTTAAAATAATGGTCACATTAAAAATTTAAATTCAGATAGAAATATAAAAAAAAATTAAAAAATCCAACTTGAGTTGTATTTTTTTTGTATTTTTATGATAACTGTTATGACTTGGTCTATCATCCGTTTTCGGCTTGACGTCGATCTCTGGGACACCCTGTATGTAACATATATATTCCAAAATATTGTTTTTAACAGCACAGTCCAGTAACATTACACCATACTCCGTGACCATAAAGTATAAAATTGCTAGTTTAGTTTAGTTTATTTCATTTCATTGTACAATTTTCACAAAACATTTTTCATACATTTTATTACTTATCGTACAGCGATCGTCGAGATATGCAATAATAAAACATTGAAAACGAATATAATTATGTGTTAGGTATATACGATATATTATTATGTATATACCTACAATTAAAATTAAATGAAAATCAAATTAAATGTCAAGTCAGGTTATTCCTGTGTATGTAACATATATATTCCAAAATATTGTTTTTAACAGCACAGTCCAGTAACATTACACCATACTCCGTGACCATAATAGTACATTACTTACCTAGGGCGGTTAAACAAAGAATGTCTCAGATCGCAGGTATTTGACGCCCGAGCCGAAGGCAAGGGCGATAAATATGCGCTCTGAGGCTTTTTTTATTACCGCCCGTGGTAAGTACAACATTTTAAGCCTCTATCTGGCCAGGAAGTGGGGTTTTCCGCACGCATAGCGTGCGGTAATTCCTACTTTATGGCCAGGTATGACGTAAAGTATAAAATTGCTAGTCTAGAGATACGGCCGTATTCAAAAACGTTCTACAAGCCTTTTAACTATAATGGCGTTAAAATTCGTTCGTCCTCATCTGTCACTTTGACATTTGTGTTCGTTAGAAAGGGACAAAGCACATTTTATTTAGACAGAGGCATTTTAGCATTCAATGTATTGCCTGTTTTTTGACTGGATCCGTACACACAGTAGGAATTTGACGTTATTTCGCTGATTAAGAAACGCATATTCCTTCAATATAATTATAGCAGTTGGTTGTGTTGACTCTGATTTATATGGATTATGTTAGCTAGTTAGATGCGGTCTGTGCTAGTATAGGCATCTATATGCGTCTTGAGAACAAATTATGTAATATGTATTTTAAAGTTAGATAAATATACAACATTTTCATGTGACTTTTATTTCATCCTACCCTTTTCAGTGAGCAATGTCATATGTTTAGAATCTAAGGTTTTGAATCAATCGAACGAAATATAATTCTTACGGGCGTATTCATAAACGTTCTACAAGCCTATTTACAGTTTTTTGTAAAGTTAACTATCTTGCCAGAATTTGTTTTAATTTGTAAGGTAAACGTCCGAGTGATTGACGCTGTACTAGTATATGGCATGGGCACTCTATGTCAAAGTGACAGGACTCAAATTCGAATGAAGAAAAACCCTGTTGGTTCGAATTTAGCCCATATTGCTTTGACATAGAGTGCCCATGCCATATACTAGTACAGCGTCAAGCACTCGGACGTTTACCTGACCTTTACCTGTCATCCTAAAAGATATAGTACATTACATCAGAGGCCGGGAAAACGCGGCCTCGTATCTCTATTCCTACTTGGCCGGAAATCCGTTTTCACGCCGAGGCATGTATAGTGCTTTTTTCAAACATGCAATGAAATAAATGAATAAAAATCCTCAAATCAAACTAATTTTCATGGCTGAATGCCATGATGCAGTGCCACAAATAGTGGAATGAAAATTAAAAAGTTACTTTGCAGGCCTAGTCCTGAAAAGTGGTATGAAATCCCATTTCAGGCCGCCTCGAGATGCTGCGACCGAAAAAGGATACTTCCGAGTCTATTATAAAGAACGTAAAGAGAATATCGTCGGGTGACAAGCAAAAGTCACTACCAAAACTGTCACTGCTCTTCAAAACCTCGTATCTCGGTACATAGTCGAGATCGAGATACAACCTTTGATTTAAGTAGGTATTTGTTACTTAGTGAGTTTTGCTTGTCACCCGACGATATTTCATTGCATGTTTGAGAAAAGTTAAATTTCCCTCGGGCACAAAGGGTCTTGTGGGTTGACATTTGGAAATGAAAAAATGTATCAGTGAAATATAACTTTATTTATAAAATATTCAACACGCTGTCGGACATAAATGATGCCGCCAAACTGGCAGAATGGTGTACCACAAGTTTAAAATGTACAGCAGCGTATATTAAGTCGCAGCCAGAGTATTCAAATATATCGCACCACAACAATTGTAATTATCGAAATATAATTTATAATTAAGACTATCTATATAATTATAAGCATGTATTGCATGCTGCTTGCAAATTTGTACGCGTAAAGGCTAAACGTAGTGATACACATTACCATTGTACAGTCACGCCATCAATATATGATGGAACAAAGGCCGCAAAAATATCTGATGACAGTACTCTATCCTTAGAGCCGTAAGAGCGTGTCAGATATTTTTGCGGCCATTGATTCATCATATATTGATGCCGGTGACTACCATCTTTGTTGCCTATGTTTTACAAATAAACTTTACTGTACACCCTTATTCTTACTACAGTAATAAAGACGTGTACCGAAATATTTGGCTACTTTGGCTGCTACTAACTATATGATGTTGACACTGTATTGTACATAGCTGCATCAGTAATATTATAGTTCGTCCGTTTAGGTATTTTTTTTAAGACTAACACAACTGTATTATACCCTCTACTCTTTATATGACTAACCTTAATTTGTAATCACTTTTGGTTTATTGCTGCGACGGCAAAGGCGCATCGTTTTGTTAACCCTTTCAGCTCGCAATGAGTGTGGTCGCTGGGAGTTATATTATAACCCATGTTTTTTTTACAACGACGGTGGCAAACAAGCCGTGGCCTGCCTGGTGTTACGCATGACTTGAACTCGAGTTTGTCACCGTTACCACCCTAATGCCACCGACTTCATACGAAGTCCAAAAACAATAGACTTAAGACTTGCGTGTCGTGGCCACCTCTTTTTTTACTGTGGCGACGAAAGGGTTAATACCTCAACCGACAGACTATACCTGTTTCAGGAATTGTACAGTCATCGTCGAATACATCTGTCTTCATGGAGCTCTAAATTTTCTAATCGTGTTCAGATATTTGTGAGCACACTGTTCGGTCTGATGGCGACTGTACACCGGTAATTTATTAAAGGAAGAAAGAAACTAAAAGTAAATTATGTCAATAAAACGCAAGCGATGAACTACCTTCTGCTTAGTTCATGTAGTATGTTTTTGCTTGAATCAAATACAGTCGTGTTCAGATATTTGTGAGTACACTGTTCGCTCTGATATATCTGATGGCGACTGTACACCGGTAATTTATTATAGCAAGAAAGAAACTAATTTGAAATGTACCACTTTGTCGCATTGAAAATAAGGTTAGTATTTCGATTATCTTAATCATACAATTCCTGAAACACCGGCTAAAGCCGACGTTATATTAGAGCCAGGACTGAGCTAATCTCGAGCTAATGTAATCACGTTCATACAAAATGTATGCGGGTCATTGTCAGATTTAGGTTCGCGTCTCTTCGGTGGATATTGCCAAAGTTAAGGGCTATATAAAGCCTAATTTTTGGTTGAACTCTGAATCCGCATAAACAGCGCGGCGTTGCCTCTTCTATAATTATATGTGACAAAAACATATTATATATGAACATAAGCCCTTAACTATTGGCCACCGTAAAGATGATTTTTGTGTTTGTGACTGACCCATGTAGCCGATTGCGTTGCGACACGCTGCGTGGCTCTAATATAACCCCGGCTTAAATGTAAAGAGTTGTTATGCCTAGTTTACACTATGCCGAAGTGAGCAGGGAAGTGTGGGCAGGATGGGCGTAAAATGCGGTATTACGCCCGTTCTGCCCACTTCCCTACTCACTTCGGCATAGTGTAAACGTAGTATTACTGAATAGGTATAATTCATAACTACCTAGAATAAAATTATAAAATATGTCAAGATATGCATTTGATAGTACCGTAAGTACTTCATGCACAGTCAAGTGCAAATATATGTATTGATTTAATCCTCTCATAAATATGTACTAAAACGATGTGAAATTTCATAATAAAATAATTTGTTTCGTTAAGAAGTATAATGTACAGTCGCCATCACATACATCGGAGCAAACAAGCACGTCACAAACATCGGAACACACCTCTATTTTCAAGGCATTAGGGTGCATGTGCCGATATTTTTGAACACCTAAAGTGTACCTATGTATGTGATGGCGACTGTACCAAAACCTCAATCCGCTGACAACAGCGATGGAACATTTTTATGAATAAGTTGTATGCACCCATATATTTACACTTGACTGCACCTAATATAAATAAATATAGACCTGAGGGCCTACCGCGAAAGGCATTCGAAGTTTCCCCTCTCTGTCATACTTACGAGTTCGTACGAGTAGGGCTTATTCCACCTAAATTTCATAATACCTTATTCACTATTACCCCTAATTTTCAAAGTACCACGGGCTCATAATACCTAAATGTCAAATTGTTACATTCTTAAAATGAACGAAATTCATTATGACTTTGACCCAAAACGTCATATTCTCTAAATACCTAAAGATTGAAATGCACAAATTCCTTCAAATACCGAATGTCTTCTGTCATTACTATGAAAAAATATTAAAATAACTAAATTGTTTTGAAGTTTAGGCATTATGAATTTTGGCCATATTAAGAATATGGTGTTATGAGAAAAAAAGTTAGGTATTCTGTGATTTAGGTATTTTGAGATCTAGGAGTATTGGTAAAAGGGTAAAATGGAAAATAGGTGGAATAAGCCCTACTCGTTCGTACGTAAGTGCGACAAAGAGGGAAGACTTCGAATGCCGTTCGCGGTAGGCCCTCTGTGGCGTATAGCATTCCAAATTGATAACAGTCTGGGCAACATAGCGGCTTTCGACCCTTATATAAAGAGATGGGTGTACTTTATTACATATTTGATGGGCCAGTATTAGATTAGACCCAATGGATTTTTTTAATTCGTGTACCCAATTACCGTGAGTTGTTTTTTTAGGGTTCCGTACTCAAAGAGTAAAACGGGACTACTAAGACTTCGCTGTCCGTCCGTCTGTCTGTCACCAGGCTGTATCTCACTGATACCGTGATAGTTCCAGTTGAAATTTTCACAGATGATGTATTTCTGTTGCCGCTATAACAACAAATACTAAAATAAATATTTTTATTGATTATGGTACGGGGCCTTCGTGCGCGAGTCCGACTCGCACTTGGCCGGTTTTTTTATCTCAGTGTCAGTTTTGTGACAAAAATTAAACATTATTTATGTGAAAATGAACTTGTTACACATTTAAATAACGTGTAGCATATCATTTAAAAATTGAAAAGGTAAAGTAATTATATATTTAACAACTCACACTAATTGCGTACACGATTTTTTTTAACCCTTTTCCAGGCAGAGGCGTTATGGGTGGATTGCAAAAAATTTGTAAATAATTAAGTACCTTAATCTAATCTATGCTTTAACTTTTTTCCATTGTGTAACGAAAGTTACCCATATATAATGTATGGGTAATTGCCGTTACACAAATACAGGCTTTTAACTATGTACATTTTTTTTGCAATTCACCCTTATATTTACCACATGCAGCCTGTCAAACATATATTTAAATGGCAATGAATAAGACTGACATTCGATTGTCATTTTTCAACTGCCGGCCTGGAAAAAAGGTAAAAAATGCCCCAGTATATGTTTGATGAATTGTTAATACTGTTTGTCAATTATAGAGGAAGATATATACATACAATGTCAATGAACGTAAAGTTAGTAAGTATAGCATAAATGTATACGGGCTGGACATGAGGGTTGTTTTCAAAAAAAGTGTACCCTAGTTAAGGTAAAATTAAGAAACATTAACTTTGTCAGGTGAGTCACGAAAATTAGCTGTATAAATGTATGGCAAATTTTCGTGACTCACCTGAAAAAGTTAACGTTTCTTAATTTTACCTTAACTAGGGTACACTTTTTTTGAAAACAACCCATGAACAATTTCAGTTCTTATAATATAAATGAATCTATTCGTTCACATGCCTTGTCAAGATTGTTGTATAGGTTTTTCACTAAAATGTGCGACTTTTACTTTTTTTCTCAGAATTTAGTTTGTGTTTGTTTTTCCGGTTCAGAATCATGAGCGCTCTTGATCCCGATAAAGAAAAAAAGTGTCCTGTAACGCGGGAATTGTCTGTGACAATGAATACGCGTGAGATGACACCGTCACCGCCACCTGGCGGCGAGGTAAGGAATGGTCCGGTCCCCCCGCGCCCGCGCCCGCGCGCCCGCGCGCCCGCGCAGAGCTGTGAAGCGTCCGCAGCGATTTAACAGTAGTCCAGGCAATGAACTGACAACTTGTATGAAAAAAATGTCAAATTTGGAAATAATTTATAATAGCAGATTTTTTCTTTGTAATGGATATATTATCAATCTAATAGTTGCCTAGCGACAAAATTCAACAAAATTTCAGACATCAAAAAAATTATAACTTAACTAGCTTTTGAAAATTGGTGGACTTTATATTGTTGTAATAAGGTTCACAAATGGTCGGCTGAGTGTGTCGTCGATGGTACACTAAGTTTAGTGTTAGTAAATTAAGTAGGTAATTTAGTAAGTAGGTAAACACAACAATGTTTGACTTTTGGAAGGGAGCGCACATTCGCCGACAAACTGTCCTCAGTTTGGCGAAGCAGGAAGGAATGTACTTGCCATTGTTGTTTTTTTTGAGAATAAATAAAAAAAAAAGTCAGAAAAAATAATAATAAATGGTTTTATTTTTATTTTGGTTCATTTACATTTGGTCTATAATATTCAATATAAATATAAAAAAAAAAAACAATTCATGTTTTATTTAAATCTATTTAAATACTTCCGGATGGAAAGTTTGTTGGATTCTTGAATAAAGCATCTTAGAATAATGTTTTAAAATGATATAAAGAAAAAAAACGCTATTATAAATTAATGTTTTTCAAAAGCGTATTTTGCCTGGAGTACAGATAGATAGTTCTAAGCTCGAGACGATTACCTATTTCGGTGTGATAATTTTAATTTATACGTAGTTAAGTACTCATGTTGTGTAAAACTGCTAACGGTTTGATTAAAGTGCATATAGACTCTGTGTGTGTTTTTTTACTTAAAGACTCACTACAAAAATAACGAGGTGATTTCACGCCCGTTTCAGTCCCCAATTTTCCATACATTTTTTTAGGATTCCACTATCTGACAGAATGTATGAAAAAAACGTCATATAGTGGAATAAAAATCTGGGGACACTTTATTTATTTATCGGGATTTAGAGTGCCCATGATTCTGAACGGAAAAACAAAAAAAAATCACAATTCTGAGAAAAAAGTTAAAGTCGTACATTTGAGTGAAAACGCCCGATTACAAAAGCGCTAGCGAATGCTAGCGCTTGTCACACTAAATAAATAGGAGCGTTTTATCGCGCATTCTATCGAAACGACAGTAAATTCGCTTCGAGCTTTTTTCCCAGCCGAGCAATTTTTACTAGACCGTCCCTTAAAATGATCGTAAATATTTTCGTATCGATGGCTTTATGGTTCGCTCGGTTCGACTCTTCGACTTTCTTTTACATGCCAAGTCTATCAGTAGCTCTAGTATAAGTTTTATCGATACATATACGTTTTCGAACGCGTTTGCGTTTAGTTTCAATTTGTATGGCAACGCGAACAGCGCCTCTGGTAGTAACTATTAGGAACTACGCGTTGAAATACAAATTGAAACTCGTATATGTATCATAGAGGTAGAATAGAATAGAGGGACTCACGCACACATACACACATAAGTGACAAGGATGTATGCATAGACAATACCGCAAGTGGGAACGAGATACAATGTCATATTCTCTGTCCATCATCGCGTATACGGAATTTTTGTTTGTCACCACCTCTGCCGTCCAAAGCAAAAAGGCCGCATCTGACTACGAGTCTCATTCAAAAAGGGCGCATGTGACTATATTACTCATAGACAGATGCGTCCTTTTTAAATGAGACTCATAGTTAGAGGATCACCGTGAACATCACCGATATAACGACTAAGTTATAAATGACATTATACGTCAAGAATGTTTTCAGCCCGGCTAGCACACTAGCAAAATGACGACTTTTATGCACATGTTTTATGTCCACAACCGACGTATAAAATTTTACCGTCATGAGCTAACATGCTATACCATCATTTACGTAAAATGTGACCATTTATATGTCTTGCACATAAAACTATTTGTTTTACGTCAAATGCTAACATGCTCTTGATTTTGGCACATAAAACTTGACGATATGAGCCGTTGACGGACGAAATTTTATGTAGGTCACTCGAGACCCCGGATAAATTTTAACACTATGAAAACAATATAATTTTCGCAGGATTTCTCCGATTTCTGTCACGACACATACGGTTTCAGTTTCAAAACTCCTATCGTCTCCTGAAACAATGATCTAGCATTTTCAATTTTAGCTAGATCATGATTACTAACTATAAATTAGTATAAATAACGCAATGATTAGGATTTTTTGCTTGTGTTGTAATAAAGTATATTACACAAATTTACAAATATTATTGATTCAATTAGAAACTAACATGTGTTTTGGTACTCGCTAAATTACTTAAAACCACTACGTAAAACTTTTAGTGGGGTGGGAGTAACGTAAATAAAAACAAAAAACTATTATAACACAACTTAATACAGCAGAACAACTGTTTAGTAAACTGTGCAGTGCTTATCATTACTCTTTAATTAGGTAGTATTATAATAGGCTTCTAACCATAGACTACTATTGAACGAATGAAATGAATGTAATAATTTTGCTACGTATATTTTACGCTATGGCATAAATATATGCTGCGTGATTACCATGTTAGCTAAGTAACGTAAAAATGGGCACAATCGTAAAGTTATACGTCAGAACGTAAATATATGTCCGATTAGTGTGCTAGCTGGGCTGATACTTCTTAATTTAGTAAGGTTAATTTACCATCGTCCCTTTCGGGTATACGCTAGGACGACATCTATTATATCCTATATTTACGATATGTATCGATAAAACTTATACTAGACCTACAGCGCATTTACTCTTCACAGTGAAGATTATCTATTTGGTACGGTCGAGATGAGGTGAGAGATACTTACAAATAATGATTTATCAGAATAAGTAAGAGATGATATCGTTGGCCGTGTTTTTTATAGTCATCAAAAGTATAGGTTAATGTGCTCACCAAATTTTGAACGCGCGTAATGCGCGTAAGTCGTATAATGACTGAACACCATTATTCCTTAGGTTATTTGAAGGCCATTGTTATAAAGCTTAGGTGTAAATTTGTACCTTATTGCAATTAAGTAAGGATTTGTGGGTAACCACACCAATCGACTATACAAAATGAATCGATTGTAAATCTACGATCAATCGACTTGTGTGAATGCATTGTTTCACTGAATTATGTCTTCATTTGTATTTAGACTAACGTAAACCTATATACAGGAATACAGGGCCGTTAGGCGCATGCGTCTCTTTTCCACATTCGTGCACGCATACGACTGAGCGGGACAGGTATTCGTTTCTAATCATCACTAGCCGACACAATATCAAGGCAGTAGAACTAGCTAAGCAAACATACCTTTCTTTTTCTTACCCTCAGTGCAGTCACTCTAATTGAAGAGATAGCTATACGTTACTAGCTTCTACAGCCATGATCAGCTGGTGAGACTCTACAGGGTAACTCGAGACGTGTGTCTCTCTTCCACAACCGCGCTGGCGTATGAACGAGCGGGCCGACTATATATCTAATTGTCATCGTCACTGGCGGAGACGGATTTCCTGGAAACAGGCGTGTCTGGACGCGAGGAGCCGCTCCTGGAGCCACTCTTGGAGCGGGAACCGCTCTTGGACCGGCTGCGAGACTTGGAGCGAGATTTGGAGCGTGATTTCGAGCGTGATTTGGAGCGAGATTTGGACCGCGACTTGCTTTTTGATCTGAAATAAATGAGGATAAAATGACTTATAAGGTAAATTCAGTAAATTAAATGACTAAACACAATCCTAACCCAGATTGCAAAAAAAATCCCAGCCCTAAAGTGAAGATGGTATGGTTGAAATGATTTAAGATGCCCGAAATTTCATGTGAAGACCTCTGTAGCCTAGTTGGTAGTGACCCTGCCTACGAAGCCGGAGGTCACAGATTCGAATCCTGGTAAGGGCATTTATTTGTGTGATGAACACGAATATTTGTTCCTGAGTCATGGATGTTTTCTATGTAAATATTTATTTATATTATAATTCCGTCACGGTGCCGGTGGACGGTAAAGTCGATTTTAAATGGATTACTTTGATACAACTGGGTCAACTCAAATAACTATGACTACCTTTAGTGGTAACCTGTGGTTCTTTTTCAATTTATTTTTCAGTTACCATTGTGGGAAAATATACTAGAGATAGGTTAGGCGGGAATATACCAATAAAACTGTTATTCAAAGCAGGTTCTAGATTACACATTATAAAATGAACACATTGTTATCTAGCAAGTTACCTTGAGCGTGACCTCGACGCGCTCTTGGACCGCGACCGACTCTTGGACCTGAAAATTAAATGTTCATTATATTATATTCCCTATTCGACGTGGCCTATTCCATTTTACAATGGAACAAACATTAGCATTACAGTTTAAATAATTAAATTAAAACTACAAATAGTAAAACAAGTTATAATTATGTTCAGAATTGATAAATTCCAGGCAAGTGTGGTTGATATCGATTTTGGGGCAGTATATTAATGCTATAAGAATGGCCCTCATAACAGGCTGTTAAACAGTGAAATTAAATACCATAATTCATGTAAATGTTCAACCCCGAGCTCCCTGGCACCAACTAAGGATGCACCTGGGTTTAATACTCATACTAAAAAGAGACGATCTATGGTTTTTAACCGCCATAGTCTGATTTATAAGACATAAAATATCCAGCTCATTTTTCGCAGCAGTCTGATATGTAAGACAAAGTTTTGATTTGCTTTTTTCATATATTTTAATGACGACACGCGTATGCAAGCCCTACTTTGGGTACAACCTTCGTATCGGCGGCGACACGAGCATGCCTGATGATTTTTTTTAAATATACAAATCAAGTTTTTTTTTATATGGGTGTTCTGGCCTGAAAATAAAATTTTCATTTCTTTTTTATTATTACAATACTATAAACAAGTAATTACCTCGAACGACTCTTGGACCTCGAACGACTCTTGGACCTCGAGCCACTCTTGGACCGCGACCTGCTCTTGGACCGCGAGCGACTCTTCGACCTCGAGCCGCTCTTCGAGCGCGACCTGCTCTTGGAGCGGGAGCGACTCTTGGACCTCGAGCCGGATTTGGAGCGCGAGCGACTCTTGGACCGCGAGCGGCTCTTGGCCGAGCCGGAGCGAGATCGGCTGCGGGATTTTGAGCGGCTCTTGGATCGTGATCTGTGTGAAAATAGTTTGTTATTATTATTTAAGAAGGTGTTGCCACATTTTTTTTGCTACTTCTATAAAATAACGTATACCTGTGATTTTTATGGCAGTATTTCTGATGGCGGAAAGAAAGAAAGCTAATGCTATCATCCTCAACCGGAAGCAAATTTTACTAAATTCTTCCCCTTCTCTTCTGAAGAAATACTTTTTGACACGATCACATTAAAAATAAAAATACATAAATAAGTGTGGGTCACAATGGTATTGAAAATGAAATTTAGTGTCCTCCGTACTCTTTCTGAGAACCGGCGCGAATGTACGTAGGTATATAAATATCTACTCTTACCTACTTTAAAAAATGCTGACGGAAAAATATTTCGATATGTTAGAATAATACCGGTGTTCCCGGGAATGTCCGTTAACTTCGGCATATAGCAGAGTACATTCACAGAAACAAATAAGCATAATTATTTGTAGAAAAAATAAAAGAAAACATTTTTTTTTCGATTTTTGTACAAATTAATTTAATGTAGCAATAACGGTTATTGTCTTATTGTACGTCTTGAAACACATGAAATAAAAAATATGTATGTAAAAAATATGTAATATCGAACGAACTCACTTTGTAAACCTTCTTATAGTGTATAGGAACCTTACACAATTTAAAAAGCTGTTATGGCGTCACAGAGAACCATTTACACTGTTTAAATCTGCAAAACTGATTAAATTTAACATTGAATGTCTTGATTCTCGATAACAGTAAGAGTTACGATACTACTGTCTTGGAGAAATTAACTTTATTGGATCTAAACTATGCCCCCCCTTGCAATTAAATAACGGAAATTGACAACATTTCAAACTATGTAATGATGCCTAATTCGAAAACCATTTCGGTAATTACTAATTATGTTACCTGAACGTAATAAAGTAGTTTTCAGATTTCATTTCACACCCGTTTTAAAGAAAATCGTGAAATTGTGTAAATGTAGTTTAAGCCGTGTGTGACGTCAATACTACGACTGTCATATGAAAGGAGTGCAAACTGCCATACTGCCGTAACGTTGACGTCATCATTTCATTACGACCTTTTGGAAATCGCTACTTTTCAATTTGATATTTCTGAATGAAAATTAACATTTACGGAAAAATAAAAAAACACGTGACACTTAAAAAAAAATTTTCTAACGAAATAAATCATAAGCATACCTGTGCTAACTCGGGGCACATTTTAGGGATTTGATATCGATAAAAATGATGTCGATATATCGTCGGGTGACAAGCAAAACTCACTAAGTAACAAATACCTACTTAAATCAAAGGTCGTATCTCGATATCGACTACATTTCTCGATTACTATAATAATTGACTTTCAAAACAAAGTTTTAATCGACTTCAAATCAGTAGCCAAATAGCTTCAAGTTTGCCTATAAAATTTGAAGAGATTCCTCGGTTTCTCCAGGATCCCATCATCAGAACTGGATTTTGGTGACAATGGGACTAATCTGGAAGTATATGCTGCCAAATAAAGAAATAATTTTTCAAATCGGTTCATAAATTACGGAGTTATCGCGTAATATACACACATAAAAAAATAAAAAAAAACATACAGACGAATTGAGAACCTACTTCTTTTTTGAAGTTGGTTAAAAAGCTTCGATATCATATCTGAACACATATCATATCTGTTTTATTTTGACTCAAAAGTCAATAGATATATTTTAAGATTAGATAAAATGCCTCGTTTACCACTGTGGACGTTAAGAGAACGTATATTAATTTAAAGTGGATATTTTCATCTAGACAGCAATCTTTACTACCGACGATTAGGGAAAAAATATAAATTGTATAGTATGAAAACTATTTTAAAATAAACAAATAAATGCACGTTTTAATTTGTTTCTTGTTTTTATTTTAAAATGAAAAGAAAATAAATTATGTGTATTTATGTTGAATAACATTTAGATGTTGACAGTAACATCGATATATTTTTTTGTCGATAAAATATTTTGCTACATCACTTTAGGAGCCACGAGTTAGCACAGGTATGATCATAAAGGCCCACTTGAAATAATGAAATGTTGTCAATTGTCCAAAACACGTGACTTAGAATAAACTACATAGAGCAACTGAAAAAGAGACTTGATGTTAGGACGTCTCGAGATGTCAAAGAGGTTGCGTGGAATCGCAAGGCCTACTTTGAGCTACACAGACAAGAGCTTAGCTCTTAAATAAGAGAAGAATACCCACCGGTCGGTATCGCTGTTGGACACGATCCTTTTCCTGCCCTTGTTGGCGGGCGGACTGCGACTGCCGCTGCGACTGCGACTGCGACTTTTCGCATCCGAGTCGGATTCCGAGGTGGATATAGTCTCCTTGGATACGATCTTGAGCCGCTGTTTGGCGCTGAGTTTCTCATCGGCTTTCTCTTTGCGGCCGCCGCCTTTTTCCTTCTGGAGAACATAAAATAGACGAAGATAAAAGGTCGATCCACTTTTTATTTTTAACCGCCGACGGAAAATTAGGGGTGTTATCAGTTTGAAGTTTGACGTGTCTGTGTGTGTGTGTGTGTGTGTGTCTGTCTGTGGCATCGTAGCTCCTAAACGAATGGACCGATTTGAGTGCGGTTTTTTTTATCCGAAAGCTGACGTGACCGAGATGGTTCTTAGCTACGTTTCAACAAAATTGTTTCAGCCGAACTTTGAAATGAAAATGTCGTGGGTTTTTCAACTTTTTTTAAGTTGTAGTTATTGTTATTCTGTACCGGTTAGGGAATGCAATCTCGATCTCGCGAGATCTCGTTCATATATTGCGAGACTAAGGCTCGTACAATTTTGGCACGAAATCTCGCGAGATTGCGAGCTTGAACTTTCCATATAAAACACTAGATGACAACATTTTCATCTGACTGACAAATTAAAACTTACTTTTATTCGATTCAAAAAATATTCATTTCAATTCTATTAAAACCTGATGGTTAAATAAATAATAATCAAAATATAGTTTTTAAATTATTATTTTGAAAAAAAAAAAAGGTTATTATAAACCACAACATGCAAGTTTATTGACGCATGTTGATGATCATTAAATGAAATTCATAGCATTTGCATACGTTTTCAGTGAACAACGCCCAATCTCGCAAGATCTCGTAAATCTCACGAGACTGCGAAACCAGTCTCGCGAGATTGCATTCCCTAGTACCAGTAAACCAGGACACAATATTGAGTTTCTTAGAAAAACTTTTATAATATAGAATACAGTAAGCAGCACAAAAGTTTACGTGTCTGAAGTTAGCCTCGAGTCGCCTCCCGCATACCCGTCCGACCCCTCTGACACCTTTGCGGCGCTACTAGTAGCTAACATCAGAATCGTTAACTGATTTTAATCGTATTATACTAGCACAGTATAAAGAACAAGCTCCAGCAATCCAATATTGGATTTATAAATTGGAATTATAAATATCGTTAGCAGCGTAACTGCGTTATACAAAAAAAAGCAATATTGGATTTTCAAAAAGTGGCCGCCATCTTGAAATTCTTTAAATACTGCCCGATTTGGTTCAAAATCGGTATCTGAGGGTTCGCGGGGCCTCTTAATATGAATCCGAGCTAGGATTGTAAAAAGTTGCCGCCATCTTGAAATTCTTGAAATACAGTCCGATTTGGTTCAAAATCGGTATCTGAGGGTCCGCGTGGCCTCTTAATATGAATCCGAGCTTGGATCGTAAAAAAGTTGCCACCATCTTGAAAAAAAAAATTTTTTTTATTGAGAAACAAACAGTCGCACATAAACATTATCAGACATGAATGAGCATAAAATAGACCTATAGTTTCCTAAATGTATGATAAAAACAATACGTGGCTACTGCACAATGAGAAACAAATGTTCTTATTCTTATCTATCCACATAGGCCGGATTTTATAAGGATCCGCAAGACCCCATGTCGGTAAACAGGTATGTAAAAAATGTGCTTAGTAATTAAATATTTGATCCGACATTTTGGTCCAACAGGTCCCCACAAGATCGGGTCTTGACATACAATGCAGTAAAATACCTACTCCTCGATTAATTTATTACAATTAAACATAAATACTTGCTAATAAATTTTAAGTCTATCTAAACGCTTTTTTCAATAATGTACATGTACAGTTAAATATATCCATTCCTACGAGAAGTTTATTATTATTGAATAATTTGCAAGCACGCTTTACAAACGCATTTTCGGCGTAACAAGTCCGACTGCGAGGAATAGAGAAAATATCTTTTTTGCGACACTGGCGCTTTATTAAGAGGCCCCGCGGACGCTTAGATATCGATTTTGAACCAAATCGGACTGTATTTCAAGAATTTCAAGATGGCGGCAACTTTTTTACAATCCAAGCTCGAATTCATATTAAGAGGCCCCGCGATAGCTCGGATATCGATTTTGAACCAAATCGGACTGTATTTCAAGAATTTCAAGATGGCGGCAACTTTTTTACAATCCAAGCTCGAATTCATATTAAGAGGCCCCGCGATAGCTCAGATATCGATTTTGAACCAAATCGGACTGTATTTCAAGAATTTCAAGATGGCGGCAACTTTTTTACGATCCAAGCTCGGATTCATATTAAGAGGCCTCGCGGACGCTCAGATATCGATTTTGGACCAAATCGGGCTGTATTTCATGAATTTCAAGATGGCGGCCACTTTTTTACAATCCATTCATATTAAGAGGCCCCGCGGACCCTTAGATATCGATTTTGAACCAAATCGGACTGTATTTCAAGAATTTCAAGATGGCGGCAACTTTTTTACAATCCAAGCTCGGATTCATATTAAGAGGCCCGGCGGACCCTTAGATATCGATTTTGAACCAAATCGGACTGTATTTCAAGAATTTCAAGATGGGGGCAATTCAATTTGAACGAAATGGGACTGTATTTAAAGAACTTCTATTTATATTAAAAGACCTCGAGCCCTCAGATATCAATTTGGAACACTATTTAAGTGACATCATAAAAAGCACGTGAACCTTACCGATATTTAAAGTCGGTTTTATAAAGTCAAACTTGACACCCCTTCAGAATAGTTAGCGCAAACTCAATGAGTTTGCGCTAAACTTCCTCGTCTCCCGCTTCCCCGCGTTCTCCCCCTTTCGTAAACCCGCGTGGCCCTGAGCTTGCAGACTGTATGTAGTTAGACTGTGGTACTAGCTTGCTTAGGCGATACTTGCATGAAATGGATTTATTAATGTCACAAAAACAGTTGTTTTTATAGAGCCTTCCAGAGGACGTAACAAAAAGTATGGGTATGGTATTAGAATAGCACGCAGGCATTATTGAGTTTGCTTTATAGCTTCGATGTACTCGTATGTATAGTTAAAACTATTTTAACTGGACTCATGAATGGCCTTTGTTCTCAGCTTATGAATAGACATTGTTTGCGAGCACGTGCTATTTTTTGCAAGAAAAAGGGTTGCGCCACATAAAATGTTCATTGAATAATGAAGACATAGGATAGTTTTTCCCCCGGAAATCATCCCCCAAGGGAGTAGAAAGGAGGCACGATATAAACGGGTGCAATGCGGACGGAGTCAAGGCAGAAGGTAGTTCATCATCATCATATCAGCCGAAAGACGTCCACTGCTGGACCTCCCCCAAAGAGTGCCAAAGAGACCGGTCCTGCGCCACCCGCATCCAGCGGACTCCCGCGACCTTTATCAGTCCACCTTGTTGGGGGCCTACCCACGCATCGCCTTCCGGTACACACATTGCACGTAGAACCGAAGGTAGTTATTACAAGCTTTTATTTAGTTTCACCTGTCCCGTTGTCTGTCAGTCTGTAATCAAATCTTGCAAGTTAAATTTGACCCACTTCCCGGTTTCCGAATGAGCTGAAATTTTGCATGCATATGTATATCGCATGACAATGCAATATTATGCTGACATGGAGCTGATCTAATGCTGGAGCTGGAAGGTGGCCATAGGAACTCCGCAATAAAACGACACAACCCTATCGAGTTTGGGCTCGTTAGAATCGTCTCAATGAGTAGTTGATGATGGTATGCAGAAAAGTAAAGTCGGCAATAAAAGCTTGTACACAGAAACTTATAAAAAAAAAATACGGTACCTTTCGCCCGCGCTTGTTGGCGGGCCGGTCGCTGTCGGAGCCCGAGGCGCGCTCGCGGCGCTTCTTGCCCTTGCGGCCCTCGCCCTTCTCCTTGCGCTTCGCTTTCTTACCTTCCGCCCACGCTTGTTGGCGGGCCGGTCGCTGTCGGAGCCCGAGGCGCGCTCGCGGCGCTTCTTGCCCTTGCGGCCCTCGCCCTTCTCCTTGCGCTTCGCTTTCTTACCTTCCGCCCACGCTTGTTGGCGGGCCGGTCGCTGTCGGAGCCCGAGGCGCGCTCGCGGCGCTTCTTGCCCTTGCGGCCCTCGCCCTTCTCCTTGCGCTTCGCTTTCTTACCTTCCGCCCACGCTTGTTGGCGGGCCGGTCGCTGTCGGAGCCCGAGGCGCGCTCGCGGCGCTTCTTGCCCTTGCGGCCCTCGCCCTTCTCCTTGCGCTTCGCTTTCTTACCTTCCGCCCACGCTTGTTGGCGGGCCGGTCGCTGTCGGAGCCCGAGGCGCGCTCGCGGCGCTTCTTGCCCTTGCGGCCCTCGCCCTTCTCCTTGCGCTTCGCTTTCTTACCTTCCGCCCACGCTTGTTGGCGGGCCGGTCGCTGTCGGAGCCCGAGGCGCGCTCGCGGCGCTTCTTGCCCTTGCGGCCCTCGCCCTTCTCCTTGCGCTTCGCTTTCTTACCTTCCGCCCACGCTTGTTGGCGGGCCGGTCGCTGTCGGAGCCCGAGGCGCGCTCGCGGCGCTTCTTGCCCTTGCGGCCCTCGCCCTTCTCCTTGCGCTTCGCTTTCTTACCTTCCGCCCACGCTTGTTGGCGGGCCGGTCGCTGTCGGAGCCCGAGGCGCGCTCGCGGCGCTTCTTGCCCTTGCGGCCCTCGCCCTTCTCCTTGCGCTTCGCTTTCTTACCTTCCGCCCACGCTTGTTGGCGGGCCGGTCGCTGTCGGAGCCCGAGGCGCGCTCGCGGCGCTTCTTGCCCTTGCGGCCCTCGCCCTTCTCCTTGCGCTTCGCTTTCTTACCTTCCGCCCACGCTTGTTGGCGGGCCGGTCGCTGTCGGAGCCCGAGGCGCGCTCGCGGCGCTTCTTGCCCTTGCGGCCCTCGCCCTTCTCCTTGCGCTTCGCTTTCTTACCTTCCGCCCACGCTTGTTGGCGGGCCGGTCGCTGTCGGAGCCCGAGGCGCGCTCGCGGCGCTTCTTGCCCTTGCGGCCCTCGCCCTTCTCCTTGCGCTTCGCTTTCTTACCTTCCGCCCACGCTTGTTGGCGGGCCGGTCGCTGTCGGAGCCCGAGGCGCGCTCGCGGCGCTTCTTGCCCTTGCGGCCCTCGCCCTTCTCCTTGCGCTTCGCTTTCTTACCTTCCGCCCACGCTTGTTGGCGGGCCGGTCGCTGTCGGAGCCCGAGGCGCGCTCGCGGCGCTTCTTGCCCTTGCGGCCCTCGCCCTTCTCCTTGCGCTTCGCTTTCTTACCTTCCGCCCACGCTTGTTGGCGGGCCGGTCGCTGTCGGAGCCCGAGGCGCGCTCGCGGCGCTTCTTGCCCTTGCGGCCCTCGCCCTTCTCCTTGCGCTTCGCTTTCTTACCTTCCGCCCACGCTTGTTGGCGGGCCGGTCGCTGTCGGAGCCCGAGGCGCGCTCGCGGCGCTTCTTGCCCTTGCGGCCCTCGCCCTTCTCCTTGCGCTTCGCTTTCTTCTCCCGTCTGAAACGATATTCAATAACATTACTAAACATACTTACTCACTTTCAACGCTGGGTAAATGACCCAAGATCCTTATGCAAGCCTTTTTCCTATTTTGCGTCGCCTCACGCGAGTTGTCTGCGCCGAGATCATTGAGCTTCGTCACTAAAGCTGTATATGGGCCGGAAGTCAACTTTCACCGCCTGCTAAGTACTTCCGGTTATTTCAGGACTGACATACATAGGTTTACTCTCTCTACGATTAAAGGGTTAAATGATGAATTTTTACTTTTAGGCGAACTTTGATATCTTAGTAGGGCAGTTTCAGGTTATAATGTGGACACGCTGCACAAAAGCACCAAATTTTTTTCAGGTACTAGTGGGTAAGTAGCTTTAAGTTTTTGATAGGAATCAACTCCTCCGTCGGCCATCTTTTTTTTACGGGTGTCATTTTGTATTATAGGTATATTATTAATATCTCGGCCTCTAAATCACTTAGAATCACAAACTTGGTGTCTAAATATACATATTTGGGGTCAGGGAATTCAACTAGATATTTTTTAGGGTCGAGTTTCCAAAGGATACCATACGGAACCCGTTACCAAGCCTCCGCTGTGGGTCCGTCTTTCTGCGTGTCAGGAATAGCTAGACTGTTAACCTTATTATTCTTTTATTATTTGTAATTATAGTAGATATATTAGGTCCTTACCTATGAAATTGGCGGTTTTTTCACAGATATTATTTTGTACGTAATTTATTCATTTCTGTTGCAACTTCCAAATTATTTTTTAATTTATTATAAGACTATGTAACAAAGGTTTTAAATACAAAAAAAAGGTTCGAATTTTTTATTTAGTGTTTCAAATTAAAGCTTGAAACCGCCCTTTTCATGTGCTGCCGGTTAAAGTGTTTCAATTACGTATAGTTTTATGATGCGAACTATTTTTAAGGAATGAAGATATGTGTAAAGTAGCTTAAAAGTTTTCTATATTCCTACCAAAATTTAGTTTGCTTTGAATTTGACATTGCTGAATAATCCGCAAAATTCAATGTATGAAAATCACAGTTTTCATAAAATTCTCCATACACACCGCCAATTTCATAGGTAAGGACCTAATAGTTATACATAGTCTGCGGAAATTTCAAGTGTATATCTAATACGGTTCTAGAAATATACCGTTTGTAATGGGCGAGAAAAAAAACGCCTTAAAATGATTTTCAATGTATGGGAGCACTGTTTAATTTTTAATATATTTTTATAAATTTTAGTTATAATAGCAATAGAAATACAAACTCTGTGAAAATTTTAACAGTCTAGCTATTACTGACACGCAGATAGACGGACCCACAGCGGAGGCTTAACAGGGTTCCGTTTGCTATCCTTTGGGAATTCGAACTTAAAAAATATCTAGTTGAATTCCCTGACCCCAAATATGTTCTTAGACACCAAGTTTGTGATTCTAAGTGATTTAGAACCCAAGATATTAATAATATACCTATAATTCAAAATTACCCCCATAAAAAAAAGATGGCCGTCGGAGGAGCTGGTTCCTATCAAAAACATAAAGCTATGTACCTAACTAGTACCTGAAAAAAATTTGGTGCTTTTGTCCGGTGTGTCCACGTTTACGACAATTTGTTCCGGCAGTCTGCCCCACTGTCTATGACATTATAAATTTAAATTATGACAATAATAATGGACATGGTTAGTTATTATTAAATTGTTATTATTCTTCTATTTTTATTGATTGCTCTGGACGATCACAATAGGGATTCTTGTAAATTGACATGAGATTTATAATTTTATCTTATATTGTGAATAAATGGATCTGAATCAGACGCCACATGTCTCGTACTGTTGTCACATGATGTAAATTTTGACCAGAAGTGAAGGATTGTTCAAACTTTCGGCCAATTTCAGGTGCGATAATCTTCAGATTCTTGCTCAGCGCAACTTTCTCGACCTGCTGCCATGCAGTTAATCGTGTTGTCGTGAGACGTAGGTGTATTGTGAGTGGGCTTACGGACTAACCGGACGTTTTCCATTGGGCCGACCCACAGACGCTCTCTACACTGCACGGTCGTCTCTCATCCTCTCCAGTTTATGGTTGCGACTTGGAGATAACCATAAACTTCCGGGTTCCTGTAGCTCTAGTATAACGCGAACGGAACGCGTTTGCGTTTAGTTTCCATTTATAAGGCAACGCGAAGAGCGCCTCTGGTGGTAACTATAAAATTAGAAGCTACGCATTGCCATACACATTGAAACTAAACGCAAACGCGTTCGAAAATAAAACTTATACTAGAGCTACGGATCTAAAGGGGTGAGAGTTCGCCAGCACTTGAAGGACACCGGCGTTTCGAGGCAGTGTGATGTAATATTGACATTTAAAATCGATGCACTGCGTTTTTCGTCTTCTCTTTAACTTTTTTTCTACTCGTCTTCTCTTTAACTATTTTTGAATTAAGATTTCGTACACGAAACTAAGATCACATACTTTTTAATCCTGGAGCTCCACGAGCTCGTCACGGAGCTCGTGGTTTCATAAGATAACCGCTAGCAGTCATCTTATGAATCCGCGAGCTGTATAAGATAACCGCCAGCAGTCATCTTATGAATCCGCGAGCTGTATAAGATAACCGCCAGCAGTCATCTTATGAATCCGCGAGCTGTATAAGATAACCGCCAGCAGTCATCTTATGAATCCGCGAGCTGTATAAGATAACCGCCAGCAGTCATCTTATGAATCCGCGAGCTGTATAAGATAACCGCCAGCAGTCATCTTATGATTCCGCGAGCTGTATAAGATAACCGCCAGCAGTCATCTTATGAATCCGCGAGCTGTATAAGATAACCGCCAGCAGTCATCTTATGATTCCGCGAGCTGTATAAGATAACCGCCAGCAGTCATCTTATGAATCCGCGAGCTGTATAAGATAACCGCCAGCAGTCATCTTATGAATCCGCGAGCTGTATAAGATAACTGTGAAGACATCAACGCGCAAAGATACTAAGCTGCTGCGCTTCATTTCAGCAGGGCAATTTTTAATAGATACCAAGTTTGTTAAATAAATTATCATTTCCGTTGACTCGTAGAAAAAGTATTGTATACAATAGTTATATAATTAGCTTTTTGTACTCGACGATTAAAATATGTGTATTAAGATTTCATAGAGAATACTGCAACGTCACTCTTTTCATAGTTGTAGTTCATGTTACTGTCGAAACAATCGAAATAACTACTTTTCGATACGATCCAGACAACTAAAATAAATTCGACCAATCACGTGGCTGCTTTACTGAACTGTAATGAATTGGACCAATAGAATCGCTTTGATGTCGTACGCTCGTTGATGTCTTTTAAGATATCAACAAGCGTACGAGCGATGAGCTGCACTTCGTTTCAACAGTATCGAGTTTGTTTAATTAGTTCAGTTGACTAGTAGAAAATTAATTTTAATGAACTTGTACAAAAAGTATTGTTCACAATAGTGTTATAACCAAGCTTTTTAATCTCGTACCTTACTTAGGCCACTCAGCAAGCTTCGTGGCCTAAACACGGTACTCGACTAAAAAGCTCTCTATTATAACACGATTGTGAAAAATACTATTTTAAGTCTCGCGTACCTTAATTAGGCCACTCAGCAAGCTTCGTGACCTAAACGTGGTACTCGACTTAAACGACTATTATTTCGCACCTATTCAGTGGTATTTTGCTGTAGTTACTACTTAAATACTGACTATACCAGCACTTTAATATAACGGTTTTCAGATATAAATGTGATACTTTCGGCCGGTAATGTAATCTAAAAGAAAGTAAACCGAGTATTAACTTCTCCTCATTAAGACAATCGCTGCCACTTCCTGAATCAGACACGTATTCGTCCTTCCTCCTCCCGCGTCCCTTCTGCTTGTACTCGAGCGACATGTCAGCGAAAAGGAGAGCATTCTTGGTCTTCTCTTTGTACCAGTGCTAAAGGCACTGGATTACTCTTATGGATTTTAAGAAAATGGCTACAGAACCTAACTCCCCATGCTGGCCCAGTGCAGTTTGAGGACTCACTCTAGATATTCTTAGAAAAACACTAACTTTTCCTGATTCGGACGACGGTGCTAGTACTCTCTAGAATTAAATGACTCCTGTTATGGAAAGGCCTTTAGGTCCCAACTTCCCAGTTCAGTATGAGGAGTCATTGTAGAAAAACAAAGAAAAACGCAGTACTAACTTCTCCTCATTTGGCCTATCGCTACCACTTCCTGAATCAGACACATATTCCTCCTTCCTTCTCCCTCTCCCCTTCTACTTGGAATTTTAAAGAAAGGGCTATAGAGCCTAGTTCCCCATGCTAGCTCAGTGCAGTTTAAGGACTCACTGTAGAAATCAAATCATCAATAATCGCAAAAAGAAAAAGAAACAGTACTAACTTCTCCTCATTCGGGCGATCGCTACCACTTCCTGAGTCAGACACATATTGGTCCTTCCTTCTCCTCTTCTATTTGTAATTTTAAGGAAATGACTATAGAGCCTAGCTCCCCATGCTGGCTCACTGCAGTTTAAGGAAACTATAGAAATCAAATCATCAAAAATCGCAAAAAGAAAAAGAAACACTACTAACTTCTCATCATTCGGGCGATCGCTGCCACTTCCGGAATCGGACACGTATTCGTCCTTCCTCCTCCCGCGGCCCCTCTGCTTGTTCTCGAGCGGCATGTCAGCGAACAGCAGAGCGTTCTTGGTCTTCTCCTTGAACTCTTGTCTCTTCTGCAGGTTTTCGACGGTGCTCTTCTGTTGGAGCTCCTCTCGGCGGCGGCGCTCTTCTTCCTGAAAAATGGAAATGATTTTAGAATTTAGTATAATCTACATAGTCATCATCATTCATAATTAGCACTACTGTGTGCTAGACTATTTCGTTACGTTCAAAGGTTCGTGTCTAAACAGAATATGGACATATCTAATAATTTACTATGCATATTGTGCTACTCTTTGGGGGAGGCATATGTCCAGCAGTGAACGTTTTTCGGCTGATATGATTAGATTTTTTTTTTTTTATATTATTATAAAAAAGCAATTACATTTAACAAGTTTCATTAAACTCGCCAAACTGTGACGTTTCATGGCGAGAAACGCTCATGTTTTATACTTTAATAACTTATTTAAATCTAACAATTTTTAATGAAAAAAAAGAATATAAAAAAGTACATAAAATCAGCACTGGGCAAACCTCTCAAAGAATGCTCAGGAAAAGCTGCAATACGCGACGAGTGGCGAAGGATCCCGAAGCTAGCTATTGCCCGGAGACAGGAGCACGAGCACTCTGTCAAGAGTGTACCACAACAAGTAGGGTTCGTTTTTTTTTGGCCACCATAGCACTTAGAAAAGGATACGTGGCAGACCTCGTCGGCGATGGAAAGACGAGCTAGACTCCTTTTTAAAAGAATGGCCAGACTGCTCAGAATCGGGACCATTGGAAAAAGTGGGGGGAGGCCTTTGCCCAGCAGTGGAACACTACACTTAATAATAAAAATTATAATGGTGGCTGCTTTCTGATGGTTTCGTGCTGCCTGTACCGCTTAATGACTTCGTCCTACTGCATATACTAAAACGAGACGAATGTAGAATCTACTGCCTCCTATGGGTTCACGCTTCTCGCGTAGTAACTTCCTTGTCGTTTAGCCGTCTCGCTCGCGCGACGAGCCACTGCATCTACTAAAGTAGGACGCATATATCACCTGTTGCTTCCTAAAGTTCTCGCGTTGCTCGCGCTGCCTGTCCCGCAAGGTGACCTCCTCGTCGTGTTGCCGTCTCGCTCGCGCCACGTGCCACTGCATCTACTAAAGTAGGACGCATATATCACCTGTTGCTTCCTAAAGTTCTCGCGTTGCTCGCGCTGCCTGTCCCGCAAGGTGACCTCCTCGTCGTGTTGCCGTCTCGCTCGCGCCACGTGCCACTGCATCTACTAAAGTAGGACGCATATATCACCTGTTGCTTCCTAAAGTTCTCGCGTTGCTCGCGCTGCCTGTCCCGCAAGGTGACCTCCTCGTCGTGTTGCCGTCTCGCTCGCGCCACGTGCCACTGCATCTACTAAAGTAGGACGCATATATCACCTGTTGCTTCCTAAAGTTCTCGCGTTGCTCGCGCTGCCTGTCCCGCAAGGTGACCTCCTCGTCGTGTTGCCGTCTCGCTCGCGCCACGTGCCACTGCATCTACTAAAGTAGGACGCATAGATCACCTGTTGCTTCCTAAAGTTCTCGCGTTGCTCGCGCTGCCTGTCCCGCAAGGTGACCTCCTCGTCGTGTTGCCGTCTCGCTCGCGCCACGTGCCACTGCATCTACTAAAGTAGGACGCATATATCACCTGTTGCTTCCTAAAGTTCTCGCGTTGCTCGCGCTGCCTGTCCCGCAAGGTGACCTCCTCGTCGTGTTGCCGTCTCGCTCGCGCCACGTGCCACTGCATCTACTAAAGTAGGACGCATATATCACCTGTTGCTTCCTAAAGTTCTCGCGTTGCTCGCGCTGCCTGTCCCGCAAGGTGACCTCCTCGTCGTGTTGCCGTCTCGCTCGCGCCACGTGCCACTGCATCTACTAAAGTAGGACGCATAGATCACCTGTTGCTTCCTAAAGTTCTCGCGTTGCTCGCGCTGCCTGTCCCGCAAGGTGACCTCCTCGTCGTGTTGCCGTCTCGCTCGCGCCACGTGCCACTGCATCTACTAAAGTAGGACGCATAGATCACCTGTTGCTTCCTAAAGTTCTCGCGTTGCTCGCGCTGCCTGTCCCGCAAGGTGACCTCCTCGTCGTGTTGCCGTCTCGCTCGCGCCACGTGCCACTGCATCTACTAAAGTAGGACGCATATATCACCTGTTGCTTCCTAAAGTTCTCGCGTTGCTCGCGCTGCCTGTCCCGCAAGGTGACCTCCTCGTCGTGTTGCCGTCTCGCTCGCGCCACGTGCCACTGCATCTACTAAAGTAGGACGCATAGATCACCTGTTGCTTCCTAAAGTTCTCGCGTTGCTCGCGCTGCCTGTCCCGCAAGGTGACCTCCTCGTCGTGTTGCCGTCTCGCTCGCGCCACGTGCCACTGCATCTACTAAAGTAGGACGCATAGATCACCTGTTGCTTCCTAAAGTTCTCGCGTTGCTCGCGCTGCCTGTCCCGCAAGGTGACCTCCTCGTCGTGTTGCCGTCTCGCTCGCGCCACGTGCCACTGCATCTACTAAAGTAGGACGCATATATCACCTGTTGCTTCCTAAAGTTCTCGCGTTGCTCGCGCTGCCTGTCCCGCAAGGTGACCTCCTCGTCGTGTTGCCGTCTCGCTCGCGCCACGTGCCACTGCATCTACTAAAGTAGGACGCATATATCACCTGTTGCTTCCTAAAGTTCTCGCGTTGCTCGCGCTGCCTGTCCCGCAAGGTGACCTCCTCGTCGTGTTGCCGTCTCGCTCGCGCCACGTGCCACTGCATCTACTAAAGTAGGACGCATATATCACCTGTTGCTTCCTAAAGTTCTCGCGTTGCTCGCGCTGCCTGTCCCGCAAGGTGACCTCCTCGTCGTGTTGCCGTCTCGCTCGCGCCACGTGCCACTGCATCTACTAAAGTAGGACGCATAGATCACCTGTTGCTTCCTAAAGTTCTCGCGTTGCTCGCGCTGCCTGTCCCGCAAGGTGACCTCCTCGTCGTGTTGCCGTCTCGCTCGCGCCACGTGCCACTGCATCTACTAAAGTAGGACGCATAGATCACCTGTTGCTTCCTAAAGTTCTCGCGTTGCTCGCGCTGCCTGTCCCGCAAGGTGACCTCCTCGTCGTGTTGCCGTCTCGCTCGCGCCACGTGCCACTGCATCTACTAAAGTAGGACGCATATATCACCTGTTGCTTCCTAAAGTTCTCGCGTTGCTCGCGCTGCCTGTCCCGCAAGGTGACCTCCTCGTCGTGTTGCCGTCTCGCTCGCGCCACGTGCCACTGCATCTACTAAAGTAGGACGCATATATCACCTGTTGCTTCCTAAAGTTCTCGCGTTGCTCGCGCTGCCTGTCCCGCAAGGTGACCTCCTCGTCGTGTTGCCGTCTCGCTCGCGCCACGTGCCACTGCATCTACTAAAGTAGGACGCATATATCACCTGTTGCTTCCTAAAGTTCTCGCGTTGCTCGCGCTGCCTGTCCCGCAAGGTGACCTCCTCGTCGTGTTGCCGTCTCGCTCGCGCCACGTGCCACTGCATCTACTAAAGTAGGACGCATATATCACCTGTTGCTTCCTAAAGTTCTCGCGTTGCTCGCGCTGCCTGTCCCGCAAGGTGACCTCCTCGTCGTGTTGCCGTCTCGCTCGCGCCACGTGCCACTGCATCTACTAAAGTAGGACGCATATATCACCTGTTGCTTCCTAAAGTTCTCGCGTTGCTCGCGCTGCCTGTCCCGCAAGGTGACCTCCTCGTCGTGTTGCCGTCTCGCTCGCGCCACGTGCCACTGCATCTACTAAAGTAGGACGCATATATCACCTGTTGCTTCCTAAAGTTCTCGCGTTGCTCGCGCTGCCTGTCCCGCAAGGTGACCTCCTCGTCGTGTTGCCGTCTCGCTCGCGCCACGTGCCACTGCATCTACTAAAGTAGGACGCATATATCACCTGTTGCTTCCTAAAGTTCTCGCGTTGCTCGCGCTGCCTGTCCCGCAAGGTGACCTCCTCGTCGTGTTGCCGTCTCGCTCGCGCCACGTGCCACTGCATCTACTAAAGTAGGACGCATATATCACCTGTTGCTTCCTAAAGTTCTCGCGTTGCTCGCGCTGCCTGTCCCGCAAGGTGACCTCCTCGTCGTGTTGCCGTCTCGCTCGCGCCACGTGCCACTGCATCTACTAAAGTAGGACGCATATATCACCTGTTGCTTCCTAAAGTTCTCGCGTTGCTCGCGCTGCCTGTCCCGCAAGGTGACCTCCTCGTCGTGTTGCCGTCTCGCTCGCGCCACGTGCCACTGCATCTACTAAAGTAGGACGCATATATCACCTGTTGCTTCCTAAAGTTCTCGCGTTGCTCGCGCTGCCTGTCCCGCAAGGTGACCTCCTCGTCGTGTTGCCGTCTCGCTCGCGCCACGTGCCACTGCATCTACTAAAGTAGGACGCATATATCACCTGTTGCTTCCTAAAGTTCTCGCGTTGCTCGCGCTGCCTGTCCCGCAAGGTGACCTCCTCGTCGTGTTGCCGTCTCGCTCGCGCCACGTGCCACTGCATCTACTAAAGTAGGACGCATATATCACCTGTTGCTTCCTAAAGTTCTCGCGTTGCTCGCGCTGCCTGTCCCGCAAGGTGACCTCCTCGTCGTGTTGCCGTCTCGCTCGCGCCACGTGCCACTGCATCTACTAAAGTAGGACGCATATATCACCTGTTGCTTCCTAAAGTTCTCGCGTTGCTCGCGCTGCCTGTCCCGCAAGGTGACCTCCTCGTCGTGTTGCCGTCTCGCTCGCGCCACGTGTCACTGCATCTACTAAAGTAGGACGCATATATCACCTGTTGCTTCCTAAAGTTCTCGCGTTGCTCGCGCTGCCTGTCCCGCAAGGTGACCTCCTCGTCGTGTTGCCGTCTCGCTCGCGCCACGTGCCACTGCATCTACTAAAGTAGGACGCATATATCACCTGTTGCTTCCTAAAGTTCTCGCGTTGCTCGTGCTGCCTGTCCCGCAAGGTGACCTCCTCGTCGTGTTGCCGTCTCGCTCGCGCCACGTGCCACTGCATCTACTAAAGTAGGACGCATATATCACCTGTTGCTTCCTAAAGTTCTCGCGTTGCTCGCGCTGCCTGTCCCGCAAGGTGACCTCCTCGTCGTGTTGCCGTCTCGCTCGCGCCACGTGCCACTGCATCTACTAAAGTAGGACGCATATATCACCTGTTGCTTCCTAAAGTTCTCGCGTTGCTCGCGCTGCCTGTCCCGCAAGGTGACCTCCTCGTCGTGTTGCCGTCTCGCTCGCGCCACGTGCCACTGCATCTACTAAAGTAGGACGCATATATCACCTGTTGCTTCCTAAAGTTCTCGCGTTGCTCGCGCTGCCTGTCCCGCAAGGTGACCTCCTCGTCGTGTTGCCGTCTCGCTCGCGCCACGTGCCACTGCATCTACTAAAGTAGGACGCATATATCACCTGTTGCTTCCTAAAGTTCTCGCGTTGCTCGCGCTGCCTGTCCCGCAAGGTGACCTCCTCGTCGTGTTGCCGTCTCGCTCGCGCCACGTGCCACTGCATCTACTAAAGTAGGACGCATATATCACCTGTTGCTTCCTAAAGTTCTCGCGTTGCTCGCGCTGCCTGTCCCGCAAGGTGACCTCCTCGTCGTGTTGCCGTCTCGCTCGCGCCACGTGCCACTGCATCTACTAAAGTAGGACGCATATATCACCTGTTGCTTCCTAAAGTTCTCGCGTTGCTCGCGCTGCCTGTCCCGCAAGGTGACCTCCTCGTCGTGTTGCCGTCTCGCTCGCGCCACGTGCCACTGCATCTACTAAAGTAGGACGCATATATCACCTGTTGCTTCCTAAAGTTCTCGCGTTGCTCGCGCTGCCTGTCCCGCAAGGTGACCTCCTCGTCGTGTTGCCGTCTCGCTCGCGCCACGTGCCACTGCATCTACTAAAGTAGGACGCATATATCACCTGTTGCTTCCTAAAGTTCTCGCGTTGCTCGCGCTGCCTGTCCCGCAAGGTGACCTCCTTGTCGTGTTGCCGTCTCGCTCGCGCCACGTGCCACTGCATCTACTAAAGTAGGACGCATAGATCACCTGTTGCTTCCTAAAGTTCTCGCGTTGCTCGCGCTGCCTGTCCCGCAAGGTGACCTCCTCGTCGTGTTGCCGTCTCGCTCGCGCCACGTGCCACTGCATCTACTAAAGTAGGACGCATATATCACCTGTTGCTTCCTAAAGTTCTCGCGTTGCTCGCGCTGCCTGTCCCGCAAGGTGACCTCCTCGTCGTGTTGCCGTCTCGCTCGCGCCACGTGCCACTGCATCTACTAAAGTAGGACGCATAGATCACCTGTTGCTTCCTAAAGTTCTCGCGTTGCTCGCGCTGCCTGTCCCGCAAGGTGACCTCCTCGTCGTGTTGCCGTCTCGCTCGCGCCACGTGCCACTGCATCTACTAAAGTAGGACGCATATATCACCTGTTGCTTCCTAAAGTTCTCGCGTTGCTCGCGCTGCCTGTCCCGCAAGGTGACCTCCTCGTCGTGTTGCCGTCTCGCTCGCGCCACGTGCCACTGCATCTACTAAAGTAGGACGCATATATCACCTGTTGCTTCCTAAAGTTCTCGCGTTGCTCGCGCTGCCTGTCCCGCAAGGTGACCTCCTCGTCGTGTTGCCGTCTCGCTCGCGCCACGTGCCACTGCATCTACTAAAGTAGGACGCATAGATCACCTGTTGCTTCCTAAAGTTCTCGCGTTGCTCGCGCTGCCTGTCCCGCAAGGTGACCTCCTCGTCGTGTTGCCGTCTCGCTAGCGCCACGTGCCACTGCATCTACTAAAGTAGGACGCATATATCACCTGTTGCTTCCTAAAGTTCTCGCGTTGCTCGCGCTGCCTGTCCCGCAAGGTGACCTCCTCGTCGTGTTGCCGTCTCGCTCGCGCCACGTGCCACTGCATCTACTAAAGTAGGACGCATATATCACCTGTTGCTTCCTAAAGTTCTCGCGTTGCTCGCGCTGCCTGTCCCGCAAGGTGACCTCCTCGTCGTGTTGCCGTCTCGCTCGCGCCACGTGCCACTGCATCTACTAAAGTAGGACGCATATATCACCTGTTGCTTCCTAAAGTTCTCGCGTTGCTCGCGCTGCCTGTCCCGCAAGGTGACCTCCTCGTCGTGTTGCCGTCTCGCTCGCGCCACGTGCCACTGCATCTACTAAAGTAGGACGCATATATCACCTGTTGCTTCCTAAAGTTCTCGCGTTGCTCGCGCTGCCTGTCCCGCAAGGTGACCTCCTCGTCGTGTTGCCGTCTCGCTCGCGCCACGTGCCACTGCATCTACTAAAGTAGGACGCATATATCACCTGTTGCTTCCTAAAGTTCTCGCGTTGCTCGCGCTGCCTGTCCCGCAAGGTGACCTCCTCGTCGTGTTGCCGTCTCGCTCGCGCCACGTGCCACTGCATCTACTAAAGTAGGACGCATATATCACCTGTTGCTTCCTAAAGTTCTCGCGTTGCTCGCGCTGCCTGTCCCGCAAGGTGACCTCCTCGTCGTGTTGCCGTCTCGCTCGCGCCACGTGCCACTGCATCTACTAAAGTAGGACGCATATATCACCTGTTGCTTCCTAAAGTTCTCGCGTTGCTCGCGCTGCCTGTCCCGCAAGGTGACCTCCTCGTCGTGTTGCCGTCTCGCTCGCGCCACGTGCCACTGCATCTACTAAAGTAGGACGCATATATCACCTGTTGCTTCCTAAAGTTCTCGCGTTGCTCGCGCTGCCTGTCCCGCAAGGTGACCTCCTCGTCGTGTTGCCGTCTCGCTCGCGCCACGTGCCACTGCATCTACTAAAGTAGGACGCATAGATCACCTGTTGCTTCCTAAAGTTCTCGCGTTGCTCGCGCTGCCTGTCCCGCAAGGTGACCTCCTCGTCGTGTTGCCGTCTCGCTCGCGCCACGTGCCACTGCATCTACTAAAGTAGGACGCATATATCACCTGTTGCTTCCTAAAGTTCTCGCGTTGCTCGCGCTGCCTGTCCCGCAAGGTGACCTCCTCGTCGTGTTGCCGTCTCGCTCGCGCCACGTGCCACTGCATCTACTAAAGTAGGACGCATAGATCACCTGTTGCTTCCTAAAGTTCTCGCGTTGCTCGCGCTGCCTGTCCCGCAAGGTGACCTCCTCGTCGTGTTGCCGTCTCGCTCGCGCCACGTGCCACTGCGCTTGCGAGAGCAGGTCGGCGCATGTTCTCGCTTCCGCCGCGGCCGCTGCCGGCTCGTAGCGAGCTCGTTCGGCGCCCTCGCCGTTTTCCGTCGACGCCAAGCGTTGGAAGTATCTAGAAATAAGTAATATATAATAATAATTACAGATTAGTACAGGGATCATTGGAGAAGTCTGGAGGAGACATTCACCCTTAGAGAAGGGGTTCTTGCATGACATCACACTCACAATAACCAGGAACTTTAAAAAATAAAAATAAAATATATATAAAATAAAATATAAATATATGCATTTAGATAAATGTATGGGATTATTATTGTACTTTTATATATTTTTTTGTATCTTATACTCAATTAATCGTCTCAATTGTTTATTTTTTAAACAAATATAAGAATTGTGTAGGAATGCTAATTTTATTAAGTATTGAACTATTGTTTTGTTACTTTGTTTTTAATGCAAGAAATAGCAGGCTTTTTTTTATTACAGGTAAGGTATACGAAACATGCTCATTATTCATCTACGTGAGACCAATGCGGCCGATTTCATTATTTAAAATACGTGATTACTGTATTATGTAGCTCTAAATAAATATATGTACCATAGATTTTATTTACTAGGCAGCACGTAGTAATTACGTTCTGAGACTAAGTCCGTGGACCGCTTTCTATACTACGTCAAGTATATATCTCTCCTTCAACACATGCGACGCTCAATGTGAATGCTGCGTTGTACAGTAAGGCAGTGTCGTATGGCGCGACCCTCCTCGCCCGCAGCAAGGTAGCAAGTACACCTAGAGTGACATTAATCCACTCACTTGTGAGAGACTTGCAGCTCGTGAACCGCCCGCAGCACAACATCCAGCGAAGACCTCTCATCCTTCAACACATATGAGGCCAGCCTCCTCAATGTTAAAGCAGCATTGTACAACAGAGCTGTGTCGTGTGGCGCGACCCGCCGTGCCCGCAGCAAGGCAGCGCGCGCGGCGTGCACTCGCCCGGCTAGTCCATGTGCTCGCGCCAGCCACGTCAGCCATTCCACGTCGTGATGCATGCGGAATTTGCGGATACAGTTCTCGTACTGTGGAAAAACACGTGATAAAACAATAGGGTATCTTCACCTATCAAAATGAGATTATCAAAGTATTTTTTTTATATAGCTTTTACCATACGAAATACGAATATAGTATTTTGCACCATTTTATTATAAAAAACGTAAGATTGACTGAAAACGCCAACCGCCATTTTTATCTCGTGAGTGACGTCAGTATAATACAAATAAAATACAATCTATGTCTAAAGGATATGCACATTTGACGTTTCTATGTTTCTGCTCTTATTAGTATGACGTCACAATAATAGCGTATGCCTTTTTGGCGCGAATATATATCGTTAAAAAATTTACAATTTTTTCTTTGCATAAACGATATTATTTTGAGGAAATAAAAATACTAGTTCTCCATCGAATCTATACGAACATTTTTCTATATATATAAATGAAGTCTGTTTTACTTCATTCATAATTGCAGTATCGCTGCGCATAAACCTCCATGTGTCGGTTTGGAATTATCTGTGGCATCAGTCTATGACAAGTGACAGTTGACATGTCAAAAGGTTTTGCCGCTATGTAAAAAGTGCAAGTAATCTCTAAGCAGAAATTGTATAAAATATTAATAGTTACATAAGATAGGATAAGAAGAATAAGTGGAATAATAGCTTTAATGTTGTTTCTCTTTTCAGGTGTATTTGTGTAATTTTATTCCATAAGAATAGTCAAGTGTGCTTAACCTAGATATTAGTGAATAATAAAAAACCATTCTCTTTTCAGAGCAACTCAGTACAGTTTTATTTCACCACTTCGACATCCTACTATGAGTGTATAAACACACACATTATATATATATAAAAATAAGAATAGAATAGCCTATTATTCTGAGGCTATTATTAAGGGGGTTGACTCGTCGACTCGTGGTATCCTCTAGCCCACCATACAAGGAAAATTGGCACTAAAATTTGAGCCATCAGGGTGTAGTTTGTTTTGATTTAAAATATAACGACTCAAAACAAATGATACTCTGTTCTAGAGCTGGACGCCACAGGCCTTTGCCTTGAGGATAGAATCGACGTAAGTATTTTAATTAATTTTGTGGAGTGAGTTTTATCAAACACTACATCATCTTCCCAGCGTTATTCCTGGTTATGACCCTAAAGGAGCACGGGGTCCGCTTTGACACCTAATCCCAAGATTTGGCATGGGCACTAGTTTTACGAAAGCGACTGCCATCTGACCTTCCAACCCAGGGAAAACTACACCTTTTTGGGGATTAGAACGGTTTCCTCACGATGTTTTCTATTCCGTACATAAGTTTCGAAAAACTCATTGGTACGAGCCGGGATTCGAACCCACGACCGCCGCTTGACAGCCGCATGCCTGAACCACTAGGCTACCATAGCTTTTAATCAGACACTACAAACAGGAAGAATTGTAGATGAAGGAATGTTATCCCTCTAATAGTTACCATTTGGATGGCGTTGATATGCTGTTTCTGTTCGACGTAGATGTGAGCAATGTTCATCCAGACGTCTGGGAAGTCTGCGGTGGCTTCCCGCACCTGGGCGAAGATATCGCGAGCCTCGTTCACGCAGCCCTGTGCAAACAAACAGTATCACGGATCAGTGTGTAATAGTTATTTTGACAACCAACAAATGTTTTCTAGTGCCGAAATATAAAAAAAAAACAGGTCAAGCGTGAGTCAGACTCGCGCACCGAGGGTTCCGGACCACCACGTACAATAGAAACAAGTCCACTATAAACTGACACTAGTATGTATTCACATATTTAGGGCGTGTCAGTTTATACTGGACATTAAATTATTAGTGATGTAACTAAAAATGTACTGTAATGCAAATATTCGAGGTAAGGAACCCTAAAAAAATAAAAATCTCGATGATTTACAACTTGCCTGAGAGCCAGTAGAAATAAGTTAGTGTTATATATATTTTGGCTTGAGTTTTCTGTGTCACCCACCAACATTTCTATGAAAATACTACCGAATTTGACACGACAAATATTTAAATTACTGTCTACTACACGGGTCTAAAACGATATTTATTTACCGTTGTTTCGGTTGCACCGGTCATGGTCGCGGATAGCTGTCGTCCCACCAAATTGTCAACAGAGATATGGGTTCATACTATTTCAATACCCTCTAAAAGTCGATAAAAATATGGATACACCCGAAAAACCCGCTGGATGCGGGTGGCGCAGGACCGTCCATTGTGGCACTCTTTGGGGGAGGCCTATGTCCAGCAGTGGACGTCTTTCGGCTGATATGATTATGATAATGATGACACCCGAAAAAAGCAAACATCAGAATCAAGTCTTAAAACCCCTGGTACTAAGAGCCACGGGATTTTGAAGGTTAAAAACAACTCAAGTATATTTATTCAACTGTCTAGTCCAGGGGTCGGCAACCGGAGGCCCGCGATACCCTTGTTAGCGGCCCGCGAGCCTCCCTTGCTGTCTTATAATATGTGAAGGTCGTAGAATTCAGAATTTTGGAATTGCCTAATAAAGACACAAATAATAAAGAAGTGCGGCCCGCGTAATTTTTTACAAGCTTTTATTTAGTAGCTCACCCCGTTTGTTTTATTTTTCTTTATTTATTCTTTATTCTTTCCTGGGCCAAATTTAGTAATTGAAATTTGACCCACTTCCCGGTTTCCGATTGAGCTAAAATTTTGCATGCATATGTATGTCGCGTGACAATGCACTATTATGATGACATGGAGCTGATCTGATGCTGGATCTGGAAGGTGGCCGTAGGAACTCCGCATTAAAACGACACAACCCCATCGAGTTTGGGTTCGTTAGAATCGTCTCAATGAGTAGTTGATGATGGTATGCAGAAAAGTACAGTCGGCAATGAAAGCTTGTATCAAAAATGAAATTTTTGACATAAACTTGGTGGCTCGTATGTGGCCCTTGGTTGCTAAAAGGTTGCCGACCCCTGGTCTAGTCTTTGGCATAAGGTTTTAAAGCTGTCGAGTTCTCTTAGTCGTCCTCTGGAGGGCTGCAGTTTATGTCGTTTTTTTTTTTACCTTATGAGCGAGCACACAGCCGATGCCGTTGGCTGACCAGATGTTCTTGGGGTCCACCTTCAGCACTTGCTTGTACATGGTCAGAGCCCGTTCTTGGTGGCGTTTCTCTCTTTCCTTCTCTCTGGAGGGCTGGTGAAGCGTTTGGAGCCACACATTACCTGGTGATTCGAAAAATGAGGGTTAGAAAATTGGCATTTTAATACTCTTGAACTCTATTGCAGTTGAACTAGAGTATTCAATTCGATTCCTTTCAATAATCGACTACTTAGAAGAGTTGAAAAACCACCGATATTTTCATTTCAAAGTTCCACACAAAACGGCTTGAACCGATTTTGTTGAAACGTGGAAAAGAACCGTCTCGATCACGTCAGCTTTCGGACAAAAAAACCGCATTAGAATCGGTCTATTCGTTTAAAAGCTCCGAAGCCACAGACAAACATACAGACACGAAAAACTTATAACACCCCTCTTTTTGCGTTGGGGGTTAAAAACTAAAATATATCATAACATAACATGCCTGTCACTTCGGCTAAAACCCAGCTCCTCAGTGGTATGGCATGATTGAGTGTTTTAGCTGTCAAACATCAAATTTATGATTATTTATTTATTTATTTTTATTTGTTATTTATTTAAATGACTGACTGTTGAGTTTGTTTCGGCGTTTCTTCTTAACATAGGTCTTTTTTTCAGAAACGCTAGTAGATCTTTGACTTGTAAAAGTGCTATATAAAGGCCTACTTGCAGAATAAAATTCATTTATTTAATAATACGAATATTGGTTTTGTCCGCCCGGGATTTCCGAAGAAAATACAAGGGCCCCTTTTGCCGAGTTTTTCTTTGGTCATTCCCATGCAAATACCAGATCATACACATGGACCTATAATACTAATAAGGACAAGCTATGTTAATAATAATACCACGTCCAAGCGAGATAGTAGCATACAAATCTCAATAAGTGTGATAGGAAAAATATCATTTATTGTCATAGTTAGTTCAACTTTATTTTATTTGCCTCAACTGATTTAGTATGATATGAGGTTGCGGCAAATAAACCATTACCAGCCCAAATTAAGAAGGTTGTTAATGGTAAGCTATTAGCCATTTTAAGACCAGTTCTTAATTTAGTTGCCTTTATATATAGGGGACTTTCTGTCCCTCATTGTGGCAACACGTATATCTTGTCCTGAGTATTATACGTCCATGGGCCATACATAATCTAACTAACCTTAAAACTTACCAAGAGCTATCAAAGAGTAAGCATCACTGGCATTGGCAGAGTTCTGCAATATCCTCTCAAATTTCTTCTGCCCTGGTCCCCACTCCTGCTGGGCCAAGTGAAGGTTCCCCAGCAAAGACCAAGTGTCAGGGTGCTCAGTGTTCACTTTCAGGGCTTCTTTGAACCAATCCGATGCCTCGTAGATCTGACCTTTGTCACGTGCCATGCAACCTAACCTGTGGACATTGTGAAGCATTAGATAATAGAGATGAAGCCATTCGTACCAGTTTTTGGAGAGGAACAAATGTTTGTAAGGGAGCAACTACAATGGGGAATGAATGAACATTTTAAAAATGCCTGATTATTTTTTTGGTGATAGGAATATTCTTCCTTAGCACCAGAAAAAAGTTGCACACTTGTCAGCTGCGTTTCCTCACTTACATTTTGTGGTTAGGACGGCGACTGAGACACTTTCCTTGATTTGTCTCATATTACAAAAAATATTTTAAATATCTGACCCTGGCAATGACCAATATAGCTGCTGCAGCTGTCAATATCATTGCCAGTGTCAGTTTACCACGGATTTTTATGATATTTTTATGTAAAATGAGACGGATCAAGCAAAGTGTCTTATTTGCCGTCCTAAACCCAAAACGTAAATGAGGAAACTGTTTATATTTTTCAAAAATAATTGACTTATCTGAAAAGTCTGCAACTTTTTTCTGGTGCTAAGGAAGGTTATGCCTAACACCAAAAAAAATCAGGCATTTCTAAAATTTTCATCCATTCCCCATTGAAGAACATAAATACCCAAAAAATTTAGACAAAGATTGACCTCGCTGGCGGCAGCCATAAACGCTTCATACTAACTGACACACAGGTATGACGTCACATCTGTTATTTGTACTAACCGTTGTATGGAAATAGAAAAAGTAAATTGCTGTTTCGCTCGCGAAGTAGTGCGTTTAGGTCCATATTTGTCCTACAGTTTTTTGTTTCTATAAAAGCCTAAGGATTCTATTGGTAGCTTTTTATTTACATTGGACAATAAAAAAAATTGCATATATTTTCTAAACTTTCAAGGTTTTATTACAGTCGCCATTACATACATCGGAGCAAACAAGCACGTCACAAACATCGGAACACACCTCTATTTTCTAGGCATTAGGGTGCATGTGCCGATATTTTTGAACACCTATAGTGTACCTATGTATGTGTTGGCGAGTGTACAATAATTTGATGGTTTACTATCCATTTAGCAACAGTTATCAATTTCAACATGAGTCATCATGCCTATTCTATTGTCTCTAGGAAAAGGGACCAAATTCAAGGTAGCAATATGTGTTGTTTCAGCACGGCTATCACAAGACGGCGCGAGAGCTCTCTCGATTTTTCTCGCACTATACGTCTCTTTCTATGTTTTCTAATAAGAAAGAGATAGATAGTCTTGTGATAGCCGTGCTGGTAGTTAGTACCGTCTAGCAATGATTTGACTCCTCCCTTACCAGTGTTACCATGAATACCATGATATACATAATGGTTTAACGATCAAATGTGTGATCAATTAATTTCGATCAATATATATTATTTTTTAACTGGAGTTGTGATGAGATATGATGAAATTAGATGGATCTATTTATTTATGAGACAGGCAATTGAAACAACCGATGAAACATATTATTGGATAGGTCCATATTATTTTATTGTTTAATATTTCACTTTCTCTAACCAGCATGTTTTTCATACATTTGTTGTTCGTAGAATGCCGTGACAGCGTGGTAAACCAAAATTGTCCCCACTGAAAGAGTCCACTTTGTCGAATTCTTTTTTAATAAACCAACATTTAAAAAATATATATGTCGGAGATAAGAATATTGGTCGAAAAGTAAACTTTAGTTAGTCCTAATGAAGAAACATATGCAATTCTTGGGTTATTCCCACCGGTTACCACCAAATTTTAGCACTGGTGACAGCTGGTTTTTTTTTCCCCATCTTTTACCACTAAAGTACTCGGTGGTAACTACTGGGAATACTTTTCTCCTAAAGTACTCGGCACCGAGAAACCGGCAGCGGTAAAAGATGGCAAAAATATTCCCAGTAGTTCCCACTGGTAACATTTTGGCGGTAACATTTCTTTTTAAATCGCACACCGTTACTACAATTTTCTAGTTCAAAAACAAAAAAAAAACATAAAAACGATGGTTCGTTGTCGGTAAAAAACAAGAACGACCCATCTAACATCTCTAATATTAAAACCCATCAAGCTGCTTAGCCTGCAAAGTGTGCCAAATAAATATCCATACATACATCTACTTGAAAAACATGGTTTGACCGATACCGGATATCCGGCCGTGCAGCCTGCCGGATATCCGGTCAAAAGTTATATGCTTAAAACGAAGTAAATTCGTGCGCGCGTATGCGCAACGCTATGTGCAATCATGACCCTCCTTGTGCGGCAGTCGAGAAAAATAGGATTCAATAGTAACTTTTTGAAAGTTCTTACCTCAAATAACAATCAATGTAATTAGGGTGTTCCTTCAGAATGTCCTTATATAGTTTTTCAGCCTTGTTGAATATACAGAGCGCTTCGTTCAGCCTCGCTAAATTGTATGTTGTCGTCACAGCTATCGACTTGTAATACTGCTTGTCTAGAGTTTCTGCGTCTGCTTTCTCTCTGAAAACAAATGAAATGAAATGAAAATTTTATTGATAACAATCGTTATAGGTCATTTTACAGTAGAATAGATATGCTCTAATTATAAATACCTAATTAGGTTTTAGGTATGTACATACATTTATTCATAATGGTTGTTATTTATTATATTATACATTGTTCTATTTATATTAATAAATTATTTCAATGTCATATGGCCAATGGTATTTTGAAAAATTCATCATATTGGTAAAACGTATTTTCTAAAAGCCACTTTTTTAAACTGGATTTAAATCTTGCAGTGGAAGGTGCAATTCTGATGCTATCTGGCAGACGATTGTAAACGGAAGGTCCAAGGCTATAGACCGACTTCGCTGACTTCGCTAGTCTATGGTACTCCGCCACCAGCCTGTCTCCATGCTTGTTGCTCCGTAAAGGATATCTTGAGTTCGTGCCCTTGCGTTTGAACTGATCAAGGTTTTCGTGGGTGAAGACTGCCACTTGGTGTATCAGTATGCATGGCAGGGGCAGAATTCGGAACTCTACAAATAGGTCCCGTGCCGGGGCGTCGGCCGGCTTGCCGGCCATGCCGCGCACGGCCCTCTTCTGCATGGATAACACGCGGTACCAGTCGGCGGGCCGGGCCCACAGCTCCACGCCGTACGTCAGCACCGAGTGGACCGTCGCGAAGTAACACTCTCGCACGGCGGCCCGCCCGGCGGTGCGCGCCAGCACCAGCAGCGCGAAGCATGCGCGCCCCAGCCGACTACATATCTCATCTATATGCTTTTCCCATGTCAGTGCACTGTCGAGGTGGAACCCGAGCAGGCGTGTGCAGGGCACATGCTGTATAGGGGCATCACCTGCGCACACCTGCAGGCTCTCGGTTTGATGACCGTTTAATTTTATCGTCATGTAGCAGGTCTTATCTTTATTTAGTGCCAGCTCATTAGCCCTGAACCACTCGTGCAGTTGCCTGACAACGTTGTTTAGAGCCCTTTCGAATTCGCTCTTCGTTGGCGTGCTCACCACTGCTGTGACGTCGTCGGCGTACATGTAAATATTAGCACCTGCTATCGCTTGCGGTAGGTCATTTAAGAGTATACTAAATAGGGTGTTAGAAAGGCAGGATCCTTGCGGCACGCCTATTAGGTTGCAGCGCTCTGCGGATTTCACATTGCCGTTGTCGCCGACGACCACCTGAGCCCTTTCAGTCATAAACGAAAGCATAAGCTTTAGGGCTGGGCCCCGGATGCCATAGTGGTCCAGTTTGTCGGCAATAAGCACGTGGTCGGCGGTGTCAAAGGCGCGCGAAAGGTCGCAGCATACAATGCCCACGTGCTGTCCTGCTTCACGAGCGCGCAAGACGCAGTGTAGCACCTCCCGCATGAGGTCGGTGGTAGACCGGCCCTGTCGGTATGCGTATTGGCTGTCGTTGTGTGACGTTTCTTGGGAACCAAAAAGACAGCAGCCTCTTGTTCAGCCCTACCTCAAAGCACTTGCTAGGGCCGGGCACTAACGCAATCGGTCGGTACGATTTAATAACATTTTTTTTGCCTTTCCTTTTGTATAGCGGGCAAATTTTTACTTTTTTGAGGTATTCTGGGAACGTTCCTAACCGCATGCAACTATTGAAAAGCTCCGATAAGACGAAGTTAATCGCTGGACCGGATTGTTTGAGGAGGTTCACGGAGAGTCCATAAATATCCGTGCTGTTTTTTGGAGCTATACTGGATGACAATATAAATTTAATTTCGGCCGGTGTAAAACGACTCAATCTAATTGAGCATTCGCTATGTGGGGTTCGGTTTGTCAGCGACTCTAGGCATCGCGAGCGGTCAGCGGGCGGTGCACCGCACGCGGCGGCTGCTGTTATGAACTCGTCGTTCACCGCGTCCACCAGCAGCTGCTTGGATGCGAACGGGCTTCCGTCGCCATTCACCAGTAGGTCCGTGAAATCGACGCGCTCGCGGGGTGCCGAGCTAACTCGATATTAATGGCCCGCCACATTGCTTTGCTTTTGTTAACGTTGTTATGTATTAGGGAGTTAAAATAATTGGTTCGTTTCATTTGCAGCATATGGTTATATCTGGTTAGTATTTTCGTCGATGCGGTGCTAAGGTGTTTATTTTCCGGGCTGTTTTTTGAAAGTTTAATGAAATCAAATGTTAATAATTTTAAATCAGTAAGCTCGAAGTCTACCCACGGGTTAATTTTAGGTTGTATGTAAGATAAACTTTTCACAGCCGAGTCCACTTTGGCGGCTAATCCTAAGAATTGGCGTAGGCACAAAGAGTAAAAGGTTAAAGGGTAAAGGGGTTTACGAAAGGCACATCTGACCTTCCAACCCAAAGCGTAAACTACACCTTGTTTTGGAATGGGGAATGGATGAAAATTTTAGAAACGCCTGATTTTTTTTTGGTGATAGGAATAACCTTCCTTAGCACCAGAAAAAAGTTGCACACTTGTCAGCTGCCTCAATTATTTTAAAATAATATAGACAGTTTCCTCACTTACGTTTCGTGGTTAGGACGGCGAATGAGACAATTTCCTTAATCCGTTTCATATTACATAAAAATATCATAAAAATCCGTGGTAAACTGACACTGACAATGATATTGACAGCTGCAGCAGCTATATTGGTCATTGCCAGGGTCAGATATTTAAAATATTTTTTGTAATATGAGACGGATCAAGGAAAGTGTCTCATTCGCCGTCCTAACCACAAAACGTAAGTGAGGAAACTGTTTATATTTTTCAAAAATAATTGACGCAGCTGAAAAGTCTGCAACTTTTTTCTGGTGCTAAGGAAGGTTATTCCTATCACCAAAAAAATAATCAAGCATTTCTAAAATTTTCATCCATTCCCCATTACACCGACCTCACGATGTTTTCCGTCACCGAGAATCTATTGTTAATTATCAAATCATATCACGTACGGTCAACCAATTTGATTCCTAGGCCATCATAGAACCTTGCCGTTGTAAATGCTATGTCGTTACGGGTTACTAGGATTATTGCGTCGCTATGTAACCGTTAAAATGACAGGGTTCTACAGTGGCCTAGGAATCAAATTGGTTTCATTTTATTGAAAAACCCAGTGGTACCAGCCGGGGTTCGAACCCACGACTTCCAGAATGAAAACTGGACGCATGCGTCAGCCGAGCGCGGCTCACCCTAGCGTGCGCGCTGAGTGTGGACGTCGCTCGGCGAGCAAAGTCGACCGAGCGCATGCGGCCGAGCATGCGAGCGGCTCGCCCTAGCGTGCGCGCTGAGTGTGGACGTCGCTCGGCGAGCAAAGTCGACCGAGCGCATGCGGCCGAGCATGCGAGCGGCTCGCCCTAGCGTGCGCGCTGAGTGTGGACGTCGCTCGGCAAGCAAAGTCGACCGAGCGCATGCGGCCGAGCATGCGAGCGGCTCGCCCTAGCGTGCGCGCTGAGTGTGGACGTCGCTCGGCGAGCAAAGTCGACCGAGCGCATGCGGCCGAGCATGCGAGCGGCTCGCCCTAGCGTGCGCGCTGAGTGTGGACGTCGCTCGGCAAGCAAAGTCGACCGAGCGCATGCGGCCGAGCATGCGAGCGGCTCGCCCTAGCGTGCGCGCTGAGTGTGGACGTCGCTCGGCAAGCAAAGTCGACCGAGCGCATGCGGCCGAGCATGCGAGCGGCTCGCCCTAGCGTGCGCGCTGAGTGTGGACGTCGCTCGGCGAGCAAAGTCGACCGAGCGCATGCGGCCGAGCATGCGAGCGGCTCGCCCTAGCGTGCGCGCTGAGTGTGGACGTCGCTCGGCAAGCAAAGTCGACCGAGCGCATGCGGCCGAGCATGCGAGCGGCTCGCCCTAGCGTGCGCGCTGAGTGTGGACGTCGCTCGGCGAGCAAAGTCGACCGAGCGCATGCGGCCGAGCATGCGAGCGGCTCGCCCTAGCGTGCGCGCTGAGTGTGGACGTCGCTCGGCAAGCAAAGTCGACCGAGCGCATGCGGCCGAGCATGCGAGCGGCTCGCCCTAGCGTGCGCGCTGAGTGTGGACGTCGCTCGGCAAGCAAAGTCGACCGAGCGCATGCGGCCGAGCATGCGAGCGGCTCGCCCTAGCGTGCGCGCTGAGTGTGGACGTCGCTCGGCGAGCAAAGTCGACCGAGCGCATGCGGCCGAGCATGCGAGCGGCTCGCCCTAGCGTGCGCGCTGAGTGTGGACGTCGCTCGGCGAGCAAAGTCGACCGAGCGCATGCGGCCGAGCATGCGAGCGGCTCGCCCTAGCGTGCGCGCTGAGTGTGGACGTCGCTCGGCGAGCAAAGTCGACCGAGCGCATGCGGCCGAGCATGCGAGCGGCTCGCCCTAGCGTGCGCGCTGAGTGTGGACGTCGCTCGGCGAGCAAAGTCGACCGAGCGCATGCGGCCGAGCATGCGAGCGGCTCGCCCTAGCGTGCGCGCTGAGTGTGGACGTCGCTCGGCGAGCAAAGTCGACCGAGCGCATGCGGCCGAGCATGCGAGCGGCTCGCCCTAGCGTGCGTGCTGAGTGTGGACGTCGCTCGGCGAGCAAAGTCGACCGAGCGCATGCGGCCGAGCATGCGCGCGGCTCGCCCTAGCGTGCGCGCTGAGTGTGGACGTCGCTCGGCGAGCAAAGTCGACCGAGCGCATGCGGCCGAGCATGCGCGCGGCTCGCCCGAGCCGCTCGGGCGAGCGTGTAGACGGCTCGACGAGCCGCTCAGCTGAGCATGCGTCCAGTCTCGACACACCTAAAGACACGCCTTATCGCTCGGCTAACTGGCATGAAAAAGTTGTCTAAGAAATGGAAGGTCACCTTACCTTTCAAGAGCTTCTTCAAGGTAGTTTTTGGCCTCGTTTAGATTGCCCAGTCGATAGTGCAGGGCGGCCACGTTGTTCAGTATCTCTGCGGGAATGTCCGCGTTCACTTTCTCTTTCAGAATCTTCATGGCCGTGGTGTAGGCGTTCAGGGAGCCCTACAAAAAAAATTGGATGATAGACAAAAAAGTTCAAAACGGCGGCCACTATGCAATATTGTTATCTGATTCGCAATTGGAGGCCTCTCAGACACTCCAATATCGATTTAAGCAGCAGAAATATTCTATGATACACAGCAAGAGTAAATATCATAGAAACAGTTAGTTGTACCGTGTTTATGAGTTGTGGTTTTGTGAGAGTTTTTTGGCACTAGCAAAGAAATCTGTATGGGTGTACCTGCAAATCTTTCTGCTCTAAAACTCCAACATTATCTGGAACCTTCCCACTTAAACTGCGAAGACAAGTTGTACAGCGAGGCCAGATCTTGACCTCGAAATTACCAGCTATGTTACCAGTGTACCTGCAAATCATTCTGCTCCAATATCTGCGCAAGCTCGATCCAAGCCTCGACATCATCCGGGAACTGTTCTGTGACTTTCTTCAGATGCTGTCGGGCGATGTCCCGCTTCGACTGCGAGGCTGAGTTGGCGTATAGAGAGCCCAGAATCTTCATGGTTTCGTAGTTACCAGGTTGGACTTTAAGGACCTTCTCGAAACATTGCGCAGCCTGTATTAAAACATATTTTTTTTATTTATGTAATCAAGACCATTTGCGTTCGTTTAAGGACTTTAAGGTATAAATAATAAGCCTTTTCTGTAGAACAATAAAAAGTACAAAAAACTGTAGAACATACCTTGGATTTACCTTTAGAAACCACACGGACTCATTTTGAACGAAATTTAATGGCTAATAAAAAACAATTCTGACCTTTGCAATTTGTAAATCTTCTCAGACATTGAATTAAATCAGATGATAAACAAAAAAGTACAAAATGGCGGCCATTATTTCCGATTCTAATCTGCCTGGCTGAGTCAAACTGACACCTAAACTTACGTTCTCCGTGTCCCCTCTGTATATGTACATCTGTCCGAGCCCATAATGTGGCAGCACGAAGTTGGCCGGTGCGAACTGCGTAGCCTGGTAGTAGTACTGGAAGGCCTGGTCGCAGTCCTCTTGCGCGTGGAACGCTCGAGCGAGGTGGTGGCAAGACTCGGCGCGCATCGCCTCGTTTTCTGTATTGTGGAACGCATGGAGAGCTAAATGCTGCACTTTGCTGTAGTCCTGGTGAAAAAGTATTCACATGTAAATAAGTTGTCAAAAATTTCATTTTTGGACATCATAAATTTAAGAGTTACGTGGTTACGACTGTTGTCGGTGTAGCTCCCTCCATCTGAGTATATCTAGGGCCGCCTCCTTGACCTCTTTATACGACGTGACTGCTACTTTTTCATTTATTTGTTTCATATAACTTATCCTTAGTCTTCCCCTTCTTCACCAGCCTTCTACTCCTTCCATGATGTTATTAATAAAAGCGTTATGTCGTATAAGGTGCCCATTTTTGGTACAAGCTTTTATTTCCGACTGTACTTTTCTGTATACCATCATCAACTACTCATTGTGAACATTCTAACGAGCCCAAACTCAACGGGGTTACGTCGGTTAAATACCGAATTCCCATGGCCACCTTCTGTCTACATCATCAGAACGTATTCCAACAATAATAAATCCAGTATAAAAAATATCCCTCATAGTATATTTCTTACTGCGATGAATGAATACGAAATTGTCAAAATTATTAAATCTTTAAATAATACAAATTCAACTGGACATGATGAAATTACTTCTAAAATAATAAAATTATGTGCACATAAAATAGCTCTACCTATTAGCTATATCATTAATCTATCATTTGAACAGGGGTGCTTCCCCGAACGCTTAAAGCTTTCAATAGTCAAACCATTATTTAAAAAAGGCGATCCAACATTGATGGATAACTACAGACCCATTGCCTTAATACCCATAATGTCAAAAGTATTCGAAAAGGCAATGTATAGTAAGCTAGAAACTTTCCTTAGAAAAGCTGAGGTTCTAAATCCATATCAATTTGGTTTCCGAAAAAACTGCTCCACGTCTCTTGCGTGTTTTGCGATGATCGAAAATGTAACAAAGCATCTAAATGACAAGCAATCAATATTGTGCGCTTTACTGGACATGAGTAAGGCTTTTGACCTAGTTTGTCATAAAACACTGCTCGACAAACTTGACCAGTATGGGATAAGGGGTAACGCACACCACTGGCTACAAAATTATTTGTGCAATCGAAGACAATACACTGAAATAACAAGGATAAAAGACCACAAAAAACAGACATACAAATCTAATCCAGACTTAATTAAAAGTGGCGTTCCGCAGGGCAGCGTCTTAGGTCCCCTACTTTTCTTGTTATACATTAATGACCTGCCGTCAACCTTGAAACATAGTTGTATATTGTTTGCGGATGATACTACTCTAATTATTAAAAGTAAGGATAAGGAAGGACTAGAAATTGAGACAAATAATGATCTATGTAATGCTGTCAAATGGTTAGAAGATAATAAATTGAAACTGAATATAAACAAAACAAAAATAATACATTTCCAGAATTATAATAATCCCAAATCAGACATTAAAATAAACCTGAACAACACTATTATTGAACCTATAGATTCAGCTAATTTCCTTGGCCTTACAATTGACAAACATCTCAATTAGAAAAACCACATAGATAATATTTGTTCTAGGTTAGACCGATTCGTGTTCGCCCTACGGCATCTCAGAACCGTTGCATCTAGGGAGGCTGCACTTTCCGCATATCACGGATACGTATCATCTGTGATTCGTTACGGATTAATCATGTGGGGTAATTCGGTTGATGTACAGAGAGCTTTCATCTCACAAAAAAAATGTGTCCGAGCTGCCTATGGAGCCCATTATTTGGCCCATTGCCGACCAATATTTAAGGAGCTAAAGGTTCTCCCCTTGCCCTGCTTATATATATATGAGATAACTAAATTTGTAAAAAGACATCTGCACAAGTTCCCTTTGTATAACGTTGTCCAAAATAAAACCAATGGTAGATATCCGCACAAGCTTTATGAGCCTAGACAGAATGTGAAAATTTTTAGTAAGAATGCTTATATTATGGCAATAAAATTGTACAATAATGTTCCAAATGACATGAAATGTTTACCAAATAATCAATTTGACAGGAAATTATTTAACTGGCTGCTTGACATTTGCTTTTATTCCTAAATGAATTTTTAAATTATTAATTTTCTAATTATTACTTTTATTATTAATTTGTCGTATTGTATGTTGTATTTAATTAATATTTATGTCTTGATAATTTGAATGTTTATGATTTAACTACTTAAATTCAATAATATTTCTAAGCCGATATCGGCAGGATATGTGAAACTGAAATGTGTAAGACATACCAACAATTGTACCATATTCGGAGAAATAAACTTTTCTATTTCTATTTCTATTTCTATCAGATCAGCTTGATGGTACCATAATATTGAATTGTCATCCAAACTATACGAATACACTAAATTTCAGCTCAATCGGACAACGAAAAGTGAAATGGATTTCAAATGTTGACGGACAACTTACATACTTACATACAAACAAGTCAAACATGTAATATAAAGCTTGTAAAAATTACTTTACACACAATATTAAATTATCTTTATTTCTGACGTTTTGCCAATTTTTTTCCGGCTGCCGTCTCAGAGGAGTGTTTTAGTATTCGAAGTAGCTTTCGGTAAAAACCGTGAGTAACTAAAAGAGGTCTGTGTTTATTCCCTCATACAGTCTGAAAGTTACTCCTATTAGAAAGAGTGAGTTTTTCATGATTATTTGATTACCTTAATTAACCAATGGTTTTTCTGGTCTCAGGATAATAGTAAGTCAAATTTTATGATCTTTTAACGACTGCTTTAGCCTAGTTGGTAGTGACCCTGCCTACGAAGCAAGAAGCAAGAGGTCCTGGGTGCCAATCCCGGTAAGGGCATTTATTTGTGTGATGCTGATGAGCATGAATATTTGTTCCTGAGTCATGGATGTTTTCTATGTATTTAAGTATTTATTTCTCTATATAAGTATGTATATCGTCGTCTAGTACCCATAGTACAAGCTTTGCTTAGTTTGGGACTAGGTTGAGTTGTGTAAGATTGTCCAAAATATTTATTAATTTATGCAAACCTACCTAAGAATTTTATCAACCCCGAATGTGTTAAAAAAGACGATATCAGTGCAAAAAGAATCCAATAATAATTATATGTTCAAATTGTAACTGACCTTTTTGAAAAAGAAATGGTTGGCCAAATGATTCAACACCATGGGATTCTTGGGGTCTATGGCATAGGCCTTGGAGAGCATTATCACAGCCATCTTGTTTGACTCATTCTCTTGGAGATTCAGTTTCAGTATGGAGAGACCCACTAGAGCCCCAACACATTGGGGGTCAAGTTGTAGGGCTCTTTCAAAAGCCATTCTGAAAATAATAATTTATTATTACTTGTAAATAATATAATACTTACAAACCAACTAAAAATATTATATTGAACAATTAATCTATATTTTTTGCAGTTTTTTTATCTCATCTCTTCAAAGCATGATCTAAAGTTGCTATTAAGTTAGCTTGGCAGCCATCAGAAATGTGGAAAATAACTTGGAACTCATTCTCATTGGTATTTACAGCATGACATGTATCTTATTCTCCCCTCTAGCAAAAATAAGGATGGAGCTAAAATTACAATTAAAAAAACCAGCCAAGTGCGAGTTGGACTCGCGCACGAAGGGTTCCGTACCATTGACAATAAAAACGGGAAAAATATCACGTTTGTTGTATGGGAGCCCCCCTTAAAATAATATTTTATTTTGTTTTTAGTATTTGTTGTTATAGCGGTATATATAAAAATACATAATCTGTGAAAATTTCAACTCTCTAGCTATCACGGTTCTAGAGATACAGCCTGGTGACAGACAGAAGGACGGACGGACGGACAGACGGACAGTGAAGTCTTAGTAATAGGGTCCCGTTTTACTCTTTGAGTATGGAACCCTAAAAATGAACCCTTAATAAGGCAGCATATCAAAATCACCTAGTGCTGACAAAAATGGAGTACTTCTTTTATTGGCGCCTTAACACAATTAGTGCCAAGAAGTTTGTAACAAAAGTATGAATGTTTATGTAGAGCAGTGGCTTCCATATAAGAAAGAAAGATAGAAAGTTATATATATATATGGTTATATTCTCTTTTATAACGTTTTTTTTGCTCTGGGTTTGGCCATCGAAAATTTTCATGCACTGCTATGATGCGTTTAACCAGAGCGCCCGCTTAGCAGACTCCTGACACTGAAAGTCAAAAACTTTGTCATCTAGTACAAAAAATATATTACCTAGCTTTCTCCTGATTATTTAACTTCATGAAACAATGCCCCATCCCTAAACGCAAGGCAGCAGGGCTATCAGGATTGGTTCTCAGTGCCTTCTTATAGAAAGCTAGTGCTCCTCTGTAGTCTTTGCGGTTGAAGGCAATGCAGGCTTTTCCGAGGAGAGACGGTACATTGTTTGGGGACTGGTTAAGTACGAAGTTGAACTGTGCGTCAGCTTGTTCCATTTTATCTCCTTCAAGGAGGCAGAAGTATGCTCGGCCGAGAAGATGATTCTAGAAAGTAATATTTCCAAATTAATTATCCACCTTACTATATTGTATTTTTGATACAATAAACAATTGTAAAGGAGAATTTTGAACTGGATTCATGTAAAGAGTAAAAGAAGCATTTCAAATTAGTAGTTGAATTAATAATTTTTGTTAAACAGAACAGTTTTTACATTTACTTACTTGATCATACATGATGATTTTATCAGCCATAGTGTAGAGCAATGTGGCTTTCGTAAATAACTCTTTCTTCCTATCCTTAGTCTTCTCCTTATTGGCCTCCTGAACATAGTACGCGGCCAGCATGTCGAGGGCTCGCATCTGATCCCGTTCGAAGTCTCGGTAGTCAATGTTGGCGTCCACTCGGGACGACTCAAGTATTTTGAGGAAGTCATCGATCTTCTTTTGTTTGTAGTATGCAAGCTAAAATGTGGAAGGTTCACAATAACCAATACTATTATTGGTAGTTTTTGTAGCAGAGCGATATTACTGAATTCAGAAGAAATTATTATGTTGCATCAAGTTTAATCAAAACATAGCTAGTTTATAAAGTGCAATTAAAAATGCCATTATGCTAATCTAAAAGTCCATTTAGGTTACTAATTTGAACTTCCGCGATTATTTTTATGAACATACGATAACAAAAATAATTCGATTACATGACCCTTTTAGGTTAGGTTTACTTACCGCAACATTGATCCAAACACTGAGCTGGGATCGCTCCTGCTGCAGGATACCAAGCACTTCTTCTCCAGCCGGTAACTGTTCCGGATCTAACTCAATCACCTGAACACAAAACACAGTATTGATACCACTTTCCTTCAAAATATAACTACGTTACACTCTCTATTTAAATTACCTCATCCGTTGTCATTAACGGAATTTCCAACATTTTGCATTTGTTTTTCTCCTGCTAGTCACAAGAATATCACAAACACTTCAGTGGATTACACATAGCCAAAATGATTTACGAAGGCGACGCAACTACCATTTTTGTTTGGTGATGCGACGCGATATACGAAACGAACGAATCGACTTGGCGAATGGCGGCTGTACAAATTGTCACTACCGTCAAACTCCGTGCGTTCCAAACCATTATTTGGAATCAACCCAATAACTACTTATAGGAAAAAATATGAACTCGTCAAATACTTTAATATTTAATGAACCTTTGTAAATTACTGTAGAAGATGGGGACAACCTTTTCGTCCAGTTATTTGAAAATTCGGTGAAATACAAACCATAAATTAATTATTTGATTGAATCAGCTTTCACTTTTCTACTTTTCGAACGTTCTATTCCTTTGCAAGCCCGTTCTAAAACAAATGATGTGTTTGATGTATCCAACATTTTTATATTAAGCGTAAGTTAATTAGGTATAGAGAACATCTTTATTATTTTTGTTATTCATTATGACCGATACTTTTCAATTTGCTTCTTATATCATATTATCAACATCTCTCAATAAATTCGCTTCCTAAAGTGTGTGATATCGTTTAACTTACATCATATCTGAACGTACCCTGACCCGGGTAGAATTGACATGACAATGTCAATGTCATGACAATTAGATCCAAAGAGTATATTGTAATGTAATTCATGCTATGCGAACTTAGAACTTAATGCAAATCCAGTTTCTTATCGAAAACAGTGCCACCTTCTTGATAGGTTGCGAACTCTTTGAAGTTGTAGCGATTGCTAGGCTTAGGCTGTCAAGCGTAGATAGAGGATATATAGATGGCGTCCTAGCGTATACCCAAAAGGGACGATGGTAAATTAACCTTGCTAAATTAAGAAGTATCAGAAGCTAATACACACTAATCTAATCGCTCTCACAAAAAAAGACGGCGGTATCCGGCCCATTGCTGTTGATTCAACGTTTCGGCGCCTGGCCTCAAAAATTTGCGTCCGTCACGTTGTATCAAAACCCCAAAAGCAATTCAAACCAATGGGGCTGGCAACTGTCAAACTGACAGCACCAATAATGGTCCCTAAAAAAGCTAAATTTGTATGGCGGGAAGTAGTTTTTATTTATTTTTGCGAAAATGACAATGTTTTGTCCCGAATTGCTCTGAAGTGGGAATCCACCGTTTTCCGAAAAAGGCTATGGATTAAAGCTATGGGGAAGATTTTTGCCTAAGAACTGTATATGGTTTCCATACAAGTTAGGGACCATCGATCCTCTGTCTCTCTCTCTCATCGTATGGAATCTAGAAGAGCGCCATCTACAATTAGCTTTTACCGGCCAACCCCATTTGGTCGAGTTGCCTGTCTATCTCAGTATGTATACTGTTTAACATAATTACATGTTTTGTTGTAACATTTCTGTCTAATCCCTACACAGACTACTAAGAGATAATCCCTAGTTGAGATGAGCGCACTACCTGAAGGAAGCCGGATTACCTTCAAACAGGTCAAACCAAATCCACTATTTCACAGTTGGTTAGAAGAATTACATCAAGAAGCAGTTGAAAACAAGAGTAACTTCGAATTAGTGGTTAAGGAAGCCCTCACTGCTCTTTCTAAATACCCATTACCTTTGCAAAGTGGTACTGAGTGTGCAATACTAAAGGGTTTTGATAAGAAACTATGTGCATACTTGGATAAGCGGTTAGAAGTGTACAATTTCAATAAGAATTTACTAACTAATTCTCCAAAGAGTTCTGACACAGAAACTTATGACCTAGATAGTCCTGTTAGAATCGTCTGTGAATCAAAGTCACCTGTAACTGTACCCAGTAATAGTAATTCAAATTCACACAATTCTGTGAAGACAAATTTGAGTTCAGAGAACCAAGAAAATGTTGTGCATAATAGTGAAGCTCCCTCCACCAGCAAAGGGAAAAATACAAAGAAGAAACAAAGAGGTACATACAAACCAGCATTTCAATCCGGTAGCTATGCAATCCTTGTGGGTCTGCTTGAACACTTAAATGAGAATCCTGACTGTCCTGGTTTGAAAAAGGAAGACTTAATTGATAAAGCGCAAAAACACAGCGAGGAATCTTTCACGAGACCAAAACCAGAGTCCTTCTACACAGCCTGGAGTAACATGACAAGACTAATCACTAAAGGGCTTGTGAATAAAAGAAAAAATAAAAAAAAAGTTGAGTATTTTTTAACAGACGAAGGCATCTCAAAGGCACAAGAGCTTTTAAAGGATTATGCCAATAACCCTACAGCAAATGACATTATTTTCAATGATGTTAGCCCACGAAGAAGTCCAGTTGTAGAAATGGAACCTGATAGACCAATTCATAGAGAAATTGTGAAGTCACCAGTCCCTGAAATACAAAATTTAGATGCTGTTGAAATGCCTCCTGGATCCTTCGATGTTATTTTATTGATTGATAAATGTGAAACCAGTGGGTAAGTACCATTTGAATGTAATTATGAAAATAGGCTAGTTTCCTTATAAGGTACCAAGAAATTTTATTGATAGGATAAACTACACTGCTGATAGGTTTCTAATTTTTTTTTTTTTGGTTTCCAGATTATCAAACAAAAATGATCCAACAGTAACACAATTCAAGAAATACCCCGATTTGAAGCATGAATACAGAAGTTTAAAAGTTGGTGATTTTACCTGGGTGGCTCGGCACAAAGTCAACAATGAAGAGCTAGTTCTTCCATATGTTGTGGAGAGAAAACGCATGGACGACCTAGGAGCCAGTATTAAGGATGGCAGGTTCCATGAACAGAAGTTTAGATTGAGGAAATCTGGGATAAAGAATGTTATTTATTTAGTAGAAAATTATGGTTCTAATAAACATGTGGGTCTGCCGATACAGTCTCTGATGCAAGCTCTGCAGAATACAAGGGTGCAGGATAGTTTTAAAGTTCATGAGACGGACTCACTGAAGAACTCTGTGCGATATTTAGCAATGATGACTAAAAGACTGACTATAGAGTATAAGGTTAGTTTATATGGTAAAAAAGGTATTGGTATAAGATTTATCTCGCACAGAGGCTAGCAAGTAACACCAGCGGGGCTAGCACAACTGACACAACAAGCGCGACGCGAGTTGAGAGAATCTACCCGCCTCTTTCTAATTTGCACAATACGAGTGAGACAGGAGTCGCTGAGTCGCGCGCGACACGACTTAGCAGCAAGTTGTGCTAGACGTACAGGGCGTCAATCTGAGATAAACATTTCCAATTTGAATTCAAATTCATTGTGTTTCGCGTAATGGTTCTGACAGACACGATAGTTTGGTGCATGTTAATTCGTGAAATTGGTACATACATAGTTATGCGAAACATGTCTCAGATTGATACCTCCCTAGGCTACAGCGGCGCTACCACGAACTTCGTATATCTCCGTTTCGGTCGCTCGAGTACCATAAACCATAAGTGCGATAGAGACGGAGATATACGAAGTTCGAGATTCGAAGTTCGTGGTAGCGCCGCAGGGCTCGGCCAACTTCGAGCGGAGGCGTTGCGTTGGAGCGAGATACCGCGCTCCCATCTCTCGTTTTCTCGCATGGCCACTCGTAGTCGTGGGCGAGCCGTCAGTCTTTGTTTTAGGGTGACAGTTAAATACACATTCAACCAAAATGTTTAAGTTTTTGTCTCTTTTGCAAAATCAGGTCAAATATCTATATTACCATAACATTATTTTCCGAAAGATGTTGTCTAATGTGCTTTAATCTGGCCTTCAGTAAATAAAGATTAATAAGAATGCCTGACTTGGCTCTACGTAATATCTTACAACTTTTTAAGGTGGAAGAGTTTCGGGACATGGCCAATTTTTTACATGGAATGTGTTTTATGGGATAGAAATGTCTGTGAACTCATAGTAACTTTTGTTCCAGGATAAACATTTAAAAGGTTACAATAGAGAATCGCAAGGCCAGGACCTAATGTCGTTTTCTTTCCTCAACCAAGCCTCCAGAAAAACAAAACCTCTCACAGTAACAGAGACATTCATCAAACTACTACTCCAACTGAAAGGTGCCTCGGTGGAGAAAGCTTTGGCAATAACAGAGGTGTACAAAACTCCGCACTCACTCATTGAGGCGTATGAGAACTGCAGTCAAAAAGAAGGGGAATTTTTGCTTGCGAATTTGAAGTATGGCGATCTGAATAGAAATGTGGGCCCTACAGTTAGCAAATCTGTGTATCATCTGTTCTCTAATATAGAACTAGCTTGACCGCGATTTTTCATTTGACGAAGCGTTCGTTGAGACAAAGTAATGTCATGAAAATACAGTTGCAATTTCAATGCCATAAGCATGTCGCGCGCTACTCTGTCTTTCGTAGGCTGTTGTCAATATTTACTAATAAAATTTGACGTAATTTGGTCCGCGTTCTCGCTTACGATACGACAAAGGCTTTCAGTCACCGAAATTACAACTTTGCCACGAGTTTGGGCGACCTGCGGCAGCGGTTTTTCTAATTCATTGCGCGTGATCCCTACTGAACACAGTGCGTTGCGCGTCTCGACCGCGCAATGAACAGATAAAACGCTGCCGCAGGTCGCTTAAGACCAAAGTCGTGACCAAGGCGTCATAGACTGGTGCGGCCCCTGCGGTGGGCGGTCAATAAAAATTCGACAGTAATTGTCAAGTTTACTATTGACCGCCACCGCAGGCCGCGCCAGAGTGATTCAGGCCTTGCCCTTATAACATTGAGTACAGTATACAATGGTACCTGCGCCTACCTCGCCAACTTGTCTCGTAGTAAAATTTCAGGAACTAAAAACATGTAAGGCCCAATGTCCTACCTGTAGGAATAATTAACATTGTAATTCAGACCCAGTTTCAACAGTTGTGTAGTCATAGTGTACCACGGTTCTATTAGTAGTACTTATTAGATACAGATTATATATTTCACCGTTAGATTGTGAAAACCGTCAGTTACATTGTAAACTGACGGAATATTGTGAACTGCCAAAATAATTAACAATGTCATATCGTCACTAACCTAACCTACCTAGTCTTTGTGTACCTACGTTCCTAGCAAGCCGATTTGATCTCAGTTCACAATTTGACGATTCGACATTGAAAGTTTATAAACTAACGAAAAATATTGCGTTAAATTGTGAAAGGTTTTACAGTTCACAATTTTTCGACAGTACGAGTATATAATATCGCGAGTAAGATTTTAAACTGACGGTGTTCACTATCTAACGGTGACATATACATGCCCAAAAACCATTAGTCCCAAGTACATGGGTCTGAACGAGTATAAAATAATAGAACTAGTAGGACCATGGTTTGCAGTGACTATTAGCAAAATTTTGCTTTGGGCCTTAGAGGAGGATATGAAAACAAATTCTAATGGAATTTGTGAGTATACCGAAATATTCGAATCTACTATAGTACATAACAGGTTAACAATCTAGCGAGCTCGTTTCATGGCCATCCTCTCTGACCTATTTTTGGTACCTTCCTGCTGGTATGGCATTGAATATTAACACGTTCCCTGTCAGTGCCCTCAATGATGGGTCATATGACCTTGCTTTTCAGGAGTCCGAGCTTCCACAATGGATTCACAGCTTCGAATGAGCCTACAACTTGCACTTGACATTCTCAGATCATTTTGTATGGCGAAAGTGACAAATAAAACAACATTATTTGGTATATAAATGTATTCATATAACTATTGACTGTGACATTTAGCTGATAGCAGTAGTTTAGATGACAGGAAACTCTTCTAGTGGTTGTAAAGCTTCAGAATATACATAAATAGTTCAGATCAATTAAGAGCACTTTAGGATGGAATCATCATCTCACAATATTAGCGTGCAAAATCACAAAATCAAAATATACAAAATTGGTTTGACACGAGAAATTGACAAGAGATTCAATTAGTAGAGAACAGTTAACACTGCAAAAATATGACACCTAATGATTCTATGACAATGTCAAAGACCCCTATTTCACCGAATCGACAATTGTCACCTGACAATTTCAATTGGACGTACATTCTTGGGTCGGTAAAGGTGGTTGTTGAACAATATCGTTACTTGACAACCCAGAAATGTACGTCGAATTCGACAATAGTCGAGTCGGTAGAATAGGGGTGGTGTCAATATTATCGAACGAGATAGTAATGTAGATACTTTTGCAGTTGAATATACCCACGTTATCTTCATACAAATGCAGATAAGTAAATGCGATAAATCTTAAACACAATACTATTATTATTATAAAGGCGAAATGGCCTTTGCCTGTCAGAGGGATAATTGAACTACAAAATTATAAGAATTAAAACTTTAAATTAAAATAAATATTCTTGACCCTCGCAAAGATGGCGACGCGAATCTCGTTCTTACAATATTAAATTAAGATGAAGAAGTGGCACTGAGGTTGCCAAAGACAGTTTAATTCGCATGTATTCTCTCTCTCTCTTCTGTATTACTCTTGTAATGAAAAGATAAATTCAACGAGTAAAAAGACCACCATTTTGATTCGAACACAAAAGCCGGATCCCTTACAATATCTTGATACACATAATACTATGTCATACGTCTTACTCTTTGTACGCCAAGAACACCTAAACTTTAGGTCCTAAAGGTATAGCGTGTTATGCCCGCGGCGCTAAGAACGACTATAGGCGATATGACTTACGCTGCCATAGTCACCTTCATGCTTTTAAGGTTAATATTCAAACTCTTTCGAAAAAAGCTGGAGTTTCCGTGTCAATTAGTACGTGAAAAATGGCGTCCAAAAGGTTAAAATATGAATGAGACTCTATATTTTGACCTTCGCTTAGTCATTGTTGAAATCGAGTACCGTCAAACATGCCTACTTTGCCACCAGGGGGAACTTTGCCCAAGAGCCAAATTTTAAAATTTTCCTCTTAGGCAAAGTTCCCCCTGGTGGCAAAGTAGGCATGTTTGACGGTATTCAACTAATTATTTTTTCCGTTAAAATATTTGTATTGATAACGCAGGTTTATTCTAAAGATTAATTCTACGCGACTCTTAAGAGTTCATGCCTAGGCATCGGTAGTGAGATTCTTTCACGTGCCAAACCAATATAGCTAATATTTTAGACCCTTATTTTCATCATCACATTGCGTTACCTTACAGTTACACTTAACAATAATAATATCTCTATTAACAACTAAAACTGTTTCAAGAGTGAATGCAAGAAAGTAGGAAAATTATTCAGATCATAGAACGCGCTATGGACATTGAAATATACCATGGCACTGTTGAAGTAGAATAAGGTGATTATCTAAAAACATCAACTATTTTAACATTTTTAACATCTGATAAAATTTACAAAATATGTTGATTGCGTCTCCAAACATTTTTTAAATGAAAGTTCTAATTTCAAAATTTCACAACATACATAGCGAGTTTAAACAGAAGCAGCTACTACTTACTTCAATAACGCAAATAAAAAGGACCCGCAAGATAAATGCCAAATACACTTAAAACTAGTTACATTAAAAAATAAAAATCAGTGGCTTGCATTAGATTCACGAATAATTTTGACTACATTGCTTGTAGACAGTAATAACTATATGACCAGCCACCAATTAATTCGATGAACCCATATTTATATCACCCTGTATCCTGAATATGTGCCTAAGCACTCACTCAGTGTCAAACAAATTAAAAATACTTCTAAGTGTATGTGAAGTGAAATAAAATTTTTTTTTAGGTGCACTTACATAGGTAGAAGTGAAGCTAAACATTATGCTTAGAGAGTATGATAGTTCCTTTCAGTTTGGGCTTTGTAGTACTTGAATCCCATGAAGCCGACTGCCAGGAGGCCAAGAGTCAATATGATGCCTCCCACGAAGCTCGCACCGTCGAATCTGGAAAGAGTTTTTATTGTTAATCAATATTCAATCATCTATGCCAATAGCATTTAATTTAAACATCAGTTGTTAAGAGCCCGTTAAAGTACTCACTAGCGCCACTGGTAAATAATTGTGATTATTTAAATTCAACGATAAATATTTAAAGAAGTAGGCCACTAGCAACTAGGTACTACACACTGTATTTCAAATACATCAACTTGTGAATACATCAAACTAGTTAGTTAGTGGCCTACTATCTTAAATATCTATCGTTAAATTTAAATGATCACAATTATTTACCAGTGGCGCTAGTGAGCACGTAAAACGGGCTCTTAACTACAGTCAGATTTAAAAAATATATACATATTTATATTTCAACAGAACTCTGACTAATTATCGTGAAACAAACACGGGAATAGAGCAAGATAATAGTCGTCATGTGTATGATTTACCAGGCGAAGGGATAATATATTCCTCCCACATCTTATATCGGTTACCGTAGTCAGGTTTTAACTCCAAACCTCCTACAAAATATTTTGTCAATCCCTGAAAATAGTATTTTATGATCTTCATTTACAACACGCTTCTAAATCGCGTAATATATCTTTGGCAGCCGTTTAAACTCACTTGAACTCTAATTTCAGTAAACTATTGAGAAATTAAAAAAAAAAGCGGCCAAGTGCGAGTCGGACTCGCACATGAAGGGTTCCGTTAAATAAATTGCTTTCTACGATTTATGACGTATTAAAAAAAAAACTACTAACTAGATCTCGTTCAAACCAATTTTCGTTGGAAGTTTGCATGGTAATGTACATTATATATTTTTTTTAGTTTTATCATTCTCTTATTTTAGAAGTTACAGGGGGGGGGGGGGGGGGGGGCACACATTTTACCACTTTGGAAGTGTCTCTCGCGCAAACTCTTCAGTTTAGAAAAAAATGATGTTAGAAACCTCAATATCATTTTTGAAGACCTATCCATAGATACCCAACACATGGGTTTGATGAAAAAAAAATAGAGTTTCAGTTCTTAGTATGGGGAACCCCAAAATTTATTGTTTTTTTTCTATTTTTGTGTGAAAATCTTAATGCGGTTCACAGAATACATCTACTTACCAAGTTTCAACAGTATAGCTCTTATAGTTTCGGAAAAAAGTGGCTGTGACATACGGATGGACAGACAGACAGACATGACGAATCTATAAGGGTTCCGTTTTTTGCCATTTGGCTACGGAACCCAAAAAAAAAGGAAAAAGAAAGGCGCGGCGTGGGTAGGCCCCCCACAAGGTGGACTGATGACCTGGTAAAGGTCGCGGGAGTCCGCTGGATGCGGGTGGCGCAGGACCGGCCATTATGGCACTCTTTGGGGGAGGCCTATGTCTAGCAGTGGATATCTTTTGGCTGATATGATGATGATGATGACTGAGAAATTCGAACGAACACTTTCCCTAATTTCTATGAAACAGAAGTACATAGGTCGAACAATTTATTGATATTTTGAGTGTTGAAAGGTAATGTAATCTATTGCTAAATATCCCATGGCCTTATTAGAGTTTAACTGTGCGGGAGCTATTCTTCCCATGACCCGGTAAATTGTCTTGTCATGTCATAAAAACTCACGTAAGTAATAAAACTGTTTTTGTGTTCAACCTACAGCGAATTGATGTTTCGTAGACGTGGGAGGAATATATCCCTTCGCCTGATCAAGAATATAATAAGACAAAATCGAGTATGACAGTTAATTACTTAGACAGGCGATGGGATAACCGTAACCCACATTTTTATTTCTGGTTTAAAGGAACATCTCCGACTTTCGTAAATACATTTTTTACAAGGCGTTCAATACGGTTGTAACAGTATATAAAGTACGTATGAAGACACGCTAGTTCTTAGGGGCCTGGTAAAGGGTTAATTCAAAATATTTGAAGTGTTGATGTTTGATGGAAATACTTCCACAAACTTTTGGCCAATTTTGGGTTGCGGTTATAAATATAATGAAAAATATAATTATCCTTTTCAACACTCTGTCAAAGGCAAAAGTTGTCAACCACACGCCAAATCAACCAGATATAAGTGCGGAGTTAAACCTTATGTCAATGCAAGAAGGGTGCTATTGCGCTGGGCTCCTTGGCGCATATATCTGTCGTTGGCACTGAACCTGCGGTGCGGATATATGCGTCGTTGGCGTCGAAAAGTTTAAGAATATCGTACATAATACGGCTCTATGTATGTTACTAACAATTAATGAATAACTATGGATTGTCTTATCTAAAAATAAATGAATTACCTAATAATAATAATTACTTACACCCCTTTCCACTTCCGAGTTTGTAATTGTGTTGCGATGATTAGTTCGAGCCGTGTTTATTAACAGAGCAGTTTATCAATAGTCCGTAAGCCCACTCCCAATACGCCTACGTCTCATGACAATACGATAAATGCAAGTTGTGCTGAGCAAGAATCAGAACATTATTGTACCTAAAATTGGCCGAAAGTTTGAAAAATCCTTCACTTCCGGTTAAAATTGTAAGGGTAGGTATATTTACGTCATGTGGCATCATTTAGCCCTTTAATCGTAGAGAAACCCCGGAGACCAGCTTGGTGGACTTGACTTTGACTGACCCTTGCCTTGACAGATACCGGACAGAATTGAAACGATATCGCGCCACTGAGATCCAGTAAGTTAACCATTTTGTAGCCAGCCCACTGGCATTATGACCCGCGATTTGCGTGGCCGTACGGTTCACTCGCATTATGCGAAGAACCATACAGTTTTGGTCGCCGGGTCGGGGGGGCTTGGGGGCCGGGGTCAGTCCTGAAATGGCCGGAAGTACCTTTGACACATGAGTCAAACTTATAACATCCATCGTTTCCGTCGGTGGTGAAAAATAGAGTTAAATTATACACTGGCCTGCAAAATAAGGTGTAACAGTCATAAACGTGACGATAACTAAAATTGTCATACCTTCTTTTGCAGGTCAGTGTAGTTACCGTTAAGGTTCTTGAGTGGCGACCACGTACCGGAAGGCGCAGCGTGGCCGTGGGTAGGCCCCCCCCCACAAGGTGGACTGATGACCTGGTAAAGGTCGCGGGAGTCCGCTGGGTGCGCGTGGCGCATTACCGGTCATTGTGGCAATCTTTGGGGGAGGTCAATGTCCAGCAGTGGACGTCTTTCGGCTGATATGATGATGATAGTTACCCTCTAGCCTGTAGAGCGTGCGGCTGCACCGTTGTCGCAGCAGGCATCATCGTGGTGGTCGTGGCTTTCTCCGGTGTGGAGGCGGAGGCGGTGGCGGTGCTGTTGGGGGTAGTATGTTCGGCAGGCTTCACAGTTGTCGACGTCGACGCCTCGTTAGGTTTGCCGTCGGTCGAATTGGTAGAGGTGTTGTTGGCGTTTTTCTCTGAAGCGGGCGTTATCTTGGTGTTTTGGGTTGTGGTCGTTGTGTCTTGGGACTTTGTTTCAGTCGATTTTTCTGATTCTTGAGCCTTTGTTTCAGCCGTTTTTACTGATTCTTGGGACTTTGTTTCAGTCGGTTTTACTGGTTCTTGGGACTTTGCTTCAGCCGTCTTTACTGGTTCTTGGGACTTTGTTTCGGTCTTAGCGTTAGCGTCAGTAGGGATCGATGAAATCACCGCGGGAGTTTTTGCTGCGTCCGTTTTATTGTCTGATTTCGAAGGAGTGCCTGGAATCAAAATAAGTTTCATTAGGAAAAAATCATCATCATCATACCAGTCGAAAGACATATACCATCCCCAAAGAGTGCCACAATGACGCAGCGGACTCTCGCGACCTTTACCAGGTCATCGGTCTCTACCTTGTGGAGGTCTACACACGCTGCGCTTTCCGGTACGTGGTCGCCACTCGAGAGCCCTCGAGTGGCGTTTGGTAGCATATACATGTATTCAATTAAACACCTGAATTTCTACAATGAAACAGCATTAATCTACACTGAAAAAGTGTTATTAGTATCGACATTTGTTAGCATGTAATCGAGTTTTACCTGGGTACATAGTTGTTATTAATGGGTCATTTTATATAAATTAATTTTATAAAATGTTCTACATCGCTGTTTCATTGTTGCACTCACATTGTTTCATTGTTTGCTGTGTCATTGTGAACATGAACAAACTAGGTTTTTTTTTGATTATCAATGAAAAATGCCACAAAAAATGAAGCATTTTTATCAACATACGCTTTGAGGTGTACAGAAGGCAATGGGATATTAAAAAATACGAAATCAAATTCTATAATTGGTCAAAAAATAAAACAAATATTATTATATTTTTTACTTTTTGTGTCAAATTTAGAAAATTGTTTGTTTTGGCTTTTCGTTCCACATGTCGCGTCCACATACAGAGCGTGTAACAAGGGTTTCCTCAGGTCGTCCTAATGTGCTATACAGGACTATCTAGCAGTGGCGGCGCGTGAGAATTGTCACTGGACAACCCGGAGCATAAAAAAGGGCTGTTTTTTGATGATTTACGAGTTTGTTAACATATAGCAAGACATTTTAGGCAAGTTGGTGGGAAGCGGCTTGTATGGGCGCTCCGCCACTGCTATCTAGCAACATCAGGTTTTGGAAATATTGAGGTGTTTCACTGTGCACCAAAAAAAAAAATATAAATATTTGCGGACAATCTTATACAAATCAACCTAGTCCCAAACTAAGCAAAGCTTGTACTATGGGTACTAGACGACGATATAGATACTTATATAGAGAAATAAATACTTAAATACATAGAAAACATCCATGACTCAGGAACAAATATTCGTGCTCATCACACAAATAAATGCCCTTTACCGGGATTCGAACCCAGGACCTCTTGCTTCGTAGGCAGGGTCACTACCAACTAGGCTAAAGCGGTCGTCAAACCAAAGTTTCAATGTTGGACAGTTGACCCTACTGGTATTCATGAAAATGAAACATCCTCCCTCCAATATCTACGCGATATTTTTCCGATATTTTAGAATTGAGTTTAGGTATACTTGAGATTATTTGAGTTGGGCGAATTGCATCTAAGAAATTGAATACCGGTATTTTGGTATAAAAATAATATCGGTATACGGTCCCTGAACTAGGGTTGATTGACGTGTATGCAATAGATTCTCGCTGACTCGGGAATACGATACGATGAAATAAACAAATATATTCTGAGAATTTTGTATATACAATTTTCCCTAATAACGCAAACTAGCCTTGGACGGCAATGTTGTTAGACACGCGGTCCTTCGCGGCCTATACTATCACAAACCAGAACGATAATTCCGAGTACAGTCAAGTGCAAAAATATGTATCGATTTAATTATTTTGACGACCTTTGTAGCCTAGTTGGTTGTGACCTCAGAGCATAGAATACTAGAGAGAGGACAAGCCGCCGGCGGCCGTGTCGCAGCTGTATGCTCAATGGGCATACACTGCCATACTGTGCACGCGTGCTGATCGCAGATAATATTACGTTTTTTCCCAAAATGCCTGATATGATGCGCGTTTATTGTCAAATAAGCGTGTAGGTATACAAGAGTGTGTGTTTTAGATGTGTGCGTGCTTTGTCTTGTCAATTACTTGGGCGTTGTGTGGGTTAATGTACTTGCGACAGGCTCACTCTATACAAATCGGCCGCCATGTCCGATCTCCTTATATTCATACATCTGTGGTTATGACCCTGCCTACGGAGCAAGTGGTCCCGCGGGTTCCAATCCCGGTAAGGGCTTTTATTTGTGTGATGAGCATGAATATTTGTTCTTGAGTCTTGGATGTTTTCTATGTATTTATTTATCTATATAAGTATGTATACTTATCATCGTCTAGTAAGTACCCATAGTACAAGCTTAGTTTGGCACTTTAGGTCGATTTGTGTAAGTTTGTCCCCAAATATTTTCAAACTTCCATATTTTTACACTTGATAACACTCCAGGAAGATTGGCACTAAACCCGATAAGTCATGCTATGGTATATACTTGGTTGCAATAAATTAGCCACAACGTATTTATTGTATTCCCGATGATCGTAAAGAGGAAACTCCGCTATACACATGCACACAATTCAATGCCGTGTAGCACTCGAATAAATACATATTTAATCAGCTTTCCCTACAAAACTGCGGTTATACATAAAATTACTGATTCACGGAATGACATTAATTATTACTAGTGATTACTAGTAAACGTAATAAATCATTATTGATGATTTGATTACACGATAAGATCCGAAACGAATATGTCTACGGCTCGTTCAAAGTTTCACCGTCACGGAAAAACTCAAAGAAAGCAGGTGTAGCACTGCCGTGTCAATCCTATCTCGTGTATCTTAATGCTTTTTGTATGACTTTGTGCTGCAGTTACACGAGATAGGATTGACACGGAAGAGCATAGTTGGCCTTATCACGCGATAAGTGACAAGATAGAGCATCCGTCACTCACTCACAAGGGGTGCGGGAAGGTGAATACGCCTTGGTATGTGACGCTGGGCTATCGATTTACCTTCCAAGTCTGCTCATACACGTCCCCGTCGCCTCAGGCACTGCCGACGTACAGACCTGAGGCGAACCCACCAGTCGGTCGCGTGGGTCGTGCACCCTGGTAAATGTCGAAGATCGAGAACGGGCGTCGCACTATTTACCATCTACCCCGGATCTGAGACAGCTAAGTATGAGAGGCGATACCTGGATAGGCACTCCCGCCCTTCAGGTACTCCTTTACCCGCCATCCTGTCACTCCAAACATCCAATCCTTCCACTATCACCATCCTTTCAAAATCCTTTGTTCCTTACCCAAGCCCCTTCCCGGAGGAGACAACCTCAACCCCAAAAACCCCAATCTACAGGTGTAACCTACCGTGCCCAGAGATGCGTGACTGAGGGGGAGCTCAGTCACTAACGGTGGACCCTCGATACCGGGCAACCTCGAGGAGAACCTTTGCCTTATTTCAGCAAGCGGGGCTCTGCTGGAACGGACCTAATTTCCCTAGCTTCTCGTGGGATTAAAAATGGATGAAGTTAATAAAAAAACAGAAGGTACCCTGGAAGACCTATGCCAGGAACTACTGCCCCTGACAGTATGCGCGGAAGAAACCGCCCAAACGTCAGAGCAAGCAATGGAGGTGGTGGAGAGTGCCGACACGGTGGAAAAGGACGCTAAACGACCTAACCCACCAACGGAGAATCCGCACACCGACGCACGGAAGCCTCGCAAGAAATTGGTAGGCTCCACGCGAGGCCGCTACAAAGCTCTAGTGGGACTGGGAGTGAAGCCTGAAGAGGCTTTCCAACTGTCCGAAAAGAGCTTTGCGGAACTCAAGAAGATGGGCTACAAATTTGGGGGCTCACAATCCAAACCCGGGCAAAAGCCGGTCAAACGGCTCCGTTCGGAGGAGGAATCGCCGCAGGGTAATTTACCCAAAAACCCGAGGGTGAGTGAAACCCCCCCGGCCCAACCCACAACCCAATCCCAACAAGCGCAAGCCTTTAGCGAGGTCCTGAGCCAAACTAGAGTCGGAATCAAGGACACCAGTCCGATGGCGGACACTCAACTGGGGTCACTCTGCTACACCATCCTGCAGAAGATATCGACTCTGAAGATGGCCGAAGGACCTAAATTCACAGGCTACGCATACAAGCCAGGCTGGTTGCTCATCACGTGCGAAGACCAGCGGTCCAAAGCCTGGCTTGAAGAGATGACACCATCCCTCAAGCCATGGCCGGAAGCCAACCTCAGGGTCATACCTGAAAATGAGCTTCCGAAGCCAAACATAGGGATGGTGTTCATCCCAGATTTAAGCGACAAGGACGTGAAAATGTCCCTGTCGCTACTCTGTGCACAGAATTCCGGGTTGTACACAGAGTATTGGAAGATTCTCCACACAAAGGTCGAGAAAGGTGGGGTCATGTTGACTGTAGCCATAGACGACCAATCAGTGGAGAATCTCCAAAAAATGGGACTAAAGGCAAGCCTAGGCTTCCGAAAGGTTCAGTTTCGGATAAAGGGTACCCCCAAGGCCCAACAGCCTGAACTTGACACCTCCCCAACCCCACCACCGCAAAACCCGTCAACATCTAAGGACCTTAACCCAACACCCGCCCGAAAGATCCTCCCGGGACCTAAAAGGGCAGTCCTTACCAATCCCGCATCCAATCCATCCAATCCTGTAGCGGGTACATCGGGATTACGGCGGTTTCCCGCCAACAGGGGGGGCAATAGGGGCTCCAACCACCCCAGGGGTAGAGGAAGAGGGGGCCGGCAAGGGTATGCCAATGCCCAGCGCCGGGAACATTAAAGACGCAGCTCACGGGGGGGTGACGTTCCTGCAGGCCAACCTACACCACGCCATCGCGGCCACAGCGGTCGTGGAAAAACTTTTCGGCGAAAATGGCCTGAACATCGCCCTCATACAAGAACCATGGATCAACACCAAAACCATGGGAATAGGACTCAACAAAGCAGGTAAAGTACTAATACACGAAAAAGGATCCAAACCAAGGGCCTGCATCGTGTTTAACAAAAACATGGATTTCTTACCTGTTACAGAACTATGCAGCGACGATCTTGTAACTGCGTATGTAGATCTCAAAGGAAGGGGCTCACTAAAGGTGTTGATTTGTTCCGCCTACCTGCCCGGAGAAAAACAAGACCCCACAGAAGAACTGGCTAAAGTTGTACAGTACGCTCAAGCACAAAAGGCAGAACTGATTGTGGGTTGCGACGCAAACGCTCATCACACCATCTGGGGGAGCACCGGAGTCAACAAAAGGGGTGAGTTACTCTCAGATTTTATTTTTACTAACTGTCTACACCTGTTAAATAGGGGCAACACGCCGACCTTCGTAACCAGGGCAAGACAAGAGGTACTAGACATAACCTTCGCAACTGAAAAGGCGGCAAACTGCCTAGATAACTGGCACGTTAGTTGCGAGAATTCAATGTCGGACCATAAACATATAATATTTAGTGTTAAGGGCCCATTAGATATGGAACCACAAACACGGAGAAATCCACGAGAAACGTCCTGGGAAGCTTACAGAGCTCACCTGGAGAACTTTCTAAAGGATATCCCAAAATATGTTAAAAATCCAGATTCCCTCAATATAGCAGTAAATCAACTCTCCAACGGCATCTACAAGGCCTACGAACAGAGTTGCCCATTGCGAGAATCAACCACAAATTACACTACGACATGGTGGAACAGAAGGCTAGAAAAGCTCCGTGTCTCCACCCGTCGAATATTCAATCACTCAACCAGACCAAACGAGTGGGAAAGGTACGGTAGAGCACTGACTGAATATAACAAACAGATCAGGAAAGCCAAAAGGAAGTCGTGGCGGAAATTTTGTGAAGAGATCGCCCAAACACACAAAGGAGCGAGAATTCACAAGATTCTCTCCAAGACTCCAACCAATTACCTAGGTCTACTTAAGAGACCTAACGGAAGCTTTACGACCACGGAGGTGGAAACAATGGACTTGCTTAGAACTATCCACTTTCCAGGCTCGTATCCCACCAGTAATACCCAGTTATGCACCCAAAGGAGCACACAAGACCGGAGGGCACATAACAACGACTGGAATTTGGCTGCAAACATTTTCAGACCAAACCAAGTTATATGGGCACTTAAGAAATTCAAACCATTTAAATCGGCGGGAGAAGACGGTATTTTTCCTGCATTACTACAACAAGGACAAAATCTAGTCCTCCCGCACCTGGTAAGAATATTCCGAGCTAGCTTTGCTTGGGGTACTATACCAGAACGATGGACCAAAGTCAAGGTACGCTTCATACCAAAAGCAGGGAAAAAGGACTACTCACAGCCCAAATCCTTCAGACCAATTAGTCTATCATCTTTCCTACTGAAAACGATGGAAAGAGTCATTGATCAGCACATAAGAGCGAAATACCTGGTAGTCAGACCATTGAGTCTGAACCAACATGCTTACCAAAAGGGGAAATCTACGGAAACTGCACTACTAGATCTGGTCGACAAAGTGCAAAAAACCCTAGAGGATAAGCAAACAGCTCTATGTGCATTCCTTGACGTCGAGGGAGCTTTCGACAACACACCCACAGAGACTATCCTTAAGGGATTGGCATCAAAGGGTGTGGACGAAAACACCATCAGATGGATCCAGAGCATGCTATCAAATAGAATAGTCACTCTGACCCTCAATGCAATTGAGTTTACATTTTACACCACAAGAGGATGTCCTCAAGGAGGCGTACTATCCCCACTACTATGGACCCTGGCAGTGGACCAACTCCTAGCAACTATGAAGGACCTAGACTATGACACGCAAGGATATGCCGACGACCTTGTAGTCATAATCAAAGGTCCCTGCCTCCACACAATTTCGAACCTAATGCAAGGAGCGCTCAACACCATAAACAAATGGTGCAAAGAAAATGACCTGTCCATCAATGCGAGCAAAACAGTACTAGTTCCTTTTACTAGGAAAAGGAAACTAGATAAGCTTGCCAAATTAAAACTGAATGGACAGGAAATACCCTATTCAAATGAGGTCAAGTACCTAGGAGTTACCTTTGACCAAAGGCTAACTTGGAACGCTCATTTGAATAACACAATACAAAAGGCAAAAATGGCCATGTGGACTTGCTGCCGAATGGCAGGAGCAAGATGGGGCATAAGACCCAAAATTGCTTTGTGGCTTTACACAGCCGTAGTGAGGCCGATAATCACATACGCCTCTGCAGTCTGGTGTAACAAAGTCCACCAAAAGACAGCCATCACAAAGTTAAGCAGTCTTCAGCGTACAGCTTGCTTAACAGCAACAGGAGCTTTATGCTCAACACCGGGGGCAGCCTTGGATGCACTGCTCGATCTAACGCCACTCCACCTGCAAGTGCAAAAGGAGGCGAAGCAGTGCATCTACAGGATATGCACACTAACAAGGCCAAAATGGCGCTCTCAAGCGCTAAGCAAACTTGAGGCCCTTGTTTTTGATAACAAAAACCTAAGCATGCCCACTGACGACACATACGTGGAATGCAAATTCACTAGACTGTATACAGTGGAAATACCTCCGAGAGACAAATGGACAAATGACCAAATGGACTTCAAGGAGGGAAGCCACATTTGGTATACAGATGGATCAAAAAAAGGTGATGATGTTGGATGTGGCATCTACGGTGAGAGGCCAAAGTTCAAAGCTAGCGTCAGCATGGGGAAGGAGGCCTCAATCTTTCAGGCTGAACTCTTCGCATTAAATAAATGCGTGGAGATAAATCTTGAAAGAAACCTAAGGAACCAACATATCTACATCAACTCGGACAGCCAAGCTGCTCTGCTGGCACTAGAATCACTAGAGTCCTACTCTAAACTAGTCCAGAATTGTAAAAATAATCTAAACACCCTGGCGAACTCCAACAAAGTCATACTTAGATGGGTACCAGGGCACTCCGACATTGTAGGAAACGAAAGAGCAGATGAACTTGCAAGGCAGGGCGCAGACACGGCCCTAGTCGGCCCGGAACCGTTCTGTGGCATCACAAAACGGAAAGCATATTCTCTGCTAAACAACGCGGAAAAATCAGAGGCAATCAAGCTGTGGAAGTTCACCAAAGGACAAAAACAAGCTAAAGCCCTGATCGAAGGGTTCAATAGTAAGCTGTCTAAAGAGTTATTACAATTCAAAAGGCACAAAACCTGCGCAGTGACAAGAATCCTGACAGGACATTGCAAATTGAACAAACACCTGTTTCAAATGGGTATGAAGCAGGACACAACTTGCAGGTTCTGCCAGGAGACAGAGGAGACTGCAATGCACATTCTCTGCTCCTGCGGACCACTCATGCATAAAAGAAGTACCTACCTAGGGCGGCACATAATGCACCCACAAGAAGTACAACATATCACCGCCCAAAGAATCTGGAATTTCCTGGAGGCAACGGGACTTAACGGTGAACTCTAAAACAAGGGCTGCCACAATAGATCACTTGCTGGTCGAAGCGGCATATTAAAGCCCACAAAATAATAATAATAATCCGTCACTGGCTGACACCGTTCGATAGAACGAGACGATGCTCTTATCTTGTCACTTATCGCGTGACAAGGCCAACCATGCTACGGGGCCAGGATGAGATGGTACGGCCATATTATGCGTCGAGATGAGAACTACTCAGTGAGTAAAACCCTGAGCATCCCAAATCACCCCCGAGGAAGAGGAAGACCACCTGCAACGTGGTGGTCCAATGTCGAAAAAGAGATGAGGACACTTAACATGACTACAACAGGGTTCGAAAGGATAATTATCGATGATAATTATCACGATATTTATCATGATAATAACAAAAAATTGCGCTCGTGAAAGTGAACTGCATTTGAACTATTCGAACGTGTACGCACTTGCGTCTATCCGAACGCACGAAGTGTCAATGTGACGTGCCGCGCCGTGGGGATTCCCCTTACAACACAAATTCAGTTCGGATTAAGTATGCAAAGTTGAGTGAACTCGAGTGTCATTGGAACGCTTAGAAAGAGACAGATGGTCTAAGTCGCCGCGACACAGCTCGTGGGCTGTCCTGTGAGAGCAGTGCAGGGGGATAACTGTACGCTTCGTCGCTAGTGGTTCATTCGTTAAATTATGCCGACACTGAAGCTATCTTTAATATCTAAGTTAGTCTCTAAGTATAAACTTTTCAATGTAAAATATTTTTTCTTACTCCTCCAAATGTAATTAATTCTGTGGTAACTTATTTCTGATGTTTAAAAATTAACTGGTTCTCCACGATACAGGCGTAGCCTAGTGTGGGGACCTCTGGTAACTATGTAAAACTCATTCTGTTTAAATAAATGACTTTTTACTTTTTTTTACTTTTTTTTTTATTAATATACGTACCTACATAAATATCTGTACACATTGACAATAGTCCTGTACATTTATGTACGTATATTAACACCCCTGACTGTACTGTCTGATAATAAATTAAATTTAAAAGGGTTAAGTAATCTACCTAGTCGGTCCTTAAGTTCTGTCACAAGGTTTTTGATAGATAAAACTCAGCAATAAACTTTTTCATATTCGTATTATACATGATTAAAAAGCTTATTTTAAACGAATCAAATTGCAATAAACTTTGAACAATTATCGCAATATGACAAAAAAGCCTTGTAAGTTGAGACAATCGTGAACCCAAAACAAGCCGCATCTGACAGAAATACCACTTACAACAAATTTAATAAAAAAACAGTGTTCCAGATGACCAACAAGGTTTTTTTTATTTATTCTGAAACCTCGATTTTAGACCATGCTTAGCAACTAGCATTTGATTTTCTGTTAGCTTTCAATTCCAACTGCTCCCATCGAGAACTTTACGTACTTTTTACGTTTTCAGAAAAACGCGTAAATTCGATCTTGTGCATAACCGAAAAATACCGGTATTCTATTTTAACGGTATGACGTCATATCGGTTGTCAAATAGCGGTTTCGGTAGCGGAACCTTTATATTTCGCTACCGAAATATAAAGGTACCTTTATTTTTTCCGGTACCGTAATCGCTATTTAAAGGTACCGATATATCGACTTTGGCCTGGAGTTGTTGCCAAACCGCCGGCAAAGGCTGTGCTGCTTTGTCTTTTAGTCTTTAAATGTTTAGTAGCCAATGCTTCCTCTGTAGAGTGCCAGCTCGCTTACTTTTCTCGATAACCTTTATAATACCGGTATTATAAAGGATACGGTATCGTTTTAAACTGGTACCGCTAACCGTTATTTCAAAACGGTTACGGTACCGTTATGTTCGCGCGGCGCGCATAACCTTTACGACATAACGGTACCGTAATGGAATACCGGTTTCATACCGGTATAACCGTAACCGAAATCAGTCCCTGGCAACAAGTACACTACGTAAAATGTGAATATGAAAATGAGTTTTATCCAAACTTACTTATATTATGCTTCAAAATGGAGGAGGGAGGGTTCAGGGAGGGGTTTTGACTAAAATCTCACGTAAGTTTGTAAGGTTTTAATTATTATGGAAAAAGGATACAGTGAATCACGTCCGTGTTTTTGATTGCCTAAAAAAGTGCAAAATCTCTGAAGAAACTAGCATTTGTGTAATATTACCACCATATGGCTATAAGCATTAAAATCCAATAATCGTTCTAATTTATCAGTATTTAATGAGCTTTCAAACCATATATAGCATTAAATAAAAATATTCTTGGTATTAATTACTATGCGGCAAAATATTTGTGACAGAACTTAAGGTCCGAGTAGGTAATTTGATATGGTGATACACCCCTCATGGGAAAGAACATATTGTTACTTCTTATGGGAGGTAGTAATATTTGTGCATTAAATGTTATCACTATCGGTTCAGCGGTTTAAAACGGATATTACATTGTCCTGAATGAGTTAGGAAGCTGATTCAGGAATGTGATTACATTTAGCTAATAAGGATCCTAAATCTAAATGCGATTACACGTTCCTGAATCAGCTCCCTAACTCATTCAGGATGCTAAATCCAGGACAATGTAATACCCGCTTGAGCGGGAAAAGCTAACCAACACAATAAAGATACATTAGATGATATATTATAATTATAAATACTAAGAGCTATTAGTCCCTCTTCCGACATTTAAACAAAATTAATGGGGCTTTTGACCTAACAAAACAAGAAGTTACGTAAACGTAAATAGATAAAACCCAAACCACAAGCCGTCAAACAAGTTGTTGCATAGTGTCACTTTTTCTCCGGGCTGTATTAACTTTTTATTTCGAGTCCACCCATTTTCAAAGTGGAACAGCCACACGAACTAAAAGCATTAAGAGCAATGCCTAGCTGAGCAACTTTTCGAATCTCACATTTTTGACACAATGTTTCTGTCGTGCTGTTGTGGGTGGCGGTAGCTGTCTATGCGATAAGGACAACTGCAGCTCGAACTAAAATTCCCACTCAAAATACTCAAAAATCGAGGTTTTGCTCTCGACTGTTTCCTCCTCCAAAACGCAACCTATCATCATATTTTTTTGGAAACTGCAAGAGGAAGAAATAATCTACGCCGCTACGTTTTGTTTTTTTGGATATTTGTTGTTATATTTGTATACGGCGTTTTTTTTGCAGCCAATTCAATTAAGCCGTTTTTGCGATTTATGAGGTGCTGTAAGTTTCTTTAAAATAAAAAGATCCAAAAAAAGCGAAACATAGCGGGCATAGATATTGATAATATTGACCTTATTTGAAAAAAACATTGATCTAGGTTCAAAAACCAGGGAGGAAACAGTCGAGAGCGTTTGTATGGGAAAATCGAAGATAGCCATTCCTCTTAATTTCAGAAAGAACCAAGAACGTTGTTTATTATCGGAGCATGCCTAGGAAAGTTTGTACATTTATTTATCATTAATTTTTTGTTACTGTTCTTTTTTTGGTAATTATGAAATACTTTTCAAGATAGCCGTTAACCCCCATGGTTTTTCGTTATACAACGCTTTACGTCGGGTTCTCACATTGTCGTAATTATTTACGAGCTTAAACAATAGTTTGCGGACCTCACTCGGTAGTCATGTACTCGGTACTCATTGTTAATATTATTTAAAATAAAACATAAGCCGCAAACCATTTGAATGAATGACGTAAATCGATAATTGACTTTTGGCCTTTTTTAGGGTTCCGTAGCCAAATGGAAAAAAAGCGGCCAAGTGCGATTCGGACTCGTACATGAAGGGTTCCGTAAAATAAATTGCGGTTTACGATTTATGACGTATTAAAAAAAAAACTACTTACTAGATCTCGTTCAAACCAATTTTCGGTGGAAGTTTGCGTGGTAATGTACATCATAATCATATATATATAAACTATAATATAGGTCTTATAGTTTATATATATATGATTATGATGTACATTACCACGCAAACTTCCACCGAAAATTGGTTTGAACGAGATCTAGTAAGTAGTTTTTTTTTTGTGTCTGTTGAAATTTGGTGAGTAGATGTATTCTGTGAACCGCATTAAGATTTTTACACAAAAAAAAACATAAAGTTTTGGGGGTTCCCCATACTCAGAACTGAAACTCAAAAAAATTTTTTCATCAAACCCATACGTGTGAATAGGTCTTCAAAAATTATACTGAGGTTTCAATATTTTTTTTTTCTAAACTGAATAGTTTGCGAAAGAGACACTTCCAAAGTGGTAAAATGTGTCCCCCCCCCCTGTAACTTCTAAAATAAGAAAACTAAAAAAAAAATATGATGTACAGTCGCCATCACATACATAGGTACACTATAGGTGTTTAAAAATATCATGGTCGGCACATGCACCCTAATGCCTTGAAAATAGAGGTGTGTTCCGATGTTTGTGACGCGCTTGTTTGCTCCGATGTATGTGATGGCGACTGTACATTACCATGCAAACTTCCAAAGAAAATTGGTTTGAACGAGATCTAGTAAGTAGTTTTTTTTAATACGTATTAAATCGTAAAAAGCAATTTATTTAACGGGTTCCGTTAAATAATTTATTTTCATCTGAGCAGATCAGCAGAACTCGGTCACCAAGAGACTGCTTAGGTACCGTAACCTCGGGTTACATTAACCCAATGGAGGGTTACTTTGGCCCGCATAAAAACCACACATAGCAATGTCATATAATAAAAGTACCAACGTGAGCAATTAGCTGAAACTAAAAATAAGGCGATCAGACCATTCTTAAACTCATAAAAAAGCGGAGGAAGCCAAAGTAACCCTCCAAGGCCAAAGTACCCCGGGTTTACGGTACTTAATTGATGTGCTACATATGAACAAACTTTTCTAGAAATGCTCACTGTTCACAGGGATCGAACGTTAAATAAAACAATCGCCTAGGAGCTAGGTGACATTTTTAACACTGTCGATAATTTATAATCAAAAAATAATCAATATAGTATTGATTTATTTCATTTCTCCCTAAATTATTAAAAATAAAAAAATAACGATTTTTATTTATAATTTACACAATTTTTTTACAAAAAAAATAACGAATTCCGAAAAGTCGTAAGTAAATTATGACTTTTATGACGTAATCACGATCGCTGTGTGACCTTTGCACACCTTTTATTTTACCGACGCTGCATTAATGCCGTCACGTCGCACACCGCAAATTAGTTATACATTTTCGTGATTTTTATAGAGCGGTTTACATAAAAAACGAGTGAGAATAAAATTCGGAAAACTACTTTATTACGTTCAGGTAACATATTTACCGAAATGGTTATCGATCCAGAGGGCCTACCGCGAACGGCATTCGAAGTTTTCCCTCTCTGTCATATCTGTGAGTTCGTACGTAAGTGCGACAGAGAGGGAAAACTTCGAATGCCGTTCGCGGTAGGCCCTCAGAGGGCCTACCGCGAACGGCATTCGAAGTTTTCCCTCTCTGTCGCACTTTAGTACGAACTTGTAAGTATGACAGAGAGGGGAAACTTCGAATGCCTTTCGCGGTAGGCCCTCTGGCATCATTACATGTTTCGTAACGTTGTCAATAATGTCAATCATCGTTTGAAAAAGCCACAACGCTATATTCGAACTTTTCTAACGAAGCACTCTATATGGATAACACGGCCGTGTTTATTTTGAGTTGTCAATCCGTTAGGTTAGATAGTTTTATACATTCTAGCGGGCCTATGTTGTGCTTGATTCGATCGGTGCCTAACTAGTACGTAGATTCAGTTCTCACGCGAGAAAAAAAACATCATCATCAAGGTTACCGCGCAGAAATAATTCTTTGTCTGTATGGTTTGCACAAGGAAGTCTGTAGGTATGCATTTCAATAATTAGAACCTGCATGGCTATCACTGGCCGCGACATACTCTCGAGCTCTCTCGCACTATCCGTCTCTCTCTTATTAGACCACTTAGAAAGAGACGGATAGTGTGAGAGAGCTCGAGAGTATGTCGCGGCCGTCTGCGTTACTCTGGTTTTAGGTACTATGAACTACTTGCACGATTTTTTTTAGATTTTATAAAACACACCAACCAAATTTTTTGACTGGTTTAGCGGGCTGCTGACGCGTACTGTTCCGATATTCTGCAGACTGACTACCTATGTCCGCATAGTTTGTTAGTTGTCTTACTATCCACAGACAAATTTTCAGATTTTATAAAACAGTTGCGACGTAGGTGTTTTCTTAACAAGTTCGGAACCACCCCACGCCAGTTGTCCCAAAAACTGGCTGACTGACGGCACGGCAGGCTATTGATATTCAAGCTATTTATGACCTAATATTAAAATATCAGCCTTTATAAAACTGTTGCAGTTTTGGTCCCTCAGCTCTCTGTCTATTCTAAACGGGCCATATTTTGACTGCAATATGACATAAGATGTGGCCGGCAACTATTGGTGTCTTTCTCTAACACGTGAGTAAGAGAGGGACATCAATAGTTGCCGGTCACATATCGTCGGGTGACAAGCAAGTCACTACAAAAACTGTCACTGCTCTTCAAAACCTCGTATCTCGGTACGTAGTCGATATCGAGATACGACGTTTAATTTAAGTAGGTATTTGTTACTTAGTGAGTTTTGCTTGTCACCCGACGAATTGCAGTGAAAATATGGCCCGTTTAGAAGCCCCATTATAATTAGTTTTAGTTAAAATGACGAAAATGCACCACTGCTGACCATTGGATGACGGTAGTCATTTTATTAGGCGGGGAGGGAGAAATGAACTGGATGATGATGGGGGTCAAAAATCGCCAAAAAACAATGACGTAGTATATGAACAAGCCCTTTGAAACTACAGGTGATACTTATTATCGCGGTTAATTCTAAAAAGAGATTGGTTATTCCAATGATGTAATTTGAGTCAATTGTACCAACTCAATCAATGGAAACGTAAACGTGTCTCTTTCTCAGCTGTCAGATGTGCCTGGCTATTTTTAAACAGGGAATTTCGTATAGACAACATATCTCTTTTTTATATTACATCATTGAGATTGGGTTATTCACGTACTTATCTATGCACATAGCATGTTTCGAAATAATCATTCGTCGCAAATTGGTCCGTGGGCGGCCAGAAAGCCCAGTAAAACACATTTTCAGTAAGGGTTTTGCCATTACTATGTTCGTGGGTCGCGTATTTGAGTAATTCCGACCTTTTACCACTGATAACAGATGCCAATTTATCTAGGCAATTCCCAGCTGTTACCACTAATAAAGGTGTTGACAGTATGAAAAATAAATAAAAAAAAAACTACTTATCGTATAATATTTTTATTAATCAGTAATCACATTAAAAAATTCAGTTACTGGAAATTTTATGACTTAAAAATCATGCTGTCCAGGTGAAGTCCCTCCGTTGCTTGGCACTCTTGAACGCGGACTTGCAGGTTTTCGTAGACTCTGCGAACGTTATTCTTGGGTGAGCCAACAATTATTGCGACATGATTAGAGAGTTTTTGGTACCGGCTTTGCAAGAGTCTCGAGGCGATATCTCGAGGATGTGGTTCCAACAAGATGGGGCCACATGCCACACGGCTAATGTGTCAATAGGGCTGCTGAAAAATGTTTTTCCCGGAAAACTCATTTCCAAAAGGGGTGATATTGAATGGCCACCACGCAGTCCTGATCTCTCCCCATGCGATTATTTTCTGTGGGGCTACCTTAAATCAGTAGTCTACGAGAATAATTCAAACTATTTAGAGCAGCTTAAAAGGAACATTATCCGGGAAATCAACAATATTCCGAGAATAACGTTTCGCAAATTCGCAGAGTCTACGAAAACCAGCAAGTCCGCCTTCAAGAGTGCCAAGCAACGGACGGACGTCACCTGGACAGCATTATTTTTAAGTCATTTAATTTCAAGTAACTTTTTAACCGACTTCAAAAAAGGAGGAGATTCTCAATTCGTGTGTATTTTTTTAGGGTTCCGTAGCCAAATGGCAAAAAACGGAACCCTTATAGATTCGTCATGTCTGTCCGTCCGTCTGTCTGTCTGTCCGTCCGTATGTCACAGCCACTTTTTTCCGAAACTATAAGAGCTATACTGTTGAAACTTGGTAAGTAGATGTATTCTGTGAACCGCATTAAGATTTTCACACAAAAATCGAAAAAAAAACATTAAGTTTCAGGGGTCCCCATACTCGGAACTGAAACTCAATTTCACGGAACCCTTCATGTGCGAGTCCGACTCGCACTTGGCCGCTTTTTTATTTTTTATGTGTGTATGTTACGCGATATCTCGATAATTTATGAACCGATTTGAAATTTTTTTCTTTGTTTGAAAGCATATACTTCCAGATTGGTCCCGTTGTCACCAAAATCCAGTTCTGATGATGGGATCCTGGAGAAATCGAGGGAACTCTTCAAATTTTATAGGCAAACTTGAAGCAATTTGGCTACTGATTTGAAGTCGGTTAAAACTTTGTTTTGAAAGTACAATTATTTTTTAATATGTAGGTATAATAAAAATATTATACGATAAAAAGTAGTTTTATTTTAGATGACAAAAAGTAATTAAAACCAACCATTACAGACATCTATTGTTTAATTTTTATCTTCATGTAGGGTTGTAAACAATTACGCAGGTGTCGGTAGGCCCAAATACTGTGAATAAACAACAGCACAGTCAGAGTTCGAAAGGATAATTATCGTGATAATAACATATGGATAATTATCGATTGATAATAACAAAAAAATGCTTTCATGAAAGTGAACTGTATTAGAACTATTAGAAGTATTCGAACGTGTATTTCCGCACTTGTGTCTATATGCGAACGCACGAAGTGTCCACAACGTGATGTGCCGCGCCGTGGGGAAACCCCTTAAAATTATTTTCAGATTACCGATGCAAATTTGAGTAAGCAGTATACTGGTGATAATTATCTTGATAATTTCGAACCCTGAGCACAGTAACGACTCCAGCATGTGTTACACTACTTACACTTCGGTCAGCTTTATTACGTATCTTTATTATCTTTTCCTTTCATATTTAGCAAGTTGTAGAACCCCACGATAAGGCTTGTACACCCGCTAACGTCCTTGAGTCGTCGTCCGTATTGGGCCAGCGCGCGACTGATCGGGCCTGCCGAGCCTCCGCGCTCGCGCATTTTGTAGGTATTTAAACATAGTAATTAAGATAATCATTTTATCTATTCAAACTCTGCGAATTTGTCTATAAATATTTAATAACTTTATTTGAGTACAAAACAATAATTTAAAATATCTATAGTTTAGTCATAATATTGAATAAACTTTACAAAAAGAGGTAACTTTGGGATTTTTTTCTATCGAGTGAAGTTCATTAGATCGCGTAACTGAATGCGACTTTGACTAGATTAGATCCTTAAGTAATACGTATCTTTTTTTTAGATTTTTGAACCCTATTTTCTACGTCTGAGATTGTTTTAAAAAACTCGAAAACGCTGCCCCTGTTGACTGTCGAGCCTTAAGCGCACTTTCGTCATTTTAACTAAAACAAACCATAAAGGATAAAATATAAGGATAAAGTCGTGTTCACATGTACGAGTATATATATAGTAGCTAGATAATTAAGAACAAGTTTTTTTTTTACCCCCACACATGACTTTTCAAATTTAATGATGATTTAAGATATGTTTGGTCAATTTTATTTCTGAGTATATGGAGGTTTTATTTCTGAGTATATGGAGGTATCTGTGTATAAATACGATTTAATTTAGTTTACATAAAAGTTCTCTAAAAGTTGTGCTTAAGGGGACGTAGGTTCGTGGTCTTCTCGCCCTCTCACTGAGCATAAGCGTGAGCGAGATGGAAGTGCGTGTTTGGAAGCGAAAAATCATGTTTTTTATTTTTTATTTTTTGTGCGTTTTAATAAATAAAAAAGTAATAGCTGATTTCCCTCAAACATGACATTGCTGATTTTTATAACCAATTTTAATATGTTTAGCTGTTGTGCATAATTTGTTATGATTTTTTAAAGTGTATTTTAGACCTACGTTCGTGATTTTTTTCTATCGAGCGAAAGTCAAAAACGTAGGATTCGAATAGCTGATTTCCCCCGAGAAAATCCTCAAGATTGCTAATTAAATTTAAGGCAGCCGTATTATAATCCAAACAAGAGCTACGATTTTTTAAAAATCAGTTTTTGGAGCTCACGTCGCCTTAAAAAAATACGGATGGACAAATGGACAGTTTTTACGAGTTCATACTGTAACCCGGAACAATGTATGAACTTATAAAAAGTGTTGATTTGATCGCCTGTATTATTTAAAGTCTAAATTTTACAGAAGCTCTTTTCCACTATATTAAATACTGTTTAAACACGGTTACATCCGTATGATAAGAAACAAAATTAATCAAACACATTATAAATTATCATCAAATTTGAAAAGTCATAGTTGTATGCAACTGTATGGGGGAAAAAATAATGTTCTTAATTATGTATATGTACCTAAGATATCACTTTTTCCGGGCACATAATATATTATGCTCGAGCTCGACTGTGCCTAGCGGATAAATAAAAGCCAGTAAAAAATATGAATAACAAGTAGTTTAAAAATATGTGTGCTATTCCTGTACTACTACTATGTACAATAATAGGTGCCTAGCCAATTACAGTTGTGTGCGAATTACCGAGCATAGCAGTAAATGTGGAGTAGGGCAAAGATCATTGTAGTACTGGGGCTAGCCGAGCTGCAGATCAATGTGTGAGATCATTTTTTTATTAACCTGACTGTTGCTTGCTTGGGACGGACCCAAAAAAGAAAGAATATCGAATAGGGGTGTAAATTCAAAATTTATTATTACTACAAAAGAAGGCAAAAATATATACCTAAAGACGAAAATACCATTCGAATATCTCAAAAAATTACGAAGCTACAACCGTTTTAATGTTGCTTGTTAGAGAGAGACATTGCTCCACGATCGTCTAGCTAGTGACGTCACGATCGTCTAGCGTCATAGTAAATGACAATCGTTTCATATGAAAGTGCGTTTTGCGGAAAAGGGACAGAACATACCCCCTCTTAAAACTTTGGACGCTTATATTATAACTTTGTGATTATTTAACCTCTTGCGTTGTTTTTTTCTCCATTTTACTAAATTTTTAATCCTTTCACGACAAAATGCAACATTATTGATTATTTTATTTAGTGTCTACACTATTGTCTACTGTGACTATTGTCATCCAAACTATACCTTTAATCAAAATTTCAGCTCAATCGGTTGAAGATATCTGCTTCAAAATTGAGCTGCAAGATTCCACCCGAACAAACATAGTTACATATCACATTGCCACACACTTAGGTACTTAGTATAAGGTTTCAATTACGATGATTGACGACCGCTTTAGCCTAGTTGGTAGCGACCCTGCCTACGAAGCAAGAGGTCCTGGGTTCGAATCCCGGTAAGGGCATTTATTTGTGTGATGAGCATGAATATTTGTTTCTGAGTCATGGATGTATTTAAGTATTTATTTAATTTTCTCTATATAAGTATGTATATCGTCGTCTAGTACCCATAGTACAAGCTTTGCTTAGTTTGGGACCAGGTAGATATGTGTAAAATTGTCCGAAAAATATTTATATTTATTTATTACTGGCCTCCCTTTAATAACTGGCCACGTCATACTAAATTGAATTCTGTTTGTAGGTGAACAGAGTTAATTTTTAGTGTGAGGGGGCCAGCTATGCAGCTATTGGTATGAAGGGTGGCCATGGCCAGCAGACCAGCAAATATTTTTTTTACAGTGATCGCATGTAACCTAAGGCGGGACTCCCCGCGTCCTCTGCTTGACCGGAGCAGTGTCCTGAGCGCTAGACACGAATCTAAGATATTTTATAAAATAATTTGATTCGTCACAAAGTATACTCGGTTCTTAAGTCATTAACGCCTCACGACTATTAAATCTCCACAAAAGTAGGACAAACCGGGAGAACTTTGCTCAAATAAAACTGAGCACTGATATTGTTTTACGTTTTTAAAACTGAGATCATGGTTTCTTTTAAGTTTATAATATTTACTGAGACTATGAAGAAAAAAAAACGCCGTACAAACTCTGAAAACATTGCATTGTTGGCATTTGGCCTTTGGAGTGTCTGATATTAATATACAACCGAACATAAGTCCACGCCTCTAGTTCTAATCAAAGAGCAGACAGCAAACACATTTTGAACTAGACCCACTTCCAAGCCTGCAACTTAAGTCGTGGGTAAAAATCAATGTGAACCAAGTTACAAAAAATGTAACAATAAATAAATAGGAAACCATGGACACGAGAAGATGAATAAATAAATATTAGGGGACAATCTAACACAAATCGAACTAGCTTAGTAAGCTCAATAAGGCTTGTGTTAAGGGTACTACTAGAGGACGATATATTTAATATATTGTATTTAAGCATTGTCGACTAGGTCCGACCCTGGAACCCCCTCCCGTGCCCCGCTGGAAGTATAAACAAACCACGGGAGCTGGTCGAGCGGACCTCCCGAAGCCACTCTTGCTTGGGCCGCGTTATGAGCGTTGTGTGTGCTGTGGTGTGATATGGGCAATCAGTGTTAATTAGTGTTTGTTAGTTGTGTGAACTTCACAAAAAAGGGGATAAGAACAGAATTGAAAACTACAGACCAATAAGTCTCATGTCTAACTTATACAAGGTATTTTCAAAGATCCTTCTCAATATAATGACAAGAACTCTCGAACTAGCACAACCAAAAGAGCAAGCAGGGTTTAGAAGTAATTTCTCCGCGATTGACCACATACACGTTATAAAACAAGTGATAGAAAAATGCAATGAATACCAACAAACATATTACCTTAGCTTCATAGACTACAACAAAGCGTTTGACTCAATCAAACATAGTGCTGTATGGAGTGCTCTCAAGAGTCAAGGGATTGAATACAAATACATAAGAGTGATCAAGGAAATATATAAAAATAGCACTGCAAGAATTAGGATGGAAAGGGAGGGCCAAAAATTCCAGATTAAAAAAGGAGTAAGACAGGGAGACCCCCTCTCTCCAAAGTTATTCTCGGCAGTGCTTGAACTAATATTCCAAGAATTAAATTGGACCAACTATGGAATCAACATAAATGGCGAACTACTAAACCATCTCAGGTTTGCTGATGACCTAATAATAATCTCAAATAATTCAATAGAACTAGAGACAATGGTCCAGGAATTGGCTACAGAGAGTACAAAAGTGGGACTGTCACTGAATGCTGGAAAAACAAAAATCATGACGAACAGTGAAAAAACCAGAATAGAAGTAAATAATAAAGAGATCGAATATGTAGAAGAATACACATATCTCGGACAGATTATCTCCCCAACACTGCAGATGAATAAAGAAATAGACCAAAGAGTAACAAGTTCATGGAAGCGATATTGGTCCCTCCAAGAGGTAATGAAAAACAAGTATTTCCCACAAACACTAAAAAGCAAAGTATATAACATGTGCATACTACCATGTGCCACATATGGAAGCCAAACATGGGCCCCCTCACAAAAAGAAACACCCAGAAGCTGAAAGTATGCCAACAAAACATGGAGCGCAGCATGCTTAACATAAAAAGGAAGGACAAGGTGTCCCTAACAAAAATTAGAAAGAAAACCAAAGTGGCGGATATAACACGGTGCATCAAAAAGTTGAAATGGAAGTGGACAGGACACATGATGAGGGAAAAAATGGAAAAGTGGACAAAGGACATCACAGAATGGTATCCAAGACTAGGAAAAAGAAAACAAGGAAGACCTATAATGAGATGGGAGGACGATATTAAAAAGAAAGCAGGAACAATATGGAGAAGGGAGGCTAAAGACAGAACAAAATGGAAAGCTTGGGAAGAGGCCTATGTCCAAGAGGCAAGCTGAAGTTAAGAAAATAAAACAAATATATATAGAAAAATGAAATATTTATTTAAGAAAATAAATTCGTTTAAGTTGTTTAATAAGCATGCATGTAGTAAATGAAATGTAACAAAATAACTCAGCAAATAAAGGCTATCTTATCTTATCTTATCTTAGTTGTGTGAAGGCTAAAGAGACATCAAGACTCTGAACAAAATATTCAAGCTCATCCATCACACAAATATTTGCCCTCACCGGGATTAGACCAAGGACCTTCAGCTTGGTAGGCATCGTCACTACCCTAACCTACTACTTAGGCTAACCGGTCGTCATCACAATCTTATCAATATGATTCAATATTTATTCAGTAAGTGGCATTAGGGGGTTGCAAGCGGTCCCTGAGATAATGCTAGAATGATGATTCCAAAAGCGGGGTTACAGGGTTCTTGTTCATGTCTGAGCACTATCTGTATCAGCACATTGGATTGTACGTCATATTCTGGAGACATAAACACTTTTTTAAAAATAAAGTTTTGACCAACTTCAAATCTGTATCCACATTGCTTCAAGTGCCTATAAAATTTGTATAGTTCCCTAAATTTCTCTTGGATCCAATCATGAGATTCTGACCTGATGACCATGGGACCAGCTGAGAAGGACACACTTTCAAGCAAAAAAATTTCATTGAAATTCTCTACAAACATAAGCATTTTTCAGGGCATTTTTTGTCATCGAAATCAGAGTTCATCACAGTTCTCATACTGCATTCTAATTGATTTTACTAGTGAGGACTAAGAATTATAAAGAATATTGAGGAAATATTCCTATTTCAACACACATTGAAATCTTTGAGTTAAAAGTTACATCTTCAAATTTTTACTTGTGTTGGTCAAAATAAACAGAAAAGAAAAACAAATAAACATATCCCAACAACTTTATGTGGAAAATCCCACTGTTATGAATATAAAGAAAGAATTTATTTGTGACAATAAAACAACAAATTGTGGACACATACATATTTGTCACCACTAGCAGAAATATGCTTTGCGACGCAGGAAATTCCCAACATTGAATGTCGATTGGACTCAGCCTGTTAGATGAAGTTCATTGTACAGTCGAACCAAGAAAAAAAATGTTGTTCGCTATGAACAATTTTAAGTATTACAAAATAATGTTATCTGTATGCTATAAACAATATGAGTATGAATAATTTAAGAATCAGCACGTCACCAAGGACGCTTAAGAGTCCCCACCATGGTGAACTCAAGTCGACTCTCCATACAAATATAGTTTGATTCTAATTTTAAAATGGCATACTGGACTAAGAATAACATGAAACTACATGAACACAATGGCATGGAAATATAATAGAAAAAAATTAAGCGATTAGTGACTTGGTATAATAATTTACTTTAAAAACTAAGTTTTAACCAACGAAAAATCAATCAACCCCTATTTTCCTACCCTTAAGGTTGATTTTTTTCCCAAACTTTTATGGGAACAACTTCGGGGTATACTCTTTCCAATAAAAAATAATTATCGACATCGAACTACTCTGTGAAAAGTTATGCATCAACTTGAGAACCTCCTCCATTTTTCGTCGGTTGAAAAAACGTTCTAATCACTCTATTTTTAACCGACTTCAAAAAAGGAGGAGGTTCTCAATTCATCTGCATATATATATATTTTTATGTGTGTATTTTACGCGATAACTGCAATTTATGAACCGATTTGAAAAATTCTTTCTTTGTTTGAAAGCATATACTTCCAGATTGGTCCCGTTGTCACTAAAATCCAGTTCTGATGTTGGGATCCTGGAGAAATCGAGGGAACTCTTCAAATTTTATAGGCAAACTTGAAGCTATTTGGCTACTGATTTGAAGTCGGTTACAACTTTGTTTTGGAAGTCAATTATAATTTCTAGCAACAGAAACTAGTTTCCAACCTAGATAATGGTGGATCCCTTTGTGTACACAAAGTTTTATGTTATTCTAGCATGTCGTTTTAAAATGAGAACCAAACTATGTTTGTATGGAGAGGCGAGCTTCCTGGGGATAGGGGTCCCATATCAACATAAGGTTGAGAGAGTTAAAAATATGAATCCTCTGACCCCTTACTCATCAGTTCATCACATATAGAAGTACTACAACAATAATGAAGTTGCGTTTATAAAGGTCAAGAGGCAACAGATAATGTTTGCAGGAGTAACCCCGGAATTCCACTTTTAATTATAAGTAAATAATGTAGTATACGGATAGGAGTATAATACAAAAAAATGTCTACGTCAAACACTTGTCTTTTACTAAATCTGTAACAACCTGTTTTGCTGATTAAGATTCAATCACGACGCCGTAGAAGCGATAAATAAAATGGAGTAAGTAATTAAAAATACCCACATAGTTAAAAAAGGTCCACTTACAGTTCGAACATATCAATTTCAAAACATATAGCAGTTTGCAGGAAACTCATCCAAAATAAAAACGATAAAGACGTTGTATTTGATCCTATTCCGTTTGTTGGAATCCGATGAAACGCAATTGAGTTAACATTAATTTGAGATTAACTCACCATTATTTACGTCGGTGTCGCTGAGGCAAACGGAGAGAGTCAGCAAGCAAACAAAAATTACTTTCTTCATCTTGAAATTTGTTGTTGATAATTAGCTGTTTATTCGCTAAGAAAATTTCAAGAATTCCAAAATTACGCCACACTTCTCGCGTTGACGAAGTAAGATCTAAAAATTCTAAAATCAAATGTTGCCAGATTGTTGCCGTGGGCAATGCTTGAGACTGTTCGAGACTAGTTAATAAACTTTAAAATTTAGCATAATAAATATCGATATAATTCGTTTTATTGTAATTTGTGGTGCTATATGAATTTTAATTCAATTAAATATACTAATACCGCGTCCAGGCCGTAATAATCAATATTTGAGCTTTATTACGGCGTGAAAGTGTTTGCTTGCTTCTTGAAGAATCTAATAGAGGGCGCGCAAATTAAAACCAGGTTGGGTTATTTTTTTTAAGTTGGGTAAAATCATGGTAAAATATTTTCAAAACTTTGTGTTGCAATTTATTATTTTGTACTATATTACTACGGTACCTTGTAGATCTCACGGTTTGTTTATAATCTGTTGAAATGTTATTTATTATCTTTAAAACAGGAAACCTTGTCCTTCAGGTGGTCGCTAACTTAATTAGTGGTAGCAAGTAGCAACCGGCTTAATGACTCTATTTGTCGATAAGAGTCGAAAACGGCAAATATTTCCGTTTACCTCATTTTACCTCCACAAAATAACCCCTATCGGAATTTGTCACTCTGTCAATACTTACCTACCTACATTTCAGTCCGCGAATTCTCCTCGCAAACCTATTTGGGGTGGGCATTGACAAATAGAGGTTCCCTTGACGCAGGCTTTCGTAATTTAGGTAAGCCGATAGCGAGTTCCTATCTTGTATTCCCATTTTTCCTCCATAAAAAGGCGAAAGACTTAAACAGGTACGTTGAGAACTAACTCTAACTGCACCGCTCAAACTATTCACTTCACAATTCGCGAATAAAACATGATCACGTTTATGTCAGACATAAAGCATTGGTCCATGTAATATAAGATAAACTAGTGGCTCTGTAAGCTGTAGAAATCGCGAGCATGTCTTTAAAAAAAAAGTGTTTTTTTTTATTTCGAAAAAGTGACTAGACAGAAAAGAACTAATATATATATGTATAATCACCGAAGCTGCTCGCAAAACTTCTCGAGAATCGTTTGAGAAATATGACCTGTGGAGGAGAACAGCGGGACAGCGTGACAGCGGGACAGACACCGGACCAGGACGGATAGCATGGATCGCGCGATAAGTGATAGGATAGAGCTGCCGTCCCTGGCTGACACCGTTCGATAGAATGAGACGACGCGCATATCCTATCACTTATCGCGTGATAACGCCATCCATGCTACGGGGCCTGGCCTTTAAAAAGTTATGAAAATAGTGATATTATAACGTTATAAATAACGATATGTTTAAAATTTCTATACAAATCTCGGCAAATAAAGGAATTATAGCGTTATAATAGCGCTATTTTTATAACGATTTAAAGGCCTGCCGGGCAAACGATTTTCGGCCCACGTCGTTTAGTAAGTATGCTGCAAGTACAAATAAAAAGTTTTTAATACCGACATAGCCTACCTTTCGTTTTCATTTGAACCTTCCTACTTTAAAAATAGAGTCACTACATATTCGAGTAAAGTATTTATAAAACATGGCATTTTCATTTCGAAGCGTTTGTGGCACGTGGATAAATAATGCAAATAAATAGTGCAAAGTATTGTTGTATTTATTGTATTGTATTGTTGTACGGAGTCTTAACATAAGATCCGTTCTAGAAACGGGATTCAGACTGTAGTCTACCAAAATTAATCTAATCTGTTCAGCGAAAAGGTAACAAAACACCGTGATCGCTTTCGAGGCGGTTTTTCCCCGATCATCAAAGGGGATACGGATACGTACGAGCTCGATACGATACGCGTGATCGTGATCGGCAAAGCGATACAAATGTGGACCCAGCGTAACCTAAAAGACAGGGTTATTATGTAGGAAAGCGGTTGTTTACAAACGAGAACCGCTATGTAGGATAGAAACAGAAGTTAAAACTAAAGATCTACAGAAGGTGAATTAGAGCACCTAAAGTAAGTGCTTAATTAAGTACCTACCTACTCCGTAGAAACAAAGAGCCGGTTTAAACACGTCTAGTTTAGAATGTATCTACTCAATTCGCGTGAACTTTCGGCAAGTGGGCAACCGCGAGCGAGCAAACTTGTTCATGATGGTTGGTTGCCATTAACAAATTGATATATTATGGGCCCGTGTCTGGCCTGTTATTCGCTACGCGCTCATGCGCCTCACCCCACCCGTCACGCCTAACGGAACTAGACCTACGCTTAGTTACTATGCATCGCGGTGTCGAGATATACTTGTGGGTGAGCGTTGAGGTGAGCTTAAAACAAGTTGCAGAATAGCGCGGCTCGTAACTTAGGGAAGATTGATTGAGTGGTTTACTTTCGAGTGTTTCCCTAAGTTTGATCAAAATTAAAAGTTAGGTAGGGGAGATGCGGATAAGACGGGGACACGAGGTAAGACGGGGCCACCCACATATAGACGAAACTATACGTCACACTAACGCATTGTAATGGCCAACGGGACGCCCCTCCCGCGCGGCCATCAGTCCGATGTTGGCAGTGAGTGAGAGTACGTTCGTTTGTTCATGCAGTGCAGGTCGAAACGTGTTTACCGATTTCATCGATCTATTATCTGGGTGCTCAATAACTTGTTATAACACCGTAATTAATAGTGCCTGATTAACGTGGATTTTTTAACACATTTGTGATTGTACTCATTATCGTGTGGCGTAACTCAAAATGCTTGAAGTTTGGTGTGGTTTTTTTACTAATCATTTTGGTAAACAATTGTGGCGAAGGCAAGACGGGGCAAATTATGCGAGGCATGATGGGGCTACCTAAAATCGTCGGAAAACTGGGTAGCTTGTGCTGGAGTCGACGACGACGATTTGGAAGATGTGTTGATATGTATTTTCTGTCAAGAAAATTAAGTCCCCATCTTACCTTTTGTCCCTATCTTGCCCCTTTTTATAGTATCCCATCTTGCCCCACATGTGGGGTAAGATGGTGTATTTTCCATTTTTGTTAATCTTTAATTTTATTATGATTAGCTCAATAGGTCACGTAAGGTTGCCACGTCGCCAGGGCTAAATCTAAATCTAAGATCTCAGCTAAATACAGACCATACAAAAAAAAATAACTCCTGGCCTGGGCACTGCGCGGATAGTGAGGAGGTCCCGCCTCGCTGCCGGCGGCACCCCAGATGTTAGTTTTTTATAATGATATTATACTTTTTATATTATTATTTATTATTGTACAAACCTAACGTAAGACGAAAATCTAATAAAGGAGATAAAATATAAATATGAAAATAACCTGTAATGGGGAACTTGCATGACACTTCAATTTCGAATAAATTTCTTTCAATTGATGCGGAATAAAGAAAAACGATTGTATTAGTTTTATCTCACGTTAAAATGACGAAATTTTATTTTTTCGATTAAACACAGACAGTTACAGAGAATATTGAATTAGAAATTATATTTTGTGTATAGACCCAAATGTTGTGGAGATAATTGCAAATTAATAACCTACTCCATAGTAAACGCGCCGAGAATATATATGTTGTGACGTCATAGCTTAAGCCAGTTTAATATAGAGCGTTTTCGGGGGTTACGGCGCGTGCAGATTTCAAGATTTAGTCACACGATGCCTATTATCGCACTTAGTTGACTTTTTCATTTTTACTTGCAATAGGTAGCACAGCGACAACATTTTAAAATCTCCATACATGTAATCGCATTATGCCGGAAATCGCACCTAGCCAAACTTTTTTCTAAACAGTTCAAATAGTCGCAGAATGCCAACTTTTGTTTTCACCAATATTTTCGTTTCGCGTATTGTCTACAAAATGTCAAAATGCCAAGAAACCAACTTTCTTTGCACATTACCAGATACAATCACAGTTGTTTACGAGGAATTATAAATTCTTCCTACATAACCCGGTTTTGTACAAAGACACTGCTGTTCCTACTAACAAAACTCGACTTATCACATATGGATGTGTATGTGGTATGTATATATATGTATACTTGCAGAAATAGGTATATTTCTTTTTCATTACTTTAAGCATGAGACTTTGTTTTATATAAGATGAGTTTAATAGGTTAAGTTGTATAAAAACTGAGCGCGTCTCGCCATCAAACGTAACAGTTTGGCGAGAATATAAATGTTTTGTTAGATGTAATTTGAAAATATAAATAAATAAAAAAAAAAAAAAAAAAAAACCAAGGAGGTTCTCCTAGTATATAGGTACCTGCTGAGAGACTGCTGCAGTTCAGGAGCATTCTACCCTTGAATCTACCCTTGAATCCCTCATAGTACCCCTGAGTTAGTCTGGTAACCTCCACAAGACCCTCAAGGCTGGAGGATTTGTGTGTGTGACTAGTACACACATCACAATTATCAAGTTTACACCGAGTAGAATGCTACATATTATAGGTAGGTAACTTACCTTGATATTTTTAATTAGCACAACGTCACTGTTTTGAAAATATTTTATATAATTATCAATCATTTTCTTCAATAAATATACCTGACCAATTACCTACTCGTACACTAGAATTTAACACAGACATAATCCATTATATCTGAGATGACGTTATTATTGTATTTTATACAATATGAGTTCTTGCACTTACGAAAGAGATAAACTATCTTGTAAATAAATGCAATGACAAACCCTCGTGTTGTTGATTGTACTAAAATAGGCATCATGCTATTTCACAAACGATTTCTAATAAAAAACGGCAAGCTGCGATACCACATTGACAAAAATAAAAAAGTTGGCATGGTGCTATTAGGGGAAGGTGAGGTAATACGATCCCTGGAGGTCAAATGATCCCCCGCCGTAAATCCGAGACAACTAGTGCCATCTATCCAAATGCGCATAAAACATGTGCATACTCCTGCCAGTTGCCTCTCCGAGTTTCATGGCGGTGCGAGCGCTTGGCGTGATTTTATTAAAAAAATATCAAAACGTGTGGCTCTGATCTAAGGTAAGTCTGTTTTTGAACTTTCATTGCTTTTTACACGTTCATGTTTATTGAAATGTTGTTTTATTTACGATTATTAATAGCAGTTAGCTAATATTTAAGCTATGTTCGATCTCCACACGCGGTATTTGAAGGTTATGTTTTGATCGATATCTTGGAATTTGGTGTTTGGGGCGAAATGATCCCTTTCTATGAGTTTAAAATGATCCCTGGAATCATTTTACCCCATTAGTATTTGTTGTTTAGATCATGCCCAGAATTTATATACGCAAAACTAATCGCCAAAATTGGCCTCAAGAACAAATACAAAAGGCATTAGATGCCGTCAGAGATAGTATGCCTTACAAAACCGCAAGTAGAGAGTTTAAGGTCCCTGTGATGGCATTAAAAAGAAGAACCAAAGGTAAAAACAAAATAGCCGTAGGCTCCGCTAAAAAGTTAGGTAGTAAACAAACAGTGTTTAACCTAGAACTAGAACAGGAACTTGTAGATTACATTAAGGACTAGGAGTCTAGAATGTACCCTGGGATTATTTTACCCCTACCCCCGGGATCATTTTATACATAGGTGTGTATAAAATGATCCTTTACTAAACTTTTACATAAACCTCTTGTACAAAAAAACTACATACATATAATAAAAAATAAGTATGCAGTTACAAAGTTAAGTAAATTCACTACCTCTAACAATATAAATCTTGCGACTTTGCTTTCAACTTTAGCCACAGTTAAGTTTTTCCCTTAAGGGGATCATTATACCTCACCTTCCCCTACGTGGACAGAGGTTTTATTAAGTTGGCGTTACGCAACCTATTGTATGAAAATTTATGAAAGTAAACTATGTGCGATTGTTGGCATCTCGCTACTAAATCGATTTCAAATGCATATAACATCAGAAAAATAAATCGTAAGAAAGCTTTAGTACTACAGTTGTTTTAATGCTGGATTATACTTTTGATTTTCGTAATAAAATAAAAAGATGCAAGTTCCCTATTGGCTCTGTAATTTTATGGTAGTGTGTACATATAAATATATCACGTTGTTGACTCTCCATGCGTGTATAAATAAATGTCAGAGGGTTAAATTAAGCGGGCGTCCGTTGTCTCATTGCTATAGGGAACATTACGCAAAACTCTTCGTAGGTGGCGACATTAGCAGTGTTGACATTGTATCTCGTTCCTACTTGCGGTATTGTCTATGCAAGCATCCTTGTCACTCATTTGACAATCAATTTTGCATGTGTGTGTGTGAATCCCTATATTCCGCAGGGAAGCGTGCTAGGTTGCATCCTATTTTTAATATACGTAAACGACTTACCAAAGATTATAAATTCAGATCAAATTAAATGCTTTATATACGCCGACGACATCTCCATAGTCTTCTCGAGTCAAAAAGACACCGATTTTGTACTAAATATGAACTCAATACTTGATATCCTTTTAAAGTGGCTTGAGGACCATAACCTGCAGTTAAACTTAAAAAAGACAAATTTAATTAAATTCAGACCCTATCAGAGACTCCCGTTAGATGTTGATTACACATATTCAGGCCATACATTTCAACTTGTTAACAATTGCAGTCTACTTGGAATTAATATCGACGAAAACATTAATTGGAAGTCGCATATTGAAAAAATCTGTACAAAACTGTCTCGTTTTACGTATGCCTTACGAAATATAAGGAAGCCCACAGATTTTAAAACAGCACTTAGTGCGTATTATGCGTTTACCCAGACCTGGCTGCAATATGGGATAATTTTATGGGGCAATAGTACAGACCTACCGGATTTATTCGTATTACAGAAACGGTGCATAAGAATTCTCACAAACATTAAAAATAATGAATCATGCAAACCCAATTTAAAAGATTAAGCATTTTTACACTACCCTCTCTATTTTGGAAACTTGTAAATTTGTACGGAAGCATCAACATTTATATTACACTCAAGCCAAAGACCGTCACACTTGCACCCTAAATCGGCATATAGATAAAATAGCCATCCCAACAAGTAACTTATAAAAGCCCCCATATGACAACAATACGCATTTACAACAGCCTACCTAAAGAAATAGCTGATGAGGTCAAATATACTAAATTTGCCCAAAAGTTAAAATCATATTTAATAGAAAACAGTTTTTATTCCCTGAAAGACTTCTTCAATGTATATAGTTACCATAGATAATCTTAGCAAATGTTATCCTAGATATTGATACCTACCTACATGTACAGGGTGCTCGCGAGGAACCCATATAACTTTACCAGCATATAGCTGAGGTCGTAATAATTAAAAAACATTATATAAACATAGGTCGAAATTAGATTTTTAACTTTTTTAACTTTTCATACAAATTAAATAAATTATTTTTGGTTCACCAGTAACACAATGCCTTAGAACGAGCTGGCAACGTTTGTTATTGTCTCTATCTCTTTTCACTAGAACGGCAAGTAAGTCACATAGACATTTCTTGTCAAACAAATTATTTCAAACCAGAATGTACATAATGTGCAATCGGATCTCTTTACCTATGTATGATTTACTTATTTAAGGCCTGCCACACACTAGTATTTGCGCCCGCAGGATTATGATAATTATGAATATTATGATCAACCACCGGCGATTTAAATCGTAGTTGTACAGTCGACGTCAAAAATATGTTTACAATTTTTCACCTTATTTCTTTGTAATTAGGTTCAAAAGTGTAAACATATTTTCAATCTGTAAGTCAATATCTGGCAGTGTTGTCAGAACACTGTAGAAAGGGAAGAAAGAAGAGAAAGAAAAGAAAAGACTTCACGAAATGTAAACATTGCCTTTTTTCAGCGAGAATCGCCTCTTGTTGTTAGATGTAACTAAAAATAACATTTAAACTACATAAGGAGAACAACATAACTACGATTCTTATCAAAAAACTTAAATACTCTTAAAATGCTTTTAACTTTTACGGTTGCTTTCGCCACTCTTCAAGGTAAAAAAAAGTGGGATCCTCCCTTGTCAACACATAAATTTATTCTTGTACGCATTTGTTGGTTTAGTTGAGCTGGCCAGTCTTCAGGTTCTGAGCGGCTTCCGTGATTTTTAGGATCAATTCTTCCCTTGAATTAATTGGTTTTGAATAGACCATATTCTTCATAGTGCCCCATAGATAAAAATCTAAAGGGGTTAGATCTGGTGATCTCGGAGGCCACTGTATCGTTGGAGATCCTCGACCAATCCATCTATTTGGAAACTGTTGGTTAAGATAATCCCGTACCACGAGACCATAATGGGGGGGAGCTCCGTCGTGTTGAAACCACATTAAACGCCGAGTCTCCAAATCGATGTCTTCGAGGAGAATGATCCAGTTGTTTCGCAAAAAATGTAGGTAGCTTTCTGAATTTAGTCTAGCAGGGAGCTCCACCGGCCCTATCAATTTATCGTCAATAATGCCTGCCCACATATTGACTGAAAATTGATGTTGGTGCGAGGATTCCCTGATTGCGTGCGGGTTTTCCTCCATCCACATATGACAGTTGCGTGAATTGAATACCCCTGATCTCGTGAATTGAGCTTCATCAGTCCATAAAATAGTTTTAAGGAAATTTGGGTTCTGAAGAAGTTTTTGATTAATTCTCTGACAGTAGGCAAGTCTTGAAAAGCCGTCGTTTTCGATCAGTCCCTGAACTTTTCTGAGGTGGTAAGGATAAAGACCATACTTTTTCCAACATCGCCACACGGTGAGGTCGCTGACCCCACACATCATGCCTACGCGTCTAGTTGACAAGGAAGGATCTTCCGTAATTAAATTAAGTAGCCTGTCTTCAGTCGCGTCATTCAATCCCACAGCTCGCTCGGAGTTGTGCGACCGAATTCCTCTTTCTCGCAATTGTCGAAACATGTCCGTAATCGTAGAATAATGGGGCACACGCCGATTAGGGTATCTTCGCCGGTACTCCTCAACGGCCTGCACGGAGTTACCGTTGCAGAAGCCGTACGTAAAAATAATATCTGCGACATGTTCTGGTGGGAATGTACGTGGCATTGTCGGTATACTTTTTTTTAAATGTACTTTTTGGTCTTCAAGCAATGCAACAAAAATATGACATTTAAAGGAAGTCATAATTAATAAGTCAAAGTAAGAAAAAATAAAATCCTAGGCAGCCATCTAGCTGTAGATACATATCACGAGAACTAAGTACCTATTGCATGGATCCAAAAGTTAAAAATATCGCACTGTGAAAATAAATGTTTTAATTACGCATTAAAATTATTACCAGTCTATTATTGTCGATACGTAAATAATTTTAGTAATATTTTATCAATCTTCATGGATTATGATACATACTGGCCACTTGGAAATTTCCTTCGAGTGTGTTTTATAAGTACTTTAAATAATGACATCAGTCACATGAACGATGGGTGACATTGTTGGTATTGATTCTAATATCAATATGATGTCTCACGTTTATAACATTTATTTAAACAGTGCGACGAATAATAATTTTCCTAATAATTGGACAAATCGTGCGGTTTAACTAAGACGGCAGACTTTTTAATCAGTGGAAAGAAGAGTAAATTGGTTTTTTAGTGCTGCTCAGTGAAAAATGTATTAAGGATGCTGTAATAGAAAATACTGCGAGTACTAATACTGAAGCAGTATCTAGTTGAGTGGTTACGGATTCACGGATTCTACGAAGTGCACGTAGACGAACAAGCTGGTAGAATGAGAAGGGTACCTATTGCAATTCCTGACAGTGATCATACTTTTTTGTTTGTAGGGTAATAAATAAATAATCTTATTAAAATTTGTGTTACTTTATTTAGCTTTAATACAATTAAACAATAATGGTATGGGTAATAAAAACACTTCGAACTGTTTATTTAGTTTCATGTGTAGTTTTCACGATTTAAACTGAATAGGTGTCCAATTTTTACCCGAAGTAGCAAAAACTTAGCTTCGTTGTTCTGCCATCATAATAAATCAATCGATCATTAAGAAATATGCATTCTTATGAATAAATACGTGTCACTTCAAAATAAAACTAAGACGGTTAAATTTATCAATTCTTGGGCGTTAAGTAATTTTGTTTATCAATACTTCACTAATACCATTGTTTTAGTCGTTGACTTAACAAAAGCAATGATCATTAATCATACTTTGGATTAAGTGATAGAATTTTAAGATTCTACGTATTTATTTTCAATGACACATGTCGATGATAGTGACAGGAACGAGCTTCTGCAATTTACGTCAGACAGATAATGTGATGCGGTCTTGCAACGTCGCTATCCTAAAGGTGCATTATACTGGATTTTTTCTAAAATAAAAAATATTAATTGCTCGCAAACTAAGCCGAATCCAGTTTACTTTATATGACATTTTATTTTCTAAAGATGGTCAAGAACATGGTGGTAAAGTTATATGGGTTCCTCGCGTGCACCCTGTATATCTTAGTTTAAGTACCTACTATAATTTTTAATTCGTACGTTTTGAGACGAAGGATTTGCAATACCCTTACAGGGTGTCATGTTGTACCTACTATAGACTGTAAGATATTTAAGACCTGACATGAGTGCAATAAAGTATTCTTATTCTTATTCCTATACTGGTTTACTATTAGTGCCTCTGGCGCAATTGCTGCCTCTGGCGGCAGGAAATTGCAGTAATGTTCCCTATTGGTCCATTATCTTCACACAATAAATCGGTTAATTTACATTTCATCAACCAGAAATATTATAGTACCTACCATCCATAATAGCGAATGCTGTTTCTGTGTGTACGGGCAGGGACAATTTGCGCTATGTGTAGGTACCCCTTGCATTAGCGCCTCTACTTGTTGGCTATGTTGTGCGTTTGACGTGATAACGTCTTATAAATCGATGAACACCGGCAGCAAGCACGAAAAAGTATGACTCATTGTCCCTTTCCGCCTGAGCCGAGCGTACGGCTTTATGAAATGAAATGAAATGAAATATTTTAATGATAGGCTGGTAGGTTTGACTGTCCAATACAGAAGTTTGGACAGTCAAACCTACCAGCCATCATTTTCAGGATGCTGTTGGTACTTTTCCTCACTCGAGCCATCAGGGATAAAGTTTTATTTCGCATAATCGCATGGAGCGAACATCCCCGAGGCACTACACCATTTGGGCATTCCTAACAACATCCTGAAAATATTATTATACGTAACGCGTAGGGCGCTATAAGCTCGCTTTGTGTACTTAACCCACAGTCCGCTAGCGTAGAAAGATTGGCAGATTTATGACGTTATCACGTAAAATTATCATCCGTAAACCGACTTTATAGACAACCATTTTTTTTTCATCACACTTGCTCATAAATGGTGTTATTCCTTGCCTGTATACAGAAGGACAATGGCCTAAATTGTTCCTGCGGGAAATAATGGTCCCAAAAGGGAAGTAATGAGCTTGTGTGTGATCTGATTGGTTAAGCAAATCTGGACGGCAAGAATTCTGCTCTGTGATTGGTTGGAAAAAAATCGAGCAGGCCGAGCCCTGCAAGAACCACATATGCTCCATGCTCTGTGATTGGTTGAAATATTGAAGCTCCGCCCTCCACTCGCGCTGATCTAGAAGTGAAGTTGTCAATTTCGTCAACATTTGATTGATGCGCTTGTATAAAACATAGGTTTTTCTGTCTTTTGTGGTTATTTTATTATAGAATAAGATTATTGTGATATAATTGACCCGGAGACTCTGTACATCTCTCGGCTAATGTATTCAATTCAAGTCATTTAATGTTAATAAATTGTATTTGTAAGCTCTGACATGTGAAAGAGCCCTTGAGTGAGGCCTACTTACAGAATAAATATTTGAATTTTGAATTTGAATTTTGAATTTATTTCCTCGCAAATGTGATGAAAAACATTGTGTATAACACGGGCGTAAGGATATTGCAAACTCGAGTCATCAAAAGCCCTCCGCCTCACGGCGTCGGGCTTCTGATAGACTCTCGTTTGCAATATTCCTCATACGCCCCTTGTTAAACAATGTACTATTTTGTTGCAAATGTTTGCGTTGCGGCCTTCGTGGTTAGTAAGTATGGCGACGTAAAAATATGACAAGTCAGGTAGATAACAATGTAGGACAAATGCATTGAGTTGAGAGTGAGGTATGTACAGTCAACCAATTTGATTCCTAGGCCACCGTATAACCCTGTCATTTTAACTGCTACATAGCAACGCAATAATCCTAGTAACCCGTATTGACATAGCATCTACAACGGCAAAATTCTATGATGGCCTAGGAATCAAATTGGTTGACTGTACTTGCATTTTATCTCTGTCAACACAGCGCATCCTCAATTCAATAAAGGGTCAGCAATGCGCCTGTGATCTCTCTGGTCTGGACCCTCAGGCGTCTATGGCTACTGTCTCAGATGACCACCACCGTGGTATTAACCCTTTAGACGCAAAGAACACCTAAAAGCGTTGCGTGTTGTCGTGTCCACGGCGCCAAAAACACATTTTGGTGTTATGGCGTGCGCTGTCAAAGTTACCTTCATGCTTTGAACTAAGGTTCATATTCGCAGTCTTACGCAAAAATACTTGGCGTAAAGGTGTCTCTTTCGTACGTGAATAATGGCGTCCAAAGGGAAAGAATCACCAACTTTACTATTTGTTACAGACTTATAAGAAAAGGGCTATCAATTTAAGCGTAAACAGTACCTACCTTTTACCTACGAGCTGGGGTGGTTAGAGTAGCGCCACACCGCCGTTTCACGCAAAATAGGCACAATGGATGTCGACTTGCGGAAAACGCCCAGTATAACTAACTAACTAACCTACCTTTTCATATTGTTACCTCAATTTTTTTCGTAGCAACTTTGCCTTAAAGGTTGACACTAACCCAGACACATCAAAATTATTTTCCCTGTTTGTCCTCTACGAAGTGCCCTAATCAATATAAATAAAACACAGCTAAAGGTAGATAAAAAGTAAAGGTACCTACCTATCCTAATTTTATCAAGACGTCACCATTTTCCCTTAGCCCCTCATATATCATTCTCGCACCCGGCAAATAACAGAACCTTTTGGGAAACCGTTTTAAAAACTAAAAGGTCAAAATGGACCTTTAGTTTTATTCGAGGAGAAATGTGAATGATAATACAACTAGTTTAAGGTTTTTGCAATAATTTATTTCATTAAAATATGTTTACCTACATTTTCCTGGCTACATACATTTTTACATAGGTACATTTTCGTATTTGGTTAATTTTCAGAGCGTTACTATCGCTCTGACTTCGTGGGTCTACTGGTCTCATTATTGACAATGTGTGCTAACGCTAAGGTCGATGTAATGATGGTTTTCAAAAATGGTAATCATCCCCGTCTACTACTAATTATTTTGAAATTATCTACAATATATACATTCACGCCCATATTGTCAAAAGGGTTAGGCAGCAGATTATATTTAATATTCAGTGCCATTTCTAGTAATTGTGGGTGATAATATGGCAGTGACAGCTGTGCTCAGCTGAACTCAACATGATCCCGTGGTCAGCTTTTACGACACCCACGGGAAGAAAGGAACAGGTGCCATTCTAACCCCGACCACACAAACCTAATTTATTTTGACTTCATCTATAGTGCAACGTGCAACCACCAAACAGGTGAAACAGGACAGCCTGATAGCGGTATACCGCTGCTAACTTTTGCTAGTTATGTAATGAGTAAATCAAGTCAATTAAATATGCATCTAATTTCGAAACCTTTCGTTAACGTTTGACATCTGAAACTCGCTAACAAGTCAAGTCCTTCAGTCTTTCATATGAGGCTATGAGGTTTGTATTTGCTCTTTTGTAACAATGATGTTGACGAGACAATGTGTTGATTACCGGCAAAAAGGTTAAATAAATGTATAGGTATTATACCTATTGAAAATATACTGATGTCATGTACAGTCAGCCAAGAAAGTGGTCTACCACTTTTCGACTTTAGTGCATACAAAATAAGGTCCAAAAGTGGTAGACCGCTTTTTTGGCTGATGGTACCTACGAAGTTAACGACGTCACCTGATACAGACACATGGAGCAGCTGCCGCAGGCCCTCATTTAGTTTGGTTATACGCTTCGCTTGGTACACTGGTTAAAGTGCTCTCCATCGAAGACTTTAACTTAACGGAATAGTTCTTTCTTTCCCTGCTCCTTGAAAAAAATCTTAACTATGCTCTTCACGCGCTTAGTTCTCAAGACATAAACAATTCTTAATACTTAATGAGTGTGTGCTGACGACGGAATATTAGATATGTTTGTTCATAAATTGCGAAAACATTCACATGCATGGTCAATCCAGCTTTCATGTCCATTGAGGCCACGTATTTTTCACTGGCTCGCCACTTGGAATATCACAAGGCATGTATGTAACAAAACATTACCTTCAGTGCCATATACATCGGTATCAAGGAAGACATTACAAAGGCCATTTCTGTAACCGCTGTCGACATCGGCAAATTTGAGTAGCTCAGGAAAATAATGATTCTTGCAACTGTGTACATTCGGAATAGGCATATTCCGAGCTTGACTGATGGTTTTGTTGTGCAGTATAATGCACCAACCACCCAATATGGAGCGGATGCCTTCAACTCACTGAGATAAATACGACGCACGAAGTCCGGATTAGAAAACCACCCTTGATTTATCCAAGTCATTGCTATGACGGGGCTGATACAAAGCAATTTGATGACCAGAATAGCAGCGTGCACCATGTAGGTTTCGAGTAACTCGTCTATAGTAGCGGTTAAAACCATGAATTTTACTGTAAGTTTTCAATCCTTTGTTTTCAGACATTGTTGTGGCATTTACATGACATTGTCTTTCAAGGCGATATCGAGAGTATTGGAGAGTATAAACAAACATATAATGTTTTTGTTTAGTCTATTAGAGGAGCGCAGTGGAGGTTAGGTAAGTAAGTAGTAAGTACCTATAATCATTTTATACGTTTTTATTAGTCTTTATTTCTGTTTGTTTTTATTACACGACTGCCCAACGAAAAGGAGTGTAATGTTTTGACTATAGGTATTTTTATGGCGGCATTAGACATGTGCATGTCCTTATAGAATTGTAACGCGAGGTAGGTTGATTATGATTAGACATATATGTAGATACCAAAGAGTAAAGTAAGTATAATAGGTAACCTACCATGTTAATAATATGACAATAAGGAACATTACTGCAATGTTCTGCCGCCAGAGGCAGCACTACCACTAATAGTAAACCAGTATACATTGATTTAGTAAATGTAAATAGATACACAATCAGCCGAAAAAAATGGCAGTCCAAAACAAGTCCAAAAGAACCGGCAGATGGAATTGGCCGGCTCTTTTGCGTTTAGTCTGGTTTCATTGTAGTCGAATCTTTGCTGGTTTCGACCGTGAGACTTGTTGGTTGTCAGATATGTCTAAATGTTCAATCAAAAACTGCGTAAATACCAACAAAAAAACAAGAAATAAAGATGGGATATATTTATTCCAGTAAGTTCTCTTGATAACGTTACAAAATTTGTGTAAACTCGTGTTGCGGCCGAGCAAAGCTGCGCGCCTTCACAACCAGGGTGTTATCAGTCTCATACAACGCGTCTTGTATGGGCGATAAAAGCGTTGTTAAATTTCCCGTCCTATAGGACTAGATGGTGCCACTTTCGATAATTCTTAACAATTAGACTATTTGAACTTCAGTTAGGCTCATAGTTTACTATTATTAATTTATAATAATTTCAAAATTATTCTCCTTCTAAATAAATGTTTCAGTTGCTTGTTTAAAACTATCAGGTAAGCCTACTAAGGCAACACTAGATACTTTTTTACAATGGTACACTTTGACAGCGGCGCTATTACAAAAATCGTCAGTCGAAATTCGCAATATCTCCTTCTCGGTCGCACTTGATTCTAGTGACAGAGAAGGAGATGTTGCAAGTTTCGACCTTCGATTTTCGTAGTAGCTCCACAGAGCGGCTACTATGAAACGCTTCGATCGTTCGTTCGTCTGTCTCTATCTCTGTCACACTTGCATATTCAAGCGACAGAGAGAGAAATATTGTGAGTTTCGACTTTCTATTTTCATGATAGCGCCCCAGCTTGCCAACCTGTACTCCATTTCACGCTGAATCATTTAAAAGATGTTCGATGCCAAATTATTGAAACACAAAATAAAATTGTTGTTGTGGGGTCCAGGCGCCAGGACGCTTCTCAGGACGCTCTGGTTCAAAATTCAGTTCCAAGATTTGTCCCACACAAACACACAAACGAACATGTCAAGTTAAATAAAAGCTTGTAAAAATCGAACCAATAAGCCAGTCTTGAACTGGCATTATTGGTTACATTGCCGGAGTGGTTCCCAATATTTATTTCCATATCCGATCTTACCTAAGATAGCAAAGAGAACACTATACGAACGAGTTGCATGAAATCTGCGGGCACGGTAGTACCCCCGCCAAGTCGGCCAAACGAAGAGGCACGGCCGTAGGTACCATCCTTTTCTCGAAGCCATTCAGGTGATTCCGAATGTTTTATAATGGGATTGATTTTATACATACAATATATATATACCACGTGTCCCAAAACTCAACGATAAGCCGGCACCAGAGGATGGAGCTGCTTATGATTAGTCGAGAAAAAATAAGGAAAAAAATATATCTAAATATATAAAATAAAATATATCTACCACGTGTCCCAAAACTCAACGATAAGCCGGCACCAGAGGATGGAGCTACTTATTTAGATATATTTTTTTCCTTATTTTTTCTTGACTAATCATAAGCAGCTCCATCCTCTGGTGCCGGCTTATCGTTGAGTTTTGGGACACGTTGTATACATAACAACAATTTAATTACCTGGGAGACGTAAAGTAGACACACTCTTCTTGACTTGTGAATAAATTGGTTGTCTATACAGTAAATACTTATCTCCTCCTATTGCATAGAGCCAAATTCGAAATCTGTCTGCATGATTTTCAGGATTTGGAAAGCAGTGCAATGTAATGCCATCAAGATCTGTAATATAACAATGACACTTAGTTTTAAATTTCATGCGGTGTTTGTAACGGGTTTATTGCATAAGTGAGTGCTCGTGTTTGAATGAGAATGGAGAGCTCGGTAAAATATATTTGAACCATAATACGAAATATCATTTGATATTTACCTAACACTTTTCGATGAAGGAAAACATCGTGAAGAAACCGGTCTTATCCCAATGGGACGAAACTAGAGTTTTCTCTCTGGTTTGGAAGGTCGGATAGAACTGATGGCAGTCGCTTTCGTAAAAACTAGTTCCTACGCCAAATCTTGGTATAAGGTGCCAAAGTAGACCCTGGGCTCGTTTGAGCACTATCGGGCAAAACGGTAAGAGTATGAGGGGTGGAATTTTTAAAAACGCTGATATTAATTGTCTTGGTTTCCAAGATAATTTCAAGACTCTTCGGAAAAGACTTTCTCGCCATACACGCTTTCAAATCCTTTTTAATCCCCTGGGGGATGAGTAAAAAAAACCGGCCCAGTGCGAGTTGGACTCGCGCACGAAGGGTTCCGTACCATTATCTATATAAAACCGGCCCAGTGCGAGTTGGACTCGCGCACGAAGGGTTCCGTACCATTATCTATAAAAAACCGGCCCAGTGCGAGTTGGACTCGCGCACGAAGGGTTCCGTACCATTATCTATAAAAAACCGGCCAAGTGCGAGTTGGACTCGCGCACGAAGGGTTCCGTACCATTATCTATAAAAACGGCAAAAAAATCACGTTTGTTGTATGGGAGTCCCCCTTAATAAAATATTTTATTTTGTTTTTAGTATTTGTTGTTATAGCGGCAACAGAAATACATAATCTGTGAAAATTTCAACTCTCTAGCTATCACGGTTCTTGAGATACAGCCTGGTGACAGACAGACGGACGGACAGGGAAGTTTAGTAATAGGGTCCCGTTTTACTCTTTGAGTACGTTGTTGTTATAGCGGCAACCGAAATACATCATCTGTGAAAATGTCAACTGTCTATTAACTACCACGGTAATTGAGATACAGCCTGGTGACAGACGGACAGACAGACAGACAGACGGACAGCGGAGTCTTAGTAATAGGGTCCCATTTTACTCTTTGAGTACGGAACCCTAAAAAGCTGGACTTTGACTGGACGACTTTCTGGATGGCTATAGGCAATTTGCCTGCATTCTTTGCAATACGCGGGCAAAGCCGCGCGGACAGCTCGTCTACGCGTGCATGCATACTTAATATACTAATCTACTTATACAAAGCCACAAGTCCCCGGACATCACATAGATGGGTAATCTCTGGAACCAATGGAATGGACCGATTTCAAAAAATCTTTCACCTGTGTGTAGTATGGACGTGGGTTTGCCTGCGTTCTTTAAGCCACGCGGACAGCAAAGTTCTATGTAAGTATTTATTTTCCCTGCTCACAAAATTTCATTTGCTCGTAGAACCGTTGGCCGTTCGGGCGGAAAGGTTCTCGAGTGGCGACCACGTACCGGAAGGAGCAACGTGGGTCTTCCCACAAGGTGAACTGATGACCTGGTAAAGGTCGCGAGAGTCCGCTAGATGCGGGAAGCGCAGGACCGGTCATTGAGGCACGCTTTGGGGGAGACATATATGTCAAGCAGTGAACATCTTTCGGCTGATATGATGATGATGATGACAAAATTTCACGAGAGTCGGTTTAGAAAGACGACCTGTAGAGGAAAGCAGCTGGACAAACGGACATACGAAAGCAGCTGGACAAACGGACATACGAAAGAATTTTGGCACAAGCTGAAGCAAAGAAACTCGTGGGAGCGGAGCGTGCACTCAACTTGACAACGCTCAATAAAGTCCATATTTAATTCCTTCATTCTGTCTTCATCAGTTCAGGCGGTGGTCAAGCGGTGGTCGTGGGTTTGAATCCCGGCTAATAACAATCACATTTTCGGAACTTATGTACGGAATATTTAGGTAGGTAACGTAAACTTTTCGGTGAAGGAAACCATCGTGAGGAAATCGGTTTAATCCCATTAAGGTCTAGTTTTCCCTATGTGGGTTGGAAGGTCAGATGGCAGTCGCTTTCTTAAAACTAGTGCCTACCTTATCTATCTCCTTTTTTGAAGTCGGTTAAAAATACACTACGTACACACAAGTTTCAGAATTACGAGTAGCAAAAGTGTAAAACATTCAAAGAAGATTCCATAGTGTTAGGACTTTGCGGCTTAACTAGAAAAGATTAAACGAACGTACGGTACGGCACAAAAAATAACTAGTATTTCAGCTTTGCCTTCCAATTTAATATTGTAAGATAAGAGCAAAATGGTAAAATTTATGCTCAAAACACCAAAAAAGCAAAGCGGCTTTTCCCTACAAAACTAAAAATTATTGAAATTACCATTTTCCAGAAACCAGCGCCAGCTGAAAGCTATACAAATATGCTATAAACTCTTGCTAACATTGTGATTTAATAATTAGATGTATATTCGACCGCTTTAGCATAAAAAAAGTCCAAAATCGGGTAAACATTATAAAAGTTAGTGGCACAAAAGTACAAAACCGACAGTAGGTAAGTTGGCGGAAATTGCCACCCGTTCCCGCTTTAGAAAAATGAAAATTAAACAGAAACTATGCAATTTCTGAATGCAAATGTGATATTAGGTATATATATTATGAAAGCTGTATTGCTATTCAATATATGTATTAATACTCCAAAGAAATTTGACAAAACTGAATGAAATATACACAATTTATTCAGCTTTCATATGATATGATACCCCACATGCATGGTTTGGATGTAATTGACAGTTTTCCAAACGCGGCCGCGGCGATTTTTATAAAGTTGTTACTGAGGAGACCGACTCCTTAGACATTGTATAAATATTTCAGAATGTGTGCGATGTGCATCTTCGATCATGTAATGGGTATTCTAAATCGATGCATGTAACTGACTAGCTGCCTGCCCGGCTTCGTCCGCGTATAGCAAAATAGGCAGGCAAACCCTGTAGGATAACATATAGCCTACTAGTTTCTGCCCGCGAATCCGTCCGCGTGGAACTCATTTATATCGTAGCTCCATACAATTTTCCCTCCCTCCCCGCCATTTCATCCCCTTAAAGGATGATTTTCGGGATAAAACCTATCCTATATCCTTCCCGGATTCAAACTATCTCCATACCAAATTTTATCTCAATGGGTTCAGTGGTTTAAGCGTGAAGAGGTCACACACAGATCGACAGACAGACAGACGTACAGACAGACAGACGGACGGACGGACGGACGGACGGACGGACGGACGGACGGACGGACGGACTGACTGACTGACTGACGGATGGACGGACGGACGGACGGACAGACGGACGGACGGACGGACGGACGGACGGACGGACAGACGGACAGACGGACGGACGGACGGACAGACGGACAGACGAGCATACGAACAGACGGACAGAAGGACAGACGGGCAGACGGACAGACGGATAGACGGACAGATGGAGAGACGGACAGACGTACAGACGGGCAGACGGACAGACGGACAGACGGGCAGACGGACAGACATACCGACAGACATACAGACATACATACAGACAGATAGACAAACATACAGACAGACAGACAGACAGTCAGACAGACAGATATCGTATTTTATAATATTAGTATGGATACTATGGATATGTCAGATTCTCACGGGAGTTTTCTATATAAAATTAGTGTACATGTTTTTACGCAGTAAAATAATAAAAACCAACTTAGAAAAGTCAAAAAACCCCCCATATTTTCATTTCAAAGTTCAATATCTCAAATGCTAAAATTGGTGCTATAAGAACAACAAACTCGGCAGCTGCACTGTTCCCTCTGAACGCTGAACCTCGCAGCGCACACTGGAACTCTATGAGCGACATCGATAAGAATACATATATACGTACCAGTGTGTAACCGCCATACGATAAATAAATATCTCAAATACGGATGAACTGATTTTGTTGAAACGGTAGCTAAGAACCATCTCCATCACGTTAGCTTTCGGATAAAAAAATCGCATTCAAATAGGTCCATTCGTTTAGGAGCTACGAAGCCACAGACAGACACACAGATACACAGACATGTCAATGTAACAAGTGGTCTGTGTAACAAAATGAACCAACGGCAAGCTGTGTTTGGCATTTAAACTCAATAGGTATCTAGATAGGGTTGGGGGTTGAAGTTGCACCACGTCCGTAGGAATTACCCATCGCTACCCTACACGTGACGTGACCCCTGGGCGGTGCTAAAAGTGCTACAACCGTCTTTTCGAAGATCTCACGGTTCTAATACAATGATTTGCCATACAATAAATAATAATACCTATTGAGTTTAAATGCCAAAAATCAAGGTACAGTCGCCATCACATACATCGGAGCAAACAAGCACGTCACAAACATCGGAACACACCTCTATTTTCAAGGCATTAGGGTGCATGTGCCGATATTTTTGAACACCTATTGTGTACCTATGTATGTGATGGCGACTATACAATCAACCAATTTGATTCCTAGGCCATCATAGAACCTTGCCGTTGTCAATGCTATGTCAATACGGGTTACTAGGATTATTGCGTCGCTATGTAGCAGTTAAAATGACAGGGTTCTACGGTGGCTTAGGAATCAAATTGGTTGACCGTACCTTGATTTTTTTCTCTGAAACGTATTAAAATATTGAATAGCAATGTTAGAATGAATTGTAGGTACTTAGCATATTTTATCACTTATCAGCTTTCATTGACAAATTCAGAAATTGCAACGTTTGGGTATGATTTAGATTTTTCTAAATTGGGAGTGGGTGGCAATTTCCCCCCAGTGCTGTCGGTTTTGTACTTTTGTGGGTCAGAGTATAGCAAACGGGGCCCGTTTTTTGGACTTAGATAATTTTTGTTAACAATTTTTTTTCTTATTTTTGCTACTTTTTTGATTAAAACTTTAAATGATACATTAAAATAAGCATCTTTTAATGATTACAATTTTTTGATTAAGGTGGTTCGATTGCCATACAAAGCGTTAATTGACATTCGCAGGCTAACGGCGTGATATTTTAAGAAACTTATGTAACAAACTTTCTTCAATTGGCTTCCCATTTGCGCCAAATTTCCCTTTTCCTAGAATAAACTTGTATAAACTAGATTAATTTGAGAAAAATAGTTTTCCCAAAATATCACGTGACAAACCAATTTCTCAAATTAATCTAGTTTATACAAGTTTATTCTAGGAAAGGAGGAATTTGGCGCAAATGGGAAGCCAATTTATGAAAGTTTGTTACATAATTTTCTTAAAATATCACGCCGTTAGCCTACGAATGTCAAATAACGTTTTGTATGGCAATCGAACCACCTTAACTTGCCCGTTTAAGAACTAGAGCGGTTCAAAGTTGCGAGTTCGGCCATAGGATTACTACGGAGCCAGGGACTTATTTTACCAGTATAACCTCTATTTTTTATAACTGAATCATAATTATATAACATGCTAAAATGAGCATCTTTTAGGTGTTGAAGTTTTTTCATAAAATTGTCCGTTTACGAACTAGAGCGGTTCAAAGTTATGGTATTCTGCCATAGTTTTACCTATGAGTTATGAAACCGAGACTACGTAACTTCCGTGACAGAGTCGACGAAGCCCCCGCGAAAAGGGGGGAGGGGGGTCAGGAAAAAATCACGAAAGATCACGTTGGGGGAGGGGGGGTATAAGGAAACCTCACGTGCATTTTTCTACAGAGAACGAAACTAAGAAAAAATATCTACCACACGAGTAGATACTTTTTCTCGGCTTCGTTAAACATAAATCTTTAACTTCAAAATAGCGAGTCCATTTTAAGAAGATAGAAAAATAAACAAGATTTACTATGTAAAATACTATTTATCTTACAATTAGGTCGAATGAAAAAATATACGTGAGGTTGTATGGGGGAGGGGGGTTTGCCAAGAACCTCACTAAATATCACCAAGGGGGGGAAGGGGGGGGGGGGGGGTCAAAAAGTAGCCGAAAAAACCTCGCGTGATCTGTGCACAAGCCCTTGCTGGTCGCCGAACCGCTTTGCACGGCTCCCGTGCTTTGTCACAGCGGGCGAGGGCTGCTCACTCTCCGCGCCTCCGGCTTTTTATATACACTCTAGGGGTAGGACATACAAGACCACGTGGATAGTTGGGTGCTCCGATTCGGATCATAACTCATAGGTAAAACTATGGCAGAATACCATAACTTTGAACCACTCTAGTTCGTAAACGTTCAAGTTAATGAAAAAACTACATGAATAAAATATGTTAATTTTAGCATGTTCTATATGATTCAGTAATAAAAAAACAGAGGTTATACTGGTTAAAAATTTTCATCGTAAATTTTCCAAGTCCGCGCCTTAGATATCCTATGGCCGAACTCGCAACTTTGAAACTTTGAACCGATCTAGTTCTTAAACGGGCAAGTTAATCAAAAAAATTGTAATCAATAAAATATGCTTATTTTAATGTATTTTTTAAAGTTCTAATCAAAAAAGTAGCAAAAATGTGAAATATCTTTTTGTAAACAAGATTTTTTTAAGTCCTAAAACCGGGCCCCTTTTGGTATACCCCAACCCTTTTGTGTCACTAACTCCTATATTGTTATTTTCTACCCGATTTTGTATTTTTTTACCACGTAGATACAGCCAGGGGCCACTCCGTGATTTCGTCGCGCCGCTACAATTACATGCTGGCACTACCGGCCCCGGCCGGTATAGCGCTAATACGGCACGCATGCTATCGCAGCGAGTTGCATGCGATATTCAGATTCAGATTCAGATTCAGATTCATTTATTCACAATAAAAGATTACATTATAAATTACATCTCAATTTACAAGAATCCCTATTGTGATGAAACGGGATGGCTACGTTTAGGCTCGTTCGGCATACCTAAACATGGGATTTGGTAACAGAGAACCTTCTGTACGTAGTACTATTATTTATTATGTGGTATAGCCTAAAGGTTACCTCGAAATAACATTAGTACATAACTAGTTAGTTGATATTTAGGTTACCTGTTTATTGTTTACACAAGGAATCCTCAAATCATTAAGGAGTTGACAAAACGCTTGCCTATGACTCGCCGAACAGCAAACGTCCATCCATTGCTACGGTGCTGTTTGCTAACCACATCGGACATGATAATATAAAAATTGTGTAAGTAGCTGTAAATTGTATAAACGACATCGCTGCCTTTTTTGAATCCGCAATTTAATAACAAGATCTTAAAAAAACAGACTGCAGGAAATCAGAAAGATTTGAATCAAAATTTCAAAATGTCAAAAATATATGAAAATTACTCTGTGACGTTCCATTCCATTCAGTCGAGCAAAAGTATAACGTTCAAATTGCAGTAAAATAAAATATTATTAAGAAATCAAACATTTTTACAGCATATTTTTAATTTGGGGGTTATTTCGTATTGTTACATATCTTGTAACAATTTTTTTTTATTGGATTATATGAGATTATTTATTAAATTAAAACTAAGTATAAAAAAAACCTAAATAAAAAACGAATTAAGAAACTACTTAAATAAATATTTACAAAATCTCAAAACTAAACTTAGAAATTAAAAAACATCTAAATAAGGCCCCCGCGGCATCGTGCCAAAGATGCTGGCAGCATTACCTCGCTGAATCGCAATGCTTAAGCGTTGAGCGAGGAAGCTGCCAGCTCTTTGGTCACCAGTTGTGTCGACGAGCTTTTTTGACAGCTCTTTAAAGTAAAGTGTCATAACGCCGGCGGCCCTTGAACGGAACACCGAGATCTGGCGCACCGCAGACTCACCTCTCGACAACCTCACAGCCGCTCAGACGTGTTCCTCCATTGTCGCACTGTGCTTGCGAATATTTTATGGGGCCCACTCAGCGAGCCAGCGAGTCACCGCCTTTTTACAATTTTGAGGCTGGTTGTCACGGCAGGTGTCCGCTAGTTTCCTCCCATAACCCATTTTCCAGACCACACACCATTCAACCCACTAACCCATGACCTTAGTTTCCATCGCAACACAGTGTTAGGTACACTCTCAGAGCATAGAATACTAGAGAGAGGACAAGCCGCCGGCGGCCGTGTCGCAGCTGTATGCTCAATGGGCATACACTGCCATACTGTGCACGCGTGCTGATCGCAGAGAATATTACGTTTTTTCCCAAAATGCCTGATATGATGCGCGTTTATTGTCAAATAAGCGTGTAGGTATACAAGTGTGTGTGTGTTTTAGATGTGTGCGTGCTTTGTCTTGTTAATTACTTGGGCGTTGTGTGGGTTAATGTACTTGCGACAGGCTCACTCTATACAAATCGGCCGCCATGTCCGATCTCCTTATATTCATACATCTGTGGGTACACTGCAATAGTCTTTGCACCGGGCGGGGACCATCACCAGTTGTATTATGTTGTGCGCTCGGATATGGTATCCGCCATTGGAATCCCTCGCTTTAGATTATTTTTGTTTTAAAGGGCCTCTGCGCTGTTGGTTTCGGCTTTATACGCATGCCTTCCAAAAGTCCGGGACCCCACGGTCCCGAGATATGGTAAAAACATATAGATATAATAAATTATTAATAGGTATTTTTCAGATCCTCACTGCGGAGCCTATGGCAGAAATTACCAAGTGTTCTTCTTGATACTGAAACGACAGTCCTTAAATCCAATTTGCCTTCCACATCAAGAAGTAAGTACATACGTGTTTCATTTTCCTTAATTGATTTAAAAATGTAACATCTATAAATATTATCAAAGTCCTAGCATTTTCCCGGTTCTAACCTAATAGAGACTGGGGTTTGCTTTGGCACTTCTTCCAAGATTTGGCGTAGGCACTAGTTTTACGAAAGCGACCGGATTCCACACAGTGTTTTCCTTCACTTTTTTCACTCACTATTACGTTTTTAGGGTTCCGTAGTCAACTAGAAAGTTTCACCATGTCCGTCTGCCCGTCCATCCGTCTGCGGTACTACTAGTTTATTAAAACCTAGTGTTTCAAGCTGTGGTTCGAATCCATGACCTCCAATTCGAAAGTATGCCACAAACACTTTGAGCCTTACCTACCGCTCGGCTACAGTGGCGAACATTAAGTTTATAATGCGTGTCGCTACACTCGCTACATAATATGTATTTACAACAAGAACATTTATCAGCCGAAAGACGTCCACTGCTGGACATAGGCCTCCCCCAAAGATTGAGGGGTATATGCCATAATCGCCACGCCTGGCGTGCGGGTTGGCGATCGCAGTATTTCCACCGAACTCCAGGGATGCTGCTGCCCATCCCCCGGTGGTCTTGGCCGTAGTTTAAGGACATACCCGGGTCAAGGACATACCTGTATATGTATTTATTCACTGTAAATGTTTACTAAGCAGAAACGTCTCGTGCGGCAGAACCCAATGGCAGTCCTTTCCAGTGTGAAATGTAAAACTGAATTCATGGATCCTGAAGTCAACAAGCCTACCATCTACTGGTAAGTGTTACATTTCTTTACATCCGCTCTGTACCAAGTATATATCTTTATTTCGATAGATTTGATCAAATTCCCGCGAGTTTGAATTTGACATTACATATATCTGTAGATAATTATACACCTGTATACAATACAATATTTTTTTGATAACACCATAGTTACAAGTCAAATGTTTAAGGTAGACAGTAATAACAATAATAAGTACCTACTTGAGTACAGTCGCCACACATCCGCGTATGTAGAATGTAAAAAAATAGACGTTATACTACCAATAAATTATAAGGAATCTATCCCACACATCCAGAGATTCTACTTCGATCTAGAAATGGAAATAAAAAATAAAAACCAAAAAGGAGATATTTTTTGCGACGAGTCTGTTCAAATTTAAGAGCAAGTGAAATCGGATAAATATGCGCATTCAATTGCCACATAAAACAATGCCACGTTAAACGATGAACTGGCCATAGTTTTTTTATAGGAATTAATTTTCGTTTTCCATTCGTGACAAAGTCACACAAACTTAAAAAAATCTGTCAGAATAAATATTGAAAATCGGCCTACATCTCGTCTCGCATTTGTAACGATACAAGCACTATATTTGTCTAATAAAAAGAGGATGTCACACTTTTGGGTCAAAAAACAGACTGTGCATAGGTACAGGTGTTCAAAAATATCGGCACATGCACCCTAATGCCTTGAAAATAGAGGTACTTATGTTCCGATGTTTGTAAGCTGCTGGTTTGCTCCGATGTATGTGATGGCGACTGTACCTAAGTCAAACGTTATGTATATGTATAATTCAACGAGCTAGCAAAGCGAGAGCGAGCTAAGCAAACGAAGTTCCCTGGTTCACGTTGGGCAAAAACTGTTTCGTATGTCCGGCGTCTGTCCGGCTGTTCTCCTTCCCCTACAACTCGCATTTCTCTACCGATTCTTGTGAAATGTTGTGACCAGGTTCAATAATTGAACGAGCGAGCGAAGCAAACGAAGTTCTCCGTTTCGGTTTGTGGGCGAAAATGCGTTTGTATATCCGGTCGTCAAGCTGTTCTTCTCTACAGGTCGCATTATTGAAATCATTAATTTTATTCTGCAAGTAGGCCGCAATGGCACTTTTACAAGTCACAATTCTACCGATTCTATTCATTCTTCAACCGATTCCCGTGAAATTTTTATAGCAGGTTCGATGATTATAGGTATAGATTTTTTTTAAAGATAAAAAAGTCTTTATTGTAAACAAAACATTAAATTTATAGAATTTGGTGCATGACATTTGAATTTTCAGTTTTACCAGGGGTCCCCCGCACTAGGCTCGGCCTGTATCGCGGGAGACCATGTGTACATTTTTAGGGTTCCGTACTCAAAGAGTAAAACGGGACCCTATTACTAAGACTCCGCTGTCCGCCCGTCCGTCTGTCTGTCACCAGGCTTTATCTCACTGATACCGTGATATATCCAGTTGAAATTTGTACAGATGATGTATTTCTGTTGCCGCTATAACAACAAATACTAAAAACAAAATAAAATAAATATTTTGATTGATAATGGTATGGAACCCTTCGTGCGCGAGTCAGACTCGCACTTGGCCGGTTTTTTATGTCATGCACTAGCTTCTGCCCGCGACTCCGTCCGCGTGGATCGTTGTCGATGTAATTATATTCGATGAAAAGTACCTATGTCGGCAAAACAAGGGGACACCACCCGATATAGCCCTCTGAATCGCTAAACTTAAATAAGAAAAGAATAAGCATAATTTATTAGACAATCAAGCACATGATTACAAATTATACAGAAATTATCCGTTGGGCTCCAAACTAGGCTGAGTCTGTATCTTGGGACTTGGGACCCACTGAGTCGGTTAACAAATCACTTTAGACACGACACGTCACAAGGAGCACGACATGAACGTGACAAAGTGAAAGGTTAAGTTATTACAAACGTATATACCTTAGGTGCAGGGACGTAAAAATTTCTCCGAATTTATACGACAGTGTAGCAAACCATTTCTTTAGAGTGGACTTAACTTTGCGTATTTTTTTATGTCACAGCCTTTACAGGCACTAGCGTTATATACAAAGGGGTGAATGAAGAATGCGGAGCGTTTGGCTCCGAGTTGACTGAGGGAGTGGGGACTGGGGACTCTATACAGGATGTACTAATCAAGCGGGGCAGTGAGGGCAAGTCCGAAACTATAAGAGATATGGAAATTTGCTCTTATTTAGGAGTCACGAGTCCGATTTTAGAAAAAATAAAAACTGCATTCAAAGATTTTGAAAAGAGCCTCATTCATGGCCGGGAATCGAACCCGGTCAAATGTGTCAAAAAATCAGAGTTAGTTTTTTTTGCCTAAATAAATAGTGCTGGTTATGAGGAGCAATTGTTGCTAAGGAACCCTGTACCTACGATCACAGGAAAATGCGCAATTTCATAGTTTAATGTACGGAAATGGACCTCCTCATTAGCACAGAATAAGTAATAGTACAGGTACAGAAGGGACACTCCTTTGATCTTCACAAAAGCCGCTTCTTTCTTAGCAAAAACATTATGATTTATGGCCCTCTGACGTCGTCGACTCCAGCGCAAGCCAAAGGGAACGTTAAGTCTGTGTACGAACTGTGAAAATGAATTGGCTCACTCGCCGCGTCGCCGATAGTGAGGGCTGTCAACGACTACATAATTTTATTGTACTTTTAAAACAAAGTTTTAACCGACTTCAAATCAGTAGCCAAATTGCTTCAAGTTTGCCTATAAAATTTGAAGAGTACTCTCGATTTCTCCAGGATCCCATCATCAGAACTGGATTTTGGTGACAACGGGACCAATCTGGAAGTATATGCTTTCGAACACAGAATTTTTTTTTCATATCGTTTTAATAAATTACCGGGATATCGCGTAACATACACACATAAAAAAAACAGACGAATTGAGAACCTCCTTCTTTTTTGAAGTCGGGTGAAAAATAAAATAATAATGTTTTGCCCATCTACCTCTATGACTAATAATGACTTATAACCTTTACCATACGAAGTTGTTGTTTTAGTAAGTAGGTATATTTTACTATACTAGAATTTAAATTCACACTGATATACATCAGCAAACAATCAATTAAAATGTACCTGTATACTAAAATTACTAAAACATGGATGTTCAGATCTTTGTGATCGCCCTGATTGCTACGTTTATAGATAGGTACGTTTTGACAGTTTGAGCGATCAGATATATTCGGCAGGTCGTATGCAAATAAATTATTGAAAAACAGCGTGCTTAGATGTTTATGGCATTGTAGTAGTTATGATATAAATGGCATTTGTAGTCTGCAGAATTTATTGAAATTTAGTCTTGCTCAGAACTAAATATTTGGACACCTTGGCCGGTCCGATATATCTGATCGCGACTGTACATTAAACTATGAAATTAGGCTTTTTCCTGTGATCTTAGATAGAGGGTTCCTTAGCATCAATTGTTTCTCATAACCAGCACTATTTATTCACGCAAAAAAGAACTCTGATTTTTTGACAAATTTGACCGGGTATGATTCCTGGCCGTGAATGAGGCTTTTTTCAAAATCTTTGAATGCAGATTTTTTTTTCTAAATTCGGTCTCGTGACTCCTAAGAGCAAATTTCCGTATCCCTTACAGTTTCGGATTTGTCCTCACTGCCCCGCTTGAATAATACACCCTATATATGCGTCTACTCATGATGTAGTCTATATATAAGCGGCGACTTTACAGTACTTCTGTGGACTCGAACGACAGTATTCGTGATAAACAACTGCCTAACTCTAAGAAGACCTGTTTTGTGATAAAGAGTGTCAGTGGGAAAGTGAAAAGGTTTTCTCGTAATTACTCATTACCTTGATAACTGCACGTTGCGAGCGTTCAAGGGCAAGAAGTGCTCTCTTACCAGCGCTGCCCCAGACTGCAATACAATATAATTTAATAATTGATTGGCACAGCGCGTGATAGACTACGCGTAGTACCTCCGGACACATTGCACGTACAACCGATGGCCGTTGGGGCAGAAGGGTTCTCGAGAGGAGACCACGTACCCGTAGGCCCCGCACAAAGTGGACTGATGACCTGGTAAAAGTCGCGGGAGTCCGCTGGATGCGGGTGGCGCAGGACCGGTCATTGTGGCACGCTTTGGGGGAGGCCTATGTCCAGCAGTGGACGTCTTTCGGCTGATATGATTATGATGATGATAAGGTGTCGTTGGATTCCTCTTAATCGTAGGAGTGACATATGTTATAGCGCTATAGGTAGTATCGTCGGGTGACAAGCAAAACTCACTAACTATCACTGAAAAAACGCATGGGTTAAAAATAAACAAATTACTGTTAGAAATAGCTAAGCATGTTTGCCAATATAGCACCTGCAAAGTTTGATGCTAAAAACAAATACGTCAACTTTGCTGACATTACTTGACAAATAGTAATCTATATAATTGGTTAAAAATACTTGTTTCTTAATAACATAGTAGTAACATTAGTCACAACAATGCAAAGTTGGCTGCATTGAGCCAATTTTACTTTGCAGCCTCAGCCGGAGAGTTCGGTTTAAGGAGCCAAGTTACTCAGTATCGTCAATTATGTGTATTGGGTAAATGCAACCGATCTACTTGGTAATTCCAGCTAAGTAACTAAAACGAGTATAAGTAGCCAAGTTACTCAGTACCGTCAATTGTGTCTATTGGGTAAATGCAACCGATCTACTTGGTAATTCCAGCTAACTAAAACGAGTATAAGTAGCCAAGTTACTCCGTACCGTCAATTGTGTCTATTGGGTAAATGCAACCGATCTACTTGGTAATTCTAGCTAACTAAAACGAGTGTATGTACCTAGTTACTCAGTACTGTCAATTTTGTCCATTGGGTAGGGGCAACCAAGCAACTTGGAAATTCCAGCTAACTACAAATCGGTATAAGATAAGTAGCCAAGTAACTCAGTACTATCAATTGTGTCTATTGGGTAGAGGCAAGTTGCTTCTACACAATAGAGACAATTGTCAGTACTGAGTAACTTGGCTACTTATACCAAATTGTAGTTTGCTGGAATTACCAAGTAGATCGGTTGCATTGTGTAGGTTTATACAACCGATCTTAGGAGATACAAAAGAAAACTGAACTCAAAGAAATAAGCTTTATTTAAACATCACAATCACATACCTATACGATAAATTAAAATAAACGAATAAGGTAAATTGAGAAAACAGGTAAGTATTACCATTGACGAATAAATCAAGAGGTCTATTGATGGCCGGCGCTTCACAATTCACAACAGAACTTATAATATTATAAGCTAAAAGAGTAAATGAAACATCTTCTTTGTAAAAGCCATTGGTACATCTATTAAATATAACAAGTCTGCTGTTAATCAGATTTGTTATATTTAATAGATGTCTATGTCTATAATCTAACACTATCACTATTCTAAACTTTTGTAATGTCTCTTTAGCCTTCACAAAACTAACAAACACTAATAAGCACCACGATTGCACAAATCACACCACAGCACATAACGCTCATAACGCGGCCCAAGCAAGAGTGCCTTCGGAGAGGTTCCCGTGGTTTGTTTATACTTTCAGCGGCACGGGAGGGGTTCCAGGGTCGGACCTTGACAGTGTCTGCTTACAATATTATACGTACAATAAAATTTACAAGAGCAACAAGATAAGTCACCCGCACGGCTACAAGTCCCGTTACATAATGGCCGCCTCACTTTGCTGCAAAACGGCTGCGAAGGCAAATTAGTCAATTTCTGATTTAATTGTAAATAAGTAACTGTTGTAAAAATGTGATAGCTCACTCGGTGGCTAACTGCCGAGCTGTGCTTGTTTAACTAAAAATAAGCAACTTGTTTGTTTTTTAATATTGCACGCGGTTATTTGCAGGAAAACTACTTAGCAGATTTTAACCTAGTGTTGTAAGACTTAGAATTAAATAACGCATTAGACAGCAAATAACAGTGTAAACTTGTCTATTGTTAACCGATAAAGAAAGGATTATATTTACTTAAGCCACTTGTTTGTTTCTTAGTCATTTACGCAGTTATTTGCAACAAAACAATTTATCTAATTTTAACCTAGTATGCAAGGTCTGAAATGAAATAACGCAGTTGACAGCAAATAACAGTGTCAACTTGTCTATTTTTAACCGATAAAGAAAGGCTTATATTTACTTAAGCCACTTGTCTGTTTCTTAACCGTTCACACGGTTACTTGCAACAAAACAACTTATCAAATTTTAACCAAGTATTTCAAGGTCTATAATTAAACAAGGCTGTGGTCAGCATATAACAATGTAAACTTGTCCATTTTTAACCGAATCGGGTATGGATTGGATTTACCGAGACAATCATTTGGAAATAAATAAGTATTGTGTTAAAATAACCGAGGAAGTTTAGCAGTATTTGCTCGTTTACCATTAGCAAACCTTTATTGCGCGTTTTAAATGAATCATGGTTATATGTAACCATTTTTTTCTTAACCGAGCTAAAAAGGTCCTTTGCTAAAATTTTTTTTTTTTCAGTGTAACAAATACCTACTTAAATTAAAATTCGTATCTCGATATCGAATACGTACCGAGATACGAGGTTTTGAAGAGCAGTGACAGTTTTGGTAGTGACTTTTGCTTGTCACCCGACGATATTTGTAAAAATGCAGTTGGATTTTTTGAAAGATATTTCGATGTTATTGTCGATTCGGATTTTATAGAAATTAAAAACATAAATGTTTGTAAAAAAGGCAGGTATCTGAATTATTAAGTTTTGGTACTACTTACCAGTGGCGGCGCGTGATAATTTTCGATGGGCAACCCGGAAGAAAAAAGTTATGAAAGTGTTAAAGGCCTCCACACACCGGTCGCTTGCGCGGGCCCGCCGGGGGCCGCGGCGGGCCCGCGCACGCGACCGGTGTGTGGAGGCCTTTAGAGTAGGCTTGTCTAAAAATAAATTTTAGGCAAGCCGGTGGGAATTGGCTTGTATGGGCGCTCCGCCACTGCTACTTACTTAACGCAAAACATTATGTTATTTATTTTGCTGCAAAGTAACTTTTCGCAAGGGTACACCATATAGAAATTATGAGCGAGAAACCAAAAAAATCCCCAAAATTTCGAGCATTTGTAGCTGCTAATGTGGCCCCGCGATATATATATCTCGTGTTACCATTTTTGATATTTACTCGGTTCCATCCAAATCCTACAATGTATAAAAAAATAAAATCGAATGCACCACCTTTTGTAACATATAATAAATAGTACATTATTGCCGTGGCCGGGAAGGAGGCAATTGCAGGCTGAGTATTTTGTTTAAACGGACGAGCTTGCGAGCCCGTTTAATTATAATACGAAGCCTGCAATTGCCATTCCGGCTGAGGCTAATATAGTGCTTTTCTCAAAAATGGGGGAATAAAAAAGACTAAATTGAAATCAAGCGTTATTATTAAATACAAATTGAGGATACTGCAAATTACATAAAATGAAACGTCATATTTTTTTTTAAACATATTCGCAAGTGTATTTTTTCACCAAAAAACGCAATCTTTTTATGACACATACAAAAATGTCGCATTTGCAACAGAAAAATACGACTTGATTTGGCTGAATACGACCTGTGCTGTCTTTTATATGCCAGTTTCTACTTTTTAAAAAGTTTGGTACTCGACAAATAAAGGAATTGTATATGTAAATATGAATATGTAACATTCCAGGCGGCCTGCAATGTTTTTTATTTTTTAATTTTGATCTGGCCTTAAACTATACACTTTACCTTCCAATATGTAGCGAGTTATGTTCACTTTGCGGGCCATTTTTGAGAAATGTACTATTACTGACTGGCTTAGGCATTCATCTATCCAATTAGTCGATCCTTGCTCATAAATGCTTGCGAATGGGCAGTGCCTACCTATTAAGCCCCCACGCTGATAGGATACGGATAGGATGGGGACGGTGCGGATAGGTTGGAATTATTGATAATGTAAGAATCTTCTACTTTGGACGGTAGAGTTGCTTTTTAAATGGACTAACTTTGATGCAGTTCAGCCAACTCAAATAATCTCAAGTATACATCTTGGAAATTTTACACATTTCTGAGCATGAAATATTCTTACTCATTCCTTGTATTGCTTCAGGATTTCGAGCTGAACGTCTTGCCTTCAACGTCAATAGAGCCATATGAACCGGCAGTACCCGCTCAGGACGCTGCTACTGTTAATATAACTAAAAAAGCGCCTACTGCTGGTAAGCATGCAATTTTATTTTTATATACGGTGGGTTCTTTGCATTGCTACTTTGGTCAATTCCAACTAACAACTACCCCATTTATGAATTTCAGAAATCATTTTCAAGAATGGCAACCACTTAAAAATAGTACTACAGAAAGTGACCCGAAAAAAACCCGTCTCAAAAAGATACGTTAAAAAAAATTACATGCCTGTCAGCAATTTTCATGGTAATGCAGTTCCGAGAAGCACCAAAAAAGAAAATGGCCAGACGAGACGGTTCACTGAACAAGAAAAAAAATGGCTCCGACCATTTACAAAAATGGACCCAAATGCTACAGATTTCTAAAAAGTTGTTCGATGGTGTTGGTGACACTCTTAATAAGAGCCGGATTAAACAAAAAGTGGTTTCAAGTATTGCCAAAAAATTTTAGAAAATGACAACAGACGATAAATAAAATTGTGCACGTTATTATTCGACGAAATTAGCATTACCCCTCACTTTGATTACAGTCACCGTAAGGATAGAATATCGGGATTCGTGTCAGACGGAAAAACAACGGAACGAAAAATATGTGATCATGCCTTAGTCTTCATCATCAGAGGAGTGTTGCGAAATCATAAACAGCCGGTGGCTTACACATTTTGTTCTCTAAGCATAAAAAAGGAGACAATCGCTGTGTTAATTCAAGATATTGGTAAGGGATATTGTACTTAACAGTATCATCCCGTCTTGAGCCGTGCTGGCCGCTAAAACTGTAAGCACGGCTATCACAAGACGGCCGCGACATACTCTCGAGCTCTCTCGCACTATCCGTCTCTTTCTTATTAGACCACTTAGAAAGAGACGGATAGTGAGAGAGCTCGAGAGTATGGCGCGACCGTCTCATGATAGCCGTGCAGTAATGACTTTTAACTTTTTAAATTTGCTCTAGACAGTAACTTCACGTCCTATTTTTGCATATTGGAGAAAAGTATGTTGAATATTTACGAGATACACTTTTTAAAAAGCATTGCATTAAATCGTTATGGATGGAGGAATATTAGTCCATCCCCAGTCGGTTTTGAGACAGCATTTGCTTCACTATTATTTAATAATTGAACGGGCAGGCATTCTCCAGGGTCCGATTGTAAGGACGATGATTGCTCTAGTCTATTTAAATGAATGAGGGATTTATTTAAAACTAGTGAAAACATTCAAAGCGGTGAGCAGGAGATTGATTTTTCCTACATTGAAGATACCTAACATTATTGTACCTAATAGATTTTGATAAAAAAACGATTCAAGAATATATGTCAGTGGCTGCCTGTTAAAAAAAGTTAAATTATTCATTTCAAGCATTTCTAAATGTTCCAATTAGAAAGAGACAGACAGTCTATCTCGCCGCGACACAGTTCGCGCGCCGTCTTGTGCTAACCGTGCTGCACGGCTACCTGTCACAAGACGGCGCGCGAGCTCTCGATTTTTGTCGCACTCGGCGGATAGTGCGAGAAAAATTGAGAGTTCGCGCGCCGTATTGCTAAATAGCCGTGTAAGTGATGTATTTTGTCTCCCGCTGTCGTGTATATTATTTACCTAGTTATTATGCTTCCGTTTAAAAACATTGTTGGCTTCCTGTACCTATTGCTGTTTTATCTTAAACGTACGTACCGGTATATACAAATTGTCAGTCATCGTTAATAATCTAGGAATAAGTATGTTTGTTAGAAATTCAATGACTATAGCAGAGTTAATGGCACCTGGTCAAAGTTGGTTTACCATTGTCAATCTGCTACTTGATGCTACTAAAACTAAATGTGTTAGATTCTATTTCCCTAATGTTAGACCAGCTTGTATATTTTTAAATGTATGCTTACAAGTAGTAGATAAAGCAATATTCTTGGGTAACATTACAAGAAAGAATCTACATTGAAAAGCCCATTTTAAGTTTACCCGCATATGTTATTAGAAATATAATAAAGACAGAGATGCTATTAACACACCACATGAAAGCAACCAAGAATGACGCGTTTTTTAAGAATAAGATTATATTTAAAATTGCAAACTGTGCACATAGATATCGTAAACAATGTCACTTGTATGTACGTTCTTACGTGATTAAGCATAAGAAAATAGACGAAATTAACTTACAATTTAATTTTATTTACCTACACGATCCCTCTATTCCCCATAAGTTACCGTGAGATTGGGTTAAGTTAGATGAAAATTAAACCTACGAGGTTTAATTTTCATCTAATTTAATCCATTCTCTCATCAAAAACCAAAATTTTCATCAATTGTACAAGTATAGTAATAGCTGTAAGTATACAGGTACACAGTGGCATATATATGTATACAGTAAGTAGCGCATAAATATGTATACATCCGGAGTAGTCCTATCGTATACCACTAGATGTCGCTAGTCAGTACTGGCGACTGATGTCTCTATCTCAGTATATATATAGTACTCTTTGTTCACAACGTTGCATACACATAACGTCAGGCGCTAGAATAATCTACGGCTGTCAAACTACATTACGTTCACTTACTTGCAATCCGATCTTGTAGCAACAAGCATGTTTTATTTTAATTAAATTGTCAAAATACAATTTTGGAGTTTACTTGAAGCTCCCTTATGTTCGCTCAGACATAAAATGATTTGCTATTAAGAGAGCTTATTTGCGCAATACAACTTTCATCAATTTTGTTAACACAGTTGTTGTTGCCATTACCTATGACATTTAGCGTGTCAATTGGGTCTGACTTTAGTAACAACTTGTCTTTTAGCGATTTTGTTAAGAACGTGGACTGGCTGCCGCTATCGAGTAGGGCGCGAACCTTTTGCTTCTCTTTTTATAGTTATATTATAATTGCATAGTTTTAAACATATTTAAAATAATTAGTTTTGTTAGTTCAAATGACATACCTACTTACGTCGTCGTAAAAAATAAATCTAAGGAGTCGGTATTACAGTACATGCAAAATGGGCTACAGTCATAGCACGCGACTATGTATTTAAACCAAACGACTTTAAAATAAAAAGCGAAGTGAAACATCATTATGTTACACTCATCTGTCAGCTGTAAATTTGCTACACGATATAATAGTAATTTATGTGACTGTACATAATGAAGGGCAATAAATACGAGTGTGAGTTTCATAATAACATCACACGAGTGTCTTGATGCCTAAATATGTACAGTTACATACACTACTTTATCTATCCACATATCATAAGCCTCCATGATGGATTCAGGAGCCGCATATTATGACCGCCATCGCGGCGTTGATTTCTGGCAGCTGTCATGGTTTTTTCTTAATTCAGAGACAAACTAGAGTCGGATCCAACTGTCATATCGTTCGATATCTTACTTACGTGCGACATTTGTCAAATTTGTATGTAAATTGACAATGGGCTTGTGACCTTAAATTTGTTTACAATGCCATTCGAACCAGTTTTTGTAGATGAACAAATGTTTGTATGGAAGCAACTACATTTAAAGGACATTAATACCCAAAAAATCGAGTTAAAGACGGACCTCGCTGACATCAGCCGAAACGCTTCATACTGATTGGCTTTAAAGTATGACGTCACAGCGTGCAATTTGTACTAACCGTTGCATGGAAAATTAAGTAAATTGCTGTTTCGGTCGCGAAATACTGCGTTTAGGTCCATAGTTGTCATACAAATTTGTTTATATAAAAGCGTAAGGATTCTATTGGTACCTTTAAATTTACTATTGGACAATAAATAAATAAACTTTTTTTTCTAAACTTTCAAGGTTCATATCTTTTTATGATTTGAATTATATTTTGTAATTTATACTATATTCCAATCATTTGATGGTTTTCTATCCATTTAGCAACACGACGTTATGAATTTTAACACCACGCAACAAGCCTATTCATTTCGAACTAAACGTCATCTCGACTGATATTAGAACAGAGGTCAAATCAAATTTCTTTGATTTCAGAGATGTTCGAAATTTGAATGAAATAATATTATCGAAATCGATGTTATTATTTAGCAATAATAACATTTTCACAGATAAGAAATTTGTTCTAACAAAACAGTCTATTTTTATGGTGGGCATAATGTGCGGTTCTTGAACGCATCATGGAGGGTTTATGATATTTGGATAGATAAACTAATTAAATACCTGGACGGTATTCTATGTACAAAGTTTTAGAGCAAACTAGCTAGTCGTTTTAAAATGAGAACGTAACTACGTTTATATGGATAATTGAGCTAACTGCGGACTCTTAATTTACTATAATATAATTGTATAATCCAATATCAACACATCATTTGGAAATTTGAAACTTTATTCCCCACTTCTAAAATAAAGAAACCTGATTTATTTGTGATATTGGTATTTTTGTTTAAATACCTACATAAAATATTGTTAAAATAATTTTATAACGCGACTTTTTAGTTTTGACGTGAGCAGTTAAGTCACGTTATGATAAAATCTCAATAAACTAAAAAGTATTTTATCTGTTGATTTGCTAATATGGTGCTTAAATTCTATAAAACTGAGTTGTTTTTTTTATGAAACATATATCTTGATGCAGGTTATAAGTTAACGCTATTAGCAACTACTGAAATATAGCTAGAGTTGTCATTTTGGGGCACATTTCTTGACACTTTTGTTCGGCATTGTGAGTCTATTTACTTTATGGTACGTCAATGCCAGTATAGGAATATAGGGATTCACACACACATGCACAATTGATTGTCAAATGAGTGACAAGGATGCATGCATAGACAATACCGCAAGTGGGAACGAGATACAATGTCAACGCTGCTAGTGTCGCCACCTAGGAAGAGTTTTGCGTAATGTTCCCTATTCCAATGATAATTTTATCAAAGGTAGCCGCTATAAATAATCTCAACCAAATCAATCCTATCGTACCTACTACTACGGTACGAGCAACATTCGAATATTTTTATGATATTTATTTGTTTGTTTTAAATGGGTTCTCGAAACCCACGAACGACGGTACGAACGACTGACGTTTAACGATTTCGATGACATTTGCAATCGGGGCGAATAACCGATTTAGCTAGTTCTCAACATGCTATGCGAACTTAGAACTTAATGCAAATCCAGTTTCTTATTGAAAACAATGCCACCTTCTTGATAGCTGGCGAACTCTCTGAAGCTCTAGCGATTGCTAGGCTAGGCTGTCAAGGTATTTCAAAATTCGCCGTATTGTCACAAGGCATCAGTACCCCTAGGTACAGACGGTGGTATTTGGAGTCGATGATCCGGGGTTCAATCCCTACGACCGACGCACTTTTTGTATGTTTTGTACATTCAAAGAAAAGTTGTAACTACCGCAGAAGAGATGGCGCCTGTATACGCAAGCATTAAATGCCTTCTCAATTTGGTCGAGTTGCCTGTCTATCTCAGTATGTATATTGTAGTCTTTGGTTCTCAACTACCGGGATAGCTCTTATTCTCCAGATAAATACGAAAAACGTTGAACAAACACTTGGTCGCCCAGGTACTATCATATCAAGAAGTCAAGACGTTGAGACAGGCAAACCTCGCAGTTTTGTAAAGCGGGCTACAGGGAAAGACGCTAAAGTCTATTACAGACTGGCGCGGTTTTATTTTTTTTTATTTATTTATTTCCAAATACAAGTTACATGATATGTTACAAATATATACTCGCCAAACTATTAAGTTTGATGGCGAGATGCGCTCATTTACTATGACTATTGTAACTTTACCTAATTTTTATTTCTATTACCTAATCTCTTCTATAACCTATTTTACAGATGTAGGTAGAATAGTAACTAAAATAATAAGTGATAACACAATATTTAATTTCCTGCGGTAGCGGCCAATAGTAATTTTGGCTCAGATCGCAAGACCGCCTCAAGAAAGACATCGCCAGATGGGAACTGCATCGTCGCCAATCAACCAAATATGTTTGCGATATAGCACCGCAAATCATGGCGTGCCCCACATGCCCACACTCTTGCTCGGAACAAGACTTGAGAGACGCGACTGGCAGAGCTGTCCACACTGCTGCCCATTGGACATCTCTTATTTGAGGAACCTCGACAGGAAGAAGAAGAAGAATACATTAACTGTTAAGTTTACTATTGACCGCCACTCCAGGCCGCGTCCGTGTGATTCAGGCTTCAATAAGTAAAAAAAAAAAACGGGCCAAGTGCGAGTCGGATTCGCGCACGAAGGGTTCCGTACCATTATCAATAAAAATATTTATTTTATTTTGTTTTTAGTATTTGTTGTTATAGCGGCAACAGAAATACATCATCTGTGAAAATTTCAACTGGAACTATCACGGTATCAGTGAGATACAGCCTGGTGGCAGACAGACGGACGGACGGACGGACGGTCAGTGGAGTCTTAGTAATAGGGTCCCGTTTTACTCTTTGAGTACGGAACCCTAAAAACATTGAGTTTTGCGCCACGCAAGAACGTAGTGAATAAGAGCTTGAAGCCAAATTGGAAAGGGAATGCAACTTTCAGATGTAGGTACTCTGATTTGTGCAGATAAATGTATTGCACGTTTTCCGGAATCAAATGTCGGAATAGCGCAGCGGATAAAGAATTAAATCGCAAGTTCTCAGCAAACAATCCCGCCGCGACTGCTGAGATTTGCTGAGAACGAATTGTTCTTGTACAGCTTGTATCCTTTACATAAATAAGTGGCACTTTACCGTCTAGGAATTTGAGAGAACGTTTACATTTTGAAGAATTTATATTGTTACTAATGAATGGTATAGTATAGACTATAGAGGTTAAGAGGATTGTGAAGTGCCAATACGCGGCCCGAGTAGGTATATAAAAAAAATCTATCTGTTTCACACCGCTCTGTGCCTCACCCGTATCGTGCAATAGAGAGAGTAGCAAGTCCTGGAGGCAATTGCCCACATTTCCTTGTTGAAATATAGTTTCGGGTGATAACGTTTTTACCCCCTTAAACATTTATAAAATGAATTAATTTTGGTATTATTGGGTTCAGTACACTTTAATCTATGTCCGTACGGTTTCGTTTTTCAGTAAATCAGTTCAGATAAATAAAAAAAAAATAAGACGATAGACAAAGTTTTTAAGTCAAAAATATTGATTTTTAGATGCTAATAACTTTTAACGCAAGCAATATTTCTTAAAAATCAAAACGTACAGACCTAGTTTTTAATTCTATCTACAACATGTCCAAAAAATATAAAAATCGAACAATGTTTACGGGGTGAAAAACGTTATCGCTTTTTGTATGAAAAATTACAGGTTCACAATCCTCTTAAGGCAATAAGCGTTGAAAATTAGACCACCAATGTTTTCTACGTGGGTTGTGAGTCGTTGGCTCCAAAGCTGTTCTCCATGCGTACGTTAAGCCTCTAGTTCAGGGATCGGCAACCTTTACATACAAAACAACAGGGAGGCCCGCGGACCGCCTGTTGCCAACCGCTACTCTAGTAAATGGAGAAATTATGGAATTCGATTTGTTAAATCCGCGTATTGAATGCATTGCAAACGTTTCAGGACTCTCTCTCACTCTTATATGTTTTGCCAAAGGACAATGGGCATTTTGGTACCCGGACCAATAGAGATGAGGGTGGTGTCATTGGGTAGGTATTTCCAAGACAAAACAAAGCTTATATGTGCGTGCAATCTGTGGTCTAGTTATACGCAGCGGGCATACAATGCTCTGCGTGTTCAGTACAACAACGCGTTTAGAGTGCTGTTTGGACTGCCGCGTTATTGCAGCGCATCGACAATGTTTGCCGAGGCGCACACCGATGGCTTCGCTGCCATAATAAGAAAGCGGTGCGCCTCGCTTCAGAACCGTCTTTGCCACAGCTCAAACAGCATTCTAAACGTGCTGGCTCAGCGCTGGGACTCGCCGCTGCTCGCGCGCTGGGTCCAGCTGCACGCGCCTGTAGTCGCCGCACCACGCCGCTTTTAAGTAAATTTTATTTTATTTATTTGGTACTAACATAGCTTTATAAATCTCATTGTTACTAACATTTTATATGGATTACTATTTTCCGAAATAAAAACTCTGATTTGATTTGATTTGATTATATGAGAGTCAGACCCGGATCGCTGTGTTTTCGGAGATATTTGAGTTCGAAAATTGTATGAGTTTGTTCATTACTGAACCAGCGAGGCGCCACGTGCTAAGCCGGCAATTCAATATATCGACTTAAAATAAAGACGCAATTTCTATACTAAAACTATTCGTAATAACCACGCTACACTTGTGTGAAAACCGCATCAAAAGAGGCGATTTTGGTATAAAACCTGCAATAACTGTGCCAGACAGTTTTTGATTGATATTTTGTAAGGCAATCAATGGGTTTCCTACCCTAATCTTGTATTTTAGTTTATAATCCAGTGCGCCTTTTTATTAGGAAACTGGAATTTAATCAGTAAAGTAAATCACCAGTAGGTTGCTGGTCACCCTTCAATAGCTGGCCCCCTAGTACTAAAAATTAACTCTATTCCCCTACAAACGGAATTCAATTTAGTACCACGTGGCCAGTTATTGAAGGGTGGCCAGTAATTGAAACCGTATACTAAAATGAATTATATTATAGGTGAATAGAGTTCGTTTTTAGTATGAGGTAGGGCACAGCGGAATGTCATCTCGCTCGTATGTGGAGCAGCCCAACTGGGGAAGTACCTCCACCTTACAGAAGACCGCAGCCATAATAGCACCACTGCTTTGTAGTAATAATATAGCAACCTATATTATTGCATGATAAGAATTATGTGGTGTTGTGTTCCTGGTGGCTGGTGGTGAGTAAGGTCGCCAGAGCTCTCTAGGGTGCGCTGTGTTGGGAGTGAGGGACCTGCATGTTTCTATCTGCCAACACAGCGAATCCTCAAGTGAATAAAGGGCAACGCGCTTGTGATTCTTCTGGAATCACAAGTGTCCATAAGCTACGGTACCAGCTTAACATCAGGCAAGCCGTAAGCTTGTTTGCCACTGTCGTTGTATAAAAAAATGAGGTGGCCAAGTATGTAACGGTGGCCAGCTACTAACGACTTACCCTATATCTGTATATCACGAACCAATTTTTTATGACCTATCTTACTAATTACTTAAATAACAAACAACAAAGTAGCTTTACGTTTGCTGGTAACATTTCGACGTAGATTTTATTGTTACGATTTTATCAAAATGCCTCTTTGTATGCATACACAACACTGAGTCCCATGTAGCTGGTGATACCGAAGGACACGTAGAAAGCCACTTCATCTAAGCATCGCGGTATTTTCGTCAGATAACCCACAGCGGTGATCAATCTCGCGACGGCAAATGCTCGGAAAAGACCCAGTGCCACGAATTTGTCAGGGGAAATAGTCGTGTAGAGAGCTCCTATCAGCCAGAAGGGAGTGAGTTGCTTGAGGTCACTTATGTTCACACGACGTATGTCCACGGAATTGCACATCAAAATAGACGCCAGAGGCGCCAGAGTCATCAATTTCAGAGCCAATAACGCGGAGTACAAGAAATAGCTCTGCATCAGAGAAGAATTATTATTCTGGGCGCTGGAGGAACCCATAGTACCGTGATTTATGTACGTTATTCTAAGGGAAATCCAATGCAGAGAGAGTCCTTAGTACATATTTGTTCCAATAAATGGTATTTTTTCTATTTTGATATATGTTGGTGTCACTCTGACAATTTACTAATATGGTACATATTTTTTTAAAGGAGCAACGCATAGATCAAGAAGGCTGCATTCGAGAACTTCAAGATTGCTATTGTCTGCAGGTAACGTGAATTTATCCATTAGGTACACTAACTGTGATCTTATTGTACGTGTACATACATCATTTAGTCAGCCCCACTCCTTCTTTTTGCTTAATTTAATACTTACGTGTAGGTAATTTCCTCGGCGTAGGTAGAAGTGCTATATTAACATACACACGTTATGTATGACATATTATAATGGATTAGGTACTGTTACAATCAAAATCGGACCCTCCTTGTCACACCTGCAGGGCAAGGCTATTATTATAGTACCCCCCTATAAATTATAATCGGATTAGAGAGCGGGATAGTGATAGTGGCTACGGATGCTACGCCGCGGCTACGGCGTAGCATAGACTACGGGCGCAAAACTCGCGATATCGTGCGCGGCTCATAATCGCGAACTGAATATTTTTATTTACTTAGACGGATTACCAAGAATCAAGTGGGAAAATACAACTTGTTGTAGCGAGCTGAAAAGACCCGGTGTATTAAGACGACTCCGACATTCCCTTCTTCATTTTACAAAACCGTTTAGTAACAGTCGTTAGGCAAGTTTTAATCCTGTTAACTGCACCGTCCAAGTTACTTATTGCGTAGAGTATTTCTTTGTTGCAAAAGGTGGTATAGAAGTTTTTTTAAATATTATTTACATCGATACAACTGAGCAGATATCAAAAAAGGTTACACGAGATATCTGGGGACAACTTTTCGCAGCCACAAATCCTCGAAATTTTGAGACTTTTATTCGTTTCTCACTCGTAGCTTCTATACGGTGCATCGATCGTAGCGAAAAGTTACTCACTATTTAGGAAATTAAAGAACATGAAATTATGCGTCTAATGAGTACCAATACATAACACTTCACAATAATTTTATTTTTTAACTCAAGCCCTTGCACAATAGTCAACGAATGCAGAAAATATATATTTACGAAGAGGGACAGACAGCTAGAAAGCATCCCTCCAACGAAGGCCGCTCTTCGCCAGCACACACTAAGGGCAATATATAAAGGAGTCCATGTCTGGGGACAAGCCTTGGTGCCTCTCCAAAAGCTTCCGATTCCTTCTTTTTGGCGCTGGAGAATGGAAGACAGTGAATGGACTCCTGTTTGGTCAGATTTACCAGATGTCGCAAGTGTGTGTCTGGAACTCACTTGTTGCAGGTGCAAGAAAGGTTGCAAAAATCGTTGCAACTGCATTAAAAGAAAATTGAAGTGCACAGAAGTATGTATGTGTGCCGGGAACTGCGGACATTATATTGTTTTATAAAAATGTTTAGAATGTATTTTATTTGGCATCATAAAATTTTACAAAGTAAGCATAAACAGATACTCGTAGTCGTACTCGACCATTTTGTAAGATAAACGCCGCCTAGCGCGAGTCCAGCTAGCCACGCTGCGGCCGTTTAATATTTTTTTTCACTATGTTTTTGCATATAGTCAATATAAAAAATGTATACTTCTAAAAATTGCATGAATGGCGCTTTATTATTGTATTTTTTGTTTGATAGTTTTTGTCACTTTACAAAAGTTATTACCTCCCAAAGCAAAAATCTCTTTCCAACATTTTCACCTTTTTACGTTTTTCTTGTAAAATTACTACTAAACTGAAAAACTCTAATATTAGCAATGAATATAAGAAAATGATACCAAACTTGCCGTAATAGCTACCAGGACGAGTATAGATTTTTTTTAAATACGACTGTTGGCGGCCATCTTTATACCCCCCTTTCCCGACTAGCCTCACGTTTCTTATTGCCTCCCGGACTAGAAATGTTTAGAATTACTTATGGAACATATCTATTTATATACTAGCTTTTGCCCGCGAATTCGTCCGCGTAGAACTCGTTTATATCGTAGCTCGATACAAACTTTCACCCTCCATTTCCCTTTGAGAGGTAGATTTCCGATATAAAAACTATCCTATGTCCTTCCCTGAGAATCGAAACTATTTTTATCATCATTATCATCATCATCATATCAGCCGAAAGACGTACACTGCTGGACATAGGCCTCCCCAAAAGAGTTCCAAAGTGATCAATCCTGCGTCACCGGCATCCAGCGGACTCCCGCGACCTTTACCAGGTCATCAGTCATGGGGGGGGGGGGGGATGGGCTACCAACGCCGGGCCTACTAACTACCTCTATACCAAATTTTATCTAAATGGGTTGTATAGTAGCTTCAAACAAACATTAACCCCCCATTTCACCCCCTTACGAGATAATCTCCGGGATAAAAACTATGCTTTGTTCCCCCTATATATGTATTATTCCCGTTCGGGGATGATCTCCGGAATAAAACTTTCATATTATGTCCTTTCCCAGGACTCAAACTATCTCTTATTCAGATTTCAACTAAATGAGTTCCATCCAAATCTTCACCCCTCATCTCATCCTCTCAGGCGATGATTTTCGTTATAAAAACTATGCGATTTCCTTTCCCGTTACTCCAACTATCTCTATACCGAATTTCATCTAAATGGGTTCTATTCTAATTTTCACCCCTCATTTCACCCCCGCAGAATTATACTAGACTAGAATTGTCCTTCCTTGGGACTCCCACTATCTCTATACCAAATTTCAGTTAAATGGATTTTATCCAAATTTTTACCCTCTTTTTCATTCCCTTAGGGGATGACTATCGGGATTAAAAATGACCGTTATCATTCTCTGAGACTTAAACTAACACTCTACCAATTTTTATCTAAATGGGTTCCATCCAAATTGTCACCCCTCATTTCACCCTCTTAGATGATTTTCAGGATAAAAACTATGCATTGTCCTTCTCCAGAACCCCAACTATCTCTATAACAAATTTCATCCAAATAGAGTACATCCAAATGTTCACTTTCTATTTTATGCCCTTGGGGGATTTTTTTCGGGACAAAAGCTATCCGTTGTCTCCGCGACTCAAACTATCTCTATAGGTACCAAATGTCATCCTAATGGGTTCCATCCAAATTTTAACCCCCATTTCACCCCCTAAGGAGATGATTTCCGAAATAAAAACTACCCTTTGGCCTTTCCCAGGACTCAAACCATCTGAGAATACCAAGTTCCATCGAAATGGGTTCCATATTTTCACCCCCCATTTCACCCCCTTAAGGGATGATTTCCGAGACAAAAATGATTATATGTCCTTTCCCAGCACTCAAACTATCTCTTTACTGTTAACTTAAGTTTTATAAGTTTTTATTGTTACTAACATGATATGGACAATGACATAGTCTGTAATAAATAATTTGAATTGAATTGAAGTAATCAAATTTCGTCTAAATAAGTCACATTACTTCCAAACTTTCACCCCATAAAACTATCCTATGTCCTTCGCCAGGACTCCCAACCATCGCTCTTCATCAAATTTTCACCCCCTATTTCATCCCTGAGGGGATGATTTTCGGGATTAAAACTATCCGTTGTCATACCGAGGGACTCAAACTATCTTTATAGCAAATTTAATCTAAATGGGTTATATCTAAATTTTCATCCCCAATTTCACCCCATCAGGGGATGATTTCTGGAATTTGAAACTATTATATGTCTTTTCCCAGGACTCAAAATATCTTTCAACCAAATTTCATCAAAATGGGTCACAAACAAATTTTCACCCCCAATTACACCCCCTTAGGGAATGAATTTCAGGATAAAACTGTCCTATGTGCTTCCCCAGGACTCCAACTCACTATACCGTAAGTGGGTTCCATCCAAATTTTCATCCCCCTTAGGAGATGATTTCTGGACGAAAAATTATTTTATGTCCCTCCCCAGGACTAACTATCTCCATACCAAATTTCATCGAAATAGGTTCTTCCAAAAGGTTCAGCCCTCATTTCACCCCCTCAGGGAAGATTTTCAGGATAAAAACTATGCATTGTCCTTCCCTGGGACTCCTTCTATCTCTTTACCAAATTTTAACTAAATGGGATTTATCCACATTTTCACCCCTATTTTATCCCCTTAGGGGATGATTTTCGGGATTCAAAGTATCCGTTGTCATTCTCCGAGACTCAAACTATCTATATACCAAATTTGATCAAAACGGAGTCCCCATTACACCCCCTTGGGGGAAGATTTCCGGGATAAAAACTATCCAATGTCCTTTCCCAGAACTAAAACTACCTCTAAACCAAATTTTATCAAAATGGGTTACATCCAAATTCTCATCCCCCCGTTTTACCCCCTAAGGGGAAGATTTCTGGGATAAAACCTATCTTTGGACCTTCCTCGGGACTCAAACTATTTATATGCCAAATTTCAGCCAAATCGGTGCAGTGGTTTAAGTAGCTCCATACAAACTTTCACCCCACATTTCAACTCCTTAAGGGTTGATTTCCGAGATAAAAACTACCCTTTGTCCTTCCCCAGGACTCAAACTATCTCTATACCAAATTTCATCTAAATCGGTTCAGCCGTTTTCACGTGATGCGCGGTCACATAAACAGACAAACAGATAAACAGACAAACGGACAAACAGACAAAAATTCTAAAAACTGTTGGAACGTGTTCTGGTATCGATTTTAATTATCCCTAGCCAATTTTTTTCGAATATCTTCCATGTACAGACTTTCGACCCTCTTCTGCTTTATTATATGTATAGATTATTATTACGCGAGCCCGATTTTTGTACATGCCATTAGATCTACAGTTATGGTCCGATTTTGATAAATGATATTGATATGTCACTGGATTCGTCTCATGCTGCAGATTTGCAATAAGGTCTTCGTTTTTTCATTTTTTATCGGTATGTTACTAAAATATACATTTAAAGAAACTACTGTGCGTTGACCACGTGACTTTGGCTGCCTGACGTCACGTGGCGTAACTTCTGTTTTGACTCGAGATGACAATGTAAAATTATAAACAAGAATTAAACTTAAACCTGTACTAAGTTCTTCAGCATGAAAAATTATAAATGTTGAGTCGGCCACATATGGATACAACACTAAGAAAAGTAAGAAAAATAGAAAGTAATCGGCCTTTTGTAAATATTGTTTATTTACATAAACTGACAGACGTATTGTGTCAAATGTGTTTTTTTATTGACAGAGACGTCAGTAATACTTGCCATGTTCTTTTTTACTTCAGAATAGTTTATATACAAACTTATTTTCCCATATTCGAGATATTGGGAGAAGAATGAGGTTTAATTAAATCCATTAATTGTCGTGGACCTCATAGACGGCTTTGTTAACCTTACTTAGTACAATGCCGTATAGGCGCCGATAGGTTCCGCCTAATTTCCAGTATAAAGGTGTAGAAAACGAAACTCGATTACAAAATTTTCTTTTCGGATGGCCGGAGACTCCTGTTGGTGACTTTGTTGACCTGACTTGAATACCATCTAAATTATTTCAGGTTCAGATAATTATATTTTGATTACAGGTAGGAGATTGGTTATATAAATTTTGGAATTAAACGAGCAATACTTGTACATATCTATATTTGCAATCACGTTCTCGGAAACGGCTCTAACGATTTCGATTAAATTTGGAATACATTTACGAGGGCGAGATATCGATCTAGATAGGTCTCATGTCCGGGAAAATTCGTTTTCTCCGTATTTTCTCCATTTTCACCCGAGCAGAGATCGGTCGCCCAGTTAGTTAGTTAGTTAGTTATACTGGGCGTTTTCCGCAAGTCGACATCCATTGTGCCTATTTTGCGTGAAACGGCGGTGTGGCGCTACTCTAACCACCCCAGCTCGTCTAAAAAGTTGGTGAGTGCCTTGGTGTTGCTGACTGCGTCCCGTAGTGTGTTTGGAGAACCTAGGTGCTTGATTCTGTATACTTCTACCTCCTTGCAGTCCAGTAGTATGTTTAGTCGTTTCTTCTGCCTCCATGCACGCTCTGCACATGGGGCTGTCTGTGATACCTAAGTTATAGAGGTGTCTGTTCAAGGTGTTGTGTCCTGTTATTATACCCACTATCTTGCGCAGTTGGTTTCTATGTGTCCTTAGTAGTGTGGTTGTGAGTTTGTAGTCGCGTTTCGACAGAATCTCTTTGGTCTGTCTGCATGTGTCTATCTCCTCCCAGTATCTTTGGTGTAGGTCTTTAGTGTGTTGGTCCAGTTGATGGTATATGTAGCTTTGTGGCAGGGGCAAGATTGGCTCCGGTCCGTATGCCGTTGTTTCTGAGCCTTTCCTGGCCAGTTCATCCGCTGCATCATTTCCTCTTGAGCCACTGTGCCCCTTGATCCATTGTATAGTAACTTTGTTTTTATCTGCGCACACCTCTGTGAGGTTTAGGTGACATTCGTATATCAAGCTAGATGTGATGTTATCACTGCTCAGTGCTTGTAGTACCGATTTACTGTCTGAGAGTATCCGTATGTTTGTGTTTTCGACTTGTCGTCTCTTTATGGCATTGCAGGCTTCAAGTATCCCTACGCATTCAGCCTGGAATACCGTGTTTTGTACACCCAGTGGTTTGGATATGTGTATGTTTAAATCCTCTGAGAACACACCACATCCTGTTCCCGTATTTGTTTTTGAACCATAAACGGTCGCCCAGGGACTAAATTGTAATTTGTCAAAACGATATGACTCAATACTGGAAAACATAAATTAGTAGATATTAAACTATTTAGCGGTACCGTGAAATGGGGTTAATTTGATCAATTTCAGAATGAAAACGTCTGTAGGTACCTCCCTAAACATTAATCCAAAAAAATAAGGAAAAAATGCAAATATCGGTTTATGGTCCTCTATCGATTGCACCGACAAAAAAAAGATTATTAATGTATCTCTTAGGAAAAAAATATTAAGTCTGTGATCAACTTTATACTCACACCGGGGTTACTTTATAACCCCCCCTTATTTTTAAACTTCGGTCTTATTCTGTACGTTAAAAGACTACAAAACTGATTTCAGAGTTTTTCCAAATTCATCCCCTAAGAGTGTTAAAATTGGTTCAAAGTTTGAGTATTTCAAGGCATTTTTAAAGTATGAGATTTTTAACTTAGGTTTTAGACTGTTTGTTCACAAACTAGAAAATGAACATCAACTTTTTTTTTAATTATCCCCTAAAAGAGGGTTCAAATTTTGTATTGAGAGAAATTATTTTCTAAGACGATAAAAAGTTCTACGCGGACGAAGTCGCGGGCAACAGCTAGTATGCAATAAAACTCTATGCATACGTAGTGTACATTTTTATTTCACATTTTTCGTAACTCTAGTTACCGATGTCCTTTGTTGACGGACTAGATCGGGATATAGTCTCAAGTTGGTTTCTTTACAAATAATTTGGCTGTCTCTCCCTCAATTATCGGGGGTTCTCCCTCTATCGATCTTTACGAAATATTTACTGGAGGTACCTGGTACCTTTATCTTTACTTTAAGCTATTTTCTTCGTCTGTACCTATGGTACTTAGGTCCTAAATAAATTGCGCGCTTCCTATATGAGCCGTTTGCTTTAGGAGCTTAATCTGGGCACAATTGCCGTCCTTATGTGAAGGAATTATAATTACACATCCTCTCTCTTCGTGGCCCGTAGGCCTTATCGTTCACATACTATACAACACCCCTTCTCTTCGTGACCCGTAGGTCCTACATTTCACAAACTACATTCTGTCGCCCACAATCATGTTTTTTAATTATAACTTTTTGTGCGTTTCAATAAATAAAAAAGTAAGAGCTGATTTCCCTCAAACATGACATTGCCGATTTTTAGGACTAATTTTAATATGTTTAGCTGTTGTGCATAATGTTGTTGTTACGAATTTTATAAGTGTATTTTAGACCTATGCTAGTGGTTTTTTTCTATCGAGCGAAAGTCAAAAACTAAGCTAAGCTAATTCGAATAGCTGATTTCCCTCGAGAAAAGCCTCAAGATTGCTAATTAAATTTAGGGCAGCCATATTATCATCCAAACAAAAATTATATTTATATTAAAAATCCGTTTTCTGAGCTCACATCGCCTTAAAGGTAATTTCACAAATATTTGTAAACAATTTGATGCGTGTTTGGTTATTATTAAAAGTGTTGACTCGTGGTGAATAGAAAAGTGATTAATAGAATTGACGCCACTGGAAATTCTTGGAGATGTACAATTATGTGAGTAAATACCTGTTGTCATCAATAACTAAAGGAAATATGTAGCATAGGAGCCTGGTGCATATTCACCCTTAATGGCTTGCATGTTTAGACAGCGTGGCGCCGGGCATAGTTCACGAGTTACGGGTCAACAGACAGATTCGTCTTGTTCCAGACGACGTTTATAGACCTTAGGGCTCTTAATTAAGTTTGGTTATTTGTTACTATTGAACTTTGCTAAGAAATTGTTACCTACACATACTCCCACTTAGGTACTGAAGTGGAACTTCAATTTCGTGCATGTGTGTGTGTGGTGACGTGTGACGCAAACAGGCAGTAGCGTAGCGAGCGGCTAGCGGCTAGAGCTGTGCGCCGATCGCGTTTATAAAACGAAATGACTGGTTGCAAATGCTACCAATATTTACAAAAATTTAACAACCAAAACGATTTCAAATAATTATGTTGATAATATTTATAGTTAGAGTATTTTTGATGCAGATTTTACACATTAAGCGTATGATGGATAGCGTGAATCCTTAAATATCCTACATAGGAATTACAGAACTAAATCTTTAGTAATAACAACACAGCATGGGATCAAACGAACGCAATAATTTCATAATTTCCTCGGTGCAGGCTTAACTTTTAATGTATGTAGGTATGTACCTAACTAACTATGTAAGTATTTGGTATATGTATGTAACTATGTCCTGTTCGAGTGGAATCTTGCAACTCAATTTTGAAGCTGATATCTTCAACCTATTGAGTTGAAATTTTGGGTAAAGGTATAGTTTGGATCACAATTCAATGTTATGGTACCATCGAGCTGATCTGATGATGGAGACAGAAGGTGGCCATGGGAATTCAGTACTTAACCCCGTTGAGTTTGGGCTCGTCTCAATTAGTACTTGATGACGGTATACAGAAAAGTACAGTCGGCAATAAAAGCTTGTACCAAAAATAACTGTATTGACAGAAACTTATTTCGTGTTACATATTGAGAGGGTTTGAGACTCTGTCTTAATTCAAATGCTAATGAAGTCAGTTCGCTATCGAGACAAGAATTTAATAATGCAATTTAAGTTGAAAAAAATGTTTACATATTTGTGGTCGACTGTACACGTATTCACTCTGTTTTTAGAAAGAAAAAAACAATACAAATCCATAGACGCGTTCAGAAACCTGTTTAAGCTTCGCCTGTAATACGCGGACGGAGCCGCACGGGTAAGTAGTCATATATAAATGTAACGATTTTTAGGGTTCCGTACTCAAAGAGTAAAACGGGACCCTATTTACTAAGACTTCGCTGTCCATACGTCCGTCCATCCGTCCGTCCGTCCGTCCGTCCGTCCGTCTGCTGTATCTCAAGAACCGTGTAAGAATGTATTTATGTTGCCGCTATAACAACAAATACTAAAAACAAAATAAATTATTTTATTAAGGGGGGCTCCCATACAAAAAACGTGATTTTTTGCCGTTTTTATAGATAATGGTACGGAAACCTTCGTGCGCGAGTCCAACTCGCACTTGGCCGGTTTTTTTAAATGCTCACACGCCCTTATCAAATTTCATCGGACAGGTTCGCAGCCGTTTGTTAGTCGTATACCTCGAAATCAAAAAATCCTTGTAGCTTTTCACCTATTCGCGTTTCGCCGCGATCTCAAAATTTCTGAACAGATGTTTTTCCTTGTAGTATGATTTTTGGTCGCCAATTACAATGGTGTATAAAATTCATAGTATATTTACTTTCCTGCATTTCTTCACTGTAGTAGCTTTTTCACCTCGATAGATATTTGTTTGGAATGCGTTATTACATATCGCGATATTTCCTTTAAGGTGGTTCGATTGCCATACAAAACGTTATTTGACATTCGCAGGCTAACGGCGTGAAATTTGAAGAAACTTATGTAACAAACTTTCATATATTGGCTGAAAGTTTGTTACATATGTTTCTTAAAATATCACGCCGTTGGCCTGCGAATGTCAAATAACGCTTTGTATGGAAATCGAACCACCGCACTATACCTCTATAGTTTTGTTTCGTAAATGCAAAGAAAGTTGGTTTCTTGGTACATAACCCGGTTTTCTACGAAGAATATTTTTTCTAGCTTGTTAGGTTAGGTGGACCATGCCCTGACTGTCATTTTTAGGGTTCCGTACTCAAAGAGTAAAACGGGACCCGTTTACTAAGACTCCGCTGTCCGTCTGTCTGTCTGTATGTCTGTCTGTCTGTCTGTCTGCCTATCACCAGGCTGTACCTATCTCATGAACCATGACAGAAAACATAGTTGAAATTTTCACAGATGATGTATTTCTGTTGCCGCTATAACAACAAATACTAAAAAAGAGAATTAAATAAATATTTATAGATCATTATCTAGTCACCCTTCACGGAACCCTTCGTGCGCGAGTCCGACTCGCACTTGGCCGGTTTTTTTTTATTTGTATATTATTCATCATTTAACTGAACCACCGGCAAGAAAAAGTGCCCGTGGTCCACCTAAATAGGTGGACCACGTGGAACTAAGCAGGTGGACCACGACCGACAAGGGGTTTAAGTTTGGTGACTATACTACACACCAGGCTGTACCTATCTCATGAACCATGACAGAAAACATAGTTGAAATTTTCACAGATGATGTATTTCTGTTGCCGCTATAACAACAAATACTAAAAAAGAGAATTAAATAAATATTTATAGATCATTATCTAGTCACCCTTCACGGAACCCTTCGTGCGCGAGTCCGACTCGCACTTGGCCGGTTTTTTTTTATTTGTATATTATTCATCATTTAACTGAACCACCGGCAAGAAAAAGTGCCCGTGGTCCGCCTAAATAGGTGGACCACGTGGAACTAAGCAGGTGGACCACGACCGACAAGGGGTTAAAGTTTGGTGACTATACTAGTTTAGTTGAGGAGCTCACATTTATTTTTCATTTAATATCAATTATTACATAATGATTACATTACAATTCAAAAATGTTTTCAAAATAAAACCGACAAACGGTACAATGATTGTTGTGTTTGATTGTACATTTTGTAGGCAATACGCGAAACGAAAATATTGGTGAAAACAAAAGTTGGCATTCTGCGACTATTTGAACTGTTTAGAAAAATGTTTGGCTAGGTGCGATTACCGTCATAATGCGATTACATGTATGGAGATTTTAAAATGTTGTCCCTGTGCTACCTATTGCAAGTAAAAATGAAAAAGTCAACTAAGTGCGATAATAGGCATTGTACGACTAAATCAAAAAACTAAAAATATTTGCGGCTAACTAAATAGGCTATTGATAATACATGCTACATCAAAATTTACTACTGTTGTAAACGTCTATTGAAAATATATGCTGCTAACTAAATAGGCTATTGATAATACATGCTACATCAAAATTTGCTACTGTTGTAAAAATATATAAAAAATATATGCGAGTAACAAAATATACCACCGATAATACACGCTACAACAAACTACGCTATCGCGGCGAAACGCGAATAGGTGAAAAGCTACAAGGATTTTTTGATTTCGAGGTACACGACTAACAAACGGTCATATGGAAGAATTAAATGTCCTGACAAAAATCCGGACATCACCCTAAAAATCCTGACATTTCTTGTAACATAGATTTGGCGTAGCACCGGCGGGGCGCTGCGCTCTGCGGTGTACTGCGGCGCTACCTCGAACTTCGTATATCTCCGTCTCTATCGCACTTATGGTTTATGGTACTCGAGCGACCGAAACGGAAATATACGAAGTTCGAGATTCGAAGTTCGTGGTAGCATCGCTGCGCCCGCGCGCGAATCGCGAACCGCATCGCAGCTGCTCGCGTAGTTCAGTCGCCTCGTATGTTTTGCGTTGATTCATTCCTAAAAGTCCGGACACTTGCCAAGTCCGGCCGCAATCCGGACAAAGGGTCAAAAATCCTGACATGTCCGGACAAATCCGGACGTGTGGCAACCCTAATTGAGGTAGACCGGATCACTTACAATACAATTTTATCCGAAAGAGATTGCGTAGTTGCCTACTACTAACAAGATATTATCGCAGCGTTGAAAAAGTTGTTGATACTGCTTATAAAGGTTGGATTAAGAAAATTTGTGTTAGGGTGAAAGATAATGCTTGTAACAGAGCAGGAAACGACCTACAAAACTAATGTATGTTTATGGGACAATATTATACACAAAACTATCTGACTAGATAGCTTTGTTAAAAGTAGATTCTACTTCACTATATTTGCACAAGACGACGAAGATTAGGTACAAGAAGACAAATTATCAGAAAACATCTAAAGCTCGGATTTCGAACCCTGGACCTCCACAACGCCACGCCAAGGCACGAGCTGTCAAATTCCTTAAATATTTTTAAAGCTCCAAATCAACAGTACGTGTCGCTCTTTTTACCCAGTAGCAACTTGCAGCAATAAGTAAGTAGTACGTACTTGAAAAGCATCTTGTATTTTTTGTTAAATTTCTTTTTACCATTCGGCCGCGGGTGACTATGGTTATGGCCGCCGCCCGTCACAAGAGAACGAAGCTGGTACCGGGTCAAAGATATGCCGATATGACGGCTACCTCATAACACGCATAGCACATCTATCAATTTATTAAGGTTAAATCTATCAAAGTGATTTAATAATAAATCATTTATTCCTTGATAAAACAAAGTTTTACAATCAATTTTTTTTACAGTCTAAGTTGTTCTTAAATAACATTAGGTACTAGATGGATTAGATTAGGTGGATTTAGATTCATCCTCAATGCCAAAGTATATTGTCGCTTTCGTAAAACTAGTGCCTATGCCAAATCTTGTGGTTAGGTGCCAAACCGGACCCCGGTCTCGTTTGGATCAGAAACGGGAATAATGCTAGGAATCATCATATCAGCCGAAAGACGTCCACTGCTTGACATAGGCCTCCCCCAAAGAGTGCCAAAATGACCGGTCCTGCGCCACCCACATCCAGCGGACTCCTGCGACCTTTACCAGGTCATCAGTCCACCTTGTGGGGGGCCTACCCACGCTGCGCCTTCCGGTACGTGGTCGCCACTCGAGAACCTTTCCGCCCCAGCGGCCATCGGTTTTACGTGATGATCAATGCCAAAGTATAAATATGTTTTTCATTGCACAATTGCATTGCACAATCAAAATAATGTGGGTACCTACGGTAGAAGATGAATTTCAAAGATGTCTACACTTTTGCATATTATTGCTATAGGGCGAAAAATATACCAATCCATATCTTTGAAATTAACCTCACAAATGACTTGCATCACACTTGCTCTTGCATCAGACAGTCAGTAGTCATGTCACCAGAAACGAAGATTGACGAGTGACATTAAGGAAATTGAAGCACTGTACCCTGTACCTCATTATCGTGAGAAAGTCAAGCATATTTCGCTTTGTTACTCAAATTGCCGCTGTAATTCACGCTGAACGGTAGGGAGCTGGCGCACAAAAATATGGCATTACGTGGTTCATTTAATAAAGAGAATCGCGCTGTTTGATCTGCACAATAAACTCTATTTGCTGCTTTGTGATTCCGAATAAAGTAATGCATGTAGGTATGAGTTTATTCTCCATAAGCTCAATATCAAAACGAGGCTATACTCGTACACAATTTGCACCTAACGTGTCCTCAGCTTCTTTGCTCATCTGGTCAGGCCTGGACCAGATAGACTTCCAGCTTTTAATAATAAACCATTTATTTCAGGCATCTAAGGCCCACAGTTACAAATACCTTATAGACTACCATTATCAACATACCATGCATCATCCTCCTAGCCTTATTCCCGGTTGTGCCTTAAAGGAGCCCGGGGTCCGCTTTGACACCTAGATCCCAAGATTTGGCATAGGCACTACAGTTTTACGAAAGCGACTGCCATCTGACCTTCCAACCCAGAGGGAAAACTAGACCCTATTGGGATTAGACCAGGTTTCCTCACGATGTTTTCCTTCACCGAAAAGCTAACGGTAACTGTATGTATTGTATAGTGTCTTTGTTTTGTATGTCCCTTTTTTAGACTTAGGATGATTATTTGTATTTTGTATTTTAAATGAATAATTGTAGAAATTAATTGTATATGGACTTAGTCTGAAATAAACGATTTGATTGATTGATTGATGGATTGAAAGCATGAAACTATCAATTGTTGTAAGAAATACTGAAAGCAAAAGATCACATGGCCGGTCATCTGCACGATAAACTGACCAGCTAAGAGACATATAAGTGATATAAGTACCATGTTTTAAAAGTTCCACGACGCGACGACCGCGATGGACTGAATCAAAATCCGTGATTGTATTAGGGGTTATATTGCGCGCCAAAACCATTATTAAATCATTTGCTTAGTTTGGGACTAGGTAGATTTGTGTAAGATTGTCCGCAAATATTTATTTATTTATTTATTTATTTATTCACTCTCCCCGCGACCGCGTTCACTCATTCATTCCGTCCACGCGCGCGGCGCGCGCCATCGCGAGCCCTCCGCGGCCGCGCCCGCGCCCTGTCGGTAGGCCACTCGTCACCGCAGGCGCACGCTCCGCTTTCTCTTATTTTGTTAAAAGTGTGTTTCTACTGTGTTTGTGCTAAATTCCATTGATTAACTATTTATATTGATTAATGTGTGTTTCATACCATCCTACATGCTCAAATTAAAATCACCATGAACACGGCAAAGAAGACACTAATATTCTCAAGATTAAGGGTCGCCAGGACCGCGACTCTCCATACAAACGTAATTTGGTACGATTTTATGGAGAGTCGACTGTGCTGGGAACTCTTAATATCTTGATAAAATCTATTCATGATGATAGTGGAGGATATGTCAATAGTTTTACTGACTATCTAAGCAACCACTTCAGAATTAATTGGCCAAGGCATATTAAAACTATATCAAATCCTCGCCAATATTGCAGCAAATCCCGCTATTGTGCATGGTTTTAAATAACCCGCCAGCGGGTAATAAAATCTAGACACGCGGCACCGAGTCGAACCAAGTTCAAGCAAAATAACTGTTTAGCCAGCGCCAAGTGTAATATTACACCACTTTTGACCCTTCTATAACTCAAAACCTCTAACGTAAACACATAAAACTACGTGTGTTTAAGGCGCTATAGTATCATGGTCTTCTCTCCCTCTCGCTGAGCATAAGCGTGAGCGAGATGGAAGTGCGTGTTTGGAAGCGCGGATATCATGTTTTTTAATTTTAATTTTTTGTGCGTTTAAATAAATAAAAAAGTAATTACTAAGTTCCCTCAAACATGATATTGCCGATTTTTAGAACCAATGTTAATATGTTTAGCTATTGTGCATAATTTGCTACGAATGTTTTAAGTGAATTTTAATATGTTTTAGACCTATGTTCGTGATTTTTTTCTATTGAGCGAAAATTGCTTAATCGTGTTTCGAATCACTGATTTCCCTGCAAAAAAGCCTCAAGATTACTATTCGTATTTTTTTGAAACCATATTATTATAAACAGACGCATTATATTGTTTCAAAAACTATGTTCGCTTCACTTCGCTGAACCTATAGCGCCTTAATTAAGTATATCCATAAGGACATCTACAAGCCCAAATTTTATGAATCTAGCTCAAACGGTTACAAAGATATGAAGGTCAAACAGTCGTAAATTTTAGCACTGACTGACTGACATGTAGTACCTAAACCTAAACTACTTCCAGATGACCTAGGAGGATGAAATTTGGAATCCAGCTCGGTAATTGTGTGTAAGCGTAGGAAAAAATCAAAAAATAAAAAAAGGAAAAAAATAGGGGGGGGGGGGGGTCCCCATGCATTTTTTTTTATTGTAGCGTTGGAACCGTTTCAAGCAGATATTTGAAACAATCCCAATACATGTATTATTATATTTGCTATATAACAGAAATATAAAAATAAAGTTAAGTCAAAAAATAAGTGGAGTCCCCATACAAAAAACTTGTAATACGCGCTAAACAACCGGCTAACTGTGAGTCGTCGGCGGTGCGCGGCACCACATATTTTGCACACATACCTACACAGAAGAAAATCTCAATACCTGCCTAGTTTTCTTTACAAAAAGTAATGATATCCCACCAAAAACATAAATGTAATTAAAGGAGAGCCAAGTTCAATACACAAATTATGCTTGGCTGTGTGCTTCGCCGCAAAAAGAATGGAGATCTAAATGAGTGCCAAGTTTTATGCAAAATCCAAATATGTATTTATAGGAACAAAATAACATAATGAACAAGTAATTAACTCTATGTCTTTGCTCTATCGGATACCTCTAACAATTGTCAACAAGTCAAATCTAACCTACTTTATTAAGATCTCACATTTTTAAATACCAGCAATTGTTAGAGGTAGCCAATAAAGCAAATACATAGAGTTTAATACTTGTTCATAATGTTATTTTGTTCCTATTTGGATTTTGCATAAACTTGGCACTCATTTAGATCTCCATTCTTTTTGCGGCGAAGCCCACAGCCAAGCATAATTTTTATATTGAACTTGGCTCTCCTTTTTTACATTTATGTTTTTGGTGGAATAAGGCTTTCATGACCCGACTGACGGTCAGAGATTACTTTAAACTTGTAAAAAAATTTGATACTCGGGTCAAATTTTTTTTCTTGACACTTGCTAGTCAAGGACTTTATAACACGCAGGCATACAGAGCTACAATAGCTTATGTTACGGCCCATGGGCGTAATGGCTTTTTAATTAAAGACTTCTGTCGTTTAGATGACTTCTTAATTCGCTTAGATATATAAAATTAAACGCGATAAACAATATCGGAGCCGAGATATTTAAGTTTTAAGTTTTGTTTATAAATATATTTTTAATATGTATATAAGATGGTTTTCTATTCCTAGTGATTTGGACGACACTGTTTATCAAAACACAACTGAGTTTCTCTGTAAGAAAAGATTTATTGTATTAAATTACATGTAAGATTCACAACTCACAGTATGAGTTAAGCAGTAGCAAAAACAAACTTTACCTGTAAGAAAAGAAACGACATTTAATGTTATTAATCGCAATGTCGATTCCTAAATCACAATTGTATTGTTTCTTAGCTTTCTATTAATTTAATTAATTTCAATGAATTGCTTTCACATGCTGACAGCTCTTTTTAGGTTATCGTTACACCATAGATTATAAAATAAAGATCTGTCACGATGACACTTGAACTCCATGCGCGGGAATATTAAACCAAAGAAAATTATATTTTTCTTTACATGTATTGCAAATATCTTGGATCCGATGCAAAATATGCTTGTTTTGAATAGATCTATCATCATCTACCACTACCACTTATATATGTGGCCGCTCACCTAAAAAAAATACAATTTTTTTACCCAAACCCCTTTAAATGTAGAATACACGAATAAAATGTTTCACACACCATACCTACATGTTTTTCGCAAATTATCACAGACCCATCATACATACTTACAGTCAAGGGCACCAATATGTATATACCACAAAGTCTCCAAAATATGTACAAATACCTTGTTTCTGCAGCAATAAGGTTGTAGTATACATACTTATGAAACTTTGAGTGAATATGTATATACCACAAAGTCTCCAAAATATGTACAAATACCTTGTTTCTGCAGCAATAAGGTTGTAGTAAGGTTGTAGTATACATACTTATGAAACTTTGAGTGAATACATATTGGTGCCCTTGACTGTACTCAAGGGCACCAATATGTATATACCACAAAGTCTCCAAAATATGTACAAATACCTTGTTTCTGCAATCTGCAGCAATAAGGTTGTAGTAAGGTTGTAGTATACATACTTATGAAACTTTGAGTGAATACATATTGGTGCCCTTGACTGTACTCAAGGGCACCAATATGTATTCAGTATTCACTCAAAGTTTCATAAATATGTATACTACAACTTATTGTTGCAGAAATAAGGTCTGTGTACATATTTTTTAGACTTTGTGACGTATACATATTGATGCCCTTGACTGTAGGCAGGGTCACTAGCAACTTTACTAGGCTACAGAGGTCGTCAGTATTGTCGATAAACTGTCTCTTAACTGAATTCAATATAACAGATGATATAACCACATCCTATACTTAGTTCATTTAATTAAGACTTCAGGCTCCAGTGGTTTCCAGGGAATCCAGACCAAGATTCCCTGACAATCTTCGCCTTCGTAAAGGACGTTTCTGCATCGAGAAGCTTAACATTATTAATTGAAGGCAAAGGCAAGCAATTATAAAGGAAGTCTAGAAATCTTTAGTCGTAGCAATATGTATAACTAGCTTCTGTCCGCGACACCGTCCGCGTCGAACACGTTTTACCGTAGCTCCATTTTTAGGGTTCCGTACCAAATAGGTAAAAAAGGAACCCTTATGGTGTGACTGTATGCACGTCTCCAGCGTGCTCCCAAGTGCTTCACAGCATATCACGTCATAATGTCGCATTTTGTGTAGGCAATCGCCGTGTGCGCTTTATTTTTATAAGCTTGTTATCCTATGTATAAACTAAATATTAATTGAGTGAATGCAGTGGCAGTTAAACCCTGCTGGGTTTTGTCCGCTGTCTGGCCATGTATTGTAAAATAATTATATATATAAATAAATAAAAAAAAAAAAAAAAAAAAAAGACTGTCCGTCTGTCCGTTTGTCCGTCCGTCCGTCTGTCACAACGTTAAATATCTCAGGAACTACTTAGGCTATCTATTTGAAATTTGGAACAACTGTTAAGAAGGTTAAGCCACGGGTATGGAGAATAAAAAAATGTAGTACCTGCCTATACATTTTTATTTTCTGTGTAAATGGCGAATATGAGGGGGGTTAAAATTCAAAGTCTAGTTAATAGATCAATTAGGGTGTCATATGAAAGGGCTTGATTGGCGCTTCCTAAAACCATTTTGTAAAATTTCGATTTATTAAGGAATATGTTGAATCCCCCCCCCCCCCCTCCCCCCTCCTCCGCCCCCCTTATCTCCGAAATTTACCGAGCGAAAATTCTGAAATCATTACATATGATTAAGAGTAACATAAATAATACAGGAAAAATAAAACGATATCTAGCGTAGTTTTTTTATTTATCAAAAATAATTTCTTAAATAATTATATTTGTAATTTGATTACTTTTGCATGTAATTTTATGTCTTCAAATTCCTATGAGATATTCTTTCGAGAAAATTGGTACCCGTGATAAAACATATCGCTGATAAACTAACATACTAGATTGCAAGTTATTAGTAGGTACCAAAATGCAGATGGCGATGGCGCTGTACAACGGTAACTTCTACTATGAGCTGTTAAGATTGTTCAAGCATGAATGGGGTCGTGACGTGACGGGTATGGTGTCGTATGAACGTTTGTACGGAACCCTCGGTGCGCGAGTCAGACTCGCACTTGACCGGTTTTTTTTTGTATTCTGATTAGGAATCTTTTCATAAAGTTTTAAATTTGTAGCTCTAAAAAAGAGTTTCCCACATACAAATTTTGCACCCCTATTTAACCCGCTTAGGGGTCGGTTTTTCCAAAACCCTTAAATTACTTTTCCTGTATTGTAGTAAGGAATCCATACACAAAGTTTCAAGTCTCTCACTTAAACTTTGACTCCATCCCCATACCAACTTTCAACCCCCCTTTTTACCCCCTTGAGGGTGGAATTTTCGAAAGTCCCTTCTCAGTGGGTAATTACGTTGTATAAACTACCTATTTTGAAAAAATCACTTTTCTAGGTTCAACGGTTTGGCCTAGGCGTTGATTTAAGTGAGTGAGTGTGTCAGTCAGGACTTTGCCATTTATGTATTGTTAGTTATAAGCAAATTATGATTCAATGTATTCGAATGAACTTCAAATGTTTACAAATGATGACACTGGGCGTCAGTATTGCCATGATTAAATTATTCTGAAAGTGTGCAACATCATTTTATATGTGTTGCCAGAACGTAAACGAGCCGCCAGTGTCATCATTCAATCATTCGTTCAGCAAATTGTTCGTTCTCAAATGTTATAAAAGTAGCGGGAGCGTTAAACCGCTCTCTTTTCTCTTGTGAAACTGGAATGAATAAACAACTAATCTTACTTCGAGTATTATTTAAATTTTCTTAATTAATAATTCAGAAGTGTTCGTTATATTCATTTTCACGCGCTAATGCCGCTTCGTATCCTTAAATGAGTGGTCGATCTTAACGACTGAGGACCGGGCGACGACGAACCCTGGAAAGTGAAGAAGATAAGCAACGCGGCGCATTCTAAGAGCTCTCGCAAATCACGTGGGCCAAACAACAAAGAACGTTTGGATCGGTTGGAGAATATGCTGCAACAAATTCTCGAACAAGGAATGAGCATCGCACATTATTCTGTAATTGCAGGTACGTCTATAGATTTCACTTTTAACTCTCCACCTGTTACTGAGTCGGCACCTGCACCGTGCCAACCGGCTGGTGCGCCTGGTACCGAAATTGCCACGTGCTAACCGTGTGCAGCGTGTGCAGCTCCAAACAACACTGTGGCGCAAACCACGTGGGCAACTCCTTCACCGCCGCAGCACACCCAAAGTAGTGCTGGTGTTCAATATCTTTTTTTTCTGTTCACATATGGTTACATCGCCTGGAGTCACTCGCAAATGTATAATGTCTACGGCTGGAACGAGAAGACCCTTATCTAATTTAAATTTTTTTATTTCATGTGACTGCGAGTTTGGAAGCCTCCTGTGGTTCGGGCATCAACAAGACGTCAACATTTCCTGAGCGGATTGGAAGAAAACGCTGATAGAATACTTCCCGGCTGAACGGGGTCTCGCTGCCTAACTACATGACTTCGTGACCGTCGCCAATCGTAAGGATGAGCATGTAATAGACTTTTATTATAAAAAAAATTGTCGCTGGGTAAATTATGCAAACATAACGATGATATGATATGTTATAATCTTTACCTTAGGGGACCCATTGTTAAAGGCAGCAGCTCGTGGTTAAGATTGCAGAGATAATACAAAATACAAAATGTATTTATTTACCTAATGAGTTACAGACAAGAAGAATTACAAAGAGCTTAGCTTAAGATTTTTAACATTAGGGTTGCTATAGTCCTCACACTAGGTCGAGCCTGTGTCGTGAGAAAAAAATAAGCGTAGCTTGTTAAGTAATTTGATTGATTCAGATGTTGATTCTCCACCCCCTACCAAAAATGTAGATCTAACTAATGAAAACAGACCTAAATGTTTTACGTGTGGTCGTAGAGGTCATACCTCGTCACAGGGTAAGTATAACCTTCGATGTGGTACTTGTAGTACATTGCAGAATGTCTAAAAAGTGTTCTCATGGTAGCAAAGTAGGTCACGTTAGAGACGAATGTTACAACCTTTACACGAGCAGTAATTCCCACTGTTTTTTTTCAACTAATAACGCGAAACCCGATGAAAACCGCGATATAAAGTCAAATACATATATCAAACCAATAGAGCAGGGTGATCGGAAATATTACAAAACTGCCGTTGCCAATGGATGTGATTGACTTCGTATATCGATTTGGACAGTGCTTGTAATAAAATAACATTGTCAGCAGCGAAAAAAAAAATATTTGTCGTTAAAACCTCAATATACTGTACTAGGTATAAAGGGATATGGCGGTCAAATCATCACTCCTGAAGCTGAAAGTACGCTTAGTCTCAGCATTGATGGTGTCTGTATCAAAACTTTGTTTCTGGTAGTTCGAGATGATCTCCAAGAAACTGATATGATTGTTGGTCGTTTGGTGAAATGCCCGGGTTTTGTTTGTCAAAAACCACAGGTATACTTTAAAATTTACTAAGAGTAACGATTGTAATGAAGTACTTCCTTTTGTGTGTGACGAAGTTACACTTTCAAGAATTGAAATACTGTTCAGTTCAAGGCGTAAATCGAATTATTGCGTACACCGAGGAAATTATGATACAGACACTATTCAGGTGCAACGTTGCTAACATAGGGAATTAGGTAAGGAAATATACGTTCCAGAGCAGATTACAGAAATTCACGGTAACGTACCTTGGCATACAGGGCATCTAGACCATTTGGGTCCACTTTGTTTGGCAGAAAATGGAAAAAAAAAAGCTAAGGTCAATGAAGGCAAAACCGTCGTATTTTTGTATAAGTTCAATTTGGTTGGCCATAACTACGTTATTATACACTTTTTAATAAACCTAATGCTTGTAATAGGTTAAGCATTTATTTATCTTGAGGATATTTGTGTAAAATAGCTAATACTTCAGGTTAATTAAATATGTTTTTTTTTTAAAACATTTAGCAGACGGATTTACCCTAGGGTCTGGGGCGTTTCCGTCTAGCAGTTACTTTTCGTGTACCAGGACGTATTACAAATCTGTACGTCAAGTAACCAAATGTAAATGTACTTTTGATCGAAACTAAACCTTAGCAAATTCAATTTAAGGTTTATTTTTTATTTATGGCCAAATATATTTTTTGGGGCTATTCCGGCTTATTTAGAAAATCAGAAGTAATAAACCTTTTATTGAAGTTTAAAACCAACATCTATTTTTTTTAATTAAAACGACGACGTGTGCGACAGGTGCTATTTGCCTTTACAAATCGAATCAGCTTACAATTCTAGAATAAAAATACAGATTTTTGGTATTTGGATCTCGATCACCTCTGCAATTTTAGAAAATAGTATCGACAAATCGTTTCGTACTGTATAGTACTAGGTAAATCAAAAAAAAAATGTTGGCAATATATGAAATGAGGAATTATAAATTTTAAACAACCTGTAGTTTCACAACAAGTAATGGTAATGTAAAATAGATCAAACTACCAATCAACATACTTACTAAACCGTAATCCCCATTTTATGATGGCAATTTCAAAAAACGCTTCAATTGAACTATCTTGCAGTCTCTTATAGCTTACACGGGTGAAAATAATGGTGACTAGGAAGAGTGCGTACCACAAGTCGAAAGAGGAACGAATACCTCAATTAATTCTAGTACACAAAAAAAGTCCCTTTGAATTGGTTTACGGGTTTAAACCTAAATTTGAAATTGACTTACCCGCCAATCAAAAAGCGACTGTAAAATACCTGAACTACGAGCTTAAGCCCAAAATTGCACTGTAGAAGCCTCTCGATAAAGTAAGGCTAGGCACGATACCAATAGATTACCTAGTTAACTATGAGACAGGAGAATTGGTACAAGTACAGCGTAAAATAATAAAGAAAGGACTTACAAGTGGCAAACTTGTTGATAAGTATGCTGGTCCATATAAGTTTTTTTTAAAGTTTATGATATTTTTAATGATCGCTGCAGAGTAACATCTTCATATAAGCATGGTAGAAAGTACAACAACGTCATTGCAGCAGACAAAATGAGGAAGTTTGTTGTATAGTCTATGAGCGATGATGAAGACTAACTCTAAAATAATTACTTACAGTTGGTCACATTGGTTATCATAATAAAAATAGCAACAAAATACTTCGTTGTAGGTACATTGATTTATATTTGTACAGTGTAACAATAAAATTGCATGATTATTTTTTCAAATTTTTTATGTACACAACTAATGTAAATAACAAATAATAATAACTAATGTTAATGTACTACCATTTTAGCATGTATTCTCCAAAATACAAGAGTATCGTATGGTATTATCTTCTCTTGTAATCCTTACGAAGTCTTTATACAATTAGACACGTCGAGCATAGACCTGTAAATAAGATAATAAAAAATTAATCGTTATATATATTGTAAATATGTCGCAATAATGACTATAAATTTAATAACAAAAAAAAAGTACAATTGCATTCACTTACATATGTAATTATCACATTCGGGTGTGTCCCATTACGTAAACATTAACTGAGTGTCCTGTAATGATTACGTAAGAATTAATAAAACATACATATATCTAATGGCATAATCTGAGCCAGATTCTCAGTTATCCAATGGTTATATCACATTTGGGTGTGTCCCATTACGTAAACATTAACTGAGTGTGTCCTGTAATGATTACGTAAGAATTAATAAAACATACATATATCTAATGGCATAATCTGAGCCAGATTCTCAGTTATCCAATGGTTATATCACATTCGGGTGTGTCCCATTACGTAAACATTAACTGAGTGTGTCCTGTAATGATTACGTAAGAATTAATAAAACATACATATATCTAATGGCATAAACTGAGCCAGATTCTCAGTTATCCAATGGTTATATCACATTCGGGTGTGTCCCATTACGTAAACATTAACTGAGTGTGTCCTGTAATGGTTACGTAAGAATTAATAAAACATACATATATCTAGTGGCATAAACTGAGCCAGATTCTCAGTTATCCAATGGTTATATCACATTCGGGTGTGTCCCATTACGTAAACATTAACTGAGTATGCCCTGTAATGATTACGTAAGAATTACAACTACTAAACTACGAGGTCGTAAGTTCGGTCAGGAAAGGCCGGACTGTCAATAAATTTTGTGACAATGTTTCACTTTCGTCATTATTGCATCATATTTCACTAACACTTAGTTTAGTTGCGGTAATTATGTATCATCACAACATTCGTATATTGGATAAGGTTATTTTACGTTATAACGCTTAACAATGTTGTACTTCTATATCATCAGGTATAAATTATTATGATTGTTTAAATCTACCCTAATTAATTAATGTTTTCAAGTAAGTGGATTACTTACCCCCAATAGTTTTATGATGATTTTGTACCTGCGGAGTAATCACTAATAATCTTTTCTTTTCGGAAATTACGAGGGCGTAATCCGCTGTCAGGATAAGCCGAGTGTTAGTTATAAGCAAATTATGATTCAATGTATTCGAATGAACTTCAAATGTTTACAAATGATGACACTGGGCGTCAGTATTGCCATGATTAAATTATTCTGAAAGTGTGCAACATCATTTTATATGTGTTGCCAGAACGTAAACGAGCCGCCAGTGTCATCATTCAATCATTCGTTCAGCAAATTGTTCGTTCTCAAATGTTATAAAAGTAGCGGGAGCGTTAAACCGCTCTCTTTTCTCTTGTGAAACTGGAATGAATAAACAACTAATCCTACTTCGAGTATTATTTAAATTTTCTTAATTAATAGTATATAGATTAATTCCTACTTCATCCACTCGCGTCAATTCAAATAGTCGTAGTTAAACTGTTCAATAGGTCCAAATGCCTTTCACGTTCACTGCCAACACAGCTCAAATTATTAATTGAAAAATTATCGTTTAGTTTTATATTATTTCCACTGAGAATCACGGGCCCTTGCGATCCTAATTAGGACAAAAAATGTCCCAATGATTTTTTCCCTATTGTGTTACCAATACCATGTCCCATATACTTACTTTATAGTATAATACGAAAGTTCAAAAATACCTTTATGTACATTTTGGGACACTTTTTTTCTCCTATTCGGATGGAAAGAGAATTCTGATCGTGATTCTGAGTAGAAATAACATAAAAATTGCCGAAAATCTCGTATAAAAAAAAGTGGAAATTTTGCTCAACAAACTCGTAGCGCTACGTTCGTAGCCGACGTGAAAGCGCCTACAGTAGACGGCAAACTTCGTGCGCAAATTGTACGTGCGAGCTTCCCCCCCACTTCGTCCCGCATGTTCCAGTTGTTTGCCGGGAACTGTACAAACCGAGCAAAACATGTTTAAAATGTCTGTTTGTCTGTCTCTGGCATCGTAGCGCCCAAATGGATGAACCTATTAAAGTGCGTTCTTTTGCCCGACTGCGGCAGAGCCGAAAGGAAGGTATATAATTTTAGCAGTCTATGTTCGTATTTACGTGGGTTCCACCGCAGCGTTAAGGATACTTAACCCATTCACGGCCACGCTAATCTCGTAGCGCTACACCGTAGTCCGTAGCGGCATAAACCTCGTATGTAGCGAAAAGCGCTCGTAGCGCTCTGACGCATGTGTGTCGTCATGGGTTAACCGATTTTGAAGAATGAGGAATTGATTCGAAATAAATATGCTCCTAGGTCCAGTTAGGGAAAGTGTTAATCTTGTTTTTTTTCATTGTATTTTGTTTATTCTTTTTAGGGTTCCGTACTCAAAGAGTAAAACGGGACCCTATTACTAAGACTCCGCTGACCGTCCGTCCGTCCATCCGTCTGTCTGTCACCAGGCCGTATCTCACTAATACCGTGATAGTTCCAGTTGAAATTTTCACAGATGATGTATTTCTGTTGCCGCTATAACAACAAATACTAAAAACAGAATAAAATAAATATTTTTATTGATAATGGTACGGAACCCTTCGTGCGCGGGTCCGACTCGCACTTGGCCGGTTTTTTATTACTTCTCCAGCTGACTTGTATATTTAAGGTTCTTTTATGGCAATCAATATTTTTCTATTTCTATTTCAATTCTTTGCTGTATAAAAAAAAAAACAGTAGTCGGGAGACAGTTTTTTGAACTTTGTATTCTTGTTAATTGAAAGTTTTGTCCGTCGAGAATGGTTGTAGCTTTGATTTTTGTGTCGGAGGTATTACGCCGTTGCCGCTGCCGGCCATAAGGTTAGGTTAAGTGTATTAAGTCCGTAAAATACACTTTTATCGCGGAACAAAACAGAATAACCAGTTAAGCTTAAATAAAATTACAGTTTACGAATATTATTGCATTTTATATTAAATTCTTGTTTTTAGGTCGACTGGAATCACTTTGGAGTCTAGAACAGGCACATTTCAAGTCTTATCGGTAAGGGTTCGGGAATATAGACATCCTTAATAGTAATTTTATTCAGGTTTGAGCTAAAATACTAGAGGGATTATTCCCAAATCCGCTTATAAAGTTTCTGGTTAATTTTACTTGCCCGAATTTCTTCTTTGAGAAATTTTGCTAATATTCTAGTGATAGGCGGTAAGAAGCTTAGGGTTTTATCCTCAGAGCATAGAATACTAGAGAGAGGACAAGCCGCCGGCGGCCGTGTCGCAGCTGTATGCTCAATGGGCATACACTGCCATACTGTGCACGCGTGCTGATCGCAGAAAATATTACGTTTTTTCCCAAAATGCCTGATATGATGCACGTTTATTGTCAAATAAGCGTGTAGGTATACAAGTGTGTGTGTTTTAGATGTGTGCGTGCTTTGTCTTGTCAATTACTTGGGCGTTGTGTGGGTTAATGTACTTGCGACAGGCTCACTCTATACAAATCGGCCGCCATGTCCGATCTCCTTATATTCATACATCTGTGGTTTTATCCGTGACCTACTCGGTGTTGTGTTCAAATTCGGTGAAGTGAGGTTCCGCACTATACTCCACAAATTAATTCAGTAAAATAATTTGAAGATATAATAGGTGCTTAGATTTCTTGCCGTTTCTAAAAAAGTTAGGAGTAAGTATGTAATTTTGTTCGTTTGTTAATCTTCAAACGCTGCAGTTTCGAAATTCATGTTCCGAATTTGGTACGGGGTTGTTTTATGATATGATATGATATGATATGATATGATATGATTTATTTATCTCACAATATACAATGTCACTTAAAACTAACACTCAATCAATTTTAGGAATTTATATTGTGATCGTCAATTATTTAACATTTATCAAATTGAAATTTTAAATTATAATTACAAATACTTTAAAGGGAAATGATGAACACAGGTATTTGTCAACAAGTTACAAAATGATAATTAGAGATTATGATGTCAATGAATATAAAATTAAGATCACCGTATACGGGTCGTCATTTATCTACAACACCTACACAGTTTAAATGAGTAGGTAAACAATTCTGATGTCATAATACTCATCTATTGAATATAAAGGATTATCCAATAAAAAGTTTCTCAGTCGATTTTGAAATATCTCATTACAAGTTTCTTTTCTCAGTGCTTGGGGTAGGCGCTCGTAAAATGTCGGACCAATGACACGCGGGTTTTTTTTCTGCCAGTGCCATGCGACGTGGGACTGTTGCTAGGCTAGGTTGAGCGAATCACTTTATTCAAAACTTCAACTTTCGTAAATGTCGACCAGTTTTTTCTGACAAACATTAAAACTTCGAACAAATACAGCGAGTAGTGCGTCATAATACGGGTTTCAATGAAGATACCCCTGCATGAGTGTCTTGTTTTGACTCCAGCCATTGTACGTAGGGCGCGCTTCTGTAGTATAAGAACTCGATTTGCATCTGTTATTTGAATATGGATTCGGGATGTTGGTCAGCTTTACAACGGTGCTTTTCAAGGATTCAGTGCCTATGAGCGTACAATGTTACCTCATATTTATATTACTGTTTTACACGGGTCTAACGCGATATTTTTGTACCTTTATTTCTTCATTTCTTCAGTTATCTGCGATCATGAGCGGTGCAACCCGTGTAGAAACGTCAGAAATTAAGGTAAATAAATATCGCATTAGACCTGTGTGGACGACGCGTGGCGCCGACGTGGTCGATGTGCGACAGGCCTGGGTTTGACCTTCGCGACCTCACAGTCACCTAACAAGGGGCGTTTAAAAACCGCGGCGGGCGAACCGCGCGTTTCAACCGCGGCGGGTGAACCGCGGCGGTTGAACCGCTCAGCGTGTTTTTAAACGGCCGTAACGCGCTCTGATAGCGCAGGTGCTCTAGGGGAGCACTAATCCCGCAGACTGAGCTGCACTGTTGAAGGATGGGGTGAGGGTGACGATAAAATAATACTTGGCGAAAAATAAATGAAACGGTATAATAAAATAATGAGACACAAACTACTGATTAAACTTTCCCTATCACAATTTCCTACTTCCTATCACAATTTCCCTACTTCTTCCTTTCTTCTTCTTCCTGGGAGCTCCCACTGGTGGGGCTGAGCGAACACAATTTCATCCGGCGATTATAGCCTCTTTTATACCCCTAAGGCATTAAAAGTGGTGGGGATATAATTTTGAAGACCTCGCCCACTTTTACTATGGAAAAGCTAGTTTTTACGTTTTCCTGGTTTTCAGGGAAACCTTAAGGGTTTTTACATATTTTCCTTCAAAAGAACTATTTCTGAGCTATACATTACAATATCTACTAGTTTTCCTGCTTTTCCCGTTTAAATTGGGAAAGTCGATATTTACGTAAAATTATCAACTTTGGTAACATGAAATGGCTTTGCCAGGCCCTAGTGGCTTTAATTAACATTAATTATCAAAAGTGATTATACATACGTAAGGGCATTTACCGTACCTTCCTAACGATACCTCAATTGCTTTCGTACCTCATCTGGTTACGAAGCTATGGCCGGGTGAGACCGTCAATTTTCACATTTACATTAACGTGGTAGCATAAGTTTGACTTTGCTCCCGTCTTTTTAGCCAATCAGAGAAATCAACCTGAACCTTGACCATTCTTGCACCATAATATGCAATAAAACTCTATGCATACGTAGTGTACATTTTTATTTCACATTTTATGTAACTCTAGTTACCGATGTCCCTTGTTGACGGACTAGATCTGGATATAGTCTCAAGTTGGTTTCTTTACAAATAATTTGGCTATCTCTCCCTCATTTATCAGGGGCTCTCCCCCTATCGATCTTTATGAAATAATTACTGGAGGTACCTGGTACCTTTATCTTTACTTTAAGCTATTTTCTTCGTCTGTACCTATTGTACTTAGGTCCTAAATAAATCACGCGCTTCTTATATGAGCCGTTTGCTTTAGGAGCTTAATCTGGGCACAATTGCCGTCCTTATGTGAAGGAATTATAGTTACACGTCCTTTCTCTTCGTGACCCGTAGGCCTTATCGTTCACATACTATACAACACCCTTTCTCTTCGTGACCCGTAGGTCCTACATTTCACAAACTACATTCTGTCGCCCACAACCTGTGTAAAAGAGTAATTTACAAAGCGCGTGTACAAAGCGTGAGAGTTTAAAGTGTTATAATATTAAGTAACTCTTATCAAGAAACGAAATAAAAAGAACAATAAATACCGCGGTCAAGAGCAACCTGTTTAGAGCCTTAGTTCACAATTTAACATTAGTGTCGGACTTCGAAAATGTCTAACCTGCTGAAACCGAACCGGGCATACTCGCTAGCGGATTTCTGAATTTTTCATTATAATTATTAAAATACGGAAAGAGGAAGAAAACTTTTATATCATACCCAAAGTTGGAAAACAGTCTTTAAATTCAACTAAGCTAACCTTCAATAGTGTAAATAGACAATATCGGAAACTGATTACATTTAAAAACATTAATGTATCAGCTAATTCAACACAATAATAACGGTTCATAAGTGTGCAACAGAAATCTAGAATTATTATAATCCAATGAAGTAATATTTCTACCATCGCAAACTATCGTGTCTGGAAGAGTAAAGACATACTAATTTCAACCTTAAAAGCTAAAGCATAAAGAACTAAATGAAAGAAACGATACGATCACTGGTCGTGAGGCGCATGTTTACGCACACTGGGCCTAGCGCGCTAAAACGACAAGCAAATTTCGACCTTATTTCCAAAGAGCTTAGGTGGGTTTTCGATGCACTCATCAACTCTTCAGATATTGGTGATTTTACCGACGTCTCCAAGCTCGTGTCGCTTGTCGCTCGTCCCCATGTCGCGATAGCGACATGTCGCTTGTCGCTTGTCCCTTGTCGCTTGTCGCTTGTCCCCATGTCGCGATAGCGACATGTCGCTTGTCGCTTGTCCCCATGTCGCGATAGCGACATGTCGCTTGTCGCTTGTCGCTTGTCCCTTGTCGCTTGTTGCTTGTCCCTATGTCGCGATAGCGACATGTCGCTTGTCGCCATGTCGCGATAGCGACATGTCGCTTGTCGCTTGTCCCTCGTAGGAAAGTATAAAAGGCCGAGTCGCAGTAGTATTTGGGTTCATTCAAGTATCATCGATCGGACTGGTTGGGTCTCTGGCTGTTTTTGTTAAGAGTTTGGTTTTTACTTACCGTTGGTTTTACCGGGTGTTTATTATCGTTATATTAAAGTGCAGTGCTTATTTTTGTGAGACAGGCCTGGGAACGTGGCTTGCCATTGCGGAGGAATAACTCCGCAATGAAGAGTTATGGTTCTGGGTACTGGAATAGTGTCTAAAGTAGTTTACTGTTTTTATTATTATACAAGCCAAATCCCAGTCTAGGTAAACACAATAAACAGTTTGCCTGCCTCTGTAGTCTCACCTAACGGTGACAACGAGATTACGGTGGAGTCTGATAGCGTAATCAGACTATACGAGAGGATCTGATGTCTCTTTTATACAGACCAAGAGACAGCCAACACTCTCCCACGTGGATCGAGACTCCTCTACGTTCTAAGGCGTGGCCACAGGTTGGCACAGGAGGATACTCCGCTCGCCGAAGTTCTGTAGTACTCGAGAAGCGGGTTTCATTAAATACGTTTATATATAACCTTAATATACACAATAGGGCCGTCCTACCCCTTGTATTCCCTCTAGACTGCGGTCGCAAGGGGGGGGGACCTCACTCTGGCCGGTACGTTGCTATCTCAGCTTCGCCAACTGAACGCTTACAGATAGAATTAGGGATACATTCTTATTTCTTGAACTAAGGTATGGTTCAAGAGATAAGCAGCTTAGGGACTTCAGGATAGGCATAAGAGTAAATTCATACACTGTTAAGGGCATTTAGGCATAAATAGCTGAAATATGGGTCTACTATACTAATAACAATAATGGAGTTTTAAATTGCTAGCGTGGGCGACTGAGTTCTCTTTAAGGGCAAAGTGGTGTTAAGTTCCGTATGTCATTTTACATGTGAAACATTAAGGTGTAACGATCAATTACTAATTATCATCAAAGGGTCATAGTTCTATTTATGGTATTGGGATATCTTTGCAGGGTTGTTTCAGAAAGATGAAATGATTCTGGGCTTTATGGCAGGCTGAGCAATCCATAAAATCCAATTAGGTATCTTATTATCGCAAGTGGAATGTTTCTGTACATTTAAGACACAATTTAGGTTAAATATTTCACATGTAAAGAACGGAACGTCTTAGCATTACCTACAGTTTCCCGCTATAGAATGGTCGTAGGAGTTTGACCATATAAATTAATTATAAATATTGTCACTTCTAAAAGATGTCTGACGAGTTTGGTTGGTGTTTCTTCTCGAAACAGACCGCTAGGTTGGAAACACTGGTAGCCTCATTCTTTGGGTCTTAAACCCTTAGGTAAGTAAGGGGGGTAACTTGTTTAGGGCGTCCAAACCCTCATCTAAACAAGATGTAGCCTGTGTGAGTGATTAAGAGATTACCACACAACCCGTCGATAGTACTTTTGTTCCTAAATACAAGTATCTAGGGAACATTTCTAGCTCACTGTAGGGTCAAATAAATAACCTTGTTTATATGAATGATAAGGCTACATCTTGTTCAACCGGACGCGTAATAGGAGTAGGGGGATTTTCTACCAAAAACAAAAAAATATTTTAAATCATAAAGTAATTATAGGGAATAAATTCTAGTCCTCAATATTAGCACTTGATTTTATCTAGAAATACAAAAATAGCAGTTGGAAGTTACGTTCAGTTGGGTTCAATTAAGTACAGATAGGCTAGCTAAAAATATTTAAGGGATGAAGAGTCTACGGTTTTCTGTCAAGCTATCATAAAAGAATCAGGGTTATTACGGTGCACAACATTACATGGTTCCTACCACTAGCGATCACATTTGGCCAAATCTTCAGGTATTCGTAATAAAAGCACGCAACGAAAGTAGGTTTAATACAGTAGGTAAATAAGCGAAATTACAGTAGAGTCGTCATTAGAACTAGTTTAACGCTAAAGATTACATAGGGTTCTGTAGAGTAAAAAATATCAGTAGGCGTTTTCGGCGGGTGTGTAAGTTTTCAGGGCTGTTTAAGGCGTTCGTTACAATTTGGTAGCGTGACCTGGATCTCTTCTAGTAGGTTGTTTTAACGGGTCGTTTCAGTGACCTGGATCTCTTCTAGTAGCTTGTTTCAGCGGGTCGTTTCACTGCCCCCGTAGCATGGGTGGCCTTTATCACGCGATAAGTGACAGGATAGAGCATCCGTCCCTGGCTGACACCGTTCGATAGAATGAGACGACGCGCTTATCCTATCACTTATCGCGTGATAACGCCACGCCATCCATGCTACGTCTATTATAGTAGAGCAAAAGTTTTTTTTCCATTCATCAAGGTTCGTATTTGAGAAAAAAATCTAACAATAATATTGCTAGCCTCACTCTGGCATCTCTTCCCATTTCTGAATTTAACCCTCACACACAGTTCCGCTACCTCCCACATCTCTGGGGGAACACTTAAGCCCGAGCCACACCGACTGCGTGTGCAGCACGTATGGGTGTGCAGCACGTACACCGCTGCGTTGTAATGTATGAATCCTCATACGACATGTCACACCGGATGCGCTGCGTAGACGTGCTGCACACGCGTACGTGGTGCGCACGCAATGCAGCACCAGGCAGACAAACCGGCTGCGTGCTGCGTGCATGCGTACACAGTGCGGAGCGGCAACGTCGCTTCGCTGCGTGCAGTGATGACGTTGTATTTGCCAGCGTTCCCTATTAGAGGACAGACCGGACAGGTACGGACACGCACAGCTCGGTTGACGCGCAGCTCTCTTGTATTTATTTACAACTTCTTCGGTGCGCGTGGAGGTTTGCTTAATGAATATGAGTCTTTCTCCAGTTGTAATAGCCGTTGTGTATATTAGTGTCATTTAAAATATATGAGATCTCACTATAACCATCTCTTGACATGCCGTACCTCCAGAAAAATTGATCGTCGTGAGATTCAAGTTCGCGACAAAAGTTGTCTTATTCACTATGTTCCTCTTCTTCCATTGATGTTATGAACCCATACATTTTTGGATGTCGCATAAAATCCAAAATGAGGAGGAGGATCACAACAAAGATTCACACAACAGTAAAAACAGTGCTATTTCTTTTTCAGAAGAACTGCCATCAAACGTAGTGCTAATCATATAAACAATAGTACGCGAATGGCGGCTGGTGACTATACGGAGCTGCAGCGTGCGCACGCGTTGCGTGTGCAGCTCTCTGCAGCAGGTACGCCGTAGACACGCGCGTAGACGCGCGCGTAACCCGGTGTGACGGGTGCTGGGCACGTCTACGCTTACGTCGACGCATACGTGCTGCACACGCAGTCGGTGTGGCCCGGCCTTTACCCTTAACGTTGCAGTCTTTTGCTAATCTCTTAATTATTTTAGCAGGTATGAGATCCAATCGCTGCACCTAAGTAGTAAACCTCAAGATTAACAAAATCTATGTTAATTCGGAGGCCAGACTTGTACTGGTACAACGTTGTCGGTAAGCGTGAGAAATACCAATTCAATTGAAAATACTCTGAACCCGGTAGTCCCTAACAGGGAAAATATTTATTCAGGGGCTAAAAACGTAGACATTCACAAATAAATCTGAGGGTTTACATCTAACTAACGAGCAAGTATTCTCGTTACTGTAACAGTATTTTAGAATGATTCTGCTGCCATATAGATATAAGCTCTATTAACATGTGTCACGGTTCTTCATACTCTTCTATTACCTACATTTAGTACTGTTTATATCTATTAAATATATCGTCGTCCAGTATCCATCACACAAGCCTTATTGAGCATACTTTAAGGCTAGTTACTATTTGTGTAAGATTATCCCCTAATATTTATTATTTAGTTTTTCAATATTGTGTCATCATCATTATAATAATGATGACACAATATTGAAAAACGAAATAATAAATATTAGGGGATACTTTTTGCGCATGTTGATAGCTCATCGATGATAATGAATCATTATCATCGATGAGCTATCAACATGCCCGGACGCATATTTCCATTTGCGTGTTCAGTGGAAAGCAGTATTACCTCGAAACGCGCACGGGTTTGTTAAACTAACACGCGTTCCAAACTCTTGCTGAAGTATAGGAACTCGTGCTCCAATCACACCCTTCTACTGAACTCGCAAATGGAAATGCGCTGCCCGGACATTCGGTTCATCGTTTTTCCAAGCACGGCTATTAAGCACAAGACTGTGCGAAATAAGCTACCCGTCTTTGTTATCTGAGACCTGTTGAGAGTGTTCTAATTAGTATATGTATGCCATAAAGAGACAAGTCGAAAACACAAACATACGGATACTCTCAGACAGTAAATTGGTACTACAAGCACTGAGCAGTGATGACATCACATCTAGCTTGATATACGAATGTCACTTAAACCTCACAGAGGTGTGCGCAGATAAAAACAAAGTTACTATACAATGGATCAAGGGGCACAGTGGCTCAAGAGGAAACGATGCAGCGGATTAACTGGCCAGGAAAGGCTCAGAAACAACGGCATACGGACCGGAGCCAATCTTGCCCCTGCCACAAAGCTACAAACAATCAACTGGACCAACACACTAAAGACCTACACCAAAGATACTGGGAGGAGATAGACACATGCAGACAGACCAAAGAGATTCTGTCGAAACGCGACTACAAACTCACAACCACACTGCTAAGGACACATAGAAACCTACTGCGCAAGATAGTGGGTATAATAACATGACACAACACCTGGAACAGACACCTCTATAACTTAGGTATCACAGACAGCCCCATGTGCAGAGCGTGCATGGAGGCAGAAGAAACGACCGAACATATACTACTGGACTGCAAGGAGGTAGAAGTATACAGAATGAAGCACCTAGGTTCTCCAAACACACTACGGGACGCAGTCAGCAACACCAAGGCACTCACCAACTTTTTAAACGAGCTGGGGTGGTTAGAGTAGCGCCACACTCCGCCGTTTCACGCAAAATAGGCACAATGGATGTCGACTTGCGGAAAACGCCCAGTAAAACTAACTAACTAACTAGTATATGTATGAATGGATTAACCTTTATTGTACATACTTAAAACAGGAGGAATACAGTAGGTACAAAAATAACTTGATGATAATGATGATGAAATAAGTAATAAGTACTAGTACAATATTTCCCTTTGATATCCCAGATATTTACACGAGGAAACGTAGACGAATTTGTCCGTAAAAAAATGCTAATGTTGTCTGGAATGAGGTTATCATCATCATCATCATCATATCAGCCGAAAGACATCCACTGCTGGACATAGGCCTCCCCCAAAGAGTTCCAAAGTGACCGGTCCTGCGCCACCCGCATCCAGCGGCAGAATGAGGTTATAACCTGTTGTAATGATAATGACGTCAAATGGTTTCACCGTACACAGAGAGGCTGCCCGTTTTGTAAACTTGAACGCATAATTCCCGACCCTTGTTAACTGTTTGCGGGTTCCGCCGAGAACCTCGCCCGAGAGTACCTACGCCCTAATATGTTCCATTTATCTCCTCAAATTTTATCTCACGTTTTTTACCGCTAAATAAAAATTGAATTAATGGCGGCTTTCTCCTAATTTATTGAGGCCTTTTTAACCTTTATTATCAATTTTATCTTATTAAACTTCGAAGATTTACAGTTTTTATGGAAGATTTATTGAATCGTTATTATAACTGGTTTAATTTGAGTAAGGTAAAGGTAAGGTTGCGTTCTACACTTTACCAAGTATTAATATCAAATACGTTCTTACGGGTATGTCGCAGTAAAATAACCATACCTATATATACATATATCTGCCGTGATAAACCTACCTTTTGTGATATAGCTTTAAACCATGGGATCATATGAAGCGATTCATAAATAAGTATCTTACTATTTACTATGAATATAGCTGTAATGAACTAAATTTATTGATATACCTATACATAGCAGTAGTTATCGGTAGACTAGTCATATAAATACCGTAAACTAAGGTTTGGGGCTCCAATTCACATCACCACTGCTACCCCAGATCTGATAAAGACTTGAAAGAGGTGCCTACTTATTTCAGTAACCGTCTACGTAGTACAAATTGTATGTATTTTTATTGTAGCTATTCCACGCCCTAAAAAAGAGGCTGTACTGTCACATTTTATCACAATTACGTTTTCCCAGTGAAAATATGAACGCCAAAACAGACCTAACATTGTTTCCAGAATTTTTCAACGCCACTCGTTGTTACGTTCGTAAACCGTTAAAATGTCAACAAAATATTTATTCTAAAAACGTGTATAACGCTACAGGAATTTCTGCTTTAAAATTGCAATTTTGGTTCAAATTTCGCTTCTCATCATGCATAAACGCATTAAGCTTCTTCAAATGCATGGCACTTTAACCAAGGACCAAGTGTTCTTACCTAAAGCAATTTCTCGTGTAATGAAGATGGTAGCAAAATGCTCCGTTACCGTTGCGCCGCCGGCGAGCATTTGCAAGTCTAATACTGCGACTGCCTACGGATTATTTGAAGCCTAATTGATGTGACGTCACGATATTAAGCCTTATTTGATAAGGTTTGAAACTGGGTTAAAAATTATAGATTTTATCTCTATAAGTACCTAATAAGTTTATATCAGAAAAAATATTATTGGTACAAGCTGTTATATATGACTGGTTTTTTTTTGCGCCGTCATAAATTACTTCTTGAGAGGGTTCCAATGTCTCCAATGAGTCCAAACATAATGGGTTTATCTTGTTTAGTTTAGGGGCCAATCTCCGAGCGTTTGAACCGCGCGGTTCTAAAGTCATTGTCGGCTCAATATTATTTCAGCAGAGGTAAAACATACCGCGGAAACTTAAATCAAAAAAGACTCAAAACCGGTATTGGCTTACGTTTTCATCAAAAGTGGACTCTGATATTCGTCTCTTTTAATAGTATTTCCTGGAGACGACAATGACGAAAAAAAAACGCCTTAAAAACGCTGAATATTCGCCCTTAGGAGTAACTATGGTTACCTATCTAACTACTGTCTTCATCATCACCATCAGTTCAGCTGCATTCATTGTGCATGTCACCAAACTTACTTATGTACTTAGGTATGCCAAATTTCAGTTCAATCGGGTGGCAAGTGGCTGAAAAATGGTTTAAAGATTATGAAGGACCACTAACACATTTTCTTGCATAAACGGTGCAAGTTAAATAAAAGCAAAAAACTGTAAAATATATCAAAAATAATAATTTTATAAACTGTTCGGAAGTAAACCTACCACAATAGCTTAGCATCAACAATCAAAGCGGCTATACGTTTTTTTAACTAGGTTTAGACTTTAGGTTAAAACCTTTCCCACGTTCGTACTTAGCTCATCGTGTAGCGAGTAACCCTTCCTTACTTAATTTCAATGAAAAATAATGTTCTCAATTTGGAATTTAGATAAAGTATTGTTACAAAACAATGGATATAAATCTTTATCCAGACAATCGAAATTCGCTGAAGCGAAATCGTTTGCCAGCTTCAAAGGGGCAACCACTGTTTTTGCTGAAGTAAAGAATGAATATAAAACAAATTCTAGATCCCTGTCACGTAGCCTGTTGATATATTGACGGAATAATTTACTAGAATATTTGCGTGACGTATCGTTTATAAATAGAGATAGATTTGTTACCGTATCTCTTAAAAGAAGCAATAGTTTTTAGATGCTTTTTGTTTTTCTTGAGCTACTAATAATATTTCTTTTTGATGAGCAAAAAAGAGATCAAGTATTGATTTTGTTAGTGCACACACGTGGATAGATACAATAAAATATCTATATAGTGTAGTGAGATACAAATTCATTTGACTTAGACGTTTTCAGGGTTTTTGAGTGTAGGTTATTCAAAATAACAGGGTTTCCTTAAAATAATCGATGAAAAAAACACCAGCTTACTAAGCTTAAGGTCAATTACGTTCAACATTTCAATGACAATATATTTATTTTCTAAAGTACCTTAATACAAGATGATAATTAACATTAACTTAATTAAATTAAAGCTACGGTTAATCTAAAATACTTACATACGAACAGTGCAAGTTAAATAAAAGCTTGTAAAAAGGCCCTAGAGGCATTGTACCGAGGATGCTGGCGGTATTTCCTCGTTGCGCCAGAAAGCCGCCAGCTCTTCGGTCACCAGTTACACCAACCAGACGTTTCGCGATTTCCGCAAATAACTTATGCGCACTGGGACCCCACGGACCGAGGGTCTCGACACCAAAGGGTACTTACAAAGTTGTACTCTCTGCCGAGGCCTCTATATTTATTACATTTCAGAAGTTCGCGTATTTCGCGGCTGCACCCGCTTAAGAAGGAGTCCGTTTGAGGTGGGGCACTGCCATTTCAATTAGATTCTAATATGATATGAATGTGCTCCAAACACTCGCCCTGACTCCTGGTTCTGACACCATACCTCCGAGTTCGTGAAAGCGAACGCGTTCGGTATCATTGTTAAATGCAAAATGACTAGCTACAGGCTACTGGAGCCACACCTTGTCTGCATGTTTGTTTTATGTAATCTGACCCGTCACTATAATCCGATTCACTCTAGTCGGATGGCAATGCAATATAATGTACCTAAAAATAGCCATGGGAGTCATATTGTGATAAGGTTTATCTCCACTTATAATAAATCTCTAAATTAAAAAAAGAATCAGCCAGTTTGAAACTAAGCTTTGCGCGGTTCGAATGTTCTCAGCATCCCATGAACGGAAAAATATGAAACATTTTATATAGGTACATTATTATTCCAGCTGCAACTTAGGATAGTTTTTATCCGACTGCGACAATTAATTTATTTTCCGTAATATACGACTTCATTTAATTTTTAATTTATTTTTATTGAAATCAAACGCTGCTACAACTGTCAGGTGACACTGACAGGTGAGCTGTCAGCGAACTGCGAAGTCAAAATATTCATGGCGGGTTATGATATGAATGATATAACTGATATTTGATGTGTACTATAAAATTTGTCAACCAAAAATATCTCGGCAATTTTATACAAGTTTCAAAAGATTATGATCATCATGAAATTATATTTAAAAGGCCCATGGGAAATATCAGTCAAAATTGAATATAGGTGAAAAATTGAGTAAGTATAGGTGAAAATACAGTGAATCGAGATTCTGATGTTAATGCTACTTAATTAAATATTCGAGATGAGAAACAGGCGTGATACTGTTCTTGCAGATAAGAGAGACGGCCAACATAACAAATCCGTAAAGACGGAATTGAGTCAATCTAAGCATTGAAAACTAACAAGAATTTTAACTTATAACTGGGACGTACCTAATTGTAAAAAGAATTATGAAGAAACACCGAGACAAGTATTACTTGTATAGGTAATTTAGTTATTTGCTGGACAGCTATGTACTCTCAACATTGATTTTGGTTGTATTATCAAAATGTATTACTTGTACTTCCCTATCATTTGATTTTACACGATGTATACCTACTAGCTACCCGTGTATTGCAAAGAATGCAGGCAAACTCGCGGGATAAAATATAGCCTATAACCTTTGCATTCAACATGCAGGTGAAATGAATAAGTGGTTCTGGATATTATGTAGGTACCCATTAAGTAGGTACATGCAAAATTGTAAAGCTACAATCTTCTTTTAGTAAAATTTAATATATTTTAATTGTGTGAATATTTTCTTTAAAATAAACATATAGTAAACATATAGATTATTTAACCAAAGTGTATGATATCTTTCACCCAGTAGGTCTATCCTTTGCAATGCAATGTTCAGTCTGAAGAAAAGGTTCACCACTTATGTCTGGGCAAATAGATATTTTATAGGAGATAGACAAGGTGGACTTGGTAAAGGATGCGGGAGTTTGCTGGATGTGGGTGGCGCAGGACCGGCCATTGTGGCACGCTTTGGGAGAGGCCTATGTCCAGCAGTGGGTGTCTTTCCGTTGATATGATGATGATGATAGGAGATATTTCACAACCTTAAATTGACATAATATTGCCAAGATAATAAGTAATGATGCTGTTCTATGGCAATCTTCTTTACATATAGAGCTCTCAATGTACAACAAATTGTCATTGCCACATAACAACTGTCAATGTGATGAAAGGAAAGGTTAGTATAGGATGTTAATCTTAAATTATCTGATGTATTGGCAGTTTTTAATTTCATATATTACAAGTACATATTATACAACAATTCAAAGACAGCACTGTGAATTTCTAAACTTTCTCCATCAACTTTTATCTTAGAGTCACTCTTCTCAGGTAAAGGAAATTTTAAAATCGGTTTGGTGGTTCCAGAGATTACCCATTACTTTGGCAACCATTACATACAAAGTTACAATCTCAAGTTTTCCTCTTTGTAATATTAGTATAGACAATGTTCTTCAGATAACCTGGAGAGGATTATTATGATGCAGCACACCGGCAGAGCACCTGCTAAATCGAGCATACAAATCACTGAACCCTTGCAACTACATCTGCATGAGGCCACGCATAAAGTGGGTGTTAGGAGCCCATGGGGTAATCTGGTCAACAACAATAGGACATGAAGTCACCATCCTCAGCATTGGGGGAAGGACTGATGATGATGATGATAGATAATTCGGCAATAATCATCTGCCAAATATGATAATGTGCCCAGTGAAAAATAAAATTAGATACAAAACAAACATCAATTTTAATAAGCACAATAATTGAAACTTAGTAAATCGTTCATTATTTTTGGCTTTCCAATTGCTGAGTGGTTTTTCTTCCTTTTCTTATTCTGCATACTCAACTGAACACAATTCCATTTTTTTTGGTTTGTCTTTACACATCATATTATAATTATTATGTTCCTTGGTTGAGAAAATCCATGGCCCATGAAAATCCATACCTAAAATAAATTATTATATAGATTAGGTTTTTACAACAAAAAAGTTTATAACTGTAGTATTACATTAAATAGGTACACAAAAGAGTGAGTTTGTCTTATAGCTCAAGCCCTAGCTTGAGACATACTGTGCCCTAGCACAGTATGTCTTCTCACTCATATTTGGAGCAGCCCAACTGGAGAACAACCTCTACCTTCCAGAAGACAGTGTTGTGTTTGTGATGGTTAGTAAGGTCACCCACTGTGAGGAATCTACGTAAGTCTCTCACTGTCAATGCAACGAATCTCCAAATCAATAAAGCATATTAGTATCATAACTTACCAAATCTTATTATTAGTTTTATGCTCATTAATGAGTGCGCGAGTCGTGGGGTAGGACAGGTTAAGCTGTCCTATGAGAGGCATCAGCGTTTGTTTTGTAACCACTCGATTGTAGGATTGAGAATACGATTCGGTTTTGGTAAATGCCTTTACAAATCAATGATCTTCACTTCACAAACACCACGTCCAGCGTTTTCGCTATTGTATCCTTATTGTTGGTTATAATTTATTCGGGAATCACGGAGTAGAGTATAACGTAGTGTTTATATTCTCTTTGTAGAGTAGGTGCCGGTTATGTACGGCCATGATAATGCACGGCCATGATAATGTACAGCCCAATAATTCGCGTCCAATGTACGTGAATGATTGGATCGTGCATTATCAGCCCGGACAAATTTTAATGTGGCATCCCCCCGTACCGAGTTTCCTCAGGGTGATAATACACGGCCCAATAATATGAGTACAATGTATAATGTAATGTATGTTAAATGTGATACACACACACAAACACACACACACACAAACACACACACACACACTTACCACATAGTATAATATAAAATGTTTACTTTCTAATTTATATTTTAAGTTACTTATGCCTACACCTAAATCACAACATGTGGAAGAGCGGTGATCTTCTTAGCACAAGTATATTATATACTTAAAAAGAGGCACCAGCACAGATACTTGTATATGTATTTAAGTTACTGAAATAAATTATTTTATTTTTTGATATATAGCACAAATATATGCAATTTGTCAAACCAACTTGATGTAGTTAAGGCTATTATACAACTAGCAATTTGTCACAGCAATCTACCGACGCAGCTGTAAAGTCAGTTTGAAGGCGGTTGTTGTGACAAAATGTTATACTACGTTTACAAAGCCGAAGTCAGCAGGGAAGTTGGAAGGGAAGTGGGCAGAACGGGCGTAATACCGCATTTTACGCCCATTCTGCCTACACTTCCCTGCTCACTTCGGCATAGTGTAAACTAGGCATTAGATGTATAGAACTCCTTAAAATCATCATCCTCCTAGCGTTATTCCTGGTTGTGCCCTAAAGTAGCCCCGGGTCCGTTTTGGCAAGTTTTGACCGCCACCGCAGGCAGTGTGATTCAGGCCTTGGAATGAAAGATATATACGGTTTCCTCATAGACGGCCATACACGATGATTAAATACTGATGATCCACCATAGTTGTCTCTTTCTATTGCATTTTGTAGAAAGAGACAGCTATGGTGGATCATCAGTATTTAATCACCGTGTATTGGCCGCCATTCCAACTATAGTAAGTGGTTGTGTCAATTTGCTAGGCGTGTAAGGCCTGAGTCACACTGGCCCGGCCTGCGGTGGCGGTTAATAGTAAATTTGATAGCTAATGACAAGTTTACTATTGACCGCCGCGGCCAGGCCGCGCCAGTCTGTGAGAGACTTCATGGCTCTTACTAAAGCAAGTTGGTGCGACAAATAATATAGAACGCCATAACGTGCGCCCACTTTTATCATCGTGATATTTTTCTAGCTGTCTGTCATAACCTATTAAAGATAGAGAAGCTAGAAATATATCACCGTACAATTTCGAGTATCACAATATGATTATAATAAAAATATTGCTAAAATACTCAAGTGTCAATCAAGTAATTGAGAAAGAGAATGCGCATGGATCGCGTGATAATACTTCACCGTGTATGGGCGCCATCCATCAAACAGAATCGTGTGGTGTGGCTTTAGTCGCTGATAGATTATTTCTTATCTTTGGGTGGATTTTAAAATTATCCGGATTTTCTGCTCTATTATCTCAATCCTGTAATACACGTCAATATGCCTGTGATTGGGATTGTAAAATGAGTGGGTCGCCTGATAATACTCACTGTGTAATGGCCGCCATGGTCGAAACAATGCAAGACCGTTTAAGGAGACGCTACACGGGCCGATATCGGCCGGACTGCACACCAGCCGACGCGTGATTCAGTCCGTGTGGATACGTGTCGGAAGCACGGCGGCCGGCCAAATCAAGGTCACTCCATACTAGATTTTCTGTGACGTTGCTTGGCCGTCCGGAAAATTCGTAGGTGTAGCGTTTCCTTTAGGCCTCTCACACACTGGTGTGGCCTGCGGTGGCGGTCAATAGTAAATTTAACAGCTAATGACAAGTTTACTATTGTCCGCCACCGCAGGCCGCGCCAGTGTGGTGCAGGCTTAAGCCCTGTCACACACTGGCGCGGCCTGACCGCGGCGGACAATAGAAGAGTTGTCTAATGCTGTCAAATTTACTATGGTCCGCCACCGTAGCCCGCACCAGTGTAATTCAGGCCTAACAGCTCTTATGGTGGGCACACACTGAACAAAAGAACGAACGCGAACCATTACACGCTGCACGGTGTCCGGCAAAACCAGAGTCCTCCGTGGTCGCCCGTCTATATACGCCTTTAAATAATCAAGTTGTACTTACTACTTTTTTAAAACCTATGATTAAAATATCGAAATATATAATATAATAATACAATGTAAACATACTTCGTAACGTTTCATTATATTATTTAATAATTTCCACAAAATATTTGACTGACTATGAATTAATTGATATTATATTGGCTGTTTGGAGCCTTTTTTGTCTTACATGCGCGCGCATAGGTATTTCAATATCAAAGTAAGTAGGTATATAGGTACAAAAAAAAGTTCGCGCCATTATTTATTCATTTCATATCATAGGTATCATACTTAACTCGTGTAGTGTAGGTTAATATAAATATTAAATGCTGCAAAGAATGGTCAGCGAAAACGTAAGTAGGTACCTTATAATCTAATGTAATGTGTTTTCCTCGCGAGTGAAATAGGTAGGTAGGTACTAGGTACGTTGTACTTCGTACAAAACATGCGTGCCTTGATCCTTAAGGTGTAGTTACATATAACTTACCTATATGGTATAAGTTAACCCTTAGCGATTAGCGATGGCTTAGCGTGGCCTGCGGTGGCCGTCAATATAAAACTTGACTGCTAATTTCAAGTTTACTTTCAGAGTGAATCACACAAGACGCGTCAGTGTGATTCAGGCTTCAAGCCTCTCACAGACTAGCGCGGCCGTCAATAGTAAACTATATAACCCTCCTCTCCTTCGGCAGTCGGGTAATAATAATCGTATAGTTTATTACTGACGTTACCGCAGGCCACGCCTTACTGGCGCGGCCCGCGGTGGCAGTCAATAGTAAATTTGACAATAGCTGTCAAGTTTACTATTGACCTGGCCGAATTGAATTCATCACATCAATCTTGGTCCGGGGCAATAATTGGAAGCCACTTTTGTTCGGGCTCATAATGCACGGCCCAAAAAAGTGGTACATTATCTGGCCGTGTATTACATAAGTATTTATGTTAATTGGCTCCATACACTCTAGCGCCTCTAGCACCGATTTCATACGCGGTACCATGGCGGTAGCCGTCATTCCGCTTAGGCATGCTCTTGATAATGGGCCATCAATACCTCATGACCCATCATACAGGATACAACTATGCGTTAAAGGGAGAAAGGGCCTACTTTTATCTCATCCGCATAAGTACTGCCGCCGTGATGGTAGTTTGTGTTCGTCGTCATTTAAGTAGAGGAACCTTTACATGTGGCCTGCCAAGCAGAATTTCGCAACGGAATTCTGCCTGTGGGTAGCTATATGACCGACTGCAATGGATAATACGTACATGCCATACCATGCCACGACGACCGAGAGCCCCAGCTAGCACGATAGCTTTTATCGTCAAGTTTTATGGCGAAAATGTACTGAACCGTCACGTAAAACTTGACACTAAAACCTATCGCGCTATTAGGACCTGCACGGCTATCACAAGACGGCACGCGAGCTCTCTCGATTTTTCTCGCACTATCTGTCTCTCTCTTATTAGAAAACTTAGAAAGAGATGTATAGTGGGAGAAAAATCGAGAGAGCTCGCGCGCCGTCTTGTGATAGCCGTGCTGTGGCGACAAAACATATAATCCTACTAAATAATGTTTCCTCACGACTGTGAATGTATGACTATATTTGTAGCAAAATTGATCAGGAATATGGATTCCAATTGAGGTAGGCCGACGACCCACATAGCCTGTTCACACAGATGTTACAATAGCTACAAAAATGACTCCTTATCAGTGGCAGTTTATCGAACATAATTTATATACATATGTATAGGTGTATAAACCGTTAACTGTTGTATTGTTTACAGGAAGAACAGAACGTTTATTTTGGTTCCCGATTTTGAGTCAAGAAAGCATTCGAAAGTAACTACTTATACTAGAGACATGACCCAATAAAGAATAAAATGGTTCGCAGAAAGACAAATCTTTCACGTCGCACTCGGGTCGCTATAAAGAGAAGACGAGAGAGCGTTCGCAAAGCAGAGGCTCGAATATCAGAGGAGCTTACTCAAAGCTCAGCGACTTCAGACTTAGAACAAGATGCTATCTCCCAGACTTCAGAGACATTTACATCGAATTGTGCGCGTTTGTCTGCTACCAGAGAAAAAGACGCCATGCCACGGACATCGCAAACATTTACACCAAGTTCTGCAGGTTTGTCTACAAGTGGAAACGAAGACGCCATGTCACGGACTTCACAGAGATTTATACCAAATTCTGCAGGTTTGTCTGCAATCAGAGACGATGAAGTCATATCACAGGCTTCACAAACATTTACACCAAATTCGGCGCGTTTGTCCGCAAGCAGCGGTGAAGATGCCATGTCACGGCCTTCACAAACATTTAAACCAAGCTCGGCGCGTTTGTCCGCAAGCAGCGGCGAAAGCGCCATGTCACGGCCCTCACAAACATTTACACCAAACTCGGTCCATTTCTCCACAAGCAGCGGTGAAGACGCTGTGGCGCGAGCTTCGCAAACATTCACATCAAGCTCGGTGCATTTGTCTACAAGCAGAGACGAAGATGTCACATCACAAACATTTACACCAAGGTCGGCGCGTTTGATCGCAAGTAGCGGTGAAGACGCCATGTCACGGGCCTCACAAACATTCACACTAAGCTCGGCGCGTTTGTCCGCAAGCAGCAGTGAAGTTGCCACATCACAATCGTTACAAGCATTTACACCAAGCTTGGCGCGTTTGTCCGCAAGCAGCAGTGAAGACGCCGTTGCTCAAGCTTCGCAAACATTTACACCAAGCTCGGCGCATTTCTTCGCAAGCAACGGTGAAGACGCTGTGTCGCAGGCTTCGCAAACATTTACACCAACCTCGGCGCATTTCTCCGCAAGCAACGGTGAAGATGAAGATGCTGCGTCACGAGCTTCGCAAACATTTACCCCAAGTTCGGTGCATTTCTTCATAAGCAGCAGTGAAGACGCTGTGGCGCGAGCTTCGCAAACATTTACACCAAGCTCGGCGCATTTCTTCGCAAGCAACGGTGAAGACGCTGTGTCGCAGGCTTCGCAAACATTTACACCAACCTCGGCGCATTTCTCCGCAAGCAACGGTGAAGATGAAGATGCTGCGTCACGAGCTTCGCAAACATTTACCCCAAGTTCGGTGCATTTCTCCATAAGCAGCAGTGAAGACGCTGTGGCGCAGGCTTCGCAAACATTTACACCAACCTCGGCGCATTTCTCCGCAAGCAACGGTGAAGATGAAGATGCTGCGTCACGAGCTTCGCAAACATTTACCCCAAGTTCGGTGCATTTCTCCATAAGCAGCAGTGAAGACGCTGTGGCGCGAGCTTCGCAAACATTTACACCAAGCTCGGCGCCTTTGTCTACAAGCAGAGACGAAGACATCATATCACAAACGTTTACACCTAGCTCGGCGCGTTTGTTCGCAAGCAGCGGTGAAGACGCCATGTCACAAGCTTCGCAAACATTTATACCAAGTTCGGCGCGTTTGTCCGCAGGCAGCGGTGTAGTCGCCATGTCACAGGTTTCGCAGACATTTGCACCGAGCCCGGTGCCTTTCTCCGCAAGCGGCGATGAAGATGCCATGTCACGGGCTTCGCAGACATTTACACCAAGCTCCGCACATTTTAATGAAGAAGAAAACCTCATACAACTTCGATGGGATCAAATAGAAAATAGTGGTTTTGCCTACTTACCTAATATTAATTACCAAGAATTTGCCTCAGTTGGGAGAATGGTTAATGTTTGCGGTAATTGTCAAGCTTTGAAGTGGGCAAAAGAATCGATGGGATTCTGTTGTTCAGGTGGCAAAGTTCGTTTTGATTTATTTTCAAATCCGCCTGAACTTATAAAGTCACTTTTGAATGGAGAACATCCATTATCACAACAATTTCTAGCCAATATTCGTACATATAATGCCGCTTTTCAAATGACGTCTTTTGGTGCAAAACAGGTGATACACGGGACATTTATGCCTACCTTTAAAGTGCAAGGACAAGTGTATCACCTAATAGGATCTTTATTGCCCGAAGAAAATCCTAAATTTTTGCAAATTTATTTTGTTTCCGATTACCAAGAGCAGGCTAATATCAGGAACCAACACTTCACAAATTTAAACTCCGGTCTCATATTTGATCTTCAGGAGATGCTTCATCAGTCTAACCATTACTTGTCCGATTTTAAGGCCGCATTGGAATCTATACCTCCTGATCAGCAGGAGGAGTACAAATTTGTTATAAGTGCTGATAAACGACCTCCTACAGAACACCGCGGTCGCTACAACCCTCCTTCTACCAACGAAGTAGCTGTTGTTCTGGTAGACCAACAGTGCGACAAACGTGATATTGTCTTACGTGCACGAGATAACCGTCTGAAACGTATAAGTGAAACCCATCGTTCTTACGATTCATTACAATATCCGCTTATTTACTGTCGCGGTGAAGATGGTTATAACTTTGCAATACGACAACTTGATCCTACCACTGGGGCAATACGAAACGACAAAAAAGCCACGGCGCTACAATTTTACTGCTACCTTTTGCAGGTCCGACTAAACAGATTTACGTATTTACAACGTTTTCGCGGTCTATTTTCTCAATTCATTGTTGACATGTACGCAAAAATCGAAACTGAGCGTTTAGTTTATATCCGCACTCATCAAAGGCAGTTACGAGCTGAGAATTATGCAGATCTCCAAGATGCACTGCAAAATGATACTAATTCCGAGAACATGGGGCGCTTGGTAATTTTACCTTCAAGCTTCATCGGAAGTCCACGTAACATGCACGAGCAAGTGCAAGACGCACTTTCGTATGTTCGCAAATATGGTAAGCCAGACTTATTTATCACTGCTACTACAAATCCTAAATGGAATGAAATAACTCAAGAGCTGCTGCCAGGTCAAGTTCCGTATGACCGACACGACTTAATAAGTAGAGTTTTTCATTTAAAACTTAAATTATTAATTAATTTACTCACAAAAGAAAAAATGTATGGCGCATCTTTGTGCTTTACATATAACATTGAATGGCAAAAGCGAGGACTACCACACGCTCATATACTTTTATGGCTTAAAGAAAAAATACGTCCCCATGACGTAGATAAAGTAATAAGCGCAGAAATACCAAATCCCATTTCAGATCCTGCTTTACACGCAATTGTGAAGCAACACATGATTCACGGACCTTGTGGCCCTTTAAACAATAGCTCTCCTTGCATGCAGGACGGACGATGTGTTAAAAAATTTCCGAAAAGCCTACTACAAGAGACAATTACAGGTGAAGATGGTTATCCTAAATACCGGCGACGTGCTCCAGACCATGGAGGGTTTACTGCAATGCTACGGTTGTTGGAAGTAGACAATCGGTGGGTTGTACCATTCTCACCTGTATTGTCGAGAACGTTTCAGGGTCATGTAAACGTGGAACTGTGTAACAGTATAAAATCGATTAAATACATTTTCAAGTATGTAAATAAAGGAACCGATCAAGCTACGCTTGCTACAAGTAATGACCGTGACGAAGTAACCAGATTCCAAACGGGGCGTTACATTAGTTCCTCGGAAGCAGCATGGCGGATATTCAGTTTTCCGATTTTTGAACGATTTCCGCCTGTGATACACCTAAACGTTCACGTAGAAGGTGGGCAACGTATTTATTTCAATACAAACAATTTAACAGAACAGTTAGAGAATCCCAGGCAAACAACATTAACGGCATTCTTTTCGTTATGCGAGGCAGACGATTTTGCAAAAACATTGCTTTATGACGAAGTTCCATCGTACTATACGTATGACAAACAACACGGATTGTTTACACGCCGGCGACGTGGAACGCCTGTTGAAAATTTTCCCTCCATCATGAGAGAACACGTTATTGGAAGGGTGTACACCGTGCACCCCAATAACGCAGAATGTTTTTATGTGCGGTTGCTTTTGCACAATGTTAGAGGACCGACGTCTTTTTCAGATTTAAAAATTTTCAATGGCACCGAGTACCCGACTTTCCAGGCAGCTTGTCGGGCTCGCGGACTATTGGACGATGACCAGCATTGGGACGAAGCTCTATCAGAAGCATCACTTGGTGATAGTCCACATCGTTTACGACAGTTGTTTGCCGTGATGTTAGTTTTTTGCGGGATTTCCGACGCCAATCACCTGTGGCTAAAATACCAAAACTACTTGGCAGAGGACTATTTACGCACATCAGGTCCTGAAACTCATCACGAGCTCGATGACCGCATGCGCAATATCAAATTAAACTGTTGTTTGTGTGACTTGCAAGAAATTGTCATCTCAATTGGCGGCCACCCGTTACCACACTACGGTCTGCCTGAGCCTGACCTGAATGAAACCGACACTCATAGAGAATACGCAACCGAAGTTAATTATAACTTCGCAGAACTTACTGTTGCTCTTGAAGGGGTTTCAAGCCTCACAACAGAACAAAAAGGAGTTTTTGATATAATATTCCAAAGTGTTTCAAATGCATCCGGAGGATTGTATTTTTTGGATGCCCCGGGAGGCACAGGAAAGACTTTTTTGACGAAACTCATTCTTGCACAAGTTCGAATCCAAGGTCAAATTGCCTTAGCTGTGGCATCATCTGGAATTGCGGCCACGTTACTGCCCGGAGGAAAAACTGCACATTCCATGCTAAAAATTCCCATACAATTAGATGTCACTGAAACTCCCGTCTGCGACATTTCGCGCAATTGTGAAAAGGCTAAAGTATTGCGTGACAGTGTACTAATTGTATGGGATGAGTGCACAATGGCGCATCGCAAAGCAATTGAAGCAGTAAATAGAACGCTTCAAGACATACGCCAAAATAACCAACTCATGGGCGGGCTTACTGTACTCTTCTGTGGAGATTTTCGCCAAACATTACCAGTCGTAACCCGTGGAACGAGAGCGGATGAAGTGAATGCTTGCTTTAAAAAATCTGATCTGTGGCCATATGTTAACAAATTAAATTTAACAACCAATATGCGAGCTCTACTGGGGGGAAATATAAATGCTCAACAGTTCTCCGAATTGTTGCTAAGCATAGGCGAAGGCAGATATCCCGTAGTAGAAGGCAAAATAACTTTAACAAACGACATATGTAAATTGGTATCCAATCTCAACGAACTTATTTCGTCGGTGTATGGCGACCCACATGACATAATAAATCAGGAGAACAGCTGGCTTTGCGAGCGAGCCATTCTTACGCCTCGGAATGATCAGGCGACAACAATCAACTCAAACATAATGGAAAAAGTTGAAGGGCAGTTCCACACTTATACCTCGATAAACCGAGTAATCGATCGAGAAGAGGCTACAACGTACCCGGTAGAATTTTTAAACTCATTATCAGCGTCTGGTCTCCCAGCGCATGAACTCAAACTCAAAATAGGCGTACCTATCATTTTAATGCGAAATTTAAGCCCCCCAAAATTATGCAACGGAACGCGTTTAAAAGTAGTTGCGTTACAGAGGAACGTAATCGAAGCGGAAATACTTACCGGTTGCGGTGCAGGAGAATGTGTTTTTATTCCGCGCATTCCAATAATTCCCAATAATTACCCATTTCAATTTAAACGGATTCAACTGCCTGTTAGTGTTGCTTTTGCCATGACCATCAACAAGGCCCAGGGCCAGACATTGCGCAAAGCAGGCATAGATCTCACTAGCAGCTGTTTCTCGCACGGTCAACTCTACGTTGCTCTCTCTCGAGTCAGCGATGCCGCTGATGTATGTGTTTACACACCGGAGAATAAAACTTCTAACATAGTTTATCAAGAAGTTTTGCACTAAATAATTTATGCCGTACCTACTAAGTAACTCAGCGAACATACCGTCTCAGATTCATCATTGTCATTAATAGTGTACCGTCAAATTATGTAAATTATATATGTTTCGGAACACTTCCCGTGTGTAAATGCACGGTAATTAGGGGTTGATGGCGCCACAGGGGCCGTGAATCATGTTCGTAATTACAATAACATGTAGATCTGATACACATGTGATATCATCTATCTGTATGGTCCATATAAAAATGTGTAGTCAGGTAGGTAAACGTGGTTTCGGAACACTTCCCGTGTGTAATGCACGGTAATTAGGGGTTGATGGCGCCACAGGGGCCGTGTATCATGTTCGTAATTACAATAACATGTAGATCCGGGGGGCTAGCACACTAGGCTTTATGTCGCGTTTTACGTGACGTTTCAGTACATTTTCGCCGACATAAAACCTAGTGTGCTAGCTAGGCTGATACACATATGATATCATCTATCTGTATGGTCCATATAAAAATGTGTAGTCAGGTAGGTAAACGTGGCAAGCTTCGGTTTTGCCATTCAATAGTAAAAGCATAAATTATTCCCAAAAAACGTAACAATGTCTAACAATGTAATTCATCATTCATCAAGTGACTGCATTTTTACAAGCTTTTATTTAACTTGCACTTTAGACCAAGCGTTTAACTCAGATGGTCCCTGATCGGCGCGCGGCACAAGCGGGGAGACGTCAAAGGGTGTAGGGCGGTTAGTGGGCGGCAAGTCCTTACTTTTTGACGTCACCCCTGCTACTTTGCAGCATCAGCAGCGTCCACGCGCCGTCTGAGTTAAACGGTAGGGTATCTATAGTACCTAAGTAATATATAATGTTAATTTGTGTACATCAAATATGATCAACTTACAGAAGTATTTTTTTAACTAATGATACCTAATATATATATATATATATATATATATATATATATATATATATAAAGTTAGTCTGATGACGGAAACGGGAGGCCTTACCCTTAGAGACAACTACAAAAGGTAGTTTAAAAAAATACACGTCTATTTAGACGTCAATCCGTTGTGTAGTCAATATTTATGACTAGTGGCCTTTTTAAAGTGTTGCTTGGACTGATCAAATTGTAACTTACCGACAAGCTTTACTGGTCATGATATCGATGATTTTCATAACAACTATCTGATAATGCTACGAATAATACGGTTTCCCAACCAAACTTATGTTCCTTACAATGTTGCGGCGAGAAATTGATGACTGTGTAAATAAATATTCGGACAGCAATATGTTAACCGTGTCTTAAAACAAAAAAAAATTTGAGAGTAACACGTTTATTTTTAGGCTGTATATTGATAGATATGTGTACCTAAGACATTATGTAGATGACACTACTGCCTACTTGCTAAATGTTATATAATTTTTATACTTTTTAATTAATTGTTTTAGTAGAAGCAAACGTGTCACTACCCACCACGTGGTTGCATGTACATGGCATGATTAAATACTAATGTGAAGACATACAGTCTTTCATACTAATAAGTAATAAAAAACTGTTACGTTGTACAATTCAAATCTAAAAATGCTGATTCGACTTTTAAATTAGATCATAGCATGCGAAACCCATAATTTGTAGATAAGGATGTAGATATGTCTTTTATAATGATTATACCTTTTTTTACAAATTGTTCTATTTTTTATAGGCACATATAGTTAAACTCAGTTTTATACAGATCCGTTAAAAGCCGTCAATTTCTGTAAATAAGTAAAGTAAAAATAATATTGACTTATTAAAATTTACACCGACATTAGATATAACGGATTTAAGTAAAACTTGAACGCATAGTTGCGTCCTGTATGCTGAGCTGGCCATAATCCGACAATTCGACCGAAGTTCTGTATAAATTTTATACAGAACTTCGGTCGAATTGTCGGAATACTATAAAACCTGTCACAAGCTAACGCGACCTGCGGTGGCGGCCAATTGTTTACTATGATAATTAATGTTTCAGACACACGCGGCCTTGATTATCATAGTAGCTATACATCTGGCCGCCACCACAAGCCGCGCTTATTTTAGGCAGGCCTAATGAATAATCAATAAGTAGGTACCTATGTCCTCCATGGTCCAAAGAGAAGGAACACATTTAATCCTACGCAAACGAAGTCGCGGGTACAGCTAGTAAATAAATAATATAACAATTGTGTAAAAACAAGAAAATAAGAAAACTAAACAATATATAGAACATTACGCAAAACTCTTCGTAGGTGACGACACTAGCAGCGTTGACATTGTATCTCGTTCCCACTTGCGGTATTATCTATGCAAGCATCCTTGTCTCACTCATTTGACAATCAATTGAGCATGTGTCTGAGAATCCCTATATTTCTATACTGGTTTACTATAAGTGGTAGTGCTGCCTCTGGCGGCAGAATATTGCAGTAATGTTCCCTATTAGAAACTGGTTAAAAACAATTATAAATTAAAATAAATGCTCCACATCGATCGCTTTCTGAGGGCAGCGTGCCCAGAAGGCTGTTAGCATTGCCACGTTCTGTGAGAAAGAAAGAAAGAAATATTTTAATAACAATTGTTACAAGTCAAGGTATATATGTATACAGGGTATATGGCTTTCAGTTGTGTTTAAATATTCGATTAATTACAGTATTTCTTATTATATGTCAATTGTCTTAACTTTTATTTTTAAATTATCTAACAATATACAAATATTGATGAACAATATACAATATGTCGCACTATAATTTTATACCTTTAAATAATTATTGGTAAACTAAAGAAATCTTCATATGAATAGAATGACTCCTGCGTCAACCACTTTTTCAGCCTAACCTTGAATTTTTTATTTTATTTTTGTTTTTTATTTAGGTAAACAAACAGCCACTACAAGTGAGTCTTAAATTATTAGCCTTAAAAATAAATACAATATGTGTGGCCAACACCGTTCACCACTTATTACTTATTTTATATTACATCATCATGCGGAGTAAGTCAGGGGTGCAGCCCCTGAGGTGTTGTGAATCCGGGGGGTTAAATACTAACAAAATATAAAAAGAGAAAGAAAAATAATAAAATAAAAACACATGCCCGGTGACATTAAGAGCGATAATTGAGTATGTAAGTTAATATGGTTAAACTAAGTGCTTAAACAACATCAAAGTGTTTCAGTTAGTTTGTATTGTTTTTGAGTACATCTGTTATTTGTTTTTTGTATGAACTAATACTACAGCCAAATATATCTATGTGATTAAAATGTAGATTGTAATTGTGAACGAGCCTGCGCAGAGGAGCGCGCTCACCGGCGTTGGTGCGGCAGCGGCCTGTCACAAACAGCCGGTGAGGACGCGCCTCTCGCTGAATACAACGATTGAATGCTGCGATGGAAGTTGCATCTCTTACAGAGTCTGGCAGGCGATTGTAAATAGAGGGGCCCAGATAATACGCGGATCGCTCTGACTTGGCAAGTCTGTGCGATTCGGCGATCAGTCTGTTAAGGTGTCGCTGTGCCAGATATGATCCAGCCTTTCGGTCACGCGTCACCTCTACCAGGCGTTTGGAGCACTCCTTTAATAATCCATGGGCGTTTTCCCCCCACGGTCCCAGAGTCTCAACCCGAAACGGTGCAAAAAGGTAGCCGTATTATTTGCACCGCTTCGCTTGAGGAGTTCAGCCGAATTCGCCGCAGAGCCAGCCTTTTACGGTCATATCATATTGTTGTTTTTATATTAGCTTGATTAGCAACAACTATCTTTTTGTTAAGGCTGGTCTTCAATTCTCGTATATTACGCCCACGTTGGTACGTACATACGTAAGATAAAGAGATACGTTAATATTTTCCGCGCACGAGCAAATGCAATACAATGGTGGACTTTATGCTGTTGTAATAAGGTTCACAAATGGTCGGCTGAGTGTGTCGTCGATGGTACACTAAGTTTAGTGTTAGTAAATTAAGTAGGTAATTTAGTAAGTAGGTAAACACAACAATGTTTGACTTTTGGAAGGGAGCGCACATTCGCCGACAAACTGTCCTCAGTTTGGCGAAGCAGAAAGGAATGTACTTGCCATTGTTGTTTTTTTTGAGAATAAATAAATAAATAATGGCTTTTCTGGATAAATGTCTTAACTTGACAGTCAAGTTGTGTTAAGTTTTTAGGGTTCCGTACAAAAAGGTAAAAAAGGAACCCTTATGGTGCGACTCTGTCCGTCTGTCCGTCCGTCCGTCTGTCACAACGTTAAATATCTCAGGAACTACTTAAGCTATCAACTTGAAATTTGGAACAACTGTTAAAAGGGTTAACCCACGTGTATGGAAAATGAAAAAAATTAATTACACATTTTTTACAGTGGTTAAATTTTGATTTATTAAAGAAAATGTAGAAAAATATACCATCCTCCCATTTAGGGTAACATAAATAATACAGGAAAAATAAAACGATATCTCTATCTAGCCTATTTTTTTTTATTTATCAAAAATTATTTCTTAATTAAATTTGTAATTTACTTACTTTTGTATGAAATTTTATATCTTCAAATTCTTATCAGATTATCGTTAAAATCCCTTATTTTAAACAAAAAATAAATAATCGAAATCGGTACGCGTGATAAAAACCTATCGATGATAAACAAACATACTAGGTTGTAAGTTGTTAGTACCAAAATGCAGAAGGCGCTTTGCAACGGTAACTTCTACTATGAGCTGTTTAAGATTGTTCAAGAATGAATGTGGTCCTGATGACGGGTATGGTGTATGAAAGTTTGTACGGAACCCTCGGTGCGCGAGTCAGAGTCGTACTTGACCGGTTTTTTTTATGATTCTTTAGATGAGGTAAAATGCCGTCATTTTAACTTGATTATGTAGTTAGTAATGTAGAGTGATACAATTTTAAGCATCTCTTAAAGTGATTATTTTCCTTTATTGTAATTAAAATGATTATTTTTCTTCTTAAAAGTAAATCCAGTAATGAGCCTTATACGGACTTGAGTAAGCTATATAAATCCAGTGCCATACATACGAGGATATACCATAGTTACCCTTACAGTTTTGACCGGAAGTGAAGGATTTTTCAAACTTTGGCCAATTTTAGGTGCATTAATCTTCTGATTCTTGCTCAGCACAACTTTCTCGACCTGCTGCCTTGCATTTTATCGTGTTGTCATGAGATGTAGGTGTACTGAGAGTGGGTGGGCTTACGGACTTTAATTTTCAACTATTGGTTGCTGCAATGGAAGTCCCTTGAAAGGATGCTCAGAACTCTCAGCGACTGTAATTCTTATCACACTACTGACAATGTCGAAATTATAACCTTTTTACCAGACTGCCCCAGAAGGAGGGTTATGTTTTTCGAGCGTATGTACGTATGTACATACCTATGTATGTACATGTATGTGGAAAATAAAATTATATTTCATGGGCTACAGTCCAAACGGCTCCCCATAATCGTGGGAGTGACAAAAAGGAATTGTATTTTGACGTGATAATGTCTTATCAATCGATGATCACCGGCAGCATGCACGAAAAAGTATGACTCATTTTCCCGTTCCGCCTGAGCCGAGCGTTCGGCTTTATGACGTTATCACGTAAAATTATCGTCCGTAAACCGTCATCCGTATCGTTTTTTTAATCTTTTGTTACTGGTTTAATTCCAGCACCTGTTTCGGCTCACTTCCATTCCCGTTTGCATCTATTTTGTAGATTTTTAGCTACTGACTAAGCGGAGAGAAAAATATAGTTTGGTAAGTGAGAAGTTTCACGAATAGCGTGCTTATAACATTGTTGTTACTTGAAATAGTTTCTGCTTTTTATTTATAAGCGGCGATAAATCCGCTGCATCAGAGCGCCACAATAATGCACGCCAATTCTCTGAAAACAAGAAGCACAGTTGAAATCAGCTCTTATTCGCTAAGTAGCAACATTAATCGCAAAGCACCAGTGATCTAGCAAAGAGCTCACAATTTGTTTGAAGCTACAAATCTAAAGCACCTAACACCTGCATTGTTCTTTCAAGGTATTCACTGACCGAGACAACCCTGCAACTAAGAGGCTATCCTTTTTCTGAGGTATAAATAAAGAAAAGGACAGCATTTCTGTCTAGGGTTGACACAAGTCCAGCATTCGGTACGTTGTGCCGGAATAAATGTGAAACAATAAGTCTTCTCGGACGGAGCAAATATTTATACCCCAATACGGTTGGCATCTATAAATAACATGGAGCAAAGCCCTGAGTTTACATATTAAATGCTCGTAAGAGTTCGAATGTGATTTCTGAAGTGGTAAGGTAAGTTTTACAAGGGTTATGTTGAACTTAGAAACTTAACCTTGTACTATATTAAACATTCAGCGTGTTTAGTAGGAACGGTAAAGGGATTTTGAACTTAATGTTAAGTCCCTTTCATATTCATATTCATATATTTTATTGGTAAAAGTATAAGTAACATTTTACAAGTCAATTTGTTAAAATTGTTAGCTACAATAATTATATAATATTTGTTATTTTCTTAAAATAAATTCTTCAATGCTATAGCATGCTTGGTCAACTAATAGAGATTTTATCTTATTAATAAATATTGCATCGCTTTCCGAGTTAACTATTTCAGTTGGGAGAGTGTTGTATATTTTCGCACCAATGACACCGAGTGACTTTCGTGTTTTTTCGAGTCGACGAAACGGGACGTTCAGGAGGTTTTGCCCGCGTGTGTTTCTGCCGTGACTTTGTCCACGGGTTGTGTATCGGTCCATATTAGCTCTTACGTATTTGCAGGCCTCCAATATGAAGACGCACGGTAGTGTTAGTATTTTATGTTCTTTGAACAAGTCCTTAGCCGGGTGGTCATATGGTTTGCCCGACATAATACGCAAGGCTCGTTTTTGTATTTTGAAGGGCCTATCGCGGTCTGCTGCTGTTCCCCAAAAACCTATACCCTGAGTTAGGATGGAATGAAAATAGCCATAGTAAACTGCTTTTAAATTTTCGATTCTCAAGCTGGGGGCTAATCTTGATAGTGCGAAGCAAGCTGAGGACAGCTTGTCACATGTCGAGTCAATGTGGAGTGACCACGTCAGTGCCGAGTCTATAATAAAGCCCAACCCTTTAGATTGGCATAGTGTTACTTACGTTGCTTTCTGTTTGATATTTTAATTCGTATAATAAAGGGACAATAGTACGAAATTTACGGGAGCAATATACGGTAAAATAAAGTAAGTTCTGACGTTCTACTTGTCGTGCGTGCTTGTTGTTAGCAATTTCTGTTGAAGTAATAATTTATGAATTCCACAGTGCCTTAGGAACATTTTACTGTAATGCTGTGTTTTTGATGAAAACCAATAAACTGTGTTTAAAGGACTGTGTGTGTCGAAGATGACAATCATAACACATACCCGTTGGTTACAAAATCGAACAACTTTCACAGAACCATATAAGTATAATTTCTCTGTTAGACTACATGCACATATGAAAATTAGAATTCTCCTCTTATTTAACAGGTAAATGAGATAAGAGTCCCACTCAAAATTAAACAATCAACGTCGCTGAGCTTCTCATTCCCGTGAAGCTTTCAAATGTCAATCTTCCCATTTCAATCCACCCACCCACCCCACTTACTAAACAAGCTCTCATTACGACCCATATAATTGAAACAGTAGATCATGATTTGTACGAGCAACACGGAAACGTGCGTAAACAATTGTCCGTGCCGTGGAATTGAGGCTTCTCTAGTTCCGTCTAGTTCCGTAAATAACATTGAAGGTCTATAGTGTAGCGTAAATAAGCGAGAAAGACCTTGTTTATGTATTTTTTTTTCTAAACTGAATAGTTTGCGCGAGATACACTTCCAAAGTAGTAAAATTTGAGTTAAAATGCGTGTAAAATTGGTTTGAACGAAATCTAGTAAGTAGTTTTTTTAATACGTCATAAATCTTAAACCGCAATTTATTTTACGGAACCTTTCATGGGCAACTCCGACTCGCACTTGGCCGCTTTTTTATGCTTTATATTAACGGCAACCAGGAATGGCAGGATTGGCCTCATATAGGGCCTTTGCACCCGGTCCCCACAGCCCCAGGGTTTCCACTCCAAACGGCGCAAACATGCAGCCCTCATCAAGGACAGCATATACAGGGTGTGGCCTGTAATAGGAGAAAAAATGAAACGGTGGATTACTAAGCAGCAATCAGTTCAAAGTAATTTAACAAAAAACAAGGAAAAAACTTTCTTTTAGGATTGATTTACTTATCTGGAATACTATCAATATTATTTTACATTTTAAATACAAAAAATCATGCAAAATGTAAAAAAAAAACTACAAAAATTTATGGATAACCAAAGACACTATTCATCACTATAAAATAACTGCCCAGTGTTTTAGCTAGATATTTAATGAGTTACATGCTACGATATCATGATGTCCAATTTCATTACTTATGGTTTTTTTTTTATATTTAAAAAAAATAATTCAAAGGGTCTCTTAGAACTTTACATTTTTCTTAAATATTGAAAAAAAACCCGTGGCCATAATTTTTTTTGAATGCTGGAAGTGATAGCAAATGACCCAAACACCTGACGTTTTAATTTGGCAAACGATGGACCAAACACCCTGTATATTTATCCGAATTTAGTGATTTTGAAATACTGCTGATATTCTATGGAGTCATCCTTTACATTTTTTCCTCCTATTGCAGGCCACACCCGGTATATTTTAGCTTCCCCAACATAACAACCCACAATTCCAAGGATCTAACATGATAAAATAGTTTCCTCTAAGTAATCGCTTTTCCGATGGCGGTACAAAACTTATATGAACGAATTGAGTTTTCTCAAAGAACAGCTCTAGCTAAAGTTCTCAAGATGTCTCTGGAAATCGTTTTACCATTTTCTATAGAACATATTTTCTACTTTTCTGTTAATCTTGCTCAGGTAGAGCTTAGAAGAAAGGTTCTGAATGGTTTCCTGCTGATACCGTTAGATTGTTTAACTTAAGAAGTTGAATGCAGGAAAGTTCTAAGTAAGCTTCGAGAATTTTCTTTGAGCTAAATGAATTAAAGTGAAACAAAAGAATGTAAAAATCACTTGAAACTTAGAACTAGTTTAAATCATAAATTTTGCTCCATGTTTTCAATTTATGTTAACAATAGATTTTCAAATAAATTTAAACTTTCGTGAGACATTTTTAAAATAATACTAACAATTAGGCACACGGTTAAACTCACATATTATATTATGATACTACGGGTGACATGTTTCGAATTTTTCAGGAGTTCTCCATTGTCACAGCAGTGTCGCTAGAAGCACGTCATGCGCGTCCTGTAGGAAAACCTTATTCATCTACATGATATACCGTCACGCCTCCCAGAGAGAATGAGACCTGTGGACGCACATAAACACATCGCATTATGATCATGAACAGTCATCGTCCGATCTGTGTAAGCACATGAACACACGTGTAAATGACACCCAATCGTTATAATATCATAGGACGCATCGAAAGTGATTATGGAAAGAGCTCACCCTGGTTTTCCTTCAAATCCACTACCACAAATCTGCACTTAACTGTTCGTTCGTATAATTCGTCGTTAATCGTATAAAAACTAGTAATATGTAATCCCTTTATTTTGCCTGTTCTTAACCGACAGCAAAATAAAGGCTATTATTTTGCATGCTTATTTAAGTAGAGTACGGCGGACTGTACCGTGTATTTGTACCAACATAATGTGACCCGTATTCCGCAAATAAATATTTCATTTCATTCGCAATATAGCCGTGAGAAACTCTGACTATTACCCGTCAACATTGTTATAAACATGATTTCTTGTAGGTGTTGCTACATAAAATAAATCGGCTGTTTGAGACATAATTATAAATATCAATGTAAATACTATCGTGAATCATGACCATTCACGACAGCACGTACAAAAAAGTATGTCTCATTGTCCCGTTCCGCCTGAGCCGAGCGTTTGGCTTTATTGACGTTATCACGTAAAATTATCGTCCGTAAACCGACATGGAAGGAAGGACAGGCAGGGGAAGACCACGGCGCAGTTATATGGACCAAATAAAGGAAAAAGCTGGTGTCGTGTCGTATCAGCGAGTCAAGGAGGTGGCGTACGACAGAGAGAAGTGGAAAATACTCCACCGACAAGAGGATAACTCTTAAATTTAAAGAAAAACCGACATGGTTAAACTATTTATAATTTGTGATACGGAATTAAGTTTTTAGTTATTTTGCGCGATTTTCTTGGTTAAACTTAGGTAAAAAAAATAACGCTCAGCTATGAACAACGAACGCAGCACACATAAAATGCAGATAATTCACGTCTACACACATTTTTTATAGTAGTTTGTGACTGTATATAATGAAGGGCATTAAACACGAATAACATCACACGAGTGTTTTAATGCCTAATTATGAACAGTTACACACACTACTTTATCTATCCACATATCATAAGCCTCCATGATGCATTCAGGAGCCGCATATTAAGACCGGCATCGCAGCGTTGTTTTCTGGCAGCTGTCATAGTTTTTTTTTTTAATTCAGAGACAAACTAGAGGCAGCTCTAACTATCATACCGTTCGATACCTTACTTACGTGCGGTACGACATTTGTCAAATTTGTATGCAACTTGACAATTCATTTCGAACTAAACGTCATCTTGACTGATATTAGAATAGATGTCAAATCAAATTTCTTTGTTTTTCAGAGATGTTCGAAATTTAAATTAAATAATATTATCAAAATCGATGTTATTATTTAGCAAAAATAACATTTTCACAGATAAGAAATTTGTTCACACAAAACAGTCTGTTATTATGGTGGTCATAATGTGCGGTTCTTGAACGCATCATGGAGGGTTTATGATATTTGGATAGATAAACTATTTAAAAGCATATTTTTCATCACACTTGCTCATAATTGGTGTTATTGTATGCCTGTACACGGAAGGACAATGGCCTAAATTGTTCCCGCGGGAAATAATGGTCCCCAGGGAAGTAATGAGCTTGTGTGTGATCTGATTGGTTAAGCAAATCTTGACGGCCGCGTACGACAAGAATTCTGGCTCTGTGATTGGTAATCGAGCAGGTCATGCCCTGCAAGAACCACATGCGCCATGCTCTGTGATTGGTTGAAATATTGAAACTACGCCCCCCACTCGCACTGATCTGGAAGTGAAGTTGTCAATTTCGTCAACATTTGATTGGTGCGCTTGTATAAAACATAGATTTTTCTGTCTTTTGAAGTGATTTATTTCCTCGCAAATGTGATGAAAAATATTGTGTATAACACGGGCGTAAGAATATTGCAAACTCGAGTCATCAAAAGCCCTCCGCCTCACGGCGTCGGGCTTCTGATAGACTCTCGTTTGCAATATTCCTCATACGCCCCTTGTAAAACAATGTACTATTAATAAAGGCTGAAAGACTTCTCAACGAATTGGACGACAAACATAATCTTTACTATGGGAAGTATGCAAGGAATTTGCTCGTTATTTTGTTTATAGACCCCCAAGGGTCGAATAACCATTAAGAGTCGCTCGTACCTTTATTGGGAAATAAAACAGCTAAAAATTACAAACATATATTTTGGCCGGTAATATCAGACGCGTCGCGTTAGGCTGTACACTTGTTTTACCTTCAAAGGTTCCATCGAATTTATGTTTCGATGAAACGAAAATTCAGTGAAACAATGCATTCGGTGGAATGTTTGTCGGTGAAATACCTAAGGGGACACCGTCATATTGGCTACTTTCCTTTCTTTTTCATAATGCCATTCAAACCAGTTTTTAAAGAGGATCAAATAGCCTCATGGGACGGGACACAACAAAAATGATAGTCAAAATTAGACAACGCTACCGATTTTTTTCTATTCTTGTTTTTTTATTATATTTTACTATATATTGTGGTGGTTTACTATCCATATAGTGACACCTTGTTATGTATTGTAATTTGTAACATGTGGTAACTACCCAAAACATGTATAGGAAAATATGAAAGACTGTCATTTTCGTGACTTAATATATCCAAACGCGCGTTAGAAAAGTTACAAAATTACCTTGCAGGTTCTATAATATGGTTTTGTGATTTATCGTGTTATATTATTTTGACTTACAGTCACGGAATGAAAAGGTTGACCACCTTAAGATCTGTTTTGCTTGCTCATTATAATGTCTCAGTCGATAAAGCAGATCAGTATCTGCTTTATCGACCGAATATGACACTTTCCGTCATAATCTCATAATTAATTTAATTTCACTACACACCAGATACGTCCCACAACAGGTACGTCCCCTATGAGAATTGACCTCTTTGCATTTTGAAAAGACGAATTAAGGCGCTGTATGCAGCTGCGCATCGAAAAAGTGCCTTTTCCAAACCGATTATTAGTATACTTGTACTATTGCTAGAGATCCAAATTTTTGATATGTATATTTTCAGTTCATTAGCTATGTTCGTGCTTCGTAAAATCAAGATTGCTTACAAAAACCTCGATAGATTTTGCCTTTCAAAACAGTGCTTTTTTACCACCAAACTCGAAATATCTCAAAAGTTATTTGCAACATTACAATGAAATTTGTTGTGATAGGTAGCTTTTTGGTAGATCTATCTACCGGCTTCTTAGAATTTCAATATGTTTGATAATTCAATACATTTGGTCATTTGTCTGAAAAACCGGGTGTCCGCGTCGTGCATGCGCGGTGGCGAGTACAATTTAGTACGCCCGTGGCCACTGCCGACGACGGACCTGTGAATGTTTACCTGGCACGCAAATACGCCTTTTTGTAGCAATTATTTCGAGTTATCAAGGTAAATAAAAATACTTAAAGGAATAGGAAAAGCTAATACATGCTGGAGAACACATTCGAAATGATAGAATAACAAATATAAGGTATGCGATATTTACTACATTAAAGGGTTTCTACATCCGCACCTAAAACGTATTAATAAGTAGCTGGAGCATATTGACAAGATGTCAATAAAAATCTTCAGTTATCCTGAATACGTATTTAGAACTGTTAGGTAGTAAGTAGTTGGGAGTAAATCGGATTCGGACACGAGCACATGGTTGGGGGGGTAATGGTACCAATTATGGACTGTACGAATAATAGATTTATTTATTCATACAGAAATATATCAAAAGCATTCAGGGCTATTGCGCCGGATAGCGACTACCTTGTCTAAAGTCCTAAACGAGTTGGTGAACTGAAGTATATTATTTACTTGCTGTTTAGTAGATTCTATTAAAACGAGTGCGGAAAAAGATCCTGCCACTCCACCAGCAGCAGGCCACGGCCCTTCCTCATCTTCGTCATTGACATACATGCATACATACGCTACGGCACATCTTTTCGTGCAATATTCCGCCGTGTCTCAAGACGAGAGTCTTTGACCAGTGTGTGTTGCCAGTGATGACATATGGCACGGAAACGTGGTCGCTTACTATAGGCCTCATAAGAAGGCTCAAAGTCACTCAAAGGGCGATGAAGAGGGCTATGCTGGGAGTTTCTCTGCGCGATCGCATCAGAAATGAGGCTATCCGCAGCAGAACCACGGTAACCGATATAGCCCTCCGAATCGCTAAACTTAAGTATCAGTGGGCGGGGCACATTGCACGTAGAACCGATGGCCGTTCGGGCGAAAAGGTTCTCGAGTGGCAACCACGTACCGGAAGGCGCGGCGTGGTTAGGCCCCCCACAAGGTGGACTAATGACCTGGTAAAGGTCGCGGGAGTCCGCTGGATGCGGGTGGCGCAGGACCGGCTATTGTGGCACTCTTTGGGGGAGGCCTATGTCCAGCAGTGGACGTCTTTCGGCTGATATGATAATTATGATGATACATACGCTCGAAAAACATAAACTTCCTTCTGAGGCAGTCGGGTACAAAGAACTACAGGGTGTTCCCCTATACAGCTGCAAAACTTTGCCAGCTGTTTATGCACATGATACTCATCACAAAACACTAAAGTATGCTGTTTCACATCTCGCACTCACTCTGCCGCCGCTGCTTCTCTAAATAACTACCAAGAAAGCCTCCCCCGCCACGCCCCTTTAAAAATAAGCCCACTAAAGCAAATAAATGTGACGTTATCTAAGTGAAAATACCTTTTGTCGGTATGGAGTTATTGGTATGACTCACTCACTCACTCACTCATCAACGCACAGCCGAAACTACTAAGACTAGAGAGTTGAAATTTTCACCAGAACTACCTTTTACAACGTAGACAACGCTAAGAAGGATTTTTAGAAATTCCACCCCTAAAGGGGGTAAAAAGGGGTGCAAAGTTTGTATGGGGAAAACTTTATTTTTAGAGCTAGAGACTTAAATTTTTGCATAAAGATTACTTATTAGTATACAAATTAAGTACTTTCAATTCAAAACAATTTATTTTGTTAAACATAGGTTACAACTTTTACAAGTATTGTTGGTATACAAAATATTAGACCTCTGTGCATTACCCACAATGTAGGTTTACAAAATATTTCAGCCAGCTAATATATTTATAAAAATTAAAAAAAAAATGTCAATACAGTGATTGGTGTTAAATACTTCAAACACATGTCAAAAACTCTCAAAAAATACTATAACTAAAGAATACTATAACTAAGGAATGTCTGGAATGGAACCATGTTATGTCGTAGGGTCGTTTAAGTAATCTTTAATGGTATAATAACACTTTTCCATCAAATATTGATCTATTGATTGAAATGATTGATCCAATAATGTCATGGAAAGATCACATAGATACATTATGCAGTAAGTTAGCAAGAGGGATCTATGCTCTAAGACAGTTAGGACCACTTGTGTCAGGAAGTTGCTTAAAAGAGCTGTATTATGCGTACATATACTCTCAACTTTCATACGGGATAATGCTTTGGGGCAACAGTACGGATTATGAGCGCATCCTAAAGATCCAGAAACGTGCAATTAGAGTACTTGCGTATGCAAAGTACAGATACACGTGTCGCGAACATTTAATAAAACTTAGTATCTTAACATCAGTTTCAACTTATATATTGGAAGTGTTGATGTATGTTAAACGTTATCCAAATGAATTTCAAAGGAGAGGTGAAAATAGTTCGAGATCAATGAGAAATGCGAAAAGCTTAAAAAGAAGCGGGTTGTGTCCGAGATACAACCGTTAATTAAGTTTAAGTGGATACTTCTTTGTTGGCTGTCCCCGTAAAATATATATCTGCATTAATTCACTAAAATCTGTATAAGCACAGATAAATCGGTATATATAGCAACATTGACTGACGTAGCTCGTTTGACTCGCGAGGCATTGAAAATGGCGGTCATTTTAGCATAGTTTTCATGCCCGTCACATAAACTATAGTAGATTGTTAACCAAGGGTTGAAAGTGACTCATTACACCCGAGATATTTCTGGCGCTCGAACGAAGTGAGAGCGCCAATAGTTCGAGGGTGAAATGGGTAATTTCACCCGAGTTAAACACTCTACTTTTCATTTCGACTGTGAGGAAAATTAATTATTAGATTTTAGATATACCTAAGTAAAATAATTAAAACTATATCCAACCTCTAACCTCTTTGCACTAGCCACTTGCCACGGCCTACTCGATTGTAATCGAGTAGGCCGCGACGCAACTAATCTAGAGGGCCATGCCGACACGTGAAAAAACAAACAAAACAAAAACAAACAGAACAAAAACAAAAAAAAAAAACTAACAAAAAACAAAACAAACTTACAAAAAAACTGAAACAAACAACAAATTTACTAGATTTTATGGTATTTTTACAATACGCAAAAATTACTTTCCACCCTAGGGGAGAAAACGCTATTTTCCACCCGGCTATATGCCCATGAAAAGTCAAGTTTCAGAACAGGAGAGATGAAAAATAACATGTTGTGATTAACAACTAATGACAAATAAAGAAGGATTAAAACATGTAACAAACAATTATTTGAAATCAGATTAGGCTTCTCTACAAAAAGTTATTCCGGAAGTCACGTGATACATTTTGAACTGTACCCCTATACAAAAACGCGAGCAAAGAAGTATCCACTTCAAAACAACCTCGCCCAGACTTAGAATAGGCACAAAACTTCCGAAGTTAATAGGGCAAAGACTTTTTAACCGGCTACCTTCAAACCTTAAAACCATAACGAACGACAACTCTTTTCGCTTCCATGTAAAACTACTATTGCTTGAAAAAACACTGTATAGTTTACAATAATTTCTTTCAAATCACTAAATAACAAGATCTTTAAAGCTTGACGTTAATATTTGTATTATTTTTTCTTTCTCTATTTTATGTAATAGCATTATGCTATGAGTATGAGTATGAGTATTATTAAACTATTTACAAATAATAACAATTCTGTACACATCTATTGTATTTTATTGTAACTGACAAGTCATAATTTTAACACATTTTTATCTGTATATTCATTATTCATTGTACTATGATTTCAATTGTAAAATTATGATAATAAACAAATCTGAATCTGAATATGAAGTCAATTGTCTTTTAAATTTATTAATATCCAGTGTTTAATTCGGTCTGGAATTTTATTGAAAATGTTTGGTGCCATTCCCAAGATTCCACCTCTGATTAGCGCTGTGTTGTTGCTACCCTGCAAAGTTTTCAATTTATGTTTGTATTGTTTACGTGTCGGAAATCTGCGGCCTTCTGAAACGTTACTGAACATGCTTGGATTGGTCTTGACAAAAATACCTACTTCTAGGATATACAGTTCTTCTAGTTTGTATGGAGAGCAAGACATTTTTAAAGTAAGAAATTTGTAACTTCGGTTTCAGACTATTTACTATGAGAGTTCAAAGAGGGTTCTAAGTTTGTATAGAGAGGAAGACATTTTGAAATAAAGAGAGATTTGTTACTTCGGTTTTACACTGTTTACTAAAAGACTAGGTACAGTCAGCGTCATATAGTTAGTAGCAGCCAAAGTAGCCAAATATATCGTAACACATCCTTAATCCTATAGTAATAAAGACGTGTTGCGATATATTTGGTTACCTAGGCTGCTACTAACTATCTGATGCTGACTGTACAAAACTAATTTCAATGTTTTTTTTTATTAAACAAACATTTAAATTTCTTAAACAAACATTTAGACGATAACATGTTATACGTGGACGAAGTCGCGGGCAACAGCTAGTTTATATATATATATTTATTTAAGCTTTATTTATTCCATATTGTTTGTGTTAGTACATATTTACTAAATCTAAAAGATTTATGCCATTATTTCTTTCTTATATGGACCCCATTCGGGTAAAAACCATATATCGCCAGATATTAGGAGAAAAGATGGGCACTGGAAGCAACAAACTGGTCAGGGCCGAAAGGCAAAAGAAGGAAAGGTAGACGACGAAGACGTTGGACCAATTACATAACTGAGGTCGCTGGACCTAGCTGGATGCAGTTGGCTAAAGACCGAGAAAAATGGCATGAGATCGAGGAGGCTTTTACCTAAATTTACATTTGCTGTAAAAAATTCAATATAAATCAAACAAAAAAAGACAATTAAAGCTTAATTTAAATTTATATAATTACTTCCGTTTGGAAAATTTGTTGGATTATTGTGTAAAGCATCTTAGAATAACGATTAAAAATGAAATATACAAAAAAACGCTATTATAAATCAATGATTTTCGAAACCGTATTTTGCCTGGAGTATAGAGCCAAGTATAAGTCCAATCTTGTTGGCTTGTTGAGAGTATCAAGGTCCATCGCGGTGTGGCCGCTGGTCGAGGGAGCATGGTACGCGCCGCGCGAGCGCAGTGACATAACACGTTTCGGTATTTAAGAGACAAATTGAATTTGTTCTTTTTATATGATGTTTGGTCAAATTACATTTTTTAATAGACATAGTCATGTACTTGCTGGTCTTAAAATAACCACCCTGTATAAAAAAAATGCTCTTCTGACTAACAGTGGTCTAATTATCAAGTTTTTGATCAGTCAGTCATACTTATGTAACAAAGGTAATAATTATGGTAATAATATAATTTGCCAAAAGATAAATAGATGAACAGCTATTTGTTTATTATTTTTGATGGTTTCTTAAGCGGGCGTTAACCGGCGCTATAACTTTACCTAGAAGTAATCGATTTTATTTCGGTTTAAAAAAAACCTTAATATATTATTACAATCCATAATTGGCGACGTTCACCCTTAGAAAGTGAAGATGTACTATTATTTTATCAGTTCTACGTCTTTAGAAAACGGAAGCACCCACATAGGAACTGGGAAAACGATAGGTGGATTGATGATGAAGAAATATGTACTAACATATCTTTGGAAAGTAAGTGTCCATAATAAAATTGATGTCATCATACTACGATGTACTTAAGAACTGTAACTACCTATTATTCCTTATTTTCTAAAAAAAGATTTAAATAAATAAATAAACAATAAATATTTGGGGACAATCTTACACAAATCAACCAAGATTTGAAAAATAAAACAATTATTCAAGAAAACAAACATTTGATCGTATGATCCGCAAAAACGAGCCGAATACGGATGCCAACAGAATAAGGCCGTTAGCGGGGTGCGCGGGACGCGCGTCTCCCGCTCCGTCTGCCTCACCTCCGCAAATACCTAAATATCGTCTAATAAGAGCGCCTTAAAATTTAAAATAAAACGAATACAAGTAATAGGAATGATGACATTGACAGGAACTGTTATTCACATTTTACAGTTTTAATCGTTATAAGCGAAGAGGATTTAATCATTAGATTTATAAAACTTGACACAACGTAATGGCAAGATCAAACGAATAATGTGATGTTGAATAAAGATTTTCTATTCTATTCTATTCTATTAATAAAAAGGTTTTAGTTCAACTATTAATAGGTAGTCAAGGAACATTCGTCTAAGTAAATTTGACCTTTGTTGTCACACAGTTAAACATAATTTTCAATACAACACTCTCATCTGTTACACAGTTTTAACATGTGCTTGCAACGCGTAAATGAATTTATTTGAAAACTGGTCAACCTTTTCATTCCGCGACTGTAAATATACAAGCTATTTTTTAAATGTTTTTTTTTTTTTTTTTTGAAACGGTTATGATTATGACTACCCATGTGCGGCTTGACATTGACTTTTGGCACATCTTGTATATTCGAGTGCTGTCAATGGTTTTTACATTAGCGCTCTAATATGATTAATATTTATAACTAGCTTCTGGCCGCGACTTCGTCCGCGTAGAACACGTTTATATCGTAGCTCTATACAAATTTTCACTCTCCATTTCCCCTTAAGGAATTGATTTCCGGGATAAAAACTATCCTATGTGCTTCCCCGTTACAATTTTATCTAAACGGGTGCAGCGGTTGTACAGTAGCTCTATACAAATGTTCACCTCCCATTTCTCCCCCTTAAGAGATGATTTCCGGGATAAAAACTATCCCATGTCCTTCCCCGGAACTCAATCTATCTCTTAACCAAATTTCATCTAAATGGGTTTCATACATCCAAATTTTAATTCCCTATTTCACCCCTAGGGGATGATTTCCGGGATAAAATCTATCTAATGTCCTTTCTCGGGACTTATCCCCGGGAATCAAACTGTCTCTATAACAAATTTCATCTAAATCGGTGCAGCCGTTCTAGTAGCTCCATACAAATGTTCAATCCCAATTTTCCCCCCTTAAAGGCTGATTTATGGGATTAAAATTACTACTCATTGTCCTTCCCCGGGGACTCAAACTATCTCTGGACCAGATTTCAATTTAAATCGTATCCATTCAAATCTTAACCCCTCATTTCTCCCTCTCCAGCAATGATTTTCGGGATAAAAGCCATGCATTGTCCTTCCCCGGGACTACAACTATCTCTATACCAAATTTCAACTAAATAGGGCCCATCCAAATTTTCATCCCCTATAATAGGGGATTAATTTCGGGATAATAGCTATCCGTTGTCCTTCTGCACAGCTCAAAATATCTCTATACCAAATTGCATCTAAATGGGGTTTATCCCAATTTTTACCCTCTATTTCATCCCCTTAGGGGATTATTTAAGGGATAAAATGCCATCCGCTGTCCTTCCCCGCGGCTCAAACTATCCCTGTAGCAAATTTTATCTAAATGGGTTCCATCCAAATTTTTACCCTTATTTCACCACCTCAGGAGATGATTTCCGGGATAAAAACTATGTATTATCCTTCCCTGGGACGCCTACTATCTCTATACCAAATTTCATCTAAATTGGTTCCATCCAAATTTTCACCCCCATTTCACCACCACAGGAGATGATTTCCGGGATAAAAACTATGTATTATACTTCCCTGGGACGCCTTATATCTCTATACCAAATTTCATCTAAATTGGTTCCATCCAAATTTTCACCCCATTTCACCCCCTTTGGGTATGATTACCGGAATAAAAACTATCCTATGTCCTTTCCCAGGGCTCAAACTATCTTTATGTATACCAACTTTCATCTAGACGGGTACAATCCAAATTTTCACCATCCATTTCACCCCCTTAGGGGTGAACTAAATAGGGACCATCCAAATTTTCATCCCCTATAATAGGGGATTACTTTCGGGATAATAGCTATGCGTTGTCCTTCTGCACAGCTCAAACTATTTCTATACCAAATTGTATTCAAATGGGTTCCATCCAAATATTCACCCCTAATTTCACCCGATTAGGGGATGAATAACGGGATAAAAACTATTCTATGTCCTTTCCCAGGACTTAAACTATCTCTAAACCAAATTTCATCAAAATGTGTTATATCCAAATTTTCACCCCCCCATATAACCCCCTTAGGGGATGATTTTTGGGATTAAACTTATCGTATGTCCTTCCTCGGGACTCAAACTATTTAAATAATAAATTTCATCTAAATCGGTGCAGCGGTTTAAGTAGATCCATACAAATTTCCACCCCCAATTTCATCCCCTTAGAGACGATATCTGGGATAAAAACTATCCTATGGCCTTTCCTAGGACTCAAACCTAGGATACCAAATGTCATTTAAATCGGTTCAGCCGTTTTCAGGTGATGCGCGGTCACATAAACAGACAAACAGATAAACAGACAAACAGAAAAAAACTCTAAAAACTGTTGGAACGTGTTCTGTTGCCGATTCTAAGTATCCCTAGCCAATTTTTTTTCGAATCCATTCCATGTACAGACTTTCGACCCTCTTCAGCTTTATTATATGTATAATAGATAGATATATAGGTGTATAGAAGATGGCTCCCAGTGTCTCTAAACCATGTCAAGGAACTTGCCTAGCTAGCATGATCACATTTATGTTGAACATAAAGCATTACTATCAAGCATGTTAGTGTGATAGTGACAAAGTTTTTATGTCCGCCATAAATATGAATTTGCTCACGAGGATGATCCAACACCTTTCCTTACCTTTACTCCAACATGAAATAACTTAAGGCAGCAATAAATTCAACGGATAAGTATTTGTGCAACGGGGCAAATGACACAATCGCGTAAAGTTTCGCGTAAGCTGAAATTATGAAGAAGGTTTAGCTTCAAGTTTCGAAATACATCGTTGTAGCACAACTATTAAAGTCCATGATTAATTTATAGTAAGTTATTGAGCATTTTTCATAAAAAGAGTTTAAAGAGTTCTCCAAGTTCATGAGCTGGTATACATTAACACGATTTATTCATAAAACTTCGCGAACATCGCGTATTGCGTGAAGTATTTAATTAAATGAATAATTACTCATAATTTGAATAAAACCCATTATGTTGTCTAGGTTTATAAAATAGTAGGTAGATACGGTACAAAAGTCTGGAAATTAAAGTGTAGAAACTTTATAATTATGTCTACGGTAGTTACAGTACAATATTTAAGGGGTTTTGCCATTTTGGCATTTTAAATTATAGTTTCATTCAAACCTTATAGTTTCATCATGCCGGTCTGTCTGGCTGTTTGTCCGTATGTCACAAGCATTTTGCTCAAAAACGTTAAGGTGTACGTTAATTTACGTAAACTTCGTACGTACAGTCGCCATCACACACATAGGTATCACTATAGGTGTTCAAAAATATCGGCACATGCACCCTAATGCCTTGAAAATAGAGGTGTGTTCCGATGTTTTTGAGCTGCTTGTTTGCTCCGATGTATGTGATGGTGACTGTACGTCAGGTAGATCTAAAATTAAATGTAAATTTTTGTATGGGAATATGACAAATCATTTTTGTCCTCACACTCGTGGGAAAAGCTACGTAACACCCTCTGGTATTTTTAAATTATATCCCGTTCAATGGAATTAGTTTATAAGTTTGATGAAGTTGAAACTGGGCCTTCGCCATCTTACTTTCAATTAAAAACTTCATCAAGTTTAACTAGGTATTATTCACGTAATGCAGAAGAACATTGTTGAAACATTGATTCAAACTTTGATATTTTACAAGCTTTTATTTAACTTGCAATGTATGTAACTATGTTTGTTCGGGTGGAATCTTGCAACTCAATTTTGAAGAAGATATCTTCAACCGATTGAGCTGACATTTTGGTTTTAAGACGAGTCAAACGATCGTTTCCGATTTTTCCGACAAATTGTCACTCGTATTTTTGGCTCATATTTATGTATTTGTTATTTGCAAATTATATTTCGTGAAAATATCAGTTTTCTCAATTTTCTTGTCTGACACATGTTCGCAATTAGAAAACCGTACCTAGTTTTAGCTTTTTGCAAAGACCTATCAATAATTCAAGGGTCCATTCGATAATACATTTAATTGTCTTATCTTGACACTTCACCGCTATTATTGAACTATATTATTGAACTGAAATTTTCGACCTTATTGCATTGTGAATGTACTAACAACATTTGAAGGAAATGGGTCCTAAATTAAAGCTCGTGACTGTATTTCGGCGGTGGCAAACAAGCACAGTGCCTGATGAAGATAGTATGCTCTTATTCCTCATCAGGGACATAGGGCTCTTAGAAGGGTTTTCCATCCATTTCTATCCTGTGCGGTAACCTCAATCTCCTCCAATCCAATCCAAGTATAGCGCCTGCTTGATGGAAAGCGGTACCGTGACCTTAGGAGGTTTTCCACTCCACAGGAGCCACAAACGCGTAGCCGATGCTTTATTGATTTGAGGATTTTTTTTATTGACAGCTAAAAACAAATGGAAGTAGCTCATTCTCAACGAATCGCAACCTAGGGAGATCTGGCGACCTTACTCACGATCAGGAACACAACACGACATATTGTCGGGGATAGTGCAATACCGCGTAACTAGCTCAGGTTTTTTTTTTTTTTTTTTTTTTTTTTATTTATTTGTATATATAATTATTTTACAATACATGGCCAGGCAGCGGACAAAACCCAGCAGGGTTTAACTGCCACCACTAGTAAATAGTGCGTATCTACATCTACACAACATCCAACTTTACAGGAGAAGCTTAAAACGTTGTATCTTTATTATTGTGAATATCTTCTTCTTTTTCTACACAGAAAATGTTGAATCACGAGTTCTACAAGATAGTGACTTTAGTTTGGTATACTTATTCTCAGGATTTTGAGATTCAGAATTAGGATTTTACTTTCGTTGACAGGAAATCTTAATTAATGTCAGTTACGCGGATTAGCCCTATTGGTGTTGTGTAGATACGCAGTATTTACTAGTGTCAGTTACATGGATTAGCCCTATTGGTGTTGTATAGATACGCAGTATTTACTAGTGTCAGTTACATGGATTAGCCCTATTGGTGTTGAGTAGATACGCAGTATTTACTAGTGTCAGTTACATGGATTAGCCCTATTGGTGTTGTGTAGATACGCAGTATTTACTAGTGTCAGTTACATGGATTAGCCCTATTGGTGTTGTATAGATACGCAGTATTTACTAGTGTCAGTTACATGGATTAGCCCTATTGGTGTTGAGTAGATACGCAGTATTTACTAGTGTTAGTTACATGGATTAGCCCTATTGGTGTTGTGTAGATACGCAGTATTTACTAGTGTCAGTTACATGGATTAGCCCTATTGGTGTTGTATAGATACGCAGTATTTACTAGTGTCAGTTACATGGATTAGCCCTATTGGTGTTGAGTAGATACGCAGTATTTACTAGTGTCAGTTACATGGATTAGCCCTATTGGTGTTGTGTAGATACGCAGTATTTACTAGTGTCAGTTACATGGATTAGCCCTATTGGTGTTGTGTAGATACGCAGTATTTACTAGTGTCAGTTACATGGATTAGCCCTATTGGTGTTGTATAGATACGCAGTATTTACTAGTGTCAGTTACATGGATTAGCCCTATTGGTGTTGAGTAGATACGCAGTATTTACTAGTGTCAGTTACATGGATTAGCCCTATTGGTGTTGAGTAGATACGCAGTATTTACCGGTGCTAGTTACGCGATATTGCACCGTGGGTGTTGTGTAGATACGCACTATTTACTAGTGCTAAATACGCGTATTGCACTATCCCCGACGATATACCTCATAGGCCAGTCCATAGGGGTTCAAAGCACGAATAGGTACGTTGCAAAAGGTGGTGTAGATTTTTTTTTAAAATATTGTTTACATCGATACAACCGAGTAAATATCAAAAATGGTTACACGAGATATCTTGGGACAACTTTTGGCAGCCACAAATCCTCGAAAATTTGGGACTTTTTTTGGTTTCTCACTCGTAGCTTCTATACGGTGCATCCTAGTGAAAAGTTACTCACTAAAAAATTTAAGAACATGAATTTTAGCGTATAATGAGTACCAATACATAACAATTCGGTTCGGCGACATAGTAGAAAATCATGGTCGAAAACGAGCTTTCCTCAACTTTGTAAGTTATTTCAAGATAGTGGTTTTTAAGCTTCTGCGTTTCAATTTTGAATTGAACTATAGGTTTTAGCTCCTCAATTGTAGGAATTTACAGAACCAAGAGTTATTTCAGCATTAGTATCATCATAACTGATAATCCAAGAGCTGGCAGTTTTCTCGTGTAACGCATCAGCATTGCAGTTCAACGAGGAAATACTACCAGCATACTCGGTAAAATGCGTAAAGGGCCTTTTTAGGGTTCCGTAGCCAACATGGCAAAAACGGAACCCGTATATATATGAATAAAATTTGGAGGGTAGGTGTATTTTGTTAGCTGCTACATAGTTCTGTAATAAAATTACTAAAAACATATTCTTTTAGTGGTGTACCACCCCATACATGTACCTGCAAGTCAAAAAAAGAAAAACATTGTAAGTCCACGTGTGGCACATCAATCGATATGCCTTTTAAAATAAATATAAGGTTTCTCAGCAAGATTTTTTAATAAGTGAAAATAGTCGGAGATAAGGCACTGGTCTCACCGCCGGCTACAGACTATAAGCTATCGGCGATTACTCGCCCAAGAAACGAACAAAAGATTATAGCTCAAGTGTAAATAAATTTATAGTTCATCGCCGGCGGTGTGAACAGCCAGCTATAAACTATAAATATATAACTCTCTCTTTTATTTACACGAAAGCGACTATCTTTTGTTCGTTTCTTGAGCCAGAAAATAGCCGATAGCTCATAGCTTACTCGCTCGCGGTGGGACCAGTGCCTAATCGCCCCGAAAGGCAGCTACGGTATAAGAAAGCTACGGTAGCTTAGTGGTTCAGGCTTGCGGCTGTCAAGCGGGGGTCGTGGGTTCGAATCCCGGCTCGTACCCTTTTCAGCTTTATTATATGTATAGAAGATATGGAAGATAGATTGCGTCCATGTATCACAAAGTCACAAACCTTTCTTTGTCAATTTTTGTCCAATCTGAAAATGAAATCAGAATCGGCACCATTTATTAAAGGATACCACACTGGTGCCTTACAACGCTGACGCACCGTAAACGCATCGACGTTTTTGACGTCTAAAGTTGCGTTTTTTTACGTCTGGATACGAATTCAATTTTTTGCAATTTTGAAACCGTGCAATTTTCACAGCATTTGCCTTTTTTGAGGTAAAGACGTGACTACTTATAAGTCAAGTCGGTCCTTAAAAACGATGTATTTTATGGTTATAATTATAAATTGATAATCTTATTACCTACTTACTTACTGGAATCAATTCCACCATTTGGTATGGAACACTAAACATTCATGTGGACATTTCTCTTGGTAGTATAGCTATACGCTTATTCACATATAATAACTTTCAACCATATTATCATTAAAAACCTACTTACAATACATAATTATACAAAAAACGCTATACGCTATACACCATGTTATAAGTTGAGATCAAATAAAGACAGAACTGCTGCATTTGCGACTTACTTATTCAGCGTTTCATCGATGTTAAAATATGTACAATTCGTGATGATCCTTATTTCAATGGAATAAAGTGCGTAATCGAATGCATATTCAGTTTCAGCGGCATAGAGAACGCAAAGGCGTAGGATTTAGGTGACACAATTCAATTTTGTTGACACGGCAAGTGGCTGTGAGGCTCTGATTTACCTCACAGCCTCACAGCCGTTCTGTTTCACATTTTCCACGAAGGTAGAAGCCGAAACCAGAAGTACAGAGGCAATCATAAAGATTGTAAATGCCAATAGAGAAAAAAAGGTGGCATCGTTCTTTTCCATCATCATGCAGGTTTAAAAAGTGTACATTTGGATGTCTTCAATATAATATTTTGAATTGTCTTATGTTTTCCACCTCGGGGGAATAAAGGTCTCCAAAGATTTTTCCTGACCCGCACTGCAGTAACGACATAAAACCGTTTTTAACCGCGGTTCTTCGACGTTTGCGTTGCATTTTACGTGATCACAGAAAACTACGGTGCCTAATGAATGGCAAAACTTCTGGTAGTTATCTTGGCAATCGTTGTTCTTCTTTATCGGTACGACGCGGGTAATGTCATAAAAGGATTGAAAAATGCAATACGAGAAAATTTGCTCGCGACTGCTGCAATCTACCGCTTTATAGTTTTTTTTATGTTCTACGTTATTTATGTTGCTTAGGCCCCTGATAAATAGATTGGAAAACGGACACCGTCGCAGCCTATGGGCGGTGCGAAAGTACCATTTCTGTAGATGCTTTGCCGTTACGACGTTACAAGCTGTTACGCAGTTTTTAGGGTTCCGTAGTCGACTAGGAACCCTTATAGTTTCGCTTTTTCTGTCTGTCCGTCCGCGGATAATCTCAGTAACCGTTAGCACTAGAAAACGCCGACAAAGTGATAAAATAAAAAGAGATTTATTTTATTTTATTAGGGTACCTCCCCTATACGTAAAGTGGGGAGTGTTTTTTTTTTTCATTTCAACCCTAACGTGTGACACAAAAATATACATTGTTAGATATAGGTATTTAAAAATGAATGGGGGTTTGCTAAAATATTTTTTTGATAATAATATTTTCGGAGATAATCGCTCCAGAAGTAAAAAAAATGTGTCCCCCCCTCTAACTTTTGAACCATAAGTTTTAAAAATATGAAAAAAATCTCAAAAGTAGAACTTTATAAAAACTTTCTAGAAAAATTATTTTGAACTTGGTTAGGTTGAATAGTTTTTGAAAAAAATTACAAAATAATTTCACAGGTACTGTGACGGACGAAAAACTACGGAACCCTACACTGAGCGTGGCCCGACACGCTCTTGGCCGGTTTTTTTCCGTCTAGTGGGGCAGACTGCCGGAACAAATTGTCGTAAATGCGGACACGCCGGACAAAAGCACCAAATTTTTTTCAGGTACTAGACCCCCATAAAAAAGAGATGGCCGACGGAGGAGTTGGTTCCTATCAAAAACTTAAAGCAATGGACCTAACAATTACCTGAAAAAATGGTGTTTTTGTCCAGCGTGTCCACATTATCACGTGAAACTATATTATAATATTAAATAGACTAGATATCTGTAGTATTAAAAGTTAAACTTGTACCTCTACCGGGATAACTTGTAACTGAGCTGACTTATAATATACTATTTATATGTACAAGTAGGTCATATTTTTAATTCTGATCTGGTCAGAAAATATATTAAGATTCTATGGAATTTTCTAATTCAATACTTCTACATTCTTACATGCACTATCTACATACAACAACGAAGAATTTTCCTCGAGCCAAAGTCACAAAATACGCCAAGGACCGACTGTCTTTTCCCTTAAATTACTTTCGTATCTGTCATAATATTTCCCAGCATGTTATCACGATTTGGGCCGGTAATTATGTTACACTGTTTATTATTACATCAAGTTGGCAAGCTTGAGCAGCGGCGACCGTCGCATATAAACACTCGAGTGATATTACAGACATTTTCCTCGAAAATCTTCGCGTTCTTCTGCAACATTGCGGCTAAACCGTTATCTATGGGGAATATAGTTTTGGATAGCCGCCATGTATTTACTTAAAATAGAAGCCTTTTCTCTAGTTCCTGGGACATACATTTTCTTTGCGTTTGCATTAAATCATAGCTGAGCTCTTTTGTTTTGGCTGATACGAGACTGTTTTGGTTAAGGAAACTCGTGATGTTGGTTCTAACAGTCGAATACACACAGATATACACCGTCGGTCCGTCGACTACATGTGCTTACATATTTTTGTATCTTTGGCCGTATTTTTCTCTTTGTAGTCGACTATAGGTACAGCCTGAAAATTGAAAATATAATGTCAGCTTGTATGCGACTACTTACCTACCATAAAGCCACGTATTCACTACAAACAATTCTGTTTCTAAAACCGTGTTTATCTCCACTTATAATAAATCTCCACTTATAATAAATCTCTAAATATTTATCTAAATTAATAAAAGAATCAGCCAGTTTGAAACTAAGCTTTGCGCGGTTCGAATGTTCTCAGCATCCCATGAACGGAAAGATATGAAACATTTTATATACGTACATTATTATTCTAGCTGCAACTTAGGATAGTTTTTATCCGACTGCGACAGTTAATTAATTTTCCGAAATATACGACTTCATTTAATTTTTCATTTATTTTTATTGAAATCAAACGCTGCTCCAACTGTCAGCTATAAGAACCGTCAAATTTTCGTCAAAATGGCGGAATTGCTTTGCCTTTCACTTATTAATAATTTAAATCCCGTCTACGATAGACCTTTACGAGACAAATGCTAAAATATAAACCATAAAAAAATATTCGATTCTGATATGAGAACTTATATGCGCAAATGTCGTTTTATGTCGTAATTTCAATAAATGAAATCAACAAATTTGAACAATATAATTAACACGAATTTGTTTTTTTTGAATGACAATGGCACGCGCTCGGCGCATTCAGCCAAAGTACCTGCGGCGCTACCACGAAAACCGATACTCAATGTTCATATATTTGCATCCCTGTCACTCGAGTATGGTTAGTGCGATAGAGATAGAGATACCCGAATATTTTCGAATTCCGAAGTTCGTGGTTATAGCTCAGGAATCGAAAATATGGTAAATAATCATAATGTATTTTCTCGAAAAAGAATTTAAAATAAATATAGTCAAATGGAGAAAAAAACAAAGCAAGAGGTTATATAGGTAATGATTAAGTTATAAGAGTCCAAAGTTTTAAGAGGGGGTATGTTCTGTCCCTTTTCCGCAAAACGCACCTTCATATGAAACGATTGTTTTTTACTATGACGCTCGAGTATATTGACGTCACAGTCCCTCATCGTTTTCTCACTCTAACAAGCGACATTAAAACGGATGTAGCTTCATAATTTTTTGAGATATTTGAATGGGAGTTTCATTATCTTCTATCTATTTATACATAATAAATGCCTATGTCCTGACTGACTTATTCACTCAATCACTCACTCACTCACTCATCAACGCACAGCCGAAACTACTAATCTTAGAGAGTTGATTTTTGCACAGTATGTTGCTTTTATAACGTGGGCTGGGGATAAAAAGGGATTTTTGAAAATTCTACCCCTAAGGGGGTAAAATGGGGGTGCAAAGTTTGTATGGGAGAACCTTTTTTTTTTGAGCTATAGACTTAAACTTTGTAGAAAAATTAGTTATTAGAATACAAATGAAACACTTTCAGCGTTTTGGAAAATTCCACCCCTACGGGGGTAAAATAGGGGTGCAAGGTTTGTATGGGGAAAACAATTTTTTTTTAAATAGAGACTTAAAACTTTGTAGAAAGATCAGTCATTAGAATACAAATAAAGAACTTTCAGGGTTTTAGAAAATTCTACCCCTAAAGGGGTAAAATAGAGTGCAAAGTTTGTATGGGAAAAACTACTTTTTTTTAAATAGAGACTTAAAACTTTGTAGAGAAATTATTCATTAGAATACAAATAAAGTACCTAGATTCAGTGTTTTAAAAAAATCTACCCCTAATATTTTTTTTAAATAGAGACTTAAAACTTTGTAGAAAGATTAGTCATCAGAATACAAATTAAGTACTTTCAGCGTTTTAGAAAATTCTACCCCTAAAAATAGGGGGCTAAAATAGGGGTGCAAAGTTTGTATGTGGGAAACTATTTTTTTTAGCTAGAGTCCTAAAACTTTGTAGAAAGATTATTTAAATACAAAGAAAGTACTTTCAGCGTTTTGGAAAATTTCACCCCTAAGGGGGTAAAATAGGGTGCAAAGTTTGTATGGGAAAAACATATTTTTTTTTAATAGAGACTTAAAATTTTGACGAAAAATTACTTATTAGAACATGAAAAATACTACATTCGGCGTTTTACAAAAATCATTCCCTAAGGGGGTTAAAAAAGGGTGCAAGGTTTGTATGGGGAACACTTTTTCTGAGCTAGACACTTAAAACTTTGTAGAAAGATTACTTATAAAAATACAAAAAAAAAGACTTTCAGCGTTTTGAAAAAATCTATCCCTAAGAGGGATAAAAAGGGGTGCAAAGTTTTTATCAGGGAAAGTTTATGTTTTTGAGTTAGAGACTTGAAACTTTGTAGAAAGATTACTTATTAAAATACAAAAAAAGAACACAAATCGTTTTAGAAAATTCCACCCCTAATAGGGTTAAAAAGGAGAGCAAGCTTTTCATGGGCAACACTTTCTTTGAGTTAGACTTAAAACTTTGCAAAAAGATTACTTATTAGAATACTAAAAAAGAACTTTCAGCGTTTTAGAAAACTCCATCCCTAAGGGGATCCTTAAGATCCTTAAGAAGGGTAGCCAGTGTTGTGTGGGAAAAACTTTTTTTTTTACTAGACTTAAAACTATTCGAAATGTTACTTATTAAAATTAATAATAAAGTACTTTCAGAGTTTTAGAAAATTCCACCCGTTAAGAAAGCTTTGTATGGGCAACACTTTTTTTGAGCTAGAGACTTAAAAGTTTACGAAAAAAGTTCTTTCAGCGATTAGAAAAATTCATCCTCTAAGGGGGTTTAAAAGGGGGTTCAAATTTTAAATGGCGAGCAATAAAATTTTAAAGTGTGACTAAGAGATTTTTAACTTCGGTCTTATTCTGTACGTTAAAAGACTACAAAACTGATTTCAGAGTTTTACCAAATTCATCCCCTAAGAGTGTTAAAATTGGTTCAAAGTTTGAGTATTTCAAGGCATTTTTAAAGTATGAGATTTTTAACTTTGGTTTTAGACTGTTTGTTCACAAACTAGAAAATGAACATCAACTTTTTTTTTAATTATCCCCTAAAAGAGGGTTCAAATTTTGTATTGAGAGAAATCATTTTCTAAGACGATAAAAAGTTCTACGCGGACGAAGTCGCGGGCAACAGCTAGTAAACAATATTTCTTCTTTTTAAACGTGTTTTCTTCATTGAGAAACATTGTTCAAAAATACGGGTTCAGACTGTGAATACGTGGCTAAGTGACGATAAAATGATTTCGGTTATGTTGTATGGTTTTTATTTGTTATATTGTATTGTTTTGTTCAACGTCCTGTATTTATGGTGATATTGCCTGTATTAGTGGCAATGCGATATGCGTTGTAACGTAGAGATTTGGGCCAATATTTTATTACCTAAGTACAAATTGCGTACGCATGCATTGAGATTCTATTATTATAAAAGATACACGAACAGGATAAATTTATTCTTAAACTGTCGAAACTCGCCTTTCCACAAGGCTTTTAGGTTGGCACCACACCGAGAACGATGGTGACAGCTATTTGCTGAGAAAGCCTAGGATAGGGTCACGATTCCTAACATTTGTGGGACCGATTGAGGAGGATCGTTAAGTAGATCATATAAGTATCACATTCGGGCACAGGCGTTAATTTCCAGAAACTCATAACTGTATGTGAAGTTACTATTTCGCAATGGACCAAGTCATCAAGGATTTCCTTTCAAAAGTTTCACAGCTATTAACACGTTGAGTGCGATACAAGCCACTTCTGACTCGTATTGGACTTCCGTGTGGTGCGGTAGTAGAAAATAGGTTGTCTTTGTCAGGTGCGGGGGCGATTTCATAACGAAATTCTGTTTGCTAGAAAGAGTCAAGTATACATTTATGTTTGCCACATAAAATTCTATCCAATAGGAGGAAAAAAGCATACAAGACAATTTTGGATTGTACCGCACTTGATAATAAAAATTTTCTTTCGGTGCGGCACCAGCCAAAAGTGTCTCGTAAGGTACTGTATTGTATCGCACCAGGGGAACTTGTCAGTGCAGGTTAGTGTGGTGACCAATTATCTCCTGTGTTTTGTTTGTTTTTAATCGTCCGTGGTATCTTTTGTTTTTCATCATGAGTGGACCTAGAAAGAGATCGCGAAAAATGTTAGAGAAAGTGTTTGATGAGCAGGAGAAGAAAGGAGCAGGTGATAGCCGGATGTTCACAATCAAAGGCGATAATGCAAGTGGGACCGGTTCAAAAATACGTGTGTTGGACAATATTGTTGTGACTCCAACATCAACGGTTACACTATCACAGATATCGACTGCACAGCCGATTGTAGGTATGATTCAAAATGAAACACTTCAACCTGTACAACTTTTACGTACATCGAGTTTAGGTAAAAGTGAGATATTGGAACCAAAACAGTCATCTGGTTTATTGGAATCAGAACAACCATCCAATATATCGACCTTAAGTACCACTCATGCTCTACAGTCAGTACGAGATAATTCTGAGAACGAAAACCTACTTACAACAGAACTACCTACCAACTTCATATATTCGAGTCCTTCAACATCCTTGAAGTATTCTGTACTTGAAAATATATCGTTTCCCGGTACTAGGAGTGAATTAGGTTCTTTGAGCGATATATCAATAAATAATCTTATAGAGACTTCTGATGATGATCTGCTGAGTAAATTATTATGCACACCAACATCCCGAAAAAAAAACCATCCGTTATACGAATCACCGTCAACCCCCAAATTAGCCCGATATGCTATTCAAAATGCTGCAAATAAAAAAATTGATGACTTCGAAGATTGGCCAATTGATTATTCAAATTCACAACCCCATTGCAGCAAATATGTGCCACCAAATGGTGAATCTATAGATGTTAAAGGATCTGGATCGTCTCAAGCAGCTGCTGTTGCGAGTTCAGCACCAGAATCTGAACCTGGATCGTCTCAAGAAGCTGCTTTTGCTAGTTCGGAACCTGAACCTGGATCGTCTCAAGAAGCTGTTGTTGCTAGTTCGGCACCTGAATCTGGACGTGGGTCGTCTCAAAAAGCTGCTGTTGTTAGTCCGGCACCTGAATCAGGATCTGCATTGTCTCAAAATACTACTGCTGCTAGTTCGGCACCCAGTGCAATATCATCTGATGATAGTGAAGATTCTGAATATTGTCCTTCTAGTTCAGAGAGTACTTCGACATTCAGTGATATATCTGAGGCTGAATCACTTGACGGGTCATCAGATAATGAGTCAGGACACGACATTTTACCAACCGCTTCAGAGTCGATTTCAAATAATCAACAAGAGTGGATTAATATCTGTGTCGGTAAGCCAGACATACAAGAATATCAGGAAACTGCTCAAGCTTTTGTACCTTCGACTGCGACGACTCCCTTTGATTTTTATAAGCTTTTTGTTACGGATGAAATTGTAAACAAAATGGTGTTGGAAACAAATAAATACGCACAGAAGTTCATTTTATCTTCACGACTGAAAACAAAATCTAGAGCACAATATTGGAAGCCTACAGATCATGACGAAATGTGTGCTTTTTTGGGGATCTTAATAACAATGGGTCTAGTTAGGGTGCCAAAGATTGCACTCTATTGGTCAAAGAAAAAAGCCTACAGGAATGATTTCATACGATCATTAATGACGCGAGACAGATTTTTTTTATTATTGAAATTCTGGCACTTTAGTGACAACGATTTGAATGGGAATGGTGACAAATTGTGTAAGATTCGTGAAATCTTTACAATGCTTACTAAGAGTATGAAGGATGTCTTGAAGCCAGGCAAGTTTTTGGTTATAGATGAAACAATGGTTCCATGGAGAGGGAGATTAGCATTTCGACAATACATAAAAAATAAATCTCACAAATATGGCGTAAAATTGTACAAACTGTGTACGCCCGAGGGATATACTTCCGCAATAATAGTTTACACTGGTAAAGGTGTGACTAAGACTGGCAAATTACATGGCACAGAAATCGTAAAAAAACTGATCAGTGGTCTTGAGCAAGAGGGTAGAATTGTCATAGCTGACAATTTTTACACGTCCATTGATTTAGCTGAATACTTGCTCAAAAATAACACAATGTTGTGTGGCACTATACGCGTTAACAGAAAAGGACTTCCTAAAAGTGTTATAAGTAAGAAATTAAAAAAGGGAGAAATTACTGGACAAATGAATAAAGAAGGAGTAAAAATTATTAAATGGTGTGACAAGAGACCAGTAACGATGATCACTACGTACAAAAATCATGAAGATAAGGTTATAGATACAGGAAAAAAACGAAAAGCTACTGGGGAGTCAATATTAAAACCCACATGTGTAACTATGTACAACAACACCAAAAAAGGTGTAGACTATAGTGACCAGATGACATCCTATTATTCATCCTTAAAAAGAGGCTTGAAATGGTACCGAAAATTAATGATGAGTATTCTTTTTGGTACTTGTATGGTGAATGCATGGATTGTGTACACTACAAAACTTAATAAGAAAATGCCCTTGCTGAGTTTTACTGAATCGATTGTAGAATCATTGACAAGAAATTCTTTCAAAGATGAAATTATTCCAGAAAAAAAGAAAGTGCATACTTTTCAAAAAGGAAAAAAAAGGAAGATGTGTATCCAGTGCTACAAGGAACTAAGGAAAACCATGTCTAGTCGAGAAGCTGACAGAAAAGTACGACGAGTGTTTACCTATTGCCAAGAATGTGAAAAATCTGTATGTTTGGAATGTTTTAATAAATCCCATACAAATGTGTAATTTTTGTTAATTTTAATTAAATGAAGGTACCGATATCGATTTTTTTTTCAATATATTTCCCATCCCTATAAAAACATCGATACAAGTTGCAAAGTCCTATTCCTTTGGTGCGGTACAAGTCACCTTTGTATCGTTAGTTAGATGTGTTGTAATTTCTAAACTATATCCTATAATCGGTGGCGACGCTAAATTTGGGTAGATCGATCCTTTAACTACCAGTTCCCATGGTCAAATTTACTATATATTTAATCAATAAAGATATATTAGGCAAAATCTAAACGTCTTGCTACAAGCCATTACAGTCTTGTACCGCACCATTGGGAGGACACAATACAATACTAAAATGGTATGTATAGCACTGAGTGAAGGTTTTAAAAATGAAGCCCCGCATCCAACGTGTTAACATAACTGGGTATATGATTTAATATATCCTTTAAATTGCCTAAGGTGCTTTCAAAGGGTCTTTGTCACACAATACACTTTGCTCAGGCCCAACTTAATCATCTTACTATCAAGAGCGTCGCCAATTTAGTGAACCCCCAAATAGCGAAGTCCACCCACCGTCATAGGAAATTTAATAACAAATTTCGTCCCCAACGTATCCCGGAAACATATCAACTTCCCTTGACGTCACGATACTATATTGTATCTATCTATAAATAGCTCTGTTTCACAGACCTTGCACTAAAGGATATTGTCGTAGCAAGTCGAGGTGCTTAGTCGGCGGTATGGTTGAGATTTTTTGAATGTGGCTTTTTTTTTTTATAAAACTGTTATTGGAATTGGAATAATCTACCTTGGATGGTAGAGTTGCTCCTTGAATGGACTACTTAGATGGAATCGGCCAACTCAAATAATCTCAAGTACACATACGAGTACCTACATCAGTCCGCGTACCACTCATGTGTGCGTATACTGTGTATATTAGGGAACTTGCATCTTTTAATTTTATAACGAAAATCAAAAATATAATCCAGCATTAAAACAACTAGCATTAGAACTTTCTTATTATTTATTTATCTGATGATTTGAAATCTGCACGCGCTGGCACCACCCGAAAACGCTCTATATTGAACTGGCTTATGCTATGACGTCACAAAATATATTCTCGGCGCGTTTACTATGGAGTAAGTCATTAATTTGCAATTATCTCCACAACATTTGCTTTAAGTCTATACTTGTCATACAAAATATCATTTCTTATTAAATATTCTGTGTAACTGTAACTTTTGACGACCGCTTTAGCCTAGTTGGTAGTGACGCTGCCTACGAAGCGAGAGGTCCTGGGTTCGAATCCCGGTAAGGGCATTTATTTGTGTGATGAGCACGAATATTTGTTCCTGAGTCATGGATGCTTTCTATGTATTTAAGTATTTATTTATCTATATAAGTATGTTTATCTTCGTCTAGTACCCATAGTACAAGCTTTGCTTAGTTTGGGATTAGGTCGACATGTGTAAGATTGTCCGCAAAAAAAAAAAAAAACTGTTAACACTTAAGTAGTCGCGCCCTAGTTTGTAACAGTTACAGTTGCTACTGGGTCCAGCGGACCCAGTTAATAATGTAAAGATAGGGTACGTATTTACTACTGAAAATAATTTTACGTCATACCTGGCCATAAAGTAGGGATTACCGCACGCTATGCGTGCGGAAAACCCCACTTCCTGGCCAGATAGAGACGTAAAATGTTGTACTTACCACGGGCGGTAATAAAGAAAGCCTCAGAGCGCATATTTATCGCCCTTGCCTTCGGCTCGGGCGTCAAATACCTGCGATCTGAGACATTCTTTGTTTAACCGCCCTAGGTAAGTAATGTACTATTAAGAAACTTATATAATCTATACATATAATAAAGCTGAAGAGGGTCGAAAGTCTGTACAAGGAAGATATTCGAAAAAAAATTGGCTAGGGAATACTTAAAATCGATAACAGAACACGTTCCAACAGTTTTTAGAATTTTTGTCTGTTTGTCTGTTTATCTGTTTGTCTGTTTATCTGTTTATCTGTTTGTCTGTTTATGTGACCGCGCATCACGTGAAAACGGCTAAACCGATTAAGATGACATTTAGTATAGAGATAGTTTTAATCTTGGGGAAGGACTTAGGGTAGTTTTTATCCTGGAAATCAACCCCTAAGGGGATGAAATGGGGGGTGGAAATTTGTATGGAGCTACTTAAACCGCTGCACGGATTTGGATGAAATTTGGTATATAATTAGTTTGAGTCCCGGGAAAGGTCAAAGGATAGTTTTTATCCCGAAAATCTTCCCTTTAGGGGGTAAAATGGAGGGGTGAAAATTTGGATGTAATCCATTTTGATAAAATTTGGTTAAGAGTTAGTTTAAGTTCTTGGGAAGGACATTGGATGGTTTTTATTCTGGAAATCTTCTCCTAAGGGGGGGGGGGGGGTGGTGAAATTTTGGATGGACTCCGTTTAGACCAAATTTGGTATAGATATAGTTTGAGTCCCGGAGAATGACAATGTATAGTTTGAATCCCGAAAATCATCCCTCAAGGGGATGAAATAGGGATGAAAATGTGGATAAATCCTATTTAGTTAAAATTTGGTATAGAGATAGAAGGAGTCCCAGGGAAGGACAATGCATAGTTTTTATCCTGAAAAATCATCTCCTAAGGGGGTGAAATGAGGGGTGAAAATTTGGATTGAACCGATTTGGATGAAATTTGGTATGGAGATAGATAAGAGTCCTGGGGAAGGACTTAACATAATTTTTAGTCCAGAAATCATCTCCTAGGGGGGTGAAATGAGGTATGAAAATTTGGATGGAACCCATTTACGGTATAGCGAGTTGTAGTCTTGGGGAAGGACATAGGATAGTTTACTCCCGAAAATCATCCCCTAAGGGGGTGTAATTGGGGGTGAATATTTGTTTGTGATCCATTTTGATGAAATTTGGTTGAACGATAGTTTGAGTCCCGGAGTATGACAACGGATAGTTTTAATCCCGAAAATCATCCCCTCAGGGATGAAATAGGGGGTGAAAATTTGGATAAAACCCATTTAATAGATGAAATTAGGTAAAGAGATAGAAGGAGTCCTAGGGAAGGACAATGCATAGTTTTAATCCCGAAAAATCATTTCCTGAGGTGGTGAAATGAGGGTTGAAGATTTCGATAGAACCCATTTAGATGAAATTTGGTATAGAGAGAGGTCTCAGTCCAAGGAAAGAACATAGAATAATTTTTATTCCGGAACACATGAAAGGAGGAAATAAGGGGAACACATAAGGGGGTGAGAAATGGTGAATGAAAATTTGGATTGAACCCATTTACGGTATAGCGATAGTTAAGGAAGGACATAGGATGGTTGTATCCCGAAAATCATCTCCTAAGGGGGTGTAATTGGGGGTGGAAATTCGTTTATGACACATTTTGATAAAATTTAGTTGAAAAATAGTTTGAGTCCTAGAAAAGGACATATGATAGTTTATATTCCGGAAATCATCCCCTAAGGGGGTGAAATGGGGGTAAAAATTTGGATGTAGCCCATTTAGATGAAATTTGGTATGGAGATAGTTTGAGTCCTGGAGCATTCTCCAAGGAGGTGAAATAGGGGGTGTAAAATTGGATGGAACCCATTTACGGCATAGCGGTAGTTAGGAGTCCTGGAGAATAGGAACATTACATAGGTAAATATATGTATGTGACGTTCCAAGGGTAAAGGTACCTTATGGCGGTAGTTTCGAAAATGTTTCCTAAAACGGGGTAAAAAAGACGTTTTATTATGGTTATTTTGAAAACTATTAGATGTAACATTTTGTTGACGTATCTTTATTTTTAATATAAAATATTTAAATTACAAGTCAGTTAATTTAGTCCTACGGTTTAGTAGAAAAGGTCCTTACGGCCGTGTGATATGAAAAATGCAAAATAATACTGAAAAAAGCCTACATGCATCTATTATGGTGAGGAGGGTCATAGACACCAAGTTTGCGGCGGAGTATATTTTGTAAAAAAAGGCGTTCGCAGTAAGCTAATCTATAAAATCATGCAACTCAGCCATAATGACCCTTTCCTTCATATCCATACTTATATTACAAATGCGAAAGTAACTATGTCAGTCTGTTACCTTTTCATGCTTAAACTGCTGAACCGATTGAGATGAAATTTGGTGTAGAGATACTTTGAATTCCGGGCCCTTCCCAAAGAATCCTTACTAAAGATAGTTTTATCTGGAAATTCATCACCTAAGGGGGTGAAAAGGGGGGAGAAAGTTACGATTTAAACGAGTTCCGCGCGGACGAAGTCGCGGGCAAAAGCTAGTTCTGTAATAAAGAAATAAAACAACCATTTTATATAATCAACAGTTTAGTTTGACGGTTTAACGTAAAAACTATAAGAGCTATACTGTTACTTGGTAAGTAGATGTTTTCTGTGAACCGCATTAAGATTTTCACACAAAAATCGAAAAAAAAACATTAAGTTTTAGGGATCCCCATACTCAGAACTGAAACTCAAAAAATTTTTTTTCATCAAACCCATACATAGTGTGGGGTATCTATGGATAGGTCTTCAAAAATGATATTGAGGTTTCTAATATAATTTTTGTCTAAACTGAATAGTTTGCGCGAGAGACACTTCCAAAGTGGTAAAATGTGTGTCCCCCCCCCTGTAACTTCTAAAATAAGAGAATGATAAAACTAAAAAAAATATATGATGTACATTACCATGTAAACTTCCACCGAAAATTGGTTTGAACGAGATCTAGTAAGTAGTTTTTTTTTAATACGTCATAAATCGTAAACCGCAATTTATTTCACGGAACCCTTCATGTGCGAGTCCGACTCGCACTTGGCCACTTAAAAGTGGCTGTGATATACGGACGGACATACAGACAGACAGACATGACGAATATATAAGGGTTCCGTTATTTGCCATTTGGCTACGGAACCCTAAAAACCGCTAGGTAATAAAAATATCAAAAATATTCATAGTATTTTTGGCACTTTCAATTGTTATGCTAATAATCTGTTTTGTTTATTCGTAGTTTCTTATTTTTGCTATATTTTTTATGACTATTATATGCTTTACGTTTATTATAGGAAAACAATAGATATGAGCTCGTAAAATCAACTAACCCGAAAACTCAAACAGAACTGAGACACACTCAAAAAATTTGGTTATTTTACTCTAACGTACCAAAACAACGAACACAAATAGGTTTTGTATGTTCTCCACAAATAAAAACATTGCACTTCTTGCAAAAGAGTTTTGTTTTTCTGTCCTTGAATGCATTATAATCACTTAAGAAATAAAATATACAAATTACAAAATTAGTCGCTACTGGACCCATCGGACCCACATACACAAAATATTAAGGTTTCGTAAATGGTCGCTACTGGGTCTAGCTGACCCGTACGCACCTTATACATCCATAACACGCGAGTGCGGCGCGCGGACCGATTGGTGGCGCGACGATTCGACACGCGGAACATTCGTTGGAAGGTACTAAGAACGGCAACGTCACGTGATGCAAAAATACGAAGTTATTGCTTATAATGAACACTACTGGGTCCCGTGGACCCATTAGCGACTACTTAAGTGTTAAATGTTATTTTATCGAATATTTTTTTTCGTAATTTTAACGTGAGATAAAACTAATGCAATCTTTTTTTTATTTTATTCTGTATGATATTTCTACGTATATCCGCATCAATTGAGTGCAATTCATTCGAAATTGAAGTCCCATGCAAGTTCCCCATTGTAAATGGAGCGTAGGACTAAAAATGTCTGATGAGACTGTATTGCAGCAGCTAATAATTTTACTGTGGTTATTATCTAGGGAAAATGCTCGTACTCTAGCCGTTGAAAATTTGGTTCATAAGTATTTTGAGTGACGGCGTCGATAAAATCAATGCTCGTGTTTCAAGGTGGGGCGGGCACCCTAATCTTTCTTCAATTCTTCATACTGACTTATCAAATTTTGTGGGTGCCGTTTGAATGAACGATAATTCAATACCTAGACAATTTGTTCGTGGGTAAATGCTAACTAATACATATAAAGCCGATTCACTTTATTCAAAACTTATTTTATTATGTTCGCTATCATTTAGATAGCGAATTCTACTATTATATTAAGAGTACCCATTACCCATCGATATCGTGAAAAGTGATATTCATACTTAAGTCAAAAAGTTTATTCTTTATTGATGTTAATTCATTCGTCTTTACTACAATATGGAAATGCCTACGTTGGTGTGCGATATTCGGTGCTGCAACATCCCTGCCAATTAAGACCTACATAGGTTAGCATAGACAAGCGCCATTTTGCGACAGCCACAGTACCCGAACGTTAAGACACGCGACTTTCAATCTGAAGATCGTGGGTTCAAACACCGGCTCGTCCCACTGCATCTTTTCAAAAACTTACGTACGAAATATCATTTGATATTTAACAGTGATTTTTCGGTGAAGGAAAACGGTCTAATAGGGTTAGTTTTTCCTCTGGGTTGGAAGGTCAGATGGCAGTCGCTTTTGTAAAACCAGTGCCTATGCCAAGTTTTGGGATTAGGTGACCTCGGGCTTCTTTAGGCCACAACCGGGATAACGCTAGGAGAATGAGACAAGCGCCATTTTACGCGAAAATACGAGTGGGATAGATCGACGGTAAAACTGTGGAACAAACGAATATTCGTTGTCGTCATCCGCTCGAATAAAAATGATAAACATTATATTTTTAATGAAGGCTCTCGCTGCATTATTAATATTTATTAAGTAGCTTTTACCTTTTTAGCCGATATAGATATATTTAGCAATTTTTTGGCGAGCCATCTTGTTTATTATTTCTCAGGAAAACAACATTGCGTTTTAATGAATATACGAACAAAAACATTACCTATCTAAAATCTTCTATAAATGATATTAAGGGCTTATGGACACCGCGTTTTTAAAAGCGCCGTCGATGCGCGTTTGTGTCAGTTTACACGTGATTCGATACAAACGTGCATCACCGCGCGTTTTAAAAACGCGGTGTGCATAGGCTCTAAAGCCGGCCACCCACGCTAGATGGTTATGCCTGCACAGTTCATTTGTGCAGGCATAACTGTGCATATACACGTTCAGATATGTCATACGTACACGTTCAGTTATGTTATGTCATACGTACACGTTCAGTTATGTCATACGTACACGTTCAGTTATGTCATACGTACACGTTCAGTTATGTCATACGTACACGTTCAGTTATGTCATACGTACACGTTCAGTTATATCATACATACGTACACGTTCAGTTATGTTATACGTACACGTTCAGTTATATCATACATACCACACGTTCAGTTATGTCATACGTACACGTACAGTTATGTCATACACACCACACGTTCAGTTATGTCATACGTACACGTTCAGTTATGTCATAACACGATTGCAACTGCACAGTAATCAACAGGGCTGAGAACACAAAATACCTAGGCATCATGCTTGACCAGCGACTCTCGTGGCATACACATACTGAACTGATCTTAACCAGAACGCGTAAAATGATGTATATATTTAAAAACCTCAAACATATAGCCTCGAAAAATCTACTCAATCAAATTTACGTTTCCTTGGCCCAGTCTGTCCTTGTATACTGCATCCCTATATGGGGTGGTGCCACCAAAACGAAGTTTATTGAGTTAGAGAGAGCACAAAGAGCGCTGTAGAAGGTGATGTACTCCAAACCCTATAGGTTCCCTACAAAAAAGCTGTACGAAATTTGCGAGCTGATGACTGTCAGAAAGTTGTACGTGTTACATGCTATCTTGAGAAGACACAAAAGTACTTCTTTTAAACCTAACGTCACAATGACGAGAAGGAGATTGCCAAAGACAATCCCCTCCGCGACAGCTAACTCTGTTTACGCTAGGAGACAATACGAGTTCCAGTCTATTCACCTATACAACCTAATAAATCCTCTTTTTGACATCAACTCCACAAACTTTAAAGAGTGTAAAAAGAAAATGATTACTTGGCTAAAAGATAAAAACTACTCCGATGTAGAAAGCTTACACACACACACACACACACACACACACACACACACAGTATTTAAAATAAACAATTAGTATTAGTTTTAGGAGATTTACTCCTCTTATATTATATTATTATTTAAACATGTTCTGTGCACTTCTGTACGTTTCAAGTTACACTCTATGGAAGAGCGGTATCTCTTGACACAGGTATCTCGATACTTAAAAAGAGACACCAACCTGTATTTAGTTAAGTTATGTTAAGTTACTGAATAAACTATTTTTCATTTTCATTTCATACGTACACGTTCAGTTATGTCATACACACCACACGTTCAGTTATGTCATACGTACACGTTCAGTTATGTCATACACACCACACGTTTAGTTATGTCATACGTACACGTTCAGTTATGTCATACACACCACACGTTCAGTTATGTCATACACACCACACGTTCAGTTATGTCATACGTACACGTTCAGTTATGCCTGCACAAATGATGCCTGCAGGCATAACCATCGGGTATAACTTAGCGTGGGTGGCTGGCTTTATATTTACCTGGTCCTGACCCAGGGCTTTATGTACCGATTTACCTATAAATATCCTCCAAGGAAGGTAATCAATCAATTCATAAGGGAAAACGGGAACAAAAACCGCCACGTATTGAGTTTCGCCGGCAGGTGAGCGATGGAATGAAATCAGGTGATCTATTATTTAGCTGACGAAAAGTCGTGATACCTATTTATTTTGGGGAGTATCGAATTCGGTGAAAACTTCGTGATGATTTTAAATAAAATGTAATGTATGTATTAATTTTTTTATAATAATATATAATAAGTGGCGGAAAAAAGGGGAGGCCTTTGCCCAGCAGTGGGACACAATATAGGCTACAAAAAAAAAAAATATATAAATAAAATCGAACCCCACAGAAAGCTCGCTACGGCTTGCGTTATGGATATGGTTTGTTCTACTTAAAAGGACGTAAAGTACCTACTTAAATTAAAACCCTAACCAATACCGACATTCTGCTGTTTAATTGTAATCTTCAAGGGGTTGTAAAACATTTACGCATAAACAATAGAACAAACAGTAGCTACTCCAATACACGTGCCGCACTTCGGTCAGTTTTATGGCTTTATATCTTTGTTATCTTTTTCTTTCATATTTAGCAACAAAGAGAAGTTATACAATCCCACGTTAAGTGCCTTATCGTCATTTTAAGTGGAACGGACTATACGAGGATTCATATTGAATAGCAGTTCCAGAAACATAATTAAGTATATTCGTGGAGATCAATCTTGAAAGAAACCTAAGGAACCAACATATCTACACCAACTCGGACAGCCAAGCTGCTCTGCTGGCACTAGAATCACTAGAGTCCTACTCTTAACTAGTCCAGAATTAAAAATAATCTAAACACGCAGGCAAACTCCAACAAAGTCATACTTAGATGGGTACCAGGGCACTCCGACATTGTAGGAAACGAAAAAGCAGATGAACTTGCAAGGCAGGGTGCAGACACGGCCCTGGTCGGCCCGGAACCGTTCTGTGGCATCACAAAACGGAAAGCATATTCTCTGCAACAACAATATAAACAACGCGGAAAAATCAGAGGCAATCAAGCTGTGGAAGTTCACCAAAGGACAAAAACAAGCTAAAGCCCTGATCGAAGGGTTCAATAGTAAGCTGTCTAAAGAGTTATTACAATTCAAAAGGCACAAAACATGCGCAGTGACAAGAATCCTGACAGGACATTGCAAATTGAACAAACACCTGTTTCAAATGGGTATGAAGCAGGACACAACCTGCAGGTTCTGCCAGGAGACAGAGGAGACTGCAAAGCACATTCTCTGCTCCTGCGGACCACTCATGCATAAAAGAAGTACCTACCTAGGGCGGCACATAGTGCACCCACAAGAAGTACAACATATCACCGCCCAAAGAATCTGGAATTTCCTGGAGGCAACGGGACTTAACGGTGAACTCTAAAGCAAGGGCTGCCACAATAGATCACTTGCTGGTCGAAGCGGCACATTAAGGCCCACAAACAAAATAATAATAAAAATAATAATATTCATGCATTAGACTAGCAGTAGCGCTAGTAGACTCAAGCTCTGACTCAGGGTCTTAAATAAACATAGCTTTTTTCATATCTTCTTTCCACGGTTACTGTAAATATGTTTTATGTTTATTTTTTGTGGGTAACCCAGCAGGGGTTCCGCAAATATTTTTTGTTATTACCTACGTAACTTTCGATAAACGTATCGACCACCTGATGCGCGCCCGACTGGGGCGACACAGTACCTGCATCATACAAAGTGTTATTAAAATCAGCTCAGTGGTTTTTGGGTAGCCGTAACGTAACATAACAATTAACATTATCGTCGTCATTGTTTATCGTCGTCTAGTACCCATAGTACAAGCTTTGCTTAGTTTGGAACTAGGTAGATTTGTGTGAGACTAAAGTTGCGGTATTTAATTAACTCATATTCGCAAAAAGCAAATGCCAGTTAAAATTAACTTTAAATATTTATCGACTAAAAAACCCATGCACTAGTTTTATTGTCAACTATTTAATTTAACTTATTTTACAATATAAGAAGAAAAGAAAGAAAAAATATAGGTACATTTAATCATAAGAAAAGTAATAAAACACAACATAGAATAAAAGTACCATGAAATGGTCCACGAAAAGTATACAGAAAAAAAACCAAAGAACTTGTGAAAACACATTGAAAAATAAAATAAATATCAATACCTACAAATATTTCAACTAAATAGCTTATTAACATAAGAATAAATGAAAACAGACAACATAAAAAAATATTATATTAATAAAGAAATCCGTGAACGCGAGCCTGCCACAGACGCCAGAGACAAACAGAACATTAAAAAAAATTTAACTGGGTCAAGGTCGCTTCACGCTTTTACAATAGGGAATGGATGAAAATTTTAGAAGTGCCTGATTTTTTTTTGTGATAGGAATAACCTAATTAGCTGCGTCAATTATTTTTGAAAAATATAAACAGTTTCTTCACTTACGTTTTGGGGTTAGGACGGCGAATGAAACACTTTCCTTGATCCGTCTCATATTACAAAAAAATATTTTAAATATCTGACCCTGGCAATGACAAATATAGCTGCTGCAGCTGTCAATATCATTGCTAGTGTCAGTTTACAACGAGTTTTAAGATATTTTTTTGTAATATGAGACGATCAAGCAAAGTGTCTTATTTGCCGTCTTAAACCCAAAACGTAAGCGAGAAAACTGTTTATATTTATCAAAAATAATTGACACACCTGAAAAGTCTGCCGCTTTTTGCTGGTGCTAAAGAAGTTTATACCAATCACAAAAAAAAATCAGGCATTTCTAAAATTTTCATTAATTCCCCATTATCACTACCCCAATCTACATAATATGTAAGTGTGTTATAGGATAGTCAAGTCTACGTTAAGCTTTAATATCTAGGAACAAATATATTTAACCTTGATAAGATTTTGGAGCTCGTATTTCAGATTTGTTCACACCCTACTCTACTATATACTCTATTGACAATGAATGCCAAAAGTAATCCTATTTTCGGGTCACACGTCACACGCCACGAATCTTTGGACGAGACTTCAGAAAAATATCAATAATGGTCCGGTTCTGGAATTCAGTTAAATATTTGTGTTTGACAAAATATCTGATAAGGCGAGGTAATGGTAGGATGCACAAGGTTTTAGGTGGGGTAAGAGAAACAGTACCTACCCCTAAAGTCCAATAACCCTTAAGTGTACGTTTTCTTAGATGTCCTCTTGGTAACAGACCTTACGTTCGTTGGGAATGTTTTTTTATAGTTCACGGGTGGCACTGTCACTTTATAATAAGAGAGGCCATAATATCGCTATCCTTTATGTGTGTATGTTTAATTGTTTATCATTGACTGTATAGATTATATGCTGGATATGTAATTGGTTTTAATTTGCAATCTATGTAATTCATTTGTTGGAATTTCTCCGCTATCCAAATGTTGTCTGGAATACTGATTAGTTAGGTGTGAAATAAAGAGTAGGTACTTAAATTATAAATTAAAGGAAAAAATTAAAAATTCAGGCTCCTATTCTTTCCGATCCGATTTCTCAATATAATTTGAGACGTTGGTGCCGTTAAGAAGCCTAAGTCTTCTAGGTAGATGTCGCCACACACGCCTCTCTTGGCGTTGTAAGAAGGAACTAATTGAAAGATTTATTGGCCGAGACAGGTTGTCCCGATAGCTCAGTTGATTAGTAACAGCGACGGGCCATGTATGCCTGTGGTCACCAGTTCTAATCCGGGTTTAATTTGAAATATATAAATTTCGTTAGCAGCGTTACTGCTTAATACAAAATTAAAGAGTACTTAATATTGTATTGTATCGCCATGTCATGGGTTGTGCTAAATGAGCGCCAACACTTTCGGCAAAATAGGCACTGCTATAAAAATATCACATGGATATTCGCCTATTCTACTGACCACCATACGATTAAATAAATATCATGTCATGAGTGGTCTCTGAAACCACTTCAATCCATCCTCCCCATGAACCCCGGATATAGTGCAAACACCCCACGGGCCCCGCGGCCAACCCTAACGGAGGCAGGTTTTGTAGTTCTGCAAACTCAGTAATTAAACAATTAACTTAAATTGCGTAGGTAACGAGGATGCTTTACGATGCGTCCTAAACAAGGGTTGGTAAGGATGACTTACTCCATTTTTAATTAAAGAACCCAGATGTCCGAGAAACCCTTTATTAACAAACTCGCTTACGCTGAAGATAGAATAGGGGAAGAGAAGACAATGGTAATTAGTAGGTATTATCTAATAACGCGAGGAATATATGACTATTTTGATGGGGGACTGCTCTGGTAAAGTTAAACATTGAATTGAAAGTCACATGAATCATGTTTTAAATAAAACGTATATGGTATTTAAACTTTAATTACAGTCGTGGTTAATGCTCAAGAACACTCGTCCCGAAGAAGAATTCCCGAAGGGCTCGATACACGTCGCCCCACTATAGTTCTGTCCGTCGCCTACTCAATACATGAGTGCAAACGTTATGATTACAGCATAAATAAATCATTTTTTCTTTATGATTATAGTATAATTTTAAACAAGTACCCCTTTGAATTGTGAATAGTTTATGTACATAGATACGTGAATCCTACCAGAAACACTGTTGTAATAAGTTTCTGTCAAGTATCTAATAATTTGTGGCATAAGCTTTTGGAGCCAACTTTTGTACAGTCGTAAATTGAGGAGATTCCAATCAGCCCAAACATTACGATTTGGGCTCATTGCATGAGTTTGGTGTACCAATGTACCATGTGTGGTGTATGATCAAAATTCCAACCTCGGATAATGATATAAATATTGGTATTGAGAACCCCTTGTTCCTGGAGAACCACGCACGTAGCCGAACGGTCACAGGCACTTCACTTTCAATCTGGAAGGTGTGGGTTCGAACACCAGCTCGTATCACTGGGTTTTTCAATAATACTTAGTACGAAATGTCATGTGATATTTAACAGTAGCTTTTCGGTGAAAGAAAACATCGTGAGAAAACCGGTCTAATCGAAACCAGGGGGGTAAACACGTAACGTTTCGAACACGCGTCGGTACAATTTAACTGTCAATTTTCCATATAAAAAGTAACATTTAGACCTACCCGACGTTCGTACAGGGCGTTACGTGATCGACCTACAGCAGGCCGATCACGTAACGCATTGTACGTGCGTCAGGTAGATCTAAATGTCACTTTTTGTATTGGAAAATTCGACAAGTTACGTGTTTACCCTCTAGATTGGAAGGTCAGATGGTAGTCGCTTTCGTAAAACCAGTGCCCATGCCAAATGTTGGCATTAGGTACAAACGGGAAAAACGCTAGGATTTTTGACAACCTCCTACTTTTTTTTTTAAGTTGGTTATTATGGTGTTTGTTAATAGGGAATATTACTGCAATGTTCTGCCGCCAGAGGCAGCACTACCACTAATAGAAATATAGGGATTCACATACACATGCACAATTGATTGTCAAATGAGTGACAAGGATGCTTGCATAGACATTACCGCAAGTGCGAACGAGATACAATGTCAACGCTGCTAGTGTCGCCACCTACAAAGAGTTTTGCGTAATGTTCCCTATTAACGACAATCGCGGACTGTACATCGAAATGAAAACGAGAAATATGGGAGTCGCGGGCGAAACCAGAATATTGGTGATTACGAAAATGGGAATGCTGGACTGATGTTAAAATTAGAAGTTAATACTGGTTCTCTGGTCTAACCTGGTCCGTTGGAGATGTGGAACACAGATCTTTGGAGTCGCAAACAGAGCACCGTCGGTCGTAGTTTCCAGGTCACCTGAACCAAGTTTACTCTCAACTCTTACCTCCAGCGTCAGCTACTTAACCTCAGATTACGTCCAAAAACCTTCGGCAGCCTCCCAAATCATTTCACTGATACTCAACAAGTTTAGTACTGCTAGTGGTGACCTTAAATTTTATTAATTCAACAACAGCGGCAAAAGGATTGTTCCCTGTCCGAAATTCGGAAGCTAACAGGACGATTAAAGTTAGGAGTGGGGGAAATAGTGTGACCAGCACAACAGTAGATTTTCGGGAGTAAACTATCCTATGTCCTTCCCCAAGACTCCAACTCGCTATACCGTAAATGGGTTCCATCCAAATTTTCATACCCCATTTCACCCCCTTAGGAGATGATTTCTGGACTTAAAATTATGTTAAGTCCTTCCCCAGGACTCTTAATTATCTCCATACCAAATTTAATCTAAATCGGTTCTATTCAAATTTTTACCCCTCATTTCACCTCCTTAGGAGATGATTTTTCAGGATAAAAACTATGCATTGTCCTTCCCTGGGACTCTTTCTATCTCTATACCAAATTTAAACTAAATGGGATTTATCCACATGTTCATCCCTATTTCATCCCCTTGGGGGATGATTTTCGGGATTCAAACTATCCATTGTCATTCTCCGGGACTCAAACTATATCTATACCAAATTTGGTCTAAACGGAGTCCATCCAAAATTTCACCCCCCATTTCACCCCCTTAGGAGAAGATTTCCTGAATAAAAACTATCCAATGTCCTTCCCCAGAACTTAAACTACCTCTAAACCAAATTTTATCAAAATGGATTACATCCAAATTTTCACCCCTCCATTTTACCCCCTAAAGGGAAGATTTTCGGAATAAAAACTATCCTTTGACCTTTTCCGGGACTCAAACTAATTATATACAAAATTTTATCCAAATCGGTGAAGCGGTTTAAGTAGCTCCATATAAATTTCCACCCCCCATTTCATCCCTTTAGGGGTTGATTTGCAGGATAAAAACTACCGTAAGTCCTTCCCCAAGCCTAAAACTATCTCTATACCAAATTTCATCTTAATCGGTTCAGCGGTTTTCACGTGATGCGCGGTCACATAAACAGACAAACAGATAAACAGATAAACAGATAAACAGACAAACAGACAAAAATTCTAAAAACTGTTGGAACGTGTTCAGTTATCGATTTTAAGTATCCCTAGCCAATTTTTTTTCGAATATCTTCCATGTACAGACTTTTGACCCTCTTCAGCTTTATTATATCGTCGACCGTAGGTTCAATTAAGGTAATACGATTACAATAATACGATTTTTCAGGAGAGGCCGACAAAGTTTTTTTTCGGACTAAATCGCGCATATTTTTTTTTGTAATTCAGTTTTTTTGGATCTGATTTCACACATAATCTTATATTTTGGTGCTCTATCTACCTGTTCAACGTTTATTTTAATAATTAAGCTATTTTAGAAAATAGATGTCCCTTACACCAACGTGTTTGGTTGCTAATGTCCCTTACAAGCCAAGTATTTTGTAGTCTCGTCCCTTACGCTAAATTGACCTCTACGCTGAATCCAATATATTGATGATAAATTAACGTAAAGGACTTGTTGCAAAATGTATGTTAAGGTAGAATAGTGTAAATCAATTATTGCTTAAAAAAAAGATCACAAATTTGACGTAAGGTTATCTTGAAATTGCAAAACGTTACACAAATTAATTTAAGAGATACAAATATGTATTGGAACTTTGTGTCGTATTTTTTTTTGTATCTTTAATTACGAGTACATGCAATATTTGTACATGTAATAGCTAATTTTTATTACTTGGAATTAAAAAACTGTAACTTTACTAAATTTGTTTATTATAAATATTATAATCTCACAAAAAAGGTAACACTTTTACCTGTAGGTACAGTATTAGTATTTACTTATCTACTACAACAACTACTAAGATAACCAATGTTATCTTACGACTCCTTTTGGATAAAAGAGTAGCTACAAGCAACAAAATGATCATCTTAGAGCCTACTATTAGGCATTATAAATCAAATATAAAAAAATCGCCTACCGCTTCATAAGCTTTCTATTGAGATCAATGTGTTAAAATACGGAGATCGATAAACGTTAATTAAATTAAAGGTTGTTTTTATCAACATTATCTTCTTAAAAAACTGTAGCTTTACTAAATTTGTTTATTATAATCTCGCAAAAAAGGTAACAATTTTACCTGTAGGTACAGTATTAGTATTTACTTATCTACTATGTCAACTACTAAGATAACCAATGTCATCTTACGAGTCCTTTTGAATAAAAGAGTAGCTACAAGCAACAAAATAATCATCTTATATCTTATTATGCCTGCTAGGCATTATAAATCGAATATAAAAAAATCTTCTACCGCTTCATAAGCTTTCATTTGAGATCAATGTTTAAAGATACGGATATCAATAAACGTTAATTCAATAAAAGTTTGATTTTATCAACAATATCTTCTTAAAAACTGTAGCTTTACTAACTTTGTTTATTATAATATCGCAAAAAAGGTAACAATTTTACCTGTAGGTACAGTAAGGTGCATTCGGGTAACTCCGAAAATCGGGTTATTCCGAATGATCTACAAAAGTGAGTCTTATATCGTTCTGACACAATGTGTACATATTCATTTTTTATTCGGAGTTACCCTCCTAAAAAAATACTATTGGATTGGTAGAAATTATCGGAATTACCCGATTTTCGGATTTACCCGAATGCACCTTATTAGTATTTACTTATCTACTATGTCAACTACTAAGATAACCAATGTCATCTTACGAGTCCTTTTGGATAAAAGAGTAGCTACAAGCAACTAAATAATCACCATAGAGCCTACTAGGCATTATAAATCAAATATAAAAAAAATCTTCTACCCCTTCATAAGCTTTCAATTGAGATCAATGTGTAAAATACGGAGACCAATAAACGTTAATTAAATTAAAGGTTGATTTTATCAACATTATCTTCTTCATCCGTTTGGTTTAAAGTGTCAGTCACTTTAGCGCAATATGGTAGCTGCAAATAATCTTTGTGAAATCTACTAGGCATAGCAATTACACACATTTTTTTCAAATTGTTATATTTTACCAAAGATATCGGCAGCCTGTGGTTATACAAAGGTTTTTATGGTTTCATTTTCAACTCTTATATCAAGTGAGTCTGCTGGTGGTGAAGGCACTCTAACACAGGGACTGCATAACCGAAAAATACCGGTATTCTATTTTAACGGTATGACGTCATATCGGTTGTCAAATAGCGGTTTCGGTAGCGGAACCTTTATATTTCACTACCGAAATATAAACCTACCTTTATTTTTTCCGGTACCGTAACCGCTATTTAAAGGTACTGATATATCAACTTTGGCCTGGAGTTGTTGCCAAACCGCCGGCAAAGGCTCTGCTGCTTTGTCTTTTAGTCTTTCAATGTTTAGTAGCCAATGCTTCCTCTGTAGAGTGCCAGCTCGCTTACTTTTCTCGATAACCTTTATAATACCGGTATGATAAAGGTTACGGTATCGTTTTAAACTGGTACCGCTAACCGTTATTTCAAAACGTTTACGGTACCGTTATGTTCGCGCGGCGCGCATAACTTTAACGACATAACGGTACCGTAATGGAATACCGGTTTCATACCGGTATAACCGTAACCGAAATCAGTCCCTGCTCTAACAGACATTTTACCTTTTCCCCTACCCTTTAACTTCGCTTTTCCCTTGCTACTTTTCGTTTTAGGTTCTGGAATACTATCTTTCTCTTCGGGTGCTTTGATTACATGAACAAGATATCCCTCTTTCATGGAGTGTCTGGTTTTCATGGTTTTCAGGTCTTTTTTCTTCATCATAGCTATTCTGATTTTAGTAACTTGCAACTCCTTCAACTTTGGTAGAAACATATTTTCTGTCACAGGGTCCCAGTCAATGAAATCCTTGTATTACTCCATAACGGTTACGACGTAGGAATTTTATATTCTTTCTTGCGGCTTCCATTTATTTATTTATTTATCGTATGGCGGTTACACACTGGTACATATATGTATTCGTATTGATGTCGCTGATATGGTTCCAGTGTGCGCTGCGAGGTTCAGAAGGAACAGTGCAGCTGCCGAGTCCATGTAACTAGGCCATTGCGTGTAACTCCAAGCAGTCAGTTTTCGCACTTCACGTTCAATAACTGAGTGCATGCTGTCAACAGGCATGTAACTATGACCGGTATATAAGTAGTTAATCTGAATTGTCTCCATATTTTTAGATATTGACGAGAAATATAGCAATATTGACAGAACCGTCCTGTTACGATTTCAATCGCAATACAGGATAAGTTTTCTTATTCCTCTGTCATCAAAGTCTTTCAGGTACTTGAAAAGACAGGATCCTATTCCGTAACATTCACCCCAAACATAGCAAAACCATTTTTACCACATTCTCCTTGTTAAAAAACGGACACAATCCCGATTACATGACAGGTGAATGCACACTGATATGTCTTTAGGGACTTTGTTGATGCCCGGGCGCAGCTTTCGCATAAGGTACTATCATTCTCTCTTTCGCACACAGAAATACGTCGCCGCATAGAAAAGGACGGCAGTAGCGTAAGCAAGTGCGCGTAATCTTGTGTTATGAAATTAGAAGTGTTTGTAAACAAAGGTAACAGGGATATATTCATTAGTTCTCTCGAACAAATTGGTGTAACGGATACTGGACCCAAACATAATTCGAATCAAATTAGCGTAACGGATACATTGCTTAAAGTATGACAATGCAAATTGACGTAAGGGACAACTATTTCAACCTGTGTGCTAACATTTTTAGGGTATGGGTGATATTTATCTTTTGAGATAGTAAAAGCATTAGTGTAAAGTAAGTTTTATGGTTATCTCTTTAATATTAACCATGTAAACGTAATTCTTTGATTGCAAAGACCCTTACCTTATTCAAAGTGGATTGGTGGTGGTAATTACACCATTTAAAGTTACAATTTAAAAAAAATAACCCGATACATTGTTATGATGGAGCTGATTTGACTTGGGACCCAAAAAAAAACAGTAGGGTAAGGGACATTTCTTTTTAGCTAGAATTTTTTTATATATACCATTCGAAAGAGCGAAAAATTCTGAACAAAACTGTATACTCAACTCATTTTGCGTATTTTGTCCCTTACCTTAATTGAACCTACGGTCGACGATATGTATAGATTTTGTTTTTATTTTATTTATTTTTAGTATTTTGTTGTTTATGTATTATGTTCTTGTACATACATACATACATAGAATCACGCCTCTTTCCCAGAAGGGTAGGCAGAGATCACGGATCTCCATTTGCTACGATCCTGAAAAACCACTTTCGCTTCACTCACTTTCATAGCATTTCTCATACATGCTCGTCGGTTTAGGGTACTTTTGACCTGGCCTTTTTGTAAGATTTCTCCAATTTGATCGGAAAAAGTTCGCCTAGGTCTTCCTCTTCCAACTTGCCCTTCCACTCTTTTTATATACACTCTCTTCGTTAATATTCTTTCATCCATCCTCTCTACATGCGCAAACCACCTTAAAATACCCTTCTCAATGTTCGTGACTATCTCTCCATCCATTCCACACTTATCTCTTATCACACTGTTTCTGACTCTATCACTCAATTTCACTCCACACATACTCGTACTTCTCAACGCTCTCATTTCTACTGCATTCACTTGACTTTGATGTCTTTTCTGCCACACCCAACTTTCGCTACCATACATAAGTGTGGGCACCAACACTCCCCTATGCACAGCCACGCGTGCTTTTTGCGATATTTTCTGGCTGCCCATAAAGGCATTCAGTGCCCCATTCACTCGATTCCCCGCATTCACTCTCCTTTCAATATCTTTCTCATGCTTTCCGTCTTTATGTTTTTGTCATACTATAAATTAAAATTATAAAACGATATGGACCTTGAAAGTTTAGAAAAAATATGCATTTTTATTGTACAAGAGTAGATTTAAAGGTACCAATAGAACCTTACGCTGTTGTAGCAACAAAATGTTACGACAACTATGGACCTTAACGCAGTATTTCGCGACCGAAACAGCAATTTACTTGATTTTCCATACAACGATTAGTACAAATACTCGTAGCGAACTGTGACGTCATACTTTTATATCAATTAGAATCGTTTCGGCTGCGCCAGCGAGGTCCGTATTTGACTCAAATTTTTGGGTATTTATATTCTTTAATTGTAGTTGCCCGCTCCCATAAAAACATTTGTTGCTCTCCAAAAATTGGTTCGAATGGCATCGTAAGAAAAATCTTAGGGCACAAGCCTATTACGTTTCACTCACTGCTTTGATTGCATTTTCCGGCGACTAAACAGGATGTGGCCTGTAAGTGGGGCAAGTAATTAAAAGGACTTATCTTTAAACGATCCGAGGTGATCCAAATATATTATTGAACGAGCGAGCGAAGCGAACGAAGTTCTCTCTTTAATTTTGGCCCAAAAAAAATTCGTATGCACTCCAGCTGTTCTCCTCTACAAGTCACATTTCTCAACCCATTCACGTGACATTTTATGAGCAGGTATTATTATATAGTTTTTTTTGTTGATTCAGTTTTCTTTTTATAGTCTTTGACTCGCGAGCCCCACAGCTCACATAGTGACTAGTTTATTTAGATTAAAGGATCTCGACATGGAATATGATATTGACTGTCAGTTGTTGAATACTAATCTTAGTGGGATAACTATAATTTATAGTGTTAGTTCCTAGGTATAGTGTTTTTATACACTAGCTGCTCGCGCGGTTCCGCCAACGTTACAATTATTAGTTAATGAAACAATTTCTTTTGGATAAGAAAATCCGGGGATTACCAAACACACTTACAAAGCCACAACTTTACCTTTATTATATTAATGCGCGCACGCAGCTGCTGCGTGAGGCGCCAATGACGCGCGCGCTGCGCACTCTGAACCTCATAGGGACTGATCTAGATCTGTTTTTCTGTACACTGAGTGAATTTACAAGGATGGCTTTGTTTAAAATTTGTTATTATAAATAATTAGTTATAAGGTGTTGTGCAAAATTATCGCATTGGGTCTATCCTGTAATGATAATTGTATGTATGGAAATAAATAATAAAAAAAAAATAATAAAAATATAGAGATAAACGATTTTTGCAAGTAAACTTTTTTGATTTCACTCCATTAAACTAGGTATCACTACTAATTTGTCTCTGTTACATTCTATACTCTGTATGTTGCCCAATGGGAACTGAAACTCTGCACACACTGATCTTCCTTGCAACCCGTAATTAAAACTCAAACACATACATCACTCAAAGTCAACGGAATCTACTCGTATTGGAATCCCTCGACCCACCGTTATGGTGGAACTTTAAGAACGTACCCGGGCGATCCGAGTAACTTTAATTAATAAACAACCTACTACGGACTCTGTACTATTCAAATTATACATTTTGGGATGGTAGAGACAATTAACGAACAAACTTGCTTTTTGCTTCGAATACATTTACAAGTATAAGGGTATCGAACGTGGAATCAAGGGTCTCCATTTTGCAACCAATAATTTCATTTCAATTTAATATTTCTCCGTCCCCGTTTCTCGTAAACCATACCTCCATGGAAGAGACACCTTTATGTCTACTGCACGTGATAAAAAGAGATGCAACACTTTTCGTAAATGTTTTTATTGACAAATGTCGTTAGTAAAGAAATATTTAAATTCAATATATATAATAATAATATTCATACATATATACATACCATCACGCCTTTATCCCTAAAAGGGGTAGGCAGAGCACATGAAACTTGTGTTCCAGTGCCACTTTTAGCATAAATGTGGGTATAAAAGATCGACAAAATATGATGTTGCAGTGATAGGTTGCTAGCCCATCGCCCACAACACACTTCAACCCTGTTCCCTTAGTTGACTCTTACGACACCCACGGGAAGACAGGGGGTGGGGTGCTATTCTAACCCGACACCACACATAATATTCGATAAATAAAATTCATATTTGTTGTATTAATGTGTAGGTAGATAATAAAAAATACCGTCGTTTTTAGGGTTCCGTACTCAAAAAGTAAAACTAAGCCTATTACTAAGACTCCGCTGTCCGTCTGTCCGTCTGTATGTCTGTCTGTCTGTCTGTCCGTCTGTCACAAGGCTGTTTCTCATGAACCGTGATAGTTAGACAGTTGAAATGTTCACAGATGATGTATTTTTGTTGCCGCTATAACAACAAATACTAAAAAAACCGCGCTCGGTTGGACTCGCGCACGAAGGGTTCCTTACCATTGTCTATAAAAACGGCAAAAAAATCACGTAAGGTGTATGGGAGCCCCCCTTAAAAAAATATTCTGTTTTTAGTATTTGTTGTTATAACGGCAACAGAAATACATAATCTGTAAAAAAAATCAACTCTCTAGCTATCACGGTTCTTGAGATACAGACAGTCGAAGTCTTAGTAATAGGGTCCCGTTTTACTCTTTGAGTACGGAACCCTAAAAACAGAATTAAATAAATATTTATAGATAATGGTACGGAACCCTTCATGCGCGAGTCCGACTCGCACTTGGCCGGTTTTTATTATTTTGTTTCAACATGTATTCTTTGAGTTGGCTGATGTAAAACAGGAAAATAAGGACACAACTTTCCAGACTTTTTATTTTGGCTTAAAATACAACATATCAAGATATTTCGTTACCTAGTTCAAACACTACTATACAGGTTGAGGTGATGCATTATAATAATATGCACTAACACAAGAAGCAACACCGTGAACCAAGACAGTAAACAAATCACTTCAACACCTCAAAAACTCGCCCCTCGATGTAGCCCCTGAATCTACAAACATTAATTATCGTTAAACATTGGCTGCCAAGTATCTTGATTAAACTACTGTTTGTGCTGTATTGTTTTGACTAGTGGCGTGAAACTATTGTGAGAGCCGTCAATTGATTTTGGTAATACATGAATCAGAATGAAACGAGGGTTTAGCAAAGATTGGTGCTGCGACACGTGATATTGATTAACTAAACAATGGAAATGCTAGTAAGAAGGTGGGTAGACAGAAAATGAATTAATTTATATTCATGCTCAATGGAAAGGTCATGATAGACTCGACCATGCACATCCAACTGAACAAAGCATTCGCCATTTTTAAGCTTGTCAAACAGAACAACGCACGCAATAGGCATACTTAACACACTCACGGCCACGCTAATCTCGTAGCGCTACGCCGTAGTCCGCAGCAGGTTAAGCCTCGTATGTAACGAAAAGCGCTCGTAGCACTCTGACGCATATGTATCGTCATGGGCACCGAATAGGTTAACACGTTCAGTGTCGGGAACACAACTGTCGTGTGCCTACGCCGGAAGCGCTTTCCGCTACATACGGAGGGAAACCACGAGATCAGCTACGAGCGTAGCACGTAGCGATTCGCGGCGGTGAATGTGTTTCAAGATGTAAACATACCGTTTTTTTTTATTATTATTCAACATGTTCATGAACACAATATTGCATAAAAGTACCAAATTACCAGCAATATTAAATTTAATAAATAAAGAAATAATTTCATGATACAAATTAAATAATCTCCATGTATTGCTTTAAACTATAGAAACATTAGACATTGGTTGCCAAAAGTTACATTCACTGCCAGGGGGACCTAGCGGGCACCTACGCCGAAGGCCCTTTCCGTTACTAAGCGGGAAAAACACGGGATCGGTGACGAGCGTAGCGCGTGGCGATTCTTGGCAATGAATGTGCTAAGAGAAGCAATACATTTTTATTTACTTACTTACATTTTTATTTGGCCTATTTTATTACCCATTGACCGCCTCGCTACGCTCGTAGCTTATTCAAGGCCAATGACTCACATATGAGTCATGCATCTGCGTGAGATTTCCGCTATAAAGCGGAAAATGCTGCTACGCGCTACGGCGTAGCACACGTAGCATTGCGCGGCCTCAAATGGGTGTCCAGGTATAAGTTTATTTATTGTGATTGGCGCTGAATGGGTTTCCAGTAAAAATACAAAAACCTCTTTCATACCGCATGATGAAAACACTTCAATCCACTAATTTACGCCTTTCACGACAGTTTCCGTTGATTACCGCAAATTATGAGCATTTCATCGACTACCAAGCGCGGAAAACATTGGCGCAATGTTTGAACAAACGTTGGTTCCAACTTCTTATCACACTGGCGATTTGCGAGCATATTGTGAGTGACGCGATTACTCAACGAGGACGCTACATCTACGCGGCGACATCGACGCGACACCGCAACGTGATCGCTGCGACAGCGCCACGTGATCGTGACGCGATTGCGCAACGAGCACGACACGGCTTTCAATCAGCGTTTTGACAAGTCTCACACAAACATTCACGATCATTGGGTCTGCTACGCGGCGAATCACCGCAGTTGCACAGCAAGCTCGCCGCGAGCTTGTAATGGCCTCGGTTGCGCCGCTCACTGATCGCTTCGCTTGTAAACCGCTCGCTAATCGCAAGTGTGATAGCGGTCTAAGGCACGCATCAAAGCGTTCTGTAATCCGAGGCTGCCTCGATCACCGGCGAACCAATCACGCTAAGCAAACGCGTATTAATTTAAAGTACTCACTATAATATTCATAGCGGTTCGTGCAACCGTCGATAAGTTGACTTTGTTCCAAGAAGATGCTATTAAGACCTAGGAGATACTCGTAGCTAAGGATATTGTCTTTAAAGTAATCCAAAATTTACTTCTCCCTTTGGATAATTCTAAACAGTCTATGTTTTTATTAACGTGTGTACCACCACCGTTGCGTTTAAGATACTGAACCGATTTTGCCGCTTGACCGAATGAGGTATCAATCGATTCGAAATTATGCTGTGACAAAGCCTACCCTTTGTATGAAAAAAAAAACCAGTTTTTTCAGTTAGTTTTTCGAAGTCGATATACAGTTTTTTGTATGCTTGTAGTTTAAGACTATATTTGTGCCTAATTTATACCCTGAATTTTGAATGACGGACACACAAACTTTCACATTAATTATATTAGTACGTTCATAATAAATACTACCCGATCACAATACCTGAGCACCTCACCGCATGACGTCATATCAGCGCTCTCCAGGAACTATAATTAAAGTCCATCAAATCTACCACTGTGCTGCCACTGAAATGAAACATTCCATCAATAGTAAATTAACTCTTGTCGAAAAACTGCACGTAAGTGAAAAAATAATTAGCAATTTTAAAGATAGAACCTGAATAGGTACTCTGTGTTACTAAAAATACTTCTTTAAAAACCAATCGAATGAATATATATCAAATTAAAACTGTTTTGTGGTAGAAATAGTCGTATTACAATGGTAAAACTTCGGGTGTCAAGAACATTTAAGAAGAAGAAGAAGAAGAAGACATTTATTTACTACACAAAAGACACACGGAGACAAAGGGAGTAGACATACATTATAATTTAACACATATTGTGTGTGTCTTCGTGGCAGTGAATCGGTCGCTGTCTCAGCATTATGCCGAGGTGTCAGACAGACACCTACAGCGCTGATTTTCAGACAGCACAGTACGTGACCCACGGAACGCAACACAACATAAAACCATTAATGAACACATAATTATTGTATACACATAATGAATAATTAATGTAATAAATTTATAAAATATGTACCAGTAGCCAAATGGGATAGGAAGAAAAACACAGAGCAAAAAACGCGACAGGCTTGGGATAGGAAAGTGCTGGATGGGTTAGGATTGGGATTCATGGAGCATCAACAAAAAGCCTTTAAGCTGACGCTTAAAGTTATACTTGCTAGACGCTCCTTGAATAGGTGGAGGGAGATCATTCCAAACACTTGGACGCCGCGAACCTAAAACTACCTCGAAACGCCGTGGTCCGATGCATTGGCACCAGAATCATCGCCTTACACCTACGCGCACTCTTGGGCCATACAAGTCTACTCAGCAAATATGCTGGAACCCCAGATCGCACTATGCCAAATAGAAGAGTGGCAAGGTGAAGCCGTCTGCGTGCAGGCATGTTCAGCAGACCAGCGGCGTTCAAGTAGGGAGTGATATGGGAGCGGGGTGGGACTCGGAAACAGAAACGAATGCATGCGTTTTGCACTCGTTGTATGAGCTTTTTTGTACGACCAGTAATGCAGCCAGCATAGACAACATCACAATAGTTTAACATTGACAATATCAGCGATTCACAAAGGTTAACAAATCAACACTTTAGTAATCGCGAACATTGTAAAGAACTTTAAGGCGGTAGAAGCAGTTACTTATAACTGTTTGTATGTGGTTCTCAAAGTGCAGCTTGCCGTCCATGAGGAGGCCAAGGTTATTTGCTTCTACCACCCTGTGTATTGGTTCGCCCATGATAGAAACACCACTGGTTGTCAAAGTCTCGAGGTTACTGATGGTACTACGGATTTGATGCTCTGATCCAAAATCATCATATTTCGACTTGTTCGGATTAAGGACAAGGCAGTTCTTTTCCGACCAAGTAGAAATACGTGCTAGGTCTGCGTTGATGGTATTGACCGCAACAGATATGTCCGTGGGTGCGCTAGAGAGGTATAACTGGAGGTCGTCAGCGTAAAGATGGTATTTGCTGCCCCTTATATTGTGAGTGATGTCAGCACTGTACAACATAAAAAGCAGGGGACCCAGTATAGAACCTTGCGGCACTCCTCTTTTCACAGGGCAAAGAGTGGGCCGCAAAGTGCTACAATCCACCCTACGCAACGCCACCGTCTGCACGCGGCCGGAGAGATAACTAGGTATCAAACCAATTTACGGCAGAAACATCAAACCCGTAATATGACATCTAAGAAAGAAGTAAGAATGCATTAATACAGTCAAAATCTCTAGAAAAATCTAGAAGAACGAGAATGGTACTCTCCTTTAGTATCAGTTATGCCACAAAAATATTATAGTCTGCAGATGTGTCTATATTATTATATATTTTTGGTATTTCAATGGGGAACTTGGATGGGACTTCAATTTCGAATAAATTGCGCTCAATCGATGCGGATATACGTAAAGATATCATACAAAAGAAAAAGGAACGATTGTAATAGTTTTATCTCACGTTAAAATAACGAAATTTTATTTTTTTATTTTTTCGATAAAATAACTTAACAGTTACACAGAATAATTAATTAGAAATGATATTTTATGTATTCAAAATTGGATAAATAAATGAAATATGTATTTCCCATCAGTCTTAAAAAGATTCTGACGATTTTATTTCGTATTACCATAATAAGGTTGGTTGTACCTGGAACGTCATACTGACAATGGTAGGTTTCACGGGATTCCCTTGTTTGGCCTAATAAAATAACGTTTTGTCTAATTTCAGTTTGTCTAACAACTTATGGTATAATGCACAGTTTGTCTAAAGACGATTTGTATAATTTAATTTTTCATAATAATTGTTTGTTCGAAATATGTTCTACCTAAATGAAGACTTTCATAACTCTTGTTTTCTCGAATATTATTTTATTTAAAACTTATTTTGTTGATTCTTATTTTGACTAATCATCACATTGCCGAATGACGTTTTTACTTGGATGTTTTTGTCTAATACGGAATCATTATAATATTTACTTGTTAAAAAATACTAATTGTACATAAGACGGTTTACCATTTTTATACTTACTAACTTTTTGCCTAATTTCGGTCCAACTGCGGTGAGCGAAATACCGTTGTTTTGCGCGTCTATAGCGATGTCCAGCTCGCTATTTCGTACACTGGATTGGAAAGCGCGTAGTGTGGCTATCGTTAATTATCAAACACAACAGCCATGCCAATCTTTCCACCGATCCCACCGATCTATTCGTTTTATACTTGTATGCATTAGAGACACAGGCAAAAAAATCGAATCGAAGCACCCCAATATCCACGTGGTCTTGTCTGCCCTACCCCTAGAGTGTATATAAAAAGCCGGAGGCGCGGAGGCGGAGCAGCCCTCAGCCGCTGTGACAAAGCACAGGAGCCCTGTAGGGCGGAGCGGCTGAGGCTGTTCGGCGACCAGCAAGCTAAAGCTGCAGAGTGAAGCACGGGCGACCGTGCTTTATCACGCGCGGGTGAAAGGGCTGCCCTCCCTGCAGCGCAGGAGCTAATGCGGAGTCCTGTCACCAACTAACTACTTAGTAGTAGTTAGTATTACTACTATGAATTTTGTGGTTACCCTTTGCTACACCTCGACCCGTCGTCTGCGTTCGGGTTTCTATTTGTACCTTAAGGCAGGTCGGTGTAGGTACGATGACGAGCGAGGCGAGGAGGAGTGTTAGGTAGAATTTTGATCCTACGACACTAAACCCTGCGAAACGATTTTTTTTTAGAGAATTTACTTAGCGAAAGATTTTATGCAAAACCTACATTAGTTTCTGGCGACGGTCAGAGTGGAGGGCGGGGAGTGATTAGACAAAATGAAATTATGCGAAATGTATTCTAGACAAATTGTAATTATGTCAGTCAAACAGTATACAACTTAAAATTAGGTAATATGAAATTAGGCAAAATAAAATTAGGCGAAGTGAGTATTACACTAAACGATATTCGAACAAATAAAAATTAGGCAAAACGGTAAACGGCTCGCCTTGTAGGCACACGGGTGCCCGTCGTGCCCGATCGTTTACAAGGCGAGCGATATTACAACTAAAAAACAAAGCACGTTGTGCCTGCGAAAATTATGACAAACCAAAATGTGACATCCAAGTGTCACCTTCAAAACCACCGACTAAACGCGCGTACACACGAGAGGCGTTTACGGGGCGGGCAGACGATCGGCCCGAACAGTACACTCTAGGTGTTCAAAAATATCGGCACATGCACCCTAATGCCTTGAAAATAGAGGTGTGTTCCGATGTTTGTGACGTGCTTGTTTGCTCCGATGTATGTGATGACGACTGTACACATACACACACATATTGTGTGTGTGTGTGTGTGTAATTGTGTTGTGTATTGTTGTGCATTTTTTGTGTAATAAATATCGCGTTAGACCCGTGTAAAAAAAGTATTTAAATACCTATGTCATTACTGGAAAAGTTCATCAAAATTCGGCAGTTTTTGCATGAAAGAGTAACAAATAACCAAACATACTCAAAAATTTTTCGTTTATACGATATGGTAGTAGAAATTACGACTAGGATTTGTAAAACCAACTTCTGTACGTGCTCAAAATAAATGAGAAGTGAGACTCTAAGTGTTATCGCCCTCTCTTTCGCCCACTATCGCATCACGCATGTCATCCATACTTTTTTCACTTACAAACTCCTTTCCGCATATCACCCGCACTATGGCCTGTCTGCCAAATTTGAAATAATGACACATGTTAATGTCGAACGCAATGAAAGAAAAATTGTTATAATTGAAGAGAGAATAAAACGATATCCGAATAAATACGCAACAAACCGCGAGAAAAGAATAGTTTGGTGCGCAAGAAGAAGTAACCAGTGTCCCTTGAGCTTACTACAAGTGGCGGCCGCCCGAAAACCTGCATTCGGAACATCAGGTACGGCAGGCCTACATTAAATTCATTACCCTTTCAGCACAGACCAATTCGTCCCTCTAGGCCTACGGTCTTCTACCGCACGGTCCTTCGTTCTCTTTTCTTACCCGCGCTATCATTTCTGTTCCTTCGAACCAGATTTCTCCTTTCTTCTCGCACCCCGCGCCACATCTCATTCATTCATTTATCGCGTATTTCTCCCGCACCGCCCTTATAAATTACCTAAACTATTTAAACATAACCGCTCCCGCAGTTTAGGTACATATTATAAGAGTTTTCCTATTCGTAAGTATAATATACGTATCGTTTTATTTTTATTCGCATAGACCGCACCGCGTAGTCCACGTACTACAATTTTAGCCGCTTCGCAATATGGCGAAATTACATTTAAAACCCGAAAGTGTCGACAGCGAGTATTATGAATACGAACTGTCGATGCTCGAGGCGAAACGCAATATAATCTTTACACTCGTTCAAGATATTTATAATAAATCGCTGGTTGTGGATACCGATGAAGCAAGTCGAGAGAGTTTTCTCGATGCAGTTGACACCATCGAGGAAATTCGCTCGGACTTTAAGGAATTGGTAAACGAGCATAATCGCATGCTGCTTAGGAGTAAGACTGCTGCTGTTCCTAATTATCAGCCGATTATAGCATTCGAAGAATTATACTGCCGCATTAGAAGGGTTATCAAACGACTTCAACCAGCCGCCGCACCGCCGCCGGTCGCTTTACCGCCAACAACGGTGGAGCGAGCCAGACCTTCTTTGCCAGCGATGGAACTGATGGCGTTCGATGGCGACATACGCAACTGGCCGCTATTCTACGCAAGTTTCAAAACAAGAGTGCACGACAACCTGTCGCTTACAGATGACGAAAGGCTATTCTATCTTATAGGGAAATTGTCACCGAGAGCTCAAGCTGTCTTCGCGGGCATAACGCCTTGCGCTGACAATTATAAGCTGATCCTCGATTGTCTTATGGACAGATTTCATGACAAGCGCACTCTCGCCGCTACATACATGGATCAAATGCTCAATTTAAAGATTAATGGGCCCGCTTCTTCATTCAATCTTCAGACATTCATTGACAAGTTTGTCACAGCCGCGAACGCGCTTAAATCGCTTAAACTCAGCGACTTAACTGACTACATGCTGCTCCATGTTGCATTAAAGAAGTTGGATCAAGAAACTATTCGAGCATTTGAAATGGAGTACCGAAACGTCAAGATTCCTTCCTTTGACAACCTCGCCGACTTCGTCAAGAGTCAGTATAGGATTTACCAGAATACGCAGCCATGTACCACCGCCGCAGCTTCCTCGCGCGACAAACCCGCTAAGACGCCGCCGCCGCGCAGCTTCGCACCCAACCCACAAAGTTATGTGGCTAGTGCGAACTTACGTAAATGCATTTGTGACAGCATTGTTCACGAGCATTTATACAAATGCCCCGCCTTTAATAACTTATCGCCATCCGAGCGCTTCAAATGCGTTAAGGAACATAACGCGTGCGTCAATTGTTTAAGCATTAAACATAGAACCCGCGAATGCAATTCCGAATTGAAATGTCGACTTTGCCGTCAAAGGCATCATACGATGTTGCATTTTGATAAGGACAAAAATGAAAAAACCGTGACGTATGACGTGTCAAGCGCATCCACGAGTGACGGAGCGATATCATCGCTGCCCCCGTCAAATCTAACTTGTAACACTTCCACTGCCCCGCACGTACTCACAGTCGCAAACAACAAGGAGTTGGGACAAGCTGTGAAATGTACGACGCGTAATACAATAATATTGTCGACCGCGAAGGTTCTTGTTCACGACAGTATGGGTGGAACACATCTTGTGAAATGCTTGCTTGACTCCGCCTCTCAGAGTAATTTCATCACGGAAGACTGTTGTATGCGCTTAGGTTTGACGTATGATAAAAAGTCGAGCGTAACTGTGCGAGGCATTGGAGGTGCCGAGAAACCTAGTAGGGGTACCACAAACTTTAAAATATTTTCGCGATTCAACAAAGACGCCAACTTTGACGTTTCGGGTCTTGTAGTGGACCGCATTACAGATGACTTGCCGTCAGTCGTTGTGGACACGTCCGCTTTCGTGCACGTTCAAGGGCTCCCTCTAGCAGACGACACGTTTGATACGCCCACCACAATAGATGTACTGCTGGGTGCATCCATATTTCCGCATTTGTTGCTGCCGAAGATTATTCAAAGTGAGGTGGAAGGAATACCGCCGGCTATCCAGTCGGTACTGGGATACATAATAATGGGTTCAGCCCCTGCTTTACAGGTGCCACGAAAATTTACATCCGCATGCTGTGCTTTCGTCCAAGATTCTATGGACCACCTCCTTAAAAGGTTCTGGGAACTTGAGGAGGTGTCCGCTCCGCCCGCTCACAGTCAAGATGACATTGAATGCGAGGACTACTTCCACGCCACCACTACGAGGGATGCTAGTGGTAGATACACAGTCGCGTTGCCGTTTCGCGACGATGTATTCAAGCTTGGAGAGTCGCACTCTGCTGCTTATAGGCGTTTCCTTTGCCTTGAAAGGAAATTAGAGGCATCGAGTACTTTACGTACCGCCTATGACGACATAATTCGTGAATACGTCAATAAAGGGTACATATCGGAGGTAACGAACTCGAAGGATGCCTCACCCGCACCTGCTTACACGATTCCGCACCACGCCGTCGTGCGTGAGGACAAATCAACGACGAAGGTGCGTATGGTACTAGATTCTAGTAGCAAGACCAGCTCAGGCCTATCCCTGAACGATGTTTTGCACTCAGGACCTAATCTACAGGGGGATTTGTTTTCAATCCTCTTAAACTTTCGCTTGTTTAAGATAGCCCTTTCAGCCGATTGCCGTCAGATGTTTCTGCAGATCGGCATTTGCGAACGTGATCGCCAATTCCAGCGGATCTTATTCCGATTTAGCCCGCAAGATCCCATCGCAACATACGAGTTCAACCATGTTTGCTTCGGAATGAAGTCGAGTCCGTATCACGCCCTTCGCGTCGTACGCCAGCTGATTGCAGACGACGGACATAAGTTTCCAACAGCAGCGGCGATCGCATCCTCATGCACATATATGGATGACGTATGCTTTAGCATAATGTCAGAAAACTCGCTGCAGCAGGACGAATCCATGGCAATCGCCGCTTCTAAGGAGCTGATCGACCTATTTAAATGCGGTCAATTTGACCTCGTAAAATGGACTTCTAATTCCAATGCTGTTTTAGAAGCCATACCCGCCTCGCATCGAGCTTCCGACGTTGAAATTGATCGGGGGGTGTCTCAAAAGGTCTTGGGCTTGTGCTGGAACAAGCTTAGTGATAACTTTTATTTCAAAGTCACGGAGCCAGACTCGGCGTGTACTAAAAGGACAATTTTGTCTGCTGTCGCACGTCTGTGGGACAATGTGGGCTTGGTAGCTCCCGTTGTTTTGCACGCAAAACTTCTTATTCAGGAGCTTTGGTTAATCAAGTGCGATTGGGATGACGTTCCCCTACCCCATATCGTGAATCTATGGGAACAATTTTGCTCTGAGTTGCCAAAGCTCAATGAAATCCATATACCGCGCCATCTTGGAGTAGTACAGGACTGTACTGTGAATCTTTTAGGGTTCAGTGATGCATCTGAACGAGCGTACGGAGGTGTTGTTTACCTTCAAGTTCTAAATGGAACAGAAGTGACAGTCCGACTGGTGTGCTCCAAGTCAAAGGTCGCTCCACTTAAAACACTCTCTGTTGCGAGATTAGAATTATGTGCAACTGTTCTCCTGTCTAAGCTCATGCGCAAGGTCTTGGATAATTTTGAGCCACGTTATAAAACAAACGAAGTTTACGCCTTCACCGACTCTAAGATCGTCCTCTGCTGGATCCATTCCTCACCGCACCGCTGGCAAACGTTTGTTGCTAACCGTGTTGTCAAGATTCTTGAATCCATTCCCGCCACCTGCTTCCATCACGTGGCTGGGTTGGAAAATCCCGCGGATTGCTTGTCACGCGGCCTGTCTCCAGCCAAGCTAGTGGATCATCCTCTATGGTTCAGTGGGCCGCCATGGACTTCTAAGCATCCATCAGAATGGCCTTTGAGAGAGCTTGATCGTGAATCTATCGGTGAAGTGCCTGAGCTTAAGCGGCTCGCACACGCCACAACTACGGAGTCTACAGAATCACCGCTTTATTCACTTGCGCAGCGAATTTCGTCGTGGTCGAGACTATTGCGCATCGTGGTTTATGTTTACCGCATTTTAAAACCAAAACCTCGCGTCACGGCGCTTACTCGGTCTGATCTGGAGTTCGCTGAAAATAAAATAATTGTATCGTTGCAGAAAGTGCACTTCAGTGACGATATAGACAAGATAAAAAATAACAAATCTTGTTCTCCCGCTTTACAAAAGCTTAATCCGTTCTTAGATAAAGACGGTTTAATCCGCGTCGGTGGCCGACTATCAAACGCTGCGCTAGAATATTCGCAAAAGCACCCAATTGTGCTTCCGCGCCGCGATCACGTGGTCAATATAATAGTTGACTACTTTCATAGGAAACATTTACACGCCGGTCCTGAAACACTGATGTCCTTACTCAGGCACCAATATTGGATAATCGCAGCCCGTCGGGTCATTCGCGAGCGCGTTGCGAAATGCAATACGTGCTTTAGAGCGAAACCCCAAGCATCGTTCCCACTTATGGCGGATCTTCCGAGCTGTCGCGTAAACAAAGTGGACAAAGCGTTTTCGCATACAGGATGCGACTACGCCGGCCCGCTGCAATATACGCCTGTTCGTGGCAGAGGGGTTAAAAGTCGCAAAGCATGGTTGTGTATTTTCACCTGTCTCACAACGCGCTGTTTACACATTGAAATAGCGACGGAGCTTAGTACCGCTAACTTTCTAGCTGCTTTAAAGCGCTTTTTATCGCGTCGTGGTCCAGTGCAATGTCTGTACACGGACAATGGGACAAACTTTGTCGGCGCAAATTCATATTTGAGGGACCTGTATAAGTTTCTGGATAACTACCGCCCATGCTTGACGAGAGAGCTGGCCGAAAATAGAATTGAATGGAAGTTTATTCCTCCGGCTTCTCCACATTTTGGAGGTGTGTGGGAAAGTATGGTCAAAATTGTTAAAAACCATCTGTTAAAAGTGATTGGGAGACAAATTTTGTCATATGAAGAATTGCTGACGATCCTTACCCAAATAGAAGCACTGGTAAATTCTCGGCCACTAACCGCTATGAGCAGCGATCCAGCTGAGCCATTAGCACTAACACCGGCTCATTTTCTCAATACTGCGCCGCTGCTTTCCCTTCCATCACCATTCATCGAGTCAGCTAACCTGCTCGACCGACATGCCCTTTTAGATGGAATGGTGCAGTCATTCTGGAAGCGATGGCGTGCCGAATACTTGCATCAGTTGCAATCGCGGGCAAAATGGACCACGCCATCAGTACCCATTGCTGTTGGCTCAATGGTGATTATAAAGGTGGATAATACGCCACCATTCGCATGGCCTTTGGGCATTGTGGAAGCAGTTCACCCTTCAAAGGACGGCACAACCCGTGTTGTCACAGTGAAGACGAGTAGAGGCAGTTTTACCCGCCCGGTCGTGCGACTATGTCCGCTGCCTAGCCAATAGTATTATTACTTCCTTTTTCTCTTATGTTTATTAGCGTGAGTCTCGCATTTTTTTAAGTTTTCTGGTTCAGCTTAGTTCTTTAAAGGAACCCTTTAAGGTCGGGGGGAAATGTTATCGCCCTCTCTTTCGCCCACTATCGCATCACGCATGTCATCCATACTTTTTTCACTTACAAACTCCTTTCCGCATATCACCCGCACTATGGCCTGTCTGCCAAATTTGAAATAATGACACATGTTAATGTCGAACGCAATGAAAGAAAAATTGTTATAATTGAAGAGAGAATAAAACGATATCCGAATAAATACGCAACAAACCGCGAGAAAAGAATAGTTTGGTGCGCAAGAAGAAGTAACCAGTGTCCCTTGAGCTTACTACAAGTGGCGGCCGCCCGAAAACCTGCATTCGGAACATCAGGTACGGCAGGCCTACATTAAATTCATTACCCTTTCAGCACAGACCAATTCGTCCCTCTAGGCCTACGGTCTTCTACCGCACGGTCCTTCGTTCTCTTTTCTTACCCGCGCTATCACTAAGAGTGATCGCTCAAATTGCGTGTTAACCGAATTGTATTCCAATCTAATTATGTTTGTTCGTCCCGTTCTACTTATTACGTTTATCGAGTAGGCAGCGTAATCTAATTATAATCAATACAAGTTAGTGCCTCCGTAAATTACTACACTGAACACATTTTGTGAAATATATCCATGAAATTTCCAACGAGATAATTTTATAACTTCAAATATTTCTGTCGAATCCCAAGTCTCGTCGAATAAAAGAGGAAGCCACAAAGGCGTATTTCACAGACCAATAAATAAGTTTGAACTAAAATCGACTGTGCGGTCTATTCGACCCGTTGTATCGGTTTGATATCAAATTTACATTTATTATGCTCGTTTAATTTAACACGCACCAAGTGTTTTAAATTAATGTACCTAGGTAATAGTGTTAAAAACTCCTTCACGTGCATGTAGTTTTTAATACTAAGTACTATAATTATTAGAACAAGAAGTGCAGTTTTAAAATAATAAATGTGAATGTAGGGTCATTTCGCCGGTTAGCGACCACCTAATTTTATGTGTGTGAGTTGGTGAACTGAAAGCATATTTTCTCGTTTTTTTAGTTAATTCCTATTCCATAACTACAAACAATAATGCATACGGCTACCTGTTTCAATAGGCTCTGTAGAATTGATGTTATCTTCAATTGAAAAAACCATGTTCTTCAGGTGGTCGCTAACCGAAGGTGGTCGCGTAACCGGCGAAATGACCCTAGTATCAAAACGATATGTTGTTAGTCGTTAGTCGCTCTAGGAGGCGACGGGAAAGTATTTTGCAGATCCCGACCTAATAGTCTAGAGTCTAGACTATTTCCGTCCTAAATAATACAAAATCGTCTTGAACAGAAATAGAGACGCGATTCGACTTTTTGAAGTACAGCTAGAGACATTCTTTTTGACCACTTTTACGAAAACTGTACAATATTGCAATGTTAAGTTCATTATGAGAGTTGAAGTGAACCTTATTTATACCTTTCTGATGCCTGAATGTTTTCTACGAATCCCGGTCAGGGCATTTGTTTGTGTGTTTATCACGAATATTTGTTCCTGAGTTATGGATGTTATATATGTATATAAGTATCTGTATGTATTTATCTATTATATGTATCATCGCCTAGTACCCACACCACAAGCCTTACTGAGCTTACCGTGGGCCTAGGTTGATTTGTGTAAGATTGTCCCATAATTTTTTTTTTTTTTTTTACGAATTAAAGTATTCATATCTTTTAAATATGTCGTCATGTGTACGTGTAACACAAGCCATATTGAGTTTACTACGGGGCTAGTAGTAAGATTGTTCATTATTTATTTATGTGGAATAATTAGCGTCATCACAATTATGTCACGAGCAGCCAGGACCACCGTTGAATAGTGCCATGGAAATAAAAGAGATAATAAAAATATTTGTATTAAATAAATAAAAAATGAATATCTCAATAAAATGTTGGCGAATTTCAAACTTTTGATGAACTCGTTGAAGAAGACCTCAACAAATATTCGGCTCGTCTTACACACCTGGGGGCCATTATGAGACGTACATTTTGGATTATAAAAAATAAATAAATATTAGGAGAAGATCTTACACAAACTGAACTAGCCCTACAATAAGTTCAATAAGGCTTGTGTTATACAGGGTGCAAAGTTAAGGGGCTTACCAGTCCCAACGACCTTCAGCGATCGGCTCCTCGCCACCCCCCGCACAATACGGTAAGGGCAGCTACTAGATCCCTTGCCGCTACGCAAAAATGTCATTAGGATTTCATTCCTAACTTTTTAATTGATGACAATCGAGATTCACAGATTATTGAAAATAAGTACAGTCAGCGAGAAAATGTTGGTACCGTCACCTATGGACACTTGTGACTCCAGAAGAATCACAAGCGCGTTGCCGACCCTTTATTCACTTGAGGATTCGCTGTGTTGGCAGATAGAGACATGCAGGTCCCTCACTCCCAACACAGCGCATCCTAGGGAGCTCTGGCGATCTTACTCACCACCAGGAACACAACACCGCATACTTCATAGCATGCAATAATATAGCAACACTACAAAGCAGTGGTGCTATTATGGCTGCTGACTTCTGTAAGGTGGAGGTACTTCCCCAGTTGGGCTGCTCCACATACGAGCGAGATGACATTCCGCTGTGCCATACCTCTCTTAAAATTCCTAACGCTCTTTCGAACGAAGGTACTCCACTGAAAACCAGGTAAATGCAATTATGCAGCACTTGCGCGGGAGATGTAACGGATGCACCGGTTAGTCCACTGAAGTCGGCTTAACTTTATGGTAGCGAAGCGTGTATATATGAGTACGTCAATTTGGAAGTTTTAACAGGTTTGTGTTACAGAATTACTATGCTCGAGCCGTGGTATAACCATTAAAAGTCGTACGACTCCATGAAACTCGTACCAAGAGACGATTCTTCGTTGTAGGGGTACTCTGTTCGAGATCATAATTAACCTTTGACTAATTAACCTATGCACGGTAGAACGTGGGGCAACTCTTGGTAAATTTTGACGTAGATAATTAGACGTAATTTACATAATTTGTAAAAAGAACCTAATGAACATTATTTAATTAGTTAGTACGAGTACGCGTATTGCAAAGGACGCATGCAAAATATTATTATAGCCTTTTTTCATTCCGAAAGTTCATTCAATACACATGTAAAAGAATCTTTGAAATCGGACTAGTGGTTCAGGAAATTGCCCCCATACAATTTTTCTTTATAATATTTGTATAGCTATACGAGTACATAATGTTAATGAAATCTGCGTCATTCAAAGATCCGTGTCACTTTCCGTACAATCGTTTTTCGGAGAACATTGCTAGCATAACAATTTGATTTTTTTATTGAAATATGTACGAAATTTTCACATTATTTGATTTATGTGAGGATTTTAAATAGCAAAAATTAATCACGGCCTTTTTTATTTTCATTAATTAGTATCACGGTAATTAATTGTATTAAACAAGATGGGCCAATACGTTTTTTAAGTAGTTCTTGTCCGGTGTTTTATTCAACGTTACCTAGTTTTCATGCTTGTAAAATAAAAGAGTAAAGAAGAAACAGTCATCTCATTTTAATGAAAGAACTGAGTTTTCTCCAGACAGTATTTAATAAGCGAGAAGTATTTTCACAAAGCAACGAAAAAATCCTTTACAGTCTTTGACACTGTGAACATGATTAAAATTACTTCCAATTTGTAAAAATAGATTGTTAAAAGCTTTTTAGATTATCCAACAAAATTAACAAAATAAGGATATTACCACTGATTTAAAGAGAAACGTTTTGAATCAATTTGCATACAATTGTTATAGGCCTATTTTTTGCACGTACAAACAATTTTTAGCTACAAAACAATTTTTATTGCATTATTGTTATACTTTGTCGATTTATGTATTTAACGTCTGGAAACGAAAATGATAAATTCAGCAGTTGTCACGTTATGTGGACTTCCAAGTTTTTGAAAGCCCACGGAACATGCAGATAGGAAAAACTAAATATAAAGAAAGGAAAAAGGACTACTTAATATAGGTCGGGTTCTTTATTTTTAGTTACTATAGTTACTATAGCACACCGTACAGCCCCCCTATTCTGTAACTTGTTTTAAGCTCACCTCAACACTCACCCACAATTATACCTTGACACCGCGATGCGTAGTAATTAAACGTAGGTCTAGTTTCATAACGGGTGACCGGCGGGGTGAAAAGTGTAGCGAATCGACTGGACTCGATTGTGAAGGGTAAAAGAGGTAAATAGTGCGATGTAAGTAGGAGCGTGGCTCGAGGCGGTAGTCAGCGGCACTCGGCTAAGGCACTTGGTGGCGTGCAGTCAAGACGCGTGCTGAGAGGTAGGCGCGCAACCTAGGGCGCGTGGTGGCAGGCGCGCAACCCAAGGCGTGAGGCGCACAGATAAGGCGTGTGGAGGCGCGCAGTTAAAGCACGTGGAGACGGGCAGTTAAAGCGCGTGGAGACGGGCAGTTAAGGTGCGTGGAGGCACGCAGTTAAGGCCCGTGGAGGCGCGCAGTTAAGGCACGCGGAGGCACGCAGTTAAAGCGCGTGGAGACGGGCAGTTAAGGTGCGTGGAGGCACGCAGTTAAGGCCCGTGGAGGCGCGCAGTTAAGGCACGCGGAGGCACGCAGTTAAAGCGCGTGGAGACGGGCAGTTAAGGTGCGTGGAGGCACGCAGTTAAGACCCGTGGAGGCGCGCAGTTAAGGCACGCGGAGGCACGCAGTTAAAGCGCGTGGAGACGGGCAGTTAAGGCGCATGGAGGCGCGCAGATAGGGCGCGTGCTGGCGTGCAGATAGGGCGCGTGCTGGCGCGCAGAAAAGTAAAAATAAAATAAAAAATAAGATAAATATTTGCGCACAATCTTACACAAATTGACCTAATCCCAGACTAAGCAAAGCTTGTACTATGGGTACTAGACGAAGATAAACATACTTATATAGATAAACAAATACTTAATTATACATAGAAAACATCCATGACTCAGAAACAAATATTCGTGCTCATCACACAACTAAAGGCCTCCACACACCGGTCGCGTGCGCGGGCCCGCGCACGCGACCGGTGTGTGGAGGCCTTTAATGCCCTTACCGGGATTCGAACCCAGGACCTCTTGCTTCGTAGGCAGCGTCACTACCAAGTAGGCTTGTTGCGGCCGAGCAAAGCTGCGCGCCTTCACAACGTTGACTACACATAACGTCAGGTGCTAGAATAATCTACGGCTGTCAAACTACATTACGTTCACTTACTTGCAATCCGATCTTGTAGCAACAAGCATGTTTTATTTTAATTAAATTGTCAAAATACAATTTTGGAGTTTACTTGAAGCTCCCTTATGTCCGCTCAGACAAGGCTAAAGCGGTCGTCAAAAGGGCGCGTGATGGCCGCAGACAGGGAGGCGCGTATTTAAGAGTAATAAGTATACCCTAACTTCAGGTGGTTCGATTGCCATACAAAACGTTATTTGACATTCGCAGGCTAACGGCGTTTGTTTTCCCAAAATGTCACGTCTGAAACCAATTTCTCAAATTATTCTAGTTTATCGCAAATCGCACTCGCAGACTACCAAGAGACAGGCTCAGCCTAGTTTGGTGTCTGATGGGTAATTCATAATTTGTAAAACTTCTTTGTTAAATAAATATAAATAAATAAATAAAATACAAGTTTATGCTAGGAAAGGTGGAATTTCGCGCAAATGGAAAGCCAATTTATGATAGTTTATAATATCACGCCGTTGGCCTGCAAATGTCAAATAACGTTTTGTATGGCAATCGAACCACCTATACTCAAAAGCAATTAAGGATTTCCCAGAACTTTGGAGTGCATAGCATACATTCGTATAACAAACGAGATAGTCTAGGAATATTAACATTTACTAAGAGCGCTCTATAGCTTCTTTCTTTCTTCATATCTGGGAAAATTCGTTGTCTCCATATTTTTTATATTTTCACCCGAGCAGAGCTCGGTCGCCCATGGATGGTTATTGAATATGTTTCATATAAATTATCACAGAAGACCTTAATAAGAATGTCTTTATTGCCACCACATTAAAATATGAAACAAAACAGATGAAAAAAAAGAAAGCAAAAACAAAAGAAAAAGTATAATCTCATAACTTAAATCTAGTAAACATTGGTGACTAGTGATAGATTTGGAGGAAATCTAGCAACACACTTTACAAACGACAATTGGTGAACTCTGGCAAACTTAGTAATAGCCCTGAATCATGCGAAACAAGACGATGATTAAATCAGTGGCTAATTGCAAATGAACTTTCGAACTCGTCATTAAAACGGCTAAACGATCCTCATTACCAAAACGATCGGAATGATACTCGTTAAATTGTTTAGTTCTATAAGTTGCCGAAGTAGTTAAGGCGATTGGACTATCCGAAAGGTTAGTTCGATAAACTGAGCTCTTACAACGATAAAAAATAATCTTTTAAAACAAATGATTATTAGGGAGTATCAAACATTCAGATATTGCATAAATAAATTACTAGTAAATTATTGCACGTAGAACAGATGACCGTTGGAGCGGAAAGGTTCTCGAGTGATGACCACGTACCGGAAGACGCAGTGTTGGTAAACCCTCACAAGTCTGATGAACGGGTAAAGGTCACGGGATTCCGCTTGATGCAGATGGCGCAGGACCGATCGCTTTGCCACTCTTTGGGCTGCCTATGTCCAGCAGTGGACTTTTTCAGATGATATGATGATGATGACGAATTACTAATCTTTGTTCGAATGAACCGTGAACATACCAACGAAGCAAATTTTAGTTTAAAACGGCCTCACGTCAAGATTTTTTTGAAAATGTTTGATGAACAAGAAATTAAATCGTTTAAATTATTGAGTAAATACCATCTGGCATAGCTACTCCCTTTAATATGCTTCACCATCATCATTGTCAGCCCGTAATTGCACAAGGCTGAGCATAGGCCTCTCTTCGAGTACGCCACCTGTCCCTATCCTGAGCTAATCTTATCCAGAACCCTAACTAATATGCTTGCGATCCTTAAAGTACCAGTTCTCTATGATTTGTGTGTAGACTCTCTGCGATTGGAGCCGGCGTTTGAGTATTAAAGGCATTACAGATGACGTCGTTAAACAATATTGCCAACGTAATGGTTTGGCTGGGTGGCGTTAACAGGAGGAATTTACTCCAATCTCTGGCTTGATTGTCAAGACGTGATTTCCCTTCACCTATGTATACCAACTTGCTTTTGTTTTATTTTCATAACCTATTACATACACTGATGTTGGATGCTGGTTATGTTTTTCAGATATACATAGGTGAAAACTTTCGACACCAAAGAACTAAAAGGATTCCTGGGAGTGGTATTGAACGAATTAAGAATATTATACTGCGCTAAATACACTAAGAATAATAGACGTGCAGATAACGACGGTCATAAATCATCATCATCGTCATCGTATTAGCCGAAAGACGTCCACTGCTGGACAAAGGCCAAATTAACAACTGCTGGTCGATTGCGTAACGCTTCGTACGTACATTATAGTACATTACTTACCTAGGGCGGTTAAACAAAGAATGTCTCAGATCGCAGGTATTTGACGCCCGAGCCGAAGGCAAGGGCGATAAATATGCGCTCTGAGGCTTTCTTTATTACCGCCCGTGGTGAGTACAACATTTTACGTCTCTATCTGGCCAGGAAGTGGGGTTTTCCGCACGCATAGTGTGCGGTAATTCCTACTTTATGGCCAGGTATGACGTAAAGTATATTTAGCTACATGTCATTTTTGTGTGGACAAATAACGGTTGAGTTGACTTAAAGCTCGAAAAGTTACATGGTTACCCGTCTGGCAAACTATTCTATTCCTACTGAAATATTTGTAGTAATTGGTTATGGAACTTAATTAAAAACTCAGAATAATATTGTATGCTTCCAAGAATCAAACAGCTATGATATTCATAACTTGTTTCATCTCATATTTACAACCGCTCTCCCGCCTATCTATCCTATCTTGTCTCCGCTGGGATTTGTAATAACACCGTGTAATCGGAGGTCTTACGCTGGTGCAACTGAAGCGAAGTAAGGGAGATGTATGAATAACATTACAGAGCTCTTCTTAAGAACTAATACTGCGACCTTAGAACTTAAAATCGGGTCGCGACGGCGACAACGATAGCAATTGTTTTAATAGCGCTGCTTATGTTGGACGTAACGAGCGTCGAGCGACCTGTACAATCAGCATCAAAAGTAACTGTGCAATAGAATACGTCAAAAGTTCTTTTTCCCTTTTAATAAAGACCTTTGACGTCATCGTTTGCGTAGCTACTTTTGATGCTGACTGTACCTACAGCCCGGGAGCTCTTAAGGGGCGGGTTGTACCAACTTACGATTACATACTGATCAACGTTAAATATGGCGGCGGCAGCTGTCATGCCATAGAAAAATAAAGAGTTACTAATGTGTTTGTTATTATTAAGTAAGTCAGAGAAATATCTTTTTTTTAAATAGGCGCGCTGTTTACATAGTACTTATAATTCTAATGTCTAGGTATTTATATTGTTGCCAGTAGCCGTTAAACACATTAAGTTAATTGTAGTACCTAAATATCCCCCACGGGACAGGCAATGCCAATAGGGGTGAGCATAATTATATAAACTATTTGTATTTATACTTGTCAAACTTTTCCTACATTCAGATTTTAACGAACACCGCTTACGATTACAGAAAGTTTGGTGTAACCCACCCCTAGTTATAACACTTATAACAGTAGAACAGTATTCGAGTTCTGGTGAAATCGTTTATCTTGGTATTAGAATATTTAAGAGCAAGGGGGAGGGGAATATAAATCCGAATCAAATTCTAAGATTGTAAGTGGGCCGTAAAATTAAAATGTTTTTTACAAAGCTTAACTAAAAATATAAGTTAAATATAAAATAAAATAAAAATCATTTATTTCGGAAAACTGGTTCCATATTTTTGTTAGTAACAATTTCCTTAAAATACTATGTTAGACACATGAAATAGATAAAAATAAAACACTAAAACTAACTAACAGGGCTCCTCCCGCGCTTCATCTATCCCTATTGACGTGCAGCCCCCGTAGCATGGTTGGCCTTATCACGCGATAAGTGACATGATAGACTGATAGAGCATCCGTCCCTGGCTGACACCGTTCGATAGAACGAGACGACGCTCTTATCTTGTCACTTATCGCGTGATAACGCCAACCATGCTACGGGGCCAGATTTATGAAGCGCGACAGGATGCCAGAGTCTAGCCTCTCGGTGACCATCTGCAAGATACTGTTGCCGCTCCCCCGCACACGTCTTATAATCAGGCATCGGAGTATCCGTAGCACGGCAACACTAAAGTATGCTATGGAGTCGTTGTAATCATCAAAACTAAATGTACACTCATACTCATTCTCACCAATTCAACTCACCAAACAAATAATAACTATAAAAATACACCACGATAAATCTTTATTGACGAATAAAAAATATGTATAGAATTGGAATTTAATGTTTTAATAACAATTAACAACTAAAACTGATGTTACTATTTAAAACGGCGTAATGTTAAACACGTATTCAAACATTCCCTGAATTGTTACAAATAAAAAATCCGCTAACCGGTAATTCCGATGTGAATGAATGAAACACTAAATATAAATTGTAATTTAAATGATTTAATCAATGTTTACTTTCAGCCTTTTTATTATTATATATACCTAATCGGTCCGCAAAAAACATGTTTTTTCAAACTGCTTCATAAGCCATTTCATTTGATTCCTGAATAAAGTATTTATCTAATCTTTATTTTATTATTGGAGGAAAACCTCGCATTCCCTTCACCTAAGAATACATTGCTCATAATCATGACCATTTATTCATTGCAAGAATGTAGTTGACATAACAAGGTATTCACGATGAGGAAAACAATATTATTATAATACCTACGTGGTAAAAGAGGAATGTGTCCTTTTGACATTTACTTATCGATTATGCGCATCATTATAATTATCTATATATTATACATTGTGGCTCATTAAATGTTCAATGGTAATATCTATGTATAAAATTTAAAAGAAGTAAACGGGTCAAGGGTCAGATACAGAAGGCGGTACCTACTTCTGGACACTGCGCGGGTAGTCACGAGATTCCTTTCTCTGTCGCCCTAATCACCGGTAGCTTAGAGGCCCGCGCCTAGCTGCCGACGGCACCATAAGCTAGGTTTTTATAATCATTTTATGTTTCGTATGTATAGTTTTATATTTGACTTTTAATATTATTATTGTAAAAACCCGCCCTATAGAAGACTGATGAATAAAGAGGTAAACATCTCAAGAGACTCGCTTGATGGCTGGGTCGAGGGTCAGATACAGAAAGCGGTATCTACTTCTGGGCATTGTATTGAATAAAACTCAGCTGTTTGGGGGTAACAAGTGGGAAGTGGGAATAACCCGCTCAGTGTACTCCTTGTATTTTATAAAATTAACAAAAGGGCCTCTACGTGTTGTCTCAGTTGGTATAATTACTTTGTAGGTACTTGGCTTCACGCACGTCTACCAAAAGTCCGGCACACTTTTGTCCCGTGAGCGGGAAATACATAAAGAGGTAATCTGTGAAATGTAAATTGGTAGCTGTATAAGTTTGTATGTGGATGATAATTTCCGAAACTACTGATACGATTTTAGAAATTCTTTCCCCTGTAGCAATATAAAATGCTTGATCTAAAGGTTGACTGGAAGATTTACTCACAGCATTAAGTTCACCTTTTGCATATTATGTAACTTATAACTGTGCAATAAAGTTTACATAAATAAATTAAATGGATCATTGGGATGGAAATATATTTTATTCTGTGACTTTGCTTGGGTTGTAAGCGTTACAACTTGTAACATGCGGACGGATTCGCACGGGCAGCTAAGCTACAATAAATACGAGTAAGTAGCTAGTGAAGACAATGAAGTTTTTCGAACGTTTAAATGTAAAGTTGGACTCCAACTACTTCTACTCGTTCCACGTAGGCGACGACGCTAGGCCAACGCAAAAGAAAATACACTCGGATCAGACTAGTTTTACTACAATTGTTCTATGCGTATAATATTCCCATAATAATTTTGCCACGGATTTAAATTTATTTGCTGATTACACAGAAACACAACAAAAAGGACTTTTGTTATGCATAGACACAGCATTATTTAAATCCCAATCTGTTAAAATTGCTCGAAACAATCTAACCTACAAATCTAATTTGCCAGAACATCCAATTTAATCCGTCGCGTAACCAAAATCCATGTCACACACCTTTAATCCTCTATTAAAAGTCCTTTGATCGCATACCTTTAGGCGAGACATGCCAGAACGTGAAAAGTGTCTGTAAGGAATAATATATAGGAGCTGCGTGGTCAGTCAGGCAATAAATAGGCAGGTGGGTGCTTTATCGTGTATTCTTCGGGCGGCGTTCGTTAAAGTTAACAGGGCACATTCATTGTGAGATTGTGCGACTTTAAATAACCCAGTAACTTTGATAATTTTAGTTTTTAAACGAGCGAGCGAAGCGAACGAAGTTCTACGTTTCAGTTGGTACCTACCCATAACACTGTACTGTGACTGTACACAAAATTTTGTGAAATGCTAAATTATTAAACATGAATTAATGTCGTTATACCCGAAACTAGTTCGTTTTAAGGTCCGACGGTGGCAATTTTTATCGAAAGCGTTTTAAGGATATTGAAGGAAGGAAATAATGAGTAGCAATAAAAAGGAAAACAATTCCATAACGAAGTTTTTAATCTTTCATAAATTAACTGCTGATGTGGGTAACAGCAGCTTTTGAATTGTTTTAAATTGTAAATTTTCATTCATCCGATAATCGACATTAATGTTACCAAAATAACAGAATGTAAGGATTTAGTGGCCTAATTTGCCAGATATCTTTGTTGACTCATTGGCATCATTTGCGAATCGATTGACGTCTACCTTTTACATAAGCGCATAGTTAGACAACGCCATGAGACCTATTAAATTGAAATGATTTTTTTTGTAATTTACTTGTAAACAATCATGTGGAATAACGTGTTTAACATCATTCCAATTACCGCTGCGCGTACATTAGTTTGCACAATTACCACTGCACGTGCGGAAAATTCTACTTCTTGGCCAGATGAGATCAGAATATATTGTACTCAGTATCACTACATAGTTTAAAACAAAGTCGCTTCCCGCTGTCTGCCTATCCCTATGTATGCTTAGATCTTTAAAACTACGCAACGGATTTTGATCGGATCGGAATCGGTTTTTTTATAGATACCTAGAGTAATTCACGAGGTAGGTTTATATGTATATACATACCGGGGCATAAAACCTCAGGTCACATGTATTTAAATGTGTGAACTGAAATAATTTTTTTAAGCTTTTATTCAACTTGCATTAATCGTATGTAGTTAAAAGCAATAATTAAAAAGGTGGATTATTAAGCCAATCAGTGCCAAGAGGTTTAACAAAAAATCAACCTTTGTGTTGAGGTAGCAGCATGCCTGGATTCCTTTACTTAACTAGTATACTATCAATACTATTTCAGATTTTAAATACAAAAAATGTTGCAAAAAGTAAAAAAATCTCCAAAATATTAAAAACTCTTCAGCCACTTGCCTGTATCAAATTGGGCTGCGGCACACTTATCTAAGTTCGGAGACAACGCAATAATATGGCATCACCACGCTGAATAAATGATGGAGACAGGTGTCCACAGTAGCTCCTAAACTACACAAGCAAGCAAGATTAAATGATAAAGACAGGTGTCCACAGTAGCTCCTAAACTACACAAGCAAGCAAGATTAAATGATGGAGACAGGTGTCCACAGTAGCTCCTAAACTACACAAGCAAGCAAGATTAAATGATGGAGGCAGGTGTCCACAGTAGCTCCTAAACTACACAAGCAAGCAAGATTAAATGATGGAGACAGGTGTCCACAGTAGCTCCTAAACTACACAAGCAAGCAGGATTAAATGATGGAGACAGGTGTCCACAGTAGCTCCTAAACTACACAAGCAAGCAAGATTAAATGATGGAGACAGGTGTCCACAGTAGCTCCTAAACTACACAAGCAAGCAAGATTAAATGATGGAGACAGGTGTCCACAGTAGCTCCTAAACTACACAAGCAAGCAAGATTAAATGATGGAGACAGGTGTCCACAGTAGCTCCTAAACTACACAAGCAAGCAAGATTAAATGATGGAGACATGTGTCCACAGTAGCTCCTAAACTACACAAGCAAGCAAGATTAAATGATGGAGACAGGTGTCCACAGTAGCTCCTAAACTACACAAGTTAAACCCGAAGAAGAAAAAAAAGGGTGATGAACCCTCTGTTTGGCTTCGTCTAAGTTTTCCAAACCATTGCTTCAATAAAATCCCGATCTTGTTGTATAAATAGTGCATTATTACAGAGGCCAGGAAAATAGGGATAGTCGGCAAGTAGATATAGATGCACGAGCGTAGCGAGGCCGGATACGAGGCTGGCAATCCCTTTTCACGCCGAGCTATGTAAATATAGTGTATTTCTCAAAACATGCAATGCCACGATGTTACTGATGTTAGTTCAAGAATTTGATACTGAAACAAAAGAAGGTCGCTTCTCGGTCGCGGTCTCCATCAATTTTGTATGAAATTTCATCTCTCGGATCTCTTGTCTCACCACGCCCGAAACCTGATACTTTGATGCCAATTATAAATAACACAATGTCAATATTTTATTCTCTGTACATGTAGTTATTTGACTTTGTAATTTTCTCAGTTCTATTTGAGAAGTAGGTTTACGTCTTTAGAAAAGTTAAAATAGCTAACAAGGTTTCATGCGAGTGACAACACGTTGTACATTCTCAATTACTTAGTAGATGTGTAATGGTTGGTATTTATTTAATGTCACTGTTAGATTTTTTTTTATTATTCTCGCAATCGCCTCGTGAATAGCCCGCTTGAACGGGCCCGCAATTTCCGATGCCGTATACGTGTTGAATATAAAGACCGTCACATCAATAGCCGCCATTACTAATAATTTAGGGCCGAGTGACAGGGAAAAGTAAAAATCGGAAATCTGCCTAAAGTAAGCAATCAAACGGAAAAAATGGGCTACGAAATTATTTTTTTGTACTCGTCGATTAAAATCTGTGTATTAAGATTTCATAGAGAATATTGCAACGTCACTCTTTTCATAGTTGTAGTCCATGTTACTGTCGAAACAATCGAAATAACTGTTTCGATACGCTCCAGACAGCCAAAAAAAAATTGAAAATAGAACTGTAATGAATTGGACCAATAGAATCGCTTTGATTATTGAGTTTCCTCGTTGATGTCGTACGCTCGTTCATGTCTTTTAAGATATCAACGAGCGTACGAGCGATAGGCTGCACTTCGTTTCAACAGTATCGAGTTTGTTTAATTAGTTCAGTTGACTCGTAGAAAATAAATTTTAATGAACTCGTACAAAAAGTATTGTTCACAATAGTGTTATAATCAAGCTTTTTAATCTCGTACCTTACTTAGGCCACTCAGCAAGCTTCGTGGCCTAAACACGGTACTCGACTAAAAAGCTCTCTATTATAACACGATTGTGAAAAATACTATTCTTAGAACATCAGCATGTTCTTAGAAAAAAGATTTTGATCAGAAATTTTTTTTCTCAGTCAGCTCCGCGGGATTAAATTTAACCTATATATGTCCAAAAAGTCAATTCTATACGCAAGGGAAAGGATGTTTAATACTGGATAAATGGTTCCAGAGATGACTCCCTACACACATACCTACGTACAAAGGTACAAACTTACGGACTTTTACTTATTATAAAATTAGTACGTAGGTGAGCATTTCTAGAAAAGCTTGTAAAGTTAGGACACAATTAAGTTAGCCTTCATTAATCCTATTTGTTAACATTTTTTTTTAATTTTTAGTATGGTTTGAGACTTTTTATAAAAGAAAGGATAACACAGTCTTAATTAACAAAAATAGCAATACAGTCCATACAAAATTATTGAAAAACATGGTAACAAACAAAAAAGGAATAGTAACAGCTAACTTAATTGACGTGTCAACTATGTACAAACTTTTCTAGAAATGCTCAGGACAGATAGCATGGATGGCCTTATCACGCGATAAGTGATAGGATAGAGCTGCCGTCCCTGGCTGACACCGTTCGATAGAATGAGACGACGCGCTTATCCTATCACTTATCGCGTGACCAGTGGGTCAATCACGTAACGTTCCGAACGCGCGTCGGTACTATTTAATTGTCAATTTTCCATATAAAAAGTGACGTTAAGACCTACCCGACGTTCGTACAATGCGTTACGTGATCAACCTACAGGTCCATGCTACGGGGCCAGGTACAATAAAAAAAATCGGAGCGTCATTTTACTTCTACAAGCCAACCCTATTATAAAAAAAAACAATGTTAAATTTAAATTCAAAGAATGCTTTATTGTATTTCAATTTGAAAATACGTCAGCTACGGAAAGTTTGAATAAATCCAAGTGTACCCTTGCTTTAATTAACAAATCCAAGAGATATTAGATAGGATTTAATGGCTTTCCCTGTGTGCCAAGTCATCTAAAGCACGCAAATCACGCAATCGTATTATCTCATGAATACTAGGGTAGGTAATCAATATGAACATGAACTGAAATCTGATTGTAAACTCTATCAAGCGTAAAATACCACACGAACACGTTTTTTTCCCTCTGGGTTTGTTCAAAGAGTAGATATTGAATCAATCAATTATGAAATAGGGGGGGGGGGGGGGGTAGACTCAACATTTATTATTACTCCAAAAGAAAGAAGGCAAAAAAATATGCCCAGTGACAAAAATCCCATTCAGATATCTCAAACAATTACGAAGCTACAAACGTTTTAATATTGCTTGACGTCACGATCCACGAGCGTCATTAGTAAATGACAATCGTTCCATATGAAGGTGCGTTTTGCGGAAAATGGACAGAGTATACCCCCTCTTAAAACTTTGGACACTCATAACTTTGTGATTATTAAATCCCTTGCTTTACTTTTTTCTCCATTTGACAATATTTTTAATCCGTTTTCGAGAAAATGTGTCATTATTGGTTATTTTATTTGGTGTCTACACCCCTATTGAGTACGCTCTCGACGCAATCAATGCCGTAGCCGTTTGATGCCATATATTTTGATACTCACTAAGGAATCAAAAACAACGAAGTCATTCCCGATTGACCTAGATTCTAGATACTGAAAGTTGGCAAGAAGCAAGGTACGGTGCAAAAGCGAAATGAACCCTCGAAGCGCAAATCAGACTCGTAATTATCCGACTTGCTTTATTTATTCACTTTCCGAACCTTTTTTACAAAAAAGGCAAATTTGGAAATACGGAAAGTAGTATTTGGGTAAAATAAAGATAAACAGAGCAGAAAACTTCCTAAATATCTCTCCAAGGTCTAGGCCCGCTAGTCCTAAGGGTAGACGAATGAATAGGAATTTTAGTTAGATCCTATCATTAGGGAGTTACAAAGTTTCCATGATTCGCCGGTCCCGTGGGCCGGGTAGGAGTTATCCTAGATATATCCCGATTAAGGATGAATCCACAGTACACCGCAACGCACTGAGTCCGACACGACCGAGTTCCCCATTGTCGGGACAGCCATGCCGTGTTTGTGCGTTGGCCAGCAAATGGTGTCACCCGTTAAGACCAGCACATTGGAAAAATAATGTAGCGGAACGGGTGGAAAATATGACGCGAACACTTTGTTTAAACGAGATTCACACTTACCAGTGCGGTCCAAAAGTTTCTGGCTGGAGAAATAAGGTGGCTTAAAGAAATAAGGCAGTTTATGGCCAGAACGTGACGTGACGCTCTCTGATGCGCGCAGACGCCTGACACAAGAGGAGTCGTCACGTCAGAGCGCACCAGATGTTGTGAATCTTTCTATGCGTAATAAATATATGAAGCTGATATGGGTCTGTCGCCTGGTCTGGTCGTCACGACACCACACGTCGTTAAGATAAGTATGAATCCGGCACGCCTCGTGCTCGGCTCGTGCACAGCCTGTGCTTGATATGGTGTACTGCGTGACATCCTATAGGTACACACTCCCTTGGACGGGTAAAATTTATTAGCAGTGATCAGTGTGATCACTTTACATGGTAATGCTTTCCTAACTCGATCTATTTACGGGTGAAACTCATTCAGAACTAGTTTGACCTCAGATAATATCAAGGGTTTTGTGAGAGTTTTAGCGGGCTCATGATTCTGTTATGACCGGTTACGCCTTTTCAGAAATGGGTCATGACTTCTTGATATAGTGCGCCCGTTTTTTAAGAGTATTTATAATGTGAAGATTCGTCAGTGTTTTCGAGATGGGGCGGGACATCTTTACCATGTGCCCAAAGTGGTGATATTTAAGTATATTGGCTATATCAAAGCCTAATCATTTTGGTCATAGAAGTTGAATATCGACTTCACTTTCATGGAAAATAATAAAAAATGACGACAAACAAGGCTTAGTTTACCCGCCTTGTTAAGTATATTGGTTTAAATACTACTCCACTCCGGTGGCAAACTTGATGCTATGGTTCAAAAGAATCACAAGTGCTTTGCCGACCATTTATTAATGATTCGGTGTTGATAGCTAGAAATGAATGTGTATTCCAAACTCTCAACGTCCTCTCAACTCAGCACATCGCATCTTTGGGAGCTCTGGCGACCTTATATTGCCTGAATCTGGTAATATTGTAGTGGCATCAACAATGTTGATGTATAATGCCTATTACTTAGGAGTTACTCGCACAAGTGTCCAAGTTATGTCTTGGCACCGACACAAATGGCACAAGTTCTAATCTTTGGCGCGGTAGGCCAAGCCGTGCTGTTATCTCGGCTTCCTCAGTGTTGACGGCAGGAGAAAGTTTCCCATAAGACATACGGCACAAGAAAATGTAACACAAAACCGTAACAGATTCACAAGAACAAATAACTACCTATCCAATTGTTTACCTTCAAAGTTGTCAGCGATTGTGAGACAGCGACATCTGTTACAGGACAAGACAAGTTCAGAACAAATACGAAGGGTACCAGATGTCGTTGAGTTTAGTCCCTCAAAGGATTTGCAAATAAAGGTATTGTGCTCTTTTTGCGGCTGGGACAATTCAATAAACTAGCTTTCGTTGGATTGTAGGTTTATGCGTATGTTCAACGAGTATATACCTATTTTGACCGTAGGTACTTGTGTGGAAATAAACTTTTAATTTACTTTACTTTTTACTTTTTTTGGTAATTGTAGGAGATTTTATTTGCGATAAGTAATGGAAAATCATGTTAACGAATAAAAACCGGTTTCACTTTTGTAATAAATTGATTACGCCCATAATTTAATATAAATTTATTTTACCAATGTTTTGATTCTCAAACCCCTTAATCTTCTAGCTTGAACTAGGCTTCAATGGATTTTCAATTATTTTAGAAGGTCATCTTAGAAAGTCTATAAAGTATTGTCTACTTACTTTATTGCCATAGTTTTGATAGGATTTAAGAAATAATATTAAGTTCATATTCATATCATTTATTTTCATAATTGGATTTTACAATCTCTTTATGAGGTCAATAATATACAAATTACATACATTAAATTATAGATTCATTAACAATTACATATTACTTAAATAAATTATCAAAAACACACTATTTATATCCACGGGTTCCGTTCTTCAAAAATTCTAATATTCTATAGTATCCCTTTTCACATAAATTTCCTATTATCTTATATTTAAATTTATAGGCAATGTTTGAATGCCAATCGGAACCTTATTATATTAATGTACACATTTACCTGTTCATAGGTATAACTTATTTTATGAAGTCTGCTACTTATGCTATAATTGTCTACAAGTTCATTTTTATTTCTAGCTTTTCTATTATGTAAGTTGCACTTTCTCTTAAAAAGATGTTTGTTTCTGTGTTCATACTTACAGTCGCCATCACATACATAGGTACACTATAGGTGTTCAAAAATATCGGCACATGCACCCTAATGCCTTGAAAGAGGTGTGTTCCGATGTTTGTGACGTGCTTGTTTGCTCCGATGTATGTGATTGCGACTGTACATAAGGCTTTAAAAAATGTATTGGGTCGCAAAAGTCAGGATACCAAATTTTCCAAATTTGGTATCCTGACTTAAAAACAGCCCGAACAGCCCGCTTTTGCAAAATAAAGATGCAAAATTCACGTTCGGGAAATGAAATAGCGATCAATCACAAATATAGGGATAGGTGTGGTTTGGGATGATTGTGATCAGTAAGCTTTGCCGTTAGGACATCAAAAATTATCTGTGCATACATTTCGATGCTAGTGCGGAAAGAATGTCATTACGTCACGAGTACCGAGATATCTTGCCACGAGCAGGCGAGTGGCAAGACTCGGGACGAGTGAAAAATGACATTTTCGCACGTGTATAAATATTTTTTTATACAGTTACTCAAAAAGTGCTACTTTACGTAGCTGTTTAGCGTGCGGAAAATTGGTTTTCGCGAACTAGTGTTTTTTACTTTTCCACGTATATCGAACGGCATTTTTTAATACAGTTGCGATAAAATAAGAAAAACAACAAGTAAGGAAGAACTGTATAAAAAAAATGATTTTAAAAAACTGTATTACAATGATGTTACAGAATTAATAATATAAAAGTTTCGAATTCCTTACTTGTTGTTTTTCTTATTTTTTCGCAACAGTATTAAAAAATGCCGTTCGATATACGTGGAAAAGTAAAAAACACTAGTTCGCGAAAACCAACTTTCCGCACGCTAAACAGCTACGTAAAGTAGCACTTTTTGAGTAACTGTATAAAAAAATATTTTTAACGCAACCATTCAAATAGCAAGTTCTGATCATGATCATGATATAACTGCTGAAACGTGCTGAATATTGAATCTTTTACATACAATATATCCCACTGGCACTTGTATGTTTGAGATTATTTGATGTGGCTGAGTTTTTATGTCGTTGGAATTGCAATCTTCTACCATGGACGATAGAGTTGCTTTTGGAAGGGACTAGTTTGATGAAATTCGGCCAACTCAAATATTCTAAAGTACGCTACCGTTGCGTTGTGGTTTTGTGGTTAATGAAACTCTGCGGTTGGCCTGTGATTAACACAATTCGACAGATATTAATACCACTGTCAGCGAATTTTTATTTATTATTCATACATTTTTTTTTACTTTTGCCCGCGACTTGGTTCGCTTAGTTAATACAAAGGCCTAAGGGTGAGTATCTAGCAAAGCTGTGCGAGGTAGCGGGGCGTTGTGCGAGGAAATAATCACAGAGCAGAGGATGTGCACGTCCTGTCCTTACTTTTTAGGGTTCCGTACTCAAAGAGTATAACGAGACCCTACTAAGATTTCGCTGTCCGTCCGTCCGTCTGTCTGTCACCAGGCTGTATCTCAAGAACCGTGATAGCTAGAGAGTTGAAATTTTCACAGATTATGTATTTCTGTTGCCGCTGTAACAACAAATACTAAAAAAAAATAAAAAAAATTAAGGGGGCTCCTATACAAAAAACGTGATTTTTTGCCGTTTTTATAGATAATGGTACGGAACCCTTCGAGCGTGAGTCCAACTCGCACTTGGCCGGTTTTTAACTTACTCGTCAATCCTGCTTTCCCTCCTTATTTATCTGAAAGTTTTACTTGTATATTAAATTCAATTCGATTCAATTTATTTATTTCAGACCATGTCCATAGTGTTAGTATAGTATACATTTGCTTATCTTAAGTTAGTTAAATCTAATAAATCTAATATTTTTTTCAAACATGCAATGAAATGTCGTCATTACGTGGGTTATATCAGGCTTCAAAGTATCACGTTTCGAGCGGATCAACTCGAGAGAACTGTAAAGGAAATTCATACGAAATTGAAGGCCTAGGCCGGGAAGTAATTTTTTTTTAAATTTTAATTTCACTATTTGTGGCACAGCATCACGGCATTCAGCCATGAAAATTAGTTTGATTTGAGGAGTTTTTATTTATTTATTTCATTGCATGTTTGAGAAAAGCACTATACACTTGCGAGCAAAATTATTGCAACACTTTGCATTTTTCCATGTACGCTCAATATCTTTGTAAACGGTATTATCTATCTGGAATATTTAAATGTATAATAAAGTTTCTTGCTATGTAAGCTTTCTAAAAAGTTAAGAAACATGGAAATCGGTGTAAGTAGTATTTTTTAATGACAGTCTACAGTTTGTACAAAATTCAGCTCTTCAGCTACTGAACGTTGACTGCGGCCCTCTCGCAGTGGGCGGATGATAACGGCGACTTGAACAACAGTGGTGTCCATTTTTCGAGGTCTTCTCGATGAGATAATATGCGGAGATGTGTACCGGTCGACTTCTGATAAGTGACTCTTAGCCCCCCCTCTTATCCTGTTTTATAGCCGTCGGTAAGGAGTAATAGGCCAAGAACCAGAAAAAAATCCGTCATTTAAAAAATACTACACTGATTTCTATGTTTCTTAACTTTTTAGATAGCTTACATTTCAAGAAACTTTATCACATTTCAATATTCCACAAAGATAATACCGTTTACAAAGATATTGAGTGTTTATGGAAAAATGCAAAGTGATGCAATTATTTTGCTCGCGAGTGTACATGCCTGGCCGTGAAAAGGGCTTGCCGGCTTCGTATCATTATCTATACCTACTCACCCGGCAAGCCCTTCTTTCCCGGCGTCTGCAGTAATGTACTTATAAACAGAGCCTCTCCATGTGCACCGAGTCCCAGTGCTTCCACAAAGTGCAGGCAGGAGACTCCAGCACCAGGCGCACGAGGCTGTTGGAGCTGTAACGCACGAGGCGCATCAGGGAGGCGGTTCTCTTGCGTATTATTGCACTGACTCACTGAAGCAATCAGTATGTGCCTCCACAAACATATAATATCTGATGCGCTACAAAAGCGGGGCAGCCCCAACAGCATCCTGGACCCCTTATTATATTGGATGCGCAGGGCACCGAACGCCTTCTTAGCATAATTTATCCACATTTTGACATTCCAATCACAACGCGCAAAGCTGCGGGACAACATATTACACCGTACGGCCAATGCCCTGCGCTCCCTTTCTATGTCCGCGTCATCTTGGAGATATGGCCGACGGCAGCAGTCACCGTTTGAGGTCGAGCGTTAACCTCACCCTCGCAATACCGTCTAAGATGCGCACATTTTCTAGAACATTCATGGTGGCGGCTTGCCGTTGTCCTAGACATTCGCCACAGACTGGGACTGACTCAAGGAAAAGCTGAAAAAGTTGTGGCTCTTCAATGACTTGTGATTTAGCTGAATACTGTTTGTAAATTCATCATCATCATCATCATCATATCAGCCGAAAGACGCCCACTGCTGGACATAGGCCTCCCCCAAAGAGTGCCACAATGCCCGGTCCTGCGCCATCCGCATCCAGCGGTTTGTATATTGTGTAGATATATTTATTTATTTATACATATATATATCGATTTATCTGTGTACACGTGTTAGTTTGTCTATCTTTTAGTTACTGATCTCGTCTCAATTGCTCAAAGGTTAACTGGAAGATATCCCTTACAGCATAACCTATTACCAACAAAACCTATTTTGTCTGTATTTTTACCAATGTCTTCTGTGATATAAAGTATTTACATACATTACATACCTACATACATAATCCACCAAATAGCATTGCCAGCCTGGCTTGCATATCTCTTAAGGCGACGTGAGCTCCAAAAACGGATTTTTAAAAAATCGTAGCTCTTGTTTGGATTGTAATACGGCTGCCCTAAATTTAATTAGCAATCTTAAGGCCTTTTTCGAGGGAAATCAGCTATTCGAATCCTGAGTTTTTTACTTTTGCTTGATATAAAAAAATCACGAACATAGGTCTAAAATACACTTAAAAAAATTCTAACAAATTATGCACAACAGCTAAACATATTACAATTGGTTCTTAAAATCGGCGATGTTATGTTTGAGGGAAATCAGCTATTAATTTTTTATTTATTAATACGCACAAAGAAATAAAATTAAAAAACATGATATCCGCGCTTCCAAACACGCACTTTCATCTCGCTCACGCTTATGCTCAGTGATAGGGAGAGAAGACCACGAACCTACGTCCCCTTAAGGCGCTTTTATTAGACGATCTTTAGGTATTTGCGGAGGTGAGGCAGACAGAGTGGGAGACGCGCGTCCCGCGCACCCCGCTAACGGCCTTGTTCTGTTGGCATCCGTATTCGGCTCGTTTTTGCGGATCATACGATCAAATGTTTTTCATCTTGAATACTTAATTGTTTTATTTTTCAAATGTTGATTGATTTATATAAGATTGTCCCCAAATATTTATTATTTATTTATTTATTTAAATACATTATTTTAGAAAATAAGGAATAATAGGTAGTTACAGTTCTCAAGTGCATCGTAGTATGATGACATCAATTATGGACACTTACTTTCCAAAGATATGTTAGTACAGATTTCTTCATCATCACTCCACCTAGCATTTTCCCAGTTCCTAGGTGGGTGCTTCCGTTTTCCAAATACGTAGAACTGATAAAATAATAGTACATCTTCACTTCCTAAGGGTGAACGTAACCAATTATGGATTGTACTAATATATTACAGTTTTTATTTAAACCGAAATAAAATCGATTTTTTTCTAGGTAAAGTTATAGCGCTGGTTAACGCCCGCTTAAGAAACCATCAAAAATAATAAACAAATAGCTATGTTCATCTAATTATCTCCTGGCAAATTATATTATTACCTATGTAACATAAGTATGACTGACTGATCAAAAACTGGATAATTAGACCACTGTTAGTCAGAAGAGCATTTTATTATACAGGGTGGTTATTTTAAGACCAGCAAGTTCTTCAGTACATGACTATGTCTATTAAAAAATGTAATTTGACCAAACATCATATAAAAAAAACTATTTCTATTTGTCTCTTAAATACCTAAACGTGTTATGTCACTGCGCTCGCGCGGCGCGTGCTGCCCACCATGCTACCTCGACCAGCGGCCGCACCGCGATGGACCTTGATACTCTCAACAAGCCAACAAGATTGGACTTACACTCGTTACTTGGCTCTATACTCCAGGCAAAATACGGTTTCGAAAATCATTAATTTATAATAGCGTTTTTTTGTACATTTTATTTTTAATCGTTATTCTAAGATGCTTTATTCAAGAATTCAACAAATTTTTCAACCGGAAGTAATTATATAAATTTAAATTAAGCTTTAATTGTCTTTTCATCACACTTGCTCATAAATGGTGTTATTACTTGCCTGTATACAGAAGGACGATGGCATAAATTGTTCCCACGGGAAATAATGGTCCCAAGGGAAGTAATGAGCTTGTGTGTGATCTGATTGGTTAAGCTAATCTGCACGGCAAGAATTCTGCTCTGTGATTGGTTGGAAAAAATCGAGCAGGCCGAGCCCTGCAAGAACCACATATGCTCCATGCTCTGTGATTGGTTGAAATATTGAAGCTCCGCCCTCCACTCGCACTGATCTAGAAGTGAAGTTGTCAATTTCGTCAACATTTGATTGATGCGTTTGTATAAAACATAGATTTTTCTGTCTTTTGTGGTTATTTATTTCCTCGCAAATGTGGTGAAAAACATTGTGTATAACACGGGCGTAAGAATATTGCAAACTCGAGTCATCAAAAGCCCTCCGCCTCACGGCGTCAGGCTCCTGATAGACTCTCGTTTGCAATATTCCTCATACGCCCCTTGTTAAACAATGTACTATTTTTTGTTTGACTTATATTGAATATTTTAACCTTCTTAAGTGATGAGTTAAAAAAACGCTGAAATAAGTTTTGTTGTACTTTAGCAAACAGTCTAAAACCGAAATTACAAATCCCTTACTTTAAAAATGTCTTGCTCTCCATACAAACCTTGAACACCCTTATAATCCCCTTTAGGGGATGTATTGCAAAAAACGCTCAAATAAGTTTTGTAGTCTAAACAGGCTAAGTTCGAAGTAACAAATCTCATACTTTATAATTTTCTTGCTCTCTTTACAAACTCTGAACGCTTTTCAGGGAAAAATTAAAAATAAAACCCTAAGATTTTTTTATTGTAATAGGTTAATATATTTTCTACAAAATATCAAGCCTCTAGCTAAAAAAAGTGTTTCCCATATGAACCTTGCACCGCTTTTTAACCCATTGGTGAAATTTTCCGAAACGCTGGTAGTACTTTTTTTTGTATTTTAATAAGTAGGTACTTAATCTTTCTACAAAGTTTTAAGTTCGACCTAAAACAAAGTTTCCCCCATACAAACATTGCACCTCTTTATCCCCCTCTTAGCGCGTGGAATTTTCCAAACCACTGAAAGTAATTAAACCTGTATATTTGTATTCTAATAAATAATGTTTCTACACAATGTCAAGTCTAAAAAAAAAGTTTTTTCCATACAAATTTTCACCTCTTAGGGGTTGAATTTTTCAAAACGCTGAAAGTTCTTTAGTAATATTCTAATAAGTAAGCTTTCTACAAAGTTTTAAGTCTCTAGCTAATAAAAAATGTTTCCTCCATACAAAATGTTGTTATTATAAAATCCCCTTAGGGGCAGAATTTAGTATTAGTTAAGTATTAAGACTCTTCAGTCTCTTGATAAAATAATAAAGTTTCCCCCATACAAATTTTGCACCCATTGTTAAGCCCCTTAGGGGCAGAATTTTCATAAACGTTGAAAATTGTGAACCATTTTTTAAATCTCTTAAGATTCTAACACTGCCTTCACTGTATATCCTAGAAGTAGGTATTTTTGTCAAGACCAATCCAAGCATGTTCAATAACGTTTCAGAAGGCCGCAGATTTCCGACACGTAAACAATTCAAACATAAATTGAAAACTTTGCAGGGTAGCAACAACACAGCGCTAATCAGAGGTGGGATCTTAGGAATGGCACCGAACATTTTTAATAAAATTCCAGACCGAATTAAAACACTGGATATTAATAAATTTAAAAGACAATTGACTTCATATTTGATTGAAAAGGGTTATTATACCATTAAATATTACTTAAACGACCCTACGACATAACATGGTTCCATTCCAGACATTCCTTTGTAATAGTATTCTTTAGTTTTCGTATTTTTTGAGAGTTTTTACATGTGTTTGAAGTATTTAACACCAATCACTGTATTGACATTTTTTTTTAAATTTTTATAAATATATTAGCTAATCATAATCAAATCATAGAGGTCTTATATTTTGTATACCAACAATACTTGTAAAAGTTGTAACCTATGTTTAACAAAATAAATTGAATTGAATTGAAAGTACTTAATTTGTATTCTAATGTATCTTTATGCAAAAAATTAAGTATCTAGCTCTAAAAATAAAGTTTCCCCCATACAAACTTTGCATCCCTATTAACCCCCTTTAGGGGTGGAATTTCCAAAAATCCTTTTTAGCGTCACCTACGTTGTAAAAGGTAGTTCTGGTGTAAATTTCAACTCTCTAGTCTTAGTAGTTTCAGCTGTGCGTTGATGAGTGAGTGAGTGAGTGAGTCATATCAATAACTTCATACCGACAATAGGTATTTTCACTTAGATAACGTCACATTTATTTGCTTTTTTAGAGAGACATTTATTAAGAGAAGCAGCGGCGGCAGAGTGAGTGCAAGATGTGAAACGGCATACTTTAGTGTTTTGTGATGGGTATCATGTGCACAAACAGCTGGCAAAGTTTTGCAGCTGTATAGGGGAACACCCTGTAGTACTTTTTACCCAAACATCAAATACTAACCGTTACTTCCATCTATATATACCAACACATACAACCAACTTAACCTGCCATTCTCGAAATTAAAACTAGTCTGCAGTAGCCCTCATTATATGACTATCAAAATGTATAATCACCTTCCTAATGCTATAAAGAATCTGGAAAGTCCAAAACTGTTTAACAAACAATTGAGAATGTTTTTAACAAACAGATGTTTTTATAACTTGAAGGAATACTTTAATGATGCCTAAAAGTTAATAATCTTGCTGTGTGTTTTTCTTTTTTCTTATCAGGCTTTTTAATGTATAAATTTACTATTAATAATTGTAATTAGTTAGCCCTCTGATATTGCTGTGCCCTTGCAGGGTGTCACATGTATACCTACTTATTAATACCATCCACGTCTGTAATGTGATATGCAATAAACATTTCTATTTCTATTTCTACCCGACTGCCTCAGAAGGAAGTTCATGTTTTTCGAGCGTATGTATCATCATCATCATCATATTAGCCGAAAAACATAGGCCTCCCTCAAAGAGTGCCACAATGGCCGGTCCTGCGCCACCCGCATCCAGCGGACTCCCGCGACCTTTACCAGGTTATCAGTCCACCTTGTGGGCCTAACCACGCCACGCCTTCCGGTACGTGGTCGTCACTCGAGAACCTTTCCGCCCCAACGGCCATCGGTTCTACGTGCAATGTGCCCCGCCCACTGACACTTAAGTTTAGCGATTCAGAGGGCTATATCGGTTACCGTGGTTCTGCTGCGGATAGCCTCATTTCTGATGCGATCGCGCAGAGAAACTCCCAGCATAGCCCTCTCCATCGCCCTTTGAGTGACTTTGAGCCTTCTTATGAGGCCTATAGTAAGCGACCACGTTACAGTGCCATATGTCAGTGTTGCCACACTGGTCAAAGACTCTCGTCTTGAGACACTGCGGAATATTGGACGAAAAGATGTGCCGTAGCGTATGTATGCATGTATGTATGTATATGACGAAGATAAGGAAGGGCCGTGACCTGCTGCTGGTGGAGTGGCAGGATCTTTTTCCACACTCGTTTTTAATAGAATCTACTAAACAGCAAGAAAATATACTTCAGTTCACCAACTCGTTTAGGACTTTAGACTAGGTAGTCACTATCCGGCGCAATAGCCCTAAATGCTTTTGATATATTTCTGTATGAATAAATAAATCTATTATTTGTACAGTCCATAATTGGTACCATTACCCCCCCAACCATGTGCTCGTGTCCGAATCCGATTTACACCCGACTACTTACTACCTAACAATTCTACGTATTCAGGATAACTGAAGATTTTTATTGACATCTTGTCAATATGCTCCAGCTACCTATTAATACGTTTTAGGTGCGGATGTAGAAACGCTTTACTGTAGTAAATATCGCATACCTTATATTTGTTATTCTATCATTTCGAATGTGTTCTCCAGCATGTATTAGCGTTTCCTATTCCTTTAAGTATTTTTATTTACCGTGACAACTCGAAATATTTGCTGCAAAAAGGCGTATTTGCGTGCCAGGTAAACATTCACAGGTCCGTCGTCGGCAGTGGCCACGGGCGTACTAAAACTACTAAATCAGTCTAAATTGTACACGCCACCGCGCATGCACGACGCGGGCACCCAGTTTTTCAGACAAATGACCAAATGTATTGAACTATCAAACATATTGAAATTCTAAGAAGCCGGAAGATAGATCCACCAAAAAGCTACCTATCACAACAAATTTCATTGTAATGTTCCAAATAACTTTTGAGATATTTCGAGTTTGGTGTTAAAAAAGCACTGTTTTGAAAGGCAAAATCTATCGAGGTTTTTGTAAGCAATCGTGATTCTATGAAGCACGAACATAGCCAATGAACTGAATATATACATATCAAAAATTTGGATCTCTAGCAATAGTACAAGTATACTAATAATCGGTTTGGAAAAGGCACTTTTTCGATGCGCAGCTGCATACAGCGCCTTAAGTGTTTTTTTCTTCGCACGCCGCTATAGAGATTCGTTAAGTAATTGTTGTAAATTAATCTTTAACAATCGTAGTAACATCGCATGTTTTAAAACGTAGACACATCGGAGACGCGTTCATTTTCAAATAGTACCGAAAATCAGATGTAATTAAATAAAAATGAAATTCTTAGTTGCACAAATGGATACTTAGCCCGCAGTTACTTCATTTATCTTAACATACTTACGTGCCTACATACATATACAATAATGTACCGTGTCCCACTCATCCTCTGCGCTTTTACTACAAACGCCAAGACAGTTACCTAATTGACCATCCTGTATTTATATTGAACCTTATCACAATGTATATAAAGTGCACGGATGGTCAGTTAAATGTGTTGGCGATGGTACGACCGTCGAGAGATCTCTTAATGCCCCTTTCCCGTAGTTTCCTAAATTTTAACACTCCTTAATTTTAATTACTCTCTAGTTAAACAAATTTAAAGTTTCTGCCAATAAATTAAAAATATTAGATTTTGAACACTTCGTTCTGCCAACTGCGGATTGAGTTTCTTTTAGTAAACTTAAGTCTAAAACTGGGACAATCAAAGGAAGCTTTTGCATAATAGATTCTGTATTTTACTCCCATCTTATTTCACGGTTTAGGAGAAGTAACCTTTTGGTATTTTTCGTAGATTGCTAAGGTAATGTTGGGTTCAAGTGGTACCTATTTACGTTCAGTTATATACCTATATAGTATGGTAATTTTATCCGACTTCTGCCGTCCATGGGATACCCTCATGCTTGCAGTATTATTAAGAGTTCCGTTGGATCAATTTTGGTACAAATGACAAAAACAACGTACCCGGCATGCCATCAGGACACTCTCCTTGTCTCTGTCTTTCAAAATCAGTATGACAAAGGCATAAAACAAAACCGATATCCTAGGGGTATCGCCTACTATCAGGTAAGTCGAAAGGATTACATTCTCGGAAGCTAGCAAGCCTTTCTCAGTTGCCAATGTTATAGTGTGTAACTTGATTCGATCGGTTTCACGACCAAACTAAGAGCGAACAATTATTAAGCTAACTTGGAATAGTTAGTCCTTCGATAGATAGGCAGCTTAATAATATTAAATCTTGTATAAAATATCCTTTATCGCAAAATCTAACAAAGTACCTCGCGTAGGCGGATTTTTCGAGCGTAACAAGTTTATTCTAGGTAAGGGAAAAAAGTTCTGATTTCAACATTCATAAAAAAACAATTAATGAAAATTCGCCACATTGTTGATTGTTTGCAAATTGACAGTTGAATGTTTACACTTTCTGCGTTATAGTCGGCTCGTGCGTTATTTTACAGTTTGCAATCCATCATAGCGTTCATGTACCTATTTCGCTAAGACTTTCAAAGATTTCGAATTATTCTAGACATATTTCTAATGTTTTCCAATTAAGAATAATGGTCTGAATTCAAGGTTTCGGTCTTCGGTAAGTTGTCCCTTAGGCCGATTGTGCACTACTTACAATGAATTTTACTGTCCTCATCATCATCATGATGTCAGCCGAAAGACGTCCACTGCTGGACATAGGCCTCCCCCAAAGAGTGCCACTATGGCCGGTCCTCAAGTTACTGTCCTGCAGTCCTATTTTTTACGGTCCGATATTTTTTGTATTGAATGTTGGACGGTAAAATTACGTATAGTGCACAAACTACTATGTACATTTAATGTCGTGCCATATCGGACCGGACTGCCGGACAGTGTAGTGCACAATCGCCCTTACACCCTGTATATGAAAAAAACATCGCACATAATCTGGTGGATAATTCACCGTCACTATTGGAAACGTGACCTCCGGGTGGTGCTAAAAGAACAACAAACTCGGCAGCTGCACTGTTCCTTCTGAACCTCGCAGCGCACACTGGAACTCTATCAGTGACATCGATACGAATACATATATGTACCAGTGTGTAACCACCATACGATAAATAAATAACTATCGGAAACGAAAGATAAATTACCATCTAAATCTCTATATGCTCGATTTGGGTCATGTTCCGTCCAGATCTCTTGACAATCACGACTCGAGCGCCGCGCCGGGCTGGTATTCTCATTGCTTACAGACGGTTCACCTACGAACCAATATAACTCTGAACTACGGTTACGTGTAGTTGTTATGATTTTCGGGTTCAAGATATGGTGTGGGTGAGAGGTGATAGGTCGGGACATGTTGTGAAGAGCATAGCTATTCCCGAATAACCCTAGACGTCCCAGCCGGGCCACCCCATTGTTTTATATTACCGCCATAGTAGATGTATTGTAATCAGTAGGTAAGTGTACGTAATCGTGACCCTAGGTTATTAGTTATTACAGTACAGACATGCAACACAGCAAGCTTAAACTGAGAGTTGCTTATTTATTTATTTAGGAATAAAGTGCACAAAATACAAAAAAAAGTACAAATGGCGAGCTTAATGCCAAACTGCATTCTGTACCAGCTAACCATTGGCCTAAACAGAGATATTTTGTACTTAAAAAAAAAAAAACTGTTTATCGCAATAAAAAAATACTTAAGAGTTAGTACAATCTTAACTACTAATCTTAAATTTAAAAGATTTTTTGAGTTAAGGAGCCTGCCTTACAACTAAGTAGTTAGTCCTAATTAAATAGTACCTTAGCCACTATGTTTTTTGAAATTCTCTTTCGTTAATAAATATATTTTCATTTTTCAGGTAGCTATATTATGTTATTCTTGTTATTTTATACAATAGGATAAGTAAATGTTTTTTTTTATTGAGAGCGAACTGATGTTGGCTGGAATTGTTTACTGGTCAGTGTTCTATTTTCGCATTAGTATCCGCACCAATGGGCGGTAAATACTATGTTACAGTTACCAGTATCAATATCTGCCAAACAAGTCGCGCATAAAAAAAACAAGTGGGATATAGTTATAATCATTAATCATACATAAATCGACCTAGTCCCAAACTGGGCAAAGCTTCTATATATCCTCGCCTAGTACACATGGTAGAAGTTCTACCATGTGTACTAGGCGAGGATATACATACTAATGCAGATAAATAAATACTTATAAATATACATAGAAAATATCCATGACTTAGGAACAAATATTCGTGCTTATCACACAAATAAATGCGCTAACCGGGATTTGAACCCAGGACCTCCAACTTCGTAGGCAGGGTCACTACTAAAGCGGTCGTCGGATAAATATCTGACACGTCTCTATCCAGCCAGAATCACACTAGCACGGCCTGCGGTGGCGGTCAACAGTAAATTTGACAATAAACTGACAAGTTTACTGTGTTTTTGCTGGTCGATCGCATTGTACGCGTGTCGCGTAGATCTAAATGTCACTTTGTATGGGAAAATGACAGTTGAATTATCCTAACGTAGGTACGTTCGAAAACCAAGGTCAGATATATCCCTCCGAATCGCTAAACATAAGTGGAAGTGGGCAGGGCGCATTCCACGTAGAACCAATGGCCGTTGGGGCGGAAAGGTTCTTGAGTGGCATCCACGTACCTGAAGGTGCGGCGTGGGTAGGCCCCGACACGGGGTGGACTGATGGCCCGGTAAAGGTAGCGGGAGTCCGCTGGATGCGGGTGGCGCAGGACCGGTCACTTTGGCACTCTTTGGGGGAGGCCTATGTCCAGCAGTGGACGTCTTTCGGCTGATATGATGATGATGATGACGTTCAACAAGTGAAATCAAAAGATTTTTCAAAAAACCCAACTGCTTTTTGCAAATATTATAGCCTGTCACTCCCACAACTATGAGGAATCCAACGACATCTCATACGTCGAAATCCGTCAAAAGCTTTAGGCTACAGGGCGTGTCAACGAACAAGACATACACACATACATACATACTTACATACATACATACGCTCGTAAAACAAAACCCTCCTCTCCTACGGCAGTTGGGTAAAAAGTGACGTGATTATCCCTCAGGCCTTACATTTACTGATTTGACATTGACAGCTCACAGCTTACCGATACCGTGCTTGTTTGAAAAGCCATTATAAAAGCGGGCTTTACATTCAGCAGCTGTGGTTGGAAGTTGGAACTATGGCTGATTCCAGACTCTTTATCGTTTCTAGGAATACCTAACACATCAAATTGGTACTGTGGACCCTGAATTCCCACTGTGCCAGACCGAGCTTCTGTGATAAAGGACCCATGTCACACGTCAAATTTATCACACCACAGATAAATGGATAATAATGTGTTTTTTTTATGTCTATTGCATCCTTTACCCTATCTTCATAATGGCCTGTTGTTCTATTTTTATTCGCCGATTCCGATCCCAATAAAACTTCAACGTGTATCGCGTTCTCGCTTCCACACGTGACTGTGCTAATGTTTTAGAAAAATCAGGTGACACCTATTGGGAATGTGAAAGAGATAAACCGAATTCCGTGCTCCATTTCCTTATCAGATTGTTCGACACCAAAACAAGTAATTTGTCGAAGGAAATTGCAATCTTACGTGACTTACAAGTTAACTAACTACACATTTTACAAATAGTTAGGTAAACGTTCGAGTGCTCAACGCAGTGCTAGGCATGGGCACTTTATGTCATAGCAATATGGGTGAAATTCGAACTAAGATGATTTTTCACCAGCTTTATATTAACTTGACCTGTTCGTATGTAAGTAATGAAAAAGAAAATGATGACTTGGCTAAAAGATAAAAACTACTCCGATGTAGAAAGCTTATTATCAGAAAACGACAGATAAAACTCATTATATACCGACATATTTAGATCCACACCCATACGCGCGCACACACTACACACATAGTCACGCACACACACACACACACACACACACACACACACACACACACACACACACACACACACACACACACACAACACTGCTTTAGTATTTAAAATAAACAATTAGTATTAGTTTTAGGAGATTTACTCCTCTTATATTATATTATTATTTAAACATGTTCTGTGCACTTCTGTACGTTTAAAGTTACACTATGGAAGAGCGGTGTCTCTTGACACAGGTATCTCGATACTTAAAAAGAGACACCAACCTGTATTTAGTTAAGCTATGTTAAGTTACTGAATAAACTATTTTTCATTTTCATTTTCATTTTCAAGTAAATATATAAGTATATAAGTATGTAAGTTGTCCTTCAAAATTTGCAATCCATTTCTCAGTCACTTGCTGTTATCCGTTTGACAATTATTCTTTCTTAAATAATTTGAACGTTAAAAGGCGTAGGTTGTACCCTATTTGTATATACATGTACTGTATTCTGTATGCCACTTCTGGAACTGAAAATAAAATTACGCTTGCAATTGTAGGTAGGAACGTTGGAGATGCCATTATCAAACTCAAGTAGTGGCAGGACACCTTGCCAGGCAGAGTGATGGCAGATGGACCAAAATGGGGTCAGATTGGAGGCCACTTCTAGTTAAAAGGAGCGTCAGCCGTCCACCTGCTCGATGGGTGGACGATATTAGGAAGATCGCGAATCACTTCTGGATAAGACTAGCTCAGGATAGGGATGGGTACCATACAGTAGGTTTAAATATGGATAAAATGTGATATTGGAGTGATAAGCTGAAATTTTGGGTAAAGGTATCGTTTGGATGACAATTCAATATTATGGTATCATCGAGCTGATCTGATGATGGAGACAGAAGGTGTTTGGGCTCGTTAGAATCGTCTCTATGAGTAGTTGATGATGGTATACAGAAAAGTACAGTCGGCAATAAAAGCTTGTACCAACAGCGGCCAAGTGCGAGTCGGACTCGTACATGAAGGGTTCCTTTAAATAAATTGCGGTTTACGTATTAAAAAAAAACTACATACTAGATCTCGTTCAAACCAATTTTCAGTGGAAGTTTGCATGGTAATGTACATCATATCGTGTTTTTAGTTTTATAATTCTCTTATTTTAGAAGTTACAGGGGGGGGGGACACACATTTTACCACTTTGGAAGTGTCTCTCGCGCAAACTATTCAGTTTAGAAAAAAATGATGTAAAAAACCTCCATGTCATTTTTGAAGACCTATCCATAGATACCCCACACGTATGGGTTTGATAATTTACTCGTATAATTTTTTCGAATTTCAGTTCTAAGTATGGGGAACCCCAAAAATTTATTGTTTTTTTTCTATTTTTGTGTAAAAATCTTAATGCGGTTTACAGAATACATCTACTTACCAAGTTTCAACAGTATAGCTCTTATGGTTTCGGAAAAAAGTGGCTGTGACATACGGACGGACAGACAGACATGACGAATCTATAAGGGTTCCGTTTTTTGCCATTTGGCTACGGAACCCTAAAAATGAAATTTTGACAGAAACTTATTTAATTCTAAGCCATGACACTTTGACAGAGAATGCCCATGCCATATACTAGTATTATACAGCGATGAGCACTCGGACTTTTACCTTATGTGAAGGGAGTAAAACTTTTCTTCAGTATCATTCGAACGGGACTTAAAGGCTGCATTGATGAACAAGTGGAGCGTTTAATTACCTACGGGACGCGTAAACGTGGAAATATTATGCGTATGAATGTTACGTACTTATCTACAGGCGTGAGGATTTTTGTAGTTATTATTTATTTGATGAATTAAATTAATGAGGATGAGTATGAGTATAAATTTAATTTTAATGCTTACAACGACTCCATAGCATTCTTTAGTCTTACCGTGCTACAAATACTCCGATGGCTGCTTATATACTATTGAGGGTGTAACGTATAACGTTAAACATAAATACCTACTGTAACATTTTACCAGAAATAGGTTTTAATAAACAAGTTCTATTTCTTAATTTATCTCGTTGCGTAGCCTATTTAATTTTGCCTTAAACATAGAAAACCTCTACTCATAATACTGTCTATGCGCGGGAGTTTGGAACATTCTAGATCTGTGACGTAGGTCGACCTTCCGCTATTATGTTTTGCCCTCTGCGGCCGAGACCGCGAGCTCGAGCGCGATGGGTCGTTCAATTGCCACCCAGCTGCGACGCGGACAAGCCGCTGCGCACCTTTATTAAATAAAGACGCCGCTATTAAGCGGACGTACCTAATTTCTCAATCCGTGAAGTGAGTGTAGTTTCCCGTAATTGGGTAAGTGTTGCACAATTGCTCCTTATTTAAATGAATGTAGTTATGTAAATCGTGGTTTAGCTGGTAATTACTTCCATCGGGATTAAATTCTTTTGTCTTGGACGCCGAACACGCCACGCCCGCGTGTCTCGTCCTTAAGTTATTAGTACGACGAATTTGAACATTAATTTGAACTGTATACTTTACGAATATACTACCAGCTGAATCACGTGTAGTTTTTTCCACGCTTTAAATTAACAAATACGTAATCGCTTAAAGCGTGGAAAAAACTACACGTGATTCAGCTGGTAGTATATTCGTAAAGTATACAGTTCAAATTAATGTTCAAATTCGTCGTACTAATAACTTAAGGACGAGACACGCGGGCGTGGCGTGTTGATGTCTAAACATCTTATTTTATTCAGTGCTGTACTGTGCGATCATGTATTTCCGTTATTTCACGCCATGTGTTTTTGCCTGCGTGGCATTGTTTTAAGCTTTGCTTTACATTTCTTATGCTTAATCATATTTTAAATAAGTCGGAAAAGGCTTTCTACTTTGATATACAATGGAAAATGTCCACGGTATATAATTTCCGAATCATAAATGTACTGAAATCATCCGAGAATCCTATGCTAACGCACCACGCTAAACAACTGCACTCCGCCGGCCTTGCTTTTGCATTTTCCTTCTTGCTTAATAATTTTGATGAATTTATTTATTACTTAGAAATATACATAACCTCTAAATTTACTCAAATAGACTGTAACTATAGCCGTGCACCTTTCAATCGTTTTGGTTCGATTAGTTATCAATTAATTAATAATTAATTGATAAGTAATCTTATTTCTCTTTCGGAAATTGCCGACTCACGCTTAACATATGATTCTCGCCGCCCTGCTTTGCTTATTTTGTACCTGGACTGCACCACCATCATTCTTGAATGCTCCTTTCTATAACTTGCCCCACCCCCTTGCGTGAGCACATGGTTCTGCAGTCCAGGTCGAGAATGTGGACCCCTTATTTACCGTAAACGTGGACGCGTTGCAGGAACTACGCTTACATTTGAAGCCGAGGCAGACGCTCCCCCAGGGAGTAAACAAGTTGGAGGCCCCTGGCGTGTGACGCTCTCCCGGCACTTACTACCAGCCCGTCCACCGACCACCTCGGACCACCATCGTCTCCTGCCATCCAGCTGCGTACCGCGAGGGGAGTGAGGGTACCCGGAAGGACCGACCACCCCTCAAACAGACCTGGCATCTAGCCATAGCCCGACCTAGGCGATCGAACCGCCCCTTAATCTTAACAATAAATTCTTAACTGTTCTATCATCTATAATTTTGCTCCTAGATAGGTACCCCAAGGTTAGGGCTCCCTATCTACGTGACAAATTGGCGCCCATACGTGTTTTTTTTAAATAGGTCTTTCGGGTTTTGGTCTGTTTGAGGTTGGTATTTTCTTCCAAGCATTCTTGGTGTTGGTGTGTGTGTGCACGTCGCAGCTTTACTGTGTTTTTTTTTTTTTTTTTTCCAGCGGGCTGATTTATTATTAAATTTTTTTTTCAACCTAGTTTAAAAATCTGAGACTAATTGTGCAACATTTATCGACAATCTTCGGTAAAACTAAGTTTTTTTTTTATTAGGTATTTACTTCTACCTAAACATTACAGCCGACATCCCCGTGTGGTGTCGGGTTAGAGTAGCACCACCCCATCTCTTCCTGTGGGAGTCGTAAAAGGCGACTGAAGGATAGGGTTATAGTGTATTGTGGATAACAGGCTAGCAACCTGCCGCTACAGTTTTTTTTTTTACCCTAATATTGCTACACTTGCAAACCTAATTTATACCTTAATTAGAGCTTGTATATGAGGTATCCCCGTGTGGTGTCGGGTTAGAGTAGCACCACCCCATCTCTTCCTGTGGGAGTCGTAAAAGGCGACTGAAGGATAGGGTTATAGTGTGTTGTGGATAACAAGCTGGCAACCTTCAGTTAGAGTTTTTTTTTTTTTTTTTTTTTTTTTACCCTTATATTACTGCACTTGCAAACTTAATATATACCTTAATTAACAATAAATGAATAACAGTAAAGCTTAACACTTAATTTACTTTCAATCCTGTAAAACGGTAAAACTTGAACTTGATACAATGGCTCCACCTATTAAATACTTACAATGACTAGTTTTATTTTTCTTTTTGTTTTTTTATTGGGTAGTGTGTGCGTTCGTCACCGATAAGCCGGTGACGAAATATAACTTTAGAATTTCTTGAGATTTTTGCTACGCAACGAAAACAGTGTAAGCCCTCACCAGAGTTATGCCTCTAAACGGCGAACTCAACTGGAAGCGGGTGGTGACTTCCTATCCTCAATAACCATACTAAGCCCTCACGAGAGTTATGCCGCTAAACGGCGAACTCAACTGGAAGCGGGTGGTGACTTCCTATCTTCTTAATTGCCCTACTAAGCCCTCACCTGAGTATGCTTCTCTGAACGGCGTGCTCAACTGGAAGCGGGTGGTGACTTCCTATCTTATCAATAGCCTCACTAAGCCTTCACCTGGGTTCTCTGTCCCTTGGGAGAGCTCAACTGGAAGCGGGTGGTGACTTCCTATCTTATCAAAAGCCTTACTAAGCCTTCACCTGGGTTCTCTGTCCCTTGGGAGAACTCAACTGGAAGCGGGTGGTGACTTCCTATCTTATCAATAGCCTCACTAAGCCTTCACCTGGGTTCTCTGTCCCTTGGGAGAACTCAACTGGAAGCGGGTGGTGACTTCCTGTAGCCTTAAATCCTCGACTATGTGCCTATAAGACGCGTATCTCTATATTCTGGTAATCCGTGTAAAAATTAGTCGTAGTTCTCGCTATAACTATTTTTTTTTAATAACTGTACGTTACCCTAAGATCAACCATGTAATGGTTAGCAACATTTGCTACTGGAGCATCGCACAAAAGTAAGTGTGCGTTTCTCTCTCTATAAGGAGTTTCTCTACTATTCTAAAAGTGGAAGAAACAGTTTGAACGATATGCTAGTATGATAGATGATGTATGAAAGTGTAAAGTAGTGAATAGGATCCTCAGCTCTTCTCGAAGGATTTTTCTTCTAGGAAAAATCCTTCTCCTAGGAGACGGTGTACTGTAACGTATAACGTTAAACATAAATACCTACTGTAACATTTTACCAGAAATAGGTTTTAATAAACAAGTTCTATTTCTTAATTTATCTCGTTGCGTAGCCTATTTAATTTTGCCTTAAACATAGAAAACCTCTACTCATAATACTGTCTATGCGCGGGAGTTTGGAACATTCTAGATCTGTGACGTAGGTCGACCTTCCGCTATTATGTTTTGCCCTCTGCGGCCGAGACCGCGAGCTCGAGCGCGATGGGTCGTTCAATTGCCACCCAGCTGCGACGCGGACAAGCCGCTGCGCACCTTTATTAAATAAAGACGCCGCTATTAAGCGGACGTACCTAATTTCTCAATCCGTGAAGTGAGTGTAGTTTCCCGTAATTGGGTAAGTGTTGCACAATTGCTCCTTATTTAAATGAATGTAGTTATGTAAATCGTGGTTTAGCTGGTAATTACTTCCATCGGGATTAAATTCTTTTGTCTTGGACGCCGAACACGCCACGCCCGCGTGTCTCGTCCTTAAGTTATTAGTACGACGAATTTGAACATTAATTTGAACTGTATACTTTACGAATATACTACCAGCTGAATCACGTGTAGTTTTTTCCACGCTTTAAATTAACAAATACATAATTATTTGTTAATTCTAGGTTAGACTAGGTACATGCTACATCCATGTGTTACCTAAATATCTTATTTTATTCAGTGCTGTACTGTGCGATCTAGTGTACTATTAATGGTTAACGAATTTAATGTCATTGCTGTAATTTCCTATGCGGAAATTATGTATTTCCGTTATTTCACGCCATGTGTTTTTGCCTGCGTGGCATTGTTTTAAGCTTTGCTTTACATTTCTTATGCTTAATCATATTTTAAATAAGTCGGAAAAGGCTTTCTACTTTGATATACAATGGAAAATGTCCACGGTATATAATTTCCGAATCATAAATGTACTGAAATCATCCGAGAATCCTATGCTAACGCACCACGCTAAACAACTGCACTCCGCCGGCCTTGCTTTTGCATTTTCCTTCTTGCTTAATAATTTTGATGAATTTATTTATTACTTAGAAATATACATAACCTCTAAATTTACTCAAATAGACTGTAACTATAGCCGTGCACCTTTCAATCGTTTTGGTTCGATTAGTTATCAATTAATTAATAATTAATTGATAAGTAATCTTATTTCTCTTTCGGAAATTGCCGACTCACGCTTAACATATGATTCTCGCCGCCCTGCTTTGCTTATTTTGTACCTGGACTGCACCACCATCATTCTTGAATGCTCCTTTCTATAACTTGCCCCACCCCCTTGCGTGAGCACATGGTTCTGCAGTCCAGGTCGAGAATGTGGACCCCTTATTTACCGTAAACGTGGACGCGTTGCAGGAACTACGCTTACATTTGAAGCCGAGGCAGACGCTCCCCCAGGGAGTAAACAAGTTGGAGGCCCCTGGCGTGTGACGCTCTCCCGGCACTTACTACCAGCGCGTCCACCGACCACCTCGGACCACCATCGTCTCCTGCCATCCAGCTGCGTACCGCGAGGGGAGTGAGGGTACCCGGAAGGACCGACCACCCCTCAAACAGACCTGGCATCTAGCCATAGCCCGACCTAGGCGATCGAACCGCCCCTTAATCTTAACAATAAATTCTTAACTGTTCTATCATCTATAATTTTGCTCCTAGATAGGTACCCCAAGTTAGGGCTCCCTATCTACGTGACAAGGGATGCGGTCGAGTCAGATGAATAGGATTGGGCGCGTCATTAACGGATAAGACCGAAACAGGCTATTATTTGAAAGCGTTTGCCCCGCCGAGACGAGACGATCTCAGTCGAGGAGAAAATAATGTAAAGCTGGGTACTCAAGGCACCATCAAGCCAAATGATAAAACTGTAGCGTTTAAAATATAGTTTGCGTGATCAGTTGGATATCCACGCAAAATAGATGGAAAGCCATCGCGACGCCCCGGCGTGCCATTTGAAAGAAACGGCCGTGAATATCAAAATTAAACATTGGAACAACATTATAATATACTAACGGCTCTGTGAGCTGTACAAGTCGTGACCATGTTTAAAAAAAAGCTAAGTAAATAAATCCTAAGTAAAAAAATAATCTTTTCCCCTCACTGCCTCGGAAAGCCGTCTTTTATCCTTTAAAACCAGTGAGCAAAAACGCTTTTTATCCACTTCTCATGAACCGTGATACTCGTAGTTAGACAGTTGAAATTTTCACTGATGATGTATTTCTGTTGCCGCTATAACAACAAATACTAAAAAAACAGAATAAAATAAATATTTAATGGGGCTCCCATACAAAAATCTTTTCAGAATTGCTTGTTGCCTTCATCAGGCGCTGGGTCATGGGAAAACTAAAATCCGACTCGCACTTGACCAAAATTCTTAAATAAATAGTTATTTGTTATATATATTTCATACAAGGGTGCAAATTTATTATTTAAATTAAATAAAGTTGTTTTGCATGTTGCACTTTCCTCGCTACAGTGAGGTGAAAAGTTTTGTGTTACACACGGGTGCAAATGTATTTTACGTCCCGTGTGTTGAAATACTCGCTACGCTCAGGATTCTATTTTGAACCACTCGCTTCACTCGTGGTTAAACTAATAGAATCCTTTCGCTTGCTCGTGTTTCAATTCCAAACTCGCGGGTAAAATACAACTTTGCACCCTTGTATAACGAATAACTATTATTAAAATTATTAAGAATCTGCTCACAAAATTTCTCGAGAATCGGTTGAGAAATGGGACCTTGTAGATGAGAACAGCTGGATAGACACTAACTACCATACAAAATATTTTTTCGTTCGCTTTGCTCCCTCGTTGAAGTACCATTCCATCCATTCGTCGCAGAGATAAATGGTGCACCAGTAAATATCGAAACAACACCCTTTACCCTCCTAAGGCCCACCATACGACAAAAAATGACATTGAAGTTTGAATCAACTGATGTAAGAAATAGAGTTGAATATCGTCTGTTTCAAAATAGACCAAAACAAAACAAATGCAACTCTATTCCAACCCAAAATGGTTTTAATTCCTTTAAGAGAATAAGTCCTTCCAGTAGGCCCATGGAGTACTATCATGGAATGCTAGCACCACAAGTGACAGCTACTGTGGCGCTCTTTAATAAAAAAAAAATATATATTACACAAATCAACCTAGGCCCACGGTAAGCTCAGTAAGGTTTGTGTTGTGGATACTAGGCGATGATATATATAATAGATACATAAATATAGATACTTATATACATAAATAACATCCATAACTCAGGAACAAATATTCGTGATAAATACACAAATAAATGCCCTGACCGGGATTCGAACCCGGGACCTCTAGCTTCGTAGGCAGAGTCACTACCCACTGGGCTACGGAGGCCGTTTAATGTACTGCCCACTGCTCTAGACCTAAGTACCTTATATTATAATGTTCTCCTGTCTAATTATCATGCATAGCCTGTCTGTTAGTGTTAATTTAAGGAATGAATAAATCAATGTAGTTAAAATATAACTTCCATACATTTGTCGCAGAAATTAGGTGCACCAGTGAATGTCGAAACAACGCACACGACTACCACAAGTGGTGCACCGGTAGGTCGATTATATTTTTAATAAATCGATCGCTCCAAAAAATAGCACAGACGTCTACGGTCTATCCGCCAATCTACTCAGGCAAGCCAGTCCAGTAATAGCCTATGCCCTTTCTCAACTTTTCAACAGTTGTATGAAATCGGGAGTGTACCCAGATAGCCTTAAGAAGGTAAAAATATGCCCTTTGTATAAAGGGAAAGGCAAAAAAATCTGCCATCAAATCCTATCGGCCTATATCCCTGGTCCCAGGCCCTAGCAAGTGTTTTGAAGTAGGTATTATCCGAAGGCTACTAAGTTTCTGGTTACCGAGGAACATACTGTCGGATAGCCAGTACGCATACCGTCAGGGCCGATCTACCACCGATCTTGTGCGGGAAGTGGTGCACTGTGTAGTACGCGCCCGGGAATCCAGACGCCGCGTTGCGGTCATCTGCTGCGATCTGTCGCGCGCCTTTGATACAGCGGACCACGCACTCGTCGCAGACAAACTCGCCCACTACGGCATAAGAGGGCCGGCGACCGAATTAATACTCTCTTTCATGACCGACAGAGCCCAAATTGTAGTCGGTGATAGGGGAAACGTCTTGTCTACAGAAGTGCAAAACCTGATGGGCGTCCCTCAGGGATCATGTCTTTCGTATACTCTGTTCAGCATTCTCCTGAACGACTTGCCAAAGGCGGTGAACGGCGCTGAGATTTTTATGTACGCCGATGACGTGACGGCGGTCGTAAGCGCAACAACTGAGCGGGAGTTGGAAGACGCCCTAAATCAGGTTATGGAGCAACTGCACGAGTGGTTCCGGACCAACGGCCTGGTGCTAAATAAGGAGAAGACATGCTTCATGAGATTCCGACTGAACGGCCACGTAAGCCCGGCTCTGAGTGTGTGTGCGGGCGGTGCCCCTATACAGCACGTGACCTGCACACGCCTCCTGGGCTTCCAGATAGACAACGCACTGACGTGGCAAAAGCACATCGACGAGCTGTGCGGGAGGTTGGGGCGCGCTTGCTTCGCGCTGAGGCGGCTCACGCGCACCGCAGGCAAGACCGCGGTGCGCGAGTGCTACTTCGCGACAGTGCACTCGCTCCTTACCTACGGCGGAGCTATGGGCCCGCGCCTCCGACTGGAAACGTGCGTTTTCGCTACAAAAGCGAGCCGTGCGCGCGATGGCCGGCAAGGCGGAGGACGCCCCCGCACGAGAGCTCTTCCGAGACCTCAGGATCCTACCCCTGCCTTGTGTATTCATATATCAAGTGGCATTATTCACAAAACAAAATATAGATATATTCAAGCGCAGGGGCGTAAATAAAAACTACCCTCTACGGAGCAATAAACACCAAAACAGGCTGGCCACCGAGGCACACAAACTCGTCAAGTCAGAACGGTCGGTGTACTATTCGGGGCCCTCTGTTTACAATCGCCTGCCTGACACCATACGTAATGCAGCTACTACCGCGGTGTTTATTAAGAAAATTAGGAATTGGTTGCTAAAAGAGTTGTTTTATAGCTACGACGAATTTATGAGTCTACCTGTTATTGTATAATTTTATAATTTATAGAAAAAAAAATATTTTATATAGATACATATTATATTTAATAATAATAATTCAAATTCGTCAACAAGTAATTTGTTGTATTATGACCTGTAACTATGTTATTAATAAACTTTCATTTCATTTCATTTCATTTCATTTGTCGTTCACGTAACGCATTGTACGCGCGTCAGGTAGGTCTAAATGTCACTTTTTATATAGAAAATTGACAGTTAAATTGTACCGACGACGCGCGTTCGGAACGTAACGTGATTACCCCTCTGAATGCATTTAAAATAATATTATGTCCATTCATTTGGATGCATGCATTTTGTCGAGCGGCGCTTAGGTGTATGCCCAGCTGAAGTTCAAACCGCAGTTTCGTTTAGTGCCAGCGCAGAAGACGTCATTAAAGAAAGTGCTGTAATTTGTAAGTCGTGGTCTCACTGACTAGTTTTACTGGCTCGAGTTAGTTGCTTTTACTGATTTATTGTAATGCACTGCTCTTAGTTTGATTTGGTTTCCTTTTAGTAAAACATGTGTATACAGTTGAAACAATATAAACTGAGCTCATGAAGGACTTTGTGTTCGGCGCGTGCGATATTTTCCCATCCATGAGCGCAAATCATACATATCAGACAGAACAATGACATTTATTTAATTGTATGGCATACATTATTTGGCCTTTGAGTTTGTCACTTTTTAGTACCACCCAGGGGACACGTGCAGTGTTGTGGTAGGTAGCTCCTGCGGACGCACAAGTGAAAGTTGTCCCCCCTTTGTCAAGTGAGTGGGCAACTCGACTGTTAGAGGTTCTTAAGCCGACCGAAGGCCTCTAACTCGGCTTTACGACTTCTGTCATAGACAGCATCCGGAATCAACTGCTTAGCGTGCCTTCCAAACCACTCAAACAGGCGGTCACCCATCCAAGGACTGACCGCTGCCTTCTCGTTGCCGATTCGCAGGCGCCACTGGGCTATGAACGCTTCAACAATGACATGAGCGAAGCAAACTCAATTTGCTGAATGAACCTGCAGGGTTTCAGGGGGCCTGTCCTTCTTGCCACTATGGCTAAACTCAGCTCCCGCACACCACCTAGGTGCAAATTTGCGCGAACGCGGCCCCTACAAACCACGAACAGTGACACCATTGTTATAACATAATCGCTTAGCTAGTGGTGTCTATCTCAGTGTCACACAATGCGACGACCTTAACTACATAAGTTTCTGTCAAAAATTTCATTTTTGGTACAATCTTTTATTGCCGACTCTATACTTTTCTGTATACGGTCATCAACTGGTCATTGAGACGATTCTCACGAGCCCAAACTCAACGGGGTTACGTTGGTTAAGTACCGAATTCCCATGGCCACTTTCTGTCTCCATGATCAGATCAGCTCGATGGTATCATAATATAAATTCTTCATCCAAACTATTCTTATACCAAAAATTTAAGCATATTTTTAGGTTTAGTTGAGGTTAACTGGTTCAAAATTCAGTTCCGAGATTTGTCCTAAAGAGCACGTGCTATTCGGTAGCGTGGCATACATTGGTTTTCTTAGATAGACGACCTTCTGTGTGTAAGTACTATTGTTTATTTATATATAATTTGAATTTATTCTGTAATTTCGTTTTTTCGTTCGTTCTCGTGTCTCTATCTCTATCGCATTTGCATATTCGAGCGACTGTAGTTGGCGTTTTGCTGTAGCCACAAACGCCGTTCCCCTGGGTTTCTTCGTATGTAGCGGAAAGCGACTATGGAGTAGGGAATGGATTTCAGGCCAAAATTCCCGCACACTATGCGGGAATGAGATTTCGTGACAATTCAAATTTCACCTTTTATGCATATTTTTTTATTTCCTCGCATAGCGCATTGTAAAATGTTGTATGATACACGTACGGATAGCTAATTCCCAACTCGTCTCGATCAAAAACACTCCCTAACGGTCGTGTTTTTGGTCATCGCCACTCGTTGGGAAATTACCTACTTTCCGCACTTGTATCATAAATAACTATTATTGCAACACAAGTACACTTTCTCAAATGTTGCAGTAAATATCTTTTCTCACAATTAAATTCTTTATGGAATGTTGCAATAAACATTTTCTCTCAGACCTTCACAATGTGAATTAAGGTTTTAATACTTATAACAGAAAGTACTACTCTAACAGTATTTACTACCCTAGTGCAGTCACTCATTACATTAGTCCCCAAATATCTACTCAGTAAAAGAAGTAACAGGCCCGAGAATCGTAAATTGTATTTTTCATTAAACGTCTAAGCAAAAATTCAAGGACCTACAGTTTCCATCATCTCTTTTATAAAACAATGAATCATTTCTTTTATGTTTTCCATTTTACTTTCCATCTCAAACAATAACATCTGAAGCTAAAGACTGCCCTTCAATATTTTTATTTTGCAAGCGTTCGTTGAATCTTCTCGATTAGATGGTAGGTGTGGGAATCTTGCTGGTACAGATATATAATAATAATAGACACACAAGTACGTGGTTACTTACAGTTATTAAAATACTTAAAAATATTTCTTCCTGAAAATATGTTTGATCTCTTGAACAACAAATTTACTATTATTAAATAACACCTAATTACGTTGGATACAAACAAACACAGAAAAATCCAAAGAGTGATTTGTCCCAAAGCAACATTATTCCGAAAGTCATTTCCGCTAAACAAAAAATTGGATGCAGTCGATTTAATAGAATATATTGTGACGTACGAGCACGCCACAACGCAGCCGCCGCAGCGGCGCCGACGCACGGGGTCAACCGCGCGGGGAGCCGACCGACTCACCGCACCGCACCGCACCTCACCGCACCATACCCCGCCGGCCGTATATAAGAGCGCGCACCCGCCAGATCGGGGGAACCTCAGCCTGCACCACGACATGGGGATTAGCACCATGTATGGTTTCTTTAAGCAGGCTGCCAGACGTTATTTTGACAACGCTCCCCACCATATTAGGAATCCGTTAATTAGGAAGGCTGCTGACTACGTTCCCGTCCCTCCCCCCTCTGTCGTTACTCGGCGTTCACTGATTAGGGGCCGCACGGTCCGGCGTCCTAGGCACACACTCACGGATCCGGACGACGAAATCACAGAGTCCATCGAAAGATGGAAGGCTGCGCTTTCGGCGTCCAACTCAGCGCGTACACTACAGCGTTCCCGCCGGCGGGGACGTCCACCGCGTGATCGCGACAACACAGACACTTATAGTCCATATTCGTCCCGGTACCGCCGCATACCGGGTAGAGTCAGTCCGACAAACCCGACCGATGTCGGGCCTAGCTGAGTTTCTTGCTGGACTCTTCTCAGCTAGGGTAGGTTTTAGCGAACCAGCAATCCCAGTAGTTCATCACCACTCACACCTCAGATTCGGTTGAAACCGTTCAACCAATCTCACTGGAGCGCAAACTTTTAGAGTATTCCAGTGTTTACCCCTTCCCGCGTGGTCGTGCCGGAGGTTCCCCTTGGATTTTCCCCAAGCTACCCTCCATAGCAACAGTCAGGTTCAAAAAAAAAAAAAAAAAAAAAAGATCGGGGGAGTTTTGCTCGCGGCTTGCCGTGTGCACAACTCTGCCCTCCACCCTTCTCCCGCCCCCTTTCCATGCACCGCTTGGTCCGCCGAGTGCACTGCCGTGGAATTCCTTCCCCCTCCCCTTTCCATACGCCGCTTGGTACGCCGAGTGCACTGCCGTGGAATTCCTTCCCCCTCCCCTTTCCATACGCCGCTTGGTACGCCGAGTGCACTGCCGTGGAATTCCTTCCCCCTCCCCTTTCCATGCGCCGCTTGGTACGCCGAGTGGACTGCCGTGGACTTCCTTCCCCCTCCCCTTTCCATACGCCGCTTGGTATGCCGAGTGCACTGCCGTGGAATTCCTTCCCCCTCCCCTTTCCATACGCCGCTTGGTACGCCGAGTGCACTGCCGTGGAATTCCTTCCCCCTCCCCTTTCCATGCGCCGCTTGGTACGCCGAGTGCACTGCCGTGGAATCCCTGACCGTCTCCCCCGCTCCCGTCTGGAGTCGCTTCCGTAGCATAATCGACCGGCTACCGCGCCGCATTCCGCGATTTAACATGAATCATAATTTAAGAGTTGCTGTTTAAATAAAAGGGCATAAGACCCACTGTTAATATCTTGTGAACGCTGGTATCATTTACCCTGCTCCCGAAAGGCTCCTCCCCGACTGAGTTATCTAGGAAACCCCCGAAAGCCCTTCAGGCAGGGGGATATGTGTGTGCAGCTCACCCTACACATCACAATATATATGGGATAGGCTAGGTTAGTATCATATCCTGAAAAATAAAAAATATATCAGCGGAACATCGTTTTCGAATTCGGACAGAAATTATTAACAACTTGGAAAAGTTGGAAATCCCCCGATATTTTAATTTCAAAGTTCAATATCTCAAAAACGGCTTAACCGATTTTGGTTAAAACGTAGCTAAGAACCATTTCGATCACGTCAGCTTTCGGACAAAAAAAACCGCACTAAAATCGATTAATTCGTTTAGCAGCTACGATGCCACAGACAGACACACAGACACTTAAAACTTTTAACACCCGTATTTTTGCGTCGGGGTTTAAAAACATGCTTAACGAAACAATTCTTCGAAAGTAATATGTGGTGGGGAAACGCGTGCTGAAGAAAGTAAGCACTACTTTAATTCTAGGGCCGTTAGGACATGTTAGATATTTTGCCGCCTTTGTTATGGCAGATATACAATACAATACAAATACTATTTATTGCACACCTCAAAACATGAATCACATACAGGACATAATAAAAACATAATAAGTTTCTGTCAAAAAAATCATTTTTTGTACAAGCTTTAACTGCTGACGTGCCGAATGTACTTTTCTGCATACCATCATCAAGTACTCATTGAGACGATTCTAACGAGTCCAAACTCGATGGGGTTGTGTCGTTTTATTGCTGAGTTCCTATGGCCACCTTCCAGCTCCAGTATCAGATCAGCTCCAAGTCATCATAATATTGCATTGTCATGCGATACACACATAAGTATGCTTGCAAAATTTCAGCTCAATTGGATAACGGGAAAAGACTGAAAAATGAATTGCAAATTTTGACGGACAACTTACATACTTACATACATACTAAGAGCGCAAGTTAATATACAGCTTGTAAAAATAGAGGTTAACAACAGGCGGTCTTATCTCTAAAGAGCTAATCTCTTCCACAGCCTTATTTTAGCTCATAAATTATTACAATATTTATGTCCCTTTTATTGACCAAAGATGACTGTTGCGCTATTCAAGAAAATCAAAGTTTCCTTCCAATTTCTCTTACCAACTACTCACAAAGCAATATATCATCGCCCCGCGACAAATCGGGTCCATGATTCAATATCCAATCTATGAAATAGTGGCGCACTTGACACAAATCATTTTGATTGTATAAAGGGGAAATTTAGTGGCTGGAACACGGTCTGTCTGGCGCAAAGATTACATTTTAAAATTATAGCACTGCTGAGAGTTTCGCATGTGAACGAGAACGAGCGTTGGACGCAGTGCTAGGGGTAGGTATACATTCTGTATTGGATATACTTCCGACCAGGTTAAAGGAGACACTTTACTGTATTGGAGAACTTTTATTTACTGGTAGGTGCAATGCAAGTAAAAAGGTTCGAGTACGGTAGTGGACAAAAGCAAAAATAAATTGTTCTTACATTATCACTACACAAACTTAAGGTATATTCGTAAAAGATCACGTTTCAACAAATTTTTTGCTAGACCATCGAACATTGTGACGTCACTTTTTCCTACCTATATCCCTGCAAGCTTCATCATCAATTTACGTAGATTTCTTGTTATTAATTTGGAGATAATTTCATTATAATAGTACTCTACATATTGCTAGTTTTATGGTGGCCCCTATACCCGAAAAGCTAAAGGCCTCCACACACCGGCCCGCGGCGGGCCCGCGTTCGATGTGTGTTTGAAGTGTAGTTTCAATGTTTTACAACTTGCGTGGGCCCGCGCACGACCCGCGCCCGCGACCGGTGTGTGAAGGCCTTAACAGAACACCGCCTAAGGTGGTACGGCCACGTGATGCGTAGGGATGAAGAGTACGTGATCAAAAAAGCTCGAAACCTGCCGGAGAAAAAGAGAGCCAGAGGACGACCGCCGTCAACATGGTGGACCAGCATCACAAAACTATCAAGTAGGCACAATTTACCCGACCCGACAACTCTCGACAGAGTGTCGTGGCGCAAAATAATTAGGAGAGCCGACCCTGCCTTTAAGCGGGATAGAGCAAGGAAGAAGAAGAAGAGTACCTGTACATATTGCTATGAGCATTAAGGTACCCTCCTGTCATTAATTGATAGTTTTAGTATTTTAAAAGTTATTTCCATAAAAGCCAGTTCCATATGTATACCAGCAAATTTTGACCAGACATCTCTGCGATTTCTGTCTGGGTACACTGTAGTTAATGTCCGATAATTCGTCAGCCCTCCATTCTAAATTCACCATTGAGCATAACGAACGCAATAACTTTGAATAATCTACGCGTATTTCTTGCCAACAAATCTACTGAATTTCCTTTTTTAAAATCCGCGTCAGACAGCAATTTGTTACTTGTGACAGATGCGGTAGGACTCTTTTGTAGGATTAGTTCACGTGAAATTTCATTACGCCTGCGAGTCGGGGCGTGGGTTTTTATGACGAGTTTTCACCTTTAGCTTTGAAAAGGACGTAACTGGCAAACTTCCCTATGTTGAATCACGCCCTTTCGTAAACTACAACCACTAACTATTGAAATGGGTTCAGTTTGTATAGGGTTTTATACTCGTAGAAAGTATATCGTTACATTTCCGTTGAATATTCCCGTATAGAAAACTGTTCACTGCTTGTAAAAGTATAGGACTTTTACAAGCAGTGGACAGTTTTTTATAGAAATCTCGTGGGAAATGTTATTTACGGTGCTCTTAGTAGGAACTTATAAATTTCAAAAAAGAAATAAATCCAAAAAATTAAAATATAATTGGAATAAAAAAACAAGTAAGTTTACAAATGACATCACATACAATTTATCTGAATAAGTTACGAGAACTAATACATACCTACCTAAGCTTCTTCTTCTTTGACACGAATGCATAAAAAATACAAAAAAATTCAATTCGCATAGAAATGATCGAAATAACCAATCCACTATATGGAACCAATCAGAAAAATGAATATCATTAATTGTCTCATTCCATTTTCAAGGGTCCGGTACGGCACATGTTTTTGATGTAGATACGTATCGAGTAGGTACTCAGCCGGGCTGGTCTTTGTTTCCTACGGTTTGCAACGATAACACTACACACTTACTCATTTGCACCGGAGAGCTCTACAGACTTGATAGAAATTCGAAATTCTATAAAATTCCATTAGTCTCCGTGGTACAGATGAGGGCTCTTGCAATCAGGAGAGTCCGCTATTCGAACTTGGCCTCATTCTGTTCTTCTCTTTCACATAATTATCGAATTAAAATGTTTCGCGCGCTCTCTCTGACACATTAGTTCGACGCGTGTGGAAGCAAGATCGCGTTACAGATTATAACGTGACTGGTATCGAAAGTGACGGACACGAACAGTTTATCTGGATGAGTCGCCATTGTTTCAATGCTTAAAAACATGTGAGGTTGGCTACAGTTCAATTTGCTCGGTGCACATGTGAAGCCACAGAGTGCCGGCTTCAGTGGTTTGGTTTCAAACTATAACCGAATCGTTCAATCATTTAACGCAAGTTATGCAGCATCTTTGCTTACACGATAATTATAGTTCTAAATTGAGTGTGTACCATTTATGAAGAGTAAATTCCTCACTTTTTTGAAATAAACGAAAAAGTACCTATGGATACAGTTTCCTGGTTAATGGTCGTAATTCAATGTTCTTTGGACACGTCACGTTTGAAAGGCAGACCAATATCTTTATGGAGCGTCTTGTCTTGTCAGAGTAAAATAAATTCAGATTGTGAAAAGAATGAGATCGACTGACCAGATCATTATTTGGTGACCAATTTAACATCATACCTTTCGCATTGTTCTGTGTCTGACACAGCTCGGCGTTCGTAAGTGACCGCGCGAAACGCATTCAAATAGAATTGAAACCAACGGCTGGGGAGAAAACAAATGCTAAATAAGTTGTGTAAATGAGGAAAGTTATCCATTTTAATAACTAGGCACTAACTTAAGCGCTTTAAATATTATCTACAGCGTGAAAATCCAATACGAGCAAAAAATTAAGTCAGAGGATTTACTAGCGTGAACATTAATTAACGGGACTTTTTAAGTAACACTTACTTAATTGAAAGCCTATAATGAATTTTTGAAAACATTTCTAATGTACTGCAAATAATTCTTGGTGGTGACAAGTACCTAACTGTCAACGAGCCATTAACTTGAACATTTAACGTTACATTGCGGGCTGAATTATTTTGTATGGCTAACTTTTTGTTGTAATTTTAGACAAAAATTATCTTAATACGCTTTTTAAAAGAGAATAAGAGCTTTTGAGGTATTCGATTGCTTAGTTACTTTTGATGCTGACTGTACAGACGTGTCAAAAGCGCACTAGCTCAGCAGTTCAGAATACATTAATTTTCATTTCATGAACTACCTACTCTGAACTTAGTGGGTATTTATTTGAGAATATCATTTGTTACTTGCGACTTTTAGTGGACGGATTTATAAACTAGCGGGAAGATTCGCTTGCCTTTCAATACTGACGCTGTACAGCAAAAGGTCGTTTGTGGTTATGTAATTCGTATGGAGATAAGACTTTTTGGCAAAAGCCAGAACGTTAATTGCTTGCTTTTAGTGGCGGGGCGCGCCGGAAGGAAAGAGGAATTTAGTGATTTGCACCTTGACTGCTGCTTGTGTTTTCAAATAGCCCGGACAAGCAATTGTTTAATCCATCACCCTGTCTTTTATTTACTTCTATAAATAGATATTTGTCCGCTTGAAGGTCGTTTCACTAGATTTTGGGCACAGTTGGGTCGGAAACATTTTTTTCATCAGTCCTTCCAAATGGACATTTTGCAGTTTTCAGGTGCAATTTTGTTGCTGGATTCATAGAATACGTCTTTTAGGTGCCTTTGCGACGTAAGACTTAATTGATCGGAACATTTTTTTCTATATTATGTCCCTCAAACTGTTTATTATAGTTTTAAAGGCGCCTATTTTGTTTATGATGAAAAGATGATGAAGTTTCGCAACTCGTTTTGTTGAAGGTATTGATCGAAATCATATCCCATTATTTCTTGATACATGCGTGTCGTCTTGCGCAAATGCTATAAGCCAACAGTGTGTACACTGCATTAATTAAACGAGCGAGCGAAGCGAAGAAAGTTCTTCGTTTCAGCTTGGGCTGAAATTCTTTCGTATGTCTGGACGTCCAGCTGCCTGTCTGTTCTCCTCTACAAGTCGCATTTCTCAACCGATTCTCGTCAAATTGTATGAACAGGTTCAATAATTATACATTTTTTTTTGTTGATACAGTTTTTCAAAATTAAGAATAATTTACTTTAAAAACAAAGTTTTTACCGGATTCAATTTAGTAGGCCAAGTCATATGAATATTTCCACATTTTCATTCCACTTTACCACATGAATTGCTTTCCGAGGTTAAATACGTTGATTATTAGAGACGAAAACCATATCACTGATAATACATATTTGAGTTTTTAGTTCCGTCGATTTGGCACAATTGACGTTTAGCACTTCATTAGTTGCAATTTCAACGGAATCATACCAGAATCTGTAACGTACTTTTACAGTTTTAAGTACGAGTTCCATAAGTCATCTGTGGTCGTCAACATCAGTTCCACTTCACCAAATTTGTGATTTCCGGGTGTAAATACACTAGTTATAATAGAAAATACCGAAATCACTACACGCGTGCCTAATATAATTGAAAACTTCCCTCAATTCCTCATGCATCCCATCATCTAACTGGATTTTTGAAAAGAATGGGACCATCCTGGAAGTGTATACTGTCAAACAAGAAAAAATTTAACGAATCGGCTCATAAATGACGGATTTCTGAGGTAACACACATAAAAAAGGAAAACAATACTCTCTCAGTCTCTCTTTTATTAGAAAACTTAGAATTTTTATTTTTTTATTTTATTTATTACATATATAAAAGAAAATACATTTGGTTAAATCTAACAGTGTCGTTAAACCCTATCGGGTTTGTATCGACACAGCAATTCGTGAACAGTAATAAGATTCGATCTTAGTAATTAATTTATACAGGAAGGTAGCACTAAATAAGCGTAGCTTAGGTACGATAATTCCCACCCGGGTAAAAACACCGTTTCTCATGCCAATATGTAAGCGATTCGCAACCTGTTAGGCATTTCCTCTCAACTCATTCGAGTTTGACCAATCGTAAGTCTTACAATAATTGAATGCGATTGGAGGTCACGCTTATACTGGTCTTCTAGTGAGTTGTCATTAGACGTTATGATATTCAATATCGCATATACCTCTCTTTCTTATGAATATCAAAAGAAAGAGAGGTATATTGCGATAAAAATCGAAAGAGCTCACGGGCCGACTTATGATAGCCGTGCTGCAATGTACCTAACAGTTAGTATCAAAATACATTTACTGGTTGTCATCACGTGACACTAGCTAAACTAAAACTAAAACAAGCAGCCTTGAAATTAATATTTTAATAACAACATCGTCCGTAACTGAGGGGCTTTACAAACTTGTTTAAATGAACAATGTATCTAGGGTGAAGTTGACCCTTGTAGGCTATGTGTATCTAGACTAGTGTTAGTGCCTGGCTAGCCCCAGGAGACTCACTTTATGGCACGGAGTGAATTTAGCTGTACTAGCATTTTCACATTTGAACTTTACTCGGCTACGACGTACGTAAAAAAAAACTACGGTTTTAAGTTTGAAATAATATAAGGTCGCCAAAATTTACCTTAATTTCAAATCATTGTTTTGTCAATTATTTTTAATTACAGTATGATTACTTATTAAAGAAAATTAACACACTTCTTTTCAATTTCGGATAAAATGTACCTAATGGTTGGAAAATATTAAAACGTGCAATATTTTAACACGACACAGCAAACTGTAATTTTATAAATAAAAACTGAAATGCACGTTTTTTTGTGACCATACTGCTCACGAAAATTAAAGTAGTTTGGAAACCCATAACTGGGCGTTTTTCAAAAAAAGTGTACAAAACTTCTTTTTTTTCAGAATTCGAAATTTTTTGGTTTTTCTTACTCAGAATCGTTGATACTATCGATCCTCATACAAAAAAAAAGTGTCCCAGATTTTACTATGTATATTTTTTCTTCCATCGCGTCACGACCATATAAATAAAAAAAGACTGCATACAAAAATGTGACGATCTGGAATGGAATATTTAGGACACTTTTTTTCTTGTATGAGGATCGATAGGATCAAAGATTCTGAGTAAGAAAAACAAAAAAAAAATAATTTTGAAAAAAAAGTTGTTTTGTACACTTATTTTGAAAAACGCTCAACTGCGAGTCTATAAAGGTGCCATCATAGTTCTGTGGTGCCATCTTAGGAGCCGGCCCTTCCTTGGTGCACCTACCTTACTTAGGATGTCCCAAAAGTCATGCAAGATTTGAATTACATATAAGGAAGGATTAAGAATAAACTGAAGTGGCAGTGGGTGGGACACATAGCACATAGAACCGATCGCCATTAGAGCGGAAAGATTCTCGAGTGGCGACTGGCGACCACGTACCGGGAGGCGCGGTCGCGGGAGTCCGCTGGATGCAGGTGGCGCAGGACCGGTCACTTTGGCACTCTTTCGGGGAGGCCCATGTCCAGCAGTGGACGACTTTCGGCTGAAATGGTGATGATGATGATGAGGATGAAGAAAACACAGAACGTTAATAGATTATTTTAATTTTGTTATAGAATCACATCAATCACATGCCTCAGCTCAATCAGATAAGGGCTGTAGAATGGTTTGCAAATGAAGGACAAGCTAAACAAAAGCTCGTAGAAAGCTCGAAGAAAATTTACTCGGATACTGTTCTTGAACCCTCACGTGTGACACGGACCTATTTACGTAAAGATTTGTTGCGAAAACGTTGATTAAGTGAATACATAATTCGGGCTTAGGATTTTATTAGGGTCCGTTTTATCAAACGTGAAGCGTTTTATCAAAGCCTTTGGCTGGTTTTATGGCCTGGAAACTGCGGGTACTTCACAAGTGAGCGAATCACTCGGGACAAGGTTGCACTGATACGACAATGATGTTTGATTCATTATGGATTTGAAAAGATATGATAAAACGACGAACTATATAATATACCTACGATCCGATTTGTTCGGACCGCAACGCCTGCTAAGTCAAAATACTAACATGTTAATTATATACATTTTTTTGTAGCTGAACTGTAACTGAACGAGCGAGCGAAGCGAACGAAATTCTCTGCGTCAGCTGCAATGGATCAAAGGGCACAGTAATTCACGCGGTAACGATGCAGCGGATGCACTGGCTAGAGAGGGTTCAGAGTCAAGAGCTGTAGGACCGGAACCCACAATTCCTCTACCCTCTGCATGGCTGCGGAGCACACTGCGACTAAACACCAAGGTAGAACACCAAAAACATTGGAACACCCTAGGAACCTGCAGGCAAACCAGGGAGGCCCTCCCGACAATCAACCCCGGATTGTCAAGGAAGCTAAAGCAGCTAAAGAGGCCGGCACTCCGTCTTCTGACAGGAGCTATAACTGGTCATGCACTACTAAACAAACACCTTTTTACTTTAGGTGTTACAGACAGTCCTCTCTGCAGAGCCTGCATGGAAGAGGACGAGACAGCCGCCCACGTCATCCTGACATGTCCTGGAGTGGCGGACTACAGGGCAAAGTACCTCGGAACACCGGGGTCACTACCGGAGGCCGTCGGCAACGTAAAGGGTCTGCTAGGCTTCCTGGTGGAACTGGGTTGGCACGAATAACAGTAGTGCCAAAACCCCTACGCAAAATAGGCGCATTTATGACGTCGAGTTGCGGAAACCCAGCCCGCGTACAACCTATAACCTATAACCTATAACGACGAACTATATAATATACCTACGATGCGATTTGTTCGGACCGCAACGCCTACGCTAAGTCAAAATACTAACATGTTAATTATATACATTTTTTTGTAGCTGAACTGTAACTGAACGAGCGAGCGAAGCGAACGAAATTCTCTGCGTCAGCTTGGGCCCAAATTATTTCGTATGTCCGGCTGTCCAGCTGTTCTCGGCTACAGGTCACCATTGCCCAACCGATTCTCGGAAACTTTTGTAAGCAGGTTCGATAATTACAAAGATTTTTTTGTAGATTCAGTTTTTGGAAATTAAAAAAAAGATAAAGGTATGCTGAAGCAGATAGATTTGTTCGCTACGCTTGCTCGTTGAATTATTACCTACATAATTTCATACCTTTCAAGTAACAAAGAAAAAGGCTGTCGATAAGCACTTCAAAATGTACTGGAAAAGGAAAACTTGTTCTATTTGACCTTTGTTCTAGCCTTTACACCACCGTCTCTTCAGCCTTGCTGTATTTAAGTGGCTAACAGCACACAACCATTTATGTTTAAAATTGGACGTATGTACTTACATAAATACTTTAAATGAGTACTTTGTTACTGTGGGAAATGCACCAACATTTTGCAACATCGAAAATGCATTCGCTTACAGATTACATATTGTATAGATAGATAGATAGATATCTCACTCTCATACCAACGCGGAACTTATGTAACTAATCATAGACAACAGAAACTAGTGTTGTCATGAATTATTGTTACTGATTCTCCTTGGTCGATAATAATGTCTATTAGGCCCTCCGCTCACGAGGCTGCTCTCAAGCGACTTGCGTCTCATACGCGTATCCTACGCGTCACTCGCGAGTAGCCTGCATACAAATTCACTTCGTTCCGCACACGACCAGACGCGTCTACGACGCGTTTGCTACCAGTCGCACGCGACTGCCTTGCCGGTCGCACGCTACTCGAGTCGCACGCGTTGCAGACGAAAATGGCCGCGGATCAAAGATTTAACATTCCATTTGTCCAGTAGGTGGAAAATTATCCATGTTTGTACAATTATAAGCTGCCAGAATATATGCGAAAAGATGTTTAATATGCGAAATTTTTTCAATGTACGAATTCACCCAGAATCTTCTTTAGTTACATACAGCACTATAATTAAACTAAACTAAAACTAAAATACATCTAAATAAAACTAAACTATATCTAAAAATGGCCCCTGCGGCATGCTACCGAAGACGCTGGCAGCATTTCCTCACTGGATCGCCAGGCCGATGCGTTGAGCGAGGAAACTGCCAGCTCTTTGGTCTCCCGTGGCGTCTCTGAGCCTCTTCGACATGTCCTTAAAGAGGCTCAGAGCGCCAGGGCCCCACGGACCTAGGGTTTCGACGCCGAATTAAACAAAATTATACTCGGCGCCGAGACCACTGTATTTACCCACCTTGGCTTTCTCGGCCGCCTCTGCCGCTGCCGCTGCCCTCACGGAGGTTCGGTGGAGATGCGACGGGGCTAGTGTGTCTACGCAGGTTGCATCCCACACCAGCACCCGTCCCATACTCCACGGAATCAGAGACACACCGTCCGGTCTCTTGCCATCGGTTCTAGAGATGCCGGTCGGCTCTAGAAGAGCCGGCACACCAACCGACGCAAGAGACCGGCGGATTATGTCATTTAGGGCAGCATGCCTGGAGAAGCGGCCCGCGCTTCGCTGGCAGGACAGACCATGGTGCCCTAGTCGGTCGACATCGCTTCCGCAGGGGCAACGATATGGGGCGCAGACAGATCTTATTTAACATTTCCGTTTATTTCTATATAATACATAGAGAAGAACATTGTCTTCTTCGCTACTGTCACTCGACATTTCCGCACCAATTGAGCGGAGAGCCGTACTGCAAATGATAAATAATCGTCTCAGTTGCGTTGCACCGTGAGCGGAAACGACTTGAAACGAGTAGCATACCAGTATGCGACCATGAATTGCATTGCAGTCGCGTCGCATGTCAGTCGCCCCGTGAGTGACGGGCCTTAGACAATAAACTTTAGGATATATTATACAATATGATAGCAACTGAAACTGAAAAAGGTTTAAAACACAAGTAGGAAAAAAAACACAATGTAGTCCCTGGTAATGAACTGACAACTTGTATGGAAAAAATGACAAATTTGGAAATAATTTATAATAGCAGATTTTTTCTTTGTATTAGATACATAATCAATTAAATAGTTACCTACCGACAAAATCCAACAAAATTTCAGACCTCGAAGAAATGATAAATTAACAAGCTTCTGAAAAGCAAGAAAAAATATAAATAAATGGTTTTATGTTTATTTTGGTTCATTTACATTTGCTCTATAATATTTAAGATAAATAATAATAAAAAAATCTAATCTAAAAGTCTAATCCCAATAAGGTCTAGTTTTCCCTCTGGGTTGGAAGGTCAGATGGCAGTCGCTTTCGTAAAAACTAGTGCCTATGCCAAATCTTGGGATTAGGTGTCAAAGCGGACCCCGAACTCCTTTAGGGCACAACCGGGAATAACGCTAGGAGGATGATGAATAATAAAAAAATAAGTCATGATTTATTTAAATCTATATAATTACTTCCGGATGGAAAGTTTGTTGGATTCTTGCATAAAGCATCTTAGAACAACGTTTTAAAATTAAATAAACAAAAAAACGCTATTATAAATTAATGTTTTTCAAAACCGTATTTTGCCTGGAGTAATGTCCACTGCAGCATAATTAAAGGTGCTCACTAATTGTTCTCATATAATAAAAGCGCAGTGTTCTGACGTAAATGATGTATATTGTAGCAGTTGCTTGTGCGATGAATGCAGCAGTAGTCACCATGGGGCGTTTGACGCACTCCATTTTACACCATAAAAACCAATTACTGAGCAATTTTAGGGTTCCTTATGGATTCGTCATGTCTGTCTGTCTGTCTGTCCGTCCGTATGTCACAGCCACTTTTTTCCGAAACTATAAGAACTATACTGTTGAAACTTGGTAAGTAGATGTATTCTGTGAACAGCATTAAGATTTTCACACAAAAATTGAAAAAAATAAAACCGGCCAAGTGCGAGCCAGACTCGCGCACGAAGGGTTCCGTACCATTATCTATAAAAACGGCAAAAAAATCACGTTTGTTGTATGGGAGCTCCCCTTAAAAAAATATTTTATTTTGTTTTTAGTATTTGTTGTTATAGCGGCAACAGAAATACATAATCTGTGAAAATTTCAACTCTCTAGCTATCACGGTTCTTGAGATACAGCCTGGTGACAGACAGACCGACGGACGGACGGACGGACAGCGAAGTCTTAGTAATAGGGTCCCGTTTTACTCTTTGAGTCCGGAACCCTAAAAACAAAAAAAATGGGGGTTCCCCATACTTAAAACTGAAACTCCAAAATTTTTTTTCATCAAACCCATACGTGTGGGTATCTATGGATAGGTCTTCAAAAATGGTATTGAGGTTTTTAATATAATTTTTTTCTAAACTTAGCAGTTTGCGCGCCTCCCCCCCTGTAACTTCTAAAATAAGAGAACGATAAAACTAAAAAGAAATATATGATGTACCATGCAAACTTCCACCGAAAATTGGTTTGAACGAGATCTAGTAAGTAGTTTTTTTAATACGTCATAAATCGTAAACTGCAATTTATTTTACGAAACCCTTCATGTGCGAGTCCGACTCGCACTTGGCTGCTTTTTTGTACATCAGATGCAATTTGTTAATCACTTAAAGAATTTACGCGATAAAATACGCCTTATAGATTGGGTATTTATATTAAACACATCAATATCATGCTCTCTCGACAGCCCGTTAAGGGTTCTGCCCGCGCGAGTAAGGAAGCGGTTACATCTGTAATTCGTTGATGCAGAGGGAACAGAAATAGGGGGATTGTACCTTTTAGCCCTGTTAGGAGTGTTTAACATAATACTACCAAGCAGTTCTGGACAGTCAACGGTGCCATTAATATTTTTTAGGAAGTATATAATGTCAGCAATTTCACGACGTTCCGACAGAGGCAATAGATGGTGTTTTTTGCATACGCTAATATATTTAGTTACGTAGAAGAGTTGTATGGGGTACGTACATAATTTAAAACAAATAAATTGTATGAATGCGCTCGATCCTATCTATATAAACGTTATAACTAGGGTTCCAAATCTGAGAAGCATACTCTAGTTTACTTTTTACAAATGAACATTTTGAAAAATTGATGATGGCAACTACCATCTGACCGCGGGAGAAAACTAGACCTTATTAGGTTTAGACTGGTTCCTCACAATGTTTTCCTTTACCAAAAAGCCACTGTTGAATACCTATCTAATGATATATTTTTGTTCTTTATTAATTTTCTTATTAGCTCTAGTCAATTATAATAGTACATTATGATACAAGTGAGCTATGTTGATCATTACATCAGAGGCGGAATTGTCACGCGAACCGCAGGTGAGCGTGATAATAGAGCCGAGGATGTAATCATCAAAGCTCACACGTGTCATACGACGTTTTTCAACACATTTGCGAGGAAAAAATCCTTTTCATAAAATGAAAATGTTACAGGCTCCTAAGTTGTTTCCTTTAGTTATTGATGACAACAGGTTTTTACTCACATACATTTGCACATCTCCAAGAATGTACAGTGGCTTCAATTCTATTTATCACTTGTCTATTCACCACGAGTCAACATTTTTAATAATAACCAAACACGCATCATCAATGTTTACAACTATTTGTGAAATTACTTATAATGGCGTGCAACTTTTTTTTTTTCGTGATGTTCACGCAGTGCGCCCGCAGCGAGGCTTAGCGAGGTAGTTGCCGGGAGTGGTGGCCTAAATCTAACGACTTGGACAAGGAGCAATGTAAGACCGTTAAGAGTACAGGTTTAAATATTCATTATCAGCTCTGTAAATCGCTGTACGTTGTACTTTAAATAAACGGTTTATCATCAAATTGTCAACACTCACTTCGTCGAATTTCACTTCAAAGCCAACGTTTCATGTATTTTCATTTCGTCGACAATTCAGTTCGTGGAATGGTCATTACAAGTAATTTTACATCGTGCAATTTTACTTGTCGGATGATTCATTCAATAGTTGTATTATGTCATGGAAAACGTTTTGTGATTTATTGTTTCAAATATTTTTAATTAACACACAAATTATTACAAGCATTATTATTTAAATTTAAGATAGTAGGCATACACAGTTATGCATGACATTATGTTGAGAACGGAACGCAATGCAATCGGGATCCACGCGCTGAATGAGGGTACTTGAGATTTTAAGTTGTTTATCTTGGCAAATAACTATTCATACTGTCATTACTAAGAGCATGTTTGAACTCATAATTTTTACCGCACGGCAATTATTTTAACCTAACCTAAACCTTTTTTTTTTTTTTTTTTTTTGGGGAAATGCTTTTACGCATCCCACCTAGCCGAGGAACTAGGATGGGTATGACAGGCTCCCGGGAACCCCCCGGACTACCGTCTAAAACCACCAAGGTATGCCCTCTCTGCCGTGTAGTAGGGGCGTCATGGGATCGCGAACATTTCACCACGACGCCCCTCGGCAACAGCCGCAGCTGCCCTCACTACTGAGGCAAAAGCCCCCCCTCCCGTCGTAAGCGTGCAGGGCGACACCACACGCTTCCCGACCCGACCAAAGGACCTCTACGCCGGGAGAGGGTGATAGACCTCGGATTCACCCTCTCAGGTCCCCTTGTAACTTTTTATAGAGGTTTTCTACCTCGGCCCCGGCCTGACGGTCGCAGCCCCCGCGCCTAACATGAATTCTCTGATAGCAGAGGATTTGTCAGGGTTCCGGGTCCGTTATTTATTATAGAGGCAAACGGCAATGGCGTCTCCCTCAAGCCGCACCTGGGGAATCTTGCGATTCCCTGGGCGGAATCCCCCGACCCCCCCGTGTCGAGTTATTGGTAACACCAGCAAGCGATAACTTAGGGTTCACTAAATTATCACTTGCCGTTGTCTCCAGGGCGCACCAGCCATGACACTACCCATTCCTGCGGATCAACCGAATCAAGAGGAATCGGTAGAGTCCAGACACTCGAGGAGGTTACCCGACATAGCGCCCCAACCTAACCTAAACCTAACCTAACCGCCAGCGTGTCGACGTCACCCCGCTTCGCGGGGTGCCTATTTCCGCTCTGAGGGACACAAGTGAACCCTAACCTAACCTACTTATAATACAATTGTTATGGTTGTTTGTTTTTTTACTGCGGGGGGCTGCGCCCCCCGAGCCCCCCTTGCAGAGTGCTCCACCCCCATCCTCCCTTTTTCAGACTGCCTTAATCTAGTTAAACACCTAGGTAATCAGTTTAATTTGATTGTTTTGTAATGTTGGAATTAAATTTCGAACAAATGAAATTCTTTGTTATGTTATTCTGCCATTTAAAATTCATACAAAATGAATCATTTGCCAAATAATATTCCCTGAACAGTTATTCTGTAAAATAATTAAAATTGGAATGATCTGGTAATGAAATAAAATTACACCAAACAATAATTCGTGAACTAAATGTTACTTGAAACGTTTTCGATGAAATGAAATTCGATGAAAAGTTTGTCGACAAAACAAGGGACACCCAAATAAACTAAACTCGTATACTAAACTGCATGACGAGTCTGGAATTTCTTGACGTAATGCATAATTATAATTATGCTTGTCCCTTTTTAAGTAGATACTTGTGACTTTAATCGGTTATTTTCATTTCCCTTTTGCTATAGGAGTGCATTTCGAACCAACAACAACCTATAATATCCCCATACCCTTTTTCTTTTTTAGTAAAAGTACTTTTAGTACTTACTTTTATCCTCGTCGCCACATGTAGTATTCACTTATTAGCCGATTCTAAAGGTATCTGTATGGCTTGGCTAGCCAACGCACCACCACGGGCCACCACTCCTGGCAACGGTCGCGCCATGACTCCTGTCATCGTGACGTATGCGCACTAGATAAGCACAGATACACTACAGGTTGTATGAAATTCCTTTACATATCATCTTCACTAGTCGCACCGGATACGTAGTATTCCCGGACCTAATTTGAAGTAAGTCATGTCAACATTTCATTGCAAGTTTGAGAATTTTTTTTTTTTCATTAAATTGATTTAATAAAATATTGAACCTATCCCAAAATTGTAGCTGTGGGCCATATTAGGATTATGAAAATGAAAAACCGGCTAAGTGCGAGTCGGACTCGCACACGAAGGGTTCCGTACCATTATCTATAAAAATATTTATTTTATTCTGTTTTTAGTATTTGTTGTTACACAGAAATACATCATCTGTGAAAAATTCAACTGGAACTGTCACGGTATCAGTGAGTTACAGCCTGGTGACAGACAGACAGACGGACAGCGGAGTCTTAGTAATAGGGCCCCGTTTTACTTGTGAGTACGGAACTTTTACAATTTATTTTTTAAATTTTGGATGATATTAATATGTAAAGGTTGGAAAATATTTAAACGTGCAATATTTTAACACGACACAGCAAACTGTGTTTTTTTACAAAATGGCAGCGTGATTGGGTAAAAACTGAAATGCACGTTTGTTTGTGATCTTAAGATGGTTTGATTGCCATTCAAAGCGTTATTTGACATTCGCAGGCTAACGGCGTGATATTTTAAGAAACTTATGTAACAAACTTTCACCAATTGGCTTCCCATTTGCGCCAAATTCCCCCTTTCCTAGAATAAACTTGTATAAACTAGATTAATTTGAGAAAAATAGTTTTCCCAAAATATCACGTCCCAAACCAATTTCTCAATCATCACGAAATTTTTAATAGTTTGGTGAACCATAACTGCGAGTTTTTAAAGGTCTTAGGAACCAGGCCATCCTTGGTGCACCTACCTAACAATAAATGATCTCGTCTCTTCTCTTCTCTTCAATGCAGCTTTTTTTGTGCGGTCATGGGGCTAATATAACCCAACTTGCTAGCCAAGTTGCATCACGCGTGAGTGATGTGACTCAGCGATTCCTCTCTCACTCGCATTGTGCAAACTGGGAAGAGCTAAAATAAAGATACCATAAATATTGCAATAGCGCAAAAACAAGACAACATACTCGTAAGGCGATACTAAGGCGAGGAACACACCGAGCGGTGCGGCACCGACCGCTGCGGCGGCGCGCGGTGAAATTTTGTATCACGAATCACGATATACGTAATCCGCCGAGAGCGGTGCCGCTCCGCCGCGCGGCGGAGTTACTATGCGCACCGCTCCGTGTGTTCCTCGCCTTAGAGCAGCGGTCGGTGTAACAATCGACCCTAGCTGTCAAATAAAATATCGCAAAAGAACTAAAATAAAACACTTAAACTAAGAAATGGCCAAAATGATTCGTCTAGGAAGGACCCCGTAATGTTGTGAACCGTACAACCCAAAATCTTTAATGTGAATGCTTGTCAGGCAAATGAACTCTTCGTCTACTCAAGATCCTGTCCTACGTAAACTATGATCCTCCTAGCCCTTTCTACCAAGTCCTACTAGTGAATAACAAGAAATTAATAAAATATTTTATTTTTGTTGGTAAAAAAACCCCAACGACCTATTACACGCTCGTTGAGCAAAGACGTAGCTTTTATACTTCATATTATCAAGATTATTTAGTTTTCCCTATAATAAGCTAGAATGTTTCCCTAGGTACTTGTTTTATAACAAAATACTTTCGACAGGTCGTAGCGAAAAGGTACCCCTTTGAACGCCACTTGCTACGTCATTGCCAGGATGGGGATTGAGCGTCCTAGTCCACTTTACCTACTTAGCTTTCCTAGAGTTTAAGACTCGGAGAATGAGATTACTAGCGTTTCTGACCTATCGGACTGATTGAGAAGAAACGCCGAAACAAACTCATCAGACTTCTTTTAGTTTAATATTACTAAGACTTCTTAAAGTCTCTATTAATAATCTATTAACTGCATGTGATAAACACGCAATCATTAGAAGTACTGAATCAGCCGAAGTCAAATGTGATCTTCGATGGTAAATGCAATTTGAAGTAGCTAGTAGTTATAAGGGTATTATTCCACCCGTAACTACAATCATCAGCGGCCTGCTTCGCCTCCCGCTGGTCCCTATAACAGATTTGTTTTATTCTAAAACGCCTCTATTTCCCTAACCAGTAGCATCGAGTATCACGCTCGTCCACAAAGACCCAGTACTTCAATACTATTAACCCAAAACCCAATACCCGGAATTATGAAAATAATTACAATAACCTAACACCCCCCTCTCATCCCGCAAAGTCCTATTCCACCCAAAATATGTGTATGAATTTATCCCTACACTAATCCCACAGAACTCATTTGATTGTTCGAAACCAAAATCTATCTTGATTTTAGCAAAGAACAATACCGAAGCTGTATGCCCTAACTAAGCTGTTAAAGTTCAGTCGGCCAATCTGAAATCTGCAACCTAAGGCCTGTGTGATTGCCTCCCCCCCTCGCGACCGAAGTCTAGATGGAGTACGAGGAGTAAGGCGCCCTATTATGTATATGAAAGTTATATTTAAATATATTTAATAAGTCCGATTCTCAATTACTGCACGATTTCAACAAGTGAGGATATCCCTCTGTGCGGATCACATGAATGACTACGCCTCGTTTACGTCGTCAGCTGGGCTTTGAGAATCGTGAGACCTCAGATATGGGGTAACGTCTCCTATGCAAATAAAAGAGGTAGACGCCAGACATTCTCAAGTCTGTAGCAAAAGACTCTGGACCATTCCCATTGGCACCGTTAGGCAGGAAGGGTCCCTCAGGAATACTGTAATCCTGGACACTGTTTCTGGTTTTTTACTTGACTAAAATAACTTTAAAATTCTTTGTATAAGATTGTGAAGTTAGTAATAATATGAAGGTAATAACCACCCACCAAGACTTTCCCAACTATAAACCAGAGACCTTGTCAGTCTGAATGTTGAAGCTGAAGTGAATCCCATGTTGTTGCTGACCGGCCCTTTTATACCCCAAACATCCGATGACGTCACAGATTTTAGAACATTTTGAAGTCTTTAATTGAAACAAAATGTAACACTAACTCATTCTTAACTCATCTTAACTTCGTTCGATTTTCAAAAAGTCGACAGACAATGAGAATCAAAAGAAGGATGAATTTTCACGTAGAATGCTGCAGTCACATAAAATAATAAAATATGGTAAAAGGCGGGGCCTAAATGTAGAATGCTGCAGTGACTTGGACTTAGATTATTTAATATATATTTTTTTTTATTTGGTAAATATTCTTTTAAATAAAAGGAAACTAGACCAGTTTACTGCGTTTAGTTACAGCTGCCCTCGATGAATTTGCAAGATAAGATCTCTCAGATCTTGTCTGTAGAAATCATCTCTAAACCCAACCCCCCTGTGAAACCGATCATCTTAAAAAGTTTCAATTTATTGATATGTCAATCCCTCCAATAAGAGTGATTTTAACTGTGGTGTTTATTTAAACCAATAATGAATAAGCTGCAGACAATCCAGCAAAAGAGGCAGACCCAGAGACTGAAATAATGTAATAGTGAAAACTGTTCCCTCTAAGTCTTTTCCATCTTTGCAACCTACGAGTACAAGGTTGTGAATCTTGTAGACTATAAGAGCCCGATTTTGTAAAACCACCCTGAATCTTAGGATCTGGCCGGGCATCCATTAATTCTGTCCACATTGCTCGGACAAGTCATCTCACAAAACCTCCCCACGCAAGATGAAAAAGCCCTTGTATGATATCTGCTCTCGGTCACCGAGTCGCCACAGCTCAACCTTATTGGTGCATGTCACACTTGAACAAGATACCCGACCTTAGAGTTCATTTTTGTCCTGTTTATATCTATCTTAGTTCTTCTGAAATCCAATTAATAGCACCAACACAAAATATGCAGGTACGCGAACGCTAGTCTTGCTAATCGCAACCATTCGTCACATCAAATAATTGCTTTGTTGCGTACTTTTATTAGCAATTATGAATGTGAGAACTAACGTCGAATATCCTTATCAAATGAGGTGTGTAAATCATTATTCTTTGGCTACTGTAGAGTTGGTGACATCACAGTAAGTCTCATAAAGACCTTGTCATTTTATGACTTTAACCTGACTCCTATTACTGTGGTTTCACGTTGCGCTTTGCATCGGAGGAACCAATTACCAATAAATCTAGATTGTACTGTAAATTTTGTTCAATTGGGAGAAACTCCAACACAACTCTCTATGTCCAGTCAATGTCTTCCTAGTATACAACCTCTTATGACGAAACTTCCTTCGGCTTCATACTAACACATTCCTGTTAATCTCACTTTCCCATCTCTACCCCGTAGCTCCCACCAATCAAACAGAACTCCATAAGTACAATCACAACAAAGATATGTTGCTCTTTTCAAGTTATATCATTTACCTTTATTCTATACAAATGAATTTATGCATATTAATGTATACAATTGTAATTTAAACCCCCTTGTTTTAGTTTTAAATTAATAAACTTTTAACTGCAACTCCTCTGATAAAAACCAAGCAAATTTGCACCCTGCCCCCCAAATATAAAACTCTAATACGGATTGTTTACATGTCTACGCTTCCACGCACCTCTACGCATCGCTATGCATCGCTACGCATTCCTACGCTTGGCTACGCTTTGCTTCGCATCGCTTAGCGTCGCTTCGCATTACCACGCATTGCTACGCATTACAACGCATTGCTACGCTTGGTTACGCTTTGCTCCGTATCTCTACGCATAATTCCACATTTCAACGCATCGCTAAGCTTGGTTACGCTTTGCTCTATATCTCTACGCTTTGCTGCTCATCTCTACGTATCACTACGATTGGCTACGCTTTGCTCTTCGTTACTTCCAACCAACCACGTCTTACTTGAATTCGTCACGTTGAAATCAGTAATGTCTTACGACTGCTAATAACAACGCATAAAACCGTATTCATTACGCCAATAATTCTACTTGAATCCTTCTGTGCAAATGTTTTACGCGAAACTGCTCATTACGAATTCATTACACCAAAAATCACACAATGTAATTATCTAACTCGTACGCTTGCTAGGAGTTTATCCGCTATGCTTAACATTAACACATACAACTAAATTCATTACGTCAAATATTCTAATTGACTTATTCCTACTAAGAATGTCCACACAAAGCATATAAATTTACTGTCTGCTTTAAGTACTCGTACTGAATGCAAAATACGAAAACTAGATTATTTTTAATACCTTAGTTAAAAGCGAGAATATAATGATGATTATGCAACATAACACTGTCAACCCCATCCAGCTATAAAATAAAACTCCATTTTATTTTATTGCGAATGAACTAGTTAGCATTACATCTCACTCGAGTATGTGTTGTCTAGCATAACTCTTAACAAATTATAAAGCATTCGTTAATTTCTACGTAATCCAAAACTAATTTATGGGATTAAATACCTACGTAACTATGTTACTTTTATATCACTTACGAGCTGTGTTATAACTCATCTATTTACCTAAGATAAACAAAGGTATCTTATACTACACTATTACTTCTCAACAATGAAAGGTATTCTATAATATCGGTGCATAAACATTAAAAATATATACTATTCTATATAATCCTAAACATGAAACAATCAATTAAGTCTATCGATTCCAACTTCGAATTAAACACAGATCAAAAACGATCTGCCCCCAGATTTTTAAACTGAAATCCCGTTAAATTATTTGCCTTTTTTACTCATAGTTCTCCTAATAAATATTTAAGTATGTTATGTGCAAAATCTATTAATTGCATATTTTATTCAAACTTCTCAACTCCTTACTCTACTACTTGTCTAAACTAACTAGTGAACGCTATCCGTTTAAAGCAGTGTAGTAAATACCAATTATCAATACGATCGCCTTCCGAAAACACAAGTGCCAGGTATAAACCAACAGCCTTAACGTATATAAACTGGCAAAAGTAATAAGTTTGTAATTCTAATAATTTTTTTTATTCAAAGTAAGAGTATGACTGCCCCCCAACTTTACAATTTAGCACACCTATTGGCTGCCCCCCGCTTATATAGATTTGTACCTTAGATCTCAATGCCTGTGGCTGACCTCCACCTCTTATTTTTGTAGTGCGGCTAAATTTTCAGTCATTATTTTGAGTAAGTATTTCTAACTAAAATTTATTCTAGCTAATGTAAATTACTTAACTTCGTAAGATAATATTTTCCTATTCTAAGATGGTATTTCTAACTTAAATATGAGTGTAGGAGTTCTAAGAATATATCTTGAAATAGATTAACAGACGAAGAGCTCAAAAACCCGACAAGATCACACTCCATTTTCACGGCAGCAAATTGTAGCCTAAGAGGCTACTATAAAATTAATCCGTACAACGTTATCCTAATAATTCATTAAAGTTCTTTTATTATCCTGGTCACGGCGCCAAATTGTAACAATCGACCCTAGCTGTCAAATAAAATATCGCAAAAGAACTAAAATAAAACACTTAAACTAAGAAATGGCCAAAATGATTCGTCTAGGAAGGACCCCGTAATGTTGTGAACCGTACAACCCAAAATCTTTAATGTGAATGCTTGTCAGGCAAATGAACTCTTCGTCTACTCAAGATCCTGTCCTACGTAAACTATGATCCTCCTAGCCCTTTCTACCAAGTCCTACTAGTGAATAACAAGAAATTAATAAAATATTTTATTTTTGTTGGTAAAAAAACCCCAACGACCTATTACACGCTCGTTGAGCAAAGACGTAGCTTTTATACTTCATATTATCAAGATTATTTAGTTTTCCCTATAATAAGCTAGAATGTTTCCCTAGGTACTTGTTTTATAACAAAATACTTTCGACAGGTCGTAGCGAAAAGGTACCCCTTTGAACGCCACTTGCTACGTCATTGCCAGGATGGGGATTGAGCGTCCTAGTCCACTTTACCTACTTAGCTTTCCTAGAGTTTAAGACTCGGAGAATGAGATTACTAGCGTTTCTGACCTATCGGACTGATTGAGAAGAAACGCCGAAACAAACTCATCAGACTTCTTTTAGTTTAATATTACTAAGACTTCTTAAAGTCTCTATTAATAATCTATTAACTGCATGTGATAAACACGCAATCATTAGAAGTACTGAATCAGCCGAAGTCAAATGTGATCTTCGATGGTAAATGCAATTTGAAGTAGCTAGTAGTTATAAGGGTATTATTCCACCCGTAACTACAATCATCAGCGGCCTGCTTCGCCTCCCGCTGGTCCCTATAACAGATTTGTTTTATTCTAAAACGCCTCTATTTCCCTAACCAGTAGCATCGAGTATCACGCTCGTCCACAAAGACCCAGTACTTCAATACTATTAACCCAAAACCCAATACCCGGAATTATGAAAATAATTACAATAACCTAACACCCCCCTCTCATCCCGCAAAGTCCTATTCCACCCAAAATATGTGTATGAATTTATCCCTACACTAATCCCACAGAACTCATTTGATTGTTCGAAACCAAAATCTATCTTGATTTTAGCAAAGAACAATACCGAAGCTGTATGCCCTATCTAAGCTGTTAAAGTTCAGTCGGCCAATCTGAAATCTGCAACCTAAGGCCTGTGTGATTGCCTCCCCCCCTCGCGACCGAAGTCTAGATGGAGTACGAGGAGTAAGGCGCCCTATTATGTATATGAAAGTTATATTTAAATATATTTAATAAGTCCGATTCTCAATTACTGCACGATTTCAACAAGTGAGGATATCCCTCTGTGCGGATCACATGAATGACTACGCCTCGTTTACGTCGTCAGCTGGGCTTTGAGAATCGTGAGACCTCAGATATGGGGTAACGTCTCCTATGCAAATAAAAGAGGTAGACGCCAGACATTCTCAAGTCTGTAGCAAAAGACTCTGGACCATTCCCATTGGCACCGTTAGGCAGGAAGGGTCCCTCAGGAATACTGTAATCCTGGACACTGTTTCTGGTTTTTTACTTGACTAAAATAACTTTAAAATTCTTTGTATAAGATTGTGAAGTTAGTAATAATATGAAGGTAATAACCACCCACCAAGACTTTCCCAACTATAAACCAGAGACCTTGTCAGTCTGAATGTTGAAGCTGAAGTGAATCCCATGTTGTTGCTGACCGGTCCTTTTATACCCCAAACATCCGATGACGTCACAGATTTTAGAACATTTTGAAGTCTTTAATTGAAACAAAATGTAACACTAACTCATTCTTAACTCATCTTAACTTCGTTCGATTTTCAAAAAGTCGACAGACAATGAGAATCAAAAGAAGGATGAATTTTCACGTAGAATGCTGCAGTCACATAAAATAATAAAATATGGTAAAAGGCGGGGCCTAAATGTAGAATGCTGCAGTGACTTGGACTTAGATTATTTAATATATATTTTTTTTTATTTGGTAAATATTCTTTTAAATAAAAGGAAACTAGACCAGTTTACTGCGTTTAGTTACATCGGCAATATGCTTGCGGCCCGCGAGCCTTTTTGTATGTAAAGGTCGTTGAATTCAGAATTTTGGTATTGCCTGATAAAGTCACAAATAATTAAGAAGTGCGGCCCGCGTATTTTTTTTTAGCTCCTATATGGCCCTAGGTTGCTAAAGGGTTGCCGACCCCTGCCTTAGAGCATAGATTTCTACATTCTCTTATGTAGCTAAATTAAACTGGTCTTAAAATGGCTGACGGTTTACCATAAACCACCTACTTAATTTGGCCGGGTAATGGTTTATTTGCCTCAACCTCATACTAACTCAGTTGCGGCAAATAAAACAAAGTGGAACTATCACAAGGACAACGAAGGACATTATATCCCTTTATGTCATACTTATTGAGATTTGTATCCTACAATCTCGCTAAGCCGTGGGTTTATTTAATAATACGATGGTTTTATTTGGTAATCCTTAGCTTATCCTGAGTATTCAATTAAAGGTCCATGATACGATAATACCGACGATGCAGCTGTACGCCAACATTAGGTTGATTAGACATAACAAATATTAGTGCCTGACGTTTATACGCCAGGATACTTATTTTCTCATTACCTTTAAAATATTTCGACGCCCGCTGAGATTGATTTATATCAAGACTGGATTAGATTAGATGTAGCCTTAGTTACCGGCGCTATACTGGGACCAATTTACATAATACGATGTAATAGAGCTATCTATACGATGTAAGTAGCTACGATACGCAGTACGTTCCTAATTAGACTGCTACGTTCGTATGATGGGCGCACGATTTTATAATTACCTGATCAATGTCCTAGATTGATGAACAGAGTGGCGTGATGGCTGATACCTGGTACCTACCAATGATTTTTTACCCTTCGGTATATTATTTCCATTATTATTATGCTCCTTTACACGAAAAACGTTTAGCTTAAAAAAACGTTATTTACTTATCTAGTTTACTTTTTTATCTCTTCTGCGTCTCATAAGAAAATGAATAAATCCAGATACTTTATCTTCCCTTACGTATTCTGCTAAATAAACTTCAGCGCTGTCTGTAAGTTATTTACGTTACGTTTTATGCGCGACGTTATCGACAGAAGTAACGTAATGTGTGTTTCGATAGAAAGGTGTGTTTGGATTTTAAAGAGTTAAATAGGTCTGGTCAAGAGTACTGTTGGCGCCAATGCCGGTGATGGATGTCGCTCGACGACTTTAAATAGCCTCTGATTAAATACAAGAATAGTTTGGCCGAATAGATGCATGTACAGAAGTGGTGTTATGGTATGTAAAGGTAAGTGACCAGCAACATTTTACTTATTTTAGGTAGGGATAAAACTTATACTTGTGTAGCGTTTCTATTGGTGCATTTAAAAGCCCCTTTCATGCAAACCGTGCCCGACGGGCGCGTTTTGCTACTGCATATAAAGTACCTACCTAATAAAGGTAGTACAAATAAAAAAAGTTGCGTTCGCAACATACTCCCCAGCGTTAAGGTGGTTCGATTGCCATACAAAACGTTATTTGACATTCGCAGGCTAGCGGCGTGATATTTTAAGAAACTTATGTAACAAACTTTCATCAATTGGCTTCCCATTTGCGCCAAAGTCCCCCTTTTCTAGAATAAACTTGGATAAACTAGATTAATTTGAGAAATTGGTTTGGGACGTGATATTTTGGGAAAACTATTTTTCTCAAATTAATCTAGTTTATATGTCAAATAACGCTTTGTATGGCAATCGAACCACCGTTTTCGTGGTTTTTACACGTCAAAAATGTTTTGCCAATCAAAACAATACCCTATTTGTTTGCCGAAACTGACGGAAAACATGTTAGATGTTTGCAAACACCGAAAACACGGCGCAGCGGACCCAGCTTAAGTCTCTCAACGCTAAATAAAAAGAAATGATTTTAAATTAAACACATATAAATCAACAAGAGGACACAAGTTATTGAAAGCGCGTCGGATGATGCCCTTCTTCGTCATTAAGTCGGCGACCCTTGTGACGTTGTCCGTGCCCGGGTAAACCTTCGTGACGCGACCCAGCACCCTAAACCGACGAGCATGCATGAAGAATCTCAAGAAAGGTTTGTCAAGATCTTAGCAAATGGAAATCGCGTAGTTATAGGCGTGGTTATAGGTTAAAGGTTGTACGGGAGCTGGGTTTCCGCAACTCGACGTTATAAATGCGCCTAACTTAGTCATTTAATTATTTTTGCCTACACATTAATCAGTTGTATTTTGAACCATTTGTAACTTGACATTTTATTACAATTCAAAATTAAATTCGACTATCATAATATAAATTCATAAATATTAAGCTTGCTTTTTTTTTTTTTTTTTTTCTTTTCTTCTCTTGCAAGTCTTGCAACGCAAGCTTGCTTTAATTTATATCGTAATTGTATATCTATCTATCTATATCTATACATATAATAAAGCTGTAGAGGGTCGAAAGTCTGTACATTGAAGATATTGGCAAAAAAATCAATTGAGGGGCCATAGAATCGATAACAGAACACACTTCAACAGTTTTTAGAATTTTTGTCTGTTTGTCGGTTTGTCTGTCTGTTTATATGTAACGGCATCACGTGAAAACGAGCGAACGGATCAATATGCGACTGTTACTAAAACGTTAAGTGGATCTTCAGCCGTGTTATAGGCTATAAAAATTATGAAGATTAGGGTTCAAAGGGGGTAAAAAATGGGGTTGAACTTTGTATGGGAACTCCTTGAATCCATGAGCTAAAGACTTGAACATTGGTAAGCATAAACTTAACTGGAATGTAAAAACATCCCTATTGAAACTTTCAGCAATGTATAGATAAAACGTTAAAAAATTGGGATGAAAATTAGAGACTAGATATAATGTTGTGAGAGCGGGATTATAACAGTTTCATTACCATGGTAACACGTTGTCACCATATTCGAAAATTCATTGCGTTCTTACAACTCAGTCGTAGCCCAGTGGTTTGGCCTGTAGCATACGGAGTCGGTATCCGCGAGTTCAAACCCAGAGACCGGCATGCACTTTTTGTGTAGTATAATTTTTTTTAGGTTAACATTTTCAAAAACGCAGAGAAGTTTAGTGAATAGAAGATTCGGAGCCTAAGGAACCTAATGAACACAAAGAATATTCGAGAAAAAAAACGTCAAGAAGTGTGCAATATAAGGAGTATTTGTATTGTAAAGTAAGAAATCGAGTAAAATAATTATTCTCAACTTTTTTACAAAAAAAAGTAAAGGCTTTTAAAAAGTATGTCTACACTAGAATAGGTGTTTCGTAATAAAGCGCGAAACTAAAAATAAATTCATGGAGCAGAGCTCGGCCTTCGGCCTCCCGTCCCTCGCCGCTCACCTTCGGCCCTTGGGTTTCGCTAAAAGAACATTCGGGGATAGTGAGTGCCCACGTACGCTTGCCCTCAGGATCGCATAGTGAGCGTACTCTGAAGGGGCGCTTCTGCCTTCGGTCTTACGAAAAACTCGGCCTTCAGCTGCGTTTGCCTCGCCACTCACCTTCGGTACTTGGACCCTCAGGTTTCCCTTGCAAGACATCCGGGGATAGTGAGTGTCTGTGGGGGCTCCCATAGCGAGCGCGCTCTGGAGAGATGATTTGGACCTTTCATCCCTACGAGAAACTCAGCATTCGGCCTCGCTTGGCCAGCCACTCACTTCCTCAACTGCGTTCCTCTCCTCAGGTTTTGCTTGCAAGACATCCGGGGATAGTGAGTGTCCGTGGGAGCTCGCATAGTGCTCTAGGCCTTCCATTCTTTGGAGAAAATCGGCCCCCGGCCTTGCTTGCCTCACCGCTCATCTTCTTGACTTCGGCCGTCAGGTTTCACTTGCAAGACACCACAGTGACCACGTGAGCACGCTCTGAAGTGACGCTTCGGGCCTTCGGCCAATCAAAGCAGTCGAAAGCAATATATTTGGTTTACAATTTTTCTTTTAACTTTTTTTTTCCAATAGCAGATTTTTACTTCTCGACACTGCAGCAGGTCGATCACGTAATACATTGTACGCGCGTCAGGTAGATCTAAATGTCAAATTGTACATGGATAATTTACTTTGAAAACAAAGTTTTAACCGACGAAAAATCAATCATCCCCTGTTTTCCTACCCTTAAGGTTGTTTTTTTTTCCCAAATTAATATGGGACCAACTTCGGGGTATACCCTTTCCAAATAAAAAAATAATTGTCAAAATCGAACTACTCTGTAAAAAGTTATGCGTGGTCATAAATAAAAAAAAATATATAAACGCGTCGACTTGAGAACCTCCTCCGTTTTGTTCGTCGGTTGGAAATTACAGTTGGATTGTTTTAACGCGCATTCAGAACGTTACGTGATTACCCCTCAGCACTAGAAGTCATGCTTGGACTACTACCTTTACATATGCACATACAAAAGGAGGCGGCTGCGACGGCAATACGCCTGAAAAGCCGAAACTACCTATGGACGAAACTAGACATACCCCACACGAAGATCCATAACAAACTGATCAAAAGCCTACCTATGATGGAAGCTTCAATCGACAAAATACCAAAAACTGCAGTCTTTAGGAAAGACTATGGCATATTACTGACGGAAGACTCGAAAGAGGGACTAAACCAAACAGACCTTAGAATCTTTACAGATGGTTCAAGAACAAATACGGGAACGGGATGTGGTGTGTTCTCAGAGGATTTAAACATACACATATCCAAACCACTAGGTGTACAATAATTGAAGCCTGCAATGCCATAAAGAGACGACAAATCGAAACCACAAACATACGGATACTCTCAGAAAGTAAATCAGTACTACAAGCACTGAGCAGTGATAACATCACATCTAGCTTGATATACGAATGCCACCAAAACCTAGCTTGCCTGGCCGCTCACCTCCTCGACTTCGATCCTCAGGTTTCGCTTGAAAGACACCCGGGGATGATAGTGCGTGCTCGTGGACGAATAATATTTAAGTTTACCTGTATGCTCTATCTTTACCTGGAATATTATACTTCGTTTGCAGTTGGGATACCTTCTGTTTAGGTGATAGGTCCTTCAACTCAAACTCTCAGCCTTAAAACTTCGTAAATATACTCATACAAGGAAACTATTTTCAGCGATTTCAAAACTGAGATGAGAGTCATGAATTGTCTATATTCCATTTCAGGACAAGTAAACTTATTTCAGGGTGTTTAAAAAAACATTAAGAGTAGAAGGGGTTAAAAGAAAGTTAAAAGTGTGATAAGAAAAAAAGTCTTTTTTGAAGAGGGAGAATTAAAATTGTTACTAGCTAGCTATTCAATTTTCTGAAGATAAAATAAAACTGTTTGGTTTGCTGCTCTACATTCGGACATACTTAATTTGCAACTAAAAAACGACTTCAAATCAATACTTTGTTGTACCACATGCATGCACTTCCTGTTAACTTTACCTCACAGACTCTTTCCGAAAGCAAATGCTTGGGTTTTTACAGAAAATACTTACACAACTGAAGTTATAGGGGCGCAATGCCACAGTTATCTACTGAATGTCAAGAAAATTTTATGAATGGGTCTATAATAAAATCATACTTCCCACCAAAAATTATCTGCTTTGACTTAAGATTGACTGACAGATAATGCTTTGTGGCATTAAGTCCAGCTTTTGCAATAAAGATTAAATAACTAAAATCAAATATTATTGACGATGACGACGTTTGTGAGGGTGTTTTGATTGAAAGAGAATTTGAACCGATAAACGCATAAACTATGGAGTTGCAAGCGTCCATAGGCTACGGTAACCACTTAGTATAAGTTGTTTGCCACCAACGTGGTGTAAAAAATCTTATAAATCGTTAATTACAAATTGTCCAGTAGTAGGTATGGTTTTAGACATGAAAATAACATGTAAGCTATAATGTTTACGCGTACGAAGTCGCGGGCAGAAGCTATACCTAATAACTTGCCATTTAACTTTAAACGACTACAATTCCCTTTAAAAGTAGCGTTTTCAATGACAATTAACAAATCGCAGGGTCAAACCTTAAAAGTAGCGGGATTACATTTAGGCACGGCCATGTTTTTCCCACGGGCAGTTGTATGTATATAGCTTGCTCACGTGTGTCTAAATCTAAAAATCTACATGTTTTAGCAGAACGAAATAAATCATACAATATATTATAGTTTATAGAAGTATATTGGAATAAGTAGCAGCGGCGAAGCGGCCAACTTATTTTTTTAGTTTCAGTATTTTTGTAAGCTTTTCGCTTAGGTGCTTTATTGTCTAACAATATACTAGGTAAGCAAAGTATTTTTTTTTTAGTTTTAATTATAAGTAGCGTGAAAAAGAAAACATTCTCTAGAGGGGGTACAGTAACAACAATTTGTGTAGTGAAACGAATTCTACGCGGACGAAGTTGCGGGCAAAAGCCAGTTATGAAATAAAAATCTAAATCTAAATCTGTTTTGCGTATGGGTTTTGGCAATATACTGTTATTCGTGCCAACCCAGTTCCACCAGGAAGCCTAGCAGACCCTTTACGTTGCCGGTAGTGACCCCGGTGTTCCGAGGTGCTTTGCCACCATCATTATCATGCCACCCCAGGACATGTCAGGATGATGTGGTTGGCTGTCTGTTCCTATTCCATGCAGGTTATATTTATTTAAATAAGTGTTCATTCAATATATACACGAGTATCAGGCGCGCCACTTTTCCGATATCATCTCTAATTCTCACTTTTTTTTTTGAAGCCTATATAGTGTCCCACTGCTGGGCAAAGGCCTCACCTCTTGATTTCCACTCGTCCCGATTCTGAGAAATCTCTGGCCAATCGTTGTGAAATACGTCCAGGTCGTCCCGCCATCTCCTTCTCCGCATGCCACGCCGTCGCCTCCCACCATGCGGCACCCACTCCGTAGCTAATTTAGCCCACCTCTGCGGGTGCATGCGGCAAACGTGGCCCGCCCATTCCCATTTCAGCTTGGCGGTCTTGGTGCCAACGTCAGCAATGCAAGTTTTTGAGCGTAGCGAAGAGTTTCGGACCCAATCGATCCGTTTGACTCCCAGCATGCTACGCTCCATAGCTCGTTGGCAAACCTTCAATCTGGTCTTTTGTGCCTCAGTGAGTGACCATGTTTGGGCACCGTATGTTAGGACAGGCAGAATACACATATCGGCGAGTCTTCGCTTCAGGGTTAAAGGAAGGTCTCCCTTGAGTAGCTCTTTTAAAAGACCAATAGCATTTTCAGGCGATTTGGATCCATCTTTCGACTTCCTTATCCTGCCTAATTCTCACTTAGCTATCTATACATCTATCTATACATATAATAAAGCTGAAGAGGGTCAAAAGTCTGTACATGGAAGATATTCGAAAAAAAATTGGCTAGGGATACTTAAAATCGATAACTGAACACGTTCCAACAGTTTTTAAAATTTTTGTCTGTTTGTCTGTTTATCTGTTTATCTGTTTGTCTGTTTATGTGACCGCGCATCACGTGAAAACCGCTGAACCGATTAAGATGAAATTTGGTATAGAGATAGTTTGAGTCCTGGGGAAGGACTTAGGGTAGTTTTTATCCTGCAAATCAACCCCTAAGGGGATGAAATGGGGGGTGGGAATTTATATGGAGCTACTTAAACCGCTGCACCGATTTGGATAAAATTTAGTATATAATTAGTTTGAGTCCCGGGGAAGGTCAAAGGATAGTTTTTATTCCGAAAATCTTCCCTTTAGGGGGTAAAATGGAGGGGTGAAAATTTGGATGTAATCCATTTTGATAAAATTTGGTTTAGAGGTAGTTTAAGTTCTGGGGAAGGACATTGGATAGTTTTTATTCAGGAAATCTTCTCCTAAGGGGGTGAAATAGGGGGTGAAATTTTGGATGGACTCCGTTTAGACCAAATTTGGTATAGATATAGTTTGAGTCCCGGAGAATGACAATGGATAGTTTGAATCCCGAAAATCATCCCCCAAGGGGATGAAATAGGGATGTACATGTGGATAAATCCCATTTAGTTTTAATTTGGTATAGAGATAGAAAGAGTCCCAGGGAAGGACAATGCATAGTTTTTATCCTGAAAAATCATCTCCTAAGGAGGTGAAATGAGGGGTAAAAATTTGAATAGAACCGATTTAGATGAAATTTGGTATGGAGATAATTAAGAGTCCTGGGGAAGGACTTAACATAATTTTTAGTCCAGAAATCATCTCCTTAGGGAGTGAAATGGGGTATAAAAATTGGGATGGAACCCATTTACGGTATAGCGAGTTGGATTCTTGGGGAAGGACATAGGATAGTTTAATTGGGGGTGAAAATTTGTTTGTTACCCATTTTGATGAAATTTGGTTGAACGATAGTTTGAGTCCCGGAGTATGACAACGGATAGGTTTAATCCCGAAAATCATCCCCTCAGGGATGAAAATTTGGATAAAACCCATTTAGATGAAATTTGGAAAAGAGATAGAAGGAGTCCTAGGGAAGGACAATGCATAGTTTTAATCCCGAAAATCATTTCCTGAGGTGGTGAAATGAGGGTTGAAGATTTCGATAGACCCCATTTAGATGAAATTTGGTATAGAGAGAGGTCTCAGTCCAAGGAAAGAACATAGAATAATTTTTATTCCAGAACACATGAAAGGAGGAAATAAGGGGAACATATAAGGGGGTGAGAAATGGTGGATGAAAATTTGGATTGAACCCATTTACGGTATAGCGGTAGTTGGGAGTCCTGGGGAATAGGAACATTACATAGGTACATATATGTTTGTGACGTTCCAAGGGTAAAGGTACCTAATGGCGGTAGTTTCGAAGATGTTTTCTAAAACGGGGTAAAAAAGAATTTTTATTATGACTATTTTGAAAACTATTAGATGTAACATTTTGTTGACGTATCTTTAATTTTAATATAAAATATTTAAATTATAAGTCAGTTAATTTAGCCCTACGGTTTAGTAGCAAAGGTCCTTACGGCCGTGTGATATAAAAATATGCAAAATAATACTGAAAAAAGCCTACATGCATCTATTATGGTGAGGCAGGTCATAAAAACCAAGTTTGCGGCGGAGTCTATTTTGTAAAAAAAGGCGTTCGGAGTAAGCTAATCTATATTATCATGCAACTCAGCCATAATGACCCTTTCCTTCATAAAATCCATACTAATTAATCCATATTAATTACAAATGCGAAAGTAACTCTGTCTGTCTGTTACCTTTTCATGCTTAAACCGCTGAACCGATGGAGATGAAATTTGGTATAGAGATACTTTGAATTCCGAGGCCTTCCCAAAGAATCCTTACTAAGGATAGTTTTTATCTGGAAATTCATCACCTAAGGGGGTGGAAAGGGGGGAGAAAGTTACGATATAAACGAGTTCCGCGCGGACGAAGTCGCGGGCAAAAGCTAGTCTAGAATATGCGAACTTTATTTTATAGTGTAGTTTCGCGTTTAACCTTTGAATAGTTTACCATGTAAGTAATAATTCTGTCTGACCTTTCGTTTACGCGATCGTGATAGCGGTAATTATTTCATGATTTCCATGTAACTATAATCTTGCATTTTCATCGGCAACAACGTACCTATTTGCTGTAGCTTTTAAATAATTTAAGCGGAAAACACGGGACTTTTTTATCTTGACTTTTTTACTTTACTATTTTAGTAGACGTATCTAATTATTCTTTCTTAAATAATTTGAACGCTCAAAGGCGTAGGTTGTACGCTATTTGTATATACATGTACTGTATTCTGTATGCCACTTCTGGAACTAAAAATGAAATTACGGTTGCGATTGTAGGTAGGAACGATGGAGATGCCATTACCAAACTCAAGTAGTGGCAGGACACCTTGCCAGGCAGAGTGATGGCAGATGGACCAAAATGGGGTCAGATTGGAGGCCACTTCTAGTTAAAAGGAGCGTCAGCCGTCCACCTGCTCGATGGGTGGACGATATTAGGAAGATCGCGAATCACTTCTGGATAAGACTAGCTCAAGATTTTTTTTTTTTTTTTTTTTTAATTTATTGACCAATATAATCTGAGTAGTACATTTTGGTATACATTTTTTCACCAGCGGAAACCTCTAGGGTTTATATGCTGATGAATAGTTCGCTATGGTACATTAATTTACTTGAATACATCACCGTTATAGGCTCATAATTATTACAATACACTCGTATTGGGTTCAGATAACGTCAGATACCTTTTGATACTAGGTATCGATTGTAAGCTATTTACGTATTTATGCTGTAGTTCTTTTGGTAGTTGGTTTATTATATAAGGAAGAAGATATCTGACGTTTCTTTTCCCATGAACATTGACAAAATTAGGTAATTTGAACATAGCTTGTTTTGGTAAATTTTGTCTAAGGTTGCTTTTTCTTACATATAATACTAAATGTTCTTTGTACGCATACTCTTCCCTCAAAATACATAGTTTAACTTTATTGAACACTGACATTACTTCACAATAATTAAACAAACGCTCATAGTTTGGTGATATTTTATTCCTTGTGTTTTTGGGTACAATGTTTTTAAGTAATCTAATTTGTAGTTTATAAATATCGTTCAGGTAAGTTTTGTAAGTTCTACCATAACTGCTTAGTCCGTATGTAACCACTGAATCTGCCATGGAGGTATACAATAGCTTAAGTGTGCGATAAGGTAGTTTATATTTTAAAATGTGTATTTTACTGAGTAGTGCTCTTAGTTTATCGCATACATGCTTTATATGCGGACCCCAGTTAAATCTCTGGTCAATTATTAAACCCACATAAGTATGTTGCATGACTATTTAAATCTGTATACAATTACACTTAATACATTTAACATCGTAATTATTATGCAAGCAGTCGACGCTGTGCGCTATGAGGCACGGGATGTGAGCTGCCTTATTGTGTCTAGTATGTATGTGCATAGCTTTGGTGCATAGATAGGGATGGGTACCATACAGTAGGTTTAAATATGGATAAAATGTGATATTGGAGTGATAAGTTGCTACTGCCATGCTCTCAACACACTTCAACCCTACTCACGCAGTTGGAGAAGGTCATACAAGAATCGATCTAGTCTCAAATTAAGCAAATTTTAAAATTATAAATGTGAATCTTGTTCGTACATGCATTTTCTTTCGCGTAAGCGTAGAATCAATTGCGCTATGGAAATAATATTGGAATACAATTAAAATAAGACTGTTAGTTGTAAGGCGACTCGTATTTAGGTCAAAGGCATTTTTTGTATGAAGTCTTAATCGTGGCACTTGGTAGGTATGTAGCGTCTTTGGGACTTAATGACTTGTACGGAACATAATGTATATGCACCTAAGCCGTTAACTATTGAGTTGTCTACAGTAAATACAAATTTTTGTCCCTAATTTTGACACATTTGTGCAAGAACATTTGCACGAATAAAAAGCTGTTGTGTAATTTTGAAACAAAGCCAAATGTCGCGGGAAGCCTAGTGCGGAATGTCTAGTGCGGCTAAACTTTTCTTGCATTCAATTTCAATGAAGTCATTCTTATTTTACGTACAAAGATGTGCCAGGAGCCAAAACATAGGATATGAAAACAAATATGAGTTCAGACCATGCTTAGGTATGCTCTAAAAATTATGCTTACCTATGTAATAACAAAATTCGAGAAGTATGAGTGTGTTGAGTTCATCTACGTTTCATGTATAAAAGTGCATAAACAACATACTTATATCGAAAAAAAGAGCTTATTTGGACCATGTTTGAAGAAATCATAAAAAAAAAACATTTAATTAAAAAAAATCTACGTTACATCAACTTAGATAAAGCACTAGATCGATAGGCGTTTGTTTCATAAATATATCTATAGTTTTGACGGAGGAATATGAATTCAAAACCCGACAAAAAGCGCGTGGAGCCCTTTAAGACGAAATAATATTTTCTACACACCGCACGCGGTGGATAAGAAAGTTTCAAATCGTGTTCTGTCTGCAGCAGATGTACCTTTATATATATAAGGTATGTTTGTCGTGTCTGTACGTAGGAACGTAAATGAACAAGAACAACACTCCAGATTTTCGTAGACTGCAGGAAGTGAAACGCAGATAAAACCAGTGCAATGTGGATAAACGGGATAACTGTTTGTTTAGTACAGTTGTTTTGTACGTAGCTGGAATTCCACAGCCGGGGGTCAATCGGAGACTAAAGTTTCGATTTACAATTTGATATCAGATGCGGAGTACCTAATCATCGTGCTGAAATGTTTTGCCCGCTCAGTATGATAAATTGTTTGTACAGTCAAGTTCATACAACTTACTCGTAAATATGTCCCATCACTCTTATGTCAGTTGATTAAGGTTTCGGTAGGTATTAATGAGAGAATTAAATCGGTACATATATTGCACTTGACTGTAGTAGGTACGCATGTAGGTAAAGTTAATGGTAGCGTACGTAGAATTTCCTGCCGCGAACGCTTGTGCTGTGAAATGAACTGCCTACCGTAGTTTTCCCGCGGGTCTACATTATGGGGTTTTACAAGAAAAGTGTGTCCGAGGTATTAAAGGATCGGCTACCCGCATGCGAGTCTCCTGATAATGCAGGCGTCCAAAGGCTACGGTAATCGCTTACCACTAAATAGGCGGACCGTAACTTATTTTTCATCGACCACGTATAAAAAATCGCCAAACCGTGTAACACATTGGGATGCGAAATTTCGAATGAAATTGACCTCTCGGTTTGAATCCACTAATCTATTTGAAACTAAGTTTGTGGGTTGACGCGGTGTTGTCAATATAAATGGAAATCCGATCGCGATACTTTAAAAACATGTGAAAACCATTCGATTAGAACTGATCTGGAAATGAGCTTTTCGAGTGCAAATGTATTAAGGTACACTGCGTTTGGAATAGGTTTGTAGAAATCGACATTAAAAATGCAGCGTCCGTTCTGGTTTTTTGGTATGTTGTATTAACCAGTTAGGGTGGTGTGGACCCAAATGTATATGCGAACTCGAAAAACTGGTTCTCGCTGTGCAGCACGTAAAAATCTGCGAGAGATAATATAATATTATCTCATTCATGAGAGGTGACTTGTCACAACAAAGTATATTATATCGCTTGAAGGATTACTCACGCTAGAACGGGCCGTCTCCGGCCCGGGCCGTTTTCTAAGAAAAACGACGGCGTTTTTGCGCGGCTGAGCCATACCCAAGCCCGGCCGAGCCACAGCTGAGGCTCGGAAGCAACCCGGTGTCGGCACGGCCCGGCCTGTCACTCGGCCGGGCTTGGGCTTGGGTATGGCTCAGCCGCGCAAAAACGCCGTCGTTTTTCTTAGAAAACGGCCCGGGCCGGACACGGTCCGTTCTAGCGTGAGTCATCCTCAAGGCAGAGAGCAGCTCATTTCAGACACTAACGCAGACACGCGTCGCTATTATAAATATAAGCGGACTTCAGCGGACTCGCCAATGTGTCAGTCACGTGTGCCGCGCATGTACCGCGTTGAGCTAGTTTTCAATGAAGCGCGGGTCTTAAAAGGTCTTAAGAGATTCAAGTTAAGTGAGTGAGACGTTTATTGGCTGATGATTGTGAAACTCAAAAAAATTGGTTGTCTATAAAGTCGGTTCCTCCTTAAGCATCAGCAGGAATGACAGTTTAGAACTATCTACCCTTTGACCTTTAAGTAACATTTAGTAGAATATTGAAACGTATTGGTATATTGGGAATATTCTAGGAGTTTGAACAGAAATTGGTATTTGCTCTTGCCAGTTTCAGACAACAGCCGGTATACAGAGAGACTGAGCTGTCGAGATTCTTGATTGCATTAACTAGTATGCTAATAACCAGGGTCTCCATTTCGACTGACAATTTCGTTTGATATATTTCAATTTAAGGGTGAATTGCAAAAAAATTGTACATTCCAAAATTGGAAAATGTCCTCATACCTACTTCAAAATTCTATAAAAAAAATAAGTTTTGAAGTAACATGTTTTTCAGATATGATTTCTCGTAGTTTTGTTCATAGTTTAATAGGATTTGTACAGTTTTATATTGTAACATAAACAAAAATAAAATTAAATGCATTAACGAAAAAAAATTATTTCTGCTCCCATACAAATTTTATATGTGTTTTGTGTAACATACAGTATTCAAAAATCATAAATTTGAACAGCTCTGGCCAAGAAAATTGCTTGTGGTATGTTTAAAACCACATAAAACACCAAGGAAATTGTTTTTTAGGTCTCTAGAACAAATATTTAATATCAATATCTTATATCAAAGTTTGGGAAAGTATTTCGTTCCTTTGTGTTACGTCAGCTGTGTAACACTATATTTTGCGTTTTATTGCACAACCGGGAATAACGCTAGGAGGATGATGATTGCAGATAAGACTGCATCCGTAACATTTTTATATCGGGCAACTATTAGTCTACAACCAACACTAAGCGCAGCACTAGCCATATCTTATCTTATCTTATCTAGGTGAGGGCCCTTTCGGATGCACTTCCACCCAGTGGGATCTTTTGTGCATTTGCCCTCTCCTTTATACCAGCTCCCAGGCTTGCTCCATCATTTCCACAAAGCGGATGATGCAGTTCGCCGGGAGCACCTTGAATTCCTTTGGTTGCGGGTAACCGTTACCAAAGTAGTTCATTCTTTGTCTGGCAAGGCACAAGCCATATAGTTTTTATGTTGTGGTATGAAAATTGAAAAAGTATATTTAAGAAACAATATTGTGTTATGCCTTAATTAGGTAACTTCAATGTTTTTCACTGCTGTTTGTACATAGTTGGATGGTGAAATAGATAGGTAATCGGCTAAGCATATTCGAATATTCAAATTCCCTTAGGTTTTTTTTTTATTTGCTTCCTAACCCAAATTTTGCTTCTTTTGTGTGACATTTGTGTAAGAAAACATCACACAAACGAAGCACACAATTTTTTGTTTTACATATTACCTTCCATTTGTTTACTGTGTGTAACATTTTTTTTGCAATTCACCCTTAATTTTATCCTGTACTAATTATTATGAATCGTGTGCAACCTATGTGTAGCAACCACTTATCCACCTATGCAATACGCGGGTGAAACCGCGCGGAAAGCTAGTCCGTAAAGGCAACATGTTGTGAGACACGATGTGCGCGTTGTGTCTTTGGTTCGCCACGGCATCGGCACCTCTGCCTAGCGGCCTAAAAAGTGTTTAATTATAATTTAGGTACAGTTGTACCTGCGCCCAACACATCCCACGGCTTTTATTTTTAATTTCTTCTGCCATTCCTTGTTATCGCCTGCGTTTCTCAAGTTCTCAATGTCTGCCTCAATATACCGTGAGTCTAGACCGTCTCACCTTTTAAAGTTCCCGAGAAAACTATGCTAACAATAGTGCAGACTGCAATGTGATAAGGTTCTAGCCCCGGGCAGATACTTAACAAGGCCCGACATGAAAATTCTTTATATAAATAAATTGAATTCCTTTGACACGAATAGCGTACTTTAACAAAGTGCGCAAATAAAGTACTTTAAAAGTTTTTTCTCAGGTTTTCTGAGATGTAATTTAGCAGGTTACCTCTTATCGAGAGCAGTTACGTTTGAAGGTTCAATTTATTTCTATTACAATGCTCTTTGATCGCTCTGTGAGATGAAAAGTGTTTAAAGATAAATTCAACATACAATCAAACGACTGAAAAGGTGATATTATGTGTCTGTCGGGTCAAACAACAAAGTAAACCTTGTGTTTATTAAAGATTAAAGATTTTTTTTACTAACATGATATAGTAGGTATTTAATGCAACTGCTGTAAAAGAATGGTCTTAAAACGCGAGTGGCGTGGGTTGTCGCAATTACAGACGCCACGAGCGTTTTTAGACCAGTGGGGCAATCACTTAACGTTCCGAACGCGCGTCGGTACAATTTAACTGTCAATTTTCCATATTAAAAGTGACATTTAGACCTACCCGACGCGCGTACAATGCGTTACGTGATCGACCTACTGTTATACACCGTTGCATACAATACTTTTTCTACGACTTTTAAATAAATAGCAGACTACAGAATAGTTAAACTTTTCAGGCTGCAAGTTTTATGTTCGTAATTTTGCTACTCACGCAATTTCTTCAGGAGTGCAGTAGGTCGATCACGTAACGCATTGTACGAACGTCGGTTAGGTCTAAATGTCACTTTTTATATGGAAAATTGACAGTTAAATACTACAATAATATTCCGTTCACTAGCAAGCTGAAAGCTATAAAATAGAGCGAGATAGTATTTTAATACGTCTAGAGGGAGAGAGCTTGCAGGGTTGCAGTCTGCAACGCCGCCTTCATGATGCAGTTTAAACCTTACATCATATATATTATTTATGTTATGAGAGACTTTTTTAACAAAAGAATTTTGAGAATGCAATGACAAGGATATAAATATAATCTTTAGTGAATTTTCGTGTTAAAATAGTACACGAAATCACGGATGAATTAACGTAATGTTTCCTTAAATGAATCTGAATCGGTAAAATTCGAAAGCATCACTAGCCCATCACTAGAGTGTCACGTGATTTCGTCAGAAAGGAACAGTGTACCTATATTGTCATTTCCATTGAATGAAAAGGGACATGCATACTTCACTACTTCATATCACATTGCATCAAGCCCCAGTCTTTCAGCGAGTATAGAACGTAATATTATTTACAATACTACCTCACTTTACAATACTACCTCACGGGTTACAAGTTCAGCAAAGTGGTTACCCTTTTGAGTAGTTTTCGGGAGGCAAGTTCAGTGAAGCAGCACCTCTCTTCTTAGGTCTAGTCCATTTCATCAAACTACCTTACAAGTTTAGCAAAGCGACTGTTCATGTAAAAACACGAAAATACAATAGCAATTATTGGCCCTTCACCTTCATTTGCATTTTACTCAATACTGGGTTTCATGCAGTTAGGTGATTTTTGCTACAATGGGACTATACTATACATATACATTTGCACAATATTACCATTATGCTTGCAAGGAGCATCAAAGCTCACTTAGGCGGTTTTGGTTGAATGAATAATGTGTGATTTCGAGAGTGAAACGTAACAAGCAAAGCCGCTTATAATACAATTAGTTTGTTTTTGTTGTTGAACAATTTTAACTATTGATTCTTTTGGTTGTCTGGCAAAACATATTATGTGGTGGTTAGAATACGTATTTTGTCAGATTATAAAACACACATTTTTTTATGTTTTTGCTGGCTGCAAACATCAAGTATATCCGGTAAGCACAATTTTACTGTTATTAAATTGCAAGTTTTGTTGTTTTGGCTTGTAGATTATCTTAAAAATCGCTGTTATCTAACCTTATCTTAAAACTAAATCAGGAATGGAGCCACCTATCGAAAAATGGGCTTTTGTAGCATGTAGATCTGGGAAAGCATAATCGATATGCTAGACGGTCGCCAACACGCCCCTCCAACCGGGCGACTTTGGTCCGCACCGACCGTGTAGACAGTTGTTTAGAGCTAAATTTCATACTACAGCGGTCGGTGCCAACCAAGGTCGCTCGGTTGGAGGCGCGTGTTGGCGACCGTCTATACTTCGTTTAACAGTATCTCAGTTTTGTCCAAAACGGAGCTTAAGTGGTTTTCGCAATCAAGGGACGATATATAATAAGTAGATTACATACATATGTAGATAAAGGTTACACGCTAGTTTTACTTTAAATTTAAACCGAGTACAATTCAGTACTTCGCCAAGCCACATAGGTAGGTACATGAAAATTTCCACATTTCCTTTCTAATTTACCACGTGAACTGCTTTCCGAGAGCAATTTCGTTGATTATTACTTACAGAATAAACCCAAGTTGTTATATGTGGGCTGATAATATTTAAGGAGTTCCGTCGATTTCTCAAGGATCTCAGAACTAACACTTCATTAGTTGCTACTTCAACGGAATCATGTCAGAATTTTTGACGTACTTTACATCTTTGAGGAGTTCAATAAGTCATCTGTGAACTTCATCATCAGTTGCACTTCAACAAACTTGGGATTTCCGAGGGTAAATACACGATTTATAAATAATAGAAAATACCGAAATCACTACAGGCCTGCCTATAAAATTTGAGGGTTGCCCTTAATTTCCCTGGGATCCCATCATCAAGAACCTGACTTGGTGACAATGGTACCACCTCAGGAGTAAGTATACTCTTTCAAATAAAAAATGACAGAGAAATCGGTGAACATACATAAGTCTTAAATAAAATAAAAAAAAACATAAAGTGGAACATATAACCTCCTCCTTTTTGGAAGTTGGTTAAAAATACCTACTGTTCTTAAACGTCCTTGCATGCTTGCCCAAAAGTATGTTAGATTGTAGCTTTGTAAGATTGTATGTAAGGGTTGTCTCCGGCGAGTCGATTAAATAAAAACTTTCACCAGTACATATATTTGACCTTCAGGTTGGACGAAAACTATACTTTATTAAGCAATTACTTAAACAGTGTACAGAGCAGCAGTAGTAGCTAAGTGGGCCGGGTCTTAAAAACGACCTGCACACGACTTTATTCTTAAGAAATAAAGAGCGTGTGTAGGTAATTTTGAACACCCGGCCCGCTTAGCTACTTATGCTGCTGACTGTACAAGGTTTTGGAGAAATAGGATTTCAAAGTTAGGATATTTTAAGACTGGAAAATCTAAAGATATACATCAATATTGACTAAGAGAAAATCAACATAGTAATGTTGATCATCATAGGTCGTATGATAGGTATTATATATTTCTTATGATACATACAATATCTCATCCCCACCTGTACCGTAGTATTTTAAGGGTTGCCAGGACGCTCGATCTCGATACAAACGTAGTTTAGTTCTTTTTTTAAAACGACATTCTAGAATAACATTAAACATTGTATACACAATGGGGCCCTCCATATCTAGGCCGGAAACTAGTTCCTGGTGCTAGAAAAATAAAATAGAAATAAATTAAAACCAGTAGAACGTTTTTTTTATCATATTTCTATTATAATTTATGGGAAGTATGGAGAGTTGACTTAACTCGACCATGTTCGGGACTCTTAATGTTAGATTTAAATAAATATGCTGAAAAGTCGTAAGTAATCCTCTTGTGAAGTTGAATATTGAAAGCTTGATTACACTTTGCAGTGATCAACTAGGCATAATAAATGATAAAGAATTGAAAAGAAATTTAGGTCGACAAAAGTTTCAAATTTATGAAAGCTTTCAGTGATTTATGGATAGGAGGTCGGCTGTGTCGAACTCGGGTCTCGTAACTTTAATACAAAAAAAGTTTATTTTCGGCAATAAATATTGCCGGGGTGTGATTAAAACCGGTTGGACGTTAATGTTGATGCTCGACAAATTGCCGGCGATTTTCTTGGGACAGTTCATTGAACCTGTGAAAAGTCGTTCAACTCAAACCGGTTTATGGTGGTGCACATGAGCGTAAGGAAAGTGAACACCGTTGCCTTGGGAGCTTTACCTTACCCAGCGACATCTAGAGACCAACTAGATATTAAGGGGCTCCAAGCTCTAATTGACTAGTTTTTATGAGTTTTGAATTGATATTCCTCCGTCATTACAATAGATATATTTATGGCACAAACGTTAATCGGATCTTCAATCCTTTATCTACTTTTGCACAAGAGTTTTTTACTTAAAAATGTATACGTATTTTTTAATAATTTAGTCAAACATGGTCCAAAAAGCTGTGTTTTCGATATTAGTATGTTGTTGTATATATGACATTTACATGTAACTGTTCCTTATTGACGTCTCTTACAACCCACGAAAGATTTTAATTTTTAACTCAGTTTCACAAAAGAAACGTCCAAAAAACCGTTTTTTTGGCCTAAAACTGCTAAAGTTTAGTGTCATATATCTCGAAAACGGTGAGTTTAGAAGTAAATATGGAATACGATTTCGGTAAAACTCGTTGTTGTTAATACGGTAAGCTATACAAAATACGAAAAAACCGACAGTAACAGATCGAAGGTCATTGGGAGCTGTGAGCCCCTTAAGATTCACATCTAACCAATGTGAATCTAATCTCAACACGCAACTCCGACCGAGCGACCTTGACTGGCACTGACCACTGTATTATGAAATTTTGCTGCAATCGAAGTCACTAAGTCGACTTAGCAGCCAGTTCTGCTGGCCCCCAATGTTCAGTAGGAGCGCGCACGCTCAGTAGTGATAGTCAACACTGATTCTTTTCGGCATTTTAAGTATATTCACTACCGTATTTATTAGTAGACATTTCTCTACATTCCCGTTTTACCTTTTTTTATACAACGACGGTGGCAAACAAGCTTACGGCCTGCCTGATGTTAAGCAGTTACCGTCGTCTATGGACACTTGTGACTCCAGGAGAATCACAAGCGCGGAGCCTTGACGAGATATATGGTAAATAAAAAAACAAACATGTAAACCTTGCCTTAGGAATAAATAAATAAATGTTGAATTATTTATAACTTAAAAAATCAGCAATACAATACAATACAATTCAATATACTAGGCAGAATAAAAAGGGAAAAAAAAAAAAAAAAAACTACTCAAATAACTCACCCCGCGTCTCTCCAGGTGCAAAGGTGCCTATCACGCTCGCCGCATTGCCGCCGACATAAATAAAATTGGTAAATTAAAAACAATATCATATTTTTTTCTTGTTTGACGAAAATGTCCGCTACGCGAGGTCGAATAGGTTATTCAACTCATCAGCAAGAAACCCATGTCAAACATGAGCTCATCGGGTCCCCCGCTGACATGGGTTCTCAATGACTCTTTCTACTCGTTAATTCCCATATTCATTTTATAGGTCTTAATTATTATCTGCGTGGCCTCAAAACATTGAATATTATGATTATTAGCGATCCAGCCAGCTTTAAAGAGAACCCCGCTATTAAAAATACGGCCGTTATTTAAATTCATTTTATAAAACTAACATGGATTCGTTGATTTAAACTTATTTAATTAATAACCACGAATATCCGGATCTAATGGATTTAACAGCCTATCATAATCAATTTTTCAATCATCAGTGTATAATAGTAGATTATACACCAAGGGGATAAAGCACTGTTTTATGTCACGGGAGCGAATTGAATCCCGAACGTAACGAAGGACTCATAATTTAACTCCTGAGCGTAGCGAGGGAGTTATATAAGACTGAGTCCTGAGTGCAGTGAGGGGTTCAACCGCCCAAGACTAAAACAGTCTTATCCCCGAGGTGTATACTCTACTTTTCACACCTTATGCAAGACAAAAAAACAGGCTCAGTAGATAAATAATGTTTGATTTCTTTGCTCGATGTCCATCCGATTTCCTTTTTAAAAAGGCCAATAACTTGGCATATGTATTAATTTGTATGTCATGTTTGACACTTATTGTTGCCCTCAGCATCGAATATATACACCACAGGCTACTTGGCTTCTTTGTAGCTGACAAATATTCAAAATAGACCAGAAGCACTGATTCAGACACAGAATTTACGCCTTTTACAGCTTTCCATTTGTCAAAATCGTTGTAGGCTTTTAGGTATTTTTCCTTTGACTTCTCTGGCAGCAGATTGTTGACAATGCCTATGGCATCTAATTTGATAAACTCAGGAGTCAAAACACTTTCATCACTCAACATTTTCAATATTATTTTTGAAATTAAATCTTCTATAGGCACCTACAAGAACTCGATTTGTTCGTCACGCGTGAACAAATGAAGGCGCGCGGCGTTCCAAATTCGAAAGCACAAGCCGTGGTCCTAGATTCTAAATTCGAATTTCGAGCACCGCGCTCCTCCGGACCGGGGTTCACACGGAGGCAAACTTCATTTATTTTGTCAAATCAAGTAGGCCATGGCCTAGGACAAATTGTGTTTAGCAAAATTAAACTTTATGCATATAGTAATAAGAATTATGAAAAGTGAAATCATATTATTAACCAGCGGGTTATAATGAAATTCAGTACAACATTATAACCCGGCTAATACCAAGGGATTTAATGTCTTGCTTTCGGTAGGGTTTACATGACCTATAATTCGGCATTGTCGAGCATGTGGTTTGAAAATATGTATATGTCACCGTTAGATTGTGAACACCGTCAGTTTATAATCTTACTCGCGATATTATAAACTCTCGAAAAAAATTAACTGTCAAATCTGTTCACAACTTAACGCATTATTTTTCGTTAGTTTAAAATTAAAGCGAACAGACAAGCAATGATACTAGGGTTTTTGATGTAGGCGACCCTGTGTGGTGCCGCTCGTATGTAAATATGAAACCACTGTGGTACAAGGGAAAGATCATTAAAAAGATGGCAAACAGAATGTACAGTCGCTATCACATACATCGGAGCAAACAAGCACGTCACAAACATCGGAACACGTCTCTATTTTCAAAACATTAGGGTGCATGTGCCGATATTTTTGAACACCTATTGTGTACCTATGTATGTGATGGCGACTGTACATATTTAGTTAAATTAGACATTAACAATTTAATTTGTAAACGTCACATCGATCAATTAATGCGTTATGTCAGCGGCGCCGATACCAGTTCCGACCGCCATGACCCCGATTCTTCGCCCAGTTCGTCCACGCCTTTTGAACTGATAGATCTAGATGCAAACGTAAATGAGTGGCATGACGCGACGGAAGGAGAAGCGCGGGGAAGGGTAGGAGAGCTGCCGCAGCAGCTAGAGGTAGCAGAGTTGCCCCCCCCCCCGGTAGAGGCAGGAGGGATTCCACCGCTTGTAGGAGGAGGAGAGATTCCCCCGCCGTCGGTAGAGGCAGGGGAATACAGCGGAAGAGCCTTGAGACCTCAAAAAAATATTAATTATAAGGTTTAATATAATTGTACTGTATAATTGCTCCAGGTTCTCCAATTAAGGGTGAAGGAGCTGGTGTGTACCGACTCTTTGGATGCGGAGATCTGTCATTGATTAGAAGATGTTGTTATGTCTTGTCACGAATCTGGAGTTTCATTGTGTTAAATGTATTAATTCCCAAACATTTCATCAATTATTATTAGTGTGCTTTAATAGTGTATTTTAACAATAGGTTAAGTCAAAATGTTACTAACCGATATAGAACTTGTTCTGAAATAAATATTTTCATTCATTCATTCATAAACTATCAATGTCGAATCGTCAAATTGTGAACTGAGATCAAATCGGCATGCTACAAAACGCATAAGTACACAAAGAAAAGGTAGGTTTGGTTAGTTAGGTAGCTTCAGTTGCCCGCCCAGAAACAGGAGCCCCCGCTCAGCGTCCACTCGTTGTCCACAGGTGTTCCACGGGTGGACGCCGCGTTGTCACCAGTGAACCGAGCGTGGTCATCGAGTGGACCTCAACGAGATCCCAACCCCCTTATACGGCTCACTTCTGCGACACGGGAAAAGCAAATTACCTACTCGTTCTTGATACGTCGTGGTCTGCGGTAATAAGTTGTACTTCTTGTCAATAAATAACGTACACCCACGTTTTTTCACCTTTAAAGTCCACGGGTAACTCACTTCTCATTGTATGGAGCGCGGTATTCACGCCGTAAGATAAAAGTTCACATGTTTTACTCGCTGCGCGGCTCACGTGCTACAAAAACCGTGTCCTCTATTAGCGCTGAGTATAAGTCAACACCTGCGTCATTTTTCATTCAAAAATATCATGCATCATTAAATTTTTATTCACGAAAATTGAGTGTGACAGCGTATGAATGCTATACATGATCTGTTGAATTGAAAAGGTTGCATGCGTCGACAGTCAATACGATTTTAATTTCAAAATGGCGAAAGCCACTTACTTTAGATTCAAACTCAGGCATTGAATTAATTAAGTATCATAAGCCCAGCGCACCGACCTCCGCGCTAACTTTGACGGGGGCATCAGAATAATTACGACGATTTAAACCGTCAGATGCCTCTAATAATTCTCTTTACGGTACTATTTGCTGAGGGATAAAACATGTACTTTGTTATTTACCCGACCCAAATTAATTACAGTATTGTTGGAATTCACATTATAAACAATGTCTATATAGGTCGCTAAGATAAAGCTACGGACCAGAATGTAATTTTGGAGTTGATATTTTTACATTATTGCCCTTTAGGCTGTATCGAACCTCTGAAGTAACAAGGGTTGTTTGGGCTGTTAACAAATGGGGTATAGGTATAGAAAACATTTATTTTCCTTTATAGGTCCGGTTTTTGCTCGGGGCCTCTAACATTAAATTCAGACAGAAACGAGAACTTAATTCAAGTTTTAGGTACTTCCAGTTTATTGAACATCTACCGGAATACGATGATTGAATAGACATAATTTCCGGCCGTTTAGTGGTCGTTTAGTAATTTAAGGTTTCTTTTAAAGAAATATTTTAGGAGTAGGTACTGTTTCTCCTTCTGTTTAGACTTAGCTCCAAATTTTGAATTCCATTTTTTTTATCGCTCTATGCCTTTATACACAGGTATCTCAATACTTAAAAAGAGACACCAACCTGATTTGTAATAGTTATTTGTGTCACAAGGGAGCAAAATAGTATAATTACGGCGAGGGCGATGTATTGAATCCTGAATGTAGCGAGAGATCCAACAATAACGTAGGATCCTGAGCGTAGTGAGGGATTCTAGTGTTAACGCCCAAGACGAAGATATATTTGCTCTTGAGCGACACAAATTCAAAAAATATCGATTACGATGAAATTATAATCGATTATTTAATTAAGATCTGTGTGATCAGCGAAGCGCGGGCCGCTTCTCCAGGCATGCTGCCCTAAATGACATAATCCGCCGGTCTCTTGCGTCGGTTGGTGTGCCGGCTCTTCTAGAGCCGATGGCAAGAGACCGGACGGTGTGTCTCTGATTCCGTGGAGTATGGGACGGGTGCTGGTGTGGGATGCAACCTGCGTAGACACACTAGCCCCGTCGCATCTCCACCGAACCTCCGCGAGGGCAGCGGCAGCGGCAGAGGCGGCTGAGAAAGCCAAGGTGGGCAAATACAGTGGGTCTCGGCGCCGAGTATAATTTTGTTCCATTCGGCGTCGAAACTCTAGGTCCGTGGGGCCCTGGCGCTCTGAGCCTCTTTAAGGATATGTCGAAGAGGCTCAGAGACGCCACGGGAGACCAAAGAGCTGGCAGTTTCCTCGCTCAACGCATCGGCCTGGCGATCCAGCGAGGAAATGCTGCCAGCGTCTTCGGTACCATGCCGCAGGGGCCATTTTTAGATATATTTTAGTTTTATTTAGATGTATTTTAGTTTTAGTTAAGTTTAATTATAGTGGTGTATTTATTAAATTAAATTAAATATTTTGAAGTAAAATAAAAAAAAAAAGATCTGTGTTCAATTGGCACATTGCGTAAATGCTACATGCCAGTGAATAAATTAAAAAAATTGCTTGAACAGAAAGGTAGCATTTTGCTCCCTCTCATCGTGGACCAAAACTTACTTTTCTGAATGAAAGGTGTGAAAAACTTATTGTGTTCCTGTTTATTTTTTATTTTGTATAGATCTTAGATTACTATTCAGGTTTCTAAGTTTTATCAACGGCCAAGTACTACAATCACAGCGAGTATAGTTGCACCTGTTGATAGATCTAATAAAATAAGTCCGTCAAGTTTTGTCCGGGTTTTGGGTAGGTTAGGAAATGTGCTATGAGATCAGGTTCGATGTTCAACGTTCTAAGTTCAGAGTTCTGATCTCCCGCTCACACGTAGGGTATGAAGCACTACTGCTATCGCTTAAAGTCGTGGCTGAACGTTTAGCGCACATGAAAGTTACGCAAAAATACAAATGTGATTCTGAAATAGATCCCGGGTGAACTAATTACATTATTAATATTTCTGTACGTCTGCCATTAAAACAAGACGCTGTTTGAGTAAAGACGCTCCTGTACGGATAAAAGTTTCCAGAGTTACATGTTCAAAATTATGAACTTTGCTTGAATGATAAGTTAGACTTGTTGTTTCTCTTACATCAAGCAGCTTCATACGAAGAACTTAAATGTAATTATAATTCTTACTTGTACAAATATGAATAAAATTTGGCTTTAGATATCTTACAGGTCGTCATCATCCTCATAGTGTTTTTTCGGGTTCATCATCAAGGAAACCTGAGTGCAGACTCTGACACCCTATTCCCAAGATGCTATCTGACTCTCCAACCTAGGGGGAAAACAAGACCGTGTTTGGAATAGACCGATTTCCTCACGATGTTTTCCTTCACCGTAAAGCTACCGTACCGTAAGCTTACAGTCGCTACTGGGTCCAGCGGATCCAGTTAATTATGTAAGTAAAGATAGGGTACGAAGTGTTGTGGATAACGCTCATTTTGAGGCTTAAAGACTCGAACCCTAAAGACTCCCGAGGCTTAAAGACTCAAGAGACGAAAAGTCAATATTTTGTATTCATATGCGTAAAATAAACCAACACGGTTCTTAAACAGCATCGAGTCTTTAAGGCTCGAGTCTATAAGCCTCGAAATGAGTGTTATACACAACACTAGGTACGAAGTAATGAAAATAATATTAAGAAACTTATATAATTCTGTAATAAAGAAATAAAACAACTATTTTATATAATCAACAGTTTAGTTTGACGGTTTAACGTAAAAAACCGCTAGGTAATAAAAATATCAAAAATATTCATAGTATTTTTGGCACTTTCATTTGTTAAGCTAATTATCTTTTTTGTTTATTGATTTATTCTTATCTTTGCCATATTTTTTTATCACTATTATATGGTTATTTAAAAATCAAAAAAAGAGATCAACGTTTATTTTAGGAAATCAATATATATGAGCTCCTAAAATCAACTAACCCGAAAACTCAAACAGAACTGAGACACACTCAAAAAATTTGGTTATTTTACTCTAACATACCAAAACAACGAACACAAATAGGTTTTGTATGTTCTCTACAAATAAAAACATTGCACTTCTTGCTAAAGACTTTTGTTTTTCTGTCCTTGAATGAATTATAATCACTTAAGAAATGAAATATACAAATTACAAAACTAGTCGCTACTGGGTTTCATATCAATAGGGTGAATTGCATCAAAAACGGTGTTCGTTAAAATCAGAATGTATGGAAAATTCGCTATATTTAACGTTGATCGCTCTGTTATTGTAAGGGGGTGCAACCCGCCCTTACCGATTACATGACGACGCTAGCAAATTCCTTTTTATTTATTTTATTTATATACAATCGTACATTATTTGTATGTACGTATACATGTTTGTTCGATGATATTCGGGTGTGTAAGCGAATGAATAAGACAATAATATTTTACTGGTCAAGACGTTCACAGTTTGGAGAGAACCCCTAGTCTTACTTAATATAGGTTGTAGTGTACATGGTTAGGCACGGAACCCTTCGTTGTGCGTGGTCCGACACGCACTTGGCCACTTTTATTTATAACATCAAATCGCCAATACTACAAAAAGGTATCGCTCACAAAAGCAACAGCTTCGTACCTTTTAATTTTCTGGTAATTTGTGAGGATCCATCCAATCGAACACGTATTTGATTTCCGATCCCTTTTCAATTATTATTCTAAATTTGTCTTTTTGATTCGACGGCCGACGTAATTGATGTTTTGTGTAACCGAACCCGCTTATTCAAGTTTCAAGTTATCGTTGAAATGAATGAACATTGCTAGTTAAATGAGATTTTCGTGTCCATTTCAGTTGTTTTAGATTTGGAGAGGCTATTGACAATACTTATGAAAAGTTCAATATTCTGTAGATTTTTTTTTTTTAGCTAAAATTCATGCAGGGTCCCTAGAGCCCTGTAACCGAGTGGTGAGACACTTTACTTTTAGTCTGTAGATTGTGAGTTCGCACCCCGGCATGTATCATAGATATTTCTAAATTGGCACATAACGTTGACGCGATGAAGTATCCAGATATGTTACTGAAATATACACATGACTTACTTTAGCATGTTCCCTATTCTATAACAGCCAAAATAAACATCATCAGTATTCGCAATTTGGATAGCCATATTCAAAAACGTTATAGGCCACAAAACTTGAGAAACATAAGTACCTTACCCAAATACGTATTGCCACCGTATAACAATGCATACGGAAAAAGAATGTGGGAGTATTTGTTACCTTACATATTAAACGAATGGCCAAATGATGTTTTCCAGAAACTTATTCATAATACTCACAAAATAAAAATCATCACAAAAAATATGTATCATGTGCCAACTACCGATGCGCGCACGAGCGTAGCACAAATTATGTAAAACTACCCTTTTTTTAGCTATCAATTGTAAACGAGCGACAACGGCGACAGATAAACCGTACGCGGTTTTCGTTCGCTGTTCAAATAATGTGTAAATAGTTTATAAGTATTTTGGATAAATAAAAAAAAAAAAAAAAAAAAAAAAATTAAATACGTTGACTGCTACTAATGACATTGTATTTATCTCAATAAGCTACAATCGCTTTTACCGTCCCTGCAATTCTTTTTATCTATTTTTATTTTTTTGTGCAAATTTATTAAAGGTGTAAATTGATAAAGGGTTCTCGATGTATACAGTTTTTTATCTCCATTATTTATTATTACATTTATTTAATAAACAGAGTATATAAACATGGGTACATTAACTGGGTTTCACAAAACTGTCGGAACAGTTTGTCTGTGTGATTATAAATATAATAATACAGAGTTAATAATTAATTAATTAGGTACTAATTTATAAATAGGTTTAGGTTAGACACATGTTTAATCTAACCTAAACCATACATACAGTTACTTATGTGTTATGATACTTAAATAATGTCGTTTTAATTTTCTTTTAAAGTCGTTTTTTATTCTTTCACGGCTGATAGTTTCTGGTAGACTGTTCAGAAGGTAAGGGATACGTTTTTTTAAGGTTCTGTCGCCATAAAAGTTTTTAACCTTCGGTACGCACAGTTTACCGGACGCCATAGCCCTAGTAACATAAGTATTATCGACTGTTTTTAACAAGCTATTTTCAGAGCTAGGTTCCAGACTGCTATGGTTATTTATAAGTAGTAAATATTTATGTTTAAGACTAACTGGCAGTATTTTACAGATTTTGAAAAGAAGTTTATAGTTACCTTTACATTTGTGTCTAGTTTTACTGTTTACTAATAATTTAACAAATCTAAGTTGTATGTTTTCTAGCCTATCAATGTTTGTTTTAATTGAGAGTCCATAGCTGTCAAGGGCATAACCCAAAATAGAGTCTACTAGTGACATATAAGCACCTTAAAGTACTAATTGGTATCCTGAAACTTAGATGAAGAAATTTGCCTAATAATATTCTTAGTTTATCGCAGATAAAGTTGTCATGTTACATTAAATACGCTTCAGGTATCCATTACATTAGTTCCCTTTTTTCCCGCTTGGGAACCACAATCTGTTAGGAAGTGTTATTTAATTCTTGTCCATGCTTGGCACATTTCTTTTCAAATATGTGCCACTTCTCCGCCCACCAATGGAACACTAGTTTCACTATATGTTGAACTTCATAACCAGGATACTTTATTTAATTGCCCACCTTCAAGAACTACATTCTATGTAGGTAGCTACTTACTTTATCATTTTACTATCATCTAATTTATACATAGATACTTGCAAAGTTCCACATCAGTACGGCAAAACTGGATGAAAATCGTGATCATCTACATGATCTACATGATGATAATATGTTTAGGTATAGTGCTACATTGTGAACTCACACGCTGATTCAGAAACCTTACGTGGATGCTTAGTCCAGATATATCCGTTACTTCCCAATCTCGTAACTTGTTTGTAATACTATACTACTCTCCGAATTAACATCCGTACTTTGTGATAGAATCCCTCAATTACTCGGACGACACATGTACAACACAAAACTACTCTTCCTTATTGTAAATTAATGTAAATGCCATAATAACTTCCTTGATAATGTGAAAGGTATGTTTTGTATGTAACGTAACACCAAGTTAATAATTAATTAGTCATCACAAGTATTACTTGCACTTGATAATATTCCTTTTATAAAGTGTTGACCACCATATGTTATATTATGTTTAACCCTATACGTAGTGACCATATCAGTTTTATAATGCAAGTAGTTCCAAGACCTCACTTTGTGACCCAATAGGTCATCGCTGTCACTCTTCGAACGTATATTCAGGGCAACTCAACTGCGTTACACCATCCAGCAGCTAGCACAACGAATGTGTTCTCTGTGTCACGTAGAATATAATTATAGGTAATTTATGTCCAATAGTTGAGAAATATAATCGTATGTGCATTATCACTAATCAATGGATAACCGGAAATGAAGTGCTTACTTGATATGTGGGCAGAATGACTATTTAGCTAAGTATAATTTATTCATCTATTCACAATATACGAATCACTCAATATTACACATAGTAATTTTTAGGAGCCTGTTTTGTGATCGTCAGTTTTTTTTATGTAAATTAAATAAGCAACATTTAAATTATCATACGATTAAATTTTCAACTTCAATTATTATTATTCTGGGTTTTAATTAAAATCCATAAAGATATCAATAACAATAACTATTGCAAATAGATGTTATGGTATGTAGGTAACGTTCCATATTTATGTCCCCGTCTTGGGTCATTACACCACAGACACGGAACAGAAAATTATTCGTGTAATTATACGTTTTATCACTTAATGCACTTTGGCATATTTTCATGTACTTGGCACTTTATATGCTCCATGGCATATTTGAAACACTGTGCTCTCTGTCAATTTGTCTAATTAGTCTTTGATGTGCATTTAAGCATCACATTTGTGCTCACTTGCACCTTGTGCAATTAGGTGTGCATTTAAGCACCACATTTGTGCCCACTTGCACCTCGTGCAATTGGATGTGCATTTAAGCACCACATTTGTGCTCACTTGCTCCTTGTGCAATTTGGTGTGCATCGACACACCACATTTTTTTTTTTTTTTTTTTTGCACCTTGTGCAATTTGATGTGACATGTTTTGGGGTGAATCAATCTATTTAATAATCAGATAACTTAACAGCCATCTGTTTATGATAATTTAATCGTCAGGTATTCTGCTCAAATGGATTTACTAGGCGGAATATTTGTCTGCCAGATTCGGTTATCTGCTACTTTCAAAATAAGCCCGTTATGTCAATTTAATGACCAGATAAGTTAATCTGCTTTTACTGATTCAGTAATCAGGTTTTGTTCATTCAAAAGTAATTAACACGTGACAATTTAATGTCCAGATTCGGTAATCTGCTTCTTTCAGAATTAGTCTGTTATGTCAATTTAATGACCAGATAAGTTTATCTGCTTTTACTGATTCAGTGATCAGGTTTTGTTAATTCAAAAGTATATAACACGTGACAATTTAATGTCCAGATTCGGTAATCTGCTTCTTTCAGAATTAGTCTGTTATGTCAATTTAATGACCAGATAAGTTTATCTGCTTTTACTCATTCAGTAATCAGGTTTTGTTAATTCAAAAGTAATTAACACGTGACAACTTAATGTCCACATTCAATCTGCTGCTCTTTACTTGATGATCTGCAATTCTGTACATACATACGCCGCTAAACAGGGCTCATCGTTTTAAATTCCTAGGACATGTGGTAACCTCTGACCTGAATGACGATGCAGACATTGAAAGGGAGCGGAGGGCGTTGTCTGTTAGAGCGAATATGGTGGCCCATAGGTTTGCTCGGTGCTCTGTTGAAGCAAAGCTGACACTGTTAAGAGCATTCTGCACCACCTTCTATACAGCGAGTCTATGGACACAGTATACGCAAAAACAGTACAGCGCCCTTCGTGTACAATATAACAATGCCTTCAGGGTGTTGATGGGGCTACCCCGCTTCTGTATTGCATCAGGGATGTTCGCGGAGGCCAGGGTAGATTGCTTCTATGCTACAATGAGGAAACGCTGCACATCCTTGGTGCGCAGGGTCAGGTCTAGCTCCAATAGCATTTTGAGGGCATTGGCTGAGAGATTTGATTGTCATTACTTGAATCATTGTCATATGATTCATGTAATGACAAACAAATCTTAGTAAACTGCGTCGGTAGTGGGGGGTAAGTGACCACATAATGTGGTCATATGCGTCCAGCTGTCGCCGTACTTTACATATTTAATTTTACCTATTTTATAAATTTTTGCTGTGTTTTGTATTTTTGTAATTTGTATGATCCTAGTTGGTCGAAATAAATGAATTTATTATTATTATTATTTATATATGCCAATTTAATGACCAAATAAGTTTATCTGCTTTTATTGATTTAGTAATCAGGTTTTTTATTCCACCATTAATATACAAACACGTGTCAATTTAATGTCCAGATTCAGTTATATGCTCAGTTCAATTTAGTAATCGAATATTAATGGTATCATGTTTTCTTATTATAAAAGAGGCAGCGCATTTAAATAGTTACTTACGTATTTTAGTACTCGATTATTATGTTGAATTAGGCTACAACAACATTTAGATAAGTACACTGAATAATAAGTTATGCCTCGATAAACATTTAATTATCTTGGGTGGCAAACATACATAATAATAAAATCTTGCCACATTATCAATTAAATAACCAGTTTAAACACTGCTAAATATCCAATCTTGCCAATTCTATGACCAGGTACCCTGTTATTATAATGTTTACAGGTAATTTTCCTGCTGAAGCCATTCCTGCTGTTGCCGTACAGTTTAGTTACATACCTGGCATACGCATAGGTAACATACAAAACTTCGACGTTCCAATTTGTGAACATCCTACAACTCCCTAATCAGGCTCACGGATTATATCACCGTGAGCACCCCATACACCGTATGGATTAATCACGCATTCAATAATAGCACTGATGCATTATCTTTAGGGTCAATCAGATGTAGTTGAACAAATTAGTTAGATAAGGCGTTATACGCCAAAGTATTTAAGTTGGTACTTAGTATTCACTTTTCCTGTTTACCAAATTTTATTTGAATTCTGGTATAATAAAATGTTACAATTTAAAGTGTTAATTAGTTAAATATTCAATTAGTTAGTTGTAAATGTTATTAAACATAATTAACAACCACTATAATAAACATAAGTCTTATGTATTTGCATGCTGTTGAGAACAGCTGAGAGAACGTGGAACAATAGTGTTTTTACTCTAAGGCATGTAACGTTAACCTTTTTCTGCAAACAAATTATATTATTATCATTATTTAACACATTCGGTTGGTAACAATCATTGCTGATGTTAGCCTAAATCTAACGACTTGGACAAGGATCAATGTAAGACCGTTAAGAGTACTGGTTTAAATATTCATTATCAGCTCTGTAAATCGCTGTACGTTGTACTTTAAATAAACTAAACTCGTATACTAAACTGCATGACGAGTCTGGAATTTCTTGACGTAATGCATAATTATAATAATGCTTGTCCCTTTTTAAGTAGATACTTGAGACTTTAATGGGTTATTTTCATTTCCCTTTTGCTATAGGAATGCATTTCGAACCAACAACAACCTATAATATCCCCATACCCTTTTTCTTTTTTAGTAAAAGTACTTTTAGTACTTACTTTTATCCTCGTCGCCACATGTAGTATTCACTTATTTGCCGCTTCTAAGGGTATATCTGTATAGCTTGGCTAGCCAACACATCACCACAGGCCAATGCTCCCGGCAACGGTCGGGCCATGACTGCTGTCATCGTGACGTATGCGCACTAGATAAGCACAGATACACTACATGTTTCATTATCAGTTTTCACACAGAATAAAAATAATACCATTTTGAAGTTGTCTACTTTCTTTCCGGTACGGTCCTTACAATTGCTTGACATCAGCGGAATTCGCATATAAATACAGCTTCGCTGGTACGAGTACCTACCTGCAGGCCGTAAGGACCTGTGCTTCAAAAAGAATCCGGTGCAGTCTTCCATTAAGAGCCAGTTCACGTGCTCACTAGCACCACTGGTAAATGATTGAGATTAATTAAATTTAACGATAGATACACACTGTATTTTGAATTTAAGTACCTTGTGAACGAGCTCTTAACAGCTCCATTATTTAATGTTACGGACGGTGTAGCCTATGTATCATCATCATTTTCTTGCCCTTATCATATTTACTTGGGGTCGCCGCAGCATGTCCTTTTCTTCCATACCTTCCTGTCACTCGTCATCTCGGCACTTACTTCCTTCCTCTTCATATCCTCTCTCACACAGTCCATCCACCTTTTCCTTGGCCTACCTCGTTTCTTCCATCCATGTTCAACCCTAACACTCTTTTTGTCACATGACTGTCATCCCTCCAAATAATATGCCCATACCACGCAAAGCGATGTCTGTATTGTGTAATAAAATAAATAAATTTAAATCTAAATCATCTCCGTAACATGTAGCCTATGTATAATTTTTTTTTTTTTAATTTATTGACCAATATAATCTGAGTAGTACATTTTGGTATACATTTTTTCACCAGCGGAAACCTCTAGGGTTTATATGCTGATGAATAGTTCGCTATGGTACATTAATTTACTTGAATACATCACCGTTATAGACTCATAATTATTACAATACACTCGTATTGGGTTCAGATAACGTCAGATACCTTTTGATACTAGGTATCGATTGTAAGCTATTTACGTATTTATGCTGTAGTTCTTTTGGTAGTTGGTTTATTATATAAGGAAGAAGATATCTGACGTTTCTTTTCCCATGCACATTGACAAAATTAGGTAATTTGAACATAGCTTGTTTTGGTAAATTTTGTCTAAGGTTGCTTTTTCTTACATATAATACTAAATGCTCTTTGTACGCATACTCTTCCCTTAAAATACATAGTTTAACTTTATTGAACACTGACATTACTTCACAATAATTAAACAAACGCTCATAGTTTGGGGATATTTTTTTCCTTGTGTTTTTGGGTACAATGTTTTTAAGTAATCTAATTTGTAGTTTATAAATATCGTTCAGGTAAGTTTTGTAAGTTCTACCATAACTGCTTAGTCCGTATGTAACCACTGAATCTGCCATGGAGTTATACAATAGCTTAAGTGTGCGATAAGGTAGTTTATATTTTAAAATGTGTATTTTACTGAGTAGTGCTCTTAGTTTATTGCATACATGCTTTATATGCGGACCCCAGTTAAATCTCTGGTCAATTATTAAACCCACATAAGTATGTTGCATGACTATTTCAATCTGTGTACAATTACACTTAATACATTTAACATCGTAATTATTATGCAAGCAGTCGACGCTAATAATAGCATTTTATTATTTTTTTTATTTTTTATTATTATGATACATGTTATATCATACTTATAATGTTCAATTATTTAATCATGCTGGCTTGTCCGGACGTATCTTAGGCAGGAACTGTTTTTGGTTCAGTCAATGGTTACTCATTTCCCCGTGAGATAGCACTATAATACAAATTTGGTTTCACACGGCCCTTGAAGTAGTTACACTTTTACTCAGTTGCGTTGTTTACCGAGGTGGGTTAGTATGGTCACCATTCCTCGAGAGATGGCGTTTTACCTATCATTATCTATTCTTCTTAATTTTAACGCAATGGGGCTGTTTTATTTTGCAACCGATTATACACCTAATCGCTAGAACGATATAAAGAAACGACGTCTTGTCTTCATTACATCTGCTATATTGTTTAAGCCATTGTAGTAATAATTGTTTGACGGTTAAATCCTAGAATGGCATGCAGGGATATGAAAAACTGCGGTTCGTGGAGCCTGGATTCTACCCCCGATTTCATCCTTTTGAGGGATGTATTCCGGGATAAAAAGTATTATGTATGTTAATCCAGGCTATAAACAATATGTACACTAAAATTCATCTTAATCCGTTACACCATTTTTGCGTGAATGAGTGACAATCATTCAAACATCTAAACATCCAAAGCTCGAAAACCTGTAAACTGATATTGTTCAAAATACTTTTCGGTAAATGTATTTAATAAGCACTATTTCCAGGATTTTTTTTATATTTTTTACTTCCGCCGTTCGGAAGTTAGAGGAAGGGGGACACAATTTTTGTGACTTTCGGGGCGATTATCTCCGACTATATTTACTTAATAAAAAAAAGTCCTGAGAAACCTTATATTTATTTTGAAAGACCTATCGATTGATGTGCCACATGTGGACTTACAATGATTTAATTTTTTTTGACTTGCAGTTACATGTATAGAGTGCACCCCGAAAAAATATTTATTTAGTCATTTTAATGCATAACTATGTAGCGGCTAACAAAATACACCTATACTCCAAATTTCATTCAAATACACTCTATAGTTTTCGAGTAAAATGCCTGTGACATACGGACAGACGGACAGACGGACATGACGAAACTATAAGGGTTCCGTTTTTGCCATTTTGGCTACGGAACCCTAAAAACTACATGTACCTATAGGTACTTGTCTAAAATTTCAATTTTGGTACAAGCTTCTATTGCCTTCTCTACTTTTTTTTTGCACAGTCATCGATCCAATAAGCCCAAACATGATGGGTTTATTATGTGTAGTTTAGGAACTGCTGTGGCCAACCTTCTGTTTCCATCATCAGACCAGCTTAATATTGCCATAATATTATTCCGAATTTTAGCTCAGGATAGAAAGTGGCTGAAGACTGGTTTGCAAATTTTGAAGAACAACTTATATACGGACATGGACAGTGTAATTAGTTAAATAAAAGCTAGTAAACAATATCTGGGGTCGCACCATCTTACAACTAAAGTTTCAAATTGTTGCGAAATACTTAAAATGTCTAGTTGAAGCGGAGAAGTCTCTTTCTAATACATAATAAGTAGCTACAAAAGGTTTCCGGCTGTGTTTTAAATTGTTGTGAAATATGTCCCTGCCTGATGCAAAACAATGTAACGTGCTATGTAAGTATAAACATTTCTTACTGAAGAAGATAACATCAAAATGGGCGAATCAAGAAACTACGAGAAATATACAACATTTCCAAGGTAATTCAAAAGAATAGCTGCGAAAATTACAGGTTTTGCTAACGGTAACAAACGAATAACGAAAGTTTCTGAGAATCGGTGTGTATTGTGAGTTCCGTATGAAGCGTATTGAGATGTGAATCGAGTTGACTAAGTCGATAACTCCCTAGGATATACGATGCCCAGAAAGTTAAAGCTGTCAACATAAAAAATCCAGAGAAATCTATTGGTTCTCAGAAACCCGGTACAAAATCGTCACTGATTTTTATTCATGCTTGGCCTAGTCTTGAAATACTCAAAAACTTTTACTTGCGCTAGGCTAAAAGGTAGACAAATCTTTGAGTGCGAGACCCCAGCAACAAAAATGATTCCACTCCAATTCCAATAAATCAGTATCACGGTTGAATAGAGCCGCCACTTTTCGGGTCGTAAAAAAATACGTTACTATTTACATGTTTTGGGACAAACAACTTTTTGTTAACTGTTCTATCGGTACTACAATGCTAGATTAAAAGGGCCCGATGCGTATATCGTTGCGCATACTAGTTAGTTATAGTTGTATTGATGTTACTCGTAATTTCAAGATAATAGACGGTATCGGTTCAGAAGGTTTATCTATTCCTTTCATGTTGACAATAAAATGGCATGGTATTACAAGTTCTTTACACGTATTAGATAGAGTACGCAATTGAGGTAGGGCACAGTGGCATATATTTGGAGCTAAACTGGGCAGATACCTGCAGTTTACAGGATACCGTAGCCACTATATGCTTTGTAGGCATGTATTAGCGTCGTGTTCTTGGTGGTAAGGCTTCCAGAGTTCCCAAAGATGTACGTTGCTGGGACTGAGGATGCATTTTTTCAACACTACGAATCCCCAAATTATTAAATGGCCAGCAACCTGGCATCCATAGGCACATGACATGATGTGGGTATTGACATGGTGGAGTATATTGACCAGAAGACTGGGTACTCGCTGAGGGCTTTCCAGCTGTGTTCGCGCCACGACGTGCACTTCAGGCCCGTAGCATGGATGGCGTTATCACGCGACAAGTGACAGGATAGAGCTTCCGTCCCTGGCTGACACCGTTCGATAGAACGAGACGACGCGCTTATCCTGCCACTTGTCGCGTGATAACGCCATCCATGCTACGGGGCCTGCTCGTTTATGGTGCGGGTGCCGCGGCCGCTGCAGGAGACCATCACGTGTGCTGATTTCTGGACGAAGGGTGTCGTGTTTCGGCGGTTCCGGGGCAAACTACCAAATTCTACACCGGACTCGACGACACAACGGTGCCACGCTGTTATGTCGCTTAATTAATTAGTTTTTAATTGTATAATTGTGTTGTGTGTAAGTTAGTCTTTAAGGTATTTGTTACTATGGGCCTTAGATGCCTGAAATAAATGTTTTTTTAATAGGCTGTGTTCCCTGTCTACAATCAGGCAGGCTGTCTGCTTGTTGCCACCGTCGCAGTAAAAAACGTACAAAAAATGCTGGTTAAATGACCGTAATAAAGGTAATTTCAATTCCATCACTAACGTTTTCCATGTTATTGTCCGATCTGTAATTGCTTGTGGCATTATGATTGCTATAAAGATCATCAATTAACGCAAGATATGAAGATGACTACGCTTTATGCAAAAGCTATGCGGTGAAGATAAACGATCGGACCGGTTTTCGGGGACTACCTTAGTCGCGTGCCGAGCTGCCAAGCGGGCGATTCTGCAAACGCATAAGCAAGTCAGCCAGGTACCTGCAATCCTGGCACAGCGTTATATAGGTATTCAAGTAACTTATTGTCAAATTGATTTGCTATCGAGTTTGAAGGTCATATCTTTTTCCTTTTCATCTATTATTATACTAGTAATATTAGCAAAGGTATTGATGACTGTGTAAGTTAGATGTTTGTTAAATAATGTTTGAATATGAGGAATAACTTGTGCTTGATATTTAAGAACTCATTTCCTTATTTTTACTCATATTTCATACTAATCAAGATTATATTTTGAATATAGCTAAATGTTTTTATATATTTTAGCTAATTATCCTGTAAAGAGGAGTAAGTTGTGCAATACCTATGTTACTTTAACATTTAAGCGCCTATCGTCTAAATAATAAATACTTAATGTTGCCCTTGGAATAATCGCATTAGTAAAGTTCTTAGAATTATCTTCTAAAAACAATTGCAAGAGCCTTATAATATCATATTACATAGGTACCTTAAATTTATATTGCAGAATAACCTCTTTCGGTTATCACCATACCATATTAATATTAACAAAGTCGAGGCCAGCGTTGTTCATTTGTCTCCCGCTAATAACGCGGACGTGTCGTGACCATGTTTAAAGTACTATTCTTATTCACAACTTTGTGGGTCATTGACATGCACCTCGGTGTTCCCGTCGACTACTTCCCTATATTTTCTACTGACAAGGATTCCGTACTATTTGAAGGACCAACTAATTCAGAGTCTGGTTCACTAATCGACGAAAGGTTTGGTGAAATCAGTAACCACAGTAACGAAATTATCAACAGCGGTGCAAATAGTGAAAACAGTGGTGACAAAAGTACTGACAGTGTAGACAATGAAGTGAATAATGAAATAACTGAATGTAACAGCGTGGATCAAAGTGAAGTCGATGAAATTAAATGTCCAGGAGGTACTGTGCTGGTTGGAGACACCTGTTTTCCTGATGATTAATTGATGAATTGATCAAGAAACTGCTGAAACTTTCAACTTATTTTAACGCCCTTCAATGCCTTCAAGGGCACATTTGTCTAAAATTGTTCAGAAATATATTATAGCGAACAAGACAATTTAAATCATAAAAACGTAAAGGTGTATCTCTGTTAAATACGAAAAATATTTTTTTTATCTACTTTATTTTCTAAAGTGTATACAAGATGATAGTTAACATTAATATGAAATAAATGCAATATTGTAGGTGCAAAAATATTTTCTAAATTTTCTTATGTAACTGATAATGAACAGAAAAATTATGTTTTGACTGAATGGAAAGTGATTGTCAGGGTTAAGCAAAATTGTTGCGTTATACGATGTTTAGCGAATTAAAACTTGACTAGAATATTGGTGTGATATGGTAGTGAAAATTGATATTTAAATTTATATTGATGCGGTCTCTAATGAACTGCATCGCATACCAAAAATGCACAAAAAAACCCGAATGTTTTAATAGAATCTGTTCGCAAGCCCGTCAGCGTCAGTACCTCTGTCGCTTAGTAAGAATACAAAATAGAAATACAGTCCAAACTTATTTACAGAGATGTGCCACCAAAATTGCCTACACTTAGCAAAACTGTAGTGCCAACGGTGCTGGTATTCTGTGGAGCCAGTACTGACTATAGTTACATAAGATGAAACATGAATTAAGATTAATATGTATTTAGATGTAAAAAAATATTATATAAGGAAAGGTGAGTCACGAATTAGTTCGATTTGATTCGTTCGTGTTTAGGGTTCCGTACTCAAAGAGTAAAACGGGACCCTATTACTAAGACTCACCTGTCCCTCTGTCTGTCTGTCTGTCCGTCTGTCACCAGGCTGTATCTCAATAACCGTTATAGCTAGACAGTTGAAATTTTCACAGATGATGTATTTCTGTTGCAGAATTAAATAAATATTTATAGACTACGGAACCCTTCGTGCGCGAGTCCAACTCGCATTTGGCCGGTTTATTATTGTGTGTATGCGTTTTTTGTGAATTTCACACTTTACCAGTAGATACATATTAAGTATCATAATTTAAATATCATCATGAGTCTGCGGAATTAACGATATCTACAATGGTATGAATCTACATTACGTAGTTTGTTTACTGTACAAAAACGTTCAAGCATAAGCTTAAATCCCCCAGTACGATCTTTCATTTATATTTGCTATTTTAAGATTTTTAAATTCATATAAACTAACAATAAGGACGTTGTTTGATTGTGACGTGACAACATAGTAATGCCTACAAATTCCATATTAACGGAGCGTTTTTGACGTTTCATAAAAAGAAGCTGATTTGACTGTTGTCAAATACCCAATTTGAACATATAGGTATGTTGCATCTCGCAAAAAAACGTATTCTAGCAGAAAACATGGTTGTCCAGGGTATGAACCACTATTATCATACAAATCGGGGGACATTATACGTCCGCTGGGCAACCGGTGAAATTGAGGGCAAATGAATATTGTTAAATACAGTTGTCATTGTAGTTTCACGCATTCCTCCTTGTCGTATCCGACGACGGCGACCCTTACCTACAATTTCCTCTGATGAGCACGAATATGGCTCGCAAAGCCGAGCTTAGTTTTAAATGTCCGGTCACATTGTGTGCAGTATAACTGGCCCTGGTTATTGTAAGTATATGCATAGGATGGTCTTGGTCGAGTCTTCCGTAAATGGCGCTTTTGGTCCACGTGTTCAAGTTGAGCTACTTCAAAAGAACCTTTTCTGACTTTGTTTCGCCATTCCGGTCTCATAGACGCGACCACCTCCCAGCCCTAAGCAGGTACGAGTATATCGCAGGCTTTGAGGAATGCAACAACAATAATCCACAACAGCCTGACATAGTATTTTCTTGTATCTCTTTTTAAACAGCAAATAGTAGAAACGGGGAGGACACCAAAAATTTGATTAACCCTAATGTGAATTTTTGTACGTTTGGGTACTTATTTGTATGGTGTTTAGATGATTGAACGTTTAGTTTATCACATAAAAACGGCTGAACGAATGAGATTTGGTAGATAGAAACGTTTTTAATATGGATTTGGTAAAACAAGTATGCTTTTTATCTAGAAAACCATTAAATGGATGGAATCAGGAATGGTAGCTGGTAAGGGAGTTTGGTACTTCAATAAAGCAACGTTTGTTTTAAATGTTTAAAAACTCATTGAATATTATATTACTTATTGACTGAGAAACCAATGTAAACTACTTAAACCTTAACATGCTGTTGATCCTAATAACCTGTTTGAAAAAGGTGTGTCTGAGTATTTGAGGACATAAACTTTAATGTCTGCATAACATTGTAAGTTGTTTTTGTCTACTGGTTTTTTTTTTAACAGCACGATTAGTGATATTGTAATGTGACCTTTTTGTGCACAATGATTGTAATATTCTGAAAAATATAACTGTTAATACCAATAGTTTTAACTATAACATAGTAAAGCTAAATAATAATTTTGAAGCTTTAAGAATAACTGTAAAGCATTTTAGTTTTTAACATACCTATTCATTTATAATTGTATGAAATAAATATATAAAGAACTGATTAATTTTAATAAACTACTGATTATTTGAATATTTATTATTTTTGTTTGACAACCGCTTTAGCCTAGTTGGTAGTGACCCTGCCTACGAAGCAAGAGGTCCTGGGTTCGAATCCCGTTAAGGGCATTTACTTGTGTGATGAGCACGAATATTTGTTTCTGAGTCATGGATGTTTTTCTATGTATTTAAGTATTTATTTCTCTATATAAGTATATATATCGTCGTCTAGTACCCATAGTACAAGCTTTGCTTAGTTTGGGACTAGGTTGATGTGTGTAAGATTGTCCGCAAATATTTATTTATATTTATTTATTTATTTAGTTTTTCTTTTGTACCGACTATTTAGTACATGTATAACTAAGTTGGCCTCAAAATTAAGCAAGGTAATACCTTCAGGAGGAAGTGGGCACTATACCATACTAAACAATGGAGACAGATATTACAACTACAGAGGGTGTCGCGTGAGCGTTGCCAATACCGTGCACCTGCATTAAAAAAATCGTCCACGCATAGGAAAAAATATTATGTGCAAAGCATCCAACAGGGAGACTAAAACGAAGCCCGTATGGTCTGGATCATCTCATTAAAAAAGCTTCACCAAGTCGTTACAAAAGAGTGAAAAACCCGCTTGAAATACATAGACGTTAATTTCATTTCAAGATTTAAATTACTTCGTAATTCATATTATTGATGTGGAATTTAGAAAAATTATACAATATTTAAATTGATGCCCACTAAACATTTTACATTATAATGGTTATGTTGTTAAGCAATATATTTCAAACTACCTTTGAGTAGCAAACAATTACATTTTTTATTTATTTATGTATTGTTTGGCAAACTATACGCTGTATTTTACGATTTAACCTACGAGCACATAACAATCGACGATTATAGTATGTGCATGGATAAGATTATTTAATGTAATCGACTTTTTATTAAACTGTCGTTGTAATTGGAACCTTCTACCTTGAAGGGTAGAGTTGCTTTTTGTTTATTCAAAAAGCAACTCTACCGTTCAAGGTTGATGCAATTCAGCCTACTCAAATCTCAAGTAGGTAAGCATTATAATTAAATAAGATACAAAAGTGCCAACATAATAATTTATCTTTGACGTTGAATATTTCAAGCAGCTCAATACCGTAATAGGATGTTAACTGAGATTAGATTCGAATAGTTAGAGCCAACAATGTGGGCGCGTCGTATCAATAATCTGATTGAAATTTAATCGATTTCTTATATTATTAGATCGGCAATCCACCTGGAGTTGCAGGTGTCCATAGGCTACGCTAACCGCTTACCAGATGAGCTGTGCTTGCCACCGACGTGGTATATTTATGAAGAAAAATCTAACTATCTAAATGGGTTGTCGCTAGGCAGGAAATATGGTTGTGGAAAAGAAAGGAGGCCACAAAATATTCATGATGACGAAAATCCCATTCAAATATCTCAAAAAATAACTAAACGGATGTAGCCGTTTTAATGTTTCTTGTTAGAGAGAGAAAACGCTCGCTGGAGACCCGTGACGTCACGGATATCAAGCGTCATACATAGTAAATGACAATCGTGTCATAATGGAGGTTGGTTTTGCTGAAAAGGGACAGAATGTTCCCCTTTTTTAAAACTTTGGATTTATATATTTTTGTGATTATGTATTCTCTTGTGTTCCTTTTTTCTTGATTTAACTATATTTTTTTTAAAAATTGCGAGAAACTTCAACATTATTGATTATTTTTTGACGACCGGTTAGCCTAGTGGGTAGTGACGCTGCCTACGAAGCTGAAGGTCCTGGGTTTGAATCCCGGTAAGGGCAAAATATTTGTGTTATGAGCATGAATGTGTTTTTCTGAGTCTTGGATATTTTCTACATATTTAAGTATTTAAATCTATACTATGGGCTAGTTCGATTTGTATAGGATTGTCACCTAATATTTATGTATTTATTTTTATCTATTTATTTAATACAATTTCGTGCCTTTTGGCGTTGATACCCTTGGTCCGTGGGGCCCTGGAGCCTTAAGCGTCTTCAAGGATATGTCGAAGAGGCTTACAGATGCCACCGGTGACCGCAGAGCTGGCAGCTACCTCGCACAACGAATTAGCTTAGCTATTCAGCGAGGCAATGCTGCTAGCATCTTCGGCACAATGCCGCAGGGGCCATTTTTAGGGTTCCGTAGCCAAATGGCAAAAAACGGAACCCTTATAGATTCGTCATGTCTGTCTGTATGTCTGTCTGTCTGTCCGTCCGTATGTCACAGCCACTTTTTTCCGAAACTATAAGAGCTATACTGTTGAAACTTGGTAAGTAGATGTATTCTGTGAACCGCATTAAGATTTTCACACAAAAATTGAAAAAAAAACAGTGAGTTTTGGGGGTCCCCATAATCAGAACTGAAACTCAAAAAAAAAATTATATCAAACCCATTCGTCTATGGATAGGTCTTCAAAAATTACATTGAGGTTTCTTACCTCATTTTTTTCTAAACTGAATAGTTTGCGCGAGAGACACTTCCAAAGTGGTAAATTGTGTGTCCCCCCCTGTAACTTCTAAAATAAGAGAATCATAAAACAAAAAAAAATACATGATGTACATTACCATGCAAACTTCCACCGAAAATTGGTTTGAATGAGATCTTAGTAAGTAGTTTTTTTTAATACGTCATAAATCGTAAACCGCAATTTTTTTATGGAACCCTTTATGTGTCAGTCCGACTCGCACTTGGCCGCTTTTTTAAATTTAGTTTAGTTATATTTTATTTCGGTTTTAATAATTAGTTTCGTTAATACTTATTATTTTATAACCCAATTTGTGATTAAATAATTTCATGTACTATAATCAAACAAAACAACACATGATTTATTTAATTTGGTGTCCACATCTCTATTATTTTCTAGTACGAATGTAAGCTACATGATATATGGTACACATTCGTCAATCGCTACTACGCTGATGTTGGTATTAACAATAGCTGTTCCAGCGGCACTCCATTTGAACAGACGCACAAAGCTTCAATGCCATTGTTTCAACACAAGCGGATATAGACGTTAAGCGGATATGACGTCACAGATAGTACTTAGAATCACGCTGGCGTATGATTGTTTCGGCATAGGTACGTATGAGGAAAAATTTAGATTGATAAGTGAGTAAGTAGGTACTCGGTATCATTTTAGAATGTAGCGTTTGCGTTTAAGGAGCAATTTTTATGGAATACACATATAAATATTGTGTCAGCATTGGCTTATATAAAAGAGTCGATTCAAAATCCTGTAAATGTTCATCATACCTAGTTAGAAAACAAAAACCTTGAGGTAACATTAAAACTTTTAAATAATAACGTATATTAATGAACGTACAAGGAAGTCTACGTCTTTCTTTTAAGTGAAGAAAATATTGAAACGTATACGTAGGGTCATGTTATAGGGACAGGTGACGCGTGCTGCGACACGGGCCCTGCGTAAGTTACTAATCACAAGCATATAGCGTAGCTTAGGAGTGTTTATATAGGTATAGTTGACTACACATATTAGTACATAAATTCTAAATATTATATACTATATACACATCCGACACAACAAATATAGCTAAGAAACCTCTCGACAGATAAGACTTTCGACAAAAAACGCACTCTAATCGGTCCATCCGTCTGGCAGCTAAGATGCCACAGACGGACCCGCAGATGCACATGTTTTATAGCTCTCAAAATCTTAGATGTAAAAGATTGTAGCTATACACCGTGGGCGTTAATAACCCGAAATATCTTAACCACGCATTCCTTAGGTCATTAGGCGCAAAAAATGCTATTTGAACCCCAGTCAAATCCTGCTTAGTTTTGAAGATATTATCATTTTCATGTAAACTATTTATAAAGTGCATTAAGCTCTTTTGATGGAGACGTTGCTACCGATATTGCCAAGTTTCGAGTCGTTATTGACATACATCAAAGTGACAGCTACCACTCACTAAATTCATTATTTTTTGGAGAAATAATTGTTACCATTTTATTAACAGGGATGATTTCCATCCAGGAAGCGATACTTATCCAAATTTTATTTACAAAAACCAAAAAAATACAGAAAACAAAAAATTTTTTTTTTGCTAAATTTGGATTGGATTCATATAACATTTTTTACTCCTAATGACCTCCGGAATGCGTGGTTAAAATCTTACGGGTTATTAACGCCCACGTTGTATAATGTAGAATTAAGTCTTTTTTTATGAAATAAACAGTTGAAATAAATAAAAATACTTATGTTAATTTATAGTCGCCCGACGCGCATATGGCCTATCCATAAAGAAAACCATAGACAAGACGCTGCTTCTCATGCAGATTAACTAATGTACTTAGTCTGTTGTATGCTAATATCGAATTAATTGACGTCCACACAACCTAGTTTACAATGAACCAATTTGCGTTTACGAGTCTAAAGAGCTGTCACCAAGGCGACATTTTACAGCGCTACAAACGCGATATAGTATCATCATCATCATCATCATCATCATAGTATTGATTACATGGCACGGGCGCAGCCAGGTTTTAATTTCGAGGGGGTTGTTCAAGAATTTTCAGGAGCGGTTGGAGGGTTGAACCCCTTGTGATCTCACTATAGCTGAAGCTGTGGTATCTCAATATAGTGGCGCGTATGTGAAACACGCGCTTATATCGCAAATAAGCCCTCCTAAACTTACGTGGCAGTGGGTGGGGTACATTGCAAGCATGTTGGGGCGGACAGGTTCTTGAGTGGCGAGTGGCGACCTCATAGGTACCGGCAGGCGCAGCGTGGGTAGACCCCCCACAACTCCCACAAGGTAAAGGTCGCGGGAGTCCGCTGGATGCGGGTGGCGTAGGACCGGTCATTTTAGCACTCTTTGGGGGAGTCCCATGTATAGCTGTGGACGTCTCTGCTGATATGATACAAAGCTACACATTTTAAATTAGGTAGGTAAGTAAGTAGGTACACAGGTACCTACCACTCTGACCATTATATTATATACCTAAATATAATGGTCAGAGTCCAGAGTTTCAGTCTACGGTACGTTATCGCTTACACCCTGTATTTTTTCTGTGTTTTGGATGTTTTCGATGCATTTAATTATTCATGTCTATTAAGTAAATATAACATCATCTAGTAGTCTTTTTGTACCCATTTGCTTACTAAATACGAGGCTGGTTCGATTTGTGTAAAATTGTGCCTAATATTTATATCTTATACCTAAGTACTTGTGTAATTTTGGCTGCCAAGTGCAACTTAAGATGAACTCATTGAATATTTACCAGTGGCGGCGCGTCAAAATGTTCGATGGCCAACCCGGAGCAAAAAATGAAAGAGTTAAGAGTATTTATAGTATTTAGCCAAGTTGGTGGTAATCGGCTTGTATGGGCGCTCCGCCACTGGTACTTACACATAACTAACTAAAACTTATTCCAGCTTTAAAAGCAAAGCATGATAATTCAGCGAAATTAGCCATTTGAAGAATTAATATATTTTTGGAAAAAAATATTTTAGTGGTACACCGCAGCAATATCAGGTAATTATCGAGCCATGTCAGTCGCTCTTGGCAGAACACGCCAATAACAATGCTTCGCCCGTAATTACTATCCTAATTTCCAGACGTCTGAGATTCCCGTGTAAGCTGTCAGGATGTAAAGTTGTCTACCCTACCTGTAATGTCTTGGAATTATTAATGAATATTTTGTAGTGTACAGTCAAGATTTTTAATCTCCCCATTAATATGTACCAAAATCTTAATTCGCTGACATAAGAGCGATGGGACATATTTATTAGTGAGGTATGCCTGTTCAGTCGCTAATAAAAGATTGACTCAAAAAATAAACTTGTTCTGTACCGTCAAATGGGGTTACTTGAGACACCGGATTTCATCAGGAACGTGTTTGTATGTCGGAATAGCCTATAATTAACCTCTTTAACTAGGTACCAACTACGAAAAAGATATATTATTACCTAAATCATCGAATAAATATATTTTAAACTTACAATACTTGGATTGAGGAAGTGTCGGGAAAAGATTTTAGTTACTTCAATATGAAAATGTATTCCGTGGCAGCATCTGCCTCAACGTAGCGAAATTCAATATCTAGTACTCTGAATAGAATTTTCATTTCAAGCGTTTGTAAGAAAATTTACGAATGATTCTTATCGATGATGTTCCGTTCGAACAATGTGTTTTACTTTTTAATAATTTATCGCGGTCGAGTGATAACTGTTGCCTTTTAGATATTTAATCTTAAAACCACAGCTAGAAATGCCTTGCAGTGAATAAAAACAGTTGATACCTATCCAGGATCATCATATCAGCCGAAAGACGTCCACTGCTGGACATAGGCCTCCCCCAAGGAATGCCAAAGTGACCGGGCCTGGGCCACCCGCATCCTGCGGACTCCCGCGACCTTTACCAGGTCATCAGTCCACCTTGGCCTTGGCCTACCCACGCCGCGCCTTCCGGTGCGTGGTCGCCACTCGAGAACATTTCCGCCTTATCGGCCATCGGTTCTACGTGCAATGTGCCCCGCCCACTGCCACTAAAGTTTAGCGATTCGGAGGGTTATATCATATCCAGGATATCCTATAAATATTTATAGGATAACTGGTGACCAAAGAGCTGGCAGCTTCCTCGCTCAACGCTTAAGCATTGCGATTCAGCGAGGTAATGCTGCCAGCATCTTTGGCACGATGCCGCGGGGGCCTTATTTAGATGTTTTTTAGTTCCTAAGTTTAGTTTTGAGATTTTGTAAATATTTATTTAAGTAGTTTCTTAATTCGTTTTTTATTTAGGTTTTTTTTATAATTAGTTTTAATTTAATTTACCTATGTAATAAATTATCATTATATAACTATTATAAAGTAAGTAGTTCAAAATTTAAACCATAAATATTTATTGAGATTTATTGTGCATTTTTCATAAAATTGACGGCCCATGCCGACCGCCACGCTACGCTATAGTAGCATGGTTAGCACAAGATGGCGCGCGAGCTCTCTCGCGGTGACATATAAGTAATATAAACTATCCGTCTCATTCTAATTAGAACAATTAGAAAGAGACGGAGGGACTATCTCGTTAATATCCATATTCTTAAAAAACTCAAACCGCTAATATCGAAAAAGTCGTTACGGTCCGTATATTTTTCACATTTCCACTCCTTATTATCATATCTCCTTATTATATACATATGGGGCAATCTTACGGATGCCAAGCGAGAATTAATACTCCAAAAATGCGCTATTCGACTACTGGCTGGAGTAAAACACAGACATCCGTGTAAGAAACTTTTTGAATTTAACGGCATCATGACGCACAACTCACTGTACATGTATGAGGTAACTGAATAATTTGCCAATGGTCAAGCGTGTTGAGGTCACGGGCAAACAAGTCCCTCGTCGCATGCCTGCTGGCACTTATTGTTATTGTATTATGAAATTTAAAAAATCGAAATCTAAATCTATGTAGCGAAAATCCCCATAGCGCTTTGTTGCATACTGTGCGTGGTGAAGTCGTGATGGGCGCTGAATTGAATTCTGAAGCAAATTCAAAAACTGGAAATGAACAACTCAGTGCGCAGAATAGATGTTTTAATTTTTCTAGCTTACCACTAACCACTAAACGTTTGTATTTTCTTGATTGTAATTCTTTTTTAATTCTTACCCAGATATTATTAATCCTAAAAAATATATTTTATTACGAGGGTTTCATATAGTACAAACGACTGCAAAGAGATCGCTGCGGCCAAAGTTACAATAAATGGCTGCGATAGACGGACTGACTCCGAGTGATCGTATAGGTGTTCCGTTGGAACAGTTTTGGTAAGGAACACTAAAATATGTGTACACGACTTTCCTTACTTAACATTTAATGTGTAAGTATACATATTTTTGTAACTTTGGCCGTGTCTCTTTGCAGTCGACTGTAGTAAATAAAATTGCTAAAATTTAAGATTATAATAATTCAGGGGCCGAAATGTTGAAACACCCTCATCTCAATTTATTCTATATTTAGGTAGTGCTGAATTCTGCCCGTTGCACACCCACAATCCGGTCCGTCGAATTTCCGGGATGGTCGGAATTGTCGAATCAAATCCCGGAATGAACACAGAATCAACAAATAGCTCACCATTAAACGTCGAATGTAAACATAGGATGTCCACAATAGATGAATTATTCTAAGGATTATTTTGAGAACAATATTCGAGGGATCACAGTCAACATTAAAAACAGTAGTAAAAATATTTTTGGCGAATCAATGTTAACAATGTACATATTCGAATTTAAACTTGTGTGGGACATGTCTGAAAGACTACGAATAAACACACACACCCTGACACACCCATCCTGAAGAAGAACTCCCGAAGAGGTCGAAACATGTCGTCTGTAGTGACATTTATTAATACGTGAGTTTAACCGTGGATTTATTATTAGTAATATTTTAATGTTATATTAATTTAATTAGTACCTACACTTACAACTTTACACTCAATACACCAATTAACTAAATGATCGGAAACCAGGGTCAGTAGGTATTATTTAGGTAAATTATTTTCTTTTTGTTTAAATACAGACAAAATTATTAAAAATAAGTACAAAAATATATTTAATTTCAACGGTTTTATTTGTAAAGGAGTATAATGATGTAGATATTGTAGTAAAAGTTAAAAAATAATTGCCATCACGCCACTCTCCGATATCAATCTAGGGAATTGATCAGATAAAATAAAAATAAATAAATCGTGGTTAGTATAAGTACATCATTATAATCCTTTACAATAAAACCGTTTAACTTAAAAACAGTTTTCACTTACTTACTTTATTTTTTAGTTTTTAGTCTCGAATTAACCGTTGGCCGTTGCGGGGGAAAGGTTCTCGAATGGTGTCCACGTACCGGAAGGTACAGCGTGGGTTAACAACGTGGACTGATGACCTGCTAAAGGTCGCGGGAGTCCGGTCATTGCGGCAATCTTGTTCAACTGTGAACGTCTTTCGGCTGATATGATGATGAAATGATATATTCCGACACATTTAAAAAAAAAAAAAAAAATTTGAACTGTTTATTTCAATTGATAGACAACAAAAAAAAAATATTATTCAGGTACAACTTAACCCAATCTTAAATTTTAAAGATTATTGCCTAAGTTTAGTTAGTTATATATCATATCATTGACATTTAAATTTAAATTTTTTTGTGTTTTTTTTTTCCGGTGTCCGTGACGTGTGAATTGAGTATGGTTACTAACAAGGAAGTGATCGACAGTAAACTCAGCTCACATAACGGAATCCGATGGGGTACAAGAGACCTAAATCAAATCAACGCTTATGCTATGCACTGCGATACTAGATTAAGAAATATTAAAACGGGAAGTCACAACATTTATTGTAAAAACTGTTTGCAGTTCTCTTGTAAGGAACATCTTTATTTTATCGATATTTTTTATGACAAGATCGTATCGTCGCTGCAAATAGCAGCCGTTTCGAGTGCAAATGCCTGTCGCGTTACACGGAAACCAGCGAAGACAGTGTTGGGCTGGAACTACCATGTGAGGGAAAGCCATGAGTGGGCTAAGCAATGCTTCAGCTGGTGGGATGCGTGCGGCAGACCGTGTGCCGGGGAGTCATTCGAGAAAATGGTTCACAGCCGTAAAGCTTTTAAAAACAAACTGAGGTGGTGCCAGAACAACGAAGACACAATACGTATGAATATACTAGCTAGCCATCGAGCTGACAGGAACTTTGGTAAGTTTTGGAAGGATACCAAAAAACTTAATCCCAAGACAAGTGTTCCTGTCAGCATCGAAGGCGTTCATAATACAAAAGAAATTGCCGAATTGTTCTCGCATCACTTCAGTGTTGAACCGCTCCCGGCATGTGCCGCGCGTGGCGATCCTTTCGTGACGTACGGCTCGCCCTCAGACAAAGCAGACCACTCCTACTTCACGCCTGAAAAAGTGGCTAACATTGTTAGGTCCATGAAACGGGGTAAGTCTCCGGGCTTTGACGGGCTGAGTGTGGAGCATATATTTTACGCCGGTGACCATTTATTTACCTTATTGGCCGAGTTGTATAATAGGTGCATTAATCTTAGTTACTTACCAAAGAAATTAATAAAGACTGTGGTAGTTCCAGTTCCTAAAAAAAAAAAAAAAAATAAAACCGGGGATCTTTCTAGTATTAAGAATTACAGACCAATTTCCTTAGGTACAATTCTCGGGAAAATACTGGAGAGGTTAATTCACCCGGATCTGCAGCGCAGTATCAGTATAGACGATGCGCAGTTTGGTTTTCGTCCTGGTCTCTCAACGGATTCAGCGATTTTTAGCCTTAAAAGTACAGTAAACTACTACGTGGCTCGGGACTCATCGGTGTACGAATGTTTCCTGGACCTCAGTCGAGCTTTTGACCTAGTTAACTTGAAGTTGCTATGGGAGAAACTCGTTGCAAGTAATGTACCCTCAAGAATCGTGAATCTGTTGAGGTACTGGTATGAAAACCAGTCCAACTGTGTGAGATGGGGTGACACAACCTCTAATGAATTTAGATTAGAGTGTGGAGTTCGCCAAGGAGGGCTGACCTCGCCGGACCTCTTCAGTCTCTACATTAACGACCTGATTGTTGAGTTGAGAAGATCCAGAGTGGGCTGCCACATTGGTACTACATGCACTAATAATTTTAGTTACGCAGATGACATGGTTCTTCTCAGCCCATCTATCAGAGGCCTCAGAAAGCTGCTGTCCATTTGCGAGCAATATGCTCGTAACCATGGGTTGCAGTATAACGTTGGCAAAACCAAATTGTTGGTATTTAAGGCTGGAAGGGGTCCGGCCAGAGTCCCGCCAGTATATTTGGACGGAGCGCAGGTGGAAAGGGTGGAAAGATTCAGATACCTCGGACACATACTTACGGAGGGTCTTGTTGATGACGACGACATTGAACGGGAGCGCAGGGCGTTGGCAGTGCGGTGCAACATGCTCGCTCGCAGGTTCGCACGTTGTAGTGATGAAGTGAAGTTGACATTGTTTAGGGCATATTGTCTATGTTTCTATACATGTCAACTCTGGAGCAGATTCACGAAACGCGCGATGAGCAAAATTAGAGTGCAGTATAATGATGCATACCGTATTCTAATGAAACTGCCAAGATACTGCAGCGCATCGAGCATGTTTGCCGAGGCTAAAGTGCCGGACTTCTTTGCCATCATACGCTCCCGCATAGCTTCCTTCTGGAGCCACATCCGAACGTCGGACAACAGTATCCTCCGTGAGCTGTCCGGGTATCTGAGTAACCCGATCTACAAACGTTGGATTTCCGTGCATCACGAAAGGAACAGGAAGTAGGTCTTTTCGGTTGTGACTGCCTAAACATAATTAGGTTATTATAAAAATTTAAGGTTTTATTTAATTTTATCTTTACGCTTATACAATTTGACTTTTTACTTTTACTGTTTACTTTTTATGCAATTTTTGATTTATGGGTCTATTGCCTGTCAATAAAGAACTTTATTATTATTATTATTATTAAATTATTGTTAGTAAGTATTTGTTAGTTATTGTTAGTTAAGTTAAGAATTAACATTATTTTTTACACTCAGTATGGCTTTCTTAATTACATATTTGGCTTTATGCGGTTTATCCCTTATACAATCCATTACATTTTCCAATATATTTGTAGGGAAGCTGTTTAAGATAACAGGCACATAACTGGACCAGACCCTTTGTCCATAAAAGTTTTTGCTGTTAGGTACCGTAAAGGTTTTATTACTTGTTAGTGTCCGGAGGTTCTGTGGTCTGCTATACCTATTCAGTCCTCCTAGGCATTGCCTATATTCTAGAATTACTGCCATTTTAACTTTATCATATACATTAAGGATTCTACAATATTTAAATAGTTTATCATAGTTGTTTTTGTGCTTATATTTTACTTTAAGTGGTACAATTGTCTTTATCAGCCTTAATTGTAACTTGTATATACGCTGTAGGTATGTTTTATATGTTCTTCCATAGCTAGATATGGCATAATTTATCACTGAATCAGCCATGGCCAAGTATATTAGACGAAGTGTGCTATATGGCATTTTATTTTTAAGTATGTTTAGCTGACTGAGTATTGCTCTTAATTTTTTACATACATGGTCAATGTGTGGGCTCCAGTTTAATTTGTTATCTACTAATAAACCAAGATATGTATGCTGTTTTACTAGGTCTAGGGGCTCACAGTTGCAGCACGGACTTGAGTCATGCATGCAGGGGTGTTTGTGGGCAAATATATTCCGACACATTTAAAAAAAAAAAAAAATTTGAACTGTTTATTTCAATTGATAGACAACAAAAAAAAAATATTATTTAGGTACAACTTAACCCAATCTTAAATTTTAAAGATTATTGCCTAAGTTTAGTTAGTTATATATCATATCATTGACATTTAAATTTAAATTTTTTTGTGTTTTTTTTTTCCTTAAATAGTTTATCATAGTTGTTTTTGTGCTTATATTTTACTTTAAGTGGTACAATTGTCTTTATCAGCCTTAATTGTAACTTGTATATACGCTGTAGGTATGTTTTATATGTTCTTCCATAGCTAGATATGGCATAATTTATCACTGAATCAGCCATGGCCAAGTATATTAGACGAAGTGTGCTATATGGCATTTTATTTTTAAGTATGTTTAGCTGACTGAGTATTGCTCTTAATTTTTTACATACATGGTCAATGTGTGGGCTCCAGTTTAATTTGTTATCTACTAATAAACCAAGATATGTATGCTGTTTTACTAGGTCTAGGGGCTCACAGTTGCAGCACGGACTTGAGTCATGCATGCAGGGGTGTTTGTGGGCAACTATTTTGGGCACTATATTAGTTTTATTATGTGATGAATGTATGTGCAATACTTTAGTTTTTTGGTAGTTAATGGATAGGCCCATATCAAGTGACCACCTGCATAATGTATCAAATTCGCGCTGCATTTTGCGTTCAGCCACAGATATGTCACTATCAGCTGTTATTAGGCAAGTATCGTCAGCAAACTGGTACACGGAAGCCTCGCTGAATATGTTGCACATGTCGTTGGCATAAATTAGGTACTCAGTTGGACCGATTATTGAACCTTGTGCTGTGCCATACCTGGTCATAAGCAGCTCGCTTTGCTCACCGGCAATGCTTACTGTGTTGTATCTATTCCTGTGGTAATTTTTTAGCCAGTTCAGGTTTGGCCCCTGTATACCACTTTGCTGCAATTTATCATATAATTTTATGTGATTTAGGGTATCGAATGCCTTGCTGAAGTCAATCATAACTAGTAAGACATGTTTTTTGCTATTCAAGTGTATATTTATCTCATCTGTAAATTGTGATAAGAGTTGGGTGGTGTTTTTCCCTTTTTGAAATCCAAATTGTTTTTCATGTATTATTCCGTTGCTTGACAAGAAATCATTTACTGTTCTGCCGAGGTATTTTTCTATGATTTTGTCAATTACTGGTAATATTGTTATCGGTCTGTAATTATTAGAGTCGGTGTATGAACCTTTTCTATGTATTGGCCTAATTAGACCAATTTTTAATTTGTCTGGGTATGTGGAGCTGTTCATGCACTGATTAACTAGGTGGGTGAGAACAGGTGATATTTCTTTACTCATATATTTTAAGTCTCTTGCTCTGATTTTATCATATCCAGCACTTTTTTTTTCATTTAAATTATTAATTATTTTATACATAGATTCCTGTTTTATTTTGTTTATTTTAAGTGTTACACTCGGAGTGTTTTGATATGTGTTTTGATCAAGCAACGGAGTATCACATGAACTTAATATATTTATCACGCTTTACAGCTGTGTTTACATAGTGGGGGTATGACCTGCTGTCTCTGCTAGGCACATCTCTAAAGTAAATGTGGTCTATGCACGACTTAGACGTGCCTCTTGCTGAGGATTCAACCCGAGTGTACTGCGTGATGCAACAGTGGAGACCCATATCTTAAATACAATTACATTTCTTGAACGCGCCTTTCAATGTAGATACTATAATGTAGGGCGTGCACCGTGATATGGAGTGCGCCCCGTACCGATATACCGCGCGAAACTCTGACGCACTTATGAAGGGGCGCCAGCGGCGCCCGGATTCATGTTGATTATTTGTTTGTTGTTGAATTAGAGTAAGCTGCAAGACATTGAGGAGGCAGTGCAGCTGCCAAAGTTGTTGCGCTCTTAGCACTACCCGGGGGCCACGTGTAGGGCTATCTAAGGTAGTTCCTATGGACGTGGAGCAACATCGACTCCCAAATACAAAAAATCCGGGCAGCACCAACACTATACCCGTCCATGAAGACCTAGCCGACTTTAAAAAGACAAGTGCCACCCTCCAGCGCTGAGATTCCATGATCCTGAACCAACTTCCAACCTACAGGAATCCTGGGCATCTAAATGGGAGTCAAGATCTCTTCCTGATGATATCTTCAAGCCTAATCCCAAGGCACGACCTGCTTGCTGGCTTTGAAGCCCCGACGCGTTTGGTGCATGCTGAATCGGATAAGGACTGGAGTTGGGAATTTTGAATTGGGATTCACCAGTAAGGAGACGGTGAGCAGACTGTACACCACAAGGTATTTGACTGCCCTCTAACCAAATACCAAAGGCAATGGAGGATCTTAAAACGTTAACCAAAGACGCAGTAGCATAAGTACTTGCAAACTGTATATCTTTGAAGTAGATAAATAAAAATAAGCCATACGATAAATAAATAACCGGCGCCCGAATAGCCATAAAAATGAGCCTGTAGACCTACACATAGTTTATATGTGTCTTATTTTGTATTTGTATTTTATAGCTGACAACACAGCGAATCCTCAAATTAATAAAGGGTCGGCATCATGCTTGTGATTCTTCTGGTAGTCGAAATCGTACATAACGACGGTGTATGCTAGGCAGGCGGTGTGTAGATCATTTTATAAGACCCGGCCCGCTTAGCTACTTCTGCTGCTGACCTATTACAGGATTTTTCTTTTTTTTTGATCTATAATTAATTATTATATCAATATCATGAGTTTCTAACGATATTATGAAGTAGAAAACCGAGGTAACTCTTGCTATGGTGGGGTGTAACCTACTGGTATTTCCATGAGCATATTTAAAAGCTTCCAAAATAGCTGAAACTGTTTTAAGGTGGTTCGACGACCAAAAAAAACGTTTTTTGACATTCGCAGGCTAAGGGCGTGATATTTTAAGAAACTTACCTATTTAACACACTCTCATAAATTGGTTTTCTATTTGCGCGAAATTTCCCCTATCCTAGAATAAACTTGTATACACTAGAATAATTTGAGTAATTAGATTGCCACGTGATGCTTTGGTAAAACGATAATTACCTTTTTTCTATTTAATTGTAATAATTTATGAATGTACCTACCTACTTTTTCGCGTACCTAAAGTTATATTTTGGCCACAACCGTAAAACAAGACCAAATGGAAAATACCCGCAAGAATCGTTATTTAGACTGAAAAAAATCCCACATATGCCCACGTATCGCCGTCACGGGTTTGGCTTAAACGCAATAAACTTTTATGAGGTGTTTATATCGCGGGCGGAAACGCGGCGGATATCACAAACCAGTCGTTGTTTGTTTGCTAGGCAAATATTCCCGACGCAGAGGGAATAATGAGCGAGTTCGCATGCCAAATCATTGGTTCTTTTTGCAGTCATATGCAAAGGTGGAGCCAGTATAGGAACGAACTCCCAGATTTTAAAGTAGTGTAGAAGCACTACACAGTCGTGCTAAAACCTTTAGTTCTCTTCTTGTGTATTGAGTGCAGTAAAGTAACTCCAAAGGAAGTGGTGTAAAGATATTTATGAAGAAACGTAATATAGGTATCTATTAATTATATTATACTTTGCATTGTTTTATGTTACTGTTCATTGTGTATCAGCCATCTACAGGCATGGCTGCTCTAAAGGTCGTAAGGGCCTTTGTTGAACATAGTAAACTTGGCGGGAACTGCTTGAACTACGATCAATAGTTAATGCTAATAACGGATGTGTTATCCACAACGATGAGTGATACAATGTCAACTATGCTAACGCCCCCAGGAGTGTATTTTACAAGCTCTCTATTAACTTGCGATGTATGTAACTAACTATCTATTTCCCTATGCCACTATGTTTGTTCGGGTGACATCTTGCAACTCAATTTTGAAGCAGATATCTTCAACCGATTGAGCTGAAATTTTGGTTAAAGGTATAGTTTGGATGCCAATTCAATATTAAGGAACCATTGAGCTGATCTGATGATGGAAACAGAAGGTGGCCATGGGAATTCAGTACTTCACCGACGTAACCCCGTTGAGTTTGGGCTCGTTAGAATCGTATCAATGAGTAGTTGATGACGGTATACCGAATAGTACAGTCGGCAATAAAAGCTTGTTACCAAAACCAACTTTTTGGGAGAAACTTATTATTACTACTGACAGAGCACACAACATAAAATTCTGAAATTAAATTCGAATGAGTATTTCAGCTCGAACTCTCGTTAAAATATAACACAACTAGCTGTTGCCCGCGACTTCGTCCGCGTAGAACATGTTATCGTCTAAATGTTTGTTTAAGGATTTTCTCCATACAAATGTTGCACCCCCTTTTAACCCCCTTAGGGGTGGAATTTTCTAAAACGCTGTAAGTCTTTTATATGTATTTCAATAAGTTTTCTTACTACAAACTTAAAGCTTCTATCTCAAAAAAGAGTTTCTCTCATACAAACCTTGCAACCCTTTTTAGCTCCCTTAGGGGTTGCATTTTCCAAAACCCTGAATTCTGTATTCTATAAAGTAATCTTTCCACAAAGTTTGAAGACTCCAGCTCAAAACATAAAGTTTACTCCATACAAACTTTGCACCCCTATTTAACCCCTTTAGGTCGGACCCCTGTCAGGAAGTCTTCTTTTATATATATAGATAAGTAAGCTATCTACAAAGTTTAAAGTCTCTTGCTAAAAAAAGAACGTTGCCTCCATACAAATTTTGCACTCCCTTTTAACCCCCTTAGGGGTGGAATTTTCTAAAACACTAAAAGTTCTTTTTAGGGTTCCGTACTCAAAGAGTAAAATGGGACCCTATTACTAAGACTCCGCTGTCCGTCCGTCCGTTCATCCGTCTGTCTGTCACCAGGCTGTATCTCACTGATACCGTGATAGTTCCAGTTGAAATTTTCACAGATGATGTATTTCTGTTGCCGCTTTAACAACAAATGCTAAAAACTAAATAAAATAAATATTTTTATTGACACGGAACCCTTCGTGCGCGAGTCCACCTCGCGCTTGGCTGTTTTTTTTGTATTACAATAAGTAGGTAATCTTTCTCCAAACGTTTAACCTTGTATATCAAAAAATAATTTCCCTCATAGAAACTTTGCAACGATTTTAACAACCCTTAGGGGTGGAATTTTCCAAAACGCTGAAAGTGCTTTATTTTTATGCTAATAAGTAAGCTTTCTACAAAGGTTTAAGTCTCTAGCTAAAAAACATGTTTCCTCTATACAAATGTTGCACCCCCTTTTAACCCCCTTAGGGGTGGAATTTTCTAAAACGCTGTAAGTCGTTTTAATGTATTTCAATTAGTAATCTTACTACAATCTTTAAAGCTTCTATCTCAAAAAAGAGTTTCCCTCATACAAACCTTGCAACCCTTTTTAGCCCCCTTAGGGGTTGAATTTTCCAAAACTCTGAAAATGCTTTATTTGTATTCTAATAAGTAATATTTCCACAAAGATTAAAGACTCTAGCTCAAAAAATAAAGTTTCCACCATACAAACTTTGCAACCCTATTTAACCCCTTAGGGGTGGAATTTTCCAAAACGCCGAAAGAATTTTATTTTAATTCCAATAAGTAAGCTTTCTACAATGTTTGAATTCTCTAGCTAGAAAAAAAATGTTTCCTCCATACAAATGTTGCACCCCCTTTTAACCCCCTTAGGGTTAGAATTTGCTAAAACGCTGAAATAGGTTTTTTTTTGTATTTCAATAAGTAATCTTTCTACAAACTTTTAAGCTTCTATCTCAAAAAAGCGTTTCCCTCATACAACTTTGCAACTCTATTTAACCCCTTAGCGGTGGGATTTTCCAAAACACTGAAAGTGTTTTATTTTTATTCTAATGAGTAAGCTTTCTATAAAGGTTTAAGTCTCTAGCTAAAAAAACATGTTTCCTCTATACAAATGTTGCACCCCCTTTTAACCCACTTAGGGGTGGAATTTTCTAAAACGCTGTAAGTCTTTTATATGTATTTCAATAAGTAATCTTACCACAAACTTTAAAGCTTCTATCTCAAAAAAGAGTTTCCCTCATACAAACCTTGCAACCCTTTTTAGCCCCCTTAGGGGTTGAATTTTCCAAAACCCTGAAAGTGCTTTATTTGTATTCTAATGATTAATATTTCCACAAAGTTTAAAGACTCTAGCTCAAAAAATAAAGTTTCCACCATACAAACTTTGCAACCCTATTTAACCCCTTAGGGGTGGAATTTTCCAAAACGCCGAAAGTACTTTATTTTAATTCCAATAAGTAAGCTTTCTACAATGTTTGAATTCTCTAGCTAGAAAAAAAATGTTTTCTCCATACAAATGTTGCACCCCCTTTTAACCCCTTTAGGGGTGGAATGTTCTAAAACGCTGAACGTTTATTTTTCGTATTTCAATAAGTAATCTTTCTACAAACGTTTAAGCTTCTATCTCAAAAAAGAGTTTCCCCATACAAATTTTGCAACCCTTTTTATCCCCCTTAGGGGTGGAATTTTCCAAAACGCTGAAAGTACTTTATTTGTATTCTACAAAGTAATCTTTCCACAAACTTTGAAGACTCCAGCTCAAAAAATAAAGTTTCCTCCATACAAACTTTTCACCCCTATTTAACCCCTTTAGGGGTGGAATTTCCAAAAATCCCTTCTTATCCGTCGCCTACGTTATAAAAGGTAGTATGGGTGTAAATTTCAAGTTTCTAGTTCCAGTAGTTTCGGCTGTGCGTTGATGATCTGTCAGGAAGTCTTCTTTTATATATATAGATGAAACGAAGTGATTATTCTTTCTCAGACTAATCATAGGATACCCAACGATTATTCAGTTAAAATAGTTTACATTCAGCGCTCAACAATTGACGTCTTTACAAAACAAAAGACAAGCAAATAAAATTCCCTACATTGTTCTCATAATGAATTGTCGCTCGTAATAGAACAAGGAAATACTTCGCACAAGGGACTAGAACAAGGAGATACGAACAACACTAATGAGGTCGGAAATTGAAGGCAGGTGGCTGGAGCTCATTTGCTAATGAGCCATGATGTTGGTCAGCACTAGTCGACAATTTGAGCAAATACTGACACGCTCACGTCCCGAGAGACTTTTAAGGTTACGCTGGAATGACTACTCGTGAATAAATAGCTCAATAAACAAGTACTCGTGTACTATTCAACTTAGCAATATGATTATTTGTATTCTCGCTGATCTACGATTTTTTGTGCTCTTAGTCCAAGGCCAACAGCTCGAAGCTACGATAATCTGTTTATATTGTCCAAAATTAAATTCGGTAGAGCAATTACGTTCTCGAAAACGGCGCCAACGATTTCGATGACATTTGTAATGTATAGGGGTTTCCAGGGGCGTAAATTTTCACCCGAGCTCACTAGGGCAGTCAGGTACTAAGAGTCTTAATGTCATACAAATAATTATTTGGCGTATCGTATCGTGACGCAAATTTGTTTCGTACATTTAGTACAGTTAGATTCACACTCACCCGTTGTGCTTCTGACGTGACGGTTCTTTTTAACCGACTTCAAAAAAAGGAGGAGGTTCTCAATTCGGATGTTTTTTTTTTTTTTTTTTTTTTTTAATGTTTGTTACCTCAGAACTCCGTCATTTATGAACCGATTCGTACAATTCTTTTTTTAACTGAAAGTATGCTTCCAGATTGGTCATATTGTTTCCAAAACCCCAGTTGGATGATGGGAACCATGAGGAATTGAGGGAACTCCTCATATATATTAGGCACGCGTGTAGTAATTTCGGTATTTTCTATTATAACTCGTGTATTTACACCCGGAAATCATAAATTTGGTGAAGTGGAAGTGATGATGAAGACCACAGATGGCTTGTGGCTTGTGTGGTGTCTCAATGATGTACTTCAAACTATATAAGTACGTCACAAATTCTGATATTATTCCGTTGAAATAGAAGCACAATGAAGTGCCAAAGGTAATTCTGAGATCCTTGAGGAATCGACGGAACTCCTTAAATATTATCGGCCCACATACAGCGATTTGGTTTATTGGTCTAAAAATCAACGCTTTTGTTCTCGGAAATCAGTTCATGTGGTAAATTGGAAAAAAATGTGGAAATGTTAATGTGGCTTGGCGGAGTACTGAATTGAAGTCGGTTAAAAGTTTGTTTTGAAAGTAAATTATTATGTTAAACGTCAGAGAGCATCAAATCAGATAAGTACGAATCCTTCTTGGTTATGAATTACTACTCGTACAGAATTCTACTTAGGTTATGCCTTGTTTTCCTGGTTGTATTCTAAAGGGGGCACCCAATCCCAAGATTTGACGTAGGTATATACCTACTAGTTTTATGAAAGCGACTGCCAACTGACCTTTCAACCCAAAGGGAAAACAAGACCTTGTTGGTATTAGACCGGTCTTCTCACGATGTTTTCCCTCACCGAAAAGCTACGTACTATCAAATATCTGACAGCTATACCGTACCTACAGAAGATTTTTGTTAAACGCATTGGTACAAGCGGGGGTTCGAACGACCCTCAGATCGAAAGTCGCGTGCCTTTACCAACATATCGAACTTAAATTCACCTCCACAGATGCTTAAGGCGCCGTAGGTTCATGGTCTTCTCTCCCTCTCACTGAGCATAAGCGTGAGCGAGATGGAAGTGCGTGTCCGGTCGGAAGCGCGGATATCATGTTTTTTTATTAAACACTTTTGTGCGTCTAAATAAATAAAAAAGTAATTAAACATGATATTGCCGATTTCTAGAACAAATTTTAATAGTTTTAGTTACGAATGTTTCAAGTGTATTTTAGACCTATGTTCGTGATTTTTTTCAATCGAGCGAAAATTGCTTAGTGATGTTTTGAATCACTGATCTCGCGGCAGAACAGTCAAATCAAGATTTCTATTCGTATTTTTAGAAACTTTATTATTATAAACAGATATTGTTTCAAAAACTCTGTTCGGTTAACTTCGCTGAACCTACGGCACCTTAACACATTCACGGCCACGATAATCTCGTAGCGCTACGCCGTAGTCCGTAGCAGCTTTAACCTCGTATGTAGCGAAAAGCGCTCGTAGCGCTCTGACGCATATGTGTCGTCATGGTATTATAATATTAAGCCTTTGGGTGTTGGCTTAAAAAGGATATGTACTAACATAGTTTAAAATAACAAAACATTTCACCGTGTTTTGAAATCAACCAATTAGAATATATATATATACTAGCTTTTGCCCGCGACTTCGTCCGCGTAGAACTCGTTTATATCGTAGCTCGATACAAACTTTCACCATCTATTTCCCTTTTAGGGGTAGATTTCCGATATAAAAACTATCATATGTCCTTCTCCGAGACTCAAACTATCTTTATCATCATCATTATATCATCCGAAAGACGTCCACTGCTGGACATATGCCTCCCCCAAAGAGTTCCAAAGTGACCAATCCTGCGCCACCCGCATCCAGCGGACTCCCGCGACCTTTACCAGGTCATCAGTCTACCTTGTGGGGGGGCCTACCAACGCCGCGCCTACTAACTACCTCTATACCACATTTTATCTAAATGGGTTGCTCCATACAAATATTCAACTTCCATGTAATCCCCTTAGGAGATGATTTCCGGAATAAAAACTATCCTATGTCCTTTCCCGGAACTCAAACTATCTGTAAACCAAATTTCATCTAAATGGATCACTCATATCCAAATTTTCACCCCTTCAGGGAGGATTTTCGTGATAAAACTATCCTATGTCCTTCCCCAGGACTCCCAACTATCGCTAAACCGTAAATGGGTTCCATCCAAATTTTAACCCCCATTTCACCCCCTTAGGACTCAAACCATCTCTTTATGAAATTCCATTGAAATGGGCTCCATCCAAATTTTTACCCCCCATTTCACCCCCTTAAGGGATGATTTCCGAGACAAAATATCCTTTCCCAGCACTCAAACTATCTCTTTACAGTTAACTTAAGTTTTATAAGTTTTTATTGTTACTAACATGATAAGGACATAGTCTGAAATAAATAATTTGAATTGAATTGAATTAATCAAATTTTCCGATGTCACATCACATCCAAATTTTCACTCCCTTAGGGGAGGATTTTTGGGATAAAACTGAGTTAAGTTACTGAATAAACTATTTTTCATTTTCATGTTCATTTTTCAAACTATCCTATGTCCTTCCCCAGGACTCCCAACTATCGCTCTACAGTTTATGGGTTCCATCCAAATTTTCACCCCCATTTTTAATTTTAATATTAATTATATGGAGAAGGAGAGAGTTTAGGTAGATATTTATTGGTCCAGAAATCCAAAATTTTGAAATTTTTTAAAATAAGCCCAGCCCTATGCTCTATCCACTCCTCTGTTCACTTAACTAAATTACCTATGTTAGTTATTGTATCATGTTAAACTCTAAGGAAGAGTGGTGTATCTTGCCACAGGCATCTTGATTGCCTAAAAAGAGGCACTAGCCTGCATATCTGTAAAGTTTTTTAAGATTTCGAAGAAATCATTTTTCATTTTCATTTTCATTTCACCCCCTTAGGGGATGATCTCCGGAATAAAAACTATCATATGTCCTTCCCCAGCACTCCCAACTATCGCTATACTGTAAATGAGTTCCATCCAATTTTTCACCTCCCCATTTCACCTCCTTAGAGGATGATTTTTCGGATAAAAACTTACCGTTGTCATTCTCCGGGACTCAAACTATCTTTATACCAGATTTCATCAGAATGGGTTACATCCTCATTTTCACCCCCAATTTCACCCCATGAGATGATTTCTTATGTCCTTATCCAGGACTCTAACTATCTCTTTACAAACTTTCATCTAAATGGGTTCTATCCAAATATTCCCTATTTTATCCCCTTAGGGGATTATTTTCGGAATAAAAGCTATCCGTTATCCGTCTCCGCGACTAAAACTATCTGTTTTTCTTTATTAAATGGGCTGCATCCAAATAAAAACTGTCTTAGGTACTTTTCCAGGACTCAAACTATCTTTCAACCAAATTTTATCAAAATGGGTAACAAACAAATTTCCACCCCCAATTACAACCACTTAGGGGATGATTTTCGGGATAAAACTATCCTATGTGCTTCCCGAGGACTCCAACTCGCTATACCGTAAATGGGTTCCATCCAAATTTTCATCCCCCATTTCAGCCCTATCTCCATAACAAATTTCATCTAAATGGGTTCTGTCCAATTTTTTACCCCTAATTTCACCCCCTCAGGAGATGATTTTTCAGGATAAAAAAGTATGCATTGTCCTTCCCTGGGACTCCTTCTAAATATCTTTTTTTTTTTTTTACTAAATGGGATTTATCCACATTTCCCCTCCCCTTAGGGGATGATTTTCGGGATTCAAAGTATCCGTTGTCATTCTCCGGGACTCAAACTATCTCTATACCAAATTTGATCTAAACGGAGTCCATCCAAAATTTCATCCCCCATTATACCCCGTTAGGGGAAGATTTCCGGGATAAAAACTATCCAATGTCCTTTTCCAGAACTTAAACTACCTCTAAACCAAATTTCATCTAAATGAGTTCTATCCAAATTTTCATCCCCCCGTTTTACCCCCTAAGGGGAAGATTTCCGGGATAAAATTTATTGTTTGACCTTCCCCGGGACTGAAACTATTTATATGCCAAATTTCATCCAAATCGGTGCAGCGGTTTAAGTAGCTCCATACAAACTTCCATCCCCCATTTCATCCCCTAAGGGGTTGATTTCCGGGATAAAAACTACCCTATGTCCTTCCACAGGACCTAAACTATCTGTATACTAAATTTCATCTCAATCGGTTTAGCCGTTTTCACGTGATGTGCGGTCACATAAACAGACAAACAGATAAACAGACAAACAGACAAAAATTCTAAAAACTGTTGGAACGTGTTCTGTTATCGATTTTAAGTATCCCTAGCCAATTTTTTTTCGAATATCTTCCATGTACAGACTTTTGACTCTCTTCAGCTTTATTATATGTATAGATAGATATATATATATATATAGTACTCCTTGTCGTATCCGACGACGGCGACCCTTACAATTTCCTCTGGTGAGCACGAAAATGGCTCGCAAAGCCGAACTTAGTTTTAAATGTCCGGTCACACTTACAACAACGACAAGGCGAGAAGTAATTTAATGTTTTACGTTGTTTGCACCATATAATGGTCGGCATATTATGGTCGGTATTGGAGCCAAATACACGCATAAACGAAAGTCTGTGATTATTTAGGCTACAAAGGCATTATTCTGCATGTATTCATTTGAATAAATATAAATATAATTGGCGAAAAAAGGTTACCGTATTAACTTTAATACGGTAACCTTTTTTCGCACTTGCTGCGCGACATGAGCGCTCGCGCCCATTGCCGATAAAAATAAAATAACTTGCCATATAAAAAAAAAACTGTCGACAGAAATCGAGGTTGTGCTCCGTAAAAGAATTTTCATGGGTTTATGTAAATACTTTATTGTACACAAGATATGTTTATTTTTATTGTTAATGGGTACACCCACTGTGTGATCAAGCATTATGTGTCACAAAATTGGATGGGTCCGGCGGTGCAGTAGGTACAGAGATATGAAAAGGTACCGTGTGAGTTGATTGTAAGATTATTGCGTAGCGTTATAGCCTGAACAGTTGTTGGTTTTCTATTTTCTTGTTAGTTAACCTGATACTAAACGTAAAAGGAGTACCTAATACCTACGCAAAACACATACCATTTTATGTTCTTCTTACTTTTCTCAAGGTATCTCATCAATCGCTTTAAGGAATTAGTACCGGACCTGTATGAAATCTAATAGCAAAAATGCTATTAGACTTTCCACATGCGCAGCATCAACTATCGCCCGACTTCCACTCCCTTTTTCACATCTTTAAGGTTAAATATCCAAGATTAAGAATTTTGTACGTACTTTCCAGGGTCTCAAATTATTTACGTAAGTACCAAATTTCATCGAAATCGGTTCAGGAGTTCAAGGTTGAAAGGGTAACAGACAAACAGAGTTACTTTTGCATTTATAATATTAGTGGATTATAATACAGTGATAGGTTGAAATCGTTCGACTAACACAGTTCAACTCTATTGGCACAGTTGGCTTACGTAACCGGGAAGTAAGTGGATGAAAATATGATATTGATATTGCAGTTATATGTTGCTAGCACACACGCCCACAAAATACTTCAATCCTATTTCCATAGTACACGTACAAACCCCAAGAGATGGAAATATGGTAATTTGTTAAAGCAAACATATCTGGGTAAAATCTGGAGTATATAAGATAGGTACATAAGTACATTCTATCGTTACTGCGTCACATATTTTCTTCAAGAATTTATGAAAAGGCATCAAACTATATTTAAGCTTCGCCTTTGACATGTCAATCGCGACCCTAAATTATAGGTATATATAAAGCCTGTCTGTCAGTCATTTATGTGCGCTATAAAATGTAATAGACCTGAGTTATTGGCAATTCGACGGAATCTATGCTATCGGAACGTTTGACGACATAGCGCGTCCTTGTGTCACGAGAGGGGCAACCCTGACAAAAAGTCCTTTAAGCTAAGGTTATACAGTTGAACGCAACGAGACGCGTGTTCGACATCTATGGCACCGTTAACGCAGCGATTTTCTGCATGGAGCCGAAGTCCCACATATCCAACCTTCTCCTCAGTCGTACACTCTTGTGTGGTCGTGGCTGTTGTGACAGCTTACGAAGTTGAGGGTACGGTGAATCTTCTTAGGTCATTTCGGCTTGAACTAACACGTAGTAAAAATTAATGAAATGCAAGGGGTACATTGAGCGGATGCCATTCATTCATCCAGACGCCTGCTTTATCAAGCACAGTGATGATTATTACAATACTAAGATGTCAATATTATCGCGAGTTTCAAAATTTGTTTGAATTTTCGTAAAATTGCTTCAATATTGCGAGTATCGTGTGATAATTAAATAATCACCGTATAAACGGGACCAATGAGTGGCTGTGACATTCCGACATCACCCAAAACACGTTCTATCAACTAGTTTGGGCTGATATTTTAAGTAGGTATATCAGATTCGTATCTATCACTATCAGACGATGAAAAAAAGATCAAACGTCCAACACTTTATTTTAAATAGAGTCAGAAGCTGAGTAATGTTTTATTATTGTCGAATAACGCAATACTTACATAAATGCATTATGTAAGCGGGTATATTTTATCGCTGCGGAAAAAAAACCCGTCAGTAGGTCACGCTTATCCTAACATGATTTTAAATTCAATAACATTATAAGCGAGTATACTATACTAATTTAAATTTGGGGGTATTTCTCTATTAACCCATTATGACATGAATTATTGACCACATCGACAGCCAATCACAGAGCTCCACTGTTTGACAGGAGCAAAGTTAAAATTAAGTTGATTATTGACGTCTTACTAACTTTCTTAGAGATGTTCAGTACCCATATTTAAAGTATATGTGAATTGTGAGAGTAGAAGCATAGAATTTATTTACTTTGATCATGAAATCTGAATCAATGAGCACTTGCCGTCTATCCTTACATTTTCCAATCAAATGCTCAGGTTCAAAAATGTCTTCGATACAGTGACTTTCATTACAATTTCACCATCATTTTACCTTTCACTCGTGCGTATGCTTCGCCGTGCCGAAATATTCCCTTACCCGTTGGACTGAATACATTGGAGAATAGTTGTTACCTTGGCAGGTAATACGTACAATATTCTTCTCGTGGGAAAAACGATGACGGAAAAATGTGTCGACAATAATTTGGGATTATTGTGTAAGCTTTTAGTATTGGTAGCCGGTCTTGCCAATAAAAGACACATTTTTCATGTCATCACAAAATTTACATTACACCTGGCATTTTGCAACGTAAAACTGACTAATGGCTGTTTGAGATTCGATTGGAACTTAGTAATAATTGAATAACTGATTAACTATATCATAAAAAAATGCTTAATTCTACATTAAATATGGCTAATATACAGTCTTTTACTTTTAAGATTTTGAGAGCTAAGCTTATAAGCTAGTACATTTATATTGTGTTTTATAACTTGCTCAATTTATGATGGATTGTGGGTCTGTATTCGTTTGGGAGTGTAAAGGCCTCGGCACACCAGATGCGTCAGGATGGACGTGCGCGCTCCCCTGCGTAAAGTGGAACGCGCACGTGCACGTCTACGCATACACATCCGATGTAGCTCGACCTTTAACCGTGATACAACCATGTCACATAACATGGCTGTCAATATGGATTAGACACATTAACTGATTAATTAACTAGTTCATGTGAAAACCTCGTTATACGGTTATACACCGTCAAATCTCCCAAAGTGTTCCAAACCCTCGACCCATCATGAATCGCAATTTCAGTATACCTATGCGATACTCTGACAACCTTTGCATGTGCTATTTTTTCTAAATACATACCCATTTGCCATTTGATGCTCTTGAGGCTCGATAGATAATCCTGAAAGTATTATACCGATACCGAAAATGTTTCCAAGATATCGTCGCTATCTATTTTATAGAGGAGTATGCGGCTTTATATGATAGTATACCTCTAAGCTCAAGATTGTTTTCTATATAAAGTAGACGGATATTTCAGAAGCCAGTTTTGAGGTCGCACGAGTAGGTATGAAATAAAGTTATATGTTTTATTTGAAAAAAATAATAGCATGTTCTATCCGAGATACAAGTGTAAATTAGAAGTATATTTATTTATAAAAACAAGACAACATCATCATAAATAAAAATAAACTAACAAGCAAATAATTATAAACTAATTAAAAACTAAATTAACTTAACTTGCCCAACTTAGAAGTGATTATTTTTTATTTATTTTCATCACTAAACAACTGGACTTGTTTGGGACCTTGGCCGGCGTCTAAGAGACAAGGGCTGCGACCCTCGTTCCGGCTCTTACCTGGTCCAACAAATATCGGTGGCAGTTCAGCGGGGCAATGCAGCCAGTATTTATGGCACCTTTGGATCAGATGGAAGCCGGACGTAAAAAATATATGTATTTCATTTTCTTTATTTTAACCTTGTTTTTTTAGTTTTAGTTTAGTTTTGTTATTATTCTCTTTCTGTTTAATCGTAGTTTTTATATATATTTCTTTATATGTACCTACTTTATCTGTAAATAAAATTTCCTTCCAACAACTGGAAGCTTTTTATTAACTTTGTCAATGTCAAGTTTGCTATTAAAAAAATACTTGATGTCGAAATGCAGTGACAAAGGAAGATACTAATCAATGACGCCTCATGGTAATTTCAACAGTCTTATAATGAAGATCATTATTTAAATAAATTATAAGCATATACAAGTTTGCAAACAAAGAAGTACCTTACGTATCCACTTTAACTGGCTAATCATTAATTATACGTTCAAATGTTTATCACGGATTCGTGCCTCTAAGCGTTCGATGAATTAAATATAACTACTATTAAACCTAGCGTGTTAATATTTTTTCACTTGGGATTGTCGAAGCAAGGTATGCGATGATTAAACATTAAATTCATTTCTGTTAATAAAAATGTTTTACGATCGTTTTACGTCATTTTCGTGAGTAGCTCAGATTCTTGTGTGATGAATGATAAATTGATAATAATACGAGTATCATCATCATCCTCCTAGCGTTATTCCCGGTTGTGCCCCTTAAGGAGCCCGGGGTCCGCTTTGACATTGATAATAATATCTGACCTAGAAAAGAGTTAACATGTTATGAGTGCAGTATGTGATGAAAATATTTCACGAGTGATATCGCGTTCTACCGACAAATGTTTAATCGAATGTATGATTCGCAGATTTTTCATTTAATTTAATTTTTGAGGAGAAAATTCAACAGTTCTAACGCGCATTCGGAACGTTACGTGATTACCCCTCAGCACTAGAAGTCATGCTAGGACTACTACCTTTACATATGCACATACAAAAGGAGGCGGCTGCGACGGCAATACGCCTGAAAAGCCGAAACTACCTATGGATGAAACTAGACATACCCCACACGAAGATCCATAACAAACTGATCAAAAGCCTACCTATGATGGAAGCTTCAATCGACAAAATACCAAAATGCAGTCTTTAGGAAAGACTATGGCATATTACTGACGGAAGACTCGAAAGAGGGACTAAACCAAACAGACCTTAGAATCTTTACAGATGGTTCAAGAACAAATACGGGAACGGGATGTGGTGTATTCTCAGAGGATTTAAACATACACATATCCAAACCACTAGGTGTACAATAATTGAAGCCTGCAATGCCATAAAGAGACGACAAATCGAAAACACAAACATACGGATACTCTCAGAAAGTAAATCAGTACTACAAGCACTGAGCAGTGATAACATCACATCTAGCTTGATATACGAATGCCACCAAAACCTAGCTTGCCTGTCCGCTTACCTCCTCGACTTCGATCCTCAGGTTTCGCTTGAAAGACACCCGGGGATGATAGTGCGTGCTCGTGGACGAATAATATTTAAGTTTACCTGGATGCTCTGCTCTATCTTTACCTGGAATATTATATTTCGTTTGCAGTTGGGATACCTTCTGTTTAGGTAATAGGTCCTTCAACTCAAACTCTCAGCCTTAAAACTTCGTAAATATACTCATACAAGGAAACTATTTTCAGCGATTTAAAAACTGAGATGAGAGAGAGATGAGAGTCATGAATCGTCTATATTCCATGTCAGGACAAGTAAACTTATTTCAGGGTGTTTAAAAAAACATTAAGAGTAGGAGGGGTTAAAAGGAAGTTATAAGTGTGATAAGAAAAAAAGTCTTTTTTGAAGAGGGAGACTTAAAATTGTTACTAGCTCAATTCAATTTTCTAAAGATAAAATAAAACTGCTTCGTTTGCTGCTCTACATTCGGACATACTTAATTTGCAACTAAAAAACGACTTCAAATCAATACTTTGTTGTACCACATGCATGCACTTCCTGTTAACTTTACCTCACAGACTCTTTCCGAAAGTAAATGCTTGGGTTTTTACAGAAAATACTTACACAACTGAAGTTATAGCGGCGCAATGCCACAGTTATCTACTGAATGTCAAGAAAATTTTATGAATGGGTCTATAATAAAATCATACTTCCCACCAAAAATTATCTGCTTTGACTTAAGATTGACTGACAGATAATGCTTTGTGGCATTAATTCCAGCTTTTGCAATAAAGATTAAATAACTAAAATCAAATATTATTGACGATGACGACGATTGTGAGGGTGTTTTAATTGAAAGAGAATTTGAACCGATAAACGCATAAACTATGGAGGTGCAAGCGTCCATAGGCTACGGTAACCACTTATTATAAGTTGTTTGCCACCAACGTGGTGTAAAAAATCTTATAAATCGTTAATTACAAATTATCCAGTAGTAGGTATGGTTTTAGACATGAAAATAACATGTAAGCTATAATTTATACGCGTACGAAGTCGCGGGCAGAAACTATACCTAATAACTTGCCATTTAACTTTAAACGACTACAGATCCCTTTAAAAGTAGCGTTTTCAATGACAATTAACAAATCGCAGGGTCAAACCTTAAAAGTAGCGGGATTACATTCAGGCACGCCATGTTTTTCCCACGGGCAGTTGTATGTAGGTATATAGCTTGCTCACGTGTGTCTAAATCTAAAAATCTCAACATGTTTTAGCAGAACGAAATAAATCATACAATATAGTTTATAGAAGTATATTGGAATAAGTAGCAGCGGCGAAGCAACCAACTTATTTTTTTAGTTTCAGTATTTTTGTAAGCTTTTCGCTTAGGTGCTTTTTTGTCTGACAATATACTAGGTAAGCAAAGTAATTTTTTTTAGTTTTAATTATAAATAGCGTGAAAAAGAAAACATTCTCTAGAGGGGGTACAATAACAACAATTTGTGTAGTGAAACGAATTCTACGCGGACGAAGTCGCGGGCAAAAGCTAGTATTATATATACCTATACTTACAACCACTGTCTCGGATCTGCTGTAACGATTTTGATGACATTACGAATATACGGTTTAATGGGGGCGAAAAATCGATCTATCTAGGTCTCATGTCTGGAAAAATTCGTTTTCTCCGTATTTTCTGTATTTTCACCCGAGCAGAGCTCGGTCGCCCAGGCACTATGCATTAAGCAGAAAAAACGGTTAATTTTGCTACTCCTGTTATGTAGTAGGTACCTCCGCTGAAAAAAAAGTAGTAGCACCGTCCTTAATGCATGTCCTTAATATAGAACAGGAAAAAGTTCAAGTCAAAGTTCCTCACCCGTTAAACTTGAATAATTAAACTCCAACTTTAATTAATACTTTATTAAAATTCCAAACAATAGTAGTAACTTCTGTTAATATCCCTTTCAAAATACGGGCTCAAATTATTTTAAAGGGATATGAATTTAAAATCAATATACAACTACAGATTTAACAGAATGTCGTAATCAGTAATAATAATAACGTGAAAGTAAAATTAAACAACACATTCTTATAAAGATCAAATCAATTTTGAAGATATGTATTTACAATATCGTTATATGTAAGAACATAATATTCGTTGACAACATGTAAAGTTTCGTTAAGTTTCAATTCGATATTTAATTCACCAGGAAGTATTTACATTGAAGCAGATGTTACAGCGACTACTGTGCTATGCACAATTTAAACCTGTAAGAGAGTATTCCTGTTCACTCTAGAATATAATTTAGAGCTACATAAGTTAAAGATACTAACTACCATTATTATATGACAATTACCACTGCTGTAAAAGAGTTTTTTTCTTATATCAATGTTATTTATTTACATCAATGAGTATTTTATGAAGTCCACGTGTACGTAACGTTTATGTTATAGCAATGATTGATAAAACTAGTTAGTTAATTTGAGCAAACCAGCGGTCTCAAAAATCATGAAGCACTTTACATTCCTACGTCGAAATTATCAATACAGTCTTTGGCACCGAACGTAATAGACATTCATTTTACGGCTTTATACAAAGTAATTTTTTAAACGCCCTTCTAAAGTCCATATTAAATATGGTGTATATTAAAGGGTTTAGGGCCGAATTAATATATCCGAGCCAGGTAATGAAGTTGATGAATTTGTTGGACAAACAACAGCTTGCGCAGAAAGGTATGACCAAGTAGATAACGAAGAAAGGAAGCCAGCACACAACGAAAACTCCCATTATGATACCAAGGGTGCGCGCCGCGCGACGTTCTCTCGTCAAAGAGATACGCTGTTTCTCTTCTATAAACTGATATACAGTGTTCTGTTGTGTCAGCCGAGGCTTCTGCTGCGGTTTCTTAATAACAGGCTCCGCTACTGCCACTTCAGCCTCATGAGTCTCTTTAGAATTACTTTCCGAAGACGTGTTTCTATTCTCATTGTCTGCTATATCCGTGACAGAGTTTTCATTTGATAAGATAGGAATCGTCAACTTATTTTGAGTTTTTTCATCCTTGCTCCAGTACCGTCGCTTTGGTTTTTTTTTCGAGCTCGACTTTTTGGAACTCTTCTTCTTTTCGCTATCTGACATGAGGCGTGTGACGCCCTGGTGCTCGTTGTGGTTGGCCTCGGAGCTGACCGAGTCTTGGTCGTTGTGGTCGCTCTCTCGAGGGGCGCATTTATTTCTGCCGCTAGATATTGTACTGATTTTGGTAGCTTTAGCTCGGTCCCTTAGTCTTTTTTTCGTGGCCAAGTATATCTCAAAATAGACAACTGTCATAATAACTAGCGGTATATAAAAAGAGCCAGATGAGGAAAAGATGACGAAGCCCGGTTGAGAGGTCAAGCGACAAGGGGTGTCAGGCTCGAATACTTCGGGCCAGTCGTTCCATCCCAGCAGCGGTGGGGAGCTAATAATCAGCGACAACGCCCACACTATACCGATCATGAAGAGGACCCTTTCTAGAGTCCTCTTTTGTGCGTAATTTATAGGGTCTGTGATAGCCCAGTACCGGTCCAAGGCAATCGCGCACAAATTCAAAATGGACGAAGTGCAGCACATGATGTCGCAGGTCAGCCACATCTTGCATACGTATATGCCGAAAACCCATTGTCCTAATATGGAGTAAGCTACGTTAAGAGGCAGGACTAGTATTGCTACTGTCAAATCCGCCACCGCTAAGGAGACGATGAAGAAATTTTGAACAATTCGAAGAGGTTTGTAGGTGAATACGCTGAGAATTACCAAGATGTTCCCGATTATTGTGGAAATTATGATGAGGGTGAGCACGATCGCCGTGCAAATGGCCTCCCATTCGGGGACCGCGAGCGTGATGCCGAGGCTGCTCTGGTACTTGGGCTCGTCCACGACGGCGCAGAGGTCCACCTCCGCGTCATACGCCAGAGTCTCGTTGATGATGGAAGTGAAGTTAGTATGTCCGAGCGTTGCCGACTGCCCCATCGTGCCGCTCGCTACATCGCCGGCTCAAATTCACGTGGTTTTATTTACGAGCACATTGAACTGTGAAACCGTTATCACATCCGAAAATTTAACGAGCAAGGAACGCAGATATTTCTTCGTTTGAGACACAACCGTGAGTTCCGGACGGTTTATCCTTTTGTACGCCATTTTCCTGTAATATAAACAAAGAGCCTCCTTATAATGAAGAAATATTCGCAAAGTTGTCCTCAAAAAGTATAGCGTTGGTAAATAAATACTAAATTACCCTCGGCTCGAAATCTTTTCCAAGAAGTCCCATTTGCGAGGCTTGTTCATTTTTTCGAGTGTAGGCAAATCTGAAACAAAAGACAAGGGCATATTAAAGGTATTGCGTGGATCGGAATAAAATCAGTTTCAGTCCCGCGGTTGCCTTTTTTATGTTCGTTTTCGTACGTTGATCAAAACTATTCCCCGAACACACATTCCATTACAGGACAATATACCTGAGTAATAATGCCAACCTCCCTTGGGCATGTACTACTGGTTCACATATGTAATAAGGCGTATACCTAGGTACCTACATATTACTTGTTAAGATTTCATGATTAACTTGGTAATGGAAAACATGTTCAAAGGTAAGGCCTACTTATATTAAAACGCAACCAGTTGGCGTTTGTAAAATAACATTATGTAGGTTATGATTTAGGTAAATTGGATTCGGGAGGTAATCTTGTGGTAAAACTCATGTAATGACTTGAGGTTTTAATGCGTTTGTATACTTTGTTTTCAAATGTTTCGTTCGTTTCCTTGTAGATTTTTTTTATCGGCCTATTCTCATCGCTTTATTCCATATTATAACTTCAGTCAGTTGAAAAAATTTGATTCGTTTTAAGACCAACCAAAACATCTGTTCTTATAATTATAGATAATGGTTGTTTTGGATTGTTGGCTGGTACTGTATATAACATGATGTAATCTTACTATATGTTAACCCCTCAGAGCATAGAATATTCATACATCTGTGGTTAACCCTATGAATTCTCTCTTACTGCTAATTGAAAGAGCGAGCGAAGCGAACAATGTTCTCCGTTTCAGCTTAGGCCAAAACTCTTTCGTATGTCCAGATGTCCGGCTGATCTCCTCTACAGGTCGCATTTATCAACTGATTCCCTGGAATTTTTCTGAGCAGGTTGGATAATTATATAGTTTTATTTGACGATTTAGTTTTTCGTATTTTTTTTAATGACCGGCTCGGGAGTTCTTTAGCTCACAGAACCTCTAGTAGTAGTACATACCTCAGCAGCTACTTATTTCACTATGAACAGTATAACAAAAAAAGTGGACTTCTTAATCCTTTTTATTATCGCTAGGCAGTACTTTCTTTCGCAGAAACTACACAAAGTTTCCCAGTCGCTGTACCTCGGTAGATTACTTTCTGGCTCTGGTCTCAAATTCTTCCAAATCTTAGTCACGACCTCTCCGTTAATAGCCGAGCCTGAACTTGATCGTTTACGCAGAAACTTTTATATTGGACGAAGGAAATTGATTAAAAGGTTATATTTAGGTAAGACCACGAGTCAACAAGAAATTCGAGCTCAGTAACATTTTATGTGGAGAATATTTGTTGGTTTGATGGGAAGTTATTTTTATGGTTTCTTAAAGGATCTTGGTAATGTTAGCACGAGTATTAACGAGGCATTTGCAATGGCTCACGATGTAACACAGTACTGTTACACCACACAACTACAGGGTGACTCCTAAATCGTGAACTGAAATATTATTTTTAAGTCCTAACCTACCTCACTCATACTCATACTCATTTATTTTTAATTATAAAAATATTAAATTTCACATAATTATTCACAATTTTATAAATGTTTATACATATCATTCAATTATTATTTTCATAAAAATAATTTAAGTTATAAAAGGTATGTCCAATTAACCATCTTTTTATCTATGTTTGAAGGTGTTTGTGCCTTCCTCCATCGTAATCTCTTCAGGTGGCTGCTTCTTCTGCTGCCTCGAGTGATAATTAGGGCAAACAGATAGCATATTTCAAAAAGTATTTTCATAAACAATTACTACTTATCAAATTATCAACCTCTTTAATGGGGGGCAATGGTTACTCGCGTCCGCAGGAAGATTTACCCTCAGTTTCCCTGCACGTGTCCCCCGGGTGGTGCTAAAGAGTAATCAACTTCTGGCTGCTGCACTGCTTGTTCTAATAGCCTCGCAGCAACATACAGTTTTTTACCCACGATGGTCTTAATATAGTTTGTAAAGAACTGTACCCATGCCATACGAATAAATAAATAAAACCTCTTTAATAAAACGATATCGCCACTTGACATGAGCAGAGTAGGTACATAACATCTTTGACTGACATTGTCATTCAGTTGAACAATAAAGTGACTTCTAATTATTTAGATTTTTCTTTACAATTTTTTCAAAAGACGCAAAAGAATGTCGCGTTTACAAGAATTATGTTGTAATTTTCCGTTTTTGGAAATACGTGATAAAAACGTGTATTGCTCGTGCTGTGATCAAAACATAGCACCGAAAATAAGCAACATTAAAGTGCATTTGGAGACAACCAAACACATCAATTTATTATCAATTATCGTACTTACGTAAACAAATCTCGCAACATTTATTTTATTCACTAAGTACATCATCCTATCATTCAGATAATTCTGTATAGATTTCTTGAAATTATACGCGGTTAATCTGTTACTTCGTGCAATATGTCATACGGATGTTGCAATACAGACATCATCCTGTGTGCAAAATTAGGTACGTCATTTTTACGTCATCCGCATGATTTGTTCGAGGTATGCTCATGACAAATCACTACAAGCTAAGTAGGGTGACCAAAATAAAATGTGATCGAGACTGGAAATGCTTTGAACGATTAAAAATAATGTTAAATGTTTATTAATTCCTAGTATAACCATATATTCTAAATCGCCATACTGAAGTGCATTGGAAACTAGTATCTCGGTTCAGGACTTAGGAATCACCCTGCAATAGTCCACTACCTAATAATTATGGTCCAAAAGTAAACTCATTCGTTTCTATCAATACCAATTTCGTATTAGTGATTTTATACGATTATATTTAAGTTTGTGTTATCATATTGCCTGTCTATAAATTCATCTATTAAAATAATCCTACCTAAGCAAGTAATATGATAATTGATTTGAACCATAGGTGGGTGACCTGGACTATAGTTGTGTGGTTTTAGCTGTAATGATCTGTCACAAGCGAACCCGTGGGATGAAACACAGCCTATGTCCTAATATGTTTATCATTATATATATACGGGCGATATTTCGGATGATTAGTTCCGGAGTTTACACTTAACATACATACAAACTTACAAAGCAACCCCCTTACGAAACTAGACGCTCACAATTTTTGCCCCTTTTTGATACGAGTATAAATAATGTGAAAGTTAGAGAAAATGGTTACGTATCCTAGTTTCTTTTGACTATTTATACAAGTAGTCCTATCATTCAGTCTTTTTAGGGGTCCAGACCAAAAAGGTAAAAAACCGGCCAAGTGCGAGTTGGACTCGCGCACGAAGGGTTCCGTACCATTATCTATAAAAACGGCAAAAAAATCACGTTTGTTGTATGGGAGCCCCCCTTAAAAAACATTTTATTTCGTTTTTAGTAGATATTTGTTGTTATAGTGGCAACAGAAATACATAATCTGTGAAAATGTCAACTCTCTAGCTATCACGGTTCTTGAGTTACAGCCTGGTGACAGACAGACAGACAGACGGACGGACGGACGGACTGACGGACGGACGGACGGACGGACGGACGGACGGACGGACAGCGAATTCTTAGTAATAGGGTCCCGTTTTACTCTTTTGAGTACGGAACCCTAAAAAGGAACCCTCATGGTGCACCTCTGTCCGTCTGTCCGTCTGTCACAACGTTAAATATCTCAGGAACTACTTAAGCTATCAATTCGGAATTGGAACAACTGTTAAGAGGGCTAAGACACGTGTATGGAAAATGAAAAATTTAAATATACATTTTTATTTTATGACGAATATGAGGGAGGTTAAAAAATCAAAGCCTAGTAAATAGATCAAGTGGGGCATCATATGAAAGAGCTTGAGTTGCACTTTTTAAAACCGTTTTTTTTTTCTTCTTAAAAAAATACCTCCCCCCCCCCCCTATCTCCGAAATTTACCAAGTGAAAAATCAGAAATAATAACATATGATTAAGAGTAACATTAATAATACAGGAATAATCGATATCTCTATCTAGCGTATTTTTTTTATTTATCAAAAATAATTTTCTAATTAAATTTGTGTCTTATTAATGTAATTTTATGTCTTCAAATTCCTATGACATCTTTAAAGTCCCTTCTTTCAAATAAAAAATAAATAATCAAAATCGGTACCTACTCGTGATAAATAGCTTGTAAGTTGTTAGTACCAAAATGCAGATGGTGCTTTGCAACGACAACTTCTACTATGAGCTGTTTAATATTGTTCAAGAATTAATGGGGTTCTGACATGACGGGTATGGTGTATGAAAGTTTGTATGGAACCCTCGGTGCGCGAGTCAGACTCGTACTTGACAGGTTTTTTTTTTGTTTTCAGTATATGTGACAGCTTCAGGGTGCAGTCGTAATTGAAATCGTCCTGCGCCTATTTGTAAGTGTCATTAATTCTTGACTCGCCGTGTCTCGTCTCTCGAGTTGGACTCCCACGCATACACATTTATGTCAGGCATATCCAGCAACACTGATTCGTTTAATGTTGGCACTTACTTGACACGGCTGTTACCAACGCCTTGATATCAACGTTAACTTTATAATTGTCATCGACCTTTTGTCAGAATAGGTATTTTGAGTAAGTATCTGATGTTTTCTATGTATTTGGGTCATACAGAGATTTAGGTTCGCGTGTGTGGACATTGCCAAAAATAGGTAATAAATATAATATGCACATATGTATGAATATAAGGAGATCGGACATGGCGGCCGATTTGTATAGAGTGAGCCTGTCGCAATTACATTAACCCACACAACGCCGAAGTAATTGACAAGACAAAGCACGCACACATCTAAAACACACACTCTTGTATACCTACACGCTTATTTGACAACAAACGCGCATCATATCAGGCATTTTGGGAAAAAACGTAATATTCTCTGCGATCAGCACGCGTGCACAGTATGGCAGTGTATGCCCATTGAGCATACAGCTGCGACACGGCCGCCGGCGGCTTGTCCTCTCTCTAGTATTCTATGCTCTGAGCTAATATGTCATAGTACCATAGATAAGTCATAGTTTTAGTTTTTTATTTTTATTTAAGTGGATACCTCACGACCAAGCATGTTGTGTTGGATCAAAGTATTTATAAAGGTGTCTTTTTAAGTTTTTATTTTTATTTCATTCGTTATTAATTGTTCTGCATTGTTGCTCTGTATTCTTATTCTTACGATTTTTTGTAATTGTTTTCCTTGTGTGCGTTGTGGCGTCATTGTTCCGTGTTTTCACCTAATGGTCACAACGGAAGACCAGCGCTGGCGCCGCCAGCATTTACGCTGAGTTGTGACTATTTCGTGGCAAATGTGTATTTCTTTTGTCACGAATAAATGTTTTCTTTCTTTCTTATTTTTGGTTGGATTCTTAATACGCATAACGGCTTCTCCTCTTATATGATATCATGTAATCAAATCATTTTTTGATTGCACGGAAGCTTTTAACTATTGACCACAGGAAAAACGAGTTTTGTTTTAATCGATCTGTATGACCCATTTATGTATTAAATATATCGACGCCTAAAACCCATAATACAAGCCTAATTTAACTAACTATGAGGGTAGTTCGATTTGTGTGAAATTGTTTATTGCTGACGCCTGAAAAAAACCAGTTAACTAACGTATCGATGAATCGCTTTATAAAATGCAAAAGTCGCACGGTAACAATGTGCTTATCCTACTCTCATTACAATAGGGTAGTTGCGTCATGTTAAAATTGACAACGTAGTGTTGCTAAATGGATAGTAAACCATCACATTATTGTAATAAAGTATAAATTACAAAATATAATTAAAATCCTAAAAAGATATGGACCTTGAGAGTTTAGTCCCAAGAGCTATCAATAGAATCCTTACGCTTTTATAGAAACAAAATTGTACGGCAACTATGGACCTAAACGAGACCGAAACAGCAATTTACTTGATTTTCCATACAACGATAGGTATGAATTGCAACGTGTGACGTCATACTTTAACGCCAATTAGTAAGTATGTAGCAAGCGAGGTCCGTCTTTAACACATTTTTTGGGTATTTACGTTCTTTATCTAAGTAAAAACAAAATTATCTTTGAGATAAAAACTTTTGCAGACGAAAATTGGTGCTCGATTTGACGTAAAAAGTAAATCAAATCTGGCCCTGATAAATGAACTAAAGCTGGCGGCTGACACAGATTTAACCAGAAAGGCAAATAAAAGCTTGTTGAAAATTCATTTCTCCTTTTTCATCACTAGTAGGTAACTACAACGGAAAGATATTCAATTCCTTCGAATAACTTTATTAGTTTAAGTGGAGGGTCGATAAAAAACATAGAAGTAAGACATTTTTTATTATAGCCGCGGCTTGTTTTGTCACCGTAGAAGCAAATCGAATTCGTTTTACTTTGTGAAAAGTTAATTCATCATTTAAGCGCGAGCATTGTCGATGATGAATGAAATGAAAGTTGTATTATGGCAGCTGCCCTGAAAACTTGCAGATACACTAAGGCGTGCTCTCTATGCTATGGCAAAGCTGTTTTTGTTGCAAATGACATGCTGCCCATTGACAATGACGATAGTGATTGTTTATTTGATTTAATTTTATCCCGTGCACTTGCTTTGGAATACTCTCACCAAGCTTATCATTAAGATTCTACGCTATGTTCGTAGCGTCAAGCCGTAATCCGTAACAGCGGCGCTACCACGAACTTCGAATCTCGAACTTCGTATATCTCCCTCATCAGTAATTGTTTTACAACCCTACTTGAAGGTAACGAGTAAACAATAGACGTCGATAATGGTTTGTTGCAAGAACTTTTCGTCATCTAAAGCGAAACAAACTATATAACAACGTGCACAACACGGGTCACGCATGTGACGTCACACCCGGATAAGAGCGTTTCCCGGTCATTGCATGCGTAAACCGATCATCCGTTGCTTGTTTTATTAACAGAATAGACGCAATGAAACATGATACAGCCAGCCTGATGGATCCTGTAGTGTTACAGTATCCATCAGGCTGATACCGACTTAGAATTATCAACATTAATCACAATTTGTAACAATTTGTCTGCTTTGCCCAAAGGTTGACTGGTAGAGATGCTTACGGCATTAAGTCCGCCTTTTGTATTGTGTTTTTCTTTTGCGCGATAAAGATTAAATACTTAAATAAATAAATAATAGCTGATTTAAATTTATTTTATAGTTCACACACTTCTAAACTATAAGAGCCAAGTTACAGGGTACTTGCGTACCTACATGTAATGAGTATTAAATTGGTGCATTAATTTTATCGTCAATTTATATACCTTAGCTAGTAGATAATATATTTGGCATGTGTATGTGATTATATGACGATGTATGATCATACTCGTATATCGTCATTTCATCGTCATTCATCGTAATTTATTTGCATTGATCAATGCAAATAAATTATATGATAATAATATGATGTGATATGATACTAGGTACGTCGAGTTCTCCAATATCTATACAGAGACAACCTTTAAAAAATATCAACACATGCATTTTAGGTCAGTAACAATAAAGACTGTATAGATATTTTAGAAAGGTTGTCCGTAGGATATTGGAGAAGTCGACTATACGAGGGTTGAAAATTTGTCTACGTCTGGGTTATTTGGGGGGTATATGCCATAATCGCCACGCTTGGCATGCGGGTTGGCGATCGCAGTATTTCCCCCGTACTCCAGGGATGCTGCTGCCCATCCCCCGGTGGTCTTGGTCGTAGTTTTAGGACATACCCGGGTCCATACGCGGGAGTCCGCTGGATGCGGGTGGCGCAGAAACGGTCATTTTGGCACTCTTTGGGGGAGGCCTATGTCCAGCGGTGGACGTCTTTCGGCTGATATGATGATGATGATGATGATGGGTTATTTCGAACTCGATGAGTTTGGGATTGGGAACTGTATACCTACGCTCGCTGTAGAAGGTAAGTGTCTGAAGAAGTCAACTGGAGTTACATTTTGTAACTATTCTAATCTGATCCATAGTGCGTCATTTCACATACACTTAACTTTTTCTTGACAAGCTTAAAACGTTCAAAAAACTGCAACACAATAACAGTATTTAAAGCGCTACGGCGGAACACACGTAAATACAAACATATACTGCTAAAATCCTATCCCTTCCTTTAGGCTCTGCCGTAGCCGTACAAAAACGAAAGCATGTTCATTGCTCTTTGGCAAATTTATATGTGGCCACCCAATGATGTAATATAAAATATACGTAGATATGTTATAAGCGGTCCAAAAGTGGTACACTAAAACTTGGTCAAGTCGCACAGCTTGCCATAGTTTTGCGTCGTCAATGGAATCGAATGCTGTCAGAATTTGGTGGCCATTTTTAAACACGGAATTTCGTATAGACAACATATCTACCAATTTTTTATATAACATCATTGTAGCCACCCGTGAAGATGTTGTCTGAAAAATTTGGTAGTTCTGATAAAAACTGCTTAGTGTCCTAAATTGATAAAATAAGTAGCGCTTTATGGCTGAACGCACAAAAACAAAAGAATTATCGCGGCTAATTGAAAGCCATTTCGTTTTCCATAGTTACTTTTCACTGCCAAGTAACGAGGGTTCTCTGTTCGCTGACATTTTTCACTACAAGTCAGTTACGAACACAGATTTTGATAACACACAAATGTAGGCAGAATGTGTTAAAAGAGAATGATACGAAAAAGCCTAACGAATAGAGTCACAATGACCTTTTGTTACAAAATTCTCAAAGAAAACTCGACACTCAGTAATCCAAAGTTTTTCAAGGAAACAAAGCTAACAAGCATTTGGTGTCTTCTTGCTAGTGTACTAGCTTCAGAATAGCAATATTGTATATATACTTAAAGTTCCTTAGATCACAGAGAACGCTCTAGATGTTTGCACTGCCATTTACGCACTAAGGGGCTGATCAAATTTCGAGCACCAGTGAGGTACAAGGGTACTGTTACCACGGATTGCGTCGGATACACTTATTTTCGGTTTAGTGGAATCCTGTTAACATTTATGTGAGGTTTAAGGTAAGTAGGAGTTAATGACGATTTACGAAAATGGTGTGGCGCGGTAAAGACAAATTTTGAGGCTTTTAACTGAGCTGGGATTTGATTATACGCGTAATATAGGCTGAAGGGTTAACTGTAAGGAATGATTATTTCAATTTGATGTTTCGTTTTAGGTCAATCATGAGAAGTTTGGAGAGAGCAATTATACTTCCTACAGTGGTACGCAACCGTTGTGATTACGTTTCAATTTTCAAGTACCTATTGTACAATATCTTCTCTTAGTCTGATAAAAACCGGAAAAAATCTGCATTTTTCTTTACAATAGTATTATCAACTGGTTTAAATACTAGAATATTTTATTCCAATAAAAAAAGTTTTGACATTAAATATTGCTACTTAATAGGACTAGGTAACATTTAACCAATACTTTAGTCAATTGTTAGTATATTTCAGCTTCACGTATTTTTCACAACTACCTACAGTTAATTTCTCCCTTGGGAAAAAAAACTCATAACGTTAATTAGGGAAATTTGTTTCGGAAAAAGACTTGCTGATATGCGCCAAGATAATTTCAACTAATTACAAAATTCTGCGTGTCTTATTAGTATGAAAGTAAATTTGATTCCGAATTATGAAAGGTACGAAGAATTTTATACCTTCAAAAAAACTGGGAGCGGCATATTCGACATTACGGAGCTAAGTACTTTAAAATTGAATACATTTGTTAGAAGTTTTTATTACTTTAAGGATAATGAGTCATGGTTGTTTTCTATGTACTTATTAAAGTATTTATTTATCTATATAAGTATCTATATCTAGTACCCATAGTACAAGCTTTGCTTAGGTTGGGACTAGATCGATTTGTTTAAGATTGTCCCCAATTAAAAATGGGTGTATCATTTTTTTTTCTAAATATTTTCGTTGCTACGCTATTCTAGACCAAACAACTAAAAGCTAAGTTACTTGAGATGATTAAAGCTTAAACTTTAAAAACGAGTATTAATAAAAAGCTCAGTCTCATATTAATCTTATGCAATGATTTTCTAATAAAATACAAACAAGTAATGTTTTAGCAATAATTGGAATTTTAACGAAAATTCTTTGTAATTAACAAGTGCATTGATATAAATCCTGGAACGAATGTAAAACAATTACTGAGTGATAGACGAGTGAATACAAGAATGAAAATAAACACGCATAGAACGAACGAAGGAACTAAGGAGTCTGGTGAAAAGGGTTTTTTTCAAAATATGTACTAAAAGCTAAACTGCTATTTTGAGAAATATTGAAAAATAAAATAAAAAGTAATCTAGTAGAAAAAAATAGTTTAAATCAAGAATACGTTACTTCAATGTGAGGTTATGTAATACCGAAGCCAAGACATACAATATACATACTGAGATGTTACAACTTTTCTTTGAAAGTACAAAACATACAAAAAGTGCGTCGGTCGTAGGGATTGAACCCCGGATCATCGACTCCATATACCACCGCCTGTACCCCTAGGCTACTGATGCCTTGTGACAATACGGCGAATTTTGAAATACCTTGACAGCCTAGCCTAGCAATCGCTAGAGCTTCAGAGAGTTCGCCAGCTATCAAGAAGGTGGCACTGTTTTCAATAAGAAACTGGATTTGCATTAAGTTCTAAGTTCGCATAGCATGGCCACCTGATTTGTGCTCCATAACCTCTCTTAATAGAACGCGGGACATCGCTATTCAGCGCTGGAAGGCGGCGTACAAATTGAATTCACCTATATCAATCATTGTCGGCGCTGACTTATCTTTATTGACATAGAGACTGGCTGTAGCTGGCTGTGGGCTATTTATATTGTACTAGTTTCTGCCCGCGACTACGTCCGCATGGAACTCGTTTATATCGTAGCTCCATACAAATCTCCCCATCATTTCCTTGATAAAAAACTATGTCCTTTCTTCGGAACTCAAACTGTCTCTATACCAAATTTCATCTAAATCGTTCAGCGAGTTAAGCGTGAAGACGTAACAGACAGACAGACTGACAGACAAACATCACACTTTCGCATTTACAATATTAGTATGAATAGTAAGGATAGCCATTCATGTTCGACGCGGTTCTTTATTGGGTTGCGCCGAGCGTACTGTATGACCGTGCTTGTTAGACGGTAGCGTGTGAGCGAGACGGAGCGGCTATTCGTCGCACTCGCACAGTGGATCCGCAGGTGGAAGTGAAACAGCAATACTTTTCTTATAGGTTGCTTGATGGCAGAGCAGGACAGCTAGTTGCCGTTGGTAGGAGATGCAGGCGTAGACTGAAGGTGTCTAGCTATTTTTTTTGCTATTTATATAGTGTCCAGCTTTACCATAAAGCGAGCAATTTATTTATTTCCAAAATAACGTAAATTTTTTCACTATCGCTAAAGTGTTTACATTATTGTATCAATTAATCTAGTTATTTTAAGGTGTTACAATCATATTTTTATGATACAGAATTACATGAGGAATAATAAATTATTGTTGTTTGAATACAATTCAACTTGGTTTTTTAGAATTGTTTACGAAAATGTAAAATTTTTGAGTCAATGTGATTAATTTGAATCTTAAAGTTATTTCTAAGAATGACAATGTTACTATTTATTGAAGTTATCTATGTTATTAGTTGTAAACATTTATACAGAATTACGACATAATAAATTCTATCGTCTAAAGTTAATGGTCTGTTATTTATTTAAGTGTGAATACAAAGCAATGGGTAAATTCGTGAATTCTAAAACGAGTTTGATAGTTAACTTATACTAAAAACGTGTAAAATGTAATAAATTACATTTTCCTAAACTATGTCGGTGCAGTACCGTTGAAACAGAATTACTGGAGATCGATATGTTTACTGACAAATACTAGGTTAAATAATTATTACTTTACGTCATACCTGGCCATAAAGTAGGAATTACCGCACGCTATGCGTGCGGAAAACCCTACTTCCTGGCCAGATAGAGACGTAAAATTTTGTACTCACCACGGGCGGTAATAAAGAAAGCCTCAGAGCGCATATTTATCGCCCTTGCCTTCGGCTCGGGCGTCAAATACCTGCGATCTGAGACATTCTTTGTTTAACCGCCCTAGGTAAGTAATGTACTATTAATGCAGGGTTGTGGATCGATCTGGTTTCTAAATGCAATCTAGTTAAGTTTTGTGTTAACAAACTTTGGCTGACGTGTCAGTCAAGTTGAACACGGACCGTTAGGGTGGTCAAAGGCAGTTGTCTAGTCGAGTATTCATTTTCAAGAACTATTCTTGGAGGGCTATTCGAACATAATAATGTGACCCTCGATCGCTAAACTTAACAATAATAAACTATCTCTTCGTGTTTGCGATCTATTGTGTACAGTCGACTCCGATACTATGAGAGACTTAGCGTACTGAGCCGCTTCCCTGTATTGCGGTACAGTCGAATTCGATACTATGACGGTCTGAGTGAGCTAAGTCGGTCTTTGCATTGCGGTCTATCGAGTACAGTCGAATCCGATTCTATGGGACGTCTAGTATACTAAACAAGTCCTCTACATAAAGATGTTATCGTATATACGAGTGTCCTGACATAAATTAGACCTATCCAGGCGGGAAAGCTATTTCTAGTTGGTAATAAATTGTAGACAACGTAGGCATGATTGACGTGTGTCTGAAACAATTCATATAATATCAATTCGAGAGTGCTACAGACCTAGGTACTTTAAAATAGAACCCAGATTCAGACTTATCATGACATTCCACCATAGCAACGTAACGTCCGATTTTTAGAAATTTTGACTTAAATGATTTCATTACTTTAATACGTTTTTAAGTTTTTGCCAGAGTGATGCCGCTTTAGATTTGTCACGAATATAACACAAGTGGTAGTATTATTATTATGTAGGTAGTTGCAGAGAAGCGTAATTTAATTATAGCTACGGTCGTGGATATGACGTTCTGTTGAGCCCTACCTGTAGGTACAGTAAGGGAAATGTATTCACGTACCACCGTAGAACCTTGTCGCAATTGACAGGCCGCCGTCACTCAAACTCGAGTGATATGTCATCTTATTGCGACAGGGTTCTACGGTGATACAGTCACCCGGTCACCGGCATCAATATATTATGGATGGGCCTTTGCCGCAAAAATATCTACACGCTCTAACGGCTCTAGGAATAATGTCGTCATCAGATATATTAGCTGCCTTTGTTCCATCATATACCCGGTGACTGTACGTGAATACATTTACTTACTGTACATTAATGAATATTTCTGTACGGAATATCACTTTATATTATGCCACTAGCTTTTCCGTAAAAATATAGTACCTAATGGAATTACTATTATTTAGGTAGAATTCAACATTTCAAGAAACAGTAACTAACTTACCTAAATGTAATAGGTAAATTTAGCGTAGCGGCCCATGAATAGATAAATGAAAACGATTTATTAAATGAAAACTTATATCTAAATGAATGAGTTCGCTGTGGCAATAAATCAAACCTTTCAGCGAAATGTATAACTATTAATTAGTTATGAATTTCAAATTGATTGACCAGCCAAACTCATTTACAACTCAGAGGAATACCTATTGGAATCGCTGGTTCAAATAAACGTTAAAATTTTAATTAATTTGATTGTAGCTATGTGGTCTGGTAAACTTCTTCCATTTACGATTTTACTTTTTTAGCTTACATCAGATTCAGATATCATTTATTTGCATGAATTATGCATAGTCATCATCATCATCATCATAAATTTAAGAGCCAGGCTCTTGTCGGTGGAGTAATCGCCATTCTGTTCTTCTTTCTGCCACTGCTTTGAGCTCCTGATACAACATTACATTAACTTTCTCTTTAGCTTGGTCCATAAACGCACGTCTTGGCCTTCCTCTGCCTCTCCTTCCTTCAATTTTTCCTTCAATTATAGTTTTTATGTAATTGTCATGTCGTATCAGGTGCCCCAACATATTTCCCCTTCTGTTTTCAATAGTTTTTAGTAGACATCTTTGTTCTCCTATCAAATTTAGAACCTCTTCGTTTGTTCTTCTTTCTGTCCAACTAATACCTTCCATCCTTCTCCATGCCCACATTTCAAATGCGTTCAGTCTCTCTCTGTCACGCTGGGTTAGAGTCCACGTCTCACTTCCGTACAACGCTATGCTCCAGATGTAGGTTTTAATAAAACGTTTTCTGATCTTTCGAGATATTTTCGCCTTTAATATTTGCTTTTTGGCATTGAAAGCTTTTTTGGCCATGGCTATGCGTGCGATGATATCCGAAGTGCATCTGGAGTCACAGGTTATAATGCTGCCTAAGTATTTAAAGCTTTTGACTTGTTCAATGGCTGAACCTCTAATTTTTATGGGATCTGTGATTTGGTTTGTCTTAGATGCAATTAATGTTTTGGTCTTATTTATATTTATTTTTAGTCCAAATTCTGTGAAAATGAGGTCCATTTCTGTTACGAGCTGTTCAAGATTATATTTCCTAGAATTTATTTACTAACGAATGAAGGTTTCCTTTTGCCATGGTCAGTAGAATAAATAATAATAAATAAATATAAGGGGACAACCTTACACAAATCGAACTAGTCCCAATAGTAAGCTTAGTAAGGGTTGTGTTAAGTATACTAGACGACGATATATTTAATACGTATAAATACTTACATACACAGAAAACATCCACGACTCAGAAACTTCGTAGGCAGCGCGAAACTGCCCTCTAGGCTAACCGGTCGTCTAAAGTATCAAAAACATTCCGTAAATTATTGGTTTCAACTACGGCGCGTTTCGAATTCATAATATATGGACGTCATTATTAAAAAAAAAATATTTTGCAACATTACTTCTACGTAACAGGTTGGTGTCTCTTTTTAATTAAATAGGAGTGGTGTCTCTTGACACAGGTACCCCGGTGTCAAAAAACACCGCTCTTCACATGAAGGTAAGTTGGAATAACAAACAAGAGGTTTAAGTTTAAGATATGTAAGGAGGAGTGAACAGACTCATTGATCATTAAAATGTATTATTATGGGGATACACTCTTTGTGGTGACAACTTATATCTAAGTATAGGTAAAGTGCTGGCAACCTTACTCGTCACCAGAAGGGTAATTGTCATTTTCACCTCAAAAAAAAGACATCTGATATGTCCTAAAGTGCGTTCGAAAAGTTATGCTATTACTCTGCTGCAATAAATTTTTAGCATACCTGAGGCAGAGGCAGGCACTGCAATACTCGATGCGGCAATTATCCTGACAATTTGGACCAAAATGCGAGCGGGATGAAGCCATTGGGGCTGAAAGTCTGAATCAAGTGCTGTGGTTCTTCCAAAAAATTGGTTTTATCTATCCAAATATCATAAACCCTCCATGATGCGTTCAAGAACCGCATATTATGGCCACCATAAAGTTAGACTGTTTTGTTAGAACAAATTTCTTATCTGTGAAAATGTTATTATTGCTAAATAATAACATCGATTTCGATAATATTATTTCATTAAAATTTCGAACATCTCTGAAATCAAAGAAATTTGATTTGACCTCTATTCTAATATCAGTCGAGATGACTTTTAGTTTGAAATGAATTGTCAATTTGCATACAAATATGACAAATGTCGCACGTAGGTAAAATATCGAATGATATGATAGTTAGATCCGACTCTAGTTTGTCAATGAATTAAGAAAAAACTTTGAAAGCTGCCAGAAAACAACGCTGCGATGCCGGTCATAATATGCGGCTCCTGAATGCATCGTGGAGGCTTATGATATGTGTATAGATAAAGCAGTTTATGTAACTACATAATTAGGCATTAAGACACTCGTGTGATGTTATTATGAAACTCGCCTTTGGCTCGTTTCATAAACCCACACTCGTGTTTAATGCCCTTCATTATGTACAGTCACATAAACTACTATGATGTTTGAACACATCGCTTCTGCTGTATAAGAGTTTTATTATTGTTTACGAGGTGTACGCTCTGTAATGAAGAATATTTTCATCCATGAATACAGAATGGAGTTAATAGGTCGTGGTATAATCTCATCGGAAGGAGCTAACTCGATTGTCGCGCTGGCGCGGCGCTCTATTTAGCTTCGTCTGCGTTGAACCTTATTTTCAATTGAACTGAAGTTTAGGTACCTACCTAAATGGTATTCATTGGTTAGTGACAAGTCTCTTAGGCTTTTTACCCAGCCCCAGTAAACGCGGAGTAACCGCCTACGCTAACTGGGCGCCAGCACGCGTAAGATGAATGCCATTTTACCAAATCATCTTATCATATCTTATCTTATCTAGGTGAGGGCCCTTTCGGATGCACTTCGACCCAGTGGGATCTTTTGTGCATTTGCCCTCTCCTTTATACCTGCTCCCAGGCTTGCTCCATCATTTCCACAAAGCGGATGATGCAGTTCGCCGGGAGCACCTTGAATTCCTTTGGTTGCGGGTAACCGTTACCAAAGTAGTTCATTCTTTGTCTGGCAAGGGCATGACATTCACACAATAAGTGTTCCATAGTCTCATCCTCCTTGCCACACATTCTACAGTCTAAACTATCAGATATCTTGGCCAAGAGCCAACCAAATCATCAGTGGATATGACATATAACACAGTATGCGAGTGCAAGTGACGGATAGCTTATACGAGTATAATACTGCTTTTACGCACGGGCATAATGGTGTACAATACGCCACGCGACTTTGGCGTTTTGGCCTAACAACTCGCGCGGTGTGTTTCGCAACATCACGCCTGTGTCACGCAATTGCTGCTAATCGCAACAGTCAAAGACCCCCTGATATTCCACTGTCATTACAAACGACAACGAAGAGCAATTAAAGCAAGTCATCTGATGTTCCCTTTGACTATACAATATTAAACTAAAAATTTGTTGTTTAAATTCCAAAGAACTAAATACAATTACTGAACCACGTAACGTTCCGAACGCGCGTCGGTACAATTTAACTGTCAATTTTCGATATAAAAAGTGACATTTAGACCTACCCGACGTTCGTACAATGCGTTACGTGATCGACCTGCTGCTCACAAAATTTCACAATGATCGGTTGAGAAACGCGACTTGTAGAAGACAACACCCAGATACCCGGACAGCCAGTCATCCAGAGAGCCGGACATACGAAAGTATTTTTGCCCAAGCTGAATCGGAGAACTTCGTTCGCTCGCTCGGTCGTTCAATAAAGACTTCATTATCAGTTGACATTCTGCTGCTATTGTCATAATATTTTTTGAGAGCGTAGGTAGTACTAAAGCACTCACGTGATGGCAGTTTTGCGAGACTACTTTTTGAATTTTCGTAGCCAAAACGGTAAACATTTCCTTATTTCAATCATTCAAAACGTAGCTTATCTATACCTTATTTCTATTGAACTCAAGACTGTAACAAAATTGAAAATTGTATCAAAATATCAAGTGACATAGTGCAGTAAAACTCTAAATGCCGAATCATAAATATCAACCCGCTGCTCCAATGGCACGACGCCAGACCGCAGGAACATTATTATATTACATCCAGACATTGATCTTCTATGATGCCACACTTTAATTTATAAAATAAGACCACAACGGAAAGGCTTTGACTATTCAAATTATGCTAGCCATGCTGTTTGCGGAGTCGGCGCAATTTCAGTAGATAAACTGTCACCGAGTCAGTGAACATTAATTAATGCAACAACAAGCATACCAACTAGTGTTGTAAGAAGACTAGTCTTGCAGACGCAAACCTTGAAGGTTCAAGCTTTGAAGACTTGAGCGTTGAAGGTTTGAGCTCAAATACGGTTCAGAGCCTTAACGACTCAAGCTTTTTATGAGCTCTTAAGAGTAAGTCTTGAAGACTTAGCCTTCATACAGAGCTCAAGCTTTCAAAACTCATTTATTGAACGCTCAAGCGTCCCGAACCTCAAAGGCTCAGGCCTCAAGCGTTAAGAGCTCAAACACTGAGCGCTCTAGGCAGAAAATATTATTGACATTTGGTTCGACTAATAACAATTTCGTGAATTTTAAGTAATTATAATCATATTTGGAGTAAGTTGTATGCAATTATATTTTGACACTTGAATGTACTTAAAATTACACGTTGTACATTAAAAAAAAACATATTGAAAATATATGACACGATTTGATTTATTAATAATATAAGAAAAGTAATGCCTCTATATATATCAAACAGTATGTCACAGACTGATCTGATTTTTTAAAAGCTTTTAAAACTTTTACATGCTCCAAACCTTATAGACTTAAACCTTCGAAGCTTAGGAGCGGAATACGTAGCGGCTAATAAAATACCCCTTTCCTCTAAATTTTATTCAAATACACTTTACAGCAATGCAGCAAATAAATGAATATGAATATGAATATGAATACAATCTAATCTGAATGTTCTATATTATATTGTATTGTATTGTATGGAATGGAATGTTCTGAAATAAAGATATTTTATTTATTTTATTTACTTTATAGTTTTCGAGTAAAATGCCTATAACATACGGACAGACGGGCAGACATGACGGAACTAGAAGGTTTTCGTTTTTGCCATTTTGGCTATGGAACCCTAAAAAGGCCCTTTGTACCAAATATGCTGGCGGTATTTCCTCATTGAACTGGCTGATGCTGATGAGTTGCACGAGAAAACCGAGCTCTTCGGTAACCAGTTATGATGATACTAATGCTGAAATAATTCTCGATTGAGGAGCTAAAACCTATAGTTAAATTCAAAATTAAAACGCAGAAGCTTAAAAACCACTTGAAATAACTTACAAAGTTGAGGAAAGCCTCGTTTTCGACCATGGTTTTCTAGTATGTCGCTGAACCGAATTGTTATGTATTGGTACTCATTAGACAGATAATTTCATGTTCTTTAATTTCCTAGTGAATAACCTTTCGCTAGGATACACTGCACCGTATAGAAGCTACGAGTGAGAAACCAAAAAAGGTCCCAAAATTTCGACGATTCATGGCTGCCAAAAGTTGTCCCAAGATATCTCGTGTAACTATTTTTGATATTTGCTCGGTTGTATCGATGTAAACAATATTAAAAAAAACCGGCCAAGTTCGAGTCGGACTCGCGCACGAAGGGTTCCGTACCATTATCAATAAAACTATTTATATTATTTTGTTTTTAGTATTTGTTGTTATAGCGGCAACAGAAATACATAATCTGTGAAAATTTCAACTCTCTAGCTATCACGGTTCTTGAGATACAGCCTGGTGACAGACAGACGGACGGACGGACAGCGAAGTCTTAGTAATAGGGTCCCGTTTTACTCTTTGAGTACGGAACCCTAAAAAAAACTTCTACACCACCTTTTGCAATGTGCTCCCCCGTGCTGTGAACCCCTACGGACTGGCCTAACAAGACAAAAATAATTATGGAAATCGAGATCTCACAAAATTCTAATCAAAAAGCTTTTAGAGGTGAATTTCCATCTGAAGAATATATTTACTCAAGTGGGAATCGTTAGCTGACTATTAAAGGCAAACCTTTTCAAGAGCCTCGTCTACTTTGGTTTAATCTGGAGATCAAAGGATTTAAAGCCAGTTATTAAAATGTACATATCTGTTTACCTGCCTACTAAAATTGGGGTATGAAAACCTCGTTCTGACAGGCAAAGATAATAGCATTAGCATTAGTAATAGGTTTTCAGTTGATTCTTTATTGTTTTTAGGGTTCCGTACCTCGAAAGGAAAAAACGGAACCCTTATAGGAGTACTTTGTTGTCCATCCGTCCGTCTGTCTAGACCCTTTTTCTTAGAAACGCGTTAAGGTATCAAGCTGAAATGTATATCAAATACTCAAGTCTACTGTCCCTTGGAGCTGTAAAAATTCAAACTTCTAAGCCAACGCAATCAAATGATACAGCCGTTTATGCCGCAAATTTCCGCAAATTTTCGAAACTTGCAAGGAAATCAAAACAAAACCTACAGGGTACTTCCCGTGGACTCAGAATCTTGAAATTTGGTACGAAGCAACGTCTTATAGCACAGATCAAGGAAAAATTGCGAAAACCGTAATTTTTTTGTTACATCACTGAACATTTAAGGTCCATTATAAACTGACACGCACTAAGTATGTGAATACATGCTTAGTGAGTGTCAGTTTATAGTGGACTTCTTTCTTTTGTACGGGGTGGTCCGGAACCCTCGTTGCGCGAGTCTGACTCGCACTTGACCGGTTTTTAGGGTTCTGTACCAAAAAGGTAAAAAAAGGAACCCTTATGGTGCGACTCTGTCCGTCTGTCTGTCTGTCACAACGTTATCTTAGGAACTACTTAAGCTATCAATTTGAAATTTGGAACAAGTGTTTTCCGCAGGATGGTTTGACACCCCAACATTTGAAAGATTTACCACAGGCATGCCTGGAGGCCAGAACGCCAGTCTGGTGTCAAGCATTGCCCGTCTGGCTAATCTAATGCTTGCGGGCAAAGTAAATTCTTCTGTCGTACCCACTCTTTACGGCGCTCATATATGCGCATTAAAAAAAAAGACGGCGGAATTCGACCCATCGCCGTGGGCTCTACATTTCGCCGTCTAGTCTCAAAAATCTGCTGCAAATATATAATCTCGGACTTGGAAACCAAATTTCAACCTATTCAACTCGGATTCGGCAGTAAAGGTGGATGTGAAGCAGCCGTCCACGCCCGCCGAACTTTCCTGCATAGCCCAGAAGGTCAGGTACTACTTAAAGTGGCCGTTAAAAATGCTTTTAATTCCGTCAATAGAAGTGCACTTTTGTCAGAAATTCAAAACATGTGATGGCGCTCCTACAAACTTAGTTTACAGAACAAACAAAATTTTGTCTTCTGTCGGCTGTCAACAGGGTGACCCTCTGGGGCCGGCTATCTTTAGCCTCGCTATCTATCCAATTATTTCGGCACTAAATTCCAAATTTAATGTTTGGTACCTACACGACGACGATAGTCTGGGCGGTGATTCTAGTTCAGTCTTGAATGATCTCTCAACCATTATAAATAAGTTTAATTCAATAGGATTAGAATTAAATACATACAAGTGTGAACTTTTCATCAATACTGACACACCAAACCAATCACAAATCCAGCAAAATTTCGAGAACATCTGCCCCGGTATCAAAATTCTGCAAAAGAACTCGCTTCACCTCCTAGGTGCACCTGTATTCGAAGAATCAATCCCAGATTTCATCAACTCCAAAATTAATCGTTTCTCTGAATTTTCGGCCCGTTTACTCGAAATTAATGCCCATATGGCCATTTGCATCCTCCGATTCTGCATGTTTGTCCAAAATTTACTTATGCTATGCGCTGCAGCCCCCTTTGGAAATTTTCAAACTACTCTGAATCCATAGACTCCATGCTTCACCTTCAGCTCCAAAATATTTTAAACGTCAAAATTAACAATAGACAATTATTACACGCCACCCAACCAATCAGTTTCGGAGGTCTTGGTATCCGTCAAATTTCCGGCGTTGCCCTGCCCGCGTTCCTTTCCTCGGCACATAGTACACTCACCCTCGTAGGCAAAATTCTAAGTCCATCATTACGTGATTTCGAGGTGACGTACTTGTCCGAGGCAGTGGACGCGTGGAGGATGGCCTGCCCGGGAGTAGACTTGTCAACCAATAAGAGTATTCAGAAAAACTAGGACCAACCTATTTGTAAGCAAGTCCATTCCCATTTGTTGGACTTTTGCTCCACCAGCCAGGAAAAAGCAAGACTACTGGCTGTGTCGGAAAGGGAGTCCGGCTCATGGCTTCATGCTCTTCCCTCAACAAATTACGGGACACTCCTCGATTGCAGCACCCTCAGATTGGCTGTCGGTCTTCGTCTAGGGGCCGACATTGTTTCTTCACATCGTTGCCCCTGCGGAATCCTGGTGAGTAGCCTGGGACACCATGGTCTATCTTGCACGAAGAGTGCTGGTCACCTGTCTCAACACGCCTGCCTCAACGATATCATCCGTCGGGCCTTCGTCAGTGCCAAAGTGCCAGCCGTACTGGAACCACCGGGTTCGGCACGGGACGACGGTAAGAGGCCAGACGGTATGACCTTAGTGCCTTGGATATTGGGACGGCCCCTCATTTGGGACGCTACATGCGTTGACACCCTGGCGCCGTCCCACCTTGGCACTTTCACATCTTTGAGAGCAGGCGGGGCAGCTGCAGCGGCGGAGGCAGCAAAGTGCCGCAAATACATCGGCCTGACAGACCGGCATGGCTTTGCGGCTTTTGCTGTCGAAACCCTCGGACCCTGAAGCCCAGGCGCCCACCAATTATTTGGCCAAATTCCTTGCCCAACGGATCGGCATAGCTATACAAAGAGGGAACTCAGCCAGTCTTATGGGAACCCTTCCACAGGGATCCGACCATGGGGACCTATTTTGATTAAATTTATGTTTTTCTTAATTTTAGGTTTATTTAGTTTATTTAAGTTTATTTTTATAGTTATGTATTGTAAGTAGGTTTTTAACTGTTAGTGAATAGAAGAATTTTAAAAATATTTGTGAATAAGTGTTAAGAAGGTTAAGACACGTGTATGGAAAATTGAAAAAAATACCACCCGCCCCCCTAACTCCGAAGTTTACAAAGCCAAATTCTGAAATTATTACATGTGATTACGAGTAACATAAATAATACAGGAAAAATAAAACGATACCTCTATCTAGCGTACCTATATTTTTTAATTTATCAAAATTCATTTCTTAACTAAGTTTGTAATTTAAATACTTATGTATGAATGTTTTCAAATTCCAAAGAGAGTATTGCTAAAGTCCCGTCTTTCAAATAAAAAAATAACAATCGAAATCGGTTTAAAAATTAGCGCTGATAGATAAAGAAACATACTAGTTGCAAGTAATTAGTACCAAAATGCAGATGGCGCTTTACAACGGTAATTCTCTATTATGAGATTTATGAGCTGTTAAGATTGTTCAAGAATGAATGGGTCGTGACGTGACGGGCATATTGTATGAACGTTTGCACGGAACCCTCGGTGCGCGAGACAGACTCGCACTTGAGCAGTTTTTTTTATTTTATTTCATTATTCCGCATTTGGTCAGACGGAATAGGGAACATTACTGCAATGTTCTGCCGCCAGAGGCAGCACTACCACTAACAGTAAATCAGTATAGGAATAGAGGGATTCATACACACATGCACAATTGATTGTCAAAAGAGTGACAGGGATGCTTGCATAGACAATACCGCAAGTGGGAACGAGACACAATGTCAACGCTGCGCTGCTAGCGTCGCCACCTACGAAGAGTTTTGCGTACCTAATCTTCCCTATTGGTATGCGGTAGATTGCAATTCACCGATGTTGCCCTTTACCGAGAGCAGTAGCGCAAAAACGCTCGGTTCCGCGCGTGCGGCGCCAATCAGGAAGCACTTATTTAGAATAGAATAGAAAAATATTTATTCAATGTTAATTTTTTATTTAAATGTAGGCCACCATAACAACACCACAACTATTTTTGTAGGTATTTGGTGTTGTGTTTCTGGTGGTGAGTAAGGTCGCCAGAGCTCCCGAGGAGTGTGAGACCTGCATTTGACTATAGCTGTCAACACAACAAATCCTCAAATCAATACAGGGTCGGCAGCACGCTTGTGATTCTTCTGATGGGTAATCACGTAACGTTCCGAACGCGCGTTAGTACAATTCAACTGTCATTTTTCCATATAAAATTTGACGTTTAGATCTACCTCAAGTTCGTACAATGCGTTACGTGATCGACCTGCTGGTGTCGCAAGTGTCCACGGTGTCTACCTACCATCAGGCGGCCGTATGTCAGTTTGCCACCGTAGTCGAATTCAAAAAAGTATCTGTTCTGACTTGACTGACAGTCGAATTGACACTGACATCTGAAGGCTAACGTAACCGCACAGTCAAATGCAGCTAGCGGCCTAACAATTTGATTCATAAATTCTGTTAAACTAAGTACAAACTCTCCCAAAGTAATGTTAACTAACATTAGCGCAAACAAAAATTTTCCAGCAAAACTTTCGTAACGAACCAGTATTTAAAATGGTTGCTCATAATTTATTCAGCGAAGCTTTCACAAGGTGCCATAGTACCACAGAAATTTGGATTTTTGGAATACAAAATTGTAGATTCGCTATCCTGAGGGTCTCACGAGCGCCTACTTATTAAAATTGCTTTCCAGAGTGATATGGAACTGTCGAGAGGTTTCCCTTACTCCCGTTTCTACATAAAATGGGTTACAAAAAGCAGTATATTTTGTTATCCAGCGCAGTAGGTACGTACTGGGGTAAATACTTTATTTTTGGATTAAAACTAGGCTCTTGATTTTGATATGAGTTCAGAAAGATGGCCTCGAAGATGACACAAAACTCTCGGTTTCAAAAGGACCAATTAAGCCAAGTGATATCCTGGGGATGTCTCGTTTGTCCAAATACAAATATAAGCGCGGCGCTTGCTTGATACGTAGGTATACAATACATACTTACTCTTTCCCGCTGTGTGATATTGTACTCCATTAGGCTGACTAAGATTCACAGTTTTATTAAAACTTTATTGCACAAAACAGAAATGTATAAAAGCAAACTTCCAAATGGCATTCTGTACCCGTCAACATAAGGCTAAATATAGACATTTAAAGGAGGCGCTAAAAGGAATGTATGTTTATCATGGTTTATAATTATTGGCGACGTCTACTCCATGAGCAGGTTAATGCCTTCAAAATTGAGCGTCGTAACGAGCTTGATTAAAAGCGAGACGAGCTCAAGGCTCCGGCAACTGTCCAATACAACTTCGTCAGCGGGGTATTAACCTGCCCAAATTGCGCTCAAACCTTTGCAAAAAAGATTGGGTATGCAAACCACATGAGAGCGCTCCAGAGAGTACAGCAACAACACTCCAGTCATATTGGTAATCGTTGATATCTAATCCAGAAGACAGTCACTGTGGCCAAAATCGGTCAAGACAGCATCATCATCATCATTATACTTTATGATATAGAGGTCGTCGATACAATCAGCCGGCTTACAATCGATGCAAAGGACTGAGGAAATTTGCTGAACGGCAAGATCATTTGATGAGTTTGGCACAGGACTGAGGAGAGGGGTGTAATAAAGAAAAGGCCTATACTCAGCAGGTAAGGGATGAATAGAAAGAGTTCGCCGAATAAAGTATTAGTGTAATAGCCAAATCAGCAACTTTTTGAAGAGTTAGGTATCCTACGAAGGACTTATACAGTGACGCTCAAGTACTCAGTGTTCGGAAGCTCTTCTTTCTAAGGGTGGCTCGGTTGGTATACAAAACGGTTCTCAACTCATCAAACTACAATAGCTTACATAAAAATAGAATAGAATCCCTGTTAAGATTTCGTAACCTATGATTTTATGTTTGTGCTTTATGTTTATTTAGCACTAAGCTTTAGGAAATTTTTATTCCTTCTTTGTCTAAAACGTGCTTGCCACTAACCACTTATGAACCATTATTGATTCACCCACGGGACAGGCTACGCCTAGTTTGGGGTCAGCATAAAAGTAACTGTTTTATAATATTTTTTGGAAATAAACTATTTGTATTTGTTATTAATAGTCAAAACCTCTGCGAGTATAAACTAGATTCCAAACTGGAGCGAACATTCATAATGCACAATGTAAAAGTTATCTAACTTATATAGAACACCAATTGTATTAAAGTTTGAACAAGGACTCTATGGATTTTATCAATTCAACATTCAAATACAGAAGCTAGCTTTAAAACAAAGCGAAGTTTCTTATGAGAACTTCGCAACAAGGGACAACGAGCGGTTACGAACGCGACGTAGCAAAGAAACCGCTCGAGTGGCTCCTCGTCTCCCATCTCCAGTGTTTGTTTGTGGTTTGATCGAGAAATTTTTACAGAATTTGATTGTTGTTTACTTAAATTAGGTTGAAGTTATAGAAAAAAAGTCCTTTTACAATAGAAATCTTATAACACCTATTTTCTTGCGCTGTCTTGTAATAAAGTTAATTATCTTTAATTCCTCTTTTTCGAATAATGATTTATCTTTATTTATTTATCTTGTACGGTCATAGAAATGTTAATAAATCAGCTTTCGTCGGTCGCTTTTAGAACGATCAATCTACCTCAAAAATATAGAACTAATGTATTCAATATCGATTAACATCCAAATAACTATAAGGGAAATGCCAAAAATGTATTATCGTTGACTTATTTACGGTAAACGCTGAGTGAATGACAGAAGCGTACGTAATTTTAAATATCTCATAATAGGCTTGTTGCGTGGTGTTAAAATTGATAACGCCGTGTTGCTAAATGGATAGTAAACCATCAAATGATTGCAATAAAGTATAATTTACAAAATATAATTAAAATCATAAAAAGATATGAACCTTGAAATTACAGAAAAAAAAGTTTTTGTATATATTGTCCAAGAGTATATTTAAAGGTACCAATAGAATCCTCACGCGTTTATAGAAACAAAATTGTAGGACAACTATGGACCTAAACGCAGTATTTCGCGACCGAAACAGCAATATACTTAATTTTCCATGCAACGGTTAGTACAAATTGCAACGTGTGACGTCATACTTTAAATCCAATCAGTATGAAGCGTTTCGGCTGCTGTTAGCAAGGTCCTTTTTTAACTCGATTTTTTGGGTATTAATGTTGTTTAAATGTACTTGCTTCCATACAAACATTTGTTCCTCTACAATACCATAGTCACAAGCCCATTGTATTATTACCTATATTTCAAATAATGGTAAATAGTTGTGAAACTGTGGATATTAATTAGAGTAGTAGTAGTAGTAACACCAATTGTCTATGATTAAAAAAAAAAGCTAAAAGTCAGATATCGTTTTATGTTATTAATTCAAATGGTTTGCGGTTTACGTTTTATTTTAAATAATATTAACAAAGTGTATCAAGTACATGACTACCGAGTGAGGTCCGCTTACTATTGTTTAAGCTGGTAAATAATTACGACAATGTGAGAACCCGACGTGAAGCGTTGCATAACGAAAAACTGCAATGTTTACAAGTCGTAAACCACTTAATAGGTTGGTGCTGCATAAATATTTTGATACTTTATGTACCTACTAATTAGTTCTTACATTTCCCTATAACTTTGATTAGGTACGTGAATATATTAATACCTGAATCTCTTAAACAAGAATGTGTAAAGAAACGGATGAACTAGTTCTGGAAAATATAAATAAAATCAAAACATTGGAACGTAAGGAGTTATTTACTTCATCATCAACATTTAAGAGCTTGGCTCTTGTCGGTGGAGTATGCGCCAGTTCTCTCGGTCCTCGGCTAATTTCTTTAGGTCCCGGTGAGACAAGACATTTGCTTTTACTTTTAGTTGCTGTACAAAGCTTATCCTTGGTCGATTTCTAATCCTTGATCCTTCGAACTTACAGAAAACTAATATTTAGAAGAAATCTGTGAAGTGACTGGTCAGTAGTAAATTTATATAAAAATATCTTGGATGAAAATGTCTAGGTATATATGAGCGACGAGCGTGTTGATGGAATCCTGGACTTGTCCCAACGTGCCGGTGCAGCATTACTCTACCACTTTACCTATATTAAACTTATTTTTAGGTACCTGTATAAAATGGGAATTAACACTGAGCTAGGTGTCTTTAGGTCAATTGCTTACATACCATTGATTAGATGCGCAGTCCAGGGTTCAGGAGTCACAGCCAGTCACAGGCACACACACGAATTCACACGCGGGCTAGGTTAGGTATGTGACATCACAGGTGGAGCGACATACGCCCTATTCTAATGCAAGCCTAGGGTATGCTTATTTAAGTTAAGGAAATTATGGACCTCTAAAAGATGGTTATCCGCACCCACATAGTTACGTCCACAGTCCGACCGAATAAGCGAAGGGGTGCCGCGACGAGAGGCAAAACGAGTAAGGGCGGCGAGGAACGCTTCTGTTGTGAGGTCTGACACTACCTCCAGGTGGACTGCCTTGGTCGCAAGGCACACAAAGACGCAGAGGTAAGTTTTAATTAGTTTCCTGTTTCGAACGGCTTGAATTTTTGTGTAAAATGGCCCAGCAAAATCTGTACCTACTCCTTTAAATGCACGTGTAGCCGTGATTCGGTCTTTTGGGAGATCTCCCATAAAAGGTTGCCGTGCAACGGCATTCAAGCGATAGCAGGGTAGGCATTTAAACAAAACATTGTTAATTAATCTACGCACGGATAGGATCCAAAATTCACGGGATAATATGGCGTGTAAGGCACCAGGTGAAGCATGGGAGTTGACCTCATGGTAGTGGGTTATTAATAATTTCACGAAATTGCCGTTTTTCGGTAAGAGTATAGGGTGGCGGGCATCAAAGGGTAACTCGGAATATCTTATACGACCTCCTACCCGCATTAAACCAGTAGTGTCAAGGAATGGGTTTAAGTTTCGAATGGAAGAACGTACAGCTTGTCCACGTTTAAGGATACCAATCTCCTCAGAGAACGAAAGTTTCTGAACCAGTCTGATAAGGAAGTTAAGGGCGACTTTCCGTTCAGTCACAGAAAGAAAGGGAGATATCTCACGTTGATTGCGCAAACGGGCATTATTAACGAATCGTAAAATGAAGCCGGTGACGCCAATAAGTTTTTGGAAGGAACTAAAACGGTTTAAAAGGAACTCAGGACTTGGGACGCAACTTGCACTGGTGACTAAGAGGCAGCGTAGTCCAGGAAGTTGTGCAGTCTGAGATGATTTGTCGGATGGCCAACTAGATGAAGGCTGCAACAGCCACTTTGGGCACCACCAGAGCTGGTGGTTGAGAAGCGCCCGTGGGGATAAACCGCGGGAGGCACAGTCGGCAGGATTCAGATTGCCAGGAACATGTCGCCAAATAGAGATGATCTCAGCATTTTTAATTAGGGAGACCCTATTGGCTTCAAAAGTTTGAAGTTCGTGGGGTGAAGTATTGAGCCAGGCGAGAACAATTTGGCTATCCGTCCAAGTATAGATGGCGTCCAACACTATTGACTTCTGCAGACAGGAGGCAACGTGTTGGACTAATTTTGAAAGGAGCGCAGCTCCCTGTAATTCCAACTTTGGAATTGACAAACGGGTCCGAATTGGGGCAACCTTAGTTTTGGACATTAACAAATGGACGGAGCAATTATTCAACTGATCTACAGCTCGGAGATAGATTACTGCAGCGAATCCAGCTTCTGAGGCGTCACTAAAACCATGTAAAGTATAAGACTGGGGTGTAGGGGGAAAAATACGTCTGGGTATATGAATCTTATGAATAGAGCCTGCCAGTTCACTGGTAAAGGTCAACCACTCGGCAGCTAGTTCTGGGGTAAGTGGTTCATCCCACTGAAGGCCCGAAAGCCACAGGCGCTGTATAAAAACCTTAGCCTGGAATACAAGAGGTGAGATCCAACCACTGGGGTCAAAAGTACGGGCTATCACGGACAGAACTTTTCGTTTGGTTGGGGACTTGTCAGAGTCTACACAGGTCGTATAGGTAAAGGTATCCGTCACAGGATTAAACTGAACTCCGAGGACCGCTACTGTTTGGAGGTTTTCGTTGTCTTGTATGGTGTGAAGGGGTTGAAGGTGGTTAGGAGGAAGATCTTCTAATAGCGCTGGCTCATTCGAGATCCACTTTCGTAATTCGTAGCCACCTGCTCGCATTAGGGATTCTAGGTCTGATTTAAGAAGGCGTGCTTCTTCGAGGCTGGAAGCACTGGTCAGGCAATCGTCGACATATACATCGGACTCAATGACTGCTGCCGCCTTAGGGTATCTAGAGCGTTCCTGTTGAGCTAATTCAAGGAGCACGCGGATTGCAATATATGGGCTAGACCGTAGACCGTAAGTATTCGTATTAAGCTCATACGTAATGAGGGGTTCTGAAGGAGACTCGCGCCACAAAATCAACTGATACCGCCTGTCCTCGGGATGTACCCACGACATCCGGAACATCATACGGATGTCAGCTACAAACACAATTGCATGTCTACGAAAGTTGAGAAGGATGTGCGTGATGTCACGCTGGAGCTTAGGGCCCGTGTGTAGACACTGATTAAGGGATATTCCGTTCGAGGTAGTACTACTACCGTCAAAAACGACACGAATCTTTTCATTATCACCGGTTTTAAAAACGCAGTGGTGGGGGATAAAATAATGTTCCATGGAATGTAAGTCCAAAGAAGACACCGACATGTGATTTAAGTTGTAGTATTCACGCATAAACTCGATATATTGCGATTTTAATCGGGGATACCTTTGTAGTCGCCGTTCTAAGTTAATGAATCTCTTTTCCGCTATAGATCGGGACTCACCTAGGGAGGGACGATCACATAAAAAGGGTAATTTTGTCACAAAAGTACCATCAAGGTTTCTCCTAATAGACGATTTAAAGAATGTCTCACACTCAACATCTAACGGGTTTGTTTGGGGTGTCTCTGGAAATTCTTCTATTTTCCAAAATCGCTCTACTATTTGGGATAAGGAAATACCAGTCATAGGGAGCTCGGGACTGGGCAGGTCCTTGACTGGCCCGGACAAGACATAGCCAAAGACGGTTGATATAGCAGTCAATCCGCAGGGTTTTAGATTAATTAAATCTGGGCGTAGGAGTGAGCCTAGGATAAGAATAAATAAGTTTAATTCAATAGGATTAGAATTAAATACATACAAGTGTGAACTTTTCATCAATACTGACACACCAAACCAATCACAAATCCAGCAAAATTTCGAGAACATCTGCCCCGGTATCAAAATTCTGCAAAAGAACTCGCTTCACCTCCTAGGTGCACCTGTATTCGAAGAATCAATCCCAGATTTCATCAACTCCAAAATTAATCGTTTCTCTGAATTTTCGGCCCGTTTACTCGAAATTAATGCCCATATGGCCATTTGCATCCTCCGATTCTGCATGTTTGTCCAAAATTTACTTATGCTATGCGCTGCAGCCCCCTTTGGAAATTTTCAAACTACTCTGAATCCATAGACTCCATGCTTCACCTTCAGCTCCAAAATATTTTAAACGTCAAAATTAACAATAGACAATTATTACACGCCACCCAACCAATCAGTTTCGGAGGTCTTGGTATCCGTCAAATTTCCGGCGTTGCCCTGCCCGCGTTCCTTTCCTCGGCACATAGTACACTCACCCTCGTAGGCAAAATTCTAAGTCCATCATTACGTGATTTCGAGGTGACGTACTTGTCCGAGGCAGTGGACGCGTGGAGGATGGCCTGCCCGGGAGTAGACTTGTCAACCAATAAGAGTATTCAGAAAAACTAGGACCAACCTATTTGTAAGCAAGTCCATTCCCATTTGTTGGACTTTTGCTCCACCAGCCAGGAAAAAGCAAGACTACTGGCTGTGTCGGAAAGGGAGTCCGGCTCATGGCTTCATGCTCTTCCCTCAACAAATTACGGGACACTCCTCGATTGCAGCACCCTCAGATTGGCTGTCGGTCTTCGTCTAGGGGCCGACATTGTTTCTTCACATCGTTGCCCCTGCGGAATCCTGGTGAGTAGCCTGGGACACCATGGTCTATCTTGCACGAAGAGTGCTGGTCACCTGTCTCAACACGCCTGCCTCAACGATATCATCCGTCGGGCCTTCGTCAGTGCCAAAGTGCCAGCCGTACTGGAACCACCGGGTTCGGCACGGGACGACGGTAAGAGGCCAGACGGTATGACCTTAGTGCCTTGGATATTGGGACGGCCCCTCATTTGGGACGCTACATGCGTTGACACCCTGGCGCCGTCCCACCTTGGCACTTTCACATCTTTGAGAGCAGGCGGGGCAGCTGCAGCGGCGGAGGCAGCAAAGTGCCGCAAATACATCGGCCTGACAGACCGGCATGGCTTTGCGGCTTTTGCTGTCGAAACCCTCGGACCCTGAAGCCCAGGCGCCCACCAATTATTTGGCCAAATTCCTTGCCCAACGGATCGGCATAGCTATACAAAGAGGGAACTCAGCCAGTCTTATGGGAACCCTTCCACAGGGATCCGACCATGGGGACCTATTTTGATTAAATTTATGTTTTTCTTAATTTTAGGTTTATTTAGTTTATTTAAGTTTATTTTTATAGTTATGTATTGTAAGTAGGTTTTTAACTGTTAGTGAATAGAAGAATTTTAAAAATATTTGTGAATAAGTGTTAAGAAGGTTAAGACACGTGTATGGAAAATTGAAAAAAATACCACCCGCCCCCCCCCCCCCCCCCCCCCCCCTAACTCCGAAGTTTACAAAGCCAAATTCTGAAATTATTACATGTGATTACGAGTAACATAAATAATACAGGAAAAATAAAACGATACCTCTATCTAGCGTACCTATATTTTTTAATTTATCAAAATTCATTTCTTAACTAAGTTTGTAATTTAAATACTTATGTATGAATGTTTTCAAATTCCAAAGAGAGTATTGCTAAAGTCCCGTCTTTCAAATAAAAAAATAACAATCGAAATCGGTTTAAAAATTAGCGCTGATAGATAAAGAAACATACTAGTTGCAAGTAATTAGTACCAAAATGCAGATGGCGCTTTACAACGGTAATTCTCTATTATGAGATTTATGAGCTGTTAAGATTGTTCAAGAATGAATGGGTCGTGACGTGACGGGCATATTGTATGAACGTTTGCACGGAACCCTCGGTGCGCGAGACAGACTCGCACTTGAGCAGTTTTTTTTATTTTATTTCATTATTCCGCATTTGGTCAGACGGAATAGGGAACATTACTGCAATGTTCTGCCGCCAGAGGCAGCACTACCACTAACAGTAAATCAGTATAGGAATAGAGGGATTCATACACACATGCACAATTGATTGTCAAAAGAGTGACAGGGATGCTTGCATAGACAATACCGCAAGTGGGAACGAGACACAATGTCAACGCTGCGCTGCTAGCGTCGCCACCTACGAAGAGTTTTGCGTACCTAATCTTCCCTATTGGTATGCGGTAGATTGCAATTCACCGATGTTGCCCTTTACCGAGAGCAGTAGCGCAAAAACGCTCGGTTCCGCGCGTGCGGCGCCAATCAGGAAGCACTTATTTAGAATAGAATAGAAAAATATTTATTCAATGTTAATTTTTTATTTAAATGTAGGCCACCATAACAACACCACAACTATTTTTGTAGGTATTTGGTGTTGTGTTTCTGGTGGTGAGTAAGGTCGCCAGAGCTCCCGAGGAGTGTGAGACCTGCATTTGACTATAGCTGTCAACACAACAAATCCTCAAATCAATACAGGGTCGGCAGCACGCTTGTGATTCTTCTGATGGGTAATCACGTAACGTTCCGAACGCGCGTTAGTACAATTCAACTGTCATTTTTCCATATAAAATTTGACGTTTAGATCTACCTCAAGTTCGTACAATGCGTTACGTGATCGACCTGCTGGTGTCGCAAGTGTCCACGGTGTCTACCTACCATCAGGCGGCCGTATGTCAGTTTGCCACCGTAGTCGAATTCAAAAAAGTATCTGTTCTGACTTGACTGACAGTCGAATTGACACTGACATCTGAAGGCTAACGTAACCGCACAGTCAAATGCAGCTAGCGGCCTAACAATTTGATTCATAAATTCTGTTAAACTAAGTACAAACTCTCCCAAAGTAATGTTAACTAACATTAGCGCAAACAAAAATTTTCCAGCAAAACTTTCGTAACGAACCAGTATTTAAAATAGTTGCTCATAATTTATTCAGCGAAGCTTTCACAAGGTGCCATAGTACCACAGAAATTTGGATTTTTGGAATACAAAATTGTAGATTCGCTATCCTGAGGGTCTCACGAGCGCCTACTTATTAAAATTGCTTTCCAGAGTGATATGGAACTGTCGAGAGGTTTCCCTTACTCCCGTTTCTACATAAAATGGGTTACAAAAAGCAGTATATTTTGTTATCCAGCGCAGTAGGTACGTACTGGGGTAAATACTTTATTTTTGGATTAAAACTAGGCTCTTGATTTTGATATGAGTTCAGAAAGATGGCCTCGAAGATGACACAAAACTCTCGGTTTCAAAAGGACCAATTAAGCCAAGTGATATCCTGGGGATGTCTCGTTTGTCCAAATACAAATATAAGCGCGGCGCTTGCTTGATACGTAGGTATACAATACATACTTACTCTTTCCCGCTGTGTGATATTGTACTCCATTAGGCTGACTAAGATTCACAGTTTTATTAAAACTTTATTGCACAAAACAGAAATGTATAAAAGCAAACTTCCAAATGGCATTCTGTACCCGTCAACATAAGGCTAAATATAGACATTTAAAGGAGGCGCTAAAAGGAATGTATGTTTATCATGGTTTATAATTATTGGCGACGTCTACTCCATGAGCAGGTTAATGCCTTCAAAATTGAGCGTCGTAACGAGCTTGATTAAAAGCGAGACGAGCTCAAGGCTCCGGCAACTGTCCAATACAACTTCGTCAGCGGGGTATTAACCTGCCCAAATTGCGCTCAAACCTTTGCAAAAAAGATTGGGTATGCAAACCACATGAGAGCGCTCCAGAGAGTACAGCAACAACACTCCAGTCATATTGGTAATCGTTGATATCTAATCCAGAAGACAGTCACTGTGGCCAAAATCGGTCAAGACAGCATCATCATCATCATTATACTTTATGATATAGAGGTCGTCGATACAATCAGCCGGCTTACAATCGATGCAAAGGACTGAGGAAATTTGCTGAACGGCAAGATCATTTGATGAGTTTGGCACAGGACTGAGGAGAGGGGTGTAATAAAGAAAAGGCCTATACTCAGCAGGTAAGGGATGAATAGAAAGAGTTCGCCGAATAAAGTATTAGTGTAATAGCCAAATCAGCAACTTTTTGAAGAGTTAGGTATCCTACGAAGGACTTATACAGTGACGCTCAAGTACTCAGTGTTCGGAAGCTCTTCTTTCTAAGGGTGGCTCGGTTGGTATACAAAACGGTTCTCAACTCATCAAACTACAATAGCTTACATAAAAATAGAATAGAATCCCTGTTAAGATTTCGTAACCTATGATTTTATGTTTGTGCTTTATGTTTATTTAGCACTAAGCTTTAGGAAATTTTTATTCCTTCTTTGTCTAAAACGTGCTTGCCACTAACCACTTATGAACCATTATTGATTCACCCACGGGACAGGCTACGCCTAGTTTGGGGTCAGCATAAAAGTAACTGTTTTATAATATTTTTTGGAAATAAACTATTTGTATTTGTTATTAATAGTCAAAACCTCTGCGAGTATAAACTAGATTCCAAACTGGAGCGAACATTCATAATGCACAATGTAAAAGTTATCTAACTTATATAGAACACCAATTGTATTAAAGTTTGAACAAGGACTCTATGGATTTTATCAATTCAACATTCAAATACAGAAGCTAGCTTTAAAACAAAGCGAAGTTTCTTATGAGAACTTCGCAACAAGGGACAACGAGCGGTTACGAACGCGACGTAGCAAAGAAACCGCTCGAGTGGCTCCTCGTCTCCCATCTCCAGTGTTTGTTTGTGGTTTGATCGAGAAATTTTTACAGAATTTGATTGTTGTTTACTTAAATTAGGTTGAAGTTATAGAAAAAAAGTCCTTTTACAATAGAAATCTTATAACACCTATTTTCTTGCGCTGTCTTGTAATAAAGTTAATTATCTTTAATTCCTCTTTTTCGAATAATGATTTATCTTTATTTATTTATCTTGTACGGTCATAGAAATGTTAATAAATCAGCTTTCGTCGGTCGCTTTTAGAACGATCAATCTACCTCAAAAATATAGAACTAATGTATTCAATATCGATTAACATCCAAATAACTATAAGGGAAATGCCAAAAATGTATTATCGTTGACTTATTTACGGTAAACGCTGAGTGAATGACAGAAGCGTACGTAATTTTAAATATCTCATAATAGGCTTGTTGCGTGGTGTTAAAATTGATAACGCCGTGTTGCTAAATGGATAGTAAACCATCAAATGATTGCAATAAAGTATAATTTACAAAATATAATTAAAATCATAAAAAGATATGAACCTTGAAATTACAGAAAAAAAAGTTTTTGTATATATTGTCCAAGAGTATATTTAAAGGTACCAATAGAATCCTCACGCGTTTATAGAAACAAAACTGTAGGACAACTATGGACCTAAACGCAGTATTTCGCGACCGAAACAGCAATATACTTAATTTTCCATGCAACGGTTAGTACAAATTGCAACGTGTGACGTCATACTTTAAATCCAATCAGTATGAAGCGTTTCGGCTGCTGTTAGCAAGGTCCTTTTTTAACTCGATTTTTTGGGTATTAATGTTGTTTAAATGTACTTGCTTCCATACAAACATTTGTTCCTCTACAATACCATAGTCACAAGCCCATTGTATTATTACCTATATTTCAAATAATGGTAAATAGTTGTGAAACTGTGGATATTAATTAGAGTAGTAGTAGTAGTAACACCAATTGTCTATGATTAAAAAAAAAAGCTAAAAGTCAGATATCGTTTTATGTTATTAATTCAAATGGTTTGCGGTTTACGTTTTATTTTAAATAATATTAACAAAGTGTATCAAGTACATGACTACCGAGTGAGGTCCGCTTACTATTGTTTAAGCTGGTAAATAATTACGACAATGTGAGAACCCGACGTGAAGCGTTGCATAACGAAAAACTGCAATGTTTACAAGTCGTAAACCACTTAATAGGTTGGTGCTGCATAAATATTTTGATACTTTATGTACCTACTAATTAGTTCTTACATTTCCCTATAACTTTGATTAGGTACGTGAATATATTAATACCTGAATCTCTTAAACAAGAATGTGTAAAGAAACGGATGAACTAGTTCTGGAAAATATAAATAAAATCAAAACATTGGAACGTAAGGAGTTATTTACTTCATCATCAACATTTAAGAGCTTGGCTCTTGTCGGTGGAGTATGCGCCAGTTCTCTCGGTCCTCGGCTAATTTCTTTAGGTCCCGGTGAGACAAGACATTTGCTTTTACTTTTAGTTGCTGTACAAAGCTTATCCTTGGTCGATTTCTAATCCTTGATCCTTCGAACTTACAGAAAACTAATATTTAGAAGAAATCTGTGAAGTGACTGGTCAGTAGTAAATTTATATAAAAATATCTTGGATGAAAATGTCTAGGTATATATGAGCGACGAGCGTGTTGATGGAATCCTGGACTTGTCCCAACGTGCCGGTGCAGCATTACTCTACCACTTTACCTATATTAAACTTATTTTTAGGTACCTGTATAAAATGGGAATTAACACTGAGCTAGGTGTCTTTAGGTCAATTGCTTACATACCATTGATTAGATGCGCAGTCCAGGGTTCAGGAGTCACAGCCAGTCACAGGCACACACACGAATTCACACGCGGGCTAGGTTAGGTATGTGACATCACAGGTGGAGCGACATACGCCCTATTCTAATGCAAGCCTAGGGTATGCTTATTTAAGTTAAGGAAATTATGGACCTCTAAAAGATGGTTATCCGCACCCACATAGTTACGTCCACAGTCCGACCGAATAAGCGAAGGGGTGCCGCGACGAGAGGCAAAACGAGTAAGGGCGGCGAGGAACGCTTCTGTTGTGAGGTCTGACACTACCTCCAGGTGGACTGCCTTGGTCGCAAGGCACACAAAGACGCAGAGGTAAGTTTTAATTAGTTTCCTGTTTCGAACGGCTTGAATTTTTGTGTAAAATGGCCCAGCAAAATCTGTACCTACTCCTTTAAATGCACGTGTAGCCGTGATTCGGTCTTTTGGGAGATCTCCCATAAAAGGTTGCCGTGCAACGGCATTCAAGCGATAGCAGGGTAGGCATTTAAACAAAACATTGTTAATTAATCTACGCACGGATAGGATCCAAAATTCACGGGATAATATGGCGTGTAAGGCACCAGGTGAAGCATGGGAGTTGACCTCATGGTAGTGGGTTATTAATAATTTCACGAAATTGCCGTTTTTCGGTAAGAGTATAGGGTGGCGGGCATCAAAGGGTAACTCGGAATATCTTATACGACCTCCTACCCGCATTAAACCAGTAGTGTCAAGGAATGGGTTTAAGTTTCGAATGGAAGAACGTACAGCTTGTCCACGTTTAAGGATACCAATCTCCTCAGAGAACGAAAGTTTCTGAACCAGTCTGATAAGGAAGTTAAGGGCGACTTTCCGTTCAGTCACAGAAAGAAAGGGAGATATCTCACGTTGATTGCGCAAACGGGCATTATTAACGAATCGTAAAATGAAGCCGGTGACGCCAATAAGTTTTTGGAAGGAACTAAAACGGTTTAAAAGGAACTCAGGACTTGGGACGCAACTTGCACTGGTGACTAAGAGGCAGCGTAGTCCAGGAAGTTGTGCAGTCTGAGATGATTTGTCGGATGGCCAACTAGATGAAGGCTGCAACAGCCACTTTGGGCACCACCAGAGCTGGTGGTTGAGAAGCGCCCGTGGGGATAAACCGCGGGAGGCACAGTCGGCAGGATTCAGATTGCCAGGAACATGTCGCCAAATAGAGATGATCTCAGCATTTTTAATTAGGGAGACCCTATTGGCTTCAAAAGTTTGAAGTTCGTGGGGTGAAGTATTGAGCCAGGCGAGAACAATTTGGCTATCCGTCCAAGTATAGATGGCGTCCAACACTATTGACTTCTGCAGACAGGAGGCAACGTGTTGGACTAATTTTGAAAGGAGCGCAGCTCCCTGTAATTCCAACTTTGGAATTGACAAACGGGTCCGAATTGGGGCAACCTTAGTTTTGGACATTAACAAATGGACGGAGCAATTATTCAACTGATCTACAGCTCGGAGATAGATTACTGCAGCGAATCCAGCTTCTGAGGCGTCACTAAAACCATGTAAAGTATAAGACTGGGGTGTAGGGGGAAAAATACGTCTGGGTATATGAATCTTATGAATAGAGCCTGCCAGTTCACTGGTAAAGGTCAACCACTCGGCAGCTAGTTCTGGGGTAAGTGGTTCATCCCACTGAAGGCCCGAAAGCCACAGGCGCTGTATAAAAACCTTAGCCTGGAATACAAGAGGTGAGATCCAACCACTGGGGTCAAAAGTACGGGCTATCACGGACAGAACTTTTCGTTTGGTTGGGGACTTGTCAGAGTCTACACAGGTCGTATAGGTAAAGGTATCCGTCACAGGATTAAACTGAACTCCGAGGACCGCTACTGTTTGGAGGTTTTCGTTGTCTTGTATGGTGTGAAGGGGTTGAAGGTGGTTAGGAGGAAGATCTTCTAATAGCGCTGGCTCATTCGAGATCCACTTTCGTAATTCGTAGCCACCTGCTCGCATTAGGGATTCTAGGTCTGATTTAAGAAGGCGTGCTTCTTCGAGGCTGGAAGCACTGGTCAGGCAATCGTCGACATATACATCGGACTCAATGACTGCTGCCGCCTTAGGGTATCTAGAGCGTTCCTGTTGAGCTAATTCAAGGAGCACGCGGATTGCAATATATGGGCTAGACCGTAGACCGTAAGTATTCGTATTAAGCTCATACGTAATGAGGGGTTCTGAAGGAGACTCGCGCCACAAAATCAACTGATACCGCCTGTCCTCGGGATGTACCCACGACATCCGGAACATCATACGGATGTCAGCTACAAACACAATTGCATGTCTACGAAAGTTGAGAAGGATGTGCGTGATGTCACGCTGGAGCTTAGGGCCCGTGTGTAGACACTGATTAAGGGATATTCCGTTCGAGGTAGTACTACTACCGTCAAAAACGACACGAATCTTTTCATTATCACCGGTTTTAAAAACGCAGTGGTGGGGGATAAAATAATGTTCCATGGAATGTAAGTCCAAAGAAGACACCGACATGTGATTTAAGTTGTAGTATTCACGCATAAACTCGATATATTGCGATTTTAATCGGGGATACCTTTGTAGTCGCCGTTCTAAGTTAATGAATCTCTTTTCCGCTATAGATCGGGACTCACCTAGGGAGGGACGATCACATAAAAAGGGTAATTTTGTCACAAAAGTACCATCAAGGTTTCTCCTAATAGACGATTTAAAGAATGTCTCACACTCAACATCTAACGGGTTTGTTTGGGGTGTCTCTGGAAATTCTTCTATTTTCCAAAATCGCTCTACTATTTGGGATAAGGAAATACCAGTCATAGGGAGCTCGGGACTGGGCAGGTCCTTGACTGGCCCGGACAAGACATAGCCAAAGACGGTTGATATAGCAGTCAATCCGCAGGGTTTTAGATTAATTAAATCTGGGCGTAGGAGTGAGCCTAGGACGTCGGCTCCCAAAAGCACTTGAACCAAATCAGGTTTGTAAAACAAGGCGTCAGCCAGAGGTAAGGATTCCGCAATAGATCGAACATACATGGGTAATTCTACGTCGGGATGAACACCGGCGATGTTATCCACTACTACAGCTGAGGTTGTAATAACCGGGTAAGGACAATGCACAGGCTTGAATGTAAGAGGGATATAACCGCGAGCTGGCAGGGTAGGAATGTTTCCAATGCCTCGAAGTAACATTGGGGACAAAGGGGGTGACAAAGGCATATTTAATTTTGTTACCGCAAGATCACAAGTAACTAGGCAACCTTGAGCACCAGTATCACACAAGGCCCGAGCTTCAACATAATATCCGCTAGATGTTTTCACCTGAATCACGGCGGTGGGGAGTAAAACCAAGTCCGAATTTATAACGGTTGAAGCACGGGTAGGGTCAGAAAGAGGGGAGCAGTCTAGTTATTGTGAGCTCTCATGATGAGAGCAATGCGAGGAATACGGTGACACGTCACGTTTATCTCTTGTGGTGGTGGGAGTAGGGGGGCGGTCGTGGCGCTCACTGCGCCGAGGAGGTGGGGAAGTGTACCGATTGGGTGAGCGATTCGAGGCACGGTGCCATGTCCGAGATGAAGACGGCGGGGGGGATCCTCGTGGCGAGGCTGGCGGACTCGATCGAGGTGAGGACCGGTTCACGTTATAATAGCGGGAGCGGAAACCCCCGCCCGTGCGAGCATGCGGGGAGGCCGGCCGCGCTGGTTCCGGAGAGTTTCGGAAAGACACTGATCGAGTCTCTGGTTTAACACGGGAGGGGTAAACCGGGTTCCGCGGGTCATTGAAACAAAGGAGGGTATGATGCGTCGGGCGCCTACAGGTTCCACAGCGATAATCGCGCATGCACGATGAAATGGTGTGTTTATCTAAACATCTATAACACAGGCCATTCATTTTCACAAAGATTGAACGATCGCGCGGGGTCATATCTAGGAAATCTTTGCACTCGCGTAGATAATGGGACCGGCTAGAACACATAGAACATTTTTGTTCGCGCATGTCAGTCTCGGCAACTAAGAAATTACGTGTGGGTCTCATTACTGGTGGGGGTTTTGAATGAGAAGACGGTGCGTCTACTAAAGAGGTATTTCCAACATTGTCGTGGTGACGACATTCCTCTTCCAGGAAATCAATCAGCTTATCAAAAGTAGGGAGGTCCCTAAGGCCATCGCCGTAACGACGCTCAAATCGCGATCGTAAATCCGTGGGAAGTTTCGCGAAACAAATGTGTACAAGGATATATGACCAATGTTTGACCGGTAATTCAAGTCGTTCTAAACAACGATATGCAGTAAGGAGGGGGTTAAGGAAAGAAACTCGTAGACCAGTCAACCGGGAACTGATATCAGGCAGGGACATAATCTGTGCGATGTAGGTATCGGCAAGTACTCGCGTATTATGGTATCTCCGTTTGAGAAGGTCACGGGCTACACTATAATTGCCGGCTTCAACTTTTAAATGTTGTACTAAACGTTTCGGTTCATCAGACAACGCACTCATTAAATAGTGCATTTTATGGGTGGAAAGCAAGTCACTTCGGGCATCGACAACACTGTCAAATTGGTCTATAAAACTAATCCAAGCGTCCGGACGTCCGTTAAAGCGCGGTATCGGAAGATCTGGCAACCGTTGGGAACGAGGGAGGTCAAGGTCACCCACAGCTGTAGCTCGGTCGGGTACTGAACGCATTGGGGTACTGGCAGAGATAGGTGCTATCTCATTACGCCTAACTTTAATATCTAAGATCTGATCGCGGACCGACTTAATAATGTCTTGTACATAGGTATATTCCTCCACATCTATAGCCCGATCCAAGCCACCCAATAGCAGGGCACTAGCGTCACGAAATTCCTTATACTGCTCCTCGACTTCACTAAATAAAACTATCAGTCGGGCACGGTCGGTCGAGTTAAGCCGTTGATAGGCGTTAGAAATCCAATCACTGGTCAGTCTAAAAGTACCGATTGATTTTCTATACTCCGCCGTTTCCGTAAATAAGGTTGCCCGCATAGTATCATTATCTCCGTGGTCACTCATTTCAACTCGTATAGGCAACAGTTAGCAACAAGAAAAATGCACATATAAAAGTTATACACTTAATTTGAATCTTATATACTTACAAACAAGGCCCAATTTGGAAGCGCGTTCCTTAAGTACACCACGAGGTGCAAAGGTATGCAGCACTGTGCAAAAGGGTTTAGGAAACACGATTACAACGAATAAATCCCTTTCGAGAACTATTAATTAACTACAAAATAATGATTATGTGATATTTAATACTTAATGCATTATTCGGCCCTTCAAGCAAATTTAGACCGTCGACGTATAAAGATAAAGCACAAATTACGATAAAACGGCTCGGGTGTCTGTGAACGGGTAAACAACTTTAATTTTTAATGGTTAAAACTTTAGGTAAGAAAGCTATGGGGGTTCAAACTACGGCGCAAATACAATTGGGGGATGCTTGAGTCTTGTTTACAAGAAGGAAGATATTAATTTCACCAGAGGCTATGAAACCACGCTATGCTACCAATGTATAAAATGGGAATTAACACTGAGCTAGGTGTCTTTAGGTCAATTGCTTACATACCATTGATTAGATGCGCAGTCCAGGGTTCAGGAGTCACAGCCAGTCACAGGCACACACACGAATTCACACGCGGGCTAGGTTAGGTATGTGACATCACAGGTGGAGCGACATACGCCCTATTCTAATGCAAGCAATGGGTCATCTGTCGGTCATCGTCATTAGGTAAGCGCCGTGCGCCCGGGAGTTGGCGGGGATGGAAGATTGTTTATTGAACAGTACCTTACGTATGCACAGAAAATCAAAAATATTTTCTAGTAACAAAACTATAATTCCTACTACACAAAGTGTGACCAGCCCAAAAATTTTTGAATTTCCCGCCAAAACTTTGGGTAAAATTTGGTTAGCCAGACTCTAAGGCCGACCCAAATTGATGATCGCTTTTGTTTGATGTTTTCTGTCGGTATTAGGGTGGCTTAACAATTGGTAAAACTTAAATTTCGTTACGTCGCGTTACGAAAATTAATTTGTTTATCAATCAATTTGGGAAACTTTCTGATATTAAATATTTAAAATCAATATTAGACTTGACATTTGTATCTGCCGAAGGATCAAGAGCCCTCGTTGATTTAAGCTCTTAATTGGGCTTTTGTTTTGGACTGTGATATAATTTTGATACTCAAGAGTGACAAACTCAAAGGCCAAATTTTATATATTACGATTAAATAAATATAAGTTTGATGTCGGCTGGCAGACTTGAGGAATAAAGTACAGGTACACAGACCTCAGATCAAAGAAGTTAACTTTATGTTCTGGGGTGCATACGTTGCTTATGGCATACAAACTGGAAATATGAAACTAAATTACACCGACAGTTTTATAAAAAGTAAATCGTTCCTATGTTCCCGTTATAGATATATCTCATCATTGACTTACAAAGGTGGAAGTGTTTAAATTGTCTGAACACACTAAAGTAAGACAAGCCCCCCGCAACACAGGTCGGCTAGCTTCCGGGGTAGCTTCAAGTACGCTGCCACCTCAGAGCATAGAATACTAGAGAGAGGACAAGCCGCCGGCGGCCGTGTCGCAGCTGTATGCTCAATGGGCATACACTGCCATACTGTGCACGCGTGCTGATCGCAGAGAATATTACGTTTTTTTCCCAAAATGCCTGATATGATGCGCGTTTATTGTCAAATAAGCGTGTAGGTATACAAGTCTGTGTGTTTTAGATGTTGCGTGCTTTGTCTTGTCAATTACTTGGGCGTTGTGTGGGTTAATGTACTTGCGACAGGCTCACTCTATACAAATCGGCCGCCATGTCCGATCTCCTTATATTCATACATCTGTGGCTGCCACGCAATGCTGGAACAATCTTCCACCGCCAATAAGAAATGCAAGTTCAATGGCCACTTTTAGGAACAAATTGAAACTCCACCTGCTAAAGGAACAAACGTCTTCTGCCTAGCTGATGAAATATATGCCTACTTTTATATATTATATTAAGACATTTATTTTGTATGACGAACATACTTCTTACTTAATAATTTTTATTTTATTCTATTATGTATTTGTCCTGTTTAATAAAATCACTTTCTGTTGCATTTGGATCTGCTTTCATTATTTTATTTGTGTCATGTTATTTGTGTTGGTAAATGGATTTACTGAAAATCAGCGTCGTGGCTTTCCATGCTCCCCAGCACACATGCTACCCAGGACTCCTTTTTGAGACCATCCTCAACATTGTAATTCTTTTTATTTTTTCCTAGATTTGAGCAATTTGTATTTAATGTTGTGGTTGTGTTTTTCAAATGAATCATTAATTCATTAATTCATTCAAAGCGATATCCATACTTAAACTAATTTTGTATTTCACCAAGAGCTTACTGAAGTTGCCTAGATTTCCTAACTTACATGTTTTTGACATGTCTCATAAATTTACATAGTATGTAAAGCTCGACATAGTTTAACACCTTACTGTAAAATTAGTTTCCAAACGACCTTCATGCAAGTAGCGATAAACTTGCACTCAGAAGCGATTATATGAACTCCAAACTCTATTGGCATGCAGATTATTCGAGCTCACTACTTATCGACTCTGTTATTAAATAAAAAAAAAAATAATATATCTTTATTTCAGAACATTCCATTCCATACAATATAATATAGGTACATAATATGTGAAAATGTCAAGATAATGTCTAGGTAGGCAACTTAATTAATAATTTTAACCCAGGTACTCAGGATGGAACCGTCTGATCTATCAGCGATGACCTTCAGTATCCTGTTGTCGCTGCGTCGGATGCGGCTTAGGATAGATGCAACCCGCTTTCGCCTTATCGCATAAAAGTCGTCGGTACGCGCCTCGGCAAACATCCCATTATTATGCAGATCGACCAACTTCGGGCATAGTAATTCCGAGGGCACAGGGGAATCACAGTAAACACTCTAGTGTAAAACATTAAAACTGCTTGCAGTTAGTGGTTCTCTGTCTTCTTAGTCGTGTCCATCATACCTGATCGTGTCGATCGTGGTTGGTGATTTTAGTCGAGCAAGAATGTGTTCCCTCCATCGATTTCGGTCCATCGCGTTCCTATTAGGATTCCTACCATTTCCTACCATGGTGTTATTAGGAAGTTCCTACTAACACCATGGTAGAATTTTTGATACAGGTCCACGTCTTTAAGTCGATCAGTCCAACGTGCAAGTGAACGGCCACGTATGGTTTTTCATTCAGTGTTTCCCAGAACGATGAATCGTTACAAGCTTTCGTCACCCCTTCTCATTATATGGCCGAAGTAGCTCAAAAAGCGTTGCTCGCAGATTGTGGACAGTCGTTTGTCTATTTTGAGCTCCGAGAGAGCAGTTAGGGTGGGTTCCACCAACTTAAAATTTACAGACCGATGAACGTTAAATATGGTGCCGACAGCTGTCATTTAATATAAACTTGTCAAACTTTCCATGTACATTCAGATTGTAATGAACGCCGCTTACGATTACACCCTTAGTGGTTAGTAAAATTACTTTTCGTGACTGTTAGGACAAATCAACTATCATTTTTTTTAGCTGAATATCTCAGTGGAATTTTTCTAACATTCATCGAAAATTAGTCAATTGATATTATTTCCGTCAACATCCCCTTCTTTCCCGGGCAGAGTAATTGCGTTACTCGTATAAGCGTATGAGTTAGGTACGCAATTATTTTAAAATATAACAAGCATTTATATTTTTTCTTAGGTTTAGTTTTTTTCCACTATACTTACTATCTATGTTCTATTAAAATAACTATAATGATCATCAAATTAGCAGAAAGACGTCCACTGCTGGACATAGGCCTCCCCCATAGTGTGATGCAATGACCGGTCCTGCGCCACTCGCACCCAGCGGACTCCCGCGACCTTTACCAGGTTATCAGTCTACCCACACTGCGCTTGTCAGTACCAAAAAAACCGCCGGTAAATTACCGATAGCAAATTTTTTTTTCAAAAGAGAATCTATTAACTGTACTTTTTTAGTTCAACCTCGCTACATACTATTTTCCAGTATAATAATAACTAACCTACATGTGAAACTAGATACAATTTTATTCAAACTTTGTAGTGCACGACGACCAAAACACAAAAAGCCTTCTTTCTTTCTTGCCAGTATTTATTGCTAAGGTAAGATGTAATAATCGTAAATCCCTACAAATTACCCGCCCGTGAAGCGTTGCATCCTGCAAGCAATATATTGGGGGCTTGTTAAAAGCATTCCTTTTCTGACGAAAGATTTAAGAAACGCTTCCTTATGGCTACTTTTTAATTTAAGGAGCCGCAGTATCCTAGTAGGGTAAGATTTTCTGCCAAGAGAAAGTGTGCCTCATAAATTTGAAACTGACATAAAATATTTCAAACTGCCGAGCACGACAGGGCATCGAATATTTACCGATTCTTTGGCACTACATTGTATACATTACTTTCATATTTACTTATACACTTACATACATACGAAACGAACAGGTCAAGTTAACACATACGAAACAAACAGGTAAAGATTGTAAAATATGCGAATATCTAGTCTTGCACAAATGGAACTACCTCCATAAGAATCCCACGAAGCCTTGGGTTTATTTAGACGACAATGTCTTTATCAAAATAATAGTATCATATACTTAAACTTAAATACATAATAAATACCCGAAACTCAATAGGAAATATAAATTCATCACACAATTATTTGCCTTTACAGAAGGGTAGTTACTTACGTAATTTTTCGATAAAGCATTAGGACAAATCAGCTTTAATTTTCCGATACCGACCAGCTGGATTTAAACTCAAGAAGGCCGAGGCTAAGCTGGCCTTATGACAGACTTATATACATACAATAAATAATAACTACGTACCTAAATTGATCGTTTGAAAGGCATAAAAGAATGTATCTTTGCATCCAATGTTGAAAATATGCCATCTCTATTCCCTTGCAACTGTATCGCTAAGTGTTTTCAATGTAAGCTAATAGACTAGCTAGACAATATAATAATAACTAAATAACCACACGTACTCAAGAATTTGACGCTTGTTGAAAATACCTATATGAACAATATTGACGAAACCTCTGTTATACAACCCACGATTACAATCTAAATTCTACCTATTATCGATTTGCCCCATCTTCATGAAAAATGCATTCCACGAGAGGCCTCGTTATTTCTGTGCTATCGATCACTTTTCAGTTGAAATATTCAGTAAAGTTTGCATAACTAGGATATTCAGATGACCTGAATACGAAGAAAGACGGAATACTTGGTCTAGCAGACTTTAATCATAGTATTGTTGAACGACCGAGCGAAGCGAACGAAGTTCTCTATTTCAGCTTAGGTCAAACTTATTTTGTATGTCCCGACGTCCAGCTGTTCTTGTGTACAGGTCGCATTTATCAATCGATTCTCGTGCGAAATTTCGTGAGCAGAGGTACTACATCACGTAACGTTCCGAACGCGCGTTAGTCCAACTGTCTTTTTCCATATAAAATTTGACATTTAGATCTACCTAACGTGCGTAAAATGAGTTACGTGATCGACCAGCAGGTACAATATATATCATATTTTTTTTGTAGATTCTACAGCTTCTACACGAGTTCTACAGATCACAGAGCCGCTAGTTATATTCAAAGCTTTATTGCTAGCTCGCTTATATATGGCTTGGTGTAATTGAAGAAGATCCTACAAACTGGGAAAAATAATCGAAAAGACGAGACAATGGGAGGAAATCACTTTGCAAGGAAGTGGCCGAATATAACAAACTTAGTTCAATCTCTTGTCCTAAACGTGGTCGCCGGGCAGGACATTTACTTGTCAATTTTGCGGTCGTAGGCTGTCGCTCCCGTATCGGCCTCACTAACCATCACGACTGTAGGTACTGTATTTACTACATAACTGCTACATCTTCTTAGCAAGCATCCGTCCCTCTCTATAACATACCTTAAAGCAGGGCTTGAAACCAGTACCTACAATACCGGTATTTATAGGTTCTCATCATATTGGTTACAGAGAACCGGTAAAGGAAAAATACCAGTATTAGCACCGAAAAGTACCGGTTTTTCATAAAGGTATGCGGTGTGTATGGTAGTCGTGTATGCGACGTTGCCGTTTTGTGCCAGTTCGCGGCGCGGTGGCGGCGCTTAAATACGAAGACCGCGGCTTACGACTGTACGGCTGCGTTGCCAGAGCCGACCCGGCCGCGCGCTAGAAGTGATTTAGTTCCGTGATTATTTTCGAGTACCGGTATTTACTGCTAAAAACCGGTAAATTTCATCAACTTTGGTACAAGTTGCAAGTAAGGGACAAATACTTTAATGTCCGACATAAACGCGATCATTTTAGACTGGGCTGGACGGCATTAATGTCAATTCAACCAAACAATAACATAGCTGAGGCAATATTTAGCCTATACCTATAAAATATTAACGTTTAACCTCAAATTCCACCGTTTTCGTAAATCATCTTTACACAGATGTATTTTATAAAGCCGATGATGATCACGATACTTTCACTCGATAAAAAGCTGACACTGACAATTCGCCATACATTTCTTGTTCCAGAAGTTAAGGTGGTCGCTAGGTTTCTTGTGGAACCAGCAATGTACGGAAAATTGTCGTTGTCAGTGACAATTGTCGTTGCTGACTCGTTGTTGTTGCTGAAATAGGGGCCAGAACATACCACCGGTGGCGTCGTTTGGTATGATGGAATCACTATTCCGTTCCGTTCGACTATTCCGTTCCGTTCGACTATTCCGTTCCGTTCGACATTATAGTGACGTGTTCAATAGCTATTATTATTATTTCTGGTGGTGGCTTTCGGGCTGTCAAAGCCCTTATATCACTGCGACCATCGCTGATCTATTGTGATCGCCACTTACTTACAATTCTTGGTCAAGTCCTGCAAACTCGAAGAATTGCAGGATTTTGTTGAACTCAAGAAATTTGATCTCCTCCGGGCACATGATGTGTTTGCCCAGGAAGGAGTTACGACTGCGCATGAGGCATGGGCAATCGGTTAGGATGTGTGTAGGCGTCTCCTCTGCTTCAAAGCAGAATCTGCACTGCCTTGTGTCACACAGTCCTATCGTTTGCATGTGCTTATTTAGGCGGCAGTGCCCAGTAAGCACCCTGACCAGCATGCGTAGACGGTTCCTACTTAGCGCCAAGGCGTCAGAAGACGCCTTTTTGCTAAAGGCTCTTATAAGTGCCTTGGAATGTTTCAGTCCTGGGTTAGCTCTCCAGGCTTGAATGGTCTTGTAGAAACAATAGGCTTTTAGAGTGAGCTTGGTTAGACTTTTAGGGATACCACAAAACGGATCTGGTCCGCAGTGTGTTTCCTTCGCCCCCGCTCGTGCAAGCTCATCAGCCTTTTCATTACCCTCGATGCCTGCATGCCCTGGGACCCAACGTAAAATTACCTTGTTTTTGGTACCCAGGTCATTCAATAGTTCCCGGCAGTTCTCGACCAGCCTCGACGTTGTGACGTTAGGGGTAAGAGCCAAGAGAGCCGCCTGGCTATCCGAGTGGATATAAATAGTATGATTAAGGAAGGCGCTTTGCAGATTCGTTGTCGCACATTCTAGAATGGCGTATACCTCTGCCTGGAATATAGAAGTGTGCTTACCCAGGTTCAGACTGATCGCTGCCCTGCGTGCCTCTCCATATATTCCGCATCCTACCTCCGATCCGGATTTGGAGCCATCAGTGTACCACTTCAGGCTACCTGGTTTCCAATCTATGAGGCTGTTCAACCAGTCCTCTCTCCTTAGGAGTTCCACAGAGTAGTTTATCTGCATGCAAAGTTTTGGGGGCATTGTGTCAAGTGGCATCCCTAAAACAGGTATATCGTATACTGAGTCCTTGAGTGTTCTCAAGGCTGTGGAGTTGTTCAATAGCTAGCTCCGAGCCTTTTATATTGTATATTTTATAACGTTATGGTGGTGTCAAGTGGAAGGAAAGATAAAAAGAAATCCACTTTATTTTGATTACGAGTACCTTAATATTTTGTCTTTGTGATAGCTAAGCGCACAGTAACAAGTTGATTGTCTTTCGGCAACCAATTATTAAAATTACGAGTTACCTACCTTAAAACTTTTCAGACCCGATGAAAATGTTTAGTCGAATTATTTGCGTTGGTATTTTGTATATTTAGGTATTGATAATTCAGGTTAAAATTCAGAAGGGTGGATGTCCCTCAAAGTTTTACATGGAATGTTAATTTCTATCGTCTGAATTTGAAACAATTCACTCCTTTACAAAATTGTAAAATGTATTGTCAAAGTTGTGTATTTATTAGAAATGTCTAGAAGATTTCCAGAGTGCCCAACCACAGACAATTAAATACTTTAATGAATACTATTCAGACAAGCCTATATTAAGATGTGGAGGTTTATTAAATGTGATCTTATTTTAGCTGCAATATATTTAGTAGGTAGTTGACATTTAAAGCTGCTGATAGACCTGAGGATTCACATGTAACAAAAAATCGAGCATTCGCCATTTTTAAATTTGGTGAACTGCTGGTCCATCACGTAACGCATTGTACGCACGTTAGGTAGATCTAAATGTCAAATTTTATATGAAAAAAACCGTTCAAGTACGACTCTGACTCGCGCACCGAGGGTTCCGTACAAACTTTCATACACCATACCCGTCATGTCAGGACCCCATTCATTCTTGAACAATCTTAAACAGCTCATAGTAGAAGTTACCGTTGCAAAGCGCCTTCTGCATTTTGGTACTAACAACTTATTAATTTATATATATACGAGTACACCGTGTTTTTTTTGATTTCCGTTTACTTTAAGGGAAGAATCCTCAGGTTAAATGGAACTAATTTCTCTAAGAAACTAGTGTCTTAACTCTTATTTTTTTTCAGATATTCAATAAATCAATTTAATGACCGAATCAGTGTGAAGGGTCCTTTATTTTATTTACGTTTTGTTTTTCGTTAAACGAAAAAAGGAATTATTGGGATTTGAACCTGGGACCCCTCACTCCATAAGCAAACTATTTACCACTGAGCCATGTGTTGACAAGTGCTGTCGTAGGTGAAAATTAACTTTGTGTTAATTGAGATTAAGTGTTAGAGCCCTCCCACACTGTAATATTGATTTAGTTTGTATGAAAAATGAAAAAAAAAAATTTTTCGAATTTAACAAAAAGCAACATACCAGGTAGCTTCTGTTAATGAACCGAACATCGTGTCGAAATTAACGGAAATCAAAAAATACACGGTGTATTTCGATTATTTATTTTTTATTTGAAATAAGGAACTTTAACGATAATCTGAGAGGAATTTGAAGACACAAAATTTCATACAAAAGTAAGTAAATTACAAATTTAATTAAGAAATTATTTTTGATAAATAAAAAAAATAAGCTAGATAGAGATATCGTTTTATTTGTCCTGTATTATTTATGTTACTCTTAATTATATGTAATTATTTCAGAATTTTCGCTTGGTAAACTTCGGACATAGGGGGGGGGGGGGGGGGGGGAAACATACATTTTCCCTAATAAATCAAAATTTAACCACTGTAGAAAAAAAATCAAACGGTTTTAGTAAGTGCAACTCAAGCCCTTTCATATGATACCCAATTTGATCTATTTACTGGACTTTGAATTTTTTAACCCCCCTCATATTCGTCATTTAAACAGAAAATAAAAATGCATATTTATTGTTTTCATTTTCCATACACGTGACTTAACCTTTTTAACAGTTGTTCCAAATTTTAAATTGATAGCTTAAGTAGTTCCTGAGATATATAACGTTGTGACATACGGACGGACGGACAGACGGACAGAGTCACACCATAAGGGTTTCTTTTTTACCTTTTTGGTACGGAACCCTAAAAATGACTGTTGGATTATTGTCCTAACGCGCCTTCGGAACGTTACGTGATTACCCCTCAGCAGGTCGATCACGTAACGCATTATACGCGCGTCAGGTAGATTTAAATCTCACTTTTTATATGGAAAAATGACAGTTAAGTGGTCCTAACGCGCGTTCGGAACGTTACGTGATTACCCCTCTGAACAGCAAGCAGCACCTTTAGCGTGGGATTGAAGTGAGTCGCGTTTACTATCGACGCTACCGCCTATCGTCAAGATTTAGTATGAAAAGTCTATACACCGCCCCTGGTGGTCACTCATAGAACTAAAAATCCAAACTGTAACGTGAGTCACTTATACATTACTTAATTCGCGATCGACTTCACGTTCGTTCGTATAGTTTAATCGATTATCTAATATTCAACCTAATATCGCTAGCATTTATCGTTTTAATTTAAATATTTGTCGGTTATGACATTACAGAATACACGCATCGACAGTGTCGACTGTCGATACAATATGGCGGCGCGGGGGCCATTTATTTGCATTTTTAAATACAAAATACGCGACAATCCGAATTTTGCGGATATATGTTGTCAATTCAAAACCCTTATTTTTATAAGTTCTTTAATTTGAGATAAATTTCGATCGGATCTACGGTAACTCTTGACGGAATAATACGATATCACGGGCCATTTTGCAAGTGAAATAGTAAACTACAGTCGCGACGGTATTCTTCGATTCGAAATGTCTCACACTGCCGATTGGTAGTACGAATCGAACGTTAAATTACGCATCGAAAACTAAACGCAAAGTGCCTAACGTTTTGCAGTTGGTTTCGTAGTCCAACGGCAGTGTGAGTTACAAGTTTGACGGGTCGAATCGAAGAATACCGAAGCGAGATCGAAATCTATTCGAAGCGCGTTAATTCGATCTCGTAAGTAGTTACGTAACGTAAGGTTACGATTGTATCTCACGATAAGGGTACAGCTAGTCGATCACGTAACGCATTATACGCGCGTCAGGTAGATCTAAATGTCACTTTTATATGGAAAAATGACAGTTAAAATTGTCCTAACGCGCGTTCGAAGTGTTCGAACATTACGTGATTACCCCTCAGAGCCAAAGAACCACACATCGCTACGAACATTTTCACGATCATTCTAAAGAACGTTCTAGTAAATTATGTGATGCCGGATAGTGTGGGCGGAGAGGGTCTCATTGAAAAATTCATCGATTGACGCCATTATCAGCAGCTCTAGTATCAGTTTTTTCGATACATATACGTTTTTAAACGCGTTTGCGTTTAGTTCCAATTTGTATGGCAACGCGAACAGTGTCGCGAAGAGGGTTCGCGAGAAATAACCCTTAAATAATATTTGTATATAGCAACATTGACTGAACACCGGACGGACTCAAACTCTATTTTATCTTTGGTAAGCTTTGAATTTTGTCGCTAAAATTCTTTTGTTTTCTGACATTTAAAATGATATAAATTGTGATGGTGAAAATAGTTTTTGTGCCCGTTTCCTGACCTGTTACCCAAAGCTAAGTATCTTGAAAACATGTAGAATATTCCTTTATTTAAGTCTTTATTAATGGAGTGGAAGTTAGGTGACTTGGCGAAACTCATAGAGCTGATCAAGCAACCTATTTCCATCCGATACGCTTATCCGTAATATATCATTAATGTTATTGTCTGTCGCTACTAAGAATCTGAAGAAGGCTTGCGAGCCGCCGTTTTAATATTCGGCAACTTTGAGAACCGAAGGGTTCACCAGTGCACGTAGACTTGGCCAATTCTATAGGCAGGGAATGAGTAAAGAGTCCGCGCGACTCCGTCTGGGTTCGTGTGAGCTCAGGACGAAACATAAGTAAGAGGGTCCTTGCGACTCTGTCTGAGCCTGTGGGCTACCAAGTTCATAACATTCAATAACATGCTAAGGATAAGTCAGTTAACGTTTTTACCTATGCGTTGAAGGCATAGTCAAGTACTTAGAGGATCTAGCAGAGATTCATGTTTTCACCTTTAAACAGATGGGACATTCAACCCAACTACATGGGATCAGCGGACGGTGCCAGGTCAAGGAACACTTATAAGGTAAGACAGCTGACCCAACAATCTGACCAGAAAAATTGACTCAACGTTCCTATTAAAGGATTCTCACTTAAATTTATAAACTACAAGTTAATGGTCTTAATATCAATTTATTATACATAATATTACATACTCTAATTGCGAAGCAGATATATCATATCCAGAGGAAAGTTAATCCAAGAGTTACATTCCATAGGACCTGGAGCTAGAATGTCCTTGTGAGGTTATTCTTCTTTGAATACACTCATGAAGACATTATCACTTTTGTACGCAGCCGTATGTTAAGGAGCGGGACAAAATTTGCCTCTGGTAGTAGGTATTTAAAATATCAATGAATTAATTTTGAGAAATATTGTGTATCTATGATTATTATAATGAACATTACCTTGACATTGTTATAAATCGTATGTACAGTCGCCATCAAATACATAGGTTCACTATAGGTGATCAAAAATACCGGCACATGCACCCTAATGCCTTCAAAATAGAGGTGTGTTCCGATGTTTGTGACGTGAATGTTTGCTCCGATGTATGTGATGGCGACTGGCTACTCTACTTTATATTCTGCCTGACATGTAAATAATGTGTTTTATCAATAAAATTCTGATATATGATTTATAAGGGACGGCGGCGGAAGAAAAACAAAATTGCTCGGCTCGGCAAAAAGCTCGAAGCAAATTTACTGTCGTTTCGCTAAATAGAACGCTCGCTGGAATGCTCGCTAAAACGCTGCTGTTTATTTTGTGAGTGTTTACCTGTAATGTATGTGGAACGAACAATAAAAAGTAATGCACTTTATTTTGATTACAAGTAGGTACCTTAATATTTTGTCTTTGTGATTCCTAACCGCATAGTACTTACCTAACAAGTCGATTGTCTTTCGGAAACCAATGATTAAAATTACGAGTTACCCAGTACCATAAAACTTTTCAGACCTGATGAAAATGTTCAGTTTCAGAGAGAGAGTTTCATTAGAAAGCTCAACCTTCAAGTTCCCAACCCTCTTTGGGCCTGTGGAGGAACTACTACCTATTTTCTCCCATTCATAAAAGGAGGCCTGTGCTTAGTAAAGTAATGGGACGTATCTAGGATGATAATGACGTATTTTATTTATTATTTATTTATTTATTCTCAAAACACAACTTAACGGTAAGTACCTACACATTTCCTGTTTCGCCAAACTGAAGTCAGTTTGTCGGAAAATGTGCGCTCCTTCCTAACATTTAAACATATAAAGGCCAATCAAATTAGAATTTTTTGAAGAATTAATTCCCATCAAGCTGGAAATCGTTTTAAAACCTTCATTTGGTCCTAAATACGTGTAATCTGAGTTTGCCCAATCCCAGGAGGTGTGCATAATATTTTGCTCTTTATTCATGTAGCACAAAAACGGTACCTCGGACAGAATACCTATGTATTCTGTTCAATATTAAAGAGGGTCAAATTCTGCGTCAAATGAATATCTAAAACTTCAAATTCGGTTCAGTGGTATAGTCGAAATCAAAGATTAGAAAATGGGAAAATTTTGTCGATTAGGTGCAAACTTCCATTTTGCGACTTTAAAAAAAAATACACCTGCTGAAAACCCCAAAGAATAAAAAACTAGAAAACAACATTTCACATTATATACATTGACCTTCTATTGAATAGAATATATTTTCCGTCCGTCATACTGTTTTTGTGCACATGCAAACAACTGAAAAATGAGCAAAAATTCCGCGGTTAATGGGCTCCCAAAAGTTATGCAAACCTCCTGGGATGGTGCAAACTCGGATTACATCGCTCCTTGAGAAACATAGTGTCACAAAAATACAAAAAATAATTACCATTCAAATAGTGACATTGTTCCATTTAAAAAAAATTGAATTTTCAAGCACAAAACATTTTGTGTAGTGGCACTATGTTTTTCAAGGAACGACATGCATTTAGGATCAAATAAAGGTATTTAAACGATTTCCAGCTTTATGGGAATTAATTCTTCAAAACGTTTGTTTTGGATCTAATTTGCTTGGCCTAAAAATATTGTATATAATATTGTAGATATGTATTAGTGAGTAAGTTGTATAATTTGGTTAAGTGAACACCCAAACATTTTGAAATTATAAAATGCCGAAGGCCATTTTCCGCTAAACAAATATTCCAAATGATTCAATAACTTTAATAAGATATGTAAATAGGTTAAAACTGTTAGGTTAGCATTATAAGAAACAGATCCGCGTCCCTCATGCGTCGTGTGCGTGATAGTTCCAACAGCCTTCTTCAGCTGATTTGGAACAGTGTTCCGCAGTGTGGAGACACTGGAACACCCTGCACATGGGCTCAAGCGGTTCAGTGTATAATTTAATGTAATGTGTAGTAGGTATGATCTTAGTGTAGTATGTAATTATTTTGTGACATTTGTAATTTTTAATATGACATTTAATTTAAACTCTTTGCCTTAACATAGTTCTATAAGTTTTTATTGTTACTAACATGATATGGACATAGTCTGAAATAAATAATTTGAATTGAATTGAATTGAATTGAATTATAATTGCTTACGCGGCGCGGAAGGTAGATTTTAAACATAATTTAAGATAAAGTATGGTGTCGGAACCAAGATTCTTAAACATTACTTAGTTGAAGGATTATTCAGGTGATCATTAAGTGGACATTGATTGAAGTTGCTTGAAATTTACTGCTATATTATCAAGGTAATAGCCATAAAAAGGGTTTCAAATGAGAGTAATTTCTTTCAGATTTTTGAACAAGGAAATCGGTTTCTGGAAGGATTTTGGATGTAATTTACCACCGGGGTGGGTCTCCGTTAATAAATTAAGGTGTCGGAAGAACCCTCAGTCGACCTTGGACTAATTTCGCTTACAAGCATTTCCGGAAAACCTGCATTATTAAGAAGCGGTTAATAGGTAAGAAATGCGCTTGGATTCTCTCGTACATAAGGTAGAGGTTTCGGCCAGCAAGCCGATTACGCCACGACCACAAATGTATGAATATAAGGAGATCGGACATGCCGGCCGATTTGTATTGAGTACGCCTGTCGCAAGTACATTAACCCACACAACGCCCAAGTAATTGGCAAGACAAAGCTTGCACACATCTAAAACACACACACTTGTATACCTACGCGCTTATTGGACAATACTTGCGCATCATATCGGGTATTTTGGGAAAAAACGTAATATTTTCTGCGATCAGCTTGCGTGCACAGTATGGCAGAGTATGCCCATTGAGCTAACAGCTGCGACACGGCCGCCGGCGGCTTGTCCTCTCTCTAATATTCTACGCTCTGAGGCCACGACGCATTTCGTGTTATTAGGTATAGTTTGTTTTAGTTAATATGACGAAAATGAACTAAGCGTGGGATTTTACGACTTCTTTTATTGCTAAATATGAAAGGAAAAGATAACAAAGAGACGGCATAAAACTGACCAAAGTGTAGCACGTGTACTGAGTAGTTACTGTTTGTTCTGTTGTTTATGCATAATTGTTTTACAACCCTACTTGAAGATACCTTTTTTTAGGGTCCCGTAGCCAAATGGCAAAAAACGGAACCCTTACAGATTCGTCATGTCTGTCTTTCTGTCCGTCCGTATGTAACAGTCACTTTTTTCGGAAACTATAAGAACTGTACTGTTGAAACTTGGTAATTAGATGTATTCTGTAAACCGCATTAAGATTATCATATAAAATAGAAAAAAAAAACAAAAAAATTGGGGGTTCCCCATACTTAAAACTGAAACTCAATTTTTTTTTTCATCAAACCCGTACGTGTGGGGGTATCTATGGATAGGTCTTCAAAATTGATATTGAGGTTACTAATATATTTTTTTTCGAAACTGAATAGTTTGCGCAAGAGACACTTCCAAAGTGGTAAAATGTGTCCCCCCCCCCTGTAACTTCTAAAATAAAAGAATGATAAAACTAAAAAAAATATATGATGTACCTGCATGCAGCAATGCAAACTTCCACCGAAAATTGGTTTGAACGAGATCTAATTCGTCATAAATCGTAAACTGCAATTTATTTTACGGAACCCTTTATATGCGAGTCCGACTCGCACTTGGCTGCTTTTATTTTAACGTTGGGGAAATGCGTTTACACATCCCGTCCTGTCCGAGGAGGCAGAACGGGTATGACGGACTAACCAAAGCAGCTGCACTACCGTCTTAAACCACTAACGAGTTCCGGCTCCGCCTTGTAAAGGGGGGCGTCGCAGGATCGCTCTTGGCATTCAAGAACTTGAATATAGGTACCTAACAATTCAACAGTAGGTCGATCACGTAAAACATTGTACGAACGTCGGGTAGGTTTAAATGTCACTTTTTATATGGAAAATTGACCGTTAAATTGTACCGACGCGCGTTTGGAACGTTACGTGATTACGCTCTCTGATGTCGGTAATGGTTGGTTTTAAGAACTGTTCGTCATCTAAACTAGAACGAACTATAGCAGCATGCATTTTTTTTTCAAATTTTTTTTTGGTAACACGAATCGCTGGTCGGACTCTAACTGCTCTGTTGGTATAGTCCATTTCAAATACGAAGGCCCTATGCACTTGAAACTTAACAATAGGGCTTATAATGTTTGCCTTTGATTATCTTTTGTTATCACTAATCCTATTGTTAACGCCCATAGACCATCTCAAGTGCATCGGACCTTCGTATTTGAAATACACTATACTCTACTTTCCAGTACAACTCTACTCCACTATGTACAACTCTACTTAAGCAATGTATTATAGCCAAGTCACACGGTACCTTTTGATATCGCTGGGCAGTCGTGTAAAAAAATGGTTTCCGAGTGCAAAATCGGGGACACAAATAAAAAAAGCAAACTTCTGTGCTAGTCACAGCGTTAAGGGCTTCATCTTATTTATAAATTTTATCTAGCAAACGTTGCAAGTGACATTGACATCCGCAACCTTTATTAAACATGAAAAGCGTGGAGATAAGGTTTTCTTTAGAACGGAATATGCGACAGCTGTTGCCCGCCTCGACTATTATTGAGAAAAAGTTTTAGTAAACCCACTTTTTTATACCATTTGATGTTATAGCTGTGGTAGCACTCTATGTACCTACAGTCAGCTGCAGGAAAACATGACCCCTCTGCATAGATGTATCTGCAGCTGACTGCAGGAAAATATAATGATTAATTAACAAACATATTGTTGGGTTTCGTTTTTATGTTTTTATGAGTGGGTAGATTGTATTTTTTCCTATTACCTGTCAAACCCCGTCATTCCTTTGGCATGCACTGTGTAACGAGATGCAGCTAGCATCGGACGGTCGCTCGCTCATTTTCGACTAATTTTACCGCCATATTGGTTGAGGTTCGCTTGCCTCCCAGAGTGAATTGATATTCAATAACTGTTGTGATTTGTAATTTGTGCCTTCAAGAACATTTCTTCAGAGTGCGTATTTTGGTTGGCCAACCACGTCGAGACCAGACAGCAGACCAGAAATAATCAGGTTAGTGCATTGCCGATCCTTTCTCCTGTGTGCCTAAAAACCAAAATACCTAATCCTATCGCAAAAATACAGTCCACTTTCAAATTAATTTAAATCCGCAAAAAACCATCCCCTCAGGTGTCGAGGTCGCGTACCGCTACTTATTTAATAGATTTATGGTTAATTATGACACCACCATAACTTTTTGGTCATTTCGAACAGGATAGAATCACACTTATGTGATTATTGTATAAGTTTAATGATAATTATTGGGGAAATATAGGCGATCATTGTGCTAGTATTGAAATAATTTGTCACTTTAAATCTTGTTATACAAACCGCATCGGCAATTATTTCGCTTTATTTTCGCATCCGCATACTTAGTACATTATATTGCTAGTTATTTCCTAATATATTTCATTCCGCGTGATCAATTTTGATACACGAGTCCATACATTCCTTTGTCGTTCTAATCGTACCTACATACCACTGCACGGCCGCCATATGCAATCTTTGTAACTCAAATTGGTTCGGTTAACGACATTTATTTACTCCGACATACTCCGCTAATATTACAATCACAACAGTACAAATTCATCGTATCTTAAATTTAAATACGTAAATATTACGTCCCGCTCGCATTTATCACAATTATTGTGTTCCGCTAAGTTAGTTAACAATAGTTAGCTAACAAATCTATTTTTCTTCCGCAATTCCATATAAATAAATTCTTATATTATAACTGCATAGAATAGGTACTTTTGCATACGCGCATACCATTATAGTTAACTTGAGAAAACTATCTTATCGTATCATACTCATGCTTCCAATGCAATAGGTCCTAAGTTAATAAAGAATCGCTGTCGGTTACGTCTTTTATACGTCCTGTGTACATTATTCGCACGTGTTTAAATAAAACGTCTTAAGTCCTTAGTAAATCGTAGTGACTTACGACCTTCTGTAGCATATTCTTCGTGTTTACTAATTGATTGCTTTTGTTATTTTATTTGTTGAAATTGACTGTATAGCTACTATTTACGATGGGTAAAGGTAGAAAAGGGAGTGATCAGTTTAGCCCGGGAACAGGTTATGACGCAAGTAAAAGTCAGTTAGCACTTTACACAGTTCGGCGTGATGTTATCTATAAACGGGTAGAAAACATTCTGGAATTGGCTTACAAAGCCGAGACAGATCCCGCACAGTTCAGGGCATTTAAGGCAAGTGCATTGAATATAGACGCATTGCGTAACGATTATGAAAAGGTTTTAGAATCGTATAACTTGTTGTTTTTACAACTTAATCCTGAGTCACAAGTTGATTACGAGTCGTGGACTTCTTTTGAGGAAATGTACTGCTATATTAAATACATATTGTCAGAAAATGAAGTATGTTCAGTCTCCGTGGTTCAGTCCCCTGATGTTAATAGGTCACAACCCCGTTTGCCAGTAATTGAATTACTTTCCTTCGATGGACAACCGCAAAACTGGCCGCTGTTTTATCAGCAATTTAAGAGTATGATACATGATAATAAATCACTAACTGATAGTGAAAGGATTTATTATTTAATTGGCAAATTGAGTGGCACGGCACGCGACATTTGCGCCGGTTTGCCTGCTACTGCCCAAAATTATAGCATTATTTGGAATGCTTTAATTGAGAAATATGATGACAAAAGATCGCTAGCCTGTACTTATCTTAAGCAGTTGTTGCAGTTTAAATCGCTATCGACTGGGAGTTCGCTCGGTTTGGATTCATTTATAAATAACTTTGATACATCCGTAAACGCGCTCAAAGAGATGAAACTGAACGATTTAACAGATTTCATCTTCTTACAATTGGCATTACAAAAATTAGATGCAGAAACAATTAAATTATTTGAAATTGCTTATCGCAAGGAAGATATTCCAACTTACAAAAGTTTAATTGAGTTTGTCAAAGAACAAAGCAAAGTGTTATCTCGGACACCTAATGCTGTTATTAGTAACAAGCCGATATTTAACTCGCCTAAGTCACATATCCCGAGAGTCATCACAAAATCATTCGTATCAGGGCCGGACTCGGGCAGTTCGAATATTAATATTAATTGCGGACTATGTAAAACTAAACAACATGAGCACCTATATTTGTGTTCGGCTTTTATGAAAATGACACCGCACGAAAGATATAATTTCATTAAATTGAACGCATATTGCAACAATTGCTTAAGTGTAAAACATAAAACGTCAACTTGTACTTCGACGCGAAATTGTTCTCATTGTTCAGCGAGACATCATTCGTTGTTGCATTTTAACGTTAGTTCGAAGTCCAATTGTAATGTCGGAACAACTGTTTCCAAACCCGCTAATAATTTTAATTGTGAAAAAATCGGAGATTCTAAATCCGTCCCAGGCGTGCGTACGTTATCTCACGAGGAAAATAATTTGTTTAATATTCCGCTAATGTTGATAATATAACTAGTGCAGTTATGGTCGACCAAAGCATTCCGCATTCCTCTTCGAGTGATCGTAGCATTTGCACTATTTCGTGCGACAGTAATAATTGTCTACAAACGACAACGTTACTGGCCACCGCAAAAATAAAAGTTATTGATTCTTTTAACCGCACTCACGTGTTGAGATGCTTGGTCGATCCAGGCTCTCAAAGTGATTATATAACCGCTCCTTGCTGTAAGCGACTATCGCTACCTATAAACAAACAAACCCGCTATTCTGAAGTGCAAGGTATCGGTGGGACTTCGCAAAAAATATTAGGTGTAACTTCACTTAAATTCACGCCACGAGTAGGAAACCCGCGTCGTGGACCGGATTACGACGCAGTTGCCTAGTGCGCGCGTAGATAACGCTTCACTCGGATATATTAAAAACTTACCGCTGGCAGACGATGACTTTTCACAACCTGGGCCAATAGATATGCTGATAGGTGTGAAACTTTACTGTGAAATTTTATTGTTTGATAAAATTAAAGGCCCATCCGATAATATGCCAAATGCTTATGAAACTACCTTAGGGTACATATTAATGGGTGACGCTCCTATAGTTGATTCCCAACCCGCTCCGCACACGCTCTGTGCTTTTAGCTGTGACCCGCTTCATCAACTGGTCGAGAAATTTTGGTCTGATGAGGAAATACCCTCGCGTACTTTTTTAAGCCCCGACGACCAAAAATGTGAGGATATTTTTACTTCGACGACTGTTCGTAATGCTGACGGCAGTTACTCAGTTGATCTTCCATTCAAAGATAATCCCGAAAAATTGGGAGATTCTTTTAGAACAGCAAAAAAGCGCTTTTTACTTCTCGAGAAAAAGTTCTCGAAGGATCCCGCACTTAAATCTAGTTATGACAATGTTGTCCACGATTACCTAACTGAAGGTATACTCTCCCGCACCGCACCCGAAGAGTCTCTCTCTCCTGGCTATTTTTTACCGCACCATCCTGTAATTCGCAACGATAAAGCTACATCCCAGGTCCGGCCAGTTCTGGATGGATCTGCTAAAAGTGACACAGGGTTGTCACTTAACGATATTTTATATACTGGATGTAATTTACAGGCAAATATATTTACAATTTTATTAAATGTCCGCATATTCAAAGTCGCATTTTTTGCTGACGTGAAACAAATGTATTTACGCATTCATGTGAACGCACAGCATCATAAATATCAAAGGATATTGTATCGATTTGATGATACTGATCCGCTAGAGGTATATAACTATACTCGAGTATCTTTTGGGTTGCGAAGTTCGCCATATTTGGCGCTGAGAACCCTACGTCAGCTTGCTGCTGATGAACGGCATAAATGGCCAACTGCGGCTGCCGTGTTAGAGAGAGATGTCTATATGGACGATCTCGCATCTTCTGCTTCTTCTCTCGGAGAAGCAGTAAAGACAGCGGACGAACTTATCAACCTCTTCAAGGCTGGGGGGTTCGCCCTAGTTAAATGGACATCTAACTCGCGCGAACTACTCGAGCACATACCTGAGTCACACCGGAAGTCTGAATCTATTTCCTTTGATGACGGAAATACCTTCAAGATCTTAGGTTTGCGATGGCTGCCCGCGCAGGACATGTTCGTGTTCGATACCTCTAGACCGCCCGCGCTGTGTACTAAACGCGCTATCCTATCCGCTACCGCTCGGTTATATGACGTGCTCGGTCTCGTCGGCCCGGTTATTTTATACGCTAAATTAATAATTAAGGAGCTGTGGCTTATGAATTTGCAATGGGATGACATAGCGCCCTCTCGCATCGTCAATTTGTGGCAACAATATTTATCAGAGCTGCCGTTGATATCTCAGCTTAATTTCCCGCGACATCTAGGTGTAGAAGCTCAAGTCTCATTGGTAGGTTTCTCAGACGCCAGCGAGGCCGCCTACGGCTGCGTAATATATCTACATGTTGTCAACGCCGAGCAGCCACCGATCGTAACGCTTGTCTGTTCTAAGTCACGAGTAGCTTCCGCTAAACCAAAAATTACTTTAGCGCGTTTAGAACTCAATGGAATTTTATTAATGTCAAGGCTTCTACGCGAAGTTCACGACACGCTGTCTATAAGACATAAAATTGATAATGTTTATTGTTTTTCTGACTCAGAAGTTGCCCTATGTTGGTCGGTTGCTTCGCCACATAGGTTCGACACCTATGTCGCCAAACGCATTTCACAAATTCAGACAAATATTTCGCATGATAACTTATATCATATTGCTGGAGTGCTCAACCCCGCTGACGCTATTAGCAGGGGTCTCACTCCCTCCCAGCTCATGCAGCATGAGTTGTGGTTCCATGGACCGCCATGGCTAGCACGGCCTTTAAACCACTGGCCTTTACAAAAGTTTATTCCCAACCGCTCATCTTCGCCAGAGGAGATGTCTACTGTGCTTACACAAATTGAGGCAGTGCTCAATAGCAAACCTCTATATGCTCAAAGTTCGGATCCCTCAGAATCGCTTGCGCTAACTCCGTCCCATTTTTTGTCTACATCTCCGTTAGAGTACCTTCCCGCACCCGACTTGTCCGACGAACGAACCAATTTGTTGTCTCGTTTTCTATTAATGGATTCGCTAGTCCAGTCATATTGGAAGCGATTCAAATGTGAGTATCTGCATAATTTGCAGCAACGCGAGAAGTGGAATACTTCTGCAAATCCAATAACGGTCGGCACGGTGGTACTGTTAAATGTCGATAATGTTCCGCCGCTACAGTGGCCATTACGAGTTATAACTAACGTTTATCCCGGTAAGGACGGAATAACGCGTGTTGCGGAAGTAAAGACGAAAGTTGGAACGTATAAACGTCCTGTAGTACGTCTTTGCCCTCTCCCGACTCAATGAGTCAATCTTAATTAAAATATTTAGTATTTAAGTCCGCGTCTTTATCTGCGGACAATCTTAGTTAAGGTTAATTTTAGTAGCGTAGTGTGTTTTCATAAATACTTATTTCGCGCACAAACTATTGTGCTTTTCCTAGTTTAAGTTTTCTTACTATTTACTTACCGCTAAGCACAATGATCGCACCCCGCTCTTTATAAATAGAGCAGAGCACTTCAGCTCTTTTTCTTTGAAGGGTTCCTTCAAGGCCGGGGGGATGTTGGGTTTCGTTTTTTATGTTTTTATGAGTGGGTAGATTGTATTTTTTCCTATTACCTGTCAAACCCCGTCATTCCTTTGGCATGCACTGTGTAACGAGATGCAGCTAGCATCGGACGGTCGCTCGCTCATTTTCGACTAATTTTACCGCCATATTGGTTGAGGTTCGCTTGCCTCCCAGAGTGAATTGATATTCAATAACTGTTGTGATTTGTAATTTGTGCCTTCAAGAACATTTCTTCAGAGTGCGTATTTTGGTTGGCCAACCACGTCGAGACCAGACAGCAGACCAGAAATAATCAGGTTAGTGCATTGCCGATCCTTTCTCCTGTGTGCCTAAAAACCAAAATACCTAATCCTATCGCAAAAATACAGTCCACTTTCAAATTAATTTAAATCCGCAAAAAACCATCCCCTCAGGTGTCGAGGTCGCGTACCGCTACTTATTTAATAGATTTATGGTTAATTATGACACCACCACATATACTTGTGCCTTATCGGTCTTCTTTCATTCTATCCTGATTCATGTTCACCTACATGTTCTGTATTTGCAGGTACAGTCAAGGAACTTAATTCCCTACCCATTTCTTTAAAATGTCGTTAGACATTCGCAATGCAATAAGGTCGAAATTTCTATTTTAATAGTATTGAAATGTCAATACGTATTATTTGTCACTTCACATTACAGATAACCTTTTTGCGAAAAGTTCACATTAGCTTTTTTTCTACATTTGTCATGTGTCAGTGTCAATCGAGACAATTGTAAAATAAATTTCACGTTATTCACTTGAAAAATAAAATGCTTTCCGCTAACCGCAAACTATTAAGAGCTCAAATAGTGGAGTTACACCAGGAAAGAATAGGGATTCATGAGATAACACGTTCAAAAGTTCAGTTCACCACAGTTCACCATGTCAACGTAGTTAATCTGTTGCCTAGTTACTAACAAAACACAATACATGCGATATGTCAAAGTAACGCCGCCGTGCTCTAGCTAGCTCTTATGGTGACGGTTTGCTATACGATATTTAACCTTAGGTGGGTTGGAAATTAAATTCCTTGACTGTACATGAAAATATTGCACTACGGTATACAAGTTCGTTGAAAGGTATTAAGAAAATAACTTCACTAATATTTAGTTTTATAATTATAAAAGTACCTAAGAAAATGCTCACAGTTATGTACCTTATTTATTTTATTTATTTATTTATTTATATATTTGTCTCAGGCGACAAGGCCCCATTTACAAATACCTTGCAGACTAACATACGTACATATCAATATACAATACAAAAAATTAAAATTAACAACATTTCAGTTATAAATAATATTAATAGGTATTCATTAAAATATAATCCATAAAAAAAAACATGTCAATTTAGAATTTAGAATATAGGTGTTAGTAACATTATTTTACATCTAGTGTTAGTACATAAACATTATGGGATGGAGCTTAGTTAACCTTAAAAATATAAAATAAAAATAAAGTATTTCTGACATTGAACACAAAAAAATAGTGATTCTAGGCTAGTATGCTAGTAATATAAGTGATGATACGCTGTCACATAAACTTGGAAAGACAGAGCCTACTTTTACTTACACCAATTCCATGGAAATGCTATAAATTCTTAATAAGACCAACATTTTCTATGTTTTCAAAGATATTCCTTTCAATCAATCGTATTTTTGCTTTTATTATGAATAAATATATACCTGACACAGATGGAACAAGTGCCGACAGTAAATGTGTAGATGGGTCCTAAACTGGAACATTAGGGATCCATTTGAACCCTTCCACAGACGAAACAATACGATAACGCCGTTATGTAGGTACAAGTCACTATTTGAAGAGCTTATATGCTTCAATAACTTTAGGAAAATAAGCCTTATTTACTTAGAAATATAATTTAGTTTGCGTTTGTGTACGTCGGCCTCATTGAAGATGATTTATTTTCGATTACGCAGTCCAATAGGGTTGTCAATCCTAGTCTGTTCTATTAAAACCCCGATAGCTGTGCAGGCTTAGGCTGTGGGTAGGTAGTAGTATTTTAATGTGTCAATAAATATTATAGCTTCCACTGTAAAATCGAGTGTTTCACATTAATCTTTTTCAAAGATATATTTATTGCTAGGTTAAGTAGAACCCATTCAAATTGATGTGTTACTTTTTCATGTGTATCAAGGTAGTACTATACTATTGGTGTAAGAAAAGCAAGAGACAATTTATGGCTAAAACCTTCTATTATTTTTACGTATCTTTTAAAGAAATAAACAGTTATTCTTTTGCAATTGAAGTAATTATGCAAAGCCAAGATTGCCAAGAAAGAATTTTATATAATAAACTAGCTGTTGCCCGCGACTTCGTCCGCGTAGAACATGTTATCGTCTAAATGTTTGTTTAAGGAATTAATTAAAAAAAAACCGTAGTTACAAATTTTTTACTTTAAAAATGTCTTGCTCTCTACATAAACTTCGAACCCCCTTTTAATATTATGCTAGATTTGGGTACTGTGGCAATACAGCTGTGGACTTATCGGCGGGAGTTTTGCGCGGCCGCCCCCACGGGGGTGTTGCGCTGATGTGGCGTAAGGACCGGTTTCCGTGCGTTAATGTAATAAAGTGTAACAGTGTTAGACTAGTAGCTATTAAGGTTTCTATGAGTGACAGATCTATGATCGTTTTTTCGGTATACATGCCAAATGACGACCGCGAGAACCTTATAGAGTTTACGGCATGTTTAGGAGAAATATATGCAATCATTGATAACGAACAAGTGGATCTAATATATTTGTTAGGCGATTTTAATGCACACCCTGGCATGCCCTTCTATAATGAATTATACAGTTTTTGTAGTGAACAACAATTATGCATAGTGGACTCGGAGATCTTGCCGGCGGACTCGTATACTTACGTCAGCGATAGTCACGGGTGTATGCGGTGACTTGACCACTGTGTAACTACAAAAGCGGCTAGGCAAACAGTCATCGCTGCCAAGATACATTATGATGTGTATTGGTCTGATCACCTACCTATAGAAATTACATGTAATTTATGTAAAAATGTACCTAAAAATAATATTGAAAATTGCGATTTTGGTAACCACTATATTTTGAAGGGGATATTGTGGGGTGAAAGGGAACAATCTCAGATACATGAATATTTAAACATATGTAATAGTAAATTAAGAGACATTGATTTTCCTACTGAGTTACAACAATGTTGTGATAATTTGTGTAGTAATACTGATCACAGGAAAATCATAGATAATATGCATATTTCAATTATAATGGTACTCAAAGAGGCTTCTGTTACCAGTTCTGTCAAAAACCACAGGTTCCGTGGATATGTTACGGGCTGGAATAAACACGTGAGGGGGGCTCACCAGAGAGCAAGGTTTTGCTTTCAGGAATGGTACTTGCACGGCAAGCCCAAGGCAGGCCGACTGTATGAGGAAATGTGTTGTTCTAGAAAAGACTTTAAAGCTAAACTTAAGTATTGTCAAAATAATAAAGATCAAATTAAGATGGATATAATTGCCTCGCATCATAGGTCTAAGAATTTTGTGCAGTTTTGGAAATCGACCAACAAAATTAATCCTAGGGGGAGCCTTCCGGTAATTGTTGATGGTGTTAGTGAGCCCAGTGATATCGCTAATCTTTTCAAGGACCAGTTCAAAGTGGAACCTCCGGGGGTTGAGGCGAGGCACCCGGTGCACGATACTGGACAGTGTGTGGGTGGCAGCTTAATCAGAATAACACCAGCGGAAATCTCTAAAGTTATTTGCCAAATGACGAGAGGCAAGTCACCCGGACACGACGGTCTTAGCATCGAGCATCTGCAACATGCTGGTGCTCATCTCCCGAGGGTTCTTGCTATGTTCTATACATTTTGCGTTCGCCATAACTACTTGCCGGACGACCTCATGAGGACCATTGTAGTACCCGTTATAAAAAACAAAACAGGTGATGCCTCCGACAGGTCTAACTACATGCCAATTTCTCTGGCCACTATTCTGGCGAAGGTACTGGACAGTGTGCTTAACACATACCTAATTAGACACATAAACCTTCACGATGCCCAGTTCGGTTTTCGGCCTGGGCTATCAACGGAAGCGGCTATACTTTGTCTAAAGCACACTGTTCAGTATTACACTGATCGGAATACACCAGTATTTGCATGTTTCTTGGACTTGTCGAAGGCATTTGACCTGGTATCATACAAGGTGTTGTGGGATAAACTGAGAAATGATACAAGTTTACCAGTAGAAGTAGTAAATATGTTTGATTACTGGTATGAACATCAGGACAATGTCGTCCGATGGTCGGGGGAGTACTCAGATCCTTATAAAATGAAGTGTGGTGTGAGACAGGGGGGGTTAACCTCACCCACGCTATTTAACGCGTATGTAAATGGGTTGATTGAGGAACTCAGCAGCTCTGGCGTGGGATGCTCGGTGGATGGGTGTTTTGTTAATAACATCAGCTATGCCGACGACATGATGCTGCTGAGTCCCTCAATAAACGGTCTAAAAATAATGTTATCCATATGTGAAAGGTTTGCTGCGACCCACGGTCTCAAATATAATGTTAAAAAGAGTGAAGTTCTCGTATTTAAATCTGGCAATAAAACGTACTCTATTCCGCCCATAAGTCTCAACGGTTCTCCTCTTCAGACTGTGTCTAAATTTAAATATTTGGGACATTGGGTCACAGACACCCTCAAAGACGATGTCGACATAGAAAGGGAACGCAGAGCACTGTCGGTTAAGAGTAATATGCTATCACGCAGGTTTGCACGCTGTTCGCGCGAGGTGAAGATAACACTGTTTAAAACTTACTGCCAAAATCTATACACGTGCAACCTGTGGAGCAACTACACCAAAAAGACCCTCAGTGCTCTGCGCGTCCAGTACAATAACGCCTTCAGGGGGTTGTTGGGGCTGCCCTGGCGCTGCAGCGCGTCAGGGATGTTCGCCGCGTGGAGCACCGACGGTTTCCAAGCCGTGCTGCGCAAGCGGCAAGCATCCTTGGCCGAGCGCGTACGGGGCAGCGCCAACGCTCTCCTGAGGGTGATCGCCGGGAGGATGGACAGCCCTATTCTAGTTCACTGGATGTCCATGCATGTGTATGCCAACTATAATTATACTTTCCACTAACATTAGTAATGATAAGTAAAGTAGTATAAGTTTTTTACTAACATAATATGGATGTGTGTACGAAATAAATGCTTTCATTTCATTTCATTTCATTTCATTTAACCTTCTTAGGCGATAAATAAAAAATAAAGCTGAAATAAGTTTTGTAGTCTTTCAGCAAACAGTCTACAACCGAAGTTACAAATCCCTTACATTAAAAATTACTTGCTCGCCATACAAACTTGGAATCCCCTTTAGAGCTTGAATTTAAAAAAAAAACCGGCCAGGTGCGAGTCGGACTCACGCACGAAGGGTTCCGTACCATTATCTATAAAAAACTATTTAATTCTATGTTTTTAGTATTTGTTGTTAGAGCGGCAACAGAAATACATCATCTGTGAAAATTTCAGCTGGAACTATCACGGTATCAGTGAGATACAGCCTGGTGACAGACAGACGGACGGACGGACGGACAGCGGAGTCTTAGTAATAGGGTCCCGTTTTACTCTTTGAGTACGAAACCCTAAAAACGCTGAAATAAGTTTTGTAGTCTTTTAACAAACAGGCTAGGATCGAAGTTACAAATCTCATACTTAAAAATTTTCTGACTCTATACCAACTTTGAACCCCCTATTAACGCTTTTCAAGGAAAAATTAAGAAGAATAGTTTTTTTTGTTGTAATAAGCATTTTTTCTACAAACTATCAAATATCTAAGCTCAATAAAAGTGTTTCCCATACGAATCTTGCACCCTTTTTAACCCCTTAAGGGGTGGTATTTTCCAAAACGCTGAAAGTATTTTATTTGTAAGCTTTCTACAAAGTTTTAAAAAGAAAGTGCTTTTTTTTCTGAAAGTGTTTTTTTATCAATAAGTAATCTATCTACACCTTTCAAGCTTTTATCTCAAAAAAGAGTTTCCCTCATACAAACTTTGCAACCCTTAGTAACCCCCTCAGGGGTGGAATTTTACGCTGAAAGTTCTTTATTTATATTCTAATAAGTAAGCTATCAAATACAAAGTTTAAAGTCTCTTGCTAAAAAAAGAATGTTGCACTCCCTTTTAACCCCCTAAGGGGTTAAATTTTCTAAAACACTGAAAGTTCTTTTTAGGGTTCCGTACTCAAAGAGTAAAATGGGACCCTATTACTAAGACTCCGCTGTCCGTCCGTCCGTCCGTCCGTCTGTCTGTCACCAGGCTGTATCTCACTGATACCGTGATAGTTCAAGTTGAAATTTTCACAGATGATGTATTTCTGTTGCCGCTATAACAACAAATGCTAAAAACAAAATAAAATAAATATTTTTATTGACACTTAGCTGGTTTTTTTTGTATTTCAATAAGTAGGTAATCTTTCTCCAAACGTTTAACCTTGTATCTCAAAAAATAATTTCCCTCATACAAACTTTGCAACGATTTTAACAACCCTTAGGGGTGGAATTTTCCAAAACGCTGAAAGTGCTTTATTTTTATGCTAATAAGTAAGCTTTCTACAAAGGTTTAAGTCTCTAGCTAAAAAAACATGTTTCCTCCATACAAATGTTGCACCCCCTTTTAACCTCCTTAGGGGTGGAATTTTCTAAAACGCTGTAAGTTGTTTTTTTGTATTTCAATTAGTAATCTTTCTACAAACTTTAAAGCTTCTATCTCAAAAAAGAGTTTCCCTCATACAAACCTTGTAACCCTATTTAGCCCCCTTAGGGGTTGAATTTTCCAAAACCCTGAAAGTTCTTTATTTTTATTCTAATAAGTAATATTTCCACAAAGATTAAAGACTCTAGCTCAAAAAATAAAGTTTCCACCATACAAACTTTGCAACCCTATTTAACCCCTTAGGGGTAGAATTTTCCAAAACGCCGAAAGTACTTTATTTTAATTCCAATAAGTAAGCTTTCTACAATGTTTGAATTCTCTAGCTAGAAAAAAAATGTTTCCTCCATACAAATGTTGCACCCCCTTTTAACCCCCTTTGGGGTAGAATTTGCTAAAACGCTGAAAAAGGTTTTTTTTTATTTCAATAAGTAATCTTTCTACAAACTTTTAAGCTTCTATCTCAAAAAAGCGTTTCCCTCATACAACTTTGCAACCCTATTTAACCCCTTAGGGGTGGAATTTTCCAAAACACTGAAAGTGTTTTATTTTTATTCTAATGAGTAAGCTTTCTACAAAGGTTTAAGTCTCTAGCTAAAAAAACATGTTTCCTCCATACAAATGTTGCACCCCCTTTTAACCCCCTTAGGGGTGGAATTTTTTAAAACGCTGTAAGTCTTTTTTATGTATTTCAATTAGTAATCTTACTACAAACTTTAAAGCTTCTATCTCAAAAAAGAGTTTCCCTCATAAAAACCTTGCAACCCTTTTTAGCCCCCTTAGGGGTTGAATTTTCCAAAACCCTTTAAGTGCTTTATTTGTATTCTAATGAGTAATATTTCCACAAAGTTTAAAGACTCCAGCTCAAAAAATAAAGTTTCCACCATACAAACTTTGCAACCCTATTTAACCCCTTAGGGGTGGAATTTTCCAAAACGCCGAAAGTACTTTATTTTAATTCCAATGAGTAAGCTTTCTACAATGTTTGAATTCTCTAGCTAGAAAAAAAATGTTTCCTCCATACAAATGTTGCACCCCCTTTTAACCCCCTTAGGGGTGGAATTTTCTAAAACGCTGAAAGTTGGTTTTTCGTATTTTAATAAGTAATCTTTCTACAAACTTTTAAGCTTCTATCTCAAAAATAAGTTTCCCCATACAAATTTTGCAACCCTTTCTATCCCCCTTAGGGGTGGAATTTTCCAAAACGCTGAAAGTACTTTATTTGTATTCTACAAAGTAATCTTTCCACAAAGTTTAAAGACTCCAGCTCAAAAAATAAAGTTTCCTCCATACAAACTTTTCACCCCTATTTAACCCCTTTAGGGGTGGAATTTCCAAAAATCCCTTCTTATCCGTCGCCTACGTTATAAAAGGTAGTATGGGTGTAAATTTCAAGTTTCTAGTTCCAGTAGTTTCGGCTGTGCGTTGATGATCTGTCAGGAAGTCTTCTTTTATATATATAGATAGATGAAACATCAAGTGAGATTTTATTGTTATGATCACATTTTGTATAGGGATGGTATTATGCCAACAGACATCATAACTTTTTTTTATAAGTTGGTTTCTATTTTAACCATCAGTTTTATTGTGAGTAAGTATAAAGAAACTTGATTCTACAATCAACTTAACCCTAGAAATTAAAATATACACAAAGACTTACAGCTAAAAATAAAAATATGTACATATTTACAAATTTCCTACAAAGTAGTCCCCCAGGTCAGCGCTCTGCGGTAGGGTGCCCATAAGGCTGGCTACGTTTCCTCGCTGAATGACGATGCCAATTCTTTGACCGAGGAACAAGTCAGCCCTGGTCAGCAGTGTGCTCGACGAGACGTTTTTTTAGGACCCGGTATAGATCTTGGGCGTCTGGACCCCACAGCCCAAGCGTCTCTACTGCGAAAGCCGCAAACACATGGTTGGCTGCAAGGCCCGTATATTTGCGGCGTGAGATTCGCAGACTAATTCTATATAGGGCTTAGTTTGGACTTAAATTGAAAATAAATAGAAGTGAAATCAAAACCTACCTATATAACCTACCCTAATTTATCAAGTGTAACAATACTATGAAATACGTCCAGGCGATTTGTGGATCTTTACTTCTATTTTCTATCGGGCATATCTCATGTAATTTGTTCTTTATAACCAAGCAAGAATAACATTAATTCGTTTCATAAAGTTTCAAACACCAGTTACTCGCGAATAAACAAATTGATAGATACTAGCCAGATGTCGTAAATAGAACCGTTTTTCCCCCGAAGGGCAAAAAACGGATATTTAGGTTTCTGCCTTCGCTTGAACCACAGTTGAGATAACACCCTTGTAACTCAGCCCTAATTATCTGAATTATGTGTCTACTAGCGCCATCTATCACGCTTCCATAGTACTAACGGCCGCCCGATGCCAGCGCGTGGCTGCTTGCTCTTCAGTACCTCTCATTAGTGCCGGCAAGGCCCTTAGGCGTGGTTCAAGCTTCGGCAGAAACCTAAATATCCGTTTTTTGCCCTTCGGGGGAAAAACGGTTCTATTTAGATGTTCGTGCCTTCGCTTGAACCACAGTTGAGACGTGTTTAAACTCTGCCGGCGCTGGATCGGGCGTACTGTGACCGGTTATGTATGATAACCTAAGTAAAAACAAGGTATTTAAATATGGAAATGAAATACACACCGTTTCAAGAAGGAATGTTTGTGTAATAATAGAAATCATCACCTCATATTATAATAATTAGTTTTTTAACGAAAACAGCTTTATGTGCAAATAACTAATTAATTGATTACCTTTTGACCATTTTTTGCAAGTTACGTATGGTAAGTACATTATACTTGATAATTTTAACAAAATAAATTAATCAACAGGAGAGAAACAACCGCTCAGGTTAATATTACAATTTGTTGTCGTCGATCGAATCTCCCTAAAATAATGATTGAAGAAAGTACTTTTCGATCTCCAGTTTCCTCTGTTTAAAAGCTCGTCTATATCTATATTCTTGTGTGTCCAATTATTTGTAGCTACACCAGCCCTTATGCTTCCAGGTGGGGATGATATATGAGCTTCTCTAAATAACGTTTTTAACCATCCCGCTATGACTGCACGCGATGCTTCCTTGACTATTCCCCGTGTAGTGATGAAGAGGTTTTCTAAATGTCTTGCTGATCGACGTTCTTGTGATAAAGAGATTACTCGTTTAATCCAATGCACTATATTAAACCTTAAGGCTGGCATACCAACCTGATTGTCTGTATGAAGAATTATCTGTTTTGGACCCGTATTTTGGCCAAAAAATCAACTCGTCTTCTTTCTCTTCAAAGTGCTCTGGCAGTATACTTAACAGTGTTAAATCGTGCACCCTCCTACCTGATGCCAGCAGCAATAGTGTACAGGTATGACGACAAACCGCAAACAGATTTTTGTCATCAAAACTATATGACTCCATGAATTTCAGAAGTTCATCCATTTTCCACGATAGAGGAACTTTGCTTTTTGGTTTTTTGGAGAGTATTCCTTTGATTGTGTGAGCCCCACAATCGGGTGTGAAGCTAAGTGGGTACTCCTATGTGGGTTTGCAAAGGTAACTACTACCGATTTATGAACTAGAATAGTACTGGGTACTAGGTAATAGTACTTTTACATCTTCCCACAAATAGCAAAGAAACCGTGCTAGATCAGAAGGATCTGGGTTGGTAATACTGATACTGTTTTGAGTTGCCCACGTACACCACCTCGGCCACGCTGGCCGATATGTATTTAGAGTGGTTTTTTCCAAGAAGCATGTAGAAGTGCTAATTGGGAATCATTCCAGCTTAACAGTGCATTGGCCCAGCCCGTACTGTCCAAACCTGCAAATTGAGGTTATTTACCCCCGGTGGAGGTAAGTTGGTCTCCAGATCTACCAGATGGTGAGAGAGGTCTGGGATCTTCCAAGGCTGTTTGTTGGGTTGCCCGTTGTTTTAATGCTGGCGTCCAGAATGCCTTGTGCCACTCTGGAGCTTATTATAAGGTAAACTCCTGTCGACTGCTGAAGGTGATGGAGTACTCTTGGGATCAAAGCTGGGGGTAGGAATATCCAGCCTAGGCTGTATTCCCAACTTCGACTGAAGGCATCTGTGTACAGACTTCTCTGATCCGTTGCATCCTCTGATACGTAATTTGTTACAACTGCAGATCTCATCGATGCAAACAAGTCTATATCTGGAGTGCCCAGGAGTTGGAAGATTACGTTTGTTATCGAGGGTTTCAGGTGCCACTCTGGTAGATTTTTTGATCTGGAGAGACTGTCCGCCAGGCCGTTGTATGGGCCAGGGATGTAGCGAGCTGTCAGAGAGCAATTGTAATGATTGCACAAGTGAAGGATGTTCAATGTTGTGTCTAGAAGCCTTCTTGATCTTGTGCCGCCTTGTTTGGTTATATACGCAGCCGCAGTTCGATTGTCCGTCTGCCATACAACCCCGACGTCTTTCAGCGACGGCCCTAGGACTTTGATGGTTTCGTAGAGTGCCCACAGAGCAGCTTTTGGTTGCAATGCCATTGTTGTTGAAGTTTGTCCCAGTGCCCCCAAAGTTTATTGTTGTTTGCTATTGCACCCCATCCTGTGTCTGCCGCATCGGTGGTGATGAATATTGTAGGTCATTGTAGTATGAGCGAACTTTTGTTTAAATTCTTTGTCCACCATTCTAGTTCAGCCAGGCTTGCGTCTGACATCGGGTATCATGTGTGACGTTTTGACTGCGGGAGCTTGTTTAAGTCTATCTGTAAACGACGACAATGTAGCCTCCCCAATGGAACGGTGAAAGACGCAATGTTTAATTTTCCTAGTAGGATTTTGGCGTCTTACCAACTCCAGCGTTTTTCTTTGGAGAATCTTTCGGTTAGTGCTAGTATTTGTTTCACTTTTGAGCCCGAAAGCAGCTTTCTGTTCACTTGAGTGTCCCAGGTTATGCCTAAATATTCCAATCGCCGAGTTGGTTCTAGTTGGGACTTCGTTTTGTTGACTGTCCAACCGAGCTCTTCCAATTTCTGTACTACAAATATTGCTTGGTTGTTCTAGCGTGTCCAGATTCAGATGGCACACGAGGAAGTCGTCTAGATAAACTATCATTTTTACGTCTGCAATCTGTCTGAACCAATGTGCTAACCAGTTTGTCACCCTTGAAAAGGCATGTGGCGCACTTGACAGACCGAACGGGAGACATGTCATCTCGTAGATTCTTCCTTTGTATGCCAGAGACAGGAATCTGCAATGCGTTGGTACTATCGGAACGTGATAGTAGGCTTGCGAGATGTCTTTATTTATCATGTAGTCCTTTGGACTCAAAACGGTCAGGTAGTGATTTAATAACTTGAATCTTGGGGCATAAACGTACTGATTTAACCTTTTTAAATTAAAAATTGGTCAGTTCGTCCCATCGGTCTTTTTTCTGAGAAACATTGTTGAAAGGAATCCCCTTTGATGTCTGCTTTCTCGAATAGCTCCGTTTTTTAACATCATTTGGATTTCGTTCCCCATTTCTCTGGTGGAACGGATTATGAACGGCTTTCGATGTTTTGACAGGTTTACCAATGGTGGTTTCTTTTGAAAGGGGATCCTGTAACCTGATAGTATTTCTAAAACTAGTGATGGGGCGGGGCTCCTATTTGGGACCACGATTTTAAATGGGACAACAATTGACCTGCCCTGAAGTCATTGTTTCTTGATGCCCCTCCACTTGTTTCTTCCTCCTGTACTTCTATTGCCTTTTTCGCCATACGGCAAGTTTCGTTTAGTGTTGTTGTTGGAGGTAGAAGGAAAGTATCTAGTGTCCTGTTTTGATGCCCCTCTTGTTTGACCTTTTCGATCATTGTTCTCGGCTCTATGAGGGACCCTGTTGTCACTTCTAGTAGACTGGTATGGTTTGAATGGTTTTCTGAATGGAAAAATCTTTTGTATGCCTCCTTGATCCTTTACCGTTTGAGAGAGTTCGGGCTCTCGGAATAAATGCGACTCTGAAGGCGGTATGCTGTGGAGTACTTCGTGTAGCACCTTATTATTTATTTTGTACTTGTGTCTTCTTTGTTGGATAATTTCTGCTCGACGACCGCAGACATATTGAAGGAGGTCATCCGAGCTCTTGCGAAATTTAGAATTGTTGGCAAGGAATTCTTCTCCTACCTTTTGTTTTAATTTGTCTGGCAATCTGTCACACAGCTCATCAAAAATCTGCCTCTGCTGCAGCAGACCATTTGTAATTGCACCCAACGTAAGCTCGGCTTTCTCCAGTATGGATACTGAAGTCCACTTAGGTGTGATACCCGCGAATTGGTTGTTAACATTCAAAGCTGAGAATACCGGGGTGGCCTGACATTGTTTTTTAACATCTTTATATTTTATATTGGTCCACCCGTCAGTCTCTAGTCTCTGACAATCCTTGCCCTGTTGTGCAAGGACGGGATCCGCCTTTGAAAACTTCGTTTCTGATTCGTTTGAATGAGGTTTGAAATCAAACGGTGGCGAAGCATCCGTCGATTCACCAAATTCATCAACAAAATCATAGACAGCCTTAAAAAATGCAATAACACGTAAACTATATTTCATAGTACCAATATATTTTAAAGTTACATATATACTAGTCTCATATGTCATAATAGTTAAAAACCAAAGTTCGCCCGTATTCCTCGCGGGGTCTTTGGATCATAAAACCATAGTTTATTTAAAAAAAAAAAAAAATCATCCGTCGAGTGTTTTTTCCCTTATTTTCCGTCTGGGCTGACTGGAGATCCTTAAGCGCTGCTCAGCTCTTTGGATCACTTCTATAAGTCTTTCTTCAGTTTCCTCAGCAGGTTTCGCCTACTGCGTATCCTGGTAATCACAGCTGGATCCATGTAAGATCGGGGAACGTTCAGGGGTCATCGGCGCATCCTCATAGGTGCTATCTGGGACTGACTCAAACGAATCATTTAACGCCAGACCTCTGTGCGTTGGCTGTTTCAGTTCATCGAGTTTTTTTATTTTGCTCGGCCTGCATTTCTAAGAGTTTGTTAAAAAGCTCCATTTGTTGCTGGAGAACAGTAACCATAAGGTGATCACGACTGCCTTGCTGGACAGTGCTCTTCTTCGAAGAAGGTGAGTCATCCCATGCCTCAAATTGGCGCTTTAATCGCTTTGGGGCTATGCTGGTTTTTGCCGTGTCCCCTCCTCTTCTTTTACGACAGGAAGTCGAGGAACGAGATGTACCACGAGCACTCTGGCTCATATTCCTCTCGTCAGTTAGCATTCTGGAGGTAATTTCCCGATTGGTCAATTTGCTTTGGACTCTAAGCTCCCGTATATTGTCCATGAAGGGCTTGTATGATGGAGCATGCAGTCTTTCCACAATGCTGTGTGGTGAATATAATATAAGCGCTCTTTCCATCGGCCACGTCAATAAAATCTTCCGAATGCCCCGATAAGCTGTTTCGGAGAGATCTTTAGCTTCCGAGTAGAACGCTCGTACCAGGTCGGCGGTTGGCACGCCAAACCTCACCTCGCTATCCGTACTTGGAGATATCTCGCCACCAAACAAATCCTTGCAAATTAGATCCAGGACTTTCCATTTTTCCCAACCAGTGGGGTAATTGTTTCGGATTAAATTTAAGATTGAGATGAAAACCTCTTTTTCGTCGTCGTCCTCTGGAATTTGCTAGGCTAAATCGCCCATTGTTTGCATTGCCATCATCTGTAATCAAAATGATTAACTGTAGTAGATTAGTCATCCTTTGTCATGAGACAGGTGCTGTCTTACTAGACGACCAGCAGGCATAACTAATATGTATGTAAAAGCTTAACTACTGTGAGACGACGCTTGGTCGTTGTCTTGTAAGGCGACACGCTTTTCAACAGGTGACTCGCCGGCCAATGAGGCGACAGCGTGGACGTCGGCCTATGAGGCGACAGTGTAGACGACGGCCAAAGAGGCGACAGCGTTTATGTCGGCCAGTGAGGCGACAGCATTTATGTCGACGAATGAGGCGACATGGTAGACGTCGGCCTATGAGGCGACTGTACGAGTGTCGGCCAACGAGGCGACGGTCGTCATCTGATGAGACGACGTTTGTTATGTACCCACAACACAAGTACAATAAAATTGACGGTGCCTATGGGACCTGCGGTGCCTGCGTCTCGTCGCTGGGCCATGGGCACCGAGCGGAATTATTATCTCAATCGAAAATAAGACAAATTACTTACCAAGAAATTAATTTCACTTGTTTACAAAAATATTTTTGCGCACGCGTTGTTCGGCTGAGTTACAAAAGCGTACTGAAGAGCAAGCAGCCACGCGCTGGCATCGGGCGGCCGTTAGTACTATGGAAGCGTAATAGATGGTGCTAGTAGACACATAATTCAGATAATTAGGGCTGAGTTACAAGGGTGTTATCTCAACTGTGGTTCAAGCGAAGGCACGAACACCTAAATGTAGCATTTTAGGTGCAGCAGCATGGTTGTGTTAAAGAAAGAAAGAAAGAAGACTTTTTATTTTATTCACTACACAAAAACACAGAGACAAGGGAATAGACATCAATACAAATGACACAATATATTGTGTGTGTCCTCGCGTCAGTCGGTCGCTGACTCAGCATTATGCCGAGGTGTCAGACAGACACCTAAAGCGCTGGTTAACGTAATATCAAATGTATTAACTATATAAGATTAAAACATTCAATAATATCGATTTTAAGCAATTGATGATTGTTTTACCAATTGCGTTAAAAACATTGCACCGAAAATGAGTCAAATTGTTTTTGCTAATTATTTACAAAAACTTGTCTGATGCTAAGATACCTACTGATTAACTCTAATTTGATAGGAAAATTGTTATTGATACCTTAGTCTAAGGCCTGAGTGGACGCTCGGAGCGGAGCGTTCGGCGGGGCGTGCAGAGGGGCGGGCGAGCGTGCATTCAATTTGTGCAGCGTCTACTCAGGGCACCAGTATGAGCCTCATTTGTTTAACATGCACGCCGCACGCCCCGCTCCGCCGCACGCCCGACTCGAGCGTCCACTCAGGCCTTACACTTACTGTCAGTGTCTTTAAAATTGGTACTAAGTACTTTCCTACTAAAGTAGTTTGATATGAATTGGGCTCATACACCTTTTCAACATAAAACTTTTATTAGTCGAGTAGGGTCATTTCGCCGGTTAGCGACCACTTAGCCGAGTTGCTCACTTTAGATTAGTAAATGTATACCTATTCAATGTACACACATAATAGATGGTATTCGTATAGGTTCTGAGTATAGTCAAGTTTTGAAACCTACAATAAAATATAGCACTTTCATCCATAGATTAGGAAAAAATATGGAAAAGGTTTCAAAATAGCGAATTCGCTGGATAGCGACCGCTTTAGTCGGTTTGCGACCACCTGTTAGCTAGTTGGCGACCACTCTTGCAAATTGTGTTTAAGTAGTTAATAAAACGATGCATCATCATATTCATCATCATCATCATATCAGTCGAAAGACGTCCATTGCTGGACATAGGCCTCCCCCAAAGAGTGCCATAATGACCGGTTCTGCGCCACCCGCATCCATCGGATTCCTGCGATCGTTACCAGGCCATCAGTCAACTTGTGGGGGGCCTACCCACGCCGCACCTTCCGGTACGTGGTCGCCACTCAAGAACCTTTTCGCCTCAATGGCCATCGGTTCTACGTGCAATGTGCCCCGCCCACTGCCAATTAACTTTAGCGGCTTGGTTATGCTGTGGATAGCCTTATTTCTGATACGATCACGCAGAGAAACTCCGAGCATAGACCTCTCTCCATTGCCCTTTGGGTGACTTTGAGCCTTTTTATGATGCTTCTTATGATTTCTGAAGCGACCACGTTTCGGTGCCACACGTGATCACTGGCAACACGCACTGGTCAAAGACTCTCGTCTTCAGACACTGCGGTTTATTAGACGAAAAGATGTGCCATAGCGTAGCTTCCCGAACGCTGCCCAGCCGAGTCGGATTCGACGATTGACCTCTTTCTCAAAGTTGGACCTACCTGACCTGACTGCCCTTATACTACTACAAATTGTTACTCTTCTAAATCTACTTTACATTGCTTGTCAATGCAAAATAGAATCGAAAACGGCGCGCCATCTCGCTCACACCATAGTGCTATTATATATATTGCTATTACAGTCACACATGTCGTTCATAGTAGGTATCTAAATGCCACCATTTTACAAGCTTTTATGTAACTTTTAGATTAAATTTTACTTACCTACACTAGCTTCTGCCCACGACTCCGTCCGTGTGTCTCGTTTATATCGTAGCTCCATACAAAATTTCAACCCCTATTTCAGCCTCTTAGGGGATTATTTCGGGGATAAAAACTATCCTACGTCTTTTCCCGGGACTCAAACTATCTCCATACCAAATTTCATCAAAATCGGTCCATCGGTTTAAGCGTGAAGAGGTAACAGACAGACATCAGACACACTTTCGCATTTGTAATATAACCATATCATATAATCATATGAATTATTCATTTTATAATTATTTATTATTATTATCTATATATATAAAAGAAGACTTCCTGACAGATCATCAACGCACAGCCGAAACTACTGGAACTAGAAACTTGAAATTTACACCCATACTACCTTTTATAACGTAGGCGACGGATAAGAAGGGATTTTTGGAAATTCCACCCCTAAAGGGGTTAAATAGGGGTGAAAAGTTTGTATGGAGGAAACTTTATTTTTTGAGCTGGAGTCTTCAAACTTTGTGGAAAGATTACTTTGTAGAATACAAATAAAGTACTTTCAGCGTTTTGGAAAATTCCACCCCTAAGGGGGATAAAAAGGGTTGCAAAATTTGTATGGGGAAACTCTTTTTTGAGATAGAAGCTTAAAAGTTTGTAGAAAGATTACTTATTGAAATACAAAAAATCAACTTTCAGCGTTTTAGAAAATTCCACCCCTAAGGGGGTTAAAAGGGGGTGCAACATTTGTATGGAGGAAACATTTTTTTTCTAGCTAGAGAATTCAAACATTGTAGAAAGCTTACTTATTGGAATTAAAATAAAGTACTTTCGGCGTTTTGGAAAATTCTACCCCTAAGGGGTTATTTAACCCCTTAGGGGTAGAATTTTCCAAAGTTTTATTTTATTTTATTTTATTTTATTTATTGGAGAACAAACAGAGTTAAATGTACATAATAGTTACTTACAAGCTAGATTACAAATGAACATGCATTTAGCTCCTCGACAGTTCCCACTAAAACATAATACTATAATATATTTAGTTTACTTACTAACAAACGATTTTATTACAAAAGACTACAATTTCTTACTTATATTATATTATACTTACTACCTGTACATTACAAATTACAACGAAACCATCCTACCAACCATCATCTGGGATGATTTTTAGTAGTTCATTTTTGTACTGGCTAATGGACGTGTTGAAGATGTCAACCGAGACTAGGGTCTTATTGTACTCGTCACACATGCGGCGCAGCGGCGCTCGCACGCCGGCGTTACTCTTGCAGGTTGGCACGGCGAACAGGACTGCGGCGGAGCGTGATCCGCGCCGCGGCGGCACCCGGAACTGCATACGATGCAGTAACTCGCAGCTATTGTATTTGCTTCGGCAGACTTTATACAGTACAACTGCATCTGATATTTTTCGTCGTTTTGACAGTGATGTGATTTTATATTGCTTTAGAAGATTTTTGTAAGACATTTTTTTACCCGTCAATCTCTTATGCATAATTCTTAGGATTTTTTTTTGAATCATTTCAATAGAATTGCAGTATTTGGCATAAAGAGGATTCCATATAACAGATGCATACTCTAAGTGTGGTCTCACTAACGCCTTATAGAGCAATATATATGTATCGGATCTTTTAAATACTTTAGCTGATCTAATGACGAATCCTAGCATTTGATATGCTTTGCGCACTATTTTATCGATATGTGAGTCAAAATGTAGTTTTTCGTCATATAAAACACCGAGATCACGGGCCGTTTTTACTTTCGTTATTTGTGTATTACCTATACTGTACGAAAACGTAATTTTATTTTTTTTATTCTTGGTAAAACATATTTGTATACATTTATCTACTGCTAACTGCAACCTATTCTGCTTACAATAGTCATTAAATCTGTCTAAATCTTTTTGGACTAATAAACAATCATTCAAGTTTTCTATTGCCTTATATATTTTTAAGTCATCCGCAAACAAAAGGAAGTTACTATTTTCAAAACAAGACTTAATATCATTGATAAAAAGTTGCAAAGTTTGTATGATGGAAACTTTTTTTTTTGAGCTAGAGTCTTTAAACTTTGTAGAAATATTACTCATTAGAATACAAATAAAGCACTTTCAGGGTTTTGGAAAATTCAACCCCTAAGGGGGCTAAAAAGGGTTGCAAGGTTTGTATGAGGGAAACTCTTTTTTGAGATAGAAGCTTTAAAGTTTGTAGTAAGATTACTAATTGAAATACATAAAAACGACTTACAGCGTTTTAGAAAATTCCACCCCTAAGGGGGTTAAAAGGGGGTGCAACATTTGTATGGAGGAAACATGTTTTTTTAGCTAGAGACTTAAACCTTTGTAGAAAGCTTACTCATTAGAATAAAAATAAAACACTTTCAGTGTTTTGGAAAATTCCACCCCTAAGGGGTTAAATAGGGTTGCAAAGGTGTATGAGGGAAACGCTTTTTTGAAATAGAAGCTTAAAAGTTTGTAGAAAGATTACTTATTGAAATAAAAAATAAACCTTTTATGGCGAGCAAGTAATTTTTAATGTAAGGGATTTGTAACTTTGGTTGTAGACTGTTTGCTGAAAGACTACAAAACTTATTTCAGCGTTTTTTTTTATTTATCGCCTAAGAAGGTTAAAAGGGGGTTCGAAGTTTATGTAGAGAGCAAGACATTTTTAAAGTAAAAAATTTGTAACTACGGTTTTTTTTTAAATTCATTCCTTAAACAAACATTTAGACGATAACATGTTCTACGCGGACGAAGTCGCGGGCAACAGCTAGTATTACATATACCTACTATAGACATAGCATGGATTGGCGCGGCTTAAATACCTACCGACACAATTGGCTTGCCAAGCTAAATATCGCGGGTGCCGCAAGAATCCATAAGGAAAGAAAAAGAAAAACGATGTGGTCGCTATCCGACTTCTTTGGTTATAATTTTTTTGGGTACGCGACCACCCCATTTTATTTAAATCTATTTTTATAATATCCCGAATTTCAACGAAATTATTACAATAGCTAAATCATTTAAGCAATCAAGTAACAAATTTCAGCATAATAATAAAATTAAGTGACGTAACTAAAGTTTTCGCGCCAACTGTCGCGTTATTTTTTTTACAGATTCACTGCACGTCAACACTTTTTGGAAGCAATGTGTGAAATGTGTGAATTGAGGTTATTTTTTCCTGCTTTGGATTAAGCTTTGGGTTTTAAAGTGTATTTATTCTTATTTTGACACTATTCAAGAATAGTTAATAACTAATTAGTTTTCTGTTGGGTTTGTAGAAATGTTAATATCTTTAATTGAAGCAGCCTAGTCCGTCAAGTGGTCGCCAACCGAAGGTGGTCGCGTTACCGGCGAAACGACCCTAATTCTTCGTTTACTATTTTATTCGTGTATTACAACTCCATAACCAACTTCTCCATAGAGCACTTAGCCACTTACTTTGAAAAACGCCATATAGTTTACGCGAAAATAGAACTGTCGAAGAAATAATCTAATTGTTATACGATTACTCGTACATGAAGGTAATAGTCAAAAAGTTTCATGTTATTCTAGCATGTCGTTTCAAAATCAGAACCAAACTACGTCTGTATGGGGAGTCAAACGACCTGTCGACCTTTAAGATATCAGAGAATATTAAACTAGAATCAGAAGTAGAACGGTGCTTGTAAGTACATAAACACCTTATATGGCTGACCATACGACCGCCCGCTTTGGCCTAGTTGGCATTTATTTGTGTGATGAGCACGAATATTTGTTCCTGAGTCATGGATGTTTTCTATGTATATAAATATTTTTTTATCTATATACCTAAGTAGGTATGTATATTGTCGCCTAGTACCCATTGTACAAGCTTTGCTTAGTTTGGGACTAGGTCGATTTGTGTAAGATTGTCCCCAAATATGTATTTATTTATATGGACCCTGAAGCGTGTCCAATTAAAGCCACGTCGATACATCAACATACCCAACTCTATATTGAATTTCCATTCAAATTGACGCATATCACCATTGCTCTAGAATGTACATTCTCTTTCAAAACCGGAATAGGGCAAAAAATATTAAATTTAAGTATTAAAAAATGCGATGATTTTCACCTATCGTTTTTCGTCAATTACTGTAATATCAGTAATCTCCACTTATAATAAATCTCTAAATTAAAAAAAGAATCAGCCAGTTTGAAACTAAGCTTTCTGTGGTACGAATGTTCTCAGCATCCCATGGACGGAAAAATATGAAACATTTTATATAGGTACATTATTATTCCAGCTGCAACTTAGGATAGTTTTTATCCGACTGCGACAATTAATTTATTTTCCGTAATATACGGCTTCATTTAATTTTTCATTTATTATTCTTAAATTATATCGCTGCCACATCTAACAGCTAAAAGAAACGTCAAAATCACAGTAATAAGAAATACTACGGACAAAATGGCGGAATTGCTTTGCCTTTCTTTCGCCTATTAATAATTTTAATCCCGTCTACCAAAAGCAAATATAAAATTAATCGATTTTGATATGCGAAGTTATATGCGCAAATGTCGAATTAAGGCGTAATTTGTACAAATCTAACAACAAATTCGAACAATATAAACTTGGTTTTTTTGAATGGCACGCGCGCGCGCTCTTTGCGTATTCAGCCAACCCACGAAAACCGAAACTCGAAGTTCGTATATCTGAGGGCCTACCGCGAACGGCATTCGAAGTTTTCCCTCTCTGTCGCACTCATGTACGAACTTGTAAGTATAACAGAGAGGGGAAACTTCGAATGCCTTTCGCGGTAGGCCCTCTGCATTCCTGTCATTTGTTAGTGCGATAGAGATAGAGATACCCGAATATTTTCGAATTCCGAAGTTCGCGGTTTAAAAGAAAATACGGATGTCGGATAGATCTAAATTAATATTTTATGTGTGAATATGGTTAAAATTATTTGGAAATACTATTGTTGTTATTGTTTTAGTATATTTGACTAGCTTTAAGTTTAATATTGTACGTCCGAAATGGGCAAGCTGTTGGACTTCATTTTACCCAAAACAACTAAATGTACACAGTTCTGACAATAAAGAAATCTTATTTTATCTTATCTTATCGAAAATAGCGATGTAGACACTAAACAAAATAATCATAATGTTGTATTATCTCGAAAAAAAAAAACGCAAGAGGCTATATAGGTAATCTATAAGTGTATAAAGTTTTAAGAGGGGGTTTGTTGCGTCTTTTTTCCGAAAACGCACCTTTATAATGAAACGATTGTTTTTTACTATGACGCTCGAGGATCGTGACGTCACGGTCCCTGATCGTTTTCTCACTCTAAGAAGCGACATTAAAACGGTTGTAGCTTCGTAATTTTTTGAGATATTTGAATGAGTTTTTCGTTTCTTCTTTCTTCTGAAGTGAGTCTACAGCTACACCTCTATTTGGAAGACAAGCGGAAAGAATCCATACTATCCATACTAATAATCCATACTTCCATACTAATATTATAAATGCGAAAGTGTGTCTGTCTGTTACCTCTTCACGCCTAAACCGCTGCACCGATTTAGATGAAATTTGGTATATAAATAGTTTGAGTCCCGGGGAAGGTCGTATAATAGGTTTTATCCCGGAAATCATCCCCTAAGGGGGTGAAAAGGGGGGGGGGGGGGGTGAAATTTTGGATGTAATCTATTTTGATGAAATTTGGTGTAGATATAGGTTAAGTCCTGGGAAAGGACATGGGGTAGTTTTTACCCCAGAAATCATCCCCTAAGGGGATGAAATTAGGGGTGAAAATTCGGATGGAATCCATTTTAATACAATTTAGTATAGAGATAGCTTGAGTCCTGGGAAAGGACATAGGATAGTTGTAATTCCGGAAATCACTCCCTAAGGGGGTGAAATGGGGGGTGAAAATTTGGATGAATCCCGTTTAGATGAAATTTGGTATAAAGGTCGTTTAAGTCCCGAAGAATGACATTAGATAGTTTTTATCCCGAAAATCATTCGCTAAGGGTATGAAATAGGGGGTGAAAGTTTGGATAAAATCCATATACCTAGATGAAATTTGGTATAGAGATAATTTGAGACCCTTCAAAGGATATAGAATAGTTTTTGCCCTGGAAATCATCCCTTAAGATGGTAGAAGTTTGTTTGCATTATATTTTCTAAGTATTAAGTTCTACGCGGACGACGTCGCGGGCAACAGCTAGTATAACTAATAAATGTTTTATTTGTAGTGTAAATTGTTTAGATGACGTTTTATAATATATTACTTACACCTTTTACCAGAAACTATAGTTTTTGTGAGATGGTGATCGTTTCTGGTGAAGTTAAAACTTTACATTACTATTTGAATCACAATAGTGAGTACATAATTTTTAGCAGAACTGGAGTTATTTCGTATAACTGGAAATGCGTCATACCTGTATTCTAAAATAACATTGATTGATTGATTGGTTTACGTACTGCTAGATAAACCCACTGTTCCTAGTAAATCCAAGAAATCGTTCTCGTTTTCATTCAAACACGGCCCAAACAGCTTTTTGATTACACTTCAGACTAGTGCCTTTTTAAATTAAAATATGAAATCGATAAGTAATTTCGGGTTCCTTTTATTTCGCTTCTAGTCCTGTTTATTTATTTTTGTCATCGGGGACCAAATCGTCAGACTCGATATTGAGTCACGTAACTGTTTAAAGGATAACTCGTGGTATCTCGTGCCCTTGTCTTGCCCGGCCCGACAGTGCCATATATAATATATAACTCGATTCAATAAAGTGTATGTCACAGTTAGTTATTTATTAAGTGTGCATAATTTAAGTTAATTTAGGTATCTGCCACCCTATGGAACACCCGGTACGTGCGCATGCGTTCGTACCCAGTGTCTCAGAATGGGGCAGTCCATCTTCTCACTAATGACCCTCAGGATGGTGTTGTGGCTCCCCCGCACCCTGCGCATGAGTGATGCAACACGGTGACAAATTACCGCGCTGAACCCCTCCGTGCGCGCATACGCAAACATTGCTGATGCGCTGCAGTAGCGTGGGAGCCCCAACAGCACCCAGAAGGCGTTATTATATTGTACTCGGAGGGCGTTGAAGGCTTGCTGCGTGTAGTTGACCCACAGATTGCACGTGTATAAATTTTGGCAGAAGGCTTTAAAGAAAGTAATCTTTACTGCAATGCAAGATCGTGCAAACCTGCGGGCCAGCATGTTACAGCGAACCGCCATCGCCCTCCTTTCCCTCTCCATGTCGCTGTCATCTTTCAAGTCCTCGGTCACCACATGACCGCGGTACTTAAATTATTTTACTCTAACGAGTCCTACACCATTGAGCAGCACTGGGGGCATAGTCGTCACTTTACGACTCTTAGGATGAAATACAAGAAGTTTTACTTTTTCTTACATTATATAGGAAGCCGTGCAACTTAGCGTTCTCCTCGCAAGTTCTCAATAATCTTCTGAGTGCTGAGACCGATGGGCTGAGCAGCACCATGTCGTCTGCATAACTAATACTGTTGACAATCGAGCAGCCGACTTTAGTGCTACCCAGCTCATCGATCAGCTGGTTCACATACAGGTTGAAAAGCGAAGGCGACGTCAACCCCCCTTGTCTCATTCCGCATTCCAACACATAGCATTACTAAGTTGCTTCAAAAATTCTAGTGCAATTAAAGATTTCATCTGAATATTGAATGAATCTGAGTCATGGATGTTTTCTATGTATTTAAGTATTTATTTCTCTATATAAGTATCTATATCGTCGTCTAGTACCCATAGTACAAGCTTTGCTTAGTTTGGGACTAGGTTGATTTGTGTAAGATTGTCCGCAAATATTATTATTATTATTTATTATATCTTTCTTTTCTTTATACAATGTCTTTATTAATAACAATAAGTACAACAGTATCTTACTTATCTAGTGTACATTTAGATCCTAGACAGCAAAAACATAATACACGAACAGTTTAGTGAGCTAATGCGCTCATTTTAAACTTTTTGATACGCTCAACCAGGCGTTTAGCTATTTTTTATTTACACTTAATCAATATTAGTGTACACTTTAGGTACAATAACGAATAACATTTTTATGCTTGATTAGAAAAGCTCGCATTTGTTACATATTGAATGAATGAAATTTTTATTTCGTGTAACCATGGACACATGTTGTTAGTAGAATTTACAAAACTAGGGGGTTAGTAGTTACAGCTAAACTTACATTAAAAACAAAACAACACTGACAGGGGAGTGTAGTCCATCGCAGTGCGACATGTAGGGACAGTCAACCCTGTCCGCTATCATGCGCAGAATGCTGTTGGGACTGCGGCGCACCCTGCGCACCATATTATGCTTTGGTCGGAGAAATCTCTGACCAAATCGGAGAAATCTCAAAGATAGGTCAAGAATACCTGTTGCTTATTAAATATTTTGATATGCAATGGGCATGGAACAGGTCTTTAAATAAAATACTCTCTTATTATGATGTTATGTATTGGACGCCATTATGCAATCTGTTCTGCGCGACCGCCACAGCGTATGCATTGCATATGTATCTATACAGGACTCTATTGTCAATGTCATAAAGGCGTGTATTGATATTTAGGTCCTTATTTATGTGTACGTATACTTATAACCCTGACTGTATGGGGACTGTATGGTGTCATGAAAGAGAATGAAGCAAGACAGCCAAGATCGGAGCAAGTGGGAATCCGTGATTTGATTATATGTACGAGTATGTAAGTGTAACTAGATAGATAGATAGATAGATAGATGTCATTTATTGTTAAAACTGTGTACATAAGATCTCATTTTAGACATTGGAAGGTATCAACTAGAAGGTATCAAGAGCTTTACTCATCGGGATTCGTTTGCCTGTGCATGCATAAGGCACTTGTCCCACCGCCGTCGAGTAGCGAGTACTCTCATAGTAATTCTTACTCGCTTTTACTCGCGCGAGTAAGAATTACTATGAGAGTACTCGCTACTCGCCGGCGGTGGGACAAGTGCCTTAGCGAGTCTCCCCGCCGCCCGAGCCGGTCTCTCAACTAAGTTAAGACATCTGAGAGAAATGTCCTTTCATCAAAAAGTATAACTTGGGTGTATATTTTGCTCTCGCTTGCTCTTACACTTCTTATGCAAAAATAAACGATTTCACCCGAACCCGAATATCATTCTAAATGCTCACGGGCTGTATTGACGCTTTGGCTGTTTTGAAACTAGAACTTTATTGGGTCACTGCGCATTAAACTAATTTCAGTATACTTAGTTCTATTTAGCGATTTGTTGAAGCATAGGACAGTAGTTAATTAAGCGAGAAAGTCTTCGTAACGACAGCTGTGGAGTGTTGGCACTCAAAATCAAAGTGGGAAATCAAGTTATAACTTTCTAAACAGTGACACTCTTGCGATAAGCAAGAGTTAAATTGGATGAAATCCTGAATGTAAATAAGGATAACATCGCAATAGTTGGCACTTTATGTCAAATAATTAACACCCTGTTGTTCAGGTGTATTTCTTTGCATTAAGACTTAAGATTGCGTGGACCAGTGCAGTGTCGAGTAGTGGGACTTTGACCATATGACTATGTTAATATACGTGCGTCAAACTTATTTTATAAATTAGTACCGTTATCGGAATTATGAAATTCGGAATAATTAAATGCAGTGTACCTACCCTAAATGTTCAACTATTTACTAGTCCAACCAACACTTAATACTATAGAATGTCGATGTGGTCGTGGCACGCGCGCCACTAGAGCTTGAGCATGCTCTCAAGCTTTCCTACCAACGCACTAACGAGCATTTTGCTTTCAAAATCGGACAATAATATTTTGAGTAATTTTCAAGTTGGAAATAAATGAAAATGCATGGAAAAGCTTATTAAAAGTATATTTTAGTAAAAATAAGTACATATTTAAAAAAAATACATTTATGAATCATCCAATAATGAATCATCGTTATTTGGTTCGGGCTTGAAAAGGTCTATTGTTTCATTTAAAAATGGCTGGCTTTTGCCGGGTTTCCTTTTCTTCCACAGCATTAGATGTCAAACCTGCGACAAAATGAAAATTGTTTACAAAATTGAATAATACCTATGCACTTTAAAGTCCTTTAATTCAAAGTCGTGGAAAGATGTGGAAAGTGTTTTTACTGTTATAGCAGGGTTATATCCTATAGAATACTATAAAAATTTTACTCGATCTTCCTCGACACTATAACATAAACCCCTTATTTCTCAAAAAAGAACAAAAAAGAAAAAACAATTTTTTACCCTTCTTTAGATAATGGACCTAAACTAAATGCTATACATTTTTTAACAAAGTCTTAATGTTTTGGTTTTTAAATTATGTACATACCTTGTTCCGAAGGATCCATAACTCAAACTTGTCACTTTAACTCCAAAAAACATATAACTCGTAATTAAAAGTTAACAAAAATAGAGCGAATCGAGAATGTAGGCGTGCGTTCTGAACGAGTCTAGATTCCGACTACCTGTGCAGCAGCGGAGGGGTGCGGAAAGGGTCTACTTCAAACCCTTTCCCGGATAGTACGTTATTGATTTTGATTTTGACTTAAGTACAAAATAACTATGGCCTTGGTGTCATTAGCTACATTTGGATTTTTTTACTTTTGACCGATTTTGAAGGCAAAATGCTCGTTAGTGCAACGTCATCCGATCGCCGTGTTGTTGTAGGCGACGTGGAGGGGACGAGGTGCCGCGCTTGAAGTGTTTTGTGCCAATCGATGGAGAGGCTCATCGTCCAGAGATCTGTAAAGGGGAAAAGATCCGGGCCGATCACCAACACGCTGGACGGACGTAATAAGGCCACAGAGACCAGTGCACCCGTAATGCCAGAAACCATCTGAAGTGGCGACCATTGGCACGAGGTACAACACGGATGGAGACCACAACCACTCTGACAAGAATGTACGGCTGAGAAGAAGAAGAGACCCTAGTCTTATTTGAAAGGAGATTTGTGTCGTAAACTAGCTCGATGTTTACGTAGGTAAGTATAAACAGGGTGAAATAATAATGACCGTTCAATAAAAGATGTAATTTCTGAAAAAAAAGTCATAGGTAAAGTTTTCACAATAAAATGTGTTGTCCGAAAAAAATATTGTAAATAAAAAAATAAAAAACATTTAATTCAGACTAAGGTTCATACATGGTTAGTAAACAATGAAATCTTATTACTAGTGTTAGTATATCATAAAACTAAACAATGACTGCATGCAGTCTCTGCCAGCGGGTGAGCATCGGGCCATTTTCACGACCCGAAAACACGCTCAGGATGCTGTTGGGGCTGCCGCGCATCAGCGAGGCACACCTTTGGCGCATTATCGCCGCAAAGCTGTCTGTTTGTGCCTCATCTCAGTGACGCTCGGGGTTAGCAGTAAGGGAAGGGCGCGCTTGCCGCCTCCCGCACATTGCGCTACCGCGTTATCCACGAACGCATGTTATTTTAGGATATCTTTCAGCTTCTGTGTCTCAATATTTTAGTACTGAAAGATACTGAAAGAAAAAACACGTATTTTTTAGTTTTTGCTAAGGAATCCACTGTGAAAGAACGGTCATTATTATTTCACCCTGTATAATGCAGGTCTCGGATGGCGTAAGACATCGATCAATCCTATTTGAACGGAAACTCAATAAGTATGCTTAGCACGGCACACTCGCGGCGCGAATACGGCGTGCCCCAAATACTTACTTAAGGAGACATGATCTTTGAAGTTGGCACGGCACTGCGTTTCTACTTCAACGGGTATTTCTGTACTCTTTACATGTACAAGTAGGTACATACTGACAAATAAGGGAACTGACAAAATTAGGGAAAAAGGTGACATTTTAATGGTATTCGCTCATTTTAAGGTGCTGATATGCTTGAGCAATTACATGTATCAGAACAAAATAAGTATACATGTTTGTAAACATACCCCGAGATTGCCCTTTCTACTCAGCTACAATCATAATTGTGTGTAGGAAAACAATCAATCTTAATAAAGCCTGTCCTGGCGTGTGATGGAGTCCGTAAAGAATGGAATTGATTTCATTATCCGCGGGTTGTTAAGTTTGAAAATAGTCTGCCGGATATAAAACACGATACAATAGGTATTATCTATAGTTAAAAGATAGCTGAGTCAAAAACCCCCGACATATCAATGCTTTTATATTGAGTATATTTTTAACCCCCCGCTCAAAAAAAGGAGTGTTATAAGTTGGACCTATCTGTGTGTCTGTCTGTGGCATCGTAGCTCCTAAACGAATGGATCGATTTTAATACGGGTTTTTGTCTGAAAGCTGACGTGATCGAAATGGTTCTTAACTATGTTTCAACAAAATCCGTTCAGCCGCTTTTGAGATATTGAACTTTGAAATGTAAATGTCGGCGGTTTCTCAACTTTTTTAAGTCGTAGCTATTAATTTGTCGAATTTCGAACCGTTTTATTCAATTAATGATACTTGTTAGCAAAAAATCTTTCTCTCTCTCTTCAGTTGTTCTCTCATTCCTGAGTCATTGTAGGATTTCGCAGCCCTGATGATATGTCTCTATCGGTGTCGATCCATGGTTGCCCTCACTGCTTGCTGGAATATGCTTGAGGATGTGGCTTCCTTGACCTGGTCTGACCATCAACTAGATGGAAGGTGGAAGTGTCCTCGGGCCCTTTTGCCTTCTACTTCGCCAACCACAACCAGTTTCTCCAAACTATCATCACCTCCAGGCCAGTCATTGGGGCGGAAAGGTTCTTGAGTATTATAACTATTGAATTAAATCGAGTTGCATGGCGATCACAGACAGACTTCATTTATTTTCATAAAACTAAAACCATAAACATCAACACAAGATTGACACCTCTCTGGAGTATTTTGATATTTCATACATAACATTGAGTGGCGACCACGTACCGGAAGGCGCGGCGTGGGTAGGCCCCCCACAAGGTGGACTGATGACCTGGTAAAGGTCGCGGGAGTCCGCTGGATGCGGGTGGCGCAGGACCGGTCACTTTGGCACTCTTTGGGGGAGCCTACGTCTATCAATGGATGTCTTTCGGCTGATATGATGATGATGATGATGACGATCATCACCTCTGCGCATTACATGTCTTAAGTACGAAAGGAGCCGTGCAGCCGAGCAGCAAGAAATAAATATCTACCAGAAAATTTAAAAATAATAATTCACATTTGCCAAAGAAACGTGTCAAGGACTAAGCCATTGGATGTCTCCTAGAGCCTGTCAGTAGCACAAAGGAGCGTTTTTAGGCTAAGAGGGTAGATACGATAAGTAAGCAGTTATTCTATTTTGTAGACAAAACATTAAGAGCAGTCAACAACATAATTGTACGGACTACGGCATAGCGCTACGAGCGTAGCTTGGCAATGAATGGGTTAAAATTGTCGGTGAATGGGAAAAAACCAGTTGTCGTGTATAGGAAATGGACCATTGATTCTCTTCTTTTCTTCGTTCTTATATTGGACACACTTTGTAAAAATGTCTACTTGTGCGGTTTAAATAAAAGGTACGGTCAACCAATTTGACTCCTATGCCACCGTAAAACCCTGTCATTTTAACTGCTACATAGCGACGCAATAATCCTAGTAACCGGTATTTACAACGGCAAGGTTCTATGGTGGATAACTTAGTAACGAAATCCCGTTGGCACCCTGGAGCACCCTAAAAATGAAAGCGAGTAGGTTCTTGATTTTTGTTTGGATTCATTTTAACGTAATACCTACTTCATCATATCAGCCGAAAGACAAAGAGCGCCAAAGTGATCGGTCCTGCGCGACCTGCATTCAACCCAACGGACTCCCACGACCTTGACTAGGTCATTAGTCCACTTTGTGGGTGGTCTGGTCTATCCACGCTGCGTCTTCCGGTACGTGGTCGCCACTCGAGAACCTTTCTGCCCCAATGGCCATCGGTTTGGCTTTCAATTTGTATGTAGTGTGTCTGTGTCGATGTTGAAATAAGACAAAATTTAAATGCAAAAATTTAAAATGTTATCTGTTCGATCATTAAAATCTTATAAATGTAATACATCATCATAATCATCATCATATCAGCCGAAAGACATCCACTGCTGGACATAGGCCTCCCCCAAAGAGTTCCAAAGTGACCGGTCCTGCGCCACCCGCATCCAGCGGACTCCCGCGACCTTTACCAGGTCATCAGTCCACCTTGTGGGAGGGCTACCAACGCCGCGCCGCGCCGGTACGTCACCCAAAGGGCAATGGAGAGGGCTATGTTGGGAGTTTCTCTGCGTGATCGCATCAGAAATGAGGCTATCCGCATCAGAACTAAGGTAACCGATATAGCCCTCCGAATCGCTAAACTTAAGTGGCAGTGGGCGGGGCACATTGCACGTAGCTCTGATGGCCGTTGTAATAAAATGTCAAGTTACATATGGTTCAAATATAGTCACAAGAGTCACAACTGATAAAGTCTATAGGCAAAAATAATTAAAATACTAAGTTATTATTGTTTGTTTTAAGAATATGTGTAATAAAAAAATAGTTAAATAACTAACTGATGTGATAATTCACATCGTCAGATAACAAACGAATATCAAAAACATGCAAAAAAAAACAGTGTTGAACTTTGCCCCTGAATATTTAATTTATCATTTTGACGCCGACTGTCACTCCGAAAAATGCGGTGGATTGCATTACATTTTTATGTGAATTATAATCCTCTTCGATATATTTTCAGGGTTTGAACAGAAGATATGAAATCTGTTGCAAATATTTCACTTGCTTTAGGTACGCATTGTGTTATGTTCCTGCGGCAGTAGCATGTTTGCCATATTATCACTTATCGTTGTGGATTGTGGATAAGACATCCGTCACTCTCGCACTCGCATAGGCCAAAAAACGTACTTACTGAGTGTAAAATTATAAATTACTTTTTCTAACTAAGCAAATATGGCGCCGGCGAATCGCAACTAATTTCACGTTAATGTTGACCAATGATGTTTCAAATGCCATAGACAACGGTTCTTAAAAGCGCAAGATGTTCGAAAAAAACCCGATTGTCCTAGGTACAACTCTGTCTAAGGTACAACAGGTTCCCCTACTTGCCGAACGTGACGGGTCACAACGATAAAATAACTGGAAACGCACAGACAGCGGTGGCGGCGCGGTGCGGTGCGGAGGCGGTACCGGTTGTAATGTTCGAGCTAATATGAAAGGGTCCGCACAGAATACCGCGCCGCGCCGCGCCGCTCTATGCGGATCCTTTCATATTAGCTCGAACATTACAACCGGTACCGCCTCCGCGCCGCCTAGCACCGCCACCGCTGTCAGTGCGTTTCGCCCTTAAGTGATGAAATGCCACCCATGCTACTCGTAAGGTACCTGCATTTATCTCTAGCTGGAAACACAACAAATCCTCAATACAACGACTTACTTAGTAACCTCTGGAGCCACTAAGCGCCCATAGGCTACAGTGTATGTCTACAATCAGGCAGACCGTATTCTTTTTAGGGTTCCGTAGTCGACTAGGAACCCTTATAGTTTCGCTTTTTCTGTCCGTCCGTCCGCGGATAACCGTTAGCACTAGAAAGCTGAAATTTGGTACTAATATGTATATCAATCACGCCGACAAAGTAAAAAAATAAAAAGTGAAATTTTATTTTTTATTAGGGTATCTCCGTAACGTGTGATATATTGTTGGATAGGTATTTAAAAATGAATACGGATTTGCTACAATTATTTTTTGATAATGTTAATATTTTCGGAGATAATCGCTCCAGAAGTAAAAAAAAATGTGTCCCCCCCCTCTAACTTTTGAACCATAAGTTTTAAAAATATGAAATAAATCTCAAAAGTAGAACTTTATAAAAACTTTCTAGGAAAATTGTTTTGGACTTGATAGGTTGAATAGTTTTTGTAAAAAATTACAAAATAATTTCACACACTTACTGTGACGGACGAAAAACTACGGAACCCTACACTAGTTTACCCAGTGAGGTTATAGATATTATAGAGAATAAACCACAGAAGATCAAATGTACCCTGAAGAAGATCATGTGTGATAAGTAAAATAATAGAAAATAAATAAATAAATACTGTTATGCGAACACTTATATTATATAAATAAGTTAAGTTATATAGATTAAACTTAGAAATGTGATAGATATTAGCTAAGCTTAGCAAATAATCTCAAAAAATTGAGATTGCGTTAAGCAATTAGTAGACATACTTGTAACAATTAAATTAATGCAATAAACAGTTTAAATTTTAAATTTTTTTTTTTTTTAAACTAAGCGTGGCCCGACACGCTCTTGGCCGGTTTTTTTCCAAATAAGTCGAATTTTGCTCTTGTATTTGGCCGAGTACCTGCCTGCTAGTCTTCATCGCAGGTACTTATTGTTACTAGATAAATAAATAAAATTGCATCAAAGTTACACCCTTTTACTAAGTTATTACACACAGTAAATTGAAGTTAAACAAGATACTAATGTACCTACGCTTTTATGTAAAACCGTAATAACAACACGCATTGCCTTAAGGTGAAGGGCATTAGGTAAATGGGCGTATTTAAAGTAATGTACACGCTATGTATTGTGTCATGCCGCAAAGTAACATGATTTTTGAATCAACCAAGCAGAAGAAACAGAACTTCAAACTCCGCTAATTTCAGTCTTAAGGCGTTACGGGTAAGGTACCAAATTGAAATAGCAAAATATCGAATGTGATGATTATTTTTTAAGGATTTCGAACTTCTTTTGCGACGTATAAGTTTCAGTTTTGCAGTAGGTATACAATTACTTCAAAATATAAACAGTACATTTGGCTTTCTCTCAGAAGTGTCAAATAAAATGTTATGTGTGGCGTTATATTGCTGCTAAAAATAAAAAGACAACTGTATTTTTATTTACAAAACAACATAATAGACTTAAGAGCAATGCCTAGCTGAGCAACTTTTGAAATCTCAAATTTTGACGCAATGTTTCTGTCGCGCTGTTGTGGGCGGCGGGAGGATGCGATAAGGACAACTGCAGCTCGAACTAAAATTCCCACGCAAAATCCTCAAAAATCGAGGTTTTGCTCTCGACTGTTTCCTACTCCAAAACGCAACCAGTCATCATAAAATTTTGGAAACTGCAAGAAGAAGAAATAATCTACGCCGCTATGTTTTGATTTTTTGGATGTTTGTTGTTATATTTGTATACTGCGCTTATTTTAGCAGCCATTTCAATTAGGCCGTTATTGTTATTTTTGAGGCGCTGTAAGTTTCTTTAAAATTGAAAGATCCAAAAAAACGAAACATAGCGGCATAGATATTGATGATATTGAGCTTATTTGAAAAAAATGTTCTAGGCTCAAAAACCAGGGAGGAAACAGTCGAGAGCGTTTGTACAGGAAAATCGCAGATAGGCATCCCTCTTAATAGCTATCTGAAGATACAAATTATACGATGCTGTTACGGCATTTGTTACCAGCGGTAGGTACTTAAGTGAAACATCCCATTCTATCGCGGTTTTTCTGTTGCCATCAATCGTATCCCAAGATCATCAATTTGATACGTCACTTGAGTATTGCAGGGGTTTTCGACACGAGACATCTTTGTATTTTATCGGGATTCGGGATCTTAGTATTGAGCGCTCGCATTAGAAGATTATTATTAGGCTCGGTTACCGTTCACTTCCTTTCGTGGGTAGCCTAGCGTGTCGGCACAATAACTTATACAGATATGATCGATTGGTTTTTTTTAAGGTAGAATTGGGGCCCTAATAGGGATATTTTTCACAAAAAATGTAAACCTACGAGAGTGCGTGCAAAACAGCGCTGGAGTGGAATGGAACCCCGGCTCGTTAAAATGAGTTCTCGGGAACTTATGTGCAGAATATCATTTGATATTTACCATTAGCTTTTTGGTGAAGGAAAACATCTGGAAGAAGAAAAAGAGGATGGAAACCGAAGAAGACATTCAAATCCTAACGGAACTTTCATTGACTCCAAATCGAGTTTATATGAGAATCCAAGCTGTATTGTTACATACGTTGCTACGGGGCATGAGTATTACAGTTACCACGGTAGTAATGACCACACTCCGCATATCAGCCTAATAGCGGACAAGAATTTTACAAATGATGGAGTTAAGCGTGCCTTTATAAGGCTTATTTTTCGCTCTCAATTGACCAGAAACAAAATTGTTATGTTTATTCCTATTCCTTGTTTATACTAAGACAGTAGCAAACAAGCACACGGCCTGCTTAACGGCAAGCAGACACCGTGTCCTACGGACGCTTCCGACATCAGAGGAGTTACAAGCGCGTCGTAGATCTTTAATTGATTTGAGGATCGCTGTACTGACAGGTAGAAATATAATGCATGTGCTATTGGGAAACCAAGCCAAACAGAGAGTGAATTAAATGCGAGAGTCATCCGTTGCCGGTGGGGTTCGTGAAGCCGAGTGTCGCCCGCAGGTCGCCGCGCCGTCCGCGACGATGACGTCACGCTGTGTCCGCCGCCCGCGCGTCTCCTCCCGAGCGCATTTCGATCCAGTAGGTCGATCACGTAACGCATTGTACGAACGTCGGGTAGGTCTAAATGTCACTTTTTATATGGAAATTTGACAGTTAAATTGTACCGACGCGCGTTCGGAACATTACGTGATTACCCCCCAGCTCTCAACAAGCCCGAACACGAATGGTTTATCATTCCTATCTCCACTTTCCGTCTCCGTCATCAGGCCGGCCTGATAATATCATTATATTGCATTGTCACCGAACTTGTATTAATTGAGTGAAAAGCGGCGAGCGAAGCTCTCCGTTTCAGCTTGGGCCAAAATTATAATTATGTCCGGACGTCTCGATGTCAAGCTGTCCAGCTGTCCAGCTGACCGGATGGCCGGATGGCCGGCTGTTCTCCTCTATAGGTCGCAATTCTCAACCGATACTCGTGAAATTTTAGTAGAATCTTTTTGTCGATTCAGTGTTTAGAAATAAAAAAAAAAACAGATTCGGGTACTGAAAGCGAACAGAGCCACTTGTTTAGAACGGCCAACTTACACATACCTATGCTTACGGTACCTACTTGCTTGTAAAAACAAAGACTATTTAAAAACAGTTGCAACGCAAACGGCGTCATAAGCCTCCGTCAGCAAGTAAAGTATTCTCGTACACTCTCAAAGCAAACACCACAAACTGTCGCGCTTTGTGGATTACACTGCACCTCGTTTTACCCGCGAGTGTCAACGAAGATTAATAATGTTCCTAGCTAAATGCAGCGGCGACCTGACGTGTTTGGAAAACTCCTGTTGGCTTACGTGTGATATATTCACTTGTTTTAAGGGGAAGCTTTAGAGATGCAGCTGTATTCTGAAAACAGAGGAGTAGAAACGCAACTTTTAAAATGAGCGTTAAGATGCTTATAGACTTGATCATTCACTGTTCGTTCGACAAATGTAAAAATGGCGTATGCTCGATGTTCTTTTACATGTGAATGCTACTCAGTACATTTAGGACAACTCAACTGACATTTTTCCCATCAAAAAAAAAATAATACGTAAGTGCGAAAGGTTACGCAATCGACTAGCAGGTTTACCTATGTTATGACAGGAGTAAAAAGAGTGAGTGACGTGTCGTTTTTAAACGTCAATTAAAATCCAACTCTCGTAAACCATGCGCCTCCATTTAAGAAGACACGTTTATGTCATCCGCCTGCCTGTGCGTTTTAGATAAATATCGTTGCACATATTTTGTACAGTTTTCTTTTTAAATAAAAAAACAAGTTGACAACATCAACTATAATCATTTTTTAAGCGACCACGGATTTAAGGTAGGGCTTGGGATATGCAAGTTGAACCCATTCAATAACGCGGCGACACTATTAGTTAAAAGGTATATGCGCTTGGAATAATACCAAATCCTACCACAAGTCTCATAGTAAAGCAAATGGCGCTGCTGCAGTCGAATAGTTATATTAGTTACTCGTGTCTTCCGTCGACTCAACTTAATACTTACCGTGTAAGTAATGGTAAACTGACGTGTGAGGGAAACATTATGTTGTTTTGAGGGTATAATTACAACTTACAACTCCCCCGTACTTATGACACAATTTCGGAATTGTAATAGGTAAATTATCATGGTTTTGTAAAAACTTGTACCTATTTATTGGTTATTTGTGTAATAATTAAACACATTAAAATCAAATTGTAATGCCAAAAGTACGAGTAATTATGTGTCAGACTGACACCGAGATAAGCTAATGATGGTGGGTCGGTGAATAAGTATGAAGTGCTTAGCGCATCTCGATTGAGATCAAGATTAATTATAACTTAGTGACGACAGATTTAGCCTACAGTGGACCTTGCCTACTATGCTGGCTGTCCAGTTCAAAACCGAACTTTATATCTATTAAATATAAAGACCATACACCAAGCCTTTTTCAATTAATGTAAGATTGTCTCCTAATATTTATTTTTGATTTTATGAAACATACACGTTGTACTGGTATTTTTATAACAAAGTCATATACTTAGTATGATGGGAAATTAAAACAGAAATAGTTAACTAGACTAAAACCAACATTTTGATTCGAAACGACCGATTCACATGCCAATTCGCGTCCTATATAGATGCGAAAAAGAACGCTATCTGTAATTATATCCATTTAGATGTACAAAATAAAGCCACGTACAGAATATTCGAGCGAGCATAACGTTGACATGTTCCAGCCTAATTTTATTTCTGTTCAAAGCGAGAAAAAATTTCGCTCTTCCCGCACCGCTAAACTGTGTTAGCCTGGGCATGTTCCCATCGTGCCACATTGCTCTCCTACATTCCACATAACGGAACTGCCTAATTAGAGGCTAAATGGTTATTTGCCGTGATTCATGAACATAGAAGAGGAAGGAAAAACATGATGATGTGAAATATTTTGTCGCTCAAATTTGGAGCAGCTCAACTGCAGAATTACCTTCGTAATGTTGTGTAGTGTGTCTAATTGTGAGTAAAGTATAATAAGGAGTTGCAGGCATCCGTAGGCTCGTTGTCATCATGATGATAAGTATTGTATTCAACATTGCATCGCGTGTGCTGAAATCATTATTCTATCATATATTCGACCCTCGCGCAGGCAGCTTTCTTGCACAAAGACTTGCAATCGCAATTCAACGCGGGAACGCTGCCTGCGTGATGGGAACCCTACCAAAGGGTCCAAATTTAGATAGTAATTTATAGTTTTTGGTAGGTTATTTTTATGTTAGTTTTAGTTTTAATTTTAAATCTAGTTTTAATTGTATATTCTATTGTGTTTTTGTAGTAATTTAATATAATGTCATATATGGAATATAATCAAATAATAAATAAACAAAGGTTATGGGACATTCTTACACAAATCGATCTAGCACCACAGTAAGCTCAATAAAGCTTGTGGTATGGGTAATAGACGGCGATATATTTAATACATATAATTACCTAAATACACAAATAAGATCCAAGACTCAGAAACAAATTAAGTATTCATGCTCATCACACAAATATTCGTAAATTTTTATTTTGGTGGATGTTCATGACAAATACGATTAAAAAAAAATCAAGACATAGGTTACATTTTACGAGTATTTAACCTACCATTAAGTGCGTTGTTGGATGCCCGCCCTTACCAAAATCGTGTCACGTTACGCTTCCCCGATGATATCCAGCCTTTGTGTCATTATGGACTAAGTGGTGATTTGGCATTCATCGTTTCTATGACTTTTGGGTGCAAAGGTAAAGGGAAAATCCGCTGACACGTCGAAATCCTTTATTTATATAAATCGTGCTAAAGCTATTACAGATTGTATCCGTACAGCGAACGGGTAGATATCTGTGGGCTCGTCACGTTCAACGCTGAACTACGCATGGCTGTTATATAATAAAATACCAGGGGACAATTTTACACAATTCGAACTAGCCCATAGTAAGCTCAATAAGGCTTGTAAGGAGGTATTTAGTAGACGACGAGACACTTTAATATATATATATAAATATAATTACTTAAATATATAGAAAACATCCAAGACTCAGAAGCAAAAAATATTCATGCTCGTCACACAAATAATTGCCCTTACCGGGATTCGAACCCAGGACCTTTAGCTTCGTAGGCAGCGTCACTACCCACTAGGCTAACCGGTCGTTCACCGTCGTTATATATTTTTCTAAAAGCAACTTAGGCATTTTAAAGCATCCATTATCTTCGTCCGAAATAAAAAGTACAAACATGAAATGTAGGTAGCAGAGAGGAAAGAAAGAAATAATTTATTTATTCAAATAGAATTCATTGAACCACTTTTGCATCGTCATCACTTCATCAGCTACAACACTAGAAACACTCAGGGTCTATTAAATATGCTTAAGACTTAAATTATTACAATATGTCACGGGGATTTTTACATAGTTTTTAAAATAGCTTAGATAATAAAATGGAGAAATTAAATTCAGCTACGTGGATTCCACAGTATAATCATATATCTAAGTTTCAGGCCATTTATTACAAGTAAAGAATGACAAAGTAACCTAATTCTATAATTTTTGCTTCTAGGTACCTACTCAATCACTGAACAATCAAATTCTAAGGAAAATTAATCTTGGCAGGTTGCAAAAACATATTAATTTTATCGTCTATTGCTAATTTATTTTCAAAAATTATAAGCTAATGTATACAATAAACAAAAAAAATACTCCTACTTAAATTAAACAAAAATGCAACTAATACTAAACAATAAACAAAATATAGGTAATTAAAAAAAATTACAATAAAAAAATTGTGCATCCAAATGTTCTGCGGCTCCATCCCATTACGCTGGCGGCATTTCTCCTTTGGACAGTGTTGCGAACTCTTTGCCAACTTTGTATTATAGAAGATTATGTCCGAATAGTGTTTTTTTACATTTTTCTATTCGATGTGATTTTTAAGTTAATGTTTTGTCGCTGTTTAATCTGTTTTATACTAAAAATACGAACAAAAGGAGAATCATACTTTCATTTCATTACGCATAATATCAGCAAACTCTCCCATCGTTTTCAGACCGCAAGAGCGATCCTTGTGAAAGGTACGCGTCAGCTCTGGGTTCCCCTGAGTATTGGACCAGCCGCGACGACAGGGTCCTCATGAAGGCCAGCTGACCACAGTCTATTTGAATTGATTTCCAATGTTCCAGGCTTAGAGCGGTTTTATACTCAGTTTTCAGCGATACAAACGCGAGACTGTATCGCGACACTGGCCATATATGGACAGCTGCATCGATACTGTATCGCGACACGGGCCATAATATGGGCAGCTGCATCGATACTGTATCGCGACACGGGCCATAATATGGGCAGCTGCATCGATACTGTATCACGGCACTGTCCATATATGGGCAGCTGCATCGGTACTGTATCGCTACAAAAAGGCGCCGAAAGGTTTACAACCACTCTTATATTTATTTGATATAAGCTCCTGATAATATCTATTAGCAACAATGATTTGTTACAACTAATGTAATTCGTTGTCATTTTCGTAATCAAAAGGAATCAATCAGCTCAGGCGTTTAATAACTCTCGAGACTTATTGCCAAATCCCTTTGATAACGGACGTTTCTATTGTAACGAGGAATCTAAAATTTCAATCGACTGACAAATTTTAATAAAACTAAAGGTTGAATTTACGAATAAATAATCAACTCCAACAAAAGAAAAGGGTCTTCGAAAATTCGAGAAGACTTAAAAACAATAAACAATCAGATCGCCATTTCGAAATTGGAATCGCGGATTCGAAATTTATACCCTCGTAATTTCTTTTAAGTAGTGTTGTTGTGTTTCAGGGGAAAAGGGATGATGTCGGAAAGTTTTGCAGCTTCGTAACATTAGTTACCTAATTAAAAGTTGAGAATGGCGATGAACGCGTTACTAAAGTGTGAAGGGACTGGCTTAATGACGGTTTTCCCTTAATACAGTCGTGACTTGGGACTTTAGGGACGAGTTCTTCAGTTTAACTCGAAGCGTATGGTACGTTTAGTTATTTTCCTGACAGGAAAGAAAATATCCGGTAAATAATATTATTTTATGTAAAAGTACAATTAGGTAGGTACGTACGTAAAAATATTTCCCAACAGAAGTTTATTTGAAACCAAAATTGATGCTGCTCAGCATAATGTCGTGAAATTTATCATGATGCTAATCTTCAATCTTTATCTAGAAACGTATTATTGGGAATCAAACAAAAGCCAGTAATTATAAAATAGTAACTAAATCTTTTATATAGATTTTGTAATAGAAAGTGTTTCATTTATACATTGTTTCATGTATATATTGAAACATGCTAACATCACATGAAAAAAAAATTAAAATATAAATTGTTTGCTCTTACGGAAATAAATAACTTTTCGTATGTTTTTAAGTATTTTTTTATTTTTTCATCATCATGGATTACGTCTATCGCTTGTTCGAAAAGTAACGTAGGTAGGGGAGGGTGGGGGAATCACGGACAACGGGTAATTGCGGATGAGCGGGTTTAGCTATGTTAGAAAAGGATAGGAGATATTTCGAATGATGTAGTCGAGAGTCAAGCCCGAACCTAGTGCCGAACAGAAAGTGTCAAAGTGAGGACGCGCTCGCTGTCCAGGGTAAGTAAACTTGAAGATTTTTCAACAATTTCTTCTTATTTTTGTGCAAAATTGGATGAGTGTGTCGTCTTGTAGGAATAACATAGAACTTTGGTATTTTTTTTGCGAAATAACGTCTAATTACACAACGTTTTGAAGTACTCGTATCTGCACCGCACGGTTCTAATCTCAAATAAAATATTTCTTTTGCATTTTTGAGCGAGTCGGCTAATCGCGGAAGATTTGAGAAGGGTAATTTCGAACCAATAAAATATGTAAAACCAATCACCGAAGATTGGATAATATGTTATAAATGTAAGTTATGGGCCCATGAGAAGTGTACGAATGGAGAAAGCACTTTAAAGGGCTTTGTTTGTGATTTGTGCTCCATAAAGAGTAGGTCTGTGATTACCCCACTTAGAATCCGTATTTACCCCTTGGGTGTAGGGTAATTCCGGACACCAGAGGTTTTGTTTTTTTATTATAACTTTATTTTGTTCTAAAATTTATCACTGTTGATTATGAAAACATAAGGCTGATAAATAAACTAAAGAATGAATAATAAATAGCCTGTGTAACTTAATCTGGTTTCGTTTTATCCCAGTTCTCCCTTAAGTGTTCGCAATTACCATACTCTCCCCTAATTACCCTTCAGGACACCGTAAGCTAGCTTTCCCACCCTGCAAGTCAATAGCTTTTTTTTTAAGTTCGCTCACAGCTACAGATGTACTCGTACAACTATCGCTGAACTGCCAATCCGAATAAATGACCTAAATAAATGTATATGCATTAATGAATAGTAACTTCATTATTAATAATAATATCTCGTATCCTTACAGTATTATACGAGTATAAGTAATTTGGTAGCTATTGTTCTGTAACAAATAATCAAATTTCCCTAACGGCACCTACAATAATTAATTACCTTATCTTTTCCTTGATAGAGTGAAATTATACCTACGACGCGTTTAGCCACTGAACATTGAACATGAAAGATTATTAATGATCATTGATATTGTAGTGAATAGCTGGATATTCTAATGCTTAACGACTACTAAATAGAATAATCACTAACTTCAACTTAAAAAAATTGAAAAACCCCCGACATTTTTATTTTAAAGTTAAATATCTCAAAAGCGGCTCAACCGATTTTGTTGAAACGTAGCTAAGAACCATCTCGATCACGTCAGCTTCGGATTAAAAAAACCACATTCAAATCGGTATATTCGTTTAGGCGCTATGATGCCACAGACAGACACACACACAGACAGACACACACACAGACAGACAGACACACAGACACCTCAAACTTAAAACACCCCTCTTTTTCCGTCGGGGGTTAAAAATGTTTCGGTCAAAATACTTGTAAAATATCGAAACCTGTAATCTATGTATTTCAGATGAAACACCGTAAGGTAAAAAATAAAGTTTACGGTTAATAAGGCCCTGCGCGTCCTCTATAACAACACATTCAGGATGCTGATGAGGTTGCCGCGCTACTGTAGTGCATCGGGGATGTTCGCGGAGGCACGTACGGATGGCTTCCACGCTATTATGCGTAAGCGAGTCGCGTCCCTGATGCGACGTGTTCGCGGCAGCTCGAACGGACTCCTGAGTGCAGTTGCGGAAACGCAGGACAGTCCTATATTCTGCCAATGGACGAAGTCTCATAGCTCACAAGTGAACTATGAGAAATAACATAGACCTAAGTAATAATTGTTACTAACATAATTATATGGATGTACCCTTTACTCCGAAATAAACATATATTCATTCATATTCATAATATAATGTAACGTTAGATATAATTATTGTAATTTATACAGTATAGCTATAGACTATTTGTGTTTATATTTTTTCTGAGGCATACTTTGAGGTTAGGTAAAGTTAGCTTTGTTTTATAGTAGCCATAAAAAGTAATTATAGTATCGGTTATATAAATCGAATCGCTATGTCAAATATTGTTGCAGGTACCAATCACTTCATCACTTTCAGATTGTTCGGGTACGCGAACGCCTGTCGCTCGGTCAGAGGGGAAAACACGTAAAGTTTCCAACACGCGTTAGGACCACTAACTGTCTATTTTTCCGTAGAAAAAATTACATTTGGATCTATCTGACGTGCGTACAATGCGTCACGTAATCGACCAGTTGAACTAAACGTTGTCTTCAACTACTTTCACTTCCAGGAACCCGCCTAGTGAGCCCTCTCTTCGTAGGTACTGTTCGCCACTTAGCGAGAAAACCACGGCATCAGCTTCGAGTGTAACATTTCGAAATTGTTAGCAGTGAATGTGTTAGAAACTAGGCGCTGCTGGTTTTTGGGTGTCAGTATGTGGTACACTCAGTACAATCTCCCCACCCAGTACACACATACTTATCTAATAGACATTGTATCCATAGGGTTCATTGTGTCGGTGGTCAAGAAGGCTAATTTCCTGTGCATTAAGCCTCCCCGGGCCAGCCGGAACCCTTCTTTCTCCCTGATAATGCGTTCGCACAATGGGGACGCTTGCTCTTAGATAAGAAGGGTTTTAAATATTTAGTCGCTCCGAAGCGGAGATTGCGGCATTTATACGCGTAATATCTTTTATCGTGAATGGAAAAAAAGAATTATCAAAATCGAACTACTCTGTAAAAAGTTATGCGTGGTCATACATAAAAAAATACATATATACGCGTCGACTTGAGAACCTCCTCCGTTTTTTTCGTCGGTTGAAAATCGATTTTATGCTTATTATTTTGGTGTGATAAATAATTATGGCCTTTATTTATATCTTTTAGTTTAATGCTGTTAATATTTGTTATGTATGAAATACCAAAATACTCCAGAGAGGTTCTGATCTTGTGTTGATGTTTATGGTAGAGTAGATTATGAATAATAAAATGAAGTCTGTCTGTTCTGTGATCGCCATGCAACTCGTTGTTTTAATTCAATAGTAATAATAGGTTATGGAGCCCTACCGTTCCATTTAAATAGTATTTAGGGTCAGTTTATTATCGTAGCAGGTTAGCAGAAAACGATAATGGCTTCGAACTATTTAGTTAATGTGCCTAAGCTAAAGGGGCGTGAAAACTACAGCGAGTGGACTTTTGCTGCGGAAAATTTTCTGGTGTTGGAAGGGATGCTGCATTGCATTAAACCAGTTGCCGACAAGAAAATTGAAGTCGCTGATGATGCAAAAACCAAGGCCAAATTGATTATGACGATTGACTCGGCACTTTACGTGCATATAAAGAATGTGACTACGTCGCAAGAACTTTGGGATAAGCTGAGGGCTTTATTTGATGATGCAGGATTTACAAGAAGAATAAGTCTTCTACGCAATTTGATATCAATACGCCTAGAAAACAGCAACTCCATGACTTCATACGTCACTCAATTGGTCGAAATGGGTCAGAAATTGAGTGGGACCGGATTCAACATTAGTGATGAATGGATCGGATGTTTATTGTTAGCAGGATTAACAGATAAATACTCTCCTATGATAATGGCGATCGAACATTCCGGCATAGCCATAACGACGGACGCCATTAAAACAAAATTGTTAGACATGGAATCGAATGTCGGCGAAAATCGTGAAGTTTCGGGCGCGTTCGCTAGTACGCAGAAGTGGCAACATCGAAATAAAAATATTCAGTCTATGGCCAGCGGAAGCAGTGCGATAAAAAAAGATGACGGATCCAAAGCTCATGTCAAGTGCTATAAATGTAAACAATTCGGTCATTATAAAAATCAGTGCACTTACAGCGAAAATAATGATAAAACTACGCGAAAACAAACACATGCGTTTAGTGCTGTTTTCTTAAGTGGAAATTTCAACCGAAATGAGTTTTATATCGACAGCGGTGCGTCTGTTGACGAGAAATGGATTGAAAACGCATCATATCATTCAGAGAAGGAGATTATTGTTGCAAACAACCAGAAATTGAAAGTGTTGTGCTCAGGAGATTGTAAAATAGTTACAAAAACTGCCGCGTCAGAATTTGAAGTTAACATTAAAGGAGCTTGTTGTGTCCCGGAGTTGACAACGAACTTGCTGTCAGTAAGTGAACTTATAAGAAATGGCAACAAAGTTATGTTCACATCCACTGGATGCTCTATTGTCAACAAACGCGACGTGGTTGTCGCAGAGGCCACGTTGGACAATGGTGTTTACAAGCTAAAAGTGACAGAAATGGCTGAAAGCGTGCTGGCGGCTGCAGCAGTGGTGTCCAAGGACACATGGCACCGCAGGCTGGGACATTTGAACAACAATTACCTCAATAAGATGCCAAGTGCAGTAGATGGCTTGCAACTGCAGGAAAAGGTACAAAAGATCAGTAAGGCATCATGTACAGTTTGCTGTGAAGGCAAGCAGAGCAGGCTGCCCTTTAGTCATGTTGGTACAAGGCGCGAAGAGGTCCTGCAGCTAGTACATATGGATATTTGTGGGCCAATGGAAACTCCATCCATTGGGGGTTCTACCTATTTCTTACTGATGATCGATGACCATAGTAGAATGACTTTTATATATTTTCTGAAATATAAAAGTGAAGCCTTAGGGAAGTTCAAAGAATTTAAGGCCATGTCAGAGAACCAAACAAACAAGAAAATCAAGTGTATCCGTACAGACCAAGGCAAGGAATTCTGCAACAGAGAATTTGATTTGTTCCTAAAGCAACATGGCATTCATCGTCAAACAACAAATGCTTATTCAGCAGAAGAGAACGGATTTTGCGAACGCCGAAATCGAACGATTGTCGAAAAGGCCAGATGCATGTTGTTCGAGGCAAAACTAGGAAAAGAGTTCTGGGCTGAAAGTACCCATACTGCAGTTTACCTACAGAATCGTACTGTTGCAGCTGGACTGGAGAACAAGACACCATATGAAGTGTGGACTGGAGTCAAGCCTGATCTAAGTCATATCAGAATATTTGGTAGTCCTGTAATGGTACATGTAGCTAAACAAAAGCGTTTAAAGTGGGACAGAAAAGCAGTGAAACACATCCTTGTTGGTTATCCAGAAGGAATCAAAGGCTATCGCGTTTACAACCCTGAAACGAAGTCTATGACAACCAGTAGAGATGTGATTATAATGGAAGATGTCAAAAGTCAAATTGTGATGCCCATAAGTGATAAGTCTATAGAACCAACGGAACCCGAAGACACAGGTGAATATATTGTTTCAGAAGAGAGCTCAGGTTCAGTGGGGGATCCTACAGATGGAGATGAGACTTTGACAGAGAGCATGTCATATAAGACTATGACTGAAACTGATGAGTCCTTTATTCCCAGCAGTAGTGAACATGAGGAAGCAGATGACACCACTAAACCTGAAGACCCAAAAAGGTCAACCCGAATAAGGAAAGCTCCAGATCGGTATGGTTTTGCCAATAAGTGTCAAGAGGTGGAAGTACCAGATGATGCCAGCGGTTTGACACTTGAAGAGGCGTTAAGTGGACCCGAGAAGGATCAGTGGCTTAAGGCTATGACTGAAGAATTTCAGTGTTTTGAGCAAAGTAGTGCGTGGGAGCTTGTGGACATTCCAAAAAGTGGGACGATAGTGAGGTGTAAGTGGGTGCTGAAGAAGAAATATGACACTGACAATAATGTTCGGTTTCGTGCAAGGTTGGTAGCAAAAGGCTACATGCAGAAACAAGGTATGGACTATTCAGATACTTTTTCGCCAGTAGTTAGACATACAACATTGAGGATGTTGTTTGCATTGTCAGTTCAACTCGGCTTAGACATAACCCATCTTGATGTAATAACAGCTTTTTTGAATGGGGATCTTGAGGAGACGCTTTACATGCACATACCAGAAGGTTTTCCAAATGCTCAAAGTAATAAAGTATTGAAATTGAATCGTGCAATTTATGGGCTGAAGCAATCCTCAAGAGCCTGGTATAAGAAGGTGGACGATTGTCTTATTGGCATGGGTTATAAGAGATCTAAATTGGAACCTTGTCTTTATACCAGAAATAAGAATGACTTGAAAACAATCATTGCATTGTATGTTGATGATTTTTTCATATTTTCGAATGACAGTAATGAAACTGACAATTTGAAAAGTGTGTTAGCTTCACAGTTTAAAATAAAGGATTTGGGTGAAATAAAGCAATGTCTTGGTATGTCTGTAAATGTAGATAAAGCCAATGGAGTGATTACATTGAGTCAGAAAAACTACATTAACCAGTTGCTTGACAGATTTCAAATGGTGGATTGTAAAACTATTGATACACCATTAGAGGCTAAGCTTAATATTAGTACCACTGATAATAATTGTACTAAACAATTTCCCTATCAACAGCTGGTTGGTAGCTTAATGTATTTGGCTGTATTGACTCGGCCTGACCTGGCTTTTGCAGTTGGATACTTAAGTCAATTTAATAATTGCTTTAGTCATGAGACATGGTTGTATGCTAAGAGGGTTCTCAGATACTTAAAGAAAACAAAAGAAATAGGTCTTAAGTTTTCTAAAACGGGCAATTCTCAGTTTGTGGGTTTTGTTGATGCTGATTGGGGCAATAATGCTATTGATAGGCGATCATACACCGGTTTAAGTTTTGTAATGTCCGGGGGAGCTATTTCTTGGGAAACCAAGAAGCAGAGGACTGTCGCCTTAAGCTCGACAGAAGCTGAACTGATGGGAATAACTGAGGCTTGTAGAGAGGCTATATATTTACGGAATTTGTTGAATGAAATTATAAATGTAACATATACTGTAAATGTATTTAATGACAACCAAGGTGCAATCAAATTGTTATTAAATAATGTTTTCAGCAAACGCACCAAACATATTGATATGCGATATTTTTTTTGTCGGGATTGTATCAGTGAAAAAATTGTAGATCTTAAATATTTAGAGACAAAAGAAATGCCTGCTGACATTTTGACTAAGAGTTTAACCAGTAGCAAGCATTACTACTTAATGCAGAAGTTAGGTGTGCTTTGTGTCAAATAGATAATTTTATATGGATTTAATTGTAGTATTTTCATATTTAGTGGGGGTGTTATGTATGAAATACCAAAATACTCCAGAGAGGTTCTGATCTTGTGTTGATGTTTATGGTAGAGTAGATTATGAATAATAAAATGAAGTCTGTCTGTTCTGTGATCGCCATGCAACTCGTTGTTTTAATTCAATAGTAATAATAATATTCGTTGGTCGTTATCTATCACTTTGACATTCATGTAAAAATAAATAAATAAAAGTTTTGAAAAAGGGATGTATCACATTTTAGTTAAAAGAGGTTTGCAAGTTTTACTAAACAGGGGAGTGACCACAAAATAACATGGTTTGGTTTAACGTAATAGGTACTTAAACATTTAGGTTACAAATACTTTAAATAAGTCGAGACAACATTTCAGTGTGACTGAAGTCTGAAGACTGACGAGTCAGAATGTTTAATTAGAGAGTATTTCGATTAGATTAAATTGCAGTTACAAAATTGCATGACAGATGGCATGTGGTTTCATTAGTTCGTTTGACATACATTAAATTGAATACTGAGTGTAGTTGGTAAAAAAAGTGTTGTGCACGGTGCAGTGATTTAGCAAGTTGTCATTTTATTTCTTGCATTAAAATGTTTGCGTTACTTTTACAAATATTTGAATATTTTGTTTTACTTAACATAAAACAATTAGGTAACTGCCAAAAGTTGATTTTAACTTAAAATCATTCTGTTGCTTATTTTTTGTCTGTTACTTTTAATGTATAATTCTAACTTTTAAATCCCAGTTCATTATAAAACTTAGTAAACAGCATCTGAAATACTAATGTGTATAACGAGATTCAATGTAAAGTTTCTGAAACGATTCTTATTCTATACCTCATTCTAGATAACAATTGAATTTTAACGGACAAATTAGTCTACGCTTATGAAATATAAAAGGGTTGGGTTTGATATCAAAGGGAAATTGAACTAGTTTTACTTATTTCGATCATGAAGTGACTTTTCAACCGACGAAAAAAACGGAGGAGGTTCTCAATTCGACGCGTATATATATTTTTTTTATGTATGACCACACATAACTTTTTACAGAGTAGTTCGATTTTGATAATTCTTTTTTTATTGGAAAGGGTATAACCCAAAGTTGGTCCCATATAAATTTGAAAAAAAAAACCAACCCTAAGGGTACGAAAATAGGGGATGATTGATTTTTCGTCGGTTAAAACTTTGTTTTCAAAGTAAATTATAAACATAACGACACTAATGTTTGATACAGTGGTTTTCCTTGAAATCGCATTACGATTAACGAACAATTTTTCTAATCTTTATGGAATAGGGTATACTTAGTCTGAAATGGTACCATTTTCTACGTCTTTATGGAATAGGATATACCTAGTCTGAATTGGTACCATTTTCTACGCATCATGCAGTGGCACAGTTGTTTTATTGTAATTGGACACTCCCGTCTGCAGCTGTTGTCAGCGCCAGCGTTCACAGTGAGCGAGCGAGCGACCAAATTGAGAAACGCTTGAATTTCTACTAAATAAAGAACTAGAAATTGAACGTTGATGGATTAAGCAGACGATATTGTGTCAATGGTAGTAAGTCTAATACTAATATTTTAAAGAAGAAAAGTCTGTGAGATTGTAGCTTTGAAGGTGTAATATCCTATACTTTTAAACGAGCAATATTTGTATATATATTTGCAATCACGTTCTCGGAAACGGCTCTAACGATTTCGATGAAATTTGGAATACAGGGGTTTACGGGGGCGAGAAATTGATATAGATAGGTCTCATGTCCGGGAAAATTCGTTTTCTACGTATTTTCTCAATTTTCATCCGAGCAGAGCTCGGTCGCCAAGGGACTTATATGTAATGTAAGTATGCGGGTGGCGCAGGACCGGTCACTTTGGCACTCTTTAAGGGAGGCCTATGTCCAGCAGTGGACGTCTTTCGGCTGATATGATGATGATGATTGGGTAATCTCTGGAACCACTGGACCAATTTCAAACATTATTTCACCTGTGTATAGAATGTACTTTTTGGGTATTCATAGGCTATTTTATCCCGCGGGTTTGTTTAAGTTCTTTGCTATACGCGAATGAAGCTGCACTGGCAGCTAGTATCTTTGCTACACTTGCATATTTTATACATTTAAAACAATCCACAAATAGAACAATTGACAAACAACGCAGTTTAAAATAAGACACCATCGGAAATAAATGTATATAGGAATTTGTGAAGTTATATAATGTGATGTGGCTGTATGTGCGCGTGTGTTTGTAACTGCCGTTGTGTAGGTATGTACTCTTTCTAATTAGTACTTGATTAATTTTAATTATCTCGCCGCGACACAGCTCGCGTGCCGTCTTGTAATAACCGTGCTGTAACGACGAATGCTATATGCAGAATAATCAAACAAACCAAAAAACGCAAAGATGAAATGAGCTATCTGTACAATGGGCTTGTGACCTTAAATTTGTTTACGATGCTATTCGAACCAGTTTTTGTAGATGAACAAATGTTTGTATGGAAGCAACTACATTTAAAGGACATTAATACCCAAAATATTGAGTAAAAGACGGACCTCGCTGACAGCAGCTAAAACGCTTCATACTGATTGGCTTTAAAGTATGACGTCACACCGTGCAATTTGTACTAACCGTTGCATGGAAAATGAAGTAAATTGCTGTTTCGGTCGCGAAATACTGCGTTAAGGTCCATAGTTGTCATACAAATTTGTTTCTATAAAAGCGTAAGGATTCTATTGGTACCTTTAAATTTACTCTTGGACAATAAATAAAAAAACGTTTTTTTCTAAACTTTCAAGGTTCATATCTTTTTATAATTTGAATTATATTTTGTAATTTATACTTTATTACAATCATTTGATGGTTTACTATCCATTTAGCAACAAGCCTACTGTAACCACTTACTACGAGACCCAGAATGCTCAAGCCGACAACCCAGGGTATAAAACATTTGACAAGTAAGAGTTGTCGCGTAGTCACAAAAACCGGCCAAGTTCGAGTTGGACTCGCGCACGAACGGTTCCGTACCATTATCTATAAAAACGGCAAAAAAATCACGTTTGTTGTATGGGAGCCCCCCTTAAAAAAATATTTTACTTTGTTTTTAGTATTTGTTGTTATAGCAGCAACAGAAATACATAATCTGTGAAAATTTCAACTCTCTAGCTATCACGGTTCTTGAGATACAGCCTGGTGACAGACAGACGGACGGACGGACGGACAGCGAAGTCTTAGTAATAGGGTCCCGTTTTACTCTTTGAGTACGGAACCCTAAAAACCGCAGCACACCTAAAAAGCTTACAAAAACCAGATTCAAATGCTCAACTACACCCGAGAAAATGCTTTCACAACATTACCATCTCCGCTATTATATATAACGAAAGCGAAAACCGTAAAGCGGCACATTTTGCACGTGAAAATCATATTTTTATTGTTCCTAAGCGCGGACAATGGTGTACATAATTTCACCAGGAACACAATGGCCAAGGAAACTGAAATATATATTCAAATGGGTTGTAAAGGTGCCTATTGTGCAGTCATAACTTAGGCTCGCTGTGATTAATTTATGGGCAAGATTTATGTAATCTGGACGATTGATGGCGATTCTGAATAGGATGTCTCTGATTAAAATTCTGTCTGATTGCGCACCTGCAGGGAGAGGTAAATCTGCTTGATAACTTCTATGCAGGGGAGGTAACTTTTGTTTACCGACTGTAGGTACCCCGATTTATTTAGCTTTATTTCTTTATCATTGTAGCCTCCATCCATAGGTATATTATAATGTCGCATGCGTTCCTCAATGTAGCAGTGTAGGGACTGTAGGGTAGGTAGAAAGAAAGAAAGAAGAAAAAAAGAAATATATTTATTTGGTATCACAAAGAAATTTCACATGTGTGTTTCATAAACTCAAATGTACCAAAATGGATACCACTCAGCATATGCCAGCAGCAATATATGCTAAAGGCGCTGGTTTTCAGGGCACCCAGAGAGAGATACAGATCTTAAAATAATATAACTTATAATTATAACTTATACGTAACAAAACCTAATTAATGAGAAGGAGAGGTCGCTGCGCAATTGATTAATTCAGAGCTAAGTAAGTTAACAAATGGTCTAAGGTAAGGTAAGGTAAGGTCATATGTATGATGAAATGCAGGTGTATAAGTGTGATTTCATTTACAGGTATTGAAATTCAAGAGCTATGTGGATTAGATATATGCTTATGCATTAGATATTTCTAGGTTGATAAGATACATTTTATTTTTATTTTTAAATGATGCAATGGACATTATATATAATATAGGTACGTAGGCGTTTGACTGAAAGTACGAGTTAAGTACTTTAAGGTCACTTCCACATTTGGCTAGTGTACAGTTCCGTACCGCACATTGCCAGCTCAGCGAAATTACCTTTGATCGCGTAAACCATTCAGGTACAATCGCCGTCACATGCATCGGATCAAACAAGCAGCTCACAAACTTCGGAACACACCGCTATTTTCAAGGCATTAGGGTGCATGTGCCGATATTTTTGAACACCTATAGTGTACCTATGTATGTGATGGCGACTGTACGCGTCAGTACACGTTTACAATTAGCACTCATCACACGCGTGTCCTTATTCGCATTATCATTCATAATTTCGCGCTTTTATAGTTACTTTTACACGGTATCAATAAAGTGATTATTTGAACTACATATTACTTATAGTGAGTTATTTTATATCATCAAGCAAAGAACATTTAAACTTGGTGTGTGTGACATTAGCAACCCGTACAGCTAGTTTGAACCTGTATTTTGTACTTTGCCAGGCCTATCCCAATGTCATTATGGCGGGAAATGGAGGTTGTAACCTCCCGTTGTATCTCTAGCGAGTCAGGAGGTGGTAGCAGCACAGCGTATCGCACATAATGACGTTTCATATACACCGTGGCCGTGAATAACCCGAAAGATTTAAGCTAACGATACTAGAGCCTAATTAGAGTATATAGAGTTATGTAACATATAGTCCAAAAACTCATAATTAAGGAGATATTAATTATTTGAAACAAATCAAAAGTTAAAAAAATTCCAGTCTATCACACCCTAAAGGCTTGAGCATAACTTGACACTTCTTGTCATGGAACACAAGTCACGGCATTCGCCGTTCGTCGTATGATTTCGGAGCGATTCGTGAAGTGTTATGCTCGCTCTCTGTTCTTCAACTTGAGTATCTCAACTAAAGAGTTGTTCACAAAGAAGCGGGCAATTAATAAGATTTAATTTGTACTGAAATAGTAATTTAATTAAGACACATAATTAGACCCATGTTGATACAACATTATTTACTCGTACTGTCGTCAAAAATACGTGCTTTAAATCTTTCGGGTTATTCACGGCCACGGTGTATAGGTATCTAATAATCCCGTTGTTATTGAACCGTTGCAAAAGTGTATTAAACTTAATCAGTACGAATTCATGTATTTTTTTACTTAATCCTGAATTCCCGGCTATTGTATTTTTTATCATAACATATTTTTATTTCGAATATGGATGTTTATTTCAATAACAAACATAGGAACTAAAATTGTTGTAATTTAAGATGTTCAAGTACGTCAGTAACCCTATCGCACTCTATGATTGTCTATTGCAAAAAAAAACTTAGGCAGGGAACTGTCTGTACCTTTAGGCAGTCGAGTTCTAAAATATGTGCACGGACAAGTGATCAAAAATATGTGAACACGACTTTATTTTCAAGGACATAAGGTGGCTCAGATATTATTGAATCTTGACTGTACTAATAATTATTCTGTGACTTGAGAGTGTGAGAGGTTATTGATATCGCCTAGATTTCCTTACTAGTTGGTATGTGAATTGTGTCGCCACAGTAATTATTTATCATAGGAACAAATAGTCTCTCTTCTTATGTCTCACGTATTCTCTGTTTGTGCGCTGTCCGTTAATTAGAAACACAAATGAACCGCGAGGGAACCAAGTTGAAACCCAATTAGGTAATGAGATAAACAACCAAGAGTAATCGAAAAGCGCTGCGGCACTGTTTATCGAGGGCTCTTATTAATCCAGGCCCGACAGAGAGCATTTTTGTGATAATAATAACGATGAGATACTGATTTTGCTTCCGCGTTGTATCCGTCGTAGTAAGATAGTTAGAACCGTAGCCGGTATATCAAATGTGTATTATGTCCGCGTTAAATTGTACAAACCGTTCATCTATAATAATCTACCTGAACGGTGTGTGTTTATATAAATGAGATTTAAATCTTTTTTCGGATTGGATAAGCAGTTCAAAAAATACAATTTTTTTTATTTTTTTTTATGAAAATTTTAAAATGTTACCCTATGAAAGTGTCAGGTAGGTACTATACCCAAGTTAATATAAACGTTAAAAAACTCGATCTATCAAATAGAACTGTACCTTGATAAGTATATACTAAGGTTATTTTCACTTTCAATTCACGGGCTAAGTTAATCTACCCAAGGCAACTTTAATAAGAAATTTTACAGTAACTCTTTTGTAGCCAAGTATTTTCTAAGCGAATCCTTTCCATAAAGTATTTGATCCCTTAGGGTGCAGGCGTGCACTTCTCGTTTTACTCTAGGAGCTTAGTTGGCGCAACAAATTTCGTGAAATACGACATTTATCGGAACTGGCAGCCAACATGATGGAATTAAGAGTTAATGCATCAAAATCTGCCAAATTGTTTGACGAGATCATTTAGAAAAAAAAAGCGGTCAAGTGTGAGTCAGACTCGCCCATGAAGGGTTCCGTAAAATAAATTGCGGTGTACGATTTATGACATATTAAAAAAAACTACCTAAAAGATCTCGTTCAAACCAATTTTCGGTGGAATTATGCATGGTAATGTACATCATATATATTTTTTTAGTTTTATTATTCTCTTGTTTTAGAAGTTACAGGGGGGGGGGACATATTTTACCACTTTGGAAGTGTCTCTCGCGCAAACTATTCAGTTTAGAAAAAAATGATATTAGAAACCTCAATATTATTTTTGAAGACCAATCCATACTCGTAGATAACCCACGTATGGGTTTGTTAAAAAAAAAAATATTTTCAGTTCTTAGTATGGGGACGTAAAAACTTTTTTTTTCTATTTTTGTGTGAAAATCTTAATGCGGCTTACAGAATATCTACTCACCAAGTTTCAACAGTATAGTTTTTATAGTTTCGGAGAAAAGTGGCTGTGCAATTATGGACGGACAGACAGACAGACAGACAGACATGACGAATCTATAAGGGTTCCGTTTTTTGCCATTTGGCTACGGAACCCTACAAAAACAACACAAAACAACCATGGAGAGATAACTCTTTTTTTAGGGTTCCGTACTCAAAGAGTAAAACGGGATCCTATTACTAAGACTCCGCTGTCCATATGTCTGTCTGTATGTCTGTCTGTCTGTCTGTCTGTCTGTCTGTCTGTCTGTCTGTCTGTCCGTCTGTCACCAGGCTGGTATCTCAACAACCGTGATAGTAAGACAGTTGAAATTTTCACAGATGATGTATTTCTGTTGCCGCTATAACAACAAATACTAAAAAAACTGAAGTAATAAATATTTTTTTTTTCTATTTTTATTTATTTTTCAATCTTACTTAAATTGGCTTAGTCACAAACTAAGCAAAGCTTGTACTATGGATACTAGACGACGATAAACAACTTATATAGATAAATCAATACTTAAATACATAGAAAACATAAATATCCATGACTCAGGAACAAATATTTGTGCTCATCACACAAATAAATGCCCTTACCAGGATTCGAACCCGGGACCTCCGGCTTCGTAGGCAGGGTCACCGCCAACTAGGTCACCGCTCACATACAACAAACGTGATTTTTTTGCCGTTTTTATAGATAATGGTACGGAACCCTTCGTGCGCGAATCCGACTGGCACTTGGCCGGTTTTTAATTGATTGATATATTCTCCGTTCCTATATTGTACATTTACCAAACATTATTATAATTATGTCATAGAAAATATAATAAAAAAGCTGACTCAACTTTTCAGTGTTTTTTTTATTTACTTCCACGTTAGATACCGCTCCATTTACCAGTAATGCACCCAACAGTGACATATTTCAATATGTTTATTTTCAAAATTATAGCTCTGGGAGGACTTATTTGATCGGTGAGTTCACACTTAACTGATTTAGGTACATTACACTTAACCATTATATCGATTTTAAATTGTATTGACGTGTCATTTTTTGAATGGATTATTCTGTGAACTACGTAATCCGACTCAATTTCCCAAGCTAGAAATTACGTGCTGCTTCAAATTATACACCTCTGGACGAACGAACGGCAAAGAATTTCAACCGTGTATTTGCTGTATAAAGTGTATAATTTTGTTCTTTGAAGAAAAACTCGAAATGAGCAGTTTTCTAGTTTAATCTAATATTTACCATTTTTATTCTTCGTTTTCAGTGAAGTCTGTTTTTACTAATTAGTTGCTTTTGATTAGCAAACAATTACATGTCTGCCAGTATTTTATATAAATTATGAAGGTATTTCAAATTGCATCCAAATTATAAAAACGAGAGCTTTACAATTTTAAATACCTAATTCATAAATTCTAACAAATAACTGTTAACTAAAATATTATGTTTTGTGTGATAAAGACGAACGAATTTAATCGCTTTTAAGGATTCCGTAGCCAAATGGCAAAAAACGGAACCCTTATGAATTCGTCATGTCTGTCTGTCACTATACTGTTGAAACTTGGTAAGTAGATTAACTCTGTGAACCGCATTAAGATTTTCACACAAAAATAGAAAAAAAAAATAGAATTTTGGGTTTCCCATACACGAAACTGAAATTAAAAAAAAAATTTCATCAAACTCGTACGTGTCATGGATAAGTCTTCAAAAATGATATTGAGGTTATAATTTTTTTTTCTAAACTGAATAGTTTGGGCGAGAGACACTTCCAAAGTGGTAAAATGTGTCCCCTCCCTAGAACTTCTAAAATAAGAGAATATTAAAACTAAAAAAATATATAATGTACATTACTATGCAAACTTCCACCGAAAATTGGTTTGAACGAGATTTAATAAGTAGTTTTTTTTTAAACTTCATACATCGTTAACCGCAATTTATTTTACGGAACCCTTCATGGTCGAGTCCGACACGCACTTGGCCGCTTTTTTATTTTCTTTGCTACCCAGAGGATGTCTGCATAGAAGGGATCGATCTTTAGCGATAATACCGCATGTGTAGTCTTGGTCTCTCTTGTTCTTCCTCGCATCGTCATGACTGAGGGTCGAGTCTACTCAAGGTCGTCGCTTTGCGCACTATTGCGCTCCAGGCCGATTGGTTTTTGGCCATCCAGATAGACGTCTGCAAGTTTTCTATGCAGATTTTCTTTTACAGCGTCGTTCCAACGGGTTAGTGATCTTCCACGGCTCCTTTTTCCTTCCAAGTAGTCTAGGTACGTTTACCTGAACGTTTTTTGTTCCGTTTCGCTTTGTAACTGCTTTGTGTGCGTGAGGTGTACAGTACAATAAAGAGTGTTTTTATTGTATTTAAGTGTATTGCACAAGCAAAATTACTTGCTTAATAGGAGGCATCCAACCTTTGCTATATGTTAATTTTCTTTTATAACCTAAATAAACTTTTCATTTTATTTTTTTCATATACGTTGGGCTTGCAGCGCTCCGTCTAAAAAGGTCTGCCTAATTTACCTAGTAAAAGGTTAACGATAACACTAACGTTAATTATACGTAGTACATCACTGTCCTCTCTTCTGTCCGAACCGTATAACGGTGATTTTGTACTCGCTTTTCTATCGCTTGACATTGACTTTAGCAAACTAATTATGGAAGTTGCACTGTTGGTGCCAAAGTTTGTTGGCCGTAGTTTTCAATTCGAAATTTCTACCCACAAACGTGGAGCTAATTTGGCGGTGAACAGTATAATTTAGTCGAAAACAAACAACAGTTGGAATTAAATCCGAACATCAACACGCGATGGCTTGATGCGCGAAAATATATTTACTAATGAGGGTAGTGTGGCAAGTTATAGGAAATAGAAAGCATTTTATAAACACATTCGCTGCCAGCCCATGCTTCCAGTGAACAAAATTTTATGAACGTGAACGCATACAATTTCACAACTGGGATAATTATGCATTCACGCTTGTAGTGTGTTTATTGTATTTCAAGGTCGGTAAGACAGATTTCATGAACGATAGTCTATTAAAAGCCCGGCGACGAAGGCGGGGGACTTGTATGACTCGAGATTATAAGATTCATACATTTCGTGATACACGCAATGTTATTCATCACATTTGCGAGAAAATAAATAATCGTTACTAAATCTTGTTTATCTTTATGTATGTAATTTTTAATTTGGCAACCCGTTGACTTAAGTAACCAAATAAAGGTACCAAATAAGAATGCAAGACGCGAGTCTCTACAAAATTCACCCTCTGCTATGTTCAGTGGCAGAAGCTCGCTGGAATACACCGACCCGCTGGTGCTGGTGGTGGCCTGTCATACCTTATTACCAATAAATTATGTCTATGTCTATACCGAACCGGTTTCATAATAACCACACAGCCGCCATTTTGTTGTAATATAAAGGAAGCCAGTTTGCCGGAGGTGGTGTACAATTCAGTAAAAAATCTGGCTATAGAAAATATTTGAATGAGAGCGCCTAAGTAACTAGTTACGTGCAATTCCCTTAGATACAAGAATATTGCCGAAAACGTCCGGCAAAAATTACTGATATTACTTGGAGTGAAATGTAAGCCACAAACTCTAAACATTTAATAAACTGAAGAACGGTTAATTTTAGGAAAAGAACAGTATAAATTCCCAATAAACGAACATATAAAGAAGCCGTTTTCTCTCTCGATATTTCGAGATTAAAATAAATTAAATATAAAAGACCACAACCTACTTCAAATTCCTCACATTATAACCTAACATACTAAAAAATAAACCGTTAAGATTATTACGCAGCAGCAGTAGATATATTAAAAATGTTTGAAAACAAGGCCATTGGGGTGTCAATCACATTCTTCTCGAGACTTACATTCCGACTTACTAAGATGTAGGTACTAAAACTTACTCTTTTTTTCGTGTTTCAGGAACTTTAATTATTAAGAACTTTATTATGATGTATGTGACATAAAACGAGGTTACTTTAGGAAAAAATGGGGCTACTTTGCGCATTTAATATGGAGACTTAATCACGTAATAGGAACAAAAACATCCTTAAAGTACCCACGCAAGCTTATACTTATAAAAAAGTGTAGTTTTTCTTTAAAAAAAATCATTGCGTCGAGCTGGATTCGATGTACGAGTATGTACCTACATATTTTTTTTACCTTTATCCATTTGTTAATAATTATTAATTAACGTAACACATTCACTGCCAAGAATCGCTACGTGGCTTTGCTCGTATGAAGCGGAAAGCGACTACGGCATAGGCGCTCGCTAGGCGGGCTCCTGGCAGTGAAAGTGTTATTAATTTATCTTATAAATTATTTGATACTGTAACAGGAAACGCAATGTAGAATCACAGAAACAACCAAGCCAAAATAAAAACTTTATAATTTTACGATTGACGACATTATTAGATGACTTGCCAGTTTAGACCAAAGCCTACTTCCCTAATAGGTTTTAAGATGATTTTTACTGCCACGTCGAAAGTGGAACTGTATGTATGGAATACTAACATCACTACTACTATTTAGTACACATATCGCCTGGATGGAACTGATGATATATATTTTTATTTGGCCTATCTTTTTTCTTTAACTGGGTTATTGTATCACGTTGTCATTGAATTATTTGTCATGTTTTTTTGTAGCAAAACTATAATTACTTAAAATATAATTATAACTCACCTTAAATCTCCGTCTTTATTTCTTCAAATAAAAAAGTTTCTGCTTTAAACATAAGGTAACACCATTACGGCACTTTCATTTTAGGTTTTAATAAACTTTACATAACGTTTTAAAACATCACTAGTCTCAGTACAATATTTCACTAAACTTGAACAATTTCGAATTGCGAACTTTTACTCTCTCGCAGAAGCTTTCGTAGACCCTCTACGACCGTCTCGCGTAGACGCCGGCTACGAACTGGCGCTACGTACCATCTACGCCATATAGACAGGTATTATATAGATGTCTTTTTTGATCTAAGTGGTAAAATGAAAAGATAAATCTTATGAATGTATAGAATACCGTTCACCTTAGAACTTTGGATAGAAAAAGTGTTCCTACTGCTCAAAAAAATAGCATTTTGTCTGCTTTTATTTCAGAACATGAATGAATATTATTATGTGCACGTGTGTATGTGTGTGTATGTCCTATGCATAGTTCTGTAATAGTATGTATATTATAATTATTTTAAGAAAACTGTTATTGTAGTGTTCTTACTGAATACATACAAAAAAATCCTTTAATTTAAACATAACTATTTAATTAATGAACTTGCGCACATCACGAGAATGGGTTGAGAAATGCAACCTGAACAGCCGGACGGCTGGACAACGGGACAGTGGGATATGCGGATTTACGAAAAAAAATTGGCCCAAACTGAAACAGAAAACTTCGTTCGCTTCGCTCGCTCGTTCAATTAAGAAAACTCGCATAAAAAAGTAACGTACATACTAGTGTTCATTCCGTGACGTTCGTCATGTCAAAGTAATCAGAAAACATCATAAATGACACGCTCGTCTCTGAAGTATAACTTTTAATAAATACCCTTGTTTCCTTTTAATGGATACTTGATTAAAATTTTAACTCACTGTCAAGCAAGCAAAGTGTCACATATATGTGTTATAACAGAGCTACAACTATGTACAAATTGTTTGTTTGCTAAATACAGTTTAAACATGTTGTCCTATATTTTCCAGTTCCAGGCATGCGGGTGTGCAATCATATGGTTTTTGATTAAAATATTTCAATAAAGAAGGTCAAAATACAATAAATAATGTCAATACATTATAAATCATACAAACGAATAAGGCATTGAATAACTAACAAATGTCATATCTTAATCGTATTTTATATTCGAGGTACATGTTTACGCTGTAAAAACATTTATCTAGTAGTAGGGCAGTTTCACGTGATAAAGTGGACACGCTGGACAAAAGCACCAAAATTTTTTCAGGTACTAGTTAGGTATATAGCTTTAAGTTTTTGATAGGAACCAACTCCTCCGTCGGCCATCTTTTTTTTATGGGGGTCATTTTTTATTATAGGTATATTATTGATACCTTGTGTTCTAAATCACTTAGAATCACAAACTTGGTGTCTAAATATACATATTTGGGGTCCCCTGACCCCAAATATGTATATTTAGAACTCCCTAGTTCAACTAGATATTTTTTAGGGTCGAGTTCCCAAAGGATACCATACGGAACCCGTTACCAAGCCTCCGCTGTGGGGGCTATCTCTAGAACCGTAATAGATAGACACTTGACATTTCCGCAGACTATGTATGACTGGATTATAATTACAAATAATCAAAGTATAATAAAGTTAACAGTTTAGCTATTACTGACACGAAGATAGACGGCGGACCCACAGCGGAGGCTTAGTAACAGGGTTCCGTTTGGTATCCTGTGGGAATTCGACCTTAAAAAATATCTAGTTGAATTCCCTGACCCTAAATATGTATACTTAGACACCAAGTTTGTGATTCTAAGTGATTTAGATCCCGAGATATTAATAATATACATATAATTCAAAATGGACCCCATTAAAAAAAAGATGGCCGTCGGAGGAAGTGGTTCCTATCAAAAACTTAAAGTTATGTACCTAACTAGTATCTGAAAAAAAATTGGTGCTTTTGTTCGGAGTGTCCGCATTTACGACAGTTTGTTCCGGCAGTCTGCCCTACTAGTAGGTCGATCGAGTAACGCATTGTACGAACGTCGGGTAGGTCTAAATGTCACTTTTTATAAGGAAAATTGACAGTTAAATTGTACCGACGCGCGTTCGAAACGTTACGTGATTATCCCCCCGGACCCAATTCGTGAGACGATCAAAACGGACACCTCGTAAGTTTTAAAAACACCACCACTCGTAGTCATATTTTCACGTTGACTAAGAACTGACTTAAGTATAAGTTCAATGATGTGATGAATTTATCTGCTTTGCCTTAAGGTTGACTGGTAGAGAATGCTTCATAGCATTAAGTTCGCCTTTTGTACTATTAGATCTTCTTTTGTGCAATAAATATTAAATAAATAAATAATGATTCCGTAAATAAGTTCTAAAAAACCCTTTTTGTATGGCAGTGGCGGAGTGCCCATACAAGCCGATTTCCACCGGCTTGCCTAAAATGTCTTGCTTTAAATTAACAAACTTGTAAATCACCACAAAACAGCCCTTTTTTATGCTCCGGGTTGTCCAGTGACAATTCTCACGCGCCGCCACTGATGGTCATACATATTGAGTAAATCAAAAGTCTTATTTGCTGCGGTCAATAAATAAGGACTTCCGTGCATACATATGTTTTAATACTTTTAATTGCATGAAATCATACGAGGTGGGCCGTGTAATAGGAGCAAATATTGAAAAGGACGCTTCCTTAGAGCATTTGCAGCAACCCCTTGCGTCTCGTCTCATTCATTTTAATTTTTTTTTGGATTCGTATACATTTTGATTAAGGCACCACGAGACCATAGCACAGCCAGTCAATGCAGATTTTGAGGTATCATCATGACTGTAATGAGTCATAATAGTTTTTGCATTTTTGTTTTCAAAAGATAGGTATTTTAGTGATTTTTTAATTAATATTTCATTTATTGTAGTGTTTTTTAAATAAAAAGTTACTTATAGCACTCCAGAAAAGTAAAAAAATACAAGGTAAATTATGCCGCAGGGGCCATTTTTAGATAAATTTAGTTTAATTATAGTGCTGTATTTATTAAAAAAAAAAAAAAAAGTTAAATTATAAACATATTTTTTTATTTTCATTTTAAACATAGAAATAATTGTTCACAAGCTTAATAACCTACCTTTTATTTTATTGCTCCTGTTACAGGGCCCTACCTGTATAAGAGGACACGCCGTTTATCCGGGTAAAGAGTTCAACTAAAAAGTAGGTTTTACAGCACTTACCTATCTTTGGCAAAGTCCACAGAAGAGACGAACCTAAACCTCTGTATGACCCACGGGCCAAAATCGTTCAATCATGACCTCACGTTTTTGAGTCGCACGTTTACACCACACTGTTAACATAGCTCCCGAAGCTAATTAATTACACTAATTTGCTTCCACTTACTGGTTCCCTTGCTGGTCATTCATAACCATTAAATTACCATCATAACATCAAAATAAAAATTCGAACATCACATCATACATTTTATTCCTTTCAACGGACATAAATAGCCTTCGTGACATCATTAAATAACCAAATCGCCATTTTAATGCGAAAAGGTTTCAAATGCGAAAATCACGAACAGAACTTTAAATTCTATTTTAGTTGAAATAGGATCCACATTGCTTGATGATTGAATTTGAAGAAAACCTTTTTATGGTCGCGTTGCAAACTGCATGTTTGTGCGTAAATAGCTGGGTGCGACACTTTACGTCGTCATTTTGCGGCGGGTAAATATTTGGGTGAATTAAATGACGTACCTATTTTAACTTGCGAGGGTAATGGGTCAACCTCGTATCGCATTTTAAATGATTACAACCATTCCATTATTCCTCAAATATAAAGGTATTCCTTACTTACCTATTTTTTTCACGGTGTTAAACCAGGTTTAAGAGAGGATCAAATGTTGAGGGAACTACAATTTAGAAAACAACAAAAGACATAAATGAAAATCAAAGTCAGACTTGACACACATAGCCTAGCGGACGCTGAAAACGGCCTATACTAATTGACAGCTAAACATGACATTAACACGTCGAGCCTTAAACTAACCGTTGCATGAAAAAAAAACAAGTAAATTTCGGTCGCAAAATATTGTCTGAAACATGAAAAATCTTCCTACTTTGACAAATTTTTACATATATTTCATGATTTTGTATTGTCTAAATATATTGTAATTTACACATTGTTATGATAATTATCAAGTAAACCATCAGGTTTACTTTACATTTTAGTAGGGCAGACTGCCGGAACAAACTGTCGTAAATGCGGACACTCCGAACAAAAGCACCAAATTTTTTTCAGGTACTAGTTAGGTACATATGTTTAAGTTTTTGATAGGAACCAACTCCTTCGACGGCCATCTTTTTTTTAATGGGGTCCATTTTGAATTATAGGTATATTATGAATATCTCGGGATCTAAATCACTTAGAATCACAAACTTGGTGTCTAAGTATACATATTTAGGGTCAGGGAATTCAACTAGATATTTTTTAAGGTCGAATTCCCACAGGATACCAAACGGAACCCTGTTACTAAGCCTCCGCTGTGGGTCCGTCTATCTGCGTGTCAGTAATAGCTAGACTGTTCAAATTTTCACAGAGTTTGTATTTCTATTGCAGTTATAACAAAAACTAATAAAAATAAAAAAATATTAAAAATTAAACTCTCATACATTGAAAGTCATTTTAAGGCGTTTTTTTTCTCGCTTATCACAAATAATCTATCTCTAGAACCGTAATAGACAGACACTTGAAATTTCCGCAGACTACGAGTATGTATGACTATATCTATTATAATTACAAATAATCAAAGTATAATAAAGTTATTCCTGACACGTAGACAGACGGACCCACATCGGAGGCTTGGTAACGGGTTCCGTATGGTATCCTTTGGGTACTCGACCCTAAAAAATATCTAGTTGAATTCCCTGACCCCAAATATTTATATTTAGACACCAAGTTTGTGATTCTAAGTGATTTAGAACCCAAGATATCAATAATATGTACCAATTATAGGTACATGTTATTGATAAAATAAAAGAAAGATGACCGACGGAGGAGTTGGTTCCTATCAAAAACTTAAAGCTATAATAAATAAAATAAATAAATAAATATTACGGGACAATCTTACACAAATCAACCTAGGCCCACGGTAAGCTCAATAAGGCTTGTGTTGTGGGTACTAGGCGATGATATATATAATAGATACATACATATAGATACTTATAAACATATATAACATCCATAACTCAGGAACAAATATTCGTGATAAACACACAAATAAATGCCCTGACCGGGATTCGAACCCGGGACCTCCAGCTTCGTAGGCAGAGTCACTACCCACTGGGTTACGGAGGCGAGCTATATATCTAACTAGTACCTGAAAAAAATTTGGTGCTTTTGCCCAGCGTGTCCACATTATCACGTGAAACAGCCCTACTATTTGTGTATTAGGAAACTATAAATGGTTAGCAGTATTAAGGATAGGAATCAATTCTCGTTATTGTAATGAATATAATGATAGCTGGAAATAGTAGTCATTAGGTCTATTTGTATGTTACGTTATGGGCCTCGTTTATAGATAAGCATCACATGTACCGATGATATTGTAGAGGCAAAGCGTTTTTTTAGATTGACCATATTTATATTGGTGATATCTATCTATCTATATACATCTATATACATATAATAAAGCTGAAGAGGGTCTGAGACGATCCGAGAGCTTCGCTCTCAGACTCAATAGTATCTAAGGGCGGAATTACTCTTTTAAATTGATAGATGTTAGCGTTGTGGGTTTCAGGTCCAAATATGAAGGGATTGAAGCTTTCATTCGTTATCATCCTGTTAATTATGTATGTAAATAAGTTAGATATAAATTGCGTTAGATGCTATTCTAGGCTAAAATCAAGACTACAATTAAAAGCGTAGAAAACTCGCGTTTCGTCCAAAATAATTGGTTTAAAACATGCTTCAGCATACTAATTCAGTATTGTTGGATTAGTGTATCATTTAATGTGTGCTAGATCTAGATTTATGGATTCATAAATTAGACTAGTTAGGTTAATTGCAGGAATGGATCGCTGGCCAGCAAGAAAACGCGTGGACGGGCGCGCGGGCTGCAGGGATATTCTACCCGCGAAGTCGAGAAAAGTGATTATCGATCGGAGCGGACAGGCGATGGAGGCTCCCTGGAAAACGGGCCTTATACCCTTTAGTTAAGGTATATTTTCAGATGAGGAGTCGGATTAGTGGCGTGATCGTGTTAGTATTGGCTATAAATACCCCGGCGGGCCGAGGAGCGTTTGACTTTTCTATGGGACGTCGAAGCGAGATCACGCTGCAGAAGGCAAAGGCGGCCAGGCTAGGCTGACCTCTGGGCGCGTACTACTTCGAGGCGGAACAAGGCTGGTCACCGCTGGGCTGCATTACGGCTGTTGCTGAGAGGAATTAGAGTTTGGTAAGGTCGCAAATGCCTTTGCGATCGTCTGGTGAGATTGAATATTTTATTTTAAAGTGTGACTAATCATAGTGAATTCTGGAATTTCTTAGGGAGTAATTATCTTGTGCGCACATTGTCTTGAATTGAGTGATTAATATTTAGGCAATATCTTTCTGCTCGTGAACTGATATGATCTTATATGATCACGTGTGTATTTTGAATATGTGGCGGTCTAATAGGTTTATCACCTAATAAATGCGCTTAAGACATCATCATATTAGAATTCCGTATACTCCCATGAAGTGAAGTGAACACGACTATTTATAGTACATGAATGTTCGCTAAGGAACGGTCCAATGGTAAATAATTCCTAATTGTATACCAGTATCTAGTGGTTAGTTGTAGGTACAAATGAGGGAAATCTTTATTAAAATATGTGTTAATATTATATTGTAATTTATTTATGGCGGAGGAGCTGGCTTGTTACGAGCGTCGAGGGAGATCAGAAGTGGCGGGAGCCCTGGGAACCAGAGAGGCGTTGGGTACGTGTCCCACTATTAAGAAATTAAAATCTGGTGAGTGACCTTTATAATCACTGTATTGAATGATTCTGAAACTTATTAATTTGTTTTTGGGCTATTATCTAACCATTTCAACGTTATCATACTTGTATTTGTGTATCGAAATCTAGTTCTACTGTATATAGTTTGGGGAATATGCTAGATAAAGTACGAGCGGTTTATGTATAGGTTATGAACGGATCTAGGTCATTGATTAAATAACTGACGATATTACAGGAATGTTGTTTTGTTCTACATATATATTACTAGTTGATTTGTCACTGCGATATGATTGGGTTCCGTGCGCCCCCACGAGATAAAGTGATCAATTATTATACGACAACCTAGCTATAGCAATTGACTCGGTCCGTGGTACGCGTTACACTATGAGGATAGATTGTTAAGATGCGGATAAGCGACAAATATTACCACAAGTTCATATTAATATCCGGTGGTTAGTATAGGTGCTGATGGGTGGTTACTTTACTAGATTAACGCAACTGAATAAAGTAGTTATATACACTCGTGGCTGTGTGCTCGGTGTCGAGACAACCATATCCACAGGGCACATTGAGGACCCTGGCCACACGAGAATTCTCCCGAAAGGGGCTTCTTAGTCAGCAGAGATGTGCCCGCACTAGAGCGCCAGTCATAGATGTGTAGACAGAGTGAGTGGCTGAGAGTCTTCAATCTTGCAAATTGAGGGACCTCACTGGTCGAGCTGCTGTCTTAGTTCTAACAACCCTCTTAACAAGGGTTACGGTTGTGTTGGTTTATGAAGTAATCAGATGTACTTATAGATATATTGTGTGGAATTCCTTGAATGAATGAATCTAGCGTAGTAAATTAGTTATGTACACCTGTGGCCGAGAGCTTAGCGTTGTGGACAACCATATCCAAAGAGCACATTGACGACCCTGACCAATACGAGAATTCGCCCGTTAAGGGGTTTCTTAGTCAGTAGAGATGATGATCGCGCTTAGGCCTCCGTCATGGATGTGTCAACGAAGGTAAGGTTGGTGAGACCTTTCAGTCTTGCAAACTGAAGAGTTTCGCTGGCTAAGCCGTCGTTTTGCTTTAACCGAAGCTTCTTACCGTGAAGCTAGCTATGTTGATTTTACAAGGGAATCCAACACTTTCGCTTATTTTCGTTATTGACGTTAGTCAATAATTAAGTAGGTATCTTCTTAGGTGGGGTCGTTATTATCGGGATCTCAACAAAAGTATTACGGTGGGTTGGTAATTAATTATCATTCGTCAGTTCAATTGTGCATTGTCGTATATTTAACATTGTTCCGACTATAAAGTGCCTTTGAGTTGATTGGGTGAGATTGGTTGCTAAGACACTGTGTTACATCCATTGAGATATTTTGGGGATGAATTGTATTATAAATTGCTTAGGAAAAGTCAGTACTAATTGGTATTAGATTTGATAGAAATAACGATAGGGTAGGCGGAATCAACAGATGAGGTGGGATTACTAGCGAGTACGAGCAGCCGCGAGCGAGCGAGAGGCGAGCGCTACAGTTCGCTAACAACTCTAAGATTCATCGTTAGGGAGAATCGATATTACACTAGACATTACGCCATTCATGTACCTGTAAGTAAAACATGCATTAATATTCTATTTCAATAGACTATCATCACATCATCATCAATATCTTGACTTATGATTATTTTCATTATTATATCATCGCATCATCATCAATATCTTGACTTACGATTATTTTCGTTATTATATCATCGCATCATCATCAATATCTTGACTTCTTCATGATTATTTTCATTATTATATCATCGCATCATCATCAATAGAGACCCCATCATGGCCAACACAAGTTGACCACTATTGTATTGCGAGTCTGTTTAAAGGGCGTCACCTACCACATAGCGTAATTTATCACTTCCCACAACTTAGTATAACAAGGAATTTATGCCCACTTTAGCCTCCATAATTGTGCATCACTCAATGAGACTACTGAATTGTAAATTAATTCTAAGGAACTAGTATAATTGTCTTACTTAAGTTATAGGTTCTACTAAAATGGGGTTAATGTACAACTTCAATTAACGTGTAACTTTTTCCCTTTATAGAAATACAAACTTCATACTTCTCGAAAAGGGCCTGGGTCTATTCGCACAACGCAGAGCCTAACCACTAGACGAAATCACACGCCAAGCCACTTCACCAGCGCGAATCACGTATAGCTTAGGTCTAAATAGGTCTTCGAGGTTAGGTTCCAGAGATAATCAATTCTAGGTTAGATTACGGCATTGTAGGCCTGGAGTCGGACGGTTTTTTATTTGACCGAATCTCTTTCCGTCCGGCAATATCCTAGGAGATGATTTGGTCTGTTAAAGTACTCAAGCTCGATTACTTTAACATAAATAACGAGAGATTCTGTAGCTGTAGGATAGATTTACCTAGACTAGAATAAAACCCAACCTTTCTAGTAGGATCGGCCGGAACTAACTCGGTTTTTCTATTCGCTTTGGTACGAGTTAGTATTTATAGGAACAAAGTGGATATCTAGTACAATCGAGTCTTGATTTTACTGGATTAATTAGTCAAAGGTTCTTTAGCTTCAAAACAAACAAAATTAATTTGATATTTCTATGGTAAATAAATGATTTATTTTCTCGCTTACTATCTGTTTAATTTTATTCAATAGCTTTTCCTTCAGGTAGGATTCAATTTTCAGACGACTAGAAGCTTCTCAGGAGCTTCAGCTTTCAGATAGGGGTTAATTTAAGTTCAGAATAGGAAAACATAAAAAGCAAGCCATTTAAGAGGTTGAAGCGTTACATTTTGGTGAGGCCGTGACCAGGATGAAAATAAGGTTTAAATTCACTTTTAAGTATCCCGGGTTACTACAGAATAGAGTATTTTCAATTTAAAAAAAAAAAATATAAAAAAAAAATTATAATAAAAGGAAAAATATTTTTTTATTACGTGATTCGCTTGGTGAAAGGGCTAATTAAATTTATTTACAGATTTTTCTGTGTGTGGGTTATACAAATAACCCACATTTTGTTGCCGTGGAGTAGATAGAGAGATGGAGTTTGTATTTTTTAATGTTGTGTTGTGTATTATTTTCAGGACTTTCTTTCTTTTATTTTATTTCAAAGAGATTTTCACGCGCGATACGTACGTGAATTGTGTTGTGTATTATTTTCAGGACTTTCTTTCTTTTATTTAATTTCAAAGGGATTTTCACGCGCGGTACGTAGGTGAATTACTAATCAATAAGTTATATCACACTAAACTATGAAAAATATGCATAGAAATAATTTTGTTGTAGACGAAGGGCTAATATTATTTTGACAGAAATTCATTTGGGGGTACACATTTTTATTCCCGACTGTACTTTTCTACATATGTTTACCAACTGCTCATTGAGACGATTCTAACGAGCCCAAACTCGATGGGTTTGTGTCATTGTATCACGAAGTTCCTAGGCCCATCCTCCAACCCCAGCATCAGATTAGTTCCTTGTCAACATAACTTTAATTTGTCATGCGATTTATACATATGTGCGAAATTTTAGGCCGAACGGAAGTCAGGAAGTGAGTCTAATCTAAGAATTAAGTAAAAACGTAACAGTACCTAAACACTCTTTTCATCGGACAGTCGTGTCAAAGTAGTGCCTACGCGTAATTTGTATAAAAGGGGGGCAGGAATGTTATGCGGAATGGCCTTACAATCTGCCAATGCCATAGCACAATTAAGTAGGTTCCATATACATCAGGCGGTTGCGGTAGTAGTTATAATAAAGTTTAGGTATAATGGTTTTATTCCAAAATAAAATAAAAATAAAATAAAACGGAATAAGGTTACCTCAAAGATAGTATTTTGTTATATTAGCATCTTATGTATTTAACTACGATTATTTCATCCTTCATATTCAATTGTTGCATTCGAGTTCGCAAGAATAGTGTTGAGGTCATTGACATTCTGTCCCACATTTTAGGCAATTATTCGTTAAACAGCGGTTAGGAAAGTACCGGTGGATGATTATAGTACCAAGGACTTAGGAACATACTTAAGAACTCATCACATAATAGGGGTTAGAGTTATAGGTAACTTTCGTAAGCTAGGGGAGAAAAGTAGGTACGCGTTATACCTAGTTAGTTGACCTAGTCAAATTGAATCCAATTCTCGGCGTTTACGTTAAATCGATCGCTACTAAGTACCTATTGTCCGAAATCTTAAGTACCTATAACCTTGCGGATATTTTCTACGTAATCGTCTTTGTAAAGAAAGTAATTGTAAGAATAGATAAGTAGGTAATTCGCGCGAGTTATATTCATTAACCAGTTAAAATGATAGGAAACTGGAGCGGTTATCTGTTACAAGAAAATGCGCATTCGAATCGGATTAGTTCCGGCTAGAAATTCAAATACCTAAGATCAAAGGTACACTATAATGGACTTTGTTGTTAGGTCATTAAGGTCAAAAGGTAAGCTGTGTGTAGGTATTTAAATGGTTGTCATCGTGAGTCAGTGAACCGGTTGTATGTACGCGTGAGATTTCAATTTTTAATTACGTAGGTACATAAAACCACTTTGGCAGGGTTAAAATAGTGACAGGTTTGAAGATAAGCAATAAGTAAAGGGCACCTAAATACCTGGCTAACTCCACAGAGGTATATTCCTGGCATGGTAGGACTCGCACATTTCCACATAAATACGCGGCCACTCTATCACATTCACTTTATAATGTGCACCAGTTCAATTATCACTACATTGATTTATGTTTGAATACACACTAAACCACAGTAAACACTTTAAACTGATTAAATAATAGGCCTAAATATGCGAGAATTCGGCTCGTTGAAGCCCGCGCGCAAACTAAAAACAATTTTAAACATCGAACTTAGGTCCGGGCGGCCATTTTGGAATCTAGCGACGTCGCGGCGCCAGTAATCATAAAGATTTTTGGCGGGAAATTGTTGTTTAATTCGATGATAAAGGAGTAATATTAATTAACTATATGTCGCGTTCGCTTATAATTTGGTGGAATGGGTGAACAGTTTTAGGATCATAGGATAAATATTTATGTAATGCATTAAGGTCGGTCTTAAATAAAGCGCGTCGCACGTAAAATATTTTGACACGGAAAATAATGTAGCCAGTTAGATGCGTTAATATTGATAGTAACTTTATGATAATGGCATAGTGTAAATTATTTCTAATAACTAGGTAATAATATAGTTGCTTAACTTTTGAGGTGGTTTTTCTCACGGGCCGGAATTGATATCGGCGAATTAAATATATAGAGATAGTATGCGACAAAATTAGCTTTGTGTGGAGGTTGCGGGCTAAATATAAGAACTAATTAGAGCCTACATATTTTATATTGGTCAATTCTAATAGGTATGTTAAGTACCTTAAAGCGTCACGCGGGTTTACGTGGGTACAATGTAATGAAAAAAATAATAGATAGATTGCGCCTTACAAAACTTAGCAAAATAAAGTTTTAGACCCATCACACACTGTAGTTATAGCGGATTTCATTGTAATCAGTAGCTTAATTAACGCTAACGTACTTACGAACGTTCGAATTAGAAAATAGTAGATAACCCGTGTTGGCAAGAGAATGAAATAAAACGGATTCATTGAATCAGGATATTCCGAAATCCGTCTGTCTGGTTTAGTTACTTCATGAGTCATAATTATAGAGCGGGGTTTGTAAAGTTTCAGAGTAATTTAAATAATTAATTATAATTCCAGTCAAGTTAGGTTTTCATATATATATGCAAAACCAAGCACGCGTGATCTACGGTACGACATTATTAGTTAGCGAATAACTTTGATACTCAGGTTCTGAGGCGAAAGACTTCGCTGATAGGGATTTCCGAATCTCACGGGAGATTCAGCTCTAAGAAAGGGGGGGCAGAAGGCTTAGAATCGTAAGACAATGTGTGTCGGACATGAAATTGATTAACCACAACGCACTTAATTATTAATAAGGTAGTGTTAAAGTCATGGGTTCTATCAATAGGGTTGAATGCAATTTAAATGTAGGTAGGTATAGTAAGTAAATATAGTACGGATCAATTCATTGATAGTTACGTTGATAGTAAAATTTATTACTTACGTATTTTAAACAATGGTTTCAGAATTTGTCAAGTATAAGATGGATAGTTGTCCCAGTCTGATACCGAAAGATTAAGAGCTTGTCAGACAAATACCATATATGTACCGGTTCACGTCAGGTTACGAAAGATATTCGCCATGTTTACATTATATGGTAACAGGGCAATTCGGAGAAATTATATTAGTAATACCAAGTTGTGCACGTGTTATTATTATTATGTACTTTAAGGCAGGAGTCGTATATATCGCATGGCACTTTAATTGGTTACCATAGTATGTGATACTGGAGTATGTAAACTAACTGTTCCACCTCTCTAGTAATTGTTGAGGTAATGTGAATTTCGAAATAGGTCGTTAATTTCGCAAGTTATCTTAACAGCGCACTGGACGATTGGTTTGTCCGGCGGGCTATGAATCGCGAGCGTCCGGGTTCGATCCCCGGTACGGAAAAATCTTTTTGTGTTTTTTTATTTTTGCTTTACTAACAATATTGTGGGCTACTACCTTTTAAACCTTTGGTTATTAAATTGAACGAATTTTACAATGTTTGGAGCAAGTTAAGGGTAATTGGGGATACTTATATATTTAGGCGTTTATAGTTTTAACATTATGCGATTTAGGTATTCATCAAATTGTGTATTTGTCTACGACATAGGGCCCGTCTATTTTTTTTCCATGAAGTACCTATGACAAAAATTACTTATCAGTTAATGTAAGAGGTTGTAATTAGGTATTATTTAAGGGTCTGCGGTATAATTTTACGGATGCATAAAATTATCATCGAGGCACTCGCGTAGGTTTATTGAACAGAACGTATGGTTGTTTATAAACGATATTCGTATTAGGGCATATTTCCAAGTTCGGTTACAAAACTAGCGCAAAATAGGTCAGATATTGGTCACGTAGGAAAATTAATCCGACCCGTGGCGGGGATATTTTGATACTAGCGACGAACGCAAGTGATATTTCTCTCATCCATGTAAGAAATAAGTAGTCGGCCGATGGATTAACTGTCGCATGAGTAAGATCGCGGTTGCTTTCCGTTCTTTCGTAACCGTTTAAAAGAGTTTAGTACCTTTACTGAATTCAGTGCTGGATTAAAATAGGCCTTATGGATTAAAATGGGGAGATTTTAGAAGAAGGAATTACTTACGGTCGGTTGACTAGACACACCCTAGTCGAGTTCCTGGTAGCACAGTATTCATTGTTTCACTAACTTCACTTTAAAACTAACTTTAATTAATAATACACAATATTGACTCAAACACGAGTAATGACACGTTGGAATAGGCTGAAATAGGAGGCAAAACACTCGTTGTTGCACTATACAAGTCAGACGTAACTGGAGCAATTTATTCCTTCAAATAATAGCAATCTAGACACTAGTTATTAAATTATTTGATTAATTACGACGAATGTTGTTTACAAAATTTGTCTAGCGAGGCCGCGGGAATTTGACATTTGCTGATTTGGGTTAAGATCTGTGGTGAGGCTTTAATGTACGGCCAAGTGGCGTGTTTAAACGGTTGTTACGGTTTAGGAAAAATTAGGAGTTGTGAATATATAAAGCCTGAGCTTACTTAGAGGTGGTAATTTAATTCTAATGGGGTTTTGTCATGTGGAATACGGTGGCGGAATGAAGGGGTTAATTCGGTTTCGAGTCAAATCATTTACGCGTTACAAGAGCATCTTACATTTATAAACTGTGTATCAGGCAAGTGAGGTATTGGAAATTATGTTAAATTTTTTTTGACAAGAGAGTTCATATTTACTTAGACGGATTTTCCTTGCCTACTAACATTAAACTAGGACCTTTTATTAGATAGACCTTGCCAGTACGTTGTGTCTAGTTGATAAATCTAATGATTAATTTCCCTGCGCTTAAAGTTATTAAACTATAAATGTGATTAACAGGTCCTACCAATGTCAGAATTCGCGTCGATTTATAAGGGGCCTTTTGTAATTGGGGTTAGCATTGTGATTATAAAATACTCTGATACTACATTATACCCAAATGAGGAATCCTAGTAAGAGTTTGTATCCATACCAAAATTTGTAGACATCCCATTGAAATTGAGTCGCGCATTATGTTGGGTGTACATTATCGTTTGTAGGGCCATTATCGTTTGTATCGCGGGAGGATTAGCGTAGTCGGTTGTCTTTAATCCATTCGGTATGATAGCTTTGCAAGGGTACTACCACAATTTTAGTTAACATCTTAGACGATTAATATCAAAAAATAAATAATAAAAAGTAGAATAAGTAAAGTTATAGTCTGTGTTAAGAATAGTTACGCGATCAACTCACCGCTGGTTCAAATCGCGCGAATGGAACCGTAAGTACTTCGCGTTGTTCGTTTCACACTAGATATTTAAAAAAAAAAAAAAAAAAGGGGGAAATTTAGTACTTTATGCTTGATTCCGTGCTTAAAACTAGAATAGAATAGGCAACTTGTAAGTTTGTAAATAAGATATTATGTAGTCGAGATCGTAAGGCGTATCAATAGTGTGCGCTCACGGGAGGTCGTGCGTCGATAAGGTTAACCGACTTTCAAAAAGGGGAGGGCTCTCAGATGGGTTGTATTTTACTTCTTTAAATCAGGTTGGACGTTAATTAAAGGCGCCTATATAGGTTGTTCAACAACAAATTAGGTACTTGTTATAAAATATTAACAAAATGGTTGGTTGTAGTATGGGAATTTAGGTATTTTTAATGCGTAATATTTGTCGTCAGAAAAATTCCTAAGTCAATAAATTGTCAAAGATGTAGTTCACGATAGATTATACCGGTAGCTATTAAGGTAGATTCGAGATCGCCGCGTTGGGGGTGGCAAAATTAGCACTGACCCCTGGTCTTATATTGATATTGAGAGGTTAGAGACCAAGTTATACTGGCTGTAAGCAATAAATCGATTTGAGTCGAGTCGATCTGCATTGGCGAATATCAAGGTTGGCGCAATGACCACCGGATTGTCTCGCTATCAGCTGGGCTGTTATTCTGGGCGTACTAGGGAAGCACCTCACCTCACCTCACCTTTCACCACTAGCGAAAGTAGATCTATACCCGCAGCGCTGAGTCATCGTTACCATCGTCATCATATTAGCCGGTAGACAGCTACTGTTAGACAGGACTCCCCCAAAGAGTACTAGCGGTTATATCCCAATATTTAGTTGTTACGAATTGCGGAGTCTAGAGATATTTGTACGTGACCTTTTAGGATGACGTAAAATAAGTTACAGGATAACGGGACAGGAATGACTGATAAATTAAGTACTAGATGGTATAAATTTATAATTCTTTTTTTTGAGTTGGCGGGAAATTTTAATTTTGTTCTTGTCATCCCTTCCTTTCGGAGAAAGTAGGTATACGGCGGATTGACGTCTCATAGGTATAAAGGGGGAATCAGATAACCTGTTGTCGTGCGTGTCAAATTTTAGATACTTAAGTTGAAATTTTAGATCGCGGCTCATCTTGGTTTTAAGGGATTCCTGACGGGTATCATTTTCAAGTTATACGGGAATGCAGGTTCTAGATTTAAGATAAGTTTGGAATCCAGGATGGCTGTTAAAATTTTTGAAAGAAAAAATCGGCGCGAGTATCATTTTCGAGTAATGCACGGATGCAGATTTCGAATTTTGGGGCTAAATTTGGAGTTCAATAGGGCAGGGTCGGCTTTGGAGAAGAGGTCGCGGCTACCGTATTCGATTAGCTTGTGATTGTATATTTTGAATTACGATACAGATGTGGGGTAAAGGCGACGGTGTTATGACAGCGTGACGGCAGTTGCAGTTGCGGGAGCGGAATTTCAAGCATCGATTGAATACTAATTATTGAAACTTACAGGTATCTTATGAGAACGAAGAGATGGAGTTCATAATAAAGGGAAGGATATGGGGCCGTGATCGTCTAGTGGTTAGGACCTTACGCAGTTATAATTATTCCGGCTTAAATTTATCTCAAGCATGGAATATGGTTATATATTTTGTCCACATGTTATGCGCTAGGTAGTGCATAAACAACGTTAAATATTTACATGAAATAATCCATTTATTACAGGTATATCTTAAGATGTATGATGCGTTTGTCAATACAATATTGACATCAGGCGTTAAATTTATGTGGGTCCTAATAGGGCGTGGGTGTAATCTTCATTTAGTAACCGGCGAATCTTACGTTTGCACAATATATGGTATTGGCGTAAGACTAATTTTAAACTTATGAATTATGTATTGCAATTTATCTGGTATTTACTACATAAATTATAGTATTACGAAAATTTGAGATCCAACTATAAAATTATTTAAGTTGCGAGAAGGGGGGCAGTTATTTAATTAATGACTGATAGGTAAATGGTAAATGGGATATGGCCTAAAATTTTGATATTTACGGGTTACTCTAGGAGGGTTAATTAAGTTTGACTTACTGTCTTTTATAATCTTCAAACATATGAAGGGCAGGTTAGTTGGCTGTGTGCGAATAGGGCTGTGCGGATCAATTAAAGCAGTAAAATTTTGTTTTGCAAAATAAGTAAAGTAGTAATATTATATTATCACTTTGTTCTACTCTTCATATCATAATTTTCTCGTCTTATAAAGTAAATGTAAATTCTCATAGCATATAACTTGGGAAGAACATTATATATCATTAATGTGGTTGTACTGTCGGATTCCGTTTAGTTGGTCTAAGTCGTGTTTAGGGCAAGGGGATTAATTAGGTTGGGAGGGTATATGTGTGTGTTCGTTGAGTTAAGAGATGTATGAGTCCACGTGAGAGGTAGTGCTGAAAGTGTGATTGTATGATAACAATGGGCTTTTACCGACTGGTCGGAGTTCGCAGTGCAACCTAGGTTTGTTGGTACTGATTGATCTCTCCAAACCATTTTACACCGGTGTTTCCGCAGTTATAGTTTGGTTAGGTTAAAGTCATAAAATGACAAGGTCCTTGTGTGACTAACTGTGGCGACACTATACTCTACAGAAGCTAAGCTGAAAGGCTAAGCTAGTCTTATCTTCGTCCTACACATCTCTTCGTGGCAAGGATACTTCCGACACCATATTCTTCGGGATGATTTGTCAACGAACATTCATTCTGAAACTTAAGTAATAATATTTTAACTTCCATTACTGGGAATTTATCAGGAATTTCCTATTATATGTTAAGTAATTTGCAATGTCAAGATTACAATCTTGCAAGGGTTCAATGAACATGGTTTGTTGAAATTAAATTTAGTAAGGCTGTTATTCTTACACGATGGTGAAGTGTTGCATTTTGTATTTGAGTAATGCAAACGTATTTTATAGTAGTTACGACATTTCTACAGTAAAGCTGGGTGGGGCTTGGACGCATGTAGTCGGATTCTCTATAGGATGTCAAGGCACTTCCTAGAGACCCCACGGGGTTGATGAATGTTACTGTGTGCGACTGGGTCACGTTCGGTATAGAGATAGAGTATCATCGCGAACGACGATTATAATTAAAGTTTGTTTGATGTTTTGTCAGTATTATCACTATCGTTAATGGTGTGATGGTGCTGTCAGGACATTGAAGGGATTAATGCAAAATTAACCCAGTAGTTTATGAACAGTTTGCCTCTAGTGTGGAATACAGTCTGAAGTCGGATATCCTAGTCAAGTAGAAACATTCTCCACTGGGTTTGCTTGGTGGTTATCTTTGTACTCAGTGTTCTGCTGTTCGCATGGGGAGTTATTGTAATAACATAGACCGAGATATGTGGTTGAACCTGGATCCTTGGTAGCCAGAAGGTATCTGAGGGTTCGGGGTGTTAGTGCAACATCGTGGTCATTAGGATCTATTGGGCTCACAACCTAGTACTTTGTGCGAATGGGAGTATTCTGGGGAAGTTTTCTAGCGGCGCCGACCGAGATATGTGGTCTAACTTGAGTTTGTGGTGGCCAGGGGGCATCTGTGGGCTCAAGGTGAAGCTAGAAGATAATTATATTGTGTCATCGGCCGAGATATGTGGCCTAACTTGTACTGACGGAAGCCAGAAGGCAACTGGAGGTGCAAGGTGATGCAGTATAGGGGTTTGTATTGCCAGCCGAGATATGTGGCTAAACTTGAGTTTGTGGTGGCCAGGGGGCATCTGTGGACTCAAGGTGGTACCGTAGGGATGGGTATGTGTATCATCAGCCGAGATATGTGGCTAAACTTGTGCTGACGGAAGCCAGAAGGTGACTGGAGGCACAAGGTGATACAGGGGCTATTCTTCAACGTCCATCACCAAGCAAACGTAGTGGTTAAACATTCACACGCCTAAAATACACTTGTTGGAGAGATCGATATATCAACGAATTGAAACTTCCCGAGTTATGGGGTTGGCATTTTTTGCAAATTATAATCATAGATTATTGGTCAGAATTAATTGGGAGAGTTATGTAAATAGACACAGCTAACAAATCTAGCCTTCAGTTAGAGTAATATTATATTTAAATTTGGTATAAGGACAGTAGGTTAACGGAATTATCTACTCAAAGTTATTTTAAATTCACCATTTATAGGTCGCAATTCCTTGTTTATTGCTTAAGTATGTTTTAGATTGTGATAATGCTTCGCTCAATATCGTAGATTTCTCGCTGTGCATGATCATGGGGCAGAATGAGACGATCCGAGAGCTTCGCTCTCAGACTCAATAGTATCTAAGGGCGGAATTACTCTTTTAAATTGATAGATGTTAGCGTTGTGGGTTTCAGGTCCAAATATGAAGGGATTGAAGCTTTCATTCGTTATCATCCTGTTAATTATGTATGTAAATAAGTTAGATATAAATTGCGTTAGATGCTATTCTAGGCTAAAATCAAGACTACAATTAAAAGCGTAGAAAACTCGCGTTTCGTCCAAAATAATTGGTTTAAAACATGCTTCAGCATACTAATTCAGTATTGTTGGATTAGTGTATCATTTAATGTGTGCTAGATCTAGATTTATGGATTCATAAATTAGACTAGTTAGGTTAATTGCAGGAATGGATCGCTGGCCAGCAAGAAAACGCGTGGACGGGCGCGCGGGCTGCAGGGATATTCTACCCGCGAAGTCGAGAAAAGTGATTATCGATCGGAGCGGACAGGCGATGGAGGCTCCCTGGAAAACGGGCCTTATACCCTTTAGTTAAGGTATATTTTCAGATGAGGAGTCGGATTAGTGGCGTGATCGTGTTAGTATTGGCTATAAATACCCCGGCGGGCCGAGGAGCGTTTGACTTTTCTATGGGACGTCGAAGCGAGATCACGCTGCAGAAGGCAAAGGCGGCCAGGCTAGGCTGACCTCTGGGCGCGTACTACTTCGAGGCGGAACAAGGCTGGTCACCGCTGGGCTGCATTACGGCTGTTGCTGAGAGGAATTAGAGTTTGGTAAGGTCGCAAATGCCTTTGCGATCGTCTGGTGAGATTGAATATTTTATTTTAAAGTGTGACTAATCATAGTGAATTCTGGAATTTCTTAGGGAGTAATTATCTTGTGCGCACATTGTCTTGAATTGAGTGATTAATATTTAGGCAATATCTTTCTGCTCGTGAACTGATATGATCTTATATGATCACGTGTGTATTTTGAATATGTGGCGGTCTAATAGGTTTATCACCTAATAAATGCGCTTAAGACATCATCATATTAGAATTCCGTATACTCCCATGAAGTGAAGTGAACACGACTATTTATAGTACATGAATGTTCGCTAAGGAACGGTCCAATGGTAAATAATTCCTAATTGTATACCAGTATCTAGTGGTTAGTTGTAGGTACAAATGAGGGAAATCTTTATTAAAATATGTGTTAATATTATATTGTAATTTATTTATGGCGGAGGAGCTGGCTTGTTACGAGCGTCGAGGGAGATCAGAAGTGGCGGGAGCCCTGGGAACCAGAGAGGCGTTGGGTACGTGTCCCACTATTAAGAAATTAAAATCTGGTGAGTGACCTTTATAATCACTGTATTGAATGATTCTGAAACTTATTAATTTGTTTTTGGGCTATTATCTAACCATTTCAACGTTATCATACTTGTATTTGTGTATCGAAATCTAGTTCTACTGTATATAGTTTGGGGAATATGCTAGATAAAGTACGAGCGGTTTATGTATAGGTTATGAACGGATCTAGGTCATTGATTAAATAACTGACGATATTACAGGAATGTTGTTTTGTTCTACATATATATTACTAGTTGATTTGTCACTGCGATATGATTGGGTTCCGTGCGCCCCCACGAGATAAAGTGATCAATTATTATACGACAACCTAGCTATAGCAATTGACTCGGTCCGTGGTACGCGTTACACTATGAGGATAGATTGTTAAGATGCGGATAAGCGACAAATATTACCACAAGTTCATATTAATATCCGGTGGTTAGTATAGGTGCTGATGGGTGGTTACTTTACTAGATTAACGCAACTGAATAAAGTAGTTATATACACTCGTGGCTGTGTGCTCGGTGTCGAGACAACCATATCCACAGGGCACATTGAGGACCCTGGCCACACGAGAATTCTCCCGAAAGGGGCTTCTTAGTCAGCAGAGATGTGCCCGCACTAGAGCGCCAGTCATAGATGTGTAGACAGAGTGAGTGGCTGAGAGTCTTCAATCTTGCAAATTGAGGGACCTCACTGGTCGAGCTGCTGTCTTAGTTCTAACAACCCTCTTAACAAGGGTTACGGTTGTGTTGGTTTATGAAGTAATCAGATGTACTTATAGATATATTGTGTGGAATTCCTTGAATGAATGAATCTAGCGTAGTAAATTAGTTATGTACACCTGTGGCCGAGAGCTTAGCGTTGTGGACAACCATATCCAAAGAGCACATTGACGACCCTGACCAATACGAGAATTCGCCCGTTAAGGGGTTTCTTAGTCAGTAGAGATGATGATCGCGCTTAGGCCTCCGTCATGGATGTGTCAACGAAGGTAAGGTTGGTGAGACCTTTCAGTCTTGCAAACTGAAGAGTTTCGCTGGCTAAGCCGTCGTTTTGCTTTAACCGAAGCTTCTTACCGTGAAGCTAGCTATGTTGATTTTACAAGGGAATCCAACACTTTCGCTTATTTTCGTTATTGACGTTAGTCAATAATTAAGTAGGTATCTTCTTAGGTGGGGTCGTTATTATCGGGATCTCAACAAAAGTATTACGGTGGGTTGGTAATTAATTATCATTCGTCAGTTCAATTGTGCATTGTCGTATATTTAACATTGTTCCGACTATAAAGTGCCTTTGAGTTGATTGGGTGAGATTGGTTGCTAAGACACTGTGTTACATCCATTGAGATATTTTGGGGATGAATTGTATTATAAATTGCTTAGGAAAAGTCAGTACTAATTGGTATTAGATTTGATAGAAATAACGATAGGGTAGGCGGAATCAACAGATGAGGTGGGATTACTAGCGAGTACGAGCAGCCGCGAGCGAGCGAGAGGCGAGCGCTACAGTTCGCTAACAACTCTAAGATTCATCGTTAGGGAGAATCGATATTACACTAGACATTACGCCATTCATGTACCTGTAAGTAAAACATGCATTAATATTCTATTTCAATAGACTATCATCACATCATCATCAATATCTTGACTTATGATTATTTTCATTATTATATCATCGCATCATCATCAATATCTTGACTTACGATTATTTTCGTTATTATATCATCGCATCATCATCAATATCTTGACTTCTTCATGATTATTTTCATTATTATATCATCGCATCATCATCAATAGAGACCCCATCATGGCCAACACAAGTTGACCACTATTGTATTGCGAGTCTGTTTAAAGGGCGTCACCTACCACATAGCGTAATTTATCACTTCCCACAACTTAGTATAACAAGGAATTTATGCCCACTTTAGCCTCCATAATTGTGCATCACTCAATGAGACTACTGAATTGTAAATTAATTCTAAGGAACTAGTATAATTGTCTTACTTAAGTTATAGGTTCTACTAAAATGGGGTTAATGTACAACTTCAATTAACGTGTAACTTTTTCCCTTTATAGAAATACAAACTTCATACTTCTCGAAAAGGGCCTGGGTCTATTCGCACAACGCAGAGCCTAACCACTAGACGAAATCACACGCCAAGCCACTTCACCAGCGCGAATCACGTATAGCTTAGGTCTAAATAGGTCTTCGAGGTTAGGTTCCAGAGATAATCAATTCTAGGTTAGATTACGGCATTGTAGGCCTGGAGTCGGACGGTTTTTTATTTGACCGAATCTCTTTCCGTCCGGCAATATCCTAGGAGATGATTTGGTCTGTTAAAGTACTCAAGCTCGATTACTTTAACATAAATAACGAGAGATTCTGTAGCTGTAGGATAGATTTACCTAGACTAGAATAAAACCCAACCTTTCTAGTAGGATCGGCCGGAACTAACTCGGTTTTTCTATTCGCTTTGGTACGAGTTAGTATTTATAGGAACAAAGTGGATATCTAGTACAATCGAGTCTTGATTTTACTGGATTAATTAGTCAAAGGTTCTTTAGCTTCAAAACAAACAAAATTAATTTGATATTTCTATGGTAAATAAATGATTTATTTTCTCGCTTACTATCTGTTTAATTTTATTCAATAGCTTTTCCTTCAGGTAGGATTCAATTTTCAGACGACTAGAAGCTTCTCAGGAGCTTCAGCTTTCAGATAGGGGTTAATTTAAGTTCAGAATAGGAAAACATAAAAAGCAAGCCATTTAAGAGGTTGAAGCGTTACAGGTCGAAAGTCTGTACATGGAAGATATGCGAAAAAAAATTGGCTAGGGATACTTAAAATCGATAACAGAACACGTTCCAACAGTTTTTAGAATTTTTGTCTGTTTGTCTGTTTATCTGTTTGTCTGTTAATGTGACCGCGCATAACGTGAAAACGGCTAAACCGATTTAGATAAAATTAAGTATAGAGATAACTTAGGTCCTAAGAAAGGACATAGGGTAGTTTTAATCCCGGAAATCAACCCCTAAAAGGATGAAATGGGGGGTGAAAGTTTGTATGGAGCTACTTAAACCGCTGCACCGATTAAGATGAAATTTAGTATATAAATAACGGCCTCCGTAGCCCAGTGGGTAGTGACTCTGCCTACGAAGCTAGAGGTCCCGGGTTCGAATCCCGGTCAGGGCATTTATTTGTGTATTTATCACGAATATTTGTTCCTGAGTTATGGATGTTATGTATGTATATAAGTATCTATATGTATGTATCTATTATATATATATCATCGCCTAGTACCCACAACACAAGCCTAACTGAGCTTACCGTGGGCCTAGGTTGATTTGTGTAAGATTGTCCCGTAATATTTATTTATTTATTTTATTTAAATAGTTTGAGTCCGAGGGAAGGACAATGCATAGCTTTTACCCTGAAAAATCATCTCCTGAGGGGGTGAAATGAGGGGTGAAAATTTGGATAGAACCCATTTTGATGAAATTAGGTATAGAGATAGTTAGTCCTGAGGAAGGACATAAAATAATTTTTCGTCTAGAAATCATCTCATAAGGAGGTGAAATGGGGGATGAATATTTGGATGGAACCTATTTACGCTATAGCGAGTTGGAGTCCTGGAGAAGCACATAGGATAGTTTTATCCCGAAAATCATCCCATAAGGGGGTGTAATTGGGGGTGAAAATTTGTTTGTGACCCATTTTGATGATATTTGGTTGAAAGATAGTTTGAGTCCTAGGACTTTTCCTATGATTATTCCTAGATGTAACCCATTTAGATGAAATTTAGTATAAAGATAGTTTGAGTCCTTGAGTATGACAACGGATAGTTTTAATCCCGAAAATCATCCCCTCAGGGATGAAATAAGGAGTACATTTTTTGATAAAATCAATTAAGATGAAATTTGGTAAAGAGATATAAGCAGTCCCACGGAAGGACAATGCATAGTTTTTATCCCGAAAAATCATCTCCTGAGGTGTTGAAATGAGGGTTGAAGATTTAGATAGAACCCATTTAGATGAAATTTGGTATTGAGAGACGTAGAGTCCTAGGAAAGGACATCGAATAATTTTTATTCCGGAACAAATGAATGGAGGAAATAATCCCCTAAGGGGGGAAATGATGGATGGAAATTTGGATGGAAATTTGGATGGAACCCATTTACGGTATAGCGATAGTTGGAGTCCTGAGGAAGGAGATAAGATAGTTTTATCCCGAAAATCATCCCCTAAGGGGTTGTAATTGGGGGTACAAATTTGTTTGTGTCCCATTTTGACAAAATTTTGTATAAAGATAGTTTGAGTCCCGGAGAATGACAACGGATAGTTTTTATCCCGAAAACCATCCTCTAAGGAGGTGAAGTGGGGGGTGAACAATTGGATGGAACCTATTTACGGTATAGCGATAGTTGGGAGTCCTGGGAAAGGACATAAGATAGTTTTATGGGGTGAAAATTTGGATGTGATGTGACATATTTAGATGTTATTTGATTACTTCAATTCAATTCAAATTATTTATTTCAGACTATGTCCATATCATGTTAGTAACAATAAAAACTTACTTACCCCAAGTTAGGGCTCGCTATCTACGTGACAATAGTCCGGATACGGTTTTTTGAACTTTTTAAAGAATAGAATAAGTTTATTTCCCCAAATATGGTACATTTGTTGATTTTGTTTGTATGTTTTACACATGTCAGTTTCACAAATGCTGCCGGCATCGGAGTAGAAATATTATTTAATTTAAAGAAATTGTTAAGACAAATTAATGATAAAAGTAGTAAGATCGACAATTAATGATTAAAAAAATTGTTTATCGAATAAAAACACGTCTAGCAACCAGAAAAATAATTTCCTATGAAATTGAGTACCTATTTGGTAAACATTTCATGTCATTTGGAACATTACTATACAATTTTATTGCCATAATATAAGCATTCTTACATTTTTTTTTACTTCCTGTTTAGGCTCATGAAACTTGTGCCATAGGTTTTATTTAGGACAACGTTTATGCTTGTTGGTTTACCGATGCGTTGCGGTGGGACATATGTTTAAGTCTTGATCTAGAATGTCATCTCATGAGTAAACACCGAAATACGTCAAGTTCAAGACTTATGCTTTCACATTATACTTCCAGGAAAGCATTTAAACATTATATGTGTCTGAATCGTATTTATGTTTTATATTTATGTTTGCGGCTGTGTCCTTTTACTTCTACGGAATATGTAGGACAAATATTTCACACGTCCAGATTGTGGTGGTCTATCCTGATTCGTTACTTCGGATTCCAATGACATTTCAGTATGTTTCTCGCGCTACTGCGCGCGTTTTTCTAATTTGCCCGAACGACAATACCACAGGTTAATTTAATGTTATACCAAGTATTTTGCACAGCAGGTAATATGTATTGTGTGATATGTATTTAGGTACCTATATAAATAGGTATATACATAATAATATATATATATATATATATTAACTGTATTTTTCTAAGCATATATAATATAAACACATTAGGCGCCCACTAAACGGGTGTCTGACAGTGGATATGAATAATATATAATGTTGCTAGTGTATTTTAATTCGTTTGAATTGTTGTTTTTAGTCAAATGCCTGGACCTATGAGCTTTTCTGTTCTACCCTGCGCTTGACTGGTACAGAGTGCCTGAAAGCATGAAGTATACCTTTTGTTCCTTTTTTAATGCGAAATACCGAATTTTTAAATTAATTAATTAATGAGCGCTCGTAACATATTGAATGCGATTGGTACGTGAAAGAGACGAACCGGATGAAGCCCCAGCTCTAATGATTCGGTCGCGCGCATTATGGCTACTGTCGCAACGAAAGTGATAAACGGACGCATATTTTACAACCCCGCCCTCACTATACCCAGACCTAATCTATCTTAAAACCCATACCATGATTCAGCAGTGTTTGGAATTTGAACCTTACGCACCAGTTAAAAAAGGCCCAGTACAGAAACGTACATAAATGAGATACGAGTTTTTAGATGGTGTCTCTGGTAATGTGAATGTAATAAGCATGTTGCATAATGGCATGTCATTAGCACGATGTTACTGATTGAATAATATAATTTTCACGTCAGTGGCATGGCCCTCTACCAGTCTGTATCAATCCGCTTCTGTGAATAGGCCTCTAATTACGGCACTCTTCTCGGTCCTGTGTCAACCTGATCCACTGTTCACTTGCCGTTCAAAACATATCTTTGTGCATTCGAACTAGGTAGTGATTCGCATGATCATAACAAAGGATATAAATATAGTAGATCTTAAACAGATGTTTCAAGAAATAATATGGTTGAGTAAATAATTCATTGGTGATCAAGTAACGTACCCAACTTGCGTAAGGACAATCCAACTGTCATTTTTCTATATTAAATTTGACATTTAGGTCTACCTAACGTGCGTACAATGCGTGACGTGATCGACCTGCTGATGAGACTATCTAGAGCAGGTAAACTATTTTTGCACAGGAATGAATTCGTTTAACATGCAAAAGCACCTACAAATGTTTTATGAATCCGTTTTAATAAAGAGGATATACAGGGTGGGCCCTGTAACACGAGCAAATATTCAAAAGGAGGCTTCCTTAGAGCATTTGCAGTAACCCCTTGTGTATCATTCACTTACAAAATTTTTGGTTACGGAGAAATTTTGATCTAAAGTTATGACCTCCAAGTAATGTATCTTGGCACCACGAGATCATAAAATATCACGGCAGTCAATGCAGATTTTGAGGTAACATCATGTAATGAGTCATAATAGTTTTTGCATTTTTGTGTTCAACAGATAGTTTTGTGATTTTTTCATTTTTTCTTCTTTTTTTTTGTGTTTTTAAAATAAAAAGTTACTCATAGCACTCTAGAAGAGTAAAAAAATACAAGTAAACTTATTTTAAAGAATTTTTTTTTTCAAAAAAAATATTTTTTTTTCGCATAAAACCACTTCGAAATATTTGTTCACAACCTTAATAATCTACCGTTTAATTTTTTGTTCCAGTTACAGGGCCCACCCTGTATGAAACTTTCCGATTATGAATTTATGAACGCTCGTCATTTTTGAAGTTTTTAGTTAGATTCTCATTTTAAAACGACATGCTAGAATAACATGAAACTAGTTTTTGCAGCTAGTAATTTGATTATTAAAGCAAAGCCTCTAATTGCTCTATGTTTTTCTATTATATTTCTACCAAAATTTATAGCAAGAAATATCGCCGATTATGTAAAAGAGTTTCCTGTTATTCCAGTACCTACGCCGTTTTTGAATGAGAACCTAACTACGTTTGTATGGAGAATTGACTTGATTCGACCGTGCTAGGGACTCGTAAGCTTTTTCAACTTAGCCTACTTTAACCCATTCTGAAGATATGTAAAAGTCGTGTATTTAGAGTCGGCTTCCACAAAAGTACACGTACCGTAATCGTGTCGTTACTAAGACGAGACTATGGGACTAGGTGGCATTTATTGTCCACCACAGCTCGTAAAGGGCCGACAACTAAGTTACAGAACAAAGTCGTTACTTATTAATAACGTAGTACCTAATCTATTTGGGCGCGATACGCCGGGTAGTTGCGGCTTTCATGCGAATAATGGGCTATTACGCATTATTACTTCATTGAATTAGTAAGTGGTTTTGTCATGGATATAATGAAACACTGGGGCTTTATTCAGCACGTTTCGATGTCAGCTCATGACTTTAATGTCGTCATTTGGAATAATTTATCAGATGACACGAGTATATGGTCACGTTCATTGAACGCTCGTAAATGTATTTTTTTATACATTTAATTTAGTGTTCTATTTTGCAAGAGTCCGCTGGATGCGGGTGGTGCAGGACCGATCCTCCCTCCGAGAGGCCCTTAAGGCCACCATAGAGGCCATACCACAACATATCTGTTGCTGCAGGCCAAACAGTGACAAAAAAAAAGTCGTATGACCGATCACTTTGACAATCTTTGGGGGGGCGGATGTCCGGCAGTTCTTTCGGCCTATATGATGATGATGTTCGAGTGATAATCTTTATACCCATGAGCACTACTAACTTGTTAAGTAACCCTAAATACTTGTTTAGCACTTGCTTGCTTGGTAGCTGTTATCAATGCGGCAAAGTTGTGGTAGAGTTCTCGCAGCAATCACAACAGATTTTGTCACTTTTTTACGGGTCAGCATTTAAAAAGACGAAGGAAGTATTTATTATCATTAAAATATAAATTTAATAATAATAATAATTTTAAGGCGTAGGGATGTGACGGCCCCATCGCCCACCAGATTTCTGGTGCATTCAGTCAACGTAAGGCAGCTTGTGGCGGGCTGTTAGGGAGTAGCGACCCTACGTACCTGAGTGCTCCTGCGGGTATCCTGTGGTCAGGCTGAGCCGATCGGGTGGTTAGTTGGACAGGCCCCCACCTCTGGCTTGCCTTAATTGGCTGTCCAGAGTGGAGTCGCAAGAGCTGTTGCTCGAGGGTAGATGTGGACACCTAAGTGGCGAGTTGACTATATGTTTAAAGTCCAGTGCCACCTCTCTACCCCCCCCCCCCCCCCCCCAGCCTTTCTGACTGGTGTTGCCCTTAGGCCATTTTTTAATGTCGCTATTAATAGGGGCCCATCTAGCAGTTGGCGAGTCACCGTCTGCCAGAGATAAAAAATGAGACAGTTTATTAGGCAGGCGTCCGATGTTTCACCCTATAGCCCAGCCACTAGTCCATCATTTTCACCCAATAACCAAATTTTCTTTAGATTCCATCAACAGCAATAGTCCCTATACGCCCCAGCGGGTGCTGTCTCTGTGTGCGTCCCATGACACGGGCAGGGACAGCATCCGCTCGGTGTACTCCTTGCATTTCATTAAATTGTCAAAAGGGCCTCTACGTGTTGACTCAGTTGGTACTTTGTAGGTACCTAGCCCCACGCACGCCTCCCAAAGGTCCGGGACATCATTGTCCCGTGAGCGGGAAAGACATACATAATAATAATTTAATGAAAATCTTATAGCTAATAGTAACAATGGGCTTGCGAAATAATAAACAGTACATACATTATTACATGCGTCTGAACTATGATGACATTATGTACATAGATAATAGATATAACACTATTTTCAATAACAAGTAACGAAGTAAAAACTCAAGCTAACTTAAAAACTAAAAATATTTCTTGAAAATAGAATAACTCGAAATCATTTCCATCTACGCCCCCAAAAGTTGTTTACTCGCGTGTTCGTAATAGTAATCTATTCCTAGTCCCAGCCCTGGGCAACTGAGCTCTGCTCGGGGGAAAATAGAGAGATTACGGTGAATACGAATTTTCCCAGACGTCACCTATCTAGATCGATTTCTTGCCCCCGTAACCACACCTACATTCCAAATTTCACCGAAATTGTTAGAGCCGTTTCCGAGAACGTGATTGCAAATATATATATACAAATATTGCTCGTTTAATAGTATAGGACAGGATAGGATTGGTTTAGTACCTACTTACTAAGTTTAGATTTTTACGTCAAAAGGTTTTTATTTACTTTCATTACCTAAATAAAAGGTACCAAATACTAGAAATTAATGAGGACGGTGCAATAAAAATTTCGTTCGTGTAAAGACTGCTTTTTCTATTAAATTTATACATTATTTTATGCTTTTTATTAAAGACTCGAGAGCCGAGAAAACTCGAGAAATTGGCATCGAGAATTCAAAAAGGTCGAGAAATCTAAAACCCAAAATACAACATTTATATCGATTATATATTTTTTTTGACATGTGAATATTTTATACTTAATAAATGTACTTAAGTGGCTGCAATAAATTATGAATTATATTCATTGTCCGTATTATTGTTTTGTTGTCATGTTGTCATAAAATAAATCTTTTTTGTGAATTCATGAACTGTATCTACTTCTAAATGACATTTTATATGTACCTACTTATTTGAAAATCTTTATGTATTTGTGCAATAAATAAGTGACTATGATTGTTGGAACGAACGCTACACGCGTTGGCTATCCTTAAATGCGGCCTTACTCATCACGATTTCAACGTACATTTTGCTGTCTATCCACGTGGTTGATCCTTAATATTTCAAGCTTCGTTTTTAATTTACCGTGGATACAATCGATCAGTCAGTTTGCGTCAGCAAGCATCGACATAAAATTACATGTCATTAGGCCCTTTATTATTCCATTATTCAAATGGAGGTTGGCCACTCCTTTTCCACTAAGAACATATAGGTCGATAGCGACTAGATGTTCCTCTCTAATATATTGCCAATTGAATACAACAGAGCGAGAAGCCTATGTGTATAGCCACAGAGTATAGTGAATGCGTTTGGAATGGATACGTGAATCAGGTAAAGACAGATGCAAATTTAATCTGTCTTGACTACACGAAACGTTATCGGTTGAGATAATGAGTAATGACAAAATTTGTAGGTTTATGAATGAAATTACACATTTTTTCATAAAGGCTTACTCCTTTATGCATAAAGTTTATTAAGAGTGCTCTTCAAAAAAGCGCTCGCTCAGAATTCGGTATTTTGACAGGCGTAGTGCTTTTGTGTGTGTAAATACTACTACCACCCACACAAACGTACCTAACCCCCACATGCACAGCTAGATCGCACCAGCCGCGGGTGCCGTCCCTTTCTAGCTATATGTAAGTGCGATCGGGATAGAACTAACCGCGGAGCTTGCCGATGCAAATAGCTGTATAGCGCACCGTTGGAATTCGCTCCGTGACCGATATTGATACTTGCACTAAAAAGTGGTAAACATTACTTCGCGAACATGATGCTCTAACTTGAACAAAGTAAGTATTTGATTTTTGTGCACATGTTTTCTATTTATATTAAAATACTATGACAAAGTATATTCATTCTTTTTTACTAGCTTTATATTAACTTGCACTGTTCGTATGTATGTAAATATGTAAGTATGTAAGTTGTCCGTCAAAATTTGTAATTCATTTTTCAGTCACTTCCCGTTATCCAATTGAGCTGAAATTTTGCATGCATGTGTATATCGCATGACAATGCAATATTATGATGATTTGGAGCTGATCTAATGCTGGAGCAGGAAGTTGGCCATAGGAACTCCGCAATAAAACGACACAACCTCGTTATAATCGTCTCAATGAGTTGTTGATGATGGTATGCAGAAAAGTACAGTCGGCAATAAAATCTTGTACCAAAAATGAACATTTTGACATACACTTATTTTTGTATAAAATAAACTAACAAGTTTTAAAGTTGTCAGTAATAAGAATAATAATTTGCTGTCTGGCACTACTACTTTCTAGCCGTGTAGTACTGTCGGGTACTACACGGCTAGAAAAACACCGATTTATGCCTGCTTCCTGGACCTCTCCAAGGCCGTCGACAGAGTGGACTACAATATTCTCTGGGCAAAACTGGAGGAAGCAGATATTCCGGGTGATTGTACAGGTTTGTTGAGGTACTGGTACCAAAACCAATTAAACCAGGTGAGATGGGCCAGGACTTTGTCCACAGATTACAGGTTGGAATGTGGAGTACGGCAGGGGGGCCTGACGTCTCCTAAACTGTTCAACTTTGACTTATGTCAATTAGTACTGCAGTTCTTTTTAGGGTTCCGTAGCCAAATGGCAAAAAACGGAACCCTTATAGATTCGTCATGTCCGTCCGTCTGTCTGTCTGTCTGTCCGTCCGTATGTCACAGCCACTTTTTTCCGAAACTATAAGAGCTATACTGTTGAAACTTGGTAAGTAGATGGGTCATTGTCAGATTTAGGTTCGCGTCTCTTCGGTGGACATTGCCAAAGTTAAGGGCTATAAAGCCTAATTTTTGGTTGATCTCTGAATCCGCATAAACGGCGTTGCCCCTTCTATAATCCTATGTGATAAAAACATATTATATGTGAGCGTAAGCCCGTAACTTTTGACCACCGGAAAGATGATTTTTGTTTTTGTGACTGACAATGACCCAGATGTATTCTGTGAACCGCATTAAGATTTTCACACAAAAATCGAAAAAAAAAACATTAAGTGGTCCCCATACTCAGAACTGAAACTGAAAAAAATTTTTTTTATCAAACCCATACGTGTGGTATCTATGGATAGGTCTTCAAAAATGATATTGAGGTTTCTAACATAATTTTTTTCTAAACTGAATAATTTGCGCGAAAGACACTTCCAAAGTGGTAAAATGTAACTTCTAAAATAAGAGAATGATAAAATTAAAAAAATATATATATGATGTACATTACCACAGATGTATGAATATATTATATAGTATTCTATGCTCTGAGTACATTACCATGTAAACTTCCACAGAAAATTGGTTTGAACGAGATCTAATAAGTAGTTTTTTTTAATACGTCATAAATCGTAAACCGCAATTTATTTCACGGAACCCTTCATGTGCGAGCCCGACTCGCCCTTGGCCGCTTTTTTTAAAATGTATAATAATAATTGCTAACATAGTTTTAAGTTTATTTTGTTACTAACAGTATATGCACTATCACATGGTCTGAAATAAAACTATTGAATTGAATTGAATTAAACGAGGATTTGAAAGACGATAAGGATATTGACCGGGAGAGGAGGGCCTTATCAGTCCGCTGCAACATGCTGGCACGCAGATTTGGTAAGTGTAGCAACGAAGTCAAAGTGACATTGTTCAATGCATTTTGTCAGTGTTTCTACACTTGCCAACTGTGGTCTAAATTTATGCGAAAGTCGTACAGCACCATGAGGGTGCAATATAATGATGCATTTCGCACGCTCATGCGGCTGCCGCGCTACTGCAGCGCGTCCAGCATGTTCGCTGAGGCGCGGGTGCCAGATTTCTTCGCCGTAATGAGGGCGAGAGTTGCCGCTTTCTGGGACAGGCTGGGGCGCTCTCAGGACGAGATCCTCAAGGTCATCTACAACGACCTGGAGAGCCCTATTTTCCGATATTGGCTATCTGTGCATGATGAAATATTTAAGAACTTCACTTAGGCGTCAGATAGCTAACAATTGTGCGTGGAATTATAAATCTGGTATCTAAGAAATTTCTCTAACCTTGGTCAATCAATATGGAAAACGCAAATCCGTTGAAGAGAGCAATGGTGGAAGAAAATAAATGGCTCTTTAACGGTTTAGAAAACGGCCGAAGGGGCACAATCAATTCAATCAAATTAAAATGCCTGACTGGTAGAGAATGCCTCATGGCATTAAGTCCGCCATTTTTACTTTCCGTTGTATAGTGCAATAAAGTTTAATTAAATAAATAAATCAAGAGTTTACAGAGCAGCATTTGATCTTAATTAAATAGCTATGCCGTACAATCATCATTGCAGCGGTTGGTATCTAAGAAATTCTTAGACTTAGCTTAGGGCCTGGAGGCAACATACCAACGGAACTAGTAATGTGCAAAGAACGAAAGTTTCTTCCTACATTACCCAGTTTTGAACGAAGACTATTTTTTCTTTGTACATTACTAGTAATGTAACTCAGTAATGTACGAAGAACAAGGGGATCATTTTTTTGATGTTTTAGTTTAACATTTTAATTTTAATTAAGTATCTTGTCAAACTTGTATTTGTATTTTGGGTTATGTTTCGCCTGTGAATAAATGATTTATTATTTATTATGTATGTCTTTCCCGCTCACGGGACAATGATGTCCCGGACCTTTGGGAGGCGTGCGTGGGGCTAGGTACCTACAAAGTACCAACTGAGCCAACACGTAGAGGCCCTTTTGACAATTTAATGAAATGCAAGGAGTACACCGAGCGTATGCTGTCCCTGCCCGTGTCATGGGACGCACACAGAGACAGCACCCGCTGGGGTGTATAGGGACTATTGCTGGTTGATGGAATCTAAAGAAAACGGGTTATTGGGTGAAAATGATGGACTAGTGGCTGGGCTATTGGGTGAAACATCGGACGCCTGCCTAATAAACTGTCTCATTTTTTATCTCTGGCAGACGGTGACTCGCCAACTGCTAAATGGGCCCCTATTATTAGCGACATTAAAAAATTGCCTAAGGGCAACACCAGTCAGACAGGCTGGGGGGGTAGAGAGGTGGCACTGGACTTTAAACATATAGCCAACTCGCCACTTAGGTGTCCACATCTACCCTCGAGCAACAGCTCTTGCGACTTTACTCTGGACAACCAGTTAAGGCAAGCCAGAGGTGGGGGGCCTGTCCAACCAACCACCCGATCGGCTCAGCCTGACCACAGGACACCCCCAGGGGCACTCAGGTACGTAGGGTCGCTACTCCCTAACAGCCCGCCACAAGCTGCCTTACGTTGACTGATTATTATTATTATTATGTCAATCACTCGTTCAAATTGAAAATGCCTCGTAAATCTACTATTGGTAAATGGTTAGAAACGTACCCGGAACTGGTTTATAAAGAACAAGATTCCGTGATACACTGTTCTGTTTGTTATGTTAATTTGAAACAGTTCAAAAAACATAATATCAAAAAACATGTATCAAGTGATTCACATCGTAAGAAAAAAACCGGCCAAGTGCGAGTTGGACTCGCGCACGAAGGGTTCCGAACCATTATCTATAAAAACGGCAAAAAAATCACGTTTGTTGTATGGGAGCTCCCCTTAAAAAAAAATATTTTGTTTTCAGTATTTGTTGTTATAGCGGCAACAGAAATACATAATCTGTGAAAATTTCAACTCTCTAGCTGTCACGGTTCTTGAGATACAGCCTGGTGACAGACAGACGGACGGTCGGACGGACAGCGAAGTCTTAGTAATAGGGTGCCGTTTTACTCTTTTAGTACGGAAACCTAAAAACGTGTACCTGGTAACAAAGAAGAATTTTACTGAACTGAACTGATTAAATGTAAAATTGTTAACTATTAATTTTTCATTGATTTCATTGCAAATCTCTATTTAACATTTTCAGAAAGTCAAAAGTTATCTAAAAGAGATCGGTCTTTAGCGATAAGACCGCCTGTTGTTTACCTCTACTTTTAATCTTCTTTGATATGTTGTGTTGTGCTCTATAATGTATCGACAAAATATTTGTATCAGAAGTCGATAAACGAGAAGTCCCCATGACAGCTCAAAAATGTTACGAGAATTCCGATGACTGGACTAACTAGTAAATAAATTAAATCTATCAAGTATCACGATCACTCGTACAATAATAATTGACTATAGAACGCGTAGTTTAGACAAAAGGATCCAACCCACAAGACATCACCATTGAAATGTATGACTTTTGTTTTAGGTAGAAGGTTCAATTTTAAATGTTACGTATCCGGTGGGTTTGAGCCTTTTCGCTACACTACGTCATATATGGCAGCTATGCAATTCATAACTTGTCTCGATTAGCCTCACGAATGTATCCCCAGTATAGTTTGACCCCGAGGTTGGTAACAACTATGCCTAGTCGGAGATCAAAATAATATTATTTTATCTGAAGAGTGGCCGGTTAGCTTCGTGAATAGCCACAAATAAACACACTACACATCTGTCTCGGAGGGCTATTCAGCCGGTACTGAGATATATTCCCGCGCGACGGTAAATTTATACTAGTTTTGAATAATTATTTATAAATATAAATTTTGACAAAAGTTATATTTTTCGGACTGGATCTTGTTGGTACAAGCATGAACTTTAATGTTGTGTAAGATTCAATACAAAAATAATTCAACAATAATGAGAAAATCCTTGAGGTTTCAGTATGATTTTGTTGACAAATATGGTGTAATTGAGAACAGTTTACATATATATACGTGCAGAATAAGGAAAATTCGAGGCGGCTAGGCGCAATGGCAACATATTACGCTAGTGAAAATAGAAAAAAACAAGTAGGTTCTCATATAACATCATGGAGTATTAGGGGCTCAAACTTATGACTCTGCGCTCTCTTCAGAAAACTACTGTCGGTAATCGGGTATTTTCGGTTAAAGTATTCAGTTCTTCGTAAATTGGAGGCGGCTAGGACCAATATGAGGAGTTTACCTATGCAAATAAGTAATCAGGATCTAGAAAAAGCTCTCCGTTTCTTAGAATTACAACGTCAAAAATCCGTCATTCTCGCTTATTCCTGACCAAAAAACGAGCGCCCTCTTAAAGCTCTGTTAACGGTATCCCCTTATTTCACCGACAAATGTTTTACCAAATGAATTGTTTCGCCGAATTTTCCTTTTATCGAATTTTTGTTACTCAGAAACCGTTAACTGTTTAGGTACAGCTAAATGGTTATTATGTAGAAGCCATTAGGTTAGATTAGGTTTGATTAATAAAAATCCTGAAAGCTTACTGATTCTGAAAAAAAAAATGGTTTTCGTTGAAATGAAAATTCTGCGAAACACATTCGATGGAACAACATTTGTCGGTAAATCAAGGTAGGTACAACCCTCCGTTAACACATACACTGCCAAGAATTGCTATGCGCTGCACTACGCGCGTAGCTGATCCCGTGGTTATCCCCGTATGTAGCGGAAAGTGACTACGGCGTAGGTGGCTTCCTGGCGGTGAAAGTGTTAACTAATATTACGGGTCCCTTTCTCACAAACTAAAATGTCGAAGTGACAAAGACAAATTATTTTGGACTAAAATAGGTGTGATGAAAGTTTATAACTAAGTTAGAATTGAGTTTGTGGTTTTAAACCATTGAATTGAAGTTTAACTGCTATTGATCTGCTTGTCCGAAGGTTGACTGGTAGAAAATGCTTTATGTGGAATGTAGGTATAGGAAACATATTATTGTTTTACATATAAGGTGAGACATGCAATATGACTCCTCAATATTATTATTATTTATTATTTATAATGTAATCCATATACGGAGAGTAATGTAAAGCGACTCTCATCTATATAAGGAATGGAATTTAAGGTCAAGCTACTGGACACCTTCCACGTTCAAGCCTCCCCACCTAAACACGTGTTACCTAAATTCCTAAGGTTCCTTCTATGTATACTAGGTTTTAATGAATAAATAAGGAGTCTTTAAGCAGCTACCCTGTGTTTCACTGCTGTCCTGGGTCCCATACCTACATGGCGACCTTGCCAGTGCGGCCACGTGCTGTACTGGTGGCGCGCTGCGCTAGCCAGAAAGGAACCTAAGTAACCTTAGAGAACAGTGTAGGTACCGTACAGTACCAGTTACCGGTGAACAGTTATTTTATCAACGTGTTGAAATTTATACAGAAATATGAGTGACTTAAATATTCAATATAAAGGACAAGGACCGATTTTTTTATTTGAATAATTGTAATTAAAAATCAGGACTGAAAGTGAAAATGAAAGTGAAAATTAAAGTGGACTAAACAACTTTGTTTCGAACAAAATGTACGTTTAAAAACCAGTGCCATAATAAATAAAACTAAAGTTAAACGAACTTGACTTCTAATAAATTTCCCGTGAACAAGAAAATTACTTACCTATAACAAGAATTAAAGCATAATTATATTCCGGGTATCGTGATGTTGGTCCTGCTGGGTGTTGCTCGTGTTGACATACAAGATGGCGAAAATCGGGAGTTTCAGCATGGACATTAAGTGCAAGATTTTTTTTTTCTCCTCATGTATTGCCTCAGTGTGTTTTCTTTTCGTATTTAGTGTCACAAAGTTATTATTTTGCACTCGTATTTTAAGCAAAGATAGGAACTCTTATTCAAAGCTTTTGCTTATTCTTTCGAATAATATAAGTGAGTAGGCTATTCATTAGATTTCATTCATCATCCTGTTTAGGTGGGGAGGCTTAAATGTGGAAGGTGTCCATTACCTTAACCTTAAACTCCATTCCTTATATAGATGAGAGTCGCCTTACATAACTCTCCGTATATGGATTACATTACTAACCTAATATGGAGGAGAGTCATATTGCATGACTCACCTTATATGTAACAATAATATATGTTTCCTATACCTACTTTTTCCGATTTCGAGATTCCATATGGCATACAGTCCGTCTCTCTTACATTAAGTATTTTTTCGGAACTACTTAGTCCATTTTCTTCTTGCATAATATACCTATCACGTTTTTTTACATAGAAACTTCAAAGTTTTAAGTTGACTAACTTTCAAATTGCTCATCGAAGTGTCAAATAGAATACTCGAGAAGCTTTGACTAGCTATTCGCTTCGGCGGAGATAGGTGCTCTAAACTAAGTCACTCGAAAGACTGAACTCGAATTCACGGTTCGATTCAGTTTTGTGCAGTTGAGGGGATTTACGCATTTGCTGGGTCTATTTCGCCGAAATACAAACAGATATTCTTAAGACTAGGGACATCTTATATATTCTATAGCTTCATTTTTTATAATTTAAAATCGCTTCGATCAGAATTGTAACGTGCGACATTTAGGGAAACTATAGTTAGACCGCTTAAGTCTCGCCGGTCTTCGCCTCCCACGCGTCGCCCTCGCCCCGTTATCGTTATACCCCTGCACCCACGCGCCGCACAGGTGAGGACCGAGTTAAACGGTTAACCTATAAGCGCGGTATTTCTTGGGGGGGATCGGGGCACTCGCCAAAAAGCCCCAGGGAAGGCAACAGACATCTTTTCCACCCTAGGACGAGCCAAATGTGGCGAGGCGCGAGGGGGCTCCAATTCGTTCAGAATGAGATCCTGGAGTCCTCCGCATGAGAGCGCAGATGCCGGCCGCCTAGTAGTTTTTAGTGGATAGAAATACCACATAACCCAGTCATCCCCCGATGATTGGGTACATACGAGTAGTTCGAAGGATTTAGCTATCAAAAAAATCTAGGAGAATTCTATAAGAGGCGAAACTACGATGGCGACATAGTCAAATACAAAAATTACGTTCCAGCGTCCGTAATTAAGTCCCCAACCTGCACTGTGCCAGCGTTAGGACTACATCGCGTGCCCTCTCATCCATGAGAATAGCCCTGTGCTCAGCGGTGAGACGTATATATGGGTTTATGATGATGGTGGTGGAGGTCCGCCATTTAGAGAAACCCTTTTGTAGACCAAAAACCGTAATACGTACCTACTTAAACTCAACCCACATCCACGACTACTTTATCCTTATCATCATCATCATATCAGCCGAAAGACGTCCACTGCTGGACATAAACCTCCTGCGAAGAGTTCCAAAGTAATCCTGCGCCACCCGCATCCAGCGGACTCCCGCGACCTTTATCAGGTCATCGGTCCACCTTGTGGGGTGTCTACGTACGCTAAATCTCCCGCTACGTGACCGACGTAGCCTAGTTGGTAGAAATCCTGCATAGAAACTGGCGGTCCGAGATTCGAATCCCAGTTCCCTGGCATTTCAGAACACCTCAGCATCCTCCCGTTTTTTCCGCCACTCATCCCGGTCTTGTGCAGCATCCCGCCAATTGTTGGAAAACTCTCCGATGGCGTTTTAATTAACATAATGCAGTAGACATACTCGTAAACACTGGGAACCGGGAAATGCTTCAGACATCACGAAGCAAGGAGAATAAGTCAAGCGGAAGAAAACTTCGCTTCATAACGAGATCCTTAAGAGTGGATCTACTCGTAGTAACTTTAGCGTGTGTTTGGAGTATGCTTTGGACTTATTAAAATATAACTTTACACTTGTTATTTACAGATGCGAGCACTGGGTATATTGTGCAGGAGTTCTTTTAAGAAATGATTAATGCACGTGTTTCTGACTAGTTTGTTGTTTTGTCATAAAATGTTTTAACGTGACCATGTATCTAAGTTATCTCCACTTATAATAAATCTCTAAATTAAAAAAAAAGAATCAGCCAGTTTGAAACTAAGCTTTGTGTGGTACGAATGTTCTCAGCATCCCATGAACGGAAAAATATGAAACATTTTATATAGGTACATTATTATTCTAGCTGCAACTAAGGATAGTTTTTATCCGACTGCGACAATTAATTAATTTTCCGTAACATACGACTTCATTTAATTTTTCATTTATTATTCTTAAAGTATATCGCCGCCACATCTGTCAGCTAAAAGAAACGTCAAAATCACAGACTAATAAGAAATACTACGGACAAAATGGCGGAATTGCTTTGCCTTTTTTTCGCCTATAAATAATTTTAATCCCGTCTACGATATACCTTGACGAGACACAAAGGTACCAAAAGCAAATATAAAATTAATCGATTTTGATATGCGAACTTATATGCGCAAATGTCGAAATAAGGTGGTTCGATTGCCATACAAACCGTTATTTGACATTCGTAGGCTAACGGCGTGATATTTTAAGAAACTTATGTAACAAACTTTCATAAATTGGCTTCCCATTTGCGCCAAATTCCCCCTTTCCTAGAATTAACTTGTATAAACTAGATTAATTCGAGAAATTGGTTTGGGACGTCATATTTTGGGAAAACTATTTTGCGTGATTTCAACAAATGTAACAACAAATTCGAACAATATAAACTTGGTTTTTTTGAATGGCACGCGCGCGCGCTCTTTGCGTATTCAGCCAAACCACGAAAATCGAAACTCGAAGTTCGTATATCTGCATTCCTGTCATTTGTTAGTGCGATAGAGATAGAGATACCCGAATATTTTCGAATTCCGAAGTTCGTGGTTTAAAAGAAAATACGGATGTCGGATAGATCTAAATTAATATTTTATGTGTAAATATGGTTAAAATTATTTGGAAATACTATTGTTGTTATTGTTTTAGTATATTTGACTAGCTTTAAGTTTAATATTGTACGTCCGAAATGGGCAAGCTGTTGGACTTTATTTTACCCAAAACAACTAAATGTACCTACACAGTTCTGATAATAAAGAAATCTTATTTTATCTTATCTTATCGAAAATAGGGATGTAGACACTAAACAAAATAATCATAATGTTGTATTATATCGAAAAAAAACAACGCAAGAGGCTATATAATATAGGTAATCACTAAGTTATAAGTGTCTAAAGTTTTAAGAGGGGGTTTGTTGCGTCTCTTTTCCGCAAAACGCACCTTTATAATGAAACGATTGTTTTTACTATGACGCTCGAGGATCGTGACGTCACGGTCCCTGATCGTTTTCTCACTCTAACAAGCGACATGAAAACGCTTGTAGCTTCGTAATTTTTTGAGATATTTGAATGAGTTTTTCGTTTCTTCTTTCTTTTGAAGTGAGTCTACAGCTACACCTCTATTTGGAAGACAAGCGGAAATAATCCATACTATCCATACTTATAACCCATACTTCCAAACTTATTTTATAAATGCGAAAGTGTGTCTGTATGTCTGTCTGTTACCTCTTCAGGCCTAAACCGCTGAACCGATTTAGATGAAATTTGGTATACCGATAGTTTGAGCCCCGGGGAAGGACAAAAGGTAGTTTTTATATCTGAGGGGCTGAAATTGGGGGTGGAAATTTGTATGGAGCTACTTAAACCGCTGCACCGATTTAGATGAAATTTGGTATATATGAAGTTTTATCCCGGAAATCAACCCCTAGGGGGTGAAAAGGGGGGTGAAAATTTGGATGTAATCTATTTTGATTAAATTTGGTGTAGATATAGGTTAAGTCCTGGGAAAGGACATGGGATAGTTTTTACCCCAGAAATCATCCCCTAAGGGGGTGAAATTAGGGGTGAAAATTCGGATGGAACCCATTTTAATAAAATTTGGTATAGAGATAGCTTGAGTCCTGGGAAAGGACATAGGATAGTTTTAATTCCGGAAATCACTCCCTAAGGGGGTGAAATTGGGGGTAAAAAATAGGATGAATCCCGTTTAGATGAAATTTGGTATAAAGGTCGTTTGAGTCCCGAAGAATGACATTATGTAGATAGTTTTTATCCCGAAAATCATTCCCTAAGGGTATGAAATAGGGGGTGAAAGTTTGGATAAAATCCATGTACCTAGATGAAATTTGGTATAGAGATAATTTGAGACCCTTCGAAGGATATAGAATAGTTTTTGCCTCGGAAATCATCCCTTAAGATGGTGGAAGTTTGTTTGCATTATATTTTCTAAGTAAAAGTTCTACGCGGACGAAGTCGCGGGCAACAGCTAGTAACTAATAATATGCTTTTCGATACTAATTTCAAACTTTGTCTTATATCCTTTTATTTTGAACGTTTTTTTAATACCTATTATTCGAAACATTATTATAACCATTGATTCAACCTTTACCGTATTTAGAAATTTCAAATTTGTAGTTGTAAGAAATTGCTATGCCCAACAGAGCTCAAGTTTAAACTTTAAGATCTTTTTATACAAACATGAAAATCAACAAATGATTGAATTGAATTCAAAAATTACCTACTAGAATTTACTTGGTTACGTACTTATGCGCTAACTTACTGATCATGCTATGTGCAGATGGATGCTAAACTTTGAGTCATCAATTACACGTGCCGTTGTATCTCATAATGTATGATCTCTGTAAAGTCTTCCAAATAAATAATTCGATAAAAAAATAGCAGGTTATGTCGGAGATACTACCTACCGTAAATTGTAAGGAGGTCTATGCTATACTATTTAGAAAATATCTAACTATCTAGTACTTTGAATATTTTAATAATGAGAACGAGAAACTCTTTTCCATAGTCAACTTCTCATTAAGAGGTCTAACAGTTTAGACCTCTCAGTAGCCCAAAACACGACGGGTTCATTTTGTTCCATTTTGGAGTTGCTATTTCCACCCAAGTCATCTCTGTCATCAAATCAGCTCGGCAGTGCCATAATATTGCGTTGTCATAGAACTTATATCAACGTGACAAATTTTAGCTCAATGAGGAATGGATGAAAATTTTAGAAATGCCTGATTATTTTTTTGGTGATAGGAATTTGCCTTCCTTAGCAGCAGAAAAAAGTTTATCACTCAATCATGTACCTACAATTACCGTATAAACGTATCTAATTTACAATTTACCCTCCCTTCCATTTTCAATTTCATTTAGAATGCTGATTCGTATAATAACGGTCCGTCAAAAAAGGGAAAAGATGATTATTAAAATTAAGTTTCCTGTTTCTTGGAAGCGGCCATTTTGAAGGGACCCTTAATTACTTAGAGAACTGCGTCATCAATTCCATTTCTGGAATAATGAATTACCACCTAATCATTTGTTAATCCTTGATGACAGATGACCTATGAAATTGTATATCTTAGACGAATTTTGGTTGTTTGTTTAAGTTCTTTTGGGTAAAAAATTTAATACGGTATTTTACTATCGTCAAAAACAATTTGTAAGTAGGTAGGTATAAAGTTTTGTTTGTTTGTTTTTAGTTTAGGTAAATACAGAATAGTGACATCGTAATTTTCTCAGAACAAACAGAGTCAATTTTAGCAGTCAATTATTATTCAGACCTAGGTATGCATCCAATGGGTTATTATGCCCTCTAAGTGAAGTTAAAGATAACATGCAACGCCTCAACCAACAAGATAGGTAAGTTAGGCTTTATTATATTACCGAAGAGAACGAACACTTGTAAACGTCTTTTATTGGATTATAGTACAACTTTATTGCTTGCGTCTTGCAACTCTGTCTAATATGTTCAGTCAGCTAGATGTAAGAAATATTTAAGCCAACAATGATTCGCTACTTTGGAGGTTTTAGGGCAATATCTCACCGGAATACCATGGCGGCGCAACCAGTTGCCCGCCACCAACAAATTGTAAACAGCTCTATGGGCAATATCTCACCGGGACACCATGGCGGCGCAACCAGGTCCATACAATTTGTTGGTGACGGCGACTGGTTGCGTCGCCATGGTGTCCCGGTGAGATATTGCCTTAAACCGAGGCCCCGACGGAGTCAAGTTTGTAACTGTATCCGACTATGCAAACAAGACTTGTAAGAAAATCTCATTTAAAACTCCGTCAGTTATGTAAATGCACATACTTTACAAGGTTTACATATGATACGACTATACTATATCATATTCCTATAACCCATTTAGCGTCAATATAAGCATAAATACGTCAGGGTTATTTAAAAGGAGTTAACTCTTACCCGGCATCAAACTTTGATCATCGATCAATTTTGAATATTTGGGCTGTCTGTTCGACAGATAACTTTAACTTACCCCACCTAGTTAAATCAAATGCATAAAATAAAATTAGTATAAGTATAATGTGTCGTTTTAATTATATTCTGAAAATATTTTCTAAAATATTACCAAGTAAATAATTTGAGATCATCAACACCAGTCTCTTGAGAGCACATTATTACGGGATCGTCACCTCAACCACTATTCTAAGTGGCAGCTGTAACGAAAAGAGAAACGTAGGGAATTATTTTTAAAACGCCTGACGTGTTTCTCGATTTGTTCATCGTATTATAAAAAGGTAAAGTTTGTAAGAGTGTATGTAAGCGGTAATCTCCAGAAATAAGTGCAGATCCGATTTAAAAATACTTTGTTGGCATCGCAGATCATCAACCCATCGTCATCATCGGGAGAAAGTTCGGCTTCGCAAGCCATAATACGCCCGCAACTAGCAAGGGTCGCCATCGCCGGTCACGGCGTGGATAAAATAATGCAAGGTTGTACAGTTAGTCAAGTACAATCCTGTCATGATTTTTACATCTAAACTGCAGAAATAACAGTAAATAATTTACATTAAAAACAAAGTTTTGACCGACTTCAATTCAGTACTCCGCCAAGCCACATGAACATTACCACATTTCTTTTGCAATTTACCACATGAACTGATTTCCGAGTGCAAATGCGTTGATTATCAGAGAAAAAGACCAAATCACTGTATGTGAGCCAATAATATTTGAGGACTTCCGTCAATTCCTCAAGGATCTCAGAATTACCCTTGGCACTTCATTGTTAGCTATTTCAACGCAATCATATCAGAATCTGTGACGTACTTTTATAGTTTGAAGTAGGTACATCATTGAGAAGTTCCACAAGTCATCTGTGGTCTTCATCATTACTTCCACCATCACCAAATTTATGATTTCCGGGTGTAAATACACGAGTTATAATAGAAAATACTGAAATTACTACACGCGTGCCTAATATATTTGAGGAGTTCCCTCAATTCCTCATGGTTCCCATCATCCAACTCGGGTTTCGAAAACAATGGGACCAATCTGGAAGCATATACTTTCAATAAAAAAAAGAATTGTACGAATCGATTCATAAATGACGGAGTTCTGAGGTAACAAACATTAAAAAAAAAAACATCCGAATTGAGAATCTCCTCCTTTTTTTTGAAGTCGGTTAAAAAACACGTTACCAGTAGGTCGATCACGTAACGCATTGTACGAACGTCGGGTAGGTCTAAGTGTCACTTTTTATACGGAAAATTAACAGTTAAATTATACCGACGCGCGTTCGGAACGTTACGTGATTACCCCTCTGGTATAAATCGTTCTCGTAAAAACCCATGAAAAAAACAACGTTCATGCAGCGAGATATCGCAAAAATCGTCATTTTTGGAGATTGATATTTTATGATAGGATCCCGAAAATTGCTAATACATTCGGGTACTGCGAAGAATAGTATGTTATGTAAATAATACTAGTGTACAATATTAAAAAAAAACCAATTGCGGTTATTTACATAATTTAGGGTGACCCGAGACTTTTGCTCTTGAGTGTATAATATACGCCCCACTGCTGGGCGTAGGCCTCCTCTCTTGGATGAGAGGGTATGAGAATTAGCCCCCACGCTGGCCCAGAGGTTTTCTCACGATGTTGACCGAAAAGCTAACGGTAGATATCAAATGATATTCCATAGGTACATAAGTTCCAAAAAAGTCATTGCTACGAGCCGGGATTTGAACCCAAATTATACCCAAATTACAGTGTTGGATTACCTCGTTGTTTGCACGATCAGTATGTTTATCAATAATTATACCTATTAGGTAGTTATGTTATTTTAAGTACAATAAATATTCGGAATGAATTAATTACCAGCATGTCATTTTGTAATTAATTGAAATAACATGGATTCTGGATGACAAACACTGAATTTACTACATTTAATTACGTGACATTACATATACATATTATTTTGCTGAGAATACTAAATAAATAAATAAATAAAATAGCCTTTTATTCCAACATTTTAACAGTAGGTACAAAGTTCAAAGTTAAGAAAAACAGTTTTGACATTCACAGTTTTGATTGAGTATGTTTCTGTAAGCTTGTTTGTTGGTTTCCCTAGCGGCATAGGCAGGCCTTTAAAACGTTATAAAAAAAATAGCGATATTATATCGCTATAATTTTGGTATTTGTCGAGATTTGTATAGAAATTTTAACCATAATTATCGTTATTTATAACGTTATAATATCACTATTTTCATAACGTTTCAAAGGCCTGGGCATAGGCTTCCCCTATGAGTCTCCATTTCTCTCTCTATTCTTGTTTAGGGTTGAGATGTAGGTGACATCTCTTCTCCTTCGTTCTAGGGGGTTGTGGTCTATCTCCCCACGGGGACCAGCCGGATTGGGGATCTTATGTAATTTTTATTTTTTTGAGTATTGAGAATACTGAATAACTAGTATTAAAAAATAAGGTAGTACATTCTCGTAGTTATTTTTTTTATTATTATTATTTTGGTTTGTGGGCCTTAATATGCCGCTTCGACCAGCAAGTGATCTATTGTGGCAGCCCTTGTTTTAGAGTTCACCGTTAAGTCCCGTTGCCTCCAGGAAATTCCAGATTCTTTGGGCGGTGATATGTTGTACTTCTTGTGGGTGCATTATGTGCCGCCCTAGGTAGGTACTTCTTTTATGCATGAGTGGTTCGCAGGAGCAGAGAATGTGCATTGCAGTCTCCTCTGTCTCCTGGCACAACCTGCAAGTTTTGTCCTGCTTCATACCCATTTGAAACAGGTGTTTGTTCAATTTGCAATGTCCTGTCAGGATTCTTGTCACTGCGTAGGTTTTGTGCCTTTTGAATTGTAATAACTCTTTAGACAGCTTACTATTGAACCCTTCGATCAGGGCTTTAGCTTGTTTTTGTCCTTTGGTGAACTTCCACAGCTTGATTGCCTCTGATTTTTCCGCTTTGTTTAGCAGAGAATATGCTTTCCGTTTTGTGATGCCACAGAACGGTTCCGGGCCGACCAGGGCCGTGTCTGCGCCCTGCCTTGCAAGTTCATCTGCTTTTTCGTTTCCTACAATGTCGGAGTGCCCTGGTACCCATCTAAGTATGACTTTGTTGGAGTTCGCCAGGGTGTTTAGATTATTTTTACAATTTTGGACTAGTTTAGAGTAGGACTCTAGTGATTCTAGTGCCAGCAGAGCAGCTTGGCTGTCCGAGTTGATGTAGATATGTTGGTTCCTTAGGTTTCTTTCAAGATTTATCTCCACGCATTTATTTAATGCAAAGAATTCAGCCTGAAAGATTGAGGCCTCCTTCCCCATGCTGACGCTAGCTTTGAAGTTTGGCCTCTCACCGTAGATACCACATCCAACATCATCACCTTTTTTTGATCCATCTGTATACCAAATGTGGCTTCCCTCCTTGAAATCCATTTGGTCATTTGTCCATTTGTCTCTCGGAGGTATTTCCACTGTTTACAGTCTAGTGAATTTGCATTCCACGTATGTGTCGTCAGTGGGCATGCTTAGGTTTTTGTTATCAAAAACAAGGGCCTCAAGTTTGCTTAGCGCTTGAGAGCGCCATTTGGGCCTTGTTAGTGTGCATATCCTGTAGATGCACTGCTTCGCCTCCTTTTGCACTTGCAGGTGGAGTGGCGTTAGATCGAGCAGTGCATCCAAGGCTGCCCCCGGTGTTGAGCATAAAGCTCCTGTTGCTGTTAAGCAAGCTGTACGCTGAAGACTGCTTAACTTTGTGATGGCTGTCTTTTGGTGGTTAATTGAATTTGCTAGGTTTCGTTTTCGTCAAAGTATCACTATAAGTTTATAAGGTACTCATTAGATATACCGACAGGGTAACAAATTTGAACTCAAAACCGCTCACTTTGTAGGCAGGGCTTCAAACCAACAACTTTACCAACGCTCGTCAAAAATAAAAAGCTTTTAAACACTTTTCTCTTTAAACTATCGCAGTACATAGTATTTTTAATATTCGTGACCGTGATGCAGGCGTGTTGGCGAGAAATGCTGGCTGCAGCCGTCAGCGAGCCACAGATTATAATCCGACCTGAAAAGAGGGATCAGAATATTTATTGACGGGCCGGAGCCCATTTTAGAAAGCTACAAGTTACAATTTCACAAGCCTTAACTAACAAAACTGAGGAGATTGAGCTATAAAAACTGGTATTTTGACTTTTGACAGTTTTACCTTCGTGGATCCAGAGGGGTGATAGAATCCTTCTGAATTATTCATTTATTCACAATAATAATACAATGCAAGCTTACAGTTTACACCAAATCGCTTACACGCTAAAATAAACAAAAAAGATAAACATGCACAAGTAAAAATGTCAAGAATCATAATTATAATGTCATTCCATTAATTAAGTGCCAATTCAAAAATATCCTAGCAATGTGGCACAAGTATGTCAAACGATCAGCGAACATGTCAGCGTCTTCGTGCTGAGTGAGCATTAGATGCAGCCACATCAAAGCACGTGCGGTAGGCACGTGGCTCGCGTAGCGCGTGCGAGCGGACGGCCGCTGCAGCAGGCGCGGCTGGCGGCGCGGCGCCACCGCCCCGTCCGCGTCCCTGGGTATCCGCGTCGGAACTATCAACCCGATCTGAGCCAACACCTCTGCACTATCCACTCGGTGATGGACAACTGATCTGAACTGAGTGGACTAGCAGCAATAACCTTCTTCTCAGTGCCAGCGTATCTAGTCCGACCATGCCCGAGACAAAGATGGAGGGATAGAGGTACGGCTAGTAACCGTAAGGTTTTTTATACAGCCAGCGAGCAAATTTGCGCTGTAACTTCTCAATCATGAGAGAATATTTGCTCTCGTACGGATCCCAAACAACAGCACCATATTCCAACTTGCTCCTTACAAATGCGCCAAAGAGAATCTTAGCCACTCCGAAATGAAATTGTTTTGCAATCCTCATCACAAATCCCAAGGTCCTGCTAGCCTGCTTACAAATACTAGTTACGTGCTTATGGAAGTCAAACTTATCATCTAATAGCAAACCTAGGTCACGAATTTCACTAACTCTTTCCAGAGTATCGTCAGCTAAATGGTACTCACAAGAGGTCGTTGTTGTTCTACGTCCGTAGGAATAACCCTAGAAACCCTACACGTGACCTCCGGGTGGTGCTAAAAGAACAACAAATCAGTTTGGAGTGGGGAGCGCTTGCGTGAAAAAGTGATCTCCTTACATTTATTGACGTTAAAAGGCAGCCCATTTAAAATACTCCACTCAGCTGCCGCGTCAATGTCAGCCTGTAACGCTGCACTGTCGGCCGTACTACCGATGCCTCGGAACAGTTTCAGATCATCCGCAAAAAGCAAACTCTCGGCGGTGCGAGTCACATCAGGCAAGTCGTTAATCATCAGGAGAAACAGCGTAGGCCCTAGAGTACTGCCCTGACTCACTCCTGATAGCGTAGAGTAATGGTTTGACTCATAACCACCCACTCTGACATACTGCTGGCGGTCAGACATGTAACTAGCGAAAAAATTTAGAAGCTTTGGCGTGAAGCCCGCTAATGCTAGTTTTTCCAGCAAGATGTCGTTGTCGACCAGGTCAAATGCTTTCCTGAAGTCGAAATATGCAGCATCGACCTGGTGGCCTGCAACCATCTCCTTACATACGTAGTCAGTGAGGGCAACGAGGTTTGTAGTGGTCGATCGGGATTTTCGAAAGCCGTGCTGACTGGGGTGCAACCGGTCAGCTACCTGCAGACTGATGCAGCGGTTAACGATCATCTCAAAGGATTTTCCAAACACAGGAAGAACTGCAATCGGCCTAAAAGAAGTGATATCAGTATCAGGCCTGCCCTTAGGAACCGGCGTCACTCTCGATGCTTTCCAACAATTTGGATAAATGGATTATATACAGTTATTCTACGGAATAAGCAGGTAATACTGCTGTTAAATGTTCTATCTATTGTGTTATTAAATTATTTAATAGTTTTGTAAGTTAAAGTCTCGAGCTCGCAAAGGAACTAGGTTTATAACCGTTTTAATATCGTTTCCCCCGAGACCTATTAGGAAAACTGGTTTTAGTCTCAATTTAAATATCCATTTATATTCCCTGTCTATTCATCAATTTTAGATTAAACAACTTAGGAGGCTACTTATTTCGAGGTTCAGACCGATATACTAAATAGTTAGACGATCAGATAAAGTTCGCTGGATAAAAAAAAAATCTCGAATACCACACACCGTCCGGGTAAATTTCGTAGTAAAAAACAGAAAGATTTTATAAAAATACATACATACATACATATACTCACGCCTCTTTCCCAGAGGGGTAGGCAGAGATCACTGATCTCCATTTGCTACGATCCTGACAAACCACTTTCGCTTCACTCACTTTCATAACATTTCTTATACATGCTCGTCGGTTTAGGGTACTTTTGAGCTGGCCTTTTTGTAAGATTTCTCCAATTTGATCGAAGAAAGTTCGCCTAGGTCTTCCCCTTCCAACTTGCCCTTCCACTCTTTTTATATACGGTCTCTTCGTTAATCTTCTTTCATTCATCCTCTCTAAATGCCCAAACAACCTTAACATACCCTTCTCAATGTTCGTGACTATATCTCCATCCATTCCACACTTATCTCTTATCACACTGTTTCTGACTCTATCACTCAATTTCACTCCACACATACTTCTCAACGCGCTCATTTCTACTGCATTCACTCGACTTTGATGTATTTTCTGCCACACCCAACTTTCACTACCATACATAAGTGTGGGCACCAACACTCCCCTATGATATATACTTGATATCCTTTTAAAGTGGCTTGAAGACCATAACCTGCAGTTAAACTTAAAAAGACAAATTTAATTTAATTCAGACCCTATCAGAGACTCCCGTTAGATGTTGAATACACATATTCAGGCCATACATTTCAACTTATTAACAATTGTAGTCTACTTGGAATTAATATTGACGAAAACATTAATTGGAAGTCGCATATTGAAAAAATCTGTACAAAACTGTCTCGTTTTACATATGCCTTACGAAATATAAAGGAAATCACAGATTTTAAAACTGCAGTTAGTGCGTATTATGCGTTTACCCAGACCTGGCTGCAATATGGGATAATTTTATGGGGCAATAGTACATACCTACCGGATTTATTCGTATTACAGAAACGGTGCATAAGAATTCTCAAAAGATTAAGAATTTTAACATTACCCTCTCTCTATATTTTGGAAACTTGTAAATTTGTACGGAAGCATCAACATTTATACACTCAAGCCAAAGAACTTGCACCCTAAATCTAAGACATAGAGATAAAATAGCCCTCCCAACAAGTAACTTACACATGAGAAATAAAAGCCCCCATATGACAACAATACGCATTTACAATAGCCTACCTAAAGAAATAGCTGATGAGGTCAATTTATACTAAATTTGTTCAAAAGTTAAAATCATTTTTAATAGAAAACAGTTTTTATTCACTGAAAGACTTCTTCAATGTAAATAGTTACCATAGATAAACTTCGCAAATGTTATTGTTATTGATACCTACCTACATGTAAATCTTAGTTTAAGTACTATATTTTTTAATTTGTAATGTGTACCTACGTTTTGAGACGAAGGATTTGCAATACCCTTACAGGGTGTCATGTTGTACCTACTATAGACTGTAAGATATTTAAGACCTGACATGAGTGCAATAAAGTATTCTTATTCTTATGCACAGCCACGCGTGTTTTTTTGCGATATTTTCTGGCTAATAAAGGCATTCAGTGCCCCATTCACTCGGTTCCCTGCATTCACTCCCTTTTCTATATCTTTCTCATGCTTTCCGTCTCCAGTAAATAGTGTCCCCAAAGACACAAACTCTTCTACTTGTTCCAGTCTTTCTTCTCCACCAATCATTATTTCGCAGTCTGTCATAATTTCATCTTTTTCAAATACCATCACTTTCGTCTTACTTACATTCATCTTCATCCTTTTCCATTCAAAAGATTCATTCATCTTCGTTACCATCATTTGTATTTCCTCAGCGGACGACACAAGTAGTACAAGGTTGTCAGCATATAGGAGACATTTGACGCGTAACCCTTCCATTCTCAAACCACATTCATCACCTTTCAGATCCTGCAGACAGCTGTCCATGAATAGATTAAACAGCCACGGAGACGCTACACATCCCTGTCTAACACTCTTTTCGATGTTAAACCAGTCAGTTTATGACCCGTTTATTCTCACGCAAGCACTGGAATCCTTATATAAAGATTTCAGTGCTTGAACGAGGCGGCTGTCTACACCATACGTGCACAACACCAACCATTTTTTTTTTTTGTTTAGGGGGAAAATGCGTTACGCATACCACCCGGGTGCAGTGCACCTGAGTGGTTATGTGGGACTCCCGTATGAGCTAATGAGACCCACGGTGTACCCACTAAAAACCCCCCCACTTGCCGCCTCGCCGCCTTTTGTGGCGAGGTAACGGGAACGCTTGCGCACACATCCGCGACCCCGCCGGCGGCAGCCGCCCACAGGCGGCAGCCGCCCACAGGCAGCTCCTTCCCGGATGCCCAGGGGCCCTCCACGTGAGGCACGCCAGATGTTTTGGCGCGCCTGCCTCCTCGATCTCCACCTGTTCAGTAGCGGACCCCCCTGAGACCGCTACGAGGAGATCATGGGTGCGGAAAAAACAGCACCCGGTGGCGGATCAGGTCTGTGGTTCCGCCACCGACCACGTCTCGGCCGCAGAGGAAAGGGAAAGCGGCGCACCGTAATACCGGCATTCCTCTTCCTCTGCGGTCCCACCAATGCCGTTTCAGCGGAACGGCCCCGCCAAGGTCGCAGGGGGTAGGGAGAGTGGCGCACCGTTATACCAACACGCCTCTCCCCCCGCGATCCCACCTCGGCCGCAGAAGAAAGGGAGAACGGCGAACCGTAATACCGGCACTCCTCTTCTTCTGTGGTCCCTCCCTAACGCATCCTAAGCAGGCTTAGGCAAGCCCGCTAGGAGCGCCCTCCTCGGGCCAGCCGGCAGCCCAAACAGGCCGGCCCTGGGTGCCTCTTAGCTTCGCCGTGGGTGACCAGTCCACGGTTACTAAGCCCCCCCGCCCCGACAAGGCGGGCACCCTCGAGGGGGGCACAACACCGACCATAGTTCAACCCTCATCACTCTATCATAAGCCTTTTCCAAGTCCACGAAAGCGCAATAGACCTTTTGACTTTTGGCCAAATATTTCTCGGCTATGCATCGTAAGGAAAATACTTGATCCGTACAACCCATTAACCCTTTCTAAGTCCTGATTGTGCATCCCATACTTTCTCATCGGTCTCTTTCACTACTCTTTTTAACCGCCTTCAAAAAACAAGAAGGTTCTTAGTTTGACCCGTATGTTTGTCCGCGATTATCTCGCTTTTGGCAAAACCGATTTTGATGCGGTTTTCAGAAAAAGTATTTGTTACATTCTGGAGAAGGTTTTTTGTATACAACATGTTTTGTGCTTTTCAGTGGGTAGGCGGTTCCTTTTTAAAAAAAAAGTTATAATCAACACTTTTGCATACAATTTGCCGACGGTGCTGAGAGTTTTATAAAAATCCATTATATTTTATGCCGGTAAGTATTGTCCATTTAAATGTGTTATTTGAAAGTTTTCCAAAACTATCGCATGTGTGAAAATAATGCAGACACCCTGCAATTAGGTATACCCGGCACGATACGGCGCAAAAATATTTGCGCGTACTAACAGCTCTTTGAACGTTCTTAACAGCTGTTTAGTACGCGCAAATATTTTTATTACAGTTCTATCAGATATTTTTAAACGTATTGTAAGTCATTGTTACACTTTTTTTTTATTTGAATAAAAGTCATCATATTAATAAGTTTACATGTCAATAAAACTTAGTCAAATAACCCGCCCCGTGTCATTCTGGGTGCAAAGGTCACATTGTTACATTGAATCCATTTTTGTAAACGCCATTTGAAACGAATAGAAAAATTGTTCTGATAAGATGGGAAAGTTAAATTTTCTGCACTGGAAGTCTAAGACCGTAAAATGCAAGGTCGGTAGAACTGAATGATACAGAATATTTTCATTTTATACGGAGATCGCCCGCTGTGAAACAATTTCGCTATGGCGTGACCCACAAAGCATTTTTTCCGCGTCTCCCGTGACGTCACAACTAGGTCACTTCATTTTGTTTCGCGAAAACTAAACTGACGCGTAGTTTAATGATCTTATTACGTTAATGGGTTCAAACAACTGCATTTTACAGCTTCTAAATTTTTATTGGACAAATAATTCTGCAACCTACCTTACGCTTTTTTACTAAGACGGTGACAATCAAGTATACGTTGCATTATAGTCTATACACACTTGCTACTCTAGAAAAATCACTAGTCTGCTGCCGACCATTTTATTGATTTGAATATTCCTTGTGTTGAGGGTTAGAGACAAGTATAGGTCACACGACTAGAAAGACAGCAGACAGACAATTAATTCAGGGTTCATTTGGTTCCCCACATGAGTATTACGTTGCATGGTATGGATGTAATTTACACTTACCCAAACGCGGCCGCGGCGTTTTTGATGAAGTCATTACAGGGGAGACCGAATCCTTAGAGATTGTCTCCCGGCAGTTTTGGAATCCAGAGGATGCCTAACAACATGTTAAAATATGCCGCTGGTATCCGAAAGTGGAGTATTTTCCCCTAACAACATGCACTATAGTGGTGTTTTATCTGCGGTTTTCTGTGAGGAACGTTCCCAGCTAGGCTGCACCAAATATGAGCGAGAGGTATTCCGCTGTGCTTAAACTCTCTACAACTCAAAAGAACTCTTTAGAACTTCAAGGGGTCTTTTCCTCCGTTGGGCTGCTCCAAATATGAGCGAGACGACATTGCGCTTGGTATGCCCTAACTTTCTAGAACCTCAAAGCAAATACATATCGACGGTGGAAAGGCAAAACCACTGATGCGACATTTTGGTCAAAATAGAGTTATATATATCGTTGAAATCAGCGTTTTTTTTCTGCATCGATTGAGCCTGGTTTCATGGCGATCTGATGACTTTCATGTCGCTTAAGGTAATACAAAAATAAGCGCCAAATTTATAAAATGTTACTTTACGTGACACACTTTTTGAGTAAAATCTAACCTGTGTCACTTAACCGTACACTCAATCATAACCATGGTCGCATACAGAATTTTTAAAAATCGTTCATTTTCGATGTCATGTCACTTAAAGTGTTTCTTCCAGGTACATATTTCATAAGATAAGGTACTTAAGTGTTTCTTCGGACATGTTGAAAATAACTGTTGTCGCATGATATGATGGTGTCGCTTCAATGTTTCTTCCGGGATTTTTTCGGGGGCTTTTTCACTTAAGCGACATTTCTTTTCGAACCCACCGTGTTTAGGAGAATAACATTATTTTTATTAAATAGCTAGTATAATTTGAAATAACACGTGCATATAACTCAACGCTCTAAATAAAGTTACGATTTTTTTTATCAAAATAAAAACTTTAAAATGCTCTCCTGTAAAATTCAAAAAATGTCGCTTCAGTGGTTTTGCCTTTCCACCGTCGATATAATAAAGCTGAAGAGGGTCGAAAGTCTGTACATGGAAGATATTCAAAAAAAAATGGCTAGGGATACTTAGAATCGATAACAGAACACGTTCCAACAGTTTTTAGAATTTTTGTCTGTTTATCTGTTTGTCTGTTTATGTGACCGCGCATCACGTGAAAACGGCTGAACCGATTAAGATGAAATTTGGTATAGAGATAATTTGAGTCCTTGGGAAAGACATAGGGTAGTTTTATCCTGGAAATCAAACCCTAAGGGGATGAAATGGGGGGTGGAAATTTGTATGGACCTACTTAAACCGCTGCACCGATTTGGATGAAATTTGGTATGTAATTAGTTTGAGTCCCGGGGAAGGTCAAAAGATAGGTTTTATCCCGAAAATCTTCCCTTTAGGGAGTAAAATGGGGTGGTGAAAATTTGGAGATAATCCATTTTGATAAAATTTGGTTTAGAGGTAGTTTAAGTTCTGGGGAAGGACATTGGATAGTTTTTATTCCGGAAATCTTCTGGACTTCTTCCTGGACTCCGTTTAGATCAAATTTGGTATAGATATAGTTTGAGTCCTGGAGAATGACAATGAATAGTTTGAATCCCGAAAATCATCCCCCAAGAGGATGAAATAGGGATGAAAATGTGGATAAATCCCATTTCGTTAAAATTTGATATAGAGATAGAAGGAGTCCCAGGGAAGGACAATGCATAGTTTTTATCCTGAAAAATCATCTCCTGAGGGGGTGAAATGAGGGGTGAAAATTTGGATAAAACCGATTTAGATGAAATTTGGTATGGAGATGGTTAAGAGTCCTGGGGAAGGACTTAAAATAATTTATAGTCCAGAAATCATCTCCAAATATAAAATGGGGTATGAAAATTTGGATGGAACCCATTTACGGTCTAGCGAGTTGGAGTCTTGGGGAAGGACATAGGATAGGTTACTCCCGAAAATCATTGTCCTCCGTAATTGGGGGTGAAAATTTGTTTGTGACCCATTTAGATGAAATTTGGTTAAAAGATAGTTTGAGTCCCAGAGTATGACAACGGATAGTTTTAATCCCGAAAATCATCCCCTCTGGGATGAAATAGGGGGTGAAAATTTGGATACTGAGCAGGGTCCATTTCGTGACAAAATGTGTATTGTATTATTTCTTTTGTATGTGTTTTTTTTATTTTTTATTGTCACGAATAAATATTTGAATTTGAATTTGGATAAAACCCATTTAGATGAAATTTGGTAAAGAGATAGAAGCATTCCTAGGGAAGGACAATGCATAGTTTTTATCCCGAAAAATCATTTCCTGAGGTAGTGAAATGAGGGTTGAAGATTTGGATAGAACCAATTTAGATGAAATTTGGTATAGAGAGAGGAAGAGTCCTAGGAAAGAACATAGAATAAATTTTATTCCGGAACACATGAAAGGAGGAAATCATCCCCTAAGGGGGTGAGAAATGGAGGATGAAATTTTGGATTGAACCCATTTACGGTATAGCGATAGTTAAGGAAGAACATAGGATAGTTTTATCTCGAAAATCATCCCCTAAGGGGGTGTAATTGGGGGTGGAAATTTGTTTGTGACACATTTTGATAAAAATTTGATTGAAAGATAGTTTGAGTCCTGAAAAAGGACATATAATAGTTTCTATTCCGGGAATCATCCCCTAAGGGGGTAAAATAGGGGTGTTAATTTGAATGTAGCCCATTTTGATGAAATTTGGTATAGAGATCGTTTGAGTCCTGGAGAATGACAACGGATAGTTTTTATCCTGAAAATCATCCTCTAAGGAGGTGAAATATGGGGTGAAAAATGGATGGAACCCATTTACGGTATAGCGGTAGTTGGGAGTCCTGGGGAATAGGAACATTACATAAGTAAATATATGTATGTGACGTTCCAAGGGTAAAGGTACCTTATGGCGGTAGTTTCGAATATGTTTTCTACAATGGGGTAAAAAGACATTTTATTATGGCTATTTTGAAAACTATTAGATGTAACATTTTGTTGACGTATCTTTATTTTTAATACAAAATATTTAAATTACAAGTCCGTAATTTAGTTCTACGGTTTTGTAGAAAAGGTCGTTACGGCCGTGTGATATGAAAATATGCAAAATAATACTAAAAAAAGCCTCCTTGCATCTATTATGGTGAGGCGGCTCATAGAAACCAAGTTTGCGGCGGAGTCTATTTTGTAAAAAAAGGCGTTAGGAGTAAGCTAATCTATAAAATCATGCAACTCAGCCATAATGACCCTTTCCTTCATACAATCCATACTAATATTACAAATGCGAAAGTAACTCTGTCTGTCTGTTACCTTTTCATGCTTAAACCATTGAACCGATTGATATGAAATTTGGTATAGAGATACTTTGAATTCCGGGGCCTTCCCAAAGACTCCTTACAAAAGACAGTTTTTATCTGGAAATTCGTTACCTAAGGGGGTGAAAAGGGGGGAGAAAGTTACGATATAAACGAGGTCCACGCGGACGAAGTCGCGGGCAAAAGCTAGTTCTTAATAATTCCATACCCGTATATGCTTGAGTTCTTTCAGAAATGTGAGGGAGTTCATGACAATCATGAGTTGGCATAATAGGTAAAGACACAGGATGGGTCAAAAAAATTGTACTTTTGTGATATTAAAACCATGAAAGTTCACATCTTTGAAATGACCCCCATCTCTTCGCTGGCACTCCTGCAAACGAATACGCAGAGTTTAGGAAAATCACCGACACATGCTGCTAGAGATCTCGGCAGTCTCATCGTGGATGTTTTGCTCGAGTTTGGATATTGTTTTCGGTTTTTTAACTTAGAACTCGACTTTATAAATATCCTCTAGTGTGGCCCCCACACATGTATGAAAAAAATTTTTTTTTTGAAATTCGGGTGGGGCACCCCCCAGTTTTTTTACACTACCTTATAGGAAAACTTTGCTAAAGTTTCAATGTCCTGGTATACGAGGAAGACGGTGCTCATCGATGCTTTAGCCTCCAAGAAATTGAAATTTTTGCCGGTTAAGGACCTAAGTTTAGAATCGAAATAAAAGTCACACAATCATTTAAACAAGCAAAATATCATTTATTTAGGTCGTTCTGACTATCAAGACACAAAAAACACAAACTAAAATAAAAAAATAATCTCTTAATTAAAGAACTGAAACCATACAAAATCAACATTATACCAAAATAATACCACCAAACTCCATTGCATTACTTGGAAACTGCTTCCACTATAGCCCGCTTTGTTGCAGATGTTGGGATCATTTTCCTGTTGGCCTCTACGACTTGCAATAGAAATTGTTTATCTTCCTCATCGTGAGTTAGCAGCTTGTTATATTCATCAAACAATTTAACTCCTCGTTCAGCTGTATCGTTAACTACTCTTAACTGTGACACTCGTTCTTTTCCCTTCTTATAACTTTGCTCTTCTTTCCATTTTTGTGGTGGTAATGACAAAAATGAGTCGTCAATCATCAGAAGATTAAACAATCTTCCTGTTCGCGTAGAAGCAAAGTCACCAAGGGTGACTCCTTTTTTGAGAAGAGATGAATTTCCTCTTACCGATCGAGTACTTGGCGTTGACTTTGTCATTCCCTTGACAATTTTTTCCTTGTCTTGATCGCTAACTGTGTCGGAAAAGAGAGCGAGCCCGACTAATTCATCTGATAGATACCACAAATGCCGTTGCAGGACCTGTTTAGCACATTTAGAGACTTCAGGGTCCACGGAGCTGTACTTTTCAAGGTTCGACCATAAGTGAAGGTCCGACGTAGCAGCTTCTGTTGCCAGAGCGGCATGAGTCCATGCTCTTGTATAAAATAGGGCTCCAAACTTGACGAAACGTTCCAGCTGTGCCAATTCTCGCTTTGTAAGCTTGAATATGTCATTCTGACCACGGAACAAAAATATTTTCATCGTATATAGCAATTTTGCCATCCAGCGTGCGTGATGAATAGGCCCGGGTGCTCTCCAATGCATTTTACTCGGAGTTATTTGAAAAATAAGCATTGTCAACTCTATTAGCTCCATATAATCATCTCGCATATTCAGCTGGCTGCTTTTTTCATTGGCATACTGATTTAGCCATATTAACATCGGGTCCAAAAAATCTCCAATCGCGGAATCTGGTGGCAGCGATTAAAAGCTCGTCGACAGTCAATTGGGATGCATTTCGGATTAAATTTACCTCGTTCAGATAATGGTGAAATCTTAAAAATACTTGTCTGATAGTTGGAAGTTTTATTAACGACGTAAGAGGATCCAAATCTCTCACTCCTACTAGGAATACAGTATCCGATTTTCGGGTTGTTGTCATGATTTAAATATGAACTATTGACGTTTGAAAACACAACAGGGGCTTAATTAATGGTATTTACGTCTTAAATAATACTTAATAAACAAAAAGATTTCTTCGAAACACTTTAAAAAGTAAGCTTACAAGACAGTTAACCGAACTTCAGTATACAGCCAATACACTTGCTAATGTCAGTTATATAGAAAAGTTGAGGGTAGTTGAGCACCGGGTCAGGCTTAACGTAGATTGTTGAAATTTGGCATGGATTATCTTATGGACTAATGAAATAAAATATAAGGGTGCCCCGATAAAAAAAAAAATTTTTTTTTTTTGGGCCACACTAATATCCTCGCATGAAAAAATCGGCTGGAGTGAGATCCGGGCTTCCTTCTAAATAGGCGGCGAACTGTTACATACAAATTGTTGCTTTTATAAAAATGTTTTACACAAATTTTCTGATAGCTGTCAGTGCTGTCACATCATTACCTATAATTGTGTCCCACATTTCTTACTAACAAATTTTCCGCTTATTCCCTAAATTAAGTATTAGTTTATAGTTGCATGAACTTATATCTAACTATATAGACGAGGCACTACAACAAAGAAAACACTTATAATTTTTAAGAAATTGTCATACGCCGTCATGTACCTAACTTTTGATTTCGGGGGCAGTAAATTATTCATGGCTACTTCTGCTCGCAATTCCGGAGGCGTACAGTTCAATTCCATATCATTTTCGTCCGAACTCATTTCGAAATCGATGGCTTTTATTAGAAAGTTTCAAAATAATTACGAACTATTGACAAATCGGGCCAACAAGAAAAGAAAACTTTTTTCAATTTACGCGCCAAACTTTTTTTTAACCAGTTTGAAGCAACGATTTACCCGGTGACATTAACATTAGTCCTAATCTTTTTTTTTTTGGTGATTGAATGCCAAGACGTTCTATCACAATTTGACGTTTATAAACAAAAGGCGGTTGCTTTGCAGGCCTAGGTGTGTAAGGTTGTATGAAATTCCTTTACATATCATCTTCACTAGTCGCACCGGATACGTAGTATTTCCGGACCTAATTTGAAGCAAGTCGGTTGGGGTATAGCAAAGGGGGCGCGGGACTTAGAAACATTTTTGATGTTGGTGGTATTTTTTATGATGCTATCGTATAAAAGACGCTAAAATAAACATGTTTTGTATGGGCAACTTTTCTTTAAACATGATAGTTACCGAGATAAATGACGGATTGTAGAATGTAAAATTTTCAATGATGGCATTTTATATTATGTTTGATATTAGGCAGCGAAAGTCCGAATCTAGGGCCGAGATATTTGACCTCAGTGGCTCCAAAAATAACTCAAAACCGAATCGGAGCACCCCACCATCCACGTGGTCTTGTCTGCCCTACCCCTAGAGTGTTTATAAAAGAGAACGGAGGCGCGGAGGGACAGCAGCCCTTGCCCGCCGTGGCCGAAGCTGCGGAGCCAAGCGAAGTGACCGTGCTTCGTCACGCAAGGGCGGAAGGGCTGCTGTTCCCGCAGCGTCAGAGCTACGCTAAGTCACAACATTCATCGAAAATTTTACAAGTCCCAGCTACCTTAAAAACATCAATCGTCCCAGATACCTTAAAAACATCAATCAAGAAAAAAAAAATTTTACCCCCCAACTCCCCCCAAGTCATGTCAACATTTCATTGCAAGTTTGAGAAAAAGCTTGTTATTGATCAGTCAAACGCTTCATTGCAAATAAAACTGCATATCAATCAATCAATAAATCAATAATTTTATTTCGGAATAAATCCATATTTCGTTACTTACAATAAATAACTTAAATGTAATGTTAGTACACTTTACAAAATTATCCACTTATATTAAACATAAAGATAAAACTAAAAGGCTACAAGGATATCACATGCAATTTATTCCAGTGATACAGAAATGGGCCATCGTTCCTTTCTGCCACTGTCTCCAGGAGGCTGTTGGGGCTAAGGCCGATACGTCTCTGCAGAGATGCAACACGTTTTCGCAATATTGCGTGAAATCCATCATAAAGTAGTGTCAAATTTCCCTCCACACCAAAAACTATATAATTTATTATTATACAAGATATTCAGTGTTGCCATTTACAAAAAAATATGGCCCATTCTGTATATACCATACTAAGCGAAGATAAGTAGAAATCATGAACGCTTCTAAATTATTCCGTTAGAACGGCAAAAATAGCTTTAGTCGGGTCCCTATGAAACTTTTTAAGTGATACATTTACATGGACATTGTTTGGCTAATGTAAACAAAACGTGTCTTGATGACAATGGCTTTTGCTAACAGCTGGGTTTTCTAATTAATATGATTAAATTTTACTAGCAATTTCATTGTTTTATTTTGACTGGCTTTAGTCAGGCACTCAATCCATTTATATACGACCTAATCAATTTTTTTTTGTTATAATCAAGTAAATGGTTATTTCCGTGGTATTTTCTGATATAAAAAGGTAGATGTACCTATCAATTTATAATTTACTTCGTTTATTCAGAAAAAAATGTTAAAAACCACAATCGTGTTCGTTTTGTTTTTGTTTACAAAATGTATTTCTGAAAATACATGTTCAAACAAATACCGCTATCGCAAAAAGTTTTATTAAAAATTGTTGATTTATTTATTTTAGCATATCGGCAAATTTGAAATGTTATCAATTGCTTTTGCATCCAAACTTTTGCAAACGCTACCAGGAGGTTATTCTGAAGTACAAATCTCGCATTCCGATTAAATTTTTAAGTCTTAGCGTACTCTTTACTCTTTAAACTCTCGCGCTTTGTACACATATTTAAATACTGTTTAATCCGGGTCTAACGCGATATTTATTTACCTTTATTTCTGACGTTTCGACACGGGTTTTACCGGTCATGGTCGCAGATAACTGTCGTCCCAGCAAGTTGTCAACAGATATATGGGTTTACAATATTTCACTACCCTCCAAAAGTCGTTCCATGTTTTTATCGACTTTTGGAGGGTAGTGAAATATTGTAAACCCATATCTCTGTTGACAACTTGCTGGGACGACAGTTATCTGCGACCATGACCGGTGCAACCCGTGTCGAAACGTCAGAAATAAAGGTAAATAAATAAATATCGCGTTAGACCCGGATTAAACAGTATTTAAATACTCTTTACTCTTTTTGACATGTATAAAGTGAGCGTGTGTGACGCAACGAAGTCGAATCGAAATGCGGAATTTATGTCTCAGAACCACCCAGTGATCGGAACAAAATACTCCAATCATTATAAAATAAAATGAACAGGAGCATTTAATCGAGCAGTCTAGCTAGCGTTCCAGCGAGAATTCTAGCGAAACTACAGTAAAACTACAAGCTTTTTACCGAGCCTATCAATTTTATTATTGGTCCACCGCCGTCCCTCTGCGCCCACAACTCCCGCACCGCACAGCATTTACTAGAGAGTTCGCTAGAATGATCTAAATATTCGTAGCGATGTTTCGCTCTATGCTTGGCTTTGATAGTTGTTCAGCAGGCCGATTGCGTAACGCATTGTACGCGCGTCAGGTAAGATCTAAATGTCACTATGGAAAAATGGACAGTTAAATTGTCCCAACGCGCGTTCGGAACGTTTCGTGATTTGATTACCCCTCAGTTCGAATTTTTTTAAAACGGTGATTGCTCGATGTTCTGTGAAATGTGAATGCTTAAGTCTATCAGAGGGCTAATCACGTAACGTTCTGAACGCGCGTCGGTACAATTTAACTGTAAATTTTCTTTATAAAAAGTGACATTTAGACCTAACCGACGTTCGTACAATGCGTAAGTGATTGACCTGCTGCACATTTAAAATTTGTATTTTGGTCCCCGCCCTGCTTCACGCTTACAGGCGCAATTGCGGTTCAATTTCCAATTTCACAGGCTGCAACTAATTGGAAGTACCGCAGTGTTCTGCTTACACAATGGATTAACAATTTATTTGAGAAACTAGCTGAATAAACGTTGTAAAGCTGCATTTATACCGACGTTATGTAGGTACCGATTTGTATCGACAGTTACCTTCATCAAAATCTTTCCTGCAATCCGTATCTGATAAACATGAGAACTTATTGAACGAGCAAGCGAAGCGAACGAAGTTCTCCGTTTCAGCTTGGTACAAAATTCTTTACTATGTCTGGATTTCCAGATTCTCGTGAAATTTTGTGTGTAGGTTCCGTAACTAATAGTAATTTTTGTCGATGCAGATTATTAAAAAAAAAGCGGCCAAGTGCGAGTCGGACTCGCACATGAAGGGTTCCGTTAAATAAATAGCTTTTTACGATTTATGACGTATTAAAAAAAAACTACTTACTAGATCTCGTTCAAACCAATTTTCGTTGAAAGTTTGCATAGTAATGTACATCATATATTTTTTTTAGATTTATCATTCTCTTATTTTAGAAGTTACAGGGGGGGGGACACACATTTTACCACTTTGGAAGTGTCTCTCGCGCAAACTATTCAGTTTAGAAAAAAATTATGTTAGAAACCTCAATATCATTTTTGAAGACCTATCCATAGCTACCCCACATGTATGGGTTCAGTTTTTAGTATGGGGAACCCCAAAATGTATTGTTTTTTTTATATTTTTGTGTAAAAATCCTAATGTGGTTTACAAAATACATCTACTAACCAAGTTTCAACAGTATAGCTCTTATAGTTTCGGAAAAAAAGTGGCTGTGACATACGGACGGACAGACAGACAGACATGACGAATCTATAAGGCTTCCGTTTTTTGCCATTTGGCTACGGAACCCTAAAAAGACAGGCTCGCGAATTCTACAGCTCACAGTCTATGGATAGATGACTCGTGTAGCAAGACGAGACGTGGTTTGTCAGGCAACTATGAGAACGCTCACGCGTGCTATGCTATTCTGTAACCTGTTTTAACCTCACCTCGCCCGTCATCCTTAATATGTCTTTTATATAAACTTTGGTAATTTGATCCAAAGACCCCGCGAGGAACACGGGCGAACTTTGGGTATTTAAATTATTACGTATAAGATTATATAACTTGGAAGATATTTTAACTATAAAATGCAGATAACGTGTTATAATTTTTAAGGCTGTTTACAACTTTATTGGTGAATTTGGGGAGTGATTGGATTGCAGTTTTTTTTTATTATACTTTTGATATTGTACGATATTTATTTACCATTATTTCTGACGTTTCGCACGGGTTGCACCGGTCATGGTCGCAGAATACGGAATACAGTTAAAATATGTGTACAAAGCGCGAGAGTTTAAAAGTGTTATAGCGTAATATTTATATTGTTTCAAACCATTTCGTAGCCTATTCTACTCCAATGAAATATAGGGCAATCGCTAATTAGATGGTGAATTGCTTATGAAGGACCCTAATATATCTTGACGCCACGATTCGTGGTAACTAAGCGTAATCAGATGTTGAATTTATACTGGTTCGTGAGGGGTGATTAACAGCCCAGTACATAAAATTAACATTCCTATGCAAAGTCAAATGTTTGTGTTTTGGCGACTGCCGACGCGGAGCAAGTGTCTATAGGCTCTGATGTCTACCTATTTACCATATTAAAAAAACCTATAAAGTCACACAGGTACAAATATGACATCTAAGTAAGTTAATGATTATGACTCACAGTCTTATGTTTTGTAGGTACGGAAATTCATTTGCTCAAAGCCTAATTGCGCAAATATTAAACAAAATTTAACTACCGCCACAAACCAAGCACAATTAAAATCAGTGTTTATTTTGGTGGATCAAAATATGATCGCAAATATTTTATGTTAATAGCTATGTACCTAACACTATGTATATTATGTGTCGAGGATAATTTACATTTGAGCACTCGCATGCATATTTGTATCCAAGGATTAAAAGAAGAGTTCTTATCTGCCTATATTTAATAAACACTACCATGGCTTCATCTTTTATCTTCATAATTACCTCGACGGATGCAGTTGCTTACCTTAAATCTAATATCATAAACATTTAAGTAGAGAAATTTTATGCCATACTATAAATAAATAAATAATTTATTTCCTCTACAGAGGTTTGACAGTTGTGACAGAGGTTCGCAGCGACATTCACCACATTTCGGCATATCTGCAACGTCAGATATTATCTTGTTAATGGACTGGCCACGTTGCAGAACTCTATTCATCCTGACCCCATTAAAGCCCCATGAAGAAGGTTTACAGGGTATCGCCAAACCAAATTTTCAACTGGAGTTAAAATCAAAAAAGCGGCCAAGTGCGAGTCGGACTCTCACATGAAGGGTTCCGTTAAATAAATTGCAGTTTACGATTTATGACGTATTAAAAAAAAACTACTTACCAGATCTCGTTCAAACCAATTTTCGGTGGAAGTTTGCATGGTAATGTACATCATATATTTTTTTGAGTTTTATCATTCTCTTATTTTAGATTTTACAGGGGGGGGGGGACACACATTTTACCACTTTGGAAGTGTCTCTCGCGCAAACTATTCAGTTTAGAAAAAAATAAGATCTTAGAAACCTTAATATCATTTTTGAAGACCTATCAAATGGTATGGGTTTGATGAAAAAAACATTTTTGAGTTTCAGTTTTGTGTATGGGGACCCCTAAAACTTAAGTTTTTTTTCGATTTTGTGTAAAAATCTTAATGCAGTTCACAAAATACATCTACATACCAAGTTTCAACAGTATAGCTCTTATGGTTTCGGAAAAAAATGGCTGTGACATACGGACAGACAGACAGACAGACAGACGGACGGACATGACGAATCTATAAGGGTTCCGTTTTTTGCCATTTGGCTACGGAACCCTAAAAACGAAAAAATACAAATACAAGTTTATTTTGCAAAAAAAGGGTTGTTATGGTCTTGTTACAAAATATTCAGCACCTCCTTAAACAGTTATTAGATATGGCATGCAAAATATTAACAGTTTATTTAAAACTAGCTGTTGCCCGCGACTTCGTCCGCGTAGAACTTTTTATCGTCTTAGAAAATGATTTCTCTCAATACAAAATTTGAACCCTCTTTTAGGGGATAATTAAAAAAAAAGTTGATGTTCATTTTCTAGTTTGTGAACAAACAGTCTAAAACCAAAGTTAAAAATCTCATACTTTAAAAATGCCTTGAAATACTCAAACTTTGAACCAATTTTAACTCTCTTAGGGGATGAATTTGGAAAAACTCTGAAATCAGTTTTGTAGTCTTTTAACGTACAGAATAAGACCGAAGTTAAAAATCTCTTACTCACACTTTAACATTTTATTGCTCGCCATTTAAAATTTGGACCCCCTTTTAAACCCCCTTAGAGGTTGAATTTTTCTAATCGCTGAAAGAACTTTTTTCGTAAACTTTTAAGTCTCTAGCTCAAAAAAAGTGTTGCCCATACAAAGCTTTCTTAACCCCCTTAGGGGTGGAATTTTCTAAAACTCTGAAAGTACTTTATTATTAATTTTAATAAGTAACATTTTGAATAGTTTTAAGTCTAGTAAAAAAAAAGTTTTTCCCACACAACACTGGCTACCCTTCTTAAGGATCTTAAGGATCCCCTTAGGGATGGAGTTTTCTAAAACGCTGAAAGTTCTTTTTTAGTAGGTATTCTAATAAGTAATCTTTTTGCAAAGTTTTAAGTCTAACTCAAAAAAAAGTGTTGCCCATGCAAAGCTTGCTCTCCTTTTTAACCCTATTAGGGGTGGAATTTTCTAAAACGATTTGTGTTCTTTTTTTGTATTTTAATAAGCAATCTTTCTACAAAGTTTCAAGTCTCTAACTCAAAAACATAAACTTTCCCTGATAAAAACTTTGCACCCCTTTTTATCCCCCTTAGGGATAGATTTTTTCAAAACGCTGAAAGTCTTTTTTTTTTGTATTTTTATAAGTAATCTTTCTACAAAGTTTTAAGTGTCTAGCTCAGAAAAAGTGTTCCCCATACAAACCTTGCACCCTTTTTTAACCCCCTTAGGGAATGATTTTTGTAAAACGCCGAATGTAGTATTTTTCATGTTCTAATAAGTAATTTTTCGTCAAAATTTTAAGTCTCTATTAAAAAAAAATATGTTTTTCCCATACAAACTTTGCACCCTATTTTACCCCCTTAGGGGTGAAATTTTCTAAAACGCTGAAAGTACTTTCTTTGTATTTAAATAATCTTTCTACAAAGTTTTAGGACTCTAGCTAAAAAAAATAGTTTCCCACATACAAACTTTGCACCCCTATTTTAGCCCCCTATTTTTAGGGGTAGAATTTTCTAAAACGCTGAAAGTACTTAATTTGTATTCTGATGACTAATCTTTCTACAAAGTTTTAAGTCTCTATTTAAAAAAAATATTGTTTCCCCCATACTAAATTTGCACCCCTATTTTACCCCCTTAGGGGTAGATTTTTTTAAAACACTGAATCTAGGTACTTTATTTGTATTCTAATGAATAATTTCTCTACAAAGTTTTAAGACTCTATTTAAAAAAAAGTAGTTTTTCCCATACAAACTTTGCACTCTATTTTACCCCTTTAGGGGTAGAATTTTCTAAAACCCTGAAAGTTCTTTATTTGTATTCTAATGACTGATCTTTCTACAAAGTTTTAAGTCTCTATTTAAAAAAAAATGTTTCCCCCATACAAACCTTGCACCCCTATTTTACCCCCGTAGGGGTGGAATTTTCCAAAACGCTGAAAGTGTTTCATTTGTATTCTAATAACTAATTTTTCTACAAAGTTTAAGTCTATAGCTCAAAAAAAAAGGTTCTCCCATACTTAGATTCTTACATTTCTTACATACTAGAATTTTCAAAAATCCCTTTTTATCCCTAGCCCACGTTATAAAAGCAACATACTGTGCAAAAATCAACTCTCTAAGATTAGTAGTTTTGGCTGTGCGTTGATGAGTGAGTGAGTGAGTGATTGAGTGAATAAGTCAGTCAGGACATAGGCATTTATTATGTATAAATAGATAGAAGATAATGAAACTCCCATTCAAATATCTCAAAAAATTATGAAGCTACATCCGTTTTAATGTCGCTTGTTAGAGTGAGAAAACGATGAGGGACTGTGACGTCAATATACTCGAGCGTCATAGTAAAAAACAATCGTTTCATATGAAGGTGCGTTTTGCGGAAAAGGGACAGAACATACCCCCTCTTAAAACTATGGACTCTTATAACTTAATCATTACCTATATAACCTCTTGCTTTGTTTTTTTCTCCATTTGACTATATTTATTTTAAATTCTTTTTCGAGAAAATACATTATGATTATTTACCATATTTTCGATTCCTGAGCTATAACCACGAACTTCGGAATTCGAAAATATTCGGGTATCTCTATCTCTATCGCACTAACCATACTCGAGTGACAGGGATGCAAATATATGAACATTGAGTATCGGTTTTCGTGGTAGCGCCGCAGGTACTTTGGCTGAATGCGCCGAGCGCGTGCCATTGTCATTCAAAAAAAACAAATTCGTGTTAATTATATTGTTCAAATTTGTTGATTTCATTTATTGAAATTACGACATAAAACGACATTTGCGCATATAAGTTCTCATATCAGAATCGAATATTTTTTTATGGTTTATATTTTAGCATTTGTCTCGTAAAGGTCTATCGTAGACGGGATTTAAATTATTAATAAGTGAAAGGCAAAGCAATTCCGCCATTTTGACGAAAATTTGACGGTTCTTGTAGCTGACAGTTGGAGCAGCGTTTGATTTCAATAAAAATAAATGAAAAATTAAATGAAGTCGTATATTTCGGAAAATTAATTAACTGTCGCAGTCGGATAAAAACTATCCTAAGTTGCAGCTAGAATAATAATGTACCTATATAAAATGTTTCATATTTTTCCGTTCATGGGATGCTGAGAACATTCGAACCGCGCAAAGCTTAGTTTCAAACTGGCTGATTCTTTTTTTAATTTAGAGATTTATTATAAGTGGAGATATTCCATTGTATAAATTATTACATAAAGGTTAGTCATGTTCATCTTAAGTCAATAGTTATCACATTACATTAGTCATTATTGTCTATCAAAAAATTCATTCAATTTATAAAATCTATGATCAAGGAGTTATTTGTACAGGATCTTGTTTAATTTACAATTTGGGATGTCTTTAATTGTTTGAGGTAATTTATTATAAGTGTTCACGCGCATTACACAACAATGTGTTTACAATTTTTGGCAGTACCTAAAGGTGCTATTTAGAATAAGAGTTTTATTTATTAAGCACACAAAGTAAAGAATAAACACGTATGATCAAAAAAGGTACGGGCCGGCATAATTATATAATGTGCTAAATAGGACACTCACTCGAGTGAGTTGTCAAAGGACGCTGATTTTCAGTAAGAGCCCCAAGAATTATTAAAACTAAAACAAAATAATATCTTTTTGTAGGCTTTATACCTAAAAATTACAAAACTGAACCTTTTTACCAGTATGGATAGTAACAGATTTTAACAGTCTTAAATAATCAGGTTTTTATTTGATTTGCAGCATTAGATGATGATAATTATGATACTATATCGCGAGTAAGATTATAAACTGACCGTGTTCACAATCTAACGGTGACACATACCTTTACATATACCTAGGAACGTAAATGACAAACGATTAAGGAATAAAATCAGAATGTTTTGTAAAAGATTACCTAGCGGAGCTGTTCCTACGCCTCTATCCGGGTTTTACAAAGATCACTGTTACCGAGATAAAGTTGTGCTAACTGGCTGACATGCCTGTATGTATATGCTAACTGGGATGCCTATATCTGGCACAAAATTTGATTTACTGGCATGCAAGATGAAGAGGGGCGCGGGGGCTGCTAAAATAGCATGTGTGAACGTACTCGTACGTGACAGATACAACAAAGTTTGAATGCATGCAAGCTCAAAATTGCAAATGTATTCACTTTGTACCAGTTACTTCTACATGCTGCTACCTAGAATGCACGCTACTATTCCGTTTTACAGGCGTGTGTACCTATCTATCTCCGCCTTTTTACTTATTTATACGAGTAGGTAGTTTACCTATACACGGTGCCCAGGGAGGATTCCAAAGTAGGCGGAGTTCAGCTCACTTTTTTTGATTTCCATACATTACACATGTTATTTTTACCAATAATGTACAAAATGATTTATTTGGAAAATATCCGAAGGCGCCGTGTAAACAAAATGTAGACATACTCGTACTAGGAAATGATGGAAACACGTGGCATTAACTGTCAATTACCGTAGATTACACCTACCAAATGAAAGGGTCGGTCGGAAATGTCAGAATCCATTCCGGTACCTGTCAATTCGAATTATCAAGTATCAAGTAGTAGTACCAAGACAGAGAATTACTCACAAAAGAAGTAAGGGCACAATATTTGAAATGATATATTATTCAGTCGTACATAATCGATTACAAATCGACCAGACTGATGACCAAACGACCGCCTGTTGAATAATTATATAATTTTATCAAATGTTATTAAGTAAATACATATATTCTATTTTAAGTTTTAGTCTTTATTGAGAGAGTTATGTTTTGAATTTTTTATATATTTTGTTTGAATTCTGTTGACAAATGAATCATTTTTAATATTATTGATATAGATTAAACTTAGAAATGTGATAGATATTAGCTAAGCTTAGCAAATAATCTCAAAAAATTGAGATTGCGTTAAGCAATTAGTAGACATACTTGTAACAATTAAATTAATGCAATAAACAGTTTAAATTTTTTTTTTTTTTTTTTTTAGATAGGATATAAACAAGTTCCACGCGGATAGAGTCGCAGGAAGATGCTAATAGTATTGTTATATTTAGATTTTTTTTCGGTATTACTCTTTCAGGAACTTCATGCAAAAACAATTTTCTGTCAAAATATTTAATTTTTGATACAAGCTTTTAATACCGACTGTACTTTTCTGCATACCATCATCAACTACTCATTGAGACGATTCTAACGAGCCCAAACTCGATAGGGTTGTGTCGTTTTATTGCGGAGTTCCTATGGCCACCTTCCAGCTCCAGCATAAGATCAGCTCCATGTCATCATAATATTGCATTGTCATGCGATATACATATGCATGCAAAATTTCAGATCAATCGGTTGACAGAAAGAGGGAGAAATTTCAATTACTAAATTTGACCCAAGAAAGAAAAATAATAAAACAAACGGGGTGAGCTAAATAAAAGCTTGTAATGACCAACACCTTCTCTGACAAGATATGTTTAATATTTTTCTAATTCGAATGCCTCGCAAAATTAATGTCGTCGACTCAAAAAAAAACATAAATATCAGCCTTGTCGTTCAAACAGCAGGATAAAAGTTTATTTTCATTGAGCCTCCACCAGAGGCAATAAAATAACACAAAATTTACTCACACAAACATTGCAACAGGAAATATATGAGCGAAACATACAATGTTGACTTTATAATTATCTTTCCCTGTTTTCATGTGGAATACGAAGGAAAAAGAGGAAACTTTTTTCTTTTGTTTATCCATGTTTGATAACGATTTCTGTTATCCCCCATTAGGGACGTAGGGCTAGCAGAAAAGTTCTCCATTTTACACGATCTTGCGCGACTTTTTCTAGCTCTTTCCATCTCTCTTGTCATCCATGTTTAAGTTCTTAACATTACTCATTGATTTTAGGTGTAGTATTTAATTCTGTCACTAATGAATAGTAATTAGTAGTTAATTACAGCATAAGAACCCACGAGGATAGGCCTATAGACGTCCGGTTGGTCGCCCCAGATATCGGTGGACTGATGTGGTGGATGTGGATCTTCGCGAGCTGGAAGCTGGCGATTGGAGAGAAACCACTCAAGACCGGGATCAGTGGCGTGCACTCGTATTGGAGGCCAAGACATACTTCGGGTCGTTGCACCAGAGGAGTAAGTATGTAAGTATTTTAACATGTGTCACAAAAGTTTTAATTCGGTCTGAGAAGAGTTGAAGAAGGAGTCAATATTAATGAAACATCTTTAGGATAATATAACTCGAATGATCAAACGTTAAATTCGGCTTATTTTAGCTTTTCAGTTCAGTCATGCACGTTTTAACGCCAAAGCATACTGTTGAATGTCCCGTAGATACCAAAATCAGCTGGAAACTTTTTCTGTGACAGATATCATCCTAAAAATAACACAAACGCTTCTCTCGGCGCGCTTTGTACGTGGCAGTGAAGTTTCACTCCTTCACCAGCCTCGCTATTCTGTAACTGGTTCTTACCGTCAAAATATTTGTGGGTGAACGGTAAAGTAATTTACCGTTCACCAACAAATATTTTGACGCCACGATTCGTTGTAACTAAGCGTTATCAGAGGTCTAGTTTCGTGGCGTGACGGGTGAGGTGAGGCGCATTAGCGCATTCGAATAACAGCCCAGGAGATACAGAATGTGACTAAACTTATAGCAGTAGGGTTTTGTATTTATATCAGGCGCTTGCTTCCACACTCATCAAGAAAGACAACTTGACTACGTCTACCGCTCGGCCACGACTTTGGTCTTAAGCGACCAGCGTTTTATCTGTTCATTGCGCGGTCGAGACGCGCAACGCGCAAGTGGTTAGTTGGGATCACGCGCAATGAACAGATAAAACGCTGGTTGCAGGTCGCTTAAGACCAAAGTCGTGGCCGAGCGGTTATTAAGCGGCGGTGGCAGCGAGCGGTGCGCCGCGCTACAGGACACTTTCGGCGATCCAATAGCAGTCTGACAGCATGCGTGTCTTTTAGCTGAACATGTCACCTGCACATGAACAAGGCCCTACAATCTACAGCCAAACGTACGAATGCGAGCGTGCGATGCGACAAAATCAAAACCGATTCCAATTCAATAAGTTAATCCAAATGGTCCCTACTATGCTATGCTATGGCCATTGTAGAACGAAATAAGATAGATACAGTTGTGCTATCATAGCACTTCTACTTGGAAAGTTTCAAATGTGACTGCTGTTTGTAAGGAACTGAAGTTGGATTGCGTGGTCCGTTTTGTAGAACAGTGGGTCGATCACGTAACTTTTCTTACGCGCGTCTGTAAGGTCTAAATGACAATTTTATATGGAAAAATGACAGTAAGATTGTGATTTTACTGTCAGACGCGCGTACAATGCGTTACGTGATTGACCTACTGATATCAGATTTCTGTTTGAAAGAGAATCGAGGCAACTGCGGTATTTTATAGTACAAAACTGTATTTTATCTCAACAAAAGCCACAACGCTTTTACGTTACTACTACGATTAGGTATATTTAGATATCATATTCTTTTGTGGAGTGTTCAACCTTTTCGACATCATCAGTACCGGCTAGACTTTAAAACCCATTCGCCATGAGTAGGTATGCCTGTATCTGTGTTAAAGGTTTCTGTGTTAAGGGTGTTAAAGGTTCACTTTTTACTTTCGACATCGCTGAACTTGGTCAGTATGGGCCCAGGCCCACAATACCCTGAGAACTTTACGGTTTCGCTCTATGAAAACACAACAATATATCGATATCAGCCATATTTTTACACCAAAAAATAGGTTGGGTAATTTGACTAAATATTCATTAATAATCTACCTAAATTGAATACCGATACGGTAAAAAATAATGAAAAGTAATCTTCATAAATTCCGTAAAAATCAGGCGAAAATGGTATAAACTTTCTTTACTTTATAATTGACTACGTCTATAAAAGTTCTTTGGGATACGCGCATAATCCACTTATTTTTGTTAATGAATAAACTTTTCTATAGGCCAGATGAAATTCAATATGATCTCAAGCTCGTAAATATTTAATTAAAATGCCGTTATTTCCTGATGCATATATTTTTGGATTCAGGTAGTAAGTTTCCAAATTTGTGTACTCAAACATGTTTTGATTATAAAAATACTGATAGCATTTTTGCTTGCGGGTTAATTTTTTTTTCCTAACTTCCGGTCTATAGAATTATTGATGTCAATAGTAAACGTTGTTTAAAATAACATATAAAAGCCGTATACAAATAATTTGCCTGATATTGAATTATTTCCAAAAAAACCGTAATTTTCTCAGGGTACAAGCCAGCCAGGCCAGGCCACAAATGCCACAATACATACAGGGCCAGGTATACAATACATATAGCCAGTCACCTGTCTGCGGTGCGGCGCCACAACGCAAAAATTTGCGGGGTGCGCGCCGCAAAACCCGTGTATCTCGATATCCTGTATCTCCAGGCCCTATAGTTCGATCTAATGTCAAACGAAACGGAATGAACTCAATGAAAATGTTTTACAATTAGGATTTGAATCTAAAAAGATGTACTGATTCCTGCTTTAACTTCGCGGTGCTGGAGAGCTGTGTTTGTGCTAAAGCTCAATTTAGTGCCCATTTTGCTACGTAGCGACGTAACTCCTCTCGCATCGGGCATCTATCTTACGAACCGACTCAGTTAATAGGCTGACAGTTAAGAGACTAAGCAGTTTTTTAAGAAAAACGATTGGCTCTAGCACATCTTAAAAAAGAATAGTTTATATTCATCATATTTCCAAGACCGTAGACGGACTCGAAACATAATTGGACGAAATCGGCTCGATAGAAAATAATTGCAAAGATTGGTCTTAAAATCATCTTAAACGGTTCTAAGTCCTTATTTTTTTGACGTATGGATCTGCAATTAAAAACATGAAGTCCTTAAGTTCATACCTAAACCGCCAACGAGCCATATTTCACAAATAATCCACATTTTATTTTATTTTAATATTTATTCATTATTTTCTTCTAAAACCTGGCCGCCCAAGTAACACTCGCGCTCGTTTATTTACTCCGATACAAATAGACAGTTTGCGCGTTTTTGGTGTTGACAGCGCATTTAACGGCTGCTGGCCTATACTAAAATCGTAAACGTATCGTAGCCTTAAGTCACATCAATCACTTGTTTTAAGCCTTAAGTAAACAGTAACAAGGATCAACCCTAAAGAGCATCTGTTTACCGCCCATTCTATTATTCCATTGACGTTTTATAGCCCATAAATAAAAGCGAGAAGCCCCCATTAATAATTTTTCCTCAAAGTATAATTAGAAATTGAAACGTGACTGATGTAAATCGCGGAGGCAAAATTGCAGGCATCAGAGGCTCGATTCACGGATTTAAATAAACAGACGTGGACATAAATATACTTGAGATTATGTAAGTTTGCCAAATTGCATCAAAGTAGTCCAATCAAAAAATAACTCAACTGTCCAAGGTAAAATATTCAAATTTCAATGACAGTTCTATAATCTATAGTTTTCCCCATTTATCTCAACAATACCTTATTTTAGAGACAAACTTCTATTGCTTACTGTACTTTTTTCTGCAGTCGTCCACTTTGACTCGTCATGATAATTCCAACCATAACTGATGATACGATGGTTTTGTGATGGTTAGATTAAAAACACTAGGACGCGTAAGGTGAAAAGCTAAAAAACACTTCTGTCACAACAAAAGGCTTGGTGAAAGGTTTTTGAAAAAAAAACCCTTTTCTTATATCTCAAAAACAAGAATTTTTGTTCACATACCTGCCTACAAAATATGCAATACAATATTAAGATGATGAAGTAGGTATGTTTTGCCATATATGTTTCTTATAATATCCATGGCTGCCAATAACTCCAAAGCAACGCGAAGGGGCTTCCTACATTTCTGAATTTGATATTCAAGTCCGGCGGTGACTTTCCAATAAAAAAATGTAATCCTTTGCCAATTTCACTTCAAAAGTGATCTGCTCAAAGTTTTAATCTGATTCGACTGTTTGCACGACCTCCGTTCAGCTTTTCCAGCTTTTTAATTTAGTTAATTAAGGTTTTATTCAGTTGATTTTGATTGAATAAAAACTGATGGATTTGGCCTTTCCTTTTTGAACAGGCCAGTTCACTTAGAAGGACGCTCATGGCCAAGAGTCAATAGATTTCTAACAACCACGTTTAGTGAATGAAGGTGGACAATCATTTGAGTAATTACTTAAACACCACCTGGTCCCTCAAACCCTAAGGTAGATTCTCCTGTGGGTTGAACTTGGAACCCTTGGATGTCAGATTCTTTAGCAAATACGTTGCCACCTAGAGACCGGCTACTGACCGCTATTTTTCGAACGAGCGTTCGGACAATGTCCATGTCCATTGTCCCATACAATAAATAACATTTAGATCTACCTTACGAACAAACGAAACGTTATGTATGTATGTATGTAAATACTTTATTGTACACAAGACATTGGTAAAAATACGGACAAAATAGGTCACTAACCAAACCTGAAAAATCGATGGCCGGTTTTTTTTATGTGTTGCTTATTGAAGTATTAACTCAAATAAGAGGTCATACCGTTGTATGTACACCGGTAGGTCAATCACGTAACGCATTGTACGCGCGTCTGACAGTAAAATCACAATCTATCTGTCATTTTTCCATATAAAATTGTCATTTAGACCTTACAGACGCGCGTAAGAAAAGTTACGTGATCGACCCACGGTACAAGCTAGCCTACAAATAAATCAGGTTTTGCAAGAAGACAATATTATAGATTCCTAAAAAATAACTAGGTATGTGTTCAAATTCAAAAATTGTTTACTTATTGCATAAATCACACAATATTATGATTAGGTGGAACAATTAATATCTAGGTATCCATGTAATGTGCAAGGGCACATCAACATACTTAAATCTAACATGCTTAGAATTTAACATATTTTAAACTAAGGCAGATTGCTATTAAAATATTACTCATTGTGTTTATCGTTAAAATATTCATTTAAATTGTAATAGCATTTGTTAATCAAGAATGTTTTCAGGTGTTTTTTGAAAAGAGATAATTGTTCTATATTTTTAATGGAATTCGGTAGGTGGTTATGTATTTTAATAACCATGGGGAACTCGAAGTAACTATTTTTAATTTTGAAAACGGTAAAGCTTGTTTAAGTTGCGATTGTTTCTTTAGATTTTGGCTGTGGTTGGTGATAGTAAATTTGTATGGTTTCTCACAGATTTGCATGATTCAAAGATATATATACATCGATGGGAGAGTAAATATTTTAAGTTCCCTGAAGTGAAGTTTGCAAGATTCGTTATGTTATTTTAAGTGCAATTTTATGTTGTGAAATAAATAAATCTATCTATCTATATACAATCTGCGATAATATATAATAAAATAAATAAGACACTAAATATACAATACGCTGAATAATCATGACAGATAGATAAAAAAAATAACAAAACTCATAACTATAAGGACTCAAAACAAAACACACACACCCACACACCCACACACACACACACACACACTCACACATAAGCAGCATAGATAATTAAGAAATAGAATAGTTTATAACTTTATTATCATATTCAAATTTTAATATTGTTTTTTAGGCAACACTAGTATTTGTAAAACTGTTATTGAATGTAAATAAATTATGAAATATTGATAGCAATATCCATCATTTATTTGTATGATGGAAATTAAATTTCATTGGGAAGGATTTACTCAGTAATCTCGGCTTATCGCTGAGCCGGGGTGACTTTGAGACCACCTCCAATCAGCGCACCCTTGTTCCCAGTGGCCTTGAATCTGTCATCCTGAAGATTGATTGAAATACCCACATTTCGATACTGATTTGTTTAAGGGCTGGACTAACTAAACTGAAAAAGAATCCATCAATTCATCCTAAAATTATTTTACTAGGAAACGATATAATAGAATCGCATGAAGAACTATTGACTTAAACGCAATATTTCGCGACCAAAACAGAAATATACTTGATTTTTATTACAAGCTTTATATTAACTTGCACTGTTCGTATGTATATATGTAAATAGTATGTAAGTTGTCCGTAAAAATTTGCAATCCATTTTTCAGTCACTTCCCGTTATCCAATTGAGCTGAAATTTTGCAAGCATATGTATATCGCATGACAAGGCAATATTATGATGACTTGGAGCTAATCTGATGCTGGAGCTGGAAGTTGGCCATAGGAACTCCGCAATAAAACGACACAACCCCATCGAGTTTGGGCTCGTTAGAATCGTCTCAATGAGTACTTGATGATGGTATGCAGAAAAGTACAGTCGGCAGGAAAAACTTGTACCAAAAATTAAATTGTTGACAGAAACTTATTCATACAACAATTACGATTAGTACAAATAGCAAACTGTGACGTCATACTTTTATGTCAATTAGCATGAAGCGTTTCAGCGAGGCGTCTTTACTTATTTTTTTGGTTATGTAAGTTCTTTAATTGTAGTTGCTCCCATACAAACTTTTGTTCATAAGCGTCACAAGCCTATTAACCGAGTACGTCTGACGAACTTTTCTCTGAAAGCGTTCAGTTTTCTAGAGTGATATCGACCGATTGAAATCCATGAGACCGGTTGTAAAAATAATTTTGTAGTAGGTAGACATCATTTAAATATTTTTATTAATTTTGGGTTTCATCCAAGTTAATACTAGTTTTATATAATAACTAGCTTTTGCCCGCGACTTCGTCCGCGCGGAACTCGTTTATATCGTAACTTTCTCCCCCCTTTTCACCCCCTTAGGTGATGAATTTCCAGATAAAAACTATCTTTAGTAAGGATTCTTTGGGAAGGCCCCGGAATTCAAAGTGTCTCTACACCAAATTTCATTTCAACCAAATTAAGGAAGAAAAGTTAACAGACAGACAGAGTTACTTTCGCATTTGTAATATTAGTATGGATTGTATGAAGGAAAGGGTCATTATGGCTGAGTTGCATGATTTTATAGATTAGCTTACTCCGAACGCTTTTTTTTACAAAATAGACTCCGCCGCAAACTTGGTTTCTATGACCCGCCTCACCATAATAGATGCATGTAGGCTTTTTTCATTATTATTTTGCATATTTTCATGTCACACGGCTGTAAGGACCTTTTCTACTAAACCGTAGGATTAAATTAACTGACTTGTAATTTAAATATTTAATATTAAAAATAAAGATACGTCAACAAAATGTTACATCTAATAGTTTTCAAAATAGCCATAATAAAACGTTTTTTTACCCCGTTTTAGAAAACATCTTCGAAACTACCGCCATAAGGTACCTTTACCCTTGGAACGTCACATACATATATTTACCTATATAATGTTCATATTCCCCAGGACTCCCAACTACCGCTTATACCGTAAATGGGTTCCATCCAATTTTTCACCCGCTATTTCACCTCCTTAGAGGATGATTTTCGGGATAAAAACTATCCGTTGTTATGACAACGGGTAGTTTTTATCCCGAAAATCATGGAGAATGCTCCAGGACTCAAGCTATCTCTATACCAAATTTCATCTAAATGGGCTACATCCAAATTTTCACCCCCATTTCACCCCCTTAGGGGATGATTTCCGGAATAGAAACTATCATTTGTCCTTTTCCAGGACTCAAACTATCTTTCAACAAAATTTTATCAAAATATGTTACAAACCAATTTCCACCCCCAATTACACCCTCTTAGGGGATGATTTTCGGGATAAAACTATCATATGTCCTTCGCTAACTATCGTTATACCGTAAATGGGTTCAATCCAAATTTTCATCCACCATTTCTCACCCCCTTATGTGATCCCCTTATTTCCTCATTTCATGTGTTCCGGAATAAAAATTATTCTATGTTCTTTCCTTGGACTGAGACCACTCTCTATACCAAATTTCATCTGAATGGGTTCTATCGAAATTTTCAACCCTCATTTCACCACCTCAGGAAATGATTTTTCGGGATAAAAACTATGCATTATCCTTCCCTAGGACTCCTTCTATATCTTTACCAAATTTCATCTAAATGTGTTTTATCCAAATTTTCACCCCCTATTTCATCCCTGAGGGAATGATTTTCGGAATTAAAACTATCCGTTGTCATACTCCGGGACTCAAACTATCGTTCAACCAAATTTCATCAAAATGGGTCACATACAAATTTTGACCCCCAATTACACTCCCATAGGGGATGATTTTCGGGAGTAAACTATTCTATGTCCTTCCATAAGACTCCAACTCGCTATACCGTAAATGGGTTCCATCCAAATTTTCATACCCCATTTGACCCCCTTAGGAGATGATTTCTGGACTAATAATTATTTTAAGTCCTTCCCCAGGACTCTTAACTATCTCCATACCAAATTTCATCTAAATCGGTTCTATCCAATTTTTCACCCCTCATTTCACCCCCTCAGGAGATGATTTTTCAGGATAAAAACTATGCATTGTCCTTCTCTGCGACTCCTTCTATTTCTATACCAAATTTTAACTAAATGGGATTTATCCACATTTTCATCCCTATTTCATCCCCTTGGGGGATGAATTTCGGTATTCAAACTATCTATTGTCATTCTCCGGGACTCAAACTATATCTATACCAAATTTGGTCTAAACGGAGTCCATCCAAAATTTCACCCCCCCATTTCACCCTCTTAGGGGAAGATCTCCAGAATAAAAACTATCCAATGTCCTTCCCCAGAACTTAAACTACCTCTAAACCAAATTTTATCAAAATGGATTTCATCGAAATTTTCACCCCCCCATTTTACCCACTAAAGGGAAGATTTTCGGGATAAAAACTATCCTTTGACCTTCCCCGGGACTCAAACTAATTGTATACCAAATTTCATCCAAATCGGTGCAGCGGTTTAAGTAGCTCTATACAAATTTCCACCCCCCATTTCATCCCCTTAGGGGTTGATTTCCAGGATAAAAACTACCCTAAGTCCTTCCCCAGGACTCAAACTATCTCTATACCAAATTTCATCTTAATCGGTTCAGCCGTTTTCACGTGATGCGCGGTCACATAAACAGACAAACAGATAAACAGATAAACAGACAAACAGATAAACAGATAAACAGACAAACAGACAAACAGACAAAAATTCTAAAAACTGTTGGAACGAGTTCTGTTATCAATTTTAAGTATCCCTAGCCAATTTTTTTTCGAATATCTTTTCTTGTCATCATGTACAGACTTTCGACCCTCTTCAGCTTTATTATATGTATAGATAGATTTGCCAAGTGAATTACGACCACTGTCGAGAATATTTGAACAAAATTTGACCTAATGGTTATTTATACGCCAAGGACTAGGTACCTACTTAATTGTAAAAATGGTTGACATACAAAATGATTACAATATTGAATAGACATGATATTTTAGATTAGGTATTTAAATCTAAAATTTGTATGCTCGCTTCTATGTTGCATACAAGTACGAGGACTTTTAAACCATATCCTTAGACCATGTATGTACTCGTAACCACTGTATTCTTAGAAATATTTTGTCTTGAATTTGAAATAAAAATTCGCAATAATTAGGTAAGTACGTTGGTAACAACAACGTATCCTTATTTTTCCTGTCCACGACGTCAGGAAGCCATATATGGCAAACGTTTTATCTCTCTAGAGCAAATTCCGGTTTGGACAAATATCTAGCGGTCAACTTAAGTGATATTAATTGCTTGCTAATTGCCTAGATAAGTACCTAAAAATAAAGTATTTTTAACATTTTATTTCGATTGTACAGTTTTTGATAGCGTTATAAGTGAGCACATAATTGTTCCTTCGTGTTTGTAATCGTTAGCGTTTGTGGCTTCTCTTATTCATCCTCACACTCTTAAAACAGTTATCACGATCGTCAAGTCAGGGGCAGTGTGGCATGGGTGGCAGGGTCGGGGCCCTAGCCGTCCAATAAGCCCACGGGATTGTAGCGCCCCGAAATTGTCCCGGGGCGCTCTCCCTGGTCGTGCCCGCACAAACGGGCCAGTCGTGAGGGTCTAAGTAGAATGCGTCAAGCGAACCTTTGGCCCTCCCCCTGGGCAACGACATGGTTGAACAATCGTTGGGGGTTTAGTCGGTAGTCTGCGCCTTCTGCCCGGTTATTTCACACACCCGTCTGGTCCCGCCCTAACCGTAAAAAAGCGGCCAAGTGCGAGTCGGACTCGCACATGAAGGGTTCCGTGATATAAATTGCGGTTTATGATTTATGACGTATTAAAAAAAACACTACTTATTAGATCTCGTTCAAACCAAATTTCGGTGAAAGTTTACATGGTTATCATATATTTACATCATATATTTTTTTTAGTTTTATCATTCTCTTATTTTAGAAGTTACAGGGGGGGACACACATTTTACCACTTTGGAAATGTCTCTCGCGCAAACTATTCAGTTTAGAAAAAAATGATGTTTTAAACCTCAATATCATTTTTAAAGACCTATCCATAGATACCCCGCACGTATGGGTTTGATGAAAAAATTTTGTTTGAGTGTCAGTTCTGAGTATGGGGACCCCTAAAACTTAATGTTTTTTTTCAATTTTTGTGTGAAAATCTTAATGCGGTTTACAGAATACATCTACTTACCAAGTTTCAACAGTATAGCTCTTATAGTTTCGGAAAAAAGTGGCTGTGACATACGGACGGACAGACAGACAGACAGACGGACGGACATGACGAATCTATAAGGGTTCCGTTTTTTGCCATTAGGCTACGGAACCCTAAAAAAGGGGTGGTGACAAGCGTTACCAACCATCGCCATTCTTGTGCTGTTACTCTTTTGGTACATTCGTGGAGTGTACCATTGAGTGCAGTTTTGTGGTCGGTCGAATGCACCTGCCGCGCGCTCTCTTCTGTAGTGCATGAAGAAATTGTCTTAAAAAGTAAAATGAAATAAAGAGATATGTTACTGATGGGATAATCAACACAAGTTGATCAAGTTCAATAGGTTCTTAATAAATACACTCACTCAAATAAATAATATACTCTTACGGGTATTCGAATTCGGGATCGACTTATGGCTAGCGTTGTTGCCAGGGTCACTCATTGACCGAGCGAGCGAAGCGAGCGAAGCTCTCCGATTCAGCCTGGGTCAAAATTATTTCGTATATCCGGATGTCCCACTGTTCCGCTGTCCGGCTGTCCAGCTTTTATTCTCTACAGGTTGCATTTTTCAACCGATTCTCGTGAAAATATATGAGCATCAGGTTCAATATAGTTATTTAAACTTACATTGTCGATTCAGTTTTTGTAACAAAAAAATTTGATTCGCGAGTTCTACAGCTCCCGGAGCCAGTATTAAGAAAAATATAAACAAAAACTATGCATTGCATAGGAATTCCCACCCGATTCATAAATATTAAAGGATACAGAAGGAATATTTTTCAGTGCAATGCTTTATTTTACGTCCCTGCATTTTGAATATATCTTTGAAATATCACTCACACTTCCCGTAACAGAGAATAAATAACAGTTTACAATAGAATATATGATACGTCTTTGTTCTTGGATTCTGAAATATGTGCAGTTTATTTAAAAAAGGATTGTTTCTGAATATATTCTCTGTTATAGCAGCGAACGAATAAATTTCATCATTATATTTACTGCGTTTTATATTAGTTATTTGCTTGGTGGTTTTCAATACAGGCAAAGTTTTTATTTATGGTCCTTTCTCAAGAATATTATAAGCCATGAAGATAATCAACATAGTTCAATAATTGTTTAACTACAATAAAACTCAAAGTAGTCGTTCGTCGCAAACGAAGACGTCAAAAGTCTTTATTAAAAGGAATAAGAGCTTTTGACGTCTTCGATTGCGTAGCTACTTTTGATGCTGACTGTACTAGCTGTCTGCGCGGCTTCGCTCGCATATTGCACAGAATGCAAACAAACCCACGGGATTAAACTTAGTAATTACAAAGGCAAAAGGAGCACATTCAGCTACCTACTGCTGGCAGCTCATAAAAATATTATTTAGTAGGTAATTATAATATTACTGATTTTCAATGTGCCCCCCCACCCCCACTCTGTCTGAGGTGTTTGCCGAGAAGAAAAGAAGAATAAGCGGGTAACGAACAAAACAAACTTAAAAGCATATATACACCATAACCTTTGTCTTTCCAGAAAGTCCAATATATAAACATTTCTTCTTCTTTCTTTAAATTTAAGAGTTATTTTCTTGTCCGTGGAGTATTTTCCACTTATCTCTGTCGTACGCCACCTCCTTGACTCGCTGATACGACACGACACCAGCTTTTTCCTTTATTTGGTCCATATAACTGCGCCGTGGTCTTCTCCTGCCTCTCCTTCCTTCTATCTTTCCTTCCATTATGGTTTTAAAGAAATTGTCGTGCCGTATTAAATGTCCAATCATTTTCCCCCTTCTAGCGCTGATGAGGGATCAAAATTAATGGGGAGAAAATACATTTTATTCGATTTGCAGACGATATCGCAGCATTTGCAGAAACACCAGATCAGTTGACGGAATTAATTTCAATTATGGATACAACTTTCAACAAATTGGGTTTGAGAATCAACATAAAGAAAACGAAAACGCTGACCACCTCAAAACACAATTCACACCATCCACCAATTGTTTTTAACAAAATACCCATACAACGTGTCGATAGTTTTAAATATCTAGGCAGTCTGATAACAAGAGACTCCAGATGTACACTAGACATCGTCGCGCGAGTAACCATGGCGAAAAAAGTTTTTTACCAAAAGAGACAACTCTTAAAATCCAGTTTGTCAAGTAAGAGCAAAAAGTTGCTTATTAAAGTGTACATTTGGAGTATTGCCCTGTATGGCAGCAAAACGTGGACAATGACACAAAGGGATCGAGAAAGACTGGAAGCGTTTGAAATGTGGTGTTGGAGACGGATGGAAGGCATAAGCTGGACTGACAGAGTAACAAATAAGGACGTGTTAAGAAGAGAGCGATCTTGAACACCATCAGCGCTAGAAGGGGGAAAATGATTGGACATTTGATATATACATTATGTGAAAGTATTTTTGAAATCGGTCCTGTGTTTCTGGAGATTACCCAATACATACTTTAATAACCTACAAAGCTACAATATCACAGATTTTTCCTCTTTATTGAACGAGTGAGCGAAGCGATGGCCGTTGGGGCGGAAAGGTTCTCGAGTGGCGACCACGTACCGGAATCCGCAGCGTGGGTAGGCACCCACAAGGTGGACTGATGACCTGGTAAAGGTCACGGGAGTTCGCTGGGTGCGGGACGCATGACTGGCCATTGTGGTAATCTTTGGGGGAGGCCAATGTCCAGCAGTGCACGTTTTTCGGCTGATATCATCATATGATGATGATGAGCGAAGCGAACGATGTTATATGCTTCAGGTAAGGGCCGAAAATCGTTTGTATGTCCAGTGTCCGGTGTCTGTCCCGATGTTCTCCTCTACAGCCAGCATTCTGTAACTTGTTTTAAGCTCTCCACAACTTCTTCTTCTTCTTTGTCGGAGTCGGCTTTCTTTATCATGCGGCGCCATGTAGTCCCCTGGATGGTATCCTCTTCTTTAAGCCCGAGGCTATTCATGTATCTGTGGACATTCGTCAACCAGGTCATTTGAGGTCTTCCCCTTCCCCTTTTATGGTAGCCATAGAAAGGCATTTCTTCACAACATAATTGTCGGGTCTTCTCATCACGTGACCGTACCATCTGAACCTTGATTCACATATTTTGTCACTTATGGGTCTCCACAACGTTCACCCACAAATATACCTTGACACCTCGATGCGTAGTAATTAAGCGCAGGTAGAGGTCTAGTTTCGTAACGGGTGACTGGCGGGGTAAACTTCAGTAACCCATAGCGAATAAAAGCCCAGGTCACATTTCTCGACCGATTCTTGTGAAATTTTGTGAGCAATCGTGTCGTTACATTTTTCTAAATTCAAAAAAAAAAAATTTTGAGGAAAGGGTTGCGAATCCTAGAGCTCACATAATTTCAATGATATAATATTAAGCTCAATATTATTATAGATAAGATAAGATAAAAATAATTTATTCAAGTACGATTTTACAACCACTTTTACGTCGGCAAAGATTACATTACACAATATCATATCTATTCATATAGAAGTATAGATAACCCCTTCGTTTTCGTCGGCCGTTACAATAAAAACCCCATTAGGTGCTGGATGCGCTATCCAGGCACGATTTTCGATCTTGTTTGTAATCGATGTCTCTATGAAGTCGGCATAATAATGAGCATTCATTTTCTAGAGGAAATTAAACGATCTCCGAGAAACGTATGTCGGATGCCGTCCCATTCCAGGTCTCATCAAAGAAGTTTATGATATTAGGATCCTATTTGGAAAAAGATAGGAGTTTGTGATCCAAGATAGTCATTCAAATAATTCAATAACAATTTATTTTATTTCGTTACTACCCCTCTGGGAAAGGTTCTCTATTGGAAGGCATAAAGTCATTTGTACTATTATTGTTACGCATAATTGCTTTTCGCCGAAATAGTGATGTGCATAATTCTCATTACGCATAATTATATACGCATAACATTAAAAAACATAAATACTGAAAGCATAATCTTCATGAAGACTAATGTCAAATAGCATAAGCACAAATAGGCATAATAATCAATTGGCATCATATCAAAATGCATAACAAAAAAAAGTTATGTACAAATGGCTCATATAGTAATAAAGTGATACCTATCTACCCGTTCAAAATCCCTGAAATTTAGATTTTAGCCTATGGTTTTCTTAGTAGTAAATTGCCTAATTTTCATTAGTAGTAAGTTTTAATAAAAGGTTTTTCCGCTCTTTTATAAAAAAAAACCTCGAAGACGAAAGCGGGAGCAAGGCTCCCGCTTCCATATTCTAACCTATCTGCGATCCGAGTCGGTTTTGCCACTAAGCCCCTGTTCCCTAGTACTTACGCTACGATCATTCTCATTGATTGATCTCAGAGAAAAGGGAGTCTTCGAGGTTATTTTTTTTTATAAAATAGCGGAAAAACTAATAATATGACAATAACTAAACTGAGTTTTATTCATTTATAAAACTGAAATTATAGATTATGAGATAATGAGAGATATACCAAATAATTATTAGCCCAAACAATAGTATGCGTAATGTGTATTCGGCCAATAAAGATAAGGTCAACTGAAATTATGCTATTAGCGTAGTATGCCAAAAAAGTAGTAGGCCAAAGTATTATTATGCGACAGTATTATTATGCCAATATAAATTATGCCAAATCAATTATGCGAAACTATATTAGTCAAAAAAAAATTATGCCAATGAAGGGGATCCCTCTGGGAAAGAGGCGTGATGTTTGTATCGGTATATAGCGCTCAAATACGCTTTGCTATAAGGATTTTTTTAGCTAACCCATTTGCCAAATACTTTTTGATTTACTTAATCAGTACATAGTATAAAACAAAGTCGCTTCCCGCTGTCTGTCTGTCCCTATGTATGCATAGATCTTTAAAACTACGCAACGGATTTCAAGAGGAAGTTTTATATGTATTATACATATGTAAACCCGTGCGAAGCCGGGGTGGGTCGCTAGTTCAATATAAAATAAATTTCATGCATTAAACAGATGGGCGAAGGTCGTGCATGTATTCGTATCTCCTACTGTATACGCTATCGCGACCATAAATATGTAGCAAGTGATTTTGCGTATAAGTTGCATTGTGATCGTGTTATGTCATCATCAACAGACAGGAGGATTAAATCGATACATATTTTATTACAATCAGGTAAAAAATTATGTATCGATTTAATCCTCTCATAAATATGTTACCGAAACCTTAATCCGCTGACATAAGAGCGATGAGACATATATATGAGTAAGTTGTATGCACCCATATTTTAACACTTGACTGTACGTAAAAAACACCAAGAAAACAAAACTCTACAGGTTAATTTAATTTTTGTGCGGACCCTGACCCCTTGGTGCCCACGATATTATACTGAAATGTTAGCGTCCATAGGCTACAGTAACCACTTAACATCAGGTGGGCTGTAAGCTTGTTTGGCACCAACGATGTGGTATAAAAAAAGGTGCGGTGAACATCAAAGATACCTTAATTTTTCGATATACAATTTTTGACGTTGATTAGACAATAAAGGCCTTTAGGGGTTTTCTTCACACCAACAATGAACCTAAAATATGGCTTTTTAATTTTTTCACAAGTACTTAACTTCTCCGAGACTTGGTCCAAGTTTCGGGGTAATTTTCGGTCATCATTCAAAGATTCAAAAAAGCCAGCAAGCCGGCTTCTTTGAATCTTCAAATAAGCCTACTTGAGCCTAAAGCGACTTCTTGATTTGTCGGTGCGGAGGCGGTACGATATTAGTGTGCTGTCAGTTGTCAGTGTTAACCTGTCGAGTGAGTATCGATCCTCTACGGTACCGTACGGATGCAGTACCGCAAGCACATGCATGATAGATCTACTACGCCTCTCTACTTCAAGGAATTTTTTAAATTACTTTAGTCTGTAAGGTCAGCTCAGAAATTGCTTCTCAGTGTTCCTTCTCAAACTCTAAATTTTACAACAATTCCTTTACTTTCCGAGCTGTACGACTGTGGAATTCTATGCCTGGTTCGTTTTAACGTGCTAAGTCTTTTCTCATATTTAAACCAAGATTAAAGAAGTCCTGTTTATCCCTTCCGTAGATATTTTTTTATTCTAACCTTGCTGGTGTTTTGTTTTTGTCTGTAATAATTGTATGTACTATTTCTTTGATATAAAGTGATTGTATTTGAATCTGTATGTAGGTTCACATATCTATATCATCATCATTTCCTTGCCCTCATTTACTTTGGGTCGGCGCAACATATCTTTTTCTTCCATACTTCTCTGTCAGCCTTCATTTCACCACTCACTTCTTTTCTCTTCATATCGTCTCTCACATAATCCATCCACCTTTTCCTTGGCCTACCTCGTCTCTTACATACATCCACATTAATACCTAATACTCTTTTGGTCACATGACTTTCATCCCTCCGCACTACGTGCCTATACCACGCAAGGCGATTGGCTCTCAATTTATCCGCGATAGCTGCTACTTTCAGACTTCCCCTTACATACACATTTCTTATTCGGTCCATCCTCGTCGTCATCTCTCCACACATCCATCTTAACATTCTCATCTCCGTAACATGCAATCTCTTTACATCCGTCACCTTTAAGGCCCAACATTCCGATCCATACATATCTATATATTTATGTAAATGTATTTTCTTTCATTTAGTTTAGTCGTTTAAACTCTTTTTTCTGTTTCATCTACTCATACCATGTAATTATTTGGTACCGTCTCTACTAACGTCTCCAAAGGTTGTCTGGAAGACCGGTTTTAAGCGATGAGACCGCCTGTTTTTTTTTTCTATTGTGTACAACTTTTGGTGACCAATAAAGAATATTAGTATCGTATTGTTATATAGCCAAAGTACAAAATATCGCATAAGGTACCGATCCCATCCCACCTAGTCAGGAAGGCACCTTAGTTGAGAATCTCACAGTGGTTCGTGCCTGGTATCTCCTTAACAGAATGGAATATTTAGTGGCGCAGTGCTCTACTTCCACGACAAAGTAAAGGCTTGAAGCAGTACACTTGATAAACACCTGCAGGTTTGAAAAGCTATTTCCTCGCAAATGCTAGAATGGAGAAATCCTTGCCAAATTAATTTTTGTTCACGGACATCACTTTGAGTAGGGTTAAACTTTGGATTTAATACATTGCTCATTCGCCTGAATTGACGTAGGTATTTAAAATTGTGGTAATTTCAAATCAAAAGTACTAAAATTAAAAAAAAATTATGCTCTATCTCGGACTTAGACAGGTGACCACAGGCATACATGGCTCGTCACTACTAACCAACTGAGCTATCGGAACAATCTGTCTCGGTCACCAAATCTTTCGATCTGTCCCCTCTTACAACACCTTAGGGAGGCGTGTAAGAAAAATAATCAATTAAATGAATAATTTGAAATTTATAAATCTTGTTAGCAGACGTTATAGTAGACTTTCATGTAATTTACTTTATGAGGTGTTTATCAAAATGAAAATATTAAAAACATCAAAAGACGGCGATAGCAAAATGTAAAGCAAGCAGATGCTTATTGAAGCATCTATATTTGTTCTTCATTAGCTTAGACTAGTCGAGGACTTGCGCCAAATATTTTCCCTAAGTAGACATTAATTAGAATACCTTTGAATAATTTCCTTCACTTGTTCTTGTCTTTAATTATCTCATTTAAAAAGCTTAGTTTGCATATAAATGACGCCTAAATTATGTTTCGACGAACGTTAATTTTGTTTTCTACTTGTTTGCCCGTTATAAATTGAATTTGCTTCTTTATAATTTACAAAACTTCTTTTCTAAATGAACTTAATTACAAGTCTTACAATTAGTTTAAATTACGGGTGCCAGAACTACCGCAGAAAATTAAATCGAAGAAATCTTTTTTTGTACTTAAGAATAGTTTTATTGACTTTCAAAACAAAATTTTAACCGACTTCAAATCAGTAGCCAAATAGCTTCAAGTTTGCCTATAACATTTGAAGACTTCCCACTATTTCTCTAGGATCTCATCATCAGAATTTTGGTGACAACAGGACCAATCTGGAAGTAGGTATATGATTTCAAACAAAGAAATAATTTTTCAAATCGGTTCTTAAATTACGGAGTTATCGCGTAACATACACACATAAAAAAAACATATAGATGAATTGAGAACCTACTACTTTTTTGAAGTCGGTTTAAAATGATGTTCATTTGTTGCATTTTTAATATTGTCTTTGGATTCCGTGATCTCCGAAATGTGAGCGTGGGGCATCTTCACAGTCAAACTATCACATTATCGACGGGTGCCCAGAACAAAAGTACACTGGAGATCCTCTGGACTTAATATAATTAAGAGGAAATGCAGCCCAATGGGTGAAGAACGTAGATATTAATTTGTAAACATATAGACTCGCTGACTTGAGAATAATGCCCATACGACTAAATAAACCAAAACAATTCAACAAATTACATAAATCAATAGTACTTCCAAATTGCTCATGAATATTCTAAGTATTGTATCAAATAGGATCATGCAGATTTTTACTAAAAACTCAATTTCGTAGCAAAACACTGGTGTCCTGTATTAATTGGAAAACGTTTATTTTAATGCCAAAACACGCAGCATTTATAAATTGGGCGTGAAAAAACGCTTTTGATTATTTGCCTCGCACATGTCCCGTCTGATCCGCGGCAGTGTATACATTCCCGTAATTTGTTTGGGCAAGCAAATGGAAGAGCTGTTTGAATATTCTTACAGTAAACGATGTTTGGTTACAACTCAATTGAGAGTGTACCATAGACAACACTGCTCGCTGACTGTTTATATACCTTAATACAACTGGATAAGGTCCATTAGTGGCTACTTTAGTGTCTTCAATTTTTTTTTTTTTTTTTTTTTTTTTTTTTTTTTTTGTCTTGTGTAATTTTAATATCTAAAAATATTTACAATTAACTTACATTAGAATTAAAGTATCAAACTATCAACTAACAAAAAGGACCGCCCCGGGTCGTTGGTGGCCCAAAAGTTCCCATGACACTGGCAGCGTTGCCACGCTGGATGGCCAACGAAATCTGTTGAGCCAGGAACGACCCGGAACGAGGATCGCAGCCCCTATCCCTAAGCCGGCGACCCAAACTCCGCATGAAGTCTTTGGCCTCCGTACCCCACGGTCCCGCAGTCTCCACCGCCACTGGCACAAAGTCGTACATTGGCTCCAAGGCAGAGTACTTGGCATGTTTCATCCGAGCCGCCGACTCGGCGGCCGACGCCGCGGATCTGATGGTGTGGCTCAAATGGGACGGGGCAAACGTGCTTACGCATGTAGCGTCCCACAAGAGGCACCGCCCTTTCTGCCATGGAACCAACGTTAGGCCATCTGGTCTTTTCCCATCTGTGCGGCACAACCCCGGAGGCTCCAGGACACAAGGCACGTTGGCCGAAACCAAAGCCCGACGAATCAAATCATTTATGGCGTGGTGCCTCAGAAAACGCCCCGCACACCTCTGACAGCTCAAACCATGGTGCCCGTTTTCCTCAACCACCACCCCACAAATGCAACGGTGCCTCTCACAGACCTTACACCCCAACCGCAACGCAACCGCGATCCGAAGCGAATCATCATCCAACAGCGTGCCTATGTGGGGGGAGGGTAGTGCGTGCAGCCATGCTCCCGCCTCGAGGGTAGAGGCTGCCTTGAGGCGCGCTATATTAACCCCTACTGCCCCCCCTAATAATCCTGCCAAAACTATTGTCTTCAATTGAACTGGCGTTGTGAGATTAACTACTGGTTGTTCCGCGCGAACACGTATATAGGTACGCGTATAAATTATAGCCTGTATCCTATTTCGGTGTCTAGGTGCTAAGTGGATTGATGGTGGTGTATTCGGTTGTAACTTTACTACTACTACTTTACTTAACAACGCTGCAGCGACCCGAAGTGGATCTTGACCTCCGACACCACGCCACTGTGCTAGGCTACTACTAGGACAGCCTCGGTAGCTTGTCGCCAATCATGATCGGCAGTTTGAACCTGGCACAGGTCTTTCTGGACTTGTTTCGTCTATCCAGCGATACGTTGGTCCGCAGACTGGAACTCGACCATTTGGGCGCCCCAGGTTCACTCTTTTGGCGGCCCCTTCCTTCCCCATTATCTCAACGTGGCCGATTGTAACTGGCGTTGCCAAAATACTAGTAAAACGACTACATTCGCGTATAAATTATAGCCTGTATCCTATTTCTATGTCTAGCTAACACTTCCAGTGCCAGGAAACCGATAGGCACTCTGCTTTTAGGCGCTTTCCACCACACATGGTTTTTCACATGTAACCAGCTAAGATTGTAGCGCTTCGAAAGTGTTGTTATTGAATGTGCTAAGCTATGTAAGCTATGTACGAGTATCAGAATAGGGCATAAAGTAATGGAAAATTTCATCACAATACATGAAGTAGTTTTTGCGATCAAGCAGAACGTAGGTACATCGGCACATATTTTCACCACTTTCACGTATGTACTATAAATAGTGGCTCTGTGAGTTGTAGAACACTAAGAAGTCTTTAAAAAAAATTGAAAGTCACACAAAATCGACAGAAAAATCTGTATATGAACCTGCTCACCAAATTTCACGAGAATCGGTTGAGAAATGCGACCTGTAGAGGAGAACAGCCGGATACCCGGACATCCGGTGGTACGAAAGAATGTTGGCCCAAGCTGAAACGGAGAACTCCGTTTGCTTCGCTCGCTTAGTTACGATTAGGATCTAATTCTTGACGCAGATTTGGACAACAATAACTCCCACCAATATGCTATAAGTTGTGTGAGAACAAGAGTAAAGTGTCAGCAATCCGGACGGGTGCTGGTTATCCGCCTCATTTTGGAGGTACCTATATTTTTGTGCACACCTTCTGAATCATATCATCACAGCTGAGATAATTTGGCTTTACGAGCCGGCGAAACAAAAAACCCATTGGGATCTGAAAACATAACCCAAACGCTCAATCTGAAATATAAACTTGACGATCGTCCTCACATACATCCTCCTAAAGTTATTACCGGTTATGACCTTAAGGAGCGCGGGGGCCTATTTTACAACTAATCCCAAGATTTTAATTCGATTAAAGAAAAATATTTTGAGATGATAAGTTTGGCCTATTGGAATTTACTTTTGAATCACATTAAAACACATCACTAAAAATTCAACAGGTAATAGGTATGTTTCTTTATTTGACTTGGGTAGGTACCTACTTGCAATGTTAAGAGTTAGGTCGATACGTTTGACGTCAAAACAACTTTATAATTTTTTTGGTGTGTCATTATGGAATGAGGTCCAAAAGTGTTAACATAGTTTATTTGATATTTGACGTTCACTGTACGTCTGAAAATATTTCACTGCATTCGTTACAAATTATATTCAAAATATTTTAATAAATGCATGCAATGCACCTTATGTATACATTTTTTTTATATGGCGTCGGGCTGCTCTTTTTGTTTGTGTTGACTTGTACTAATGGGACTTCTAAACGGGCCATATTTTCACTACAATATGTGGCCGGCAACTATTGATGATCACATGTTAGAGAAAAACACCAATAATAGTTGCCGGCCACACACTGCAGTGAAAATATGGCCCCCATGTATTGTTAGAAGCCCCATAATGGTCTGTACCGTATATATGTTCACCATACGTCCCCACATTAATATTCATGTCAAAGAGGACGTGTGATTAAGTTAATCGTAGTTAAGCACCTCTCGTTCAAATGTAACATGTTGCAAAAACGGTCTAATGACGCCCTTAAACACGCCTTTTAACATTCACTCTCAAAGGAAATGAAGTCCTCATTTTTTATTATTATTTTGATTCGTTTTCCTCCCCATTTAACAGCGGCGGGGCAATCGAATATTCGCTTTTATTCTTTTACTAGCTTTTGCCCGCGACTTCGTCCGCGCGGAACTCGTTTATATCGTAACTTTCTCCCCCCTTTCCACCCCCTTAGGTGATGAATTTCCAGATAAAAACTATCTTTAGTAAGGATTCTTTGGGAAGACCTCGGAATTCAAAGTATCTCTATACCAAATTTCATCTCCATCGGTTCAGCGGTTTAAGCATGAAAAGGTAACAGACAGACAGAGTTACTTTCGCATTTGTAATTAATATGGATTAATTAGTATGGATTTTATGAAGGAAAGGATCATTATGGCTGAGTTGCATGATAATATAGATTAGCTTACTCCGAACGCCTTTTTTTACAAAATAGACTCCGCCGCAAACTTGGTTCCTATGACCCGCCTCACCATAATAGATGCATGTAGGCTTTTTTCAGTATTATTTTGCATATTTTCATATCACACGGCCGTAAGGACCTTTGCTACTAAACCGTAGGGCTAAATTAACTGACTTATAATTTAAATATTTTATATTAAAATTAAAGATACGTCAACAAAATGTTACATCTAATAGTTTTCAAAATAGTCATAATAAAACGTCTTTTTTACCCCGTTTTAGAAAATATCTTTGAAAATACCGCCATTAGGTACCTTTACCCTTGGAACGTCACAAACATATATGTACCTATGTAATGTTCCTATTCCCCAGGACTCCCAACTACCGCTATACCGTAAATGGGTTCAATCCAAATTTTCATCCACCATTTCTCACCCCCTTATAATTATGTTCCCCTTATTTCCTCCTTTCATGTGTTCTGGAATAAAAAATATTCTATGTTCTTTCCTTGGACTGAGACCTCTCTCTATACCAAATTTCATCTAAATGGGATCTATCGAAATCTTCAACCCTCATTTCACCACCTCAGGAAATGATTTTCGGGATTAAAACTATGCATTGTCCTTCCCTAGGACTCCTTCTATCTCTTTACCAAATTTCATCTAAATGGGTTTTATCCAAAGTTTCATCCCTGAGGGGATGATTTTCGGGATTAACCCTATCCGTTGTCATACTCCAGGACTCAAACTATCGTTTAACCAAATTTCATCAAAATGGATAACAAACAAATTTTCACCCCCAATTACACTCCCTTAGGGGATGATTTTCGGGAGTAAACTATCCTATGTCCTTCCCCAAGACTCCAACTCGCTGTACCGTAAATGGGTTCCATCCAAATTTTCATACCCCATTTCACCCCATTAGGAGATGATTTCTGGACTAAAAATTATGTTAAGTCCTTCCCCAGGACTCTTAATTATCTCCATACCAAATTTCATCTAAATCGGTTCTATTCAAATCTTTACCCCTCATTTCACCTCCTTAGAATATGATTTTTCAGGATAAAAACTATGCATTGTCCTTCCCTGGGACTCTTCCTATCTCTATACCAAATTTAAACTAAATGGCATTTATCCACATGTTCATCCCTATTTCATCCCCTTGGGGGATGATTTTCGGGATTCAAACTATCCATTGTCATTCTCCGGGACTCAAACTATATCTATACCAAATTTGGTCTAAACGGAGTCCATCCAAAATTTCACCCCCCATTTCACCCCCTTAGGAGAAGATTTCCTGAATAAAAACTATCCAATGTCCTTCCCCAGAACTTAAACTACCTCTAAACCAAATTTTATCAAAATGGATTACATCCAAATTTTCACCCCTCCATTTTACCCCCTAAAGGGAAGATTTTCGGAATAAAAACTATCCTTTGACCTTCCCCGGGACTCAAACTAATTATATACAAAATTTTATCCAAATCGGTGCAGCGGTTTAAGTAGCTCCATATAAATTTCCACCCCCCATTTAGGGGTTGATTTGCAGGATAAAAACTACCCTAAGTCCTTCCCCAGGACTCAAACTATCTCTATACCAAATTTCATCTTAATCGGTTCAGCGGTTTTCACGTGATGCGCGGTCACATAAACAGACAAACAGATAAACAGACAAACAGATAAATAGACAAACAGACAAAAATTCTAAAAACTGTTGGAACGTGTTCAGTTATCGATTTTAAGTATCCCTAGCCAATTTTTTTTCGAATATCTTCCATGTACAGACTTTTGACCCTCTTCAGCTTTATTATATGTATAGAAGGTGTTATTAAATAACAATGGTTTATCTACACATATAATAAAGCTGTAGAGGGTCGAAAGTCTGTACATTGAAGATATTGGCAAAAAAATCAATTGAGGGCTCTTAGAATCGATAACAGAACACACTTCAACAGTTTTTAGAATTTTTGTCTGTTTGTCTGTCTGTTTATATGTAACGGCATCACGTGAAAACGAGCGAATGGATGCGACTTTTACTAAAACGTTAAGTGGATCTTCAGCCAGGCTTTAGGCTATAAAAAATATAAAGATTGGGGTTCAAAGGGGGTAAAAAATGGGGTTGAACTTTGTATGGGAACTCCTTGAATCCAAGAGCCCTAAGACTTGAAAATTGGGAAGCATAAACTTGACTGAAAAGTAAAAACATCCCAATTGAAACTTTCAGCAATGTATAGATAAAACGTGAAAAACATGGGATGAAAAATAGGCGCTGAGGTGAGTAGAGACTTGATATAATGTTGCGAGAGCGGGATTATAACATTTTCATTACCATAGTAACACGTTGTCACCATATTCGAAAATTCATTGTGTTCTTACAACTCATACCTAGCCCGGTGGTTTGGCCTATAGCTCGGAGTCCACGAGGAGGAGTCGGTGTCCACGAGTTCAAACCCAGAGACCGGCATGCACTTTTTGTGTAGTTTTTTTTTTGTTAAACATTTTCAAAAACGCAGAGAAGTTTAGTGAATAGAAGATTCGATGCCTAAGAAACTTAATTAACATAAAGAATATTCGAGAAAAAAAACGTCAAGAAGTGTGCAATAAAGAGTATTTGTATTGTAAAGTAAGAAATCGTGTAAAATAATTATTCTCAACTTTTTTACAAAAAAAAGTAAAAGCTTTTAAAGACTAGAATAGGTGTTTCCTAATAAAGCGCGAAACTAAAAAGAAATTCATGGAGCGGAGCTCGGCCTTCAGCCTTCCGTCCCTCGCCGCTCACCTTCGGCCCTTGGGTTTCGCTAAAAGAACATTCGGGCATAGTGAGCGTACTCTGAAGGGGCGCTTCTGCCTTCCGTCCTACGAAAAACTAGGCCTTCAGCTGCGCTTGCCTCGCCAGTCACCTTCGGTACTTGGACCCTCAGGTTTCCCTTGCAAGACATCCGGGGATAGTGAGTGTCTGTGGGGGCTCCCATAGCGAGCGTGCTCTGGAGAGACGCTTTGGACCTTTCATCCCTACGAGACTGTCAGCATTCGGCCTCGCTTGCCCGGCCACTCACTTCCTTAACTGCGGCCTTTCCTCAGGTTTTGCTTGCAAGACATCCGGGGATAGTGAGTGTCCGTGGGGGCTCGCATAGTGAGCGCGCTCTGAAGGGACGCTCTCGGCCTTTCATTCCTACGAGAAAATTGGCCCCCGGCCTTGCTTGCCGCTCATCTTCTCGACTTCGTCCGTCAGTTTTCACTTACAAGACACCACAGGATAGAAAGTGACCACGTGAGCACGCTCTGAAGTGACGCTCTTCGGCCAATCAAAGCAGTCGAATGTAATATATTTGGTTTACAATTTTTCTTTTCTCTTTTTCCTTCCAATAGCAGATTTTTACAAGCTTCCTTACACAGAAGCAGGTCGATCACGTAACGCATTGTACGCGCGTCAGGTAGATCTAAATGTCAAATTTTACATGGAAAAATTACAGTTGGATTGTCCTAACGCGCGTTCGGAACGTTAAGTGATTACCTCTCAGTACTAGAAGTCATGCTATTAGGACTACTACCTTTGGGCGGCTGCGACGGCAATACGCCTGAAAAGCCGAAACTACCTATGGACGAAACTAGACATACCCCACACGAAGATCCATTACAAAGTGATCACAAGACTACCTATGATGAAAGCTTCAATCGACTCAATACCAAAAACTGCTGTCTTTAGGAAAGACTATGGCATATTAGTGACGGAAGCTTCGAAAGAGGGACTAAACCAAACAGACCTTAGAATCTTTACAGATGGTTCAAAAACAAATACGGGAACAGGATGTAGTGTGTTCTCAGAGGATTTAAACATACACATATCATAGTGTACAAAACACGGCATTCCAGGCTGAATGCGTAGGGATAATTGAAGCCTGCAATGCCATAAAGAGACGACAAGTCGAAAACAAAAACATACGGATACTCTCAGACAGTAAATCAGTACTACAAGCACAGATAACATCACATCTAGCTTGATATACGAATGCCACCAAAACCTAGCTTGCCTGGCCGCTCACCTCCTCGACTTCGATCCTCAGGTTTCGCTTGCAAGACACCCGGGGATGATAGCGCGTGCTCGTGGACGAATAATAAATATTTAAGTTTACCTGGATGCTCTATCTTTACCTGGAATATTATACTTCGTGTGCAGTTGGGATACCTTCTGATTAGGTAATAGGTCCTGCAACTCAAACTCTTAGCCTTAAAACTTCGTAAATATACTCATACAAGGAAACTATTTTCAGCGATTTCAAAACTGAGATGATTCATGAATCGTCTCTATTCCGTGGATCGTCTCTATGACATGTTAATATAAACTTTATATTAACAAAATTAAAAAAGAATTTCTGTTTCTTTATAATATAAAAAAAACTTGTTCAAAATGCTCGCTCTTAACCCTCAATTCACTTCCTGAGTCCACTGGACTCACATCAAAATTTTAAACTACTGTAATTTTAACGTTTTAGCTAATAGTTTCCCCTCCGTCCCTGTACCTTCCTTCAGTGACGCGGGCACCGCGTTGGCGAGTGGACTTGCGCCTGCGCTGCGTATTTGGTGAGTTATTGCGTCAAGTGAGTCCCATGGACTCATACCAATGCACGGAAAAATAACGTGCACCCATTGCACGTGCATTTTTCAAGAGTTTTTGTTATTTTTGAAGAGGTTTGATAAAATCTCTTTTTTGAGACTGGTAAAATGAGTTTCTTTAATTTTGAAGAGGATAAAATATATTTTTGCAGTTTTGTTATATTTTTATAGTGCCTTAATAAGTACGTAATAAAAACAATAAAAAAAACATTAAAAAACATTGTGTTATTTCGGAAAACCACACATAAAAAAATGTATGAGTCCCAAGGACTCATAGAAAGTGTTAACGTTAGTACATTTCACCTAGTGGCTTGAGGGTTAATTGCCCTTGTGACCTACTAAATATACTTCAAGAACGAATTGATTTTGTATTAATAATCTTTTGCATTCTATCTGAGGATAAGGATTCCGAAAAGTCGTCGGAATCCTTGTCCTCAGAAATCTATAATTATAGCTTGAATTTCAAATGAAATATGAGGAGCATGAGTTACGTTAATTTAATTGAGGAAAAGACGTTTTTTTTCTCCGAACGAAACATAGTTTTCGGAATAATGAAACAAAAAAAATATCTGGTGACTGATTCCTATACCCCTTGGATTTATGTTCTTTAAGGTTAATTCGAGAGTCCATCTTTTCTAACGCTACCTACTGTATCAGGGCATTTAAAAAAAGTTTAGGTACTCAATTAGAGCGAGTTGTTAAACAAAAATTAACGCTGTGTCGGTATTGTGACTATTAAGTATTCAGGTTGTATGAAAATGTACTTTTACTTATACATTTAAAAATGATATGCACATAAACACATTTCTGCAATGTGAAATTTGTAAATTTTTACATAATTTGTATGTTTATTCTTCGTCACAAAGTGCCAGTAAGTACTCAGTAAAATTTTGTTTAGCAACTCGCGCTAATTGGCCCTACACACATTTTTGAAAATGTCTATCACAACTAGAAAATGTACACCGTAGGGACCACTAGATGGATTAAAGGTGCTGTAAGAACATCGAGCATTCGGTGTTTTTATATTTGTTGAGTGAACAACGAACCGAGCCAAGCATAAATAGAACCTAACATCGCTGTGAACATTTTCACGATCATTCTAGCGAACGCTTTAGTAAATGCTGTGCCCCAGCACAGCATGTGGGCGGAGACGGGCTGCGGCGGAACGACAACTAAATTGCACGGCTCGGCAAAAAGCTCGCAGCAATTTACTGTCGTTTCACTAGAATGCTCGCTAAAAACGCTTGTGACCTTTTACTTGCAATGTTACATTCGCTAGATTGCACATTACTAGTGAATTCTCAAGTGTATCAGCAGCCTTTGATTTAAAATAAAAAGACAGAGAGCATGCCATTGGTTATTTAATTTAGCTTTTAAGTATTCGAACCTATTTTTTTGTCAACGCTTAGCAGCTCGGCTTCCTAAGCTGTAAATGATGTCTAAAGGATTCGTAAATAAATAAACAAGCTCAATTTCCTGGGATAAGATAACTCCCAACGACCACAGAAAACGACGGATCCCTTGTAAAAGTTAGTGCTCATTCGCAACATGTAAATCTGAGATAAAAGCAAAGTTTGGAATATAAAGATTATATTCACGGCCCGCACTGTAGCGACGGCATCATTCCGTTTTAAGTTCCATTTTTGTGATAATAAAGCAAAAGATGTTTCGTCGCATAACTTTTTTATCTCTTCTAGCTGTGAATATGAATGCTTTGGTGGTCAAGTATGCTTTCTGGTAGGTATTTTCTTCATTCACTCACATTTAAATGGAATGCGACTTTCGCATTTGGTGAATTTGGTCCAGTATGAGGTATTTTATATTTTACCGAGCGCTAACTGTGCAGTCAGTTTTATATTTGCGCAGTAGATAGTTGCGGAAGCGAGGTGGCACGCATAAAGTAGTAACCACGAAGCACTTACCTATTTCAAGTAAGCGCGCAGTAGGGAATCCGTATTGACTTGAATGTCAGTTGACACTGATAGATGGCAACTTACTGATACCGCACCGAATTCGAACCGTTAAATGCGCTCTCTGTTTGAGCACAATTTCGCTGTTCTCTTCTTGGTCGTCATACTCTTGACAGAACAGTCGTGGGCGATATGTTGGGAGTGACTTGCTTCAGCAGAAGCCGCCATTCGAATAATAGACATAACTTTTGACCCAACAATTTAGTTTCGTGGAGCAATGTATCAAACTATTCATATATTATTTTTTGTTGATAATAAATAAAAAAAATATAAAAGCTGGCAGATGAAAAGTGTCTAGTTGAGCATTCATGTACATTGGTATATTTATCATGAGGGAGGCCACTTGATTGCTTACCACCATGGTGGTATAAAAAAAAATTGCTGTATACAAGGCTTATAATTGCTGGCTGGTAACGTGTGGCAGACGTGAATTAATTCATGAAATAATAACAGCATGCCAGTGAAGGTACCTTTTCCATCTCTAGTATCCACAACACAAGCGTTATTGAGTTTACTGCGGTACTAGACCGATTTGTTATATGTGTCCCAAAAGTCAACGTCAAGCCGAAAACAGGTGATGGCCAAGTCATAACAGCTGTACTATTGTACAGTTTAGTTCTTCAGACTAAGGGTCGCCATGTACCATTGTACAAATATGGGAGAATGAATGGCACGTGGCCAATGAGTAGGCGAGGTGAAGAGGGTCTTATAGAAATCCATTATTTAATATAATACCCATCTATTTATACACGTTAGGTTGCGCTGTTACAAGAAATATGCGTCTATGTTCCAGTAAACTATACATTTACTGTTGAACTCTAAATTGGTCAATTACAATATTGCACAATTACCAAAAAAAAATAAAATCCTTCAATTTTACTTTTTGGACAGCCTGTAAGTATAATATATCATTTTACATAAGTATACATAATTGTATTCGAAAAAAGTCTTATAATAACAAACCTTACAACAATAAAAACCTATTCAAATAACTACTGAAATAACTCTTAAGCTGTTATTATGACGAAAATAGCACCAAGTCGTTTCATTGAAAACGTAAACACGCTGAGCGTCTTAAAATGTAGGATCTTATTGAAGGAAGGATTCAAACGACAGGCGATAGACAACCACTTGGTCCTTTTAGATTTACACTTGGAAATGTGTTTATGTGGAGATTTTTCTTCGTAAGACGACGTGGGACGAGACGATCAAACCGGACTTTCTGAGGTTGAACATTGAATTACCTATCCAACCTTGGAAATCAAATTATTTACGGAGCCATTTTTACACTCTCTGATAAACATGGCGCGTTAGAGAATAAAAATGAGTTAGATGATGTCTCTCTTAAACTTAGAGTATCTTAGATATCTACGGAGGAGCTATACGGTTGTCACCATTAGAACTGGTTTAAAAACATTACACTCCTTTTCGTTGGGCAGTCGTGTAAAAATGACTCTGACGGCTTACTATAAACAAGCTTTTTTTTCTTCACTAACAGATTGGAAATGCTCTTACGCATCCCCCCAGCCTATACTATAAACAACCTACTTAGTTCTGGCGGCTAATGGTTTATTTCCTGCTACCTCATGCTAACTCAGCTGCGGCAAAAAACTGGAACTATGACAACGACAACCAATAATATATCTCTATCTGTCACACTTATTGAGATTTGTATATTACCAACTCGCTCAGTCATGGTATGATTATTACCATAGCTCCTCTAAATGCTTACTCTAAGCTCTTGAATGATAAGAAATTATGACGTGTATATTCGGCATAAAACATTATAAACTGTAAATGTAATCATACTAGTTAATCAAGGGCCTGATTCGGGATTCACAATGTGACGACACTTGGTATGTCTTAGGGATGTCTCATTTTATCAATTAAAATCATGATGGATTTGCGGCCCTGTACGTATGCACTATGTTAGTATATACTCGTAAAAGACACGATAAACAGGTTTCTAGACGTACATCATTTTGTCATAATTGGAGTCTCGTCTGCCAACAAACCGCACTCTGGTTTGGCAGAAGTTTAAAAACCAATAAGCAATTATTATTGTCAATTTTATTATCAATGTTATAGTATTTTTTTAACAACATGCGATGTAACCATTTTTTGCTTATTTTAGGCACTTAACTCAGGTATGCGCCAGAGCGCTACGGGGACTTCGACATTATACAATTATGAATATTAACACTCATTGCCAGATACCCGCCTAGAGAGCGATTAAACGGTAGGCGCTTTCCGCTACATACGGGGAAAATCACGGGATCGATTCTTGGCAGCGAATGAGTTAACACATAAGAAATGAAATGAATGATATGAAATTGTAATAAACATTTGTACAGGAGGACTCTATTGTCAATGTCATAAAGTCGGGTACAGATACTTAATTTTGTCTTTTTTATGTACGTATGTTAATACCCCTGACTGTACTACGCGCAACTTTGCTTCGCATAATAAGTATCATGCAACGTATAAGATGGTTCCCATTTTATCACTTTACTTTGGATAAGACATATGTCGCGTTTTGATAAGTATGGGAGTGCGAGAGTGATGGATGTTTTATCCACAACGATAAGTGATTGCACGTAGAACCGATGGCCGTTGGAGCGGAAAGGTACTCGAGTGGTGACCACGTACCAGACAAATAATGAATTACTTTGGTAACGGCTACCCGCAACCAAAGAAATTCAAGATGCTCCCGGTGAACTGCACCATCCGTTTTGTGGAAATGACGGATCAAGCCAGCGAGTAGGCATAAAGGAGAGGGCAAATGCACAAAAGATCCCACTGGGTCGAAGTGCATCCGAAAGGGCCCTAACTTAGATAAGATAAGATAAGATAAGACCACGTACCGGAAGGCGCGGCGTGGATAGGTTTACAGTCATGGTGGACGGATGACCTTGTAAAGGTCGCGGGAGTCCGCTGGATGCGGGCGGTGCAGGACCGGTCTTTTTGGCGCTCTTTCGTGGAGGCCTATGTCCAGCAGTGGACTTATTTCGGCTGATATGATGATGATGATGAAGTTATAAAGTGGCAACCATCTTAGACCCGCTGTGAAAAATAATTGCGCTAAAACAAGTGACACAATCATATATCATGTTTCCAGTGCATTGCAATTGATTCTTTCTGCGATTGAATTGCGTTTGAAACGGGCATGCTAGTGGGAGCCTAATAACCTTTCGCTTGCAGTCTCGAGCAGGCTTTCAGCTTCGCGCCTCTCGTTTCGGTAGCAAAAGGGATGAGCGATAAACCTTTGACTTTTTAAAGTAATTAATTGCGTAACTATTTTAACGAGCATTAGGGTAAATCAACTGTCTAAATACATAACATACGTAAAACGTCTTCTCTCCCTCTCAATGAGCATATGCGTGAGCGAGATGGAAGTGCATGTTCGGAAGCGCGGATATCATGTTTTTTAATTTTAATTTTTTGTGCGTTTTAATAAAAAAAAAGTAATAGGTAGCTAAGTGCCGTGAATGAGAAACATGATATTGCCGATTTTTAGAACCAATTTTATTATACTTAGCTATTGCGCATAATTTGTTACAATTTTTTTAAGTGTATTTTAGACCTATGTTCCTGTTTTTTTTTCTATCGAGTGAAAGTCAAAAACTCAGGATTCGAATAGCTGTTTTCCCTCGAGAAAGGCCTCAAGATTGCTAATTAAATTTAAGGCAGTAAATGTAAATGTATACTAAGCAGAAACGTCCGCTAACGAAATTCAAACTTTCGATCAAAGAGGCGGGACCCACGGTAGCTCAGTTGGATAAGAGCAATGGACGGATTCCAGAGGTCGCGGGTTCAAATCCCGCTCGTGACGAATAACTTTTCAGTTTTCCTCTTTGATCAAAACTTAAATTTAAGGCAGCCGTATCCAATCAATCGCTACGACTTTTTAAAAATCCGTTTTCTGAGCTAACGTCGCCGCATCTAACTAGCTGATAGAATTCGGTTTTTTATTCTGCAACGTTAGCTGGGTGCATAATTAATTGACATGTAAAACTACGTTTTATAAAGGAATATGGGAGAAAGTGCGAAGATATTGAAATGCAGTTGTGATGTGAAACGCCGCATTTCGGACACTCCGACAAGTGACTAATAAATGGTTAGGTACAAATAACTCATTATCTATTTTAATTATCATAAAATATTCAAGTTTAAAGACTTTAAAGAAAACATGTGTATATTCATTATAAGATAGGTATCTTTTAACAATTACAGCAGAAGAAATTAACTATTTATTTAAAAATTAATCCCATTTACGATACTTTTCAAAGAAGAAAGACAAAAACACGTTCCATCGCAAAAAAGAACTGGTCTGATCTGATATTTTCTGTATCGCTGCCTCTGTTGATTTGCAACGGCTTTTCACACTAGAAGACAGCGCGAACTTTGCTTTTCCTCGTACTTTTAAATTGGATCTATGTACACTGGCCTGCAAAAGAAGGTATAACAGTTTTAGTTATCGTCACATTTATGAGTGTTACACCTTCTTTTGCAGGCCAGGGTAGTTGGCGGTATTACTTAAACGTCCAAAGTCAAGCACCCTTAGCGTGGGATTGAAGTGAGTTGCGTTTACTACAGGCGCTAGCGCCTATCGTTAAGATTTAGTATGAAAAGTCTATACACCGCCCCTGGCAGTCACTCATAGAACTAAAAATCTCTCGCCTGCTCGAAAAGCCCTCGACTTCGCGGCAGACCTAAGAAGCGATGGCTGGATGTCGTGAAGGCCGACATGAGCAAAAACGGGCTTACAAAAGAAGACGCCCTGGATCCTGCAAAGTGGAGGGAAACGAGTAGGAAAGCGGACCATGGCAAAGGCCGGGATAACGCTAGGTAGAGGAAGAAGATATGTTGTCAATTCAAAACCCTTATTTTTATAAGTTCTTTAATTTGAGATAAATTTCGATCGGATCTACGGTAACTCTTGACGGAATAATACGATATCACGGGCCATTATGCAAGTGAAATAGTAAACTACAGTCGCGACGGTATTCTTCGATACGAAATGTCTTATACTACCGATTGGTATTTAGTAAGAATCTAACGTTAAATTACGCATCGAAAACTTAACGCTAGCACCTAACGTTTTGCAGTTGGTTTCGTAGTACAACGGCAGTGTGAGTTACAAGTTTGACGGGTCGAATCGAAATCTATTCGAAGCGCGTTTATTCGCTCTGAGGCTCTAGTATAAGTTTTATAGGTACACTACGTTTACGAACGCGTTTGCGTTTAGTTTCAATGTGTATGGAAACGCGGACAGCGCCTCTGGTGGTAACTATTAGGAACTACGCGTTGCCATACAAATTGAAACTAAACGCAAACGCGTTCGAAAACGTATATATATCCATAAAACTTATACTAGAGCTGTCTGTAGTTACGTATCGTAAGGTTACGATTGTAACTCACGTTAGCCGTAAAGGTGTTAATGGATAATCGGGACGTTTGGTTGTGAAAAAGTGGGATGTCAGAAGAGTATGGACACGCTTACGCCTGTACCCCAGAATTAAAATCTGCCATAAAAAGCGGGAAAAAACGTCCTTACGGCCCTAGAACCTAGAACCGGTGCGTACGCTGTGCCGGTAAGCACCGCTTTAGAGTTAGCCACATTTTGTCCTGTAGTACGGTTGAGGACTCAAAATTATATAAAACATTGATATAATAAAAAAAAAATAACATGACAAAAAGTAGGATAAGATGAGTTCAAATAAAGCGGAAATAATTTACAGCAGGAAATTTGTATCATAAATATATGGGTTATAGCAACATCATGTACCTTGAAACAAGTGTATCTGTGGCAGTGAACCGGACACTGGCTCAGCATTATACTCATACTCATACTCATACTTAATTGGTAATAAGAAATCACATGTCAACATCATAGTAAAATATATACCTATAGTATTAAAATAAGCTTAATAGATTATTAACATAGTTAGCTATTAATTATATTATTTTGAATTTAAAAACTCTTCAATACTATAGAACGACTGCTCAACAAGCCATGCCTTGAGTTTATTTTTGAAACTGACCTGACTAGTGGCGTCTATTATGCTTATTAAAAATGTATTATGTACAGAAGGGCCCATTACGTGTATGGTTTTAGCCATTTTGACCAGCCTTCGAGGCACCGGTGCCAGTTTGTGACTATAACGCGTGACGCGATCGCTTCCATCCTTATGCTGAGGTATCAAACACCTACAGTGTGTTGATTTTCAGCCAGCAACTCAACTATTTCGCAAACAATAAATAAAACTACGCTTTTCCTACCCTTTACTTTGAAGTCCGTTTACGAATACCACGTGAAATGTGCACACTCACTTTAACACCCGCTTCGCTATTGCTCGCGTAATAAGCCGGCGGCGTCAAGTCATGAAAACAAGTGCCCATTCACTTCTCAAACGTGCCGTACCAATCTCCGTTTTAAAGTCTCAATTTTCATACCAATAATCCCATTTCAATTTAATAATCCCACTGCACTGTAAGTGCGTCCCGTTCAAACATTCTTGGCAATGCGCTTGATAAAGAGAGCGCATGAATTAAAACGATTCACTTATGTTTTCGATGCGTTAGAGACCGGACCCAAATTGCGCGTCGGATGTGCACTGAACCATACTTACGCAAAAGAAAATAGCGGGAATTTGTTTTTAAAATGTATTTCCTTTGCACGGAGATTTAAAATATAAAAGGTTTTTCCTTTGTCCGTTATGGTACAAGTATTTGAATGGCTGCTATTCCAGTTAACAGTACCCAAACCAAATTATTGCTGTCCAGCAGTTTTCGCGTCGCAATAAAAAGCCGGCATTTTTTGGATTTATTCCCGTAGTGCATCCACTGTAAACTTTGTCCGAATTTGACGAAATGACTTTTTAGGCTTTGACGAATATTGTCACTGTCAGTTTTACCAATAAAAGAGGTTTGCATGATTTGGTTACTTTAAATTGTTGGGGTGTAAATATTATGGGTTTAGTCAGACATGGACTTTAGGTACTTGTATTCTATAACACAGTTTCGGGTATACTATGTTTTCTTGTAGAACAACGCATTATGTCTTTTTTTCTTGGTATTCATATTCAGGTTTACCTACTTATTTTAAGTAGGTTAAGTAATATCAGGGTAATAAGCTTCTTTTTGGCAAGAAATTACCGACTGTTGAGTTTGTTTCGTCGTTTCTTCTTAACAGTGGTCTTCTAAAAGTGCTATTGCGGCCTACTTGCAGAATAAAATTTATTTATTTTATTTTTAGATTGTCAATTGACAAAAAAATTATGATGTTAAGGTGGTTCGATTGCCATACAAAACGTTATTTGACATTCACAGGCTAACGGCGTGATATTTTAAGAAACTTATGTAACAAACTTTCATAAATTGTCTTCCCATTAGCGCCAAATTCCCCCTTTCCTAGAATAAACTTGTATAAACTAGATTAATTTGAGAAATTGGTTTGGGACGTGATATTTTGGAAAAACTATTATAGGTTTATTCTAGGAAAGGGAAAATTTGTTGTTGAAAAACCTATAATGTTCCGAAATCACCGTAACATTGTTTAAAAGTGAAAAAGATAGTGTCAGTACCTCTTTTCCCGAGAGGCCAACTTCTAAATCGCAAAAAAACACAGAATCTATACATATAATAAAGCTGAAGAGGGTCGAAAGTCTGTACATGGAAGATATTCGAAAAAAAATTGGCTAGGGATACTAAGAATCGATAACAGAACACGTTCCAACAGTTTATAGTATTTTTGTCTGTTTGTCTGTTTATCTGTTTGTCTGTTTATCTGTTTATCTGTTTGTCTGTTTATCTGTTTGTCTGTTTATGTGACCGCACATCACGTGAAAACGGCTGAACCGATTAAGATGAAATTTGGCATAGAGATAGTTTGTGTCCTGGGGAAGGACTTAGGGTAGTTTTTATCCTGGAAATCAACCCCTTAGGGGATGAAATGGGGGGTGGAAATTTGTATGGAGCTACTTAAACCGCTGCACCGATTTAGATAAAATTTGGTATATGATTAGTTGTCCCGGAAAAGGTTAAAGAATAGGTTTCATCCCGAAAATCTTCCCTTTAGGGGGTAAAATGGGGGGGTGAAAAATTGGATGTAACCCATTTTGATGAAATTTGGTTAATAGGTAGTTTAAGTTCTGGGGAAGGACATTGGATAGTTTTTATTCCGGAAATCTTTCCCTGAGGGGGTGAAATGGGGGGTGACATTTTGGATGGACTCCGTTTAGATCAAATTTGGTATAAATATAGTTTGAGTCCCGGAGGATGACAATGGATAGTTTGAATCCCGAAAATCATCCCCCAAGGGGATGAAATAGGGATGAAAATGTGGATAAATCCCATTTAGTTCAAATTTGGTATAGAGATAGAAGGAGTCCCAGGGAAGGACAATGCATAGTTTTTATCCTAAATCATCTCTTGAGGGGGTGAAATGAGGGGTGAAAATTTGGATAGAACCGATTGAGATGAAATTTGGTATGGAGATAGTTATGAGTCCTGGGGAAGGACTTAACATAATTTTTAGTCCAGAAATCATCTCCTAAAGGGGTGAAATGGGGTATGAAAATTTGGATGGAACCCATTTACGGTATAGCGAGTTGGAGTCTTGGGGAAGGACATAGGATAGTTTACTCCCGAAAATCATCCCTTAAGGGAGTGTAATTGGGGGTGAAAATTTGTTTGTGACCCATTTTGATGAAATTTGGTTGAACGATAGTTTGAGTCCCGGAGTGAGACAACGGATAGTTTTAATCCCGAAAATCATCCCCTCAGGGATGAAATAGGGGGTGAAGATTTGGATAAAACCCATTTAGATGAAAGGTATAGAGATAGAAAGAGTCCTAGGGAAGGACAATGCATAGTTTTAATCCCGAAAAATCATTTCCTAAAGTGGTGAAATGAGGGTTGAAAATTTCAATAGAACCCATTTAGATGAAATTTGGTATAGAGAGAGGTCTCAGTCCAAGGAAAGAACATAGAGTAATTTTTAATCCGGAACACATGCAAGGAGGAAATAAGGAGAACATAATAAGGGGGTGAGAAATGGTGGATGAAAATTTGGATTGAACCCATTTACGGTATAGCGATAGTTAAGGAAGGACATAGTATAGTTTTATCCCGAAAATCATCCCCTAAGGGGGTGTAATTGGGGGTGGAAATTTGTTTGTGACACATTTTGATAAAATTTGGTTGAAAGATAGTTTGAGTCCTGGAAAAGGACATATAATAGTTTCTATTCCGGAAATCATCCCCTAAGGGGGTGAAATGGGGGTGAAAATTTGGATGTAGCCCATTTAGATGAAATTTGGTATCTCTATAGATAGTTTGAGTCCTGGAGCATTCTCCAAGGAGGTGAAATAGAGGGTGAAAAATTGGATGGAACCCATTTACGGTATAGCGGTAGTTGGGAGTCCTGGGAAATAGGAACATTACATAGGTAAATATATGTATGTGACGTTCCAAGGGTAAAGGTACCTTATACGTAGGCGGTAGTTTCGAAGATGTTTTCTAAAACGGGGTAAAAAAGACGTTTTATTATGGCTATTTTGAAAACTATTAGATGTAACATTTTGTTGACGTATCTTTATTTTTAGTATAAAATATTTAAATTACAAGTCAATTAAAACAGTCCTACGGTTTAGTAGAAATGGTCCTTACGGCCGTGTGATATGAAAATATGCAAAATAATACTGAAAAAAGCCTACATGCATCTATTATGGTGAGGCGGGTCATAGAAACCAAGTTTGCGGCGGAGTCTATTTTGTAAAAAAAAGCGTTCGGAGTAAGTAAAGTAACTCTGTCTGTCTGTTACCTTTTCATGCTTAAACCGCTGAACCGGTTGAGATGAAATTTGGTGTAGAGATACTTTGAATTCCGGGGCCTTCCCAAATAATCCTTACTAAAGATAGTTTTTATCTGGAAATTCATCACCTAAGGGGGTGTAAAGGGGGGAGAAAGTTACGATATAAACGAGTTCCGCGCGGACGAAGTCGCGGGCAAAAGCTAGTAATAAATAAATAGTTAACTCTTAATATACAAAGCATTTATTTAACTAAGTTAAATCCCACTGCAAGTTCCGGAGTTCGTTCAAGTCTTTTTGGACTTCGCCACCCCACCGGTCCCCAGGACGCCCAAAAATGTGTCTCTCCGGACTGCAGATAGCAATCAATATTTGGTAAGTATAAGGTTAAAGCGGACGATTGGTTCCTTTATCTTACTAAAAGAAACTATCCTATCCTACTAATATTATAAATGCGAAAGTTTGGATGTTTAGATGTTTGTTACTCAATCACGCTTAAACGGCTCAACCGATTTGGATGAAATTCTGCACAAAGATAGTTTATAGCCAAAGTTCGGGTGGAAAGGTTTTTGAGTGGCAACCACGTACCGGAAGACGCGGCGAGCCGTAGTACACAAGGTGGATTGATGACCCGAAGGGAAAACACGTAACGTTGCGAACTCGCGTCGGTACAATTTTACTGTCAATTTTCCATATAAAAAGTGACATTTAGACCTACCCGACGTTTATACAATGCGTTACGTGATCGACCTACTGGTAAAGGTCGTAGGAGTCAGCTGGATGCGGGTGGCGCAGGACCGGTCACTTTGGCACTCTTTGAGGGAAGCCTATGTCCAGCAGTGGACGTCGTTCGCTGATATGATGATGATAATGATGATAGAAGGCTGGATTAAAATATAGGATAGTTTTATACCGGGTCCACGCAAAGGAAGTTGCTAGTAAATAATAATAATTAAAATTAACTAAGATAGCAGCTTTCGACTGTTATCAATGTTCGACACCTAAAAATTGTTTTTCAGCCTTATTTCGCATCGCTGAAGCTTTCCTGGCGGATCGTTTAGGTCAATTAAACCCGATCCTGCGAAAACTGTTACTAATGAAACGAATTAGCTCGGCGGAACAGGTCTATAAGCAACTTATGTTTCGCATTCGCTATATATAAGCGTTGATAAGCTGCCTAATGAGATTGTAAACTGATGCTTGGGTTAGTTTGAATACATACTTAATACTTATACTTAATACTTATATACTTACCTACTATATCCATCCATCTATCCATCCATCTATCTTATATTATAAATGCGAAAGTGCGTCTGTCTGTCTATATGTCTGTCTGTTTGTTACCTCTTCACGCTTAAACCGCTAAACCGATTGAAATTAAATTTGGTATGAAGATAGTTTAAAACCCGGGGAAGGACATAAGATAGATTGTACCCCGGAAATCATCCCCTAAGGGGGTGAAACGGGGGACGGAAGTTTGTATGGAGGTACGATATAAACGAGTTCGACGCGGGCGAAGTCGCGGGCAGAAGCTAGTTAGTTTATAATCTTACGCGTCAGATTGTAAACCAAAAAAGTTGTCAAGTTTACGGTGACATAAAATACTGCTAGTCTGCCGGTTATGCATCAAACTTAACAAACCTTTGTTTGTTAACTAAATTTTGTTATGTTTATGTCCCTTACAAACACAGTAGGGGTGTAGACTCAAAATTTATTATTACTTCAAAAGAAAGAACGCAAAAAAATATGCCTGATGACGAAAATCCCATTCAAATATCTCAAAAAATTTCGAAGCTACAACCATTTTAATGTTGCTTGCTAGAAAGAGAAAACGCTAGGGGATCATGACATCACGATCCTCTAGCGTCATAGTAAAATGACAATCGTTTCATATGAACATGAGTTTTGCGGAAAAGGGACCGAAAATACCCCCTCTTAAAACTTTGGACACTTATAACTTTGTGATGATTTAACCTCTTGCGTTGTTTTTTCTCCATTTGACTACATTTTTACTACTCTTTCGAGAAAATGCAAAATTATTGATTATTTTATTTAGTGTCTACATCCCTATTATGTCAAAGAGACCGATAGAACGAATTGTAACTGCATTTGCGGCAAAAATTTTCACTGAAACTAAAACCATCACTGACATACATTGTCATCATCCTCCAAGCGTTACTCCCGGCTGTGCCCTAAAACCCTAGACCGGTCCGCTTTTGCACCTAATCCCAAGATTTGACATAGGCACTAGTTTTACGAGAGCGACTGCCATCTGACCTTCTAGCCCAGAGGGAAATCTAGACCTTTTAGAGATTAGACCGGTTTTCGCACGATGTTTTCTTTCACCGAAAAGCCTCTGTTAGATATGATATGATTGCGAGGAAATATATAACTACAAAAGACAGAAAAATCTATGTTTCATACCACTTTTTTTATGATATTGTATGAGCTAATATTGTATTATTTAACTATAAATAAATAGAATAGTATATCAATAAAAAAAAAAAAAAAAAAAAAAAAAATGTTTCATACAAGTGCACCAATCAAAAATTGACGAAATTCACAAAACTTCACTTCCAGATCAGTGCGAGTGGAGCGCGCAGCTTAAATATTTCAACCAATCACAGAGTAGTATTCTTGTAGCGCGCGGCCATCTAGATTTCCTTAAACCAATCAGATTACACACAAGCTCATTACTCCATTGGGAGCTGTAAAATACTATTACTCCCGTGGGAACAATTTAGGCCATTGTTCTTTTGTATACAGGCATGGATAACACCATTTATGAGCAAGTGTGATGAAAAATGTTTTATGCGCTCGTTCCAAAGTGCACCACGCTAGAGCTTATTTTTTATTTTTTTTGAAAATTAAAAATTAACAAGCGTTCAAACCACATTGTTATAAAATCAAATGCGAAACTTAAGTATCAGATAGATCCTCTGTTCGCTCCGGTGGCGACCGGTAATCTACAAGGAGATTTGTTTCTTACGCGCCACCGGTAATGATTGATTGTTGAAAGCAGTTGCTAATTTTGAGTTGATGAATTTTAAGTGAATAATATGATGACTACCTTCCTTACTGTGAATGATGTTGAAGGGCTCCATGTCAACGATTATTATCTGGTACCTAGTTTATTTTTAATAATAAACGTATTTACTTATTAAATAGTGGCTATGTGAGCTATAAAACTCGCGAGTCTGTTTTTTTTTATATATTTATCTACACCCATATCATAAATCCTCTATAATGTGCTCGGAAACCATATATAATGACCACCATTATTGCAACCAGTAACGTTACATCAGCGTTTTATCTGTGCCAGTGTTATTGTAATGTATGAAGAATCATAATAACATCGATATCGATTTTTATCGAGGTTAGTGTACCTAAAACTTATGAACCTATCTATTTCAGTGAACATTTAACTTTCCCATGTGAAGTATAATAAATTATTTGTTATACTGCCTAATGTGTGTTTCCTTTGATTAGTAAGTAAGTAGGAAGGGGCCCTGAGGTTTTTTATTTAAATTAGAGTCTTATGCCAACCGACTGCGGCGGCAGGTGGCAACCCCATAAAACAGAGGTTACAAAGTGGCAAAAAATTAGGTATCTAATAGCAAGTGACCAATTCAAGGGAACGGAATTTAAATCACGCCGAGTACGAGTGTACACCCGCACTCTGAGAGCTACGACGCGTCGAACTTACACGGAACCCGTAGCTAACATAACATACATATAACCCAGAGCTATACTATGTAAACTAAAAAATCTTAGAGATGTACTCAATAAAGGCACATTATACACATTGTACCATGCACTAGCTGAATCAGTGATAAGCTACGGGCTTATTGCATATGGCCGCACATTCCAAACATACCTCAATAGAATTTACAACTTGCAACTTAGAATGATAAAAACTATAGTAGATAAGAAAACAAAACAAAAATGTAAAGTTTAACGGCCTCCGTAGCCCAGTGGGTAGTGATTCTGCTTACGAAGCTGGAGGTCCCGGGTTCGATTCCCGGTCAGGGCATTTATTTGTGTGTTTATCACGAATATTTGTTCCTGAGTTATGGATGTTATATATGTATATAAGTATCTATATGTATTTATCTATTATATATATCGTCGCCTAGTACCCACAACACAAGCCTTATTGAGCTTACCGTGGGCCTAGGTTGATTTGTGTAAGATTGTCCCGTAATATTTATTAAAAAAAAAAAAAAAAAAAAAAAAAAAAAAAAAAAAAAAAAACAAATATATTATTTCAAACTAGTAGAATTTTACCCGTCCATGCTAAGTTTAAATTTTTACTCGCTGTAAATCAGTATAAACGCCCTGTTTTTAAAATACCTAATACCTATAATCGTCGTCTTAGATTAGAGATACGCAAAATATACGTTGAACCGAGATCAAATAATTATTACGGTCAAAGAACGAGAAAGTACCTCGTTCCACGTATATTTAATAATATCATTGCGGAGGACGACTGCAAAAGTATACATATATTTAAATCTAAATTGAAAACATGTTTAATGGATGCCTTCCTTTTAAAAAATAGGTAGATAGATAGTTACTTCATTTAGGAATATAAAATAAAAATAATAATTACATAGTTATAAGTTAATTCAATCGAAGTGAGTGGAAATGTAAACAAGTTTGTTGTTACTAAGGGTAGGAAGGGCTGAGGCTCCGTAGGTATTTATGATGAAATACTTGATTACATCTTTACATCACTTGCCATTCCTGTTTACCGCTAATAATAAGCATAAAAAAATAAAATTATAATCATAGATTGTACACATAATATAGATACCAAACATAATTATAAATAGTGTATATTCGCCAACAAACTGTTATGCAGTTTCGCGAAGACTTAGACTAAGTTTATGGTAATTTTTGTTGAATAAGAAATAAATTAAAATAAAAAGAACAATTTAATCGTTTTAATTGACAAGCACGGACAGTAAGAAACATAAGTATTCTGCTCGTGGTCTGCCAGAATTAACACAACAAAATGGTAATTCTTGGAAAAATTAAACCAGCTTCTTTCGCACCGAAGAGTTAAAGACGTTCATGCAAGTTAACTTATAAAAGGGATAGATTTTATATACGTGGTAGAGTCGAGAGTAGAGTAATAACAGGATCATTCATCACCCTGTCTCGCTCTATCTTATAGCCTGCAGTACAGATAGGACCGTCCGCTTTAACCTTATTTAACCTGTTTAACGCTCTGTCAAAGAGAAAAGTTGTCAACCACATGCCAAATCAACCAAGACATTTAGTGCGGAGTTCAACTTTATATCAATGCAAGAAGGTTGCTATCGCGCTGGGCTCCTTGGCGCTATATCAGTCGTTGGTGCTGAACCTGCGGCGCGGATATATGTGTCGTTGGCGTCGAAAAGGTTAAGTAAGAGTGCCTAAATTTTGTTCATCTCTTTTTGACACAGCTCGCGTGGAAGAGCGATAAAATTATAATTAAATGCCATTAATATAGGAAGCAACCAACTAAAATTCTCCTCCTGGACTCCACACAGAGGCGTAACTCCCCAACGCGACTAGAATGATATACTGCAGGCAAAGTTTTATCACTCCAGTCGACCCTTTACACATTCCATTTAACATCGCCGCAGAACGAAAATTAATAAAACTGGCGTGAGTAATTTAACGTTTCTGATTCCTGGCCATTAGTCAGTCTGGCGCATACATTTTGCAGTATTTTTTTTATCTCACTCATGTTCATAGGTTAAGGCCTCCACACACCGGTCGCGGGCGCGGGTCGTGCGCGGGTCGGGCGCGGGCCCGCGCAAGTTGTAAAACATTGAAACTACACTTCAAACACACATCGAACGCGGGTCCGCGGGCCCGCGACGGACTTAACAAGCAAAAGTTCTAGCACATGATGAATAATAACGCTTTCGAGATACAGTACAGCATAACCATAAAAAATGGTCCATGTCCGACGTTATGTAATTCCCAACAGGACGTTTAAAATGTATTTATGTTTGCAAAAATCTTCTCTGTGACAGCGCACACGTTCAAGAGAGTTCTCACTCTTAAACAGAGTCCTTTATCATTTTAAGATTTTTAAGCACGTTCCAGTGCATTCCAGGCGTCATCTAGCTTCTCCGCCGACATCAAAGGTGTATCTTGACCTTTCTACGCTCAAATTTCAGATTTTCTTATTTTTCATCTGTCCTATTTCTAGCCTAACGTCCATACGTTGTTTGATCATACCATGCGTTAGGTAAGTTATCGTACATCAAATCATATTTAATCATAATTTCCCCCTCAACGGGTAGTCTTCAAGTTCGCGTAAATTCCTCATGTGAAAAAAAACTTTTTACCGACATATTTATAAACAACTACATTTCACCATTTCTGCTGATTCAGAATAACATATAGCATTGTGATTTCTTGTTACGAAACCACATATAATATATTTATATATAGTGTTTATATTACAAACTCTACCTGGAATATAATTTCAACGTGTTCCGTAATTTCATGAAATCCGGCGAATGTGCATGCAGTCACGTTAAACTAATATATTATAATTCTCGTCTGAGGCACGTCTGAAATTAGATTTCCCCGCAGTGACGCGTGAGTTTGTGCTTTCGGTTTAACAAAGCCCTAACTAACTGTGATACCCATAACAAGATAAGACCTTGTCTCACTGACTGTATTGGCACACGTGAGCTATTTGTTTGCAAAGATCGATGTTGCACTGCAAAGTGACATAGCGGATTTAGAATTTACTGCCACGTTTGTGTTTCTGTGTAACGTCTCCCTGGTGCTTTATTTTTGACTCCGTTTACCTTTTTTCGTGTAATTTTAGGTTACCTATTTCTCCCCTTGGCTGGTCTGTGCGTTGTCAGTAAACCGCCACGCAGTCAGTACACTTTAATTGTAGCGCGCCTACATGATTGGCGCGGTGGAAGTACTAGTACCTGCGTACCGCCCCGCTTAGGCGCAATATACTGCGCAAATATAATACCGACAGTAAGTATACCGACAAGGAAGAAGTCTCGGTGACAACAGTAAACTCTGGGTACAGTACAAAATACCGCAATCAGATTCCACCCCACCAAAATCGAAAGTGGTCTTTATCGCATCTTAGAAACTACGGTGATAATATTTTGCATACAATTGTCTCTGGTACTTAAAATATAATTGTAACAAAGGTAACATTAAACCATCATTATAATCCCATGTTTAACACGAATCGATTAATATATAAAATTATGTTTTTTTAATCATCCTCTTTATTAACTCGCTTAAGTCATAATCTATGATGCACGGATTACACACCGAAAGAGTACCTACCAGTGGCGGAGCGCCCATACAAGCCTTGCTTGTATGGGCTTGCTGTTACTTGCCTAATAATTATACCCTACTCTTTAGTAACTTTATGTGTTCCGGTTTGCCCATCGAAAATTTTCACGTGCTGCCACTGGTATAAAAAAAAAAAAAAATACATACTTTGAGCATGGCACTACCTAATAATAAATATTCATATAATAAAGAACAGCTCATTTGTGCTTGTTAGCCTATTTAACAAGTACGAGTAGATTTGAATGTTCATGCGCGATAGGCATGATAAGCGAAATTATAATGTAACAGGAGGTGTGCCAAGGCCACAGCGAACAAAATTTTCATGGTTAAGGTTTAGCATACACTCAAGAGCAAAAGTTTCGGGTCGGTGAAATACCGTCATTTATTTCCTAAAATAGTGCAAGGTTTTATAGTTTTTTAATCCTGTCATGATCTTTATTAAGAGGATTGTGAACCTGTAATTTTTCACACAAAAAGCGATAACGTTTTTCACCCCGTAAACATTGTTCGATCTTTATAATTTTAGACATGTTGTAGATATAATGAAAAACTAGGTCTGTACGTTTTGATTTTTAAGAAATATTGCTTGCGTTAAAAGTTATTTAAAAATCGATATTTTTGACTTAAAAACTTTTTCTATCGTCTTTTTTTTTTTTAAATATATCTTAACTGATTTACTGAAAAAGGAAAACGTACGGACATAGATTAAAGTGTACTGAACCCAATAATACCAAAATTGTTTCATTTCATAAAGGTTTAGGGGGGTAAAAACATTATCACCCGAAACTATATTTCAGCAAGGAAATGTAGGCAATTGCCTCCAGGACTTGCTACTCTCTCTATCGCACGATAAGCCTGGGAGCAGATATAAAGGAGAGGGCAAATGCACAAAAGATCCCACTGGGTCAGAGTGCATCCGAAAAGGGCCCTCATCTAGATAAGATAAGATCGCACGATACGGGTGAGGCACAGAGCGGTGTGAAACAGATAATTTTTTTTTAAATACCTACTCTCGCCGCGTATCGGCACTTCACAATCCTATTAAATTTTACGTCTAAACTGCAGAAATAACTGTAAAAAAAAACACGTTACCAGTTTTAAATCAGAGTCGTAAAAGGGTCAATCAACTTTTTCACCCACACTTTTTCTGTCTCCTGTGTTACTTTTTACAACCTTTCAAATCAATCTATTTCAAACCTGTGTCTATCAATCCAATTAAAATCTGTGGCATATCGTAACTGCTGGTGTAAACCATCGTTATACACAATTGGGTACCTGGTTTATAGCAGTTTGTCTAACAAACATGACAGTTCTGTATCTTAAGTTATGTTATGTATTTTGTAGGTACCACATAAGTGATTTGGTGTAATACTGTTAACCTATGTGTGAATTAATAAAAATTCTTATTCTTATTCTTATCTTGCGTTACCGGACAAAATACTGTGGGCCCAAAAACCCATTTTTATGATAGGACCCCAGAAGTTGCTAATACATTTGGGTATTACGAAGAATAGTATATTATGTAAATAAGACTAGTGTCAAATATTAAAAAAAACCTATTGCGGTTATTTAATTCAGGGTGACCCGAAACTTTTGCTCTTGAGTGTACTTAGCCATAAACAAAATACTATAGAATTGAAATGCTATTTGGGGTTTTTCAGCGATTCAGTATTGTTTTTTTTTATATTGAGACGGCAATTTTTTATCGAGATTTTTTTCTTATTTATTGTGACTAGCGAATATACCGACGACGTCAGAAATAGCCAACTATTAATGTAAAAAAAAAACGTGTAAGTATGCTAGCTGTGTCAAGTAATCACATAAGAACATCACGCTATATATCACGCCTGGTTACCGTCCAGTGGGGTGGGCAGACATCAAGGACTTCTCATGGAGGTACTTTTCTTTCTCCCAAACGAAGCCATTATGTACACATGTGAAGTGTATGTACCCATTTGTATACACACGCCGTAATCAATTTATAATCAAAGATCAGTATCAGCGCGGTGTAGCGTCGGTCAAGGGTGTTTGCCGTATAATGTCAAGAACCGATGACTTCAGTTCTAGGTCAAGTGTTCTCAAACGTGTGGCAAAGGTGACGCTTCCAGCCAACAATAAGTCCTCGTAAATCTATGGGCACCCGTAAATCTCGGCCAGGGTTATTTCTACCCCTTCCTTTGATAGATTACTTCACTTTGTCTCGAGGAGTCAGGAAAAAATGTTTGTTTTTGCCTTTTGATGCACCGCCTAGTTATATAAAAATATTATGTCATTAATTACGTTTTTGGGTCATGTGATTTGTTGCGTTTATATTCTAGACTTTGGTTGTTTAACTACTGATAAAGTTCGAGAACGTCAGGGTAGGTATTAATTAAGGCACATATTGACAGAGGACATACTCATGTCTTTGCGTGTCCAAATCAGAATGACAAAGACATAATAGGTACTTAGTGGGAATTGGTCCCCTTCTGTCAAAACGAACACTAAAACCGACACGCATAATAATCATGCCGACGATAGCAACTTCTATACCATATATGGTATGATTATGATTTATTTTATTTTGGCAATTTGTCAGATTGCTTGTGGGGCTGCCACTTTTCACAAAACTGGTTTCACGGTCGCTATGTCACCAGTAGTCATTGAAACATGTCTATTCGTGCACCTGTTTATTTTACCTCGGAAATAAATAAGTTTTTGTAAAAAAAAAACATTTTTGGTACCAACTTTTATTGCCAACTGTACTTTTCTGTATACCGTCATCAACTACTAATTGAGACGATTCTAACGAGCCCAAAGTCAACGAGGCTAGGTACGTATGTTAAGTCCTGAATAGTTAAACTAACAATTAATACATTAAGTAAATAGGCATTATGTATATATTATAAGTAATGTCAAGGTAATCAGTTATAAATACTTAATTAGCAACTTTTCATTATTTTTTTTTATTTTTTTTACGAAGCTGGGCCAAGCATTTTTATCTATTAAGTAGTCCTCGACAGTATAGTATCCCTTTTTTAGCAAGGATGATTTTAGATATTTCTTCAAAGCAGGTAATGGCAATTCAAGTGCTTCAATAGGTTATTTATTGTAAAATAGTTGACATTGACCCATAAATGACACACACACACAAATGGTCACAATGCAGGTCACAATGCACATACACGTAGCTGAATTTATTTTCTCCATTTTATTATCTAAGGTATTTTAAAAACAAATTTTATGTAAAAATCCCCATGACATCTATCTATATCTATCTATCTATATCTATCTATCTATACATCTTCTTCTATACATATTATAAAACAAAGTCGCCGGCCGCGTACGTCTGTGGGTACGTTATTGTAAAACTCGAAAAGTACTGGACCGATTTGAATGTTGTTTGCTGGTATACGTAGAGAATTTTACGGTGGTGGTTTTAGTATAAAATTTATTGATTTTTCGTCAGTAATTAATTCGCTACAATGATTTATTTCAACCAATTCAGATGATTTCAGTGTTTTTTCGACGTGACAAATGGCTTTCATGACAACGTCATTCGCTGATATAAAATACTAATTTCGTCACCATCTATCTATACATATAATAAAGCTGAAGAGGGTCAAAAGTCTGTACATGGAAGATATTCGAAAATAAATTGGCTAGGGATACTTAAAATCGATAACTGAACACGTTCCAACAGTTTTTAAAATTTTTGTCTGTTTGTCTGTTTATCTGTTTATCTGTTTGTCTGTTTATGTGACCGCGCATCACGTGAAAACCGCTGAACCGATTAAGATGAAATTTGGTATAGAGATAGTTTGAGTCCTGGGGAAGGACTTAGGGTAGTTTTTATCCTGCAAATCAACCCCTAAATGGGGGGTGGAAATTTATATGGAGCTACTTAAACCGCTGCACCGATTTGGATAAAATTTTGTATATAATTAGTTTGAGTCCCGGGGAAGGTCAAAGGATAGTTTTTATTCCGAAAATCTTCCCTTTAGGGGGTAAAATGGAGGGGTGAAAATTTGGATGTAATCCATTTTGATAAAATTTGGTTTAGAGGTAGTTTAAGTTCTGGGGAAGGACATTGGATAGTTTTTATTCAGGAAATCTTCTCCTAAGGGGTGAAATAGGGGGTGAAATTTTGGATGGACTCCGTTTAGACCAAATTTGGTAAAGATATAGTTTGAGTTCCGGAGAATGACAATGGATAGTTTGAATCCCGAAAATCATCCCCCAAGGGGATGAAATAGGGATGTACATGTGGATAAATCCCATTTAGTTTTAATTTGGTATAGAGATAGAAAGAGTCCCAGGGAAGGACAATGCATAGTTTTTATCCTGAAAAATCATCTCCTAAGGAGGTGAAATGAGGGGTAAAAATTTGAATAGAACCGATTTAGATGAAATTTGGTATGGAGATAATTAAGAGTCCTGGGGAAGGCCTAAACATAATTTTTATTCCAGAACACATGAAAGGAGGAAATAAGGGGAACATATAAGGGGGTGAGAAATGGTGGATGAAAATTTGGATTGAACCCATTTACGGTATAGCGGTAGTTGGGAGTCCTGGGGAATAGGAACATTACATAGGTACATATATGTTTGTGACGTTCCAAGGGTAAAGGTACCTAATGGCGGTAGTTTCGAAGATGTTTTCTAAAACGGGGTAAAAAAGAATTTTTATTATGACTATTTTGAAAACTATTAGATGTAACATTTTGTTGACGTATCTTTAATTTTAATATAAAATATTTAAATTATAAGTCAGTTAATTTAGCCCTACGGTTTAGTAGCAAAGGTCCTTACGGCCGTGTGATATAAAAATATGCAAAATAATACTGAAAAAAGCCTACATGCATCTATTATGGTGAGGCAGGTCATAAAAACCAAGTTTGCGGCGGAGTCTATTTTGTAAAAAAAGGCGTTCGGAGTAAGCTAATCTATATTATCATGCAACTCAGCCATAATGACCCTTTCCTTCATAAAATATCCATATTAATTACAAATGCGAAAGTAACTCTGTCTGTCTGTTACCTTTTCATGCTTAAACCGCTGAACCGATGGAGATGAAATTTGGTATAGAGATACTTTGAATTCCGAGGCCTTCCCAAAGAATCCTTACTAAGGATAGTTTTTATCTGGAAATTCATCACCTAAGGGGGTGGAAAGTGGGGAGAAAGTTACGATATAAACGAGTTCCGCGCGGACGAAGTCGCGGGCAAAAGCTAGTTGTCAATATCTGCGGTGGCCCAACGGATACAACGCTGGAATATTGTTCGTAAAAGCTCAGTCTTCGAGTCTCGGTAGATAGGGCAACTTTTTGCTTTTTTTTATATTTTTCAAAAATTCATATATTTTGTATAAATCTTTTTCAAATTACAAAAAAATATTCGGAATAAAAAATAATTATTTTGTATGTTTTTGAGCCCGAATTGATTTCTTTTCACTTTTTAAATTTGTTTTGATTTAAGTAGTCTGACCATCAATCGTGTCAATATCAGAAAAGAAGTTTGAAACATACATTCATCATCTGTTTTGGTGTTCGAGTCTTTTAACTACTTTTCAGTAACACGGATGGTATGGTAAGTCAAACTTAGAGTACTTACTGAAATGCCCAAAGAAAATGTTGACGAATGCCGAAACGAGCCGGAATAAGAAAAAGACAAACAACAAAAGATTGCCAAAGATGAAATAGACGACTCACGAAAGTGACGAAAGATGAAGGGTGATGAAAGCAGAACGGGACGAATTTAAGCATCACTTGACGAAAAACGATTCAGACGAACTTAGACGATACCATGGCGTCATTCATAAAAGTTCGTCAAACCTATATTAGCTAAAATGCCGTTTGTCATATACGTTTTAAACAAGTTTTATGTAGTTGTTGTTGTTTTGTGGTTGTTTCTTATAGTTAGGTTGTTTATATTCTGTTTTCTGTTTCATCTACTCAAATCATATGATTATTTTGCATCGTCTCCACCACCCTAAGGATGTCTAGAAGATATCACTTTTTAACGATAAGACCGCCTGTTGTCTACCGTTTTTTATGTTTAATTTACCTCTGGGAAGGATGGTTTGTTAAACTACGAGTACGTTCTACGATACAAATGAAATTGACTGTTCTGCCATATATTTAGGAGGCAATAGGAAAACGTTTTTAATACATTGTTTGCTAACAATAGTAAGATCCAATTGAAAAATTGCGTTGGCAGTAAGTAACTTCCTCCGGAATCGTACTGCTGGAAAGCGGCTGGACTATCGCGGTCACACTACTGGATGGCAGCCGAGCTGCTCATGCCATGTTCAAAATTCCTTCGAAAATGTACAGCGACGCTCCCACTACCACGTGCAACCATATCGAAACAAAGCAGTACTGGCAAATTGTTATGTGACGGTGCTCTAATAGCATGGTACGAAGCGTGGTAGATGTCGCACAGAGCAGCTGTCAAAAAATTAATTAGATCGCACGATTATCTTACTTTCGAACTTAAGTGGCATTGGGCAGGGCAAGTTGCAAGTAGATCCAATTGACGTTGAGGTGGAAAGGTTCTCGAGTGGCGAATACGTAACAGAAGGCACCATAGGTGGACTGATGACCAGATGTTTCGAACGCGCGTAAGGACAGTTTAACTGTCATTTTTCCATATAGAATTTGACATTTAGATCTTACTAACGTTCGTACAATGCGTACGTGATAGACCTGCTGCTGGTAAAGGTTGCGGAAGTCCGCTGGATGCGGTTGACGCGGAACCGGTCATTGTGGCACTCTCTGGGGGAGGCCTATCTACAGCATAGGACGTCTTTCGGCTGATATGATGATTGTGATAAGCATGATTAATAAGATTAAAATAAATTTTGACACTTCTACACGGATGTCGATGATATAGAGTCCAAGCCACCAGTCTGGTTTGAAGTGCGTGCGGTGCGATACTGTCTTCCAGCAAGTGAATAAAGTTAAACTTTTTTTAGTGACCAAATTTCAAAGTACAAAAAAAAGAGGAGTGTCTTTCTGTGGACACTATAGTAGACAAAATAGACTGTGACATACTCGTAAATGCTGAGAAAACATAAAATTTTGAATTCTTTAACTATCTGGAACTCCGCAGCAGAAATTGGCTTCAAAGCAAAGACACAGATTCAAAATTTTCTGCACATTCGTCTTTTGTCAGTAACAATAAAGACTGTCGTGTAGATAATTTTGAAAGTTTCTCTGAATATATATTAAAGAACTTGACAATACCATTACCAAGTAGGTACTTACGTACGTACGAAAGTCAAATCTTTGGTTTTTATTTATGCTTTTTTTATTAAACCAACTATTGAGTGAATCCTTATTTCACTGACCAACGACTCATTTGTGGCTTCACCGAATGTATTGTTTCGCAGAATTTTGATTTCATCGTTATTTTTTTCTCAGGACCCGTTAATTTTTTATGATTATTGATTAGCTAAAAGGCCAATTGTGTAAAATAAATTAGGTTGATACCTACATGTTTTTCGGGAATTCCTTATTTTACTGACAAACGTTTCACCGCATGCATTGTTCACCGAATTTTCATTTCACCGAAAAAAAACTCAGAAACCGTGAACTTTTCAGGTATCGCTAAAAGGTAGTTGTGTAGAATCCATTAGATTACTTTAGGTTTGTTTTATAACAATCCTGAGAAGTTTACTGTTTCAGAAAAAAATATCTGAAAGACAATTCATTCGGTGAAACGTTATTTGTTAGGAGGCATGTAACAAACGTAACGAATGCATTAGGCATTGGTAATATGAACCCCTCCTTTGCGTGAAAAAGTGTTATTTCATGAACAAAAGCTAACTTCCGTAGGTAAATTAATAAGCAGGTTGGTCGTATTCAAAATAACAAAAAGAAAAGTCTTCATGCACCACCCGTGCGAAGCCGGGGCGGGCAGCTAGTGTTGTAATAATTTTAAGTCTTAAGTATATATTTAATAGAACCTGAGTGTTTCTAGTGTTGTAGCTGATGACGGACGATGCAAAAGTGGTTCGATGAATCCTATTTGAATAAATAAATTCTTTCTTTCTATTTAGGTAATATTTATTTGCCTGTAGACATCATTCAGTACATTTGAAATACACTATAGACATGTTATAAACCAACCTAGCGGTTCGGGTTTGCATTTATTCGTGTAAATAGTATTATAGTATTTATTTAATTATTCTGTAATTCCACCGTAGCACTTAAGATACTGAAGTGATTTTGATAAATGAGGTGTCCATTGATTTGAAATTATGCTCCGAGTTACATAAATATAATCTACCGCTACCGTATGTATAAATAAATAAAATATAAAATATTTGCGGACAATCTTACACAAATCAACCTAGTCCCAAACTAAGCAAAGCTTTTACTATGGATACTAGGCGACGATGTAGATACTTATGTAGAGAAATAAATACTTAAATACATAGAAAACATCCTTGACTCAGGAACAAATATTCGTGCTCATCACACAAATAAATGCCCTTACCGGGATTCGAACCTAGGACCTCTTGCTTCATAGGCAGGTTCACTTCCAACTAGGCTTCAGCGGTTGATGAATATAATTTTTTTGAATTACTTTTTCGTAGTCGAGTTACAGTTGTTTTAACTGTTTATATCGTTGACAATATACAGTTTGGCAAAGTTGTCCCCTCCATTTCCATTCTAATCGCCGTTATACCTATGATTATAGCTGTCAGTTAATTAGTTTAAATTTATCACGCGCAAGTCGATTGACAGACAATATACGTAATTACTAATTATCAATCCCATATCCGCGTTGCTGGTTCCCAGCTAGTTTCTAACGCACTATAATTACTGTAATTAGTAGAATATAAGCCAACTTTAACACGTTTAATGGAAATTTAGGAAAGCCGATACGTGCCGTCGAGGTTTAATCTCCGGTTAAGCGTTTTATCACCACCCCCCAGTTTTATTTGTAAAACAAACATGAAAGCCAAGTTTCTCTTCCAAATACCACATGTGCTCAAACCCCTTTCATCTTTGTATTAGGAATTCATTTAGTACTTTCATTGGAAAAGTTTTATCAAGTTATTAGTGCTGTTTGAAATTTGGAAAATATTTCAAGAGAATATTCATCAAATAAAATTACGCCTTGTTAAAGCTTGGGTATTATTTGAACTTCTTTGATTAATAAAATTTCAGGGTTTAAATAGTATGAGAATTGGACTTCAACTACAAAGGGTTTCCGCAATTACTAATCACTAAATTAAACGATTTAGTTAAACGGATTTTATAGCGTATGCTACATACTTACTAAAACTGCGCGATAAAATCCGTTAAAATTGTTCAATTAATTTTGGTAAAACTTAGTGCGAAAGAAAATTAGGCAGTAAATTATAACAAGAATTTAAAAAGTTTGCTGGAAAATATCGGTTCACAATTTTCTAGTAAACGAACTGAAGAATATTATTGGTTGTGTGTGAGACGATCCGAGAGCTCCGCTCTCAGACTCAATAGTATCTAAGGGCGGAATTACTCTTTTAAATTGATAGATGTTAGCGTTGTGGGTTTCAGGTCCAAATATGAAGGGATTGAAGCTTTCATTCGTTATCATCCTGTTAATTATGTATGTAAATAAGTTAGATATAAATTGCGTTAGATGCTATTCTAGGCTAAAATCAAGACTACAATTAAAAGTGTAGAAAACTCGCGTTTCGTCCAAAATAGTTGGTTTAAAACATACTTCAGCATACTAATTCAGTATTGTTGGATTAGTGTATCATTTAATGTGTGCTAGATCTAGATTTATGGATTCATAAATTAGACTACTTGGGTTAATTGCAGGAATGGATCGCTGGCCAGCAAGAAAACGCGTGGACGGACGCGCGAGCTGCAGAGACATTCTACCCGCGAAGTCGAGAAAAGTGCTTATCGATCGGCACTGTGGGGCGGGGAACGCTCCCTGGAAAATGGGCCTTATACCCTTTTGTTAAGGTATATTTTCAGATGAGGAGTCGGATTAGTGGCGTGATCGTGTTAGTATTGGCTATAAATACCCCGGCGGGCCGAGGAGCGTTTCACTTTTCTATGGGACGTCGAAGCGAGATCACGCTGCAGAAGGCAAAGGCGGCCAGGCTAGGCTGACCTCTGGGCGCGTACTACTTCGAGGCGGAACAAGGCTGGTCACCGCTGGGCTGCATTACGGCTGTTGCTGAGAGGAATTAGAGTTTGGTAAGGTCGCAAATGCCTTTGCGATCGTCTGGTGAGATTGAATATTTTATTTTAAAGTGTGACTAATCGTAGTGAATTCTGGAATTTCTTAGGGAGTAATTATCTTGTGCGCACATTGTCTTGAATTGAGTGATTAATATCTAGGCAATATCTTTCTGCTCGTGAACTGATATGATCTTATATGATCACGTGTGTATTTTGAATATGTGGCGGTCTAATAGGTTCATCACCTAATAAATGCGCTTAAGACATCATCATATTAGAATTCCGTATACTCCCATGAAGTGAAGTGAACACTTACACATAGTACATGAATGTTCGCTAAGGAACGGTCCAATGGTAAATAATTCCTAATTGTATACCAGTATCTAGTGGTTAGTTGTAGGTACAAATGAGGGAAATCTTTATTAAAATATGTGCTAATATTATGTTGTAATTTATTTATGGCGGAGGAGCTGGCTTGTTACGAGCGTCGAGGGAGATCAGAAGGGCAGGAGCCCTGGGAACCAGAGAGGCGTTGGGTACGTGTCCCACTATTAAGAAATTAAAATCTGGTGAGTGACCTTTATAATCACTGTATTGAATGATTCTGAAACTTATTAATTTGTTTTTGGGCTATTATCTAACCATTTCAACGTTATCATACTTGAATTTGTGTATCGAAATCTAGTTCTACTGTATATAGTTTGGGGAATATGCTAGATAAAGTACGAGCGGTTTATGTATAGGCTATGAACGGATCTAGGTCATTGGTTAAATAACTGATGATATTACAGGAATGTTGTTTTGTTCTACATATATATTACTAGTTGATTTGTCACTGCGATATGATTGGGTTCCGTGCGCCCCCACGAGATAAAGTGATCAATTATTATACGACAACCTAGCTATAGCAATTGACTCGGTCCGTGGTACGCGTTACACTATGAGGATAGATTGTTAAGATGCGGATAAGCGACAAATATTACCACAAGTTCATATTAATATCCGGTGGTTAATATAGGTGCTGATGGGTGGTTACTTTACTAGATTAACGCAACTGAATAAAGTAGTTATATACACTCGTGGCTGTGTGCTCGGTGTCGAGACAACCATATCCACAGGGCACATTGAGGACCCTGGCCACACGAGAATTCTCCCGAAAGGGGCTTCTTAGTCAGCAGAGATGTGCCCGCACTAGAGCGCCAGTCATAGATGTGTAGACAGAGTGAGTGGCTGAGAGTCTTCAATCTTGCAAATTGAGGGACCTCACTGGTCGAGCTGCTGTCTTAGTTCTAACAACCCTCTTAACAAGGGTTACGGTTGTGTTGGTTTATGAAGTAATCAGATGTACTTATAGATATATTGTGTGGAATTCCTTGAATGAATGAATCTAGCGTAGTAAATTAGTTATGTACACCTGTGGCCGAGAGCTTAGCGTTGTGGACAACCATATCCAAAGAGCACATTGACGACCCTGACCAATACGAGAATTCGCCCGTTAAGGGGTTTCTTAGTCAGTAGAGATGATGATCGCGCTTAGGCCTCCGTCACGGATGTGTCAACGAAGGTAAGGTTGGTGAGACCTTTCAGTCTTGCAAACTGAAGAGTTTCGCTGGCCAAGCCGTCGTTTTGCTTTAACCGAAGCTTCTTACCGTGAAGCTAGCTATGTTGATTTTACAAGGGAATCCAACACTTTCGCTTTAGTAACGTCAATAATTAAGTAGGTATCTTCTTAGGTGGGGTCGTTATTATCGGGATCTCAACAAAAGTATCGCAGTGGGTTGGTAATTAATTATCATTCGTCAGTTCAACTGTGCATTGTCGTATATTTAACATTGTTCTGACTATAAAGTGCCTTTGAGTTGATTGGGTGAGATTGGTTGCTAAGACATTGTGTTACATCCATTGAGATATTTTGGGGGTGAATTGTATTATAAATAGCTTAGGAAAAGTCAGTACTAATTGGTATTAGATTTGATAGAAATAACGATAGGGTAGGCGGAATCAACAGATGAGGTGGGATTACTAGCGAGTACGAGCAGCCGCGAGCGAGCGAGAGGCGAGCGCTACAGTTCACTAACAACTCTAAGATTCATCGTTAGGGAGAATCGATATTATACTAGACATTGCGTCATTCATGTACCTGGAAGTAAAACATGTACTAATATTCTATTTCAATAGACTATCATCGCATCATCATCAATATCTTGACTTATGATTATTTTCGTTATTATATCATCGCATCATCATCAATATCTTGACTTACGATTATTTTCGTTATTATATCATCGCATCATCATCAATATCTTGACTTACGATTATTTTCGTTATTATATCATTGCATCATCATCAATATCTTGACTTCTTCATGATTATTTTCATTATTATATCATCGCATCATCATCAATAGAGATCCCATCATGGCCAACACAAGTTGACCACTATTGTATTGCGAGTCTGTTTAAAGGGCGTCACCTACCACAGAGCGTAATTTATCACTTCCCACAACTTAGTATAACAAGGAATTTATGCCCACTTTAGCCTCCATAATTGTGCATCACTCAATGAGACTACTGAATTGTAAATTAATTCTAAGGAACTGGTACAATTGTCTTACTTAAGTTATAGGTTCTACTAAAATGGGGTTATTGTACAGCTTCAATTAACGTGTAACTTTTCTCTTTATAGAAATACAAACTTCATACTTCTCGAAAAGGGCTGGGTCTACTCGCACAACGCGGGGCCTAACCACTAGACGAAATCACTCGCCAAGCCACTTCACCAGCGCGAATCACGTATAGCTTAGGTCTAAATAGGTCTTCGAGGTTAGGTTCCAGAGATAATAAATTCTAGGTTAGATTACGGCATTGTAGGCCTGGAGTCGGACGGTTTTTTATTTGACCGAATCTCTTTCCGTCCGGCAATATCCTAGGAGATGACTTGGTCTGTTAAAGTACTCAAGCTCGATTACTTTAACATAAATAACGAGAGATTCTGTAGCTGTAGGATAGATTTACCTAGACTAGAATAAAACCCAACCTTTCTAGTAGGATCGGCCGGAACTAACTCGGTTTTTCTATTCGCTTTGGTACGAGTTAGTATTTATAGGAACAAAGTGGATATCTAGTACAATCGAGTCTTGATTTTACTGGATTAATTAGTCAAAGGTTCTTTAGCTTCAAAACAAACAAAATTAATTTGATATTTCTATGGTAAATAAATGATTTATTTTCTCGCTTACTATCTGTTTAATTTTATTCAATAGCTTTTCCTTCAGGTAGGATTCAATTTTCAGACGACTAGAAGCTTCTCAGGAGCTTTGTAACGATTCAACCTCTTAAATGGCTTGCTTTTTATGTTTTTGTATTCTGAACTTAAATTAACCCCTATCTGAAAGCTGAAGCTCCTGAGAAGCTTCTAGTCGTCTGAAAATGGAATTCTACCTGAAGGAAAAGTTATTGAATAAAATTAAACAGATAGTAAGCGAGAAAATAAATCATTTATTTACCATAGAAATATCAAAGCTTCAATCCCTTCATATTTGGACCTGAAACCCACAACGCTAACATCTATCAATTTAAAAGAGTAATTCCGCCATTAGATACTATTGAGTCTGAGAGCGAAGCTCTCGGATCGTCTCATTCTGCCCCATGATCATGCACAGCGAGAAATCTACGATATTGAGCGAAGCATTATCACAATCTAAAACATACTTAAGCAATAAACAAGGAATTGCGACCTATAAATGGTGAATTTTAAAATAACTTTGAGTAGATAATTCCGTTAACCTACTGTCCTTATACCAAATTTAAATATAATATTACTCTAACTGAAGGCTAGATTTGTTAGCTGTGTCTATTTACATAACTCTCCCAATTAATTCTGACCAATAATCTATGATTATAATTTGCAAAAAATGCCAACCCCATAACTCGGGAAGTTTCAATTCGTTGATATATCGATCTCTCCAACAAGTGTATTTTAGGCGTGTGAATGTTTAACCACTATGTTTGCTTGGTGATGGACGTTGAAGAATAGCCCCTGTATCACCTTGTGCCTCCAGTCACCTTCTGGCTTCCGTCAGCACAAGTTTAGCCACATATCTCGGCTGATGACACACATACCCATCCCTACGGTACCACCTTGAGTCCACAGATGCCCCCTGGCCACCACAAACTCAAGTTTAGCCACATATCTCGGCTGGCAATACAAACCCCTATACTGCATCACCTTGCACCTCCAGTTGCCTTCTGGCTTCCGTCAGTACAAGTTAGGCCACATATCTCGGCCGATGACACAATATAATTATCTTCTAGCTTCACCTTGAGCCCACAGATGCCCCCTGGCCACTACAAGCTCAAGTTAGACCACATATCTCGGTCGGCGCCGCTAGAAAACTTCCCCAGAATACTCCCATTCGCACAAAGTACTAGGTTGTGAGCCCAATAGATCCTAATGACCACGATGTTGCACTAACACCCCGAACCCTCAGATACCTTCTGGCTACCAAGGATCCAGGTTCGACCACATATCTCGGTTTATGTTATTACAATAACTCCCCATGCGAACAGCAGAACACTGAGTACACAGATAACCACCAAGCAAACCCAGTGGAGAATGTTTCTTCTTGACTAGGATATCCGACTTCAGACTGTATTCCACACTAGAGGCAAACTGTTCATAAACTACTGGGTTAATTTTGCATTAATCCCTTCAATGTCCTGACAGCACCATCAAACCATTAACGATAGTGATAATACTGACAAAACATCAAACAAACTTTAACTTTAATCGTCGTTCGCGATGATACTCTATCTCTATACCGAACGTGACCCAGTCGCACACAGTAACATTCATCAACCCCGTGGGGTCTCTAGGAAGTGCCTTGACATCCTATAGAGAATCCGACTACATGCGTCCAAGCCCCACCCAGCTTTACTGTAGAAATGTCGTAACTACTATAAAATACGTTTGCATTACTCAAATACAAAATGCAACACTTCACCATCGTGTAAGAATAACAGCCTTACTAAATTTAATTTCAACAAACCATGTTCATTGAACCCTTGCAAGATTGTAATCTTGACATTGCAAATTACTTAACATATAATAGGAAATTCCTGATAAATTCCCAGTAATGGAAGTTAAAATATAATTACTTAAGTTTCAGAATGAATGTTCGTTGACAAATCATCCCGAAGAATATGGTGTCGGAAGTATCCTTGCCACGAAGAGTTGTGTAGGACGAAGATAAGACTAGCTTAGCCTTTCAGCTTAGCTTCTGTAGAGTATAGTGGCGCAACAGTTAGTCACACAAGGACCTTTTCATTTTATGACTTTAACCTAACCAAACTATAACTGCGGAAACACCGGTGTAAAATGGTTTGGAGAGATCAATCAGTACCAACAAACCTAGGTTGCACTGCGAACTCCGGCCAGTCGGTAAAAGCCCATTATTACCATACAATCACACACTCAACGCTGCCTTTTATGCGGACTCATACATCTCTTAATTCAACGAACACACACATATACCCTCCCAACCTAGTTAATCCCCTTGCCCTAAACACGACTTAGACCAACTAACCGGAATCCGACAGTACAACCACATTAATGATATATAATGTTCTTCCCAAGTTATATGCTATGAGAATTTACATTTACTTTAAATGAGAAAATTATGATATGAAGAGTAGAACAAAGTGATAATATAATATTACTACTTTACTTATTTTGCAAAACAAAATTTTACTGTTTTAATTGATCCGCACAGCCCTATTCGCACACAGCCAACTAACCTGCCCTTCATATGTTTGAAGATTATAAAAGACAGCAAGTCAAACTTAATTAACCCTCCTAGAGTAACCCGTAAATATCTAAATTTTAAGCCATATCCCTTTTACCATTTACCTATCAGTCATTAATTAAATAACTGCCCCCATTCTCACAACTTAAATAATTTTATAGTTGGATCTCAAATTTTCGTAATACTATAATTTATGTAGTAAATACCAGATAAATCGCAATACATAATTCATAAGTTTAAAATTAGTCTTACGCCAATACCGCATTTTACGTAAACGTAAGATTCGCCGATTACTAAATGAAGATTACACCCACGCCCTTAAGACCCACATAAATTTAACGCCTGATGCCAATATTGTATTGACAAACGCATCATACATCTTAAGATATACCTGTAATAAATGGATTATTTCATGTAAATATTTAACGTTGTTTATGCACTACCTAGCGCATAACATGTGGACAAAATATATAACCATATTCCATGCTTGAGATAAATTTAAGCCGGAATAATTATAACTGCGTAAGGTCCTAACCACTAGACGATCACGGCCCCATATCCTTCCCTTTATTATGAACTCCATCTCTTCGTTCTCATAAGATACCTGTAAGTTTCAATAATTAGTATTCAATCGATGCTTGAAATTCCGCTCCCGCAACTGCAACTGCCGTCACGCTGTCATAACACCGTCGCCTTTACCCCACATCTGTATCGTAATTCAAAATATACAATCACAAGCTAATCGAATACGGTAGCCGCGACCTCTTCTTCTCCAAAGCCGACCCTGCCCTATTGAACTCCAAATTTAGCCCCAAAATTCGAAATCTGCATCCGTGCATTACTCGAAAATGATACTCGCGCCGATTTTTTCTTTCAAAAATTTTATCAGCCATCCTGGATTCCAAACTTATCTTAAATCTAGAACCTGCATTCCCGTATAACTTGAAAATGATACCCGTCAGGAATCCCTTAAAACCAAGATGAGCCGCGATCTAAAATTTCAACTTAAGTATCTAAAATTTGACACGCACGACAACAGGTTATCTGATTCCCCCTTTATACCTATGAGACGTCAATCCGCCGTATACCTACTTTCTCCGAAAGGAAGGGATGACAAGAACAAAATTAAAATTTCCCGCCAACTCAAAAAAAAGAATTATAAACTTATACCATCTAGTACTTAATTTATCAGTCATTCCTGTCCCGTTATCCTGTAACTTATTTTACGTCATCCTAAAAGGTCACGTACAAATATCTCTAGACTCCGCAATTCGTAACAACTAAATATTGGGATATAACCGCTAGTACTCTTTGGGGGAGTCCTGTCTAACAGTAGCTGTCTACCGGCCGATATGATGACGATGGTAACGATGACTCAGCGCTGCGGGTATAGATCTACTTTCGCTAGTGGTGAAAGGTGAGGTGAGGTGCTTCCCTAGTACGCCCAGAATAACAGCCCAGCTGATAGCGAGACAATCCCGTGGTCGTTGCACCAATTTTGATATTCGCCAATGCAGATTGATTCGACTCAAATCGATTTATTGCTTACAGCCAGTATAACCTGGTCTCTAACCTCTCAATATCAATATAAGACCAGGGGTCAGTGCTAATTTTGCCACCCCCAACGCAGCGATCTCGAATCTACCTTAATAGCTACCGGTATAATCTATCGTGAACTACATATTGGACAATTTATTGACTTAGAAATATTTCTGACGATAAATGTTACGCATTAAAAATACCTAAATTCCCATACTACAACCAACCATTTTGTTAATATTTTATAACAAGTACCTAATTTGTTGTTGAACAACCTATATAGGCGCCTTTAATTAACGTCCAACCTGATTTAAAGAAGTAAAATACAACCCATCTAAGAGCCCTCCCCTTTTTGAAAGTCGGTTAACCTTAACGACGCACGACCTCCCGTGAGCGCACACTATAGATACGCCTTACGATCTCGACTACATAATACCTTATTTACAAACTTACAAGTTGCCTATTCTATTCTAGTTTTAAGCACGGAATCAAGCATAAAGTACCAAATTTCCCCCTTTTTTTTTTTAATATCTAGTGTGAAACGAACAACGCGAAGTACTTACGGTTTCATTCGCGCGATTTGAACCAGCGGTGAGTTGATCGCGTAACTATTCTTAACACAGACTATAACTTTACTTATTCTTCTTATTTTTTTTTTGATATTAATCGTCTAAGATGTTACCTAAAATTGTGGTAGTACCCTTGCAAAAGCTATCATACCGAATGGATTAAAGACAACCGACTACGCTAATCCTCCCGCGATACAAGCGATAAATAATGGCCCTACAAACGATAATGTACACCCAACATAATGCGCGACTCAATTTCAATGGGATGTCTACAAATTTTGGTATGAATACAAACACTTACTAGGATTCCTCATTTGGATATAATGTAGTATCAGAGTATTTTATAATCACAATGCTAACCCTAATTACAAAAGGCCCCTTATAAATCGACGCGAATTCTGACATTGGTAGAACCTGTTAATCACATTTATAGTTTAATAACTTTAAGCGCAGGGAAATTAATCATTAGATTTATCAACTAGACACAACATACTGGCAAGGTAATTCTAATAGAAAGGTCCTAGTTTAATATTAATAGTTAAGGGAAATCCGTCTAAGTAAATATGAACTCTCTTGTCAAAAAAAATTTAATATAATTTCCAATACCTCACTTGCCTGATACACAGTTTATAAATGTAAGATGCTCTTGTAACGCGTAAATGATTTGACTCGAAACCGAATTAACCCCTTCATTTCGCCACCGTATTCGACATGACAAAACCCCATTAGAATTAAATTACCACCTCTAAGTAGGCTCAGGATTTATATATTTACAACTCCTAATTTTTCCTAAACCGTAACAACCGTTTAAACACGCCACTTGGCCGTACATTAAAGCCTCACCACAGATCTTAACCCAAATCAGCAAATGTCAAATTCCCGCGGCCTCGCTATACAAATTTTGTAAACAACATTCGTCGTAATTAATCAAATAATTTAATAACTAGTGTCTAGATTGCTATTATTTGAAGGAATAAATTGCTCCAGTTACTTCTGACTGGTATAGTGTAACAACGAGTGTTTTGCCTCCTATTTTGGCCTTTTCCAACGTATCATAATACGAGCATTATTCAGTGTTGTGCATTAGAATGTATACTTAGTTAGTTTTAAGGTGAAGCTAGTGAAACAATGGATTCTGCTACTGGGAACTCAACTTGTGGGTGTCATGTCAATCAACCGTAAGTAATTTATACCTTCTTCCTTTAAAATCTTCCCATTTTAAACCATAAGGCCTATTTTAATCCAGCACTGAATTCAGTAAAGGTACTAAACTCTTTTGAACGGTTACGAAAGAACGGAAAGCAACCGCGATCTTACTCATGCGACAATTAATCCATCGGCCGACTACTTATTTCTTACATGGATGAGAGTAATATCACTTGCGTTTGTCGCTAGCATCAAAATATCCCCGCCACGGGTCGGATTAATTTTCCTACGTGACCAATATCTGACCTATTTTGCGCTAGTTTTGTAACCGAACTTGGAAATATGCCCTAATACGAATATCGTTTATAAACAACCATACGTTCTGTTCAATAAACCTACGCGAGTGCCTCGATGATAATTTTATGCATCCGTAAAATTATACCGCAGAACTTTAAATAATACCTAATTACAACCTCTTACATTAACTGATAAGTCATTTTTGTCATAGGTACTTCATGGAAAAAAAATAGACGGACCCTATGTCGTAGACAAATACACAATTTGATGAATACCTAAATCGCATAATGTTAAAACTATAAACGCCTAAATATATAAGTATCCCCAATTACCCTTAACTTGCTCCAAACATTGTAAAATTCGTTCAATTTAATAACCAAAGGTTTAAAAGGTAGTATTGGCCCACAATATTGTTAGTAAAGCAAAAATAAAAAAACACAAAAAGATTTTTCCGTACCGGGGATCGAACCCGGACGCTCGCGATTCATAGCCCGCCGGACAAACCGCCCGTCCAGTGCGCCGTTAAGATAACTTGCGAAATTAACGACCTATTTCGAAATTCTCATTACCTCAACAATGACTAGAGAGGTGGAACAGTTAGTTTACATACTCCAGTATCACATAATATGGTAACCAATTAAAGTGCCATGCGATATATACGACTCCTGCCTTAAAGTACATAATAATAATAACACGTGCACAACTTGGTATTACTAATATAATTTCTCCGAATTGCCCTGTTACCATATAATGTAAACATGGCGAATATCTTTCGTAACCTGACGTGAACCGGTACATATATGGTATTTGTCTGACAAGCTCTAATCTTTCGGTATCAGACTGGGACAACTATCCATCTTATACTTGACAAATTCTGAAACCATTGTTTAAAATACGTAAGTAATAAATTTTACTATCAACGTAACTATCAATGAATTGATCCGTACTATATTTACTTACTATACCTACCTACATTTAAATTGCATTCAACCCTATTGATAGAACCCATGACTTTAACACTACCTTATTAATAATTAAGTGCGTTGCGGTTAATCAATTTCATGCCCTACACACATTGTCTTACAATTCTAAGCCTTCTGCCCCCCTTTCTTAGAGCTGAATCTCCCGTGAGATTCGGAAATCCCTATCAGCGAAGTCTTTCGCCTCAGAACCTGAGTATCAAAGTTATTCGCTAACTAATAATGTCGTACCGTAGATCACGCGTGCTTGGTTTTGCATATATATATATATGAAAACCTAACTTGACTGGAATTATAATTAATTATTTAAATTACTCTGAAACTTCACAAACCCCGCTCTATAATAATGACTCACGAAGTAACTAAACCAGACAGATGGATTTCGGAATATCCTTATTCAATGAATTCGTTTTATTTCATTCGCTTGCCAACACGTGTTACCTTTTTTATTTTATTTTTTTATTTATTTTATTTATTTATTTCAGTACAGCAACTATTTTTACAGGTTGACCTAATACAATAGCGCCTTAATCTTATATCTATATATATATCTATTATTACTTACTTACTTATTTTCTAATTCGAACGTTCGTAAGTACGTTAGCGTTAATTAAGCTACTGATTACAATGAAATTCGCTATACCTACAGTGTGTGATGGGTCTAAAACTTTATTTTGCTAAGTTTTGTAAGGCGCAATCTATCTATTATCTTTTTCATTACATTGTACCTACGTAAACCCGCGTGACGCTTTAAGGTACTTAACATACCTATTAGAATTGACCAATATAAAATATGTAGGCTCTAACTAGCTTATACTTAGCCCGCAACCTCCACAAAGCTAATTTTGTCGCATACTATTTCTATATATTTAATTCGCCGATATCAATTCCGGCCCGTGAGAAAAACCACCTCAAAAGTTAAGCAACTATATTATTACCTAGTTATTAGAAATAATTTACACTATGCCATTATCATAAAGTTACTATCAATATTAACGCATCTAACTGGCTACATTATTTTCCGTGTCAAAATATTTTACGTGCGACGCGCTTTATTTAAGACCGACCTTAATGCATTACATAAATATTTATCCTATGATCCTAAAATTGTTCACCCATTCCACCAAATTATTAGTGAACGCGATATATAGTTAATTAATATTACTCCTCTATCATCAAATTAAACAACAATTTCCCGCCAAAAATCTTTACGATTACCTACCGACGGCGCGGCGCCAAATGTCTGCAGAATTTCAAGATGTCGGCCCGAACAACCACAAGTTCGATGTTTAAAATTGTTTTTAGTTTGCGCGCGGGCTTCAACAAGCCGAATTCTCACATATTCAGGTCTATTATTTAATCAGTTTAAGGTGTTTTACTGTGGTTTAGTGTGTATTCAAACATGAATCAATGCAGTGATAATAGGACTAGTGCTAAATATAAAGTGAATCGTGATAGAGTGGCCGCGTATTTATGTGGAAATGTGTGAGTCCTACCATGCCAGGAATATACCTCTGTGGAGTTAGCCAGGTATTTAAGTGCCCTTGACTTGTTGTCTAACTTCGACCCTGTCACTATTTTAACCCTGCCAAAGTGGTTTTATGTACCTACGAAATTAAAAATTGAAATCTCACGCGTACATACAACCGGTTCACTGACTCACGATGACAACCATTTAAATACCTACACACAGCTTACCTTTTGACCTTAATGACCTAACAACAAAGTCCATTATAGTGTACCTTTGATCTTAGGTATTTGAATTTCTAGCCGGAACTAATCCGATTCGAATGCGCATTTTCTTGTAACAGATAACCGCTCCAGTTTCCTATCATTTTAACTGGTTAATGAATATAACTCGCGCGAATTACCTACTTATCTATTCTTACAATTACTTTCTTTACAAAGACGATTACGTAGAAAATATCCGCAAGGTTATAGGTACTTAAGATTTCGGACAATACTTAGTAGCGATCGATTTAACGTAAACACCGAGAATTGGATTCAATTTGACTAGGTCAACTAACTAGGTATAACGCGTACCTACTTTTCTCCCCTAGCTTACGAAAGTTACCTATAACTCTAACCCCTATTATGTGATGAGTTCTTAAGTATGTTCCTAAGTCCTTGGTACTATAATCATCCACCGGTACTTTCCTAACCACTATTTAACGAATAATTGCCCAACCGCGGGACAGATGTCAATGACCTCAACACTATTCTTGCGAACTTAAATGCAACAATTGAATATGAAGGATGAAATAATCGTAGCTAAATACATAAGATGCTAATTTAACAAAATACTATCTTGAGGTTATCTAGATCCGTTTTATTTTATTTTTATTTTATTTTGGAATAAAAGCATTATACCCAAACTTTATTATAACTACTACCGCAACCGCCTGATGTATATGGAACCTACTTAATTGTGCTATGGCATTGGCAGATTGTAAGGCCATTCCGCATAACATTCCTGCCCCCCTTTTATACAAATTTCGCGTAGGTACTACTTTGACACGACTGTCCGATGAAAAGAGTGTTTAGGTAATGTTACGTTTTTACTTAATTCTTAGATTAGACTCACTTCCTGACTTCCGTTCGGCCTAAAATTTCGCACATATGTATAAATCGCATGACAAATTAAAGTTATGATGACAAGGAACTAATCTGATGCTGGGGTTGGAAGATGGGCCTAGGAACTTCGTGATACAATGACACAAACCCATCGAGTTTGGGCTCGTTAGAATCGTCTCAATGAGCAGTTGGTAAACATATGTAGAAAAGTACAGTCGGGAATAAAAATGTGTACCCCCAAATGAATTTCTGTCAAAATAATATTAGCCCTTCGTCTACAACAAAATTATTTCTATGCATATTTTTCATAGTTTAGTGTGATATAACTTATTGATTAGTAATTCACCTACGTACCGCGCGTGAAAATCCCTTTGAAATTAAATAAAAGAAAGAAAGTCCTGAAAATAATACACAACACAATTCACGTACGTATCGCGCGTGAAAATCTCTTTGAAATAAAATAAAAGAAAGAAAGTCCTGAAAATAATACACAACACAACATTAAAAAATACAAACTCCATCTCTCTATCTACTCCACGGCAACAAAATGTGGGTTATTTGTATAACCCACACACAGAAAAATCTGTAAATAAATTTAATTAGCCCTTTCACCAAGCGAATCACGTAATAAAAAAATATTTTTCCTTTTATTATAATTTTTTTCTTTTTTTTTTTTTTTTAAAACGAAAATACTCTATTCTGTAGTAACCCGGGATACTAAAAAGTGAATTTAAAACCCTATTTTCATCCTGGGCACGGCCTCACCAAAATGTAACGATTCAACCTCTTAAATGGCTTGCTTTTTATGTTTTTGTATTCTGAACTTAAATTAACCCCTATCTGAAAGCTGAAGCTCCTGAGAAGCTTCTAGTCGTCTGAAAATGGAATTCTACCTGAAGGAAAAGTTATTGAATAAAATTAAACAGATAGTAAGCGAGAAAATAAATCATTTATTTACCATAGAAATATCAAATTAATTTTGTTTGTTTTGAAGCTAAAGAACCTTTGACTAATTAATCCAGTAAAATCAAGACTCGATTGTACTAGATATCCACTTTGTTCCTATAAATACTAACTCGTACCAAAGCGAATAGAAAAACCGAGTTAGTTCCGGCCGATCCTACTAGAAAGGTTGGGTTTTATTCTAGTCTAGGTAAATCTATCCTACAGCTACAGAATCTCTCGTTATTTATGTTAAAGTAATCGAGCTTGAGTACTTTAACAGACCAAATCATCTCCTAGGATATTGCCGGACGGAAAGAGATTCGGTCAAATAAAAAACCGTCCGACTCCAGGCCTACAATGCCGTAATCTAACCTAGAATTTATTATCTCTGGAACCTAACCTCGAAGACCTATTTAGACCTAAGCTATACGTGATTCGCGCTGGTGAAGTGGCTTGGCGTGTGATTTTGTCTAGTGGTTAGGCCCCGCGTTGTGCGAGTAGACCCAGCCCTTTTCGAGAAGTATGAAGTTTGTATTTCTATAAAGAGAAAAAGTTACACGTTAATTGAAGTTGTACAATAACCCCATTTTAGTAGAACCTATAACTTAAGTAAGACAATTATACCAGTTCCTTAGAATTAATTTACAATTCAGTAGTCTCATTGAGTGATGCACAATTATGGAGGCTAAAGTGGGCATAAATTCCTTGTTATACTAAGTTGTGGGAAGTGATAAATTGCGCTCTGTGGTAGGTGACGCCCTTTAAACAGACTCGCAATACAATAGTGGTCAACTTGTGTTGGCCATGATGGAATCTCTATTGATGATGATGCGATGATATAATAATGAAAATAATCATGAAGAAGTCAAGATATTGATGATGATGCGATGATATAATAACGAAAATAATCGTAAGTCAAGATATTGATGATGATGCGATGATATAATAACGAAAATAATCGTAAGTCAAGATATTGATGATGATGCGATGATATAATAACGAAAATAATCGTAAGTCAAGATATTGATGATGATGCGATGATATAATAACGAAAATAATCGTAAGTCAAGATATTGATGATGATGCGATGATAGTCTATTGAAATAGAATATTAGTACATGTTTTACTTCCAGGTACATGAATGACGCAATGTCTAGTATAATATCGATTCTCCCTAACGATGAATCTTAGAGTTGTTAGTGAACTGTAGCGCTCGCCTCTCGTTCGCTCGCGGCTGCTCGTACTCGCTAGTAATCCCACCTCACCTGTTGATTCCTCCTACCCTATCGTTATTTCTATCAAATCTAATACCAATTAGTACTGACTTTTCCTAAGCTATTTATAATACAATTCACCCCCAAAATATCTCAATGGATGTAACACAATGTCTTAGCAACCAATCTCACCCAATCAACTCAAAGGCACTTTATAGTCGGAACAATGTTAAATATACGACAATGCACAGTTGAACTGACGAATGATAATTAATTACCAACCCACTGCGATACTTTTGTTGAGATCCCGATAATAACGACCCCACCTAAGAAGATACCTACTTAATTATTGACGTTACTAAAGCGAAAGTGTTGGATTCCCTTGTAAAATCAACATAGCTAGCTTCACGGTAAGAAGCTTCGGTTAAAGCAAAACGACGGCTTGGCCAGCGAAACTCTTCAGTTTGCAAGACTGAAAGGTCTCACCAACCTTACCTTCGTTGACACATCCGTGACGGAGGCCTAAGCGCGATCATCATCTCTACTGACTAAGAAACCCCTTAACGGGCGAATTCTCGTATTGGTCAGGGTCGTCAATGTGCTCTTTGGATATGGTTGTCCACAACGCTAAGCTCTCGGCCACAGGTGTACATAACTAATTTACTACGCTAGATTCATTCATTCAAGGAATTCCACACAATATATCTATAAGTACATCTGATTACTTCATAAACCAACACAACCGTAACCCTTGTTAAGAGGGTTGTTAGAACTAAGACAGCAGCTCGACCAGTGAGGTCCCTCAATTTGCAAGATTGAAGACTCTCAGCCACTCACTCTGTCTACACATCTATGACTGGCGCTCTAGTGCGGGCACATCTCTGCTGACTAAGAAGCCCCTTTCGGGAGAATTCTCGTGTGGCCAGGGTCCTCAATGTGCCCTGTGGATATGGTTGTCTCGACACCGAGCACACAGCCACGAGTGTATATAACTACTTTATTCAGTTGCGTTAATCTAGTAAAGTAACCACCCATCAGCACCTATACTAACCACCGGATATTAATATGAACTTGTGGTAATATTTGTCGCTTATCCGCATCTTAACAATCTATCCTCATAGTGTAACGCGTACCACGGACCGAGTCAATTGCTATAGCTAGGTTGTCGTATAATAATTGATCACTTTATCTCGTGGGGGCGCACGGAACCCAATCATATCGCAGTGACAAATCAACTAGTAATATATATGTAGAACAAAACAACATTCCTGTAATATCGTCAGTTATTTAACCAATGACCTAGATCCGTTCATAACCTATACATAAAACTATATACAGTAGAACTAGATTTCGATACACAAATTCAAGTATGATAACGTTGAAATGGTTAGATAATAGCCCAAAAACAAATTAATAAGTTTCAGAATCATTCAATACAGTGATTATAAAGGTCACTCACCAGATTTTAATTTCTTAATAGTGGGACACGTACCCAACGCCTCTCTGGTTCCCAGGGCTCCTGCCCTTCTGATCTCCCTCGACGCTCGTAACAAGCCAGCTCCTCCGCCATAAATAAATTACAACATAATATTAGCACATATTTTAATAAAGATTTCCCTCATTTGTACCTACAACTAACCACTAGATACTGGTATACAATTAGGAATTATTTACCATTGGACCGTTCCTTAGCGAACATTCATGTACTATAAATAGTCGTGTTCACTTCACTTCATGGGAGTATACGGAATTCTAATATGATGATGTCTTAAGCGCATTTATTAGGTGATAAACCTATTAGACCGCCACATATTCAAAATACACACGTGATCATATAAGATCATATCAGTTCACGAGCAGAAAGATATTGCCTAAATATTAATCACTCAATTCAAGACAATGTGCGCACAAGATAATTACTCCCTAAGAAATTTCAGAATTCACTATGATTAGTCACATTTTAAAATAAAATATTCAATCTCACCAGACGATCGCAAAGGCATTTGCGACCTTACCAAACTCTAATTCCTATCAGCAACAGCCGTAATGCAGCCCAGCGGTGACCAGCCTTGCTCCGCCTCGAAGTAGTACGCGCCCAGAGGTCAGCCTAGCCTGGCCGCCCTCGTATTCTGCAGCGTGATCTCGCTTCGACGTCCCATAGAAAAGTGAAACGCTCCTCGGCCCGCCGGGGTATTTATAGCCAACACTAACACGATCACGCCACTAATCCGACTCCTCATCTGAAAATATACCTTAACAAAAGGGTATAAGGCCCATTTTCCAGGGAGCGTTCCTCGCCCCATTGTGCCGATCGATAAGCACTTTTCTCGACTTCGCGGGTAGAATGTCTCTGCAGCTCGCGCGTCCGTCCACGCGTTTTCTTGCTGGCCAGCGATCCATTCCTGCAATTAACCTAAGTAGTCTAATTTATGAATCCATAAATCTAGATCTAGCACACATTAAATGATACACTAATCCAACAATACTGAATTAGTATGCTGAAGTATGTTTTAAACCAATTATTTAGGACGAAACGCGAGTTTTCTACACTTTTAATTGTAGTCTTGATTTTAGCCTAGAATAGCATCTAACGCAATTTATATCTAACTTATTTACATACATAATTAACAGGATGATAACGAATGAAAGCTTCAATCCCTTCATATTTGGACCTGAAACCCACAACGCTAACATCTATCAATTTAAAAGAGTAATTCCGCCATTAGATACTATTGAGTCTGAGAGCGAAGCTCTCGGATCGTCTCATTCTGCCCCATGATCATGCACAGCGAGAAATCTACGATATTGAGCGAAGCATTATCACAATCTAAAACATACTTAAGCAATAAACAAGGAATTGCGACCTATAAATGGTGAATTTTAAAATAACTTTGAGTAGATAATTCCGTTAACCTACTGTCCTTATACCAAATTTAAATATAATATTACTCTAACTGAAGGCTAGATTTGTTAGCTGTGTCTATTTACATAACTCTCCCAATTAATTCTGACCAATAATCTATGATTATAATTTGCAAAAAATGCCAACCCCATAACTCGGGAAGTTTCAATTCGTTGATATATCGATCTCTCCAACAAGTGTATTTTAGGCGTGTGAATGTTTAACCACTATGTTTGCTTGGTGATGGACGTTGAAGAATAGCCCCTGTATCACCTTGTGCCTCCAGTCACCTTCTGGCTTCCGTCAGCACAAGTTTAGCCACATATCTCGGCTGATGACACACATACCCATCCCTACGGTACCACCTTGAGTCCACAGATGCCCCCTGGCCACCACAAACTCAAGTTTAGCCACATATCTCGGCTGGCAATACAAACCCCTATACTGCATCACCTTGCACCTCCAGTTGCCTTCTGGCTTCCGTCAGTACAGGTTAGGCCACATATCTCGGCCGATGACACAATATAATTATCTTCTAGCTTCACCTTGAGCCCACAGATGCCCCCTGGCCACTACAAGCTCAAGTTAGACCACATATCTCGGTCGGCGCCGCTAGAAAACTTCCCCAGAATACTCCCATTCGCACAAAGTACTAGGTTGTGAGCCCAATAGATCCTAATGACCACGATGTTGCACTAACACCCCGAACCCTCAGATACCTTCTGGCTACCAAGGATCCAGGTTCGACCACATATCTCGGTTTATGTTATTACAATAACTCCCCATGCGAACAGCAGAACACTGAGTACACAGATAACCACCAAGCAAACCCAGTGGAGAATGTTTCTTCTTGACTAGGATATCCGACTTCAGACTGTATTCCACACTAGAGGCAAACTGTTCATAAACTACTGGGTTAATTTTGCATTAATCCCTTCAATGTCCTGACAGCACCATCAAACCATTAACGATAGTGATAATACTGACAAAACATCAAACAAACTTTAACTTTAATCGTCGTTCGCGATGATACTCTATCTCTATACCGAACGTGACCCAGTCGCACACAGTAACATTCATCAACCCCGTGGGGTCTCTAGGAAGTGCCTTGACATCCTATAGAGAATCCGACTACATGCGTCCAAGCCCCACCCAGCTTTACTGTAGAAATGTCGTAACTACTATAAAATACGTTTGCATTACTCAAATACAAAATGCAACACTTCACCATCGTGTAAGAATAACAGCCTTACTAAATTTAATTTCAACAAACCATGTTCATTGAACCCTTGCAAGATTGTAATCTTGACATTGCAAATTACTTAACATATAATAGGAAATTCCTGATAAATTCCCAGTAATGGAAGTTAAAATATAATTACTTAAGTTTCAGAATGAATGTTCGTTGACAAATCATCCCGAAGAATATGGTGTCGGAAGTATCCTTGCCACGAAGAGTTGTGTAGGACGAAGATAAGACTAGCTTAGCCTTTCAGCTTAGCTTCTGTAGAGTATAGTGGCGCAACAGTTAGTCACACAAGGACCTTTTCATTTTATGACTTTAACCTAACCAAACTATAACTGCGGAAACACCGGTGTAAAATGGTTTGGAGAGATCAATCAGTACCAACAAACCTAGGTTGCACTGCGAACTCCGGCCAGTCGGTAAAAGCCCATTATTACCATACAATCACACACTCAACGCTGCCTTTTATGCGGACTCATACATCTCTTAATTCAACGAACACACACATATACCCTCCCAACCTAGTTAATCCCCTTGCCCTAAACACGACTTAGACCAACTAACCGGAATCCGACAGTACAACCACATTAATGATATATAATGTTCTTCCCAAGTTATATGCTATGAGAATTTACATTTACTTTAAATGAGAAAATTATGATATGAAGAGTAGAACAAAGTGATAATATAATATTACTACTTTACTTATTTTGCAAAACAAAATTTTACTGTTTTAATTGATCCGCACAGCCCTATTCGCACACAGCCAACTAACCTGCCCTTCATATGTTTGAAGATTATAAAAGACAGCAAGTCAAACTTAATTAACCCTCCTAGAGTAACCCGTAAATATCTAAATTTTAAGCCATATCCCTTTTACCATTTACCTATCAGTCATTAATTAAATAACTGCCCCCATTCTCACAACTTAAATAATTTTATAGTTGGATCTCAAATTTTCGTAATACTATAATTTATGTAGTAAATACCAGATAAATCGCAATACATAATTCATAAGTTTAAAATTAGTCTTACGCCAATACCGCATTTTACGTAAACGTAAGATTCGCCGATTACTAAATGAAGATTACACCCACGCCCTTAAGACCCACATAAATTTAACGCCTGATGCCAATATTGTATTGACAAACGCATCATACATCTTAAGATATACCTGTAATAAATGGATTATTTCATGTAAATATTTAACGTTGTTTATGCACTACCTAGCGCATAACATGTGGACAAAATATATAACCATATTCCATGCTTGAGATAAATTTAAGCCGGAATAATTATAACTGCGTAAGGTCCTAACCACTAGACGATCACGGCCCCATATCCTTCCCTTTATTATGAACTCCATCTCTTCGTTCTCATAAGATACCTGTAAGTTTCAATAATTAGTATTCAATCGATGCTTGAAATTCCGCTCCCGCAACTGCAACTGCCGTCACGCTGTCATAACACCGTCGCCTTTACCCCACATCTGTATCGTAATTCAAAATATACAATCACAAGCTAATCGAATACGGTAGCCGCGACCTCTTCTTCTCCAAAGCCGACCCTGCCCTATTGAACTCCAAATTTAGCCCCAAAATTCGAAATCTGCATCCGTGCATTACTCGAAAATGATACTCGCGCCGATTTTTTCTTTCAAAAATTTTATCAGCCATCCTGGATTCCAAACTTATCTTAAATCTAGAACCTGCATTCCCGTATAACTTGAAAATGATACCCGTCAGGAATCCCTTAAAACCAAGATGAGCCGCGATCTAAAATTTCAACTTAAGTATCTAAAATTTGACACGCACGACAACAGGTTATCTGATTCCCCCTTTATACCTATGAGACGTCAATCCGCCGTATACCTACTTTCTCCGAAAGGAAGGGATGACAAGAACAAAATTAAAATTTCCCGCCAACTCAAAAAAAAGAATTATAAACTTATACCATCTAGTACTTAATTTATCAGTCATTCCTGTCCCGTTATCCTGTAACTTATTTTACGTCATCCTAAAAGGTCACGTACAAATATCTCTAGACTCCGCAATTCGTAACAACTAAATATTGGGATATAACCGCTAGTACTCTTTGGGGGAGTCCTGTCTAACAGTAGCTGTCTACCGGCCGATATGATGACGATGGTAACGATGACTCAGCGCTGCGGGTATAGATCTACTTTCGCTAGTGGTGAAAGGTGAGGTGAGGTGCTTCCCTAGTACGCCCAGAATAACAGCCCAGCTGATAGCGAGACAATCCCGTGGTCGTTGCACCAATTTTGATATTCGCCAATGCAGATTGATTCGACTCAAATCGATTTATTGCTTACAGCCAGTATAACCTGGTCTCTAACCTCTCAATATCAATATAAGACCAGGGGTCAGTGCTAATTTTGCCACCCCCAACGCAGCGATCTCGAATCTACCTTAATAGCTACCGGTATAATCTATCGTGAACTACATATTGGACAATTTATTGACTTAGAAATATTTCTGACGATAAATGTTACGCATTAAAAATACCTAAATTCCCATACTACAACCAACCATTTTGTTAATATTTTATAACAAGTACCTAATTTGTTGTTGAACAACCTATATAGGCGCCTTTAATTAACGTCCAACCTGATTTAAAGAAGTAAAATACAACCCATCTAAGAGCCCTCCCCTTTTTGAAAGTCGGTTAACCTTAACGACGCACGACCTCCCGTGAGCGCACACTATAGATACGCCTTACGATCTCGACTACATAATACCTTATTTACAAACTTACAAGTTGCCTATTCTATTCTAGTTTTAAGCACGGAATCAAGCATAAAGTACCAAATTTCCCCCTTTTTTTTTTTAATATCTAGTGTGAAACGAACAACGCGAAGTACTTACGGTTTCATTCGCGCGATTTGAACCAGCGGTGAGTTGATCGCGTAACTATTCTTAACACAGACTATAACTTTACTTATTCTTCTTATTTTTTTTTTGATATTAATCGTCTAAGATGTTACCTAAAATTGTGGTAGTACCCTTGCAAAAGCTATCATACCGAATGGATTAAAGACAACCGACTACGCTAATCCTCCCGCGATACAAGCGATAAATAATGGCCCTACAAACGATAATGTACACCCAACATAATGCGCGACTCAATTTCAATGGGATGTCTACAAATTTTGGTATGAATACAAACACTTACTAGGATTCCTCATTTGGATATAATGTAGTATCAGAGTATTTTATAATCACAATGCTAACCCTAATTACAAAAGGCCCCTTATAAATCGACGCGAATTCTGACATTGGTAGAACCTGTTAATCACATTTATAGTTTAATAACTTTAAGCGCAGGGAAATTAATCATTAGATTTATCAACTAGACACAACATACTGGCAAGGTAATTCTAATAGAAAGGTCCTAGTTTAATATTAATAGTTAAGGGAAATCCGTCTAAGTAAATATGAACTCTCTTGTCAAAAAAAATTTAATATAATTTCCAATACCTCACTTGCCTGATACACAGTTTATAAATGTAAGATGCTCTTGTAACGCGTAAATGATTTGACTCGAAACCGAATTAACCCCTTCATTTCGCCACCGTATTCGACATGACAAAACCCCATTAGAATTAAATTACCACCTCTAAGTAGGCTCAGGATTTATATATTTACAACTCCTAATTTTTCCTAAACCGTAACAACCGTTTAAACACGCCACTTGGCCGTACATTAAAGCCTCACCACAGATCTTAACCCAAATCAGCAAATGTCAAATTCCCGCGGCCTCGCTATACAAATTTTGTAAACAACATTCGTCGTAATTAATCAAATAATTTAATAACTAGTGTCTAGATTGCTATTATTTGAAGGAATAAATTGCTCCAGTTACTTCTGACTGGTATAGTGTAACAACGAGTGTTTTGCCTCCTATTTTGGCCTTTTCCAACGTATCATAATACGAGCATTATTCAGTGTTGTGCATTAGAATGTATACTTAGTTAGTTTTAAGGTGAAGCTAGTGAAACAATGGATTCTGCTACTGGGAACTCAACTTGTGGGTGTCATGTCAATCAACCGTAAGTAATTTATACCTTCTTCCTTTAAAATCTTCCCATTTTAAACCATAAGGCCTATTTTAATCCAGCACTGAATTCAGTAAAGGTACTAAACTCTTTTGAACGGTTACGAAAGAACGGAAAGCAACCGCGATCTTACTCATGCGACAATTAATCCATCGGCCGACTACTTATTTCTTACATGGATGAGAGTAATATCACTTGCGTTTGTCGCTAGCATCAAAATATCCCCGCCACGGGTCGGATTAATTTTCCTACGTGACCAATATCTGACCTATTTTGCGCTAGTTTTGTAACCGAACTTGGAAATATGCCCTAATACGAATATCGTTTATAAACAACCATACGTTCTGTTCAATAAACCTACGCGAGTGCCTCGATGATAATTTTATGCATCCGTAAAATTATACCGCAGACCTTTAAATAATACCTAATTACAACCTCTTACATTAACTGATAAGTCATTTTTGTCATAGGTACTTCATGGAAAAAAAATAGACGGACCCTATGTCGTAGACAAATACACAATTTGATGAATACCTAAATCGCATAATGTTAAAACTATAAACGCCTAAATATATAAGTATCCCCAATTACCCTTAACTTGCTCCAAACATTGTAAAATTCGTTCAATTTAATAACCAAAGGTTTAAAAGGTAGTATTGGCCCACAATATTGTTAGTAAAGCAAAAATAAAAAAACACAAAAAGATTTTTCCGTACCGGGGATCGAACCCGGACGCTCGCGATTCATAGCCCGCCGGACAAACCGCCCGTCCAGTGCGCCGTTAAGATAACTTGCGAAATTAACGACCTATTTCGAAATTCTCATTACCTCAACAATGACTAGAGAGGTGGAACAGTTAGTTTACATACTCCAGTATCACATAATATGGTAACCAATTAAAGTGCCATGCGATATATACGACTCCTGCCTTAAGGACATAATAATAATAACACGTGCACAACTTGGTATTACTAATATAATTTCTCCGAATTGCCCTGTTACCATATAATGTAAACATGGCGAATATCTTTCGTAACCTGACGTGAACCGGTACATATATGGTATTTGTCTGACAAGCTCTAATCTTTCGGTATCAGACTGGGACAACTATCCATCTTATACTTGACAAATTCTGAAACCATTGTTTAAAATACGTAAGTAATAAATTTTACTATCAACGTAACTATCAATGAATTGATCCGTACTATATTTACTTACTATACCTACCTACATTTAAATTGCATTCAACCCTATTGATAGAACCCATGACTTTAACACTACCTTATTAATAATTAAGTGCGTTGCGGTTAATCAATTTCATGCCCTACACACATTGTCTTACAATTCTAAGCCTTCTGCCCCCCTTTCTTAGAGCTGAATCTCCCGTGAGATTCGGAAATCCCTATCAGCGAAGTCTTTCGCCTCAGAACCTGAGTATCAAAGTTATTCGCTAACTAATAATGTCGTACCGTAGATCACGCGTGCTTGGTTTTGCATATATATATATATGAAAACCTAACTTGACTGGAATTATAATTAATTATTTAAATTACTCTGAAACTTCACAAACCCCGCTCTATAATAATGACTCACGAAGTAACTAAACCAGACAGATGGATTTCGGAATATCCTTATTCAATGAATTCGTTTTATTTCATTCGCTTGCCAACACGTGTTACCTTTTTTATTTTATTTTTTTATTTATTTTATTTATTTATTTCAGTACAGCAACTATTTTTACAGGTTGACCTAATACAATAGCGCCTTAATCTTATATCTATATATATATCTATTATTACTTACTTACTTATTTTCTAATTCGAACGTTCGTAAGTACGTTAGCGTTAATTAAGCTACTGATTACAATGAAATTCGCTATACCTACAGTGTGTGATGGGTCTAAAACTTTATTTTGCTAAGTTTTGTAAGGCGCAATCTATCTATTATCTTTTTCATTACATTGTACCTACGTAAACCCGCGTGACGCTTTAAGGTACTTAACATACCTATTAGAATTGACCAATATAAAATATGTAGGCTCTAACTAGCTTATACTTAGCCCGCAACCTCCACAAAGCTAATTTTGTCGCATACTATTTCTATATATTTAATTCGCCGATATCAATTCCGGCCCGTGAGAAAAACCACCTCAAAAGTTAAGCAACTATATTATTACCTAGTTATTAGAAATAATTTACACTATGCCATTATCATAAAGTTACTATCAATATTAACGCATCTAACTGGCTACATTATTTTCCGTGTCAAAATATTTTACGTGCGACGCGCTTTATTTAAGACCGACCTTAATGCATTACATAAATATTTATCCTATGATCCTAAAATTGTTCACCCATTCCACCAAATTATTAGTGAACGCGATATATAGTTAATTAATATTACTCCTCTATCATCAAATTAAACAACAATTTCCCGCCAAAAATCTTTACGATTACCTACCGACGGCGCGGCGCCAAATGTCTGCAGAATTTCAAGATGTCGGCCCGAACAACCACAAGTTCGATGTTTAAAATTGTTTTTAGTTTGCGCGCGGGCTTCAACAAGCCGAATTCTCACATATTCAGGTCTATTATTTAATCAGTTTAAGGTGTTTTACTGTGGTTTAGTGTGTATTCAAACATGAATCAATGCAGTGATAATAGGACTAGTGCTAAATATAAAGTGAATCGTGATAGAGTGGCCGCGTATTTATGTGGAAATGTGTGAGTCCTACCATGCCAGGAATATACCTCTGTGGAGTTAGCCAGGTATTTAAGTGCCCTTGACTTGTTGTCTAACTTCGACCCTGTCACTATTTTAACCCTGCCAAAGTGGTTTTATGTACCTACGAAATTAAAAATTGAAATCTCACGCGTACATACAACCGGTTCACTGACTCACGATGACAACCATTTAAATACCTACACACAGCTTACCTTTTGACCTTAATGACCTAACAACAAAGTCCATTATAGTGTACCTTTGATCTTAGGTATTTGAATTTCTAGCCGGAACTAATCCGATTCGAATGCGCATTTTCTTGTAACAGATAACCGCTCCAGTTTCCTATCATTTTAACTGGTTAATGAATATAACTCGCGCGAATTACCTACTTATCTATTCTTACAATTACTTTCTTTACAAAGACGATTACGTAGAAAATATCCGCAAGGTTATAGGTACTTAAGATTTCGGACAATACTTAGTAGCGATCGATTTAACGTAAACACCGAGAATTGGATTCAATTTGACTAGGTCAACTAACTAGGTATAACGCGTACCTACTTTTCTCCCCTAGCTTACGAAAGTTACCTATAACTCTAACCCCTATTATGTGATGAGTTCTTAAGTATGTTCCTAAGTCCTTGGTACTATAATCATCCACCGGTACTTTCCTAACCACTATTTAACGAATAATTGCCCAACCGCGGGACAGATGTCAATGACCTCAACACTATTCTTGCGAACTTAAATGCAACAATTGAATATGAAGGATGAAATAATCGTAGCTAAATACATAAGATGCTAATTTAACAAAATACTATCTTGAGGTTATCTAGATCCGTTTTATTTTATTTTTATTTTATTTTGGAATAAAAGCATTATACCCAAACTTTATTATAACTACTACCGCAACCGCCTGATGTATATGGAACCTACTTAATTGTGCTATGGCATTGGCAGATTGTAAGGCCATTCCGCATAACATTCCTGCCCCCCTTTTATACAAATTTCGCGTAGGTACTACTTTGACACGACTGTCCGATGAAAAGAGTGTTTAGGTAATGTTACGTTTTTACTTAATTCTTAGATTAGACTCACTTCCTGACTTCCGTTCGGCCTAAAATTTCGCACATATGTATAAATCGCATGACAAATTAAAGTTATGATGACAAGGAACTAATCTGATGCTGGGGTTGGAAGATGGGCCTAGGAACTTCGTGATACAATGACACAAACCCATCGAGTTTGGGCTCGTTAGAATCGTCTCAATGAGCAGTTGGTAAACATATGTAGAAAAGTACAGTCGGGAATAAAAATGTGTACCCCCAAATGAATTTCTGTCAAAATAATATTAGCCCTTCGTCTACAACAAAATTATTTCTATGCATATTTTTCATAGTTTAGTGTGATATAACTTATTGATTAGTAATTCACCTACGTACCGCGCGTGAAAATCCCTTTGAAATTAAATAAAAGAAAGAAAGTCCTGAAAATAATACACAACACAATTCACGTACGTATCGCGCGTGAAAATCTCTTTGAAATAAAATAAAAGAAAGAAAGTCCTGAAAATAATACACAACACAACATTAAAAAATACAAACTCCATCTCTCTATCTACTCCACGGCAACAAAATGTGGGTTATTTGTATAACCCACACACAGAAAAATCTGTAAATAAATTTAATTAGCCCTTTCACCAAGCGAATCACGTAATAAAAAAATATTTTTCCTTTTATTATAATTTTTTTCTTTTTTTTTTTTTTTTAAAACGAAAATACTCTATTCTGTAGTAACCCGGGATACTAAAAAGTGAATTTAAAACCCTATTTTCATCCTGGGCACGGCCTCACCAAAATGTAACGATTCAACCTCTTAAATGGCTTGCTTTTTATGTTTTTGTATTCTGAACTTAAATTAACCCCTATCTGAAAGCTGAAGCTCCTGAGAAGCTTCTAGTCGTCTGAAAATGGAATTCTACCTGAAGGAAAAGTTATTGAATAAAATTAAACAGATAGTAAGCGAGAAAATAAATCATTTATTTACCATAGAAATATCAAATTAATTTTGTTTGTTTTGAAGCTAAAGAACCTTTGACTAATTAATCCAGTAAAATCAAGACTCGATTGTACTAGATATCCACTTTGTTCCTATAAATACTAACTCGTACCAAAGCGAATAGAAAAACCGAGTTAGTTCCGGCCGATCCTACTAGAAAGGTTGGGTTTTATTCTAGTCTAGGTAAATCTATCCTACAGCTACAGAATCTCTCGTTATTTATGTTAAAGTAATCGAGCTTGAGTACTTTAACAGACCAAATCATCTCCTAGGATATTGCCGGACGGAAAGAGATTCGGTCAAATAAAAAACCGTCCGACTCCAGGCCTACAATGCCGTAATCTAACCTAGAATTTATTATCTCTGGAACCTAACCTCGAAGACCTATTTAGACCTAAGCTATACGTGATTCGCGCTGGTGAAGTGGCTTGGCGTGTGATTTTGTCTAGTGGTTAGGCCCCGCGTTGTGCGAGTAGACCCAGCCCTTTTCGAGAAGTATGAAGTTTGTATTTCTATAAAGAGAAAAAGTTACACGTTAATTGAAGTTGTACAATAACCCCATTTTAGTAGAACCTATAACTTAAGTAAGACAATTATACCAGTTCCTTAGAATTAATTTACAATTCAGTAGTCTCATTGAGTGATGCACAATTATGGAGGCTAAAGTGGGCATAAATTCCTTGTTATACTAAGTTGTGGGAAGTGATAAATTGCGCTCTGTGGTAGGTGACGCCCTTTAAACAGACTCGCAATACAATAGTGGTCAACTTGTGTTGGCCATGATGGAATCTCTATTGATGATGATGCGATGATATAATAATGAAAATAATCATGAAGAAGTCAAGATATTGATGATGATGCGATGATATAATAACGAAAATAATCGTAAGTCAAGATATTGATGATGATGCGATGATATAATAACGAAAATAATCGTAAGTCAAGATATTGATGATGATGCGATGATATAATAACGAAAATAATCGTAAGTCAAGATATTGATGATGATGCGATGATATAATAACGAAAATAATCGTAAGTCAAGATATTGATGATGATGCGATGATAGTCTATTGAAATAGAATATTAGTACATGTTTTACTTCCAGGTACATGAATGACGCAATGTCTAGTATAATATCGATTCTCCCTAACGATGAATCTTAGAGTTGTTAGTGAACTGTAGCGCTCGCCTCTCGTTCGCTCGCGGCTGCTCGTACTCGCTAGTAATCCCACCTCACCTGTTGATTCCTCCTACCCTATCGTTATTTCTATCAAATCTAATACCAATTAGTACTGACTTTTCCTAAGCTATTTATAATACAATTCACCCCCAAAATATCTCAATGGATGTAACACAATGTCTTAGCAACCAATCTCACCCAATCAACTCAAAGGCACTTTATAGTCGGAACAATGTTAAATATACGACAATGCACAGTTGAACTGACGAATGATAATTAATTACCAACCCACTGCGATACTTTTGTTGAGATCCCGATAATAACGACCCCACCTAAGAAGATACCTACTTAATTATTGACGTTACTAAAGCGAAAGTGTTGGATTCCCTTGTAAAATCAACATAGCTAGCTTCACGGTAAGAAGCTTCGGTTAAAGCAAAACGACGGCTTGGCCAGCGAAACTCTTCAGTTTGCAAGACTGAAAGGTCTCACCAACCTTACCTTCGTTGACACATCCGTGACGGAGGCCTAAGCGCGATCATCATCTCTACTGACTAAGAAACCCCTTAACGGGCGAATTCTCGTATTGGTCAGGGTCGTCAATGTGCTCTTTGGATATGGTTGTCCACAACGCTAAGCTCTCGGCCACAGGTGTACATAACTAATTTACTACGCTAGATTCATTCATTCAAGGAATTCCACACAATATATCTATAAGTACATCTGATTACTTCATAAACCAACACAACCGTAACCCTTGTTAAGAGGGTTGTTAGAACTAAGACAGCAGCTCGACCAGTGAGGTCCCTCAATTTGCAAGATTGAAGACTCTCAGCCACTCACTCTGTCTACACATCTATGACTGGCGCTCTAGTGCGGGCACATCTCTGCTGACTAAGAAGCCCCTTTCGGGAGAATTCTCGTGTGGCCAGGGTCCTCAATGTGCCCTGTGGATATGGTTGTCTCGACACCGAGCACACAGCCACGAGTGTATATAACTACTTTATTCAGTTGCGTTAATCTAGTAAAGTAACCACCCATCAGCACCTATACTAACCACCGGATATTAATATGAACTTGTGGTAATATTTGTCGCTTATCCGCATCTTAACAATCTATCCTCATAGTGTAACGCGTACCACGGACCGAGTCAATTGCTATAGCTAGGTTGTCGTATAATAATTGATCACTTTATCTCGTGGGGGCGCACGGAACCCAATCATATCGCAGTGACAAATCAACTAGTAATATATATGTAGAACAAAACAACATTCCTGTAATATCGTCAGTTATTTAACCAATGACCTAGATCCGTTCATAACCTATACATAAAACTATATACAGTAGAACTAGATTTCGATACACAAATTCAAGTATGATAACGTTGAAATGGTTAGATAATAGCCCAAAAACAAATTAATAAGTTTCAGAATCATTCAATACAGTGATTATAAAGGTCACTCACCAGATTTTAATTTCTTAATAGTGGGACACGTACCCAACGCCTCTCTGGTTCCCAGGGCTCCTGCCCTTCTGATCTCCCTCGACGCTCGTAACAAGCCAGCTCCTCCGCCATAAATAAATTACAACATAATATTAGCACATATTTTAATAAAGATTTCCCTCATTTGTACCTACAACTAACCACTAGATACTGGTATACAATTAGGAATTATTTACCATTGGACCGTTCCTTAGCGAACATTCATGTACTATAAATAGTCGTGTTCACTTCACTTCATGGGAGTATACGGAATTCTAATATGATGATGTCTTAAGCGCATTTATTAGGTGATAAACCTATTAGACCGCCACATATTCAAAATACACACGTGATCATATAAGATCATATCAGTTCACGAGCAGAAAGATATTGCCTAAATATTAATCACTCAATTCAAGACAATGTGCGCACAAGATAATTACTCCCTAAGAAATTTCAGAATTCACTATGATTAGTCACATTTTAAAATAAAATATTCAATCTCACCAGACGATCGCAAAGGCATTTGCGACCTTACCAAACTCTAATTCCTATCAGCAACAGCCGTAATGCAGCCCAGCGGTGACCAGCCTTGCTCCGCCTCGAAGTAGTACGCGCCCAGAGGTCAGCCTAGCCTGGCCGCCCTCGTATTCTGCAGCGTGATCTCGCTTCGACGTCCCATAGAAAAGTGAAACGCTCCTCGGCCCGCCGGGGTATTTATAGCCAACACTAACACGATCACGCCACTAATCCGACTCCTCATCTGAAAATATACCTTAACAAAAGGGTATAAGGCCCATTTTCCAGGGAGCGTTCCTCGCCCCATTGTGCCGATCGATAAGCACTTTTCTCGACTTCGCGGGTAGAATGTCTCTGCAGCTCGCGCGTCCGTCCACGCGTTTTCTTGCTGGCCAGCGATCCATTCCTGCAATTAACCTAAGTAGTCTAATTTATGAATCCATAAATCTAGATCTAGCACACATTAAATGATACACTAATCCAACAATACTGAATTAGTATGCTGAAGTATGTTTTAAACCAATTATTTAGGACGAAACGCGAGTTTTCTACACTTTTAATTGTAGTCTTGATTTTAGCCTAGAATAGCATCTAACGCAATTTATATCTAACTTATTTACATACATAATTAACAGGATGATAACGAATGAAAGCTTCAATCCCTTCATATTTGGACCTGAAACCCACAACGCTAACATCTATCAATTTAAAAGAGTAATTCCGCCATTAGATACTATTGAGTCTGAGAGCGAAGCTCTCGGATCGTCTCAGCTTCAGCTTTCAGATAGGGGTTAATTTAAGTTCAGAATACAAAAACATAAAAAGCAAGCCATTTAAGAGGTTGAATCGTTACATGTGTCTTTACTATACCATTATCCTATACTAACTATTAAACGAGCAATATTGATATAGGTACCTATACATACTCGTATATATAATTTTTTTTTTCTTGTTATATTAACCTCATTTTTTAGTTTTAGTTTTAATCTAGTTTTCTTATTATTATCTTTTTGTTTAATCTTAGTTTATAATTTGTAATTAATAAATTAGATTAGATTATTTATTTCATGATAAAAACGAATCAATGTACTTTTTTGTACTCGTATATATATGTACTTTATCTGTAAATCAACAACAATACTAAAACATATATATTTAAACTTATATATATATATAAATTATATATATATTTACTTATATATAATAAAAGAAAGAATGAAAGAAAATAGTTTATTAGTGCAAAAACTACACAACAAAACTTAACTTAATACATATTATCATTTATCCTGAATCCTGTCAAGTTTACGGAGGTGAACAATCGATCTAGCTGGGTCTCGTGTCTGGGAAAATTAATTTTCACCGTATTTTCACTATTTTCACACATGTATTGTTATTGATACGGTAGGTACATTGTAACTGGTACAAGGTCGTTGTAATTATTGTACTCGTAGTAACTGAACACTAAACACATTCGTTTTGAATCAAAACAAGAAACTAATCCAATTTGAGAACTTCCAGGTGCTCATTCCCAAATTAAATTTAAGTAGGTACCAAATTACAAACTATTCATTTCCTTCATACCTTCGGGATTCGAATTAAAGTCCTTTGTATTCGGCGAACAAGAATTATTTCCGACTACAATAGAGCTGTGGTATTAAATAAAGTCACGATTTTAAATTTCCCCGTGGTGTAGTTAAAAAAGTCATTAAAAGAATGGTTGCATTTGTTTACGAGCTCGAATGAAAACTAAATGTTAATTTCTTACCCACTGCTGTGACACTAGTTAAAAGTTTAGGTAATTTTCCATACAAACTTTCTTGCCTGTTTCCTACCAGATCGGTGTTTTTATTGTTTTTCAAAAATATGATCAATATTATCAATATTTGTGTCTGGATGTTTTTGTTTTTTTTTGATATTCTTATTTTTGTAAGTGCTAGGTTGCTGCAACTATTAACAAACTGCCCCTTTAATTAGACGGCAAATTTAAGCCTATTGTACAAGTCTATCAACAATAAGCGCGAAAATCAAAACAGCCTGACACTGAACGTCTTCTTCCTATGTGTTGTAAAGATTGATTAAGTTTCGGGGGAGGAAACAGTCTGGAACGAAACCTCGATTTTTACATAAGATTTTTAGTGGAAGTGCTACAGTTGTCCTTATCACCTTTTTTTTTTTTTTTTTGTGGAGAAAACCTGCGAACCAGGTACCCAGCTCACGGGGGAGGTCTGGGTTATGTGGTATCTCTACCCACTAAAAACTCCACGTCAACCGCCATCTACGCTAAGTAATTCGGAGGACTCTAGGATCTCAGGTTGAACGCACTAGAGCCCTCCTCGCGCTTTGCCCCTGCTGGCTCGTTCTGGGCATCTTCGCCGCCTTCTCTGGGGTGGCCGAGTGCTGTGGCCCCCGCCACAAAAAATCACTGGCGACCCCGTTGACCCCCTTAAGTCGCCTTTTACGACTGGCGGGGGAGACCGTAGACCTATTCATGCCCGAGTCTATATACACGGGTTGCACCTGGGGCTCACGGAGGACGATTACGCCCGCGTCCTCTGCGTCGTCTCCTACGAGAGGGATCTGCCCTCTCCCGTTCCCGTTCGGCAGTTTCCTTCTGGAGCAGGACGTTCTCACAGAAGGAAACCATGGCCCTCCACGTCGTGTCCGCTGCCAACATAGCTGTCACAACAATTGGCAGGGACAGGTTCGTGCCTACTGCGCTGACCAGGGACGCCCTTTCACCTACTTCAGCGCGACAGAAATATTGATCAAGAATTCTTTAATCTAAAAAAGGACTCAGCTAATCTTCCATCTTAAGTTAAAACATTAAATTCAAAAATTGGAACGCACCTAGTTTCAGAAAAACGTTTCAGCTTTTTAAATACTAGTGGATAGTTTTCACATGCTGATGCTTTTATTATAAATAAATAAATAAATATTCGGGGACAACCTAACACAAATCTAGCCCCATAATTAAGCTCAATAAGGCTATGGGTACTAGATGACGATATATTTAACAGATATAAATACTTATAATACATAGAAAACATCCAAGACTCAGAAACAAATATGCATGATAGATAGATAGATAGATTCATTTATTTCTTTTAGAAAATAACATATTATTTTACATCAAAAATAAGATGGATTCACTAAGAGGTCGTCAATATGTACCTATAATAATTTGACATTATAAAAACAATAGAAAATGTCACAAGTAAAAGTCAAAAAGAAAAATAATAATGTCAATAAACCTGTATACATAATTAGGATATCCTAAGCAACGTCAAATGTCAAAATAAGTTATTTTATTAATAGGTACAATATCAAAATATAAAAATACAACGGTAACATGTCAAAATAGTATAAAGAACAAAAACAACACAAATACTTAAATATAATTATCATAACAAATTAATTTTAAAATTTGATTTCGTTATATTCCTTCACGGAATATAACGGTTTGGACAATAAAAGTTCCTTCAGCCGGTGCCCAAATTTATCATCTGAGATTTCATTTTTGAGACTGGCGGGTAGGCGTTCATAAAACAATACTACTCGGCCTACTACTCGGGGATTCTGATCGAGCAGCGCAAGTCGACGCGGCACGGACAGTAGTCGCCCCGTTTGGCGGGTGATTCTGCCAGGGAAATTCGCCCCTTTAAATATTTTTTTTTTCACGTGTGAACATAATAACCTCATATACGTAAAGTGAGTAGTGGGTCATCAACTTCAATGTTTTAAATATTTCTCTACACACTCTCAGATTTACTCCCGCTAATATGCGTATGGCTTGTTTTTGTAATTTAAACACTCTGTTAGAATCGGTTGAGTTGATAACCATCGCCTTGTTAGTGCCTTCTTTGGCGTTACAAGTTTAAGACTCTCCAAATTGCTAATAAATATCTGCAATTTATCTGGAATAATATTAGATTTCATTAACCAAGTTATTAAAAGACAAGTGTTTGTGCTTATACAATACGCAATGGCGACCACATTGCATTTAACGTGTTCAATGAAATAATGCGACACTACTGCCCATCAAATCTAAAACGGTTATTTATTTATTTATTTATCGTATGGCGGTTACACACTGGTACATATGTATTCGTATTGATGTCGCTGATGAGCATGGAACTCTAGTTCCAGTGTGCGCTGCGAGGTTCAGAAGGAACAGTGCAGCTGCTGAGTTTGTTGTTCTTTTAGCACCACCCGGAGGTCACGTGTAGGGTTTCTAGGGTTATTCCTACGGACGTAGAACAACAACGACTTACATCTAAAAGGGTAAATTAATATTTAAATGTAACAACTATGTGACCTTTTGGTATTACATCGCGTTGATATGCCGGAAAACAGTCACACATCCTAGTAGTACTAGGAATAAAGTAGCTTCTAAAAGAGCCTATAATATGTGTTTGTGAAGTATAAAGTGCGCGCGACGTTTTACCATAGATCTACTTATGAAACAGACTCGCTTTCAAACTAGTATGCAGAGCAATGACGCGTAGTTGTAGTGTCCAAGAGGCAACCGTGTGGCTCGCGGTATTTGAGCTACCGAAGTGTTGTGGAACCGCCCTTTGCAACCCGAACTGAGCCAACTTGGACTGGTGGGGAAATAGGAGGGGGAGTGATAAATATTTTGTCGCGAGGCAGATTGAAACAACATTTCATTATACAGAGTGTTTTTTTTTTAATGGGACAGTATGGGGAAATCCGAATCTAAAGGAGATAGAGGAAAAGTGTCCAAGGAGACATTAGGTGTTTTTTTATGTAAACAAGTTTGGCTCATTAAAATTGTTGGTCAAGCGTGAGTTGTTCTTAAAAAATTATAAAGTTGGTCAATTTTTTTTTGACGCGGGTTGGCTCTGTTTCATGTAAGGATTATTTCATTGTATGGAAAGAAAAAAATCTGAACAGCAGAAGTTGGTCAAATTTAATGAAAACTAATCTTCATACAGTTGGTTTATTACTTGAGTAAATGTTCGATGTGGCCGCCGTCTTGTCTTATGCATCAGGTACGAGCACGCTTCAAGACACTTCTAGTTGCATTTAACAGAGACTTATGGTGAATTGTGTTTTAAGTGTTGTAAACAGCATCTTTTAATTCTTGTACGGAGTTGTATCGGGATTCATAAATTCGATCCTTAAGGTAACCCCATAAGAAAAAATCTAATGGCGTTAAGTCGGGCGATCGTGGGGGCCACTTTATCGGCCCATATGTACCCATCCAACGGTTTGGAAACTGCTCGTCCAAACACAGTTTACTTGCCCTACTGTTGTGGGCTGGTGCACCATCTTGTTGGTAGATTATCTTACCAAAGTTCCTTAAGCTAATAGTCTCATCCACTAAATCTGCAGCCATGTTCAAGATTTCCTGATATTTTTCACTATTTAGCGTTCCTTGGTAAATTTTGATAGCAAAAATTCTTTTATGTAATATCGCACACCAACAATTAAAAGAAAATCGGATTTGGTTGTGGGTTTCTGTAGTTCTTAGCGGATTTATTTTTGACCAGTAATGGTTATTTCTCCTGTTGTACATGCCATTGTTCGAAAAGTTGCATTCATCAGTCCAAATAATAAAATTAGGAAAACATCTATTTCTAATAGTCTGAGCCACATACCAATTACAGAAATGTAACCTGCGGTCTTTATCTCCAGGTAGCAACGCTTGTACAAGTCGACATTCTATGTAACACTTGTATTTATCAGCCTTCAATATCTTCCTTACAGTTGATTTATGAATACCGATAGTTTCAGCTGCTTCCCGTAACGAAGCTTTTGGATATGCTTCAAAATATCCCAATACGGCAATAGTTATAAACTATTGACTATCGTCGGCCTTTTACGCTTAGGTTTGAAACAGCCTTCCTGTCTTAGGTTCTTTATTAAACTATCAAATATCTTGCGATTCGGTACTACACGGTCAGGATAGCGTTCTTGATACCACTTAAGTGCATTATCTCTACTGCGATAATTAAGAAAATACGCCTCAATCAAATCAACTTTATGTGAATTAGTTAACGCCATGATGAATAAAATTACAAGCATGAACTGATTGGAAACAAAATCACAGCTGCAGAAATAACTTACGTTCCAAATTTGAATTCTTTGCTGCAGAAATAACTTACGTTCCAAATTTGAATTCTTTTTTTTATAATTTCAAGACTATCGCGTGCCATGATGTTTACGAAGATTAAAAAAAATGTTCTTCTCTTGAATCATCTGGAGCTCTTATTGATTATCGAAATTTAAAAATGGAATAATTTTAAATATTTTTTTACACGCCTAGGCACTTGTAACAATATTAAAAGGCGAATAGGTACTGCAATTGTATGAAGATTAGTTTTCATTAAATTTGACCAACTTTTGCTGTTCAGATTTTTTTCTTTCCATACAATGAAATAATCCTTACATGAAACAGAGCCCACCCGCGTCAAAAAAAAATTGACCAACTTTATAATTTTTTAAGAGCAACTCACGCTTGACCAAAAATTTTAATGTGCCAAATTTGTTTACATAAAAAAACACCTAATGTCTCCTTGGACACTTTTCCTCTATCTCCTTTAGATTCGGATTTCCCCAAACTGTCCCATTTAAAAAAAAACACTCTGTATAAACAGAGCAGGTCCACACTTTCAGGCAACCACTTTTTTTTTTTATTAATTTTAGGGTTCCGTAGCCAAATGGCAAAACACAGAACCCTTATGTATTCGTCATGTCTGTCTGTCTGTCTGTCCGTATGTCACAGTCACTTTTTTCCGAAACTATAAGAACTATTCCCCATACTTAGAACTGAAATTAAAAATTTTGTTTTTCGTCAAACCCATACGTCTATGGATAGGTCTTAAAAAATGTTATTGAGGTTTCAAATATATTTTTTTTCTAAACGGAATAGTAGACACTTCCAAAGAAATAAAATGGTAAAATGATAAAACTAAAAAAAAATGATGTGATACATGACCATGCAAACTTCCATCGAAAATTGGTTTGAACGAGACCTAGTAAGTAGTTTTTTTTGAATACGTCATAAATCGTAAACCGCAATTTATTTTACGGAACCCTTCATGGGCGAGTCCGACTCGCACTTGGCCGCTTTTTTTATTTCCGACCTGTCCAAGTTGGCCCAGTTCCGGTCAACCACCCGGTACCGCGAGCCATCCGGTTGCCTCTTGGATACTGCAACTACGCGTCATTTCTTTAAACAGTTTAAACTATAGAGGTCCATCCGGCACTCACGGTCAGCATTCCAATTCAATGTCAATATCGCACGTGCGTCGTGTGCCTTTTTTGCCCTTGTTCAATACTTATGAGTTTGAAGGAGTCTCTCGGAAGGGGCCGCCGTGGGTCGCTGAGTCAACGCGCCGTCTGTATCGTGCTGGATTGGGTTCGGATGACGATTAGAGTTGAAAGACGTGGTGACTTATAAACGTTTACTTAACATTTATCGTGTTCCGCGCACAAGGGTGACTCGATACACCAGTAACACATACACACACACGTTTACTTTAACTAGGTTAGGTTCTGAATTTATAGGAATCGCGCCGCGCGAACCTACTTGAGGATGAATTGCTTGAGTATCAGTGCGCCCTGCGTGGGCATCCTTACACGTCACTGAGCTATTACACCATGTATAATAATTAAATTGAAATTTGAACTCAGACCGCAGCCATCATGGCTCGAGGTAGTTGACAAGAAGAGAGTGAGACAGTCTAGCCACACTAATGGCAGAATAAAAACGGAAATGGAGTTTCCATAGTGTAGCCACGCTAACATGGTATTGATAGTATTAAGAGGCGTTTTTGCGTGAACATTCCTCCCGCCACGAGGGAAAAGGTGAGCTGATCACATGAAGCTTTATCATACTGCAAGTCAGTGATAACTAAACATAATAAACTAATAAAGTCAATCAACAATGAGCATTGCGATTTAACTCTAGCTTAACTAAACATTGACAATACACAGGCAAATATACAATAACTGTTTAGGAGGAGGTACCTTCAGTAGGTAGCTTACATAACTTGACTACAGGACGGATGAGCTCTCCATTTTGTGTTCGCAATTTGACTGAACGTACAACGTTATCTGATCCTTTATACAATTCAATTATTCGGCCTCTACGCCAATGTAAAGGGGGAGCTCTCTCATCCATTATAAACACTTAATCATTTAACTACAAATTATTAACATGACGATACCATTTATTACGCAATTGTAATGTATTGAGGTATTCTAAGTGCCACCGCGACCAGATTGATTGGGTGAGGCTCTGAATCAATTGAAACCGTGATAAACGCGAAATTCTTACGTCCTTCCAGTGAGGTTCCGGTAGAGCAATCAAGGGCTGACCGATGATAAAATGAGAGGGAGTAAGTACGTTGAAATCGCACGGATCGTTCGACAAGGGGACCAGCGGGCGCGAATTGAGGATCGCTTCCAGCTTGCACAAGACGGTCGTGAGTTCCTCAAATGTCAGGATGTGGTCCTTGATTTCTCGCTTGAGTAAATTCTTAGTGCTTTTGACAGCCGCCTCGACCAGGCCTGACATGTGAGGTGCACCTGGTGGGTTGAATTGCCACCGGACGTGCTGACTTTTAAGTTCTTCCTGGATTATGACCGCATTATCCAGCAAAAACTGATTTACCTCCTTGAGGTATGAGCTAGTACTTGTAAAGTTGGTACCTTGATCCGATCTGAAGAGCGAGGGCAGCCCTCGTCGACTGACAAACCGTGAGAACGCAGCTATGAACGCCTCGCTGCTCAGTGATGAAACAAGCTCGAGGTGCAGTGCTTTGGTACCTAAACATACAAACACACACAGGTAAGCCTTCACTGATTTGGCGTTCCTGAGCAAACTGGCTTTGACTAAGTATGGCCCAGCAAAATCAACAGACACCCCTGAAAACGGGCGTGCGGCTGTAATGCGATCTGCAGGTAGGTCCGCCATACATGGGCTCTGACCAGGAGCGTTGAATCTGATACATGAAATACATTTGTTTATGACCCGAGATACCTGTCGCTTAACTGACGGTATCCAAAATTGACGACGCAGGATGCTGATGAGAGCTGTGGTTGGTGCATGACAGTACACCTTGTGAAAGTGTTCGATCAATAGTTGACCCCAACGATGATCTTTAGGTACGAGATACGGGTGTTTAGCTCCGTAAGACAACGCAGATTTTCCCAGCCGGCCTCCGACGCGAATAAAGTGATTGTCATCAATAAAGACGCTGAGTTTCTGAAGCGACTTGCAGACTCGTTTACCCCTTTTTATGAGTACAATCTCGTCCTTATACTCATCCATTTGAATCTTCTGTATCCAATGCTTCATAGCTTCTCTGTTCTCATCCAGAGTGAGTACAGACTGAAGATTACGTTGATCTCTTGGTAATCGAATATTTTTACAGAACCTGAGTACATACGAAGTAATATTGATTAACTTACTAAAGGAGCTGACTCGTGACAACAGCGAATCTTCCCAGGGCTCCATGGGGGTTATGATATGAATCAGCTTCTTAAAGCCAGGTAATTCAGCAGGCATCGTTACCGGTAATGTTGGCCATTGGGCCTCGTCCGCGAGCAACCAGAATGGTGACCACCACAATTGATTTTCCAAAAGTTCCTTAGCTGACAGCCCTCTAGACGCGACATCCGCTGGGTTTAACTCTGATCTGATGTGGCGCCATGTCATGACGCGTCGTGATTGTTGGATCTCTTGTACTCGGTTGCACTCAAATGTTTGCAACAAATGGGGCTTTGAGTTTAACCAGGACAACACTATGGTACTGTCTGACCATGCGTTGATGCTGTCCAGTTCAACTGATGGCTCGTACTGTTCAGCCACGTGATTCAGTAGCTTGAAAAGCAGATGAGAAGCACTAAGTTCTAGTTTGGGGACCGTCTGAACGACCCTTTTAGGTGCCACGCGTGATTTAGCTATGACTTATTGTACCATTACGTTTCCAGACGCGTCCTCTGTCCTGAGATAGACGCAGGCAGCAAATCCAAGCTCGGATGCGTCTCCAAAGCCGTGAAGAGAGTATGATACAGCCCCGGGTAGTGCTACACATCTTGGGATCTGTAATTGAGGCAAATGATTCAAATCCTGAATGAGTTCAGTCCACTGAGCATGTTGAGTGTGAGTTAGGGGTTCGTCCCATTCTAGTCCGTCCACGAACAATGATTGAAGGAGCAATTTGAATCTGAAAACAACTGGAGCACAGTATCCGCACGGATCATATAGTCTTGCTATAGTGCTCAGCACACTTCGCTTTGATATGGGTTGCCCAAGGGGCACATTGATTTGGTATGACATCGTATCTGATACGGGACTCCACTGGATGCCTAGCACCTTGATGAAGCCTTTATCATCAGAATCGAACTGATGAGGCTGTTCACAGTAATCCTGTGGAAGATCCTGCAATAACTCTGGGCGATTAGATGACCATTTTCGTAACTCGTATCCAGCGCTTCCCATGAGCTGTATGAGTTCAGATTTGAGATTCTGAGCCTCCTGAATAGAGTTTGCTCCCGTGAGAACATCGTCCACAAACACGTCTCGGCGCACGACGTGCGCTGCTTTAGAGTCTGCGTGACAGGCCTCCCAGTCACTAGCCAGTTGTAGGAGTGTCCTGATTGCTACAAAGGGGGCACTCCGTAAACCGTAAGTATTAGTGTTAAGGGTGTATACCTTGACTTCCTGGGATGGGTCCTCTCTCCAGAGGATCAGTTGATACTTTCGATCGTCCGGATGAATCCAGGTTTGGCGAAACATCATCCTGATGTCGCTCGTGAAGACAACTTGATGACGCCTAAAGTTAAGTAATATCTGAGTGATGTCAGTTTGAAGTGGCTTGCCTGCATGGAGGCATTGGTTGAGTGACACGCCGTTGGTAGTAGTCCCAGACCCGTTAAATACGACACGTATTTTATCAGAGCCCTTTTTGAAAACACCATGATGACTGATAACGTAGTGTTCTGAATCGAAATTAAAGTTTGATACTGACATGTGACCCATTGATTCATACTCACTCATGAACTCCTTATACTTTGCTGCAAGCTCAGGATTTTTTGCCAGTTTGGTCTCTAATGAGCGCAGCCGCTGCATCGCTATAGCTTTTGAATCACCTAAAGTGGGCCTTGCTGTCAATAATGGTAATCTGGCCATATATTTACCGTCAGGCATACGTTTAGTAGTGGATGCATATAACCTTTCACATTCCAAATGCTCCGGGTGCTCCGCTGGTTCCACTGGGGGCTCCTCGACCTTCCAGAACTTCTCCAGCACGTCTTCCAGGCGGGTGGCATGCAGTCCGTAGTCCTCTACAGAGCTGCCGGTTGGTTGAGATGTTGAATGATTTCTGGAGATCGCTCCAATGATGAGATGTCCAAAACAGGACCCGTAGGCAGATATACCTGGAACGTGAGTAGGAATCTTTGTACCATCAAAGATATAATCAAGTACGTCTGTCCCCAGAATAACATCTACGTCTCGAGCTTGGTCGAAGTCGGGATCCGCTAACTTGAGGTTTTGTACTTTCAATTGATCCTTCAATTGTGAATGATAAGATGGAACCTTTTCAGTTAATGAATATAAAACAACGGCCCCCGTGCTAATAATAGGGACCACTTTTCCTATAGGTTTGATGACCAATTTAACTAGGGTACCCGGGAGGTCCACTGGTTGGTTTCCTATTCCATAGATTTGAGTTCTATTATACTGTTGGTGTAATTGCAATTGGTTTACCAAAGACTGTTTTACCACTGAAATCCCAGCTCCAGTGTCGATAAGTGCCCTTATTTTAACATACTGACCATGCCCTGACTTGACCATGACCAGAGCTGTGGGGCAGATGGTGACCGGCATCTGAACCACTGCTACACCAACAGTGGCCTAACTTCATTGTTGAGGTTCCGGGCTGCGTCGTGAGCCGAACCGCAATGAACTGAAGGTCTCCTGAGCTAAGCGTGCACGGTCACCAACACGTGAGCGTGGCATGTATCCTGATTGTATGATCTGCGCCGGTGATGCAGGGCACGGAGGTTGAGGTGCTGCTGCAGCTGACCCTTCTGCCTGCTCGTAACCCATCACAGGCGAGCTGTGACGTGATGATGATGATTGATTCGGAGAAGTAGGCCGAATCTGCCGTGATCCCCATGATGATGATGTCTGAGCCACTTCCAGCTCGCCTTGGTGATTGATGCTTGCCGTCGGCATTGCAGATCAGCGAGTAGCCTCAGTACCGCAGCGTGAGCACCAGTTCTGCTGGGTGCACTCACGGGCATAGTGTCTTCGGAGGCACCTGAAACAGTGCCCTGATTTACGGGCCCAAGACCTCCGTTCCGAACTAGTCATTCGCAGGAACTCAGAGCATCTGTACAAGGAGTGGTTTTGATCTCCACAATATGAACAATGGATAGAAGTAGATGTCACCTGATTTGAGGGTCCAGGTTCCGCTGCCACCACTCGTACCAGCTGCGGTGGTCGTGGTGCAGCCTGACCGGCACGTCCCTGACGGAGCGGTGAGTTGTGCGCCCCTGGCGTCGTCCTCTCGGCCTGCTGTGTGGTGACCAGACGATGGACCCGACATTGCTCCTCAAGCAGCTCCATCAGCTGGTAAATGGTTGGTAAGTGCTCCGGGTCCTTCCCGTAGCGCTCCTCGTACGTTGTTTTGATGCTTACAGGCAGCTTCTGCAACACAATATACACCAACAAGTACGACCATTCTTGAACAGGCTGTTTCAGCTTTTCTAGAGCTTGTATGGACTCTCGTAATGGGTCCAGTACCGTGGACTGCAACGCCGCATTGCATACCGAAATATTTGGGAGGCCCATAATGCGCCCAATGTAAGTATCCAACAGCCTTCTGCTGTTTTGATACCGATTTAAAAGTAATGACAATGCCACTGAATAATTGTTCCCATCCATAGGTAGCTGACGCACCATGGAGAGCGCCTCCCCAGTCAATGATGCCCTGAGATAGTAGTGCTTTTCTGCTTCAGAAATACTCCTATTATGCACCAAAGAAATGAATAGATCATAAAAAGGTAGCCACTCTATCAACTCACCCGAGAACTTCGGAAGTTCAATAGCTGGTAGGCGTGCCATGGGTGACTGTGACGGCCTGACATCCTCCGCTGGTGACTCACCAACAGCCTCGGTTGCCTGGTCCAGCTCGATGAGCATTCGGTTCACCTCAGTGAACTCCTTGTCATATTGTTCCGATTCCTCCTCTGTCACACTCTCAGGTCCCGCTCCTAGTAGTACCTCATAGGCGTTGACAAGCTGTGGATAGACACTCTCGAAATGCCGCTTTGCTACAGTCGCCGCTGTGCTGTCTTTACGCTCGGAAACCATTCCGGCGTAATCTGACAACATACGGTATTTGGACCTAAATTGGATCTTGGCAGTCCTCGGTAACATTATTCTGCGTATTGTGTCGCGCCGAGCGCGATTCGGACCGGAGAGAGTCAGGTAATTGTTGCATTCTGTCATGTGGCAACACTGGCAGTCGGGATGACAGTTCTAATGGCGGGAGGTGGTGCCACCGGTAGAGCGCGGGGCCATCTTGTGAGAAGGTATGAGCATGGACCGTGAAGGCGATGGGACGCGCAGGACGGCTGCGCGCGTGTCTTCACGAGGTAAACTAGAGACGATCCTGGTAAGTGCTCATGCATGATTTGTATACTATAATCGACATTCCAAGCTACATGAGAGTGGAACAGGGGATTAACCATCGGTCGCTGGTTAATGTAGTTTCACGTAGTCCAATCTCGAGGTGTATATACCTCTGAAAGACAAGGGATTTGGACAGGGAATGCCCGGTCCGGCTTCCCAGGAGTGTGTGTTGAAGCCACACTGGCAAGGCATGTAGTACGGTCGATTATGAGTTGGAGTAACAGGGCCAGGTCTAGGGGGCAGGCATATGGAGGACCTCGTGGGGGCAACGCCCCCACGTCCAGCTGGTGCGTAGGGCACCAGGGTACTGACAGGCAGTACCTGCGCTGGAGGCGTAATCGGCCGTTCGGTGGGTCACTCTGGATTGGCCAGTAGACCAGACCCTCAGATATAATATATGCATGTATACGTGTACGGTAGCAACCTATATGACACATGTCTTTGGCAGCGAAGACTGAGGTGGTCCCCTCCTTCTACTCTCATGTGCAGCCATATATTGTGTATAATAGTTAATACTTTGTGGCCCCTAGCGAGTATATACCCACAGAATTCAGGCAAGTGTTTGCACACACAACGACTTGGGTACAGAGGGCGCCACAAAATGGTGGAGATGCTGGGATCTGATGTGGGAGTCCAGGAAAGGTGTTTGGCTCTCCCAGACGTAGATACACTGCGCTACATGATGGACTTTGGGTCGGGAAGCTTGGATTAATATCCGATTCCTTCGAGCCCAGAGTACCTGCTGTCGTACTTGCCTTGGAAAGTACGTATCTAATTATTTCTTCCACAGCATACATAATTACAGATTTATTGATATTTTATGTGTTTTTATCAAATAAAGAATTTTGTTGTTGTATTTAATTTGCCATTATGTCGTGAATAAGCTTATTTTGTATTCCGGGGAAAAGGGTGCACCCTAAATAAGTGTGACGCTGACGTTATAATACATTCTCTTAATAGTTATGTGTTTTAACGGATCGTAAAACATGTTAATTTTAAGTACTCATAGTCGTACGGGATACCTTTTTTGTATTGTTAGGTTTGCCAATATGTCATTTATTTGTAAGGAAATATAACCCACTTAAATGTTTGCATCTGTGATCAAAGGGTTCGGTCCGAATTGGCGTTGTGTTTTCAGAAATACATCAAGAAAGGGAAAAGGGAATGTAATTTTAAATAATAAAGTGTTACCGACATGATGAATAAGTTGGTTTCATCATCATAAATTTAAGAGCCAGGCTCTTGTCGGTGGAGTAATCGCCATTCTGTTCTTCTTTCTGCCACTGTTTTGAGCTCCTGATACGACATTACATTAACTTTCTCTTTAGCTTGGTCCATAAACGCACGTCTTGGCCTTCCTCTGCCTCTCCTTCCTTCAATTTTTCCTTCAATTATAGTTTTTATGTAATTGTCATGTCGTATCAGGTGCCCCAACATATTTCCCCTTCTAACATTAGAGATATAATTAGGACTAGTGCGGAAGAAACATTGGGTAAAGAAAAGATCACACCACGAAAGAAATGGTTAACCACAGATATTATAGATATGATGATTGAAAGAAGAAGCTTAAGGAATAGAGTGGATGAAGATAGCATAGAGAAATACAGGTACCTCTCAAATAAAATAACATTAAAGTGCAGAGAAGCAAAGGCTCAAGACATATCTGAGGCATGTAATCATATAGAAAACTTTATTAAACAAGGGAAATTAGACAAAGCCTATAGTATAGTCAGACACCTAGGAAGACATCACAAGACAAAAAGTGCTGCAATTTTGGACGAGCATGGCAAAATTTTACTAAATAATGAAGATATATTACAACGCTGGATACGATACATAGAACAATTATACAACGGAAATGGTTTAACAGATAATGACATAGAGAGAGAAATGGAAGTAGATGAAAATAAACTAGGTCCTGGTATCATTAGAGAAGAGTTTGACAGAGCATTAAATAGTATTCAAAATGGTAAAGCAGCAGGTGATGATCAAATATACATTGAACTCATAAACAAATTAGAATGTGATTTTATGAAAGATGAAATATTTACAATAGTGAAAGAGATCTACATCACAGGAGTGATTCCAAAAGATTTTCAAACTAGTAAAGTGTTACCATTGCCAAAGAAACTAAATACACTGAAGTGCGAAGAGCACAGAACGCTGAGCCTTATATCACAAGCATCTAAAATTCTCATTAAGATAGTGCAAAACAGAATAAGACCAATAACGGAGAGCTATCTGGGACCTGACCAATATGGGTTTAGGCAACAAAGAGGCACAAGAGAAGCTATTCTTGCTCTTCGACTCATCGTAGATAGGAGAATGGAACTAGGCCTGAACACTCATATAGCCTTCATAGATTTAGAGAAAGCCTTTGATAAAATAGACTGGATAAAGATGATGAACATTCTGCGTACAATAGGAATAGATTATAGAGACAGGCGAATTATACATGCACTATATAAAGATCAAGAAACCATAGTAGAAATAGGACAGGAGAAGGGAAAAGCCAAAATAAAACAGGGTGTAAGGCAGGGTTGTCCACTCTCGCCTTTGATTTTTAATATTTTCATTGAAACCGCCATTCGAGAAATTTTGGGATCAGAAAAAGGCGGTGTTAAAATTAATGGAGAAAAGTTTCACTTTATAAGATTTGCTGATGACATCGCAGCGGTAGCCGAAAATTCTGCACAGCTTGAACAGCTCGTAACAGAAATGGACCTCATTTTCACAGAATTTGGACTAAAAATAAATATAAATAAGACCAAAACATTAATTGCATCTAAGACAAACCAAATCATAGATCCCATAAAGTTGGTTTATTTAGTAATAATATTTTAACTTAAGAAGAGTAATAAGTTTTAAGTCGGAGCTGATAATATGACAAGATATGCTGGACGCAGTTAAGAGTTCATATGATTCCAATACGATTTGGAACGGATGTACTTGAATTGCTACTTGCTGTGCTGGTAACACCGTGGCGTGCCGGTTTTCATATTGACTTGTCATTGATTCTCTATCCACTCGATCCAGTGAATTTTAGCAAGTTTCAGAGCATTTCTTTGGATTTCAGGTTTTGGCTTTTAATTGCTCGTTGTTGTTGTAAATTCATTACCGATTGAGTATCCAGTGTGGTTATTTCGTGATCCAGTGTTGGGAAGCGTTTCCAAAGCGAGTTACGGCAACATTGCAGCTGTACCAATAGAGGAAACGCACCCAGCGAGAGATCGGAAATCTTTCAACTGGCGATTAATATCTAAGTACATACCTGTATGTACCCACCTACAAGTGAAACTTGTTCGGTCCCGTACCGAGTGTTTTAGGAAGTTCTTCGCGTTTCTCTGGTATTCGCCGTCGACATGGCGAGCCTTTTAATCAGGGTGAAGCTGAGGCACCTAAAATTAAACCAGGTGGTGGTAGATTCGAGGAGAATACTGCACAACTGCTCTACGGGAGGCGTCTCACAGGAAGAGTTCACAGGGATCCGGTTAAAGCTTAAGCAGTGCCTGGAAGCGTTCGACAAAGAGTTGCTCCTGTATTTGAACGTTGTACAAGATGCTGACGTTACCGAGATGACCCAGGAACAGCTCCAGGCCGAGGACACCTATACAGAATTGCAGACTGCCTGGCAAATGAACATGAAGCAGACTGGAAATCCGAGCAGTTCCAAATCTAAATTGCCAGAGCTGGGCCTTCCATCCTTTTCCGGAGACAAACTCAAATGGTGTGAGTTCTGGGACAGGTTCGCAGCGAATGTTGATGACCGAGAACTACCGGACTCAGAGAAACTTATGTATTTACTGAGCTGTCTTAAAGGAACGGCCCTAGAAACGATAGCCGGGATAACCACCACGAATGCTAACTATTCGGTGGCTCTGGAGACTTTGAAGCAACGGTTTGGATCCTAACGATACCCTCATCGATGCTCATTATACAGCTCTGAACAACCTGCAAAAGGCGGAAGACACTAGTGCCAGTTGCAGGTGTGTTTTAGACAATATTGAGCGCAATTTACGCGTCCTTGAGAAGCTGGGGGAGCCTACCGGAGGGAACAATCTGCGGGCATTGGTTCTATCAAAGTTTCCAGAGAAGGTTATTCACGAACACCACTTGACAGCCGGCGAAACCAATGACCTGACATCGATCCGGAAAAGCCTCAACCGCGTCGTGAACGCCATGGAGAAGTCTGCGGCTTTCATCCCGATCCCAGGTCTGGTTGCATCACCTGGTACTAGCACAACGGAAGCCCTACAATTCCGGACCGAGGTGCATCCTCTAGGACGCAAGAGGAAGCAAACCAGGCATGCGGATACACCACCGGTGAAGCGGCCAAAGAGGCAATGTTTGTTTTGTAATGGGAAAAACCATGCCAGCGCTGAGTGTCGGAAGTACGATACAGTGGAAGCCCGTATGAAGCAGGTGACTGGAAGGTGTCAACATTGCCTGCGAAGGAGTCATACCACAGCCGCCTGCAGGCGTAAAATATCGTGCTTCTGATGCAAAGGAGATCACATGGTGATGTTCTGTCCAAAGCCAAGGACGCAGGCAAACGGTGAGAAGCAAGACAACTGTCCCCAAGTGGAGTCTTTGTGTGCCTCCACTAAAGGTTATACTTTTTTGCAGACCGCAGTGGCAACGCTGCAAAACCCTAGCTCAGAGAAGGCAATAAAAGGACGGGTCCTCTTGGACAGTGGCTCGCAGAGGAGCTATATGAGTCAGGAAGCAGCAAGGAACCTAGGCCTTTCGGCCCTTAAGGAAGAGCTTCTACTCATCTTCACGTTTGGAGCTTCAGAGCCACGGAAGATGTCGAGTCCTTCCACCTCAGTCATCATCACTACCAAGCGTGGCATTAGTAAGAAGTTGACAGTAAATATTGTGCCAAGGATCACAGACCGAATCTCGGTGGCATCATTGCAGCACCCAGGAGTTGACATACTAGCAGACGATGATACAGTAGGAGAAGCAGTTGATTTGCTCATCGGGAATGACTTCTACAGTTCCATCCTAAGGGGGGATAAGATCCAGGTCTCAGCCAACTGCTACTTATTGAATACTGACCTCGGATGGGTTTTATCTGGACACCTGACTCCTGAAGAACCCAGTGATGCCCTCTCCGTGGTGACTTACTGCCAATGCCACGTGCCCAGCTGTCCATACTTCACCGAGCCTGACCTACCCTTAAGGAACATAGATATCAAATTCCTGTGGTCATTAGAAAACATAGGGATTACAGACTCTCCTAAGGCTACAAGACAGGACGAGGCTGTTCGTCACTTCAATGATACGGTACGTTATCAGGATGGTCGCTACATGGTGAGGTAGCCATGGATCCAGTACCCACCAGACTTACCATCGAACTTCGGCTTGGCGTTAGGCAGATTGAAGAGTGTCCTGAGGAGACTAGATGCAGAGTCCCTTAGCGAATATGACGCTATCTTGAAGGAACAGCTGGAACTCGGCATTATTGAAGTTGTTGGAGCGGAACCAAATGCAGACGTAGACCACCCTCTTCATTACTTAGCCCATCATATGGTTAATCAAAAGGGGGGAAAGAGGGGGCGCGTTGTCTACGACGCATCTGCGAAGGTATCAGGACAGAAGAGCCTCAATGAGTGCCTTTACAGCGGCCCTTCTATGCTGGAAGACCTGACAGCGCTATTACTGAAGTTTCGCACGAAGAGGTACGGCATACTAGCTGACGTAGAAAAGGCGTTCCTGCAGGTAGCACTTCAAGAGGATGATCGCGATGTCACAAGGTTCCTATGGATAAAGGACATCACCAGAGATGCTATAGAAGATAACATACTGTATCTGAGGTTCCGTAGAGTCGCCTTTGGTATTGTCGCAAGCCCCTTCCTGCTCCAGGCCACAATCCGGCATCATATATGTCAGACAAACAAGGCTGTGCTGAAGCCTGTTGCAGATAAGTGTTATGTGGATAACCTAGTGACTGGGGCCGACACTCTGCAGGAGGCTGAGGAGATATACAACCAAACTAGGATCGTATTTAAGCAACTGTCCATGAACATGAGGGACTGGATTTCAAACGACCAGAGCTTCATGGACATGATACCGGAAGACCTACGATCAGTCAACCGTGACCACGTCAAGGTATTGGGACTAATATGGAAGGTCCAGGAAGATAAACTTAAATTGAACTTGACGGAGAGCCACTTTAGCACACAGCCTCCAGTGGATACGTAGAGGAAAGTACTCCGGGCTTTGGCACGTGTCTATGACCCTTGCGGATTTGTATGTCCGCTCGTACTCTCGATGAAGCTTATTTTTCAAAACATATGTGAAAAGAAATATAAATGGGACGCGGAGCTGACCCCGGACATAGCCTTGTCTGTCAAGAGCGTTTTGGAAGGCCTTAAGATTATTGAGGAAGTTGAGATACCCCGGTACATAGAATCAGACACATCTGAGAGTGGTGTGAAGTACCATCTGCACTGCTTCACAGACGCAGCAAAAGACGCATATGCTGCAGTCGTATACCTCAAAGTCATAAGAGAAGGACAAGCTCAAACAATTTCCTTTATAATGGCAAAATCGCATGTGTCTCAAGCCAAGGACAAGGATGATTTGAAAATACCTAAACTTGAGCTTCTTGGATTTTTGATCGGCAGCAGACTCCTGAAATTCGTAAAAAGACACCTTGAGCTTGACATAGATAAGGAGTATCTGTGGTCGGACAGCTTGGTAGTACTCAGTTGGATGAGATCGAACAAATTGCTCCCACCCTTCGTCGCTAATAGAGTAAATGAGATCAAACGGGATCACCCGAACACTGAAATGCTCTACGTCCACACAAAGTCAAACCCTGCTGATATTGCTACTCGTCCAGAGTTATTCCAGGAAAAGATGAAACTTTGGTTCAACGGACCCGATTTCCTCGTCGAAGATGAATCCAACTGGCCATCAAACAGACTTTATGAGGCACATCAAAACCTTCTTTCAGTTGGGGAGGTCCCGGGTAACCCAGGTGATCCAACTCAGGAGATACCCACCAATGGTGATTTGGGTGAGAGTCAATCAATGGAGCCGGAGAATAATTGCTGTAACCCCAACGAAGATGAGCCTATGGAGATTCAAGAGTCAAGTATGCCCATGGAGGACGAGGAGTATCCTACTGACGGACCAATGGAACTTGACAATCCTGGCGATCACATACAGGGACGAAGCAATCAGCAGCAAGTTAGCATGGCCAACACCGTGACTGAATTAAAAGCATTACAGAAAGATCACTTCCAAGAAGAACTGGAAGGGAAGAGAACACATCTAGCAAGAAATCTGGACCTCTTTATTGACGTGGATGGTGTGTTAAGGTGCCGGGGACGTATGGCAAACACAACCTGGAGCTATGATATGAAGTATCCAATACTGCTGCCAAAGACCTCAGAGTTCACAGAGAAGATAATAAGAGAAACTCATGAGAGCAATTATCATGTTGGAGCTCCACATACATTGAGTATTATCAGGGAACGATATTGGATACCCCAAGGAAAAGCCCAGGTTCTGAAGGTGATAAGGAGATGCTCGCAGTGTATCAAACATGGCGGAGGCCCATATCGGTTACCATCTGCACCGGCGTTACCACCAGAACGAGTGAATTATAGCAGACCCTATACATACACGGCACTCGACTATCTGGGCCCGCTTTACGTAAGCACTCCAAGTGGTAAGGAGAAGAGATGGATAGCGTTATTCACATGTTTGACGGTAAGAGCGTTGCACCTTGAGATCGTGAAAGACCTGTCGGCTGAAGAATGTCTCCTAGCCTTACGGAGATTTGCAGCGACTAGAAACAAACCACAAAAATTATACTCGGACAACGCCACGTGTTTCAAGTTGGTTTCTGAGGTGGTGCAGAATCCGTATTGCATCAAGAACGATATCCAATGGAAGTTTATACCTCAGTTAGCTCCGTGGCACGGAGGGTATTATGAACGTCTTGTAGCTCTGGTGAAGCACTGCTTAAAACGAACCCTCGAGAAGCACCTCCTTAATGATACCAGACTATTGACAGTGGTGAAAGAGGTGGAGGCAGTGCTCAATTCAAGACCGCTGGCGAGAGTCGGCACTGAGGTGGAACATGTCTTATGTCCGGCAGATTTCTTGAGTATGGGACAATGTTTAACATTCAGACCCTCTGCCGCTGAAGTTCCTGTGGACAGTACGACTACGAAGCGCGACTTGATAGAGAGCTGGAAGAGAGGTCACAAGATTTTAGAGGAGTTCAAAAGAATGTTCATTGGACAATACCTCGCGAGTCTCAGAGAAAGGTACAACCATACACCTAAGCAGCCCAGAGTCATGTCTCACCAGAAGCCACAAGTAGGTGACATTGTCCAGATTAAATCTGATCTGACAAACAGGAACTTGTGGAAAGTAGGCAAAATCGGCGATTTAATTAAAGGAAGAGACGGAGAGTGTAGGGTTGCAAGAATCAAGGTGGGCGATTCTACATTGACGCGTTCCATTGGTCATCTCTACCCCTTGGAGATAGATGACGAGACGACTGAGGTAGAATCAGTAGCGAGGAACGTGACTGAGACGGCGGACATGGACGTACCTGACGCCAATGTTCATGAGGCGCTGGGTGACCAAGTTGACGCCGACATAGAATCCCCTGCTGACTGTGAAGCGACAAGTCCTCATGAAGCCCCACTACTGGAAGAACAGCACGAAGAGAGAGGCGAGAGAAAGAGCATGAGAGTCGCAGCCATTCGTGCCAGGGATAAAATCCTGGAGTGGACGCGACACCTACTCGCCCTGCTGCAGTAACCTTCTTCGCTGTTGGGAGTGTCGCGCCGAGCGCGATTCGGACCGGAGAGAGTCAGGTAATTGTTGCATTCTGTCATGTGGCAACACTGGCAGTCGGGATGACAGTTCTAATGGCGGGAGGTGGTGCCACCGGCAGAGCGCGGGGCTATCTTGTGAGAAGGTATGAGCATGGACCGTGAAGGCGATGGGACGCGCAGGACGGCTGCGCGCGTGTCTTCACGAGGTAAACTAGAGACGATCCTGGTAAGTGCTCATGCATGATTTGTATACTATAATCGACATTCCAAGCTACATGAGAGTGGAACAGGGGATTAACCAACGGTCGCTGGTTAATGTAGTTTCACGTAGTCCAATCTCGAGGTGTATATACCTCTGAAAGACAAGGGATTTGGACAGGGAATGCCCGGTCCGGCTTCCCAGGAGTGTGTGTTGAAGCCACACTGGCAAGGCATGTAGTACGGTCGATTATGAGTTGGAGTAACAGGGCCAGGTCTAGGGGGCAGGCATATGGAGGACCTCGTGGGGGCAACGCCCCCACGTCCAGCTGGTGCGTAGGGCACCAGGGTACTGACAGGCAGTACCTGCGCTGGAGGCGTAATCGGCCGTACGGTGGGTCACTCTGGATTGGCCAGTAGACCAGACTCAGATATAATATATGCATGTATACGTGTACGGTAGCAACCTATATGACACATGTCTTTGGCAGCGAAGACGGAGGTGGTCCCCTCCTTCTACTCTCATGTGCAGCCATATATTGTGTATAATAGTTAATAATTTGTGGCCCCTAGCGAGTATATACCCATAGAATTCAGGCAAGTGTTACACACACAACGACTTGGGTATATAGGGCGCCACATATTGAATGGTATCTGTCTCTAAATACCTAAACGTATAGCTTAAATAATACAATTGCTACAATCGTGATGTAAGCTAACAATTTATATGCACAATTTGCAATAATAATACACGTTAACTGACAAATTTGATCATGAATATGGACACTTCACTCTTATATCGTGTCAGCACTGAACTGCAGGCTGCCGATATTTGTTACTAACTGTAATTAACTGATTAACAATGAATTTTCTTGGATAAAACTATACAATCGAAACGAAAGTCAATAAGTAGTGTCACTTGACACTGTCATTTGTGAACGAATGAGTGAATTGAAGTTAGCTAGTGTTGCTATGTGAAACTCAACAACTGAATGAATTGAAGTGAACTATTATCTTTACTGACTACCAACCGAAATGAAGTGTCCGATCCGGTGAGTGAATGAACTTGATGCTTGATGTAACGCCGCGTTGCCTCGTACCTTGACGAACTGAACAATGGCCGCTTGCTGACGATGACTCAACCTTGAAGTCCGCGCGATGTATAATGTCTGCAGTTTTACGATGATGATGCACACTAATGCCGCACTAATGAACACTTTAAACATCTACGTAAATAATGCCCATCCGCGCACTGATTGTAATGTTTATGACGGTTACGTACTTGCAACAGTAATTCAGGTATTTTGCTCGTTGCGCCGCGCGTCGTGCAGTACCTGCTTTATCTTTTCTTGATTTTATGATGATTTTCAATATATTCCCCTCATGGGTGCCACCAAAAATGTGCCTTTTTTGGCCTTGTTCAATACTTATGAGTTTGAAGGAGTCTCTCGGAAGGGGCCGCCGTGGGTCGCTGAGTCAAAGCGCCGTCTGTATCGTGCTGGATTGGGTTCGGATGACGATTAGAGTTGAAAGACGTGGTGACTTATAAACGTTTACTTAACATTTATCGTGTTCCGCCCACAAGGGTGACTCGATACACCAGTAACACACACACACACACGTTTACTTTAACTAGGTTAGGTTCTGAATTTATAGGAATCGCGCCGCGCGAACCTACTTGAGGATGAATTGCTTGAGTATCAGTGCGCCCACGCACCTTACACGTCACTGAGCTATTACACCATGTATAATAATTAAATTGAAATTTGAACTCAGACCGCAGCCATCATGGCTCGAGGTAGTTGACAAGAAGAGAGTGAGACAGTCTAGCCACACTAATGGCAGAATAAAAACGGAAATGGAGTTTCCATAGTGTAGCCACGCTAACATGGTATTGATAGTAATAAGAGGCGTTTTTGCGTGAACACGTCGTGCCAACATGCCAAAGCATTGCGAGAATTAAATTGATATCTCATTTTAATGCAAAATGTTAGTGTTTAATTGAATGTGTACTCACACATTGATAGAGGTAATATGGCTAGGCAGCGTGGCATTATGATACGTGAGACCTGCGGAATAGTACGCGATATTGTTTTGTTTATGTTAGGTATATGTAGCTATGTACCTACGGCACTTAAAGGGTTTATTATTTATGTTGATTATATTTATGGCAGAACGTTGTGATATGATAAGTAATGATAACGTTTGTTTGTTTTCTTATGTTTTGTTTCGTTCAAGTTGTATATTACGCAAATAAATTAAATGTTGTGAATGAATACAATAACTTTTATTGCATTCGTAATTCATTTAATTGGTCAACCATTATAGGTGAGAAATTAACTCTGTATCACGAAGATAATCAAAAATATACGGCTCATACCATGGTGACTAAAAATCCAAACTCTCGGCTCAAAGCCAAATGTCTTCGGCCGTCTGCCAAATTGTAGATAACTGTGAAGTTATAGAGAAGTAAAGTGATTAGGGTAAACTGGTATCACGGTTATGTCATATGTTTTGTGATATCACGAGCTGTCAAAAAAGCTAATCAGTTGTAAAGCTAAGTCAGTGCAACAAACAGATAGACACTGAATTTTCCCCTTATCTATTAACAAAAAGATACAACGCAGTAATTATGTGTACTCAAGAGTGAACACTAGAGCCGCTATCTCATGTAGTGATGACTGGTGATAGGTCTGGCAGGCAAAGGTCAGACTGTACCTACTCTAGGTATGCTTCTACTACGATTACTACATAATTTCTTACTGTAATTAAACATAGTATTGAACAGTATTCCAGCTTATGACAACAAATAGGCTTGTGACCTAAGATTTATTTACGATACTGGTTAGTATTTGGAGAGGAACAAATTGTTTGTATGAGAGCAACTACCACATTGGGGAATGGATGAAAATTTTAGGAATGCCTAATTTTTTTTTGTGATAGGAATAACCTTCCTTAGCACCAGAAAAAAGTTGCAGACTTTTCAGGTGTGTCAATTTTTTTTTTTTAATATAAACTGTTTCCTCACTTAGGTACGTTTTGGGTTTAGGACGGCAAATAAGAAACTTTGCTTGGTCCATCTCATATTACAAAAAAATATCTTAAAAATTTTAAGATATTTTTTTGTATATAGCTGCTGCAGCTGTATTTGTAATTGCCAGGGTCAGATATTTAAATTTTTTTTTGTAATTTGAGACGGATCAAGAAAAGTTTTTCATTCGTCGTCCTAACCCCATAACGTTAGTGAGGAAACTGTTTATATTTTTCAAAAATAATTGACGCAGCTGACAAGTCTGCAACTTTTTTCTGTTGCTAAGGAAGGTTATTCCTATCACCAAAAAAATAATCAGGCACTTCTAATATTTTCATCCATTCCCCATTAAAGAACGTAAATACCCAAAAAAATGTGTTAAAGACGGACCCTCGCTGGCGGCAGGCGAAACGCTTCATACTAATTGACGTTAAAGTATGATGTCACACGTTGCAATTCATACTTATCATTGAATGGAAAATCAAGTAAATTGCTGTTTCGGTCGCGAAATAAGTACTACTTTTAGGTCCATAGTTGTTATACAATTTTGTTTCTATAAAAGCGTAGGGATTCTATTGACAGCTTTAACTCTTCGGCATTGAAATAAACAAAATTGAACACAATCCTTTGTCTCGCGGAAACGATGAAGGAGAGATTGTTTTTGGCAGTTTAACGAAACTTTCGAAATTAAGATACGTACAATTAGACTAAGACTGCGTGTAAGACTTAAGTTTCGGTCAAAGAGGAACATTTAAAAATTATTCGCCACGAGCGGGATTTGAACCCGCAACCTCTGGAATCCGTCCATTGCTCTTATCCAACTGAGCTACCGTGGGTCCCGCTAGTGGCAACGAATCTTTCAATCCCTTCACTCTTCTAAGTAACCAAAACTAATTATTAAACTTAGAATTTCGTTAGCGGACGTTTCTGCTTAGTATATATTTATTGTAAGACTTGTTATGAAGTGAATGACCTTACTATCTGTCAAATATTAAAGATGTCAACAGCAATCATTGTACTAACATGTTATGAGAATGATTACAAACAAAATAACAAATTCGGAGAGTTCGAACAATCTTGTTTTCTGTTTTTATTCATCCCGATTGTGTTAAAAACTACGTTATCAATAAATAATGATATGACAAAATATTGATAACTTTTAATTATGCTGATATGACAGGTCAAGTGGCAAATTTGTTTTTGTATATGATAGACTGTAGAATTTACTGGATAGAGAATAGTTTTCAGTTTTTCATATTTTATTTTGTGATGATGCTAACGACTATCAATGCCTAAACACAGTCTTGCACCTAGAGGTAAGTACCATTTCACAATGATTTTGTTGAGTAAGTAAGTTAATATTTATTTGTGGTACTCAGGTTACATAAAATATGACAATATAATAAAAACCTAAAATGTTCAGCATTACAAGAACTACAAACTAAAGCTAATTCTAACTTTCATGAGCATGCAATTTGCTTAAGCATTGTTAAAATTACATAAGTATAAAAAAAATACACATTTTACATATTTACGAAACTTCTATTTAAAAAAAACTCATCAATGGTGTAATATGATCTCTCAGTTTTAATTTCAATTTGTTATTAAACATTGACGTATATAATTATTTTCTCTTTTACAAATTAATTTCGCAAAACGCAAACAATCGCAACACCAGATAATGCAATTTTATTGCCTGTTTCGTTTAAATATTTCCATTTATAGCACTGGATTACTCTTTATAATCAGGATATTGTGTTTCACGTTACGGCAAATGATGTCACTCACTTACAAGTAGCCAGGGAAATACTGATTACTAGCAGTCCTACCACGTGCTATAGACATGACAAACACACACAGGCAACGTGATTATAGCCCCCCACGCGGGTCCTACCTCAAATTACGAAGAAAACAGGTGCAGGTTTGGATTAAGATATAGCCTTTGTTCATTTCAAAGCTACACTATTATGAGAAATATTTTTTTGAAATCCGATACCTAGCTTTGGAGACTACACACTAAATATAAATTTACAAAGCTGCTAACATCACAGACTTTACTATTAGATTACTACGCTTCCCGGTTTATAAAAAAACCGGACAAGTGCGAGTCGGACTCGCGCACGAAGGGTTCCGTAAGTATACCATTATCTATAAAAACAGAAAAAAAACACGTTTGTTGTATGAAAAAAAAACATATAAAAAAAAATTGTAAATGTTTATTTTATTCTGCTTTTTAGTATTTGTTGTTATAGCGGCAACAGAAATACATCATCTGTGAAAATTTCAACTGTCTAACTATCACGGTTCTTGAGATACAGCCTGGTGACAGACGGACATACAGACAGACAGACAAACAGACAGACCGACAGAAGGACAGCGGAGTCTTAGTAATAGGATCCCGTTTAACTCTTTGAGTACAGAACCCTAAAAATGGCAGTAGTAAGTACCTACATAATTTACATATAATGAATGTACTTAAAAGGGAAACTATCACGCCTAGGTAGGCATACTCGTAACTAGTTATAGTCGACCAACTCAAAAAATGTACTTGGAAAGGCCATCATCATCATCATCATATCAGCCGAAAGACGTCCACTGCTGGACAAAGGCCTCCCGCAAAGAGTGCCACAATGACCGGTCCTGCACCTGTACCAGGTCATCAGTCCACCTTGTGGGGGGGGGGGGTCTACCCACGCTGCACCTGCCGGTACGTGGTCACCACTCGAGAACCTTTCCGCCCCAGTGGCCATCGGTTGCATGAGGTAATCCTCTTTATTGTTAGTATTGATAAACCTGTTTTACAACGCATGCAGACTTTACACATAACACTAACTACCCGGATGCTTAATAGGGAACATAATTATACTGAAACTAATGAAATAAAACACTGATGTCATTGTTTACCTTCATTATGAGCATTTATCAGCAAACAATCTAGTCCACACTGAAATGTCGCTCCTCTTTTCAACATTCAGGTGGGTTAGGGCCTTTTGAGTATAGAGAGCTGATAGTCCGTATATTGTGTTTTATTGCAGTTTAACGTGAGCTTAGTAAACACTGTGTGATTGTCTACTTAGTCAATTGTTGATTTTAAACTGAATGTATGCGAAAACTTTCAAGCCCCACACGCCACTCTGATTATTGTAACGAGCTGATAGATTGCGTAACGTTTTGTAAATTTAAATGTCCATTTCTGTATGGGAAAACGACAGTTGAGATATTTTAGCGTCGTCCGAAAAGATCCGCATTTACCCCTCAGGCATTACAAAAAGAAATAACGAGGGCGGGTTGCCATCGTCAACCACCGTTTAGAGGCTGGTTTATTTATTTAATCGTATGGCATTCAAAACAGAAACATAATAACTATAAATTAATTCTAAGGTTTGTCAGCCACTTGATGGCCTTGTCGCCAAGGGTGATCAGGTCTTCTGGGGTCCGTCGGCGTAACGCGTTATGGGGCAATCCTCGATTATATGGCGAATCGTTTGTTCTTCGGCACCGCACGAGCAAGTTGGGGATTCCACCCATCCGCAACGGTGTTTATAGTGAGCGCAGCGATCACCGTGGCCAGTACGGAGTCGGTTGATGTGACACCAGTCCCGCCTTAGGAGATCGAACCCTTCTATACAGGAGCCCGGTGCAATAGAGGATCCCAGTTTTCCTACCATCTGGTAAACGTTAAATATGGCACCGGCTGCTGTTATCCCAATAATTTACTTTAAAAAACAAAGGTTTAGTCGACTTCAATTCAGTACTCCACCTTATTTGAAGAGTTCCCTCGATGTCTACAGGATCCCATTATCAGATCCTGATCTGAATCACCTGGAAAGGACTCTTTCATTCAATCAAAAAATACTTTTCAGAACTGATCCAGGGGTCTTCGAGTAATCGAGGAAAATACATAAAAAAGAAAATATTCCGACCAATTGACAACCTCCTCTTTTTTAAAAGTCTGTTAAAAAGAACTGTCTTTCCAATAGAGTGATGTAAATGGACGATTACCGACTATTTGATACAACCGATTATAAAGTATAACCCATTTATTATAAAGGTAACCTCACTTTCAATCTATACTACATACATACATACATACATACATACATACAATCACGCCTTTATCCCTAAAAGGGGTAGGCAGAGCACATGAAACTTGTGTTCCATTGCCACTTTTAGCATAAATGTGGGTATAGAAGATCGACAAAATGTGATGTTGCAGTGATAGGTTGCTAGTCCATCGCCCACAACACACTTCAACCCTGTTCCCTTAGTCGACTCTTACGACACCCACAATCTATACTACTAATATTATAAAGACGAAAAGTCTGTGTGATTGTAGATATGTAAAATGTAAGTTTGTATGTAATGCGTAATCTCCGGAACCACATCTGATTTAAAAAAAATCTTTCCCCTGTATATAAAATGGATTTTCTGGATGGGCATAGGCTATATTTTATATCCCACTGGTTTGATTGCGTTTTATGCAATAGGTAAGCGAAGCCGCGCGAGCAGCTAGTCTCTAATACACTGCCCAAAAGTGTCCAGGGATCAAGTACGTTTTAGAGTATCATCATCATCATCATCATATCAGCCGAAAGACGTCCACTGCTGTACATTGGCCTCCCCCAAAGAGTGCCCCAATGGCCGGTCCTGCGCCACCCGCAACCAGCGGACTCCCGCGACCTTTACCAGGTCATCAGTCCATCTTGCCTACCCACGCCGTGCCTTCCGGTACGTGGTCGCCACTCGAGAACCTTTCCGCCCCAACGGCCATCGGTTCTACGTGCAATGTGTGTTTTAGAGAATAGCTGCAATTGAAATTTGTTATAGGAAAATAACTCTCTCTTACTCTCTCTCTCTCTTTTATTCTGGACCTTTAAACTTTAATTACTTCGGTATTGCCAGTATCGCCACGGTTGGATGGGCTGGTATTACAGCGATTGAAGTATGATAAAAAACCGGCCAAGTGCGAGTCGGACTCGCGCACGAAGGGTTCCGTACCATTATCAATAAAAATATTTATTTTATTTTGTTTTTAGTATTTGTTGTTATAGCGGCAACAGAAATACATCAACTGTGAAAATTTCAACTGGAACTATCACGGTATCAGTGAGATACAGCCTGGTGGCAGACAGACGGACGGGCGGACGGACGGACAGCGGAGTCTTAGTAATAGGGTCCCGTTTTACTCTTTGAGTACGGAACCCTAAAAAAGCAAAAAAAAAAATTACTAGATCCTAGATACTTTTGGGCAGTGTATTTGTATGACAAGACTCCCGATTGCAATGTAAATGACAAACATACACACAGTGTAATATGGTTTCTATTACTGCAGCGTGAGCTATCATGCTCGTGCCCTCGATCCAAAATATTCGCGTACTGTAGGTATGGTTCCAGTGGAATTTCCATCCGCGAACGCTCCAGCTGTGGAATGAACTTCGATGCCGAGGATTTTCCGAATTTTTATTAAAAATAACAATGTGCGGATTTTTAGAGGCACCGCAAAAGCTGAGCTTGCAGTCGTTCATACGCTACGGTTATCGAATACCGTGTAATTGTACCTAACGCTTAAAAAAAATAAGATAAGTCTTAAAATTTGCACAACGCAGTATACAGTGAAGGAAAATCTGAAGCTATAAGAGATACGATTTGGTTGTAGGTGTCACGAAGCCGACAAAAAAAAATTGTCTTAAATCGGAGTTGATTATTCTGACTTTCCGTAAATAAAACAATGCAATACGGCATTTGTCTGTGATCATAGGAAATGTTATAATAGCGAGCTTGGTTTATACTTATCTATACTAATATGTATTATAAAGAAGACAGGTCTGTGAGATGGTAGCTTTGTCAGATTGTATGTAATGGGTAATTATAAAGAAGACAGGCCTATGAGATGGAAGCTTTGTCAGATTGTATATAATGGGTAATTATAAAGAAGACAGGTCTGTGAGATGGTAGCTTTGTCAGGTTGTATGCAATGGGTAATTATAAAGAAGACAGGTCTGTGAGATGGTAGCTTTGTCAGGTTGTATGTAATGGGTAATTATAAAGAAGACAGGTCTGTGAGATGGTAGCTTTGTCAGATTGTATGTAATGGGTAATTATAAAGAAGACAGGTCTGTGAGATGGAAGCTTTGTCAGAGTGTATGTAATGGGTAATTAAAAAGAAGACAGGTCTGTGAGATGGTAGCTTTGTCAGATTGTATGTAATGGGTAATTATAAAGAAGACAGGTCTGTGAGATGGTAGCTTTGTCAGATTGTATGTAATGGGTAATTATAAAGAAGACAGGTCTGTGAGATGGTAGCTTTGTCAGAGTGTATGTAATGGGTAATTAAAAAAAAGACAGGTCTGTGAGATGGTAGCTTTGTCAGATTGTATGTAATGGGTAATTATAAAGAAGACAGGTCTGTGAGATGGTAGCTTTGTCAGATTGTATGTAATGGATAATTATAAAGAAGACAGGTCTGTGAGATGGTAGCTTTGTCAGATTGTATGTAATGGGTAATTATAAAGAAGACAGGTCTGTGAGATGGAAGCTTTGTCAGAGTGTATGTAATGGGTAATTAAAAAGAAGACAGGTCTGTGAGATGGTAGCTTTGTCAGGTTGTATGTAATGGGTAATTATAAAGAAGACAGGTCTGTGAGATGGTAGCTTTGTCAGATTGTATGTAATGGGTAATTATAAAGAAGACAGGCCTGTGAGATGGAAGCTTTGTCAGAGTGTATGTAATGGGTAATTAAAAAGAAGACAGGTCTGTGAGATGGTAGCTTTGTCAGGTTGTATGTAATGGGTAATTATAAAGAAGACAGGTCTGTGAGATGGTAGCTTTGTCAGGTTGTATGTAATGGGTAATTATAAAGAAGACAGGTCTGTGAGATGGTAGCTTTGTCAGGTTGTATGTAATGGGTAATTATAAAGAAGACAGGTCTGTGAGATGGTAGCTTTGTCAGGTTGTATGTAATGGGTAATTATAAAGAAGACAGGTCTGTGAGATGGTAGCTTTGTCAGGTTGTATGTAATGGGTAATTATAAAGAAGACAGGTCTGTGAGATGGTAGCTTTGTCAGAGTGTATGTAATGGGTAATTATAAAGAAGACAGGTCTGTGAGATGGTAGCTTTGTCAGGTTGTATGTAATGGGTAATTATAAAGAAGACAGGTCTGTGAGATGGTAGCTTTGTCAGGTTGTATGTAATGGGTAATTATAAAGAAGACAGGTCTGTGAAATGGTAGCTTTGTCAGAGTGTATGTAATGGGTAATTATAAAGAAGACAGGTCTGTGAAATGGTAGCTTTGTCAGAGTGTATGTAATGGGTAATTATAAAGAAGACAGGTCTGTGAAATGGTAGCTTTGTCAGAGTGTATGTAATGGGTAATTATAAAGAAGACAGGTCTGTGAGATGGTAGCTTTGTCTGAGTGTATGTAATGGGTAATTAAAAAGAAGACAGGTCTGTGAGATGGTAGCTTTGTCAGAGTGTATGTAATGGGTAATTATAAAGAAGACAGGTCTGTGAAATGGTAGCTTTGTCAGAGTGTATGTAATGGGTAATTATAAAGAAGACAGGTCTGTGAAATGGTAGCTTTGTCAGAGTGTATGTAATGGGTAATTATAAAGAAGACAGGTCTGTGAGATGGTAGCTTTGTCTGAGTGTATGTAATGGGTAATTAAAAAGAAGACAGGTCTGTGAGATGGTAGCTTTGTCAGAGTGTATGTAATGGGTAATTATAAAGAAGACAGGTCTGTGAAATGGTAGCTTTGTCAGAGTGTATGTAATGGGTAATTATAAAGAAGACAGGTCTGTGAGATGGTAGCTTTGTCAGAGTGTATGTAATGGGTAATTATAAAGAAGACAGGTCTGTGAAATGGTAGCTTTGTCAGAGTGTATGTAATGGGTAATTATAAAGAAGACAGGTCTGTGAAATGGTAGCTTTGTCAGAGTGTATGTAATGGGTAATTATAAAGAAGACAGGTCTGTGAAATGGTAGCTTTGTCAGAGTGTATGTAATGGGTAATTATAAAGAAGACAGGTCTGTGAAATGGTAGCTTTGTCAGAGTGTATATAATGGGTAATTATAAAGAAGACAGGTCTGTGAAATGGTAGCTTTGTCTGAGTGTATGTAATGGGTAATTAAAAAGAAGACAGGTCTGTGAAATGGTAGCTTTGTCTGAGTGTATGTAATGGGTAATTAAAAAGAAGACAGGTCTGTGAAATGGTAGCTTTGTCAGAGTGTATATAATGGGTAATTATAAAGAAGACAGGTCTGTGAAATGGTAGCTTTGTCTGAGTGTATGTAATGGGTAATTAAAAAGAAGACAGGTCTGTGAAATGGTAGCTTTGTCTGAGTGTATGTAATGGGTAATTAAAAAGAAGACAGGTCTGTGAAATGGTAGCTTTGTCAGAGTGTATATAATGGGTAATTATAAAGAAGACAGGTCTGTGAGATGGTAGCTTTGTCTGAGTGTATGTAATGGGTAATTAAAAAGAAGACAGGTCTGTGAGATGGTAGCTTTGTCTGAGTGTATGTAATGGGTAATTAAAAAGAAGACAGGTCTGTGAAATGGTAGCTTTGTCAGAGTGTATGTAATGGGTAATTATAAAGAAGACAGGTCTGTGAAATGGTAGCTTTGTCAGAGTGTATGTAATGGGTAATTATAAAGAAGACAGGTCTGTGAAATGGTAGCTTTGTCAGAGTGTATGTAATGGGTAATTATAAAGAAGACAGGTCTGTGAAATGGTAGCTTTGTCAGAGTGTATGTAATGGGTAATTATAAAGAAGACAGGTCTGTGAGATGGTAGCTTTGTCTGAGTGTATGTAATGGGTAATTAAAAAGAAGACAGGTCTGTGAGATGGTAGCTTTGTCAGAGTGTATGTAATGGGTAATTATAAAGAAGACAGGTCTGTGAAATGGTAGCTTTGTCAGAGTGTATGTAATGGGTAATTATAAAGAAGACAGGTCTGTGAAATGGTAGCTTTGTCAGAGTGTATGTAATGGGTAATTATAAAGAAGACAGGTCTGTGAAATGGTAGCTTTGTCAGAGTGTATGTAATGGGTAATTATAAAGAAGACAGGTCTGTGAAATGGTAGCTTTGTCAGAGTGTATGTAATGGGTAATTATAAAGAAGACAGGTCTGTGAGATGGTAGCTTTGTCTGAGTGTATGTAATGGGTAATTAAAAAGAAGACAGGTCTGTGAGATGGTAGCTTTGTCAGAGTGTATGTAATGGGTAATTATAAAGAAGACAGGTCTGTGAAATGGTAGCTTTGTCAGAGTGTATGTAATGGGTAATTATAAAGAAGACAGGTCTGTGAAATGGTAGCTTTGTCAGAGTGTATGTAATGGGTAATTATAAAGAAGACAGGTCTGTGAGATGGTAGCTTTGTCTGAGTGTATGTAATGGGTAATTAAAAAGAAGACAGGTCTGTGAGATGGTAGCTTTGTCAGAGTATATGTAATGGGTAATTATAAAGAAGACAGGTCTGTGAAATGGTAGCTTTGTCAGAGTGTATGTAATGGGTAATTATAAAGAAGACAGGTCTGTGAAATGGTAGCTTTGTCAGAGTGTATGTAATGGGTAATTATAAAGAAGACAGGTCTGTGAAATGGTAGCTTTGTCAGAGTGTATGTAATGGGTAATTATAAAGAAGACAGGTCTGTGAAATGGTAGCTTTGTCTGAGTGTATGTAATGGGTAATTAAAAAGAAGACAGGTCTGTGAAATGGTAGCTTTGTCTGAGTGTATGTAATGGGTAATTAAAAAGAAGACAGGTCTGTGAAATGGTAGCTTTGTCTGAGTGTATGTAATGGGTAATTATAAAGAAGACAGGTCTGTGAGATGGTAGCTTTGTCTGAGTGTATGTAATGGGTAATTAAAAAGAAGACAGGTCTGTGAAATGGTAGCTTTGTCTGAGTGTATGTAATGGGTAATTAAAAAGAAGACAGGTCTGTGAAATGGTAGCTTTGTCAGAGTGTATATAATGGGTAATTATAAAGAAGACAGGTCTGTGAAATGGTAGCTTTGTCTGAGTGTATGTAATGGGTAATTAAAAAGAAGACAGGTCTGTGAAATGGTAGCTTTGTCTGAGTGTATGTAATGGGTAATTAAAAAGAAGACAGGTCTGTGAAATGGTAGCTTTGTCAGAGTGTATATAATGGGTAATTATAAAGAAGACAGGTCTGTGAGATGGTAGCTTTGTCTGAGTGTATGTAATGGGTAATTAAAAAGAAGACAGGTCTGTGAGATGGTAGCTTTGTCTGAGTGTATGTAATTGGTAATTAAAAAGAAGACAGGTCTGTGAAATGGTAGCTTTGTCAGAGTGTATATAATGGGTAATTATAAAGAAGACAGGTCTGTGAAATGGTAGCTTTGTCTGAGTGTATGTAATGGGTAATTAAAAAGAAGACAGGTCTGTGAGATGGTAGCTTTGTCTGAGTGTATGTAATGGGTAATTAAAAAGAAGACAGGTCTGTGAAATGGTAGCTTTGTCAGAGTGTATATAATGGGTAATTATAAAGAAGACAGGTCTGTGAAATGGTAGCTTTGTCTGAGTGTATGTAATGGGTAATTAAAAAGAAGACAGGTCTGTGAAATGGTAGCTTTGTCTGAGTGTATGTAATGGGTAATTAAAAAGAAGACAGGTCTGTGAAATGGTAGCTTTGTCTGAGTGTATGTAATGGGTAATTATAAAGAAGACAGGTCTGTGAAATGGTAGCTTTGTCTGAGTGTATGTAATGGGTAATTAAAAAGAAGACAGGTCTGTGAGATGGTAGCTTTGTCTGAGTGTATGTAATGGGTAATTAAAAAGAAGACAGGTCTGTGAAATGGTAGCTTTGTCTGAGTGTATGTAATGGGTAATTATAAAGAAGACAGGTCTGTGAGATGGTAGCTTTGTCAGGTTGTATGTAATGGGTAATCTCCGGAATCGCTAATCTGATTTAGAAAATTCTTTCACCTGCATGTAGAATGGATGGTTATACGCTATATTTTATCCTGCGGGTTTGCCTGCGTTCTTTGCACTACGCGGGTGAAGCCTCGCGGGCAGTTAGTGTTAAATTAATCATTGCGCGTGGGTTTACGATTGAACGTAAAATAGCGAACATCCTGCACACAAAATCCCTTATCGTCGTATTCTACTCCAAACAATACCGTGGAATGATAAAGAGAACCGCAAATTTACTTATCACAAAATTAACGCAATTTTTAGGTCTCGTGAACAAAAATATTATTGTTTACAATATTCAAGGATATTATAACACGTAGTTCACAACTCCTAGTATTCCATTTATGCTAATTCCATACTAGAAATTAGATGCCTTATGGTATGATGCATCATCGTTAACATTCCGTTATTCCTGCATAATAAAGTCGATAAGTTGTTTATTAAATTTGAACCGAAGTAGATGGCCATAGGATTGATATTAGCGCAACCGATACGACTAGGTCGCACTAGATTCTAATGAATCATTCCTTTAGTCGTGAAGAGCGGAAGTACACGCTCATCAATAACACACTTTATCAGGAATTTGCAAGGTTTATATTTGATTGAGTTTTATTCATTGTTTACGTACCTTTGTAAGCAACAGATCCTCCTTGTATTTCCATAATTAACGTAAACGTCCTAGTTTTTGACACGTTATTCAATTACTATGACTTTAGTTTAAAAGTGGCGTGAAATGTGCTATTGTCGAGAACTGGGGCATTTACATTAGGTACTTAAACTGAAAATGAATTAAAAAACTCCTGTCCACACATTCAATAAAAGAAATATGAATCGTAAACAATTAAAATTCCTTCTCTAAATAATATGTGTCTAGTTAAGGATGATTACGATAGTGATACGTCTAGGAAAGATAAGTCTTTACAAAGATATTAATTTTAGTTTTATTTCCGCCTTATTTCACAATTTGTCAGATTACCGAGAGATTAAGATAAACCAACAAACAAACATTTCCATAGATATGCAACACGGATATGCTGAGGATGATCATTATATAAGACGAACAAAAGCCAATATTTGAGCATTTCTTATAAAAATTGCCACTACCTTATTTTTTCATGATTTTTCTGAAACTTTCATGCTCAGAATCACGAGCTCTTTTCATCCCAATAAGAAAAAAGTGTCCCAAAATTTCCATATTTTTTTTACTTTCTTTATGTGTTATGTGTGTATGTTAAAAAAAAAACCCCAACTCCCATACAAAGTACATAGGAAATGGTAGGTACAAGTGTAGGCGTAAGTACTTAAGCTTATTAATGAAAAAAGGGAAGTTGTGGGTAGCAGCTCTGGTTATGTATAATGCATGAATGTGGGTTAGCGAATAAAGTCAGCCTTAGACCGAACACGGTGTTTGATTTACATGATCGACATGATTTTTTTTTGTCGGGCTAAGGCTGACTTTATTCGCTAACTCACATTCATGTATTATATATAACCAGAGCTACCCACAGTAGGAAAAATACCTTTGGGGCAGTTTTTTATTTAATACGGTCGAAAGAGCTCGTGATTTTTCTTAGAAATAAAATAAAACTCCCAAAAAATGTAAGTACAGTAAAACAAATATATAGTGGCATTTTTAGGGTTCCGTAGCCAAATGGCAAAAAACTTAGGGTTCCGTAGCCAAATGGCAAAAAACGGAACCCTTATAGATTCGTCATGTCTGTCTGTCTGTCTGTCTGTCTGTCCGTCCGTATGTCACAGCCACTTTTTTCCGAAACTATAAGAGCTATACTGTTGAAATTTGGTAAGTAGATGTAATTTGTAAACCGCATTAAGGTTTTTACACAAAAATAGAAAAAAAACAATAAATTTTGGGGTTCCCCATACTTAGAACTGAAACTCAAAAATTTTTTTTTCATCAAACCCATACGTGTATCTATGAATAGGTCTTAAAAAATGACATTGAGGTTTCTAACATATTTTTTTCTAAACTGAATAATTTGCGCGAGAGAAACTTCCAAAGTGGTAAAATGTGTCCCCCCCCCCTGTAACTTCTAAAATAAGAGAATGATAAAACTGAAAAATATATATGATGTACATTACCATGCAAACTTCCAACGAAAACGGTTTGAACGAGATCTAGTGAGTAGTTTTTTTTTAATACGTCATAAATCAATTTATTTAACGGAAACCTTCATGTGTGAGTCCGACTCGCACTTGGCCGCTTTTTTTTAAGATACGCTTATTTAACTCATCCTCCGTAGCACGGGTTTGGTTCCAGTTTTTATTCTTTTGTTTTTTTCCTAGTTTCAGTTTATATATTTTTTTGCAAACTACCATTAAAAACATATAAAAATCAGTCCAAATTTCCGTCAAAATTTATAGTCCGGTTGCACGTGTTGAGGTCGGTCCATCGAGTAGGAGACCGTCATCTATATCATTTGGATCTGAAATACTTGCTTGGAAGGTACAGTCGATTGCAAATATTTGTCTATTTTGCCAACAACAAAACGCAAAAAGTAAAATGTCAGTGTCAGGGAGAAGTTGAAAAATGCCAAAAGTTATTCCCGGAGCGTTTCAATCTCGTCCATGCCTGAATTTTTGACGAAGTCCCTGCAGATTTTCGTTGCATTCCTCGTTATTGGATAATGGTCCTTGTTTCCTATTAATAGTGATGATTCCGGCGATCCGTTAAATTTCGCATATCGAATTAATATAACAAGATTGGCGATGTAGATGTTGAAACCCTTGCGCCGTATATTTACGTAAATAAATAGTTATACTCGAGCAACTTTCCCGTCACTCTTACAACCATGGTCCAGCGGTTGACCACATCATTCAACACTGTCCAACCCGGAAGGATAAGGAAGGACCTTCGTGCCCTACTTGCTCAACCTAGTGGAAATCGTACCAATAAAGACCCTTCTCACTAATGGCTTACTATTTAGGTCGTACACGAAAATGTTGTCCCCATTTTGCAACTAAAATTATAATTTTTTTGCTTTATATATTCTGGGGGTGAAGTATCTACATAATTCCGAAGAGGTATTTGTCCAAAAGCATATTTTTCAGAATTTCCACCAAAAACCATGTTTTGCTGAAGGATTTTTTTTCAGAATATATTGATTTCAACCTAACCCAACCTATTTATATATTCTATTAAATTATCTGCGTCCAAATTATCGTAGCTTAAAAGGCGTTCGGAATTCTGCTAATTCGGAATAATAATGCGTTCGGTTCGGACCAATGACGTCGGCATTTTTGTGTGTCGCCCCCATTCCGGATGTATGAGGGCTCAATTCGACGTTTTTTTTTTATACAACGACGGTGGCAAACACGCTTACGGCCTCCCTGATGTCAAGCTGGTACCGTAGCCTATGGACACTTGTGACTCCAGAAGAATCACAAGCGCGTTGCCGACTTTTTATACAATTGAGGATCGTTATCGTCATCATCATCAATCTCATCATATTCATCATCAATCATCTTGCAGTGTGCATATTAAGGTGCTGATACCATTGAGCATTCAATTGCAATAAATATTCTAGCGAATATTACACAAAATCTCACAAAATACCCTATACCTATTACCTACACATACTGAATTTCGAGTGGGTAGAATAACTTTGCCTAAGTATCTTTTGTTTTAGCAGAGAGTTGAAATGGTAAAAAAAAAAAAAAAAAAAAACTGCGACGTGGCCGCCGGCGGCTTGTCCTCTCTCCAGTATTCTATGCTCTGAGGGTTACTACATTATAAGAGGAGTAAAGCCAATAGCTACGTCCACACATGTGCGCTTTCCGTTCAACAAGAGCATTCGTCATATTGCTGTCACACATATTCCTTACTTAGACAGAGTTAGAGTGTGACGCTTTCCGTTCATCAAGGGCATGCGTCATATTGCTGTCACACACATCTCTTACTTAGACAGAGTTAGGGCAAGGCTGCAGGCTACTTCCGGTAGGGCTAGGCTGCAGGCTTCTACCGGGGTCACAGGTAGCGGATAGTGAACGGCCACTAGATATAGTGGTTAGCTGCGAATATAGTGAATAAGCAGTCCCCGACCAAGCAGCGGTAGGGTTAACAGGACATAGTGGGGAGTCTTGTGGGATAGGCTCACCTAGAAAATGGAGTCTTGTGGGATAGGCTCACCTAGAAAATGCTACAAGGTTCCCAAGACGACCCTACGACATGGCGATCATTGCCACCATCAAATAAGCATTCCCCTGGCACAAGGTAGCAGTAGGGCCAGTACTGGCAGAGGACCGAAGAGGAGAACACCTCCAAAAGAGCTTTTGACTAGACAATCCTCGGGTGGAGTTGCAACAATACTGCGATAAGGAAAGCAAGGGGAAACTACCACATTAATATTCCCCAAAAAAAGCAGCATGAAATGAACAAATTAAAGAGAAAACGATTCGACAGACGGCCTCATATGAGGCCCGAGTCCGGCAGGTGTAGTGAGGAGGCTGCATCGGTTGTCAACCGGCAAAACCCTTCCAAAGCAATGCGATCAGAGCTGAATGTCGGAGGCAGACGCAAGGCTGCCTCTGCCGTCAACATACGAAACCCTTGCAAAATAGGGACGTAAGATCGCTTGTCAAACCAGGACGATTGGAAGAACTCCTACTCATATTTAACAGTAACCAGATAGATATTATGGGAATTTGCGAACATAGATGGGAAGGTAATGGGGATTATTGGTATGATGACTACAGAATCATTTTTAGTAGACAAAATCAAGGACAGAACGGAGTAGCAATTGTGCTTAACAAACACGCAGGCAAGAAAGTAATTAATACCCTTCACGTAAGTGACTGCATACTAATGGTAGTACTAGACACCAAACCAACTACTGTACTCATCCGAGTGTATATGCCTACCTCAGCACATAAAGAGGAAGAAATCGAAGAAATTTACGAACAGCTGGATGAAGGTGATCAATAAAATCAGAAGACAACCTGTACATAATGGGAGATTTCAACGCAGTTGTAGGAAATACAAAGGAGGAAGACATCGTGGAAAAATGTGGTTTAGGCAACAAAAACGTCAGAGGGGAGAGACTGATCAGTTTCTGCAAACAATACGAGCTGTACATAACAAACACCATGTTCGAAATTCCGAAAAGAAGGATATATACGTGGAAGATGCCTGGAGACCTAGCGAGATACCAAATAGACTACATATTGTTATTTAAGACTACATATTATATTAGCAACCAACAAAAAAAACATACGTTCCAGCCACGCGTACCCAGGCCCGAACATCGATAGTGACCACAACCTTGTGATGGCAAAATGTGAAGTGGAATGAACCAAAACCCCGAAAAGTAAGGCCAAAAGACTAGATAACATCAATATAGGAAGACTTAAAAACCCAGAGTACAGGAACGATAACGAGGAAGCAACGGATAAGATAACTGAGGAAACGTTAACACCAGAGGAGAATTTGTGAAAGTGGAAAAATATTACTCGAACCGTGGAAAGGTCAGCGTCCTCCGTACTCGGTAAGACGAAAAGAGCACCCAGAAAAAATTGGATAACCCAGGAAATTCTAGATTTAATACTCTTAAGAAATAAATACAGAAACAATAAAACAGAGGAAGGTCAAAAACTGTATAAGAAGTATAAAAACCGAATCCAAACACTAGGTATCCAACAAAAAGAAAACTGGTTAGATGAACAGTGCAATAAGATAGATTTCTGCATGAAAAGAGGTTTACTGGAGAAAGGGATTAATTTAGTTAAAAAACTACAAGACAAAAAGAAAACAAAAAGTAAGGTCATAAAAAGCAGAGAAGGAAAACTTCTGTATGAAAGCAAGGATGTAGTCGACCGATGGGTGAAATACATATAAGAGCTGTACGAAGGAGCTGCTCTTATAAAAGGTATACTGGCGAAAGAATTTGAAGTCCCAGAAGAGCGCAAGAGACCAGATATACTATGGAGAGATTTCGAAACTCGAAACATTAGCAGAGAAAAAATCACTAGGAAAAGATAGTTTGCCGGTGGAACTACTGAAATACTGCGGTCCTAAAACTAAGAAGCAACTATACGATCTAATCACAAACATTTATAACACAGGGCAAGTGCCAGAAGAGTTCTCTACCAGTAGAACCATTACTATTCCTAAGAAAGGCAATGCAGTAGAATGCGGAAATTACCGAACTATAAGCCTACCGTCACACGCTTTCAAAATTCTCCTGAAAATCATACAACACCGGCTATACCCAAAAGTAGAAGAAAACCTTAGCGAAGATCAGTACGGGTTTAGGAAAAACAGAGGAACCCGAGAAGCTATTCTGGCGATACGTAACGTTATCGAAAGACGCCTGGACTTGAATAAAAACACATACACCAGCTTCGTGGACCTGGAAAAGGCATTCGACAATGTTGAATGGAACCAACTATTAGACCTTTTGAAACCGAAAAATATAGACTGGAAAGACAAGAGAATAATCTTGGAAATGTACAAGAACCAACAGGCAGAAGTGACAATAGACGACATAACAAAAACTGCGAAAATTTAGAAAGGGGTGAGACAAGGTTGCAGCCTGTCGCCATTGTTATTTAATTTACATATAGAAGAAGCGATGCGGGAAATCCAAGAATGCACTCAGGGGATAAGCTTCAATGGAAACCACGTACAATGGATCCGATTCGCCGATGATATTGCTATGGTTGCGGAAACAGAGGAAGCACTCCAGTACAATATGCGAAAAATGAACGAAATTTTCCGGAAATACAATCTTAAAATTAACGTTAAAAAAGACCAAAGTCATGGTAACCCACAAAACACAGTCTCCGAGGGTAAACATCACACTGAACTCGGTACAATTAGAGCAAGTAAAGTCATTCACTTATCTGGGAAGTATTATAGAAGAACAAGGCAGAAGTGAAAAGGAGATAAAAACAAGAATTGCAATAGCCAAGAGAGCATTTACTACAAATAGGCATGTCTATAATAGCAATAGTAGACTGTTAACCAAGGGTTGAAAGTGACCCATTACAGCCGAGATATTTCTGGCGCTCGAACGAAGTGAGAGCGCCAATAGTCTGAGGGTGAAATGGGTAATTTCACCCGAGTTAAACACTCTACTTTTCATTTCGACTGTGAGGAAAATAAAATACTGCACGTACATTTTATAAAACAGGTATATTAAGAAATCAGTTAAAATACACATACTGCCAACTTTAGAAAAGTTTAAAAAACGTATCTGATCTTATAGTTTTAATCTTGTTTTTTGTATTTATATAATTCTATAAATAGATATGTAAAGAATTATTTGCTTAGTATGAAATAAATTATATATTAGATTTTAGATATACCTAAATAAAATAAATAAAACTGTATCCAACCTCCAACCTCTTTGCACTGGCCACTTGCCACGGCCTACTTGATTGTAATCGAGTAGGCCGCGACGCAACTAATCTAGAGGGCCATGCCGAAACGTGAAAAAAAAGTATCATGGCATTATGGCGGGCAGCCGAAATTTACGGAAATGATTTTGAATGTGATTTTCTGTAATTAGGAAAAATAATCCCAACTGTACGAGTAATTAAAAGAATTTTTCAACACATTTGCTCGTAACGTGCCTCTTATTGTGCCGCTTTTGGGCGCATAATCCTGGGTATTAAACACGCGTGTTAAATAACATTACGACACTCGTGTAATTATGTTTATATCCCGATTAAGACACGTTGGCACCTTGCAGCAAGGTGTATGTATGGACTCGGCGCATTCTTAAATTGACCGGGTTAAATATACAGGTTTGTTTTTAATTCTCGGCAAATGGATTCTTACTCGACTAAACAAATTAATCCTTCTTGTGAATTAATTGATTATTCCTTCTTAAATATAGTATAGAAACGTTTCATTTAGTAAAACTATTTACTTTTGATAACATTTTACATGAATTTATATTGAATAAGAAAATATTAATTTAATTTTGTATTGGTTGTTTAGAGATTTCATCTAAGCTTTGCTGCGGGCGCACTGCGCGAACTTCACAAAAAAAAATAGTTGCGCGCCATTATAAGAAATTTGACAAATATTTGTTAACATTGGTTATTATTAAAAATGTTGACTCGTGGTGAATAGAAAAGTGATAAATAGAATTGACGCCACTGTACATTCTTGGAGATGTACAAATGTATGTCAGTAAAAAGCTGTTGTCATCAATAACCAAAGGAAACAACTTAGGAGTCTGTAACATTTTAATTTTATGAAAAGGATTTTTTCCTCGCAAATGTGTTGAAAAACGTCTTATGACACGCGTGAGCTTAGAACATAGCTCACTTGTATCATAATATACTATTATCAACTACGTCGTAATGAACCCGTCGCTTAACGTATCTTAGCTGGGTTTAGTTATATGTAAAGCTTTTATTTTAATAATATGAAGTAACTCAACTATCTTCGACTCCGTGGCTGAACGTACCAATTAAAAAAAATTACTTTCCACCCTAGGGGAGAAAACGCTATTTTCCACCCGGCTATATGCCCATGAAAAGTCAACTTTCAGAACAGGAGAGATGAAAAATTAATACCAACATAAGGAAAAACCTAAAAAAAACCTACGTCTGGAGTACAGCTCTTTATGGATGTGAAAGCTGGAACATCACAACACAAGACCGACGTCGACTGGAAGCCTTTGAAATGTGGTGTTGGCGCAGGATGCTTAAGATCAGCTGGACAGAAAGGCGTGACAAAGAAGAAGTGTTGGAAAAGGCAAAAGAAAGAAGACAGATAATATCCGCAATAGAAAAACGCAGAGCTTAATGCATCGGCCACATAATGAGACATGAAGGGTTGAACGTTATTATCCTGGAAGGCTAAATAGATGGACCGAGAGGGAGACGAAGGCCCAGAATGCCATACATGACACAGATGAAAGAATGGTGCTGTAGCCACACATACCAAGAAGTAAAGACGAGAGCCCAATATAGACTCGAATGTAGAATGCTGCAACGACAGAGGACCAGGCCCTCTTATAATTTTGATGATGAGACAGAGTTAGAGTTTGACGCTTTCCATTCAACAAGGGCATGCGTCATATTGCTGTCACACATATTCCTTACTTAGACAGAGTTAGAGTGTGACAGCTTTATGAGTTTTATGACGCCCCTTGTTGAACAAAAAGCGCACTGATGTGGAAGGTATCCGCTACCTGGTCTTGCGAAGGTACGTAGAGGACATTGACCTTTTTTACCTGATGCAATTCTTGCAAGAACTTATACCGCGTCTCGTCTATGTGTTTAGTCTTAAAATGAGACACTGGATTCTTGACAAACTTGATAGCACTTTGCTTATCTACGTAAACCGTCGGTATAACGTCGTATCCTCGAACTTCCCTGTAGAGACGGCTGAGCCATATAACCGTCTGGGCTGCGAGGCTGACTGCCACAAATTCCGATTCAGTGGTCGAGAGACTCACGCATCTTTGAGTTTTGGAAGAACATGACACTGCTCCCCCTGCGGCGAGACACTCGTAGGCAGAAGTGGACCTTCTCGTCTCAATATCCCAGCGTAATCGGCATCGCTGTACGCAACGAAGGTGTTTTCTTCACCTGAAAAACCCTTGAATAAAATACCAAGGCTTTTAGTGCCCTTCAAATATCTCAATACTCGCTTATCTATCGCATAATGGCGTTTGTCGGGTTTTTCAAAATGTTTTGACAAAACATTTATTGCAAAACAAATGTATGGTCGAAATGCTGACGTGATCGGGATTGTCCTTAGCTAGCTACGTTTCAACAAAATTAGTTCACCCGGTTTTGAGATACCTATTGAACCTTGAAATGAAATGGTCGGGGTTACATATTTCAAGATTTCAACTTTGATAGCCTTATATTGAGATCTTATTGTAGTTGCGTCCATACATACATTTGAAAACCGTCTAAAAACTGGTTCGAATGGCATCATAAAAAAATAGTAGACATAGTAGTCATAAAAGACAGTAGCCAGTAGCCAATTAGGTATGTATAAAATAAATATGTACTTAAATATTCCGTTATCACGAAACTTTGGACCTATTATAATTTGTTACTTGCAAGAAACTGATTACGAAACGATTGTTTTTCTAATGCCAACAACACACAATAATATATTTCATAATTTCCCGAGTTTTAAGGCTCTTATCTCTTATCCCAGGTAGGGTTAGGGTCAAGACAACTCAACATGAAAGCTTCTACACAATTGTGTAACAAAGAGCTCATGTCTAGGAAAGAAACAGCCAATGTTGTAGCGCAATATACAACTAAAGGTTTGTTTGGTTTATGATACAGGGTCATTGCGCCGGTTACGTGGTACCTAGCTTAATACCATGTGCGGGCTACCGCACGGCCCATACAAAGATTTGAATTTCGAGCCACCGTAGCCTCTATTTCCTCCGCCAAGTCACAATCTATTCATATAATTTTTGTATCATAAATTAACTAAGAGGTCCACTATGTCCCTATGATCTGATTTGTGTGATTACTGATTTTGTTAATGAACTGGACCCGCTTGTAAATCGCTACAAACACACTAACTTTACCATCGCCTACAGACGTCAAACGTACAAAAAGTTAAAAAAAAAGAAACACGAGGCAAATATAGTGACGAGGAAAATTAATGTTTGTCAACTCTATTTGACGTTAAGGTCCAAAAGTGTTAAACATTCAATTTCCTAGACTGTACCTACATAATGTAACAGTTGTAATAAAATGACTATTTATGTACATATAAGTAAGTGCCTAATCCCTGTCTCTTTATTGGTTATATCTAAAGAATTCTCGATTTAAACGACCGCTCAAACATCGTTCTTTATTGCACGAGTAAATACTGTGTTAAACATTATATTGCTAAGTATTTATGTCTCAAATATCGTTATAGTACGTCTATAACGATATTTGAGACATAATTATTGCCAAGATTTTGTGCATACAATTTTGATATTTACTTTTCATTATCATCACACTAAGAAAATATTTAAGCAAAGCCGTAGAAACCGTTATCAAACAAAGTATGTTTATTGTGACAACTAGACCGACTACGAGAATATTTGGAATGTTTTCAGAATCTACTATCTAAGTAATTTATTTTCAATTGTATATACATTATTATCATATTAACATTAACTAAATTAAATGAGAACTAAATTAAATCTAAATAAAAAGGCCCTCGAGGCTTTGTACCGAGGATGCTGGCGGCATTTCCTTGCTGAATTGCAATGCTAATAATGCGTTGCGCAATAAAGCCACCAGCTTTTTGGTCACCAGTTTCGCGATTTCCGCAATTAACTTATGAGCACTGGGACCCCACAGACCGAGGGCCTCGACGTCAAAGGGTACAAAGTGGTACGCACTGCCGATGCCTCTATCTAAGTTACATTAAGTGTGCGCATTATCTCGTTTTTGTAGGATACAGAATTGGTTAGGATTCTGACTAAAGTTATATTTCGTTTTATAAAATTCAGAATGGTGTTTTCGTAACTTTTCAAACGAGCGTTAAGACAAATCTCAAATGTAATTTTCCCATCTAAAACATGTCTTTTCCATATACAATATTTTACATTATACTTATTGCTTTACTTTTCTAAATAAATCATTAATTATAGGCCAATCACATTAGAATTTTTCGAAGAATTAATTCTCATACAGCTGGAAATTGTTTAAATACCTTTATTTTGGTCCTAAATACGTGTAATCTGAGTTTGCCCAATCCCAGAAGGTGTGCATACATTTTTGCTCTTTTTTCATGTAGCACAAAAACGGTACCTAGGACAGAAAATGTATCATATTCAATATTAAAGAGGGCCAAATTTTGCGTCGAATGAATATCTAAAACTTTGAATTCGGTTCAGTGGTATAGTCGAAATCAAAGGTTAGAAACTGGGAAAATTTTGTCGTTTAGGTGCAAACTTCTATTTTGCGACTTTTCAAGACCGACATATCTTTGAGAAAAATATACCTGCTGAAAAACCCATCGAATAAAAAAATTATAAAATAATATTTCACATCATAAACATTGACCTTCTTTAATATTGAATAGAATACATTTTCCGTCCGTCGAACTGTTTTAGTGCACCTGCAAAAAACTGAAAAAGAATCTAATTACATGCATTTACCACCAAATGAAGGTATTAAAACGATTTCCAGCTAAATGGGAATGAATTCCTCAAAACCTTTTTTAGGGTTCCGTACCCAAATGGCAAAAAACGGAACCCTTATAGATTCGTCATGTCTGTATGTCTGCCTGTCTGTCCGTCCGTATGTCACAGCCACTTTTTTCCGAAACTATAAGAGCTATACTGTTGAAACTTAGTAAGTAGATGTATTATGTAAACCGCATTAAGATTTTCACACAAAAATTAAAAAAAAAACAGTAAGTTTTGGGCGTCCCCATACTCAGAACTGAAACTAAAAAAAAAAAATTTCTTCGAACCCATACGTGTGGGGTATCTATGGATAGGTCTTATAAAATGATATTGAGGTTTCTAACATATTTTTTTTCTAAACTGAATAGTTTGCGCGAGAGACACTTCCAAAATGGTAAAATGTGTGCCCCCCCTGTAACTTCTAAAATAAGAGAATGATAAAACTGAAAAAAATATATGATGTACATTACCATGCAAACTTCCAACGAAAATTGGTTTGAACGAGATCTAGTGAGTAGTTTTTTTTTAATACGTCATAAATCAATTTATTTAACGGAACCCTTCATGTGCGAGTCCGATTCGCACTTGGTCGCTTTTTTTTATCTAATTTGCTTGGCCTATTACGCAATGTACTTAAGGTAACCAGAATAACTATTAGAAAATTACTCATGTATTTCCATGACATTCATGATGATATTTTCCCACTCGAGAAGTCAAGTGTGGAATACCCAATTAACATCAATTCACGACATGATTATTGATATATTATTAGACCGTCGACTGTCAATCATGTACTTACGTCAGCTGATGAGCGTCAATGTTATTGAGGACTTCTGATTGGCGAGCGTTATACCTACAGGCTACTAAACGACATGAGTTCGATTATCGATCTAAACAATTCAGAAAAATTGTGTCTTAAATCAATCAAAAAAACACTAACATGTGTCTGTCTTTCAAAATCAGAACGAAAGTAAGTAAATAAATATTAGAGGACAACCTTTACACCTTAGCCCGATAGTAAACAATTAGGCTTTGTTATGGGTACTAGACGACGATATATTAAATAGATATAATATACTTAAATACATACCAGCTATGGTAACCTAGTGGTTCAGGCATGCGGCTGTCAAGTGGCGGTCGTGGGTTTGAATCCCGGCTGGCACGGTGGCAAACAAGCTTACGGCCTGCCTGATGTTAAGCAGGTACCGTAGCCTATGGACACTTGTGACTCCAGAAGAATCACAAGCGCGTTGCCAACCCTTTATTCACTTGAGGATTCGCTGTGTTGGCAGATAGAGACATGCAGGTCCCTCACTCCCAACACAGCACATCCTAGGGAGCTCTGGCGACCTTACTCACCACCAGGAACACAACAACACTACAAAGCAGTAGTGATATTATGGCTGCGGTCTTCTGTAAGGTGGAGGTACTGCTCCACATGACGAGATGACATTCCGCTGTGCCCTACCTCTCTTAAACTAGGAGGATAATGAAATACATAGAAAACAGCGAAGGGGCGAATCTCCTAGCGTTTGAACCGCTCGGTTCTAACGTTATTGTCGGCTCAAGTTTATTTCAGTAGAGGTAAAACATACTGTGGAAACTATAATTAAATAGACTCTGTATCGGTATTGGAAAGAAAGAACAAACACAACAAACAATAAAACGAAAAAAACCGGCCAAGTGCGAGTCGGACTCGCGCACGCAGGGTTCCGGACCATTATCTATAAAAACGGCAAAAAAATCACATTTGTTGTATAGGAGCCCCCTGTAGCCTAGTTGGTAGTGACCCTGCCTACGAACTCGTCCTGGGTTCGAATTCCGGTAAGGGCATTTATTTGTGTGATGAGCACAAATACGAGTATTCGTTCCAGAGATGTTTTCTATGTATTTAAGTATTTATTTATATATATATATATATATATATAAGTACGTTGATCGTCGTATAGTACCCATAGTACATGCTTTGCTTAGTTAGGGACTAGGTCGACTTGTGTAAAATTGTAAAAAAGAAAACGTATTTATTCTGTTTTGTTAGTACCTATTTGTTGTTATAGCGGCAACAGTTTCAACTGTGTAACTATCACGGTTCATGAGATACAGCCTGGTGACAGACAGACAGACAGACAGACAGACGGACAGCGGAGTCTTAGTAATAGATAGTAAAGAGTGTCAGATAGCGTTTGTCACGAAACGGTTCTATCTCAGCATAATGCTGGCATTGCTGCCAACGCCGGTCTTCCGATAGAACCGTCGAGTGGTTTCACGGTGGATAACAAATAAAAAACAAAATAATAATAAAAACTTAGTTAAACACGAGAAGGGACAATTAGCGCAGTTATAAAAATAGAAAATAAAATATAATATTGTCCAGCAACTAATGAACGCAGCCATTTCACTCCTGCGTGATCTGCTCCAAGCACACTAGCGCAATTGACACTGACAGGAGTGACAGGTGGCAGACAGGCGTCCTTCTTTTTCAGTTAAATCCAACATATAATCGATTCCGTTTTATCTTTTCATTACTCTTATACATGCGAACTAAGCTGTCTTAAGCACAGGCCCCCTGAGGCTGCCACCTCTTTAATATAATAATAATAACATGTATTCAGCAATAATGTTTAAAATATACAATATGCTAACTATAATTAATACGTTTTACTTATAACTGAAAAATCACGCGCCATGCAAGGTTGAAAACCGATTACACGTTTACGTATTGGCTTACGTCTTCATCAAATGTGAACTCTGATATTCGTCTCTTTTAGTAGTATTTGCTGGCGACGACAATGACGAAACCAAACGCTGATTAGTCGCCCCAAGACTCAGAAACAAAATATTCATGCTAATCACACACATTGATAACTAGTGGATGAGAGTGGACTGTATATGGACGTAAGATGATGAAAACACGTATTTTAAACTGGTATTTATTAAAATATAAAACACAGAATCAGCAAATACATCGAGACGTGACAAAGGCAATCTGACAACTGCAAGCACAAACACGTCAACAGCAACATGGAAGAAGTATAAACAAAAACATGACATATTCGTACAAAAAAGGTGGCACCACAGCCAGTCGCCAACACACATATTTATTGTCCCTTTACGATTCGAACCCTCTAGGCTTAACCGGTCGTCATAAGTGAGCTTGTCCTTTTCTGTAAAATATCCAATACGCCAGCCCAGCCTAGTCCAGGCAATGGCAACTTACAACTTGTATGGAAAAAATGACAAATTTGGAAAAAAAAATATAATAGCAGATTTTTTCTTTGTAATGGATACTTTATTAATTAAATAGTTATCTAGTGACAAAATCCAACAACATTTCAAACATCATAAAATGATAACTTAACTAGCTTCTGAAAAGTCAGAAATAATATGAATAAATGGTTTTATCTTTATTTAGATTCATTTACATTTGCATTATAATATTCAAGATAAATAACAATTCATGTTTTATTTAAATCTATACAAATACATCCGGATGGAAAGTTTGTTGGATTCTTGAATAAAGCATCTTAGAATAATGTTTTAAAATGATGTAAAGAAAAAAAACGCTATTATAAATTAATGTTTTTCAAAACCGTAATTTGCCTGGAGTATAAATCCGCCTTTCGGGGTAAGTATTAGGTTCTGGCACATGATTTTTTGCGTCGATATCGCAATATTTGTCTGTATCTGAATCACTTAATTTAATTTCCCAACTGTATCGTTTGTCCAAATTTTAATTTGTCCTAAAAAGCCGTTTTTCTCTGAAGCCATGACATTTTCAGGATGATTATAAAACAAACCTAAGCTAATCCTAATGGGTTCTACGCAAAAATAATTTAAAAAAAATTATAAGCTTTTGGGTTTTCGAGATAATTGGCTTTTTGCCAAAATTAAAATTCGGACAAACGATATAATTGGGATATTAAATTTAGTGATTTCGATAGGTTAACCATATTTTTGGGCTTCTTACTGAGAAATTGGCAGCATTTAACGGACGCTCGTTTGTCTTTACAATTGCATATTTATATTTATTAATCGACTTCAATCAAAAGGAGGAGGTTCTCAATTCAGTTTTTTTTTTTTTATGTGTGTTACCTCAGAACTCCGTTATTTGTGAACAGATTTGTACCATTCTTTTTTTAATTGAAAGTATATGCTTCCAGGTTGGTCACATTGTTTTCAAAACTCCAGTTGAATGATGAGAATCATGAGGAATTGAGGGAACTCCTCAAATATATTAAGCACGCGTGTAGTAATTTCGGAGTTTTCTATTATAAATCGTGTGTTACATTCGGAAATGATAAATTTGGTGAAGTGGAAGTGATGATGAAGACCACAGATGGCTTGTGGAACTTGTCAATGATGTATTTCAAACTATAAAAGTACGTCACCGATTCTGATATCATTCAGTTGAAATAGCAAACAAAGAAGTGCCAAAGGTGATTCTGAGATCCTTGAGGAATTGACGGAAGTCCTCAAATATTATCGGTCCACATTGGTTTTTTTTCTCTAATAATATGAGTAAACGTATTTGCCTTCGGAAATCAGTTAATGTGGTAAATTGGAAAATAAATGTGGAAATGTTCATGTGGCTTGGCGGAGTACTGAATTGAAGTCTGTTAAAACTTTATTTTTAAAGTAAATTACCTTACTTTTGTGTACTCACTAGCTTTTTCCCGCGTTTTGTCTCCGTAAATGACGCAGCATTCTCATACAAACTTCCACCCTCTATGTCAATCCTAGAAATAATTTGCCCAATTAAAGTTTATCGTATGTCCTCTTCTAAAATCTCCGTACCTTATTTAATTAATCGACTGAGACGAATGGAAATGTTTCTCGTTTGAGAAAGAACTATACCTTCAAGCAACTTTTTATTTTAGATTTTCACAAAGCATACTATTATGTAAGAGTTGCGTTACATACTAGAATGCTTTGTGAAAATCAAAAATAAAAATTTAGTTGCTTTGGTAACTTTGAGCATTATTATGATATGAAACTCACATAAACATTACAACATTCACAATAAAGCTATTTATTTGCATACCTACGAGTAAATATTAAATTGTATACACAATCGTATAAAATGTTTCATAGAATTCAGTGTTTATTTTTTCCGGTTATCAAAGCCCGCGGAATAAAACCGTAAAACAACAGTTTGTTTGATTAAGTATCACGCAGTCATAACCCGCGCTCTGTATCACAATCTAATGCTACTATAATTCATATCTACATATAGTTTTAATCCCGCTTATGTTTTTTTTTCATTTTATCGACAATCTTCATCTGTGATTTTAGTAGTCAATATGGGTTGGAAAAACGGTAAAAATATTTTGAATTTATTTTGTGCACAAATTCAGGGTCATTAATATATTTGTAAAACGAAATAATTAGCTTAGAAGTCATACAGGCATACGAGAGATCAGCAACAAAAGAAATGCATGCACATTAAAATAAACTCAATGAGATAACCAACTAAAACTGTGCAATGCGGATGAATTAACCTTAATGGACACAACGAATATGGTCATAGTCCAAACCAGTAACAAGTTTACAATCCAGGTGATCAGAATTGCATATAATTAATCTGCATTTACGGCACGAGCGGGCAAAGTGCACGCGCACAATACATCCATGACGACACAAGCCGCGTGTTGTGCTCTTTTATCAGTCATACGTTATCGCACGACACGTGCCAGCCGGTATATAAGCTGGCTCACCGCCACACAAAATCATTCCGACGAACACAGCCGTCCCGTCAGACTTCAATTTATATCTATTCGATTCAGAGCCGTGATATCGGTTCCGATTTCAATTTACCGTTCGATCTTCGTAATCGGCTATCGTCGAAATTTGATTCGTGATATTTGAAGGACTTTAAAATGAACAAGACGCAGCTGATCGGTACTGCGACCCGCTACATCGCTGGGAGACACGCTGTCCAGACGGTGTACTGGAGGAGGTCAGCTGAGAACGGCAAGGGGATGCTGAGGACCACGAAGACCACGTTCTTTGGAAAGAATGAGGGCCCCAACAAAGTTGACAGCGCGGAAATGTACGCGCAAGTGCGGGACCGTTACACGTAAACCTGTTTTACATGTGCATTACATCTGTGATACATTATTTTAGTCTTGTTAAATGTTGCGTGTGATTGCTGATTTCAGATTTTAGATTTTATTGTGCTAGAGAGTGTAACTACTTTTGTTGTAGAAATGACAACCTGTGTAATTGATTCGTATTGATCGTAAGATATACTAGTAGCGTGACTATAATTTTGTTTGGTATGTCGCGCTATCCTGTTTTTATTAAATGACATTTAGTATAAAATATGAATTTTCACTTAACCTTAGGCCGAATACTCACCAGATATGTACGAGGATGCGTTCTAATCACGGCTAGCACATGACTACTAGACACCTCGCATGCTTGACATCCAAGTGTCAAATACGTGAAAACACTGCTTTGTACATCTCTATGGTAAATGAGTGGGTGAGTACCCTTTGCACCTGCCAAATATGTATTTTTAGGGCACGACGCTTTAATATCTGTAGGTACTTAAAACGCTAGGTAAGAATCAGTACAGAATATTTGTATTGAAGTTGTACAGTCTAAATATAAAAGTACAGTCACCATCATATAGTTACGAGTAGTAGCAGCCAATGTACCCGAATATTTCGTAACACATCCTTACTCCGTCAGTAATAAAGGCGAGTGGCAAATTATTTAGTTACTTTAGACGCTTTTAACTTTTTAATGCTGACTGAACTAAAGACAGACATGTATTTCAAAATTAACAATATGCCGCCTCCAGACGGTCTTGCTTGGTGGACTGCAAGAGCAGTACGGAGCTATCAGATAAAGCGAGACAGGGAAAATAATGTCCATGATGGTCCATACACTGTCCTGTCTGGATGCAGATGTAGATGTTTTTTTTTATACAACGACGGTGGCAAACAAGCTTATGGCCTGCCTGATGTTAAGCTGGGACCACTAATTAACACAGCCGCATTCGAAGCTGCACTGGCATGCCTATTACACACAGCTGCATTTGAAGCTGCACTGGCATGCCTTTAAACACAGCCGCATTTGAAGCTGCACTGGCATGCCTAATACACACAGCTGCATTTGAAGCTGCACTGGCATGCCTTTAAACACAGCCGCATTTGAAGCTGCACTGGCATGCCTAATACACACAGCCGCATTTGAAGCTGCACTGGCATGCCTAATACACACAGTCGCATTTGAAGCTGCACTGGCATGCCTAATACACACAGCCGCATTTGAAGCTGCACTGGCATGCCTAATACACACAGTCGCATTTGAAGCTGCACTGGCATGCCTAATACACACAGCCGCATTTGAAGCTGCACTGGCATGTCTAATACACACAGTCGCATTTGAAGCTGCACTGGCATGCCTAATACACACAGCCGCATTTGAAACTGCACTGGCATGCCTAATACACACATATTCATATTCATATACTTTATTGGTAAAAGTATAAGTAACATTTTACAAGTCAATTTGTTACAATTTGTTAAATTTGTTAGCTACAATATAATTATATAATATTTGTTATTTTCCTAAAATAAATTCTTCAATGCTTCGTCAACTAATAGCGATTTTATCTTATTAATAAATATTGCATCTCTTGCCGAGTTAACTATTTCAGTTGGGAGAGTGTTGTATATTTTCGCACCAATGACACCGAGTGACTTTCGTGTTTTTTCGAGTCGACGAAACGGGACGTTCAGGAGGTTTTGCCCGCGTGTGTTTCCGCCGTGACTTTGTCCACGGGTTGTGTATCGGTCCACATTAGCTCTTACGTATTTGCAGGCCTCCAATATGAAGACCGGTTGCATTTGAAGAGTGCAGCCGTAACAACACCACTGCTTGTGTATTGTATGTGGTGTTCCTGGTAGATATTAGGAGGGCGACAGAGCTCCCGCGGTTGCGCACTCATTAACACAACGAATCCTCAAATCAATACAGGGTTGACAACGCGCTTGTGTTTCTTCTGAAGTCGTAACCATCTATAGGCACCGGTGTCTGCCTACAATCAGGCAGACCGCTTATTTGCCACCGTCATGGTATAAAAAAATTGCAACTGCATTTTGTGATTCGCCTAAGGTACTCTGCTTTTATTAATAACTACAACTAAGAACAGTTGAAAAACCCCCGACATTTTCATTTCAAAGTTCAATATCTCAAAAACGGCTAAAGAGATTTTGTTAAAACGTAGCTAAGAACCATTTCGATCACGTCAGCTTTCGGATAAAAAAACCTGCATTCAAATCGGTCCATTTGTTTAGGAGCTACGGTGCCACATACAGACACACAGACAGACAGACACGTCAAACTTATGTATTATAACAACCCTCTTTTTGCGTCGGTGGCTAAAAATTAAGTCATGACTTGTATTTTTTGACTAAGTCTGAAAGTTAGTAAATCAATAAGTAAAATAAAGTAGAAAAGTTTACAACAAAGACTATTACACAAACTTCGACTTAGGTACATTTTCAATTTCTGTTAATAGTTACTATAACCAGTGGAGCAAATAATTGATAGAAATTCGTGAAGTCCCTTTCGCTTGCAGATGTTAATTAAAAGAATAAGTTTAGTAACAAGTTTTTAAAAATAAAATAGTTCAGTCATTACACTTCGAGGTTCGAGTATAGACGATGATGGTTTATTGTTTCCATTATATTCGTTATCTCTATCACATCGTTTATTTCAGTCATGTTCAAACCAAACCTATATTTTATTATCATCACCGTAATCAGTCGAAAGACGTCCACTGCTGGACATATGCCTCCCCCAAAGACCTTTACCAGATAGGTATTTTATTATGGCAATACTAGATTATTATCAAACAGCGATTAGAAAGGGAGTGAAGGTGACAGTTTTCCCATATACACTCGCGAGCAAAAAAATCGACTCAACATTTTTTTTGGATTTCAATGTGCAATATCTCTAAAAGTAATATAGGTATTCGTAGCATAGTAGCATTTTCTGAAAGCTGGAAATGTAAGCTTTCAGAAAATATCAAATTTAAGTCATATTTTTATCAGGTTCTGAAAAAAACGTGATTTTTCACAAAGTGGGGGAAAACTGGTTAATTTCATAACCACAACATTGAAAGAAAACAAATTTTATGGAGGAAAAACCGTTTATTTTTCATTTTAATACCGCGTATTGCCACCATAGGCGTTTCTTACACACTCGATACGGTTCCTCATGGACCTTATCAGCTTTCTGATGGGGTCCTGCGGGCAAACGTCCCATTCCTCGACCAAAGCAGCTTGAAGGGCCAAAATCGTCCCCGGGGCTGGATCCTGCGCTCGAACCTTCCTCTTCAGGTAATCCCACATGTGCTCGATGGGATTCAAGTCCGGACTCAGCGGTGGCCAGGTAAGGGTGGGGATGCCGACCGCCGCCAGGTACGCTTTGGTAACTCCAGCGGTGTGACAAGGGGCGTTATGTATATAGGTATGTCAAAGTTTATATTAACTAAAAACTATTCCTATCCCAAACTATCATCATCATCATCATCACCACACTCACACACTATCATACACAAACTCTCTTTGTACTAAAAAAAACAGCATAATTATTGTTTTAATTAATGATGAATTTGTGTTCCCTTTGATAAGTTAGCAGCGCTCATATTATATCTAATGTTTAATTTTCACTTTGTTTGTTACTTTCATGTTGTGCTTCTTGTGACGTGTGTCTGAAGAGATTTGTTAACTGACTCAGTGGGTCCCAAGATACAGGCTCAGCCTAGTTTGGAGCCACGGATAATGTCTGTATAATCTGTAATCATGTGCTTGTCCAATAATAAATTATTCTTATTCTTATTATTCATCATCATATCAGCCGAAAGACGTCCACTGCTGGACATAGGCCTCCCCCAAAGTTCACCACCCGCATCCAGCGGACTCCCGCCAAATCCCAAACTATACCTACCAGTAAGTCCTGTAACTTAGGTACCTACTCATATAAGTACAAAAAAATATTGAGCGGGCGAAGGGCATGAAGCTTGGGCGAAGATTATTTCGTATTTCTGACGTCTATCCGGCTGTTGTTTTCCTCTACAGGTCGCACTTTTCATCCGATTCTCGTGTTTGTGAGCAGTTTCGATAAAAGGCTTGTTGCGTGGTGTTAAAATTGATAACGTCGTGTTGCTAAATGGATAGTAAACCATCAAATGACTGTAATAAAGTAAAAATTACAAAATATAATTCAATCAATAAAAAGATTTGAAGACCTTGAAAGTTTAGAAAAAAAAGTTTTTTTTTATATATATTGTCCAAGAATACCTACATTTAAAGATACCAATAGAATCCTTACGCTTTTATAGAAACAAAATTGTACTACAATAATTATGGACCTAAACGCAGTATTTCGCGACCGAAACAGCAATTTATTTCATTTTCCATACAACGGTTAGTTCGTACGTTAGTACAAATTGCAACGTGTGACGTCATACTTTAAAGCCAATCAGTATGAAGCATTTCGGCTGCTGTCAGCGAGGCCCTTCTTTTACCCGATTTTTTGGGCATTAATGTTCTTTAAATGTAGTCGCTTTCATACAAACCTTTGTTCCTCTACAAAAACTGGTTCAAATGGCATCGTAAAAAAATTTAAGGTCACAAGCCCATTATATAGAACGTTTCGGCGGATTCAGTTTATCAAAATTTAAAAAAAACCTGTCAAGTGCGAGTCTGACTCGCGCACCGAGGGCTTCGTATAAACGTTTATACACCATACCCGTCACGTCACATTCATTCTTGAACAATCTTAACAGCTCATAGTAGAAGTTACCGTTCTACAGCCCCATCTGCATTTTGGTACTAATAACTTGCAACCTAGTATGTTTGTTTATCTTATCTTATCAGCGATATTTTTTATCACGCTTACCAATTTCGATTACTATTTTATTATTTGAAAGACGGGACTTTAACGATAAACTCATAGGAATTTGAAGACATAAAATTTCATACAAAAGTGATAAAATTACAAACTTGTTAAGAAATGATTTTTGATATCTAAAAAAATAGGTACGCTAGATAAGAATAATTTATTATTAGACGAGCACATGATCACATGAAAGACATTATCCGTTGGGCTCCAAACTAGGCTGAGCCTTATCTTGGGACCCAAGAGATAGAGCATTTTCGCTTGGTAAACTTCGGAGATAAGGGGGGGGGGGGGGGGGGGGGTAATGGTATTTTTTTCAACATTTCCCTTATCTTATCTTATCATTGATATTTTTTGTCAAGCTTCCCGATATCGATTATTATTTTTTTATTTGAAAAAAGGGACTTTAACGATAAGCTCATAGGAATTTGAGGACATAAAATTTCACACAAAAGTAATAAAATTACAAACTTGTTATGAAATTATTTTTGATAATTAAAAGAAATAGGTAGGTACGCTAGGTAGAGGTATCGTTTGATTTTTCCGGTATTATTTGTCAATTTTAATCATATGTCATTGTTTTCTTAATTTTCGCTTGTACCCTGAGAACTTTACGGTTTCGCTCTATGAAAACACAACAATATATCGATATCAGCCATATTTTTACACCAAAAAATAGGTTGGGTAATTTGACTAAATATTCATTAATAATCCACCTAAATTTAATACCGATACGGTAAAAAATAACGAAAAGTAATCTTCATTAATTCCGTAAAAATCAGGCGAAAATGGTATAAGCTTTCTTTACTTTATAATTGACTACGTCTATATACGTTCTTTGGGATACGCGCATAATCCACTTATTTTTGTTAATGAATAAACCTTTCTTTAGGCCAGATGAAAGTCAATATTATCTCAAGGTCGTAAAATATTTAATCAAAATGCCGTTATTTCCTGATGCATATATTTTTGGATTCAGGTAGTAAGTCTCCAAATTTGTGTACTCAAACATGTTTTCATTATAAAAATACTGATAGCATTTTTGCTTGCGGGTTAATTTTTTTTCCTAACTTCCGGTCCATAGAATTATTGATGTCCATAGTAAAAGTTGTTTAAAATAACATATAAAAGCCTTATACAAATAATTAGCCTGATATTGAATTATTTCCAAAAAAACCGTAATTTTCTCAGGGTATTGGTGAACTTCGGAGATACGGGGGGGAATGGTATTTTTTCAACATTTCCCTGAATTAATCAAAGTATAACCACTGTAGAAAAAGAACCCTTTAGAAAGCACAACTCAAATCCTTTCATATGATACCCCACTTGATCTATTAACCATTTTATTTTCCATATACGTGTCTTAAGGCGACGCGCGACGACGTAGGCTCGTGGTCTTCTCTCCCTCTCACTGAGCATACGCGTGAGCGAGATGGAAGTGCGTGTTTGGGAGCGCGGATATCGTGTTTTTCAATATGATTTTTTTGTGTGTTTTAATAAATAAAAAAGTAATACCTGATTTCCCTCAAACATGACATTGCCGATTTTCAAAACCAATTTTAATATGTTTAGCTGTTGTGTTGTGCATAATTTGTTACGATTTTTTAAAGTGTATTTTAGACCTATGTTCGTGATTTTTTTCTATCGAGCAAAAGTCAAAAACTCAGGATTCGAATAGATGATTTTCCTCGAGAAAGGCCTCAAGATATGATAGATAGAGACTATAGGGCAGCCGTATTATAATCCAAATAAGACCTACGACTTTAAAAAACCGTTTTCTGAGCTCACGTCGCCTTCACCTTCTTAACAGTAGTTCCTTTTAAATCGATAGATTTAAGTTGTTCCTGAGATATTTAACGTTGTGACAGACGGACATACGGACAGACGGACTGACGGACAGAGTACCATATTATAAGGATTTCTTTTTTACCGTTTTGGTACGGAACCCTAAAACGGCTTTTTTGAAAAAAGACAAGCTCACGAGTTCTAGCTCACCATGCCGCTGTTATCTAGAATTAGTTCCACTCACACCAACGGGCCATAAATATCAAACAAGTGAAGATCAGAAATACTAATATATCCAGATCATAATTTAGTAGTACAAGTATGAACATTATAGCGAGCCATATCAAGAGCAAACACCTCTTACATTTTTATTATGTCTAAATAAGGGCATGTTTGCACATTGATTAGTAATTAGTGCGAGTCCATACAGAAGCTACTAGCAAAAAGTAGAACACACTCCATTTCTATGAACACACACTAAACACTAATCAAAGTGTATATACCTAGTTGATAGTGACCCTGCCTACGAAGCAAGAGGTCCTGGGTTCGAATCCCGGTAAGGGCATTTATTTGTTGATAGTGCATCATGCACATAGTCCTTATTCAATTCTTTCACCGAAAATTATTTTTAACTAGATCAGTTCAAAGGTTTTCGAGTAATTTCTGAAAAACTGCCTTCCCTACTTGATAAGGACATCCTTATCTATAGGGAAGGCAGTTTTTCAGAGAATACAACAGTTACATAAGTGCCATAAGATTTTTGTGACGATACGACCTTTTTAATAGGCACGGAACCCTACGTTGCGTTGTGCGTGGTCCGACACGTTCTTGGCTGGTTTTTTATCGTTTACTGTAGAATGTGTAGAATACGATAGATTTTTTAATAAATAAAAATCGTTTGATATGAATGTGTGTTTTTTTTATACAGCAACGTATAGACTTATAGTTAAGTAGGTAGGTAAGTAGGAATAAAATACGTAAGTGGTTTTTAACAATTTTAACAAATTAACTTATAATAATGTCCGGGCCACAAGTTTGACTTGATAAATTGCATCATTTCATTTCATGCATAAGTGTTATTCATAAGGGAAGTAAGTAGCAGCAGGCCGTTGCCGGCGTAACAATTAAACAATTATTGCAAAAATTACACTTACTACGCGGGCGAAGCCGCGGGCAAAAGCTAGTTTATTATATATGTATAGCACGCTGTATACACTTTGATTGGTGTTTATAGTGCGTGTTCATAGAAAAGGAGTGTTTTCTATTGTTGGCGAGTTTTGTATCGATGGACTCGCACTAATCTATCTATCTATACATATAATAAAGCTGAAGAGGGTCGAAAGTCTGTAGGTACATGGAAGATATTCGAAAAAAAATTGGCTAGGGATACTTAGAATCGATAACAGAACACGTTCCAACAGTTTTTAGAATTTTTGTCTGTTTGTCTGTTTATCTGTTTATCTGTTTGTCTGTTTATCTGTTTATCTGTTTGTCTGTTTATGTGACCGCGCATCACGTGAAAACGGCTGAACCGATTAAGATTAAATTTGGCATAGAGATAGTTTGTGTCCTGGGGAAGGACTAAGGGTAGTTTTTATCCTAAAAATCAACCCCTAAGGGGATGAAATGGGGGGTGGAAATTTGTATGGAGCTACTTAAACCGCTGCACCGATTTAGATGAAATTTGATATATATGATTAGTTTGAGTCCCGGAAAAGGTTAAAGAGTAGGTTTCATCCCGAAAATCTTCCCTTTAGGGGGTAAAATGGGGGGGTGGAAAATTGGATGTAACCCATTTTGATGAAATTTGGTTAAGAGGTAGTTTAAGTTCTGGGGAAGGACATTGGATAGTTTTTATTCCGGAAATCTTTCCCTGAGGGGGTGAAATGGGGGGTGAAATTTTGGATGGACTCCGTTTAGATCAAATTTGGTATAAATATAGTTTGAGTCCCGGAGGATAACAATGGATAGTTTGAATCCCGAAAATCATCCCCCAAGGGGATGAAATAGGGATGAAAATGTGGATAAATCCCATTTAGTTCAAATTTGGTATAGAGATAGAAGGAGTCCCAGGGAAGGACAATGCATAGTTTTTATCTTAAATCATCTCCTGAGGGGGTGAAATGAGGGGTGAAAATTTGGATAGAACCGATTTAGATGAAATTTGGTATGGAGATAGTTCAGAGTCCTGGGGAAGGACTTAACATAATTTAAGTCCAGAAATCATCTCCTAAGGGGGTAAAATGGGGTATGAAAATTTGGATGGAACCCATTTACGGTATAGCAAGTTGGAGTCTTGGGGAAGGACATAGGATAGTTTACTCTTGAAAATTATCCCATAAGGGGGTGTAATTGGGGGTGAAAATTTGTTTGTGACCCATTTTGATGAAATTTGGTTGAAAGATAGTTTGAGTCCCGGAATATGACAACGGATAGTTTTAATCCCAAAAATCATCCTCTCAGGGATAAAATAGGGGGTGAAAATTTGGATAAAACCCATTTAGATGAAATTTGGTAAATAGATAGAAGGAGTCCTAGGGAAGGACAATGCATAGTTTTTATCCCGAAAAATCATTTCCTGAGGTGGTGAAATGAGGGTTGAAGATTTGTATAGAACCGGGATGTAATTGGGGGTGGAAATTTGTTTGTGACACATTTTGATAAAATTTGGTTGAAAGATAGTTTGAGTTCTGGAAAAGGACATATAATAGTTTTTATTCCAGAAATCATCCCCTAATGGGGTCAATTGGGGGTGAAAATTTGGATGGAACCCATTTACGGTATAGCGGTAGTTGGGAGTCCTGGGGAATAGGAACATTAACATTACATAAGTAAATTGACGTTCCAAGGGTAAAGGTACCTTATGGCGGCCTTAGTTTTGAAGATGTTTTCTAAAACGGGGTAAAAAAGACGTTTGATTATGGCTATTTTGAAAACTATTAGATGTAACATATAAAATGTTTAAATTACAAGTCAGTTCATTTAATCCTACGGTTTAGTAGAAAAGGTCCTTACGGCCGTGTGATATGAAAATATGCAAAATAATACTGAAAAAAAACCTACATGCATCGATACCCTTTCCTTCATACAATCCATACTAATATTACAAATGCGAAAGTAACTCTGTCTATTACCTTTTCATGCTTGAACCGCTGAACCGATTGAGATGAAATTTGGTATAAAGATACTTTGAATTCCGGGGCCTTCCCAAAGAGTCCTTACTAAAGATAGTTTTTATGTGGAAATTCATCACCTAAGGGGGTGAAAAGGGGGGAGAAAGTTACGATATAAACGAGTTCCGCGCGGACGAAGTCGCGGGCAAAAGCTAGTTACTAATAAATGTGCAAACATGCCCTTAGACATAATAAAATACACATAGAACATAATTTTTACGTTACGATAGCTTCAAGTGCTGTGAACCGTTTTATCGAAAAAATATAACAAATACTAATGGAGAATCTATTTTTTTTTTATGCTCTCGATTAGCAATGTACTGCTTATCATTGTTTGACGTTTCAGAGAGGCAGAGCTAGTTACTGTCAGTTGTTAGCTTTGTTACCGATACGGTGCGTGTCGAAATAATTTGAATGGAAAAAACCAGTTATATAAATAAATAAATAATAATAAATAAAAACTAAATACATCAATTTTCGTTCATTAGGGCTTAACTTTCAGCCCTTAAAATATATGTTCTTATGGAAGTCACTCAAAGAACGTCACCAGCATTCATATCTGCCATAAAAAAGCGATCAATAATATCTGATACGTCCTAACGGCCCTAGTAATAGAGTCGTGTAAGATATTTATGTGCCCTTTGTTGTTGCAAATATTAATGCTGGTGGCCATACAAAGTAAGATGTAGTGCATAATGGTTTCCCATCGTTTTTTCACGGAAACGTACAAACGTGTCTTGCTATTTCAGTCGATCACGGCACAAAAAGTACTGAGGTTGACTGATGTAGCATGACAAATACGAACATTTCCGAGAAAATACGATGGGAAATGATTATTCACTACATCTGTAAATGCCATCATAAAAATTAAAATTAACGTTTATTTCAGACCGAGATCCACAATGTTAGTAACAATTGGGACTTAGAAGATATACATTATTATTACTATTACATAATATTTAGTATTATATAATGGACTTATCGACATTTTTAACCGACTTCAAAGAAGAACCAGGTTCTCAATTCGTTGGAATCTTTTATTTTTTATTTATTTTCCCCGATTACTCGAAAATGCCTGGACCGATTTGGAAAAATCTTTTTTTTTTATTTCAAGAGTGTCCTTCTCAGGTGGTCCCATGGTTATCATAACGTGAGGATTTGATCATGGGATCCTGGTGCAATTTTACAGGCACACTTGAAGCGATTTGGGTATTTTTTCTGTTATAATCAACGCATTTGCTCTCGGAAAGCAGTTCATGTGGTAAAGTGGGAGAGAAATGTTTATGTATGTGGGTTTGGCAAAGTATTGAATAGAAATCGCTTTAAACTTTGTTTTTAAAGTAAATTATATACTCTTTGTTTACATTTACACAGTAAATAGGTAAGATTCTTTTATATCTAGTGAGGTATCAAAAGCAGGATGTTGATCGCGTTCTTTATGGTTTAAGTATTTCAAAAGAGGTTCCTATTAACTTAAATGAAAAATGGGAAAGGGAATTGTATTAAAATGAAACAAAAGGTTGCTAAAAAATATTGGATACAGGTTTCGGTCACAAAGGGATTCCTTGCTAACGGAATGTTAATTGAAGTGAAAATGCCTGTGAAATGGGCACTACAAAAATTTGCAATTAAGTACCGTCAATAAAGGCATACTATTAATTTTCGTCCTTTGTTATCATATTTTTTGTAGTTTTTTACTGAACGACCGAGCGAAGCGAACGAAGCTTGAGCAAATTTTTTTTTGTATGTCTGGCTGTCCCGCTGTTCTCCTTTACAGGCCGCAATTCTCAGGTTCTCGTGAAATTTTGTGAGCAGGTGAAATAATTATATTAAAAAAATACTATGAAGTATTGCTAAATTAAAAAGAAACAGATTTTTAAAAGACATTGTCACGAATTTTACATGTCACAGAGCCACTAGTTAACTGAATTATAAGTTATGATATTTAAGGTTTTGATACTTAAGGTGGTTCGATTGCCACACAAATCGTTATTTGACATTCACAGGCTAACGGGGTGATATTTTAAGAAACTTATGTAACAAACTTTCATCAATTGGCTTCCCATTTGCGCCAAATTCCCCCTTTTCTAGAATAAACTTGTATAAACTAGATTTACTTGAGAAATTGGTTTGGGACGTGATTTTTTGGGAAAACTATTTTTCTCAAATTAATCTAATTTATACAAGTTTATTCTAGGAAAGGGGGAATTTGGCGCAAATGGGAAGCCAATTGATGAAAGTTTGTTACATAAGTTTCTTAAAATATCACGCCGTTAGCCTGTGAATGTCAAATAACGATTTGTATGGCAATCGAACCACCTTAAATACGTTCTTAATTCAAAAGAATCTCAAGAAGCGGCCTATCTGTGGTAGTGCCATAGATTTTGTCCGGACCAACTGCATTCGGAATCAGCACAGCGGAATTCAGTGATGATTGCGGCCGTGAAATACGGATATGGTGGCCAAAAGATGAAAAACGGATACCAAAGCGCTGACCCGAATATACCTCAGGATTTGATGGTCGCTCTCACATACGAGTACAACCCAACCCACAAAATAGCATAACTCGCCAAATTAGCGTCGTTTTCAGTCCAAATCAGGCTGTTAAAGCTTCATTTATTATTCATTTTGGACTGAAAACAGTTGAATAATAAATGAGAAGCCAGTAATAACACTAATAACCGTAACGAGGGGTTTATGCTCGTTGCGCTCTATTAATTGGCTGATACAGACAGCAATAATGTTGAATCATTTGGTTCTGAACTCATTAAATGTGTTTTCTTACCTGGGATGTTATTCGTCTGTGGGGCCCCTTTATTGTTAAGATTTTTACTAGACGGGACTTTATGGCATATAATTAAATTTACCTGTTTACCATCTTTGAGTGTGCTCGCGAACAAGGATGTAGTGACATATTCAAAAAGTCGAGTAACTTCAGTGATAAATAAATTAATTTAATTATACGGGACTGAGTTCTACTTAGTAAGTTAATATGCGAAAATCGTGAAAGTTGTAATTAATTTTGTTATGTTTGCTAAGTATATGAGTTACTAGTGACTTTTAGCTGTAAAAAAAAATTATACTTCGGAAAACTGAATCGCCACCTGCTCACAAAATTTCACGAGAATTGGTTGAGAAATGCGTCCTGTAGAAGAAAACAGCAAAAAATTTCGCTGAAAAAAATATCTGACACGTCCTGACGGCTCTAGGCCTACTTACAAATTAAAAGACGTTTGAACCTAGTTTTTCTCGCATAGTCATAAAGTACAGTTATGCTCGCAGCTATGTCAGAGCGGCGCGACGGCACTCCGCTTAGCATATGTAGGATGCAGCGCGGATCCGTTATACAACGAACTTTTGCCTTTTTAGATCAACTAACTCATTGAATTATTGTTATAACTAAACTGGACTTAATCGCGTAAAATATTACTTCACGTTTAGTAATAATAATATGTGAGAATCGTAAAAGTTTAGTATCAGTATAAGAAGAGTTGTTTTGACAATAAGTGCATTATTTTATTTCTAACTTTAAAAGACGGCTATTACTGTTTCGCTGAACTATTTCTACCTATCCTCAGTACAAGCCAAGACATGCTCTTAATATGTTATAGTTATGTTAGTATTTATGTGTATACGTGTGTGTGACTTGCCGCATTGGGTTGTTATATAGTTTAATTTTTCAGTGGTAGCCGTAGAACGAAGCATAAGACAAACTGTTCCGATAGTTTTGTGAGACCCTGGTAAATATTATGTCTACACACACACACTACATCGATCACTCAATAAATTAATACCTAATAATTATAACAACGCCATGGGCTAGCTTTTTTTTCTCTCGTTTCAAACATTCGCGTCCGAGCTTCATTGTTTCAACAAGGTATTCCCAATAATCCCCATTATTAGAAGCGAATTTGTTGCTTAAAGCTGTTGACGTAATCTGAAATTTAAAGGATTTAAATTAGCATAAAATTGAGCTCTTCCTTTGTAGGTTGTTATTTGGAGCCAGTAGGTTCACAGTTTCAGGTATATCAAGGTTCGAACTGGTCAGTTCTGCGAGAAGGTCTAGATTATATTTTCATGCAAACGTATTCAGTATCTCTCAGTAAAGCCTCCGAGCGAGTTGGTCTAAGGATGAACATGGATAAGACGAAGATCATGTCAAACGTCCATGTAGTACCAACTCCCATTTCAATCGGACACTTTACGCTCGAAGTTGTAGTCGGTTATGTATACCTAGGACAAACTGTCCAGTTAGGTAGGTCCAACTTTGAGAAAGAGGTCAATCGTCGAATCCGACTCGGCTGGGCAGCATTCGGGAAGCTACGTCACATCTTTTCGTCCAATATTCCGCAGTGTCTCAAGACGAGAGTCTTTGACCAGTGTGTGTTGCCAGTGATGACATATGTCACGGAAACATGGTCACTTACTATGGGCCTCATAAGAAGGCTCTAAGTCACTCAAAGGGCAATGGAGAGGGCTAACTAAGCTGGGAGTTTCTCTGCGCGATCGCATCAGAAATGAGGCTATTCGCAGCAGAACCAAGGTAACCGATATAGCCCTCCGAATCGCTAAACTTAAGTGGCAGTGGGCGGGGCACACTGTTGGGGCGGAAAGGTTCTCAAGTGGCGACCATGTACCGGAAGGCGCGGCATGGGTATGCCCCCCACAAGGTGGACTGATGACCTGGTAAAGGTCGCAGGAGTCCGCTGGATGCGGGTGGCGCACCTGCCATTGTGGCACTCTTTGGGGGAGGCCTATGTCCAGCAGTGGACGTCTTTCGGCTGATATGATGATGATGATGTATTCAGTATTTAGTAATTTATTGCTTTCATAGATACATTACAAAAGGTGGTATATCAAAACAAGAATGACTACACTAGTAAAACAAGAACGTTTTACTAGTGTTTGGAATTATACTGATATACTTTCTATTTGGGCTTCGAAATTTTGGGGTGTTTATATGTAGTAGAGGATTTATTAATTTAATGTAATTTATTTATTCAAAGACCAACCTGGATCAATTATGTTAGTAAATGCTTACAATTAATGTTAGTAGGTACATTCTCATGTCATAAATTAAATTAATAGTAAGTACACAATTCTATACTATTAAAAATAAAAATGTCAACATGTCAGCATTCAATTTCAATAATAAATCTAACAGTTATGACGTGTGTATTGTTTCTGAGTATAATCTACCGACAGGCCGCTTGTATAGAGCGATGTGCAGTAAGCTCTGAATAAAGTGCGCTTCCGATTAGTCCGTCACATAACACTATTCTATTAAATCTAAGAATATGTACCTATTTCTAACCATAATCTGTTGAATAACTGGTTGGTATGAATCTGTAACAGTACTAAAATAAAGTAAATAATACTTATTCACGCATATTGTATGATCATTCATGACAGTATTGCTACAACGTGATTGACCTGTTTAAACATACTTAATAAAAACTTGAAATTGTTATGTAGCAACGAATATTTTCCCGAAATCTTGTGATCTTATGATGATGATGAAGTGTTTGAAATCGTATCCCTTCCGTAGCCGCGTATTAAACGAGCTGTCAGGCGACTACGGTGTTTCCCGCCTCCAATGCCGCTGGCCACAGTCACCCGACAGCTCGCGCGGCGTGTCGCGCGGCGTGTCGCGCGACGTGTCGCGCGACAATACGCCTCTGCGTAAACACGACCAAGTCAAAATACGCCGTCCCGGTAGACATAGGAAACATGCAGTTCCATATGTAATCGTCACTCGCTGGCGTGCAGAACATTCAAAACTACTACCTACAACCTCCACACAGGCATACCAGTATAAGTCTAACCTTTATCTACACATGGTTTTTTGGATCTCTGGGCCAAGATATATTAGGTACCAGCGATGAGTTGAGACAAGGTTGGTTATGAAACGTTTAGTAGATCTTCCTTTGTTCCTCTTCAAGACATCTCGCAAACTGTGAGCCCGTCAGCCTTTGCTACGGACCTGCGTTGGAATTAACAGAAACGGGAATTTTCATTTACGTACTACTTAGACTACGTCTTGTATACCGTTTTAAGTCCGTCATATTTGTGATTTATGAAAGGTGTTTAACATGAATCAGATTTAATAAAGAAAATTAAAGTTATCTAATTGAATTTTCGTGATGTGTTAAATTGTACCTAAGCTCTAAGTACTTATAATAATGGTTAAACTCACGTGTGATGACAATGACGCCTTTAGTGACAATGGGCTTGTGACCTTAAATTTGTTTACGATGCCATTCGAACCAGTTTTTGTAGAAGAACAAATGTTTGTATGGAAGCAACTACATTTAAAGAACATTAATACCCTAAAAATCAAGTTAAAGACGGACCTCGCTGACAGCAGCCGAAACGCTTCATACTGATTGGCTTTAAAGTATGACGTCACACCGTGCAATTTGTACTAAACGTTGCATGGAAAATGAAGTAAATTGCTGTTTCGGTCGCGAAATACTGCGTTTAGGTCCATAGTTGTCATATAAATTTGTTTCTACAAAAGCGTAAGGATTCTATTGGTACCTTTAAATTTACTATTGGACAATAAATAAATAAACTTTTTTTTCTAAACTTTCAAGGTTCATATCTTTTTATGATTTGAATTATATTTTGTAATTTATACTTTATTACAATCATTTGATGGTTTACTATCCATTTAGCAACACGACGTTATCAATTTTAACACCACGCAACAAGCCTATTAATGCCACTACAGGCGTCATGTTTCATTCTCAAGAAGGAAACCCCAAGAAACTTGTCGCGGCAGCGTGTCAAGCCAAGTTCAAGCAAAGGAACTGGCTAGCCAGTGCCAAGTCTAATATTACACGAACCACTTGGTGCCACTTTTGACCCTTCTATAACTCAAAACCTCTTTAACGTAAACACATATAACTACAATAAGGACATCTAGAAGCCCAAGTTTCATGAAACTAGCTCAAACGGTTATAAAGATATGAAGGTCAAAAAGTCGTAAATTTTAGCACTGACTGACTGACATTATCTCCATCTCCACTTATAATAAATCTCTAAATTAAAAAAAGAATCAGCCAGTATGAAACTAAGCTTTCTGTGTTACGAATGTTCTCAGCATCCCATGGACGGAAAAATATGAAACATTTTATATAGGTACATTATTATTCCAGCTGCAACTTAGGATAGTTTTTATCCGACTGCGACAGTTAATTTATTTTCCGTAATATACGACTTCATTTAATTTTTCATTTATTATTCTTAAAGTATATCGCCGCCACATCTGTCAGCTAAAAGAAACGTCAAAATCACAGTAATAAGAAATACTACGGACAAAATGGCGGAATTGCTTTGCCTTTCTTTCGCCTATTAATAATTTTAATCCCGTCTACGATATACATTGACGAGACACATAGGTACCAAAAGCAAATATAAAATTAATCGATTTTGATATGCGAACTTATATGCGCAAATGTCGAATTAAGGCGTAATTTGTACAAAATGTAACAACAAATTCGAACAATATAAACTTGGTTTTTTTTTGTTTGGCACGCGCGCGCGCTCTTTGCGTATTCAGCCAAACCACGAAAACTGAAACTCGAAGTTCGTATATCTGAGGGCCTACCGCGAACGGCATTCGAAGTTTTCCCTCTCTGTCGCATGTACGAACTTGTAAGTATGACAGAGAGGGGAAACTTCGAATGCCTTTCGCGGTAGGCCCTCTGCATTCCTGTCATTTGTTAGTGCGATAGAGATAGAGATACCCGAACATTTTCGAATTCCGAAGTTCGTGGTTTAAAAGAAAATACGGATGTCGGATAGATCTAAATTAATATTTTATGTGTGAATATGGTTAAAATTATTTGGAAATACTATTGTTGTTATTGTTTTAGTATATTTGACTAGCTTTAAGTTTAATATTGTACGTCCGAAATGGGCAAGCTGTTGGACTTTATTTTACCCAAAACAACTAAATGTATGTTCTGACAATAAAGAAATCTTATTTTATCTTATCTTATCGAAAATAGGGATGTAGACACTAAACAAAATAATCATAATGTTGTATTATCTCGAGAAAAAAAACAACGCAAGAGGCTATATAGGTAATCACTAAGTTATAAGCGTATAATGTTTTAAGAGGGGGTTTGTTGCGTCTCTTTTCCGCAAAACGCACCTTTATAATGAAACGATTGTTTTTTACTATGACGCTCGAGGATCGTGACGTCACGGTCCCTGATCGTTTTCTCACTCTAACAAGCGACATTAAAACGGTTGTAGCTTCGTAATTTTTTGAGATATTTGAATGAGTTTTTCGTTTCTTCTTTCTTTTGAAGTGAGTCTACAGCTACACAGACAAGCGGAAATAATCCATATTATACATACTAATAATCCATACTTCCATACTAATATTATAAAAGCGAAAGTGTGTCTGTCTGTTACCTCTTCACGCCTAAACCGCTGAACCGATTTAGATGAAATGAGCGCCGGGGAAGGACAAAGGGTAGTTTTTATATCTGAGGGGCTGAAATTGGGGGTGGAAATTTGTATGGAGCTACTTAAACCGCTGCACCGATTTAGATGAAATTTGGTATATAAATAGTATGAGTCCCGGGGAAGGACATATAATAGGTTTTATCCCGGAAATCATCCCCTAAGGGGGTGAAAAAGGGGGGGGGAGGTGAAAATTTGGATGTAATCTCTTTTGATGAAATTTGGTGTAGATATAGGTTAAGTCCTGGGAAAGGACATGGGATAGTTTTTACCCCAGAAATCATCCCCTAAGGGGGTGAAATAAGGGGTGAAAATTCGGATGGAACCCATTTTAATACAATTTGGTATAGAGATAGCTTGAGTCCTGGGAAAGGACATAGGATAGTTGTAATTCCGGAAATCACTCCCTAAGGGGGTGAAATGGGGGGTGAAAATTTGGATGAATCCCGTTTAGATGTAATTTGGTATAAAGGTCGTTTGAGTCCCGAAGAATGACATTAGATAGTTTTCATCCCGAAAATCATTCCCTAAGGGTATGAAATAGGGGGTGAAAGTTTGGATAAAATCCATGTACCTAGATGAAATTTGGTATAGAGATAATTTGAGACCCTTCAAAGGATATAGAATAGTTTTTGCCTCGGAAATCATCCCTTAAGATGGTAGAAGTTTGTTTGCATTATATTTTCTAAGTATTAAGTTCTACGCGGACGAAGTCGCGGGCAACAGCTAGTAGTACCTAAACCTAACCTACTTCCAGATGACCTAGAAGGATGAAATTTGGAATCCAGCTCGGTAATTGTGTGTAAGCGTAGGAAAAAATCTAAAAATAAAAAAAGTTAAAAAATAGGGGGGGTCCCCATACATTTTTTTTTATTGTAGCATTGGAACCCTTACAAGCAGATATTTGAAACTATCCCAATATATGTATTATTATATTTGCTATATAACAGAAATATAAAAATAAATTTCAGTCAAAAAATAAGTGGTGTCCTCATACAAAAAACATGTAATACGCGCTAAACAACCGGCCAACGGTGTGTCGTCGGCGGCGCGCGGCACCACATAATTATACACAGAACAGAAGTAAATCTCAATACCTTCCTAGTTTTCTTTACAAAAAGTAATGATATCCCACCAAAAAACATAAATGTAAAAAAGGAGAGCCAAGTTCAATACAAAAATTATGCTTGGCTGTGGGCTGTGGGCTTTGCCGCAAAAAAAATGGAGATCTAAATGAGTGGCAAGTTTTATGCAAAATCCAAATATGTATTTATAGGAACAAAATAACATTATGAACAAGTAAACTCTATGTCTTTGCTTTATTGGATACCTATATCAATTGCTGTTATTTAGAAATGTGAGATCTTATAAAGTAGGTTAGATTTGACTAGTAGGTTAGTTTTCATTACATCAGTCATTTTATAAAGTTATTCAACATATGTATACATATATTTTTTAATTATGATAAAAACTGGCCAAGTCAAATCTAACCTACTTTATAAGATCTCACATTTTTAAATAACAGCAATTGTTATAGGTATCCAATAAAGCAAAAACAACAGTCAGGTTCAAAATTTTTTTTTTTTAGTGAGAGCACAATAAGGGCCTTTTCAAAAAATAATAAAAATATCACTATTAAATAACCTTTTCCTAAATATCTAGATAAACGGGACAACAAAAAATATTTTTTGACATTTTCACCTCCCGTATCTCCCTTATTAATCCTTAACCTTAATGAATCTTAAAAAAAATAATACGGCATTTGTTAGAAAATTTAAGCAGCTTTAAATAAATAAATAATAAATATTTGCGGACAATCTTACACAAATCAACCTAGTCCCAAACTAAGCAAAGCTTGTACTATGGGAACTAGACGACGATATAGATACTTATATAGAGAAATAAATACTTAAATACATAGAAAAAATCCATGACTCAGGAACATATATTCGTGCTAATCACACAAATAAATGCCCTTACCGGGATTCGAACCCAGGACCTCTTGCTTCGTAGGCAGGGTCACTACCAACTAGGCTAAAGCGGTCGTCAAACGGCGGTTTGAGAGAATCGAGAAAAAATGGGACCTATTTGCTCCCCCCCCCGCCCAAATTTACCATTGTTGTTTGTTTGAGAATAAATAAAAAAAAATGTTATACTTGGGTATCACCCCTACCATTTGTAATAATAACCCAGACTACACAATTTATTGTTTTTATTATTTCTTCGTCGTTCGACGAATATAATAATATGTTGTATTGAAATCCGTTGTTTTGAAGGTAGATCTATTAAATATGCGATTTGGCTTTTTGGTCACAAATAAAAGACCCTCCCTTGAAGTATTGTGAGATTTATAACTATACTACAATATCAATTTTTAACTTTTTTTTAAATCGTATCACAAAAACAGTACAGCCGCCATAAAACTTCAATCTTCTGGTCAGTCTTTCAGAGTACAAAGAGAAGTTAAACAAGGAGATCTGCTCTCGTCGAAGCTATTCACTAGCACTTTAGAATACGTGTTCCAAAAACTTACGCCACGTTGGGAAGAGAAGGGGTTAGTCGTCGGGGAAAGAAGGTTGACCAATCTTCGTTTCGCTGACGACATCGTCTTGTTTTCTTCAACCGCTTCCGAGCTTTGTCATATGCTTGACGATCTCAGCACCGCAAGCCTCGAGGTTGGCCTAAAGATGAACATGTCAAAGACTAAAGTTATGACCAATAGCACAGAACGTAGGGTAAAGATAAACGGAGAACATATAGCATTATGTCCATGAGTATCTTTATTTGGGCTAATTAGTCTCTTTCCAGGCGCGACAAGAGAAAGAGGTCGATAGACGGACCGAAAACGCCTGGAGAAGCTATTTGTCCATGAAACACTTAATGAAGGGTGACCTACCCCTGTCACTTAAACGTAGGCTCATTAACATGTGCATACTTCCAGTTCTCACCTACGGTGTACAGGCTTGGTCTTTGACGGAAGCACAGAAGTCCAAACTCGGGGTTTGGCAGCGAGCTATGGAGCGCAGCATATTAGGAGTAAAGCGAATGGACCACATCCGGAATACCACGCTGCGCTCCAAGACTCAAATAGAAGATGTAGCTCGGAAGGCAGCCAAGTTAAAGTGGGACTGGGCTGGTTACGTCTACCGCATGCCGAATGAGCTGTGGGCCAAAGGGATCACGGAGTGGAAGCCCCAACACTCAAAACGGAGACGCAGTAGACCTCGTCGGCGATGGCGGGATAACTTGGACTCCTTTTTAAAAGCTGGCCAGACATTGCTCAAGACCGCGATGAATGGAAGGGGAGAGGGGAGGCCTTTGCTCAGCAGTGGGACATAGCGGGCTCGATATAATAACATTTTAATCAGGATATTTTATGGTGAATACCCCTTTCTAAAAGTCGGGTTACGTTTCAAAACCCTGCGTACAACTGGATTGATGATGAAGTCAGTCTAAAACTTTTTAATTAATCAACCTCAGCCTTAAAACATGTCCAAAGGCCGCTTCATTTGCTCATAAGGTCAATAAAAATTACTGAATGTTTCCTTATCTTTAAGTTAAGTAAAAAAAACTCGCTGCTACGATCATAATTTCTTCAAAACAAGCAGTGGCGGAAGCGAATCTTACATCCCGGAAGGAAGTTAGAACCATCATCCACCCATGTGATTAATATTCTAAACCTTTTTCTAACTAGGTAGTTAAGGTTCGTTTCGGTACGACGCTCCATATTACGGGCAATATTAAAGGTCGAATTCAAAAGGGTTATTTAATGTGAAAAGGAGTTTGGAGCACTCTGTCTGAAAGATAAAAGGAGCTTTACTTTTATATTCACAAAGTATTTTGAAGCTTCTAATGAGTATTAGATAAAAATAAAACAATGTGACTATTACATTTGGTTGTGTACCTATTTACTTACTTACTTACCTACGTCGCGAATAGGGAACATTACTGCAATGTTCTACCGCCACAAGCAGCACCACCACTCATAGTAAAACAGTATAGGAATATAGGGATTCACATACACATGAACAATTGATTGTCAAATGAGTGACAAGGGCTTGCATAGACAATACCGCAAGTGGGAACGAGATACAATGTCAACGCTGCTAGTGTCACCACCTACGATGAGTTTTGCGTAATGTTCCCTATTTATGGGACATGTGATGAATAACATGTATTTTATTAATTTGCATCAGGCAACAAAGGCCGATTTTTAAATAGGGCAAAAATATTTTCTGTCACCTAAGTATTAGACGTGTCACTAATCTGCAATACGCTACTTATAATATCTATTTAATTATATATTAGTCACCATTTTAATCAAAACTGTCTCTAAGTATAAATCACTTTTTTTCTAAAGGCCTGAATATGAGATCAGCACGGGTATCACAAGACGGCCGCGACATACTCTCGAGCTTTCTCGCGCTATCCATCTCTCTCTTATTAGACCACTTAAAAAGAGACTGATAGTGCGAGAGAGCTCGAGAGTATGTCGCGGCCGTCTTGTGATAGCCGTGCTGTCATCAAAATAATAGATCTGTCACCTAATGTCGACCACTCAAACTATGGCGCATATGCTGTTTTGTCCGGCGTGCCCGTACACATGCTCCGCACATGACCTCCGGGATGCGACAGATAGGGCTTTAGCAGTCGCCAGTTTCTGGTCCCGCACAATCTAAACCACGGAAATAGGAAACCATCGACACGAGAAGAAGAAGACGTTTAGGTATATCAGAGATGATTCATTTTAAATTGCATTTTAATATTCTTTCATTTCATTTCCTTTATTCCTTGATAAAACATAGTTGTAAGTACATGTCAATTATTTTTTATACATTATCTTTTATATCCGACTGCCTCAGAAGGAATTACTTATGTTTTTCGAGCGCATGTATTTGAACAAGAAAATTATATTTCATGTGCTAAAGCTGCGCTGAGTTGTGACCATTTCGTGACAGATATGTACGTGTCTACATATGTGTTTATAGTTTGCTGCGATTTGTTGTCAACTTGTCGAATAAATATTTTCTTTCTTTATTTTATAGTCCAAACGGCTTGATGGATTTTGACGTATGAGGTATCGTTGGAGCCTCATGATCGTATGAGTGAAAAGTAGTTGGGTTTATTGAAAAAAATTTAGATAGGACTTGTTTTTTTTTTATTATTTTGACCAAATTAGAAAAAAAGATAATTAAAAGTATGCAAATGGCGCAGGACCGGTCATTTTGGCACTCTTTGGGGGAGGCCTATGTCCAGCAGTGGACGTCTGTCGGCTGATATCATGGTGTTGATGATGAAAAAAATATTATTTTCTGTCTTTTTGGTTTGATATCTATATCTTGTTGTTTCTCCTGCTACAAACGCTTTCTTTAGGTGCCCAATAAATATTTTACGGTAAAAGGTCACGGCTGAAATAAATTTATTTACTGATTATTTCTTCGTTTTTGTTTCGTAAGCTCTAAAACCCCTTTATTGAAGAAAGAGTGGAACAGAAATAATAAGCAACACAAGACGATTTACGTTTAGAGTAAAAGGTTTTTCATGAATCCTATTGAGATACATACAGGGTGTGGCCTGTAATAGAAGCAAAATATTAAACGGTAGATTATTAAGCTTGTGAACAATTATTTCAACGTGGCTTTATTTAAAAAAAAAAAACAATGAAAAAAAATTTTTTTTTTTTTTTAAATAAACTAGTTTTCTTTGTATTGATTTACTCTTCTGGAGTGCTATAAGTAACTTTACGTCATACCTGGCCATAAAGTAGGAATTACCGCACGCTATGCGTGCGGAAAACCCCACTTCCTGGCCAGATAGAGACGTAAAATTTTTGTACTCACCACGGGCGGTAATAAAGAAAGCCTCAGAGCGCATATTTATCGCCTTTGCCTTCGGCTCGGGCGTCAAATACCTACGATCTGAGACATTCTTTGTTTAACCGCCCTAGGTAAGTAATGTACTATTCTATTTTAAAAACAAAAAAAAAAAAGTACAAAAATATCTTTTGGAAACAAAAATGTAAAAACAATTATAACTCATTACATGATGTTACCTCATAATCTGCATTGACTGATGTGCTATGATGTCGTGGTGCCAAGATACATTACTTGGAGGTCATAACTTTAGATCAAAACTTCTCTGAATCCAATATGAATTGAAATGAAGGGGTTACTGCAATTTCTCTAAGGAAGCGTCCTTTTGAATATTTGCTCCTTTTACAGGCCACGCCCCGTATATTTTTCAAAATTTCTTGATAACCTCTAATACTTATTTAAGAAATGTTAGTTGGCAACTTGGCACAATGTCATCTATGCTTAGATTCATCATTACCATCATCATATCAGCCGAAAGACGTCCACTGCTGGACATATGCCTCCCCCAAAGAGTGCCACAATGACCAATAGGTACTTAGATTACAAATAGGGTAATCTTTGTGGGAGTGTAGCTTTTTACGGGTGTAGCTTTATAAGTAAGTTTTGTGTGTAGGGGTTAATCACAAAAATGATTTCAAAAATCTTTCATCAGGTTCATAGAATGGATCTTCGGGATGTACATAATATATTTTTTCTACTCGTCGACTTTAATCTTTGAATTAAGATTTCGTACACGAAACTAAGATCACATACTTTTTAATCCTGGAGCTCCACGAGCTCGTCACGGAGCTCGTATAGTTTCATAAGATAACCGCCAGCAGTCATCTTATGAATCCAGGAGCTGTATAAGATAACTGTGAAGACATCAACGCGCAAAATAACTAAGCTGCTGCGCTTCATTTCAGCAGGGCGATTCTCAATAGATACCAAGTTTGTTAAAAAAATATTATTTCCGTTGACTCGTAGAAAAAGTATTGTATACAATAATTATATAATTAGCTTTTTAAGTCTCGTACCTTAATTAGGCCACTCAGCAAGCTTCGTGGCCTAAACGTGGTACGACTTAAAAAGCATCCATTATAATTATAACGATTGCATAAACTACTAATGTGTACTCCCATGGCTTTGGTTGCGTTCTTTGTAATACGCGGGGTGGAGCTGCACCCGCAGTCAGCATACAGTGTGTAAATTTGATACCGGCGAATATTTTGATGACGATACGTGTAGGTTTACTAAACAATACATTTACATAAATTTCGCTGTTTAACTGGTTCTTTTTTCAAACAAATTGATTGAGCATGCAATGTGTTCACTGGTGAGGGGTAATCACGTAACGTTCCGAACGCGCGTCGGTACAATTTAACTGTAAATTTTCCATATAAAAAGTAACATTTAAACTTACGGTACCCGACGTTCGTACTGTAGCTATTTAACAACATTGCCTTCTCATATTATATTTTGTACGGTTAATAACTATAATATTGCTGGTTAAAATATACGGCCGTATGAAAGTTATAAGCTGTATAAGGTAGGTAGCAAGTAAGACAAAATAATCTAGCATCAGGAAACATTTTTTTCGACTTCTTTAGCTTCACCATGTTTATTTAGCAAGACCCTCTTAGCAGGAAATAACAGTTGAAAAATAACTACGGTAAAGAAATCCCTTTTTTATTAGAAAAAAATCCAATAAAGAAGGGAGTCCGGCTGGGTGATTCTCTATCACCTAAGATAGTTATAGCCGTACTTGAAAGTGTGTTTAGAGTTTAGACGTATGCACTGGGAGAACTATGGGCTAAATATTAATGGAAGAAAACTCAACCACTTAAGGTTTGCAGATGATTTTGTTTGCAACCAGATGTCTGGGAGCAATAAAGAAATCTGACTCCAGAAAGTTATACCTAATAGCGTTTATTCGCTTACGAAATCTATACACAATTACTGACGAGTGACGTGCGCTGTGTGCGGTGTTGTATCGAGTCTCATGGAAGGGGAACGCCGCGAGAGGCCCCGTAGCATGGATAAGTGATAGGATAGAGCTGCCGTCCCTAGTAGCCAGTGATAAGGCCATCCATGCTACGGGGCCTGATCGCAAACCGGCGCCCGCGCCGTCCGCACCCTTCCTCCCGTGCGTAGTTGGTAGCAGCGTTAACATACTCCCCCCCTCGAGCAGGTAGGGCTTCGAGGAGTGAAGATGCTGCTGTCGTTGGGCAGATACTATTAACCTTATACCAAACAAATAAAGTAATTGAAAAAAGAACCTCAAACGCATGATAGAAGTTTTGGTCACTAAAAAAGGTTATGAAGGCAAAGTAAATCCCAACAAGTCAAAAATGTTGGGTTTTTGACTCGTGCATTATAACGGTGGTGTAAAACAGGGATAACCTCTATAAATGCCAAACTAGGGCACTTACAAAAAGCACATGCTACATGTCAAAATGTTTGTGTAAGATTGTCCCGTAATATTTATTTATTTATTTATTTATAAAACCGGGTAGGGGTCGGGTTGCATAAAGTGTAATAGTCATATTATTGATAGGCATACGTGGATTCGTCATACTCATTATTATGCATAATTGTAAATAGTCATACATTTATGCGCATAAAGTTTTGAACCATAATGTTTTAGAACATACTGTGTATTGCCCATAAATTTGTGGCGCATAAAATGTTATAAGCATACTTTTTAATAGTCATAAATTGGTAGCTCATATAACTTTTTATTCATACTGTTGAAACGCATAAACTGCAATACGCATAAGCCTATGATTTTTTTGGTCGAAAAAAGTTTTGATAACAACAAGTTTTTCCGCTCATTTATAAAAAAAATAACCTCGAAGACGAACGCGGGAGCAAAGCTACCGCGTCAATCTTCTAACCACTTTTTTTTTTTTTGCCACTAAGTCCCTGTTCTGAAAGTTGTGACATTAACAATTATTACTAAAATTAATTATATAGGCATATTATTATGTCGGAAGACAAGTTGAGGTTGTCGATGGACATAGTTAAGTAAAGTAAATGATATGTTATTTAAGTATAAGTAGTATACGTTTTCTTGAAATTTGTAAACCTCAGCAATAAAGGCTAATTTTATTTTTATTTATTTTATTTTATTTGTAGTTGGCCTGGTATCTTTGCTACAAACGTTATCTGCATTATACCTAATGTATTTAGTCACTTACTAAGTGACATACGTTAAGTGGAGGGGTCAATATATTAACAAATAATGAGTTCGAAGATAACGAGTTATTAACAATACCGTTCTTCTCTCTAGGGTTCAGTACCAAAAAGTTAAATAAAACCGGTCAAGTTCGAGTCTGTCTCGCGCACTGAGGGATCCGTACAAACTTTCACCACGCTTATTAAGAAAAAAATCTATGTTGGTTTTTCCGAGATAATTCTTTTACAAGTGAACCAATTTTTATAATTCGTTTTTTATTTGCTAGAAGGTACTTTCAGAATACTTCCATACAAATTAGAAGGAAAAAAATTCAACACGAAAGTATTAAATGGCAAACTTATATATTAAATGATTATTGAAGATTAAAAAAAATAAAGGTCTCGTTATACTTTTCCGGTAAAATTACCTTAATTTTAATAATATTATATATTATTTTCATATTTTTTTCGGTAAACTTCGGAGATAAGGGGGCGGGGGATTGGTATTTTTTCCTACCTTTGTAAATCAAAATTTTGCCGCCCTTCTAAAGTCATACTCGTAGGTAAATAATAGCATCGATCCTTTCATAATAATACAATCAACTATTGACACGACCTAATGACGTTAACTGTAGATAGTGTCTGTGCACAAGACGTGACGTGAAAAAAATGAGGTGACAATCTTACACCAAATAGGCATGATGCCTCATGTTAAAATTGATAACGTAGTGTTGTTAAAAGTAAAGTAAACCATCAAATTATTGTAATAAAGTATAAATTACAAAATATAATTAAAATAATAGAAAGATTGGACCTTGAAAGTTAAGATTTTTTATTTTATTGTCCAAGAGTAAATTTAAAGCTATCAATAGAATCCTTACGTTTCTATAGAAACATAATTGTAAGACAACTATGGAACTAAACGCAGTGTTTTGCGAGCAAAACAGCATTTGACTTGATTTTCCATTCAACGGTTAGTATAAATAACAGGTTTGACGTCATAACTGTGTGTCAATTAGTATGAAGCGTTTATGGCTGCCGCCAGCGAGGTCTTTGTCTCAAATTTTTGAGTATATTTGTTCTTTAATTGTAATTTGTACTCCCATACAAACATTTGTTCCTCTCCAAAAACTGGTACGAATGGCATCGTAAAAAATCTTAGTTATCATTCCTATTGAACTAATAGTAAAGCTCAATAAGGCATGTGTTATGGGTACTAGACGACGATATATTTAATCGATATAATTAAATACTTAAATACATAGAAAAAATATCCAAGACTCAGAAACTTATATTCATGCTCATCTCCACCCACCTCTGTATATTTGCCCTTACCGGGATTCGAACACATGAGCTTTAGGTCGTCGAAACAAACATAATTACCTATTTAACGGTTCTCCGAATGTTTGCAGTGCGGGTTACAATTAGAAATTGATTTGTCAAGCAGTAAAAAATTATAATTTTATACGAAACAAACGAAACTTACGCTGAAACGAAATAAAAATATTAAATGTTAGGTTTTCGTTATCTTCTAGTTATTAAAACGAAATATTATAGTCTCATAATTAAATAGTGAGCTGACTTAAAGCAATAAAAACAAAACTTCTCTGTAGTATATATTATACATGTAATAAATAATTAAGACAAACCTAATGGTACAAAGATATGAATAAATCATAGAAACTTGTAAAAATATAACCAATTTATTCTAAGGTATCTGAGAAAAAAAATTAAACAAACATAAAACCATTAAATAGAGTCAAACCATGCAAGATTATTACATAAATTATCTGATCGGTAGGGTAGAATAATGTTCTATAAACTAAAGATTCTACCACTGTTTGACCCATTTTTAGGGTTTCGTAGCCAAAAGCGGAAGCTGTATAGTTTCGTCAAGTCCTGTCAACCATCTGTCCGTCAGTCCGTATGTCATAGGCATTTTACTCAAAAACTATAAGGTATAAAATTTGGATTAAAGATGTAATTTGTTAGCCACTAGTACCTATACTGGGTGATTTTGGGGTCATGATCCGGAATGATCAAAAGCGAATAAGATGCTTGTAAATACTGAAAAACATTTCCCATGAGACAAACTACAAAATCGCGGAAAAAACAGTTATTCTATACATTAACAGAACTCTCAATTAACGCTCAGTTAACTCACAGTTAACTCTTTATTGGCTCTTATTCTTTTCGGATTTCGTGGTTGGACTCATGGGAAAAGTTGTTCAGTATGACCTTCTTATTTCGTGGTTGGACCCATGGGAAAAGTTGTTCAGTATGACCTTCTTATTTCGTGGTTGGACCCATGGGAAAAGTTGTTCAGTATGACCTTCTTATTTCGTGGTTGGACCCATGGAAAAAGTTGTTCAGTATAACCTGCTTATTCGTTTTTGGTAATTTCAGATCATGACTTCAAAATCACCCAGTATAGTTACTTACTCTGACGACCTCTGTAGCCTAGTTGGTAGTGACCCTGCCTACGAAGCCGGATGTCCCGGGTTCGAATCCCGGTAAGGGCATTTATTTGTGTGATAAGCACGAATATTTGTTCCTGAGTCATGGATGTTTTCTATGTATTTAAGTATTTATTTATCTATATAAGTATGTATATCATCGTCTAGTACCCATGGTACAAGCTTTGCTTAGTTTGGAACTAGGTCGACTTGTGTAAGATTGTCCCCCAATATTTATTTATTATTTATTTATTTATTTATAAAAATAGGGGGCACTCCATACAATGTAACTGGAAGTCTAAAAATATAATATTTATTATGGTCTAGGTCAACACGTGGCACACCAATCGATACGTCTTTAAGAATAAATATGTAAGCTAAAGTAAATATATTCGCAGAGAACCGCTCCTGAAATCAAAACTATTGTGCCACCCCCCCCCCCCCTCTCTAACATATAATTATTATAACTCATTGAATGCTATATGTTAGGTACAAAGGTTTAACACAATAACGCTCATAAAATCGGTAGACAACGTTATCAAATTGAAGTAATCCTCTTAGCAGCGTGTCATGGCGCGCAGTATATGCAAGGTAATTGAATTCTTTCAGCAAAACTGAATTCTTTCAGCAAAACAAGATTATGTGCGTTTGACACGATGCAATTATGGAAAGAAATTGTGGGCCGTAACGAGCACGGATCGCTTTGCAATATTCGCTTGTACGTTCACTGATCCAGCCGGGTGATGCAAAATACAGGATGTGGCCTGTAATAGGAGTAAAAAATTAAACCCTAGATTATTAAGCTTGTGAAAAATTATTTCCACGTGGTTTTATTTGAAAAAAATTATTCATTTTTTTGTTCTTCAAAATATGTTTACTTGTACTGTTAAACTCTTCTGGAGTGCTATAAGTAACTTTTTCTTTAAAAAAACTAAAAAAGAAAGAAATAAAATAAAAAAATCACAAAAATAACTTTTGAAAACAAAAATGCAAAAACTATTCTGACTCATTACATGATGTTACTCGTACCTCTAAATCTGCATTGACTGCTGTGCCTCGATGTCGTGGTGCCAAGATACGAGTACATTGGAGGTAATAACTTTACATCAAAATTTCTCCGAATCCAAAAAGATTTAAAATGAATAAAAAAGGGGTTACTGCAAATGCTCTAAGGACGCTTTTGAATATTTGCTCCTATTACAGGCCACACCCTTAATAACCTTACATACAAAATATGCAAATTTCTTAGACATCGGTCACACGCTAACGCAGACTGATGAGAGAATTATCGTGTAACCCTTGGATTGACGGACAGATGGTCAGTTTTCTGTCATTCACAAGGGTTAGACATCGGTTATACACACTTATTTTGGCTTCAGTTCAGTCCATCATTCTGGTCAGACTGACGAGAAAATTATCGTGTAACCCTCGGACTGACGGACTGATAGTCAGTTTTCTGTCATTTACAAGGGTTAGACATCGGTTATACACACTCATTTTGGCTTCAGTTCAGTCCATCATTCTGGTCAGACTGACGAGAAAATTATCGTGTAACCCTCGGACTGACAGACTGATGGTCAGTTTTCTGTCATTCACAAGGGTTAGACATCGGTTATACACGCTAATTCTGGCTTCAGTTCAGGCCATCATTCTGGTCAGACTGACGAGAAAATTATCGTGTAACCCTCGGACTGACGGACTGATAGTCAGTTTTCTGTCATTCACAAGGGTTAGACATCGGTTATACACGCTAATTCTGGCTTCAGTTCAGTCCATCATTCTGGTCAGACTGACGAGAAAATTATCGTGTAACCATTGTGAATGACAAGAAACAACAGGAGACAGACCATCAATTCAGTCTGATCAGAATGATGGACTGTACTGAAGCCAGAATTAGCATGTAAGTCGTGTAACAGATGTCTAAGGCCCAAAACAGACGGTGAAACGCAACTGCAACAAAACTGCAACTTCTAGTTACTTTTGAGTTTCATTTGAACTTATGCCATAGACTCATTTGAGACACCACACATGACGCGACCGATTTGAAACGCAGTAAACCGGTTTCAGAGTGGTTGCGTCATGTGTGGTTTCTTTTGAGTTTCATTTGAGTTCATGCCATACCTATCCTTACCTATGAATTTCAGAGGAAAGGAGTCTAGGTATGGCATAAACTCAAATGAAACTCAAAAGTAACTAAGAAGTTGCAGTTTCGTTCCAGTTGCGTGTGCGCGTGTGCGCGTGTGCGCGTGTGCGCGTGTGCGCGTGTGCGCGTGTGCGCGTGTGTGCGTGTGCGTGTATGCGTGCGTGCGTGCGTGCGTGCGTGCGTGCGTGTGTATGTGTGTGTGTGTGTGTGTGTGTGTGTGTGTGTGTGTGGGTGTGTGTGTGTATGTGAATAGTTCGTCAGAGTTAAGTTAATGTTCTACGCAGTTTAGTTGGCCGTTAAGCAGCCTGGTTTGGTATTTAATTTTGGCATATTCTGAGTTATGAAACGCTTTGTGCAGAAGTTTTGTTCATTTGTTTGTTAATTTGATTAAACTTTCGCTATGCTGGCAGAGATAATTATGGCAATATAGCTGTACGAAATTACGGTTAGGTATTCAAGAATGACTGTGTATTCGGGGGCCACAGTGACTGTGTATTCGGGCTCAGGTATTAACAATTATTATTACTAAAGTGTTGTTGTTCTACACTCTGGTGCACTGTCTAGTGGCATAGGTAGATTAGGTAGTACATATATCCTAATCATAAAATTAAAAGTGTTCCATGGATCTGAAAATTCATTTCATTGTTTTTAAGGGGGCATTGTGAACACATTGTTACTAATATGTTCCGCCGAAATAATTACACAACAGTATTCATTAATTCATTTCTACGTGTACCTACTAATTATTCTAAACTAATATGATAAAGATATAAAATCAGAAAACAAATATAATACAGTCGCTAAATAGATTTGATTAAAACAATTAAATGACCAAAGATGTCTATCAAAAGTACTTTTAGTCATTTAACGACGTGAGCTGCCCGACGCAGTAGGCCCAAACTTTTTTCATCACACGCCCGCACCCAACTATCTGATATTATTTACATTCCACGGGTAAACAAGGGCAGATTGAAAAAGTTCTAAAATAGGTAACACGAAAATTCTGCTGCTCCCCAAAATCCATCTAAATTTTTAACACAATACCAGCCTAATTTACATTGAACTGGCCGGTCTACGTTGAAGCTCTTCTAAACTTGTGTCATCAGTAGGTACCTTATTAATACTTCAATTTAATATTAACCACTGCAAACTGCGATATTTATTAAAACAGTAAAAGTCGATGTCAAAGGAACTTAATTCGTAATTAAAGATGCTAAGACGCACTTAGAATAGAAATTTATTTAAAATGAGTTGAATATCGTAACTTAAATTAACCTTTAGAAAACTGAGAGTCATTCATGGCCTGAAATAGAAGAAATTCAAGAAGGCAGTGACGTCACGACTTTCTCGTGACGCTCAATGCCTATTGACGCGTTATAAATTATGTAAATTGACACGCCACGACGAAATTATGGAGAAATGAAGAATTCAATGAGGCCTGACAGCACCCTGAATATCGAACATTGTTTTTTTGATAATACTAGCTGCCTGCCTCTACTTTGCACGGGTACGATTTATGTTTTATATTTTCTCTAAACATTATGACATTATGGAAAATCAAACGCAAACGTGATGGGTATTGGGGCTTTGCAAAGTTTTGCGGCGCCGCACCACAGACATGTGGGTCAGTGGGTCGATCACGTAACGCATTGTACGAACGTCGGGTAGGTCTAAATGTCACTTTTTATATGAAAAATTGACAGTTAAATTGTACCGACGCGCGTTCGGAACGTTACGTGACTACCCCTCAGGCCGTAGATTTGGCCACAAAGAGCGCAGCGGTGACGCAGAAATTTCTACGAATCGGACGCGACGAGTGACGCAAAACAGTAACGCAGGTGCGCAGAGTGACGCACAACGGAAACGCAAAATAGTTAAGGCCCGCGCAACTTGTGTGATTTTTAAATAAAATATTTGGAATAAATATATAATATTAGTAGATTGAGAACCGAGGGCAAAAAAACACACATTTGAAAAATCGCAAATCTAAGCAAGTAAGTGCGCACACACCTTTACTAAGTAGCGCAGAGTAGCATACTGCCATTCTGCGTCACAGGACGCAGATAGAATCAATCATAACTCGATAAATACACTGTTTTTTCAGGTTTCTTACACACACTTTACTGAAAAGGGCACAATAACAATAACAAATATTAATTCACAACTTACCTCGAAATCTTAAAAAATGCACTCCGCGACAAACAGGTTACTTTCCGCTTTGCAGTAAACTTGACAGCCCACTGACAAAAATATGGCTGCTACCGCATCTTTGACCATATAGAGATAGAGGGTAGCTTAGGTGTTGCCACTACTCTAATACAAATACTGCTAATCTTTTACTCCACAAAATGGGGAGACGTTAGTTACGCAGTCAAAGTAGCGCAGAAAAATGGTTTTGTGTGTTTTTTGTTAAATGTGAGAAAATGAATGTACTTTCTTATTAAACATGAAACGATATTTAAAGGGCGGATATGTAACTATCATTTAATAACGTCAAATCAAAATGGTTCCCAAAAATATTTTTCGTTCTAATTTTTCTGATTGAGTAAAGTGCAGCTACCTGAGCGGATTTGCGTTTTTTATGAAATTTTCGACGTTTTTCGTGAATAAATATCGTGTAACTTCCCAAGTTTATGGATTTATTTAAATATTTTTAGTGGCTGCGGTTCACCATTTCTGAGAGAATACAATGCTTGAGAAATAAATATTACGTATTAAAAGTTTAAGACTTACAGTAAGTCGATCACGTAACGCATTGTACGAACATCGGGTAGGTCTAAATGTCAGTTTTAATATGGAACATTGACGGTTATATTGTACCGACGCGCGTTTGGAACGTTACGTGGTTACACCTGAGAGGAAAAATGATAGAACACATGTTACGCCACGATGTCTGGATGAAAAAAATAATAGAGGGAAAACAAAAAGGGGAAGGCCGAGGATATCTTACTCGGAGCAAATAAAAGAGAAAATAAACGCTTCATCGTATTGTTAGCTTGGTGATGACATGTTTATTATTTTTATATAATTTAAGTGTAGAAATGACTAAATGTAAGCCACTTAACTATTTCTCGATAAACCGAAGTAAAGTTGTTGAATTGACTATTTCCGATTGAGCGCCTTCTGGTGTGGTTTAACGGTTACCGAGTGATAGTCGAGCGGCAGGATCGGCACGATCATTACGTTGGCGGCAGCCGGATAGTACGGACGGTTATGAAAGTGATTGTATACGACTAAAGTGTGCTGACTGAATAAATCTTATTATAGCAATTACATAGTTTTTCTCACTTGAACTAACCCCACAGTTTCAGAGGTGGGATCTACAAAAATCATATAGATTTTTGCCACGTCACGTCTCACAAAGTGTAAGCGTAAGTGTTATTTTTTTTCTCTCCTTTTGTTTCGTTGATTTTTTATTTGCGGAAAAAAACTGTATTTACCGAAACGGAATCAGTCCGGAGGTTCATACGGTTAATCATGTATGTTCATCTTGCCTGGGAGCTCCCTGAAGATGGCCATTTATGACAGACCTTTTAAAAAAAACCGTTTAGCTAATTCAAAAACTGTATTTACCGAAACGGAATCAATCCGGAGGTTTATACGGTTAATCATGTATGTTCATCTTGCCAGGGCACTCCCTGGAGATGGCCATTTATAACACTTCTGTTAGAAAGCTGTTTAGCTAGTTTAAAAACTGTATTTACCGTTACGGAATCAGTCCGGAGGTTTATACGGTTAATCATGTATGTTAATCTTGCCAGGGCACTCCCTGGAGATGGCCATTTATGACACTTCTCTCAAAAAACTGTTTAGCTGACTAGTAATTGAGTGCATCAAAATCATGGTGATATTTTATTGAGACTTGTGACGAAAAAGTCACTGTTCTTTGGAGAAAGTCGTAAGTTCATTGTTCACAGGAAGCATACGCTTTGATTGGTTCCCTTCTTTTTTTTTTTTTTTTTTTTTTTTTTATCTTCACGATTATTTATTGATAATAACAATACTTTGTAACGTAATAAGTACGCAAAATGCAAAACAACGGACTATAGTACCCCTGAGCTTGTGCTAATTTACGTAAGACACTCTTGGCGAATAAATATCTTCAGTGAAAAGAAAACTTAAAAATCAATATTATGCGCAAAAAATCACACTGAATCTACCAGAGATTTTTGTGACGATATAAATGAATAAATAAAATCTTCTTGGGGCCATTCAGTGTACGGTATTTAGATGGATTCTTTCGCAGGGTTAGACACGCATATAGTCCTTGAACTGTTTGACTGGCTGCTGCTTGAAATACATGGAATGTCTCATTTTCTAGGCACAGGTGTTTTAATATGCTATAGCACATCTGTCTCACATGGCAGCTCAGTGGGATTAAAAAGGTACATATCAAATACCAAAGGGAAGTTTTAAGAACTGAAACGACCCGTACTAATCATATTTACTTAATTCGGCTTATCATATTTAAATCATTTGGCATAGTGTGTTTGTGTGTTGTGTGTCTTAGTTTCAGATAAGTATTAAGAAGGAAACTCTGTGCAGACCTGCTGGAAAGGTGGTACTATAAAGCCTTGCAGCCGACGTCAAGCAAAAATGTAATATCTTTAACTGAGCCAACAACTTTAGTTGTAAGGGTCTAATGTCCACTATGGAGTGCCATGGATAATTCCTGAGGCTTACTGGGAGTTTGAGTATGTACAAAACATGTCAGTTATTACACACTTCACAGTGGATAAAGTGAACAAAGGTGAAAACAAATGATAGAAAGTCAAACGTTAACGGAGTTACATTTCAATATTTTGCTCAAGCTAATAGGTGTCTGGAATACATATTATATTATAAACTGATTATCAAATCAAAATAACTTTATTGGTAAGGAACAAGACTTACTACTACTTACACTGTAAAAACTTTTATAAGTTAAGCATACGCAAGTATTGACTGCTGATGGTGTAGGTAATCAATTCCGTATGTAAATACATTTTTTGTAATACTACGAGTAAGCTTCCTCTGTTCCCCGTACTAGTAATTATACTGTATCACGGTGGAACAGGATTCGCCATCATCGCTGTTTAAATGCTATGCTAAAATATTATTTTTAAGAGTAGTAGTGGGAGATTGTTGGAGAATACACACGGCGACTTTCTCTACTTATATAATTAAACGCTATACAGTATAGATGCAGGTGATACTAATCTACGGCTATTGTTGCGATACAGTCGCGTGTGCACTTTTGTATCGCTGCTAAAAGTTACAGAGGGTAACCGATCTTCGATTATTACATTACAGAGGGTAAATATATATAACAGAGGGTGAATTTAACGGAAGAAAATGTTTCTCTAGGTAATAAATTATTCAAGGGCTACAATCCTCGTACTGCGAAGGTGGATTGAATTTATTGGAATTCAACCGTTATTTGATGTGATATCTTTGCACATCCTTTCGAAGGCCGGGTAAACATCGTAATTGATGCAATGACTGAAATAAAATAAGATTTGATTTCAAAAGAAGGAAATCTCGTTTCACCCGGCGCGAGAATAAAAAGTCTTTCGACAGACTACTCCAAATCACCAAAGGTCACGTCGAAGCTTAATTGTCAATGCTTGACGTAAATTTATATATTTATAAATTGTATTTATGAAATCACTTTTTGTCTATAACTTACTAGGGCAACATTTGCTGTTTGTACTAGTTACTGGTAATTATAATTATAATCAATTATTTATTTGCTCTAAACACATAAAAATGAATGCAAATACATTTTAAATATTTATATGAGATAAAAAAGAAAAATACACATTTATAAATTGTACATGAAATTAAAGCTGTACATACACTTACCGATTCCGGAGGGACTAATTCATATTCGATACATTTAGTCGAATACCTATAACAAAATCATCATAAGTTTCAATTATTTCCATTTGCAAATCCTGTGCGGGGCAAACAAATTGCTGGAAAACGGGAAACACAGGGCAGATAACGACAACAGTGTAATTCAATGAAGGTGTCCTGATTAAATTTTCCTCGCCCCTTGGAATACCTTTTTTAAATTCTTAACCGTATAGCGATAAGAATTAGCTTATTTTCACTTAACAAAAACAAAACAATATTATCGCAACCTACTCGTTTGTGAAAACTTGGTAATTTCGTTTTCAATTTAAGGCTCAGTTTTGAATATTAAAGTGACTTAAGAGCTTGTTCTTAGTTTTGTTTTGGGAATTAAATGGTAGTGGGCGGGGGGCACATTCCACGTAGAACCGATGGCCGTTAGGGCCGAATGGTTCTCGAGTGATAACGAAGCAGACAACAACGAAGATAGACAAGACAAGGTGGACTGATGACCTGGTAAAGGTCGCGGGAGTTCGCTGGATGCGGATTGATCAGGACCGGTCATTGTGGCACTCTTTGGAAGAGGCCTACCGTCAAAAAGTTTAAGACCGAACAGAAAATATGCAAATAATCAACATTTTATGAAATCCTAGGAAAATTTATTCCGCAGAAATTTTATTCAAAAAGGGAATATATTAATAAATAACGCCGACGAGATTTTTTCACGCTTTCTCGCTTCGGAACAGATTCTTAGCATTATTTCTACAACTTTATGTAGCGTTTCTTGGCTAATGGATATCCACTCATATTGCAGTACCTATCTCCCATAGAGCTGTTGCAGATGTCGGACATTGTCTTCGGACTCTACGGTCGAGTTCATCGCATAAAAACTCGATCGGGTTATGGTCTGGTGATTGTGGTGGCCAAATCATGTTTTTTAACACACCTTCATGTTCTTTATTAGCTATTGATTACAAATTTAATTTGATGTTTTTTAGAAGAATTTATAACCGACCGATATAATGACGACCGCTTTAGCCTAGTTGGTAGTGACCCTGCCTACGAAGCAAGAGGTCCTGGGTTCGAATCCCGGTAAGGGCATTTATTTGTGTGATGAGCACGAATATTTGTTCCTGAGTCATGGATGTTTTCTATCTATTTAAGTATTTATTTCTCTATATAAGTATGTATATCGTCGTCTAGTACCCATAGTACAAGCTTTGCTTAGTTTGGGACTAGGTTGATCTGTGTAAGATAGTCCGCAAATATTTATTATTTATTATTTGTTATTATTATAACTATGAAACTAAATATTGTTTTTGGTCTTAATCTCTTTGACGGTAGTGTATGTCCAGTAGTGAACATCTTTCGGCTGAAATGATGAGGTGAGGAATAAAAATACTGTTATACGTGCCTTGTTGTACATACATACTTGTATTTTTTTCATTATACAGCCTGTATTTTTAATAGTACCTCAAACTGTAACCAGACGTAGGTGTTAGGGATATGAACCGATTTTGCAAGAAAATGTTCCTAACCTACTATTTGTTTTTCCTTATAAAATAATTTAGCACGCAATGTATCACTACTTTGTCTTACTGACGTGACATCACAACTGTCACAAGTCACCCGCTTCTTCCATGTGTCAAAGGAGTGTACGCAAATACATTGCTGCTCCATAAATTTTCAAAAAATCGTTATTCTTTGTTAGTTAAGTGATGTGCCACACGTCGACTTACAATGATATTTTTTTTTTACTTTTTTCCATGTATGCTCTAGAGCACACCAAAAAAAAAATATTATAACTCAATTCATTACACAGAACTATGTAGCGGCTTACAAAATATACCTATCCTCCAAATTTTATAGAAATATAGTTTGCGAGTAAAATGCCTGTGACATACGGACAGACGGACATGACGAAACTATAAGGGTTCCGTTTTTGCCATTTTGGCTCCAGAACCCTAAAAAGCACACACGGGCATGAGTCAAGACAACGCACACAGCATTGCAGTACATCAAAATGTGACCTATGTACGATAAAAATAGTAACGTACAAGTAAAACGACTACAATAGGCCTATTTAAATTCAAATACCTATATTGTCTATGAAAATATCTCAGGTCCGGCAACAGTGTAGAAGGAAGACAGATGGGCTTGTGTTATGTTTCTAAATAAATGTACAAAAGGTATTTGACAAGGAAAAATCGCCAGCCTCCAATAGAAAGCCAACAAAAGGCCCCGTTTCCTAAAGGTTTTTATTAATAACTTACTAGTAGAACACTGACGGAAAATGAATTGATGTAAATTAGTAAAGAAAGAAAGAAAGAAAGAAAGAAAACATTTATTCGTGGACAAAACAGTGGGTGTAAAAAACAAAACACAGAACGTAAAAATAGCAGGGTCCACGAAAAGGCCCCGACTCAGCATGGTGCTAACCTAGAAGGCCAGCGCTGATCTTCCGTCGGAACCTTTACATGAGTTACCTCCTAAGCTAAAGCATTCTTGACGAATTTTAATAATAATAATGATTGTTTCATACTAATAAAAGAACGAGAAACGTTTTCTGACCAAGTTTTCAATGATTTAAATACTTCCTCCGATGGCTACGATACTGATACGTAAGCGCTTACCCAAGTCTGTATTCCTTCCGATGCAGTAGCAATCAGACAATATTTGTATGAAAGATAAATTGATTTTGTATTTAATAATATTCCTTAAGGCCTTCAATTGTTAGTGCCTTATGGCATTAAGTTCCTCATAATTATGTAACTTGTTAGTGTGCAACAGAGTTTTAATAAAGAAATCCTTTCAGGCGCGCATGTCGCGTAAATTTTACGACGAGTAGGTACGTAAGTAATACGTATATCATTTTTTGACCATTACCTACTCATGTAACATAGCATTGCAAGTGTCGACAGAATGACTTAACTTATAACGTCTTTTTACTAAAACCATAAATTATATCTTCTCTATGCTAAGGTGGGTTTTTTGCATTTGATTTTAAACAGCAATTGGTTACCTACCATACAATGCATGACGAATACGGGGTGGAATGCCGTCTCGCTACAAGCGTAGATTTTTTCATAGTTCCTCGTTAGCCCTGGTTAAGAGCCCCAGCACAGCTAGTAGGTCCAAAACTATTTCATATTTTTTTATTGCTATCATGCTCATCAAGTACAGGTATTACATTACATAGATAATTAGTAGGTACATGACACCCTGTTAGGGCACTGCAACATACTTACAACTACATTTTTACATTGCAAGTACAAGTCATAATCATAATAATTTACATTCATATTATCATTAATTACATAAATTGAATCAAGTGCAATATAACATGTCAATAGAATAATTATAATATGATTGAATTAGCAGTAAAAATAATTAGGTAACAATAAAATTTATGAAACTAACGCATTTAAATAACCATTGACTAACTAATTTCTAAATTACAATAGAAATATTGTAGAAAAAAAACCGGCCAAGTGCGAGTCAGACTCGCGCACGAAGGGTTCCGTACCATACGCTCTATGAAAACGGCAAAAACATCACGTTTGTTGTGTGGGAGCCCCCTGTAGCCTAGTTGGTAGTGACCCTGCCTACGAAGCCGGAGGTCCCGGCTTCGAATTCCGGTAAGGGCATTTATTTGCAAATATTTGTTCCTGAGTCATGGATGTTTTCTATTTATTTAAGTATTTATTTATACCCATCGTACAAGCTTTGCTTAGTTTGGGACTAGGTCGATTTGTATAAGATTGTAAAAGATTTTTTTTTTATTATTATTTATTCTGTTTTTTAGTATTTGTTGTTATAGCGGCAACAATAATACATCATCTGTGAAAATTTCAACTGTCTAACTATCACAGTTCATGAGATACAGCCAGACAGTCAGACAGACAGACAGACGGACAGCGGAGTCTTAGTAATAGGGTCCCGTTGTACCTACTCTTTGAGTACGGAATCCTACACAAAACAGCTTAACATCAGGCAGAGATTTTGTATGAAGAACGTTCTACTCGCTCTATATTTTTTTCTATTATAATTTCAAGCAACAGATACTACTTTTCGACCTAGACATGGCGGACATCATTCTGTATATAAAGATTCATATTATTTTAGCATGTCGTTTTATAATTAGAACCAAACTACCTTTGTTTGTAGAGCCGTGAGTCCTGGCGATCCTTAAGTCACGCACAATATAAGTAACTAATAACATACCAGTACAAATGGAACCCAATTTATTTGGTTAAATGACCAAGCTTGATAACATCAGCAACAAACTGCTCGCCGTTTGATAAATTGCTTACCTAATTAATCCCTTATCGTGACCGCTTCGAATTATAGACAGTAAAATTGTCTTGTAGTTGTAGCCATTAATTTAATAGAAACCATTTGTATGTACTCGTATATTTACATTTTGGCTTTCGCAATAAATAGTTAAACATAGTTTAACTCAGACCAAATCGGAGAAATCCTAAAAAAAGATCAGAGAGGTGATTACTTAACTTTTAGGAACGAGCGTTTCAACAAATCAGCTGCCATTTTCCAATAAGAAAAATAATATTTAAGGTTTCATATATTTAGCTCGAGCATTACAACCGGCACCGCTTCCACTCCGCGCCGCACCACGCAGTCACCGCGTCAATGCGTTTCCCTCACAAATGTATGAATATAAGGAGATCGGACATGGCGGCCGATTTGTATAGAGTGAGCCTGTCGCAAGTACATTAACCCGCACAACGCCCAAGTAATTGACAAGACAAAGCACGCACACATCTAAAACACACACACTTGTATACCTACACGCTTATTTGACAATAAACGCGCATCATATCAGGCATTTTGGGAAAAAAACGTAATATTCTCTGCGATCAGCACGCGTGCACAGTATGGCAGTGTATGCCCATTGAGCATACAGCTGCGACACGGCCGCCGGCGGCTTGTCCTCTCTCTAGTATTCTATGCTCTGAGGTTTCCTTCCAGCTTTAGACGAATCTGAAGAACGGTAAAAACGTTACAAAATCGACAAGCTGGTCAATTTTCATTTACTTATTTTTTCTTTAAACATTTAGGTTTCCGCAAAACCAGTGCTTACTGGTTTGGCGGACTGCTTAGTTGGTGTAAGAAAACCGTGCAAAATAACACTTTTGTTGAATTTCGTGACCTTCAAGTGTGCTTTATATGAACTATATGAAGTTATATCCTCGTGCCGGGGCCAGATGTTCCTAGATATCGATAATGGCTTCGAAAGGACACTTCAGTCCTTTCTTGTCCGTGTCTCCTCTATCTGTAACCAATTTCTGGCGTCGCTAGCACGGTCTATCCTTGTTACATAATTTCCTGTGCGACCACAATACCAATACAACATTTGTAACATGGTACATAAAACTGCTTTCCTGACCAAAGTGTACTGGGTATGGCTCCCAAAATCTATAATAATATTCCAAACTGCATAAAAGCTCAAGATATGGTTCAATTAGAAAGCAATTGAAATTGTATTTAGTAAATAAGTGCTTTTATTCTCTAAATGATTTTTTGATGACATTTAATACATTACAATTTTTATTCAATTTCAATATACTTACCTTATTCTATGTTAACAAAAATAAATAATAATAATAATAATAGGATTATTTAATTTGTTATTGTTTCCAATGTTGTAATTTTATTTTATTAGTGTTAATTTTTATTAGTAATTTTATTTGTGACTTATTATAATTTGATAATCATTTTAATATTTTTATTATTTATTTTAATCGTATGGCATACAGGTTGGAACAGTAACAAATACATTAACTAAATAGGTACCTATATATAAAAAAAAAAAAACCCTAGTCAAATAAACCACCCCTGGTCTCCTCTGGTGCAAAGGTGCCCATTATGCTTGCCACATTACCTTGTTGAATGGCTAAAGACAACCTTTGCACCAGAAACGACTCGGAGCGGGCATCCTCACCCTTTTGCCTGAGCCTACGGCCTATGTCCCGGACAAATTTCTTTGCGTCCGACCCCCAGCAACCCGCTGTTTCTACTGCCACGGGTACAAAAATATAGCCTGATGTAAGGGGAGCGTACTTTTGTCGCTTTAATGCGGCCTGAAATTCGGCTGCTGCCCCGGCCGCGCGCGTAGTCCGGTTAATATGGGATGCCGCGAAGGTGCTGACGCACGTTGCGTCCCACACTAAGCACCGCCCTCTTTCCCATGGCAACAACGTCAGGCCATCGGGTCGTTTGCCATCAGTGCGACTAAGGCCCGGCGGCTCTAGAATAGACGGAACACCTGCCGACCTTAGGGCCCTCTGGGCTATGTTGTTGAGGGCATGGTGTCGGGGGTGCCTACCGGAGCACCGGCGGCAACTCAGAGCGTGATGACCGTCAGCACCCACCATTTTACCACAGATGCAAACATGTGGTTGGCACACATTGCAGCCCAGGCGGAGAGCAACGGCCACACGCAATGAGTCACCGTCCATTAGGGTTCCCAATTGTGGTGACGGCAGCGCGTGCAACCATGCCCCTGACTCAGACCGCGATACCGCCAGGAGTCTTGCGAGGTCGACACCGGTTGCTTCACCGATAAGTCCAGAGATTGTTGCTTTACAGCCTATGTCATCCCATGCGCGCTGGGCTTTGGGGTTCTCGGGTACGGTAGCCCCTGGATTGAGAGCAGACCACGCTATCAAGGCGTCAGCCATATACGGAATGTTTGTCCTGTCACCATTTGCTTGTAATATGTTAGCGACAAGATCTACAACCCCGTGTACCGACGTCAAGAAGGCCGGCAAACCCACATCCCGGACCCGCCGTACCCCAATGCCTCCGTGTCGGATTGGCAGAGACGCTTGTGTCCATTGTACATCGCTCAGGGAGACGTTGACTATCGACTCTATTAAACATTTAATTAGAAAAATTGTAGTCCATTAATTTGTTTTGTGTAATTTGCAACTTTATAAGAACTAATAAGAAGACATTTCGAAAAAAATGTTTCTTCTTAAGTAAAAATGTGTACGCCCAATAGGCAAAACACGGAATAAGTACTTTGTAATTAAAATAAGACACTATTTGTGACCTGTGTTTTACAAATAAATATATTTTTTGTACTCGACGATTAAAATATGTGTATTAAGATTTCATAGAGAATACTGCAATGTCACTCTTTTCATAGTTGTAGTCCATGTTACTGTCGAAACAATCGAAATAACTACTTTTCGATACGCTCCAGACAACTAAAATAAATTCGACCAATCACGTGGCTGCTTTACTGAACTGTAATGAATTGGACCAATAAAATCGCTTTGATGTCGTACGCTCGTTGATGTCTTTTAAGATATCAACAAGCGTACGAGCGATGAGCTGCACTTCGTTTCAACAGTATCGAGTTTGTTTAATTAGTTCAGTTGACTCGTAGAAAATTAATTTTAATGAACTCGTACAAAAAGTATTGTTCACAATAGTGTTATAATCAAGCTTTTTAATCTCGTACCTTACTTAGGCCACTCAGCAAGCTTCGTGGCCTAAACACGGTACTCGACTAAAAAGCTCTCTATTATAACACGATTGTGAAAAATACTATTTTCTTTCTTTTACATTCGTTAGTGTCCATGGAGATTTAGTTTAATGTTATATAACATGTTATGCTCATTCTGAAATGTTGAGTACTATTATATTTTTTTATGTTGAGTTTATCTACTTGACGGCTGGTTAGCCTAGTGGGTCACGAGTGTGGCTACGAAGCTGAAGGTCCTGGGTTCGAATCCCGGTCAGGGCACATATTTGTGTGATGAGCATGAATATTTGTTTCTGAGTCTTGGATGTTTTCTATGTATGTATTTATAGTAGTTTATGCTACTGATACATAATGAGAGGCCTAAAAACACGAGTGAGGTTCTATGAAACGAGCGTTAGCGAGTTTCATAATAGGATCACACGAGTGTTTTAAGGCCTAATTATTTACAGTTGCATACACTACTTTATCTAAACACATATCATAAGTACTCTTAGATGGGTTCAGAAGCCGTAGGTAAACGACCTACAAGTGCTACCTGTTAATTCTTTAAAAAACCAAAAAGGTTAAAAATATAAAAAAAACAGAAAAAAAGTGATTTTTTTTTTAAAAAAAGATTTTTTTTTATTTTACTTTTGTGTAGGTATTCTGTTTGTAGTTATTTTTTACTCACTACTATTTTAGGCTAGCTTAATTTTATTTATTTAGATTTAATTTTCAATGTTTACTTGTACAGAACAGAATGATTACTTATCACTAAATTCTGTATAGAGTATTTGTCATCTACATGTATTTACTTGTGTTAATAAATAAATACAATAAAAAAGAAAAAAAAAGTAAAAAAGTGAAAAAAAAGTAAAAAAAAGTGAAAAAAGTAAAAAAAACAAAAAGTTTAAAAAGTAAAAAAAAAGTGAAAAAACGAATAAAAGTGAAAACAATAAAAAAAAAGTTAAAAAAGTTAAAAATAAGTAAAAAAATAGTAAAAAGTGGAAAAAAAAGTAAAAAAAGTGAAAAATAAGTAAAAAAAAAGTCAAAAAAAAGTAAAAAAAGTAAAAAAAAATTGTTAAAAAAGTAAAATTAAAAACATATACATTGAGGTTTCGTATCGATAACTGTTAATATATATAATAATATCTATAGAATAGAGACCCACTTGAGTTTTGACAGCTGTTCCAAATTTAAACTCATAACGATACCAAAATCTGTACTGTAATAACATTACAGTACAGATTTTACCTACTACCACAGACAAGAAAGTTGTCATAGTAAAATTGGTTGTAATAATGCTGGTCATTACCGACGATTTCTGGACGCATTTTAGAGCACTAATGATATGTGCGTAGATAAAGTATAATATCTGTTAAATATATCGTCGCCCATTACACAAGCCTTATTGACCTTACTATGGGACTAGTAAACTAGTTAGATCTGTGTAAGATTATCTCCTAATATGTATAAATGTTTTAATTATGATTAAGTTCAATCGCTTGTTATTTTTTGTTAAATGGGATAAAAATATGAGGTCCCTCCCTAATTTAACTTTATTATGTCTGATAGAACCATTATTATTCCAAAAGCTATTTTATAGATATTTCTTGATGTAATTACTTATACTCTTCGTTGCACACCATAATTTATGAAACCAATACAGAACAATAACGGCTTAAAAGTAGAGGTAAACTACCGCTGATTTTATCACTATAGAGCCATCTCTTTCTGACAATCTTTGGGGGTAGCGAAGAAATTTTAAAAGATATTACAAGTGGGTAGAGATTGCGTGCCTTGTTGAGGCCTCGAATGCCTTTTTATTTTACTTGGGGAAATGCCTTTACGCATCCCACCTAGCCGAGGAACTAGGATGGGTATGACAGGCTCCCGGGAACCCCCTGGACTACCGTCTAAAACCACCAAGGTATGCCCTCTCTGCCGTGTAGTAGGGGCGTTATGGGATCGCGAACGTTTCACCACGACCCCCTCGGCAACAGCCGCAGCTGCCCTCACTACTGAGGCAAAAGCCCCCCTCCCGTCGTAAGCGTGCAGGGCGACACCACACGCTTCCCGACCCGACCAAAGGACCTCTACGCCGGGAGAGGGTGAGAGACCTCGGATTCACCCTCTCAGGTCCCCTTGTAACTTTTTATAGAGGTTTTCTCCCTCGCAGCCACAACTCGGCCCCGGCCTGACGGTTGTAGCCCCCGCGCCTAATATGAATCTTCTGATAGCAGAGGATTTGTCAGGGTTACGGGTCCGTTATTTATCATAGAGGCAAACGGCAATAGGCCTCGAATACCTGGCTAGCTGGACCGAATCAAAGTTTTCCATCCCGACCTAAGATACAAAGGGCCTGGGATACCATAGCATCAGTTTCAACCCTAAACTCACTCCTCGACACCGCAACAGGCAGGGACCGAGCAAGGCTTCTGGCATCATCTAGGCCAGAGTCAGGTCACTAGCTCCACGCCTATCCTTCACCCAATACCGGCACCTTTATCGACCCAGAGACGCTTCGCATAGCCGCCGGTCTCCGGCTCGGAGTTGCTCTCTGTGCCGACCACAGCTGTGCTTCTTGTGGATCGTATGTAGATAGCCTCGGCCACCACGGGCTCGCCTGCTCTTCGGGTGCCAGCCGCCTGTCTCGTCATGCCGCCTTTAACGACATTCTGAGATGGCAAGCGCCCCGACGGGATGTCGTTAATGGGGAATGGATGAAAATTTTAGAAGTGGCTGATAATTTTTTTGGTGGTAGGAATAACCTTCCTTAGCACCAGAAAAAAGTTGCAGACTTTTCAGCTGAGTCAATTATTTTTGAAAAATATAAACAGTTTCCTCACTTACGTTTTGGGTTTAGGACGGCGAATGAGAAACTTTCCTTGATCCGTCTCATATTACGAAAATATTTTAAATATCTGACCCTGGAAATGACACATATAGCTTCTACAGCTGTCAATATCATTACCAGTGTCAGTTTATCACGGAATTTTAAGATATTTTTTTTGTAATATGAGACGGATCAAGCAAATTGTCTCATTCGCCGTCCTAAACCTAAAACGTAAGTGAGGAAACCGTTTATATTTTTCAAAAATAATTGACGCAGCTGAAAAGTCTGCAACTTTTTTCTGGTGCTAAGGAAGGTTATTCCTATCACCAAAAAAATAATCAGGCACTTATGAAATTTTCATCCATTCCCAATTCCCATCAACCAGCAGCCGTGCTGGCGCGGTGGCAGACGCTCGGGAGCGTTTAAAGGTTGCTAAATACAGCTGTCTCGGCGCCCAATACGAATTCGTCGCATTTGGCGTCGAGACACTTGGTTCGTGGGGCAGGGGCGCGCAGCTTTCTCGCGCAGAGAATTGCAATCGCAATCCAGCGCAGATTTTGATAGGTATTTTTAATTTTTAGCTTAAGTAAGTTTAATTTTAGTTAGTTTTAGTTTTATATTCAAATTATGTTGTCTTTCATAAGTAGTTTAGTTTCTAGAATATTGTTATTAAAAAATATATATGTAAAAATATATGTATTAAAAATATATATCTTTGGGATTGGAAAAATGGATAAAGGTCTCCTCCAATATGTTAATAAAGTCAGAAGGAAAAAATAAAACTTAATGTAACTAAGAATCACCAATTCCATAAAGGAGAGATCGGAGTTCGTCCTCTCGCTCCCACAAACGGCGCATAAGGCGCATTGCCGCTGCCGCCCCCGCTCCAAGACGTGGCTGGACCCTAAGGCGTGTCAAACGGAAGAAATCAATGTAACGTGTTACCATCAAAACATATGGAGTAGCACAGACCGAGGCACTGTTTTAGAGTCAATTTAAAATATTATTAACAGTGGCTTAAACAATTATTTTGTGCAAAGCCTGTGGTAGGCATGAATCGGATCGAATGTAGTCAATTGCCAAAATTAACATCAAACCACGTTCCTAAATGCATCGCGAGTTTAAATTTTTATTTCATCTAAGCCCATCCAAAATTTGTATTCCAACCAATAATGTAACGAAAAGATCAGGCTTGAGTCTTTCAGTCCCCGAAAAGGCTTTTTTTCAGGTTTCACAAAATAGAGTTTTTATATAAGTACTGTGACCCTGACAAGATTCCTAACAATGTACCACGAACGTGCTAAGCATTTTTTCAGGTATCGAGAGTTCTATCAAATGCGTTAGGATTTTCCTGTCGCTATGCGGTCGTGTAAGTGTCGCCTTCCCCTCGTTGCCCTACTAATGGGTCTTTTGATGTCTCTATGTATATTCAAATTACATTTCTACCTACGTGCTGTAGGTACCTTTGTGAATTGAATATACTGGCGAATTGCTTTTGTTTCCAATTCCAAAGCAAGGGGGTGTCCCTTAACTACTACACGTAATAGGGTTTCGTATGCGTTTGGCTAATTACTTTTGGGAAGGAGATTATTCAGAGAGATCTCTTTCACGTTTTTGACTCATTTTGTGTTACGTTAATCTCAAAGCTCCTTTGAATAAAGGATCTTTTCAATTTGTAATTACGTTATTTTGTTTCGTGTGGGAGTGTACCGTAATCTGTTAGGATACACTTTCAATAAGTTTATTTTCGGGTATTCAGGAAATTCAATAGTCTTGTTTATTCGTTTTGAGTATCTTGTATTTTTCAATCTGATGGTAGTATTTGTTAGGTTTCGGTATTTTACCAATCTAATGCTTCGGTTTTTAGAAGGAAAATAGTTAAAGTGTTAAATGTTATAAGATTTGTGGATCGTGTGAACACATTTTAACTAATTAGATCTCGTTTTGTAAATTGGCAACTTGTCATTCGTAGAAGCGGCTCTCTGATTGGTTTACGACACTGATATCGCGTGATGTCGTGAGCCAATCAGGGAGCTGGGTTTTCCATCCGTAACGGGGATTTCTTGGCCAGAAGTTGGTGCCCGGATGGGCATTCTGGTGCAGATCGTCAACGGTGTAACGGTGTATCAATAAATGTTAAAAGATAATAAGTGTACCTGTTTCATTATAAAGAGTATTTCAATAAAATCATAAAGCATTGTTGGAGTTTTCTTCAACGTGCTGCTTCCTCCTGACTATAGTTTACATTTTATAAAATGTGACGCGTCACCGCCGAAAATGTTATCTTACAGTAGGTAGCACAAACCGAACAGTTCGACTTGTTGTGGCAGTTTTCTGGTTAATAATAAAAATAATAACTTTTTACATGGTGATGGTTACGAGTATCACATGTACTCGTACTTACATATTATCTTATTAAAATAAAACCTTGAATGAATTTATCTGACTAAAGCATGCTCCGAATTAACATAAGTTGGATTTTAAAACAGCTAAGTACTTCTTAAGTTTTACTTAAAAATAATAAACTTATTTTCTACTTTTTGTTTTAATGAACTTCTCCCTGTCAAATACAGTAAAGAATTATGAAAGTGAACCTGTCATATAATAATTCATGAAATTTTTCCATTGCAAGATTATGACAACATTTCTATAAAACATTACTATTTGCTTGTGATCTTTATGAAAATTATACCTTTGAGGGTTGTTAGAGTCAGACCTCGTCTATAATTGAAACTGCTAATAAATGAGTTTTCTATTACACTTTTCTGCTATTAAGCGTTGGCGAGACTGTTAATACATAGATTTAGGTACAAATATTTCAACCAAAATTATTCAGTATTTGCAGCTATTCTGAAAATAATTATTTTGGTTTTCAAGTACGACCATTTTATAATAAAGTTGAAGATGATAAATATTAATAAATAAAAAAGTGTAGGTACTTAATTGACCATTATAATTTATTTCAGTCTTAGTTTATATCTTGTATTTTTTCAAGGTCGGTAAGAATGGGTTTACGAATGAGATTCTACATAGGTATCAGAGGGCCAGCGCCGAAGGCGAAGAGCCTTCGTGGCTCGAGTTTGTAAAGTTCTTACCGTTCGTGACACAGAAGCTTCGGCATTCAGCCTTGATAAAATTCATGATTTAAAAATATTGTACACAGACACTACGAGTATATCCCGCAAGAGTTAACTTGAGACTCGAGCGCGTACTAACGTCATACGAAGGAGATCTCAAGTTAACTCTTGCGGGTTATAAATTGTAAGAATTACATTTTTAAATAATTTAGCTAATTGTTTAACTGTGCGTTTGAAATTATTTTTAAACAACATGTTTGCCTTAATACTCCTTTAAAACTGACGAATGAGTGACAGATACAATAGCGTGTTATAGAAGCATTTACGAGGAAGTGTGAAAATAGGTTTTAAAATTGTCATAACCGTTTCTTTTTTTGTCTACAATCTCTGTACTAATCCATTTATTATGGCGAACACTTTGGCCTAATATGTTGGTATAGTGACCTTGGCCACAAAGCAGGCGGTTTCGGATTCGAATCCCGGTAAGGGCATTTATTGATGTTGCTATGATAAGCGCTAGTATTTGTTCCTAAGTCTGGGATGTTTCTACCTTCATTTGTATTTGAGTATGTATTTATCAATTTCTATTATAAAACTAACGCGGCAATGCGGCGAGTGTGATGGGCACCTTTGCACCCGGAATGACACGGGGCGGGTTATTTGACTAAGTTTTATTGACTTGTAAACTTATCTAATATTTTATGACTTTTAGTGCGAATATATGATTGGCTAACTAAAAAAAAAAATAATAACATAGATAGCTTCAATAAATAGTAACACTGTAATTCTTAGGAATAACTTTAAGATCCAAATTAATCATATTAACTCATTTCTATTTAATTATGTATATACTCCATTACCCTTTTTGTCAGCTTAATTTATCATCATCTGGCCTGACCTTTCATTACAACCTTACAAAATACGGGAAGCCATGTTGACATTCATAGAATAAATACTATTTAAAGCTACAGGCTTATCGAGGCTTTGCATGACTAGGCAATTTGGATTGAATAGGTTTCACAATTACTATTGTCTGCGTGTAAACGTTTATACCATATTTTAAGTATTGTATACTTCAGTATTAAATATTTTACCATTTGTCTAGATTTATCGCGTTACCTGCTGGATTGCGAAACGTTTTGTGACGTACTTTAGGTAGATCTAAATGTATTTTTTTAAGGTTCCGCAGCCAAAAAGGCAAAAACGGAAACCTTATAGGTTCGTCAAGTCCGTCTGCGCGTATGTCACACTCTTTTACTCGAAAACTATAAGGTGTATTTGAAAGAAATTGGGAGTTTTGGTGTATTTTTTTAGCCACTACATAGTTTTGTGATAAAATGACAAAAAAAAATTTTTAGGGGGTCATACAACAAAAAAAAACATATATATATACAATATATAGGTCGCATGGGCACATACAACACAAGCGATGATTATTCTAAGACAAATATTTCAACCTAACGTTGAAATATTTGTCTTAGAATAATCATCGCTTGTGTTGTAATTGGTGAGATCTGCCTCCCTCAGAAATCAGTATTTTTAAACTAACATAAACTAATTGCCAGTTTTAAGTTTATTGAATTTGCAAAATAAAGAAAAAAATCGCTTCGCTGGTGCGATTAATATTCCTTAACTAATCAGTTCTTTCATTTTGAAGACAAACGACGTCACATTTATATTTGTCAGTCTTGTACCTAGAGCGGAATTAGCAGCTATCGACCCATAAAAGGTCACGCTTTTCAGAAATCTTACTTTTTGCGACAAACATTTAATAAAATAATCGCTTGTATAACAATAAATACAGTTTTATGATCAATCAATACCATATAGGTACTTTAAAGTATTGTAAATATTTAACTCATGTCGTACCTAACGCATTTCATCACATAAATATAAATAAATAACATCATACTTTGCACATAAATGACGTAAAATATGATTTTACTTTCTACAATTTTATCTGCTTTGCCCTAGAATTGACTATAGTCCCCCGTGGCTATGAATTCAATCCTGAGACATACCTTGGTTGAATATGTAATTTTTTCCATTTGTAATTTTTCAGAAACATCATAGTTGCGCAATGTGCCAGGATTGACTTCATAGCCGCGGGGGACTGTAGTGTAAAACGCTTTAGCCCATTCAGTACCAATCGCGACGCACAATCGTTAGGGCGCTGCGGACGTGGCATATGTATATAAAGCCGGGGTTATATTAAAGCCACGCCACGTGTCGCTAGACAATTAGTTACATACATTTTGTATGAACGTGGTTACATTAGCTCAGTCCTGCGTGTCGCCACGTTCAATACAAAGTACGCGTTGCGACACGCGGGCAGGCTCTAATATAACCCCGGCTTTATGGAGATTAACACTTTCACTGCTAGGATCCCGTCTAGTGGGTGCCTACGCCGTAGTCGCTTTCCGCTACAAATGGGGAAAACCACCGGGATCGGCTACGAGCGTAGCGCGTAGCGATTCTTGGCAGTGAATGTGTCAAGCTGCTACAGGCTACGGCGTAGCGCTACGAGCGGAAGCGTGGCGGGGAATAGACATAAAGTATGTCTTGCGATAATTTCGTCTTTCATTTTTTTTATATACAACGACGGTCGCAAACCAGCTTACGGCCTGCCTTATGTTAAGCAGCTACCGTAGCCAAGGACACTTGTAACTCCAGAAGAATCACAAGCGCGTTGCCGACCCTTTATTCACTTGAGGATTCGCTGTGTTGGCAGATAGAGACACGCAGGTCCCTCACTCCCAACACAGCGCATCCTAGGGAGCTCTGGTGACCTTACTCACCACCAGGAACACAACACCACATGCTCCATAACATGCAATAATATAGCAACACTACAAAGCAGTGGTGCTATTATGGCGGCGGTCTTCTGTAAGGTGGAGGTACTTCCTCAGTTGGGCTGCTCCACATACGAGCGAGATGACATTCCGCTGTGCCCTACCTCTCTGCAAATCACAAAAGGTGAATAACATAATTTTTCACATCTACCGACTGTAAAATATTTGATCTTAGTTCAAAACATCTTTTGTAAGAGCATATAAATACCCTTGACGACCACTTACAAATTAATATGAGTAACTTCACAGGAGCGCATCTGTGTCGCAGAAACATCACATACAACTTCAAACAATCTGACTCGGGCTGGACCAGAAAACTCTGGAAATCCAGTAGGAAGCAACTCAGAATTATATCTGGGGTGTTCACAGGTCACTTCGGGGTCAAGGATCTCTTGGCCAAGATGGGACTATCTGATAGTTTAGACTGTAGAATGTGTGGCGAGGAGGATGAGACTATGGAACACTTATTGTGTGAATGTCATGCCCTTGCCAGACAAAGAATGAACTACTTTGGTAACGGTTACCCGCAACCAAAGGAATTCAAGGTGCTCCCGGCGAACTGCATCATCCGCTTTGTGGAAATGATGGAGCAAGCCTGGGAGCAGGTATAAAGGAGAGGGCAAATGCACAAAAGATCCCACTGGGTCGAAGTGCATCCGAAAGGGCCCTCACCTAGATAAGATAAGATAAGATAAGACACGACGCAACGAACCTGTGTCTAATTGTAATTATTAACGAGTTACAAGCTTGGTACGAGTATTACCATCGCAGACGTGATTTGCCACCAGCTGCGGCCACCGACTTGCTTCGAAGTGACGGCAGTTATTGCAACCAGTAAAAAAAACCCAGTATCTTGATATAATTCATATTTGCATGCTGCTTTGGGTGAATACTGGAACCATGTTCAAAATATGTAAAACCTTTGTACACGTATTCTTGCAAATAAACATTTATATTTATATATCAGATGCATATCTAAAATTCAGAGTACAGTCAGAAGCAGAAGTAGCTAAGCGGGCTGGGTGTTCAAAATGATCTACACACGCTCTTAATATCTTAAGAATAAAGTCGTGTGCAGGTCATTTTGAACACCCGGCCCGCTTAGCTACTACTGCTGCTGACTGTACTGCCTTATTATTAAAGTTAGCGTTGTCAGTACGCGCGGGTATATTCAGCGGTGTCCAACAGCCGTCAGCACATTATAAACTTGACTATTATTTGACTGTAAAAGACATTATACAATAAATTATTAATATTGGTAGTAACAGTAGGTAGGTAGCTTTAACTTTGTTGCATACCAACATCCAAGACTCTCTCATACGTCTCCACATACGTATCAACTTCAAACAAACTGAGACGATGCAGTGAACCAGTGCCAAATTATTAACGAGTTACAAACTTGGCATTTCCATCGCAGATGCGATGTGCCGCCAGCTGCGGCGACCGACTCGTTTCGATGTGACGCCAGTCATTGCCACCAGTATCTTGACTTTATAAAAACGATTGACTATATTACCTACCCGTAAACTGTATCCTGACCAGATTTTGGTATTTAGTGGGTACTTTCCTTGTACAGTCATTAATTTCTTACGATACCGCTATTTATCTTCCTAGCGTTTTCCCGGTTCTACCATTAGGGACCCCAGAATCCGCTTTGGCACCTGGGGGGTAATCACGTAACGTTCCGAACGCGCGTCGGTACAATTTAACTGTCAATTTTCCATAGAAAAAATGACATTTAGACCTACCCGACGTTCGTACAATGCGTTACGTGATCGACCTGCTAGAAAATAAAGCAAGTAATTTGTTTTACCCTGCGACTAAGAAAAAACAAACCTAAGCATCGTCATATTATGTTTATTTTTGGGCAAATTACAACGCCGCAGCGCTGATCGCAAGCGCTTGAACGCGGCCTTACAAATAATAAGTTAGTAGGTGTACATACATACCTAAACAATTTTATTACAAATAGTCATACTCAAACTACTGGTGAATGTGTTCATATTGTGACTGGCAAGTATGATTAAAGATCTAGACAAGATTTTTTTTTACGGCTAGACAAGAATATTTTTAAAAGGAGCTTAGACTGTAATGAAGCACGCTTAGTCCAGTCTGAGATTGAACCGTCTAGGAGAAAATATTTAAGAAAATAGTCTAAGAATATTTCAAGACTACAAAGTGAGCTACATTGTTATTACAGATCGCAGTAACGTTGAACCATAAGAAGAGGAGTATTATATTCTACTTTTTAAATTACTAATCCGTCCTTTCAGACACGCATATAAGATGGACTGTTTTCGAGTTTCTTTCCCAAATGTACGTTGTTACGTCTTACAATTGAATATGCCAGCACGCGCGTAATATAACTGTGAGACGTCATTATAAGTGCTAACAAAAGCGCTCAGCCCCGCTATTCTGTTTGCTACTTGTTTTAACCTCACCTCACCCACAAATATATCTTGATGCCGCGATTCGTAGCAACTAAGCGTAGATAGAGGTTTAGTTTCGTTAGGCGTGACGGGCGAGATGAGACGCATTAGCGCGTACCAAATATCTGTATTGAAAAAAAAAACAGTGAGCAAAAACATATTTAAGTAAAGGAAAAGATTAAAATATTTTCGGGTGGTTATAATGTTTTTACCTTTAAGTGTCAATTCAACCAACCTGTTATAGATGTTATTCCTAGATCACCTGGTCGATTACGTTACTCTTCGCACACACGTACTTTAGGTAGATATGAATGTTATTTTATTTTTACAAAGCCTCAACCTCAATTAATTTTTCTCTTTATTGAACGAGCGAGCGAAGCGAACGAAGGTCTCCGTTTAAGCTTGGGCCTAAATTATTTCGTATGTCCGGATTTCCAGATGTTCTCCTCTACAGGTCGCATTTTTCAACCGATTCTCGTGAAATTTTGTGAATAGGTTCAATAATTGTATTGTTTATAGAATTATAAATGCGAAAGTCACTGTCTTACGTGTTTCTGCATTTCTTTATTTTGTTGTCTGTGTGTTTGTCACGAAAAAATGTTTTGAATTGAAAGTTTGTATGTTTTACATATCAAATCACGCAAAAGCGGCTGAACGGATTAGTCATGAACATATAGAATACTTTATATCCCAGAAAAAGTCCAAAAAGGGAGTAAACTCGAACGTAGTCGCGGGCAATAGCTAGTTATTATATAGAATTTCTATGATGTCGATTCGAAATTTTTTTTTTTACATAGCCCCTAGTAATATTTAGTCTAAAAGTATAGAAATGGGGCGTTCGTTAACCTACCTACAGGTTGCTACAGGTAAGTGGGTATGCCTTTTTTTATAACGCCACTTCTCAAGAGAGCCCAAAATTTATTTAGTGTTATAATACATTTTTCCTTATCCTGTTACGTTAAATTGTAAAATCCTAGTATTACTATTATGTAAAAGTTCGTACTTAATATCCCAAATTATTATTTGGTTTACTATAACCATTTATTTTACTGGGGAGCGGTGTCTCCTGACACAAGCATAATGTCATGCTTAAAAGGAGACTCCAAACTTGCCTTTGTCATAACTATGTTTAATCCAAAATAAACAACTTTTATTTTCATATTATTTTTTAGCCCCGAAGATAAATACCAATAGGTAGTTCCATCCAATTCCTATCCAATCCTTTTCCTCCAAATACCATCTTAGAATTTCATTCAGCCAGCCCTTTATTTACAACTCAATACAAAAAAGGAATGAAACTATGTGGAAACTAATAACGCGACCCAAATAGCTTGAGTACAGTGGGAACAAATTCCAGGAATAAATAAGGACCCGCCTCTAACGACTAACGACTTTCCTCACTTCGAAATTTCACTCGTAAAAAAGCGCAAATAGTGAGTTAGTGGATGAAAATTTTGTTTTTGCAACGTAAGTTTTGTTTGAACATAATATGGGGTTTAAGAGGTGTCCAATCTCAATCACTCAATTTAATTTCCCAACTGGGAGCCATTTTACTCGAAGACCGCAAAGTTTTTGTTTTTAAACTTATTGTACTCATATAACTTATCGTGTAAAAAATTATGTTAGGTTTGTTTTATAATCGAGAGAGTTAATAAAGTTGTCAGTTTGTCTATAAGATGGAGGTCGATATATAGAGATAATGGCGAATTATTTGCCAACTGTTGTTAGAAGGCAGTTTGCGTCTTGAATTTCATCAGGCTCGCGTGGTTTAGAGGATATTTCATTACTGATGTAGACAACCACCCCGTCATTTTGATTGAGCATTTGATAAGTAGAGAGAGTTTTGTAGTTAGGTATCGTCAGTAAGCAAGCATCTTCACTGAGCCAGCATTCTGTTAATACAATAACATCAAAATTTACGTCTATTCTCTTTAACAAGATCTGAAGATCGTCAAAATTATGTCTTAGGCTTCTTATATTTTGAGTCAAAATCTTAAGCTGGTCTTTAGAGCCAATGGAAAGCATTTTTGCAACACTCTGGTTTATCTACTGCCAATGAATTACCGATACTGATACTCTCATCAATATCAGATGACAACAATATTAAATCGGTCATTTTTAAGTTGGTATGTTGTGGCTAATTAGTCATTGGCAGGCGGAGTTATCAGAATGTTGATTTGTAAACTGGGCTGTGATCCATCTGTCTGTTTGACTAGAACTTTTCCTTGCCAGGTCCAGCAGTGTTTGTAGTTATGGTTTTTACGCAAGTCACGTGCGAAGTAGTGTAGCTTTCGGGCTCGTGGAGTCAGAGATTCCGATACATATACTGGTTGCTTTCTCCCTTCTAGGTTTAGATTCAACGTGTTAAATTTGTCGTCCGGGTGTAATTTATTGTATTCTTTAACGGCTTGAATCAGGGCCTTGCCTTGCTGAATGGTCTGGAACTCAACTATTACTAGCTTTTGGTGAGCAGTCTTTAATCGCCTGACATTTTTGAGGTTGTTTGGAGAGAATGAAACTCCCAATGAGCTATGCATCACTGTTATCAAGTCGCTTAGATTTTCATTTTCACCATCGGGAATATTCCTTATTTCAACAGTAGTAGCTCTTTGAGCTCTCTGCAAGTCTTCTACTTGCTCTTCAAGACCATTTATTTTAATCATGGCACTATCGTGTTCAGGAGAATTTTTTTCATACTTGTCTTTTAAATTGTTGTACATCGACGTGGTATTCTCCAGGATTTTCTCAATGTTGTTATTGGTCTTAATGATTTCTTTGTTTTGTGTCCTCAATTCTTCAATTGCTTCATATAGCTTCGTGTTTTGAGCATCCCGGTCAACTTTAAAGCTATTAAGCATTTCTCGTATTTCTGTTTGAAGTGACGTCATGTCATCGAAGTCCAAACGGCATTTTCGTTTCCTTACATTTCCATGAGATGTATCAGCACTATCTGTCAAGTCAGGATTTGACATTGCTCTATTTCCGCTTGGTGGTGAGGGCATTTTGTTCTGCTTTCTTTGCATATACTGCAATCCTTATGCAAGCAATCGATCGTTGAATTCTGGCTGGTTCGCAAATGAGTTTAACTATTTTTATACTAGAAGTAGACTAATTAGGGTTGAATTTACTTTGCGCAGTATTTAACTTTAAGTGATAAATATAATATTGGAGCACTGTGTAGTCTTATCGCTGCGAGCGAAAGAGGAGGAATGTGATCGACTTGCAGGTCGATCACGAAACGCATTGTACGAACGTCGGGTAGGTCTAAATGTCACTTTTTATATGGAAAATTGACAGTTAAATTGTACCGATGCGCGTTCGGAACGTTACGTGATTACCCCTCTGGACTCTAAATCTAATTTCATCTGGTCTGGTTTCAAATGTCCCTTTTTGTATGGAAAAATAACAGTTGAGTTGTCCTAACGTACGTTCGAAATGTTACGTGAACATCCATCTGTGCCTTATTCTTGGAGGTTAATTTGACAGGATGACACTCTCACAATGAAAGATGTTATTAATTTCGTTTGTCGTGTTCGTTTCAGCTATTGTGAATTTACATAATATGTACTACTCTACTTATTAACCCCCGACGCAAAAAGAGGTCTATGTGTCTATGTATATGTCTGTCTGTCTGTGGCATCGTAGCTGCTAAACGAATGGACCGATTTGAATGCGGTTTTTTTATCCGAAAGCTGACGTAATCGAGATGGTTTTTATTTTAGCTATGTTTTAACGAAATTGTTTCAGCCGGTTCTGAGATATTGAACTTAGAAATTAAACTATCGGTGGTTTTTTCAACTTTTCTAAGTTAATAATTATGTTTTTGTCGTATTTCAGAAATGTCGACCGTAATACTTAGACGCATGCAGCTCTGCTGCTATCTGGGCCGTTTAATAAACATTGCCATCATATGGTATAAAAGTGGCATATTTGTAACGTTTTACTAAGTAAAACTTTACAAGTACGTCACTTTTATACAAAATTGTAGGATAGTAATGTTTATTAAACAGTGCCCTGGCCATTTCACAAACCCACAAGTTACACTTTTACAAGTGACAACACTGGCGACACTGAAGCGTTTGGCCGATAACGACTGGCTAGACCAGTGTTGCCAGTTTAAAAATGGACCTCAGATAACACATAATTTTATTAATATTATACTTCCAAGACTTAACTTATTAAGCTTAAAATTAAATACCCCAAAACATAACCCTCATGCACTTTTAAATTCATCGTGAAAGAAATACAAAGTGTTAAGACCAAAAAGCACATTTTACTAGAATTAAAATGAAAATAATTGTACAAGATACGCAAATGAGCTGGTATTTATGATAAAAACAGAAAACAGAATATAAACAACCTAACCATAAGAAAGACTACACAGTTACATAAATACATATATAAACTTACATACACATACAATAACTTAAATATTAAAGAAACAGTATCATTTACTTACAGTCGAAAACAGCACACACAAAGTACGAGTAGAAATGAACAGCTACGGAAGAGATACGAGTAGATAGTACTCCTTTAATCTAGTTTTAGAAATGGGAAGAGCACGTTTAATTTCAAAAGGCAAAGAATTCCACAATCGAACTATGTAATTCAGGTGCTCGCCATAAACGTATGGTTAATTTAGGTGCTCGCCATAAACGTATGGTTAATTTGAATTTTATAGAAAACTATACCTAGCGCGATTTCATAACGATCAATATGTGCAGATAGCGTTCATTTCTCTTTACAACAGACTTTGACCGTTTCCCTTTGATCTGGAAGTCGTGGGTTCGTACCCCGGCTTGTAGTCGTACCACTGGCTAAAGAAACTTTTGTACGATATATCATTTGATATGTAACAAGGGCTTTTCGTTCAAGGAAAACGTCGTGAAGAATCGGTCTAGTTTTTCCTCTGGTTTGGAAGGTCAGATGGCACTTTCCTAATACTAGTGCATATTACGCCAAATCTTGTGTTAAGGTGCCAAAGCAGACTTTGGGCTCGTTTGAGCACTACTGGGAAAACTGCTAGGACGATGATGTGATAAATTTGATCGTTTTAACAACGAGGGACACACTCGTTCGCATTGCGTTGTGTTTTGTTTTATCTATAGTGATTAGTGATAGTAGCCTTGTCGCCTGAAAGTACGGGGTAGTTTGCGTCAAATCCGGTAGTTCTGATTTTTTGCAGACTTGTTTATGATTATGATTTTGGCCCAATGACTAACCCAAATTTGTGACCTCAAGCGCCAAACGCATGTTTGTCAAAAATCAAAGTTAGGTACCTTTTCAGGATTTTATAAAGTAGACTAAATTTGATACAATATGAGAATAGAGTTGTCTCTGTAGACCCAATAATTTCCAAAATAAAGCTTTTAATTTTTTTTTTGACACAATATTTTAGATGTCACTCGAACAACATTAGCGGTATGAAGTTCCAATTACCCCCGACGGAGTGAGTGCTAGTGTTGCGAAGTTCGAAAAATTATAAACTTTCAAAGTAAACTCAATAGTCTACAGAGACAATTGCAGTCTCATATTGTAGCAAATCTAGTCTACTTTAAAAACGTCTTGAGAAGATACTATCAAAAACTAGTCCTTTAGGGTTATCATAAAAAAAATCACGGTATTTTCGATTTTTGACAAAGTTGCGTTCGGCGCTCGATGTCACAAACTTGGATTATTCATTGGGCTGACATGATAAACAAGTCTGCAAAAAATCAGAACAACTGGATTTGACGCAAGCTCTGGGTGTATAAAGTTACTGGACTATAGCCAGACCAGACCATCTTGTTTCCAACTGGTCGAATACGTAACTGTTCTTATTCGTACGTATGTTAGATAGGTCTAAATTTTATTTTGTACGGGAAAAAGACAGTGGATTTGTCCTAACGCACGTTAGAAAAGTTATGTTATTATCATCATCATCATCATATCAGCCGAAAGACGTCCACTGCTGGACATAGGTCTCCCCAAAAGCGTGCCACAATGGCCGGTCCTGCGCCACCCGTATCCAGCGGACTCCCGCGACCTTTACCAGGTTATCAGTCCACCTTGTGGGGGGCGTTATTATACCTCTGATATATTGTGAGTTAGAGCTTTAGTATGCAAGTACGCCGTCAATGAACATTTAAGTAACAGCAAAAAATGTATATTGCAAAAATAAATCTTTTTCAGCGCTCCTGGGCGCCTACTTAGTACCTATTAGGACTTCGACGTATGCGAAACGTTATAGAAGAACTTTTGCAATCTTACGTCAAATAACCTTATCATGTTTTTTTTTGATCACGCCAGGCGTCGTAAAGGAGATTTATTCCTCTTTGATATTTCTTGGAAAATAAATATTAAGAATATGGTTAACGACGTCTTTGTCAATGTTTTCCATGTTAACGAATTCTCGCCTGAGGCACGAGTGGATATGAGTAAAGAAGTGGAAGTTCGAAGCTCATTCCAAAACATGTTGTTTATAAGTGTACTTATACGCAGGTATTTTGGTTATTTTGAATTAACTTCGAGCCTGTTAATACACTTTATCTATTCAAATATCATAAACCCTCCATGATGCGTTCAAGAACCGCACATTATGACCACCATAAAAATAAACTGTTTTGTTAGAACAAATTTCTTATCTGTGGAAATGTTATTATTACTAAATAATAACATCGAATTCGATAATATTATTTCATTCAAATTTCGAACGTCTCTGAAAAACAAAGAAATTTGATTTAACCTCTATTCTAATATCAGTCGAGATGACGTAGTTCGAAATGAATTGTCAATTTGCATACAAATTTGACAAATGTCGAACGTAAGTAAGATATCGAACGATATGACAGTTGGATCCGACTCTTAGTTTGTCTCTGAATTAAAAAAAAAAACTATGACAGCTGCCAGAAAACGACACCGCGATGCCGGTCATAATATGCGGCTCCTGAATGCATCATGGATGCTTATGATATGTGGATAGATAAAATAGTGTATGTAACTGTACATAATTAGGCATTAAAACAATCGTGTGATGTTAAATATTATGAAACTCGCCTTCGGCTCGTTTCATAAACCCACACTCGTCTTTAATGCCCTTCATTATGTACAGTCACATAAACTACTATTAGTTCATAAGTAGTTTATAGTATCTCCAAAGGTATCGAAACTTAATGTACCTACAACGAATGGCACGCAAATAATATTGGCTAACTAAAACTCAAAAATATCCTTACAATCTATTGGTATTTATCGACCAAAAGTAAATAACAACAATACATTATTGTATTTACAGTTTGGGGTTCTTCAAGAAAGGCGTTTTGAATTATTAAAAGGTCGTCAACGTGCATGTGACACCCCTGGAGTTGCTAGCGTCCATAGGCTTATTATCAGGCGAACTGTGAGCCTGTTTGCCACCAACGTGATGATTACAAGATACCAATGGATTTATTTTACTCCCATATTTTTTTTTAATCGACCGTGTAGGCACATCATGTTTGTATTTCTGTATGTACCTATGTTCCATTGTAGCGTTTTAAATACTGAACCAATTTTTATAAATGGGGTGTCAATATATTCTAAATTATGCGCCGGGAGACATAGGCTACCTTTTGTATGTAAAATAAAAACATGGTGGCTGTCATATACATATAAGTGACGGACTCTGAAAAAATATTTTTCTCAAACATGCAACGAAATATTCTCTTTACGTTCCTAATAATAGACTAAGAAGTATCCTGTTTCGGGTGCATCTCAAGGCGGCCTAAAATGGGATTTCATACAACTTTTCAGGCCTACAAAGTAGCTTTTTAAATTTCATTCCACTATTTGTGGCACAGCATCACGGCATTCAGCCATGAAAATTAGTTTGATTAGAAGGTTTTTATTTATTTATTACATTGCATGTCTGAGAAATGCACTATATTGCCTCGGCGTGAAAACGGACGGACGGTCTATATACCTACTTGGCCGGAAATTCGTGTTTTCCCGGCACCTGATGTAATGTACTATTGCTACCATAGCGTGATGAGCAGACATCGTTAATTTTGTAGCATTTTTGGTGCAGCGTAGTGTTGTTAACGGAATTAGTATAAACTATTTCAACCGTAATGCTTAATCAGCGTTAATAATGTCAATATTTACCCTAATTAAGAATTTTGGTGATACTGTCCATGCCAATTCCGGTAACAGCACTATTACGCTGCACCAAATATGCTACAAAATTAACGATGTCTGGGGTCTGATGGGTGAAAAGAGGAGAAGATTTTGAGTTCAAATATATAAAAATGTTATTCAAAGTTACTTTTCCGTAGTCGGGATATAGTTTTTTAAACTTTTAATGCTTGTTCTGATCTATAGTTACTACGGGGCTTCATTGTTGCGCTCTAATGGGGAACGTGCATGGGACTTAAATTTCGAATAAATCGCACTCAATGGATGCGGATATACGTAGAAATTTCATACAGAAGAAAAAAAAACTATTATATTATTTTTATCTCACGTTAAAATGACGAACAAAAAATTTATTATCTTTTCGATAAAATAACATACAGTTACACAAAATATTGAATTAGAAATGATATTTTGTATGACAAGTATAGACTTAAACGCAAATGTTGTGGAAATAATTGTAAATTAATGACTTACTCCATAGTAAACGCGCCGAGAATATATGCTGTGACGGCATAGCATAAGCCAGTTTAATATAGAGCGTTTTCGGGGGGTGCCAGCGCGTGCAGATTTCAAATGATTATAACATCAGAAAAATAAATCATAAGAAAGTTGTAGTGCTGTTGTTTTAATGCTGGATTATACTTTTGATTTTCGTAATAAAATAAAAAGATGCAAGTTCCCTATTGTATTCGGTTCCTTACAGACCTTTGATCCTCTCTTAAAACTAGTTCGAATGAGATATAATATCTGCCGTGATTTTTAAAAAGGCAGTCTTCTGACATCACTTACTTTTGAGAAAAACGCAAAAGCAGTCTTCAATTGGATTTTTTTACTTTAATCAGGCTGTGTAAGAATATATGACGCAATGATGATTTTAGGTATTAAAAAGGTGCCTGTTCTATCTTTTTTCATTGTTATTTATTATATTTTTACATATTCCTTTAAATTATATCAAGAAATAATTGTGGTATGCATTTTGGGAGTTTATTTACAACCAATAATAATTCACTAAAAGGCAGCTAAAGTCCCGAAGCTGCCTTTTACTGAATTATTACTAACAAATTTATCATTGAAAATTAAAATTCCTTTCAATTGTATGCTCGTAATTCTTTAAAAGGCAGTGTTTTCAGTTAGCGGCCTTTTTGTAAAGTTTCTTGTCTATAAATCCTTTTCGTTTAATTATTTACAAAGAAGTGAAAGTCCAGTTACTGCCTTTAAATAAATTATTCCACCAAACTACTTCTTTAAAGCAAATGATGGCAAAATTATATCCACTGAGTAATTCACTACAAAGCAGTCTTAAATGCTCAAATGCAATTCACTGCTTTTTAAGTAATTTTCTTCTATAAAATATTTTTTCTTAAACTTCGATAACAACAGTCAAGTGAATTGAAATTAAATAAAACACTCATATTATCATTTATTAAAATGGCATATTACAAAATATAAAATCATGGAAAAGGCACTGTATATTTCTTATATCAGGGCCTGCGTTCGTTCGCGCCAAAATCACGTGAGCGTGCCAATATTCAAGGTACGTATTAGACCCGGAGATGCTGACACAAATTTTTAAGGTATTTGTACCAAGTATGGTGGTGACCCTTCAGGGGTCTAATTACGTAATGAAGAAAAGGAAAATGATGGTGATAGCGCTGGTACTGGCGGCCAAAATGCGTGGGCGTTAATCGCACGTGTCGGATAAATTACGAAAATCGAACAATTAGTTACTCAAAATTTCTTGTATTTTCCGATAGTCGATGAAAGTAGGCGGCTGCGACGGCAATACGCCTAAAACGCCACAACTTATAACAACGCAACAAACTGATCACAATCCTACCTATGATGGAGGCTTCAATCGACAAAATACCAAAAACTGCAGTCTTTAAGAAAGACTACGGCATATCACTGACGGAAAATTTAAAAGAGGGGCTAAACCAAACAGACCTTAGAATCTTTACACATGTTCAAAAACAAATACGGGAACTCAGAGGATTTAAACATACACATATCCAAACCACTGGGTGTACAAAACACGGTATTCCAGGCTGAATGCGTAGGGATAATTGAAGCCTGCAATGCCATAAAGAGACGACAAGTCGAAAACACTAACATATGGATACTCTCAGACAGTAAATCGGTACTACAAGCACTGAGCAGTGATAACATCACATCTAGCTTGATATACGAAAGCCACCAAAACCTCACAGAGGTGTGCGCAGATAAAAACAAAGTTACTATACAATGGATCAAGAGGCACAGTGGCTCAAGAGGAACGATGCCGCGGATGAACTGGCCAGGAAAGGCTCAAAAACAACGGCATACGGACCGGAGCCAATCTTGCCCCTGCCACAAAGCTACATATACAATCAACTGGATCAACACACTAAAGAACTACATTAAAGATACTGGGAGGAGACAGACACATGCAGACAGAGCAAAGAGATTCTGTCAAAACGCGACTACAAACTCACAACCGCACTACTAAGGACACATAGAAACCAACTGCGCAAGATAGTGGGAATAATAAGAGGACATAACACCTTGAACAGACACCTCTATAACTTAGGTATCACAGACAGCCCCATGTGCAGAGCGTGCATGGAGGCAGAAGAATCGACTAAACATATACTGTTGGACTGCAAGCAGGTAGAAGTATACAGAATAAAGCACCTAGGTTCTCCAGACACACTACGGGACGCAGTCAACAACACCAAGACACTCAGCAACTTTCTAGACGAGCTGGGGTGGTTAGAGTAGCGCCACACCGCCGTTTCACGCAAAATAGGCAAAATGGATGTCGACTTGCGGAAAACGCCCAGTATAACTGACTTACTAACGCCCACGCATTTGGGCTGCCAGTACTAGCGCTATGACCATCATTTTCCTTTTCTGATTACGTAATTAGACCCCTGAAGGGTCGCCATACTTGGTACAAACACCTTAAAATTTTGTGTCAGCATCTCCCGGTCTATTACATACTTTGAATATTGGCACGCTCACGTGATTTTGGCGCAAACGAACGCACGCCCTGCCTCAAACGTCCGCTGCGGCTCGCATCTGTCGGTGAAACAAACTTTAAAAAATCCACGCAAAAATATTATAGGTGCGCGGTAAAACATGACTGCCTTTAAAATAATTATTGCGAGAAAACTGCGTTTTAGTATCCGATGGATGCCAAAAAATTGTAATTAATAAAAAAAAATTGTGACGTACATTCCTTTTTTGAAGTATAGAAGTAAGTGATATCAATCAAATAATTATTAAGAAGGCAGCTAACGTCACATGACTGCCTTTTAAAGAATTTTTACTCAAAAGCTGTTTTTTAATGAATTATTGTAAAGTAAATTCTATGAACTATAATTATCAATAGGCAGTTTGGTACAAAACTGCCTTTTAAATAAGTTTTGCCTAAAATATTTCCCATATATTACGCAGTCAAAGGACTTTAACTGCTTTTTTAAGGATGAATGTCAGATGACTGCGTTTTAATGAATTCGGCACTGGTAAGAATGCACTTGACTGCCTTTTATTGAAAAATTATCTCAAAAACTAAATGTGATAGAGAAAAACGGGTTAGATAGGTCAACGCGTCTTTTTTTCCTGATCACAGCACAATATATAACTCAAAATTGGTAAATTGTCAGATGACTGCCTTTTTAAGAATCACGGCAGTTAAATTTCGAATAAATCGCACTCAATGGATGCGGATATACGTAGAAATATCATACAGAAGAAAAAAAAACTATTATATTATTTTTATCTCACGTTAAAATGACGAACAAAAAATTTATTATCTTTTCGATAAAATAACATACAGTTACACAAAATATTGAATTAGAAATGATATTTTGTATGACAAGTATAGACTTAAACGCAAATGTTGTGGAAATAATTGTAAATTAATGACTTACTCCATAGTAAACGCGCCGAGAATATATGCTGTGACGGCATAGCATAAGCCAGTTTAATATAGAGCGTTTTCGGGGGGTGCCAGCGCGTGCAGATTTCAAATGATTATAACATCAGAAAAATAAATCATAAGAAAGTTGTAGTGCTGTTGTTTTAATGCTGGATTATACTTTTGATTTTCGTAATAAAATAAAAAGATGCAAGTTCCCTATTGTATTCGGTTCCTTACAGACCTTTGATCCTCTCTTAAAACTAGTTCGAATGAGATATAATATAGGAAAGTAATATAGAAAACGGGTTAGATAGGTCAACGCGTCTTTTTTTCCTGATCACAGCACAATATATAACTCAAAATTGGTAAATTGTCAGATGACTGCCTTTTTAAGAATCACGGCAGTTAAATTTCGAATAAATCGCACTCAATGGATGCGGATATACGTAGAAATATCATACAGAAGAAAAAAAAACTATTATATTATTTTTATCTCACGTTAAAATGACGAACAAAAAATTTATTATCTTTTCGATAAAATAACATACAGTTACACAAAATATTGAATTAGAAATGATATTTTGTATGACAAGTATAGACTTAAACGCAAATGTTGTGGAAATAATTGTAAATTAATGACTTACTCCATAGTAAACGCGCCGAGAATATATGCTGTGACGGCATAGCATAAGCCAGTTTAATATAGAGCGTTTTCGGGGGGTGCCAGCGCGTGCAGATTTCAAATGATTATAACATCAGAAAAATAAATCATAAGAAAGTTGTAGTGCTGTTGTTTTAATGCTGGATTATACTTTTGATTTTCGTAATAAAATAAAAAGATGCAAGTTCCCTATTGTATTCGGTTCCTTACAGACCTTTGATCCTCTCTTAAAACTAGTTCGAATGAGATATAATATAGGAAAGTAATATAGGAAACTGGCCTATGCCCACTTAACTAAGAGCATGTAATGGGATATTCTGATATCATATTGAGGTGCCAAGTCAAATTGATTAGTTTTTAAGTGATTTACTTAACAACTAGCTTTACTCGCATTACGTTTTTCGTAAAAATATCGTATTTATAACTCCTTGAAAGCTTAATCTTGAGATTCGGACTTAGTTTTAATTTATATTTACTTCAATTGATCTTTACTTAATGATAGGACCTACTTAACTAAGAATAATTTTAACAATTAACATCCCAGGTGATTGTTTTGACTACCACTTTGCTTAATTAACATCAGGGATTCACTTCTGAAGTTAGCCCCTAGTATGATAATTATACTTTCAGAAGAAACACGTATTTGCGCGCGGCTATGTGTGCGTGCGCTTATAATATAATTGCCGCTGTATGCGAATGCGACTGTCATGATAACTGCAACTGCACACAAATCAAACCTGCATAGTGATTAGCACACAGACAAATTGAACTATCTATAATTACCGACAGCCATCACATAATCATAAATGTTTTGTATGTAACAGTTATGTATCGATATACCTACGCATATTAGTCCTTCACCGGATCATACATAACCATAATGTAACCTCACTCTCTGTATACGAGTCACGTATGACGGGTCCTTTTTGAGGACTTAAAAGACGCCACTGCGGAATTGAAGTACTTGGCGGGGCCGTTATGCATTATTATGGCTGGATACTCAAAGGCAATACGGTAAAACGTAATTGCACTACACAATTTATGCCAAATCTCACCAGTTATATTATATACTAGCTTTTGCCCGCGACTTCATCCGCGCGGAACTCGTTAATATCGTAACTTTCTCCCCCATTTTCACCCCCTTAGGTGATGAATTTCCAGATTAAAACTATCTTTAGCAAGGACTCTTTGGGAAGGCCCCGGAATTCAAAGTATCTCTATACCAAATTTCATCTCAATCGGTTCAGCGGTTTAAGCATGAAAAGGTAACAGACAGACAGAGTTACTTTCGCATTTGTAATATTAGTATGGATTGTATGAAGGAAAGGGTATCGATGCATGTAGGCTTTTTTCAGTATTATTTTGCATATTTTCATATCACACGGCCGTAAGGACCTTTTCTACTAAACCGTAGGATTAAATTAACTGACTTGTAATTTAAACATTTTATATGTTACATCTAATAGTTTTCAAAATAGCCATAATCAAACGTCTTTTTTACCCCGTTTTAGAAAACATCTTCAAAACTAAGGCCGCCATAAGGTACCTTTACCCTTGGAACGTCAATTTACTTATGTAATGTTAATGTTCCTATTCCCCAGGACTCCCAACTACCGCTATACCGTAAATGGGTTCCATCCAAATTTCCACCGCCAATTGACCCCCTTAGGGGCCGATTTCTGGAATAGAAACTATTATTATCCTTTTCCAGGACTCAAATTATCGTTCAACCAAATTTTATCAAAATGTGTCAAAACAAATTTCCACCTCCAATTACACCCCCTTAGGGGATGATTTTCGGGATAAAACTATCCTATGTCCTTCCTTATCTATCGCTATACCGTAAATGGGTTCAATCCAAATGTTCATCCACCATTTCTCACCCCCTTAGGGGATGATTTCCTCCTTTTATGTCCTTTTATGTAAAATTCTATGTTCTTTCCTAGGACTCTACCTCTCTCTATACCAAATTTCATCTAAATGGGTTCTATCCAAATGTTCAATCCTCATTTCACCACCTCAGGAAATGATTTTTCGGGATAAAAACTATGCATTGTCCTTCCCTAGGACTCCTTCTATCTATTTACCAAATTTCATCTAAATGGGTTTTATCCAAATTTTCACCCCCTATTTTATCCCTGAGAGGATGATTTTTGGGATTAAAACTATCCGTTGTCATATTCCGGGACTCAAACTATCTTTCAACCAAATTTCATCAAAATGGGTCACAAACAAATTTTCACCCCCAATTACACCCCCTTATGGAATGATTTTCAGGAGTAAACTATCCTATGTCCTTCCCCAAGACTCCAACTCGCTTTACCGTAAATGGGTTCCATCCAAATTTTCATACCCCATTTCACCCCCTTAGGAGATGATTTCTGGACTTAAATTATGTTAAGTCCTTCCCCAGGACTCTGAACTATCTCCATACCAAATTTCATCTAAATCGGTTCTATCCAAATTTTCACCCCTCATTTCACCCCCTCAGGAGATGATTTAGGATAAAAACTATGCATTGTCCTTCCCTGGGACTCCTTCTATCTCTATACCAAATTTGAACTAAATGGGATTTATCCACATTTTCATCCCTATTTCATCCCCTTGGGGGATGATTTTCGGGATTCAAACTATCCATTGTCATCCTCCGGGACTCAAACTATATTTATACCAAATTTGATCTAAACGGAGTCCATCCAAAATTTCACCCCCCATTTCACCCCCTCAGGGAAAGATTTCCGGAATAAAAACTATCCAATGTCCTTCCCCAGAACTTAAACTACCTCTTAACCAAATTTCATCAAAATGGGTTACATCCAATTTTTCACCCCCCCATTTTACCCCCTAAAGGGAAGATTTTCGGGATGAAACCTATTCTTTAACCTTTTTCGGGACTTAAACTAATCATATACCAAATTTTATCTAAATCGGTGCAGCGGTTTAAGTAGCTCCATACAAATTTCCACCCCCCATTTCATCCCCTTAGGGGTTGATTTCCAGAATAAAAACTACCCTTAGTCCTTCCTTAGGACACAAACTATCTCTGTGCCAAATTTCATCTTAATCGGTTCAGCCGTTTTTACATAAACAGACAAACAGATAAACAGATAAACAGATAAACAGACAAACAGATAAACAGATAAACAGACAAACAGACAAAAATTCTAAAAACTGTTGGAACGTGTTCTGTTATCGATTCTAAGTATCCCCAGCCAATTTTTTTTCGAATATCTTCCATGTACAGACTTTCGACCCTCTTCAGCTTTATTATATGTATAGATAGATAGATACCGTTGATATTATACTGCAAAGAAATAAATGTCATCTAGACTAGGTACGAGTATATAAATTACTGCTTGCTGTTTGGGCTCGTTAGAATTGTCTCAATGAGCACTTGATGATGGTATGCAGAAAAGTACAGTCGGCAGTAAAAGCTTGTACCAAAAATGACATTTTTGACAGAAACTCTTTCTGATCTTAGTTACCAACTTATTTAGATACTTAGATCTCGAAATTCTCGAAGCGCCAAAAGTAGACTATACCCTGTCTATTTAACAGAGGTAGCAAAGCGTTCTTTCTGTTGCACTTTTGTATGAAAAATGAAAGGGACAAGAAACTGCCAGTGGGCGTCAACAATCGCACGTTGATGGCGGGCTCGGCTTACATGCCGCTTGTTGGAATATTCGTAATATTTCTCGTGATTGTTGTTTGTAGTTAGAGGCACCTCAAATAATTAACTTATTGATAACATGATATTGTCATGTCATGTTTATTCATCTATAAATCATAATCATCCATGCACAATCTCCTCAATGCGTCTTTAGTGAAGTTGTCAGTTTTGCTAATAACAGATTTCCTTGTCTTTGTCTTCAGGCGATTTAAGGATTCCACTTGTCTGCTTTTCCTTCAAAATTCTGTACACAGATACCCAGTGAATGCCTAATGGTGAGGCAATTGTTTTTGCAATCTCATTGTGTGAAGCGTGTGGAGTCTCCTTTAAAAAAGTATCGTACAAGTTTTGTAATATTGTCTTCTCTTGTGGCGAGAAATGCCTTAAACGCCTTTTTTCGTCACATTTGGCGGGTTTTCCATATTTTAACAAAAAATAGTCCAATAACAAGCCGAGTCGCAGAAGAAGCAGAAAACAGTTTGATAAACAAGCCGAGTCACAGGTTTAATTGGAAACAGTCCATCAAACGAGCCGAGTCACAGGTTAAATGGGAAACAGTCCATCAAACGAGCCGAGTCACAGGTTAAATGGGAAACAGTCCATCAAACGAGCCGAGTCACAGGTTAAATGGGAAACAGTCTAATAAACGAGCCAAGTAAAAAATTGTAACCAAAGATAAGCACTTGAAAGCGTCCGCACCGTACGAGCGACAGATATTGACTAAATTTTGACAGGCATGTAAACCTACCTTGTGCCTGTGCATTACGTGCATTCTCTGTTTTCTAGTACTAACTCTGTTAAATAGACAAGGTATAGACATTATAATATATTGTACCATACGTAAATCAAGATGTTTAACACTTTAACGATGCTGAAATCAGAGTTAAAATATAAAGAAATACAGCAAATTAGAAATACCTCTCTTGGCATAGGCTTAGGTTTCGGAGTCCTAATGGAATGGAGTGAGTTGAAACGGCATAATAAAATTGTATGCAAGTCTTTACTAATTTTGTGAGCGAAATACCGCTTCGAACCTTTCTCAGGCTGGCAGTTGAAAAATGACGATCATGTCAGGCTTATTTACTCAAATTAAGATACATGTTTGACAGGCAGTCATCATCATCATCATCACAGGCCTCAAACATCTTGACAGAGTCTGCATGCAAGGGATAACGCCTCTCGTGACTACGTACTGCACGTGTAGTTCTCCCCGCCGCAAAACAGCGATGGTGAAGTGTCCTCTTCACAGACGCTGCATCGCCTGGGACGCTTTTTGATGACGCGGGGTTGCCCAGGACCTACGCCACCGTCTCGACCTCCCCAGCTTAGCCCGCAGGAAAGGCATGCCAATACGTGCGAAGCCACCAGGTCGGTTGCAGGCAACTGCCGCTTTTCAGATTGAATCCTACTTGCGCATACCGGAGCTGCCAGTTCCGGGTTTCATTTCAGAGTGGTCCGTCTCCTAGATGAGTAGCAAACCAATGCTGACAACGCTCGTCTCGCCGATTAAAAGGGGTAGTAGACAGGATTAAGGAATAGGGAAAGGGATGCTATTGCTTGGGAGGACAGGGAGCAGCAATAACAGCTCGGGGAGCCAGGGTCACGTACCCGTATACCTTGCAGCCATCATTGGACAGATGACTGTTTACGGTATCCCCTGATTTTCAGAGCAAGTGCATTGTAAAGAGAATTAATATTGTATTGTAACCGTGTTAATTTAGGTCACTTAATGTTGAGTACTTGCGTCGAAGCTATAGATAGACCGCTTAGCTCAGTCCTCGCCTGCGCCGCACTCAGGAGCGGGGGTATGACGATAACGGAGCGTGGTGGCATGCGGCCTACAAATACACATTGAGTGTTGTTGTATTAACTCGTCCACCGTTGAGGAGTCAGGGACATGGTTCCAAATAACAGCGACGGTAATAATAAAAACGCCGTAAACCGCTTTTCGCTTTGTACAACATGCGACAGTATAAGCATTAGTTATTGCTTAAGCGTGCTCTTTGCTAAACCTATTTCTTACACTACCTTGGTCATATTAGGCAACATTAAGGTGGTTCGATTGCCATACAAAACGTTATTTGACATTCGTAGGCTAACGGTGTGATATTTTAAGAAACTTATGTAACAAACTTTCACCAATTGGCTTCCCATTTGCGCCAAATTCCCCCTTTCCTAGAATAAACTTGTATAAACTAGATTCATTTGAGAGATTGGTTTGGAACGTAATATTTTGGAAAAACGATTTTTCTCAAATTAATCTAGTTTATACAAGTTTATTCTAGGAAAGGAGGAATTTGGCGCAAATCGGAAGCCAATTTATGAAAGTTTGTTACATAAAGGATGACTCACGCTAGGACGGGCCGTGTCCGGCCCGTGCCGTTTTCTAAGAAAAACGACGGCGTTTTTGCGCGGCCTTGCTAAATCCAAGCCCGGCCGACACCGGGACACTTCCGAGCCTCAGCCGTGGCCCAGCCGGGCTTGGATATGGCTCAGCCGCGTAAAACGCCGTCGTTCTTCTCAGAAAACGGCCCGGGCCGGACACGGCCCGTTCTAGCGTGAGTCATCCTTAAGTGTCTTAAAATATCACGCCGTTAGCCTGCGAATGTCAAATAACGCTTTGTATGGCAATCGAACCACCTTAAAGTGGAATCGTGTTGAAAAGAAGTTAGAGTTCTTCTTGAGAAATGTCAGGGGTAGTTAGTTTAGTGAATATATTTTAAAATAATTGACGAAGCTAAAAAATCTGCATACTTTTTTCTGGTGCTAAGGAAGGTTATTCCTATCACCAAAAAATAATCAGGCACTTCTGAAATTTTATCCATTCCCAATTAGGCTATCACTGTACTAGTGCTGGCATCACTTTTTCATTAGATAAAACTTCGTTCCATTGGGATGGTTAGTGGTTTACTTTACGGATATGACGGCTATAGCCAATGATGTAATATAAAAAAAGAGGTCAATACGTTGTCTATACGAAATTCCGTGTTTAAAAATGGCCACCAAATTCTGGCAGCATAAATGTTTCCATTGACGCCGCGAAACTATGGCAAGCCGTGTCAGTTAACATGGTTTTAGTTTGCCACTTTTGGAGCGCTTATCATATAACATATCTCCCTATTTTTATATTACATCATTGGCTATAGCTTTCCATATAGACCAAGCAGCGACGAGGATACCAGAATAAAGTGGAATGTTTCACAGGATAATCGTTTATGGAAAATTATACTTAAATCTAATTCTGCAACATGGCGAATAAATGCCACATATAAAGGAAACTAAATTGCACTTACCAACCCAAACTAATATGGGTAAAGGAATGTCGCCCATTGCCCCTTTCGTTGTAGATGATACCTCCTAAATGACGGTCTGAAACCACTTTATTTCCTATTTTACTTGATGGCTGCTTTAATTGAACCGTGCTTAACTATTTATTACCTCCACCCCTAGTTAGATTATTGCCCGAAATTGCTGCGAAAGTGTTTCTGACGAGAGTTGATTATAATTTGGATGTTTGGATTTTTATGTTAGTAGCACGATTGAGTTTGAAACGTATTTAGAGTGAACCAAATCTGTCAGATATTTTTTTTATACTCTTGTACCTCAACGGTGGTAAAGAGACGTACGTACGGCTGGTGGTATGAAGACAGTAACATGTGGAAGCGTATGTCTCCAGAGTCACAAGCTTGCTGCCGGCCCTTTATTAATTTGGGGATAGGGATGATGACTAAAATTTTTTTACGATTCCATTTGAACCAGTTTTTTGAGAGGAACAAATGTTTGTATGGGAGCAACTACAATTAAAGAACATAAATACCCAAAAATTTGGGACAAAGATTGACCTTGCTGGTGGCTGGCGAAACGCTTTATACTAATTGTCACACGGGTATGACGTCACAACTGCTCTTTGTACTAATCGTTTTATGGAAAATAAAGTAAATTGCTGTTTTGGTCGCGAAATACTGCGTTTAGGTACATAACTGTTTAACAATTTTGTTTCTTTAAAAGCGTAAGGATTCAATTGGTAAGTAGTTTTAAATTAACTTTTGGACAGCAAGGACGACCTATTTATTACCTACTTTTTCTGATGGTAAAAAATATTACACGATACGTATTTACTCATAAACGCCGATTTACTTTTATTTCTTGATAAACTATTGTTAATTTGTTTCTTTCAAGTGTGGTCATGTGATTAATTCTAATTATTGTCTATTATAGGATTACCCTAATGTTGAAGGCACATGTATTGTATTGAGTTAGGTGCTTCTAAAACCCCTCAATGGCTTTAAAGTTTACGGTTGGTCCAATAGTTTAAGCTACCACATTAGTGAAATTAACAGACTCGGAATTTAAGCCCACAGCTTTGACTGAAGGTTCAGTGTAGGGCTTAACTTTATTTCGTTTATATTTGGAGCAGCCCAACTGGAAAAGTACCTAAGTACCTTTACCTCACCAAAAGACAGTCATAAAATAATACAACTACCTATTTGCTCAGTATTGGTTATTTCACTATAGTTGTAGAAAGTTTAGAAAAAGATGAAATATTGAACGCGCTAGATCATTTTATTGAAGAAACAATAACTATCAAGACTCCTCCGTATACATTGCCAGGTTCGTTAGTTCTGCACAATAAAACTCTTACAAGTGACAGACGGTTAATAAAAATACTGTTCTCTCGTCTGGCCACGAAATCATTTGTAATGCCACGCGTCACAAATTATTTCTATCTTTCAGAACATCTTAATCGCCATCGGTATTTTCTTGGATTATGAACTTTGTTAGACTGCAGTTGAGTTGCATTTGAAATAATCCAACTGAAGAAGATACGACATGTGAAGGCCAAGTATGAAATATTATGGCGCAAAAAATGGGAATAGCCAGCTGTTTTTTGTGTTGGAGACAAATAATTCCCTTGTGGCTTGTGGATTCCTTGGGATGCAGCGACAATTTTGAGACGTGAAGCATTGAACATATAATATTTGTAGTAGTTCAACAAACTCATTAAGCTCGCTAGAGTTTGCATGACCAAAAATGCTAGGAGAGGTGGTGGAAAGGCTTCCGTGTCAACAAGAATGTTCTGGTAGCTTGCTTAAATAAATTCAATCATTACGTAGGTGTACAACTACATTTTCTGTAAAATTAACACAAAACAACAGCACTAATGCTACCTGAAACGAATAAAAACGTAACTGTGCCTCTACTGTATCTGTACGAGTACGCAGTTGTTGTGTTTTATCAATAAGCACCTAGCTTACACAGCTTCAACCACGTTTTTATCACTCGACTGACGATGACGCCGTAACTGCCTTTCCGGATCACTAGCCGCATTCGAACCTGGTTATTCCTACCCCGAGTTACTAGCTCTTTTTTTTCTTTTTAGTTATTTATCATCATTATCATCATCATTATCGTCATATCAGCAGTAAAACTCCCTGAAAGAGTGCCACAATTTATTAACACAGTTAATTTTAACAGAATAAACTCGCTAAATAAAGATGGATTAATCATGATTGTACATTAATTTCAAGAGCAAACAAGCATACGTTACGTAAACAAGTAAACAAGCGTACGCCATACCACACTTGTTAGCGGTCACCATAACCCTATGGGTGCTTGCAATTCCTGGCATCACATGCGCATTGCTGACCCTCAACCGAAATACTCGGCCACACGCATAACGTCTCTGTGTGATTCGTGTCAATTCAGTACTTTTAGTGTATACAAATGAATTAATATGGTGGTGCCGGTGCAGCAAATTTTGATTTCATTTGATTTGAAAGGTGCTGAAAGGGGATGTCTCTACAGCTACTGTAGCACTAACGTTCACGGCAGCCGGAGTGTGGTTGTGGATAATAAGTCGTTTTATTGGTAGTTACAAAGATTCGTCGTCCGATCAATAGGACAAAGCAATCGGACCACGTGGCCACAGGTAACCTCTACAGTATTTTTCCAAGCTCACGCACATAAATACAAAATGTGTAGTCTGACTACTCTGACACAATCACGGATCATCTGCGAACATTGGAAATAACTAATGGACAGACCTCTAAAATTGTCAGACCGCGTCGAAATCGGCTAAACACAAACACATGACTTGTCTTAGAAGTGTATATATAAAGTCAGCAGCAGTCGTGACTAAATACGCGCAGAAATCGGACAAAATTACTGCACGCGGCTTTATTGTCACGATAAAATAATAGCTTTTGCAAATCATTTTCAACACTTCACCTGCGCAACTAGGTACTTCTGCTGCTGAGTTTCCAGCTGTAGAAATAAATACTGAGCAAGTCCTCAACCATCTCCGTGCTTACTACAGTAGTTACTGCCAGCATGGGATGTAAAACAAAATGGTGCCTGGATAGTGGTCGTAGCAGTAAAATTGCATCAACAGAGAATTACGTTTCATTTGACTCGACCGACCTGGTTTCCAAGTCGTATTAAATGGATGAATAAATTCTAAACGTGACACAGAGAGCTCTCGCATTCTCGCATAAAATGGCAATCAATTTGAGTTGGTATTGAAATCTTTTAAAATATTTTTTTCTTTTTATTTACATAGATAAATAAAAAAAAGTATTTTTAAATTCCCAATCCCAAAACTATTATATTTTCTGACGTCACCTTCCTTCTCTCACTTGTCTTGTCTAATATTTTTCAAATACCTCTTAAATTTAATGATATATGGAATCCTAATGTTGGCAAGAATTATAGCATATTTGTTTAGCTTTTACATGATATAACACACGTTTACGAGTATACACATGTTTGGTTGTTTACAAGGTTCAGGTAAAAATCCCACTTTTCAAAATTTAAGGATACTTATATGGTATCCGAAAGTGAAGTATTTTGCCCTAACAACATGCACTAAGATATTATGTGGCTAATAGATTTACATGCACCTATAATACATGAAATAACACTATTAATATTATTTCACGTACAGGTACAAAAACATATTTTTATTTCGGTCTCGATTAAGAGCAATCCTTTTACCGGTACCAAGCGTTTCACAGGCGAACGGTGATCATCTGGATGTTGGCACAGGATTTTATTTGACACATATTACGCCTGGCAAGGCTATGTTTTATTTGACACATATAACGCCTGGCAAGGCTATGTTTTCTGAGGATGTTGAGGAGCGTAACGATTTCATGCGTTAAAAGACGAGTAAAGTAGCATTACCTATTTCAAACACACATAAAAAGCACATCTTCGTTCATCTGTTATACAATACAAATATTCTTTAATGGTCGCCATATAAACTACACTAAGAGAAAAAAAACACTTAAATTAAACATTAACAGTGGACAACTCCTTATCGCTAAAAAGCGATATCTTCCAGACAAACTTTGGGTAGTGGAAACGATGAAAAACAATTGAACATTACATTACTGAGCTGTTATATTACATGTTAGAATGAAGAAGAAAAACCGGTCAAGTGCGAGTCTGTCTCGTGCACCAAGGGTTCCGTACAAAACGTTCACCACGCTTTATTAAGAAAAAATCTATGTTGGTTTTTCAGAGATAATTCTTTTTCAAGTGAACCAAATTTGATAATTCTTTTTTTATTTGCTAGAAGGTACTTTTAGAATACTTTCATATAAATCATCATCATCATTTCCTTGCCCTTATCCCATTTACTTGTGGTCGGCGCAGCATGTCTTTTTCTTCCATACTTCTCTGTCAGCCGTCATATCATCATTCACTTCTTTTCTCTTCATATCGTCTCTCACACAGTCCATCCACCTTTTTCTTGGCCTACCTCGTCTTTTACATCCATCCACATTCATACCTAATACTCTTTTGGTCACATGACTTTCATCCCTCCGCATTACGTGCCCATACCACGCAAGGCGATTGGCCCTCAATTTATCCGCGATAGGTGCTACTTTTAGGCTTCCCCTTACATACACATTTCTTATTCGGTCCATCCTCGTCACACCACACATCCATCTTAACATCCTCATCTCCGTTACATGCAATCTCTTTTCATCCGTCAATACTTTCATATAAATAAGAAGAAAAAAAATTCAACACAAAACTATTAAATTACATACTTATACAACGTGCTCCTGAGGAACCCGCATAACTTTACCAGCGTATGTATACTTGACCATATTTGAAGTTAAAAATGTCGTATAATGTTTGCTGGATTCAGCTTGGTTTTTGAGATATTTGCGTTTTAGTTTTAATAAATTGTACTGATATCTTCAGTATTTATTTATTATGTATGAAAACATAAAACAAGTAAAACTACTAACTAAATAGACGGAGTGTTTTTATGTATTGCGGGAGGCTTTTACTATAAAATACCACACCCATGAAGAGTGTATACAAAACCATTCAATCGACGAACTTATCTGAGTTTCATATTCGATAGTGCAGCACAAAAATCCACTTCACTGAACCAATATCAAAAAGCAAAAGGCAGGAAGACGGTACCCAATTCATGGAACGTAGTACGTTATTATTTTAAGCGGAGATCTGCTTTGTTCCATTTATCCAACAGTCTCCTATATAATTCTCCGACCACTGACTCCATAGTTCATGCCCTCTCTAAAGCTAGGTAAAGATTTTATGATAATTTCTTGAATACCTAATAATGTTGAATTGATAAGTTACTCTCAATTTAACCGTAAAATATTCAATGATATAACGGCATTTCGTTATGAAAACTGATCGCCGATTGACAACTTATTTCAATATTACGATCTAATTGATTTTATTTGCTATGTAATGGTAGTTTGATTTTTAAGGTTACGTTACATATATTATGCGTCTTAACGTGTAACTAGTATTGTGTTACTCATTATTATTTATTATTATTTATTTATTTATTTACTCATAAGTTTTGTATATGGATAATATATGTTTGTTAATATGTTAGGTTTTTGTAAATATGGCTTATTGCCTGAGACAAATAAATAAATAAATATAAAATAAAATATCGGGTCCAAATAAAAGTTTAAAAATAAAAAAAAGGCTGAAACGTATATAAATATTTGTACACGCCTTTATGACATTGACAATATTATAATCCTGTACAGATATTTATGTCCTTATTTATGTACGTATATTAAAACCACTGACTGTAGTAAACCATAATCTTCGAACGCAAAGATCAGAGTTTTGAGTTACTTACAATAAAGTTAACCGTAGAGAAAAGAATTACACCAATTACAATAAAAAATTGTGAAGTTTAATGTGTTTTTTGCATTTGATTGTATACCCATGTACACTCCTTGACAAGTGTAGGGCACTCGAGGATACCCATCTCTTAAACAATTTATTTATTCGTATGGCATGGTACAGTTTGTTAAATACTATATTGAAACCAATTCAATTCATTTATTGCAATAATCACTTAATCATGCTCATAAGACTGTATGTTGATGCGAGGCTATCAAAATAAGTAGTACAGCAGCCAGAAGTTGATCATATAATATGTAACCAGGGATCGGAAATCGGTATTGTTTGTATGGGAACGAAAACGGTTCTTTTTCGTTCTTTTGATAATAATTTCATTTCTAATTGGGCAATCTAATAATACGCACTCGTTACCTCAACACACAACTGAGTCCTACATGTGAATTATAAAATAGTTCGAGATTTGTGGTAAACCGAGGTTTTAGCAATTAACCGGTTCCGATCCCTGTATGTAACAAATATTTAACATGACAATTATGATTTATAATAAGTTTCCGGTGGAAATAAAATCACTTGAGGGCAAAAAGTTTAAACAAACTCTAAGAACTTGGCTGCTTAATCAGTGTTTCTACAACATTAGATAATATTTGGATCACTATGTGTTATATTAGTATGTTATGATTTAATTTGAACAAATTTTATTTAAAGTCTGGTACTTATACATAATTATAATGTTACAATGTAAGTTACTTAAATATATTATTACAATTTGTTGTTAATGTTATTGAACATGATTAACGACCACCATCGTTTATGGTAAAGATGTCAAAATGTGCATGCTGTTGGAACAACAGCTGAAAAAGATGGAACAATTGTATATTTACTCTAAGGCATGTAAATTTTCCCTTTTTCTGCGAATACATTTTTACTTACTTACTTACTTACTAAGCACCACCCGCCCGGGGGACACGTGCAGGGAAACTGAGGGTAAATCTTCCTACAGACGCGAGTAACCGTGCCCCCCAAAGCCTTATCCAATTAGCCTTTTTAATAGCCAAGATGTAGGGGGTACACCGTGACTTAAGCTTAACTTAAATAAATCACCACGTCCCTAGCTTTAACTTAAATTGGGTAACTTGGTAATAGTGTTTTCTCAGTTACTATACACGAACAACTTAAACGTGCGAGCTAAATGTGTTTCGAGTCACTTGACTTGAAGATATTACAATACATAATATGTGTTAGTATAAATAAAGCTTGCTCTACACACGTGTCGTCTAAGTTATTTGTGATGCAAAGTAACAACTCTGTTTAATAGTAACTATATAGGTATAAACCTAGATGAAAGAGGTGTATTATTTTAAATGCCAGCAATGGCTTAACATTTTACATAATTTACTTTAAAAACAAAGTTTTAACCGACTTCAAATCAGTAGCCAAAGTAGTTGCTTCAAGTTTGCCTATAAAATTTGAAGAGTTCCCTCGATTTCTCCAGGATCCCATCATCAAAACTTGATTTGGTGACAACGGGACCAATTTGGAAGTATATGCTTTCAAACAAAGAAAGAATTTCTCAAATCGGTTCATAAATTACGGAGTTATCGCATTACAAACTTCCTTTTTTGAAGTCGGTTAAAAAGGGCCCACAACTGACTTCTCTAAAAGATGATTTACTGGACAAAATAAACCTTATAAGTATAAGTACTAACAGTTCATGAACTTAAATACTTAACTTATAAATTTGAATACCAAATGTTATTCAAATTTCACACCTACTAGCTGCTCGTGCGGCTTCGCCCGATTGAGCCACATCAGGATAATATAAATCTCTAAGGTTTATTTATACTGATGAAAGTTACAATCCAAAAAGCTAAGTTAGATATAGCTCATCATCATAATATCAGCCAAAAGTCGTCCACTGCTGGACGTAAATCTCCCCCAAAGAGTGCCAAAGTCCTGCGCCATCCGCATTCAACGGACTCCCGCGACCTTTACTAGGTCACCACTGCACTTTGTGGCCCCCCACCTACGCTGCGCCTGCCAGTGGTCGCCACTCGAGAACCTTTCCGCCTTGAAGGGCTACTCTCTTTATAATATTCCTATTCTTCTTCGTTTTATTTATTGCTGAGTGTCGTGTCCAGTAGCCTTTGATCATAAGTTGCAAGAAAATAAATTATAATTTGAATTACCTTTCTGAAAATCAAACTCATCATAACTAGTGCACAAAATTGGTAACTGTGGTTACAATAAGCAAATGAGTAGATAATAAATAACCATCCACAAAATTAATTATTAATTAGTAGTCTTAGGAACTCATCGTAATACGCGACGCAATTTAGTGTCATTTGGCGCCGCCCGCCTTGAGTTTTCATTTTCATTACTCGTAGGATGATTAATTCGCGCAGACCTTTGTAATTGAAGCGATCGTACCTCTAGGCCCATTATTCAACTTAAAATCATTTTCATTTGATTCCAGTCTTAAGGCCAGTGCATACCACTCATACACATGTGGCTTTGTGCTTACGCAAGAAAGAGCGCATTATTAAAGACGAAATGAGATGTGTTTTGTACATCAGAAACTCGTTATGAAATAAGGCCATTGGATCACGGTTTCGTTATACTGGAATGTGTAAGAATTCATTTGAAATCAAAGTGTAATCCAAAAAATGCAATTGCTTTTGAATTATTTTGAATCAAGCTTTGTATTCTTGAACTAATGTCGTGGTGGTATATCTATGATTTATAATTTCACAATGTCTCACTTTTATTATTAGTAATATATATGCAGCTATGTTTTATTAATAAATATTGTGAATTTGTGCATGTGTTACTTTGTCTATAGCTTGGTCTATAAATTAAATGTAATTAAGTCTGATATCTATTACATTTCATATTTACCAATTGTGGCTTTGTGCTTACGCAAGAAAGAGCGCATTATTAAAGACGAAATGAGATGTGTTTTGTACATCAGAAACTCGTTATGAAATAAGGCCATTGGATCACGGTTTCGTTATACTGGAATGTGTAAGAATTCATTTGAAATCAAAGTGTAATGCAAAAAATGCAATTGCTTTTGAATTATTTTGAATCAAGCTTTGTATTCTTGAACTAATGTCGTGGTGGTATATCTATGATTTATAATTTCACAATGTCTCACTTTTATTATTAGTAATATATATGCAGCTATGTTTTATTAATAAATATTGTGAATTTGTGCATGTGTTACTTTGTCTATAGCTTGGTCTATAAATTAAATGTAATTAAGTCTGATATCTATTACATTTCATATTAACCAATTGTGGCTTTGTGCTTACGCAAGAAAGAGCGCATTATTAAAGACGAAATGAGATGTGTTTTGTACATCAGAAACTCGTTATGAAATAAGGCCATTGGATCACGGTTTCGTTATACTGGAATGTGTAAGAATTCATTTGAAATCAAAGTGTAATGCAAAAAATGCAATTGCTTTTGAATTATTTTGAATCAAGCTTTGTACCTATTCTTGAACTAATGTCGTGGTGGTATAGCTATGATTTATAATTTCACAATGTCTCACTTTGATTATTAGTAATATATATGCAGCTATGTTTTATTAATAAATATTGTGAATTTGTGCATGTGTTACTTTGTCTATAGCTTGGTTTCTGTTTGACACTCAATTCCTTGATGGTTGGGTTCAACTGTAGGGGATTTCTTGCAGGGATAAGTTCACCTTTGTATCTATAATATGTTCTGTCTGCTTTTTTACCTTTGCTTTCTGTACAATGAAGTACCTAAATACATTTTTTTACCTGTCACCATCACCATCATCATATCAGCCGAAAGACGTCCACTGTTGGACATAGGCATCCTCAAAGTTTTTTACTTGTATTTATGCTTTTTATAAACTTATACTACTACATTTAATGTTTTATTCTTACTGTGAAGCCTCAATTAGGCATTTGTCATTCATTGCATGAATCTTGCAAGAATCAGTTGCGACTTAAAATATTTTTTATATATAAGTAGTATTAGTTTGATATCTATTTCATTTCATATTTACCAATATTATTTCTCAGTGCTGGTGTTATGACAATCTATGTAATGTTTTTTAAGTATTTTTTTACATGCGTTTGGATTTTCGTTTCCCTGTATTTTGGTTAGTATGTCTAATGGTAGTTGTTTAAGTATATAAGGTAACATGAAAACTCAGGTACAATTGCCATAATTATATATTCTTATAGTTAGGTTAAATACATTCATACATACTCGAATTTAAATAAATCTAATAATTTACTTTAAAAACAAAGTTTTAACCGACGAAAAATCAATCATCCCCTATTTTCCTACCCTTAAAGTTAGTATTTTTTCCATATTTATATGGGACCAACTTCCCTTACAATTAAAAAAAGAATTATCAAAATCGAACCACTCTGTAAAAAGTTGAGACCGTTGAGTCGACTTGAGAACAGAGACGACGAAAAAAACGGAGGAGCCGTTTTTTTCGTCGGTTGAAAAGCGTCTAGAACACAATCAGCATCATAGTCCAGGCAATGAACTGACAGCTTGTATGGAAAATATGTCAAATTTGGAAATAATTTATAATAGCAGATTTTTTTTATGTAATGGATATATTATAAATTAAATAGTTACTTAGTGACAAAATCCAACAAAATTTCAGACATCAAAAAAATGATAACTTAACTAGCTTCTGAAAAGTCAGAAAAAATATTAATAAATGGTTTTATCTTTATTTTGGTTCATTTACATTAGTTCTATAATATTCAAGATAAATAATTAAAAAAAAACAATTCATTCTTTTTTTAAATCTATATTAATACTTCCGGATGGAAAGTTTGTTGGATTCTTGAATAAAGCATCTTAGATCAATGTTTTAAAATGATATACAGAAAAAAAACGCTATTATAAATTAATGTTTTTCAAAACCGTATTTTGCCTGGAGTATCAAGGACAGCTACAAGGTACGCTGGCGAAGTGTTCAAAATGATCTACACAAGCTCTTATTGGCCTAATAATAATAAAAACGTGTGCACGTGCAGGTAATGTTCACCTTTCATACGCGTTCCCATTTCTGCTGCTAACTGTACAGACAACCATACGAGTTCTAAATTCAAGCGACTTTGTCAGTGAAAATTAGTTTTGAACTGCATATTATTTAACAATCACGTTACCAATAAAACCACAAACACATTCACCTAGTACCCACATCACAAGCCTTACTGAGCTTACCGTGGGCCTGGGTTGATTTGTGTAAGACTGTCCCGTAATATTTATTTATTTATTCAGTGAATAAAATGAAAAACACTAATTCTTTAGTTGGCAGAAAGTAAGGCGGTATAGGGCTGGCTACTTCCTCGGCCAACGGATTGGAAATGCAATCCAACGAGGAAATGTGGCCGGCTTTAACCGCTTCCAGGGGTTGCGACCTCAGGGAGTGTATAAATAGTTAAATATATAAGTGTTTAGTGTCAGGTTTCATAATTATACATGTTTTTACGTTCCTGGATTCGTCATCTATGCGTCCAATGTTAAAACGGCCGTTATTTGAGTTCATAGATCGACGAATCCAGCAACATTAAAACTAGTTTGACGTATTCACAAGTTACTTAAATACAAAATACAGTGTGTCGCTCGGCCCACTTTTTGAAATATTTATCGTTTAATTTAAATAATCTAAATTATTTACCAGTGGCGCTAGTGAACGGGATCTTAAATAAATATAACAGTTATTTTAAACATGTAAACTGTTCTTGGTTTTGTTGTACCAAATGGCGCTGGCGAACACAATTGTGACACCTCTAATGAGAGGCTTAGCGCTAAGCTCTTGTGAGTTGTTAGGGAGTCTCTTTGAGGTACCTACTTTACGCTTAATAGTTGTGTTAATTGTAGTGCTAAAATATCCAGTATGATTTATTGCTTGAGCAGTGACACCCCCTCGTTTTAAACCTAAATGTACAAATCCTTTTCAGTCTGATTCTGTATTCTACAAATAATTTTATAGGTGTGTACCTACCAACTGTAAGAATTACCGAATTAGACCTGTAGGTTGATCACGTAACGCATTGTACGCGCGTCAGGTATGTCTAAATGTCACTTTTTATATGGAAAATTGACAGTTAAATTGTACCGACGCGCGTTCGGAACGTTATGTGATTACCCCTCTGAGGAGTAATCACGTAACGATCCGAACGCGCGTTAGGACAATCCAACTGTCATTTTTCCTTATAAAATTTGACATTTAGATCTACCTAACGTGCGTACAATGCGTTGTAACGCATTGTACGAACGTCGGGCAGGTCTAAATGTCACTTTTTATATGGAAAATTGACAGTTAAATTGTACCGACGCGCGTTCGGAACGTTACGTGATTACCCCTTAGGTCACACGACACTCACACACCATAGATTTTCAAACATTGTCATATTTTTTCTTATTGCATAGAGCTAACCACATGAATTTCAATGAACGAGGGGAAATGGACTAGTATATCCACCCTAGTGAGATGCGAAATTTCCCATCATCCTCATCATCATCATCATCATTATAAACTTAAAGAGCCGGGCTCTTGTCGGTGGAGCAATCGCTGTTCTGTTCTTCTCTCCGCCACTGTTTTGAGCTCCCGATACGACATTACATTAACTTTGTCTTTAGCTTGATCCATAAACTCACATCTTAGTCTTCCCCTGCTTTTCCTTCCTTCTTCCACTTGACACATCGTTCTGAAATTCTCAACGCTGATGTTCCATCACCGAGAATCTAGCGGTAAATATCAACTTCCTAATACAAATTATTACCAGCCAATTATTATTTAATATGAGTTAGTTAGTAGTGCTCTAGAAACACTAAGGTGAACTGACACATAACATTACGTAACTTAGGTTAGGGCGCCACAGTTCGCAAGTTATGAAAATAGAACTTTGTAGACTACATAACGGCAGCGGCACTTAGGAGCTAAATTAACGTCAGGAATTTCATAGTTGGCTCCATAAATTAGAAATAGGTCTCACGTAACTCTAATAGAATAGGTATGTAATTTGTCAAACTGAGATAAATTGAATGAACGAAACGAATGAGATCTATCATTAAACGGGTGTAACAATTCACGTTAGCTTTTTTGAATGAACTCTTTTCTTACAATACCTAACAAGGATTTTGATGACGTCGTACATACAACGTGTCGTAGGTAATTACAAGTTTTTTTTATTTCTTCTGTCGGTGCACCATGTCTGTGGGTGGGTGTGAAGCTGTGAAATTAAGTCTTGAAATTATATTTGATCTGCCTTACGATGTATACCATTAAGCTAAAGTCTAGCATAAATAATTAAATCGGATGACAAGATAATAATAAATAATTGTACTTTCAAAAGAAAGTTTTAACCGACTTCAAATCATTAGCCAATTTGCCTATAAAATTTGAAGAGTTCCCTCAATTTCTCCAGAATCCCATCATCAGAACTGGATTTTGGTGACAACGGGACCAATCTGGAAGTGCTTTCATAAATTACCGAGATATCACGCAACATACACACAAAAAAAATACAGATGAATTGAGAACCTCCTCCTTTTTTGAAGTCGGTTAAAAAGACCACTGTAGCTGAGTGGTAAAGCACGCGACTTTGAATCTGGAGGCTCGAACCATTAGGTTTATTCAAAAAACTTATGTACGAAATATTTAACAGTGGCTTTTCGGTGAAGGAAAATATCGTGAGGAAACCGGTCTAATCCCAATAAGGTCTAGTTTTCCCTCTGGATTGGAAGTCAGATAGCAGTCGCTTTTGTAAAACTAGTGCCTACCCCAAATCTTGGGATTAGGTGCCAGAGTGGACCGCAGGCTCTTTTAGGACACAACCGAGACAAAAACAATCATGAAATTGGTAGACGACAAGAGTAATTTAATTGCGTAACGCAATCAAATAGTATAATTAAATAATGTTATTAAAATTAAATGTAATACCTAATATTAATAATGTAAACAAACAATGTATAAACAAAGTTTATATAGCTACGACACTAATGTAAGAAAAAGTTTGGAATAAAGAGGCTTTAATAATAATAATAATAATTTGTCGGGCATGCCGCCGTCCCGGGGAGTCACTCAGGCATATTATCTCCGGTTGTGGTCGTCTTGCTAACGGCGAGTATTTGCCTACATAACCTTGTAGCCAGAATTATTCACCAGCAACTTGCTCTGCTATACGGTCTTGTGGTCTCTGAGGTGCCTTACTATAAGTACACACCTGCGCCAGTTCTCGAAAATGGTCGTGCCACGCTCTATTGGGATCGATCTGTCATCACGGACAGGACTATTCTTTCCAATAGGCCTGATATCGTGCTGACAGATCGATCGAAACGCCAGGCAGTGCTTGTCGACATCACCATCCCCCATGACGGGAACCTCGTGAAGGCCGAGAAGGACAAAGACAGCAAGTACCTAGACCTGGCACACGAGGTAACTGCTATGTGGGATGTTGATTCGACGATCATCGTCCCGATAGTCGTTTCGGCGAACGGTTTAATAGCGAAGAGTCTCGACCATCACCTCAAGAGACTCTCGCTAGATGGCTGGATCAAGGGCCAGATACAGAAGGCGGTACTCCTGGATACTGCGCGGATAGTCAGGAGGTTCCTGTCTCTGTCGCCCTGACCACCGGTAGCTTAGGCCCCGCCTCGCTGCCGGCGGCACCCTAGGTTAGGTTTTTATAATGATTTTATGTTTTGTATGTATAGTTTTATATTTTACTTTTTATATAGTTAGGTATTGTAAAAACATAATCTAAGATAGAAAGGAAATAAAGAAAATACTAATAAGAGGAATTCTGCAACGGAACGATGAACCCGATGAATATACATATATATATACAGAGTGTTTTTTTTAATGGGACAGTATGGGGAAATCCGAATCTAAAGGAGATAGAGGAAAAGTGTCCAAGGAGACATTAGAGAATTTTTTATGTAAACAAATTTGGCTCATTAAAATTTTTGGTCAAGCGTGAGTTGTTCTTGAACAATTTTAAAGTTGATAATTTTTTTTTGACGCGGGTCGGGTCTGTTTCATGTAAGGATTATTTCATTGTATGGAAAGAAAAAAATCTGAACAGCAGAAGTTGGTCAAATTTAATGAAAACTAATCTTCATACAGTTGGTTTATTACTTGAGTAAATGTTCGATGTGGCCGCCGTCTTGTCTTATGCAGGTACGAGCACGCTTCAAGACACTTCTAGTTGCATTTAACAGAGACTTATGGTAAATTGTGTTTAAAGTGTTGTAAACAGCATCTTTTAATTCTTGTACGGAGTTGTATCGGGATTCATAAATTCGACCCTTAAGGTAACCCATAAGAAAAAATCGAATGGCGTTAAGTCGGGCGATCGTGGGGGCCACTTTATCGGCCCATATGTACCCATCCAACGGTTTGGAAACTGCTCGTCCAAACACAGTTTACTTGCCCTACTGTTGTGGGCTGGTGCACCATCTTGTTGGTAGATTATCTTACCAAAGTACCTTAAGCTAGCTTAGTTAACGCCATGATGAATAAAATTACAAGCATGAACTGATTGGAAACAAAATCACAGCTGCAGAAATAACTTACGTTCCAAATTTGAATTCTTTGCTGCAGAAATAACTTACGTTCCAAATTTGAATTCTTTTTTTATAATTTCAAGACTATCGCGTGCCATGATGTTTACGAAGATTAAAAAAAAAAATCTTCTCTTGAATCATCTGGAGCTCTTAACGATTATCGAAATTTAAAAATGGAATAATTTTAAATATTTTTTTACACGCCTAGGCACTTGTAACAATATTAAAAGGCCGAAACAGAGCCGACCCGCCGGAAGCTTGAAGCCTACTCCCACCATATGGCTCCCCATGCTGTCGCATATTGCTCCGCCAGATATAAGAAGAACACATGCTGCTGCGCGGAAGTGGACTAAGGCAACAACGCAAACGCTGCCAATTAGAGAGACACTCCATCACCTGCCTCACCCACGTCTACCGTCCCGCAAACCCATATGGTCCGACTGCAAGCTACAGGGCTCGGAGCCCTTCAGTATCAATTTGGAGTGGAGGAAGCAGTGGCAGGAACAGGATGGAGCCCCTAACATAGACCCCACTAGAACTCCAACGGGCTTTAACGAACACCGCAAGACCTGGGTCACTCTGAACCGCATCCGGACGGGCGTTGGGTGCTGCAATCACAACCTACACAAGTGGGGCATATCAACAGCAGCTGACTGTGACTGTGGTGCGCCAACACAAACCGTTCTACACATTGTTGAGGAATGCCCCAGTAGACCATTCACGGGAGGTATGGATGACCTATTGGCGCTGACCCCTGCAGCAAGGGACTGGCTACTCAACTTAGATATTAAATTGTAATCTTTTAAACTTGTACTGATTGTTAGTATTAATTTCAACTGTATAAAAGCCATACGATATAATAATAAGAGCCGACCCGCGTCAAAAAAAATTTTTTTTCTTATCTTAAGGGTCGAATTTATGAATCCCGATACAACTCCGTACAAGAATTAAAAGATGCTGTTTACAACACTTTAAACACAATTCACCATAAGTCTCTGTTAAATGCAACTAGAAGTGTCTTGAAGCGTGCTCGTACCTGCATAAGACAAGACGGCGGCCACATCGAACATTTACTCAAGTAATAAACCAACTGTATGAAGATTAGTTTTCATTAAATTTGACCAACTTCTGCTGTTCAGATTTTTTTCTTTCCATACAATGAAATAATCCTTACATGAAACAGAGCCGACCCGCGTCAAAAAAAATTGACCAACTTTATAATTTTTTAAGAACAACTCACGCTTGACCAAAAATTTTAATGAGCCAAATTTGTTTACATAAAAAACACCTAATGTCTCCTTGGACACTTTTCCTCTATCTCCTTTAGATTCGGATTTCCCCATACTGTCCCATTAAAAAAAAAACACTCGTACATATAAGGTTTGGCCACGTTAGAATTTTCGCCATTAGATGACTGTGCAAATAAATAAATAAATAAATAAATAAATATTTGCGGACAATCTTACACAAATCAACCTAGTCCCAAACTAAGCAAAGCTTGTACTATGGGTACTAGACGACGATATAGATACTTATATAGACAAATAAATACTTAAATACATAGAAAACATCCATGACTCAGGAACAAATATTCGTGCTCATCACACAAATAAATGCCCTTACCGGGATTCGAACCCAGGACCTCTTGCTTCGTAGGCAGGGTCACTACCAACTAGGCTAAAGCGGTCGTCAAATAAAGATGAACATTACAGTACAGCTGGCAATAAATGGTTGGTAAAAAAATATCACAAGAATGTTAGTCTTGTTAATCATTTACCAACAATAGTAGGTACGCCACAAACAATCGCACAAGCCAAACCACCCCACGCCCTGTCATAAATAATTACTAATCAATTTATTTCAATAACGTAATAAGACTCGTATCTCCGGGATCTAAGCGAATCCTCAGAGCGGCAGGGATAAATATTAAACATAGCTGACCTCTTGTTTCTTTTGTTTCAACGGTTTTGTGCCTTACAGAATGTAATTAAAAAAAGTTATATTTGTACTCAAGTTTAATTAAATTGTTAAATCTGTTGCGGATTCCCGCTGTTTAGAGAGATTAGGATGTATTAATTATTTAGGTACTTAAAAGTGACTCTTACTCATAATTAAAATAATATGAGTGAGTTTCATCATATTTTAATAATGTCTGAGACGCACGGGAGTTTTCTATATAAAACTTATTATATTTATCACTCCCTGGTCAGCTATAAGCGAGTATGTTTAGACATACGATTGAGACGCAGGGAGTGGTGTGTTTTCAGTTGCATTACAATCGCTTACAAGCACGATCGTCTTTCTATCCAACCCTCCTCCACACCTCACTGCCATGGGGGTAGTAAAAACCCCCATCTTCACCACCATCATATTATTATATTTAAGCCTAGCTCTTGTCGATGGAGTAGTCACAAATATGTTCGCTTCTCTGTAAATATGTACAGTGTGTGTCTACGACCCGGGCTTTTATTAAGACTGATGATAATATGCTTCGTTAACAATCGTTTGCACGTATTAGTAAATCATAACTATGTCAATTAACTGCACTATTAAATTTCCAAAATCCGAACCTTCAATGTACTAGGTGTATGACGTCGTACTAAACAAAGTATGAAGAGCTGTCATTTACACTAACTTGTCAATTTACTTCGCTGTACATTGCTGGCAATTAAAATTTTGTTAGAAAATTAACAAAGTCTTAAATTTAGTATATAAAATAAATTAATATCATGATTGCATTATAAATATACGTTATTTTACCCTCCTTTAAACAAAGCCCGGGTCGTAGACACACACTGTACTACCCCATTTGGTTCTACAGTCCATATTATGCGTACACAGGACACAGATGATGAAAATATTCATTTTATTCTATTAAGTCACCACAAAACTGCAACAGAAAGTTTCCACAGTTTAACATTACGGTGTTACGCTCGATCCTACATTTTATTGGCTTAAGGATCACGCACGTTGTGGGTGTAATTTCTCTGAGAGAATTATCCGCAGCATATGTGTATTAAATTGCGTAGCCAAGGAATAGTGCTCAGTGCGGGTGTGATTAAAACCTCAAGACGATATGTTAGTCCCAGCCCTATTGTTTCTTACGGGACTGTATCTCCAAAATGGCCGCAAAGGGGCCACATTTCGGCATTTTTATTACTAACGAAATCAGAGCAGATATGGCGGCGTATGCTGCGGATTTATAAAAGTACCCACTTATTTTATAACTATTGGCTCTGTAAGCGGTAGAAGGTAAGCGATAGTTTTTTTAAAGTCTGAAAAGCGACTCTACAAAAAAAATTAACCCTTTCAGACCGAAGAAACAAGACCCTGCTAACGTAATATTAAGTATATTGACATACAACTCGTCGGAAATATCTGCGAACCTCGCTTCGCCAAATCCCAAGCTGTCAGATTTTTCTGGTGGTCACCTTGCCGGCCTCTATAAGACCCCATCAAAATATTACCTCCACCATGTCTCATTCTTATAGAGACCGGCAAGGTGACCACCAGAAAAATCTGACAGCTTGGGATTTGGCGAAGCGAGGTTCGCAGATATTTCCGACGAGTTGTATGTTTTTGATTTGACAATTTAATGTTATCAACCCGGTCAATTGTATTGGCCGGGTCTGAAAGGGTTTTAACAAACCTGCTCACAACATTTCACGAGAATTGGTTGGAAAATGCGACCTGTAGCGGAGAACTGGCGGACAGCGTGACAGCGTGACAGCGTGACACACACCGGACACCGGACTTACGGACATTCGACCCAAGCTGAAGCATAGAATAGCTTCGTTCGCTTCACTGGCTCGTTCGATAACGGTTCGAAATAAATTTGCTAAAACATGTTTGAATTTTCAATCTTTTTCTTGTTAATCTAATAATTTACGAAATAAATAATTTATTATAATAAAACATACTAAAAGTATATTCTTTTTTTATTTGCTTGGAAGGTACTTTCAAAATACTTCCATACAAAAGGAAAATAATTCAACACAAAATAATAACCATCTAATAATGTGATGAAAGTTTTCAAACACAATGTATTATTTTTATTGAAATAATGAAATGAAATGTAACTTAAAACCTCGATTTAGTGAGAGTAGGACTTACGCACGAAGGATATTACCCCAATTACAGTGGTTTGGAAACAATAACTATATACCTAGTCAATTCAAAACAATAAAACTTACTAATACGCGATTCTTTTGTAATTAAAGGCTTATTAGGGTCGTATAGGGTCCTCGGAAATGAGTCACTAATGTTATAGCCAAAGCAAAATTTGAATTTAAATTAATATCCTTTCACGAATTAAAATGTCTAATACAGACACGGACCACTTTCTAAGCGAAACGTGTGAGATCCTTGATACTCCGCCGACCGCCCACTCAAAATGTATGTTACCTAATGGTAACACACGATGTTCACACACGATAATTCGTGAACGAGTTCAACCTCAGTTTTACAGACAACAAACGGACTTGGAAATTCGCTACGTATTTGATGACAGGGGTTTCCGCGTATGTCGGCTGACAGACGGATATTAAAGTTGTGGATTCGAAAATATTGAAACTTTGATAAATGTCATGGATTTCAAAAAGCTTTAAGTCTGAGGCTCAGTTATTTAAAACTACACACATTCATACACCATTTTTTCAGTATGGAAGACTGGGGAACATTGAGACACAAAGGGGGCACTTTGATATACGTATCAAAGTGCCCCCAAACGGTGTACCAGAACATGTGGGGCAGAATTGGAACAATCATTTTTTTTATTTAAATCCATATTTCTCAATTAATATGTATAATCTAGCCAAAAAGTTGATTGAATTGTATAGCCTGGTAGTCACGCTATTAATCAGGTACACAAATTAACAGATTTTAGTTCATTTGGTTGGTAAAACGCGATGCGAAAAAAGGTGTACCAAACTGCCCCGCTTCCCCCTAAGTAGGTCATTTCTTACGTGGAATTGTTACGATCGGGTTCTCAATAAAGGTATCACAATGGATTAGTGACTAATTTTTATTCGTCAGCTCTACTGTGCATTGTCATACCTATATATCTAAAAATACCTTGACTATAAGTAAGTGCCTTTGAGTTTGATCGGGTGGAATTGATTGCTTGGTTGTTGCCATTGTGCTACATCCTTAGAGGTATTCTTGGAATGAATTGTACTATAAATTGTTTAGGTAAATTTTAACACTAATTTGTTTTTGACTTGATATAAATAACGATCGGGTAGGCGAGCGAGAGGCGAGGGTCACTGTTCGCGATCAGTTTAAAGATTCGTCGCTAGGAAGAACCGATATTACGCTAGACGTTACGTTGTGTATGTACTTGTAGGTAATACGTGTACTAATATTATATTATAGTAGAATATTGATGTTATCATCACCAATATCACATCGTCATCAATATCACATCGTCATCAATATCACTTCATCATCAATATCTCGTCATCACAATTATCATCGTCGATTAAATCATCGCATCATCATCGATATCGTTCTCATCATAGCTATCACAAGTTGTCCACTGTTGTATTTCGAGTCTATTTTAAAGGGGCGTCACCTACGACATAGCGTAAATTACAACTTCCTACCACTTAGTATACCTATCAAGGAATTTATGCCTACATTAGCCTCCATAGTTGTGCATTGCTTAATGAAACTACTGATTCGTAGATTTATTCTGAGGAACTAGTATATTTGTCTTACTTAAGTTTTGAAAGTTCTACTGAAATGGGTTTTATTGTACAACTTCCATTAACGTGTAACTTTTCCTTTTATAGAAATGCAAACTTCATACTTCTCGAAAAGGGCCTGGGTCAACTCGCACAACGCGTGTTCCTCCACTATAGACGCCATCACATGCCAAGCCACTTCACCAGTGCGAATCACGTATAGCTTAGGTCTAAATACGCCTTCGAGGTTAGGTTCCAGAGATAATATTTTCTAGGTTAGATCACGACGTTATAGGACGGATGTCAGATGGTTTTTTATTTGACCAAGTCTCTTTCCGTCTGACAAAATCCTTAGGAGATGATTTGGTATAAAGGTATGGAATACTTCAACATAAATAATCAAAGATTCTATAGCCTTAGGATAGAATTATCATGACTAGAATAAAATCCAAACATCTAGTAGGGTCGGCCGGAACTAACTCGGTTTTTTATTCGCTTTGGTACGAGTTAGTATTTATAGGATCAAAGTGGATATCCAGTACAATCGAGTCTTGATTTTACTGGATTAATTAATCAAAGGTTCTTTAGCTTCAAACAAACAAAACGAATTCGATATTACTATGGTAAATAAATGATTTAATTTCTCACTACTATCTGTTTGATTTTTATTCTATAGCTTTTCCTTCAGGTAGGATTCCATTTTCAGGTGACTAGAGGCTTCTCAGGAGCTTCAGCTTTCAGCTAGGGGTTAATTTAAGTCCAGGTTAGGTTAAACATAAAAAGATAAACCATTTTAAAGAGGTTCTCGTTACACTACTCTAAACGAAGTGGAAAGAGCATGTCCCAAGGGACAGTGAAAACAAACAAAACCCCGTCGTGTTATCATTTTTATTAACCTCTCACTCCTAGCCGCTCTTCAAAAACATTTTATTCACCGCTGGAATCCGCAAAAAACTTTGTCAAATATAATTTGGATTGAGCCCACTCAATTTAAGGATAGGTCAGTAGTTGGTTGAACTCAATGGATCAATGTTATTAGTTGATTCATTTTGAGTCTAGCCAAAAGATCTTGGATGGGGATTATCGGGATTAAGACATGGGTTTGATTTTAATGCTTTGAAATTTGAGCTATGTGATCAAAGGCATGTTTATGAAGAAAAATTATTGCAAACCTTAGCACACCTTATGTATATACATATTCAAATAAATACATTGCTTCTGCTATATGTGTCTTTAGCCAACCAAAATGGAAGAGATTCCCATGAAATGTACCGTAAAACTACACAACTATTATATAGTCCAGGTCACCCAACTATGGTCCAAAACAATAGGGAACTTGCATCTTAATATTTTATTACGAAAAACAAAAGTATAATCCAGCATTAAAACAACTGTAGCATTAAAACTTTGTTATAATTTATTTTTCTGATGTTATATGCATTTGAAATCTGCGCGCGCCGGCACCCCCCGAAAACGCTCTATACTAAACGGGCTTATGCTATGACGTCACAGCATAGCCTTTACTATGGAGTAAGTCATTAGTTTGCGATTATCTCCACAAAATGTACGTTTAAGTCTATACTTGTCATACAAAATATCATTTCTAATTTATTATTCTATGTAACTGTTGAAAAAATAAAAAATAAATTTTCGTCATTTTAACGTTAGGTAAAACTAATAAAATCGTTTTTTTTTTCTTTTGTATGATATCTCTACGTATATCCGCATCGATTGAGTGCAATTTATCCGAAATTGAAGTCCCATGCAAGTTCCCCATTCTCGTATTACTTGCTCAGGTGGGACCATTTTCATGGATTAACTTTAAGACAGGCAATATAATAACACAAATTTAAATAAACACGTACCTATAAAATAATTAATACGAAATTGGTATTGATGGAAACGAATGAGTTTTACTTTGGACCATAGTTGGGGTAGTGGACTATAGTTGTGTGGATTAACGGTACTAAACTATCTAACTATGATATGTACTGACGTCCTTTCGTAAATTATGCAATTAGCCTGAAGCCGAACATTTATTCACATTATTATACTAATAGCTCAATGAGCTGTAGACTCGCGAGCCTATCTTTTTTTAAATTAATTTTTTTCTAAGTAGTGACTCGACAAAAATTCGACTATCGCTTTCAAAGATGAATGTTATAAATGTCCTTATATACAAGGGCTTCCCTGCCTCACCGGATAATCCTATACTATTAAACGAGCAATATTTACAATCACCTTCTCGGAAACGGCTCTAACGATTTCGATAAAATTTGGGATACAGGGGTTTACGGGGGCGAGATATCGATATAGATAGGTCTCATGTCCGGGAAAATTCGTTTTATCCGTATTTCCTCCATTTTCACCCGAGCAGAGCTCGGTCGCCCAACGACTGTCCAGTTAACGGCCCTTTGACGTAAGTTCGGCTGGGGCTGCTTAGGGCCCCCCCACACTATTTTGTATGAGAACGCTTTACACAAAAACATAAAAGACTTTATCATAAATTAGAATCATGCAGTATGACCTGTCCAGGAAGAGCTACTTTATCTTACCAAACTTACATTTCTATGTAAATCCCGCTATTTTCCTGCAATATGTGGTTATAATTTGAAAAACGTGAACACTGTAATGCACTCCTGTTTTGGTATTTCTGTGCTACCTCGTGCATTTCGTTTCTGCTCTTAAATGAAGATAGATTATCTGCGAACGGAAATACCCATCCCGGCCAATTCCAGGCACGATCCTAGCGCTTCATCAACTAAAATTGGGCACTAAGCTTTGTAATTACATTGTGTGATGGATTACATTTTACAATAGATAACTTTCATTTCCGTAGGAGAGGAGTGTTTGAGTCCATGTGATTGACTGAGAAAATGTAGAGTTCTGGATTTTACGGTTCCGCATGACAGCAGCCAGCGCTATTTTTACAAGCTTTATATTAACTTGCACTGTTCGTACTTATCTAAATATGTAAGTATGTAAAAGTAAGCACCTTCCTCGCTCAACGCATTAGTATTTCGATACAGCGGGGAAATGCTGCCAGCATCTTCGGCACCATGCCGCGGGGAGACCCCTTAGTTTAGTCATAAGTAGTTTTATTTAGTTTTATTTATTCTTTTTTTTTCTGGTTTTTAAGTTGAATTTGTTACTATAGCAATTAGTTAATAGTGGATTTAATAAAATAGTATGTAAATATGTAAGTAAGTAAGTTGTCCGTCAAAATTTGCAATTCATTTTTCAGTCACTTCCCGTTATCCAATTGAGCTGAAATTTTGCAAGCATTTGTATATCGTATTACAATGCAATATTATGATGACTTGGAGCTGATCTGATGCTGGAGCTGGAAGGTGGCCATAGGAACTCCGCAATAAAACGTCCAACCCCATCGAGTTGGGGATCGATAGAATCGTCTCAATGAGTACTTGATGATAAGTACAGTCGGCAGTAAAAGCTTGTACCAAAACTGAAAATGTTGACAGAAACTTTTAACACTAGCTCCTGCCCGTGACTTCATCTGCGTGGGCCTGGGATTAATACTATCCTACTTATATTTTAATCCAGGCCTTGCGGATAGGCTATTTTAACCTATTTTGACGCAAAATTTCATCCAAATCGGTTGAGCCATTTAAGCGTGATTGAGTAACAAATAGTCAAACATCTAAACATCCAAACTTTCGCATTTATAATATTAGTAGGATTAACCGGCATAACCGGACTTCTGTAAAATGTGTTTGATGCAACCCGCATTAATCAGAAAAAAAAAACAGATAAATACGAGTTAAGTAAAATACATGTCTTGTTTATTCTAGAGGCAAATCATAGGTAACATGAATTTTTGTACATCGGGTTTTGGAGGTTAATTGCCGTTTCTTTTAAACACTAGGAATGCATTGCCTATGGGTTATTGTTTCCACCAAACCATTGGCTTTTACCTAGCCGTCTGAAGAAATACATAGTATTAATGTTTTTCGCGTTGATTGATACATACATTTCATAATGTATCATTAAGAGTGTGGCAGAACTTTTATGTCAATTCAAATTCAAATTCAAATATTCATAATCAAATGAGCAAAAACATGCCCCTGTGTCATGTAAAAAACCCTCTCACGTAACAACCCATTCAGAATATCATTAGAAACATTTCGTCAATTTGGATTAAAGCTTTTCTGAAATGAGCCGCAGAAGGAAATAATTTAACTCTTTTTACATTATATCAATTTAATCGCACAAAAACGGTTGGTTTTCAATTAAGTTTTTAATCGCATTATTCGTTCGCGTTATTGTTTGGCTAGCAATGGCTTGAATCTTTTGTCGTTTTTTAGGGTTCCGTAACAAAATCAGTAAAGAACACTTGAATTTATGATTATCGTCTCTAGTTTCCACTTCTTTTCAGGTTTATTACTTACCAATGTCTAACAAAAAACCGCGCACGCTAAAATCCTATTCCTTCCTTTTGGCCCTGCCGCAGTCGGGCAAATACGGATAGTCTATCTTGAGTGCAAGGCCGTTCGCGCGTGGTCTTTTGCTAGGCGTAAATGATTTCACAAAGGCTTAACCTGTAACACAAGTGGACGTCTCTTTGTAACAAAAGCAGTTGAAAAGAGGACTCAGCTAAGTATTAAAAGTTACAAACTTTTGTGAAATGGGTCCGGGGTACGAGTATATCCACTGACAGTTATCGACGCAGTGTTGCCAATATATAGTATCGATACAATCTATTCGGTTTATCTTTTTCACAATCCGTTCTGACACGAGATGCGACACGTGAAAGCGAGCGCCCGGAACAGAATGCAATGTGATGGGGATTGAAAGCTATGCAGACAAAAATAATCATCCAATACGAAATATCTATAGACCATCAATTTCACAGCTTATACAATAATCCGGATGTGGAGTAATTTATGTGCATATTAATTGGATTAGAAACCATTATTAGGTGTGAAGATTATGTGGTAAACGTTTGATGGATCTACATAATGAGCCTTAATGCTCACATAGTCGCAAACACACGTCGCAAAATTGAAATTTTGTCATAAATACCTAGTCGTAAATAAATGATGTCATCATCATCATTTCAGCCGAAAGACATCACCTGCTGTCTGTGTTAGGAATTTGTTTAGTAATAATGCCAGTAAAATAGCATTCTTGATGGCAGAAGAAAATCTTACAACATCTCAATCTTCAATTAGTTAGCTATTCTGAGCCAACTGTATACTTAACATTTTTTTTTAATTACAGTCATCTTTTTAATTTTTGATGTAGAAATTGCTTTAATTTTTCCCATAATTTCAAGTGAAATATTTTTTGCTACCTGTTTTGTAGCTCTGCGGCATCCAAGGCCTTCGGCGTATTATAATAAAGCCAGAAATACAGTAGCGCGTTCAGCAACAGCACCAGAATCATAGCCGCAAGCCAAGAGCTGGAGCCGTGCGCAATGCAGTGCGGCGTATAATAATATTTTTAAGGACGACTATGGTCGTTAGTCGTTACGTATAAAACTGAATCTCAATGCTCCGAGCAGACACAAATATACATAATATACTTCCTTTGCCTAAAGTAGAAAATTTTCTGTCCGAAATAAAATTTATTTGACTTTCACAAAATTATGTAGAGAAAAATGAGTACCTATGTATAACAAATGTTTACGTAAGGTAAATGTCCGAGTGCTCGACGCTGTACTAGTAATATGGCATGGGCGCTCTATGTAGTTCAGTTCTTGAAAAATGTTACAAATAAAAGCTACCAATTAGATATATACATAAAAGCAAAGAAATTATTTTTGTATATTTTTTAAATAGGTACTAATATTAATAACATACAAAAAATTACTACAGTAGACGGCAAACTTCGTGCGCAAATGACCTTGCCTGCGCAAAGGCGAATTGTACGTGCGAGCTGCCCCCCCTCCACTTCGTCCCGCATGTTCAAGTTGTTTGCCGGGAACTGTACTGGTAGCATTGACCACTTTTAACGTTAACTATCCAATCAGATCAAAAGTAAAGTATAATCACTGATCTAGCTTAGAAACTATTACGACTATTAAATATTTACTTTCTGACCCAGTGATGGGATTATTTACATTTGCACAATTGAGGGTTGAGCCAAAATAAACCAAGATATTCCGATTATTTGAGTAGCAATTAAAACGCTATGCTTTAGATTTGATGATCTTAGTCGTAACAATTATCTCTGAATTGAAATCTGATTCTATTTGTTTACTTGTATACCGAGAATACAAAGATTAGCTTGTGTAGTTAGATTTAAGCGATTGAGATATAATAATCTTTAAAATAATTGGAATTATTAGAGATTAATTAGATTCGACTAGAAATTACTTACTTACATTTTATACCTCCCCTGTGTTCTCCTGTGTTCAAAAGTGCCTAAATTAGTGACCTTTCCAGCTATTCTTTATACTAATATTTGAAAATGTTATTTACTTCGTCGTACAAGCTTTTGAACCCAGACAAGAATGGGGTCAATTGGCATCAAAAAAAAAGTTTGTCAAAAATGACCATTTTCTCGCAACCTGTATGTTTTTTCCAAACTCTCTACACGCAAATCTTCATTAATTTGAAATCGAAGGAAGGTCTCCTAAGACCATTTTCGCCTAGCAACACGGGATCTGGTAGCTGCCCTCACTGACCCAAAATCTATTTCCACCCTGTAGACTCTTTTGAACATGTTCGTTTGAGCATACCGATTAAAACGTGTAAAGGATTTTTCTGACATCTTTGCCAATGCTTTGAAACACATTTTATTTTTACTAGTGTCACTTCCTTCCGTCGTCTATCTCTATTGTCTTTGACGTGCGAAGAAAGAACTCGCAGCACAATGTACCGGGCGGACGCCAATTAAATTTAACAGCTGGGGCTCTATGATTCACTGTAGAACTACATTAGGCAAGCCTTAATAGCGCGGAATACTTTGAGAGATTTAACCAAGCTTTAACAAACTGGCGAAACCACGGATGCCTAATGGTTTTAAAACAAATTTCTGTGGATGAAATACTAAAACCTGAGATAAAGCTGGCGAAACAAAGGATACCGAAATGTTTTAAAATTATATTTTCCGTGTGTAAAATATTTAACCGAATGCTCTCAAGCAATATGCGTGCACTTGCGCCTTTTGGATTTATAACTGCAGGGACATTATGAGTGTTGCCCTAACGTATCAACTGTCATTTTTATCTTATAAAACTACAGTTAATGTACGTTCATTTACTCTGTTGCTGAAACTTTGTCACAGAAATAATTAGTCTACTTAAATCTCACACAGTCACACAAACAGTTCCCGTCGCTATGACACGTTACAAAGGCCACGTCCTCTCTTTTTATTATTACAAGCTTTTATTTAGCTCACACCGTTTGTTTTATTATTTCTTGGGTCAAATTTAGTAATTGAAATTTCACCCTCTTCCTGTCAACCGATTGATCTGAAATTTTGCATGCATATGTAATGACAATGACAATGCAATATTATGATAACATGGAGCTGATCTGATGCTGGAGCTGGAAGGTGGCCATAGAAACTCCGCAACAAAACTATACAACCCCATCGAGTTTGGGCTCGTTAGAATCGTCTCAACTAGTAGTTGATGATGGTATGCAGAAAAGTACAGTCGGCAATAAAAGCTTGTACCAAAATTAAATTTTTGATAGAAACTTATTCATTTTAAAAACTTGCGTGCGCTTCTGGTCACGCTCACGCATGGAGGAAAAATAAATTATCCATGTGAATTTGCGAAACATAATGCCGAGAGATTTATGACGTGGACGGAACCGTGTCACACCCAATTGCTCCCACACAACACAATTACTTCCCTTTGGGCCCCGTGAGTTTTTCCATGAATTAATTTCAGCGAAGGGAAGATATATTAAAGCCAAAGGCCATGTTTGCGTTTACTCCTTTTATCGCTACAAAAAACTTGCCTCTCGCAGTTGCTTGAGTTATGACGGCCGTTTAGAATTGTTACAAATCTTTCATTTCATGAAAACGCGACTCCCGCGTACTATTCACACAATATCAATATGGGCAAAATACAAACTAGTAAGTATAAGGTACGTACTCGTAGTGAGCAATGGTAAGGCGTGGGCACGTGAATTCGTCGGTGTACAAAAACGGATGGCGTGAATTCCAGCAGGTTCTAAGCAGCTTTCTCCTCAAAGGTTAGACAAATAAAAGGACCAAAGGTTAGTAATTGGGTCCCATAGACATCGTTTGGGTAAAGCGCCTCAATAAAAATGTTTAATTTACTAATGTCACAGTGAATGTTGTCGTTGGGGCGGAAAGGTTCTCGAGTGGCGACCACGTACCGGAAGGCGCGGCGTGGGTAGGCCCCCCGCAAGGTAGACTGATGATCTGGTAAAGGTCGCGGGAGTCCGCTGGATGCGGGTGGCGCAGGACGGGCCATTGTGGCACTCTTTGGGGGAGGCCTATGTCCAGCAGTGGACGTCTTTCGGCTGATATGATGATGATGATGATGACAGTGAATGTTATTTGAGTTGGTTTTAAGTGGAGGTATATCTGATTATGTGGCTGAGAGAAATGATAATGCTCCAGACAGTGAATCTTTTATACCTGCCCTCTTTTATTAGGGTTCCGTAGCCAAATGGCAAAAAACGGAACCCTTATAGATTCGTCATGTCTGTCTGTCTCTCTGTCTGTCTGTCTGTCTGTCCGTCCGTATGTCACAGCCACTTTTTTCCGAAACTATAAGAGCTATACTGTTAAAACTTGGTAAGTAGATGTATTCTGTGAACCGCATTAAGATTTTCACACAAAAATAGAAAAAAAACAATAAATTTTGGGGTTTCCCATACTAAGAACTGAAACTCAAAATTTTTTTTTTCATCAAACCCATACGTGTCTATGGATAGGTCTTCAAAAATGATATTGAGGTTTTTTACATCATTTTTTTCTAAACTGAAGAGTTTGCGCGAGAGACACTTCCAAAGTGGTAAAATGTGTCCCCCCCCCCTGTAACTTCTAAAATAAGAGAATGATAAAACTAAAAAAAATATATAATGTACATTACCATGCAAACTTCTAACGAAAATTGGTTTGAACGAGATCTCGTCATAAATCGTAGAAAGCAATTTTTTATTTTTTTTTTACTTTTATTTATTCAAAATTATAAACTTATTCTACTACATTTATATACTCTTGAGTTCTAACTGAAGCCTCAATTAGGCTTATTTGTATCTAACGGAACCCTTCATGTGCGAGTCCGACTCGCACTTGGCCGCTTTTCTATTTTGTGCTATTGGAGAGCAAAGTAAGCATACAGGTACGAAGACAAGAATTAATGTATGTGCTCATGGGTGGGTAGCCGTTAAGCTGCGCGCTGACGTAAATTAAAAGGACGTGACTTGTTAAGACGCCATGTGTCTTAAGCCCTTTCCATTGGAGACCTTCAAATAAGCTGCCGACGCATTCGTCTACCGTCACTCCACTTCCAGTATGCATTATTCAAGCGAGACGACAATAAATTCGCAATTTTATTCTCACTTTATTGTGTCTGGGTAGTTTTGGAGGCCACGTGTTTGTAACGCGGGGTTGAGGCTGATATTGCATGTTTTTGAGCAAGAACGCGAATTTATGGGGATGTTTTCGTTTCATGCCTGCATTTATGCGGGGTTAAGCATGTTAAGTAGAAATGTTTATGTTACCTGGCATTTTCAGGTACACGTTTTTGCGTTTAAGCTTCACGCCCGCCACACGTTGTAACTAGTTTGGTGTGTTAGCAATATCTCAGGTTTAGACTGAAGTTAAGGACACCGCACACGGAGAATTTTCATAGAAAAAATCTATTTCGGAAAAATATATTATTAGTTTTATTCAGAAAGAAAATATGTTGTGAAAGTCAACACATAATTGAGGTCCACATTTACCTAATGTTTCACAGAAACTTATCCAAAAAAGATGTTGGTTTCCCAGTAATGCCACTTTAAAAAAATGCAAAATTTTCTTTCAGGTGAATAAGTTTTACGGCACTTCTGCAGTATTTTTATTACACTTACCACGTAAATGAAATGAACAGAGAGATAGTTTATCCACTTATTCCTCATGAAGTAGATAGTTATTTTTTCCATACTATATAAAATAAATAAATTAAATAAAAATTGTTTATTTCAGACCGAGATCCATAATAGTGTTAGTAACAAAATGGGGCTTATAAGACTATATTAGTATTACACGATTAAGTTTAGTTTAGTTTAAATAGAATTTTAATTACATTTACATTTTAATTACATTTACAATAAGGTATTCTCTGGTTACCTATGGCAGAAAGGTAGGACCAAGTAGTGAATATTTTATTCCCTACTTGGCCCTACCAATGACCACTTCAACCCAATATTTGGTGAGCGGGCAGTCGAGGCGCTCTGCCAACACACTCAGCATACTGTTGCTGCTACCGCGCATCCGTTTTAGCAGTGACGCTATTCTTTTCCGCCGAATTGCAAACAAGTCGTCCGCTTGGGCTTCGGCAAACATGCCTGATGCACTGCAGTGCTTCGGCAGCTTCAACAGCATTCTGAGGATGTTATTGTACTGAACACGCAAGATGTTATAGGCGTGAGGTGTTTTTTTTGTCAAACACTGTTCCTATAATGGTATAGAGACAATGTTTGACAAAAAAAACACCTCACACCTATATATTAGTATGGAAAAAATAACTATCTACCTGCGACACAAGGATGTTCTGAAACAAAACGCAACTTGTCAGCCACCTGCGAGCTGCGTAATATCATGTGAGTCATATGTGGACCTTGCTACTCAGAGATTGGACTGGTGAACTGCTATCAATACGGGTATCAAAAACTTCTAACGCGCCTGTCTCGAAAATGTTGACGCCAAATACCATATTCTGTAAAGCTCAACCCAAGCCCTCCAACCACTACATTTATGACTAGTAAATAACTTCACTGTGTCTCTAGCTGGACGTTCAAAACAAGGTTAGGCAAGTCACGCTCGAGTTCATGGACGTAATGTTTCCCGACCCTGAATTTATCTTGTCAGGATTTCAACATCGACGGATACGTCTGGGATGACTTCATCACCATCATCCATACCATTTATTTATGTTTATTTTAAGAGTTGCCAAAATAACAATGTCACTCTGTAGTGCAAATTACTAATTCAAATTCTTAACATTATGCACCCTAGCATCTTCCATGTATGCAATGATAAGCGTTAAAGCTCAAAAAGCACAAGGAACTCATACTTTTACAAGAAAATGAAGACTGATCTCATAAACATATTTGCACGATCGGATAAGTATTAGCGTTCCATATTAATTAATCCACAGTTAGTTGTTTGCCGAATCACTAAAGCATTTGCATAGAACACGGTGCTATTTCGAGCAAAAATAGTGATCATAATCGTAATTGCTTCTGAATATTCATGTATAGATAGATATAAATATCTTTGGATAATCTTACGAATTCATTGATGTAAGTGGGTGAGAGTTCATAATTCATAATTCATAATTCATTTAAACATTGCCTTGTGTGTACAAAAGATCTTATCGCTACATATTGGTATGTCTCAACACAACCCTGTAAGGGCACTGCAATACACTAAGTAGTTTAAAATTTAAACTATATACAAACGTGGCATGTGAATGGCAGAGAGGTCGACGCTTTGTTTGTTTAATCTATTCAGTGGGTGGATATTAAATGTTAAATGTTACTTTTGCAATCTAGGTATTCAGACACTGAGTAGTGTGTTTTTTTCTGCAAGAAATGCTTTTAAATTTTTGAGAAACTTACTCGCATTTGACTCGTTTTTAATGTGGTTAGGTAGCTTATTATACATTCTTATTGACATTGGGTGGGGACCTTTTTTGTGTATTTCTAGTTTTGATGTTACTTGAGACAGATTACTTTTGAAACGAGATTCAAAACGACGGGGCATATCTCCAAGTTTAAGGTAAAAGTCAGGGTATGTTTTTACAAATTTACACATTTCAAAAATATATATGCATGGTGCGGTGAGGATACCAAGATTTCTAAAATGTGGCTTACAGCTGTCAGTTTGTTTAATATGCATTAGTATACGGATGCATTTCTTTTGCAAAATTAACAAGTCATGTGCATTTGTGCTATTTCCCCATAAAATTATAGCATAGCGCAGCCATGCGTGGGCAAAGGCATAATATGCTGTCAGAGCAGTTTGAAGGTCCGTGGTCTTTTTCAACTGTCTTAGGGCGTAAATAAATTGGCTAAGTTTAGATTTAATTTTTTGTACGTGATCCTTCCAATTTAAATGGGAATCTATTGGGAATATATAGTGTTTTTGTTTTCCCATGAAATAGGTTATTTTAAGGGATTCTTCATGTTTGATCATTTTGAGGTGTTTGGTTGTGTCGAATAGTGCCAGATTAATTTAATTAAACCACACTTCTATTCTGTGCCCAAACATTGTCAGTCACTGTGGCACAAAATACCAGATTAAAGGTTTTGTAACGAGCAATCGAGCGTAGCATGCCAGGACTCAAACGGATCAACCGGGTTCGAAAATCTTACTCTGCAGTCAAAAACTTGCATTGCTGCCGTTGGAGCCAAGACCACCACACTGAAATGGGAATGGGCTGGCCACGTCTGCCGCATGCATGACATGCCCAGAGGTTAGCTAAACTAGCCACGGATTGGGTGCCGCACGATGGGAGGCGATGACGTGGCAGGGCGAGAAGTAGATGGCGGGACGACCTGGACGTATTTCGCAAATATTGGCCAGAGGTCAGGTCAGTAATGATTAGACTGCATTAGAAAACATCTTATTGAAAATCATTTCGATGCGTGTTATTAAACAAGTCTCAAATATTTTAAAACTTACTGTTTATCATTATTATATGAGTTTTCATGCTGGATTTTGAACCATTGTACTAAACACTGTTTTATGTAGTTTAATGACAACAAAGACACTCAAGCCAAGTACCCATTTACTTTGCTAAAAGGATCATGATATCAAGTTCCAAACTGACTCAAGGTATGTCGTCCCCTCAATTAACACAATGAGATTAAAATTTAAGCAATTTCTAGAACATTCGTCACGTTAAAACTGCTTTTATAGCTGGCCAGGGCAGGCCAAGAGCCTAATTGTGAAGGTCTGGAAAGGTTAGGGTTCTTTAACTTTTATTCGTAATAAAACTACGCCTTTTATGTTTCGGGGGCTGTTAAAAGAAAACATTCTACGATATATTTATTAGGGGAATTTCTTAGATCCTTCCTGCGATTTAATAATGTAACCCTTGCGCCATATTTGACGTTTTTGTGACATATTATGTTATGGCCATAATAATTACAACGGACAGCTTCGAAAGTACAACGGCGTTTCGTGAAAACCTCAGAGCATAGAATACTAGAGAGAGGACAAGCCGCCGGCGGCCGTGTCGCAGCTGTATGCTCAATGGGCATACACTGCCATACTGTGCACGCGTGCTGATCGCAGAGAATATTACGTTTTTTCCCAAAATGCCTGATATGATGCGCGTTTATTGTCAAATAAGCGTGTAGGTATACAAGAGTGTGTGTTTTAGATGTGTGCGTGCTTTGTCTTGTCAATTACTTAAGCGTTGTGTGGGTTAACGTACTTGCGACAGGCTCACTCTATACAAATCGGCCACCATGTCCGATCTCCTTATATTCATACATCTGTGGTGAAAACCAAGCTACTACCTGTACCGACTGGCTTACCCAACGCCATCTAAACTAGAACAACGATATTCATATATATTTGTTTACCCGCTTTCATGGTAGATGTCACGCATAAGTTGCCTTGGAAATCGTACATCGCGATGTTACGACTTTTCCTGTTTTCACCCATTCAAGGCTTAGCAAAGCTAAGTGTGCTACACGCCGCAGCGGGTGGCAACATTTTCCTGATATGTCCACTCCTGTCGAAACACACTCACTTCCAAGAATCCCTACGCGCCCACGCACGTAGCCGATCCTGTGGTTTTTCGGCTAACTGGCGGAAAGCGCTCCTATTCCTGGCAATGAATGTGTTAAAACAAATGGAACCAGCTTTTTTCTGTTAGATCCTATATTGTACTCTCTGTTCCTGTATATATACTTATACGAATTTAACCCTACTTAAGTAATTTTAAACAAAAACTAACAAGTAAGTACCTAAGTAAAAGTCACTGGAATCCAATTTCAAAGTTCTGAGTCAGTATAGAACAGAATTTAGTATCGTTAATGGAAGATAAAGAAGTTTCTAAGCGAGAGAAGCTGAAGTCAGTAGACGTAAAATTTTCATTTTTACTAACTTTTTCACTTTGATTTAGTTGCTATAAGGTATGACGTGATATTAACATTCAACTTAAATACATTTTGTACTCTATTTTACTAAATGGTAAATATTTAGTTAGTTTAAAGGGTGATTTACACGTATAATTTTTCCGTTTGTTTTATTAAAATTATAAAAATATATGGACCTTGAAAGTTTAGAAAAAATATGCACTTTTTTATTGTCCAAGAGTAAATTTAAAACTACCAATAGAATCTTTCACGCTTTTATAGAAATAAATTTTTATGACAACTATGTACCTAAACGCAGTATTTTGCGACCGAAATCAAAGAGAATATAACCACTACGTTCTAAGAGACGGGACTTCGAACTAGGTTTTGGATGACAGTGACATTGTCATTTGATTTTGACATGACAACTCATTCATACTTAAGCTAATTTGAAATACCACAATACAAATAAAAATAAACGTCTAATGAGGAAGTCGACTTATCAACCTAATGAACGAGGACGATAGTAGGGTTGTAGTACTTAACGTTATCGATATCGATAATATTAGAACCCAACGTTATCGATATCGATAAATTATGATTAGGGACGTCGTTGGGTCCACTGCTTGAACAGAAAATTGCTGTACCGACACCGTAGAACCCCGTTACTTCGCCTGGGATACCTAACATCGCCTATTTTAATAAAAGTTGAAATTCCCGCCTAGCTTTTAGGGCAGGTTCCACACAAAACTAATAAAAAGAAAGTGTTTTTTATGCATGGCAATATTCTCGCATCAATTGTGGCTAACATAACGCCGTTTACGGTCAGTGCCGGTATTTCGTTACAGTGACAGCACTTGTTTTGGATTGCCTTGGCGGAACTTTGTTATAAATAGTGGCTAAAAAGAGATAACGGTAAGTTTTTTCTTGGACTATAATCTACAACTAATGCTCTTTCTTATGGTAGTATTGGTTTTACCTAACTTATTTGTATACGTCGCAATCGATTAAATGTAATTGAGGTCATGTTCCGGCCAGCTTGTAGCTACACTTCGCCTGCCCCTAGGTTTGTCAATCCAAGTGTGTGATATATTTTAAATTTCTTATTTAGTAGTATGGGTAATTCAACCCTCGACGCACAAAGGGGGTCTTACAAGGTTATGAATATTTTAAAGTCATATAATAATAATATTTTTGATTCATGTTTATCTTTACCTACTAGTATGATAGAAGGCTGTGATGATTGAGATGATTAGTTAGAGGTACTCAATTTTTAATGTTACTGATTTAAGCTGATTGTGATTTTAGCATAATATACAACAATATAAGTACTTAATTTTTCATAATTTAACTTTTTTTTAATTTTAAAACAAGTATTTTTTATTAGTCCTATAACATTATCCTTTTTTTGCTGTCGAGTAAGTTCATATGATTTTTGACAGCCCTATCGAAAACACAGTAAATGTATGAAACTAACTACAGATCGTAACCTGTCTTCGCCTACAATCGTTTTTTTTTAATATGACTTACCTGGGATAGGTTAAGGTCCATAATCGAAAACACGTTAAAATTAATAAGATAGTTGGCGGCAACTTCAAAGTTTGTCTATAACTGACGCTCCGGCAGTATGTAGGCGAAAACAGGGCATTTTGTCAACACTTCGCCTACCACCTTTAGAGTCCAATTGTAGCCATTCCTTAGCGAAATTTTGACCATAAGTAACGGTTAACTAAAAGTCCCATATAGATTAATTCATTTTTTGATCTTAACAAGCAAAATCACGGTCGTGTAAATCTGTGAGAAATTTTCTAAAAACTGCGAAATCCAGGCGAAGTCACGGGGTTCTACGGCACTAATCCGATTTATGAAATAATAAAAGGAGAACAAATATTTCATACAATTTATTTCACAATTATTTCAAAATCATAGTATATTTACAAAAATTCACCAATCTGTACCCATATCTTTTTCCTTACAATGGGGTCGCAATTAATTCTTCTCGTACTAAGAAACCTCCCGCTTGTAAGTTTTATCCAAGTACTAACCGTTGTTTTTCATAAGTAAATCAATATTACTTGTTTTATTTTAAGATAGTTACATTTCGTCAAAAGCATTGTTTGTATGACACATGTTTTCTCGTAAAGTTATAATATCCATGGTAACCGGCCAATAACCGGCCAAAGTCACCATGACAAAATGACAGAAAGAGAAAGAACGGAAGTAGGAGATATCATCATGAGTACGCCATAGCAAAAGCACAGATAGAAAACTTGAGACTTGTCAGAACTTGTCAGATTTGATGCTGAATTTAAGCAAATGGACGTCATTCATCTTTTTGTTCCTTGTTGCGCGACACTGACCGAAACAGCAATTTACTTGATTTCTCATACAACGATAAGTACAAATAGCAGTTGTGACGTCATACCCGTGTGACAATTAGTATGAAGCGTTTCGCCAGCCACCAGCGAGGTCAATCTTTGTCTCAAATTTTTGGGTATTTATGTTCTTTATTGTAGTTGCTCCCATACAAACATTTGTTTCTCTCCAAAAACTGGTTCGAATGGCATCGTAAAAAATCTTACTCATCATCCCTATAACAAGTACCTACATTTTTATAGACATAAATACAGGTTTGAATTTATGTACCTACGTTATACACAAAAAAGCGGCCAAGTGCGAGTCGGACTCGCACATGAAGGGTTCCGTTAAATAAATTGCAGTTTACGATTTATGACGTATTAAAAAAAAACTACATACCAGATCTCGTTCAAACCAATTTTCGGTGGAAGTTTGCATGGTAATGTACATCATATATTTTTTTGAGTTTTATCATTCTCTTATTTTAGAAGTTACAGGGGGGGGACACATTTTACCACTTTGGAAGTGTCTCTCGCGCAAACTATTCAATTTAGAAAAAAATGATCTTGAAAACCTGAAATATAATTTTTGAAGACCTATCCAATGATACCCCACACGTATGGGTTTGATGAAAAAAATTTTCGAGTTTCAGTTTTGTGTATGGGGACCCCTAAAACTTAATGTTTTTTTTTTCGATTTTTGTGTAAAAATCTTAATGCGGTTCACAAAATACATCTACATACCAAGTTTCAACAGTATAGCTCTTATGGTTTCGGAAAAAAATGGCTGTGACATACGGACGGACAGACAGACGGACATGACGAATCTATAAGGGTTCCGTTTTTTGCCATTTGGCTACGGAACCCTAAAAACTCGTCTGCCGCATCTGTTTCAATCACTGCGATTGCGATGACAATCCCACTTCCCGGAAAAGCTGTAGCGGCATCATATCAAATTCAAATCTCATTTCGGGCCGGATTTAGTTCCATCCATTTCAAATAGGAACTGGGAACTTGAGTTGATACTAATTAATAATTATACTTCAAGTCGGTTGTCGCGAAATGTCATGTTTAACACCAAATTAATATTACATTAACAATCATAACAGTTTATTAATAGGAAGTAATAAGGTAAACGTCCTAATGCTCGACACCTTAATTCCAATAGATGCCACCCCACCTGGCACCTTTATCACAATGCATTAAGATTGAAGGCAAAACTTAACTTAAGTGGAAGTAGGTGGGGTGGCACATTGCACGTCTATCCGATGGCCGTTGGGGCACAAGTGACCTGCGTTTCCAGAGGGGTAATGAATTAACCGTCTCTATTCCATACAAAATGTGACATTTAGATCTACCTGACGCACGTACAATGCGTTACGTGATCATCCTGCTCAAGCACATACATCACCGTTGGACGTCTATGACAACCCGAACAATATAATACGTCAAGGGAGCTGTTACGTAATATTTCACCTACGGAATATTGACATGTTTTTGTCCCACCCTTTGTACACAGTTCCAGTAAGATTGTAATGGTATTTGTAACTCAATACTTTTTCACTATGGCACGTGCCTGTTTCTGACACAGTTGACCTTCAAGTTTAGGTAATATTTTGCTCGAAGATGGCATGGTAGGAGATGTATTGAGCCGGCTTTTCTTATCTCCGATAAATAAGACAAATGTCCCAGTGCTCCAAACGGACGCGTTTCTTGGCTTCTTGAATCTTTATCCATAGCATTAGCACATGTCAATAATTGAAATGAAATATTGTCAATTTCTCTGGACATAGGCCTCCCCCAAAGAGTGCCAAAGTGATCGGTCCTGCGCCACCCGCATCCAGCGAACTTACCATGTCCACCTTGTGGGGGTCTACCCACGCTGCGTCTCCCGGTACGGGCAAGAACATTTCCGCCCCAACGGCCATCAGTTCTGCGTGCAATGTGTCCCGCCCACTGCCACTTAAGTTTAGCAATTCGGAGGGATAATAGGTTACTGATGCGATCACTCAGAGAAACTCCTAGCATAGCGCTCTTCATTGCCCTTTGGGTACTTTGAGCCTTCTTATGAGGCCCATAGTAAGCGACCACGTCTCAGTGTCTAACCTTTACAATATCTAAAGCTATCCAATAAAAACCTCACAACTTTCCAGGACACATATAACATTTATTTAAATAGCAATTAAATATAATTACCGATTATAGTACATAGTGTAGTGTAGTGTAGTGTGTGTGTAGTTTCACTCTTATTATACAGCCTGATTTCAGCATTTGCAAAGTAAATCAGGCTGGACGAGTAGGTACAACCTACAGCTAATATAGATCGGTAGACCTCGAAACAGATTCTACCCACCTGACCTTTATATCTTCACTTATCAATACGTCTTTCACGCGTATTGTCCGATAGATAACAACCACCCTCAATATTGGCCAGTTTCCTCAAGGCTTTTATTATTAGCATTCTGCTAATTGAAAATGAACGTTAATACATTGAAACATAAGCTCGGTTACTTATCGTCAAATAAAGCTTGTTGATGGGAAACATTATTAGCCGAAACCCAATTCTTACAAGAAAACTTAGCCAAGCTCGTGTATCAAATGTCCAATTATTTACTTCTTATTCCTACCAAACCAATAGTACAGTTAAACTCATAAAAAGCTGAACATCTTAATACCTTATCCGTTTGAGAAGTTTGACAACATCGTAAGACAGTTTAAACATGGCGTTATTATAGGGAGCATTACTGCAATGTTCTGCCGCCAGAGGCAGCACTACCACTAATAGTAAACCAGTATAGAAATATAGGGATTCACACACCCATGCTCAATTAATTGTCAAATGAGTGACAAGGATGCTTGCATAGACAATACCGCAAGTGCGAACGAGATACAATGTCAACGTTGCTAGTGTCGCCACCTACGAAGAGTTTTGCGTAATGTTCCCTATTAGACTTAGAGCGATTAAACACGGCGACTTTTTAAAGCGAAACAAACGTGCCTTTCACGAACGCGCACCTGTCGCGCGGCACTATTTTAACTTTTATTTATTTAAACTTTATTGCACAACACTACAAATAAAAGTACAATTGGCGGACTTAATGCCTTCAGGCATTCTCTACCAGTAGGCATTCACTATCCATAGATTACCTGTCAACATCACGTGTATAGATAGATACTGTATCGCGTTTGTAGCCGCTCTAAAGCGATACGGTACAAAAGGGTTTAGCCCTCATACATCTGTGGTTTAGCCCCTTGTAAGTTCGACCGTACAGTACGATAAAACGTAGAACAAAATATTAATTACAGTTCATTAAGTACCTAGTTGAAATATAAAGTAAAAAACAAAGTGCAGTAACAGGTTATACGAAGAAAATGCTGCCATAGTGCGTTTTATAATAAACTAAAACAATGCCTTTTGCATTTGACTGCACGCGCTGAATTTGTATCAGTTTGGTACATTTCACTATAAATCCCTTAATTCGACAACGTTCACCTGGATGGGCATAATCTTTGACGGTGTTTTTCTACTATTTTCTTGACCAGAATCGTTGAGGCTTAAAATGGATATTCGCTACTTTTTGTGTAATCTTTTTTATTTTGCATAAATTAATTATTGCAATACAAAAACATGCAAAAAATTGGATCAGTCTTGTGACTTTTTTTGTAGAGTTTATATTACCTACTCATCACAAATTAAAACTGACACTAGAAAAGTCTACGTGAAACTAATTACATTTTTTTTCTTTAACGTAATCTACGATGCATGGCCCTGAAAAAGAAAAACCCCATACTGCTCTATAAAAAAAATTAGAGTTAAAATTTGTGATACTAAATGTTGTGAGGCTTCTTTCGCCTTAAAGTTCTATATAGATACTGTACGAGATTACGTGAGTCCCGATTTGCGTGTTGACTATGTGAATCACTTATATTATCTAGGTTAAACTATTGTGATGTCGTGTATGTCGGGTGCATTACTGGTCGTTCATAGAGGCTCATACAACGAGTGCAGAACGCATGTGCTCGTTTTTGTTTCCGAGTCCCTCCCCGTTCCTACATCACTCCATACTTGAACGCCGCTAACTTGCTGAACATGCCTGCATGCCGGCGGCGGCGCCTGCACCTAGCCACTCTGCAGTTCGGGGTGATAAGGCATCCACCTTTTTCATAAACTGGTACGAGTATGGTCTAAAAGTGTGCGCAGAATGGTTACAATACTTACAATACCTATGCACCGAACCGCTGCTATCAGAGGTAGTTTCAAGTATGCGGCTTCTAAGTGCTGGAATGATATCCGTCCTCGTATCCAAGGGGGCGCTTAGCAGAATACACCTTTAAGCTTAAGCTTCATGTGCTCTGCCTACGCCTTTTAGGGATAAAGGCGTGATTGTATGTATTAAAGGCTATTTGTTGACGCTCCAGAAATAATCCTAATCCAGCACTGTGACAGCAAAAAATATGCCAGTTGCTCATTTTTAGGGTTCCGTAGCCAAAATAGCAAAAACGGAACCCTTATAGTTTCGTCATGTCCGTCTGTCCGTCTGTCCGTATGTCACAGGCATTTTACTCGAAAACTATAAGGTGTATTTGACTAAAATTTAGAGGATAGGTGTATTTTGTTAGCCGCTACATAGTTCAGGCTCCGTAGCATGGATGGCGTTATCATGCGATAAGTGATAAGTTAAGCGCGTCGTCTCATTCTATCGAACGGTGTCAGCCAGGGACGGATGCTCTATCCTGTCAATTATTGCGTGATAAGGCCATCCATGCTACGGGGCCTGTAATGAAATGAGTAAAAAAAAAATTTTTTAGGGGTTCACTCCATACAAATGTCTGCACGTCAAAAAAATAAAACAACATTGTAAGTCCACGTGTGGCACATCAATCGATAGGCCTTTCAAAATGAATATAAGGTTTCTTAGCAATTTTTTTGATTTAAGTGAATATAAATAGTCGGAGATAATCGCCCCGAAAGTCATAAAAATTGTGTCCCCCCATCTAATATCCAAACGGTATATTTAAAAAAATTAAAAAAAAATTATAGACATAGAGCTTATTAAATTCTTTTACCGAAAAGTATTTTGAACAAGATCGGTGAAAGTTTTTCGAGATATTGCTGAAAAACTGCCTTCCCTGCAGAAAAGGACGTAAGTGCCGTTAGATTTCTGTGACGATACGACCTTTTTAATAGGCACGGAACCCTTCGTTGTGTGTGGTTCTAGGTAGTGCGTACATGTACGTCGACGCCAAAAATATGTTTACAGTTTTCGCCTTATTACAATGCAATAAGGTGCAAAAGTGTAAACATATTTTTGGCGTCGACTGTACTATCTCACTTTATATTTATGTTTATTAATTTCTCACCTATCCCAATAATATAACTATTAGTAGGTAGTTACACTCATATAACGTTTCCGTGAGGTATACAATAAATTTAGTAGAGTTAATGTTTATTTTTGTATTAGTTTCATATACCTGAGGTATGCAACAAAGGCTATTTGTATTGTATTGTATTACACAGGGTGTGGCCTATAATAGGAGCTAAAATTAAACGGTAGATTATTTATTAAGCTGGTGAATAATTATTTCCACGTGGTTTTATTAAAAAAAAAGTAAAAAAAAAATGAGTTTACTTGTATTGTTTTACTCTTCTGGAGTCCTATAAGTAACTTTTAATTGTAAAAACACTAAAAAACATGAAATAAAAATTAAAAAATAACATAAATATATTTTGAATACAAAAATGCAAAAGATATTATGACTCATTACATGATGTTACCTCAAAATCTGCATTGACTGCTGTGCTATGAAGTCGTGGTGCCAAGATACATTACTTTTTTTTTTTTCTTTTTTTTTTATTACCGGGACAATCTTACACAAATCTACCTAGGCCCACGGTAAGCTCAATAAGGCTTGTGTTGTGGGTACTAGGCGACGATATATATAATAGATAAATACATATAGATACTTATATACATATATAACATCCATAACTCAGGAACAAATATATATTCGTGATAAACACACAAATAAATGCCCTGACCGGGATTCGAACCTGGGACCTCCAGCTTCGTAGGCAGAGTCACTACCAACTGGGCTACGGAGGCCGTTACTTGGAGGTCATAACTTTAGATCAACATTTCTCCGAATCCAAAATAAAATAAAATGAATGGGACACAAGGGGTTACTGATGCACAAGCTCTAAGGAAGCGTCCTTTTGAATATTTGCTCCTATTACAGGCCACACCCTGTATAGATGCGAATGTGCGCCACGGGCGTTAAAAGAGTTAAGATTCTCAAGGACCACACAGGTACGAAAATGGTACTCAAGTGAGAGCTATTCAGGGGCCGTAGAGGCGTGGGATAAGACGCGTCAACTGCCGGATAAAAGGTTTCATTTATGTGAGTGCTCGTATTCACGATTCACAAAGAGGTCCAATATTCCGTATGCCTGCTCCCCCAATATACCTACGTCTCATGACAACACTATAAAATGCATGGTACACGGTCGAGAAATTCATGCTAAGCAAGAATCAAAAGATTATATCGTACCTAAAAGTGGCCGAAAGAAACAACATACTACGCAGTTTGGCAAGTTTCATTATAATTTTATCATCACGTCACCCTCATCATGCCTTCATCAAAGGACATTGATAAGAAAAGGAACTGGGCCGTTTATGAGTACTGGTGTGCCTATGCAACCTAATGAATGTACCCCTAGCAAGTCAAATGTGGGCCAAGTTATGTAAAACTCGTCGCTTGAGGGCTTTTAATTAATTATCTTTTTAATTTCATGTTCTAATTTTGGTGAAGAAACAACTTAAATAATAATTTGGGATTGTTATGTTAATTTAATAAGATGTGTGAATATGAAACACTAATATGGGATCTAGTCTTTAATTATTTTACTTATCAATAACTAACTTTTGCCCGCGACTTCGTCCGCGTAAAACTTTCCTATGTCAAGGATCTCTAATTATCTCTGTGCCAAATTTTAGTTAAGGGTTTAAGCGTAAGGGTAACAGTGCGATGAGTTCGTCAGTTTAAATTGCTATATCTAAATTGAAATGTAATTTTTTACAACTATAAATATTTTAAGGGTCGTCAACAGACGTCCCTGCTTTTCTTTTTTCTAATGTATTTTTGATGTCTACTAAATCCGTACGTAGTAGTTTTACTCACGTTAGTCCGGGCTACCTGTATAGTTTTGAAAGCAAAATTATCGTAATGCCAAAAGACGCAGAACTTTCCATCTCCATCCCGTGTCCCCATTTAACGGTGTTAGAGAATAAATTATTTTGATAAGCCAAAGAAACTTTTGATTAAAAAATGATCCGATGTTTTAATCTAACATCACCCTATTTTCTGTTGCAGTTCTAACCTTTTTTTTTGTCCGGGGGAAAATCCTCATGGATACCACCACGCCACGGGGAGGAGCAGTGGTTATGTCAGACTTCTACTGACTAAAAACCCCCGGGTGTTCCTCATACCCACTTTTTGACCGGGATACGGGGACCATTATTCTTCCGCGTCCCGGCCGGTGGTTGTCCGCAGTCGGACCCAACACTGGGTGACCCTCCATCAAAAAAGTAGTGTGCCCGGAACACTTGGCACACCACGCAACCCGAGGACCCTACTCCTTCGGACGACGAACGTCCCCGTGTTCGTCGCCTGGAGCTCCTCCTTATGGTGGCAGTCGGCGGTCGTGCGCCAGCCTCCTGCGAGAGTGCTTCTTGCAGTTCTAACCTTTTTTTTTTTTACTTGGGGAAATGCCTTTACGCATCCCACCTAGCCGAGGAACTAGGACGGGTATGACGGGTTCTCGGGAACCCCCCGGACTACCGTCTAAAACTACCAAGGTTTGCCCTCTCTGCCGTGTAGTAGGGGCGTCATGGGATCGCGAACATTTCACCACGACGCCCCTCGGCAACAGCCGCAGCTGCCCTCACTACTGAGGCAAAAGCCCCCCCCTCCCGTCGTAAGCGTGCAGGGCGACACCATACGCTTCCCGACCCGACCAAAGGACCTCTACGCCGGGAGAGGGTGATAGACCTCGGATTCACCCTCTCAGGTCCCCTTGTAACTTTTTATAGAGGTTTTCTCCCTCGCAGCCACAACTCGGCCCCGGCCTGACGGTTGTCGCCCCCGCGCCTTACATGAATCTTCTGATAGCAGAGGATTTGTCAGGGTTACGGGTCCGTTATTTATTATAGAGGCAAACGGCAATGGCCTCCCTCTCCCTCAAGCCGCACCTGGGGAATCTTGCGATTCCCTGGGCGGAACCCCCCGTCCCCCCCCGTGTCGGATTATTGGTAGCACCAGCAAGCGATAACTTAGGGTTCACTAAGTTATCACTTGCCGTTGTCTCTAACCTAACCCGACCTACATTTTTGCTAGTTGGATTATGTATTTTGACTAATTTAATTAATTAATGGCTTACCAAATAGTATAGGACCGAAGAATTCTCTTACTTTAAAAATTATTACTTCCTATCCCTTTTAACCCCCTTAAAGGATAAGGATTTCCATAAAAAAAAAGTTGTTCACATCTACTTCTAAAAATTAATATATACCTAGAAACAATTTTTACATTCAATGAAACTGTTAACTAGCGAAATTATTATCTTTAAACCAAAAGCTGGATTTGATTCAATGAACTAGTTCTCTTATCTTATTATTACTTGAGGAGGTGTGCCACGTCAACTTTGGCTTTTAAAGCGGCGCTCGACCTCTTACTATACGTCTCAACTTACACTGAATAAACATTATACGGAGGTCGCTGTATCAAATCCCTTCAATTTAATGTTTAAACTGTAATAAGTTTTGAGCGAGTAATTAGCATACAAATAGCATCAATATTCAGGAATATTCGTGCTTACCATAAACATATTGGTTGGTATATATCTAGACCACCACCGTTGTAAGCGAGATTACTACGAACTATACCAGTGCAAGAAATAAAGTACCAATGGAGTCAATGTTACCGATATAAACGTATACACGCGTCGATGTAGTCTAGAGTGAGAGCTTTCGTTCGCGTACCTTGTGTTCATGTTTTATGACTCCAACAACGGTTCGTTGGCTCTGGCTCTACTTTACTTTATACAACAACATTGTCCGCGTCGGCGATTTTATAAAGTTACTCTGTTTGTGTTTTCGAACTTGTACTGCTGACATTCGAAAAAATGCTCATAAACATATATATGTTTGTGGATATCCACATCCAAATATTTACGTACATACGTCACACTTTATTGGGTCGCTGAAAAAGTAGAATGAGACGAGAAGGAAATCTTTTTACCTTTTATTTATTACTCTGCAGGGATTTCAGAGGATCGAATGACCCGAATCTCATTAGGGCAGGTGCTCAAAATAAAATAAAACTTTTTAGTAATTTGGGACTCGCGCAATATACGTGTATCTAATTTCTTCGATACATCATTCAACTCAACGAAGAATATTGTTGGAGGCGGCATTAGTATATGTACCTTTAGTGGACCATTAGTTTCATATACTGTACATAAACTTGTACATGGAATTGAATCAAATATAAACATAAGTGTGTATAAAGGATGACTCACGCTAGAACGGGCCGTGTCCGGTCCGGGCCATTTTCTAAGAAAAGCGACGGTGTTTTTACGCGGCCGAGCCATATCCAAGCCCGGCTGAGCCACGGCTGAGGCTCGAAAGCAGCTAGGTGTCGGCACGGCCCGGCCGTGGCTTGGCCGGGCTTGGGTATGGTTCGGCCGCGCGAAAACGCTGTCTTTTATCTTAGAAAACGGCCCGGGCCGGAGTTCTAGCGTGAGTCATCCTTAAACTGGTCGCTTTTAGATTTGTAAAAGAACCCATTCAAATGAATGATAACAAGCGATATATGTACCAAAGTGACTAAGCATAGATATCATTATGATATTTACACTCACACACAAACAAGACAACGTAGTGCAACATATATTTCTGTCACTTTGACATGTATACTCGTAAGATGCATAGTTATCTTATTTACTCTCTAACGACTCTTTTCAAGTTAATGCAACTAAGAACGGTTTAGTTCTAATGGTAATTAAATGTTTATAAAGAAAGAATACCTACCAACGACGCAAAATCTTATTTCCCATCTTAAAAGGGTAATTATGAATGAACTTGTTAGCAAACACATTTTGTTAGCAAACTTGCGGGAACTGTTTTCCCCAACACTTTTAATCTAGAAATGGACATTAAATATTCAGTGTGTGTAACCTTATTATTACGACATGGTATCCAAGAGAAGGAAAAAAGGGATACAGATGAAAAAATGGGAAGATGAACTCAAAGATATCGCCGGAGCCATGTGGAGAAGAGAAGCTCTGGATAGAGTCAGATGAAGGACTCTGAGGGAGGCCTATGCCAAAGGCAACCGGACTATGTCTGAGGAAAACAGCTATCAGTAATCAGTAATGTGTAACCTAATTCTGTAACAAGCTTAAAACGTAATAAATACTATACTATACCGATAAAATACTATATCCCGACTACGAAAAAGTAACTATGAATATAGGTAATATTTTTATATATTTGAACTCGAAATTTACTCCTACTCCTTCATTTGATACCTGCTATTATTATTATTATTATATTTATTTATTTCAGACTAGTAGTCCATAGGGTTAGGTAATACAATAACTTATATATCTAGTGCTAGTACTACAATTAATGAGACACAACAAAACATTACACAACATTTACATTAAAACTTTCGCGGCTGTACGTCGACAGGTGCGTGTAGTTGCACGTACCTGTCTACCAGAGGCGAGTCCCACCGCTGAGCCAGCGTACTTAGGATACTGTTAGTCAAAGAGTTAGGATATGCTGTTAGTGCTGCCACGGCTGCGGGTGAGGAGTGACGCGCATCGTTTCCTCATGATGGCAAAAAAGCAGTCTGTTTGCGCTACGGCAAACATCGCTGAGGCTATGATAGCAAAAGATTTTTTTCAAAGTCAGTCACTTATTTGTAAGTGACAGCCAGCATGTTTTTATTTTTCATACAAAAGGTAGCCTGTGTCATCTGGAGCCTAATTACGAACAGATTGACACCCCGTTTATCGAAATCGGTTCAGTATTTTAAACGCTACAGTGGAACAAACATCAATACAAATAAGGACTGCTAAAACATATCCCTTCCATTCGGCTCTGCCGTAGTCGGGTGAAAAACGAGTTCTGTTCAACGGAAGTTTTAAAAGATATATACAATACTAGCTGTTGCCCGCGACTTCGTCCGCGTAGAACATTTTATCGTCTTAGAAAATGATTTCTCTCAATACAAACTTTGAACCCTCTTTTAGGGGATAAATTAAAAAAATGTGGATGTTCATTTTCTAGTTTGTGAACAAACAGTCTAAAACCAAAGTCAAAAATCTCATACTTTAAAAATGTCTTGAAATACACAAACTTTGAACCCCCTTTTAACACTCTTAGGGGATGAATTTGGAAAAACTCTGAAATTAGTTTTGTAGTCTTTTAACTTAACGTACAGAATAAGACCGAAGTTACAAATCTCTCAATCACACTTTTAAATTTTCTTGCTCTCCATTTAAAATTTGAACCCCCTTTGAAACCCCCTTAGGGGTTGAATTTTTCTAATCGCTGAAAGGACTTTTTTCGTATTGTAGTAAGTATTCTTACTACTAACTTTTAAGTCTCTAGCTCAAAAAAATTGTTGCCCATACAAAGCTTGCCCCCTAAGTAATCTTTCTAATAGTTTTAAGTCTAGTTAAAAAAAAGTTTTTCCCACACAACACTGGCTCCTCTTCTTAGTGGTGGAGTTTTCTAAAACGCTGAAAGTTCTTTTTAGGGTTTCGTAGCCAAAATGGCAAAAACGGAACCCTTATAGTTTCGTCATGTCCGTCTGTCCATCTGTCCGTATGTCTCAGGCATTTTACTTAAAAATATAAAGTGTATTTAAATGAAATTTGGAATACAGGTGTATTTTGTTAGCCGCTACATAGTTATGCATTGAAATGACTAAATAAATATTTTTTTCGGGGTGCACTCCATACATATAAATGCAAGTCAAAAAAAATTTAATTATTGTAAGTCCACATGTGGCATCAATCGATAGGTCTTTCAAAATAAATATAAGGTTTCTCAGCAATTTTTTTGATTAAGTAAATATAGTCGTAACAATCATTCAAACATCTAAACATCCAAAGCTCGAAAACCTGTAAACCGATCTTGTTCAAAATACTTTTTGGTAAAAGTGTTTAATAAGCACCATGTCCATGATTTTTTTTCAATTTTTTTACTTCCGCCGTTCGGAAGTTAGAGGGGGGGGGGACACACAATTTGTGACTTTCGGGGCGATTATCTCCTATCCTGTATTCCTGTATCTCCGTTAACAACGTTTTTTTATTAATCTAACAATATCACCGAAAAACGCCGGCGAACTAATTTAAGGTGACACTGTAAAAAATGCGCGGCGTACCTACTGCTTTTAGGGCACGGCAGCGATTTTAACTTGCGGCGCCTAAAGTGTTAAGGAATAATACTCATGTATACATTTGCATCCAAATTATGATCAAGCGGAAAATGTTGTAAGTATACATAATTACTTACTATTTTTCTGTTCCTTTAATAAACGAATATTAACCAAACGCAGGTTTACCAGAAGTTTACGAAAAACGGCGCTTAACTGGGCCAAGGCCAATAAACTAAAATATTTGATCATTCGCCGTCATTTTGTGATCCAAAGGACCCATTATCAGAACAGACTCTCTATAAGCGGGAAATTGCGATCGCCAATGTTGTCTGCTTCGGATCGATCCCGCCCGCATTGTTGGCTAAATTGGATCCACGGTCCCACACTTCTTTGCACCGTCTTTTGATCTACTATAGCTATGAAATATTTATAGCATTTGTATGTATATTTATGTGGAATTAGTCGTGTGATAGGTGTCTACGTATGAAAATAGTTCTTCCTCGTTGGTGATTTTATGTATTTCAGCCATTTGAACTTAGGTCCACGATCTCACTTGGGACTGTTTTGAATTACAATGTTGCAAAGAAAATAAAATTGATAAGGTAAGTGTGTACAACACTATATTTATAATTTAAACAAACTAATAATATCGCAGACGGCATAATTATTACACATTGAAATGTTATTCATTTGATCTTGAAATATGTCTTGGATCTAAAAATAATTATATAAAATATCCTCAATGTACTAATATTATATAGGTACATAAATTCTGTATAATTATTGTTTCGTGAACTATGAAATAATGTTCTAAATTTTGTATTGTAGACAAAAGAAGTTCAGTTTGAGAAGCATAATAGGTATATTCTGGCATTAAAAGTCTCATGGTGAGAGACGCAAGTTGTATTATAAAACATATATATTTAGAGTCCATCTTAGCATAACTACGCGTTTATTACTAATGCTCTCCTAAGAATGTTTACACTTTTACTTACATGTTTTTTATATTAATTAATTTCGTTTAAATTTCATGAAAATGTTCCTTTATCAATATTGGTACTTTGATCAGAAATGTTGACGGCGTTATTTGAGTTCAACCTTTGACAAGAAATATGTTAAGTGTATTTTTTTAAAACGTCACATATTGACTATGTTGGGCTGAAAAAGTAACCGTCTTTATTTGCTGTAATTTGGTTAACGAAAACTAATCGAAGTTTATATAATTATCTCGTACTTAGGTACTATTTTGCACACTAAAAAACATACTGGAGCCAAAATAATCTGCGTACAAAGCAGGAGTAAAAGTACTACCTAATGCCGATTACCTTATAACACCCACTACCGATTTATGAATAAATAGTTTCCTCTTTTTGCTACAAATGAAGACAATTACACGAGAATATCCTTAATCCTTGTCGAGTATAATAATATCTTTAATGGTATAATGGAGGGAATATAATTTGCACCAACAGGGTAGTTTCCTCATATTAAAATTGATAACGTAGTGTTGCTAAATGGATACTAAACCATCAAATGATTGTAATATAAAGTGTAAATTTAATTATAGGTTAGACATTGTAATTTTCTTTTTGTAATTGTATATGTGTGTATTTGTATAACTTGTACTGAAATAAATTATCTTCTATTTTATTAAATAAATAGCGAAATATAATTAAAATCATAAAAAGTTTAGAAAAGAAAATGTTGTTTTTTAGTGTCCAAGAGTAAATTGAAATCCTTACGCTTTTAAAGAAACTTTTATAGAAACAAAATTGTATTACAAGTAAATATGTGTACCTATAAGTTATTATTTTTATTAATATACACAGTAAGTATTTCGCGACCGAAGCAACAATTTACTTGATTTTCCCTACAACGATTAACTAGTACAAATAGCAAACTGTGACGTTATACTTTCATAAGCCACGACGGGACGAGAGGCTGTTGTTTGTTTGTGTCAAATAGTATGAAGCGTTTCGGCTGCCGCCAGCGAGGTCCGTCTTTGACTAATTTTTTTGGGTATTTATGTTCTTTAACAAAACATGGATGGCATCGTGAAAAAATCTAAGGACACAAGCCTAACCTTGAGCATATTGTATAGCGAACCTGTGCATATTATATTTCGTCAACCATACCTGCCATTTTGGAAGAACTATCTTACTAATGACTAAGCAGAGATCATACATCAAGTACCTATTGGATTTTCTATCGACATAAATTATACATACATAAATTCGCGCCTGTATTTCTAAAAGGACACTTGAAGGGCACTTGAACTTTTTTCAGTGTCGCTTTTAGTAACTTTATGTACACGATGTTACACCTACTGCAGTAGCTGTATCATCTGCATCTGCTAGTGATGGGTTGCTTGCTCATTGCCCACAAAACTCTTCAACTTTATTCCTTTAGTTACTAACTCTTACGAAAAAATCCTACTATTTTTTTTTCTTTTGGGACAGTCATACTCAAATCGACCTAGTCCCAAACTAAGCAAAGCTCGTACTATTCATGGGTACATAGTCTGGTTACAAAATTAAAACTTTTCCGAAAAACTGAAGCAATAATTTTGTAATAACACAAAGTACGAGTACAACATTATCTACGTAGCCTTTAAACGACCTCCTTAAATTAATATTTGCCGCACCTAAAATATAATAAAAGCTCTTAAAGTATTATCGTACCTTTTTTCTTTTCACCGCACTGGATAACTCCCGAAGTAATTCAGATAGAAGTTCCGAATAAAGAATGGCGTCCCAAACAATCAATTCAAGAGAATTTAAAGAAACGAGGATTAAAGAGCCTACGAACGGCATCGCATAAATCCATTATTAAATTTCTTGGGTAGTGAAAAGACAAAGTTTATATCGAGGTATCGCGCTGTTTTTGTTCAAACAAGCAAATAAGAAAGCCGTAATATTTCTGCAGAAACGTTTTCTGTATATCCATTAAGCGGTTTGCTTATTATTTACAGACCTGCGAGGAAATTTCTAGAACCGCGAGTTTAAAGACGCTTTGAGGTTTCAGCGTCTAGTTTGCATTGATATTATGAGGTAATTTTAGTTTTTCAACTGTTTCGTTTACGCTTCCGACGAGCCAAGTGCTTGAGTTTCTTTAAAGAAACTCCGACGGTGTTTAGTCAATATTGTATTTGCAGCATTACATGCAAGATGGAGAGATTCGGATGAGTTGCATATTTTCGTCTGCAGGCAGATAATTGGCTAAAAGGATTGGAGTCAATTTATGAATTATGATTACATTTAATTTGAACTAAGTACATATAAGTTTCGCTTGTTTTAATGTGAAACTTATTTCCCTGTTTTAAATATAACTCTCAAATCATCATTCTCCCAGCATTTTTCCCGCTAGTGCCATAAACGAGCCCGGGGTCTGCTTTTGCACCTAATGCCAAGATTTGGCGCTGCCCAGTTTTATGAAAGCGACTACCATCTGATGATCTTCCAACCCAGAGGGAAAACTAGACCTTAATGGGATTAAACCTACTACTACTACTAATATCCTCACGATGTTTTCCGTCATTGAAAAGGCAATGTTATATATCAAATGAAATTTTGTACAGTCGCGATCAGATATATCTGAACACTGAACACTCACACAAACATCTGAACTTGTCTGTATTGTCGAGGCATTACATTTTTTGAAAAAAAACAGTGAGTTAGGATTAATTATTCGACATTTTAAAACAATAAACATTATATTCGATCGTTCCTTATTCGTCATCTAACCGCCCACACTAACTATACATAACCATAAAAAATAACAAACCGTTTCCAGTTCAATATATCATTTCGAATGGTGTCCTAGTAGCGCACGGGTATCCACCCATGATATTCAGTGGTTTTTTCGTCAATATTATTTCAGCAAAGTAAAAATAAATGATGAAAACGTTTAACAATACCTACCGTGAATTGGGATACTTTAATTCCTGGGTTTACATTGATCAAAACTTCTCTTCATGTTTAAACTCTAATTTATACGCTTTCTGAACGCATCGTTTGGTTTTTTTACGATTGGCAGCATTGAACGTTACTGTCAGTGTGTATTTACTAGTCGTGGAATCGGGCACGACGATAGATGAAAAGAAAAAAAATACGTGCGGACTCATTTTACGGACTTTAAATAGCTTGTATAACTTCTAAGGTACAACTTTCAGTAAAGTAAATACATTAAGTTTATGTAATTCACTGAATCAGGCATGTATCTGGCTAAAACATCAAATACTGTTGCAAATCATAACCTTGACGGCCATTTGCTTTTTTCGATATTTGTAGCATGGGGTGTAATTGATCATTTCTGAGGGTTTACTTTGATTACTGACACCCTCATCATCATCATCATTTTCATATCAGCCGAAAGACGTGCATTGCTGGACATAGGCCTTCCCCAGAGTGTGCCACAATGAGCGGTCCTGCGCCACCCGCATCCAGCGGACTCCCACGACCTTTACCAGGTCATCAGTTCACATTGGGGGGGGGCCTACCCATGGTGCGCTTTCCGGTACGTGGTCGCCACTCGAGAACCTTTCCGCCCCAACGGCCATCGGTTCTACGTGCAATGTTATCCTTATGTGAATGATAGCCTTATTTAATATAAAATAAATACCCTTTTTTTATTTGTCAAAGTAACCCCAAAACCACATAAACCTATATAAATCCTAAGCCTGTGAACGGTTTTTTTTAAATGATCTAGTGTTTTTTTTGGGGTCACTATCATAATCCTTTAAAAAAGGGGGGTTTTAAAGTAACTCTGATGTGAGTATAAAGTTGATCACCGACTTTTTTTTTTCTAAGAGACACATTAATAATCTTTTTTTTTTGTTTTTGCAATTGATAGAAGACCAAAAACTGATATTTGCATTTTTTTCCTTATTTTTTTTAACGTTTAGGGAGGCACAGACGTTTTAATTCTGAAATTGATCAAATTAACCCCATTTCACGGTACCGGCGTTTAGTTTTATTTGATAAAAATTCTGGCATTTCGTCATACTTTTACGGTGATAAATCGTGAGGTGACAATGATTTGACAAGAAAGTAAAACTGGTTCACATTCTGTTTATTTCATGCATGTGATAAGTAACTAAGTAATTTTTATTTATCTCCTATTCTATAGAGTAGTCTAACAATGGAAATAAACTCGGTAATTATTTCTAAACCTATAAAGAACACGCAATAGAAAATACATTCACGCACGTACAATCAACAATAGGGGTGGAAAGAAAAAGCACTCTCGAAGAATACTAAGCAGCTCCTTGGATAACCTCACTGGGCTGTTTAAACAAACTGACTCTAATGAAAGCTGCCTGTCGATTTCGAACTACGTTTATTTGCTAATTATTTTCCTTCAGCGGCAGACGTAAAGTGCCAATTACCGCCCACTGTGGGAAATCCCGCTCCCTGTCCACAAGACTTAATGTAAACATGGATGGTGATCAAGAAAGTTTCATCTCAATCTAAATTATTTTAAATTGAATCTGCCTTACTCACTACGTCCATTCATGAAAACAATGTTTTATCTCAGAACCCGTGATGCCACAATAGACCCATCGTGGAGAAGGAAAGTGTTTTTTTTTTACGTCTCGCTTAGCCATAAAGTGGCAACTGTGGCTTGGGGAGCGTACGCTCGACGGGCCACTGCCTTCCAAATTACTAGTTAAAATGCCTTAGTAACGGCATAGCGGCTACCACGAGTACAGTGACTAAAAACAAATTCATAGAAAATACCATCGTGCAGTACCGCACCTTGCTAAACTGCACTTTAGATGGCTCATTTATATTTAAATAAGGGGGTAAAACTGAAGTATGGTAACGTACTTTTCACTGCGGTATAGTTAGTAATTATGTATAATAATCAAAGATATTCGAAACACAGTACGAAGAATGTGGACCAAAAATTTAATACAGCAGTTTAATGAATTTTTCACGAATAAGTTGTTGAGCTCATACATGCTAAAGCATATGGTAAATTACGTTTCTACTGCGTTTTAGTTGGTTATGGTCCAATATTCGTAGCCGTAGACTTTATAATTGTGGTTTAAGTAGTATTTTGTGTCCTACGCTAGTCCATTACTGTACTTTAGGAGATTTGATTTTACATGTTCCAGTAGTTCAAATCAGATACCGCTTAGATACACATGTGCGTCTTGTAATACCGATTAGGCGATTAGAAATCATCAAAAAACAAAACATCCAAAAATACCCTGTTACTGCACTTTAGGTTCTGCACGGCAGTAAAATGTTGTACTCACCATGGCCAGTAATAAAAAAATCAAAAAGGAAATATTCTTTTCATCTCTCTTGCTCTGAAAGTTGATTTTTCATGGGCATATAGCTGGGTGGAAAATAGCTTTTTCTCCCCTAGGGTGGAAAGTATTTTTTTTTTATTGTTACGGTCAGCCACGGAGTCGAAGATAATAGAGTTACGTCAAATCATTAAAATAAAAACTTTTCACAAATCGACACTCAGCTATATGTACCTGCATTAACGAGTTGTTTATTACGATTATAGGTTGATATTAAATTATTTTTCCTCACAGTCGAAATGAAAAGTAGAGTGTTTAACTCGGGTGAAATTACCCATTTAACCCTCGAACAATTAAATGGGTCACTTTCAACCCTTGGTTAACAATCTACTATTGTTTTACCACCGTAGTGGGTAATTTACTATTTTGTGCAAGTAATTGATCCAAGCTACAACAAAAAAGCAACATCAAAAAAACATCATACCTATATATTATACAAGACAAGGTTAGAACTAATACAGTTTATCAGACATCAAAGGAATACATAATTCAAGATGTCTCTGCTAACTAGCACCGATAATTAATCATTATACGACTATGAATACATTAGTGGTAGATGGGTTTGGATTTTCCTGATTGATCTCTGGTTCGCTGTCAGATGAACGTTACTGTTGTTAAAGATGTAACACGACGTGCTAACATGATTATAACAATTGTAACATTATCCACTTACCGATAATCTGAAGTGATTGACGGACCAGAAATGTGAAGTCAACTTGAAAAAAAAGGTACAAGCAAGAGACCGAATGGCTGTTATTGAAGGTTCGTGCTCATAAAAACTGCCAGTTCAGCACAATTTTTGGCAGTAAAACCAGTATTCTTTGAAGGCTTTCGACAAGAAATGTTACACTTAACCTTACATTGATATTTATAAAGACCATAGAATTGATCCATATAAATATCAATGTTAGGTAAAGTGTAACATTTATTGTCGAAAGCCTTCAAAGTGGTGGACGGATTAAATCAAACATTTTCCCAAAAAACCTATTTATTATATAGAATGCACCTAAAGTTATAATATGCCACAGCTAGCTAACAGAAAAAACTGGGTATACAGGGTGGCTCATTCAAATCGGTCAGTATGGGAATGTCTGAAACTATAAGACATACGAAGATTTGTTCCTAAAAACCATGTCACCGATTTTGATAAAAATAAAAACTGCATTCATACATTTGAAAAAAATCTGTACCCAGCTCGGGAATCGAACCCGGTTGTTTTGAAAAAATAAACTTTCACTTTTTCTATTTAAATATCGATTGTGTAGGTCTTAAGCTGTAAATGTCTCTAAGAAACGTAATGTCTAAAATGAATAAAATGCATTGTTTTGACATACTTTAATTTATCATAGTAGGTGTTCGAAGTGACCACCGTTTTTAACACGTCTCTCTATCTACAATATCTACATACTTACTTTAAGTGGGCTTTTCAATTGATTGTTTATGTTTGATTACTGTATATAACAAAACTTCCTTAAAGATTTAATGCAATGCTAATGCCACATGATAAGGTGTATGTAACAAGTAGAGAGGTACAAACAGCCATAGAGACAATTTTACATGCCTGAACTTGTTGAATATTGTAACGGTGGTCACTTCGAACACCTACTATGATAAATTAAAGTATGTCAAAACAATGCATTTTATTTATTTTAGACATCATGTTTCTTAGAGACATTTACAGCTTAAGACCGACACAATCGATATTTAAATAGAAAAAGTGTAAGTTTATTTTTTCAAAACAACCGGGTTCGATTCCCGAGCTGGGTACAGTTTTTTTTCAAATGTATGAATGCAGTTTTTCTTTTTATCAAAATCGGTGACATGGTTTCTAAGAACAAATCTTCGTATGTCTTATAGTTTCAGACATTCCCATACTGACCGATTTGAATGAGCCACCCTGTATATGTGGGCTGCTGGTGGGTCGGCCAATTTATCGTTTGCTTTTGCTATTTCTATAATCAATTAAAATAGGGGCGGGTTAGTAAAGTATATACATCAATCCTGTTGCTAATAATGTTACCAACAAAATGTGTCTTAGTGAGAGCTAGTTAGGAAATAAGTGCATGCATGCTTCGTCTGACATAGAGATAGCGCCATTCGGCTTAGGAGGGCAGATCTGTTCTTAGTTAATTTTTCTTATACAATTGCTTCTGTTTGTTCTCCAATAAATACATAATTTTGAACTGTACTGAAATGATCTTGGTCATGATTTCAGCCGCAAGACGTCCACTGATGGGCAAAGAGACCTCCTTCAAGGATTTCACAACGATTGGTCATGCGCTACCCGCCACCAACGCTTTCCCGCGATCTTGACCTGAGGGGTGATCACGTTAATTTTCGAACGCACGTTAGGACAAATCAACTGTCATTTTCCCGTATAAACAGTGACATTTACCTGACGCGCGTCGTCCAGCAGTTCGTCGGTCCATCGCGTTATGGCCTTCTTACTCTACTTCTCCCGATGCGCGGTCGCCAGTCGAAAACCTGTGGGTTCGACCACATGCCCACGGCACGGCGTCGTCGCTGTGAAACGGCGCGTCGCACGCCGTAAAAACCCACGTTGCGGCACCGTAGAAATTCACGGTGCGGCGGTTTGAGAATCCACGACGCCACGCCGTTGATTTTTGCGGCGCCGCGCCGTGAGTTTTTTCTACGGCGCCGCGTTGCATCGTGACTTCGCACGACGCCGTGGGCTAGATTTCTACGGCGCGCGGCACGCCGTAAATATACATGACGCCGCACCGTAGACTTCTGCGGCGCCGCAACGTAAGTTTCTGCGGCGCGGACATGTATCCGAGCCCGTACTGCCCCAAAGGTTGTGAATTCTACGCGCAATGTGATTTTAAGTGGTAGTGGGTGCACTACAACATAAGTCTGGCAATTATCACTCACTGACCCTGGTTTTTCTGAGCACTTCCTCTTTGATTCGATCTCGCAGTGAATCTTTGAACATAGCGCACTCCATTGTTCTTAGGGTGACCTTAAGCCTACTTATGAAACACTTTGTGACAGTGGAATAGTTATTTGTTATACAAGAGGGGAAAGTTGTATTTTACCTGCGAGTGTTCATTTGAAACACGAGCCAGCGAAAGGATTCTATGATTGACCACGAGCGAAGCGAGTGGTTCAAAAATAGAATCCTGAGCGTAGCGAGTGTTTCAGCACACGAGACGTAAAATAACTTTTCACCCGTGTATAACACAAATCTTTTCACCTCACTACAGCGAGGAAAATAAGAAAAAAGTTAAAAAAAAAGTTTTAAAAAAGTTAAAAAAAGTTTTAAAAAAAAGAAAAAAAAGGTTTTTTTCAAGTAAAAGAAATAAATAAAAAAAAGTTTAAAAAAGTAAAAAAAAAAATGTCACATAAAATAAACAAAAAACCAAAAATAAACATTTAACGTTCTACGTCATAGTACTTTTAACGTTCTACGTCTACTCTCTTCACATGTGGATAAAAAGCGATTTTCTCAATACATATCAAACATACAAAAAGGCCTTTCCGAGCAAGTGAGGTGAAAATAATATTTAATGTCATTATTCATATCCATTACCTAGTCAGTTTGCATACGATTTCCCAACGACGCGCGACGTTTTCATTCTTAATTTGATCATGTCCAGATCTTCAATAGTAAGCCGCAATACTGAGTGAACACCCACGAGAGTAACATCTGAATCTGAACTTGCAATGCAAATAAACACATATATTCTAACCACAATCACGTATATAGGCAATTTTTTCTCTCCGAAAATAGGTTTTACGTGCTACCATACCCTTTATACTCGTACATACCATACCCTGTATACAATTTAAAAGGCAGAATTCAGTGCCAACTTTGCGTCGTATCATACATTATTTGTGTCCTTAAAATAGTGTCCGAATAATGTTTGCAAAACCGGTCAGATGACTGCTATATTTTTCCAAAACATCGTTGTGTGACAACTACTGATTCCCCAACATCAAATTTTCATTCCGGCCATAAAGTTTCAGAAAAAATGTTCCCGCCAGGAACTTCCAACAAAATGGATCGCATATTCTTAAATATAGACGTGACCGTTTCTTTATGCGACTTTTAAGCAAAATAAAACTACTTATTCTATAAAATAAGGTTCATGTTTGCTTGATACAATAAGTAAACGCGCCTTCGAATTTATCGTTTATTTTTTTATTCGGCTTCTTGCATTAAGTTATTCTACTGTCAAATAGATACTCCGCTTGATATTTATTAGGTACTGTCGCGACGCCCTCGTAATGGTATATTACTATACAATAAACTCTTGTATAATACAATAAGACTGCGTATTGACTGAGGACGTCACGATAGATTTATATATGATCTAAGGAGGGATAATTTGAATCCTACCTTAATCATCCAACGCAGTCCACTGATTTCTGCTTCGCATTCTGACACGACACACGACACGATGACGCTCGCGTGCCCACACGATGACACTCGCATGTACCACCTGTGGTTATAAATATAACCATGACACACCTGTCACTTATGCCCTAGAACTCTTAGCACATATAAGTTCTACCTACTAAGCAAACGGAGTTGTATTACTTCTTTAGAATATAATAATCGTCGTTCTTTGCACTTAGGGAGGCCAGCCACATAAGGTGTACTCGTACTCTGTATATTACTGTCTCTAATTTCTCTCCCTTCGGCCGAGCAACTACGGCCTCCACACTCCGTCCTCTGTCCATCTCGCATTCTCGCCTATCGGCCGAGCAACTACGGATGGACCTTCTCTCTATACTGACTTACTGGCGTTATACATACATAGAAGCAGTCTCAACTATGTCATACTGGTATCTAAGGATATTACATTATCCGGGTGATTTTAACTAATAGTAGTCAGGTCCTGGTAAGTCTGTTCTGAGTCTACGAGCTTTAACCTTCCAATTATCTCATTCTCCTAAGGGTGCAATTGCTATCCACACATAACGTCTGTGTGGATAACACGTGACTGATAACCAAATGCCGATAACGGCCATGCCTGTCCCTTAGCATGCTTGACCACACTGGGCCTCACCACCAACACCACCTCCACTATTTGACCACACTGGGTCTCGTCAACAGTCTGGGACACAAAGCTCACGTACACGTATACGGTCTTGCTGTATTGGAACCTCGTCCGCTACAGCTCACGCATAGTACGATCTTGCTACCTGGACCAGGCTTTACACCAGGGTGCCCTGCAGCCACTCACCAACCTGAACCGTCATCCTTTACATGGATGGCGGCTCCCTCGCTCGTATAATTAGAGAGGAAACAAATCTGACACATGCCACGTTTCTAAGTTCATCTATGGGGTTGTACGATCTATCAGGGTAGGTAACTATTTCTTTGTTAGTGGCAGTACTTGGGCATTACTGTATCAGAAGTAACTATGCTCTTAGGCTACTGGTAGCATGTTATTACGATGGTTAATTGTCATTACGTTACTCATGATTTAGGAAATACACGACTACTATAAAACATTTAGAATATGTAGATTGAAGAACGCAATAATAGCAGGCCAATAAATCAGATAGAACAAATAGTACTAAGATACTAAGACACTTAGCTTTCAGAGATCAGCTGCGTAGCTCCCAGCTCCTTGGCGAGAACGCCTTCCTCAGACTACTTCAATACTCCGCTCCTCCGTGATAAATGAGGCTTCATCAACCGAAACAACGCTTAAATGCACCAAAGCCTCCCACTTTAGTCTACCCATAGCCAAAAATATATCGTAACCTTGCCAGTGCAAATAATCTCTTAAGGTGGCACCACACGGTCCGACCACGAGTTAAAGTCCTCGCGATATCATCAACTGCCATGATTCGCGACAGGTACTGAAAACGCCCGAATATCTGTGTGACCGTAAAGGCTTTTCGGGTTCAGGCCTCTCTATTCATGATATATTAGTATGGGAAATTTAATCAAGGTAGTGACCCGCTTCGCAGGTAAAGTTTAAGCTACATTGACGTCAAAGTTACACGAAAATGAACGTTAATGTAAAGGGTAATACGATAATAATAAGATACGAGAACCGCTTTAACTGGTGCCCGTTAACATGATAAAATTGGGATGGGTCTAGCAATTTACAAGACAACAACAAGATTATAAATTAATTTAATAAAATTAAAAAAAATCCATCATGTTGTGGCAGCTCAAGAGTCTTGAAAATATTAATGTTACTTGTATAATTTTTCATTGTTTGGTCTTACTTTGTGAAAAGCAAACTGCATTTATTTTTACATTTTCACTAATCTTGAAGCTTGAAGTACAGCTTATCATTACATTTGTTGTGTTAATATAGCTACATGCATGGTTTTAAAACACAAGTCTGAAGTCAACGACCCGAGAAAAATGTTATGAGCAGAACGTAACGAACGGTGTCAGAATGAGACATTAAATATGGACCGTGTTCGGGACGCTTTACAACTACTAATCACATTGCGTTTTTTGATACGACAATTCGTGATATTGCGGTAGACTGGACTGACAAATTTTGTAAGTTGTAATTCATTACATTACTTATATCTTATATTCCTCCTCATTCTCCTCCAACTCTTAGTTAATCAATTTTACAAAAATAATTAGCATAGATTCTGATTTGAGGAAAGAAATAGAAGAGTACTTTGGCTCGAAATTCAAGTTTTTGTATGGGCCGCGCGCAAGGCCTAAGCAAATTGTGGTTATTAAATAAATAAATAAAACTCGTTCTTGCGCTCGAAAGCTAAGTTACATGTAGATTTATGGCCGCAAAGGTGTTGCATCATAGATGAAGTTGACACAATCATCGTCATGTTCATCACAATACATGGTAGATTTTGTGATATCGTCAATGTATCAATCGGCTATTCGAGTAGCTGCCATGTTACAAATGTAACGAAAACCTCGTGAATACCGTCCCGGAGTTAAGCCAAGTTCTTATTCGTAACTTCTAAGGATATATTATCATCTTCACGCCCTGTTCGTTAACCTAACAGAGTATAGGTATTCGCATTTCCCTTGAAAAAGAACCGTGTTTTTTTAGTTTTGCTTGCTTATTAGTCACTAGCTTCTGCCCGCGACTTCGTACGCGTATAAATTATAGCTTACATGTTATTTTTACGTATAAAGCCGTACCACTGGAAAATTAGTAAATAACGATATATCATTTTTTTTATTTGCACCACATCGGTGGCAAATACCTTTTGGTAAGTGGTTACCGTAGCCTATGGACGCGTGCAACTCCATAGTTTATGCGTGTATCGATTCATTCTCTTTCAATCAAAATACCCTAAGAAACGTCAACATCGTCAATAATATTTAATTTTAGTTGTTTAGTCTATATTGCAAACGAAGTACCTATCTACAAATAGTACAAAAGCTGGACTTAATGCCACAAAAGCATTATCTGTCAGTCAACCTTAAGTCAAAGCAGATAATATTTGGTGGGAAGTAGGATTTTACTATCTGATTTACTCATATATTTTTTTCCGGAAATTCGGTAGATAACAGTGGCATTGCGACCATATAACTTCAGTCGTGTATTTTCTGGAACGTGTTCTGTTATCGATTCTAAGTATCCCCAGCCAATGTGTTTTCAAATATCTTCCATGTACAGACTTTTGACACTCTTCAGCTTTATTATATGTATAGATAATTTGAATAATTTAGAACCAAGCATTATGTGCATCATCATCTTTTGTCGCTCTGGAGAGAACTGGGACACCAGCCGTGCTTTTTTTTGCCCATTATGCGGTTGTCTACTGTCGGTCCCGTATCGGACTTAAGTACGAGTACCTACATTGTACGTACGCTGCTTTAATCATCTTTTCATAGATGTAGGCCAATCATCATCATCATCATCATCATCTTATCAGCGGCTGATATGATGTAGGCCAATGATGATGAATAATTTAGGCAATTGAAAAAATGTATTGCTCAAGAATTTAAAGATTGCCTTTAGGAACTCCCAGCACAAACAAAGGTGGGAGAGGTTGGGCACAACGGAATGTCATCCTGCTCATATTTGGAGCAGCCTAACTGGGGTAGTACCGCCATTTTTACCCTGAGAACTTTACGGTTTCGCTCTATGAAAACACAACAATATATCGATATCAGCCATATTTTTACACCAAAAAATAGGTTGGGTAATTTGACTAAATATGTATTCATAATCCACCTAAATTTAATACCGATACGGTAAAAAATTATGAAAAGTAATCTTCAAAAATTCCGTAAAAATCAGGCGAAAATGGTATAAACTTTCTTTACTTTATAATTGACTATGTCTATATACGTTCTATGGGATACGCGCATAATCCACTTATTTTTGTTAATGAATAAACCTTTCTATAGGCCAGATGAAATTCAATATTATCTCAAGGTCGTAAAATATTTAATTAAAATGCCGTTATTTCCTGATGCATATATTTTTGGATTCAGGTAGTAAGTCTCCAAATTTGTGTACTCAAACATGTTTTCATTATAAAAATACTGATAGCATTTTTGCTTGCGGGTTAATTTTTTTTTATAACTTCCGGTCCATATAATTATTGACTTCAATAGTAAAAGTTGTTTAAAATAACATATAAAAGCCGTATACAAATAATTAGCCTGATATTGAATTATTTCCAAAAAAACCGTAATTTTCTCAGGGTATTTTATAGAAGACCGTATGCCATAATAAATAACACTAATACTTGCTCTGTAGGTAAGTGGTGTTGAGTTCCTGGTGGAGAGAAAGGTCGCCGTAGCCCCTGAGGTTGCGCTTTGTTGGGAGTGAGGGACCAATATTTGTGTAAGGTCTGAGTGGACGCTCCGCTACGAGCGGGGCGTGCAGCGTCCATATAAAACAAATGCAATTTATATGGACGCTCGACGCCCCGCTCGTAGCGGAGCGTCCCCTCAGGCCTTACACTAAGTCTTTCCATGTGGACACAACGAGTCCTCAAATCAATAAAGGGTTGGCAACGCGCTTGTGATTATTCTGAAGTCGTCCATAGGCTACGGTATCTGCTTAACATCAGGTACCGTATGGCGGTGGCAAACAAGCATACGGTTGATGCCAACAGACATCGTAGCCTATGGACGGGTAGGACTCCTCTGGAGTAACAAAGCCGACGAACAAAAGTAGACATGTGAACACGCAAAACGGGAGTAGAAATTGAGTTATTTATTTCAGATATAAACGACAAAATTGTGTCGTGTTTTGTTTCGTATTTCATTAAGAATTTAGGCAATTTTGATATCTGAAATCACAAATATGAATCTTAATAACGGAATGTTCTCCTATACTAACGAAACCTCGATTACGATTCAGTCATTGCAACGCCTTCCGCACCATTTACCGCGTCAATTTAACAAACGTAGCGAGTCCACAGCACACTTTCTAACAGAAATGTAACGTTTTTAAGATGACGTGTCATACCTAAATCAAATTTTTGTCACTGCTTGTCCAGTCAGCAGCAGAAGTAGATAAGCGAGCCGGTTCTTCAAAATGTCCTGAAAACGATTTTGCTACGAAATTAAAAGCGTGTGTAGGTCATTTTGAACACCCGGCCTGCTTAGCTACTTCTGCTGCTGACTGCCCCTGACGCATTGATGTCGCTTAATAGAGAGCGACCACACCGGTACTTATCGCTGCGTAAGTATACACGTTTGGACGTGTCGTCCATTCTGAGAGCCCTGCTTAGAAAATTATTTGGGTTCGCGCACAATCGTTTCCTTTAGCATACTCGTAAGAACGTGTAAGAGCAAACGAAAGAGACCCGAGTGCAATGGCAAGTTAAGTGCTCACTGGCTCTATACGGCAGGTCTTCTTCATACATTTTTAATCGCGCGTATATTGAGCAGCGATCTAGTCGCTTCTTTTGCCGTGTAATTTTAGACATTATTAATATTATTATGTTTGGCCGCACGGTCTCTGCATGGAAAATAGTTTACCGAGCGCAAGCTGGCGGTCATGATGAACCTGATGTGAGTCATCATTTAAGAGAATAACACTTTATAATCCCCGATGCAAACAAGGGGTAAGTCAAGGCTAGAAGTGTTTAAGCCGTTATATAACATTCCTAATAACATTTCAAATTAATCTGTATTCCTTATTGGGAATTTGGTGGATAGGAAGACAAATGCCACGACTTTGACGGCGGCAGGGGCATCGGCAGAACCCATACGTGGAAGCGCGAGATCGGAGCGTGGCCCCTCGCGCACACATTTGGCTCACCGCTGCCGCAGGCACTGGAAGTCATGGACAAGACCTACTTTCAGCGTATTCTATACGTATCGTGGCGAATATCGGTCCCTATAACAGCTGTAATCTCCGTACAATTTATAACCTTAAAACTTAAAATTGTACTGAGATGACAGTTGTCATAGGTATCAAGATTCGGTGTTGTCAATCCTTAAAATGCTTCAAATTTATAAAACAATATACCAACTTATAATGTCAATCGCAAAGTACTTATCTCTACAATATTATATTGAATTTGCTTCTGCTTAGACGATTTCCATTAATAAGATGAGGCGAGCCTCAATATTGATTGTTAGTGTAACTGTACGCCGTGCTATCATGCAACGAAATTGCTCAATCAAGTGATTTGATTGCTGGTACTCGAGAACTTAATAATTCCCGGGTTTATGAAAAATACAACTAATGAACAATAACCCTCCTCTCTTTCGGCAGTCGGGTAAAAAGGTTTATGCTCTGCCAAATTTTTTCACGGAAAGGTTAAACGTGAGTTCAAAAATGAAATGCAGATTTGTATTCCGAACCGTCCCGTTCAATATAGCTTATGTAAAGACTCACCAGATTTATAAAGGTAATAGACTAAATTGCGGAATGTCATTCGAATTCCTAAATTTTTATATGGCATCACAAAACAATGCTCCGCTTGCAAACCTCATATGAAAGTACACGGAAATAATATGTCTTATCACATTTTTTTATTCAAAGTATTCTTCTTCTTCTCTTACTTAAGAGCTAGGCTCTTGTCGGCGTAGCTCAAAGTAGGCCCTCCATCTACTCCGATCCCACGAAATCTCTTTGACCTCACGATATGACCCAACATCAACTCTCTTTTTGAGTTGCTCCATGTAGTCTATTCTAGGTCTTCCTCTTCCTCGCCTCCCCTCTATCTTTCCTTCAATTATGTTAAGTACGAAGTTGTCATGTCGTAAGAGGTGCCCTATCATCTTCCCTCTTCTATTTTCTAAGTTCCTAACTAACTGCCTGGTTTGCCCCACTCTATTTAGCACTTCTTCATTGGTTACTCTATCTCTCCAGCAAATTTTCTTCATTCGCCTCCAACACCACATCTCAAACGCTTCTAATATCTCCGCATCTTTCTGGTTCAAAGTATTATCTCATAAATATTATGTTATTTGTTTGGAAGATATGCTGCCAACAGACCGGTTATCACACGCATACACACAACACATGTCGAACTTATTTTCGTTTTCTTACGGGGTTAAAAATATAGGGCTCGCAATGAACTTGATTGAAGTTACGTGGCGCAAAATCCTCATTACAAAAAATCTAGACATGTGCACCCTTTATGTATTTCGTCAGGCTTTACTTAATAACGGTATCCCATCGCAATTACTAAACTTAATTTCCTAACTGAATCGTTTGTCCGAATTTTCATTTCGGTAAAAAGCCAGTTTTCTCGAAGACCCCAATGTTTTTGATTTTCTTTAAATACTTATTGCGTAGAATCCAATAGGTTAGGTTAAGTTTGTTTTATAATAGTCCTGAATTTTGTATGATTTCAGTGAAAACGGCTTTTGCCGGACTAGTTGGGAAATTATAAAAAAAATTATACATGATAAATGTTTATTCTCTTTTTTTTAAAGCTTATTAGCTACATACAAATATACCAAACCACAGTGCGGTTTGTTGGCAGACTAAGATCCAATTTTTTTTTTTAAGTTTTTAGTGATTGCTCTTAACAACCTGTATCAGCACTAGAATTTGCCTTTATAAGAACTAGACTGTTGTTACTGGGTACTATGGTGTTAGGAATCAGCAGAAGATTGATTAGTCAGGTGTAGTGGAGGATTAATGGGGCCTCGTGCCGCCAGTCTGAGATATGTGCCACTTAATGCCCTCGTGATAGCGTTTTCATGAATTTAATCAAAATACAATACTTATTCTCCTTTATTTCATGTAAATCTGTGTTATATTTCTGTATCAACAAAGAATATTTTACAAAGGGGAAATATGCTAGGGATTATACTTGCAAACAAGCAAAATAAAAACTACTCATAATAATAGTGTTTATTTTAATAATAATAGATAAATAAGGATTTACCATTTTAATAATAATAATAAAGACACAAGATAAGTTTTATAAAGCGAGTCCAGTTACCGCGCACATAAACTCGCATAGATATATGCAAAAACATGTAAGAATTGAGTTAAATACTTTATTTGAAACTAATTGAATTAAATATAAATAAAAATAATCCTTTTTGGGTTCCATTATATAATTATATCGTCGTCTAGTACATATATAATTTACTTTAAAAACAAAGTTTTAACCGACGAAACGTCAATCATCCCCTATTTTCCTACACTTAAGGTTAGTTTTGTTTTTCCAAATCTATACGGGACCTACTTCGGGGTATACCCTTTCCAATAAAAAAAGAATTATCAAAATCGAACTACTTTGTAAAAAGTTATGCGTAGTCATACATAAAAAAAATAAAAAAATATACGCGTCGACTTGAGAACCTCCTCCGTTTATTTCGTCGGTTGAAAAATTACTTATAACACAAGACTTATTGAGCTCACTAGGGCGAGGTCGATTTGTGTAAGATTGTCCCCTTCTATATTATTGCATATTCAGTATTTAATTAAATATAACAATGAAATTAAAAAAATACACAGAACTTATTTTAACTATACCTAAAACTACGAGTAAACTACTTATAAAATAAAATAACATACAGATAAAATATTTGCCTCAGCTCGCCGTCGCTGGGCAACGTGCCCAGAAGGCTGGCAGCATTGCCACGTTGGATGGCAATGCTTATCCTCTGTGCGAGGTATGAGCCAGCTCTCCGGTCACGCGCCCCAGGGTCCTAGGGTCTTAACCACAAACAGCTCAAATATGCAACCACTGTTAACGTTTGCATACTTGCGCCGCTTGAGGAGCTCGGCCGAGTTGGCTGCAGAGCCAGCCTTCACGGAGGTGCCACGGAGATGGGAGAGTGCTAGGGTGTCGGTCGGCACATGTCGCGTCTCATACTAAAGGCCGTCCATTTATTATTTATTTATTTACTTCATGGAACTCCAGCTTTGGGGTGCCTACTACTACCTACAACAAAGGAGATGCCAATTACACAAAATATTCCATAGAAGGTTGCACACGAAGGGCTCAAACCTTTTTGGGGTCTTATCTCATCTACTCGTACCATTCCGTTTTTTGCAGGGTTGTTTCTATTGCAGCATCCCAACTAATAGACAGAAAAATATCTTGCATAACTCTATGTATTTCTAGCGCTGTTAAGACGTGCCAGATATTTCTGAGCCTTTGTCGTGGACCCTAACTGTCTTGTAAGCAATTATAAAACCTTTTTTTGTACTCGTCGATTCAAATCTGTGTATTAAGATTTAATAGAAAATACTGCAACGTCACTCTTTTCATCATTGAATAGTCTATGTTACTTCCGAAACAACCGAAATAACTATTTCGATATGCTCTAGACAACCGAAAAAAAATTTAAAATAGAACTTCGTATTTCAATTATATGTGTCCTTGTTTAAGGAGACTCGATCTGATACAAAATTGCCAATCTATGGCGTTTCGGAACGTAGCAGCATCGCGTAATCTGTCAAAAGTCTACTTATAATCGCTGCTGTATCCAGAGCATAAAAAAATAAAAACTACGCTTTGTGATTGGCTAGTATTTAGCCAATCACAGCACAGTACTGCAACATTACGGACGCCGGTGGTGTGATAACTTTTATTTACAAAGTGTTAAAAACAGGAGCGAATATAGTTCAGGCGGTGGACGGAGGCGAGAAATAATGAAGATGGTTTACTATTTTAAAGTTTTACAAAAAGTAAATAACGCATGTAGGGTATGCGTTCATTAGATGGTGAATTGAGAGTGGGGCGCGGTCCCGTCCACGCTGGCTGGCTGCAGACGCGTGTGAGTGTGTGTGTGCCTGTGCTTGCATGGCACACATACGCTGGGCGTTAACACATAGCTACGCTGAAAAAGTTAAAATAAAAACTAAGTAAATGAGTAGAGTGACGAAACATCTGTAACTCCTCAAGAAATAACTATTTCAATTATCTTGTGTAAAATAAGTCGGATAGTAGAACTAGACAATATAGTACTTACGATATTCAGTTTTCTTATATACTCGTATTAATGACTTAAATTAGTAATTTTAATGAACTCGTACAAAATGTATTGTTCACAATAGTGTCATACCTAATCAATCTCGTACTTTACTTAGGCGGTAAAATGTGATATAAACACGGTACTCGACTAAAAAGCTCTCTATTATAACACGATTGTGAAAAAGACTATTTCAGAGTCACGTGTTCTGGCTGCAAACATTTGAAAAACATTAAATAAAACAAAACACGTGCATAACGCCAAGTACCCTAGTATTTGTCGTGGAATACGGCCATGCGTAGGTATATGTATAAAATATCCACCTAAATGTTTTGGTATCGATAGCGATACACCTGTTTTTCCGAACGTTCGCGCACGTATACATAAACTAACCACCTTAACGATAACTATCTTTCGAAACTCCCCATTCATGATAGCATAACTTGTTAGTTTGCTCCCTCAGCCGCCCGTTTACTATCTTTGATGGCATCGTTTAGAAACAGTTGCGAACAGATTGCATTTCTGATATACGTGTTTGTTAGTGTTGAGATGCATCGGTATATTGAGTGATGTAATTGGATCATTCAGGTGGCGTAAGGCACAGTGAGACTTATAGCCTATTGAGAAATTGGATTTGTGGCGTGTGCTAATAGTGCCGGAAATCCTATGTTATTTTGTCGTATGTAATCTTAGTGCATAGCTACACCAACTTGAGAGTGTCACCTTTCTGACAATGTAACTCAACATGCATATTGGGTTCCACAAAAAAGGATTTGTCTCTTATCTTCATTTTAGTGATTGCCCGATTCCATCCTAAAAGAACCCAGCATCCGCTTGCCACCTAATCCCAAGTATTGTAGAGCCTACGAGCCTAGTGTTAAAGCGCCTCACGCCTGTAAAGAACCACTAAGATAGAACGTTCTGACGTCAGTCATTGCAGAACTGTCAATAATTTTTTTTATTATAACCCACCCTGGGTTACACCAAACCTTCTGTGATCGTAAGCGGTGTTCGTTAAAATCTGAATGTATTGAAAGTGTGTATGGGATGACACCTGCCGGCGCCATATTTAACTGTGATCGGTCTGTAATCGTAAATTGATGAAACCCCTGACTGCGGTAAGTTAATACAAACTTTTAGATTTCCTCTTTGGTTTATTTTGTACAGTCACGAGCTTTAATTTGGGACCCGCCTAAGGTGGAATATCGTTTAGCAAACTGAAGACGTTTAGGGCTAATATTTTTATGTAGTGTCATAAAGTTTACCATAGACAAGTTACGTTTACACGTGTCTAGGGGCAACCGGGCGCAACGATTCAAAACGATCGTTTCCGATTTTTTCCGAGTAATTGTCACTCGTCTTTTTGGCCCTGTCCTCTCCGGCCATATTTGTTATTTGCGAATATATTCCGTCAAAATGTCAGTTTTCTCAATTTTCTTGTCTGACACTGACGCATGTTCTTAATTAAAAAACCGTAATGATATAGGTAAGCTTTTTGCAAGGAGGTTATCAATTCAAGGACCCATTCGATAAGACATTTAATTGTCTTATCTTGACACTTCACCGCTATTATTGAACTGAAATTTTCGACCCTATTGCATTGTGAATGTTCTAACAACATTTGAAGGAAATGGGTCCTAAATTAAAGCTCGTGACTGCGCGTACCTGGTTATCAAAGTAACGAAGTGTGTTAAGTCCCACTTATATGCGGTCTTTGTTTTTAAAATGTAGTAAACAAGCTTATATGTAACGTAAGATAAACGACGTATAAGCATGTCTCAAAATGGTTTACTTCCATCAAGAAAACTTCCTTCAAAACCTCTCAGACACTTTCCACAAAGTACGTCTGCTCGTGTATAAATCATCTCAAGGAAATTTATTATACATCCCAGCTTAATTAAAGACAAACATGAACTCGGTTGTTTCTACCATAGACTATTTAGGCATCTTTATAGGCTTACCGACAACGACAGGCATCTTTATCACAGGACGGCCCGCAAGCTGTGTCGCGGCGAGATAGGCTATCCGTCTCTTTCTTATTCGAACATGTTAGGAAAATTATATTATAAATTGACAAACGCTTAAAAAGAGAACGATAGTCTAAATACATATGTCGCCACGACACAGCTCGTGGGTCGTCCTATGATAGCAGTGCTGCAGAGGCAACAACCGGGACGCTTTAACGTGCCTCGCAAAGACGGGAGCGCTCAGTTAATAACCATTCAAAGCTACCAACAATAACGGCTCAGCCACAACTTTCGATGCATCTTACGTAGGAGTGAGAGAACGGAGCTTGGCCTCTCGCTCCCACTTTTGGAACCGCATAATCGGGGCAACCGTACTGGTACTGCTAGATCATGAGTACCTACTCCAGCCAAAATGATGATGTTCCTTATACATACCGCAAATAACATTGTGCACACCCGCACGCACAATATGCGCTACAATGAGCACTTACTTGACTCTTAATTTGCATAGATACTAAGTAATATTTTAATTTGCTACTTGGTTGTAATTGAATACATGAATAACATAATCTGGACAATTCGCGTCAAATTTTGGTAACTTGGCTGTAACCTGGTTTCCTAAAGGACTGGTCTTGCCTAGTGTAGGAACTAGGCAACCTTTGTGAATGGCACAAACAAAATCTTGAAGATTATGTATTCTTTTAACTAAAATGTCTTTATGTAAAACTGTCTCAGAATTTGTCAAGATAGTTAAATAAATGTTTTATGTTTATTTATGTTTTACATATGTCCAAAAAATCATTGGTACGAAACAGGATTTGAACCCGCCATTTGAGAGTCTCACGCTTGAACCGCTTAGCACTCACTGGGCTACAACCGCTTTCAACGAAGCTTAGACACAAGGCCTAGTGGCGTCACTGCTATTTGTGTCGCTTAACTTCAAATTCAGATAAATCCACTCTAACCACTTCCGAGATAATTAAAATAAAGTGATAATATCGTTAATATGGTGATGTGAAAGGCAGTATTTCTTTTATTATGGCTAAACCATTAAATAAAGCCATCCTGTTCGGCAAATTCAGCATTAAAACCATCCATTCTTTACAAAAAAATCATATTTAGATTGGATTCTCATTCATTTGATATAATCGATTGTAATTTATCTATCTTTGAAAAAACTCAGTGTGGATTTGTATAATTTTGATTTAAAAGACCTGGATTTATCTGGATTTGAAAAAAATACGATTAGAAATTGTCAGCCATGTTGAACAAACTTCTTTCGCTGATTGGCTTGGATGGACTTACCTACATTTGAAAAAAACTGTCATATGGATATATCTGATTTTGATAAAATATTATGATTTTAATCGTATTTTTCTCAAAAACCAGACAAAATTATACTAAATCGATTAAATTATAACAAAACTAGTTTATTACCCTTTTATTTCATACCAAAATCTTAAAAAATGTCAGAATTGGATTTAACCGAGTTTGAAGTTAAGCAACTCATGTAATAAAGTTATATATTCTTTTCCACTTGCAAATATTTTTTATTCAAAGTGAATTAACAATTTTCTTTACCTTTGGCTATGTACGGGTGAAAAAGCAGTCTGAATATATTTGAATTTTCGACTAATGTAACATTTACCTAGACATTTGTAAGCGTTTAACCTGTCAGAAAAAGTCCGTCTATCAGCAAAAGAAAGAAAGCATGTCAAAATAATAATATTTTACCAACATGACGTTTTGTTATTCTAAACGTGAGACATATTTTCTCATTCATAAAACCGTGTATTCAAATCATAAGAAAGCGCTGAACATTTTATTCACCTGTCGGTCTAGGTTATGTACATATATACCTACACTATTTATAGTTTTATAGTCTGTAAACTCATCCGATTTCAATAATTATTTTACCTTTGTTTAGAACAATGATGTAGGTAATATAATAATATAAAAAGGAGGTAGATACGAAACGGTACGGTACGGTATTTCTATACGAAATTCCCTGTTTAAAAATTACCAGGCACATCTAACAGCTTGCTGAGACACGTTTACGTTTCCATTGACGACGCGAAACTGAGGCAAGTTGGTTCAATTGGCTCAATATTAGTGTGCCATTTGTGGAGCGCTTATAACCTATCTACCTCTATGTAATAACATAAAGACCGGCCAATGGGTGCAGAATGAAGTCTTTGGATGGACAAAGGCTATATTTAATCCCGCGGGATTGCCTGCGTTATTTGACTTATTTGCAATACGGGGGCGAAGCCGCGCGGACACCTAGTTATTATACAATTAGATTCACCACTCCACAGTTAAACACCTCTCTAAACTGGAGCAATGTAATAAATAACAGTACTTCCAACTCTTTATTGTACAGTACAGACGATAAGTTGGACATTACTTATGTGTGTGATGAGCGAATATTTGTTCCTGAGTGATGGAAGTTTTATATGTATTTAAGTATTTATTTTTTCTATATAATTATCTATATCGTCGTCTGGTACCCATAGTACAAGCTTTGCTAAGTTTGGGACTAGGTTGATTTGTGTAAGATTGTCCGCAAATACTTATTTATTTATTATTTATTATTACTCCACCGACAAAAGTCGAGCTGCAAAACCACTCACTTGATTTTTCGATTTTTAACAAGATAATGGCGTTAAAAAAAGAATGTGAGTGGTTAATATATTTATTTATGATACCTACTAATGATTGCCTTCAAGGACCTAGATAAAAAAAATCATTTAAAAAAAAACATGTTTAATGTATAAAGCTAAAATAATATTACGAAATACAAACAATAAATAACATAACACAACATCATCGTCATCACCATCAGCCGATAGACGTCCACTGCTGGACATAAGCCTCCCCAAACAGTGTCACAATGACCTCAGGCTGTTTTGCTTCTCGTAGTGGTTTTGGTTTTGCCATAGTATAAAGAGGGCAAAGTATGTTATCTTCATACAAACGCACCGCGCGCGGCTTCGCGTGCGAAGCAGGTCGAGATTTTGTTTGAGTGTGCGACAGGATACTGTGGCGCACACATACAAGCCGCGCGCGTTGCGTCTGTATGAAGACATACTTTGCCTTCTTTATACTATTGTTTTGCGTTCTGGTTGTATGTGTGCGTATGTGTCTGCAGTTTGTTGTATGTATTTACTTTTGTCGCGAATAAATGTTTTCTTTCTTTCTATCTTTCTTTCTTTAGTCTTGGTACAGTGCAATTTTGATAATGCAGAATATCTGCAATACAACACAAACGCTGAAGTATATTGGTAACATGTTTTGCACTTGTTCAAAGTTACGAGCATCTGTAACTTTTATTAAGTAACATATTCTCAAGCCAAAGTATCTTATTAACTGTTTTTCCCGTCTTCAAAAGTTACGAGAATCCCTAGCTATGTGACTTTTATTAAATAACACATTCTTAAGCCACTTTGCGGTTCCTTCGCTTGTCCTGAAACAATATTAAAGTCAAGCGGCGTAAATACAGCAACAGGGCTAAGTATATCCTGAGTTCATATTTATTTACAGACAGTTTCTAAACAACAAAGTGCCTTGGTGAACTTAAAATGCGTGTTTACTCAAGTAATAGTAGTAGTACGTTACAAAGGAAATGAATAATAGAATAGGTATGCAAGGTAATACACATTACAATAAGTTAACATTTGAACAATGGTGAACCTATCTCTTTAAATGACCTAATATCTTAAAATTAGTAACATAAATAAAAAAAATATTAAAACTATAAATTCTAAACTTAATGCCTACTTTGCCACCAGGGGGAACTTTGCCCAAGAGGAATATTTTAAAATTTGCTTCTGGCAATGTAGGCATGTTTGACGGCTTATGCCTTCCATTTCAGGGTATATTCGGAGCGCGCTAATGCGCCTCACCTCACTTGTCACGCCTAATCAGTTCAGCAGATAGGCAGGTAGGTACAGTCGACTACAAAGATAAGTATGTTTTTAATGTTACAAAATTATGTATGTATATCTTATTACTATGGTAGTAGGTTATAGGTTATAGGTTGTACGCGGGCTGGGTTTCCGCGACTCGACGTCATAAATGCGCCTATTTTGCGTAGGGGTTTTGGCACTACTGTTATTCGTGCCAACCCAGTTCCACCAGGAAGCCTAGCAGACCTGCCTGGTAGTAAAGTCTATGTATACATATTAGGGTGTTGCTTAAAAACTACTATGGAGATATGCAAACCTTAAGAATTTCATCAGTAGCGTCCCCTTAATCTTATCCAAAAATAAAAATAAAGATCTGACGTTCTTTTTTATCAGAACAATATAAGAGGGTGAGACATTGAAATTTCAAATTTTCGGTTTTTAAGCAACACCCTAATACATATTTTTGTAACATCGTAAGGATACATCTCTTTGTAGTCGACTGTACATTCTTTGAGTCCCGGGGCCTTACGCAGGATAATTTTCATCCCGGAAATCATCCTCTGAGGGGTGAAAATTTGTATGGAGCTACGACGATATAAACGAGTTCCACGTGGACGTCGTCTCGGGCAGAAGCTAAGTACTTCATAAACCATTGTAAACTTGCGGAGTTTGTATCCTATACTTAATAAACAGATGTGAACAAAATTTGGGTAGTATTTTTGAACGAGCGAACGAAGCGAGCGAAGTTCTCCGTTTCAGCTTGGGCCTATGGGGGTTTTGGCGGCAGGAGACCAGTGAAACACGCAGCGATCGATATAATAATGAACATTTATTTACAAACGTAAACTCCTTATATACCTTTTCCCGCGAGCACAAAATGCATAGGACGGGTACATGAGAATACCAAGATTTCCATCCACCCGACGCGAAAATAAGTTGCACGAGAGCAGCGCGCGATATCTTGCCTCTCGCTCCAACCGCTGCGTAAATACCGACGCAGCGTTAGCGCGCGCCTCAGTTGCCTCCGGCCGCCGATGCACGCGCATGTCCCATATCACTCCCTCTCAAGCGAAGCGAATCCTTTTCGTCACTCTGCCCGACCTCGTAATATATGTTTGAGTAACGGGATTTGATATAGGCTCGGTGTCACTCGCGACCTTCTCGTTGCAGATGTATGCTGGTTTTAAACGCTCAATCGTGACGACTGTAGTTCTTCGTGGCATCTGTATTTTGAAGTACTTTTCGTATCGTTTGAGAACTTCATAAGGGCCATCATACGGTGGTGTAAGTGGGGGTCGCACCGTATCATTACGCACAAATACGTGTGAACACGATGACAGGTCCTTGTGAATGAAAGGACGTAACTGCGTTGCGTGCGTATGCGATGTGGGCTTGAGTGACGTCATGATCTCAGTCAACCGCTGTACTAATTCGGCGTCGTCGATTTTGGACTTTGTAGACACGAAGAAATCCGCTGGCATGCGCAGAGTGGACCCGTACGTCATCAATGCTGGACTTAGATTGTTGTCACTTCGTAATGCAGCCCGGAGACCAAACAAAACTGTAGGTATTTCTTCAGACCATTTTGAACTCTCGCCCCTTGCCATAAGAGCGGCTTTCAATGTGCGATGCAGTCTTTCAACTTGAGAGTTCGCTTGTGGATGGTAGGCCGTAGTACGTATTCTGGTGGTCCCAAGTTTCTTGAGCAGGGCGTTGAAAAGGTTAGATTCGAAAGAGCGCCCTTGGTCCGTCGTGATGCGAAGCGGGCATCCGAATCTCGTGATCCAATGATCGTATAGTACTTTAGCAACTACAACCGCTGTTATATCGCGCACTGGTATCGCTTCAGGCCATTTAGTGCAGCGGTCGATCATCGTGATGCAATATCGATAATCATTCGATATTTTTAGGGGACCCACTATATCGATATGTAGGTGTTCGAAGCGCTCAGACTGCGGGAACTCGCCAATGGCAGGAATTACGTGCCTATGGACTTTAGCACGTTGACATCCAATGCACGCTCGAGTCCAAAGTGCAACATCTCTGTTTATCGCTGGCCAGAAATATTTTGATGCCATTTGTTTTCTAGTTGCGCGCACTCCCGAGTGACATATATCGTGTTGCGCTTTGTAGGCAGCGTAACGATAATTGACTGGCAGGAATGGCCGTGGTGTCGTGGTCGATGGCTCACACGTGATTGGTTGGCGGATGGCTGGCAGCGTGACTTCTGCGAACTTGAGGTTTTCTTGCAACTTCAGTTTCTTTAGTTCTTCGTCGATACTCTGGTCGTAGGCAAGTTTGTCGAAATCAATCACCGACGGACATTGAATTTCTTCTATTCGTGATAAGGCATCAGCAATACTATTTTTATCCCCCGGAATGTACTGTATGTCCGAACAAAATTGGCTTATGAAGTGGAGTTGTCGCTCGCGTCTCGGTGTATCGCTGCTGCTTGCTGAGCGTGTAAGTGCTTGTACTAGGGGTCTGTGATCCGTGTAGATGATGACGTCATTGCCCTCTATCAGCCGACGGAAGTGTTTTACTGCTGTGTACATTGCTAGTAGCTCGCGATCGTACACGCTGTAACGGCGTTGGGTCGGGCTCATTGTTTTTGAGAAAAATGCCAGTGGTTTCCAATTGTTTCCAATTTTCTGCTGCACCACCGCGCCCAGACTGTGGTCTGAAGCATCAGCCATGATGCTAAGTGACGCGCCGTGGACAGGGTACGACAGCGTGGTGGCTTCCAAAATGCTTTGGCGGCATCTGTTGAAAGCTTGGTCCGCTTCGGAATTCCATTCAATTGGCGTTTTGTCCTTTTTCTTGGAGTTGTGTAGATATTTGTTTAGCTCTGTTTGGCGTTCTGCTTGATGGGGTAGACAGTCACGATAAAAATTCAACATGCCTAGGAATCTTCTTAACTCACAGACCGTTGTTGGTCTTGGGTAATTTGAAATTGCCTGAATTCGTTCTTGCGTAGGACTGATGCCATCGGGTGAGACTTCGTATCCGAGGAAATTAATTTTCTCTTGACCGAACTCGCATTTTTCGATATTGAGCGTTACGCCGTATTTGTCTAGGCGCTCCAGGACTTGTTGCAGCAGTGTTTTGTGGTCTTCTTCGCTGTCAGAGTATAACAATAGGTCGTCGACGAAGCAAAAACAGCCTTCGATGCCCCTCAAAACGTCGTGCATAAATCGTTGAAAAGTTTGACTTGAATTTCGTAGTCCTAGCGTCATGGCCTTAAATTGGAATAGGCCAAATGGTGTTGCAAGGGCCGTCTTCTGTGCAGCTTCTTTATTCATGGGTATCCAGTAGTATGCCATCTTCAAGTCCAATTTAGAAAAAATCTTTTTATTGTGAAGCTGGTATGTGAAGTCTTGTATTCGTGGTAGTGGGTAACGGTCGGGTTGTGTTACGGCGTTGAGACGTCTGTAGTCACCGCATACACGGAGTGATCCATCTTTCTTCTTGACAACATGGAGTGGGCTCGCCCATGGACTTTTTGAAGGTTCACAGATGCCCATTTCCATCATGCGCTCGAATTCCGCCTTCGCCGCCTTATATTTGTCGAGCGGTAAAGGTCGTGGCCTTGCAAAGAGAGGGGGGCCGGTCGTCTGGATGAAATGTTCCACGTTGTGCTTGACCGGCGACTTCAATGACATTGGTCGTAGTACGTCTGGATATTGCTTGAGGATGTCGTAGTATACTTGATTACTGCTCACCATGTGGACGGTTTCTTGAACTGTGGTAACTGCTACTGCGTTAATTTGTAATTCCGTTGTTTTATCGATTAACTTCTTGTTGTGCAAATCGACGAGTAGTTTATAGTGACGAAGAAAGTCTGCTCCGAGGATGGAGGTCTTCACGTCAGCCACAATGAAAGTCCAACGTAAGTCGCGACGCAGCCCCAAATTGAGTTTGATCGTTTTTTCACCGTAGGTCTTGATTGGCGTATTATTTGCTGCGTATAACTTGTAGGTGCTTGAAATAGTGTTTTTCTTATGCTGCGATGATAGCACGGAGATATCGGCGCCTGTGTCCACGAGGTAACGTTCTCGAGTGTTGCGATCGAAGACACATAGGCGGTTGCTTGCTGAGAGAACACCGACGCCCGCCAGAGTCGATGTTGGCGTTAGTTTTCCGACGTTTTATTTCTTCTGCAGCACGGTGATTCGCATCTTCGAGCTCTGTCTCCGAATCGAAAGTGGTAACGGCACTGCCATTCGGCATCGCCGGGCTTGCGTGAGGTTCTGCCCGATGACTTTGATCTTGACCGAGAGCGATCGTGAGTGCGAAAAGGACGGCGATAACGTTGCCGGCCTCCTGATCGTAGCGCCGCAATTTCAAGCGTTAATTTTTCGAGTTGTTTGGATAGCTTCTCGAATTGCGGGCTTCCGAGGTTTTGTGCTGCGTGACTGTCCATGGTTCGAGATACTGTAGCAACGGTCACGGGTTCGGTGTGTTCCAGCATCTTGTCCGCCATGGCTGCTAAGACGTCCAGAGATGATTCGGTGTTGACAGAGAGAACTGCGCGTACTTGTACTGGTAGTTGATTCATCCACATGACTTTTAAGCCGTCGTCTGGTACCATGTTGCCCCCTAATTCTCTCATTCTTCGTAACAACTGCGTTGGTTTCTGTTCTCCTAGATCAAGACCGCTTATGAGCTTCTGAAACTGCCGGGCTTCGGATTCTTCGTAGACCGAAAGGAGACGAGACTTGAGCGCAGAGTACTTCCCAGCGGGTGGAGGTCGCAGAATTATATCGCTGACTTGTTGAATATCTGCCGCTTGCAGCACCCCAAGTACGTATCGAAATTTCTGGTCATCGCCTGTCCTCAATGGATCGACGAGAGCTTCAAACTGAGCAAACCATAAGCGAGGTTGCTCTCGCCAAAAAGGAAGTAATCTTGATTGGATGGAAATCCCCGCGAGATCATAGCTTGTTGACGGCGTTTGTTGCGGGTTCGTATCCTGATTTTGCTCTGCTGGTGTGTTTCTTCGCGGACTCGGCAAAGGCATCGCGCGTTGTTGTTCTTCTTCTTCATTATCTGCCATGTTCCGAAATAATGCGTCGACGGGTCACCAACTATGGGGGTTTTGGCGGCAGGAGACCAGTGAAACACGCAGCGATCGATATAATAATGAACATTTATTTACAAACGTAAACTCCTTATATACCTTTTCCCGCGAGCACAAAATGCATAGGACGGGTACATGAGAATACCAAGACTTCCATCCACCCGACGCGAAAATAAGTTGCACGAGAGCAGCGCGCGATATCTTGCCTCTCGCTCCAACCGCTGCGTAAATACCGACGCAGCGTTAGCGCGCGCCTCAGTTGCCTCCGGCCGCCGATGCACGCGCATGTCCCATAGGCCAAAATAATTTCGTATTTACTATTGTCCAGCTGTTCTCCTCTCTATAGGTCATATTTCTCAACTGATTCTCGTGAAATTTTGTGAGCAGGTTCAATACTAATTTAATAGTTTTTTGTCAACCAAATTTTTAGTTTAGAGTATTGTAGCAATTTAGTGCTACTATTGATAATACCACAATATGGTAGTTATTATGTATCAACAGTGGTTATACATTCATACTGTAGAAATACCTAGATAATAAAAGTTTTTTTCCCTTAAGTATGTTACAAAACTTAAAATAAAGAGTAAATAAATATGTCAAAGATCATGATTTTTGAAAGCAAACGACAGGCACCACATTGGTTAACTTATCTTAGTAAACACTAGGGAATTAAGCATATCAAAACGCTTTAACACTCTCAATATCAAAGGAATACAATGAATAAATAAATAAAATAAATTAATTAATATTGGCGGACAGTCTTAGGTACACAAATAAACCAAATGAAATGTAAATTAAAGAGTAAGTAGATAGATAAGGTAAATGCACAAGAGTCATTCCCCGGGGGAAAGAAGAGCACTTTGTGCGCTAAAGTCATAAAGATACTCAGTAGGTCATACGTGAGCACTAAACTTCTAACCTTCTTACTAAGTTAAAATACGAGTAAAGGATGACGCACGCTAGAACGGGCCGTTATCTAAGAAAAACGACGGCGTTTTTGCGCGGCCGAGCCTTACCCGAGCCTCAGCCGAAGTCCGAAGCTGCTCGGTGTCAGCACGGCCCGGCCGTGGCTCAGCCGGGCTTGGGTATGGCTCGGCTGCGCAAAAACGCCGTCGTTTTTCTTAGAAAACGGCCCGTTCTAGCGTGAGTCATCCTTCATGGAGGGAAATATTTTTGTCATAGATTCAATGGATGTTTTTTTGGGATACTGTACCGTAGCGGTATAACAAGCGACTTTCAATCTGGAGGGCTCGTACCACTCTGTTTAAAAAACAAAACATTTTCAATTTTAAAAGTGTACGGAATAGTACCTATCTGTGTGGATTTTCGGTGAAGGAAAATATTGTAAGTAAACCAGTCTAATCCGAATAAGGTCTAGTAAGAGGCAATGTGGCGGTCGTTTTCGTAAAACTAGTGCCTACGCCAAATCTTGGGATTAGGTGCCAAAGCGTACCCGGCCTCTTTTAGGGTACAATCGGGAAAAACACTGAGAGGATGACGATTCAATTGAATGTTGTGCTTTTATTTTGTTTTATGGGTCTGAGACAGCGCAAACACATTTAACAGAGCTGTCACGTTGACTGGTTAATTAGCCAATTAACGTGTCCAGTTGAGATGACAGTCACGTCATTAGAAGGTCATATCACGCAACCTACGCCGTAGCGCGTAGCTGCGTTTGTCCGCTCTGTGTGGAGATCGCACGTAGAGCCATGGCTTATTATATGGCATTGTCCATATTATACAGGGTAGACCCTGTAGCAGGAGCAAAAAATGAAACGGTAGGTTATTTAGTTTGTAAACCATTATTTCCGAGTGGATTTAATTGAAAAAAAATATATGTGTATTTTTTTACTCTTCTGAAATGCTATAAGTATTTTTTTTTTAAAACACAAAAAAAAATAACAAAACTTAAAAAACTACAAAAAATACCTTTTAAAAACAAAAATGCAAAAACTTCTCATTACATGAATACCTCAAAATCTGCATTGACTGGCTGTGATTTGATCTCGTGGTGCTAAGATATATTACTTGGAGGTTGTAACTTTAGATCTAAATTTCTCCGAATTAAAAAAAATAAGCAAATGAGACACAAGGGGTGCTGCAGATGCTCTAAGGAAGCGTCCTTTTGAATATTTACTCCTGTTACAGGGCCCACCGATATACAATTGACAGAAGTATCGTAATGTAAGTTTTTGTCCACAACGCACATATAAGTAATTTGTTTTTAAATAACAACAATTAACAGTTTTGACAGGTATTATAAACAAAGGAAATACTAACTCATAAAGCGACCAAAGTAAATTCTAAACTCCATCCACTGTGAAAACTGTAAGCACTAGTTGCAAACCCAGAACAGCAAACAGTCTAACACAAAACTACGTAAAACAAAGAATATAGCGGAAACAGTTTGCTAACATAACGTTTGCACTGAATGAGTCGAAGTTGCTTTTGTTTAATAAATTGAAGTTTCAATTGTTTACTCTCAGCTGCATGTTTTAAACATGTATATTTCTTGTTTGCGGACTTGGAAATACTCGAACTTAGCACGCGTGGTGCATTATTATCTGCTAAATTGTATAATGTAGTCGTATAACTGGCCTTACCTTGGATTCTGATAAAAGCCTACATTCGATGCGGAAGCGTGATTTTTTGTTTTGTTTTCAGACCGAAAAACTGATCTGAAAGTATATTTTTTTAGAATGTTATAGAATCAACTCGTACAAAAAAAACAAAGAGAGCGGATATGACGACCGCTTTAGCCTAGTTGGTAGTGACCCTGCCTACGAAGCAAGAGGTCCTGGAATCCCGGTAAGGGCACTTCTTTGTGTGCTGAGCACGAATATTTGTTCCTCAGTCATGGTTTTCTATGTATTTAAGTATTTATTTTTCTATATAAGTATCTACATCGCCGTCTAGTACTCATGGTACAAGCTTTGCTTAGTTTGGGACTAGATTGATTTGTGTAAGATTGTCCGCAAATATTTACTTATTTATTTACACTTATTCTACCTACATGTCTAATTTAGCCCGAACGTGCTGACGGCGCTTTGTGGTATTAAAATCGTTTGTTTTGTGACAAGGAGATGATAAAGTCGTTGCCCTTTGCATCACTTTCTGTGTTTCGTCTTTATCGCGTGAAAACGGCATTGCTCGAGTGTAATAACTAAAGCAACTTTCATCGTTTCTCAAGCCTAAATATCTTTGAAAGTAGGTTGTTCATTAATAATCTACTAAATATAATTACTTTGAAAAATGTATAATAACCTTATAATACTGCCGGTTATCAATATACACGTAGTTACTTTTATTAGCTGTTGATGTTGTGAAGGGACGCCTGGCCGGAAACAGGCGGGCAGTCGACCACTCGTCGCGGTCATTCAGCCCAGTTCCCTAAGGTTTGGGCTCAAGGTTACTGTCCCAGCAGCGTTCCCAGATCAAATTCTTCCATTCTTCTTGTTTTCCTGCAGAACAGAAGGACATCTTTAAGGTTGATATCGCTCAATATCCGCTCCTCTAACTTTGAACCGCGTTACGTTTATTAGCTACTACGACGCTAAGCAACGCCAGTACCTGGATTTTTAAATGCCATCGAGATGGCTTGTCATCTTCTAACAGGCAAGTTTTATGGTGCGCTAATAGTCACCTGAGAAAGAGAGAAGAGGAGGGCCTCTTCTTTCTGTCTTCTTTCTCCTCCTACTGTACTCTTTGTATTTCTTATTTTGCCCATAAGGCCGTACAGGCAGGTACCCTGAGCAAGAGGGTTTTGGGATTCGGTTCTAATTTCCGTTCCGGGTTGGAAAGTTAGTATTTTTTACTTTAGTTTTATACTCTAAATAGTATAAAACGAACACAACAGTTACAACACACACACAGAACAAAAAGAACTGGCAATTGCGTAGCGGGTCCTAATTGAAAAACGGGGTAAAGCTAGGGCGATCATTGTATTGCCATTATTATGCAAAGAGGGCTCATCCCAAGATATTCCGAAATACCTCATTTATCTGCGGATAGTTATCCAAATTGGGGTCTAGGGACTGCAAAGGGATTAAACCTTTCTAAGCCTAAAATAAACGCTTACCCTGTTTAACTATATTTCGTACTATGGTGAAGTCATCATCTAAAATTCACGTTCATAATAATGATATCTCGTCGCAATGAAGAGCGTTCAAAGCTCGCCCCACATTTTTATTGATGTAACACGCACTTGATAAGTTACGCAATTAGCCTGCAGGGGAGTGACAGTGGTTGGAACGCTCAGAAAATTGCCTATTTCTGTCTTACCTCATACTTCGCCCATGCTCCTGCATTGCTGCTTAGGTATCATACCTAGTAAAGATAGTTCTTCTCATCTCATCTTTGCGTGCGATCGTGTTTGTGCATGCGGTGCAGTAACAACTGCTGCTGTGTGGGAGCGCGCTATTGCAATATAACTAACGTCACACTCACACTAACACACCCCTCTTGGACCGCGCAGGAACATACTCAGATTATCGGCCCGCCTGTTTTTTAGTTGCCATGTTCAAAATTATATCAAAAGTATACTATGTAGGATACAAAAGTCATAATTAATATCCCAAATAGTGAAACCCTTTATGAGCGGTATAATTACCCTTCGTTAAGCGGGTTTACGTGATCATTTAAGTACAAATACCGTTATTAGGCTCGCTTGCATTGTCCTGTAAAATGCAGTCTCTCCCATGCAGTCCTCTTGACGAGGAACCGAATTGCATAGAGAGCTATAGATAGCATGCGGTCACGATCCTGTCATGAGGGATCGACTAAGAAGAAGACATATAAATATGTAACCGCCATACGATAAATAACTAAATTAAAAAAAGAGATTTTTCTAAGACTATACTGACAGCTTAACCTAAGAAGAAAATTAACAAATTTTCGGGTGAAATTATTTAATGTGACCAACTTTTTATGAAACTGTCATTGGAATGGGGAATGGATGGAAATTTTAGAAGTGCATGATATTTTTTTTTGTGGTAGGAATAATCTTCCTTACCAACAAAAAAAAAGCAGCAGACTTTTCAGCATCGTCAATTGTTTTTGAAAAATATAAACAGTTTCCTCACTCACGTTTTGGGTTTAGGACGGCGAAATTACACTTTCCATGATCCGTCTCATATTACAAAAAAATATTTTAAATATCTGACCCTCACAATGACAAATATAGCTGCTGTAAGTAGCTGTCTATATCATTGCCAGTGTCAGTTTATCACGGATTTTTAAGATATTTTTTGTAATATGAGACGGATCAAGCAAAATGTCTCATTTGCCGTCCAAAACCCAAAACCTAAGTGAGGAAACTGTTTATATTTTTCAAAAAAAATTAACGCAGCTGAAGAAACTGCACTTCTAAAAATTTCATCCATTCCCAATTGTAAACTTCTCGCTTAGACGGTATAGTTCTTTTTTTAATGGACTAGTTTGATGCAATTCAGTCAACTCAAATAATCTCAAGTATATTTACTATATAATATGTTCTTGTTCATCAAAAGTTAATCCCTAAAATTTTCTCTATAGAAAAAATCTAAATTCGTCTCTTTATTTCCTTTTCTACCTCAGCTTACTCAAACAATACGTATATGACACACAATCAATTTAAAATGAAGGCATTTCACCACGTAGAATATTATAGAAGCAAATATGAATAAAAGATTACAAATTTTGATATTTACACACATTTTCCCAAGAAAGCCATACCCAAAGAGGTTTTCAAGAACCAAGGTGTTTGTCCACTCCGCAATCTGGCAGGTTTCTCAGTCGCAGGCGTTTTCCGCCGATAAGTATTTGGAAACAACTAGAAGGTTCGCAGGGTTATTATCATACATTAACGCACAACATGGAATCTTTGATACCTTTACAGCGGAAATCATAACATGTTTTGGCGGTTGTACTTTCGACCGGGTGTACCACCAATCATTATATGAGGCCTCCTCCTCTCTTAGGCAGGTCGCCCAGAGTCAGATTTCAGAGTTGGTTAATCGATAATCAACTTTATTTTCATCTACGTATGTAATAACACAAGTGAGACAAGCACAAATATTTGTGGTGCCCTTTGTCACAAGGCATTTTTTTTTGTGTTTATTTCTGATAAATAAGCTATTGGAGGTTTGATTGTAAGTATACATACCACGCCACAAACCAAATCATTGATAATTTTAGCACTTCGGTTTTTTCTTAATGTTGAAACCAAGCTTGGATGTGATCCAAGAAAAGGAGAAGATAATTTACCAATACAAGGATTTTTTTCTTTATCTTCTGAAACAATTCACCTCAATTCCATCAAGGTTTTTTACAGCTAACAAAGCCATTTATCTAAATTTTGTGATCCTTCCAGTAAAGCTATAGAAGGCACTTAAGTTCTACGGTTACATTACACCTGGCAACATTTCTCACCGCTAAAAGATAAAGTTCACGAACTCTGACATTGTTTTCACTTGTCAAGATTGAGCAAATTCAACTTTTTAAGTGAACAGAGTAGGTACCTAGGTTTATCTTTCGGATAAAGGTTAAAAGGAAAATTTTGTCGCAAACTGGGTAGTCTGTTCAAGGTAGGTATATTTATTAGGAGTGATTCAGCGATATCTTTTAGTGTTACGTGCGTTTCATAGTGTTTAGGTGACCGTTTTTGTTACAGCATGTAAATATCTAATGATGAAAGCCATGAAAGGTCGATGAAAATTTTTAGATAGGTAGGTTTGGGCATTTTGTAGCCGAGCCTTTGGAAATGATCTATTTAATGTAGTAAAATCAAGCCAATTTTGTATTTTTCACGTTAAACTGTTTCACGTATTCATGGCACACTCTGACGGCTTGACTAATACATAGAAATCGGAGCACTACCTCTTGGTCCCACGTATAGTGCATCGCTGTCGCTCCCGCCTCCGCTCGAAGACGTACCCGAACCTAGCGGTCGGGTTCGACCAAATAGGAATAAAGAATTAATCTGTGGTTAATGATCAAAATTGCATGGGGTTTCCATCATCAAACAAACTATATTCTTGTTTAATCGAGTCGTAAATTAAGTACTGAATTTTTATCGCTGACAATGAGCCAAACAGACTATCACTAATTACTAAAAATTCTGAATCCATAGTATGGGCTGCGGCCGAGGCTCGCCCGGAACGTCAATTTTTGCATCGGCGCGACCCACTCTTATAGGAATTCCTTCGCCCACTTCAGCACTTACCTAGTGCCTGATAGTTTCCTGGAAAATGCACCTGCCAACTCCCGTATTGCCCAGTCAATAAGGTCAAGATTGGCATGCTGTGACAGAAACAGGAATGGTATTCAATTATGCCATCGAGCGCTTATTGTGCCCCGATGCCCCCGATGAATAACGGCTTTGCTCGTAGTGTGATACAGCAGTAGGAAAATTGAATATGTATGAGGGATGCGGAAAACCTATTGCTAGTTGATTTGGTCAACACTAGTTTACATTTACTACACTGCATTTGTGCAATTGGTTTCCTTTTCCATATTAGATTTAACACATTCTAGCTATTGTTTTAGCCAATTTCGTTTAAGTCAGCTAAAATGGCCCGCTTAGCATACTCATGTTTTGTTACAAACTTATTGTTTTATTACCTCATCATCATTTCCTTGTCCTTATCTTATTAACTTGGGGTCGGTGTAGCATGTGTTTTTCTTTCTTCCTGTTTCTCACTTCCTTCGTCTTCATATCTTCGCTTTCACAGTCCATCCACCTTATTACCTGTAAATATTATATTTATACCAACGGGCAATTTCTTGTTAAAAAAATATTGAAATGAATAATTCTAATGTGTGATTTTAGTCATTGATACTTAGTTCATTACTGGAGAATTATTTCACTTTAATCTGAATACAGACATCAAACCCGAAATAAGGGTATATTGATGAGTTTCCTTAACTTTCAGGAACATTTGGGTATTATATTTGTTTTCATATGATTCAAAAGACCCCACGTGATTCAAAGCAACGTTCAATTCTGTAGATTATAACTAATTATAACAGCTGACAAATTCACGCTGGAGATGTTTTCAAAATTAGATTGAAATATACTGGTGCATTCGAATACCTCAAAATTCCAATAGCAAATTAAACTTCGTAAGAGATAATACATTGAAATCCGGGATTTAAATGAAATAAATGTCCAACGTAGCAACCTAACAATTGATTCTGAAACCGGGCCGCCTGTTGCATTCAATTATTGAAAAACATGCAGGTATGGAAATTTGCTAGGAAGTGTATGTTAATGACAACGCTTTCGGTTGACTTGATACATGCTTTTATTTAGTTACTAGCTTCTGCCCGCGACTTCGTACGCGTATACATTATAGCTTACATGTAATTTTTATGTCTAAAGCGACTAATGGATAATTTGTATATAACGATATATCATTTTTTAAACCACTTAAAATAAGCCTATGGACGCTTGCAACGCCATAGTTTATGCGTGTCGTGTATTTAATGCCACAAAGCATTATCTGTCAGTCAACCTTAAGTTAAAGCTGATAATATTTGGTGTATGGTATCGGGAGCCTTCACGAAAGAGATGAACGAAACAAACCAGCGATCTTAATCACGTTTATTACAGAACTGACATTACTGACATGACACATGGGAAATAGTGATTCTTAGAACCTACCCCCATTTCCACATATACTACACCCCACCACTTAAACTACACTTACAGCTACTTAGACAACTAATTACATCGCCATTAACCTTATCCTAATACAATAAAGGATCACCATAGCGTTCGATGGGCATTATATTCCGACGGTCTCTTGGTACTATCGGAAGGCCGGAAGGCATCGGTGGCGGTGGCGGGCCTTGGGCGTTGCCCAACGGACTGGGCCAAGCTAAAACCGAAACGGGCGCCCGCGATCTAACCTGGTCTACATGCCTCCTAAATTTTGACGATAAATCGTTTTCTGTTACCACTACCACGATTCTGGAGCCTATCAGGCTATCTACCTTTCCTCTTAACCATTTCTCCCCCGAGCCATAATCCCTAAACCACACGAGGTCTCCGACACTGAAAGTCCTGTCGGTCCCCCCCGCGGCCCGCGCTTGCTGGCCCTGCGCCGTCCGCACGCGCTGCTCAAGCTCGCGGCCCGGCCGCAGCATGTCAAGGCGACAGCGCAAGCCCCGCCTTTGCAGTAACATAGCCGGCGCCTGCCCGGTGGTACCCTGCGGGGTATTCCTATACGCCATCAAATATTCCTGAAGGGCTTCTTCTACGTCCGCATGCTCCCTAAATGCTTTTTTGAGAGCCCTTTTACACAATTTAACCGCCGCCTCGGCGGCCCCGTTTGACGCCGGATGGTATGCCGGTGTAAATGTATGTGTAATACCATAATATCGCATGAATGCATCAACCTCGCGGCCTGTAAAAGGAGGGCCGTTGTCCGATACGACCTGCTTGGGTAAGCCAAAACGAGCAAAAGTCTCCCTCAATATCTTGATAACTGCCGCTCCCGTGGTGCTTGCCATCAAGAATGCTTCCATCCACTTAGACGAGGCATCTGTTGCGGATGCAACCTATTTTGTACCTTTTTTTGTCTATTATTTTTATACTTTTGGAATGTTTCATTTTGTTTTATCAGTTGTCAATATATTGCTGTCGAAAACAGATTGAGTCGGCTTGGTTTTAATATTTTTCCTATATAAATAATCACTCCAGCTATACAGTCCATCAGAAGTCCTTTACATTTGATCCTTCTCCCGTCTTATAATGAATATGCGAAGTAGAACCAAGCAGCTGGCAACGCCGGCTAAAAGTCGTAAGGCGACACGTTCAGAACCAGGTGCACCCGCTGTGGGTGGGGTCGGTCGGTCCAAAAGTCAGGGCCTCACGAAGACTGATGCCACAGAAACACCCGCAGCTCTCGATATTGTTCGCGCGTGTCCCGCAACTACCACCACCGGCGGCTGCGGCTCCGCTGTTGCAGCCGAACATTTTGACGTTTCTCCTAGTTGCAGGTCGCACGTATCAGGGTCTTCGCGGTCATCAGCTACTATAAAAGCACGGAGGCTTTCTGCGGAGGCCGAGTTGGCCCGCAGAAGTATGGAGCGAGAGCAAGAATTGATGATTCGTGAGCAAGAAATTGAGATTGCTCGACAAAGAAAACTACTTGAGCAGGTAAAACAAGTAGAACAATTAGAAATGGAAGCTGCTCTGGCCGCTCAAGAAGCCGAAGAACGTTCCGCAAAGTCGGCCAGTAATGTTCATTCCCGGACGGCATCTTGGGTTCGCGATATAAACCAGGGTAGCTGCCTACGCATGACGAATGAGCCAACTGTCGAATTGCATCGCAATACAGGAAACGATGGAATTATACTCAAAGCGATTGCTGACACTGCAGCTGCAGCAAAAGCTTTGGCTTCAGGTCGTAGAGCCAACATAGAACTCCCTACATTCTTCGGGAATGGTTCCCAATGGCTACAATTTAAACGTCAATTTAGTAGTACTGAGTCTTCTCATTCCCCCGCAGAGAACGTTGCGCGTTTACAGAACGCGCTTCGCGGACCCGCGCGTGAGGCGGTCGCTTCGCTGCTCCACACGGCAGCTGCCCCCGAGGAGATCATGCACGCACTCGAGCGAACATTTGCGTGCCCGGAAATGGTCGTCTTTGGTGAGGTACAAGTGTTGAAAACGCTGCCGCGGCTTGGCGCCGAGCTTAAGGAGATTGGTATTTTTGCCAACAAGGTACGAAACAGCCTTTCTACTATGAAATTACTCGGTCTACGAGAATATTTACATTCACCTGAGCTATTTCATAGTATTTTGGGCAAATTTAACCCTTTAATGAAGATGAGGTGGTCTGACTATGCGTCAGAAATGTCAAACCCTCTCATGTCAAAGTTAGAACTTTTATCTGATTTTCTAACTCGTGAACACGAGCGTTATATTAAATTCGCATTATCTCCTGAAATAGGTTTTATTGCTACACAACAAAACATCATTGTGCCTGTCAATAAACAATTCAAACGTGAAAATATTCACGCTGTGACACATGACAATATTAAAACAGGTGACAAAACCGAATGCATTTATTGTAAAAAGTGCCATGATATAAAAAACTGTTCCGAATTCACAAGGTTATCAGTTGAAAACAGGTGGTGTTGGTTGCGTGAACACAAAATATGCTACAAATGTCTAAAGAGTAAATCACATCAGTGGAAGTTATGTAAAGTGAACCCTTGTGGTGTCGACGGTTGTACTTTCCGACACCATCCACTTTTACACGGCAGGCAGGATACATTTACATCACCGCAAACACACCATACACAGGCGTTCCATAATACAGTGTGTACAGCTGCGCTCAACCATGAGTGTGAAACAGAACTAAACAATATGAACAATACGGGGTGTACGGCACCGCTAAACAAAACTGAGTGTACTGCGTTCAATAATATTGGGTATGCGAATTTGTCTGAAAGGGATGCCAAACACACGCCGTGCTGTTCCAAGACTACACAGGAGTTGTCAAAAGAAAACGTCATGGTTTCTAATACAGGTATTTTAAGTCAACATGTTGGAACGACAACCAAAACACAACCACACAGCGCATTATTAAAAGTGGTACCAGTTATTGTGTCTGGACCAGCTGGCAGTTACGAAACCTTCGCACTCCTAGACGATGGCAGTACAGCGTCGTTAATTGATTCTAAAGTGGCTGCCCGTATCGGGGTGTCAGGGCCAGAGGAGGTTATTACTGTCAATGCTGTAGGTGGCTTACACAAAACTACTAAGATTTCTTATGTGGACTTTTACATACAGGGTAAACACGAATCTGACAGGTTTTTAGTCAATCGTGCCAGGGCCATGCCCTTACTCAGCTTGAGCACGCAAACATTGTCCAAACACACCGCACAGTCTTACGATTATTTGAGTGATTTAACCGATTATTTGACGTACACTGACGCTATGCCAACCGTGCTGATTGGTGCCGAGCACTGGCATCTGTCAATATCTCGTGATATCCGCGCTGGTAGTCGTAATGAGCCGGTAGCTTGTCACACCTGGCTTGGTTGGACATTGTATGGAGTGGCTTCTAGTAAAACGAAACCGGTTGAGTTTGTCAACCACTGTCACCTAGACCGTATTGAGCTTACTGAACATGAACGTTTAGAACTGCTAATAAAGGAGCAGTACAAATTGGACTCACTGGGTATTACCAAACATGAGAAACTTCATAGTAAACTGGATGCTCGAGCTGTTGAGATCTTACACAATACTACCACACGTTTGCCAACTGGTAGGTATGAGGTAGGACTTCCATGGCGGGATAATATTCAGTGCGTTCCCGACAGTTATCCGCAAGCCCTATCTCGCTTCTTAAGTTTAGAAAGACGTATGTTTCGAGAGTCCGATTTTGCTGAAGCGTACAAAAGGTTTATTGACAATATGATTGCCAAAGGTTATGCTGAAGAATGTGATCCTGTCACTTATTATGGTCATTCTGTCAGTAATAGGAACGGTACCAATGTTATCAACAGTAAACACAATTTAGTGGAATGTCCAAATAAAAATAACACTTCGTCAGGTTACATTCAATATGGTACAGTCAGTCCGAATAAAGTGCAACCAAAATGTCATGACTACATGTCAACCACAGACATGGATAAAATAAACTTAAAAACGACTTCTGAATCTTCTGATACAACTCAAAGTGAAACCAATACCGAAATAAGGTGGTATTTGCCTCATTTTGGGGTGTATCACCCACAAAAGCGTAAACTCCGTGTCGTCCATGATGCAGCCGCAATGAATCAAGGCGTTTCCTTAAATTCGTTGCTTCTTCAAGGACCAGATCTCTTAGAAAACTTATTAGGCATACTTTGGCGTTTTAGAGAGGGCGCTGTCGCAATGACAGCGGATATTAAGGAGATGTTTCCCCAAATACGGATCCGTGATCAAGATAGGGACGCATTACGTTTTTTATGGCGCGACGTTAGGTCAAAGAACACAACTCCCATAAAAGAGTATCGAATGACAGCTGTTGTTTTCGGGGCGTCATCCAGTCCATTTACTGCGCTGTATATCAAAAATAAAAATGCAATGTCACATCAGGATTTGTATCCCAACGCAGCCAATGCAAGCATTCACAGTTCCTATATGGATGATTTTTTGGACAGTCTTGATGAGGTAACTGAAGCTGCGCAGCTGGCATCCGATGTGGTGACTATCCACCGTAACGCCTGTTTTGAAATGTGTAGTTGGATTTCTAACAGCCAGGAAGCGTTGCGTCTTGTTCCAACTGAATTGCACGCTGCACAGCCTACTGAAGTGTCTCTTGGTAGTGAATCAACTAACGTCAGAGCCTTAGGTGTCTCTTGGGATCCTATATCGGATACCATTGGTTTTAGGACTGGTTTAGAAGGGCTCAAGTTACATGGTGTTTTTACTAAGCGTAAAGTTTTGTCCCACCTCATGAAAGTGTACGACCCACTAGGATTGCTTGGCCCTATAGTGGTCAAGGGCCGTATACTCCTTCAGGAGGCATGGAGATCCAACATTGACTGGGACACGGTTTTTCCACCTTCACAGGTATTAAGGTGGAACGAATGGTTTAAAGAACTGTCAGATATATCTAATATTAGAGTTCCACGTTGGTACGCTAAGGTAAACGGCGAGCCTCTGCACAGGGAGCTACACGTTTTTGCGGATGCGAGCGAGCTTGCCTATGCGACTGTCGCTTATTGGCGTTTTTTGTACGCAGACGGTACAGTCAAGCTTGCTCTCATATCCAGTAAAGCAAGAGTATCGCCATTGAAGCCCACTTCAATTCCACGCCTAGAATTGCAGGGTGCTTTAATAGCTTCACGCCTTGCTATGACCATCAAGGAATTTCACAAGAAAAAGCCTATTCGGACGTTTTTTTGGACAGATTCGAGAACTGTCCTTAGCTGGCTAAGAAGTGACGCACGAACGTTCAAGCCCTTTGTGGCCCATCGGATCGGCGAAATAACTGAAAATTCATGCGTTCAAGACTGGAGATGGGTCCCAACTGACTTGAACGTCGCGGACGATGCCACGCGAATCAAACCTCTCCATATCAACCCTAACCACCGATGGTTCACCGGCCCCTCATTTCTTCTGGCTTCTCCGGAAAATTGGCCTGTGGAACCAGCTGGCCAGCCTCCAGTTCATGAAGAGTTTAAGCATACTCCTACACTTGTGGTTGGGCATCTGGTTATCACCGCGGATTTCAGTCGTTTTAGTGACTGGTTGCGCTTACTGCGCGCCACTGCTCGCGTTTTGCAGGCGGCTTCTAAATTTCGCTCACTTTTGGACCGCGTTAGACACATTGATCACACTGATCCTAGCACCGATTTTAGGGTTCGTCAACGTACAAACGCGCCTACGTCCACCGCTCTATTACCCCTGACAGCGGAATTGATGCAAGCCGCAGAAAGGCACGTCCTGCAGAAAGTACAGTCCGAGACATTTGGAGAAGAAATTCTGCGGATTGAACGAGGAGAGTTATTGCCCAAGAGCAGTCGCTTAGCAAAGTTATCACCCAAGATGGGAACGGACAATTTGCTACGTTTGGTCGGCAGAATTGAGGCTGTAGAAGACGTCGGTACCGAAGTCAAATCGCCCATACTGTTAGATGGTCATCACCCAGTCGTGCGCCTTTTGGTTCTCTTTTACCATCGCAAGGCTGGACATGCGAATAATGAGATGGTCGTCAATGAGCTGAGACAGAGATACTGGCTTCTTCCCTTGCGCAGCACCATACGAAGCGTCGCCAGCAAATGTTTGTATTGTCGGATCAGGAAGTCAAAACCGATGAATCCAATGACTGGAAACCTTCCTCCGCAGCGGCTTGCCCACCATCGCCGCCCATTTAATTTCACTGGACTTGATTATTTTGGCCCGATTAACTCCACAATCGGACGCAAACAGGAAAAACGATACGTAGCCCTATTTACCTGCTTGACTTCCAGAGCCGTCCATTTGGAACTTGTGCACTCCCTGACGGCTGATTCAGCGATAATGAGTTTACGTCGATTTATTGCAAGGAGAGGTGCTCCCGAAACAATATTCTCTGACAACGGAACTTGTTTTGTTGGTGGTGACCGAATATTACGGGAGTTTTATCAGACAGATGTCAACGATTTTGCTGCCAGCCGAGGAATCAATTGGAGCTTTATTCCTCCCGCTGCTCCTTTCTTTGGTAGATGCTGGGAACGGCTAGTTCGCACCGTCAAAGTTGCACTGAACGCCACCCTACGCGAAAGGGCACCTAACGCAGAAGTACGCGTGACCCTCCTGATGGAAGCTGAGGCCATTGTCAACTCCCGGCCCCTAAGTCACGTTTCTGTGAGTCAAGATGACCAGGAGACGCTGACACCTTTCCACTTTCTAATTGGCACATCCTCGAATCAAGTCCTACCTGCAACCCTTGACGACCGAGACCTTCTTCGTAGAGCAGACTGGAGGAAGGCCTTGAGGTTAGCCGACCATTTTTGGAACCGTTGGGTGAAAGAGATTCTACCTACAATGCAACCACGACAGACAGGCGAAAACAGGGAACGCGACTTAAACATCGGTGACCTGGTACTCATCGTGGACGAAAATCTTCCAAGAGGAACTTGGCCAAGAGGCCGCATCACTGCAACCTTCCCTGGCCGAGATGGCGTAGTCAGGGTGGTGGACGTAGCCACACAGGGAGGCCTTCTTCGTCGGCCCTCCAAAAAGTTGGTCAGGCTAGACGCGTAGGGCTCCTTATTGGCTGGCCCGGCTAGCTTCGTGTGCTTTCGCACACTAGGGGGTGGGATGTTGCGGATGCAACCTATTTTGTACCTTTTTTTGTCTATTATTTTTATACTTTTGGAATGTTTTATTTTGTTTTATCAGTTGTCAATATATTGCTGTCGAAAACAGATTGAGTCGGCTTGGTTTTAATATTTTTCCTATATAAATAATCACTCCAGCTATACAGTCCATCAGAAGTCCTTTATAGCATCTATTAATATTAAAAACGTTTTTCCGTGCCATGGTCCCAAAAAATCGATGTGCAAACGTGTCCACACCTCTGCGGGGTACTGCCAGGGCTGCACGGGCGCGCGCGGCGGCGCCGGCGCCTCCGCCGCGCACGCGCCGCAGGCCGCGCAGCACCGCTCGATGTCGGCGTCGATGCCCGGCCACCATACGTAACTTCTCGCCATTGCTTTCATTTTTACTATCCCTAAATGTCCGACATGTAATTCCTGCAGTATTTGTTCCCTAAACACGGCGGGAATAACAATTCTATAACCCCACATGACGCACCCTGATTCTAAATACAACTCGTTTCTTCTAATGGAATAAGGTTGCAAATCCGTCATTGACATGTGCGAAGGCCACCCTGACTGTAAATATATTACGATTTTGCGCAATACTGTATCTTTTTTTACTTCTTCGCAAACCTGTTGATGCGTAATAGGTAAAAAGTCATTAACGTAATTAATGTAAGTACAATCCGGCTCTCTCTCCTTAACTTCTCTTCGGCGTGGCAACCTCGACAGTGCGTCGGCCCCATTTTGACTGGTACTCACATACTGTATGTCATAGTCGTAACCCGATAATATTACTGCCCACCTTTGCATTCTCGAAGCCGCCATTACCGGTATTCCCGCTTTTGGTCCGAAAATAGAAACGAGTGGCTTATGATCCGTCTTAAGGAGAAACTTGCGGCCGTATAAATATTGGTGAAATTTTTTTACACTATAAATTATCGCCAACGCTTCACGATCTATTTGTGAATAACTCCGTTCCGCCGAGTTAAGAACCCGCGACGCATACGCGATCGGTCTTTCGCTCCCGTCTGGCATCACGTGAGAAATGACACTTGCTACCCCTACGCTGCTCGCGTCAGTAGTAAGGATCAAGGGCAAATCTGCCGAATAATGTGCTAGCACCGTACTACTGACTAACAATTTTTTCACTTCGCCAAATACCCTATCACACTCCTCAGACCACTCAAACTTTACACCCTTCCTCAATAGTGTATAAAGAGGTGACAAAGTGGTACTAATATCACTTACAAACTTAGCGTAATACATCACCATTCCCAAGAATGATCGTAGCTCGGTCACGCAAGAGGGGGTCGGTACCTGCTCGATAGCCTTTATTTTGTCGGGATTTGTACGAATCCCCTCTTTGTCCACTACATACCCTAAATAAGTGACGGACCTGGCAAAGAATTTACACTTTTCCTTTTTTATTTTCAACCCAAATTTTTGCAATCTACCTAGCACCTTATGTAGTGTTTCTATGTGTTCTTCATCATCTTTGCCTGTCAAAATGACGTCGTCTAAGAATACGCCCACCATGGGAAGGTCCGCAAACATCTGTTCCAGCTTGCGCTGGAAGATCCCGGGGGATGAGGCTACCCCATAAATTAATCTGTTATACCTATATAACCCTCGGTGTGTGTTAATAACTGTATACTGTCTAGAACTCTCATCCAGTACGAACTGGGCATACGCTTGTGATAAGTCAATTTTAGTAAACTTCTCTCCCCCATTTATTCTTGCTAACAAGTCCTCCGCCCTTGGTAACGGAAAACGATCTACTTCGAGGCATTTATTAAGCGTAGATTTAAAATCTCCACATACCCTAATAGTCCCATCCGCCTTAACCACGGGTACGATCGGTGTGGCCCAGTCCGACGTGTCCACCGGCGTGATGACGTCGTCGCGCACCAGTTGGTCCAGCGCGCGCTCCACCGGCTCGCGCAGCGCGTACGCCAGCGGCCGCGCGCGCAGGAACACGGGCGTCGCGCCCTCACGCACCCGCAGGCTCACCTCGCCACCCGTGTACCGACCGAGCCCATCCGAAAATACTTCACGGTATCTGGAATTAAGTTCATTCAAGTCAAACGGTGCAGTGACCTTCACTGTGTGACATGACAGTTCTTTCCATTCGATACCTAACTCATGTAACCACTGTCTGCCTAACAAAGGTGTCTTGCCCTTATCTACCACGTACAATTCCAACGGTATACATATACTTTTAAAAGTAACTTTCACATATATCTTTCCCATAGGTTGTCTTTTTTCCCCTGTATAGTAACACATAACTAGGTCACTACTACATAATGGCAAGTCGGCAAACAATTTTAGATATAAATCTCGACTAATACAAGAAATTGCGCTCCCCGTGTCAACCTCCATACTAATTAATTTTCCCTCCAAGCTAACCGGCAACATAAAAGGTTTAAATTGGTGGATGTTATTTACATTAAAAACATTAAACGGTACCTCGTCACTAAAGTCGCTGCTCTCTTCTCCCTGTACTTCATTGTTGTGCGTGCCTGTGTCCATCTTCAACCTTGGGCACATCTTCTTCAGATGCCCCGGCTGATTGCAAACGCGGCACACATAATTTGCGAATTTACAACTCGACGATTCATGCGCACGTCCACAAACACTACAATCAGAAACAGACGATGCAAAGCGGTACTCCCGTGTTGCTGGCCCCGACCGCCGGAACGCCGGCGGCCGCCCCGCTCTGTTGTTAGCCGGCTGCGCCCCACTGTTGCTAGCCGGCCGGTATGACGTCATCGCGCTCCGGCCGCGCGACGACTGTGCTGCTACCGCATGACATCCACTCGACGTACTCGCGACGGCCTCGAAGTCCCTTGTATGACCTTCCACTGCCGCCGCGTTTGTTTGCGCCGCTTCCATCGATACCGCTACCTGAAGCACCCGGTCGAATGTAATGTTGTCTTCTTCGGTAAACAAACGCTGACGTATTGATTCATCCCGAAGCCCACACGCGAGCTGGTCCCTCAAATTTTCCTTCAGCCCAGCTTCGAATGCGCAAAACCTCACCATTTTTTTCAGTTCTGCAACAAAATCGGCAACCGATTCACCCGCCTTTTGTTTCCGGTTACGAAACCGGTATCGCTCGGCCAGGACGCTCGGTTTCGGTTGCAAATGGCCGCTTATCACCTTAACCAGCTCGACAAACTTCTTACTTGCCGGTTTGTCGGGTGTACACAGCGTTACCAGAAGTTCATAGGCCTGATTCCCTATCACCGTTATCAAAGTCGGTACTTTGTGCTCCTCCTTTGTTTCGTTGACCACAAAATATTGTTCCAACCGTTCCACGTACGTCGACCAGTTGTCCGTTTCGACATTAAACGGTTCCAGTTTCCCGATCGTCATCCTGTCGTCGTAAATTACAGTAAACCGTTGCGTAAGTCCGAATTCGTCGCCAATATGGTATCGGGAGCCTTCACGAAAGAGATGAACGAAACAAACCAGCGATCTTAATCACGTTTATTACAGAACTGACATTACTGACATGACACATGGGAAATAGTGATTCTTAGAACCTACCCCCATTTCCACATATACTACAGGTGGAAAGTATGATTTTACTATAGATACCCTCTCATATAAATTTTTCTTGAAATTCGGTAGATAACATCATATCAGCCGAAAGACGCCCACTGCTGGACATAGGCCTCCACGAAAGAGGCAGACAGTAGCATTGCGCCCCTATAACTTCAGTTGTGTATTTTCTGTATAAACTCAAGCATTTGCTTTCGGAAAGAGTCTGTGAGGTTAAGTTAACAGGAAGTGCACGCATACTGTGGTAAAACAAAGTGTTTGAATTGAAGTCGTTTTTACGTAGTCCTAATGTATTTTTATCATCAGAAAATGTAATAGCCGGGCTAGTACTAGTAACAATTTTAAGTCTCACTCTTCAAAAAAGACTTATTTTCTTATCACACTTTTAAATAACTTCCTTTTAACTCCTACAGGGAATGTTTTTTTAAACACCCTGAAATAAGTTTACTTGTCCTAACATATAATGTAGACGATTCATGACTCTCATCTCAGTTTTGAAATCGCGGAAAATAGTTTCCTTGTATCTTTACATAGAGTCTATTTGCGAAGTTTTAAGGCTGAGAGTTAGAGTTGGAGGACCTTCATACAATATACCTAAACAGAAAATATGTCAACTGCAAACTAAATATAATATACCAAATAAAGATAAAGCATCCAGGTAAATTTAAATATTAATCGTCCACGGGAACGCACTTGTCCCCGCATAAGTGTGTTTTGTCTGTTATCAATTCTAAGAGGTTTCAACTGATTTTTTTGCCATTATCTTCAATGTTCAGACTTTCGACCCTCTACAGCTTTATTATATGTATAGATAGATAGATAATATCAAAACTGAAAATAAATTTTGCCTACTCATTATGAAATTGTGTTAATAAAAACTCTTAGTCTAGTATCTATCTATCCTATCCATCCATTAACAACTAACACAGACCAGCACGTGAGAAATCGCAAAAAGTTAGATTTTAAGCAGGTATAGTAAAAATATTTTAGAAAGACGTTCCTTTATCTTTAGACATGTTGCATTTAAAACCAATCTACTCGTAAATACAGCAACAGATAGGTAAAATACGTAAATTAAGCATTTTTTTATGAGATTGTTTTGTGATTGTTTCGAGAGCTTTTTATATGTAACTACACCGTTTTTTTGGGAGAGCGTCGAACGTTCACATTTAATTTAATGAACGAAGGAAAAACAAATTAAGTCTCTCGCGAACAGTTTCCGTCTGAAATCAGCTATCAAAAAAACGCCAATGGGCTCATTTATTCGTTCAATAAATTCAAATTAGTTCGAATAATTCACATTAAAAGTTCTCTCAATTAGGTACCCGACCATTTTAGCCGAGCCTTTCATCCGAATCAAACAACACGGTACGAAGGGCTTCGTTGTTATTTGAAATTAATTGGGCAAATATTTTCCAATAATATACGGTTCAAATTAGGATTTGAAGTCAGATTAAATTACTTTTAGTGTGGTTGCGGGAGGTGAAGCAAGCTTGAGGGAAAGTACCCGCATTATGAACGCATAATTGAAAGCATTTCAAATTTAAATTATTCAAAAGCTATATTGACCAATTGTTAATTTCCATTTCTCATAGCTATTGAAGTAATATTTTTTAATAATTTGAAATTTTATAAAATGGGTTGTTGGTATGTAAACTGGCAATAGAAGTTTCTGCTTTCTAGTGACATAAAAAAACCGAAATAACTGCAGCATTTTGCTCTACATTAAGACTTGCATTTTATAAAATATTGATAACCAAAACACAAACACGCATTCACTGCTAAGAATCGCTACACGCTACGCTCGTAGCCAATTCTGTGGTTTCGTTTTTAAATTTTCTGGTAGGTAGTGAAAGTGTTAAATAAAAAGATTTATGGCGCATGAATAAGAAATAATTCAAGACGGTTCGAGACCTTTATAGCGCTCGTGGTCAAGCGGTTAGACAGAGAAAATTATAAATATCCATATAATTTTTACGAAATTTTAGTGAACTCGTAAAGTAACTCGTGTTGCATATGCAATGTATTTTCCATCATTTTCTGTCGTCCTATTGAGTTGAAATTTGGTAAGTTCGAGAGCAATTCGACGTAATGTAGCTGGTCTAATAATGGAGTTTCAAGGTGGCCATTAAAACTCTTGCGATAATGTAAACCCATAGAGTTTACGTTTACGCTCGTCAAAATTATTTTGCGAATAATGACTGTTCTCGAGTGGCGACCACGTACCGGAAGGCGAGGCGTGGGAAGGCCCCTCCACAAGACGGTATTGGTCGCGGGAGTCCGATGGATGCGGGTGGCGCAGGACCTGTCATTTTGGCACTCTTTGGGGGAGGGCTATGTCCAGCTGTGGCCGTCTTTCGGCTGATATGATGAATGACTGTAAAACAACTTCAGACGTCATTCTTTTTATATGTTTTTGACTGAAAACTTACTATTTAATTTTGGAATCTTCAGGATCAACAAAAAAAATGGTTCATTTTCAATATACTGTGTTATGTATACAGGAAATTACCTGAGTACTTCTCCACTCTGAACACTTCAACATTTCACGTTTGGTTAGGCACCACGTTCCACTTCGTAATGAGTTCAATCACTTGTCTCGCCCACAGCCAAATGGGATTTCTCTTTCATTTATTATTAAAGTGAGAACTTAATAAAGAAGGAATGAATGGTCGCTAAAGACAAATGTACTAGAACTAAGTAGTAGAATAAAATTTTCAAGAAAGTTAAGTTTTAATTATTTACGGTTCAAAGTTTTTACTAGCAGCTTATTGTGTGTTATTGCACTTCAACATTTGGCGGTGGGGAGTCGGTACAATATTGGTAAGCCGTCAATTAAGATTATTTACTGTACGCCTCCACTTTAATGAGTGCTTCTTGATTGGCACGGGTTGTAGACGGGCTGTAGACTTCGTTTCGCTTGAGTCATAGCAAACATCGAAGATTCATAAACTTTTACCGGGAGTTGAACCGTAACGTTTCGAACGAGCGTTAGGACAATTCAATTGTCATTTTCCTATACAAAAAATGACAGTAAGATCTACCCGTCTACACGTGACACATTGTACGAACGTCGGGTAGGTCTAAATGTCACTTTTTATATGGAAAATTGACAGTTAAATTGTACCGACGCGCGTTCGGAACGTTACGTGATTACCCCTCTGGTTCAGTAATTGTATGGTTTTTTTGGTCAATTTAGTTCTTTGGAATTTAAACAACAAATTTTTAGTTTAATATTGTATAGTCAAAGGGAACAAAGATCCGATAACCTGTCGTCAACAACAACAATATATGTATATGTCACCGTTAGATTGTGAAAACCGTCAGTTTATAATCTAACCAATATAACTATTGTAAACTGACGGAATATTGTGAACTGCTAAAATAATTCATAATTTTAGGCATTCATTTTCGCTAGTTTATAAACAAACAATGGCATATCGTCAAATTATAAACTGAATCAAATTTGCCTGATTTGGAACGCAACATGTGCGCTGTTTGGTTGAGCGAATTATTCCACTTGCATCAGTTTCCACTTACGTCAGAACATGATTGTTTTTTTTTTGTTATTCAGACATTTTCTTCCATTTATTTCGGCACCCTATTTCTGGGCGCTTTGCCCTTCGGGCAACTGAGGATACCTAACTAACCTAACCTACCTAGTCTTTGTGTACGTTCCGTAGCAAGCCGATTTGATCTCAGTTCACAATTTGACGATTCGACATTGAAAGTTTATAAACTAACGAAAAATATTGCGTTAAATTGTGAACGGTTTTGGCAGTTCACAATATTCCGTCAGTTTACAATATAACGGGTAAGATTATAAACTGACGGTGTTCACAATCTAACGGTGACATATATATATTTCAGGTTCAACAGCGAAAATCTTTGCCGCCCGGTAATACTTTTTGAAGTTGGGACAAGGATGTTGTTTTCCCTTAACTTTCAGCCCTTTCCATTATAACTTGGTTATAGAATGGCAACGAGGGACCCTTTCGAACTTTTTCTCCTATTTAGTTTTTGAAAAGGAATATTAATATTGAAGATTGTTCTTTTATTTTCGCGGGAGTTTTTGGAGTGTCAGACATTGCGACGGATTTTTTCGAAGTTTGCAAAGGATGTTTTGTTGGTTAAACTTCCATTAATTATCTAAAAACATTGTAAAGAAAAGTGTTGGGTTTCGATTTTAAACCAGCCAAGCATAACAAGGTGTTTTCCACTTTTTAACCGACTTCAAAAAAGGTTGAGGTTCTGAATTCGTTGGAATCTTTTATTTTTTTAAATATTACTCGATGACGCCTGGACTGAGTCCTAAAAAAGGCGTTCATAGAGGTTGGGCTCGGCTAAAGGATATCGGAATATATACTAAACCTATAAATATACTATTTTATCGTTAATTAAAGTAGAGAGCAAAAAAGAACTTAATTATAAAATAAATTAATAATTATTCATTCAATATAAATACGTCACGAGTCAAAAAATATATATATAAGTCTTTACACACAGGTATTAACCCGGTATTTACCCACCCCTACCCATCTCTACAGGCATTCTGAGAAAGCGAAAAAAAATAACACTATAGGTAAAGGTAGTTTCACGGGAGTTGAGGTGAATGATTAGACACACAACTACATGAAGTACTGATTGCAAAAAAGGTGAAAGAATGAAATGAGTGAGTGAATGTAAATGTAAATAAAAACGCTTCATTATATTTGAAAAGGTATCATTAACAGTAAAAAAAAAACAGTTACGATTCGTTTAATTGTTGATTTTGATATACCAGTTACTTCAGCCGTCACATTGTATATTTCCGTCATAGGTAAATGTTGAACGTCATTTCTTAAATTATATCTAAAATGACAGAATACGTTGAATACAATTTCCTGACTTTGTCTGCTTAAAGTTTTTCCACGACCTATTCTTTCACTAAAGTCTATATTTTTATTCCGTAGACTAAAATGACATTTCATGCAATACAATAGCAAGCAAATAGCACTACATAAAATGTCATTTTAGTTTACGGCATAAAAAAATAGACTTTAGAAAAAGCCATATTTCCGAAGTTATTCAAATAGGTCATCTGTAGGTTTACTTATCTCTTGGAAAATGCAGTTGTCAATAGGTATGACAACGATATAACGAGTGCCAGTTACTTCAGTCATCTTTGAAGAGGTTTGATAACGAAATAAGAAAGTTATGAAATTATAAGTGAAGGCAATTCAGCTACATTGATAAAAACAAGGCAATTTATTACTTATTCTCTTTGGTTTCTACGATTAATATTCTGTTCATATACTTACGCATAATATCTGACCTTTATTTATTCATATAACCCATTTATTGAAATAAAATCGGTTAAGATATTTTATTTTCTATTTTGTTTAAAGTCGATGAATTGTTCTATATATTAATACTTAACAAAATAGTTTATAGAAACTTTTTGGTCTTTCTTGCAATTCACTGTTGAACTTGCTATGGGTACAATATTAGAACAGTAATTTCAAAACTTAGCTGTCATTACATGACAGTGTTGTTGTGTGCGTGCCCTCAACTCTCGTGAAATTACCTATAGGTACTGTCAGTAGTTAGACTTAAAGTCTCTTATAGGTATTGATTTTTACATTATATGAATATTATAGAATTAGATCGTTTTACAAATTGAATTTATATCCACAGTACATTACGATGAAGTTAGACATTTTGTTAATATGGCTTATTATGTACGTTTAATATACGAAGTGAAGGTTTTATCAAATAAACATTATATAAAGTGGACGTATTGGCTTATGAGTGTTATGTTATAAGTTGTTAATTGTTGTATTACTTACCCCTGGGATCCTGGAGAAATAAAGGAAACTCTTCAAATAAAACGAAGTACGGAATTAAAGTTGGTTAAACTTAGTTTTTAAAGTAAATTATTCCATCCAACTTTCTCCTGTACCGTACTCTTTCCTCCACTTCCGCAGGTTTGGTTAGGAGGAAGTGCAATATCAGGAAGCTGTCAGATCAGAATCAATTGTCAATTGAGCCAGCACAGGTTCTTTACTGTACGCCTACATTTAAATAAGGGCTTGATGATAGATGCGAAGCGGTGCAGATACTGCATGCATACCGCCCCGTATCCACATATAATTCATCCGCAAATCACGTATTCAGGTATTCAATACCCGCTCTCATTGCGATTGCATTGCCTTAGGTTGCAAAAGTGTCTCCGTTTCAAGCTGTTAAATGCCGAAGTTACGAGCCACAGTGCAGGGAGCATGATGCAGCTTGGACCAGTAATTACATTAGAGCGGCCACGGAGCGTGCACAGACTTAAAATTACTGGATCATATGCCATGTATTTCCTCATTTCCGATCATTTGGACAAAGTTCTTTGTACAGTCTTAGCCGTCACAGGAACAAAAGATAATATTTTGCTTTGCCAAATAATTCAATCTCCTTATTATTATAACCTTTTTTACAAGCTTTTATTTAGTTCACCCCGTTTGTTTTAATTTTTTTCTTGGTTCAAATTTAGTAATTGAAATTTCACCTACTTCCCGGTTACCGATTGAGCTGAAATTTGGCATGCATATGTATCATCATCATCATCATCATATCAGCTACCACTACGTCTACTGCTGGACATAGGCCTCCCCCAAAGAGTGCCACAATGGCCGGTCCTGCGCCACCCGCATCCAGCGAACTCCCGCGACCTTTACCAGGTCATCAGTCCACCTTGTGGGTGGTCTACCCAGGAGCTGATCTGATGCTGGAGCTGGAAGGTGGCCATAGGAACTCCGCAATAAAACGACACAACCCCATCGAGTTTGGGCTTGAGATGAGTAGTTGATGACGGTATACAGAATAGTACAGTCGGCAATAAAAGCTTGTACCAAAAATGACATTTGACACAAACTTATTTTTCAATACCATGTTGTGTAAAGTACTATGACTCAAGAGACTCTGTTATACTGACAAGTCAATGTAATATGTCGTTTTATTGAAAACCGGTTTGCTCAATAATATGAAATAATATCAAATGCAATATGCATGTACTAACAACTAAGTGGTTGCTCGCGCTCGTACCCTGGTGCGGAAATAGGGACGAAGCGCTTTTGCTAAGTGACATACGCTGCTCAAAATACTCATCGGTGCACGAAGCAATATTGCCAGATTTAAGCACTGTCTAAACAGGAGGCGACAAACACCATGGTTGTTCAAATGTTTATATCAAATCAATCACGAGTAGATTGCGCAGTGCCATAGTTATGAAAAAGGAGAGAGCACGATTTTTTGGTGTCAACTGTGGCTAAAGCAATGAAAATACAAACACTCAAGATCTTATCTTATGGCTGATTATGGATGGTGATTCCAAAATTAAAAAAAAAAAACAATAATGTTGAGTATTCTCGAGAAAAGTGGAGAGATGGTGCGACTGTCACCAATTATCCATTAATCCAGGCAAAACTGTAGTAATACCCTTTACTAGGAAAAGGACTCTTCGCGGCATACAGCAGTTGAAGCTGTACGGAAGGGTACTAGAACTGTCCAATGACGTGAAATATCTAGGTGTCACACTGGATAAGGAACTGAACTGGAAGAAGCATACAGATCTCACCATTACAAAGGCCCTGAGGGTATTTGGAATGTGTAGATCAGCGTATGGCAAAACATGGGGACTGAACCCTAAGGTACTGAAGTGGGTCTACACCATGATGGTGAGACCCATAATACTGTACGGTAGCCTGGTATGGTGGCCAAGGACTTTAATGAGCACATGCAGAGAGGCCCTGAGAAAGGTGCAGAGAACGGCATGCATGGCTATAACAGGGGCGTTTCGTACCACGCCTACAGCGGCGCTAGAAGTCCTACTAGACCTACCGCCACTTCACATGGTGATTAAGTCAGAGGCGCGCAAATCGCTCTACAGATTGAGAACTCTTGGACTGTGGAGCGATAGCAAGCCAAAGACTAAGCACACAAACATGGAGACTGATGGTTTCTTCGACAGAATAACAAACATGGGAAGCGACAAAATGCTACCCAAGTATGTATTCCATAGGAACTACACAGCAAAAGTTCCAACCAGGGCTGAGTGGGCCGAAGGTCTAGAACCACCAAAGTCTGGTATCAAAGACAATATATGGTACACGGACGGATCAAAAATGGGATCCGGTACGGGAGCAGGCATTTATGCAAATGACTATAGCAGTAGTGTAAGCATGGGTAGTTTGGCAACTGTCTTCCAGGCGGAGACATATGCCATAATTGCCTGTGCACAGGAGAATATAGACAGGCAAACCAAAGGTCAGACTATCTATATACTCAGTGACAGTCAAGCGGCCCTTAAAGCGCTTACGGCGCCGAAAGTGGACTCTAGACTAGTTTACAATGGCCTCCAAGCACTAAACAAGCTTGGAAGGCACAATAAGGTGCAACTAGTTTGGATACCAGGGCACAAGGGCTTCATCGGCAACGAAAGAGCAGATGAGCTTGCAAGAGGGGGCTCTACAAATCACTTTGTAGGTCCGGAACCATTTGTGGGACTCTCGCAGGGGACCATAATATCGGCCTTTAAAGCCTACGCCAAAACCAAACACCAACACGAGTGGAGGAATGAGGCTGGCTTAAGGCACTCTAAGCTCTTCATAGAAGGAGTGGACTCGGGCTGGACCAGAAAACTCTGGAAATCCAGTAGGAAGCAACTCAGAATTATATCTGGGGTGTTCACAGGTCATTTCGGGGTCAAGGATCTCTTGGCCAAGATGGGACTATCGGATAGTTTAGACTGTAGAATGTGTGGTGAGGAGGATGAGACTATGGAACACTTATTGTGTGAATGTCATGCCCTTGCCAGACAAAGAATGAACTACTTTGGTAACGGTTACCCGCAACCAAAGGAATTCAAGGTGCTCCCGACGAACTGCATCATCCGCTTTGTGGAAATGATGGAGCAAGCCTGGGAGCAGGTATAAAGGAGAGGGCAAATGCACAAAAGATCCCACTGGGTCGAAGTGCATCCGAAAGGGCCCTCACCTAGATAAGATAAGATAAGATAAGAGTATTCTCGAAAAAGAATTAAAAATATAGTCTCGTGTAGAAAAAAGTAACACAAGACGATAAATAATCACAAAGTAGGGGATAGGGGCTGCGATCCTCGTTCCGGGTCGTTCCTGGCTCAACAGATTTCGTTGGCCATCCAGCGTGGCAACGCTGCCAGTGTCATGGGAACTTTTGGGCCACCAACGATCCGGGGCGGTCCTTTTTGTTAGTTGATAGTTTGATACTTTAATTCTAATGTAAGTGAATTGTAAATATTTTTAGATATTAAAATTTATTATACCAAAAAAAAAAAAATCACAAAGTTGTAAGTGTCCAAAGTTTTAAAAGGGGGTATATTATACTCTGTACCCGTTCCGCAAACGCAAAACGCACCTTCATATAGAACGATTGTCATTTACTATGACGCTTGAGACCTGTGACGTCACGGGTCTCAAGCATTTTCGCTCTCTATACTTAAAGCAATATTAAAATAGTTGAATCTTCGTCATTTTTAGAGACATTTAAATAGGATTTTCTCGTCACTAGGCATATATTTTTGCTTTCTATCTTTTGAACCTAATAATAAAATTAGAGTTCGATTCGATGAAATAAAATTACCACCTCAACCCGTACTAGAGCTTTGTACGAAACCGTCTCACAGCTACGGCGAACGGTTTGTGCCAATTCCGAGTGTAAATTGTGACTGAAACACTTGTGGGGCACCTGGCCATTTATCTTTATTTTATATAGAAAGCTCCCTTGAGTCTCAGACATATTAAAATATAATGAAACAGGTTACATAAAAAGTGCTGAGTGCTAAGCGTGTCGGTATCGAGAGTACTTGCGATTAAGGACCACGTATTGGTTCGAAACGTATCTAGCGGTAATGGACCTCAAAGCCCGTTGAGCCCGTTTCATAATATTTTATTATATCTTTATTTTATTTATTTAACCACCCATCTAAATACATATATATAATAATCTCTCAATATACAAAAGTCTGATGACTTGGTGAAGTTCGCGGGAGTCAGCTGGATGCGGGTGGCGCAGGACCGGTCATTTTGGCACTCTTTGGGGAAGGCCTATGCCCACCAGTGGACGTCTTTCGGCTTATATGATGATGATGATACAAAAGTCTAATAAAGATGGCAGCAGCTTATGGATTTTAACTGGCAAGGGACCAAAATGAACACCCAAGTTCTTCTCATCCGCCGTCATAATCTAATTAAATCCTGCCTAGCTCTTCTTCGGACATAGAGCATCCGTCCCTCTTGCACCTACATACTTGCTAGTAAGAGACGAATGTTTTACATCCGCCATAAATGCGATCGTGCTAGCTAGGCTGGCCGATTTTGATCACGGTGACAAGCTACTTGAGAAAAACTGACTAGAGTGACTTTCATTCGTTACCGACTACGTCACTTAGCACACTAACAATTAGGTAAATGAGTTGTATTTTGTTTGTCTGTCTGATCTAGATATGTTATAAGCGGTAGAAAGATGATGATCAAAAACTGCCCGATTTACTTCAAATTTATTAATTCCTATTGGAACAACAAATTTTATGTCAAACTTCAACATTCAAAAAATGTCAGCTCGGACATAAAGCGCTTTTAAATTTCAAATTCGCCTAGTACAAGTATTCAATTACAAGGTCCAGTTTCGTTGACCACTGATTCATGCCATCAATTGTTGGCAAGCTGAGAGCAGTGCCCAATCGTTTGATATGAGCCAAAATTTTTATGACACGCCGTTTTGAAAGGACGCCACAATTGTCCATCATTCGTTTCCCTTGGTGACGCACAGACCTGCGCAGTGCTACGCATACTCGTCCCCTATTGGACCTGCAACCGACGCATCCCGGGCAACAAGTCAACAGTACTTGCGCACAGCGCAGCGTTGTACCCTTTGACAATTGTCAAGTTTTGTGTTGTGACGTTTGTGTAAACAATCAATTTAGTATGCTAAATCTGTGTTTTTTACGATATAATTTTAAGTTTTTAGTCGTTTAATTTTATTATTATTTTATGACGTCTCAGCCCATTGTGAACCCGGCGGAGTTATTGTACTGCCCGACTTGCGGTGACAATAAACAATATAAAGGGCAGCGAGGGCTCGCTATCCATACCGCTCGCCGTCATGGCATTCGTATTGATATTGACCCCCCGTTGCCCAGCGCATCTCAGCCCGCGCCATCGGCTTCAACCCGGAGCTCTACTGTGACACCGCCGGCTCAAACGACGCTAGCAGAAAGACTAGGGCTGCTGAAAGCAAACATCCCAGTTGTAGGAAGAATACCTCGTGGTGCACGCATATCTGTCGCCTGCTGTCTCACCGATTGCATTGCCAGGGTAGTCGCTGAAAATTCTCTTAAGGCGTGGGAGCGTCTACTTACTTTTTCATACACGATCCTTCACGCAGATAAATCCAACAAAGCCTCACTCACCTCACAAATCAAGCTTAATACAGCATCACTGTCCAATTTACCTTCCGTGCCACTAAATTCTTACAATAGCAGATCAAACAAGCCACCACCTTCGCTGAATTCTAAAATTAGAGCAATTGAAAATAAGCTATCCGAAGGGAATGTGAGTGGAGCTGCTCGTCTTTTATTTTCTAGCGACGACCTTGCTGCCCACTCCGCCGAGACCTACGCCGCCCTGAGGGAAAAACACCCTGTCCCTTCAGCCACCTCTGTACTGCCAGATCCACCATCCCATGATAACCCTACTGTCACTGTTTCCGAAGATGCCGTCCAATTGGCAATTTCATCCTTCCCTAACGGGTCCGCCGGTGGGCTTGATAGTCTCTCACCTCAACATCTCAAGGACCTGACCACTCTTTCATTGGGTGACACGAGAGCTTCTTTGCTAAAGCAACTCACGGCACTGATAAATTTGATGCTGTCAGGACAAGTGAATGCCGAGATAGTTCCAGTCTTATACGGCGCCAATTTGATTGCTTTAGCAAAGAAGGATGGTGGTATTCGGCCGATTGCCGTTGGCTTTACTTTCAGGCGCCTGGCTTCAAAGCTCTGCTGCCGAAAATTTAGCGAGAGGCTGACAAAAGTTTTCAAGCCCCGGCAGCTGGGATTCGGCATTAAGGGCGGTTGCGAGGCGGCGGTGCATGCTGCACGTACCTTTTTAAGTCGTCCGGGCTATGAGGTATTTGTCAAATTAGATGTTAAAAATGCATTCAATTCGGTAGACCGCGGCGCTCTGTTAGCTGAATCCAAGAAAGTGCTCCCAGAGTTATACAACTACTTGTGGCAATGCTACGGAGCACCGTCAAATTTAATTTATCAGGACCAAACTATACCTTCATGTGTGGGATGTCAACAAGGAGATCCGCTTGGACCCGCCATTTTTAGTTTAGTAATTCACCCCATCATCTCATCGCTAAATTCTAAATTCAATTTATGGTACTTGGACGATAGTTCTCTGGGTGGAGATGCTTCAATTGTTCTGCAGGACTTACAGACAATCATTGATAAATTTTCGGAAATTGGCCTTTCTTTGAACTTCACAAAGTGCGAAATTTTCATCCCCGATCGCCTTCCACTTGAAAGTAAAATTGACATACTAACCAATTTTAATGCAGTTTTGCCTAATCTCTCCGTTCATTCCAATTCATCTCTCACCCTTTTAGGCTCGCCAATTTTCGAAGAATCAATCAACCCTGTCATTAATTGTAAATTAAACTTGTTCAAAAATACATCCGACCTACTTTTTCACATCAATCCTCATATGGCCCTGTTCATTATTCGTTTTTGCTTATTCACCCCGAAATTTATGTATTTGTTGCGCAGTTGTCCCATTTGGAAATTCCCTACCATTTTGTCATCCATTGATGTGTCCCTTCAGACAACACTTTCCAAAATTCTCAACATTAATTTAGACTCCAGCACCAGATCTTGGACTCAAGCGGTTCTCCCAATAAGGCTTGGGGGGCTGGGCGTTCGAGCCTCGGCCAGCGTAGCCCTACCTGCATTCCTGTCCTCTGCTTATGGCTCGCTGTCTCTCGTCGGTATCATTCTTAACCTTCCCCAGATAGTCGACGATGAGATAGCGAGTTTGAAGGAGGCCAGGGATGCATGGTGTGACTCGTGCCCTGGAACGGACATCCCGGCGGTCAGACATTTTCAGCGGGTTTGGGACAACCCTCGTCTTAATAAGGTGCAAGCATCCCTCGTAGAAAGTAGCCCGGACGATTTTGAACGCGCCCGCCTCCTGGCGGTTTCCGCCCCCGAGTCGGGACACTGGCTCTACGCGCTTCCTTCACGACAGATAGGCACCGTTCTGGACCAAAGCACATTAAGAATTGCTTGTTGCTTGAGGCTTGGGGCCAGAATATGTGTTTCACATACATGCGTCTGTGGCAAAAGCGTCGATGAGTCGGGTAGGCATGGCCTCTCATGTATAAAAAGCGCCGGCCGCTTATACCGCCACGGCACTATAAACGATTTAGTCCGTCGTTCGCTTGCCACCGTGTCTGTGCCTGCTATTCTCGAACCCACAGGTTTAGCAAGAGACGATGGCAAGCGACCTGATGGTGCCACATTGGTGCCGTGGAAGTTGGGCAGAGCCTTGGTGTGGGACGCAACGTGCGTGGATACGTTTGCTCAGTCCCACATCCAGGGGACTCGCACTCAACCCGGCGCTGCAGCTGACCAGGCCCAGGTGTTGAAGCGCCGCAAATACTCGTCTTTAATTAAAGACTACGAGTTTGCGGCGCTTGCAGTAGAAACATTGGGTCCCTGGTCAGCTGACATGAAATCATTTATGAGGGCAATGACTAAACGACTCGTCGACGCTTCAGGGGACCATAGGGCTGGCGCTTACCTCTCGCAACGTATTTCTTTAGCAATACAGAGAGGTAACGCCGCCAGCGTTATGGGCTCTATGCCGCAGACGGAACTGCTGGACGGGGTTTTCTTCCTTTGACTGGGCAAGTTAAGTTAATTTAGTTTTTAATTAGTTTATAATTTTTTGCTTGTAAGTTTATTTTTATTTATGATGTTGTTGTCTTGTTTTTATAAAGAAATTTGGTTGTTTACTATGTACTTAATAAACAAATAACTAATGCTTAAAAAAAAAAAAATAGGAACTTACTTTAAACAATCATAGGGAATCCGGAAACACGCGTAACTAAATGTGTGAACGCAAAATTTAATTAAAAATACCTATACTATACCTAATTGTTGTTGTTGAACGCACGCCTACATTTCAAAGTTCAATATCTCAAATCTAGCTGAACCGATTTTGTTGAAACGTAGCTAAGAACCATCTCGATTACATCAGCTTTCGGACAAAAAAAAACGCATATAAATCAATCCATTCGTTTCCAAACTTATGACATCCCGCTTTTTGCGTCGGGGTTTAAAAAGGAAAGAATCGGTTCTTTACACATATCATTTACGGTTTGCTTAATCGTCAGGAAAAATACTCAGTAATCTGGCACATTTTGATGTCGAGGTCTCGTTGTAGCCCGCTTTTCGCTTAAGTGCAAGAGCTACATTAAAGTAAGCCTTCGTCGCAATCGTTGGCCCGGAAACTGTTCATTCTTGTCGGAAATCGACGCGCCGTACTATTTTTATTAGATTTTCTGGCTTCAAGTGATTTTACGGCACTTTAGTTACACTTTTTATTTTTGCACCAAACGACGTAGGGAAACAGTTATTTTGCTTAAGGGGGTTCGATTGCCATACAAAACGTTATTTGACATTCGTAGGCTAACGGCGTGATATTTTAAGAAACTTATGTAACAAACTTTCATAAATTGGCTTCCCATTTGCGCCAAATTCCCCCTTTCCTAGAATAAACTGACATAAACTAGATTATTTTGAGAAATTGGTTTGTCACGTGATATTTTGGGAAAACTATTTTTCTCAAATTAATCTAGTTTATACAAGTTTATTCTAGGAAAGGGGGAATTTGGCGCAAATGGGAAGCCAATTGATGAAAGTTTGTTACATAAGTTTCTTAAAATATCACGCCGTTAGCCTGCGAATGTCAAATAACGCTTTGTATGGGAATCGAACCACCTTAAAATCGTCTGTAGATCGCTGTCGGAGACGTTTCTAGAGTATTTAAGAAAATATAACTACTTAGCATAGTATTAGGTACTTGTGGTTCTGTGAGCTGAAGAACTTGCAAATTTGTCTTTTTTTTATAAAAACTGAATCGACAAAAAAACTGCGTGTAATTGATGAACTTGTTCACAAAATTTCACGAGAATCGGTTGAGAAATGCGATCTGTAGAGGAGAACAGCCGGACAGCCGGACATCCGGTCATACGAAATAATACACTCTCGTATAGCTGTAAGTTTTAACTATATTATATGTATCTTTTGTTATAATAGATACCTAGCTATAACAGATTAGAAAGAAAGAAAGAAAGAAAATACGTTTATTAGGCACATTGTAGAAATAGAAAACAAAAGATTACAGACATAAAATTACATGCTAAAATGGCCGCCACTCAGCTTTGTGCCACGAAATGGTGATATTTCGCAGCGCTGATTTTCTGTGATTACAAATAAAAAGGATTACAGAACCTAGTCCATAAAAATAAAAAGTATATACATAGTTCAAGAACATCAAAGTCCAAGTCCAATTAGTACATTATCTGCTAGTTTCTAGTTTGAACGGAGCATTGGGACTTTGTAGCTGTCGCTGCAAGAATCTGAAAAGGCAGAATTGCAGGTAGCGAAGAGATAGTGCTTCATGCTAATTTAATTACTACTTGAAGAAAGTGACTTTGTTACAGAAAATCTTTACTTAATACTATAAAGAGATAAAGGCATTGAATGTGGAACTTTGGGAGTGTGTTGCTTCGTAAGTTTGAATGAAGGGGTAATCTCCAGAGCTACTAATCCGATTTCAAGTGTTTAAACAACATTTCAAGAGTGTATAGAATATACTTATGGCTGCGGCGAGAGTGCGTTCTTTGTAAGATTGAATTACGCGGTCGGGTGGGGGGTGGAATGGATGAATCACTATCACTACATGGTATAAAACAAAGTCACATCCCGCTGTCTATCTGTCCCTATGTATGCTTATATCTTTAAGACTACGCAACGGATTTTGATGCGGTTTTTTTAATAGATAGTAGGATTCAAGAGAAAGGTTTAAATGTATAACACATACAATGTATAATACATATAAACCCGTGCGAAGCCGGGGCGGATCGCTCGTGTATGTATATAACTATGTTTGTTCGGGTGGAATCTTGCAACTCAATTTTGAACCGGTTAACCTCAACCGATTGAGCTGTAATTTTGAACCGGTTAACCTCAACCGATTGAGCTGTAATTTTGAACCGGTTAACCTCAACCGATTGAGCTGTAATTTTGGGTATAAGTATGGTTTGGAATGTTTGGATGACAATTCAATATTATGGCACCATCTAGCTTAGGTATCTGATGATAAAAGTCTGAGGGTAAAAGTCTGTCGTGAATGCTTGAGGTGTAGCGAGACGATGGATGACCGTCAGTCTTCGATAGTATATTAAGGATGCTGGAAATATTAATTCTAAGATTCACAGTGCATTAGTTCTGTAACTGTAATACTGTGTAATAATTGTTTGAATAAATAAATAAAATAAAATAAAATTAAAAAAATGATGGAGACTGAAGGTGGACATGGGATTTCAGTACTTGACCGGCGTAAACCCGTTGAGTTTGGGCTCGTTAGAATAGTCTCAATGAGTAGTTGATGACGGTATACAGAAAAGTTCAGCCGGCATTAGCTTGTACCAAACATTAAAATTTTGACAGAAACTTATCAATATTACTTTAAGGCGGTACACTTGGCGGGGGCTGGGTGTGGTGTCAGTAAGCTATCAGTGTCAACTGTCAGAAAAATTAGTAAATTAAAAATGTTTTACTGCGCGCCTTGGACGCCATTCTTCACGTACGAAAGTACCTACACCTACAGGGTGACTGGTAATTCGACGTATTCCTTGAAAGAGGTTATACAAGAGCTAATTTGCAACAATTTACGTCCAGTCAACCAGGGGTCGAAACTCGCTGGTTTCCGAGTTATTCGTGTTTTTAGTTTGTATGAAAATAATCCGCCTTGCAGCCTAAAGGATGATTCACGCTAGAACGGGCCGTGTCCGGCACGGGCCGTTTTCTAAGAAAAACGACTGCGTTTTTACGCGGCCGTGCCATACCCAAGCCCGGCCGAGCCACGGCTGAGGCTCGAAAGCGGCTCGGTGTCGGCACGGCCCGACTGTGGCTCAGCCGGGCTTGGGTATGGCTCGACCTCGCGAAAACGCCGTCGTTTTTCTTAGAAAACGGCCCGTGCCGGACACGGCCCGTTCTAGCGTGAGTCATCCTTTAAGCTGGTGGTTGTGACAAAAGTACTTTTCCATTTGGATGTTAGAAAAACATTTTTGTCACAATCAACAGTTTAAGGCTAGGAATAGGAAGATTTGGATGCGAAGACGGCTGCGGAATACCCACCATAGAACACTAGATTCCTCTTCTTTTTTTATGATATTGTATGAGCTAATATTGTATTATTTAACGCAATAAACAGTTTAAGGCTGCAAGGCGAGTTTTTTTCAAACAAACTAGAAACTCGAAAAATTAAAAAATATACGAGTTTTGTTTGACCCCTGGTTGACTGGACGTAAACTGTTGCAAATTAGCTATAGTAAAACCCCTTTCAAGGAATACGTCGAATTACCAGTCACCCTCTATACTGCATATACAATGTGACCGGACATTTAAAACTAAGTTCGGCTTTGCGAGCCATATTCGTGCTCACCAGAGGAAATTGTAAGGGTCGCCGTCGTCGGATACGACAAGGAGTACTATATATATAACGCCAAGTATTTTTCCATAAGAGTGTGAATATCGACCTTAGTTGAAAGCATCAAGGTGGCTTTGACAGCGGACGCCATTACACCTAAATGTGTTTGGTGCCGTGAGCACGACAACACGCAATGCTTTTAGTTGTACTTGGCGTCCAAACGAAAACGAAAACGAAATTCGAAACGCACGAGCCATGATCTTTATCGTAGTTTTTAAAGGCAACGTCTCAGATCGCCAATACACGGTGAGAGCGGGTCGGACCCGCGTGTAATTAAGACCCGTGTACCCGTGTACCCGGGTACACGGGTACACGTGTCTTAGTTACACGGGTCTTTAATACACGTTCCGAACGGGACATAAAACCGTTTCCGTGTAACATGGGAACGGGGACCCGGCTACGGGTACATGAAACCCGGGCACGACCGCGAGCCCTGGTCCAAAGTTAACATGTTTGCTTCCTGATTGGCGCGGGATGCGCGGCGGTAGGGCGGTAAGACTGATTGCATGCATGCGTACCGCGCCGCGTCCGCGCTACATACGCGCGTGCGTACTGTGCAAATATAACCACAACTTAGAACAGTTGAAAAACCTCCGACATGTTCATTTCAAAGTTCAATATCTCAAAAACGACTGAACGGATTTGGTTGAAACGTAGCTAAGAACCATCTCAATTACGTCAGCTTTCGATCAAAATAAACCGCATTCAAATCGGTTCATTCGTTTAGGACGATGCCACAGACAGACACATACACACGCAGACACACAGACACGTCAAACTTATAACACTCCTCTTTTTTCGTCGGGGGTTAATAATACCGGCTACTGTCAGTGTGTCGGACGTCGGTATACTTACTGACGAGAAAAGAATCTGGGCGACGGGAGGTAAGCTACAAAATATCGTATACCGATAATTTTTCTCGCTTCGCACACACTTGTGTATAATGATTTATTCAAACTGTATTGCACAAAACAAATAGGCACAAAAGGCGGACGTAATGCCTTTAGGTATTCTCTACTTGTCAACCATAGGGCCAGACGAGAAAAGAAAAAAGATGAGTGCAAAACACAGACTAACAAAACAGAAATCCTTACATAGATACAACAATTAATAACAATATCCATATAAACTATACACATGACAAAGTTTATTAACCCGTTGCAGGTTGAACAGAAATGTAAAAAAAGCGGCCAAGTGCGAGTCGGACTCGCACATGAAGGGTTACGTGAAATAAATTGCGGTTTACGATTTATGACGTATTAAAAAAAAACTACTTACTAGATCTCGTTCAAACCAATTTTCGTTGGAAGTTTGCATGGTAATGTACATCATATATTTTTTTTAGTTTTATCATTCTCTTATTTTAGAAGTTACAGGGGGGGGACACACATTTTACCACTTTGGAAGTGTCTCTCGCGGAAACTATTCAGTTTAGAAAAAAATTAAATTAAAAACCTCAATATCATTTTTGAAGACCTATCCGTATGGGTTTGATGAAAAAAAAATTTTTGAGTTTCAGTTCTGAGTATGGGGACCCCTAAAACTTAATGTTTTTTTTCGATTTTTGTGTGAAAATCTTAATGCGGTTCACAGAATACATCTACTTACCAAGTTTCAACAGTATAGCTCTTATAGTTTCGGAAAAAAGTGGCCGTGACATACGGACGGACAGACAGACAGACAGACTTGACGAATCTATAAGGGTTCCGTTTTTTGCCATTTGGCTACGGAACCCTAAAAACTAATCAGTGCGGAAGGGACTCTTCAGGATACCCATTAAAGTGGGGTAAATTAAAATTCGAAAAGATGATCCTGTAAACGCGTCGTAAATTGAGTAACGGGTGTTGCCACTTTAGTTGAACAAATAAATTGCCTCAAGCGCGTGTGATCGCGCATATAAATGAATGAATGTAGCTAAGCCCTTTAATGGAGCTAACGGGTCCACTTACAGTGCCGAGATACTGATATTGTTAGCAGGGCATACATTGCTATACACCCCATTCCCGACAAAACCTATAGGATGATTTACTCTGGAATAGAACGTATACGAAACATAACGGACAACATGGTGAGAAACAAAAACCAGATTACGATAACTTTTTAGGGTTTCATAGCAAAATAATTTAGGTAGGTGTTATAGTTTCGCGCAAGATTGAAAAATCGCGCAATTGACTTACGCTCTTCTAAACTGTGGGACCTTTTAATTCATAAAAATGGTGCTAAACAAAAAAAGTCGTATGTATTTTATTTTAGCATGATTTCGCTCTTAAATACATTTCAAAAAGTTGGTAAACAATGTAGCCCCAAAATAAAAAAGAAATCTCGTCCTTAATGTGGGTAAACAAGACGTCCACATGTCCCAAGCCACAGAATAAGTAATAGTACAAGCCCAAGCTTAATGGAACCTTTCAAAAAATGTCACGTTTTTTTGTAGTAACCACGTAACGATACTACCTTTATGTCCAATTTGAGCAAGGCTAGGTTACCTTAACGAGCCAAGTATCAGACTTATTAAAATATGCATTTTTTCTTTTATGTTTCACTTCACCTGTAAAAAGACGCGCCGTCGGTGCCGGAAATCATTTTTTCTGCATCATTAATCGCCTCGGAAGCACATCGCTTGCAGGCATTGCTATATTGTTTAATGTATCGGCTACTTTATCTTGAGCTGGCGGAAGGCAATACATTTTCCACCTACATAATATTTAACGTAACGGACAAAATGGTACCTCAATCATCATTCACCTAGCGTTTTTCCCGGTGGCACCCAAAGGAGCCTCTAAGAAACCCTATTTTAATTTCTGACCGAAAAGCCAAATCTCGAATTTCATAGATCTACCTTCAAAAATTACGGATTTGCATACAACGTTTTATCCCCAATTTCACCCCCTTGAGTGTTGAATATCAAAAAATCCTTCCTTAGTGCGCCTCTACGCCACTTGATATGTGTTCCAAATTTCATGTTTGTATTTTAAGCAGTTTAGGCTGTGCGTTGTCTGTCACTCTATAAGTAACTGTCCAATTTTATGTACGAGTATGTAATAGATAGATAACTAAGAACGAAGTATCTGAAACAGACTCTTTTAAAGCACCCAATACCTACGTAGTATAAGAAATCTTATTAAACTGGTCTAGAACCAGGATATATTTCAGCAGTAAAACTCCGCTACGATCCGTTTTGAATTTTAAAGTAGTTCGGCGCGGTTTTTACATAAATATCGCATTACTTAGTTTGTTGGATTTGCTTTTGTACGTTTTGTAAGTGAAGCTTATGTTCTTAATATTTCCTAGCCGTTTCGTTATGAGTTATTTAATTGTGTGGAGCGGAAGAATTATGAATGCAGATTAGGTTTTTGTGGCCTTCCGTTAGTTCAATTCTTTGAAACAATCAACTTTTCTAAGAATGTAGAATTTTTGTAGTTGAACAAACCTTAAAAAACAATATTTCACCAGCGTTTCAGTTGTTTTTTATTTATTTATTCAGGCTTTTTTCAATATTTATGGTCGCATCAACTTGGGACCTAGGGAAATATACCACGAACACGCACCTATCAAAACTCCGTTGCGTCTAGCCCAAAAAGCGTAACTGGGCTATGAAATAAGTTAGTTATTAGCTTATGCACATAGGTAGCCTAGGCATTACCATAAAGATTAAACCTAAGAGGATTGCTGAACATAAAAGCTTGTTATTTCAATTTCATCTGTGGTATTTATTTATATATATTGCATGAGCGTCATGTGGGCTTAATGACTCTGGGGAGAACATTAAAAAAAAAACCGGTCAAGTACGAGTCGGACTCGCGCACCGAGGGTTCCGTACAAAATTGCATACACCATACCCGTCATGTCAGGACCCCATTCATTCTCGAACAATCTTAAACAGCTCATAGTATATAGAAGTTACCGTTGCAAAGCGCCTTCTGCATTTTGGTACTAACAACTTACAACAATGTATGTTTATCAGCGATAGCTTTTTATCACGCGTGCCAATGTCGATTATTTATTTTTTATTTGATAGAAGGGACTTTAACGATAATCTGATAGGAATTTAAAGATATAAATTTCATACAAAAGTAAGTAAATTACAAATTTACTTAAGAAATTTTATTTCGATTATTTATTTTTTATTTGAAAAAAGGGACTTTAACGATAATCTGATAGGAATTTAAAGATATAAATTTCATACAAAAGTAAGTAAATTACAAATTTACTTAAGAAATTAAATTTGATAAATAAAAAAAAACAAGCTAGATAGAGATGATATCGTTTTATTTTTCCTGTATTATTTATGGTGCTCTTAATCATATGTAATTATTTCAGAATGTTCGCTTCGTAAACTTCGGAGATAAGGGGGGGGGGAATGGTATTTTTTTCTACATTTTCCTTAATAAATCAAAATTTAACAACTGTAGAAAAAACAAACGGTTTTAGAAAGTGCAACTTTAGCCCTCCCATATTATACCTCATTTGATCTATTTACTAGACTTTGATTTTTTAACCCCCCTCATATTCGTCATTTAAGCAGAAAATAAAAATGTATTTTTTTTTCATTTTCCATACACGTGTCTTAACCCTTTTAACAGTTGTTCTAAATTTCAAATTGATAGCTTAAGTAGTCCCTGAGATATAGTCGCACCATAAGGGTTCCTTTTTTACCTTTTTGGTACGGAACCCTAACAACATAGTTGCTGCTATAGATATACTTGTTGCGGATGCAACCTATTTCGTACCTTTTTTTGTCTATTATTTTTATACTTTTGGAATGTTTTATTTTGTTTTATCAGTTGTCAATATATTGCTGTCGAAAACAGATTGAGTCGGCTTGGTTTTAATATTTTTCCTATATAAATAATCACTCCAGCTATACAGTCCATCAGAAGTCCTTTTCATTTGGTCCTTCTCCCGTCTTATAATGAATATGCGAAGTAGAACCAAGCAGCTGGCAACGCCGGCTAAAAGTCGTAAGGCGACACGTTCAGAACCAGGTGCACCCGCTGTGGGTGGGGTCGGTCGGTCCAAAAGTCAGGGCCTCACGAAGACTGATGCCACAGAAACACCCGCAGCTCTCGATATTGTTCGCGCGTGTCCCGCAACTACCACCACCGGCGGCTGCGGCTCCGCTGTTGCAGCCGAACATTTTGACGTTTCTCCTAGTTGCAGGTCGCACGTATCAGGGTCTTCGCGGTCATCAGCTACTATAAAAGCACGGAGGCTTTCCGCGGAGGCCGAGTTGGCCCGCAGAAGTATGGAGCGAGAGCAAGAATTGATGATTCGTGAGCAAGAAATTGCTCGACAAAGAAGACTACTTGAGCAGGTAAAACAAGTAGAACAATTAGAATTGGAAGCTGCTCTGGCCGCTCAAGAAGCCGAAGAACGTTCCGCAAAGTCGGCCAGCAATGTTCATTCCCGGACGGCATCTTGGGTTCGCGATATAAACCAGGGTAGCTGTCTACGCATGACGAATGAGCCAACTGTCGAATTGCATCGCAATACAGGAAACGATGGAATTATACTCAAAGCGATTGCTGACACTGCAGCTGCAGCAAAAGCTTTGGCTTCAGGTCGTAGAGCCAACATAGAACTCCCTACATTCTTCGGGAATGGTTCCCAATGGCTACAATTTAAACGTCAATTTAGTAGTACTGAGGCTTCTCATTCCCCCGCAGAGAACGTTGCGCGTTTACAGAACGCGCTTCGCGGACCCGCGCGTGAGGCGGTCGCTTCGCTGCTCCACACGGCAGCTGCCCCCGAGGAGATCATGCACGCACTCGAGCGAACATTTGCGTGCCCGGAAATGATCGTCTTTGGGGAGGTACAAGTGTTGAAAACGCTGCCGCGGCTTGGCGCCGAGCTTAAGGAGATTGGTATTTTTGCCAACAAGGTACGAAACAGCCTTTCTACTATGAAATTACTCGGTCTACGAGAATATTTACATTCACCTGAGCTATTTCATAGTATTTTGGGCAAATTTAACCCTTTAATGAAGATGAGGTGGTCTGACTATGCGTCAGAAATGTCAAACCCTCTCATGTCAAAGTTAGAACTTTTATCTGATTTTCTAACTCGTGAACACGAGCGTTATATTAAATTCGCATTATCTCCTGAAATAGGTTTTATTGCTACACAACAAAACATCATTGTGCCTGTCAATAAACAATTCAAACGTGAAAATATTCACGCTGTGACACATGGCAATATTAAAACAGGTGACAAAACCGAATGCATTTATTGTAAAAAGTGCCATGATATAAAAAACTGTTCCGAATTCACAAGGTTATCAGTTGAAAACAGGTGGTGTTGGTTGCGTGAACACAAAATATGCTACAAATGTCTAAAGAGTAAATCACATCAGTGGAAGTTATGTAAAGTGAACCCTTGTGGTGTCGACGGTTGTACTTTCCGACACCATCCACTTTTACACGGCAGGCAGGATACGTTTACAGCACCGCAAACACACCATACACAGGCGTTCCATAATACAGTGTGTACAGCTGCGCTCAACCATGAGTGTGAAACAGAACTAAACAATATGAACAATACGGGGTGTACGGCACCGCTAAACAAAACTGAGTGTACTGCGTTCAATAATACTGGGTATGCGAATTTGTCTGAAAGGGATGCCAAACACACGCCGTGCTGTTCCAAGACTACACAGGAGTTGTCAAAAGAAAACGTCATGGTTTCTAATACAGGTATTTTAAGTCAACATGTTGGAACGACAACCAAAACACAACCACACAGCGCATTATTAAAAGTGGTACCAGTTATTGTGTCTGGACCAGCTGGCAGTTACGAAACCTTCGCACTCCTAGACGATGGCAGTACAGCGTCGTTAATTGATTCTAAAGTGGCTGCCCGTATCGGGGTGTCAGGGCCAGAGGAGGTTATTACTGTCAATGCTGTAGGTGGCTTACACAAAACTACTAAGATTTCTTATGTGGACTTTTACATACAGGGTAAACACGAATCTGACAGGTTTTTAGTCAATCGTGCCAGGGCCATGCCCTTACTCAGCTTGAGCACGCAAACATTGTCCAAACACACCGCACAGTCTTACGATTATTTGAGTGATTTAACCGATTATTTGACGTACATTGACGCTATGCCAACCGTGCTGATTGGTGCCGAGCACTGGCATCTGTCAATATCTCGTGATATCCGCGCTGGTAGTCGTAATGAGCCGGTAGCTTGTCACACCTGGCTTGGTTGGACATTGTATGGAGTGGCTTCTAGTAAAACGAAACCGGTTGAGTTTGTCAACCACTGTCACCTAGACCATATTGAGCTTACTGAACATGAACGTTTAGAACTGCTAATAAAGGAGCAGTACAAATTGGACTCACTGGGTATTACCAAACATGAGAACCTTCATAGTAAACTGGATGCTCGAGCTGTTGAGATCTTACACAATACTACCACACGTTTGCCAACTGGTAGGTATGAGTTAGGACTTCCATGGCGGGATAATATTCAGTGCGTTCCCGACAGTTATCCGCAAGCCCTATCTCGCTTCTTAAGTTTAGAAAGACGTATGTTTCGAGAGTCCGATTTTGCCGAAGCGTACAAAAGGTTTATTGACAATATGATTGCCAAAGGTTATGCTGAAGAATGTGATCCTGTCACTTATTATGGTCATTCTGTCAGTAATAGGAACGGTACCAATGTTGTCAACAGTAAACACAATTTAGTGGAATGTCCAAATAAAAATAACACTTCGTCAGGTTACATTCAATATGGTACAGTCAGTCCGAATAAAGTGCAACCAAAATGTCATGACTACATGTCAACCACAGACATGGATAAAATAAACTTAAAAACGACTTCTGAATCTTCTGATACAACTCAAAGTGAAACCAATACCGAAATAAGGTGGTATTTGCCTCATTTTGGGGTGTATCACCCACAAAAGCGTAAACTCCGTGTCGTCCATGATGCAGCCGCAATGAATCAAGGCGTTTCCTTAAATTCGTTGCTTCTTCAAGGACCAGATCTCTTAGAAAACTTATTAGGCATACTTTGGCGTTTTAGAGAGGGCGCTGTCGCAATGACAGCCGATATTAAGGAGATGTTTCCCCAAATACGGATCCGTGATCAAGATAGGGACGCATTACGCTTTTTATGGCGCGACGTTAGGTCAAAGAACACAACTCCCATAAAAGAGTATCGAATGACAGCTGTTGTTTTCGGGGCGTCATCCAGTCCATTTACTGCGCTGTATATCAAAAATAAAAATGCAATGTCACATCAGGATTTGTATCCCAAAGCAGCCAATGCAAGCATTCACAGTTCCTATATGGATGATTTTTTGGACAGTCTTGATGAGGTAAATGAAGCTGCGCAGCTGGCATCCGATGTGGTGACTATCCACCGTAACGCCTGTTTTGAAATGTGTAGTTGGATTTCTAACTGCCAGGAAGCGTTACGTCTTGTTCCAACTGAATTGCGCGCTGCACAGCCTACTGAAGTGTCTCTTGGTAGTGAATCAACTAACGTCAGAGCCTTAGGTGTCTCTTGGGATCCTATATCGGATACCATTGGTTTTAGGACTGGTTTAGAAGGGCTCAAGTTACATGGTGTTTTTACTAAGCGTAAAGTTTTGTCCCACCTCATGAAAGTGTACGACCCACTAGGATTGCTTGGCCCTATAGTGGTCAAGGGCCGTATACTCCTTCAGGAGGCGTGGAGATCCAACATTGACTGGGACACGGTTTTCCTACCTTCACAGGTGTTAAGGTGGAACGCATGGTTTAATAAACTGTCAGATATATCTAATATTAGAATTCCACGTTGGTACGCTAAGGTAAACGGCGAGCCTCTGCACAGGGAGCTACACATTTTTGCGGATGCGAGCGAGCTTGCCTATGCGATGTCGCTTATTGGCGTTTTTTGTACGCAGACGGTACAGTCAAGCTTGCTCTCATATCCAGTAAAGCAAGAGTATCGCCATTGAAGCCCACTTTAATTCCACGCCTAGAATTGCAGGGTGCTTTAATAGCTTCACGCCTTGCTATGACCATCAAGGAATTTCACAAGAAAAAGCCTATTCGAACGTTTTTTTGGACAGATTCGAGAACTGTCCTTAGCTGGCTAAGAAATGACGCACGAACGTTCAAGCCCTTTGTGGCCCATCGGATCGGCGAAATAACTGAAAATTCATGCGTTCAAGACTGGAGATGGGTCCCAACTGACTTGAACGTCGCGGACGATGCCACGCGAATCAAACCTCTCCATATTAACCCTAACCACCGATGGTTCACCGGCCCCTCATTTCTTCTGGCTTCTCCGGAAAATTGGCCTGTGGAACCAGCTGGCCAGCCTCCAGTTCATGAAGAGTTTAAGCAAACTCCTAGACTTGTTGTTGGGCATCTGGTTATCACCGCGGATTTCAGTCGTTTTAGTGACTGGTTGCGCTTACTGCGCGCCACTGCTCGCGTTTTGCAGGCGGTTTCTAAATTTCGCTCACTTTTGGACCGCGTTAGACACATTGATCACACTGATCCTAGCACCGATTTTAGGGTTCGTCAACGTACAAACGCGCCTACGTCCACCACTCTATTACCCCTGACAGCGGAATTAATGCAAGCCGCAGAAAGGCACGTCCTGCAGAAAGTACAGTCCGAGACATTTGGAGAAGAAATTCTGCGGATTGAACGAGGAGAGTTATTGCCTAAGAGCAGTCGCTTAGCAAAGTTATCACCCAAGATGGGAACGGACAATTTGCTTCGTTTGGTTGGCAGAATTGAGGCTGTAGAAGACGTCGGTACCGAAGTCAAATCACCCATACTGTTAGATGGTCATCACCCAGTCGTGCGCCTTTTGGTTCTCTTTTACCATCGCAAGGCTGGACATGCGAATAATGAGATGGTCGTCAATGAGCTGAGACAGAGATACTGGCTTCTTCCCTTGCGCAGCACCATACGAAGCGTCGCCAGCAAATGTTTGTATTGTCGGATCAGGAAGTCAAAACCGATGAATCCAATGACTGGAAACCTTCCTCCGCAGCGGCTTGCCCACCATCGCCGCCCATTTAATTTCACTGGACTTGATTATTTTGGCCCAATTAACTCCACAATCGGACGCAAACAGGAAAAACGATACGTAGCCCTATTTACCTGCTTGACTTCCAGAGCCGTCCATTTGGAACTTGTGCACACCCTGACGGCTGATTCAGCGATAATGAGCTTGCGTCGATTTATTTCAAGGAGAGGTGCTCCCGAAACAATATTCTCTGACAACGGAACTTGTTTTGTCGGTGCTGACCGAATATTACGGGAGTTTTATCAGACAGATGTCAACAATTTTGCTGTCAGCCGAGGAATCAATTGGAGCTTTATTCCTCCCGCTGCTCCTTTCTTTGGTGGATGCTGGGAACGGCTAGTTCGCACCGTCAAAGTTGCACTGAACGCCACCCTACGCGAAAGGGCACCTAACACAGAAGTACTCGTGACCCTCCTGCTGGAAGCTGAGGCCATCGTCAACTCCCGGCCCCTAAGTCACGTTTCTGTGAGTCAGGATGACCAGGAGACTCTGACACCTTTCCACTTTCTAATTGGCACATCCTCGAATCAAGTCCTACCCGCAACCCTTGACGACCGAGACCTTCTTCGTAGAGCAGACTGGAGGAAGGCCTTGAGGTTAGCCGACCATTTTTGGAACCGTTGGGTGAAAGAGATCCTACCTACAATGCAACCACGACAGACAGGCGAAAACAGGGATCGTGACTTAAACATCGGTGACCTGGTACTCATCGTGGATGAAAATCTTCCAAGAGGAACTTGGCCAAGAGGCCGCATCACTGCAACCTTCCCTGGCCGAGATGGCGTAGTCAGGGTGGTGGACGTAGCCACACAGGGAGGCCTTCTTCGTCGGCCCTCCAAAAAGTTGGTCAGGCTAGACGCGTAGGGCTCCTTATTGGCTGGCCCGGCTAGTTTCGTGTGCTTTCGCACACTAGGGGGTGGGATGTTGCGGATGCAACCTATTTTGTACCTTTTTTTGTCTATTATTTTTATACTTTTGGAATGTTTTATTTTGTTTTATCAGTTGTCAATATATTGCTGTCGAAAACAGATTGAGTCGGCTTGGTTTTAATATTTTTCCTATATAAATAATCACTCCAGCTATACAGTCCATCAGAAGTCCTTTACAATACTAATACTCGTATATTAGATAAATGGGAAAGTCATTATGTATGTGTGTCTGTTTGTTACCTTAACCTCTGTCGTAATGCAACAAAAATCGATGAATTTAGATACGACTTTACTTTCTGTGACTTGAAGAAAGTCTAAATCGTGGAGATTGATAAACATAAAAATACATTTTAAACTTGAAAATCTTGCCTCAAAACATTCAAAGCCTGTTCGCAGCCCTACACGCTCATTACTCATACCGCTCGTATCATGGTTTTTCTTATGTTTAGCGCTGAACAGTAAGGGCACCAAAATTTATTAAATATGGGGCATCTTTTCAAAAATTCAGATTTTAACGAACGCCGCTTACAATTAGGTTTGTGGGTTGAACCTAATTGTGTATATTTTCAACTGAACTGTCTGTTTCCTATACAAAACAATAACAAATAGGTCTACCGAAACTTTACGCAATCGCCTAGCTGATGTGGCTGCGATGCAAATAATAATAAATATAGGATAATATTAATTGCCAAAGATTGCCAATTATAATTCCTCTGGTTATCCCCATAGGCCCAGGGTGACAACTCAGTCGGAACAACATCGGTAGATAAATACGCGGACAATTCTATTGGATTCATTCAACGACTCATCTTTAACGAAGAAATATTTGCTTTGCTCCAATATTCGAGGCAATATTGGTGAGTAAATAGGAATTTGTAGTTGGAGACAGTTCGTCTGCTTTTTTGGTCAAATTTGTCTTTAGTTAATTGGATAAGTAAATAATAAATAAAATAAAATAAATAAAAATCATTTATTTTGGGTATCGACCCATACACACACAAAACAAAAAACCATCATTACACAGTAAAATAAAATCACAATAATAATTAACTACCTTTCACCATAGATAGGTGGGTAATGGTACCTTATTTAAATCTTTATTTCAACTAATCTGGTTAATATGTTAGTTGATTGAACAGTAAAGGCTGACAGCGGTAGCGGAACAGAAAGGCGCGGCGCGGCGCGGTATTCTGTGCGGACCCTTTCGTATTAGGACCCTTTGTAATGTTCGAATTACAACCGGTACCGCCACGCCACGCACTATACGTTTTTAAATAATAATTGACTTCTTTTTCATCTGGTTTTATTAATTTAGTAATAGATAGTATATAATTAAGAAACAAAATAACAAGTTTATTCTACGAAGTTTTATTGTGCGTGTGGCTGTTAGGCCGGATTATCTTAGTTTTTAAATCAATTTCACTTTGTGCATGCTCTAAATAAAAGTGGCATTTTGTGCAGCATACATCCAGCACAAAGGCGAACATTGCAAGCATGAGAAGTGAAAAAATAATTATTCTTAGATTACAAATACCAATAACTACCAAAACTCACGAAATGACTCGGAAAACATAACGATACGACTTATCTTAAACTTTGCTATTTTAAACTTTTAATATACTTAAATAAACTTTTTAAATTGAACGCTGTTTGAACATCAAAAATCTTCACTTGTTCCTATTTTCCTACAAACTTTATACTGGTAGAGCGATTTTGACGTTCCATAAAAAGTTGTTGATTTGACCCGAAGTCACTATCCCTACTGTTGTCTATTCCTAACTGGATAAATGAATGGTTACGTACTACTCTATTTTAATTACCAATGATAAAGATAAATACAAACGTAGCAAATAAAATGGATTGTCACTACTCATTTTTTTTTTAATACCTAGTAATAAAACACTTTCATAATAATAATTTTTTAATTCATCCCACCGGCATGCCTAAAATTTCTTGCTATACGAGTATATTACCAAACTCTTAACCAGCCCATTTTGCTCCGAGTTTTTTTTTTTTTTTTTTCTTAGCCGGTTTGGGTGTCCCACTGCTGGGCATAGGCCTCCCCCATTTTCCTCCACTCGGCCCTATTGCTGGCATGCTCTCGCCAACCCAAGTTATCCAGCAAAAATTCTCATGTGCCGCCACTGGTATTTTGAGACCATTGTCGGAAGTTGAGCCACCAAAGCAATCTAAGACGATGACGAAGTAACATTTATTATTAGAAGAAGCTAGTCACTCATACAAAAATAAACGCCATTTTCTCTTCCCATATCTTGTTATTAGTTATCTTTTCATCAAAGTCTCTTCCATCAATACTTCTTGTTTTACAGTTAAAGGCCAATTAAATTAGAATTTTTCGAATAATGAATTCCCATAAAGCTGGAAATTGTTTTATTACCTTCATTTGGCCCTAAATGCATGTAATCCGAGTTTGCACCATCCCAGGAGGTGTGCTAAACTTTTGGGAGCCCAATAACCGCGAGATTTTTGCTCTATTCAATATTAAAGAAGGTTCAACTCTGCGTCGAATAAATATCTAAAACTTCAAATTTGGTTCAGTGGTATAGTCGAAATCAAAGGTCTAATAAGGTAAGGAACTGGGAAAAGGGGTCTAGCAGGGTAAGCTAGTGAGAGTGCCCCCCGACGAGGGATTTGGTGATTCTTTCAGGGGGTGTACTGGCAGATCCTAAGAACACTCCATGCTTAATAACAGATGTGTGCGCTCACACATAGACAGCCCCCGCCGCCCACAACAGCGCGACAGAAACATTGCGTCAAAAATTTGAGATTTGAAAAGTTGCTCAGCTAGGCATTGCTCTTAAAAGCGGAAATCACATGCTTATAAAAGGAGTTGAAAAGAGGTTTCCGCTTGTATTATAAGTTACAAGTTGTTGAGAAAAAGGCCTCTGGTATTCATAACGCTAGCTGATAACCCACATCACGCGAATAAGAGTAAGTCTGACCTTCGATTACGCATAGTTGTTCCGAATATATCGAAGTGAGTATTACTAGGGACGCGTAGACTTGTCTTAAAGTTGAGAGGTTGCGACTCGCATAGCAATTGTAATAAAAACCGGCCACGTGCGAGTCGGACTCGCGCACGAAGGGTTCCGTACCATTATCAATAAAAATATTTATTTTATTTTGTTTTTAGTATTTTTTGTTATAGCGGCAACTACATCATCTGTGAAAATTTCAACGGGAACTATCACGGTATCAGTGAGATGCAGCCTGGTGACAGACAGACGGACGGACGGACGGACGGACAGCGGAGTCTTAGTAATAGGGTCCCGTTTTACTCTTTGAGTACGGAACCCTAAAAAGCGGAACCAGGAGCGAGCCCGTTTTATGCCTATCACAGACTGGCGCAGCCTGGTCGCGGCGATCAATAGTAAACTTGACACTAGCTGTAAAATTTACTATGGACCGCCACCGCAGGCCGCACCAGTGTGATGCAGGCTTTAGGGTGAGTATACACTCTGTTGGATCACTCCACCCGGTAAAAAGAGTGAATGGATCGCATACGTAACGATATAAGGATGAAAACGATCTTCTTTTGTTTTCGAGTAATTTAGGATAATATAAAACAAAATCAGGTTGTCATTTAAAGTGTCATAATAGGTAAACTGTTTAAGGTAGAGGAACCAAACAAAATCTTCATGAATAAAAATAGAATAGGCTATAAAGTGCATATTTATATTCAATCAACACCATGTCCTTAAACTTCCTTTAAAAAAATCTACTTTTAATTTTCTTTTATTATTTTTTGACACTTTTTGCACAGTATACCTACAAGAAAAATATCGTGACAAGCCACTAATGCCCACTACATATAGATGTAAAAATATTTAAAAAATCTTCGTACGTTATGTCAAAAAAAATACAATCGTCGAACAAGTAGATACTAGCGTATAATTAAAGTACCTAATTAACTAGACTAATTTCTCGCCTTCGGCTCGGACTACAACGTTTCTGAGAAGGTCTTTTTTTAGCGGCTTTAGGCTATCATGACCATCTGACTCGTATTCCTACTCAAAAAACAAAAAATAGTTCGTAGAGGCGCGCGCGACGCGACGCTAGCGATCGCTAGCAGAGTCGAGCGTGGTGATAGTCAATCGGTGCGAAATGAACAAAATATATCATTTTACCTATAGGTCATTTATTACTGTATACCAACAAATTCTATATTTTTGTAAAGCTTATAAAATGACCTAATTTTTTTATAATAACTTAAATTTCGCTAAAATTATTATTTGTTGAGTTACAAGCGTTTTTAATCAGTACTTATGCAAACTTGCACAGTAAAAAGTCATACTTTTTCAAATATTTTAATAAGAGATGTGAACAAAAATCGATGACCGTCGGCCGCCATTTTTGTGACGTCACAGCTATTTCAATTTCATTTATTTATAAACCAACTGGGATCATGTGTGTTAAAAATAGGGTTAATGATAGGTAATAACTTAAAATATATATTCTATTACCTGCTTATTTATGTGCACCATACAGCAGTGCCACAAATATGCACAATCAAGGCGTTCAGCGACCATTCTCAGGATGCTGTTAGGACTGGCCCGGATCCTGCGTACCAGGGATGAACACCGTTTTCGCATCGTAGCATGGAAACAGTCCACTTTGGAGCACTTAGCGAATCTGCGAGCGATCATGTTCGCCCTTACAGACAATGCTCTCCGTTCACGCTCAATGTCCGTATCATCTTTAAGGTCATCAGTCAAAACGTGTCCGAGGTACTTAAATTGTGTGACTACGTTGAGTATCTTACCTTCCAGTTTTATCGGCGGCACTTCTGGTGTGACTTTATTCCTGACCTTAAAGACCATACCCTCACTTTTGGCGACATTATATTGCAATCCTTGCCTGGTCGCATATCCTTCACAGATTGCGATCATTTTTGCAAGGCCACAAGGAGAGGCACTCAGCAGCACCATATCATCCGCGTAGCTGATATTATTCACGCACACTCCATCGATGTGGCAACCAACCCGGGTACTGCTGAAATCCTCCACCAGGGCATTCACATACAGGTTGAAGAGCTTAGGCGAGGTCAACACCCCCTGCCTCACCCCGCACTCCAACATGTATGGATCCGAAAATGCACCCGCCCAACGCACGACGTTCGATTGGTTTTGATACCAGAACTTAAAAATGCGGGTCATGTCTACCGGCATATCAATGTAACTTAATTTTTGCCAGAGAATGTCATAGTTAACCAAATCGAACGCCTTGGATAGGTCTAGGTAGCATGCGTACACATTTGTCTGTCGATCTGTGTAGTATTTGACAGTATGCTTTAAACTCAAAATTGCACTTTCCGTTGATAAGCCCGGTCTAAAACCAAATTGATTATCATGAACTTTTAGATATCGGTCCAAATGGGAATTTAGCACACTGTCAAACACTTTACCGACTACAGCAGCAAGCGATATCGGCCTATAGTTGGTTTTATCGCTGATGTTACCTGTTTTGTTCTTCACTATTGGTACTACCACAGTCTTCATCATATCCGCCGGCAGGTAAGAGTGTCCTACACAGAACGTGTACAGCATCGCAAGCACTCTAGGTAGGTGTGTGCCTCTGCATGATGAAGGTGCTCAATACTGAGGCCGTCATGGCCAGGAGATTTTCCTCGTGACATACATTTAAAAGCTTTACTCACATCCTTAGCTATAAACCTCGTACTTATCTCCAGACCACCCGACTCAGTACATAGCGTCTCCAAAAACTGCGATAGTCCCAATCGTGATTTGACGAGAAAATGATTTTTGAAAAGATCCGCTATACCTTTATGATCGCTGACGCTATCTACACTTGCTGGAAGGCCCGGCCTACTGCTCAGCATGTTTGTACATTTCCAAAAGCTTCTAAAATCTCGCTTAAAATGGTGTCTTGTGATTATATCCAGTTTAATTTGCTCTTCGTTGTTTTTAATGCTATGCCCCTGCCCCTCTGCCTTAATTAAAACCGGTAGATTCGTACTCCGGAGACAACACGGAACACATCCATACCAGTTTTAGCCATATAGAAAACGTGTCCACGAAAATCGTGAAGGAGACGACTTTTTTGCGATATTGCCTATAGACTATTAGTTGCCCACTTGGCTCCGCCCGCGTAGAAATAACGTAAGCAGAGCCACGGGATAAATTATGGCACGGAAACGTGGTCGCTTTGTATGGGCCTCATAAGAAGGCTCAAAATCACCCAAAGGGCAATGGAGAAGGCTATGTTGGGAGTTTCTCTGCGTGATTGCATCAGAAATGAGGCTATCCGCAGCAGAACCAAGGTAACCGATATAGCCCTCCGAATTGCTAAGCTTAAGTGGCAGTTGGCACGTAGAACCGATGGCCATTAGGGCGGAAAGGTTCTTGAGTGGCGAGCAAGTACCGGAAGGCGCAACGTGGGTAGGCACAGGTAGACTGATGACTTGGTAAAGGTCGCGGGAGTCCGCTGGATGCGGGTGGCGCAGGACCGGTCATTGTGGCACTCTTTGGGGGAGGCCTATGTCCAGCAGTGGACGTCTTTCGGGTGATATGATGATGATATGTTTTTTCCTAAAAGTGTTTTTTTACGTTTACGGAGATTACCGGGTACATACACACCCACACAAACTTTACCTCTTTACGGTATTAAATAACTAAGTGTGAATATAATGTAGTTTATCTTATCAACTAGGAACTCACCTTGTCAGTACCACAGCTGTGATTTTATCAGCGTCAAAAACATTATTTCTGAATCCCATTGCGTTTTATAATGAAACTAGTGACCCGCCCCGGCTTCGCACGGGTTTATATGTAAAATACAAATAATACATGCATGTATTATACATATAAATCTTCCTCTTGAACCACACTATCTATTAAAACCGCATCAAAATCCGTTGCGTAGTTTTAAAAATATAAGCATATATAGGGACAGACAGACAGACAGCGGGAAGCGACTTTGTTTTATACTATGTATTGGTACAAGTTCAGCTTTTTTCTGTTGAATCCAATTATTTCGTAGAACACACTGCGCGTTCATTAAAGCACTTCCCGAGAAGATTTTTTAGATAATTCTGGTTTCTAAATATCGCTACTTCATGTTATGTTCACAGTTTTGACAAAAAATTATATCTTATCTTATCTTAAAAGGAAATTTTTCAAACTGTAGCTTGTCATTATTCTTGACACTATTTTTTTATACCAAGACCCGAAGATAATTATACCGAGTTTATTTTTCAAAAAATATGAAGGTCTCATCTTTTTGTAATGCACTATTACCCCATAGAAAAGTATGAATAAATGTAAGATAATCAACTTTGAGGTTTATGACAAGTTTGGTTGCCGTGGTTATAAGTAAAAGTCCCATATTTGGATAGCGTTAAACAAAACTTATGAAAAGACTCTCAAAATATAAAAAAAGGATGCTGTGTGGCCATAGAAAACCATAACGTCAATAATCTGTATTTTCCTTCAAACCTTTATACTAAGAAGTGTTTTTAACGTTTCATAAAAAGTTACTGAAGTCAGTAACTTTTTATGAAACGTTACAAAGAAATGAAACGTTAGACAAATGTCTATCATTTAAATACCGTATTTAGAAGTCAATTTCATGAAATTAATTTCGATTTTATTTTTAAATAGGTACACATAGAAAGTTGGACAAGTTTCGACAATAGAAAATAGTAGGTAGTGTCACTAAACTTATTCCTATTTCCTTACAAACTTGTTCTAATTTTATAAATATTATTATTTATTTTTACATAAATATACGAACCACTCACAAACTAAAATTCATGCTCATCACAAACATAATTTGCCCTTACGGGTTTCGAACCCAGGATCTTCAGCTTCGTAGGCAGTGTCACTACCCACTAGGCGTATAATGCAAGAAGTAGGAAGTGGAACGAAGGAAATGTATTGAGCTGTGGCGTCACTCCTGTCAAATCTGACGAGTTCTGCATCGATAAGTTTCTTAAATCAGTTCCGTTCAGTTCAGTTGTTCTCATTGGACTTCGGTCCCTATTGCCGCATCTTCTACATTGGTGACCTCCAACAATGGACATTAGCGCAACTCTGAAGATCCTGACTGACGCCCGACTCTACTCAGCAAGCCAGACTTTCTCTCTCTCCGCTCGCCACCCTGGCTTTGAGCGCTCGCGCGCCACACTAACTCTGAGCACTGGCAAGCTGCACTCTTCTCTTCATACGTCACTGACGCCTTCGTCTCAAAGGGGTGCTGATGTGGCGTCACTCCTGTCAAATCTGACGAGTTCTGCATCGCGCTATCGAAGTTTCTTAAATCAGTTGCATAAATATAAAATCCAAACAACTCTCATTGGACTTCGGTCTCTCTATTGCAGTTCTTCTACAGAGCTATCTCCACAAGTCTGTTCTATGATTATTTCTTGATTCAGTTTAAGTGTCAGTTGTCTCTTGTCTCCCACGGTCCACTTAGATATCACGTCGAATCTCAACAGCAAAGTTACACAGACCCTTACAATCTAACACTAGGCACCCTTTACGATTCCTTTAACCAATAAAAGAAGCGAAGTTTAGAACAGTGCGTCCTTTCAGGCCGTGATTGCTGTACGTGACAGGAAAAGTAAGATGGTCGCGGTCGGGTAGAAGATATGGATGTTGTACATTTTATTGTGAAGCACAACCAGTTTGTCATGTCATAATCATAACAACGCTAAAAAATATTTTTTCACTTCTCATGCTCGCAAAGTTTGCGTTTGTGCTGGATGTATGCTGCACAAAATGCCACTTTTATGCTCTAGTGCACAAATTAAAATTGTTTTGAAGACTAAGATAATCGGGCCTGACACAATAAAACTTCGTAGGATAAACTTGTCATTTGATTTGATTTGCTTTCATAAATTTCACATCCGTGTTTTCCATTACTAAATTAATAAAACCAGATAAATTATTATTTTAAAATGTATTGAACCATTAAATTACTTGGCAGTATGAAGTACGTACCTAATCACGTGTTGAAAATGAAAAATATAAACTTTAAAAAGTTAAGTGACGGGAATGAGCTATTATTTTATTTTGCAATTATTTGTTATTTGTTCGCAATCGAAGTGAAAACCAGTGTGTATAACTCGGGCATAAATTAGCCATTTAACCCCTCGACTTAACTATCCACCCTCGCCGGTGGCTCGGGTGGATATAAACGTCTCAGGTTAAATGGCTCGTTTTATGCGCTTTTTGTACAAAAAAAATCGTAGCTCTTGTTTGGATTATAATACGGCTGTACTAAATTAAATTAGCAATCTTGAGGCCTTTTTCGAGGGAAATCAGCTATTTGAATCCTGAATTTTTGACTTTCGCTCGATGGAAAAAAATCACGAACATAGGTCTTAAATACACTTTAAAAAATCGTAACAAATTATGCACAACAAACAGCCAATTAATTATGTACCAAATTATGTCGGCGCGTATAGACACGGCTGGTGGCTCATGACCCAGGCTGGTTTGATTATGTGGATGGCAGGTTGAAAAAATGACGAAGGCGGCGGTTCAGCGAATTAAATGTTTTTAATTCGGTATTTTTCTACATAGTTTTAGGTATGCGTGAATTTAACGTTATATATAAAGGGCAAGTAAAAAAGTAGGTAAAAGCTGTGTGTCGCAGCTTATAATAGTACATTATTATAAGCTGTTATTAGTAGCTTATGTAGTAGTATAACTGACAACTTGTATGGAAAATATGTCAAATTTGGAAATAATTTATAATAGCAGTTTTATTTTATGTAATGGATATATTATCAATTAAATAGTTACTTAGTGACAAAATCCAACAAAATTTCAGACATCAAAAAATTATAACTTAACTAGCTAAAAAAATATGAATAAATGATTTTATCTTTATTTTGGTTCATTTACATTTGCTCTATAATATTCAAGATAAATAATAAAAAAAAAACAATTCATGCTTTTTTTAAATCTACATAAATACATACGGATGGAAAGTTTGTTGGATTCTTGAATAAATCATCTAAGAACAATGTTTTACAATGAAATCAAGAAAAAAAACGCTATTATAAATTAATGTTTTTCAAAACCGTATTTTGCCTGGAGTATAAGGCGAAAGTCGAAGTGCGAGTCATCTTCCACGTCCGGTATCCCCATTGGCGCTTGAAGGGATGACGATCCAACATGCGATTGGCTGCCGATCACGTCATATGTGCCTCTGATTGGCCGCTGGGCTATTCCTCGATTCGTGACGTCATGGAAGATGCACCGTGTCTCTAGGCGTGCGCTGTCGCTTGCGCATTGGTTAAAATTCATCGTCCGCCATCAGCTGATAGGCGCGTATTCAAAATGCGTCTTAACATAAGCTCCCGGCCTTGGAAGATGCAGCTTCCAAGATAGGAGGACGGTGAAAGTTAGTCATCAGTAATAGGCAGTGGGCAGATTTTTGAAAACGCTCGACGTACGGTGCCATGAGTTGAAACATATTACAATTAGTTCTAAAAATCGGCAATGTCATGTTTGAGGGAAATCAGCTATTACTTTTTTATTTATGAAAACGCACAAAGAAATAAAATTAAAAAACATGATATCCGCGCTGCCAAACACGCATTTCTATCTCGCTCACGCTTATGCTCAGTGAGAGGGAGAGAATACCACGAACCTACGTCCCCTTAACTATCCACCCTTGCCGGTGGCTCGGGTGGTTATAAACGTCTCAGGAAGGTCTCAGTTTTTTTAAATGGCTCGTTTTATGCGCTTATTGTACAATCTACTATTGATTATGATTTAAGAACCGGTTAACTTGAAAACAACCAATGTGCGGTTGCAGGATACAAAATTAAGTGTATAATTATGAAATATACAAAATTAAGTAAGTGTATAATTATGAAATATGAAGTCTCATTTATGTGGAATGAATCGAATACATAGGTATATTTGTCAGAACAACATTTTTAGGGTTCCGTACCCAGAGGGTAAAACGGGACCCTACTCGTATTACACTGACTCCGCTGTCCGTCCGTCTGTCACCAGGCTATATCTTATGAACCGTGATAGTTAGACAGTTGAAATTTTCACAGATTATGTATTTCTGTTGCCGCTATAGCAATAAATACTAAAAAATTGAATTAAATAAATATTTAACCCGGCGAGCATGACCCAGGGTATGTCATACCCTGACAGTATTAAAAACGTTTGTTATTTTTTAAATCTTCGTCTGGCAACACTAGCTCGCTCAGTAGCTGGAAGCAGGGGAGTGCGGGAGGGGATAGTGGCGTGATCGCTGTGCAACGTGAGGCGTCGGCCGAAATATTTATGCACAAACCTGTTTCGGGTATGTCACACCCTGCGTCATTTTAGATGTATTTTTTTTATGTATGATATGTAAATATTTTTTTTATTATTCTTAGTGTTTTTTAGGTTTCAATGTATAGGCTTGAGATTACTTTATTTATATTAGTTGTTTGTCTTTTATTTTCCATACAAGAAGGACAGAAAAAACCAAATATTCCTGTAAAGGTTGCAGCAAGCCCATATGTATGGAGCATGTTAATCTCGATGGCAGTGATTTACCATATTTTCAATAAAAAAAATACTGTTATGTTTTTTTGAGAAGAGGATTTCATTATCTTTTAGGTAAAAGTTGATTTATATTCCAAAGACAGTTATTTTTTGTTTAATTGTTCATTTTTGTAAACCTCGAAACTTTTGTTCCTATAATTACATGGTATAAGGTAAACACGAATAAATAAAAATAATTTCATAATTAAAACTTGTCTTTGATTTAAATTCATTATATAATTAATTATTAAACAAAACACATAGCACGAAATAAAATAAAATTAATAAAAACTATATTATGGTACATTAAATTTCAGGTATGTCATACCTTGCCTCATGCTTGATGTAACTTTTTTTCACGTCATGCTCGCCGGGTTAAGGGGGCTCCCATACAACAAACGTTACTTTTTTGCCCTTTTATAGATAATGGTACGGAACCCTTCGTGCGCTTCTTTATTATAATAATAATAATAATAATAAATATTTGCGGACAATCTTACACAAATCAACCTAGTCCCTCAAATTATGGATAATATTATCTAATTAAATCAAAAATGTCAGTAAGTATTTGTATTGTTTAAAGCTTTCAATTTAGTAAGATTGCACAAAGTTTATGGTATGTATGAAAAATTACAACTCCTAATAACAATGATTTACATACTATTTAGAAATAATGATAGATGAATAATGTAAGAAGTTATTACTTTGGTTATTTCCGAATTAAAATGTGCGTAGTTCAAACAAATAATAAATCGAAAAGTGAAGTAATAACTTATCTTTATTAACTTCAGGCTAAACATTTACAATGTTATCAATGCTTGGTTAGCATATTAATACAAATATATGGTTTTATAAATGAAGTTATTTGTGACCAAAACTTAATAAGAATAACGATCAAAAATAAATTTAATTACATACCATCGTTCATCTTCCGGTCATACAATGTATAATTACCCCGTGTTATGATGGATGCCTGCACTAAATCAGAATAGCTGTCAGATAGGTAATTATTATCACATGATTACACTAGTAAATTAAGTGTCTATAATTATTACATATCGCTGCATTACATCTCCCTAGAGTTCATGATGTATTGTGGTTTGTTAACTATGATATCATTTGAGAAAGTATGAAACTACTAAGTAATTGCAATAAACATTGTGATAAGAGGTAACAGATTCGGATTTAGATTCTTTCATTCATCAGAGAGGCATATGTACCCAGCAATAAGGCACAAATTATGATGATGATGTGCGAAACGCGAGCTAATATTTGACTATTATTAGGTTGACTGGTAGAGAATTCCTTATGGCATTCAGTTAGCTTTTTGTATTTGAAACTTGTATGTACAATAAAGTTTAAATAAATTAATATTTTTGGAAATAAATCAGTCTATTATTTAAAGAAGAGTGCCTGCCTTGCTCAAAAAAAAATGGCCGATTAAGGTTAACTAAAGTGATGTTTAAGTCACGTCTAACCTGTCGGTTTTGTTACTAAACGTATGCGATTGACATCGACTGTCGGTTTTGTTACTATCCTTAAATGTCCGTTTAAGGGGGCAAAAATAATGAATATGCCCTAAAAAGGATTGTTCCTCCAGTACAGTCAGCAGCAGAAGTTGCCAAGCAGTCCTAGTGCTCAATAGTTATTTGTTATACTAGGGGGGAAAGTTGTATTTTACCTGCGAGTGTTCATTTGAAATACAAGCCGGCGAAAGGAGTCTATGATTGACCACGAGCGAAGCGAGTGGTTCAAAAATAGAATCCTGAGCGTAGCGTGTGTTTCAACACACGAGACGAAAATAACTTTTCACCCGTGTATAACACAAATCTTTTCACCTCACTACGGCGAGGAAAATAAGAAGGGAAAATAAGTTAAAATAAAAAGAAAAAAGATAAAAAAAAAGTTAAAAAAAAGAAAAAAAAATTAAAAAAGTTCAAAAATTAAAATAAAATTAAAAAAAAGTAAAAAAAGTTACAAAAAAAGAAAAAAAAATGTAAAAAAAAAAGTTAAAAAAGTTTAAAAAAAAATATGTCACATAAAATATACAAAAAACAAAAATAAACATTTAACGTTCTACGTCATAGTATTTTTAACGTTCTACGTCTACTTTCTTCACATGTGGATAAAGAGCGATTTTCTCAATAGATATCAAACATACAAAAAGGCCTTTCCGAGCTAGTGAGGTGAAAAATGTTTTACACAGGAACTCTAATGTCAATGGAATAAGGATCTGTGTACATCATTTTGAGCGTGTGATGTTGCTTACTACTTCTGAACTTCAAATTTCAAATTCAAATATTTATTCGTGACACACAATTTACACATACAAAAGAAATAATATAATACATATTTTGTCACGAAAAGGACCCTGCTCAGCATATTGCTAGCTTTGCAGCCAGCGCTGGTCTTCCGCAGGGTCCATTCGGTGAGAGCACGGTGGGCAACAACAACAGATACACACAACTTCTGATGCTGACTGTACATTTGTACGTTCAAATCGCTCAAATATCACAAGTAACTCGGGGCTTTCAATGGAAAACTCCATGGTATTGTCTCGTATCACAATGGATCACGAAATAGTATATCAGGGCTGTTGATTTAACCGCCAATTTCTAAATTCTAATTAACACTGCGATCTGTTTGCGGAGTCTCGCGCGAGGTATTGTCAACAACAAAACAAAAGTACCTATTTGAGAGAAACAAGAAATGAAATACGACACAAAAGTGATAATGATTTCGACATTAAAATACTGAAGTGTGGAAGAATGGAAGGTGGACTTTAGTTGAGGGTGTGACGATATGCTTTAAGGCTCGACCTTTCAAATTTTCGTAAAAATGAGTTGTGTAGTAACCATTTTATACATAATGTATGACGTAACAATTTTAGCGTCGCAAAAAATATATTATAATCTGCAAGATATGAGAAGTAACACAGTTTTCGTAGAAATCCATTTTACGAAAAAAAGGAGAGAAAAAAATATCTAAATTGAACCCTATTATTTCACTTGTAACCATTTTACTGCACTATTTTCTATCAGAAAAAGATGAAATTTTATAATATTCTTCATAAAGTAATCTATCTATCTATACATATAATAAACATGTAGCCTATCTCCACTTATAATAAATCTCTAAATTAAAAAAAGAATCAGCCAGTTTGAAACTGAGCTTTGCGCGGTTCGAATGTTCTCAGCATCCCATGAACGGAAAAATATGAAACATTTTATATAGGTACATTATTATTCTAGCTGCAACTTAGGATAGTTTTTATCCGACTGAGACAGTTAATTAATTTTCCGAAATATACGACTTCATTTAATTTTTCATTTATTTTTATTGAAATCAAACGCTGCTCCAACTGTCAGCTATAAGAAACGTCAAATTTTCGTCAAAATGGCGGAATTGCTTTGCCTTTCACTTATTAATAATTTAAATCCCGTCTACGATAGACCTTTACGAGACAAATGCTAAAATATAAACCATAAAAAAATATTCGATTCTGATATGAGAACTTATATGCGCAAATGTCGTTTTATGTCGTAATTTCAATAAATGAAATCAACAAATTTGAACAATATAATTAACACGAATTTGTTTTTTTTGAATGACAATGGCACGCGCTCGGCGCATTCAGCCAAAGTACCTGCGGCGCTACCACGAAAACCGATACTCAATGTTCATATATTTGCATCCCTGTCACTCGAGTATGGTTAGTGCGATAGAGATAGAGATACCCGAATATTTCCGAATTCCGAAGTTCGTGGTTATAGCTCAGGAATCGAAAATATGGTAAATAATCATAATGTATTTTCTCGAAAAAGAATTTAAAATAAATATAGTCAAATGGAGAAAAAAACAAAGCAAGAGGTTATATAGGTAATGATTAAGTTATAAGAGTCCAAAGTTTTTGTTAAATTCGGGATCGGCGGCTAAGTGAAACACCTTGCTAGGATGACAGATTTATTCCGACTGAACTGTTAGACAAATTATATGCCTACCTACGTAGTTCATATATAACACCTCCACCTTTAGTTTCTACTTTCCTCAAGTAGGTATGTATGTCTAAAAACAGTAGTATGATATAATCATAACTTCCTATAAATAGTTCGTACAATACATATAGTAGGTACTTACTTGATTAGTAAGTACCTACTACTTATTCACGTTATTATTTATCGGTAGGTTACTTACAGCTACAGATAAAGTGAGAAAAGCCTCCCCGTCTTGGGCTTTTATTGCTTGACTTAAGGCTCAATTTTGCCTTAGCCTGTGTGAAGGGTTTTTTCACTATATCTTTTCTATGCTAACATTATTTATATTTATTTATTCTAAATATATCCTCAAAGCCAAATCTGGTTGGAGGTCTACGAGCCCTAGGCGGTGTAGGCGCCTTGACCGGAGACAAAGGAGTCCCGGCGGATGGATCCGGTGATTTAGCCGGCTGTATACTAGGCCGACGGGTCGCCGTGTGCGCGTCTGGTGATGCGGGCATATCAACTGGTGCCAGCTCAGACTTATGATCTAATTCTACACTATCGTGAGCGCCGGCTCTGCCCTGCCTCGGTTTCTCTGTCTCGGACTGCTCCACTATCCCCGCCATGCCAGGATATACCAATGAATTTCGCTTGGCTACACTACCTCCCCCTTCATTTAGCGTTACCCGCCGACTCTTTAACTGGTCTATATGTCTATGGACCCCGGTTCCGTTGATAGTGCTTACGTTATAATCAGTATCGCCGCGCCTGTCTTGTACTGTGCCCGGTACCCACTTATCGCCGCCGCGGTACTGGCGGACCCACACCGGGTCGCCGACGTGCAGCTCGCGCTCGCGGCCGCCCGCGGCGCGCAGCTGCCGCTCCTGTGCCGCTCGGACGCGATCTCCCCTATCCGGTTTTAAACAATCTAGCCTAGTTCGTAGCGATCGTCCTTGTAATAACTTAGATGGACTCTCCCCGGTAGTACTATGTTCGGTGTTCCGATACTGCAAAAGGTATCTCCAGAGAGCGGTTTCCGCGTCTAAGTTATCTTTAAATGCTTTTAAAATTACTGCCTTACATATTTTGACCGCGCTTTCGGCCGCTCCGTTAGAAGCCGGATGGTACGGCGCTGTCAGTACTTGATCTACGCCATTGGATGTTAGAAATTCTTTAAATTCAGCGCTAGAGTAGGGAGGCCCATTATCACTGACCACTTGTTTCGGAATACCAAACCTAGACCATAATTCCCTAAGCACCCGTATTACTGACGTCGCTGTGGTACTCTTCATCTTTATGGCTTCGATCCATTTAGGATATGCATCTACCACGATAAAATACGTCTGTCCTTGGATCGGGCCAAGAAAATCGATATGTATCCGAGCCCAGGGTCTGTCCGGCCACGCCCACAGGCGGGGCGCGTGCGCCGGCGGCGCGCTGGAAGCGGCGGCGCACACGCCACACGAGCGGCACTGCGCCTCGATAGCTTCGTCGAGCCCGGGCCACCAAACGTAACCTCGAGCTAAACTCTTGGTCTTCACGATACCCATGTGTGCTTCATGAAGTTCCCTTAGTACCTTTTCCCTACATGCGGCCGGAATGACCACCCTGTGACCCCATAATATGCACCCTAATTCGGTATACAATTCATTTTTCCTATTAAAGTAAGGACCCAACTCTTTAATTTCGCACTCCCTCGGCCAGCCGTCATTAATATAACTTAAAACTCTGCTTAAAATGGCATCCGAGGTCGTTGAAGTCCTTAATTTATTATAATCTAATAATAAAGCGTCTGCGGCAAAGTGTAAATACGTCTGTTCCGGTATTTGACCCGCCTCTTCTACCGCCTCGTCCTTGTGTGATTTGATTAATCTGGACAGTGCATCTGCTGTATTTTTGTCAGTTGATACGTATTCGATGTCAAAATCATACGCGGAAAGCACTATGGCCCAGCGCTGGAGTCGGCTCGCGGCGGTAATCGGCACCCCGCTATTCGGCCCAAATATACTTACCAGTGGCTTGTGGTCCGTTCGCAGTGTAAACCTACGTCCGTATAGGTACTGGTGGAATTTACTGACGGCAAACACTATCGCTAGCGCCTCCTTATGAATTTGGCTGTAGTGCAACTCGTGAGCGGTGAGCGAGCGTGAGGCATAGGCCACGACGCGCTCGCTGCCATCGGACGTGCGCTGGGCCAGCACGGCCCCAAGGCCGTGCGAGCTTGCGTCGCACGTCACGACCGATTGCTGTGAAAGGTCGAAATGCACTAACACGTCCGTGCCTACCAGCAATCTCTTCACCTGCTTGAAAGCCGCCTCGCGCTGTTTGTCCCAACTCCAACGAACCCCTTTTTTGACTAACTGGTACAACGGCTGTAAATATGAACTCAAATTGCGCACGAATTTTCCATAAAAATTCACCATGCCCAAAAAAGAACGCAGTTCGGCAACGTTCTTTGGAGCGCTTAGTTCTACTATCGGCCTGACCTTCTCTGGATCTACGCTCACGCCCTCCTTACTGACCTTGAAACCCAGGAACGTGACCTCGTCAGCTAGGAATGTGCATTTAATTTTTTTTAATTTTAGACCGCTACTTTGTAATCTACTAAATACCTCAGCAATTGTCTTTAAATGCGACTCCAAGTCCGCCCCTGTGATTAATATATCATCCAAGAAATTAACGACATTTGGAATCCCTACTAGCAAGGTTTGCATCATCTTCTGGAAAATTCCAGGGCTTGATGAAAGGCCATATACTAACCGATTATATTTAAATAATCCTCGGTGTGTATTAATCACAGTATAAGACTTTGACGCCTCGTCCAATTCGTACTGATTATACGCATGCGAAAGATCTAACTTCGTAAAGTAAGTATTGTTACTTAAATTTGTAAACAAATCCTCTATTTTCGGAACCGGGTACCTATCGACCAGTAACGCTTTATTCAACGTGATTTTATAATCTGCGCATACCCTTATACCCCCGTCGGCTTTCCTGGCGATGACAAGAGGAGTGGCCCAGTCGGAGTGGTCGACGGGCTCGACGACGCCGGCCGCCAGCATAGCGTCCAGCTCGGTGTCCACGCGCGCGCGCAGGGCGTAAGGCAGAGGCCGCGCTCGACAAAAAATCGGCTGAGCCCCCTCGCGCACACACAGCGACGCCTTGCCACCCGTGTACCGGCCCAACGCATCCTCGAATAACGGCTTATGCCTGGAAAGTAAATCCGAAATTAAGGTCTCCTTATTTAAAGACTTAACTTTGGACCCGTCACACAACTTATAGTTGTTTACATTCATGGGAGGTATTGTGATATCTAGCTCGGCGAGCCATTGACGGCCCATCAAATTAGTACAACCATTATCAATTACATATAAATCTAACCGTTTGTTTTTATTACCGTAAGCAACGTCTACTTCTAGATACCCTAGTGGCCGAATACTTGATCCATCATAAAATTTCAGTAAAAGTTGACAAGGGTTCAAAGTACAGTTGTTGAAATTCTGAGAGTACATAACGCTACTTATACATGACAATGCTGACCCCGTGTCCACTTCCATAGACAAAACCTGGTTATTTACAACAACAGGAATACACACCGGCTTGTATTGACTCAACGACATCAAATTCATCACGGCTTCCCCGTCCTCTTCTTGACCGCTCTCCGCGAAATCGTTCTGGTCTTCCTCAGCGTCCCGATCCTGCATCCAATGCAGGCCGGACCTGGCACCTCGGGTGCCACCGCGCCATGGTCGCGCGCGGTTGGCGGAGCGGCGGCCCCAGTCGCCGCGACGAACTCCACTGCCATAACTAGTGACCCCCATCATCACTTGTGGGCACATCCTGCGTAAATGCCCCCTAATCTTGCACACGTCACACACGTACTGGCTAAATTTGCACTCCATCTTCTGATGCCGGGAATCGCCGCACGACTCGCATACACCACGGCCCGCACCCACCGGTTGAATTTTATGCACTGTCTTTGTATAATCACTGCGCGCGTTACTACTGGCCTTATCTCCGATTGCATGCGAATCCCGCTCGGCTGCCTCCAGCGTAGTAGCAATCATAACCGCCTTATTATAAGATAGACTTTCCTCTGCAAACAACCTTTGCCTAACCAAGTCACTATTTACGCCACAAACAAATTGGTCCCTCATATTGTCGTCTAAAGTAGTACCAAAATCACAATATTTAGATGTTTTCTTTAACTCCGCCATAAAATTTGCCACTGATTGCCCGTCACTTTGACGACAATGACGGAATTTGAATCTTTCGGCGACTACCGACGGTTTGGGCTGTAAATAATTACCCATGATTTTTATCACTTCCTTGTAGTCGCAATCACAGGGTTTCTTTGGGCTGCACAAGTTCACCATCAGCTCGTACGCTGCATCTCCTATTCCACTAATCAACGTCGGCAATTTCAAATTGTCATCCACCTTGTTCACCAAAAAGTACATATCTAGCCGATCACAATATGTTTGCCAATTTCCGGCTTCCACATCGAAACACGCAATATTTCCTACGTTCTTCGCCATCATCGTGGAACCAATAATTTTCATCCCCGTCAGCCAATGTTAAATTCGGGATCGGCGGCTAAGTGAAACACCTTGCTAGGATGACAGATTTATTCCGACTGAACTGTTAGACAAATTATATGCCTACCTACGTAGTTCATATATAACAGTTTTAAGAGGGGGTATGTTCTGTCCCTTTTCCGCAAAACGCACCTTCATATGAAACGATTGTTTTTTTACTATGACGCTCGAGTATATTGACGTCACAGTCCCTCATCGTTTTCTCACTCTAACAAGCGACATTAAAACGGATGTAGCTTCATAATTTTTTGAGATATTTGAATGGGAGTTTCATTATCTTCTATCTATTTATACATAATAAATGCCTATGTCCTGACTGACTTATTCACTCACTCACTCACTCACTCATCAACGCACAGCCGAAACTACTAATCTTAGAGTGTTGATTTTTGCACAGTATGTTGCTTTTATAACGTGGGCTAGGGATAGAAAGGGATTTTTGAAAATTCTACCCCTAAGGGGGTAAAATGGGGGTGCAAGGTTTGTATGGGGGAAACATTTTTTTTTAAATAGAGACTTAAAACTTTGTAGAAAGATCAGTCATTAGAATACAAATAAAGAACTTTCAGGTTTTAGAAAATTCTACCCCTAAAGGGGTAAAATAGAGTGCAAAGTTTGTATGGGAAAAACTACTTTTTTTTAAATAGAGACTTAAAACTTTGTAGAGAAATTATTCATTAGAATACAAATAAAGTACCTAGATTCAGTGTTTTAAAAAAATCTACCCCTAAGGGGGTAAAATAGGGGTGCAAATTTTGTATGGGGGAAACAATATTTTTTTAAAATAGAGACTTAAAACTTTGTAGAAAGATTAGTCATCAGAATACAAATTAAGTACTTTCAGCGTTTTAGAAAATTCTACCCCTAAAAATAGGGGGCTAAAATAGGGGTGCAAAGTTTGTATGTGGGAAACTATTTTTTTTAGCTAGAGTCCTAAAACTTTGTAGAAAGATTATTTAAATACAAAGAAAGTACTTTCAGCGTTTTGGAAAATTTCACCCCTAAGGGGGTAAAATAGGGTGCAAAGTTTGTATGGGAAAAACATATTTTTTTTTAATAGAGACTTAAAATTTTGACGAAAAATTACTTATTAGAACATGAAAAATACTACATTCGGCGTTTTACAAAAATCATTCACTAAGGGGGTTAAAAAAGGGTGCAAGGTTTGTATGGGGAACACTTTTTCTGAGCTAGACACTTGAAACTTTGTAGAAAGATTACTTATAAAAATACAAAACAAAGACTTTCAGCGTTTTGAAAAAATCTATCCCTAAGGGGGATAAAAAGGGGTGCAAAGTCTTTATCAGGGAAAGTTTATGTTTTTGAGTTAGAGACTTGAAACTGTGTAGAAAGATTACTTATTAAAATACAAAAAAAGAACACAAACCGTTTTAGAAAATTCCACCCCTAATAGGGTTAAAAAGGAGAGCAAGCTTTGCATGGGCAACACTTTTTTTTGAGTTAGACTTAAAACTTTGCAAAAAGATTACTTATTAGAATACTAAAAAAGAACTTTCAGCGTTTTAGAAAACTCCATCCCTAAGGGGATCCTTAAGATCCTTAAGAAGGGTTGCCAGTGTTGTGTGGGAAAAACTTTTTTTTTTACTAGACTTAAAACTATTCAAAATGTTACTTATTAAAATTAATAATAAAGTACTTTCAGAGTTTTAGAAAATTCCACCCCTAAGGGGGTTAAGAAAGCTTTGTATGGGCAACACTTTTTTTGAGCTAGAGACTTAAAAGTTTACGAAAAAAGTTCTTTCAGCGATTAGAAAAATTCAACCTCTAAGAGGGTTTAAAAGGGGGTTCAAATTTTAAATGGCGAGCAATAAAATTTTAAAGTGTGAGTAACAGATTTTTAACTTCGGTCTTATTCTGTACGTTAAAAGACTACAAAACTGATTTCAGAGTTCATCTCATCCCCTAAGAGTGTTAAAATTGATTCAAAGTTTGAGTATTTCAAGACATTTTTAAAGTAAGTATGAGATTTTTAACTTTGGTTTTAGACTGTTTGTTCACAAACTAGAAAATGAACATCAACTTTTTTTTTAATTATCCCCTAAAAGAGGGTTCAAATTTTGTATTGAGAGAAATCATTTTCTAAGACGATAAAAAGTTCTACGCGGACGAAGTCGCGGGCAACAGCTAGTACATATAATAAAGCTGTAGAGGGTCGAAAGTCTGTACATTGAAGATATATCAAAAAAATCAATTGAGGGCTCTTAGAATCGATATCTGAACACACTTCAACAGTTTTTAGGATTTTTGTCTGTTTGTCGGTTTGTCTGTCTGTTTATATGTAACGGCATCACGTGAAAACGAGCGAATGGATCAATATGCGATTTTTACTAAAACGTTAAGTGGATCTTCAGCCAGGCTATAGGCTATAAAAATTATAAAGATTAGGGTTCAAAGGGAATAAAAAATCGGGTTGAACTTTGTATGGGAACTCCTTGAATCCATGAGCTAAAGACTTGAAAATTGGTAAGCATAAATTTGACTGGAAAGTAAAAACATCCCCATTGAAACTTTGAGCAATGTATATATAAAACGTGAAAAATATGGAATGAAAAATAGGCGATGAGGTGACTAGAGACTAGATACTCGTATAATGTTGCGAGAGCGGGATTATAACAGCTTCATTACCATGGTAACACGTTGTAACCATATTCGAAAATTCATTGTGTTCTTTCAACTCATACGTAGCCCGGTGGTTTGGCCTATAGCTTACGGAGTCGGTGTCGGTGTCCACGAGTTCAAACGTAGAGACCGGCATGCACTTTTTGTGTAGTTTTTTTTTTGTTAAACATTTTAAAAACGCTGAGAAATTTAGTGAATAACTTAATAAACAACAAGTATTCGAGAAAAAAAACGTCAAGAAGTGTTCAATAAAAAGTATTTGTATTGTAAAGTAAGAAATCGTGTAAAATAATTATTCTCAACTATTTACAAAAAAAATTAAAGGCTTTAAAAAGTATGTTTAGACTAAGATAGGTGTTTCCTAATAAAGCGCGAAACTAAAAAGAAATGCATGGAGCTCGCCTTCGGCCCTTGGGTTTTGCTAAAAGAACATTCGGGGGATAGTGAGTGCCCACGTACGCTTGCCCTTGGGATCGCATAGTGAACATACTCTGAAGGGGCGCTTCTGTCTTCGGTCCTACGAAAAACTCGGCCTTCAGCTGCGCTTGCCTCGCCACTCACCTTCGGTACTTGGACCGTCAGGTTTCCCTTGCATAGTGGGGTCCCTGGGATAGTGAGTGTCTGTGGGGGCTCCCATAGCGAGCGCGCTCTGGAAAGACGCTTTGGACCTTTCATCCCTACGAGAAACTCAGCATTCGGCCTCGCTTGCCTGGCCACTCACTTCCTCAACTGCGGTCCTCTCCTCAGGTTTTAACTTGCAAGACATCCGGGGATAGTGAATGTCCGTTGGGGCTCGAATAGTGAGCGCACTCTGAAGGGACGCTCTAGGCCTTTCATTCCTACGAGAAAATCGGACCCCAGCCTTGGTTCCCTCACCGCCCGTGGGCACGCTCTTAATTGACGCTTCGGGCCTTCGGCCATTCAAAGCAGTCGAATGCAATATATTTGGTTTACAATTTTTTTTTCACTTTTTCCTTCCAATAGCAGATTTTTACTTCCTTACACAGCAGCAGGTCGATCACGTAACGCATTGTACGCGCGTCAGGTAGATCTAAATGTCAAATTTTACATGGAAAAATTATTACAGTTAGATTGTCCTAACGCGCGTTTTGAACGTTACGTGATTGCCCCTCAGCACTAGAAGTCATGCTAGGACTTTTGCGTTCAGTATGAGATCCTAGAGTCCTCCGCATGAGAGCACAGATGCCGGCTGCCGTGAAGTTTTTAGTGGATAGAAATACCACATAACCCAGTCAGCCCCCGATGATTGGGTACCTGGCTGAATGCGTAGGGATAATTGAAGCCTGCAATGACAAGTCGAAAACACAAACATACGGATACTCTCAGACAGTAAATCAGTACTACAAGCACGGAGCAGTGATAACATCACATCTAGCTTGATATACCTACTAATGCCACCAAAACCTAGCTTGCCTGGCCGCTCACCTCCTCGACTTCGATCCTCAGGTTTCGCTTGCAAGACACCCGGGGATGATAGTGGGTGCTCGTGAACGAATAATATTTTTTTTATTATTTTTTTTTATTTATTTATTCTCAAAAAAAACAACAAAGGCAAGTACATTCCTTTCTGCTTCGCCAAACTGAGGACAGTTTGTCGGCGAATGAGCGCTCCCTTCCAAAAGTCAAACATTGTTGTGTTTACCTACTTACTAAATTACCTACTTAATTAACTAACACTAAACTTAGTGTACCATCGACGACACACTCAGCCGACCATTTGTGAACCTTATTACAACAGCATAAAGTCCACCAATAGTCCACAAATATGGCCAAAGATGGTGTCGGGAATAGCCCGCTATAATCCATTATGTATATGATTTGCTGTTCCTAAATAAACGTATACAACTTCTGTCTATTATTTACCTTTTAACGTGTTAGTATCTAAGTCAATCATTCTATAGGATTAAGTTTGTATTTTATTTTCGTCTTTTATTGTTATTATGTACCTAGATAGTAAGATTTATACCAAATAAAGAGATGGTGAGGCCGGTTTCACGGTATTACACACATACACACAAACCCGGTAAAAAGCTGCTAAAAGGTGCAAGCCCCGCCCACAACGCGACGGAAAACGTGTCGCGCGGCCGAGCTAGCATCTCTTGCGGGAGCAAAAACGGAATAAGAGGGGCGGTTTTTGCTCTCACAATTCAGTTTACAACCTTTACACCAACGAGCAACACCTCCACTCACCTTCGCCGACCGCGCCATGTGAACCAGTACCAGTTGTTTCATTTCTTCAAGCTCCTGAGTTAGAAAACCTTAAGCTACAGTCAACAGATGGATTGAAATGAGAGTAGAAAGTAGTTCTTACTAGTACAATTCAAAAACAGTCAAACAATGTAGATTTGCAAAGTAAAATGTAGTGTTTAGCGGCCTTTTTAGGGTTCCGTAGCCAAATGGCAAAAACGGAACCCTTATAGATTCGTCATGTCCGTCCGTCTGTCTGTCTGTCTGTCTGTCTGTCCGTCCGTATGTCACAGCCACTTTTTTCCGAAACTATAAGAACTATACTGTTGAAACTTGGTAAGTAGATGTATTCTGTAAACCGCATTAAGATTTTCACACGAAAATATAAAAAAACAATAATTTTTGGGGTTCTCCATACTAAGAACTGAAACACAATTTTTTTTTTCATCAAACCCATACGTTATATGGATAGGTCTTCAAAAATGATATTGAGGTTTCTAACATCATTTTTTTCTAAACTGAATAGTTTGCGCGAGAGACACTTCCAAAGTGGTAAAATGTGTGTGTCCCCCCCCCTGTAACTTCTAAAATAAGAGAATGATAAATATAAAAAAAATATATGATGTACGCAAACTTTCAACGAAAATTGGTTTGAACGAGATCTAGTAAGTAGTTTTTTTTTAATACGTCATAAATCGTAAAAAGCAATTTATTTAACGGAACCCTTCATGTGCGAGTCCGACTCGCACTTGGCCGCTTTTTTATATCTACCGTATATCTACGTCTAAATTAATTTTATCTAAAAGTATTGTTTTCAGCCTTTGTTTAAATGGGTCAATCAACTATTTCTTGTTGCTCGTTGCCATTGTTACGTCTCCTGGGTCACCTTTTAAAACTATTATTTTATGGGATTTAAATCCACTAAACACGTGTTTTTGTTATATTGGTAAACCCATTCCATGGTGGCGCATCTCCTTAGCATGATAGGGTCGTTTCGCCGGTAACGCGACCACCTTCGGTTGGCGACCACTTGACGGACTAGGCTGCTTCAATTTAAGATATTAACTTTTCTACAAACCCAACAGAAAACTAATTAGTTATTAACTATTCTTGAATAGTGTCAGAATAAGAATAAATACACTTTAAAACCCAAAGCTTAATCCAAAGCAAGAAAAAATAACCTCAATTCACACATTTCACACATTGCTTCTGAAAAGTGTTGACGTGCAGTGAATCTGTAAAAAAAATAACGCGACAGTTGGCGCGAAAACTTTAGTTACGTCACTTAATTTTATTATTATGCTGAAATTAGTTAGTTGATTGCTTAAATGATTTAGCTATTGTAATAATTTCGTTGAAATTCGGCATATTATAAAAATAGATTTAAATAAAATGGGGTGGTCGCGTACCCAAAAAAATTATTACCAAAGAAGTCGGATAGCGACCACATCGTTTTTCTTTTTCTTTCCTTATGGATTCTTGCGGCACCCGCGATATTTAGCTTGGCAAGCCAATTGTGTCGGTAGGTATTTAAGCCGCGCCAATCCATGCTATGTCTATAGTAGGTATATGTAATATAATAATAATATATAATTATAAAATGAATAATTCATATGATTATATGATATGGTTATATTACAAATGCGAAAGTGTGTCTTGTCTGTTACCTCTTCACGCTTAAACCGATGGACCGATTTTGATGAAATTTGGTATGGAGATAGTTTGAGTCCCGGGAAAAGACGTAGGATAGTTTTTATCCCCGAAATAATCCCCTAAGAGGCTGAAACAGGGGTTGACATTTTGTATGGAGCTACGATATAAACGATGACATACGGACGGAGTCGTGGGCAGAAGCTAGTGAAGATAAGTAGAATTTAATCTATAAGTTACATAAAAGCTTGTAAAATGGTGGCATTAGATATCTACTATGATTACTATGAACGACATGTGTGACTGTAATAACAATATATGTATATAATAGCACTATGGTGTGAGCGAGATGGCGCGCCGTTTTCAATTCTATTTTGCATTGACAAGCAATGTAAAGTAGATTTAGAAGAGTAACAATTTGTAGTAGTATAAGGGCAGTCAGGTCAGGTAGGTCCAACTTTGAGAAAGAGGTCAATCGTCGAATCCGACTCGGCTGGGCAGCGTTCGGGAAGCTACGCCGTCTAATATTCCGCAGTGTCTGAAGACGAGAGTCTTAGACCAGTGCGTGTTGCCAGTGATGACGTGTGGCACTGAAACGTGGTCGCTTCAGAAATTATAAGAAGCATCATAAGAAGGCTCAAAGTCACCCAAAGGGCAATGGAGAGAGGGCTATGCTCGGAAATTCTCTGCGTGATCGCATCAGAAATGAGGCTATCCGCAGCATAACCAAGGTAATCGATATAGCCCTAAGCCGCTAAAGTTAAGTGGCAGTGGGCGGGGCACATTGCACGTAGAACCGATGGCCGTTGAGGCGGAAAGGTTCTCGAGTGGCGACCACGTACCGGAAGGCGCGGCGTGGGTAGGCCCCCCACAAGTTGACTGATGGCCTGGTAAAGATCGCAGGAATCCGATGGATGCGGGTGGCGCAGAACCGGTCATTATGGCACTCTTTGGGGGAGGCCTTTGTCCAGCAATGGACGTCTTTCGACTGATATGATGATGATGATGATACATCCTTTTATTAACTACTTAAACACTATTTGCAAGAGTGGTCGCCAACTAGCTAACAGGTGGTCGCAAACCACCTAAAGCGGTCGCTATCCAGCGAATTCGCTATTTTGAAACCTTTTCCATATTTTTTCCTAATCTATGGATGAAAGTGCTATATTTTATTGTAGGTTTCAAAACTTGACTATACTCAGAACCAATACGAATACCATCTATTATGTGTGTACATTGAATAGGTATACATTTACTAATCTAAAGTGAGCAACTCGGCTAAGTGGTCGCTAACCGGCGAAACGACCCTAGGAGTCCAGTTTATAGTATTTTTTCTAAGAAAGTCTGTAATTGTTGTCTCTTGGCTTTCCGGGACAGAATAACAACAAGAAAAAGTTGATTGACCGAAATAACTGTTTGCTAGTACTTTGTTACACAGCTAATTGGTTAAAAATCTTAGGTATCATGTATTTACGAGTCCTTTGGCCGAAGTAGTTATTAGTTTTATAATACTCTAAATACCTTCTCTTTGTGCTTTCCCTTAAGTTACGTAACTGTTTGTTACTAGTTTTGAAGCGGTCAAGGCCATAGTTATCTATAGTTATTAAATATTTTCCTTTTTTATGAACCGGTAAGATTTTTAACTTTTTATACAGTAAATTATAGTTCCCATTGCAACTGCTTTTGGGTTTTTTTATCTACCAATAACTTTTTAATGATTCTTAATTGGATGTTACAAATTTTGTTAAGGTAAGTTTTAAAAGTGCGTCCATAGGCATTTAACCCGTAACTAATCACTGACTCGGCCAGCGCGTGGTACAGGATGTGCATTATTTGTCTGTTTACAATATTTTTTTAAACTAAATAACTTCGCCACGATGGCACGAAGTTTATTGCATACTATATCTATGTGAGTACCCCAGCTAAATTTACTATCTATGGTTAGTCCTAAGTATTTATATTTATTAACAAATTCAATATTTAAACAATTGCAATGATTTTGGTTCTTATGCAAACAGTCAAATGTATGCCCTATTATATTAATGTTTTCGCTCGGGGCCTGTAGGTATGGCGATTTAATTAGCATACATTTGGTTTTATCGATGTAAGAATGATAATGTTGTCGTGCGACATTTAAGTTTACCTGGATGCTCTATCTTTACCTGGAATATTAAACTTCGTTTCCAGTTGGGATACCTTCTGTAGGTCCTGCAACTCAATTTCTCAGCCTTAAAACTTCGTAAATATACTCATACAAGGAAACTATTTTCAGCGATTTCAAAACTGAGATGAGAGTAATGAATCGTATATATTCCATGTCAGGACAAGTAAACTTATTTCAGGGTGTTTAAAAAAACATTAAGAGAAGGAGGGGTTAAAAGGAAGTTAAAAGTGTGATAAGAAAATAAGAGGGACACTTAAAATTGTTACTAGCTAACTATTAAATTTTCTGAAGATAAAATAAAACTGCTTGGTATGCTGCTCTACATTCGGACATACTTAATTTGTTTCATAATTTGCAACTAAAAAACGACTTCAAATCAATACTTTATTGTATTGTACCACATGCATGCACTTCCTGTTAACTTTACCTCACAGACTCTATCCGAAAGCAAATGCTTGGGTTTTTACAGAAAATACTTACACAACTGAAGTTATAGGGGCGCAATGCCACAGTAAGTTATCTACCGAATGTCAAGAAAATTTTATGTCTGGGTCTATAGTAAAATCATACTTCACACCAAATATAATCTGCTTTGACTTAAGGTTGACTGACAGATAATGCTTTGTGGCATTAAGTCCAGCTTTTGCAATAAATATTAAATAACCAAAATTAAATATTATTAATGATGACGAAGTTTGTGAGGTTGTTTTGATTGGAAGAGAATTTGAACCGATACACGCATAAACTATGGAGTTGCAAGCGTCCATAGGCTACGGTAACCACTTATTATAAGTTGTTTGCCACCGACGTGGTGTAAAAAATATTATAAATCGTTAATTACAAATTATCCAGTTGTATGGCTTTAGACATGAAAATAACAACTTATACGCGCACGAAGTCGCGGGCAGAAGCTAGTGAACAATAACTTTATTTTTTTACTTAAGTACTCCAATTTCGTTTTGTATTCTGAAATATTCCGAAAAACATGATATCCGCGCTTTCGAACACGCACTTCCATCTCGCTCACGCGTATGCTCAGTGAGAGGGAGAGAAGACCATGAACGTGCGGAGTCTTAAGTGTAATAAGCGAAAACAGGTAATTTGGTACTTATGTTGTAATTGGGCTTTTTCACTCAAAAATTAACTTTTTGTACTCGACGATTAAAATATGTGTATTAAGATTTCATAGAGAATACTGCAACGTCACCCTTTTCATAGTTGTAGTCCATGTTACTGTCGAAACAATCGAAATAACTACTTTTCGATACGCTCCAGACAACTAAAATAAATTCGACCAATGCCACGTGCTTTACTGAACTGTAATGAATTGGACCAATAGAATCGCTTTGATGTCGTACGCTCGTTGATGTCTTTTAAGATATCAACAAGCGTACGAGCGATGAGCTGCACTTCGTTTAAACAGTATCGAGTTTGTTTAATTAGTTCAGTTGACTCGTAGAAAATTAATTTTAATGAACTCGTACAAAAAGTATTGTTCACAATAGGTAGTATTATAATCAAGCTTTTTAATCTCGTACCTTACTTAGGCCACTCAGCAAGCTTCGTGGCCTAAACACGGTACTCGACCAAAAAGCTCTCTATTATAACACGATTGTGAAAAATACTATTTCCTTTTTTCCCATAGTTAAGTAATATGGAAAATTTAGGTTTTAGTACTCCGAGTCATGAGCAATTGAGCACTCTTGATATCTTGATTTTCTATGGACACACTTTTTAGGTTTCTGATGACGGCACCAGAAACCTAAAAAGTGTGTAGGAAATTCGGAACATTATTTTCTACATCAGTATAATTATATAGGCACCTACAATCATCATATCAGCCGAAAGACGTCCACTGCTGGACATAGGCCTCCTCCAAAAAGTGCCACAATTATAGGCCCTGCGCCACCCGCACCCACGCCTACTACAACACATTATTCTGAGCAGGAAAAAATAAAAATTTCCAAATTCTGGGATAAAAAGTAAAAGGTACACTCTGAGTAAAAAAAAAAGCCTAAGAGCAGCGTTGACATAAAATCCAAAATATTTTTTTACTTATAAATTGCAAACTTCGTTTATTCGCTAGCAGTATACCTACCTTCGGAAAGTGAAATGAATTCCTATGAATATACTTACAAAATGTTACACAAGGAATTGTGCATATATATGCCGTGTTACACGAAATTAGGAAAAGTACCTTTCTTTTGTACACGGCCCGTGTACAAAAGAAAGGTACTTGTTCAATTCATAGTTAAGTATAGGTTAGTGTGCGAATTTCACGCTAGATGTCGCTGTTACGTGCGAAAACTAGGTAACGACATGTTGTCGTAGAATTGCTTAGTAATTTTAATTTGTTTTTGTTTGTTGAGAGATTTGCTTGGAGATTTAAGACCATTATAGCGGTTACAAAGTATTACCGACTTTAATTCCTGGAACCTACGGTACACCCTTGTACATGGTCCATCGAATCGGATATTTTTGGAAGTGGTGTAGTAGTTCAGTGCGCGTGAGCAGAGCTACTCTTCGCATCGTTTCCCATAGTAGCAGTGGCTTGCTGTTCAGAGGGAAACGATTTGAGTGGCAGTACGCAGCGACGGTGGCGCCACCTAGCGGAGCCAAGCTGAAGCACAACAGGTGTTACTGCCAGGAGGACAGCGGAGAGGGCGCTAAAAGCAGAGCGCGTCACAGCATAGCAAGGTGGCAAATAGGTGTATGTGTGAGTGAGGTGTCAAGTGCAAACCGTGAGTACATTTATATTATTTGATACGAGAAATTGAACTTTATATCAAAGAAGATCAAAACTTTAACGTCAGTTCAAGTTCATCAAGAGTTTTAGTAATTTTCAACCTTATAACCAAGGAGTGCTGGACTTAGTGCAATAACTTTAACTTGTAATATTTAGCTTCATATTTAGAACTTAGAATATTAAGAGAAAAAACGGAGGTACGGGGAATCCATGCTGGATTTCGTCCAAGTCCCAAACACTTGTAATTTTTTCACAAATTTACCTCGAATTTTTCTAAGTGTCGTCAGGTAAAAAATACACTTGTTTTTTTTGTTTTTTTTTTCGTCAATTGTTTTTGTTTGTTCATCAAATTGTTGGGCTACTGCTACTGTTGTGTTTATGTTTGGTAGTTTATTCGGTCTGCTCATACAAATTATAAAACTTGCAAAAGATAAATAGTTGTTTGTTGTTTATTTAATTTGAGTGTTTCAACATGGAATCTTTGCTGAGTTTTCAATCTGATTTGTCAACTCGTATAACTAAGTCGAGAGCTAATTTCAAAAAGTCCCCTAAGGAACGTATAACAGAGTATTATGTTGAAAGCAAGCTCGAGGCATTGGAACAGCTGTGGTATGATTTTCGGCAGGGTCATAAAGAACTGCTGCAAACAGCTGAAGGCAAATTATTACAGGCTACGTCATATGTAAAAAGTGATGTTTATGAAGCAACCGAAGAGCAATACATGTCATACAAATGCGAGTTAAAACATAGTTTAGCAGAGCTTAAGGTCCAGTACAATGTAAATAAGGTAAATATGAGCTCGAATGAAGATGTAAACACTAAGTCTTCTCTAGTCAAGTTGCCCAAGATTAGCATTCCCACATTTTCAGGGATATATACGGAGTGGCCCACTTTTCGAGATTTATTTGTGTCAATGATACACAACAATAATGCGTTAGATAACGTCCAGAGATTGCAATATCTTAAGGGATTCTTGACTGGAGAAGCTGAGCAGCTGATTCGTCACACACCTGTGACGGACGCAAATTATGATCAGTGCTGGAAACAATTAGTCGAGCGTTACAGCAACAAAAAATATATTTCAAGTTGCATTATTAAGCGCCTACTCAGTCAGCGGAATATAACCACTGAGTCGGCAACTTGTTTGAAAGAATTAATAGACACTTCCTCCGATTGTTTAGCTGCTCTTAAAAATTTAGGTATAGATGTGGAAGCTTGGGATCTGATTGTGGTCCATTTGCTTTCACTAAAATTAGATAGTGAAACTCGAAAGCAGTGGGAATTGCAGGTAGCAGTTAATGTGCCGTCAGATTCCTTGCCTACGTTCAAGGAATTTCAAACGTTTTTAACCCAAAGATATCGAGCTTTTGAATGTATTGAGCCGAAACATGTAAATAGGGTAACGACATTTAATTCAAAAGCATCAACCAGTAGTAAGGGCTACACCAAAGTGTTGCACGCGACCAATATAGTAAAAATGTGTTGTGAATTCTGTGGCGAAGAGCATAAGTTATGTTTTTGTAAAAAATTCGCCAACTTAGATTATGAGAAAAGACACGAGTTTGTGTCTAACAATAGGATTTGTTATAACTGTTTAGGCAGCAATCATGGGGTAAGATTCTGCCAAAAAGCCACCAATTGTAGAGTTTGTCAGAAAAAACACCATTCCTTGCTTCATCCAAAGGGTGTTCCAACTGGTCACTCAGGTTGTTCAGGTCAGTCAGTTGGAGAAGGTTCAGGTGAGAGAGCGACCGGCGGACACTCTAAAGGAGGGTCCAGTCCGTCTAACGAGACCACACCGGTAGTGACTTGTTTCTCGAAAGGTCAGGTAAGAAATCAAGTTTTGTTACCCACGGCAATCGTGAATGTGGAGTCGAAAACCGGTCAGTACCGGCCAGTTAGAGCTTTGTTGGATCAGGGCTCACAAGCCTCATTTGTGACAGAGGCGACAGTTCAAAGGTTGGGATTGCAGAAAACATCTGCCAACCTTACAATTTCGGGAGTTGGAGGTGAACAGCGTTCAATGAGGTCAAAAGCAGCAGTGACGTTAAAACTTCAGTCACTAATGGACCCGAGCTTTAAAATGGAGCAAAAATGTTTCGTTTTGACAAACATCACAACTTTGCTCCCAGAGAGGCAAATATCGGTTCCGGATTGGGTACAATTAAAAGACTTGTGTTTGGCGGATAAGAATTTTGATTCACCTAGTAAAATAGATATTTTACTGGGAGCAGAAGTCTACAGCCAGATCCTAAAGGAGGGTGTATTGAAAGGGCCAGCAGGGTCCCCGGTAGCTCAGTGCACCGCCCTCGGCTGGATTCTGTCTGGGCAAATGGACACTGCAGGTACAGATAGCAACATATCCGTTTTCCATACACAAGTAGAGGACAATGAAATAATAAAAAGATTTTGGGAGTTGGAAAACGAGCCTTTATTGAGTTCACAGATTTTAACAAAGGAAGAACGGATGTGCGAACACGTCTTCTCAAACACGACACGTAGAGACGAAGATGGCAAGTACGTCGTGAAATTGCCGTTCCGTGATGAGGAGCCGACCTGCAAAAATGGAAAGTCACGTGAGATTGCAATAAAAAGATTATTATCATTAGAAAGAAAGTTTATAAAGGATAAAGTACTAAAGGAAAGATACACAGAAGTAATAAATGAATACTTACAGTTAGATCACATGGCGCTGGTACCGAAGGAAGAGCTTGGTAAAGAAAGCTCAACCTACTTACCACATCATGCAGTTATCAGGGAGGACAAGACCACCACCAAGGTCAGGGTTGTCTATGACGCGTCCTGCAAGAATGAAAACGGCGTGTCATTAAATGACAACTTGATGGTTGGACCTACATTGCAACCAGACTTACGACATTTGATCATGGGTTGGAGAAAACATCCGGTATGCTTAATAGCTGACATCGTCAAGATGTACCGAATGGTAAAAGTGGCAGAAGAAGATTGTGATTATCAACGCATAGTGTGGAGAAATAACTCAGAAGATCCAATACAAGACTACAAACTGCTCACAGTTACCTTCGGCACAGCTTCAGCTCCATACCTGGCAGTTAAGGCACTCAATCAGGTCGCCATAGATCACAAAGAAGCATACCCAATGGCATCAGAAAGAGTCGCTAAGGAGTTTTATATGGACGACCTAATGACTGGTTGCCAAACAATAGAAGAAGGAATAAGACTTTGCCAAGAGATGAATGCACTATTAAAAGAAGGTGGATTTATTCTACAGAAATGGTCAAGTAACAAAGATGAATTGCTGCAGGTCATAGAACAATCAGGGAAAGGAGAACATAACAAACAGGACAAAACATTAGACTTCAAACAGGACAATATAGTAAAGATACTAGGACTCACCTGGAACAGATGTAGCGACGAATTTCAGTACTCAGTAAAGCTGCCTCCGTTGTCTGCACCTGTAACAAAAAGAAAAATTATATCTGACGTTGCGCGGCTGTTCGACCCCCTGGGCTGGATAGCTCCATGTGTGATAAAAGCTAAGATATTTATACAGCGATTGTGGATAGCGGGGACAGGCTGGGACGAAGAACCACCAACGAGGATCTTAGAAGATTGGTTTACTTACCGTCAAGAATTAGCTCAACTTACAGACTTCTCGATTCCACGGTGGATGTTCACAAACGCAGATGACGTCGTCACTGAATTGCACGGGTTTTCTGACGCATCCAATGTTGCATACTCGGCGGTTGTTTATATGCGCGTTGTGAATGCGAACGGAGAAGTCCATGTCGTCCTAGTTAGCGCTAAAACCAGAGTGTCACCCGTTAGGCAGATCAGCATTCCGCGCTTGGAACTTTGCGGCGCTGTTTTGCTGGCCAAGCTATTAGTAGAGGTTGCTGGAGTCTTGGATATCCCCAGAAACCATATAAGGGCTTGGACTGATTCGACCGTAGTACTTGCATGGTTGAACAAGCATCCAAGCAATTGGAAAACATTCGTGGCCAATCGAATATCCGAGATTCACTCCACATTGGAATCTTCGCAATGGTGTCATGTCTCCACGAAGGACAATCCGGCTGACTGCGCTTCGCGAGGAGTTCAGCCGTCGGAGCTTGCAGAGTTAGAGCTGTGGAAATGCGGCCCGAATTTTCTGTGGGAAACAGAGTTAACTTACAAAAAGCCGAAGAACAATGAGACAAATGAAGAGCAATCGTTGAGAGTTCACATTGCTAAAATAAACGTGTCAATCTTGGAGAAATACTCTTCGCTGCAACGACTTATTCGAGTTGTAGCGTATTGCAGACGATTTATCACTAAAATGGGAATCGGGTATAAAATCGGTCAAGTATCACGTCAAACGTGTCATTGGCGAGTCGACTTTGACATACGAAGAAATGAGCACCCTGCTCAGTCAAATAGAGGCATGTCTCAACTCGCGTCCCTTGTCTGTACTGAGCGGTGACCCAGCAGAAGTTGTCCCTTTAACCCCTGGGCATTTCTTAATAGGAGAGCCACTTGTAACCGTGCCTGAGGCAAACTATGAATGCACAACCATAAGTACTTTAAAACGGTGGCAGATCACTCAAGAGATGTTGCAAAACTTCTGGAGACGCTGGTCTAATGAATATTTGACGCATCTCATGCAACGTTACAAGTGGGCCTTCAAGACACCTGAACCTGAAGTCGGGGACATTGTTTTGGTGAAGGAGGACGATTTACCTCCTAGTAAGTGGCTTTTTGGTAGAATCCTCATCAAGCACGCCGGCTCAGATGGGTTGACTAGAGTGGTGTCGTTAAAATATAAGAATTCAGTTGTAAAACGTCCAACTTCAAAACTTTGTGTTTTGCCAATTAATGAATAAGTATGCAATATATATCAAGACTGTTGAGCTAAGCAGGAACACCTGTAATAAATGTAGATGTTATTCACTGTGTCAGTCAATCAGTGATTTAATTGTTTAGTCGTAAGTTTAGAGAACAACTGTAACTTTAGCCCTCGCCAAGATCATATGGATCAATGTTGTTATGGTGGGCGATCAGTGAAGGACATTCTGTCCTTGGTGGGCGATATGTTCAATTCATAGTTAAGTATAGGTTAGTGTGCGAATTTCACGCTAGATGTCGCTGTTACGTGCGAAAACTAGGTAACGACATGTTGTCGTAGAATTGCTTAGTAATTTTAATTTGTTTTTGTTTGTTGAGAGATTTGCTTGGAGATTTAAGACCATTATAGCGGTTACAAAGTATTACCGACTTTAATTCCTGGAACCTACGGTACACCCTTGTACAGTACTTATCCTAATTCAAGTGGATCAAATGAATATTAATTTTATAATGACCATCATTATCCTAGTGCTTATTATAATAATAATATTAAAAAAATAATTAATACATTAGTTCTTTATTTAGGTATTAACCCATTTCATTACATTAAAATATAAAAATCAGAAATCAATTAAAATTAAATAGGTAAATTAAAAAATTAAAATTAATTTACAATATAAATTACAAAAAGAGTGTCGTTGACACCTTACTCGCACACTACCTTAACAATACTGTTATATATCTCAGTGACAAAGAGTATTAAAATCAGTTTTTTTATCCTCTAACGTGTCTTGCTCATTCATCACACGCAGCCAGAGGGGTAATCACGTAATGTTCCGAACGCGCGTCGGTACAATTGAACCGTCAATTTTCCATATAAAAAGTGACATTTAGACCTACCCGACGTTCGTACAATGCGTTACGTGATCGACCAGCAGGTGCTCTTTCACTACTTACTAACTATATTTAATTTTCAAGAAACTTAGTTAAAACGAACCTGACGTTCCATTATATGTACATCTCGTTAAGTCGTTAACAACATTAAGTACCAGGCTTTCAGAGCCTTGCAAGGCGCCTAATTAGGCGGGCTTTATGAATGACCCTGTTCAGTGTTCAAATGTAGGCCGCTTGAGGCAAATTAAATGAGTAAGTACTTAATAATTATTTTGCAACATTTCGTCAATAAGTAGTTCCTTTCGGTGAATGTATGGCTAATACAAGCAATCAAACAAATCCGTACTAAACGTCCGATGCGACGCACTCAACACGTGTCGATATAGGAAACTTAAATGCAAGTCGGGGTAGTCGGAGGCACATCAGGCCCCGTAGCATGGATGGCGTTATCACGCGACAAGTGACAGGATAAGCGCGTCGTCTCGTTCTATCGAACGGTGTCAGCCAGGGACGGAAGCTCTATCCTGTCACTTATCGCGTGATAACGCCATCCATGCTACGGGGCCAGGCCGCGTGTGTTGTTTCATAGACAACAGTTTTATAGAGTTTCATTTCGCATCAATTATTTCATACAATAATCAATACGCAGAATAGATACTTACTTTGAAGTTTAAATCATTGATTTTTGTTACAAATTAGTAGTTTATGTGACTGTACATAATGAAGGGCAATTAAACACGAGTGTGGGTTTATGAAACGAGCGTTAGCGAGTTGAAATAAAATAAAATGGAAAAATACAACTAACAAACAACATTCTTAATTTTTTTTTCTACTGATTGATAAGTTTGTTAAATAAAAAAGAGGCCGAGCGTACTTGGAATTTGGAATGAAAGATATCCACAATCAAAAATTTGAGTACGTGGAATAAAAGATTGTTAACCAAGGGTTGAAAGTGACCTATTCCACCTGACATATTTCTGGCGCTCGAACGAAGTGAGAACGCCAATAGTTCGAGGGTGAAATGGGTAATTCTAATATTTTTCATTTCGAGTGTGAGGAAAGTAAAATACTAAACGTACATTTTATATAACAGGTATATTAAGAGTAATCTGTTAAAACACGCATACTTTAGAAAAGTTTAATAATCGTATCTGATCTAATAGTTTCAATTTTGTTTTTTATATTTGTATAATTCTATAAATGAATGTACAGAATTATATATATAAAATATGAAATAAATCAGTTATTAGATTTTAGGTATACCTAAATAAAATAATTAAAACTATATCCAACCTCCAACCTATTCGCACTGGCCACTTGCCACGGCCTACTAGATTGAAATCGAGTAGGCCGCGACGCAACTAATCTAGAGGGCCATGCCGAAACGTGAAAAAGGAGAGTGTCATGGCATTATGGCGGGCAGCCGAAATTTACAGAAATAATTTTAAATGTTGATTTTCTGTAATTAGGAAAAAAAATACCAACTGTTAAATGATTTTATCAACATCATCGTAATGAACCCGTCGCTTAATGTATAGCTGAGTTTATATGTATGTAAAGCTTTTATTTTAGTAATATGAAGTAACTCAATTAAAAAAAAATATTTTCCACCCTAGAGAAAACGCAATTTTCCACCCGGCTTGCCTATGAAAAGTCAACTTTTAGGACACGAGAGATGAAAAAATAATTGGATAAAATAACGCGGACATAAATAGGAACTTAATTAATAAAACATAGTTTTGGATTGCAAGTATTGTACTAACACTACACATACTCGTACAACAGCTACTACAGTTATTTATAAATAATTTAACAGAAAAGTCAGTTATACCATATATATTGAACTACGTCACATCAACGTCACTACAAGTATTTATTTTCATATTAAATTACGTTTTTACATTACTTCAGTAATTTTCTTTATTCTCAGTAATAACTGAGAATAAAGAGTAGGTACGATGACTTGACAATATTTAAATAAACATTTTTATTAATTAATCGAGTCAATAATTATTGTACTGTTTATTAAGAGAAAATAATATTTTATTGGCATGCTCGCTAACAACTCATAATATGATGATGATAATGATTACCTACCTGCGCTTGAGCGATGGAGATGGTGACCAGCTTGCGCATGCACAGCGAGGCCTCCTTCTGACAGTTGTGCCAGCCAGAGTGGAACATAGCGGCCGGCAGACGAGACGCCTGTCAGACAGACACGTTCACTAAAACATTAGGTACGAAAAAAAAATACGCTTCGGACAAGTGCGGCCTCTCGTTTCCACTTTGGATCAGGAGAATGAGAGAACCCGGTACGAGTACTTACGCACTCCAGAGCCTAAGTATTGTCTGTAGACTTACGGCCGTATTCATAAACGTTCTATTTTAACTAAAATGGCGTTAACATTTGTTTGTCCTTATCTGTCACTTTGACTTTTGTGTTTGTAAGAAAGGGACAAAGCACATTTTATTAAGCAGAGGCATTTTAAGTTTTATGTATAAGTTTAGTTTAGTTTTGGAAGATCGTGAATCGTTAACAGATTATTATTATATCGAGCCCGTTATGTCCCACTGCTGAGCAAAGGCCTCCCCTCTCCCCTTCCATTCATCGCGGTCTTGAGCAATAACTGGCCAGTCTTTTAAAAAGGAGTCCAAGTTATCCCGCCATCGCCGACGAGGTCTACCGCGTCTCCGTTTTGAGTGTTGGGGCTTCCACTCCGTGGTCCCTTTGGCCCACAGCTCATTCGGCATGCGGTAGACGTGACCAGCCCAGTCCCACTTTAACTTGGCTGCCTTCCGAGCTACATCTTCTATTTGGGTTTTGGAGCGCAGCGTGGTGTTCCGGATGTGGTCCATTAGCTTTACACCTAATATGCTGCGCTCCATAGCTCGCTGGCAAACCCCAAGTTTGGACTTCTGCGCTTCCGTCAAAGACCAAGTCTGTGCACCGTAGGTGAGAACTGGAAGTATGCACATGTCCATGAGCCTACGTTTAAGTGACAGAGGTAGGTCGCCCTTCATTAGGTGTTTCATGGACCAATAGCTCCTCCAGGCGTTTTCGGTCCGTCTATCGACCTCTTTCTCTTGTCGCGCCTGGAAAAAGACTAATTGGCCCAAATAAAGATACTCATGGACATATGCTATATGTTCTCCGTTTATCTCTACCCTACGTTCTGTGCTATTGGTCATGACTTTGGTCTTTGACATGTTCATCTTTAGGCCAACCTCGAGGCTTGCGGTGCTGAGATCGTCAAGCATATGACAAAGCTCGGAAGCGGTTGAAGAAAACAAGACGATGTCGTCGGCGAAACGAAGATTGGTCAACCTTCTTTCCCCGACGACTAACCCCTTCTCTTCCCAACGTGGCGTAAGTTTGTGGAACACGTATTCTAAAGTGCTAGTGAATAGCTTCGGCGAGAGCGGATCTCCTTGTTTGACTCCTCTTTGTACTTCGAAAGACTGACCAGAAGATTGAAGTTTTATGGCGGCTGTACTGTTTTTGTAAATAGTTTTTATGAGTTGAATGTAGTTTGGTGCTATTTCATGCTGTTGTAGAGCTGCAAAGATGGACTGGTGCGATATACTGTCGAAAGCTTTCGAGTAATCGACAAAGGCCAGGTAAATGGGGATATTATGTTCCTGACATTTTTCAATCACTTGGTTCAGAGCATGTAAGTGGTCGGTGGTGGACAGGCCAGGGCGGAATCCTGCTTGTTCGGGTGGCTGGTGAAGATCAAGTTGGCCCGAAATGCGACTTTCTATAATTTTAATAAATAGTTTGTACAAATGAGATACAAGGCTGATAGGGCGATAGTTTCCTATATCAGCCTTGTCCCCTTTTTTGTGTAGCAGTATTATGTTTGAATGGCACATTTTATCTGGGAAGGTATAAGTCTCTATGATTTTATTAAATAGTCTGCTTATGTGGGGAATTAGTGAAGGCCCTCCCACTCTTAAAGCTTCAGTTGTAACGTCATCCTCACCAGAACTCTTGTTGTACTTCATTTTTTGAAGTGCTAGGTACACTTCGTGTTCTGTTATTGGTGGGATGGCGCTGAAACTCTCGTCTCCGGTTAGTTGATCATTACTCTGGAGAGGGTTAGAGTAAAGAGCGCGATAATACTCTGTAGCTACGTTCAGTATTTTATTTCTATCTCCCTGTTTGGCTCCATTACTGTCCCTTAAGCTTGTTATCCAGCTTTGCCCTATTGATGCACCTTCTTTGGCGGTCTTAAGGGATTTGTTTTTTGTTAATGCTATTTCGACTAATTTCGTTTTATAATTTCTAATGTCTGCCCGAATGCTCCGTTTTACCTGTATATCTATTGTTCTATATTCTGCACTACCCTTTGCTAAGTTTAATGCGTGTCTGTCTTCTAGGAGTTTTATTGTAAATAACAGATGATAAATATAATTAACACCTCTCTCTAGTTCCCGATAGGTAAAAGTCCAATCATCATCATCATCATATCAGCCGAAAGACGTCCACTGCTGGACATAGGCCTCCCCCAAAGAGTGCCACAATGGCCGGTCCTGCGACACCCGCATCCAGCGGACTCCCGCGACCTTTACCAGGTCATCAGTCCACCTTGCGGGGGGCCTACCCACGCCGCGCCTTCCGGTACGTGGTCGCCACTCGAGAACCTTTCCGCCCCAACGGCCATCGGTTCTACGTGCAATGTGCCCCGCCCACTGCCACTTAAGTTTAGCAATTCGGAGGGCTATATCGGTTACCTTGGTTCTGCTGCGGATAGCCTCATTTCTGATGCGATCGCGCAGATAAACTCCCAGCATAGCCCTCTCCATTGCACTTTGAGTGACTTTGAACCTTCTTATTAGGCCCATAGTAAGCGACCACGTTTCAGTGCCTATGTCATCACTGGCAACACACACTGGTCAAATACTCTCGTCTTGAGACACTGCGGAATATTGGACGAAAAGATGACGTAGTTTCCCGAATGCTGCCCAGCCGAGTCGGAATCCAATATAAATAGCTTTACTAGTGTTTTCAAATAATAGAGCCCCACTTCTTTTGTGGACCTGGCTATTACTTTATTTATAGGCGATCGGAACGCGTGGTGGAGAATGATTTGGGGAAAATCTAGGGGAAACCTCCGCCACGACCACGCGTTGTGTTTTGCGATTGGTATCATGTGACCCTTCAAAATTAGACTATAATGTCAGAATGTTGAGCTCGTTATGAACTGTTACGTGACATTTAAATCTCATTTTGAAAAACAATGTGACTAAACATGTTCTTTCCGTGGACCCTTCATGTGTACAATCAGCTGGCGACAGATATTGCCACTAATCGTATATTATGGACTATTTAATGGTGCTACAAATTCCATTATAATTTATTCTTGTACAGTCAAGGAACTTAATTCCCTACCCATTTCTTTAAAATGTCGTTAGACATTCGCATTGCAATAAGGTCGAAATTTCTATTTTTAATAGTATTGAAATGTCAATACGTATTATTTGTCACTTCACATTACAGATAACCTTTTTGCGAAACGTTCTCATTAGCTTTTTTTCTACATTTGTCATGTGTCAATCGAGACAATTGTAAAATAAATTTCACGTTATTAATTTGAAAAATAAAATGCTTTCCGCTAACCGCAAACTATTAAGAGCTCAAATAGTGGAGTTACACCAGGAAAGAATAGGGATTCATAAGATAACACGTTCAAAAGTTCAGTTCACCACAGTTCACCATGTCAACGTAGTTAATCTGTTGCCTAGTTACTAACAAAACACAATACATGCGATATGTCAAAGTAACGCCGCCGTGCTCTAGCTAGCTCTTATGGTGACGGTTTGCTATACGATATTGACCTTAGGTGGGTTGGAAATTAAATTCCTTGACTGTACAAGGTAATCCCGCCATTTTGATGTCACTGACATTTATAAAAGCGAAAGATTCCAAAAAAACAAACAATTAAATGAATTGAGACTATTCAGCAAATAAATGAATTATCGCAGTCGGATAAAAACTTGAGCGAAAACTAGAACAATGATCGGCCTATAAAAAAACATGTTTTCTTTTCATAGGAAGCTGAGATCCTTCGTGATAAAGCAATGTAAGTTTTATTATCATTAGTATAGATGATAGGCATCTAGAGCAGGGGTTGGCAACCTTTTAGCAACCAAGGGCCTGTTGCCGACCGCTGATCTAGAGCATAAGCTCGTCACACATCCTTTCGCTGTACATGAGCGCCGTAACTATACTTCGATTTTTTTAGCATTAGAAATTCGATAAACAAAGAAGCAGGTGTCGTAAACCTGTTTCTTCAGAAGTTAATAATAAAATATTAAATTATTGTGTATTTTCTTTGTTACATCATAGGTACTTATCAATGATTTCACATTTCCTATCACTTAGGTTTGTAAATATATATTATTATTAACTATTCCTAACCTAACCTAACCTTTCACTACACTGAATTGGGATATATCCATCGGCTGTGAACGCACTATCAACGAAAGATAATAACAATAACAAATAACTTTAACGGAAAACAATGAAACTTAATAACTCAAAACAACAAGATTCTGGGATAATGACCAAGTATTGCACTTGCATTCGCATGACATACGAGATGAGAGTGACGTGACGTTTAGAAACAAACATGAACAATGTAATGGCGGACATTTTATCCGACCGATTGTGGGACACGATCTTTTCAATTTAATCGCAATTTATACGTTTAAAACGTTCCGTTTGTTTGAAACCTCTGCTTCTCTGGGTTTTTTATCATGCAATTTTTTTGCGATACATTAAAAATAACACAAATAAAATATTAGTGCTGTATTATTAAATAATCCTTTTAGGTAAATGCAAATTACACATTTTGCTATCGTCTAATAATAATGCAAAATGCTTTAAAAAATGTTTTCATAGTTTTCCACTATTCCGCCGCATTTACGGCAGGTATCGTAAAACGTGTTCTATAAAAAACCTTACACTTACTTCTGTAAAGGTCTTTCTAATGCTAAAAAAATCGAAGTATAGGTGAATGGATTTAAAATGTCAACACGTGACAGCAACCGTGACGTAGACCAACACCTCATTTGTACTTCGATTTTTTTAGCATTAGAAATTCGATAAACAAAGAAGCAGGTGTCGTAAACCTGTTTCTTCAGAAGTTAATAATAAAATATTAAATTATTGTGTATTTTCTTTGTTACATCATAGGTACTTATCAATGATTTCACATTTCCTATCACTTAGGTTTGTAAATATATATTATTATTAACTATTCCTAACCTAACCTAACCTTTCACTACACTGAATTGGGATATATCCATCGGCTGTGAACGCACTATCAACGAAAGATAATAACAATAACAATTAACTTTAACGGAAAACAATGAAACTTAATAACTCAAAACAACAAGATTCTGGGATAATGACCAAGTATCGCACTTGCATTCGCATGACATACGAGATGAGAGTGACGTGACGTTTAAAAACAAACATGAACAATGTAATGGCGGACATTTTATCCGACCGATTGTGGGACACGATCTTTTCAATTTAATCGCAATTTATACGTTTAAAACGTTCCGTTTGTTTGAAACCTCTGCTTCTCTGGGTTTTTTATCATGCAATTTTTTTGCGATACATTAAAAATAACACAAATAATATATTAGTGCTGTATTATTAAATAATCCTTTTAAGTAAATGCAAATTACACATTTTGCTATCGTCTAATAATAATGCAAAATGCTTTAAAAAATGTTTTCATAGTTTTCCACTATTCCGCCGCATTTACGGCAGGTATCGTAAAACGTGTTCTATAAAAAACCTTACCTTCTGTAAAGGTCTTTCTAATGCTAAAAAAATCGAAGTATAAGCAGCCGGCAACATTGCAAGCAACATTACCCTGTTTGAGTAAGGAACTTATTCATCCTGGGAAATATACGGGGTTATATTGTGCAAACTTGCGTCTGAGACTCATAAAAGATGTTAATAAGAGATTGCCTTTTTTGCTGAGGAAACTTTTAGTATATAACACACGATAAGATCCGCGGCAGACGAGCGATTGAAACAGTTAGTACTTATAATTTTTCCTTTCGCGCTAGACCTAATTAAAAAAAATACTTGGGAAATAAAAATGGATCATAGGCAAAAATAGGCAATTTAATATAATAATAATATGGCCATATTATTATACAAGTACGCATAATACTTCTGTATGGCTGTGAATTGAAAGGGGTGATCTCCGAAAGTGCTAATACGATTTTAATAGTACATCATTGTCGTGGCCGGGAAGGAGGCAATTGTTTCTACTCGCAAACTCGTCCGTTTAATTATAATACGAAGCCTGCAATTGCCTTTCCAGCTGAGGCTAATATAGTGCTTTTCTCAAAAATGGGGGAATAAAAAAGACTTAATTGAAATCAAGCTTTATTATTAAATACAAATTGAGGATACTGCAAATTACATAAAATTAAACGTCTTAACTTTTTTTAAACAGATTTGCAAGTGTATTTTTCCACAGAAAAACGCAAACTACTTGAGACTCATACAAAAATGTCGCGTTTGCAACAGAAAAATACGAGTTGATTTGGCTGAATACGACGTGTGCCGTCTTTTATATGCCAGTTTCTACTTTTTAAAAAGTTTGGTACTCGACAAATAAAGGAATGTAACATTCCAGGCGGCCTGCAACGTTTTTTATTTTATCTATCCAAATATCATAAACCCTCCATGATGCGTTCAAGAACCGCACATTATGACCACCATAAAAATAAACTGTTTTGTTAGAACAAATTTCTTATCTGTAGAAATGTTATTATTACTAAATAATAACATCGATTTCGATGATATTATTTCATTCAAGTTTCAAACGTCTCTGAAAAACAAAGAAATTTGATTTAACCTCTATTCTAATATCAGTCGAGATGATGTTGTTCGAAATGAATTGTCAATTTGCATACAAATTTGACAAATGTCGCACGTAAGTAAGATATCGAATATGATAGTTTAGACTGTAGAATGTGTGGCGAGGAGGATGAGACTATGGAACACTTATTGTGTGAATGTCATGCCCTTGCCAGACAAAGAATGAACTACTTTGGTAACGGTTATCCGCAACCAAAGGAATTCAAGGTGCTCCCGGCGAACTGCATCATCCGCTTTGTGGAAATGATGGAGCAAGCCTGGGAGCAGGTATAAAGGAGAGAGCAAATGCACAAAAGATCCCACTGGGTCGAAGTGCATCCGAAAGGGCCCTCACCTAGATAAGATAAGATAAGATATCGAACGATATGACAGTTGGATCCGACTCTAATTTGTCTCTGAATTAAAAAAAAAACTATGACAGCTGCCAGAAAACAACGCTGCGATGCCGGTCATAATATGCGGCTCCTGAATGCATCATGGAGGCTTATGATATGTGGATAGATAAAATAGTGTATGTAACTTTACATAATTAGGCATTAAAACACTCGTGTGATGTTATTATAAACCCACACTCGTGTTTAATGCCCTTCATTTTGTACAGTCACATAATAGTACATTATGATACAAGTGTGCTAAGTTGGTCATTACACTCGAGTCGGTTGTTAAGCCTGAGCCGAAGGCGAAGGCTTAATGGAGACGAGACGTGTAATGACCAATGCTCACGTGTTTCATACGACGTTTTTCAACACATTTGCGAGGAAAAAAAAAAAATGAAAATGTTAAAAGATATGTAATGAAAAGGCACTAGTGCGATAATGTAATGTAAAAGTCACGGCATGGGTAATATTCTGCATTATTTTGCTAATATTTAAAAAGATATGTAATGAAAAGGCACTAGTGCGATAATGTAATGTAAAAGGCACGGCATGGGTAATATTCTGCATTATCAGTGTAAATACGCTGTAATAAGACCTACTTTACGAGCAGGTGTGTTGAAAACAACTATTTTAATTTTGATCTTGCACTTTACGTTCGAATATGTAGCAAGTTGTGTGCACTTTGCAGGCCATTTTTGAGAAAAAATTATTTCACCTGTGTTGTGTATTCTTAGTGGATTTTCGTTATGGACATAGGCTATGATTTATCCCATGCCGTCGTCGCCTTGTTTCTTCGTAACACGCAGGCGGAGCCGTGCGGGCAGCTGTTTCAAGTATAAACCAAAACTTGCAGATGTGGCAGCCCCTTACAATAATAATTGTTAGTTACAATAGTTCTAGAACCATTACAGCGACAGTTTAAGAAATACCTAAATTCAAACCAAGACCAAGATGTGCGTTAATGGATCAAGCTAAAGAGAAAGATAATGTAACGTCGTATCAGGAGTTCAGGAGCTCAAAACAGTGGCATGCCTTCACTACACGTCCGCAGATGCGTCCGCGGACGTCATCTCCGGATGCATACGCGGTCGTATAGAGGGGGTAATTTAGTCATCTGTGGTAGGTATTTGACGTCCGCAGACACATCTGCCACCGATCCGTTTGTTGTCGGTTTTTGTGGCACGGATCAAAGGATTAGGAGGAATTAGACTAAACGACTAACAGACGTGTAGTCGGTTGGTGGAGATTCGTCTGCGGATGCATTTGCCGACGTCCGCGGATACATCTGCGTACGTGTAGTGGAGGCTGCAGAGAGAAGAACTGACTGGTGATTACTCCACCCAAAGAGCCTGGAGTTTATGAATGAATGAATGAATGAATGAATGTTTCTTTATTTCAGGCAATAAACCCATTACTACATTACAATATATATGATACAAAGAAATAAAATAAAATAAAATCCTTAACTACGTAATACAAATACGTACCTACAATTATTTGCGATTCGGGTGCCGATGCGCAGATAACCAATGCAGGAAGATTGCATTTCGGTACAAGTTGTTACTGACCGTCTCAATTAGCACATTATTAGAAATGCGTATTCTTTGCCAGAACGACACTATTCGATTTTTAATAATGGCATAGAAATCGGGTACCCTGGCGTCAGCAAACATTGCCGATGCACTACAGAATCGAGGCTGTTTGGTGATAATACGTAATACATCATTGTATTGTACTCTAAGGGTGCTGTAAGCCTTCCGTGTATATTTTGCCCACAGTTGACAGGTATAAAAACTTTGACAATATGATCTAAACAGGACAAGCTTAACATCCTTAGAGCACTTTGCGAATCTGCGTGTCAGCATATTGCTGCGTATAGCTGAGACGATCCGAGAGCTTCGCTCTCAGACTCAATAGTATCTAAGGGCGGAATTACTCTTTTAAATTGATAGATGTTAGCGTTGTGGGTTTCAGGTCCAAATATGAAGGAATTGAAGCTTTCATTCGTTATCATCCTGTCAATTATGTATGTAAATAAGTTAGAGATAAATTGCGTTAGATGCTATTCTAGGCTAAAATCAAGACTACAATTAAAAGTGTAGAAAACTCGCGTTTCGTCCAAAATAATTGGTTTAAAACATACTTCAGCATACTAATTCAATATTGTTGGATTAGTGTATCATTTAATGTGTGCTAGATCTAGATTTATAGATTCATAAATTAGAATAGTTAGGTTAGATTTTTTAGAATGGATCACTGGCCAGCAAGAAAACGCGTGGACGGACGCGCGGCCTGCAGGAACATTCTACCCGCGAAGTCGAGAAAAGTGGACATCGATCGGCACGGAGGGGCGAGGAACGCTCCCTGGAAAACGGGCCTTATACCCTTTAGTTAAGGTATATTTTCAGATGAGGAGTCGGATTAGTGGCGTGATCGTGTTAGTATTGGCTATAAATACCCCGGCGGGCCGAGGAGCGTTTCACTTTTTTATGGGACGTCGAAGCGAGATCACGCTGCAGAAGGCAAAGGCGGCCAGGCTAGGCTGACCTCTGGGCGCGTACTACTTCGAGGCGGAGCAAGGCTGGTCACCGCTGGGCTGCATTACGGCTGTTGCTGAGAGGAATTAGAGTTTGGTAAGGTCGCAAATGCCTTTGCGATCGTCTGGTGAGATTGAATATTTTATTTTAAAGTGTGACTAATCATAGTGAATTCTGGAATTTCTTAGGGAGTAATTATCATGTGCGCACATTGTCTTGAATTGAGTGATTAATATTTAGGCAATATCTTTCTGCTCGTGAACTGATATGATCTTATATGATCACGTGTGTATTTTGAATATGTGGCGGTCTAATAGGTTTATCACCTAATAAATGCGCTTAAGACATCATCATATTAGGATTCCGTATACTCCCATGAAATGAAGTGAACACTTATTATAGTCTAGTCATTGCAATCGACGCGGCCCGTAGTATACTGTTACTGTTACAATGGTAAATAATTCCTAATTGTATACCAGTTTCTAGTGGTTAGTTGTAGGTACAAATGAGGGAAATCTTTATTAAAATATGTGCTAATATTATATTGTAATTTATTTATGGCGGAGGAGCTGGCTTGTTACGAGCGTCGAGGGAGATCAGAAGGGCAGGAGCCCTGGGAACCAGAGAGGCGTTGGGTACGTGTCCCACTATTAAGAAATTAAAATCTGGTGAGTGACCTTTATAATCACTGTATTGAATGATTCTGAAACTTATTAATTTGTTTTTGGGCTATTATCTAACCATTTCAACGTTATCATACTTGTATTTGTGTATCGAAATCTAGTTCTACTGTATATAGTTTGGGGAATATGCTAGATAAAGTACGAGCGGTTTATGTATAGGTTATGAACGGATCTAGGTCATTGGTCAAATAACTGACGATATTACAGAAATAATGTTTTGTTCTACATATATATTACTAGTTGTTTTGTCACTGCGATATGATTGGGTTATGTGCGCCCTTACGAGATAAAGTGATCAATTATTATACGACAACCTAGCTATAGCAATTGACTCGGTCCGTGGTACGTGTTGTAATATGAGAATAAATTGTTAAGGCGCGGATAAGCGACTAATGTTACTACAAGTGCATCTTAGACCCGGTGGTTAATTATCGATATGGTTGAGGGATTCCTTAATAGGTAAACGTAGCTGAGTAATTTAATAATGTACACCTATGATTGAGTGCTCGGTGTCGCTGACTCTTGTCACCCAGAGCACATTGAGGACCTTGATTACGTCAAGAAGAGGTGTGCTCGCACCGGTGTTGATGGACTATCGTCCCTTGGACATACTTAAGACCTCGACTGTGTCGAGAGAAGTATGACTGCACTTTATGCGCTCTTCATGGATGTGTAGGCGGAGCGAGTGGCTGAGGGTCCTCAATCTTGCAAATTGGGGATCTTCCCCGGTCAAGCTTCCGTCTTAGTCTTAACAAACCTCTTAATAAGGGGTGCGGTTGCGTTAATCTATGAAGGAATCAAATATACCTATAGGTATACCGTGTGGGATTCCTTAGCCGAATGAATGTAGCAAGGTAATTTAGTTCATGTACGCCGGTGATCGCGTCGCTTGGTGTCAGGACTCTTGTTCTCAGGGCACATTGACGACCTTGGCCAATGAGGATTCGCTCGTAAGAGGTTCCTTAGTCAAGTGAGATGTGACCGCACCTTAAGCACCGTCATGGATGTGTCATCGATTAGGCAAAGGTATTTAGAGTTCCCAATCTTGCAAATTGGGAGTTCTCAGTAGCTGAGCTATCGATTTGGTTTAGTCAAAGGCCTCTTATCTAGAGGCCTTTGTTATATTGATTTTGCGAGGGAATCCAACACTTTCACTCTTAATATCAGTAATATTTAAGTAGGTCTCTTCTTAGGTGGGGCCGTTTTATTGGGATCTCAACAAAGGTCTCACGGTGGGTTGGTAATTAATTATCATTCGTCAGTTCAATTGTGCATTGTCGTATATTTAACATTGTTCCGACTATAAAGTGCCTTTGAGTTGATTGGGTGAGATTGGTTGCTAAGACACTGTGTTACATCCATTGAGATATTTTGGGGATGAATTGTATTATAAATTGCTTAGGAAAAGTCAGTACTAATTGGTATTAGATTTGATAGAAATAACGATAGGGTAGGCGGAATCAACAGATGAGGTGGGATTACTAGCGAGTACGAGCAGCCGCGAGCGAGCGAGAGGCGAACGCTACAGTTCGCTAACAACTCTAAGATTCATCGTTAGGGAGAATCGATATTATACTAGACATTGCGTCATTCATGTACCTGGAAGTAAAACATGTACTAATATTCTATTTCAATAGACTATCATCGCATCATCATCAATATCTTGACTTACGATTATTTTCGTTATTATATCATCGCATCATCATCAATATCTTGACTTACGATTATTTTCGTTATTATATCATCGCATCATCATCAATATCTTGACTTACGATTATTTTCGTTATTATATCATCGCATCATCATCAATATCTTGACTTACGATTATTTTCGTTATTATATCATCGCATCATCATCAATATCTTGACTTCTTCATGATTATTTTCATTATTATATCATCGCATCATCATCAATAGAGATCCCATCATGGCCAACACAAGTTGACCACTATTGTATTGCGAGTCTGTTTAAAGGGCGTCACCTACCACATAGCGTAATTTATCACTTCCCACAACTTAGTATAACAAGGAATTTATGCCCACTTTAGCCTCCATAGTTGTGCATCACTTAATGAAACTACAGAATTGTAAATAAATTCTAAGGAACCTGGTATAATTGTCTTACTTAAGTTATAGGTTCTACTAAAATAGGGTTAATGTACAACTTCAATTAACGTGTAACTTTTTCCCTTTATAGAAATACAAACTTCATACTTCTCGAAAAGGGCCTGGGTCTATTCGCACAACGCAGAGCCTAGCCACTAGACGAAATCACACGCCAAGCCACTTCACCAGCGCGAATCACGTATAGCTTAGGTCTTAATAGGTCTTCGAGGTTAGGTTCCAGAGATAATAAATTCTAGGTTAGATTACGGCATTGTAGGCCTGGAGTCGGACGGTTTTTTATTTGACCGAATCTCTTTCCGTCCGGCAATATCCTAGGAGATGATTTGGTCTGTTAAAGTACTCAAGCTCGATTACTTTAACATAAATAACGAGAGATTCTGTAGCTGTAGGATAGATTTACCTAGACTAGAATAAAACCCAACCTTTCTAGTAGGATCGGCCGGAACTAACTCGGTTTTTCTATTCGCTTTGGTACGAGTTAGTATTTATAGGAACAAAGTGGATATCCAGTACAATCGAGTCTTGATTTTACTGGATTAATTAGTCAAAGGTTCTTTAGCTTCAAAACAAACAAAATTAATTTGATATTTCTATGGTAAATAAATGATTTATTTTCTCGCTTACTATCTGTTTAATTTTATTCAATAGCTTTTCCTTCAGGTAGGATTCAATTTTCAGACGACTAGAAGCTTCTCAGGAGCTTCAGCTTTCAGATAGGGGTTAATTTAAGTTCAGAATACAAAAACATAAAAAGCAAGCCATTTAAGAGGTTGAATCGTTACATTTTGGTGCCGTGACCAGGATGAAAATAAGGTTTAAATTCACTTTTAAGTATCCCGGGTTACTACAGAATAGAGTATTTTCAATTTAAAAAAAATATATATATAAAAAAAATTATAATAAAAGGAAAAATATTTTTTTATTACGTGATTCGCTTGGTGAAAGGGCTAATTAAATTTATTTACAGATTTTTCTGTGTGTGGGTTATACAAATGACCCACATTTTGTTGCCGTGGAGTAGATAGAGAGATGGAGTTTGTATTTTTTAATGTTGTGTTGTGTATTATTTTCAGGACTTTCTTTCTTTTATTTTATTTCAAAGAGATTTTCACGTGCGATACGTACGTGAATTGTGTTGTGTATTATTTTCAGGACTTTCTTTCTTGTATTTAATTTCAAAGGGATTTTCACGCGCGGTACGTAGGTGAATTACTAATCAATAAGTTATATCACACTAAACTATGAAAAATATGCATAGAAATAATTTTGTTGTAGACGAAGGGCTAATATTATTTTGACAGAAATTCATTTGGGGGTACACATTTTTATTCCCGACTGTACTTTTCTACATATGTTTACCAACTGCTCATTGAGACGATTCTAACGAGCCCAAACTCGATGGGTTTGTGTCATTGTATCACGAAGTTCCTAGGCCTATCTTCCAACCCCAGCATCAGATTAGTTCCTTGTCATCATAACTTTAATTTGTCATGCGATTTATACATATGTGCGAAATTTTAGGCCGAACGGAAGTCAGGAAGTGAGTCTAATCTAAGAATTAAGTAAAAACGTAACATTACCTAAACACTCTTTTCATCGGACAGTCGTGTCAAAGTAGTACCTACGCGAAATTTGTATAAAAGGGGGGCAGGAATGTTATGCGGAATGGCCTTACAATCTGCCAATGCCATAGCACAATTAAGTAGGTTCCATATACATCAGGCGGTTGCGGTAGTAGTTATAATAAAGTTTAGGTATAATGCTTTTATTCCAAAATAAAATAAAAATAAAATAAAACGGATCTAGATAACCTCAAGATAGTATTTTGTTAAATTAGCATCTTATGTATTTAGCTACGATTATTTCATCCTTCATATTCAATTGTTGCATTTGAGTTCGCAAGAATAGTGTTGAGGTCATTGACATCTGTCCCGCGGTTGGGCAATTATTCGTTAAATAGTGGTTAGGAAAGTACCGGTGGATGATTATAGTACCAAGGACTTAGGAACATACTTAAGAACTCATCACATAATAGGGGTTAGAGTTATAGGTAACTTTCGTAAGCTAGGGGAGAAAAGTAGGTACGCGTTATACCTAGTTAGTTGACCTAGTCAAATTGAATCCAATTCTCGGCGTTTACGTTAAATCGATCGCTACTAAGTATTGTCCGAAATCTTAAGTACCTATAACCTTGCGGATATTTTCTACGTAATCGTCTTTGTAAAGAAAGTAATTGTAAGAATAGATAAGTAGGTAATTCGCGCGAGTTATATTCATTAACCAGTTAAAATGATAGGAAACTGGAGCGGTTATCTGTTACAAGAAAATGCGCATTCGAATCGGATTAGTTCCGGCTAGAAATTCAAATACCTAAGATCAAAGGTACACTATAATGGACTTTGTTGTTAGGTCATTAAGGTCAAAAGGTAAGCTGTGTGTAGGTATTTAAATGGTTGTCATCGTGAGTCAGTGAACCGGTTGTATGTACGCGTGAGATTTCAATTTTTAATTTCGTAGGTACATAAAACCACTTTGGCAGGGTTAAAATAGTGACAGGGTCGAAGTTAGACAACAAGTCAAGGGCACTTAAATACCTGGCTAACTCCACAGAGGTATATTCCTGGCATGGTAGGACTCACACATTTCCACATAAATACGCGGCCACTCTATCACGATTCACTTTATATTTAGCACTAGTCCTGTTATCACTGCATTGATTCATGTTTGAATACACACTAAACCACAGTAAAACACCTTAAACTGATTAAATAATAGACCTGAATATGTGAGAATTCGGCTTGTTGAAGCCCGCGCGCAAACTAAAAACAATTTTAAACATCGAACTTGTGGTTGTTCGGGCCGACATCTTGAAATTCTGCAGACATTTGGCGCCGCGCCGTCGGTAGGTAATCGTAAAGATTTTTGGCGGGAAATTGTTGTTTAATTTGATGATAGAGGAGTAATATTAATTAACTATATATCGCGTTCACTAATAATTTGGTGGAATGGGTGAACAATTTTAGGATCATAGGATAAATATTTATGTAATGCATTAAGGTCGGTCTTAAATAAAGAGCGTCGCACGTAAAATATTTTGACACGGAAAATTATGTAGCCAATTAGATGCGTTAATATTGATAGTAACTTTATGATAATAGCATAGTGTAAATTATTTCTAATAACTAGGTAATAATATAGTTGCTTTACTTTTGAGGTGGATACTTCTTTGCTCACGTTTTGTATAGGGGTACAGTTCAAGATGTATTGGCCACTAAATATTAGTCGCAAAATGTTATTTAGTTTATATGTCGGACATGGAAATAAAGCTTAAACGACCACCATTCCTAAATGTATCGCAAGTCGGGTGAGGTATGTTAGCCATGTTGCCACATAAGTATGTGATTTACATGTACTTATACAGAATTTAGGGGTTTCGTGTCGGATGTATTAAAGGAACATAGACAACAAGGAAGTGTCTACTTGGGCTTGATAAACGGTTGTGTCCTCGGCGCGGTCTGATTTCTCTCACGGGCCGGAACTCATATCAACGAATTAAAAATATGGAATTAGTATGCGACAAAATTAGCTTTGTGTGGAGGTTGCGGGCTAAATATAAGAACTAATTAGAGCCTACATATTTTATATTGGTCCACTCTAATAGGTATGTTAAGTACCTTTAAGCGTCACGCGGGTTTACGTAGGTACAATGTAATGAAAAAGATAATAGATAGATTGCGCCTTACAAAACTTAGCGAAATAAAGTTTTAGACCCATCACACACTGTAGGTATAGCGAATTTCATTGTAATCAGTAGCTTAATTAACGCTAACGTACTTACGAACGTTCGAATTAGAAAATAAGTAAGTAAGTAATAATAGATATATATATAGATATAAGATTAAGGCGCTATTGTATTAGGTCAACCTGTAAAAATAGTTGCTGTACTGAAATAAATAAATAAAATAAAAAAAAATAAAAAAAAAAAAAAAAAAATAACACGTGTTGGCAAGCGAATGAAATAAAACGAATTCATTGAATAAGGATATTCCGAAATCCGTCTGTCTGGTTTAGTTACTTCATGAGTCATAATTATAGAGCGGGGTTTGTGAAGTTTCAGAATAATTTAAATAATTAATTATAATTCCAGTCAAGTTAGGTTTTCATATATATATATGCAAAACCAAGCACGCGTGATCTACGGTACGACATTATTAGTTAGCGAATAACTTTGATACTCAGGTTCTGAGGCGAAAGACTTCGCTGATAGGGATTTCCGAATCTCACGGGAGATTCAGCTCTAAGAAAGGGGGGCAGAAGGCTTAGAATTGTAAGACAATGTGTGTAGGGCATGAAATTGATTAACCGCAACGCACTTAATTATTAATAAGGTAGTGTTAAAGTCATGGGTTCTATCAAAAGGGCTGAATGCAATTTAAATGTAGGTAGGTATAGTAAGTAAATATAGTACGGATCAATTCATTGATAGTTACGTTGATAGTAGAATTTATTACTTACGTATTTTAAACAATGGTTTCAGAATTTGTCAAGTATAAGATGGATAGTTGTCCCAGTCTGAAACCGAAAGATTAGAGCTTGTCAGACAAATACCATATATGTACCGGTTCACGTCAGGTTACGAAAGATATTCGCCATGTTTACATTATATGGTAACAGGGCAATTCGGAGAAATTATATTAGTAATACCAAGTTGTGCACGTGTTATTATTATTATGTACCTTAAGGCAGGAGTCGTATATATCGCATGGCACTTTAATTGGTTACCATAGTATGTGATACTGGAGTATGTAAACTAACTGTTCCACCTCTCTAGTCATTGTTGAGGTAATGTGAATTTCGAAATAGGTCGTTAATTTCGCAAGTTATCTTAACGGCGCACTGGACGGGCGGTTTGTCCGGCGGGCTACGAATCGCGAGCGTCCGGGTTCGATCCCCGGTACGGAAAAATCTTTTTGTGTTTTTTATTTTTGCTTTACTAACAATATTGTGGGCTACTACTTTTTAAACCTTTGGTTATTAAATTGAACGAATTTTACAATGTTTGGAGTAAGTTAAGGGTAATTGGGGATACTTATATATTTAGGCGTTTATAGTTTTAACATTATGCGATTTAGGTATTCATCAAATTGTGTATTTGTCTACGACATAGGGTCCGTCTATTTTTTTTCCATGAAGTACCTATGACAAAAATGACTTATCAGTTAATGTAAGAGGTTGTAATTAGGTATTATTTAAGGGTCTGCGGTATAATTTTACGGATGCATAAAATTATCATCGAGGCACTCGCGTAGGTTTATTGAACAGAACGTATGGTTGTTTATAAACGATATTCGTATTAGGGCATATTTCCAAGTTCGGTTACAAAACTAGCGCAAAATAGGTCAGATATTGGTCACGTAGGAAAATTAATCCGACCCGTGGCGGGGATATTTTGATACTAGCGACGAACGCAAGTGATATTTCTCTCATCCATGTAAGAAATAAGTAGTCGGCCGATGGATTAACTGTCGCATGAGTAAGATCGCGGTTGCTTTCCGTTCTTTCGTAACCGTTTAAAAGAGTTTAGTACCTTTACTGAATTCAGTGCTGGATTAAAATAGGCCTTATGGTTTAAAATGGGAAGATTTTAAAGGAAGAAGGTATAAATTACTTACGGTTGATTGACATGACACCTACTAGTTGAGTTCCCAGTAGCAGAATTCATGGTTTCACTAGCTTCACCTTAAAACTAACTAAGTATACATTCTAATGCACAACACTGAATAATGCTCGTATTATGATACGTTGGAAAAGGCCAAAATAGGAGGCAAAACACTCGTTGTTGCACTATACCAGTCAGGCGTAACTGGAGCAATTTATTCCTTCAAATAATAGCAATCTAGACACTAGTTATTAAATTATTTGATTAATTACGACGAATGTTGTTTACAAAATTTGTCTAGCGAGGCCGCGGGAATTTGACATTTGCTGATTTGGGTTAAGATCTGTGGTGAGGCTTTAATGTACGGCCAAGTGGCGTGTTTAAACGGTTGTTACGGTTTAGGAAAAATTAGGAGTTGTGAATATATAAAGCCTGAGCTTACTTAGAGGTGGTAATTTAATTCTAATGGGGTTTTGTCATGTGGAATACGGTGGCGGAATGAAGGGGTTAATTCGGTTTCGAGTCAAATCATTTACGCGTTACAAGAGCATCTTACATTTATAAACTGTGTATCAGGCAAGTGAGGTATTGGGAATTATGTTAAATTTTTTTGACAAGAGAGTTCATATTTACTTAGACGGATTTTCCTTGCCTACTAACATTAAACTAGGACCTTTTATTAGATAGACCTTGCCAGTACGTTGTGTCTAGTTGATAAATCTAATGATTAATTTCCCTGCGCTTAAAGTTATTAAACTATAAATGTGATTAACAGGTCCTACCAATGTCAGAATTCGCGTCGATTTATAAGGGGCCTTTTGTAATTGGGGTTAGCATTGTGATTATAAAATACTCTGATACTACATTATATCCAAATGAGAAATCCTAGTAAGTGTTTGTATTCATACCAAAATTTGTAGACATCCCATTGAAATTGAGTCGCGCATTATGTTGGGTGTACATTATCGTTTGTAGGGCCATTATCGCTTGTATCGCGGGAGGGTTAGCGTAGTCGGTTGTCTTTAATCCATTCGGTATGATAGCTTTTGCGAGGGTACTACCACAATTTTATTTAGCATTTTAGACGATAAATATCAAAAAAATAATGATAAGTAGAATAAGAAAAGTTATAGTCTGTGTTAAGAATAGTTACGCGATCCACTCACCGCTGGTTCAAATCGCGCGAATGAAACCGTAAGTACTTCGCGTTGTTCGTTTCACACTAGATATAAAAAAAAAAGGGGAAATTTAGTACTTTATGCTTGATTCCGTGCTTAAAACTAGAATAGAATAGGCAACTTGTAAGTTTGTAAATAAGATATTATGTGGTCGAGATCGTAAGGCGTATCTATAGTGTGCGCTCACGGGAGGTCGTGCGTCGATAAGGTTAACCGACTTTCAAAAAGGGGAGGGCTCTCAGATGGGTTGTATTTTACTTCTTTAAATCAGGTTGGACGTTAATTAAAGGCGCCTATATAGGTTGTTCAACAACAAATTAGGTACTTGTTATAAAATATTAACAAAATGGTTGGTTGTAGTATGGGAATTTAGGTATTTTTAATGCGTAATATTTGTCGTCAGAAATATTTCTAAGTCAATAAATTGTCAAAGATGTAGTTCACGATAGATTATACCGGTAGCTATTAAGGTAGATTCGAGATCGCCGCGTTGGGGGTGGCAAAATTAGCACTGACCCCTGGTCTTTTATTGATATTGAGAGGTTAGAGACCAAGTTATACTGGCTGTAAGCAATAAATCGATTTGAGTCGAGTCGATCTGCATTGGCGAATATCAAGGTTGGCGCAATGACCGCGGGATTGTCTCGCTATCAGTTGGGCTGTTATTCTGGGCGTACTAGGGAAGCACCTCACCTCACCTCACCTTTCACCACTAGCGAAAGTAGATCTATACCCGCAGCGCTGAGTCATCGTTACCATCGTCATCATATCAGCCGGTAGACAGCTACTGTTAGACAGGACTCCCCCAAAGAGTACTAGCGGTTATATCCCAATATTTAGTTGTTACGAATTGCGGAGTCTAGAGATATTTGTACGTGACCTTTTAGGATGACGTAAAATAAGTTACAGGATAACGGGACAGGAATGACTGATAAATTAAGTACTAGATGGTATAAATTTATTATTCTTTTTTTTTGAGTTGGCGGGAAATTTTTATTTTGTTCTTGTCATCCCCTCCTTTTAGAGAGAGTAGGTATACGGCGGATTGACATCTCATAGGTATAAAGGGGGAATCAGATAACCTATTGTCGTGCGTGTCAAATTTTAGATACTTAAGTTGAAATTTTAGATCGCGGCTCATCTTGTTTTTAAGGGATTCCTGACGGGTATCATTTTCAAGTTATACGGGAATGCAGGTTCTAGATTTTAGATAAGTTTGGAATCCAGGATGGCTGATAAAATTTTTGAAAGAAAAAATCGGCGCGAGTATCATTTTCGAGTAATGCACGGATGCAGATTTCAAATTTTGTGGCTAAATTTGGAGTTCAAGAGGGCAGGGTTGGCTTTGGAGAAGAAGAGGTCGCGGCTATCGTATTCGATTAGCTTGTGATTGTATATTTTGAATTACGATACCGATGGGGGGTAAAGGCGACGATGTTATGACAGCGTGAAGGCAGTTGCAGTTGCGGGAGCGGAATTTCAAGCACCGATTGAATACTAATTATTGAAACTTACAGGGATCTTATGACAACAGGGATGGAGTTCATAATAAGGGAAAGGAGATGAGGGCCGTGATCGTCTAGTGGTTAGGACCTTACGTAGTTATAATTATTCCGGCTTAAAGTTATCTCAAGTATGAAGTATGGTTATATATTATGTCCACATGTTATGCGCTAGGTAGTGCATAAACAACGTTAAATATTTACGTGAAATAATCCATTTATTACAGGTATATCTTAAGATGTATGATGCGTTTGTCAATACAATATTGGCATCAGGCGTTAAATTTATGTGGGTCTTAAGGGCGTGGGTGTAATCTTCATTTAGTAATCGGCGAATCTTACGTTTACGTAAAATGCGGTATTGGCGTAAGACTAATTTTAAACCTTTGAATTATGTGTTGCGATTTATCTGGTATTTACTACATAAATTATAGTATTACGAAAATTTGAGATCCAACTATAAAATTATTTAAGTTGTGAGAATGGGGGGCAGTTATTTAATTAATGACTGATAGGTAAATGGTAAAAGGGATATGGCTTAAAATTTAGATATTTACGGGTTACTCTAGGAGGGTTAATTAAGTTTGACTTGCTGTCTTTTATAATCTTCAAACATATGAAGGGCAGGTTAGTTGGCTGTGTGCGAATAGGGCTGTGCGGATCAATTAAAACAGTAAAATTTTGTTTTGCAAAATAAGTAAAGTAGTAATATTATATTATCACTTTGTTCTACTCTTCATATCATAATTTTCTCATTTAAAGTAAATGTAAATACTCATAGCATATAACTTGGGAAGAACATTATATATCATTAATGTGGTTGTACTGTCGGATTTCGGTTAGTTGGTCTAAGTCGTGTTTAGGGCAAGGGGATTAACTAGGTTGGGAGGGTATATGTGTGTGTTCGTTGAATTAAGAGATGTATGAGTCCGCATAAAAGGCAGCGTTGAGTGTGTGATTGTATGGTAATAATGGGCTTTTACCGACTGGTCGGAGTTCGCAGTGCAACCTAGGTTTGTTGGTACTGATTGATCTCTCCAAACCATTTTACACCGGTGTTTCCGCAGTTATAGTTTGGTTAGGTTAAAGTCATAAAATGACAAGGTCCTTGTGTGACTAACTGTGGCGACACTATACTCTACAGAAGCTAAGCTGAAAGGCTAAGCTAGTCTTATCTTCGTCCTACACATCTCTTCGTGGCAAGGATACTTCCGACACCATATTCTTCGGGATGATTTGTCAACGAACATTCATTCTGAAACTTAAGTAATAATATTTTAACTTCCATTACTGGGAATTTATCAGGAATTTCCTATTATATGTTAAGTAATTTGCAATGTCAAGATTACAATCTTGCAAGGGTTCAATGAACATGGTTTGTTGAAATTAAATTTAGTAAGGCTGTTATTCTTACACGATGGTGAAGTGTTGCATTTTGTATTTGAGTAATGCAAACGTATTTTATAGTAGTTACGACATTTCTACAGTAAAGCTGGGTGGGGCTTGGACGCATGTAGTCGGATTCTCTATAGGATGTCAAGGCACTTCCTAGAGACCCCACGGGGTTGATGAATGTTACTGTGTGCGACTGGGTCACGTTCGGTATAGAGATAGAGTATCATCGCGAACGACGATTAAAGTTAAAGTTTGTTTGATGTTTTGTCAGTATTATCACTATCGTTAATGGTTTGATGGTGCTGTCAGGACATTGAAGGGATTAATGCAAAATTAACCCAGTAGTTTATGAACAGTTTGCCTCTAGTGTGGAATACAGTCTGAAGTCGGATATCCTAGTCAAGAAGAAACATTCTCCACTGGGTTTGCTTGGTGGTTATCTGTGTACTCAGTGTTCTGCTGTTCGCATGGGGAGTTATTGTAATAACATAAACCGAGATATGTGGTCGAACCTGGATCCTTGGTAGCCAGAAGGTATCTGAGGGTTCGGGGTGTTAGTGCAACATCGTGGTCATTAGGATCTATTGGGCTCACAACCTAGTACTTTGTGCGAATGGGAGTATTCTGGGGAAGTTTTCTAGCGGCGCCGACCGAGATATGTGGTCTAACTTGAGCTTGTAGTGGCCAGGGGGCATCTATGGGCTCAAGGTGAAGCTAGAAGATAATTATATTGTGTCATCGGCCGAGATATGTGGCCTAACTTGTACTGACGGAAGCCAGAAGGCAACTGGAGGTGCAAGGTGATGCAGTATAGGGGTTTGTATTGCCAGCCGAGATATGTGGCTAAACTTGAGTTTGTGGTGGCCAGGGGGCATCTGTGGACTCAAGGTGGTACCGTAGGGATGGGTATGTGTGTCATCAGCCGAGATATGTGGCTAAACTTGTGCTGACGGAAGCCAGAAGGTGACTGGAGGCACAAGGTGATACAGGGGCTATTCTTCAACGTCCATCACCAAGCAAACGTAGTGGTTAAACATTCACACGCCTAAAATACACTTGTTGGAGAGATCGATATATCAACGAATTGAAACTTCCCGAGTTATGGGGTTGGCATTTTTTGCAAATTATAATCATAGATTATTGGTCAGAATTAATTGGGAGAGTTATGTAAATAGACACAGCTAACAAATCTAGCCTTCAGTTAGAGTAATATTATATTTAAATTTGGTATAAGGACAGTAGGTTAACGGAATTATCTACTCAAAGTTATTTTAAAATTCACCGTTTATAGGTCGCAATTCCTTGTTTATTGCTTAAGTATGTTTTAGATTGTGATAATGCTTCGCTCAATATCGTAGATTTCTCGCTGTGCATGATCATGGGGCAGAATGAGACGATCCGAGAGCTTCGCTCTCAGACTCAATAGTATCTAAGGGCGGAATTACTCTTTTAAATTGATAGATGTTAGCGTTGTGGGTTTCAGGTCCAAATATGAAGGAATTGAAGCTTTCATTCGTTATTATCCTGTCAATTATGTATGTAAATAAGTTAGAGATAAATTGCGTTAGATGCTATTCTAGGCTAAAATCAAGACTACAATTAAAAGTGTAGAAAACTCGCGTTTCGTCCAAAATAATTGGTTTAAAACATACTTCAGCATACTAATTCAATATTGTTGGATTAGTGTATCATTTAATGTGTGCTAGATCTAGATTTATAGATTCATAAATTAGAATAGTTAGGTTAGATTTTTTAGAATGGATCACTGGCCAGCAAGAAAACGCGTGGACGGACGCGCGGCCTGCAGGAACATTCTACCCGCGAAGTCGAGAAAAGTGGACATCGATCGGCACGGAGGGGCGAGGAACGCTCCCTGGAAAACGGGCCTTATACCCTTTAGTTAAGGTATATTTTCAGATGAGGAGTCGGATTAGTGGCGTGATCGTGTTAGTATTGGCTATAAATACCCCGGCGGGCCGAGGAGCGTTTCACTTTTTTATGGGACGTCGAAGCGAGATCACGCTGCAGAAGGCAAAGGCGGCCAGGCTAGGCTGACCTCTGGGCGCGTACTACTTCGAGGCGGAGCAAGGCTGGTCACCGCTGGGCTGCATTACGGCTGTTGCTGAGAGGAATTAGAGTTTGGTAAGGTCGCAAATGCCTTTGCGATCGTCTGGTGAGATTGAATATTTTATTTTAAAGTGTGACTAATCATAGTGAATTCTGGAATTTCTTAGGGAGTAATTATCATGTGCGCACATTGTCTTGAATTGAGTGATTAATATTTAGGCAATATCTTTCTGCTCGTGAACTGATATGATCTTATATGATCACGTGTGTATTTTGAATATGTGGCGGTCTAATAGGTTTATCACCTAATAAATGCGCTTAAGACATCATCATATTAGGATTCCGTATACTCCCATGAAATGAAGTGAACACTTATTATAGTCTAGTCATTGCAATCGACGCGGCCCGTAGTATACTGTTACTGTTACAATGGTAAATAATTCCTAATTGTATACCAGTTTCTAGTGGTTAGTTGTAGGTACAAATGAGGGAAATCTTTATTAAAATATGTGCTAATATTATATTGTAATTTATTTATGGCGGAGGAGCTGGCTTGTTACGAGCGTCGAGGGAGATCAGAAGGGCAGGAGCCCTGGGAACCAGAGAGGCGTTGGGTACGTGTCCCACTATTAAGAAATTAAAATCTGGTGAGTGACCTTTATAATCACTGTATTGAATGATTCTGAAACTTATTAATTTGTTTTTGGGCTATTATCTAACCATTTCAACGTTATCATACTTGTATTTGTGTATCGAAATCTAGTTCTACTGTATATAGTTTGGGGAATATGCTAGATAAAGTACGAGCGGTTTATGTATAGGTTATGAACGGATCTAGGTCATTGGTCAAATAACTGACGATATTACAGAAATAATGTTTTGTTCTACATATATATTACTAGTTGTTTTGTCACTGCGATATGATTGGGTTCTGTGCGCCCTTACGAGATAAAGTGATCAATTATTATACGACAACCTAGCTATAGCAATTGACTCGGTCCGTGGTACGTGTTGTAATATGAGAATAAATTGTTAAGGCGCGGATAAGCGACTAATGTTACTACAAGTGCATCTTAGACCCGGTGGTTAATTATCGATATGGTTGAGGGATTCCTTAATAGGTGAACGTAGCTGAGTAATTTAATAATGTACACCTATGATTGAGTGCTCGGTGTCGCTGACTCTTGTCACCCAGAGCACATTGAGGACCTTGATTACGTCAAGAAGAGGTGTGCTCGCACCGGTGTTGATGGACTATCGTCCCTTGGACATACTTAAGACCTCGACTGTGTCGAGAGAAGTATGACTGCACTTTATGCGCTCTTCATGGATGTGTAGGCGGAGCGAGTGGCTGAGGGTCCTCAATCTTGCAAATTGGGGATCTTCCCCGGTCAAGCTTCCGTCTTAGTCTTAACAAACCTCTTAATAAGGGGTGCGGTTGCGTTAATCTATGAAGGAATCAAATATACCTATAGGTATACCGTGTGGGATTCCTTAGCCGAATGAATGTAGCAAGGTAATTTAGTTCATGTACGCCGGTGATCGCGTCGCTTGGTGTCAGGACTCTTGTTCTCAGGGCACATTGACGACCTTGGCCAATGAGGATTCGCTCGTAAGAGGTTCCTTAGTCAAGTGAGATGTGACCGCACCTTAAGCACCGTCATGGATGTGTCATCGATTAGGCAAAGGTATTTAGAGTTCCCAATCTTGCAAATTGGGAGTTCTCAGTAGCTGAGCTATCGATTTGGTTTAGTCAAAGGCCTCTTATCTAGAGGCCTTTGTTATATTGATTTTGCGAGGGAATCCAACACTTTCACTCTTAATATCAGTAATATTTAAGTAGGTCTCTTCTTAGGTGGGGCCGTTTTATTGGGATCTCAACAAAGGTCTCACGGTGGGTTGGTAATTAATTATCATTCGTCAGTTCAATTGTGCATTGTCGTATATTTAACATTGTTCCGACTATAAAGTGCCTTTGAGTTGATTGGGTGAGATTGGTTGCTAAGACACTGTGTTACATCCATTGAGATATTTTGGGGATGAATTGTATTATAAATTGCTTAGGAAAAGTCAGTACTAATTGGTATTAGATTTGATAGAAATAACGATAGGGTAGGCGGAATCAACAGATGAGGTGGGATTACTAGCGAGTACGAGCAGCCGCGAGCGAGCGAGAGGCGAACGCTACAGTTCGCTAACAACTCTAAGATTCATCGTTAGGGAGAATCGATATTATACTAGACATTGCGTCATTCATGTACCTGGAAGTAAAACATGTACTAATATTCTATTTCAATAGACTATCATCGCATCATCATCAATATCTTGACTTACGATTATTTTCGTTATTATATCATCGCATCATCATCAATATCTTGACTTACGATTATTTTCGTTATTATATCATCGCATCATCATCAATATCTTGACTTACGATTATTTTCGTTATTATATCATCGCATCATCATCAATATCTTGACTTACGATTATTTTCGTTATTATATCATCGCATCATCATCAATATCTTGACTTCTTCATGATTATTTTCATTATTATATCATCGCATCATCATCAATAGAGATCCCATCATGGCCAACACAAGTTGACCACTATTGTATTGCGAGTCTGTTTAAAGGGCGTCACCTACCACATAGCGTAATTTATCACTTCCCACAACTTAGTATAACAAGGAATTTATGCCCACTTTAGCCTCCATAGTTGTGCATCACTTAATGAAACTACAGAATTGTAAATAAATTCTAAGGAACCTGGTATAATTGTCTTACTTAAGTTATAGGTTCTACTAAAATAGGGTTAATGTACAACTTCAATTAACGTGTAACTTTTTCCCTTTATAGAAATACAAACTTCATACTTCTCGAAAAGGGCCTGGGTCTATTCGCACAACGCAGAGCCTAGCCACTAGACGAAATCACACGCCAAGCCACTTCACCAGCGCGAATCACGTATAGCTTAGGTCTTAATAGGTCTTCGAGGTTAGGTTCCAGAGATAATAAATTCTAGGTTAGATTACGGCATTGTAGGCCTGGAGTCGGACGGTTTTTTATTTGACCGAATCTCTTTCCGTCCGGCAATATCCTAGGAGATGATTTGGTCTGTTAAAGTACTCAAGCTCGATTACTTTAACATAAATAACGAGAGATTCTGTAGCTGTAGGATAGATTTACCTAGACTAGAATAAAACCCAACCTTTCTAGTAGGATCGGCCGGAACTAACTCGGTTTTTCTATTCGCTTTGGTACGAGTTAGTATTTATAGGAACAAAGTGGATATCCAGTACAATCGAGTCTTGATTTTACTGGATTAATTAGTCAAAGGTTCTTTAGCTTCAAAACAAACAAAATTAATTTGATATTTCTATGGTAAATAAATGATTTATTTTCTCGCTTACTATCTGTTTAATTTTATTCAATAGCTTTTCCTTCAGGTAGGATTCAATTTTCAGACGACTAGAAGCTTCTCAGGAGCTTCAGCTTTCAGATAGGGGTTAATTTAAGTTCAGAATACAAAAACATAAAAAGCAAGCCATTTAAGAGGTTGAATCGTTACATAGCCAAGGCCCTTCGTTCACGCTCGATATCCAGGTCGTCTTGCATGCTCTCACATAGTATGTGACCTAAGTACTTAAACTGCTTTACAACCCGAACTGACTCACCGTTTAGAAACACCGGCGGTACCCTCTCCGGACCTTTACCATACTTAAAAATAACCATTTCAGTCTTAGCGATATTGTACTTCATGCCATTTTTTAAGGCGAAGTTCTCACAAACCGCCAAGAGTTCACGTAAGGCACTAATCGATGGACTGAGGAGAACCATGTCATCCGCATAACTTAAGTTATTATAACAGACGCCATCAATATGGCAGCCGACACGAGTTCTCCTCAGTTCATCGATCAGATCGTTGATATAGATGTTGAATAGGTCCGGAGAGGTGAGCCCTCCTTGACGGACTCCACACTCTAGTCTATATTCACTAGACTGTGAGTCGCCCCATCTTACGCTGTTTGTTTGGCCCCCGTACCAAAACTTGAGCAACTCGACCATACTATGTGGCACGCCCGCATTCTGTAGTTTGCCCCACAGCACCTTGTAGTTGACAAGGTCAAATGCCCGGCTCAAATCAAGAAAACAGGCGTAGATGGAGGTTTCTCTCTGCACGTAATAGTTAACCGTGTTTTTTAGACACAATATGGCCGAGTCGGTTGAAACACTTTGGCGGAAACCAAACTGAGCGTCGTTAATAACTACATCCCTCATCAATTCGGGTTGCAAAAGCCGCTCCAAAATTTTACTAATTACAGTACGTAAGGATATAGGCCTGTAGTTATTAAGTTGGATAGGTCACCCGTGCGGTTTTTAGGTATGGGAACCACCACCGTTTTCATCAATCCACTGGGGAGGCAGCCATGTTTAAGGCAAAGGTTAAACAAAATAGCTAGGTCCTATATATTTCATCGCTGGCATAGACAATGTGCTCGATGCTAAGCCCGTCGTGCCCCGGAGATTTCCCACGTCTCATAGATTTTATGACGATGAGTTTGTTTCTAGAATAAAGACGGGTTCCAAAACATTGAAGTTTACAATAGAGCTCATTCGTTAGATGGGGCCCGATTACTGTCACATTCCTTGACATATTTGCAGAAGTTGATAAAATTTTATGACAGGCCTAGACGTTTATCTGTGTCCGCCCTTATCCGTCTGTACGGCACTATAAAACCTCATATTACCAAGTTTCGGCTCTGACACTTGTTTCATTTTCGTGCCATCCCTCCGACAACCGAAATGATACACCTGATATCTATTGTGATACATATAAAATTTGTGAAGTATAATTAGGATAGGTATTTCGGTTTATTGACACAGGTCATGAAATACCAAACGGTGAAAAGTGAGAAGAAAGAGTTTTATAACTATAATGAGTGGCTCTGTGAGCTATAAATATCTAACACGAGAGCCAGTCTAGTTTGCCAAAAAAAAGTTAGTTGTTATTGAATAGATAGTTAATTATTGAACCCGCTTACAAAATTTCACGAGAATGAGTTGAGAAATGCGACGTTTAGAAGAGTACAGCCGGGCAGAGGCTTCGTTCTCTTCGCTCGCTCGTTTAATAAATGTTTGCCCTTACTCCAGAACAAAACATTTGAACCCTGAACCATCGGCTTTGCGGGCAGGCTACCCACTAGGCTAACTAAACGAATACTCCTCCTTATTACAAAAAAAAATCACAGATATCTATAAGTTAAGGTGAGGGGTTAAGGATGACTCACGCTAGAACGGGCCGTATCCGGTCCGGGCCGTTTTCCAGAGCCATATACCGAGCTGCTTCCTAGCATCGGCCGTGGCTCGGCCAGGCTAAGCCGCGCAAAAACGCCGTCGTTTTTTCTTAGAAAACGGCCCGGGCCGGACACGGCCCGTTCTAGCGTGAGTCATCCTTTAATCTCCAAAACTAGTTATCTAATTTCAAAAACTCTTGCACCAGTATATAGAATGGATTTTTAGGATAGACATACATAAGCTTTATTTTATCCCATGCATTCGCCTGGGCTTTCTACGGCGCATAAAATGATGATGTATACTATGTTTGGCTTAGTTTCTCAGAACGTTAAGTGAGGCGACCAGAAGCTGCATTGAATAAACCTCAATATTTACCATAATGTTTGATCAAAGCTAGCATTTATGCCTATTTGCATACAGAGCATCTCCTTGCATTTCAATGAGAGCTTGCCTCGCTGGACGATAATACTTACTCAGCTTCGTGAAGATATGGATGTTCATAACAAGTTCAACGTTGTACTTTTTGGTGGTATATCTATGCTTTTATTGAATAGGAGAACAACTTGGAAAGTGCTGTAGTTGTATAATTAAAGTTATAAAATGCTTGCGATTCAGCAATAAATAATAAAAGGCCGTGTATTGTTTTAGCATGAAGACTTTTCTTGGAATTTCGCTGTCACTTTGAAAATTTATTTGTTTTTTTCTGTTAATATTCGTACATAATACTTTTTCCTTTCATGATCATGTTATTCTACGTTTAAACTTTGTTTAATTATTAACGCGCAGGCAAATAGGGATTATTTTGCGATAAAATCAGTTTAATTGTCTAATTATGTTTCCTAGCAATGAGCTCGAAAATCTCTGTACATGACACTAACAGAGGTAAAATATTTAAGAAATAGCCTTTGATGTATTGAAATGGTCAATCCTCTAGAATAGTCTAGAACTTGGTGCAGCAATTCAACGACGGGTTTAATTAAAAACTTCGAAAGTTAAAAGTACATTGTCATTTTAACATTTTCTAAGGAAAAGTCCTCGACTGGAAACTTGTCACAAGTACTCGTTTAAAAAAATATATATTTTTGAAACGTTTGCAACATACACCTGCATATTGCTTTACTCGTAGCAAAGTTCAAGTGAGCCAGATGCGTAAAAAAACGGTAAGTTGCAAAATTTAAATATTCCACTTAGGTACCTACTTAATTAAATTTTAAACGACAAAAACCTAATTCTACTTTACGAAAATTTAATAATTTGGAACCACCTGACCATTGCGTAAAATAAGTCAACATTTACATGTTTTCACACACTTTGTTTCAAAGCTAACAATCACCGTAGGTAGGTACAGTCAGCCCATGAAAATGTTGAGCACTTTAGAACTTTGTCAAATTAAATCACTATAAGGGAGAGTGACGCGCGTGATGATTAGATGTCAACCATTTAAATTTAGAACCCATTGTTATGACATTCATGCAAAAGAGTGTAGACTTGTCATTGCATATCTGTCTCTGTTCTGCGATGTTGACAGACTGCAGTTAACTAAATTAGGAATAGATGTTTCACGACACAATGCCAAACTTACAAGGCACAAAAGAGAAGATTAATTTCGAATAACAAAGTATGAGTCCTCGTGGCGTTGTCAGTAATTGCTTGCTTACTAATATTGAGGTCTCAGGTTCTAATCTCATACGACGGTCTTTTTGTGTATTTTTATTGAAGTTTAGTAATTAGTAATTGGTATTTTTGGTGTTAGAAAAAGGTGAAACACATATTTATGCAATACTAAATGTTCGTGAATTGTTTTACGAAATCAGATTATCAGTTTCGGAGATTAAATATATGTAAAAGAATACAAACTTACAATAAAAAAAAAAAAAAAAAAAAAAACTTACAAAATCCACCAAAGTCCAATTTTATCGTAGATTAAACCTTAATCTGAGCTCGATTATAGATTAAAAATCTAATTCAATTATAATGAGGACTAATCTTAGACTAAATTAGTTTTCTTGCGCGGTTGCCATCATGTCATCAAAATCATTATCATTCGTGATCTGATGAAATAAAACCGAGATTCATCCAGGATTTTTCTTCATTACAAAGTAAAATATAAAAACTGGCCAAGTGCGTGTCAAACCACGCACAACGAAGGGTTCCGTGCCTATTAAAAAGGTCGTGTCGTCACAGAAATCTTACGGCACTTACGTTCTTTTCCGCAGGGAAGGCAGTTTTTCAGCAATATCTCGAAAACCTTTTAACCGATCTTGTTCAAAATACTTTTCGGTAAAAGAATTTAATAAGCGCTATGTCTATATTTTTTTTTTTATTTTTAAACACACCGTTTGGAAATTAGAGGGGGGGACACAATTTTTATGACTTTCGGGGCGATTATCTCCGACTATATTCACTTAATCAAAAAAATTGCTATTAAACCTTATATTTATTTTGAAATGCCTATCGATTGATGTGCCACACGTGGACATACACTGTTTTTTATTTTTTTGACTTGCAGTTACATGTATGGGGTGCACCCCTAAAAAAAATTTTTTTTACTCATTTTATTACAGATCTACGTAGCGGCTAACAAAATACACCTATCCTCCAAATTTTATTCAAATACACCTTACAGTTTTCGAGTAAAATGCCTGTGACATACGGACAGACGGACAGACGGACATGACGAAACTATAAGGGTTCCGTTTTTGCCATTTTGGCTACGGAACCCTAAAAATTAGCGTTATTGAAGAATCTGAAGTGCAAACCAGTGATAGCAAATAATTTCTTATCACTCGGGGACGAGTCCTTAGATGACCATCTATGTTTGTTGTAGGAAAATCGGGTTTCTTCATTCATATTCCACAGAAGACTTGTCCGCCAACGATTATTAGACTATTACGTTAGCTACGAATTATTCCTTCGACAGCATAACTTCTTACTCATTCACAGTTCTTTAGTCACGGTATTACGCTGGGAATAATGAATCGTCAGTATCAGTAGGTATACTATTCGAATACAATAACATGGATACCGTTGTAAACTAAGACAACACACAAGAAACAACCGGGAACACTCAGAATAATATCATTAAGTTTAGAAATACAGTTTGCCCTCTTGATACTGAGTCGCAATTTCAATACTCCATTTCAGATATTATGGCAGGCATCTTAATGTTTAAATATTAACATTTCTTTCAATTTCTTTGATAATTTTAGCTCTTGACAGACTCATCATTTTGGTAATTTAATGTCACCGATGACATTTATCAGTGGCATTTGTAGAAGTTTTAATACTTAGGGAGGTCGGAGGAGGTTTCAAATGTAGGTATATGACATTTCAGTGTCAACGAAGTTGCTTGCAATTTGTTGCGATAAGGTTATAAGTATGCTCATCATTTTCATGGGCCGACTGTACGTGTCACGTAACAACATTCTCGTTTATCTTTAATCAAAGAAAACTTGCGTAGAAAACGGGAAGAGTAAACTGTGTTATTGGTTGTTTATCACTTTTATTGTACACCTTACTTCTTATTTAGGGATATAAGCTAAATTATAGCCTTAATACAGACTACATTTTAAACATAACTCATATGAAACGGCTACAGGCCTCTTCAGAGTAAGTACCGACCTTTTTGGTCCTTTTAACGAAATGATTTTGATAATCCCAAAAAACATGCCATAGAGACATCAGCGTAGGATTAAAATAAAATCTTAAAACCATTTACTGGGGACTACGAACATCATTACTTAACTTACTATTGCATATCCCATCACTTGATTTTGGCAACCAGCGGGCGTGGCGTGGTTGCTATTTTATCACTTATTGCTGTGGATCTGTCACGTTCTGGCAAGTCCGCGAGTGCGAGATTGACCTCAAAGATAATGATAAAATGGCAACTATTTATGCTACGCCCCCAGGACGAGCTAACTTTGCACCCCCGAAATCGATGCTGACTGTTCTGTGAATTTGAGCCACGGAATAGTTCTGCGAATTTAAGCTACTATTTTTTAAATCCGTAATCAAATGAGGAGGTAAATTTAGAATTAGAACTTATCGAGTATATAGATATACTTATATCCACTCGATAAGTTCAACATCATATAGATTAGAATGATTGAAAACTGCACAATATAAAGAATTTAATCCTTTTAGCCAATAAAGACAGTCCACACGGGCGGAAAATGCAATCAGCTCTACAAATAGGAGTCATTTCATTCGATCTGTAGAGAGTAATGGGGTGCGGACTGAGTTTTTGTTTAATCTTCGTAATATTTCTACATCATCAAATGGAGGTCGTTGTTGTTCTACGTCCGTAGGAATAACCCTAGAATCCCTACACGTGACCTCCGGGTGGTGCTAAAAGAACAACAAACTCGGCAGCTGCACTGTTCCTTCTGAACCTCGCAGCGCACACTGAAACTCTATCAGCGACATCGATACGAATACATATATGTACCAGTGTGTAACCGCCATACGATAAATAAATAAATAAATCATCAAATTGATTAAACATTTTTTTTGACCCAAAGACCCAGCGAAGACGACCCCCTCTAAGGTAAAATGTGGAATAAATTCCAATTTACATTATTTATTGTTTATATTTTGCACGCCTACATACATGCGGAATGCACTGGACATGTTTTGTTTTATTTTTATTACCATTTATGTAGGTAAATGCATTGTGAGCTAATAAATTCTTTGAATCATGAATCTTTGTTATGATTTAATTTATCAGTCACACTAACTTCACTTAGGCTTGCAAAGAAACAAGATTAACACGTTCGTTGCCAAGCCGAAAATGCAGAATTTATACGGATGGCCAAAATAAAAAAAAACGTTTAATTTGACTTTTTTTTGTGTTATTTATACTTTTATATGAAAAACCATTATTATATAATATATAAACGTACATATATATATGTATAAAATTATCACGCGAAAACGCGTGATCGGCCATACTAGACGCATTTGCTCAAGAATATTGCGGACATGGCCGATAACGCGACTTCGCGTTATATATTTTCGCGATGTACTGGGCCTCGCTGACCTTTTTGTCGGCCGCAAACGATTACTCATTATAAAACTAGGTATTTCTTTCCAAAAATACGAAATTTAACGACAAGACAACGAAAGATAACAAAATCAACACACCCGCACAGTACGGCTGCGGCGAGCGAACTGTCAAGTGCTCGTAAAACAATTGCAAGATGGCTACCCACAGGCCACGCCCCCTAGTAAATAGGTAATTCCCTTCCCTAGTGGCCTAAGGAAAAATCAGAAGCCAATACGCAACGGCCGCAATTTTGTGGCTCGGACAATATTGTATTCGATCATCACGCGAACTCGCGTGAGCGGCCACTACGTATATCTACAGCCGCTTCACGCGAGTTCGCGTGATATGGCAACCAACGTGTTAAGCTACGTTGGATGAACAGGATATTTTTTTATTAATTTTAAACTATAAATATGTACTTATCATTTTTCCCATGTTTAATGAAGGAATGTTCAGAAATTTATTTATTTGGAATTTCTCCGAATTTTGTATTGTATAAAGACTGTGTTTTATTCGCCTGTAGCTTACAGTTTACAAGACTGAATTCGGAGAAATTCCAAATAAATCAAAGGTTCATTCAGAGCCAAATCAAACCCCGATTCGTCGTGCGGCAGATCTTTTTATATTGAGGTGCATTGCGTTTCCAATCGGCAATAGAAACTGGAACATGATATTGGAAATAAAAATACTTGGGAAATTACGAGTTCCTTTCTACAGGACAAAATGTCACCTTTCAATAAAGGTTTTTATTTACATTTTGGTGAATGACGTACGGTGCAAAATTGGAGTGATTTTTTAAGGTTGACTGGCAGATAATTGCGAATGACATTAAGTACTTTTCCTTTTATGTGATTAGTTTTGTAAAAATAAAACAATAAATAAATGTTTAATGGACATAATATATGGCATGATTTTCAAGGTACTTTTCAGGTACCTGTTGAAAATAAATTGCATTCATTTTACCAGATTTCACTGATAGTCGGAAACTTCCCACTCCGCCTCGCCTCTCCTCGTCATTTAAAAAGCTTAATAAGGGCCGCAATTCTTGTTGACTTTAGTAACAGAAAAATACATCCTTAGGATTGTGGAATCCTATTACATGCTGTAGGGAGAATTAAAAAAACTTTATTTAGCCTTCATATAGGTCATAACTGCTTACATAATAAGTACAAGATATCTGGTACCACAGTGGGTAATTTAATTTAAAACAGTGAGTAAGATTCCTCTGTTCTCCGTACTTGTAAAGACTGTACAACGGTTAAACAAGATTCCCCTCCCCTCGTTGCTGTTTACAATTATGTATAAGTATTTAATGTTAATAAGGGGGTTAGTATCCTCCAGAACTTTGCGAGGTAGCGCAGCGGTTGTGAGGGTTAAAACTCCTGATAGCATTGCTATAGCCTCACGATCTCTTGCTATTGTTGGATGTTTTCCTCGAACACCTCTCCGCTACCTCGCAGAGCTCTGGTGGATCCTAATCCTTATTCAAATTATATTGATAGATTGAGTAAGAAACATCCTAACATTCATACATACAAACTTTTGCATTTATAATATAAGTAGAAAGTAGGATAATCTTTACTGTTTTTGTCAGTTGCCTGAAAACCACAACATATGGACACTTGTAACTACTAAAGTATACCTATAACAGTTTAAACTCTCGCGCTTTGTACATACATATTTCAATTATTATTTTATACGGGTCTAACGCGATATTTATTAACCTTTATTTCGGACGTTCTGCCAGGGTTGACACAAGATTTGAATTAAAAAACACGTTTTTATTAGTTTTTAGGGTTCCGTACTCAAAGAGTAAAACGGGACGCTATTACTAAGACTCCGCTGTCCGTATGCCTGTTTGTATGTATGTATGTCTGTTTGTCTGTCCGTCTGTCACCAGGCTGTATCTCATCAACCGTAATAGTTAGACAGTTGAAATTTTCACAGATGATGTATTTCTGTTGCCGCTATAACAACAAATACTAAAAAACAGATTTTTTTTTTCTTTTACAATCTTGCACAAATCGACCTAGTCCCAAACTAAGCAAAGCTTGTACTATGGGTACTAGACGACGATAAACATACTTATATAGATATATCAATACTTAAATACATAGAAAACATCCATGACTCAGAAACAAATATTTGTGCTCATCACACAAATAAATGCCCTTACCGGGATTAGAACCCGGGATGTCCGGCTTCGTAGGCAGGGTCACTACCAACTACCAATCACGTTGGTCGTGGTCTAACATGGGTCGACTTCAAAATATTCGCTTTTGTCCGCTGGGTTGACAACGCACGTTGTTAGCTTGAGTAAGTCCGAAAAAAGCAATACCAAAGTTCTCAAGCCGTCCATTCCCGGGAATTTGTGTCACATAAATAAACCATCTTTACTTTGTTCCAGGCTATCGCATAAACACAGCACCATTTGCATACAGATTGAAAGTATGTTTCGCTCTGTCCCTGACTTCGATTGGGCCGATGTTGTTGTGAGTGGATGGATTTATGTTTTAGTATAGTGTGTGTTAGGGACGCTAATGAATCGTAGGGATACCATCGGCTATATGACGCGTCGGAAGCTAAATGGAACTCATGAAAAAATAAAGAATCTTTACAGGCTGTATTATTAAAACGGGGCAGTGAGGGAAAAACTGAAACTAAATATATAAGAGATACGGAAATTTGCTAAAAGGAATTATGAGACCGAATTTAGAAAAAAACTTAACTGCATGCAACGATTTTCTTCTTGGACTGGCAGGATTTGAACCCAAGCAAATTTTCGTATCTCTTATAGGTTCAGTTTTTCACCCACTTCCCCGTTTGAATAATACATACATTCTGTATGTAGAGGACGATCCTGCACAAATCGAACTAGGGACTATATTGTTGAGATTAAGCTCAATAAAAAGGCTTGTGTAATAGATACTAGACGACCATTCATTATATTAAACAGATAAAAATCTTTAAAATCATAGAAAACATCCAAGACTCAGAAACCAATAGTATTTACCCTAGTTACGAGTACTCCCTTTACCGGGAATTCGACTACTGCTTGTCGATTGCGTATCGTTTCTAATACCGTACTACTTAACGTACGCACGATACGCACCTAACGGTAGATCTAAATGACATTTTTGACATGATAACGTCTTATAAATCAATGAACACCAGCAGCACGCACAAAAAAGTATATCGTCCGTAAACCGACTCAATAGACAACCAATTTTTGTATGGAAAAATGACAGTTGAGTTAATCCTAACGCTCGATCGAAAAGTTACGCAACTAGCCCTCAACGTTATCAGCTTCAGCAAGTCACTACCCACTAGGCTAAAGCGGTCGTCAAACTTTATCAATCGTTTTTAAGAAAAAATCATTAAATAAACACATATTTGGGACAATGTCTGCTTTGTAGTGTTGCTATATTATTGTATGTGGTGTTGTGTTCCTGGTGGTGAGTAAGGTCGCCAGAGCTCCCTAGGGTGCGCTGTGTTGGGAGTGAGGGACCTGCACTGCATGTCTCTATCTGCCAACACAGCGAAATTTCAAGTGAATAAAGGGTCGGCTACGCGCTTGTGATTCTTCTGGAGTCACAAGTGTCTATAGGCTACGGCACCAGCTTAACATCAGGCAGGCCGTAAGCTTGTTCGCCACCGTCGTTGCATAAAAAAAAATATGTCAATCTCATACAATATCGAATTAGTCCCAAACTACGCAAAGCTTCTACTACAGTCAAGTGTAAAAATATGGGTACATACAACTTACTCTAACATGGTGTCCCATCATCGCTCTTATATCAGCGGATTAAGGTTTTTCGGTACATATTTATGATACGATTAAATCGATACATATTTTTGCACTTGACTGTAATTTGGGTGCATACAACTTACTCTAACATGATGTCCCATCATCGCTCTTATATCAGCGGATTAAGGTTTTTCGGTACATATTTATGATACGATTAAATCGATACATATTTTTGCACTTGACTGTACTATGGGTGCATACAACTTACTCTAACATGATGTCCCATCATCGCTCTTGTATCAGCGGATTAAGGTTTTTCGGTACATATTTATGATACGATTAAATCGATACATATTTTTGCACTTGACTGTACTATGGGTGCATACAACTTACTCTAACATGATGTCCCATCATCGCTCTTGTATCAGCGGATTAAGGTTTTTCGGTACATATTTATGATACGATTAAATCGATACATATTTTTGCACTTGACTGTACTATGGGTGCATACAACTTACTCTAACATGATGTCCCATCATCGCTCTTATATCAGCGGATTAAGGTTTTTCAGTACATATTTATGATACGATTAAATCGATACATATTTTTGCACTTGACTGTAATATGGGTGCATACAACTTACTCTAACATGATGTCCCATCATCGCTCTTATATCAGCGGATTAAGGTTTTTCGGTACATATTTATGATACGATTAAATCGATACATATTTTTGCACTTGACTGTACTGTGGGTATTTATAAGGCAACGATGAATGTATTTATGTCTAACTCACTGTTGAATATTGTTATAACTACTCAGAAAAATATTCCCAATGAACTTATTCGTACGACCCAGGGTTCAAACCCGCGACCTCCCGATTGGGAGTCACATGCTTGATCAACTGGGCTACTGACATGGCAAGAGCACATCTGAATGTCTATCAATCCAGACCAGTGACATGACTGACTTCCTGCGACGTGACCTAACCCATGCTATATTCAGATTTTTCGCATAAGTAATCCATTACGAATAAGCTATAACCATTATATAATTTACCCCTAAAGAGCGCAAATCCAATATAAAACAGCAATAAATTATCTCAGCCGAACCCACATTGTTTCGTGACCGTAGAGAAATTTATGCTTTTTTGACAAGTTACTGGAAAAAAGTAAACGTGGCCTTTGTTAAAACAGTCGTTATGAGAAATTTATAACCGCGAGGCACAGAGCATTCATATTTTATGCTATCTTTTTAACAAGTTCAAGGCCAAGGTTGAGTAATAAAAAAAATAACGGTGGCCGGCAATTTATTAACAAAATGTTTATTAGTAGGTAATAAAACGTTCACAAAGCTTTTACGCTATTGTAGATACGGGGTCATTTCAAACCGAATTTGTGTTTGACGTCCGGTTAGCCTAGTGGGTGAAGAGCTGCCTATGCATCTGAAGGTCCTGGGTTCGAATCCTGGTAAGAGCAAATATTTGTGTGATGAGCATGAATATTTATTTCTGAGTCTTGCAGGTTTTTTTATGTATCCAAGTATGTATATTTATTAAATATATCGTCGTCTAACTAGTACCCATAACACAAGCCTAATTGAGCTTACTATGGAACTAGTTCGATTTGTGTAAGCTTGTCTTTTAATATTTATTTATTCATTATTATGTAAATATTTATGTACGTACCGACTGTACATTTTATACGGATGTATGTAGCATAAAGTCCGGATAGAAATTGTTTCCTAAAAACATAGCTTTGAAAATAAGATAACTAAGTGATCGGAATTTACGGTGCAACACGGCGGGATATCGAGTAGAAATATTAATAAGGACGAGACAAGAAAAAAGTTGTTCATAAAAATGCTGGTGAGAATTATGATTTAATACCTCGAAACCTAGCAACTGCCATTAGAACTATCACTTCACCAGTATAAAACGTAGTACCTCACCTTAGCCACTACAACCCTAGTAAGTGTCTGAGACTTGCTAAGTTTTGGCGTGGTCAAAAAGCCTTACTAGGTTTTTGAATTGAGTATCGTCAAGAAACGGCTCGGGGTATGACACGGTGTAAGCCTATAAATATATAGTAAGTAATAGGGAGTATTCATAACCTCTTTCATCCCTGAATCCACTAGGAACGATTCTTATTTATTTATTCTTATTCATATATTTTATTTCATGCAATATGACCAGAATCACTGTCCTCCTCCATATACAAATGTAAGTCCTGGAATCCTGGAGCATGTCCATATTAACATAAAGTTTGGGATCATTCACTCCGTGTTGCACCGGGAAATCTGATCATTGTGTATGAAGATTCTAAAAGCGTTTGTTCTACGTCCAGTAGTCCCAACTTCATCAATCAACAAAACAGCTAATTTACTTTATTACAAACAATCTATCTTGCATAGTCTAGATGATGAACACTGAACTGTGTGCAATTCTGAACGATTTGACACCAATAGTGAACCAGTGCGGACGACCACAACCAACATGAAAACACCATCCACGAGAGATTCTCACGCACTGCTAATTATAAACTGACCATAAAACGCACAAAACAATCAACGGGTAAACATAAGTAGGTAAATAAGTATAGCGCCAAGCGCTGTTTATGCTAAAATAAGGCCGTTGCATAAACACTATGCTTTTACCGGTTGCCCCAACGTAAACAGACCTCGATAGTGCCACATATATTATCCATTTGTTTGGGGCTGAGGTCGGAATTAGTGGGGGCGGACTGGCCTTAATTACATTTACATATCGGCGCAGGTGCCCTACCATAACAAGATTACTGCGGGTCATGTGTTAAGATTGTGGAAGTGACAATTTGTAGTCACAGGTTGAAAGCTTTGGATACGTTCGAGATTATATTTAAAACCCCTGACGCAAAAGGGGTGTTATAAGTTTAACATGTGTATATGGCATCGTAGCTCCTTAACGGATGAACACATTTGGTGTTGTATGTCGAGATGGTTTCTTATCAATTAATATGCTTCCTATCTTCAAGTTAAAGGTTTTTTTTTAATTTTGTTTCGAGCCGGATTCAAACCGGCGCGCGGCGACCACAGGCATACGTAGCCCCGCGCTCTTACCCAACTGAGACAAAACCGTCTAGGTCACTAAATTCTTCAATCAGTAATAAATTTTTCTATCTGTCTTTCTTACAACGCCTAAGAGAGGCGATTTTTTGAAATTTTCCTTTAAGTAATTTGAAATATATTAATTTAGTAAGCAGTCGTTACTGCTTTACAAAATTAATATGCTTGTTATATCGAGGGTGTTTCATTCATTTTTAATGTATGCTGGTTTTACCCTGCTTATGTTTTTACACGACTGCCCAAGTGCCCACGCGTCTATTTGGTACCTATACCTTAATTCTCTTGAATCTTCACGACCGCTGACTGGATTTTGATGAGTGGGGCCAGAGGGGTAATCACGTAACGTTTCGAACGCGAGTCGGTACAATTTAATTGTCAATTTTCCATATAAAAAGTGACATTTAGACCTATCTGACGCGCGTACAATGCGTTACGTGATCGACCTACAGAACTTGTAGACACTTAACTATAGAGGATAGGTTTTGTTTTTAAAAGCAGTCGGTTTAGTATTAAAAACAAAATGTGTTTTGGATAATAAATAATAAGTTTCAAAAATTAGGCCACTTAACATTGAAAATCGATGGAAGTGAATATTTTATTTGAACCGAAACGGTGTCTTATTCTAAAATAAAAATTTTAAGTGAAAATCTTTAAGATGTTTGCACAAAACCTTTTTGATAACCTACTAGTAAATTCAGGGGTCAATTATACTCAGGTAATATAAAATAATTGAATTGCTAAACTTAAGTGGCAGTGGGCGGGGCACATTGCACGTAGAACCGATGGCCGTTGGGGCGGAAAGGTTCTCGACTGGTGACCACGTACCGGAAGGCGCGGCGTGAGTAGGCCTCCCACAAGGTGGACTGATGACCTGGCAAAGGTCGCGGGATTCCGTTGGATGCGGGTGGCGCTGGACCGGCCATTGTGGCACTCTTTGGGGGAGGCATATGTCCACCAGTGGACGTCTTTCGGCTGATATGATGAATATAAAATAGGAATGTTTCGTTCTAACAATGAGAAAAAATTAATTAATCTGTCCCATTTATTTTAATTGTACTTTTACTGTCCGTGCAAAATGAGCACTGCAAATGAAAAAAACTTTTTATTAAAAAATCTAGGGTTAAAACAGCAGGTGAGCCTAAACGAAGCTGGAATACTAAATGCCAAATGAAATTGGATGGGAGCCAAAAATCGCCGTCTGTAACGGGCTGTTTCAAGTAAGTATTTTCAACATGGCATTCATAGTAATTTCTTGCGTAAGCATAATATTATAGTTACTGCATATATACTTACATATTATAAAACTGTTGACTACTTTACTTTGATAAAAATATCAAACCAGAGCGTGCGTAGCATATGGTTGCCATTTTTTTTTATACATGCTTTGCCTGATGTTAAGCTGGTACCGTAGCCTATGGACAATTGAGACTCCAGAAGAATCACAAGAGCGTTGCCGACACATTTTATGCCTTATCGTTGTAGATAAGACATCCTTCATTCTCGCACTCGCACACATGTCAGAACGTGACGAATGTCTTATCCACAACGATAAGTGATAAAATGGTAACCATGCTACGCCCCCAGTTGATACACATATTTGTGTGTTTTCACCTCACGGATGGAATTCAAAAAGTTATTCAAATCAACGTAACGATGAGCATTCTATTACCTACCACTAAACCGTTTAATTGATGTTTGAGCCATATAAAGGAAAATTGTCATAGAATAATAGATTTCGTCCATGAAGATGTTGGTTTTCGGTTAAAAATACGTAGGGTGATCTCATCTAATTAGGTGATAAAATCGAAATTTGAATAAAAGTCCATGTTATTGTCAATCAATATTTTTACTTTTAATAGGAACAACAGACAGTCTTACTATTAGCATAATCAGTCATTTAAATCTTAATTATTACAAGTAATACTGTTCATAATCTGCATTTATTTATGCTGCCTGAACATCGCTTATTTGGTGACAATCACTTTAAGTCGGTGATACGTACTACTCTAATTAGACTATAACCAAATTACACAAGCTTTAATATTTTTTTATCACTTAATTAGGGATAATGAGTTGTATTTGAAATATATTTAGAAAACAACATAAAATAGTATTAAATTAAATTGCATGTATGCATTTATATAATGTTATGTTTGACTCCAATACGTTTTCAATTGCTGATTTTAACGTAGCTTCATTGTACTTGCGGTTTTTTTCTTTTTATTTTATCATCGTCCATGTTCTGAGAATTAAAAAATACGACTAAATCAGTTTCTGTCAAAAAAATCATTTTTGGTACAAGCTTTTATTGCCGACTAGTTTTCTATAAACCATCATCAACTACTCATTGGAACGATTCTAACGAGCCCAAACTCAACGGGGTTACGTCGGTAAAATACTGAATTCCCATGGCCACCTTCTGTCGCCATCATCAGATCAACTTGATGGTACCATGATATTAAATTGTCAACCAAACTATAATAATACCCAACATTTCAGCTCCATCGGATAACGGCAAGTGACTGAAAACTGGATTGCATTTTGACGGACAACTTACATACATACGAACAGGCCAAGTTAATATAAAACTTGTAAAAAAAATTACTCATTTAATTTGGTGATAAACAACCCATAATAATATGCTAACGTTGCTTATGTTTCGCAAGTTTATTAATTATGGATTATTCAACACAATACATGCAATAAACAATTAAAATACACGCGTTTTAACTAAATTTCACTCTTATCTTTAACTTACCTTGTTTTATTTGGTGATACCGTTACGGCATCAAACGTTTGAAAATGATAACTTTTTGACCGGCTTTCACAACATACTGTGAAAAAACTATACAAGTTTTGTTAAAAACGATAACTGATATATCAAATATAATGTCTTTTTACTTCACTGTCCACTTTTTATACAAATCAAGGCACTTTTAGTATTTAAAAACTAATTGTAAACGCAGAACCAGTTTATACATGTCCGCGCGGCGCCGAAATGACGTCTCGTGCGAGAAATTTGAAAATATTAACTATCTCGCTCTCGCAATTTGACCCACGAGAATGCAAACGAAAAAACAACTTAATGCTCTGTACTAAGGTTGCATTTAAAAGGCCCTAATTCACTAGCTTTATTCGGTAGCGTCCTTCAAAACATGTATAACCGAATGAGGCGTGTCACCGAATTATGCGAGTTTACCCTACCCATTTTGTTAGAAATTCAGTAAATTGTTTTTATTATGGTTTGACCTAGAATCAGCGTACGACTTTGTTCCGGTCGCTATCGAGACGGCTGGTCCTTGGTGTTCGGAGGGCAGGAGGCTTGTTTGGGACCTTGGCCGGCGTCTAAGAGACAAGGGCTGCAACTCTCGTTCCGGTTCTTACCTGGTCCAACAAATATCGGTGGCAGTGGCAGTTCAGCGGGGCAATGCAGCCAGTATTTATGGCACCTTTGGACCAGATGGGAGCCGGATATAAAAAATATATTTATATTTCATTTTCTTTATTTTAACCTAGTTTTCTAGTTTTAGTTTTAATTTAGTTTTCTTATTATTCTCTTCTGTTTAACCGTAGTTTATATTTTTTATTTAATATGTACTTTATCTGTAAATAAAATTTGTCTTCTTGTTTGCGTATAATATAATATTAAGAATGAATAGGGAACATTACTGCAATGTTCTGCCGCCAGAGGCAGCACTAACACTAATAGTAAACCAGTATAGAAATATAGCGATTCACACACACATGCAAAATTGATTGTCAAATGAGTGACAAGGATGCTTGCATAGACAATACCGCAAGTGCGAACGAGATACAATGTCAACGCTGCTAGTGTCGCCACCTACGAAGAGTTTTGCGTAATGTTCCCTATTATAGAAATAATTACGACCGCTTTAGCCTAGTTGGTAGTGACCCTGCCTACGAAGCAAGAGGTCCTGGGTTCGAATCCCGGTAAGGGCATTTATTTGTGTGATGAGCACGAATATTTGTTCCTGAGTCATGGATGTTTTCTATGTATTTAAGTATTTATTTCTCTATATAATTATCTATATCGTCGTCTAGTACCCATAGTACAAGCTTTGCTTAGTTTGGGACTAGGTTGATTTGTGTAAGATTGTCCGTAAATATTTATTTATTTATTATTTATTTTAACCTAGTTTTCTAGTTTTAGTTTTAATTTAGTTTTCTTATTATTCTCTTCTGTTTTACCGTAGTTTATATTTTTTATTTAATATGTACTTTATCTGTAAATAAAATTTGTCTTCTTGTTTGCGTATAATATAATATTAAGTTTCAGTACCTATTGTTTTCTAGAGGAACTCGCACTTTTCGAACCGGTCATTTAATATCAATAAAAACACATTTCACGGATTTTATGCAATTACATTTTATTTCAGTCCAGTGCGCTTTTTTATTAATAATGATAATTATGTATAATGTTTAGTACTTATAGGTACTATAAAGGTAATGCAGTTCAGAAAAAAGTTTTTAGGAACTGAATGACCGGTAGTCAGTAATATGGTACCTACTGTTTTTTTTTAATGATGAGGTCTGGCCTCATTTGTTATCAGCAAAATACCTTTTAACAATATATTTCAAATAACAACTCTGCCAACAAATAACTTACTAATTTTCGCGTAAAGCGGAAAGAGTGTCGGATGTTATAATACAAGTTCAAATAATTAATATGAAGGTTCTGTATCACTTTCATGTAAGGCTTTTGTCCTATTTGCAACCAGTAAGAAAACAAAAATGTATAGAAATTAATCACAATCTCAAATGACATAGGCCACTGCGTTTGGCGGGGCGGAATCGATATGCGGTATTTCGTACTTCACCGAGAGCTTACTGATGTGATGTTGTCGTCCAGATTTCCTTACTTGCCGGTAAACCGTCAGTATTCAATTAGCGCATTACAATGTAGGTACAGTCAAAGGCAAATATATGATGGAACAAAGGCCGGAAAAATATCTGATGACAACTCTATTCCTAGAGCCGTAATAGCGTGTCAGATATTTTTGCGGCCTTTGATTCATCATATATTGATGCCGGTGACTGTACGCATGCAGTACCGCATTCGTACCGCCCCATAGGGAACATTACTGCAATGTTCTGCCGCCAGAGGCAGCACTACCACTAATAGTAAACCACTATAGGAATATAGGGATTCACACACACATGCACAATTGATTGTCAAATTCGTGAGAAGGATGCTTTCATAGACAATACCGCAAGTGAGAATGATATACAATGTCAACGCTGCTAGTGTCGCCACCTACGAAGAGTTTTGCGTAATGTTCCCTATTTCCGCATGTCCCGCACCAACAAGGAAGCACTGATTAAAAAGTAGACACGAGAATGTACTGACTTGACTGTCAGTAAACCCTGACAGCTGTCATGTTACTGATATCACACCGAACTCGCACCAACAAGTGCGGCAGTGGCCTTATGCCAATAAAGTAACGCGTTCCTTTACTCGTACATTGTACGGAGCTCTAACCTCCCTACAAGATAAAAACTTTTTCAGAAAAAGATTCTTCCATAAAATAAGTAGCTACTCGTACACAGCGTCTTTTATGCTCAGACTATACTTTCAATATTTTTACGACTTGTCAGAGAATTTATCACGTGCCTAACTTCACGTGAAACACCGCAACTTTTACTCATAAAAACATCGAATTGTGGGTTACTCCGCCAAACTGTGAGCAACTTTAATACACACCGTATCCGTAAAAAAAGTTTTGTACGCCATAAAAATCTAGTTTCAATACAGCGTGGTCTTATGCAAAATAGTTGCAAAATAAGTAGTTGAAAATATTAAACTGACGAATATACTACATTCAGCAGCAGCAGTTGCTAAGCGGTCCCAGTGCTCAAAATGATCTACACATGGACTCTAATGTCAAGGCAATAAGGATCTGTGTATATCATTCTGAGCGTGTTATTTTTTTTAACTACTTCTGATGCTGACTGTACATGGTGAAAAAAAAAATTTTTTTTGTTACACCTGATTTGATGTAGGTATTTGTTGAACGATCGAGCTAAGCGAACGACGTTCTCCGTTTCAGCTTGGCTAAAAATTATTTCGTATGTCTGGCGTATGTCCCGCTGGTCTCCTCTAAAGGTCGCAATTCTCAACCGATTCTCATTCAATTTTGTGGGCATAGGGGTAATTACGTAACGTTCCGAACGCGCGTCGGTACAATTTAACCGTCAATTTTCCATATAAAAAGTGATATTTACCAGACGGGCGTACATTGCGTTACGTGATCGATCTACAGGTTCAATAATAGGGAACATTACTGCAATGTTCTGCCGCCAGAGGCAGCACTACCACTGATAGTAAACCAATATAGAAATATAGGGATTCACACACACATGCACAATTGATTGTCAAATGAGTGACAAGGATGCTTGCATAGACAATACCGCAAGTGCGAACGAGATACAATGTCAACGCTGCTAGTGTCGCCACCTACGAAGAGTTTTGCGTAATGTTCCCCATTGGGAACGGATGAAAATTTATTTATTTTGCTGATAGGAATAACCTTCGTTAGCACCAGAAAAAAGTTGCAGACTTTTCAGCTGAATCAATTTTTTTTTTAAATATAAACATTTTCCTCACTTACGTTTTGGGTTTAGGACGGCGAATCAGACACTTCCCTTGATCCGTTTCATATTGCAAAAACATATTTTATCAACTTATATCAAATTGGTCAAGTACGCACGAACGACTAGGGGTTTAGATTCATAATTAATTATCTAAAAAAAGTATTCGTATTCCACAAATTTAATAAGAAGTTTAATGTCATTGTCAAACTCTTACTCAATTATGTTTAAAAAGACAAACGCTTCGAGTAATTTGCTGAATTTTGACTAAGAAAGAAGCAATCACGTTTTGTTTCATTCGGCTTTAAAAATGTTTAACATTTCGGCTTTATTCAATTTTATTTTCTTTTAAAACTCACAGGTATGAATATTTAAAGAACAAAGTCATGGGATGGATGGAAAGTGGGCGTTAAGTTTCGATCGCTCAGTAGGTAATGTTGTTTTACTTAGCTAAACACTTGAGAGTCTTGAGACGTTCAAAGTAACCTGAGGCAAAACAACTGGACAAATGTGAGTCAGACTAGCGCACGAAGGGTTCCGTACCATGATTTATAAAAACGGCAAAAAAATCACGTTTATTACAACAAACCCCCCTTAAATATTTATTACATGTATTCTGTTATAAAGTATTTTTTGAGCGGCAACAGAAATACATCTTCTGTGAAAATTTCAACTGTCTAACTATCACGGTCAATGAGATACAGCCTGGTGACAGACGGACAGACAGATAGACGGACGGACAGCGGAGTCTTAGTAATAGGGTCCCGTTTTACCCTTTGGGTACGGAACCCTAAAAATGTCAAGAATTTATTGAACGAACGAGCGAAGCAAACGAAGTTTTAGCTTGGGCAAAAATTATTTCGTATGTCCGGATTTCCGGATGTCCGGCTGTTGGGCGCTTGTGCACTACAATGAATTTTACTGTCCGGCAGTCCGATTTTCTACGGTTTGATATTTTTGTATCCAACATTCAATACAAAAAATCGAACCGTAAAAAATCGGACTGCCGGACAGTAAAATTCATTGTAGTGCACAATTTCCCGTTCTCCTGTACAGCAGGTCGATCATGTGACGCATTGTATAATTATACGCGCGTCAGGTAGATTTAAATGTCACTTTTTATATGGAAAAATTACAGTTTTAAACTGTCCTAACGCGCGTTCGGAACGTTACGTGATCGACCTGCGGGTCGCATTTCTCAACCGAGTGTCGTGGAGTTTAGTGCGCAGGTTCAAATAATTGTAAAGATTTTTTTCAGCCTTTCATAGGCTGATCTGATTCAAAAGAAAATGGAAAAAAGACAGACATGCGGAGATCTGCAGCTCAGAGCCACTGGTTTATTTTAATCACGTAACGATAATCACGTAACGTAAAACAAAAAACATAATCGGTTTCGTGTAATGTGATGTTGAATAAAGCTTTTCTACTTCTACTCTATTAACGTTCTGAACGCGCGTCGGTACAATGTAACTGTCAATTTTCCATATAAAAAGTGACATTTAGACCTACCCGACGTTCGTACAATGCGTTACGTGATCGACCAGCAGCAATAAGAAGCATAAACGGATTGATTCCTTTAAAGCAAAACATGTGAATAACTTCAAATCTTCCACACCTCCGGAGGCGATCAAGTCGTTAAACTGATGCGACGTTGTTTTCCAAAGGAGCTATATCTAAACTTTCCCGATCGCGCCTAACGACACCTAACTGTGAAGTCAGGAGTTTATAATACAAGGGCCATTACCTACACGGACTGAACGTGAACCAAGTTCGGGGCACACTACAAAAATCAATTTTGAACTCTTGAGACACGAACATGTCTAGGATTTTCTGGAGGATTGCTGTTTCGTTTTAAAATTCAGTTTGAATTGAAGACGTTTGATATTTTTAGAAGGAAGAGGGATAAAACGCATCAGCGGAGAGGATTCAAAGAAGGATTTATAGGATAAGAACGTGTTTAGTTCACGATTGTCGTGAATTAATATGAATATGAATAATGTCTTGTTGGCAAAGCGTTATATTGACGTAAGTACATATAACATTGGCATATGAATTTTATAGGTGCAACTTAGCGCATAGCCAAATGTATGAAACGCGCTGCAATTGGAACGATATTGCAAAGAAATTGAAATGAAATCGTAAGTTGTCTATTTTGCAATGAAAGCACTGGTCGATGCCTTATAATCGGATCCGCAAGCTGCCAGTGCGTACCGTATAATGATCTTAACTAATTGACAACATATCAAAATGTAATGATGCCATTCGAAAACCATTTCGGTAATTATGTTACCTGAACGTAATAAAGTAGTTTACAGATTTCATTTCTCACCCGTTTTTAAGAAATTCGCGAAAAATGTATAAGCCGTGTGTGAAGTCAATACTACGACTCTCATATGAAAGGTGTGCAAACTGCCATACAGAGCCGCAACGTTGACGTCATAATCTAGTTATAACCTTCTGGAATTCGCTACTTTTCAAATTTATATTTCTGAATCAAAATTATATATAATTTAGGGAGAAATTAAAAAACACGAGCCGCTTGAAATGAATCACAAAATGGCCCACTTGAAAAAAAATTATGTTGTCAATTGAGCTTAATTTTACACTTTTCTAATAGGTAAGGAAATATAGTCTCAAGGCATGATAGGGAGGAGAAAATAGTTGAAACTTGGACCTTGAATATCCCCTTTGTTATACGAACGGTGCGACTTGTTTACTATCTCCTTAAAAACATGATAATTGTAATTTAAAAAAAGCCTAACACATATTTATCAAGCCTTGCCTACTACATCATACGTTTCATAAGTGTGTGTGTAATCTAATCCATGTATTTCGCCCATACGTTAGTGTCTAGATGCAAGAAAGTGAAAGCTTAATGAGTTTGGAAGTCCTAGGATCCTTAGATTTACGATCCTAGTGCGGGAAGTTGGTCTTAGACAACCCAGGATAAGCTAATTGCTGTTTTGTCACACCCGGTGGAGAAAGTTTGGTTCACCCTAGACGTTTTATGATATAACATCAAGTTTATGAAGTTAAAGTGCTTTAGCCGCGAGCAAAACGGTGGAACTAGGAAATGACCATCACTCTTGGCCACTTCCGCATTAGGCAGAGCGGACTCCCTTACTTGTCGCTTTACTATCAGAATTACATTTGCGCAGTAATATTAAATTGTGCCGACGCAGTGCAGTATGCACGCGGTACTGCTTGCGCTAGGAAGCACTCGTTTAAATCTAGGCTCAGGGTAAAGAATCTTTTTATATTTTCATTGTTATAAAATTACCAAAAATACCTAACAAATATTATACCAAGTTGTATCCATTATTTAGCTGACAGACTCTGCAAAGGTGTCCTCCCCGATAACTAGCGTGGTAGGTTGTAGTTTGATATTTCCTAGACAGTATCTCTCCGGGGAAATTGATCTATTGATTGTGTGACTGCGACCACGGCACTATAATTCGCTATAACGGCACAACGCTTCCAAGATTGTATTAAATAAACAAATAAACCACAGAAATGACACGCAACCAATACCTGAATGTGCGGCAAATGTATTGAAATAGGTACAATTTATTAATACAAGATAGATTTGAATTTGCGGTCATTCTTCAATCTGGTTTAGAATGAAGATTTTTGCATGATTTCCATCCGTTTCGTTGAAACTAAAGTAGATTGTTCAGTAGTAGGTACTGCACACTTTTTATTCTGAAACTGCCATCTTAAGGATCATCATCATCATCATATCAGCCGAACGATGTCCACTGCTGGACAAAGGTCTCGCCCAAAGAGTGCCACAATGACCGGTCCTGCGCCACCCGCATCCAGCGGACTCTCGCGATCTTTACCAGGTCATCAGTCCACCTTGTGGGGGGCATATTAGGATATTACCTACTTATTGTGTCAACACAGTACCTAGAGCATATTGAACGTATCTTGATTAAAGTTGCTTTAAGGTCTCAAAGGAATTGAAATCCATTTCAATTTCTGGCTGATGAAATTCTACTGAAAATTGGTTACACGTTACACTGGATATTTCTGTAAGGTTTCCTGATGAAATCACACTAATACTAATAATGTACTTTTAAAACAAAGTTTAAACCTAGTTCAATTCAGAACATCGCCAAGATACATGAAAATTTCCACATTTCCTGTCCAATTTACCACATGATCTGCTTTACGAGAGCAAATGCGTTGATTATTATAGAAAAAATGCAAGTCGCTACATGTGGGCTGATAATACCTATTTGAGGAGTTCCGTCGATGCTTCAATGATCTCGGAATTGACACGTCATCAGTTGCTACTTCAACGAAATCATGTCAGATATTTTGACGTACCTACTTTACATCCTTGAGGAGTTCCATAAGTCATCTGTAGTCTTCATCACCAGTTAGTTCCACTTCACCAAAATTGCAATTTCCGAGGTTTTCCTAGGATTAATACACGAGTTATAATAGAAAATACCGAAGTCACTACACGCGTGCCTATAAAATTTGAGGGTTGCCCTCAATTTCCCTGACTTGTGTCCACCGGAATAACTTGAAAGAATGCGATTATACGTACTTACCTATAAAATTTTAAAGAATATCCTCTCACTCCTAACCGTTGAGGAGTTGTACCTTCCATCATCAGCCCACCAACATGAAGTGATGTCTACCAGAGGCAAATACCTGAATAGCTTTAGAAAATACGTGAAACCCGTAATACGTGCGTGTAAAATTTGAGAGGTGCCCTCGACTTCCCTGGGGTCAGATCAAATCCTGACTTGGTGGCAATGGGACCATCTCAGAAGTATATATTTTCGAATAAAAAAAATCGGAAAGAAATCGGCGAACATACATAAAAAACCCTAATACATTCGGTGGAACATATAACCTCCTCCTTTTTTAAAGTCGGTTAAAAACGTATTGTTGTGTTAAATTTTATTGTTTTTGGTGGGATCCTACAAGCTTAGCTCATGTAGGTATTCAATGGATGAGGTACCAATCTGGTTTATGTTGAACTCGAGAGTACGTAGTAAGTACTTACTCGTAAGTCCAAGCCAAATATGTATTTCCATTTCGTGACAATACGGACTATTTTCTGTATCTGTAACTCTTACTGTATTTGTCTTGTTTTCAGGCTAGTACAGTTATTATTGGTATTGTTGCAAAAGGTACCACTTGATTGATTGATCGTATGGCGGTTACACACTGGTACATAAATGTATTCGTATCGATGTCGCTGATAGGGTTCCAGTGTGCGCTGCGAGGTTCAGAAGGAACAGTGCAGCTGCCGAGTTTGCAGGTACCACTACAATCCCTACATCCTCTTTTTCAAAAAAAATCAAATCAAAAATATTTATTAGGTATCATAAATTTGGTTTTTACAATGGGCTTGTGACCTTAAATTTGTTTACGATGGCATTCTAACCAGTTTTTGTAGATTAACAAAAATAAAATGTCAAAGTACAATTTAAAAAACATAAATTTAAAAATACAAAAAACTAGTATATAATATAAATACACACGTCAACTACACTACAACTAGTTAACCCCGTTCGTTATCGCTTCCGGTGCAAAAGTGCCCATAATGCTCACGGCATTACCCCGCTGGATGGCTATGGACAGTCTCTGCACCAGAAACGATTCGGAGCGGGGGTCCTCTCCCTTTTACCTGAGTCGACGGCCTATGTCACGCACGAATTGTTTCGCGTCAGCACCCCAGCAGCCCGCCGTTTCCACCGCAAAAGGGACGAAAATATACCCCGAGCCCAATGGAGCATACTTTTGGCGCTTCACCGTCGCCTGAGACTCGGCTGCCGCTCCAGCCGCGCGTACAGTGCGACTGATATGAGAGGCGGCGAAGGTGCTGACGCAAGTAGCGTCCCAGACCAAGCAACGTCCTCTCTCCCACGGCACCAACGTTAGGCCATCAGGCCGCTTGCCATCCGTGCGACTAAGACCCGGAGGCTCAAGCTTGGACGGAACACCCGCTGACCTGAGCGCCCTTTGGACCACGTCGTTCAAGGCGTGGTGACGCGGATGCCTCCCGGCACATCGCCGGCAACTCAATGCATGATGACCGTCAACTCCCACCGTGGAACCGCATATGCATACGTGTGGTTGACATACATTGCAGCCCAAGCGGAGAGCGACCGACACCCGCAACGAGTCACCGTCGAGTAACGTGCCCAGTTGAGGGGAGGGTAACGCCTGCAGCCAAGCCCCTGACTCCGGCCGCGACACTGCCAGAAGCCTTGCGCGGTCCACACCTGAAGCGTTCCCAATCTGACCGTCTAAGATGGCCTTACACCCTACGTCATCCCACGCGCGCTGGAGACTTGGATTCTCCGGGACGGACGCCCCCGGGTTGACAGCCAACCACCGCCTCACAGCGTCGGTCACATACGGTATGCTTACCACGTCGCCATCAAATGATAAAATCTCAGCAACTAGATTAGCAACCCCATGGGCCGACGCCAAGAAAGCCGGCAGGCTAACGTCCCCCACACGCCGCACCCCAATGCCCCCATGACGGATGGGTAAACCTGCTTGTGCCCACTGAATATCATTCAGAGACACATTGACCACCGACTCAATCGTCGACTTAATGGCAAAATCAAAGGTCTCAATGTCAGCAGGGAATAACCAAACCGGGGCCGTGCGCAACAGATACGTGATCTTGGGAACCGCGAAACACTTTTGCATCAAAGCCAAGGCCACGTGCGGGGCCAAACCCTTGAGACGCTCGCTTGCGAGGAGGAGGAGATCCTTACGAATTTTGAGTGCCTCAGGAACTGCGGAAGGAAAAATCGGGGCACCAAGTAGGCAAAAGGAATCAGCGCTCAGTTCCTTGAGGCCGGGAAGTAAACCCGAGAAAAAAGAGAAGAGAGAAGCTGACTGCGGTCCACAGGGGAAAAACTCACATTTGGAGGTATTCACTTCCAGCCCCATATCCTTCAGGCGTGGCAGTAGGACGAGCAAGTCTTGCTCCACCTCTTCCGGCTTGCCCCCAATGGTGCCATCATCAAGGTACCAGATGTTAAGGGGTGACTTTAGCTCGGTAATGACCTTCTGGATTGCGAGGCTGAAAGTGAGCGGACCCAGTGGATCCCCCTGCTGAGCCCCCACTTGTGACAAAATAAGGTCAGCTCCGTAGAACAGGTAGGAGGGTGAAGAATAAACCTGGTGTAGAAAAGAAAAGAGCGCAGGTATTTTCTCCCTAACCTCCCCCAGCAATACGTCTCTCTCCACTGTGTTAAAAGCGTTTTTAAGGTCGAGTTTTATAAGGACGCTGCCGGCATTCTCTGGTTTCAATGCAAAAGCACGTACAGCATGTATCGCCGCTTCACACCCCAATTGCGTCCCAAAACCCACCTGATGCGGCTGCAGATAAGAAGCCATCTCCCCTCTCACCGCACGACACCCAAGCTTGGCCACGAGTCGACGGAAAGTGCTCCCCACGGCTATCGGTCGCAGTCCCCCTTCCTTCTTATTTAAAGCACAAAGAGTAGCCCCATACAAATACGGACATACCTGAGGGTTCAACTTTCCACTAAGCAAAAAATTGCACAGGTTGGTCAGTGCTTCCATCAAACGCACTCCACTGTCGCCAGCCGTGCCTGATGTCAGCTCCTTTAAATGGGCCGGACGGATTCCATCCAACCCCGCTGCTGACCCACTGTGGAAAGAACTAACTGCTAGAGATACATCCTCCACCTTGACTGACAAGGCAGGGCAGTCAAGGTCTAGCTCCGTTGGGAAACTGAGAGGACGGGACGGACTCGGATGCTTAGACTGCAACGCTGCGAAAGTGCCTGGGCCTGACGGAGCGATTGTGTCCTCGCTCATTAGAAGCCGGACAGCTCCTCTCAAATCTCCCTCGTGGACCTTGGCCTCAATCGTCCTATTGAGAGAAGTTGACCGGGATGCCCCAGCACCATCATCCGGCGACAGGTACGAGAAGGCCTCTATGTTTGCTTTGACCTTCGCAGTCAAATATCCCGGACCCCCCACCTCAGGGGTCCTCAGAGCCCTGTAAGAAAAAGATAGGAGGGCACACCACTCGTCCACCCCATTAACGGCAATGCAACTTTCGATAATGTCGCACAATCTCCTAGCTGCAACACTCCTCGCCCCCCTCGGAATGTGCCGAAGAACCCGCACTGACCCCCTTAATGAGGCGAGTTGGTCGAGGTTGCAACTGTGTCTTTGAACGCTTAATGCCGGTTGCGCGGCATCAGGGTGCACAGCGACACCGCCGACGGGCTGCGACGCAGAAGGACTGGAAACATCTTTGTGCATTCGTGTTATGTGCGTATATGTATTAACAAATGTTTGTATGGAAGCAACTACAATTAAAGGCAATTAATACCCAAAAAATCGAGTTAACGACGGACCTCGCTGACAGCAGCCGAAACGCTTCATACTGATTGGCTTTAAAGTATGACGTCAGTCCGTGCAATTTGTACTAACCGTTGCATGGAAAATTAAGTAAATTGCTGTTTCGGTCGTGAAATACTGCGTTTAGGTCCATAGTTGTCGTACAAATTTGTTTCTATAAAAGCGTAAGGATTCTATTGGTACCTTTAAATTTACTCTTGGAAAATAAATAAAAAAAACTTTTTTTTCTAAACTTTCAAGGTTCATATCTTTTTATAATATGAATTATATTTTGTAATTTATACTTTATTACAGTCATTTGATGGTTTACTATCCATTTAGCAACACGACGTTATCAATTTTAACACCACGCAACAAGCCTGTACGTGGCTGGCCCCTCCAGGTAAGTATGACAATACTTGTGTTAGGAGAAGCCGCCCCTCCCAACCGGAGTTATGCATAATTTGAATAATCTTACATTAATTTTACATTTCTAGTTATACTGATAATGATAACATAGTAGTTTTTACAAGCTTTTATTACTAAGCTTTTATTTAGCTCACCCCGTTTGTTTTATTTTATTATTTATTCTTTCTTGGTGGGTCAAATTTCAAATACTAAACTTGACCCACTCGCCGGTTTCCGATTGAGCCGAAATTTTGTATGCATATGTATATCGCATGACAATGCAATATTATGATGACATGGAGCTGATCTGATGCTGGAGCTGGAAGGTGGCTATAGGAACTCCGCAATAAAACGACAGAACCCCATCGAGTTTGGGCTCTTTATAATCGTCTCATATGAGTAGTTGATGATGGTATGCAGAAAAGTACAGTCGGCAATAAAAGCGTGTACCAAAAATGATTTTTTTGACAGAAACTTGTTGGTACTTAGACTATGCGGGAACCCGAAACTTTCACCCCTGAAAAAATATCGCCGCATGTTCTCATTTGTTATTTTTCTTTTGTGCACCAATCCAATCGATAGTATTAGGAAGGTAAATATGATTGTGATAATTATTTAAAATGAATAATATGAAAATACAGTCAATTGCTGTCAGTGAACTTGGAAAGCTTAATATTAATTTTCCCCAAATGAATTCCTGTGCCTAGAAAGTTCTCATCTGCACAAGCCCGCGGTGGTTAAAATGGTAAATTCGTTTTTTTTTTATTTATTTATGTTGATCGGACGCAACTCGAAGTGACGGATGGAATCACAAATGAGTGTAAACATTTGGAACAGTCAAATTTAAATAAAATTTTATCCCATTTTTTGAAATAGCTAAGCTGTGTTAATTTCGCTTACCATAATATTTTTTTGTTATTCGAAAGCAAATTTCGGCATTTAATTTTATAAATGTCAACGTGTTTATCCATGAAGCAACGCAAAGCAATACTTACAATTGTAGCCACAACTAATATGCATTTACTTGCTTTATTCTGCTTACCACTATTAAGTAATCATACTGTATTTTTGGCATTGCATTGAATAGTTCCAGGGCCATATATGATAATAATTAATGTACTTAACATTTTGAAATGATGTGATTTAATCGGGTGTAAGGTGAAAGACAGACACACTTTCAAGATTGAGCTGCGGATAAAGGATGACTCATGCTAGAGCGGGCCGTGTCCGGCCTGGGCCGTTTTCTAAGTAAAACGACGGCGTTTTTGCGCGGCCGAAGCATACCCAAGCCCGGCCGAGCCACGGCCGAGGCTCGGGAGCGGCTCCTTGTCGACCTTGCTCAACCGGGCTTAGGTATGGCTCGGCCGCTCAAAAACGCCGGCGGTTTTCTTAGAAAACGGCCCGGGCCGGCCCGTTCTAGCGTGAGTCATCCTTAACTTGAAATATATTTGTGTATCTGCACACCTTTGGGCCATAAAACAGCATTTTACAGCGCGAGCATTAAACGACGTAATATCGATCGTGGATTGAATGCAAAACTTCAAATTGATCGTTAATTTAGTTGTACCGCAGAATACTAGGATTATGCAGCCCAACTGGGGAATTGCCTCTTCCTGACAGAAGACAGCTCCTGCTGTCATTATAACACCGTTACTATATTTATGTAGACGAGTTCAGGAAAGGTCGAGGGCACCAGACCGCGAGGCAGGACACCAATGAGATAGACAGACCAGATTGAGCCGAGAGCTGCAGTAGATGCATCACTACACGCAAGCATAATGAAGGCGACTCGTCATCCTCGTAGCGTTATTCCCGGTTGCGCCCTAAAGGAGCCCGGGGTCCGCTTTGACACCGAAGGAAGGAAGGCGAATGTCAGAGAGGAAGGGCGGCGTGTTGTGAAGCTTGCTACCAGCTGAAATGATGACCATGAACACTCTGTCAAGCATGAAACAACGAAGAAGAAGCTACGAGGATGCACTGCGCTGTGTTGAGAGTGCGGTGACTTGCATTTGTATATATTAATTAATAGATGTCAATATAAGGAATCCTTTAAATCAAACGGTCGTTATCGTGCTTGTGACATCTCTTTTTTGGAGTACTAATACCGAATACTACGGTCTCTACTTACCATCAAAGAATACCCACCGCCGCCGCCGTAGCCGTGGCCGTGGTAGTTTACCACCATAATCATATTCATATTCATATCATTTATTGCTTATCATGAGTTTACATAGGTGTCAAAATACAAATTATTTCAACATCTACCCCTTCGGGCATAGCAATCTACTATAACGTCAATTACATTATAGAAATGATATGAGCATGCAAAACATTTAAAATTAATTAAATTCAATGAATATACATGCTCATTATTCTGAAGCCCATATTGATTTAGATTTTCGTTATTATTTTCAGTTACTATTTCCCATCAAGATAAACTTGATTGAAAATGTGCTCAATCAGCAGCACTCGAGAAATTTCAATGAACATAATATATTCAATACTTAACGCGATTTAACGCCATACAGCGATTTTTGTTGTATCAATTAATTAACAAAATGAAGGCTTGCAACTGATTGTACGTCCATATTACAGGTCTTTACTTCAGTTAATACAAAATTCTGCAAGTAGTGTGAAGCTATAAAAGTACAAAGTTTCGTCCCTAATTACTAATGAAATAACTATTATTTTCGATTCGTCATTCTGAAATCCAGTATTAGGTTAACAATTCTAGCTGATAGGGCATCAACACTATCAACTTGCATTTCTATTGGTAAACAGTAAGTGCGTAGGCAGGCGTCCCTCTGCCAGCGGTGAACTAGCCACTTTAATTTATTTATTTATTGAATCAACTTATTTAATGCGACATTACAGGTTTACACCAAAGCGTTACATTGATTCCATACTAAAACTACTATCTAAAGACTAACTTAAATCTACAAGTTACCTGTCTTGCTTCATCTCAAGCACTCTCTTCGATTCAGTTAATTCAGTCAATCACGTAACGCATTATACGCGCGTCTGACAGTAAAATCACAATCTAACTGTCATTTTTCCATATAAAATTGACATTTAGACCTTACAGACGCGCGTAAGAAAAGTTACGTGATCGACCCAAACTAATCGTATGTTTAACAAATAAACACTTTTGAGTTTGAGTTACTGCCGCGAGGAAGGAGTTGATGAGCGCAGTCGCGCGCAGAACGGGGGAAAATGCAGGCGCAGGCGTGTACGCGCATATTCAGTGGCCAGCAGGGGCGGTCGCCTTCGACTGGTGCAGTATGCCTCAGGTAGCGACAGTCTGAGCAATCTGTTTAGGAGACTGATACTATCCACCCTGCGTCTCAGGATGTTGACCACAAAGCTCATTATTAATCTAACAATTAAGGTGAATAACCACTAGACATGTGCGAGGTAGCAAAGCGGTGTGCGAGAAAAAAACCACCAATAGGAAGAGATGCCTAAACGAGGCTAGCAATGCTATTGGAGTTCCTTTTCCTCACAACCCCGCGCTGTTTATGACACATGACCACAGAATAAATAATAGTATTACGTACAGAAGGTTCTCTGTTAACAAATCCCCTGTTTAGGTATGCCGAACGAGCCATAACGTGGTCATACATTTCTATCGCATGCAACGCAGTGAAACCAAACCCCGTCAGGCGTGTGGCTGACAACAGCACGGATTTAGGTCCATAAGCATCGCTACGTTAATTGTTTTCGCCCACTAACGCTTTGAGCCACTAATGCGATCCGAATCTCCATTGCAATGGAGTTCCGTTGGCGCCTAATTGGTGAATTAGTGTGGGGTTGCCGGGACTAATTTTAACCTAGAATTCCAAATCCTCAACCCGTTAACTTTCGAAGCCAACCAACGCTACGTGTGCTACATAAAATATAATTAGAATAGAAGAATTGCTTGTTGAGGCATTACTCACATGTGAGTCATTGGCCTCGAATGCGTTATACATAATATTAACCAAGCTATAACTAGTTCCACTGCTTTTTCTACAGACACCTAGACAACTAGTATTTATTATTATTATTCGTGTTCCGGGCTAACAAACCCTTGTATCACTGCAAATATTGTGATAGCCACCTACTACAAATTATTGGCCAAGTCTTGCTATTGCAAAAAATTGCAGGATTTTAGTGAACTTAATGAATTTCATATCTTCTGGGCACATGATGTGTTTGCCTAGAATAGAGCCACGGCTACGCATAAAGCAAGGGCAATAAGGTCGATCTAGGTGCCTTCAAAACAAGAGTGAATAAGTTTTTACTGAACCAGTGAGCTTCATCTTAGGCTCTGTGCCTAAGATGAAGCTTACCATCGTCGCTTACCATCAGGTGAGACCAGGGTCAACCACTGGACAGTCTATAACAATAAAATAGTTAGGATGTGTGTGGGCGTCTCCACTTCATGGCAGGTCTGGCGCCTTGTCACACAGGCCCAACGTTTGCATGTGATTATTTAGGTAACAATGCCCTTAAACACCCTTACCAGCATTCGTAGTCGGTTCCTGCTTAGCGCCAAGGCCTCAAAAGATGCCTTTTTGGGCGCTGGCTAGCCAGTTCCTTTGCTTGAACTTGGCTTGAGTCTTGACACGCTGCCGCGTGTCTACATTCAGTGCAACTACGCTAATGTTTGATAATTTCCTTTTAATTTATTTATTTCCAAATACAAGTTACATAATATATTACAAATATATACCCGCCAAACTATTAAGTTTCATGGAGGTTTGATGGTGGTTTGTAAAGCTTTATACAACCAGCGGCCATATACAAAGTTTAGATAGAAAACCCTATACTTGTTAGCAAGTTTATCCGCTACACTTTTCACAGCGGTAATTCCATTCACATAACCACTGAATTACGTTCCTTTGGACCCTAATAAGTAATAAGTTTTAAGTGAAAACTACCTCTAAATAGCCCGCTTGTTTACAACAAACAGAGGATCGAATTAAACCAATTTGGGGAACCGAAAATTGTTTCTGAATGACATTAAGCAAATTAAGGCGATTGAGTGTTTCGTGAATTCTGTACATATTGGTAATTGTGGGTTCACTAATTGCTATTGTTTAGTATAATGTTGTTACTTGGTGACAAATTGTTAAATAAACACGCTTAATTACATTTTGTGCTAGGTTTTATTACAGTACACAGAGTTAAAAAACGAAACTTGTATGTGGTGTGGTCAATAGTTAATTGCTTACGTGCGTTTAAACCATGTTTTATAGCATTAAACTATATAAACGACCGCTGTTTATGCGGATTAAGAGTGTGACCCAATTTTTGTTTATTTTCGGGTCATACAGCGATTTAGCTTTGCGACTTTTTTATAGGCATAGTCAAATAATTTGTTTAGTTGGACATGTTTTTTTTTGTAAATGACGTCTATTCTAAATAATGACCCCAGTAGGTCGATCACGTAACGCATTGTATGTACGTACGCTAGGTAAATACACATAAATGTCAATGTTTATATAGAACAAATGACCTAATGCGCGTTACAAACGTTAGGTACAGTTCCCGGCAAACAACTTGAACATGCGGGACGAAGTGGGGGGGCAGCTCGCACGTACAATTCGCCTTTGCGCAGGCAAGGTCATTTGCGCACGAAGTTTGCCGTCTACTATACTTGATTACCCCTCAGGAACTTTTATTTATAACATGCAAGCAGAAATAAATGTGTCTATAGGCAGAAAAGAGTCGTTTCCGTCAAGTATTTTACCTCTATAATAATAATCATAATTTATTTCAGATAAAAATCCATAGTAACATTAATATTAAATATCATTACAATTAAATTAAGTTCATTGAAATTAAATTACAATACAGAATAACATTATATCATTAAATTAAATTATTAAAACAGATGAAATTACCTACTTATATACTATTTAACATTATAAATTTCTGGCCTGTCACGCATGTGCACGTCGATCCAGTGCCCCAACACAGGGCAGTCGTACTTATTCAGCACAGCACTCAGGAGGCTGTTGGTACTGTCTCGGACTCTACGCAACACGGAGGCAACACGTTTTCGCAATATAGTTTTAAAGCCATCCGTGTTCGCCTCTAGAAACATGCCAGAGGCACTGCACCACCGAGGCAGTCCCAACAGCATCCTAAAAGCGTTATTGTACTGAACGCGTATACTGTTGTACGTTTTTTGAGCATAGTTGGTCCGGTCCATATTTAGGCTCTATACCTACATATGTTTTGTTTATGTTTGTAACGGTATTGTTGTGCGACGTATGCAGTAAAAAGTATTTGTCAGAAGCGGATCATCCCTAAAGGCAAAATAGGCCTAGGGCCATGAGGTCCCAAAATGTTTTTTCCTTGTAATTTTTAATCTTGCCGCTAGAGCGCCTATGAGGTGCTTGCGTAGGGCGCTCTCGACAGAATTGTATTGTATTTTCACTAACAGCAACAGCATATTTAGTCTCACACATTTAGAAAGTGTGAGCCCCAATAAACGGTTATGACGCACAAATTCTAAAACATGTAGGCTGATATTTATAGACGACATTCCCCTTGGACCATAGCTCGCATCATGACTTGTAATTACGTAGATTGCGCGAATTAAGTGGCTGCAGGCATGGACCTACTTAATTGCCTGTCAGTGCCGCAAAATATACAATATTTATAGCTTTCGGAGGTAAGCATTTGTGGCTATTTTACTAATTTATTTGTCATATGAATCTATTCCCATGGAATTAGCGGGTAAAGTCTAGTATAAGTCCATATACTTTTTTACTGGGAGGCCTCAAACTTGCCTTGTTTTGTAACCACCGTTTAAAAGAAATAAATATTATTATAAGTTTTGTTTGCTCATATTTTAACTCACAAACAATATTTCTTTGTATAGACATATGATAAATATTTAATACAAATCTCAAAGAGGTTTCATCTCAATTGTTGAGTATTTACCAGTGTCTACTGTATAAATAGTTGCAACCTTTTAGGACCTTATTTTTTCACTTGACATGTATCTTCATGTTCACGTTCTTTTGTATGAACCACTTCTTGTTTTTCAAGTGGCTCACATTGTCTTTAACGTTTCATATGCTTTTCATTTAAAATTAAATTAAACACAAAATATATTGTCTATCCAAAACAATCAACCCTTTAAGGCTGAACAAACACTAAAAAATCTAATTGGAATAAGGTAGTATGCAATTAAAATAATAGAAGGGTAGTCTGAGATGGTAACTGAACTGACTTATTATAATTCAATGTCCCTCGTCTTTTAGTCCCAAATAAGTAAATAAGCAAGTAAGAGAAGTAATGCGCGCGCGTGCATAAATTAATAAATACAGATTTTCATAATAATTTTCCCGTAATTTATCTAGTGTTCTGATACTTCAATTAAAAGCTGTTTTCACAAATAGAATCACGCTTTGAAGTTAAATCTAAGTGGTATTTTCCGAGGATCTATTTACTTTAGTCGCCTCGGATCTAGATTATAAACGAAAAATGTAAAAAGAAAGCTAAATATAATAAAATATATTGCAACTACAGGTAAGTTTTTGTTAAAAATTTGAAGTAAATTATTTATGATAATAACTGTCCGTGCTGATAGAATTTTTGTCATATATGCAATTGTACGAGTCAAAATAATATACCTATATAAATGTCTCCGTCAATGAACATTTTAAGTTTACTATATGAATGTTGAAAGCGTACGATTAGAAACAAACAATTTTTCCAATTTTTTACTTTATAATGGTCATCGACAAAAAATGCCAAGAGAACCCATTTTGACGTTTTGAATGACATGCGAAACATGTGCTCTCTTAGTACAAGGCCAGTATATTTATGTGAGTGCGATGGTGACGCACTGATAATCAGATGAGGATAGAATAAAATTGAAGTAAAGATGCAAAGGAGGCATTGGTAGTTTTATTCGCAAGAAACCTTCACTTAAACTTCCCCTGGTGACAAAGTTACAGTTCGTTCGCCTATAAAACGTGCCACGCGCAAAAAGCACCTTTACTGAACTGTTTGTGGCTTTAATCCTCGCAAAATTGGCCTCTTGCCCAGCTAGTTAGCGAATAACAATAAATTTGTTTGTATTTTTCTTAACAGCCCAAGTCTAACTGCGACTGGAGTTCTAGCCAGAATCGTTAAATCCGAGATGCATATTACAGAGGTTTGTTAAAAAATGTGGAAGAAAATTGGGTGAGCGTGGCACTTGCGGACAAAAGGCTCGTTGTTGCATATTATGTACTGGCTTTTGCCCGCGACTTCATCCGCATTGACTTCCTTTTGTTGAACTTTCACTGGGATAACATTCTAAATGTTAATCCAGGTTATACTCTACATAAGACCTCCGGGTGGCAGTCACGGAGGCGACTGCCAGTACTGCCACCCATAGGGAAGAGGTCCTCAAGCTGGATGGCGTGTCGGGTGTTGGGGCACGCCCCTGACAATGTTATTCTGGGGGACGAGCATTCATCTCCTCCCTTCCCGCGACGGGTCACACATGGGGACAGCTGCTGGCGGAGTCGCGGAATTGTGCGTGAGCGTTCCCGTGGCTCCGCCGCAAAGCAGCGCGCAGAACACCGTGGGGTTTTAGACGGTAGTCCGGGCGGTTCCCGGGAGTCCGTCATACCCTTCCCCAGCCAGGCGGGATGTGTAAATGCATTCCCCAGGAAAAAAAAAGGTTATACTCTACATACTTATTTGTATAATATAACTCATATTAATCTCAAATAAACATCCCAACTTTCGCATTTATAATATTAGTAGAATATAGGTTTTTTTGTTATACTACAATGGTGGAAAACAAGTATACCGTCTGCTAGATGGTAGTTAGACACCGTAGCCTGCGGACATTTGCGATTCCAGAAGAATCACAAGCGCGTTGCCGAAGGTGCGTAGCTAGAGACCACAGAACACTAAATACTATAGAAGGGGTATCAAGCGCGATTTCCATCGGGACCGGTGTTGCCATCTCATCCCCTCCACGCCGCCTACAACAATACGGCGATCGGGTGACGTTGGTGCGAAATCTTAAGCGAATGCTCAAACTATAGTGGCGCGCGTGCCACGCCCACATCGCCATTCTATAGTATTAAGTGTTCTGTGCTAGAGACGAACGCGGGTCCCTCACTCTCATCACAACATCCTCGTGAGCTCTGGCGACTTTACCTACCACCAGGAACGCAACACCACATACCTACAGAGTAAGTCGTGGCGTTATTATGGCTGCAAGTCGTCTTCTGTTTTTTCCAAAATTATTTTATTGGATATGTAGTGCTGTTGCTGTTTCGTATATATTACGATATTAATCTTTTTTTTCCAAGAAGGGAGGTGTAGTGCGACACTCATACTGCCACACACTACCCCTACATATGTAAGCATCCTATATAACTTTAGATAAAACAAAGTCTGTCTGTCCCTATGTCTGCTTAGATTTTTAAAACTACGCAACAGATTTTGATGCGGTTTTTTTTTAATAGATAGAGTGATTCAAGAGGAAGGTATAAACCTCTATCTATATAAAAATAAATAAATAAAACGTACCCGTGCAAAGCCGGGGCGGGTCGTTAGTACATCATAATCCCAATGTGAACAGTTATTTGACTACCCCCATCCTTACAAGCTGGATGCGGGTAGACCGGCAGGACCGGTCATTGTGGCACTCTTTGGGGGAGGCCTATGTCCAGCAGTGGACGTCTTTCGGCTGATGTGATGTGATGTGATTTTTACAAGGTAGAGGTAATTCCCTAGTTGGGCTGTGCCTTACCTCTCTTAAGGTAGATTGAAATTAGGTACCTACTGTTAAAAGGTTTAGTCAGTTTAAAGACAGTCTTGGATAATGTAAGCTATACTTTTTAAATCATTCTTTAGTCTTTTTTAAATTTATTAACTCCAGATATAAGCTTCTCCAATAATATACAGATAACCTTTCAATAATATCTACACATGTGTCTTATGTCAGTTACAATAAACAATATGTATTTAGGTACTTACCTACTTCCAATCGCTTATTTCATACCATTATAACAAAATATCTGTACTTTACCTACTGACCTATAGACCCTAATGACAGGATCCACAAATTTATTACAAACTGTGTTATCATAGCAAACTCTGGTGGTATTCACATAGCCATGCGATTGTAAACTCGTCAAATTATAACTCCAACAAAAAATGCCAGATTGGCGCCTATTTACGTATTCACATAAAATTTAAATTAATTTCACTTACCACAAAAAGAGTACACATTCGGTCAGCTTTTGAGGGTAGCCTAACGAGGAAAGCGAAAAGTTAAATATATTTAGGGTAAAAAGCTATTTCAGCCTTCACGGAAATATTATCCGCACATGTGGTTTGAAATTGAATTTACTTTAAAAGTTAATCAAATCAATTAAAATGTAGGCAAACATTTACTTTAATTGCATGAAACTGCTATTTGTGTTTGGTATTGAAAATGTGCAAGCAAAATTCCATCTCTTCGGAAGCGATAGTAAAGTGAGCTAGAACTGCAATATCGCCCTTGAAGCCTTCCAGAGTATTTGCAATGAAATTGAAACGAACATATGTATTGAAAAGTTTGAACAGACGTTACTGTTACTAAAACTGGATTCTATCAGTGTTCATGAACTTCGGCAAGATATAAGAACATACCTATCAATGTGCCCAAAACTTGCATTTAGCAGTGATCTTAGAATAATAACGCCTAGAATGATAGTTTCATACGGCCGACGGTGATGCATAAAATGGATTCATGTAGTTGTGATCAACTCGTATTTACACGCGCCAATACGCACACAAACGCACCAATAGTGTTGTCAGCGCATACACATTCCCTGAAAATGGGGGTATACAAGATGGTGATTGGTAAAATAAAAAAATATATATAATCATAGAACTATTGTTGACTTTGCTGCTTTTATTAGCTGACTGTACTTTTATTTCCACGGTCGTCAACTACTCATCAAGACGTTTCTAACAAGCCCTAACACGTCGTGTTTATCATGTATAATTTAGGAGTTCCTATGGCCACCTTCCGTCCTCATCATCAGGCCAGCTCGGAAGTACCATAATACTGCATTGTCACCTGATTTAAAACCGGTGTACAAAATTTAAACTCGATTGAACACTGAGAAGTTACTCAAAATTGACTTGCAAGATTTGACCCAGATATACTCAAACATACACGGCAAGTCAAGTAAAAGCTTGGTAAAAATCAAGTGGTTTATATTCTTCGTATTTTCAACCCTGCCGATATTTGTATTTTATGGTAGTATATTATCAGAACAGAATTATGGGTAAATATTGGCAACACTACGCTGTCATGCCGCTTATAGAAAATATCCAATTTTGATTACTGTTTTACGTAAAAATACGAGTTAGCGAATAATACTTTCGAGTGAAATGTTATCTTAGAATGTTTATCCTTCTTATCCGATGCATTGTGACACGATTTCACTGCACAAATCGTCATATTAATTAAACATGTGGGGGCTATTTAGACTTGACAAGCGTCCTTGCAAATGATAAGCCGATCGGCGTACTCAGCCATTTATGGCTGAGTTTTGGTGGCCTCACCGTTGCGCGTGAACTGCGTTTCTAGGCGTTATTATTCTAAGGCAGTGATTTAAGAGTCCCCACCACGATCGATCCCATTGTGCCGTTTTAAAATGAGAACTTAAACTAAGTTTGTATGGAGATTTAAGCGTGCTCTTGACCCCAAAAAACTGGCCAAGTGCGAGTCGGACTCACGCACCTATCTATAGAAACGGCAAAACATCACGTTCGTCATGGGAGCCCCCTGTAGTCTAGTTGGTAGTGACCCTGCCTACGAAGCTGGAGGACCCGGGTTCGAATCCCGGTAAGGGCATTTATTTGTGTGGTGAGCACAAATATTTGTTCCTGAGTCATGGATGTTTTTTATGTATTTAAGAATTTATTTACCGGCCAAGTGCGAGTTGGACTCACGCACGAAGGGTTCCGTACCATTATCTATAAAAACGGCAAAAAAATCACGTTTGTTGTATGGGAGCCCCCCTTAAAAAATCATTTTATTTTGTTTTTAGTATTTGTTGTTATAGCGGCAACAGAAATACATAATCTGTGAAAATTTCAGCTCTCTAGCTATCACGGTTCTTGAGATACAGCCTGGTGACAGACAGACGGACGGACGGACGGACAGCGAAGTCTTAGTAATAGGGTCCCGTTTTACTCTTTGAGTACGGTACTTACTTTTGATACGTATGTTTATCGTCGTCTAGTACCCAAAGTACAAGCTTTGCTTAGTTTGGGACTAGGTAGGTCAATTTGTGTAAGATTGTAAAACAAAAAATATATAATGCGCGTCACTAGCGGCGTCCTACCTCCCATCGGCCAGCAGGCGTGCTGGCGCGGGGGCGGACGCTCGGGAGCGTCAAAAGGTTGCCAAATACAACGGCTGAGGGAGGCAACGGGCGACCCTCGCGCGGGCAGCTTTCTCGCGCGCAGAGAATTGCAATCGCAATCTAGCGCGGGAACGCGTGATGGGCACCCTACCAAGGGCATCAAATTTTGATAGGTATTTTTAATCGTTAGCTTTAGCTATTTTAATTTTAGGTAGTTTTAGTTTTATATTCAAGTTATGTGTTTTTCATAAGTAGTTTAGTTTGTATAATATTATTATTGTTAATGAATTAATTAAAAAAAAAATATTTATTTATTCTGTTTTTTTAGTATTTCTTGTTATAGAAATACATTATCTGTGAAAATTTCAACTGTCTAACTATCGGGGTTCATGAGATACAGCCTGGTGACAGACGGACAGACATACAGACAGACAGACAGACAGACAGACAGACAGACAGACAGACAGACGAACAGCGGAGTCTTACCCTAGTCCCTTCTTCTTCTTCTACCGGCCTTCGTCCCATTTTTAATTGGGGTCGGCTCTCCTAATCATTTTCCTCCAGAGCTGGCGGTTCTGGGTCGTCTTTGGGTCAATATCATTTCTCTTAAGGTCGTTATCCACGGTCTTTATCCATGTGAGTCGGGGTCTCCCACGTTTCTTCGGCGCTGACTCAAGCTCGAGAATTTTTCTGGTCATGTGGTCCGCCGGTCTCCTCATGACGTGGCCATACCATCGCAGTCGTGTTTCTGCTAGCTTGTCTTCAATAGGTCTAACTTTAAAAGTTCCTCTTATGTAATGGTTTGGCACCTTGTCTAGAAGTGTGACTCCCGCGGACCATCTGAGCATTCTCATTTCTGTGACGTGGAGTTTGTCGGCTTGTTTCTGTTTAAGGGGCCAGCATTCTGAACTGTATGTTAATGTGGGTCTTACGGCAGTTTTGTAAACTTTTCCCTTGGTTCGAATGGGCATTCTAGCATCGCAGAGGACTCCGGTGAGCTCTCTCCATTTTTGCCAACCTACGTTTCTGCGGTGTTCAATATCCGCATCGATGTTACCATCGTTGGATAACACGCTGCCTAAGTACTTGAAGCTTGAGACAGTCTTAAGAGCAGTAGATTGCAGGTAGACAGTGTGGTGACCGCTGGAATCGGCAAACTTGCAGTGCATGTATTCTGTTTTTTCTCTGCTGATTTTGAGTCCTGCCGTTTCCAGTGCCACTCGCCAAATTTCTAATGAAGCTTGGAGACCCTCGGGGTCAGAGTCGATCAGTACAACATCATCAGCGTACAGTATGTTCCAGGGTGAAGGTTGCTGGGCTTTGGAGGTCAGGTAGTCCATTACAAGGTTAAACAGTAGAGGGCTGAGGGTCGATCCTTGATGAACTCCTACTTCTACTTGGAACTCGTCGCCCATTCCAGCTGGACATCGTACTCTAGTTGTGACACCGCTGTACATATCGACTATTACTCGGATGTAACATTCAGGAACATTTTGTGATCGTAAAGCTTGCCAAATCAGTGTCTGGGTATGCGGTCGAAGGCCTTTTCCAAGTCAATAAACGCCATATGAAGGTCCTTCTTTCTGTCTCTATGAGATTCCATTAGGATACGGATGGTATGGATGGCGTCGGTGGTTGATTTGCCTACGACAAACCCACACTGATTCTCTGACACTTTTGTTAATTGGCGTAGTCTTTCGTTGATCACTCTTTCCCAAATGTTAAATGTGTGCGATAAAAGTTTAATAGCCCGATAATTTCCACAGAGCCTCACATCTCCTTTGTTCTTATTAAACGGTACTAGGTAGCTTTTCTTCCACGAGAGTGGGATATCTTCAGAAGCAATTTTATTGAGTAGATTGGTTAGAAAGTGAACTCCCGTGTTGCCCAGCTTTTTCCAAATTTCCGCTGGCAGATCTTACCCTAGTCCCTTAGTCTCGTTTTACTCTTTGAGTAAGGAACCTTAAAAAACAGCCTTTATCCTCCTGAGTCCCTGAGTCCGTTTTAAAGGCCAAAATTGAACCATGTTTATAGACCGAGCACCAAAAAATAAAGTTATTCATAAGCGCCGAGTGTCCGTTACAACGCCCCTAATATTTTGCGCTTAAAATCGGGCGATAGTGGCGTGATCCTGAGAACCAATCGCTATCCTCCAATACATAATATATCTATCTCGCTTTAGCAAAAGCTATTGCATAGAAAACAGGAATATTCCGGTCACTGACCGGCGGTCAGTACGATGCCACGAGTCCAGCAAGATGTCGCGTCGTGCAGGTGGAGGTAAGTTCAATCCCAAAATTTTCGCTCAATCCTGTATGTGTTGGTCCGTTTTTTTATGTATTTAATGAGTATTTTGTATGGTTATTATTATTCCGTTACTATTTTTGTTGTAAATATGATATTTGAAGTACAGTTACAAGTTAAATTCGTTTGACCTTTGTAAAGCCCTCTCGGACTATGTTAATAGTATAGTTCGTACTATGACTATATTAATAGTATATTGTATTGTGAGAAGTAGACTGATTTGGCTACGACAGTTTTATATTGAATAAGATTTTAAAAGTACGTTTGTTATGTTTTTTCCAACAGAGTGGTTCTGTGTTTTTTGTTATTTTCGATTATAATACCATTTTAACAATTATTTGCATTTTATTTAATTGTTTAAAGATATACCCAATTCCATACAAAATGACACATATTAGCCATATTAATTACATAATCTTAGTCGTGTAAAAGCCGAGAGGCGTTTATAAAGCCCAAATAATTAACAAATAAAATGATGCTTAAAGTATTCCTCATAGAGTATATAATCAACTTTGTTCTAACGTAAATCCGAGAAACTCATTTTAGACCTTAGAGTAAGCGACAAAAAGTTCAGGACTCAACGCTGTTTCCTTTATAAAGGACTCTCGGCTTTTATGCGAGTGTACTCTTTTTTTTACCAGGACTCAGGAGGTTATACAACCCACTGGTGGACACAGGCCTCCTCTCATGGATTCATGAGATGGAACGAGCAGTTGTCCCCACGTTGGCCCGGTGCGGGTTGGAGACCCTTAATCTCAAATAAACTATGTAACTATTATTTATTTATTTTTTTTGTTTTTCCCTCTGGGTTGAAATGTTAGATGGCAGTCGCTTTCGTAAAACTAGTGCCTATACCAAATCATAGGGATTAGGTGCCAAAGTAGATTCCGGGCTTGTTTAGGGCATTACCGAGAATAAAGCTAGGAGGATAATAAATAAAATTCTGTCAAAAATTTAATTTTTGGTACAAGTTTTTACTGCCGACTGTACTGTATACCGTCTACTACTCATTCGGACAATTCTAACGAGCCAAACTCAACGGGGTTACGTCAGTGAAGTACTGGTACTTCCCATGGTCACCTTTCTCCATCATCAGATCAGCTTGATGGTACCATTTTGAATTGTCATCCAAACTAAACCCTTACCCCTAATTTCAGCTCAATCGGAGTTTGCCGTTAGACAAGTGACTAAAAAAGCGGCCAAGTGCGAGTCGGACTCGCACATGAAGGATTCCGTTAAATAAATTGCTTTCTACGATTTATGACGTATTAAAAAAAAAACCACTTAGGTACAAGATCTCGTTCAAACCAATTTTCGTTGGAAGTTTGCATGGTAATGTACATTATATATTTTTTTTAGTTTTATCATTCTCTTATTTTAGAAGTTACAGGGGGGGGGGGGACACATTTTACCACTTTGGAAGTGTCTCTCGCGCAAACTCTTCAGTTTAGAAAAAAATGATGTTAAAAACCTCAATATCATTTTTGAAGACCTATCCATATATACCCCACACGTATGGGTTTGATGAAAAAAAAAAATTGAGTTGCAGTTCTTAATATGGGGAACCCCAAAATTTATTGTTTTTTTTTCTAATTTTGTGTGAAAATCTTAATGCCGTTCACAGAATACATCTACTTACCAAGTTTCAACAGTATAGCTCTTATAGTTTTGGAAAAAAGTGGCTGTGACATACGGACGGACAGACAGACAGACAGACATGACGAATCTATAAGGGTTCCGTTTTTTGCCATTTGGCTACGGAACCCTAAAAAACCGGCCAAGTGCGAGTCGGACTCGCGTACGAAGGGTTCCGTACCATTATCTATAAATATATATTTAATTCTGTTTTTTAGTATTTGTTGTTATAGCGGCAACAGAAATACATCACCTGTGAAAATTTCAACTGTGTTTTCTGTCATGGTTCATGAGATACACTACATACTACATAGACATACCTGGTGACAGACAAACAGACAGACAGACAGACAGACATACAGACAGACAGACAGATAGACAGACAGACAGACGGACAGCGGAGTCTTAGTAATAGGGTCCCATTTTACTCTTTGAGTACGGAACCCTAAAAATGGATTGCAAATTTTGACGGACAAATTACATATTTATATAAGTATTTTTATTATTAAGTTAAATAAAAGCTTGTAAAATACAAATTTTATGATTTGTTTTATTTCTGACTTGTGTTCTTTTTAATTTTGGCAGGATAGCGCATAAGGTGAATGGCGTGCAATATTAATGAGTTTGAATAGAAACATTTACATAATATACCTATACATGAGGTCGACTTAGTTGGGTATAAAGGGGGCGGTAAAATAAAATAATGTAATTTGTATATTATGTAATGAGTGATACCTATTACCTTTTAAAAAAGCCTTTTAGTTATACAGGTGAGCGGAAAGAGCCTATATAACTGCAATTTTAATGATAAGTATTCACTGAGTAACCGAGTGAACTCAAAAAGACGAGCAAACCTTCAAAATTCCCTCAACAATTAAGACCAACCTTCACGTCAAACCAAAACAATTCGTCTCCCTCTTTTGAATAACTCCACCAACTTTGAAATTGTTCTTTATTGTTCCCAAACTTTTGTTTATTAGACGTTAATTAGACGCTACCGAAAGAAGGCCCGATAACACTAAAGTTTATTACCTTAATTAAGATAAACAATAGACGAAGAGTTAAAGAGCTGAGTTCTAATTGGGCCAGTTCGAATTTGGTTCAAAACTTGTGGTGCCAAATTGCCAATTTGGCAACAGTTTCCAGACGTTTTTGTGCCTGTACCTGGTTCCCGATACAACTTCTAACAATGCTGTTCCAATATTAGTTTATTTATATTTACCAGTAACATTTGCTTCCTACAATCAGCCGTATTTTGACTTTATTGACAAAAGGAACATCCCTATGTTGTCTCTATCAGTCTAATTTAAAAAAAGAGGATATATCATGGCTCTTTAGTTTAATAAAAAATGATCATACACTTGTTTTTATTTTAAGTTAAATATATATGTAGATACTTGCGAGTAAGGTTATTGAAGAATTATCAAGTGGAAAAATAATGAAAACCTTATCATAAACTAAATTATTTCTATTAATTTTATTCTCGTTAACTGATGGCATATGCGCTACTGTTTATGCGTAAGTGACCAATTTTTACGCGAATGTTTAGTTCCAAATACTACCATATATTTCTTGGAAGGATCCCATTCATATTTGAGTAAACAGTAATTAGATGTTATATCGAACATTACAATAATATTCGTCAGGTCTGTTCGAGGATGGGGACGGTGCCCATACAAATCTGCGCCCGTCGTCCTTTCAGTACTAAAAAATACGCTCTTGAGGATGTGTAACATAGTACTTGTTTACATCGCAAATTTTGTTAGTGTAAAATGTTGTTGAATTGCTTGTTGTATGCTAGTCTTGAATTCTTGCTTCTCTAAGAAATACGTACCTTCTTCCTACAAAGTTTTGTAAGTAATACCTCACCTCCGTGAAGTGAACGAGTCAAGTAATTCCACTGGGCAGCAGCAAAGTTTCGCCATAAAACATTTTGTGCAACTTTTTATTTCTTACGGACGATATTGTATACCTGGGATGAAGTTTGTTACTGTTTTCATAATTAAATATTCCGGCAGAAGTTAACCTGCTACGTTTCCGATATTTTAATGAAAATGGATGTCCTTGGACTTTTATTCCCGTAAGGAAATTTTAGTGTCAGCTTCGAAGAATCTGAGGAAGTCCTGCATTAATTCAAGCCAATTAATACTTCTTGTTGTTATTTTGTCCCGTTTGCCAGGAGACATTTTGATAGTTTCTCAGAAAATTACTCAAAAAGCATTCGGTATTGTTTATGAATTTATTTAAAGTTAAATAACATCAAGAACTTTTTACAAATAACGTTAATTTAATTTCTATACGAGTATAATGTCTTAAGGGTGTTAATTGTTAAATAATTTTGCGAAGGCCAATAATTTTGCGAAAGCCTTTCTAAGTCAATTCAGGGGCAATTTCTCGTGCAACCAAGTTCTCTTGCCTTCGTTGAATTCAGCTGCTGAGTGGTCCGTGCCTTCAAGTATCCATTTTGTTGTGAGCAGACCTTCCACTCCAACTGGTCCTGAAAATATATATTAATTGATGAACCGAGCATTTAATCTCAAAGTCCGACAATCGATTGGTCATTCATGAATTCAATTCGTAACTTTTTAACACTTATTCTTACACATTTGGTGAAAGCGTGAGCATCGTTTCCTACAATTTCCAACGCGACTCAAAATTGTATTGTGCTAGACGACATTATGGCATGGCGTCTAGTCTAGCACAATAAGATTTCAGTCATGTAAACCAATAAAGTTATAGAAAATGAGATGATCCCAAATTATTTCTCACATTACTGTTTGATCGCGTGCGTCAATCATTTTGCTGCGATTCGTTTAATTGAAACAAATACAGGATTCGAGGTAATAGGAATCCTATTCTTTAATCAAAATATTTATTTGGAAGATGTTTAATGATCTTCAATGATGCGCAATTATTTTGAGCCATAATTTTTTTCTTGGTTTGAGAGAATCCATTCGTCCTAAATTCAAGATGATTTCTGATTCATTTAATTTAGTAATTCTTAGACAATATGGCAGTCTTCTTAATTAAATTTTAGGTTCAAGTTCTTCTTTATTTCGGGTCATACCATTACTTTTAAGTCTTTAACACAACAAAAACAAAAGTTCTTGTTCACAATTAACCTATTGACGCGGTCATGCATTTTAATTTCACAAAGTAAGTAACACGAGTGGTAAGGGAAAAACGTCCCAATAGTCCGTAAGCCCACTCCCAAATACACCTACGTCTCATCAGAAGATTATCGCATCCTTCACTTCCGGTCAAAATTTTAAGGAAAGGTATATTTACGTCATGTGACAACAGTGCGAGACAAGTGACATCATTTAGACCTTTATTCGTAGAGAGAATAAACCTAGGTCTGTCAGTCTTGAAGTACTTGGCAGACGGTGCCAAAGTTGGCCGCCTTTTGCTCGTACTGTTGTCACATGACGTAAATACCTATACCTATCCTTAAAATGTTGACCGGACGTATGAATTTTTCAAACTTACGGCCAATTTTAGGTGCGATAATCTCCTGATTCTTGCTCAGCACAACTTTCTTGATCTGCTGCCATGCACTTTATCGTGTTGTCATGAGCCGTAGGTGTATTGGGAGTGGGCTTACGGTCTATAAGCTTATTCTTTTAAAGTATTACAAAAAAGACGGTTCCGTTTTCTTCATTTAAGGAAATGTATTTATAAATTTTCTTGACACGAGGCCTTGATATAATAAAGTCAAGACGTGGTCAAGACCAATGAAAACTGATACTTTTTGTATCCTTACTGTTAATAGGAATATGTATATACTATAGTTCATTGTTTCTCATTATTGTTTGCAATGTGTGCATAGTGGACATTCTACAATAAGAAGTATTAGCAAGATTTTTTAAATGAGAATCGTATATTGAGATGAATAAAACTAACCTAAACTATCGATTTCTTGCAGATAATGTAGGTAACCAATTTCTTTACTTTTGAGTGTAAATATAGTGTAACACTCAAAAGTATACCGAACAAAATAAAATAAATAGGTAATAACGCGAATAATAGTTCAAAACACAGAATTATTTATTTTGTAAGTATAGAATTCATCGTTACAATTTCGCATAAAAGTATCAACGAACAATTGTGCTATTTTCTATACTAGTCCCTGGGCGATCGAGCTCTGCTCCGGGGAAAATACTGAGAAAACGAATTCTTCCGGACATGAGACCTAGCTAGATTAATTTCTTACCCCCGTAGAACGCTGCATTCCAAGTTTCATTGAAATCGTTAGAGCCGTTTCCGAGAACATAATTGCAAATATATATATACAAACATTAATAACCTATTGTATTATTCGCAAATTTAACAAGAAAAGTTAAAAACTTCCAATTTTTGTTTTAATAAATAAAGACAGGGAAGGAATAAGTATTTGTCATAAAGTCAAAAATATCCAATTGAATCAACATATATTTCAATGTTAATAATCAGTTACCTACTGAATTCCTAAATAAATATTAAGCTATCATCATCATCATTGGCCTTGTACATGATAAGATGATTTAAACACCGTCTCTGTGAAGGTGGTGCGGCACTTACGCACATGACTCGTAAGGTCGGATACGGGAGCGACAGGCCTGACCGCATAATTGACAAGTAAATGTTGTGCACGATGATATAGGGAGGACAGCAGCGCGCTGGTGTCTCTGTTCTCGTCGGAACGACAGAAGATCGAACCAAGCTGCATCATGCGCAACCATACCTTCGCCCAGGGTCTTCCTCCAGTGGCCTTGGTCCTCAGATTCCAGTTCCCATTTGGTTGAGTCGATCTTAAGGTATAGGTAAAGGTATAAAAATTTAGTGATACCTCTGGCGTGTATTCTAGCGGTGGAGATGCCGACTTCAGCGCCGAGGCCGAAGCGGAAGCCGTCGGCGAAGCGAGAAGACACGTTGTGGAACACACAGGCACTGTCCACTGAATGAAGGAAGCGTTTCGCCGACTCATCTGAAATAGAGGAAACACGAGTAGGTACATTTTGATCAATTTGTGAATCATAAGTTACAGATACCCTATTAGAATAATCGTGCGTTAATGGTCTTGCGATTTCACGGCAAATAATTTTGAAAGGCAATAACTTTATACATTTGAAAATTTCTTAATGATCGAAATAAGTAAAACTTGTACTATATTTCCATTTGTTATCCTAGGTTAACGAAGATAGGTAGATGAATTTGACCGTTAAATTTTTTATGTTATATGGTATAGTATGAGGTATAGGTTCGCATTTTTCCTGTGGACACTGCCAAAGTTAAGGGCTATAAAACCTAATTTTTACTGTAACTAATATACTGTAATCCGCATAAAACGGCGAGCTTTATTATCCCATTTAGTGCATTTAAAAAAATGCATGTAAGCCCTTAACTATTGACCACAGGAAAGAAGACTTTTGTTTGTTTTACTCTGTTTGACCTCACGACCAACGTGAAATATAGTTCAAAAGAGAAGATCTTTTAGTTGCTCCAAAGGCAGCCAGCGGGTTTTAAGATATTTTCCTATTACAATTCTGTAAAGTTTTTAGTATGGACCTAATGGCCATCCGAGTATCGAAATACAAATTGTTTTGTTTTACTTATCTACAGCAGTTATGTAAACTTTATTTTTAATTATTATTTTTAAATCAAGCGCAAACAAAGTGAACGGAAACTTACGTCAGCTAATAGGAACATCTTATCTTTGAATTCAAATAGTCATAATAATGATCTTGTTATCTTTAGTGTGTTTAGATACCGGTTCCGTAATTAGAAAAACAACTGATATTTTTTTTATGACGACGATTATATAACGCGATCGAATTAATAATATAAAATGTAACCAACCGTTTTCAGTAACGATGACGTCAGTGTGAGAACTTCCAAACTTGTGTATATGGTCTACCGCCTCATTGAGATCTTTTACAATTTCTATGCAGCACTCCAGAGCGCCATACTCGTGCTTCATCGTTCTTGCCGGAGAAGGACCAAAGGTCAAGTGGTTAGACAACTGAGGACCAGCATGAATCTTCACACCTTCCGCCTTCAACATGTTGCAAATATCAGTGAATAGAGAGCTGGAGCGATGGTCTTCGTGTAACAGAAGCGTTTCCATCGCGTTGCAAGCGGCCGGGTAGTCACATTTGGCGTCTCTTACTATCTTCAAAACCTTAGCCGGATCGGCATCCTTGTCCACATACACGTGACAAATGCCTTCTGCGTGACCAAGAACGGGAATGTGCTGCGACTGCTTCTGTATATTTCTGACTAAATCTGACGAACCGCGCGGGATAATTAAGTCAATATGCTTTTCCATTGACAGCAAATCACTGATTTCATCCCTGGTCGATACCAAAGAAATGGCATCTTGAGCACCGACAGTTTGAAGAGATTCCTTAACTAAGTCCATGAGTGCTTTGTTTGAGTGGGCGGCTTCCTTGCCTCCTTTTAACAGAAGGCCGTTGGCTGAAGCCATGGCTAACGCAGCAACTTGGGGTAAAGAGTCAGGTCTCGATTCGAATATGACTAGAAGAACGCCAATTGGGACTGTAATTTGACGAAGTACCAGATTCTCCGCCAATTTAGTTCTCTTTAGAACTCTGCCTACATTCTCGTAACTGGAGTCAGCAATTTGTTTCAGTCCGATCGCTAAAGTTTTTAACTTTCCTGAGCTCAAGGCGAGACGATCTAAGAGAGGTTTAGCAAGGCCGCTCTTTGTGGCCTCATCTAAATCTTTCTTATTTGCCGCTAATATCTGATCTTGTTTTTCTACCAAGAGGTCTGCAAGCGCATGGATTGCTGAAGCTCTTTCTGCTGGCGATAGCTGTTGAAGGACTCGGCTGCCCGTACGAGCTAAAACAATAGAAAAATTGTATTGAAAATATTTAGTAAATACGTTACTAAAATCATCTACAGAGATTGAATTATGTTCTGTTACCATTTTCAGCAAAGACATCCACAGAAGTCGATGTAGGTGCCGGAGAATCGGTGAAGAATGTGCCGACCTTCCGCCCACTGATGATTGTCTTGATGGCTTTATCTTGCATGCCGTTGCAGATCACGACGCTGACACCGCGAGCCATGGCCCAGGTCGCCGCGTTGACTTTGGAGTCCATGCCACCAGTCCCAACCTTATAAGAATAAAATTACATTTTATATCGCAACATACTTAACATCGAGCTTTTTAGTTTTAAAACAGTATTTAATGGCATGCACTGCATACAGTTGTCTGGGGTTTTTACTCTTCATTAAGATTATTCTAATGAACCTTCATATGTCCATCATCATTGCATAGGTGTACAAAAATTCCAATTAACTGGACTTACAGTTGACATTATTGACAGGTGATAAATTACTAATAACGTACCGACTCCGGATTGTAGTGGGCAGATCAATGTATCTAAGCTAAGTTTAGTCGTAATAAACCGCTTGACTCATAACGACGTGTTCTGCCTTCGAACTTGACCCTACATATCTCCACTTGGCGACCTTGCCACGTCATCAAATGAGGACGTGGCAAGGTCGCCATAATGTGTACAAGTTTTCAACTTCATCTTCTCCTATGACTACGAATGCGTTACCTTGGATTTAGTCCCAAACTCCACGGAATCCTTGTCCTTGGCGGTGTAGGTGTGCATCATGCGAGCACCGTCCTCCCACGGCGGTTTGTTGTATATGCCGTCCACGTCAGACATCATGATCAGAAGGTCGGCTTGCACCTCCGCCGCCAGCAGCGCTGATAAACTGTCGTTGTCCTTCAGACCAATACCCTGGTAAAAGGCATATGACCTCTTTAGAAATGTTTTGTTGTAATTATTATTTAAACTAAAATGTATTAAATACCTCGGAATCCTACCACTACCGTGCCAGTCTATTTTGACGTTGGCCATTTACGCATGGAAAAACAAGCACTTATTTGAGCAACCCCAAAAAATAAAAATGCTTTCCAATAGCCCACAATACACTGCAGTCAAGATAAATAATAGGTAAACTACCTAACAGCTTTAAGACATTGGACAAATATGATATTTACTATAAGAAACCAAAGTCATTTTTACTACATATTTAAATGCTATTATTGCTTGGATGAATTTTGGGCTGACAATCTTAGAGACATTAAATAATTTTAATCCAGGTATTTATTTATTTCTAATTTATTCATAACAAAAAAATATAAATAATAGACAGCATTTAAAATGGAAATTAATAGAAATGTATAAGAATAATGGAATGTTATCAATATGCGCTTAAGAATAATGAGCATGTATGTAATTTTTAACGTTTAGCATGCTCACATCATTTCTATAATGTAATTTATTGTTAGATTGTATTGTAACGTTATATTGTAGTAGATTGCTATGCCCGAAAGGGTACATGTTGAAACCAACTGTATTTTAACACCAATGTAAACACATGTGAATATGAAATTGCTATCATATGACATATGACCTTAGACGGTTCAATCAAATTCCAAAGAAGTACACTTTTACACTGTATTACAGTATAATACTGGCGTTTGTCTCAAGTTATCAACGCAACGAATCTTCAAATCAATAAAGGGTCGGCGACGCGCTTATGATTATTTTGGAATAGCAAGCGTCCATAGACTATGGTGTCTGCTTACCATCATCAGACAGACCGTGTCTTTTTTGCCACTGTCGTGACATTATAAAAAAAACCGGTCAGGTGCGAGTCTGTCTCGCGCACCGAGAGGGTTCCGTACAAACTTTCACCACGCTTTATTAAGAAAAAAATCTATGTTGGTTTTTCAGAGATAATTCTTTATCAAGTGAACTAATTTTGATCATTCTCTTTTTATTTGCTAGGAGGTCCTTTCAGAATACAAATTTGAAGGAAAAAAAAACACAAAAGTATTAAATTACAAACTTAAATAATAAATTATTTTTGAAGAATATAAAAAATACGCCAGGTAGAGGTATCGTTATACTTTTCCGGTAATATTTACGTTAATATTAATTATATATATTATTTTAAATTTTTTTGACTCGGTAAACTTCGGACATTAGGGGGGGGGGAGGTACTATAGAAAAAAAAGGAAAACTGTTTTAGATACCCCACTTACCCTACTAACTACCGTCCTTTTTTATAGAAATTAAAATATATCTTTAAATTTTTCATTTTCCATATACGTGGATTAGCTTTGTTTACAACTATTCCAAATTTTAAATTGATAGCATCAGTAGTTCCTGAGATATATAACTTTGTGACAGACATACAGACGGACGGAGTCACATAAGGCGAAAACTTGACATATCTCTTTGCAGTCTAGACCGTTTCGAAATTTACTAAACCTAAAATAATGTTATCATTTTATTAATTTATTTAACTAGCTTCAGCCACTCTTCAACCCTTACCAGTGTCGTTTAAGTAAAAGAAAACACAATTTAAAGGGGCCGTCAAGTTTTTCCTACACGATTCCGCGGCAGCTCCCGCCTCCCGGCACTTTTAACAAGGAAGTCGACTCTTTTCTTTAATAATTCCCTCAGATCTTTCTCTTTGAAAATCCGAAGAGTGCTGTCATGGCAAGTATCCGGTAAGTTTACTAAGTAAATGCTATGCAATAGAAACTTGTTTAACATAGCATATTTGAGAAATTTTACTTCATTCCATATAACATTAGATTTTTAAAGGACAAATCTGTTTCTTCGATTATGATATAAATGTTGAAGAAATGTTTCCCACATTATACTAGTTTTGTTTATTTCTATCATTAAGTGCTTTTCAAACATAACAATACAATTCAATAGGCGTTTCAAAATGGTTTTCCTTGAACGCACGACGATTGACTTCTAATGTTATATGAAATAGGGTACAAAATCATATAATTGTGCTGCGCATCACAATATTTAAAACAGATCCAAAGACTAACCATATTATATTAGAGGCAATTAATTGAAAATAATATACACAAAAATGTTCTTTATAAAGAACCTTCCTAGGTATTCCCTCGAAGATTACTCGGAGGCGTCTCATTTTATGGATTTAAGTACATTTGATCCCTTCACACAAGAAAGAAGAATAACAAGTTTAAGGGTCATACAGAAATTTAAGTTCACGTCTTTCCTGTCAACATTGCCATTGGCTATAAATTCCATTTTTTACAAAAGCCTTTAACTAGGTATGGACTACCTACACAAGTGACGATTTTTGTTTTTGTCTTTGTATGGCCCTCATCCATCCTGGAGTTAATATGCAACAAATGAGGCATTACAACAAAATAGAGCTGCTTATAAACTAGATAAGAGTTCCTATTAGCACACTAAGATGTTTGTATATGTCATTGGTAGATTCCATACTGGGTTATGCTCTCGACAGCTTTGGGCTCACAACAAAGACCAATATCGATAAATTAGAAGCCATGCAAATTAGATTTTTAAAACTACTCGTTACCGTAAAAATTAAACACAAATGTAAAGGTAACTATCGTCAACTATTTAAAATCTGTAGAATATTACCGGTAAGCATGAAACATAAGTATCTACTTGCTACTAATAACCATGGCTGTCTGGAACATAACTCAGAGTATTCTTCATTAAAACCTATTGATCATACCTATATATAACACCAAGGCTATGGCGACTGGTAAACTATTCGTTCCTAGGATAAATAATTACTATGGGGACAGAACTCTCAAAAAGCGTATCCCATACCTACTCAATAGTTTGCCCGAAGCCATTAGACGTGAAAAAAATAGGAATAAATTTAAGAGACTGTTAAAAAAGCATTACCTAGATGTACTTATATAAAACGCAGTTATACTATTTACTACTACTACTGTTACTAATGAATAACTTAATATTTTTGCCGCTCTCACAGTCAAACTGTCACTACAGTTTTGTGGGGCAATGTCTAATTATAAGTATGTAAAACACTGTACATATTAAAAAAAAGAAAAAAAGTGATCTTACATCTAGATCACTATTGAGAATCCTACTGACAGATAAATAATTTACAAAGGTACATTTTTACAAAAATCATACCCAAATACGTCTCACTATTTATTGAATTCATTTTTCACGTTTTTCACACATTATTTTTACTAAAAGGGACTTAATTAATCGCTTAAACATGAGTTGAGTTGTACCGTGACCGTGGATGTTGTGACACATACACGTCCGATACGTCGGGGGACCTCAGAGTGGTCAATAAAAAAGTTAATTATACGCGATTAAGTCCCGTTTAGTAAAAAATAACGTTTTACTATTGAATTTACATGAAAGGAACTTTAACTCTTTATAAAGTTAACGTTCCAATGCTGAACACTGGCCAAATATTTGACACTATTAGACCATACCTCTAGTAACCATAACTGTCAAGTCAACGATTGGGATTAAATGTGTCAAACATTTCAACATTCACTTTACAAAAGATTTCAGTTTCAAACAACTTTAAGTTTGAGTGAATCAATACTTTTCTACCTCCTCTATCGGTAATATTTAATTTTCTAGTTTTACAAAGGGTGCAGCAACATTCACCTACATAGCAGCCCGTCTGTAACAGGAATCCTCTATCATTTGTCACGGCAATGATTGCCACGCGAACCAGATCCAACTTTTCAATTTAAACTCCAACAAACAGAAGAAAAATGCACCTTACCCCTTTGAACTTGCAGTATAAATTCGCTTACCTTCTTCCCAGTGCCTGGTACTACGGAGTCGTCGTGTACAAACATGGGCGGGCTGACCGCGTCGTTCGTGTTGATAATTGGGACTATATTGAGGGATATTAGTTCCGAGAGGGTGGCGAAGAGGTGCTTGCGGGTCTCTTCGTTGTAGAAGTCAGGCTTCGTTACTAACACCTGGAACAAAATGTTGGCATTTATTTTCCAGTAAAACCTGCTTGAAATCTTAAGGCTTGTACACCCGCTAACGTCCTTGAGTCGTCGTCCGTATGGGCCAGCGCGCGACTGATCGGGCCTGCCGAGCCTCCGCGCTCGCGCATTTTGTAGGTATTTAAACTTTAAACTCTGCGAATTTGTCTATAAATATTTAATAACTTTATTTGAGTACAAAAATTTAATTTAAAATATCTATAGTTTAGTCATAATATTGAATAAACTTTACAAAAAGAGGTAACTTTGGGATTTTTTTCTATCGAGTGAAGTTCATTAGATCGCGTAACTGAATGTGACTTTGACTAGATTATATCCTTAAGTAATACGTATCTTTTTTTTAGATTTTTGAACCCTATTTTCTACGTCTGAGATTGTTTTAAAAAACTCGAAAACGCTGCCCCTGTTGACTGTCGAGCCTTAAACCGGGTTCACACTTATAATAATAATAATAAATAATTTAAGTCTGGCATTTAAGGCATAAACACAACAAATACCACAGAGAGAGGTAGGGCACAGCGGAATGTCATCTTGCTCGTATGTGGAGCAGCCCAACTGGGGAAGTACCTCCACCTTACAGAAGACCGCAGCCATAATAGCACCACTGCTTTGTAGTGTTGCTATATTATTGCATGATATGAAGTATTTGGTGTTGTGTTCCTGGTGGCGAGTAAGGTCGCCAGAACTCCCTAGGGTGCGCTGTGTTGGGAGTGAGGGACCTGCATGTCTCTATCTGCCAACACAGCTGATCCTCAAGTGAATAAAGGGTCGGCAACGCGCTTCTGATTCTTCTGGAGTCACAAGTGTCTATAGGCGACGGTAACTGCTTAACATCAGGCAGGCCGTAAGCTTGTTTGCCACCGTCGTTGTATAAAAAAAAAAACCAGAAAGACTAACATACATACAATGATTGTAAATGAGGTTTTATAAACCGCATTTAAAAAAAAACGGTCCCATTTAAAATAGTAAGTTGCTTAGTTTGATATTACGAGAAAGTAATTTTTTTTTTAAGATTTATTTTGATGGAGTGTAAAATAAAGATTAGGTTTAGTTTCGTTTTATTTCTTTATAAATATTATTATATACCCTTTTATAATTAAATTGTTTTTCAACAGAATATTAGGTTATAATATAAAATAAAAAATAAAGATTGGTCAACTATTTATTATTCAAACAGACACTTTATTAATAACTAGCTGTTGCCCGCGACTTCGTCCGCGTAGAACTTTTTATCGTCTTAGAAAATGATTTCTCTCAATACAAAATTTGAACCCTCTTTTAGGGGATAATTAAAAAAAAAGTTGATGTTCATTTTCTAGTTTGTGAACAAACAGTCTAAAACCAAAGTTAAAAATCTCATACTTTAAAAATGCCTTGAAATACTCAAACTTTGAACCAATTTTAACACTCTTAGGGGATGAATTTGGAAAAACTCTGAAATCAGTTTTGTAGTCTTTTAACGTACAGAATAAGACCGAAGTTAAAAATCTCTTACTCACACTTTAAAATTTTATTGCTCGCCATTTAAAATTTGAACCCCCTTTTAAACCCCCTTAGAGGTTGAATTTTTCTAATCGCTGAAAGAACTTTTTTCGTAAACTTTTAAGTCTCTAGCTCAAAAAAAGTGTTGCCCATACAAAGCTTTCTTAACCCCCTTAGGGGTGGAATTTTCTAAAACTCTGAAAGTACTTTATTATTAATTTTAATAAGTAACATTTTGAATAGTTTTAAGTCTAGTAAAAAAAAAAGATTTTCCCACACAACACTGGCTACCCTTCTTAAGGATCTTAAGGATCCCCTTAGGGATGGAGTTTTCTAAAACGCTGAAAGTTCTTTTTTAGTATTCTAATAAGTAATCTTTTTGCAAAGTTTTAAGTCTAACTCAAAAAAAAAGTGTTGCCCATGCAAAGCTTGCTCTCCTTTTTAACCCTATTAGGGGTGGAATTTTCTAAAACGATTTGTGTTCTTTTTTTGTATTTTAATAAGTAATCTTTCTACAAAGTTTCAAGTCTCTAACTCAAAAACATAAACTTTCCCTGATAAAAACTTTGCACCCCTTTTTATCCCCCTTAGGGATAGATTTTTTCAAAACGCTGAAAGTCTTTTTTTTGTATTTTTATAAGTAATCTTTCTACAAAGTTTTAAGTGTCTAGCTCAGAAAAAGTGTTCCCCATACAAACCTTGCACCCTTTTTTAACCCCCTTAGGGAATGATTTTTGTAAAACGCCGAATGTAGTATTTTTCATGTTCTAATAAGTAATTTTTCGTCAAAATTTTAAGTCTCTATTAAAAAAAAATATGTTTTTCCCATACAAACTTTGCACCCTATTTTACCCCCTTAGGGGTGAAATTTTCCAAAACGCTGAAAGTACTTTCTTTGTATTTAAATAATCTTTCTACAAAGTTTTAGGACTCTAGCTAAAAACAATAGTTTCCCACATACAAACTTTGCACCCCTATTTTAGCCCGCTATTTTTAGGGGTAGAATTTTCTAAAACGCTGAAAGGACTTAATTTGTATTCTGATGACTAATCTTTCTACAAAGTTTTAAGTCTCTATTTAAAAAAAATATTGTTTCTCCCATACAAAATTTGCACCCCTATTTTACCCCCTTAGGGGTAGATTTTTTTAAAACACTGAATCTAGGTACTTTATTTGTAGTCTAATGAATAATTTCTCTACAAAGTTTTAAGTCTCTATATAAAAAAAAGTAGTTTTTCCCATACAAACTTTGCACTCTATTTTACCCCTTTAGGGGTAGAATTTTCTAAAACCCTGAAAGTTCTTTATTTGTATTCTAATGACTGATCTTTCTACAAAGTTTTAAGTCTCTATTTAAAAAAAAAATGTTTCGCCCATACAAACCTTGCACCCCTATTTTACCCCCGTAGGGGTGGAATTTTCCAAAACGCTGAAAGTGTTTCATTTGTATTCTAATAACTAATTTTTCTACAAAGTTTAAGTCTATAGCTCAAAAAAAAAAGGTTCTCCCATACAAACTTTGCACCCCCATTTTACCCCCTTAGGGGTAGAATTTTCAAAAATCCCTTTTTATCCCTAGCCCACGTTATAAAAGCAACATACTGTGCAAAAATCAACTCTCTAAGATTAGTAGTTTCGGCTGTGCGTTGATGAGTGAGTGAGTGAGTGATTGAGTGAATAAGTCAGTCAGGACATAGGCATTTATTATGTATAAATAGATAGAAGATAATGAAACTCCCATTCAAATAACTCAAAAAATTATGAAGCTACATCCGTTTTAATGTCGCTTGTTAGAGTGAGAAAACGATGAGGGACTGTGACGTCAATATAATATACTCGAGCGTCATAGTAAAAAACAATCGTTTCATATGAAGGTGCGTTTTGCGGAAAAGGGACAGAACATACCCCCTCTTAAAACTTTGGACTCTTATAACTTAATCATTACCTATATAACCTCTTGCTTTGTTTTTTTCTCCATTTGACTATATTTATTTTAAATTCTTTTTCGAGAAAATACATTATGATTATTTACCATATTTTCGATTCCTGAGCTATAACCACGAACTTCGGAATTCGAAAATATTCGGGTATCTCTATCTCTATCGCACTAACCATACTCGAGTGACAGGGATGCAAATATATGAACATTGAGTATCGGTTTTCGTGGTAGCGCCGCAGGTACTTTGGCTGAATGCGCCGAGCGCGTGCCATTGTCATTCAAAAAAAAACAAATTCGTGTTAATTATATTGTTCAAATTTGTTGATTTCATTTATTGAAATTACGACATAAAACGACATTTGCGCATATAAGTTCTCATATCAGAATCGAATATTTTTTTATGGTTTATATTTTAGCATTTGTCTCGTAAAGGTCTATCGTAGACGGGATTTAAATTATTAATAAGTGAAAGGCAAAGCAATTCCGCCATTTTGACGAAAATTTGACGGTTCTTATAGCTGACAGTTGGAGCAGCGTTTGATTTCAATAAAAATAAATGAAAAATTAAATGAAGTCGTATATTTCGGAAAATTAATTAACTGTCGCAGTCGGATAAAAACTATCCTAAGTTGCAGCTAGAATAATAATGTACCTATATAAAATGTTTCATATTTTTCCGTTCATGGGATGCTGAGAACATTCGAACCGCGCAAAGCTTAGTTTCAAACTGGCTGATTCTTTTTTTAATTTAGAGATTTATTATAAGTGGAGATGATCATAATGAATGAAAAAAGGCAATATTGAAATGATCAAACACTGGTTATATTCATTTAAGTCAAATTGACGTCGAGTACACAATAAGAACAAAATAATAAATTCAATAGCAGTCATACTCGTACGGTAAAAAAAGTATGATCGTAAAATCAACTCGCAAACATCATGATTTTATTTAACAACTATCAAAAGCAAAGCAATTATTAGCTTTATTTTTAACACTAACATTTTAATTGTTTTTTGCCGCTTGCAAAATTAAACACATGTTAAACAGTACCTAAGTGAATCGAGTTAAAATCTCGAACTTGAAACAAAAAAGTTTTTAAGTATCGTACATATCTATAAGTAATTTTACAATATCTATAAGAAACTCGAATAAATGTTATATAGTTACGGACGTAATTTAAACCAGTAAGACTTTGTTTACATTTGCACGTTTCCCGAAAGAGGAAAACAAAGCATTTTGTTTGCTGACCTAAGTTAATTGAACATTCATGTTTTCCGCACAGTCATTCTGTTAGGCGAGAAAAGTATTTTTTTTTTTCATTTAACCCAACTCAATAATAGACGAAAAGTCACCATCAAAATTAACTACGCAATCAAAATTAACTATTTACGAATCATAAGAACGTAACGTACTACGCAAACGAATTTTGACATCTTCGATTGCGTAGTTCTTTACTTTTGATGCTGACTGATTTCATTTCATTTATTCATTCAAAAACAACTTTAATTGTACAGTCGACTACAAAGAGATGTATCCATACGATGTTACAAAAATATGTATACATAGACTTTACTACCATAGTAATAAGATATACATACATATATTTGTAACATTAAAAACATACTTGTCTTTGTAGTTTACTACTACCAACTGACTACCTCCGTTGAAGAAATACAAATCTGTTTACAGTTCGGTTTCGGTTCGGTTTACCTCATTACAGAAAAGGTTAAGATTTATATATATTGTTCGTGCTGTTGTTACCTCTCAACGTGTGTCATATATATAACTAAAACATCATCATGTATCATTTGCATTGTTTTGTAATTTCTTTCACTATTTAAGGTAAACGTCTGAAATTTTTGACACTTTAATTCCTAATATTTGACACCTAATACTGCCCTCTTTTGTTGCTACGAATTAAAATTGAAAGTGGCCAACTATTGGGCCATTTTCATGCACTGAGCGTTTATCGTAATGATGAAAATTCGAACTTGCTAGTAAATAAAAGGAAGGGCATACTGGTTAGTATTGAAGCTAACATACATTTCTAAGAAATTCTGGTTTTTCTTTCACATTTTCTCGAGGAGCTTTTATTTTTTTTTAATAAAAAGAGTTTAGTAATGCTTTTTGAAAATTGCAATTACTGGCAAAGACTTTTCTAAGACAGTCGTTCTTACAACAGTCGAACTATACATTTAGGTAAACTGGAAGAATGTTTAAAACTCAAAAGCTGTATGGAGCTTTTTAATTATTGCGGTGAACGCAATTTATCTTATCTTATCTTATCTTATCTAGGTGAGGGCCCTTTTGGATGCACTTCGACCCAGTGGTATCTTTTGTGCATTTGCCCTCTCCTTTATACCTGCTCCCAAGATTGCTCCATCATTTCCACAAAGCGGATGATGCAGTTCGCCGGGAGCACCTTGAATTCCTTTGGTTGCGGGTAACCGTTACCAAAGTAGTTCATTCTTTGTCTGGCAAGGGCATGACATTCACACAATAAGTGTTCCATAGTCTCATCCTCCTCGCCACACATTCTACAGTCTAAACTATCAGATAGTCCCATCTTGGCCAAGAGATCCTTGACCCCGAAGTGACCTGTGAATGCAAACGCAATTTATGTCCGAGACATAATTTAGAACAAGCAGACACTCACTACTAATAAGAGAGCTTAAGTAAACTAATAAGAAGACAATTAATTATAGTAGATACTAAACTCACAACTATGCCTTTGTAGTATGATTTATATTATTGCCTTAATTAAGGAGTACATGTCACTTATAAATGTTATTTATTATAGCTAGGTACTTAAATAGTGATAAAACTATTTAATAATATATTCATTACTTTAGTGTTATTAACGTAATTTGCACGTTAATATACACACATATTTGAAATTGGTAATCAAACTAGCTCGTGTAAGATAATAATCTTATCAGTCGTACAAATTAAGACTAAGAATATTTTGCGATACTGTTTATACAGCACAAACTTAAACAAAACCCCTAGATACAACTTTAATTGAGTAAAGTTTTAGTAAGTTCGTTGTAACTGGACATTGAAAGGTTGTTTTAAAGTCGCTAGTTTTTTAAATGCAAATACCCTCTTTTCCCAGATTATTCCCAAGACTTGAGATTATCCTTAAGCTCTCTAAATCCGATCTAAATTTCATTTTCTGACTCCGAAGATTAGCTAGAAAACTCGCAATGACTTTTCTTTCTTATCAAATCTGCAATTTTATTAAATTATTTATCTCCACTTATAATAAATCTCTAAATTAAAAAAAGAATCAGCCAGTTTGAAACTAAGCTTTGCGCGGTTCGAATGTTCTCAGCATCCCATGAACGGAAAAATATGAAACATTTTATATAGGTACATTATTATTCTAGCTGCAACTTAGGATAGTTTTTATCCGACTGCGACAGTTAATTAATTTTCCGAAATATACGACTTCATTTAATTTTTCATTTATTTTTATTGAAATCAAACGCTGCTCCAACTGTCAGCTATAAGAACCGTCAAATTTACGTCAAAATGGCGGAATTGCTTTGCCTTTCACTTATTAATAATTTAAATCCCGTCTACGATAGACCTTTACGAGACAAATGCTAAAATATAAACCATAAAAAAATATTCGATTCTGATATGAGAACTTATATGCGCAAATGTCGTTTTATGTCGTAATTTCAATAAATGAAATCAACAAATTTGAACAATATAATTAACACGAATTTGTTTTTTTTGAATGACAATGGCACGCGCTCGGCGCATTCAGCCAAAGTACCTGCGGCGCTACCACGAAAACCGATACTCAATGTTCATATATTTGCATCCCTGTCACTCGAGTATGGTTAGTGCGATAGAGATAGAGATACCCGAATATTTTCGAATTCCGAAGTTCGTGGTTATAGCTCAGGAATCGAAAATATGGTAAATAATCATAATGTATTTTCTCGAAAAAGAATTTAAAATAAATATAGTCAAATGGAGAAAAAAACAAAGCAAGAGGTTATATAGGTAATGATTAAGTTATAAGAGTCCAAAGTTTTAAGAGGGGGTATGTTCTGTCCCTTTTCCGCAAAACGCACCTTCATATGAAACGATTGTTTTTTACTATGACGCTCGAGTATATTGACGTCACAGTCCCTCATCGTTTTCTCACTCTAACAAGCGACATTAAAACGGATGTAGCTTCATAATTTTTTGAGATATTTGAATGGGAGTTTCATTATCTTCTATCTATTTATACATAATAAATGCCTATGTCCTGACTGACTTATTCACTCAATCACTCACTCACTCACTCATCAACGCACAGCCGAAACTACTAATCTTAGAGAGTTGATTTTTGCACAGTATGTTGCTTTTATAACGTGGGCTAGGGATAAAAAGGGATTTTTGAAAATTCTACCCCTAAGGGGGTAAAATGGGGGTGCAAAGTTTGTATGGGAGTACCTTTTTTTTTGAGCTAAAGACTTAAACTTTGTAGAAAAATTAGTTATTAGAATACAAATGAAACACTTTCAGCGTTTTGGAAAATTCCACCCCTACGGGGGTAAAATAGGGGTGCAAGGTTTGTATGGAGGAAACATTTTTTTTTTTAAATAGAGACTTAAAACTTTGTAGAAAGATCAGTCATTAGAATACAAATAAAGAACTTACAGGGTTTTAGAAAATTCTACCCCTAAAGGGGTAAAATAGAGTGCAAAGTTTGTATGGGAAAAACTACTTTTTTTTAAATAGAGACTTAAAACTTTGTAGAGAAATTATTCATTAAAATACAAATAAAGTAACTAGATTCAGTGTTTTAAAAAAATCAACCCCTAAGGGGGTAAAATAGGGTGCAAAGTTTGTATGGGAAAAACATATTTTTTTTTAATAGAGACTTAAAATTTTGACGAAAAATTACTTATTAGAACATGAAAAATACTACATTCGGCGTTTTACAAAAATCATTCCCTAAGGGGGTTAAAAAAGGGTGAAAGGTTTGTATGGGGAACACTTTTTCTGAGCTAGACATTTAAAACTTTGTAGAAAGATTACTTATAAAAATACAAAAAAAAAAGACTTTCAGCGTTTTGAAAAAATCTATCCCTAAGGGGGATAAAAAGGGGTGCAAAGTTTTTATCAGGGAAAGTTTATGTTTTTGAGTTAGAGACTTGAAACTTTGTAGAAAGATTACTTATTAAAATACAAAAAAAGAACACAAATCGTTTTAGAAAATTCCACCCCTAATAGGGTTAAAAAGGAGAGCAAGCTTTGCATGGGCAACACTTTTTTTTGAGTTAGACTTAAAACTTTGCAAAAAGATTACTTATTAGAATACTAAAAAAGAACTTTCAGCGTTTTAGAAAACTTCATCCCTAAGGGGATCCTTAAGATCCTTAAGAAGGGTAGCCAGTGTTGTGTGGGAAAAACTTTTTTTTTTACTAGACTTAAAACTATTCAAAATGTTACTTATTAAAATGAATAATTAAGTACTTTCAGAGTTTTAGAAAATTCCACCCCTAAGGGGGTTAAGAAAGCTTTGTATGGGCAACACTTTTTTTGAGCTAGAGACTTAAAAGTTTACGAAAAAAGTTCTTTCAGCGATTAGAAAAATTCAACCTCTAAGGGGGTTTAAAAGGGGGTTCAAATTTTAAATGGCGAGCAATAAAATTTTAAAGTGTGAGTAAGAGATTTTTAACTTCGGTCTTATTCTGTACGTTAAAAGACTACAAAACTGATTTCAGAGTTTTTCCAAATTCATCCCCTAAGAGTGTTAAAATTGGTTCAAAGTTTGAGTATTTCAAGGCATTTTTAAAGTATGAGATTTTTAACTTTGGTTTTAGACTGTTTGTTCACAAACTAGAAAATGAACATCAACTTTTTTTTTAATTATCCCCTAAAAGAGGGTTCAAATTTTGTATTGAGAGAAATCATTTTCTAAGACGATAAAAAGTTCTACGCGGACGAAGTCGCGGGCAACAGCTAGTCTAATTAAAAAGTTAAACGAGGTTCAGACGGACGCGGTTAATTGGAAAGTTAATTTAGATGAATTTATAATAAGTAGGTATAAACTGTGTTTATCGATACTGGTTAGATAGCTGTTCACGACAGCTGACCGTTTTTGGCAACCACCCATAGAAAAATATATTTATTAAAAAAGAGGCTCTATGTTTAACATCTTCATACTACCTCTTATACCTCATCTACCAATTATATTAAATAACAGTCGTCGCACGCACACACACACTCACAGCCATGCATTTACGTAACAAGGAGCACATACACCTTGACGATTCACATAAGTATCATTTCAATACGTCTTCAAAAATGCGTTCCATTATAATTTATCCGGCATACGAACATTGCAACATTGAAGGACTCCGACCTCGCACCGCATAATATGATTGCATTAATTTAAATAAAATTACTTGCGCTGAAATTATAAATAATTAAACGACATCCTCTCTCCAAAAATAACCAAAATTAAGAATCCATGTCCGTAGCATAAACGTCAGTTTTCCAGTGTATATAAAACATAATTCGTATGCATAATTCCCCCGAACCGTGCATAAACAAGTTAATTTTAAAGCGCGCATACGTTTTTTGCTTCATGAAATATTAATCCGCTTTAAAATCGGTTGCTTTCATGTCACATTTAATTGATGTGAATTTGTATGCTGAACGTTACGTCGTGAACGCGGGGTAATATTATGAAATACTTACGACATTGCCGAGGTGTTATGTAGAACATCTTTGGATTTCGTGACATGCGTACACAGCGCGCAATTTGTACACCCATATGTCATTTATCTTTTTATTTTAATAACGAGATAGCGGCTACAAAGGAGTACGGAATGTTAGGCCGCTTATACCGAATGTTTAGCTTATCCCTAGTCATAAAATGTATTGGCCCAGCGCCCATTATGTACTCGTGTTTTCGCACGGCCGGCCTTTTTTATTTTTTGTGCTATTTTAGAGGGCTGTCACGCCGCTTAGACTTCAGACATGTTTACTCATAAATTGTGGGACGTGGACAAAAACGTGACAACCCTAGTAAGCCTGAAAGAGCATTGGACACTTGGGACGTGGAAAAAAATTACTGATTAATCCGGAACAAAACATAGCAAAAGTTAATTACCCGGTAAATTATGCGGTTTCTATTATTTTACAATAATAAGGTTAGGTGTTTAGGTTACATCAACGACTCTTCACAGACAGGTTAACATTAAATATGGTGCTGGCAGCTGTCATCCCCTATAAAAACTATCAAACTTTCCTCACAATCAGATTTTAACGGACGTAACCGGCGTAGGTAAATACGATTACCGAAGGTTTGAAACAACCGAGCCTAAGGTTTTATAAAGCTCCGTTAGACCTTTTGTCGGTAAAGTAACGTCGAAAATTGTGCTGAGTTACTTAAATAACGCGTTTTTTTATAAAATAGGGCCTGATCATGATCAAATACGTAAACCAAAGAAAATAAACAAGGATAAAAATAAACTTTTCCTTGATATCGTAAACGATAAGGTAAAAATAAAGAGTCAAGGCGCTGTTTTTAATAGTTTAATTAATTGTAAACGGCTTTAAACAAGCAATTTCGTTAGAAGCGCATGCTAAAATTGCGCAGTCAAACCTGCTCCCGGTCAATTACTTTTTTGAAGCAATTAAACGAAATTTTAACCCTTCACTTTACGAGCGTCTAGACGGACTATTATACTGCCCGTGTTTTCTTAGAAGCTTTTACTCATTATTGGGTTACTGGATAATATACAATTCATTCTAATATTTAATTTTGTCTAAGTAATTTTAAATATTTTATTTTAAGTAGCGTTAGTTTACAAAGTGCACAATTTAGTATGAATCATAGTCTAATCAATCTAATCATACATACATACAATCAAGCCTTTATCCCTAAAAGGGGTAGGCAGAGCACACGAAACTTGTGTTCCAGCGCCACTTTTAGCATAAATGTGGTATAAAAGATCGACAAAATGTGATGTCGCAGTGATAGGTTGCTAGCCCATCGCCCACAACACACTTCAACCCTGTTCCCATAGTCGACTCTTACGACACCCACGGGAAGAAAGGAACACATCATAATATCATATTTACAAAGTTCTACTAATAATTATATGATATACACCGGTGCACTAATAGTCTAATCGTTTTAAAGCTAAAGTAAACTTAATTCATCCCAACTGAACTAAAATATGTTATGCGCGCACCCGTCTTACTAACACTACATGAACATACATGAACAACAGAATACTTAGTTTCGTACAAAGAGGAAAATTGAAAAATTATTTGCCACGAGCGGGATTTGAACCCGCGACCTCTGGAATCCGTCCATTGCCCAACCATCTTATCCAACTGAGCTACCGTGGGTCCCGCCAGTGGCAACGAATCTTTCAATCCCTTCACTCTTCTAATGAACCTTAAGGAGGCTCGTAGCGACATCTACCGTGAAGTTGTTACAAACTTCTGATACGGCACCAACGTCCCAAGTTACATTGAGAATCGTTAGTAACAATGCGCTACTCCATTTTAACAGTAAATTTATACTAAGCAGAAACGTCCGCTAACGAAATTCTAAGTTTCGATCAAAGAGGAAAATTTAAAAATTATTCGCCACTGGCGGGACCCACGGTAGCTCAGTTAAATAAGAGCAATGGACGGATTCCAGAGGTCGCGGGTTCAAATCCCGCTCGTGGCGAATAATTATTCAATTTTCCTCTTTGATCGAGACTTATCGTTAGCGGACGTTTCTGCTTAGTATAAATTAACAGAATACTTATTGGAATATCCAATGGTAACCCTCTTCAACACGTTAACTGCGGGACCGATTTCATGGAGCTTTCACCACGTGTTGTCAAAGTGAAATTCATCTGCGCTCGGGCTCGGGGCGTTAATGCATCCAAAGTTTCAATATTTGGTAATAACATGTTCAGTTACTTTAACAGAATGGTATTTATTTTTGCAATTAAAAATGTACATAAATTATAGATTAAACAGATGGTCGGACAAGATACAAAATAAATACTTTAAAATATTATTGAGTCTTTTATTGATCGCCAAGCGCAAGATATTTTGAAAGAATTTCATATTATGGATTGTCATAGTAACAGACAAGTTTGAGGTAAATATAGTAATATTATAAGAAAGAAATAATACTCGTTTTTAAGTTACGCTCCAGTGGCATGATAGTTGGCCAGACTATATTCTTTATTCATAAAAGATAAAGAAACCTATTTTGGCTAAAATGCCGTTAATATTCGTTTGTCTCTAACATTTTGTGTTCCTAAGAAAGGGACAAAACGTTGTATTTATCAGAGGCTTCTTATTTTGACTGAAGAATGGATTTAATGAATATTTAACGGCCTCCGTAGCCCAGTGGGTAGTGACTCTGCCTACGAAGCTGGAGGTCCCGGGTTCGAATCCCGGTCAGGGCATTTATTTGTGTGTTTATCACGAATATTTGTTCCTGAGTTATGGATGTTATATATGTATATAAGTATCTATATGTATTTATCTATTATATATATCATCGCCTAGTACCCACAACACAAGCCTTACTGAGCTTACCGTGGGCCTAGGTTGATTTGTGTAAGATTGTCCCATAATATTTATTTATTTATTATTTATTATAATATCTAGATTATTTACCTGTGCGATTTTCACGTTGTACTGTGAGAACATGGCGTCGTACATAGACATGAGCTCTGACTGACCAACTGCTGCTGCCGCGCGGGGATCCAGGGTGCTGCTTGCGTCCTACAAACAATATCTTTTTTTAACCTCATTGCTATATGTCACCCGTATCTTAAAGTTCAGGTAAGGTAGGTAAAGGCAATACAAGGTGAACTGGTAAGGTTGAGTTGAGACGCAAGAGAGTCTTTCAGAATCATTATTGATATTTACTGGAAACACAAAAATCAGTAATTTGTCCGAAAGTGCATGTTTCCAAAATCTCAAATCCAGCTTTCGAAATCCGAATCAGTATTAGGTTTAGGTATCCTAAAAAATAAAAAAAATCTGCAGCGGAGTTATTTCGGAAAATATTTGCTTTTCAACAAATGACTCTTCGGAATCACGTAGTGAACCCATTTACTTTTTACAGCTTTTAGGTGAAGGAAATATAGGTAGTTTAGTTTTTCGTTGAAAGGAAAAATTGTACTCAATTCATCTCCTCATCAATCATCATTCTCACGTCCCGTTGGTGTAATAGTTTTGTAAATCTGATTCCATTTTTACCGGGTGAATTGCGAATCTGCACATTCACATCACAAAAAAATTCAATTAATAAGACTAAAATCGACCACGCCAAACCAATTGAAATGGCATCCGAATTGAAAGCGATAGATAAAACAGTTTTCCTCACCTCCCTAGTATGGTCACTGGGCGACAACGTCTCCCTCATGGACATGGACATCAGCAGCTCCTGCGTCAGTTTCTGCCGCCCAAAGGCCACTGCTCCACTGCTCACCATGATGCACTCGCGGCCCTCGTGGTGGCATTCTGCTACCTGAGAAAAGCAGTCATCATCATCTGAATAAAAATATCAGCCGAAAGACGTCCATTGCTAGCACATAGGCGACCAAAGCTTCGGCGCGCCACCTACATTCAGCGGACTACCGCGACTTTTACCAGGATATCAGTTCAACATGTGGGGATAGGCTGCGCCTTCCGCCACGCTAACAAAACCATAAAGTTATTTTGTTATAAAGTTGTAGATATTTGGGGCACGCTATTAGATAAATGAAACTGGAAAGTCTTATACTATATTTATTTGCAAACTGTCTTAACACTGATAGGATCACTGAACTGACTCCTAATTACATTTACAAGGACACGGGACCAGGCGGGCCTAGTTGCTAGTTATTAATGTGTACGCTATGCCGCGCCAACTGAACTACTGGGTCCGTTCCCGTGCTCTGTATACAGAAATGCTGACGCTAAACATAATACGTCATCGCGTGCCGCCACAAAGTCATATAATATTTTTCTTGAATGGATACCGCTGAGACTCAGACTAGGTGGAGTGACTTTATACGCACGCAGGGTGGCTGGCAAAAGCTGGATCAGATTAAGTAGCCGTAGATCATGATCAGTAGCGTGAAGTTGTAGAGGCCTATGTCCAGCAGTTGACTAAGATAGGTAGGCTTATGATCATCATCATGATCATCATGGGCAAATTTAATTCAATTTTTAATTTAGTTTAATTTAGTTTTAAAGAGGATGTTTATATAGAAGTTATAAGCGCACGCATGCATTCAACCGCACACAAAAATGAATCAAAATATGTGTAGCTAATCAACAGTGAACGATCGCTGAAAGCCTTTGCTATTTTGCCCTGCGATCCTGAAACCTGAATATGAAATAATCCTACTACGCAATCCAATTTTCTCTCTGTACAGCTGCATTAGTATTTGCGCCACATGATTGTAATTAAATATTGCTACAACTGTTTAAACAGATAAATATTTTGCACGGTTGGGGCTTAAAATTGCACAGTAAATAATGTTTGTACATAATTGGATGTTTCTTGTGCGATAATTAATGTTTTTACACACTTTGGTAAGTAATTGTTTTATGCTTTTACGTATAGATAGTCAGTATTTTAAGGCGGTATTCCATCATTACGATACGATTTTACATTAAAATCCAACCACATCTTATAATAGTCACACACAATACCTACACAAACAATTTACCTAACTCTAGAAAAAAAATTGACCCATTATTTGTCAAAAATGTATGGATTCAATGCAGTCACTGAGTAAAGTAAAAATGTAAAGTTAGAAGACGACATTTGTATCAATTGTACAATAAAAGTTCTGAAATCATACCTGTTCAACAATTATAATAGAAGACAGCCGCCGTTATGCCAATCCATGTGCGTCTTCCCTCATGATCACAGCGCAGCCTAGCTTAAAAACTAAGCGCCTCGCGAACTTCAGCTAGGAACGGTAACTGAACGTTATGTAATCATACCTGTTCAACAATAGAAGCCAGCCATCATAATGCCAATCCGTTAGCTTCTTCTTTCGTGATCACAGCGCTGCCTAGCTTAGTTTAATAACTAAGTACCTCGCGAACTTCAGCTGGGACCGGTCACTAAAAGTGCGCTGTTTTCGGTGGTCCACACTCGCTAGCGTCTTCTTGTCGACATTTGTATTTGTATCAATTGTACATTAAAAGTTATGAAATCATACCTGTTCAACAATAGAAGCCAGCCGTCCTAATGCCAATCCATTGGCGTCTTCTCTCGTGATCACAGCGCTGCCTAGCTTGACAACTAAGCGCCTCGCGAACTTCAGCTGGGAGCGGTCGCTGAACGTTCGCTGTTTGCGGTGTTCAGCGCTCGCCAGCGTTCTCTTGTCGACGTTTGCGCCCTAGGGAAAAAATAATATATCATTAGTCACACGTTTCAACGAATCAAATTATTTTATTCAATATTCTATAGGTAACGACACCTAATTTGTACATTTTGGCATAAATGCTATACGTATTATCTCTGTATCATAGGCTTTTAGGTGTTCTGGATTATGTATTTAGTCAATTATAGTTCAATTAACAGAAATAACATAATATACACCGTGGGCGTTAATTACCCGAAAGATTTTAACCACGCATTCCGGAGGTCATTAGGAGTAAAAAATGTTATATGAATCCAATCCAAATTCAGCAAAAAAAAAAAATTTTTCTGTATTTTTTTCGGTTTTTGTAAATAAAATTTGGATAAGTATCGCTTCCTGGATGGAAATCATCCCTTTTAATAAAATGGTAACAATTATTTCTCCAAAAAAGAATGAATTTAGTGAGTGGTAGCTGTCACTTTGATGTATGTCAATAACGACTCGAAACTTGGCAACATCGGTAGCAACGTCTCCATCAAAAGAGCTTAATGCACTTTACTAATCACAATAAATAGTTTACATGAAAATGATACTAAATATCTTCAAAACTAAGCAGGATTTGACTGGGGTTCAAATAACATTTTTTGCGCCTCATGACCTAAGGAATGCGTGGTTAAAATATTTCGGGTTATTAACGCCCACGGTGTATACGTCTTAACGGGGGTAAACCTCTTCAATACCAATATTTTTATTAGTGTTGCATATTTTTGTTTAAAATACCAAAACATATTTTTCTGTGACCACATACCTAGGTAATGAATATATTAGCTGTATAAACTTTCCTTTCAAGTTATATTACTATTATATTTTTCACAGTCATTAACGTTGTAAATTATTGTATTGAAAGGAAATAGATGAAGTTTGTCTCCTACGTCACAGCCGTCTACTCCCGCCATGAGCCTGCCTGCTACGTCATTGCCACCTTCCCCAGCCATGAGCCTTTTTTAAGCGGAACGCACTACCTGAATCGCCCTCTTTTCGCATCGTGTCCTCGTGGGGTGAGAAGCTGGTGACGCCATAAGCCCATTTAATTTAAAACATTTTGCATTTGTGCTAATTTAATGTAAGCCCGATTTGGTTAGATTTAGATAAGTAATAAACTGTTGTTTCTGAAATCTTAACAAATAATAAGTTGATCTGTGTTTTATATCTTTTTAGCCATCGCTAAAAGTATCAATAGGATACTGATAAACCAGCAAGATGATTCGTAACAGCTCGCTTTTATTATATTGGCTGCAATACAATACAATTCTTTATTGATAACACCATAGTCACAAGCCCAAGATGCATTTTATGACTTATCGATATTGTGGATACATCCGTCACTCTCGCACTCGCTTGCTTGTCAGTGTCTCACTCGGATGTCTTATCGACGGCGATGGATAAGTGATAAAATGTCAACCATGCTACGCCCGCTAGACACATACATTAATAAGTGTTAAACCAAATAAAGCCCGGTTTCTATCCTATTTTCAGCCAGATATGTATTTTCATTATTGATTAATAGATCGAGCGGCGCTCCAACAGAAAATAGGATACAAACCGGGCTTTATTTGGTATAAGCGGTGGAAGGGAAACAATCACTTGTCTCAATCGTATTGACAGTTCAATATATTATAAACTAGGAGCTGGCATCTTTATATTAAAGGATATTGCTCAAAATTTTAAAATGTCGATATTCGGTTACAACAATTTAGTGTTGGAATTAGGGTCATACAGGGATAATAGAGTTTTGAGATGATAAGTGAGAAATAAAAAATATCATTTTGCCGATCAAGATCACGCGTATCGTATCAAGCTCGCGTATCCTAAGTATGGATGCTCACTTTGGGCACACTGTATCAGTATCATACCTATCGATGGTAGCATCGTCGCGTGAAAAAATGCGTCCATACTAACCATAGCGTAGCAGCGTATCGCATCATTAAGTGTGGACGCTCATCCGTATCCCCTTTGATGATCGATCGGGGAAAAACCGCTTCGAGAGCGATCACGGCGTATCGCGTTATAACTTGGTATCATAACTTGGTATCGTGATACAGTATCAAAACACGTCCATACTTACCGATCTTGATAGGCGTATCCGATCGCGAGTGCGCGGGTCGTAAAATAAAAGCGTGTCAACTTCGACCGCGAGCGTGGGACCGATTTTTGACTTTCGAGCGCTCGAATCTTTCACTCGGAAACTGACAAAAATTACGAAATGCTATTTTGAAATAGCGATAGAAAAATGAAAAACGAGTGGTATTGAGCACTTGTATTCAATTATATAGGTAGAAAGTAAGTGCCTGCAATGTTGACGATACAATCGTATTTACTTTAATTTAATTTCCGAGCGCTCGAAAGTCAAAAATCGGTTCTGATAGGGCGCGCCGCATGATCGCGCTGTTTTTGCGTCCACACGCACTAGCGATCTTGATACGCGCCTGTGCAACGCGACGGAGATACGATACGACGAAATGATACAAATTTCAGAGGACAATTAGGAAACAAAAAAGGCTGATTTTCAGATATTATGTGGTTCTTGACTACCTATATGGTTTTCTGTCTAATTTAGCCGAAACGAGGTTGCTTCTTTCACGGGGGCGTGGTTTACTCACAAGGCTTAAGTATGAATAGGAGCGGGACGCACTGATAAACACGTTAGATGCCTACGTATTGAATTGACATAAATGTACTTTTGCAGAACGATCCAATTTCAAATTAAATCCTGAAGATAAAAACGTCGGTTTTCGTTTTAATTGGCGAGGCAATGTGTACAGAGCGCAAGCACTGTCTACATAATAAATAAAAGGTTACAAGAACTTTTTTATTACATAAAAGGCCCCAAAGGAAGCTAGGATGAAATGATATCTCGCATCAGATATTAAAAATAATGTTTACTCCGTTTTCAGAGTCAGTTTCGTAGAAATTTCCGCTGCAGAGTGGCCTTTTGATCTCAATATAATTATTTACGTTAGGAAAGCTTTTGTGAAAGATTGCCGAAGTAGGTACCATCCGGAAAAATGGCGTGATTATTTTGATTGGTTCCGTGGTTTTGGAACAAATTTCCTTATTGAATGATAGATGTAAATACCATTCAGATAATTAGCTAATGGGTGCTTGACTTAAAATGATGTTACATTTTGATGGCAACGAAAATGTATCCATTTTCATAAATACTCGGCGATTTTCGGCTCGGGGATTGCAATACATTTTACTTTCGAGCATAGATATTGCAATTTTCACAGCTTTTCCAGGTTTTTCCATAGAATTCGCGGCAACACAGACAATTCGTCTCTTTCTAAATGTACTAATTTGAAAGAGACAGATACTTAGTCTATCTCGCCGCGACGCAGCTCGCTGGCAGCGCTGTGATAGCCGTGCAGGCAGGGCTGTTATTCGCTACGCGTTAATGCGGCTCACCCCGCCGGTCACCCATTACGAAACTAGACCTCTACCTACGCTTAATTACTACGCATCGCGGTGTCAAGGTATATTTGTGGGTGAGCGTTGAGGTGAGCTTAAAACACGTTACAGAATAGGGGGGTTGGGCTACCGCATGACCTTGCGCGACATAAACTACTCACCTTTTCCAAGTGTTGTAATTGGAAGAGATGTATAACGACATTATTAAAAAGATTTTTTGTTTTTATTTAAAATATAGGTTGTTTCGACCTCGTTCAAACACGAGCTATAACTCGTTTAATAAGTTTGTGTAAACAATCAATCACAATAAAGACAATCGTAAGTGCAGAATGTTTATTCACTAGTTTAATCGAGATGAATACTCACTATGGCAAGTACCCTAAAAGTACGTTTTCCAAGAGTAAACTAAGAAAAGCTTACTTCTTTGAAAATTGTATATTTCGCGCAGGAGTGAAGCGAAAGAATAGCTTTAATATTAGTATTGGATCTATGTTACACAAACAACAGGATTCAGAGGAAACTCGTGTACTAAGTACATATTTCATGTTCGGATAATATTTGCAATGTATCATTTTTGTACATAAAAATAAAGATAAGAGTGCCTAAAATATAACGATTAGCAATGCTAGTATACCCAAAGGTCGTTAGTATGTGACAGTAGTATTCGCTAGAGATATAGGTAATATAAGTCAGCCGTCAGTGTATTTATAAAATGAATTTCGTCTCTTTCTTGAAGTTTGTAAGATATAAAGTCAAATAAATAAAACGGCATTTTATATATTTATACAATAAAGAGGTAAATTAATGAGGGTGTAGGTACGTTTGTATGCAGGGGGGGCAATTCGCAGGACTCCTCGTCCGTATGCAGTTAAATGACGTACGCAGTTCAATTGACGTGCGCAATTGAATGACGAGTTGAGTTGATGTTGAGTGACGTACGCAGTTGAATGCCAAGAGCGATCCTGCGACGCCCCCCTTTACAAGCTGGAGCCGTATCTCGTTGGTGGTTTTAGACGGTAGTCCAGCTTCGGTTAAGGCTCTGCTAGACGGTCGCCAACACGCCTCTCCGACCGAGCGACCTTGGTCGGCACCGACCGCTGTATATGAAATTTTACTGCAAACAACTGTCTACACGTTCGGTGCGGACCAAGGTACGACCGAGCGTAGTCGGAGGGGCGTGTTGGCGACCGTCTAGCAGAGGCTTAAGGTATGTGCCCACTAGACCGTATCATACCATGACCGTAAACACATGCAAAAAATATTCTTTGTATGGAAAAGTATGCGACCATACCCACTAGACCGTTCCGTCACCGGTCCGTCATTTTCATGTATTTTTCACCTCACTAGCTCGGAAGGCCTTTTGTATGTTTGATATCTATTGATGTCTATACGGTAGCCTAGTGGTTCAGGCATGCGGCTGTCAAGCGGCGGTCGTGGGTTCGAATCCCAGCTCGTACCAATGCGTTTTTCGGAACTTATGTACGGAATATTTACCGTTAGCTTTTCGGTGAAGGAAAACATCGTGAGGAAACCGGTCTAATCCCAATAAGGTCTAGTTTTCCCTCTGGGTTGGAAGGCCAGATGGCAATCGCTTTCGTAAAACTAGTGCCTATGCCAAATCTTGGGATTGGTGTCAAAGCGGACCCGGGCTCCTTTAGGGGCACAACCGGGAATAATAACGCTAGGAGGATGATGATATCTATTGAGAAAATCGCTTTTAATCCACATGTGAAGAAAGTAGACGTAGAACGTTAAAAGTACTATGATGTAGAACGTTAAATGTTTATTTTTGTTTTTTGTAAGTATATTTTATGCGAAATATTTTTTTTTACTTTTTATTAATTACCTATAACTTTTTTTACTTTATTTTTTACTTTTTTTTTACTTTTTTTTTACTTTTTTTTTACCCTTTTTCTGATTTTCCTCGCTGTAGTGAGGTGAAAAGATTTGTGCTATACACGCATGAAAATTAATTTTACGTCTCGTGTGTTGAAACACTCGCAGGTAAAATACAACTTTCCCCACTTGTATAACAAATAACTATGACACCTACGTTCATAGCACGGTCATGGTAAGGTCATGGTATGATACAGTGTAGTGGGTAGATACCCTTAAGTCCTTCATACCCGTTCTGCCTGCCGGAGAGGACGGGATGCGTAAACGCATTTCCCCAAAGTTAATAAAAAAAGAAAAAGGGCTACCTACTCGTCCAATAAAAAACATTTATCAATATAGAATTGACCTTTGGGGTGGACATTAGCTATATTGTATTCTGCCGCTTCACTTGCGCTTACTGGCGCGAGGGAGCTAGTTATAAACAAGTGAAATCAAAAGATTTTTCGAAAAACCAAACTGCTGTTTTCCAATATAGCCTATGTCACTCCCACGATTATGAGGAATCGAATGACACCTCATATGTCGAAATCCGTCAAACGGTTTAATCTGCAGGGCGTGTCAAAGAATAAGACATACACACATACATACATACTTACATACATACATATGTACATACGCTCGAAAAACATAACCCTCCTCTACTTCGGCAGTTGGGTAATAAAGGCAAACAGGTTATAAGTTATTAACATAAGATACAAGTACTTTGTTCTAGCCACATGAATATTTACTAGTGGCACTGTGAACAGTGTGAACTGTACTATCAGGGGAACTGTACGTACATAAATTCATAAATATTAGGGGACAATCTTACACAAATAGATCTTGGCCCATAATTAGTCTCAATAAGGCTTGTGTTATGGGTAGACGACGATATATTTAATAGATATAAATTTTTAAATGCATAGAAACCATCCAAGACTCAGAAACATATATATTCATGCTCGTCACACAAATATTCAGGACCATCAAATTCGTAGGCGGTGTCACTACCAACTAGGCTAACCTGTTAAAATGAGGACATCAATGTTAGGACTGAAACTATTTGCTATATGCGACTGTTTTCTATTATCTATATGTGAGTGTTTTCTAAAAGCTTTTACGTCATACCTGACCATAAAGTAGGAATTACCGCACGCTATGCGTGCTAAAAACCCCACTTCCTGGCCAGATAGAGACGTAAAATGTTGTACTCACCACGGGCGGTAACAAAGAAAGCCTCAGAGCGCATATTTATCGCCCTTGCCTTCGGCTCGGGCGTCAAATACCTGCGATCTGAGACATTATTTGTTTAACCGCCCTAGGTAAGTAATGTACTATTTATATATATTTATCTATATTCTCGTGACAATTTATTATATTTCAGTGGCAAAGGGTTACAGGTTAAAGATCACTTTGTGCATTTTGTGATTTTTAGGTGCGTGTCAATAATGGGACGGATTCAAACAAAATTCAAAAATTCAAATCCGGGATCGCCAGCTTCGTAAGTTATATCCCCTAAAAAACATTCCATGTAAAAAATTGGCCAAGTCTCGAAACTCTTCCACCTTTAAAAGTTGTGAGATATTTTGTAGAGCCAAGTCAGGCATTCTTATTCATCTTTATTTGCTTGCTAAATAAAATTGTGCAACTTGGGAATCACACCACTTTAATACTGCATTTGTTTATTTTTCGAATTCGAATGGCTTCTAGAAAAGGATGGTACAGCCGTGCCTCTTTGTTTTGCTCGACATGGCGGGGACACTGCCGTGCCCCCAGATCAGTATCACCTAGGCTAAACTTGTCATGAACCTTTGGCTTGCTGAGTTTAATTTCAGGCTTACTAAAATAAGTCGAATCAACAAGCTTAGTCGCTAGGCAGTCGTTGTGCGTCACGGGTAAGCCCTAAAAGGTTAAGCTTACCATGATGTTCCCACATCCCACATTTACATATTCAAATATAAAATCATCGTGAGATATTTAACACCTGAAGGCGCGGTTGGATTGTGGTGTGGCACGACGGAGTTAGAGACAGTAGGTCATTACATTATCCCGGGTACCTATATTTTTCTAATTTTAACCGCTACTAAGTCTATAGCAATAACTAATATGACCTAGAAAGCCCATCCCTTATTATGTCTACTCGTAAAATACTGCTTATATGTAGATGGCGTTACTAGTTTATGATACGTACCCGCATAGCAGCAGCATCTACATATAAGCAGAGGGGTAATCGCGTAACGTCCCGAACGCGCGTTAGGAAAATTTAACTGTCATTTTTCCATATTAAAAAGTGGCATTTAGATCTACCTGACGCGCGTACAATGCGTTACGTGATCGACCTGAGGGGTAATCACGTAACGTTCCGAACGCACGTCGGTACCTACAATTTAACTGTCAATTTTCCATATAAAAAGTGAAATTTAGACCTACCAGACGTTCGTTCGTACAATGCGAAACGTAATCGACCTACTGCTGTATTACACATATAGAATAGAATAATAGTCTGTCTTTTAGGCAGTCAAATGTGAATCGCCTATTATAATAGTAAATAGAGAAGAGTTGGTTATGGTTTAAAATGGAAAGAAACAAAACAAATTCAACTCTGTTCGTGGCTCATTTCGTGGCACAAAGCTGAGTGGCAGCCATTTTAGCATGTAATCATTATGTCTGTAATTTTTTGTCTGTTATCCTACAAATGTGCTAAATGTTTATTTACACATATACATACACATAATATTACATATTACATATTTTCTTTCTTTCTTTCTTCTGTTCCAATTTAGAACGGTATGAATTTCTTTGAAGTGGAGAATGCCTTTTAATAGGTCTTTGGGCGGCTTGAGGTTAATGGAGTAAAAATAATAGTGTTTCTCGAACATGCAATGAAATTTCGTCATTCCGTGCGTTATAACAGGCTTCAAAGTATCACGTTTCAGGTGGAAGAAGAAGAGAGATAACTGTAAAGGAATTTCATAGGAAATTGAAGGCCGGGAAGTATTTTTTTTATAATTTCACTCCACAATTTGTGGCAATGGTCACGGAGTTCAGCTATGAAAATTTGTTTGATTTCTTGAAGTTTTTTTTATTTATTTTATTGCATGTTTGAGAAAAGCACTATACATGCCTAGCCGTGAAAAGGGCTTGCCGGGTGAGTAGGTATAGACGGCTGACCGTAGGGAGGCCGGATAGTGATACGATACTTCTTTCCCGGCGGCTGCAGTAATGTACAATTTCTCGGTAAACTGGCTTTCTTTACTCACTCCCAATTTTGGCTATAAGTAGTCCAAGTTGTTTAACAAAATGTTCATTATCTAAAAAAACCCAGAAATGGTACGTTTAACAAAAAATCCTTATAATCAGTAAAGCTAAGTGCATCCGATATGACCCGTTACTGTTCAAAGTACCTTTTCATTACTTGGTCCAAGACTACTTACCTCAAATCAAGTCACATTATTTTTTATTGTTTTTAGTCCTAAGTTAATATTTTAGTTATCATTGTAATTTGTGTTACTAACCAAAAATATGGATGTACACGTCCGAAATAAAATTTTGAATTGAATTATTGTATCATGGAACTGTTTGTTCTATTTAATGTTTAGCAGTGGCTTTTCAGTGAAGGTAATTCATGAGGTCTAATCACAATAAGGTCTAATTTTCCCTCTGGGTTGGAAGGTCAGATAGCAGTCGCTTTCGTAAAGTGCCTATGCCAAATCTTGGGATTAGGTGCCCAAGAGAACTCTTTTGGGGCACAACCGGGAATAACGCTAGCAGGATGATGATGATGGCACAGTTTGGCCTACTGTAATTGTCTCAGCCATCCATATAATCCCAAACACGCCTATTTGGGCTGAGCCAGCCATCTTTGCGTGGGTCTGATTACTTGTTATGAAGCTGAATTGGACAGGGGCTTAAATTAAGTAATTAGACCCACAACCGCTTTTAAAACTTGACCCTAAAATACCTTGAACAGGTCGTTCATATTTTAGCGGAAAGTGGGGTTTTAATTAGGTTTAGATTTGCTAATGAGTTTTGGAACGAAGTTTCTTACAGCATTACGGTGGAAACACGTGGCGAATGAGAGCTTTGTTAATAAGTAAAATAATTATATGGTAAATGTCCGTATTGTTCACCTCTACTGTTTTGACACAAGATTGAAAAAATCATCATGTAATAGGCCAGTGTCGGGCACTGGGACGTTTGCCATACTAGGGAATCATAATTGTATACCAATCAAGTCCCAAACTAAGCAAAGCGAAGTTTAGGCACTAGACGGCAATAAACATTATTAAAAAAACGGCCAAGTGCGAGTCGGACTCGCACATGAAGGGTTCCGTAAAATAAATTGCTTTTTACGTTTATGACGTATAAAAAAAAACTACTTACTAGATCTCGTTCAAACCAATTTTCTTTGGAAGTTTGCATGGTAATGTACATCATGTATTTTTTTTAGTTTTATCATTCTTATTTTAAGTTACAGGGGGGGGGACACACATTTTACCACTTTGGAAGTGTCTCTCGCGCAAATTATTCAGTTTAGAAAAAAAATATGTTAGAAACCTCAATATCATTTTTAAAAACCTATCCATAGATACCCCACACGTATGGGTTTAATGAAAAAAAAATTGAGTTTCAGGTCTTAGTATGGGGAACCCCAAAATTGATTGTGTTTTTTCTATTTTTGTGTGAAAATCTTAATGCGGTTTACAGAATACATCTACTTACCAAGTTTCAACCGTATAGCTCTTACAGTTTCGGAAATAAGTGGCTGTGACATACAGACGGACAGACAGACAGACAGACATGACGAATCTATAAGGGTTCCGTTGTTTGCCATTTGGCTACGGAACCCTAAAAATGCATTTATTTCGGACAACTTTAAAAAGGTCCATAGGTTGTTAGTAGGTACTAGAAGACTTACATAACTATGTTAGGCCTTAAACTTAAATGTAGGGAGGACCAGTGCCTCAGTAGGCTACCGTCCCATCTGTCGGCCACCACGTTCAGGAGACTGTGGCGGCTGGCGCGCACCCTGCGGAGCGTCGCGGCGCTTGCGCAGTGTCGCCCCCGTAGATAAATAAATACTTAAATACATAGAAAACATCCATGACTTAGGAACAAACATCACACAAATAAATGCCCTTACCAGGATTCGAACCCGGGACCTCCGGCTTCGTAGGCAGGGTCACTACCAACTAGGCTACAGGAGGCTTCCATACAACAAACGTGATTTTTTTGCCGTCTTTATAGATAATAGTACGGAACCCTTCGTGCGCGAAACTCGCACTTGGCCGGTTTTTTTTTGTAATTCAGTCATCACAATGCAAATAATAGAATAATGTACTTTATTGAATTATTCGACAACCGTTTTAGGTTAGCACTTTCACTGCCAGGAACCCCTAGCGACAGTTACGCCGTAGGCACTTTCCGCTTCATAGATAGGTACGGAGAGAACCACGGAATCGGCTACGAGCGCAGCGCGTAGCGATTCTTAGCAGTAAATTACTTTAAATACAGTAGACATACCTACGTACCTAGTCGGAACAATTCTTTCCAATATTAATATGTTATTCCTAGTTTAACAGACAGTCCCGAAATACCTGACTCAACCATTCAGTGCATTCCCATGAAACGTGAAGTGGGTACGAGTATAATATGCCAAAAATCTCAAGATACAAAAATGATGCACTAGTACGGATGTTCCGATCCGACATTCGACTCTTGTTACAAAACCTCCGAAATATGTCTCGATTTTCCGACGTAAATTAGCGTTGGAGGCAAAGCTCACCGCCCTTTTTCGCTTGGAAATTTTATTGAACAAAAGGCTCAACACTTTCACATCTTAATTGCAATTCAATATATTTCGCGCACTCTTTTTGATAGCTTAAGCCGAGCACTCACTAGCAAGCTGTAACTGTAACCAAACGGGTACAGTAACCAGTTGTTCGCGAACTGATCGCGAACGGCTTGCAATGAGCCGATAAATGACAATCCCGCAGTTACGTACACTCTTGAACCTCGTTACAATTACTGTTCGGTTATGGTTACATTTCGCTAGTGAGTTTGGCTTTAGTACAGTCGCCATCACATACATCGGTACACTATAGGTGTTCAAAAATATCGGCACATGCACCCTAATGCCTTGAAAATAGAGGTGTGTTCCGATGTTTGTGACGTGCTTGTTTACTCCGATGTATGTGATGGCGGTACATACAGCGCGCGTGTGTGTGTGTGTTTGCAAGCAGTGAAACACTTAGGAATCAAATTGTGAAACGAAATACATGTCTCAAATGGTCCGCAGTATAAAATATTCCGCTGCACATAATACGCCACTTGGGCGCCGTATCTAAACCGAGCTTCACGACCGACCTGTGCCTAATTCAGACCTTTATTTCTGTTATATAAAGAGGTCAAATTACACTTTTAAACTCGAATAGGGCATTAAATTTCAATGATGTCTGGTTATTTTCAGGGGTTTTTAATGAGTGGGCGTAAAACGGTTACCTTTTTCTGACATTTATCTTAATGTGGTCAGAAGCTATTAACGTGTGAGGGTAATAATAATGTACGTACCTAACCTACCTAAGTAATGTTTAACTACCTGCCCCCGTGGCGTTGCTGCCATAATGTCCAACCTGAAGATCCATTCTTATATTATAACATTCGTCTAGAAAGAATCAGTAAAAGCACATAACAGACACAATTAGATAAATTAAACCCAAAGGCTGTCTGGAAGAGATTGTAATTTTTCGATAAAATCGCCTATTTTGACTGCCATTGCTCAATGCTCATGTTTAATTTTTTGCGGTATTTTGTGGATTATTTGTATTGTACTTTATTTAAGTTAAGTAGTACATACAGTGAATATGCACAATATGCACATCCTCTTTAATACCGATTGGAAGTAATTTGTGATAAATTCTTCTATTACCCATAGGAGCTTCAAAAACAAGCTGAACTTTATATTCCCGGAATACTCACCCGCGCTCATTTGTTTTATTTATAAACGACCCATAACGCTGACAATAATTCAGACGACCAAAATGCGGAAATCGTAAAACGCGATATACAGAATAAATTGCGACTATCATTGTCCCGGAATAAAAGTAGGTGCAACGTTGCGCTTTTCTTAAAATTTGATTTGTGCTTTCAAGTATCTTTTTACGTTTCCTTGGATGACGTTTGGGTCGCCATCACATACATCGGAGCAAACAAGCACGTCACAAACATCGGAACACACCTCTATTTTCAAGGCATTAGGGTGCATGTGCCGATATTTTTGACACCTATAATAGTGTACCTATGTATGTGATGGCGACTGTACGTACTTATAAGGCTTATGTCAAAATTTTAGCGAATAGATGAATATTATTGACGACCGCTTTAGCCTAGTTGGTAGTGAACCTGCCTCCGAAGCAAGAGGTCCTGGGTTCGAATCCCGGTAAGGGCATTTATTTGTGTGATGAGCACGAATATTTGTTCCTGAGTCATGGATGTTTTCTATGTATTTAAGTATTTATTTCTCTATATAAGTATTTATGTCGTCGTCTAGTACCCATAGTACAAGCTTTGCTTAGTTTGGGACTAGGTTGATTTGTGTAAGATTGTCCGCAAATATTTATTATTTATTTTATTCGTGTTTTTTATCAATAATTTTCATTTAAGTGCGTAGTTAGATGGTTATTACTGAAGCGTGGCTATTTCTTAAGATAAGCTGGAGAATAAACCATATCCGTGTAAAATTTTATTTCATGTTAATTTATACTTTGACCTTACTACGAATCAGAAAGAAAATAAAAACATTAACCAAGCTCTATGTGTAGGTATTCAAGCAGTTCTTAGTTTTATCTATGTAGTTAGCATAATAGTCATACATAATACAAATTAGTAGACAACAGACGAGGATGTATTTATACGGATTTATGAGTCAACAGTACTCAACAGTACTCGTCGGAATCCAATAAGTCGTACTCGTACGTCACTGTGAAACTTATATGGAGATAGGACTAGCACACGATACTAGGTAACCGTACATGATAATTGTTGTATGGCGTTTAATTGATATGTTGAACATAACCTACTTATACACGTGACTTTATAGTAGGCAATGAGCACATCTATACTCCTAATAAAAAATGCCAGATGTGTCCAAATAACCAGGATATATACGACATTCTGCCAAGTGCATTTGTTCAGCGAACGAGTAATTGATACGAACGAGCCTTGCACCTTGACCGACCACAGAGTTACCTCACAAAGACACATAACCTCTTTGAAACTAAAATGATCTGAGTCATAAGCCAGTTCATTCTACACTCAATCTAAAGTAAATAACAATAGAGCACTTGTTCGGTTGGTACAGTTTAAGAATTCTACATTCTTTAAAACATAAAGCAAAACGTAATAAGTGGAGAAACATGCTGCATGCTACTTTAATACGGTGTGTCCGTTAGATTCAGAACGTGTTTTCTCTTCTTCTGTTGAGTTGTTTATTTTTGTTTTACAATTAGTGTGATAATCAGGCATCGGAGTATTTTTAGCACAGTAAGACTAAAGTGAGCTATGGAGTCGTTGTAAGTATTAACATAAAATTTTTACTCATACTCATTCTCATTAATTTAATTCATAAAATAAATAATAACTATAAAAAATACACCACCATCTTCATTGACGAATAACAAATAATATGAAGGGTCCACGGAAATAACATGTCTAGTCACTTTTTTTTTTCAAAATGACATTTTGATGTCAAAATGTTGCGCTCGTTATGAACTATTGCGAGACATTCAATTTTCTCAATTCATTCGTCAATGAAGATAGTGGTGTAATTTTTCATAGTTATTATTTATTTTATGAATTAAATGAATGAGGATGAGTAGGAGTATAAATTTAATTTTAAAGCTTACAACGACTCCATAATAGCTCACTTTAGTCTTACTGTGCTAAAAATACTTCGATGCCTGGTGATAATGTTTGTATTATTTAAGGCCAAAGAAATGTATATCGGGTAAGATTCCTAATGATTCTTAATAATGTAGATGTAATTTTTCAAGAATAGTATTTTATGCAACTGTTGTATAAGAAGGGTCTTAAAAGGCGAGTGGCGTGGGTTGCGATGCGAGCCTTGGCGAGCATCGCAATTAAAGACGCCACGAGCGTTTTTAGACTAGTTATACACCGTTGCATACTATACTTTTTCTACGACAAATTTTTAATAAATAGCAGACTACAGAATAGTTAAACTTTTCAGGCAGCAAGTTTTCTATTCGCACTTTTGCTACTCACGCAATTTCTTCAAGAGTGCAGTTATTAATTTCTTCGACCATTTTAAAAGGAACGTTCACTTTTGTCTTCACAAACACGAATAAAATCTTAATAGTTTAGGACTAATAGTTTATCATTTTTCGTCTTTTCATTTTGAACTGTATTTTGGTGGGAAATCGGAAATGTGACAGCTCTTGCTTATGGTTTGTTTTGTTTTTAATTTGTTTGCACTTGCCATCCGAACCAAACCAAATCCGGACCCGGACCGAATTCGAACTGTTTATTTTTATAAATAATACCAAGAATTTATAAAACATGTAATTTAACACACAATAGATGATGATTTATTATTATTGTAGTAAATAATTTATAATATACAAATGTAAAATCGTAAATAAATACTTTTATTTCGAAATATTTGTTCATGAAGTTGGCACCACTGCAATATAGCGGCCGATTTTAAAAAAAGTTAAACAGTGCTTTTATGAAAAATGTATGAACCAAAAAAGTACGCTAAACAGTTCGTTTTTGACGTCTTATTAGTGGTGTCATTGTATTTGAGCTACAGCCTATATAAATGACAGATAACGGTACAGGAGTAGAAAAATATATAAAAGAGCCGAGTAGTATGGCACGCAAGTTTCAATATGGAGGTCGTGAGTTCAATTTGGACCCCCGGCTCGTATCACAGAGTAAAAAAAAAACTTATGGACGTAATATCATTTGATATTTTACACAAGCGTTTCGGTGAAAGATAACATCGTGAGGAAGCCGGTCTAATTTCAACATGGCCTAGTTTTCCCTCTGGGTTGAGAGGTCAGATGGCAGTCACTTTCGTAAATCTAGTGCCTTCGTCAAATCTTGGCATAAGGCAGACCTCGGGATCAGATACAACCGGGCAAAACGCTACGAGGATGATGACATGAAAAAAAAAATTATCAAATCAAACTTTAAAGAAGTGTACCTATATTCAATCTTAAAATCCAAACGATCAATAAACGTGTCAGGTATATTATGTTGTTTATAAATTAACGAGTTTAAGCACACTATTAGAAACATATTTTTTAAATACACTATCAGCCAGTAAATGTCAATCGTAATGTTGGGCAGCGTAACTAAAACCATAGTAAGATAAATTTTTCTTTGCGCCATCACTAAAGAAATTCTCGGGTCTCGCTAAATTTATACCTAATTTATTTATTGAGTCGGCTCATTGAACCTGAAACCTCAGGCACAATACACAAAGCAACTCAATAATTTATTCATATAAATGTGAATGCACTGTACCAAACAAAGTGTACAGTCAGAACACAAAGATGCTCTTAGTTGCTGACAGTTATGCGGTTAATACCTTTGCTAAACGATGTAGGGAGGACCTGACAATAACAAAGAAACAGTTCATGATTATAATTAATAGGCAATAGTCTAGTCAATGGTGTATTGTAACAGGTTACCTATCATAAACTCGAAAATTGTTATTCCGATTATTAAAATCCCGAAAAGGTTTCGCTTTATTTTAGTTGGCCGAAATTTTGTTTGTCCGAAATTACATTTCCCATATTATTATTTTCCCAATACTCATTTCGTTGCAGTTTTGATTCGCTTATGATTCGAATAGACACTTATTAAAATTCCGAAGTATCATTGTCAACTAGATTTAAGTGCCGAAAAGTATTAAGCTCGAAATATTATTATCCCGCTACACCAAAAGATCAAAAGTGTAGCATGTCAAATTCCGTTTCCTAACGCACGGCAATTGTTTTAACCTAACCTAAACCTAACCTAACCGCCAGCGTGTCGACGTCACCCCGCTTCGCGGGGTGCCTATTTCCGCTCTAAGGGACACAAGATAACCCTAACCTAACCTACCATAAATACAATTGTTTCGATTGTTTTTTCTTTACTGCGGGGGGCTCCGCCCCCCGAACCCCCTTTTTGGTCTTTTTAGGAACTCATGCAGCACTTTATGAGATTTTGTGACGGTAAAATGATCCCTTAAGGGCATCAGAGAGGATATACCGTAACGCATCCGTTACTGGCCGCACAGCAGGCCAAACGGGAAAAAAAAAAAAAAAAAAGGTAACATGATATTAGGGAAAATGAGATTTAGATCTTACGTAGCATCGGAGTTATGAAAAGGTGGTAAACAAATCGGTTGTCAAATTATAATGTTGGCAATCGTTCTTCTGGTTATTGATTTTCGGGAAAACGTTAATGTGGGAAAACAAACCAGCGGAATTTCAAAAGAATGGTAAACAATGTATATGGGTTATAATATAAGAATTCGGTGAACCGTTTTCGGACAAGTGAAAATCGGACAAGAGTTATCGAAACATAGTAGTTACCATTGTAACAATATGGTCGTCGACAAAAATAAATAAAGTACATTGTTGTAGAGACTACAAAGTAGGCAATAGAATAGACAAGTGAGTTCGGGGTAAACGCCGAAGGAGATAAATAAGTGCATCTATGGCCGAGACATAACATAGTGTTTTTCACGCCTACTGGGAGGGAAATACAAAAAATTATTATAAATGAAAATCAAGATCATAGACTGTTCCAACTGGACTAAATACAAACGCATTGATGGACAGTTTTAATTCATAGTTCGTGAGACGTTCAACTAAATAACCACAGTTTTGAAGCTTGTATGATCTATCTGACCATCTTTTGCCACATATCCAAGTAGTTGCGTGAAAAATAAATTGTTCCCATTATCATTACCAATTGAAGATTTTGAAATTCAAAAGGATCAAAATTGGACTCTGTTTAATTCACGCTAACAGAGCGCTATTCACGTTTCATAAAAAGTTGCAAATTTTACAATTTGTGTCAACACCTGCGAGTGAAATACTCATATTTGTGTGGTGTAAGCTCTATGCATTCACAATATAAATGCAAATCATTATCACATGTTCTTTGGAGGTAACCGACCGGTTACACACCACCTCTAGCAAATCTGTTGATCGACTAAAGAAGGGATCTAGTGTTCTTGTACTATCGTACTATTTAAGGCATTTTGACACTTACTCCTATATTTTACTTTAACCTCTAAAATGTTTGAACTGAGCTCGGTCATCTAAAATAGTGCTTAATTGTATACTTTATATTAAGGTGTTCAGAATATTAATTACGTATTTGCTGTGCTGTCATTTGGCAATAGCATTAGTCAGTGTGAAGATTGGCATAAACCTTTATAATAATTTACCTATTATATTGGTTAGCTGTCTAGACCAGACTATGCAATTTTGAATAAACACCTCAATTTAAAATGTTAAATTGTGGTGTGTGGTGTGGAATAATAACCGTCTTAGGTTGGACTCGCGTACAAAGGTTCCGTTCTATGCTCACATTATTTGTAACTTTTAATACACTTGATGATAAATTATCGGAAATAGACATACACACACGGTTTAAAATTAAACTAAAATTATACGCGTATAATGTCGAAAACAGTAGCCCAAGTATGTTTTTCTGAGGCTTATAATTATTAGGAATTAGGAAATACAATTTAATTAAGTTAAAGTATCCAGCGGAGTCCTGCGACCTTTACCAGGTCATCAGTCCACCTTGTGGGGGGCCTACCCACGCCGCGCTTTCCGGTAAGTGGTCAACATTCGAGAACCTTTCCGTCCCAACGGCCATCGGTTCTACGTACAATTAGTGATGAATGATGAGTCCGCTGGATGCGGGTGGCGCAGGACCGGCCATTGTGGCACTCTTTGGGGGAGGCCTATGTCCAGCAGTGGACGTCTTTCTGCTGATATGATGAAGTTAATAGTATGAACCAAGTTTTTTGTACCTACTCATACATCTAAAACACTCAGTCTTTTCCGAATATTACTGTAACTCTATCATTTTGCGACGATATGTCTTAGATTTCCCAGAAGGTTTCGGGATGAAATGTGGGAACTATGTCTTGGCAATCCACTTACCGCCGCTTCCGTCTGTCATCTGTCTTTACCGTTGACAACGTACTTTAGGATATTCACAAGTTTTATTTCAGGTTTCCGATATACAGTCATAAATTGCCATGCTGCCAGCCTTCTGGGCACCTTGTTAGCTAGAGTTGATTTTCTATTTGCAAATATTGTATGCATTAGTTTTATTTTAGTAGTTCTATTTATGAAAAAAACTAAAAAATTACAACAGAAATTTAAAAAAATATTAACAACAAAAACCTTCACGAAGCTAATATTTCAAATTCAAATTATTTATTTCAGACCAAGGTCCATATATTGTCCGGTACATTAAGAAAGAACTTGTAATTAAACTAAAGCTTTAAAATGTGCATAAAATTGGACCCTCTCACCATAGTTCCAATGATGCTGGCAGCGTCTCCTCCGTGAATCGCTACACTAATGCGTTGAGTGCAAACGCTGCCAATTAGAGAGACACTCCATCACCTGCCTCACCCACGTCTACCGTCCCGCAAACCCATATGGTCCGACTGCAAGCTACAGGGCTCGGAGCCAGTATCCATTTGGAGTGGAAGAAGCAGTGGCAGGAACAGGATGGAGCCCCTAACATAGACCCCACTAGAACTCCAACGGGCTTTAACGAACACCGCAAGACCTGGGTCACTCTGAACCGCATCCGGACGGGCGTTGGGTGCTGCAATCACAACCTACACAAGTGGGGCATATCAACAGCAGCTGACTGTGACTGTGGTGCGCTAACACAAACCGTCCTACACATTGTTGAGGAATGCCCCAGAAGACTGTTCACGGGAGGTATGGATGAGCTAATGGAGCTGACCCCTGCAGCAAGGGACTGGCTACTCAACTTAGATATTAAATTGTAATCTTTTAAACTTGTACTCATTGTTAGTATTAATTTCAACTTTATAAAAGCCATACGATATAATAATAATAATAATAATGCGTTGAGTGAGGAAGCTGTCGGCTCTTTAATCCACTGTGAAATATATCAGTATTTTAGCCAGGTCCTTAAACAGTTGGCGAGCAGTTGGACCCCATGGGCCAAGAGTCTCAACACCGAACGGAATAAAAGTATATATTTGGTGCCGAGACCCCTATATTTATGAATTTTAAGTTTTTTTGCTTGTTCGGTCGCCACATCAGGATAGTTAGCTTAAGCCAGATTCATACATTTCTGACGAGCGAGAAATCGGAGCTCGGCTACATTCAAATTGAAACCAACCAAGTTTTCAAAAAGATCTACTCGTGTCATTGCCAGTTGCCAGTAACCTTGTATCTAGATTTTTTCCTCGTGAACTCAAGTCATGATCTCTTTTTATTCTAATTTAATGAGATTAGTCGAGTTCTTGAGAACACAGCGACTTTCCTTATTTGTTCATTACTATGTATAAGTCAGCCGTGGATTAACCTACAAAGCAACGTTATACAAGTTGTATTGAGTCAACTTACTGTATTGCATAGTAATGAACCATTTTTACATAAAATGCACGAGATCCAATTAAAATACTTTGTTAATTCAAATCAAGTATTTGCAAGGTTGCGATCTGAGGCTTAACTCAGTGTTTAGAGACGTCTTTATTTATTTAGACAAGGTAACAAAATGTAAATTATTATACACGTTATTACACATATTTAGCAAAGTTCTAAGAAATAAATATTATATTTACATTTCTACAACAACCAAGCACAAAATACTAGCTACTAAAATAACAAATCGAAATGAGATAATTAAGCAAGAGTCTAATTTATTGTAATTAACTTAAACAAACTTAAGTGAGATCACACAGTACATTAATGAAATCGTGTAATAAACATTTGTAACTATAGGACAATTTTGCAACACAAGTCTTAAATTTATTGAAACTTAAATGGAATATATCAATATCATTTTACACATATTATTGTAGGATGTACACATACGAGCCAGGGGAGGATTGTGTAGGGTGACATTGTTGGAAGCTACTGGTAATAGAAACTGAGCAGGACTGCGACTTTGTCTAGAATATTCATTTACTTTCCTTCTATTTTGCAAACTTTCAATTTCGAAATGTTGTAGTCTGTCTTCGTATGTCGGTATTGTCGGTAGTTTTCGTTTGAGTCGCAATTTTTACACTATACACTAAATAAATGTCTTGATGAAATGAGCGTACATACCTATTATCTACATGTACTGACACTATAGGCGGCTAGCACAACTAGAAAGAGTCAGTACCTAAGTAGTACACAAGAACACAACTGCCTGCAAGTGCTGCCGAGTCGCGTCGTGTCTTGGCAATCATCATCCTGGCTGATTTCGACCACGGCGACTGCAAAAAAAGGAAGAAAACCTGGCTATCTGGAGTGTCGTTCGTGAGCTCTCAGATGACTGACATAGCCTATCTTTGCAGAGAATGTGCGACCACATTCCCTACAGGTCAGCAACCCTCCGACAAATTTGTAGTGGATTATTAGCGTCGAGCTCGTTATGTCTTCGTTCTTCAAAGGCTTACATATGTAACCTTCACTGTATGCCTCCACTTTGGCCGATCTTGGGCCAAAATCTCCCAGCGCGATAGATGGATGATATTCAAATTCAAATTATTTATTCCAGACCAAGGTCCATATATTGTGAGTAACATTAAAAAATAACTTGCAAGCTTAGTATATTAGTAGTTACATAATTGGTGTCCATGACTGTCAAGATTACTTGACGTACGTCAAAGTAGTCGACTAACTGAACCCAGTGCCACATAATCGGACAGTTAAATCTTCCAGCAATATCAACTCGCATTGTACATATTAGAAAGAAGAGTAAATCGTAGGCAAAACCTAGTTCATTAGTTGTATAAACATCTCACATTTCGTTACAGCTACCCAAAATGCTCCACACTGGAACCGCACACATAGACATCAACAAAGAACGTCCTTCCAAAGCATATCTCTATTTGCAGATAGGTACCTGATTATCTGATACCTAAGTATTTCTAATTGCTATTCAAACAATGAAGTGTGCTCCTGACATTGTCTGCTTATTATCACAGATGAGTTGCTAACTTTCTATTTAGAAAGATAATCACATTTACTTTTACCAAATTCTAATCTCTTCAAATTGTAGATGATTAATAATTGGGTATTTGACAACAGTGAAAATAAATTGTTTTTTCATTAGCAACAGAAGTATCAAGCTTTCATTTATGTTCGCTATTTTAAGATTTTTAAAGTCCGTGGAGTCCCAGCGTCCTCAATCTTTTCAAGGAGCTCTCAAAAATATTTGCCGACACCGCCGGGGACCGCAGAGCTGGCAGCTTCCTCGCTCAACGCATTAGTATTGCGATTGCGATACAGCGAGGAAATGCTGCCAGCATCTTCGGCACCATGCCGCGGTGGACCCCTTAGTTTAGTTATAAGTAGTTTTTTTTTTATATATTTAGTGCCTGTGTTTATGTTAGTTTTAAGTTTATATTTTAAGTTGCATGTAATCCATAATAAATATCTCTAGCATTTTTTAAATCGGATGAGTACTTAATTACGGGGTTTTCCCCTCTATACAAACACAAACCTTATCTCTGTGTAATGTAATTAGAAGTGGTCGTTAAGCACTCACGTACAATTTAGTTCTTGGGCATAATATTAATAGGTAAACATTTTATTTATTAAATATATTGGTATTTCAAGTGTACGAATAGTTGTAAAGGGCGACAGGGGTTATATACTTCTAACTATCAAGAAAACGAAAACATCCAACTGCTATAGTATAATACATGTTTCTACGGGTAATGGTCACAAAGGTAAGCCGCGGACAGATGGACGAACGGACAGACGGTCGTGGCGAGACTACAAGGCTTCCTTATTTACTACGGAACCCTAACAAACCAAGCGATTACATTATCAACAAATCCAAACCAAGCTGCCATTGTGTTATGTTAAGCCCTTGAGTGACGTAAAAGCCTATTATTTTCTTTCCTTAGCCGAAAACACTTTCCTACTTATTAACTCCCGTACCAATGGAGCCAGTAGGTAATTAAAGGATAGGTTTGCGCCCTCGCAAATAAAAAGGGAGTCCGTTTGGACAGCCGAACAGAGCGGACGTCGTAGCCCGAGAGCCCTTCTCGACCTTTCCTAACGCCATACAATTAAAACAAAGTCCCTTAGACAATAGGCCGGTGGTTACTCCAGATGTGCTTGCGCCCGCGCCTTACGCGAGTACAACCATTATAACGCGCGACTTAGTCATTGAGGCCTTTCGATTTTGGAAAATTGGGCCGGGTTGGGCGTGTGCACGGTGTGTTCATATATTGTAGGTTCAAATAGTGAGTGAAATTAAAGTGCGTGGCAATACAACTCTTCGGCAGTCGCAGTAATAGCAGCCCCGTACCCAGGGCGAGAGTCGCAGTATACAGAAATAATCCGGTGAGCTCTTTCCATTGTGCCCTGCCGCCGTAGCCGGCGCTCATTTGTAAACTTCCAGCTCTCCCCTCTGAGGGCTAGAGCATTGAGCCAAACGCCAGTCTTAGCGGCCTATCCATCTTGGGAATTTACCCGTGGTTCTAACACACATCTACTTGCCAAAGTGTACTCTTAACAGATAGATAACCACACCAAGACTAAATTGGTTCACGCCCAAACTAATGCCAACTATACAGCTTGATATATAGTGTACCTGCAATATATAGCACCCTGCAAACTCGCACACAACCCGTCACCTCTTGCTGAAATCAAAGGTCAAGAAAATCGGCACTCGTCTCACGCATAATCTCAATTACTTCCATTAGCCATATACTGAATATTTAATTGCGCCCCGAATTTTAATTAATTAATTATCTAGATACCATTTACTATTGCATGGAGTCGACTCATAACTTATCCCATTGAAACATAAACTAGAAACTAACATTAGAATACTCTAGAATATATACATGTGGATAAAGCGCAGACTAGATAGTCGAACCTAAAACCTTGCGGGGTCCAATACCACCATATTCTCCGCACACTTACAGTTGACTGATTCACAGACTCCGACAAAAGCCTCAATACACACAGGTCGCTGTAATAGGTATATGTACGGACAAGGTCATCGGATATCGACTCACACATAGGGATTTGCGAATCTATAATTGCACCCCAATCTTAATTAATTAGTTACCTAGATAACCATTTACTATTGCACGGATACGTCTCATAGCTCATCCCATCGCATAGGGCTTGGCGAATCTATAATTGCACCCCTAATCTTAATTAATTAGGTACCTAGATAACTTTTTATTATTGCACTATTGTTTACTAATGCATGTAGTCGTCTCATAGCGCATCCCACTGAAACAATAACTAGAAACTAACATCAGAATACCCTAGAATACCTACATGTGGAGAAGGAGCAGTCTAGATAGTCGAATCTAAAGCCTTGTGGTTCTCCGTACAGCTACATTTGACTGATCCACAGACTCCGACATATCTTAATACCTACGGGCCACTGTTATAAGTATTATAGATAGGGTAATCCGCAAGTGGCAAACGCATACGGGGTTCCCACGTAAGACAAAAATACCCGAGCAAAACAACATCACACAAAGCTCTGTCTTACGCAAATATTAAAGGAACATAGGCCACCATCTGGTTGGTCATCAAAAGCAACACTCAGGCAATTTCCTTACAAATTTAAGGAAGCATTGTTCTCTTCCGAAAATAACATTTGGCTAAAGGGTAACACAAGACCATTTTTCAATTTTATTGACGCAGACAATTCTATTGACGCCGTCAACATCTGTGACGTAATTTGCGCAATTTAAGACTTCCCGGTTAAATGATTTAGAAGTACTTAATACTCAACAGCCGAAGTAACAACCATAACCATATAATTCATTGTTGCATGTGTTTGTTTTTAATATCTCAGCTTCTTTGTTGCTTGTTGGGTCTAATGGTTGGTGCATTTAGTTAATAGGAAATTCATTTGGTTAAGTAAGGTTTTATTTATTAAGACATTCAGTGTATCATATCGAAATCTAGATTCAGGTGTTAGTAGTATTGTATATGGTGAGGGGTGACCTAGTAGCGTGTACCGAAACGGTATAAATTAGTGTTACCAATTGTATATACTATCAAGTAGGAACTCAGTAAGGGTCGGTAACCCAGGTTTAGTTCTTATATTTCAGTAACATAACAACTAGGCGTCACCATATACTCTACTTGCATGTAGAATTTTGATCATAGCTAGTTACTAGGATTTTCTAGTTTCTTCACCGTTCCGGTACCGGCGGTACCTACTTAGTTATTATTGATAGCCCAACGTCGAATACAAAAGAGCGCGGCAAACCCGAGACAAGAAGCAGAAACAATAGGCCTTATAGGCCACAGGAAAGAGTCCTTTTTGCGCCACTCCTATTCAATAAGGATTTAAAAAAAAAAAAAAAAAAGGTGTTATTACAAGCACACGTGCAGATACAGTGCACGAAAGGACGCAAATAAACGCCAGAAATAAAATCTCTCCGGCAAAAGTCAGAATGGATATTGTACCAATCCCAAAAGACGGAAACTGCTTGTATAGGTCGATCGCTGATCAATTGAACAATGTTATAGCATGCTGCCCGGGTCAGTATGATCACAAAATCGTCAGAAATGAACTGGCAAGCTACGTTTTAGTCAACAAAGACGACCCGAGAATAAGGGAAGCCCTATTAGGCAGTGTAATAGATTCGATGCCCAACGAAGATGCTAGAACAATACAGCCGACCCCAGGGCAAATTGATACTTACATTAACAACCAATTTCTAGAGAGTAATTGGGGAGGAGAAGACATAATAATTGCTGCCTCGGAATTCTTTGCCGTTGATGTATACATACATGGATGTTATACACACCCCATTGTGTATAAAGCCTCGCTGACACTCACTGCCCCGGCAAGACCCATTCACTTGCACTTTAAAGACCACCATTACGACAGCGTTAAACTACACGATTACGACAGGTACGGGACTAGGGTTTCCGACCCGGACGCGACCTGTATGGGACTATCCGGATCCGCGGATCGGGACCCCGATATTTCCGTGCGAGTTGGGTCCGGATAGCAAACCTTATATGAGACACCCACGCTAAGTTCAGAGGTTAGCCCTTGCCCAAGTATGAAAATCGACTCCAGCCCACAGTCAACGCCAAGTATTAATAATTCAATTGGCTTGCAGGATGTTGACTCGACCGGCCACAGGTTAGTGCGCCAAGAATCAACAAGCAAAACAAAGCCATTCGCCCACACACAGAACGTCAATATTGCAACATGGAACGTGCGAGGCTGTGCCACACAACATGATAAACTAAATATAGATCAAGAACTAGCAGAGCACCAAATCACCATTGCAGGGCTGCAGGAAACGCACCTCGCTAGGGGAACATTCTCGTCTGACAATTATACATGGATCTTAAGCGGTGGTACACGCGCAACAGAAAAGCGAGGTATAGCAATCCTTATTAATAAAGCGGCACGATATGAAATCATAAAGACCTATAACAGCTCGAACAACATACTCGCAATACACATTAGACTGGAATTACCTGCTCACAACAAAGCTAAGGAGTTTTTCTTCATCAATACACATATGCCGTCGAACTCCACAACATGCTTAGGAAGGATTGGGGTGCTATTACACCGTATGCCCAAAAATGCAATACCTATACTCCTAGGTGATTTTAACGCCCATCTGGGTAAATGTGACGTCACGCACCAATCTCCATATGTTTGTAGAAAAAACCTCCTGCACGAGGTATCAAATTTTAACGGCACCCTATTATTAAACTTTTTGGAACAACACAACCTAGTAGTAAAAAGTACTTGGGGTCGTCCATCAAGTAAGATAACATGGAGAATGGGAAAAAAAGCATCTCAAATTGATCACATTGTATGCAGCCGTGCTAATAATGCGCACTTCCTAAACATACAAGGCAAATGGTCCCAAAAGGTTCAATCTGATCACAAGATCATATGGGGAACAATAGTAAGTCACAACAACATTCCTAGCATTAAAGCGACACAGTATACACAACGAAATATTAACAGCAACACGCATGCATTCCAATTCAATCATAAAAAAGTTAACTTTGAAGCACTCCAGAGTAAGAAACATCTCGACAATTTCCAAAAGGAAGTCAATGAAAATCTTGCGTCCCAAGTAGAAACGATCGCACAGGACAGTGGGCGGACTAATAAGAATTTAACATGGGACGAGCTTAATGCAATTTTGAAAAAGTCGGCCCGGGCGATCCCGTCCCACGCAATAATAAGATCTAGAGAGAGCAGGATCGCCCAAGCCCAATTGCAAAAGGCGCTCTTCCTAAAATACAAATTTCCAAAAGTTTCTATCCACGGTAGGAACCTTAAATTAGCAAGAAAAAACGCTCGAAAAGTAGAGGAAGAAGACGACGAATTAGAATGTTCACGGTTCTTTCAGGGTTTAAGTAGAGCCCATAGAGCAATGCGTATGAAAATAACATATAAATATTTGAAAAAACAGAAGTCAAAACACACACGAACGCAGCAAAAATACTTCATTCCTATGGCTAATTGGATATCCGAAGTTAAAAATTGCGAAGGCCCGGGTATAGATCCAATACAATGTGAGCCTAACAGTGTACCGGAATCAGACTGCCCCAAAGTAGAGGATAATAAGCGGCATGAGAAATGGAACGGTACCTGGTACAGATCAAGTTGTCCCGGAACTATACAATCCCCGCCAGCGTTTTTAGCACAACTAACAAATATTATGGAAGAAGCTTGGACCAACAATAAAGTGCCAGCAGAGTGGGCACTTACAAAGCAGGTGCCAATACCAAAGAAATCTGCCCCCAAGACTACCGGGGACTTCAGAAAAATATCAATTTGTAATGTGGGTTACAGGATATACGCAAACTTCTTATTAGAAAAACTGGACGCGGCAATAAAATCTCTCGGAAATTATCAAGCGGCCTTTCTAGCAAACCGATCAACGGACGATCATATTTTCACCCTGCGCCGGGTACTAGACACGAATTGGAGGGAAGGAACTAGACTTTTCATCGTAGCCCTGGATATCGAGAAAGCGTTTGACAATGTCGATTTGAAAGCGCTTAGAGACATAATATTGTCACGCACCAATGGCCCTCTCACTAACAGAATTGTAGAAGCTTGCATGAAGGAGAGAACATTCCTATCCTGGTGTGGCCAGAGTTCAGAAACGGTTCAGAAAGGCAAAGGCGTCAAACAAGGCTGCCCGCTGTCTCCCCGGCTATTCACAATTTTAATGGATGATGTACTGCGCACATTGGAGGAGGAAGACGAATCAGTTAGACTAGACCAGGACGAAAATATCACGCTACCCTTAATACCATCCTACGCGGATGACCTAATCATCCTAGGTCACAACATTACGGGAATTGATCGTATTGTAAGAAAATTAATAGATCTCTTAAGTACAGTGGGCCTTAAAATAAACACGACGAAAACAAAGCTGGTTATAAGGGACCCATGTGGTGTCACAATGACGGATCAACAGACAACATACGTAGGCGGTGTACCGATACAACCTATTAAGGAGATAACATACCTAGGTACATACATTACGTCATCCCACAACAGAAGAGCGACCATCAAGGTGCGCTGCGACAAAGCTGCAAGAAATTCTAAGATGCTCACCAGATTTATAAAAGATAAAAAAATAGAGTGGAAGATAGCGAGGCTGATGTATAAAATGGTAATATCACCGGCCATGACGTACGGACTAAACGTCACTGCGCTCACCAAAGCAAACAGATCACGCCTTAGAAAATACGAAAGGCACATTCTAAGAGAAATGTTGTTAGTAGCGAAAGACTCTCCAAAACAAAAGATCAGGGAAACATTGGACGGCAAAACCATCACAAAGATAATTAAAGTACGCCGACTCTCGTATTACGGACACGTACGTAGACGCGAAATACCCCATTTACTACACGCAGCTCTCAGCTATGAAGAACGTAAAAGAAAAGTTGGACGCCCTATATTTACATGGGAAGACTCCCTCAACCACGACATCCGACACTATACTAATAAATCCCGCTCTTACTGGAGAAATATTTCCACCGACAGAAGCCGGATGAAAAAACTGCCGAGAAAATATACAAACAACCGGAAACGGACACTGAATCGGAACCAGATGAGAATGAAGAGACAGCGGACATGCAATTGCCAGGTCCTGATTAACAATTGCAATAAGCGCGAAGAGGTTCAATATCAGAACCTGAGGATTAAATAAAAAAAAAAAGGGGGGGGGCAACCAAGCAGTCACAAACTAATTATCTATATTATGCACCAAGTATAGTATCTATCTACCCCACGCTGGCTTAACGATGCCTGTATTCGGGTCGGCTCCAACTCCCGTCTCTCCTATCATCCTGACTGCACACCTACACTCCCGTCCTATCTACTTGGCTCTCCGGTTTCTCGGGCAGGAAGCTGTTGCCTGCGGCCGGGCGGCAGAAGTTGGTTCAAAATGGACATGCAAGCCCGCTTACCCTCATCATTATAGTATTTGCGGTTAAGTCGGTGCTCGGTTAAGGTTCTCATACCCCACTAACTTTCTGCCCCATATGCTACACTAGATGGGGTAAGCGAGCCTTCTTCGTTATTTTGCTCTAACACCTCCTCCCTCCTGTAGTCAGCACTTCTGAGTCCTTGCAGCAGAACTGCTGGCTGGATGAGTCACCAGAACAGAACAGAACAGAACAGGTTTGCGCCCTCGCAAATAAAAACGGCTTTCCTACCATTTGTATAATGGTTAATCACTGCGTTTCACTTACGATGGCAAATTTGTGGTTCTTAGAAAACGATTCAGTATATACTAGGTAGTCTAAGCAAAGTAATTTAGTGTTTGGAATGTGTTTTTGGCAATCTGTTTTACGTATGTTTTTCTCTTCAGTTCTTCAAATACCATCTCCTATCGGCGGTCAGCTGTCATGATGGCTACATGGGCTTTTGACATGGCTTCGTGCAATGATGTTATATAAAAAAAACCGGCCAAGTGCGAGTCGGACTCGCGCACGAAGGGTTCCGTACCATTATCTATAAAAACGGCAAAAAAATCACGTTTGTTGTATGGGAGCCCTCTTAAAAAAATCTTTTATTTTGTTTTTAGTATTTTTTGTTATAGCGGCGGCAACTGAAATACATAATCTGTGAAAATTTTAACTCAGCTATCACGGTTCTTGAGATAAAGCCTGGTGACAGACAGACGGGCAGCGAAGTCTTAGTAATAGGGTCCCGTTTTACTCTTTGAGTACGGAACCCTGACAAGAGGTAGATACCTTCTCTATACGAAATTCCTTGTTTAAGAATGGCTACCAAATCTGATGGCATGCATTTCCATTGACGATTATGTTTTTGTCACATATATTTATGTATACAATGAGACGCCGTTTGTGCAAATTATGAATTAATCAAAAAACTAGTTATATATTTGTAGCATTGTCCATAGGAGAGATGAGAACCTTAATCTCTGATAATGCGGTGCTGGAATTCATATTTTCTAACTAGAAGCATTGCGACCTAAATACTGCAGTTTGAGTTTTTTCTAATTAATTAAAATAAGGCAATGGACTATAATATGGCTGCCAACTGTCTCTATGTTTGGCTTTCGTAATACTAATTGTTTTTTTCTTATCAAATATATATTTGTAGGTATGCCCATGCAATACATTAACTTTAAATGACATGATGATAAAATCCTAATATTGTACGCCATATAATAGCTGATTGTGACGAACCATACCATTATCACCTTTATAATTACTCACTTTCATACAATAAATTATTTGTACAGTAAAACACAAGTTTTGAGTAGTAAAACGCAAGTAGAGCTGAGACTCAATACAGTCACTAAATCAACACATCTGAAAGCCAAAAACAAGCCCATTTCAATGTTTAACTTTTTGTAAGTGAAATATGTTTTAACCGGTAGGTACTCACATTAATGTTAGCAACAAGAGGTTGCTTGTCCCCGCCTATAACGCTATACGAATACCACCTCCTCCCCAGTCTTTTCAGCAATTTAGAACTGAGGTATAACATTTTGACACAGCACTAACTGTCCACTTTGTTCACTAGGCCGTTCCTATTGCATTGCCACACAACGCGCGCTTTGGACTCGTTAGTTGGTAATGATAAGTTTATACACTCTAAATGAGGACGGTTATCACTGCGTGATAGTAACGTGTTATTTAAAACTTGGTTAAACAAAAAAATTGCGATATAATTACTTAATAATTCTGATTGTGGACCTGTTTGTAAGGAACTCTGTGTCAGATTAAGAGCCAATATTAGGGACTACGAAGGATTAAAATTTTAAAATTGTTAAATCTATTGATAAAGTCAAGTGTAGGGAATTCATTTTATACACCGTGGATTAAATTTAATTAACTACTTGCTAGGAAAAACTGTAGGAAAAAATCCTTTGTATTTTTTTTAAGTGGGAAAAAATATTCGTGCTCATTACACTAAATATTTGCCCTTCCCGGGATACGAACCCAGAACCGTCATCGGTAGGGTCTAAACCGGTGGTCAATAAATATTTTTGTATGATTAGATTGATTAGGTACGAGTATATACCTGTGTAATTTAAAAGTTACTTGTAAAGATTGCGAGTACACTGTACTAATGCCGACGTTACCAGAATCATAAAAATGCACATCGCATAGTTTACAACACACCCATTTTCATCTCAGCAGCAATCTCTTAAGTACCATATAAATATTGGTATCCCATTTTCCTGCAATGGCGATAAATAATTTACTCCAGGCAAAATACGGTTTCGAAAAACATTAATTTATAGGTAAGTAATATAGCGGTAATTTATAATGTTTATTTCATTTTAAAACGTTATTCTAAGATGCTTTATTCAAGAATCCAACAAACTTTCCATCAGGAAGTAGGTAATTATACATGTAGATTAGATTTAAATGAGCATGATTTGTCTTTTTTTGTATAATTTATCTTGAATATTATAGAGCAAATATAAATAAACCAAAATAAAAATAAAACATTTATTAATATTATTTCTTATTTTTTTAGAAGTTAGTTAAATTATAATTTTTTTGATGTCTGAAAATTTGTTGGATTTTGTCGCTTGGTAACTATTTAATTGATAATATATCTGTCAGATATTATAAATTATTTTCAAATTTTCTATACAAGCTGTCCGTTCATTGCCTGGACTAATTGCATTTTTCCTATTGGAATACTCCAAATCCCGTTCGAGCGATACATTAGGTTAGTACAATACAACGTAGGTATAAATAAATGCACTTAAATGCAATGCAATATGTTTGCATACGCGCGTCATACCGGCGTCGTGGAACCGATAAGTCTTAAGAGCTCACTACAGTAATGATGCATTATTACTATTCAGATGCGCACGTCGGTAATGAACGTTGCACGGACTTGTTAGCGACAACTAAATGAGCCTTGATCCATAATACATCTAATTGTTCATATATACAACAAAGAGGTTGATATAGTGTGATTACTGGTTCTACTTATATATTGTTTATCTATCTACACCCATATCATAAATCCTCTAGAATGTGTTTGGAAACCATATTATAACGACCACCATTATTGCAACCAGTAACGTAACATCAGCTTTTTATCTATGCCATTATAATGTATTCAAAATCATATAACATCGATATCGATCGAGATCTGGTCTGGTGCAGTTGGTCGTAATTTGAAATCTAGTCGGCCATGGCGGTGCAATGGCGGTTATTCTAATGGTTCCCGAACACATCATCGAGGATTTATAAGATGTGGGTATATAAAGCAGTGTATGTAACTGTACATAATTAGACATTATAACACTTGTGTGATCCTACTCGTGTGGATATTGTGTGTAAACCCACACTCGTGTTTAATGCCCTTCATTATGTACAGTCACATGAACTACTAACACAACGTAGGTAATAATGGAAAGAATTTAATGTTGATTTGATTTGTCGATAAGCCGATCTTACGTCATCGTACTCTCGTATTGTTTATTGAACGAGCGAGCGAAGTTCTATGCTTTCAGCTTGGGCCGAAAATCGTTCGTATGTCCGATGTCCCGCTATCCCGCTGGTCGGCTGTTCTCCTCAACAGGTCGCATTTTTCTACCGCTTCTCGTGAGAGTTTGTAAGCAGGTTCAATAATTACGTAGATTTTTTAGTCGATTCGGTTTTTTAAATTATAATTATGATTGTTTAAAAAAAAGACGGCTTTTCGTTTTCATCATATCACTGAGCCACTGAGCTGAGTTTATAACTTCAAGTTAAAAGTAAAATTGATATATATTATATGATAGTAGTTTATGTGACTGTACATAATGAAGGGCAATAAACACGAGTGTGGGTTTATGAAACGAGCCGAAGGAGAGTTTCATAATAACATCACACGAGTGTTTTAAGATATATAGATTTCTTTATTTCAGACATTTTTTTTTGTACATCCATATATTGTTAGCATAATCTTAACCTAGGTATTAGCCTCTATAGTTACTTAGATCAAAATTTTGCGACCGATTTAATTTGACCGATCCAATGCGCCAACATAGGGCAGTCGTATCTGTCGGCAATGACACTCAGAATGCTGTTGGAACTTTCCCTTAACCGGCTCAGCATCGAGACGATTTTCTTGCGTATAATCGCTTGAAAACCGTCCGTGTGGGCCTCGGCGAACATAAGCGAGGCGCTACACCACCGGGGTAGTCCCATCAGCACTCTGAATGCGTTGTTATATTGCACGCGCAGGGCATTATAGGCTCTTTTGGTATATTTCACCCACAGGCTGCTCGAGTAGAAGGACTGGCTAAACGCCTTAAATAGCGTGATTTTCACTTCGGTGGAGCATCGAGCAAACCTGCGGGCAAGCATATTTGACCTTGCTGCTCTGCCCTGCGCTCACGTTCAATATCTAGGTCATCTTGTAGATCGTGAGTTATAATGTGGCCCAAATATTTAAATCTATCCACAAAAGACAGGTGGGTACCCTGCAGTAGAACTTGGGGTATAAAGGTAATTTTTGTCCTTCCCGGCCTAAACACCATAACCTCACTCTTCCTGGTTATACTGCAGCCCATGATCCCCAGACGGACTCAGCAGCACCATGTCATCGGCATAACTTACTTACACTTACACCATCTATATAACAGCCCGCATGCATGCTGCTGAGTCCGACTAACAGCTCATTCACATAAGGGTTGAACAGCCTGGGAGATGTGAGCCCTCCCTGCCTAACCCCACACTCAAGCCTATGCGTAATACCTAATTATGTACAGTTACATACACTGCTTTATCTATCCAAATATCATAAGCCTCCATGATGTATTCAGGAGCCGCTAATTATGACCGGCATCGCGGCGTTGTTTTCTGGCAGCTGTCATAGTTTTTTTTTAATTCATAGACAAACTAGAGTCGGATTCAACTGATCCGACTATCATATCGTTCGATATCTGACTTACGTCCGACATTTGTTGAATTTGTATGCAAATTGACAATTCATTTCGAACTAAACGTCATTTCGACTGATATTAGAATAGAGGTTAAATCTAATTTCTTTGTTTTTTAGAGACGTTCGAAATTTGAATGAAATAATATTATCGAAATCGATGTTATTATTTAGCAATAATAACATTTTCACAGATAAGAAATTTGTTCAAACAAAACAGTCTATTTTTATGGTGGTCATAATGTGCGGTTCTTGAACGCATCATGGAGGGTTTATGATATTTGGATAGATAATAGTAGATTGTACAACAAGTGCATAAAACGCACGGTTTTATGGACGAGTTGTACACTCTACTTTTCACTTCGATTGCGAGGAAATGAAACAGCAACACGTAAATGAGACGAAATACAAATTATAAGTTTATTTCATGAAGTTTTATTGTGTACTTTGGCTGTTGGTATCTTTGCCTTGGTCTTAGAATATGAACGAAACGAAATAAAATAAAGAGGTTGTTGTATGAAGTTAAAGATGTTCGTGTGGCTGTTGCAGCGATTGCCTTGGTCTTCGACGAAGATTTTACTTTATGCTCTAGAGCATAAAAAGCGACTTTATGTCGCCTACGCACGACATAAAGACGAACTTTTAGAGCATGAGAAGTGAAAAATATATTTATATCACTACAAGACATAAAAACAAAGTCGCTTCCAGCTGTCTGGCCGTCCCTATGAATAACCTTTTTAAAACTACGCAACAGATTTTAATGCGGTTTTTTTTTTTAGATAGAGTGATTCAAGAGGAAAGTTTATATGATAATATATATATATTTAGTATCAGCATTGCACCCGTGCGAAGCCGGAGCGGGTCGTTCGTCTTGTATTAAACTCAAATATAAAAGTTGTGTAACGGTACTAAAGCTCAAAAATGCAAGTTAGTCTTCATTATTTTCAGTGTAGTAAATTGCTTACTTACAATAATTGCTTGCCTACATCCAAACCAAACCCAGTATTCGGAGCCCGTGTATTTGGCTTTGGCAGACTTGAAGAAAAGTTACTATCGTAGTTAATGAAGTAGCTAAGCCAAGCAGATGGTATTGTACACAAACTAAAACGGATAGTTTACTATTTCGCCTCGTTTATTTTATATTTATTTTTTGTTTGTAAATTGTCCTTGTGCGCGATCATGGCGTCATCGTCATTGTTCCGTGTTCCACATCGGAAGACCAGCGCTGGCCTTGCCAGCATTAGGTACGCTGAGTTGTGTCCATTTATATATACATAAAGCGGATGATAGGAGCCTCTGGAGAAGTTTAGTCTGGTCAACGAAAAAAGACATGATGTCGCGATCCTCAGCATTGAGGGAATAAATAATAAATAATAATAAATAATAATAAATATTTGCGGACAATCTTACACAAATCAACCTAGTCCCAAACTAAGCAAAGCTTGTACTATGGGTACTAGACGACGATATAGATACTTATATAGAGAAATAAATACTTAAATACATAGAAAACATCCATGACTCAGAAACAAATATTCGTGCTCATCACACAAATAAATGCCCTTACCGGGATTCGAACCCAGGACCTCTTGCTTCGTAGGCAGGGTCACTACCAACTAGGCTAAAGCGGTCGTCAATGCCTGACGATGATGATGATGATTAGATATTGACTTAATTCTACTTATTTTCCGAATTATCATTGACGGATTCAAGGCTATAATCCGCAAAAAGATCGCCTCCCTGCTGGATCGAGTCAGGCACAGCTCCAACATCATCCTGAATGCGGTTGCAGAAAGGTCGGATTGCCCTATAATTAAGTTTTGGGCAGGGCAAATAAAAAGTGTGGCCTAATTTAAACTCAACTAACCTAGTTAATAACCCTTTACTAACAAGCTATTGATTTAAGTCCGAAATAATAGTATTTTTCACAATCGTGTTATAATAGAGAGCTTTTTAGTCGAGTACCGTGTTTAGGCCACGAAGCTTGCTGAGTGGCCTAAGTAAGGTACGAGATTAAAAAGCTTGATTATAACACTATTGTGAACAATACTTTTTGTACGAGTTCATTAAAATTAATTTTCTACGAGTCAACTGAACTAATTAAACAAACTCGATACTGTTGAAACGAAGTGCAGCTCATCGCTCGTACGCTTGTTGATATCTTAAAAGACATCAACGAGCGTACGACATCAAAGCGATTCTATTGGTCCAATTCATTACAGTTCAGTAAAGCAGCCACGTGATTGGTCGAATTTATTTTAGTTGTCTGGAGCGTATCGAAAAGTAGTTATTTCGATTGTTTCGACAGTAACATGGACTACAACTATGAAAAGAGTGACGTTGCAGTATTCTCTATGAAATCTTAATACACATATTTTAATCGTCGAGTACAAAAAGATTTTTTTTATTATTATGTACAAACTTACAAAGCTATACTACTTTTAATATTAAAGATCGATTATTGCGGATCACATATAAATACCTACCCTACGTAGTATTTGAATCGTTATGTATTCATAGGCATACTGATTCCAAAGAAGTTGTAGGTTATCGAAAAGACCAATATTTCAAATGGCCCGAACCGTTGGATTTACGTGAAAAGGGTCTCTAGAGATTTAAGTGCTAATTTATCATTGCTGTTCCTGAAAGTACGCTGTCCCACGCTATAAAAGTGTCAGTATTAAAAATGTACATAAATGGGTTTGGATCCTCAAAAGGGACATACAGAGCACGTGAAATTACATTTTCAGCCGCAAGCATCAATCAATTCTTAGTTAAAGCGATGACGCCCCCTCGAGAGAGACACTCTTATGCTTTCCGCGCACGAGAAAAAGAGATGCAACGCACTTCGGGAATGGCTTTTTGGATAAATTTCGATAAATAACTAACTTAGTGAAGTTTTATTCATATTTAATTAAGTGAGATTTTTTATGAGGTAAAATACCATGGTATAATGATTGTGTCATAAAATAATGTATTGTTTGAGTAGGCTGAGTTAAAAAAGACCCAACATTGGTATTTTTTTTATATCGAGGTAATTTTAAAAAATCATGTAGGTTTCGGTTAAATCAGATAAACAATCATTTAGTCAAGTAACTGAAAGACAGTCCTTATTGTTTCCTAATCTAGTCAGAACGGCGTTTCAAAGAACGCGATAATTTCCAATGCACGCTCTTAAGTTGGAAAAATTGTGATATTTTTTTAAAAAAGCCCTTCGCCTCTCATATTCAAACAATATTCAATTCAATTCAATTCAATTCAATCGTTTTATTTCAGACCATGTGATCCATATACTGTTAGTAACAAAATAAACTTAAAACTATGTTAGCAATTATTATAATACATAAAAAAAAAGAACTGCAGTACTACTTGACATACGTCAAAGTAGTTCTGACCCGCTCGATCCAGTGCCACAATATGTTGCAATTAAATCTACCAGCCAGTACCTTCAGAATGCCATTTTGACTTTCCCTGACGCGACCCATCAGCGACGTGGTTTTCTTTCGCATTATGGCGTGAAAATCGTCCGTGCGCGTCTCAGCAAACATTTCCGACGCACTGCACCACTTTGGGAGTCTCAACAGCATTCTGAAGGCATTGTTGTATTGTATGCGTAGGGCGTTGTAGGCTCGTTTGGTATACCGAACCCACAGACCGCTAGAGTAAAAAGATTGGCTATACGCTTTGAACAGCGTTATTTTAACATTAACTGAGCATCTAGCGAATCTGCGAGCCAGCATATTACTCCTCACCGACAACGCCCTACGCTCTCTCTCGATATCACTATCATCACACAGGTCCTCCGTTATGATGTGGCCTAAGTACTTAAAGCGGTCCACTACCTTGAGTACAGCCCCACCAAGAACCACTGGAGGTATAAAATACGGCCCAATTTTACCCGCTTTAAACACCATTATTTCGCTCTTAGTGGCGTTGTACACGAGCCCGTGTGCAGCCGCATACTCCTCACACTTGGCCACTAGCTGTCTAAGGGCCCCTATAGACGGACTCAGCAGCACCATGTCATCTGCGTAGCTTATGTTGTTGACACACGTGTTTTCGATATAGCATCCGGCATGCATGCTGCTGAGCTCGCCTAATAATTCGTTCATATAAAAATTGAACAGTTTAGGAGACGTCAGGCCCCCCTGCCGTACTCCACATTCCAACCTGTAATCTGTGGACAAAGTCCTGGCCCATCTCACCTGGTTTAATTGGTTTTGGTACCAGTACCTCAACAAGCCTGTACAATCACCCGGAATACCTGCTTCCTCCAGTTTTGCCCAGATAATATTGTAGTCCACTCTATCGAAGGCCTTGGAGAGGTCCAGGAAGCAGGCATATATCGGTGTTTTTCTAGCCGTGTAGTACCCGACAGTATGCTTCAGACACAGGATAGCACTTTCTGTTGACAGTCCTGCTCTAAATCCAAACTGGGCATCGTGGATATTCAGATACTTATCCAGTGTCGAGTTTAGCATACTGTCTAGTAGTTTCGCGGCTGTCGTGGCAAGAGAGATTGGCCTATAGTTTCCTTTGTCCGACAGATCACCCGTTTTGTTTTTAACAATGGGGACCACTATGGTCTTCATAAGGGCTGCAGGCAGGTATGCATGACCCATGCACATATTGAGGAACATGGAGAGCACCCTAGGCAGGTGTACGCCAGCATATCTATAGTGTTCAATACTGAGGCCATCGTGGCCAGGAGACTTTCCTTTCTGCATTTTTTTAATAACATCTGCTATCATTTTTGCTGTGAAGAAAGTCTTCCTGGTCTGACCGAAGGCCCCAGCACTACCCAGATCATTTACATTTGATGACGTATCCTGCAGCAGAGATTTCACCTTGAAATGCTGTCTAAATAACTCTGCAATGTCTACATGCTCACTCAAGTCCCCTACACTCACAGGCAAACCCGGCGAAACATTCATACGTTTGGTCATCTTCCAAAACTCATTAAATTTGTTGCCACTGTGAGCGAGGGCAAGTCCGTCCATGCTCAACTGATCCTGCCTGTCTTGACACCACTTAAGTTTGGCCTTGAACTCCCTCCTACTGCTGTTCATTCGCTCAAACAACTGGCCTTGACGCGGCTTGCCCGCGTTTTCCCAAAGGATGAAATGCAGCCTGGCTTCCCTGTGAGGACCCGCCACGAACTTATTCCAACCAGCGACATATCCACCCTTCCTTCTGCTCTTGCTCCTATAAGTATTTATTGCAGCATCTGTAAGAGTAAATATGACGTCATCATACATTTTATCCAGTATAACAATGTGATCGCGATTTGTGCAAGTCCCGTCGCAACATCCTTTAAGTACCACTGGAAAGTCAATCGTTTTCAAACGCTCGTTACACAAATCACGATATGCCTCAACCTGGTAACTTGTCCGTTCACCCCATAACACTCTATTTTCCACTTTATTTTCATTCACATTGGTGATAGATTTCAACCTACCTAAGTTACACTCAAATATCACCGGAAAGTGGTCGGACCAAAATACGTCACACATAACCGCTACTTTATGAATCATGTTAAAAGCACTTTGTGTCACTATACAATGGTCCAACCATCTCCTACAACCGTGAGCGTCGCTAACATACGTATATGTATCTGAGTTTGGACCAAGTTTCTCCACATCCGCACATAACCATTGTTGATCAGTACAAAAGTTCATCAACTCGCGATAGAATGGTTCGTTTGGATGGGAGTTAAAATCACCTAGCACGAACATGGCTTGTAAATTACTATGTTCCAGGATTATTGAGGAAATTGTGCCTAGACAATCCGCAAATAAAGGTATGTTTTCAGTCGCATCGGTGGGCATGTACACATTACAAACTAAGATCTCCTTTCCGTCACACGTGATTTTAATAGCCACTACTCGGTTGTTATCACATTCTACAATAGACACTGACTGAAACCTACTTTTTCGCCACAAAATACCAACACCACCGTATGGTCGTCCAGTAAGCATTCCCGACTCAACGTCCACGGCCGACTTTCCTGTCCAACCAAAATCACTGTCTACGGTCCCTAGCAGCGGTAGCTCAAAAGGTAGAAGCCAAACTTCTTGTAACGCTACTAAGTCCGCCGCTCGACACAGAGCTCTGATTCCATCTATAGATCTCTTGAAAGACCTGCAGTTAAATGTTATCATTTTACAAAAGTCATTATTGTCATTTTTTACACTGACCGCCATTACTTAATTATGTTGTTTTGACCCGTTTCACTTTTGCTACTCGACTCGGTGATATGTTCACCCGATTTATCAAAACGCACGAACGGTCTAAATGAAATGGATCATATAGAGATTGAGGTTTGTGTGTCCTCTATGGACATTGCAAGAGCTAAGAGCTATAAAGCCAAATTTTTCAAAAGCGGTGGCGGTAGCGGCGCGGTGCGGTTGTAACGTTCGAACTAATGCGAAAGGATCCGCACAAAATACCGCGGCGGCACGCGGCGCGGCACGGTATTCTGTGTGGACCTTTTCATACTAGCTCGAACATTACAACCGGTACGCACCGCGCTGCTACCGCTTTCAGTGCGTTTTCAGCTTTAACTATTGACTACAGGAAAGACTACTTTTGTTTTACTGTATATCTGTATTCTGTATGTATGTACCCATAGTATTCATACGGAAATATAATAAGTTTGTATATTTAGAATTGGTGTGCCAAATGAGAAATTATCAATACAACAATTACAGTCTACAGTCTACAGCTTATACAGTATGAAATTTCTAATTTGATTTTTACTTCATCATCATCATCATCATCATATCAGCCGAAAGACGTCCACTGCTGGACATAGGCCTCCCCCAAAGAGTGCCACAATGGCCGGTCCTGCGCCACCCGCATCCAGCGGACTCCCGCGACCTTTACCAGGTCATCAGTCCACCTTGTCGGGGGCCTACCCACTGTACCCACGCTGCGCCTTCCGGTACCCGGTCGCCACTCGAGAACCTTTCCGCCCCAACGGCCATCGGCTCTACGTGCAATGTGTGATTTTTACTTGAGTTCAATGATACAACGCGTGTTTGTTCCGCGTTTGTTACGCGAACCACATTAAGGAGATGCGTTGAAAATGTATGAGATTTTTCAGAAGCCGACCACTTAAATTCGACCACTATCCGTTTTTGGCTATTGCGGTTAAAGCCCACACACGTGCTAGATCGTATCTCACTAGTTTATCTTATTAGTTGTTATCTAAAACAGTACAAAGACAGTATTTAACTACCCTGATAACGTTTATTGCCACATGCGACCGTGGCATGTTGGCAAATTGGTGTAACAATTATTTATATCGATATCTATACAAGATTTAAAATGTAATCAAAAAACTGAAAGAAAAGTACAATTAGTGCAACTAAGAGTACAAAAATGAAACAAACGCCCCAATGAGTGCTCGATAGCAGTATTAAGTTAGTTAGTTGTTTGGCTGGCAGTTAGTTGACACTTTCATTAGTTCATTTGTATAAATCACTACATAGTATAAAACAAAGTTGCTTCCCGCTGTCTGTCTGTCCCTATGGACGCTTAGATCTTTTAAACTACGCAACGGATTTTGATGTGTTTTTTTAATAGATAGAGTGTTTCAAGTGGAAGGTTTTATATTATGCATATAAACCCGTGCGAAGCCAGGGCGGGTCGCTAGTTAAGTATAAAGGTGAACTATGGTTACCTATTTAAGTGTCAACTATTAGGAATTTAAGAGTCTTACATTGGGCTTTTTTTAATATAGTAAGCAATTAAAGGGAGGTTAAAAAAATACGAGATGACAGATTTAACCGTATAATTTTTTTTCGTAAAGTTAGGTAGGTATATTATATTTAAGTATGTACTTTATTCTTATTTTTAATCGACTTCAAAAAAGGAGGACGTTACATGTTCCACGGTATGCATTTTTTTGTGTATGTTCGCTGATTTCTCAGTCAATTGTGAACCGATATCCAAAATTCTTTTTTAGGGTTCCGCACCTCGAAAGGAAAAAGCGGAACCCTTATAGGATCACTTTGTTGTCCGTCTGTCCGTCCGTCTGTCAAGACCCTTTTTCTCAGGAACGCGTAAATGTATCAAGCTGAAATTTATATCAAATACTCAGGTCTACTGTCCCTTGAAGCTGTGAAAAAATCAAACTTCTAAACCAATGCAATCAATTCTTAGGGGCATCAAAACCTACAGGGTACTTCCCGTGAATTCAGAATCTTGAAATTTTGTACGTAGCAACGTCTTATAGCACAGATAAAGGAAAAATTTCGAAAACCGTAAAATGTTAATTACATCACTGAAAATGTAATGTCCAGTATAAACTGACACGCACTAAGTATGTGAAAACATACTTTGTGAGTGTCAGTTTATAGTGGACTTATTTCTATTGTTCGGGGTGGTCCGGAACCCTCGATGCGCGAATCTGACTCGCACTTGACTAGTTTTTTTTAATCGAATGAGTACATTCCTGAAGTTGTCCCATTGTCACCAGGTCAGGATCTAATGATGGGATCCCAGGGAAATTGAGGGCAAAATTTTCTATTACAACTCGTGTATTTACCTACCCTCGGAAATCGCAATTTTGGTAAAGTGGAACTGGATGATGAAGACCAAAGACGGCTTATGGAACTCCTCACGGATGTTAAGTACTTACGTCAAAGATTCTGACATGATTACGTTGAAGTACTTAGCAACTAATGGAGTGTTAATTCTGAGATCCTTGAGGAATCCACGGAACTCCTCAAATATTATCAGCCCACAGATAGCGACTCGGGTTTTTTCTGTAATTATCAACGCATTTGCTCTCGGAAAGCAGTTCATGTGGAAAATTGGAAAGGAAATGTGGAAATTTTCATGTACCTATGTGGCTTGGCGAAGTATTGAATTGAAGTCGGTTTAAACTTTGTTTTTAAAGTTAATAATTAGTATCAGTGTTGTAATTACAACTAGGTTTCATAAATCATCTCTGCATCACCTACCTACTATGAACTGGTTAGATTAGATTTCCGCTACCCTAAAGTTGTCTGAAAGAGATCGGTCGCTAGCGATAAGACCGCCTGTTGTTTGTCTCTACTTGTGTTGATTATGTTATGTACAGTGTTATTTTATAAACAGTATTTGTATTGTATTATATAGGTACAACCACAGATGTATGAATATAAGGAGATCGGACATGGCGGCCGATTTGTATAGAGTGAGCCTGTCGCAAGTACATGCCCAAGTAATTGACAAGACAAAGCACGCACACATCTAAAACACACTCTTGTATACCTACACGCTTATTTGACAATAAACACGCATCATATCAGGCATTTTGGGAAAAAACATAATATTCTCTGCGATCAGCACGCGTGCACAGTATGGCAGTGTATGCCCATTGAGCATACAGCTGCGACATACTGCCGGCGGCTTGTCCTCTCTCTAGTATTCTATGCTCTGAGGGTACAACCTAGTGCAGATTTTCCAAATCTAAAATTTTTTTTATTTAAAATGTCAAAATGTTATTTAAAATGTCAAGGTCACACAAGCTAGACTTTTAGTTATGATTCCAATTATTAATGTCGTCCTCGTGCCCACTCATCCCTAACAATTCCCGGCACATTCCCAATTCCATTGCACGCATACCATATCCCACTTCGTCCACTTTCTTTATCGGATGGGCTATAAATGAAAAGTGGACGAATTGACGGAAGGAATTGTACACAACAAACGATCTCGACATGCATTCAACGAATGAATAGGCAATAAAATAAAATATAATTAGATCATTTTAGTAACAAAGTCCAAAAGCCATTGATAATTATCAACGACCTTTAATTGGTTTAACACAATAAAGATGTGCTTATCAAGCATTAAATTTGTTTATAACACAAACGTACATTATCAAGTTAGGTTGGAGGACATTAGGTACATAGTTGGGTTGCTCCAAACTTAAATACCTACGAGAAAACTAAATTTTCATTAATTAACGAGGAAGTTGTCTTGCTAAGCCAAAAAATGTCATGTCTCCACTTGTATCCCGATCACATACGACCTTTTAACTTGGAACGCTGAGCATTGCAGAAAACAGATGGCAAACCACATAACCACAACACGAGCATATAGGTACTTAAACTGTAAATTGAATACGGGTTAACATTATAAATTAAAATTCGTTAAAACCATGTTCATTTCTCTAGTTTCTCTTTTTTAGTTCTCATTAAAAATTCGTACGAAGTCCTCTTCATATTTCGGAATGTTCAGCAAACGAAATTGAGGACGTTGAGAAGGTATGTGAGTGATTTAGCGAATTCATAAACAGTATTTGCGTTAAAATCCGCGGCCAAAATGTTGCCTCAAAGTTGCTAAACGGAAAGTTCACTGATGCGAACACTGTTGAACAGGAATTTAAATCACCCCATTTTTCAAAATGTTCTGTTCGTTCGCTACATTCCTTAAGAACTGCCAGTTCTGCTCACAAAAACGGTAAAAGCAACAGCCGTTGCATTTCCGCACGTATAACCAAAATGGCTGATGTCTCTTTGAATTAGCAACGAAATGGCATCTTTTTGGCGTAGAGGGATATTACTTGCATTAAAAGCTTTTGAGGGCACCTTTTAGCCCGCAGTGATTCTCCTTTTTCCCTCACTTCTACATTACTCACTTTGCGTTATACTGACTATTACTGAGTATTACTGACTGACTTTAGTTATTTCATTTCTAAGAACTGGATAAGATCACTTCTGTATTTGCTTCTTATAAGTAAGCAGCTATTTTATAGTCTTTTAATTTAAGAAGGTCGGAAAAAACTTAACTTCTTCTTTCTATTCAAATTGACTGTACTTTCCTATGAACGTCCGAAACAAATAATATAAAACTTAATGTCACGTTCAGCATAAGAATTTCGTGTACACAATTTGGTAAGCAACTAGGTATTTCAGTGTCTTTCAATCATCATAAAATTAAGAGTTAGACTCTTGTCGGTGTAGCTCCCTCCATCTGACTCTATCTAGGGCCGCCTCCTTGACCTCTTTATTACGTAACTGCTACTTTTTAACCGACTTCAAAAAAAGGAGGAGGTTATATGTTCCACTGTATGTATGTTTTTTTTTATATATGTTCGCCGATTTCTCTGTCAATTGTGGACCGATTTCCAAAGTATTTTTTTTAATCGAAAGAGTATCCTCCTGAAGTTGTCCCATTATCCCCAAAAGGATCTGATGATGGGATCCCCAGGGAAATTGAGGGCAACCCTCAAATTTTATAGGCACGCGTATAGTGATTTTGGTATTTTCTATTAAAACTCGTGTATTTACCCTCGGAAATTGGTGAAGTGGAACTGATGATGAAGACCACAGATGACTTATGGAACTCCTTAAAGATGTAATGTTTGAGATTCTGACATGATTGCGTTGAAGTAGCTACTAATGAAGTGTTAAATCTGAGATCCTTGAGGAATCGACGGAACTCCTCAAATATTATCAGCCCACAGATAGCGACTTGGGTTTTTTTCTGTAATAATCAACGCATTTGCTCTTGGAGAGCAGTTCATGTGGTAAATTGAAAAGGAAATGTGGAAATTTTCATGTAGTACAGTCGCCATCACATACAAAGGTACACTATAGGTGTTCAAAAATATCGGCACATGCACCCTAATGCCTTGAAAATAGAGGTGTGTTCCGATGTTTGTGAGCTGCTTGTTTGCTCCGATGTATGTGGTGGCGACTGTACCTATGTGGCTTGGCGAAATACTGAATTGAAGTCGGTTTAAACTTTGTTTTTAAAGTAAATTATTCTTTTATTTGTTTCATGTAACTTATCCTTGGTCTTCCCCTTCCTTGTCTTTCAATAAATAAATACTTAAAATCGAATTGCAGCAGTTTATACCGAATTTACATGCAATGTGTTCCATTGCCAAGTAACTTAACGTGTGTCTTAATCAATAATAAAAAAAAGTATTCCTAGACAAAATATATGCCCTTGAGTGTATGTTTGCCCTTGAGTGTATATTTTCTACACCATAATGTACGGGATCCCCTTCATTGGCATATTTTTTTTTTGACTAATATAGTTTTGCATAATTGATTTGGCATAATTTATATTGGCATTGTAATACTTTGGCCTACTACTTTTTTGGCATACTACGCTAACAGCATAATTTCAGTTGACCTAATCTGTATTGGCCGAATACACATTACGCATACTATTGTTTGGGCTAATAATTATTAGGTATACCTTCCTCTCATTATCTCATTAATCTCATTATCCATTATTTCAGTTTTATAAATGAATTAAACTCAGTTTAGTTATTGTCATATTATTAGTTTTTCCGCTATTTTATAAAAAAAAATAACCTCGAAGACTCCCTTTTCTCTTGAGATCAATCAATGCCAAGATAGAGGTGTATCGTAGCGTAAGCACTAGGGAACAGGGGCTTAGTGGCAAAACCGACTCGGATCGCAGATAGATTAGAAGACGGTAGCGGGAGCCTTGCTCCCGCTTTCGTCTTCGAGGTTATTTTTTTATAAAAGAGCGGAAAAACCTTTTATTAAAACTTACTACTAATGACAATTAGGCAATTTACTACTATGAAAACCATTGGCTAAAATCTCAATTTTAGGGATTTTGAACGGGTATGTATCACTTTATTACTATATGAGCCATTTGTACATAACTTTGTTTTGTTATGCATTTTGATATGATGCCAATTGATTATTATGCCTATTTGTGCTTATACTATTTGACATTAGTCTTCATGAAGATTATGCTTTCAGTATTTATGCTTTTTAATGTTATGCGTATATAATTATGCGTAATGAGAATTATGCACATCACTATTTCGGCGAAAAGCAATAATGCGTAAGAATAATAGTACAAATGACTTTATGCCTTCCAATAGAGAACCTAATGTACGACAGTTTGCGAATGGAACAACTCCCAGCAAGTCAAACGTAAGATTAAGAAACAAAAACACTTTATTCTTCCGGAGCAATTCACTAATGCTTCCAAGAAAAACACGAAAAAGGTCGTGATTTAAAAAAGAGCGTAGTACGCCATAGGAACTATATTAAGTTACGCCGATTCAGTATAGTCAATAGGCAGCGGGTTTTTGAATTCGGGAATTATTTGAATACCTAAGTCTATGATTACTCCGACTCTCTTTGATATTCGTGTATTGGGGGATATATATATACAGCTTAATGATAAAAGCTTGTTACCGCACTACTAAGGGCCTGTTTTCTGTCATTTAACGGCCTCCGTAGCCCAGTGGGTAGTGACTCTGCCTACGAAGCTGGAGGTCCCGGGTTCGACTCCCGGTCAGGGAATTTATTTGTGTATTTATTTATCACGAATATTTGTTCCTGAGTTATGGATGTATATGTATATAAGTATCTATATGTATGTATCTATTATATATATCATCGCCTAGTACCCACAACACAAGCCTTACTGAGCTTACCGTGGGCCTAGGTTGATTTGTGTAAGATTGTCCCGTAATATTTATTTATTTTACAAAGAATTTTATAAAATACGCCCCGATTGAAGTCACGGAAAATAAGTTCAAGTTTTCTCAATAGAAAAATATACCCGCGATTTATTTTCTTCGTGAGAATATTTGGAATGGTTCCGTTACTAAGAATCCTTACAAAAAGACTTGAATTGCCTCTGTTGACACTCGGCCATTTTCTAGTCTATTTATTACTGAACAAACAGCATTATATTTATGTGTTCTTCATATGTTAGCTAAATAATTTTATTACAGTAATGCTAACAACAAACAGATAAGTGAGTAGGAAATATAAACATGTTTCCTATGCAAAGTAATTCCGATACGCGTCGTAAAGTAAGTACTAGACTTTGCCCTTACACGTGCATGCGTGCTGTGCTGCGCTTTGCACAGCGTATACAATAGTATTTATTACCCACATCACAAATCGTTGTTTCAATCTTTGGCAATTAGCGAAGTGCCATCGGTAAAATCTCAAGACTGGAACTTTTCGTGAGAGGTTGATATGTACATGCAGGCGCACTCAAAAATAATCACCATCAGCGTAAAGAATTACTTGAGATTATTTGAGTTGGCCGATTTTCATCAAACTAGTATAAAACAACTCTACCATCCAAGATAGAATGTTGTAATTCCGATGACAGTTTTATAAACAGTTGGTCACATTAAATAATCTCAACCATATAATTATAGAACCGATGGCCGTTGGGGCGGAAAGTTCTCAGGTGGTGACCACGTACCGGAAGGCGCGGCGTGGGTACCCCCGTCCCCCCGTCCCCCCGTCCCACAAGGTGGACTGATGACCTGGTAAAGGTCGCGGGAGTCCGCTGGATGCGGCTCTTTGGGGGAGGCCTATGATATGATGATGATGATGATATAATTATGGCGTTTTTGTAGCAGGTACGGTGGATGTCGAAGATGTATATTTTTGACGTTAACTTTACAATTATAAATGGGTTATTTTGAAAGGGCTTATGAGAATATTTAAAACTACGTTACGGTGGAACTTTGATTCGGGGGCGACTTTGATCAAATAAGTTTTTCTCCTAAGTCATTGTTTTTACTTGTGGGTGAACTGTGGCAGTGAATATATTACTTATATTAATATTTAATTATATCTTGCTGTAGAATCGACGAAATCTTCTTAATTTCAAATAGTTCTGCTTTTATACTACATTCTAAATGTTCAAAGTATCCCCCATTTTTTCCTAAAGTAACCCCGGTTTTCGGTACCTATACCTAAGTATTCTTTTAAAACTTTGTAAAAGTTAATTTCATATTCATAAAGTTAATCCGTATAATATCAACACATAAAATAAATTATTATACTACTAGTTACTTACGGCTAACTGAAATCCTTTAATACTAAAACTCCTCGCTTGATTTATCCTAAAATTGTCTCCAAACAGCCGATTCTGCACGCACCCCCTCCTCAGGGTTAATAAAAAGGAATTATAACACATTCTCACTGTTAATTATTACCACTGATAATTAATTAAAAAAGGGCCATTTAACACCTTTACGTAAAAATTAACATTTGCTTTTATATAGTTTTTTTGTTTTTTATATAGTCTTTTGTTTTTTTTATAGTCACTTGTTTTAATTTAGCATGTTCCCAAACGCACTTCCAGGTTGGTAGTGTAATAGACTGTGATGTTAAACGACCGATTGAGCTAATTTATATATAATATCAACATTACAGTGTGACGTCACATGAGCGATAAACTGTAGATAGATACGGGATGTCGCAATTTATATGGACGATATACTTTGATGACCCATCTATAACTACTGTACGGTGAGGAATATGCTTAATAACGCCCGGTTTTCTAGCCGTAAAAAGTGGGAAATAAAGTAAAAAAAGCGCTAGCCGGACCCGCCCACCGAGGGTCCCGTACAGTTTTTTTTTCTCTGTACTTGCTAGTATAAGTATAATATTACTAGCCTAAGTTCATGGTTACATAAATTTTGATTTCCTCGAGCATAAATGGTCGTATATTTTTTTTACATTAACTTAGAAGTTTGATCTTTTTCACAGCTTCAAGGGACTGTAGACCAGTATAATTATGGTTTTAATTTTAACTCGTTACCTCCACCGTTCCCGAGTTTATTGAGACAGAGAGTTTTTTTTTTCTTTTGAGGTACGGAACCCTAAAAAAGCATTAAATGCGGGTCAGACTCGCGCACGCGGGTTCCGTACCATGCCTACTCGCATGATTTGTAGCAAATTCAAATAATTTGGTACTATCTAGTGTAACCCGAGCTCCTGTCACGAACTTTTTTTTTGTGTTTTTGTTGTGTGTGTTGTCTGGGTGTCCGTTTACGCTGGTTATATTCAAACTTCAAAAAGTATTTATAATTAAGGCTCGGTTGTTTCAAATCGTCAGTAATTCTAAGTTATGTCCGTTAATTTCTGTATGTATGGGAATTTTGTCAGATATCTGAGATGACAGATGCGAGCGCCATACTTAGCAGAGGCGGAGACAGGTGTTAACTTGCTGAGTCTTATGAACAAGGATCATGCTGTATATTAGTGTTATATTGTCGAGTGTATTTATAGAAAATGACAAGTGGAAAATATATAAACTAGAGTATGCACTATTAGCAGGTGAATTGTAAGTACGTGGCTAATCTGTGATATGAAGTTATTCGGCGATAGCTACTTTAAGGTCTAATAGCGGAGATACTCGATATCTTTACGGCTTGTAATAATTTGCAGTAGGTGGCGGCACTGTCTCATTCAACTTACTTACGTGCAGCAAGTATCCGAACGAATCCCTCAAAATTAAGAAAAAAAACTAAAATAAAACTCAATAAACCTAACTATCACCGATTAGCCCAGGTTTGCCCTATTACCTAGTAGGTACCTACCTAGTACTTACTAAATAAACTCGCATGGGTTTATAAATGATTCAATAAACAGTCAAATTCAAAAATATGTATCGATTTAACCCTCATAGATATGTATGTACCGAAACTTTTTATTTTTTATTTTTATTTATATAATTATTTTACAATACACGGTCAGGCAGCGGACAAAATCCAGCAGGGTTTAACTGCCACTGCATTCACTCAAATAATACTATTTTATACATAGGATAACAAGCTTATAAATATAAAGCGCAATATGTTGTGACATCATGACTCATTGAAACTTCCTGTAACCAGAGGGCTGGCAGCTATTTTGGCCAAAGGATTAGCTTGACAACCATAGCCAACGACGGGGACCTGGGGGTGGCTACTTTTTACATGTTTAGTTATACTAATATGTTACTTATTATACCTTAGTCTTACTCATGTTTTACAAATAAATTATGTCTTATCTTATCTCTCGCTCTTAGTTGTTTTTGTTTTTATCTAATATGTTTTAAAGAATAATAAACATTTTATAAATACCTGAGGATTCTGCAGAGCAGCGATCAGAGAGACGCCGAAGCGAAGCGGCTGTCAACAAAAACACCACCGTTTTACTGGCATTTAATACACAAATTGTCATGGCATTCATTTGAATGAGCGAGCGAAGCGAACGATTAACGAAGTTTGGGCGAAAATTATTTCCTATGTCCAGATGTTCTCCTCTACAGGTTGCATTTCTCTACCGATCTCGTGAATGTTTTGCAAGTCATTTGTCATAGGTCTGTAAAATATGTTATTCACATCTGCTATTCAGAAAAGCGTTATTGTTGCCCCCGAATGAGGGATCAAAATTGTACTTTTCCTACCTGATCCTGCTATTCAGAAAAGAGTAATTGTTGCACTCTTTAAAATTTCCTCATAGAAGGTGTGAAAAGCAGTAAGTATGTGTACGGCAACAGTAGTAGATTGTTAACCAAGGGCTGAAAGGGACCCATATCTGACGAGATTTTTTGGCGCTCGAACGAAGTGAGAGCTCCAATAGTTCGAGTCAGAAATGGGTGACTTTCACCCGAGTTAAACACTCTACTTTTCATATCGAATACGAGGAAAGTAAAAAAAAACCACACAAGGAAAATTTAACAATATGTTATGGCGAGGTTAAGTGGAGCTATAGCTATGGCGAGGACCAATAAGTAGGAATACACTACTTTTCTGCTCCTTTCAGCACACTTTTTAGAACAACAACGACCCACTTTCAGAGCATGAGATATGAAAAATTATTATCGTCTTGGGGTCTCGGGGGCTCGCCGTAAATATGACATTTTGCACCCTTGAGACACAATTCTAGAAATAATTATATTAGGTATTATTCTAAATGTTTATTCTTTATATTTTTTGGGTATTATGGCGTTTTGTAAGTTATTGTGAATTAAATTATACCTTGTCGATATTCATGTCTTCCTATCACCTGCTGTAATACACGAACGTACGAAATGATGATTGTGACAAACAATCGTAGTATACACTATCACGAAGATCAGAGTTTAGGATCAATTGGAACTAAAAGTCTCGGGTTATCGTTATACTGTTATTAGTGACGATAATAAGCGTGAATGGCTGAACAATATACGAGATACAGTTGAGTACAGTTGGCAGTATACATCGTAATATCGCCGGCAATATTTATTTTCTACTCTAGTTACCTACTCGGCCATATTGGCATTCGGCTTGTGTACGAAACGTTTTTTTTGTGCAATAAATATTAACCCCCTGATTCATAAATGTCGAAGTGAAAGTTAACGAATGTTAACGGCATTTCAGCTAAACTAGGTTTGATGAACGTTTATTATTAAGGCCGTAAAATAATAAATTATATGGAATTGTGGTGAGAAGGCATGTGATCACGCTTTAATTAAACGTCACTGTGCACTTTTCATACTAACCGTTTTCGAACTAAATACAATCTTTGATTAAAACACATTTCAATTTGTATTATGACTATATTGCAATTTATTTTACATTGAATGGAGGGGATATTTTAATTGAACAAATTCACGTTCATGTAGTAAATGGATTCAATACAAAAAAACTGCTTTAAACAACGAGTAAGTATGGACTTAATAATTTTTTTTCAGCGCCGCTTATATTTGTAATTTGTTTGCTTGCTCTTTCCCTTGTTTAAAGTACAGGAGACTTGTACTTTAACTACTTTTGTGGCTGACTGTCCATGTAGTTGTAATTAAAGTAAATGAAATTCTCACGCTTTAATGCACCCGGAACTGTAGATAAATGAGAAATGAGGGTGATTCTAAGGCGTTTCTATTTATGTTGGGCCAGGCTACACTACATAATTCTAAGGAGTTTCTATGTTGGGCCAGGCTACACTACATAATTCTAAGGCGTTTCTATGTTGGGCCAGGCTACACTACATAATTCTAAGGCGTTCTATGTTGGGCCAGGCTACACTACATAATTATAAGGCGTTCTATGTTGGGCCAGGCTACACTACATCCCCCTCGAGGGTGCTCGCCTTGTCGGGGCGGGGGGGCTTAGTAACCGTGGACTGGTCACCCACGGCGAAGCTAAGAGGCACCCAGGGCCGGCCTGTTTGGGCTGCCGGCTGGCCCGAGGAGGGCGCTCCTAGCGGGCTTGCCTAAGCCCGCTTAGGATGCGTTGGGGAGGGACCGCAGAAGAAGTACACACGCGCTATCTTCTGCGGCCGAGGTGGGATCGCAGGGGGAGAGGCGTGTTGGTATAACGGTGCGCCACTCTCCCTACCCCCTGCGAATTTGGCGGGGCCGTTCCGCTGAAGCGGCATTGGTGGGACCGCAGAGGAAGAGGAATGCCGGTATTACGGTGCGCCGCTTTCCCTATCCTCTGCGGCCGAGTCGTGGTAGGTGGCGGAACCACAGACCTGATCCGCCACCGGGTGCTGGATCTTCCGCACCCATGATCTCCTCGTAGCGGACTCAGGGGGGTCCGCTACTGAACAGGTGGAGATCGAGGAGGCAGGCGCGCCAAAACATCTTGCGTGCCTCACGTGGAGGGCCCCCGGGCATCCGCGAAGGAGCCGCTTGTGGGCGGCTGCCGCCGGCGGGGTCGCGGATGTGTGCGCAAGCGTTCCCGTGACCTCGCCACGAGGCGGCGAGGTGGCAAGTGGGGGGGGGGTTTTTAGTGGGTACACCGTGGGTCTCATTAGCCCATACGGGAGTCCCACATAACCACTCGGGTCACCCCCTGCACCCGGGTGGTATGCGTAACGCATTTTCCCCCCTAAACAAAAAAAAAAAAAAGCTACACTACATAATTCTAAGGCGTTTCTATGTTGGGCCAGGCTACACTACATGATTCCGAAGAGTCTGTCCGAAAGTATATTTTTTTAGAATTTCATAATTCCGTAAACCATTTTCCACTGAAGGGTGTTCTGATTTTTTCAGGATATGGTAATGCTAACCTAACCTTTACAACCTATTTATATATTCCATTAAATCATCTGCGTAAAAATTTTCGCCAACAAGCATTCGGCCCGCCTGATGTTAAGGTTCACATGCGCGTTGCCGACCCTTTAAAAATGTATAAGTACATTTAAAAATTAAGAACTCCTTCCTAGTAGTCCCTTTGGAAAACCTTGGCAGGGAGCTAATTCCACAACCGTATAGCGTTCGACGGAAGAAACTCTGCAACCGTACCGTACGCGATAATTTACTTATGTAGGTTCCAGGGTGTGAGAATGAAATCGCCCTACCGACGGCGAGTGGTGCGGAGGTAGAAAGAAGCCGTGCAGCGTTCATTTCGAACAGTTCTTCGAAGCAAAGCCGCCATTGTACGAGCAATAGAACATGCTTTTCTTTTGACTTTTCTTGTGCGGTGGTCGGCTAGAAGATAATATATCGTAAAAGATTTACGGTGCCAGAAAAAAAAATTGTTTGCGTAATATATTTTCCAATGGATGAGGAATGGGATTCCGCTGTATGCGGGTGGCGCAGGACCGGTCACTTTGGAACTCTTTGGGGGAGGCCTATATCCAGCAGTGGACGTCTTTCGGCTGATATGATGATGATGTAATAAATTTTTAACACATTTGCTCGTAACGTGCCGCTTTTAGGCTCATAATCCTGGGTATTAAACACGCGTGTTTTATAACATTACGGCATTACGACACTCGTGTAGTTATGTTTATATCCCGATTAAGACACGTTGGCACCTTGCAGCAAGGTGTATGTATGGACTCGGCGCATTCTTAAATTGACCGGGTTATACAGGTTTGTTTTTAATTCTCGGCAAATGGATTCTTACTCGACTAAACAAATTAAATCCTTCTTGTGAATTAATTAATTATTTCTTCTTGAATATGATATAGAAACGTTTAATTTAGTAAAACTATTTACTTTTGATAACATTTTACATGAATTTATATTGAATAACAATTTTTTTTTTTTTGTATTGGCTGTTTAGAGATTTCATCTAAGCCTCGCTGCGCTGAGGGCGCACTGCGCGAACTTCACGAAAAAAAAAAATAGTTGCGCGCCATTATAAGTAATTTCACAAAATATTTGTAAACATTGATGATGCGTGTTTGGTTATTATTATAAAATGTTGACTCGTGGTGAATAGAAAAGTGATAAATAGAATTGACGCCACTGTACATTCTTGGAGATGTGCAAATGTATGTGAGTAAAAACCTGTTGTCATCAATAACTAAAGGAAACAACTTAGGAGCCTGTAACATTTTCATTTTATGAAAAGGATTTTTTCCTCGCAAATGTGTTGAAAAACGTCGTATGAATAAGAAATAATAAGAAACTTAGTTCAAGGTGGAACTAATAATATCCAGGTAGTACCTGCAACCTAGATTTAACCTAAATGTAACCTAGATTTAAGCTTCTTTGCTGTGCCCTTACGGGGTCCATTTTATTACTTGTAATATTATGTGTGCAATAAATATTTTGAGTTTGAGTATGACACGTGTGAGCTTTGATAATTACATTCTCGGCTCTATTATCAACATAGTTCACTTGTATTATAATGTACTATTAAGCGAAAAATCATTGGGGCAAAATGATATGCCGATAGACAGTAAACCATATACAAAATACGTACCTATACGCGTACAGTCGCCATCACATACATAGGTACACTATAGGTGTTCAAAAATATCGGCACATGCACCCTATTGCCTTGAAAATAGAGGTGTGCTCCTATGTTTGTGACGTGCTTGTTTGCTCCGATGTATGTGATGGCGACTGTACTATTCACGTCACACTAAATATCTATTTCGCCAAGCGCCATTCTAAACTTTATTTCATTTCGAACAAAGAAGTTTTGCAAGAGTTGCGGAACGCCGTGAGCGAGCGTTAGCGAAAGCTCGTTGTGGGGCGCATTTGAAAAAAAATATTCCGAACCTTGGGAAATTTTCTATGAGTTCTTGAACTCGAAATTCAGAAAGTGGTGTTGATAAGGATTTAGTGAGTTAATAATACCGTACCATAGATATTCAGCAATAAATAAATAAATAAATATTTGCGGACAATCTTACACAAATCGACCTAGTCCCAAACTAAGCAAAGCTTGTAATATGGGTACTAGACGAAGATGAACATAATTATATAGATAAATAAATATTTAAATACATAGAGAACATCCATGACTCAGAAACAAATATTCGTGCTCATCACACAAATAAATGCCCTTACCGGGATTCGAACCCAGGACCTCTCGCTTCGTAGGCTGGGTCACTACCAACCTAGGCTAAAGCAATCACCCTACATAGTCGCACCTTATCATATTTCTTCGTTTTCTTGACTAATTAGAACAGAACTTGTTCATGTTGACTTCAATGGTTTTAATTATCATATCAGTAATAAAAAGCCACGCATTGTTCGAGTGACGTCTAAAATATGTTGTATGCGATTTTGATATTTTGTTTCTTGCTAGTTTTTTCTGGTATTCCGAGCCAATCATGGAGAATGAGAATGTATCTCATATTTCAGGATAATTAAGAGTCAGTAGTGCTAGAGCCTTATGGTTTACCGCCAAATCATTCCCTATTTGTACAAGGTACATACATAATCTGGTATTTCAGTATAATGGATGGGCTGTTTATTGCTGATAGCAACACTCCGGACTATCAGTTAGAGCTGTAATATCCATGGTCACGAAATAAATATTTGGAAAAAACAGTAGGAGCTGTCAATGTCAGTAGCAACAGCAACCAATCAGCTGGTCCACAGACTACTAAGGCATCTCACAGACTGGCGCGGCCTGGCCGCGGCGGACAATAGAAAACTTGTCATTAGCTGTCAAATTTACTATGGTCCGCCACCGCAGGCCGCGCCAGTGTGATGCACGCTTAAGAGATACTAACGTATCAGACGCACAACTGTCATACAGCCATTTTAGCCAATAGGGTTCCACTGAAATTGACGAGACCTTTTTTTTTTTTTTTTTTTTAATGCATGTTTTGGCATGAGAACTGAAACGAACAGCCAGTGTATGGCACAGTGGCACAGAGTACCTATTTTTAATGTATTGTAATAGAGATCTATGTCGGCGGCCCAAATGGGTAGGAAGCAGTGTCGCCCTCCTGCAGGAAGGTTTGGAACTATTACGATGTGTATATATTTATGACCCGCAATGCCCCATTTATGTACAGTAGGCACAGCTCAGCCGAAAAAACTACGGACCAGCCGTAGTTTTTTTTGCCGACCTGTACCTACCTATACGGGGCAAGTAAATATCCTGCAGGGTGCACCAGTTTTCTAAATAGACATATACATTTTCTAAGTTACAGAACAATTCTAAAAAAAAACTTCAATTATAAGGTTACATGTATTTTTATTTTAAAATTATGCAATAAGGATACGAATTCACTCAAAGACTTGGCAAGCTTGCCCGCGAGTCCCGTGACAATAAATTATGTTTACAATATCTAGGTATATCGCTCAAGCACCTTAATTAATCTAATATTATCTAAGACATTTAAGTATAATGGTAACATAATAAAATTTATAAAGAATTATAATTAAACTAAACCTATATTATAAACTAAAACTATAAAAAGTAAATGCCCCCAGGTCGCCGTCGTTGGCTATGGTGCCCAGAAGGCTGGCAGCGTTACCTCTTTGGATTGCTAGGCTAACCCTTTGGCCAAAATAGCTGCCAGCCCTCTCCGGATGTTTGGATGAGCCGCTCCGAAAGTTCCTTATACAGGGCCTTCACGCCCGGTCCCCACGGCCCCAGGGTTTCCACTTCAAACAGCACTTTAGTTTAACTAAGTATAAAAGCTTAGGATTTATTCGTTCACACTATCGTAACTCGTTCACATAAGTACATACCTTAGGTAGGTAGGTACCTAAGGCGTCAACTTCCTGCATGGGGACAAATACATATAATATATGAATTATCCCTATTATGAGATCTGATATGGCAGGCTATACTTGCTTGATAAGGCCAAAGTTGCTTTTAAATACTCTATTGCACTCTAGGAACACGAGTTGGCCAAAGAATCCTGGTCTGTCTTTCTCTTACACCACAAATTTTATCCTACTATTTCCACCCATAATGAGTCTCTATCTCTGGAATATTCTAACTCAACACGTTCACGAGTAGGTACACGAAGAGATCTAATACATTAATTAAAACGAAAAAGCTGCGAAACATATCGAAATAACAAGATAAATCCGTATTTTTTCTGACTTTTCAATGAAACTTCAAACATTTGAATTCAAATTTCAACTTGACATTTGCATATTTTTAATTTATTATTTTATGTCAAAACATATATTGGTTAAAACGCTCAAACAAATTCTCAAAAAAAATAAGAAGGATATCTGTCAATCGGTGTCAATAATCGAGTGTGATAGCCCGCGGTTAGTTGGTATTAAAGTGACCATGACTGATCGGCAGTTGTTGATTATGAGTGTATATATGCCTGTGGACATAGGTGAGAATTTGCTGGAGTTTACGCAGTGTCTTGGGGAAATTTGTGCCGTAATTGAAACAGCTGACATAGACTCTGTGATAATTTTGGGTGATTTTAATGCACATCCTGGCGAGAGCTTTGGGAGAGAACTTTTAGAATTTTGTTTAGAAAATGGTTTAACTTGTGCTGATATTGTAAAGTTAGGTTTACTCTCTGACAGTTACACTTATCTTAGTGAGGCACACGGATCTAGACGTTGGTTGGATCACTGTTTAGTATCAGAGTCGGTGTTGAAATCTGTTGTTAATATTAAAATAGATAATGATGTATTTTGGTCTGATCATTTTCCAATGAAACTAGAAATTAATGTTAACATTGTGAGACGTAAAGTAAATATAAATATGAGTAATAGACCTCGAAATCATGTAATATGGGGAGAGAGAAGTTCAGAACAGGTAAGTGAGTACCATGACGCATGCAACAGCAGGCTGCGTGATATTGACTTGCCTGTGGAGCTCAGAGAATGTTGTGATAGAAATTGTGACAATATGGAACATCATGTAATTATAAATCACCTGTTTGGTGGAATTGTGGATATTCTAGTTGACGCATCTGTACTGAGCTGTAAAAAATCTGTAAAGCGGAAAGGAGGCTATATCACAGGATGGAACAAACATGTGAGTGCGGTGCATAGGGAGGCGAGATTGAAATTCCTGGAGTGGGTCGCTGGTGGCAAACCCAAATCTGGAGGTTTATACCGTGATATGTGTGATGGCAGGCGCAGGTTTAAATGTAGGTTAAAGTGGTGTCAGAATAATCAGGACCAAATTAAAATGGATGTATTAGCCTCCCATCGCTCAAGGGCTGATTTTAAGTCATTCTGGAAGCACACTAAATCCATGACTGTAAGACCTAGCCTACCGGTGAGTGTAAATGGATTTAATGAGCCAGCGGAAATAGCTAATTTGTTTAAAGATAAATTCAAAGTCGAGTCACCGCTGGGTACCACAGTACAGTCATGTAATGCTGAGTTCGGTGCTGAGTTCACCGTGTTCACGTGTAAGGAAGTGTGTGATGTGATCCGTCACATGACGCGAGGAAAGTCACCGGGACACGATGGACTCAGTATCGAGCATTTGCAAGCTGCTGGAGTACACTTACCCAGAGTGTTAACTATGCTGTTTTCGTTGTGTATTGGTCATGCCTATTTGCCAGATGAAATGTTGAGGACAATTGTCGTGCCAATAGTTAAAAATAAAACCGGGGATGTGTCGGACGCAGGTAACTATAGGCCCATTTCATTGGCTACAATAATAGCTAAAGTACTTGACGGTGTGCTTGACGTGCGACTTGGTAGATATCTAAAGTTACATGATGCGCAGTTCGGTTTTAGAGCAGGATTATCTACTGAGACCGCCATTTTAAGTCTAAAACACACCGTCAAGTATTACACAGACAGGAGCACACCTATATATGCGTGCTTCCTCGACCTGTCTAAAGCCTTTGACATGGTGTCCTATGGTGTCCTGTGGGATAAACTATCATTGAGTAAAGTCCCGCGTGAAATGATAGATATTTTTAAATACTGGTACGGCAACCAGACCAATACGGTTAGGTGGGGGGCAGCACAGTCGGAGGCGTACAGGTTGGATTGCGGGGTGAGGCAGGGGGGTTTAACCTCACCGAAGCTTTTCAACTTGTATGTTAACGGGCTGATAGAGGAGCTCAGCAGAATGCCGGTCGGGTGTTATGTCGACGGTGTTAGCGTGAACAACATAAGCTACGCCGACGATATGGTGCTGCTGTCCCCCTCTGTCAGTGCACTCAGGAAAATGCTGAGTGTATGTGAGGCCTACGCAGAATCTCACGGTCTAGTATACAACTCCAAAAAGAGCGAAGTCCTAGTCTTCAAGTCAAACAAAATGAACCCTAAGCATGTGCCCTCTATAGTTTTGAACGGTATTTACCTACAGAGGGTTTCACAGTTTAAATACCTTGGGCACTATTTGACAGAGGACCTCAAGGACGACCTCGATTTGGAGAGGGAACGGAGAGCGTTAGCGGTCAGAAGCAATATGTTGGCCCGTAGGTTTGCCCATTGCTCAAAACAAGTTAAAATCACCCTTTTTAAGGCCTTCTGTCAAGTATTCTACACGGGTAGCCTATGGGTCAGCTACACGCTGAAGGCCTATAATGCTCTTCGGATCCAGTATAATGATGCCTTCAGAATCCTGTTGAGGTTGCCACGGTTTTGTAGCGCGTCGGGGATGTTTGCCGAGGCGCGTACCGACGACTTTTATGCGATAAGGCGAAAGCGGGTTGCATCTATCCTAAGCCGCATCCGACGAAGCGACAACAGGATACTGAAGGTCATCGCTGATAGATCAGACGGTTCCATCCTGAGTACCTGGGTTAAAATTATTAATTAAGATGCCTACCTAGACATTCTCTTGACATTTTCACATATTATGTACCTATATTATATTGTATGGAATGGAATGTTCTGAAATAAAGATATTTTATTTTATTTATTTATTTATAATCAGTACCTACTGTTTACAAAGCTAGGGTTGCCAGTGCACTGTGTAATGCGTAGATAGAGGATATAATAGATGCCGTCCTAGCGTATACCCGAAAACGACGATGGTAAATTAATCTTACTAAATTAAGAAGTATCAGGAGACTAATACATTCTTGACGTCTAATGTTATTTAAAATGTTGTCGCGTTATATCGGTGACGTCATGGTGGTGTCAGTTTCAGTACAATATTTTGACAGGAGGTGACAAACAAGCTGGTGAAAAACAAAAATTTCGTATGTATACGCGATGAGGGACAGAAAATATGACATTGTATCTCGTTCCCACTTGTTGCCTTTGCATACATCCTTGTCACTCATGTGTGTATGTGTGCGTGAGTCCCTCTATTCTATTCTACCACTACGGTGTAATGGGAGTAATGGTTGACCCACGCTCTAAAAGCGGTTACACACGGCGATGTTTTGCAGTGATACAGAATCGGTACATGATTGTTAAGCCGCGTCCGCTGCGCCATGTTTTCGTGGTTTTTAATCGTCAAACATGTTATGCCAATCTAAACAATAACCTATTTGTTTGCCGAAATTGACGGAAAACATGTTAGATGTTTAAAAACATGGAAAACATTGGTGCAGCGGACCCGGCTTTACTGTGACATTTGATCTATGGTGCGATACAGTCACGTGTTTGTGAAAACACGCCTTGGTATCGCTGTAAAAAGTAGCCCTGTGTTATTTTTATAGGCGACACGTTCGGCAGTCGGCAACATATGCGCGCTGTCAGGCGACTATGTGTCGCCAAAATTGTCGCCTGTACATAAACAAGGCCTAAACGTTCCTTTAAAAGCTAGAACAGAACACGGAAGTAATCTTGGATTATAACGTCCGTTTATTGGTTCAATAATTCTCTTATCAACCACTCAAGACACGAGCAAGGTTATTTTATAATGTTTAGATTACTCGTAGATATCTGGAGTATACTCACGTAATTATATCTAAAGAGCTATTATAACAGGCACGGACTGCCATGTTTGTAAATACGTTTCCAAAGCTTCAACGAAGATTTGATTACCTAATAAATGCGTACAGTCGAGTGCACAAATATGTACCTATCGAATAAATCGTTTCATAAATATGTTCCGAAGTCCTTATTACAACTGCATAAAGACCATTGGGACATATTTTTGAATATTTTATTGCACTCATATTTTTACACTGGACTGTACGGTCAACCAATTTGATTTCTGGGCCATTTCGTACCTTGTCACAGTGAAAGTCAATATGAAAGCCCCTAGAGATCTCATATCATTGTCATTGTGACAAGGTACGAAGTGGCCCAGAAATCAAATTGGTTGACTGTACCTACATACATACATTGTGCTATCATTCTAGCAGCCCAGCTAACACGATAGGTTTTATGTTAACGTTTTACGGCCTAAATGTCCCGGAATGGAACTCTAGTAGTTCCATTCCGGGACATTATGGCCGTAAAACGTCTGGGAAGTAAAGTAGTCCTACTTAATTATCTCACTCTAACCAGTAGGTTCCACATTAATGTTTTCCGTTATGGTGTGTAGGCGGCTTAAGACCTGTTAAACTTTTTTACCAATAAAATATACCATAAATACTGGTGATAATGACATTACTCATGACACATGACATACATTTATAGCAAACAAACAAGCCGATGATTTTGGTATAAAAATGCAAAATTCTCTGTAAATTAGGATTGTTGACATTCCGAGCCATCAGTAAGGATGCCCGATCCGTGTCCAGGATGCCAGCCGACCAGAGCAACCGAGAGATACCAGAGACAACTAACAAAAGAAGAGAAAAAATGCGAAAAAGCAAACGAAAGAGCCCTCAACAAATATGAAAAACAATTAGCAAGATACGAAAGGGAACGGCAAAAAAAATTGAAAGATTTAGAGAGGGTCTATATATCGAAGTTGGAAGATGAACTGGTCGGCACTGGTGACTTGGCAGGTAGCCCGAGTTTAATGGGTGCCCCGCCCGGCGACTCTGGAGACCCCAACTATCCTTGCTGCTGTAGTGGTTTTGAGAATACGTACAAAAACGCTGACCCGATTCTCGACAGACGACAAGATACGTCGAATATCATAAGTATATTTGTGAAGCCAGAGCAGCTGGGTTTGGATGTCAAAAGAAAACAATGGTGAGTTAATTAAGAAAAAAACCGGTCAAGTGCGAGGCCGACTCGCGCACCGAGGGCTCCGGACCACCCCGTACAATAGTAAACTGACACTCACTAAGTATGTATTTACATTCTTAGTGCGTGTCAGTTTATACTGGACATTACATTTTCAGTGATGTAACTAAAAATTTACGGTTTTTGAAAATTTTCCTTTATCTGTGACTATATAATATAATATAAGACGTTGCTTCGTACCAAATTTCAAGATTCTGAGTTTACAGGAAGTACCCTGTAGGTTTTAATTCCCTTGCGAGTTTCGAAAATTTGCGGAAATTTGCAGCATAAACGGCTGTATCTTTTGATTGCGTTGGCTTACAAGTTTAATTTTTTTACATCTCTAAGAGACAGTATGGTTGTTATTTTCTAAGCCGTCCGTTCCGCACTAAAGAACGCCGCACTGCAGAACGGACGGCTTAGAAAATAACAACTATACAACAAGAGGTAGTACAACATAGACTATCTAGAGAACAACCAACTAGGTCGTCAATAATAACTAGTACAGTCGCCATCACATACATAGGTACACTATAGGTGTTCAAAAATATCGGCACATGCACCCGAATGCCTTGAAAATAGAGGTGTGTTCCGATGTTTGTGACGTGCTTGTTTGCTCCGATGTATATGTGATGGCGACTGTACAAAACAATTTTTTTTTTCAGTCAATGCGGTACACGAGCCTGCTCTCTTGGCAAAGAATTATGTAATGTTTGTTATCGTTACTGCTGCTACGTGTTGACAGTCTGTGCTATTATTCTAGTGGCAGCTACTGTATTTGTTCTTTTTATTAAATAAAATTTTAAAAGTGAATATTCTTTTATTTATGTCTGAAACACTCGCAGAATCAATCAATGATGGGAATGGTCCTTATTCCAATCTTTCTATCTTTAACATGAATTTAAAACAACAGTGTCGTAGTCTCCGAGCCAAATAAATAACCCATACACCATGATATCTACGCAATAAGTCAATATCACTCTAAATAATTAGTTTGCATCTTACTGTAATTTTTTCTGCTTATTTCGTTATTCTGTGCTCATTTTATGAAGTTCTAGATACAACTTCATAAAATGAGCACAGAATAACTAATATCACTAATATTTGATTAAGATAATAACGACAAGTGTGTATTCTTATATGTCGTAACAATCTGCATTTTATTTGTCATAACCAGACATCGTAAATTTTGTAGCATTTTCGGTGCAGCGTATGTTGTTAACGGAATTGGTATAAACAATTTCAATCGTAATGCTCAATTAGCGTTAATAACATTAAAGTTAACCTTAATTATCAATTTTGATTGATATTGCCAATAACAACTCCATTAAAAAAATACTACAAAATGTACGATGTCTGGTCATAAGAATAAGTCATACATAACTCATAACAATAGTCCGTGTAAAGTTATGAATTATGATTGTGTGTATGTAGGTACTAAATAAATAAATTCCCGAAAAGCTAGCGCTACAGACTTGTTGTCGCTCATTCGATCCTTTCACGCCAGCGTTATACAGCGGCTCTGCCACGGAAATATCCAAACTACGAGTTTCGATGTTCGTGGACTCACAGCTCAGGCCGGTTGTATATAAAGAGGTAGTATTTGAACGGTATTTATAAGTGACGCATAATACGCTTTTTTGACAGACAGTATGTAAACAAACACAACAAGCCCAATATTGTAATAAAAATCGTGTAAAAAGGTAAATTGTAATGACTCATTACTATAAATAGCTTAAAATAGACGACACCTGATTCAAGATAATTACGTTCTAATCATTCCTAATCATGCCTTTGTAAACCTATGAGTCAACAAATCAAAACGCTTAAAAACATATCTTAGATTTACTTTTTGACACAACAATATGGACTGCACTTCATATGAAAAGTTCCGTAAATGGCAAGTATCGTATGCCAAAAAACTACAAAAGCAAGCCAAAGAAAGAGAAACCAAAGGTACAGAGGAGGAAAATAAGTATAAACGGGAACTAGCAGAGTTACAACAGAAAAGCGCTAAAAAACTACACAAGCTAAGGATGTCTCTTAGAAAAAATAGAAGCCCACGAGTTATTACAATAAACCAGTGGTAAGTCACACAACCGATGGCCGCTGGGGCGAAAAGGTTCTCAAATGGCGACCACGTACCGGAAGGCGTGGCGTAGGTAGGCCCCCCCACAAGGTGGACTGACGACCTGGTAAAGATCGCGGGAGTCCGCTGGATGCGGGTGGCGCAGGACCGGTCAGTTTAGCACTCCTTGGGGGAGGCCTATGTCCAGCAGTGGACGTCTTTCGGCTATTATGATGTTGATGATGACTATGAAGTCACATAAAACATTATGGATCATCCGATCAACAAGTTCAAGATCCAGTAGGCACAGGATAAATAATAGTAGGTAGTGCCTCTGTCTCAAGGACCGGAACCGGGTTCCCTTATTGGGGTTTTCCATAGGGTTATTCTAGAAGTTTAACACTTTAAACTCTCGCGCTTTGTACACATATTTAAATACTGTTTAATCCAGATCTAACGCGATATTTATTTACCTTTATTTCTGACGTTTCGACACGGGTTGCACCGGTCATGGTCGCAGATAACTGTCGTCCCAGCAAGTTGTCAACAGAGATATGGGTTTACAATATTTCACTACCCTCCAAAAGTCAATAAAAACATGGAGGGTACACCCGAAATAAGTCCATTACCCATCCATTTTAATGTTAATTGTCTAGGACACGGCACACAACACTTACAGTATCCGCGCACAGATCCGAAGATATACGAGATTTCAGTTTCTGAATGACTGGTCCCCAGTGACCATGACCATGACCGGTGCAACCTGTGTCGAGACGTCAGAAATAAAGGTAAATAAATATCGCGTTAGACTCGGATTAAACAGTATTTAAATATTCTAGAAGTTGTTTTTAGAACCCTATCCATAATGGTAACCCTATCAGTAAGGTTATCTTACGCAAAATAGGCGCATTTATGACGTCGAGTTGCGGAAACCCAGCCCGCGTACAACCTATAACCTATATAACCTAAGGTTATCTTATTGATAGGGTTACCAAATCGATAGGCATAAGCCTGAAAAGGGATTTTCCGGACCTTGCTCTGTCTACAAAAGCCCATGTTTGACAGCTAGAAAAATGTAATCATGGCGTCTCGCTCACACGTGGTCGCCGTATAGTACGTATCTTACGTACGTACTCTTTCGATCGGGTGAGCGGAGGTGAGCTAGACCAGAGTTCAGCCAAAGCACCAATAGGAACAGACCTATGTAAGAGTGGGACGATTTTTCGTGGATTAAGCTATCTGCGTACCTATAAAGATTAAACTGAGTAGTTTTTAACTCACTTAATTTATTAATTCTGTACTGTCCAAGTACTGTGCAAAGAACTCCCAATTTTCTTTCACGCCTCTCTATCGATTACTAAAATACAACAGTCCTTCCGAAAAGCGTTGAGGTCACCCCGCCATGTCCGTATGGGTCTATCCCAACGCCGAACTCTAGGTCTCATTGATAAATTGTTACGCCTTGGCCACGACTTCGGTCTCTTAAGCGACCCGCGACCAGCGTTTTATCTGTTCATTGCGCGTGATCCCAACTAACTACAGTGCGTTGCGCGTCTCGACCGTGCAATGAACAGATAAAACGCTGGTCGCAGGTCGCCCAAGACCAAAGTCGTGGCCAAGGCGTCAGGGTTCAATCAGACACATTTTCTATTCATTGACTCAGTGTTTCTCAAGCGCTCGTTATGGCAAGTTAGACCGGACGGACACACGGCGATTTTTGCAGCGAATAGCGATACAAACTCGCGTTCGGCCATAGAGGCCTGTCAAAATCACCTGTATCGCACTTGTAGCGCTACGAAAAATCTCCCGTGTGTAACTTTGTGTTGTGTTTTTAGTCTACACACCTGAGGGCCTACCGCGAAAGGCATTCAAAGTTTTCCCTCGCTGTCATACTCGTAGTTCGTACGTAAGTGCGACAGAGAGGGAAAACCTCGAATGCCGTTCGCGGTAGGCCCTCTGTGGGCGTAGTATGGTTCCCATTTTATAACTTGTCGTTGTGGATAAGATATCCGTCACTCTCACACTCGCATACTTATCAGAACATGACAGACGTCTTATGCACACCAATAAGTGAAAAATTGTAAACCATGCTACCCGCTGGGCATTGAAATCATATTGCGATGCGAAGTGACACAGTAGATTATGTGGCTACAAGCAGTAAAACCGTACACATCTCGTATAAATCCTTAATTCGTACAAACGTCCGATGCGACGCACTCACACACACGCGTCAATACAGTAAATTTAAGTGCAAGTCGGGGTAGTCGGTCGTACATCAGTCCACGTGCCACCCATGCGCCTCATAGAACTGGTTTTAAAAGTAGCGCAGGTGCAGAATGGTCTTAAGCGACGCTAGTTGAGATACCGCTTTAGCTTCTATATTTACCGTGGAAGGTACGAATCAAATTGACCTTGTGCACTGTATTTATCTATTGCAGTAGCTGCAAGCGACGCCGGCGGTGCTGCCTCATGCATTGCTGCAGTCTCATCTTCTGCGGCGTCTTTGGTGTTCTCGTCGCGTTAGCAATTTATAATGCGTAAAATTGTAAATTAATGTTCAGTAACTTGTTTTTGAGTTTTTCTATAACACAACTATCTTCTCGAGTAACATGCCATTATTCACAGAACGACCTCACCATTTGATTTAAATTTGAACAGACTGGTAGGGGTTGTGTATTTTATAGAACCTGATTTTGCAATAAACGGATGTAGGTAGGTACCTATAGTTAGTCAGGATCGGCAACGAGTATTTGACAACCCTTGAGTTACAGGCGTGCATAGGCTACGCCGGCCGGTCACTTTGGCACTCCTTGGGAGAGGCCTATGTCTAGCAGTGGACGTCTTTCGGCTGGTATGATGATGATAGGCTACGCTGACTGCTTACTATCAGCTAACGTGGTATAAAGAAAAATAAGTAGTAGGTACCTACGCTAACCAACGCTCGAATGCAACCAAAGCGCTTGGTGGCACCACAAGCATTCGCTAGTTCATCTGCTTGTTCTAAATCCGTCATTAGGCTTGTCGTATGTGGCAACAAATACGATAAATAGGTACAAACCCATTTTCAATTCAACAGGTTAAGTGGGATAGACGCCCATAGGAGACGGTACAAATCAGTGGACTTTTACACCTATCATTTCATAAAACAGAACTGACCCGTATGACTTACTTTCAAATAAAAGAAAAAGAAAACAGTAACAAACCCATTTTCAATTCAACAGGTTAAGTTGGATAGACGCCCATAGGAGACGGTACAAATCAGTGGATTTTTACACCTATCATTTCATAAAACAGAACTGACCCGTATGACTTCTTTCAAATAAAAGAAAGAGAAAACAGTAACAAACCCATTTTCAATTCAACAGGTTAAGTGGGATAGACGCCCATAGGAGACGGTACAAATCAGTGGATTTTTACACCCATCATTTCATAAAACAGAACTGACCCGTATGACTTCTTTCAAATAAAAGAAAGAGAAAACAGTAACAAACCCATTTTCAATTCAACAGGTTAAGTGGGATAGACGCCCATAGTTGACGGTACAAATCAGTGGACTTTTACACTTATCTATATATATAAAAGAAGACTTCCTGACAGATCATCAACGCACAGCCGAAACTACTGGAACTAGAAACTTGAAATTTACACCCATACTACCTTTTATAACGTAGGCGACGGATAAGAAGGGATTTTTGGAAATTCCACCCCTAAAGGGGTAAAATAGGGGTGAAAAGTTTGTATGGAGGAAACTTTATTTTTTGAGCTGGAGTCTTCAAACTTTGTGGAAAGATTACTTTGTAGAATACAAATAAAGTACTTTCAGCGTTTTGGAAAATTCCACCTCTAAGGGGGATAAAAAGGGTTGCAAAATTTGTATGGGGAAACTCTTTTTTGAGATAGAAGCTTAAAAGTTTGTAGAAAGATTACTTATTGAAATACGAAAAATAAACTTTCAGCGTTTTAGAAAATTCCACCCCTAAAGGGGTTAAAAGGGGGTGCAACATTTGTATGGAGGAAACATTTTTTTTCTAGCTAGAGAATTCAAACATTGTAGAAAGCTTACTTATTGGAATTAAAATAAAGCACTTTCGGCGTTTTGGAAAATTCCACCCCTAAGGGGTTAAATAGGGTTGCAAAGTTTGTATGGTGGAAACTTTATTTTTTGAGCTAGAGTCTTTAAACTTTGTGGAAATATTACTCATTAGAATACAAATAAAGCACTTTCAGGGTTTTGGAAAATTCAACCCCTAAGGGGGCTAAAAAGGGTTGCAAGGTTTGTATGAGGGAAACTCTTTTTTGAGATAGAAGCTTTAAAGTTTGTGGTAAGATTACTTATTGAAATACATATCAAAGACTTACAGCGTTTTAGAAAATTCCACCCCTAAGGGGGTTAAAAGGGGGTGCAACATTTGTATGGAGGAAACATGTTTTTTTAGCTAGAGACTTAAACCTTTGTAGAAAGCTTACTCATTAGAATAAAAATAAAACACTTTCAGTGTTTTGGAAAATTCTACCCCTAAGGGGTTAAATAGGGTTGCAAAGTTGTATGTGGGAAACGCTTTTTTGAGATAGAAGCTTAAAAGTTTGTAGAAAGATTACTTATTGAAAAACAAAAAAAACCTTATTCAGCGTTTTAGCAAATTCTACCCCTAAGGGGGTTAAAAGGGGGTGCAACATTTGTATGGAGGAAACATTTTTTTTCTAGCTAGAGAATTCAAACATTGTAGAAAGCTTACTTATTGGAATTAAAATAAAGTTCTTTCGGCGTTTTGGAAAATTCCACCCCTAAGGGGTTAAATAGGGTTGCAAAGTTTGTATGGTGGAAACTTTATTTTTTGAGCTAGAGTCTTTAATCTTTGTGGAAATATTACTTATTAGAATACAAATAAAGCATTTTCAGGGTTTTGGAAAATTCAACCCCTAAGGGGGCTAAAAAGAGTTGCAAGGTTTGTATGAGGGAAACTCTTTTTTGAGATAGAAGCTTTAAAGTTTGTAGTAAGATTACTAATTGAAATACATTAAAACGACTTACAGCGTTTTAGAAAATTCCACCCCTAAGGGGGTTAAAAGGGGGTGCAACATTTGTATAGAGGAAACATGTTCTTTTAGCTAGAGACTTAAACCTTTGTAGAAAGCTTACTTATTAGCATAAAAATAAAGCACTTTCAGCGTTTTGGAAAATTCCACCCCTAAGGGTTGTTAAAATCGTTGCAAAGTTTGTATGAGGGAAATTATTTTTTGATATACAAGGTTAAACGTTTGGAGAAAGATTACCTACTTATTGTAATACAAAAAAACCAGCCAAGCGCGAGTTGGACTCGCGCACGAAGGGTTCCGTGTCAATAAAAATATTTATTTTATTTTGTTTTTAGCATTTGTTGTTATAGCGGCAACAGAAATACATCATCTGTGAAAATTTCAACTGGAACTATCACGGTATCAGTGAGATACAGCCTGGTGACAGACAGACGGATGAACGGACGGACGGACAGCGGAGTCTTAGTAATAGGGTCCCATTTTACTCTTTGAGTACGGAACCCTAAAAAGAACTTTTAGTGTTTTAGAAAATTCCACCCCTAAGGGGGTTAAAAGGGAGTGCAACATTTGTATGGAGGCAACGTTCTTTTTTTAGCAAGAGACTTTAAACTTTGTAGATAGCTTACTTATCTATATATATAAAAGAAGACTTCCTGACAGGGGTCCGACCTAAAGGGGTTAAATAGGGGTGCAAAGTTTGTATGGAGTAAACTTTATGTTTTGAGCTGGAGTCTTCAAACTTTGTGGAAAGATTACTTTATAGAATACAGAATTCAGGGTTTTGGAAAATTCAACCCCTAAGGGAGCTAAAAAGGGTTGCAAGGTTTGTATGAGAAAAACTCTTTTTTGAGATAGAAGCTTTAAAGTTTGTAGTAAGAAAACTTATTGAAATACATATAAAAGACTTACAGCGTTTTAGAAAATCCTACCCCTAAGGGGGTTAAAAGGGGGTGCAACATTTGTATGGAGGAAACATGTTTTTTTAGCTAGAGACTTAAACCTTTGTAGAAAGCTTACTCATTAGAATAAAAATAAAACACTTTCAGTGTTTTGGAAAATTCCACCCCTAAGGGGTTAAATAGGGTTGCAAAGTTGTATGAGGGAAACGCTTTTTTGAGATAGAAGCTTAAAAGTTTGTAGAAAGATTACTTATTGAAATACAAAAAAAACCTTATTCAGCGTTTTAGCAAATTCCACCCCTAAGGGGGTTAAAAGGGGGTGCAACATTTGTATGGAGGAAACATGTTTTTTTAGCTAGAGACTTAAACCTTTGTAGAAAACTTACTTTTTAGAATAAAAAAAAGTACTTTCGGCGTTTTGGAAGATTCCACCCCTAAGGGGTTAAATAGGGTTGCAAAGTTTGTATGGTGGAAACTTTATTTTTTGAGCTAGAGTCTTTAATCTTTGTGGAAATATTACTTATTAGAATAAAAATAAAGCACTTTCAGGGTTTTGGAAAATTCAACCCCTAAGGGGGCTAAATAGGGTTGCAAGGTTTGTATGAGGGAAACTCTTTTTTGAGATAGAAGCTTTAAAGTTCGTAGAAAGATTACTAATTGAAATACAAAAAAACGCCTTACAGCGTTTTAGAAAATTCCACCCCTAAAGGGGTTAAAAGGGGGTGCAACATTTGTATGGAGGAAACATTTTTTTTTAGCTAGATACTTAAACCTTTGTAGAAAGCTTACTTATTAGCATAAAAATAAAGCACTTTCAGCGTTTTGGAAAATTCCACCCCTATGGGTTGTTAAAATCGTTGCAAAGTTTGTATGCGGGAAATTATTTTTTGAGATACAAGGTTAAACGTTTGGAGAAAGATTACCTACTAATTGAAATACAAAAAAAACCAGCCAAGCGCGAGTTGGATTCGCGCACGAAGGGTTCCGTGTCAATAAAAATATTTATTTTATTTTGTTTTTAGCATTTGTTGTTATAGCAGCAACAGAAATACATCATCTGTGAAAATTTCAACTTGAACTATCACGGTATCAGTGAGATACAGCCTGGTGACAGACAGACGAATGGACGGACGGACGGACAGCGGAGTCTTAGTCATAGGGTCCCATTTTACTCTTTGAGTACGGAACCCTAAAAAGAACTTTCAGTGTTTTAGAAAATTCCACCCCTAAGGGGGTTAAAAGGGAGTGCAACATTTGTATGGAGGCAACGTTCTTTTTTTAGCAAGAGACTTTAAACTTTGTATTTGATAGCTTACTTATTAGAATATAAATAAAGAACTTTCAGCGTAAAATTCCACCTCTGAGGGGGTTACTAAGGGTTGCAAAGTTTGTATGAGGGAAACTCTTTTTTGAGATAAAAGCTTGAAAGGTGTAGATAGATTACTTATTGATAAAAAAAAACACTTTCAGAAAAAAAAGCACTTTCTTTTTAAAACTTTGTAGAAAGCTTACAAATAAATTACTTTCAGCGTTTTGGAAAATTCCACCCCTTAAGGGGTTAAAAAGGGTGCAAGATTCGTATGGGAAACACTTTTATTGAGCTTAGATACTTGATAGTTTGTAGAAAAAATTCTTATTTCAACAAAAAAAACTATTCTTCTTAATTTTTCCTTGAAAAGCGTTAATAGGGGGTTCAAAGTTGGTATAGAGAGTCAGAAAATTTTTAAGTATGAGATTTGTAACTTCGATCCTAGCCTGTTTGTTAAAAGACTACAAAACTTATTTCAGCGTTTTTAGGGTTTCGTACTCAAAGAGTAAAACGGGACCCTATTACTAAGACTCCGCTGTCCGTCCGTCCGTCCGTCTGTCTGTCACCAGGCTGTATCTCACTGATACCGTGATAGTTCCAGCTGAGATTTTCACAGATGATGTATTTCTGTTGCCGCTCTAACAACAAATACTAAAAACATAGAATTAAATAGTTTTTTATAGACAATGGTACGGAACCCTTCGTGCGTGAGTCCGACTCGCACCTGGCCGGTTTTTTTTTAAATTCAAGCTCTAAAGGGGATTCCAAGTTTGTATGGCGAGCAAGTAATTTTTAATGTAAGGGATTTGTAACTTCGGTTGTAGACTGTTTGCTGAAAGACTACAAAACTTATTTTTCTTTTTTTTTTACTTATCGCCTAAGAAGGTTAAAAGGGGGCTCGAAGTTTATGTAGAGAGCAAGACATTTTTAAAGTAAAACTTTTGTAACTACGGTTTTTTTTTTAATTCATTCCTTAAACAAACATTTAGACGATAACATGTTCTACGCGGACGAAGTCGCGGGCAACAGCTAGTCATTTCATAAAACAGAACTGACCCGTATGAATTCTTTCAAATAAAAGATAGAGAAGACAGTAACATATTATTCACTTTCAAAATTTACATCTAGATTAATGAAAGTACTGACGCTCTTTAATATTAATATGCATTAAAGGCTTTTAATGTTTACATAATAGAAACAGATTCTTGCCAAAGCCAACTTTTTGTGTATAAAAAAAATAATTATATTATACAGGGAAAGGATATACGCCGACCGTATTGTAAGCGAGGCCTTATACAACTCGATCAAGCTAAGAATGCACCTCGCGTCGAATAAGTTATACTGAGCGAGGTGCATTCTTAGCTTGGTGGATATAATCCCACATAATAGGTATACAGCAATAAAACTACCTAATAGTACTGATCTACCTACCTGACTGTTGGCCGGCATCTGCCAAACCATTTATAGATATTTCAATCGACTCCATGCTATCTACTGGTTTGCTCCGGTCCTAATAAAAGTGACGATATTATGCTTGACCATAGATAGGTATTTGTAAAGCCGCGTCCGCTGCGCCAATGTTTTCGGTGTTTTTATTAAATATCTAACATGTTATCCGTCAGTTTCGGCAAACAAATAGGGTATTGTTTTGATTGGCAAAACATTTTTGACATAAAAAAACACGAAAAAATGGCGCAGCGGACGCGGCTTTACACTTATAATTATAACTGAACTTGACAGAATACTTCAATACAAACATGCAATTGAAATAAAAATACCATTCAGAAGAAAAATAGTTCTTAGGTGGTTCTGTTTTTGACAGAACGACCACGCGCATATAATATTCATTATATTATAAATCATGACGAACATCACGTTCTAACAGAAGTAGATTTTAATCAGCTTAACATACTTATTATACTTTGTGAGCTGGTCTTGAATCCATATATTTCATCAGCACAGCCTGCGTAGACGACAGATAGAATCAGGACACTAGGAAATTTCAGACTTTGATCACATCAGGTATGGATAGCTGTTCGATCCACCATTGCAAACAAGATGAACTAACATATGTTAAACAACTAAGAAGAGATGTAAAGCAAAGAGATGGCCAACGTAAATCAGAGCAACGGAAATTCGAAAAGGAACTAAAAAAGCTCAAAGAAAAGCGGAGAAACCAGCTGATCGACCTTAATAAAGCGGTTGAGAAACTGGAACCCAAAGACAGGAGAAAATTTCGCGTGTTCCGTACTCCGTCAAAGTTTATAGTAGCAAGGAGATGGTGAGTTAGAGCAATGTACCACATGTAGCCAAAAGATCCCTTTATAGATCATTCAATCCACGAGGACTTGGACACTTCTTTTGTATGTTTGTGCATAGCGTAGCTATATTATACTAGGTATTATACTGTTTTGTGGCGTAGCCCTCGTAGAACTATTAAATCGCACACCCATAATTTCTCTAGAAGATAGTTAGCCCCGGGACTTAACTATCTCCACGCCAATTTTAACCTAAATCAGTTCAGTAATTTTACCGTGAAAGGGTATTCGTATCTAAAAAACCGACACACTTTCGCACTTATTACGATGGATATTATGTTCTAACATATTAGAAAAGCTTCCATGATCCCAAACTCAAACGATATAATAATAAGAATTCGCTCGCTTGACTTGATATATTTCTGTTTTAGCAGCTGCAAAAACCGTATTTTAAGAAAATTGCGTCCTTGTTGCTGTCTCATAGTCCTTACATTCGCTGTCATCATGGCTATTATACTCCCGGCTGGACCTTGATCACGATTCATGCTTCTTACACTAATACTAGACGGAGAGGCGACACGTTTGGTCTTATCCTAGCGAATGCGCCAGTTGCCCAGTTCGAAGCAGCCTAGTCTAAGACAACGATGTTCAAGAATCAAAATTCGAGGGATAAGATAAAGTACTCAGAGATGCCACCGGGTTCATAATTATGATCAAAAACAGTCGCGTTCCGTTGTCGTTTCGAGTCATCTATGCCTTGGGTTAATTTTGTCTTTCAGGTCGTATATCCAAAGATTTGTATAGTAGGTATATTCAATAAAAATAGTAAATTAAGTTAATCATGTTTTTTTTAATGTTCCTTTTCTGATTAAGCGTCCTCCACTACTAGGTACGTGTGTGTGGAAAATTGGTAGGTACCTAATTTAAGTAGGAAGGTAGATTCAAAGCAAAAATATAATATACTAGCTGTTGCCCGCGACTTCGTCCGCGTAGAACATGTTATCGTCTAAATGTTTGTTTAAGGAATGAATTAAAAAAAAAAACCGTAGTTACAAAAGTTTTACTTTAAAAATGTCTTGCTCTCTACATAAACTTCGAACCCCCTTTTAACCTTCTTAGGCGATAAGTAAAAAAAAAAGAAAAATAAGTTTTGTAGTCTTTCAGCAAACAGTCTACAACCGAAGTTACAAATCCCTTACATTAAATATTACTTGCTCGCCATACAAACTTGGAATCCCCTTTAGAGCTTGAATTTAAAAAAAAAACCGGCCAGGTGCGAGTCGGACTCACGCACGAAGGGTTCCGTACCATTGTCTATAAAAAACTATTTAATTCTATGTTTTTAGTATTTGTTGTTAGAGCGGCAACAGAAATACATCATCTGTGAAAATCTCAGCTGGAACTATCACGGTATCAGTGAGATACAGCCTGGTGACAGACAGACGGACGGACGGACGGACAGCGGAGTCTTAGTAATAGGGTCCCGTTTTACTCTTTGAGTACGAAACCCTAAAAACGCTGAAATAAGTTTTGTAGTCTTTTAACAAACAGGCTAGGATCGAAGTTACAAATCTCATACTTAAAAATTTTCTGACTCTCTATACCAACTTTGAACCCCCTATTAACGCTTTTCAAGGAAAAATTAAGAAGAATAGTTTTTTTTGTTGAAATAAGAATTTTTTCTACAAACTATCAAGTATCTAAGCTCAATAAAAGTGTTTCCCATACGAATCTTGCACCCTTTTTAACCCCTTAAGGGGTGGAATTTTCCAAAACGCTGAAAGTAATTTATTTGTAAGCTTTCTACAAAGTTTTAAAAAGAAAGTGCTTTTTTTTCTGAAAGTGTTTTTTTTTATCAATAAGTAATCTATCTACACCTTTCAAGCTTTTATCTCAAAAAAGAGTTTCCCTCATACAAACTTTGCAACCCTTAGTAACCCCCTCAGAGGTGGAATTTTACGCTGAAAGTTCTTTATTTATATTCTAATAAGTAAGCTATCAAATACAAAGTTTAAAGTCTCTTGCTAAAAAAAGAACGTTGCCTCCATACAAATGTTGCACTCCCTTTTAACCCCCTTAGGGGTGGAATTTTCTAAAACACTGAAAGTTCTTTTTAGGGTTCCGTACTCAAAGAGTAAAATGGGACCCTATGACTAAGACTCCGCTGTCCGTCCGTCCGTCCATTCGTCTGTCTGTCACCAGGCTGTATCTCACTGATACCGTGATAGTTCAAGTTGAAATTTTCACAGATGATGTATTTCTGTTGCTGCTATAACAACAAATGCTAAAAACAAAATAAAATAAATATTTTTATTGACACGGAACCCTTCGTGCGCGAATCCAACTCGCGCTTGGCTGGTTTTTTTGTATTTCAATTAGTAGGTAATCTTTCTCCAAACGTTTAACCTTGTATCTCAAAAAATAATTTCCCGCATACAAACTTTGCAACGATTTTAACAACCCATAGGGGTGGAATTTTCCAAAACGCTGAAAGTGCTTTATTTTTATGCTAATAAGTAAGCTTTCTACAAAGGTTTAAGTATCTAGCTAAAAAAAAATGTTTCCTCCATACAAATGTTGCACCCCCCTTTTAACCCCTTTAGGGGTGGAATTTTCTAAAACGCTGTAAGGCGTTTTTTTGTATTTCAATTAGTAATCTTTCTACGAACTTTAAAGCTTCTATCTCAAAAAAGAGTTTCCCTCATACAAACCTTGCAACCCTATTTAGCCCCCTTAGGGGTTGAATTTTCCAAAACCCTGAAAGTGCTTTATTTTTATTCTAATAAGTAATATTTCCACAAAGATTAAAGACTCTAGCTCAAAAAATAAAGTTTCCACCATACAAACTTTGCAACCCTATTTAACCCCTTAGGGGTGGAATCTTCCAAAACGCCGAAAGTACTTTTTTTTATTCTAAAAAGTAAGTTTTCTACAAAGGTTTAAGTCTCTAGCTAAAAAAACATGTTTCCTCCATACAAATGTTGCACCCCCTTTTAACCCCCTTAGGGGTGGAATTTGCTAAAACGCTGAATAAGGTTTTTTTTGTATTTCAATAAGTAATCTTTCTACAAACTTTTAAGCTTCTATCTCAAAAAAGCGTTTCCCTCATACAACTTTGCAACCCTATTTAACCCCTTAGGGGTGGAATTTTCCAAAACACTGAAAGTGTTTTATTTTTATTCTAATGAGTAAGCTTTCTACAAAGGTTTAAGTCTCTAGCTAAAAAAACATGTTTCCTCCATACAAATGTTGCACCCCCTTTTAACCCCCTTAGGGGTAGGATTTTCTAAAACGCTGTAAGTCTTTTATATGTATTTCAATAAGTTTTCTTACTACAAACTTTAAAGCTTCTATCTCAAAAAAGAGTTTTTCTCATACAAACCTTGCAACCCTTTTTAGCTCCCTTAGGGGTTGAATTTTCCAAAACCCTGAATTCTGTATTCTATAAAGTAATCTTTCCACAAAGTTTGAAGACTCCAGCTCAAAACATAAAGTTTACTCCATACAAACTTTGCACCCCTATTTAACCCCTTTAGGTCGGACCCCTGTCAGGAAGTCTTCTTTTATATATATAGATAAGTAAGCTATCTACAAAGTTTAAAGTCTCTTGCTAAAAAAAGAACGTTGCCTCCATACAAATGTTGCACTCCCTTTTAACCCCCTTAGGGGTGGAATTTTCTAAAACACTAAAAGTTCTTTTTAGGGTTCCGTACTCAAAGAGTAAAATGGGACCCTATTACTAAGACTCCGCTGTCCGTCCGTCCGTTCATCCGTCTGTCTGTCACCAGGCTGTATCTCACTGATACCGTGATAGTTCCAGTTGAAATTTTCACAGATGATGTATTTCTGTTGCCGCTATAACAACAAATGCTAAAAACAAAATAAAATAAATATTTTTATTGACACGGAACCCTTCGTGCGCGAGTCCAACTCGCGCTTGGCTGGTTTTTTTGTATTACAATAAGTAGGTAATCTTTCTCCAAACGTTTAACCTTGTATATCAAAAAATAATTTCCCTCATACAAACTTTGCAACGATTTTAACAACCCTTAGGGGTGGAATTTTCCAAAACGCTGAAAGTGCTTTATTTTTATGCTAATAAGTAAGCTTTCTACAAAGGTTTAAGTCTCTAGCTAAAAGAACATGTTTCCTCTATACAAATGTTGCACCCCCTTTTAACCCCCTTAGGGGTGGAATTTTCTAAAACGCTGTAAGTCGTTTTAATGTATTTCAATTAGTAATCTTACTACAAACTTTAAAGCTTCTATCTCAAAAAAGAGTTTCCCTCATACAAACCTTGCAACTCTTTTTAGCCCCCTTAGGGGTTGAATTTTCCAAAACCCTGAAAATGCTTTATTTGTATTCTAATAAGTAATATTTCCACAAAGATTAAAGACTCTAGCTCAAAAAATAAAGTTTCCACCATACAAACTTTGCAACCCTATTTAACCCCTTAGGGGTGGAATTTTCCAAAACGCCGAAAGAACTTTATTTTAATTCCAATAAGTAAGCTTTCTACAATGTTTAAATTCTCTAGCTAGAAAAAAAATGTTTCCTCCATACAAATGTTGCACCCCCTTTTAACCCCCTTAGGGGTGGAATTTTCTAAAACGCTGTAAGTCGTTTTAATGTATTTCAATTAGTAATCTTACTACAAACTTTAAAGCTTCTATCTCAAAAAAGAGTTTCCCTCATACAAACCTTGCAACCCTTTTTAGCCCCCTTAGGGGTTGAATTTTCCAAAACCCTGAAAGTGCTTTATTTGTATTCTAATGAGTAATATTTCCACAAAGTTTAAAGACTCTAGCTCAAAAAATAAAGTTTCCACCATACAAACTTTGCAACCCTATTTAACCCCTTAGGGGTGGAATTTTCCAAAACGCCAAAAGTACTTTATTTTAATTCCAATAAGTAAGCTTTCTACAATGTTTGAATTCTCTAGCTAGAAAAAAAATGTTTCCTCCATACAAATGTTGCACCCCCTTTTAACCCCTTTAGGGGTGGAATTTTCTAAAACGCTGAAAGTTTATTTTTCGTATTTCAATAAGTAATCTTTCTACAAACTTTTAAGCTTCTATCTCAAAAAAGAGTTTCCCCATACAAATTTTGCAACCCTTTTTATCCCCCTTAGAGGTGGAATTTTCCAAAACGCTGAAAGTACTTTATTTGTATTCTACAAAGTAATCTTTCCACAAAGTTTGAAGACTCCAGCTCAAAAAATAAAGTTTCCTCCATACAAACTTTTCACCCCTATTTTACCCCTTTAGGGGTGGAATTTCCAAAAATCCCTTCTTATCCGTCGCCTACGTTATAAAAGGTAGTATGGGTGTAAATTTCAAGTTTCTAGTTCCAGTAGTTTCGGCTGTGCGTTGATGATCTGTCAGGAAGTCTTCTTTTATATATATAGATTATGTTTTGGTTAAAGAGTGTTTCCCGTGGAGCATGCATTTATTTATTTAAACTTTATTGCACGAATAAAAAAAGAGTATAAAGGGCGGACTAAATGCCGCAAGGCATTCTCTACCAGTCAACCATAGGGCAAAACTAAAACTAAGTGGGTGCAGTGAGAAAAAAACAGGAAGAGCATTATCATCTATTGGGTAAGCTGGATAATAAAATTAATATGCTATCACTATGCCATGCTTTAGTAATAATCTTTAATACGAACATAGTTTCACCTTTTTTAGCCACAAACGGGTTGTTATGTGTTTGTGGCAATTAACTGCTCAAATAATTTTCTTTAAAAACAAAGTTTTAACCGAATTCAAATCAGTACCAAAATTGCTTCAAGTTTGCCCATAAAATTTGAAGAGTTCCCTCGATTTCCCCAGGATCACATGATCTGATGACGCTGGGTCCACCTGGCAAGGATACCCTTCAAACAAATAAATAATCTTCCAAATCGGACCGATTTGGCGTCTACGAGTAATCGGAGAACATACATAAAAAATAAAACATTCCGAAGAATTGAGAACAGCCTCCTTTTTGAAGTCGGTTAAAACACAGCTTCGCACTTCTCTAGTGGATATTCACCCTTAGGAATCAACCTTTGTCTATAGACATAGATAACAGATGCATCCAAACCAAAGAGAATACAACGTTTTGGAAACGTCAATAGATAGTTGACATGTACACATATATCGTGTATTCAACATTTAGCAAATGACGTAAGTTGACAAACAGCAGTCTATTCAAGACTAAACAAACATGAAATAACTACAGAAGATAATCATTGTGTACCCATTAAAATTTCTCGGGAAACTCGGACGATTAAACCATAATCCGTGCCATGCTATATTGCCGAAATACTAATATTAATAATGACGAAGGGAAATACTTTAGAAGGAACTAGTCACCAATTTCATCAATGATAATGCTTGCGATGAGTGGTGGTCCAAACGTTAGTAGATCCCGGAAAAATGCCTTGTTTTGGCAGAATTCCGAAGATCGAATTCAAATTCAGATTCGACAAAAGAAATTTTTCAATAAGAAAGTTAAAAAAATGCGTTGGTGAGGAAGTATTTTACTCCTGTGCAAAAAAACAAAAAGAACTACTAAAAAGGCAACAGAAAGCTCAAAAGAAATGCTGTAAGAAACTCAGAAAACAACAACGCAAACGAGAGAAGCAACTGTGCTCGTTGAAGAGAGCTGCCTGCTGTCCACCCCCGCCGTGCGGTCCTGCTCCATGCGACCCCTACCTGTGCAATCCCTCTCCATGCCAGTCTTCTCCGTGCGATCCCCCTCCATGCCACCCCCCTCCGTGCAATCCTCCCCCATGCTACCCCCTTCCGTGCAATCCTCCCCCATGCCACCCCCCCTCCGTGCAATCCTCCCCCATGCCACCCCCCTCCGTGCAATCCTCCCCCATGCCACCTACCTCCGTGCAATCCTCCCTCCTGCCACCACCCACTTCCATGCAAGCGCTCTTTGTGCAGAATCCGTCGTTGCAAACGGCAATGCTCGCTCCGCCCATGCAAGATCAAACCGATGAAAATTCCCAAGGGCCGACGGATCCCTCCATGCAAGATCAAATCAGATCCGTGTGCCTCCTTCTCGTGCAGATCGAGCAGTGACTGCTGCTGCAGTAAGCAGCCACCGCAGAACTGCCAGGCAGGCGAAATGGGGAAGCAGAGTTCCCGTTGCAGTAGTTGGCCGAGACTTGCATGTATAAGTTCCAGTGGGCCATTGAAAGTTAAATGGTAAATATCAACACTTCTTTTGCACTTACTTAAAAAAGTTTAGGGTGGTTATACACGGCGACTTTTTGCAAACGACGAACGCGCGACTGTCGCGCCACTAGCCACTAGCTAGGGTTCGCTTGTAAGATGCTCGGGGGTAGTGAGTGTCCGCGTAGGCTCGCCCTTCGGGCCTTCGGCCCTACGCGGAGCTCGGCCTTCGGCCCTCGGGTTCGCTTAAAGACACTAGTAGCCACCAGTCAAGTTCACCTGTCCCATTGTGTCACCCTGAGCTTATAGCGCTGCAAAAAGAGGCCGTGTGTAACCACCCTTAAACTTAGGTATATTCTATCGTTTATACCCTGTTCCATATAAAGATTAGAAAAACCGAGCGTTTATCGTCATGCGATTTCAAGGAAAACCATTATGAAACGTAAAAAAAAATTAAGGTAAACGTCCGAGTGCTCGACACTGTACTGTATATAGCATGGGCACTCTATGTCAACGCAATATGGGTTAAATTCGAACTAATAGGATTTTTCTTCATTCGAATTTAAGTCACTTTGACATACATGATGTATGTGATGGCGACTGTACCAATACAGCGGCAGTGAAAAGCACTACATGATCGAAGAAAAATCCATACAACATTTCCCTCTTAAATCCTAGATAAAAAAAGAAACGCAGACGAATTTCTCCGTTAACCCTTTTCCAGGCCCGCAGTTGCAAAATGACTGTCGGATGTCAGTCTTATTCATTGACATTAAGATATATGTTTGATAAGCAGTGTGTAGTCGATATAACGCCTCTGCCTGGAAAAGGGTTAAAATTCTAAAACGTCTGCTAGACGGTCGCTAACACGCCCCTCCGACCGAGCAACCTTGGTCGGCACCGACCGCTGTAGTATGAAATTTTGCTGCAAACAACTGTCTACACGGTTGGTGCACACCAAGGTCGCCCGGTCGGAGGGGCGTGTTGGCGACCGTCTAGCAGAGGTTTAATATGTTATGTGTGTGTGTGTGACGACTGCTTTAGTCTAGTTGGCAGTGACCCTGCTTACGAAGCTGGAGGTCCTGGGTTCGAATCCGGGTGTATGATGATATTTGTTCCTGACTCATGGATGTTTTCTATGTATATACCTAAGTGTTTATTTATACATATATGGATGAGGATTAATATATTTATTTACTTTGTATTTCAGCAAATGTAAAAGGAAGAGGAAAAAGAAGAAAAAGTGCAGACGGCAAAGACCACGGAACTTGTGCTTTCGATGCATCATATGTTGCGCTCTAGTTGGAGGCATCGCCTTCTGTGCTGGGTTCTCTATCCCTATATTGGCTGGATTAATACCAGCTCCTTAGGCCAACCAGCTCACAGAAGACATTTACAGCAGCAGAACTCGGGTCAAAATATCTGAACACACCTTTATTTCGACGGTAAAGTCGTGTTCAGCTTTATTGACCTGAGTTCTGCTCATATCTGACAGTTTCAGCTGTACGCGGTGTACTTGCAGAGGTTAGGCTTCGAGTAAATACTCAGCCATTTAAATCCCATGTAATATGCCCGAGAATTATAGTTTTGTACCATTGAGAACGTTCTTTTATTATCGGAACGAATAATGTATTTATCTTATTTTATCGTATCTTATCTAGCTGAGGGCCCTTTCGGATGCACTTCGACCCAGTGGGATATTTTGTGCATTTGCCCTCATCTTTATGCCTGCTCCCAAGCTCGCTCCATTTCGCCCATGTATTTATCTTATATATCAATGCTTTCCAGCAAGCACTATAACCTCTTTCATAACTTTTTTGTTCCGGGTTGCCCACGCGCCGCCACTGATGCTTAGGTACGGATCCGTGCCTAAAATGTGAACCCATTGTTTTACATCCCGAAGTCATCATTTTATTGGGCAATTTTGACTTCCGCATACGAAGGTTAAGATCAATCGCATCGTCTCTCTTCGGCAATTGTACAGTCAAGTGTAAAAAAATTGGTGCATACAACTTACTCATAATATATGGGTGCTTACAACTTACTCAAATATGGGTGCATACAACTTATTCATATATGGGTGCTTACAACTTGCTCAAATATGGGTGCATACAACTTACTCAAATATGGGTGCTTACAACTTGCTCAAATATGGGTGCATACAACTTACTCAAATATGGGTGCATACAACTTACTCAAATATGGGTGCATTCAACTAACTCAAATATGGGTACATGCAACTTACTGAAATTAGGGTGCATACAACTTACTCAAATATGGGTGCATACAACTTACTCAAATATGGGTGCATTCAACTAACTCAAATATGGGTACATGCAACTTACTGAAATGAGGGTGCATACAACTTACTCAAATATGGGTGCATACAACTTACTCAAATATGGGTGCTTACAACTTATTCATAAATGGGTGCTTACAACTTACTCAAATATGGGTGCATTCAACTAACTGAAATTAGGGTGCATACAACTTACTCAAATATGGGTGCATACAACTTACTCAAATATGGGTGCATACAACTTATCCAAATATGGGTGCATACAACTTATCCAAATATGGGTGCATACAACTTACTCAAATATGGGTGCATACAACTTACTCAAATATGTCCCATCGCTCTTATGTCAGCGGATTAAGGTTTCGATACATATATGTGAGAGGATTAATTTGATACAATATACAGTCATGTATCATAATTCATAAGGTAATTGAAATTAACAGGCCGCACGCTCTCATTGTAAACTGCCATACTTGGTACCTAAAGCCTAGCAAGTCGCAACCCTACCCAGAGAGTCCTTGTAAAATATTCGCACTTTTAGCGGGTAGGTACTGTCGACGTCAAAGATATGTTTATATTTTTCGCCTTATTACAACGGAATAAGGTGCAAAAATTTAAACATATTTTTGGTACGGTCTCGGACTGTCTGGAACCCAATTGGATATTTGCCTAGAGCTTAAAGTGACTACTACATAATGGGTCGAGCACTCAAAATCCCCTTCGGTCGGTGTAGGTACGATGACGAGCGAAGCGAGGAGGAGTGTTAGGAAGGACTGCGACCCTTCAGCGCGCGCGAGCCGAGCGAGCGAAGCGAGCGTGCCGCGGCAGGGACTGGCGAAGCGCCAGAACCGACTTTACATTTGAGTGCTCAACCCATCATCATTATGTAGTAGTCACTTTAGCTCTAGGCAAATATCAAATGTAGTCAAATTGGGCTTTATACCGTCCGAGACCAACCCATATTTTTGACGTCGACTGTAAACAGGCCACTCAGTTCTATCTCTGGTCACGCGAAACTCCCTTAGTTCTAGGCGTTAAGCAAGTTTTGTCCAGGTTTATTTGGGTATCTTCATGACAATTTTAAGAACTTTGGCAGAGCATAGACATTGCAAGCTTAATAAGAAACTGTGTCATATCATTTACGTTTAACCTGTGGTTATACACGATAGACACGATATGACGTGACTGACATTAAAACTACTACATAAATAAACAAACTCAATAAACAAATATTTAGGACAAGAAGAGAAAATTTCTATGTAAAAATAGTAAATAAATCAAAATTTCTCCAAGCAAATATTAAGGGAATCATCCACTACTTACTAATATCGTAAAAAGCGAATTCTGTATTACCAATAATCACTGAATAGCAATTTAAGTGGGAAACAACCCTAAGGGGGACTCCAAAGACAGATAAAAGCATGAAGAGAAGAAAATCTTAGCGAAAGCTGTTTGTCAGCTTAACGGTTTATCAAGCCGTAATTGCTACTTAATTATTTTATTGTTACCGTTGTATAACACTTCACATCAAGGTCAATCTGAATAAGCACATGCCGCATAGTTTCTCCGTGATATTCAAGTGGATCCGTCATCTTAAATAGCGTCCGGCGACGCTGGATTCACCATGGATACTCGTAGATGGTATTATACTTTTTTAACAGTATATAGATTATTTATTACACTTTTAAAAACCATAACCAGATCTCATATATCTTTATAAACACATTAAATACCTAAGTAAACTTACTAGTGGAGCAGAATAGGCAATGCAGCTTGATCAAGACTGATAATATTCCCAAAATTCCTCCAAACAAAGTTATGTAAAACTAGCTGTTGCCCGCGACTTCGTCCGCGTAGAACTTTTTATCGTCTTAGAAAATGATTTCTCTCAATACAAAATTTGAACCCTCTTTTAGGGGATAATTAAAAAAAAAGTTGATGTTCATTTTCTAGTTTGTGAACAAACAGTCTAAAACCAAAGTTAAAAATCTCATACTTTAAAAATGCCTTGAAATACTCAAACTTTGAACCAATTTTAACACTCTTAGGGGATGAATTTGGAAAAACTCTGAAATCAGTTTTGTAGTCTTTTAACGTACAGAATAAGACCGAAGTTAAAAATCTCTTACTCACACTTTAAAATTTTATTGCTCGCCATTTAAAATTTGAACCCCCTTTTAAACCCCCTTAGAGGTTGAATTTTTCTAATCGCTGAAAGAACTTTTTTCGTAAACTTTTAAGTCTCTAGCTCAAAAAAAGTGTTGCCCATACAAAGCTTTCTTAACCCCCTTAGGGGTGGAATTTTCTAAAACTCTGAAAGTACTTTATTATTAATTTTAATAAGTAACATTTTGAATAGTTTTAAGTCTAGTAAAAAAAAAAGTTTTTCCCACACAACACTGGCTACCCTTCTTAAGGATCTTAAGGATCCCCTTAGGGATGGAGTTTTCTAAAACGCTGAAAGTTCTTTTTTAGTATTCTATAATAAGTAATCTTTTTGCAAAGTTTTAAGTCTAACTCAAAAAAAAGTGTTGCCCATGCAAAGCTTGCTCTCCTTTTTAACCCTATTAGGGGTGGAATTTTCTAAAACGATTTGTGTTCTTTTTTTGTATTTTAATAAGTAATCTTTCTACAAAGTTTCAAGTCTCTAACTCAAAAACATAAACTTTCCCTGATAAAAACTTTGCACCCCTTTTTATCCCCCTTAGGGATAGATTTTTTCAAAACGCTGAAAGTCTTTTTTTTTTGTATTTTTATAAGTAATCTTTCTACAAAGTTTTAAGTGTCTAGCTCAGAAAAAGTGTTCCCCATACAAACCTTGCACCCTTTTTTAACCCCCTTAGGGAATGATTTTTGTAAAACGCCGAATGTAGTATTTTTCATGTTCTAATAAGTAATTTTTCGTCAAAATTTTAAGTCTCTATTAAAAAAATATATGTTTTTCCCATACAAACTTTGCACCCTATTTTACCCCCTTAGGGGTGAAATTTTCCAAAACGCTGAAAGTACTTTCTTTGTATTTAAATAATCTTTCTACAAAGTTTTAGGACTCTAGCTAAAAAAAATAGTTTCCCACATACAAACTTTGCACCCCTATTTTAGCCCCCTATTTTTAGGGGTAGAATTTTCTAAAACGCTGAAAGTACTTAATTTGTATTCTAATGACTAATCTTTCTACAAAGTTTTAAGTCTCTATTTAAAAAAAAATGTTGTTTCCCCCATACAAAATTTGCACCCTTATTTTACCCCCTTAGGGGTAGATTTTTTTAAAACACTGAATCTAGGTACTTTATTTGTATTCTAATGAATAATTTCTCTACAAAGTTTTAAGTCTCTATTTAAAAAAAAGTAGTTTTTCCCATACAAACTTTGCACTCTATTTTACCCCTTTAGGGGTAGAATTTTCTAAAACCCTGAAAGTCCTTTATTTGTATTCTAATGACTGATCTTTCTACAAAGTTTTAAGTCTCTATTTAAAAAAAAATGTTTCCCCCATACAAACCTTGCACCCCTATTTTACCCCCGTAGGGGTGGAATTTTCCAAAACGCTGAAAGTGTTTCATTTGTATTCTAATAACTAATTTTTCTACAAAGTTTAAGTCTATAGCTCAAAAAAAAAAGGTTCTCCCATACAAACTTTGCACCCCCATTTTACCCCCTTAGGTGTAGAATTTTCAAAAATCCCTTTTTATCCCTAGCCCACGTTATAAAAGCAACATACTGTGCAAAAATCAACTCTCTAAGTTTCGGCTGTGCGTTGATGAGTGAGTGAGTGAGTGAGTGAGTGAATAAGTCAGTCAGGACATAGGCATTTATTATGTATAAATAGATAGAAGATAATGAAATAAATTCAAATATCTCAAAAAATTATGAAGCTACATCCGTTTTAATGTCGCTTGTTAGAGTGAGAAAACGATGAGGGACTGTGACGTCAATATACTCGAACGTCATAGTAAAAAACAATCGTTTCATATGAAGGTGCGTTTTGCGGAAAAGGGACAGAACATACCCCCTCTTAAAACTTTGGACTCTTATAACTCAATCATTACCTATATAACCTCTTGCTTTGTTTTTTTCTCCATTTGACTATATTTATTTTAAATTCTTTTTCGAGAAAATACATTATGATTATTTACCATATTTTCGATTCCTGAGCTATAACCACGAACTTCGGAATTCGAAAATATTCGGGTATCTCTATCTCTATCGCACTAACCATACTCGAGTGACAGGGATGCAAATATATGAACATTGAGTATCGGTTTTCGTGGTAGCGCCGCAGGTACTTTGGCTGAATGCGCCGAGCGCGTGCTATTGTCATTCAAAAAAAACAAATTCGTGTTAATTATATTGTTCAAATTTGTTGATTTCATTTATTGAAATTACGACATAAAACGACATTTGCGCATATAAGTTCTCATATCAGAATCGAATATTTTTTTATGGTTTATATTTTAGCATTTGTCTCGTAAAGGTCTATCGTAGACGGGATTTAAATTATTAATAAGTGAAAGGCAAAGCAATTCCGCCATTTTGACGAAAATTTGACGGTTCTTATAGCTGACAGTTGGAGCAGCGTTTGATTTCAATAAAAATAAATGAAAAATTAAATGAAGTCGTATATTTCGGAAAATTAATTAACTGTCGCAGTCGGATAAAAACTATCCTAAGTTGCAGCTAGAATAATAATGTACCTATATAAAATGTTTCATATTTTTCCGTTCATGGGATGCTGAGAACATTCGAACCGCGCAAAGCTTAGTTTCAAACTGGCTGATTCTTTTTTTAATTTAGAGATTTATTATAAGTGGAGATAAGGTCCAATGTTTCCTGTTCTTTGTCGCCTCGCCCAAGTAACTTTACCTGTTTGCATACTCAGTAGAGAGAGAGAGAGAGGTTTTTGTTAATATAAATACAAATCTTTGATATACATTGCTAACAATCCTTTTATAGGTCATTGTCGACTTGTGCTCAATGCGATTTTGTTCTCGACCCACCTAAACAGTCCAAGACTGACTTACAACGTCAGGTACCCTGCTTGGGCCTAGACAAACTAATACAAGAAGAAAGAGATAACCAGGAGTGGAATGTTGCATTTCAAAAGGCTTTAGTGAAGAGGTTAGAGGCTTCAGAAAGGAGAATAACTTTAGATGACTACTTGGACGATGACGATGGCGGCGGCCGATCCGGAAAAGGAAGGAAAAGAAAGGGCAGGAAAGAAGCAGAAACACATACTAAGCCTCAAGTTAAATCAGAAAAAGTTGAAGCTGACTTCCCCGATGCTGAAGCCGTATTTAAGGAACAAAAATGCCGGTGTGCAAGAAAAATACAAAGAGAAGAACGAAAACGAAAGACTTTTGTAAAGATAATGGAAAGAGAACAGATAAAATTTGAGAAAAGAAGTATAAGGGCTCAACGGAAATATGACAGAGATAGGCAGAAAGCTTATAAAAAATGTGAATATACCCAACTCGCCATGGAAAAGGGTTACTTTAAAAGGAACAAAGATGGAGTTGTGGATAAAGCTGAAGAAACTTTCAGCGTGTTTATACATATGGATCCAGGTGCATGGTTAGTTAGTTAGTTAGTTAGTTATACTGGGCGTTTTCCGCAAGTCGACATCCATTGTGCCTATTTTGCGTGAAACGGCGGTGTGGCGCTACTCTAACCACCCCAGCTCGTCTAAAAAGTTGGTGAGTGCCTTGGTGTTGCTGACTGCGTCCCGTAGTGTGTTTGGAGAACCTAGGTGCTTAATTCTGTATACTTCTACCTCCTTGCAGTCCAGTAGTATAGGTGCATGGTTAGTATGATTCTTAATCTACTAGACACATGCGATATGGCGATGTTTTAAATCTTCTTCAGGCATCCGCATTCTTTCGAAATGTTCAAGTAGGTACTTGGGTTAAACTTAAAACGTAAATAAATCGAATGTTTATAGCTCGGCTGCTAAAGCAGATAAATAAATCTAGAAATAGATAAATCTAGTCGTGAAACGTTTACGTAATTAAGTCTGAAATTAAATTTCAAAATTGTGGACACTTGAAATAAAGTCTATTCTTGTTTGGTCGAGTTTCTTGGGGTACGGAAACGTGGAAGATAGAATGACGACGGTGATGGTTGCGGGAAACGACAGGATTTGTGTGGCGCAGGTAAATAGGTACAACGGGGCCTATTGCCGTGGGCGTCTTCAATTTAAGCCGAAAATGACGATAATCTTTTGTTTCTCGAGACCACGGCTGGCGACCCGTATCGAGACGTCAGGAATGAAGGTAAATAAATATCGCTTTAGTGTAAAGTAATCAGTTCTAGAGAGGTGGGTACATCGTTGTAAATAACTTACAGAAGACCACCGCCGTAATAACATCACTACTTGCTCTGGAAGTATCATTATCATCATCATCATGTCAGCCGAAAGTCGTCCACTGCAGGACATATGCCTCTCACAGAGAGTGCCACAATGAGCGATCCTGCGCCACCCGCATCCAGCGGACGCTCTGGAAGTATCCGGTGTTGTATTCCTAATAACATCACTACTTGATCTGGAAGTTTGAGGTGTTGTATCCCTGGTGGTGAGTAAGGTCACCAGAGCTCCTGAGAATGTGTCGTGTTGAGAGTTTGGGACCCGCGTCTGTCTCCAGCCATCGACGCAACGAATCCTCAAATCAATAAAGGGTCAGCAACGCGCTTGTGATTCTTCTGGAATCGTAAGCATTCGTAGGCAGGCCGTATACCTACTAGTTTTCCACCGTTGCATTATAAAAAAAAGTTAAATATGCTTTTTTTTTCTCTTTTCCAGCGGCTGCAGAGGACGAGCGGCATGTGTTACAAAGTTCAAGAAGTTTTTCTTCAGGTTCTGCGTTTGGTTGTACATCATTGGATTCATCTGTTTCTTTATAACTGGTTACTTCCTTACTAAGATTTGATTCGAAGAAATACGGTCCGGTGTTGAAATTGTAGTTTTCGTTTATTGTTCATGTTATTTCATGGAGTCCGTAATAAAATGTTTCTTTTGAATGTAGGTATTTATTAATGTATTTTATGAGCACGCAAACTAAAGCTGACGGATGCGACTGACCGCGCGACACGCCTTGTCCCTTAACTACTAAGACAGATATTTTTCTACCTAATTGATAAAAAAAAACTGGTTGCCTATGCTCTATGACCTCTTATATCCCTCATGTTTAGGAGTAATTTCTGGTATACATGGCAATAACCTAAAATATACCTGCAACTGCGACCGGGGCACAGACCGATCAGCACCTCTATTTTATCTTTTATATCAATACTCTAATGCAGCGGTCGGCAACAGGCGGCCCGCGGGCCGCATGCGGCCCGCGAGACCCTTGCTTGCGGCCCGCGAGCCTCCCTGGCTGTCGTTGAATTCAGAACTTCGGAATTGCCTGATAAAAAAATAATAAATAAAATAATTAAGAAGTGCGGCCCGCGTAATAGGAGTAATTTCTGGTATACATGGCAATAACCTAAAATATACCTGCAACTGCGACCGGGGCACAGACCGATCAGCACCTCTATTTTATCTTTTATATCAATACTCTAATGCAGCGGTCGGCAACAGGCGGCCCGCGGGCCGCATGCGGCCCGCGAGACCCTTGCTTGCGGCCCGCGAGCCTCCCTGGCTGTCGTTGAATTCAGAACTTCGGAATTGCCTGATAAAAAAATAATAAATAAAATAATTAAGAAGTGCGGCCCGCGTAATTTTTGTTAGCTTCTATGTGGCCCTTGGTTGCTAAAAGGTTGCCGACCCCTGCTCTAATGCCTTCTAAATCCTCTAATCAAACCCCCCGTTTCCTATCATGAATATGTCTCACGTTAGATTTTTTTTAATACAGGATCAATGATACACGGTCATTGACCTCTTCATAACCGGTTTGTACTTTTATTTCCTAAATTAACGGGAATAATAACTTAATTTCTTTTCCATTGCATTTTAGGAAATGTACTTTATGATTTGTAAAAAATACAGCAGCATCATCATCATCATCATTGTCAGTCCGTAATCGCCCACTGCTGAGCATAGGCCTCTCTTCGAGTAAAAAGTACAGCATAATGTACTAATATACCTAATAAATAAGGCGGAAGACCTTCTACATTTTTTTCACATTATTATTGTTTACTTCATAGCTTATCAATTGGGGTGTTATTTTTTTTTGCTATAGGATTAAGGATAAGTATAGGTATACTTCTATGACTTTCTATAGATGTTTCTCGATTTATTTTATTACCTATCTACTCGAAAATTATGCGAGATAGGACAGCGGGAGTTTGACTATAGGCTGTAATTTGAAAAGGTGAATGTATTTATAATGCAAACTCGCTATCAACATTATGATTGCTTGTCTATTCCCTACGAATGCAAGTGACATACTTATGAGTTATGATGATCGAGTGACATACAAAGACTACAATATTCATACTGAGATAGACAGGCAACTCGACCAAATTGAGGAGGCATTTAAAGCTTGCGTATACAGGCGCCATCTCTTCTGCGATACTTAAAACTTTTCTTTGAATGTACAAAACATACAAAAAGTGCGTCGGTCGTATGGTTTGAACCCCGGCTCATCGACTCCAAATACCGCCGTCTGTACCCCTAGGCTACTGATGTCTTATGACAATACGGCGAATTTTGAAATACCTTGACAGCCTAGCCTAGCAATCGCTAGAGCTTCAGAGAGTTCGCCACCTATCAAGAAGGTGGCACTGTTTTCAGTAAGAAACTGGATTTGCATTAAGTTCTAAGTTCGCATAGCATGGTGACATAATTACATCATCTAAATAAACAAACATTTCTCGCTTTGATTTCTCGGGTATTACAACAAAATTGTGTGAGTGGAATAAACTATTCTGGCCGATCCAAATCTACAAGTAGGAACCAGATTGTTATTTAGAGAAGACCCTAAACACCCATCATTACCTACATACAAGATTAAGTATAAATACGAAGTAAGGATAAACCTACCTACGCAAAAATTGGATACAAGCAAAGATATACTTAAACAAAATATGAAGAGAAGGAAAACTTAAGTAGACAGGTAGGTATAGTTGTTATTTTCTAAGCCGTCCGTTCTGCAGTGCGGCGTTCTTTAGTGCGGAACGGACGGCTTAGAAAATAACAACTATACCTCCCTGTATTATTTTTACTAAATGGGATTTAATAGCGAAAGTAGTTTTAATAAAGCAAAAAGATATTGATACCCGCTCAAGCCAGTTGTCCCGTGACTATGGATGTTGCGACACATGAGACCTCAGAGAGGTAAATAAGGCCCATTTAGAAAAAAAATTGAGTGAGAATCGTGAAAGTTTAAATTAAGGCATCGCAAGGAATCTTAAGAGCCCGTTCACGTGCTCACTAGCGCCACTGGTAAATAATTGAGATTATTTAACCTTTTGAACGACATTCTTCACGTACTAAAGTGTCACTGACACGCCAACCTTTTTTCCATAAGAGAGTATGATAACTATGAACCTTGTATGAAAGACAGAAGGTTATTTGGACAGCGGACGTCATAACACTTAAAGGCGTTCTTGGTGTTCAAAGGGTTAAATTTGACGATAGATATTTTAAAAAGTAGACCGCTACACACTGTATTTTGTATTGTAGCACGTGAACGGGCTCTTGAATTGATGTTATTAACTTGGTAATATTGGAGTATTTAAGTCGATAATGCGCGATAAAATAATTTAACAGTTTGTTTTCTAATCATCAGGGTATCTTCATGGTAAGAACAGATTTAAGAAACACCCTGGCCTTCTTATTAACTTCGTTTCATAATATTTATTTAAATAAATCGTTGTCACAACTAGGCTCGAGGTCATTATGGAGAAAAAAGAAAGGTAATTACTTTATACTATCTACTCACTTCAACGGGCCTTACGGGGCCCATGGCAAAGTCATCGGATGGGGGCCTTCTTCAATGGTAGGTATGTTCCTCATGTTCTCACGGCCTCTTTGGTCCTGGGGCCCCACAGCCTGAGGGCCAGTGGCATTTTAGCCGCTCTGCCACCCCATAGGTAGGTAGTTCCGCTACTGGTACCAACTACCATTTCTTAGCACGCTCAAGGCCCGTCAGATTCATCTTTATTATGACGACTTATAAGTTAACTGTTACCATCTTCTGCCCGCGATTCCGTCCGCGTGGAACTCGTTAATATCGTAGCTCCATACAAACTTACACCCCCTTAGGGAGTGATTTCCGAGATAAAAACTATCCTATGTCCTTCCCCCGGGGTCAAACTTTATCCCAAATTTCATCTAAAAGAAAAGAATAAGCGAAGATCTATATATATATATATATATCGAAGTGAAGAGGTAACAGACAGACAACCAGACAGACAAATAGACTGACAAACAGATACACATTTGCATTAATAATATTAGTACAGATATTTAATTATTTGTCAAATATTCTCCAACCGCATGTAAATTTTAGAACTTTTTCGACATCTGGTCAAGGCGAATTTTGCATGCAGCCGCCCAAATTCGCTCAAAGGTTAAAGCCACAAGAGGGCTGCACGTGCTTGGACAAACTTGTAGACGAGGAAAGAGAGCGTCATGCGAAGAACATCTCGTTTCAAAAAGCTTTAGTAAAGAGAATAGAAGCCTCGGAGAGGAGAATTAGTTATGATGGGGATGACGATGATGATGATGATGATGACGACGAACCCAGAGGAGGGAAAAGGCGAAGAAAAGCGGCAGCATCTGCCGCTGCACCCGTAGCTCAACCCGGCTTAGATTCCCTCCCTCCTATAAAGCCTCCTACAGTCAAACCTCCTTTCGACACAGACAAATGCATCTGCTACAAAAAAATAATAGTAGAGGAACGGAAACGTAAGAAATTCGTAAGAAACCTGGAAAGGCAACAACGCAGCTATGAGAAGAAGACTTTAAAAGCGCAGCGGAAGTACGAAAGGGAACGAGAGAAGGCCTTTAGGAAGTGTGATAACATACAAAATGCTATAGACAAGCAGTATGGTATGAACGATAGAACTGTTAAAATAAATCAAGGCGATGAGATGTATAGCGTGTTTTTACACATGGATCCAGGTGAATGGTGAGCATAATTCGTACCTACTAACAATTAAATTACTTTTAAATTGCGCAGATGTACGTATCATAGTAATCCGTTAAAAAGTGACTCTACCACCCAAGATATTCGATTCAAATTCCAATGATAGTTTTATATAATGTCGGGCCACCTTTCAACGATACTAACTATTTAACAGAAGATGTTCTCTAAGAGGAATAGGTTATAATTTACCACGTTTCTAATTCAACGATGGCAAACAGTTTTTTTTTACTATGACAATGCCAAACAATCTCCCGGCCTGTCTGATCGTAAGCAGACAGCCGTAGCTTATAGACACCTGCGACCTCAGAGCATAGCATACTAGAGAGAGGACAAGCCGCCGTCGGCCGCGTCGCAGTTGTTAGCTCAATGGGCATACTCTGCCGCTAGTTCACCGTTCGTTGTTACCGAGTGTGCACGCGTGCTGATCGCAGAGAATATTACGTTTCTTAAATTCCCAAAATGCCTGATATGTTTTTTTTTATATTACGTCGGTGGCAAACAAGCTTACGGTAAGTGGTTACCGTAGCCTATGGATGCTTGCAACTCCAGGGGTGTTACATGCGCATTACCGACCCTTTAAGAATTTATACACTCCTTTTTTGAAGAACCCCATACTGTAGTCCCTTGGGAATACCTCGTTATCCCCTCATTCCACAACCTGAGCGTCCGACGGAGGAAATTTCTCTGAAACCGAACGGTGATATGATGCGCGTGTATTGTCCAATAAGAGCGTAGGTATACAAGCGTGTGTGCTTTGTCTTGTCAATTACTTGTGCTTTGTGTGGGTTAATGAACTTGCGACAGGCGTACTCAATACAAATAATAATAAATTCGGCCGGCATTTCCGATCTCCTTATATTTATACATCTGTGCCTGCGACTCCAGAAGAATGACAAAGCGCGTTCTTGCAAGCTCAAGTAAGCCAACACAAACACTCCGTTTACACGCTTGTGGTTGTGGAGGGAAAGCCTCGGCAAGCGTGTCCATGTATCATTAAGGGGCTCACAGCTCCCAATGACCTTCGATCTGTTACCGTCCGTTTTTTCGTGTTTTTTTGGCTTAAGTACCGTTGCTTACTTACGAGGTTAACCGAAATAGTATCCCATATTTTACACACCGTGCGTTACTACACTGATAGAAAGACGCCGGTATACGCGTGCTTTTTGGACTTGTCGAAAGCATTTGACCTAGTGTCGTATAATGAGCTGTGGGAGAAGCTGAGCAACGACACAAGTCTACCGCCTGAAATAATAGGTATATTTAAGTATTGGTATGATAACCAAACCAATGCGGTTAGATGGGCTGGAAGCTATTCACAAACCTATAAGATGAAGTGTGGTGTGAGACAGGGGGGTCTTACATCACCAGTTTTGTTTAACGCGTATGTGAATGGGTTGATTGAGGAGCTCAGCAGTGCCGGCGTGGGTTGCTCGGTGGACGGCTGTTGCGTTAATAATATCATCTACGCCGACGATATGGTACTGCTGAGCCCCTCAATCGAAGCACTTAGGAGACTACTGTCTATTTGTGAAAGGTTTGCCGTGGCCCATGGACTCAAATATAATGTGAAAAAGAGCGAGGTAATGATTTTTAAATCTGGTACAAAAACTTACCCTGTTCCGCCAATTACTCTCGATGGCTCTCCTCTTAAGCAGGTTACCAGCTTTAAATATTTGGGTCACTGGGTCACGGACACCCTAAAAGACGACGAAGACCTAGAAAGGGAACGCAGGGCGCTATCAGTCCGGGGTAATATGCTCTCACGGAGGTTCGCACGTTGTTCACGAGAGGTCAAAATCACCTTATTTAAGGCATATTGTCAGACGATGTACACGTGCGCCCTGTGGAGCAATTACACGAAAAGGACATTTAGCGTTCTGCGTGTCCAATATAATAACGCCTTCAGGGGACTGCTGGGGCTGCCCTGGCGCTGCAGCGCGTCGGGAATGTTTGCCGATAGCAGCACGGACGGCTTCACCGCCGTGTTGCGCAAGCGCGTGGCGTCCCTGTGGGCGCGCGTGCGGGGCAGCCCTAACACTCTCCTGAAGGTGGTCGCAGATAGGATAGATAGTCCTATGATCAGGCACTGGGCAGGCATGCATGTGAGGCCGAATAATAACTTTAATTTTATATAATTCAATTTAATTTAAATGTAATGTAACTTAATGTATTGTTATTAAATATTATATTTTTAGTAAATTTTGTAGCTACTAACATAGTTCGTAAGTAAATGTATCACTAACCAACTATGGATGATGTCCGAAATAAACAATTTCAATTTCAATTTCAATTTACTTCAAAACTCATAGTTTTTGAGATATATGGCACTAAACTTTAGCAGTTTTAGGCCCAAAAACCAGTTTATTGTAAAAATGAGTTAAAAATAAAAAACTCTCTTGGGTTGTTAGAAACGTCAAAAAGGAACAGTTGCATGTAAATTTCATATATAAAAGTGCATAAACAACATACTAATATCGAAAACAGAGCTTTTTTGGACCATGTTTGAATAACCCATAAAAAAATTAATGTAATTTTTTTTTCCAAAAAACTCTCTTGCAAAAGTAGATAAAGTATTGAAGAACCGATTAACGTTTGTGGCATAAATATATCTATTGTAATGACGGCGGAATATCAACTTAAAACTCATCAAAACTAGTCAAAAAGCGCGTGGAGCCCCTTAAGGGCCATTTAATTAAATAGCGCAACAACTCGTATTCGATTTTGATAATATTGAGTTGATAAGAGTTGTTGCACCATGTAAATGGCCCTTTACACTGACCAACTTGTTTGTATCTTGTTTCAGTGGCTGCAATTTTCGGGAAAGATGTTGCACTAAATTTAAAAAGTGCTTCTTCAAATTCTGCGTCTGGTTTTACATCATTGGCTTCATCGTCGCCTTTGCATTATATTATGTCGTAACTAATGGACTTGTGCCCGGTTATAAGATATCGTATTGATCTAGTTGATCGATTGTTTAAACATTGTGTGTTCGTAATAAAAAAATGGTATACATTTTGTCCGGGATCCTTTTTTACCAATTTAAGAATGACTGACGAATGAAATTGCTTCATTATCATCATCATATCAGCCCAAAGACGACGTCCACTGCTGGAACTAGCCCCCCCCGCTCCATAGAGTGCCACAATGACCGGTCCTGCGCCACCCGCATCTAGCGGACTCCCACGACCTTTACCAGGTCATCAGTCCTTGGGGGGTCTACCACCCTCTGTGCCTTCCGGTACGTGGTTGCTTCAGGAGTAACCTTTCCGCCCCAAGTATTACTACATACTTGACTATAGCAATTCGCGGTACTTTTCTGGGTCTACAAGTAAAGATAAAATCCGGGCACCGGCACACCTGATCTAGTATAATTTTCTACCAACTGCTTGTTAAGAAACAGCACTTTTTTTAAATAATCCATTGTAAAAATACTATAAAATAAAAATACACTCATATCAAAATATTTGAGCATATGTGAGATTTTCCCTCAGAGCATAGAATACTTATATTCATACATCTGTGGATTTTCCGTTATATATTCCCACATACTTATTATTTTTTGACCAGCTAATTCTGACAATTTTTGCTTAGGATTCTGCCTCTACATTATTGATATATTAAGTTTTCGTAAGTGTTCGACAAGCTATTCTATGGTTTATTGAATTGTCTTTTCACAATAACTAACATTTTTTGAATTGACCTCTGTTTGTCTTGCTCTTTAACTCGAGCTCGCAAGGCGTTCGGTCGCATTAACTTTCCTTAAATATTAGAAAACCGCGAGTGACTAGGTACTAGAAAGATGGCGAAGTCGGCCATATTTAAAAAAGCTTAAATACCTAGTTCGCTTAAACGCGCTGCCGACTTAATTTTAATTACTTTTATATAAAATATGAATGAGCTGTGGGCCAAAGGGACCACGGAGTGGAAGCCCCAACACTCAAAACGGAGACGCGGTAGACCTCGTCGGCGATGGCGGGATGACTTGGACTCCTTTTTAAAAGACTGGCCAGACATTGCCCAAGACCGCGATGAATGGAAGGGGAGGGGGGAGGCCTTTGCTCAGCAGTGAGATATAGCGGGCTCGATATAATAATAATAAAAAAAAATTGCAGTATAATAGCTCAATATTAAGCCCCTGCTAGACGGTTGCCAACACGCCCCTCCAACCGGGCGACCTTGGTCCGCACCGACCGTGTAGACAGTTGTTTAGAGCTAAATCTCATACTACAGCGGTCGGTGCCAACCAAGGTCGCTCGGTTGGAGGCGCGTGTTGGCGACCGTCTAGCAGGGGCTTTAAGTGCAGAAAATCCCTGTAATGGGTCCTTAATTTATGTTAAGTACATCCGGCGCATACACAATATTCCTGATCTTCGGTGGTGAAATGCAAGTCGCAGATGTCCAGAGCATACCATACGTGGCTGGGTGGTTTGAAGTGCAGCCTCACAACATCTTGAAGCCTGATTGATGCTTCCACGAGTACATCGGCTTCCTTGCTGCAGCTGAAGAAACGGTGGTGTAGTGTCTTGTGTAAAACTGTTGGACAAGTAGTATACCTAACGTTCTTCTGGAGCATTCATAGCCTAGCGGCGCCTGCGAATCGGAAACGATAACGCAGGTTAAGCAAAGATGTTTTGTGAAATTACCCACTCTAATTGTATCCTGATGATATTCCCCAGATATTAAATTTATTTCCTTGATCCTTGGAGATAACTATGGTCAGGTAAATAGTTATCTCCAAGGAATAGATTAGGTAGCAACTGGACATCTGATTACCTACCTATTCTACTCCAAGGCAAAGGTACGATGACGAGCGAAGCGAGGAGGAGTGTTAGAAAGAAATGCGATCCTACAGCGCGCGAGCCGAGCGAGCGAAGCGAGCGTGCCGCGGCAGGCGAAGCGCCAGAACCGTCTTGACACTCTTGACGGTTTATTTTTCGTATAAAGTCGGTTCTGGGGCTTCGCCGGCCGCTGCGGTGCCGGGCGCTTCTTCCTAACACTCCACCTCGCTTCGCTCGTCGTCGTACCTACACCGATCTGCCTTAGAGTAGGTACAATAGATAGTAAATCAGTTGTCCATAGTAATATTTCCTAGTGACCATGTACCCTAATGCGTAAACTACCTACGCGACTAGAAATATTTGAGAAAGGAAATATTACTTTTTGTATAAACGGTTTTCAGAAATTTAACCTTCGGGGTAAATACCGAACAGAAAATAAAAAATCGGAAAAGCGAATGGAAAGATCGCTTGCAGTAAAATTCGATTTTCGGAAATCGATCGCCACATCATCATCATCATCATCATATCAGCCGAAAGACGTCCACTGCTGGACATAGGCCTCCCCCAAAGATTGCCAAAATTACCGGTCCTGCGCCACCCGCATCCAGCGGACTCCCGCGACCTTTACCAGGTCATCAGTCCACCTTGTGGGGGGCCTACCCACGCCGCGCCTTCCGGTACGTGGTTGCCACTCGAGAACCTTTCCGCCCCAGCGGCCATCGGTTCTACGTGCAATGTGCCCCGCCCACTGCCACTTAAGTTTAGCGATTCGGAGGGCTATATCGGTTACCTTGGTTCTGCTGCGGATAACCTCATTTCTGATGCGATCACGCAGATAAACTCCCAACATAGCCCTCTCCATTGCCCTTTGGGTGACTTTGAGCCTTCTTATGAGGCCCATTGTAAGCGACCACGTTTCAATGACATATGTCATCACTGGCAACACACACTGGTCAAAGACTCTCCTCTTGAGACATTGCGGAATATTGGACGAAATGATATACCGTAGCTTCCCAAACGTTGCCCAGCCGAATCGGATTCGACGATTGATCTCTTTCTCGAAGTTCGACCTACCTAACTGGACAGTATGTCCTAGGTATACATAATCGTCTACAACTTCGAGCGTAAAGTGTCCGATTGTAATGGGAGTTGGTACTACATGGACATTTGACATGATCTTCGTCTTATCCATGTTCATTCTCAGACCAACTCGCTCAGAAGCTTTACTGAGGTCACCTAGCGTCGTACTTAAGTCCTCCATGGTCTCAGCCAAGACTATACTCGCCGTTGATGTTGATGCCTATAGTCTTCTCCAGTCCAGAGTCTTGAAAACATCCTCCAGTGCAGCGGTGAACAGTTTTGGAGAAATAACATCTCCTTGCCTGACTCCCCGCTGCAGCGGAATAGGTTTCGAGCTCTGGTCCTGGAGTCGGACTGACATAGTGGCGTTCTCGTACAAACACTTCAGTACTTCGATATAGCGGTAGTCAACTTGGCACCGCTGGAGAGAATGTAATACAGCCCAGATTTTGACCGAATCGAAGGCTTTCTCGTAGTTCACGAACGCTAAGCAGAGAGGCAGGTTATACTCTTCAGTCTTCTGTATAACCTGGCGGTGCGTGTGGATGTGATCTACGGTACTAAAGCCTCTTCGGAAACCGGCTTGTTCGGGACACTGGAACATCTGGCCTGCGTAGGCTAGAATAAAACAATAATAAGTAACTAATGTTTGATTACCTAATTAATAACTCTGATATTATTTTAAATACCCGGTTTTTTACTTCTTTACCTTATCGTCCCCGTCTTATCCGCATCTCCCCTAAGTTTGTCTATCTCGTTCTTACCTACCTTCCACTCAATTGCTCAAAGGTTCGCTGGAAGAGATCCCTTACAGGGAGAAGTTCGCCTTTGTACCTACCTACTTTAATCTTACATAATCATGTTTATGATTCGACCTGTTTTGTGTTACAATAAAGTACTTACCTACATACATACATAAGTGTAAGATGAATGGAGATTTACCCGTCTTCACCAGTATGTGCCTGCTTTGGAATGTATAATTACGTGGCTAAGCAATAATAATTTGCAGATGAATTTAGAAAAAACGAATATTATGAATTTTAAGCAAAGGAAAAATGATTTGGTGAATACAAATGTAGGTTATAGGGGACAACAAATTACTGAAGTCAGCAATACAAAATTTTTAGGGTTAGTTTTGGACAGTAACATGAATTGGAAATGTCAAATTGATATTGTATGCAAAAGACTTAGTCGCTATTCGTATGCTATATATATATGTTGAGGAAAGTCGCGAGTCAGTCTGTTATACTTACGGCCTATCATGCTTATGTGTCGTCTATACTTCGTTACGGTATAATTTTTTGGGGGAATTCAACGAACTGGCCCTTGGTTTTCAAAGCTCAGAAAAAATGTGTTAGAGCTGCATGTCATTTAACACCGACTATATCGTGTAGGCCATACTTTGTAAACTTAAGAATATTAACTTTTCCCTGTCTATACATTCACGATTTAGTAGTTTTTGTTAAGAGTCATGCACATTTATTTCATCGTTTCACCAGTGAACGTTTGCAGCATAAGATCTGTGCTCATCCCTCAAAAACTGCTCTTTTATCCAAAAGTGTTCTGGGTATGGCTCCCAGAATCTACAATAAGTTACCTGAGCGGCTGAGGATAATATGTGACATTGTTAAATTTAAAGTTCATGTGAAAGAATACTTGATTAAAAAGGCTTACTACTCCTGTAACGAATTCCTGTCAGACATCGAATAAATGTATCATATTTTATTGTACTAGTAATACGCCTTTTTTTGACATTAATTATAACAAAATTATTTATTTGTATTAGAATCTTCATAAATTATTATTTTTTTTTCTTTTTTGAAACTTGACATTTTAAATTGTGACTACCGTAAATGAATTAAAATTTAATGCATGCCTACTCTTATCACTCAGTGAAAGCATGTACAATTTCGTATGCCTCCGGGTACGACATAGTCAAACAATACCGCTTTTACAACCGTCTGCAATATTATGTTATGTGTACCTATGATCGACGAATAAAGTATTTGTATTTGTATTTGTGGATTTAAAAAAAAAACAAATTAAGTAGCCTATGTCCAGATTTCTACATGTATGCCAAATTCCATCACAATGGGTTCAGTACTTTAGCCGTGAAAAGGTAACGAACAGAGTTACTTTCACATTATACCATTAAAACGTTCACTGTCTGAGTGCTCCCAAACCCAATGATGGGTCATGTACTACAGTCAACCAATTTGATTCCTAGGCCACCGTAGAACCCTGTCATTTTAACAGCTACATAGCGACGCAATAATCCTAGTAACCTGTATCGACATTACATTTACAACGGCAAGGTTCTATGATGGCCTAGGAACGAAATTGGTTGACTGTGCTATAACCACCAACTTCGAATCTCGAACTTCGTATATCTCCGTCTCTATCGCACTCTCAATTCTCTCAGGGACAAATTTAAGGAGGCAAATATTCTTACTGTAGCATGCCAATACATTCTGGAGAATATTATGCATGTGCGGAAAAACCTTCAGGACTTCAAACTCAACAGTGATATCCACGACTACAACACCAGATCGCAGTGCAGTACAGTCGTCTTTGCAGGGTTACGAGTAGCACGTCGTTCGTGGGGAACTGTAGGTGTACGTTTTTACAATAAAATACCCACCGAAATTGTTAATTTGCCTTTCAGTAAATTAAAGTCTCATATTAAAAATTATTCGCTAAGCAAGGCGTATTAAAATGACAACGATTTCATAAACGACAAAAATGCCTTTAAGTAGTCAAATTCTATTAGAATGAATATACCTTCGAGTATGATTGTCTTGGCGTATTATCTTTGTAATTATTATAAGTACCGGAAATAGCTGTTCCGTTTTATGTAACATGAGAGCACGTAATGCTTTTTCTCGCCGAACAAGTCACTTTAATCTTTGCTATTATCAATGTCCAGTGGCTTGAATATGTCATGCTCGCTTAAAGGGCTTTGCTTACGGTGGCGTCGTTGATCGGGTCGCCACCTTCCCTAACATATGGTTGAGGGAGGCGATGGCTGAGATATGCGTCATACTCGTGAGCGGGTGCTGTTTGTGGAGTCCGGTCTGTTCATGCTTGCAAGGGCATAGTAACTACCTAAATACTAGTGTTATTATCATTATTTTTACGAGAGACATCATTCTGTTCTTGACACATTTTATTGTTATTGACCCTGTACATATCTGACAATATTACATCAATGATCCTTTTTTTTCTGTTTTAACGCTTAGAGACAGTACTCGTATACATCTCTATAAGAACATTAGAATAATTATTAATTGTATTTGGACGCTCAGAGACCTTATACATCTCTGGGGTACTAAATGAATATCATTAGCTTATTGTTAATTCTGATACAGACCTTGTATCGAATGTAATTGATAATATTTTTGTTTTCATTATTGACATTTAGTTTGTTAACCGTTTAGGTACTAATTGGTTAAAATCTGCAATTTTTAAATGATTATTGTGTAAGATTATTAATATTATATTGTAGAATACCATTTGACATGTAAAAGTGTCCTTGTGGCCTATTTGCAGAATAAATAAATGATTTTGATTTTTGATTTTGCACTTATGGTTTATAGTTCCGTTCGTTAGTTAAGTTCGAGATTCGAAGTTCGTGGTAGCGCTGCTGTATTTGCTTTTCAGGAGTCCCTGGTTCCACAATGGATATACAGATTGGAACTGGAAACACACTTGGACGTGTGATGTTGTCAGATCATTTGAATGGGGAGTTGTGGGCGGTGTAGTAAGTATGGAATAGCTTAAGTACAATATAAGTGTGTCGAGCAATAAAGCAAGGGAAAACTAATAAATGAAACAATTTCTTAAATAGAATATTCAAATTATATTTACTTATAATATTCATTTTGTATGTTCGATAACAATAACTATACAGACTTGTTACCAGAGTCAGTCATCCGTCAGACAATAGAGAACGGTAATATGTTCATTGTATCCAGGCCCGCTTGTTCACAATTCAAAATCATAATCAAGCTTTTTAATCTCGTAATGCTATGTATAGTACGACTCTTCTCAGGTGAATTTTTTGCTCCGAGCCCTAATCTTTCAAACAAAGGCCATTGTCTCTATTTTCGCATAGCCGCTAGCTACCGAGTAAGCACGTTCCACTACAACATTCATGTTGAAAAACAAACGGTATCATCATAGTATTTAGGTTCAAATTTAATGTCACTGATATTCTAGATATTACGTTTTGGTAGTGTAGGACGATAGACTGCCCCGTAGCAATACGGCACTCACATTATTTTGATACTTTGTGGTGTTAAAAATGAAACGTGGTTTATTATAGGAAAAGTGGGATAGTTGTCCTAGGAAGATAGTTGCCCCATTTCTTCTTCTCATAAACCTATTGTAGGTGTATTTATGCAAAATGATATTATATCTAGTCGTAAGAGTATATATACTATTTAAATAAAGGGATGTCGTAGATGGCTCATGGTAATACACACTCAATACACACGGTTTAATAAAGGTAATTGGCCGCCCATTTCGGGCCCGATCCCGATCTGACTAAATGACGGACAGTATGTATATTGTAGTCTTTGCCGCCGACTGTATAAACACACCCGCCCGCCCGGCCATGTGAAATCTTCAAACGTTGTTTCTTTAATCTTCACGACCCTGCATGCATAACTCCTATGAAAAGATTCTACGAAATTCGAAATACAGTCTACAGCTTCACCTAACATATTAGTGATATTAGATATGATAATTCACGGCCTGCAATCTTTGAACAAAATATCCGGGCGTTAGTATTGTGGTCACGTGATTGCACGTGATTGGCTAATGCTAGTGACTAAATATTTACCGCGCTTCCCTCACCCCCGCACCTACTGCCATCTTCAAGCTGTCCGAGCTGTCACTCTTGGCGCTTGTTTTTGAATTTGTTTGAGCGTTTTAACCAATATATGTTTTGACATAAAAGAATAAATTAAAAATATGCAAATGTCAAGTTGAAATTTGAATTCAAATGTTTGAAGTTTCATTGAAAAGTCAGAAAAAATACGGATTTATCTTGTTATTTCGATATGTTTCGCAGCTTTTTCGTTTTAATTAATGTATTAGATCTCTTCGTGTACCTACTCGTGAACGTGTTGAGTTAGAATATTCCAGAGATAGAGACTCATTATGGGTGGAAATAGTAGGATAAAATTTGTGGTGTAAGAGAAAGACACAGACCAGGATTCTTTGGCCAACTCGTGTTCCTAGAGTGCAATAGAGTATTTAAAAGCAACTTTGGCCTTATCAAGCAAGCCTGCCATATCAGATCTCATAATAGGGATAATTCATATATTATATGTATTTGTCCCCATGCAGGAAGTTGACGCCTTAGGTACCTACCTACCTAAGGTATGTACTTATGTGAACGAGTTACGATAGTGTGAACGAATAAATCCTAAGCTTTTATACTTAGTTAAACTAAAGTGCTGTTTGAAGTGGAAACTCTGGGGCCGTGGGGACCGGGCGTGAAGGCCCTGTATAAGGAACTTTCGGAGCGGCTCATCCAAACATCCGGAGAGGGCTGGCAGCTATTTTGGCCAAAGGGTTAGCCTAGCAATCCAAAGAGGTAACGCTGCCAGCCTTCTGGGCACCATAGCCAACGACGGCGACCTGGGGGCATTTACTTTTTATAGTTTTAGTTTATAATATAGGTTTAGTTTAATTATAATTCTTTATAAATTTTATTATGTTACCATTATACTTAAATGTCTTAGATAATATTAGATTAATTAAGGTGCTTGAGCGATATACCTAATAGATATTGTAAACATAATTTATTGTCACGGGACTCGCGGGCAAGCTTGCCAAGTCTTTGAGTGAATTCGTATCCTTATTGCATAATTTTAAAATAAAAATACATGTAACCTTATAATTGAAGTTTTTTTTTAGAATTGTTCTGTAACTTAGAAAATGTATATGTCTATTTAGAAAACTGGTGCACCCTGCAGGATATTTACTTGCCCCGTATAGGTAGGTACAGGTCGGCAAAAAAAACTACGGCTGGTCCGTAGTTTTTTCGGCTGAGCTCTGCCTACTGTACATAAATGGGGCATTGCGGGTCATAAATATATACACATCGTAATAGTTCCAAACCTTCCTGCAGGAGGGCGACACTGCTTCCTACCCATTTGGGCCGCCGACATAGATCTCTATTACAATACATTAAAAATAGGTACTCTGTGCCACTGTGCCATACACTGGCTGTTCGTTTCAGTTCTCATGCCAAAACATGCATTAAAATAAAATAAAAAAAAAAGGTCTCGTCAATTTCAGTGGAACCCTATTGGCTAAAATGGCTGTATGACAGTTGTGCGTCTGATACGTTAGTATCTTTTAGTAGTCTGTGTGATAATTGGTAAAAATCAGTAATCCTATCTAAGGATTTTACGTTGAACAAACGATAGCGTGTTCTATTTCGACGCCAGCGCCATCTAGGGGAACGATGGGTCCCTAGCGATGTAGTTCTTCTACTCGCTCCTGGATGGCGTTAGTAGTGGTCATCGTCTGCTGCGTACGCCGCTATTTCTCGTTAGTTTGCTACACGTTTTATTTACAAAGGACTTTAATAATAATAATAATTACTAAAAGGATTAACATGATACTTGGTGCAGGTTATAATAATATATATTTTTTTCTTGAATAACGAAAACTTATTAGGTACAGTCGCCATCACATACATAGGTACACTTTAGGTGTTCAAAAATATCGGCACATGCACCCTAATGCCTTCAAAATAGAGGTGTGTTCCGGTGTTTGTGACGTGCTTGTTTGCTCCGATGTATGTGATGGCGACTGTACCTACATGTTTGGCAGGAGATTCTTCGCACCCCTGACCTTATATATCCTTACAAAGAGTATTATTTATTAACAGACAAAATACAAAGTTTTGATGTTGAACGCTTAACGACAGAGTTTTTATTAGTTTATTTTATCTTAGATTTCTTTGTTCTTGGTTTGTTCTTAGATGTTTTTGTACACGGTGTAAGTTTGTCTATCTCTTTCTTACCTACCTTTCCCTTAATTCCTAAAAAAAGTTCGCCTTTGTACACTCAACGTCAAATACTCTGTAGCAGTCAAAGTGGCCAAATAGTTCGGTACACCATACTAAATTTATGTGGTGTACCGAACGATTTGACTACTTTGGTTGCTAAAAAGTATTTGACGCTGAGTGTACCTACTTTAATCTTACATAATCATGTTTATGTTTTAACCTGTTTTGTGTACAATAAAGTGCTTACACACATACATACATAAGTGCGAGAGGGACGGACATATACCTGTCTCGTGTGATTTGTACATGCCAAATTCCATCACAATGGGCTCAGTAGTTTAGGCGGAAAAGGTACCGAACAGAGTTACTTTCACATGTTTACCATTAACACGTTCATTGCTCCCAATGATGGGTCATGTACAGTAATTAAACCATTTTGATTCCTAGGCCACTGTAGAACCCTGTCATTTTAACTGCTACATAGCGACGCAATAATCCTAGTAACCTGTATCGACATTACATTTACAACGGCAAGGTTATATGATGGCCTAGGAACGAAATTGGTTGACTGCACTTGCTTTTCAGGAGTCCCTGGTTCCATGGATATACAGCTTGGAACTGGAAGCACATACTTGGGACGTGTGACATTGTCAGACACTTTGTTCAGTTGTCAGTTGTGGGGGGTGTAGTAATTATGGAATTGCTACAAGATAAGTGTTTCGAATCGCTAAACTTAAGTGGCAGTGGGCGGAGCACATTGCACGTAGAACCGATAGCCGTTGGGGCGGAAAGGTTCTCTGCGGCGACCACGTACCGGAAGGCGCGGCGTGGGTAGAACCCACAAGGTGGACTGATGCGTGTGGCGCAGGACCAGTCACTTTGGCACTATTTGGGGGAGGTATATGTCCAGCAATGGACGTCTTTTGGCTGGTATGATGATGATGATGAAGTGTGTCGAGCACTAAGCAAGGGAAAACTAATAAATGAAACAATTTCTTAAATAGAATATTCAAATTATATTTACTTATAATATTCATTTTGTGTGTTCGATAACAATAACTATACCGACTTGCTACGTGAGTAAAGTCTTCCGTCAGACAATAGAAAACGGTCATATGTTCAACATAAATTTAATTGTTTGCTTTTTTACATTTTTTTAAACGGTAACACAGTAGGTACCTATTAGCAGACTGAAAATGTTAGTTTTGAAAACATGTCTACACTACTAATGCGCTCAAAAATAACTAGTTTCAGAGATTACTCATACAAACATACAATGTCACAAACATTACCTCTTAATATTAGTAGTCTATTCGGAAGTGTGAGTAAATTCTGTCAAACGAACGCAACCAAAAATCGACTTTATTCTCTGACTATAAAGTAGTTTTTTGCTTGCGTTTTTATGCCACGATTTACACTTTCAGACGATTGGAGGTCGTTGTTGTCGTCCGTAGGAATAACCCTAGAAACCCTACACGTGACCTCCGGGTGGTGCTAAAAGTACAACAAACTCGGCAGCTACACTGTTCTTTCTGAACCTCGCAGCGCACACTGGAACTCTATCAGCGACATCGATACGAATAGATATATGTACCAGTGTGTAACCGCCATACGATAAATAAAAAATAAGACGTACTATACATATCTCAGTCTACCAGACTCGTCACGGTAATAATAATACCAAGACCGAGCGAGATGGTCGTATACAAATCTCAATAGGTGTGACAGAGAGATATTTAATTTGTTGGCTTTGTCATAGGCGGCCTTTACACCTGTAAGTTACTTACGTAAGTTCATTACGAATATTACTTACAGACGACTTACGTCAGCAGTATGTGTACTGAACTTACGTAAGAACTTACAAGTGTACAACAGGCCTTCGGTCTACTTTTTTTTCTGCCGCATGTGAGTGAATATGAGGTAGCGGCAAATAAACCATTACTCGCCTAAATTAAGTAGGTTGTTTATGGTAAGCCATCAGCCATTTTAAGATCACTTCTTAATTTAGCTGCATAGGAGTATTTCTTTCCCTTATGGTGGCACCCGTATAGCTCCTCTGGAGAAGTCTATACTCTAAAGCGCAATTTACACATGCAAGAAATTGCATGCAAGTTTCTACATTGCGGGATTTGATAGATGAATTGAACTCAGTATGCCACAGTAGTAGTGTGTGATGCTGATGACATATGGCACGAAACGTGGTCGCTTACTATGGGCCTCATAAGAAGGTTCAAAGTCACTCAAAGGGCAATGGAGAGGGCTATGCTGGGAGTTTCTCTGCGCGATCGCGTCAGAAATGAGGCTATCCGCAGCAGAACCAGGGTAACCGAAATAGCCCTCCGAATTGCTAAACTTAAGTGGCAGTGGGCGGGGCACATTGCACGTAGAACCGATGGCCGTTGGGGCGAAAAGGTTCTCAAATGGCGACCACGTACCGGAAGGCGCGGCGTTGGTAGGCCCCCCACAAGGTGGAGGACTGAAGACGTGGTAAAGGTCGCGGGAGTCCGCTGGATGCGGGGCCAATTTGACACTCATTGGGGGACGCATATGTCCGGCAGTGGACGTTTTTCGGCTGATATGATGATGATGATGATGATGCCACAGTAACCCGCAATGTAATTAAACTTGCATGCAATTTCTTGCATGTGTAAATTTCGCTTTAGATACATAAATATACAGACTTTTATCATTGCCTGCCTAGCTAGCATGACTGCGCTTATGTCGGCCAGAAAGCATTCGTCCCTTTCTGTCAAGTATCAAGTATATATAAGTGCGAGAGAGACGAATGCTTCATGCCGTCATAGAAACCGCGAGTCCTGTCCAAATCAAATTCTTTATATGGCAACAATTTTACCTATGAAACGAACTGTCAGTTATAAGCTTATAAGTACCTATAAGCCGCCATACATTTCGTGTTTTTTTTAATTTACCACCATTTTCCAGGGACACGACTCGCATGACAGACTCTAAATACCATCGATCTGGCTAGACTGATCAAGCTATGCGATGTAAAGCACTATTGAAAGGTTAACTAAAACCTACGTATAAAGTAAATATCTACATAGATTCAATATGTGAAAATATTATCACAGTTTTGAACACAAGACCAAACTTCTATAATCTGACTCTCGTGTTTAGTGTTAAAAAAATAAAAACTATTTTATACAACTTAAATACTTATCTAAATAAGTAATTAATAATTTTGGCATTATAAGTAACTATTCATAAGAGAAAACAATAAACAGGCATTCATACAAATAAGTTTCAATTTGAAGGAAACATTATTATGAAATTAGAAAAGATTCATTCGAAGTAATAATTTTGGGATTATAAGTAACTATTCATAACAGAAAACAATAAACAGGCATTCATACAAATATGTTTCAATTTGAAGGAAACATTATTGTGAAATTAGAAAAGATTCATTTGAAGTAATAATTTTGGGATTATAAGAGAAAACAATAAACGGGCATTCATACAAATAAGTTTCAATTTGAAGGAAACATTATTGTGAAATCAGAAAAGATTCATTTGAAGTATAAAATATAAAAAGAATAAGCTTGGAGGCCGTTATTGGGCGTTTTCAAGAAAAGTTTTTCAATTTCGTATGATTTTACATCTGGATAAAAATTGTATTATTGTGCTCGGAATTTGAAGCCCTTTCGATTTTAGTAGCAGAAAAAAAGTGTCCTAAGTTTTTTCGTTCCGTTACGTTACCGTCTTCATAGAAGTTTGTAGGACGGTAGCGTAATGGAAACAAAAAATTGTATGAATAACGCGGGACACAATTTTTTTCTCTTATTAACATCGAAAGGGCTTCAAATTCTGAGTAGAATAAAACGATTTTTATACAGATATAAAATCATACGAAATTGAACAACTTTTCTTGAAAGTAGAATTATAGAAAGTATTTTTGATTAAACTATAAGCAAAAAAAATACAGCATAAAATATTGTCGTATTTATATACGTTGATGTCTAATACCCTCGTCTCGTTGAGACAAGAGGAAAAATATAAAATAACTAGTGCTTTCATGTCTAGATATGAAGTAAAGGCACTTTTGCATTAGACCTCTCATCTCCCGCCATTTAACACGTTCATTGCCAAGTCAAATTCTGTACAATTCTTCAATTTTAGACTTTAGATAATATTTTCATGATGTTCAATCTCGAACTTTTTGATTAACGGGAAATGAGAGTTTACTATAACAAACCCAACTACATATGTGATATCACAATCAAATGCCAATACTCTAAGGCACTTAGATTAAATAAAAAAACCACCTAAAGATCAGTTTCCCTGATTTCATAAATCGGTTTGCAAACATTCTCCTTTTCCACCAACGCTTTCTTCGTACCAATCTCATCGTCTTTACAAACTATTGAACTAGCACGTTTCCTATTCGGACTCTCTATACCATTAACATGTTTCAAAGGTGATCTTAGCGGTTCGCTGTTCACAGCCAAGTTCCCAATGGACGACGTGAGATCCGACGGTACGTTACCATCTAAGCAATATAGTAAAGAATCTGATATCTCGTTGTCTTTCGAGTTGTTTATAGATAAGTCAACGGGGGTAGCTGTTAAAACGGATCTGCTGAGTAGATACTCACGGAATGGATCTGTGAGGGACTTGGTGTGTTCTACTTGGTTGATGGTAATTCTTGGGGGTTCTAGGGTCACGTTTAGGTCTTCTAGAGGTCTGTGGTGGCTTAATATGACGCGAGTGGTTCCTGAGCGTAGCGGACTTATGTCGCCCGCGGAGAGAGAGCGGCCTTCGAAGGTTCGCGAACGGGGTATCGATGTGTTTATTGATCTGAAATGAAAAGAGAAACAAATAAGTTTCTGTCAAAAAAATCATTTTTGGTACAAACTTTTATTGCCGACTGTACTTTTCTGTATACCATCATCAACTACTCATTGAGGCGATTCTAACGAGCCCAAACTCGATGGGGTTGTGTCGCTAGGTAACTATTTAATTGATAATATATCCATTACAGAGGATGAGATTAGCACAGGATCGGGGGGAGTGGCGTAATGAAGAGGCCTATACTCAACAGTGGGTGGATACGGGCTGAATAGATAGATAGATATAAAGAATTAAAAAAAAAATGCTTGCGACGCGACTCCCTCGCCAGACTCTAGTGCAGCGGTCGGCAACAGGCGACCCTTGCTTGCAGCTCGAGAGACCCTTGCTTGCGGCTCGAGAGACCCTTGCTTGCGGCCCGAGAGGCCCTTGCTTGCGGCCCGAGAGACCCTTGCTTGCGGCCCGAGAGACCCTTGCTTGCAGCCCGAGAGACCCTTGCTTGCGGCCCGAGAGACCCTTGCTTGCGGCCCGAGAGACCCTTGCTTGCGGCCCGAGAAATCCTTGCTTGCGGCCCGAGAGGCCCTTGCTTGCGGCCCGAGAGACCCTTGCTTGCGGGCCGAGAGGCCCTTGCTTGCGGCCCGAGAGACCCTTGCTTGCGGCCCGAGAGTTAAATAAAAGCTTGTAAATAACGTGCAGGACAATGCCGTGTGAACGAAGCCTTACCTTTCACAGGAGAACGTAGACCGCGTATCGTCGTCCGACGAAACGAAATCGCTGTCGTTGTCGCGCGCCATCTCGAGCGCGCTCGGCTCGCACGACGCGTCACGTTCGCTCGCGACACGTTCGTCACGTTCGCCGTCACGCTCGCACGCGACGTCGCGCTGCTCGCACGTAATGATGAGCGGCTTTCGCGAGCGGGGCGTCATTATTGACTCCTGTAAGTTGAGTTAAGGTTCACGGCCAGGCATGTACCTATACAGTGCTTTTCCCAAACATGCAATTAAATAAATAAATAAAACTCCAACAAATCAAACTAATTTTCATGGCTGAACGCCGTGATGATGTGCCACAAATTGTGGAATCAAAATTAGAAAAAAAAAATTCTTCCGGGCCTAGGCCTTCAATTCCTTTAAAGTTATCTCGAGTTGTTCCGCCCGAAACGTGATACTTTGGAGCCTATTATAACGCACGTAACGATGACATTTCATTGCATGTTTGAGAAAATTACATTTTCTCAAACATGCTCGGAAATGTATGCGTTAATGTCACGAAATGAAGACATGAAGTTCCTTGTTTATGGCTGCCTACATTACTTCTTGGCCTAGGCCAAGAAGTAATGTATGAAAACCCTAACTAAAAACATTATTGGCCGCTACTCTAACTTTTTAAATTTGCTTACTGATATTAAACAGACAAAGGAAAAAATACGTACTGCCAACCACCAATACTTTTTTTTAATTGTTTTAGTTTTTTGTAAAAAAAATTGTTAGTTTTTTACATTTTTTTTGTTATTTTTCGTTTATTTTTTAGTGTTGTTTATCGTTTTTAATGATTTAAAAAAAAATCTTTTCTTTTCTTGATGTTTGTCTATTTTTTAATGTTAAATTTTTTGTAGGGTCTTTTATGTTATTTTTAATTTTTTTTGTATCTATTTTTCCTTTTTGTTTTACTTTTTTAAATGTTTTTTGTTTTTTTTTAATTTTTTCAAGTTTTCCTTTTTGTTTTACATTTTTTAATGTTTTTTTTTTCCTTTTTTTAAGTTTTTTGTTTGTTTTTCTTTTTTTTAGTTTTTTTGTTTTTTTTTTCGTTTTTTTGTTTTTTTTTTGTTCTTTGTTTTTTTTTTGTTTTTTTTATGTTTTTGTTTGTTTCTTTTTTTGTTTTTTTTTTTAATGTTTTTTGTTGGTTTTTCTTTTTTGTTGTCCATTTTTTGTTTCTTTTTTTTTTGTCATTTTTTTGGGCGTTTTTTTTTGTTTTTTTAGTTGTTTTCTTTTGTTTTTTTAGTTGTTTTTTTTAAATATTTTTTTCCTTTTTGTTTTACTCTTTTGTAATGTTTTTTTAATATTATTCTTTTTTAATGTTTTTTTTTCTTTTTTAGATTTTTTTATCTAGAAACTTTCTCACTTTAGTGAGGTGAAAAGGATTCTATTTTTAAACCACTCACATTCGCTAGCTCGTGTTTCAATTCCACACTCGCGGTTAAATTATAACAGCACCCTTGTATAACAAATAACTATTTATTATTTCCTCACAACGTTTGAGAAAAGCACTATACAAGCCTCGGCCGGAACAGGGATTGCTGGACTCGTTGTATCCGGCCTCGTCTAAACTCGTCCATCAATCCCTTACTTCACGGCCTTTGCAGTAATGTACTATTGGAGTCCGAAGTAAGTTCGATTCTCATTGTTCTGAAATTTTGGGGGAGGGGGGGGGTATAAGGATACCTCACGTGTATTTTTCTACAGAGAACGGAACTAAGAAAAAATATCTACCACACGAGTAGATACTTTTTCTCGGCTTCGTTAAACATAAATCTTTACTTAGCACTTCAAAATAGCGAGTCTATTTTATTAAGATAGAAAAAAATACAAGATTTACTATGTAAAATACTATTTATCTAACAATTAGGTCGAAGGAAAAAAATATACGTGAGGTTATGTGGGGGGGTAGCCAAGAACCTCACCAAATATCTCCAAGGGGTAGGGGGGGGGGGGGGGGGGGGGGGTCAAAAAGTAGCCGAAAAAAACCTCGCCTGATTTGTGCACAAGCCCTTATTACAATGGAGTAAAGTTCAAATGCGTAAACGTATATTAGACGTCGACCATACCTACTTGTTAAGCCTATGTACACGTTTTCATCCTTATTACAATGGAGTAAAGTTCAAATGCGTAAACGTATATTAGACGTCGACCATACCTACTTGTTAAGCCTATGTACACGTTTTCCTCCTTATTACAATGGAGTAAAGTTCAAATGCGTAAACGTATATTAGACGTCGACCATACCTACTTGTTAAGCCTGACAGTCTGTGGGAGGCTTTAAGCCTGACATACTCTGGCGCAGCCTGCGGTGGCGGTCATTAGTAAATTTGACAATTACTGTAAAATTTTATATTATCTACTACGCCTGCTCCTCGGCGCAGCAAGCGAGCGCACTTCTAAACTTGTTTTGCACGTTAACTATACGTTGTTTTTTAATTCTACCTGCCTATTGATTGATTTTATTGATGCGCGTTGTTATTATAAAAATAACAAATTGCACACACTATTTAATATGTTTAAGTAAACTTAGCAAATAATGTTTTTTTTTTCTCATGTAAGTGAATTACTGTTATTCTTATGAGAAATTAAGATTTTTAAACCGATTTACTATTGACCGCGACTGCAGGCGGCGCCAGTTTGTCAGAAGCTTTATCAAGGCAGAAAGTATTTTTTCTCAAACATGCAATGAAATATTGACGTTACGTTCCTTATAATAGGCAGCGAAGTATCACGGTTCAGGTGCGGAGAGACGAGAGACACATTTCATGCAAAATTGGAGGCCTAGGCCTGCAAGATGGTCTTTTTTAATTTCCATTCCACATTTATAAGAGGCACAGCATCACGGCGTTCAGCCATTAAAAAAACTATAAGCAACATTTGCATTTTGGTTCTTTGTGACATTCTGCCACAACGATTATTAAAAAAAAACAACAAACGATGTTTGCTATATTTTGCAGTTTTATTTATGTAGAATCGACTTGAACATAACAAATAACACATTATTTAAAAAATGCAGTTATTTAAATTGCCAATTTAACTAGAAAAATACACATTTAAATTATTTCATCTAAATATTAGCGGTAAAAATTTCTACCCAAACCGCATAGGTTTTTTTTTAATCATATTGAAGGCAAAATTGATAATTAGGGTTCCGTAAGCAAATGGCAAAAAACGGAACCCTTATAGATTCGTCATGTCTGTCTGTCTGTCCGTCCGTATGTCACAGCCACTTTTTTCCGAAACTATATGAGCTATACTGTTGAAACTTGGTAAGTAGATGTATTCTGTGAACCGCATTAAGATTTTCACACAAAGATCGAAAACAAACATTAAGTTTTAGGGTTCCCCATTCACAGAACTGAAACTCAATTATTTTTTTCATCAAACCCATATGTATCTATGGATAGGTCTTCAAAAATGATATTAAGGTTTCTAAAATCATTTATTTCTAAACTGAATAGTTTCCGCGAGAGACACTTCCAAAGTGGTAAAATGTGTGCTCCCCCCCCCCCTGTAACTTCTAAAATAAGAGAATGATAAAACTAAAAAAAATATATGATGCAGGTACATTACCATGCAAACTTCCACCGAAAATTGGTTTGAACGAGATCTAGTAAGTAGTTTTTTTTTTAATACGTCATAAATCGTAAACCGCAATTTATTTTACGGAACCCTTCATGTGCGAGTCCGACTCGCACTTGGCCGCTTTTTTTTCATTCTGTAATTCTATTTTATTGGATTTATTGTGCGTTGTTGATTTTGATATTTAATATGAGTTCCGACGAAAAGATCGACGAAGAAATATGTGTTATTTATATTTTTTGTCTATACTAGAACTTTCTCTAGAAATTAAAGTTTGATTTCATGGAGTTTTTGTAATTTATTTCTTTGCATGTTTGACAAAAGCACTATACATACCTCGGCGTGAAAAGGGGTTGCTAGCCTCATAACTATCCGTATATATGTACTCGGCCGGCAACCCCTTACTTCCCGGCCTCTGTAGTAATGTACTATTTTTCAAACATGCTATGAAATGTCGTCTTTATATGCGATACAACAGTCTTCAAAGTATCACGTTTCGGGCGGAACAACTCGAGCGAACTGTAAAAGAATTTCACACGAAATTGAAGGCCTAGGCCAGGAAGTATTTTTTTTTAAATTTTCATTTCACTATTTGTGGCTCAGCATCACGTCGTTCAGCCATGAAAATTAGTTTGATTTCTTGGAGTTTATTTATTTCATTGCATGTTTGAGAAAAGCACTATACATGCTTGGCCGTGAAAAGGGCTTGCCAGCTTCGTATCACTATCCGGTCTGTACCTACTCACCCGGCAAGACCTTCTTTCCCGGCATTTGCAGTAATGTTACTATTACCCACTGATTACGAAAGTGGAAGTTGTATGTTATACTAATTTATTTATTATTTTAAACATTGTTATAATGTTATAATACCGGTAATTGTTATGTGAGAGACACACGTATCGTTAAACATAGGTTAATATATGAGGAAAAACATAATTATATATAAAAACGCAAGCGTGATGGTCATGACGGAATAATGATAGCAATGCTAAGAAGTCATTAGAAACACAGACACACAATGATTTAAGTCACAGTGAAGAATAAGTAGCCGATCTTTTCCATTTGTACTACTTTTAATACTTTCTACAACAGTATATAATATGGTGTAGGTATGTGGTACAGTCGCCATCACATACATAGGTACACTCTAGGTGTTCAAAAATATCGGCACATGCACCCTAATGCCTTGAAAATAGAGGTGTGTTCCGATGTTTGTGACGTGCTTGTTTGCTCCGATGTATGTGATGGCGAATGTACAATCACAAACATATTGCACTAATTTTTCGAATGGACAAAGTGCCACTGACTAGGGATTATTTAAATTTGAATTAAAATGAAGCGTTTACACCAGGGATGTCACGAATGTCAGTTCTATTACATTCGCGAATGCAAATGCGAATATTTAGAATGCGAATGTGCGAATGCGAATATTAAGGAATGACACTAAAAACTCAACGTACGTCATCACAATTTAATCATTTTATTTAACATTATTATATATATTTATTTACGTAAACGCAACAACTGACTGATAGGTATCACAACAAAACAAGCCAAACTAATCAAGCAATCACAAGTCACTACCCAAGTAAAAGTGCTTTCTATTGGTTAAAATGAATCACGTGATACGGGTTGGCGCGCTTTGCGCATGCGCGAGTCGGCGTCTCGGCGGCCGGCGGCCGGCGCGGGCGAAACTCGCCACGACTTGTACATATCCGCATTCGCAAAACATTCGCATCGTTTGATGTGAATGCGAATTTTGATGCGAATATTCTTTTTTTTTTTTTTTTTTTTAGGTAAACAAACAGCCACTTCAAGGGAGTCTTAAATTATTAGCCTTATAAATAAATACAATATGTGTGGCCAACACCGTTCACCACTTATTACTTATTTTATATTACATCATCATGCGGAGTAAGTCAGGGGTGCAGCCCCTGAAGTGTTGTGAATATTTAAAATTATGCGAATTAAATTTCCGTTATTCATCACTGCGACTTAATTTATTAACCGACTTCAAAAAAGGAGGAGGTACTCAGTAAAAATGTCGTCTGTATGTTTTTTTTCGAAAGAAATCGAGGGAACTCTTCAAATTTTATAGGCAAGCTTGAAGCAATTTGGCTACTGATTTGAAGTCGGTTAAAACTTTGTTTTTAATGTAAATTATAAGACAATGAAGTTAGTAACACACGCACAAACCTGCATAGCCTTCGACAGTTTCTGCGTTGACTTCGTTATAGGAGACATAGAGGCGCGTCTAAAGTTCACCGTGTAAGGCGTACAGTCATCCAGGATAGGCGTTTCGGTTATACCTGGCGTACTAGTCAAGTAATGTATCCTGAATTCCTCATTCGGTCTCTTCTTGGGAGTATCTTTAATAGGACTGTTATAAGACAGATCATTTTCAGAACCAGTGTCTTGTTCATCGAAGCAAGACACACAAGAAGTCGGCGTTCCTCGTATAACAGTGTTCCGCTTCTGATATTTCTTGTTTATATTCTGTGACAGAAGCTTCGAGCGGAACAGTCTGGAGCCTTTCTTAGTGTTCTTAGGCGTTTCTTCGCAATCTATCACACTCAGGTTTGGTTCGGATACGAATTTAGGACTGGTTTTTCTTCGTCTAGTGATAGCGCCTTCTGATAAGGTGCTTTCATTGCTCGCGTCTGACTCGTAATCATCGTCCAATGATTCCGTACTAGCGATCTTGTGTACCAGGTTCTTGAGAACTATGTTCTTATGCAACACGTCAGACTTATCGTCGTGGCGTTTCTTTTTCTGAAAGCATGCGTGATGCGGGTTAGGAACAGAAAGAGTTAGAGATTAGTGATGTGCAAATTGCGGAAAGCTTCCGAAAAGTTGGAAAACTTCTCGAAATTTCTAGAAAGTTTCACAAGGAATTAAGGAAATTTACGTACTGAGAAGCATAAAAATGTCATAATCATCCGAAAGACGTCCACTGTTGGACATAGGCCTCCCCCAAAGAGTGCCACAATGGCCGGTCCTGCGCCACCCGCATCCAGCGGACTCCCGCGACCTTTACCAGGTCATCAGTCCACCTTGCGGAGGGCCTACCCACGCCGCGCCTTCGGTACGTGGTCGCTACTCGACATAAAAATGTAACTATGTATAAATAAGTTACAGTTATATGCTTCTCAGTACGTAAATTTCCATGTTGGAAATGGAATGTTTCAATTCCCATACAAAAATGAGGAAAATTTCCGAAATATTCCTATATGTTAGATTACAGAAACATTTCGCAATATAGGAAACTTTCCGTCGGCACATCAGTAAGAGAAATAGAGGGATGACAATGCAACACACGATGTTAGTAGCTGATATTCAAAAAAGTTTTATGTTTTAGGTTATTCTGGAGGGTTTTTGAAGTGGATACTTCTTTGCTCGCGTTCTTGTATCACGTTCAGTTCAAAATGTATCACGTGACCTCCGGAATAACTTTTTGTAGAGAAGCCTAATCTGATTTCAAATAATTGTTTGTTACATGTTTTAATCCTTGTTTATTTGCCATTAGTTGTTAATCACAAAATGTTATTTAGTTTATGTGGCGGACATGAAAACAATGTTGAAATGACCGTCATTTTCAATGTATCGCGAGTCAAATGAGCTACGTCAGTCAATGTTGCCATATATACGTACTTATACATATTTTACTGAATTAATTCAGATATAATTATTAGGGTTCCATAGCCAAAAAAAGAAGTATCCACTTAAACTGAATTAACGGTTGTATCTCCGACCCAACCCGCTTTTTTTTTAAGATAAGAAAAACTTTTCTGAATATCATCTTTTAATAATATTAACAGAAGAAAAGCAAACGATGATATTATGAGGATTTGTTGATCTGGGCTCTACATCACAAAACTTACAATTAACAAAAATGACATATTACAAGTTTGTATATTTTCCTATGAAAGTTACAGGATGTGATACAATTTCACAATTTTATTGAATAGTCCACTTGTAAAGTTTTGTGTGATACGGCCCTGTTGGTGATAATCTAACACAAATATGTAAATCCTATAAAGATTTGATCCCACTAATATATTGAGAATTTCATATTAGGCTATGTGGCGTTTACATAAAAAGTTATTTTTGGGTAACCTCATCATCATCATATCAGCCGAAAGACGTCCACTGCTGGACATAGGCCTCCCCCAAAGAGTGCCACACTGGCCGGTCCTGCGCCACCCGCATCCAACGACTCCCGCGACCTTTACCAGGTCATCAGTCCACCTTGTGGGGCCTACCCACGCCGCGCAAGCCGGTACGTGGTCGCCACTCGAGAACCTTTCCGCCCAAACGGCCATCGGTTCTACATGCAATGTGCCCCGCCCCGCCCACTCGGTTAACCTACATTCAATTATTGTTTATTCACCTATTCACAAGTATTGACACTTAGTTCTTATAATTTATTCAAACTATTATTTTAATACTAAAACTGGAATTTTGATAAATATGCCAAAACCCCCTAATCCCCAAAGAGATTTGTACTTTTTTGGACAAAAGGGGGCTTACTTAACAGGACATCGTTAGTATAAAATAATCGATAGATTTTAATGATTGTGGTATTTATTGATTTCACAGAAACTGTATAAAATAATATGATAAATAAGCCTAGTTTTGACAATTAAAACCAGTAGATAATTTTTTAAATTTTCAAAACGTGTAGTCCGCAAGCCCACTCCCAATACGCCTAAGTCTCATCTCACGATAAAATGCATGGCAGCAGGTCGAGAAAGTTGTGCTGAGCAAGAATCAGAAGATTATCGCACCTAAAATTGGCCGAAAGTTTGAAAATGCCTTCACTTGCGGTCAAAATTGTAAGGATAGGTATATTTACGTCATGTGATAATAGTACGAGACATGTGGCATCATTTAGCCCTCGTAGAGAGAGTGAACCTTAGTTGTCAGTCCTGAAATAGCCGGAAGTACTTGGCAGACTTTGCCAAAGGTGGCCAACGTGTAAAATCAGAATCAAAAATCATTATGATCAATTCTACTCTCTATACCAAGTTGCCAACATTGTAAATATTGTTTTTATCAATAAATGAATTGAAATGAATCGAATTGAATTGAAAATGTAGATTGTCTACAGCTATTTAAGCAGATCTGTGTGAGATTATTCCCTAATATTATTTTCTAATGATTAATAGGGACAAGCAGTCAATTAACAAAACATACCTCTTCAATTGAATTTATAGTGGAACCGGAGCCTTTCTTAGGAGTTTTGTTCAAGAGTCCCTTGTTGAAGATGTGTCTCTTGATGGAGTCCCCGAAACTCCTAGAGCCCGCGACTTTGCCCGTCCTTTGGATCTGCATCGGTGTGCCTGTAAAATAAAAATTATGGCTCGTACTTTATAAGAAGTTCTTTGTAGACAAATCTGTATGTGTGCGTACAACTGCGCTAAGGTAGTGTCTGTGGGGTTGGATGTGTTCACGAATGATTCGGCTGTGTGTAGTGTCTACGTACCGTATCCGTTCTGTCGGTTGAAGTGTTTGATGAGCCGCCGCTTGTGCGCGGACTCGGGCAGCGCCTGTATGTGTGCGTACAACTGCGCTAAGGCAGTGTCTGTGGGGTTGGATGAGTTCTCAGCCGCGGTCCGTCCTCGGTCCACGAATGTGAACACTGTGTTCGCTGCCGTTCTGAAATGTTTAAGTCAACTATTATATTTTTTAATAGGTGAAATTTTTTGTAAGACCTATCAAAAACAAGCCTTTCAAGGCTAAACAGCTGGCTGTGGATATAGTTAGGCAAATTAGAATTAAGTCTGTCGGCGCGAGGAACAGACGCGGCGACAGACGGATCATGAAGCTGATGACGGGGGAGAGTGCTATGGCGTCCGCGTGTTGACACCCAGTGTGACTCACGTGTTGACACCCAGTGTGACTCACGTGTTGACACTCAGTGTGACTCACATGTCAGAGACGCTCTCGTCGAGCCGGCATCGCGCGCTGAAGTACGCGCGCGCGTCCGTCGCGAGCTGCGGCGGCGCGAGGAACAGACGCGCCGACAGACGGATCATGAAGCTGATGACGGGGGAGAGTGCTATGGCGTCCGCGTGTTGACACCCAGTGTGACTCACGTGTTGACACCCAGTGTGACTCACTTGTCAGAGACGCTCTCGTCGAGCCGGCATCGCGCGCTGAAGTACGCGCGCGCGTCCGTCGCGAGCTGCGGCGGCGCGAGGAACAGACGCGCCGACAGACGGATCATGAAGCTGATGACGGGGGAGAGTGCTATGGCGTCCGCGTGTTGACACCCAGTGTGACTCACGTGTTGACACCCAGTGTGACTCACTTGTCAGAGACGCTCTCGTCGAGCCGGCATCGCGCGCTGAAGTACGCGCGCGCGTCCGTCGCGAGCTGCGGCGGCGCGAGGAACAGACGCGGCGACAGACGGATCATGAAGCTGATGACGGGGGAGAGTGCTATGGCGTCCGCGTGTTGACACCCAGTGTGACTCACGTGTTGACACCCAGTGTGACTCACGTGTTGACACTCAGTGTGACTCACATGTCAGAGACGCTCTCGTCGAGCCGGCATCGCGCGCTGAAGTACGCGCGCGCGTCCGTCGCGAGCTGCGGCGGCGCGAGGAACAGACGCGCCGACAGACGGATCATGAAGCTGATGACGGGGGAGAGTGCTATGGCGTCCGCGTGTTGACACCCAGTGTGACTCACGTGTTGACACCCAGTGTGACTCACTTGTCAGAGACGCTCTCGTCGAGCCGGCATCGCGCGCTGAAGTACGCGCGCGCGTCCGTCGCGAGCTGCGGCGGCGCGAGGAACAGACGCGCCGACAGACGGATCATGAAGCTGATGACGGGGGAGAGTGCTATGGCGTCCGCGTGTTGACACCCAGTGTGACTCACGTGTTGACACCCAGTGTGACTCACTTGTCAGAGACGCTCTCGTCGAGCCGGCATCGCGCGCTGAAGTACGCGCGCGCGTCCGTCGCGAGCTGCGGCGGCGCGAGGAACAGACGCGCCGACAGACGGATCATGAAGCTGATGACGGGGGAGAGTGCTATGGCGTCCGCGTGTTGACACCCAGTGTGACTCACGTGTTGACACCCAGTGTGACTCACTTGTCAGAGACGCTCTCGTCGAGCCGGCATCGCGCGCTGAAGTACGCGCGCGCGTCCGTCGCGAGCTGCGGCGGCGCGAGGAACAGACGCGCCGACAGACGGATCATGAAGCTGATGACGGGGGAGAGTGCTATGGCGTCCGCGTGTTGACACCCAGTGTGACTCACGTGTTGACACCCAGTGTGACTCACTTGTCAGAGACGCTCTCGTCGAGCCGGCATCGCGCGCTGAAGTACGCGCGCGCGTCCGTCGCGAGCTGCGGCGGCGCGAGGAACAGACGCGCCGACAGACGGATCATGAAGCTGATGACGGGGGAGAGTGCTATGGCGTCCGCGTGTTGACACCCCGTGTGACTCACGTGTTGACACCCAGTGTGACTCACTTGTCAGAGACGCTCTCGTCGAGCCGGCATCGCGCGCTGAAGTACGCGCGCGCGTCCGTCGCGAGCTGCGGCGGCGCGAGGAACAGACGCGCCGACAGACGGATCATGAAGCTGATGACGGGGGAGAGTGCTATGGCGTCCGCGTGGAACGCTTCGGGAGACAACTGAAGAAAGAAATAAGAAATAATAAGTTACCGTCAAATATATTTTTTTTTCACGCACAGCCATCAATTATTCGTTGAGAGGGTTTCAATTAGCTCAAACACGACAGGTTTATCATCTGTAGTTCGGCAGCTTTCTGTCTCGTTTCCATCATCAGATCTGCTTGATGCGCTACACTGACGTGCACAAATAATTTGGTAGGAATCGGGCCTAGACACAAAATAAAATAACCAATGATGATGAATTTTCTCGAAAAAGGATTAAAAATATTGTCAAATGGAGAAAAAAGTTAATAATCACAAAGTTATAAGTGTCCAAAGTTTTAAGAGGGTGTATATTGTGTCCCTTTAAAACCTAAAACGCACCATCATATGAAACTATTGTGATTTACTACTATTACTATTTACACTCTGGGATCGTGACGTCACGATCCCCGAGCGTTCTCTCTCTGTAACAAGCAACGTTAAAACGGTTTTAGATTAGATTCGTAATTTTTTGACATACCTGAACGGGATTTTCGTCACTAGGCATATTTTCTGGCCATCTTTCTTTTGGAGTAATAATAAATTTGGAGTCTACACCCCTATTCTTAATGTTTGACGCCCATACTTTATTTTTCTTTTTGTATTACCACGCCGGTAGCAAACAATCGTACGACCCGCCTGTTGGTAAACTGTCACCGTAGCTTATGGCCACTTGCAACTTCTGGAGTGTCACATGAAAAACTCTATTCCAATGAAGCACCAGCAAATAGTAACTACCAACATGATATTTTTTTGCAGACACCATCCCAATAGACACCAGTGGCGGAACGCCCATACAACCCGATTCTCACCGCCTTGCCTAAAATTTCTTGCTATATATTTCCAAACTCTTAAATCATCAAAAAAACAGCTCTTTTATGTGCTCCGGGTTGTCTAGTGAAAATTGCCACGCGCCGCCACTGATAGACACATAACTTTTACACAGCAAATTTAATGAGGTGTGAACATAGTTGCTACTGATCACACGGCAACAATGTCCGGCGACATTCTATTTGAGGCTTCATTGTCTGCCACCAATGTGAGTAGAGTCAGCAGCCTCTGCAGAAAGTTCCAGTCCAACGGGGCTAGCAGCAGTAGCAAAAATTGTAAAGGCCATCTACGTACCTTTCGTGGACACAGTAAGTGCGGTGTGAACATGGTAGCGAGCGTGTCCGGTGACATTCTGTTTGAGGCTTCATTGTCTGCCACCAATGTGAGCACAGTGAGTAGCCTCTGCAGAAAGTTCCAATACAACGGGGTTAGCAGCAGTAGCAAATATTGTAAAGGCCATCTACGTACCTTTCGTGGACACAGTAAGTGTGGTGTGAACATGGTAGCGAGAGTGTCCGGTGACATTCTGTTTGAGGCTTCATTGTCTGCCACCAATGTGAGCACAGTAAGTAGCCTCTGCAGAAAGTTCCAGTCCAACGGGGCTAGCAGCAGTAGCAAATAATGTAAAGGCCATCTACGTACCTTTCGTGGACACAGTAAGTGCGGTGTGAACATGGTAGCGAGCGTGTCCGGTGACATTCTGTTTGAGGCTTCATTGTCTGCCACCAATGTGAGCACAGTAAGTAGCCTCTGCAGAAAGTTTCAGTCCAACGGGGCTAGCAGCAGGAGCAAAAATTTTAGAGGCCATCTGTTTTTAAACTCGATAATGAAGTTCGTACTGTAAAAAGCTGGAATCATGGAATCCGAAAAATACGATAAAAACGACAATATAACATGTAAATTTCGACAAACGCTACGGAAGAGGGAGTGCACAATCACATACCTTGGTCCAGGTCGTGGAGCCTTTTTAAATATATACAATAATTAAAGAGTCGCAGTGTCTTGGAGTAATATTTATTCTGAAGGTAAAACAGCTGATTGACGGTTGATTGTACATAGTAACCATACAACAGATAGGTAGCATAGCAACCATCTACTTAACACTTCCTCTCATGCAACCGTTCATCATCAGAACACACTCACAGCATCAAGTAGCCCGGTCTAAACCTAAACCAGACACACATCTTTCAAACTTAACGCGGGGCAATGGCTTTGTTAGGACATCGGCCAAGTTATCTTCAGTTGAGATGTACTCCAACTGAATAAGCCCTTCGTTGACGCAATGGCGGACGAAATTATATCGAATGTCAATGTGTTTCGTTCGCCTGTGGGCAACAGGATTGTTAGCCAATGTGATGGCGCTCTGGTTGTCAACGAACACCTTGACTCTCTGAGAACCCTCACTTTTGACAACTTGTCTCACTAACCTCTGAAGATATACTGCTTCCTTGGATGCTTCCGATAAAGCCACGTATTCACTCTCAGTAGAAGAAAGTGAGACGCATTTCTGCTTTCTGCACTCCCAGGATATCATATTCAGTCCCACTTTAAACATGTATCCGGAAAACGACTTTTTGTCTTTAATGTCGCCTCCCCAGTCAGCGTCTACGTAACCTGTAATTAAATAATTGTTACGTTCACCTTTCGACTTTCGAAACGTAAGGCCTAAATCGCACGTTCCTTTGATGTAACGTAAAACACGCTTAGCCGCCTTCATGTGTACAGTCCGGCAACATGAACTATATTGAGCTAAGAAGCTCACTGCTGTGGAGATGTCGGGCCTCGTGTTGCAGGCTAGATAATTCAATGCACCAACCAACGACTGGTATCGTAATTGTTCTTGGCGATTCAATTCATCACCACCCCCATCTGCCAAAACTTTATGCAGATCCAGTTCCAGCGGGGTTTTCACTGGTTTACATTGATCCATACCATGATCATTTAGAACGGCTTCCACAAACTTCCTCTGATGTAAGAATAATGTACCTTCTCTTCCTCGTTCTAAACACATGCCTAGGCACTGTCGAGCTTCTCCTAAATCTTTGACATGGAAGTATTGTCTCAATCCATTTAATAATTCGACTTTTTCGTTAATATTTTGGAAAAATATTATAAAGTCATCCACATAAAGACATATAAAAATATCGTCTTTAAAATATAAACAACTATCAATGTCAGAGCGTGTAAACGACATTGACAATAATACGTCATTTACTTTTTCGTTCCATGAACGACTTGCTTGTTTAAGGCCGTATATTGCCTTTTGCAATAAACATACTTTTGATTTCCGGCCTTCTTCGACGTAACCTTCCGGTAATTGCATATAAACTTTTTCATGCAAATCCCCGTTAAGGAATGCTGTATTAACATCGAAGTGATGCACCTGTAAATCGTTTTCAGCAGCCAACGCCAGCAACAGCCTCAGGGTTGACCTTCTCACGACGGGTGAAAATGTCTCAAAGTAATCCACACCGTACGACTGCGTGAAACCTTTTGCGACGAGTCTGGCTTTGTACGTCAGGTTTCCGTCAGCATCGTACTTGTATTTGTAGATCCACTTGTTTCCCACAACTTTGGCTCCAGGAGGTTTCTCAACCACCTTCCAAACATCGTGCTCCCTCATGGATTCCAACTCCCGTTCCATCGCTGCTTGCCACTCATGGCTGTCAGGTCTTTGTAGGACTTCTTTGTACGACCGTGGTTCTTCCTCTAAATTGGACGTACTATTGTAGCAATATAGTCCACTAGTTTCGCTACGTAGCCTATTTCTTAGAGGATATCTAGGCTCTGCCTCGTTGTGCTCATCCGTCGCACTGGCTCCTCCATTACGATCCTCAGTGTAAGAATTATTCAGTTCGGCAGGCTCCGCTGCATGAGCAGTTTCAGCGCAAGGCTCTGCATCAGCAATATCCGAGCTCTCCACCGCATCTTCATAAGAATCTTCTGTCACTGACGTAGATGGATGATCTATTTGCCATATAATTGCATTCTCGCCCTTATCTACGGTCTTTCTTGTAGTGCCAGATTCCGAGACCTTCAAATCACAATCTTCAGTGAATATAACGTCTCGCGCTGTTATAATTTGTCTCGGATTGCCAAGATCTGCAAAGCGATAACCCTTGGTGTCTTCGCAATAGCCCACGAAGATGTATTGCCTTGCCTTAGCGTCCCATTTCTTCCTTTTCTCTTTTGGAATGTGGACATAAGCCGTTGAACCAAATACTCTCAGGTGATCCAATTTCTGTACTTTCCCTGTCCACAATTCCTCAGGAATCTGACCATCATTTGCGCTGTGAGGTAGCCTGTTTTTCACGTACGCCGCTGTGTTGCAAGCTTCCGCCCAAAACTTTTTATTCAGGCCTTTATCCAAAATCATGGTTCGTGCCATCTCTGTTATGGATCTTAGCGACCTCTCTGCCACACCGTTCTGTTCCGCTGTGTAGGGAACTGTCAATTGATGTCTTATTCCTTTACTAGAAAGAAATTGGTTAAACTCTTTATTTACAAACTCTGTCCCATTGTCTGTACGTAGACATTTAACTGTCAAACCTGTCTCATTCTCCACATGCCTCACAAGGTCTCTGAAAAAATTCAAAGCTTGAGATTTCTCCTTAAGAAAGTAAACAAACAATTTCCTTGTGAAATCGTCTACAATCACAAACATGTAATGAGCACCCCCATATGAACGTTCCGACATGGGACCGCACAAATCAGCGTGCAATAAACCGAGCTTTTCATTAGCTCGCCTTGCTTCACCCTTTGGAAAAGGTAATCTATGTGCCTTACCTCTTATACAAGCAACACATGGTTCCATTACACTTTTGCCTCCAATCTCGATGTTAGGTAGCTTGCGTAAATCATTCAAATTTACATGCCCAAGCCGCCGATGCCAAAGCGCCAACAAGTTCTCAGCTTGAACCGTAGCCAAAGCCCCTTCTACAACAGGAAAACAGTCATCCAACTTATAGATACCTGAGACTTTACTAGCAGTAACCACAAGTTTACTCGTAATCTCGCCTATCGATTGGTGAAACATCCTACAACCATCAGAATCAAAAATCACTTTCCAACCGTTCTGTACCAACTTAGATATTGACAAAAGATTAACTCTCAAATCAGGTACAAAGGAACAATCTTTAATAGGTAACACAACTCCTTTCAGACTTACCATAATGTCACCTTTACCTTCGCTTGACATTTTGTCATCATTCGCACATGTCACAACATTCTTATCAGTAGCCTTAAAGTCTCTAAACCAGTGCTTCTGAAAACTCATGTGAGTCGAGGCACCACTATCCAGATAAAACGTCGAGGGGCTGAAGGAACTGTGCACTGACAGCGAACAGCATAGCGCAACTTTCTTCGACTTCGAAGAAACCGTTGATACGCCTTCACCATCCAACTCCTTTAACAGCTTCGGGCAGTCGGACTTCTTGTGGCCTTTCTTTCCACATTTAAAGCACTTGAGCTTTAATACTGAATGCTGAGCTTGTTTCTTTGCTACTAATGCCGAGTTGACAGACGAGGAATCATTCGAAGAGCTCTGAGCGCAGTCTTCTTGTAAAAGCTTTTGCCGAACATTTTCAGAGGTAAGTTTCATTCCTGAGTGCTCTAGTGCCATCCGTAAAGGACGAAAAACGTCAGGCAAACCTCTCAAAAGTACCACAGCAACCAAATCGTCATCGAAGCTTTGATTAATTTCCTTTAGCTTTTGAGCGTGACTCATGACAGCAGCTACATAATCATGCATCAAACGGTGATTCTCCAGCTTCTCATCCAAGAGAGAATTCATCAGAGTTATGCGTCTATTTATTCCTTTGTCTTCAAAAATGGCTGACAACGCATCCCACACTTCTTTCGCATAAGATAGATTCTGTACATACAGATAGAGATGAGTTTCCAGATGTAGACATATTATTGTAAATGCCTCTTGATCCTTCTCGATCTCTGCAGCATCATCTTTCTTCGGAAGTATTGACGTAAATGTAAAACATTTTTCGCGAACTAGTAACATTTTCATTGCGAATTTCCATGACGAGAAATCTTCTATTCCGGTCAATTTGGCAACGGAAAATTTGGTATTCTGGGCCCATAACCTTTTAAATATATACAATAATTAAAGAGTCGCAGTGTCTTGGAGTAATATTTATTCTGAAGGTAAAACAGCTGATTGACGGTTGATTGTACATAGTAACCATACAACAGATAGGTAGCATAGCAACCATCTACTTAACAAGCCTCTTCCTGGTCTTTGAAGGTACTCGCAGCTACTCAACGGGCGCGCACTTACCACCGTTTTCGCCTAAAGATACCTCAAAGACACAGCCCGAACTCTCTTCATGTGACGTGCACAAGTGTTTGTGAAATAGAACGCGGGATCTTTATATATGTTATAATCACAATAAATTCGGAGCAGCGTGTACGCCTTCACACTCGAAACATGTAGCAGTGATAATGGCCACGGTAAGTCGTTCACTCCCAGTGTTGCCCTACCTTAACGGAAGTTATATTAAAGTTACTATATACGAAAAATTATATTCAAGACGAGAGTTGAACACCATCTACGTACCTTTCGTGGACACAGTAAGTGCGGTGTGAACATGGTAGCGAGAGTGTCCGGTGACATTCTGTTTGAGGCTTCATTGTCTGCCACCAATGTGAGCACAGTAAGTAGCCTCTGCAGAAAGTTCCAGTCCAACGGGGTTAGCAGCAGTAGCAAAAATTGTACAGGCCATCTACGTACCTTTCGTGGACACAGTAAGTGCGGTGTGAACATGGTAGCGAGCGTGTCCGGTGACATTCTGTTTGAGGCTTCATTGTCTGCTACCAATGTGAGCAGAGTGAGCAGTCTCTGCAGAAAGTTCCAGTCCAACGGGGCTAGCAGCAGGAGCAAAAATTGTAAAGGCCATCTACATACCTTTCGTGGACACAGTAAGTGCGGTGTGAACATGGTAGCGAGAGTGTCCGGTGACATTCTGTTTGAGGCTTCATTGTCTGCCACCAATGTGAGTAGAGTGAGCAGCCTCTGCAGAAAGTTCCGGTGCAACGGGGCTAGCAGCAGGAGCAAAAATTGTAAAGGCCATCTACGTACCTTTCGTGGACACAGTAAGTGCGGTGTGAACATGGTAGCGAGTGTCCGGTGACATTCTGTTTGAGGCTTCATTGTCTGCCACCAATGTGAGCACAGTGAGTAGCCTCTGCAGAAAGTTCCAATACAACGGGGTTAGCAGCAGTAGCAAAAATTGTAAAGGCCATCTATGTACTTTTCATGGACACAGTAAGTGCGGTGTAAACATGGTAGCGAGAGTGTCCGGTGACATTCTGTTTGAGGCTTCACTGTCTGCCACCAATGTGAGCACAGTGAGTAGCCTCTGCAGAAAGTTCCAATACAACGGGGTTAGCAGCAGTAGCAAAAATTGTAAAGGCCATCTACGTACCTTTCGTGGACACAGTAAGTGCGGTGTGAACATGGTAGCGAGAGTGTCCGGTGACATTCTGTTTGATGCTTCATTGTCTGGCACCAATGTGAGTAGAGTGAGCAGCCTCTGCAGAAAGTTCCATTGCAACGGGGCTAGCAGCAGGAGCAAAAATTGTTAAGGCCATTTACGTACCTTTCGTGGACACAGTAAGTGCGGTGTGAACATGGTAGCGAGCGTGTCCGGTGACACTCTGTTTGAGGCTTCATTGTCTGCCACCAATGTGAGTAGCCTCTGCAGAAAGTTCCAGTCCAACGGGGTTAGCAGCAGTAGCAAAAATTGTAAAGGCCATTTACGTACCTTTCGTGGACACAGTAAGTGCGGTGTGAACATGGTAGCGAGCGTGTCCGGTGACACTCTGTTTGAGGCTTCATTGTCTGCCACCAATGTGAGTAGCCTCTGCAGAAAGTTCCAGTCCAACGGGGTTAGCAGCAGTAGCAAAAATTGTAAAGGCCATCTACGTACCTTTCGTGGACACAGTAAGTGCGGTGTGAACATGGTAGCAAGCGTGTCCGGTGACACCCTGTTTGAGGCTTCATTGTCTGCCACCAATGTGAGTAGCCTCTGCAGAAAGTTCCAGTCCAACGGGGTTAGCAGCAGTAGCAAAAATTGTAAAGGCCATTTACGTACCTTTCGTGGACACAGTAAGTGCGGTGTGAACATGGTAGCGAGCGTGTCCGGTGACACTCTGTTTGAGGCTTCATTGTATGCCACCAATGTGAGTAGCCTCTGCAGAAAGTTCCAGTCCAACGGGGTTAGCAGCAGTAGCAAAAATTGTAAAGGCCATCTACGTACCTTTCGTGGACACAGTAAGTGCAGTGTGAACATGGTAGTGAGCGTGTCCGGTGACATTCTGTTTGAGGCTTCATTGTCTGCCACCAATGTGAGCACAGTAAGTAGCCTCTGCAGAAAGTTCCAGTCCAACGGGGCTAGCAGCAGGAGCAAAAATTGTAAAGGCCATCTACGTACCTTTCGTGGACACAGTAAGTGCGGTGTGAACATGGTAGCGAGAGTGTCCGGTGACATTCTGTTTGAGGCTTCATTGTCTGCCACCAATGTGAGTAAAGTGAGCAGCCTCTGCAGAAAGTTCCGGTGCAACGGGGCTAGCAGCAGTAGCAAGAGTTGAAGAGCTGTTAGCAGTTTGGGCTCGGAGGATTCTGCGTTTGGGGGATATTGACCTGTGGATGGAATTGTTAAATACATTAACTTTATTAAAACATACTGGCCATTCTCACCTTTTATATTAATTATTTTATATATCAACTAGCTGGCAGCTGCCCACACGGCTTCACCTACGTAATGCAAAGAATGCAGGCAACCCTGTGGATATATTATAATCTAGCCTATCCATCCAGAAAGTCTGATCTATACACAGTTGGTTCCAGAGATTACGTATTACATCTCTCTCATCTCACACACAGAATTTTGCTCTTTATAATATTAGTAAAGGTAGATATTTTACACAATAGGGTGTCAACCTGTTTTGAAGCAATATGAAGTTGGACTTCTTTTATTTATTTTTAGGGCTGGTAACTACTTTTATAGGAGGAGGCCTTTGCTGAGGGGCAATCAGACCTACAGAAGAAGAGCAAGATGCAAATAGTAGAATTCATATAAAATAAAAAGTCTGAACCCAAGGCTAATAATAATAAAATAATAAACTACTTTCATATCCATTTATTTTCTACCTTTACAACAATCGAAATTAACAATGTGTCAAGTGTTTACTGATAAATTGCATGCATGTCTGTATATGACTTTAACAAGTAATCAAAAACCTGCAGATATTTTAATGCATAGTTTTTAAATTCCACAATATTAACAAAATCAAATATCAGTATGCCAATTCCATCAATTTATAGATAAAAACCCTAAAAAACCGGCCTGCGTTGGACTCGCGCACGAAGGGTTCCAATATATTATCTATAAATACGGCAAAAAAATCACGTATGTTGTATGGGAGCCCCCCTTAAAAAAATATTTTATTTTGTTTATGGTATTTGTTGTTATAGCGGAAACAGAAACAGAAATACATAATCTGTGAAAATTTCAACTCTCTAGCTATCACGGTTCTTGAGACACAGCCTGGTGACAGACAGACGGACGGACAGCGAAGTCTTAGTAATAGGGTCCCGTTTTACTCTTTGAGTACGGAACCCTAAAAACATGTATTATGTCAGTTATCAATCATAAAATTAATTTATAGTTGTATTTATCCTGTTTCTGTTTTCCAATACAATTAAATAAATACATCTAAATAAAATAAAAATAAAATAGCCCTTTATTCAGACAAATTATAAACATGCATAATCCTATCCTTGGACAATTTAGTGGCAGTTTCATACAACAATAAATAATAGTAATTTCATTTATAATTTAGATTTACACTAACATTTTTAGTAATTATTATGCATTGATTGTTTGTTAGTTAATGAAAGGTAAAATTAATGATTGATTTGTAAGTTTAGTATTTAAGGTTTGTTTGATATACATTTATTTGTTTTTGTCCACTTTGTTATTAAATACAACTTGTTATTATTATTCTTACCTTTTTTTTTATAGATTATTTAAGTTACTTTTTATTACACATTACGTGTCTGGTTGCCTTTGGGCAAAGGCCTCCTCCAACATTTTCCATTTATCTCTGTCCATTGCGAGTCTTGTCCAGAGTTTCCCAGCTACTTGGACGATTATGTCTACCCATCTCTTATACTGTCGTCCTCTCTTCCTCTTTTTGTCTCTAGGGTAGGGTATTGTGGCAGTGCGACTCCATTTGTCTTTCCCTCTCATTATATGTCCAGTCCACTTCCATTTTAATTTCCTGATCTTTACAGTTATGTATTCAATCTTTGTTTGTCTTCTTATTAGAAGACAAACAAAGTCCTCAAGTTGTTTTTTGTCTTTCCTTTTTTACCTGTATTAGAAATAAATAAATCTAAAACATAACAAATAGCAAGCTCAAAACATACCTGCTAAAGTACAATAAGTCTGATAATACTGATCCATCAGTAACGGCTGCGGCAGCTCAGCGAGGAACCCCTTCAGCACAGATGCACAGTCATGCACCGAGAACCGGCTCTCGTCCAACCCGAGGATGGAGCCTGTGAGGAGCAGCTGCTTCAGCTCCTGCTGCCGGGTGAGGGAGCCAGTGCGACGGAATATGCCTTCTTGTGTTACATCTGGAGTTTGAGATATTTCATGTTATGATGTGACATATCCCAGTGTCATTTGGAGTAAGGTTGATAGTTAATAATTTTCTATTCCCTTACTAATTTGAAATCATTTTTAAGATGTGCATTATAGTTGATTTACCATATTTATACTCCAAATATTAACCAATAAGTATTAAAATCTGTCATTATTCGAAAAATAACTCTTTTTACTGATTTTTAATTGGATATAAATTAGATAGGTAAATATGTATAATCTAATTCCCTGAGTTAACCAAAGAACTAAAGGTAATCTAATACAAATTTAATAATAAATTACAAATAAGATCTAACAATGAATTAGATCTTATTGAACTAAAATCTAAAATGGCTAAAACTGCTAATTACTTTACATTAAAATGTATACATTTTTAAGTTTAATCATTCATGCAGCTTGCTTACTTTCAGGCAGTGATAGAAAATCTATCAATTCGTTGAGCCTCAGTAAGCCCTCTTCAGTAATGGAGCTGGCCTCTGCACCATTCTTACCACCATTGCTATTGGTCTGCTGACTAGAACTAGGAGCAGCATTCTTTATCTTCTTATGGAAATTCCATCTAAATTGCTTTGGTTTATCAGTTGAACAATCAACACTGGAATAAACAAAATACAACATAAAGCTCGCCAATTTTAATACAAAAACATGTTGAGAATATTTTCGTTTCGTTACTTACTCGTCTGTATTTATGTCTACCACGAAGGATAGATGCATACGCACTAAAGTAAGGAATTGATCTAAGTTTTCTTTCCGTAGCCTTTCTATAAGTAATACATCCGGTGAATCCATTTTATTTAAAAAAACTTTGCACATGGTCTATCTACAACACTACTGGCCTCTGTATCAACCGCATAAGACACATGTTTTACACAAAATCACATTATATTACAAATTATACTTTGTAGTAAATGTTATTCCTATAAAATTAACATATTCTATACACCGTTCGCTATTATTTTAACTTATTTTTCATTATATTTGCGCTAGTTTTCATGTTTTCATCATTGCTTTCAAACGTCAAGTTGTCACAACCACAACGGCCAAATCAAACGACCATTCTGAAACCTTGTTCTTGTAGTTGCAAGTCAAGTCGGTTTACAATTAACTTGCGAATGGCTCAAAAATCAAAAAATTGCTTATTTCAGCTATTTTGTGATAAACTAAGCAAATTTAAATAAAAAACTCTTTCCGTACGATAAATTATTCGACATTCGCAGGCATGATATTTTAAGAAACTTATGTAACAAGCTTTCATAAATTGGCTTTATGAAAGTATCACGCCCCAAACTAATTTCTCAAATTATTCTAGTTTATTCTAGGAAAGGGGGAATTTCGCGCAAATGGAAAGCCAATAAATGTTTTTTTTTTTGTATTTGAACAGGTCTCAGAAGGGGGAATTTCGCGCAAATGGAAAGCCAATAAATGTTTTTTTTTGTATTTGAACAGGTCTCAGAAGGGGGAATTTCGCGCAAATTGAAAGCCAATAAATGTTTTATTTGTATTTGATCAGGTCTCAGCGAGTCATCTCTGTCGCACTTCTCGAATCGAACGACGGAGACAGGTAGTTTCGTCTTTGGTCCTGCCTACTTAATGACTGGCATCATGGCATGGTCGCCCTATAGTATAATCCGCGTCCACTATATCTCTATCCTTTTTTAAGCCATGCATAAAGAGCGAGAAACATACGTGGTTATTTTCGTTATTTTGCCGTACTTTATATGGACCCGTACGGTCGCATTTAAAGACTACACAGACAATACATTTAGTCGTGCATAAAGCATTCCTCCCTCTAGCAGTTACATATTATACTTGCCAGTAGGGGAAGAATGCTTCATTTCATCATGCTAGCTTTTATTACAACCTGAGGCCCTAGCACACTAGGCTTTATGTCGCGTTTTACGTGACGTTTCAGTACATTTTCGCCGACATAAAACCTAGTGTGCTAGCTAGGCAGCTATGGTTAAATTGAGAAAGGTATGTCAATACCTATCAATCTAATTAATTACCTATATTTTTCTACAGATTATATGATTTCACCACAATTTGTCAGTAGGTACAACATGTCGAAGTCAGAATTGGGTGTGTCGTACAGATATGTAACAATCCGACCACAGCGGCGGTACCACGAACTTCGTATATCTCCGTCTCTATCGCACTTATGGTTTATGGTACTCGAGCGACCGAAACGGAATACGAAGTTCGAGATTCGAAGTTCGTGGTAGCGCCGCTGCTTAGTTTTGAAGATATTATCATTTTCATGTAAACTATTTATTGTGATTAGTAAAGTGCATTAAGGCGCTATAGGTTCAGCGAAGTGAAGCGAACATAGTTTTTGAAACAATATAATGCGTCTGTTTATAATAATATGGTTTCAAAAAAATACGAATAGTAATCTTGAGGCTTTTCTGCAGGGAAATTAGTGATTCGAAACACGATTAAGCAATTTTCGCTCGATAGAAAAAAATCACGAACATAGGTCTAAAACATATTAAAATTCACTTAAAACATTCGTAGCAAATTATGCACAATAGCTAAACATATTAACATTGATTCTAAAAATCGGCAATATCATGTTTGAGGGAACTTAGTGATTACTTTTTTATTTATTTAAACGCACAAAAAAAAATTAAAAACATGATATCCGCGCTTCCAAACACGCACTTCCATCTCGCTCACGCTTATGCTCAGCGAGAGGGAGAGAAGACCATGATACTATAGCGCCTTAAGCTCTTTTGATGGAGACGTTGCTACCGATGTTGCCAAGTTTCGAGTCGTTATTGACATACATCAAAGTGACAGCTACCACTCACTAAATTCATTCTTTTTTGGAGAAATAATTGTTACCATTTTATTAAAAGGGATGATTTCCATCCAAGCCCCGTAGCATGGATGGCGTTATCACGCGATAAGTGATAGGATAGAGCTGCCGTCCCTGGCTGACACCGTTCGATAGAATGAGACGACGCGCTTATCCTATCACTTATCGCGTGATAACGCCATCCATGCTACGGGGCCAGGAAGCGATACTTATCCAAATTTTAATTACAAAAACCGAAAAAAATACAGAAAAAAATACAGAAAAAAAAATTTTTTTTTTGCTCCCTCCTCCGGACTGCGTGGTTAAAATCTTTCGGGTTATTAACGCCCACGGTGTATATCCCATCAGTTGTTACCATAAATTCCTGTTTATAAAGGCCATTGAGTTCACCCTCCAATAAACCTCTTGCAATTTGAAAGGTCTCAGCTCATTACAACCACCCGGCAACGCCTCGTCGTTGGGCGTCCACTCGTTGTCGACAGGTGGTCCGCGGGTGGACGCCGCGTTGTCACCAGTGAACCTCGCGTCTCTACGCGTTAGCAATTAGTCAGCTTCTGACAAATCATGACATGTATAGATCCCATCAGTTGTTACCATCAATTCCTGTTTATAAAGGCCATTGAGTTCCCCCTCCACTAAACCTCTTGTAATTTTAAAGGTCTCAGCTCATTACAACCACCCAGCACCGCCTCGTCGTTGGGCGTCCACTCGTTGTCGACAGGTGGTCCGCGGGTGGACGCCGCGTTGTCACCAGTGAACCTCGCGTCGTCAACGAGTGGACGTCGCGAGGTCGACGAGCCCCCCCCCCCGAACCGCGCGTTGCCAGCTCGCGGTTTACACCAGGCAAGCATGGCAACAGCGAGCTATCGAGTGGCCCACTCGCAGTCCGCGTGTGGACGCCTCGCGAGCGAGGCGATCCGGTGATGCAGTGAGCGCATGCCCATACAAATCCATATGAAGAATACTAACCGCTCGAAGCGAGGCGGTGCGGGTCGGGTGCCGCGTGGCTGTAATGAGCTGTGACCTTTATAATCTGATACAGATATAAAATCAAGGCAAGTAAGACAAAAATTAGTAAGTCATCATATCAGCCGAAAGACGTCCACTGCTGGACATAGGCCTCCCCCAAAGAGTGCCACAATGGCCGGTCCTGCGCCACCCGCATCCAGCGGACTCCCGCCACCTTTACCAGGTCATCAGTCCACCTTGCGGGGGGCCTACCCACGCCGCGCCTTCCGGTACTCGGTCGCCACTCGAGAACCTTTCCGCCCCAACGGCCATCGGTTCTACGTGCAATGTGCCCCGCCCACTGCCACTTAAGTTTAGCAATTCGGAGCGCTATATCGGTTACCTTGGTTCTGCTGCAGATAGCCTCATTTCTGATTTGATTGCGCAGAGAAACTCCCAGCATAGCCCTCTCCATTGCCCTTTGAGTGACTTTGAGCCTTCTTATGAGGCCCATAGTAAGCGACCACGTTTCCGTGCCATATGTCATCACTGGCAACACACACTGGTCAAAGACTCTCGTCTTGAGACACTGCGGAATATTGGACAAAAAGATGTGCAGTAGCTTCCCAAATGCTGCCCAGCCGAGTCGGATTCGATGATTGACCTCTTTCTCAAAGTTGGACCTACCTAACTGGACTGTCTGTCTGTCCAAGGTATACATAATCGTCTACAACTTCGAGCGTAAAGTGTCCGATTGATATGGGAGTTGGTACTACATGGAAGTTTGACATGATCTTTGTCTTATCCATGTTCATCCTTAGACCAACTCGCTCGGAAGCTTTACTGAGGTCATCGAGCATAGTACTCAAGTCCTCCTTGGTCTCAGCCAAGACTACTATATCATCAGCAAACCGAAGGTGAGTGATGTACTCGCCGTTGAAGTTGATGCCTAACCTTCTCCAGTCCTCACCTCAGTCTGACACCACGCTGCAGCGGAATAGGCTTCGAGCTCTGATCCTGAAGTCGGACTGACATAGTGGCGTTCTCGTACAAACACTTCAGTACTTCGATATAGCGGCAGTCTACTTGGCACCGCTCAGGTTTCGACCGAATCAAATGCTTTCTCGTAGTCCACGAATGCTAAACAGAGGGGCAGGTTATACTCCTCAATCTTCTGTATAACCTGGCGGAGCGTGTGGATGTGGTCTACGGTACTAAAGCCTCTTCGGAAACCGGCTTGTTCGGGAGGCTGGAAGTCATCAAGCCTGCGTGCGAGTTAATTAGTAAGTAAATAAAGATAACTAATTTATTTAATAAACAATAAGTCTTAAGTGTAGCTATACTGGAATGGACAGTTAAAACATATCATCATGTCCCATATCTGCCAGTAGATTCAGTCCTCGTTCCTTCAGTGCTTTAGAGAGTAATTTTTGCTGTTCTATTTTGGCGTCCTGTTCCTTTCTTTGAGCATCTAGAATGTCATCTACAGAGACCTCTGATAGAGGCAGGTTGTCTTCTTTGTCTTTATCCTGTAAATTGGAAATGTGCCTAATTAAAATATGATGCTTATTAAAGTGTTACATATATATCCCATTCATTCCATTAGTGGTGAATATTCTTTGCAGATACTAGGGTTGGAACTCTACTTTTGTGATACATACTAATTTTATGTACAGCTAGCATCAAAAGTAGCAAAAGTCTTTATTAAAAGGGAATAAGAGCTTGTGACGTCTTCGACTGTGCAGCTACTTTTCATGCTGACTGTACCTTCAGAGTTGTTCACATTATATAATTTATTTATGCAAACGGGTCACATTTCTCAGCAGCTGACCATATAAATGACATTGATTTCAAAGATATTAACTGTTATTCTATCAAGTGCTACTCCAAGCGAGCGAAGTTGTATGCTTCAGCGTGGGCCGAAAATTGTTTGAGTCCGGCATCCCACTGTTCTCCTCTGGGCCAATCTCCGAGCGTTTGAACCGCTCGGTTCTAACGTCAGTCATTGTCGGCTCAAGATTATTTCAGCAGAGATAAAACATACCACCGAAACTTAAATAAAAAAAAAGACTTAGTACCGGTGTTGGCTTACGATTTCATCAAAAGTGGACTCTGATATTCGTCTCTTTTAATAGTATTTGCTGGCGACGACAATGACGAAAAAAAACGCCTTAAAAACGCTGAATATTATATAAATACACTTTTCCAAAATACAAAAAAATAAATATTTTTTAAAATGACAGTCTCGCGAGTTCTGCTGCCCACAGAGCCCCTAGTAATAGGATAATTTTGTTACATTACTAGTAGATACTAATTACAAGTAATGCTGAAACATTTTATGTGTTCAGCTTAGAGAACACAGCAGGTGAGAATTCATGTAAGTAAGTATCAATTTGTTTGGTGGTTACTTACGATTTCTCCAAGAAGCACCACATTTTCACCCCTCACGATGAATATTCCTCTGGGTATGTCACCATACTCTTTCCCCACATGTATTCGTTCTATGGTTTTATGTAGAACCAGATTCGCGAACTGGTCCACGCAGCGCAGATACCCAATCAGTGTGCGGCCATCCCGGAGTAGAACCATTAGTTTCTCTTTATGAAACAAGAAAAATGTACAAATAATCGGCAAAAACAAAAAGCATACATTTGTAGTCAAAAGAACGTACTGTCCAATTCATCTAATAAATGCGCGGTTCCCGCTAAGGGATTCACGTTACTAGACATATTCAGTTCTTATAAATGATTGTTTATTAAAACTTCGAAAGTATCTTCGGAAGCTCTTCCCAAAAAATTATCCTACTTGCGTGAGTTGTGTCAACCCAACTTGTCAGAGTGTTTTCACTCTGAACAAAATACCGATTGTATGAAGAAAGTAGTACTTAGAAGCGCTATCGCTAGATGGCACTAATTCATTAATTTAAGTGTGTTCCACACCTCCCGATTCTATGGAATGGAAAGTGTGGAGCCCACTTTACTGTGTTTTTTCCCGCTGGTATTATTAATTGATGCTGCTAGCTGGCATCACTGATATTTCCATTTCATTCCATGCATACATTTTATTCCCAACATATAACATTTTATGCGCTTATGAAATACAAATAAAATAAAATAACATGAGAATTGGGTTATTCTATGATAATAAATAGTATTATCAAAACACTATACTCATGCAAATTTTATAAAACGGAACGTAATACTTTACTTGTTTATGTTTTAACTGTCAATTGACCGCACTGTCATTCAGTAATCAGTAATCAGTATCTTTATTGCTTTCATAGGTAAATACAAGATGGTACATTATATATGTTCAGCTATGAAACCCTGTAGGGCACTACAATATTAAATAACTAAAACTAAAATGTATTAATTTGCAACAGCTTAAGGTGCTTATCTCTTAATTGTTAAACTTATACAAAACGGTGAGCATGCAAAGATAATCTTATGCTAAGTATTACAAATATTTATTAATCTAGCTATAGCTATACCTATACTATTATATCAGTAATTAACTTTCAAAAAATTCTTGCAGTGAGTAAAAACAGTTTTTAATTAGAAATTTGGTGACTTTTTTTATTAAATAATTTATTGTTCTCCTCGTCCCTTATAATCTTTGGAAGTTTATTGTACACCTTGATACACATTACATGGGGACTAGAGGCGTGCATTTTTAATTTAGATGCTGGAATTGGAATCTTATCTCTGGGACGTAGGTTTGAGGTAGTCGGTCTCTGTTGGTCTAGAAATAATGTGTTATGCTTTCTTAAAAACTTACATAGCTCTAGTATGTATAAAGAGGTCAAGGTCATGATATTGAGTTTAGGAAAATGTGGTCTGCAACTATCTGTTTGGTATATATTGACTAAGATCCTTATACATTTATTTTGCAACACAAAGAGATCGTTCACATTTGTACTGTTGCCCCACATGATAATTCCATACCGTAGCCGGGAATGGGCAAATGCGTGATAGGCACTTAGTGCTGTATTGAGATTGGTATGTTTTTTAATTTCCATTAGGGCATAGGTAAAGCTTGATAGTTTTAAAGCAATTTTTTGGATGTGGGATTTCCAGTTCATGTTTGTGTCAATTTGGAGTCCAAGAAGATTCGTTGAGTCGATGCATTCTAATGTTTGATTAATGTAGGTAAAATTTGTGTTTAAGTTGTTTTTTTGGTGTGGTTTATACTGCATAATTTTTGTCTTATCTAAATTCAATTCAAGGTTGTGAATATGTAGCCAATCGACAACTTTGGATAGAATATTGTGTAAAAGGGAATTTAGGTTATTAATACGAGTAGAATAAGGAAAGACTATTGAAATATCGTCTGCGAAAAGGACACAAGTGTGGTCTAATATTTTGGGAAGCTGATTTATATAAATTAAAAATAAGAGGCAACCGAGATTACTTCCTTGTGGTATTGATCCTGATAGTATCCTACTTTCTGATTTTACGTTTTCTATTACCTTAGTTTGAGAATTATGATATTCTACTTGGACAAACTGTTTTCGATTTGATAGATACGATTGGAACCATCTATGAGCAATACCCCTCACGCCAATGTTGTAAAGCTTGTCTAATAAAATGTTATAGGATACTTTGTCGTAGGCTTTGCTCATGTCTAGTAATACGCCGATGGCATAGTTTTTATCATTAATGATGTTATATATTTCTTGAGCATATTTATAGAGAGCTAGTATCGTTGATCTATTTTTACGAAATCCATATTGATTCTCACATAAAATGTTAAATTTCTCGCAAAATGTGTATAGCCGGCTAGTCATTATTGTCTCTAATATTTTTGCAAATGTGGGCAATAGAGCTATCGGGCGGTATTGTGCTGGGTTACTGGGATCCCCTTTTTTAAAAATTGGTTTAATTACCGATAATTTAAGAAGGTCTGGCATTTCACCTTCACAAATTGATTGATTTGCGATGAATGTAAGGGGGATTGTTAATTCTTTGGAGCATTGCTTTATAAGAGTCGGAGGTAGTTCATCGTGACCAGAACTTTTCTTATTTTTAAGCTTTCGTATTGTTTTATATATTTCTGTATCGCTAATCGGGCTTAAGTAAAAAGAGTTTGTTGGTGAATCAATGTTTGTGAGAGTATCAGATATTGGATTTACGTTGTTTGTCGATGCAGCTACTTGGCTGCCTAGGGATACAAAATAGTCATTAAATGAGTTTGCGACGGTGTATGGATCATCTGTGAGCTTATTTGAAACCCTCAAAGACAAGTTTTTGTGGGCTTTCTTTTGGACTTTGTTTGAATTTTCTTTTATAATTTGCCACATATCTTTCATAATGTTTTCAGATTTATGTATTCGTTTAATATTTTGTAACTTTTTTGAGTTTTTTACAGCAATTTTCAAGATTTTTTCGTATTTTTTGTAGTAGTTTTCTAAAGTGATATCATTTGTTTGTGATAACATTATTTTCAAGAGCCGTTTATGTTTGCACGATTTTTTTAAACCGACTGTTAGCCAACTTTTGTTGATTTTGAATCTTAATTTTATTTTTATTTTAGGTATTGTCTTGTTCAGCGCATCTATTATTTTAGCTAAGAAGTTATTATAATTTTCGTTTACGTTTTGTTGCAATGAAATTATAGAGTTCCAGTTGATTTTTTGTAGTTCCGATTTAAACATGTTTATTCTGTTTTCATTGTAAATTCTTATATTCGCTATAGAGTCTGTCTAATGAAAGTAGAGACTAGAAAGTAGCGGCAAATTTAAAAAATCGACGTATTGCAACACCGAGTATAGTGCGAAAGAACGATAATGATACTTGAACAAAAATTATAATTGTTTTACTACTTAGTGTAGCCACGTCTATACAGATTAGTTTCAAAATTGCCCAAATTGTTGGTAAGATAATATCCCAAATCCCAGTATAGTGTATATGACCTAAAAACTTGATCCCATTCAAGTTGTTGCAACCATCTAACAGTAAAATAAAAGACCTTTAGACAGATTACAAATTAAGTAATTAGATGCTTATAATCTATAATGTGTCTAAGAAAAGGTGTTTTTTTAGAAAGTGAGGCTAACTTCATGGGTCTCGCTTTATGTAATTCCATTTGCACATTTTTGTGAGGTTATAGCGGAAAAAGTACAGGTTATATGAAATAAAACTTTAACTTCGTTTTACAAGATAAGTTTATTATCAAGTTCAAAAGGTGTACACCTTAGGTACAAGTGTACATAATTTCTTAAATTACATAGGATTCACTGTCTTATTGTATATTTAAGAAGAATAATTAAATTCACTCTCTAAAATCTCAACTTCCATTGAATCCTCCGAAGTGGTCGAGCTGCTACTTCCCACACTAATAATAAATTTATCTATCATGTCTTCTTTGATGTTGTCCCTGTCTTTATATTGGTTTTCAACGTTAATGACGTGATTGATCATTTTATTCCAATCATCTGCTGTTATGCTTGCAAAAGACTCATGGATCAGTTTTTCTGTGTCTTGTGCAGATAACCCTATGTTCTTCTTGGCAATTTTCCTTTTTGCTAGACTCCATATTAGCTCGATAGGATTCAAATCGCAGTGGTATGGAGGCAGCCGTAAAACTTCATGGCCATGTTGCTGAAGTATGTGATTGGCTTCATACACTGGCTCTGGCTTGTATTTGTCAACAAGTACTAACAATTCATCTTTCTTGTGATATTCTTCATAGTGAATATTATTAGCTGTAAGCCACTCTTTGATTTTGGGCTTATTTGTTTGAGTTGTTGGGGCTTTATTCTTTACAACACTGTGGTAACTGGCATTATCCATAATAACCACACTAGGTTTGTCTAAATTTGGTATGAGTTTTTCTTCTAACCATTTATTGAAGTTGCCGGCGTTCATGTCATGGTGGTAATCAGCCAGTTTAGATTTTGTGCTGAAAACTAGAAGAGCATTTGGGACAAAACCATTTTCATGCCCAGCGTGCACAACAATGTGTCTTTTTCCAGACGAAATGCTTTCAACTGCACCACTTGTTCCCGGCCCTCGCCAGGATTTTTTAGGTTTGTAGTTTTTGTGGACATAGGTTTCATCCAAATACACAATTTGTTTTCCTGCTGCACGTTTCTCTGCAATCTCCCGAAGAAATCTATGCCTCCATGCAGCAATGTCGTAGCGTTCCATTAGAACATATCGTTCATTCTTGTTTTTTTGAAACTCATACCCGTTTGCTTTCAAAATCCGCCTTAGTGTTTCAATGCAGCCAAGGAAATTTATGCTAGTCCGCAACTCTACCAGGAGGCTCCGCAGTGTTGGTACTTCCTTTTTGACAGTATAAAATTCAGTAATTTTATTTTTAATAGCGTTTATGTCGAAGCTATCTAAATTTGACACCGTAGGCTTATGGGGCCTCTTTTTGCCTGGGGTATTCCAAACATTATTATTGATTCCACCTTCATATTTTATTCTCTTGAGGGTAGAGACACTAACTTCTGCAACAAACAAAATGAAAGTATGTGGTTACATAGATGACTTTTTTAGACTAGCAGGTTGTGCCACTCATTATAAAAACCTGAAAGTACCAGGTTTGAATTCCCATAAGGGCATTTATTTATGCGATGAGCACACACATTTGTTCGTAAGTGTTAAATGTTCTCTATGTAATTAACTTGTGTAGGTATAACTTTGTTTAATATTCACAGTAAACACTTTGCTTAGATTAAGATTAAGTCGAATTGTCCAAGATTGTTCATGGAAATAATTACCGGTAAGAGACGACAATTCTTCAAGGTATTGATTTTGATTCCTTATACACGAATCTTGCTCCAGGTCTTTCAAGCTCTGAACGGCATTCTGAATTTCCTCCACACCTTCGACAAGCTCCATATTACCCGCTGAAAGAAAAACAATGACAATACGTAAGTATTTAGGAAACAGTTGCTTTCTTAGATATGTTGCAAATAAAGTATCAAAACTTATCATGGGATACTAACCTACGAAATCCGATATCGTACGTAAGTACGCTGCTTTCTTATCGAAAATCTCTTCCCGCTCGTCTCGTTTTTCTTTGTATTTACCAATCATGGTAAAAAGTAACTGACGCGTATTACTTTTAATACTTTTGTTCATAATTAACACCAAAAACGTTAAAGAAAAACGCAATATTTTTTCCAAATGACACTAGTGACACGACAGTAAAGTGACATTTGACGTAATTGACATTTGAATTGTAGTTGCCATTTAAAAAGTTTATAATAAATCGCAGTCTCAACTTTCATTAGACAGACTCTACCATATTTTATTTCTTGTATCAGGTAGGGGTAAGTTAATTAAGATGCCTTTGTGGTCTGAGAAACCGTACTCATTTACGGAGGTAGTCATTTCCTGGTCTTGAAAGTTTGTGAACACTAGATCTAAACAGCTAGCGCATGACTGAGTAATGCGTGTTGGCTCTTTTATTTGTTGCTTAAAATTGTAACTTGTAAACAGATTTAAAATGGTTTTTGTAAGTTTTGATTTATCTAGAGCATTTATATTAAAGTCGCCTCCTATTATTATATTTTTACATTTATCTAGTAATGAAAGTTGGTCTAAGAGTTTTTCCAAACAATCATAGAAGGTTTGAAACTGTCTATTTCTTTGTGGCCAGTATAGTACAATGAATATAGTGTTAAGCTTTGCAAGGTCCACAGCGCAAATTTCAAAAATACACTCTATACTCATATTTACTAGGTCTTGTCTTTCTATGTACTCTATGTTTTCACGCCAAAATATACATACTCCACCGCCTTCGCTGTGTTGCCTGCAGTAGCTCGATGCTAAGTTGTAACCCTCTAGCTTCAATAAAGCGGTTTTCTTTGTAGTTATCCATGTTTCCGTAATGCAAAGGGCTTGAAGTTTTATTTCTTCTGTAAGTTCCTCGATAAGGTGTAGTTTACTTCTCATGCTTTGCATTCATTGTATTCTCTCTCCCGCATGGTTGTTACGGTGCTTTTCTGTGTTTTTATTCATAAAGTATAATATGTTTTGATTATTTGTTATGACTTGGCTACTTTTGGACTCTTATATTCTCACATTTTAGTCATTTTACATTACGACTGCTATCCTTGGACTCCGGATTGACTGTTGCTATAGCCCACTGGACTTGGTCTTCGTTACTATTTGGATACCGGCGACAATGGTTAAAAGAAAGTGTTACATACCGAATTGCCGTAAAACGCGTAAGTACTTATTTATTTTATCATCTGCTTAATGAAAAAGAGTGCTAAGCGCAATTAGGTCCCAATTTCTCCATAACGTGATCATGGCCGTTCTATCTAAATCCTGATTATTGTTAACAATAACATTACTTTATCAATCTTACTACATGTTATTCTGTCTTTTGTTGCAGATTATATAAATATGTAACCATGTCTTGAGAACAGCAGATACGGGAACGGGAATATGCCAAGAAACTTTCGTACTTACTTACGCAAAATTCTTGTATATTTTGTATTGTTCTGATTTGTTACTTTAATAAAAGTGTTTCTTTCTTTCTCTGTGTTTATTTTCATTCAGAATGCAAAAAAATTAAAAATAAATATAAGTGAGAACAGAACCCGTGCGCCTATATGTACCTACTTACTGTGCTCTAAGTATGGTTATGTTACATACATTTTTAGTTACAATCGACGTCGCTAAGCGCTGCAGTTGCAATCCTTGACAAGTCTATTATAGGTTATTCAATATAGTCTATGCAACTTGTGTGTGTGTGCCGTAGCGGCGCTACCACGAACTTCGAATCTCGAACTTCGTATTTCTCCGCCTCTGTCGCTCGAGTACCATACACCATGAGTGCGATAGAGACGGGGATAAACGAAGTTCGAGATTCGAAGTTCGTGGTAGCGCCGCTACTTCACAAAGAGTATGTAATGCGACGTTTACACTATGCCACTTCCACTGCCGTTCACGCTGTCCTGCTTCCTGCCGTAATATTTCTGTGAGACGTCAGCTAAATTTAGATTATTGTGGAATGGAGGACGCCTTACTCATACCTCCTGCGCTTTGCCTCCTGAGTTTGTCTAACTATTTTAATGTTATGAAAAGTATTTGACGGCGAAAACGCCGTCGTCGTACCAGGACATGGTGAAATCCATAGCAACAGAACACTGATAACAACATGATCACATTTGTACACTAACTATCACGGCTACACAAACGTTGCTTACGCGGTGATGGTTGACGACGGCGTGAGTGTGACGACAGTATGTAAACACTCACTCGCGCTGCCGCTGCCAGTCCTTTGCCTTCCGCCACAAAAACCGGCAAAAAAGGGAGCGTAGGGCAGTTGCAGCGGCATGAGAAGTGGGTAGCGCGAGTGGGTGTTTACATACTCACGCTGCCCACGCCGCAGCCCACTTCCCTGCTCACTTCGGCATAGTGTAAGCGTAGCATAAGGGGAGACTACTTCACAAAATCAAAATGTCGCATCGATCGTCGTATGTACAGACGTTCGAATATGGTACGCTCCGCACCGTGACGTGACCTTGGTCTGCTCCGGACAATATTCGATGGTATGTTCAGCGGTCCGCCGCACATTATTTTATAAATTTTATTATTGACGGTGCGCTCGGTTCGATGATTCTTCCACAGGATTCGGTGCGGTCCGCACCAATTTCGCTCATGTGTACGGGCCACCGCACCGTTCAGAGCCGATACAGAGCATCATAGAGAAATATATATATACTGAGATAGAGTAATCACTCGTCGTCACCTTATAGCGCCATCTAGATAGAATAGCTCGAACTAAGCGTAAAGCGCCCTGTAGACATGGCTCAATTTAGCCACGTGTATAGCGGCTTTAACAGATGTATGGGTACGGATAGCTGCGCTAGTATAATCGGTATATGAGTGGATTGCAAGAAAATTGTACATAGTTGACGAAAGTTGCGCAGCATTAATAAAGCGCCGATTAAATTAAGGCCTTAACTATGTACAATTTTATTGCAATCCACCCATATATCCAATATTTATAAGTTATTTTCAGCATTTGTGTTTATAATTCCGCCATTCGTTCAGTAGGTAGGTAAAGGTTACATATTTATAGTATCACAATAACGACAAAATAATAAATAGGTACCTAGTAGGTATTCTAATAAAAGTCATAAATAAGTACATGTAATTTTACAATTATATACCGAACTCATGACAGAAATTGGGAATACACGGTTAATTGCTTTTTGGGCATGATGAAACCAAATACACAAACGTTATAAAGGAAAGCCATTCATAAAATTTATAATTGTTTATTTGTGGATAAAAATTAGAGAATAAAAAGGGTCATTATTTTACTTGTATAGTACTTCTCCAAAGGGGATGCAAAACTATTAAATAAAATATTTTGAATTCTTAGAGATCTCTAGCCACATCTTTTTCAACATCTACTAATTTATATTCTATAAGACTTCAGTATTGATAACGCATTGTTTAAAATATACCTACTTTAATGATGAAAATTATAATCTAGACATGCGGCAGCGTGTCCAGCCAAGTTCAAAGCCAAAAGGAACTCGCTGGAACTGATTGACATCTTTCTCGAAGTTAGTCCTGCCTAACTGGACAGTCTGATACATAATCGTCTACTACATCAAGCGTACAGTGTTCGTTTGTACCTATGCGTAATGGGATTTAAGTAATACATGAGCATTTATCATGATCTTCATATTTACAATGTTCATCTTTAGAATTCGCTTAGAGGCTTTACTGAGGTCATCGAGCATCGTACCTACTCAAGTCCTCCATGGTTTCAGCCAATACTTATCGTCAGTATCGAAGGAACCATCAACGGCGATTGATGTACTCGCCGTTGATGTTGATGCCTAAATAGCCGTCTCCAGTCCAGAGTCTTGAAAACATCCTCCAGTGTAGGGATATAAGAGTTTTGGACAAAACAACATCTCCTTGCCTGACTCCCTGCTGCAGTGCAGTGGTGGTTTCGAGTTCCGGACTTGGAGTCGGAATGACATAGTGACAATTGACTATATAAAAATAATATAACAAAGCAATAAAAATAACCCAATTTTTTTAGGACTACCTAATAAATTAAAATAAATGTCATCAGCAGAGACATTCTTTGTAACACTTTTTCGTGGACCTTGTTTGGAGTAGGTATGAAAATATTAATATTAACTAATGAAAACATTAATACAGTCTATCTGCTATTTCTTAATACAGCAGTTCACGTCCGTCACATGGAATATGTGTGGGGTGCATATTGTAATCCTGAGCCGTAGGCCCGTCGCCTGCACTCGAGGGAGGTCGGATCCAGGAAGGTACGTGTATAGGTATGTGGCGAGGGATGGGCATGTAGCCAGTGACCAGCCTCTCTGGCTCCAACCGTCAAATCCTTGTGCTAAGTAAATAATAGAATAAAGAGAAATAAAGAAATCATCCACGTGTATTGACCTTATATTTACTAACATGCAGGACAAAAACAGTATTTTGGTTGAGGACTTCGGTATATCAGATCATAAAAGCGTTATCTATGAACTCCCAAAACAACATGTTCGTAATAAAAACCAGATTAAGAAAATATATACATCCAAAAGAAATTATAATGATAACAACATGGCCACGTTCAAAACCGAATTATCTTGTTCAGACTGGTCTAAAATCATCGCTCACGAAAATGTAAATCAAAATTATAATGCGTTTAGCGACCACCTACAACTAATTTTGAATACATGTATACCAAAGCGTAAAACAAATCTGCATACACCCAAAACAAATTCATGGGTAACAACAGGTCTTCGAATCGCTTGTAAACACAAACGAGCACTAAGACGGTTCATAAATCAATCCAAAAACACCGTCCTAGAAAGATACTGTAAATTGTACGGGAAAACTCTTAAAAAATGTGTAAAGACGTCAAGAAAATTGAATTTTGTAAGAAAAATGAATGCGTCGAAAAATAAGACAAAAACGATGTGGAATATTATTAAGGACGTAACAGCACATAAAAAAAATGACCAACAAATCTATACTAAAAACATATCGCTCCAAATTTATAGAACCATTTTAGAATCGCCCGAATCAATTGCAAATGTTCTTAACGAGTATTTCGCGTCAGTAGGTGAGTCACCGCCGACCGGGAGTGGCGGGTCGAGCGCGTCGGCGCAGCCGGCCGGTAGACCTGTTATTTCACCGCTTATGAACTCACTTTTTATCAGCGAGGTAACTGAACAGGAAATTCTCACAATAATGCGTCAAATGAAAAATAAAAAGAGTTTTGGCATAGACGAGATACCTCCAATACTAATAAAATTGTGTGCAGTGGAATTGGTCACACCGTTGCACATACTTATCAACCAATCGTTAAATGAAGGTGTATTTCCGGACCGGTTAAAAATCGCCAAAATTAAGCCCCTTTTAAAAGCAGGAGGTGACAGCAAAGACCCAAACCATTATAGACCTATCGCTCTTTTACCGGCCGCCTCAAAAATCTTTGAAAAAGTAATGATAAATAGAGTATATAGTTTCTTTGAAAAATTTAACGTATTGGACAAAAATCAATTTGGCTTCAGAAAACGCCACTCAACTACACTTGCGGTCTACAATTACGTCCAAGAAATACTTGATAGTATAGACCAGAAGCAGTATGGCGTAGGTTTACTGCTTGATATGACAAAGGCTTACGATCGAGTTTCCCATAAAATCCTGTTGTCAAAGTTAAACGGCATGGGTATTCGCGGGAACGCATATCTATGGTTTAGGTCGTACCTTGAAAACCGCAGCCAATACGTACAAATTAACCACTTTTACAAAGACTCTAGGGAAATTAAGGACATAGTATCAGAAACGCGATACACTTCGTGCTCAATACCACAAGGAAGTGTGGCCGGATGTATATTGTTCTTAGCATATGTGAATGATTTGCCTAAAATATTAGACACAACATGTATAATGTTTGCGGATGACGTTTCTTTATTATTTAATTGTACGAGTAATGAATATTGCAGTAAACAATTACAAGAAATATTTACAAAAACTCAAAGATGGCTCGATGACCATAATCTCGAAATAAATATGAAGAAAACTAAAATTATCCAGTTCAAACCGGTACAGAAGCAATCCCTCCAAATGACACTAAAAATTGAAGATACGTCAATAGAGGAAGTAACGGAATTTAGAACTTATTAGGAATAAATATAGACTCAAATCTAAATTGGAAATCCCATGTCAAAAAAATTAACACAAAGCTATCCCGATTTATATACGCTCTTAGCGTGCTTAAAATAAATACAAACTTTAAAACAGCTTTGTCAGCATATTACGCGTATGCGAATTCCTGGCTTAAATACGGTATAATACTATGGGGTGACAGCACAGAGGTACACCAACTTTTTGTCCTACAGAAAAAATGTATACGCATCCTTACAAACACGAGAATACCTAATAGTTGCCGTCCTCACTTTAAAAAGCATAAAATTCTAACGTTAGCATGTATGTATATTATGGAAGCGGCGATGTTTGTCAGAAATAACACAAACTTATTCCCCTTACAAAAAATTACCTCAAATAGACGGAACAAAATTCAGTTCCAGTTACCAATTTCAAAACTAGCTATACACAGAAACGGCCCCTATTGTAAATGCGTTAAAATAGCTAACAAGCTACCCCAACAACTTTTACGTGAAACGAACGACAAAGTATTTAAAAGAAATTTAAATAACCTACTTAAAGAGAAAGTATACTATACTATCGAAGAATATTTAAATGACGACGCTTTGCCAAATTGGTATCAATAGAACATTTAAATTGTGATTTCATTTTGTTATTGTTTATTGATTATTTCGCTTTTTAATGATGAATTGAATGTAAAATGCCACATAAATCCCATTTAATTAAGATTTATATTATTTATTTATTATAATTATTCTGCAAAGTATTTCTCAAATTATTTTAGATCACATTTAATATTATTTGTAATTTGAATTTAGTTAATTTGTATTTAGTTTGTTACTTTGTAGTTTAAGATTGTTGCCATGCCCTAACAGGGTACCATGTACCTACTTAATGTTTTAATACCATCCTATGTAAAAATGAACATGGACGCAATAAAGAATATGAATATGAATATGAATAAGTACCTGGACTTGTACTGCGGCTCAGAATAGATTTGTACGTCAAATCACAGTAAATATAGTCCCTGATTCTTTGAGCTTTTGGATTCTCTAGGAAACTTTCTTTCGTGATGTTCAGTTTAAATCTGAAAACAAGAAAAACATTGTAAGGTACGAGAGTATTCACGAGATGCCGGGGCAGGCCTATAAGTATTAAAGGTATCAGTGGCAGCAATGTATAGAGCCATTATAGAGCACTCTGCACTTTTGTCACTGGCGACGCCGCTTGGCACGATTGTTCCTTGGCGTCCTAGCCACGTGATCAACCTCTGGCTAGTACCCAAAACAAGGGGGAGGGAGAGAGAAGGCCATCTCCTGAGTTCTGGTCTCTGCTATATTTCTGCCTACCTCTAGGTCAAGTTTGGTATCATGTTCGTATAATTTAGGAATGCGCGCATTCATTAATATATTTAACTTTTTCTGCTGGTCATACAAAAAATCAGAAATATGCAAGTTTTGAAAATTATCAAAAAAGTTTGTCCTTTTATCTATTATGATCGTACTTTAAGGGTTTTGTAGAATACAAAAATACTGTAATAGTATAATATTATCTCCACTTATAATAAATCTCTAAATTAAAAAAAGAATCAGCCAGTTTGAAACTAAGCTTTGCGCGGTTCGAATGTTCTCAGCATCCCATGAACGGAAAAATATGAAACATTTTATATAGGTACATTATTATTCTAGCTGCAACTTAGGATAGTTTTTATCCGACTGCGACAGTTAATTAATTTTCCGAAATATACACCTTCATTTAATTTTTCATTTATTTTTATTGAAATCAAACGCTGCTCCAACTGTCAGCTATAAGAACCGTCAAAATGGCGGAATTGCTTTGCCTTTCACTTATTAATAATTTAAATCCCGTCTACGATAGACCTTTACGAGATAAATGTTAAAATATAAACCATAAAAAAATATTCGATTCTGATATGAGAACTTATATGCGCAAATGTCGTTTTATGTCGTAATTTCAATAAATTAAATTAACAAATTTGAACAATATAATTAACACGAATTTGTTTTTTTTGAATGACAATGGCACGCGCTCGGCGCATTCAGCCAAAGTACCTGCGGCGCTACCACGAAAACCGATACTCAATGCTCATATATTTGCATCCCTGTCACTCGAGTATGGTTAGTGCGATAGAGATAGAGATACCCGAATATTTTCGAATTCCGAAGTTCGTGGTTATAGCTCAGGAATCGAAAATATGGTAAATAGTAATCATAATGTATTTTCTCGAAAAAGAATTTAAAATAAATATAGTCAAATGGAGAAAAAAACAAAGCAAGAGGTTATATAGGTAATGATTAAGTTATAAGAGTCCAAAGTTTTAAGAGGGGGTATGTTCTGTCCCTTTTCCGCAAAACGCACCTTCATATGAAACGATTGTTTTTTACTATGACGCTCGAGTATATTGACGTCACAGTCCCTCATCGTTTTCTCACTCTAACAAGCGACATTAAAACGGATGTAGCTTCATAATTTTTTGAGATATTTGAATGGGAGTTTCATTATCTTCTATCTATTTATCTATACATATAATAAAGCTGAAGAGGGTCGAAAGTCTGTACATGGAAGTAATTCGAAAAAAAATTGGCTAGGGATACTTAAAATCGATAACAGAACACGTTCCAACAGTTTTTAGAATTTTTGTCTGTTTGTCTGTTTATCTGTTTGTCTGTTTATCTGTTTTTCTGTTTTTCTGTTTATCTGTTTGTCTGTTTATGTGACCGCGCATCACGTGAAAACGGCTTAACCGATTTAGATGAAATTTGGTATATAGATAGTTTGAGTCCTGGGGAAGGACATAGGGTAGTTTTTATCCCGGAAATAAATCCCTAAGGGGATGAAATGGGGGGTGGAAGTTTGTATGGAGCTACTTAAACCGCTGCACCGATTTGGATGAAATTTGGTATATAAATAGTTCGAGTCCCGGGGAAGGTCAAAGGATAGGTTTTATCCCGGAAATCTTCCCCTTAGGGGGTAAAACGTGGGGGTGAACATTTGGATGTAACCCATTTTGATAAAATTTGGTTTAGAGTTAGTTTAAGTTCTGGGAAAGGACATTGGATAGTTTTTATCCCGGAAATCTGCCCATAAGGGGGTGTAGTGGGGGGTGAAATTTTGGATAGACTCCGATTAGATCAAATTTGGTATAGAGATAGTTTGAGTCCCGGAGAATGACAACGGATACTTTGAATCCCGAAAATCATCCCTTAAGGGGATGAAATAGGGGTGAAAATGTGGATAAATCCCATTCAGTTAAAATTTGGTAAAGAGATAGAAGGAGTCCCAGGGAAGGACAATGCATAGTTTTTATCCAGAAAAATCATCTCCTGAGGGGGTGAAATGAGGAGTGAAAATTTGGATAGAACCCATTTAGATGAAATTTGGTATGGAGATAGTTAGTCCTGGGGAAGGACCTAAAATAATTTTTAGTCCAGAAATCATCTCCTAAGGGGGTGAAATGGGGGATGAAAATTTGGATGGAACCCATTTACGGTATAGCGAGTTGGAGTTCTGGGGAAGCACATAGGATAGTTTTATCCCGAAAATCACCCCCTTAAGGTGGTTCGATTGCCATACAAAACGTTATTTGACATTTGCAGGCTAACGGCGTGATATTTTAAGAAACTTATGTAACAAACTTTCTTCAATTGGCTTCCCATTTGCGCCAAATTTCCCCTTTCCTAGAATAAACTTGTATATACTAGATTAATTTGAGAAATTGGTTTGTCACGTGATATTTTGGGAAAACGATTTTTCTCAAATTAATCTAGTCTCCACTTATAATAAATCTCTAAATTAAAAAAAGAATCAGCCAGTTTGAAACTAAGCTTTGCGCGGTTCGAATGTTCTCAGCATCCCATGAACGGAAAAATATGAAACATTTTATATAGGTACATTATTATTCTAGCTGCAACTTAGGATAGTTTTTATCCGACTGCGACAGTTAATTAATTTTCCGAAATATACGACTTCATTTAATTTTTAATTTATTTTTATTGAAATCAAACGCTGCTCCAACTGTCAGCTATAAGAACCGTCAAATTTTCGTCAAAATGGCGGAATTGCTTTGCCTTTCACTTATTAATAATTTAAATCCCGTCTACGATAGACCTTTACGAGACAAATGCTAAAATACAAACCATAAAAAAATATTCGATTCTGATATGAGAACTTATATGCGCAAATGTCGTTTTATGTCGTAATTTCAATAAATGAAATCAACAAATTTGAACAATATAATTAACACGAATTTGTTTTTTTTGAATGACAATGGCACGCGCTCGGCGCATTCAGCCAAAGTACCTGCGGCGCTACCACGAAAACCGATACTCAATGTTCATATATTTGCATCCCTGTCACTCGAGTATGGTTAGTGCGATAGAGATAGAGATACCCGAATATTTTCGAATTCCGAAGTTCGTGGTTATAGCTCAGGAATCGAAAATATGGTAAATAATCATAATGTATTTTCTCGAAAAAGAATTTAAAATAAATATAGTCAAATGGAGAAAAAAACAAAGCAAGAGGTTATATAGGTAATGATTAAGTTATAAGAGTCCAAAGTTTTAAGAGGGGGTATGTTCTGTCCCTTTTCCGCAAAACGCACCTTCATATGAAACTATTGTTTTTTACTATGACGCTCGAGTATATTGACGTCACAGTCCCTCATCGTTTTCTCACTCTAACAAGCGACATTAAAACGGATGTAGCTTCATAATTTTTTGAGATATTTGAATGGGAGTTTCATTATCTTCTATCTATTTATCTCCACTTATAATAAATCTCTAAATTAAAAAAAGAATCAGCCAGTTTGAAACTAAGCTTTGCGCGGTTCGAATGTTCTCAGCATCCCATGAACGGAAAAATATGAAACATTTTATATAGGTACATTATTATTCTAGCTGCAACTTAGGATAGTTTTTATCCGACTGCGACGGTTAATTAATTTTCCGAAATATACGACTTCATTTAATTTTTCATTTATTTTTATTGAAATCAAACGCTGCTCCAACTGTCAGCTATAAGAACCGTCAAATTTTCGTCAAAATGGCGGAATTGCTTTGCCTTTCACTTATTAATAATTTAAATCCCGTCTACGATAGACCTTTACGAGACAAATGCTAAAATATAAACCATAAAAAAATATTCGATTCTGATATGAGAACTTATATGCGCAAATGTCGTTTTATGTCGTAATTTCAATAAATGAAATCAACAAATTTGAACAATATAATTAACACGAATTTGTTTTTTTTGAATGACAATGGCACGCGCTCGGCGCATTCAGCCAAAGTACCTGCGGCGCTACCAAGAAAACCGATACTCAATGTTCATATATTTGCATCCCTGTCACTCGAGTATGGTTAGTGCGATAGAGATAGAGATACCCGAATATTTTCGAATTCCGAAGTTCGTGGTTATAGCTCAGGAATCGAAAATATGGTAAATAATCATAATGTATTTTCTCGAAAAAGAATTTAAAATAAATATAGTCTAATGGAGAAAAAAACAAAGCAAGAGGTTATATAGGTAATGATTAAGTTATAAGAGTCCAAAGTTTTAAGAGGGGGTATGTTCTGTCCCTTTTCCGCAAAACGCACCTTCATATGAAACGATTGTTTTTTACTATGACGCTCGAGTATATTGACGTCACAGTCCCTCATCGTTTTCTCACTCTAACAAGCGACATTAAAACGGATGTAGCTTCATAATTTTTTGAGATATTTGAATGGGAGTTTCATTATCTTCTATCTATTTATACATAATAAATGCCTATGTCCTGACTGACTTATTCACTCACTCACTCACTCACTCACTCATCAACGCACAGCCGAAACTTAGAGAGTTGATTTTTGCACAGTATGTTGCTTTTATAACGTGGGCTAGGGATAAAAAGGGATTTTTGAAAATTCTACCCCTAAGGGGGTAAAATGGGGGTGCAAAGTTTGTATGGGAGAACCTTTTTTTTTTGAGCTATAGACTTAAACTTTGTAGAAAAATTAGTTATTAGAATACAAATGAAACACTTTCAGCGTTTTGGAAAATTCCACCCCTACGGGGGTAAAATAGGGGTGCAAGGTTTGTATGGGGGAAACATTTTTTTTTTAAATAGAGACTTAAAACTTTGTAGAAAGATCAGTCATTAGAATACAAATAAAGAACTTTCAGGGTTTTAGAAAATTCTACCCCTAAAGGGGTAAAATAGAGTGCAAAGTTTGTATGGGAAAAACTACTTTTTTTTAAATAGAGACTTAAAACTTTGTAGAGAAAATATTCATTAGAATACAAATAAAGTACCTAGATTCAGTGTTTTAAAAAAATCTACCCCTAAGGGGGTAAAATAGGGGTGCAAATTTTGTATGGGGGAAACAATATTTTTTTTAAATAGAGACTTTGTAGAAAGATTAGTCATCAGAATACAAATTAAGTACTTTCAGCGTTTTAGAAAATTCTACCCCTAAAAATAGGGGGCTAAAATAGGGGTGCAAAGTTTGTATGTGGGAAACTATTTTTTTTAGCTAGAGTCCTAAAACTTTGTAGAAAGATTATTTAAATACAAAGAAAGTACTTTCAGCGTTTTGGAAAATTTCACCTCTAAGGGGGTAAAATAGGGTGCAAAGTTTGTATGGGAAAAACATATTTTTTTTTAATAGAGACTTAAAATTTTGTCGAAAAATTACTTATTAGAACATGAAAAATACTACATTCGGCGTTTTACAAAAATAATTCCCTAAGGGGGTTAAAAAAGGGTGCAAGGTTTGTATGGGGAACACTTTTTCTGAGCTAGACACTTAAAACTTTGTAGAAAGATTACTTATAAAAAAAAAAAAAGACTTTCAGCGTTTTGAAAAAATCTATCCCTAAGGGGGATAAAAAGGGGTGCAAAGTTTTTATCAGGGAAAGTTTATGTTTTTGAGTTAGAGACTTGAAACTTTGTAGAAAGATTACTTATTAAAATACAAAAAAAGAACACAAATCGTTTTAGAAAATTCCACCCCTAATAGGGTTAAAAAGGAGAGCAAGCTTTGCATGGGCAACACTTTTTTTGAGTTAGACTTAAAACTTTGCAAAAAGATTACTTATTAGAATACTAAAAAAGAACTTTCAGCGTTTTAGAAAACTCCATCCCTAAGGGGATCCTTAATATCCTTAAGAAGGGTAGCCAGTGTTGTGTGGGAAAAACTTTTATTTTTACTAGACTTAAAACTATTCGAAATGTTACTTATTAAAATTAATAATAAAGTACTTTCAGAGTTTTAGAAAATTCCACCCCTAAGGGGGTTAAGAAAGCTTTGTATGGGCAACACTTTTTTTGAGCTAGAGACTTAAAAGTTTACGAAAAAAGTTCTTTCAGCGATTAGAAAAATTCAACCTCTAAGGGGGTTTAAAAGGGGGTTCAAATTTTAAATGGCGAGCAATAAAATGTTAAAGTGTGAGTAAGAGATTTTTAACTTCGATCTTATTACGTTAAAATACTACAAAACTGATTTCAGAGTTTTTCCAAATTCATCCCCTAAGAGTGTTAAAATTGGTTCAAAGTTTGAGTATTTCAAGGCATTTTTAAAGTATGAGATTTTTAACTTTGGTTTTAGACTGTTTGTTCACAAACTAGAAAATGAACATCAACTTTTTTTTTAATTATAATATATAGAATATAAAAGAGGGTTCAAATTTTGTATTGAGAGAAATCATTTTCTAAGACGATAAAAAGTTCTACGCGGACGAAGTCGCGGGCAACAGCTAGTAAATAATAGTTGTCATTTTAAAAAGTAACACTTGAATAGTAAGTCTTAACTAAAAACTCTCTGAAATGATGATGGGATAAAAAAAACTATCGCGCGAAGTAACGATGGATGTAGGTGGCATACTTAATTAGGACCGGTCATTTGTGGCACTGTGTGCCCCTTTTGTCTGAGCCGACGGCCTATGTCGTGCATAAGTAGCTTCGCGTCCACCGAAACCCCAAATGTTTCCACCCCCTTTGCTTTGGGGAGCATATTTTTGCCGCTTCATCGTTGCTTGAGTCTCGGCAGCAGCTTCAGCCGCGCGTGTAGTATGGGTGGCGGCGAATGTGCTGACACATGTAGCATCCCACACCAAACACCCTCTCATATAATATAATAATATTCAGTGTAAATGTGTTATTATTTTCGATTCGTTTGTAAAATTCTTTGCAAATCAAGAGTTGCCAACCTGATTTTATCTATACCTAGGTACTAATATTATAAACCGAAAAAGTATGTGAGATTCGTAAGTTCGTGTGTAATGGGCAATCTCCGGAACCACTGGACCCATTTCCAAAATTCTTTCACCTGCGTACCTATTGTTGGACTTTTTGAAAGGATACATAGGTAATGTTTTATCCTGCGGGTTTGCCTGCGTTTTTTGCAACACGCGGGCGAAGCCACGCTCTTGTGTCAGTGGTTTCAGCTTTGTACCTATTGATGAGCAAATTCGAAATCATCATCATCATCATCATCATATCAGACGAAAGAAGTCCACTGCTGGTCATATGCCTCCCCCGAAGAGTGCCAAAGTGACCGGTCCTAAGCCACCCGCATCCAGCGAACTACCACGATCTTCACCAGGTCATGCAGGGCTGTTATTCGGAACGCGCTAATGCGCCTCACCCGTTACGCCTCACGAAACTAGACCTCTAGCTACACTAAGACAAGTAACCTACTACAACTCGCGGCGGCAAGATATAAGGACTTGTAGGTGAACGGTGAGGTGAGGTTAAAACAAGCTACATAACAGCGGGGCAGTCCACATTGTTGGAGATCTACCCGCCGCGCCGCGCTGCGCCTTCCGGTATGTGGCCGCCAACTCGCCACTCGAGAGCTTTTCCACCCTAACAGCCATCGTGCATCAGTTCTACGTGCAGAGAGCCCCGTTCACTGCCACTTAAGTTGAGAGATCCAGAGGGAACCGTGGTAAACCGACTGCGGATACCGTACCTGCTTTTGCGCTGGTAGGTACTGGGAAGTGATTGTTTTCTTCAGTGGCTTGCAAAACACCGGAAACTTAAGCTCGAACCTGAAAATCAACAATAGTTACAGCTTTGCATGAGAATAAATTGATTACCTGGTGTAAGGGTGTTTGTTCTTCTAATAACACTTAAGAATAATTTACAAAAGAATATTTGCTATGTTTGTAAACTTCTCCAAAAAAGGGACCATGGACCACGCACTATCTTTTTACATTTTCCTCCTTTTTTGTGACACGGGGCTAGTCAAACCACGGAATAAATAATAGTACTAAGTACATACAGAAAGTTCTCTGTTAAGAAACCCCCTGTTTAGGTATGCCGAACGAGCCTAAACGTGGCCATCCCTTTCTATCGCATTCAATGCGCTGCGATAGAACACGTGCGTGCCGTAGCAGGCGGCGCTAACATACCGGCCGGGGCCGGTAAGCCCAGGGGTCGGATACCGGTATTTTAACCATACAAAAATACCGGTATTATTCGTTATTTGGTTCATAATATCATTTTTGATCGGGCAGTCTAATAATACAAAAATGTTACGCAAATACATGATAGAGTAGGACTTAAGAACCTTAAATAATGCAAAATATTACACTACTTCAGAGATTTTTTATAAAACCGGTTAAGCCTCATGTAAAGTACATGAGGCTTACCTTAGCGGCGCAACGAAATCACGGAGTGAACCGCCCCTGATCAAACTAGATTTTTAATTTCTAACAAAAAAAAAATTTTTGGTATACCTAAGCTTTTATCGCCGGCTGCACTTTTTTTGCACAGTCATTAACTAAACTACTCGTCGAGAGGGTTCCAATGAGCCAAAAAATCGCATCAGGCTTAACTTGTGTACGTAGTTTAGGAGTTCCTGTGGACACCTTCCGAATCCATCGTCAGACCAGCTCTACGGTACCCGGGGGCGTACCGAGGGTACTTGGCGCCCGGGGAAAACGCCAAAATTGCACCCCCTTTATAGGTTCCATACAAACCAAAACTTAAAATTAACCGACCAGCGACCTAGTGAGCGTCGGACCAATAAGTATAAGTATAGAATAGTATATTACAGAATAATTTTAATAGTTTTCGTTGAAAATATAGTATGAGTATTACCTATTAAATACCTGTCACAGACGGAGATAATGAAACTGTAAGGGTTCTGTTTTTGTCATTTTGGCTACGGAACCCTAAAAAGGAAATATTGGCGCAAGTACAAAAATATATATTACCTATATCATGCCGGCACCACACTTCGCTATGCGCTATTCGTTATTCGGCTTATGCGCCTGTATTCGACGAAGTGTGGACGGTTTATTCGTCTATGTTTGCCTTATTCGCACGCATAACGCATAAACGCGAATAGCGAATATGCCTATCCGTCGACTTGTCGGTTTTTTGGTACAGATCAAAGGAGGCGAATAAGCCGAATAGCGCGTCGACTGCCCACACTTCGTTCACTGTTCACTCACTAATTTAGTAAATCTGTGGCTAGTGGCAGTCATGTCTCGCGACGGGTTTGAAAACTTAAATATGGAGTGGACTAACGAGAAAGTTATGCGATTTCTTGAATTGTACCAGATGCAGCCCCCAACGCAAACAACACACATATTTGGCATGTTCGGCACACCGGCACGAAGTGTGGTGGGCATGTTTGTTCATTGTTGTTAACAACAAATATTTTCGCAAATACGGCGCAGTCACATAACGAATAGCGCATAGCGAAGTGTGGTGCCGGCATCAGGCACAACAATAAGTTTGTATTTTCATATTATTTTTTGCCGTCAGAAAATTCTGATGTTCAGAAAATAATATTGTAATATAAAAAAAAACACTTCACACGTACTACTTACTCCTCTGGTGCAACGACCCGAAGTGTGTCTTGGCCTCCAATACGAGTGCACGCCTGATCCCGGTCTTGAGTGGTTTCTCGCCAATCGCCAGCTTGGAGCTCGCGAGGACCCGCATCCACCACATCAACCCACCGATATCTGGAGAGACCCGATAAAAAAACTACCATAATATTTCAATTATGTAGGGTCGTTTCGCCGGTAACGCGACCACCTTCGGTTAGCGACCACTTGACGGACTAGGCTGCTTCAATTAAAGATATTAACATTTCTACAAACCCAACAGAAAAATAATTAGTTATTAACTATTCTTGAATAGTGTCAGAATAAGAATAAATACACTTTAAAACGCAAAGCTTAATCCACAGCAAGAAAAAATAACCTCAATTCACACATTTCACACATTGCTTCCGAAAAGTGTTGACGTGCAGTGAATCTGTAAAAAAAATAACGCGACAGTTGGCGCGAAAACTTTAGTTACGTCACTTAATTTTATTATTATGCTGAAATCAGTTAATTGATCGTTTAAATGATTTAGCTGTTGTAATAATTTCGTTGAGATTCGGCATATTTAAAAATAGATTTAAATAAAATGGGGTGGTCGCGTACCCAAATACATAATTACCAAAGAAGTCGGATAGCGACCACATCGTTTTCTTTTTCTTTTCTTATGGATTCTTATGCGGCACCCGCGATATTTAGCTTGGCTAGCAAATTGAGTCGGTATTTAAGCCGCGCCAATCTATGTTATGTCCATAGTATATATAATATAATAATAATATATAATTATATATTATATTATATAATAATAAATAATTTATATGAGATAATTATATTATAAATTCGAAAGTGTGTATGTCTGTCTGTCTGTTATCTCTTCACGCTTAAACCGATGGACCGATTTTGATGAAATTTGGTATGGAGATAGTTTGAGTCCCGGGAAGAGACATACCTAGGATAATTTTTATCCCCGAAATAATCCCCTAAGGGGGTAAAAGTTTGTATAAAGCTACGATATAAACGATTTCCACGCGGACGGAGTCGTGGGCAGACGCTAGTGTAAGTAGAATATAATCTAAAAGTTAAATAAAAGCTTGTAAAAAGGTGGCATTTAGATACCTACTATGAATGACATGTGTGACTGTAATAGCAATATATATAAAAGCACTATGGTGTGAGCGAGATGGCGCGCTTTTTTCGATTCTATTCTTCATTGACACAGCAATGTAAAGTAGATTTAGAAGAGTAACAATTTAGGGGTGTAGACACTAAATAAAATGACCTATAATGATGAATTTTCTCGAAAAAGGATTAACAGTAACGTCAAATGGAGAAAAAAAAGAGCAGGGGCTTAAGTAATCACAAAGTTATAGTATCCAAAGTTTTTAGAGGGGGTGTATTCTATCCCTTTTCCGCAAAACGCACCTTCATATGAAATGATTGTCATTTACTATGATGCTCGGGGATTGTGACGTCACGATCCACTAGCGTTTTATCTCTCTAACAAGCAATATTAAAACGGTTGTAGCTTCGTAATTTTTGGAGATACGAGTATATGAATGGGATTTTCGTCACTTAGGCTTATTATTTTGAATTCTTTTTTTTGGAGTAATAATAAATGGTTAGTCTACACTCCTATTTGTAGTGGTATAAGGGCAGTTAGGTAGGTCAAACTTTGAGAGAAAGAGGTCAATCCTCGAATCCGACTCCTGGGTAGCGTTCGGGAAGCTACGCTATGGCACATCTTTTCGTCCAATATTCCGCAGTGTCTCAAGGCGAGTCTTTGACCAGTGTGTGTTGCCAGTGATGACGTATGGCACTGGAACGTGGTCACTTACTATGGGCCTCATAAGAAGGCTAAAAGTCACCCAAAGGGCAATGGAGAGGGCTATGCTGGGAGTTTTTATGCGTGATCGCATCAGAAATGAGGCTATCCGCAACATAACCAAGGTAAGTAACCAATATAGCGATCCGAATCGCTAAAGTTAAGTGGCGGTGGGCGGGGCATATTGCACGTAGAATCGATAGCCGTTGGGGCGGAAAGGTTCTCGAATGGCGACCACGTACCGGGAGGCGCAGAGTGGATATACCCCCACAAGGTGGACTGATGACCTAGTAAAGATCGCAGGAATCCGCTGGATGCGGGTGGCGCAAAACCGGTCATTGTGGCACTCTTTGGGGGAGGCCTATGTCTAGCAGTGGACGTCTTTCGACTGATATGATGATGATGATGATTATAAATCGTTTTATTAACTACTTAAACACTATTTGCAAGAGTGGTCGCCAACTAGCTAACAGGTGGTCGCAAACCGACTAAAGCGGTCGCTATCTAGCGAATTCGCTATTTTGTAACCTTTTCTATATTTTTTCCTAATCTATGGATGAAAGTGCTATATTTTATTGTAGGTTTCAAAACTTGACTATACTCAGAGCCTTTACGAATACCATCTATTATGTGTGTAAATTGAATAGGTATATTTTTACTAATCTAAAGTGAGCAACTCGGCTAAGTGGTCGCTAACCGGCGAACCGACCCTACACTAACTAGTCTTCACTATCAAACGAATTTAGTGTACGTAAAAAGTAAGTTCGGGAAAGTAAAGCGTACCTATGTCCATCCGGAAAGTTCATTCTATGGGTATTAGGTAGGTACAGATGAAAGATTTTCTGAAATCAGATACTTAAGTGGTTTCGGAGAGTACCTACCCGGCAACATACAAATGCTCCAATCTCACAGAATTTTCCTATCTATATTATATAACTAGCTGCCCGCACGACGAGTAAAACAGAGAACGCAGGCAACCCCGCGGGATAAAACATAGCCTATGCCCATCCAGAAAATCCATTCTATACCTACACAGGAGTAAGAATTTTTTAAATCGGTTGATTATATTATACTACGTACAAACATACAACGCTACCTTCTCACAGACTTTTCCTCTCTATCCAAGTCAGGCATTCTTATTCATCTTTATTGGCTTACTAAATAAAATTTTGTGACTTGGCAATCACACTTACATAGTTTTAGGTAGGTACTTATGCAAAAATTAGTAAATGCAGTAAAGTTGTGTCATTCCCGATTTGCAGAATTTTATTTAGCAGGTAAATAAAGATTAATAAGAAGTCTGACTTGGCTCTATGAAATATCTCACCACTTTATACTGTGGAAGAGTTTAGAGACTAGGCCTATTTTTTACAAAGAAAGAAAGAAAGAAATGTTTATTTGCAAGAATACGTGTACAAAGGTACGTATTTTGGTACATATTTTTGGTACATATTTTGAACATGGTTCCAGTATTCAGCCAAAGCAGCATGCAATGTTTAAGAAAACAATGAATTACAATGAATTTCATACATTTTGAGTCTACCTTACATAATATTTATTTGTCATAGTCGTGCCTACATATATTCCTTCACAGAGTAAAAACAATGTTCTTGAAGCCATTTTGAAAGTTTCCTCTTAAATTCTAGATCATGCAACAACTTAATGTTATCGGGAAGTTTATGGATATGGATATGTAGGATGGAATGTTTTTTTATGGGATTTAGAATTTTCCAATTGAATACTTTGCGTCCCCCTACCCCCCGTTAGATACGCCACAGACGGCAGGTACCATTACCTATACTTATACCTACGCAAGTATTATGATACTAAATTTAAATTAGAAAATTAGAAAACCAGGAAGTGGTCGAAATATGGTTTGCAAGATTTGTAGCGGACAACATACCTACATACGGACATTGCAACTTAAATAAAAGCTGATATATCTTAGGTATTTAAGTCTACTCATCAGTCCACCATCAAAATGTGTTTATCTACTTACTTCCATAGTATGGCTGTCTTCTATAAATAGGTACTCATATATAGGTGTATAGTTAAATGTATACAAAAATTAACAAAATTTAAGCTACACACGCTTTCTTAACTTCACTTTATATTCATTAACAACTTTGAAAAGTTAAAAAAACCCCGACATTTTCACTTCAAAGTTAAAACGTAGCTAAGAACCATCTCGATTACGTCAGCTTTCGGACAAAAAGATCCCATTAAAATTGGAGGAGGTACGATGCCATAGCCATAGATACACAGGCACACAGATACACAGACACGTCAAACTTATACTTAACACCCCTCTATTTGCGTCGGGGGTTAAAAAGATCTAAGCCGGATCCTCTCCATCGGTATACACAGCCCCGGATTAGTGTGGCCCACACATGTATGAAAAAAATTTTTTTTTTGAAATTCGGGTGGGGCACCCCCCAGTTTTTTTACACTACCTTATAGGAAAACTTTGCTAAAGTTTCAATGTCCTGGTATACGAGGAAGACGGTGCTCATCGATGCTTTAGCCTCCAAGAAATTGAAATTTTTGCCGGTTAAGGACCTAAGTTTAGAATCGAAATAAAAGTCACACAATCATTTAAACAAGCAAAATATCATTTATTTAGGTCGTTCTGACTATCAAGACACAAAAAACACAAACTAAAATAAAAAAATAATCTTTTAATTAAAGAACTGAAACCATACAAAATCAACATTATACCAAAATAATACCACCAAACTCCATTGCATTACTTGGAAACTGCTTCCACTATAGCCCGCTTTGTTGCAGATGTTGGGATCATTTTCCTGTTGGCCTCTACGACTTGCAATAGAAATTGTTTATCTTCCTCATCGTGAGTTAGCAGCTTGTTATATTCATCAAACAATTTAACTCCTCGTTCAGCTGTATCGTTAACTACTCTTAACTGTGACACTCGTTCTTTTCCCTTCTTATAACTTTGCTCTTCTTTCCATTTTTGTGGTGATAATGACAAAAATGAGTCGTCAATCATCAGAAGATTAAACAATCTTCCTGTTCGCGTAGAAGCAAAGTCACCAAGGGTGACTCCTTTTTTGAGAAGAGATGAATTTCCTCTTACCGATCGAGTACTTGGCGTTGACTTTGTCATTCCCTTGACAATTTTTTCCTTGTCTTGTTCGCTAACTGTGTCGGAAAAGAGAGCGAGCCCGACTAATTCATCTGATAGATACCACAAATGCCGTTGCAGGACCTGTTTAGCACATTTAGAGACTTCAGGGTCCACGGAGCTGTACTTTTCAAGGTTCGACCATAAGTGAAGGTCCGACGTAGCAGCTTCTGTTGCCAGAGCGGCATGAGTCCATGCTCTTGTATAAAATAGGGCTCCAAACTTGACGAAACGCTCCAGCTGTGCCAATTCTCGCTTTGTAAGCTTGAATATGTCATTCTGACCACGGAACAAAAATATTTTCATCGTATATAGCAATTTTGCCATCCAGCGTGCGTGATGAATAGACCCGGGTGCTCTCCAATGCATTTTACTCGGAGTTATTTGAAAAATAAGCATTGTCAACTCTATTAGCTCCATATAATCATCTCGCATATTCAGCTGGCTGCTTTTTTCATTGGCATACTGATTTAGCCATATTAACATCGGGTCCAAAAAATCTCCAATCGCGGAATCTGGTGGCAGCGATTGAAAGTTATCTCGATCTATATTGTCCCAAACAACTTTGAACCTTTTGAATAAAGGAATGTCTGGAGAGCTAGAAGGGCCAAAGCATAAGGTAAAGACTTTGGATAGAATTATTTCTAACATATGATGTCGGCAGGCTAACCACAAAAGCTCACGGCCAATCATTCTCTCGAGAAGTATACAAGCTCCTTTATTTATGCCGGTGTTAACTGATGTAGTATCAAAGCTCATGGCTTGTACAGATTCAGTTATATTCCATTTCTCCAGTAAACTATGCACAGCATCAGCTTCGTTTTCACCTGTACCAGCTGTTAGTTTTGGCACTCCAAGAAGTTTCTCGTTGCCATCGCCGGACACTAACACTGGTAAACGATCGACTTTTCCAGAGCCGAATATATTTGGCAGGATTTTGCCATCCCAGTGAACAACTAGAGGGCATTGAGGTTGGAATGTGCCTACAATTGAGTCAGCATATTGTCTCCTAGCTTCTTTTCGTTTTCGACTAATAGTGTTTCGCGAAATAGCAAGACATGCTGGGTCATATCCGAGAGCTGCTGCGACGGGCACAATTATCTTAACGGCTTCTCGGTCCGATACTTTATTTCTGTCCAAAGCACTAGTGACATGCTGACTCAATACATCCAGTACAGTAGTTGAACTAGCTTGCTCCTGAGGGGACATTTTTGCCTTTTTCGTCAAAGACTTCGGTTGGAATTCGTCGTCGTTATCTGAAGACGAAGTATTACTTGCAAGATCTTCTATTTCAGTAGCGGTTGAACACGAGGGTTGGATAGAAAGAGCATGTCGGTTCCGTCGGTTTTCTTCTGCTAGCGTAGGTACGTTGTAAGGCTCTTTCATTCTTCTCGGCTAACTCCTTATCTACAGTCGACATAACCATTTTTCTGGGTCCTCTTTGGTCCTGAAGAAACTCCCAATCTTCGCTTATTTTTATAAGCGTAAACGCATCAGAATGAGATACATCAAAAAGTTTATCTAGTTCTTTTGTGAACTCAATTTCCCGTTTTCGCTGAGCTGGTGAATTTCTATGTTTATTTTTTTTTAATAAACACCAATCAGAATGAATTTTCTCGAGTTTATCTTGACAGTGTTTTTTCAGACGCGTAGGAATAGCAGCTTTGTTCCAAACAATTAAAAGCTCGTCGACAGTCAATTGGGATGCATTTCGGATTAAATTTACCTCGTTCAGATAATGGTGAAATCTTAAAAATACTTGTCTGATAGTTGGAAGTTTTATTAACGACGTAAGAGGATCCAAATCTCTCACTCCTACTAGGAATACAGTATCCGATTTTCGGGTTGTTGTCATGATTTAAATATGAACTATTGACGTTTGAAAACACAACAGGGGCTTAATTAATGGTATTTACGTCTTAAATAATACTTTATAAACAAAAAGATTTCTTCGAAACACTTTAAAAAGTAAGCTTACAAGACAGTTAACCGAACTTCAGTATACAGCCAATACACTTGCTAATGTCAGTTATATAGAAAAGTTGAGGGTAGTTGAGCACCGGGTCAGGCTTAACGTAGATTGTTGAAATTTGGCATGGATTATCTTATGGACTAATGAAATAAAATAAGAGGGTGCCCCGATAAAAAAATAAAAAATTTTTTTTTTGGGCCACACTACCCCGGATATACATATTACAGCTCAATATACAAATTGTTTTTGAATAAATGTAATGAAATGAAATGAGTCACTCTTGTTTTGAATGCACCTAGATCATTACATAATTGTTAGGAGATAGGAATTTCATACTTTTTAGGGTTCCGTACTCAAAGAGTAAAACGGGACCCTATTACTAAGACTTCGCTGTCCGTCCGTCCGTCCGTCCGACTGTCTGTCACCAGGCTGTATCTCAAGAACCGTGATAGCTAGAGAGTTAAAATTTTCACAGATTATGTATTTCTGTTGCCGCTATAACAACAAATACTAAAAACAAAATAAAATAAATATCTTTATTGATAATGGTACGGAACCCTTCGTGCGCGAGTCCGACTCGCACTTAGCCGGTTTTTTTTATAAGCTTTATATTAACTTGCACTGTTTGTATGTAGGTATGTAAATATGTAAGTTGTCCGTCAAAATTTGTAATCCATTTTTCAATCACTTTCCGTTATCCAATTGAGCTGAAATTTTGTGCATGTATTATGCAAACATGCATATGTATACATATGGTATGACAATGCAATATTATGATGACTTAGCAGGAAGTTGGCCATAGGAACTCCGCAATAAAACGACACAACCCTCTTGTCTCAATGAGTAGTTGATGATGGTATGAAGAAAAGTACAGTCGGCAATAAAAGCTTGTACCAAAAATGAAAAATTTGACAGAAACTTATTATGTAATCCAGTGACCAAAAATGCCATACGATAAATAAAATAACCCTAATGTTATCGCCAAAACGTTTGCCAACGCTGAAAATTTGGCCCTTTATCTCAGCTTAACTTAAAATCAACATTACACAAGTTACACTACTCAGCCACAGAGTGTAGCGAGCGAGCGAAGCTGACAAAGTTCTCTGCTTCAGCTTGGTCCAAAATTCTTTCGTTTGTCCGGCTGTCCATCTGTTCTCTTCTACAGGTCGTGTTTCTCAACCGATTCTCATGAAAATTTGTGACTCTATGCGAAACTGTAAGAGTAAATTCTGTCAAACGAAAACGCAAGCAAACAACACACTCTACGGCCTATAAATTAAACCACAGTAAAAAGTTAAGTACACTTGTAGCCCGTCCGTAGACTCATATGGCTCTAAAGGTTTTACGAACTTTTTGGCCAACCAAAAATCATACCAATATTCAACACCGTCTCACCCGTGATTAACTCAGCTACGGGTAAATAGATTAGTGTTGTCAGCAATAAGTTTAACTTTCATCCTCATCATAAAATAATAATCCATCTGCAACCATTTTTCACAACTGACCAGTTTTATTAAAAAGCGGCCAAGTGCGTGTCGGACCACGCACAACGAAGGGTTCCGTGCCTACTACTATACACTACTACATTACGACTAGTGGATCTCCCCAAACTGTGCACGTCTTGAGTAATTTGATAAAATATTGTTATCTTATTCATTCGCCTAACAGATTTCGTACCGAACCGTGTATCAGCTAAGAAATATGTATACATACATACATTCGTACAAATGTCGGATTGTATTTCGATTTTGTTAGCGTCGTCATGTAATCAGTAATTCCGCTGCACAGAGCAGATCAGGTTTTAATGTGTTTCTCCTCGCGTGGTAACACAGAGGGTCGCAGAAAAGCTGTTTATCCAGAATTTCGCATAAATACATCTAAACAACTATTACGAAGATAGTCTTCGTTAATATCTCCAAAAACTACAGAGTCTATTAACGTTTCGAAGGCGCATTTGGGAGACCTATAATTTGCAAATAAGCTTGTATTAGGTATTATATTTAAGAGAAACTGCTTCAACATGTCCAGCTATGTTGCTTGCTTGCTCATAATAATTTCTAGGACAATGTCTTAGACTTGTTATTGCCCATGCTAAGACTCCATATCCTGGATTCGAAGATGCGTGTTCAGAAGTTGTTCTTACTACTTCTACAAAACCAGGTAAGTTAAAGGAGTCAATGCAGCTACTCTAAGTTTCTACTATAAAATAGATATCAGAGGCTAATATTTGTAAATCACTTGTGGCCCCATCGGTAAGATGTTTTTTTAAGGACTGTGAATTATGGAATACGATTAAACGATCCTCTATAACCTAGGTATCTCCTTGGTAAATAATTTCTGGAGTAGTATTCTACGTCTCAAGATGCACCCAAATCGCACGGCAAAAGTTGAAGACCAAGGCCTGACTGAGAACCTCTTCATCACCTATATTTCAGTGATTTGATATGAGACCGAAGGTGTACTGCAGGGTCCTACCGTAACTAATTAATAACTAATTGAAAATTCACTTCTTATCCAATATATTGCCGACGTAGGTGAATCGTTAATAAAACTTTTCTTACCTACAAACTACTTATTTAAGCTGTTTGTTTATTGGGCAGTTTCCGTTTTAGTTTAAGTAACGAATCATCTATTGACTATTTTCATGTGGCATAGAAATAAAGAACTTCGAGCTGATTAACAACAATTAATGATTAGAGGTTAAAATGCCGGTTTCAAAATTTGATCTTCGATTTCAAACCGTTTCTGCGGTTAAATATGAAACAATTTGTCAATATTGATCGTTACCCGTTTTTCTGCAGAAAATTGTTTTTATTCTACGTACATTTTTTTTAATTATAACTAAACAAACTTTTAGCCGCGACTTCGTCCGCGTATACCTGTTAGTCACATTAAACGTATTCGGGGCATTCCACGAGCTGTCCCGTACAAACGCGTGTTATTTCTGTCTATAGAGTTATCTTCGCAATTTTTAATTGGAGTATTATAATTCTGACCAAGATTTGACTCTATTGTCGCAAAAAAATAAACTCCAAGACTTACCAATTTTCTGAAAAATCATGTTCTTACGGGACAACGGTGGACTTGCCCGTGGAATGCTCCGTTTAATGTTGAACGCCTAAAAAATCTAAAAGCAAAAATATGCTATTACTGCTATTAGACATGAATGAGCATGACAGCCGGCACAGGCGCCGCATCTATTATCGACTATAGCACTTAATTCCATAATACCTCTTTTCATCCCTTTAACAGATGACTTCCACGATGAAAAAAAACTATCCTATGTCCTTCTCAGGCTCTCAAAACTACCTCCATACCAAATTTCATTGAAAAGGTACAACAGACAGACAGTAAGGTAACTTTCGCATTTATAATATGATAATATATTAAGTATTGAGATGGATTTATGTTTTGTAATCGAAATACGCCAGTGATAATCAGTACCTAATGCTTGTAATTAATAGTCGTAATTATGCATATCAGTGAACGACATTGTATTATATTAAAAAGGTCGTATCGTCATATAAACCTTACGGCACTTACATCCTTTTCTATAGGGAAAGCAGTTTTTCAGCAATTACTCGAAAACCTTTAAACCGATCTTTTTCTAAATACTTTTCGGTGAAAGTATTTAATAAGCACTATGTCCATGATTTTTTTTAATTTTTCACTTCCACCGTTCGAAAGTCAGAGGGGGGGGGGTCACAATTTTTGTGCCTTTCGTGGCGATTATCTCCGAGTATATTCACATAATAAAAAAAAGTGCTGAGTAACCTTATAGTTATTTTAAAAGACCTAACGTTTCATGTGCCACATATGTACCTAGGGTGAAAAAAATTTTTTTGACATAAAGTTACAAGTATGGAAGTGCCCCTGTAAAAAATATTTTTTAGTAATTTCATTGCATAACTATATAGCGGTTATCAAAATACACCTTCACTCCAAATTTCATTAAAATACAACTTACAGTTTTCGAGTAAAATGCCTGTGACATACGGACAGACGGACAGACGGACATGACGAAACTATAAGGGTTCCGTTTTTGCCATTTTGGAACCCTAAAAATGTGAGGTGGTGGGCAAAGCTATGTTCAATGATCAAAGTTGCCAGGTTTGACGGTATTATTAACACAAACATCACCAGTAATGGAAGATACTTATGTAAGTGGATCGCATTTCCTAATTGTTATTAACTCTCCATGGCGATGCCATGACTGTGACAAAGTGTGAAAGAAAGACATAATATTATTAAGAACAACAGGTAAACGAGAGAGTCTTTGCCGCCCACAAGGTGGACTGATGACCTGGTAAAGGTCGAGGGAGTCCGCTGGATGCGGGTGGCGCAGAACCCGGTCATTGTGGCACTCTTTGGGGGAGGCCAATGTCCAGCAGAGGACGTCTTTCGGATGATATGATGATGATGATAATGATACTAACCTTTCAACTGAAGTGTTGGCACTGCAATTATTACTCAGCATTTTACCGCCGAGCCAGTATTGTTTTCCAAAGTGCACGTATGTAATAGACACGACGGTAATTATACTAATTATTCACATTTTCAAGGACCAAAATGTTTCCCCTTGGCAAATCGCAAGGTCCATATGTCCGAAATCTGTTCGGGTCCTTCCTTGGGTTTGGAAACTTGTGAAGGGTTACAATTGTCTTCACCTATAAAATAATATATATATTATATACGCTATACCTTTATTGTATACCTAGTACCTACTACCGGAAATCTTTTTTTTTATACAACGACGGTGGCAAACAAGCTTACGGCCTGTCTGATGTTAAGATATGTGTTCTTCCCGGTATTGCCCTAAACCACTGAATACCTAAGTAATATAGTACCTACTTAGTACCTAAACGTAGGTACATAATCGATTACAAAAAAAAACCCCAGTGTATATTACCTAGATTGGACTTGCTGGATGAAAATAGTTAAAGCGAAAGAAAGTGATTTTGATTTTAGCGGTCTGTTTGTATTAACGTGTGTTTCAAGTTCAACGTAGCGTTTAAGATACTGAACCGATTTTTGATGAATGAGGTACCAATCGATCCGAAATTATGCTGCGGGTGACGTTTTGTACGAAAATAAAAAAAAATATTCACTTAGATTTCCGTAGTTGTGTTGGGATTGGGATACAGTTTTTAGCGTTCCGTAGTGAACGAGGAACCCTTATAGTTTCGCCATGTCCGTCTGTCCGTCTGCTCAGGTGATCCCTACCTACTATTAGAATGCTGTAATTAGGTAAATAGAAAACAAAAATATTTTTTCGATATTGTAGGTACAGTCAGCGTCAAAAGTAGCTACGCAATCGAAGACGTCAAAAGTTCTTATTCCCTTTTAATAAAGACTTGACGTCTTCGTTTGCATAGCTACTTTTAATGGTGACTCTATCCTTCACTTAAAGTGGGGATGAAATCTTTTTTCTTATGAAGTCCATGGTGTGAGGTATCGTTATCTACACAGGCTGTTCAATAATATAATGAGTAGGTAAAAATATTTTACAATGCACTTTCTCTGAATGTGCCCCCTTTATATGGTTGAACATAAACACGGGAAGTGGTCGATGCCAGCACGGCGTCGTCGGGCGGACCGCGCCCGTGCGGAATGGATTTCATTACAATATTCCCGCACACTATGCGGGAAATAGATTTCGTGAGTTCGTGACATTTAAAATTTCACCTTTTATGCATATTTTTTTATTTCCTCGCATGATGCATTGTAAAATGTTGTATGATAAACGTGCGGATAGGTAATTCCCAACTCGTGTCGATCAAAATCACTCCCTGACGGTCGTGTTTTTGGTCATCTCCACTCGTTGGGAATTACCTACTTTCCGCACTTGTACCTATCATAAATAACTATTTCAATTTCGTGATCTCGATCTGTTTGCGTGATATTGGGCTTTCAAGCCCTAATTTTTGTTTCAGTCAATTGTGGAATGAAGTTATGCAAACATGAACTGGGACGCTACCGGGAAACGAAAACAAAATTCGTTCGTGTATCTCCCGCTCGGTCGCTCGAATAAGCAACGTGAGACAAAGAGGGAGATACACGAACGAACTTCGTTTCCGTTTCGCGGGGAGGCCTCTGACCGGGCTCCACAAAACAGCACCCGTTCACGAGTATGACGGCAATCTCAGCCATTGCCTCCCTCGACGAAGCGAAGCAAAGACCTTTAGGCAAGCATGACATATTCAAGCAGCGGGGTATCCTGTAAGTTGTTTTAATTAATCTCACCTCACCTCACCCGTCACCCAATATATCTTGACGCCGCGATTCCCGGCCACGACATTGGGCGAATTGCGTCGCGGCATGCGTTTTATCTGTACATTGCGCGATCGAGACGCGCAACGCACTGTGGTTAGTTGGGATCACACGCAATGAATTAGAAAAACAGCTGCCACTGCCGTTTCCGCGCAACGTCATGGCCGGGCCGTAACGGGTGAGGTGAAGCTCATGAGCGCGTTCAGAATAACAGCCCTGGACCTTTATTTATACAGAATAAAGAAAGAATCTTAAGAACACCTTATATAATTTACTTTAAAAACATAGTTTGAACCGACTTCAATTCAGTACTTTTCTAAGCCACATATGCCAACAGTCTCGCATTTCCTTTCGACTTTATCACATGAACTGCTTTCTGAGAGCATTATGCATTGATTATTACAGAAGAAACCCGTTCGTACCGTTCATGCCGTTCTCTGCGCTGGACCGTGGGGATGCTGCTTAAATGATCTGCTTCTGCTATAATTGCGGTACCTACAGTCGGTTTATGTAATAAATTGCAACAGTTTTTGAGTTTACAGTAAAGTTGTTTACCTATCATCATCATAATATCAGCCGAAAGACGTTCACTGCTGGATATATGCTTCCCCCAAAGAGTGCCAAAGTGACCGGTCCTGTGCCACCGCATCCAGTAAGTGGTCGCCACCCAAGAACCTTTCCGCCACAACGGCCATTGGTTCTACGTGCAATATATGTACCCCGCCCACAGCCACTTAAGTTTAGCGATTCGGAGGGCTATACATCGGATACCTTGGTTCTGCTGCGGACACTGCTTGTTTACCTATACACTATATTTTTTAAAGTACTTACCTACCTATTATAGCCAAGTGCCATGCCCGTGATAATGAGAAATCCGACGACACCGCATATAATATCTCAAAATCCGTCAAACCGTTAGGACTGTAGCCCGTGAAATAGAATTGTCATGTCCACATACATATGTATGTAGGTACTTATACAAATATACATGCATCCATACATACATTACATACATACATAGATACATACCTACATACATTCATATATATACAAGCATACATACATACATACGCTCGAAAAACAAAATCCTCCTTCTGAGGCAGTAGGGGGTAACAAGTGAAATCAAAAGATTTTTCGAAAAACCCAACTGCTTTTTATAAATATTATAGCCTGTCAGTTGTCACTCCTACGATTAAGAGGAATCCAACGGCACCTCATAATATATGTCGAAAGCCGTCAAACGGTTTAGGCTGCAGGGCGTTCCAAAGAATAAGACATACACACACATACGTACATACGCTCGAAAAACATAGCCCTCCTTCGGCAGTCGGGTTAAAAACAAGCTTAAAAGCTTAAAAGTTTTCGCGTTCTGCACGGCTATCACAGCACGGCCCGCCGCCGCGACACAGCTCGCAGGCCGTCGAATGATTCTTAAACAATGGGTGTCCGAATGTCGAAAGCGTAATTATATACTTACGTGACAATGGCGACGGTATTTGCTTACCACCAGGCAGGCCGTATGCCTGTTTGCCATCGGCGCAGAACCTATATATACAACGTGTCCCAAAACTCAACGATAAGCCGGCACCAGAGGATGGAGCTGCTTATGATTAGTCGAGAAAAAATAAGGAAAAAAATATATCTAAATATATAAAATAAAATATATCTACCACGTGTCCCAAAACTCAACGATAAGCCGGCACCAGAGGATGGAGCTACTTATTTAGATATATTTTTTTCCTTATTTTTTCTCGACTAATCATAAGCAGCTCCATCCTCTGGTGCCGGCTTATCGTTGAGTTTTGGGACACGTTGTATATTCCCTTTGACCTTCGTCGACAGTCCTCGGATTTCTATCGTCTGGCGGCACGAGTGGTACGAAGGTATAAGTACCTAAGTACACTAAACTTTTTATTTTTATCCTATAGTAAGAAAAGACATCAAAACAAAGTCGAGCAAAACAAAGAGGCACGGCCGTACCATCCTTTTCTCGAAGCCATTTAGGCCATTTTCAACATCCTGTAATTTTGTGCTGGCTAAAGCTAGAACCCTGAATTTTCAGGAACATGTAGAGCATAATATGGCTAATATATAACATCAATAACATTCAATTTAAACTTTTAGTTTAAGAACTATTGTCCGTCAAAGTTCGTTAGTTTTGTCACTGACATACTCACTGATAATGATCACGCTAATTCTAAGGTACTTCTTGCAGACCCACAAGCTCCAAATTTCAAACATAATTAGTATTTCGCCTAGTAATTCATAAAAAACAAAGTTACGTTTGCAGTTCCTTCCTGCAAAACTATACAAACGTTATTTGCGGTTGGTAAAATAACATTCCCATACAAAGTCTACAAAAAGAAATGAGATCCCATAAAAAACATTCCATGTAAAAATAGGCCAAGTCTCTAAACTCGTTAACAGTAAAAAGTGGTGAGATATTGCGTAGAGCCAAGTCAGGCATTCTTATTAATCTTTATTTGCTTGCTTAATAAAATTTTGTGACTTGGCAATCACACTTACATAGTTTTAGGTACACCTATGCAAAAATTTGTAAATGCAGTAGTGTGATTCCCAAGTTGCAGAATTTTATTAAGCAAGCAAATAAAGACTAATAAGAATGCCTGACTTGGCTCTACGAAATATCTCACCACTTTTTACTGTTAAAGAGTTTCAAGACTTGGCCTATTTTTTAGATGGAATGTTTTTTATGGGATAACATGCAGTCTACTCAAAGTTTTCAATTAAAATCACGGCATATAGCCGATTATTGCTTCAAGTATTACACTATTTTTAAATGCATATGTAACGGCACCTTGGGCCCTAGCTCGATAGGTTTTATCGTCACGTTTTACGGCAACAATGTACTGAGATGTCACGTAAAACAAAACGATAAAACGTATCGTGCTAGCTGGGCTTATCCGGCAATATTCTCTGCCATTACTCACCTTCCCTACCATTTTCTCATAACGTCTTGCAATAATTGGAATGGCATGGATTACAGTAAGTAATTAGGCGATATTGTTATCACAAATACCTACTCACATTATAGTTTATTATTAACTTGTCATAAAAACCCTACTAATATTATATATTCGGAAGTTTTGATGTTTGTTACTAAATCACGCAAAATCGGAAACGGATTAAGATGGATTAACTTACGAGGATTGTGCGGCGCGAGTAGGCATTTAAAAAAATGCTATCTATTTCACACCGCTCTGCCTCCCGAGCCGTATCGAGCGATAGAGAGAGTTGCAAGTCCAGGAGGCAATTGCCTAGATTTCCTTTTTGAAATATTGTTTCGGGTGATAAAGTTTTTACCCCCCTAAAGCGTTATGAAATGAAACAATTTTGGTATTATTCGATTAAGTACACTTTACTCTGTCTGTACGTTTTCCTTTTTTAGTAAAAAAAATTAGATTAATTAAAAAAACACAACGATATACACAGTTTTAAGTCAAAAATATAGATTTTTAGATGCTAATAACTTTTAATGTCCCTAAGCAATACTTCTTAAAACTCAAAACGTACAGAACTAGTTTTTTATTATGTCTAAAACATCTATTACTTATATCCAAAAATTATAAAAATCGAACTAAGTTTACGGGGTGAAAAACGTTATCGCTTTTTGTATGAAAATTTACAGGTTCACAATCCTCTTAAATATAATACCTACTTTTTATCCCAGTAAAAGTCCAACAAAAGGAAGTCAACGCGAACGAAGTCGCGGGAATGTGCTAATAGTATTGCAATAATATCTACTATGTTTGTAATCCCTGCCAATGAGGCAGCAAGCAATACAGGCGCGTTCAGACGAGCAGCTTTCGCAGAGCTGCATGAAGTCTGCCGCGTGATTTCGGTCCGTCTGGATAAGTGTAGGAAGCACGGCGACGGCTAAACCATTCTATCTCCATACTACATTCCTTTTGACCTTTCTCGTCAGCTTGTCGCGCTCGAACGACTCTATGCAGCCTAAAGTTTAATTTTAAAGTGTGGAATTCACTACAAAGCCGCGAAGAAGACGATTAGACATAAGAAGACGTTACACCTACGAATTTGTCGGACGGCCAAGCAAGGTCACAGAAAATCTAGTATCGATGGAGTGACCTTGATTTAGCCGAATGCCGTCCGGCCGATATTGGCCTGTGTAGTGTCTCCTATAGACACATACGAGCGATTTCTCGCATTCATACAATAGGGCTCGTCGACTCGTCCGCGAGCCGTTCGCGAGGCGTTAGCTTAGCGCAGAGACATTAAGAGGTTAGGATTTGTCCACAGACTTCCAGCGACAAATCTGATGTGTGAATGTCGGGCTTAAGCCCGCCTCTGGGATGAGGGTATAATAATTACTAAAGGTTCTCTACACAATGGGCCATCATACATGACGCAACTATGCGTTAGGGGAGAAAGACGTACTTTGCGTCACGGCGCAGGTCCTGCCCTGCGACCTTGGCCTAGCTTGGAGGTGAGCAAAGCAGGATGGAGCCTGTAGTTACAGTAAAATAGGGTAATGAATCTTAAAGGATAAAAACTTAAAAATAACTAAAATGTTACTAACGTTGTTTCCCATAACTTCAAATAGGTACATCATTTTCTTTCTGTAGCCATGATAATTATAGGTAAGCCTCTTCATTAGGCAATAGACTTATTAAAATAATAGATTCTGTATTACTTTTATACAATAAAAACCAAGAACATTTAAAACTTCAGTTTGCTGTCATATTAAAACAGAGCGAAAATTCATGATTTTAAAGTGTGATTCACATTTTAAAGTGTGGAATTCACTACAAAGCCGCGAAGAAGACGATTAGACATAAGAAGACGTTACACCTACGAATTTGTCGGACGGCCAAGCAAGGTCACAGAAAATCTAGTATCGATGGAGTGACCTTGATTTAGCCGAATGCCGTCCGGCCGATATTGGCCTGTGTAGTGTCTCCTATAGACACATACGAGCGATTTCTCGCATTCATACAATAGGGCTCGTCGACTCGTCCGCGAGCCGTTCGCGAGGCGTTAGCTTAGCGCAGAGACATTAAGAGGTTAGGATTTGTCCACAGACTTCCAGCGACAAATCTGATGTGTGAATGTCGGGCTTAAGCCCGCCTCTGGGATGAGGGTATAATAATTACTAAAGGTTCTCTACACAATGGGCCATCATACATGACGCAACTATGCGTTAGGGGAGAAAGACGTACTTTGCGTCACGGCGCAGGTCCTGCCCTGCGACCTTGGCCTAGCTTGGAGGTGAGCAAAGCAGGATGGAGCCTGTAGTTACAGTAAAATAGGGTAATGAATCTTAAAGGATAAAAACTTAAAAATAACTAAAATGTTACTAACGTTGTTTCCCATAACTTCAAATAGGTACATCATTTTCTTTCTGTAGCCATGATAATTATAGGTAAGCCTCTTTATTAGGCAATAGACTTATTAAAATAATAGATTCTGTATTACTTTTATACAATAAAAACCAAGAACATTTAAAACTTCAGTTTGCTGTCATATTAAAACAGAGCGAAAATTCATGATTGACGTTCGTTTAAAAATTGATAACGCTGCCCTCTAACTACTAATGTACTAACTATCTCCATGAGCGTTTTTCCTATGAAGATAGAAATGTTCTGAGTGAAGCGCCCGTGCAGAGCATAATTTGTCAAATTTTACGTGCTTGGCAAATTATTTGAACGTCTGCGGTCATGTTTGACGTGTTTGTCAAAAAACTACGTGTTTGGCTGTTTATTTGAGAGATTTGATTGACGGCGTGTTTGGCATAATGTTTGGTATCTCGATCTCTATCGCACTTACTATACTCGAGTGACAGGGATGCGTGTATATGAATTTCGAGTTTTGATTGAGATTTGTTTTGATGATATCAGACCGTTGTACCTACCGTCTCATATACCCAAAAATATTTTTACTTTAAAAATGGCAAGATATTAAGTAATCTGTATAAAAAAACAAAAACAGCTTATAAATCTGTATAAAATTACCTCTCATTTTAAAAGTCTGTATAAATACCGACAAATCTGTATATTCATTTTAAAATCTGTAAAGCATGTCAAAAATCTGTATATCTGGCAACACTGCCCGCAACCGTATCTCAAACAAAAACAATGGCGACTGGAATTTGACAGAACTGCAGCTGGCTGTCAACAGAACAGAATTAGCTAGCACGGGTTTTATTTTCCAAGATACCGATGAAGACAAGCTTCTCAAGAGTATTGATATGTTTCATTATACCTGCCTATTTGCGACTAGTTATCAAACAAGCTTGAGTGACGTGTAAAATGGAGCAACACGACGAAATTAAATCTGGTTGTTTGTTGTTCCCTCCCGCCGGAGGAAATGTGTTTAGTAAATTTCCTAAGAAGGTAATACTTAAAATTTGTTTTTTTTTTGCGGTTATATCGTGTTTAATAATGCAGAAGTTACGACTTGAGTTGCATGAGTGAATCACGCGAAACCTGTAGCGTGCTACGTTACGACACTTGACTAGGCGGTGTGAGTCACAGGCTTCGAGCAATGTGCCATGTAGTTTAAACTTCCGAGTACCTGTTCAAAATAATTATCACACAACTCACTCAAATAGTGTATCTACGAATACTTTTCATTGTAATACCTACCTAATAATTCAATATTTTAGCTTTAAAATAAATCTTATGTCATAACCAAAAGAGGATATTGTACTGTTATATTCCGAAATCTGCAACTGCTATTTTATCCTCATTCACTTCCTTTGAGATATCAAATTGTAATTTAAATTAATTTGTTTTCAGAAAAATTGGCAACAAAAGTTCTGCCTGCTGCTTAATGCCAGTAAACAGGGCATTGAGCGTTTAGAAATATATGACAACAAGGATGACATAAACACAGGTGCCATTCCCAAAATCATAACTCTTGAGAACTGTATCAAGATAACTCATTCTAGTCCAAACATTATCACTGTACTTACTAAGTCACATACACAGCAGTTCTGCGCTCAATCTGAACAGGAAACTTTGGAATGGGAGAAAGCGCTGCAGTCTGTTGCATTCAAGGGTCGAGACACTAGTCCTGTCCGTTGTGATGAGGACAATGATCTCTACTGTTCGTCTGGTGAAGGAGTATTCTCAGTCAAACTGTGTCCTTCCGATGCATCCACAAGATGTGGTTTGGAGCCAATTCGGTACATACTACTCCTCACAATAACTGCCATTGAGTTAAGAGATATCAATGACAATAAGTTGTATGCTACTTGGCCATATAGGTATATAAGACGTTATGGTTATAGACAGGGTAAATTTACATTTGAAGCAGGGAGAAAATGTGACACTGGTGAAGGCATTTTTCATTTGGAGCATCCTAACCAGTCAGAAATATTTAAATGTGTTTCATTAAAGATGAAAACCATGAAGCAGATGATTGGCAGTGATCTGAATAGTCCGGAGCACAGTGAATTCAATTTACAGGCTGGTGCGAACTTGTTCCCTGGATCCAGGAGCCCGCTAGTTGCTGCCAGGCCTGATGACTTAAGTTTGAGTTCTCTTTCATTTAAAACAGCATCCGCACCATCAAGTCAGCAAAGCTCATTCTCTGAAAGAGATAGTGCACCTCTTTTGATGCCTAAACCAGCCTTAAAACCCAAGCCTCAGAAACCTCCACGAAAAATAATCAATATGCCCAAGGGTTTCGTGAAAGAATTATGTAGTTCAACAGACGAAAGCATAGATTTTGGAAGATACAAAAAACTGGAAAACTATGAGCCTATTGAGCAAGCAAAAAGAGACACTAGTCCTCCTTCTGTGCCATATGACAGGGTAGAGGTTCGTAGTGAAGCTTGGAGAACTCTGGGTATTGAAGACCCTGACCACATTGAGTTTACACCAAATTTGGGGGATAACCCTAACTGCATGAAACTTATATCCAGATCCCAAGATAATTTGAACACTTCTGGCCCAGAAGGTTCCAGAATTATACTTTTACCAAGCCCAGTGGTTGACCCAGAAGATGAGAACTATGACAGGCTTCAGTATTTTGGTTCTACTAGTAAGCTGAATAAGTCTTCCAAGTACAAGAAGGTGGAAGCCCGACCAACAACACTACTTGCAGGGGACCAGAAGACTAAAGACACTTGGAATGATTATGATGAAGTTGAAAATGTGATGCAGACAGCAAGATTGGCTGATGATTCTCATCTAGGTTATGGTATGATACGGAAACCGAATGCGCCCGGACCACAGGTTCCCACTGCGGCTCAGGCTCAGGCGTTGCAGAACCAGGTAAGTTTGGAAGAGGTTAATCACAGCACGTGCAACGGCACAGACTATGCAGTTATCAGCCGTCCAAAAAGGGTGTAAAATTACTTTTAGGGAGTTAGTATTACAGCGAAAAATTGTACTGAGACTGAAATTTTTTATACTTACCCGAAATTCGAATAGGACGTGATTATTGTGGGTTCATAGAAGCTTTTAGATGGAGATTTACTAAAATGTAACAACTAACTAAAATTAATTATAGTTTTAATGACTTGAAATTATTTGCATTCCAATTAAACTTTCCACAATTTATTTAAGTGCTTATACATTTTAAAGGGCAATGTATATAAATTGAATATTGTTATGGTCGCACCACCACTTGGCGCTGTTTGCCCAAATATTCGTGTTGCATCTTTTTCCTTCCTGCGGCAAATGAAGGAGAGGCAACGACGCAACGCGAACACGAACCCCCAAGTGTGGTGCGTGCGACCATTATGCATACAGACATGTTTATTTTCCTTTTATTGATTTACAAAATACCTTGTGATTAGATGTGCCTTGTTATTTTTAAGGATAATGACTATTTCTAGATTACCGCAGTGACAAGTCTACCAGTTGGTGCCAATATAAGATATTTTATGTTTAAATGTAATGTAATAATCTTACCCATTATATTGTATACTGACGGAATATTGTGCACTGCCAAAATAATTCATCATTTTACGCATATATTTTCGTTAGTTTATAAACTAACAATGTCATAATTATTCCACTTGCATCAGTTTCCAATTACGTCAGAACATGATTGTTTTTTTTTGTTATTCAGACATTTTATTCGATTTATTTCGACATCCAGCAGTGTCGACGGAGCACCGCTGCGCGTGGCTCCTATTTCTGGGCGCTTTGCTCTTCGGGCAACTGAAGATACCTAACTAACCTTCCGTAGCAAGCCGATTTGATCTCAGTTCACAATTTGACGATTCGACATTGAAAGTTTATAAACTAATGGTCGCACCACACTTGCGTCGTTGCCTCTCTTTCATTTGCCATAGGAAGGAAAAAGATGACGAATGTTTGGGCAAACACCGCCAAGTGTGGTACGACCATAACGATTTAACGAAAAATAATGCGTTAAATTGTTAACGGTTTTGACAGTTCACAATTTTTCGTCAGTTTATAATATCGCGAGGTAGATTATAAATAAACTGACAGTGTTCACAATCTAACGGTGACATGTACATACCTACTTGCAAATAAATGTGAGAAAAAAGACCTTTTAAGTGTTATATTATTCAGTATTTAGCTTTAAGTCAAAAAAAAGGGGACATAACATAAACAAAATGTAGGTATAAAAGTGTGAAACTTAAAATCTTTATTGTTGTTTACATACACACTTTGCAATTTGTCACGATGCATCGAATTGAATGATTCTGGTCTCTTTCTAAGCTATAGTTGTGTATCTGTCAGTTGTTGTGACAAATTGCATGGTTTGTAGTGTGAAAGAGAAATTGTTATTGTTCTGTTTTTTTTAAAGAATATTGTTCACCTGCCTTGAAATTGTACAGTCAAGGGCAAAGATATATATGCAAGTAATGTGAAAGAAAATAATTAGTCATATAAAGTTAAAAATATATATACTCATTCAAATGCTCAAAAATATGCAAACGTCAATGAAGCCATAAATATGTATATATATGGCAAGTTCAAAAACTTGTATACGATCAAAATGACATAATTCGTATTCTGCAAAAGACGCAAAATATTGTAGTCATATTTATGTAACTGAATATAGATTCAGTATCTGCTACAAAAGAAGTATACAAAATATAAATCTGCGATAAGCAACTTTATGTTCATGTTACACGAACCAAATTTGAATAGATTGTTTTGACCACGGAATAAAGAATCCATTGGAAGTGGCATTCAACCGACTTTACTAGAGAACCAGTGTCGCCGCACGCATACAACCGCACTTCAATAAAACACGAACACACAATTGCAATACGCTTTTGATTTGTTAAAATGTACTGTGGCAATAAGTTGTAAAGGGTAGCAAATTTTATATGCAAAAGGTACTTTAACCGGTATAAATTTACGGTCTAATTTAGAGTGTCAAGTAAATATTTCTTACGTCTGTTACCACCTGCGTTGCAAGACTTGCAAGAGACGTGGTGGTTCGGCTACTCGACGCCAGATGGCAGTGTTTTCAAAACTATACGCTTGAAACCAAAAAGTCGCATGTACTGCAAAATGCGTATGATGACACGACTATTTTGCCATAACGGAATAGGGATGTGGGTATGATTTTGCATATCGATATTTTTATGATATTTATACATTAAATATTAAAGCTAATTAGACTTAGGTTACTAATGACTTAGTTACAAATTGTTTCCAATAAAATCTTGTTAATAATATAGTTAGTTAGTAGGTGACAATTATAGTTCATCATCATATCAGCCGAAAGACGTCCACTGCTGGACATAGGCCTCCCCCAAAGAGTGCCAACATGACCGGTCCTGCGCCACCCGCATCCAGCGGACTCCCGCGACCTTTACCAGGTCATCAGTCCACCTCGTGGGGGGCCTACCCACGCTGCGCCTTCCACTCAAGAACCTTTCCGCCCCAACGGCCATCGGTTCTTCGTGCAATGTGCCCCGCCCACTGCCACTTAAGTGGGAATTGAAGCTTCATGAATGAAGCGTTTTTCTTTTGGCGAAACCCAAAAATATGTTTCAACTAAATGTTCCGAACAGATGGTGTTCAATCGTTGCGGAAACTAATCCTTTCTCCCCGTGGCATCAGTCCATTTTTCCTTTGCATTTGTTTATTTAGGAAAACTATAAGATTATAATAGTTATTTTATTTTATATGACATAATAGTCAGATATTATATACATAAATAATAAATTTAATCCTTTCCATTTTGAGTTATCGTTTTATCGATAATAAGTAATTATAGACCTTAGCCACAGCATTTGAGTAGCGAACCTTCTGGACATTTGACGTGCATTCCTCGTTCCGAGTAGCGAAATTATGCACAGGATTATGAACTTCATTGTTAGAGAAATAGAATGATATTTCCTTGACTACAGATGCAAATTGTGTCTGTGAAATTGAAAATTTAATATTTTTATGTAGGAATTCTAAAACAATACTTCCCGATGATTAGGAAATACCTCCATGAGACAAGTTTTTTAATGTGCTGCTATTTGAGCAGCTTTAAACAGAGCAATACGGCATTTTCCTACAATAAACAAATATTTACTCATGTCATACGCCGTGTGCGGTTGCCAGGTGACTGACAATAATCTGTGCAAGAAGTATGCGAATTTACGCTCATGTTCGGCGACACGGGAACGCCCACTCACCACTTCCAATGGATTCTTTATTCCGTGGTTTTGACAATTAACGAAAACAGTGCTGACTTGTCATTGCATATGTTTGTCTCATGTTTTGACCTGTCACGACGTTATTAGCATTGACATGTTTAAGGCGAGGCCAGTTCACGATCTTCTCTCCCTCTCACTGAGCATAAGTGTGAGCGAGATGGAAGTGCGTGTTCGGAAGTGTGTATCATCACTTTTTAGTACATATTGAAGCGTTCATAGCCCGGCGGCGCCTGCGTATCGGAAACGATAACGCAGGTCAAGCAAAGACGGCAGCGTGCAGCGGTCAGTCTTTGGATGGGTGACCGCCTGTTTGAGTGGTTACTATAAATGAGCGCTTCCGTGCATGCTTTGGAAGGCACGCTAAGCAGTTGATCCCGGTTGCTGTCTATGACAGTAGTCGTTAAGCCGAGTTAGAGGCCTTCGGGCGGCTTAAGAACCTCTAACAGTCGAGTTGCCCACTCACTTGACAAAGGGGGGACAACTGTCACTCGCGTCCGCAGGAGCTACCTACCACAGCCCTGCACGTGTCCCCTGGGTGGTACTAAAGAGAGACAAACTCAAAGGCCAAAAATAATATATGCCATACGATTAAATAAGTACATATTAATTGATTTTTGGAATACTGGATAATTCATTAAAAATCTATCCGGTTATTGTGTTAGAACAATAAAAAAGCTATCCTTTTTATAAAAAAAAAACATAGATCGTCGTTGAAAATTACGAAATCTTGAACATTAAAGTTTATTTTTAGGGTGATATTTAAGTTTTTTTTTTATAGAGTTACCAAGCCATTTTTAGGGTTCCGTACTCAAAGAGTAAAACTGGACCCTATTACTAAGACTCCGCTGTCCGTCTGTCTGTCTGTCACCAGGCTGTATCTCACTGATACCGTGATAGTTCCAGTTGCAATTTTCACAGATGATGTATTTATGTTGCCGCTATAACAACAAATACTAAAAACAGAATAAAATAAATATTTTTATACATAATGGTACGGAACCCTTCTTGCGCGAGTCCGACTCGCACTTGGCCGGTTTTTCAATATTATGTTCGGATATTGTGTTTCTTTTTCAGTCTACAGTAATTTTTCTGTAGTAGAATTTATTATTTCTTCACATTCGAAGCTCGAAAATCTATCTTTTCGTCAGATCGTGAACCGGCCTCGCCTTAACAGAATTGCAATAATGAAGCTTCAAATAGAATGTTAAAAATGTAAATAGCTCGATTTAGAAATTCAGTAAAACATTTACAAATCTGCGATACCGGATATTATCCTTTTTTTTTTTCGTGTGTTAATGCATTTACACATCCCGCCTGGCTGGGGAACCTGAGGGCCTACCGCGAACGGCATTCGAAGCTTTCCCTCTCTGTCGCACTTACGTACGAACTCGTAAGTATGACAGAGAGGCAAAACTTCGAATGCCTTTCGCGGTAGGCCCACAGGACGGGTATGACGGACTCCCGGGAACCGCCCGGACTACCGTCTAAAACCCCACGGTGCTCTGCGCGCTGCTCTATGGCGGAGCCACGGGAACGCTCACGCACACTTCCGCGGCTCCGCCAGCACCGGGTATTATCCTCAATCAACTGCTGATCTTGTTGTAATGTAGTTTTTTTGGGGCGTCCAAAAGATGCGTGCTTTGTTATATCACCCTCGTCTTCCCATCTCTGCTTCCACAGGTAGACGGTTTTTCTCTGAAAAATAAATTGTTATTCATAAGTCCTCCAACGGCCTCCGTAGCCCAGTGGGTAGTGACTCTGCCTACGAAGCTGGAGGTCCCGGGTTCGAATCCCGGTAAGGGCATTTATTTGTGTATTTATCACGAATATTTGTTCCTGAGTTATGGATGTTATATATGTATATAAGTATCTATATGTATGTATCTATTATATATATCGTCGCCTAGTACAGTTCCCGGCAAACAACTTGAACATGCGGGACGAAGTGGGGGGGCAGCTCGCACGTACAATTCGCCTTTGCGCAGGCAAGGTCATTTGCTCACGAAGTTTGCCGTCTACTGTACCCACAACACAAGCCTTACTGAGCTTACCGTGGGGCTAGGTTGATTTGTGTGAGATTGTCCCGTAATATTTATTTATTTATTTGGCTGCTACTACCTATCTGATGCTGACTGTAAATTTGTCAGAAAAAGTATGTAAAGGCCAGTAATCAACCGCTCGGTTCTAACGTCATTGTCGGCTCAAGATTATTTCAGCAGAGATAAAACATACCGTGGAAACTTAAATAAAAAAAGACTCAGTACCGGTATTGGCTTACGTTTTCATCAAAAGTGGACTCTGATATTCGTCTCTTTTAATAGTATTTGCTGGCAACGACAATGACGGAAAAAAAACGCCTTAAAAACGCTGAATATGCGCCTAAAAACATGTAGCCCTGTGCAAAGTTTCGAAAATATGTATACACGACATAAATGTTGAGTAAAATAAGGGTATAGGTAGGTATACATATTTTTGAAACCGTACGGCTACATATTTCGCCCTATGTATGTACACTACCTATATTTATGAATTTTATGGTGTCTAAATTTATGAGTTGATTGTTGAGGGCATAATATTGCACCTGAGGCCCTAGCACACTAGGTTTTATGTCGGCAAAAATGTACTGAAACGTCACGTAAAACGCGACATAAAACCCAGTGTGCTAGGGCCTCTGCTGCTTATATAGGTACCTACTTATATTTCACAACGTATATATATTTTCAACACACCTGCTCGTAAAGTAGGTCTTATTACAGCGTATTTACACTGATAATGCAGAATATTACCCATGCCGTGCCTTTTACATTACATTATCACACTAGTGCCTTTTCATTACATATCTTTTTAAATATTAGCAAAATAATGCAGAATATTACCCATGCCGTGACTTTTACATTACATTATCGCACTAGTGCCTTTTCATTACATATCTTTTAACATTTTCATTTTTTTTTTTTTTTTTTCCTCGCAAATGTGTTGAAAAACGTCGTATGAAACACGTGAGCATTGGTCATTACACTTCTCGTCTCCATTAAGCCTTCGCCTTCGGCTCAGGCTTAAAAACCGACTCGTGTGTAATGACCAACATAGCACACTTGTATCATAATGTACTATTATACACCTTTCGATGTTTCTTAATTTATGATCATGACGGCTTTTTTATGAGATTTTGTGGTGTAAGTATATATATTTGCCCTTGACTGTACAATATTCTTAAAAAAATAAAAGTGTATCAAGTATTATACACTAAAATGTATTCTTAGCGACCTATGACTGTTATGCGACAGGCCACACCTTACGTCCTTTCGTTTTGTGGTATTCACCACTGAGGGCCTACCGCGAACGGCATTCGAAGTTTTCCCTCTCTGTTGCACTTACGTACGAACTCGTAAGTATGACAGAGAGGGAAAACTTCGAATGCCGTTCGCGGTAGGCCCTCTGCTATAACGGGACGTCTTTCGGCTGATGATAATGTTGATCACACGACGGCCCAAGAGCTGTCGCGATGACATAGACTATCCTTCTCTTTCTAAGCGTTCTAAAATTAGAAAGAGACAGATAGTCTATTTCGCGGGTCGTCTTGTGACAGCCATACTGGGGTACAAAGAAAAACACTGATGCATTGTATAAAAACTTTACCCCCAGCTTGGAACTGAAATACTATAGTATTATATTTATGTGTCATAATAAAAAGATCTGTTTTGAGCAAGTAAGGGCATATATGCCAGTTAAGGTGAGGTAGACTCAGGCCAATGTAATTGTGTAACCATTAAGTACCTAGTGAAAAGTTCACTCAATGGAATATATTATAACCGGAAATTCCACAAACCAGCACGGCTACCACAGAACGGCCCGCGACTTGTGTCGCGGCGAGATAGAATATCCGTCTCTTTCTAATTAGAACGCTTAGGAAGAGATGGATTTAGTCCAGGGAATGAACTGATAACTTGTATGGAAAAAAACAGCCAAGTGCGAGTCAGACTCGCGCACGAAGGGTTCCGTACCATTGTCTATAAAAAAGTATAAAAAAAACACGTTTGTTGTATGGGAGCCCCCTTAAATATTTATTTTATTCGGTTTTTTAGTATTTGTTGTTATAGCGGCAACAGAACTACATCATCTGTGAAAATTTCAACTGTCTAACTATCACGGTTTATGAGATACAGCCTGGTGACAGACGGACAGACAGACAAACAGATAGACAGACATACGGACAGCGGAGTCTTAGTAAGTGGGATTCGTTTTACCCTTTGGGTACGGAACCCTAAAAATGACAAATTTGGATAAAATGTATAATAGCAGATTTTTTCTATGTAATGTTTATATTATCCATTAAATTGTAACCTAGCGAAAAAATCCAACAAAACTTCAGACATCAAAAAAAAATAACTAGCTTCTTGCTTGTTCTTTATGAAAGTAAACAGTTTAAAAAAGTTAAAAAAAATGTGAATAAATGGTTCTATCTGTATTTTGATTCATTTACATTTGCTTTATAATATCTACCTATTCAAGATAAACAATACAAAAAAAGACAATTCATGCTTTATTTAAATCTATACCTAATTAACTACTTCCTAATTTAAATTAATCCTATAGTTATGTTGTCAAATTATTTTAATTTTATCAATCAATAAATATCTCATTCTCATTTCGGATGGTAAGTTTGTTGGATTCTTGAATAAAGTATCTTCGAAGAACGCTTTAAAATGAAATAGGTACTTAAACAAAAAAAGCGTTATTATAAATTAATGTTTCTTAAAACCGTATTTTGCCTGGAGTTAGTGGAGTAGTATAATAGTCTACATATTATGTCGCCGCGACACCGCTCGCGGGCCGTTCTGTGATAGTAGTGCAGTAGTAGCCTGTGGCGCTACCACGAAAATCGAAGTTCGTATACCTGCATCCCTGTCACTCGAGCTATGTAAGTGCGATAGAGATGGAGATACCCGAACTTCGAAGCTCGTAGTTGTAGCTCCTATGTCACTTTAATCAAGAGATCACATTTTTGGTAACACTGTGATACTGATTAGATCTTAGTGAAATTAAAACTAGCGATGGTGCTAGTATTTAGCAATTTTGATCATGATTAACACTAACCTAGCCACCCATCAGGAAACAATTATGTAATTTGAATCAACTGTTATAAGCAATAGAGTTTTGTTTTAAAATCGGACTAGTATATATCTATACATGTCATTTGATGTCATGTAATGATTTGTCAGCTCCAATTTATCAGAAGCTGACTAATAGGGAACATTACGCAAAGCTCTGCGTAGGGGGCGACACTAACACAACCCGTAAACAAACCGCCATGACGTACAATGTCATATTTATTTACCTAACAAACAATAACAAATAATTGATGAAAATGCTTTAAACTACAATCGTTTTATTATCTTTCGTGTGTAAAATACCAGTACTGTGATATTAAAATGGCATCCTTATTTAAAGGTGTATGAGGGCTTTTTTTGCTTTACGACGTATTGCCGCTTCCCATAGTTTTCGTATCATCGTTTCCTTAGGAAATGAATGATGCCCTTCATTCTTGCATCCAATTACGCAGCACTGGCGCATTTTATTTATTGAAATATTTTCCTCCCTATTTGATCCAGAGTTTTGAAGGACTTGTCAAAGTTGTCAAAAAAACTGTTTACTAATTGTGTTAGTGCTGCACTCTGGCGGCAGAACATTGCAGTAATGTTCCCTATTGCTATTGTCTGGAGGCATGTTGTTGATCCAACTATGAAACGAGTTATACTGAGAAATTGCATGCACATGTGGTCGGATTGTTACATCTGTATGACAGAGGGCCTACCGCGAAAGGCATTCGAAGTTTCCCCTCTCTGTCATACTTACGAGTTCGTACGTAAGTGCGACAGAGGGAAAACTTCGAATGCCGTTCGCGGTAGGCCCTCAGACCCAATTATGACTTCGACATGTTGTACTGACAAATTGTGGTGAAATCATATAATCTGTAGATGTAAAACGCAGAACAAAATGAAAACGACTCTGTTCCAATTTAGAATAGTATACATTCCATTGAAGAGGAGGACGCCTTTTTATAGGCCTTTGGGCAGATTAATGGGCGTACTGGAATAACATGAAACTTGTATACACAATAGGATCCGCTATAAGAATAGTTTCTGTTGCTATAAAAATAATATAATTGTAATGTAATTTAAAAAAAATCTAGCCACAGAAACTTTCTGCCCAGCTAGCACACTAATCGGACATATATTTACGTTCGTTATAAGTTATACGTTACGATTGTGACCATTTTTACGTTACTTAGCTAACATGGTAATCACGCAGCATATATTTATGCCATAGCGTAAAATATACGTAGCAAAATTATTACATTCATTTCATTCGTTCAATAGTAGTCTATGGTTAGAAGCCTATTATAATACTACCTAATTAAAGAGTAATGATAAGCACTGCACAGTTTACTAAACAGTTGTTCTCCTGTATTAAGTTGTGTTATAATAGTTTCTTGTTTTTATTTACGTACCCACCCCACAAAAAGTTTTACGTAGTGGTAAGTGGTAAGTAAGTAATTTAGCGAGTGCCAAAACACATGTAAGTTTATAATTAAATCAATAATATTTGTAAATTTATGTAATATACTTTATTACAACACAAGCAAAAAATCATAATCATTGCGTTATTTATACTAATTTATAGTTAGTAATCATGATCTAGCTAAAATTAAAAATGCTAGATCATTGTTTCAGGAGACGATAGGAGTTTTGAGACTGAAACCGTATGTGTTGTGACAGAAATCGGAGAAATCCTGCAAAAAATTATATTGTTTTCATAGTGTTAAAATTTATCCGGGGTCTCGAGTGACCTACTTAAAATTTCGTCCGTCAACGACTCATATCGTCAAGTTTTATGTGCCAAAATCAAGAGCATGTTAGCATTTGACGTTAAGCAAATAGTTTTATGTGCAAGACATATAAATGGTCACATGACGGTAAAATTTTATACGTCGGTTGTGGGCATAAAACATGTGCATAAAAGTCGTCATTTTGCTAGTGTGCTAGCCGGGCTGAACTAGATATATCCGCCGATTGTGTATACCAGCCTAGCTTTATGTCGCGTTTCACGTGACATTTCAATACATTTTCGCCGAGATAAAACCTAGTGTGCTAGCTAGGCGGTTTCTCTAACCATAGACAATGCCTAAACCTATAACAAATTTTAAATAAAATATAAATGTGTGATTCATATTAAAATACAGTGTTACCAATATTCTATAAGGTTGTCCATATAAGTAGATTACCACGCATATAGTCTATATATAATTTTATGAAAGCCATATTTTTGTGACTTATTTTATAAACTGAAGATATTGATAAATAAAATCATAATCCAATTTCATGTTGTATTATTTATTCTGCTGAAGCTCACTTTGTTATCTTTCGCTGATTTACATTGAATAAGCAATAATAAATAACTGGGTTCACTAATGTAAAATTTTACTTTTTAGGTCACAAGGGCATATGTCAAACTATATTTTTTTAGATAAGGCATTCTCGCATGCTCACAACGCTACTAGTAATAGTAACAAGCATATGGAGCAAATAAGGGCCGATTCAGACCAAAATGGAAATGGCAGTGGCGCGGCGAGCACTTTCAGCGTGAAACTACTTTATCTACATACTTAAAAGACCAGTAATGCTTGAAAATCTCGCGGCCACGCGCGTCTTGTCGGCGGTCCTTCCCTGTGGGTGGAACGCTGCAACGCGCGGCCTTTTCAAGCGATACAGATCTCTATGTATGTAGATAAAAGGCAGCGAAGCGACTGCCATTTTGGTCCTAATCAATTGGCCCTAAAGATAAGTTTATTTATTTAATCATATGGCATACATTATTTGGCCTTTGAGTTTCAAAGATAAGTAGGTCACCATAACAAGGATACTAGTGATGTCTGCATTTGATGGGCAATACTCATGTGGTCATGTGTCACACACAAACAAGACATGTATTATGCAGGTAATGTCTGTGAAAATATTTTATCATGTGGCCTGGCCTGTAATCAGTGGTGTATTACATCTAGCCCGTGTAAGGCCTGTGTGCAATGATTACCCTAGCGCGCGAGTTGCGCCCCGCGGCCCCTAGGACCGCTGCCCCCGTGTGCAATGCATACCCTGCACCATACCTAAAGCTGCCTCTACTTGTAATATGCAAATGGAGCCACACAGGCAGCCAATATAGAAAAATAGTTGCTTAGTTAGCCAGTAGCAATAAATATCACAAATAAGAGTTAATGTAACAATAACAAAGCCTGAGCACTATTATAGATAAAGCTATACTTTTCATGGTTTAGGCAATGCCAAGTCATCATATTCCTTATCAACATTCTTGACCATTTCTGACGCAATAAATTCAAGATCTTCTGAAGATATTTTTTGCACCGTTTCTCCCTTCTCAGCCATGATATCTTCTATGTTCTTCTTTCCATTCATGTCACTGAACCAATTTAAGTTGTCGGCAATTAGGTGCTTATTCTCACAACCGTCACAGTTCACGATGACTACTCCCTTGTAGTAGGCAAGTTTTGTGATGAAATTAGTGCTTCTGGTGCTACATTTCTTACAAGTATACATTAGTTGGAATTTTCCTTCTAACTGCTTCTGATCTGCCTGTACGTCTGTAAACTTGGTGCTAGTTGTGCTGAAGTTTCTTGGAGATAACGTTGTTGGCGCTGGTTTCACGGGAACCACCAGGCGTCTTCCGAAATATGAATTTCCACAGCTCGGGAAGAATACCATGTTGTTTAGTAACCGTGGCGTGTGGTATTTGACCACGAAATCAATCAATGTTTTGTGCGACATATTTAAATATAATTCGTTTTTACTTTATAGTCGGAATAGTATTGCACCACTGCCAATAAAATTTCAAAATAAGCTACATGTAACATGCGCGGACATTGCCTTCCTCGTGACACTTTTGACAGCTGTCAAACAGAAATTACTGAAATCACTTTTAAAATGCTGCGCACGTCTATAATGCGTTATACTGCGTTTATTTCTTTATCTGAAACAGACTTAAAGTAAGTGCTACCAGACTTTGCAGTTTTGCGAGTTTTTTTTTATATATTCAAACTTCTTGGTAAACTGAGGGCCTACCGCGAAAGGCATTCGAAGTTTCCCCTCTCTGTCATACTTAAGAGTTCGTACATAAGTGCGACAGAGAAGGAAAACTTCGAATGCCGTTTGCGGTAGGCCCTCTGTTTTGTATGTGGGATGGTTGGTGAGATGTTACATTCGTCGTATTCGTAACATACGTTTTATTTATCCGAATACAAAAGCAAAAAGTAAGTGAAAGTATTCAATCGTTAGGTATTTTTTTTACCACGATAGTGGCAGGCCAACTAGATTATAACGCCATTCATGTTAGGTACTTTGATTTTTTTCTGACAAGACATATCGCGTCGCGTATTTAGTGAACTGTACTCTAGCAACACTAGCTAAAGCTAAATACATAGAGGGAGAATAGATAGAGGGAGTCACCCACACATACACACATGAGTGACAAAGATGTATGCATAGGCAATACCGCAAGTGGGAACGAGATACAGTGTCATATTTTCTGTCCCTCATCGCATAAACGGATTTTTTGTTTGCCACCAGCTTGTTTGCCACCACACCAGTCAAAATTTGTACTGAATCTGACACCACCATGACGTCACCGATATAATACGACTAAATTATAAATGACATTAGACGTCAAGAATGTATTAGCTTCTGATACTTCTTAATTTAGTATGGTTAATTTACCATCGTCTCTTTTGGGTATACGCTAGAACGCCATCTATATATCCTCTATCTACGGCAAAATAGTAACCTTAAATTTGTGTAAATCATGTAAGAAATAAAATCTAAATTCTTCAACGTTGTCACTAATCCAACCAAAATATGTGTAAAACAATGTAATAGAAACAAACAGCACCTAAACATACCTCCATTACGAAACATTTGATTCAAGTTTTTAGTGCCCATTTATTTCAGCGCAAAATGGATTCGGTATGGTTTACTGCTGGGTTATCTGATGAAATTATAAAGAATGACGACGTATTTACGCAAACATCAAGCATTGTTACCGGTTAGTATACATACTATTACGTATTTAGTACGATTTTAAATATAATTATTTACTACCAATTATGACTGATTTATTGCCGATTGAATGTATCAAGTATATTTGTTTCGTCACCTAGCAGGATTGTTTTCTAATTACACGGCCTTGGCCCCGCAACAATTTAATTTCTTATCATTTGTTATTGGGTAAACTATAGATTATATCTTCATTGCCTCTATTTGACTAAATAAGATTAAGACCCCAAATTGTCCACTAGCTATATGCATAATAGTTAATCATATAGCTAGAATGAATAAGAAAGAAGTAACTAAATATTATACTCAATTCAGTTATTTGGTAGCTGTGTGTCACAGACAGATATACTGATACACCTTTTAAACTTATAATGTTATAATATCTCTCATTGAATTGAAAGTTAAAACACATAAAAATGAAATATCCAAGTCTTGTTATAAATTGACAATCTCATATGCACTTTGTGTAATCTAAACTTACATTAATTTCCAGACATCATATCCTCTACCTTAGACATAACACGCCTTGTAGAAAACATGGCCGGAGTCCTAACAAACAAAGAACCGGAAAACCGTGAAAAAGGGATGAGATTCTACACAAAACTCTTAAAAGAGTTACCAAGAGATTATTTATCCGAAACCCAAGTGAAGTACATATCTACATTTTATATAGACCGGTTAAAAGATAACCATAGAGTGATACCAGCGGTCTTGGAAGGGTTTTTAGCTATTATTGATATGAAAAACTATGATTTGCAAAGCAGCGGGGAGTTTTTTACTATGCTGTTCCGAGAAGTACCTTGCCAGTCCCAAGTAAGACAGGACAGGAATAATATATATTTGATTATACAGAGGCTGATTGAAAAAGATATAGAATGTAAGTATCTTTTGTTTTTACATACCATCTAATTAAAACTCAAGGCAAGAAATGCTGTACTTATGAGAATTTAAGTATCCATTTTGGATTACTCAAAAGTAGCCAATACAATTATATGACAATACTGTGGAAATGTAGCTATTACAAAACTATAAAAATTCTAAGGACCTAAATACAAAATGTCTGCCATCTGAACTTTCAAATACTATAAGTTTTCAACTCTATCTAGGAAATTAGGAACAGAATTTTCACATTTTCATTGTAAGGTGAACATTAATGGATATGTAGGGGTTTTGCTGAATGCAAATGCCAATGATTTTAAAAACTCTTCAGTTTGGAGTTCAGCTTTTTGTATCGCCCACACCCAGCTCGCATATTGGCAAATGAGACATAATAATAATTTATTAGCATAATTTAATTCACTAGTTTTCCTTTACAGACATGAAAACCTTGGGGCCAGACTTTGTCTATGGATTTATATCAGCAATGGATGGCGAGCGAGACCCACGTAATTTGCTGTTTCTGTTCAGTATGCTGCCAATGTTCCTACGGCATATACCACTAGGACATTTAGTTGATGAAATGTTTGAAGTGATTTCATGTTATTATCCAATTGATTTCCACCCGTCTCCGGATGATCCAGCGGCGGTGTCTAGGCAAGATTTGGCTGATGAATTGTGCCCATGTCTATGTGCTATACCAGAGTTTGGGGAACAATGCATGATATTGTTAATAGAAAAATTGGATTCCAGCTTAAGGTTGGCTAAACTTGATTCGTTGAAGCTATTGGTTAGTTTATTTTGTTTAATTTTTCGTAAATGATTTTATTTTGTAATTATAAAATTGGTCTTTAAATATCTGTCTTACAACAAAGTTTTTCCTATCAAAGTGGGCTGAATTTTATTGTTTTGCCTGAAGTGTGTATATTTTTGTTTTCAGGAAAAAAGCTGTAAAACTTTCCATGCAGAAGCTTATGATCCCTTCTTGAAAGCTCTATGGTGTTCAATAAACCGGGAAATATCTCATAAAACCGATGAAGAACTTAAAATGGCGGCCCATAAAGCACTATCAGCTTTAGTCGCTAAACTAGCAACTTCCTCCAACACCAATCAATCATTCGAGAATTTCGTTAAAGGAATCCTTATTTCCATGCAAACTGCCATGGCAGAGGCATCCACAGTTGCCCAGTTTGTTCAAGCTACTAGAGTGTTACTGACAACAGCTAATTCTTCAAAAGAACCCTGCGTCATTATAACCAAAGCTATGATCCCGGCCGCTATAGCATTCTACGAACTAAATCCCACGCCGAAATTGCAAATAGCAACATTGGACTTCTTAGGTGATCTATATGACTTGGCTGTACATTGGGAGATATTGGACGAAATTCATAAGCAATTCATTGAGATACCTCAGTTATGTTTAACTGCTGTTAGTCAACCATTCAAGGAATACCAAATAGCAGGTTTTAAAACTATGATTAGAGTGAAAAAAGTTTTGCAGACAGAATTGGTTGTGCCATTTGTGGAAGTATTAGTGCATAACATACAACATAGTCAGGAGAATGATGTACTAAGTGTGAGCGTCGAGGCAGTTCACGCTATAGCTAAAAAATATCCAGAATTAATAATGAAATTAGTAGTAAAAGGCAAATGCGACTTAGAGAATTTAACCCAAGACAAAACTGCTTTGCAAAAACGACTGAATTTACTATCCAATTTGGCAAGCATTGATGACTTCACTAAAGTGATTATAGAAGAAATGCTGAAATTGATCACTTCTCTTGACCGAGAGGCTGTTAAAGTTGTCGAAGCGTTGAGTGTATCCATGTCGAATTCGAGTCTGTACACTGACCTGAAATTGACCCAAATTGAAAGTGACCATGGTCTCATAGACTCAATACTTTCCTGGTTAATGAATGAAACTCCGTCAAACAGGAAGGAATCTTTAATTCACGGTTATTATTTAATATCGACAACGGTAGGAAGTTTACTGGCTGAGAAACAATGTGTTGTGTTGACAAAACACACTCAAACCATTTTAGATAAATGTAAAACAGAAGAATGTTACTACCTTATCTTAGAATCCTTGTATAATTCGTTACATCGAACAGTTTTTGAGCCGAATTTTCCTGAAATCATGTTGTTAAGTTTGAAATTGGCGTTGTCTAGCGAGGATGAACTTATTAGAAGGAAAGCATGTGTTTTAGTAGCCCATTTTCTGAACAAAGCGGATTACGGAGAGAAATTCGAAATCCTCTATGATCAATTGAAGACCTATCTATCATGTTGTAATAGAGATAATGACAAATTATGTCCCAGGATTATAATTTTGTATGGATGGGTGGCGAAAGCATTAGTATTGAGAGGAAGCAACTTATTCCAATTTTGGTTAGAGAAGGTAAGTTATTTACATTGCTACACTAGATTTTTTTTATCTATTAAAAACCCAAATTAATTAAATAGTAACATGCGGCATTTACATGTTGTTGAGGCTCTGAAAGCCGGCCGTATTAAGGATATGCCTTAAAAGGGGCATGATATTATGTACATCTCTTTCTATCATATAATTTCGTCCCACGGGCTCGCAGAGATAGGCCCAGTGTGTAAAATACCGCGTTTAATACAATAATCGTAAATGACTATCCAAGTCAGCCTAAGTTGAAAAACCCGGACATTTTCATTTCAAAGTTCGATATCTCAAAAACGGCTGAACCGATTTTGTTGAAACATAGCTAATCTCGAACACGTCAGCTTTCGGACAAAAAAAAACCGCATTCAAATCGGTCATCGGTCACATACACACTCAGACAGGAATACCCCTCTTTTTCCGTCGGTGGTTAAAAACCTAGTTAACTAATAAATATCCTACTAAATTAATCCCATAAAAAATATTCCATGTAAAAATAGGCCAAGTCTCGAAACTCTTTCACAGTAAAAAGTGGTGAGATATTTCGTAGAGCCAAGTCAGGCATTCTTATTAATCTTTATTTGCTTGCTAAATAAAATTCTGCGACTTGGGAATCACACAACTTTACTGCATTTACAAATTTTTGCATAGGTACCTAAAACTATGTAAGTGTGATTGCCAAGTCACAACATTTTATTTAGCAAGCAAATAAAGATTAATAAGAATGCCTGACTTGGCTCTACGAAATATCTCACCACTTTTTACTGTGAAAGAGTTTCGAGACTTGGCCTATTTTTACATGGAATGTTTTTTATGGGATCTCATTTCTTTTTGTAGACTTTTTATGGGAATGTTATTTTACCAACCGCAAATGACGTTTGTATTGTTTTGCAGGAAGGAACTGCAAAAGTGACTTTGTAATCGCATCTATTTGTATAGGATTACAAACTTACTTATGCAGTTGATATATCTCTGAAACGTGACTGAAATTGCAATATTTTTAGGTTTTTTATGAGTTACTAGGCTAAAAACTAATTTCGTTTGAAATTTGGAGCTTGTGGGTTTGCTAGAAGTACCTTAGAATTAGCGTGATCATTATCAGTGAGTATGTCAGTGACAAAACTAACGAACTTTGACGGACAATAGTTCTTAAACTAAAAGTTCAAATTTAATGATATTGATATTATATGTTAGCCATATTATATGTTATACATAACATATTCCTGAAAATTCAGGGTTCTAGCTTTAGCCAGCACAAAATTACATGATGTTGAAAATGGCCTGAATGGCTTCGAGAAAAGGATGGTACGGCCGTGCCTCTTTGTTTTGCTCGACTTGGCGGGGGCACTGCCGTGCCCCCAGAGCAAGGTCGCCATGCAATATGTAGTATGACCACCGTGCATGAACAACTTCGTACAGTCAAGGGCACCACTATGTATTTACTCAGTTTCATAGATATGTAAACTACAACCTTATTTTTTAAGTTTCTATCAAAGAGGAAAATTGAAAGGTTATTCGCCACGAGCGGGATTTGAACCCGCAACCTCTGGAATCCGTCCATTGCTCTTATCCAACTGAGCTACCGTGGGTCCCGCCAGTGGCAACGAATCTTAGAATTTCGTTAGCGGACGTTTCTGCTTAGTATAAATTTACAACCTTATTGTTGCAGAAATAAGGTCTGTGTACAGTCGCCATCACATACATCGGAGCAAACAAGCACGTCACAAACATCGGAACACACCTCTATTATCAAGGCATTAGGGTGCATGTGCCGATATTTTTGAACACCTATAGTGTACCTATGTATGTGATGGCGACTGTACATATATTTGAGACTTTGTGGTGTACACATATTGGTGCCCTTGACTGTACATTGGCCTGCTTGGATTCCTTTGTCGCTCACAATACGTCAGAGCGTGGGCGACAAATATATTTGTAGTTAAATGTGATTATTTTTTTTATAAAAAAAAATTCTTCTTACAGATAACAACAGTACTGTCAGTACCAGAATACAGCATGATAAGTGCAGAAGCAATCCGCCTCATAATGACTGACGCCACAGACTACCTAAGCAGTAAACACCACTGCAGAATCAGTTTACTGTACAGACAGAGGATGTATCAGAATTTCTCCACTCTCGCCCATAAGATAGAAGCATCGGATAATACGAAAGAGAATATTTTACTAAGCTGGGCTCATGTATTGGGGAAAACACCTAAGAATGTACTTAATAGTGAAGTGAATAAGGTAACTTGACTCCATAACTTATATTATAACAATAATCAGCCTATATACGTCCCACTCCTGGGCACAGACCTCCTCTTATGGATGAGAGGAAACGGGCAGTAGTCCCCACGTTAGCCCAGTGCGAGTTGGAGACTTCACATACACTTTTGAATTTAACTATAATAAAAATTAGGTCAATTAGATTTTAAACTCGCAATTTTTGTCTACTGAATTGAATTACCCGTGTTCAGTCAAGTGCAACAATCCTCTCATAAACATGTACCAGTACCTTAAGGGGCTCACAGCTCCCCTTCGATCTGTTACCGTTCGTTTTTTCGTGTTTTTTTTGGCTTACCGTATTAACAACAACGAGGTTAACCGAAATAGTATCCCATATTTACTTCAAAACTCATAGTTTTTGAGAAATATGGCACTAAACATTAGCAGTTTTAGGCCAAAAAAACCAGTTTTTTGGACGTAACTTTTGTAACAATGAGTTAAAAATAAAAAAAAAACTCTCTTGGGTTGTTAGAAACGTCAAAAAGGAACAGTTGCATGTAAATTTCATATATAAAAGTGCATAAACAACATACTAATATCGAAAACAGAGCTTTTTTGGACCATGTTTGAATAAATCATAAAAAAAAAATATACATTTTTTTCCAAACAACTCTCTTGCAAAATTAGATAAAGTATTGAAGAACCGATTAACGTTTGTGACATAAATATATCAACTCGAAACTCATCAAAACTAGTCAAAAAGCGCGTGGAGCCCATTTACTCCAGGCAAAATACGGTTTTGAAAAACATTAATTTATAATAGCGTTTTTTTTCTTTATATCATTTTAAAACATTATTCTAAGATGCTTTATTCAAGAATCCAACAAACTTGCCATCCGGAAGTATTTAAATAGATTTAAATAAAGCATGCATTGTTTTTTTTAATATATTTATTTTGAATATTATAGAGCAAATGTAAATGAACCGAAATAAAAATAAAACCATTTATTAATATTTTTTCTGTCTTTTCAAAAGCTAGTTAAGTTATCATTTTTTTGATGTCTGAAATTTTGTTGGATTTTGTCGCTAGGTAACTATTTAAGTAACTATTTAATTGACAGACGACCACTTTAGCCTAGTTGGTAGTGAACCTACCTACGAAGCAAGAGGTCCTGGGTTCGAATCCCGGTAAGGGCATTTATTTGTGTGATGAGCACGAATATTTGTTCCTGAGTCATGGATGTTTTCTATGTATTTAAGTATTTATTTCTCTATATAAGTATCTATATCGTCGCCTAGTACCCATAGTACAAGCTTTGCTTAGTTTGGGACTAGGTTGATTTGTGTAAGATTGTCCGCAAATATTTATTATTATTATTATTATTTATTTAATTGATAATATATCCATTACAAAAAAAAAATCTGCTATCATAAATTATTTCCAAATTTGAAATTGTTTCCATACAAGTTGTCAGTTCCTTGCCTGGACTAATTAGTCCGCTGAGCTATGGGACATATTTATGAGTAAGTTGTATGTACCCATATTTTTACACTTGACTGTACAGTCAGCATCAAAAGTAGCTACGCAATCGAAGACGTCAAAAGTTCTTATTCCCTTTTAATACAGACTTGACGTCTTGGTTTGCGTAGCTACTTTTGATGCTGACTGTACTTCAAAAAGTGACCTATCGGTACGGCAAGTGACTCCCAGGTCGAGCTACCATTAGTAAAATAGAAGTATACTCGTAGTTTTAATATATTTCCAACTGAAATTATTCGTTTTTTCTCCTGTGTTACGTTCGTTGCTACTCCAAATATTCAGTGTGGATCTAAAAGTTAATTTGCCAATGTAACATTTGAAAACCTAAAGACCCCAACAAGCTACTAAAGTTTAAACGGATTTTAACTAAATGGTCCAAATAAAAGTGTGAGGAAAACATTAAATCAGACTAACTCATCTAACCCTTGCAGCATTGTATGTATCTTATAAAATACACAACTGTAAGGAATCGGTTAATTTAACGTAGTAACCGTACCGGCTTGCGCGGCGTGGGTAGGCCCCCCGCAAGGTGGACTGATGACCTGGTAAAGGTCGCGGGGGTCCGCTGGATGCGGGTGGCGCAGGACCGGCCATTGTGGCACTCTTTGGGGGAGGCGTATGTCCAGCAGTGGACGGCTTTTGGCTGATATGATGACGATGATGAACGTAGTAACAGTTCTTTATTATACGTTATAAGGTATGTTGTGAGCCCGTCGCAGTAAAAGAAGAAAAGGAGAAGATTAAGATATCGAGACGTTATTGTTGCCACAGCTGGACTTATTTGGTCAAGCTGTGCTCGCAGAAACAAGTGGAGTTATTCGCGAACAGTTCGAATGTTACGTAAGCATGCTTTTATCCTTCCTATCCTACCTTTAACACATTCACTGCCGACAATACTACGTGCCAGAAGTCTGCTCATCGCGATGTCATAATAGGGAACTTGCATCTTTTTATTTTATTTCGAAAATCAAAAGTATGATCCAGAGGCATATCAACTGTAAAATTAAAACTTTCTTATGATTTCTTTTTCTGATGTTATATGCATTTGAATTCTGCACGCGCCGGCACCCCCCGAAAACGCTCTATATTAAACGGGCTTATGCTATGATGTCACAACTTATATTCTCGGCGCGTTTACTATGGAGTAAGTCATTAATTTGCAATTATCTCCACAAAATTATATATCCTTATATATACAGTCAAGGAACTTAGTTCCCTACCCACATCGTTGAAATGTCGTTAGAGATTCGCAATGCATTAAGGTCGAAAATTCTAATTCAGTAATAGTATTGAAGTGTCAATATTCGCATTACAGATTAACCTCTTTCCGAAAAGTTAACATTTGCTTTTTTTCTACGTGTGTCATGTGTCAGTGTCAATAGAAAAAATTGTAAAATAATTTTCACCTTCTTAATTTGAAAAATAAAATGCTTGCCGCTAATCGTGAACTATTAAGAGCTCAAATAGTGGAGTTACCTACACCAGGAAGGAATAGAAGATTCATGACCACGTTCAACGTTTGATTTTTTGTAAAGAATGGATGGTTTTAATGCTGAATTTGCCGAACAGGATGGCTTTATTTAATGTTCTAGCCATAATAAAAAAATACTGCCTTTCAAATCACCGGATCAACTTTATTATCACTTTTTCTCAATTATCTCTGAAGTGGTTAGACTGGATTTATCTGAGTTTGAAGTTAAGCGACACATATATACATTTCACATATATACTTTTTCGATTGATTTGCGTTTAGTTTCAATTTGTATGGCAACGCGTAGTGCCTAATAGTTACCACCAGAGGCGCTGTTCGCGTTTCCATACAAATTGAAACTAAACGCAAAAGCGTCCGCAAACGTGTATGTATCGATAAAACTTATACTAGAGCTACTGAACTCCAGGAGGGTTGTCGATAGTGAAAGTGTTAGTCCTATAGATGTTTACGTAATACTCGAACGGCCCGTACCGTTACTTTATAGGGGGTAATTAATAGCATATATTAAAGCAGTGTTTTTCATGGTGCGACCCCCTTAGTATGGAAATATATTTCGCTATCCAGCTACCTTCCGCTGTTATTATGTTATTTACTTACATTTTTTTTTTACTTATTTTCAGTCCACACGTTAATTAAACTTTAATAATAGATACAAGTGATCGTGAGGCTAAGAGGCAGAGATAAAAAAAAACACTGAACTAAAGAGTTATAATATAATTGTGTTAAGGGGCTCCACGCGCTTTTTGACGAGTTGAGTTGATATTCATCCGTCAAAACTATAGATATATTTATGCCATAAACGCTTGTCGGTTCTTCAATCCTTGATCTACGTTTGAGAGTTTTTTTCAAGTTTTTTTTTATGATTTGTTCAAACATGGTCCAGTCGCCATCACATACATCGGAGCAAACAAGCACGTCACAAACATCGGAACACACCTCTATTTTCAAGGCATTAGGGTGCATGTGCCGATATTTTTGAACACCTATAGTGTACCTATGTATGTGATGGCGACTGTCCAATAAAGCTCGGTTTTTGATATAAGTAAATTATGCACTTTTATATATTAAATCTACATATAACTGTTCCTTATTGATTGTCTCTAACAACCCACGAGAGATATTTATTTTTATTATTATAAATACATGTATTATACATGTAAACCTTCCTCTTGAATCACTCTATCTATTAAAAAAACCTTCATCAAAATCCGTTGCGTAGTTTTAAAGATCTAAGAATACATATGGACAGACAGGCAGCGGGAAGCGACTTTGTTTCATAAAATGTTAGTGACTAATTTTCACAAAAGTTACGTTCAAAACTGTTTTTTGGCCTAAAATTGCTAAAGTTTGGTGCCGTATATCTCGAAAACTGTGAATTTTGAAGTTAATAATAAACCTTGTTTTTAATACGATAAGCCATGAAAAACACGAAAAAACGGACAGTTACAGATCGAAGGTCATTGGGAGCTAGGAGCCCCTTAATATAATATCGTTATAATGTTAAGGGCCAAATATGCTGAAACATTACGATTATATCATTTCTGCTCGGAAATCCGAGCAAGTTAGGTTATTTTAGAACTACGTTGAAATAAGCCTTATCCTATTCAATGGTAATTTTACTCAGGCAAATTATAAAAATAAAATATATCCTTCGGAGAAAATATAGAGATAAATCCTTGTACAGTCACCATCACATACATAGGTACACTATAGGTGTTCAAAAATATCGGCACATGCACCCTAATGCCTTTGTTCCGATGTTTGTGACGTGCTTGTTTGCTCCGATGTATGTGATGGCGACTGTACTAATGCAATAATGTTTTCACCTCACTAGCTCGGAAAGTCCTTTTTGTTTGTTTGTTAACTATTGAGAAAATCGCTTTTTATCCACATGTGAAGAAAGTAGACGTAGAACGTTAAGAGTACTATGACGTAGAACGTTAAATGTTTATTTTTGTTTTTTGTAGGTATATTTTATGACATATTTTTGTTTAACTTTTATTTTTCACGTTTTTTACTTTTTTTTACGTGTCTTATTTTTTTTTTACTTTTTTTTTTTAACTTTTTAAAACTTTTTTAAAACTTTATTTTACTTTTATTTTTGTTTTTTTTTACTTTTTTTTACCCTTTTTCTTATTTTCCTTGCTGTAGTGAGGTGAAAAGATTTGTGTTATACACGGGTGAAAAGTTATTTTACGTCTCGTGTGTTGAAACACTCGCTACGCTCAGGATTCTATTTTTGAACCACTCGCTTCGCTCGTGGTCAATCATAGAGTCCTTTCGCTAGCTCGTGTTTCAAATGAACACTCGCAGGTAAAATACAACTTTCCCCCCTTGTATAACAAATAACTATTACCTTACCACTTAACTAAATTGTTTGCAGGTGGTGTCCCTAGTGATCGACTCCCTCGAGTACGACAATAAGGATCTGTTGTTGGTGATGGCCGATGTGTTGTCGTATCTGGTGCAAGCGAAACACGTCGCTGTGGCGGATAGCATACAGACTATTTTGCCGCGGCTGGTGAAGTTGTCTAAATATGTTAAATCTATGGTAAGTTATATTAACCCTTTGTATTCCAGCAATCCGGTGTACGAAGGCCTGGTCTCCCAACGACATACATGTATGTCGGCATGTGTGGTCCCATTGGTTCAGCTGTCAGACCTGGATAATGAACCCTGGTGTATTTTGTATATAAGATTCATTTTCATTTGGGTACATGTAGGTCATTGGGATTCCAGGGTAAAAAAAAATTACCCACGTGTGGGACCTGCCGGCCGACTCACATGTGAGTCGTTGGGAGACAAAGGGTTTGAAAAAAGTCAAATCAGCTTCTTTTTAACCCCCGACGCAAAAAAAGGAATGTTATAAGTTTGACGTGTATTGTGTGTCTGTCTGTGGCATCGTAGCTCCTAAACGAATACACCGATTTGAATGCGGTTTTTCTATTCGAAAGCTGATATAATCGAGATGGTTCTTAGCTAAGTTTCAACAAAATCGGTTTAGCCGTTTTTGAGATATTGAACTTTGAAATGAAAATGTCGGAGGTTTTTCAACTTTTATATACTTGAAAGGTTTAGGTACTTAACTAAATGTAAACCAGTGTTTTTCAACCTTTTTCATGGCGCGACCCCCCTAGAGTAAGAATCCAAGCCACCGCGACCCCCCTGGGGGTCGCGACCCACAGGTTGAAAAACACTGATGTAAACAAACAAAACCACGTGACTTGGTCATTCAACTAGCAACCTTTTGTATCTATGGTATTATCTTATTGGCTGAATGGCCAAGTCACGTGGTTCTTTTTGTTTACATTTTTTTTTTTTTTTTTTCCGTGTTGTGGCTTTTTGCTGCTTAGGCACTTTGCCAATGTCAAGTGGGGGAAGTTTTGGCTTTACGGTTCCGTGGAGTGCACCTAATAATTTTGCCCCAGGGACTAATTGTACGTAACGACCATATTTGAATATTGGTAATAAGTGGATAAAAGAGTGCTTATATATATTCATAAATAGTTATAATTTGATATTATTTTTATCTATAATTTAGTTAAGTACCTAAACCTTTCATGTATACGTGGTAGTTATTATGAAACGTCAAAAATGGCGTTAGTATGGAATTTGTAGGGATCACTGTGTCGTGACATCACAAACAAACAACGTCCTTATCGTTAGTTTTTATGAGTTTAAACATCTTAAAATACCAAACATAAATGAAAGCTTGATCCTTTCCGAGTATTTTTGTAATGTTTATCTGTTGCTAATGAAAAAACCATTTATTTTCACTGTTGTCAAATACCCAATTAGAGAAATTTATGAAGACTTAGTAAGCTATTAATGTTATGTCTTAAAAACCTTAATATCCTATACTGGGTCTACTGTGTATTATGGAGGGTTATTTTTTAAATCGTGGTCCAGTTAAACAACGGTGCAATGTGTTGATTTATTTTCAGACCAATTTTTATTTTGAAATTAGTTCTTTCATTTCTGGATTTAAATTGAATTTATCTCATAAAGCAGTGTTTTTCAACCTGTGTATATGTATTTTTATGTTTTTCATACTAAGGTTTAAAAAAGCTCACCATGCACGGACATTCTAGAAAAGTTGTATTAATAAAAAGCACGCAATTTTTTACACTTAAGAGGGCGTTCATGCACACTAGCGCCACTGGTAAAGTAATTGTGATTATTTAAATTAAACGATAGATATATTTAAAAAAGGAGACCGTTATACACTGTATTTCGTATTTAAGTAAGTACCTTGTGAATATATCAAACTAGTTTTTATGTTGCTGGATTTGTCGATCTATGAACTCAAAAGAAAAACTGCCGTTTTAACTTTGGACGCATAGATTGACGAATCCAGCAACGTAAAAACTAATATGATGTATTCACAAACTACTTAAATATGAGATACAGTGTATAGCGGCCTCTTTTTTAAAATATCTATCGTTTAATTTAAATAATCACAATTATTTACCAGTGGCGCTAGTGTGCACATGAACACTCTCTTAATAATATTCCGTCTTAGCGAATTGAATATGCATCTTCCCTTACAAGTCTTACACCGATGTTCAACAGCTTGCAAAAGATTAAACACCTAATTTTAATTTCCTTTTCAGGATGTCAGAATAAAAAGCCTTCAATGTCTCTACGACATAGCGACCACATATCCAACACTGTTGCTACTTCCATACAAACAAGATGTATTGTTGGACCTAGCGCCATCTCTGGACGATAAGAAGCGTTTGGTTCGCAATATGGCCGTCAAAGCTCGCACGAGATGGTTCCTCGTAGGCGCGCCTGGGGAAGTTAATAATATTAATATCAGTGAAAATTGAGGTAGGACAGATTGAATGGAATGTTGTATCAGCGCAGAGTGTTCGGCTACTGTTGTAGTGAAAAAGCTAGACGGGTGGGTATGCTATCATTACATATTCAAGAGTAGGTATGATACGGGAAATACTTAATTTTAATCGCTTGTGATTCCTGGAGCACGTTCTCCCAGCCGCGGTATCGCCAGATTTATACGCCATTTTTTCGTTGCCATCATCTCTTAGCGGGTCACAATTGGATTCAAAATAGCCAGAAATTGTTAAATATTTTCTTACTGGACCTGGCCTAAGGCTCTCTACGAGGTACGATGTACCTGTTAGGTCTCTAATCAGGTTTTCATCCATGACATGGTTTGAGATCAAGGCGCCAGAAAGCGCCACTTAGCGCTTTTATCACATTCAAGCGTTACAATTCGAAATCCGTTGACAGCGCATGCGAGAATAGGTGCTACGCGCGACCGTAAACCGTATCAGGGCACCCGAATTGGTCACCTCACGTGTGCGTTGACCCTAAGAAGGCTGCATTAATTGTTCTGCTGTCGTAATGACATGGCATCTAAAATGACGACATGTTGAAAACTGCCCACTAGGGCAATAGGTGTGACTCTGGACGCATGCTCAGCCGAGCGGCTCCCCGAGCCGTCTACACGCTCGCCCGAGCGGCTCCTCGAGCGAGCCACTCGCATGCTCGGCCACATGCGCTCGGTCGAATTTGCTCGCCGAGCGACGTCTACACTCAGCGCGCACGCTAGGGCTAGCCGCGCTCGGCTGAGCATGCGTCCAGTGTGGACAGACCTGATGATATTATGAGACATGAATTATATTCCCAGACATCAATTATATAACCATATGTTACTGAAATGCACATTCTGCTTCAAATAATATCGCGCTTAGTAAAAAAATGTTAGAATATTAGTTAAAATTGTTATGGCGAAACACAGAGGAGACAAAATAGTCAAGTTTGATAGACAAACGACTTTAACACTTCTCACATAAGCCATAATACCCAATTGCGCCCATGGGCAGTTTTAAACCTAATCGTTTTTATCTAGATTAAATAATAAAAAAATACAGAACACCAAAACACACGAGACAAAAAGAGTAGGGCGAAAACTTGATTTGTTCGTCCATAAAATTATTGATCTGATGGCACTCTAACTCTAAGTTCAGAGTCAGGATTAGCCACGCGCTAATTTCAAAGGCCAAGTGTATGCAATAACAACCGTTCATGAATTTTCGCAACTTCATATTATCTGCACTGCACCTGAGCGTTTTTCAAAAAAAGTGTACAAAACAACTTTTTTTTTTAATTATTTTTTTTTTTGTGTTTCTTACTCAGAATCTTTGTTACTATCGATCCTCATACAAGAAAAAAAGTGTCCTAAATATTCCATTCCAGATCGTCACATTTTTGTATGCAGTCTTTTTTTATTTATATGATCGTGACGCACTGGAAGAAAAAAATTACATAGTAAAATCTGGAAACTTTTTTTCTTGTATGAGGATCGATAATATCAACGATTCTGAGTAAGAAAAACCAAAAAATTTCGAATTCTGAAAAAAAAAAGCTTTGTACACTTTTTTTGAAAAACGCCCACCTAGCTAGGCGTGTGTCGAATCGAGGCTCTGTATTATGTTATGTTGTTATTTATCTGTGAGGCCAGTGAGACGGGATTAAAACCAAATTGAGAGTAAAAAGTTACTTATTTTGTACATAAAATGATAATACCAAAATCTGACGAACGTAACGAGTAAGATGATTCCGTAAATGTGAATTTCAATAAAATCGAATCATGGTTTTTATCCCGCCTTGTTGGCTTTCGCAATAAATTGAACTGTAAGTGAACATTATTTTGTTGATAATAAATATTATACCTGAGTGTATTTCTTATTTAAAGCTGATCTGGCCAACCAAGTCTCATACCTTGTACAGTCGCCATCACATACATAGGTACAATATAGGTGTTCATCGGCACATGCACCCTAATGCCTTGAAAATAGAGGTGTGTTCAGATGTTTGTGACGTGCTTGTTTGCTCCGATGTATGTGATGGCGACTGTACTACTACTAATAGGGAATGGATGAACATTTTAGAAGTGCCTGATTATTTTTTTTGGTGATAGGAATAACCTTCCTTAGCACCAGAAAAAAGTTACAGACTTTTCAGCTGCGTCAATTATTTTTGAAAAATATAAACAGTTTCCTCACTTGCGTTTAGGGTTTAGGACGGCGAATGAGACACTTTCCTTGATCCGTCTTATATGACAATTTTTCTTTTTAATATCCGACCCTGAATCATTGCCAGTGTCAGTTTACCACAGATTTTTAAGATATTTTTTGTAATATGATACGGATCAAGCAAAGTGTCTTATTTGCCGTCCTATACCCAAAACTAAGTGAGGAAACTGTTTATATTTTTCGAAATTAATTGACGCTGCTGAAAAGTCCTTTTTTTCTGGTGCTAAGGAAGGTTATTCCTAGCACCAAAAAATAATCAGGCACTTCTAAAATTTTCATCCATTCCTAATTATTACTAAGTATCGATTACAACATTCATTGTCAAGAATCGCTACGCACTACACTACACTCGCAGCCGATCGCGTGGTTTTCCTTATACAGTCCATTGTAAAAATATGGGTGCATTAAAATACTCAAAAATATGTCCCAATGATCTTTATGCAGTTGTAATAAGAAATTCGTACGATATTTATGAAACGATTTATTCGATACATATTTTTGCACTTGACTGTATGTAGCGGAAAGCGACTACGGCGTAGGCGCCCGCTAAGCGAGTTCCTGGCTGTGAAAGTGTTACTTACCCTCATTCAGCGGCACATCTGCATGTCTCTATTTGCCAACACAGCGAATCCTCACGTGAATAAAGGGTCGGCAACGCGCTTGTGATTCTTCTGGAGTCACAAGTGTCCATAGGCGACGGTACCAGCTTAACATCAGGCAGGCCGTAAGCTTGTTTGCCACCGTCTTTGTATAAAAAAAAATAAAAAAAACATTCTTGCCTCTACAAACAGTTATGTTATCTGCTACGAGCGTAGCGCTACCCTACCGTTTGGCAGTGAATGTACACGCTACACTAGTAGCAGATCCCGTGGTTTTCCTTGTGTGTAGCGGAAAGCGACGACGGATAAGGCGCCCGCTAAGCGGGTTCCTGGCAGTGACAGTGTTACATTCAGCGGCACATTCTTTCCTCTACGATCAGTTATGTTATCTGCTACGAGCGTAGCTTTACCCTACCGTTGGCAGTGAATGTTACCACATTCACTGTTAAGAATCGCTACGCGCTACGCTCGTAGCCAATCACGTGGTTTTTTCGCTAAGTAGAGGAAAGCGGCGAAGGCGCCCGCTCGGCGGGTTCCTGGCAGTGTATGTGTTAAACCATTCAAAGCGAATCACGACACACATACTTACGTTAAAGCGCTGCGGGCTGGTGTTGTGGATAACGCTCATTTCGAGGCTTATATACTCGAGCCTTAAAGACTCCCGAGGCTTCACGGTCACGCTAATCTCGTAGCGCTACGCCGTAGTCCGTAGCAGATTAAACCTCGTATGTAGAGGAAAGCGCTCGTAGCGCTCTGACGCATATTTGTCGTCATGGGCACTGAATGGGTTAAGAACCGTGTTGGTTTATTTTACGCATATGAATGCAAAATATTGACTTTTCGTCACTTGAGTCTTTAAGCCTCGGGAGTCTTTAGGGTTCGAGTCTTAAGCCTTCTTTGCATGGTGATGGAAATTTCCATCATAACATTGTCCTGTTAATTAAAGGTAGTTTTGCGGGAGATTCATATTTATTTTAAGACTTTTATGTTTCAATAACAGTATAGCTTGAAATGGAACGTATTTGTGATATGCTTAAGGTCAGAGTTTGCATAATGATGGAAATTTCCATCATATCAAAAAATAAAGATATCATGTAAAACTTACCTCATATATATTTTTTAATATTTTTACCGAAATGTGGAGGTCATCTGACATTATCGTGATTTATTTCAAAAATAAATAAAAAATCATGCAAAGAAGGATTAAGCCTCAAATGAGCGTTATCCAGTGGTTATCCACAACACTACTGCGGGCGCTTTTCGCTATGTATGGAGTTTAATACTTTCAATGACATGTGCATACTTTCACTGGCACTGGCAGTGAATGTGTTAAACCCTGCACGCTACGCTCGTAGCACTACGCCGTAGTCCGTAGCACCTTAACACGTTCACTGCCAAGAATCGCTTTCCGCTACGCTTGTAGCCGATCCCGTGGTTTCCCCCGTATATATTAGCGGAAAGCGACTACGGCGTAGGCGCCCGCTAGGTAGGTTCCTGGCAGTGGAAGTGTTAAAGTGCTACGGACTACGGCGTTACGGTACGAGCGTAGCGGGGAGGTAAATGGGATAAAGTCGAGTTACACGGTCAGATGGTTACGGCTATTGACTATTAACACGTACCCTGTCCCAATACAAAATTCTCCGTCAATGTCACAAGTCCAAGTGACAGTTGTAGTTCGGAGCCGTGAACAACCCGTGGACCCATAGTGGGGACACGGACTCCTGAAAAAAAGGTTCGTGGCCCCACATTGGGGGCACCCGGACAGGGAACGTGTTAAGTAAGACTACAGAAATATCAGTTACATTTGTATCTTTAAATTATTTACAAAACACCTCAAAAAGCGGTGAAACGTTGCCCTAATTGCGCATTCGGACCGCGGCTCCCAAGGATTAGTTGGACAAATCTCTGCCCACTAACAATTTGATATAAATTTGCATAAGCTGTTATCACTGCGGGGTTTGCGCTGTTTTCATGATGCAGGGCTAGGTTTTTAATCTGTCGGACCAAAGTATTCGTTCTATTGTGACGCACAGATTTAATTAAAGATTTTAAAATGCGCTGGCGTTCTAGTTTTGGTTTAATCTTAATTTAAATAGTGGCTTTGAATAGTGGGTGGTTTTGCAATGCCTTTTATGTGAGATGAAAACTTGGTTTCACGCATTTTTTTTTCTCCAAAATGCTTTGAAATGGTCTCAATCCTTGTGCAAATAAACGAACATACGAAGTGGGTAGCTATCTAATTTTCTTCATTCTGTATCTAGAAGTCGACTCGAATACAAAAACGGTATTTAAAATAGCAGCCAACCTAATCCTGCCTATTGCTTAACCTATATCTAACTGGCACTGGCAGTGAATGTGTTTAACCATTTACCTCAACGCTACACTCGTAGCGCTACGCCGTAGTCCGTAGCACCCTATGTGTAAGGCCTGAGTGGACGTTCGGAGCGGAGCGTTCGGCGGGGCGTGCAGCGGGGCGGGCGAGCGTGCATTCGCTTTGTGCAGCGTCTACTCTGGGGACCGATTTTTGACTTTCGAGCGCTCGACATCAAAAGCGAGCGGTAGAAAATAATCGCATGCGAAAATTTGTCACGATTATTTTCGCATGAACCCAATAATAGGTATTTTTGAAATTCATCACTCGAAAGCTAGTGGTTTGGCTATTTATACTTTTGCGCTTCGTTGTACGCAGAAATTCGATAAGTACTGGTTATTTAAAATTGTATTCTACACATGGAATAAAAATAAAACATCATTAGAATGTCTATTTATAGCTATAATATTAATGTTTAAGTGTTTTTTTTGTGTTTTATGCGTTACATAACAGAAAAAACTAAGATCGTAGTAAATAATACCTAGTAAACGAAACGTTTCGTTTCCCGCCTGTTATAAAAGCAATAAAAATTACAAATGATACAATTTGTCACAACAACTTTCTTTAGTTAGAATGAGACGGCAATTCATACTTTTCATTCTAAGTATAGCGAGTTGTTGTGAATCATTGCCAGGCCTTTACATATTACTATATCTCTGTCTCTTTTTAACCTTTGCAAAGAGAGAGAGAGAGAGACAGACAAGTTAAATTATTTAATTTTAAAACAAACCCGCCATAAGACTAAGTTCTTTGTTTTCAGCCACAAAATTCGGCAGAAAAATAATAAAAAAATATATTAATCTTTATTTATCTCTTTCTAAGTTCATTGTCAGTCCAAAATTAAATACAAGTGAAGTGTCCAAATTGTCGGCACTTATTTTCTACCGATAGAATTGAATACGAGTGGTCAATACCATTTTCAATACCGTTTTTGAATTTTCTATCGCTCGGATTTCAAAAATAGTATTTCATCGTTTCTGACAGTTTTCGAGTGAAAGAGTCGAGAGCTCGAAAGTCAAAAATCGGTCCCCTGGACACCAGTATGAGTTTCATTTGTTTAACATGCACGCCGCACGCCCCGCTCCCTATCACGCCCGACTCGAGCGTCCACTCAGGACTTACACTAAGTGTAAGGCCTGAGTGGACGCTCCGCTACGAGCGGGGCGTGCAGCGTCCATATAAAACAAATGCAATTTATATGGACGCTCCACGCCCCGCTCGTAGCGGAGCGTCCACTCAGGCCTTACACTAACACGTTCACTGCCAAGAATCGCTAGGCGCTACGCTCGTAGCCGATCCCCTGGATTCCCCCCTAAGTAGCGGAAAGCGCCTATGGCGTAGGCGCCGGCTAGGCACCCCTTTTTTTTTTTTTTTGACGGAGTGGAAATGCACTTACGCATCCCCCCAGCCAGGAAGCTATAATGGGGGGTATGTGGGACTCACACCCTCCAGTCATCTCTATTTAAAGAGAAGGGGGAGGGAGTCTACCAACTAAAACCACTCCGGCGTTTCCGTCCCTGCCGTTAATGGGAGCGCCATGCGATCGCGAACATGTCACCACGACGCCCCCCGGGCTAGGCACCTCTGGCAGTGAATGTGTTAGGTTTAACATTTTGGATGTGTACGAGAAAAATAACACCTGTTTACCATACCTATACAGGGTGGTTTAGGGGTCGTGTAGCAAGAAGACCAAAAGCGAATAAGATGGTAACACTGAACAACTTTTCCCAAGAAACAGACCACGAAATCGCAAAAAAATCTGCTGTTCCATACATTAACTCTCAATTAACTCGCAGTTAACTCTTAATTGGCTCTTATTTTTTTGCGATTTCGTGGGTTGTTTCCAAAAGTGGTTCAGTGTTACCATCTTATTCGGTTTTGGTCTTCTTGCTACACTTATGTATACATAGTAGGTAGGTATAGGCACCTACTTTGTAAATGATGTTGAGAGAAATAACAACTTTGAGCTGGCCAGAAACCTCATGAATTGGGTATTTGACAACAGTGAAAAAATTTTTTTTTCATTAGCAACAGATAAACATTACGAAAATACACGGAACGTATCAAGCATTCATTTATATTTGCTATTTAAACAATTTTAAATTCATAAAAACTAACAATAAGGAGAGGTTGTTTGAGTGTGACGTCACAACACTAATCCCTACAAGTTCCATACTAACGAAGCGTTTTTGACGTTTCATTAAACGAAGCTGATTAGACTTTTGTCAAATACCGAATTTGAGGGTAAACCAAAACACGCACGTTTCACACGAACACATTACAGCTAAGCTAACCTAACACCATTAGCTCAAAGCCTCCTAAAACGTTTGCAAAAACATTCCTTTTTGCGTGTAAACACGTCCATCTGCTAACTGCCTGACAGACTATGCAAATTCAAATTGAATCATCAGTGGGCAGGATTTGTCCGCCTTAATCCCGCGAAGGGTCGGACGGGCGAGTCTCGGAGACACGTCTATCCATGCCTATATTTAGGGCGTTGTACCTATCCACCCCGCTGGTATCTAAGCCCCTTTATTACGCCATTTTCGGCTGGATTTGGGTAACCGTTGACTCTGCCTACTATAGAGGTAGTATTTAGGCAATTAGAACTGGTAAACATAGGGAAAACACCAGATTGGTTCAGGCACTGGTTTTCTCCATCTTCTTGGACGGCTCAGAATCCTGGGTCATAAAAGCAAATACAGATATGCTGAGCAGGATATTATACGCCTTTGAGATGAGCTGGCGCTGGCTCTTACGTAATCCTTCGACCGCCATGAAAACCAATGTGTCCAATGGAGGAACGTGGGAGGAACTTTGGCATTCAGAATGTAGTTTCATGTTGTATGTCGTGTTATAAACTTTAATTCAAAATCAATCCCTCCTTAACACTCGAAATATTTACATCGAACACCGGGGTTCCGTGGCTTGATCATCGCTTTATACAACATTTGGCTGGCAATTAAATTCATTGGAGCTCTCTGTTAAATTGGACACAATATCATTAAAGGGGACGGCCCTATTTGTTCATCAAATTGCTTCTGTTTGTACATACAGTCAGTCACTAAAACAAAATATCTACAAATTAACTCGATACACTAAAGGCTTTATAAAGTCTTAGGTACACTTACCGTAAGTAGCTTGATATTTAATAAAACAATTTTGTCGGGTAACGCAGGGGACAAAAGTTATAGGTTTTCCTATGAAAAAAAATACTTAAAAATGTATATTCCTTTAATTGTCGTGAGCAGCAGTTTTTATGGCCCAAATAACATTGTTCAAGCTCTAAAATAAATGCTAAAAGGCAGTATTATTATTATTATTTTTTTTTTTTAATTTATTGACCAATATAATCTGAATAGTACATTTTGGTATACATTTTTTCACCAGCGGAAACCTCTAGGGTTTATATGCTGATGAATAGTTCGCTATGGTACATAAATTTACTTGAATACATCACCGTTATAGGCTCATAATTATTACAATACACTCGTATTGGGTTCAGATAACGTCAGATACCTTTTGATACTAGGTATCGATTGTAAGCTATTTACGTATTTATGCTGTAGTTCTTTTGGTAGTTGGGTCATTGTCAGTCACAAAAACAAAAATCATCTTTCCGGTGGTCAATAGTTAAGGGCTTTACGCTCACATATAATATGTTTTTATCACATAGAATTATAGAAGGGGCAACGCCGTTTATGCGGATTCAGAGTTCAACCAAAAATTAGGCTTTATAGCCCTTAACTTTGGCAATGTCCACCGAAAAGACGCGAACCTAAATCTGACAATGACCCAGTTGGTTTATTATATAAGGAAGAAGATATCTGACGTTTCTTTTCCCATGAACATTGACAAAATTAGGTAATTTGAACATAGCTTGTTTTGGTAAATTTTGTCTAAGGTTGCTTTTTCTTACATATAATACTAAATGTTCTTTGTACGCATACTCTTCCCTCAAAATACATAGTTTAACTTTATTGAACACTGACATTACTTCACAATAATTAAACAAACGCTCATAGTTTGGTGATATTTTATTCCTTGTGTTTTTGGGTACAATGTTTTTAAGTAATCTAATTTGTAGTTTATAAATATCGTTCAGGTAAGTTTTGTAAGTGCTACCATAACTGCTTAGTCCATATGTAACCACTGAATCTGCCATGGTATGGCGAATCATGGTATTAGAACCGTAAGCTCTTCGACAAGACGGTACGGTTGCCAGGTTGTTGCAAATAGTAGCGGTGGGTAATAGGGAACTTGCATCTTAATATTTTATTACGAAAAACAAAAGTATAATCCAGCATTAAAACAACTGTAGCATTAAAAAGTTGTTATGATTTATTTTTCTGATGTTATATGCATTTGAAATCTGCGCGCGCCGGCACCCCCCGAAAACGCTCTATACTAAACGGGCTTATGCTATGACGTCACAGCATAGCCTTTACTATGGAGTAAGTCATTAATTTGCGATTATCTCCACAAAATTTACGTTTAAGTCTATACTTGTTATACAAAATATCATTTCTAATTTAATATTCTATGTAACTGTTACGTTATTTTATCAAAAAAAAATTTTCGTCATTTTAACGTTAGGTTAAACTAATAAAATCGTTTTTTTTTTCTTTTTTTTTCTTTTGTATGATATCTCTACGTATATCCGCATCGATTGAGTGCAATTTATTCGAAATTGAAGTCCCATGCAAGTTCCCCATTCCAACAGACGTGGTGCAACTTCGACGCCCAGTAAAAGGCAGTAATTAATAGACATGAAAGAAAGACAAAATTAACGCAGAGGACGGGTTGTCCTCTGCGTTAATTTGTAACGGGTTGTCCTCTGCGTAAATGTCAATGCCAGTGTGAGTTCCGCAGGTAGGTACCTTAAGTTTACGTATGTGCTGTCTAACAACTCATAATTAATGTGTGCTATTTCCTTTAAATAATCGAAGTACCCTAGTTAGCTTTAGAATTATCCGTTTCCAGGCGCGTAGCGACCGCATTCATCGCCTCAGCGAACAGTTGGGTTAACGGGTAAATAGTAGTCCTAGTAACTTACAAAAAAGCCTAGTAGCATTACAACAACCGTCTTAAATGCAACCTTATACATTGGGACGTAAATACTAATTTAGACTGAAAGTAAGGAGGGAATAAGAGGTTTTGAAGGGATAATTTTCTAAATATACTCATAGTGCGCACATTTTTGCTGAGTCAGTGAGCAAAGGCTTCAGGTTCAGTTGTTTTACATGATTCACATGGGGTAGTTTTTTATGGACCAGTTATTAATCTTTGAAGCGCCTGGTTACATAAAGTAAATTAGGTATCTACCCGATCGCGATATATTGAGGTTACTTAGATGTGCCGGTGTACACTGAACAACTTTTACCACGGAACGAATGCGAACGTAATCGCGAAAAATTACAGCCTTCAGCTGATTCGGAAAAATCCAATCAGCTATTAAAAGTATACAAATATTGTTTATTGTTCACCAAAAGAAATAAAACTAACATAAGGACCTTACGCTATACAATGGTAGACAATACAAGACGGTCTTATCGATAATGAGCCCTTCCACAAAACCTTTGGGTAGTGGGAATTATACGAAAAAAAAAAAAAATTAAATATGCAATCAAAAACAGAAACGAAAAATATATTATACGTACCTACATAAAAAGTTCAGAGACATACACACCTATATCTTGTTAAGTACACAAGGAAAGGCAACCTACGAACCCTGACCAGTAAGAATGTATACATAATTAACAAATATAACAACACATATGGGCAAAGAGTGTGGTCTAACTACCTACCCTTTGTATTAAACAGCTTTCCCAAAACTACTGTAGAAAATATAGAAAGTAAACCTACAAAAACTAAAAATATAATTAAGAAAATGTTCATTATGGCCCCCAGTAGTAACATAGATAAATATAACTAGTTATTAAGATAAAAAAAGTTTAGTAAATAATCTTAAATATTAAAGATTGTACTAAATGTAACTGATATATATAATTTAATCACAGATCTGAAAATAAACAGTTCAAATTTTTTTTTTTTTTATTTTTTTTTTTTTTTATACATAGATATATAAACATACTTATTTATACACAAACATAAAAGTATGTTTCTGTGAGGTACTAAAGAGCTACCTACTACTACTTCTTATAATATAATAGCTTAGTTTTAAACTGCAATAAGTCATGAAGTCCTCATTATATTAGAATCCTTATTATATTCGATATTTCCAAAGACTGCAGTACTTAGCTACCTACTGTTTATTATCTTACCTACTGTATTACTAAAGGTAATACACCCACGCTCGGCGTCAAAGTCAACCCAAACACATATTTCACTTTCAGGCAGAAATATCTTTTACATACGTGTAGGTAACTAAATAGGTAGGTAATACATCTGCAGATCAACATTTCCCTGCCCAATTATAATTCCTATACGTTACCACATAAGGCCAAAACTCATTACTTGCCTCAGGAAATTGAATATGTACAGTCATTGAAGGTTTTCAAGGCATAATTGGAACCATTAATTACAACCATTCGAGTGCTTCTCTAATAGAGAAATGATGAGACTTTGATGTCCCATGAGACTGGATTCAGCAACGTATGGAGCCTCAGAACCGAAAGAACGTATGTTCTTTGCCACCCGGTATGTTTTACGACTAGTTGGATATGTGGTACGTCATTAATGTTACGAAATGTACGGTACAGCTAATGAATTGCTTTGGAAAATGGTTGAGTGTAATTAAGTACTGGAATACCGTGTAAGTTCTTTGTAATTGAAAGGTGACTAGTACAGTCAGCATGCAAACGAAGACGTCAGAAGTCTTTACTAGAAGGTAATACAAGTTGATGATTTGGCATCAAAAATGCCATGGCTTTTATTATTATCAATTCATATTAGCTTTATCGAACGAGAGAGCGAAGCGAACGAAGTTTTCCGAAAAAAAAAGAAAACGGGGATTTTTTTTTTTTGAGAAAATTCTTTCGTATGTCCGGATGTCCCGCTGTCCAGCTGTTCTCCTGTACTGGTCGCATTCTCAACCGATTCTTGTGAAAATTTGTAAGCGGGTTCTATAATTATATGTATACCTAGTTTTTAGGTCAATACAGTTTTTCGTCGTCCGTTTACTCTAGGAACAGGTAAACGGACGATCCACAACTCCTGTTATCGTATTAGTGGAGTGCGCCTAGCCATGGCGTGGCTATCTCTAGTCCCAGCGTGCGACAGACAATGCCGCACAGAGATTGTGCGGACATATATCTAAGTTATTGTCTCCGAATTATTACTGACAAGATTTTATTTATTTTTTACCCCCGACGGAAAAAGAGGGGTGTTATAAGTTTGACGTGTCTGTCTGTCTGTGGCATCGTAGCTCCTAAACAAATGTACCGATTTGAATGTGGTTTTATCCGAAAGCTAAAGTGATCGAGATGGTTCTTAGCTACGTTTCAACAAAATCGGCTCAGCCGTTTTTGAGATATTAAACTTTGAAATGAAAATGTGGGGGGTAGTTTCAACTTTTCTTAGTTGTAGTTATTGTACAGTCAGCAATGCTGAGTTCGTTCCTTTTGTCACACAAATAATCTTGTATTTTTTTTTATCTCATAATGTATTCTTCTTATGTATCTGTTTGTGTGACAATAAACATTTTCTTTCTTTCTTTCTTTTCTTTCTTTATAGAGTCAATTAATTGCTGTTATTCGCTTCGTATTATTCGGGCTCCATTATCTTACGAGGGCCTGCATTTCGTTCAGTATCATCATCATCATATTAGCCGAAAGCCGTCCACTGCTGGACATAGGCCTCCCCCAAAGAGTGCCAAATTTCGTTCAGTATATATAAATTTAATACAACACAAACACTAGAACTGCGATGAGTTACGAAACTTCGTGATGTCAGGTAACCGACCGCGAAAACGACGGAACTTGACTCCCTTCGGCCAAAATACTTCCTTAGTGAAGGTCGATTTATGGTCTGTTGGATTGTATAACTAAAAAAATATATTCAAAATTCAAATTCAAATTCAAATATTTTCTCGTGACACACAATTTACACATACAAAATAAATAATATAAGACACATTTTGTCACGAAATGGAACCTGCTCAGCATGCATATATTTTGATTGTGTGGAAAAAAAAGGCTACAATACCTTATAAGAAATCAAATAGGTGAAGGAGTTTGGTATGTGAGTCTACGCCATCTACGCGGACAAATCCGTAGGCAATAGAGCATCAGCCGCTACCACGAAAATCAAAAGTCGAAACTCGCAATCTCACCCTCTCTGTCGCCTGAATATGCAAGTGCGACAGAGATAGAGATACACGAACGCACGGACGAAGCGTTTCATAGTAGCCGCTCAGTATAAAAATGTCTGTCTTAATCGTAACTTTGACATATGTGTTGATGAAAAACCAGTTTCTGTCATAAATTTAATTTTTGGTACAAGCTTTTATTGCCGACTGTACTTTTCTGCATACCATCATCAACTACTCATTGAGACGATTCTAAAGAGCCCAAACTCGATGGGGTTGTGTCGTTTTATTGCGGAGTTCCTATGGTCACCTTCCAGCTCCAGCATCAGATCAGCTCCATGTCATCATAATATTACATTGTCATGCGATATACATGTGCATGCAAAATTTCAGCTCAATCGGAAAACGGGAAGTGGGTCAAATTTTAATTACTAAATTTGACCCAAGAAAGAATAAAGAATAAAACAAACGGGGTGAGCTAAATAAAAGCTTGTAAAAACACATTTTCACACTCTTCTGGAGTTTAATGAATAAGGGTTAGTTTTCATGAACAGTCAGCTGCAGAGGAATGTGGCCCCTTCTGCAAACTTCTAGAGGTCAGGTTACCTGTACCTAAGAACCGAAGACAGCGGCCGAGGAAACGAGCATTAACAATATTGCGTGTCGGCAGACGCATAAAGAACAATGAAGGGCCCCCCTTTATAGCAAGGGCAGCTGTTGGCACGGTTACACAGCCCATACTCCTGTTTCAGCAGTTCTTGGTGTTCTGCATTACATACCATAAAGAGATAGGCTTTATGTAGGTATGGGTGACGCGTGCCAAACCCACACTGCACTTACACTGAAAATAAAATATAGGTAACTAGGTAAATAGGTAATATAGGTATTAGAAAAATTGAAAAACCACCGAATTTCAAAGTTCAATATCTCAAAAACGGCTGAACCGATTTTGTTGAAACGTAGCTAAGAACCATCTCGATCACGTCAGCTTTCGGATAAAAACCCGCATTCAAATCGGTCCGTTCGTTTAGGAGCTACGATGCCACAGACAGACACACACACACACACACACACAGACTGACACACACACACGCAGACACACAGACACGTCAAACTTATAACACCCCTCTTTTTCCATCGGGGGTTAAAAAGTATAGTACCTACTTACTTTTACTTGACTGGGCAATGTTGCTATTTTGTAAAAACCTCGGCAGTTTGAAGCACTTCGTAAGGTCGCCCAAAATATAGTATTTTCGCGTAGTACTATATATTTCTTCAACTGTATATAGTACAATTCTATATAATATAGTAGGTATCTACGGTTGGCCTAGTAATTAGCACTTGGGGCCAATGGCCTCTACTCTGTAGGTATGGACTATACATAGTCCACACATAACCTTAAACTTACTTTATGCCTACTCTATGATTCATATAAAAAGTTCAAAGAACTGTACCTATCACGACTACGGAAAAGTAACTGAAAAAAGCTTTTTTTAGACAGAGAAGGTAGCCTAATGTCATCTGCAGCATAATTTCGAATCTATTGATACCGAACAATTCTGTCAGGCAAGTATGGAAATGCTCACATCTCCTGCCAGCATCACCCGATGATACCTCGTAGAGGCGAAACACGTGTCACGCGTTATTTGCATGTTTGTGCGAGCGGGGGATGGGAACATTGACTGCATGCAAAAATACGCAAGTAGATATATATATCATTGTCACTAGAATACAAGCACTAGAAACTTATCATGGATTTCCGCAAAGAAACGCCTGAATAGGGAACATTACTGCAATGTTCTGCCGCCAGAGGCAGCACTATCACTAATAGTAAACCGGTATAGAAATATAGGGATTCACACACACATGCACAATTGATTGTCAAATGAGTGACAAGGATGCTTGCATAGACAATACCGCAAGTGGGAACGAGATATTATGTCAACGTTTCTAGTGTCGCCACCTACGAAGAGTTTTGCGGTTTTGCGTAATGTTCCCTATTGACAACATTTCAAACTATGTAATGAATAATATCCCATATTAACCGGACTACGCGCGCGGCCGGGGCAGCAGCCGAATTTCAGGCCGCATTAAAGCGACAAAAGTACGCTCCCCTTACATCAGGCTATATTTTTGTACCCGTGGCAGTAGAAACAGCGGGTTGCTGGGGGTCGGACGCAAAGAAATTTGTCCGGGACATAGGCCGTAGGCTCAGGCAAAAGGGTGAGGATGCCCGCTCCGAGTCGTTTCTGGTGCAAAGGTTGTCTTTAGCCATTCAACAAGGTAATGTGGCAAGCATAATGGGCACCTTTGCACCAGAGGCGACCAGGGGTGGTTTATTTGACTAGGGTTTTTTTTTATTTTTATATATAGGTACCTATTTAGTTAATGTATTTGTTACTGTTCCAACCTGTATGCCATATGAATAATGATGCCTAATTCGAAAACCATTTCGGTAATTATGTTACCTGAACGTATAATAAAGTAATTTTCACATTAGGTACTCACCCGTTTTTAAGAAAATCGCGAAATTGTATAAATGTGGTTTAAGCCGTGTGTAACGTGACGTCAATACTACCATGCTATGCGAACTTAGAACTTAATGCAAATCCAGTTTCTTATTGAAAACAGTGCCACCTTCTTGATAGCTGGCGAACTCTCTGAAGCTCTAGCGATTGTTAGGCTAGGCTGTCAAGGTATTTCAAAATTCGCCGAATTGTCACAAGGCATCAGTAGCCTAGGGGTACAGACGGTGGTATTTCGAGTCGATGATCCGGGGTTCAATCCCTACGACCGACGCACTTTTTGTACGTTTTGTACATTCAAAGAAAAGTTGTAACTACCGCAGAAGAGATGGCGCCTGTATACGAAAGCATTAAATGCCTTCTCAATTTGGTCGAGTTGCCTGTCTATCTCAGTATGTATATTGTAGTCTTTGAATACTACGACTGTCATATGAAAGGTGTGCAAATGGTGTGCAAGCTGCCATACAGAGCCGTATCGTTGAAGTCATAATTTAGTTACGACCTTCTGAATGAAAATTACAATTTAGGGAGAAACAAAAAAAAACGAGCCGCTTAAAAAACATTTTCTAGCGAAATACATCATAAAATGACCCACGTGAAAAAATTAAAATTTGTCAGTTGATTCCATCAATTAACACATTCACTGCCAAGAATCACTACGCGCTACGCTCGTAGCTGATCCCGCGGTTTTCCCGCTAAGAAACGGAAAGCGCCTACGGCGTAGGCGCGCGCTGGTTCCTGGCAGTAAATGTGTTAAGTAAATTAACTTCCTAACCTAAAATGAGAACCCTGGAGTAACCTAATACCACATAGATACCCCTAAAACTCAATGAAATTCGAATTCCCCCCCACACAATAATCCGAAGACTTTTGTAAGAATACCTTGCTTATCACAGAGCGAATTAGCTCCCCACGTGAAACAAGCACCCCCCTGCGGACTATAGATAATAGGTAACTGTATCTGATACGGCTCTTAGGGAGAAGGCTTATACGACCCCATTTGCGTATTGTAGCAGCGACAGAGAGGTGGTGAGAGCGTTTAGTTTCGGATATCGTCGATATCCTTAATAGTGATTTTCTCTAAAACCGCGCGTTACATTTTTAGAACAATTTAAATAAATTTTGTATAGATTTACACAAAACAGAAATTTTAACTTCTAGCTTCGTGAAACGGGTCACAGAAGGCGCTAGGTAGGAAACTAGCAAACCGAGAGTAAATAGATAGGAATCTACGATAAGATTTTAAGATTAAGATAAATAACATGAGTATGTTTTATTTACGTTTAGTAAACTGTACGTAATTCTGCCAAAAAACACCTGCAAAAAACTAAATACCTTATACCTACTTAGAATCCAATTTTGTCAGAGGGGTTGGTTGGAGCGAATAATTGAAACATGAAATGCATTGTATAGATAAGTCCCAATAAGTAGGGACCTTTATTAAATTAGTGTTTACCTATTTAATACACGTTAGGTTGTGCTGATACAAGCAACATGATTTTATGTTTAGAACCTACGTGAGTTCCCTCGTTTCCTCTCACCGTGATGCACGCTTAACTACTGGTAGCTTGCGTAGGCGCAAGATAATGCCGGGATCCCGGGACTCGAGCGCCGATCATTCACATTTCTGCCAACATTACAGTACTGTCGGTGCACATCATTCATAATTCGTTTGTATACAAACTTGCAGAGCTACAATTTCGCAGACTTTTCTTCTTTATAAAATTAGTAGGTATACCTAGATATGACTTTTCTGTGCTCTCTCGTTTCCTCTCACCGTGCTGCACGCTTAACTACTGGTAGCTTTTGTAGGCGCAAGATAATGCCGGGATCCCGGGACTCGAGCGCCGATCATTCACATTTCTGCCAACATTACAGTACTGTCGGTGCACATCATTCATAATTCGTTTGTATACAAACTTGCAGAGCTACAATTTCGCAGACTTTTCTTCTTTATAATATTAGTAGGTATACCTAGATATGACTTTTCTGTGCTCTCTCGTTTCCTCTCACCGTGCTGCACGCTTAACTACTGGTAGCTTGCGTAGGCGCAAGATAATGCCGGGATCCCGGGACTCGAGCGCCGATCATTCACATTTCTGCCAACATTACAGTACTGTCGGTGCACATCATTCATAATTCGTTTGTATACAAACTTGCAGAGCTACAATTTCGACTTTTCTTCTTTATAAAATTAGTAGGTATACCTAGATATGACTTTTCTGTGCTCTCTCGTTTCCTCTCACCGTGCTGCACGCTTAACTACTGGTAGCTCGCGTAGGCGCAAGATAATGCCGGGATCTCGGGACTTAGCCGTGTGCGCCGATCATTCACATGTCTGCCAACATTACTGTCAGATCCATTCATGTGTTATTTAGATTCCATATGAGCATTGCGATACGTTTTACAAGCTTTTATTTTACTTATACTTTTCGTATATACTCGTAAGTTACTAGTGGCTCTATAAGCTGTTGAACTTTTTCAATTTTTTTTTTGATTTCGGTGTTTTTTTGGATAAAAGACTATCCAGTGATTGACCCTAGTCTCACCTGCACCCTTAGCGTGGGATTGAAGTGAGTCGCGTTTACTATCGACGCTACCGCCTATCGTCAAGATTTAGTATGAAAAGTCTATACAACGCCCCTGGTGGTCACTCATAGAACTAAAAATTCAAACTGTAACGTGAGTCACTTATACATTACTTAATTCGCGATCGACTTCACGTCCGTTCCTATAATTTAATCGATTTTCCAATATTCAACCTTATATCACTAGCTTTTATCGTTTTAATTTAAATGTTTGTCGGTTATGACATTACAGAATACGCGCATCGCGACGTTGACAGTGTCGACGATACAATATGGCGGCGCGGGGGCCATTTATTTGCATTTTTAAATACAAAATACGCGACAATCCGAATTTTGCGGATATATGTTGTCAATTCAAAACCCTTATTTTTATAAGTTCTTTAATTTGAGATAAATTTCGATGGGATCTACGGTAATGGAATAATACGATATCACGGGCCATTTTGCAAGTGAAATAGTAAACTACAGTCGCGACGGTATTCTTCGATTCGAAATGTCTCACACTACCGATTGGTAGTACGAATCGAACGTTAAATTACGCATCGAAAATTAAACGCAAAGTGCCTGATGTTTTGCAGTTGGTTTCGTAGTCCAACGGCAGTGTGAGTTACAAGTTTGACGGGTCGAATCGAAGAATACCGAAGCGAGATCGAAATCTATTCGAAGCGCGTTTATTCGATCTCGTAAGTAGTTACGTAACGTTAGGTTACGATTGTATCTCACGATAAGGGTACTGATGGTAAGCGACGACAGAGCCTAAGATGAAGCTCACTGGTTCAGTAATAGTAACTGAATCCTGCTCACAAAGTTTCACGAGAACCTGTTGAGAACCAACCTATAGAGGAGAACACCCGGACAGTCGGACATCCGGACATATGAAAAAGTTTTGGCCCAAGCTGAAAGGGTAAACTTCGTTCGCTTCGCTCGCTCGTTATAATATGTCGTACGTAATTTGTCCTTAAAGTAAGCAAAGTGTACTTGCCGGTATCCGATTAAAACCTACATACCACGAAAAATGTCATCTCAGGAGCCCAATTCTCGGGGCGATCGAGATAATGTCGTATAGAGATGATCTCTGTTGACGTAATGTCTACGGAAGATCTCACCCAAATCTCGAAGACAGCAAAATTTCTTATTCTGGGGCATGATAGAGATCATTTCGAGCGACAATCTCAATGTCTATTGCAACATACGTTTCGTTTTTCTTGATTGTGTTTATTTTCAATCGATTATAAAATGATGAGATATTCTTTAAGTATTTCCACTGAATTCAATATCAAGAACAAAAGTGTTATTAATTTACAATAGTTTAATCCATAATTATTTATGATGAGTTAACACATAAAACATATATAAGTGTTTGCTCGATTGAGAACTTACGTGAAAAGGAGCGCATAAAAACTGCTCGGACTTGGCAGTTTCGTGTCAAAGACTACTGTCGGTATTTGTAAGCTGTCAATATTTTCCGCCATTACGCCACTGACAGATCTAATGTATAAGAACATCGGTGATACTACCATCTCGATCGCTGGGAGTAGACATATCTCGAGTGTGAGATTTTGAGAATACGGAAATTGTTTTCCATTCGATATCCGCCATGTTTTTTTCGAGATATGTCTATTAGACATCATCTCGAAAGGCCCGAGAATTGGCCTCCAGCTCTAAAACAATACCTAATAAGTCGTCTCTCTCACACTTACTAATAATACTAATACTTATTTCAAAAAGGGGGTGGTGCTATTCTAACCCGACACCACACTTTCTTCCCATGGGTGTCGTAAGAGTCGACTAAGGGAACAGGGTTGAAGTGTGTTGTGGGTGATGGACTAGCAACCTATCACTGCAACATCACATTTTGTCAATCTTTTATACCCACATTTATGCTAAAAGTGGCACTGGAACACAAGTTTCATGTGCTCTGCCTACCCCTTTTAGGGATAAAGGCGTGATTGTATGTATGTTATTTCAAAATGGCGGCTTGATGGAAGACGTCAAGAAATTCTAGGTAGCCAGTAGACTTAGTGTCAGACCAGCGAGTCGTGTCACAAGTAAAAGGCGGCAAATGTGAAAAATTCACATACATACTAACGCGAAAGGTGCCGGTGCAATACTAGGTACTTACCGGTGTATTCATAAGTGACACCTTATAACATAGGTAAATAATAATTTTAAAAAAAGCGGCCAAGTGCGAGTCGGACTCGCACATGAAGGGTTCCGTTAAATAAATTGCTTTTTGCGATTTATGACGTATTAAAAAAACTACTTACTAGATCTCGTTCAAACTAATTTTCGTTGAAAGTTGGCAAGTAATGTACATCATATATTTTTTTATATTTAACATTTTCTTATTTTAGAAGTCACAGGGGGGGGGGGGGGGGGGACACACACATTTTACCACTTTGGAAGTGTATCTCGCGCAAACTATTCAGTTTAGAAAAAAATGATGTTAGAAATCTCAATATCATTTTTGAAGACCTATCCATAGATACCCCACACGTATGGGATTGATGAAAAAAAAAATTGAGTTTCAGTTCTTAGTATGGGGAACCCCTAAATTTATTGTTTTATTTATATTTTTGTATGAAAATCTTAATGCGGTTTACAGAATACATCTACTTACCAAGTTTCAAGAGTATAGCTCTTATAGTTTCGGAAAAAAGTGGCTGTGACATACGGACGGACAGACAGACAGACAGACAGACATGACGAATCTATAAGGGTTCCGTTTTTTGCCATTTGGCTACGGAACCCTAAAAATGCATTTGCCACTGGTTGCTGGCCATACTTTAGTAATAATAAGTCAATGCCTACGACCAAGAAATTCTAAGCGCTCAGATGATAATATCCGTGGAATAACATAAACGGCCAAAACTTAATGTCGCCATTCCTCACAAAACTGAAGCAAGGAATCCACTTTCGTCTCATATCAGTCTTTTCGTTCAATTTAAGCTGAAAGGCATACTGAGTCAACACGAGTGCCGCGAATGGCAGTCGTTTCGCGGACAAAGACGCCATTTTGTGGATTGCGGGATGTTAACAAAATGGCCGACGGACGACAAACGCTCGCGCTAACGACTTCCTTGCGTGCCGTGCAGTTGATGTTTTTCCTATTCGATATATATAATATACGTAGGCATCCAGTTTTATCTGTCGTCGTAAAAGTTAAAATTGTTTGTTCCTACTTTTGGTTTTACCATTATTTGCACCAAGTCTGGGGTATCCCATTAAGTATTTAAATAGGTACCTACTTCTATCAGGAAAAGTAGGAAGTAAATAGATGCGCAGCCTCGGGGGCTCGTAATCCTTCGCGCGTATTTGTTTAACATTTATCCGCATATATATTTTTAAAAGCACCCAAAACTTGTATGCCTTTGAATGCATTTAATCCCAAGGATTATCAAGCTTATCCAACCAACTAAAGAACCCCTAGACGAAAACAATCGCAAGCGCACAAGCAACGACTTTAAGCCAAACATTTCCTGACTTAATTTAAATTTATCCGAGCAAGGACTAGAAGAACAAAGGGTGTCATATGCACGTCATAAGCATTAACGCGGGCACACACGAAACCGTGGACGTATAAAACGAGAGGACTGCCAGGTCTGGGTAACGTCGTTTCTTCAAAATAAAAGCTGCTGTAGCTGATGTAGAGATGTCTCTGTACCATTATTTTCGCATCCTTCTATTTACTTACAGTAGGAAGGAGTAAGTAAAACACGTCAGTGATTTTGATCAATTTTGTTTTGTTTTCACAACGTAGGAAACAAAACAAATGCAAGTCAGTTCCATTAAAAAATATTCCACTTAAGACAACAAGTCCTTTCAGTAGGACTTTGACCTCTGCTTGAAACATCGTTTTCGTACCTAAATAGGAGTTATGAGCTTTTTAATTGAGTTCATAGATGCCGATATTGAATTGATGAACGAAATGAGAAAAATACCTGTCCGAAATTATTAACAACAGGGTTTTTATTTTTAACCGAATTCAAAAAAGGAGAAGGTTCTCAATTCGACGGGTTTTTTATGTATGTTCCCCGATTGCTCCAAGACGCCTGGACCGAGTTGGAATTTTTTTTTTGGAAGGCTTTCCTTCCCAGGGACTCCCAAGATCATCAGGTCAGGATCTGATGATACAATCCTGGAGAAATCGAGGAAACTCTTCAAATAAGACATAGTACTGAGTTGAATTCGGTTAAGACTTTGTTTTGAAAGTAAAATATAATGGAACGTGAATTTGTAAAGACATTGGCGGTCCTCTTGCTTTATTCGCCCATGAGGGCCACACGAAACCGAGCTATTTGTTAAGCGCCTTAATAAAGACTGCACACACGTGGGTATGGCGGTGAGGGGTAAAATGCCGCCAGCTATGCGGTCGGCAAGTTGGCAGTTGTTTCTTTGCTTTATCAATTACTATTGTGGATTGAAGATGGCAATTATCTTGTTATTCTGCCTTGAGGTATGCGGAAACAAGATATTTGTGGCATCCCGTTTGGAGATCAATAGTTTTGGCTGCATCTGGTAATAGCGTAATAGATTGTTATACTAAAGTTTCACTCCTTTGTTAACAAAAGACCGAAACGTAGTGCTACGAAATATACCAGTGTACTACTTTAGAGTGGAGTATTCTTTCTATAACAGCCATTATTTTAAGTTATTTATTGTACAGCAATCGTTGTGAACATAGTACGTATAACCTTGGTCGTCTTAAGAGCCCCCAGGAAGCTCAACTCTCCATACAGACGTACCTAGTTAGGTTCTCATTTTAAAACGACACGTTGTAATAATATGAAACTTTGTATATACGACTACTACGGGATTGGCCATATCTAGGTCGGAAACTAGTTTCTGTTGCTAGAAATTATAATAGAAAAAATAGGGACCGAATTTTTTTTTATACCAAAATTATTTTCTGTCTATTTCTTTTTCTGTTATAATTTCTAGCACCTGCAACTGGTATTCGGCCAAGATATGGCTAATCCCATTGTGTAGGTATACAAAGTTTGTTCCGGCCATTTTAAAATGAGAATCAAACTACGTTTGTATGAGGAGCCGACTTGCGTCGAGCTTTCTGGGGGACTCTTGAATCTGGGGGCACGGTAATGCCTCCGCCAAGTCAAGCAAAACAAATAGGCACGGCCGTGTCGGCCGTACCATCCTTTTCTCGAAGCCATTCAGGCCATTTTCAACATCCTGTAATTTTGTGCTGGCTTTTCCTGATATTTGGAAATTGGCTATAGTGCATCCTTTGCCTAAACACACTAACCCATTAGAACTCAAAGACCTCAGGACCTATTAGCATACTTCCTTGTATATCTAAAATCATGGAGAAAGCAGTGTGTTCTCAGCTTACGAGATATCTTGAGTGTAACAATATGTTACCAGACAATCAGTCAGGTTTCCGGAAGGGTCGGAGCACAGCGACTGCCCTACTTGATGTCACCGACAACATCTTGCACTCCCAGGATAGTGGAATGTGCACACTGCTTGTCCTGTTAGACTTTTCTGAGCTTTAGACTCCATAAATATTAATCTCTTATTATCTAAACTGAGCTACTATGGATTTGACAAATTTGTGAAAATCACACTCAGTGATGGCACCACGTCAACTTCAGGAGAAACTAGTGTCATAAGAGGAGTGCCTCAAGGATCAGTTATTGGTCCAATCCTATTTATATTATACTCTGCAGATATCTGGTCACACATCACACACTGTAAGTATCACATCTATGCTGACGATATTCAGGTCTATATGCACTAATTCAAAGTAAAGTATCATTTTATGGGCCCACAGGGCCACGTGGAAGCGACAGTGAGATGAGCAGTAACTTACCCCCAAATGAGTCTGGATAAATCTTGTGCAACTAACGGGGCGAACGCCTATTGTATTTCTATTCCATTGTGTTCAGATATTAAATTCTGGTTGTGAAGAAGCCGATACAAATAGGTATTATGGCGCTTATAAGTTCGTTAATGGGGTAGATTATTTTTCTTTTATGATCTTACGGGGGAAACTTTTGTCTTCTTTTCTCTTGAAGCTTTGGCCCTTTCGTTAGCACGCCTATATGAACTGCCTATATCGAATTTAGCTAATACTAATGATGATGCGTTTGGGCCAATCGACTTTTTCTTGCCTTGGATCACTTTTTAAAACAGAAATATAATATGAATGATATCGACTCAGCGATGTATGTACCTACCTACGAGTGATTTTCAAAAGTGATGGCGATCGCGCAAAATCAGCGATATGGACTCACCGAATCGATCTTCGCGATATCGCGCGTTTTCAAATGCGATTGATCGCGAAAATTCAGCGATATGAACTCTTAGTTCTATAAGTGATCGCGCGAAAAAATTCTTGATCTGGAGGCACGGCAGTGCCCCCGCCAATTCGAGCCATCCTTTTCTCGAAGCCATTCAGGCCATTTTCAACATCCTGTAATTTCGTGCTGGCTAAATCCAGAATCCTGTTTGAATTTTCGGTTACATATAGGGCAAAATATAGCTTATATCCTCAATAACAGAAAGAAAATAAAGATTAATAAGAATGCCTGACTTGGCTCTACGAAATATCTCACCACTTTTTATTGTGGAAGAGTTCCGAGACTTGGCCTATTTTTTACATGGAATGTTTTTTTGGGATATATGGTATTTTCGTGGTAAACTTTTCGTGGTTGAGTCTTTAGTGATAACATTTTCGTGATAATGTTTTCGTGATTTGGTCGTTTCGTGTTAAAGTCTAACGTAATAAAATGGTTTTGTGAAAGGTTTTCGAGATTGAGTAGTAGTGATACGGACCTGAGGGGTAAACACGTAACGTTTCGAACGAGTTTTAGCATTTTCGCATACAAAAAGTCTAACTGACGCACGTAAAATGTGTACGTACGCGTACGCACTTTGTTGCGGTTAAGGTAAAATGGAACTGACGTAATCTTAAGTGATTAAATGTTCCCAAAATAATAAAGAGAAAAAAAAAAGTAAAATCGACCAGCTGAAGATCCATTGCAATTTGTGAACAAATTACTAGCTACTATTATCTTAAGGGACTATTTATCAATAATACCCGCAATGTTTAAAGTATTCCAACGTAGGCTTAAACAACCAATTAAGATATTACGACGGGTCGCAATAAATCCCGGTCGGCCTCCGATAAGGCGCCTTAATTTTGAGGCCTTCCGAACCGGATCCTACCGGATTGCGCCAGTTTGCGTCTTCCGAACGCTATGAATACATTAACATTGTCATACTGTAGGTCGATCACGTAACGCATTGTACGAACGTCGGGTAGGTCTAAATGTCACTTTTTATATGGAAAATTGACAGTTAAATTGTACCGACGCGCGTTCGGAACGTTACGTGTTTACCCCCCTGGTAACTTAGGGGACACACCAGTCATAAATAATTATGTCGGCTGGAAATATTTAAGTAACATTTGTATGTATGTATGTAAATACTTAAATATACGACCGACTTAGCCTAGTTCGTAGTGACGCTGCCTACGAAGTAAGAGGTCCTGGGTTCGAATCCCGGTAAGGGCATTTATTTGTGTGATGAGCACGAATATTTGTTCCTGAGTCATGGATGTTTTATATGTATTTAAGTAGTTATTTATCTATATAAGTATGTTTATCTTCGTCTAGTACCCATAGTACAAGCTTTGCTTAGTTTGGGACTAGGTCGATTTGTGTAAGATTGTCCGCAAATATTTATTTTATTTTATTTTATACACAAGACATAGGTGAAAATACAGACGAAATAGGTTAAATCGGTACAAAGGCAAACTTATGCCTGTAAGGGATCTCTTCCAGCTAACCTTTGAGCAAGTAAGCGGAGACCAGGAACAAAAAGATAGAATAACTAACACGTGTAAAGAGACCTTTTTATTTGAGCGATTTTTGGATGGAATGGGAGAAATAACGGTATTTAACTCGTAAGGTAAACGGGAACCTCTAGTTCTAATGTTACATAACTTATGTATTCTGATGACTTAATAAACATGAAAGTCTAGACACGATTACCTTCTTAATGCCCACTATGCAGAAAAATAATTATGGCATTGAACTCTTAATCAAATTAGTTTCGGAGTATAGTTGAATAACTTTTACTTTAAACGACAGAAACAAACAAATAACGCAACTGTGTGTATGCAAATTAAAAATTATTTAAATTATTTTAAGAGAATTTGCGTGTGGTTTTCACATATTTCTATTCACGACTTAGGATTCAGCCTGTATGTAAAATGAGCAAAATATTTGCAAACGGAGTAAAAACATTCTTGCAATAACCGATTTTTTAGTTTACTGCGAAATAATTCAATGGGCAAATCCTTAAAGTCATCTTCTAGGCGATTGTAAACGCTAATTGACATGCAGTAAGCGTTCTTCCCATACAATATTGTTCTCATTTCTGGTATCGCAAGACGATTAGGGTATCTGGTATTTAATTAAATCACATTTACATTATTTACCTATACGTTTTATAAGTTTATTTATTAACAAAAAAATTACATCAAGTATAGGTATCAAGGGTAGGTAGACGTTAAGAGGCTGGTAGAGGACAAAAATCTGTGGCGGTTACTCCACCGACAAGAGCCTAGCTCTTAAATAGTGATGATAGGTATCACTATTCTGAAGTCCAAAATAATGGTCCCGACAAAGTGTTTAAAGACAGTGTGCGGTAACAGCCCAAAAAAACCGAGGCCTGTGCTAGATTTAACTATAGTCTATTTTTTTATTCCGTAGACTAAAATGACATTTAATGTATTGCTATTTGCTTGCTATTGTATTGCATGAAATGTCATTTTAGTCTACGGAATAAAAAAATAGACTTTAGTTACAAGATATACGACATAGTTCTAATTTACACTAGAAATAATCCGTATTATATAGCTTGGGACACCGTCATCGAAATCTATGAGGAGGGCTATATATATAATATATTATATAATGTGATCGGAGATAGGAAGAAATAAAATTGAATATAGGAGAAAAATATAAAATATAATAGATAGGAATGGAAGAAATACCTTAAGAGTTCTTATTTTACAACTACTATTCATTAAGCAATGGATTATAGAATCTAGAAAGTCTAGACACGATCTCAAAATTTGAAAAAAAAACTGTTTTTTTCTTAATACAAGTAACTTACATAATACATGTTGCTTACTTAGCTAAATCTTTAACATTTAAGATTATGATGCTAAGCTTAATAATAATAATTATAATATTTTTAGCTTATTTGGCTTTTTTTCAATTACATTTATGATATGAGTGGGAAGCCCATTTAGTGTATGAGGTAGGAAGTAGGACTATACTCTCTGTCCATTTATATTATTGTATCGAGGCACTGTGTAGTTATTTTTGTTTGCCAAATTCCGTAAACCGGTTAGCCTCTGTCTAAATAAATGTTTCAATCCAACGAACGATGCAAAGAATGGTATTGCAAGAAAATACACTTTAGTTTGTTTAGTCAATGCAGATTTCCTTTCTCTAGGAAAAATAATGTAGAGACACTGGCAAGATCTCATTAGAGGAGACGTTTGTCTTCCGGACTTTCCGGATTGCAGCTTCTTTAGAACAGAGGGAGAAAAATACTTGTTACTTTTTAAAATACTAAGTCATTATCATTACCCGGGGGGTTGGGTAGCAGTAAGTAGTATAGTAAGGGGTATTTAGGTAAGTATTTGTAAAAGAGGTACCAAGAAGATTAAAATATATTTAGTACCTAAGGGACATTAAGTTGAACCAATTTTACTCATTATTCTCTTTGTAGTAACTAAGGTGTTACAAAGTTTACTCTCTCAATGTCCTATTTAGTATCACTGGTTGCGATTTGCGATTGAAAATAACCAATAATACAATTGATATTAACAACACTGTGATGTAGAACTTCAGATCAGCTTGTCTGAGAAGGCTTCTATTTAAATATGGATGCATTTTTATAAGTAAATAATTACTTTTAATCAATCTGTAGTTTATTTTTTATTCTTCTGTATAAATATAATTAGCCTTACATTATTATAAAACCATTACCTAAAGCGAACAATTAATAGTATTCTGTTATACCTTTTTATATTTATTAGATCAAAACATACCCACCCAAAGATTGTCTGGAAGACATCGCTTTAAGACCGCCTGTTGTTACCATTATTTATTATGCATTTTTTTTAAGAGGTTACTCTCACGGCATGGTGCAATAAACCATCCGTATTTGTCTCAAAATGTATGTCTAATAATATTTTAGATTGCCACTGAAATACTGGTTTTACTCACGAATTTTATTTGTCATTTATTTATTTATTTCACAAGAACGGTTAATACCAATAACACTTGTGCATGAGATTCTTTACTTAAATATGTTAAGTACATGTGTAACAAGTCTTAAACCTTTAATGAGTACTCACAAATCTATAATGATACCTTCTCACAGTAAGAGAGGCACCTGGACGCGAGCATGGGCAGGCTGTCTACAAAGAGATCCACTTTCGGATCAGTGCGCAGGAGGCCGTTGAGCGAGCTGATCATGTCGCACAGCGGCGAGTGGCGACGCGCCGCGGTCGCGAGCGATTCAGTTCCGTCCGACAGCTGTACGTACGCGCGCCGGCGATACTCTTCTCTACTCTTTTCTGACTCTTTACTCTTTTTCTTGTACTTGTGCTCCCCTTCCTTCCTTCTTCTCCCTCTGAGAGGCCCTTAAGGCCCTCAGAGAGGACGTACCGTAACGTATCCGTTACTGGCCGCACTGCAGGCCAAACGGGGGGGGAAAAAAAAAGCGCGCCGGCGTGATTTATTTAGGGGCACGACAACGCAGTTAAGAGTGTTGTGAAGTTTGGTGCTATTGATTTTATTATGGAGCACCTTACATGCAGTAACCATTCGCTCGTTGCATCTTCTAACTTCTAGGGAGTTGAAGCCCAAGACGCCAAGCAAAAACTCTGTCGGGTACATGTATGGATAGTATCCATACTGTTTTTTTATAGAGAAAGCGGAGGAATGCTTTTTCGACCTTTTCCAACATAAGTTTGTACTTGGCCTCACTTGGACTCCAAACACAGGCACTGGCCTCTAGTTTACTTCGAACTAGAGCCGTATAGATGAGCTTGATGACGCTGGAATTGTTGAAGTCCCTAATGTTTCTCAACACGAAGCCTAACCTCCGATACGACTCCTTGGCGAGGCTAGTAATATGCTCGCGGAATGTCAGCTCGCGATCAAACTTCACTCCGAGGTATTTTACAGAAACTACATAGCACAAACTCTGACCGTCCATTGTATAGTTATATTTAGTAGGTTGTTGACGTCGAGTAAACGTCATTATTTGGCATTTGCTGTTGTTAAAGTGAAGTTTATTCGCGATGCTCCAACGATACACCCGGTATAGATTTTGTTGTAGAAGTAGGCAATCGGACTCCTGCTTGATCTCCATCACCAGTTTGAGGTCGTCAGCGTATAATAAGCATTTGGCATGCTGGAGGTTGCTCACGAGATCATTTACCATGATAAGGAAAAGTAAAGGTCCGAGACTTGACCCCTGACTCACCCCAGAACGTGTGTGATAGGGAGAGGAGACAAACGGCCCGTACTTAACAAATTGTGGTCTGTCTCTCAGGTAGTCAGCGAATGTGAGCAGTTCAGAATTAAACCCCACATACCTAAGCTTAAGCAGCAGTACGTCATTGTCAACCGTGTCTTTCCGGAAGTCGAGGTATATGCCATCTGCTTGCGTTCCACTGTCAATACACTTACTAATATGGTTGACATGAAGCAGCAAGTGAGTGTTAGCTGATCTACCGGACCTAAAGGCGTGTTGTGCGTCACAGATGTACGGATCGATCTGGCGGTATATTTCCTTGTGCAGAATACTCTCGAATGTTTTTGCCGCAGAGTTAAGCACCGCAATCGGACGATATCCATCCGCTTTAACTAAAGGTTTTGGAATGGAGCATGTACGGCCAATGGAACCGCGTGAAAAATTTCGATGGGCAAACCGGACAAAAAAAAATGAAAGAGTTTAGAGCATATAACTATAAGCTTGCCTAAAAATATTTAAGGCAAGCCGGTGGGAAACGGCTTGTATGGGCGCCCCGCCTCTCTGGTACCTAGTATTTGTTTCAAATACAAAGTATGCACATCCTTAAGCAGCTAGTATTGCCTCTAGGAGCGAGGACGTCTTTTGTTTAGTCAATGAGAGCAATTTAGTTTCGAATATCGGGACTTCTCTAGAATTTACATCGAATAGAACCGCTCTGACGCGGGAATTATTAGTATAATGAGATTATCCTGGATTTTGGTTTGTAAATTATTTGCTGTCTATAATTATTAATGGCTCTTGATTTAACGCATATTTTCATCCAGTTGATTGTCAATCTCGAAGGTAAGTTTGATATAATTAGGTACGAATATTTGTCAGCGGCAATGTTTTCATCTCCTAAAAGTTTCCGACCAGATATCCAGATCAAAACCGAAATCAAACAACCTAGGTACCAAAAGGTGTTATTTAACAAATAAAACAGTTAAATTTAAATAAAAAAAAAACATATATTTTTCTAAACTATCAGGTTTTTAAACATTTAACTGCCGGGTAAGGGCTAAAAGTATATGCCAAGATTTTTTTTATTATTTTTCCTTAAACGTACATAAAATCACGAAACTTTTCATTACAGTTCCGTAACAAAATACCAAAATTTTAAAAATTCCCTCCACCCTAATGTGCAGTCCCCACCCGCACTGGACTAGCGTGGGGACTACTGCCCGTTTTCTTTCACCCTTTAGGGCTCCGTGCATATCCTATATACAAGATTGGATTATTATTTTAAATCGTGACGCATAATAAGACACATCCCTGCGTAACGTAAACGTAGTATTAGCGTATTTCCTAGAAGAATTTCCTTTCTTACAAACACAAATGTCTAAGTGACAGATAAGGACAAACGAATTTTAACGTCATTTTAGTTAAAATAAGCTTGTAGAACGTTTATGAATAAGTACGGCCATTTATCTCTCGGCAAGTATGTGTGTCTGGAGGGAAGATTGCGTAACTTTCCGAATGAGCAGTACGCGGCACAAAAGTTTACGTGTCTGAAGTTAGCCTCGAGTCGCCTCCCGCATACCCGTCGGATCCGTCTGACACCTTGGCGCTACTAGTAGCTAACATCAGAATCGTTATAGTAGTTTATGCTACTGATACATAATGAGAGGCCTTAAAACACGAGTGTGGTTTTATGAAACGAGCGTCAGCGAGTTTCGTAATAGGATCACACGAGTGTTTTAAGGCCTAATTATGTACAGTTGCATACACTACTTTATCTAAACACATATCATAAGTACTCTAAGATGGGTTCAGAAGCCGTAGGAAAATGAGCTGCATTGCTACGAGTGCTACCTGTAAGTTATCTGTGAAAAAAAAAAGTGAAAAAAAATAATAAAAAAAAAAACTGAAAAAAAAGTAATAAAAACTGGTCATTACCGACGGTTTCTGAACTAATGATATGTGCGTAGATTAACTGATTTTAATCGTATTGTACATTTAAGTGACATTTAGATCTATCTGACGTATGTTCGGAAAGTTACGCAATCGACCAGTGGTGTTTGTCTTTTAAATGTTAATGTAGCTACGTATTGTCGTTTCGTGTTCACTTATTTATTTGCAAATACTGCTATGCATAGGAGATCTCGAGCCCTACTTGCAGAACAGATATTTGTTTTTTTATGCTTCAATTTGGTCGATCCTTAATGCGTACACTCAGTTACCTGCCTAGCCAGCATGATGACCATAATGTCGGGCAAACATCATTTGCCCCTTACTAGCATAAGAGCGTAAGAGCGAGAGAAATGAACCGAACCCCTTTACGTCCGACACAAACGCAATCATGCCAGCTATTAGGCTGATATGAAAGAAGTTCCTTTTTATCACAGAAGCCTAGTGGTTCAGGCATGCGGCTGTCAAGCAGCGGTCGTGGGTTCGTATCCTGGCTCGTACCAATAAGTTTTTCGGAACTTATGTAGGTACGGAATTTTTACCGTTAGCTTTTCGGTGAAAGAAAACATCGTGAGGAAACCGATCTAATCCCAATAAGGTCTGGTTTTCCCTTTCGGATGGAAGGTCAGATGGCTGCCACTTTCCTAAAACTAGTGCCTAATGCCTTTGCCAAATCTTGGAATTAGATGTCAAAGCGGGCACCGTGTTCCTAAAGGAACCGGCACAACCGGGAATAACGCTAGGAGGATAATGACCTTTTTTATTACAGGTAAATAATAAGTACACTGCCTTCAATTTTTCGCAATAAAAGCACGCCCAACACTATAACTGAGCACGCGCCATAAGCTGTCTCACCTATTTAGTAATTAACCCTATTTGCTCGATTCCATTCGAACAAAGAGGCTTTTATAGACCATTTGGTGGACTCAGCACGCTCCGCTACAGCGGACAACTCAGCTAATAACTTTAACAAGGCATTTTCTTACTAACCGGTTCTACACAAAAATATACCTTATACGACACAACTTTAGGTTAAATGTAGTGCGAATTGAATAAACCGATTGTGAGCCTCTAAGAATAAAACCTAGATTTGTGTAATTGCGTCGAACGGGACAATTTTTATTAGTGCTCAGCTATCTAGTTACTAGATAGAGTAATTTTGTTACGAAGCAAAATTGCTTTTTGATAGCTGGACGTGTGGAGGAGATTAGGTCAATTCTCTGAAGAATAATACAATTTGATGTTATAACACGTATTTCAAGTAAAGGGCACCGTAATAGTACATTGTGATACAAGTGAGCTATGTTGATCATTACATCAGAGGCGGAATTGTCACGCGAACCGCAGGTGAGCGTGATAATAGAGCCGAGGATGTAATGGGGAATGGATGAACATTTTAGAAGTGGCTGATTATTTTTTTGGTGGTAGGAATAACCTTCCTTAGCACCAGAAAAAAGTTGCAGACTTTACAGATGCGTCTTTTAATTTTGAAAAATATAAACAGTTTCCTGACTTACGTTTTGGGTTTAGGACGGCGAATGAGAAACTTTCCTTGATCCGTCTCATATTACAATTTTTTTTTTAAATATCTGACCCTGGAAATGGCAAATATAGCTGCTGCAGCTGTCAATATCATTGCCAGTGTCATTTTATCACGGATTTTTAAGACATATTTTGTTATATGAGACGAATCAAGCAAATTGTCTCATTCGCCGTCCTAAACCCAAAACGTAAGTGAGGAAACTGTTTATATTTTTCAAAAATAATTGACGCACCTGAAAAGTTTGCAACTTTTTTCTGGTGCTGAGGAAGGTTATTCCTAACCCCAAAAAAATAATCAGCCACTTCTAAAATTTTCATCCAACACATTTGCGAGGAAAAATCTTTTTCATAAAATGAAAATGTTACAGGCTCCTAAGTTGTTTCCTTTAGTTATTGATGACAACAGGTTTTTACTCACATACATTTGTACATCTCCAAGAATGTACAGTGGCGTCAATTCTATTTATCACTTTTCTATTCACCACGAGTCAACATTTTTAATAATAACCAAACACGCATCATCAATGTTTACAAATGTAATATTTGTGAAATTACTTATAATGGCGCGCAACTAATTTTTTTTCGTGAAGTTCGCGCAGTGCGCCCGCAGAGAGGCTTAGATGAAATCTCTAAACAGCCAATACAAAATAAAATAAATATTTTGTTATTCAATATAAACTCATGTAATATGTTATCAAAAGTAAATAGTTTTACAAAATAAATAAATAAATAAATAAATATTTGCGGACAATCTTACACAAATCAACCTAGTCCCAAACTAAGCAAAGCTTGTACTATGGGTACTAGACGACGATATAGATACTTATATAGAGAAATAAATACTTAAATACATAGAAAACATCCATGACTCAGGAACAAATATTCATGCTCATCACACAAATAAATGCCCTTACCGGGATTCGAACCCAGGACCTCTTGCTTCGTAGGCAGGGTCACTACCAACTAGGCTAAAGCGGTCGTCAAAATGAAACGTTTCTATATCATATCCAAGAATAAATAATCAATTAATTCACAAGAACGATTTAATTTGTTTAGTCGAGTAAGAATCCATTTGCCGAGAATTAAAATCAAACCTGTATAACCCGGTCAATTTAAAAATGCGCCGAGTCCATACATACACCTTGCTGCAAGGTGCCAACGTGTCTTAATCGGGATATAAACATTACTACACGTGTTTAATACCCAGGATTATGAGCCTAAAAGCGGCACAATAAGAGGCACGTTACGAGCAAATGTGTTGAAAAAAATATTATCGACTAATAAGACGTAACTAGGTATTGTAGCTTTTAGCATCGTGGGTATGGCATTTTCAGTTCGTATGTCCGGCTGCTCTTATCTATACACGTCGCATTTCTCAACCGATTCTAGTGAGTTTTTTGTACATTCGTCATCACATACATAGGTACACTATAGGTGTTCAGATATATCGGCACATGCACCCTAATACCTTGAAAATAGAGGTGTGTTCCGATGTTTGTGAGCTGCTTGTTTACTCCGATGTATGTGATGGCGACTGTAACATCAGTTAAAAAATTGAAATCTTTTTTTTAAGACAGACTCTCGATATCTACATCTTACACAGAACCATAAGTATATGTAGGTATTGTATGATTATAAAATGAATTTTGCCTTTTAACTCAATACTGTTATATAAAAAACCGGCCAAGTACGAGTTGGATTCGCGCACGAAGGGTTCCGTACCATTATCTATAAAAAAATCACGTTTGTTGTATGGGAGCCCCCCTTAAAAAAATATTTTATTTTGTTTTTAGTATTTGTTGTTATAGCGGCAACAGAAATACATAATCTGTGAAAGTTTCAACTCTCTAGCTATCACGGTTCTTGAGATACAGCCAGGTGACAGACAGACGGACGGACGGACGGACGGACGGACGGACGGGCGGACGGGCGGAGCAGGAGTGTCAATGGAAACGTAAACGTGTCTCAGCTGTCAGATGTGCCTGGCCACTTTTAAACAGGGAATTTCGTATAGACCACATATCAACCTCTTTTTTATATTACATCATTGTTTTAACTGGTAATAAATGACTCAAAGAGAATATTTCTATATCTGTCAATCTAATACCAGCATGACAGGACTGGTTTTTCCACGACTCCTGGAAGGAGGCCCCGCCTTTTGATACTTGTGCATAAGTATATTTAAAATATCATTAATATGTGGTGAACGGTGTGGGTCACACATATTGTAATCATTAGTCATAAGTACCCCTTGTAGTGGCTGTTTGTTTACCTAAATAAATAAAAATAAATAAAAAATATCATGAGAATTGAGAATTCTATGCTAAAGTAAATACCTAACAAAAGCAAAAACAAACGCAACATTTATCCACGTATAAATTCTAAAAGCGGCATTATGTAAAAGCAGTCCCCACTCAGCATTCCTTACATTTCGCTTTGCTTGCTTCATTTTGTGCTTTTCGAGTCGGAATGCACCAAGATTCTAAGAAAGCGTTCGTGAAATTTCAGAACAGAAGTGCCTTTGTACCGTAATAATTTTATCTGTGGCACTGCAATTTCAGCGTTGAGAGAAATGCACTAAGCGGCATAGACTACAAAATAAATCATGTACATTGCAAACTGGCAGCATAAAAAAATCAAGGGTTTTAAAAATGAAGATTTTTTTTCATTTGTTTTGTAGTGGATAACTTACTTCTTTGTTGTAAACTTGTACAGTTCAGAATTTAGTGGATCATATCCGGAATAAGTTTTCTAAACGAAGGCTAATATTGATTTATGACAATAGTTGTTTTTAATCGTTGTTAGTGTAACTCGTTACAATTTAATGTGTTTGATCGACATAAGAAGAATGTTGAAATAATTATGGGCTGCCATTGATAACTCGTATTTGTCATTGAGCATTGACAAGACGGCGCTTAAACACGCTTTCTTTTACATTTACACGCTTGCACCGCTAAACCGATTTAGATGAAAAGATATAGTTTGAGACCCTAGGAAGGACATAAGGTGAAAACGGGTGTGGAAGTTAACGGCGTAGTAAGATTCCCTTAAGGCGATTAACGATGTCGCGGTCGAAAGCTACTTTATAGTACGAGTATATCTACGGTTGTATCTCTGACACAATCCGCTGTTTTTTTCAGGACTTGAATCGGTTTGTATTCGAGAGATATTTGCCAGTTGGAAACTAAACGCGTAAAGTGGAATTTATTCAGAAAACAAAAGCCATTTCCACTGGTGTCAGGTAGCGTTGGATTTCGTACGTCGGCCGTTGAAAGTTGTTTTCATTGTTGTTTAAAACTATTTCAGCGCACATTTTGGAATACGGCTGCTTGGAATCTGTCTAGAAGCTTACGAGCTAAAGCTGCTGCGGAAAGCTGGCGGTTTCAAGCTTTTGCTGGCCGTTTAAGTTCAATTTGATACGTTGTTTTAAAGGGGCTCAGTCAAGTCTTGGCTGCTCGACTCTCTAACGGTCAATTTTATAGATATGTTGACTCAACTCAACTATACGAAGCTAAGAGGCAGAATAGAACTTGCATTAGATTTACGCAGACTTTTTTCATTAAAGTTAAGTTTTACAGTTTTTACAGTAATCAATTGGCGTCAACACTAAGCGCCTCCTAATAGGGAACATTACTGCAATGTTCAGCCGCCAGAGTGCAGCACTAACACAATTAGTAAACAGTTTTTTTGACAACTTTGACAAGTCCCTCAAGTCCTTCAAAGCTCTGGATCAAATAAGGAAGAAAATATTTCAATAAATAAAATGCATCAGTGCTGCGTAATTGGATACAAGAATGAAGGGCATCATTCATTTCCTAAGGAAACGATGATACGAAAACTATGGGAAGCGGCAATACGTCGTAAAGCAAAAAAAGCCCTCATCCACCTTTAAATATTTATAGGATGCCATTTTAATATCACAGTACAGGTATTTTACACACGAATGATAACAAAACGATTGTAGTTTAACGCGTTTTCATAAATTATTCGTTATTGTTTGTTAGGTAAATAAATATGACATTGTACGTCATGGCGGTTTGTTTACGGGTTGTGTTAGTGTCGCCCCCTACGCAGAGCTTTGCGTAATGTTCCCTATTCGTAGGTACTTCATACGCCATATGATATAATTAGACTTTGATTTCATTAAACTACATTCTGGGACTCTATTTGGCATGTACAGTCACGAGCTTTAATTTGGGACCCACCTAAGGTTCAATATCGTTTAGCAAACTGAAGACATTTAGAGCTAATATTTTAATGTAGTGTCATAAAGTTTGCCATTGACAACTTACGTTAACACGTGTCTAGGGGCAACCGCTCAGTGACGTCAACCGGGCGCAACGAGTCAAACGATCGTTTCCGATTTTTCCCGACTAATTGTCACTCGTCTTTTTGGCCCCGTCCTCTCCGGCCATATTTATTATTTGCATATTATATTTCGTGAAAATGTCAGTTTTCTCATTTTTCTTGTCTGACACTGACACATGTTCGTAATTAGAAAACCGTAAAGATAGCTTTTTGCAAAGAGGTTATCAATTCAAGGGCCCATTCGATAAGACATTTAATTGTCTTATATCTTGACACTTCACCGCTATTATTGAACTGAAATTTGCGACCTTATTGCATTGTGAATGTTCTAACAACATTTGAAGGATGATGGGTCCTAAATTAAAGCTCGTGACTGTACCATAATACCCATATTGTGTATGGGTATACACAATCTCACAGCTTACTTGCAGCTCGGTTGTCATCATCATCCTAATCCTATTCGGTCATCTTGGTGTAATTCCTTCGATCCTTCCTGCTTTGTTCTTATAGGTATATTTTGGCCTTTCTCTCTCTGGTTGAATATTTAGCTGTTACACTTTCCCGCAATTTCTCCTCCTCTCGCTTGATTATATATCTTGAGCTATTAGTGTATTTTTTTTGCCTACTCTTTACTTGCATTCAGTTTCGCCATCGTAAAGCAAGACCTGGTTTATGGATTTTGGAACACAATTCCGATCTTACTCATAAAACGGTACCCTGTTCCGATTCTGGCACGAGCCAGCCGGATTCTTTTCAGGTCGAAACTTGTTTACCGAGTTTCTCAAACATTCTCCGGTGCGCCGGTTGGCAAGGCAAACGATGACACCCTTCATAATTGCGTAGAAACAGAATGTCATGAATTACTAGGCGAAATATGCGACATTAACGAGAACTTTATTTAGTAGGGTTATATGCCCAGTTGCCCATTAGTCTCTATATGTCAACACAAGGAATCCTCCAATGAATATTGTGATTCTTCTGGAGTCACAAGCGTCCCATAGGCTACGATTTTTTTTTACCATCAGGCAGGCCGTATGCTTATTTGCTACCGTCCCAGTATAAACATATAGGAGAGAGATGAATATGAGTAAGTTCCAGCGTTGGCCTGAACAGGGGACGGGCCCTTGCCGTTCCGTAACGGTAGTTATACATTGAATCATTCAAAGCTACCGCCGCCATTTCGATAGACTGGTTTGCATGAGCGATGGAGTTTCCTGTGCTAATTTATGTAAGAAGTTCCAACGGCAAGTTCGGCTAAGTTGACCGAGGGCTAATCAGACATTCTGGGTCGATCAACGATAGCCCGAGTTTAGGCATTAGGCATGTAAATTTGAAGCAGCTGGCAGCTTATTAAAGTTTGACCTTTTACTAACCCAATTAAGAAGTGTGTCGTTCGTTTGGAGAACTTGACTATTTTAACCAATCAGAGCTAGTTGATGCGTCAGCGGTGTAAGGACGATTTCCGCTACATTGTGGAGATTAAGGGTGGATTGCACCAAACCCTCTGTAATCGTAAGCGGTGTACGTATGGAAAGTTTGTTCCGCGATCCATTTCATTTTTTCATTTCATTTATTCCTTTATAAAACGTAGTTTTACATGTCAATTTATAGATCTTAAATATGTCTTATAAGTAGGTATGTCTTAGTTTAGGTACACTGCAGCATGTAGTCAACGAATTAATTATTATTATTACATTTATTTGTCAAGTTACTAGTAAGTACACATCCTTAAAATGTCCTTAAATATTACATAACCATTGATTGGGCAGCGAGCCAGTTGAAAAGTCGTTCGGTTTTCAGCCATTATTGAGAAATTCGTCTATGGAATAGCATGCATCGGATGCTAGTTTAATTTTAAGTCTGTTCACAAAACACCTCATACTCGGCGCGCTTTTTACTTCTTGGGGCAACTTGTTGTATAATTTGGGCCCTATATAGTGGAGACATTTTTGGGCCTTTGCAAGACGTGTGGCGGGAGCGCGCAGATCGCCGCGCCGCCTGAAGTTAAAATTGTGTGAGTCACCACGCGTCGGGAACTGTTCAAGGTTACCTCTCACGTACTTGGCTACTTCTAGGACGTACAAGCTAGGAAGGGTGAGGATTTTGGTTTCCTTGAACAGTTCACGAGCAGGATGATCCCAGGAGACACCACATATGCAACGAATGGCTCGTTTTTGAAGTCTGAATGGTCTTCCCGTGGTATTCCCGCTAAGTAGCGGAAAGTGGCTACGCCGTAGGCACCCGCTAGGTGGGATCCTGGCAGTGAAAGTGTTAAGGTGCTACGTATGACGGTTTAGCGCTACGAGAGTAGTCCACCATGTACAGTCGCGGAATGTAAAGGTTCGTCACTTTTGGACCTTAAAACATTCAGTGCCAAGAATCGCTACGCGCAACGCTCGTAGCTGATCCCGTTGTGTTCCCCGTATGTAGCGGAAAGCACCTACGGCGTAGTCACCCGGTAGTCGGGTTCCCGGCAATGAATATGTTAACATCATTAAAATAAAGTCGAAAAGTGACGAAGCTTTTCATTCCTCGACTATACCATCGTTCAGATTCACGAGGATCAAACATTTCTAGGATCGCAAGGCATCTAAACTCCGTAGGAACCATATGTAGCTAGCTCTACTAAATAAAATATAAAAGTAGTAAAAAAGTTAAAGGGCCCTAGAAAGCGGACTGCGTTCTCCGCCAGAAGAAAGTCGCGTTCAATCGATTTGTCTATCTCCTAAAGAGCACTTCAATATTCCTCGCAGCATATCTAACAAGCATCTTCTCAAGACATTTAGACTTCCCTTTGATGCATATGCAGCCATAATGCATTCCGTGAAACTCGCTCCCGATTTGCATCCGCCTTGCACGCCTTAAAAGTAATTTAAGTTAAAGCTAGGCACAAATTCAGGACGCGATTTTGACATATTGAAGTGATATGTGTAACATCTTGGTGCATCTCTCTTGTGCTTTTGTCTATAGTAGTGTAAGTACCGAACGAGATGCACTGATATGAGATAAAAATGAAATTGATACTGGCAAAATGGAACCTAAGGAAGTTAGGACAACATATAGGCGCACTTTGTAAAATTAATGCAAATTGATTCCGTACATTGTAGAACGAACGCTTTTATCTAAACTTAAGGGGCTACCCGAGGTTTTCATCGATTTTTGACTAGTTTTGAATCGATACAAATACTTTTGCACTACAGATGGAATTATAAGGCAAACGGCTATCGATTTTTCAATCTTTAATCTTCATTTTTTTATACCACATTTTGAAAGAAATGAATAGTTATTTTTTTATGATTTTTTTAAACACTGTCTAAAAATAACTTTTTTTGTTACAAGATTGCTGTAAAAGATCTAACATATACGAAATCTACATATTTGGGTTCGTCTCTGATGTCTCTATAAACATGTGTAGGGTTTTGATTTTAAACTAATTAACACAAAAGTTATGGCCATAAAACCTGTTTTTTGGTTTAAAATTTTTCAACTTTGATGCCAAATATTTCGAAGACAGTGATATTTGAAGTAAATATGGGATAGTATATTGCTTAAAACTGTTGTTGTTAATATGATAAGCTACAAAAAACATTTGATAAACTAAGGGATTCAGATCGAAGGTCATTGGCGTATGGGATCCCCTTAAGTTAAAGCAGATACGGTATCGACGCCTGTTAGTTAGTTAGTTATACTGGGCGTTTTCCGCAAGTCGACATCCATAGTGCCTATTTTGCGTGAAACGGCGGTGAGGCGCTACTCTAACCACCCCAGCTCGTCTAAAAAGTTGGTGAGTGCCTTGGTGTTACTGACTGCGTCCCGTAGTGTGTTTGGAGAACCTAGGTGCTTCATTCTGTATACTTCTACCTCCTTGCAGTCCAGTAGTATATGTTTAGTTGTTTCTTCTGCCTCCATGCACGCTCTGCACATGAGGCTGTCTGTGATACCTAAGTTATAGAGGTGTCTGTTCAAGGTGTTGTGTCCTGTTATTATACCCACTATCTTGCGCAGTTGGTTTCTATGTGTCCTTAGTAGTGTGGTTATGAGTTTGTAGTCGCGTTTCGACAGAATCTCTTTGGTCTGTCTGCATGTGTCTATCTCCTCCCAGTATCTTTGGTGTAGGTCTTTAGTGTGTTGGTCCAGTTGATTGTATATGTAGCTTTGTGGCAGGGGCAAGATTGGCTCCGGTCCGTATGCCGTTGTTTCTGAGCCTTTCCTGGCCAGTTCATCCGCTGCATCGTTTCCTCTTGAGCCACTGTGCCCCTTGATCCATTGTATAGTAACTTTGTTTTTATCTGCGCACACCTCTGTGAGGTTTGAGTGACATTCGTATATCAAGCTAGATGTGATGTTATCACTGCTCAGTGCCTGCAGTACCGATTTACTGTCTGAGAGTATCCGTATGTTTGTGTTTTCGATTTGTCGTCTCTTTATGGCATTGTAGGCTTCAATTATCCCTACGTATTCAGCCTGGAATACCGTGTTTTGTACACCCAGTGGTTTGGATATGTGTATGTTTAAATCCTCTGAGAACACACCACATCCTGTTCCCGTATTTGTTTTTGAACCATCTGTAAAGATTCTGAGGTCTGTTTGGCTTAACCCCTCTTTGGAGTCTTTTGTCAGTAATATTTCATAGTATTCCCAAAGACTGCAGTTTTTGGTATTTTGTCGATTGAAGCTTCCATCATAGGTAGGCTTGTGATCAGTTTGTTGTGGATCTTCGTGTGGGGTATGTCTAGTTTCGTCCATAAGTTGAGGCTTTTTAGGCGTATTGCCGTCGCAGCCGCCTCTTTTTGTATGTGCATATGTAAAGGTGTAGCCCTAGCATGACTTCTAGTGCTGCTTCGACGCCTGTATAAATACTAAAATAGAAAGGTTTTGTAAGTTTTTATATACCAGAAGCGCAGTCAGTCAGTAGTCTAGTCTATACCTACTACTGACTGAGGGCTACCCCTCCGAATCGCTAAACTTAAGTGGAAGTGACGGGCCACATTGCACGTAGAACCAATGGCAGTTGGGGCAGAAATGTTCTCGAGTGGCGACTACTTACCGACAGGTGCAGCCTGGGTGGACAAGGTTGACTGATGACCTGGTAAAGGTTGCGGGAGTACGCTGGGTACGGGTGGCGCAGGACCGGTCATTGTGGCACTCTTTGGTCCAGCCCTATGTCCAGCAGTGGACGTCTTTTGACTGATATTATGATGATGATGCGTAGTGCAGACTGTTCATACCTATAACTAATACAATTTTCTTTCATTCTTTTTCGAATATCCGACCTGTTTTAATGGAAAGTAAGGTAATATTTGAATTTTCTCTTTAATCTTACTACTCACCGTTGTTGTACTTTTGATCGATTGCTGTTTGCTTAAAAATGAGTGCTTTTTACGAACGTAAAAGGCCCCCAACCTAAAAGCCTACTTGACATCTCTTTGATCCGCTTAAATAAAACATAATAAGGCCCCCTGCAATAGGCCGCGTCCTGCAATTAAGGTCCCATGGTAATATTTGTTCAGTTATGAAAATAAATATCAAGTAGGCATATTAAAACAAAGAATAAAAAATAAAAATGTCATTATTAAAGCTAAACTTCTCAATTACTATCTATCTATCTATCTATCTATCTATCTATCTTCTATACATATAATAAAGCTGAAGAGGGTCGAAAGTCTGTACATGGAAGATATTCGAAAAAAAATTGGCTAGGGATACTTAAAATCGATAACAGAACACGTTCCAACAGTTTTTAGAATTTTTGTCTGTTTGTCTGTTTATCTGTTTATCTGTTTGTCTGTTTATGTGACCGCGCATCACGTGAAAACGGCTGAACCGATTTAGATGAAATTTAGTATACAGATAGTTTAAATCCTGGGGAAGGACATAGGGTAGTTTTTATCCCGGAAATCAACCCCTTAGGGGATGAAATGGGAGATGGAAGTTTGTATGGAGCTACTTAAACCGCTGCACCGATTTGGATGAAATTTGGCATCTAAATAGTTTCAGTCCCGAGGAAGGTTAAATAATAAATTTTATCCCGAAAATCTTCCCCTTAGGGGGTAAAACGGGGGGTGAAAATTTGGATAGAACCCATTTAGATGAAATTTGGTTTAGAGGTAGTTTAAGTTCTGGGGAAGGACATAGGGTAGTTTTTATCCCGGAAATCAACCCCTTAGGGGATGAAATGGGGGATGGAAGTTTGTATGGAGCTACTTAAACCGCTGCACCGTTTAGGATGAAATTTGGCATATAAATAGTTTCAGTCCCGGGGAAGGTCAAACAATAAATTTTATTCCGGAAATCTTCCCCTTAGGGGGTAAAACGGGGGGGTGAAAATTTGGATAGAACCCATTTAGATGAAATTTGGTTTAGAGGTAGTTTAAGTTCTGGGAAAGGACATTGTATAGTTTTTATCCCGGAAATCTTCCCCTAAGGGGGTGTAATGGGGGATGAAATTTTGGATGGACTCCGTTTAGATCAAATTTGATAAAGAGATAGTTTGAGTCCCGGAAAATGACAACGGATACTTTGAATCCCGAAAAATATCCCCTAAGGGGATGAATTAGGGGTGAAAATGTGGATAAATCCCATTTTGTAAAAAAAAATTAAAGAGATATTTAGAAGTAGTCCCAGGGAAGGACAATGCATACTTTTTTATCCTGAAAAATCATCTCCTGAGGGGTGAAATAGGGGTAAAAAATTGGATAAACCCATTTAGATTAGATTTGTTATGGAGATAGGGCTGAAATGGGGGACGAAAATTTGGATGGAACGCATTTACGGTATAGCGAGTTGGAGTCCTGGGGAAGCACATAGGATAGTTTTATCCCGAAAATCATCCCCTAAGTGGTTGTAATTGGGGGTGGAAATTTGTTTGTTACCCATTTTGATAAAATTTGGTTGAAAGATAGTTTGAGTCCTGGAAAAGGACCTAAGACAGTTTTTGTTCCGAAAAAAAAATGGGGGTGAATAGTTTGAGTCGCGGAGACGGACAACGGATAGCTTTTATTCCGAAAATAATCCCCTAAGGGGATAAAATAGGGAATATTTGGATAGAACCCATTTAGATGAAATTTTGTAAAGAGATAGTTAGAGTCCTGGATAAGGACATAAGAAATCATCCCATGGGGTGAAATTGGGGGTGAAAATGAGGATGTAACCCATTCTGATGAAATTTGGTATAAAGATAGTTTGAGTCCCGGAGAATGACAACGGATAGTTTTTATCCGAAAAATCATCCTCTAAGGAGGTGAAATGGGGGGTGAAAAATAGGATGGAACCCATTTACGGTATAGGGATAGTTGGGAGTGCTGGGGAAGGACATATGATAGTTTTTATTCCGGAGATCATCCCCTAAGGGGGTGAAATGGGGGTGAAAATTTGGATGGAACCCATAAACTGTAGAGCGATAGTTGGGAGTCCTGGGGAAGGACATAGGATAGTTTGAAAAATGAACATGAAAATGAAAAATAGTTTATTCAGTAACTTAACTCAGTTTTATTCCGAAAATCCTCCCCTAAGGGAGTGAAGATTCGGATGTGATGTGACCTATTTAGAAAAAAAATTGATTAATTCAATTCAATTCAAATTATTTATTTCAGACTCCTTCCGAGTCCTTATCATGTTAGTAACAATAAAAACTTATAAAACTTAAGTTAACTGTTAAGAGATAGTTTGAGTGCTGGGAAAGGATATATGATAAATTTTGTCTCGGAAATCATCCCTTAAGATGGTGAAATGGGGGGTGAAAATTTGGATGGAGCCCATTTCGATGGAATTTCATAAAGAGATGGTTTGAGTCCTGGGAAAGGACATAGGGTAGTTTTAATTCCGGAAATCATCCTCTAAGGAGGTGAAATGGGGGGTGAAAAATAGGATGGAACCCATTTACGGTATAGCGATAGTTGGGAGTGCTGGGGAAGGACATATGATAGTTTTTATTCCGGAGATCATCCCCTAAGGGGGTGAAATGGGGGTGAAAATTTGGATGGAACCCATAAACTGTAGAGCGATAGTTGGGAGTCCTGGGGAAGGACATAGGATAGTTTGAAAAATGAACATGAAAATGAAAAATAGTTTATTCAGTAACTTAACTCAGTTTTATTCCGAAAATCCTCCCCTAAGGGAGTGAAGATTCGGATGTGATGTGACCTATTTAGAAAAAAAATTGATTAATTCAATTCAATTCAAATTATTTATTTCAGACTCCTTCCGAGTCCTTATCATGTTAGTAACAATAAAAACTTATAAAACTTAAGTTAACTGTTAAGAGATAGTTTGAGTGCTGGGAAAGGATATATGATAAATTTTGTCTCGGAAATCATCCCTTAAGATGGTGAAATGGGGGGTGAAAATTTGGATGGAGCCCATTTCGATGGAATTTCATAAAGAGATGGTTTGAGTCCTGGGAAAGGACATAGGGTAGTTTTTATTCCGGAAATCATCCTCTAAGGAGGTGAAATGGGGGGTGAAAAATAGGATGGAACCTATTTACGGTATAGCGATAGTTGGGAGTGCTGGGGAAGGACATATGATAGTTTTTATTCCGGAGATCATCCCCTAAGGGGGTGAAATGGGGGTGAAAATTTGGATGGAACCCATAAACTGTAGAGCGATAGTTGGGAGTCCTGGGGAAGGACATAGGATAGTTTGAAAAATGAACATGAAAATGAAAAATAGTTTATTCAGTAACTTAACTCAGTTTTATTCCGAAAATCCTCCCCTAAGGGAGTGAAGATTCGGATGTGATGTGACCTATTTAGAAAAAAAATTGATTAATTCAATTCAGTTCAAATTATTTATTTCAGACTCCTTCCGAGTCCTTATCATGTTAGTAACAATAAAAACTTATAAAACTTAAGTTAACTGTTAAGAGATAGTTTGAGTGCTGGGAAAGGATATATGATAAATTTTGTCTCGGAAATCATCCCTTAAGATGGTGAAATGGGGGGTGAAAATTTGGATGGAGCCCATTTCGATGGAATTTCATAAAGAGATGGTTTGAGTCCTGGGAAAGGACATAGGGTAGTTTTTATTCCGGAAATCATCCCCTAAGGAGGTGAAATGGGGGGTGAAAATTTGGATGGAACCCATTTACGGTTTAGCGATAGTTGGGAGTCCTGGGGAAGGACATAGGATAGTTTTATCACGAAAATCCTCCCTTAATGAAATTTAGATGAAATTTGGTTTACAGATAGTTTGAGTTCCGGGAAAGGACATAGGATAGTTTTTATTCCGGAAATCATCTCCTAAGGGGATTAAATGGAGGTTGAATATTTGTATGGAGCAACCCATTTAGATAAAATTTGGTATAGAGGTAGTTAGTAGGCGCGGCGTTACGGCGACAAGGTAGACTGATGACCTGGTAAAGGTCGCGGGAGTCCGCTGGATGCGGGTGGCGCAGGATTGGTCACTTTGGAACTCTTTGGGGGAGGCATATGTCCAGCAGTGGACGTCTTTCGGATGATATGATGATGATGATGATAATGATAAAGATAGTTTGAGTCTCAGAGAATGACATATGATAGTTTTTATATCGGAAATCTACCCCTAAAAGGGAAATGGAGGGTGAAAGTTTGTATCGAGCTACGATATAAACGAGTTCTACGCGGACGAAGTCGCGGGCAAAAGCTAGTACATATAATAAAGCTGAAGAGGGACGAAAGTCTGTACATGGAATGGATTCGAAAAAAAAATGGCTAGGGATACTTACAATCGACAACAGAACACGTTCCAACAGTTTTTAGAATTTTTGTCTGTTTGTCTGTTTATCTATTTATCTGTTTGTCTGTTAATGTGACCGCGCATCACGTGAAAACGGCTGAACCGATTTAGATGAAATTTGGTACAGAGATAGTTTGAGTCCTACGAAAGGACATAGGATAGTTTTTATCCCAGAAATCATCCTATAAAGGGATGAAATTGGGGGTGGAAATTTGTATGGATCTACTTAAACCGCTGCACCGATTTGAATGAGATTTGGTATATAAATAGTTTGAGTTCCGAGGAATGAAATAGGATAGTATTTATTCCGGTTATCATACCCTAAGGGGGTGAAATTAGAGGTGAACATTTGGATGTAACCCATTTAGATGAAATTTGATTAAGGGATAGTTTGAGTCCCGGGAAAGGATATAGGATAGTTTTTATCCCGGAAATCTTCTCCTGAGGTGGTGAAATTAGGGGTGAAAAGTTTGGATGGAACCCATTTAGATTAAATTTGGTATAGAGATAGTTTGAGCCGCGGGGAAGGACAGCGGATGGTTTTTATCCCTAAAATAATCCCCTAAGGGGATGTAATAGAGGGTGAAAAATTGGATGGAACACATTAACGGTAAAGCGATAGTACTCGAGGACTCCCTCGAGAAGGACATAGGTTAGTGTTATCCCGAAAATTATCTCCTAAGGGTGAAATGGGGGATGAGCATTTGGATGAAACCCATTTAGATGAAATAAGGTTTAGAGATAGTTTGAAGTCCGGGAAAGGACATGGGATAGTTTTAATCCCGGAAATCATCTCTTAAGGGGGTGAAATGGGAGGTGATCATTTGTATGTAGCTACTATACAACCGCTGCACCCGTTTAGATAAAATTGTCTCGGGGAAGCACATAGGATAGTTTTAATCCCGGAAATCAATCCCTAAAGGGGAGATGGATAGTGATAGAAGGTATCGAGCTACGACATAAACGAGTTCTACGCGGACGAAGTCGCGGGCAGAACCTAGTTTACAATAGTTTACTTATAAGTAAGTAGTACGTTTTCAATGAGAGACAAGGCCCATACATCATAATCTACGCCTAACCCGTACCTAAATGTTATTGTTTTTCTGTGCGGTGAATGAATATGTTAACACACTTAGTATATAAATTTAATTTAAACTAATACAATGACATGTAATATTAATAATATTATAAATAAAAGACTTATGACTTATGACTTTAATGAATGTATTTATTTGTATAACATAGGTACATGTAAACTTACGTACAATTAAACTACTTTTGCTAGGTACTTTAAACTAAAGCATATAGCGAAACACAATTTTTTGCCGATTGGCGTACAAATATTTTATAATGATTGTTTTAAAACAGTCTTTTCTGACCATCCATTTTGTCGCCCAACCTACCTTGTCGTATCTACTTTACTGACGTCACACCACCATAATATATGTACATCTCTACGAAGTAAAATGATGTCGGTCTTATCGTGGATTTTTCATGTTGGTGGTTAAAATACTGCATAATTATCGTCATCGATCGATCACATTCATTATATCAGCCGAAAGACGTCCACTGCTGGACTTAGGCTTCCCCCAAAGAGTGCCACAATGACCGGTCCTCCGCCACCCGCTTCCAACGGACTCCCGCGGCCTTTACCCACGGTGCGCCTGCCGGTACGTGGTTGCCACTCAAGAACCTTTCCGCCCCAACGGCCATCGGTTCTACGTGAAATGTGCCCCACCCACTGCCACTAAAGTTACTGCATTTAACATACTCTAAATACGTATTAGTATTAACATGCACACACATAAACATAAAGCGTTTACGAAACCGCTCAATCGCGTGCAAATAATTTCGTACCGTAAAACTACACAACTATAGTCCACTACCCCAACTATGGTCCAAAAGTAAACTCATTCGTTTCTATCAATACCGATTTCGTATTAGTGATTTTATACGTTTTTATTTAAATTTGTGTTATTATATTGCCGGTCTTTAAAAGTTCACCCATGAAAATAGTCCCACCTGAGCAAGTAATATGAGAATTGATTTGGACCATAGTTGGGCGACCTGGACTATAGTTGTGTAGTTTTACGGTACGCATTCACATTAGTGGAGATCATCGTAAACTCATTTTGGATTGCCCGTTCATATCTGAACCTGGAAGTGAGTTAGCCAAGCTCGGAAAGGATAATGAAGAATATTATACAAGTGACTCGCGAATCTGTCTTAATAAAAAGAAATGCTTACTATCGAAAAACTGAATCCACAAAAGAACTATACAATTATTGAACCTTCTCACAAAATTTCACGAGAATAGGTTGGGATATGCGAACTGTAGATGAGAACAGCAGGACAGACGACGGACATACAAAATAGTTATTACCCAAGCTGAAACGGAGAACTTCGTTCGCTTCGCTCGCTCGTTCAATTATACGGAGAATAATATTTTAAACATTGTTGGAATTTTATACATGTACCTACTGATAATATTTATTGAAACATTATTTATTGAACAACAGAAACATGTGCAATTGGCTGACTTATTGCCGTAAGGCATGGAAACATTATAATACTGAGGGGTATTTAATTTAAGTGAAGCTCTTCCACAGACATGGCAATATCAATAGCCTCTAAAAATCTAAATCGTTACTTAAAATCATGCCAGTTACGAGCAAGACACCGACAAGTGCTAAAACAAAAACCAGTTAAGTAGTAGTATCTGTTGTCAGTGTGGGAAGTATAACTGTAAAAGAAAACAAAAATGTAAATCTATGTTTAGGTATTGCATTATGGCTGAGATGCGAATCAATCATGAACGAATGCTGTTTGTGGAGTCCGGTCAGTTCATGTATGCAATGACGACAAGTAAATTTATTACAGTGTTCAGCAGAATCGACATGAGAGACTTCACTCTGTTCTCATTTGATTATACATTTAGACGCGCAGAGATTTTAATGCATGTCTAATAATTATGAATTGTTTATTTTTCTCTTATCTTTTACCATGTAAAACATTTTTATTGTTGCTTATTTTCTTATGAATTATGTATAATTTAAAATATATACGTACACGAGCACTTGTGGAAAGAATAAACATTTTGATGTTGATTAATTATAGGTAACATATGGAATTATGAATGTATTGTACCAGCTTATTTTTACATTAACCATAAAACGTTTTTTGTCACTAACCGGTCAAGTACGAGTACCTATCTACAATCCATACGTCTCTTTTCTAACCTCAGTGAGGGCGAAAATTTCGAACGTCGTCTAATAATAATATAGTGCCGCGACTTGGCCCATTTTTCACTTTTATGTATTTAGCGAGATCTCTGTTTAAGGCAGCTTACAGTCCCGAGGAGGGGCCCGGGAAAGGGATCGGGAATCCCGGGAAAAAGGGAGAGCTCTCGAATAAAACGGCGTATATTCCCGGGATAAGTCGTGAGTTACCTCCTTCATTGAACAGAAGGCGGAACAAAGATACGAAATACGGAGATAAAGGTGCGTTTGCTCCCGCCAAGTGCGTATTATTTTCGTAATTAGTGGTACTGAAAATGTATTAAGGTTTCGTATTTATATTTATTTATTATTCGGCAAACCAACAGCTACAATCATCATCATCATATCAGCCGAAAGACGTCCACTGCTGGACATAGGCCTCCCCTAAAGAGTGCCACAATGGCCGGTCCTGCGCCACCCGCATCCAGCGGACTAATAATAAATTTGAGCACATGATACAAGAAAACAGGTTCTCACCAGTAGTAACATAATGATATATACACTGCATCACAAAAACCTTAGTAAAATAGTGGTATAAAACAAAAAAAAACATAATAGGGGCGTAAACTCAAAATTTATTATTACTCCAAAAGAAAGAAGGCAAACAATATGCCTAGTGACGAACATCCCATTCAGATATCTCAAAAAATTACGAAACTACAACCGTTTTAATATTGCTTGTTAGAGAGAGAAAACGCTAGGGTATCGTGACATCACGATCCACGAGCGTCATAGTAAATGACAAGCGTTTCATATGAAGGTGCGTTTTGCGGAAAAAGGGACAGAATATACTTCCTTTTAAAACTTACCTTAGGTACATTTACTCAAGTAATAAACCAACTGTATGAAGATTAGTTTTCATTAAATTTGACCAACTTCTGCTGTTCAGATTTTTTTCATTCCATACAATGAAATAATCCTTACATAAAAATAAACCGACCCGCGTCAAAAAAAAAATTGATCTTTGTAATTTTTTAAGAACAACTCACGCTTGACCAAAAACTTTAATGAGCCAAATTTGTTTACATAAAAAAACACCTAATGTCTCCTTGGACACTTTTCCTCTATCTCCTTTAGATTCGGATTTCCCCATACTGTCCCATTTAAAAAAAACACTGTATATATACAGGGTGGAAAGTTAAAACGGGGCAGTAAGGGCAGCTACTAGATCCCTTGCCGCCACGCAAAAATGGCATTAGGATTTCATTCCTAACTTTTTAAGTGATGACAATCTACATTCACAGATTTTTGAAAAAGAGTACAGTCAGCGAGAAAATCATCACTTTTGACGATTTTTTTAATGCCATTCGATCCCATTCCTATTAAGGATCAAAACACTCTTTGAGACCGACTAAGGTTTGACAACTAGAACGCCCAGAAATCAAAGAAAACTTTTTCCATACAGTTAGTATGGGAATCCCAAAGTGCCATTTTTTTTAATGCCATTTGATCCCATTCCTATTAAGGATCAAAATACTCTACAGGACCAACTAAGGTTTGACTACAAGAACGCCCAGAAATCAAAGAAAACTTTTTCCATACGTGATACTTTGAAGCCTGATATAACTTTTATTTTATTTTTAATTTTTTTATTTTTATTTATTAGAAGACCAACAGCTTTTAACATTCAATATAGGCTTACATCTAAGATACAATTGTCGAGCCAACGACAGGTCTCCCTAACAGATACAGGAAGAAACGGATTTGCTTAAAATATGTTAGGTTAATGAGTAAATATTACAAATATTACAATCCTTTATCTTCTTTATGCGTGCGTGTGTGTGTGTGTGTGCGTGTGTGTGCGTGTGTGTTCAGCCCTCCTCAATATTATTATGTATTTGTTTCGCAATTGCACTTTTAAACGATTTTTTGTTGTTATACACAAATGGGTCGATGTCACTAAACTGATTGTTGTATGTCCTTGATATTCTATATATTACAGAATTCCTACCGTAATTTGTTTGATGATTAGGTAAACTAAGAAGGCGTGGGTGTTTGTTTTCGGTGTGAAGTAATTGATGGCTGCTATAAGATTAGGGCAATCTACACAACCTCTGACAATGTCATAAAGCAAACCCATATCGAGCATGTCTCTCCTATCCTCCAGACTCATCATATTATGCCGCTTACAACTATCACTATAACTAATAGATGTACGTTTGGTTCGGTAATTAAGGTATCTTAGAAACCTCTGCTGTTGTAGTCTTTCAAGTCGAGATTTGTAGGTAATGTAATGAGGGGACCATATATTAGACGCATACTCCAAGACACTACGTACGTAAGTAAAATAAATAATTTTGATGCAAACAGGGTCATTAAATGCTTTACAGACTCTCATTACAAAACCTAAGTTTTTTTTATAAGCTTTGTTTATAATATTATCAATATGATCAGACATTAACATTTTACTATCTAATAAAACTCCTAAGTCTCGAATTAACTGGACTCTTTGTAAAATTATATTGTTCATAGTGTAGGAAGCACCAGGAGATGGTTTTCTAGAAAAAGTTATTATCTGGCATTTAGATACGTTTACGGTTATTTTGTTCCTGTGGTAATAACCCACGTATAATGACGACATTTCATTGCATGTTTGAGAAAAGCAAATTTACTGCCGTTTCGCTAGAATTCTCGCTAGAACACACACTTACATTCAACAATGTCCTCAGTTTGCATGTTTGTTTGTCTATTATAAAATTATCTTACTAGGGATTTATTCGTTACATAAGTCCGCGTTTGAACTAATCTAGGGGCACGGTAGTGAGCCGTCAAAATCGCGTTTTCAATATCTTTAAATAAGGCCTGAGCTGCCTACTTACCGAGGCATGAGATTTTGAGCCGTTTGCCTTTGAAATTCGAACGGTCTCTGCCCTTACTTTAGGGTTCTATCGTCAATTTACGTAAAACTGTTACTTTATTGTTATCTTAATGATGTCAAATGTATGAATGTTCTATCCTCATCATCGTCAAGATATGTCACTGAGCTATCATTAAATGGGATATACTATGACTCAAACTCACACTATTAATTGCACACGATGATATTATTACAAGTAATTTTTATTAGAATATAAAATTTAACAGCATTACAGCATATGCCAAGGCACTAGACAATAGTAATAAAATGGACTCCATAAGGGCACAGGAAAGAAGCTTTACCTATAACTTCTAGACTGTCTGTGGCTGAGTGAAGGTGTAATAACTATTTTAAAGTTAATCTACTAGCATATTATGGAATTTGTAAAAAATATATAACTGTCTCTAGAACTTAAGGTTTATTGATAAAACTTAACACGCTTCTGATGGTTCAATCAATTCTTATTACTGAGTTAATGACAAAGTGACAATCATAAAAGGTTTTTAAATGCAAGTCCTCTTGACTCCCTCATACGACATTATTTCACTTCTGTATACTACTATATGAAGTTAAATACTATAATGATATTCAGCATAACGTGAAAGTAATTTCAGCCCAGCTTTTCACGGAACGCCTATTTTCCAAAGCCCGCGCACTTGGCAGACTTTTTTCCTTATACCCTCATTTGCTATTAGATCCATATGCATTTAGGGATTTGGCTGCGTTCTTTGTTTTATTGTGGAGACGTAAAGTGGGGTGTTAGCGATAAAGCTACGAGATATTCCTATAGATATACTGAAGTAACATATTGCCGCTTAAATTTAAAACGTTGAATAGGTTGTGCTTGTGCCTTTCTTCTAGATATTGCCATATACTCGCCTTATGCAAATACATTACATTTAAGCATTATTAAAAATTCTGGCAAATTTTGTAAAGAATAGTTATTTGGTATACACGGGTGCAAAGTTGTATTTTACCCCCGAGTGTGGAATTGAAACACGAGCAAGCGAAAGGAGTCTATAGTTGAACCACGAGCGAAGCGAGTGGTTCTAAAATAGTATCCTGAGCGTAGCGAGTGTTTCAACACACGAGAAGTAAAATACATTTGCACCCGTGTGTAACACAAAACTTACCTCACTGTAGCGAGGAAAGTGCAACATGCAAAACAACTTTATTTAATTTAAATAATAAATTTGCACCCTTGTATAAAAAATAGACCAAATATTTTTTTTTTAATTTTGGTCAAGTGCGAGTTGGATTTTAGTTTTCCCATACATTTTGAGACCCAGCGCCTGATGAAGGCAACAAGCTAGTTCAAAAAGTTTTTTTGTATGGGAGCCCCCTTAAATATTAATTTTAAACTGTTTTTAGGGTTCCGTACTCAAAAAGTAAAACGGGATCCTATTACTAAGACTTCGCTGTCCGTCCGTCCGTCCGTCCGTCTGTCTGTCTGTCACCAGGCTGTATCTCAAGAACCGTGATAGCTAGAGAGTTGAAATTTTCACAGATTATGTATTTCTATTGCCGCTATAACAAAAAGTACTAAAACCAAAATAAAATATTTTTTTAAGGGGGGCTCCCATACAACAAACGTGGTTTTTTTGCCGTTTTTATAGATAATGGTACGGAACCCTTCGTGCGCGAGTCCGGCTCGCACTTTTTTTAGTATTTGTTGTTATAGCGGCAACAGAAATACATCACGTGTGAAATTTTCAACTGTCTAACTATCACGGTATGAGGTACATGAGATACGCTCCAAGGTCAAATTACTTTGCCCACTAGTGAATAAAATGCGATTTTGCTCACTGGTTTTAAAGGATAAAAGACGGCTTTCCGAGGCAGTGAGGGGAAAACATACTTACTATACCACAGTCAAACTGTCACTACAGTTTTGTGGGGCAATGTTTAATTTTAAGTATGTAAAACCTTTCGGCCGCGTATGTAACTGAGTTTTGTAACCAGGTACAAACTAAGAAAATTTTCTCTTTTCTTGTAACCGGGTGATTCATCAACCTAGTTTTGTAACCAGGTACAAAATAAGATTTATTTTTCTTTTCTCGTAGCCAGTTACAAACTAAGATTATTTTATTATTTTTTCGTAATGGTTTTCCCAGTTACGATATCAGATTTTTTATTCCTTGTTGGTAACCAAGTTGTTATCAAACCTTCAAGTAGAGACGATTCTCTTTTGAATGTTATTAGTACTGGCCATAAAGATAACAGTCTTTGAACGGTAATTGATAAGTAATGAATGTCACATATTATATGCAATTGAGATAGTCATTGATAGAGTGCAATTTTCTATTACGGTTTTCCATTTTAAAATGCATAAGTGATTTGTGGTTAGCAACATTTGTAATGTGCCCGCACACTAAACTAAAATTTATAGCAACAAGAAGAGGTGGTGTTCTATTACTCCACGATGGACGGCGATTCCATCGCAGAAGAATATACAAAGATGGAAACTCATTCTGGCTCTGCTATACTAAAAAAGGATGTAAAGGGAGTGTTAAGTTAAGTATAAAGAATGAAATATTAAAAACGAATGGGCACGATAATGATTGCTGCAGGGATGAGGATAAAAATATATTTTTGGAAAAAATGGATAAACTGAAACAAACTACAAGTTCTAACTTCGAACCCATAGAAAAACAATACAATAATATGGTTTGTGAACTGAAGGATAAGGGTTGCCGCATGAATGACATTCCAAGTTTTCAAAATATCAAGACAGGGCTATATAATAACCGTAACAAAATTGTGGGTGCCCCAAAATTACGTTTCAGTTATTCAGAATGTTGTGAAGTGGTAGTACCACAAAAATTCAAACATTTTATCCTTGCTGATTACTTAGATGATGACGATACAAGAATTATTGTGTTTTGCGGCAAGGTCATCAAAGATTTGACATCTTACAGTCATATATTCGCGGATGGCACGTTTAAATCATGCCCATCATGTTTTAAGCAACTTTACACAATACACGGATTTAACGAAAGTAACAAAACGATTGAACCATTGTTTTTTTGTCTGCTTCCTAACAAAAAAACGAAGACGTATGCAACTCTATACCATTTGATAAAATCGCAGACTAGCAAATTTTTTCATCCGCAAAAGATAACCTTGGATTATGAGTTAGCGGCAATTAAAGCTGTTCAACAAGTTTTTCCAAACATTATCGTAAAAGGATGTTACTATCATTTTAACCGAGGTGTATTCCGTAGAGCAAAGAAAATGAAAACAAGAGTAAAACAGAGGCACGTTGCTCGGTGCGTTGGTTTGGCCCGTTTGCCAGAAGAGTATATACAAAAAGGATTTGAATATGTAATGTCAAGAAGTCCAAAAGGAGATGATATGGAATGTTTCAATAAATACTTCAAAAAACAATGGTATAACCAAAAGGCATTTGATTTTGCAAAGACATGTGGCTGTCAAATGGAAACAATAAGAACCACAAATCATCTAGAAGGATGGCACAATAAACTTAATAGAAGTATCGGGGCTAAAAAACCAAATATTGGCAAACTTTTAGATGTACTGGAAAAGGAAACAAAGATATTCAATATCAATTCAAGCTTCAAAAAGAGTCGAAAAAACATAAATTACACGGAGATTGAAGAAGAAATTGTTAAAGCTATTGGGGAACTCAAAGAAAACATGATAACAACCGGGCATTGCTTGGAAATTATTTGTCCATACACATTTATTTAAGTAACGTCTAATCTATTTATAAGATTTTTTTTGTAATGGGAGAAAGCATAATAAATAATTTATTTTTGTGATGACCTTGGTACTAGGTATATCTATGCTATTTTGTAAAACAATGGCAAAATTAATATAATTTGTTTAGGTATCAAACTCTAAAGCAATAATGGTAAATTACTGGCCACTTTAAGTTAAAAAAAAGAGTTTGCTAAATGTTAAACACATTTGCAGATAGTGACTTCGTACGTCAGGGCTGTCATTAATAAATTTGATTCTTTAACACGTACTTGCCTTTTAATAATCCACGTAAATATACATACAACTATGATGGAAGTCAGTAGTGGTTCCAGTTCAGAGGATCGTCATTTAAAAAGAGTTTTGGGTGACGTAACCAAATGTGTTTTTGGGTGCTCTATGGTGCGCACCTTATGCCGATACCATTGCTGCAGAAAGCGATGGTGTTGAGTAAACACAATATATATCTTCCTCCGGATTCAAGGGTGTGCCTTGAGCACGTGGATTCTGAAGACTGGAGGGCCGTGATGGACAACTCGGCACTCACAGACTACTTTAATGAAGTGCATGCATTTGATATAGTGCAAATATTCAAAAGTGTACTAGAATTAGTGCAAATTACGGTATCATCTGCTCTATATTAATTGTTAATTTTAAGATTATCTTATTAAATAAATAAATTTGCAAGTTACAACAGAAATTATGTGTATTAATTTTAGCAATAAGATTTTAGAATAGATTAACAATAGAAGGACATTGGGAAATTTGGTAAGTAATTGATTTCCTGTGTTATTTATTGTTTTACCAATTTGTACACAAAAAAATAAACTAAAGTTATCCTTAGGGAGGTATGTACGTAGAGTCAAGGGCATAATTGTGCTTACAGTTTTAGACCTTATAGGCCTTGGCATTATTATGTGCCGAGTAAGTCCCAGATATCTTAGTCAGGACTTTACGTGGAGATTCGGAAACAGGCCCTTAAAGTTACAAAATAAGAATTCAACATCGTTTTTGGTAACTTAGTTTTTTAAATACAAAACAAGAACGGAAATTCTTTCATGGTAACTATTTAAAATTAATTATATATGTCTCTAAATATTTTACTAGTTCGTAACTGGCTAGGAGGAAAGAAAAAAAATCTTAGTTTGTACCTGGTTACAAAACTCAGTTACATACGCGGCCGAAAGGATGTAAAACACTGTACTTATTAAAAATAAATAAAATAAATAAAAAATACCTTTTACGTCATTGTGTCACAATCATCTAAACATCCAAACATATAAATTTATTATTTTAATACCTTTTTATATACCTACCTATTATGTATTGAATCGTCTGATAAAGACGTAGAGGCCAATGATGATGATGATGATTATGTATACACGTCACTAGTACCAGTAAATATCGATTTACCCTGTATGTACCTTCCTTCACCTAACCTCCACATGTCATAATGGCATCACTAATTGTTCTGTACGAATGTAGTGTTGTGTTCCAGTTGCTCTAGTATAAGCTTTATCGATACAAATACGTTTTCGAACGCATTTGCGTTTAGTTTCAATTTGTATGGCAACGCGCATAGTTACCACCGAGGCGCTGTAGCTCTAGTACAAGTTTAATCGATGCAATACGTTTTCGAACGCGTGTGATTAGTTTCAATTTGTATGGCAACGCGAACAGCGCCTCTGGTGGTAACTATTAGGATTTAACTAGTGATGTAAGTACAAATTGCGGAAAGTTTCCAAAAAGTTGGAAATGTTCTCAGAAATTTCTAGAAGGTTTCACAAGGAATTAAGGACGTACCTACCTGAGAAGCATAAAACTGTAACTCTTATACACTATAATTATATAAGAGTTACAGTTTTATGCTTCTCAGGTACGGAATTTCTATGTTGGAAATGTAAAGTTTCAATTCCCATACAAAAATGAGAGAAATTTCCGAAATTTTCCTATGTTAAATGGAAGAAAGCTTTCGCAATAAGGAAACTTTCCGTTGGCCCATCAGTAACCGCATACGTAATATATATTGTAGTGTGCACATTTACAATACCTATCCTCTAAAAGACAGTCATACCTTTTATCTTCCTGCACGCACTGCAACTGTTACAAAAGGCCCACGTATCAAAAGACCCCTTCTGCCGTTCTGAACGCACAATTAGCCTTCTGCGTTTGACATAACCCTTAGCAATGCTTTTATATTTTTTCCGATTTAAGGAAACTCGTGGCTTGCAGATGAAATGTTTCGGTGATTTATGTACTTTTGGGTTGATGTACCCATAAATGTGAACTTGGTATAACAGTCAGGGGTTTTAATATATGCACATAAATAAGGACATAAAATTCTGTACACGACTCTATTGTCCATGTCATAAAGGCGCGTACAGATATTGTCCTTATTTATGTACTTATATTAATACCCCTGTACCTATAGGATATTGTGGCGGCTCTTATCAGCGACGTCTTAAATGTGCTACTATGAGTAAAACCTCGTTTTGACAAAGACAAATCAGTAGCCTCCTTAGATATGCATACGTTTTTCGCCTTAAGGTACAAGTTGAAATCCGACTGCAGATAGCAGCAGACGACGTGTCGCGGCGACACGACTGGTTTCTATGTGTGCCCTAAAGGGGCCCGGGGTCCGCTTTGACACCTAATCCCAAGATTTGGCATAGGCACTAGTTTTACGAGAGCGACTGCCATCTGACCTTTTAACCCAGAGGGCCTGATAGACCTTATTGGGATTAGACCGGTTTCCTCACGATGTTTTCCTTCACCGAAAAACTAAAGGTAAATACTCCGTACATAAGTTCCGAAAAACTCATTGGTACGAGCCGGGATTCGAACCCACGACATGCATGATACAAGATAATAATAATATGTGCCATGTGATGAGCTATAGAGCGCATATCGACAAAATAAAATGAATAAAACTAATTATGAATTATAGCTGTAGACGAAGATGCAATAATCATACGAAAAGGGTTTTGCGGGATGTGTGAAGTTGCAAGCGTCTACCTTACATATAGGCTACTGTGACCGCTTACCGTAGCTTAAGTATGGACGGTCCGGCCGGCGGCTGGCAAAATAGCGTACGACGTGGTAAAACATATATACTTGACTGTATTGCAATGCTCGACAGAGCTCATGTTAGAACTACACCTAGCCTTAAGACCTATTTTGTTACAACATGAACGCAATAAAAAATCTGAATCTAAATCTGTAAACAAAATTACGAATTTAGGGCCCAAGAATCGAATAATGTCTCAATAGTCACGGGTACCGAATATGAAATCACCCCTTAACATACCTAATAAGCAAAAAAAGGGTTAGTTCTTATTGCATTAAAAAAATGGTGGTACCTGAAAATGTGCCGCGATTGGAACAAATTAACTGACATACCAACCAATTTACTGGCGCCAAATACATTTTTTTAGTTTATTTAGAACACACATATTGGCATAAATATTACCTACATAGCTACAGCAGTTTCCTTCAATATCACGACATTGTAATATACATATATGTTGTAAAGAAAACTGCAAACTTAGGCCCCAAATTCGAAGAATGTCTCATATCCGCCGCCCCCATGGCGACACTTGTCACGGGTGCGGAATATGAAAGCCCCCGTAAGCCTCTTATTTGTTGTTCTAGTGAAACACGACAAGGGACGTGAAAAATTTAATGAAACTTCTCTAGAGCCCTGTGATCTCCTTTCTTGCAAATGTTTGATGTTTTAAAGCACGATTTAAATTATACTGTTCCTTTGTTCTAAATAAAGGCCGCTTTCGCTGTGTTTAATGGACGCACGTGATATTGCCGGATTTTGAGACATGGCGACTTGTGAGATTTTAGTGTTAAGCTGCGATTAGGCTGCGACCATAGTCACTAATGATAGCCTAAGCTGTGTTTCTATACCAACACCTAGATGTCAAGGTAACTTAAACTCAAACGAATTGCATTTACTTAAATCAGTCTACCGACATGGCGGGTTGTCACCATATAACTATAGAAGTAATGTACGATTCCCACCGAACGGGCCGGGCCGAGTCGCATGGCGCCGCGCCGCATCGCAACGGATGCGGACCGTTTGGTTATTTGACCGCGTTTTAATAGAGCGCAGTAGGATAAGGCAGTATTCTCGGGGAAGTCTGTAACCCCTAGAGAACGCGTCCCCAGGTGGCGGATAGGGGAATGCTCGCCAGCGATATGCAAATGTCGTTGGAGGGTAGGAGGGAAATAAAATACCTCCCGCGGACCCACAGACACACCTACCACCAGGCCACTCGGACATATTCTGACCCTGGGCTGGTGGTGGGCAGCGGCGACAGGCAGGTCGTCGTGGAGAGGATGGCGGCGGAGGAGCGCAAGCCAACGGCGGCATCCTAAGCCTCAGCTAGCAAGAGAGGTCACTGTCTTGGCGTCAGGTGGCAACCGGCCGTAAAACCCTAAAGCCAAACCAATCCTCCTAATATGGCAAGTACAATTAATATGAGAGTAACTATACATGCTAGGGCGTACCCCTTAGGCGACGATACCAATCAAGGATGCAATGATTATGCTAGGGCGTCCCCCCGAAGCGACGGAGCCGTTATTAAGGAACCTTAAAGATGCTAATTTATCACCAGAGACGACCCAGGACAGACGTTCCTGGCGACGCCATACAAGGAGGGTCGACCCCAAGTAGATGGGACAAGGCTAGGAAGAAGAAGAAGAGGATAAGGCAGTAGGAAAAAGCCGGACGGAGCCGGTCAGAAGCGACGACAGCCGAGCACAGGCATCCACGCCCGCGAGGGTCGACTGGCCGGAAATCCATTCAAACTTGAAATGTAACCGTCTGTAATTAAAGCTTCAAATTCCTGCTGCCACTTGCAAAACGCGCTCGTAAGGAACCTCATATTAAGAGGTTCCTAACGATTTGATTAATACCATAATTTTACATAGTGTTTGTTGGCTTGTAAAATCATTATTTATTTCCTAATAATGTAGGGCTCAGCGCTTGAGATCATTATGCAGATGAGCCGTTATTTTCTTCGCTTTAATCTCATCCCAAAATCACGTTTCACGGTTCCGTGCACAAGGACAATTTAGATTTTGTATTTTTCCAAACTTCGGACCGAAGCGTTGTAGCCGAACGTCGTTAAGAAGTTTGGTTATTTCCCTATTTCCATTTTAAAGAAATCCTTGAGGCCTAAAACATGATTGTCGGGATACAATTATGTTGTCAGATTGAAAACGGAAACACGATTAGGGGTTTTCGCGGATCTCAAAACAATTCCTTTTCTTAGACCCTGTTTTCATTAGACAAGGGTAGATTGCACCAAACCGTCTGTGGTAATCGTATTAAGCGGTGTTCGTTAAAATCTGAATGTATGGAAAGTTTCAGGTGCCGGCGCCATATAATCGTAAGTTGGCAATTACATTTAGTCAATGCAACAGTGCAAAGACGACAGTGCATTCGGTTACCGACGGCGACAATCGACTTTGTCTGTCTACAGGTAGACGGACAGACTTTTGATTTTGAACATGTGAGTCATTTGGCCGGAGTAGTTTGAAACTAGTTCGGCGACCATATCAGGCAACCGAAGCAGTGCAACCACTTAAATGGTGTCAATCGGTTCATAAGGGTAGAGTTAATAAATGTCACTGGTCTTAGATATCAATTAGCTATATAAAAAAAGTAGAGTGACGTAACCTCCGTTCCTCCTGTAAAAACCGACTATGGGAAGAGGGTAGAAGTGTGCTGTCCGTGATAATTCAAATTCAAATTCAAAATTCAAATTCAAAAATTTTTATTTCAGACCATGTCCATAGTGATTAGTACATACACAATTGCTTATCCTAAGTTAGTCAGGTACCTAAATCTAATATTACCTACAATATATTATATACAGAGCCTCTCATGTGCACCGAGTCCCAGTGCTTCCATACAGCGCAGGCAGGAGACTCCAGCACCAGGCGCACGAGGCTGTTGGAGCTGTCACGCACGCGGCGCATCAGGGAGGCGGTTCTCTTACGTATTATTGCACTGAAGCCATCAGTACGTGCCTCCGCAAACATACCTGATGCGCTACAAAAGCGGCGCAGCCCCAACAGCATCCTGAACCCGTTATTATATTGGATGCGCAGGGCATTGAACGCCTTCTTAGTATAATTTGTCCACAGGCTGCACGTGTAAAAGGTCTGACAAAATGCCTTAAACAGCGTTATTTTGACATTCCAATCACAACGCGCAAACCTGCGGGACAACATATTACACCGTACGGCCAATGCCCTGCGCTCCCTTTCTATGTCCGCGTCATCTTGGAGATTGTCGGTCACCCAATGTCCAAGGTACTTAAAGCGTGTCACTCTTCGGACAGGAGCTCCACACAAGAAAATGGGAGGAAGTGACTCAAAGGCCTTGTTACCTGCTTTAAATACAAGCAGCTCGCTCTTACTGGTGTTGTACCTCAGACCATGGACGACTGCGTACTCTTCACACACCCTCAATAGCTTTACGAGCGCACTGGTCGACGGGCACAGCAGCACCATATCGTCCGCATAGCTGATATTGTTGACCATGGTGCCACCAATCGAGCACCCGATACCTGTGCTGCTGAGCCTGTCAATCAACTCGTCCATGTACAAGTTGAACAAGCGGGGTGAGGTGAGACCACCTTGTCTCACTCCGCACTCCAACCTGTACACATCCGAGAGCGCTCCTGCCCACCTCACCTGATTGGTTTGCTTTCCATACCAATAACGGAGCAGGTTGATCACCCCCCTCGGTGTACTCGTTCCCTTTTCCATTTTATCCCATAGAACGTCATATGACACCGTATCGAACGCCTTCGATAGATCCAAAAAGCAGGCAATAACAGGTGTTTTTCCCTCAACATAGTAATTGACGGTATGCTTGAGACAAAGAATGGCGCTCTCTGTTGACAGACCCGGTTTGAAACCAAACTGCGCGTCTTGCGTCTTAATGTGTTTCGCCAGTAGGTTGTCAAGCAGCCCGTCAAGCACTTTAGCCACTATTGTTGCCAAGGATATTGGCCTGTAATTGGACCCATCGGAAGCGTTCCCGGTTCTATTTTTGGATATCGGGACAACTATAGTTTTCATGAGATTCTCTGGAAGATGACCATGACTGATGCACAGATTAAAAAACATTTTTAATACACGAGGTAAGTGAACACCTGCATGTACCAAGTGCTCTATACTGAGACCGTCGTGCCCTGGTGATTTCCCTCTAGTCATGGACTTAATAGTGTGGTCGACTTCCTTAAGAGAGAAGCTGACTCGTCCATGGGTCCCGCAGTCCTCAGTAGAAAGCACCTGGTCCGGCCGGTCTGAAACTCCATTAACAACTTTAAAGGACTCCTTGAACATATTAGCTATTTTAGACGGTTCACACAATCCATTAACAGACGCCGGGACACCAGTTTTGGGATTCAATTTATTAGTATACTTCCAGAACTTGCCAAAGTCTTTAGCCTTGTGGTGAGTAGCTAATATGTCCATTTTAATTTGTGTCTGATTGTCCTGACACCACTTCAGCCTATCCTTAAAAATTTTACGGGAAGAACACATATCCTCGTATATAGGTCCGGCCACTGGCTTCCCAAAAAGAAGCCACTGCTGGAAATACATCCTCGCCCGAGCATGAGCTTCTCTTACATGTTTATTCCAACCGACAACCTGCCCGCGCTTACACTTTTTAGTTCTACGGCTCATTTTCGAGGCTAGTTGCAAACTATTTATAATATCACAATACAACTTATCTAAAACAATTTTATGGGAAATGTCATTACAAAATTTATCACAGCATATTACAAAATCATTCGGAAAATTAATTTCTCTCAATTTCTCATTACTAATTTTATTATACAAATTTATCTGATCTCGGTCCCTGTCGCCCCACACAATATTACTATAATTATCATTATCATTACAATCCTCATTCTTATGAGTCTTATTTAAATTATCAGAACAAATTTTACTTTTAATTATGATGGGAAAATGATCTGACCAATAAATATCATAATTTACAGCCACATCCGTAACAGACAGCCAGGCTGCTTCTGTGACTAGGCAGTGATCCAGCCACCTTCTGCAACCATGAGCTTCACTCACATAGGTATATGTACCTGAACCACTGCCCAGCCACTCCATATCAGCAAATCGCCACTTCTGTTCTATACAAAAATCACAAAGCTCTGTGTAAAATGGTGCTCCCGGATGTGCGTTAAAATCGCCAAGAACAAAAACACTGTCCGCATTTAGACACTCAATAATTGCACTTATTTCACTAATGCACTGCGTAAATTCGGGTAGGTTGGATGTATCGTCCGTAGGCATGTACACCGAGAATATTAGCAGCAAACGATCGCCGATGCTACCACTGATAGCTGCCACACGCACACTCTTACACTCGATGACACGGACAGACGTAAACACTCCTTTCCTATACATCAAAGCCACACCTCCAAAAGGTCTCCCTCTTAAAATACCTATTGAGGTATCCACGGCGGATTTGCTCGTATATTCGAAATTATCATCAATGCTCCCGATATAATTCACATCATGTGGCAGAAGCCAGGTCTCCTGCAGGGCAATAATATCAGCAGATTTACATATTTCTCTTATCCCCTCCACCGACCTTGACGCGGACTTACAATTAAAGGAAACTAATGTCATCTCTGTTAATATTCGGTCAGCCATTAATGTATAGTTTATTATTATTTCAAGTCGCTACTCCTTCGATCCTTATTTCCACTAAAATTCACAAATTTACGGAATATTACTCCCTCCGGCCATAAGTTTCTATTCATAAAGGTTGAAAACTTATACCTCGGTACCAGAACTTTATATGAGTCATATGGTTTCACTCTTCGCGCAACTATTTTCTGATAGGCTAACAAACTATCACTGCCATATTTCATTATTTCATTATTACGAGGAGTTTCTTATAATCTTGATTGCCAGGCATCTAATAATTATTTTCATATTGACGAACTCTGTAGCCTAGTTGGCTCCTGCCTACGAAGCCGGAGGTCCCGGGTTCGAATCCCGGTAAGGGCATTTATTTGTGTGATGAGCAAGAATATTTGTTCCTGAGTCATGGATGTTTTCTATGTATTTAAGTATTTATTTATCTATATAAGTATGTATATCGTCGTCTAGTACCCATAGTATAAAGGACTTCTGATGGACTGTATAGCTGGAGTGATTATTTATAGGAAATATATTAAAACCAAGCCGACTCAATCTGTTTTCGACAGCAATATATTGACAACTGATAAAACAAAATAAAACATTCCAAAAGTATAAAAATAATAGACAAAAAAAGGTACAAAATAGGTTGCATCCGCAACATCCCACCCCCTAGTGTGCGAAAGCACACGAAGCTAGCCGGGCCAGCCAATAAGGAGCCCTACGCGTCTAGCCTGACCAACTTTTTGGAGGGCCGACGAAGAAGGCCTCCCTGTGTGGCTACGTCCACCACCCTGACTACGCCATCTCGGCCAGGGAAGGTTGCAGTGATGCGGCCTCTTGGCCAAGTTCCTCTTGGAAGATTTTCGTCCACGATGAGTACCAGGTCACCGATGTTTAAGTCGCGTTCCCTGTTTTCGCCTGTCTGTCGTGGTTGCATTGTAGGTAGAATCTCTTTCACCCAACGGTTCCAAAAATGGTCGGCTAACCTCAAGGCCTTCCTCCAGTCTGCTCTACGAAGAAGGTCTCGGTCGTCAAGGGTTGCAGGTAGGACTTGATTCGAGGATGTGCCAATTAGAAAGTGGAAAGGTGTCAGCGTCTCCTGGTCATCTTGACTCACAGAAACGTGACTTAGGGGCCGGGAGTTGACAATGGCCTCAGCTTCCATCAGGAGGGTCACGAGTACTTCTGCGTTAGGTGCCCTTTCGCGTAGGGTGGCGTTCAGTGCAACTTTGACGGTGCGAACTAGCCGTTCCCAGCATCCACCAAAGAAAGGAGCAGCGGGAGGAATAAAGCTCCAATTGATTCCTCGGCTGGCAGCAAAATCGTTGACATCTGTCTGATAAAACTCCCGTAATATTCGGTCACCACCAACAAAACAAGTTCCGTTGTCAGAGAATATTGTTTCGGGAGCACCTCTCCTTGCAATAAATCGACGTAAACTCATTATCGCTGAATCAGCCGTCAGGGAGTGCACAAGTTCCAAATGGACGGCTCTGGAAGTCAAGCAGGTAAATAGGGCTACGTATCGTTTTTCCTGTTTGCGTCCGATTGTGGAGTTAATCGGGCCAAAATAATCAAGTCCAGTGAAATTAAATGGGCGGCGATGGTGGGCAAGCCGCTGCGGAGGAAGGTTTCCAGTCATTGGATTCATCGGTTTTGACTTCCTGATCCGACAATACAAACATTTGCTGGCGACGCTTCGTATGGTGCTGCGCAAGGGAAGAAGCCAGTATCTCTGTCTCAGCTCATTGACGACCATCTCATTATTCGCATGTCCAGCCTTGCGATGGTAAAAGAGAACCAAAAGGCGCACGACTGGGTGATGACCATCTAACAGTATGGGCGATTTGACTTCGGTACCGACGTCTTCTACAGCCTCAATTCTGCCGACCAAACGTAGCAAATTGTCCGTTCCCATCTTGGGTGATAACTTTGCTAAGCGACTGCTCTTGGGCAATAACTCTCCTCGTTCAATCCGCAGAATTTCTTCTCCAAATGTCTCGGACTGTACTTTCTGCAGGACGTGCCTTTCTGCGGCTTGCATCAATTCCGCTGTCAGGGGTAATAGAGCGGTGGACGTAGGCGCGTTTGTACGTTGACGAACCCTAAAATCGGTGCTAGGATCAGTGTGATCAATGTGTCTAACGCGGTCCAAAAGTGAGCGAAATTTAGAAGCCGCCTGCAAAACGCGAGCAGTGGCGCGCAGTAAGCGCAACCAGTCACTAAAACGACTGAAATCCGCGGTGATAACCAGATGCCCAACCACAAGTGTAGGAGTATGCTTAAACTCTTCATGAACTGGAGGCTGGCCAGCTGGTTCCACAGGCCAATTTTCCGGAGAAGCCAGAAGAAATGAGGGGCCGGTGAACCATCGGTGGTTAGGGTTGATATGGAGAGGTTTGATTCGCGTGGCATCGTCCGCGACGTTCAAGTCAGTTGGGACCCATCTCCAGTCTTGAACGCATGAATTTTCAGTTATTTCGCCGATCCGATGGGCCACAAAGGGCTTGAACGTTCGTGCGTCACTTCTTAGCCAGCTAAGGACAGTTCTCGAATCTGTCCAAAAAAAACGTCCGAATAGGCTTTTTCTTGTGAAATTCCTTGATGGTCATAGCAAGGCGTGAAGCTATTAAAGCACCCTGCAATTCTAGGCGTGGAATTGAAGTGGGCTTCAATGGCGATACTCTTGCTTTACTGGATATGAGAGCAAGCTTGACTGTACCGTCTGCGTACAAAAAACGCCAATAAGCGACAGTCGCATAGGCAAGCTCGCTCGCATCCGCAAAAACGTGTAGCTCCCTGTGCAGAGGCTCGCCGTTTACCTTAGCGTACCAACGTGGAACTCTAATATTAGATATATCTGACAGTTCTTTAAACCATTCGTTCCACCTTAATACCTGTGAAGGTGGAAAAACCGTGTCCCAGTCAATGTTGGATCTCCATGCCTCCTGAAGGAGTATACGGCCCTTGACCACTATAGGGCCAAGCAATCCTAGTGGGTCGTACACTTTCATGAGGTGGGACAAAACTTTACGCTTAGTAAAAACACCATGTAACTTGAGCCCTTCTAAACCAGTCCTAAAACCAATGGTATCCGATATAGGATCCCAAGAGACACCTAAGGCTCTGACGTTAGTTGATTCACTACCAAGAGACACTTCAGTAGGCTGTGCAGCGTGCAATTCAGTTGGAACAAGACGCAACGCTTCCTGGCTGTTAGAAATCCAACTACACATTTCAAAACAGGCGTTACGGTGGATAGTCACCACATCGGATGCCAGCTGCGCAGCTTCAGTTACCTCATCAAGACTGTCCAAAAAATCATCCATATAGGAACTGTGAATGCTTGCATTGGCTGCGTTGGGATACAAATCCTGATGTGACATTGCATTTTTATTTTTGATATACAGCGCAGTAAATGGACTGGATGACGCCCCGAAAACAACAGCTGTCATTCGATACTCTTTTATGGGAGTTGTGTTCTTTGACCTAACGTCGCGCCATAAAAAACGTAATGCGTCCCTATCTTGATCACGGATCCGTATTTGGGGAAACATCTCCTTAATATCCGCTGTCATTGCGACAGCGCCCTCTCTAAAACGCCAAAGTATGCCTAATAAGTTTTCTAAGAGATCTGGTCCTTGAAGAAGCAACGAATTTAAGGAAACGCCTTGATTCATTGCGGCTGCATCATGGACGACACGGAGTTTACGCTTTTGTGGGTGATACACCCCAAAATGAGGCAAATACCACCTTATTTCGGTATTGGTTTCACTTTGAGTTGTATCAGAAGATTCAGAAGTCGTTTTTAAGTTTATTTTATCCATGTCTGTGGTTGACATGTAGTCATGACATTTTGGTTGCACTTTATTCGGACTGACTGTACCATATTGAATGTAACCTGACGAAGTGTTATTTTTATTTGGACATTCCACTAAATTGTGTTTACTGTTGATAACATTGGTACCGTTCCTATTACTGACAGAATGACCATAATAAGTGACAGGATCACATTCTTCAGCATAACCTTTGGCAATCATATTGTCAATAAACCTTTTGTACGCTTCAGCAAAATCGGACTCTCGAAACATACGTCTTTCTAAACTTAAGAAGCGAGATAGGGCTTGCGGATAACTGTCGGGAACGCACTGAATATTATCCCGCCATGGAAGTCCTACCTCATACCTACCAGTTGGCAAACGTGTGGTAGTATTGTGTAAGATCTCAACAGCTCGAGCATCCAGTTTACTATGAAGTTTCTCATGTTTGGTAATACCCAGTGAGTCCAATTTGTACTGCTCCTTTATTAGCAGTTCTAAACGTTCATGTTCAGTAAGCTCAATACGGTCTAGGTGACAGTGGTTGACAAACTCAACCGGTTTCGTTTTACTAGAAGCCACTCCATACAATGTCCAACCAAGCCAGGTGTGACAAGCTACCGGCTCATTACGACTACCAGCGCGGATATCACGAGATATTGACAGATGCCAGTGCTCGGCACCAATCAGCACGGTTGGCATAGCGTCAGTGTACGTCAAATAATCGGTTAAATCACTCAAATAATCGTAAGACTGTGCGGTGTGTTTGGACAATGTTTGCGTGCTCAAGCTGAGTAAGGGCATGGCCCTGGCACGATTGACTAAAAACCTGTCAGATTCGTGTTTACCCTGTATGTAAAAGTCCACATAAGAAATCTTAGTAGTTTTGTGTAAGCCACCTACAGCATTGACAGTAATAACCTCCTCTGGCCCTGACACCCCGATACGGGCAGCCACTTTAGAATCAATTAACGACGCTGTACTGCCATCGTCTAGGAGTGCGAAGGTTTCGTAACTGCCAGCTGGTCCAGACACAATAACTGGTACCACTTTTAATAATGCGCTGTGTGGTTGTGTTTTGGTTGTCGTTCCAACATGTTGACTTAAAATACCTGTATTAGAAACCATGACGTTTTCTTTTGACAACTCCTGTGTAGTCTTGGAACAGCACGGCGTGTGTTTGGCATCCCTTTCAGACAAATTCGCATACCCAATATTATTGAACGCAGTACACTCAGTTTTGTTTAGCGGTGCCGTACACCCCGTATTGTTCATATTGTTTAGTTCTGTTTCACACTCATGGTTGAGCGCAGCTGTACACACTGTATTATGGAACGCCTGTGTATGGTGTGTTTGCGGTGATGTAAATGTATCCTGCCTGCCGTGTAAAAGTGGATGGTGTCGGAAAGTACAACCGTCGACACCACAAGGGTTCACTTTACATAACTTCCACTGATGTGATTTACTCTTTAGACATTTGTAGCATATTTTGTGTTCACGCAACCAACACCACCTGTTTTCAACTGATAACCTTGTGAATTCGGAACAGTTTTTTATATCATGGCACTTTTTACAATAAATGCATTCGGTTTTGTCACCTGTTTTAATATTGTCATGTGTCACAGCGTGAATATTTTCACGTTTGAATTGTTTATTGACAGGCACAATGATGTTTTGTTGTGTAGCAATAAAACCTATTTCAGGAGATAATGCGAATTTAATATAACGCTCGTGTTCACGAGTTAGAAAATCAGATAAAAGTTCTAACTTTGACATGAGAGGGTTTGACATTTCTGACGCATAGTCAGACCACCTCATCTTCATTAAAGGGTTAAATTTGCCCAAAATACTATGAAATAGCTCAGGTGAATGTAAATATTCTCGTAGACCGAGTAATTTCATAGTAGAAAGGCTGTTTCGTACCTTGTTGGCAAAAATACCAATCTCCTTAAGCTCGGCGCCAAGCCGCGGCAGCGTTTTCAACACTTGTACCTCACCAAAGACGACCATTTCCGGGCACGCAAATGTTCGCTCGAGTGCGTGCATGATCTCCTCGGGGGCAGCTGCCGTGTGGAGCAGCGAAGCGACCGCCTCACGCGCGGGTCCGCGAAGCGCGTTCTGTAAACGCGCAACGTTCTCTGCGGGGGAATGAGAAGACTCAGTACTACTAAATTGACGTTTAAATTGTAGCCATTGGGAACCATTCCCGAAGAATGTAGGGAGTTCTATGTTGGCTCTACGACCTGAAGCCAAAGCTTTTGCTGCAGCTGCAGTGTCAGCAATCGCTTTGAGTATAATTCCATCGTTTCCTGTATTGCGATGCAATTCGACAGTTGGCTCATTCGTCATGCGTAGGCAGCTACCCTGGTTTATATCGCGAACCCAAGATGCCGTCCGGGAATGAACATTACTGGCCGACTTTGCGGAACGTTCTTCGGCTTCTTGAGCGGCCAGAGCAGCTTCCATTTCTAATTGTTCTACTTGTTTTACCTGCTCAAGTAGTTTTCTTTGTCGAGCAATCTCAATTTCTTGCTCACGAATCATCAATTCTTGCTCTCGCTCCATACTTCTGCGGGCCAACTCGGCCTCCGCAGAAAGCCTCCGTGCTTTTATAGTAGCTGATGACCGCGAAGACCCTGATACGTGCGACCTGCAACTAGGAGAAACGTCAAAATGTTCGGCTGCAACAGCGGAGCCGCAGCCGCCGGTGGTGGTAGTTGCGGGACACGCGCGAACAATATCGAGAGCTGCGGGTGTTTCTGTGGCATCAGTCTTCGTGAGGCCCTGACTTTTGGACCGACCGACCCCACCCACAGCGGGTGCACCTGGTTCTGAACGTGTCGCCTTACGACTTTTAGCCGGCGTTGCCAGCTGCTTGGTTCTACTTCGCATATTCATTATAAGACGGGAGAAGGATCAAATATAAAGGACTTCTGGTATGGACTGTATAGCTGGAGTGATTATTTATAGGAAATATATTAAAACCAAGCCGACTCAATCTGTTTTCGACAGCAATATATTGACAACTGATAAAACAAAATAAAACATTCCAAAAGTATAAAAATAATAGACAAAAAAAGGTACAAAATAGGTTGCATCCGCAACACATAGTACAAGCTTTGCTTAGTTCAGGACTAGGTTGAGTTGTGTAAGATTGTCCCCAAAAATATTATATATTATATTATATTATTCTGACATAAAAAAAGCGATGAATTATTTGAATATTGTGAAATTGTTCTTTAGCATGCCTTTTCTGGTACAACATAAGCAGCACTGTATTTATTATGTCATCTTATGTAACTATGTTCTCGCTAAATGATTGATTGGTTGATTGATACAACCAGATGGAATAACATCACCCACGTCGTAGTGACCGCTATTGCGAAGACCCCAGACACTTGGTATATTCTATATTATTTAAAGTGGCTTACCTTTGGTAAAGGCGATCCTTGTAAACACATTTAAACCGAATCAAAACATCCAACAACAATAAAAACAAGAGACACAAATTGAAAACACTGCACTCGCGAGATAAGTACCAGGTTCAATTCCAACGTATTTCAATGGTAACGCATCGACGAAGCCAAAATAAAACGTGTACATCGTTGGTCCGGGGAAATGTACTTTGTACAATGTACAGTAGGTACACAGGTGTGAGGTGTGTTAGAGTGTAATAGAGTTTCTTTACACCGTTTGTAATGTTGTATTTTTTTGCGTTTTGATGCTTTGCCCAGTTTTAACCTACTTTTTTACACGATAGTCAAAAATCTTAGTACTTCTTCGCCATATATTTTTGTATACTTAAGTTATTCTAGCCAACATCGCAATCAGTTCTAAATATCATATGGGAAAGACACCTACTACAATCACGACGCATATGCGGCGTCACAGTCACAGCTCTACGGACATGCGTCAGAGCGCTATGTAGCGACATAATTATGGAGTTTTAGCCCCTCCGGCCGCGTACCGTACGTAGCCGGAGCTTCGTAACTAGTTGCGATCGAATACTTTTTCAGCCTTCTACGAAACCATTCGTGATCAGAAACTATTTTGTTATTATACGAAACTAGTTGCGATCGAACACTTTTTGTTCTTGTACAGTCGCCATCACATACATATGGACACTATAGGTGTTCAAAAATATCGGCACATGCACCCTAATGCCTTGAAAATAGAGGTGTGTTCCGATGTTTGTGACGTGCTTGTTTGCTCCGATGTATGTGATGGCGACTGTACACGATACGATATTTTTGAACGCCTATAGTGTACCTATGTATGTGATGGCGATTGTACATACGAAACCTGTCGACTGTTTTGAAAACCAGCAAAGACTTTCCCTCTGGCCCTGAAACACCAGACCCCGTGAAGTAACCATGAATTACGAGCCAGAAATAGTACTTGATGATGTCGTTTTAATTTATTTATGGAGGCCCAGGGGACCGATTTTTGACTTTCGAGCGCTCGAATCTTTCACTCGAAAACAGACAAAAATTACGAAATGCTCTTTTGAAATAGCGATAGAAAATTGTAAAGCGAGTGGTATTGACCACTCGTATTCAATTCTATCGGTAGAAAGTTAGTGCCTGCAATTTTGACACTAAAATCGTATTTACTTTTATTTTATTTTCGAGCGGTCGAAAGTCAAAAATCGGCCCCCAGCTATATTCCATTCCTAATATATCCACACGGTGTGAGGTGCTCCCGAGGCGGGGTCAGTTGCCGGCGTTATTTATATTTTCCGCTGGAAGTATCGAGAGCCATTTCATCCCCCGGCCTGGCCAAGTGGGAACATACTTCATATAATTTTGTATTAATCATGTTTTACTATGTAAACGTGGCTCTTACTTCTTGTAGAAGCCGAAGAGAGTTATGAAAAGTATTTTAATAATCCTTGTAAGCATGTTTCTAAGATTATCGAGTGGGTTTGGAATTTCCCATCATGCCCTGTTTCAAATGATCATCCTGTATAAATACACAAAAACACTACCTTAACAGTGACATCTATTGAGAAAAAACAATTTCACAGGCAATCTTTTGCTTACAGGGAGACTCCATCCCTTGGATCAATTACCTCATGTATTTAATGTAATAAATAATTTTGTATTTTTGTATTTGAATACACAATTACACGATTACTTAGTCCGTTATTTACTATCAATTGTAGGGCTTGTATTACCTACTTATTATCTTATCGTTCCAGATATAATCATATTTGGATCATTGTCAGATTTAGGTTCGCGTCTCCTCTGTGGACATTGCCAAAGTTAAGGGCTATTAAGCCTAATTTTTGGTTGAACTCTGAATCCGCATAAACGGCGTCACCTCTTCTAGAATTCTATGCGATAATAGTACATTATGATACAAGTGTGCTATGTTGGTCATTACACTCGAGTCGGTTTATAAGCCTGAGCCGAAGGCGAAGGCTTAATGGAGACGAGAAGTGTAATGACCAATGCTCACGTGTTTCATACGACGTTTTTCAACACATTTGCGAGGAAAAAAAAAATGAAAATGTTAAAAGATATGTAATGAAAAGGCACTAGTGCGATAATGTAATGTAAAAGTCACGGCATGGGAATATTCTGCATTATTTTGCTAATATTTAAAAAGATATGTAATGAAAAGGCACTAGTGCGATAATGTAATGTAAAAGACACGGCATGGGTAATATTCTGCATTATCAGTGTAAATAAGCTGTAATAAGACCTACTTTACGAGCAGGTGTGTTGAAAAACATATTAACTATATATAAACCTGAGCCCTTAACTTATTGGCCACAGAAAAGACCATTTTTGTTTTTGTGGCTGACAATGTGACAATGACCCATTTCTATTTTTAGTACATTATTAGTATGCTAGAAAAGGAATCCTCAAAAATTTCCCTCACTTTTTATTTTCATACTAATGGCGGCCATCTCGAATCCACCCAACTTTAGGCGTCCGCGGCCCGTCACGGACCCACGTAATCTATTTCGCCGGACGCCTTGATATGATATCGTTATGACATTTTGCGTGCACTCGTTCGGACACTTTCCTTGTTTCTAACAACACGACGGTAGAAAACAAGCATATGAACTATTGTCAACTGTGACTGCAGAGGAGTCACAGGCACACTGCCAAGTTGCCGACCCTTAATTGATTTGAGGATTTCTTGTGTTGACTGATACAAATGTACATAGGTCATTGACTCTCAACATAGCCCCGGGAGCTCTGGCAACCTTACCAAGGCGGCTACCACGAAACGAAAACGATTTGAGGATTCGTTGTGTTGACTGATACAAATGTAGGTCATTAACTCTTAACATAGCCCCGGGAGCTCTGGCAACCTTTCCAAAGCGGCTACCACGAAACGAAAACGATTTGAGGATTCGTTGTGTTGACTGATACAAATGTAGGTCATTAACTCTTAACATAGCCCCGGGAGCTCTGGCAACCTTTCCAAAGCGGCTACCACGAAACGAAAACGATTTGAGGATTCGTTGTGTTGACTGATACAAATGTAGGTCATTAATTCTTAACATAGCCCCGGGAGCTCTGGCAACCTTTCCAAAGCGGCTACCACGAAACGGAAACCAAGTTCATTCGTGTATCTCCATCTCTGTCGCATTTGTTAATTCGAGAATATCATACCAATATAGTTGAGACGGATATACCTCCAAGGAGATGTAACGAGCTGTCATTTCCAGCGTCAATTTGAAACGACTTCAGCAACTGTTAACAGAAGTTGGGATTACTTTCTTACTGCGATTCAGCTTTTGTCAGGTTTTAAATTTCGACCCCAATTGGAATTGGAAGTTAAAGGAATGTCAGCATCCTGCTATAGTCTTCATGACTTCTTCACCAACACTGTTCGTAAATGGATCAATCGACTGTTACATGTTGTTGTTCTGTCAGCCCGGAAACAATATGAAATAATGTTTTAAAATAATTGTTTTAAGGTAGACTTACCCCCGTGCTAAGAAGATGTCCATACATAAAAAGAAAGGTTAAATGACAAGAAAACCCCACATTCAGTGGATAACCCATAAAATCGCAGTTTTGACGGCACCAAATTTTTCTTCCTCTTATTTGTAACAAAAAAATTAATCCAGAGCCATTCGATTTTCTAATACTTAACAATCAAATTATGCCGTAGTAGGAGTCAAGTGAAATAGATTAAATCAACTGCAACGCGTCAAGTGAAAATAGTACTAACCTGCGCTACGCATGTAAAATATAATTTTCACAATTTTCAGAAAGCCTGTTCTATGAAAACAGTGAAAATATTCCTTCTTCCTATAAACCTTTATTTATAGGAATCTCTTTTGTTCTGTTTCATTTAATACGTTGTATGCCCCGGGCTCGGACGAAGAATTTTTAATATTCAACCCAGGCCAGCGACAATGCCGCACCCTGTGTTGCATCCTAACTTAAAAGGACGTATGTGGACGATCACTTGTTTTACTTACGCCATTTTGAGCCGAAGGGTGTCGGTGGCATGCGTATTGTTGACGTTTGCAAAGGTCATTGGTGGGACTATATCAATATCGGTGGATATTCCGTGGCTCAGACTGATTTGAATTATGGTTATTGCATCGAACTCAGAGACTAATTGCGTTGTCTATTGGTTGAATAGATTTGGAATCACTTTGATACTGGTATACAAAATTATTAGGTATTGAAATGATAATGGTTAATTGTGGTATTGCGAGATTTTAATTAAGGTTAGGATTAGCTGCTAAAGCGACTTACATGCTACGTGATGATGATATTTCGTGATTGGTCATTATAATATTGAGTTAATGACTGATCGACTGTAAAAAACATATTTTGATTTCTATATACTTACAGTATATCCATACCAATAAATTGCCTTAAATAAAATACAATCATAAACTAATTTGAAATTTTGTGAGTTTGGATACTTACATTTAAGTTATATACGGAGGTAAGAGATAACAATAGTTTGAATATATTATGTTCTTACTTATTACAATATATCTATACTTACTCATAATAAATAGAGCAATGTCTGTGAAATGTACAGTCAGCATCAAAAGTAGCTACGCAAACGAAGACGTCAAGTCTTTATAAAAAGGGAATAAGAACTTTTGACGTGTTCAATTGCGTAGTTACTTTTGATGCTGACTGTACCTAAGTTTGTATCTTTGTTTATGTAGGGGATAATCTCCAAGAACTACTCATCCAATTAGTTTTTTGTTTCAATACCTATAAAGATTGGACTTTCAGGACGGAAATAAGCTTTAGTTTATCCCGGTCTTTCTAATATTGGATTCTACGTAATACGCGGGCGGGTCACTACTCGTAGTCCTATATAAAATTCATCATCAATGCATCGACACAAAGTGCCACAATGTACGGAATGGTAATTCAGAGCCACACGCCCCATCCCATGGGTGTCGTGAAGGCAAGGGAGCCAGAGTGTTGTGCGAGATATGCCACCAATCTATGACTGACAGATATGACTGCAATTGCAATTTGAAGGCGGGGGTGATGGCGACCATAATTTTGAGGCTAGTATCGCGAACCAAGAGGGAGTTATAGGGTGGATAAGAAACTGAATATATGTTAGAGAATACACAGATAAAAAGACTTGAATCAAGAAATTAATTAATTGACGACCGCTTTAGCCTAGTTGGTATGACCCTGCCTACGAAGCAAGAGGTCCTGGGTTCGAATCCCGGTAAGGGCATTTACTTGTGTGATGAGCACGAATATGTGTTCCTGAGTCATGGATGTTTTCTATGTATTTAAGTATTTATTTCTCTATATAAGTATTTATATCGTCGTCTAGTACCTATTGTACAAGCTTTGCTTAGTTTGGGACTAGGTTGATTTGTGTAAGATTGTCCGCAAATATTTATTTATTAATTTAGAGAAGGCCGACTGGAAACAGCAATCATCTTGAATTCTTCTCGTGTCGATGGTTTCATATTGAGTCGGTGTAGAACCTTGTATTATGAGGATTCTCTAGGTGAAAGACAATAAAAACTTGACTTAGGATATTTTCTTTTTGCGAAACAATTAATCATCTTCCTGATGATTTTTTGGTTCTAGACTTTTTTATCTCGAATCTTTTTTTTTTCTGTGACAATAAACATTTCAATAAACTTTCAAAAAAATGATTTCAATCGCCTCTTTCTTTGCCACCCAAACTATCCTTCAACAGTTTTGACCCTGATCCGTAGCCCTAGTATAAGTTTTATCGATACATATACGTTTTCGAACGCGTTTGCGTTTAGTTTCAATTTGTATGGCAACGCGTAGTTCCTAATAGTTACCACCAGAGGCGCTGTTCGCGTTGCCATATAAATTGAGACTAAACGCAAACGCGTTCGAAAACGTATTGCATGGATAAAACTTATACTAGAGCCTGGTTGTCACGAACATATTTGCCAGTATGAGTAGGTGAGTACATTATCAATAAACGAGTATATATGTACTGTGATGTGCCATAAGCCATAATATATAAAGCCCTTAAAATATGTGACACTCAACCGTTCTTACAAACTAACTAACTAACTAGGCTGGCACGACAACCCAAAATGATGATTTCGGTATTTTCTATTATAACTCGTGTATTTACCCTCAGAAAATCGCAATTTTGGTTAAGTGGAACTGATGATGAAGACCACAGATGACTTATGGAACTCCTCAAAGATGTAAAGTACGTCAAATATTCTGACATGATTCCGTTGAAGAGGAATCGACGGAACTCCTCAAATATTATCAGCCCACATACCTATAGCGACTTGGGTTTTTTCTGTAATAATCAACGCATTTGCTCTCGGAAAGCAGTTCATGTGGTAAATTGGGAAGGAAATGTGGAAATTTTCATGTAGCATGTGGCTTGGCGAAGTACTGAATTGAAGTCGGTTTACACTTTGTTTTTGAAGTAATTATTAGGTATACTATAGGTTATATTAGGTTGTACGGGGGCTGGGTTTCCGCAACTCGACGTCATAAATGCGTGTGGTCTATTTTGCGTTGGGTTTCGGCACTACTGTTGTTCGTGCCGACCCAGTTCCACCAGGAAGCCTAGCAGACCAGCAGATGACATATGACAGAAATGAAATGAAATGAAATGAAATTTATTTCGTAACATATGTTATACGTCAAACAGTCATGTGGTATATGGGCATCATAAGTATAGTGATTTAAATGTAGGTACATACAAAAATCATTATAAAATAACTATATTGGTATAGCTAATATTCTCATTCCAGCACAAGACGTAAGTTAAAAAAATCTTCATAATTATAAAAGTTGTTTTCCTGGAGCCATTTTTTCAATTTGGTTTTGAAGCTAAGGACGGATAATGTACTTCTTACTGCGTCAGGCAAACGGTTATAGACGGAGGGTCCCAGAAAGTATACTGATCGCTCCGACTTGGCAAGTTTATGTAAATCTGCCACTAGCCTGTGTTCAGATGGCATGATGATGATCGGATGATGGATGGATGGATGGTGATCTGATGGCAGATGTTGCCGGCGGCCTCCAGTAGTGACCCCGATGTTCCGAGGTGCTTTGCCGTGTATTCTGCCACCCCAGGACATGTCAGGATGACGTGGGCGGCTGTCTCTTCCTCTTCCATGCAAATATACTATATCTATTTATTACATAGTTATGTCATAAAAATAACGCCTTGCATAATAAAAAAGATATTATTTCACTGAGAGATATCAGAAGGTACATGCGCCCAGCACAGTTCGTATTTCGCCTCACGAAAACAGACTGATTATCTAGTAAAGTAAAGGGAAAACGAAATGGCGGCAATACAAGAGCATCCCAGCGCTGTTTAATTCAGTTAAGCGCGCTCGTGAACTTTAAACTCGATACAGAACTTTATTCAACGTGGTCATAAGCTAGCGACAGACTGAATAGACTACGGTAGCCTAGTGGTTCAGGCATGCGGCTGTCAAGCGGCGGTCGTGGGTTCGAATCCCGGCTCGTACCAATGAGTTTTTCGGAACTTATGTACGGAATATTTACCATTAGCTTTTCGGTGAAGGAAAACATCGTGAGGAAACCGGTCTAATCTCATTAAGGTCTAGTTTTCCCTCTGGGTTGGAAGGTCAGATGGCAGTCGCTTTCGTAAAACCTAGCGCCTATGTCAAATCTTGGGATTAGGTGTCAAAGCGGACCCCGGACTCCTTTAGGGCACAACCGGGAATAACGCTATTGATTGTATGTAGACTGAATAGACTGATAGTAAGTTGTCTAATAGTTATTATTACCTTTAAATATACAAGGGCTACATAAATCTTGCATTAGTATTGATGAATCAAATCAATCAAATCAACAAGTTGCACACAACGACGGTGCTAAACAATCATACTGACTGGCTGGTGGTAAACCGGCACCGTCGCTTGTGGGCACGTGCAACTCTAGAGGAGTCACAAGGTCATTGCCCTTTAATCATTTGGGAATTTGTTCTGTCGAGAGTCGAGGTCCCTCATTTCCGACACAGTGCATCTTCGCGAGCTCAGACGATATTAACAGCCACCAGGAACACAATACCTACAGAACACGAGATGCCACGAGGCCCACGAGTCGTCGAACCTAACCTAACCAAATTAAGAAAATAAATAGTATAAATATTATTTATAATTGTGCACCAGAATAACCAAACCTGCCTTACGCGCCTTTACGCCAAATTTAACAAAATGGGTGATTGACATTTTTTTTATTGCGATGATACATACACAGTACATCTCTTACCATACTTGTTCCGTTTTCATTTAGTAGTTTTTAATGTGGTAACATTTTGATGCCTGCTTTTGACAGGTGTCAAATTATAAGATTCGAAATTTGTCAACTCACTTGCCTTGACCAAAGACTACAATATACATACTGAGATAGACAGGCAACTCGACCAAATTGAGAAGGCATTTAATGCTTGCGTATACAGGCGCCATCTCTTCTGCGGTAGTTACAACTTTTCTTTGAATGTACAAAACATACAAAAAGTGCGACGGTCGTAGGGATCGAACCCCGGATCATCGACTTCAAATACCACCGTCTGTACCCCTAGGCTACTGATGCCTTGTGACATTACGGCGAATTTTGAAATACCTTGACAGCCTAGCCTAGCAATCGCTAGAGCTTCAGAGAGTTCGCCAGCTATCAAGAAGGTGGCACTGTTTTTAATAAGAAACTGGATTTGCATTAAGTTCTAAGTTCGCATAGCATGGCCTTGACATCGTTTTGAGAGACGGTTGAAAAAGAGTTATCGAGCTCCGCGCGAATAGACGCGCGGTTTAGTGCCTTGAAGGGAGCGGACGGACATCTCATCTCATCAGCCGGGCGTACTCAGGTGGCAGGTAACCTTGGGATCAGGTGAGTCTGTGCAGTTCAAACCAGGTCTCGGGGTCCTACACCTGACGAAGGAGCAGCCCAGCAGCTCCAGGCATCGGTGAGTGTCCTTTCAATAACTTCAAGGTGCTACATCGTCGTTTATCTAATTATTTCTCGTTGTCGAAATTTTGAAGCTACAGTCCACTAGTTAACATATTAACAATACTTGTGGCACAATTAATTACATATTGTATGCATCACTTATTTAATATCCGAGCACTTCCACATTTAAAAATTACACTATCCAATAGCATCATGAAACCATCCGCAAGATGGCCAATGTGCCACTGCGGAAAGTATTCGCTGTAAGTCTTGTTCTAATACTACCTACATCTGCCCTCATTTTCCGCTTAACACGTCTGTGTGTATCCAGCTTAACCCCAGCGACAGACGTTGCAATCGAATTGAGAAATGTCTCGTGCCAGCATCGTATCGTGTGTTAGCATACATCTGTGTCTGTGTCTCGCTCGGATAACTGCGCTCTTTATAATAAATGATCTGTGCGGAAAAGGAATGCAAAATGTTAGGGTGATTCATAAAAACCGAAATATTGAAATTTCATTGTCTCACCCTCTTATTTTGTTCTAATACGTTAAAAAAGAACGTCTGATTTTTATTTTTATTTTTGGATGAGATTTAGGGGTCGCTACTGAATTTTGAAATTCTTAAGGTTTGCATATATCTCCATAGTAAGATTTTTTTTATATTTAACATTTTACTACTTTCATGAGCTAAATTTGATGATAGGAAATAAATTATCTTGAAAATATCAAAAAAGATCACTTATTTTCAGCCAGTAATTCAAAAAATAATTTTATTGTGCTAATATGCTAAAAACGGACTCTGGCGATGATTTTAAGACTTTAAACTTTATTTCAAAAAAACGTCGAACATTTAATGAAAAAAAATCGTATTTTCTCGATTGTTTATTCCTTATTTATCAAGTGTAGCACATGAAAGTAGTAAAAAGTTAAATATAAAAAAAAATCTTACTATGGAGATATGCAAACCTTAAGAATTTCAAAATTCAGTAGCGACCCCTAAATCTTATCCAAAAATAAAAATAAAAATCAGACGTTCTTTTTTAACGTATTAGAACAAAATAAGAGGGTGAGACAATGAAATTTCAATATTTCGGTTTTTATGCATCGCATCACCCTACAAAATGTATATTGTCACAACGTGGCCATGTAGTTGTAAGGTTACACAACTTACAACCTGTCGCAACAACTGATGGATACGCAGCAATGGCTGGAAAGAGACGGCTATCATTCAGTTGCAAGTTATATTATGACGAATTGCAAGGTGGCAATGGCCTTCAATATGTATTTTTTTTCTATTCCAATGCATTGTTTGTGAGGTAGTTTGCAAAGAGGTAGTTTGTAAGTTTGTATCTTTTTCTAATATCAGAAACTACTCATAACCTATATTTCAAAAAATAATTCACCACTATATACTTGTAGAGTGAACCTACGGGGTGGACACAGACACAGGCTATATTTAAGCCCGCGTCGCTGCCTGAACTTTTTGCAATACGCAGGTGAAGTCAAACGTCAAAGAAAACTAGCTGCGGGTGAGTCTGACGAATATGGTGTAGTTTAACTAGAGACCAAGCAAAATATGAACTGTCTGTAATTACTTAACTGCTCAAGCACTACAAAAGTTTAAAAGACGTTTAATCTTAGCGATCCGTGTAAACGTATTTTAGTGTGCATCAAAAATGATTTATGCAATAGACATCCGTTCGCAGGTTATTCCAGCAGTTGAATCCTCGAGCTCATAACATAATCCTTTATACGTATCTGACAGTTACAATTTTATTTTGCACCATACACATTACACAATCATCAGTAAGTGTTAATTTTCATCATATTTTAATTAAATAATTATCCCCTTCGTTTGTATGAGAGATACATACTAACACTCTCCTATTCTGGCAAAACCTTCCTAAAATATATACCGCCATAATTTAATTATTTTGGGTCTCATAACGATGAAAACTTCTCAGGTTTGTAGGGAAAACTGGGAAATATGGATGACTGCGGAACCCCATGTAATTGTATCCTGCCCTGTAGGTACAGCCAGCGTCAAAGCTATGTTTACATTTGTGGCACTATTACAAAGGATTAATGTCCAAAAGTGTGTACATATCTTTAAAGTCGACCGTACAGTCTACGTCAATAAGTATATGTTTACAATTATGCACCTTAATCCATTGTAATAAGGTGAATAACGTAAACATTATATTTTGACGTCGACTATGCGTTTTGGGGTACACGTCGGTGCTTTATTATAACACAATTTAAATGAAAATGTGATTTGCGCACGGCTCACCTAGTCATGTGAAATTCATGTTTATCCGTGGTCTGGTGATGGTCCACTGAAACATGGAAAAGTATTACTAGTAAAGTAGGATTTTTTTAATGTTTTAGCATTATTTCATGTAACTGGAAATAAACGACCAGGAGGTCCGGTCCGTTTTTGATCGTCACTTTAGTATTTATTCGCGTTTCAATGTATTTGGGAGTTCGCTTGCACGCGTGCGTGCACAAAATGCGGATGCAATTCGAAAGAGATGGATCAAATGAAGCCTGAGTTTATAACGTGCAGCAACCGTTCCAATTAAATATTAGGGTGAATCAAATGCACTCATCGAATAACCAATAAGAAATGCTAGTCCTAATGGTTGGCACCGTAATTCCAATAATTGTCACTCTGCTGTTCCTATTTATTGCTATGAATTAACATTGAATTAATGAGCCAGTTTCAAGACTGGGTAATTTTTATTTTGGACGGTATAAGTATGCCCCAAAGGGATATTATGAAATATTTAGATAATATGAAAACGTGAGTCACATATTTGATTTACATTGTCAGTGAAGTACATAATATTATGTCTGATACATGTCAAATATGGCCATACATGTTTTATCCTGCGAGATTTTAGTGGCTTAGACGATGTGTGGAAAGCCGTGCCAAGACTGGTAAGCCTAAGTGGAGCGAGCCTGTACACGTCTGTGATATGCATCCACTTCAAATCCACTTGAGTACCTATCATATTAGTCGCAATTTTGTTTTAAAAAAAAAGAAAGAAAAGTCCCAATTAAGTTTTGAATGAAAATACAAACAGGGGTATTTGTCAGCCAAATATCTAAAAAAAACCGGCCAAGTGCGAGTTGGACTCGCGCACGAAGGGTTCCGTACCATTATCTATAAAAACGGCAAAAAAATCACGTTTGTTGTATGGGAGCCCCCCTTCAAAAAATATTTTATTTTGTTTTTAGTATTTGTTGTTATAGCGGCAACAGAAATACATAATCGGTGAAAATTTAAACTCTCTAGCTATCACGGTTCTTGAGATACAGCCTGGTGACAGACAGACGGACGGACGGACAGCGAAGTCTTAGTAATAGGGTCCCGTTTTACTCTTCAAGTACCCTAAAAATTATACCGTTAGAAATAGAATACCAAATTTGTTGGACTCAATATCCTACGAACGGTTATTTAAAAGTGAACACGAACAAGGACTCAAAAAATCAATCATGTAAAAAATTCAAAAAAGAGAAAAAAAAATCCAACAAATACTTTTAGCTATTCAAAGTACAGGAGTTATGGTCACTGAAAACATGCTTCTTAATACACAGCATTACCTATGATGTATTTATGCACATCTGTGAACTTTCATCCTATGGTGGAATACAAAGGGTAGTTTCGGCAATATTCTTTGTCTAACGTATTTGATACCGATTATTCATAGTCATTTTCTTACGAACACAAATATTAAATGGACAGATGAAGACAAACGGTGTTTTAGCTATTTTGTTGAACATTTATGAATACAGTCAATATATATTAGCTACTCTTTAATCAATTAGTCTACAGATTAGGCACACAAGTTCAATAGATATCTCAGTAGCTTTAACTTGTTTACCTGTGTATTCAATATTCTAAATGCTAATTACGCAGGATAGAATATTCAGTAAAGCTAATAAGCCAAATTCGTCAACCTTAAGCCTTTACCTAAACCTTGGCTTGCAATAACAACCTGTGTAATCAATACTCCATTCCAATCAAGATTCTAAACCAAACCTCATTTCGATCGTTTTACATTTCTAATATAAGGCGAGGGCAACCGGATCGTTTCAAACTAACACAAACACAAATTTAGACCGAAGTTACCTACCAATGTATTTTCTTTAAGGTTCTTTCTCGGAGTCTATTTTCGGGTGAAAGCCTGGTGGTAAATTATTCGTATTGATTTCAACGAAATAGAGGAAAGGTTACGTTTGAAGGAAAGGTTAACAACAACAAGATATTGATTACATTGCCTGATACTTATAACAGAACTCTCAGATGGATTCTGTAAACATAATATTGATTGATTTTTTGGAATCAGCTTTCATTTGTTAGATGAAATTGATATTTCGCAGGACCAATAATTACAATGCCTGTTTAAAACGAAACTAAACTCGGAAATTGCGCAAAAGACGCTCGGAATTTCATTATTTGCTTTAATTTCACCTAGAGCTTGCTTAATGCAGTAACAAAAACTGTCCCGGCCAGTGCCTGCAGTAATTTATATCACCGAACCATCGCCTGGAAACAGGTCAGTATTCCTCTCTTCTTGTTTGTTTCCAACTCCACCGAGATAGTTTTAATTTGCGAGTAAGAAATGTTTCCCTCGTTTGAAAATAAACACTGACTGATTGGTTTTTGTTTTTAAATGCTTGATACCAGTTGAATAGGGTGAAAGAAAACGAGGTTGACTGTTAACTGTTGTTCATTTGTTTTGTCGATAATGATAACAGGTTGGTGATGATTCATCCGCAGATGGCGATCAGCATTCACACTATTGTTATTTATACAATAAATAAATAATAAATAAATATTTGCGGACATTCTTACACAAATCGACCTAGTCCCAAACTAAGCAAAGCTTGTACTATGGGTACTAGACGAAGATAAACATACGTATATAGAGAAATAAATACTTAAATACATAGAAAACATCCATGACTCAGGAACAAATATTCGTGCTCATCACACAAATAAATGCCCTTACCGGGATTCGAACCCAGGACCTCTTGCTTCGTAGGCAGGGTCACTACCAACTAGGCTAAAGCGGTCGTCAATGTAAAAGAATTGTAATTTTTTCACTACTCTTATTAGTAAATGAGACTTACTATTTATTTAGTAAATGAGATCTCATTCTTGCTTTATTGCAAGCTACTTCAGTGCTACTAGATTTTGAAGGTGTTTTAAATAAGATTAGTTTAGGTGATTGTATTTTCATTGAAAGGCGGGTTACGTGTGAGAGACGAGAGATTGTGGTATACTCATATTTGCTCATTGAGACAACCAACCAGCATTTACCTAAAATCATTCATCCGTCTTGAACATTAGGTTGCTAAATACTCAATGGAATAGTCCAGGGAAGTATATGTGAAGGCATTCCAAGTATGCCTCTTAGAATCTTCTAAATTCCTCTGATGTGCCACGTTTTAGATGGGTATCTTGTCGGCGAACTTCTATTGGATAACGGATTACCGTCAAAAATATCACATCGTTTCGATATCACATTGTTTTGATCAGACATAGCATTTGTTTTTTAATTCGATAAAAATCGACCAGCATCCCCGGGCTTCGTGCAGAGTAGTTTACTGTTTGTTCTTTTAACGCAGACATCGGGTTTCGCCTTTTTTTGGGCTTAGTGTCGCCTCGGAAAATGGAAAAAGGCTACTAAATCGCGTTAGGCAGGGACAGATCGGGCGGGCCTAGGTTGTTGAGCGCCGATAGGGAATCTCGGCAATTTACGCCTCGATATCGTTTATTTTACGCTTTGGGATAGGTATCTGGTGAAAAATGTGTTAGATAAAGTATAAGGCACTTAAGTGAGATAGAATATTACATCATGCTGTTAAAAATAATGTTCGAATATAAGGCGTCCATGTTTGAAGTTAATATCACGGTACTACGAGTATGTTTGACTTATTACCTACTTTAGATATGTACGAGTATTACCAGTCCAATGTGTTGAGATGATGGCTATAATGTGGTAAGAACTGCTCGAGTGCAGGCCGGTGTTCGGTTACACATTCAAGGCTGAAACGCACTGAAAGTGGTGGCGGTGCGAAGTAATGTTCGAACTAATGCGAAATGGTCCGCACAGAATACCGCGCCGGGACGCGGCGCGGCGCGGTATTCTGTGCGGACCTTTTCATATTAGCTCGAACATTACAACCGGTACCGCCTCCGCGCCGCACCGCGCCTCGCCGCTATCGTAGCGATATCGTAGCACGTAGCCGAACCCGTGGTTTTCCTCGTATGTAGCGGCGCCCGCTAGGCGGGTTCCTGGCAGTGATAATTAGCCCGTGCGGCGTCCAAGAGCAAAATAAAACGGTGACATCACTCAAAATATGTGAAAGGTTATACCCTAATATGCTAGAGTATTTTTTGCATTACAAATTCAATAATCCAACAGTAAGTTGTAGCCCGGCTAGCCGGCGGGTTAAAAATAAAACGAATCGTTTATATACAATAAAATATAATAATAAAATAAAGTGGAACTATGTACAGAAAGGGTTCAACTTATTTAGTCAGTACGGAGCTGTAGATATGAAAAGAAAGGTCACTGGCCTGAATAGGGTATATGATCCGTAATTAAGACGGTAGAAACCGAAGTCCTCAGGCTTTCAAATACACTCGAAGTTTCCAGGCAGGTCGGCTCCAAATCTCAGTGCAGCGTGCAGCGCAGGCGAAGCCCGCTGGTCAGTAGCAGCCGCCAGCAGACAACTTAGCCATGCATAAAGGGCTGGAAACAATCCTTTTCCTTAGCACAGGTTCAAACCCCATTCGAGCCTCATAAGGGTTAGGCCAGTGACGGCTAAATGAGGCTTGGATTGGGTTTAACAAACATTACATACACAACACAGAATTAAAAAAACAATACATACCTGCATAAGTGGCAGCCCTTATATGTATGTATGAACTATGAGTACTGTACAAAATTTACAAGCAGTAGTTATTTCAAGAAATAATAGCAATCATCGATATTTATAACAAACCAAATATGTAGTCAATGAATTGCGCAAGCAAGAGAAAATTTTCCTCGAATAAAACAAAACACGGCCGTGAAAAATTCAATTTTTCTTTTATAACCGGCCAGCGCGCTGGCGGCCGCACGGTGAAGGTTTTGCCGTGTTACAAAGTCGTGGCCGAGTTCTGGCAACATATACGTTAATCAGTGTATACTTACAGCTTGAAAACCTATAAATAGTCACCAGTGGGCCCTTTCTAGTAACAGAATCTGGCTGCAGTTAAGTAAACCGAGCTGTGAAGTTGCTTTCATCAGGAGGCACTTTATTAACACCGACAACAGAAACGCCGATGAGATACGAATATATACATTTACCCACAGATGTATGAATATAAGGAGATCGGACATGCCGGCCGATTGAGTACGCCTGTCGCAAGTACATTAACCCACACAAAGCCCAAGATATTGACAAGATAAAGCACGCATACCTCTAAAACACACGAACTGTATACCTTCGCTCTTTTTAGACAATACACGCGCATTAAAAATAAAAATAAATAAAAAATAAAATAAAAAGCATTTATTTCGGACAAAATAATCCATAGATGTTAGTATTACAATAAACTTAAATTACTATGTTAGTACCTAAACTTAAGTGCATTATATCCAGGCATTTTGGGAAGAAACGTAATATTCTCTGCGATCAGCACGCGTGCACATTATGGCAGAGTATGCCCATTGAGCTAACAACTGCGACGCGGCCGCCGGCGGCTTGTCCTCTCTCTAGTATTCTATGCTCTGAGCATTTACCCTAACAAACGAGGACTATTTTTAAGTGTTGTTTTATGTTACCAATAGTATGTGTGTATAAAAGTATGTGTGTGTACCAATTAAGCCTATTAGCTTTGGCACAAAGTACTAGCAAACAGTTATTTAAACAAAGGCTGAAAACAATACTTTTGGATAAAATCTATTTAGACGTCGATAAATAAATAAATAAATATTTACGGACAATCTTACACAAATCGACCTACAGTCCCCCGCGGCTATGAATTCAATCCTGACACATTGCGCAACTATGAAGTTTTTGAATAATGACAATGTATTATAAGCGAAGAGGATTTAATCATTAGATTTATCAAACTTGACACAACGTAATGGCAAGATCAAACGAATAAAAAAAGGTGTTCAACTATTAAGAGTCAAGGAACATTCGTATAAGTAAATTTGAACTTTTTTGTCACACTGTTAAACATAATTTTGAATACAACACTCTCGTCTGTTACACAATTTAAAAAAGGTAACATGTGCTTGCAACCCATACATGAATTTATTTGAAAACTGGTCAACCTTTTTATTCCGCGACTGTACTAGGTATATGAGAATTATGAGATGCACTTAGCTTCATCAGCTCGTGTTTCCCATTACACCGGTATCTATCAGTGGCGGTGCGTGAAAATTTTCGATTGGCAACCCGGAACCAAAAAAGTTATGAGAGTTTAGGGTATATAAATATAGGCTTTTCTAAAAAGACATTTCTGGCAAGCCGGTGGGAATCGGCTTATATGGGCGCGCTCCGCCACTGGTATCTGCTTACCTAAATACGGAGAAATTTTAAATAGCAAAGTAATAATAATATTAAGTTTAAATTTTAGTGAGACAGTTTTATTAGGCAGGCGTCCTATGTTTCACCCAATAGCCCAGCCACTAGTCCATAATTTTCACCCAATAACCCGTTTTATTAAGGGCATCTACGTGTTGGCTCAGTTGGTACTTTGTAGGTAGGTACCTAGCCCTACGCACGCCTCCCAAAGGTCCGGTACATCATTGTCCCGTGAGCGGAAAAAAAACTTTATTTATTTTATATAAATGATAATGTTCGGTACATTATCATTAAAAGGTCTAAAGTGCATATGTATGTCACCCTATTTCACATAGCAGGCTTCATATAATGAACTACCTCGTTGATTCGACTTCGCCAAACGGTGCAACCTCAAAAGGAGCATTTATACATGCACTTTGCAACGAATAGCTGTTTAGGTATTTGGCACAGGTGTTCAGGAGCTAAAGTAAAACTCATTTTAATTTAGAAACGGTCCACGCTTTTACTATTATCCACAGTTTTCAGAAGGGTTCTAAAAGGATTTATGCAGAGACTGGATTGTTTAAAGTAGTACCTATTATCATTTATCAAGCTGATGAGTAATTTAAGATTTATAACAAATCTTAAGTTATCTTGCGTTAAATCTGATGCCTGTCGGTGTACTTAAACATTAGCTTGAACCGGTTTCTTGATCAGTAATTTAAAGCAGAAATAAAAACTATTGATATTGCCGTGAAATTGAGGTTTCTTTTAGCATATTGGTTTGAATACATCTCCTACACCTGAGGGGCGATTGCGTATCTTTGCAAACAAGCGTTAGGATAAATCAATTCTAATTTTCTCATACAAAAAACAATTGTAATTTTCCCATACAAAAAAACCCGGTCTTTTTGTCTGGAGTTTAAAGCCGTAACAGACTACCCCACCGCACCGCGACCTTCGTGCGCCGCACCCATAAATGAGAGTGAGAAAGAGACATCTCTTTCTCGCTCTCATTTTCATACTATTTGTATTTATTGGTAGTATTTAGTTGAAGGTTGGCTGTATGCGTTTCTGTCTTAGCCCACATGCACAACTTTAAGATAAAAAAAAGGTTTGTGGGTGTATTCTATTTGTCACCACCTCATAGAGCCTAGTGAATATTTTAGCTAAAATAAAAGTAATGAATTTACAACATAAACTTATTTTATATTTAATAAAATAAATTCCATGAACTAGTAAGAATTAAATTATTTACCTACCTTCGTTAGTGGCGGGGTAAGTATTGATATTTATTAGAATAAGTTCCCGCATACTGCTTATAGGTACCTAAAGCGAGGACCAATTGGAATACACTACTTTTCTGCTCAAGAGCAGAAACGTATCACTTTCAGCACACTTTTTAGAAAAACAACGACCCACTTTCAGAGCATGAGATATGAAAAATCTTGACCGTCATTTCACTGTATCTATGCCGTATCTGTGTTTATGTGTTCTCAAATAAACATCTATATGTACAACAAGGCGAGGCAAACATCCACAATCTCCGTCCGAGAAATAGGTTCGTTCTTAATGATGTTCATTATGCTCATTTTGATAAGAGCTTAAATAACACTGCGATAAGGGTCTATAATCTTCTTACGGAAAAAATATCAATGTTTTGCGTGCTTTGTCTGGTGTTAGGTGGGGTTCGCACCCATATAGTCAGAAACTTTTATACAATGCCATTGTCAGAAGTCATTTTGACTATGGAAGTTTTATCTTGGAACCATGTAGCAAACTCGCGTTGGCAAAACTGGATAGAATTCAGGCAAGGTGTTTAAGAATAATAACAGGAGCTATGAAATCCTCCCCGACGAATGCTCTTCAAGTCGAGTGTATGGACCCACCATACTCTTTGCGGAGACAATTTCTGGCTGACCGGTTTTTCTTCAAATCGCTTCAAGTAGCTTCACATCCGTTACTCCCAATCCTTGAATCCCTCCAACGACTTGTAGTCTCCTCTCCATTTTGGTCTCATAAAGTGTCTCCCCTCTTAGTTAATAGTTATAAAAAGTACTTAGACCACCCTGTTAGAGTGTTCCAAAATCACAAAAACCCACTTTTTGAAATAAGCTATGACAGTCTTATCTTTCAGCCAACGGTTATATTTAGTTTAGGTATTTCAAAGAATCAAATGGGTGCCGATAACTTATTTAACAAAGTGATTGACAGGAAGTGGTCTGACTATCTTACAATTTTTACTGATGCATCCAAATTAAGCGACGAGAGTCCTGTGGGATCTGCAGTGTGGATTCCCAGGTACAATATTATCTTACATTTTAAACTCCCTCCCGGAAATTCGGTGTTTTCCGGAGCAGCTATTGCGTTACTGGAAGCGGTTTTTTATGTGCATTCACACCATCTTAATAAATCTCTTATTTTAACAGATTCTCTGAGTTGCTTGCAAGATTTAGTTAAACGCCCATTCCATGCTAAAGAAAACTTCCCAGTAACGTTACAAATTAAGGAGCTTCTCCACAAGTGTCACATGGACAACATTGATGTTGTTCTGGCCTGGATCCCGGGACACAGCGGGATAAAGGGTAATGAGACCGTCGATCTTTACGCAAAGGAAGCAGCCACGCTTGGCACCAATGTGTATGACCGATGTTTTGCGCGTGACCTCAAAGCACTTGCTCTCCCTCACATGCGTGATGCCTGGAACACCCGTTGGCAAACTTCCCGCTTAAATGTGGGCAAAAATTATGGCAATATACAACCAAATCTGCCCTCTAGGTCGTGGTTTTTTACTCGTAAATCCATTCCAAAAAATATTACGTCTGCCATTATTCGCTTACGACTCGGCCATATTTGTACCCCTGTGTTTTTAGCAAAGATACGTGTTCGAGATCACTCTCTGTGCGAATGTGGTCTGGCAGAGGGTACTCTCGAACACCTATTTTTTTACTGTAACCGTATTGTCACTCCTTTGTATGATATCCTTCCCCCGGACATCCCCCGTCCTGTTAATATTAAATTTCTCCTCACCTTAGTCTATTCACCCTTTGTGTATATCCTTTGTAAATTTATTAAAATTAACAACTTGTTTTTATAGTAGTTAGTTTAACAATACATGTTTGTTTTGTCCTTTGTTCTAGATTCTAATCTCAGTGAACCTGCCAATTGGAAGCTACCGGTTTTTTTTTATAATAAATACGTGCCTTTTTTAACCTTGACGTTGGCGGAATCATCGGCAATACTGATGGGGCCATAACACAAAGATTGATTGATTGTTAGCCGCCATTGACTCTTCTTTTTTATTTATGATTATTTTGTTGCTATACTCTCTTTTCTTTTCTTTAATTTGTACAATTTATAAATGTGTTTAAAATGTATTTGCATGCATTGTTATGTGTTTAAAGCAAATAAATAATTGATTATTATATTAACCTTTATATTCGTATTAATCCATTTTTGCATTTGTATAGTTATATGTATATCGATATTGTTATTTTTGTTTTGTTAGTCGGTCAGACTGACAGCGATACCAAACAGATTTCAATCCAATACGTTGAGTTGAAGAGTCCGAGTAACTACTAATGTATTGTAGGTCTTTAATCGATTCTGTAAGGTCAGGTGAAAGGGCAGACATATCAAACGGACGTCCTCAGCGTTTTAAGCCATCAATACCACTTATATAGCGATTTGTGGCGAGCCTGGCCTTTAAGTGATACAGAAACACAGAATAAATAGGTACTAATTACTAACGTACTGGCCCTCTGTCTGACAAAACCGATCTTTGACAGCTTTGAGCCGTGCCAATAAATAATAGAATCTAAATAGTAAATTGTGCAACATTCTTACCGTACATGTCGCACACAATGTTTTTCATCACATTTGCGAGGAAACAAGTACATACATAGCAAATAATACGTCGATAAGTTTAATTGCGGAACCCTGTCAATGCAATATCCTAGGATCGTCCCATTCTGTCAATTGACAGATATATTTATGTTATTATCTAATCTATATTGCACAAAAGAACAACTGAACGTTTAAAAGGCGGACGTAATGCCGTAAGCATTCTCTACCAGTCAACCTTTGGCCAAAGCAGACAAATTATAATCGCGGCCTCACTCATATTACTATCCAATGATAATACCTTATTTTCTCACCTCTTTCCATAGCAAGCAGCCTCAAGATCACGGACTGAAAAACCCCTTTTTAGGCTTAAGCCTATCATTTTGTTAACCCTATCAATTTGATAACCTTATGATAAGGTAACCTTACTGATAGGGTAACCCTATTGTTAAGGCAAGCATATCGGATGTGGTAACCCTACCAGTAAGGTTACCATTATGGATAGGGTTTTAAAAACAACCTCTAACGCTATGGAAAACCCTAATAAGGGTAACCGGTTCCGGTGCCTGCTCAAGATAGTCCCAATATCCTTCTCTGTGACCTGACGACCAGCGCCGCCTGTCAGACGAAGCAGGAAGCACTATCATAAACAAAATGGCGGATCTCAGCGAGAATACTACAGTAGTTACGGCCATGTGTTTCTGAAGCGTAATATTGCGCGCCATACGTCAAGTTTGACGTTTATCCAATATACTACGTGCCTACGGTGGCTCGATCTAATCGGCGGCTGTCGACTCTTCCGTCTGTTCGTCCGGATAATCATCTTGACAAAGCTTTGTTTGTGGTAACTAACGGAATAACAAAACAGCTCGCGTCTCAGGCTGAACTGCACTTGAATATGAATGTTATCTGAGATTAAACGTCGAAGTTGTATAAGATGTAATACAGGGTTGGCCAAAAATATGTTTACAAAGTTTCCTTATGCATAGAAAAATATGTCATGATTAATCAACACATATACAAGAGAGATACTCTTGAAGCTGCAGTTTTGCCAAGGAGTCAACGGTAGATATAAGGCCGTGGACTGGACGCCAGCGGCCAGTGGGACGACGAGCGGCTGCCAATACTTTGAAGTCGCTCGAATGTATGAACTGTCGCTCGTCGCCCTCGGCGTCCAGTTCTCGGCCTTACTGCTCCATCTCAAAGCGTTATTAGTGACCTACTTAACATTTTCACTGCCAGGAACTCGCCTACCGGGCGCCTACGCTGTAGTCGCTTTCCGCTACATACGAGGAAAACCACGGCTACGAGCGTAGCGATTCTTGGCAATTAATGTGTTAACTCGCCTTAATTGCAGTTTGTGTACAATCTTAGAGGCAAGGGTTTTCGCCACTTTTGAACCCGAAAGATAATATTTTGAAGATAATTCGTTATTTTTACTAAAAACAAGTTCTACTTTTTGATGTCATTGTGAAAGAAAAATATTCTATTAATTCTTTCTTTGACGACCGCTTTAGCCTAGTTGGTAGTGACCCTGCCTACGAAGCAAGAAGTCCTGGGTTCGAATCTCGGTAAGGGCATTTATTTGTGTGATGAGCACGATTATTTGTGCCTGAGTCATGGATGTTTTCTATGTATTTAAGTATTTATTTATCTATATAAGTATGTTTACCTTCGTCTAGTACCCATAGTTCAAGCTTTGATTAGTTTGGGACTAGGTCGATTTGTGTAAGATTGTCCACAAATATATTTATTTATTTATTTTCGTCATCAAAACACGCACAAAATCAAAAATATGGCGTATATAGGTTAGAAGTAATATGAAACAGACGTGCGCCTTTTCATACTTGCCTGACAGCTCGCGTCTCACGCAGCGGCACGCGTCTTGTCTCCATAAACAAGGCTCATTGAGTGAGCAAGTGTACTGATGTCGTTTAGAAATAATCGGTGTAGCTTAAACTATGTCAACGTATAAGATTGATTTAATCTACGCCTGTGTAGCTTAAACTAAGACTTAATCTATGCCTCACTTTAGCATTTGATAACTGATAATTAGCAAGTCACGCAGGCAACAATAATCACTCAACCAACGTAAGCTTGAACTTGGAATAAGCCTCTTTATTAAAACATCTAGGTACTTAGTGGGATTTAGTTACGTATAATTACGTATGTATACCTCTACGCTTTGACGACCCAAGAGGGTTTCAATATATTCAAGCTGTATTATTCTAGCTTAGATTTTGTAGAACTAAGTACCCACGCAAGTAGTGCTACGCCATAGTCGGTAGCAGCTTAACACTATCACTGCCAAGAACCCGCCTACCGGGCGCCTACGCCATAGTCGCTTTCCGCTACATACGGGGAAAACCACGGGATCGGCTACGAGTGTAGCGCGTAGCGATTCTTGGCAGTGACTGTGTAACTCCATATAATATTCTCCATCACTCCAAAACCGCCCGTAGCATTATATCGCATGATTGTCGTGATTGGCGCTGAACGCGTTAAAAATCGTCAGTATAATATACACAACGCAAAATAAATACAAACTGTCACTCAGTAATCGATACCCGTGATGGCTACATTAGCGCCCCTTGGTGTTATTTCCCAACTGTCAATATCGCTGCGGTCGGCGATTCATTACGAGCCCCCACGAGGCGGCGCGACATTTCTGCACAAATTACAATGTTTTGTTTATTACATTTGTAGTGCACCATCATAGATCCAGTATACGAATGAGCGATACGCCATTTAAAAAATAGTACATTACAATAGAGGCCGGGAAACGAAGGGTTGCAGGCCAAGTAGGTACCTATAGAGATATGCCAAGTAGGTACCGGATAGGGATACGCGGCCGGCAACCCCGTTTCTCGCCGAGATTTGTATAGTGCTTTTCTCAAACTTGCAATGAAATAAAAAGTAGTCAATTTGTTTTATTCGTAGGTTAACACAATTAAATAATACGTTTCAGATAGCTGTCAGTGCTGTCACATCATAACCTATAATTGTGTCACACATTTCTTACGAACAATTATTCCGCTTATTCCCTAAATTAAGTATTAGTTTATAGTTACATGAACTTATATCTAACTCTACAGACGAGGCACTACAACAAAGAAAACACTTATAATTTTTATGAAATTTTCATACGCCGTCATGTACGAATAAACTGTAACTTTTGATTTCGGGGGCAGTAAATTCCAGTAGTACAGTTCAATTCCATATAATTTTCGTTCGAACTCATTTCGAAATCGATGGCTTTTATTAGAAAGTTTCTAAATAATTACGAACTATTGATAAATCCGGCCAACAAGAAAAGAAAACTTTCTTCAATTTACGCGCCAAACTAACGTTTTACCCGGTGACATTAACATTAGTCCTAATCTTTTCATTTTTTTGGTGATTGAATGCCAAGAAGACGGTCTGTCACAATTTGACGTTTATAAACAAAATACGGTTGCTTTGCAGGCCTAGGTGTGTAAGGTTGCATGAAATTCCTTTACATAGTTTACATATCATCTTCACTAGTCGCACCGGATACGTAGTATTTCCGGACCTAATTTGAAGTAAGTCATGTCAACATTTAATTGCAAGTTAGAGAAAAAGACTGTTTATATGTTTTAAAGCACGTCCTGCTTGAAATAATAATAATATTTTTATTTTAATAGCTACATTTACTTTTCACCTGCAGAATATTATAGTCTAGTTATCCCTATGATAACGGGACGCTGTGATTCCAGTTCACTGTTCAATATCATTGTCTTAATATTTTTTTAGGGTTCCGTACTCAAAGAGTAAAACGGGACCCTATTACTAAGACTCCGCTGTCCGTCCGTCCGTCTGTCTGTCACCAGGCTGTATCTCACTGATACCGTGATAGTTCCAGCTGATATTTTCACAGATGATGTATTTCTGTTGCCGCTATAACAACAAATACTAAAAACACAGAATAAAATAGTTTTTTATAGATAATGGTACGGAACCCTTCGTGCGCGAGTCCGACTCGCACTTGGCCGGTTTTTTTCAATTTGCAGTCTTATTACGTTGGTTTAAAATTATACTTAGCATAAGATTATCTTTGCATGCTCACCGTTTTGTATAAGTTTAACAATTAAGAGATAAGCACCTTAAACTGTTGCAAATTAATACATTTTAGTTTTAGTTATTTAATATTGTAGTGCCCTACAGGGTTTCATAGCTGAACATATATAATGTACCATCTTGTATTTACCTATGAAAGCAATAAAGATACTGATTACTGATTACTATTTCCACACCAAATTTCTGCAACTAGTAAAAGTTTTGCGGTCATTCTACAGTTGAAAAGTAAATGTGGATATTGAAATAACAATAATAATATTATACTTTCAACCGACACATGCTTGAAGACAAATCAATATTGATTTGTCTTCAACCATGTGATATTTTGTGTGAGTTAAAATTATCCTGGTATTTAATTATGTGTATAAAATTCCGCGTAAAAAGCCTTACTGAATGCTGGTAAATAAAATGCCCATCAAAAGGTTTGTTTATCGTTATTAATTAATAAGTAATTAACATTACTCGGTTACGCTATTATTATATGGTTACAGGTCCCAAAAGTCACGCAAGATTTGAATTATTAAGACAACACGGTATTTTTTTAAACAAACAAACAAATGACTTTATTTACCAAAGGTGAAATTACAAGAATGAGTTTTACAAATTAGTGTGACAAGTTATGATTGGTGTTAGAGTATCCGTGGTCCTCACACTAGGCCTAGCCTGTGTCGTGAGAACCGACAGGGTCGTTGCAGAAGCATTTGCGTCAGGTTAGGACTTTATTAGATTATACGTTAACAGATGTTTACAATATCACTACAGCTGTGTGGCAAGGAGAAAAATGTACAGAATTTATAAATGAATGAATGTATGATCAAATCTACTTAAAGAAAATAAAATAAAATTATTCCTAGGTTAACATAGTCTATGTTAGTGTGTGTGTGTGCGTTGTGTGTGTGTGAGTGTGTGTGTGTGTGTGGATGGTGTTAATTTTGGAGGTTTGCATTCAACACTAGGTAGTTCAACGAATTTAAGAAAAGTTTGTATGTTGTGTCACGGAAAAGAGTGCATGCGTTCCAGAGCCGTGGTTCCCATCTACCCCATGAGGTACCCCATGTGCTAATCCATACAATGCCCTATCTATACAGTCAGTTATTACTCAGTAACAAAATGAAAAAAAAAATACTGTGGGACACCTTAATGTTGGGTTATACAGCTTCTCACCTACTTGCAATTGCGAGGTTATAATTAAGAATAATACATTGTTTAACTAAATGTCAAAACGTGCGACATGTCACAGAATAAGTAATAGTACAAGTACATGTTTCGAACTCTTCGGGAGTTCTTGTTCAGGATGAGTGTTTTCGCGGCGGTGCCACTGCCTCACACTGCGACACTGCCGCGAAAACATACAAAGTTTAAATTCAAAAATTATGAATACTATACTCGCAAGCTAAATATTTCTGACTAGAAATAAACTTGCCTCAGATCAAAATCTCAGTTTGTATAATACCAAAACGTTGCTATTTTGGCTACGGTTGCCTCAACACAATATTTTAAAACGCGACACTGACTGAATAGTGCTATTTAACAGAGATATTCTCCCTTCCGGGGAACAAATATTGAAACGGTTTCTTGCGTCTGGCATATTTATGAATGCACTTATACGGAACATCTTTTTCAAGGTAACGCCCTCCAAAAGTCATAAATTCGATATTATATGACGAACAAAGGCACTCGGTTGGGCAAATATTTGTTAAACATTGCCAGTCGATCCAACCGCGGCATGGGTTTGACAGGGGACTATTTTATGGCGTTCTCAAAAGAGAGTACGACTGTAAATCATAGACACGCTTTCGGGTTCCGTCGATAATGTGGTGCCGTTTAGAAGAGGCTTGCGTCTCTGGAAAACCATCTGTTTTGTACTGGCACTTGACTTTATTTATATGCAGTGAGGTGCCGATAGAACTATCATTTCTCCTCAATGGTTGTGAATCTATATCGCTGTCGAGATTTTATGTGAACGTTGGTCCTTGTGACTGATGGTGATGCATATAATTTTCAATATGTACCATAATTTTCATCTAATTTCAGTATCTCTTGTATTTAAACTTAAGAAGAGCGGTGTCTCCCATCAGAGGCATGTTGCACTTTGCTTACTGGGCGGCCCCAACCCACATATTTAAAACTAGCTGTTGCCCGCGACTTCGTCCGCGTAGAACTTATACTTAGAAAATATAATGCAAACAAACTTCTACCATCTTCAGGGATGATATCCGAGGCAAAAACTATTCTTTATCCTTCGAAGGGTCTCAAATTATCTCTATACCAAATTTCATCTAGGTACATGGATTTTATCCAAACTTTCACCCCCTATTTCATACCCTTAGGGAATGATTTTCGGGATAAAAACTATCTAATGTCATTTTTCGGGACTCAAACGACCTTTATACCAAATTTCATCTAAACGGGATTCATCCAAATATTCACCCCCCATTTAGGGAGTGATTTCCGGAATCAAAACTATCCTATGTCCTTTCCCAGGACTCAAGCTATCTCTATACCAAATTGTATTAAAATGGGTTCCATCAGAATTTTCACCCCTAATTTCACCCCCTTAGGGGATGATTTCTGGGGTACAAACTATCCCATGTCCTTTCCCAGGACTTAACCTATATCTACACCAAATTTCATCAAAATAGATTACATCCATATTTTCACCCCCCCCCTCTCCCCCTTTCACCCCCTTAGGGGATGATTTCCGGGATAAAAACTATTATATGTCCTTCCCCGGGACTCAAACTATTTATTATATACTAAATTTCATCTAAATCGGTGCAGCGGTTTAAGTAGCTCCATACAAATTTCCACCCCCAATTTCAGCCCCTCAGATATAAAAACTACCCTTTATCCTTCCCCCGGGCTCAAACTATCTGTATACCAAATTTCATCTAAATCGGTTCAGCGGTTTAGGCGTGAAGAGGTATAACAGACAGACAGACACACTTTCGCATTTATAATATTAATATGGAAGTATGGATTATTAGTATGGATAGTATGGGTTCTTTCCGCTTGTCTTCCAAATAGAGGTGTAGCTGTAGACTCACTTCAAAAGAAAGAAGAAACGAAAAACTCATTCAAATATCTCAAAAAATTACGAAGCTACAACCGTTTTAATGTCGCTTGTTAGAGTGAGAAAACGATCAGGGACCGTGACGTCACGATCCTCGAGCGTCATAGTAAAAAACAATCGTTTCATTATAAAGGTGCGTTTTGTGGAAAAGAGACGCAACGAACCCCCTCTTAAAACTTTATACACTTATAACTTAGTGATTACCTATACGAGTATAGCCTCTTGCGTTGTTTTTTTTCGAGATACAACAACATTATGATTATTTTGTTTAGTGTCTACATCCCTATTTTCGATAAGATAAGATAAAATAAGATTTCTTAATTGTCAGAACTGTGTACATTTAGTTGTTTTGGGTAAAATAAAGTCCAACAGCTTGTCCATTTCGGACGTACAATATTAAACTTAAAGCTAGTCAAATATACTAAAACAATAACAACAATAGTATTTCCAAATAATTTTAACCATATTCACACATAAAATATTAATTTAGATCTATCCGACATCCGTATTTTCTTTTAAACCACGAACTTCGGAATTCGAAAATATTCGGGTATCTCTATCTCTATCGCACTAACAAATGACAGGAATGCAGATATACTAACTTCGAGTTTCGGTTTTCGCTGTTTGGCTGAATACGCAAAGAGCGCGCGCGTGCCATTCAATAAAACCAAGTTTATATTGTTCGAATTTGTTATTACATTTGTGGAAATTACGCCTTAATTCGACATTTGCGCATATAAGTTCGCATATCAAAATCGATTAATTTTATATTTGCTTTTGATACCTATGTGTCTCGTCAAGGTATATCATAGACGGGATTAAAATATTAATAGGCGAAAGAAAGGCAAAGCAATTCCGCCATGTTGTCCGTAGTATTTCTTATTAGTCTGTGATTTTGACGTTTCTTTTAGCTGACAGATGTGGCGGCGATATACTTTAAGAATAATAAATGAAAAATTAAATGAAGTCGTATATTACGGAAAATTGATTAATTGTCGCAGTCGGATAAAAACTATCCTAAGTTGCAGCTGGAATAATAATGTACCTATATAAAATGTTTCATATTTTTCCGTCCATGGGATGCTGAGAACATTCGTTCCACAGAAAGCTTAGTTTCAAACTGGCTGATTCTTTTTTTAATTTAGAGATTTATTATAAGTGGAGATGTACTTTTTTTTTTTTTTTTGTAGCCTAATTTGTGTCCCACTGCTGGGCAAAGGCCTCCTCTTTTTTCCGCCACTTGTCTCGGTCCAGTGCTAGTGCTTAAAATGTACTTTAAATGAAATAAATAATTTTTAATTTGGTTTTTTGTTGAAGTCCTACTGAAATCATGGCCAAGATAGTCTGATGCTTGGTGCAAAAATTACAACTTGATATTTTCCAACAATCTTTTAGATGTGCAAACTTTGCATCCCCAGCAACATTAATGCAATAAAATCTAAGCGTCCCGCTTTTCATGAAATTCTTTACAAAATAGGACTTACCGGAACCCTTAGAAGAGGTACCTTCATTCAAATAATGCTTGGTTACCAAAAAGACGTATACACCAGGTAAATCATATTAGAGCTATGTCGTTTTGTATTGGAAAGTAAGTACACGCAAAGCCTCCCTTTTGGGCGTGAATATTTCATCAATAAGGCTCTCTGTAAGACGGTTTTACTAAAATATCTTATTTTTCTGCAACCTACGATAGGGTCCGGGATTATTGGGGGAGCATTTAATACTTTTTTTGTGCAAAATCCCTAATATATATCGTATATTTCCGTTAGCATTAATATTTTAGGAAGCCCCGGATAATCCTGAATGCAAATATGAGTGCAGCTTATGTTGGCTGGATTAGGATTATTTTGTTTTCAAATGAATTGTTTGTTTAAAACTTGCCAAAATGTGCTGATTTGGTTAGCCAATCTAGATCCCTGAAAAACGTAATTCATAACATATTTTTTTAATAAACATGACTTTACTGCGTATTATTATTTCATTCATGAATTGTCCCATGTGTGAAAAAGTCCCATTAAGTTCACAAAAGTTCAATGAACTATAATATCCGAGCAAGTTACATGTCGGTGGTCACATAGCTAAAACACTGGCTGATCATGTAAGGCAGCCGGTCGTAATCAGGGCCTACTGCAACCTGCACCACGTTATGCACAGAGCACAGAAAGCATAGAGACTTACAGTCACTAGCATTAACTGCCACAATAAAGCAATGTTTATTCTTTTTTATGTTACTAACAACTATGGAGTCTTTTGTATTCCGAAATAATGAATTTTATTATTACTAAAGCACGCAAAAATAGCTGACACACTTTCCAATTAGGTTGGTCCAACTTCGAGAAAGAGGTCAATCGTCGCCGACTCGGCTGGGCAGCGTTCGGGAAGTTACGGCACATCTTTTCGTCCAATATTCCGCAGTTTCTCAAGACGAGAGTCTTTGACCAGTGTGTGTTGCCAGTGATGACATATGGCACTGAAACGTGGTCGCTTACAATGGGCCTTATAAGAACGGTTAAAGTCACCCAAAGCACAGAATAAGTAATAGTACATCCAAAGGGCAATGGATAAGGCTATGTTGGGAGTTTCTCTGCGTGATCGCATCAGAAATGAGGCTATCCGCAGCAGAACCAAGGTAACCGATATAGCCCTCCTACCGATATACCGATATATACCTACATATAACCTAGCCTAGCTATATCACCATACCACATTTCGAACCCAAAGTTGTTGGATGCACTGTTGCGCTCTCTAAAACTGCGTTACTCTATACATAATGTACGATCGATGGTGAGCTTACGTCGGTTTGACATCGATGTTTCATGGACAATTTACGCACGTCCAGCCCCCAGCAACAATATTGTTGCACATAAATATCCACCAACATAACGTAGCACCAACATAAACACTGCAGTGTTGGAATTGAATGATGTTGCTACAGCGTCAGGGATGGAGTTGTTGATTTTGGAGCGGGGACTGTTATGTAGTGATATGTTTGTTGTACATTTTTAGGAGCAATGGTTTAATTTTTTTTTCTTTTCCTATATTACGAACCAGTGGTTATTACCTTTTCTTTGGGGGAGGCCCATGTCCAGCAGTGGACGCTGTTTGGCTGATATGATATTGTGATAGTGGCAAAGCTCTAAGTTGTTATAGTCGGGCAAACGCAAGTTTAAGAGGGAAAATTAACTGAGTAATTTTTCAGTCTAGATCATTCAGTGTCCGGACTGTTTTGATTTTCGCGCTTATTGTTGACAGATTTGTATAATAGGCTTATGTTTGTGGTATATTTAAAGGGGCCGTTTTAAGCATTGTAAAAAAATACAACAATACAGACGCACATATATTGATTATATTGATCAAATTTGAAAAAAAAAATATCTAGGGTAATAGACCGGGGAGGAAACAGGCGAGAACGTTTGTATGGTAAAGTGTTTTCTCTTTTATATCCATACTACGTATCTATATCCAAATCAATGTACGCAATCTGTATTTGGAGAACAAACGCAAGGTGAGCCCCCTAGATTCAATTCCGCGGCAACACTAAAAGTTATACGCATACATTTTGACAAACAGTGTTGCAGCGTAGTTTTATAGTGGGTTCAACCGTTCAAGTGATTTGGATTTAAGTATGGATATGAATCAAACGTAGTGCTACAAAATTAGCAGCTCAGTGAAATTTATACATTTAAGTATAACTGCTGCCTTGGTTCTGCAGTGCTTCGAAAATGTTCGCGGAAGCACGCACTGATGGTTTTCACGCCATCTTGCGCAAGCGATCGGCATCTCTAATGCATCGGGCAAGAAGCATCTCCAGCAATATTCTGAATGTATTAGCTGATAGGTATGACTGTGGCATTTACAGACATTGGATCAAGCTGACTGGGAAGCTGATCACTGAGTATAGATTAATATAGCTTAATTTAATTTACTAACATATCTTAATTGATTGTGTAACTGTGTACTAACAAAGTTTATGGATTTATATCTGAAATAAATGATTACAATTACAATAATGTAATTCTCACCAAAAAGGGGAAGGTAGCGGTGAAATTTGATGTCCAGTGCCAGTTTTAGCAATTTGTAGGTCTTAAAAAAATGTGACAATGTTAAATTGTAGTGACAGGTTGCACACTTCAAACTCTTTATTATCCTTATACTAAAATAAAGTACAGACTGAAAAAGGTAAATACGGGACCCTATGCATACCTTTTTCTGTCAAAAAACCTGCGAGCCAGGCATCAAATTTTGGGGGAAGTTTGGGTTATTTGGACCACCAATACTATTATGATTAGTGTTTACCCTATTGCTACCTATACCGCCCGTCTACATGACGGTCTGTCCAACTTTAAAGGGCTGAAATGACTATAATTAGGAAAGGTTAGTAAATTGACATGACACATCTTAAAGTCTTTCAGTGGAACGTGATTTTCAGAATTATGCAATCCGGGAATATTATGATTTCGGGCAAATGTCCCTACGGAATTATATACTGTACCCATAACTATAAAACCCTATACCCCAAAACATAAGTAACAACAGTTACCATAAACCGGGTTTAAACTGTTGGCAACTGTATCCTCTAAATAGACCGTGGTGTTATCTTGACTTACCATGCATGTACGGTGAAACTTGGATAGCATTTGCACATAACAATGTTTCAGCTAGGCAACTTGGCTTCAAAAACCGCTCAAAATACTTTAGAGCAGTTCATCGATGCCTTTTCTCAATTAAGACGTGTACCTACGTCCTAATTGAGTATGTCACGTTGGAGTCTGCTCTAAAATGAACCAACCACAAATAAAAATAAAATGTTACACGATGTTGCATACATTTATGGTGTTAATTTAATTGTAAAAAAAATATGGACATTCACAAATACCCTTTTTTTACCTTTAGATATACACCTCAATATTAGTACAAAAGCAGTACACAACAGCGAATATATGTATATGCCGAGGCAAACAATAGGGGGTTGGATGGCAAATGTGAAATAGTTACCTACCCTTCATTTGACAGAGCATCTAAAAATGCACACATTTTTAAGTCACTTTTTTTTTCTGGTTCGATTTTTGCGCTCTATACGCCCCCCGCAAAAGAGACATGAACGCACGATTTTTTTTTGCAATGTTTAGGGTTAAACAAAGTCTGTATTCAAGATTGCTATTGTTGCCAAACTATAGTGTTATTTTGACAGTTATGTCAGAAAAAGAACAAAAAATCATTAATCTGAAAAATCATTATAATTTTTTTTGAAAGAATCCCTTTTGACAAAAACTTATTTTATACCGTCATCGCGTTATTCGCTTTTTTACCAATATTTAATAAAATTACATAAATAGTCCTTCGTAATATTTCACGCTTTCTTGTTACAAAGTTAATATGACCAAACTATATTTTTTGCTAATTAAAACGGGCTATGTAGCTGTTTACTTTATGAATCTTAATTCTGTTTTAAAGTAATAATACTAAAACCTCTAAATTATTCTTCAAGCTCAAGACTACTTAATTAAACAAACTTTGTTTTCAAGACTCGAAAGTTAACCGTTATTAAGAAAGTGCTCTATCTTATCTCTGTGTATCTTTACTTTTGCAATGCCAGCTAATTCTGCTGACCGCAGAAGGGTTAACTTAACTGTAATGCTGGAACTGAGAATTTCATTAAATTTTACTTTGACTCATTTATTTTATAACGTTAAGGCGACGTGAGCTCCGAAAACGGATTTTTAAAAAATCGTAGCTCTTGTTTGGATTATAATACGGCTGCCCTAAATTTAATTAGCAATCTTGAGGCCTTTTTCGAGGGAAATCAGCTATTCGAATTCTGAGTTTTTGACTTTCGCTCGATCGAAAAAAATCACGAACATAGGTCTAAAATACACTTAAAAAATTCTAACAAATTATGCACAACAGCTAAACATATTACAATTGGTTTTTAAAATCGGCAATGTCATGTTTGAGGGAAATCAGCTTTTACTTTTTTATTTATTAAAACGCACAAAGAAATAAAATTAAAAAAAACATGATATCCGCGCTTCCAAACACGCACTTCCATCTCGCTCACGCTTATGCTCAGTGAGAGGGAGAGAAGACCACGAACCTACGTTACCTTAAGCAGCTAGTCGATTACATAATCCCATTGTGTGTACCGTGTACGTCTGGTGGATCTAGATTCTAGATGTCACTAATATATTGATTTAAAACTTTTACGATTCTCACAAAAATCATTTAAATGTCACTTTTTTGCCTTTGTGTCCCATGTTTTTAGGAACAGCAAGGATTCCCAGCAATGACGTCACTGATTGGCTCAGCGAACCAAGTTTTCTGTTTCAGCTGGGGCTGAATTCGCTCGTATGTCCAGATGTCCGGCTGTCCAGCTGGCCTCCTATACAGGTCGCATTTCTCAACCAATGCTCGTGAAATTTGGTGAGCAGGTTCAATAACTACATAGAAAAAAAAAAGTCTTACTCGCAAGTTCTACCAGCTCTAAGATCCATTAGTTTACTCGTAACAGTAGGTTCAGTGAAGGCAAACGTGAGGAAACCGGTGTGATTCCAACAAGGTCACATTTTCCCTCTAGGTTGGAAGGTCAGATGGCAGTCGCTTTCTTAAGACTAGTGCCAAAGCGCACCCTAGGCCAAGGAAAACACTAAGGGGATGAAATGTAGTTATAGTTGACGAAGTATAATTTGCACCGATTCCTCGAATAAATTGTACGTTGAATCGGTGCAAATAGGGAACATTACGCAAAACTCTTCGTAGGTGGCGAAACTAGCAGCGTTGACATTGTATCTCGTTCCCACTTGCGGTATTGTCTATGCAAGCATCCTTGTCACTCATTTGACAATCAATTGTGCTGTGCATGTGTGTGTGAATCCCTATATTCCTATACTGGTTTACTATTAGTGGTAGTGCTGCCTCTGGCGGCAGAACATTGCAGTAATGTTCCCTATTGATGTGTTCCAATATTGCTACACCTACCCCCACTATAGTGTAAGTAAAGCTACATCTGAGGCTCTAGTATAAGTTTTATCGATACACATACGTTTTCGAACGCGTTTGCATTTAGTTTCAATTTGTATGGCAACGCGTAGTTCCTAATAGTTACCACCAAAGGCGCTGTTCGCGTTGCCATACAAATTGAAACAAAACGCAAACGCGTTCGAAAACGTATTGTATCGATAAAACTTATACTAGAGCCTCAGATCTCCGAGAATTCACTTCTAATGTATTGGTCACGTAACTACAAGGCGCTGTAGGCTAGGCATCTCTCATGTGTAGAGTTACTTTCATGCCAATAGGCATGATACCTCATGTTAAATTTGATAACGTAGTGTTGCTAAATGGATAGTAAACCATCAAATTATTGTAATTAGTTAGTTATAAATGTGTGTTGGTGCTCAGAAGCCAAAACCTTTTTCAAGGAAGTGGGGCGCCGCTTGCAAGAGAGAGGTCTCGATCCCCGCTCTGGGTCATTTTTGGTGCAAAGGTTAGCCATAGCTGTTCAGCGCGGCAATGCGGCTAGTGTGATGGGCACCTTTGCGCCTGGAGTGACCCGGGGCGGGTTATTCGACACTTAATTCTCAATGTAGCTGTTTTTATTATTTAATTTTAGGTATTGTATTGTTTTCTTCTTTGTGTTGTATTTTGCATAAATAAATGTATGTTTTGGTATAAATTATAAAATATAATTAAAAGATATGGATTGATTTTCCATACAACGGTTAGTACAAATAACAGGTGTGACGTCATTTATGTGTGTCAATTAGTATGAAGCGTTTATGGCTACCACCAGCGAGGTCAATCTATGTCTCAAATTTTTGGGTATTTGTGTTCTTTAATTGTAGTTGCTCCCATTCACATATTTGTTCCTCTCCATAAACTGATACGAATGGCATCGAAAAATTTTTTTGTCATCATCCCTATTCTCACCCCCGGGCAGTGAATGTGAGATGCGACGTCATCTAGTCCGGGGTCAACGACCGGCGCCTGTGAATGGACTTGGCTGCCAAGCTGAATTTTTTTCAACGATTTTTCAGCTCTAAGTTATGTACAGTCGTGCTGAAATTTGCATCTAACATTAAAAAAAGGTATGTTGTTCTATTATTTTTATCAAAATGCGCATTGGACGTTAGTACTTACAGATTTGTTTTAATTTATTTAGTATTATGACTATTTGTTTTTGGGCGTTCATGATTTTTGACCGCTTTTAGAAAAGGGTTTTTTAATTATTGTTACACGATGTCTCGTGAAAACGCCTTTCACTTTTAATAAACGATATACTAAATAAATTAAAACAAATCTGTAAGTACTAACGTCCAATGCGACGCACTCACACAAATATCCGTGGCGATACAGTAAACTTAAGTGTAAGTCGCGGTAGTCGGCGGATATATCGTCATCTAGTACTGCTGTAAGCGTCAGTGAGCTTGCCATGGGGCTTGAATTGAATTGAATCATCATCACCATATCAGCCGACAGACGTTCACTGCTGCACATAATCCTCCCCCAAAGAGTGCCACAATGACCGTTCCTGTGCCTCCCGCATCCAGCGGACTCCCGTGACCTTTACCAGGTCATCAGTCTATCTTGTGGGGGTTCTACCCACGCTGCGCCTGCCATACCTGCTGTCTGTGTAAGATTGTCGCTTAAATGTATTTACTCATACTAATCGCATTAGCAATTCAAATTATAACATTTTTCTCAAAAATGGCCCGCAAAGTGAACATAACTCGCTACATATTGGAAGGTAAAGTGTATAGTTGAAGGCCAGATCAACATTAAAAAATAAAAAACATTGCAGGCCGCCTGGAATGTTACATATGAATTCCTTTATTTGTCGAGTACCAAACTTTTTAAAAAGTAGAAACTGGCATATAAAAGACGGCACAGGTCGTATTCAGCCAAATTAAGTCGTATTTTTCTGTTGCAAACGCGACATTTTTGTATGTGTCATAAAAAGATTGCGTTTTTCGGTGGAAAAATACACTTGCGATTCTGTTTAAAAAAATATATGACGTTTAATTTTATGTAATTTGCAGTATCCTCAATTTGTATTTTATAATAACGCTTGATTTAAATTTAGTCTTTTTTATTCCCCCATTTTTGAGAAAAGCACTATATTAGCCTCAGCCGGAATGGCAATTGCAGGCTTCGTATTATAATTAAACGGACTCGCAAGCTCGTCCGTTTAAACAAAATACTCAGCCTGCAATTGCCTCCTTCCCGGCCACGGCAATAATGTACTATTAATGGACTGCTCCAAATTGTATGTCCACTTGCAGGTGTCCCCTTACGAGTATATCATCGACAAACGTTTCACCGAATGAATTTTTTCGCCGAATTTTCATTTCGTCGAATTTATGTTACTCAGATACCGTTAACTTTTTAGGTACAGCTAAAAGGTCATTCTGTAGAACCCATTAGGTTAGGTTAGGTTTGTTTTATAAAAATCCTGAAAAATTTACTGATGCTGAAAAAAATGGTTTTCGACGAAATGAAAATGTACGTAACATTCGATGAAACATTTGTCGGTAAAGAAAGGTACATCCCCACTTGCAACTATCAAAACTAAATTAATCTAAAATACCAGTTTGATTGTACAAACAAACAGCTCGGATGCAATTAGGAGTAAAGTATCCGTCGGGCAACAGTAGCGTGGTCTGGCCTCCGTCCAGAGAGAGTTGCCAGCGTTGTTGGTGCAGGTCACGTCTTTGCACGAGCGGGGGACACACGCGGAAAGTAAGCGGAGAAGTTGCGCCAAATAAAACTGAGCAACGATGCACTTGGACGAGCCGGCGACACACACGGAAAGTACGCGAGGAGTTGCGCCAATTAAAACTGAGCAACGATGCACTCAATATGCCGATAATCGATACTACGCTACGCGACGCAGCGAATTCCGATTTTTACTAAAGGTGTCAAGTTACGTGGCGTTATAAAAAAAAAAAAAAATAAAAAAAAAAAAAAAAAAAATCATTTATTTCAGACTAGAGTCCATATATGGTTAGTAAACAATGAAATCTTATTGCTAGTGTAAGTATGACATAAAAAGAGGGACATAACATAATTAAACAATGACTGCATGCAGTCTCTGCCAGCGGGTGAGCATGGGGCCATTTTCACGCTCCGTAAACACGCTCAGAATGCTGTTGGGGCTGCCGCGCAGGCGACGCATCATGGAGGCGCACCTCTTGCGCATTATCGCCGCAAAGCCGTCAGTTTGTGCCTCCGCAAACATACCAGAGGCACTACAAAATCGCGGCAACCCCATCAACACCCGGAATGCGTTATTGTATTGAACACGTAGGCCGTTGTATGCCTTTTGCGTAAAGTTGGTCCACAGGCTGCAAGTGTAAAACGACTGACAGTACGCTTTAAAAAGTGTAGTCTTTACTTTTACAGTACATCTCGCAAACCTGCGGGCCAACATGTTGCATCGGACAGCCAACGACCTACGCTCCCGCTCAATGTCTAAGTTATCACTTAGGTCATCCGTCACCCAGTGACCCAGGTACTTGAACTTAGTGACAAATTTTAAAGGGACGTCGTAGAGTGTCACTAACGGTACAGTCGGATAAGTTTTCCTGCCAGCTTTAAAAATCATCACTTCGCTCTTCTTCACGTTGTACCTGAGTCCATGGGCCGCAGCATACGACTCGCATATTTTTGTCAACCTCCTCATTGCGTCGATCGAAGGGCCAAGCAGCACCATGTCGTCAGCATAACTTAAATTGTTGACGGCGACTCCGTCAATGTGACATCCGGTATAGGTACTGCTCAGCTCCTCGATGAGTTGGTCGACATACAAGTTAAACAGTTTGGGGGAAGACAGCCCACCCTGTCTGACCCCGCATACCAATTTATAGTCGCTGGATATTGAATTGCCCCACCTTACAAAATTATTTTGATGGCAATACCAATATTTGAACAAGGCTATCACTTCCCGAGGTACACTTGTCTCATTACGTAGCTTGTCCCATAAGATGTCATATGATACAAGGTCGAATGCCTTCGATAGATCCAGGAACACACCATAAACCGGTGTGTTCCTACTGGTATAGTACTGGACGGTATTCTTGAGGGCCAGGATAGCACTCTCTGTGGACAGCCCCCGCCGGAAGCCAAATTGGGCGTCATTCACTTTGATATGCTGATCAAAGCTGGCATCAAGCAGACCGTCCAGTACCTTGTCAATGGTGGTAGCCAGGGATATCGGCCTATAATTAGACAAGTCTGAGGTATCGCCAGTTTTATTTTTAACGATTGGAACTACAACAGTCTGCATTAGTTCATCGGGCAGATAACAATGGCCCAAACAAAGTGTAAAAAACATAGCTAGTACTCTAGGCAGATGTTTTCCTCGTATTTCAGGTGCTCAATGCTGAGTCCATCATGTCCCGGTGATTTACCCCTGACCATTTTATTAATAACTGATGACACTTGTTTTGCGGTGAATGTGAAGCTCAGCTCGGGGGAAGTCCTCAACATTAAACACCTGCGACGCTGGACCCAGCGGCGATTCGACCTTGAAATTACTCTTAAATAAATTAGCTATTTCAGACGGATCATTCACACCGTCTACGCTCACGGGAAGCCCGGACTTAAGGTTGAGTTTATTGGTAGATTTCCAAAACCTTCCAAGGTTATAGGGACGAGTGGTGAGAGCTGGGATGGGGAACTTGCATGGGACTTCAATTTCGAATAAATTGCACTCAATCGATGCGGATATACGTAGAGATATCATACAAAAGAAAAAAAAAACTATTTTATTAGTTTTACCTAACGTTAAAATGACGAAAATTTATTTTTTATTTTTTCGGTAAAATAACGTAACAGTTACATAGAATATTAAATTAGAAATGATATTTTGTATAACAAGTATAGACTGAAACGTAAATTTTGTGGAGATAATCGCAAATTAAGAGTTCGCAGTAAGCTCGATTCTCCATACAAACGTAGTTACGCTCTCATTTTAAAACTACGTGTTGGATTGTAACGATACTTTGCATATACAATGACATGAGGTACATCTAAGGCTGAAATTAGTTTATATGGCTTCAGATACCATAGGGAAAAAAATACAGCGAATTTAAATTTTTCATACAAAACTTGTTTTTGCTGCATTTCATTTGTTTTATAAAGTGGAGCCATATAAACTAATTTCAGCCTTAGATGTACCTCATGTCATTGTATATGCAAAGTTTCGTTACAATCCAACACGTAGTTTTAAAATGAGAGCGTAACTCCGTTTGTATGGGAAGTTGTAATTCGGCCTAGCTTACTGCGGCCTCTTAATGACTTACTCCATAGTAAAGGCTATGCTGTGACGTCATAGCATAAGCCCGTTTAGTATAGAGCGTTTTCGGGGGGTGCCGGCGCGCGCAGATTTCAAATGCATATAACATCAGAAAAATAAAACATAACAAAGTTTTAATGCTACAGTTGTTTTAATGCTGGATTATACTTTTGTTTTTCGTAATAAAATATTAAGATGCAAGTTCCCTATTGGTCGTGATGTAGGTACTTTTGCGATCATATGCCAGTCATGATGGTGAAGTAATTCATTTAACAGATAGAAAATAAAGCATAGAATGTAGAAATCCTAGCAATACAGTAGTTGACTAAAATGTTCTTATTATTCCAAAAGAAAGAAGACGAAAAACTATGCCTAATGACTTGCCAGACAAAGAATGAACTACTTTGGTAACGGTTACCCGCAACCAAAGGAATTCAAGGTGCTCCCAGCGAACTGCATCATCCGCTTTGTGGAAATGATGGAGCAAGCCTGGGAGCAGGTATAAAGGAGAGGGCAAATGCACAAAAGATCCCACTGGGTCGAAGTGCATCCGAAAGGGCTCTCACCTAGATAAGATAAGATAAGATGCCTAATGATGAAAATTCAAATCAAATATCTCAAAAGAAATGCGAAGCTCCAACCATTGCTAGTTAGAAAGAAGAAAGAAAAGCTAGGGCTTCTTGACGTTATGGACCGATAGCGTTATAATAAATGGCATTGTTTCCACACAAACACATCTCTAAACTTTGGATACTTACAAATATGTCAATATTTATTAGATTTTTTCTCCATTTTACTATATTTTTACCAAAATTCGAAACATTTCATTTTTTTTATTAGATTGGTTTGTGGAATCTTTACCATCCGCAATCTTTGAAGCCCCACCCTTACCCAGTACGCGGCAAGAATACGCTCTAACATCATACTTTATCAGGAAACTAGGAAATTTATTAAGGAACAGAACTGATAACCGCCCCTAAATCCAAACTGGGGGTTCTTTACAAACTCGACAATTGAATATACATATAACGCAGAAAGCAAAGTTCTTGTTACAATGGAACTGAAGTTTGGAAAGTTTTTACCTACGCTTACAAATCGGGCTATTCACGAACTTTGGACGCCCTGGGAGTTAGAATTACTAATGTCGCAAAATGTACGATGAATAGGGGTACTTATTCAACGGCAATGTACGTATGGATGTATGATGAATGAATTTACCTATGAATATAACTAGGAGAATAAAAGAGAATACGCCTAAGATTTTTGATAACTACATATGTATTACATGATGAGCCCATCATGAAATTTCAGTCCTGAAAAGGTGGCAGACGGTGCCAAAGTTGGCCACCTTTGACACCGTCTGCCAAGTACTTCCGGTCATTTCAGGACTGACATACGTAAATATACTTGTGCTTATAATTTTGACCGGAAGTGAAGGATTTTTCCAACTTTCGGCCAATATTTATTTTAAGTAGGTGCGATGATCTTCTGATTCACGCACAAGAGCTCAGCACAACTTTCTCGACCTGCTGCCATGCATTTTATCGTGTTGCCATGAGATGTAGGCGTATTGGGAGTGGGCTTACGGACTAATATACAGGGTGTTTCCTGTAATAGGAGCAAATATTCAAAAGGACGCTTCCTTAGAGCATTTGCAGTAACCCCTTGTGTCCCATTCATTTTATTTTTTTTTGGATTCGGAGAAATTTTGATCGAAAGTTATGACCTCCAAGTAATGTACCTTGGCACCACGACATCATAGCACAGCAGTCAATGCAAATTTTGAGGTAACATCATGTAATGAGTTATAGTTTTTGCATTTTTGTTTTAAAAATATATGTTTTTTTATTTTTATTTTTCTTACATTTTTTTTGTGTTTTTAAAATAAAAAGGTACTAATAGCACTCCAGTAGAGTAAAACAATACAAGTAAACTTATTTTGAAGAAAAAAAAAATTTTTTTTTTAATAAAACCGCATGGAAATAAATGTTCACAGGCTTAATAATCTACCGTGTAACACTCTGTATAATTACTAAATTAATTCATCATTACATCAGCGTTTTATAATTGCAATGACATACCTACACGGATATGACAGTGTGCAAAAAAATGACGATAGCCCTGAGGGGTAGTAACGTAACGTTCCGAACGCGCGTCGATACAATTTAACTGTCAATTTTCCATATAAAAAGTGACATTTAGACTTACCCGACGTTAATGTTACAATGCGTTACGTGATCGACCTACTTATATAAAATAGAAATATGAATGCGTAGAGTTTAACGCCTTCAGAAAGGGCCCGTATGTTGGCCATTTTGGAGAGGGAGTCATATCATTGGCTCCACGCCTACCCGTTGCCAACTACGGGAAACTTTTGGACCCGAATAATTTTCAGCTGGCCGTTGGCTTGCGTGCTGTGCTGTGGGGCAACATAGTGGAACCACATCGCTGCCACTGCGGCACTATAGTCGGAGCGGCCACTGAGGCTGAGGCAGCAAAGCACTGCAAATATGCAAGTCTTGGCGAGAATGACATATTTGCAACGTTTGCCGTGGAGACCCTGGGTCCATGGGGACCGCAATTAAGCTATTTAAAAAGCTAAGCTACATCCGGTCCTCTGGTGACCGTAGGGCTGGTTCGCCCCTCCCACAGTGAATTAGCATTGCCATTCAGTGAGGCAACGCAGCCAGCCCTATGGGTAATCTGCCTAGTGGCAGCGATTTTGGGAAAATATTATGTATACATCAGGGTGGAAAGTTAAAACGGGGCAGTAAGGGCAGCTACTAGATCCCTTGCCGCCACGCAAAAATGGCATTAGGATTTCATTCCTAACTTTTTAAGTGGGGACAATCTAGGTACATTCACAGATTTAAAAAAAAAGTACAGTCAGCGAGAAAATCATCACTTTTGATGAATTTTTTTTAATGCCATTCGATCCCATTCCTGTTAAGGATCAAAATACTTTTCGGGACCGACTAAGGTTATAGCGGCAACATGAATACATCATCTGTGAACTGTGAACATTTCAACTATAGACAGTTGAATAGACGGTTCATGAACTGCCAGCGCGCACGCACTGCGGAGGTTGGTTAGCGCTACGTCTACAGTTGTATTTGTAAATCTTTGTTAATCTGTATTATTTAATCTATTGCAGAAATGGTCTGGCCACATTAGAAATAAAATAGAAAAATGGACCAGACATAACAGACTGGTTTCCAATATACAGGAAAAGAGGAAGGGAAAGACAACACAGAAGATGGCACAAGACAGAGATACTTGGAAAACTTTAGAGGAGGGTCAGTGAAAACTGACAACCTGACGCAATTGAATAAATAAAATATAATCATATTAAATTTATTATTTTAGAAATTAAATTGTAGAAAACTTCAGCGAATAAAGGCAATGTATGTGTACTATTGTAGTTAGTATTATGGTAATATATATTTTTAATTCAAATGTTTTTTTGGTATTTTTTTTATACTTCAAAGGTGGCAAATAAGCATACGGTCAGCCAGATGATAAGCAGTCACTGTCGCCTATGGACGCTTGTGACGCCAGAAGAATCACAAGCGCGTTGCCAACCCTCTATTAATTTGAGGATTCCTTGTGTTGACAGCTAGATACAAAAACAAGTAGTGGTGCTATTATGTCTGCGGTCTTCTGTAAGGTGGATGTACTTCCCCAGTTGGGCTGCTCCAAATATGAGCTAGATGACATTTCACTGTGCTTAATACGGAACTTGCATGGAACTTCAATTTTGAATAAATTGCACTCAATCGATGCGGATATACCTACGTAGAAGATGATGCCAACCAAATATTCGTTCGTGTTTTATACATGATTCATAATTTTCAGCCCGTAATTGCCCACTGCTGAGCATATGCCTCTCTTCGAGTACCTACACCGCTTCGTTCGTCCCTATCCTGAGCTAGTCTTATCCAGAAGTGACCCGCGATCTTCCTTATATCGTCCACCCATCGAGTTAGTGGCAGTGGCATCTATCTGACACCATTTTGGTCCATCTGCCATCACTCTGCCTGGCAAGGTGTCCTGCCCAATACATATATTTTGTTTTTTTTCGTGATGCCCTGTTTGTTTTGCATCGCGGTCAGTAACAGATTTGTTTATCGGTAAGTTACTAAAATATAAATTTAAAGAAACTACTGTGCGCTGACCACGTGACTTTGGCTGCGTGACGTCACGTGGCGTAACTTCTGTTTTGACTCGAGATGACAATGTAAAATAATAAACAAGAATTAAACTCAAACCTGTACTACATTCTTCAGCATGAGAAATTATAAATGTTGAGTCGGCCACATATGGATACAACACTAAGAAAAGTAAGAAAAATAGAAAGTAAACGGCCTTTTGTAAATATTGTTTATTTACATAAATTGACAGACGTATTGTGTCAAATGTGGTTTTTTTTTATTGACAGAGACGTCAGTATTACTTGCCATGTTCTTTTTTACTTCAGAAAGTTTATATACAAACTTATTTTCCTATATTCGAGATGTTGGGAGAAGAATGAGGTTTAATTAAATCCATTAATTGTCGTGGACCCCATAGATAGGCTTAGGCTTTTTTAACCTTACTTAGTACAATGCCGTAGGCGCCGCCTAATTTCCAGTATAAAGAAAGATGTAGAAAACGAAACTTGAATACAACATTTTCTTTTGGCGACTTTGTTGACCTGACTTGAATACCATCCAAATTATTTCAGGTTCAGATAATTACATATATTTTGATTATAGGTAGGAGGTTGGTTATATCAGTTTTGTAATTAAACGAGCAATATTTGTACATATGTATATTTGCAATCACGTTCCCGGAAACGGCTCTAACGATTTCGATTAAATTTGGAATACAGGGATTTATGGGGGCGAGATATCGATCTAGATAGGTCTCATGTCCGGGAAAATTCGTTTTCTCCGTATTTTCTCCATTTTCATCCGAGCAGAGCTCGGTCGCCCAGGGACTAAATTGTAATTTGTCAAAACGATATGACTTAATACTGGAAAACATAAATTAGTAGATATTAAACTATTTAGCGGTACCTACCTATAAATAGCCTGTGCCGATACTAATAATTAACAGGTGTAATGTCTGTGAAATGTAAGTTTGTATGTTGGGGGTAATCTCAGAAACTATACCCATCCTATTCTAAAAACCCTTTGTTCAGTAGGTAGGTTATATGTATTATTATTTATTTTATTTATTAATCACACACAAGTTTACAGTTTATAACCAAAACACTTATGAGGTAGGTACACATTCATAGGAGGTAGCATCACTATAAAAAATACAACAATTTAGGTAGGAACAATTCAAAAAGAAGCAATCATCAAAATAAACTAAATATACCTAAATTACCTAATCAATCAAAGATTGAGCTGAGATGTATGTTTGTATGTAAGCACTTTATTGTACACAAAACAGGTAAAAACATAAACTTATCCCTATAAGGGATCTCGGGGGGAATATAAGGGATATGTAAAATGGCCCTACAGGATTAAGTATGTGTTATATTTTATACCGTCGCTCCGCCTAGATACTTTGTATACGCGGCGGAGCCGCGCGGGTAGCTAGTCTTATTTATTACCTTATAATTAAGAATAAAAATAAAAACCTTATACTAGATTAAATTAGAGGGTATCTATTAGCAGTTTTTTTAACCTCTTTTTGAAGATATCCTTGCTAGTACATTCTTGTTCAGGAAAGATTGTGTTGTAAATACGAGGTGTTAAGTACTTTAATGTTCTTTCTCCGTAGTAATTGTTAGCTACGGGTTCCGTGTAAGTTCGACGCGTCGTAGCTCTCAGTGTGCGGGTGTACACTCGGCGTGATTTAAATTCCGTTCCCTTGAATTGGTCACTTGCTATTAGATACCTAAATTTTTCATGCACCGGCAGTATGTTAAATTTTTTTTAAATAGTGCCTTATAGTTATCAGCCTCACTGGCGGCCCCACCCAGGGGGAAGGTCTTTTATTTAGCACAAGTTAAATTAGAACAAATAGGAAACTAGGTAATTTACAGTATCAAAATAATCATACAGCAGGTTTATTTAGCAATGCGTTCAATTTGAAAAGTTTGCAGCGTGTTTCAAGAGAGGTGGTTGAAGCGATACCCAAAACTAAGTATAGGTGTTTAGTTTGCTGTGTTATTATTATTATTTTGTGTAATGTGGAAGGATCTTTATTTATAAAGTCAATAAGGTAAACGTTCTAGTCCTCGACATTGTACTAGTGTATGACATGGGCACTTTATATCAAAGTGTGGCTTAAATTCTAATGAAGAAAATTCCTCTTCGTTCCAATTTAACCCTCCCCATATTGATTTGACATAAAGTGCCAATGTCATACACTAGTGCAACGTCGAGCACTAGGACGTTTACGTTAATATCGCAATTTTTTTAATTGTTCGGCGTTATTATAACTCTTAACACAGCATGTAATGGAGGAGCGGGACTTCCTGACACAGGGTTATTACCTACTAGGAAGCCCCAACCTTGTTATCATTTTGTGACATGTTTTTTTCTCAAATAAATTTTCATTTAATTTTTCATTTCATTTCATTTCATTATGAATTTTTACAGTATTTGTCTAGGTACTTGAGACATACCCACTTGAGATAAAGTTGCAAAAAGTCAAAGTCTCGTTATTAGGCCAAGTGGGATACCATATGAAAAGGCATGAGTTGCACATTCTGAAACAGTTTTTATTTTTTTCTACAGTAGTTTAATTTCAATTTATGTAGAAAATGTAGGAAAAAGTTCATTTTTTTCCAAAACGAAGCGGTATCGTAACGGGATTGCCGGGTAAAGTGAATGATGGTTTGTACGGAACCCTCGGTGCACGAGTCAGACTCACACTTCACCAGTTTTTCTCCAAATACCACACTCACACCGGTGACAATCGGATTGTAAATCAGCTCTGTTTGGGAGCCCCGGTATCGCACAGCCGAACGCCAGCGGTATTGGCAGCAAACCGATTTCCCTTCGGCGTTTGCTTCGTTTGGTTTGAATGTGAAACACCAGTTAGGTTAATGTTATAGTATTAAGTTACCGCTCTGCTAACGAAAATGATCATTACAAATTAAAGAAAAAATATTGCCCCAATCCAGTTTCGAACCAGCGACCTTCTGGTATACGCGGCCAGTAGTAGCTCTTACCAACTGAGCTATTGGGAATTCAGGACCGTGCTCAACAGATTTTTCAAACATTTCCCACTTATAAGTATGTATAAGAGATTTATCAGATTCAGCAGATCGATCACGTAACACATTGTACGCACGTAAGGTAGATCTAAATGTCAAATTTTATATGGAAAAATTACAGTTGGATTGTCCTGACGCGCGTTCGGAACGTTACGTGATTACCCCTAAGATCCCTACTCTTTTGACTCTGCCTACGAAGCTGGAGGTCCCGGGTTCGAATCCCGGTCAGGACATTTATTTGTGTATTTATCACGAATATTTGTTCCTGAGTTATGGATGTTAGGTATGTATATAAGTATCTATATGTATGTATCTATTATATATATCATCGCCTAGTACACACAACACAAGCCTTACTGAGCTTACCGTGGGCCTAGGTTGATTTGTGTAAGATTGTCCCGTAATATTTATATTTATATATTTATATCCCTTTCGGCTAGTATATAGGGAATAGATAAATAGGTACATATTCCACCCGCGATATTTGATAGAAAGATATGGTCCCATAATGCTGTTGTCAAAACATCCAATGTTCCGGCAACGGCACATCACTAGTCGTGTCGCCGGTAGCCATGTCTAACATAGTACTTTTCTATATTAAACTTATCGTAAAAACTAAAATAATTCAGTGTATTAATCGTTACCAATATTATAAAGAGTAAAAATCTGTAAGATTTTAGCGCTGTAAGTTTGTATGTAATGGGTAGTCTCCGGAACCACCGGACGTATTTCAGAATGATTTCATCTGTGTATAGAATGGACATTCTAGATGTTCATAAGCTATGTGTTGTCCGGCGGGTTTGCCTGCGTTTTTTCCAATACGCGGGCAGCTAGTTGTATATACAGTCTGTCAACTTACTAAAACCGTTTATTTAAATCCGGGCTTATGTAGGCGATAAGTAAGGTTGTGGTACGCAAATTATTAAAATCCTAACGCTTTTTTACAAGGTTTTATTTAGTTTCACCTGTCCATCTGTCTGTCTGTAATCAAATCTTGCAAGTTAAATTTTACCCACTTCCGGGTTTCCGATTGAGCTGAAATTTTGCATGCATATGTATATCGCATTTAAGCTACGGTAGCCTAGTGGTTCAGGCATGCGGCTGTCAAGCGGCGGTCGTGGGTTCGAATCCCGGCTCGTACCAATGAGTTTTTCGGAACTTATGTACGGAATATTTACCGTTAGCTTTTCGGTGAAGGAAAACATCGTGAGGAAACCGGTCTAATCCCAATAAGGTCTAGTTTTCCCTCTGGGTTGGAAGGTCAGATGGCAGTCGCTTTCGTAAAATTAGTGCCTATGCCAAATCTTGGGATTAGGTGTCAAAGCGGACCCCGGGCTCCTTTAGGGGCACAACCGGGAATAATAACGCTAGGAGGATGATGATGTATATCGCATTACAATGCAATATTATGATGACATGGAGCTGATCTGATGCTGGAGCTGGAAGGTGGCCATAGGAACTCCGCAATAAAACGACACAACCCCATCGAGTTTGGGCTCGTTAGAATCGTCTCAATGTGTAGTTGATGATGGTATGCAGAAAAGTGCAGTCGGCAATAAAAGCTTGTACCAAAAATAAAAAAAATTACAAAAACTTATTAGAGTTTATACAGTAGTATGTCAACTTACTAAAACCATATCTTCAAACCAACCAAATAAATTCTATTAATAATTTGTGTACCACAACCTTATTTATCACCTGGATATGCCCGGATTTAAATAAATGGTTTTAGTAAGTACTTAAGATAAGATAAGATAAGATAATTTATTGATAAAACATAATGTACATCAGTATTTACTATAGACTAGAGCTTAATATTAGAGGCAAATAACACGTGCCTGAACTAGGATACCCTGTGTTTCAGGCAAAAAAGAACTAACAATTGAAACTTAGACAAACTGTATTTATTTATACACATATTTCAGATAAAAAAGTTAGATTTTTTTTTTAAATATCTTTACGACCAAAACAAAGAAGGATTAACAGATTTTTTTGTATGTACAAACCTGCTCTAATGGAAACACTTTAAATCCACCTCCTATATTGTAAGGCAGAGGGACCTGTGAATATTGTAAGTATTGTAACAGCCGAACCTTTCAATCAACCCGGGTATCACTCCGACCTTTTTGTACCCTGTGCCCTGATGCCCTCCGAAATTGGGTACGTGCTACCTAATAACCGTTCCTCGGATGCAAATGTATAAACGTGGATTTGATCAAACCGTTTGGTAAACTTGTCTTATTTTGTTGGAGTAGCGAGAGAGCTTTTTGATAAAAATAGATTTGTATAGGTTGAAATGAAATTGTAATTTCACCTTACCCTTTAATTGGAAAAAACAACGTTCGCTGCTTTTATGTAACTTTTTGAATAAATAAAACAAATTGTTTGCGAAAATGTGTAGCGAATTATTGATTTAGACTGGGAGTATTGACTCTGGAATATTTGGGTACCACAATAGATATTTCACAGGACAATTTGTCTCGTAATCATGTGAAAGAAGAAAAAAACTTTCAAAAAGTATTGTCTCTTAAATTAAAACATGCTTGATAAAATTGATTATTACACATAAAAACTAGTCAAATAAACCGCCTCTAGTCGCCTCCGGGATTAAAATATTTAAATTCACTTTTCCTGGGATTTGCAGTCAAAATAACAAATTAAATTTTTGTAGAAAAATATTCAATAGTTCTCAATTTGAAATAATCAGATTATATTTAAATTACTTCGCAGACTGTTGATTATTTACTTGAAACTTCCAAGGGTCACTCGAGGTCGACCAACTATTTCAATAAAGCTTCAGAAACCATTTTTTCGAGACATAATCAAACAAGTATCAGAACTTCTTTCATTTTGCGTCTTCGTGTCTATTTAAGTTGCCAGAAACAAATGTTGGGGTTAAGCAAGTTTTAATTGGGCAGCGTTAATTAAAATATTACTTGGGAGACAATAATTTGCCTTCAACCCAAAATGACCTTAGTCCGTTGAATTTTACACGCGATTATGCTGCTAATTCGTAAGTGTGTATGCGCTAGAATAGCGCGGACGTTCACGCGGCGTTAGGTCTGGCTAGAATTGAAGTATCGAATGTAAGAGGCCTACCCTGTCAGCTCGTAAGGAGGGAAGCGCTTCTTTTCGTATCCAGCATTGTTAAATTAAAAAGTCGTCCGTCCATACGACTTCAACGGTGACATGAGGCTTTTTAGCGTAGAACAGTAGTAGTGACATACGCCTTTTAGTAATCGGGAGTGCAGATTAGCGGCTTGTAAACTCCCGCCGTTGACGTTGATTTGGATACGGTGGATAAATGCTCGCTTTTGTTGTACCTACTGTTTTATTCGCAAAACATTTTGCACCTCGTGCTCTCGTCCATAGTATATTTGACCCTTCGATTCGTAACTGATATGCCGAAATAGAGGTCAGACATACTGGATCACCTGCAGTGTCAGTGTTGCCTCTCTTTAAACAGGAAAGTTAAACAATTGATAATACACACGTATATTATGATTTATGTTGTATCTCCCTTTTATGTCGTGTGTACTGTCATGTTCTGAGTCAAAGCCCTTTGGGCGATTTGAAATGTCGAGTATTTTTCTCAGTTTGATCAAAAACAGATTTTAACCAACGTCATTTTGTTCAGAACATTAAAATGATCATTTCAATTTACAGTTCCTTTGCTTATGAGGAATTTTGTTAGCAGGTGCATTCTCAGCCGTTTGCCGAATTTAAACTTTCGTGAGAGATGTCTAAATTACTACTAATAAATCCACGGTTAAACTCACGTATTAAAAGTCACTTACTGGCGACATGTTTTGAACTCTTCGGAAGTTCTTCTTCAGGATGAGTGGTTTCGCGGCAATGTCGCTTGAAGCACTGCAGAAAGTCGTCATGTTACCCGTAATTCGTTTGTGATCGCATTATAATAGCGTGATCCAAAATGAGAAACTTAGCAGAAATATCTCAATTAAACCATATTCAATTCTTTTTCGTAATTCTTGAAAAGCTGCTTAGAATACAGAATTCATAAAATTTATGTTAAAATGCCGTAAACACTTACAATAGACTACTGACCTCCGACACACCAGCCTTTTGGGAACATTTTACGAAGCCCAAAAGTTTCAAGAAGAAAATTTCGCCGCCATTGTTTGGAATTGAAATTGTGACGTGCCCTGAATTACTTCGCTGCTGGATTATAAGCCACACTTCCTTACTCATTGTTTAAACCGCCCCTGAATGGAATAATAAAAGGCTAAATAATTAAAACAATTGAATCGAATTGTGTAGCTGTATTCGGATTTTGAAGTGGATAATTTAGCCTCGGACAATAGAACCAAAACTACTTGGGAAATCATTAACCGTGAGAGTGGCAAATGTAAACCCAAAAGTTGTGCGATTCCTAACATATTACACCATGGGAAAGCGATTAAATCAGAATCCGAAATAGCAGCAGCATTTGAAGAGTATTTCTCAAATATAGCTTGTATTACCACTAAGGATCTTAAATCATCCCCGGAGCAAGCGGAATCTTTGATGCTCTCGAGTATAGGTACATTAGGTACTGGCAAAAGTGAGTTCGAATTTAGCTTAATTGACTCAGAAACTCTTATAAAATCCTTTAAAACTATAAGTAGAAGGAGCACCGAGGATTTATGGGGGACATCTTTAAATTTGATCATACACGTTATTGACATTATTGCACCCTACTTAACTGACATTTTTAATTGCTGCGTTAAAGAGGGAGTGTTCCCTGACCTTATGAAACTAAGCAAAGTTGTACCTTTGCATAAATCAGGTGACAAAAATGATATCACGAATTTTCGTCCTATTTCTATTTTACCAGTTTTAAGTAAAGTTTTTGAAAAAATTATGTTAGATCAGTTGCAGATGTATTTTATAAATAATAACCTTCTCCACTGCCAACAATATGGGTTTAGAAAAGGACGTTCCACAACTGATGCCGCTTCTGAATTAATAAAATGTATATATGAGATATGGGAAGACTCTTGTGACGCAATAGGCATCTTCTGTGACCTTTCGAAAGCATTCGACTGCGTTGAACATGTAACTCTTTTACGAAAATTTAAACACTATGGGCTATCTACAAAAGCCCTAAATCAACTCTCATCTTATCTTAGCTACAGAATGCAGTCAATTTTTATAAATAGAACACAATCAAACGGAGCGGCTGTCAAACTAGGAGTGCCACAGGGCTCTATTTTAGGACCTTTTCTTTTTTTAGTATACGTAAACGATCTGCCATTCCTTATGCAAAATCATTGTAAAATTATATTATTTGCAGATGATACATCATTGATCTTCAAAACACCTAGAAATACAAAGGACTATGATAGCATTAATAACATCCTTGCCAAAGTGTTAAACTGGTTTACAGTTAATAACTTATTACTCAACTCTAATAAAACGAAATGTCTACGATTTATTTTACCTAATGTAAGAGCAAACAATGGCAATATATACTTAAATGGAGAATGCTTGGAAATCATAGACAAAACAACTTTTTTAGGTCTAACCTTGGACAAAAACTTACAGTGGAGTCCTCACATATCAAAGTTGGCTAGTAGGTTAAGTTCAGCTGCTTACGCTGTTAGAAAAATAAGGTATTTGACTGACATAGAGACAGCGCGATTGGTTTATTTTGGCTACTTTCATAGTATAATGACATATGGAATTTTACTGTGGGGAAAGGCAGCAGATATACATTCAATATTTGTCTTACAGAAAAGGGCTATTCGTTCAATTTATAAAATGGGGTCGCGAGAGTCACTAAGAGACCTGTTTAAAGAGGTAAATATACTGACAGTAGCCTCCCAGTATATTTACGAATGTATTATTTATGCGCTTAAAAATTTAGGATCGTTTAAAAAAATGAACAGTAGCAGATATAAACATAAAATTTCAATTACTAAGTTCCGTGTTCGCAAAGTATATAAATCATTTATGGGTCAATGTCAACTATTTTACAATAAATTACCTATTGAAGCACTTGAATTGCCATTACCTGCTTTGAAGAAATATCTAAAATCATCCTTGCTAAAAAAGGGATACTATACTTTCGAGGACTACTTAATAGATAAAAATGCTTGGCCCAGCTTAGTAAAAAAATAATGAAAAGTTGCTAATTAAGTATTTATAACTGATTACCTTGACACTACTTATAATATATAAACTATGCCTATTTACTTAACGTAATAATTGTTAGTTTAACTATAGACGATGCACATACACGAATCTGAATTTATTTCTCCATTTTATTATCTAAGGTATTTTAAAAAACAAATTGTATGTAAAAATCCCTTGACATGTTGTAATAATTTTAAGTCTTAAGTATATTTAATAGAACCTGAGTGTTTCTAGTGTTGTAGCTGATGACTGACGATGCAAAAGTGGTTCGATGAATCCTATTTGAATAAATAAATTCTTTCTTTCTTTCTTTCTTTCTTTCTTCAAATGTTTATCTAATTTGTGTTAACGTTATCGTTATGGTGGGATGAGTGAAAACCTTTCATTGAGTCCCAAAAAAACAAAGTATATTTTGAGTGGTTACTGCTCACTGAGCGCTTAGGAAAGTGATTAGGTAGGTACAGTCAATAAACATGAGGTTAAAGCGACATAAATAAATAAATAAAATAAATATTACGGGACAATCTTACACAAATCAACCTAGGCCCACGGTAAGCTCAGTATGGCTTGTGTTGTGGGTACTAGGCGATGATATATATAATAGAACATGATGATGGTACAAAAGTGTTCAACCCCTTGGGAGTTCGACTCTACCATAAGTCGCCGATCCTAATTTGGTGTCTACTATATTATGTACAAAAGTAATCAAACTGATATTATCTACAACTCGGTTGTTCGTGTAGTTTTCGATACGTCCCAAGTATCACAACAGAGGCTGTAGTATAAGTTTTAACGATACAATACGTTTTCGAACGCGTTTGCGTTTAGTTTCAATATGTATGGCAACGCGAACAGCGCCTCTGGTGATAACTATTAGGAACTACGCGTTGTCATACAAATTGAAACAAAACGCTAACGCGTTCGAAATCGTATTGTAACGATAAAACTTATACTAGGGCTACAGGTGCTACGCTGTAGAGTGCACTTTGTGTTAGTTATTACAGTTGGTAGTCGCATCTGTAATAACTTGGGGTTAGGCAGTAAGCGAACTCTAGGATTAGAGTCAGTACTAAGTGTACTTTTTACCGCGAATGCTCTAAAGTGATTATGAGGACTGAGAATGTACTCGTAGCCTAATAATAGTCCAAGTCGGTTCCTATTTATACTTCTAAATAACATTAGCATTTTAATGGCCGTCGATGTTTCTTTTGTACCTACTGTATTGTGCTAGTTCTACTTATTTCAATCGTAAAGTGCTTTTCAAACTTATAGCAATAAAAAATGTTTTCCTTGAAATTGCATAACAGTTAACGCGCACTTTTTTATTCCAGTAGTGACATAGATACCAATGAAAATAAAGTCATTAAGTCCAAAACCCCTCGAGCATATGAAATCTTAAATAAATCCGTTAATAACGTAGCCAAGGAAGCACTCGCGACATAAATCAGGCCGCGTCCCGTAAATTACTATCACACCCGTAAATTTATAGGCGTGGTTCCGTATGCTCTAACTCAGCGAGGAAATAGTAGAAAAATTATGTGCGTATAGTTTTTCCGCAATAAATAACCTATTTGTGATGAACTGCTTTACTGTTCGAGCCTTGATGCGTACGATGCCTGTCTCACTGTGATATAAGCGCACAAAAAACTATGCAATTTGTCACACCAACTGGTTCTAGGTAAAATGAAAGGAATGTATTGCTTTAGCAAGTTGTTGCTGTAATAGGAGATTGTCTCAAGAGAGCAAAATTATATATTTACGGCGAGGGCAGTATATTGAATCCTGAGTTAACCGAAATATTCTATAGTAGAATCCCGAGCATAGCGAGGTATTCTAAAGTAGAATCTTGAGCGTGGCGAAGGATTCAAGTGTTTAAGCCCGAGACGGAAATAATTTTGCTACCGAGTGGCACATACTCCAACACCTTCTAATATGAGGAAAATTGTAATCCCTCAATTGAGGGCAATAATAACTATTTTCACCTCACTTGCTCGGAAAACCCTTTTTGTATGTTTGATATCTATTGAGAACATCGCTTTTTATCCACATGTGAAGAAAGTAGACGTAGAACGTTAAAAGTACTATGACGTAGAACGTTAAATGTTTATTTTTGGTTTTTCGTATTTTTTACCCTTTGTATTTTTCTCGCTGTAGTGAGGTGAAAAGATTTGTGTTATACACGGGTGAAAAGTTATTTTACGTCTCGTGTGTTGAAACACTCGCTACGCTCAGGATTTTATTTGTGAACCACTCGCTTCGCTCGTGGTCAATCATAGAATCCTTTCGCTAGCTCGTGTTTCAAATGAACACTCGCAGGTAAAATACAACTTTCCCCCCTTATATAACAAATAACTATTTCTTAATAGCTGGATCAAAAGGCAAAGTACGACTTTGATCCCTCATACGAGGGCTACATCTACTCTTTTTTGCATAGCAGGTGTGAAAAAACAATTATACATAGGTACAGTCACGGACTTTAATAATATTCTTGAGCCATTTATAACTCACTCTATACTGGACACTTCAAAGCTTACTATGAAAACCAAAATTAGTTGACACCTAAATGGCTCAACAAATAAAATACGTGATTGTACTAATCACACAAATATTTTCTCTGCCCGGATTTGAACTTTAACTCTGAGCTAAACTGGCCGCTCATGGTACAGACAACAGAAAAAGTAGCTCCGCAGGTCAAGTGCTCAAAATAATCTACACACGATTCTAATGTCAAGAGAATAAGGACTGTCTAGACTGTTTTGCTTAGCTACTTCCACTGCTGACTGTACTTAAACTTACCATAATAAACTAGGGCATAATTAAACCCAACCTGGTTATTCCCACATCACAATCCCATCTAGGTACTACTGCGTAGCAAATAAAAACACCATAAACTTAACACTCCCTCACATCCCCAACTATTAAAGTCAGGGTTCACCAACCGTGGGTCCATCAAAGAAATATAACACAAGGTTAATTGCGCGAATTCCGCCCAGCCATCTTGTGTGTTTATTGAGTAATAGAAATTCCTCGGCCCCATGTTTGCTCGCTGTGAGAACGTTCGCATTCTGTGCTACAATAATATATATGTATGTACCCTGGGTTTACAACTAGGGATTCTCAGGACATTTTGTGTAATGGTGTAGGCAAGTGCTGTTGTTTTTTCAGGCTGGTACCACGTTTTTAAATATCAAAATAATACACTATTCTTCGTAATACCCAAATGTATTAGGAATTTCCGGGATCATATCATAAAAATATCAACATGTTTAGACGTAAAATTAAATAAAGATCATGACAATACAACAAAAAAACTGTACAACCTTGCACTATTTAGGAAATATGACGGTTTTTCACCGACCCGTAACTTGTGCTCTTGAGTGTGTTATTGTACTATTAGAGAGATCTATATATGGTGGTCCTTCAAATCTGTAGACACATATCTTGCTTTTTTTTTGTGTATAGGATCTGCAATGCATTTTTTCAATGCCAGCTTTCGTGAATTTACCTGTACATAGAAGATACCAATATATTTTACGGGTGGGATAGCAACTATTTTGATAAAACGTGCAATATATGAACATTCGATTATTCATTTACTTATTTGTGAATGTTTTCGAAAATAACTCTAAAAAGATTAGATTTAAAATGCAGGCGCTTACGGTGGCGAAAAGTTAATCTAGCTAGGTCTCAGTTCCTGCAAAGTTGTTTTCTTCGAATAATCACTCTTGCAAAGCTTTGTCTCGCAATAGTCCCAAGTTTTCGTACATTTAATTGCTAAGTATCGTATCCTGGATATTAACACTGCACAATTTTAGCGAAATACAGAAACCATAACAACAAGCTTCGCGAGAAACAGAATGCCGCGTCAAATATATTTTGAAACACTTGCGCGAGACACGTATTGTGATAAATCTTCCCGTGTCTGTATATAAAGGTATATTATATACAGGTGCTAGTACTCTGTATATACGGGGGACCTAGGGGTGCGCATTGGACATTTATAAAGTGCAACCTACTTCTAGGTATGTTCTTGTTTTGTCAGAGAAACACGGAAATCTATCTCTGAAGGAGGACGATTTCATAACGCTCATAATGTGTCGCAAAACTAGCGAAATCGGCGGACGGCCAATCAAGGTCAAAGAAAATCTGGTACAGAGTGACCTTGGTTTGGCTGGCCGCTGTATTCCGGCACTTCCACACGGGCAGAAATCACGCGACGGACTGCATGTAGTCTGCCAATTTCGTACGTGTAGCGGCACCTATACGCCGTTATACGTACGTAAGGTAGATCTAATTATCTTTTTTTTTGGATAATGAAGGTTGATTTGTCTTAACGCTCGTTTGAAAAGTTATGCAATTATAAGGAGGATCTGCACTGTGATAAGGAGGTCGATCTAACTCGTCATACGTATTGATACAATATTCGTCGACTATTTAACATAGTGTAATGTGGACAAAACAGAGTGCATAATGTTCACCAAAAAAAGAGCTCGAAGTCCACGATACCCAAATGGTTACAAACCAACAGTGAAATTAAAAGGGGCCCACCTCGAATATAAAAATTGTGTTAAATACCTAGGCGTTCAATTAGACAAGAGGTTAAGTATGAATGAACACGTCAAAAACAATGTAAGAAAAGCCAAGTGTGTCAGAGGAATGCTAGCCCCAATAATCGGCTATTACTCTAAGGCAAACCTAGAAACCAAACTCACAGTTGTACAAGCTTGTCTACTGCCGATATTAGATAATGGAATAGTACAACTACTCCCTCGTGTGAGCATGACAAACCTCCTGACGCTTGAAAGACAATACCGCATGGCTCTTAAGTCGGCGGGAGGCTTTCCTCGTTCCATACCAACAGAAATGTTGTTGGACTTATTAGATGAATATCCATGGCATCTCAGGATACACGACCTACATCATGATATGCTAGATAAGCTGAACGAGATGTGCATACCGGGTTTGGAAAATTCTGGACCAAAATATGTCAAATACGGTCAATACAACCCAATGCTTTATAGCAACAGGATCGGAGAAATAAACTATGTTCCCAAAAAGGACCGGCATAAACGTGTCAGTAAACGGCATGTACCTTCAAGGGAACATATTTTAAAATAAAAAGTGGAGTGAAAAATCATTATGTTAACACTCATCTGTGAGCTGTAAATTTGCTACACAACATAAAATAAATGTATAGATCTTTAAGACATATTACATTAAGGACACACCCGTTTAGCGGACATTATCGTAACATCGAAAAGACAAACAATAAAGAACTTTCTATCTATCTATCTATCTATTTAACATAGTTGGTAGTGGCATTCTAGGGTTTGAATCCTGGTAAGGGCGTTTATTTGTTTCTTATTTATTTATTTATAAACACGAAAAGAACAAAAAGGAATTACAGAAAATATCCTAAGTAGGTACTTAATTTTTTTTTTACCATGGGAACATTAACGACATATAAAAAAAACAAATGACTAAGTAAAAAAATACGTAAAATTTCATGCATTCTATTTTGTTAATTCCAGCTATCCGCAAACAGATCGTTTAGCTTATTGAGCGCATGCAGGGAGTGACAAATAGGAGAGTTACGAGAGAAAGGGAAAGCGAAAAGCCGCAGCCGATTCGCCCGAAACCGCACGCGTCCATCAAGTACAAAGAGGCGACAAACCTCACTGAGCAAGCTGGGACAATCAAGACGGCCACGCAGGATGCGAAGAGTTGTAATCTGTGGTCAAACAATCTGCGCGTTGCACCGATGGTGCTCTGCAGATAAGCAGTAGTCTCGGATGTATTATAATTATATCTCTCTCCCAGCGTTAACCCCGGTTGTATTCTCGGTCCAGCAGCTGTCTGAGAAGATGAAGAATACTACTATATACTTTTTGATGTTCGGAACTACCTTACGGCCCTAGGCTCCACGGAAGACCAGGGGGCCGATTTTTGACTTTCGAGCGCTCGAAAATTAAATAAAAATAAATACGATTTTAGTGACAAAATTGCAGGCACTAACTTTCTACCGAAAGAATTGAATACGAGTGGTCAATACCACTCGCTTTTCAATTTTCTATCGCTATTTCAAAAGACCATTTCGTAATTTTTGTCAGTTTTCGAGTGACAAATTCGAGCGCTCGAAAGTCAATTCGGTCCTCGAAAATCGGTCCCCAGCACTGTTTGTTTAATGTCAGAGCATATGCTGAGTGGTGTCCACTTGCGGCCACTATAGCAGCACCAAGTCTTCTTGTTATCCACGTTATTTTAGTTTAAGTTGATAATTATTAAGTTGCTTTTTGTATATTGTGTTTTCTTATAAAGAACGAAATTGTGACCAGTAGGTCGATCACGAACGTTGGGTAGGTATAAATGACACTTTTTATATGGAAAATTGACAGTTAAATTGTACCGACGCGCGTTCGGAACGTTACGTGATTACCCCCCTGGTGTTATTTTGGCTAGTAACCATTTCAATAAAATAAAAAAATAAACAAAGAATAAATTAGTTTATTGCCATACTAACTTCACCAAATATTATGTCGAAAAAATTTTGGTTTCTGAAAGTATCTGAAATTAAAAACTTTGAGTAGGTAAACGAAATGTACTTTTGTCAAATAATTAAGATTTAGCTACTTACGATACATTTTTCTTCGTATCTATCGTGTTACTGTCCACCCAAAAATAAACGAGCCTTTAATAAATAGTCTACATAAAATGTTCTTATAGTCCCGAATCGCAGGTTGCCTTAAGGGCAACATGGTCCGATAGGACTGTAGATATATCTTGAGAGCGGACATGAATAGAAATGGTCCATTTTCGCCTTCCTTCCGCATCGGTGACGTGGGACTTAAATAACTGATATCCTCCCGTTTTTTCTTTGTTTTGTAATGAAGCTCTTGAACTCTAAATGGCTCTTTCGAACGTGGGTGCTGTTGTCCTGGCGTTCAATTGTTTCTATTTTTCCTTTTTGATCTGTACCAGTCAGTACGAAATAATCGGCTTTCTACTGTAGCAATGTTATTTTACAATACTGCTACTGAAATTATACAGGGTGACTGGTAATTCGACCTATTCCTTGAAAGGGGTTATACTAGAGCTAATTTGCAACAATTTATGTCCAGTCAACCAGGGGTCAAAACACGATTTTTTTTAATTTTTCGAGTTTTTAGTTTGTTTGAAAAAAAATCGCCTTGCAGCCTTAAAGTGCTGAGTGTGACAAAAATGTTTTTTTACCATCCAAATGGAAGTACTTTTGTCACAATCACCAGCTCAAGGCTGCAAGTATATTTTTTTTCATACTAACTAAAAACTCGGATACCTCGGAAACCAGCGAGTTTCGACCCCTGGTTGACTGGACATAGGTCGAATTACCAGTCACCCTGTATACACCGTGGGCCTGAGGAACCCGACCAACTTTAACTATCGATTCTAGAGCCTATTTGGAGTATATAATGTGGTATAACATATAGTCCAATTACGCATTAATCGTCGAGATATAAATTATTTAAACCAAAATTAAAATGTTAAAATCTCAGGTCTAACACACCCTAAGAACATGACGTAGGTACATGGACGCGTTTAAACTATTTTAATGAATATGCTATTCGCAGTATTTCTGGCCAGTTCCTATCAACAAGTTTGTCATTCAATTGTTTGTTGTTTGATTACTTACTTTCTCGCCTAGGGATAGGATTGTCTTTCTCTCACTCAACTAAAGATTTGTTCACAAGGAAGTGCTTAACTTTATTTATTAATTTGGTTCTAAAAAAATATTTTGTTAAAATGCTTAATTGGACCTATGTTTATATAACATTAATTAATCGTAATATCTTTAGGACTACGCTGCTAAAATCTGTTGGGTTCCTCAGGCCCACGGTGTATAGTATACCGTTTTGAGAAAATGATGCCTCGCCGAATTTTTCACGTCGGTGGTCTCGAAGCAGAGGTTTTCTTTTCGAACCTATGGTTGTTTGGTGCATGTTCAAATTATTTGCAAGTGTAGCGCTTTAAAAAAATCCCAGCACATTCAGTTTTCCTTTCCTTTCCTCTCTCTTTCTCCCTCTGTCTTGACCAATAACAACTGGCCTTATGACCAGTGTTGTCAGTTTTGACTTATAGCTGATTGAAACGCACCCCAGTTCTCACAAGGAGGTTTTAACTTTATCTTCTTCGCCTCTCACACAATATCTACGAGTTTAGGTACGTAACGGATTCACGATGAAAAATACTTACTACCCGACCACATTTGATATTCGTCTTATAGGTTTGACAATTGCTGGTATATCTTTTTCTTGATAAAGCATAATATGACTGTGCAACAGTAGATCTTGGTGACCTAATTACTAGTCAAAATTCTAAAGAGACGTACAAAAGATATGTTTCCGTAGAATCTTGTCACCTTGTGGATAAGACAGTATTAAGAGAAAGGATAAGAAGTATTTCGGAAGCAAGGTGCGCAAACTGTACTGTCAGCAACGTGTAGCTTTGTAATTTACGTTTGCTTCGAATATACACGGATATAAAGAGTTAAGAAGCGGTAGATGAAAATCATTTTTTTTTAAACAAAGGAAAATATAAGAGAAATGTACTTGCGAATATGGTTTGCCATGTAACGAATAGTCATTAAAATGTCGTGGATATGAAGGTTGAGTTTAAATTCGGAACTTTTATAATGTATGTCTTCGCCTAGTACCCATAGTACAAGCTTTGCTTAGTTTGGGACTAGGTCGATTTGTGTAAGATTGTCCGCAAATATATATATTTTTTAACTCGTGTCATGGCCAATGTTCTGATTTAAAATATAATTTTATATTTTTTATTTATTTGCAAATACATATTAAATAAACATATTAGGTATTGGAAGTCAGTATTATTCTTTATCTCAGATATTTTTTACTTAATCTAGTGCACTTGCAAAATATTCCTTAATGAAATATCTCAAAATTTGCGGAATGTTCACTTCAAATAGCAAAACAGAGCACACACATCAAACCTGCATAGTTAGCGCACACAAACATGAGTTGAATTATCAGTACGTCCTGCTCACTCACCAGTGTTTTTTTTCTTCAGAATACGAATCACATGATACTCGTATAATGCGTTTTATGTATAACTTCAGTGCGTCTGCGTTTTCGTCTTTAGGGCAAAAACGTCTTTGGGGATAAGTCCCCGTCTGTCATATACCGCCCATACCGGCCGTGCGCTCTTGGCACTTCCAAATTTTGTAAGCCTGTGTCACAAACTAAATTTATGAGAACATCCTCGAAGACAGTCTCGCTTGACAAGTCGACGTAATTAATTAAGCCAGCCTCGCTTTGAAGACGCGGGTTCCGTAGCTTTTGTTTCGCGTATTTGCGATTTTAATTATCACAGTAAAAAGCTTTTTTGGCAAATCTAATTGAGTTAGAATGTAATTATGAATTAGCTGTCTGTCCGTAAGATAATTAAAATATTATATGAAATTCTCTCTGTTTGGTTTTGTTTGTTTCGTCTCTTGCAAAGCAATAATTTCCCTTGAATGTATTTTCTTACATAGTCACACAATATTGAATTCCTATCTCATCGAAGCTGGACTCAGTCGTGTATAAATAATGTTGTACCTACCTGTAAATAAATAGATACATATTTTTATGTACCTAATGTTACGGTGTTCGTGAGAATATTCACCATACATAACGAGAATATTCTGGAGTATTCACGGGAAGTGCAAATCTCTATTGGCCTTATTGACGACCTCTGTAGCTTATTGGTAGTGACCCTGCCTACGAAGCCGGAGGTCCCGGGTTCGAATCCCGGTAAGGGCATTAATTTGTGTGATGAGCACAAATATTTGTTCCTGAGCCATGGATGGTTTCTACGTATTTAAGTAGGTATTTATTTATCTATATAAGTATGTTTATCGTCGTCTTGTACCCATAGTACACGCTTTGCTTAGTTTGAGACTAGGTCGATTTGTGTAAGATTGTTCCCAAATAGGTATTTAAATAGGTATTTATTCATAAACGTTCAACAAGCCTTTTAAAATTCGTTTGTCTTTATTGTCACTTTGAGATTTCTGTTCGTAAGAAAGAGACAAACACATTATATTTATTAGAGGCATTTTAAGTTTTGAATAAGGGAGTAAATCTTTACACATTATGTTTCTGTCTGACTAAACTATAGTCATTAAAACGAGGACTTATTTTTTTAAATTATTTTTGCTCCATACTAATATTAAATATACTACCTATATTAGGTACGCGAATAAATCCTTGTCCGCTGACACCTGTTTCTAACCTATTCGGTCCTAAACATATGTACCGAAGAAAACGATTAGATCAGAATAATAAAAGTGGGGGTAAAAGTTTGTGCCAAAGAAAAAGTTGGGCAACAATGAATGTTACAAAAAATCCTATGGACAATGTTTATCACTGCATGCCATGACCAGCTTCGTCACAGCAACTATTTAAACAGTTAGTAGCGTAAACATATACAGCCGCTCACTTGCGTTTTTCATGTGAGGTGCCAATATTCGATACCAGTTTTCTTACGATTTTGAACTCTTTTGCTTAAGGTTTGCCATATGAAACAATTGGATACACCCCTGTGAGATGCTTTTATCATGACTACAAGAAATCGCTTTCGCAAACACTTTCCTCGTAAAACAGATAAACAAAGGGAATCTCTCTCATCCCTGGGATAAACCGCTTTCGCGCTTTTCAATTCCACCAAATTCCCTAGTACCAACTATTCAATAGAAAACGTAAAAAAAACTTTTGAAGCAAATGGCTTTGGTAAAAAAATCGTCTTAAATGTTCGGTTCAGTGGTTTTCCACTGAGGAATTCGTGGAATCCATCAATTTGTTCGATTTTCTTTGGCACCGAAGGAAATTCTCTCGCGCGCCGATAAATTACAGTGCCCTGATTTATTTGGCAATTTCTTAATCTTAGCGAATCGTATGGTGAAGGAATTTTCATAATTTATCGCCGATGCCATTGAATAAGAGAATCACTTTTGAATAGTTAAGTATTCCTGGAATTAATTCCTTCTCTTGTCTATGTTGAATATGTTTTGCTTACATCATCATCAACATCAATACGATTAAAGGAGAATAGAGTTTAGTCATCATCAATTTTGCCGATTAATCAATCAGAGATTATTTCCTTATTCCAGCTGTCCAAGATCCGATTCAGCATTGGAATCAAGACTTTCATTCCAGATTGGTTGGGTGTATGGTGAGGTGTGTACTAATATTGTAAAATATTCTTAATTCACTTAAAAGTACGTCGCTTGATACCTACATATTGTTTTTTATGCAACTCACAAACTCGTCAACCAATCACATAGGTAATGAACTACGCAGTACGCACACATAGTTGAAGTACACAAAACGAGTACCACGCACCATCACGTACGCAGCAAATTGTCGCAGTAAAAGCAATTTTATATTAAGCCGTAAATTTGCGCTAACAACATACGAACCAATTTTCCGCACACTTTTGTCGTTTGCAGGAGCTTCTGTGACGCCATAATGCCGAGACGTATGTGTGTACGTGCGGTATTGTCGCTTAGATTCTTTCGTGTGTACCGTGAATGTTGGTGTATAATGATGTGCTGCTGACAATATTATTGTTCCTTGGGGAACTGCGCGTAAATTCACAATTATACTTTTTTTACTATACCAATATTCAAATGAACAAACTGTTTAGTATCTATCCAGACCCTATTCCATTGTGATAATAAACCGGATATACTTAATTAGGTACCAAAAAAAATATAATTGTCAGCATCTCGCTAGGAGGTTATGTCTGTAGGCCGTTTTAAAGAAAAAGTGATATCGGTTAGACGCGTAGCGCAACTTCCAACCTTAGGCCTAGCAAGCTGCCGGCAGGGAAAGTGTTCTACCCTTTTTCATAACCGTCCATCAAAACAATTTTAGTAAAAATTCGTTTGACTTGTCTGTCACTTTGACATTTATGTTAGGGACAAAGCACATGTTTGTTAACATAGGTTGGTTCAGTTTCATCAATAAAGACATTTTCACCTCACTAGCTCGGAAAGCCCTTTTTTATTTTTTTAAAACAGATAGCAAAACTGCATTTTATCCACAAAACTGCAAAGAATGTTTGAAATCCGAATCTGTTATTAGTTACTGTTTCTTTATTAAAATGTTTTTGTCTATTTTTTTGTGTTTTTTTTAATGTAATTTTTCTGTTTTTTTTTCAGTTTTCCCTCTGTTAATTTTTTTTTCTCTTTTTTCATGTTTTTTTTCTTCTTTTAATGTTTTTTTAATGATTTTTAACTAGTGTATTGTCGATTTTTAATGGTTTTTAATGTTTTTTTCCCTTTTTAAACGTTTTTTTTTTTTTTTAATGTTTTTAAAATCTTTTCTTTAAGTATTTTTTCTTTTGTAATGTTTTTTATTTTTGTAATATTTTCTTTTCTTATGTAGTATTTAGCTCTCTTTTGTGAGGTGAAAAGATTTGTGTTACACACGGGTGCAGTTATTTTGACGTATCTTGTGTTGCAACACTCGCTACGCTCAGGATTCTATTTTTGAACCACTCGCTTCGCTCAGGATTCTATTTCGAACCATAGAATCCATTCGCTAGCTCGTGGGGTAACCCTAGAATCCATTCGCTAGCTCGTGTTTCAATTCCACACTAGCGGTTAAAAAACAACTTTGCACCCTTGTGTAACAAGTAACCATTATGCTTAAGAAAATGCTCAACAGTATTTGGCTGTATAGTCTTTTAAAAATCCCGAATAATAATTCACTTCCACCACTACTTTATTCGTAGTAGGTTGCTTTCTTAGAAAGCGAGCGGTACAGTACATCGCACCACATGAAGTCTATAACATAAAATTGCACAACTTACCGTTTCAGGGGTAAGGAAGACGACACAATCCCCAGCGACAATCACCGTTCACTTTGACAGCTCTAGGAAGACGCCGAGGGCAGCACTACACTATATTGCAATACAGTCAATATTGGCAGCAATGGCGCGCATCCCTAGCGTATGAGACGTGGTATACGGAAAACCCGTTATGCTATCCGAATGGCCCTACGTGACAGACCTTTTGACACTCGCAATTTATTGGAAAACGTGGCTTTGAAACACACGTACCTCATTTTCCAACTAGGAAAATACCCGGTCTGAAGGCGACTACTCTGTTGCATAATACAATAAGTACAATTGTTGAAGATAGTATTCAAATATTTAACACAGCCATCACAGTATGATTACGTCTTTATACGCACGTCAGTGCCAACCTTTAAGTCCAACGCTTCATATTTTCATCCATTTTTTACACTCACCTTTCATTACATTCACTCCTAAATCGCGTTTGAGAATGCCACGCTTGCATTTGCATCGTGACTGATTGTCCTTTCTTTACCTTATTAAGAACTACGGGACCCTAAAGCCTACAATGGTAAAAAGTGGCGCCCAACGTGGGGCAAAGACTGATACAATAACTGCGACTGCTGAAACAATTAGCGTGCCTTAAAAGTTACAAAGTATGTGAACACTCTGTTTACTGATTGAGCGACTCGAAACATTTGGCAGTAAATTTAATATTTAACGTGTTTTCTATAAATGTAATACCCGCATGGCAATAAAGCGATTCAGATAACTCTTTGATCGTGTAAAACGTGATAAATAAATCGGCTCGGCGTGCCCTAAAGCAGAGATATGAACGCATTTTTTTTATTTTTTTATTTAAATGCCTTTTGACTTTTACGTCGTACTTAAATTCTTCACATCGCTCAAAGCTGTAGGTAAAATATTTTAAATTAAATACACAACGCTCATGGACGTTAAAATACCTGCGCTATGCTAAATAAATGAGGTTTTGCATTCATGAGCAGATTCTTTAAACACCTTTTTTTTTTTTTTTTTTTTTTTATTTATTTATTCAAACAATTATTACACAGTATTACAGTTACAGAACTAATGCACTGTGAATCTTAGAATTAACATTTCCAGCATACTTAATATACTATCGAAGACTGGCGGTCATCCATCGTCTCGCTCTTATTGTTTCGTTACATTATGTTCTGCAGTATTGTTTTACCACATCCGAAAAACTTGGTCAATATCTAATGATCGGACTTATGAAGAATAGAAGGAACTATTTTATCGGCACATTAATACCACTATTGGTGTTCTACAATGATTCAATACTAATTAATAATTAAAATCCTACCACCACCTCCAGGTAACTGAATGAAATAGATATTATCTAGTTCATTTCAATTTTAATCTACTGCTTGCTATGTCTTATTAAATTTCATCAGTAATATTATTTCCGCATCATAAATATTGTCTCAAGCAAATAAATACAAAGAAGTGCCCCATTCTTCAAATAAGTAATTAATGCTCTGTGACAATAAACTCACGTGGAAAAGCTATTTGCTCGTAACGTGACTACACAAAGACAAGTAAGGTGATGAAAATTGAGTACCTACCCTGCATTATTTCCTACAGGCTTAGCCATTACGCGAACAACCTTATTTTACATCAACACCCATTAACACCACCCCAAAACTTTTATACGTATATCTAAAAAGTTGACACCTACATTGCGAGTTTAAGAGCTAACTGCGCGTTACTTCTATTAGTTTAAAAGGGTATATGTCCATTAGAATTTCGTCAGACATACGTTTTTTAGAAGGAGAGTAGATGTGTGTTAACAAAAGACTCGTTCACGAGTCGCAAAGTGGAAAGGCGTGTAGCTAAGCGCGCGTTTCGTGGGCCCAAGGGTTTTATGATGGAGACGTGTTTTTTTTTCTGATGGTGGAGCGTTTCTGACGTGACGTATGCTTGTCCAAAACGCTGTTAATAAAATAATTATTAAATAAAAAAACACAACTGCCGTTGACAAAGCCGTACATAAAAATATAAAAAACAAGTTGTTAATGAAGTAAAATATTGTTTCAATTATGTAAACTTCTATATTAGTACCTGGACACTCTATCTCTTTTTGGAATATTATATTTTGTTTGCAGTCGGGGGACCTACTCTTTAGGTTTTGTATGTAATAGGTCCCCCGACTGCAAACAAAATATAATATCCCAAAAAGGGATAGAGTGTCTAGGTACTAGTATATAAGTTTACATAATTGAAACAATATTTTACTTCATTAACAACTTGATTCTTACTGTTTAGTACGCCTTTGTCAACGGCAGTTGTGTTATTTTTTTAATAATTACTTTATTCACTTATCGCTGTTGATAATACACCCGTCACGTTCTGACAAGTATGCGAGTGCAAGGGTGACGGATGTCTTGTCCACAACGATAAGTGATAAAAAAATAACAACTTCTTAGGCCCGCCGTTCTTTGCAAAAGTACTTACTTGAGAACGAATACATACTTATGTATTCGCGAAATAGTGCACTACCTTTCACTGATCAACGGATTTATCAAAACACATTTTCATCGAACGTGTTAAAATAAAACTAAACATTCAATCCGACTTGTCTTTTTGTTTATCCTACCTTCGCCTCGAGCGCTCGCATTGCATTGGTTCAATACGGCCGATTCAAAGAACATTCAATACCATTCAGGCACGTAATTTTGGAGCACGATTTTCATATTGAAATAATATGCGAATCGTCTTGAAACATGCTTTCCTTCTTGCTGTAGCGCAACGCCTAGTGAGTTTGAAAGAGATGCAATAGTTGAGTTGTGATTAGATTTAAATTGCTAGTTGAACAGTCGTCCAGGTAAGCGGACACAGACTGGAACTTAATTTCGGCATAGCCTAGTTACTACTACGTTACTAACAATGCAAATATTTCATGATTGCTACGACGAAACATTATTTACCCGCCTTTGTACATCTCCAATACATTAACTACACATGTTTTCACACAAAACATCCAATAGTCGGAACAACAGCCTTTGACATGCAATTTTCGTAGTCTACAGGCCTTCAGAGGCCAGATAGGCCGGCCTCTGAAGGCCTGTAGACTACGAAAATTGCATGTCAAAGGCTGTTGTTCCGACTATTGGATGTTTTGTGTGAAAACATGTGTAGTTAATGTATTGGAGATGTACAAAGGCGGGTAAATAATGTTTCGTCGTAGCAATCATGAAATATTTGCATTGTTAGTAACGTAGCGTCTGGTTCAAACACTTTGTTATCTGTGTCGTTGGACACTTTCTTAAGATCGCACCACAGGTTTATTATTGTTCGTAGCTTTCGATCTTAATAAAATTTCCCAGAACTACCGCCCGAAACTTATTAAGGACGTTCTATTGGAACATGATAAAGACTTACTGCCTGAACTAGGAAACAAAATGAATATATATATATATATATTATTTGTCAGATACACGAGTCAGATATACATCTTGACTACATATTTCGACGTTTGTCAGAAGAAAAACTTCAGAGGTGGGTAGGTATATACTCGTATAATTTAACGTCAACGTAGTTTCAAATAGATCAAACGTTATAGACGTTATTAAACCTATACTTGTTGACGAGAAAAATATTTGAAATTTGTTTGAGTCGTTTCAGTAAGGCATAAACACGGAAAAAAAAGACATTTAATAGCGAACGAAAGGCAAAGATTGAAAGAGGCAAGTCTCAAAGGCAGTACGTTATTTATTGGCCCAGTAACGAGTTGCCGACGACTTGAAGTAGGATCATTAATAAGTTCTGCAATATAATTCCACAAGGTACTAAATTGGTACTCTTTCTTATCGAGATAAGACCTCTTTGCTTAAAGGGAATGTTCGTTCAAGATCTTTCTGCAGATGATAAAGGTCGTAAGCGACTGTGTTTTGTTTGTTGGATACGGCATATTTGAGGTGAGCTAAGATTGGCTGTTCTAATCAGATCTAGTAAGACTGATGACTTGCATTAATACAGGTTGCGAACAGATTGGATCAACGGATTGCCTATTTAGAGTAAACATTTCAACTTATTGACTGGGCGTGATGAAGTGCCAGACAGCTTGTCTTCAGTCAAGACTGCTTCCCATCTCGATTTAATATTAGGTAGATTGTTATTTTACCCATTGTTTGAATTGTTGGTATATCTTGATAATTTTTACTTACTCGTACATGTGATTAAAACATGTTGTAAATTCGCAATCTGCTACGCCATGGCACGTAGCGAATGAATTGTGTAAATACTGAAAAAATCCGCTACGCTTAAAACTAAGCTAGTCGTCGACCAACCAGACGGTGTGATTGGTTAGTGTGTATGGAATAATATAGTTACTGGCCACCTGGTTGGTAACTCAGGTGAGTGCTAAGAAGAAAATATTACTAAGCGACCAACTACATGGCAATTGGGGTAGTTAGTTAAGAAAAATAATTTACTTTCAAAACAAAGTTTTAACCGACTTCAATTCAGTACTCCGCCAAGCCACATTAACATTTCCACATTTTTTTTCCAATTTACCACATGAACTGATTTTCGAGAACAAAAGCGTTGATTTTTAGACCAATAAACCAAATCGCTGTATGTGGGCCGATAATATTTGAGGACTTCCGTCGATTCCTCAAGGATCTCAGAATTACCTTTGGCACTTCATTGTTTGCTATTTCAACGGAATAATATCAGAATCTGTGACGTACTTATATAGTTTGAAGTACATCATTGAGAAGTTCCACAACCCATCTGTGGTCTTCATCATCACTTCCACTTCACCAAATTTATGATTTCCGGGTGTAAATAAAATACCGAAATTACTACACGAGTGCCTAATATATTTGAGGAGTTCCCTCAATTCCTCATGGTTCCCATCATCCAACTGGGGTTTTGGAAACAATGGGACCAATCTGGAAGCATATACTTTCAGTTAAAAAAAGAATTGTACGAATCGGTTCATAAATGACGGAGTTCTGAGGTAACAAACATTAAAAAAAAAAAAAAAAAAAAAACATCCGAATTGAGAACCTCCTCCTTTTTTTGAAGTCGGTTAAAAAATCTCAACTGAACACCTAACTTGTGCGTCAGGAACAATTATGACAAACCAGGTTAGTATTTTTTTTCTCAGGTGACACCTCAGAAAAAAATACTTATCGTCAAACTGTTGGAATGTTGCTTGGTGGGGGATTTAAAAATAAGCTTTGTAAATTACTAATTAGTAAGTCCTACTATTCAATATCTGATTTATTTTGACATTTCACATTTTCTCATTGACCATGTTTTTACAAGCTTTATATCAACTTGCACTGTTCGTATGTATGTAAATATGTAAGTATGTAAATATTAGTACCTATGTAAGTTGTCCGTCAAAATTTGCAATCCATTTTTCAGTCACTTCCCGTTATCCAATTGAGCTGAAATTTTGTAAGCATATGTATATCGCATGACAATGCAATATTATGATGATCGGAGCTGATCAGATACTGGAGCTGGAAGGTGGCCATAGGAACTACGCAATAAAACCACGCAACCCCATCGAGTTTGGGCTCGTTAGAATCGTCTCAATGAGTACTCGATGATGGTATGCAGAAAAGTACAGTCGGCAGTAAAAGCTTGTACCAAAAATGAAATTTTTGGAAGAAACTTATTTTCTCTCGTTTTGTTGTGATATTGTTATGTTTACAAATAAATCTTTCTATATGTATATGTAAGATAATTTTGTAATGATAAGACCTTTGACTGATAATTAATATGACATAACGCATGATTTACCGAATATTTTTGTTTTTTTTTAATATTATTATAATTTATTAATACCAAACCTACCTTACCTTTGTCAGTTGCTAATGACTGTATGTACTCCTCATGGCCAGAACATAGTGATTCTAGACTGATTTTAGTAACACCAATGTATTTGTAGCTAAGTTTTACATACGAATAAATGAATTGAATTGAAGGAGTAGTCGACCTTGTGATGGGTCTACCCACGCTGCGCCTACCCGTACGTGGTCGCCACTGGAGAACCTACCCTAACCTTTAGATACCTTATTAGCCTTCTGTTATATACTACCGGTTACCAGTTCACACAAACTCACACGTACCTCAACGCGCCTTCATTGTGAATTACGACACTTTTATAGGCAACGTAAAATAATATTAAAATGAAAACATAACTCTCCCATTACTCTTAATGGCTGAGAATGTCCGTCCGTGTTCACTTAATGTTGCTATTAGAAGCACAATTAAGGACGGGGAAAGGCCTATTAATACTAAAAATAGTTGTTTGGAGTTTTAATTTTACCCCTTGTCTTTTATAGTCGTAGTCAAATGGTTATTTTTATCGAACAATCGCATTGATATAAAACTTTAATACTTATTTTGACGACCGCTTTGACGCAGTTCGTAGTGACCTTGCCTACGAATCCGGAGGACCTGGGTTTGAATCCCGGTATGGGCACTTATTTGTGTGTAAGCACTTTATTGTACACAATAACAGGTTAAAAAATATACATGTCACACAATAGATCAAAGTACAAAGGCGAACTTATCCCTATAAGGGATCTCGTCCAGCTAACCTTTGAGCAATTGAGAGGAAGGTAGGCAGAACGAGGTAGGGAAACGAGGAAAGGAATATACCGTGTACAAAACACACAGAAAATAAAAAAAATAACCGGCCAAGTGCGAGTTGGACTCGCGCACGAAGGGTTCCGTACCATTATCTATAAAAACGGCAAAAAAATAATCACGTTTATTGTATGGGAGCCCCCCTTAAAAAAAAATATTTTGTTTTTAGTATTTTTTGTTATAGCAGCAACAGAAATACATAATCTGTGAAAATTTCAACTCTCTAGCTGTCACGGTTCTGGAGATACAGCCTGGTGACAGACAGACGGACGGATGGACAGCGAAGTCTTAGTAATAGGGTCCCGTTTTACTCTTTGAGTACGGAACCCTAAAAAACAAAACCTAATAGGTCTTCCAGCCCTTGATTCTGTCATTCTGATTTTGAAAGACTGAGTCATGAAAGTGGGGACATGTCCATTTCTATATGTGAAACAACAGCGATATCCTAGGGATAGGGATTTTCCGCTTTGTCAATTAAGAGTGGAAATACGATATAAATATGTATGAAAAACGTTTTTATGAGTGATATATTATACCGAACTCTTTGGGAGTTCTTCTTGAGGATGAGTTCGTAATGCCAATGAATGCGTGATTTTACCGCACAGTTATTTGAAATACTTTTAACATGACACGAAACTTTAAATACCATTAATGAAAACGTTGTTCCGTACGTCCCTCAAAGACCCGCTTTAAAACTCAAAGTGAATTTAAACTTGAATAATATTAAATAAAACAATGAAGCCAGCATTGCACCTGATTGGGAACCTACTCGGCTCCATTCCACTCGTTAGCCTCGATAGTGCGAGGAATACATTACTTGCTAATGAGGCAAATAAATCGCTCGGATTTCCTCTGAATACAGAGATTAGGGGAGTAAGGAAATACCTGGGCGCCCGCTACATCTACCCGATAAGCTAGCAGAGGAGCCGTATTTACTTCGTATTCTCAAAGAAGCTATTTCAATTGACGATTAACTTGACAATGGGCTCGTGTCCTAATTTTTTTTATGATGCCATTCGAACCTTTTGGAGAGGAACAAATATTTTAATGATATTTTGTAATTTATACTTTATTACAATAATTTGATGGTTTACTATCCATTTAGCAACACCACGTTGTCAATTTTAACATGAGGAAACTACTCTATTGTAACCTGCCCAATGCCCATAACAATTAATTTATCTATGCAATGAGAACCAACAGCTACAAAAACACAGATAGCAACTTAATTAGTAATACACAGCCACTTACAGAAATTCACGTGTAGATATAACATTAAAAAAAACATACACCAAGTTGCACGCATAACGTTAAAACAACGCATACATGTATGTAGAAAACAGAACATTACTTTAGCAGAACCTAGCAAAACTAAGCACATTAAAATGTGCAACACACCACATTATTAATAAATACTAAAACTCGGAACGACGTCAGCAGCTTAAATAAATAAGTAAATACTACCTACTGTTACAGTCTTGTACACTCGATGCCAAAAATATGTTTACACTTTTGCACCTTATTCCATTGTAATAAGGCGAAAACTGTAAACATATTTTTGGCGTCGACTGTACATCGATCAGTATGACATGAATTCGCTGTATATTGTAAGCAAAAAGCTAAGGTCTACAAGGAAAAAATGTTCGCTGAGCATCATGGTTAGTTATCGTCTCAGAAATGTACAGCGAGTTGTTAAAGGCAGATCTCAATTTTCATTTTGCAGACAGGGGCCTGATCTGATGTGATTAGTGGGAGGCTACGCGGAGATTGAATTAGCAAACAGCTACCTACTCGTACTACTCTCGAACACTTACGAGTCTCAATCACTTCGAACGCTTCCACATCTGCATGGCGATTATAATTATTAACTAGCATCACCTGTCACTTCCACTCCCGTCTAAAATATCTCATTGATGAGTCTAAATAACCTAATTAACATAACAACAACTTGCGTGTATTATTCGGTTTACCCTTGTTTTCCAATAAACATTTCATCGAATGAATGTTTCGCCAAATTTTCATTTCACCAGAACATTTTTTTTTCAGAAACATTAAACTTTTCAGGATTGTTATAAAACAAACCTTATCTAACCTGAAGGGTTCTACTCAATTATGTTACAGCTATATTTTTTCAAGTTCTAAAAATAGTCGATGCAATGAAATTTCGGCGAAATAGTGCATTCGGTGAAATGTTTGTCCATTTAAGAAGCGACTCCCGTATTTTTCTATATTTGGTATTCACCACAATAATATCAGTATTGATCATTCATAATAATAACAAATCAAGACATATTTAAATACTGTTTAATCCGGGTCTAACGCGATATTTATTTACCTTTATTTCTGAAGTTTCGACACGGGTTGCACCGGTCATGGTCGCAGATAACTGTCGTCCCAGCAAGTTGTCAACAGAGATATGGGTTTACAATATTTTACTACCCTCCAAAAGTCGATAAAAACATGGAGGGTACACCCGAAATAAGTCCACTACCCACCCATTTTAATGTTAATTGTCTAGGGCACGGCACACAACACTTACTCAATAATAAATATCGCGTTAGACCCGGATTAAACAGTATTTAAATATGTGTACAAAGCGCGAGAGTTTAAAGTGTTATAAATCAAGACATTTTAAACGATATATATAAATATCCATCAACAACTTTTTCAGGCAGCCAGCTTTAACAAAAAAATATCAATCAAAAATGTCCCGTCAATTTGAATATCGATAAAACGTCAGGAGTTGAAGGCAGAAACAATGTCGATTGTTTTACGGCGTGACGTGACGTTTTAGATGACGTGATGTCGAACGTGATGCGTGATAATAACTGCGTGAAACGTTGCATAATTTGTGACGTGTTAAAAACTAGCGCAAAGGCAGTTTGAAATCTCGTGACATTGCCGGTCATTTATGTCAGGAATAACATTAATGATTTCACAAATTTGATCTCCACATTCTAAACTCTAATACAGGTTAAACATTTTCCCTAAATGGTTCAATTTGTAAACTTTGTACTTCCCAATTATTTACAAAACTGTTCGATTTCAACTGGCTGTGACATTTTGTAATGTCATGTATTGAATCGTCAACATGCATTGCATATTGTAAAAAAAAGGCATTTGAATAGTTACAATCAGCCTCAAACCACTGGAAAATAAATATTTGAGAATTTAATAAAACAAAACCATAACATTTTTGAAAGCTTCGAGAATCAGACCGTTTTCTAGGATCATGTAATATGTATAAGTTCCCCGAGAATAGAATATAAAATGGTGGGTTTAAGATAATTCAAATGTTATTTCACAAAATAGTAGTTAGTTTGTTTAGGTCTACACATGCCCCACATAAAACGATTCCAACTGATTTTCGTGGCGTGGTCACAGGTCTAAGATTTTATGAAAAAAGAAACGACTCGAGTGATAGACGACCTATACTCGTAGCTTTGTGGATTTTTTATATCGTCATCTAGTACCCATAACACAAGCCTTATCGAGCTTACTATGGCTAGTTCTATTTTTGTAAGATTTGCCCTTAATATTTATTTTCAACACACCTGCTCGTAAAGTAGGTCTTATTACAGCGTATTTACACTGATAATGCAGAATATTACCCATGCCGTGCCTTTTACATTACATTATCGCACTAGTGCCTTTTCATTACATATCTTTTTAAATATTAGCAAAATAATGCAGAATATTACCCATGCCGTGACTTTTACATTACATTATCGCACTAGTGCCTTTTCATTACATATCTTTTAACATTTTCATTTTTTATTTTTTTTCCTCGCAAATGTGTTGAAAAACGTCGTATGAAACACGTGAGCATTGGTCATTACACTTCTCGTCTCCATTAAGCCTTCGCCTTCGGCTCAGGCTTAAAAACCGACTCGGGTGTAATGACCAACATAGCACACTTGTATCATAATGTACTATATTCATATTCATTTATTCATAATATCGTTAGTATATTACATGTAAATTTATTACAATTTAAATAAAACATTAAATATAAAGTAAAACCAATTGGTAAGTAAGTAATAAATTCAGTCTATCATGAAATTTCAATTAAAAGTTATTTTAACAATAATTTAATGTTTAAAAATTCGACAAAACTATACAGCGTGTGCTCGAGAAGCCAAGCCTTTAGTTTTTTTTGAAACATTGCGGTAAGGGGGCTGAGGTGACTTCTACCGGTAACTTATTATATATAGTCGGTCCCATTATGTGAGTCACCTTTTCGGACTTCGCCAGCCGTCGCTCCACCGGGAGGAGTCTATTCGGGTGTCGCAGCGAGCGGTTCGAGTCTGCGCGTTTTTTGTAGTCGCATAAATGTGTGTGTGTGTAAACTGCAATCTGTGCAATGACTATTGCTGGCAGAGTTAATATGCCTATTTCTTTGAAATAAGGTCGCACGGAGGTATCTTGGGCTACCTGTACCACAGACCGCACGGCTCTTTTTTGTAACCGGAAGGCACGTTGCCAGTCTGCGGCCCGTCCCCACATCTCAGCACCGTACTGTAAGAGTGAGTGTACGGTCGCCAAGTAGCTAGTTCTAACAACATGCCGCGGCACGACTCGAGCCAGACGGCGGAGCGCAAAGTAGCTAGTTCTGACAACATGCCGCAGCACGACTCGAGCCAGACGGCGGAGCGCAAAGTAGCTAGTTCTGACAACATGCCGCGGCACGACTCGAGCCAGACGGCGGAGCGCAAAGTAGCTAGTTCTGACAACATGCCCCGGCACGACTCGAGCCAGACGGCGGAGCGCAAAGTAGCTAGTTCTGACAACATGCCGCAGCAGGACTCGAGCCAGACGGCGGAGCGCAAAGTAGCTAGTTCTGACAACATGCCGCGGCACGACTCGAGCCAGACGGCGGAGCGCAAAGCATGCACTACCCACTTTGCCACATAGCTGGTCTATATGGGTTGCCCATGTCAGTTTGCGGTCTATTTTTAAGCCTAAGAAAGTAGTGACTTCCACTTGTTCCAAACCAGCTCCTCCAGCTTTAATCTTCAATATATATTATAAAATGAATTTCAAAGGCCTTTCAGTCTATTACAGACTATAAAAACATGTTAACCTTTTCAACGCTCTGTCAAGAAGTTCAAAAAGTTGTCGACCACACGCCAAGTCAACAATACATTTAGTGCGGAGTTAAGCCTTATGTCAATGCAAGAAGGTTGCTATCGCGCAGGGCTCCTTGACGAATATATCAGTCGTTGGCGTTGCACCTGCTGTGCGGATATATGCGTCGTTGGCGTCGAAAAGGTTAAGGGGAGAAACACCGTATCTTATGGCTATAAAAGCCGATACAGCATGTCCATCACATACATCGGAGCAAACAAGCACGTCACAAACATCGGAACACACCTCTATTTTCAAGGCATTAGGGTGCATGTGCCGATATTTATGAACACCTATAGTGTACCTATGTATGTGATGGCGACTGTACGACATGACAGGTCTGGCCAATGAAACTCGGAACAGGTGCTATGCTGGTGCCTCATGGCTCGCTTATTCGAGAATATTTTTAACCAGGCTTCGTCATGAATGAATGATGAATAGACTAACTAACTAAACCATTTACCATTTGCTCATTTGCTCGCCGCATGGTCGGACGGTAATTGCAAGGCCGCTCACGGCTCGCCGTAAATCCAACCCCCGTTCTACTCAGTGTTTTTGTCATAATTAATTTCGCGATTTCACGTGTCCCTTGATAATCCAAGTACTGGACCGTCACTGTTTGGAGCCTAAAGCATGAGAGGCAGCGATTTGAGCGTGACGTGGTCGGTTTTGTATGGAACCGCCTGATAATGTGGATGTTGGCTAAAAATCAAATCAGAGACTTTTTATGAAACGTTATAAACGCTTTGTTTGTTGAAGTTTTATTTGTTAGGGAGTTAGGAGTAGGTAACGTTACGACGGTGAAAAAGCGTTTATTGTACTTTTTCTTGACTTTTGTTTATTATAGATCAAATTATATTTACTGTAGTCAACTACCGTATTATAACACTTTAAACTCTCGCGCTTTGTACACATATTTAAATACTGTTTAATCCGGGTCTAACGCGATATTTATTTACCTTTATTTCTGACGTTTCGACACGGGTTTCACCGGTCATGGTCGCAGATAACTGTCGTCCCAGCAAGTCAATAAAGTCAGCAATAAAGGTAAATAAATATCGCGTTAGACCCGGATTAACCAGTATTTAAACTACCGTATTGCTTTGCCAGACCAAACGTCAGTGTCTGACACATGTTGATTTCAAAGAGAAGTACTTTGTACTTGGTCAATGTATTACTATTTAATACAGAAATAGCGATTCATTTTTTCGCTACTAAAATATTTTGGAAATCCGCATGTGATGGTAATTACAGTCTCCGCTAAATAAAATAATCCGCTCTACATAGAAGTCATCAAGAAATGGTACAAACTCCAGCCGTTGTCTGTGACGTCTGTGTTCACTGCGTCAATAAGCTGTAGGTAGTACTTTATGTACAGTCGAACTCATAATTAGCTGAACATCTTCATACCTTGTCGCTTCCACCCGTTCGACAAAGTTCAGTTTAAACATGATGTTAAAGCGACAGTTTTAGCCCCTGGCGGGTTCGGCGATCGGCGTATGTTCCGTTCTCGCGACGCTCGTAGCTTGTACCACAGAATAAAAGGATGTGCATAATTAACCATGTGTAATACGATTAGGGGCCCACTGGAACTAGCGGAGCGCGAGGGCTGTCCTTTAAAAGAGCTATCGGCTCCTTTCAGCGGTAAACCTGCTGGACGTTGTAGCTTTTGATACTTCGTGCGTTAAAAATATATAATTTTGTTTTTTTTTCTAGGTTACCTATTGTGGAGGTGTCTTTTGAAGAACTGTTCCCAGTTTCTTGGTGCAACACTTCGGGCTTGGATTTTATGGACCTAATCCTAGCGCGTATGTCCTAAAACTACGACCAAGACCAAAGGGGGATAGGCAGCATCCTTAGAGTATTGTGGAAATACTGCAATCGCCAACCCGCATGACGATTATGGCATTACCCCCCTATGATTAACCCAGTCACGGCCCCGAGGTACCCTGGTCATGGTAGCGGCCAGGGTCCTAGCGGGGTCAGGGGTGCTAAGAATCTCCGGCGAAGATCCGGCTACCACCACCCCTGGCCCTGGCAACATATGGCAAGCGCAGCTTGGGTAGACCCCCCACATGGTGGACTGCTGACCTGGTGAAGGTCGCGGGAGTCTGGCGCAGTGCCGGTCATTGTGGCACTCTTTGGGGGATTCCTATGTTTAGGTCTAGAAGTCGACCTCTTTCGGCTGATATGATGATGATGATGAATCCTAGCGCGGCTCGTCAAAAACTGATTCCTAGAACCTTACTACTCTTTCACGTTAGCTCATCATGCGCGTAACAAACTGATATCAAATTCAAACGCAATATATGTATCTGATTGACCTCCTGGCTTCCTAATCTACGTTTGACAACCTCAAGCAATCTTTATGTCCAAATTATTATGGCCATTTCCCCATATCCCTAAATACTAAAATCTTAGTCATACGCTCAACTTGCAAATCCGTCATACATAATATACGAGGTTGTTACCCTACGTCCCTCACGTTTCTGTATAAAAGTCGATATTGGCTTCGTATAACTCGTTTTATATCACCGCATTAAGTAAACAAGATTTTGGAGGGGAATTTGATATTTACCCTCCTGTAACACATTCATGATTAATAAAGCAGTTGAATCGATATTCATCAAGTATGGCGACTGAAGTACTTTAAAGATAGGCAAAGGGGTTAATCAACTTTTAATGTCGCTGTTTAGATGCCAGGTTACGCCCCTAACTCTCTTTTCACTTTGTAAAACTGAGATTTTTATGAGTTTATTTATTTATGTAAAATATACTTTTATGATTTACATTTAGATTCATTTATTTCGAGATACAAATTACAATATAGATTTGAATACAATGTTAAAATTATAAGAATTCTTTGGACTTTTTTTGGATTTACCGTTACCCAAAAAATAGTTATTTCACAGGTTTGCTGAGGCGCTAAACTTAAAACTACTTACTTTTTGTTACATTTTACAAACTACCGGTGTCGACCTCGCAAGACTCCTGGCCCTGGCGGTATCGCGGTCTGAGTGAGGGGCATGGTTGCACGCGCTGCCGTCACCCCAAGCCGGAACCCTAATGGACGGTGACTCATAGCGCGTGGCCGTTACTCTCCGCCTGGGCTGCAATGTGTGCCAACCACATGTTTGCATTTGTGGTAACATGGTGAGTGCTGACGATCATCACGCTCTGAGTTGCCGCCGGTGTTCCGGTAGGCACCCGCGTCACCATGCCCTCAACGACATAGTGGCGGTAGAAACTGCGGGTTGCTGGGGATCGGACGCAAAGAAATGTATCCGGGACATAGGCTGTCGGCTCAGGCAAAAGGGTGAGGATCCCCGCTCCGAGTCGTTTCTGGTGCAAAGGTTGTCTTTAGCCATTCAACAGGGTAATGTGGCAAGCAAAATGGGCACATTTGCACCAGAGGCGACCAGGGGTGGTTTATTTGACTAGTTTTTTTATATACCTATTTGTAATAATCAAAAGAAGATCACATTGTAATACCTAGTAAGAAAATAAAGTTTTAATATTTTACAAAAAAGTGAGACTATTTACGAAACGAATAATTTTAAGTCTTAGTGATGAACAACTATCTGGAAACAAATCGGCATCCTGGATTTGTGCAAGGAACTCATTGAGTAATTCTATTTGCAGTGGCTATTAGCAGCAGGTGCGTTGCAGGCTTGCAAAGTGCGAGTTTTTTCTAAAATTTTAATCCACCAAATGTAGGTTTTCTGTGATATTTTTACATATTTTTACAAGCTTTTTTTAACTTGCAATGTATGTAACCTAACTAACTATGTAACTATATTTGACCGGGTGGGATCGTGCATTTCAATTTTAAAGCATACATATATCTTCAACCGATTGAGCTGAAGTTTTGGGTTAAGGTATAGTTTGGATGACAGTTCAATATTATGGTACCATCGAGTTGATCTGATGAAGGATACATAAGGTGGCCATGGGAATTCAGTACTAACGTAACCCCGATGAGTTTGTGGTCGGTAGAATCGTCTCAATGAATAGTTGATGACGGTATACAGAAAAGTACAGTCAGCAATAAAAGCTTGTACCCAAAATTATTTTTTGACAGAAACTGATGTATGGGCGTCTTCCAAGCATGACGGAAGTCTATGATGTAACATTTTTTCTAATAAAGTCTGTCAAATGATGATTCTGTAATCATCATCATCCTAGTGTTTATCTCAGTTCTAAAGGAGCCCAGGGTCCGCTTGGGCACCTAATCATAAGATTTGGCATATGCACTAGTTTAACGAAAGCGACTGCCACCCAGAGGGCAAACAAGACCTTTCTGGGTTTACACCGATTGTCTCACGACTTCGTCACCTAACAATTGATAGTAAGTCGTGAAATCAAAAGGTCACCTTTGGACCTTAACATTATTAAAACAAAGTCGAAAAGTGGCGAGTCTTTTCATTCCTCGACTGGGTATACATCATGGTTACGTAATTATCTCAATATTTAATGTGGCTGACTTTTTATAAAACTGTTATTAGAAATGGAATGTTCTAACTTGGACGGTAGAGTTGCTTTTTCAATGGACTACTTTAATGCAATTCGGTCAACTCGAATAATCTCAAATATACAACTCTGACTCCGCAGCGCCAAATGGTGAGGTGGCCTCAGTAAGAAACGAGACTATCACTGGGATCGTACCGATGCTTTATCAAAACACATAACTCGTTGTGTGGTCACCCCAGCTCAAAGCGGCTGTAAAGGACATTTTGCCAAATTAATTAAGCCCTCTTCAAGAATGCTAACAATTTATACACCTAATTACCATTAAATAAGGTTCTAAATTGATTGTATTTTAGCCTGTAGCCTGTACGGTGGAAGATTAAATCGTAAAGTGTGACATCGTAAATGTTTTTACGCTTATTGAAATTGTTAAAAATTTGGAAGCTTTACGATTTCCTTTTACAATTTATCGTCGTAATAAATTGTTATTGAAGTGAAACTGTTTTCCTCACTCTTATGTCTTCTGTATACTTGTCACGGGCATTATCATAAGAGCTTAACCCTTTCTCTGCCATAAACCTGCCTAGCGGGTGCCTACGCCGTCGTAGTCGCTTTAGGCTACATACGAGGAAAACCACGGAATCGGCTTCGAGCGTAGCAATTCTTGGCAGTGAGTCCTAATCTCGACGCACAAGCGTCAAAGTGCTACGAGTGTAGCGCGTAGCAATTCTTGGCAGTGAGTCCTAATCTCGACGCACAAGCGTCAAAGTGCTACGAGTGTAGCGCGTAGCAATTCTTGGCAGGGAGTCCTAATAATCTCGACGCACAATGCACATGCCTCAAAGTGCTACGGGTGCTGGCTATATATATTATGGAGTTTCAGTTGCTACGAATTTCAGCGTAGCCCTATGAGCAAAAGCGTGACTGAGCTAACATTTTCACTGCCAGGAAGCCTTCTAGCGGGCGCCTACGCCGTAGTCGGTTTCCGCCACATACGAGGAAAACCGCGGGATTGGCTACGAGCGTAGCACTGGCAGTGAAAATGTTAAAGTGAGCGCAATTTCATAGGACATTTCGCTCGGTACGGATATAGTATGTAGTGTTTCCTACGTGCAAAATGAATCTTAGAAAAAAATAACCCGATAAATTCCTTATTCGACGTAGGTTAATAAATTAAATTTAAGCGACTAAGTCTAGTAAATAATCGTCTTACAAATTATAGTGAAAATATTATTACACTGAAAGATAAATTGCACGACAAATTGTTATGAAATTCGTAGGGATCAACCTTCTATTATTGGGCTTCATAAAATAAATCCTTCTTAAATTCAATTTGCACTTGTAAATAATTAAGACAACGAATGCCGAAGCCAAAAATCCTTTATTTGAGCCCCAAAAGATGAGATTCGACAATTGCCGGCCTTTGTTTATTAGAAGCCTCCCAGTTTCATCGCACAATAAGCATCATAACCAGTAAATTCACTTGCCTTACTGGCTACGGAGATTATCATTCCATTTTTTATTAATCTAACTTTTCTGCAGGTATAGGCTGCTGAGAATATACACATGAATACATCACAGGAGTTTTTTTTAACAATCTATCTCCAAAATAGAATTCATGGGTATCAAATTTACCCACAGAAACCGATCTCGTACCATATATCTAACTATTTAGTCACGTACGGTATAACCCAAGTATTAACCAATTAAATTGTTTCAGAACTCTACAGCACTTTAAACACTGCCATACCGTAGTATAGGTACTAATAATAAAATAGCGTAGCAGCCGACATGAATCAGGCTCGCTGAAAGGGTAAATTGCCCAATTTGATAGTAAATATGTGTAACCATGAAAGGTTTATTTTGCGTTGGTATAGGACCGATAGCGGAAAAAGAAAGAAGGCCTTTGCCCAGCAGAGTGACACAAGAAAGGCTATTAAAAAAAAACTTAATGGACATGCACCTACTTACACAAACATAGCTCGGTTTAAATATCAATGTAAGTCTCGGTATAAGTCAATGTACTGTTAACTAAAAGAATAGTCGTGTGGTTTCGTCAGCGGGAAAAATATTTAATTAAATTCCTTATAAAGAGCCCGCAAGGTGTATCAGCCGAAAGTTTTTCTTAATTTAGACCAAAAGTGAGCTATGACCCCTTAAATCTGTACACGTTTTTTACTCTAAAGAATTCCCTTTTTCTCTTTTACTATGGCTTTATTAAGGAAAGTTGATTAACTCGTCCGCTCTTTGAGGATTAATTCAGTCGGCATTCTTTGGCTTTATCGGTTTTTTTATTTGTGAAATTTTGAGAATTTCGAGAAATATTGTTTCCAATGTTGACTTTTGTGTAGGGATAATGTAAGCATTTTTTTTCAGGTAGGAAAAAGTAAATCATCATATTATTTATAAATTTCATTTTGGTCATGTGAGTCTATACGAACCAGATGGTTCGAACTTTTAAGGAGTTTAGAGGAGTCAAATTGGTAAGCGATGTGTGTCTCAGATAAAGTGCGTGTGAAGTGCAAGTGAGACAAGAGGCGCTGAGTCGCGCGAGGCGGTCTGACAGTAACTTGTGCTCTCGTACAGTAAAGTACCGTTCAGTAAAGTACAAAATACCGCATACTTAGGGCAGGTTGCACCAACTTACGATTACAGGCAGATCAACGTTAAATACGTCGCCGGCAGCTGTCATTCCATATACACTTGTCAAACTCTCCATACATTCTGATTTTAACGAACACCACTTAGGATTACATTACAGACCGTTTGGTGCAACCTACCCTTATTCCGCCCTACCAAATGCAGAAGTGTGCTAATAAAGTACCCAGTTGGAACTCTTTGCTAGAACCCTAAGGGTGGATATCCACCAGAGCTGTGCGAGGTGGCGGAGCGGAGCTAGGGCGCTTAGCGAAGCTGTGTAATGGCACAGTTTAACAACATATATTGTAATATTGTGGTAATGGTGTGACCGCGTCCACCAGAGATGTGTGAGGAAAACGGGTGGAGCGAGGATGCGTTAGTGAAGCTGTGAAATGTGTACAGATTAGCGAAGCGAGGGTGTGTTGCGAGGCTGTGAAATGTGTACAAATGAGCGGCGCGAGTATGCGTAGCGAAGCTGTGTGACCGTGCCAACCAGAGATGTGCGAGGAAACTGGGTGTAGCGAGGATGGGTAGCGAAACTGAAATGTGTGCATATGAGCGGTGAAAGAATGTGTTGCGTGCGAGGCTGTAAAATAAAATACCTGGGTCCGCTGAGCTCCCCACCAGTACTGTGCTAAGCAATCTGGGCTAAATAATTTAATTAATGTTAGCAATTTAATAATTTTATTGCATCCAATACATATAAAAAATAATAAGCATTCATAACACACTTTAAATGACCTTAGTGATTTATTGACCCTACTTCTGTAGCCAAGCATCCCTAAGGGACTGGCCACAAGTCTGCGGTGCGGCGTCGCAACGCAAAATTTTGCGGCGCGCCCGCGTTTCTCGATACTAAACGTGGGATTCTGCGGCGCGCTTGCCGCAAAATTTTGCGTTGCGGCGCCACACCGCAGACATGTGGCCAGTCCCTTAGGGATGCATGGCTACAGAAGTAGGGTCAATATAACTAAGTATATAATGTCCGTTCCAAAGAACACCAGTTCTTATTTGCAAATAAGCATAATAAATGAGAAAAAGTATAAAATTCACCTGAAATAAATAATACTTGTATTGAATTGAACTAAGCGAAGATAAGGACATTGAGCATTCCTTGGTGGAATACCTCGTTCACCGCCTCGCGACCTGTGTATGTAAAAAAGATGGACAAAAAACATTTGCGTCTGAACAATTTTCAATCAACATTTGAATGTCTGAGTGGCTTGAAGAATAATTAATCCCCATTTAATTAAGACTTGTTTTCGTCAAATTAATTCAGGCCTCGACATTCGTCAGACTGTCGACACGATTTGTAATTCAAAACGAAAGTTCCAAATTTAAGCTGTTTAGGGTACCGTTGGACGAAGTGAAATCGGTAAGTAAGTATTTACACAGAGTGGATTATCAGTGAGCAGAATATTTTATTTACATCAGAAACCTTAAGGCGAATTTATATGCAAAATGTTGGTTTAAGTTCTCGCACCAAGGTTGTTAAATAAGCCGGCAAAGAAAACTGAAAAAAAAAATCTTATTCATCAATATTTTATTATTAATCCGAACGTTTACGTATGGCCTCGTGAAACATATTGAACAGTGAAAATGACAAACCGAAAAGAAGCCCTTATATTTTTCTCCGAATAATTTGGTTTCTCAATTTATTTTAAGTACTCCGCGGTGCAACATACAAAAATGGGACTATTATACCTAATAGTTTTGTTATGTACTATAAGGACGCGTATAGAAAACATTTTGCAGACTCGTTAACGTTCAATATGGCGCTGGCAGTAGTCGTCATCCCATAGAGAACTGTTACCGGCGACGACGGTTGGAAACAACCCGCCTTAAGCTAATATTAAGTCAGGAGAATTACTACTCGAACACCACAAGGCTTATAGCAACCTTCTGAGAACATTTGTTACCCGTCTGTTGAAGAGTAAATGTTCAAAAAGTGGTATTTAGCGTAGATCTGAACAGCGTGCGGCAAGTTAGTTTCTCCGAACTATTGATCCAAAAAAATCGTGTCAATCCGAAGCAGAATCGGGCAGTCCCAACACCATACTAAAAATATTGGGCGACAGATATGACAGTATTTTGCAAAGGTACTGGGTGTCGGCAATAATAAACCCTCACTCTGAGCAGGTTTCTTGAGTCAACTAAACATTTGCTTGGTTGATACAATGAACTTGCTCCCACCATTGTATTTTAATTTAAGCTAATGTAATTTATAAGATAACTACCCTAGGAAAAGTATATATTAACAACACTGTGGACCCCAATCGTCTTGAAAAAAAAAATATTATTATTAGTAGCTTAGGCCCCGCCTCGCTGCCGGCGGCACCCTAGGTTAGGTTTTTATAATGATTTTGTGTTTTGTATGTATAGTTTTATATTTTACCTTTTTATATGATTATTATACAAACCTAACTTAAGATGAAATATACATAAAGAGATAATAATAATTGCAGTGAAAAATATACATATCAGAAGCAACGTAAGTGTAACATTTCTGTTACCAGGACTTCAAATATAGGATGTCCCAAAAGTCACGCAAGATTTGATTGTTATTAAATCATAAAGTAAACGGTATAGAGTAATGTAGGACTATAAAATTGACATAGGAATTGTAATCATCTACCTTGGACGGTAGAGTTGCTTTTTGAATAGAATAGTTTGATGCTATTCGGCCAACTTAATAAATAATCTCAAGTACCTGTACAACTGTACACAACAATTTTTTTATGTTGTTGTTGTTTTTTTTAACTGTTACACTAACTGTCCCTGTTGTCGTTGCTCTTGAATATGGTACTTTATTAACAGAATAATACGGAACCTTGTTCTCACGCGACACTCGCACTTAAGTACTTTTTTCAGCCGAGGGCACACTTGCAAACGCGCTTAAGGTTTTTATTCCGGAACTTTCCGCGGTTTCTTTGAGGAAAAAGGAAATTAAGTGGGCCAAGTAGTGATAGCATTGTTGCGAGGGGCTTGGGAAACGCAATTCTGCAAGAAACTTTTTAAAAGAAACATTGTTGTCGAAATTTAACGTGAACAAGCGTAATGGAAAAGCCACAGAATCGGCGTAGGCGGGAAGGCCTGCCCGGGGTCGCGTCGAGACCTGCGTTCCGGATTTCATTTTGATACGGGATGACACATAGGGGTGTAGACTCAAAATGTATTATTACTCCAAAAGAAAGAAGGCAAAAAAATATGCCTTGTGACGAAAATCTTATCCAGATATCTAAAAAAAATACGAAGCTACTCGTACAACCGTTTTAATATTGATTGTTAGAGAGAGAAAACGCTAGGGGATCGTGACGTCACGATCCACGAGCGGCATAGCAGATGCCAATTGTTTCATGTGAAGGTGCGTTTTGCGGAAAAGGGGCAGAATATATCCCCTCTTTAAACTTTGAACACTTATATTATAACTTTGTGATTATTTAATCCCCTGCTTTACTTTTTTCTCCATTTGACAATATTTTTAATCTTTTTTAGAGAAAATGCATCATTATTTGTGTTTTTATTTGGTTTCTACACTATATTAATAGTAATATGCCACACGTCAATGTGCTTAAGTAGGTAAATCACACCGAGGCTTTTTAGGGTTCCGTAGCCAAAATTGCAAAAACGGAATCCTTATAGTTTAGTCATAAAGCCTTGCTTAGTTTGGGACTAGGTCGATTTGTGTAAGATTGTCCCCAATTATTTATTTATTCTTTAGTCAGTCTGTCCGTATTTCACAGGCAATAACCTACTCATAATATGGAGTATTCAAATGTGGTGTATTTTGTTAGCAGCATAGTTTTGTAATCACATGTCAAATAAACATTTTTTAGGGGGTCAGTCTTGCTATATCAATGTGTTACGCGCACTCGTTCTTACATGTTCGCTGGGTGAACGTGGAAGCGAGCGCGGGCTTGTACAAATCTCAAACATGCCTTATGTGACCGCGCTATTTGGAGACTCGCTACATGTTACAACGATCCTCAGCAAAGAAAGAAAAAGAAGATCAGCGTGCAAAAAAAAACGTGCTGAAACTTGAGCAATTTGCGCAATTAGCCAGGTTCCCAAAACAATTTGACGCTCGCCCTAAAGAGTACTGCAAAATATTTCAACTTCGGCAATTAATAACTACCGCGGAACTATCCGATCGGAAACTCAGATTTTGTGAGTGTGCACACTGAAAATATTCCCCTTGATTTTTTTCCAAATAAAAAACGAGGGAGTGAAGTGAACGAAGTTCTCTGCTTCAGCTTGGGCCAAAATTCTTTTGTATGTCCAGCTGATCTCCTCTACAGGTCGCATTTCTCATGCTATTCTCGTCAAATTCTGTGGGCAGGTTCATTAATTATTTAGATTTTAATTGTAGAATCAAAAAAAAAAACATGCTTGAGAGTTCTACAACCCACAGAGCCACTAGTACGGTCAACCTCACAAGGGCACCTCCTCACCTTTGTACCATGTCGCATTCAACTTCATGTTAAACTGCCATATGAAGTCGTCAAACGAGTGAAAACAACAAGGTACGTCCAGGTTCAAAAGGGGCTTAACACCTTTGTACCGTGTCGCATTCAACTTCATGTTAAACTGCCATATGAAGTCGTCAAACGAGTGAAAACGACAAGGTACGTCCAGGTTCAAAAGGGGCTTAACACCTTTGTACCGTGTCGCATTCAACTTCATGTTAAACTGCCATATGAAGTCGTCAAACGAGTGAAAACGACAAGGTACGTCCAGGTTCAAAAGGGGCTTAACACCTTTGTACCGTGTCGCATTCAACTTCATGTTAAACTGCCATATGAAGTCGTCAAACGAGTGAAAACGACAAGGTACGGCCAGGTTCAAAAGGGGCTTAACACCTTTGTACCGTGTCGCATTGAACTTCATGTTAAACTGCCATATGAAGTCGTCAAACGAGTGAAAACGACAAGGTACGTCCAGGTTCAAAAGGGGCTTAACACCTTTGTACCGTGTCGCATTCAACTTCATGTTAAACTGCCATATGAAGTCGTCAAACGAGTGAAAACGACAAGGTACGGCCAGGTTCAAAAGGGGCTTATCACCTTTGTACCATGTTGCATTCAACTTCATGTTAAACTGCCATATGAAGTCGTCAAACGAGTGAAAACGACAAGGTACGGCCAGGTTCAAAAGGGGCTTATCACCTTTGTACCATGTTGCATTCAACTTCATGTTAAACTGCCATATGAAGTTGTCCAACGAGTGAAAACGACAAGGTACGGTCAGGTTCAAAAGGGGCTTAACAACTTTGTACCATGTCGCATTCAACTTCATGTTAAACTGCCATATGAAATCGTCAAACGAGTGAAAACGACAAGATACGGCCAGGTTCAAAAGGGGCTTATCACCTTTGTACCATGTTGCATTCAACTTCATGTTAAACTGCCATATGAAGTCGTCAAACGAGTGAAAACGACAAGGTACGGCCAGGTTCAAAAGGGGCTTATCACCTTTGTACCATGTTGCATTCAACTTCATGTTAAACTGCCATATAAAGTCGTCAAACGAATGAAAACGACAAGGTACGGCCAGGTTCAAAAGGGGCTTATCACCTTTGTACCATGTTGCATTCAACTTCATGTTAAACTGCCATATGAAGTCGTCAAACGAGTGAAAACGACAAGGTACGGCCAGGTTCAAAAGGGGCTTATCACCTTTGTACCATGTTGCATTCAACTTCATGTTAAACTGCCATATGAAGTCGTCAAACGAGTGAAAACGACAAGGTACGGCCAGGTTCAAAAGGGGCTTATCACCTTTGTACCATGTTGCATTCAACTTCATGTTAAACTGCCATATGAAGTTGTCAAACGAGTGAAAACGACAAGGTACGGTCAGGTTCACAAAGGGCTTACCACCTTTGTACCGTGTCGCATTCAACTTCATGTTAAAGCAACTTATAAGGCTAACTGTACATATTTGTTCTCTTAACTATGTGCGGCGCTTTGGGAGGCGCATAATGTCGTCGAACGCGATTTTTGTCTATGACTCCACCGTCCATCTTCAAAATACAAGCGAGGAAATAAAAACGTATATAACAAACAACGCAAGAAAAGCCACGGGACACAATATATCTTATGATCATTTCGAAGGTCCGTGCTATATGAACATGTCAAAGATATTTTAAATTCTGATAGTCAGTATTTTCGGAGAACTTACAAAACTCGCAAAGCTACACACGCACAAACTTTCACTCTTCATATTATTATACTCGTAGATTATACATTATTAACGTAACTAATTTGGGTCTCGTATTTCACTTCAATTTGAATAACAAGCCTCATGAATAAGCCACATTCAAAATTAAGCGACCTAGAAGCTTTCATCGCGTTTGTAATTCGTCCGTTATTACCTTACTTATTACGTACCTTACTAGGCTTGGACTTTATTAGCTTCAGGCCACTTTTGGGACCTAATGTAAATTAAATAAATGAATGGTACTCGAGCAGCCTAGGCAGAGTGGAATGATTATTGTCCCGGGTTTAAAGCACGCTCGCCAATCATATTTTGTCTATTAACAAGTGAAATCAAAACATTTTTCAAAAAACCCAACTACTTTTTTGCAAATATTATAAGCCGATATCACTCCCACGATTATGAGGAATCCAACAACACCTCATATGTCGAAATCCGTCAAACGGTTTAGGCTACAGGGCGTGTCAAAGAATAAGACATACACACATACATACATACATACGCTCGAAAAAGATAACCCTCTTCTCCTTCGGCAGTTGGGTACTAAAAATGTCCCTTCTTCTTCTTCTTTAGTATAATTACTTGCACTGGACATATGGATCTTGCATGGATTTCCAAAATGATTTGAATGCAGAAGCCTTGGCCCAGGTTGGCCCTGCTGCTTTTTTTTTGGCCGGCACATTGGCATTGCCTAGATAAAATTAAAAAAAAAAATGGATTAACTTACAAAAGAAGCCTATACGAAAGAAGTTAACCAGTAGTTTTGTCACAGCTCTCAAAAAGGTAAAAAAAAACCTTCCTTAAACCTTCACCTAATTTAGCCTTAAAAAAAGTTATTAAAAAAAAAACAGATTCCTTAGATCCATAGCATTGTTAGTTACAAAACACGTATACAACTACATTAGTAAATTAATATAAAATGGCCACATAAACTACGTATTTTTTAGGACGTACGACAGGTAGGTCAGTGTATCCGCGGATAATATCCGAGTCCCACCTCTCTGCCATCATTTTCAGGATGCACTTTGAGCATCTTCTCGTCTGCATCACCACAGATGCCGTCTTCTTCCGTACTATGGCATAAAAGTCATCTACGCTAGCATCGGCAAACATCCCAGAGGCACGGCAGAATCGGGGAAGCCCAAACAGCCTCCTGAAAATGTTGTTATATTGGATACGCAGGGTATTATATGACTTAATAAGCCTGAAACTAGACCACAGGCAACACGTATAGAAACTTTGACAATAATTAATTTTCAGCTTAATTTAAGCTGAGGAACATATTTGAAAGGGATTATATGTAGAAACCAAATCATGTCATATCATTAAGACTGAAACTTGTTAGAAAGTGTGTTAAAATTAAGTACTCTTGATGACACTTTGGGTATTTCGCTGCTGGCTCAGTGTTCTCATTACCAAATAAAGTTTGGTCATAAAGTCATAACATAACGACCTCGCGAGCAAACATTTAACTTTTCAATACCCCGCGTAACGTACAATGTACACAAAATTACGCTTCCATCCATCAAACTTGCAAGTTGCGATGAAATTTTAATTAATATCGACGCTCGGGCAAAGTCGCGGCATTTTACCGTCTCATTACACCCCAGTGGAGATTAGCCCATTTAACTTGCGTTAACGATGTGCTTAAATTGTCGGCGATAAAGTGCTAATTGAAATTCAATTGATGTTAAAACACCTGACTTTCGTTTGTAATGCCTCCGATTCATAATGAATGGGCCATCATTATATCGGCCGAAAGACGTCCACTGTTGGACATAGGCCTCCCTCAAAAGTGTCATAATGAACTGTCCGGCGCCACCCGCGTCGAGTAGAATCCAGCGACTATTACCAGGTCATCAGTCCACCTTGTGGGGGTGGTCTACCTACGCTGCGACTGCCGGTACGTGGTTGCCACTCGAGAACCAAAAATGTGCCATGATGGACGATTAAATAGCCATCGTCGTCGCGATCATGGCTTGCTGTCTAGATACACTCAAATGGTGTATTGTTTGATTTGTTTGTAATGAATGTTCATTTACCGACTGTCGTTTTTTTGCTCAGTACACATCAACCATTATAGGATTTTTTTTCAAAAATAAATTGTGACTTTACGTGATGTTATGAAACCTCTTCACGCACTAAACACTCATCAAATAATATTTAATCAGCATCTGCGACTGACTGAGTGTAGCAACGCGCACGATCATCGTCACACATTCCTTTGATATACCGACAATCGCCCGATTACGCACAACTACAGCCCCTCTATTGTGTAACTTGTTTTAAGCTCACCTCAACACTCACCCACAAATATATCTTAACACCGCGATTTGTAGTAACTAAGCGTAGGTAGACGTCTATAAGTTTAGCTGGGCGTGACGAGTGAGGTGAGCCGCATGAGCGCGTAAAGAATAACAGCTAGGAAATGATGGCATCTTTTTTTACTGAACGTAAGGAAATCTTCGTTTGTCAGCCTATCGTTTATCCTCTCCTACTTTACCTTATTATTTTGACAATATTGCGACCATTTAAATACTCTCTTGTTATTCCCGTGATTCCCAAATGTGTTTTAAACATGCTGAATTTAATATAGTACGAGTATGAACAACCGAATAGGCAGAAAAAACTGCTACGCAATGCTCTATAAATTATAAATTGATTTCAATAATTTTATTTGTAAGCTCTTAATCCTGTAAAAGCGCGCAACAATAATACCTGTATGGTTGCATAATGTTTTATGCATTTATTTAAATACGTACTTACATAATAAGTTTGTGTCAAAAAAATACATTATTTTCATAACTTCCAATAGGTTTGGATTGTAGTATACTTACTTTACTTTAGTTGTATTTTTCTGGATTGTAATGTTTACGTATCCATAGCAATATTTAAAGCGTAAAACTTAGTGCCTATGCCAAATCTTGGGATAAGGTGTCAAAGCGGACCCCGGGCTCCGTTAGGAGCACAACCGGGAATAACGCTGGGAGGAGCAATATTTAAAGCATCTAAAATAGCGCAAAGGCCTGTGATGATGAAGATTTATATAAAAATTATGTTTCACGGTCATATATAAATAAATATTAGGGACAATATTACAAAAATTGAACCAGCCCCATAATTAGCTGAAGAAGGCTTGTGTTATGCGTATTAGACGACGATATAATTGATACTTAACTTCATAGGAAACATCCAAGACCCTGAAAAAAAATAGTCAAGCACATTACATAAATATTTGCCCTTACCGGAATTCGAACCCAGGACTTTCAGCTTTGTAGGCACCGTCACTAGGGTAGACCGGTCGTCAAAATATGACTAGAGTCTAACAAAACCCAAAGGATTTTTTGACAACGTTAAAACTTCAGTGAAATACTTTGGTGACAGGAGGCTAAGTAGATCGCTATACGTGCCTATGCTACAAGGAAGCGCACGACGAACCAAACTTATTTACAATGACAGCGCCCCACGTATTTCAGAGTTCCCCAGGAAAGTTTTTTGCTGACACCCCTAGTGTCGGTTCTCGACAGGCCTATAAATTAAGTGACAATAGTGGGGATGCGATACTTTACAACGATTTGTTGTTGCTTACAAAGGAATGTCTGGTATTGCTAAAATTTACAACTGTCATTTCAAAGTATGGACCGCGAAAGGTCTGATTGGTGCAGTAAACAAAAGGCCAAATAAACACATGGTTTGTATGAATAGTACTATTAGATTCCGTACCTTTTCATAAATTTAATTTTACATTTTTTAATCATCAATCCTTGCTTTATCCCTATTTGGGGTCAGCCCTCCTGATACTCTTCCTGCAATCATTACGGTTCTGCGTCAATTCCGTTGTTATGCCTAACTTCGTCATATCGTTATGGATGGTCTTTAGTCATGTTGCCAATTTTTCTTTAACCAATTTTATAATCTTCAAGCAAAATTGTGTTGACTATTCTAAAATATCTATACATATTATAAAACAAAGTCGCCGGCCGCGTACGTCTGTGGGTATGTTATTGTAAAACTCGAAAAGTACTGGACCGATTTGAATGCTGTTTGCTGGTATACGTAGAGAATTTTACGGTGGTGGTTTTAGTATATAATTTATTGATGTTTCGTCAGTAATTAATTCGCTACAATGATTTATTTCAACCAATTCAGATGATTTCAGTGTTTTTTCGACGTGACAAATGGCTTTCATGACAACGTCATTCGCTGATATAGAATACTAATTTCGTCACCATTGTCAATATCTGCGGTGGCCCAACGGATACAACGCTGGAATATTGTTCATAAATAAAAGCTCAGTCTTCGAGTCTCGGTAGACGAGGCAACTTTTTGCTTTTTTTTATATTTTTAAAAAATTCATATATTTTGTATAAATTTTTTTCAAATTACAAAAAAAATATTCGGAGTAAAAAATAATTATTTTGTATGTTTTTGAGCCCGAATTGATTTCTTTTCACTTTTTTAATTTGTTTTGATTTAAGTAGTCTGACCATCAATCGTGTCAATATCAGAAAAGAAGTTTGAAACATACATTCATCCTCTGTTTTGGTGTTTGAGTCTTTTAACTACTTTTCAGTAACACGGATGGTACGGTAAGTCAAACTTAGAGTACTTACTGAAATGCCCAAAGAAAATGTTGACGAATGCCGAAACGAGCCGGAATAAGAAAAAGACAAACAACAAAAGATTGCCAAAGATGAAATAGACGACTCACGAAAGTGACGAAAGAAGAAGGGTGATGAAAGCAGAACGGGACGAATTTAAGCATCACTTGACGAAAAACGATTCAGACGAACTTAGACGATACCATGGCGTCATTTATAAAAGTTAGTAAAACCTATATTAGCTGAAATGCCGTTTGTCATATACGTTTTAAACAAGTTTTATGTAGTTGTTGTTGTTTTGTTTCTTATAGTTAGGTTGTTTATATTCTGTTTTCTGTTTCACCTACTCAAATCATATGATTATTTTGCATCGTCTCCACCACCCTAAGGATGTCTAGAAGATATCACTTTTTAACGATAAGACCGCCTGTGGTCTACCGTTCTTTAAGTTTAATTTACCTCTGTTTTTCTATGTCCAGTGAAAAGGATGGTTTGTTAAACTACGAGTACGTTCTACGATACAAATGAAATTGACAGTTCTGCCATATATTTAGGAGGCAATAGGAAAACGTTTTTAATACATTTTTTGCTTTCTTAATAGTAAGATCCAATTGAAAAATTGCGTTGGCAGTAAGTAACTTCCTCCGGAATCGTACTGCTGGAAAGCGGCTGGACTATCGCGGTCACACTACTGGATGGCAGCCGAGCTGCTCATGCCATGTTCAAAATTCTTTCGAAAATGTACAGCGACGCTCCCACTACCACGTGCAACCATATCGAAACAAAGCAGTACTGGGAAATTGTTATGTGACTGTGCTCTAATAGCATGGTACGAAGCGTGGTAGATGTCGCACAGAGCAGCTGTCAAAAAATTAATTAGATTGCACGATTATCTTACTTTCGAACTTGAGTGGCAGTGGGCAGGGCAAGTTGCAAGTAGATCCAATAACCGTTGACGTGGAAAGGTTCTCGAGTGGCGAATACGTAACAGAAGGCACCATAGGTGGACTGATGACCAGATGTTTCGAACGCGCGTAAGGACAGTTTAACTGTCATTTTTCCATATAGAATTTGACATTTAGATCTTACTAACGTTCGTACAATGCGTACGTGATAGACCTGCTGCTGGTAAAGGTTGCGGAAGTCCGCTGGATGCGGTTGACGCGGAACCGGTCATTGTGGCACTCTCTGGGGGAGGCCTATCTACAGCATAGGACGTCTTTCGGCTGATATGATGATTGTGATAAGCATGATTAATAAGATTAAAATAAATATTGACACTTCTACACGGATGTCGATGATATAGAGTCCAAGCCACCACTGGTTTGAAGTGCGTGCGGTGCGATACTGTCTTCCAGCAAGTGAATAAAGTTAAACTTTTTTTAGTGACCAAATTTCAAAGTCCAAAAAAAAGACGAGTGTCTTTCTGTGGACACTATAGTAGACAAAATAGACTGTAAAATACTCGTAAATGCTGAGAAAACATAAATTTTTGAATTCTTTAACTATCTGGAACTCCGCAGCAGAAATTGGCTTCAAAGCAAAGACACAGATTCAAAACTTTCTGCACATTCGTCTTTTGTCAGTAACAATAAAGACTGTCGTATAGATAATTTTGAAAGTTTCTCTGAATAGATATTAAAGAACTTGACTATACCATTACCAAGTAGGTACTTACGTACGTACGAAAGTCAAATCTTTGGTTTTTATTAATGCTTTTTTTTATTAAACCAACTATTGAGTGAATCCTTATTTCACTGACCAACGACTCATTTGTGGCTTCACCGAATGTATTGTTTCGCAGAATTTTGATTTCATCGTTATTTTTTTCTCAGGACCCGTTAATTTTTTATGATTAGCTAAAAGGCCAATTGTGTAAAATAAATTAGGTTGATACCTACATGTTTTTCGGGAATTCCTTATTTTACTGACAAACGTTTCACCGCATGCATTGTTCACCGAATTTTCATTTCACCGAAAAAAAACTCAGAAACCGTGAACTTTTTAGGTATCGGTAAAAGGTAGTTGTGTAGAATCCATTAGGTTACTTTAGGTTTGTTTTATAACAATCCTGAGAAGTTTACTGTTTCAGAAAAAAAATTCTGAGAGACAATTCATTCGGTGAAACGTTATTTGTTAGGAGGCATGTAACAAACGTAACGATATGAAATAATATTTTGTGGATATGATACCGAATGCATTAGGCATTGGTAATATGAACCCCTCCTTTGCGTGAAAAAGTGTTATTTCATGAACAAAAGCTAACTTCCGTAGGTAAATTAATAAGCAGGTTGGTCGTATTCAAAATAACAAAAAGAAAAGTCTTCATGCACCACCCGTGCGAAGCCGGGGCGGGCAGCTAGTTAGGTACTAAAATTAATTGATTCTAGACTATATACACTATTGCAACGCAGGTAAAATGAGCCGTGGAAGATCACCGACCCATTGGACCGATGCAGTCATGGACATCTGCAAGGGAAACTTGCGGACGTCAATCGGGATGGCCGAAAACCGGGTCTGGAGAGGTATTTAAATTTATTTAAATCAAGCAACAAAGGCCCGTATTTACATATACCTTACAGATACGTATCAATATAAACTTATTTTAAAACATAACAAAAACACTATGACTGCGATGTGTTACGCAACTTCGTGGCAATAGTACGCAAAACGACGACCTCGTGTAGTCACGACCCTCAGTCATGACGATGCCAGGAAGAATCGCATCGACGGTAGTGAACTTAAGTTACAAGATTTAGGTTTCTGTCATTATCTATTCTTCTTCATTATCCTAATACCCTCTGCTGGGCCCACATCGACTCCCTCCATTTGCTTAGGTCTTGGGAAGTTCGGGTTACTTCTCATTTCATCCATCAATACTCCATAATCTGCTCCACTGGATCGCCTTTTTTCCGCTTGCCCTGTATTTCTCTGCTCAGGGCCTTCTTGGACAAGTGGGAGTCGGGTTTCCGAAGGATATTCCTAATCCGATGCAATTTCTTTATCTTGTTTTTTTTAGATCTGTTAATCATAGATTTTTTGTTTGTGTGTCTTCATCATCAAACACTAAGGAGGCGGCTCTTGTCGGTGGAGTAATCGCCATTCTGATCTGGCCTCGGGCACTGTTTTGAGCTCCTCATACGACGTTACATCAACTTTCTTTAGCTTTATCTTGATCGTTAACGCTTGTTTTCTCCATAAACGCAGCTTTTTCCATAAACGCAAGTCTTGGTCTTCCCCTGCCTCTCCTTCCTTCTATATTTCCTTCAATTATAGTTTTTAAGTATTTATCACATAACTAGTGTCATAGTAGGGGTAACCCGGCAAATGAAGACCGTTCATCGCACAGAACCGAGTGCTCAAAAGTTTGCTTTATTCCAGCGCAGTCTTTGTTTACGTTTTTTGTTAGCTGCTCTCTTAATCGCATTGTTTAAACTTTGATTAAAGCGACACGGAGACTTGCTTTATATTGTTAGTTTGTTGTGATTTTGAGCTGGAGTTCCAATTTTACAATGTTAAGTAATTTAATATGTACTGGAAATTAGCGACTGATAGATGTGACTTTACCCATCTATCAGTCGATAAGCGCGTTTATTTATAACTATTTACGTTACTGGAAAAAAAATGTATGTAGTTTGAGACAACATAATATTTTTAAAATTAGTACCTAATAATAATAATTATACTCTCACAAAACAAATGTCTATTCGAACAGTCCACAGCTACATGGAAGAAGCCGTTACTTCAGTTTTAAAACTTTATTTTTTTACTTCGGTTCTTAAAAAAGAGTAACGTCGTTCATCGACGTCAATCGCTCCCGATTATTTTATACGCACAAGTAAAAAAGTAACCAAAATGGTCAAGTACGCGTAACTCCAAGTTTATGCACGTTATCTGCATTAAGTACCGATTGGTGAACTTCATGTCAGTTATATGAATGTTATGTATAATTTGCCTTGTATGTAGACATGGCGCATAATTTAGTTTACTGTAATAGACACTTACTTGATACATTCTGAGGCAGGTTCATTAATCCTACGCTGGTATTCTGATACTTTACGCAAATATTACCTTTCCATATTATAATTTATCGTAGGAGTGACTCCCAGGTTCAATCCATACAGAATACGTAATGAAGCTTAGGAGCGATAGTAATATAATTATGCAAAATACCTTAGTTTAAGTATACGGTGGATTGAGATAAAGATATTCCATACTAAAGTTATCAGTATCATATGTATCTACTTATTGGAGATTTCGTTTTAAAAGTTTAAATCGAGTAGCGAACTTAAAGTGTAAAAAAATGGTAGTAAAATTTTTGCTACAATATCCGCTCACTTGATTTCGGATTTGAATAAAGGTAGCCTAAATTCCTTTTTTTAATAGACGCCCGTACTTCGCTTGGCAACCACAGTTGCCGCAATCAGTTTAGGGGTGAAAATGGCAACTGTGGTTGCCACAAGCAAGTGAGCCATATACCTGATTATGCCATGTTTTTGGGCAGGAAACGCGTGTGGCGATGACCCACCCGAGTCGGTAATCGCCCCAAACACAAACATAATATGACGTTGGTCAGTATCATTACTGCATGTTCGTAGCATACTGCTTCCGTGCAATATTATTCAACTGCGCAAATATAACACCTATAATATACCGACAAGTACCTAAGGATATCTGGATGACATCAGTACGTTCAGTCATTTTATTGACAACAAGTACGGAAAAAAACGAATTTAGAAATAATTTGTATTCGCATGTTAAGGTTACTCTTGCCCTTACAGGTAAATTGTTTATATTTTGCATTGAGACATTGAATACTATTTTAGGAATTATTACCTAATGGTACCTAGTTGATGAAATAAGAAATGGAAGTTAATACCAAAGTTCACGCGGACAAAGTCACGGGCAAAAGCTAGTGATTTAAATAACTATCTAGAGAAAAAATCCAACAAACTATAAGATTAAAAAAAAACAAAAAACTTTATTAGCTCCTGAAAAGTAGGAATAAATATTAATACAGATTTAATGTTTATTTTGGTTAATTTACTTCTCTTTTATATTCAAGATAAATCATACAAAAAAGACAATTAATGCTTAATTTAAATCTACATAATTACTTCCGGGTGGAAAGTTTAAATGATTCTTGAATAAAGCATCTTAGAATAACATTTAAAAATGAAATTTACAAAGAAAACGCTATTATAAATTAATGATTTTCAACCAAGTATTTTTCCTGGAGTACTCGGTAAAGTTCTAAACACCGCATGCCCATGCGGGTGGCCTTAATTAATAACTACTTCAAAAACTTCATCCACAAGATCAACGCACTAAAAACTAGCTCCGAAAACCTAGCCTACTTACTAACACAAACTATATCTATACGAATTACGACTACCAATCCTAGTAGCCACTCGAGCAGAAATCTAATCTTGACTTTTGCAAATCCGAGCCGCGTCATCGGTCGACAGTAACGCCCAGAGGAAATTAAAGATTATATCCGTAGCTAGAACTTAATCCTTCAGTAATAGTAAGCCGGAAAATTGCAAATTAAAAGGCGAGGGCGTCCGTTCAAGTTTGAACCTTACTGCCCTAACATAGGATGGGAATTTGAGTGAGGGGAAAGGAAAGGATAAAAACGCTGATTCTTTATAGGTTTTGGATAGCTTCAATTAATTAAGCGTGTCCATATGACCGGACCATAGGGCATTATCGGGAGTCGTTACGAGTGAATTTCGAAGCTTTGGTTACAAAGTAAACAAGGAGGATTTTTCCATTAAAGGTCCTTTGTTGAAAAGTATTGTAACCAGTAGGTACTGATAGATTATCGGTAGGAATGTACTCGAAGAGCTTATGTTCCTAGATTGAAAGTGGCGATGATGCCACCCTAAAGTCCTCAAAGAGTGACGACACATTTTTCACTTTGCACGGAGATTGACCTGCTAGTAGTAATCTACACCGTTACAGATACAGATTGATATTGAGCAAGATGAAATAGTTAAAAAGAACAATAACCCGCGCATGATGAATGAAATCGTCATTAATTATTATTTATTAATTACTCGCGGATAAAGAATACGGGTCGGTAAAATACCGTCATATTTCCTAAAACCGTGAAAGGTTGGACAATTTTTAGGGTTCCGTAGCCAAATGGCAAAAAACGGAACCCTTATAGATTCGTCATGTCTGTCTGTCTGTCTGTCCGTCCGTATGTCACAGCCACTTTTTTTTCCGAAACTATAAGAGGTATACTGTTGAAACTTGGTAAATAGATGTATTCTGTGAACCGCATTAAGATTTTCACACAAAAATCGAAAAAAAACATTAAGTTTCATGGGTCCCCATACACATAACTGAAAGTCAAATTTTTTTTTTCATTAAAACCATACGTGTGGGGATTGGTCTTCAAAAATGATATTAAGGTTTCATAAATCATTTTTTTCTAAACTGAATAGTTTTCGCGAGAGACACTTCCATAGTGGTAAAATGTGTCCCCCCCCCCCCCTGTAACTTCTAAAATGAGAGAATGATAAAACTAAAAAAAATATATGATGTACATTACCATGCAAACTTCCACCGAAAATTGGTTTGAACGAGATCTAGTAAGAAGTTTTTTTTTATACGTCATAAATCGTAAACCACAATTTATTTTACGGAACCCTTCATGTGCGAGTCCGACTCGCACTTGGCCGCTTTTTATTTAACCCTGTCATGATCTTTATTTAATTTTACATCTAAACTGCAAAAATACAGTAAAAAAATAATGTTGCCAGGTTTGATGATGATGTTTATGGTGTTGTGACGGACGCCTGGCCGGAAACAGGCGGGCTGTCGATCGTTTGTCACGCTTTTCAGCCCGATTCCCTTAGGTTGGAGCCTCAGGTTACTGTCCCGGCGGCATTCCCACATCAACACTCTTCCATTCCTCTCGTTTTCCTGCAGAACAGAAGGACATTTTTAAGGTCGACTTCCCTCAATTCCCTCTCCTCTAACATATCATTACCGAATGTATTAAACCAACGTTGCCAGGTTTAATAATAATAGGGATGTGACGGCCCCATCGCCCATCAGATTTCTGGTGCAATCAGTCAACGTAAGGCAGCTTATGGCAGGACGTACCTGAGTGCTCCTGGGGGTGTCCTGTGGTCAGGCTGAGCCGATCGGGTGGATGGTTGGACGGGCCCCACCCCTGGCTTGCCTTAACTGGCTGTAAACAGTTTATTAGGCAGGCGTCCGATGTTTCACCCAATAGCCCAGCCACTAAGTCCATCATTTTCACCCAATAACCCGTTTTCTTTAGATTCCATCAACCAGCAATAGTCCCTATACACCCTAGCGGGTGCTGTCTCTGTATGCGTCCCATGACACGGGCAGGGACAGCATCCGCTCGGTGTACTCCTTGCATTTCATTAAATTGTCAAAAGGGACTCTACGTGTTGGCTCAGTTGGTACTTTGTAGGTACCTAGCTCCACGCACGCCTCCCAAAGGTCTGGGACATCATTGTCCCGTGAGCGGGAAAGACATAAATAATAAAATTACATGACTCCACCATGCACAAAGTTACAAATACACGGTAGGTAATTTATTTATAAACATACGTAAAATCTACTGTAGACTTGTGTGGTGGAGACTGGTGCCTGAACTAGGGGGAACTGTATGTCAGGTCACCGGTTTAAATCGGACTCGTAAAAACCCATGAAAAAAATAACGTTAACGGAGCAAGATATCGCATGAATCGTAATTTTTATCATAATATTTATGTGAAAAAAACTAATGTTTAATATTTTTTTAAATCCTATTGCGGTTACTTCATTAAGGGTGACCCGAAATTATTGACCACGAGTGTATCTTTCAACACATTCACTATGTCAATAATCGCTCGCTACGGTCGTAGCCGATCCCTTCTTTCTCGCTAAGTAGCGGAAAGCGCCCACGGCGTAGGCGCCCGCTAGGCGGATTCCTGGCAGTGAAAGTGTTAATTTATTTACTTTCAGTGCGAGAAACCAGCTACATGGGCGCTCAACTCACAGGCACTTTTCTTCCATATACGGTTGTTCGCATGCTATTGTTTTCATGACGCTAGGAAATTGCTGACAGTGAATGCGTTCACTAATTTATCACTTTCAGTGCAAGAAACCAGCTACATGGGAGCTCAACTCACAGGCAATATTCTTCCACATACGGTTATTCGCATGCTATCGTTTACATGACGCTACAAAATTGCTGACGGTGAATGCGTTCACAGAAATTCAGAAAGACCGTAATTGGGAGCTGAAACGGTTCGACTGGAGTGTTCGAACTGTTTCGAGCGCCGTTACAGTAAAAAAGGCACGTAGTTTCAACTGCAGTAATGTAAGTAGTGCAGCCGCGTTGTGTTTATGATTCAAATAACATGGCCCCTACCGTGGTTAGTGCACGAGGCATTGTGGCGAACTGCCAGATGCTTTTCAGAGTGAATTAAGCCATACCAATGGACGGAAGTCTCGGCCAATTTGGCAGTCCTTGGGAGAGGCCTATGTCCAGCAGTGGACGTCTTTCGGCTGATATGATGATGATGATGGACGGAAGTGTAGGACTGCTGCATTAGTTACATTTAAAATTACATTTCATAAATACATACCACAATATTGGCACACGAGCATACCGCCTGCGTGATGGTAAGTAGCAGTGGCGGATCGCCCATACAAGCCGATTTTCCCACCGATTTTCCTAAAATTTATTTTTAGGCAAGCCTATAGTTAGGTATATACTACCTACCTACTTATAAACTCTTTCATAACTTTTTATGTTCCAGGTTGCTCATCGAAAATTTTCACACGCCGCCACTGGTTAATCCCATATTTAATAGCCGCTGTTATCGCTGGGGGCAATAACACGCGACGTGAGCTGAATGAGATGGAGAATGGGAGTGAGAAATGGGAACTGGCTTACTTGAATATGTAGGTAAGGTTGTTCTGTGTACTGGGCCGCGACGACTTAAGCGGCTTGCCGTGCTGATATGATGGATGGGCTGAGTAGGAGTCTTCTTCTGGTTTCGAGCCGACCTTGAGCTGATGAAAGTCTTCACGCACACTGAGGGTTATAATTCACTCGCGCGCCTAGTTTTGAGCTGATGAGCCACGTAACGTCACAGTCACTACAATAAGGGTACCGGCCGGTATAATCACGACACTTTCGTAGGTTCAGGTGAGCACGGAACGCTGGGATTGAGATACACGTCAGTGCGCGACGGCGGTCAAATGGCTACTCTCGCGGCGCGTCGCTTGCGTCGGCACGTCAACGAGTGAATCGATGAATGATTGAACGAGTTACCTATATCGTCGCGCCGATGGCGCGAACATCCTGGGGGGCCCGTAGTAGAGCCTCTTCCTGAGCTGAATCCAATGGAAACCTGGCTATCTTGAGCACAGGTCTGCGCAGATGTCCACTGGCGGTGTCCAGATCCACAACTCGGATCACTCCATCCTTGCCAGGTATTGTGCGGGTAATTCGACCCAGTCTCCATTGCAGCGGTGGCAAGTTATCTTCCTTGATGAGCACGAGTTCGCCAACTTGAGGAGGCGATGAAGGGGAAAGCCATTTTGAGCGGGTTTGGAGAGTATGGAGGTAAGATCTAGTCCACAGAGTCCAAAAGCGTTGAGAGAGAGCTTGTATGAGCTGAAAGCGTTTAAGAGCAGATAACGGCCTGTCATCAAAGGACGGCTCGGGCAGAGTAGTGAGTGGACGGCCTATGATAAAATGTCCAGCGGTTAAGGGTTCAATGTCCGTAGGGTCGGATGAAAGTGGGCAGAGAGGTCTAGAGTTGAGTACAGCCTCGATTCGTGTCAGGAGTGTGGAGAATTCCTCAAAAGTAAGGTGCTGTTCACCAACTACACGATAGAACAACTGTTTCGTAGATTTGACGTTAATTTCATGTAAGGCACCGAACCAAGGCCCCTTGGGGGGGTTCAGCAACCAGGTTACCTGCTGGTTGGCGAGCTGGTGTGTGATTGCATCATTATTTTCAGCGAGGAAGTTTTGAACTTCTTTGAGATGATTTCTAGCGCCTACATAATTCGTGCCGCAATCCGATCTAATTAGAACTGGTGTACCGCGACGCGAGACAAATCTTTGCAACGCTGCAAGAAAGGCTTCCGTGGTAAGAGCGGAGACTGCCTCCAAATGAACTGCCTTCGTTGAAAGGCACACAAATATACAAAAGTACGCCTTTAACAGTTTAGCGTTCCGTAACGTGCTAGACTTAACGAGAAATGGGCCGGCAAAGTCAGTCGTGACTTGGCTAAATACAGGTTGTGGGTTAACCCTATCTGCTGGAAGGTCAGCCATAAACGGGGCTGCTGGTTGAGCGCGAGTTCGGAAACATCTAATACATTTGAACACACGGTGTCGGATCGCACGGCGAGCGGATAGTATCCAGTATTGCTGGCGGAGCATTGCGTGTAGAGTGTCAGCGCCAGGATGGCAGTGCACTCTGTGGTAATGGTCAATGATGAGGTCAACGAGCGGGCTTGAGCTGGGAAGAATGAGTGGGTGTTGAGCGTTGTACCTAAGTGACGCATGAGAGAGACGACCACCGACTCTCAAGAGCCCATCTTTCAAGAATGGGGAGAGACGCTGGAGTCGATTGCTGCAGAGTTTATTAGTGTGGAGACGATGAATGTCTTCTGCAAACTCATTCCGCTGAACAGAGCGGACCCAGAATAACAGAGCTTCTCTCCGTTCACAGGCTGTCAACGGTCCAGAGCGACGTACATCTGGGCCGTGCTTACAATTATAAATGAAGCGCTTGATACAAGCCGTCACTCCGACGAGCTTGTCAAAAGAGCTGAAGCGGGTAAGCAGATCATGATCCAGATCAGGAACTGCTATATGAGCTGGCACACTTTTTGGCTTAAGGCCTGGTAAAGCGTGATGACCCAGAGCGGCTGGCATCTGGGGCCAGGTATGAGGAGGCTCTTTGAGCCAGCTGGGAGACCACCAGAGGTCATGGGTTGATAGAGATTGGGCTGACATACCCCTGCTTGCACAGTCTGCAGGGTTGAGGTTCGTAGGGACATGCCTCCACCTAGGGCTGATCGGGCTAGACGTTATTTTAGCCACTCGGTTGGCTTCAAATGTCTGGAGTCGGTGAGGGGGCGTGTTGAGCCATGCTAACACTATTGTGCTATCTGACCAACAGGTATGTTGTTCTATAGCAATGTGAGCTGACAATTTAGCTGACAGTCGTGTCATGAGCTGTGATAAAAGAGCTGCAGCTGAGAGTTCCATTTTGGGAATTGAGAGGCGATTCTTGATAGGAGCGACCTTCGACTTGGCAATGACCAGATGCACATTGACAAGTCCATTGGCATCGAGCTCGTGCAGATAAGTGACAGCACCATAACCGGCTTCTGAGGCGTCCGCGAACCCGTGAAGTGAGTAAGTGGACGTGGGCTTGTATTTGCAGATGTGCCGAGGTAAGCGGAGATTTGAGAGTTGAGGAAGGTCTTGTGAGATGTGCTGCCATTCTGTGTGAACTTCATCGGGGGTGGGCTCGTCCCATCCCAGTTTCAGAAGCCATAACTTCTGTAAAAGTAGCTTTGCGCGGAGTATGACGGGTGTAACCCAACCATTGGGGTCGTACAGCGAAGCTACTGTGCTGAGGATTGAGCGTTTTGTGACTTGGGTCAGTGAGGGGAGAGAGATGCGATAAGTGAACTCATCCGATTGAGGAATCCATTGTATACCTAATACTTTAATGGAATTCGATTCTGGGCTGATGTCGAAGTCTTTAGGCATGTCACATTGGTCATCTGGGAACCGATTAAGGAGCTGAGAAGAGTTGGAGGTCCATTTACTGAGCTGAAAACTACCTAGGGCCAGTAAGTTAATCAACTCTGTTTGGAGCGCTTGAGCAGACTCCACAGAGTCATGACCACAGAGTATATCATCGACGAAAACTGAATTGCGTAGGACCTGAGCAGCGTGCGGGTAGTGATGACCTTCGTCATCCGCCAATTGGAGCAGAGTACGGAGGGCGTGGTACGGGCTTGAGCGTAATCCATAGGAGACGGTATTTAGTGCGTAAGTGAGCAGGGGCTGGTCCGGTGAAGACCGCCAGAGAATGAGCTGATACTGTCGTTGGTCTGGGTGGATGAGTATGTTTCTGAACATCATTCTGATGTCAGTACTGAAAACTATGGGGTGTATCCTGAAAGACATGATAATGTCAACTATATCTTGCTGGAGAGCTGGACCTGTGTGCAGGCAATCATTAAGACTGACGCCATTTGAGCTTTTACTGGACCCATCAAAGACAGTGCGTAACTTGTCGGATCCCGATTTGAAGATGCCGTGATGAGGAATGTAGAAATGAGGCTTGTTCGCGAAGGTACTTGGGTGGCATGGTGACATGTGTCCTAGGTTGAGATAGTCGCTCATAAATTCAACATATTTAGAGCGTAGGGGCGGATTTGCTTGTAGTTTCCTTTCCAGTGTAAGAAACCTGCGTAGTGCAATGGCATGAGTGTTGCCTAAGGCCGGCGCATTTGGTAGAAACGGCAGTGTTACCATATAGCGGCCTGATGGATCTCGGGTGGTTGTAGTACGGAAAATTTCCTCGCACTGCTCTTGTAATGGGCTGGTCTGTACATGAGGTTGTGGTTCTTCTGTCTCCCAGAACCTCTCAAGGTTCTTGTAAATGTCATGTGTGGGTACGTCAGATTCTGGCTGAGAGCTGGTAATATGAGCTGAGTTGGCCTGGTTTGCAGGTGTTGCATATAAGTCCTCAATGGGTCCTATCAATGCGAAGTCGAAAATCGTGCCGAAGGCTATGGGCTTCCCTCGGCCTAAGGAGACCTTAGTCCCGTCCAGAACTTGGCCGAGAACATCAGAACCTAACAAGAGATCGATTGGAGCGGGTGTGTTATATCCTTGATCTGCTAAGGGAATATTTGGCTGGCCTCTCACTTGTGCTATGTGTGGGACCTTTTGTAACGGTAGATAACCGGTAACGTGTTTTAAAATATGCGCAGTAGCCGTAATCGTGGGTGTGTCATGATGTGTAGGTCGACAGATTATTGTGATTGATGCCTTTGATTCCTGTGTGTGGTGGTTGCCCACTCCTGTGATTTTGAGTGATGTTGAGTTTTGTGGTAACTTTAAATTACGAGCCATGCGCTGAGTGATAAGTGTGAGCATACTACCGCAATCTAGCAGGGCTCGTGCTGTGTGAAACTGGCCATTTACGTCTGCTATTTTTAGCGTGACGGTAGGCAATAATATGGGCTGATTGATTGCGTGCTCATCCTGTCGTGGGTAATCACAAGAGGAATGATTCGCTGTTGGTGGAGCTGATCGCGGTGAGCGAGCTTGAGATGTCTGGGTATGGGCTGAGTGTGTGTGGTCTGCGTGTGAGTGTGTGTGTTCTGGGTGTGAGTGTGTGTGCTGATTGTCTTCCTCTTCACAGTGTTCAGTTATTGTAGGTAGTCACGATTGACCACCTGCTCGGGACGTACTGGGCGAGCGAGGGTGGTCCTGAGACGTGGGTTTCGCCTGTGAGGCGTGTGCCGAGAACGGTTGGTACTCATTAGCTGGACGCGTCCTGGGCTGTTCTCTCAGATGTGGAGGTAGGAGATGAGCGGACGAATGAGTTGGAGAAGAAGCACCGGGGCGGTGAAGAGATGTGTGGTGTCTGTCATTCCCACACTCTTTGCAAGCCTTCGTGGACTTGCACTCATTCTCATAATGGGGGCCTAGGCAGCGTCGGCAGCGGTTGCGGGCCTGAACAAAGTCCCAACGGCCTTGTATTGGTTGGTCGTTGTACCGTGGGCAGGCGATGAGCTTGTGCCCTCTTTCTCCGCAGTATGGGCAGGGCATGGTGTTGGTGGTGTTTGCGTCTTGAGGTGACGGTTGAGCTGAGTAAGTCGGCCTGTGCTGAGCTGAATAGTCTGACCGGCTCCTAACCGGGGTCATGGGACGTGATTCATGATACGCAGGCTGTCGGGGCGGGCCTCGAGGAAAGTTTACGGGAGACTGCCTGCGGTACTGAGCTGGTTGTGGCGAATGCTGAGTGAGTTGGGAGGTGCTGGGCTTGGGTGAGCTGGACCATTCGGTCTCTACACAACGCGCGTGCTCTTCCAAGAAGGTGATCAGGTTCTTGAGGGTGGGCAGAGACTGGCGTGATCCGTACTTTCGTTCAAAAAGTGTCCGAAGTTCACCTTTAAGTTTTCGCACTACTATAGACACAAAAACATAGTCACTTTCTTGCATGGGCAGATCGAGGTTATTGAGGGCGCATTGCGCGGAAATGAGCGGAGTTAAAAAGAGCGTGCGTATATCGGAGCGCACGTGAATGTTGGGCAGTTCAATGATGATATCTACAAACCGGTCGATCAAGACCCGACGATTTTCATAGCGCCGAGTTAGGATATTCATCGCTACGGCGAAATTGTCGTTGGTGAGCTGGAGGTGGGATACCATACTGCGTGCCTCGCCTGTCAGGCACGAGAGCAGGTAGTGGAGCTTTACGGCATCCGAAATGATGGTCATGTCGTCCGTTAAGCTCCTGAAGATGGTAATGAAGGACGGCCAGTCTTCAACCTTTGAGCTGAACTTTGGGAGCGTGATTTTGGGTAGCACAGTTGTAGGCGTGGCAGACGTGGAGGGGTGAGAAGTCTCTGGGAGGGCCGCAGTCACGCTCAATTTGTCGAACGCGACTAGGATGTAATTGTAGTCCGTTACCGCGGTGTCATAATGTTTTGTGTAGACGGCTTCGGTCTCGTCAGTGAGTTCCTCGTCGTCTAGTATTTCATAATAGACGTCCTCTAGCTTGGATTTATAGAGGTCTACTTTTGTGTACCGAGCCGTGAAATCCGACAATGTATATTTTTTCGTATCCTTTGCTAGTGCTGCCTCCGCAATCTCCTTGAGCAGAGTAATTGCCTTTGTTGCCTCTCGGAAGATGGCTGCTTGCGATTTGGACGGCATGGTGTTGTTTATGTGTACTTAAATGAGTTGAGAGACAAAAAAAAAATAATAAAAAAAATAATAATAATAATTTAAAAAATATGACACCCTGTATGATGACTTGTGATGAGCTGACTAACAATTGACTGTTACACCAATGTGAATTTGTCAACAAAAGATAAAAAACCAAAAAAATTGTTGCACAAAAAAAAAATTTCTCCCTGGACACCCTGTGTTTCACGATGTAAGTTACCTAATGAGTAGGTACTAATTTGAGTGAGGGAAATAAGAAACTATATTAACCACTAACCAATGTGGAGTGTTACCAAGTTGTGGCTTGTCTCTAATAGGTACTTGTCATCGGGCAGATATTATACGGTTATTGAATTTTGAGCCTTATCCTCTGAGCAGTAAGGTTGCTTTTTAATGTATTATTTTAGATCTGCGAGCTGTTCAATTGTTTACAAAAATTAAACGTTTATTTATGCCTAGTTATATGTATCTGTTACATGTATGAGCTGGAGAATGAATTTAGTACCTATGAGGTATTCGTAATTATGACGGCGCTTTAAAAATTTTGCTTTAGAATAATGATGCAATCAAACGTGTCTTTTTGAAATGAGCGGTTTCGTAAGTTATATCTATAGGTTATTCTACACACTGTCTGATTACGTTTCGAGAATGTTTGCTTTTAGAAAATAGCTTATAAAGGGCTGAAGACCGCTGTAAGTGATCGGTAACTCAGGGTAGCTACCTACAGAACGGACGGAATGTTCTCGAATGTGCAGAATTTCGTAGGCAAATAAATGAGATGTGGTACTTTTTGGTAATGTACCTTTGTTTGAAATGGGCTGAGTTTACATGTAATGTTATATATTACGTTATGAGTTGAATAATTTGGGCGAAAGAATTAATTTTTTTTTTTTGAAATGTGGGTGGATTTTTTACCTAACTGGGTGTGCTTTTTCGAGCAAAAGAAAGACTGCTTATCCAAAGGGCTGGTGTGGGTGGGGTTTTTCGAAGGACCAAAGAATACCGGTTCGAAGGAACAAAGAATGTTATCGCTGGGGGCAATAACACGCGACGTGAGCTGAATGAGATGGAGAATGGGAGTGAGAAATGGGAACTGGCTTACTTGAATATGTAGGTAAGGTTGTTCTGTGTACTGGGCCGCGACGACTTAAGCGGCTTGCCGTGCTGATATGATGGATGGGCTGAGTAGGAGTCTTCTTCTGGTTTCGAGCCGACCTTGAGCTGATGAAAGTCTTCACGCACACTGAGGGTTATAATTCACTCGCGCGCCTAGTTTTGAGCTGATGAGCCACGTAACGTCACAGTCACTACAATAAGGGTACCGGCCGGTATAATCACGACACTTTCGTAGGTTCAGGTGAGCACGGAACGCTGGGATTGAGATACACGTCAGTGCGCGACGGCGGTCAAATGGCTACTCTCGCGGCGCGTCGCTTGCGTCGGCACGTCAACGAGTGAATCGATGAATGATTGAACGAGTTACCTATATCGTCGCGCCGATGGCGCGAACAGCCGCATATTTAATCGTATAGCAAAACATAATTTGAGAGCAATCAGAGTATAGCTTTGAGGTTGTTAAGCCAGCTGTCAGAGCATGCAGATCGTCAGCAGGTCCAAGGTAGGAGTGAAGAGGACAGCGCCGGAATATGTGCTCAGTGGTTTGATCTACCTCTCCGCACTCGCCGAGTGGAGAATCCTTCCACCCCCATGCACTTATGCTGAAAGGCATTGACCCGTCCATGTCCAATTCGCAACCTGTTCAGGCAGCACCAAAGTTTGCGAGGGAGATTCTATTCAGCCGCCACTGGTAAGTAGACATCGTAACCTATGGACGCTTGTAACTTAAGAAGAGTCGCCAGCGCGTCGCTGACCTGTCATTGATTAGAGGACTCGTTGTGTTAACTCTGGAGAAAGGTTTCTCACTCTCAATCTCAACACAGCGCACCTTTGGGAACTGGGTTGTTATTCGGAACGCGCTGATGGACCTTACCTCACCTTTCACGCCTTACCTCTACCTAAGCATAGTTACTACGAATTGCAGCGACTATATATTTGTCTATATAGCGGCAATAACGGGACTGTGGAGACTAAAACAAGATTAAAAATTGCAATTGGCATATTTTTTGCTGTCAAAGCGCAGGATTAGGATTAAGATTTTTGGAGCGTCAACATATAGCCTTTAAGCTTACGCTTAAATTAAATGTGTATCTGCTAAGCGCCCCTTGGATATCATTCCAGCACTTAGATGCCGCAAACTTGAAGCTACCTCAGAAAGCAGCGGTTCGGTGCATAGGTATTATGGCCATTGCCTTGAATCTGCGCACACTTTTTGACCATACCAGTTTATGAAAAAGGTAATGGTAAAGGTAGTGTGGTAGTGGTAAGCCACCCCGAAAAGCAGAGTTGGAAGGTGCAGGCGCCGGCGTGCAGACATGTTACTCACAAAATTTAGTACGTGATTCTCAAAGCGCAAATTCTCGTCCATAAGAAGGCTGGTTGGTTGCTTCTACCACCCGCTCTATTTGGTTCGCCCATGACGGCGACATTTCCGGAAGTCAGAGCATCAAGGGTATTACGGATTTGATGTATCGAACATGCTCACAAAGCTTCACGAGAATCGGGTGAAAAATGCGACCTGTAGAGGAGAAAAGCGGGACAGCCGGACATACGAAATAATTTCAGCCTAAGCTGAAACGGAGAACATGATTCGTTCGCTTCGCTCGCTCGTTCAAAAATAATACAAATACTTAGTCCGTAAGCCCACTCCCAATACCAACCAACTCTCAACCGTCAAACGTGTATAACGTTGTCAACGCCAACGTGCCAGCTATGGCACCGTCTGCCAAGTACTTCGGGCCATTTCAGGACTGACAGACTTAGGTGTACTCTCTCTCGGATAAAGGGCTAAATGATGGCATATATCTCGTACTGTTGTCACATGACGTAAATTTTAGGCCAATTTTAGGTGCGATCTTCTGATTCTTGCTCATGTGACGTAGTTGTGTTGTCATGAGACGTAGGCGTATTGGGAGTGGGCTTATAAACGCTCTATGAGGTTACTCGACGCCAGGTCACTACTTCCTTGGTCAATTAGTACCTACTTTTTACTATTTATAATTTTCTCATCATCAGAAGTTTCTATTCGTCCCTTGAAACACTGTTCTAGAAGTTCTTGAACGCGTGGTAAGACTCACAAACACATTCCATTCCACAATAACGTTGCATCGTCATAGTGGGCAACTTTGTTTAATTCGAACAGCGACAGCTGCATCGTGCCACTTACGAGTAATGTTTATGACTAGCGCTAAACTTTGCATTGTTTTTTGACCGACTTCAAAAAAGGAGGAGGTTCTCAATTCTTCGGAATCTTTTTAGGGTTCCGTACTCAAAGAGTAAAACGGGACCCTATTACAAAGACTCCGCTGTCCGTCTGTCAGTCTGTCTGTCTGTCTGTCTGTCTGTCCCCAGGCTGTATCTCAACAACCGTGATAGTTAGACAGTTGAAATTTTCACAGATGATGTATTTCAGTTGCCGCTATAACAACAAATACTAAAAAACAGAATAAATAAATATTTTATTTTATTTTTGTTTTTTTTATTTTTCAATCTTACACAAATCGGCTTAGTCCCAAACTAATCAAAGCTTGTACTATGGGTACTAGACGACGATAAACATACTTATAAAGATAAATCAATACTCCATCATCCATGACTCCGGAACAAATAGTTGTGCTCATCACACAAATAAATGCCTTTACCAGGATTCGAACCAGGAACCTCCGGCTTCGTATGTAGGGTCACTATCAACTAGGTTACAGGACCCAAACGGAATTTTTTGCCGTTTTTATAGATAATGGTACGGAACCCTTCGTGCGCGAGTCCGACTCGCACTTAGCCTGTTTTTTTAAGTATGTTCTGTTTTTTGAAGACGCCTTGACCGATTTGGAAAATTCTTTTCGTTTGAAAGGGTAATTCCCAGGTGGTCCAATGGTCATCAGGTTAGGATCTAATGATGAGATCATGGAGAAATCGAGGAAACTCTTAAACTTTTATAAGTACACTTGAAGCGGAGTACAGATCAATCACGTAAAATTCGAACGCGCGTTAGGACAATCCAACTGTCATTTTATATAAAAATTTGGCAGTTAGATTTACCTAAGGTGCGTACAATGCGTTACGTGATCGACCTGCTGAATTAAAGTCGGTTAAAACTTTTTTTAGCTGAGCAAGATAACGTGCGTAACGTAAATAAGTGCAGCAGAGCGGTAAAAACCCCATTGCCTTGCCTTACAATCAGGTTTTGTCAGTAAGTATTCGAACCATCGAAACTTTAATATTACGAGTAACAGAGCCATACCGTTGAGCGTGAATTGGAAAAAATCGCGTTCTTTGAAATGCCGTTTTGATTAGATTACGAAATATAAAATAACGTGCACAAAGTATGAAATCTGGAAGTGTCAAACAATGTCATCAATTGCGAAGCATCATGTTGTAGCACGTTCCCTAAATTTCGTGTCACCCGTTAAGCCTCGGACATATTGAGAGGAAAGTTACTTATATAATATTTAATATAGAGTATTTCCATGTATTTCTATTAGTACACCTTAGAAAGAGACCAGAAGTCTATCTCACAAAGACAAGGAAGTATAAGACCAGCACGGCTACTCGTAGCACAGGAAAAATCTGTCTGTGTTCTAAATAGAGGTATAACATATCTGAGGGTCCGCGGGGCCTCTTAATATGAATCCTTAGATTGTAAATAAATTGCCGCCATCTTGAAATTCTTTAAATACAGCCCGATTTGATTCAAAATCGGTATCTGAAGGTCCGAGGGGCCTCTTAATATGAATCCGAGCTTAGATTGTAAATAAGTTGCCGCCATCTTGAAATTCTTTAAATACAGCCCGATTTGGTTCAAAATCGACATTTGTGGGTCCGCGGGGCCTTTTAATATGAATCCGAGGTTGGATTGTCAAAAAGTCTATGTCTCGCGCGTCAGACAATTTGCGCTCGGTCTTGTGCGTGATATTTTAGTCTTTTGCTAACCGTGCTGAGCTCCTTTTTAGGGTTCCGTACCAAAAAGGTAAAAAAGGAACCCTTATGGTGCGACTCTGTCCGTCTGTCCGTCTGTCATTACGTTAAATATCTCAGGAACTACTTATGCTATCTATTTGAAATTTTGAACAACTGTTAAGAAGGTTAAGACACGTGTAACATGGCAAATAAAAAATTTAAATATACATTTTTATTTTCTGTGTAAATGACGAATATGAGGGGGGTTAAAAATTCAATTTCTAGTAAATAGATCAAGTGGGGTATCGTATAAAAGGGCTCGAGTTATTTTCTACAGTGGTTACATTTTGTGATTTATAAATGAAAATGTTGAAAAATATACCTTAACCCCACCCTTATCTCCGAAGTTTACCAAGTGAAAATTCTGAAATAGCGTTTTTTTTTATTTATCAACAAGAATTAGCGTAGCTATTCAGCGAGGTAATGCTGCCAGCATCTTCAGCACAATGCCACAGGAGCCATTTTTAGATTAAGTTTAGATGTATTTTATATTTAATTTTGTTTTTAGTAATTAGTTTAGTTAATACTTATTCTTTTATAATATTTTGTATGTCTTCCGAAATATAAGATTTTTTTAATTAAATTTGTAATCTACTTACTTTTGTATGTAATTTTATGTCTTCAAATTCTTATGAGATATATCTTTAAAGTCCCTTCTTTCAAATAAAACATAAATAATCGAAATCTGTTCACGTGATAAAAAGCTATCGCTGATAAACAAACATACTAGGTTGTAAGTTGTTAGTACCAAAATGCAGATGGCGCTTTGCAACGGTAACTTCTACTATGAGCTGTTTAAGATTGTTCAGGAATGAATGGGGTCCTGACATGACGTGTATGGTGTACGAAAGTTTGTACGGAACCCTCGGTGCGCGAATCAGACTCGTACTTGACCGGTTTTTCTCCTTTTGCTTGTGGAAAAGAGAAGGGCAGAATGCTATCGATGTGTTTTGTAGTTGACTGTTGACTAATGTCGTGGGACACGTCAACAAAAGTTAGGATTGTCGGTTATCGTTGGGGACCTTTTTTTAAGCGAGAGAGACACTTTAGCTATAAATTTCATCCCTGGTGCCGACCTTGCCAAATTAGGTTTTAGAAAGTTTAAGATAACAACAGTGTTATCTTAGTAGTTAAATCATGGGAGAGACTTCAGTCATCAGGACCTATAATTAGCACGACCCTGCTCTACCCTGTGCCTTAATCTCAGGTCAGTGGGAATAAAACTAAGTTGTTGACTGAACCTCGCCCCATAATAACATAAGGGATTCAGATTGTAAGTTACCAGTTTATCCAGAGGAATATACAGTTGATTAGATTTTACTTTGTTTTCTTTATCATACAAAGCTTTACCTGGGTTTTATCTACAAAGACTGACCATCATTTTGTAATTAATATTAGTTTATAAATTTCTGTTAAGTGGTGTTTTTAAAGGGGCAATTAAGCCGGGGAAAACATCAAAGCTTACAGTGGCAACCATTATAAGAGCACGTTTCCATTACGAGAGCTTCCGGTATCTGTAGGTATCTCGGAGACTCACAACCTATTTGTCGTATCTGTGTGTACCCCAAACCTAACTTGCTTCAAATACCAGCGCCATAGGCTAAAGTTACACTTAATTCTTCGTTACAAAAGTTGGGCTGATAACACCGAGGGAAGGGGCGTTTATGATGTGTAGGTATTATTATTCACGTGTAAAGATTATGCATATTCATCCGCAATTATAAGTCAGATCACGGACTCTCGTACTCCCATTTGCTATCCCATCCATTTAACTGAAGTCCTGGGTTCGAATCCCAGTTCGGGTATTTATTTGTGTGATGAGCATGAATATTTGTTCCTGAATCATGGATGTTTTTATATGTAGTTATTTATTTATCTATTATATTCTTAAATATGTTTATCGACGTCTACTAAGTACAAATAGTTCAAGGTTTGCTTAGTTTGGGACTAGGTCGATTTGTGTAAGATAATCCGCAAATTTATTCGTTGTTTATTTGCTAAAATCTTGACCCACTTTCGAATTCACTTTCATGTCTTTTTATACCTATACATTTTCATCGATTTAGGGTAGGTACTTTTGACCTAATCCTTGTTTAGAAATTTTCCAATTTGGTCGGAGAAAGTTTGGCGAGGTCTGCACCATCCAAATGTCCCAACAACTTTTTCCGTTTCCTCATACATTCGCTTTGTTAATCACATTTTTAATGTTTTGCTCTACTAACATAGGTCATTAAGTATTTTTTTTTTTTTCCTTTTGCTTACTAACAATCTATGGACCACCATGTTGTCTGAAAATAAATATATATATATATATATTTTTTTTTAACTTCCGACGCAAAAAGAGAGGTGTTATAAGTTTGACGTGTCTGTGTATCTTGTGTATTGTCCAAAAACTGAAGTGATCGAGATGGTCCTTAGCTACGTTTCAACAAAATCGGTTCAGCCAGTTTTGAGATATTGAACTTTGAAATGAAAATGTCGGGCTTTAAAACTTTTCTAAGTTGGTATTATTTAAATCCTTAATAAGTAGATGGGCTAGCACTAATTGTTACCAAAGTCGCGTGACGCGCGACTAGCTGTGTAGAGTCAAGTTCTCCAATACAGACAACCTTTTAAAAGTATTTTTCTACACATTTGCTCGTAACGTGCCTCTTATTGTGCCGCTTTTAGGCTCATAATCCTGGGTATTAAACACGCGTGTTTTACAACATTACGACACTCGTGTAGTTATGTTTATATCCCGATTAAGACGCGTTGGCACCTTGCAGCAAGGTGTATGTATGGACTCGGCGCATTCTTAAATTGACCGGGTTATACAGGTTTGTTTTTAATTCTCGGCAAATGGATTCTTACTCGACTAAACAAATTAAATCCTTCTTGTGAATTAATTGATTATTTCTTCTTGGATATGATATAGACACGTTTAATTTAGTAAAACTATTTACATTTGATAACATTTTACATGAATTTATATTGAATAACAAAATATTTATTTTATTTTGTATTGGCTGTTTAGAGATTTCATCTAAGCCTATCTGCGGGCGCACTGCGCGAACTTCACGAAAAAAAAATAGTTGCGCGCGATGATGCGTGTTTGGTTATTATTAAAAATGTTGACTCGTGGTGAATAGCAAAGTGATAAATATAATTGACGCCAATGTACTTTCTTGGAGATGTGCAAATGTATGTGAGTTCAAACCTGTTGTCATCAATATTTAACTAAAGGAAACAACTTAGGAGCCTGTAACATTTTCATTTTATGAAAAGGATTTTTTACTCGCAAATGTGTTGAAAAACGTCGTATGACACGCGTGAGCTTTGATAATTACATCCTCGGCTCTATTATAACGCTCACCTGCGGTTCGCGTGACAATTCCGCCTCTGATGTAAAGATCAACATAGCTTACTTGTATCATAATGTACTATTACACATGTGTCTTATATAATTATGTCCGTAACCATAAAAAACTGTGTATGCGTATAGATATTTTGAAACGTTGAGTGTATAGAACGAAGAACTTGACTGCACAAACTAGAAAAAAACCTGTGAAAACTTTAGCTGGAACTATCACGGTATCAGTGAGATACAGCCTGGTGACAGACAAACGGACGGACGGACGGACGGACGGACGGACGGACGTACGGACGGACAGCGGAGTCTTAGTAATAGGGTCCCGTTTTAATATTTGAGTACTGAACCCTAAAAAGAGAGGTTGGTGGCGTCACTTGATTTGTAGATATCTCTGTTTCTTCCCACAGAATAATTTGTATTTCTTCGAGCGTTTTTTATTCATTAATTATTGTACGAGCTAGGGAAGCGAACGGAGTCCTCCGTTTCAGCTTGGGCCAGAATTCGTTCGTATGTCTGGCGTCTGTCCGGCTATTCTCCTCTACAGGTCACATTTCTCAACCAATTCTAGATTTGTAGATATCTCTGTTTTTTCCCACAGAATGATTTCTATGTTCTTGTGTTTCTTCGAGAATTTTTTATTTGTTAATTATAGGTACCTACTTCTAATGACAAGGAACAAACAACACTACTCAACTCAATAATTATTGGCGTCGAGTATAAGGCTAGCATTAAATAAATATTTTCCACCGTTCCGTGGTTAATGAAAAATCATGGAACAATCAGGAAGCATAGTTGTAAAAAGTCGTAAATCGTTTCCCCCATGTGGAGCGGTCCAGGCCACAGGAGCTGGCGTTCGTCTTTGCGCTAATAATGTTTATAAATGCATTTATATTAATACATATTTGACATTCTGTATTGATAAAATATAATGAATAATACGAGTATGTACACATTTACCTATATGTCCGGGATGTTGGCGTATCCAATATGTCCTCGTTCACTGACGTTTCAATGATGACATTTCTAGAATTATAGTAAAGCACGTTACGACCGGAGTCACGATGAATGTACAGTCCAGGGCAGCAATATGTATACACCACAAAGTCTCAAAAATATGTATATGTATGTGTTGTAGTATACATACTTATGAAGCTTTGAGTGAATACATATTGGTGCCCTTGACTGTACATATGTATAGGCATAAGGCGCTGAATGCAACTTTTCCTCCCCGACATATCGAATTGACATAGTAATAATATGCAATTGTGATTTATAATATGTGATATGGAATATTTCTATAATATTATGAATATATACCCTGCTGGTCACCTTAAGGAAACTGTTAAGTTTAAATTGGAATTCAATTATAATTACATAAATAAATTTCATAGGTTTGAATATCTGAAACCAAGTTACGCACAAGGAAACTTTTTTACGTTACTTATTTTATTTTATTTTTATTTATTAGAAGACCAACAGCTTTTAACATTCAATATAGGCTTACATCTAAGATACAATTGTCGAGCCCGAGCCAATGACAGGTCTCCCTAACAGATACAGGAAGAAACGGATTTGCTTAAAATATGTTAGGTTAATGAGTAAATATTACAAATATTACAATCTTTTATCTTCTTTATGCGTGCGTGTGTGTTATAAAATAATGTTAAATTTAACATTGTGTTAAATTGAATAAAATAATAGAAAAATACAACTTTAACTGTTATGAAAAGTCTAAATTCCATTTAAACCGAGTGTACAACAGAATTGTTGCATATTGGGCGGCACGAGAATAGACATCGCAATATAAGTATATATTTAACTATACTTAATTAAGGTCATCATCATCATCGTCATATCAGCCGAAAGACGTCCACTGCTGTACATAGGCCTCCCCCAAAGAGTACCACAATGACTGGTCTTACGCCGCATCCAGCGGACTCCCGCGACCGTTACCAGGACATCAGTCCACCTTGTGGGGAGTCTACCCACGCTGCGGCGTGCGCCTGCCGGTAATTGGTTCGTTTGTCCTCACGTTCATAGGTTCGATAGAAAGTTCAATTTTTTTATTTAAGTGGCAAAGCCGCATGTTTCGTCTTTCCGCTCACGATTTGAATGAACAATAGGAATAATATATCTCTCTCTCTAGCTAGCTATACAGGGTGGAATTTCATAAACTGTACATAATAAAAGGAGAAAAATTTCTGCCAATTTCATCGGTGAAACCGTGTTTTTTTTTTTTTTCTAGTCATTAGTTTTTTTTTTACAGAATTTTGAAAATTTTTGTAAAAACTCGGGTAATACACCTAATTCAGACGGTATAACTTTTGATCCAATGGTCCTAAAATGAAAATAAAAAATGCAGAGTATTACCAAGGGACAGGTTAATAATTCTTAATAACAATAAAAAACTAAGTAGAAGAGAAAATCCGCAAAAAAAATTATTGTTTTTGAAAAATGGATACAAAAATTACGAATTTTAAAAGAAAAACACAATTTTCTGAAAAAAACGCAGATTTAGTTACCATTTTTTTTGCTTAGTATTAAACCTCACTTAATGCCGATTCTAAAACCGTTTTTAAACTGTCTCAGACTTTGAAAATGACGCTATGGGAAGGGAAAAGCGGAGGGTATTTTTTGTCAGAGAGATCGCGCACTCGATGCGGGGGGTGTGTGTCCGCGTGGGCTCGCCCTTCGGGCCTTCGGCCCTCGGGCTCGCGTAGAGAGCGTGCTCTGAAGAGACGCTTCGGGCCTTCGGCCCTACGCGGAGCTCGGCCTTCGGCCTTCGCGTACCTGGAAGCTCACCTTCGGGCCTTCGGCCCTCAGGTTCGCTTAAAGACACTTGGGGGGCGTAGGGTTTCCGCAAGCGCGCTTTGAAGGGACGCTTCGGGCCTTCGGCCCTACGCGGAGCTCGGCCTTCGGCCTTCGCCTGCCACGAAGCTCACCTTCGGGCCTTCGGCCCTCAGGTTCGCTTTTAACACACTCGGGGGTTAGTGAGTGGTAGCACAACCTTAAACTCCCGCAGCTCGGCCTACGGCCTCGCAGGACGCTTCGGGCCTTCGGCCCTACGCGGAGCTCGGCCTTCGGCCTTCGCCTACTACGAAAGACACTCGGGGGCATAGACGCACAGTCCTATACTCCCGCAGCTCGGCCTACGGCCTTCGCGTGCCTCGTTTTCTCCTGACACAATTGATCTCCGGGAAGGAGTCATGGTGGGGGTTAGGTTTTGATATGGGTGTATAGATGTCGGCGAGGTTACCACCAGAAAAATCTGACTTCTTCGGATTTGGCTCTAAGTAAAAAATTGCTCTACTGCCCGGCTAAACGGTAACAGCTAGGTTAGGGGTGCTCGACCAAATGTCATAGAAAACTGCGTGCAGTGTTTGTTGGCGGAAAAAAAATTAAAAAAAAACGAAGTTTTTTTTTTAATTTTTTTTTCAAAATGGTCCTAGAGCTTTGAAATTTGGCTAGCGGGATTCTGTAGGGCTCTAGATTCTGAAAATATTTTTTTTTTTTTTTAGCTCTAAAAAAAATTTTGTATGGGGAATTTTTTCGTTTTTTTTTTTCCGGCCAAACCGCTTGACTTTTGAATAGGGGTCTCGACCAAATGTCATAAAGGTTCCCAAGCGGTTTGGCCGGAAAAAAAAAACGAAAAAATTCCCCATACAAAATTTTTTTTAGAGCTAAAAAAAAAAAAAATATTTTCAGAATCTAGAGCCCTACAGAATCCCGCTAGCCAAATTTCAAAGCTCTAGGTCCATTTTGAAAAAAAATTGCACGCAGTTCTCTATGACATTTGGTCGAGCACCCCTAACCTAGCTGTTACCGTTTAGCCGGGCAGTAGAGCAATTTTTTACTTAGAGCCAAATCCGAAGAAGTCAGATTTTTCTGGTGGTAACCTCGCCGACATCTATACACCCATATCAAAACCTAACCCCCACCATGACTCCTTCCCGGAGATCAATTGTGTCAGGAGAAAACGAGGCACGCGAAGGCCGTAGGCCGAGCTGCGGGAGTATAGGACTGTGCGTCTATGCCCCCGAGTGTCTTTCGTAGTAGGCGAAGGCCGAAGGCCGAGCTCCGCGTAGGGCCGAAGGCCCGAAGCGTCCTGCGAGGCCGTAGGCCGAGCTGCGGGAGTTTAAGGTTGTGCTACCACTCACTAACCCCCGAGTGTGTTAAAAGCGAACCTGAGGGCCGAAGGCCCGAAGGTGAGCTTCGTGGCAGGCGAAGGCCGAAGGCCGAGCTCCGCGTAGGGCCGAAGGCCCGAAGCGTCCCTTCAAAGCGCGCTTGCGGAAACCCTACGCCCCCCAAGTGTCTTTAAGCGAACCTGAGGGCCGAAGGCCCGAAGGTGAGCTCCCAGGTACGCGAAGGCCGAAGGCCGAGCTCCGCGTAGGGCCGAAGGCCCGAAGCGTCCCTTCAGAGCACGCTCTCTACGCGAGCCCGAGGGCCGAAGGCCCGAAGGGCGAGCCCACGCGGACACACACCCCCCGCATCGAGTGCGCGATCTCTCTGACAAAAAATACCCTCCGCTTTTCCCTTCCCATAGCGTCATTTTCAAAGTCTGAGACAGTTTAAAAACGGTTTTAGAATCGGCATTAAGTGAGGTTTAATACTAAGCAAAAAAAATGGTAACTAAATCTGCTTTTTTTTCAGAAAATTGTGTTTTTCTTTTAAAATTCGTAATTTTTGTAGCCATTTTTCAAAAACAATAATTTTTTTTGCGGATTTTCTCTTCTAGTTGGTTTTTTATTGTTATTCAGAATTATTAACCTGTCCCTTGGTAATACTCTGCATTTTTTATTTTCATTTTAGGACCATTGGATCAAAAGTTATACCGTTTGAATTAGGTGTATTACCCGAGTTTTTACAAAAATTTTCAAAATTCTGTAAAAAAAAAACTAATGACTAGAAAAAAAAAAAAACACCGTTTCACCGATGAAATTGGCTGAAATTTTTCTCCTTTTATTATGTACAGTTTATGAAATTCCACCCTGTATATTCATATTCAATTTATTCATAAAACCGGTTTAAATGTCATATCCCACATGGTCAGCTTTCTTCGTCTCCACTTCGCCCTGTCCTCGTCATCGGTTTCGGATAGCTTACGCTCTCTTATGTCGGCTATCTTCGACCAGAGATGGAAAGTCGTAGTGCCAAGTTACCAACACAGTTTGGCGGCGTTCTCTAATCGGAATGGGAAGAATGTATCAAATTCTTCAAAAACAGACTCTGCTAACCGCTCCAGGTTATTAAATTGCGTCGTAATACAGTTAGTTAGTGAGACCCGCCCCGCAATATACGACATCGTAAACTAGCGACGCTAAGCTTTGTCCTGCTTTATTATTGCAAAAACAAACGACTCCCAATTGTATATTGCAATCATCAATCTAGCGGCAAACTTTAAAGTGGCGCTCATGAATTTTTAAAACATATTTTTTCGGTAATAGTTGCTGGTTGTTTCTATGGGTGATAATTAATACTATGTCTGTAAGAAAACGACAAGAAAACACCCCTTAAGGCAATAAACGAGTCATGACTCTAAGTGGACGAAGTCACGGGCAAAAGTTAGGCTTTACTAATATTATAAAGAGGAAAAGTCTGTGAGGTTGTAAGTTTGTTTGTGGGGGATAATACCCGAATAAATAAAATAAACCGATAAAAAACATCTGTATATAGAATTGACCTTCAGTCCATTACATTGGCTATATTATCACACCATCTATCTGGGTTCCCTGTAATCAGGCCTTTAAATAGCGCTATTTTCGCATAGCGCTATCGTTTATAACGTTATTTTTCCTTTAGGCTTTTTAAAGCGTTATACTCAAAACGATATTTGAGGCGCTGTAGGTATAGCGGCATTCGTTATAAATGTAAACCAATATATAAAAGTTTCGCCTACTCGTGCGATGTCTGCGCGGCTCGCATTTTGAAACGATATTATAACGTTATTCGACCCGTATTTTATATTGTTATGATATTCATTGTGTTACGATATCTATATCTTTATGGAGGATACTGCTTTTTGTTATTACGATATTTTTCAACGTAACAAAATATATCGTTATGATATCGCTATTTGCTATAACGTTAAACGCCTGGCCTGTAAGCCAGTCTTTTATAAACAACCAAAGTTTCATGATACCTATATTACGATACCCGTAAGAGGTACCTATTAGTATTGGTATTTATAAATTCATCATCATCATCATCATATCAGCCAAAAGACGTCCACTGCTGGACATATGCCTCCCCCAAAGAGTGCCACAATGGCCGGTCCTGCGCCACCCGCATCCAGCGGACTCCCGCGACCTTTACCAGTTCATCAGTCCATCTTGCGGGGGGCCTACCCACGCCGCGCCTTCCGGTACGTGGTCGCCACTCGAGAACCTTTCCGCCCCAACGGCCATCGGTACTACGTGCACCGTGCCCCGCCCACTGCCACTTAAGTTTAGCAATTCGGAGGGCTATATCGGTTACCTTGGTTCTGCTGCGGATAGCCTCATTTCTGACACGGGCATAATGTTTCAATTCGACTTACTGGAAATACACCCTAGAGAAATATCTTGTCTATTTCGATCCCGTGCCCGACTGTACACGGCCCCCAAGGGTGAAAGTAGCACGTTTATCTGTGGCCTTATATAAATGTTTATTTTATCTAGAATACTTTTAAAGTGCAAATCACTGTAAATGCTTTTGTGCTAGTGAAGATTGGTGCAATGTATGTATAGTACTTACCTATTACCTACCTACACTATTTTCTTTACTGAACAATGGTGAAAAAGCTGTATCTGATGAACCGTGATAGTTAGACGCTTGAAATTTTCACAGATGATGTATTTCGGTAACCGCTATAACAACAAATACAAAAAAAAAAAAATATTTAAGGGGGCTCCCATACAACAAACCTGAATTTTTTGCTCGTTTTTGCTCGATATTGCCTACGGCAACAGGGAGACGCTTGATTTCACAGATGATGTATTTCTGTAACCGCTAAAACAACCAATACTAAAAATCAGAATAAAATATATATTGAAGGGGAATCCCATACAATAAAAGTGATAATTTTACTCGTTTTTGCTCGATATTGATAACAGCATCAGGTAGACGCTTTAAATCTTCACAGAACATTTAGATATTCACTTTAAATATAAATATTAAATTAAATTAAAACAAATATTTAAGGGGGGTTCCCATACAACAGACATGATTTTTTACCGTTTCTATAGAGAATATAATTATAATTTGACAAAAAAAAACCTTAAATATCCATGCTAGAATCAAGTAACTTGAGATACGGTGTTTTATGGTTATTTTGGGATAAGGTGTTTTATGGTTATTTTGAATAATTAATGTATACAGTGACCAAAATAAAAACAAGTAGGTATCTATCAATTTACTTGATTTTAACTTGAGTATTTTTTTGGACATAATAACGACTTAAAAAAAGTAACTACCTTAAGTTGTTTGATTTTAGCGAGTTTGTGATTGAGAAAAACAGGTATTTAATTTCGGTTAGGTATTTATTTACCTACTTGGTTGTCTCAAGTTACTTGAAATCGTTTTTATTATTATTAATTCATTTATTTTCAGATAATACAATCCATAGTTATTCATTAATAGTTAGTAACAGTTAATAGCTTAAGAATATGACTACGTTAGTGTAACATAATAAAATTAATTAATTAAATACATTCATTTTACATTAAAAATGGGTACCCTGTCCCCCATATGAATTGTGTTCCAATGTTTTACAACTGGGCAGTCAAATTTTTCCAAAACGCTGTTCAGGAGGCTGTTGTCACTGTCCCTCACTCGCCGCATCAGGGATGCTACTCGCTTCCGTAATATTGACCTGAAGCCATCCACTACTCACCTCCATAAACATACCTGATGCGCTACAGTGTCTTGGTAGTCCCAACAGCATCCTATTTACCTATCCCATCCCATCCCATCCTATTTTATTTTATTTTAACCAATAAATAAAAAACTACACACAACTTGAAAAAAAATATCATGGTTTTGTGCGTCTTGACCCAGAGTATCGAATGAGCCAAAAAACCGTTTTTTTAAAAAGAATGGACTTGTTTTAAATTTTGAGCAGTCAAAATGTCTTCCAAACTGCGTGCTTCGCCGCGCTAAAAGCTAAAGTGAAGGAATTAATTCACTGTAGGTAACACTAACAATAAAAGTCTACAGAATACGCTGCTAAGTGAACTAGACACCATACATTTTCATAAAAACCATTCTTCACCGCGCGTTGCGCTAGGGCGCCCCCGCGGAGAGGCGTCGGCTAAATCCGCAATAGAATCTATTACGGTTGCCTGAGAGACGGCAAATTTGGGATTTCCTGGCTTGTAACGGAAGTGTGTTTGTGATGTTAGGAAACATGACAGGTAATTTAAAATTGTGCGGGACAGGTATGGCATAATATTTTTACCGACTTCAGAAAAGGAGGTTCTATGTTAGACCGTGACTCTAAACTGAAATCTTTATTTTACTACCGAACGTTATGATTTGATACAATACCAGAGTTTTTGAGTCCAAAATTATATTTGTAGCACGGATAATGAGGATAAGTGATTACTGTTTGTTAATTGACAGGTACTTTGCACATAAACAACGTTTAGTAGGTAACGACAATGACAGTCTGGAGGATCTATACCTACCCTATTATCTGGGGCACGGCAGTGCCCCCGCCTAAACGAGTACCTTAATCCAGATAAGATTATTCGAGAAAAATATCGTTAAAAAAGTACGTTAATCGTCGTGCGATTGCAAGGAAAACGAGTTTGTAACGCGAAACCATTAATTGGTGCTGTTATATTTGAACAGTGGGTACTTAATAACCGAACTATGTAAAACTAATAAAATTTTTCCCTTTTATATCTATACATATTATAAAACAAAGTTGGCGGCCGAGCTTCTCTGGATTGATAATCCTAGATAAACAAAGAAACGTACCTAGACGTTTTTGTCCGTTACAATTATTATGTTCTATGAATGAGAATGAGGTATAGGTAATAGCGGCCGAAGAGCAGAAGGTTTCTCGTAAATAACTGCCTTCTGACAGCCTGCAAGTCCTGCAACCATCAATAATTCTCCATGTCCATTTCTAGACACATTTCTCACGATCCAAGTTGGCACTCGAGACATACCTTTTATAATTGCACAATATGTCGGCACGTGCCCGTCTCGGAAGAAGGATGGTGATACATCTCCCCGATAATCAGGGAGACGGGAATTGGATCTGCAAATTAAGTTTAGAGCCGGGAGTGCGGGATTTTTAAAAAATAGATCCGCTGTCGAGCTTGCAAAATGTTTAACAATCGGAGAGTGATGTCAGTTATATCTGTGATTTTGCGTATAAAAAAGGCAGGTGCAAAGTTTAGGTTTTTTACAATCACTGGATTGCTGATTTTGTTTGTATTCTGCTAGATAATTATCAGATTTACTGTCTGATTTAAAAGTAATATTGAATGTAGGTGCTTAATTACTCATTTTTGCAATACGAGCACGAGATTAAATTTTAGAGATCAGTTTCGCATTTCATAAATAAGAGAACTTATTATTTATTTATCGTATGGCAATAACAATTCACTCTTTTAATAATAAGATGAATAAAAACATAACAATAAACACGTCGTCATTTGCGTCAATAATATGCCTGCAACAGCCATATTTTATCCCAATATCGTTGTTTCGGGGGATATTTTACGACTCCTTAAAGAACACTCATGGAATAATCGAGTTACGCTCTTAATGGCTATTATTTCCCCTCATCCCGGACTTTTGTGAAGAATATCGGGAGTTGTGGTAAATGATTATGATCTTTCGCGTCGTTAAGTGATAAAGTTTGGCTTTATTGCGAGATAAGGCGAGAAAAAAATATCCTAACTAATATTATAAATGCAAAAGTTTGGATGTTAAGATGTCTGGATGTTGGTTACTCAATCACGCTTAAACGGCTCAACCAATGTGGATGAAATTTTGCACGAATATAATGTATAGCCTACATTAAAATATAGGATAGTTTCTAGCCCGGGTTTCTATCTACGCATTCGAAGTCGCGGGCAGAAGCTAGTAAAATATAAATGTTTCCGTAACATAAGCGGCTCTAATTTCTTAACATAATATATTTAAAGTAATTTAACTTCTTAAAGGTATGGGAATGAATCACATCAGCCGAAAGACGTCCACTGTTAGACAAAAGCCTCCCCCAAAGAGTGCCATATTGACCGGCGGTCCTGCGTCAGCCGCATCCAGTCGACTCCCGCGACTTTCACCAGGTCATCAGTCCACCTTGTGGGACGGGACGTCTACCCACACTGCGCCTGCCGGTACGTGGGAATGAATATATAAAGCTTATTACCAAGGTTATAACTCAAAAAGGCCAAATAATGTATGCCATACGATTAAATAAATAAAACACCAATATTCATGATTCATCATCATCGTCATATCAGCCGGAAGACGTCCACTGATGGACGTAGAACTCTCACAGACAGCGCCTCAATGACCGAGTATTCATGTCGGGTGAGTCATACTCATGAGTCATAACTAGTATAACAAGATAAAGCCCAATTTATTCACAACATTTACTTTTTTCACGTGGGCCATTTTATGATTTATTTCGCTATGTTTCTGCACCAATTTGTAAAATAGACGAATGTGTTATCTTGTCTCTTGGATTGATGATCAAAACGTTGTATAATCGATGATTTGTATATCTTAACATGTCATTCGCAAAACAGCGTCGCTTGTTATGTCTTAGATAAGCGCCGTTTGGCACCGAGTTTAACCAAGCATGAAGAATGATACCCCTGCGTTAAGTCAGTAAACACAGTTGCCAAGCTATAACGTCACATTCGCGATAGTAACTCGTAACTTCGCTGCACCGCACCGCTCAATAAAACTGTTGCCAACATGACAACACAATTTTCAGCACGGTATTGCAGCTAAAGTAGAATCAGTACGTTATGTTCGTAAATAACGAAAAATTACAGAGATGCTGCATACTTCTGCGAAGAAATTAAAAGGTGGTGAAGTCCTTAACCTGCACTGGGCCAGCGTGGGGACTACTGCCCGTTCCCTCTCATCCATGAGAGGTGGCCTGTGCCCAGCAGTGGCACGTATTTTTTTTTTCAGAGATCCAGAGTTTGTACCACTCGAAGGCAATGACTCATGTAAGTCTATGAGCGAATTCCGCTTCGAAGCGGAAAAATGCGGGTCACGTAATGTTCCTTGGCTTCGAATGCGTTGAAGAAGACGGGATAAAGCTAATTGTAGATGGCGTAATCAAAGTGATCATAGCTGGGGTCTTAAATGGATTGCCTAATGGCTCCACCGGCACCGAGCTATATGCCAATAATCTTAACATAATGCTAATGACGTTAGTAAAAAAAATAGATGAGTTGGTTTTACTAGTATTAAGTGAATTCTACAATATTGTGTTAGTATCGGCGCGCACGTAATTATTAAAATTAAAAGTTTTAGTAATATTTTATGGGAAATTATAAGTGCAGCGACTTAAGTTTTCACTAGCACCTGCAAATTAACGTCTTTTTTTGCATGTAAGTGCAACGGGTTAATAGAACAGCTTCTGTCAAACTAATACGCCATATTTACTTTCCCAACTGAATATGAAAAAATCCAGCGCCAATTTACGAACAACAATTCACATAACTCAGCTACCGATAATATACAGTGTGGGCAGGAGTATACCGACAGATTTTAATCATGGATTTCCGAGGTCATTAGGAGCATAAAATGTTAGATTAACCCCAGTCAAATCCGGGGTTATTTTTAAGATATTATCAATTTTCATGTTAACTATTTATTGTGATTACTAAAGTGCATTAAGCTCTTTTTATTGCGACGTTGCCACCGATGTTGCCAAGTTTCGCGTCGCTATTCACAGACATCAAAGTGACAGCTACCACTCACTAAATTCATCCTTTTTTGGAAAAAAGAATCTTTACCATTTTATTAAAAGGGATAATTTTCATAGAGAAGCGATAGTTATCCAGTTTGTATTTACAAAAACCGACATAACTAGTTTTTTTTGTTTTTTTTACTTGCTGAATTTGACTTGAGTTCATAATACATTTTTTACTCCTAATAACCTCAGGAATCCATGGTTAAAATCTGTCGGTATACTCCTACCCACACCCTGTATATTATCTTCTAAATTGATAACTTGGCAAATAATGTTGTGCTACTTTATTTATTTTAGAGATTAAATTACATCTGTCTACTAATAAAATCAATATAAAGAGTACATAATTATGTAACAACTAAATTATTATATCGTATTCTTTTTTAAATAAAAATTTGCATAATAACTGAAAATTTGTATAGCAACATACCTCGCGAAATGATTGTTTGATTTTAATTTCTCTTACACAAACTTACTCATTTCATAATATCGTTTTATGGCTACATGGGGGGGGGGACAACGACTACTCGCGTTCGTAGGAAGATAATCTTAGATACCCTACACGTGTCCCCTGGGTGGTGCTAAAGAGTAATCATCAAGTTTGGCCGCTGCAGTGCACTCTTCATGAGAGCCTCGCAGCAATTAAACAGATGTATTTGTATATTATGTTTCAGTTTTCATTGCCATACGATTAAATAAATAAAATGGCTATAAAAATCGGTAGGTATATATAGGTTCGTTCGTTACCTTGTGCCCTTCTGAGCTGAATGTAGAAATTAGATTTATCATTGACCATTATTTTATGACAATAATAAGTAACCTTCATGCTAAAAAATCAATGGGCAAGATACTACTTATAAAAAGATTGGACTTAGGGAAAGGAAAGTAAAATACTACGTCCAAGAGTATGTATGTGTTCTGCAAATTTTTGCTACGCGATAGAAAATCAAATCAAAATCAAAATAATTTCTTTATATACAGTGACACAAGTTTAAATAAAACATGGTTTCTATGACATATTGGTTACAGAACATTGTCATATAATTTAACATTTATTTATGAGAATGCCCATGACACCTGCATTAGGCTGTGCCTGTCTCGCAGGAGGACACTTTGGACTAATTAACTAACTACTTAGAAAAGTTCAAAAACCCCCAATATTTTCATTTCAAAGTTAAATATCTAATATTTCAAAAATGGCTAATCGATTTTGTTGAAACGTAACTAAGAACCATCTTGATTACGTCAACCTTAAGAATAAAAAAAATCACATTCAAAACGGTCTACTCGTTTAGGAGCTACGATGCCACAGACACACATAGACACGTCAAACTTATAAGTCTTATAACACCTCTCTTTTTGCGTCGGGGGTTAAAAAGGAGCTAAGATACTGGTTATCATCATTTTACTGTGATAATGTTGCGGAGCGAACGACCTTCTTACAAACAAGGGGAACTCCACTTATCGTGATCACATTTTCTTTATTGATCACTTGTTGAATTTTAAATCGGGTCTTGATCGATCATTCCCAATTTAAGGGTTGGATAATATTACGTTATTTTCAGTGACCCAATTTAAGAAGCATGTGATCGAATTTAGGCTTCCGTTAGCCATGGTTAAAATAAAACTAATAATGACACGGTTAATATATAATGTAATGTCACTATGGGTAGTATGTTTCGAGCACTTCGGGAGTTCTTCTTTCGGGCGAGTATTTTCGCGGCAGCGTCGCTTGAAGCACTCGAAGTAAGTGAGTAGTAGGTTCCTTGCTTTGAAGAGTTCGAAACATGTCGCCCGTAGTGCCATTTAATAGCTGAGTTTAATCGTGTAATTATTAGCACTAAGCTTGACTAATAACGATTGGCCATTTGACAGGTGTTGCTGTTTAGACTTGTAAAATTGTAATTGGCCACAATAAGAAGAGTAAGAGATGAAAATGTAATAAAAAATGTATGGTCATCCGTTCAACAGCATTCCTATCAAAATATATCACCCTGCGCGTTGCTGAAACGTTAATGAGTGCTGAGCGGTGCACTCAACTAGAGTTGAGTGCAGTCTTGACTTGAGCACAGCGCTCAAGAGCGCGCACTTATCGCATCGCATGCATGATTTGGGTCGCTCGACACTTACGGCTGCCAACTGCAGCCCCGCTATTCTGTAACTTGTTTTAAGCTCACCTCAACGCTCACCCACAATATCTTGACGCCGCAATTCGTAGTAACTAAGCGTAGGCAGAGGATTAGTTTCGTTAGGTGTGACGGGTGTGGAACGCTCACCCACAATATCTTGACGCCGCAATTTGTAGTAACTAAGCGTAGGCAGAGGTTAAGTTTCGTTGGGGCGCTATGTCGCGTAACCTCCTCGAGTGTCTGGACTCTACCAATTCCTCTTTATTCGGTTGATCCGCAGGAATGGGTAGTGTCTTGGCCGGTGCGCCCTGGAGACAACGGCAAGTGATAATTGCACGCTTACGACGGGAGGGGGGGCTTTAGCCTCAGTAGTGAGGGCAGCTGCGGCTGTTGCAGAGGGGCGTCGTGGTGAAATGTTCGCGATCCCATGACGCCCCTACTACACGGAAGAGAGGGCATACCTTGGTGGTTTTAAGTAAGTAAAAAAAAAAAAAAGGTTTAGTTTCGTTAGGTGTGACGGGTGTAAAGCGCTCACCCACAAATATCTTGACGCCGCGATTCGTAGTAACTAAGCGTGGGTAAAGGTTTACTTTCGTTAGGTGTGACGGGTGTAGAACGCTCACCCACAAATATCTTGACGCCATGATTATTAGTAACTAAGCGTAGGTAGGCAGAGGTTTAGTTTCGTTAGGTGTGACGGGTGGGTGTAGAACGCTCATTCACAAATATCTTGACGCCGCGATTCTTAGTTACTAAGCGTAGGTAGGCAGAGCTTTAGTTTCGTTAGGTGTGACGGGTGTAGAACGCTCACCCACAAATATCTTGACGCCGCGATTCTTAGTAACTAAGCGTAGGCAGAGGTTTAGTTTCGTTATGTGTGACGGGTGTAGGCCGCACACCCACAATATCTTGACGCCGCAATTCGTAGTTACTAAGCGTAAGCAGAGGTTTAGTTTCGTAAGGTGTGACGGGGGTAGAACGCTCATTCACAAATATCTTGACGCCGCGATTCTTAGTACCTAACTAAGCGTAGGTAGGCAGAGGTTTAGTTTCGTTAGGTGTGACGAGTGTTGAACGCTCACCCACAAATATCTTGATGCCGCGATTCTTAGTAACTAAGTGTAGGTAGAGGTTTCGTTTCGGGTGTAACGGGTGTGTAGACAAGTTATAGAATAGCAGGGCAGTGGTGACTGACGGCACATTGGAAATATTGGCGGTTGCTAAATTTTTAGCAAGCTGTCCGCACGGGTCCTCCCACGTATTAAAACACTTACAATGAGACATCCACATTTCGTACTGTTGTTTGGATTCAATAAATTGTTATAATTATCTTGTATACCTATGTCTTTTCCGCTCACAGAACAGTGGTGTCCCGACCTTTGGGAGGCGTGCGTGGAGCCAGGTACCTACAAAGTACGAACTGATGCAACACGTAAAGGCTTTTTGACAATTTAATGATATGCAAAGAGTAGGTACACCGCTGTTTCTGCCCGTGTCATAGAGATAGCAGCCGCTCTGGTATGTATAGGGACTATTGCTGGTTGATAGAATCTAAATGAAACTAATGGCTAGCCTATTTTATGAAACATTTGACGCCTGCCGAATAAAAAATATTATAAACTAGCTGTTGACCGCGACTTCGTCCGCGTAGAACATGTTATCGTCTAAATTTTTGTTATAGGAATGAATTTTTAAAAACATTGAATTTACTTTTGTTGTCTTTTAGTAAACAGTCTAAAAGCGAAGTTACAAATCTCTTATTTTAAAAATGTCTTGCTCTCTTTACAAACTTAGAACCCCATTTGAACCCTCAGCTCATAGTAAACAGTCTGAAACCGAAGTTTTAAATTTCTTACTTTAAAATATCTTGCTCTGAGATACAAACTTCGAAGCCCCTTTTAACCTTCCTAGGCGATGAATTGAGTTTTGTACCTAGTCTTTTAGCAAACAGTCTAAAACCGAAGTTACAAATCCCTTACTTTAAAAATATCTTGCTCTCCATACAAACTTTTAACACCCTTATAATCCCCTTTAGGAGATGAATTTAAAAAAAACGCTGAAATGAGTTTTGTAGTCTTTTAACAAACAGGCTAAAATCGAAGTTACAAATCTCATACTTAATACAAATTTTCTTGTTCTGCATACAAACTTTGAACTGATTAACGCTTTTCGGGGAAAAATTGAAAAGGAAACTATAAGTTTTTTTATTGTAATAAGTATTTTTTCTACAAACTATCAAGTCTCTAGCTAAAAAAAAGTGTTTCCCATACGAACCTTGCACCACTTTTTAACTCCTTAACGGGTGGAATTTTCCAAACCACTGAAAGTAATTTACGTATATTTGTATTCTAATAAATAATCTTTCTAAACTATTTCAAGTCTCTAGCTCAAAAAAAAGTTTCCTCCATATACACTCACCCCTTTTTATCCCCCTTAGGGGTCGAATTTTCCAAAACGCTGAAAGTACTTTATTTGTATTGTAATATTAAGCTTGACGTCTTCGACCAAGACTGGTGGGAGACTGCCCAGGATAGGGATACGTGGAAGGAACAGAGGGAGGCTTTTGCCCAGCAGTGGGACACTTAAGGTATAAAAAAAAAAATATTAAGTTAAGTTTTAAGTCCCTCGCTAAAAAAAAATTCTCCATACAAACGTTGCACCCCCTTATAAACCCCTAAGGGTCGAAGTTTCTAAAACGCTGAAAGTATTTAATTTTAATGAGTAAGCATTCTACAAAATTGTAAGTTGGCTAAAAAAATGTTTCCTCCGTAAAAATGTTGCACCCACTTTTAACCCCCAAACTTAGGGGTGGAATTTACTAAAACGCTGAATATGCTTTTTTTTGGATTTCAATATGTAATCTTTCTACAAATTTTTAAGCTTCTATCTCAAAAAAGAGTTTCCCCATATAAACTTTGCAACCTTTTTTAACCAAAGATAGTTAAAAACTCCTAAGAAGGAGTGGAATTTTCCAAAACGCTGAAAGTACTTTGTTTGTTCTCTTGTAAGTAATATTTCAACAAAGTTTTAAATCTCTTGCTAAAAAAATAAAGTTTCCCTCATACAAAATTTGCGCCCCTTTTTAACCCCCTTAGGGGCAGAATTTTCCAAAACACTGAAAGTGCTTTATTTGAATTTTAAAAGTAATTTTTTTACAAACTTTAAAGCTTCTATCTCAAAAAAGAGTTTCCCTCATACAAACTTTGCAACCCTTTTTTAGCCCCTTAGGGGTGGAATTTTCCAAAACGATGAAAGGATTTTATTTGTATTGTAAAATGTAATCTTTTAACAAAGTTTTAAGCTCAAAAAAAAAAAGTTTTCCCCATACAAACTTTGCACCCTTATTTTTACCCCCTTAGGGGTTAAAATTTCCAAAACACTGAAAATACTTTATTTGTTTTTTAATAAATAATGTTTGTACAAAGTTTTAAGTATCTAGTTCAAAAACAAAAGGTTATCCTATACAAACTTTGCACCCCTATTTTACCCCCTTAGGAGTAGAATTTTCAAAAATCCCTTCTTATCCCTAGCCCACGTTATAAAAGCAATCTACTGTGCAAAAATCAACTCTCTAAGATCAGTGGTTTCGGCTGTGCGTTGATGAGTGAGTGAGTGAGTGAGTGAATAAGTCAGTCAGGACATAGGCATTTATATGTATACTAGCGACCCGCCCCTACTTCGCACGGGTTTATGTATATAATACATGCATGTATGGTTTGTATTATACATATAAACCTTCCTCTTGAATCACTCTATCTATTAAAAAAAACCGCATCAAAATCCGTTGCGTAGTTTTAAAGATCTACGCATACATAGGGACAGACAGACAGACAGACAGCGGGAAGCGGCTTTGTTTTATACTATGTATTGATTATGTATAGATTATTATTACAAAGAACCGCGCAACCGCGGGGTAGAATATAGCCTATGTTGTGTATTCATAAAGTTCATTCTGTACATGTGATAGAATTTTATTCCGTACAGTTACAATATCATCGAGATCTTTTCTTCTTAACACTTTCACTCCCAGAAAACCGCCTCGCGGGCGCCTACGCCGCAGACGCTTTTCGCTACATACGGGAAAAACCAAGGGATCGGCTACGAGCGTAGCGTGTAGCGATTCTTGGCAGTGAATGTGTTCTAAGCAAGACCAGGAAGTTAGATTAACATTTACATATTCTTTAGCTAGTTCATTTTTTATTTATTTATGTTTATTCTGAAATCAAACGAAATGTATCTAACTATACTTAATTAGATTTTTTTAACAGCCGATATTTGACAGCCGTCATCCCGTCAATGATGACATATGATGGCATAAATTGGGATAACAGCTGTCAAATATTGGATGTAAGGGCATTTACACCATACGGTAACGTAAAGGTATTCTTATTTTCATCACATTTAATAGTCGGGCACTTAAGTCGATTGTTTTCACAACTTCCATGTTGCTTTAAATTAATATTCAAAGAAATGTTAAAGCGTAAAACACAATAAACAGCACCTTCTAAGGCAAGCCATTTGCTTTTTGTCAACCAACTTATATTTAACAAAAATAAAAACACCCGCACCCCTTGTGTTGTACAAATTTAAGACCGAATATAACAACATAATACATTTTACAAACTGCATCGATAAGTTGGTAGCATAGTCCAAACGTTATTGAGTGTTGCCAGACGCATAAAACATAGCTGAAAGTGGATTTTCGTTATTACTGGCACGTATTGGGCAAGCGCCAAGCGATATTGGTCTTTGTTAGCACGAACATATGATTTATTTTACTAATTGGATTATTTTAGATTTTTACCTCTACAATGCCTGAAATATTTGGAAGGTTAGTTAATTTAGGGCTTGAACAAGTTTACTCAGGTTTTGTTTGTGTCTGAAAGGACTGTTTAAGGGTCTACAGTGACAAAAATAGTACTGAAGAATGTTTGTTTAGGTACAGCTTTTCAGGTTTAACGTTATTTTACCTTATAAAAAGTGATTTGCTTTTAAGTTACAATGTTTTCATTGAATATTATTTATTTTTAACTTTTAATGGGACATCCCTTGATGTTTAAATTGTGTACTGTATTTGTTATTTGCTTGTAGGTACTGTTTTAAAATAGGTAATCAGTTTTTATAACACGCCAGTGGCAAATAGAACGGGCACTTGCCTTGCCGACTCTTTCTTAATTTGAGGATTCGTTATAATGACAGCTAGACACAAATGTAGGCCCGTCACTCTCAAGACAGCGCATCGTTGGGAGATCTGGCGACCTTACTAGCCACCAGGAACACAACATCACATACCTACAGGCAGGTACAGTTGCCTAGTCCTCTGTAGGGTGGAGGTACTTCTTCAATTGAACTGCTCCATAAATGAGCGACATTCGACCGTGCCCTACCTTGCAGTCTTTATTCTTATTAGAAGTTTTAAAAGAAAGAAATAAAGAAAATATGTTTATTAACATACAAGAAATAAAAGACACAAGACATTACAGACTTATCATTATATGATTTGTTGGTTAATGACGAGGTAGTCTGTCATAGTTGCCAACCCTCACCACAGACAACTTTATTACCAGTATCGTCTGTCCTTCCGTTATTTCTACAGTCCATCTGGCGTCTGTTCTTTTGTTGTATTGTTTTATAAGAAGAAGCGTTCATAGCCCGGCGGCGCCTGCGTATCGGAAACGATAACGCAGGTCAAGCAAAGACGGCAGGGGTCAGTCTTTGGATGGGTGACCGCCTGTTTGAGTGGTTACTATAAATGAGCGCTTCCGTGCTTTGGAAGGCACGCTAAGCAGTTGAACCCGGTTGCTGTCTATGACAGGAGTCGTTAAGCCGAGTTAGAGGCCTTCGGGCGGCTTAAGAACCTCTATCAGTCGAGTTGCCCACTCACTTGACAAAGGGGGGACAACTGTCACTCGCGTCCGCAGGAGCTACCTACCACAACCCTGCACGTGTCCCCTGGGTGGTACTAAAGAGTGACAAACTCAAAAAGGCCAAAAAATAATATATGCCATATTACGATTAAATAATAGTACATTACTTACCTAGGGCGGTTAAACAAAGAATGTCTCAGATCGCAGGTATTTGACGAGCCGAAGGCAAGGGCGATAAATATGCGCTCTGAGGCTTTCTTTATTACCGCCCGTGGTGAGTACACAATTTTACGTCTCTATCTGGCCAGGAAGTGGGGTTTTCCGCACGCATAGCGTGCGGTAATTCCTACTTTATGGCCAGGTATGACGTAAAAATTGTTTTATAGTAATAAATATCTTCATACCTATTTGAAAGCCTATTTGTATATGAAAATACTATTATATCAAATAATATTAGTGTGAAAACCTATTGCTTCTTTTACTGGAGCAGCCAAAATAAACTGTTTTTTTTTCTCATAAAATAAAAATCCTTTTACTATGGTTATCTCACTTTTACCTCCGCCACGGTAACCGCTAGTTCTCAACACATTTAATTAAACAAGGAATTATGAGACGAAAGGACAAAAGCGGCAACAAGAGGCATTGAAATTAATTTCCCGAGGACTTAGCACAGCGCTGAATGAGCCCTGTTGAGGACACGGGATAATTTTAAATAAATTATCCGGGAGCAAATAATTAATGGGCCGCTGGGGTGAAAATTCCGAGCTTAGCGGAATTTCCCGATTTTCGCGCACTGTGCGCTGAAAAATTTTTGGTGTTTTTTTTGCTTTAAACTGTTTGGTGGGTTTGGGGCGTGGAAATTATGATACGCTTGCAGTGAGTAGCGAGCTAAAGATATTCACGCCGGTAAAAGTAAGTAGGAAAGAAACAGCGCTAGAAAAAATACTGCAATGCAATTGTGTGCGCAGAATCAATAATATTTTGGTTCTATTTTGAATTATCTGTTGCTAATAGTTAAATGAGGAAGCGTGTTGAATTTGAATACTTAAGTTTCAGGATAAGTATATTATATATTTTTGTTTAAGCCGTATCGAAGACTTGAAAATAAGAACTACTTCGTTTATCATCGTTTTAATCAATTACCCTGTTATTTAATTGCTTTTGCACAAACAAAAATGTTGATTTTAACCTAAAATTTATTTGTTGGACACATGAATAAGGGCATTCTTCTCTTTTCTTCTCTTCTTCCTGCCCTTGTCTCATAAATATTCACAACAACTTACACAAATCGAACTTGTTCCATATTAAGCTCAATAAAGCTTATGTTATGGGAAATGTGTATGCCATACGATAAATAAATAAATGGGGCGGCGATATAATTAATAGATACAAGAACTCAAATACATAGAAATCATCCAAGACTCAGAAATAATATCAGAAATAATAATCAGCAATAATAGGTATTAATTCATGCTTATCCCACAAACATTTGCCCTTGCCGGGATTCGAACCCAGGACCTTCAGTTTCATAGGCAGCTTCACTGCCCACTAGCTAGGCTAACCAGCCGTCAATTAATGTTGGTAGATACCGACCTATTATGCAAATTGTATGCGGTCAAATGTTGCGGTGTGTAGATACAGGTAAAGTTATTTGGTATAGTATGACGTCTAGTACATATAAATAGTTTGTTTATAATAGAACCGGTATTTTGAGATATATTTGGTTCTCTCAAATCTAGTATCATAGATAAGTAGGTACCTATACTACTGATAAATAATCTTATTCTATTCTCTCTAGAGATTTGATCTTGTTATATAACGGACGGAAACCAGGAGTCGGAAATCTTTTCACGTCAGCGTCAATTGCAATTCGAATGTTAAATTATATTCGAATTATTACTAGTAGGTAATAGATGTGAAAGTAAAATGTTTTCATTTACTGAAATAGGATACGTATAAAATACATATAACTAGAACGAATATTTACTCAAATATCCAAAAAGGGAAAATGGACTTAAATAAAATTTAGCATGAAGATAGGTTATAAAAATTAAATATTTTTATCAAGAAAATTATTCCCCAAAAGTATGAAATTGGGGGTAAAAATATACATAGACGAAGTGGCGGCCATTTGTAAATTAGGTATTCCCGACATCCCCACACAGACTTGACCAAAAGGCAAATGAATTAGTTTTTGTCAAGAATAAAAATAGTTGTACAAGCTTGACGATTGTAACGAACCCAAACTCAACGCGGTTACGTCGGTTAAATACTGAATTCCCATGGCCACCTTCTGTTTCCATTATCAGATTAGCTTGATGATACCATAATATTTAATTGTCATCCAAACTATACTGATTCCCAAAATTTCAGCTTAATCGGATAACGGCAAGTGACGTGATGGATTGCAAATTTTGACGGACAACTTACTTACAAAACCTACTTATATACTTACAAACGAACCGGTCAAGTTAATAAAAACCTTGTAAAAATATTGTTCTAAGTATATTTTGGTCATTAAAATACCGCTCCCGTAAATATTCGTCCCGAGGGCTGAAATATCCAGTAACCAAGCAATACCTAACTAGATAGATCCGGTCCGAACCGGATTACGGCGGCTGGTATAATTGACTTACATTGCACGCAGACATATATCTAAATAGACATCGCATGTATTGCGATTTGCAAGAAAACAAGCCGCAGGAGATCAGAGGAATACACAAAAGCTACACAAAAGCGTCCCGTCGTATTCGCAATTCTTTACAAACACAATTCATCACAACCGCGTTCTGTACAGAATAACTACCTACTGTAAAGGTTGTTTGTATTATATTCATGTAAATACGTAAGATAATATGCAATAATTGTTGCCTGGGTTGATGATATCATATGTAAGATTCTCCCGTAATATTTATTTATTTATTAATAACTCATCATCATCATCATCATATCAGCTGAAAGACGTCCACTACTGGACATAGGCCTCCCCCAAATACAGAATTACTATACTAAATTAAATCTACCTATATAAATAACCCTCGAGGATCTGCACTTTATTGGCCCACAGGAGTGTCCTACTAGAAATTCTAACATTCATATTAATAATGAAAGATCGAAGTTTAAGAAACTTATATATTTTTCTAATTTCTTCGCCGGTTCATTAACCTTTTAAAAAACATGCACCTTTTGCACCTTGCCGTTGTTAATATGCTTTGTAAGTCATAATGCTTAATTTTGCTATTTCAGTAGGTACGTTTGTGTAGTCTGCCACTACACGATATAATTATGTCTTCGCAATGCACCTGTAAATCTCCTGTCAGTTGTAACCTATATAGCTAGTACTTGTTGAATAACGCTGCCGTTTAGGTATTAAATATTCCGTGTGTACCTCAACAGAATGTGCAATACCTAGTTCTTAACCTAAGGATAAGCTAATGGAAGTCGAAAAATTATATTTTAATTTAACGCTTTTGCCCGCTTCTCTTGCATATAACTCGTAAAGGACTCACAGTAAACTGTGCCTAGCCCGTGCCGACGCTTGAAAATGTAACTAGACTAAGAGTGCGCGACACAACCGTATGTTGTTAGATGACAGCCCGCTGTACGTGAAGAAAAATATAGGACAATTAATGGACTTCTGTAAAATTGCACCCCAAAAATAGTTGTTTGACTGATAATAAGTGTAAAAGCATGGTTTTTTTGCCTCACGTTACATACTTAGTGGCAAAAAATTCCACAATGTTTCAAATACCAAAACACACGATTCCACGACCTTCTCAATTTCAAAACAAATAATCTCTTTAAAAACTTAAATCTTCCGCCGAACGGACATCCTGTATATATACCTAAAACAAAGGTACTAAAACAGTATCTATGTAGTGTCAAAGATCAAGACAATTTACAATATCAATTCAATACGTTCACACGTTCTGTAAATGTGCCCCGCTCAAAGTGCTGGAAGTTACCTAAGTGCAAGTTTTAATTTGATTTTATTTTCTTGTTCTCTTTGAGATGAGATGCACTTAACATTTTCTCTCATTTTGTTACCTTGTTAAAGTAATACGAGGAATATGACCTTTTTCTGCTACTGCTTCCTCGATATAATATTAACGTGTTTAATTTTGAAACACGTATAATGTCACTGCTATCAAGTTTAGCTCTTCGGAATGCACTCATGACGCATTACAAAATGGGCTATTGTACGACGATGTCCAAAAAATCTCAAAATGAAATCGCCGAATTTTGGGACGTGGTTTTGGCAGTCAGTGGGCAGCAGAAATAGCTATTCAAAATATTCTATACATTCTTTATCCACCCGACATTAATGTCAAATGGATCATCATCATCATCATATCAGCCGAAAGACGTCCACTGCTGGACATAGGCCTCCCCAAAGAGTTCCACAATGACATCCAGTAGATTCAAGCGTCAAATGGATAAGTAAGGACTCTAAAGTCGCGCGTAGGTTATTTTTAGTCCTTAGGCCATGTATTCAATTGCGCTGCTAACTAACTGTAGGTACATATTTAAATTTCTACTGAATCATCTTGGTTCATGCGTGACCTATTAAGCAAGTTTGTGGAAACATCCTCCGCCTCTTCCATCAGTTCCTCATTGCTGAGAATTGTGTCTCTGCCGACGTAGCATAGCCAGTATTCTTCTCCTGGACTTTCCGTCGGCTGCCTGTTGGAGGGCTGCATTAAACAACATTTTAAGATGCTCCGACACCAGGTTGAGTCAGCGTTTGGGGCGTTGGCCTCTTGGTATTCTGCCTTCTACTGTGTTACCACAAATTTCTACGAATTCTCGGGATCCCGGTGAGCTATAGGTATGATGTATATGGCCATAATATTGGAAAATAAATAAAGGAGTTTTTCAAACTTACATGTAGCCGCAATGGGGAATGGATAAAAATTTTAGAAGTGCCTGATTATTATTTTTTTGATAGGAATAACCTTCCTTAGCACCAGAAAAAAGTTGCAGACTTTTCAGCTGCGTCTATTATTTTTGAAAAATATAAAGAAGTGACATTATTAAAATATGTGAATTAAAGATTCAGAAAGATAGAACAGAAGATAAAACGTCATATTTTACAGGTCAATATCATATCAAATACTACAACTACTACTACTATTCATTATACAATATCTTACTGTCTAAGATGTTAGGTATATCTTTATTTCATAATTTTGAAAGTGATGAATAAATTGATTTGTGAGTGGGTCAATGATATCGGTAATGGTAGGTAACTCATTTATTTATGCTGTAGTAAGCCATTTTTAAACGTCTTCAAAAAAGGAGGAGGTTATAATATGTTCCACTGTATCTATTTTTTTTATGTATGTTCACTGATTTCTCCGTCAATTGTGGACGTTCCAAAAATTTTTTTTTCGAAAGAGTATACTCCTGAGGTGTTCCCATTGTCACCAAGTCAGGATTTGATGATGGGATCCCAGGGAAATTGAGGTCAATTCTCAAATTTTATAGGCACGCGTGTAGTGATTTCGGCATTTTCTATTAAAACTCGTGTAATTACCCTCGGAAATCGCAATTTTGGTGAAGTGGAAATGATCATGAAGACCACAGATGACTTATGGAACTCCTCAAATATGTAAAGTACGTCAAAGATTCTGAAATGATTCCGTTGAAGTAGCAACTAATGTAGTGTTAATTTTGAGATCCTTGAGGAATCGACGGAACTCCTCAAATATTATCAGCCCATACTTAACGACTTGGATTTTTCTGTAATCATAATATGATATGATATGATATGATTTATTTATCTCACAATAAATATACAATGTCACTTAAAACTAACACTCAATCAATTTTAGGAATTTATATTGTGATCGTCAGTTATTTAACATTTATCAAATTAAAATTTTAAATTATAATAACAAATATTTTAAAGGGAAATGATGTACACAGGTATTTGTCAACAAGTTACAAAATGATAATTAGAGATTAAGATGTCAATGAATATAAAATTAAGATCACCGTATAATCAACGCATTTGCTTTCGGAGAGCAGTTCATGTGCTAAATTGGAACGGAAATTCTCAAGCACCTGTGGCTTGGCGAAGTACTGAATTTAAGTCGGTTTAAACTTTGTTTTTAAAGTTAATTATTATGAGGAGCTGTTTGAGTTTTTTTTAATGTTGTATTAGTTACGGTGTTTTTAACGTCAGGTACGTTGTAGATTTTAGGGCCTAGCACGCTGAGTGATTTCCGAGCCTTGGCTAGCCTTTGGTGCGGCACGAGCAGCAGGTGCTGGGCGCGCGTGGTCTTGCCGGGCGCGTGGGCCTGCACGCGCGTCATGAACGAGCCCATATTACGTCTCACAAATGTGCAAGCCTGTAGAACGTACACACTGGCAATTTCCTTAAAACAGTGGCATTATTTCTAAAAAGCCGGAAACAGTGTACCTACGTCCAGAATTCCAAGTCCAGTCTCGAATTTCTAACGGGTTGTGCGGTTCCCCAGGGATCAACAATGGGGAATTACCTATTTTTAATTCTCGTAAATGACATCACTGCGGCTCTTTCTGGGCCAGAGTATGTCATGTTCGCAGACGAGACTTGTGTAATAGTCAATGCAGATAATATATTGGACTTAAAACGTAACCTAAATCAAACTATTGAAAGCATTTCGTCATGGTTTGCGGCAAACGGTATGCTACTTAATGTTGATAAAACAAATTTAATCCATTTCCAGCTACGTAAAACTACAGACAATAAATTGGACATAAGAACCAACAACGTAATAATACCGCAGGTCGACATGGTAAACTATCTAGGATTCAAGATTGATGCGGGTCTCACATGGTCGTATCACATAGAGGCAGCCTGTAACAAGCTAAGCTCGGCTTGTTATGCACTATCAAGGCTAGCTCCTACACTATCGATAGAAAGCATAAAAAAGGCTTACTACGGATACTTCCATTCCATCTTAATTTACGGTGTTGACCTGTGGGCAACCGCTGCAGATCGAGACAAAATCTTAAAAATCCAAAAGCGGGCAGTTCGTATTATTGCAAACAAGCCCTACGATCACCCTGCGCAGAATCTTTTTAGGGAACTTAAAATACTAACCTTACCAAGTGTGTACGTTCTAGAGGCTTGCACATTTGTGAGACGTAATATGGGCTCGTTCATGACGCGCGCGCAAGGCCAAACGCCCGGCATGATGTCCACGCGCGCCCAGTACCTGCTGCTCGTGCCGCACCAAAGGCTAGCCAAGGCTCGGAAATCACTCAGCGTGCTAGGCCCTAAAATCTATAACGTCCTACCGCCTGACGTTATAAACGCCGTAACTGATGCAGCATTCAAAAACAAGCTCAAACAGCTCCTCATAAAAATGGCTTGCTACAGCATAGACGACTTTATGACCAATATATCATTGACCCACTCATAAATCAACAAAACTTTCAAAATTGTTCAATAATGATAGGTATATAACATCTAAGACAATAAGAAATTTTAAAATGTATTTGACATGCATGATATTGACCTGTAAAATATGACATTTTATCAATAAAGTTCTGAATCTGAATCTGAATCTGAAAACTTGGTAAGGTTAGTATTTTAAGTTCCCTAAAAATATTTTGCGCATCTACGGCTTGTTTGCAATAATACGAACTGCCTGCTTTTGGATTTTAAAGATTTTGTCCCGATTTGCAGCGGTTGCCCCCAGGTCGACACCGTAAATTTAGATGGGGTGGACATATCGGTAACAGTAAGCCTCTTTAACCCCCGACGCAAAAAGAGGGGTGTTATAAGTTTGACGTGTCTGTCTGCCTGTTTGTGTGTCTGTCTGTGGCATCGTAGCTCCTAAACGAATTAACCGATTCGAATGCGGGTTTTTTGTTCAAAAGCTGACGTGATCGAGGTGGTTCTTAGCTACGTTTCAACCAAATCGGTTCAGCCATTTTTGAGATAACTTTAAAATTATAATTTCGGGGGTTTTTTCAACTTTTCTAAGTTGGTAGTTATTTATATTTTCTATCGATACTGTAGGAGCTAGCCTTGATAGTGCATAACAAGCCGAGCTTAGCTTGTTTGTCTACGTGATATGACCATGTGAGATGGGATTGAAATGAAATTGTTGGTCGCAATAGACCTCTGTCTGTAAACTACGTTTGTACCCGACGCGTGTTCACGACCGCGTCAGGGTGTATACTCAATTTGTCCTAGCTAACTGTGTACTTGGCCGTTAGTGCATCCACGGGGGGCTATTCAGATTGCTCATTATCGTGCGACAAGGCACAACAAGGGTCAACAGGTGGATTCTCTTACTATTTTCACGAATTTTGAAGATTTTCTTCAGTAAGAATATACCCCAGTACTTAGCACTAGCTTCATTCTCTGATTACTGTGGTGTTTTCCGACGAGCGTTTGTAGTCTCCAGTACGATCCACGCAAGTCGAATCTCCATACAAATGTAGTTTGGTTCTCATTTTAAAACGGCATACTGGAATAGCATGAAACTTTAACAACAATAAGATCCGCCAAATTTAGTGGGACTGATACTCTAAATTATAATCCCATAAAAAAACATTACATGTAAAAAATAGGCCAAGTCTCGAAACTCTTTCACAGTAAAAAGTGGTGAGATATTTCGTAGAGCCAAGTCAGGCATTCTTATTAATCTTTATTTGCTTGCTAAATAAAATTCTGCAACTTGGGAATTTATTTATTTATTTACTTGGGAATCACACTACTGCATTTACTAATTTTTGCATAGGTACCTAAAACTATGTAAGTGTGATTGCCAAGTCACAAAATTTTATATAGCAAGCAAATAAAGATTAATGAGAATGCCTGACTTGGCTCTACGAAATATCTCACCACTTTTTACTGTGAAAGAATTTTCGAGACTTGGCCTATTTTTTGCATGGAATGTTTTTTATGGGATCTCATTTCTTTTTGTAGACTTTGTATGGGAATGTTATTTTACCAACCGCAAATAACGTTTGTATAGTTCTGCAGGAAGGAACTGCAAAAGTAACTTTGTAATCGCACTTTGTATGAAAAACGTTCTTCTAACTTTATTTTTTTTACCTACAAAAATGTGCGTCTTACATATCCCATTGTGTATTAAAAAGTTTCATGTTATTCTAGAATGTTGTTTTAAAATAAGAACCAAACTACGTTTGTATGAAGAGTCGAGCCTCGGGCGACCCTTAAGAGCCCGTTAACGTGCTCACTAGCGCCAGTAGCGCCACTGGTAAATAATTGTGATTATTTAAATTTAACGATAGATACTGTATTTTGTATTTAAGAATCTTTTGAAAACATCATAATCATAATAGTTTTTACGGTGCTCAATTCGTCAATATATGCGTCCAAAGTTAAAACAGCCAATTAGCCAATTAGCAATTACTAATGTACAAGATACGGCAATAGTGAGATCTCTCAGGGACCGAAGTCCAATGAGAGTTGTTAGGATGTTATATTTATGCAACTGATTTAAAAAACTTCGATAGTGCGATGCAGAACTCGTCAGATTTGACAGGAGTGACGCCACAGTGTGGAAATTTTTTCGGTATATTGTGTAATTTTTGATGTATTAGTGTCATCATTACAGCAAATTTTCCCAACCCCGGCCCCGCAAGAAATGACAGAATTTATTTGACAGCTATATCCATAGCTAAGGCAACTCCCTTCCGCTAGGAAGGCCGTGTTGCTCGAAAAAAGAAAAAAAAATCGGCCAAGTGCGAGTCGGATTCGCGCACGAAGGGTTCCGTACCATTATCTATAAACATATTTATTTTATTCTGTTTTTAGTATTTGTTGTTATAGCGGTAACAGAAATACATCATCTGTGAAAATTCCAACTGGAACTATCACGCTATCAGTGAGATACAGCCTGGTGACAGACAGACGGACAGCGGAGTCTTAGTAATAGGGTCCCGTTTTACTCTTTGAGTACGGAACCCTGACAAGAGGTAGATACCTTCTCTATACGAAATTCCTTGTTTAAAAATGGCCACCAAATCTGATGGCATGCATTTCCATTGACGACGCGAAACCGAGGCAAGTTGGTGCAATTGACTCAGTTTTAGTGGACGGACAGCGGAGTCTTAGTAATAGGTTTTACTCTTTGAGTACGGAACCCTAAAAATATAGACGACGGACGTAAGTTTGTTTGCGCAGCATTGCAAGGACATTTGTCGTTCCGTCTGGACCTAGTGTAAGATTTAAAATATGAAGAAGAGATGAATTACTCATTAGCATTGTGCGCTGGCTTTACGTCTTTTACTTCCTGCGAAGTAATCTACGGATTTAAATTGTAATCTTGCACACGTTAGCACCATAAATCAGGTTTCTGGCTCATTTATTCATTGCGGCCCACATAAATTTGTTTAAAGCGCACTCCAGTTTTAAGCACGAAATGACAGGATGCTTTTAACCCTAAAATTTATCATCACATCTTAAATTGCACACATTTTTTAGCTACTTACATTTTTCCATTTTTTCAAAAAATATATTTTGCTCTTTAAACGGCGCAAACGAGACTTGAACGCACGGTTTTGTTTTAAGCCGCGTCCGCTGCACTATGTAGTCGTGGTTTTTTAATGTCAAAAATGTTTTGCCAATCAAAACAATACCATATTTGTATACCGAAACTGACGGATAACATGTTAGATGTTTAAAAACACCGAAAACATTGGCGCAGCGGACGCCGCCTTACTTTGTAAAGTTTAGGGTATCCACTATGTATACAGGGTGTCCGGTAAATAATGGACAACCATCTAACCACGAATAGGGCACCTTATACTGCTCCAGAAAATCAACTTTGAGCCTTAGTAAAAGTCCCCTGGTTTTCGAGATATTCGCACTTTTCGTAGAGCGAATTGTACCAAAACAAGGTATTTAAAAGTAAACATTTATAGCAACATCTTTATATGTAAAGATGTAAATGGCATGTGTTATACCATTTTAGAATCAGTATTAGATAACCTATTTTTTGGATGTTGGCCACTCTGGTCCTCATACATTTTTTTTTCATCACAAGCAATCAATATTGAAGAACTTTTTAAAGAAAAATGTGATTCTATTAATTAAGACCTAATTAAACAGAAATCGGTCTGGCCACCATAAAACTCTAATACACGTTCATTAGCATCACTTTTAGAGAATATTTCCGAGAAGTATTAACGTCCAGGTCATTAAAGTGAAATAAGGTGCAAGTGGCGCAAGTAGTGTATTAGATGCGAAGATGTTTATAAAGAAACATTATATGATTGACAACATTCATTTCAACTAATGGTAACTTGGACGATGGACTAACTATCATTGTGGCACTCTTTGGGGGAGGCCTATGTCCAGCAGTGGACGTCTTTCGGCTGATATGATGATGATGGTAACTCAACTCAAGTCTGAGTTGTCCCGTGACCATGGAGCAGACACATCCAAAATGCCCGGAGACCTCAGAGATAATAAATAAGTTAATTATACGCGATTAAGTCCAGTGTAGTAAAAATAATGTGTGAGAATCGAGAAAATTTATAGCATATGATATATGATTGACAAAATTTCTGGTCAATAAGGCGGTCTTTTTCTATCTTCACCTGAAAACGCATCAAATCTCATTGTGGATGTTCATCACAAAATCCCAATTAAGGTTCACAGTGTACGGCTTCCAACTCGTTCCTACCGAAGTTGGCCTCAAACATTATACCGTATGCACCTCAATCTTGCGCGTGAATAGGCCTGAATGGAGTCTTTGTATGACCTTGGGTGAGCCCCACAGGCAATCCGCCATGATGGAATTTTTAATAACGCTCGCTCGTTCCGCGTTATGACAATTTTCGTATATTGTCGCCACACAATAGAGATTAATACGAGTTGCGGGCGTTTTGTTATTTGAATATGAATTTCGGACATGATTGCGAATGCGGTGTTATACATAAAACATGGGAATGGGTTCATTTGACGTTGCAGTCGTGTGGGACTTGGATTGGAGCTATTGTTTGAGTTACTTAAAGGGCACGTGTTAGACAAAGACAGCCTTTAACTCGCATCGCATGGTTCAACCCTATTTGTTCTTGCAGTTTTTAGATACTACTTTTGTACGTATACTTATAAATAAGAAGGTTATATAAGGCTTAAAACCAAACGGGTCCAATACGGAAATTCTATGACTTTGTACGTAATGTTCTGATAAGTTGCTTGAGTTATTGCATTGTGGTTAAATAGGAGATTGACACACGCCCATAAAACAAACCAATCTCGAGAAAAACTCGAACGAATCGACCTCTACTCGTGTGGCAGGAGAGCCGAGAGCGGATTTTACTTTACAGACTAGAGCTTAAAATGCCATTTATACACACAACTTAAAGAAGAACTTTACAAGTGAAAAATAGTTTTACAAACTGTATCCACTGACCAAAGAACCCTACGATAAATAAATATAGATAATATATAAGTTGTTCGACATTTTCCCTTAATTGCCTTAATTTTAATTTTTTTGTTTTGCTATAATTAATAGTCTTAGCTGGTTGTAGATAAGAAACAACCGAACTACGAAGAATTTTTTTAGTGAAAACAACACACAATGTACGTCTAAGATAAAGATTTTTAGTATAATATCAAAGGTGTTATAAATTTGGCAGTCCAAATGCTGTGACCAATAATTAACATAAAAGGACCGTATTAGATATATGCTCATAACGCAAAGCATAATATTTAACATTGCTTCTTAGTAAACTAAACTTATAAACTGTATTCCGTTTTCATCAAACTCGACTCAGTAAAACAGCCACGTAGCGAAATTACTTAAAGCCACGGTAGATATCTGCAACGCTTGCCTTTATAGGCCCTTATCTCAGTACTAAAAGAGCCATTACGCTATTCTGTTGCTTGGAGGAGGACGAATTGTTTCAATGGATTGTTGAGTGACGGTGGAGATCTGACGGATAAGGGTCATACAGATTAAGTAAAGCAATAGTCATCTTTTGTTTTACTCAATCGATAAGGGTTTCCGTTCATATATATTGTTTTGATTGCATGAAATCATAAATAAGTGTGGACGCCGTTTCTGACGATTATTTAAGAGTGAGTTGCACCAACTTACGATTACAGGTCAATCAACGTTAAATAAGGCGCCGGTAGCTGTCTGTCTTTCACATTTGGCGAAGCGGAGTCAGTGCGGTCACAAAACATTTGTGGTGCGGTATTATAAAGACAAAGCTGTCAGCTGTAAGTCAAGTCAAAAACAGACTCTTCACTAAGCGCCTATTATTTCAATGAATCCTTCCTGATGATATACCGACAAGCAACGAAATCTGAGGGGTAATGACGTTACTTATCTAACGCGAGTTAGGACTATTCAACTGTAATTTTTCCATATCAAAATTGACAGTTAGATCTATCTAACGTACCTACGTAGAAAGCGTTACGTGATCGACCTGCTGGGTGATATCAGTTAGCTCTTAGTAAAGAACAAAAGGGTATACCGATTCCACCCCACCTAACCCTGGTGGGTATAATATAATATATAACACCGTAATATACTTTTCAATCTTTTTTTTGGCTTTTTATGAATGAGGTAGTACCTAAAACATCAGGGATTTTATTGTAACACCTTCTATAGTTTTGTCTTCATTCCGTGAGCAGTAAAAATAATCTTCGGATCTATACTGTACTTTTCACCCGCCTGCTATGACTGAACGAGCGAGCGAAGTGAATAAAGTTCTCTGTTTCACCTTGGGCAAACATTCTATCGTATGTCCGATGTCTGTCCGGCTGGTCTCCTCTACAGATCGCATTCCTCAACCGATTTTCTTGAAAAATAACTTTACTCTATTGATATATTATACAAGCCAACAAGTAAGTTGAGCAAATCCTGACTTATGGCAAGACTTCTGCACTGAGTCCTGACTTTTGAACTCCTAATAGAGCGTAGGTACGGAGTCTCAATACGAACTTAGTATCAATTTGTCTGCGCACTAAGGACTTAATTCATAAGGAACTACTAGCAATGGTAAACTATTTGATAACTAGTTAAGTGATACACACATACCATTACATTTACTACGATTTTCGGTTTTAGGACCTTTTAGTATCTTAAGATAACACCGACCTTGAAACACAAAGTATAGTACGGATTCTTTTTCTAGACCAAATTCACTTCTCTTTGTGTCTATAAAACAAGCGATTGTTTTTAATTGTTAAGTGGTAAAAAAAACAAATGTTTTTCATTGTTAATGTGTAACCGCTAATGAATACTTAAAAATAAACAATAGTAAACTTCCACACTTTTTCGGCGGCGGCTTTATGTCTAAAAGAAAGGAGGTCCACATTAAAAAATAAAACTAAGCAATGTTGACCATTTTGCATTTAAAACAATAGACTACTAACAACAGAGTAAGATCCATTCTAGAAAAAAAATCCATACTATACTAAACTCTCAGCGTACCGAAGGGTACATAACGAAGTATGAACATGTCAGTGCACTTCCCGTAGCTATGATTATTATGTTATTTTCAATACGGTCCTTCATATTTGTGTTTTTCAACATAATCAGCTAAAGTAACATACTTGAACAAGATAACTTTAACTGGAAACATGAAAATGACGAAATCGGAAGGAAACATTTCGAGCTCATCTCCGTAATGTGAAAGCACGCCGTTTGATCTGTGATATCCTTAATGCTTCCTTTGTATTAGGTCTAGTACACACAAATCGTGATCTTATAAAAAGAAAACAAGAATTCACAAAGAACGAAATCAATTGACTTGGAATTGAAATTAAGGTACTGTTAAAACCTCTGAACTCTCGAAGTCACCTTATAATGGTCCAAATGATCTCGAATGTTACACGGTCGCATAACTATTATTGTATGTGAACTTCATGAAAGGTAACGTAACAACAAAAGGGCAAATAAAAACTAATAAAATGACTAAAGAAGACCTTAATTTGTCAGAAATTAACTAATCTACTGTGGACCATAATAGTTGTTCTTTTGGCTGTACTATAGGTGGAAGGTTTTACGCAACCTGGCCCCGTAGCATGGATGGCGTTATCACGCGATAAGTGATAGGATAAGCACGTCGTCTCATTCTATCGAACGGTGTCAGCCAGGGACGGATGCTCTATCCTGTCACTTATCCATGCTACGGGGCCTGCTAGTTAAAATTATCTGTTGGATTAAAATAGGGTTTTGGATGATCTAAATTAACAGCTATTACTTTTAGTTTTTACATGAATCTCGACTCAGGACAAGGGTACGTTATGACTGTTTTCGTCTAATATGTAATTTGAATTATTTAAATACAATACATTGACTAAAAGTTTCAGTGTTTGACACCGTAATGCCTTATAGTTGACACCTATGTTCTCCTCGATTTTTATGAATTAAGATTGAAAGTGTATTTTATTGGGTCAGCATCTAAAACTGAGACAATTAATGAACGTAAGAAAAAGTAAAAAAAAAATTGTTTTCCAAATACTGAACCGACAAAGAAATCAATATCATTATCGAATCTGCTCACAAAATTTCACGAGAGAGACTATTGGAAAACGGGACAGCTGGACATCGGGACATCCGGACATCTGGACGTACGAAAGAATTTTGGCCCAACTCAAGGTGAAACGGAGCACTTCGTTTGCTTCGCTCGCTCGTAAAATTACATTGAAAATGTAATAACAATCTACGTCCTCGCGACAATTAGTACCGTTGGTTTTAATATTTAATCATCAAACAGATCAACATCATTGTGTTAATTTTGTATAAAGCAGTTATTTATAAATGCCATGTATGCCTGTGGTCGTCGGTTCGAATCCGGCTGAAAGCCTAAATTTTTAAATTTTTTCTTTAATTTGAAAATCCTTGTGTTAATCTTATGGCACCTATTTTATCATTTCCGATGTCTTGTACCGACATTGCTACTTATAATATGAATAGGTTCTTAAAGGTGAATGATATTGGTGCTCAGTTTTGTTATTTGAGATAGGTAGGTATCCAATACTTGAACAACATTGCTAAAAAACTCCTTAACTTCAGAAATAGCCAAGTAGATCCATTTGCAGCAAATACTTTATATTTATACGAAAGAAGAAAAAAATATTATGTGTAGCATAATCTTCAATATTAAAACAACTTGAATATGATACAAAATAAACCGTTATATTATAACTTATTAAACTATATATGTACCTTACAACAAGCAGCTTCATAAAATACTCAAACAGAACTTCGTTATAAAATCATCCTTACCGGCGCCCGTGTATAATATAATATGTAAAAACCTTTTATTAATATCAAAGTATCAAGTTTTTTTCTTTGTGTTGCTAGCTGCTTTATAAATGGATTCTGAATGTATATTACGTATGATTTTAATATGTAAATCTAAATATTAGGTTTTGCTTTTCACGAAGTTGAAAAAATGTGCATGTCTTTTTTTTTCGTTTAAACTAAACTATATATAAACGTAGTTGGTGTCTTTGCACCTTAACATACATTTAGCTACTATGCCCGAAGATTAACTGGTAGAAAATGTTTCAAGACGTAAAGTTTTTTACAACAAAGATTAAATGACTACCTACACATGAACATCTTTCACATGAAACTCGTAAATTATGCCGTAAATCTTATGCCAGTCCATGCAGTAACAGTGACACCCTCGAAACGTGATACCCCGGAGGGGTTTGGTTCCTTAATCTATGGTTAAACACCCTTATCCTTTCTTACCTGCTTTTAAGAAGCTATAGAAGTTACCCTAGGCTACTGGAGAACAATGAGGTGTAGCATCGTTGCAAGGATTTTATGCATAGGTACTTTGATTTAGCCAGGATTCTGGCAATCTAGGATATTGCAACGGGTACGCTACATAATTCAGATCAAACGATGTTCTGCTGAAGGTATTTCAGGATGTACTAGTAATACATCATATAACCTTCCTTAATATCAAGATTCAAGATGTTTATTTGTAAAGTCATGTACCTAATACATGAGATCTTAAGATTATACAGAAAAGCTTCCGTGACAACCTGTTAGGGCACACAAATGGTCTTATAAATAACATAATTCTGTATTTCTGGTCATGCTATTTATGAAAAAGTAATGTTATTATATCGTGAATAATAGGGGTGTGGACACTAAATAAAATAATCAATAATGCATTTTCTCGAAAAAGGATTAAAAATGTAGTCAAATGGAGAAAAACCATCGCAAGAGGTTAAATAATCACAAAGTTATAGCGCCCAAAGTTTTAAGAGGGGGTATGTTCTGTCCCTTTTCCGCAAAACGCACTTTCATATGAAACGATTGTCATTCACTATGACGCTAGACGATCGTGACGTCACGATCCCGGAGCGTTTTCTCTCTCTAACAAGCAACATTGAAACGGTTGTAGCTTCGTAATTTTTTGAGTAATTCGAATGGGATTTTCGTCATTAGGCATATTTTTTGCCTTCTTTCTTTTGAAGTAATAATCAATTTTTAGTCTACACTCCTATTGAACAGAGCAGATTTGATTTTTGAAGTTTTAAGTTGAATAATTTTTACTGTCGAAGTTAAGAGTGTCGAGGTTAGTTAGTTTATCATTTACTTATATGTTCTACAAGCTGCCTGCGCAACTGCGTCGGCATATTACAAAGATCACAAGCAGATCTGCAGGATATAATATAGCCCGTATCCATGCTGAAAGTTAATTCTATAACATATAGCTGAAATAATTTTTGAAATCGTATAAGTAGTTCCGGATAATTACCCCTCACCCCAAACTCATAAACTTACAAAGAATCAATCTCACAGATATTTTACCGTTAGTACAAATTAAACTTATACTCACTCAGCAGACTTTCGGAATTTCAAACTGTCAGAATATCGATGCTTTCGGACAAATTTATAATATATAAATAAATAAATATTAGGGGACAATCTTACACAAATCGAACTAGGCCTATAGTAAACTCAATAAGTCTGTGTTATGGGTACTAGGGTGACGATTTATTTTTTAATAAAACACTGTCTGGTGGTAGGAGGCACGTTGCCAATGAGTATACATACAGGTTGAAAAGTGTCTTTAAGAATTCTGTATTAAATGTACTCACCTATTTATACACATAACTTACCCGAAGACATCCGACATGAACGAAATAAACATAAATTAAAAAAAAACACTAAAAAAACACCTACTGCATACACTTTGCTTATTTTGCAAGCAAGCGTTATCACACTCATATTTATAATAAGATTAATAAGTTAGCATTTAAGTATAAAATAGGATTAAACACGATGTTATTATTATATTATGTATATTGAGCATAAAAGAGACTTACCTGCAGGCAAACTGTTTAAACCGTTTTGCAGGGACATGTTTTAGAATTAGTTTATTATATCTTAGGTTAATAAATAAAAAAAAAAAAAAAAAAAAACACTAAATGAGCCATATTACAATATTTAATAAATATAAATACTTAAATACATATACAATAGAAACCATCCAAGACCCAGAAACAAATAGTGATGCTCGTGACACAAATATTTGCCCTTACCGGGACCTATTCGAACCCAGGACCTTTAGCTTCGTACGCAGGGTTACTCATCACAGGCCTTTGCGTCTATTCCAGACGATTTAAACATTGCCCTGGAGACATCGTTTTTGGTGACTGTAGAGGCCAATACGCGACCGGCATGATCTTTCACATTTCTGGCAGACGAAATTCGTGCCAGACATGGCTGCTTTTAAAATTGACTATCGGACCTGGGCAAAGCTTGCCGAAGATAGGGATGGATGGCGCAAACGCGTTGTGGACGGCAGAGCGTTGTGCGATGGAACCTGGTTCGAGACACTGGCCAATAAAAGGTTGCGTAGACAACAAGCTGAAACTAGAGCAGGGTTACTACCCACTAGGCTAACCGGTCGTCAAACGAATATGACTCTTCGAAATAATTCTGAAGAGAAATTCGGAGCAATTACTGTTGTGTCGCGTTCTACCTTATTTTCCCCTACCGCGAACTTTACAAGGTATGCAATCATTTACCCCGATTATTGAGTGTATTGTTACACGAAGGCTAACTGCCTAGTTCGTATCGCGGTTGAGTTCGCCTCCATGCTTTACTTAAGAGGTATTAGTTTACGCTTTAGGTAATTTCACAAACTAGATGAATTGTTTCTTGGTTGGCGCGTGTTTCAGATTTAACGTTGATTTAACTGCTAATGGGGGTAAATTAGCAATCTTATTTTTAACCCCCGACGCAAAAAGAGGGTTGTTAATTTGGACGTGTCTGTGTACCTGTGTGGTCTGTGGCATCGTAGCTCCAAAACGAATGGGCCGATTTTAACGCGGTTTTTTTGCCCGAAAGCTGGGTGATCCAGATGGTTATTTAGTACTTCTTAGCTACGTTTTAGCAAAATTTAGTTCAGCCTGTTTTGTGATATTGAAGTTGGAAATAAAGTGCTTAATTTAGAGACTTGATACCTTTTCTATGTTGTGTTTTATATTCTCTTTTCAGCATTTCTTTTCAATAAAATTCAAACACATAAATTCAATTAGGTATGTAGGTAGGTAGGTTTACTAGCCTAGTAAACCTACCTACCTACCTAGTAATACTAGGTGTAGTGGTGAATGATTATATAAATTAATGAGATTTTTCAATCATATTAGCCCAGTTTTATAGTATCATTAGGTACAATATTTTATGGCTCTAATAAAATCCAAACACGAAAATACAATTCCATATTAATCTTAAAATGATCCAACTGTTGATAGGTTTACTAGGTACATAGACAAAGCAAAATATTGTAGAAATATGTTGCGTGTTCATATTATTAAGAAACAAATATTCAGGCTCTCTATTATGTTAAAGAAACATGTTTAATATCTGAATAACTGAGGAAAAAATTTCCCATAAGAATTCATATTAGCCACGCTCTTGGCCATAATAATGTAGCAGAAAACTTGAACCCATTTCTAGCGACTAATATTTATACAATTTTAATATGAGAGTACCTTATAAGTTATCTTTATTATCTAAACTTTTGCACGCCAATATGTCTTCGTGAACTACTGTATCAATAAATAAAGACACATGAGATGCACATGAGTATAAAAGCACATAGTTATTTACTATAAACAATTTTGTTTCCGAAACCGTCTGAAACCGTGGTAACAATGTTTCTCAATGAAGACAACACATTTACAAAGAAATATTGTTTATACATATGTTAACCAAGTTACCAATTTACAAATCTAACACAGTCTTACACCAACAGTCTCAAATGGCCATTTGCTATTGGTCAAGTTCTGTATCATTGCCTGTTTAGCCATAAATTTGTTTGATGTATCAGCTTTACCAGTATCAAGAAGCTTATAGCTTCTTGCTTTACAATTTTCCAAGTCTAACACAGTCCTACACAGGCCAAATCATCATCATCATCATGTCAGCCGAAAGACGTCCACTGCTGGACATAAGCCTCCCCCGAAGAGTGTCACAATGACCGGTCCTGCGCCAGCCACATCCAGCGGACTCCCGCGACCTTTACCAGGTCATCAGGCCACGTTGCGCGTCCCGGTACGTGGTCGCCACGTGAGAAACTTTCCGCCCCAACGGCCATCTGGTCTACGTGCAATGTGCCCCGCGAACTGCCACTTAAGTTTAGCGATTCTTAGGGCTACATTGGTTACCTTGGTTCTGCTGCGGATAGCCTCATTTCTGATGCGATCGCGCAGATAAACTTTCAGCGTAGCCCTCTCCATTGCCCTTTGGGTGACTTCGAGCCTTCTAATGAGGCCCATAGTGCAAACACTCGCAGTTTTACACAAGTCAAATGGTCATTGATCTGATATTGCCTGTTTAGACTTATAAAAGGGTTTGATGTATAAAAGGTCAGCATTCAGGTCATCGCCCTCCGCTAAGTGCATAGTTTTTAAAGTGAAATTAGAGAGATGACACACGGGTTGCGAATAATCTTGCTTGCGGGATGCGGGCCCTTTGACGTGCCGCCGGATGCCGGGGGCATCGAACTGGGGGCTATTCTCGAGACGGTAGACAAATGTCGCTCGTGAGACATTAAAGACTGCGCGACGCCGTATGAGATGAATGTGTAGGAACGGTATTTGGAATAAGACTACCTACGTATACTGAGGCAAGTGACATTCTTACGTTTAGTTTTTATTGCAGTTTATGTCTCAAATATGTACTTATATCTCAATGTCACAAAAAATGGGGCTGAAAATTATGAGTTTGGATATGCGTATGAATGCTAGTAACACCACTTTTTTTACTCGGAACGTGTACCATACTATTATAGATCACTTGTAGGTACCACAATACGTGGCACAGGTATCGTGGAAGGATAGCGCATCTGGCAGTTGCCCCAGCATGCCATATTTAATATCTACGGTGCACAAAATAAGACTCATTTATTTATATTTCAGATATGGTATTACACATAATATTTTCGTATTTTATAAATGGTGATTTTAACCATTTACCTACGGTTGTCAACCATAGTTGAGAATCGCAACCTGAGCTTCATTTATGTCAATCCTTAAAGTAAGCATAACACCTTGGCCACGACATTGGTCTCAAGCGACCTGCGACCAGCGTTTTATCTGTTCATTGCGCGGTCGAGACGCGCAACGCACTGTGGTTAGTTGGGATCACGCGCAATGAACAGATAAAACGCTGGTCGCTTAAGACCAAAGTCACCAAGTGGCCAAGGGGTTAAGAGGAGTAATATTTTATAGCTAAATCATGCTTTATTAAACTTCTATTACATGTTAAGGATTTTTTAAATAGTTTAACAGTATAATATCGTTCTAACCACTTATTTCGATGCAATGGAAGCGGAAAGCGATTACCAGAAGAACGCACATGTAGGCTTTATAATCCGTTACATCCGAGCCCAGTCAAGTTTAAATATAAAATATCGATCGCGTGCATAATACACCCCTCAGGATTAAGGCGGTATGCAAGTCGTTTCGTTGCAGTTAAAATTACATCCGCGATTATCACTGCCCCTTAATTGTTTCATTGAGGCGATTAGGCGAAAAATGCGTGCGAGTTAGCTGTTTTTACGACGGATTCCCGAGTTACAACGACGGGGTAATTGAGGAGCTATGGGGAAAAAGAAAAAAAAACAGCGGGAAGTTATTTGTCTGAGTAGCAGGAAGCATACGAAAATTAAAAAGTTGTATGCAGGTACAGTTGGCAGCGGATATTATGAACACTAAGCCAAGAAAATGCCGTACCAGTTTTGAACCTTAACATACTAATAACTTGTGGCTCTGTTAGCTGTAGAAATCGCGAGCCCGTCTTTTTTTTTTTAATTAGTTTACGTTTTTGATGAGAAAAGTCCCCTCTTCAAATTGTAATGAGTATGGAACTGTTGAAGATGTTGTACATATACGGCTGGAGTGTGTCCGAAGCGAGGCTGTGAGAGCAGCTTGGTTCGCCACGAAACTGTTAGACACTGGATATGTTAACAGTACTTTGTCTCTTCCTATATCGGATGAAGCCGAGATTTTGTATAATTTAACGGAGGTAGCGTTTAAATCTAGAACATAGGTTTCTCCTTTTTGTAGATATTTTGTTGCCCTCACGGGGGCATGTTCGCCTGGCGACAAGTCCCGTTTCATCAATAAATATTTATATTTTTTATTTTGTTTTAATTTCGTAATTTTGAAATGACAAAAAAATATTGAACCTTCTCACAAATTCACGAGAATCGGTTGAGGAATGCGACCCGTAGAGGAGAACAGCCGGACAGACGCCGGACATGCGAAATATTTTTTGCTCAAGTTGAAAAGGAGAACTTCGTTTAATTATTATTAAACGAAGACTCTATTGAGTAGAAAAGTGACTTTAGAATCTGTTATAAGGAATTAAGGACTGCGAAAGTCAGTTTCGTGTGTTGTTATTCGCAGTTAGTCTCTTAACTATTTTAATGCAGTCAAAAGAATAAGGCAACTCACCGATGTTGAGACAGCTAGGCTTGTTTACTTCTCTTACTTTCACAGCATTATGACCTATGGTATTTTGCTTCAGATCATTTTTGTATTACAAAAAGAGCGATTCCCGCTATTTATCAGAAAAATTCAAGCAAATCCACATTCTGACGTTTGCTTGTCAATATGTTTTTGAAATTGTTATGTAGGTATGTAAAACGAAATCAACATTTATTTAAACTAAATAGTGACTGTCACTCGCTTAATACTAAAAATATGGATAAACTTGTCGTGTCTCATTTCATTATCGTTTGCAAAAGGTGAGTTCGTCTTTTATGGGAAATTGTGTGCATTTTTATACCAAAATTCCCAAAAATGTACAAGGTTTGTCACTGAATAAGTTTAAGTTGTTTATAAAAAGCCATTTAGTTTGCATATGTTTTTGAAATTGTTATGTAGGTATGTAAAACGAAATCAACATTTATTTAAACTAAATAGTGACTGTCACTCGCTTAATACTAAAAATATGGATAAACTTGCCGTGCCTCATTTCATTATCGTTTGCAAAAGGTGAGTTCGTCTTTTATGGGAAATTGTGTGCATTTTTATACCAAAATTCCCAAAAATGTACAAGGTTTGTCACTGAATAAGTTTAAGTTGTTTATAAAAAGCCATTTAGTTCGTTAATTATAAAATAAGCGATTTATGAACGACAAAGACGCCTTTAAATGATTTTGAATTATTATTAATATTATTATTTTCTCTTTGTGTACTGACATACTCAAATTTTGAATTTGTTTTAAATATAATCCTGACATAACTATATGTTTTCCTAGTTCTAATTTTTTTTGGTATTGTTAAAACCACATTTATGTTTGTAAGTTAACATGTGCCTAAATGTAAATTGTAAATGAACTTTGACCTTCAAAAAGTGTTCTGTATCAATTTATGTTGAAAAATATTTTTGACTTTGAATGTAAGGTAAGATGGATAAGGTAGATAGCCATTTTTCTCGCTTCGTCAGCGTAAATAATATCCACTATAATAAGTTATGGACATTTTTTTTAACTAACATTTTTTGACTTAGGCCAGCAGAGTGGCAATACCTTCCTTTAATTTTTTTTTCTCACAATCAACTGCCATACAGAATCCCAAATCCTTTAAACTAAAACGGTACCAGTATTCATTATCTCTAACCAGTGGGTCGATCACGTAACTTTTCTTACGCGCGTCTGTAAGGTCTAAATGTCAATTTTATATGGAAAAATGACATTTAGATTGTGATTTTACTGTCAGACGCGCGTACAATGCGTTACGTGATTGACCTACTGATTACACCCTCTGACAACGTAAAATTTTCTAAAGAAACCTAAAATAGCTTAAGTGCAAATTAGTTAATTTTGAAACTATTTAATATTTCTAAAACTTGCAAACTTACTGAGACAAGTTCATAGCCCTAGGGCTTCTGTTGATTTTGCACGAAACTTGATCCGGGTTGGATTAAGTATCCGCCATTGCTTTGATGATAGTAAACGAATAGGCAAATGCCATATTGGGATTAGCCAATACAGTTCATAAAATTTAGGATAGAGACTTTTATTTATTTCAGACAAAGACAAAAAGAAGTTTATATAAACCTTTGATACTTTTTGCATTTCTTATCTCTGATAAAGGCACTATAATTACTAGCGAAAAGAATCAAAATGTGAAATCATCAGTGCACGAACAAGGCTCTCTGGCCAATGATTATATCATTGAGTAATTATGTATTCTACTAGAGAGGACATCTCAACTAGATTTTTTGTAACACCAGTTAGGGCCTCGACGCATTGGAGTGAGAAGTATTACGTGATGTAACACTTTTCCCTTTTTTCTTTTTTTTTGTACATGAAATCTAGTTGAGATGTCTCTAGTAGTACACATAATTACTCAATTATATAATCATAGGCCAGAAAGCCTTGTTCGTGCACTCATGATTTCACATTTTGATTCTTTCGGCAAGTTATAGTGCTTTGGGAAGTTATAGTGCCTTTATCAGAGATAAGAAATGCTTCAAAACCATTGCATAAACCGATTTGATTTTCGTGATTTCACGATTTCTTTTTGATGTTTCATACCAAAATTTCCCCGGATATAAATGGCCTTTTAAATGTAGTGTTTCTGACGAGCTGGAATCAATAATTATGTAAGCGGAACGAATATATATTGAAATAATTTATATTTAATTAAAGTGTCAAAGCAATTATTTACTACCCACTTGCGAAGGAAAATACATTCCAAATATCACGCCTGTTATTATCCGCAGAATTTGCCGTTTTTGCCCAATACGTGCCTGCCCGTTTTTAAGGCATTCAGCAATTGAGCTTAATTTTTAGTTAACATTTAACAAAAACATAATAATTCATACATAAGTTATGTAATTCAGTCTCGTGGTCTTAATATTTGAGGGGCTTTTTGCCGTCGTCGCAACTTCAAGGGGTTTGCCTTCTTAGATTTATTTTGCGTTTTATGCGAGGGAGACTTTTATGGCCGCTGCGGTCAGTCGGACCGACCCTTTGGTCAAACAAAGATTAACTCTAATCGTAAATAGTCGACTGTTAAATTGTACTACATTTTGGTGACACAAAAATGTACATAGTATAAATTTATATTTTATTACCACAGCTGACCGTCATTTTGTTTACTCACGGTAGGTAATTGTATTTAAAAGTGGAACCCATTTTATACGTACATACTATTAGTTTCCCGCGCGGTTTTGTCCGCGTATTGCAAAGAACGCAGGCAAACTAAAAAATTGCTTATAACCATCTAGAAAGTTCATTCTACAAGTAAAAAATAATTTTTGATAAGAATGATTCATCTCACAGACTTTTTCTCTTTAAAATATTAGTAACTATAGATTATAGGTACCTACCTAGACTACATATATAAGGATATATAATAGGTTTTATCCCAGAAATCATCCCCTAAGGGGGTGAAAAGGGGGGGGGGGGGGGGTGTGAAAATTTGGATGTAATCTATTTTGATGAAATTTGGTGTAGATATAGGTTTAGTCCTGGGAAAGGACATGGGATAGTTTTTACCCCAGAAATCATCCCCTAAGGGGGTGAAATTAGGGGTGAAAATTCGGATGGAACCCATTTTAATACAATTTGGTATAGAGATAGCTTGAGTCCTAAGAAAGGACATAGGATAGTTTTAATTCCGGAAATCACTCCATAAGGGGGTGAAATGGGGGTGAAAATTTCGATGAATCCCGTTTAGATGAAATTTGGTATAAAGGTCGTTTGAATCCCGAAGAATGATATTAGATAGTTTTTATCCCCAAAATCATTCCCTGAGGGTATGAAATAGGGGGTGAAAGTTTGGATGAAATCCATGTACCTAGATGAAATTTGGTATAGAGATAATTTGAGACCCTTCAAAGGATATAGAATAGTTTTTGCCTCGGAAATCATCCCTTAAGATGGTAAGTAGAAGTTTGTTTGCATTATATTTTCTAAGCATAAGTTCTACGCGGACGAAGTCGCGGGCAACAGCTAGTTTGTAATAATTTTAATACTCTATTTTGGCGTGGTCTTAATTCCACTACTTTTTATTTCATCTTTTGTTTTCCTCTAATAATAACAGTGACATTTTATACATATTCTGTTTACCTAATTAAATTCACTTAATGCGCAGACAGTGGTATATGTTTATTAAGATGAAGAAATTACACCTTCAAACGTATTCTTAGAGTTTTGTATACTTATTAGATGTGGCTTCAAAATACCTACTTTACTTGGTAAATTCTACTTGAAGGTAACCCTTGTAACCACGAGCACTGTAAAGGGCTTGAAACGTCTGGAAGCACAATTGCTACAACATACTAGACACGTACACTTAATTGTATTCAAAGTTAACAACTCGAAAAAATACGTCTAGTGGATTTAATGACGTGCTTATATCATTCTCTACCAGAAGCAGTAGAAACAAGAATAAAACTATGACCCGACTGCCGACTACCGAAAAGTAATTGAAAAAAATGTCATTTTTTTTCTTACAAAAGGTAGCCTATGTCACACGGAGCATAATTTGGAATCGATTGACACCTCAATCATCAAAATCGGTTCGGTATCTTAAACGCTACGGTGGTACACATGAAAATACAAACATACACTGCTTAGGTAGGTACATCATATTCCCTTCATTTCGGCTCTGCCGTAGTCGGGCAAAAATAGAATTATATTATTCATCAAAAACGAAGTTTGCCTAGAGATATTAAGAAAATAGAATCACTTTAATGTATAAGCAAAGAGTCTAATGCTGTTATTTGATCGTTTCATTATCATTATCATCATGTATCTGTGACCCCACCCAGTGCTAAATTGACTCCTTCTATTTTATACAATAGAAACAACGGAGACACGCGGCAGTGGCGTGTCAATTAGGAAATTTATATGCCAAACATTGGGACACTTACCTGCCGGAACAACGTGACGATTGGTTAACTTTTTCGCCGTCACTGACTTGAACTTTAGTTCGTCACTGTAGAAACCCACCTGCCACCAACGTGAAAAGATGGTCAGAATTCAGGCTCCATAGCTGGGGTTGGTTGGACGTCGCACGAATAGGCCTCTATGAATTCAAATTTTCCAACAATGTAATTATTGGACAGTTTGAACAGCGATTCGAACAATCACAGGCGTCAACGCCGCGGCGGCGAGCGCGGCCCCCTCTTTTGTTTTTTGTTTAGTATTATGATATTTAAATTAGGTACTTAATTTTGATTTAAAAATTATAATTATTTCCAATTTCCTCGCAGCAGACGTAAACAGCACTGTGTGGCGTGGGGGTTTTATTTATTCTTATGGCTAAATTAAAAATTAAAATCTTTCTTATTAAAAAATGCATGCATATTAGAGCAGTACGAGTACACCCAATTGCTGGATCCATTGGGTTACGTTGTTATCTAGAGTGAACAAGTCGGCTGGGTTGCCCTGGTGCCACCTTGCATTATTTTCTGTGGCGACGAATGGGTTAAAAACCCATAGCAATATAACACCTATAAGATTGTACTACTCGTGTAGTGTAGTCATAAGGTTTTGTTTCCAGTTACATAAAAAGGTGGGTAAACTAGGTCATCCGGAGAATAACAGTAAATTTCTGGGCAGCATGCAATAAGCGCAATCTGACGCAAGAAATATTCACCGTCTGCTTGTATTTACGTTCTTTTGTTTAATGTCATGAAACAACATTATTGCTGATATTAATCAGCGTACTGTTGAGGATGTAAAGGCTAAGTTACCCATACGGTTGGCATAGCTTAGCTTCTACATTAAAATTCAAAATGATCCGAAAACTCTAAATTGTTTTTGACAATAATTGTGAATTCTGTTACAATACTTGGTCGAAGTCGGATATACCGACATCATGGCATTAAATTTGTGAAGAAGTGTAATAAAAAGATAAGTGAAAGTGCAGATTATTTTTAACCGACTTCAAAAAAGGAGGAGGTTATATGTTCCACTGTATGTTTTTTTTAATGCATGTTTGCCGATTTCTTCGTCAATTGTGGACCGATTTCTAAAATTCTTTTTTTATTCGAAAGAGTATACTCCCGAGGTGGTCCCATTGTCACCAAGTCAGGATCTGATAATAGGATCCCAGGGAAATTGAGGGCAACCCTCAAATTTTGTAGGCACGCGTGTAGTGATTTCAGTTTTTTTCTATTATAACTCGCATATACCCTCGGAAATCGTAATTTTGGTGAAGTGGAATGATGATGAAGACCACAGATGACTCATGGAACTCCTCAAAGATGTAAAGTACGTCAAAGATTCTGACATGATTCCGTTGAAGTAGCAACTAATGAAGTGTTAATTCTGTGATCCTTGAGGAATCGACGGAACTCCTCAAATATTATCAGCCCACAGATAGAAAATTGGGTTTTATCTGTAATAATCAACGCATTTGCTCTCGGAAAGCAGTTCATGGGGTAAATTGGAAAGGAAATGTGGAAATCTTCATGTACCATGTGGCTTGGCGAAGTTCTGAATTGAAGTCGGTTTAAACTTTGTTTTAAAGTAAATTATTCAGAATACCTTTCAGATCCCCTAATGCTTATTTTTATACAATTAAGCTTTCGTGAGTCATATTGTTTAATATACATCAATAATAACGCTTAAATTCACGTATTAATGGTCACTACACCGTCGAAGACACTTATTCTGAAGAAGAACTCCCGAAGAATAGTGACATTAATACTGAAATTAACCGATATTAGGTACCTATTAGTATAATCTTAATTTAAGCTACACCTCCACCACAAATTAAGTACACTTGTACCACGTTATTTATAAAACTTTACAAACCATTATTAACTAAAATATGTTTTCCCCTTTATCTGAAACACAAACATTAAAGGGACATATAAATACATGAACAATTTTAGCTAAAATAGGTTTGATGAATGTCTATGCATTAGTATACTATTAGAAGGCACATTTTAGATCCCAGTGCAGCATAGTATTTTGGGGCAACTGGTAAGATTTTTGTCGATAGGTAAACAAAATGTATTCCACAAAATAAGTCTCACTTGAATTAAAAATGAAAAAAAATAATAAGTCTCACTTAAAATGCTTATAACTAAGTAGGTATGCATATAAACTAAATCCAAGAACAAACTTCAGTATTTTAAAGACAAATATTGGGTGAAATCTATTCTAGTTCTCAAATAATGGATGAGTTAACAAAGTCTCCTAAAGATACGATTTCGGGACGAATATAGAATCACTCACTTGCTTTCAGATTTAAAAAGGTATCCTAAATTGCTTTCAATTTTTTTTATCAAGGCAGCCCATACTTCTCTTGGCAACCACAGTTGCCAGAAGCAATTTAGGGGAGCACGAAATTGGCAACTGTGGTTGCCACAAGCAAGTGAGTGGCTATGTATGTAAATTATCAAATAACATTGAATAAATGCCACTCCAGCTCTAACAGAGTAGATTTCTATGAAATGAAATTATATTTAAAGGAGACGAGAAAAAAAACTGGCACGTTCCAAGAAATAAAGTATACCTAAAAGATTGATTTTCTAGAAAGTGTTTGATATTTATTAAGACGTCACTTAGACTTCGAACTTATCTCGCTATTACATAAATAATAATAAGTTCGTTTAACAGCTGGCTGTGATGTTAATTGGGAAAAAGAACGTTAGCGTCTTTTTGCCATAAATAAAACTTGACGATCAATTTAAATCTTGAGTGCGCCCTAAAACTTTTTTTTTGGCATATTGGATACACCACAGTCTTGTAGCGGCTTGCAAAATACACATTTAATCCTTTCGTGCATATACACCTTTATAGCGTTTTAGTAAAAATGCCTGTGAAATACGAACAGGCAGACAAAAAAGATAATTGTGTTTGGTCATTATTTCAGCCATTGCTATGGAACCCTAAAAACAAAGATTTGAAATGTCTAACTATTGCCTAGATATGCGGGAACTATTAATCTAACATCTCACGTGTTCTCGCTAAATTAGCAATAGTACGCCAGACACAAAGGGAGGAGGGGGGGAGTGAATGCATTGAGTCATAAATTATGTGACATTATCAATATCAAGCATTTCACTGCTTAATTCGATGCTTAAACTATCTATACCATATTCCATAATTATAAGATAAGGATAAGGAAGATATAAAAATCGTGCGATTATCGTCATGCAATTTCAAGGATCAACATTTTGAAACGCAATTAAGATAGTATTATTATGTTTGGAAAGCACATCCTAATAACGTTTTGTATATATATAATCAAACCACTTTAAGAAAGACCGACTTCTCCTGCATGCAGTAGTCTCCTGTTTGAATTATGTATTCTATGTTTGAAATTTGTAATGTATTGTACAGTTTGCAAATTCATAGTTACTTGGCTAAGAACTTGAATTATTTTTTCCACAGTAGACTACATTACTAACAGTACCTAATTCAAATAAGAAAAAAACCAAGATCACACCTGGGCACTTGGAGTATGGCGGTTTTGGTGTAAAAAAATTAACTATATGTTTGAAAAAGTTAAAAACAAACCAGATCAGACACTCCACGCACAGTTCGTGCGAAAATACTGGCGATGAATAAATAATACCTCCGGAGCTTTCGAGTGCAAGCCTAAGAGAATGGGCTCTTGCTCAGTCGTAAGAATATCATTTGGCTAACTTTTATACCTTTTTATTAGTTCTACGCTTACAAACTGTAGCCATACCAAATTTCATCTAAATCGATTCCGTAGCTTAAGCGTGATAAGGTACCTAACAGACCGACAAAGAAACAGTTACTTTGTTGGATTAAATTACAAGTGACTGTCGAAAACATTGGCAACCTCTTAAAATTGTTTAACCACTATATTTCAATCTACTCTCTCCATATAAGCCCTCACAAGGACCGGAACCGGTTACCCTAATCAGGGATTTCCATAGGCTTATTTTAGATGTTGTTTTTAAAAACCTATCCTTAATGGTAATCTTAGGATAAGGTAACACTATTATTATTGTAAGCATATCGGATGTGGTAACCATATGACTACCATTAGTTAAACCTAAACAAAACCCTGTCTCAATAGAGTTCATTTATGGTTTCCTTATGGCTACCACATCCAATATGCTTACCATAACAATAGGGTTACCGAATCAGCAAGGTTACCTTATCATAAGGTTACCAATTTGATAGGGTTACCAAATCGAAAGGCTTAAGCCTGAAAAGCCCCCAGGCCCTTCTTGTGGTTTATTTTTTAGATGCATTGAAAAAACATGAGGATCTTTCGATGCATAATTTACTCTCTCTTCGTTAGCCATTCTTAAAAGAGTTATCACTATTTAAACTTAAACTTTCTCGAGACATGTTGAAATAATGCTAATAATTAAACAGCTAAAGTCACGTATTAAATATCACTACGGGCGACATGTTTCGAACTCTTTGGGAGTTCTTCTTCAGGGTGAGTGTTTTCGCGGTTAAGCGACATTGCCGCGAAAACACTCATTTTTGAGGAGTTATCACTATGTTAATAGCCAAAAATATTCGAATAGGATTAATTTGTATGAAACAGTTTTTTGTTGCAAAACCGAATTCCTGGATTGTGACGAATCGGCATCAGATCCCACGGCGCAACCCCGCCGCGAGTTAAAAAATGAATCTATGAATAATTGATGGCTTACGCGGCTGGTTAATGCCATTCAGATTGTGGCGCCTAAAACCTTCTGAAAAATCGAATGGGAGTAAACAAAAAGTGATTGTGTTCGTTTGTTTTAGTATTGACGAGGCTGTGTGATGTTATTGCAAAATATTTTATTTTCTAGTCTACTATATGGAGGTTAAGGGCTTTGGAACAATACGTTTGTATAGATAGTTCAAGTTACCTTTGCGTGCGGCTGTATTTTTGCGTTATTTTTATAAACTAAGCATTTTTTAGGCAAGCCTATAATTATAATGTTCTAAGCTCTTTCAAAACATTTTATGTTTCGGGATGCCCATCGAACATTTTCACGCACCAACAGGTCGATCACGTAACTCATTGTACGCGCGTCAGGTAGATCTAAATGTATTTTTTTATATGGAAAAATGACAGTTGCACTGTCCCAACGTGCGTTCGAAACGTTACGTGATTACCCCTCTGGTTTGATCGCAATGACACGACGTAATATTGAATAGATCTATGGACTAATTTTATTAGTCTATTTAAATTAAACCTTTTTGAAAATACTAAACAAAGTCGTACAAATTCGGGCCACGCAACCGCAAAGTTTAGTTGGCGTGCGCGTGGCGGTGTAACTAGGTATAAAACAACAAAAAAGCAAAAAAAATATTTACCAAAAAAAAATTATGCACATACAGAAATAACAGTGATACCCACTACCCACCACAAATCCTGTATCGTAGGTTTCAAGCGCAATAAGAATTGTCAGAGTGCATTGGCTTTAGATTTAATTCCTACCAGTTGAACCCAATTAAAATAGTTGATTGGATACATAGAATATTATATATATAAATATACTATGAGTGAGGGTGCGCGCGAGCCAAGGACCGGAAACCCCCTTTTCAGGCTTAAGCCTATCGATTTGGTAACCCTTACAATTTGGTGACCTTATGATAAGGTAACCTTACTAATAGGGTAACTCTATTGTTAGGGTAAGCATATCGGATGTGGTAACCATAAGGGGTTTTTTAGGGTTACCACATCCGATATGGTTATTACCAGTAAGGTAACCTTATCATAAGGTTACCATTATGGATAGGGTTTTAAAAACAACTTCTAAAATAACCCTATGGACAACCCGAATAAGGGAAACCGGTTCCGGTCCCACGAGTAGAGCATGTAGAACATTTTTTTTTTTGACAAAGGACTTAGACAGGCAACTACCGGAGCCCAACAATGCGCGTGGTCCGACACGCACTTGGCCTGTTTTATTTAAGTATTTTTCGTATATTAAGGTTCCAAATCACTTCGCTAACTTTAAAAAAATGTGGATGAACGGTATAAGCAACTACATGCCACTAAAATCTTATTTTTTACAATTTTTGTGAGTTGACACATTATTGCTTATTAGCATTCAATTCAAAGTGCACCTTATCCTTTGCCATATAAAATCTAGTTTTCAGGGTAATTGCACGTGGAAATGTATCCATCATATATATAGCAAGCGGAAAGTATGCGCCCGATATTAATGATGGCATGTCGAAGCCAGAATAATGTCTTTACTTAGCCCCGTCGTATTCAATATTCCTTTACTGTTTATCCGCCTTTGACCTATTTACGGGAAGTGACACTAACGAATATTACGAAAAGATAGGAAGCACTAGGAGTAAAGTTATGCTATCACGCTTTTCAGTGAGTATTTGGATCAAATGTTGCAAGTAGACTTTTAGCCATTTTTGCCACAAAAAATGTTCAAAGTATAAAGTGTAGTACTAACAGTCGCCATCACATACATCGGAGCAAACAAGCACGTCACAAACATCTGAACACAGCTCTACTTTCAAGGCATTAAGGTGCATGTTCAGATATTTTGACAGCTTGTAGTGTTCAGATGTATGTGATGGCGACTGTGCGAAAAATATCTAAATACAATTTAGCGCCTTGGCATAAAGGCGACTGGGTGTCTCACTCGTTTCCTCAAAAAAAAATAGTTTCGGTGACTTTACCTGTCTAAGTGTAATTGAAAGATTCCTTGTAAAATCCAACGGCTTTATTACTAATGTTTTTATATATCCAAATATCATAAACCCTCCATGATGCGTTCAAGAACCGCACATTATGACCACCATAAAAACAGACTGTTTTGTTAGAACAAATTTCTTATCTGTGAAAATGTTATTATTGCTAAATAATAACATCGATTTCGATGCTATTATTACATTCAAATTTCGAACACCTCTGAAAAACAAAGCAATTTGATTTGACCTCTATTCTAATATCAGTCGAAATGACGTTTAGTTCGAAATGAATTGTCAATTTGCCTACAAATTTGACAAATGTCGCAAGTAAGTAAGATATCGAACGATATGACAGTTGGCGCTGACTCTAGTTTGTCTCTGATTTAAAAAAAATACTATGACAGCTGCCAGAAAACAACGCCGCGAAGCCGGTCATAATATGCGGCTAATGAATGCATCATGGAGGCTTATGATATGTGGATAGGTAAAGTAGTGTATGTAACTGTACATAATTAGGCATTAACACACTCGAGTGATGTTATTATGAAACTCGCCTGTTCGCCGTTCGTTTCATAAACCCACACTCGTGTTTAATGCCCTTCATTATGTACAGTCACATAAACTACTATTACCTACAATTAGAGTGCCCTCACTTAAGAGAAATACATTTTAACATCAAAGGTGTCGTAGTGACACCTTAGATGTTAAAATTCTACATGCCGTTTAAGAGCCCGTTCATGTGCTCACTAGTTTATGAAGGTAACATATCACCTTAACCGTTTTGCGAACGCAGCTTCGCTATGAGGATTTATCGCTGCAGAAGTTAAAATAGCAATAAATATCAAAACACAGCAGGCCCATTTCGGTGTCTCTTTGCAAAGTAAATACAAAGTTTGCGTGCTGTCACGAGAGGTGACGACTTTTGCCGCCTATTTGTCTTCACGACACGGCACATCGTATTATGGCACAGAAGGTTTACTACTGTGTAGGCTCGGACAAGAATATGTCAACGGTCTGCACAGATGCCGGCTGCCGTGGATAGAAATATATATAATACTAGCTGTTGCCCGCGACTTCGTCCGCGTAGAACATGTTATCGTCTAAATGTTTGTTTAAGGTATGAATTAAAAAAAAACATTGAAATTAGTTTTGTAGTATTTTAGTAAACAGTCTAAAACCGAAGTTACAAATCTCTTACCTTCAAAATGTCTTGCTCTCTATACAAACTTAGAACCCTCTTTGAACCCTCATAGTATAAGTCTGAAACCGTAGTTACAAACTTACTTTAAAAATGTCTTGCTCTCTACATAAACTTCGAACCCCCTTTTAACCTTCTTAGGCGATAAATAGAAAAAAAACGCTGAAATAAGTTTTGTAGTCTTTCAGCAAACAGTCTACAACCGAAGTTACAAATCCCTTACATTAAAAATTACTTGCTCTCCATACAAACTTGGAACACCCTAATAATCCCCTTTAGAGGTTGAATTAAAAAAAACGCTGAAATAAGTTTTGTAGTCTTTTAACAAACAGGCTAGGATCGAAGTTACAAATCTCATACTTTAAAATTTTCTGACTCTCCATACCAACTTTGAACCCCCTATTAACGCTTTTCAAGGAAAAATTAAGAAGAAGAGTTTTTTGTTGTAATAAGCATTTTTTCCACAAACTATCAAGTATCTAAGCTCAATAAAAGTGTTCTCCTTGTAAGCTTTCTACAAAGTTTTAAACTTCTATCTCAAAAAAGAGTTTCCTTCATACAAACTTTGCAACCCTTAGTAACCCCCTCAGGGGTGGAATTTATCAACACGCTGAAAATACTTTATTTATATTCTAATAAGTACCTAAGCTATCTACAAAGTTGAAAGTCTCTTGCTAAAAATAGAATGTTGCCTCCATACAAATGTTGCACTCCCTTTTAACCCCCTTAGGGGTGGAATTTTCTAAAACGCTGGTAGTTCTTTTTTGTATTTCAGTAAGTAGGTAATCTTTCTACAAACGTTTAACCTTGTATCTCAAGAAATAATTTCCCTCATACAAACTTTGCAACGATTTTAACAACCCTTAGGGGTAGAATTTTCCAAAACGCCGAAAGTGTTACCTCCATACGAATGTTGCACCCCCTTTTGACCCCCTTAGGTGTGGAATTTTCTAAAACGCTGAATGTTGTTTTTTTGTATTTCAATAAGTAATCTTTCTACAAACTTTAAAGCTTCTATCTCAAAAAGAGTTTACCTCATACAAACCTTGCAACGCTTTTTAGCCCCCTTAGGGGTAGAATTTTCCAAAACGCTGATAGTATATTATTTGCATTCTCATAAGTAATCTATCTACAAAGTTTGAAGACTCTAGCTCAAAAAATTAAGTTTCCTCCATTCAAACCTTGCACCCTTATTTAACCCCTTAGGGGTGTAATTTTCCAAAACGCTAGAAGTAAGCTCTCTACAAAGGTTTAGGTCTCTCGCTAAAAAAACACGTTTCCTCCATACAAATGTTGCACCCCCTTTTAACCCTCTTAGAGGTGGAATTTTCTATAACTCTGAAAGTTGTTTTTTTTGTATGTCAATAAGTAATCTTTCAACAACTTTTAAGCTTCTATCTCAAAAAAGAGTTTCCCTCATACAAACTTTGCAACCATTTTTAACCCCTTAGGGGTGGAATTTTCCAAAACGCTGAAAGTACGTTATTTTTATTCTAGTTAGTAAGCTTTCCACAAAGGTTTAAGTCTCTAGCTAAAAAAACATGTTTCCTCTATACAAATGTTGCACCCCCTTTTGACCCTCTTAGGGGTGGAATTTTCTAAAACGCTGAAAGTTGTTTTTTGTATTATAATTAGTAATCTTTCTACAAACTTTAAGCTTCTATCTCAAAAAAGAGTTTCCCTCATACAAACCTTGCAACCCTTTTTAGCCCCTTTAGGGGTAGAATTTTCCAAAACGCTGAAAGAGCTTTATTTGTTTTCTAATAAGTAATCTTGCCACAAAGTTTAAAGACTCTAGCTCAAAAAATAAAGTTTCCTCTATACAAACTTTGCAACCCTATTTAACCCCTTAGGGGTAAAATCTTCCAAAACGCTGAATGTACTTTATTTTTATTCTAATAAGTAAGCTTTCTACAAAGGTTTAAGTCTCTAGCTAAAAAAACATGTTTCCTCCATACAAATGTTGCACCCCCTTTAAACCCCTTTAGGGGTAGAATTTTCTAAAACGCTGATTTTTTTTTTTATGTATTTCAATAAGTAATCTTTCTTCAAACGTTTAAGCTTCTATCTCAAAAAAGAGTTTCCCTCATACAAACCTTGCAACCCTTTTTAGCCCCTTTAGGGGTAGAATTTTCCAAAACGCTGAAAGCGCTTTATTTGTATTCTAATAAGTAATCTTTCCACAAAGTTTAAAGACTCTAGCTCAAAAAATAAAGTTTCCTCCATACAAACTTTGCAACCCTATTTAACCCCTTAGGGGTTAAATCTTTCAAAACGCTGAAAGAACTTTATTTTTATTTTAAAAAGTAAGCTTTCTACAAAGGTTTAAGTCTCTAGCTAAAAAAACATCTTTACTCCATACAAATGTTGCACCCCCTTTTAACCCCCTCAGGGGTAGAATTTTCTAAAACGCTGAAAGTTGTTTTTTTGTATTTCAATAATTAATCTTTCTACAAACTTTTAAGCTTCTATCTCAAAAAAGACTTTCCCTCATACAAACCTTGCAACCCTTTTTAGCCCCATTAGGGGTAGAATTTTCCAAAACGCTGAAAGTTTTTTATTTGTATTCTAAAAAGTAATCTTTCCACAAAGTTTAAAGACTCTAGCTCAAAAAATAAAGTTTCCTCCATACAAACTTTGCAACCCTATTTAACCCTTTAGGGGTGAAATCTTCCAAAACGCTGAATGTACTTTATTTTAAGTAAGCTTTCTACAAAGGTTAAAGTCTCTAGCTAAAAAAACATGTTTCCTCCATACAAATGTTGCACCCCCTTTTAACCCCTTTAGGGGTGGAATTTTCTAAAACGTTGAATTGTTTTCTTATGTATTTCAATAAGTAATCTTTCTTCAAACTTTTAAGCTTCTATCTCAAAAAAGAGTTTCCCTTATACAAACCTTGCAACCCTTTTTAGCCCCTTTAGGGGTAGAATTTTCCAAAACGCTGAAAGTGCTTTATTTGTATTCTAATAAGTAATCTTTCCACAAAGTTTAAAGACTCTAGCTCAAAAAATAAAGTTTCCTCCATACAAACTTTGCAACCCTATTTAACCCCTTAGGGGTGAAATCTTTCAAAACGCTGAAAGTACTTTATTTTTATTCTAATAAGTAAGCTTTCTACAAAGGTTTAAGTCTCTAGCTAAAAAAACATGTTTCCTCCATACAAATGTTGCACCTTTTAACCCCCTCAGGGGTGGAATTTTCTAAAACGCTGAAAGTTGTTTTTTTGTATTTCAATAATTAATCTTTCTACAAACTTTTAAGCTTCTATCTCAAAAAAGACTTTCCCTCATACAAACCTTGCAACCCTTTTTAGCCCCATTAGGGGTAGAATTTTCCAAAACGCTGAAAGTACTTTATTTGTATTCTATAAAGTAATCTTTCCACAAAGTTTGAAGACTCCAGCTCATAAAATAAAGTTTCCTCCATACAAACTTTGCACCCCTATTTAATCCCTTTAGGGGTGGAATTTCCAAAAATCCCTTCTTATCCGTCGCTTACGTTGTAAAAGGTAGTATAGGTGTAAATTTCAAGTTTCTAGTTCCAGTAGTTTCGGCTGTGCGTTGATGATCTGTCAGGAAGTCTTCTTTTATATATATAGATAACCCTACATGTAATCCCCCGCTGATTCTCAGGCCTGGGCCTAGGCTTAGTTCGCAGGTTTTCTCCACGAAAATTATGATGATAATATCAGTGTAGACCATAATCTAGCTCAAGCATTACTGGGTTCACTATTATAGAAAGACAGTTTTGTGTTTTCTGACGACATAAGTAAAACCCTCTTACGCCATGTCCATACAAAAAATATGTTTAGAGTAACACTATTTCATTTCATTTCATTCCTTTATTTCATTCAGTAACAATATATGTACATTGCATTTGAACATTATGAGCACATAAAAAAAATTAGACAAGTGCAACACGAACAATAATATAAAAAAACTTAGTTAACTATAACATCACAAAGTCAAGTACAAAATAAACAAGTCAAAATTATTCTAATGTCAGTGATTTATTAAAAAAAAAAAAAAAACAATTACCTGAAGTTGGAAATACTCGGAAATCAAAAACACAAAAAAAATAATAATAACGCTATTGATAATATTCCTCAACCCTTTTTTAGTAGAAATGCTTTAAGGCCCTTTTTCACCGCAAGCCGGTCATTTTGGCACTCTTTGGGGGAGGCCTATGTCCAGCAGTGGACGTCTTTCGGCTGATATGATGATGATGATGATGATGAAGGCCCTTTTTGAATCACATATACTTAGTTGCTAGATAACTTTTTTAATTCTATTGGCAATTTGTTAAACAGCACAATTCATTGATATCCTGCTGAGTGCTTTACTACTTGCAGCTTGATTACCATTCTCTGTGGCAAGTCTTTTCTTCTAGTGGCTAGACGTATTTCTCTAACTTCGGGCGATTCTATGTCCGAAATATGCTTCACCAGGATATACTGGCTTGGAACAGTAAGAATTCCATATTCTGAGAAATAGTTCTTACAAGATGTAGTCTGAGATATCCTCGTGATAGTCCGGACAGCACTTTTTTGAGCTACAAAAACAGTCTGAACATTGTATTTGTAACTATTTCCCCAAAACTAGATGCTGCTTAACCTTGATTCTATCAATGCATAGTAGACTGTACACCATTTTAAGTTGGGTTTATTTGGTTTCGTCTCAAACGCATAGCAAGCAGAACTTATTGAGTTTTCAATTGCAAGCAGTTCATCTTTCCAATTTAATCTGGAACCAATGTGTACGCCTAAAAATTTTACTGACTCCGCTTGATGAATGATGGTTTTTTTGAATGAATTTGTGGACATCCTTAGTTTTGGCAGTGGTCTTAAATAAAAATACATTTATTTTATTGCAGTTCAGTTTCAATTAACTCTAAACCAGGTGTGAAAATATTCCAATGCCATATTGACTCTTTCATTTAGTTGCGAAAGATTTTCCGCAGATATAATAGCGTTGGTGTCATCGGCAAACACCACTAGCTGCGTATTTGAAAGGCTATTACTTATGTAAGGTATTGATAAATCATTCGTAAATATTATAAAAAATATAGGACCTAGTATGGATCCCTGAGGAACTCCTCTTGTTAACGCAGCCATCCTAGAATTACTTACTATTTCATTGTTTTTTGTAGTCGATTTTATCTCTACAAATTGTTTCCGGTGTCTTAAATAGGACTGGAAAAGAGATAAAAAAATTTCCTCTGATCCCATAATGCTCCAATTTTATGAGTAACGTATTGTGATCAACGATATCAAACGCTGAGCTCAAATCAAGGAACAAACCTGCAACTTTTCTTTTGTAGTTCAGTTAATGGACTATATCAGCGATAAGGATAGTGATGGCCTCATTTGTCCCCATGTTCTTTTGGTAGCCAAACTGCTTCGCACTTAATATATTGCACAGACAGAGATGTTTCACAAGTCTGTCTTTCATCAGTGTCTCGAGAAGTTTGTACATAGTTGGTAAGATAGATGGCGTGAGGCCTGTAATTTTTAGAATCTGATTTAGAGCACTTTAAGTAATTTTCATATTTATAAAATGATATAAAATGTTCGCTTTTACTGTTTTATTAATGTTTAATTAGTTTGTGACATGGTATAGGCATATATAAACTACACTGTGGTTTTCTGTATTAAAAGTGTTCCACCTTTAAAAAGTGTTCCAACTTTTGTCCACTTTGCGCCATATTGCCTTTATGGCGGTTGAGAAGGCCATCTGTCATAAGGTCTCGTGTTTTTAAGGTTTTTTGAAATATTGTGGGACTTCTTAAGGGTCCGAAGAAATTTATTGTAAGTTTCTAAAGAGAGATTTCATTAGTCATGGCGATGTGAGAAAGGATCTACAATGGATGTAATAAAAGGTGTATGTTTGTCAGAAAGTATTTAAAAAAATGCGGATTGCCTAAAAATGCTCTCTTTTTAAGCAATCCACATTTATTTAATACAGTAACTTTTAGATTCGTCATTACAGTCAAGTACAGTCCAAATAATGTGCACGGACGAAGGGAAAAATATGTGAACACGCTTTATTGTTAAGGGCATAAGGTCGCTATGACAAAATTGATAAAACTTTTTGAGTTAAAGATGAGCACTTATCAAACAATACCTATCTCATGCAGCAGTCGGTTATAAGACAATTTTGTGTAAACATTTGTTGCCGGTAAAGTACAGTGAAATATATGCATTTTCATATCAGACATCATTTCGTGACATCTCATTTCATCCCGTACAGAATAAACCGCACGTCGGTTGTCACGGGTCATTGAACCCCGTGTCATGTGCGCGATATGTATAAAGTTCAACGGATTTATGTCGCTGATAAAAAGTCGCGTGAAGTCTTTGTTAAATGGAATGTTAAATGGGGTAGGTAGGTTGAGTTGTTTCAAACTATTAATGTTCAAAGTTTTACATATTATGTCGTACTTTAGGAGGCGAACATTTGATTTCGACTATGGGATGTCGAATTTTCGACTAACGGTTACATCAGGAACTTTTGATGAAACGTCAAAAACACGTTATTGCATCCTGAGGGGTGATCACGTAACGTTCCGAAAGCGCGTCGGTACAATTTAACTGTCAATTTTCCATATAAAAATTACATTTAGACCACCGTACAATGCGTTACGTGATCGACCTGCTTTATACAGTTACATTTACGCCAGCGCAGCGGTTGAACAAAAATAGGTTTTCATAACATAAGAATATATTTTTTCGTTTTTTAAATGTTGTAATAGGCTTGTTAAATAAAAAAAAATGCCAAAATGTTAGAAATTGTCAGTGGTGGCGTTTGGCAATTTTTTTTGCCAAGAACTCTGTAAATATGAAATTAGAGTTAAAAAATTGTAACATACCGTATAACACAAATATTTCCTTACAATATTTCTGTTTCTAGAAATCTGAAACAATTCTTCTAGCCTTAAACCATTCTAGTAAACGAAAAATGCATTTTTTTAATATAAATAAACCGACTTTATAAGGTAGCTTTGATTAGAAGTCTGCAATAATATTGTTATTAAAAACCACCTTCCATTCTTGAATTCAGAACAAGGGTAAACGCCCCAGTGATTGAAATTAAATATTAAGTAGTGCTTAGCAGCTAACGTTTGATGACGATAATAATCCATTGGTCTTGTAATAAAACTGGTTGCAAAATGGCGGGCCAACTGCTGCCATAGAAGAGTCGCCTTTTTAATAAATGGGGCTTGCCTCATCGTTCCTCGATGAAATCTCGTTTGAACAACCGTTTCCGTAGGAAGTCCGTACCAAAGGTATAAATTATGGTAGTTACTAGATAGTCTCTTTTGATCGCAGTAAATTATGAACGGTGAGCTTATATAAAATTTGTGGGTATAATGTGTTACAAAAAAATCATAAAACTGTATCCTGGCTACGAAAAACTAACTGAAATAAAACTGGTTATTTTTTTCATAAATAATAGACTTAGAAATAAAATATAGAAATATTTATTCGACAAAAACATGATACACTAGGATACAAATTCATTGGGTCCCGAGCTAGGATTCCCTGTGTTACGGGACCCAGTAGAACAGCAAGCATACGGCTTTCAAAACAAAGTTTTAACCGACTTCAAATCAGTACCCAAATAGCTTCAAGTTTGCCTATAAAATTTGAAGAGTTCCCTCGATTTCTCCAGGATCCCATCATTAGAACTAGATTTTGGAGACAACGGGACCAATCTGGAAGTATATGATTTCAAACAAAGAAAGAATTTTTCAAATCGGTTCATTAATTACGGAGTTATCGCGTAACATAAACACATAAAAACAAAAAATAAAAAAAAATACATACGAATTGAGAACCTCCTCCTTTTTAGAAGTCGGTTAAAAAGGTAGCTTATTGTCACCCGCAGGTCGATCACGTAACTATAGGTCGGGTAGGTCTAAATGTCACTTTTTATTTATGGAAAATTGAGAGTTAAATTGTACCGACGCGCGTTCGGAACGTTACGTGATTACCCCTCCGGAGCATAATTTCGAAACGATTGATACCTCATTCATCAAAATCGCTTCAGTATCTTAAACGCTACCTTGGAATACACCTAATAGTCCATAAGCCTACTCCCAATACGCCTAAGTCTCATGTCACGATAAAATGCATGGCAGCAGGTCGAGAAAGTTGTGCTGAGCAAGAATCAGAAGATTATCCACCTAAATTGGGCAAAAGTTTAAAAAATCGTTCACTTGCGGTCAAAATTGTAAAGGTATTATTTACGTCATGTGACAACACAGTACGAGACATGTGGCATCATTCAGCCCCTTAATCGTTGGCCACCTTTGACACCGTCTGCTAAGTACTTCCGGCCATTTCAGGACTGACAGACTTAGGTTTACTTTCTCTACGATTATCCGAATCAAGGAGACAGTAAAAAACTACTCTATTGGCAGCTAATTCACGATAAGATATGCTTGTATTTTTCCACATTTTCTTTAGTTTTCGCTACAAGTACCTACATATGTAACTGCATGGGCAAATGCATGCGCCTATAATATTTGAAGAGTTCCGTCGATTATTCATGGATGCCACCAGATTTTATCTATTTCACATGGACTTCACTGATGGTAATTTTTGGACAAAATGTTTCCAAGAGAATGAGGCAGTTGAAACGTTAACATTGTTCAACTAGGATAGCCGCGATTACAGCAGTGCTGTTCCCGCAAATATGATACCTCATGCAAATCGTAATTTTCGTCTTCAACCACGGACCAACTTGCGAAATTAATGATTATTTCGGAATGTCAAACGTTCAGATTTTAGATAAATTAATTAGCAATATTTTTTCGAAAGAACCGTGATAATATCACGTGTAGTTTAGAAGCAGAAGTAAGTTTTATGTCAAAAACCACCTTAAATATTACATTTTTTTTCATAGTAAATATTTAAGGTTCTACAAGAAATTAGAACATTCAATTAAAAAAATATCAAAGTACTTTTTTATTTTATTTTATTGAGTTGCTCATTTAAGAGCCTTAGTGTTTCTAAAACTTTAATTTATAGTGTAGCAACTGCGCTAGAAGTGAAAAGCTTTCAAATGTCATCTACGAGTATTAACTTACTGATATATTTCTGCTATGCCCATAAACCGTCACTTGCTAGATATCGCACCGCATTGTAATCCGACGCAGAGCCGATTGACGGGCCCCTACAAACCAGGAGGTCTATTTTTGTTCGTCACTTCCTAATTCAATCACATTTCAAACAGATTCACGAGCGCTTCCACGCGCTCCGGGCTTACGAATCAGATCATAGGGTGACACATATTGGAATGAAATTGGGATATGAAAGAGACGAACGCAATTGGCACTGATTGATGGCAATCTACCGAGCCAGGCCTAGGTAATAACTACGTACAACCCTGCTTATTCTAAACGCAGTATATATGTATAAAATTGTCTATCGTTTAATTTGGTCTGCACGCTAGGACCGTGCCGGTGACGCTTATTTGATTAAGGGCTTACATTTATATCAGTCACGATACTCACGAGTATCTTATCGTTATTTTCAAATTAGCATTAAACAAAACACAAAAAAAACAATCAATCAATGAAACAAAACAAAAAAAACAAAAACAATCAATCAATACCATCAAAAAACAAAACAAAAATAAAACAAAAAACAAAACAATCAAACAAAACAATCAAACAAAACAAAACCAACAACTATAAAACTTATTTGAAAACATGAAATAAAATGTGCAAAAATGTGAACTAATATTGCTACGTTACGAAGCTACTCAATAATCTTTTATAACTCGGTTAAGATAATAAAGGCATCAGTATAATCATCATCATAACATCAGCCGAAAGCCGTCCACTGCTGGACATAGGCCTCCAAAGAGTGCCATTGTGACTCGTCTTGCGCCACCGGCATCCAGCGGACTCCTACGACCTTTACCAGGTCATCGGTCCACCTTGTGGGGGGGAAAATGACAGTTTAATTGTCCTAACGCACGTTCGAAACGTTACATGGATTACCCCTCTGAAGTAGGTATATCTGCCAAAACGAAGCGGGCAAAAATATCTGACACTGTCTATCTACCTAGCACCTACTTAGTCATAACTAGTTGGTAACTACACTTTCTGGCGTTGTCACGTTTAAATATGAAATTAGAGAATTAACATTTCACACACTTTTTGGCAATGGGTCAGCCAATTTATCAGGTTTTGATTATTCGCGAAGTATATCCAATAAAATAATATTACCACCCGTAAAACTCGCCCACAAAATAACGAGGGAAAATACATCAAGCTCGTAAAACTTTATTGGTTTGATAGAAATTTCAACTTTAGGTATATAAACACAATTAGAGTAGTTTTTTAAATTTTAGGTGATTCTGTGAGGTACGAGGTTGTCGGAGTCGTCGGTTAGAACCTGCCACGTGCAACCAAATGCCATTTTTATATTTATTGAAATCCAACCCCGTATATGATCGTAACAATGAAGGCACTTTTGACAAAGCACTAGAACCATGAAATACCTATCATCTGCCTAAAAGTCGACCATAAAGGCTTTTTTGTTTTTGCAAAACAAAAGAAAGCGCCGCGCCGGCCACGCAAGTTAAAAAAGTTTTGAATAGAATTTGTGCAAAACAATGTTGTTCAATGTTATTCATTAATTTGTAAACACGTTTATAAATCTATACATAATAAGTATTATACAGAGGAAAAGTCGTGGAGGTAGTAAGTTTGTATGTATGGTAATCTCCAGAACTACTAATCCCATTTCAAAAAAATCTTTCACCAGTGTAGTAAATTCTACTACTTTTTTTTTCAACATGAGATTTTAATGTCAAAATGTTGCGCTCGTTACGAACTATTACGTAAAATTAAAATCCTAAAAACCGGCCAAGTGCGAATCGGACTCACGCACGAAGGGTTCCGTACCATTATCTATAAAAAAACTATTTTATTATGTGTTTTTAGTATTTGTTGTTATAGCGGCAACAGAAATACATCATCTGTGAAAATTTCAGCTGGAACTATCACGGTATCAGTGAGATACAGCCTGGTGACCGACAGACGGACGGACGGACGGACGGACGGACGGACGGATGGACGGACGGTCAGCGGAGTCTTAGTAATAGGGTCCCGTTTTACTCTTTGAGTACGGAACCCTAATAAAAAAAAGATTGACTAGACATTTTCTTTCCGTGGACCCATCAAATGGAACATGGGTTCTCTGTAAAGGCTCCCCATATACTTAGGGCCATCATGGCGCAGGACAGAGACACCATTATAAATGCGTTGGAGCGCGATGGAAGTATGACTTTCTCCCTTTAACGCATACTTGCGTCCTGTATGGCTATGATGGCCGATTGTGATAATAGGAGCCTTAATACGCGGGGAGCCGTGCGGCTAGCTCGTTATAAATGCGTTGGAGCGCGATGGAAGTTTGACTTTCTCCCTCTAATGCATACTTGCGTCTTGTATGGCTATGATGGCCGATTGTGATAATAGTAGCCTTAATACGCGGGAAGCCGCGCCGCTAGCTCATTATATATAAATGCGACAAACATACTATTAAATATGTCTGTTAAAAACACATTACTTAATATCGTAGTCTCGCTTTAAATTATGCATTTCTCAGATTCAGAATAATCAATTCAATATATTCTGAGTATGATATTAATTTTGAGGTCACTTTATGATTTCAGCTCTACACCTCGAAATTAACAAACTATTATTAACGATGAAAATCTTGTGTAATTGATGTCGAGTTCTTTTAACAACACTCCGTTTCCAACATCAGAGCTGAGCAGCTTTATTTATCAGACTTACACAAGTGCACCAAAACTTGATTAGAATTCAGGATGTGGTCAAATTTGACTTGTAAGATTTGACTCGAACAAATTTAATATCCACACACAGTCCAAGTCACCAAACTCTATGAGAACCAATATGACTGCGGAACGGCAAGTGAAAACTAAGCAAGTAGCTATAAAAGTACTAAGTTTTGTCAGAAATTAGTTAGTCTACTTTGAAACATAGTTGTACTTATGGTAGTTGGGAAGTTTTACGGTACACGAAGCTTGTAAAAGCGGCCAAGTGCGAGTTGGACTCGCACATGAAGGGTTCCGTTACATAAATTGCTTTTTACGATATATGACGTATTAAAAAAAAACTACTTCATAGATCTCGTTAAAACCAATTTTCGTTGGTAGTTTGCATGGTAATGTACATCATATTTTTTTTTCAGTTTTATCATTCTCTTATTTTAGAAGTTACAGGGGGGGGGGGACACACATTTTACCACTTTGGAAGTGTCTCTCGCGCAAACTATTCAGTTTAGAAAAAAATTAAATTAGAAACCTCAATATCATTTTTGAAGACCTACCCATAGATACCCCACACGTATGGGTTTGATGAAAAAAAAATTTTTGAGTTTCAGTTCTGAGTATGGGGGACCCCTAAAACTTAATGTTTTTTTTCGATTTTTGTGTGCAAATCTTAATGCGGTTCACAGAATACATCTACTTACCAAGTTTCAACAGTATAGCTCTTATAGTTTCGGAAAAAAGAGGCTGTGACATACGGACGGACAGACAGACAGACGGAAGGACATGACGAATCTATAAGGGTTCCGTTTTTTTCCATTTGGCTACGGAACCCTAAAAAGTACTTTGGTAGGTAGTAGTATATCGACATTCATAGGTGCATGTTATATGCCTAAATTGAAGCCTAAATAACGTTGACTTTAACGTGTTTCGAACTTAGAATAATAAGGCATAAAATGGATTCATGTAGTTGTGATCAACTCGTATTCACACGTGCCAATACGCACACAAACGCACCAATTTTGTTCCACCGATCGGCGTACTTGGCCATTTATGGCCGATTTTTAGTGGCCTCACCGTTGCGCGTGAACTGCGTTTCTAGGCGTTATTATTCTAAGGTTTCGACCGAATAAAAGTCAAAGCCCAAAAAGATCTCGTAAGTATCTATAATCGTCATCGGAAAACCTCAAAAGCGATAATCCCGATAGAAAATATGAGCACAATTTTCTCCACATAAAATATCCTAGACATCGTGGCACTTGGACTTTTCAATAACATCCGAACACGAGCGCTTTCAAATATTATTCCAATGATAGAACTTCGCAGATATTTTTGCAGACTCCGATCCGTAAATAATGTTTTTCTTAGATAGAAACCGAGGTGTTTTTAAAGTCAACGAGGTAACATTGGGAACATATTATTATTATTTTGCAGTAGAGATAATTCGGTTACAACCTTCGGGGATTTGTTATCGTAGGCAGTGTGAAAGAGATGAGAAACAAAGGCCTACGGGTAGGCCAGGCCAGAGAGTCGAATAAGTGGTATTTGGCAGTCCGTCGTATAAAAGCAGCGGTAATGAATAAATTAAATATTTTAGCGTTTTTGTAAATAAAAAGAGATATTGCACTACGCTTAACTATCAACAGCCCTGTCCCTCTTGCCGCTTCCACTCATAATAGAATAAAACCAAGGTAAGTCATTCCCCGGTCCCAACCCGGCTGGTCACCGTGGGACGACAGACCACAACCCCCAAGAGATCATGACAAATGAACATGTGAACAAAAAAGGAGAAAAAAGAAAAAAAAAATGAACAAAAAACTAATAAACAAAAAATTCGTAATAGAAGGAAATGATAGAGAACACAAAGAAAAGCACATATCAAAAGATCATCACAAATTGTGGAATTCTCTAGGGGAGGCCTTTGCTGGAAAGCAATACCAAACGGAAACAGAAGAGTAGAAAAACACATATTGTGCATATATTTAAGTTTCGTTAAATAAAGGCTATATTATATTATATGTCATTCCCGTGACAGCTCGTCACGTCAGCGTATCTTACCTACGTCATCAGCATCTTAAAAAGGGTGGACTGTCAGTGTGTTAAGTACATTAACGGAGTAAATTGCATGCCCACTGCGTGCCCGTATCGCGTGAGCATGGAGTGCCCGCAGTTCTGAACTGCTTGATGATACACTGCTTGGTGCAGGGGCTACCGATGCACAAACCCTGCACACGGTTGGCTGCGACAGTCCTTGCAGCTCTGCAGCATCATCTTGTACCTAAACAGCATAGTTTTATGAATCCCTATGTTTTATGCTGATTCCGCGATTTTTCGTGCAAAAATAACTACCTATTTTAATCGAATTATTAACTCTTTGGTATGAATTAGTCATATATTTATCTGTTTAAATTGGTGAATATTAAAACAGCCTTAGTACCCTAAAAACGTTTAATATCGCATTGAGAGTTTGGTCGAATACTTACCGTCAAAATCAGCTGCGTTCAATTTGGCGGCCATTTTGTTGCATAAAATGGAGATCTTAGATAAAATAGGTATGGAGATAAATTAAGGAAGAGTCCACCGTTCGCTAGGTTAGCGAGACGTTAAAATAGGCTTGATGGCTATACGACTGTTTTAACTTTGTATGAATAAGTGTCTGAACAAACAACGGTTGAAGTAGAAACTTGCTGAACTGAAACACGAACTAAAACATGCGGTTGTTCTCTGAGATTATATTCGCAGTTAACATGTCTAGAGCATCCTTGCCGTCATAAATCAAGGTGTAAAACAAATGAGAATCACATTCAACACAATTCAAATTGCTATAACTATGAGGAGATGCTAGCCTTTTGAAAAGATTATCTCGCCATTCACCCCTTATTCATAAAACTTAACAAACCTCATTTAGTTTATAGTAGTTTATAAGTTAGTAGTTAGTTTTTAGTTTTTAAGCACGAGTGTGGGTTTATGAAACGAGCGTCAGCGAATGTTTTCATGCCTAATTATGTACAGTTACATACACTTTTTTATCTACCCACATATTATAAATCCTCAATGATGTGTTCGGGAACCATTAAAATAAACGTCATTGCACCGCGATGGCTGACTAGATTTTAAATCATGACCTACTAGATTTCCATTATAACATCGATATCGATGTTATTATGATTTTTCATAAATTATAATAACACTGGCACAGATAAAACCCTGATGTTACGTTACTGGTTGCAATAATGGTGGTCATTATATATGGTTTCCGAACACATTATATAGAGGATTTATGATATGGGTTAAGATAAAACGTGTTTTGGCCCTTTCTCACATACATGTCAAAGTGCCACTCTAATTTTTAACGGCTCTTTTAGTAAAGAGGTGTTAATGATCAAGGGCACTACTAGTCTTTAAAATAGTTATAGTTTCAACTTACAGCAATTTGTTAGCTGTTGCAAATCGCCATGGTTATATTAAATTTATCGAACCAGAGTCAATTAAAAGTTGTGCTGGGCCGAGCGGCGGAGTTCAACCGCATTTCTTTTTTATGGGTTTCATTAACTGCAATTATAAATTGCTTCCGAGTTATTTGGGCACCGTCCTGTATTTTCAATACGAGTAGGTACTTTTTGCGTCGCATTCAGTTTGGTTCTCATTTTAAAATGACATGCTAGAATAACATGGAACTTTGTGTACACATTGGGACCTAGTTGCTGCTGTGGCTAGAAATTAAAAATATAAAAAAATAGAGCGTGTAGAAGTAGAAGCAGCGAATAAAAAGCTTCCTGTTTTTCCAGTATGCCTTTTTAAAATGTGAACTAAACTACGTTTGTTGGAGAGTCGATTTTTTTTTTTTTTTTTTTTTTTTTTTTTATTAAGCGGGGAAAATGTTTTTCGCATACCACCAGGGTGTGGGGATGGACCCTGGTGGTTATGTGGGACTCCCATGTCGGCTGATGAGGCCTATGGTTTACCCACTAAAAACCCCTCTATTTGCCGCCTCTACGCTAGAAAGCGAGGCCACGGGAACGCCCTGGGCACACTTCCGCAACCTCGCCAGCGGCTGTCCGCACTGCGGACTCAACTCCGGGGAAGTAGTTTCCCCCTACCTCTGCAAAGGGGCGCACCGAGAGACGGTACGCCCACCACTCAGGGACCTTTGTGTAGGCGACAGAAGTCGACTTGGGTTAACCGTGCTGGGGTCTATTAACCCATTCAGTGCCCATGACGACACATATGCGTCAGAGCGCTACGAGCGCTTTTCGCTACATACGAGGTTTAACCTGCTACGGACTACGGCGTAGCGCTACGAGATTAGCGTGACCGTGAATGTGTTAAGCTGATAACGACCCGCTAGGTGGATGCTCAGCTCTAGACGATTTCATGCACAACCAGGTTTTCCCATTATATCGGCTCGAGTGTTTTCATAATTATGTCTTAATGTGGCATCCTAGATTTTTGCACCACCTACTTGGTTATGATTATAACACTTTAAACTCTCGCGCTTTGTACACATATTTAAATACTGTTTAATCCGGGTCTAACGCGATATTTATTTACCTTTATTACTGACGTTTCGACACGGGTTGCACCGGTCATGGTCGCAGATAACTGTCGTCCCAGCAAGTTGTCAACAGAGATATGGGTTTACAATATTTCACTACCCTCCAAAAGTCGATAAAAACATGGAGGGTACATTAACATGGATGGGTAGTGGACTTATTTCGGGTGTACCCTCCATGTTTTTATCGACTTTTGGAGGGTAGTGAAATATTGTAAACCCATATCTCTGTTGACAACTTGCTGGGACGACAGTTATCTGCGACCATGACCGGTGCAACCCGTGTCGAAACGTCAGAAATAAAGGTAAATAAATATCGCGTTAGACCCGGATTAAACAGTATTTAAATGCGCTTAAGAATAATGAACATGTATGTATATAAATTGAATTTAGTTAATTTTTAACATTTAGCATGCTCACATAATTTATATAATGTAATTTATAGTTAGATGTATTGTAACGTTGTATTGTAGTAGATTGCTATGCCCGAAAGGGTACATGTTGAAACCAACTGTATTTTAACACCAATGTAAACACATGTTATGCAATAAATTATATGAAATATGAAATGAAATATGAAATATGAAATAAATATTGGTTATGATTGTTTATTTTCTATCTGCTACCCAAAGGCTGTCTGCACGGCTATCACACGACGGCACGACTGTTTCGTTCGTCTTTGTACAATTGTTTTTTTTTTCTGCTATGTGAAGTCAAGCAATTTGATTCCAAGGCCATCATAGAACCTTGCCGTTGTAAATGCTATGTCAATACGGGTTACTAGGATTATTGCGCAGCGACGTAACGTAGAGCCCTGCCATTTTAACTGCTACATAGCGATGTAGCAGTTAAATGGCAGGTTTCTGCGGTGGCCTAGGAATCAAATTGGTTAACTGTCCTTGTTTTTTTTGTGCAATAAGTTTACTACTACTACTAATACTACTATCCGTCTCTTTCTAAGCGTTCTCATTCGCGGGCCGTCCTGTGGATATGCCTTGATCGACAGTGCTCTCGGCCGAGTACTCGATGCGTATAACATAGCGAGTGACTGTTTATATTTACACGCCGAGTACTGTCTCGCCCGTTTGCTCGGTGCGTGTGATCAAGGCAATTTATAGCCGTGCTGAAAGAGCGCTTTAGCGATAACACCGGCGTTGTTTGCCGCTGCCTATATTCGACCTGTTCTGTTTTGTAGAGTTTGTTTGTTGTTGAAGAGTATGTGGCGTCACTCCTGTCAAATCTGACGAGTTCTGCATCGCACTATCGAAGTTTCTTAAATCAGTTGCATAAATATAACATCCAAACAACTCTCATAGGACTTCGGTCCCTAAGAGATCTCTCTATTGTCGTATTTTCTACATTGGTGACCCCCGACAATGGACATAAGCGCAACTCTGAAGATCCTGACTGACGCCCGACTCTTCTCAGCAAGCCAGACCTTCTCTCTCTCTCTCTCTCCGCTCGCCACCCTGGCTCTGAGCGCTCGCTCGCCACGCTGGCTCAGAGCACTGGCAAGCTGCACTCTACTCTTCATACATCCTTGACCCCTCCGTCTCAAAGGGGGGCTGATGTGGCGTCACTCCTGTCAAATCTGACGAGTTCTGCATCGCACTATCGAAGTTTCTTAAATCAGTTGCATAAATATAACATCCAAACAACTCTCATTGGACTTCGGTCCCTGAGAGATCTCTCTATTGTCGTATCTTCTACAAGTATTTGTATTGTATTGCAAAACCGTGTTTTGTGGCAAACCCGTCCTTTTGGGTATCTGGTTAAATAAACCACTCAGTTATACCCACTTATTTACTCACACTCCAATAATAGCCTTATAGAAGTTACATGGGAATACTCGATGACCTACATACCTAAATACATTATTAAATACAATACATACTGCATTTACTTAGGTATTGTAGGTCATTGAAACAAACACGCGTGCATTAGGGTATGTCAAATGTCATTGATTGGGGTTGAAAATGACAGTTGATATGCTTAAGTGCTTGTCTGGAAAGTTACGGAATTACATAGCAGCATCACATTGTAATGTACTTTGCACACCTGCCATTCAGAAAAGAGTCATATTTAGTTGCCCTCAAATGAGGGATTTAAATTTTCGTCATAAAAGGTGTCAAAAGCAGAATTTGTCAGGCAGTAGCAAAATTATTTCCTTCTTGGGTGTAAATACTTGATTCGCTCGTTACGCTCAAGGTTTTACATTAGAACTACTTATTGTAGAGTCTTTCGCTTCATTAAGTATTCAATATACCACCCTCGCCGTAAATATATCATTTTGCTCCCTTGAGACACGATCTACTATAGTAGCCCTTAAAGTATTAACTGCGTGTTCCAAAACACAAACAGTTATGTATTTTGTGTGGCCACACGTCATTTTTGCGGGAAACGAACAATAATTCACAAATTAAAATAATACATCAAGCATTGTAAAGCTGGCACAATCCCGGCTCAACACTCGTAAATACGTATTTTGTGCAGCAATAAGCAGGAAACTTGCTCTTTACGGCCTCCATTTTAATACGAGTTGTAAATATATTAATTTGTTGGCGAAACTCTGCGGATTTTATAAGCGTTGAACTGTAACACCGAAAATGCTTTTAGGCCCAGTGTTGTTGCCTTCAAAGAAAATAAAGCAAATTGGTGTAAAAGTCTTTTAATTGAAAGAAAAGTTGGTAATTCATGCTACAACTACTGTTGAAGTTGAAGTAGGACTATTTGTTGTAAAGTAGTAATTGAATTGAAATCAGTCCTTTATGCCAAAACGAGATCGCACGACGAATACATAATTAATCGATTTGTATTTATAAGTTAAGCTGAATATAGGCCCTTTGAAAAAGACAAGTCGCTTGTTTTTAACCAACTTCAAAAAAAGGAGGAGGTTCTCAATTCGGTTGTATTTATTTTTAATTTTTTTATTTTTAATGTTTGTTACCTCAGAACTCTGTCATTTATGAACCGATTCGTACAATTCTTTTTTTTATGAAAGAATTTAATCTAAGCAATCAACTGTTTTTGCGGTTCAACGTTACACTAAGAATTGCATACGTCTTTGCTTCTGTCATGCCTCCGTTAGAACTTCATCGTTCTCGTCAAACCGCAGGTCGATCACGTAACGCATTGTACTTACTTTAGGTAAGTAGATCTAAATGTAAATTTTTATATGGAAAATTGACAGATGGACTGCCCTAACGCGCTTTCGAAACGTTACTTGAGTTCCTCATCAGTTCTCGTGTTTAAGGACTGCTAGACCAAGGGTAGTTTTGGCAGTGACTTAGAATTAAAGAAGATAGAGACTTCCAGAGAGCGTCCGCCTAGCCACCTTCAAAGGCTTTTTTTTTCAAGAACGACGAGTGCGATATATTGAGATGCAGTTTGGTGACAACACGCCGATGATCCGTCCAACAGTGTGCATCACGCATAACACGGGTTATTTGGACTTGAGTAACGTCTTTGTACCTTCAAATACCAGTGCTTAGATCTTGGGTGCGTCCATGTTGTCTTGTGCTTCGCAGTTCGCAGGTAATCTGAACATGGTGTTTGTAAACGCGAGATCATATTGCGCACATAAACTAAGCAGCAGCTGACCATTGCTGTCCATATCGTCGACTCCCAAAACTTTAGGCTTGGTTTCAATGTCGCATCCAGCCCTAGCATTGAAGTCTCCCAGAAGAAGGATTTGTTCCCTGGTTCGTATGCCATCGAGGCATTGCGCAAGCTTTTCATAAAATCCCTCCTTCATTTCATCAGACTTATCTGGCGTAGGAGACACTGATGACATTTAGGAAGTTGTCGTTGCCTAAGTGAAGACGCAATCCTCCCAATTATTTGTTGTTGATTTCTTTGGATAAACCTTGGAAACAGCTGAATGTGAGCTGAATAGACGCAACGCCGAACATCGACAGTTAAATATAAGCATAAAAGAAACAAGACTTACGGAAGAGGATAATTTATTGGGAAAGTATATGTTCAAGTCATATCATCCGTCAGTTACAATAAAAATTCGGTTGTGTTTTAAATGAAGAGCGATAAGATTTGGTTTAAGTACAATTTTATCTTTTAATTGACTGTAAAATTAAATTGCACATATAAAATCCGGGCAAGCGTTGGCTTGTTTTAATTACTTATTAATCTATAATCACATCTTTATTTTACTGCTGTTGTTTACAAAACTATAATACGAACTCATAGATACAATACGAAATTGGCAATATAAACCACTTCCATGAATCATCTCGATGGCTGTTTGCTTGTCTGCATGTTACAAGTGTTACTGTCGTAAATAGGCTAGGCGTTGATTTGAGATAAGCGTTACGCATTCGAATATAATTTTAATGTTGTTCATGCGCGCCTCGCTATCATTACAAAACGAGTACGCGAATTACATTAAAATCAAGTTCATTCCAATTTATCGAACCGTGCCTATGTTTCAAATTGAACCCCCTGGATTAAATATAACGAAGCAATTTTGGGTCACTGAAGGAGTTAGTTATATTTCATTCTAGATATTTTTAGGGTTCCATACCTCACAAGGAAAAAACGGAACCCTTATAGTCATCTGGCTGTCTGTCCGTGTGTCAAGACCCTTTATCTCGGGAACGCGTGGAGCAATGGAGTTGAAATTAAAAGTATATACTCAAATCTACAGTCTCTTGAACCTGTGAAAAAATCAAACTTCTAAGTTAAATCAAAATAAGAAACGGCCGTTTATGCCGCAAAAAACGTATATTTCGACACTTTTAAGGAAATCAAAATGTATAGGGTACTTCCCGTTTACCTATAACTATGCCACCAGTTCTCGAGCATTAATAGTGCCCGTATGCAGGGTAAGATAAACCATGGACCGTACAAAACTGCCCTACTTTCAAAAAGCATATTTGGAATGGCGCCTAGAATTTTTAACAAATTGCCAAGAGCCATTTTGAAATTCCATGACCCTCATTTATTTAAAAAAGCATTGTTTAAATTTCTAGCTGCCAAAGCATACTATTCCATACAAGAATATTTAAATGACCCTAGCATAACGTAAGCAAATGATAGCATAATTAACGACTTATATCTAGTGTGTAAGTGCATGCTGCATGCTATTTTGTGGCTATTTGTATGCCTTAACAGGCAAGACATAGTGAGACAAACCATAAACTGTAACACCGATGTACATACCTATGTTTAACAAATAAAATATTTTGTATTTGTATTTGAAATCTGAAAACTACACATTTGTAATTACAAAATCAAAAATCATAAAATTTTAACATTTTCGACACTCAAGGGAATCAAAATGGATAGGGTACGGTCCCGTTGACCTATAACTATGAAATTTGGCAAGTAGTCTTATACTACAAAGTACAGGGGAAAATCTGCAAACTACACATCATCATCATCATCATATCAGCCGAAAGACGTCCACTGCTGGACATAGGCCTCCCCCAAAGAGTGCCAAAATGACAGGTCCTGCGCCACCCGCATCCAGCGGACTCCCGCGACCCTTACTACACATTTGTAATTAAATTATAAAATTTCAACATTTTTCGGCTATCAAGTTGAAATTAAAAGTATATACTCAAATCTACAGTTTCTTGAACCTGTGAAAAAAAGCAAACTACTAAGTTAAATTAAAAAAAGAAACGCCCGTTTATGCCGCAAAAAAACGTATATTTCGACACTCTCAAGGAAATCAAAATGTATAGGGTCCTTCCCGTTGACCTATAACTATGAAATCTGAAAACTACACATTTGTAATTACAAAATCAAAAAATCATAAAATTTCAACATTTTCGACACTCAAGGGAATCAAAATGGATAGGGTACTTCCCGTTGACCTATAACTATGAAATTTGGCAAGTAGTATCGTCTTATACTACAAAGTACAGGGGAAAATCTGAAAACTACACATTTGTAATTAAATCATAAAATTTCAACATTTTCGACACTCAAGGGAATCCAAATTTATAGGGTACTTTCCGTTGACCAAGAACTATGGAATTTGGCAAGTAATATCGTCTTATGCTACAAGTACAGGGAAAAATCTTAAACTATACATTTGCATTTAAATCATAACAAATATAGTCGTTATTTAAAGTACGTATCATCGAGGTACGAGGAAATTTGTACGGAACCCTCGGTTAGCGAGCCCGACTCGCCCTTGTCCGGTTTTTGTAGGTTGTATACCACCATGAAAAAAATTACAAGCATGTACCAATATAGGTAGGGCAGATGCCCCAGTTGTGGCCACTTTAAGACTGATTGGCTATTCAGTTTTCTGTAAATACCTTTGTACCCTGAATTTCAAGTTGAAAGTGGCCAAAACCGGCCCAGTGGCCAGAACCGGGGCATCTGCCCTACGTAGATTGTAAACATGAAAGCATGCCCTGTGGATACGCTAGGAGCTTAAATCCAATAGTGAACACGAAATGGCCGCGGGCCTTTGGCGTCGGAAAATCCATGCTATTGATTTATTTGGGAAAACCCTGGAAAGAGCTGAATGTGAGCTGAATAGACACAACGCCCGACATCGACAGATCTGCAATTTTTTTTTAAGTATATTTAGATTGCCATGATCTATAAATTACGTAATTTACGTGCCTGCATACCTACTGCGTTTCCGCACTGATGTATTCAAGGATCAGTATCAAGAGATGCGAAGCTGTGTTTTCATATATTTGACCACTTGAATGCGAATCGACCCCAAGACCTATTGATATCATTAGTAGTTCCTGAGATATTTAACTTTGTGACAGACAGACGGACGGAGTCGCACCATAATGGTTCCGTTTTAACCTTTTTGGTCCGGAACCCTAATGAAAGCCGTCCTTGACAGAAATCCCGATTTTGAGGTTATCGCCCACAACTTAGAACAGAAAATAAACTATGAATTATACCGAAATAATAATATTGCTATAAAAGTACTTAAGTTTGCTCCATTAACGTCAATTGATTGCGAGCGGAGTTTTTCAGCACTTAAGTAAATTTATGATGTAAAAAGAAATGGACTGACTGCAAAAAATTTGGAAAAAATACTGATTATTTTCTTTAATAAACATTACCATTTTTTTACTTATTGACTAGGAATCAAATTAAATGTCAAGTAAGAAATAAATAAATTAATTAACATTTTGATTAATTTTGGAGTCATGTCCACATTCTTGCGAGTAATGACGCAAATTTGTCCGATCTCTGTTAATTGCATACATAGCTGTAGATCGGATACGTCATGATTGGGGCCGGAAAAGCACTTCGATTTACGGTTGGGGCCTGTAAATTGTAATTGTAAATCTTATCGAAGCAAGAGGTCCTGGGTTCGAATCCCGGTAAGGGCATTTATTTGTGTGATGAGCACGAATATTTGTTCCTGAGTCATGCATGTTTTCTATGTATTTAAGTATTTATCTATCTATATAAGTATGTTTATCTTCGTCTAGTACCCATTAGTACAAGCTTTGCTAGAAGTATGGGGTAATGGTATAAATATAAATACTATTGAAACAAAAAAGCCCTTCGTTTTATCGCGGCGTGCTCAATTATGCCTGCCACACATCGATCAATATTTATAGAGCACAAGATTATGAGATTATGACTGTTATTTGCCTTTATCTTTATTGTATCTGCTTATATGTATTTATTAAAAACAAATATCAATTCTAAACAGCTAGACAAACACGCAAAGGCAACTTAAATAGACAGGGCTTTTTTTTTCAATTATTCCTTCCATTATTTAGGAGGGCTACTTTACCATACAAATAGTAACGGAATGGACGTAACGGAACGAATACTTCGCAGATTAAAACATGTGTTAAATATACTGTTTTAACAATTGTTATAGTATTTTACTGAAATCTTGTTCAATGATAATGACAGATTAAGATAATTGAGTCGCATTAGCAGAAACATTATAGGAACCTTCGTAATCTTGTAACGGAACCCGGAATCTATTTATTTATATATTTTTTGGGACCACCACTCGGCGCACCGTTCGCCCGCGATTTCTAGCCACTACTGACAGTTTGTAAACAAAACGAATGATGTTACATAACGATATGTGATGCTATTTAGATCAAAATAAACACCTAATTTGGTAATAAAAATACCTCGTTCCCACAAAATCATCGTAACGGAATGTTGACGAGTCCACTTTTCCGAAATCACTGGACAAGATTAATTTTAGTTTATTATGTAAAAAATACTTTAGTGAGATAGCGTAGATTTAAGAAAATTCATGTATTCCACTATCAGAAACAAGTATTTCCAGGCACTATATACAAGTCCTAATACTTCGAATCGATACTTGAAGTTGGCTTTTCGCAGGTGGACAGTCAGAAATCGAGGGTCGGCAGCCAGAAAAACCAAGAAAATGTGGTAAATTTAATGCTAAATGATAGGTTTTTTGGGTTTTTGTACGATTTAGATTATTGACGTTTTAAAATCGCTACAAGTACAATTTTTCAACGTGTTTCATATTTGTAGGGTGTCAAAGGCACTAGACAAGCCAAAAACATCAAGGCACAAGAAAAATAGAAATTGCCCACATAAGAATGAATTTTTAGTGACCAAATGTAATTTTATGTAATTTTGATAAAAGCCTAATGCCTTGTTAATTCATGTGTATGTGTATGTGTGTTATGTGTGGCATTATATTATTATATATAAATCTATTTTCTTTCTTTTATTATTTATTTAAACGATACCGCAATTGGAGTATAATAATAAACTAGACGATAATATAAAACATTGTGATGAGTTCCCAACGTTAGAACGAAAATTAAAACAATATTTTAGTAACCGACCTTACTATTCAATCAAAGAATTGTACGCTAATGCATTGGATTAATTAACGATTTGCAACTTAATTATTTTCATTTTATTGATTTTTTCCGACATGATATATGTATAATAATTAATTTTCATTCGAATGTTAGGAGATACTATAATTTACCTATTTTATTATGTTTATGTTTTTGTCTATGACATTGTATAATTATTAATTCACCTCATGCTTCCTATTTCCATTGTCCTATATATTTTTTGATTTAATTTATTTTAATTGTAATTGTATTAGCATGCATTTAACTATATTATACATACAGCAAATAAATAATTTGATTTGATTGGTAGCATGGATTAATCCTCGACTTCAATCAACGTTACAACATTAAAAAAAATGCAATATGAAGTTCTTACTAATAATATTGCCAAGCGTCATTTTAGAGCCCAAATGGCGCAATAAAAGGTGTGAAGTTATCTCAGGGCTGTAATTTCAGAATGAGTAAATTTAGGCAATTGATCAAGCTTAGATAATATTTATCTCTGAGGGTGTTTGGGACAAGCTTTTTGATAACGAGTTATTAATCATTATTCTTTCTACATGTATATCAGCTATAAACTAACTTAATATTTTAAGAGTTTTTCATACTGACTGACTTTAAAAGGTTTTTATGGGACGGACTGTCGATCTGAAATATAATTGGTGGTGGCTTCAATATTGGGCCATCATTTCGATAATATCACGATACAATCATGATCATGTCCACTTAATCTATGTAAGTCTTAACTTTTGTGTATTCTACTTATAGATTAAAATTATTTATTTATTTATTGACAAAAATGTAAAGTTAGATACAATAGAAATTAAAACAATATGTACGCTAAACTAAAACAATATTAATGCTAATCTAATAGATTTCCGGGACAGCAGGTACCTGGCGCAAATGTGCCCAATACGAGTATGCTGGCCGCGTTACCCCGCTGCACCGCCAACGATTATGTGCTGCACCAGATACGAGCCGGACCTGGGATCGCGACCTTATAGATTAATCTAGACTTATGTTACATTTTCTCAAATAGATTAAACTACTTACGTTTTTAAACTTTTTAATTGAAAAAAATCTAACCATAAACAAATATTTAATAGCCAGAAATGAAATAAAATAAATGACACCATGAAAACCGCGCGGGTCCCGAGTGCTTTTCTTTGGCTGTATGTGATTTTTCCATACTCGTCTCCATTTTTTTTTTTTTATCCCACAAAAACTTAAACGCCTTATCCAGTTAGATTAGTCAGATTTAGTCCAGTCAGTGGGAAATAATGGGTTTTGTATGGATTATTATAGTCCTAATCAGGGAAGAGTTAAACTTTTTAAATTTTGGCGGATAAAAATTGGGCACATCGCGTATTCGTTGTTAAAACAAAATTCCGAGCATCTTTAAGAAAAATAAAATAAATACACATTGCCATTGCCAGGGATATAATCTCCGCCATAGTTCCGCTCCGATCTTTAGTGATAAGAAGACCGCCTGTTGTTAATCTCTACTTTTAAGTTTGTGTGTCGTATATTTGACTAATGTATTTAGGTGTGCATTAATAGTACTACGTTAAGAAACTTTAAAAAAAAGACAACCACTGTAATTACATATGTTTACAAATAAAACACTTACATACATACATACATACTTACGTACATACTTAATAATTTATTTACGCCCTGCGAGAATTAAAAAGGTCCACAGACTTAAAAACTGCTCTTATGAAATATTACGCGTTCGTTTTTTCCCGGCTTAGCTACAATATAAATTACTGTGGGGAAATAGCTCAAATCTAGGTAGATAACCTATTTATCCTCCAAAAAAAGTGCGTTGGCATACTTGCAAACATTTAAAACACTGAAAGCTGTAATATTTTCAAAAGTACGGTATCCTCACTTTAACATCAATCTTTATATTTGAAGTTTGCAAATTTGTTAGAAATTACCATCAGTTGTTCACTAGACTCGCCGACCAACCGCGACGATACAAGACCAGTAGGTCGATCACGTAACACATTGTACGCGCGTCAGGTAGGTCTAAATGTCACTTTTTATATGGAAAAATGACAATTAAATTGTACCGACGCGCGTTCGGAACGTTACGTGATTACCTCTCAGAGGCTCTAGTATAAGTTTTATCGATACATATACGTTTTCGATCGCGTTTGCGTTTAGTTTCAATTTGTATGGCAACGCGTAGTTCCTAATAGTTACCACCAGAGGCGCTGTTCGCGTTGCCATACAAATTGAAACAAAACGCAAACGCGTTCGAAAGCGTATTGTATCGATAAAACTTATACTAGAGCCTCAGGTATAAAAATAAACTAGCACGCACCGTTATTGTCGAAACTAAAACTGCATACTAATAGCCCAAACGTGATGTCCAAAAACATATTTAATAAAATTAGCGACGAACTAAAATGCCTAAGTTCTAGAAACATCTTCAACAACCGTCTAAAGGCATTCTTGACTCGTTAAATGAATTCCTTGATGACAAAGATGAATAAATAAATAAATTTTGTATAAACTTGAATGTAAATACTATTATTAGTTAAGTTAGTATACTTATAAGCGCTATACTCATGTACATACTTTCTTGAAATTTAACCAAACACCAACATTATTGTACCTACATGACTATACAATGAATAAATTAATATGAATATCACAACATATATATGAACATTATCTTATCTTATATAATCTAGGTGAGGGCCCTTTCGGATGCACTTCGACCCAGTGGGATCTTTTGTGCATTTGCCCTCTCCTTTATACCTGCTCCCAGGCTTGCTCCATCATTTCCACAAAGCGGATGATGCAGTTCGCCGGGAGCACCTTGAATTCCTTTGGTTGCGGGTAACCGTTACCAAAGTAGTTCATTCTTTGCCTGGCAAGGGCATGACCTTCATTATATGAACATTACTGCAGAGCCGGGAAACCCCCACGTGTCACTATTTTTATTACTTAGTTTCAACACAATTAGCACAATCGAGACATCCCTAATCACTAACACTATTGTAAGTAGCACGGTTCAAAAAACTATGTCCTTCTGGAAGACTGACCACTTTGTCTTAATAAATCTTTTGTACCAGAAACTTTTATCAGAATGTTTGATGCCAAAGATCAAGCAAGCGCAGTTGGATGCTGGCATTGTGCCATGACAATGCGAACAAACAACAATACTGTATTGTTTGCATTGTTTCGACAACTCGCAGGTGCTCGTTGTTAGCCTTAGGTTCATCTATAGTTGAACATCCTAATGTAGTAGAAAATTGTAACGATATGTTGTGACTGTGTTGTAACGTTTGACTTGTAACTATGGGTTATCAATAAAGTATTGTATTGTTGGGTGATAAAAATGATTGATCCAAACAGTTGTACGGTGATTGATAAGTGTAACTCTTTTTGCCTGACTACGGCAAAGCCAAAAGGGAGGGATATGATTTTAGCAGTACATGTAAATATATTGTACTAGCTGTTGCCCGCGACTTCGTCCGCGTAGAACATGTTATCGTCTAAATGTTTGTTTAAGGAATTAATTTTTAAAATCATTGAAATTAGCTTTGTAGTCTTGTAGTAAACAGTCTAAAACTGAAGTTACAAATCCCTTACTTTAAAAATGTTTTGCTCTCCATACAAACTTTGAACACCCTTATAATACCTTTTAGGGGATGAATTTCAAAAAACGCTGAAATTAGTTTTGTAGTCTTTTAACAAACATACTAAGATCGAAGTTACAATTCTCATACTTAAAAATGTTCTTGCTCTGATAGTCTGCATACAAACTTTGAACCTTTGAATTAACGCTTTTCGGGGAAAAATTGAAAAGTAAACACTAAGTTTTTTTATTGTAATAAGTATTTTTTCTACAAAATACCAAGTCTCTAGCTCAAAAAATGGGTTTCCCATACGAACCTTGCACCCCTTTTTATTCTCATTAGGGGTCGAATTTTTCAAAACGCTAAAAGTACTTGATTTTTATTGTAATAAGTAATCTTTCAACAAAGTTTTAAGCCCCTCGCTAAAAAAATATTTTCTTCATTCAAACGTTCTTATAAACCCCTAAAGATCGAAGTTTCTAAAATGCTGAAAGTATTTAATTTTATTTTTAATTAGTAAGCATTCTACAAAATTGTAAATCGGCTAAAAAAATGTTTCCTCCACACAAATGTTGCACCCACTTTTAACCCCCTTAGGAATGGAATTTACTAAAACGCTGAATATCCTTTTTTTTGTATTTCAATAACTAATCGTCCTACAAACTGTTAAGCTCCTATCCCAAAAAGAGTTTCCCCATATAAACTTTGCAGCCCTTTTTAACCCTCTTAGGGGTGGAATTTTCCAAAACGCTGAAAGCACTTTGTTTGTACTCAAATAAGTAATGTTTCTACAAAGTTTTAAGAACCCCCTCAGGAGATGATTTTCGGGATAAAAACTATGCATCTTCCCTGGGACTCTTACTATCTCTATACCAAATTTCATCTAAATGGGTTTTATCCAAATTTTCACCCCCTATTTCATTACCTTGGGAACTATTTTCGGGATAAAAACTATCCGCTTTCATTCTCCGAGACTTAAACTATCTCTATACCAAATTTCATCTAAACGGGTTCCATCAAAAGTTTCATCCTCCATTTCACTCCCTTAGGGGGTGATTTCCGGAATTGAAACTATCCTATGCCCTTTCCCAGGACTTAAACTATCTCTAAACTAAATTTCATCTAAATGAGTTCATCCAAATTTTCACCCCCATTTCACCCGCTAAGGGGATGATTTCCGAAATAAAAAATATTCTATTTCCTTCCCTAGGACTCTAACTATCTCTATACCAAATTTCATCTAAATGGGTTCCATCAACATTTTCACGCCTAATGTCACCCCCTCAGGAGCTGATTTTCGGGATAAAAACTATGCATTGTGCTTCCCTGGGACTCCTACTATACCAAATTTCATCTCCATGGGATTTATCCAAATTTTCAAAACTATCTAATGTCATTCTCCGGGAATCAAACTATCTCTATACCAAATTTTATCTAAACGGGTTCCATTCAAAGTTCAACCCCCCATTTAACCCCCTTAGGGGTGATTTCCGGAGTTAAAACAGTCCTATGTTTCATCCAAATCGGTGCAGCGGTTAAGTAGCACCATACAAATTTTCAACCCCAGTTTCATCCCCTTATGGGTGGATTTCCGGGATAAAAACTACCCTTTATGTCCTTTCCCAGGACTCAAACTATATCTATACCAAATTGTATTCATATAGGTTCCATCCGAATTTTCACCCCTAATTTCACCCCCTTAGGGGATGATTTCCTGAATAAAAATTATCCTATGTCCTTTCCCAGGACCTAAACTATCTCCAAACCAAATTTCATCAAAATTGGTTACCTCCAAATTTTCACCCCCTCATTTCACCCCCTTAGGGGATTATTTACGGGATCAAACCTATCCTTTGTCCTTCCCCGGGACTCTAACTATTTAAATGCCAAATTTCATCCAAATCGGTGCAGCGGTTTAAGTAGCTCCATACAAATTTTCACCCCCAATTTCATCCCCTTAGGGGTAGATTTCCGGGATAAAAACTACCCTTTGTCCTTTCCCGGGACTCAAACTATTTCTATACCAAATTTCATCTAAATCGGTTCAGCGGTTTAGGCGTGAAGAGGTAACAGACAGACAGACATATATATAGTAATATAGTAATAGTAATATAGTATAGTATATATAGTATATAGTATATAGTATATATAGTATATATAGTATATAGTATATATAGTATAGTATATATAGTATGGAAGTATGGATGTATTTACTTGTGTTCCACCGTAGCGTCTAGGTAAGCTACTGAATCAATTTTGATGAATGAGGTATCAATCTGTTCGTAATAATATCAGAAATAGTTACTTACTTTGAAATACTGAGACTTAAAACAGGTTTATTTATTCGTATGGCATGTATACAGTTCTTTACAAACTTATATTAAGACCATCGTGGGTTAGAACTGTATGTTGCTGCGAGGCTATTAGAATAAGCAGTGCAGCAGCCAGAAGTTGATTAGGTACTCTTTAGCACCACCCGGGGGACACGTGCAGGGAAACTGAGGGTAAATCTTCCTGCGGACGCGAGTAACCATTGCCCCCCACTTAAAAGAGGTAGAGCACATGGAATTAAATTTTCAGTGCCATCTACCTTATAGCAAAATTGTAGGTTGAATAATTGAGAAAATATGATATCACATTGATAGGTTGCTAGTTCAGTTTTATGAGTCTTAGGACACCCGCTTGAAGAAAAGGGAGGTTGAACTATTTATTCTAACTCGGCAAACAGACGACGGGGTTCAATCTCAATTTTGCACATTGTTTTCTATTTTATATTGAGAGCCTTCTTTATTTGAGTATCATCAAACCCACTCTTGGATTCGTTATGGATAATTCGCTGAAATATCTACACAGTACCGAGTTGCGCACTCAACTACATCCCAATACATTTGCTCGTACCACGACCAACCGGCGCTTTACAAACACTTTATTAAAGAACTAGCTTTTGCCCGCGACTTCGTCCGCGCGGAACTCGTTTATATCGTAACTTTCTCCCCCCTTTCCACCCCCTTAGGTGATGAATTTCCAGATAAAAACTATCTTTAGTAAGGATTCTTTGGGAAGGCCTCGGAATTCAAAGTATCTCTATACCAAATTTCATCTCCATCGGTTCAGCGGTTTAAGCATGAAAAGGTAACAGACAGACAGAGTTACTTTCGCATTTGTAATTAATATGGATTAATTAGTATGGATTTTATGAAGGAAAGGATCATTATGGCTGAGTTGCATGATAATATAGATTAGCTTACTCCGAACGTCTTTTTTTACAAAATAGACTCCGCCGCAAACTTGGTTTCTATGACCCGCCTCACCATAATAGATGCATGTAGGCTTTTTTCGGTATTATTTTGCATATTTTCATATCACACGGCCGTAAGGACCTTTGCTACTAAACCGTAGGGCTAAATTAACTGACTTATAATTTAAATATTTTATATTAAAATTAAAGATACGTCAACAAAATGTTACATCTAATAGTTTTCAAAATAGTCATAATAAAACGTCTTTTTTACCCCGTTTTAGAAAACATCTTCGAAACTACCGCCATTAGGTACCTTTACCCTTGGAACGTCACAAACATATATGTACCTATGTAATGTTCCTATTCCCCAGGACTCCCAACTACCGCTATACCGTAATTGGGTTCAATCCAAATTTTCATCCACCATTTCTCACCCCCTTATATGTTCCCCTTATTTCCTCCTTTCATGTGTTCTGGAATAAAAATTATTCAATGTTCTTTCCTTGGACTGAGACCTCTCTCTATACCAAATTTCATCTAAATGGGGTCTATCGAAATCTTCAACCCTCATTTCACCACCTCAGGAAATGATTTTCGGGATTAAAACTATGCATTGTCCTTCCCTAGGACTCCTTCTATCTCTTTACCAAATTTCATCTAAATGGGTTTTATCCAAATTTTCATCCCTGAGGGGATGATTTTCGGGATTAAACCTATCCGTTGTCATACTCCAGGACTCAAACTATCGTTCAACCAAATTTCATCAAAATGGGTAACAAACAAATTTTCACCCCCAATTACACTCCCTTAGGGGATGATTTTCGGGAGTAAACTATCCTATGTCCTTCCCCAAGACTCCAACTCGCTATACCGTAAATGGGTTCCATCCAAATTTTCATACCCCATTTCACCCCCTTAGGAGATGATTTCTGGACTTAAAATTATGTTAAGTCCTTCCCCAGGACTCTTAATTATCTCCATACCAAATTTCATCTAAATCGGTTCTATTCAAATTTTTACCCCTCATTTCACCTCCTTAGGAGATGATTTTTCAGGATAAAAACTATGCATTGTCCTTCCCTGGGGCTCTTCCTATATCTATACCAAATTTAAACTAAATGGGATTTATCCACATGTTTATCCCTATTTCATCCCCTTGGGGGATGATTTTCGGGATTCAAACTATCCATTGTCATTCTCCGGGACTCAAACTATCGTTCAACCAAATTTCATCTAAATGGGTAACAAACAAATTTTCACCCCCAATTACACTCCCTTAGGGGATGATTTTCGGGAGTAAACTATCCTATGTCCTTCCCCAATACTCCAACTTGCTATACCGTAAATGGGTTCCATCCAAAATTTCACCCCCCATTTCACTCCCTTAGGAGAAGATTTCCTGAATAAAAACTATCCAATGTCCTTCCCCAGAACTTAAACTACCTCTAAACCAAATTTTATCAAAATGGATTACATCCAAATTTTCACCCCTCCATTTTACCCCCTAAAGGGAAGATTTTCGGAATAAAAACTATCCTTCGACCTTCCCCGGGACTCAAACTAATTATATACAAAATTTTATCCAAATCGGTGCAGCGGTTTAAGTACTGCCCTCCTAACGTAAAGTGCAATAACTCGAGTTTTGGGTCAAACTGAGTTATATACATATTCGTAATCAGCAAAACAAGTTCTATATTTTCTTCTTAGACAGTTTCTGTGTATTTAGCAGGCTTAACATATTTTTACTAAGCGAAAATGATATATCTAAGGCAGTGAATTAAGATTTACTTATAAAGAACGTCATAACTCTACTTATAGCTCGGTTGGTATTACTTCTAAGCAAAATTACTAATAATATCTGTCATAAGTATAGATATGGCATATTCAATTAGTAGATTCATACATATTGTTAACACATTTACTTGTGATAACTGTAATAAGTATAGTTACTACTTTTATAATTGGTCGAGGTTATAATTTATTTCTCCTCATTTACTAGTTAAAACTGCAATAAGTATAGTTATCGCTTTCATAATTGGTAGAATTCTTTATTAGGTTGACCATATACTAATCATTACCGCAATAACTTAAATTATTGCGTTTATGTTAAGGACTGTTACTATTCAATAATTAAAAGTTTACTTAATTTTAACGAAATAACTAAAGATATTGCATTTATCAGTAGGAATATCAGGCAGATACAATATAGCTATACCAAGTGAATTGCAATATGTGTCAAAGTTATCGCACTTATGCATTGTAAAAGACCGAACTGCGGGGCGAGAGGGGTACGAAGTTAGTTCACGGAATAATCAATCGCGCGCGGCGGTGCCATCGAGCCGGACCACAGCTAGCTGCTTGACCTTCGCGACGATTTTGGCGCGGTAAGAGTTTAAATTCGATTCGATAAGGTTTATTCTTCCTAAAGTGAATATCCAAGTTACTTTGTCACCACATAAATCTTATTCCATTTTTTGAATTCTGCGTTAGTTATTTGAGTAAGCATAACTTTGTTACTTAACGTGTTTATGATGTGAGTGTGTGACCAGGTTACTATTAGTAATGACGATCATAATCCTTCTTTTTGCAAGATTTTATTTAATTTGCACTGTGTTGGCATGTAGGTAACTAATTAAGTAAGTTGTCCTTCACAATTTGCAAATACACTCAAGAGCAAAAGTTTCGGGTCACCCTAAATTAAGTAACCGCAATAGGTTTTTTTAAATATTTTACACTAGTCTTATTTACATAATATACTTTTCTTCGTAATACACAAATGTATTAGCAATTTCCGGGATCCTATCATAAAAATATCAACAACCAAAAATGACGATTTTTGCGATATCTCGCTCCGTTAACGCTGTTTTTTTCATGGGTTTTTACGAGTCCTATTTAAACCTAGTAATGTTATGCTTTCAACTGTTATTTTTGCAGTTTAGATGTAAAATTAAATAAAGATCATGACATTATTAAAAAAAATACACAACTTTGCACTATTTTAGGAAATATGACGGTATTTCACCGACCCGAAACTTTTGCTCTTGAGTGTTATTATAAGTCAAAATTAAGTACAAAATTAAAGTGTATTAATAACGTGTATTCCCCGAAGTTATATCACATTATTCGATATGCGTATATCAAACAGTTGAAATGTACCTAGAAATTTTTATTTCAGGTAACACAATGTCGAGAAGAGACAAAATCATTGCTTTGGCGATTTCAAATAAACAAACTACAGAGTCGCTTGCGACTCCGGCTAAACCTTCAATCCTAATAACTCAAGACACTTTAGGACATACAGTTAATACACCGGCCATTCAAAAAAAACCGATCCTGACAGATCTTAATGAACTTTGGTCGCGCCCTCTTGTTTATAACGATTTTCCAGCAGTATTTGAAAATAACAATGAATACGTTAATTCAACCAGTATAGTTCAAGATCTTGATTTAACACTATTTCATAATAACAGATTTCATGAGAACGTATCGCCATCGCCGTATACTCGTCATTCGTTAACATGCTATGAAAGTCTTTTTCTGATGAAGATGGATGTCATGACAAAACAAACCCATTTGAAGACTCTGATGACAGCGTTAAAGATAAAGATTACAACATACCCAGCGCTGACTCAGATCCATCAAGTGACTGTGATGAAACAAGACCAATTATTAGAACAGTCAATGCCGACATACATAACTATAGCCATAAAAATAGCTGTGAAACGTCTGAAGATACTGGTGATAGAATTAAAAAGGCGCTAAACGGAGTTCACAACGTAACAACTGTATTCGGAACAGTAGTAACAGACGATATATTAGAGACAGAAAATGAAGAGAGTGCAGGTACAGAGATTCTAATGGAAGAAACTGATACTACAGAGACTGCATCAACATTACCTGTACCTGAAATAGGATTGACTAAAACGGGCTTACCAAGAAAAAGACGTAAGTTTGACGAACCACTTTCTGAACGGAAGAAGCAAAAAAAAGAAAGTGCAAATGAAAAATTATCTCTAAAACCACCATGTAATGAGAAGTGTCGTAAAAAATGTACAACAAAGTTTACAGAAGAAATGCGACAGGAAATACACGATAAATACATTAATTTGTCTTGGGAATCGAGAGGACTGTTTATAAAAGGCAGCGTAGAAACACAGAATGTTAAGACACGAACAACAGGGAAAGATAACATTAAAACAAAACGAGAAGTATCTTACTATTATTATTTTTATACTAATAATCGTGAGAAAAATGAAGTATGTAAACATTTTTTTCTAACGACACTAGGATACAACGCTCAAAATAGCAGGCATGTTCAGACGGTACTCAACAAAGACATTGATGATCAAAAAGATAAAAGAGGAAGCTATGAACGCAAAGCCGTTATAAATAAAGACGTGATCAAAGACCACATTGAAACTTTTAATCCGACGATTTCTCACTACCGTCGAGCACATGCCCCCAAAAGATTGTATTTGCCAAGCGACCTAAATATAACCTACTACAACGTCTCACTAATTAAAACTGCAATAAGTACGATAGTTACTGCACTTATGATTCCAAAATACATTGTAGCTTACTATTACTTGCTACCCAAAAACGTTATATCTTATTTTACTTGCGATGACTGCAATAAGTACACTACATATTGCAGTTATGTCTAGTAAATACGTCATTTAGAATTAAAATATTCTAAACATAAGTGCATTTTCTTATTTTTCATAGCATTAATAAGTAGATTAATAAAACGTAAGTATGTCAGAATAAGCTACAGAATATGATCTATATTCCATTCAAAGTTTCAAGTCGATTGCATGCATAATAAGGGAGATATAGACAAAACAAGAATAAAATCTTTTACCGCCTTTTTCTCGAAAGTAGCTTGAACCTAGTTATTGCACTTTACGTTAGGAGGGCAGAGTAGCTCCATATAAATTTCCACCCCCCCATTTCATCCTCTTAGGGGTTGATTTGCAGGATAAAAACTACCTTAAGTCCTTCCCCAGGACTCAAACTATCTCTATACTAAATTTCATCTTAATCGGTTCATCGGGTTTCACGTGATGCGCGGTCACATAAACAGACAAACAGATAAACAGATAAACAGACAAACAGATAAACAGACAAACAGACAAAAATTCTAAAAACTGTTGGAACGTGTTCAGTTAACGATTTCAAGTATCCCTAGCCAAATTTTTTTCGAATATCTTCCATGTACAGACTTTTGACCCTCTTCAGCTTTATTATATGTACAGATAGAAGATGTATAGAAGAAAGAAATTCGTTTATTCATGCCGCTTTAAGTAGTAGTCGTATTTAAAATTGCCATGCAAATGGTCTCCACTCAGCTTTAAATCTCAATGTCAAGGTACCTTGTGAGTACCTTTTGCCGCTGGTCTTCCCGGATACTCTTCGAAGAGAGCGCTCTAATACTAACCCTTAGCCTAAAGGTGTCAACCAGGGGGGTAATCACGTAACGTTCCGAACGCGCGTCGGTACAATTTAACTGTCAATTTTCCATATAAAAAGTGACGTTTAGACCTACCCGACGTTTGTACAATACGTTACGTGATCGACCTGCAGAGTTGACAGCAAAATTAGTAATTCTTAGTCTAACTTAACAGTGATAATTTAATACAATAATAGAATACAATAGAATATAAATGTTTATTGCGTGTCACATCATAGATGGTGATGACAATAAGATAGGTACGTGTATATGTATACATGTGACGCCCTGCAAGGGCACTGGACCAATCAAATTAGCTAAACCCGGACATAATTCGATAACTGTAATTTTCTTTTTCTATGATGTAAAGTATTGTTAGTTATAGCTAAAATAAAAAGAATTAAACATTTTAGGGTTCCGCGTCGCTGTAAAAAAACCAAAAATCTAAATTTTTTACAAATTCTGATTTCATAAGTGCAGCATAATATGTAACTTTGTAAAAGTGCCTCTATTATGATAGGATGCTTGCATTTCAGTTAAAGAAATCAAAATTAAACTAATTAATCAACCGGGACTATCATTAAGAAAGAAAGTTCAATAAATTACACATTTTCTGGCTTATCTTACCAGAAATTATAGATAACTACAATTTTACAATTTATTCTGAATAGTATTTTTCAACACACCTGCTCGTAAAGTAGGTCTTATTACAGCGTATTTACACTGATAATGCAGAATATTACCCATGCCGTGCCTTTTACATTACATTATCGCACTAGTGCCTTTTCATTACATATCTTTTTAAATATTAGCAAAATAATGCAGAATATTACCCATGCCGTGACTTTTACATTACATTATCGCACTAGTGCCTTTTCATTACATATCTTTTAACATTTTTTTTTTTTTTTTCCTTGCAAATGTGTTGAAAAACGTCGTATGAAACACGTGAGCATTGGTCATCACACTTCTCGTCTCCATTAAGCCTTCGCCTTCGGCTCAGGCTTAAAAACCGACTCGAGTGTAATGACCAACTTAGCACACTTGTATCATAATGTACTATTATGTGTGTTGATAAATTATAAAAAATTAAACAGGTACTCTTTGCGGAATTCTAAAGTCACAAATATTGGTAGTTTTTGGAAAACCAAAATACATAACTACTTGTAAAGTGTTTGATTTATCCTGTCAACATATTATTAGTACTATAAGAAACAAATTATACAAAAGATATCCACGATTATTAATTAATTCATATTTTTTCTTACTTAAGTTTTAATATGAACGTTATATCTTGCAGAATAAGGCCGTCATTGCTTTGTGCCTCAACTACCGACCGTGCTGTAGCGAGTCGCAGGCATTCAAGGCCAAAACGCACTGACAGCGGTGGTGAAGCGGCGCGGGGCGGCGCGGAGGCGTTACTTGTAATGTTCGAGCTAATATGAAAGGATCCGAGCGCTTTTTTCCCGGCCGGTATTCTGTGCGGACGCTTTCGTATTAGATAAGAACATTACAGCCGGTACCACCTCCACGCTGCGCCGCGCCGCTTCGCCACCGCTGTCAATGCGTTTCGGCCTTCATTTATTATGGGTCAATGATTGTCAAACATTTATAAACACGAACGTGGCGTGCACCACGGTTCGGCTAGGGTGGAGATTTATTAAAATATTGTGTTCATTATATCGATAAAAACTAAATTGTTCAGCATGAGACATAATTGTCGTGGAATCTCGATTACCTATTTATAAGCGCTCAGTCTTCTGTACATAATTATTTAAATAAAATATGTTACTTATGTGGGTGCAGAAAGGGGCTTTATTCGAATGATTATTTATTCAAATAAAAAATTAATTATTCCAGTTATTCGTCACTTATTTATTCGCGAATAATTTATTCGTCTACACTTTCGAATGAAGAATGATTTATTCTCATTTCATTCGAATAAATAGATACCACGAATATATAATTAAATAAATACATAGAAAACATCTATGACTCAGGAACAAACAATTGTGCTCATCACACAAATGCCCTTACCGGGATTCGAACCCGGGACCTCCGGCTACGTAGGCAGGGTCACTACGAGGGTCAAACTGAAAGTTTCGGGAATAGAAAAAAATATGCAGTTACATTGAATAATTTTTTTTTTTTTTTAAGTATTCTCTTTTATATTATAATGCGTTCAAACCATTCGTTAAAACAATTATTGAACGCTGAAAAAGGGTCGACAAAATGGCCACTGAAGTGAAGGCTTTTTCACTGTTTCTGCCGGTATCTGAAACCGCTGACCACGCGATAGGTACGTTGCGTGGTCAGCGTTTCAGACACCGGTGATAACGTCATAAAGCCGAACGCTCGGCTCAGGCGGAACGGGACAATGATTCATTTTTTTACGTGCATGCTGCTGGTGTTCAATTGTTCATCGGTAAGACGTTATCACGTCAATAGAAAAAACAGAGCAACTAGAACGTTTTTCATACCAAGTCTCCAATATATTTTTTTTCTATTTGGTATTATTTATTGCAACAGAAACAAGTTTCCGACCTAGATATGGCAGATCCTATTGTATATAAAAAGTTTCATGTTATTCTAGTGTGCCGTTTTAAAATGAGAACCAAACTTCGTTTGTATGGAGAGTCGACTTGAGTCGACCATGCTGGGGACTCTTACAGTCAGCATCAAAAGTAACTACGCAATCTAAGACGTCAAAAGGTCTTATTCCCTTTTAATAATGACTTTTGACGTTGGAGCTGTGAAAAAATCAAACTTCTAAGCCAACGCAATCATAAGATTTATGCCGCAAATTTCCGCAAGTTTTCGAAACCCGCAAGGTAAGTAATCAAAACCTACAGGGTACTTCCCGTGAACTCAGAAACTTGAAATTTGGTGCGAAGCAATTCCTTATAGAACAGATAAAGGAAAACATTGCGAAAACCGTAAATTATTAGTTACATCACTGAAAATTTAATGTGCAGTATAAACTGACACGGATTAAGTATGTGAATACATACTTAGTGAGTGTCAGTTTATAGTGGACTTGTTTCTATTGTATATGGTGGTCTGGAACCCTCGGTGCGCGAGCCTGACTCGCACTTCACAGGTTTTTTTTGTCACCCGTGGTAAAGCCGAAATAGAAAAAATAAAACAGGTGAAATAATTACAATTAATATCCGTTTCACCTTTGCACGGCGATGTTAATTGGTACCCTTGATTAAGCGGTCACCTCTTTCTAACAAATTTTAAAACTAGGTATCTGTCTGTATTAGGATATTACGTTTTTGAGATATATTTCATTAAAAAGCATTCCTACAATATTCGTTAAAAATTATATTCCCGAAAAGCATTACGAATGGTTATGCGAATAAAGAAGTTATTCGCGAATAATCCTATTTATTCTTAAACGTTATTCGTATTCGAATAAATTTTGCCCATCTCTGGGTGGGTGGCAATAAGCATATCGACTACCGTAGGCTCAAAGGGCGTAAGGGACAAAATATCGAAAATGAGCTAAAATGCAGTCATACTCAGTTTTTTTCTCTCTATCGTTTGGTATAGATAACGTCCCGATAGCTTGAAAAAATTGTCCGTTACAACCATGAAAAATATTGCGTTGATACTCAATTTTACCGAGCATTTTTGTCATATCCAATCAAATAAGAAACGTCTGTGATACATTTTGTCGTAACTCTCAGTTCATTGTACGATACGCCATTTTGCTTTGTGAACTTTTTCACAAATGTGTCTGTTACACCAAAATACTCTTGTTTTAAATATTAAATAAGTCTGGATACGCTAATTTGTAATTTCATAAATCGAATAATTCTTAGCTTTAACTTAGTAGGGTTCCGTACCTCGAAAGGAAAAAAACGGAACCCTTATAGGATCACTTTGTTGTCCGTCCGTCCGTCCATCAGTCTGTCAAAACCCTTTTTCTCAGGAACGCGTGGAGGTATCCAGCTGAAATTTATATCAAATACTCAAGTCTACTGTCTCTTGGAGCTGTGAAAAAAACAAACTTCTAAGCCAACGAAATCAAAAAATACAGCCGTTTAATTTCCGCAAATTGTCAAAACCCGCAAGGGAATCAAAACCTAAAGGGTACTTCCCGTGAACTCTGAATCTTGAAATTTAGTACGAAGCATTTATAGCACATAGCTAATGGAATATGTTTTTGTCAAAAATTTCATTTTTAGTACAAGCTTTTATTGCCGACTGTACTTTTCTGCATACCATCATCAACTACACATTAAGACTATTCTAACGAGCCTAAACTCGATGGGGTTGTGTCGTTTTATTGCGGATTTCCTATGGCCAACTTCCTGCTCCAGCATCAGATTAGCTCCAAATCATCATAATATTGTATTGTAATGCGATATACATATGCAAGCAAAATTTCAGCTCAATTGGATAACGGGAAGTGACTGAAAAATGGATTACAAATTTTGACGGACAACTTACGTACATACGAACAGTGCAAGTTAATATAAAGCTTGTAAAAATTGCGAAAACCGTACATTTTTAGTTACATCACTGAAAATTTGATGTCCAGTATAAACTGACACGCACTAAGTATGTGAATACGTACTTAGTGAAATCCTACAATTAGGATATTCCATTATATGTATTTGTTTTATTTGTACACGGCGCGGTCGGTGCAAAACACGTAATTGAAATAAACTCGTTATGACGTGTTCGCCGTGCGCTCACCCGCTGGCGCCCCATACTCTCCCCGCCTCGCACCCACCGCATGCACCTGGCTCCACTACAAGGTCGCGAGTATTTTCAATAAAATTTTCAATTTCTTAAGCGTGAAATTAACATGCTTAATTTTGATGAAAACATGATTATCGTACACAAAAAGCTATTAGTAAACAAAAATTTCATAGTTACTATTTATAACTACCGAGAAATACATTATTATTAAAACGTTAAAAATAAATGATTAATTTTTGTCTTAAATGTCTAAAAACACTCAATATAGCATAAACAGATAAAAATATCATAGTTACCATTTTGGCTTGTCTAGATAATGAGATCAGAGGAAAACTGTGAAAAAAAACGTATATGCGAATTTCATTTCAGTTTAATTTTTCTATTAAGTGATCGATTTAATGCACCTCAAAGTTATACTAACAATGTATTTGGTTACCTTTTTTACTTTTAGGAAAAAGTTAGGTAGTGCACGTTAACTCGTGTTTTTTTAAATACGGTTACGATCGCGGATTTTTTACCTAATATATTTGATAAATATATGATACTGAATAGTAAAATCCGATAAAACAATAAAAACAACGAGTTTACGAAGTATGTCCAGGTTAAGCTAATTTGATTGGTCTACACTGCAAATATGAGAGTGCTAACATTATATTAATACTAATAGGTAACCTTCTTCATTAACGTCCATCAAACTTATTCCAGTTGAAATGGCGTAATACTTAATTCGTTTGTCTTTATCTTTCACTTAGATTTCCTATCGTGGTAAAGAGATAAAATAACATTTCAACAAACACATACTTACCAAGGTTCATGAAAAATGGAGTGCTAATTAATTCTAAATATGTAATAGTTTCAGAAATACTGGTAAGTGAATACCAGACCGCCGACTCTCGTCGAAACTTGCCCGTATTTGGTAGTGTCTTGTTTAAAGTCCCCGTCGGTAAAGGATTAAGTCATAGGCATTATAACAGCCCATTTGAACAGGCATCGCCACCGAGGTAGCACTGTCACACGTTCCGATACCTCGACTAGGTAATTGTAAAATTCCGTTCCCGTGTATCGTCCGCTTTAATTCGCCGACTCGCCAATTTCCGCAGCTCGTTGCTCGGCTTCCGCTGCGGTGCTGTGACGGATCGACGAGTGGCCCAAGTCAAGTACTTGTACGAGTTACTGGACAGTTGTACCTAATAGCAAACTTCTTGGGAGGGACTCAGTTTTCTAGAGAGGTGGGACATAGCGGCTCATAATTATACCAGCCTAACTGGGCAATTGCTTCCACCTTATAGGTACAGAAGACCACAGTTGTAATCTACTTACCCTGTAGGGGTACATTGTGTTCCAGGTGGTGATTAAGGTCGCCAGACCTTCCGAGGATGCACCGTGTTGTGAGAGGAACCTGCTTGCTTTTTAGCTGTCAATATCAAAAGTCCTTAAGTGACTAAAGGGTAGGCAATGCGTTTGTGAGTCTTTTGGAGTCACAAGCGGCCAGAAACCACAGTGTATGTTTACCATTAGGCAGGAAAAACAGCTCTTTGGTGCAAACAACTAGGGGACCGTGCTGACGCTTAGGTGGAACTAATACTATCCAGGTAGTACCTGCAACCTAGATTAACCTATATTTAAGCTTATTTGCTGTGCCCTTACGGGGTCCATTTTATTACTTGTAATATTATGTGTGCAATAAATATATTGAGTTTTGAGTTAATATGTACAGTCGATGTTAATGACATGTTTACGCTTTTGCACCTTATTGCTTAATCATCATCATCCTCCTAGCATTTTTCCCGGTGCTGCTCCAATCCAAAAGAGCCGTCTTTGACATCTCAACCCAATATTCGGCGTAGGCGGCGTATTACGAAAGCAAACGTTTGGCCGTCCAACCTAGAGGGAAAACTAGACCTTATTGGGAAGTAGTGCTTTCCTTATTGCTATGTAATAAGGTGTTACACATTAAATGCACCTCGTTATTGCGTATGAGCAAGCAAATTGTATCTTCGGTTACTGCAGCAACATGGCTGATGGGGTAGTGTACAAAACCAAATCATTGTTCTAACCATACAGACATGTTGTACTAACATAGCGTCAAACATGAACGTATTTACAAACGTGGTGATAGTTTTTTCAAAGCTTTGATGTGGTCTATTTCGAATAGGCTGAATGATCGTTTATGATCATCAAATCTATTATTGCTAAAATGCCGTTCAAATTAGTTTGTATTTATCTGTCACTTTGACATTTGAGTTTGTCTGAAAGGGACTATAAACACATTTTAGTAAACAGAGGTATGTGAAGTTATGTGAATAAGGGGATTTAAGTTTTTAACTTGGACAGCGCCTCAACTTGAAGCTTAAGTCCGGTCCGCAAGAAATCGAGGCGCTCCGCCCCGTCGCTCGGATCGGACATGCCGCTAACTATACCCTCGCTGCGCTTTCTTTCCTACATCGTTGCCAATTTGCTCTGAAAGCATCGGTAAAATCGGTAGGAGGTTTGAGCGCTCAAAGAAAAGTTGGTAAACTAGAGTTCTTGTTTTAGAAATGCCGCGCAAACGGACGTTGGGTCAGCCTAATTAAAGGAAGCAGTTAGTCTAGAAATAAATTGATTAAATGAACATTATATAAATTCTTTCTGAAAACGTTTTATAATGATATTATTTTAAGAAGAAGTATCTAGGTAAAATAAGTCAATAGGTTTACGGAACTACACATTGACACTTGAAATAAAATAACATGATTTAGGAAGTAAAGTTGTTTTTCTCGATTTTTCCTAATGATTCTATGAACCGATGAACGCACAAGAAGGCAATAAAAAGTGTTAATTACTCAACTAGGAGAAATACCTTGTTCTACTTGCTAGCTTTGGCTGCTCAGGATTCTAAGGAGCTTTAAATTAATGAAGTTAGTACATGCTGACAAGACAGCTTTAAAATGCCACAAACACATAATTCGATATGCCTAAACATTTTTTCTTTATATTTACACACATTATGGAGGATTTTGCACCTATACTTTTTTTCTCGTGGAAAAAACCTATGAGCCTGGTACCCAACCTTTGGGGAAAGCATAGTATAAAGAAGGCAAAGTATGTTAATCTTCATACAAAAGCACCGCGCGCAGCTTGTATATGTGCGCCACAGTATCTGTCGCACACTCAAACAAAATCTCGACCCGTTTCTCGTGCGAAAAAGTATAGGAAATAATTAATTTACCGGAAATTTATTCAAGTAACGAAGTATTAGTAGCAAATTAAATTAACGTAAAGTTTAATCCTAAATATTATAAAATGATACGAACTAGCAAGTATTTCTAATATAAACATTTTAATTTTAAGGAGCCGATTCCACCTCTTCCTTAACCTTTTCCGTAAATATGCCAAATTTAGGCAATTATCTATCCGAGTATCCGATTTCTGGTAATGTGGTATATTATATCCACTAAAAACACCACGTCGGCAGCTTATATGCGCTATTTCATTTATTTATTGATCTATAAAGATGTGCAACATGACCGTCTTAACAAAAACATTACAGCGATTCATTCCTAATTAACCTAAATTACTAAACTGAATCTAAGTACTAACTAAAAACCATCCATACGTCTCTCTAATACTCTCTTACATTCAGTCATCAGTCGCGACATCCCTGTCACGAAGTCACGAACTCATCACACTGCGGTGAATGCGGTGATGCTGCGAGCACGGAGTTGAGGAGAGCAGTCGCGCGAGGAATGGGCGAATTTCGGTACAGGTTCGTCCGCGAGGTCGCAATCGCTATCCTCAATTTTGAACTCCCCATCCAATCGTAGCCCGTAAAACGATCCCCGTTAATTCACCGCGTCCCAGCAAACATGTGAATCTTTTGATTCCAAATGCAAAAGCCATTTTCAAAGCATAGTTAGTTACAAAGGCCCCGGCAGAGGTGGCATTGTCCGCGAGGAATCTGAAGTGTATTCATACTACACGCTTTCACGTAGACTGATGGAATGTAGGGTGTTCAAACTTTCAGAATGCGGGGGACGCTTACTGTTATGAGTAATGTTGCGTAATGAAAGGTTGTTGGTTGGAAATTCTCAAATTTTAGCGTAATGGTATTTTAAAAAATAGGTTTCATTTTAATAAAGGTGAAAGAATAAATAACAAATTTAATGTTATGTGTTTATTTATTTCGCGTATGCACTAAAAGTCAAGTAAGAATAAAACACTTTTCATACACTTTTTATTAAGCTACAAAATGTCAGTTGATATATTCTATCGTTCATTCTTAGTGTTACGCAATAACTTGCAGGATAATCAAAGTCATAAAGATGTTTAAATCCCTCTTTCGAATTTTTATACCGTCGAAATAAAATCAAAGAGTTTTTAATCGACCCAACCGGGCGTTAAAACGCCAAAAGCCAACTAAGAGCAACCAACTCGAGTAAACAACCTCTCAAAAAAGACAATCCAAGTTTGGCAGCAAAAGTTTTTTAATATTCTCACCGCTCAATGTAATCCCGACCCTCAGAAATTTCTATTCTCGGGGCTTCCCGAATGTAATTTTGCATGAAAGAAATCACAAAGTTTCATGCAAGTTGGTGAATATCTTTCAATATCTGTATTGCGATCGAATTTGGCTGGTTTCCTCTATTAGGGGGAGGAATGGAACTAAATTGATTTTTATACTTTTAAGTGCACAAATTGTGAATGTTACAAGAGAAGGCACTTCTGCATTTGGTGGGCGGAATCGGTATGCGGTATATTGTACTTTAACGATAGCTTACTGTCGCATGGATGTCCAATTGTCCATATTTACTACTCGGTATACGACAGTATTATTATATTTACGCAGTAATAGATATTTTATTGCGTTTTAGCCGTCACCGGGGACAGCTCTGCATTGCTGAATGCATGATCAGTACAACACTGTAAGAAAGAGCAAGATAGGGAATATGAAACTAAGGTAATTCATCGACCTATCTCACCTTATCTTATAGCTTGATTATTCGCACCAGACCGTCGGAGCCCTTTCAGTATTGCATTTTTTGTACCTAATAAATAAAAATAAAAAAATAAAATAAAAAAAACATTTATTTCAGACCATACAGATCCATAGTTTTGTTAGTAAAATTTTACGTGTTATGTTAGTATTGGGAACAAAAAATAAAATAAAGTAAGAAAATAAAAGTTTTAAAAAATACATAAAATTCTTAAGTTTTCCAAAGCTATTGAGAGAGTGTAGATAATAGCCACCTCAACCCAAAACTTCATCATCGGGCAGTCTTTCAGCCAACGCCCCGAGAAGACCATTGCTGCTGCTGCGCACTCGCCTTAGCATGGAGGCGACTCTTTTTCTCCTAATGGCAAAAAAGTCATCGAGTCGCGCTCCCGCGAACATGCCAGATGCACTGCAGTATTTCGGCAGCCGCAACAGCATCCTCAAGATGTTATTATATTGTAAGCTAATAAGAATAATTCAAAAACTAGTGTCTATGCCAAATCTTGGGATTAGGTGTCAAAGAGGCCCCTGGGGGCCCCGGGCTCCTTTAGGGCACAACCGGGAATAAAGCTAGGAGGATGATGAACAAGAACAATTCAAAAACCCTAACCACGTAGCAACTTCTGAACATAAAATTAAATCTCAACTTATTTTCCTGTCTCACTGTTCAGATGCTTGATGTTAGGTGGATAGCTATCCACCTAACACCCCAAGTTCACTCCTTGAAACTCCAGACACTTACAGCCCTTCGGTTACTCGTTATTTGGGCGCAAAAGTCTTAATTCCACTCATTACGAGCACGAGGCACCGAGGCAGACTTTAGCATCGCGAGGCATTTACAAGGCGTTCTGAGGGGGAATAATCCGACAGCACAATGGCTCATAAATGACGGTTCCGGTGAATTAGAAACGTATGTTTCCGGATGCGTGGAGAAAAATGGCGGAGAATTTCGGTTCGGGAGTGAATATTAAAAAGTATTTAGGAGCGTTGATTTCTTGAGAAGGATATGGGATATTTTTATGAGCTTTTCTATCAATAAATGAGTCACAATGACTCTGCATATGCGTCACGTAAATGCCAAAAAAATGTTCATATTTAATATGTGGTTTATTATCCGTGGAAGGAGCATTGCTGCATTGTTGCGCGCCTTGTTATAGCGGCGTCGACCGGTCACAGAACAGTTTCCTGTAAAGTTTATTTTGGCCATTCGTGCAGTTAGATTGGTTGAATGTAAAGTAAGCTATATGGAATAGATTTTACTAAATCTGTGCGATATGCAAATACCGATGATGATCTAGGCAAAGCCTGAAATCCTGGCATTTATTTTCATACGCCAGAAATGTATGGGCAAACTGCGTCCTAGCTTTGCAGGCTAGCTGGGAATGCTAATGCAACTCGTGCAAGTTGCATACGTTCCTGGCAATCGGTTTAAAGTGGCAAGGTAACGACTTTGAATCGCATTTCGACTTTATCGATCTTCCACTGAATTTCTAGTCTTGAATTTAGAGTCAGTCATATATTAAGCAGAGGTACTTTTTACTGTTTACTAGGTAACCAGCGATGTAAAAAAGCAATAATAGTAATAAAGTAAAAAAGCATCGATAATTTTTATGTTAATGACCATATTCTTTAATAAAAAGAAAACAAATTTTATCTAACTGACAAAAAATCGTGCAAGTTTGACTCACATTATTTACCTACTATGTTACGATTGTAAATGGAGACTGAAATACTGGAGATGGAGAGAGAAATACTGAACATCTAAAATTAACTCGTCAAAAAAAGTCAAAAAATTATGTTAATCGTACAAGTCGATAAATAACTAAAAAACAACTTTGAAAACCTAAAAGCAACGTTCAATCCCAATAATTACAAGGCATAAACCCAACAATTCCCGTAGGTCGCCGTAAAACCAAACTGCGGTGACCAACATCAATAAACCTTTCAAGTAAATGTTTACGCGCGGCTGCGCCCGAGTCGAACTTTCGCTTCTTTAAATAAAACCCGCCCCTGAAAGATGAGGGTGCGGTTGCTGAGCGCTGGAGTGGGGTAGCTGGCAATTTTATTATGTGTCTTCATCTCGTGTTGATGGTTTCCTATTTCTATGTGCTTTACTGTTGCTAGCCAATGTTTGCATTGTAAACCTGAGATTTTTTAATCTTGTGGAGCTCAATTTGCAATAGAATGTATATTCCATTACAACAGATATTAAACCTTTAATTAAATATATTAAGTTGCCTTACTTTTGTTTAATTTATGACGGGAAATTCTTACTTAATGTATTCTAAAAGTTTTGATTCAAATTTCACTAACATTTTCGTATGGTGGGCGATGAGGGTATGAAAATAACTTGTTTTTTTTAACTTAAAAGACACTAGTAGGTTTCTTATAAGATATTCATATGAAAAACATAGGAACATTATGTAAAAATACCATTAAATAGATTTATAAAATATATATTATAATAATCTTTCGAACACGATCCCCTTTAAATAGCGTGGAGGAGTTTAAATACTTAGGGTCCATGCTTAACACCAAAGCAAGCACAGACAGAGACATAGACCACGGAATTAAGACAGGCTGGCTGAAATGGAGATTGCTCTCAGGAGTTCTCTGCGACGCGAAGATGCCAATAAAAGTAAAAAATACGGTATACAAACGTGCGGTAAGACCTGCCTTGCTCTACGGTTCTGAGTGTTGCGCCATAAGAAATTGTGACGAACACAAAATGCACGTAACTGAAATGAAAATGCTTCGATGGGCGGGCGTTACCAGGCTTGAGATAATCCGAAATGAGTATGTCCGTGGAACGATCAAGGTTGCAGAAATACACCAAAAAATGCGCGGAAACCGCCTGCGCTGACACGGACATGTAATGCGCCGCAGTGGTGATCACATGACCAGAGAGTACTAGCCATCCAAGAGGGAAAGAGAGGAAGAGGACACCCACCAACAACCTGGCTAAAAACCATTCATAATGATATGACGAAGTTAGGCATAACAACGGAATTGAAGCTGAACCCTAATGATTGGAGGAAGAGTCACGAGGGCTGACCACACTACACGACTAGACTGACGACGTTATCAGACCTAAAATTAGTAGAACAAAATGGAGGAACGAAATATCTTACCAAATGGATACCCGTTCAAACATCGTTTATCAAAAATAAACTTGGAGGTAGGACGATAGCTAATAAAAAGAACTTACCCGGAGGGGTAACTACGATCCTTAACAAAGAGAAATTGACTTATAAGACCTACAGCCGAAATAAGTGATCGAAAAAAAATTCACATACCTGCTTCCACGTCTCGCAAAGGCTGGCCCTATAAAGAGCAGTCAAACTTTGTCTGTCACCCGTTGTTGGGGCCACAAAACCTCCCCCAGGCCATGCTTCGCCTCATTTTTATGATGAAAAATGACCGGTTGTCCCTATGATTGTAGAATGGCGAAAACATTTGTTCATTAACCACTTGAGTTCACTTTATGAGCCGTTTCAAGGAGCTTGTTTGCGTGGTTGTGTTTGTGTATTGAATATTGTTATTGTATATTCACACCTATACCTACAAGTGAGTGGGTGTACTTAGGCTTGTATAAAGGAGCTTTTTGGATGAATATTCCAGTGTTATAAAAGACTTGAGTTCTGGGGTTCTATTTTTGTAGACTCAACTCTTAAATACAAAACTCTTGAAACTTGGAGACTCGAGCGAAAAAACTAAAATATACAACTCACAGATATTAATAAAATTAAGGGTAGACTACTACACTTGTTTAAATATTAGCATCCCTACATTTTGCAAGTCTGTTATTCATCTACAGCTCTAAATAGAAAGCCAAAACATCCACAATTTTGTTAAATTCTGTATACTTTTCTTTATTTTTATCTACCACTAAAAACGAAAGAAAAATCCTGAAACCCATCACAAAGCGTCGTTCGCATGTTCCTGAAGTTTCATGAGCGATGAGTAAGTAAGTTGCTTTCATTTATGTACCAACTTTTTACATAACAGTTAATATTGCGTTTTCCCATTATGCTCGAGTTTTGCGTGCCCCAGTTTTTCCTTTCTGCAATTTTGTTGCTATTGTACCTACACGGTGCTACACCACAATAATTTATTTTACGACTCATTTTCAAATTAACACTCAACTAGACTTTTGTGTTAGTAGAAGTACTACAATCAACTAATCGTGTTTTGATGTTAACGCTTTTATTTTTTTATTTAATACGTTAGTACAATTAAATATTACGCAGTATTTTATTCCATCATCATCCAGGAAGGGTGACTGGTTAACGAAGCATACTTTGTATAATTAACGCGGAAAATGGTGATTAAGATGTATATTTCAAATATATCATGTCATGACGACAAAGTTAGATAAAATAATTAAACTGATCTGACCGAATAGTTTAATAATTTTATTATATACAATTATATCACAATAAGTAATTAAATGGGAAAATTCTAGATCTTGTAGGTGTTGCTATAAAAATCGTCTTTGTCTATGCGTCGATTCATGAATTAGAACAAAAGTAGCTGAGTATATTTATATGATAGCAATGCACTTATTATTCAGATAAATCCAGGGTATATGTGACTTGACGTATTGACATGCCATTGGTCTGATATTTTCCGCCCACGTTCGCTTTCGCGCCCGGCAAGCGAACGAAGACGCACCGGGAACGTTATACCGATATCAAATAGTCGAGTCAGATATACCTTCGATGGAAAATAACAATAACCGAAGCACCCGATAAGGCCCCGTCGTCGCAGCGCAGTATTGTCCCAGGCAAGCTAATTAACGAGTCTCATATAATTTCCATCACAATGTCGCCAAGTGGGTGTCGCAGCTAATTGACAGCCAAGTTGCCGTTCCGAGGATTTTATTGTGTTACAGCACTGGAGCCTAGCAACTTATTAACTCGTGTCGATTCAATTTGCACCTTAACGCGATGGCGTAAGGTCACAATCGCATTACAGTGGAGTGGAGCGAAACGTAACATTTACCTGAACGAGTTCGAAGGAAGCGTGGAGTTTAACGATATATTATTTGTTCGTTAGATGGCTCCGGGAAATTAAGACGTACTGCGATTGCAGCTGAGGTACTTAATTCCTTGATAGGTTATAGTGATCATTGGCTTTATTTTAATTATTAGTGAAGAAAAATTATTATATAATTTTCCTCGACAAATCCACATAGAAAAACTAATCCATACGGTAGGTACATACAGAAAATTTTAATATTTTATTGAATTTTATTGATGTACTTTATTTGAACGGTCGTGTATTTTTCATGACATGTAAAATAATCATGTTTGAACTCGGGTTAGTATATATTTTATTCACTTTTTAATCAACGATACACCTTACCAACAGGAACTTTGTTAAAAAATATTTCAAAGTATCCCTGTGTCACATGTAATTCTCTTAGTAAGTACCTGCCCAACAAATCACAATACAAGAATGTTTCTTTTGATACATAATGATTTCCTCCCAGGGGTCCTCTAAATCTCTTCCGAACTTCGGTAACAAACATCGTAACCCCATCAAAGGAGCCATCGCATGATTAAATAGCATTACTGACATTCCAGCGGACTTTAAAGACTGATTTAATCACCATCGGAGGGGCGACATCCATCCAAAGATATATATAATAAAAACACAATTAAAAGCACGGATGCTGCTAAGCCCATAATGTTGAGTCCTAAGCCGAGCGTAAGGGTACGCAAACATTTTACAAGGACTCACGCGCCATTTTGGGATCACGGTGATTCACGGTAGGCGCAGCGTAAATGTAGGTAACCAACCTGAGGGGTAGTTGCGTAAATTTACAACGAGCGAGCGCTAGGACAACTAAACTGTAATTTTCTTATCCCATAAAAAAACATTCCATGTAAAAAATAGGCCAAGTCTCGAAACTCTTTACCAGTAAAAAGTGGTGAGATATTTCGTAGAGCCAAGTCAGGCATTCTTATTAATCTTTATTTGCTTACTAAATAAAATTCTGCAACTTGGGAATCACACAACTTTACTGCATTTACTAAATTTTGCATAGGTACCTAAAACTATGTAATTGTGATTGCCAAGTCACAAAATGTTATTTAGCATGCAAATAAATATTAATAAGAATGGCTCTACGAAATATCTCACCACTTTTTACTGTGAAAGAGTCTAAATAACACTTACATTTCCTTACGCATTTAAGCATGCTCGAGGAAAACGCAAACGTCTGCTCTAATTTTGAAGCCAGGGGATGCTATGTAAATAGAAGTTTTAAATTGGATTTAGTCATCGGGGAGTCGGATCGGAAATCCTGTTGATTTTTATGTCGTTTCTAAAATGCTGCCAGTTCTTAAAAAGGGGAGGGTGACATGCGTACCTTAAGAATAATCTTTTTTTTCGCTTTTATGTTTTGAGTTGTACTTGCAATTTCAAAAGGAGGTCTCTAAAATTAGTTACAATAATACTTCTATTTAACATTTAAAGATAGTGACGGTGGGTTGTAGTGAAATACTCCCCTTTTCACTCACTCACTCACTTATTCTTTGGCTTTGTCTTGTAATACTGTGTGTTGTGTTGTGTCACGAATACATGTTTAATTCTTGATTCTTGAATAACCAAGATAATGGTAACATACAAATTGTTCGCATAATTAGCTGCGAAAAAAAAACCTTTTTAGAAATTGTATGTACTATAACTGGTTATTATGCTTGGGTAAATGATTTATAAACCATATTTTTTAAGTACCTACTACAATACAATACTAAAATTCCAAAAAAAATAAAATAATAAAAACAACACAACCTAACACTTAATAAGAGCCTACTTATGTCGGCCAGATTTCTTTGATCATCAGTACCCTACATGTTCCTGAAAATTCAGGGTTCTAGCTTTAGCCAGCACAAAATTACAGGATGTTGAAAATGACCTAAATGGCTTCGAGAAAAGGATGGTACGGCCGTGCCGCTTTGTTTTGCTCGACTTGGCGGGGGCACTGCGATGCCCCCAGATACAAAATTTACACCTACCGTTAGACGCTACAGTTGACCAGCGGCCCTAGCACTATAGGTTTTATGTCACGTTTTACGTGACGTTTTAGTACATTTTCGCCTGAAAACGTGGCGATAAAACCTAGTGTGCTAGAGTCTCAGGTGATGGTACTGATGCCTTGACTACACGTACCGAGCAAACGGGCGAGACAGTGCTCTCGGCCGAGTACTCGGTGCGTATCAACCGTCACTCGCTATGTTATACGCACCGAGTAGGTACTCGGCCGAGAGTGCTCTCGGCCGAGTACCTACTCAACAGATAGTGCTGTCTCACCCGTTTGTTCGGTACGTGTGATCAAGGCATGAAAGTCAGCTTTACGGCCCATGGACACAATAGTACATATTGCTGACCTAGGGCGGTAAAAACAAATGTATCGGATCGCATCCGCATAACATCCGCATAGCAAATATTATTTTAAACATGTTTGTTTGGTTGTTTAACTTTATAGGCTAAAATTCGTACATTTCGTTTCTATTCGCATTTATTTAACGATTGAAAATTGGGAAATAGACAGGGTTTTTTTTTCTAACAAATGTTGAAAGTCAATGAATTTTGCTATTTCAAGTCCCCCGTATAGGAAGCGTGGGTTCCAAAACAAACTCGCTACTGTGCGGATATCAACGTTTTTCCACAAGATTAATCCCATCGCCAAGGGAGGCTCTGGCACAGTCTAAATAACACGCAGAAGCGACATAAGGGGACTACGTACACCGCGTTTGTTGGACGTGCCGTCGACGCGCGTTTGTTTCGATTTACACGTGATTCGATAAAAAACGTGGTGTGGTGCATAGGCCCAAAGAGGAGAGGGGGAAGAGTCGGATACGCAAAGAATAACACGATAACACGTGAGCCGGTGATCTCACACCAGAAAAAATCTGGTAGCTGTGTAACTTGTCCGCGCAAAACCATCCTGGTATGATGATCATGATGATGTTGTCCTGACCGATTTCGGCCACAGCGACTGTGTATTCTGGCTTTTATTTGTTATTAACAATTATTATTACTAGAGTAATGTTCTTCTACTCTCTGGTGCGCTCTCAAGTGGCTTATGTACCCTATCTTTCTCACAAAAGTCCGAGCGCACTTGGTGCAAGTTAACACTCCACCGACGTAGTGGTAATTGATGGCTGCTGGTGGGCGAGCCTTCAGCTCGTCTCGCTTTTTATCGAGCTCTTTGTGACGCTCAGTTTCAAAGTTGTTAACCTGCTCATGGATGAGCCGTCGCCATTCGGGCCGCCGTGCTGCCTTTACCTCCCACTCCGAGGGCTCTATTTTGCATCTCTTCATGTGTCTTTTCAGAACATCTTTGTAACGAAGGTACTGGCCACCACTCTTACGTTTACCATTCGTCAGTTCTGAAATGAAAATGCGCTTCGCCACTCTCTGACATTCGCGACACGTGTCCACACCACCGCAGCTGTCGCCCCATCAGGTACACCTCGATGCCTACGACATTTGAACGCCTCAGGACTGTCGTATTTCTGACGCGGTCCGTCCATCTGATATTCATGATGTCTCGGAGACATTTGAGGTGAAATTTGTCGAGTGTGCGGATGTGCTTGCGGTAAACGACCCATGTCTCGGAGGAGTACAAGAGATTTGGCAGCACGACCGCCATATATACGCTTATTTTTATGGTAAGTTTAAGATCATGGGACCGAAAGACCTTGGCTCGCAATTTGCCGTAGGCAGCAGCCGCAGCACCTATTCTGCCATTTATTTCCGATTCTAGGTCATACTTAGCGGTTATAGTGCTCCCAAGATACTTAAACATTTCTACTTGTGATAGCACTTCTCCACCGATACTCATATTACTAGGCACGTTGTGAGAGACATCCATGTTGGCCATAACTTCCGTCTACCTATCCTGGTATACCTGTATGGTGTGGTGCCTTCTGGAATACTTGTTTGCGAGCATCGTTAATAGTGAGTAAAAATGTAAGAATAGAAAAAAACTTTTCGTTGAGTGCTGGCAGTAATGCCCGCATTATAACACTTTAAACTCTCACGCTTTGTCCACATATTTAAATTATTGTTTTTTACTGGTTTAACGCGATATTTACCTTTATTCTGTGATAGAACCGTTTCGTGACAATAGCTACATTTTAGTATATCTATGTATTTGTCTATGTGTATGACGTCTTATATATTTCTTTAAACTTTATTTCACAAAATAAATAGTACAAAGGACGGACTTAATGCTACAACGCATCCTCTTTTAGTCAACTGTAGGGCCAAACAGGAACTTACTAAGGTGAGAAAAAAAATGAAGATGATAATCATCTACTACCTACTTATCAGCAGAATAAACAATAATATGTTAATAAAATTAATTAAAAAAACTGGCTTATAAATAAATCAATGAGTTTTTTGGGTCAGAAAACAGTCGTTAAAGATTTTAGGATTTAGTGTTGTAAATTAATGTATTTTTAATATTGAAATGTTAGTTATATGCTATGAATATACCTAAATATTGCACGCCCGTAAGGGCACCTGTTGAAACTATCTGTATACATGTTATCCATACCATACACAGTTATGCAATAAATAATTCTTATTCTTATTATTCTTATTCTTAATAAACTAAACAAATATATACCAAGAAGAATATATAATATATAAATAAATAATCAATTAATGAATACATTGTTGTTTTTGCCTTACATGAACGATTCTTACTCTCATATTTTCCAAATAGCGCTACTGTATTCCCCGATACTGTGACAATAATGCCACGTCTACACATAGGCATAAAGAACGGAATAATTAACCGTACATAATGCGATTTAGTGCGGCACGCAATAAACCCACTGTGCCGTGAACGATAACGGTCCGAGGGATTAAAGGACCAACGAACGCATCCAGCTAAATCAATGATGGCTTCAAAAGGTTCCAAATTCAAATTTGATGGGGCTCTTTACTTTGATAGTACTCTTGAGTTAACTGTTTGAAAGAATCGAAATCGTTGATCATGTTTATGAGTAGGAATACCAGTCGTGTCCTAAGAATTGATTTTTGTCACACCAAACAACGTAAATTGGCGTTGCTCTGCGAAATGAAAAATAAAAGAATCAATAGCTTTTAGGTAGGTATACAATTTTTAACTCAAATTAAATTATTGCTTGCTTTTTTTCTAGCTGAAGCTAAGGTGAAATATTTCGCATTGAAATTTGAGATGAAGGTGCACGTTTACGTTTTTCGACTTTTTCTTTTTAAATGTGACGCGCGAGTACTGTCATTTGAAATAGGTTGTTATTTGAGCAAACCGGTATAAATTAATAATCATAGGGGAAACAAGTATTAATACTTGTATCCCCTATGATTATTAATTCACCTTAGCTTCAGCTAGAAAAAAATAAAAGCGGCCAAGTGCGAGTCAGACTCGCGCACCGAGGGTTCCGGGCCACCCCGTACTACAACAGAAACACGTTCACTATAAACTGACACTCGCTAAGTATGTATTCGCATACTTAGTGCGTGTCAGTTTATACTGGATTTAATAATTCAGTGATGTAATTGGAAATTTACAGTTTTCGCAATTTTTCCTTTATCTGTGCTATAAGACGTTGTTTTGTACCAAATTTCAAGATTCAGAGTTCACGGGAAGTACCCTGTAGGTTTTGATTCCCTTGCGAGTTTCAAAAATTTGGGGCATAAACGGCTGTATCTTTTGATTGCGTTGGCTTACAAGTTTGATTTTTTTACAGCTCCAAGGGACAGTCAAACTGAGTATTTTGTATAAATTGATACCTCTACCATTCCTGAGAAAAAGGGTCTTGACAAACGGACGGACGGACGGACGGACGGACGGACGGACGGACGGACGTTCCGTTCCGTTCTGTTTTTTCCTTTCGAGCTACGTAACGGAACCCTAAAAACAAGTTATAATTTAATTTGATACGTTATATTTGATACGATTTGTATACGTTCCCAACAGCTATTGATTCTTTTATTTAAAAAAAAAAAAAGTATATATATATATATTTCTAATATATATAATTAATACACTTGTTATAATTTTTGCAGGAGGTTTTGTAACGATTCAACCTCTTAAATGGCTTGCTTTTTATGTTTTTGTATTCTGAACTTAAATTAACCCCTATCTGAAAGCTGAAGCTCCTGAGAAGCTTCTAGTCGTCTGAAAATTGAATCCTACCTGAAGGAAAAGCTATTGAATAAAATTAAACAGATAGTAAGCGAGAAAATAAATCATTTATTTACCATAGAAATATCGAATTAATTTTGTTTGTTTTGAAGCTAAAGAACCTTTGACTAATTAATCCAGTAAAATCAAGACTCGATTGTACTAGATATCCACTTTGTTCCTATAAATACTAACTCGTACCAAAGCGAATAGAAAAACCGAGTTAGTTCCGGCCGATCCTACTAGAAAGGTTGGGTTTTATTCTAGTCTAGGTAAATCTATCCTACAGCTACAGAATCTCTCGTTATTTATGTTAAAGTAATCGAGCTTGAGTACTTTAACAGACCAAATCATCTCCTAGGATATTGCCGGACGGAAAGAGATTCGGTCAAATAAAAAACCGTCCGACTCCAGGCCTACAATGCCGTAATCTAACCTAGAATTTATTATCTCTGGAACCTAACCTCGAAGACCTATTTAGACCTAAGCTATACGTGATTCGCGCTGGTGAAGTGGCTTGGCGTGTGATTTCGTCTAGTGGTTAGGCTCTGCGTTGTGCGAATAGACCCAGGCCCTTTTCGAGAAGTATGAAGTTTGTATTTCTATAAAGGGAAAAAGTTACACGTTAATTGAAGTTGTACATTAACCCCATTTTAGTAGAACCTATAACTTAAGTAAGACAATTATACCAGGTTCCTTAGAATTAATTTACAATTCTGTAGTTTCATTAAGTGATGCACATCTATGGAGGCTAAAGTGGGCATAAATTCCTTATTATACTAAGTTGTGGGAAGTGATAAATTACGCTATGTGGTAGGTGACGCCCTTTAAACAGACTCGCAATACAATAGTGGTCAACTTGTGTTGGCCATGATGGGATCTCTATTGATGATGATGCGATGATATAATAATGAAAATAATCATGAAGAAGTCAAGATATTGATGATGATGCGATGATATAATAACGAAAATAATCGTAAGTCAAGATATTGATGATGATGCGATGATATAATAATGAAAATAATCATGAAGAAGTCAAGATATTGATGATGATGCGATGATAGTCTATTGAAATAGAATATTAGTACATGTTTTACTTCCAGGTACATGAATGACGCAATGTCTAATATAATATCGATTCTCCCTAACGATGAATCTTAGAGTTGTTAGCGAACTGTAGCGCTCGCCTCTCGCTCGCTCGCGGCTGCTCGTACTCGCTAGTAATCCCACCTCATCTGTTGATTCCGCCTACCCTATCGTTATTTCTATCAAATCTAATACCAATTAGTACTGACTTTTCCTAAGCTATTTATAATACAATTCACCCCCAAAATATCTCAACTGATGTAACACAATGTCTTAGCAACCAATCTCACCCAATCAACTCAAAGGCACTTTATAGTCGGAACAATGTTAAATATACGACAATGCACAGTTGAACTGACGAATGATAATTAATTACCAACCCACTGCGATACTTTTGTTGGGATCCCGATAATAACGACCCCACCTAACAAGATACCTACTTAATTATTGCCGTTACTAAAGCGAAAGTGTTGGATTCCCTTGTAAAATCAACATAGCCAGCTTCACGGTAAGAAGCTTCGGTTAAAGCAAAACGACGGCTTGGCCAGCGAAACTCTTCAGTTTGCAAGACTGAAAGGTCTCACCAACCTTACCTTCGTTGACACATCCGTGACGGAGGCCTAAGCGCGATCATCATCTCTACTGACTAAGAAACCCCTTAACGGGCGAATTCTCGTATTGGTCAGGGTCGTCAATGTGCTCTTTGGATATGGTTGTCCACAACGCTAAGCTCTCGGCCACAGGTGTACATAACTAATTTACTACGCTAGATTCATTCATTCAAGGAATTCCACACAATATATCTATAAGTACATCTGATTACTTCATAAACCAACACAACCGTAACCCTTGTTAAGAGGGTTGTTAGAACTAAGACAGCAGCTCGACCAGTGAGGTCCCTCAATTTGCAAGATTGAAGACTCTCAGCCACTCACTCTGTCTACACATCTATGACTGGCGCTCTAGTGCGGGCACATCTCTGCTGACTAAGAAGCCCCTTTCGGGAGAATTCTCGTGTGGCCAGGGTCGTCAATGTGCCCTGTGGATATGGTTGTCTCGACACCGAGCACACAGCCACGAGTGTATATAACTACTTTATTCAGTTGCGTTAATCTAGTAAAGTAACCACCCATCAGCACCTATACTAACCACCGGATATTAATATGAACTTGTGGTAATATTTGTCGCTTATCCGCATCTTAACAATCTATCCTCATAGTGTAACGCGTACCACGGACCGAGTCAATTGCTATAGCTAGGTTGTCGTATAATAATTGATCACTTTATCTCGTGGGGGCGCACGGAACCCAATCATATCGCAGTGACAAATCAACTAGTAATATATATGTAGAACAAAACAACATTCCTGTAATATCGTCAGTTATTTAACCAATGACCTAGATCCGTTCATAACCTATACATAAACCGCTCGTACTTTATCTAGCATATTCCCCAAACTATATACAGTAGAACTAGATTTCGATACACAAATTCAAGTATGATAACGTTGAAATGGTTAGATAATAGCCCAAAAACAAATTAATAAGTTTCAGAATCATTCAATACAGTGATTATAAAGGTCACTCACCAGATTTTAATTTCTTAATAGTGGGACACGTACCCAACGCCTCTCTGGTTCCCAGGGCTCCTGCCCTTCTGATCTCCCTCGACGCTCGTAACAAGCCAGCTCCTCCGCCATAAATAAATTACAACATAATATTAGCACATATTTTAATAAAGATTTCCCTCATTTGTACCTACAACTAACCACTAGATACTGGTATACAATTAGGAATTATTTACCATTGGACCGTTCCTTAGCGAACATTCATGTACTATAAATAGTCGTGTTCACTTCACTTCATGGGAGTATACGGAATTCTAATATGATGATGTCTTAAGCGCATTTATTAGGTGATAAACCTATTAGACCGCCACATATTCAAAATACACACGTGATCATATAAGATCATATCAGTTCACGAGCAGAAAGATATTGCCTAAATATTAATCACTCAATTCAAGACAATGTGCGCACAAGATAATTACTCCCTAAGAAATTCCAGAATTCACTATGATTAGTCACACTTTAAAATAAAATATTCAATCTCACCAGACGATCGCAAAGGCATTTGCGACCTTACCAAACTCTAATTCCTCTCAGCAACAGCCGTAATGCAGCCCAGCGGTGACCAGCCTTGCTCCGCCTCGAAGTAGTACGCGCCCAGAGGTCAGCCTAGCCTGGCCGCCCTCGTATTCTGCAGCGTGATCTCGCTTCGACGTCCCATAGAAAAGTGAAACGCTCCTCGGCCCGCCGGGGTATTTATAGCCAATACTAACACGATCACGCCACTAATCCGACTCCTCATCTGAAAATATACCTTAACTAAAGGGTATAAGGCCCGTTTTCCAGGGAGCCTCCATCGCCTGTCCGCTCCGATCGATAATCACTTTTCTCGACTTCGCGGGTAGAATATCCCTGCAGCCCGCGCGCCCGTCCACGCGTTTTCTTGCTGGCCAGCGATCCATTCCTGCAATTAACCTAACTAGTCTAATTTATGAATCCATAAATCTAGATCTAGCACACATTAAATGATACACTAATCCAACAATACTGAATTAGTATGCTGAAGCATGTTTTAAACCAATTATTTTGGACGAAACGCGAGTTTTCTACGCTTTTAATTGTAGTCTTGATTTTAGCCTAGAATAGCATCTAACGCAATTTATATCTAACTTATTTACATACATAATTAACAGGATGATAACGAATGAAAGCTTCAATCCCTTCATATTTGGACCTGAAACCCACAACGCTAACATCTATCAATTTAAAAGAGTAATTCCGCCCTTAGATACTACTGAGTCTGAGAGCGAAGCTCTCGGATCGTCTCAATCTGCCCCATGATCATGCACAGCGAGAAATCTACGATTTTGAGCGAAGCATTATCACAATCTTAAACATACCTAAGCAATAAACAAGGAATTGCGACCTATTAATGGTGAATTTTTAAATAACTTTGAGTAGATAATTCCGTTAACCTACTGTCTTTATACCAAATTTAAATATAATATTACTCTAACTGAAGGCTAGATTTGTTAGCTGTGTCTATTTACATAAATCTCCCAATTAATTCCGACCAATAATCTATGATTATAATTTTGCAAAAATTGCCAACCCCATAACTCGGGAAGTTTCAATTCGTTGATATATCGATCTCTCCAACAAGTGTATTTTAGGTGTGTGAATGTTTAACCACTACGTTTGCTTGGTGATGGACGTTGAAGAATAGCCCCTGTATCACCTTGTGCCTCCAGTCACCTTCTGGCTTCCGTCAGCACAAGTTTAGCCACATATCTCGGCTGATGACACACATACCCATCCCTACGGTACCACCTTGAGTCCACAGATGCCCCCTGGCCACCACAAACTCAAGTTTAGCCACATATCTCGGCTGGCAATACAAACCCCTATACTGCATCACCTTGCACCTCCAGTTGCCTTCTGGCTTCCGTCAGTACAAGTTAGGCCACATATCTCGGCCGATGACACAATATAATTATCTTCTAGCTTCACCTTGAGCCCACAGATGCCCCCTGGCCACTACAAACTCAAGTTAGACCACATATCTCGGTCGGCGCCGCTAGAAAACTTCCCCAGAATACTCCCATTCGCACAAAGTACTAGGTTGTGAGCCCAATAGATCCTAATGACCACGATGTTGCACTAACACCCCGAACCCTCAGATACCTTCTGGCTACCAAGGATCCAGGTTCGACCACATATCTCGGTTTATGTTATTACAATAACTCCCCATGCGAACAGCAGAACACTGAGTACACAGATAACCACCAAGCAAACCCAGTGGAGAATGTTTCTTCTTGACTAGGATATCCGACTTCAGACTGTATTCCACACTAGAGGCAAACTGTTCATAAACTACTGGGTTAATTTTGCATTAATCCCTTCAATGTCCTGACAGCACCATCAAACCATTAACGATAGTGATAATACTGACAAAACATCAAACAAACTTTAACTTTAATCGTCGTTCGCGATGATACTCTATCTCTATACCGAACGTGACCCAGTCGCACACAGTAACATTCATCAACCCCGTGGGGTCTCTAGGAAGTGCCTTGACATCCTATAGAGAATCCGACTACATGCGTCCAAGCCCCACCCAGCTTTACTGTAGAAATGTCGTAACTACTATAAAATACGTTTGCATTACTCAAATACAAAATGCAACACTTCACCATCGTGTAAGAATAACAGCCTTACTAAATTTAATTTCAACAAACCATGTCAATTGAACCCTTGCAAGATTGTAATCTTGACATTGCAAATTAATTAACATATAATAGGAAATTCCTGATAAATTCCCAGTAATGGAAGTTAAAATATTATTACTTAAGTTTCAGAATGAATGTTCGTTGACAAATCATCCCGAAGAATATGGTGTCGGAAGTATCCTTGCCACGAAGAGATGTGTAGGACGAAGATAAGACTAGCTTAGCCTTTCAGCTTAGCTTCTGTAGAGTATAGTGTCGCCACAGTTAGTCACACAAGGACCTTGTCATTTTATGACTTTAACCTAACCAAACTATAACTGCGGAAACACCGGTGTAAAATGGTTTGGAGAGATCAATCAGTACCAACAAACCTAGGTTGCACTGCGAACTCCGACCAGTCGGTAAAAGCCCATTGTTATCATACAATCACACTTTCAGCACTACCTCTCACGTGGACTCGTACATCTCTTAACTCAACGAACACACACATATACCCTCCCAACCTAATTAATCCCCTTGCCCTAAACACGACTTAGACCAACTAAACGGAATCCGACAGTACAACCACATTAATGATATATAATGTTCTTCCCAAGTTATATGCTATGAGAATTTACATTTACTTTATAAGACGAGAAAATTATGATATGAAGAGTAGAACAAAGTGATAATATAATATTACTACTTCACTTATTTTGCAAAACAAAATTTTACTGCTTTAATTGATCCGCACATCCCTATTCGCACACAGCCAACTAACCTGCCCTTCATATGTTTGAAGATTATAAAAGACAGCAAGTCAAACTTAATTAACCCCCCTAGCGTTACCCGTAAATATCAAAATTTTAAGCCATATCCCATTTACCATTTACCTATCAGTCATTAATTAAATAACTGCCCCCCATTCTCACAACTTAAATAATTTTATAGTTGGATCTCAAATTTTCGTAATACTATAATTTATGTAGTAAATACCAGATAAATTGCAATACATAATTCATAAGTTTAAAATTAGTCTTACGCCAATACCATATATTGTGCAAACGTAAGATTCGCCGGTTACTAAATGAAGATTACACCCACGCCCTATTAGGACCCACATAAATTTAACGCCTGATGTCAATATTGTATTGACAAACGCATCATACATCTTAAGATATACCTGTAATAAATGGATTATTTCATGTAATTATTTAACGTTGTTTATGCACTACCTAGCGCATAACATGTGGACAAAATATATAACCATATTCCATGCTTGAGATAAATTTAAGCCGGAATAATTATAACTGCGTAAGGTCCTAACCACTAGACGATCACGGCCCCATATCCTTCCCTTTATTATGAACTCCATCTCTTCGTTCTCATAAGATACCTGTAAGTTTCAATAATTAGTATTCAATCGATGCTTGAAATTCCGCTCCCGCAACTGCAACTGCCGTCACGCTGTCATAACACCGTCGCCTTTACCCCACATCTGTATCGTAATTCAAAATATACAATCACAAGCTAATCGAATACGGTAGCCGCGACCTCTTCTTCTCCAAAGCCGACCCTGCCCTATTGAACTCCAAATTTAGCCCCAAAATTCGAAATCTGCATCCGTGCATTACTCGAAAATGATACTCGCGCCGATTTTTTCTTTCAAAAATTTTATCAGCCATCCTGGATTCCAAACTTATCTTAAATCTAGAACCTGCATTCCCGTATAACTTGAAAATGATACCCGTCAGGAATCCCTTAAAACCAAGATGAGCCGCGATCTAAAATTTCAACTTAAGTATCTAAAATTTGACACGCACGACAATAGGTTATCTGATTCCCCCTTTATACCTATGAGATGTCAATCCGCCGTATACCTACTCTCTCTAAAAGGAGGGGATGACAAGAACAAAATAAAAATTTCCCGCCAACTCAAAAAAAAGAATAATAAATTTATACCATCTAGTACTTAATTTATCAGTCATTCCTGTCCCGTTATCCTGTAACTTATTTTACGTCATCCTAAAAGGTCACGTACAAATATCTCTAGACTCCGCAATTCGTAACAACTAAATATTGGGATATAACCGCTAGTACTCTTTGGGGGAGTCCTGTCTAACAGTAGCTGTCTACCGGCTGATATGATGACGATGGTAACGATGACTCAGCGCTGCGGTTATAGATCTACTTTCGCTAGTGGTGAAAGGTGAGGTGAGGTGAGGTGCTTCCCTAGTACGCCCAGAATAACAGCCCAACTGATAGCGAGACAATCCCGCGGTCATTGCGCCAACCTTGATATTCGCCAATGCAGATCGACTCGACTCAAATCGATTTATTGCTTACAGCCAGTATAACTTGGTCTCTAACCTCTCAATATCAATAAAAGACCAGTAGTCAGTGCTAATTTTGCCACCCCCAACGCGGCGATCTCGAATCTACCTTAATAGCTACCGGTATAATCTATCGTGAACTACATCTTTGACAATTTATTGACTTAGGAATATTTCTGACGACAAATATTACGCATTAAAAATACCTAAATTCCCATACTACAACCAACCATTTTGTTAATATTTTATAACAAGTACCTAATTTGTTGTTGAACAACCTATATAGGCGCCTTTAATTAACGTCCAACCTGATTTAAAGAAGTAAAATACAACCCATCTGAGAGCCCTCCCCTTTTTGAAAGTCGGTTAACCTTATCGACGCACGACCTCCCGTGAGCGCACACTATAGATACGCCTTACGATCTCGACCACATAATATCTATTTACAAACTTACAAGTTGCCTATTCTATTCTAGTTTTAAGCACGGAATCAAGCATAAAGTACTAAATTTCCCCTTTTTTTTTTATATCTAGTGTGAAACGAACAACGCGAAGTACTTACGGTTTCATTCGCGCGATTTGAACCAGCGGTGAGTGGATCGCGTAACTATTCTTAACACAGACTATAACTTTTCTTATTCTACTTATCATTATTTTTTTGATATTTATCGTCTAAAATGCTAAATAAAATTGTGGTAGTACCCTCGCAAAAGCTATCATACCGAATGGATTAAAGACAACCGACTACGCTAACCCTCCCGCGATACAAGCGATAATGGCCCTACAAACGATAATGTACACCCAACATAATGCGCGACTCAATTTCAATGGGATGTCTACAAATTTTGGTATGAATACAAACACTTACTAGGATTTCTCATTTGGATATAATGTAGTATCAGAGTATTTTATAATCACAATGCTAACCCCAATTACAAAAGGCCCCTTATAAATCGACGCGAATTCTGACATTGGTAGGACCTGTTAATCACATTTATAGTTTAATAACTTTAAGCGCAGGGAAATTAATCATTAGATTTATCAACTAGACACAACGTACTGGCAAGGTCTATCTAATAAAAGGTCCTAGTTTAATGTTAGTAGGCAAGGAAAATCCGTCTAAGTAAATATGAACTCTCTTGTCAAAAAAATTTAACATAATTCCCAATACCTCACTTGCCTGATACACAGTTTATAAATGTAAGATGCTCTTGTAACGCGTAAATGATTTGACTCGAAACCGAATTAACCCCTTCATGCCGCCACCGTATTCCACATGACAAACCCCATTAGAATTAAATTACCACCTCTAAGTAAGCTCAGGCTTTATGTATTCACAACTCCTAATTTTTCCTAAACCGTAACAACCGTTTAAACACGCCACTTGGCCGTACATTAAAGCCTCACCACAGATCTTAACCCAAATCAGCAAATGTCAAATTCCCGCGGCCTCGCTATACAAATTTTGTAAACAACATCTAGTGTCTAGATTGCTATTATTTGAAGGAATAAATTGCTCCAGTTACGTCTGACTTGTATAGTACTACAACGAGTGTTTTGCCTCCTATTTCAGCCTATTCCAACGTGTCATTACTCGTGTTTGGGTCAATATTGTGTATTATTATTTAAAGTTAGTTTTAAAGTGAAGTTAGTGAAACAATGAATACTGTGCTACCAGGAACTTGACTAGTGTGTGTCTAGTCAACCGACCGTAAGTAATTCCTTCTTCTAAAATCTCCCCATTTTAATCCATAAGGCCTATTTTAATCCAGCACTGAATTAAATAAAGGTACTAACCTCTTTTAAACGGATATGAAAGAACGGAAAACAACCGCGATCTTACTCACGTGACAACTTATCCCTCGGCCGACTACTTATTTCTTACATGGATGAGAGAAATATCACTTGCGTTCGTCGCTAGTATCAAAATATCCCCGCCACGGGTCGGATTAATTTTCCTACGTGACCAATATCTGACCTATTTTGCGCTAGTTTTGTAACCGAACTTGGAAATATGCCCTAATACGAATATCGTTTATAAACAACCATACGTTCTGTTCAATAAACCTACGCGAGTGCCTCGATGATAATTTTATGCATCCGTAAAATTATACCGCAGACCCTTAAATAATACCTAATTACAACCTCTTACATTAACTGATATGTCATTTTTGTCATAGGTACTTCATGGAAAAAAAATAGACGGACCCTATGTCGTAGACAAATACACAATTTGATGAATACCTAAATCGCATAATGTTAAAACTATAAACGCCTAAATATATATGTATCCCCAATTACCCTTAACTTACTCCAAACATTGTAAAATTCGTTCAATTTAATAACCAAAGGTTTAAAAGGCCCACAATATTGTTAGTAAAGCAAAAATAAAAAAACACAAAAAGATTTTTCCGTACCGGGGATCGAACCCGGACGCTCGCGATTCATAGCCCGCCGGACAAACCGCCCGTCCAGTGCGCCGTTAAGATAACTTGCGAAATTAACGACCTATTTCGAAATTCACATTACCTCAACAATGACTAGAGAGGTGGAACAGTTAGTTTACATACTCCAGTATCACATACTATGGTAACCAATTAAAGTGCCATGCGATATATACGACTCCTGCCTTAAAGTACATAATAATAATAACACGTGCACAACTTGGTATTACTAATATAATTTCTCCGAATTGCCCTGTTACCATATAATGTAAACATGGCGAATATCTTTCGTAACCTGACGTGAACCGGTACATATATGGTATTTGTCTGACAAGCTCTAATCTTTCGGTTTCAGACTGGGACAACTATCCATCTTATACTTGACAAATTCTGAAACCATTGTTTAAAATACGTAAGTAATAAATTTTACTATCAACGTAACTATCAATGAATTGATCCGTACTATATTTACTTACTATACCTACCTACATTTAAATTGCATTCAACCCTATTGATAGAACCCATGACTTTAACACTACCTTATTAATAATTAAGTGCGTTGCGGTTAATCAATTTCATGCCCTACACACATTGTCTTACGATTCTAAGCCTTCTGCCCCCCTTTCTTAGAGCTGAATCTCCCGTGAGATTCGGAAATCCCTATCAGCGAAGTCTTTCGCCTCAGAACCTGAGTATCAAAGTTATTCGCTAACTAATAATGTCGTACCGTAGATCACGCGTGCTTGGTTTTGCATATATATATGAAAACCTAACTTGACTGGAATTATAATTAATTATTTAAATTATTCTGAAACTTCACAAACCCCGCTCTATAATTATGACTCATGAAGTAACTAAACCAGACAGACGGATTTCGGAATATCCTTATTCAATGAATTCGTTTTATTTCATTCGCTTGCCAACACGTGTTACCTTTTTTATTTTATTTTTTTATTTATTTTATTTATTTATTTCAGTACAGCAACTATTTTTACAGGTTGACCTAATACAATAGCGCCTTAATCTTATATCTATATATATATCTATTATTACTTACTTACTTATTTTCTAATTCGAACGTTCGTAAGTACGTTAGCGTTAATTAAGCTACTGATTACAATGAAATTCGCTATACCTACAGTGTGTGATGGGTCTAAAACTTTATTTCGCTAAGTTTTGTAAGGCGCAATCTATCTATTATCTTTTTCATTACATTGTACCCACGTAAACCCGCGTGACGCTTAAAGGTACCTATTAGACATACCTATTAGAATTGACCAATATAAAATATGTAGGCTCTAACTAGCTTATACTTAGCCCGCAACCTCCACAAAGCTAATTTTGTCGCATACTATTTCTATATATTTATTTCGCCGATATCAATTCTGGCCCGTGAGAAAAACCACATCAAAAGTTAAGCAACTATATTATTACCTAGTTATTAGAAATAATTTACACTATGCCATTATCATAAAGTTACTATCAATATTAACGCATCTAACTGGCTACATTATTTTCCGTGTCAAAATATTTTACGTGCGACGCGCTTTATTTAAGACCGACCTTAATGCATTACATAAATATTTATCCTATGATCCTAAAACTGTTCACCCATTCCACCAAATTATAAGCGAACGCGACATATAGTTAATTAATATTACTCCTTTATCATCAAATTAAACAACAATTTCCCGCCAAAAATCTTTATGATTACTGGCGCCGCGACGTCGCTAGATTCCAAAATGGCTGCTCGAACCTAAGTTCGATGTTTAAAATTGTTTTTAGTTTGCGCGCGGGCTTCAACGAGCCGAATTCTCGCATATTTAGGCCTATTATTTAATCAGTTTAAAGTGTTTACTGTGGTTTAGTGTGTATTCAAACATAAATCAATGTAGTGATAATTGAACTGGTGCACATTATAAAGTGAATGTGATAGAGTGGCCGCGTATTTATGTGGAAATGTGTGAGTCCTACCATGTCAGGAATGTACCTCTATGGAGCTAGGCAGGTATTTAGGTGCCCTTTACTTGTTGCTTATCTTCAAACCTGTCACTATTTTAACCCTGCCAAAGTGGTTTTATGTACCTACGTAATTAAAAATTGAAATCTCACGCGTACATACAACCGGTTCACTGACTCACGATGACAACCATTTAATTACCTACACACAGCTTACCTTTTGACCTTAATGACCTAACAACAAAGTCCATTATAGTGTACCTTTGATCTTAGGTATTTGAATTTCTAGCCGGAACTAATCCGATTCGAATGCGCATTTTCTTGTAACAGATAACCGCTCCAGTTTCCTATCATTTTAACTGGTTAATGAATATAACTCGCGCGAATTACCTACTTATCTATTCTTACAATTACTTTCTTTACAAAGACGATTACGTAGAAAATATCCGCAAGGTTATAGGTACTTAAGATTTCGGACAATACTTAGTAGCGATCGATTTATCGTAAACGCCGAGAATTGGATTCAATTTGACTAGGTGAACTAACTAGGTATAACGCGTACCTACTTTTCTCCCCTAGCTTACGAAAGTTACCTATAACTCTAACCCCTATTATGTGATGAGTTCTTAAGTATGTTCCTAAGTCCTTGGTACTATAATCATCCACCGGTACTTTCCTAACCACTATTTAACGAATAATCGCCCAACCGCGGGACAGATGTCAATGACCTCAACACTATTCTTGCGAACTTAAATGCAACAATTGAATATGAAGGATGAAATAATCGTAGCTAAATACATAAGATGCTAATTTAACAAAATACTATCTTGAGGTTATCTAGATCCGTTTTATTTTATTTTTATTTTATTTTGGAATAAAAGCATTATACCTAAACTTTATTATAACTACTACCGCAACCGCCTGATGTATATGGAACCTACTTAATTGTGCTATGGCATTGGCAGGTTGTAAGGCCATTCCGCATAACATTCCTGCCCCCCTTTTATACAAATTTTGCGTAGGCGCTACTTTTACACTACTGCCCGATGAAAAGAGTATTTACTATTACGCTTCTACTTAATTCTTAAATTAGACCCTCCTCTATTGCAATGGTAGATCGTAAGTCCCTCCCACAAAACATTGCTGCCCCCCTAATTTACAAATATCGCATAGGCACTACTTTTAGACGACTGTCCGATGAAAAGAGTGTTTAGGTACTGTTATGTTTATACTTAATTCTTAAATAAGACTCACTTTCCGACTTCCGTTCGGCCTAAAATTTCGCACATATGTATAAATCGCATGACAAATTAACGTTATGATGACAAGGAACTAATCTGATGCTGGGGTTGGAAGATGGGCCTAGGAACTTCGTGATACAATGACACAAACCCATCGAGTTTGGGCTCGTTAGAATCGTCTCAATGAGCAGTTGGTAAACATATGTAGAAAGGTACAGTCGGGAATAAAAATGTGTACCCCCAAATGAATTTCTGTCAAAATAATATTAGCCCTTCGTCTACAACAAAATTATTTCTATGCATATTTTTCATAGTTTAGTGTGATATAAACTTATTGATTAGTAATTCACCTACGTACCGCGCGTGAAAATCCCTTTGAAATTAAAAGGTAGAAAGAAAATCCTGAAAATATTACACAACACAACATAAAAAAATACAAACTCCATCTCTCTATCTACTCCACGGCAACAAAATGTGGGTTATTTGTATAACCCACACACAGAAAAATCTGTAAATAAATTGAATTAGCCCTTTCACCAAGCGAATCACGTAATAAAAAAATATTTTTCCTTTTATTATAATTTTTTTTTATATATATTTTTTTTTAAATTGAAAATACTCTATTCTGTAGTAACCCGGGATACTTAAAAGTGAATTTAAACCCTATTTTCATCCTGGGCACGGCCTCACCAAAATGTAACGATTCAACCTCTTAAATGGCTTGCTTTTTATGTTTTTGTATTCTGAACTTAAATTAACCCCTATCTGAAAGCTGAAGCTCCTGAGAAGCTTCTAGTCGTCTGAAAATTGAATCCTACCTGAAGGAAAAGCTATTGAATAAAATTAAACAGATAGTAAGCGAGAAAATAAATCATTTATTTACCATAGAAATATCGAATTAATTTTGTTTGTTTTGAAGCTAAAGAACCTTTGACTAATTAATCCAGTAAAATCAAGACTCGATTGTACTAGATATCCACTTTGTTCCTATAAATACTAACTCGTACCAAAGCGAATAGAAAAACCGAGTTAGTTCCGGCCGATCCTACTAGAAAGGTTGGGTTTTATTCTAGTCTAGGTAAATCTATCCTACAGCTACAGAATCTCTCGTTATTTATGTTAAAGTAATCGAGCTTGAGTACTTTAACAGACCAAATCATCTCCTAGGATATTGCCGGACGGAAAGAGATTCGGTCAAATAAAAAACCGTCCGACTCCAGGCCTACAATGCCGTAATCTAACCTAGAATTTATTATCTCTGGAACCTAACCTCGAAGACCTATTTAGACCTAAGCTATACGTGATTCGCGCTGGTGAAGTGGCTTGGCGTGTGATTTCGTCTAGTGGTTAGGCTCTGCGTTGTGCGAATAGACCCAGGCCCTTTTCGAGAAGTATGAAGTTTGTATTTCTATAAAGGGAAAAAGTTACACGTTAATTGAAGTTGTACATTAACCCCATTTTAGTAGAACCTATAACTTAAGTAAGACAATTATACCAGGTTCCTTAGAATTAATTTACAATTCTGTAGTTTCATTAAGTGATGCACATCTATGGAGGCTAAAGTGGGCATAAATTCCTTATTATACTAAGTTGTGGGAAGTGATAAATTACGCTATGTGGTAGGTGACGCCCTTTAAACAGACTCGCAATACAATAGTGGTCAACTTGTGTTGGCCATGATGGGATCTCTATTGATGATGATGCGATGATATAATAATGAAAATAATCATGAAGAAGTCAAGATATTGATGATGATGCGATGATATAATAACGAAAATAATCGTAAGTCAAGATATTGATGATGATGCGATGATATAATAATGAAAATAATCATGAAGAAGTCAAGATATTGATGATGATGCGATGATAGTCTATTGAAATAGAATATTAGTACATGTTTTACTTCCAGGTACATGAATGACGCAATGTCTAATATAATATCGATTCTCCCTAACGATGAATCTTAGAGTTGTTAGCGAACTGTAGCGCTCGCCTCTCGCTCGCTCGCGGCTGCTCGTACTCGCTAGTAATCCCACCTCATCTGTTGATTCCGCCTACCCTATCGTTATTTCTATCAAATCTAATACCAATTAGTACTGACTTTTCCTAAGCTATTTATAATACAATTCACCCCCAAAATATCTCAACTGATGTAACACAATGTCTTAGCAACCAATCTCACCCAATCAACTCAAAGGCACTTTATAGTCGGAACAATGTTAAATATACGACAATGCACAGTTGAACTGACGAATGATAATTAATTACCAACCCACTGCGATACTTTTGTTGGGATCCCGATAATAACGACCCCACCTAACAAGATACCTACTTAATTATTGCCGTTACTAAAGCGAAAGTGTTGGATTCCCTTGTAAAATCAACATAGCCAGCTTCACGGTAAGAAGCTTCGGTTAAAGCAAAACGACGGCTTGGCCAGCGAAACTCTTCAGTTTGCAAGACTGAAAGGTCTCACCAACCTTACCTTCGTTGACACATCCGTGACGGAGGCCTAAGCGCGATCATCATCTCTACTGACTAAGAAACCCCTTAACGGGCGAATTCTCGTATTGGTCAGGGTCGTCAATGTGCTCTTTGGATATGGTTGTCCACAACGCTAAGCTCTCGGCCACAGGTGTACATAACTAATTTACTACGCTAGATTCATTCATTCAAGGAATTCCACACAATATATCTATAAGTACATCTGATTACTTCATAAACCAACACAACCGTAACCCTTGTTAAGAGGGTTGTTAGAACTAAGACAGCAGCTCGACCAGTGAGGTCCCTCAATTTGCAAGATTGAAGACTCTCAGCCACTCACTCTGTCTACACATCTATGACTGGCGCTCTAGTGCGGGCACATCTCTGCTGACTAAGAAGCCCCTTTCGGGAGAATTCTCGTGTGGCCAGGGTCGTCAATGTGCCCTGTGGATATGGTTGTCTCGACACCGAGCACACAGCCACGAGTGTATATAACTACTTTATTCAGTTGCGTTAATCTAGTAAAGTAACCACCCATCAGCACCTATACTAACCACCGGATATTAATATGAACTTGTGGTAATATTTGTCGCTTATCCGCATCTTAACAATCTATCCTCATAGTGTAACGCGTACCACGGACCGAGTCAATTGCTATAGCTAGGTTGTCGTATAATAATTGATCACTTTATCTCGTGGGGGCGCACGGAACCCAATCATATCGCAGTGACAAATCAACTAGTAATATATATGTAGAACAAAACAACATTCCTGTAATATCGTCAGTTATTTAACCAATGACCTAGATCCGTTCATAACCTATACATAAACCGCTCGTACTTTATCTAGCATATTCCCCAAACTATATACAGTAGAACTAGATTTCGATACACAAATTCAAGTATGATAACGTTGAAATGGTTAGATAATAGCCCAAAAACAAATTAATAAGTTTCAGAATCATTCAATACAGTGATTATAAAGGTCACTCACCAGATTTTAATTTCTTAATAGTGGGACACGTACCCAACGCCTCTCTGGTTCCCAGGGCTCCTGCCCTTCTGATCTCCCTCGACGCTCGTAACAAGCCAGCTCCTCCGCCATAAATAAATTACAACATAATATTAGCACATATTTTAATAAAGATTTCCCTCATTTGTACCTACAACTAACCACTAGATACTGGTATACAATTAGGAATTATTTACCATTGGACCGTTCCTTAGCGAACATTCATGTACTATAAATAGTCGTGTTCACTTCACTTCATGGGAGTATACGGAATTCTAATATGATGATGTCTTAAGCGCATTTATTAGGTGATAAACCTATTAGACCGCCACATATTCAAAATACACACGTGATCATATAAGATCATATCAGTTCACGAGCAGAAAGATATTGCCTAAATATTAATCACTCAATTCAAGACAATGTGCGCACAAGATAATTACTCCCTAAGAAATTCCAGAATTCACTATGATTAGTCACACTTTAAAATAAAATATTCAATCTCACCAGACGATCGCAAAGGCATTTGCGACCTTACCAAACTCTAATTCCTCTCAGCAACAGCCGTAATGCAGCCCAGCGGTGACCAGCCTTGCTCCGCCTCGAAGTAGTACGCGCCCAGAGGTCAGCCTAGCCTGGCCGCCCTCGTATTCTGCAGCGTGATCTCGCTTCGACGTCCCATAGAAAAGTGAAACGCTCCTCGGCCCGCCGGGGTATTTATAGCCAATACTAACACGATCACGCCACTAATCCGACTCCTCATCTGAAAATATACCTTAACTAAAGGGTATAAGGCCCGTTTTCCAGGGAGCCTCCATCGCCTGTCCGCTCCGATCGATAATCACTTTTCTCGACTTCGCGGGTAGAATATCCCTGCAGCCCGCGCGCCCGTCCACGCGTTTTCTTGCTGGCCAGCGATCCATTCCTGCAATTAACCTAACTAGTCTAATTTATGAATCCATAAATCTAGATCTAGCACACATTAAATGATACACTAATCCAACAATACTGAATTAGTATGCTGAAGCATGTTTTAAACCAATTATTTTGGACGAAACGCGAGTTTTCTACGCTTTTAATTGTAGTCTTGATTTTAGCCTAGAATAGCATCTAACGCAATTTATATCTAACTTATTTACATACATAATTAACAGGATGATAACGAATGAAAGCTTCAATCCCTTCATATTTGGACCTGAAACCCACAACGCTAACATCTATCAATTTAAAAGAGTAATTCCGCCCTTAGATACTACTGAGTCTGAGAGCGAAGCTCTCGGATCGTCTCAGTTTTTAAACTGCTAAGCATTTATTGAGTTTCAAATTAAAATGTACACAAGCATACAATCGATTTCGTTTATTAGCCATCATCAATCATAATCATTTATAGCGTGTAGTTTTTATACTTGATACGGGCTTACTAAGAAGCTTTTGATAGATATGCTAAGTTTCTGCTTGAATTTTGACGTTTAATCTTAGGTTTGATTATTATTCCAATTTGGTCAAATAGTGCAGAACGATGTTCAGATGTTAAATTACTATTAGCGTGGGCGGGGCACATTGCACGTAGAACCGGTGGCCGTTGGGGCGGAAAAGTTCTCCATTTGCGACGACGCGACGTACCGGAAGGCGCAGTGAGGGCAAGCCTGGCCATGGCGCTCTTTGGGGGAGGCCTATGTCCAGCAGTCGACGTCTTTCGGCTAAAATGATGATGATGATGATGACATTATTAGTAATACTTAACGTGCTTAAAAGGAATGTTCTCTCCAACAGCTATCAATACAATAAATCTGCCTGAAATACGCATGCGCGCCGTTTCCCCTACTCCGCCTCAGGCTGTAGTCCCAAAAACGACACCTCGGCCGATTTGTGAACATTTTTATGTAAGCACTTCCAATACCAATGACATCGATAAACATGTCATATTTGATGGTCACTAAACATATTTAGCGCTATTTGATACAATGCATACTCAAATCACTAAAGAATCCGCAATCATCATCATACTTAATTAAAAAAAAAAAAATAAGTTCAGTCTTTCTTATTAAAATTGTTTTAACAAAAAAAAATTTTTTTTGCTAGACGTTCTACTTAATGAAAGTTTGACATAAGAACTTTTTAAAATCTCGACTGTAATAGGCAGTTAATCACTAAAGTCCAAAATCAAAGAGTACCCCGATACACTTAGCTGATTGGCATCAAACGCTTCATTACCGAAAAGGCCCTGAGGGTGCATCTCTAATGCTGAATAGATATACTTGAATCTACAAATGAGGCACATGCGGTTACATTAGGAATGTTACTGACCAAAATTGAGCAAGCCAAAAGCGATATACATTTACTTAGTGAAGCGGGAGGTATTGCATATTTACTAAACAGACAACAGACCACTTACTCAGATAACAATACATATGTGACAAAACAATTACGTAAAATCTTTTAGATATAAATTAGTATTCACGGTATAAGGCTCATATAGAGATTTAGGTTCACGTCTTCTCTGTAGACATTGCCAAAGATAAGGGCTATAAAGCCTACTTTTTGGTTTTCATTCGTTTTCATCGCATAAACGGCGTCCCCTCTTCAATGATTTCATGCAATCAAAACCTTTTTATAATTACGGAAGAACTATTGATCACAGGTAAGACTACTTTTATTTTACTCAATCGTTATGATATGACCCATAATACAAAACTAATATAAAAAAATCCAAAACATTAGTGACTACGATAATTTTAGAGAACGAACTGAGAACATATTAAATCATAGGTAGATTCTAACTCCTTTGTAAGGTGATTGCCAAAAAAACGTGTTGTAACTACACTTGGAACATACTTTTAATGTGTTCGAAAACATAGCGATTGCTATTCAACGCGGGTATGCTGCCTGTGTGATGGGCACCCTGCCAAAGTTTTAATACATTTTTCAAATTTTATTTGTTTTAAGTAGTTTAAATGTGTCACATGTATATATTACTCGTCTAAGTGTTCAATAATAAAACATGATATAAACCATTTAAATGTGAAATGAAAAACTTTTTTCAACTAAACTTTTACACAATTAAACACACTTTTACAGAATTGGTTTCAGTTATGAAACCGTTATTAGCATATACCCTTGTCGTAAAACGAGACATTTCAACATCACGTTCAATAACTTCCTAGCTTCGCGACTTGGAGTCACGCGTTTTACGCCAGCGATAAAAAGGTAGCACTGAAATAAAATAAATAATTGAATTCATGAGCTCCTCTGGATTCAATTATTTATTTTATTTCAGAATCTTTAGAAGATTCGTTAAAGCGCCTAAAATGGGCGGAAAATCTACAAAGGATACGTATTTTTTTAAGAACAATGTTAATGATGCAAAGTTAAATCAGATTATGGTACTTTAGATCCAGAATAACCATAATGGCAAAATATACCAAACTATTAAAGAGATCAAATTTAAACTTACGAATTAAGAGATTTCATCTGGCAAATAAGAGTAGGTAAATACAGATGGTTGTATCACCGATCACGGACAAAAAGCCTCAATTCCAGGTCAACAAATAATCGATGATGACAGGGTGTAGGTACTTATTATGTACGTAGCTATTATTAAATACAACCCACGCACGCCAAAGATACCCGGGAAAGAAGCTTCCAGAAAGTTTAAGCATCTACGCTATAATCTACCAAAAATAGATACCCCAAGCCTTCGACGCTGTCTCATCACTCAAAACATTATTTCCCAAAGACGTCCAATTACTTTTCTTTTTAACGCCGGATGATACCGACTGAAAAATGTTCACTAACTTTCGCTGTCTTGAATTTTGGAACAATGTAAAAACGAAGTTCCAACTCTTACGCTTAATTGACGTTGTTTTTGTTGGGAACAAATAAAAGGTTCATTATTTGGAACAACTTTTTCCATGGCCGGAGTTCGCCTGCGCTAATCAGACGGAAAGGGTTCTTTGAAAGTTTTTATGTTGTAACCCAGTCCAATCAATCAGCCTTGCCTTGGGTAATTTTTTTTGACCAGTCTCATTAACAAGTTTATGGGCGTATATTGTTGTTAGTTGATTCAGCATTATTGTTGTAATGGAGTTGTATAACACAGGTACTAAGGGCCCAGATAATAGTACAAAGTACATTAAAAATGTATTTTTCTCAAACATGCAATGAAATATTCTCTTTATGTTCCTTATAATATGTAATCATAATAGACTTGAAAGTATCCTTTTTCGGGCGCAGCATCTCGAGGCGGCCTGAAATGGGATTTCATACAACTTTTCAGGCCTAGGCCTGCAAAGTAACTTTTTAATTTTCATTCCACTATTTGTGGCACAGCATCACGGCATTCAGCCATGAAAATTAGTTTGATTTGAGGATTTTTATTTATTTATTTCATTGCATGTTTGAGAAAAGCATTATAAACAGCTATACACGCCTCGGCGCGGCGTGAAAACGGATTTCCGGCCAAGTAGGTCTAGACGGATAGAGATACGCGTGTTTTCCTGGCCTCTGATGTAATGTACTATTTCAACTCACATGCTCGAAGAGTGTGTCATATTAGGCTTAGCAAGCGGGGCTAAAGTTGTAAATTTAGCCCCTAGGGAAAATATGTATACATGTTTATGATTTTAAAACATTTTAATTTGACGAATCAAAACACTTCACCGTATTAAATCCACCAATCACAACCATTTAAAAAAAATTGTTTTTGCTATCGACCAATCAGGAAACAGAATTAATTTCAAACATCAGGCGTTTTTTATTCCCTAACTCACAATCATGCCGTGTGGACGCGCCTATAAACGGTCAGAGGCGTTTATTCTTGATGTCAATATTGTGTATCTATGTCACAGCAGTTTATTAAAAAAAACATGCCGGCAAATTGGACAATCTTATTGCCGTGGAATTTATTATTGATTGTGGATGAATAATCTTTGTTTTTACTATTTTCTCGCAGTCGAAGTGAAAAGTAGAGTGTATAACTCTGATGTAAAAGCCATATTAGCACTCGAACAATTTTGCCTCGCATCGCTCGGGAAAATATCCATTCTGCAGGTCGATCACGTAACGCATTGTACGAACGTCGGGTAGGTCTAAATGTCACTTTTTATATGGAAAATTGACGGTTAAATTATACCGACGCGCGTTCGGAACGTTACGTGATTTACCCCTCTGGTCTTAAAGCCACTCTAACAATTTTCTCTCACTGCTTTCGGGGAAATAACCATCTTGTGGTAATATGCCTTATTTTAGACCCTTGTCATACAATCTACTATTTTGTTGTGTTACGCAGTGGATATGTCCCTATAAAACTCAAGTCTTTCGTAATTTTGAAATGTAAGAATCATTAGAAGATTCGGGTGACTGTGGAATTTCTAGTGAAGACACTGTGGTAATGTGTCATGACCAGGCATCATACATTTTGTAGCATATTCGGTGCAGCGTAGCGTTTTTATCGGAATTGGTATGAACAACATCAACCAAAATTGTTAATTAAGGTTACCTACTATTAATGTTATTAAAGCTAACTAAGCATTACGATTGAAATTGATTATACCAATTCCGTTAATATTAACACTACGCTTCACCGAAATTAATACTTAACGATGTCTGGTCAGAAAGGTTTCATGATGCTGTTTTGTTACACCAAGAAAATTTACGTCGAATTATTTCAAACTGTTCTTCCGTTAAAAAAAAAAAACAACGCGCACGCTATTAGCCAGCATTTGAACTGCAGCGGCTAATGGTTTTAATCGTACGGACAGACGGGAAAAGCCGCGCTATTAGAGAAAAGCCTAACAGCGTTGATTCTTCAACACCGACATATATTTTTAACTTTAAGGGTGCATAAAAAAAGTGAGTGTTTTTCACGTTTTATGTAGGTACATGCATGTTTTTCACGTCCTTACTACTCTTTGTATGTGAAGTTCATAAGCCGAAGTAATTAAGCTTAATGAATAAGAAAATTATTTATTCAACAAACAAGAATGATTACATAAAAATAAAAGTATCCGCAACGCAGGCTTCGTCAAGTGTCTACAAAAACACATCTCCCTAGGCATTGTTAGATATAAGACAATGATAGAATCCGCTACAGGCTTCGTCAAGTGTCTACAAAAACACATCTCCCTAGGCATTGTTAGATATAAGACAATGATAGAATCCGCTACAGGCTTCGTCAAGTGTTTACAAAAACACATCTTCCTAGGCATTGTTAGATATAAGACAATGATAGAATCCGCTACAGGCTTCGTCAAGTGTTTACAAAAACACATCTCCCTAGGCATTGTTAGATATAAGACAATGATAGAATCCGCTACAGGCTTCGTCAAGTGTCTACAAAAACACATCTCCCTAGGCATTGTTAGATATAAGACAATGATAGAATCCGCTACAGGCTTCGTCAAGTGTCTACAAAAACACATCTCCCTAGGCATTGTTAGATATAAGACAATGATAGAATCCGCTACAGGCTTCGTCAAGTGTCTACAAAAACACATCTCCCTAGGCATTGTTAGATATAAGACAATGATAGAATCCGCTACAGGCTTCGTCAAGTGTCTACAAAAACACATCTCCCTAGGCATTGTTAGATATAAGACAATGATAGAATCCGCTACAGGCTTCGTCAAGTGTCTACAAAAACACATCTCCCTAGGCATTGTTAGATATAAGACAATGATAGAATCCGCTACAGGCTTCGTCAAGTGTTTACAAAAACACATCTTCCTAGGCATTGTTAGATATAAGACAATGATAGAATCCGCTACAGGCTTCGTCAAGTGTTTACAAAAACACATCTCCCTAGGCATTGTTAGATATAAGACAATGATAGAATCCGCTACAGGCTTCGTCAACAATTCTTACTAACCTTAAGGTGGTTCGATTGCCATACAAAACGTTATTTGACATTCGCAGGCTAACGGCGTGATATTTTAAGAAACTTATGTAACAAACTTTCATCAATTGGCTTCCCATTTGCGCCAAATTCCCCCTTTCGTAGAATAAACTTGTTTAAACTAGATTAATTTGAGAAAAATGGTTTTCCCAAAATATCACGTCCCAAACCAATTTCTCAAATTAATCTAGTTTATACAAGTTTATTCTACGAAAGGGGGAATTTGGCGCAAATGGGAAGCCAATTTATGAAAGTTTGTTACATACGTTTCTTAAAATATCACGCCGGTAGCCTGCGAATGTCAAATAACGTTTTGTATGGCAATCGAACCACCTTAACTTACAAAAAGGACCGCTCCGGATCGTTGGTGGCCCGCAAGATAAGCTTAATTCATTTAGATGTCCAAGCAATCGAATATGAGAGAAATTTAAAACTTCTACCTTAAAATTTCAACAACACTGATTTCATTATTTGTTAAGTGGCTGGTCGCCAAAACCCCGGACGATCCATGACGATGTTGATGGGTATAAATATCATACTTGCCAATTTGAGTAATAGAAACAATATTAATCGCTATTTAAGCAAGTTACTTTGTTACCCAAAGCAAATCTTGGTCTACGCCACGAGTCCAATTTCCAGTATACATCTTCAAAACGAGAATGTCATGTTACAGTTCGTTTCAGTAAATATTCTACTTTTAATTAATTCACGTGAGCAAGCAGCTATAAAAATCGGAGGCTTTTTTCAAAGTTATCTTGTTATAAGTTTCGGTTATTTATCATTATCGCCGTCAATTTCTGCGAGATTTGGCCTAAAATGTACACGCATTTTTAGACAGGCTTCAGAATTTTCAGGCGGATGCTCATTTTGAACCCTTTGCGTGATGGATAAATCTGGAGATAAAATCTGGATTTACTTGAGTAAAACAGATGTATTTTCTGTTTTATGAATCCACTTACTTGCAAGTAGGTACATTATAAAATGTATTCATAAATAACATTTTGGACGGATCGTTTATGATATGACGTGTGGATTTGTAACGCTTGTCAATCTTAATTTCAGACTTAACATAAGAATTTAGATTTAGTTCAGCATTCTATGAAATGTTAAATTCTCTTGGGGTTTTTTAAGTGGATTTTAGCTTAAAGAAGATGGTTACACTCAGGAACCGATAAAAAATAAACGGCAGAAGATAGAATTATGTATTTTAATATAAAAAATCTCCTGGCCACATACATTAAGGTATATATCCGAATTGTTAACACGTTAATGCCTTGCCGAATTGACACCTATTGTTATGAATTAAGGTTGAAAGCGTCAATAAATTGGTCGGTCAAGCACAGAAAGGTTAATTATGCAAAAAAGAGATAAGGATATTTCTATTCCTTAAAACGAACACTACCAAGCTCGGATAACTTTTTTATTTTATTAAATACCCTTCACATACCTACAATTTACACTTATTACCTTGAAAACCAGAAACTCCAGAACATCATCCTATTTTAATAAACCCTTTGAAGACACATTTGTCAAAAGGAAACTATAAACAAAGTTTCTTTGAATGCTTATGTACGTCTGTTAGATATTTTCATTTCTCAACAAAGATATTATGAATAACAAAGTTATCACAGCGAAGCGAGTTCGTACAAAGTTTTATCAGAATAAACTTATGTCGCGAACTTAGTTGTTTCGACTTAATTTCATGAAATTATTCATAATATTGTACCTATATCAACAAGTTGGTTACTTCTTTATATATATTTGCATGAATAATAAATACTTACTTAGAAATATAGCTTGTCGTACTGTGCCGCCTTCGCGTAATTCCACAATAAGGAATATATTAATGTACAGTCGCCATCACATACATCAGAGCAAACAAGCACGTCACAAACATCGGAACACACCTCTATTTTCAAGGCATTAGGGTGCATGTGCCGATATTTTTGAACACCTAGAGTGTACCTATGTATGTGATGGCGACTGTACCTACATCTTAAATAATTACACAACGAATGAACTTATAAGGGGGACATAAAATTAGGGTAATAAATTACTTCAGAAAAGCGGTCACTTTCAAACAAGAGTTCGTGGGTTCGATCTAAATCAACAAAATAACCTTTCACTTCTAATGCTCGTAAAATTAGTCTGTATGTTGTGTGTAGGTTGGATTGTATTATATGGCTTTTTATGTTCTAGTGCATAAAGTAAAATGCATCACCGCCGCGACCGATGTGCACGACACGACGTCTATAGACGTTGCGACATAAGGCTTAACTACAACTTAATTGAGGTACTTCGTGAACGATAAAATAACCCTTAATATATTATTATTTTGGTTAATAATGAAATCGAAGTGAAAAACAGACTGTATAATTGGTGTATAAAGTCCATTTTATCCTCGACTTTATATCAAAGGTGAAATGTGACAGAGATCATACAGGTCTCGTATTGGTCTCTACAGTCACTAAAAACGATGTCTCCATAGCAATGTTTAAATCGTCTGAAATAGACCCAAATGCGATGATGATGATATCATTAAAAACCCAGCCATTTTATCCGAGATAGTTTATCGATCTCAGCCGTATGCGTGGTTAAATATATATTTAACCACGCATACAGCTGAGATCGATAAACTATCTCGGATAAAATGGCAGGGTTTTCGGTATTTGGCACTTCTTGTACAATTTACTTAATAAATTTTACTATTTATACCAGACCCACACGAAAACCAAAACTTTTAAAAGACCCAGGGTTCCTTGTTATGGAATAAACTCCACGTGAAAATAAAAAGCTACATGCTGAAATCTTTACGGTAATGTGGTGGTTCCGTAAATATAAGACTGCAGTTGCAGTCACTAAATAACCATTTGGTCGGTTAGGGAGAAAATAGTGTTATTGGATTAGCAAAGGAAGCGCTTAGGATACAGATAAATTTAACGTCGGCATTAGTTGAGTTACCATTGCAGTATTATTGGTAGTATCTAATGCAAAAATATTAATAATGTTGTTATTGTATGCATGTTATTATTAAGTTTTGTGTGTCCTTACAGGGCGTCATGGTCTGACCTGAATACTGAATGTAACACCTTAATTGCAATGTACATGGCTTTACAAATGAATAAAGAATAAAGAATTCTTAGTGATATTTTTAGTGACTCTGGAGATCAATCTAGTTTAATATGATAATTAAAAGTGTAGAAATGACTCCTGGTCAATTCTTTCTAGATTTTGAGGAAAAAAAAATGGATATTTCCGGTAGGTACTGAAATGGAAAAAAATATTTATTTTCTTTTATTCAGTATTGTGTACTTGTTTCTAAAAGTACCCGACCCGGTAAAACTATATAGTTAAAAATACATTAAGTGGGGGTTGTTCCAACTTACATTTACAGACCGATCAACGTTAAATATGGCGCCGACAACTTTCATTTCATAGAAACTTGACAAACTTGGCATACATTCAGATTTTAACGATCACCGCTAACTCTAGCCGGCTTGCAGCAACCCACCCTTACACTATTATTAATAAACATGATATTTAACTTCATAGACATACCCTAAGCATCTACAATTCACAAACTACTTGTAGGTACTCTCTGTAAGCTCACCAAGCACATTCATTATGTTAGTTGCCTCAAATGTCGCTTGCAACGAAAGACGTCTCAGAGTAAATAGAGAAATACTGCGGGTCACGTGACGCAGGGCTCAATGGGACCAATTAGAGGGACCCAGCCCGTGAAAAGGACCGAGATTCCTTATTCTGGAGGGCTACGTCTACACACGGCGATTTTTTGCAGCGATACCACCGCCAACGCAGTTAACTGATCATCCGTGCGCTTTATATGCATTGTGATAAGGTTCAATATAAATACAGGTGGTCAGTTAACTGTGTTAGCGTTGGTACAGACGCACGTTTTACGAACGCGCGACATCGTTACCTACTGTATCGCGTTTGCATCGCTAAAGAAAATCCATCGTGTGTAATTGTTTTCAGTGTTTAACACTGAGAAACAACATTATGTTTCATGAAAAAAAAACGATATACAAAGCCTTATTAGTAGTCAACCTTAAGTCAAAGCAGATAATATTTGGCGGGAAGTAGGATTTTACTATAGATACCTACCTACCTACAATTTTTTTGAATACCACATCGGTGGCAAACTAGGTTACCTGATATAAGTCATTACTGTAATCTATTATTAATGAAATGATGTAAATGTAAGATAGTGCATTTATCATTGTTACCCAAATATGTTTTAGTTGCGTAAAGTCTGTAGACAGAAAAGTAAGGTAATGTTGCACTGGTGTATGACATGGTCACTTTATGTCATGAGTCATGACATAAAGTGGCCATGTAATACACTTCGAATTTAAACCATGTTGTCAGACAACATTCGAATGTCAGCCATGTCACTTTGACATAATGTGGCCATGTTATAGACCAGTGCAACGTCGAGGACTTAATTGTTTTATGTATTTATGATTATAATAATATAATTTTAACCGTATTCAAATAATCGTATCAAATTTGGTACGAACATAATTGACAGGTTGTGTTTTGTCATTTTCCATTTTTTTACTAAACGCTTTTGTTCAAAGTTTAGCTCGAGAGAAGCTTGTCTTTGTACTGTCTCTTTAGATTTAATTTTCTTATGTTTTTAATATAATATTATTTAGAAAATTATTAAACTAAGTTAGAAAACAGAGTTTCAAAAAGGAGAAACTATTGTTTTAAATCAAATAACTAAATCTCCAGATCCAATTATCAAAGACATATACTTACAGTCGACCCGACTAGGAAACTAAAGTGTCATGGAGTATCGACATTCGCCAGATCAAGCACACGCTCGTCAATCCATCTTTAGATTTTCAATTGATTGTTTCTCACGGAAATAAACTTTCCACACTTTCATTGATTCATTTGTTTCATTTGATTTTGCAATACTCTATCTAGGAACCAAAAAGCCCCTGCCAGAATAAGGCGTCCGAATTTTATTTTATCGTATTTCAGGGGGACTAATGAGGACCATCGCAATACATTATGCACCGAGGTCTTTTGATGCGAGCCCCTGATATTGATAGCCGTGTCGCTGTCGGTCTTGGAACACAATACCTACAGTTTATTCTGAAAGGTTAACTTCGAGATGAGGTTAGTTACGAGTAAGATTTGTAGGTAGGCGGGTGTACTTAAGAGTAAAGGCCTCCACACACCGGTCGCACGCGCGGGTCGGGCGCGCGTCGTGCGCGGGCCCGCGCAAGTTGTAAAACATTGAAACTACACTTCAAACACACATCGAACGCGGGCCCGCGTTCGAAGTGTAGTTTCAATGTTTTACAACTTGCGCGGGCCCGCGCCCAACGCGCGCCCGGCCCGCGCCCGCGACCGGTGTGTGGAGGCCTTTAAGGTTTCTTTACTCTAAGCGGGCGTAAGATGGCAGCAATTTTATCACTTGTAGCTGTGGATAAGACACCCGCTACCCTCGCACTCACATTTGAGCGTGACTGGTGTCATATAGACAGCTGTAAGTGAAAAAAAAGGCAATCATTACGTTGTACGCCACCTGAAGTCACAAACGCCACACTAAAGTTGTTTTGCATGTGGTACTGGAATTGTTTGTACAGTCAGCATCAAAAGTAACTACGCAAATGAAGACGTCAAAAGTCTTTATTAAAAGGGAATAAGAACTTTGGCCGTCTTCGATTGCGTAGCTACTTTTGATGCTGACTCTACCTCCCCGCTTGTGGAAGCGGGGAGGTACAGTCAGTCCTGCCATCCTGCCTCAATCAGGAATCACTTATTAAAATGTAAGCGGGTAGTAAAGAATCCATAGGTACCAATTTGCTGGCAGATGACACTGACAGGTTACTGATAACTAACCTACACCGTACCGTCAAATACGCAAGTCGCTTATGCAATAATGTTGTTAAACGGTTATCTACTTGGGGGTGTTTATTGCTTTCTAGCTTCCACCAGTTACATGTTACCTAATGCTGTCTTTGTCGATCTTACCAGGCTTTTAAGTATCGAGCGCTGTAATTACTACTCAAAACTAACATGGGTTTTGCCCCAACATAATTTTCGGTTCAGTAAAAAAAAAACGGACAAAGGTGGTTTTGGCAAAGGTGGTTCGATTTACATATAAAACATTATTTGACATTAGAAGGCTAACGGTGTGATATTTTAAGAAACTTATGTACTTAACGAACTTTCATAAATTGACTTTCAATTTGCGCTAACTTCCCCATTTCCTAGAATAATCACTAAATACATAGTATAAAACAAAGTCACTTCCCACTATCTGTCTATTCATATGTATGCTTAGATCTTTATAACTACGCAACGGATTTTGATGCGGTTTTTTTAATAGATAGACTGATTCAAGAGGAAGGTTTATATGTAGATTATGCTGGAGGAAGACCCTGGGCGAAGGTATGGTTGCGCATGATGCAGCTTGGTTCGATCTTCTGTCGTTCCGACGAGAACAGAGACACCAGCTTGCTGCTGTCCTCCCTATATCATCGTGCACAACATTTACTTGTCAATTATGCGGTCGGGCCTGTCGCTCCCGTATCGGCCTTACGAGTCATGTGCGTAAGTGCCGCACCACCTTGACATAGACGCTGTTTAAATCATCTTATCATAGATGTACAAGGCCAATGATGATGATGATGCATGTATTATACATATAAACCCGTGCGAAGCCGGAGTGGGTCGCTAGTCTTGTTTAAACTAGAATAATCTGAGAAAAATTGTTTTCCCAAAGGTTGACGTCCCAAACGATTTTTTTAAATTATTATAGTTTATATAAGTTTATTCTAAGAAATGGAAAATTTCGCGCAAATAGAAAGCAAATTTATGAAAGATTGTTACATACGTTTCTTAAAATATCACGCCGTTAGCCTGCGAATGTCAAATAACGTTTTGTATGACAATCGAACCACATTAAAGCCCTTGTTTAGGCACAGGGATATAACATTAAATAAATGAGGTTAAATAAGAGCTGCTAGAACCCTCCACCTGAAGTCCGCTAGAACTAACGAGGCCCTCCAAGATGACAGGAGGGCCGAAACATAATTAGGCGTAAAGTCAGCCGGAGAGCTACTTAACCCTAAAAGCCTTGGGTTATGACCCGCATAGTCGACATGTCCAACATTTGGACTCAAGGAGGCTTGAACACATTTAAATGTGCAGAGTTTTGGTCGAAATCGTTACGTGCGTAATTTTATCATTCTCTGAACGTTGTGGAAACTTTCCAAGCACCATCAAACTAACAAGTACGTATTAAGATCGTAACATATCAAAATCAAAATCAAAAAATCAAAATCAATTATATATTCTGCAAATAGGCCACAAGGGCACTTTTACATGTCAAATGGTATTCTACAATATAATATTGACAATCTTACACAATAATCATTTAAAAAATTGCAGATTTTAACCAATTAGTATCTAAACGTTTAACAAACTAAATGTCATTATTAACCATTATTTGATTTACTAATATAAAATTATAAATGATATTAGCATTTGTAACCAAATCTTTTATTTTCTTTTTAACAAAAAAATCCAAAATTGTAAAATATTATCAATTACATTCGATATAATGTCTGTATCAGAATTAACAATAAGTTTATGATATTAATTTAGTACCCCAGAGACGTATAAGGTCTCTGAGCGTCCAAATACAATTAATAATAAGAGATGTATACTGTCTCTAAGCCTTAAAACAGAAAAAAAGGATCATTAATGTAATATTGTCAGAGATGTGCTGGGTCAATAACAATAAAACGTGTCAAGAACAGAATTATGTCTCTCGTCAAAATAATGATAATAACACTAGTATTTAGGTAGTTACTATGCCCTTGCAAGCATGAACAGACCGGTTCTTGTTAGGTACATAAAAAATCCTATCATCAGAAAGAAAATGTTGATATTAAATTCACTTCTATTTCATCTGAAATAGCTTGAGAACGTTCGCAAGAACGTAAGTTCTGCTAAATAACAATCTTGAGTTCTTAAAACTTGAGACATTTCGAAAATACATGTCAGCTCAATCCTTAATACCCAATAAGTACACTTGTGTTCTTTATCTTAAAAGTACTGAACTTCGAACAATAAATATTTAATTAATCATTAGATATCGAATAAGTATACAACTGTAAATAAACGGCATTAGCAAATAAAAAAAAAAATGAGTACCTATAATTGGCATTAATATTAATATTCGTAAGCATAATAAAAATGGAAAAAGGGAAAATATCAGACTCTACACTCTGGAGTCGCTCATAACAGCTCTCAGACACCAAACATGCCCGCAATTTGCGCGTAGAGCGCTCTCGGCGAAACTCCAGGCACTCATGCACGATTAAACTCCGAAGCGTCTTTAAAGGTTGGAGTGTCGTTGGGAGAGTTTTTCTGGGACCCTCATAAGCTGACACGCCGGGTCTTTGTCTTACGTTTACTTGTTGCAACAAGTGTGGCTTATATTTTTGATATGTATGTGCATATTTTAGTGTTTCAATTTGACGACTATTTTTCAATGCAGAATTACAAAATGTCGTGTGACTATGTACAGTCAGCATCAAAAGTAGCTACGCAAACGAAGACGTCAAAATTCTTTATTAAAAAGGAATAAGAACTTCTGATGTCTTCGCTTGCGCAGTTACTTTTGATGCTGACTGTATCACTTAGTAACAAAAAAGGGGTTTTTTCGTCAGAAATTTTAGCATAACTTGTTAGTACAGATAGTACACCTACTAACAAGGTATGCCTAAAATTTTAGCAGTAAGTAAATCCAGTTTCAAAGTATATTTTGGAAGGTTTTCATCTCTTTATTTATTCAGTTAGGTCTTAATAATTCATAGCACTCACTGTTTCAAGAAACTTTCCAACGTTTGCCATCTTAATGCCTTAAATTATGATTAGGTTAAGAGCAAAATACACAAGCAATAAATTGCATGCAAGTTTAACTACATTGAGGGGTTTGATAGATCAGTTGAACTCAGCATACCTCGGTAACTGGCAATGCAATTAAACATGCATGCAATTTTTTGCATGTGTATCTACATTTAGTTTTAGATTCAAGAAGAAATCGTCGTGATCACAAAAATATTTGCCCCTATTGGGATTCGAAACAGGACAACTAGCTAGTATACATTGTAGGACACTATTAAGTTGTACTCAAGGAAAGTATATAACTGTGTGAGGTTTGAAGTACCTAAACTAGTATCTGGCCGCGACTCCGTCCGCGTGGAACTCGTTTGTATCGTAGCTCCATACAATTTTCACCACCATTTCACCTCCTTAGGGGAGGATTTCTGGGATAAAAACTATCTTTTATCCTTCCCCGGGACTCAAGCTATCTCTATACCAAATTTTATCCAAATCAGTTCAGTGGTTTAAGCGTGAACAATTAACAGACAGACAGACACACTTTCGCAAATTAATTATTAGTAATTAGTAAATAAGTAATTCGTATTAGTATATAATACACACAATACAAACACAGTTAACGCATACGAGTATGTTGTATGTTTGCACATGTAAGTCCCCGGCAATCTCGGCCGAATTTCACCTTTCCATACAAACGGAGTTTCGTTCTCATTTTAAAACTAAGTACGTAGGTAACGAAACTTTGTATATACAATGATATGAGGTACATCTAGCTCTGTAATCAGTTTATATGGCTCCAGTTTATTAAACAAACGAAATAGGCACAGCAAAAACAAGTTTTGTATGAAATACTTAAATTCGTTTTTTTTATATGGTATCTAAAGCTATATAAACTAATTACAGACCTGGACATACCTTAATTTATTCGAAGTACAAAGTTTCAGAGCAAGCAAGCCAGTCGTTTTAAAATGAGAACGTAACTACGTTTGTATGAAGAACCGAGCTTGCCGGGAAAATATGTATATAACTGTGTGAGGTTTTAAGAAGATTTTCTAGGCGTCTCCAAACGGCTTCCGAACCCGCACTTCTTTAACGATCGTAGAAGGGAAATACCTACTTAGCACACAGTATTTCGAACAGTAATTGATTTAATATTTTATAGTAAATCGAAATATATTTTTCAACACACCTGCTCGTAAAGTAGGTCTTATTACAGCGTATTTACACTGATAATGCAGAATATTACCCATGCCGTGCCTTTTACATTACATTATCGCACTAGTGCCTTTTCATTACATATCTTTTTAAATATTAGCAAAATAATGCAGAATATTACCCATGCCGTGACTTTTACATTACATTATCGCACAAGTGCCTTTTCATTACATATCTTTTAACATTTTCATTTTTTATTTATTTTTTTTTTTCCTCGCAAATGTGTTGAAAAACGTCGTATGAAACACGTGAGCATTGGTCATTACACTTCTCGTCTCCATTAAGCCTTCGCCTTCGGCACACACACTTGTATCATAATGTACTATAATTGTGCAAAAAGTGCATAAGGGTCGATATAAAGTCGTGGTTAAATGGGTTTTATACTCTCTGATTTTCACTTCGTTTTCGACTAAATTAAACATAAATGTAGTGCATATATTTATATTTCATTTTCTTTCGTGTTATTTTAACCTTGTTTTCTAGTTTTAGTTTTAATTTAGTTTTCTTATTATTCTCTTTCGGATTAATCGTAGTTTATATTGTATATTTAAGATGTACTTTGTCTGTAAATAAAATGTCTTTTTTTAGTGCAATATTGTAATATGTTATTACATTTTAATCCGTGGGATTTTATTTTAAACAATGTTATGTGACCTCGGCGGAAGAAACTCACTTCGTTTTCTGTATGCTTTTTTATTTTTGTACAGGAATACGAAGTATGACCCTTTCTTCTACCGAAGTCACACAACATAGGTAAAGACGAACTATACGAGTAGGTATGAAAAGTCCTGGAAAATGTACCTAATATTTCCTCCAAAAAAAACCCGGCCAGCAAATGCTGATGAGCTTAGATTCGTTAGTACCGTAGTTTTTTTATTGTTATGTTACTCCATTCATGTTATGGCCATAAAGTTTATATATTATTTTAATAAACATACTAAAAACTTAGTTTAGCTTACAGTTTTTAGCTGACGGGAGTCAAAATTTATTTTAGACAAAATTGTCAAGTTCGAGTCCAATTAGGACAAGAAGAGCAAAGCACTACTTTACGGATAGGTAACGATAATTTTCCATAAAAGACCCACGTCAATTTTAACTTTATTTTATTTGCATAATTTATTGTTATATCAGCCAATACCAACATGATCACTGTCATAAAATGCATGTTTCTATAATAATGTTAACAACATTTGCTATTATTAAAATCAAGAAAAAAACGCCGTTAAAGCACGTAAGTATATTAAAAAACGCTGCCTTTTCAGCCTTTCCTTATGTTAATCTTCCCTATGTTTAATACAAACCTTACATTACTGCGTATATTGAGTTTACTGCACAAGGAGGGAAATACGTAGGTAATAACGCCCGTCGTCCCGGATAGCAGCAATTGTGCGGTTGTATTTTCGTATTCCACCACTTAGGACCCGTCTCGAAGCGCGACGATACTTTTCCCCTTCAACAAAAGGGAAGATATTCGATGAAAAATTACGGTACTTACCTCATTTTGGGTATTGAGAGTACCGTTTATTGGTGGAACAATTTACATGTGAATTCAAAGGCAATAATATAATGGCCATTTTTCTTGCAAATCATAAATACAACAAACAGTCGAAATTTCTTAAAAAGGGTTTTAGAAGTTACTCATTGAGCCTGCCGTTCTAATTTCTCTTGAATATAAATAGTATAGTAACTATAATAATAACATTAAAATTAAACCGTAATCAAATAAATAAAATATGGTAAATATTTCGTATTATGGTAAATATTTTAATCATAAATCGCTCACAACATACCTACCAACGCGTATAAAACCACACATTATTTTAAACCCAGAAAAATTAAAATAGAAAGGCCAATTCTTAAGAGGCCTTAACCCTGCACTATTGAACAGTATAACTTTGATCTTTGATTACGAAATCTATGAAAGTTAGTACTGCGCCGATGGACGAATGTTGTTTTATGAATAACACAGCGCCTAGTTTCCCTAAGTTCCTCAAAGTTCAATCTACCAACAACGAAACACAAACAGGGCATCACTAGCTCATTCTACTTTTAGAAAAGGTCACATTTCCCAAGCAATTCATAATAAGATACGACCTTTTTATGTACTCATGTTGTTTTGTTGTGCGATCCCCAAGGCACAACACTATCTGCTCTCAATTTATATTAAACGCCCAAACCCTTGTTGATTTGATTACAAACGATTAATTAAAAGCCCTACTAGCTTCGCCTTAACAATAACACGCCCTGTCTCTTTCAATTTCATTAAAGCTGAAAGGGATGAAAGCTATTCAGCAACTTATGCACCTTAAATATTATATTGTTGAATTCCATTGTGAATTAAATCCGCAAAGATTTCTGAAAGTGAATGAACTTTGTTCATTTGTTTTTGGCGATAATAATTTCCTTGGATTAGAGTTGGTATCAGAGGGAACCAATTGTCTCCGACTTAATAGCGTTGAAATAAACACGTCTTTATAATGAATATGCGTATGAAATTGGTTGCAAAGTTATTGGTTATCTCTTATAATAAGTCTGAATAAATCTAATAGACCGAGAGCTGAGGAACCAAATCTGCAACAGTTTTATAAAGGCTGATATTTTAATATTAGGTCATAAATAGGTCGAATATCAATAGCCTGCCGTCAGTCAGCCAGTTTTTGGGACAGCTGGCGCGAAGGTGGTTCCGAACTTGAAAAAAAAACACCTACGTCGCAACTGTTTTATAAAATCTGAAAATTAGTCTGTGGATAGTAAGACAACTAACCAACTATGCGCACATAGTCAGTCTGCAGAATATTGGAACAGTACGCGTCAGCAGCCCGCTAAACCCGCCAAAAATTTGGTTCGTGAAAAAGTGTTTTATAAAATCTAAAAAGTTTCGTGCAAGTAGTTCATAGTACCTAAAACAAGACTAACATAGTCAGCCCAAAGTTTTATGGAACATACGCCGTCAGCAGACAACAGAACGGCGCGTCGCACGCTTAATTTATATAGCGTGCTTTATGGCGCGGACTAACTAACTCACCTAAAATTAATAATAATAATTGGTAATTTACGTAAATATCCTTATTTACTCAATTATAACCAGATTCTCCATGTAAATAAAACTTTTTTCTGAAAAGTATAAGAGGTTATGTATTACCCATAGTGCATGATGTAGTTTTTTTATCGACCTTGGAACAATAAGTTATCGACATGTCTGTATTTTATTTATTTGACGACCGCTTTAGCCTAGTTGGTAGTGACCCTGCCTACGAAGCAAGAGGTCCCGGGTTCGAATCCCGGGAAGGGCATTTATATGTGTGATGAGCACGAATATTTGTTCCTGAGTCATGGATGTTTTCTATGTATTAAGTATTTATGTATCTATGTAAGTACCTATGTTTATCTTCGTCTAGTACCCATAGTACAAGCTTTGCTTAATTTGGGACTAGGTCGATTTGTGTAAGATTGATTGTCCGCAAATATTTATTTATTTATTTATTTATTATTAGCAAATGAAAAACATGTGTTATCACGTCATGCTTTATATTAAACGTCCGGGTATTAGAAGTTTGTTGGAAAACTACAGCAAATTGTTCTGTCTTTTCCATGCATTGAAAATGTACCTAAGTTAATGCCACTCATTGTTGCGTTTGTTACCTAGCTAATAAAGCTCGACTTTTGATTTTAGATTTCCAAACGATGAAGAAAATGAATGGATACCACTTGTAAAAGATCTGATAAGTACGGAAAAAGGACAGTCATGTTTGTTACTTACACATGTCGGTACTGTCTGGAAGCAGGCAGATATTTCACAAAATCGAACTAGCATGCCTTACGATAAATAAGAAGTTTTTACCATATATTTAAGGGGGATTAAGTTGGACGGAATAAAACAGTATGTTATACTTAATTTTTTTTTATTGCCCAATAGTAGCATCCTGACAGTCCTGTATGACGTGCTGCAAATAATCTTCCCCTTAAGGCCCTTAGAGAGGATATACCGAACCATATCCGTTGCTGGCCGCACTGCAGGCCAAACGGGGAAAAAAAAAAAAAAAAAAAAAAAAAAAAAAAAAAAAAAAAAAAAAAAACTGCAAATAATTACGGTGTTATAATATAGATTCTGATATGGATATGAATGACCTTGGGTTTGCATGACGCCACGCATCTAGGTTGGCAAAAGCTGCTTTGCTTTTTGCTTCTGCATAGTATGTGATCAATCCATCACTTCAATAGCCGGCTATGCCCATTAATCCGGCACACTTCACAGCTCTTAACTTTTCTACACGCTTGCTCTGTAGCATCAGTTTTTTGTCCACAAACTCCTATTGGTGAGAAAAAGTCAAGACGAGCATCGTCTCTTTAAATTCTATCTGAGAAGAAGAAGATAATAATGCAATTTGACTAGACGCGCAACAGATTAAAAAATCATCTAAAATTATCATTAGGTGCGGTGCTGGCCAAAAGTGTCTCATTTCGCACTTTGTCTTATATCCGTGATGCAGGGCTATTCCTAAATAAACCAAAGTGAATATTCTGTGGCGACGGTGATTTTAGATAGATCAATTAGATTAGTTAACTAGCTATTCCGATACTAAAATACACATTTTTTTACCGATACAGATATATTTGGCAATACACATCTAAGTAGTTACAAGCCATTACCGTTATGTACCGCACCAGTAAAATAGTACATTATGATACAAGTGAGGTATGTTGATCATTACATCAGAGGCGGAATTGTCACGCGAACCGTAGGTGAGCGTGATAATAGAGCCGAGGATGTAATTATCAAAGCTCACGCGTGTCATACGACGTTTTTCAACACATTTGCGAAGAAAAAAACTTTTCATAAAATGAAAATGTTAAAAGATATGTAATGAAAAGGCACTAGTGCGATAATGTAATGTAAAAGTCACGGCATGGGTAATATTCTGCATTATTTTGCTAATATTTAAAAAGATATGTAATGAAAAGGCACTAGTGCGATAATGTAATGTAAAAGGCACGGCATGGGTAATATTCTGCATTATCAGTGTAAATACGCTGTAATAAGACCTACTTTACGAGCACGTGTGTTGAAAAATATATTACAATTCCAAAATGATGTATATCGCACTGAGCGTAAGTTTTAGAAATGAGGTCTCGCATTCAACGTGTTTAGTTTTATGAAAAAAATAATAAATATCTTACACTCATAATATCAGGAATCTGTTATGCCTTAACTCAGTGAGGTGAAACTTGGCGGTGTTGAGCTGGCATTCATTATCTATACCTACACCTCAAAGTGAACTTAAGGTGGGTGTATTGATTTGGCTCAAATTAGCCTGTTTGTGAACGTGACGAGAAGCCAGAGTTAGCTCAAACAAGGCTACACTATGTGAACTATACAGGGTGTTTAGAAGACAATTTTTTTAAGTTTTTAAACAACAACCAAGATGCTGGACCACCATACGAAGAACACTACTAGAAGGTAAAATTGAAGGCAAGAGAGGCAGATCAAGGCCTAGGGTATATTTTAGCCAAGTAAAGGATAAAGCTGATGTCGAGTCGAATGAGGAAGTCAAGAGGCAGGCAATGGACAAAGAAACGTGGCGGTTACTCCACCGACAAGAGCAAGGCTCTTAAGTAATGATGATCAAGATCAACTAACAACCTACAGTGCATGTTGTAAAATATTCTTATTTATCATGGACGTACACTGAGGTCATAATAATGGCACGACCGAGCGAGTTGGTAGTGTAAGAAAAGTACATTACTGCAAAGGCCGTGAAGTAAGGGATTGATGGACGAGTTTGGGCTAGACGGCCGAGTCGTAGACGAGGCCGGATACAACGAGTCCAGCAATCCCTGTTCCGGCCGAGGCTTGTATAGTGCTTTTCTCAAACGATGTGAGGAAATAATAAATAGTTATTTGTTATACAAGGGTGCAGTTATAATTTAACCGCGAGTGTGGAATTGAAACACGAGCTAGCGAATGTGAGTGGTTTAAAAATAGAATCCTTTTCACCTCACTAAAGTGAGAAAGATTCTAGATAAAAAAATCTAAAAAAGAAAAAAAAACATTAAAAAAGAATAATATTAAAAAAACATTACAAAAGAGTAAAACAAAAAGGAAAAAAAGATTTAAAAAAAAAACAACTAAAAAAAACAACTAAAAAAACAAAAAAAACGCCCAAAAAAATGACAAAAAACAAAAAAAAGGAAAAAATGGACAAAAAAAAAACAAACAAAAAACAAAAAAAAAAACAAAAAAAATGGAAAAAAACAAAAAAAAAAGAAACATCAAATAAAACAAAAACATTAACAAAGCAAAAAAAAGGAAAAAAAAACAAAATAAATACAAAAAAAAAACAATTAAAGTAAAAAACAAAAAAAAAACATTAAAAAAAACAAAAAAAAACAAAAAAAGTAAAACAAAAAGGAAAACTTGAAAAAATTAAAAAAAACGACAAAAAAAACAAAAACATTAAAAAAAGGAAAACAAAAAGGAAAAATAGATAAAAAAAAACTTAAAAATAACATAAAAGACCCTAAAAAAATGTTAACATTAAAAAATAGACAAACATCAAGAAAAGAAAAGATTTTTTTTTAAATCATTAAAAACGATAAACAACACTAAAAAATAAACGAAAAATAACAAAAAAAATTTAAAAAACTAACAATTTTTTTTTTTACAAAAAACTAAAACAATTAAAAAAAAGTATTGGTGGTTGGCAGTATGTATTTTTTCCTTTGTCTGTTTAATATCAGTAAGCAAATTTAAAAAGTTAGAGTAGCGGCCAATAATGTTTTTAGTTAGGGTTTTCATAAGGCCAAGAAGTAATGTAGGGAGCCATAAACAAGGAACTTCATGTCTTCATTTCGTGACATTAACGCATACATTTCCGAGCATGTTTGAGAAAAAGGATATTATCATTTGTTGTCGTTGTCATAGTTCCACTTTTTTATTTGCCGCAATTGAGTTAGTATGAGGTTGCGGTAGATACCTTAACTTAACCTACCCGCCCAAATTAGGTTGGTTGTTTATGGTAAACCGTCAGCTATTTTAATACCAGTTCTTAATTATATGCAGCTAATGCCAGTTAAAGGGAAAAAAACCTTTTATTGGTAGTAAATAAATTAACTAAAAGGATACGATATTATAACCTTTATTAAAGTTTAACTAGAAAAAAATTACACAAGTTACGCATAAAAATTGCTTTTAGGCAGTTTTAATAAAAAATTTCATTGTATTTTCATCCATAATCAGAACTTACACATTAGGTACGTACAGAAACATGACAAGGCGTATGAAGAAACTATGTCTTACACATAACACCTTCTTCCATAAATAGAGAGAGAGAGAGAATAAAGAGGGTCCACTTACGAGTACCTAACACTTTCTTCATTTATTTAATAGCCTTCCCGTAAAAACAGCGCTGTATAGCCGACAGGCTATCAGCAAACGCTGAGCCCCGAGCCTATTGTCGCATCATTTATTTTCTGCATTGTGTTGTTTTATATAAGTATCTACATCAGTGTTCGATTTTGTGATTTTGTGTTTTTTTTGTGTTTTTTTGCGACAATAAATCTTTTTTATTTTTTTATTTTAAATAGATGACTTACGTAACACCTTCATCCACAGAGAAAATATTTTTTCACACCTCTCATTCAGAAAAGTAAGTTTTGGTCCCCGACGAGAGGGAGCAAAATGCTACTTTTCTGTTCAAGCTACTTTTTTCATTTATTCATTGGCTTGTAGCAATTTACGCAATATGCCAATAGAATCTCAATAAAATAATAGATTGTAATTTCATTGTAATCGACAAACGTACATATATAATTATATATTTTTTTGTTTTTTTTTTTGTGTTTGAGTTTGTTTTGTTTGTTCGTTTTTTTATTTGTATGCTTTTTTTTTGTGTTTTCTTGTACTTTTTTTGTTTATTTATTTGTTTTTTGTTGTTTTGTTTGTTTTTGTTTGTTTGTTTCTGTTTTTTTTGTAAGTTTTTTTGTTCCTATTTTTGTTTTGTTTTTGTTTTATTTGTGTTTATTTTTGTTTTTCAGTATTTTTGTTATTTTGTTTTTGTTCTTTTTTTGTTGTTTGTTTTTGTTTTTTTTGTTTTCGTTTTTTTTGTTTTTTGGTGTACTTTTTGTATTTTTCTTCGATGTTTTTCGTTTTTTTTGTTTTTATTTCGTTTTTTAGTTTTTTGTTTTTTTTTTTGTTTTTTTTTTTTCGTTTTTTTTGTTTCGTTTGTTTTTTCGTCTATTTTTGTTTTTTTGTTTGTTTTTGTTGATTTTGTTTTTTTTTTGTTCTTTTTTGTATGTTTTTTTTGTTTTTTTTGCAATTTTTTTCCTCATAGTCGGTGTGAAAAGTTACATGTGTCACTCAGGAGCAAAATAATTTTCGTCTTGGGCGTTAACACTTGAATCCCTCACTACGCTTAGGATTCAATACACCGCCCTCGCCGTAGTTTTACTATTTTGCTCCATTGTGACACAAATAACAATTTTTCTGAAAAATGGCCCGCAAAGTGAGCATTTTACTCGCTACATATAGGAAGTTTAAAGTCAGATCAAAATTAAAAAATTAAAAACATTGCAGGTCGCTTGGAAAGTTACATATAAATTCCTTGATTTGTCGAGTAGGTACCAAACTTTTTAAATTGTAATAACTGGCATATAAAAGACGGCTCAGGTATTCAGCCAATTATCTCGTATTTTTATGTTGCAAACGCGACTTTTTTGTATGTGTCTCAAACAGTTTGCGTTTTTCGGTGGAAAAATACATTCGCGATTCTGTTTAAAAAAATAAACGGCGGGAAATATGATATGACGTTCAATTTGATATAATTTGCAGTATCCTCAATTTGTATTAAATAATCAAGCATCGGAGTATTTTAAGCACGGTAAGACTAAAGTAAGCTATGGAGTCGTTGTAAGCTTTAAATTTAAAGTTATACTCATACTCATCCTCATTAATTGAATTCATTAAATAAATAATAACTATAAAAAATACACCACTATAGATCTTAATTGACGAATAAAAAATAATATGAGGGTCCACGGAAAGAAAATGTATAGTCAAATTTTTTTTAATGAGATTTTAATGACACGCAACGAGCGCAACATTTTGACATCAAAATCTCATTTTGAAAAAAAATAACATGACTGGACATGGTTCTTTCCGTGGACCCTTCATATTACTTATTTGTTATTCGTCAAAGAAGATGGTGGTGTATTTTTTTATTAGTTCTTATTTATCTTATAAATTAAATTAATGAGGATGAGTATGAGTATGAATATCGACTCCATAGCTCACTTAAGTCTTACCGTGCAAAAAATACTCCGATGCCTGTTTATAATAAAGTTAGATTTCAATTTAGTATTTTTTATTCCCGCACTTTTGAAAAAAGCACTATATTATTTAGCCTCAGCCGGAATGGCAATGGCAGTATTCGTATTATAATTAAACAAATACTCAGCCTGCAATTGCCTCTTTCCCGGCCACGGTAATAATGTACTATTGTTGCACTAGCTAACACCTTCGTATATTGAGTTAGAGGCTAAATACTTACACGCTTATTAAAAAGAATCCGAAAATATATAAGATTTAACGAATGTGACGTGAATTTTCAATGTTTTAATCCGCAAAATGGCGAGTGTCATACTTAGGTTAATTAACAGGAGTGCAGTGGGAAAAGTTAGAGAGAATATTTTGAAAAATGTGGTTTTAAAGCACAAGTATATTAAAAATATACGTCCGGCATTAATGGAACAGCGAGCTCGGTAACAGTGTAAGGATTCATCCACCCTTGAAATATTTCATAAAGTATTTTTTCTACTCCTGTACCGTTATCTGTCTTTTATATAGGCTGTAGCTCAAATACAATGACACCACTAATAAGTCGTCGAAAAACTCTATGCTCTAAGGCCCAAAAACGCACTGTTAAGCGTACTTTTTTGGTTCATACATTTTACATAAAAGCACTGTTAAACTTTTTTAAATCGGCCGCTATATTGCAGTGGTGCCAACTTCATAAACAAATATTTCGAAATAAAAGTTTTTATTTACGATTTAACATTTGTATATTATACATTATTTACTACAATAATAAGAAATCATCATCTATTGTGTGTTAAATTACATGTATTATTAATTCTTGGTATTATTTATAAAAATAAACAGTTCGAATTCGGTCCGGGTCCGGATTAGGTTTGGTTCGGATGCCAAATGCAAACAAATTAAAAATAAAACAAACCATAAACAAGAAGTGTCACATTTCCGATTTCCCACCACAATATATACAGTTCAAAATGAAAAGATGAAAGATGATAAACTGTTAGTCCTAGAATATTAAGATTGTATTCGTGTTTGTGAAGATAAAAGTGTACGTTCCTTTTAAAATGGTCGAAGCGATTCATAACTGCACTCCTGAAGAAATTGCGTGAGTAGCAAAAGTACGAATAGAAAACTTGCTGCCCGAAAAGGCTAACTAATTTGTAGTCTGATATTTATTTAAAATTTGTCGTAGAAAAAGTATTGTATGCAACGGTTTATAACTGGTCTAAAAACGCTCGTGGCGTCTTTAATTGCGATGCTCGCCAAGGCTCACATCGCAACTCACGCCACTCGCATTTTAAGACCCTTCTTATAAAACAGTTGCATAAAATACTATTGATGTATTTGGTCATAATTAATCAATAGAATGCTTCTGTTTAATATACTAAGATACTAGTGGCTCTTTGAGCTGTGGAACTAGCGAGTCAGTGATTTTTCCAAAAAAATGGTTTTTTTTAATTGTCAAGAACTGAATTGAAAAAAAAAAACACAACATAATGATAGATCCTGTTCACAAAATTTCACGAGATTCGGTGAGAAATGCGACCTGTAGAGAAGAACAGCAGGACAGCCGGAAACACGAAATAATTTGGCCCAAGGCCCCAAGCTGAAACCGAGAACTTCGTTCGCTTCGCTCGCTCGTGCAATAATATTAAATGATTAAATTGCAAACGGACTGTTTTACAAAATTACTTCTTGGGAAGGTACTTCAGTTGATAAAGCGTAGTTTTGATATCAAGGTATACTGATGACCTGGTAAAGGTCGCGGGAGTCCGCTGGATGTGGGTGGCGCAAGACCGGTCACTTTCGCACTCTTTGGGAGAGGCCTACGTCCAGCAGTGGTCGTCTTTCGGTTGATATGAAGATGATGATGATGAATTTTGATATCAACAATAAAGACACTTCGTTCATCCTACTATCCTACTAATATTATGAATGCGACAGTTTGAATGTTTCGATGTTTAGATCTTTGGATGTTTGTTAGGTACTCAATCACGCACGGCTGAACTGATTTGGATGAAACTTTGCACGAAGATAGTTAGCCGTCAAGGTAGCCTGGATTAAAATATAGCATAGTTTTTATCCCGGCTCTATGCAGACGAAGTCGCGGGCGGAAGCTAATAATAATAATGTTTTAAAAGATGTTTCACTTCTCATGCTCGAAAAGTGTGTCATATTAGGCTTAGCAAGCGGGGCTAAAGTAGTACATTTAGCCTTTAGGGACAATATGTATACCTACATATTTATGATTTTAAAACATTATAATTCGACCAATCAAAAGACTTCACCGTATTAAATCCACCAATTACACCCCTTTAAAAACACCTTTAAGTATTTGCTATCGACTAATCAGTAAACAGAATAAATTTCAAACATCAGGCGTTTTTTATTCCCTAACTCACAATCATGCCGTTTGGACGCGCCTATAAACGACCAGAGGCGTTTATTCTTGGTGTCAATATTTTGTATCTGAGTCAAAGCAGTTTATTAAAAAAATCATGCCGCCAAATTGGACAATCTTTTCGCCGTGGAATTTATTTATGAATGATCTTTGTTTTTACTTTTTTCCCGCAGTCGAGGTGAAAAGTAGAGTGTATAAACTTCGTTCGGGGAAATAACCATTTCGTGGTAGTATGGCTTATTTTATACCCTTATCTTACAATCTACTATTAAAGTTGTGTAACTTAATAAACACGTAGTAGTTTAGTAGATATTACAGTCATGATCTTATTAAAGTCATAAGTGTTTGATTAAGTTAAGTTATAACTTATCATTATTACATTAATTTAATTAAAGAAAAAAATAACAATAGAAAGGGTTTTATTAAAATAAAACCCTTTCTTTTGATATTTTCTTTAAAACTTGCTAAATAAACCATTTGTAATCTTAATTCCCTGGAGGATGGGCCGTGCGTTGGTGTGGGACGCCACTTGCGCCGACACACTAGCGGCGTCCTACTTTCCATCGACCAGCAGGCGTGCTGGCGCGGCGGCGGACGCTCGGGAGCGTCTAAAGGTTGCCAAATACAGCTGTCTCGGCGCCCAATACGAATTCGTCGCATTTGGCGTCGAGACACTTGGTTCGTGGGGCAGGGGCGCACAGCTGCTCCACAGGGCGCTTGGCAAGCGGCTGAGGGAGGCAACGGGCGACCCTCGCGCGGGCAGCTTTCTCGCGCAGAGAATTGCAATCGCAATCCAGCGCGGGAACGCTGCCTGCGTGATGGGTACCCTACCAAGGGCACCAAATTTTGATAGGTATTTTTAATTTTTAGCTTAAGTAATTTTATTTTAGGTAGTTTTAGTTTTATATTCAAGTTATGTATCTTTCATAAGTAGTTTAGTTTCTAGAATATTGTTATTGTTAATTACATTTGTAATCTATGAATTATGAATTTTATAAGCATTTGAATGTTGTGCTTGGTTATATATATTATGAAATGTAAAATTACTATTCTTTGTTATTTGAACTCTTCCCTAAGCAACTCTGTAATTTATATTTTGTTACCTTGCCTGAGTAAATCACTAAAGAGTTAGTATAAAACAAAGTCGCTTCCCGCTGTCTGTCTCTATATAGGTATGCTTAGATCTTTAAAACTACGCAACGGATATTGATTTGGTTTTTTTAAATTGATAGAGTGATTCAAGATTAAGGTTTATAAGTATAATGCATACTCGTACAAAGCTGGGGCGGGTCGCTAGTAAATAAATAAATAAACGCGGGCACAGCTTGTATAATAACACATTCAGAATGCTACTGAAACTAGTTCGTCATTCACCGCAGCGCTTCAGGGATGTTTGCCGAGGAACGCACTGATGACTTGTATGCTACGAAATGGGAGCAGTTTACATTTCTATTGAACCAGGTTAGTATTCATAGCAAGATCGATACGGATAAATGGATGAATTGTTTCAATCCAATGTTCTAACTATGTAGTCTCAGCAAACTATAAGGTTCGTTGGCATCTGACACAGATTAACGGATATAGGATAAATGGGTATTTTGAATATATATCTAGGCACATTAACATACTGTCATGGTACCAATAAATATCCAACGGTTGTTCTAACGTGGAAACAGCAACTGAAGATAGGTTTAACTGGTTCTAAAATATTTTTAAGACAGGTTCATAACTTGCGATTCACAGTAAACCTTCACAACTACGCGTACAGAGCGTTCAAGCTACGCGTACAGAGCGTTCAAACTACAAGTACAGAGTGTTCAAACTACGCGTACAGAGGCTCTAGTATAAGTTTTATGAATACAATACGTTTTCGAACGCGTTTGCGTTTAGTTTCAATTTACATGGCAACGCGAACAGCGCCTCTCGTGGTAACTATAAGGAACTACGCGTTGCCATACAAATTGAAAGTAAACGCAAACGCGTTCGAAGACGTATATGTATTTATAAAACTAATACTATCTAGTATAAGTTTTATCAATACATATACGTAGCTCTCTACAGAGCGTTCCAAACTATGAGTAGGTATATTTCGCAGTGAGCAATAACCATTCCGGCAGATTTTATACGCGGACTGGTAGCTAAAAGTGAACGTGGCCTTATTATGGCAGTCCAAGGTGTTCCGTCTTGATTACAATTCGCACCGGTCCCCAGACTAGAGTGTAAATAATACACTTTTTCAGTGCTTACCTACCATTTATAACAAACACGATTAAAAAAAACCAAACCAGCGTCAACTTTAATTCTCAAACACTCCAGTTAAGTACACCGAAGCCTGTAATTTTAAAGTGACCACAGTTATTTGCGAAAATGTAGTCAAAATTTCCAAACTGCACTTTGACGGCGAAACTGCAATGCGAATGTTCGTGTCGTGGAGCTCGGCTGTGCGTTTAATGATGCCAGTTGCTAGTAAATGTTAAAGGGTTGTGAAAAGGTTATCGAAGTAGTCATATCGGCATGAAGATGTAGGAGTGAGAGACTATACTGGTTTTACCCTGCAGCTGGCAGAGTATATGGTTGCCAGGAGCTCGTGAGGATGTGTTGCGTTGCGAGTGAGATCTGCGTTCGTCTCTAGCTATCAAAATGAATCCTCAAATCAATAAAGGGTCGACAACTCTCTCGTGAATCTTCTGGTATTGCAAGCGTTGCTAGAAATTTACTACCATGTTAAACCATCACGATCATGTTAAGTGCGGCGTTATTTTATGTTCTTAAGTGTCATAATAATATAAAATTCGGTTAACTTGCTGCGAATTATTAAATTGAACTTGATTGTATATAACATTAACTATTTACATTTAAATCCTTCTAGTGTTATTTTATTTTTTCATTTATTTATTTAATATTAACCAAAGATATAATAACTTATTCTAAAACATGTCCCTGCAAAACTGTTTAAACAGTTTGCCTGCAGGTAAGTCTCTTTTATGCTTAATATACATAACATAATAATAACATCGTTTTTAATCCTATTTTATACTTAAATGCTAACTTATTAATCTTATTCTATATATGAGTGTGATAACGCTTGCTTGCAAAATAAGCAAACGTTACTCAAGTGTATGCAGTAGGTGTTTTTTTAGTGCTTTTTAAAAAATATTTTTATTTGGTTCATGTCGGATGTCTTCGGGTAAGGTATTTAAGAAGTACGGAATTCTCTTGGCTAAAGTACGGTCTCCAAAATAGTTATCAACCCGAGATTCATACTTACCCGCGGACACCGACCTTATGCTATGTTTGTGTTCTATCGGTATTGGGCTATGTACTCGATTGCTATGATTGTTAACTGCTAAAAGGTATGTTTGAGGCTAACCGGAAGTATTTTACAGATATTAAATAATTTAGAATAATCGCCCTTGCAACTGTTTTTCGTTTTTTTATTTACTAGTAATTTTAAGAATCTAATTTGCAATGCTTCCAGTTTGTCTATGTAAGATTGGAATGTAAGTCCGTCGCAATCAAGGGCATATCCCAATACCGAGTCTACTATAGCAAAGTACAGACATTTTAGTATATTGTTTGGTACTTTAAAGCTAAGGTTGTAAAATTTTCCTAGGAGTAATCTTTATTTACTACAAATATAGTTAATATGTTGTAGCCAGGAAAATGTAACATCAACCTTGACGCCAAGATATGTAACACAGTCTACCTTTTCAATATGTTTGCATTGGCAATTATTTAAACTATAATGAAGACAAGTAAAACTATGGGTATACATAAGTGGTGAGGTTTCAGCTATTGACAAATAAGGTGATTGAATGATGAGGAATTTTGTCTTATCTGTATTTGATATGTATATTATATCCTTCTAAGGACCATGGGCCTACTCGAAGGACTTATTCTCTTAAAGGAATTTTAACCATTTTGGGTTGGAATAGAGTTGCATTTGTTTTGTTTTGGTCTCTTTTGAAACAAACGAAATTCAACTCTAGTTCTTACATTAGTCGATTCAAACTTCAATGTATTTTTTTGTCGTATTGTGGGCCTTAGGAGGATATGACTGTGGTTATTATTATTACTTAATAAATAAAATGAAATTAATAATTCACTTCATAATGTTAGGTAAGTGATGTTTGTATGTACTAAAAATCATTGTTTATTATCGATACTTATTATTTCCCATCCCTAGTCCAAATACAGAACTGCTCTTAATAACAGTTGCTCTGAACGGTGCGCACCACAATCTAAAGGTGGCTCGGACAATCGACTTTATCGATAAATGTTATTAAGGTAGTTTCGTACCAGTTATAGTTTTACCACCGCCAACTTGCATGGAGTCATAACTATTCTGTTACTAAGTTTATTTATTATACAGTACCTATTCTCAATTCACAATCAATCAATTGCTGGATGCGGGTGGCGCAGGACTGGCCATTGTGACACTCTTTGGGGGAGGCCTACGTCCAGCAGTGGACGTCTTTCGGCTTATATGGTGATAATGATGATGCTTTTTTATTTAGGCGAAGCATAATGTAGCTTTTAAATTTGACCTATCAGCAGAAGCAGGCGTCTATAGGCTATGGTAACCACTTATCATCACAGGACACTTGTTTTTCACCGACGTGATTTAAAAATAACCGGTCAAGTGCGAGTCCGTTTCACCACGCTTTATTATGAGAGAATCTTATGTTGGTTTTTCAGAGATATTTTTTTTTTCAAGATCTCCAATTTCGATAATTCTTTTTTTATTTACTAGAAGGTACTTTCAGAATACTTCCATACAAATAAGGAGGAAAAAAAGTCTAACACAAAACTATTCAATAACAAAATTAAATATTGAATGATTTTTGAACAATAAAAAAAAATAGGTACGCTAGATAGATGTTCCGGTAATATTTAAGTTAATATTAATAATATATATTATTTTGAAATTTTTCGCTCAGTAAACTTCGGAGATAAGGTGGAATAATTATCACTATAGATCAAAAATAAAAAACTGTTTTGGGATGTGCAATTCACGCTCTTTCTTATGATGCCCTATTTGACCTACTAACTAGACTTTAAATTTTTGCCCCCCCCCCCCCCCCCCCCCCTCTTATGCGTCTTTTTTTATAGAAATTAAATATAAATATTAAAAAAAAATATTTTACATACACGTGGATTAGCTTTGTTTACAACTATTCCAAATTTCAAATTGATATCATTAGTAGTTCCTGAGATATTTAAGGCCTCCACACACCGGTCGCGGGCGCGGGTCGGGCGCGGGCCCGCGCAATTTGTAAAACATTGAAACTACACTTCAAACACACATCAAACGCGGGCCCGCCGCGGGCCCGCCACGAGCCCGCGGGCCTGCGTTCCATGTGTGTTTGAAGTGTAGTTTCAATGTGTTACAACTTGCGCGGGCCCGCGCCCGACCCGCGCCCGACACGCGCCCGCGACCGGTGTGTGGAGGCCTTAAACTTTGTGACAGACATACAGACGGACGGAGTAAGGGGTCCGTTTTTATTACCTTTTTGGTCCGGAACCCTAAGAACAACGAGCTAGCTATATGCTACCTATATACTAAACTTACTATAAGTGGGTATCAAATTTACCCACTTATACCAGACGGTGGTTGGTGGTTGAGGATGTAGCGTTTGGTATCTAGGGCAGTGATGAGCTAATGAATGGGTACCACAACGTTACAAAAATAGAATTTATTCAACTAAGTAAGCTATGGGTCAGGTACGTGGGTCGAGTAGCCTTCTCAGGCGGTAATATAAATTGGATCGCCGTGTAGCTGGTCGGTACTGTCCTGGGAGCTCTGGTGTCCGGCGCGAGGCGCGAGACAGCGACGGAGGCGAATCAACGCCCGGCAGTGCAGGTTTCTTGACGGAAATAACCCGTACCTCGAACCCTGGAAATTATTTCCAACTTATTAGGCACCGCAATTAATCGATGCCGTGTAACGTTCCGCCTTAATTGTTTTGTACAAGCTCATCACTAATTCGGTTAGGTAATACTCCTTGAATCTATATGTAGGTATAGTTTGTTTGTGGCGGACGGTGCACGGCAAATCAGAACGGAGCAAAGTTGGGCTTAGGAGAAAATAAGCTTAAAAGCGTGAGATAAGATTACTTACTATGTAACTCATGACAACAATAGATGAGTAAGTAATTTAATATACTAATAATAAATCCTACTGCCTATATACAGAGGATATGAGCATTCAGAATGGCATGGTGTTGACATTAGTCTGCATGACGCAATAAGCAAGCTACATTACATGTTCCTTAAAACTAATAAGTAATACCTACACTTAAGTATTTGTTCAAACTTACCCAAAGCGGGGGAAAACACTGCACTTATTAAAATAATGCCGTAGGGCCGTAACTACACAAGTAGGTAACAACAGCGTTACAACTATTGACAGCAAGGAAGGTATTAAAACTCCGTAAAATCGCGAGACAAAGGCGGCCAACTGATAACGCGCGCAGGAGGGGCGTGCGTCCAGTGCCGGAGTCTGTTCGGGAGTGATGTGGCTAGTAGCAGCGGCCGGCGGTGCGTTAGAACATGGCGGATCGAGGTCGCGAAAACCGGCTCGTAGAGAACAGGGAAAGTCGATAGTATCGATATCGGTATCGATAACTATTAGTTAGGGTTTCTTCGTTAATTGTATTTATGTAAGTGTTAACTGTGTGTTTGTTTTAGAAATAGGATAATATGTATGATACTAAATTGTAGATTTACTGTTTTGTTATGTACATTTTGATTACTACGGTTAAAGTCATATATATGAACCTAAGTAATAAAATAATGCTACAGTTACCCCGCTCCCCAGGGAAGGATTTTTCCTAACCTAACTGACAAAAATCCGCTTGTACTGATAACCATTCGTAATGTTGAATGAATTACGTTTGGCTACTTATATTATTATTCTCTTTAGTTACGTTATAAAGACTTAGCCTGAACGATTTACCAGTTTTAAGTCCTTGATATGCCAAGTACCAAGATGCTTGCCTGACATGTCCTCTAAATCATAAACTAGTGGAGATTTTTTCGCAATAACGCGGCACTGTATAAACTTTGGCGCCAACTTTTTGCTAAAATATTGGTCTTTATCACTCTGATAATAAGTTTTCTTCCAAACTATGTCGTTAATATTAAATTCAGCTGAGAGGCGTCTTAGGTTATAACGAGACGTATTTTTAGCATGAGCACGCCATAGACGCGTTTGGACCTCATTAAATATTCCTGCCAGATGGCCCATGTTTTCGGTATAGACATCGCGAGGTAAGAAAATAATCTCGTTGCCAAGATCGGTATCCAAGTAGTGTGAACCGCATGTAACTAGCTCCCTACCGTAAACAAGGAAAGCTGGTGTATAACCCGTTGCCTCGTTGACGGAATTGTTCATAGCAAATGCTATCTTTGGCAAGTTAACGTCCCATACTCGATGGTCATCCTCTATAAAGGCGGAAATACAGGAGAGTAGGGTCTTATTGTAGCGTTCCACGGTATTTATCTGTGGAGTGTAGCGCGGCGTGAAATAAACATTGGGGACCTTGTATTTTTGAAAGAACGATTCTAAATTTTTGCTAATAAATTGGCTCCCGTTATCTAAAAATATTGTTTGGGGCACTCCATGAACAAGGAATACAGAATCCTCCATATGTTTAATAACTGCCTCCGCGTTTGCTCTCCGTAGTGGAAATGAGAGACAAAACTTTGAAAAGCAGCATACTACTACCAGTAAAAACGTATTTTGTTTTCTACTACAGGGAAGAGGGCCAATGAAATCAATTGATATCATCTGGAACGGTCGGGAGCATTGTTTGGGTCTTCCCATAAGTCCCAACGTTGTGTGATTTGGTGCTTTGTGAGATATACATACCGAGCAACCAGAAACAAGCTTTACAACGTCTGAAAACATACAAGGCCAGTAGAACCGCAAGGCTAAACGGTGGTACGTTTTGTGCATACCTAAATGACCAGCAGTTGGCGTTGCGTGATTTTCTTTTATTAATTGCTCACGCAACTCACTGGGAATCACCTCTTTCCAAGCAAACTCCGATGTAAGGGAACACTTATTTTTTGATAGACGGTAAAGAACATCATTATTTATAGTGAAGTTGGGAAGACTAGCTGGAGATTTAAGGCAAGTGTTGTATTTATTTTTGTACCAAGAGTCAGACGTTTGAGACAATGAGTCAGACGTAGTAATGGCGTGCACGGGAACCGCACGAGAAAGCGCATCGGGGATGATATTGTCGACACCCCGCCGGTGTTTTACATTAAAGTTGAACGCCGATAGCCTTACACCCCAACGGGCCAACCTGCCTGTTGGATTGGAAAGCGACATAAACCACTTTAAGGATGAGTGATCCGTATAAACGGTAAAGGTCTGGCCATTGTCCAAATAGCATCGCCAATGTTCTAAGGCAGCAAGAACGGCGAGTGCCTCCCTCTCGGTTATGCTGTAATTACGCTCTGGGCCTGTCAAGGACTTGCTCATGTAAGCTATAGGATGTTCTTGTCCGTTAATTACTTGACATAACATAGCCCCTATGCCGTAATTACTCGCGTCCGTGTGCACCTCAAAGGGAAGATCATAATGAGGGCAAGATAAAACTGGACATGAGGTAAGACTACGCTTGAGCGCTTCAAAGGCGGAATTAGCTTCCGCAGTCCAGACAAATGGAGGAGCGCCCTTCTTGTTGGAAGTTAACTTATTTAAGGGCCCTGCGATCGTACTAAAGTTGGGTACAAAACGTCGATACCATGAGGCAGTACCTAGAAATCTTTTTATGTCCTTTTTAGAAGTTGGAGTGGGATAATTTAGTATTGCCTCAACTTTTTCTGGGTCAGTACGAAGCCCTTGAGTGTCAATCACGTAACCCAAATATTTTAAGCTCTCTCTGAAAAATTGTGTTTTTTCATAATTTATCGTCAGGTTAGCCTGTTGTAGTTTTTCTAAGACACGCAACAATAGGGACACATGACTTTCGAAACTGTCACTTACGCAGATGATGTCGTCTAAGTAACAGAACACTTTAAGCTCAAATTCTGGGCCAAATAGCATATCGACCAACCGCTGTTGAGTTGCAGGAGCATTAGTGAGACCGAAAGCCATGGTTTTAAAACAAAAAGATCCACGATTAGGGACAAAAAAAGCTGTCTTTCGACGGTCCTCCGTAGCAATAGGAATTTGCCAAAAACTCTTAGATAAATCTATGCTTGTTAAATACTTAGCGTCTTTGAGGTTATCTAAGATTTCCGATATGTATGGAAGGCTATACGCGTCTTTGACTGTCACGGAATTAAGTTTGCGGCTGTCTAAGCAAAACCTTGGCTTGCCGTCTTTCTTGTTTACCACAAGAATAGGAGATGACCATGAGCTCTCACACGGTTCTACAACGTCCAGCTGGAGCATCTCATCTACCTGGTCATTAATAATCCTATTCTTCTCTGGCGACATACGGTAGTAACGCTGTCTTATAGGTGTTACATTACCGGTATTGATACGGTGTTCAATCATTGAAGTTCGGCCAAGACCTTTTTGTTCATAAGATATCGCCTTAAAACGGTCAATTACACTGTCAACAACAGTGCGTTGACTAATATTCAAATTTTGGTAGGGAGTGAGATGAGACGACTCCTGAGTGTTAGTATTAGAAGTTCCCTTTATGTTCATAGAGCCAATATATTTGGGACATAACTTGAACTTCCGCCAAAAATCTATACCCAGTATTAAAGGAGTATCCACCTTTGGTACAACATACGCCTTGATGGTATGATTTTGATCCTCAAAGGTCACTGGTAGGTTAATGTAGCCAATACTGTTGAGGCAGTAACCTCCAGCTGCAATTATATTGATTTTGTCATCTGTTTGCAAAGACAGTTTAGAGTCAAGGAGTTCAGTGTAGACATCCTTGTTGATCAATGATACAGCCGCCCCTGAATCCAGCAACCCGGCAACAGAAGCGTCATTAATTTTTACATTTACGAAAATCCGGTTGTCATTATTAGTTGTTGCTTGCAGAATTGAAGTTACTTTGTAGACGCTAAAGAAGTTTTTTATGAAATTTAACCAATTCTGCCAGTCTGTAGCATCAGAGTAACTGCAATTCTGCTCTAAGCGTTTTTTGGTTCTTCATTAGTAGAAGAAAGTTGTTTCTGGCAGTCAGGGCAGTCGTGAAATTTCACCCCTGGACGGCCGCAGCGGAAACAAACAATAATTCTTTCTGCAGTGCAGTTCCTTAATGAGTGGGAGTCTACCCTGCAACGCGGGCAAAATCTTGGTCTTGCATTAATCGTGCCAACGGGTCTGGCCATATTTACCGTTTCAGCAGGATAATTATTCGCAGTACTTTGTTTTGCATATGAAGCAAAACGAGGCTTAAAATCGTAATTCCTTGTAAAAGGCTGTTTCTGCACAAAGGGCCTGTTAATATTATTTGACGTAGAAGCATGTGCGTAGGCAAAATCCGGGGCTAAGGTTTCCTGTGTCACTTTAGGGGGCTCCCGATACTGTGACATACGAGATTGAACACTTTCAAAGTTCTTGCATATTGTCCGTAACTGGTCAACGTTCTTGATATCAGGGCAAGATGTTAACACATTGGCATAGCAAGGACGTATATTATGTAAAAGTATATCTAATTGATCCTCCTCTGATAAGGTTCTGTCCAGTTGCGAAAACATACCTGACATAATGGAGAGATAAATAGTAATATTCTCTCGCGGTCCTTGTGTACGAGCCCTTATTTCGGCCAAAAAACGGTAATCATAATCCGAATAGCTAAAGTCTTCCCTGAGCCTGCTACAAACTTCGCCCCAAGAATTGACTTTGTCTTGTATACCGCGAAACCAATGCAAGGCATCCTCGGTGAAAATCTCCGTAGCAAAGGATAGTACCTTGTTCGATGGTATGGATCTCGCTTTAATAAAATCAGTAACACTCTGAATGAAGGCCCGTACACAAGTTTTACCGTTAAACTTTAGTTTTGATAGTTCTGTTGTCAGCCCACGATCACAAGTAACGGTAATCTGTCCAGGATTATCTTCAAAAATGGTGCCCGTGGCACCAGGATTGAGCTTATTGAGGGATGCTCTATAAGATTGGTATTGCTTATTACACTCATTGTAAGCAGATAGGACTTCTGGCTGGAGCGTCGAGTCGAGCCGGTTGAGACGGTGGTAAATATGATTCATCAAGTTATTCGTTCTGTCTAAAAGACTTTTTTCGTAGCAGTCATTTAAAGATTTGATATATTTCGCCACTTTCGTTAAGCTCTCGTCTAATGCTGCCACATCATCTAGCGGATCAAAAGGCGATACTAAAATATCTTCAGAAGGATATACCCGAACAAGTCTTGTTATTTGTTTGCGCAAGTCTAATACAGTTTCAGCCGGGCTTTCTCCTCTAATTTCTACCTCGTAAACGAGTTCCGTTTTTTGTAATGACAAAAATTTTATTTCGTGAGACATAATTGGTGCCTACTCAGTGTGAACAAAAAAACAGTTTGGGTAAATTTGAACAAAATATTAACTACTCCGCTCTGTTACAATGAGAAATAAATGAAAGCAGTAACTTGTTTTTCCTGTTAATTAATTGAAAATGAGTACTAAGAAAGTAAAAGAAGGAACACCAGAAAAAGAAGAGAAGTAGAAAGCAGTAATAAAAACGCTAACTACAAAAAAAAATGCAAAATAACAAGCGCAACTAGTGTCTACAGTGTGCTCACAAGGTTTCGGTTTTTATCGATATCGATAAAATACCGTCATCCACTCTCTAGACTCTAGTTGCAAAGCACATATAAAATAAAAACAAGACTTCACAAAATACGCACACAAATCAAACTACTCAACGATCCAAATTTAAATATACACCACCTGATACCAAGTTGATGGCGCCACTTGTAGCGTTTGGTATCTAGGGCAGTGATGAGCTAATGAATGGGTACCACAACGTTACAAAAATAGAATTTATTCAACTAAGTAAGCTATGGGTCAGGTACGTGGGTCGAGTAGCCTTCTCAGGCGGTAATATAAATTGGATCGCCGTGTAGCTGGTCGGTACTGTCCTGGGAGCTCTGGTGTCCGGCGCGAGGCGCGAGACAGCGACGGAGGCGAATCAACGCCCGGCAGTGCAGGTTTCTTGACGGAAATAACCCGTACCTCGAACCCTGGAAATTATTTCCAACTTATTAGGCACCGCAATTAATCGATGCCGTGTAACGTTCCGCCTTAATTGTTTTGTACAAGCTCATCACTAATTCGGTTAGGTAATACTCCTTGAATCTATATGTAGGTATAGTTTGTTTGTGGCGGACGGTGCACGGCAAATCAGAACGGAGCAAAGTTGGGCTTAGGAGAAAATAAGCTTAAAAGCGTGAGATAAGATTACTTACTATGTAACTCATGACAACAATAGATGAGTAAGTAATTTAATATACTAATAATAAATCCTACTGCCTATATACAGAGGATATGAGCATTCAGAATGGCATGGTGTTGACATTAGTCTGCATGACGCAATAAGCAAGCTACATTACATGTTCCTTAAAACTAATAAGTAATACCTACACTTAAGTATTTGTTCAAACTTACCCAAAGCGGGGGAAAACACTGCACTTATTAAAATAATGCCGTAGGGCCGTAACTACACAAGTAGGTAACAACAGCGTTACAACTATTGACAGCAAGGAAGGTATTAAAACTCCGTAAAATCGCGAGACAAAGGCGGCCAACTGATAACGCGCGCAGGAGGGGCGTGCGTCCAGTGCCGGAGTCTGTTCGGGAGTGATGTGGCTAGTAGCAGCGGCCGGCGGTGCGTTAGAACATGGCGGATCGAGGTCGCGAAAACCGGCTCGTAGAGAACAGGGAAAGTCGATAGTATCGATATCGGTATCGATAACTATTAGTTAGGGTTTCTTCGTTAATTGTATTTATGTAAGTGTTAACTGTGTGTTTGTTTTAGAAATAGGATAATATGTATGATACTAAATTGTAGATTTACTGTTTTGTTATGTACATTTTGATTACTACGGTTAAAGTCATATATATGAACCTAAGTAATAAAATAATGCTACAAGGATAGTGTCCACTGCCTGGCAAGAATTAGAATGTTGATGGGGGAATAGGCAGGGTGAGTGTGGACTTCACCCCAGAGGGGTTTATGGCAGTCCACACTCTGAGTGAGACTCTCAAGTACTGTCAACACAATAGTAGTTCTTTATTCATTAACTCACACGGTATATATACGAGTATACATCTCGCACGTACTTAATCTACGGCACGTATTATACAATATCTAATCGCTAATTTAGAATGTGCCTTGTCGGCACATATCTCCCGCCCTTACAACAAAAATGGGATGAAATCCCATTTCCTGCTAAATTACTAGTCACATACATATGAGAAAAGTAGGTAGTTACCTACACACTAACAATCAAATCAACTAAAAAAACAAAATATTTATGTACTTAATATAATAGCACACGCATTTCTAAGCTCGTTTTCGGATGCTTGAGAAATGTTAAACTTGCTGTGTGTATATATAAGACCACAACATTTATAAAACAGTGCGAAAGAAAGTAATTACAATAGTCGTGTATATACAATCCAGGCTTGAATTACCTTTTCGGTCAATTACAAGTTGGGCTTAGCACAATAAAAAAATAAATAGAGGCATATAGGCTCAGAGCAGCAGCTTATCTCATCCTGGGCAATCGTCATCCAGGGCAATGTTACATACAGCATAATAATAGAAAAAACAAAATCATGATTAGTTGCCTAAATATAAGTAACACAATTTAAAATAGCATGTTAAGTAAATTACCTTGAAAAAATGGAAACCGTGTTATAAAAATATGCTGACGACGCGACTCCGCGACCTTGATCTTGACAAAAAACTATCGATATACTCGTATTTACCTACGCTCAGCGCTGCGTCGACATTTCACTGCGCGTACTGTGAATCGTTTGTTCTGTCTAATTATGATCAGTTGAATTTTCTACAACTGTGTTGCGTTGCGACGCTGTCTTTGTAATGAGTGACGTCTTCGACCTTACACTTATTCTTTGCGCAATTTTGGAGGCAGGCTTAAATGGCTGCAAATTCTTCATCCAGTATGTCCCCGGGCCGTGTCGCAGCAGGCTTCGCACCATGGACGCTGCTCGATGGACGGCGAAAATGTCGGCCACGATTAGTGTGGCACGAAGGCGCGTGACAAAATGCACAATTTGCTGTTTTAGGCTTCTTGGCTTGTCGTGTGCGCTGTAATATGAATTAACATATTGACGCTGCTTCTCAGTTATGTCTTCCTTGTCGGAATATCATACTCGATGAGAAGGCGTTTGAATGGGGTCCTGGAGAGAAAAATGAGAATGCGTTTTCAATCTGGTCTCTTCATCAACAAGGGCGTAGCTCCAGTCGGGAGCGCGTTGTTCCGGTCAGGAGCGAATTATTCTAGTCGGGAGCGTTGTCCAACTGTTTCAATCCGGAGCGGCGCGTTTCTTCAGGCGGGTGCAGCGTGTTTCTTCAATGCGGCGCGGCGTATTTCTTCAGGCGGACGCTGCGTGTTTCTTCAATGTGGCGCGGCGTATTTCGTCAGGCGGGTGCGGCGTATTTCTTCAGGCGGGTGCGGCGTATTTTTGTCCCCACTTTACCCGATGGTTGCGCGTTCAGTCGTCGGAAGCAGGCGTTTTGATTTTGTTGCCAGATAGTTGCGTGTTCAGTCGTCGGGATGCGGCGTGTTTCTTCAGTCGGGCTTCAGCGATGCGTGTTCTTCTTGTTTCAGTCGGGGTCACCACTTTTCCAGACGGTGGTGGTAAACCTACTACAAGTGGGTATCAAATATGTACATGAGGAGGTAAATTTTTGTGTGTCGCTTCCGCTTTTTAACCTGTTACGAGCACTCACACAAACGCTGAGTTATTTGAGTTCATAAAATACGATTGAGATGTGAAGCTAATATAAGTTCCTCTTTTCTTAATTTTTAGGGTACCGTAGCCAAAATGACAGAAATGGAACCTTTAAGTTTCGCCATGTATAGACAGACGTCTGACAGGTTTTTTACGGAAAAACTATAAGGTCTATATGCCACCGTTAGATTGTGAATACCGTCAGTTTATAATCTTACTCGCGATTTTATAAACTGTCGAAAAATTGTGTACGGTCAAAACCGAAGATTTTTCGTTAGTTTATAAACCATCAATGTCGAATCGTCAAATTTTGAACTGAGATCAAATCGGTTTGCTACGGACGGAACATACACAAAGACTAGGTAGGTTAGGTTAGGTAGGTACCTTTAGTTGCCCGAAGGGCAAACCGCCCAGAAATAGGAGCCCCGCGCAGCGGGGCTCCGTCGATACTCCCCGATGACGAAATGAATGGAATTAAATGTCTGGATAAAAAAACTATCTGCTAAGCTGATGCAAGTGAAATACTTCGTTCAACCAATCAGCGCACACTGGCACAGGGTGCGTTTTGCGTCGTTCCAATTTAATTCAGCTCACAATTTGACGATTTCACATTTGTAGATTATAATTTACCGAAAAAATATGCGTTAAATTGTGAACGGTTTTGACAGTTCACAATTTTTCGACAGTTTATAATATCGCGAGTAAGATTATTAAACTGACGGTGTTAATAATCTAACGGTAACATATACATATGTTTTAATTAAGTCGAGCTACTACCCTATTTATTGTTGGTAGGTAGTAAATCGCAATTTCTAGCTAAGTTTTTAATGCCTAGTTCTTAAAGATCGTTGATTAAAATCTATTATGAAGAGGCAACGTAGCTAATATAGCCACTTGAACAATGAAGCTTGACGGTTCCAATATCCATCTACACTTTCTTTAGTTTAGACGGTAAAATATCTGTAGCTTCCGAGCAATTGTTACCGACATACTGGTTTCTACGGTGATAATGGAATATCAACTCTAATGCGGAAAAAATAGAGTTTTTTTTTTACTTTGATAGAAGGAGTCTACAAAAAAGCAATATAATAGACCGTCTACAAGTATCTTATTTATTAACTTATCCCCGAGAAACTTAAGAGTCCCAGGAAGCTCGACTATCCATGCAAATGTAAAAAGATTGGAAGAAAAGAAGTTCAGTATGAAACACTTCTTCTGTTTCTATATTTTTAGGGTTCCGTACTCAAAGAGTAAAACGGGACCCTATTACTAAGACTTCGTTGTCCGTCCGTCCATCCGTCCGTCCGTCCGTCCGTCTGTCTGTCACCAGGCTGTATCTCACGTGTGCGGAAAAGAGCACTTTCCGTGCATATGTCGAAACTTTAAAGAGCCATATATGTACTGTAAAACGTTGTACGATACACGTGCGAATAGATAATTCATTCATCACCACTCGTTGCGAATTTCCTATTTTCTGCACTTGTATCGTAATTACGTCATACCTGCCCATAGTAGCAATTACCGCACGCTACGTGTGCGGAAAATCTCACTTCTTGGACAGGGAGAGACGTAAAATGTTGTACTCACCACGGACGGTAATAAAGAAACCCTTCAGCTCGGGCTTCAAATACCTGCAATCTGAGACATTTTTTGTCTTAGAAAGAAAGAAAGACATAAATAAATAAACTTTATTGCTATAACCATAACCTTAATTCAATGGGTCCCAAACTCAGCATGTGCTGGCCAGAAATTACCAGCGCTGGTTTTCAGAATGGTCCCACAAAAATAAATACAAAACTACTTAATATTATTAACAGGACGGCACAGGACGGTCACAAATACAAAATCGCCCGCCATACTTACCGCCCTTTGTAAGTAATGTACTATAGGTACATTTTAATTCAAAGGAAGTCGAATAGTGTCGCACTGCTTTATATGAAGTATTTAAATATTGTGTGAGTTTGGATATTTTTAACTCAATCACATGAAAATTAACGGCTTAACAGATTAAGATTTCATTTGGCATTGCAGCAGGTCGATCACGTAACGCATTGTGCGCGCGTCAGGTAGATCTAAATGTCACTTTTTATATGGAAAAATGACTGTTTTCCTCAAACGTGCGTTCGGAACGTTACGTGATTACCCCTCCGTAACGTTTCAAACGCGCGTTAGGACAATCAAACTGTCATTTTTCCATATAAAATTTGATCGACTAGCTGTTTTAATTTAAATTTTTGAGCATGTTCAATAAATATATTTAGATTATTTTTGTCAATTCAGTCACACAAATAAAAAAAAAATGTGTTGTGGAATGAAAGGCAGGCTCGCGAGATCAACGGCTTACAGAGTCACTAGTTGTAACTAACGCATCACATGGGTCCATAATATGAAATATAGATATTCGAGTAGATATTTATTTTAAAAATAAACCTAGTATGAGTTTAAAACAAGTTGAAATATACCATCCCTAATATAAAGAAATCCTAGAATCTCTACATACATTTCACAGACATTTTAATCTCCCGAACATTATTAAAGGATGCTTAGTAAAATCATTCTACAAAACGTTTGTTTTGTTGTTGAGGACTAAGCTTAGCACCTTGAATGGCTTGAATAGAGTTATCAGAATGGAACACGGGTCTTTTAATACAAACCCGTTTGTGAACAAGGGGGCCAATGTGCCTTAATTAATTAATCTTAAATCAAATTTACATTTACACTTAATGCGTTCAAATTATTGCATGAATTGTTTTTTGATTCCTGCAAATTGTATGCCTTAATTGTTTTAAGACGGCTCAATGCTTTTCAAACTAATATAAAAAGGTCGATTGTTCCACAGGCTGTGAATAACGTAAAAATATCTGTGATGATCGATTGTCTATGTACGTTATCTTCGTTAAGTAGATCTAAATGTCATTTTTGGTATGAAAACGTTACGCAATCATCCGTTTAGTAAGAGCGTTGTCCCGGTGAATAACGATGCGGCAAGTTCGAGTTCTGCATATAGATATTCATCTTTTATTTTCATCTTTTATTTCAACATCAGAGTTGATATTGCGTTTGTTTTGCTGCAAAAAGTCACAGTGTGTATACACTCAAGAGCAAAAGTTTCGGGTCACCCTAAATTAAATAACCGCATTAGGTTTTTTTAAATATTTTATACTGGTCTTGGCGCGCTCCGAACACACATTCAGAATGCCATTGTTTTGAAGATAATTACTTATCAGCTCAGATGAAACAATTTCAACTATGTATAATGTGGGTCGATCACGTAACTTTCCGTACGCGCGTTAGGTAGATTTAAACGTCATTTTTGAAGCTTAAATCTATCCCCTTATGTCATTTTTTTGGCATCCGACCCTAGACGGTGAGTGATCTGTACTGAATGAACGACTGAATGGAAATCCCATACTAAAACGAGGAATTGAAGAAATTATTTGCAACACGTAACTTTTTGACGGATAAATTGTACGATGAATCATGTCAATTACTGACTGACAAAGTCATCATATCTGTCATGTCAAAAGAATCAAACAAATTGTGAACAAAGATTATCGTTATAATACATTAATTTTAAAGTGATATATTTCAAATTGAAGTGTTATTTGAAATGCCGCCGAAATACTCGATGAAGTACAAAAGTACCTACAGAATATCAGAAGCACTAAGCAAACAATGAAAAGTAAGAAGTGGTAAATGTCATATGGTATATACCCACATTTGTTATTGATCTCACTTAATTTGCTGTGTTATGTGCTTCGTTTCAGATAAAGCAGATCTCTAAGATGATCATGCGATGCTGAGCATCAACGATAAGGAGAAAAAGAATTTAAAAGCTGTACCGACGGAAAGAAATGTTGGCGGTGCCGATGTACAATTGTACATGATTCAAATACAAATAGGGTGCACTACAGAAACATGCACCCAGAAACATGTATGTTTTCATATGCGCGCCCTACACGTCGGTACGTTTGACGCCATGTGCGTTGCTTCATACATGGATGTCGATCACAGAATAATTTACTTATTCTGTTATGTCGATGTAGGATAAGTAGGTTCTCATGAGGTAAGGGCTCGGCCATTCACAATCGCACGACACTCTGTCACCGTGATATGGTGCGGCGCGGCGCCGTAGGAGCTATCGTTGCAGCGCCGTACCGAGTAAAAGCTCACAGTCATCATGTTCCTAGCGTTATTCCCGGTTGTGCCCTAAAGGAGTCCGGGGTCCGCTTTGACACCTAATCCCGAGTAAAAACTCACAGTATTATACTCGTATTCTACGGTGCCGCAACGTCAGTTGATTCGATGCTGTGTGTGTGTGTACCATTGGCAATGTGATATTTTGCTTAGTGTTGGTACCACGTGACACCGTGCATCTACATAATACGGTACCGTAGAAAAGACGTTGCCACTTCGTGAAAAATATAAACACACGGCGCAGCAACATGCGTTTCCACGGGGTGCCAATCTGCGCCATTTCACGTTGACGAAGCCGTGCCGTGAACATGGACCTAGCTAGCCCTAAACTGCAATTCATTTATTATACTTAGAGTTCCATAGCCTGCCGCATTAAAATATTGCCTGATTTAACATATTATTTATTTATTTCTTAAATATCATATCGGCTTAAACTCAGTTTCAAATGAATACCACAAATGTAGGCACCTTCTTCGGTGTAGTTAGCAGTAAGTTAGCAGTTTGTCGCTGATGGCCTGCCTCACAAGAGGCTGAACACCGCGTGTATACAAGACATTAGTTGAATTGGCCGAATTGCATCAAAGTACCTAGTCCATTCAAAAAGTAACTCTATCGTCCAAGGTTCCAATTCCATTGACAGTTTTATAAACATACAGTGGGCCACATTAAATAATGTCAACCATACCGTATAACTACCGTGTCGTGAACTGCCATACCATACGAAGTTGTGAAATGGGTGATGGTGACAAGGTGCTAAGGTGTGCAGCTACTTATGAGTTCGTCTGTACAACAGCCAGTGGCGCAGTTTCCGTTTGTCTACCTTTCTCAAAATCTCCTTAAACTGCTGGTGGTCAATATTGTAGTAATAAATGTAAGTACCTATCAAATCAAAGTTAAACACTCGTGCAACAATGTGTATCGCTTTCGGTTTTAGGTGATCCGGAAAATCTGCAACAACGTGGATGATGCTTCTGCTTTTAACTACTTTTCTGGCAGAAAGGCCTTTTATGGTTTTTCCGACGATCAAAAAAGTGGCAATAGTCATCGCGATTATGGCTTGTTGTCTACACATCGTGTTCATTTAGTGACTGTCGTCTTTTTAAGATACAACTTAGTGCTATATTTTTGCTAAAATAACCAGTATCGGAATTTGCATTAAATCAAAGTAGTTGGGTCCATATTCAACGTCATCACGGCGTAATTTCGTCATTATTATCTCAGCAAATATTATCAAAATAAATGATTATTAGAATTTGCTTTGGTTAAAAACGTATAAACACAGGCTTTGAGTTTTATTTCATAAAAAATCTTGTGTTTTGTCAATCTTTTACGGCGATAATCATGAGGTGATAATACCTAATGACCTTGAGCGTTTCAAACCACCGGAGATTAAGGAGATTTACCTACCCAGTTGCTGTAAGTTCAAATATCATGAAACTTTTTCAAGAACTAAGGTAAGGTCATATATATCTAATTAAAGATGTATTGCCTACGATGTGTAAGTACCTATTTTATGGCTTCATACCTAAAAGCTGTATTACTTTTATCACTAAAGCGCAAAATTATTGAAAAGTAAGCCTAAGTTAACTATCAAGTTAACTTATTTATTCTAAGAGTACGCGTAGTAAGAAGTCGAAAATAGGAGAGGAGTGTTCGAGAGATTTAGGCATCTTACCAAAAATCAAACGATTTTTTCATTGATGTGGGCCCAACATTTAAAATTATACTACCCATCATTTTGTCTATGGACACCTGAATAAGATGGAAATACACCATGCTCCCTCTAATGCATAATCAGAGGCGTATTTAAAGATTTGGCGCCCCGGGCCAGTAAGTTTTGCCGCCCCGGGCCAGTAAGTTTTGGTGGCTCGCGCCACCCCTCGGAGCGGCTCGGGCCGCCCCTCGGAGCCTGCCGCCGCGGGCCATGGCCCCCTTGACCCTAGGGTAAATAAGACCCTGTGCATAATATTTATAAATCCATCAAAAAGTTCGAACGTAGTCGTAGTGTATCATTTGCTAGATTAAACCAAAGAGGTCTTGTAAAGAAAACAGACAATGAGTCATTGAAAACAAAGCATAATCACAGTCGTTGACAGTTTGAAAAGTCAACTAAGTCAGGAAAAATTTGGAAGATTTTTAATGTAAATATAAAGATAAAAACCGATGTAGTTACAATAGGGGTGTAGACTTAAAATTGATTATTACTTCAAAAGAAAGAAGGCAAAAAATTATGCCTGGTGACGAAAATCCCATTCAAATATCTCAAAAAATTACGAAGCTACAACCGTTGCTTTCTAGAGAGAGAAAACGCTAGGGGGTAAGTACTTATAGATAAGTACCTATAACTAAATATGTCATATTATGATACTCAGCATTACGTTATTTGGCTATTCGACTGATTCATAATATCTCGAGCTTAGCGACAGTTTTCACTTTGTATACAATTAGGTAGCCAATAATCATCATCATAATATCATGGTACCATCACGTTGATCTGATGATGATTCATCATAACCATGGCCTGGTGTTGTCTGTGACTTTACTATGTATGTTATGCTATTATCCTGTTCTGTGACTTCACTCTACTCCCTTGCTGGGCAGTGGGCACATAACTCCTCTCATGGTCCTCATGGATTAGTAGGAATGGACATCGTATAGTCCCCATGCTAGCCCGTGCCATGCCCGACCTTTGAATGTCATCGCAAATGTACGCTGAAATTTATCTTTCACCGAAATGCTAAATATATTATTCCGTATACACCTAAGTTCTGCATAACGCATTAGTACGAGACAGGATCACAGGATTTAAACTTTCAGTATGATTAATTGCATTCTAAGGTATCTGCGGTCAGCTTACGATATGAGCTAATGTTTTTGGCGTAGGCACTCGTTAGGGTTCCGTACTCAAAGAGTAAAATGGGACCCTATTACCGCCTAGACTCCGCTGTCCGTCCGTCTGTCTGTCACCAGGCTGTATCTCACTGATACCGTGATAGTTCCAGTTGAAATTTTCACAGATGATGTATTTCTGTTGCCGCTATAACAACAAATAATAAAAACAGAAAAAAGTAAATACTTTTATTGATAATGGTATGGAACCCTTCGTGCCCGAGTCCAACTCGCACTTGGCCGGTTTTTATTAGAGTCGTGTCTGGCCCCTTGCCGGCTAAATGGTTACTGGGTTTATGAAAATAATCATGACAGTTGAACATATAATGCATTTAACACGAAAACTATCACAGATAAGTAGGCATAACTAGTTAACGAGTAATAGACGACCATATTAAAATATATTGAAAACGGGTCACTCGCGTATTTTAGGTCGAGTTTAGCTGTATGTCTGTCTGTCTGTCCGTCTGTCCATCTGTCCGTCTGTCCGTCTGTCCGTCTGTCCGTCTGTCCGTCTGTACGTCTGTCCGTGTGTCCGTCTGTCCGTCTGTCCGTATGTGTGTCTGTCTGTCTGTCTGTCTGTCTGTCTGTCCGTCCGTCCGTCCGTCCGTCCGTCCGTCCGTGCGTCCGTCCGTCCGTCCGTCCGTCCTGTCCGTGCGTCTTACCTGCGGTTCGCGTGATAAATAATTCCGCCTCTGATGTAATAATCAACATAGCTCACTTGTATCACAATGTACTATTATAGATAATGGTACGGAACCCTTCGTGCGCGAGTCCAACTCGCACTTGGCCGGTTTTTTTTCTTCAAACGACTGCCATCAGACCCTACAATTTTGAAATATGGACGCTTGCCACTACAAAAGAATCACAAGTGCGCTGCCGACTCTTTATTGATTTGAGGATTCATTGTGTTGATAGCTAGATTAGCTCGAGACATGCAGGTGTCCTTGGAAAACAGCGCATCCACGGATGCTTTGGCTAAATCACCACCAGGAAGACAACATCAAATACCCACAAAGCAAGTAGGGGTATTATTATGGTTGCGGTCTTCTGTAAGGTGAAGGTACTTAATTCACCTGTTGGACTGCTCCAAATATAAGCCAAATAACAAATATATTATATAGTACACTTATACTTATTATGATGATAAAGAGTATACTTTAGGGGTGGCCTGATAAAAAAACATCATCAAGATCTGAAGATGGAAACCATGGATAATCAATGAAACTCGTTAAGTAGTATATATAGCGGTGTAGGTATACTCATATTATCAAAGCAATTTGGGTATATGTAAACAAGCATTTTCTTTGTAGCTTACTAAAATGTCTAGTATTCTTCAAGTGTGTGTTACTTATGGGATGGCAATTTAGGTATCAATAACTCATATAGCGATTTGGGTATTTCCTAAAGCAAGTTATGTATTTACTCTCAAATTTTCAAATTAAGAGAATTGGAACTGCCTGAAATGACCACAGATATCCTATGAAATTTCTCAATGAAACGTCATCATCATCATCATATCAGCCGAAAGACTTCCACTGCTGGACATAGGCCACCCCCAAAGAGTGCCAAAATGACCGGTCCTGCGCCACCCGCATCCAGCGGACTCCCGCGACCTTTACAAGAAAAATAAAATCAATGAATAGTTTTAGGTATTTCACAATGTTGACATATTGTTGAAGTAGCAAGTACTCGTAATTAATATGGATGTCAGATTTAAAGATGAAAATTGGACTAATGGCTCATGGACTATTGTCACCGTCACCACCCAACCCTGGAGTTGTTTGTGACTTCATGCTACTTCCCACGACTCGTCGAAGCAATTATTGCGATTTAGGTATACTCAATTACTCATAATAGCGGTATTTGGGTATTTTCTAAAGTAAATTATGTATTTAATCTCGTGAGTTACAAATGTATAGCGGTGGAACTGCCATAAATAAATACAGAGATCATATGAAACTCCTCTTGGAAAAGTTGGTATTCCACAGTATTGACATTTCGTTGAAGTAGCAACTGCTTAATGTCTTGAGAATACAAAACTTATGTTAGATTTAAAGATGAAGATTTGACTCATGGCTCATATACTATTGTCACCACCCTGCTCTGGAGCTGTTTGTAACTTCCTGCTACTTCCCACGGTTGGGCACTTTAACTGCTCCCATGGATGAGTGGTGATATTAATCTTTGAATTTCTTCGCAGATGCAGGCAGGTTACTTTACGTTGTTAGCCTTCACCGAAATGCTAAAGATATTCCAAAATAACAAAGGATTGATGCCCACAACATGCATCTGTAAGTGACGGACACCAAGTTATATACATCTTTGGTCAGAGTAATACTTTCACTGTGCCACAGAACTAATATAAAGTCATCGTCATCATATTCAAAACCAAAGAATATGCCACTGGGGACTAACCTCTATTCATGTATTAGATCGATATAAATACTTGTATTCTCTCGTCTCCACACCACCTTTACAGTACAGGTCTTCAAATTCATGTTCAATTTATTCATAAAGCCAATTTACATGTTATCAAGTACAGTCAGAGACCTACACACACTCTTAATTTATTAATAATAAAGTCGTGTGCAGGTCATTTTGAACACCCGGCCCGCTTAGCTATTTCTGCTGCTGACTGTACTTAAATAAAAATAAAAATTACACATTATAGATTATTCTTCTCTGATTCATGGCAGGGCACTATTTATCCCAATGCATGCCCAGCTTTAAATTTCTAGTAGGTTTCTTTACGATGTTATCGTCTACATACATACAAACATACATACAATCAAGCCTTTATCCCTAAAAGGGGTAGGCAGAGCACATGTAACTTGTTTTCCAGTGCTACTTTTAGCATAAATGTGGGTATAAAATATCGACAAACTGTGATACCGAAGTGATAGGTTGCTAGCCCATCGCCCACAACACACTTCAACCCTGTTCCCTTAGTCGACTCTTACGACACTCACGGGAAATAAGGGGGTGGAGCTATTCTAACCCGACAACACACGGGAATTCCCGTGTGTTATCTTTTATTTTGGTTAAACTAATAATCACTTCCGAGAGCTGCATTATATTAGTACACGCTTACGATTTGAAGCTACAATATCCATTTAAAATTGACACACCACCAATAGAGCAAGTAGTGGTATTATTACGGCTGCTATCTCCTGTAAGGTCTTGACTTCTGGAAGGTCGTAACTGGTGGAGGCCGTGCTTCCTCAGTTGGGCTGCTCCAAATATTAATGAGCGAGATGACATTCCGCTGTGCCCTTACTCTCTCAAACCCGAGTAGATATAAACATAGCATAGTAACCATATTTTATCGTAACGACCCTTTTTTTAACCAACTTCAAAAAAAAGGAGGAGGTTCTCAATTTGGTTGTATTTTATTTTTATTTTTATTAAGTGTGTTACCTCAGAACTCCGTCATTTATGAACCGATTCGTACCATTCTTTTTTTAATTGAAAGTATATGCTTCCAGGTTGGTCCCATTGTTTTCAAAACTCCAGTTGAATGATGGGAACCATGAGGAATTGAGGGAACTCCTCAAATATATAAGGCACGCGTGTAGTAATTTCGGTGTTTTCTAATATAACTCGTGTATACGGAAATCATAAATTTGGTGAAGTGGAAGTGATGATGAAGACCACAGATGGCTTGTGGCACTTGTCAATGATGTACTTCAAACTATAAAAGTACGTCACCGATTCCGATATCATTCCGTTGATATAGCAAACAAAGAGGTGCCAAAGGTGATTCTGAGATCCTTGAGGAATTGACGGAAGTCCTCAAATATTATCGGGCCACATACGCACCACATACATACACAGCGATATGGTTATTTTCTCTAATAATCAACGTATTTGCTCTCGGAAATCAGTTCATGTGGTAAATTGGAAAATAAATGTGGAAATGTTCATGTGGCTTGGCGGAGTACTGAATTGAAATCGGTTTAAACTTTGTTTTTAAAGTAAATTATCTATAAGTTGATATCAACTAGCGCTTCTTGTAATAAAAGGAACAAACTGAAATTTACATACGGCACTTTCAGGCAGAAAATAATAACACGACGATGAAACATGGTCTGCAGCAACGACTTTCATGTGATGCGAGGAGCATTGTACTCCGAATTAATGTAACACTATCTGTCGCAGTTGAAAAATATACATAGATAGTTAAAGCTGCTTTATATGGTAATCATTTATCTAAGTATTTCCATAATATTATGCAGGTATAGTCAATGCGGCTTACTTTGAATGCTCAGAATATGTCTTTATCGGTACTTAACTTACAGTAATTATACTTCGAATAAGCCGCTTGACTGATGTAAACTCATTAAAAACTATTTAGTGAGTCTGTGACCTGTAGAATCGCGAGCCTGTCTTTTTTTAATTTTACAAGCTTTTATTTATTTAACTTGACCTGTTCGTTTGTCAGTGTGGAACAAATCTTTCAACCTCTACCGATTGAGCTGAAATTTTGGGAATAAGCAAAGTTTGGATGATGATTCAATATTATGGTACCATCGCGCTGATCTGATGATGGAGACAGAATATGGCCATGGGAATTCAGTACTATAGCGGGGTAACCCCGTTGAGTTTGGGCTCCTTAGAATCGTCTATAATTGAGTAGTAAATAACGATATACAAAAAAATACAGTTTGCAATAAAAGCTTCTATCAAAAATGTTTTTTTCATAGAAACTTATTCTCTTATTACAAGCTTCTGTTTAACATGAGTTGTCGTTTGTTAGTTACTGTACGACAAATCTTGCGACTGAATTTGGAACCAGTTAACGTAATCCGATTGAGCTGAAATTTTGGGTATGAGTATAGTTTGGATGACAATCAATCAGATATTATGGTACCATCGAACTGATCTGATGATGGAGACAGAATGTGGCCATTGGAATTCAGTACCTAGGTACTTAAGGTGGTTCGATTGCCATACAAAGCGTTATTTGACATTTGCAGGCTAACGGCGTGATATTTTAAGAAACTTATGTAACAAACTTTCTTCAATTGGCTTCCCATTTACGCCAAATTCCCCCTTTCCTAGAATAAACTTGTATAAACTAAATTAATTTGAGAAAATTAGTTTTTCCAAAATATCACGTGACAAACCAATTTCTCAAATTAATCTAGTTTATACAAGTTTATTCTAGGAAAGGGGGAATTTGGCGCATATGGGAAGCCAACTTAAGAAAGTTTGTTACATAAGTTTCTTAAAATATCACGCCGTTAGCCTGCGAATGTCAAATAACGTTTTGTATGGCAATAGAACCACCTTAACCGACGTAACCCTGTTGAGTGTGGGCTCGTTAGAATTGTCTCAACGAGTAGTTGATGACAAAGCGGAAATAATTTACAGGGATGTTAATGTGCCAAAAAGACAAAATGCTGTTACGGCCTTACCCACAGGCTGGCTCCCTCGGCTAGGTATATTATACCTAGATCTGATATTTTATCCAATGAAAAATACCGCGATTCACAGATTTTAAAATTTCGATATTTTAGAAATATTCACGCGACTTTTTGTAGCGATACAAATGCGCGTATCACGAACGCGTGAATGTCGCAAGATACTATCCGTAGCGATAGTTCACCTGTCAAAATCACCTTTATCGTCACTGTCTCGCGTTTGCTACCCTTTAGAAAGTCGCTAAGTGCAACCCCTCTTAGGTATAAAAACCATCTGTCACTATACCCACAGTTGAAGTGAAACGCATGGGTACGCATGTTTAATCCTCGAGTTAAATGAATACGGCCAATAGTAATTAACTAAGTACCTACTATTGTAAGTAACTATAATATTAAATTAGCTAAAATAGAACTGCACCCCTGTAAAAAAATATATATTTAATTAGTTAAAGAGCGAATACAGCGGCAGATAAACCTTTACGGCTTTGTCCGCTGTACAAATGTTTTCTTTTGTATAGTTTTTTGTAGTAAATAAATGAAAAAAAAAAAAAAAAACACCAAAGCAAACCATGGTTGTTGAGGCACTCCACACGCCATCGGCACTAGCTCAACGCACAGCGATTGCCATAATACAAAAACGCTTCTTTTTTGGTTAATGGTTATTAATTACAGCAAGGAGCTACACGGGCGGTTTTACAAGACCCTCACAGACCTGCTCGCATCGGTGAACTGGCTACGTTTCGAGGATCTCTTCGGGGAAACCGAAGTTTTTGTCTATGCAATAGCGGAAGAAGTTACCATGACGTACAACTACCGGACATATATCTTGAAGGACAGTACGGTCGATATCTGTCTGGCATGCCACCGTCCCGGGGAGTCACTCAACTCAGCCATATTATGTCCGGTTATGGCCATCCTGCTTACGACGAGTACTTGGACAAGCATAATCTTGTAGCCAGGATTATTCACCAGCAATTTGCTCTGCTAAACGGTCTTGTTGACTTCGAAAGCCCTGACTATAAGTACAGCCTGTTCCAGTTCTCGAAAATGATCGTGCCACGCTCTATTTGGATCAATCCGTCATCACAGACATGACTATTCTAGCTAATATGCCTGGTATCGTGATGACAGATCGATCGAAACGCCAGCCAGTACTCGACGACATCACCAGCCCCCATGACGACAACCTTGTGAAGGCCGAGAAGGACAAAGCCAGCAAGTACCTAGAGGCAAGTCCTGGCTTACGAGGTAACCGCCATGTGGGATGTTGATTCGACGATCATTTTCCCAATTGTCGTTTCGGAAAACGGTTTAATCGCGAAGAGTCTCGAGCAACACCTTAAGAGACTCTTGCTAGATGGCTGGGTCAAGGGTTAGATACCTACAGAAGGCGGTACTCCTTGACACTGCACGAACAGTCAGGAGATTCCTCTGGTTCTCCCTTGTTAGACCTAACAACTTTAGCCCTAATGTTTCACTAGACCTAATGCATTTTCCTTCGAAACAGTGAACTTTTCGGGTTTACTTTGAATATCATCAAATATAAGTTAGGTTTGTCTTGCAATAATCCTATAAAGTTTACTATTTAAGAAAAAAAATCATTAGATCTAGTAATGCATTAGGTCTACTGAAACATTAGGGCTAAAGTTGTTAGGTCGAACAAGGGCGAACCGATTCCTCTCTCTACTGCCCTGATAACTAAAATTAAAATCAAAAATATTTTTAATTCTAATAAATAAATATAAAAAATAAAAATAAAAAAACTGGAAGCTTAAGCCCCGACTCGCTGCCAGCGGCACCCTTAGCTTTTTATAATGATTTTATGTATTGTATGTATAGTTTTAAGTTTTACTTTTTTATATAATTGTTGTAAAAACCTAACGTAATATGAAAGTTGAATAAAGGAGATATAGTTACCCTCTCTGACCTACGGCGCAACTACGCTGCTCAACTGGTTGAGCGAACGGGAACTTAAATTCCCCATAGCACACCTAGTTGTTTCATGGGGAAAATGTATGTACTCATGACACAATTTGACAGAAAGTTTGATCATTGGGAATTACTGATTTCCCTATGGCACAATTAGTCACCTACGATTGTTCCCCGGCCCAGGCACACAACTTTAATGTTTCAAGCAATTAAGAAAAGATAGGTATACGATAAATCGGTTTTCATGAAATTTTACTGTAATGTAGTATTTACTTCATTGCACGTAAAAAATCCATAAAGTGGTAGAATAAAATATCTAGAAAAAAAGATAAAGGTAATTGGGAGAACTTTTTCCCGAGTGGTTATTATTTAAACGGCAGATTCTAAAAACGGCAGATATTTGTACAGTTGCCTATAATAAAATACCTCTATTCCACTAAGTTAAACTGGAAGTTCAAACAGTTGAACTAATAGACAAAAATATTCCCCTTTATTGCTGTAGTACCATTGGATAGTACCATCAATGGAACTAGTGACACACTTGTATATCGCTAGTTCCATCGATGGTACTAAAGACCACAGTTCTTAGTACCATTGTCCGATAATAATAACAGTAGGTACTAGTGACACACTGTTGTTTTCAAGTACCTTTAGGAAAAAACTTCCTGGACATTTAAAAGTTTTATAATTCCGACACCTCCAAATGCAGTTATTATTTTTGTACTTGGTGTGAAAATAAAACTCATACCCATTGTACAACAATAATTTTCCGCGCCCTCGCACTATAACACTTACAACAGAATCATTCATTATTTCACCGGTTTAATACATTTTATTTACGCACAATTTCTTCCAGTAATACCTACCTATCTGGAAGTTGACACTTTTCAAAGTCAATGAAAGTGGATTGCTTATAATTATCATAGCATAGACTATGATAATATCTAAAACAAAATAGTGGCCAGTTTTTTTCCTAATGGTACTTGAAAACAACAGTGTGTCACTAGTACCTACTGTTATTATTATCGGACAATGGTACTAAAAACTGTGTCTCTAGTACCATCGATGGAACTAGCGATATACAAGTGTGTCACTAGTTCCATTTATGGTACTATCCAATGGTACTACAGCAATAAAGGGAAATATTCCAATTATTTCAACTCTTTAATGCAATCATTTCTAATATTTAGAAAATTTAAATAATTCGAATATTGTTGTCTAGTTCAACAACAAAGTTCGAATAAAGTAATAAAGTAAATATATTATTTTACTTCTGACAAAAACATAGGTATTTCAACCTCCTATTAATGCACGGTAAGGAATTAAATTTTATTAGGTATGTTAAATAATGGTCTCCTGGTACTTCGACAGCTTTGACGGACCCCCGCCCCGCGACTTTTTTCCCATTTTCATAACCAGAACCTCCTATTAATATATGGTCTCCTGATACTTTTTTCGGAATAATGATTTTATATTGTGAAATTCATCTTTTAGTCATGTTTAATGAAAAATAGTGGCACTTGCGAATTTTTAACATACAAGACAACTGGTGCTAAAAAAGCGTACAAAATAGTTATTTGTTATACAAGGGGGGAAAGTTGTATTTTACCTGCGAGTGTTCATTTGAAACACGGGCTAGCGAAAGGATTCCATGATTGACCACGAGCGAAGCGAGTGGTTCAAAAATAGAATCCTGAGCGTAGCGAGTGTTTCAACACACGAGACGTAAAATAACTTTTCACCCGTGTATAACACAAATCTTTTCACCTTACTACAGCAAGGAAAATAAGAAAAAGAGTAAAAAAAAAGTAAAAAAAACAAAAAAAAATAACAAAAAAATATTAAATAAAGTTTAAAAATAGTTTTAAAAAAAGTAAAAAAAAAATAAAAAAATTAAAAGTAAAAAAAAAAACGAAAAAATAAGTTTAAAAAGTTAAAAATAAAAGTTAAACAAAAATATGTCATAAAATATACCTACAAAAAACAAAAATAAACATTTAACGTTCTACGTCATAGTACTTTTAACGTTCTACGTCTACTTTCTTCACATGTGGATAAAAAGCGATTTTCTCAATAGTTAACAAACATACAAAAAGGCCTTTCCGAGCTAGTGAGGTGGAAAGGTATTTAATAAATTCATATATCACATTACGAGTATGTCCTCTTTTGCAAATGTTTTTAAAACAATAACATGATTGTTAATAACTTTAGTGTGCTATGGGGAATTTAAATTCCCAACGGCTCATCCAGTTGAGCAGCGTATTTGTGCCGTGTTTCTTAATAAGTATTGCGTGGAGTCATTGGTAACTTACTTGTGTTATGGGGAATTTAAATTTCCGACGGCTCAACCAGTTGAGCAGCGTAGTTGTGCCGTGGGTCAGAGAGGATAGGTACTTACATGAAAATAAATAACAATTCGGCAAATGCAAGACCACGTGGTAATGCATCATCAGAACGTGGTCCGTGTTTACTTTATTGGATCAGTGTAAAATGTAAAAATCATTCACTTTACGTTATTCCTCCAACTATCGTCATATCTATTTTATTGTAATTCATTAATTAAAATAGTTTTAAATAATTTTTGTTTTTTTTAACCACGAGAAAACTGATAACTATATAAGATTTTTTAATTATGTAGATATTTAATAGTACCTAGGGTGGTAAAACAAAGAATGTCTCAGATCGCAAGTATTTGACGCCCGAGCCGAAGGCAAGGCCGATAAATATGCGATGTGAGGCTTTCTTTATTACCGCCTGTGGTGAGTTTGTAGAAGATACGACAATAGAGAGATCTCTCAGGGACCGAAGTCCAATGAGAGTTGTTTGGATGTTATATTTATGCAATCGTCAGATTTGACAGAAGTGACGCCACATCAGCCCCCCTTTGAGACGGAGGGGTCAAGGATGTATGAAGAGTAGAGTGCAGCTTGCCAGTGCTCAAAGCCAGCGTGGCGAGCGAGCGCTCAGAGCCAGGGTGGCGAGGGGAGAGAGAGAGAGAGAGAGAGAGTCTGGCTTGCTGAGAAGAGTCGGGCGTCAGTCAGGATATTCAGAGTTGCGCTTATGTCCATTGTCGGGGTCACCAATGTAGAAGATACGACAATAGAGAGATCTCTCAGGGACCGAAGTCCAATGAGAGTTGTTTGGATGTTATATTTATGCAATCGTCAGATTTGACAGGAGTGACGCCACAAGTTCAAAATTTTACGTCTCACCCTAACCAGGAAGTGTGCGGTAATTGCTACTTTATGACCAGGTATGACGTAATAGTACATTACTTACCTAGGGCGGTTAAACAAAGAATGTCTCAGATCGCAGGTATTTGACGCCCGAGCCGAAGGCAAGGGCGATAAATATGCGCTCTGAGGCTTTCTTTACTACCGCCCGTGGTGAGTACAAAATTTTACGTCTCTATCTGGCCAGGAAGTGGGGTTTTCCGCACGCATAGCGTGCGGTAATTCCTACTTTATGGCCAGGTATGACGTAAAAAAATACAAAGTGACTCCACCCACTATACATATAAGTAATATAGATATTTTTTTTCGTTACTTAATTAGCTGTTGCGTGGGGCTCCTATTTCTGGGCAGTTTGCCCTTCGAGCATCTGAAGCTACCTAACGAACCTAACATACCCCTACCTAGCGTTATACGCGATCGCAACGCAATTTGAGTTTGAGAATAGAGGATTTTTTAGGTAGGGCAGATGTCCCGGTTCTGGCTACTGGGCCGGTTTTGGCCACTTTCAACTTTAAATTGAGTGTACTAAGATACCGAAAACTGAATGGCCAATCAGTCTTAAAGCGGCCACAACTGGGGCATCTGCCCTATTAATGGATTAGCGTGAAACTAAAAGTAGAAACAGATCCATTGATGGATTAGAGTGGAACCAAAAGTAGAAACAGATCCTTTTATAGATTTCTCCAGTGGATTAGAGTGGAAAAGACCGACTCCGCATCCCCAAAACTGAAATGCTTTAAGGAAAATTTCTACTCTCTTTCTTCGTCGAGGCGCGCGACGCACCTTCGCAAAGAGTTTTGCTAGCCCCCTGTTCGGTGTGTGCTCAAAGCAGACGTCCGGATACACCCTACCGACCCGTGGTCACACAAAGTTGCCACACCGGTTTGACCACGGTATTTTATTAAGATTAATTAGATCACGGGTAATGTTTATTTTAGCCTGACCCTAACCAGCCCGTGGTCAGACCAAGTTGGCACATGAGTAGTTAATTCTCTTTGGTAAAAATATTAAATCTAATGACTTCACAAACATTACCTCATACCTTTCTTTGTGTAAGCGTGGTGTGACTACGGATAAATAATAATATCCGTGATCACACCAGTAGTGTGGCAACTTGGTCTGACCACGGGGCTCTTGGAAGGTCATGTATTGTACCTACTTACGATCCCTGACACAGTCTGGGGCTTCACGACGGTAATAAGCACTAATTGTCTTATTTGAGCGTTTTTGGTCTAAACCTTTGAGAGCATTCGAATACGCCATGGCTACACGCACTATAATCTCAGAACCGTGTAGGTATAGAACCTTTGGCTTTTAGGGATAAATAATAATTTCAAATCTCTCGAAATCTTAATAGGTATTTATACGTTTCAATCGAAAAACAGAGAACTCTTTTATAGTTCTTGGAAATTTCAAGAATATAAATACAAGCTGTAGCGGCTCTAAAAAAAAATTAATATTTAAAAAAATATTGAAAATCAACATCCTCTTACCAAACTATTCGATATAAACTATCGATAGAAACTATGCACTACAATGAGAAATACGCTACCAGTTAGTTAAGAATTCCTTGTTTGATATTTATCTATTTATAGTTTTTAACATTGTAGGTACCATCTGCGCGGGTCTTGGCGTCAGTGTGATGTTAGCATTAATTGTCACCACCTTTGCTGCATAGTAGATGTTTGGGTTTAATTTGGAAATTATATTTTATGTGTTGTGGTTAATCAATTAAGTATTTTATTTATACAAAAACTATATATAAACACTATTTGGAATGCAACATTGGTTTTAAATGGTAGTTAAATACTATGAAGGTCTTCCGCCAAAACGTAACTTTGTCTTTGGTTATTTATCAAAATAGTGCGTTTCGTTTATTCCTGCTAATGCAGTTGATATATGTATTTGTAAAAATAATGTGAGTTTATTTATAATCTTGTATTTTTTTTCTAAAATCGTTGCATTAATGACCAAATAAACATTTATTTCAGCAATAACTTTTAAAGACAAACCATTCGTTCAATGGATTTCCTTTGCAATAACAAAACGGCGATACCCATTCACCTAGTGATCTGTACGGTCCCTGAACCGTTTTCGAACGTACGTACGGAGTTACGTGGTGCAAATTTTTGACAAGCGTCGGGTCGGCTCAAAAATGACATTTAAATCTACCTAACGTTCGTAAGAAAAGTTACGTGATCGACCCATGTTCTATCGTGTCAGACCGATCGCAACAAATGTAAAGTTGGTTTAAACAAAATACGCCTAGCCTGATACCTCCGGAACATAATACTGAGCCATTGTCCATACGTACTTTTGCGTAATTTAACCGTGAGCTTTATGAGCTATTTCGGTACGTTATTGTGATGGATTCCAATTACATAAAACGTGACCTTTTCAAGTTATTCAAAGGAAATATAACATTCAATATAATGACGGATCATAAATTTTGGACGGATAGATCGGGTGTATTCGGGATTGTTTTATACAAAAGTAGCTTTTCTGCGACTTCTTCCGCGTGGAAATCTTTTAAACCTCCCTTAGGGGATGAGATTTCCGGGATCCAAACTATTTCCATAACAAATTTCATCTCCATCAGTTTAGCGGTTTAAGTCGGAAAACGTAACAGACAGACAGACAGAGTTAATTTCGCATTTGTAGTATAAGTTCACCTTTGTACCAACTTAACCTATTTTGTCTGTATTTTATCATCAGTCTTGTGTGGATATGATAATGATTTATAACAGAGACCGATTTTCTGAATTACATAAACACCATTATGAAAAAATGTGTGTGTTTTTCATGTTGACACAAGAAAAGAAAGTCCCCGGAGAAGATAAAATACTAGCGTGGCCATTTTGACAAAACAGAAAGATGAAACTGTGAGTACATTAACCTCAGTTGTCTCTTTATTAAGACCCTGGTGGCAGCAATGGACTTACTGACAGAAGCACGAAGATATAAATCTGGTAGGGTTCTTGTTCAAATCACGGAGTGAGACAAACTCCGCTCGTAAACTGCGGTGTGGAAAGCCAGGGGAAACCACTACACAACACTTCCCTAAATCAATAAATTCCATTCGGAATCCTGTAGAATAGGTTGGAAAGTAATCCACAGACAAACCTTGCTGTTAAATATACAGTTAATTTTGAGGTTTTCACGGGATGGCCGTAGTTAACAATTGAATACCAATCTCATCTGAATATCAGCTGAACTCACACATACTTGCCTTTGCTGTAACGCAAAGTACCGCATAAACCCAGACGAATTACATGTCATTCCAACACAATCTGGAAGGTCTCACATTTGTAGATCAGTTCCTTGGAAAAACTGCAATGATTAAAGTAAAAGTTTTCTGTTTCCGTTCAAGTCAGTCATAATAAAAGACACTGCCCATAAAATTCGATGAAACAGGGAAGCCTGCAGAGTGAAACCATTGAAGCAGGTAAGATTTGCTTATAATAAATTCATTATACGGGGTTCCGTGGCCCAGTCTATTTATCACTTTCAGATAAATGAACATTCGGGCGCTGGCGTCGCTTCCCCTATGAAGTTAGCACGGGAGCCAAGTCCGAAAACTGCACAAATAACATCATATATCCAACTTGTTTAATGGCAGTATTTTTAATAATACTACATTATAATTATACGGTTGAATTCACGTATTAACCCTTTAATTCGCATCGTCTAGACGGCCAGACATGCCTGTTGACTGTCTTTTTGTATTTTTTCCAAACTATTATGACTTGAACTATGGACCATGGAGGGTATGTCACTACGCGTGACATGTTTCCAGATGTTCCAGAATTCCTCTTCAGGATGAGTGGTCTCTCGGGTTTTTTCGCTCCGCGTAGGTAGACTCGGTGGAATTTGATTACTTACGTTGATTCGGGGGGCGACTTTGATCAAATAGGGCTTTCTCCAAAATCATTGTTTTTACTTGTGGGTGAACTGTGGCAGTATATTAGTATTCTATCTTGCTGTATACTCGATTGAATGTTGTAAATTTGAAATAGTTCTGTTTTTATACTACATTCTAAATTAACAAAGTAGCCTCATTTTTTCCTAAAGTTACCCGGTTTACGTACTGAATGTGCTCGCCTCGCCCACCTCAAGGCTCGCCTTCGTCTACGTTTTGCTCTTGACAGCTTTAACGGTCGTGGTCATCATGAGGGAGGCTTGCGGCCTCATATAATGTAGCCCGCCTAGCTATGTCTCTCCACCGTCGATTCTCACTCGTGGATCATTCAGGCAATTAGCAGGTGACAGCAGACTTTATCTGGCCAGTCCATTGCTTAGGTGACCTGCCACGCGGGTCAGTGTTTTCCACGTTAGATCGTCATTTGTTATATCATCATCATTATCAGCCGAAAGTCGTCCATATTATGTGTTATGCCGTTACACGAAATTAGTTTCATCATAACAGGTGGTATATATTTGGTATGAATAATAATAAATAATAAATATTTTTGCGGACAATCTTACCCAAAATCAACCTAGTCCCAAACTAAGCAAATATGTTTATTTATTTATTTATATCGTAATTATGCGTTCGTTGTCTGAATTTAACGGTTTTCGGCAATTTTCTGTATAATTTACGATCAAAACATCTTCTTGTATGTTTTGTTTGATAGTTCCTTTTTTTCATTTCATTGTTCGATATACATTTTGACTTTACTTAGCAATGAACGAGTCAAATTTCCGTTTCATTCCTACTCGAATAGCCGTCGGTATGGGTTGTGTTGTAATTCGATCGAGCCAATTTTACCCTAATTGACGGTGAGCGAGAGAAATACAATCTACTAATAGCGGACAGGGGAGTAAAAATAGATACAAACTACTTAGTTGGCTATGCAGAATTGTATCTGCTAGTAAAATTAAATACCCGTAAACATAAGTTGGAATAATATTTAAAGTGAAGTTATAATACGTTACGCATTTCTTTGCCATGTCTGTGGCTCGGTTTCTAATACAACAAATTAACTTTGTCATTTGCTTTTAAATGTTCAATTAAACTGAAAATGTACACACCAAGTCAGATGTCAATGCAATCTGAGCCCCATTTTCGGATGTTTTTTTATTCGACGGTATTAAATGAGCATACGGCTTGCCTGATGGTGTGTAGGCTGTAGTGTGGGGCCAAAAAATAATTGAATTACAAATTAAAAATAACAATTACGACATGTAATTTGTAATGCAAATTACACATTACATTCCGTACAAATATCCAAACTTTCACGTTAATCATCTATATATAAAAGCTTGCGTACAAAAGGCGGCGGACTTAATCCCTTAAGGCATTATGTATCAATTCTTAATCATATAATTAGGAAAAGAGATATATTATTTAAAAAAAGCAAAAATAACTACTTTTTTAAAATGCTGATTTGAATTGTTTTTTTTTCGTATAATCATCACTCCAAGTAAATTTGCTCCTTTTTAGTTTACTAAAAAAAGTTTCCAGAAAGTAAGTTATTGAATAATTGAATTACAAATCAATGTTATTTCAATTACGAATTACTTTTATTTCAATTACAAATTACGAAGTAATTCAAATTACATCCTCGGCCCAACCCTGTTGTTGATTTACCTCAATGACATGATGTCTCTCCCTATCAAGCAGGCAGAGACTATCTGCTATGCAGACGTCACCGCTTTGCTATTCCATGACTCTTCCTGGGAGCGATGCTTTGCTGTAGCAGAGAGTGGCTTATCGGTGATTGCGGAATGGCTGGCTAACAACTTACTTTCCCTAAACATCCTAAACACAAAATACATATGTTTTCACAAAACTGCTGCATCTGCTCCCAGCTCACGCCCAGACATCAGGCTTTGTGATCGCACTGCGCCCATTTCATCTAACTCAGTGAACGGTGGTTAATAACTGCACCACTGTAAAGTACCTGGGTATCACTTTAGATGAAAATCTCAATTTTAACAAACACATCGAGGTTATGTTTGCTAGAGTCAGAAAGATTGTGTTTTTAATGAAGCTACTGAGAAATTCTGCTGCAATGAACCTTCTAAAGCTTGTTTATACCTCGATGTGCGAGTCGATACTGTCATACTGCATTGGGGTGTGGGGCGGCGCCTCCAGCTCTGCGCTCCTGCCTCTCGAGAGAGCTCAACGGTTTGTCCTTAAGGTTATGCTCAGGAAAACCCGGCTATTCCCAACGATCGCTCTCTATAAGGCCTCGGACGTCCTAAGCGTGAGGCAACTAATGATCCTACGAGTTGCTACTCACGTGCATAAAGATACGGTACAGTCTGAAGATTATACCACCCTAATCCGTAGGCGAGTTTTTAAAATACCGGTCCCAAGCGTAAAAACCACACATGCCAGACGTCTTCCAAATTTCTTGCACCCTTTTATTTATAATAAAGTGGTGAAGGCCTGCATGATATCGGATAGTACTCCACGCGAAGCAAAATCCAAAATTGTAAGGTGGCTAAAGGGTCTTAGCTATTTTGAGACGGAAAAACTGTTAGAGGTCGTAACATAAGTAGTTGTTTTAATAATACTCAACCTTGTAGCCGTGCATACATATCACTCAATTAAACTCAATTAAAGACACACACACACACAAACACACACACACGCGCATATAAAAATTCTTGTTTATTTTGTTCTTATCAAAGTTATTAGGCAAGCCTTATCTGTGACTGTATTATGTAACCGGCAAATAATTTTAAGTAACTTTTGTAGTAAAGTCATGTTGAAACCGAATCTGGCAGCCACGTGTCAGGCATAGCCTAGTGTGGGGCCGCAGGATAATCTGTACTGTAAAAAGGTTTTCTTTTAATAAACAATTTTTATTTTTTTATTTATTTTATTTATTTACATGTAAATACAATAACAGGTGTAATGCATTACTCGTAATTGTATTAAATTAAATTAAATTTGTATATGTATTACAAATGTAATTAATTACGCCCAACACTGGTAGGCAGACACCGCTTGTGACTCTAGAATCACAAGGGAGTTCCAGAACATTTATTAATTCGAAGATTCACAGCACATTCTTAGGAACCCACCAACACGAACACAGCACTATGGCGTCATTATGTCTCCAGTCTTCTCTAAGGTGGTACATACTTCCCTAGTTGAGCCTACTACTAGGTATACCTCATTCCAGATAACAAAAGAATAGGGATGATGACTAAGATTTTTTTACGATGCCATTCGAACCACCTTTTGCAGAGGAACAAATGTTTGTATGGGAGCAACTATAATTAAATAACATAAAGACCTAAAATTGAGACAAATATTGACCTCGCTAGCGGCATACTAACGCAGCACGCTTCATACTAATTGACACACCGAAAATTCTATTATAGTATACGACTTTTTATCTTTATAAAAACGAATCCACGCTTCTTCAAACAGTATAAACAAACAGATCATTATGATCTTCGCCCAAGACCAGCGGCAGTAGTAGTTAATATGTGCAGGACAGCGTTGATGAGAAAATCTTTTATAACAATGGCCCCAAAGCTGTATAATAAATTGCCAGAAACATGGAAATCTGAAACCTCCTCTAAATTTAAATATCTACTTTATAGATTCTTACTGGACAAATGTTATTATAATGTAGAGGATTATATTAACGACTCACTTGCTTGTGGTAGCCACAGCTACCAGAAGCAATTTAGGGCTGCACGAAATTGGTAGCTGTGGCAAGAAGTATGAGCGCCTTATTAAGAAAAAAATCAAAGCAATTTAGGCTACCTTTTTTAAAATCCGAAAAAGTGGTTAATGATACTACTACCCTAATTTCATTTTAATTTAATTTATTTCTATTGTTTAATTTTTATTGCTAAGTATTTTTAAATTCTGTATTTTGATATTTGTGACATGCCATTTATACTTAATATTTTTAAATTTGACATGTAAAAACTAGAAATTCGTACGCCAAAAGGCACATCATGGCTTTGTAACTATACAATTAATTCTAACATTCCATCTTTTTTTACCTGTGATGAACGAATAATGATTCTGATTCTGATTCTGATTTAAATGCCATCATCTTCATCATCATATCAGCCCAAAGACGTCCACTGCTGGACATAGGTCTCCCCCAAAGAGTGCCACAATGGCCGGTCCGCCGGGCGGTAATGGTCTTAAATGCCATACGATTTAATAAATAAAATAAACCGAACAAACATAGGGACATAGATAGTCGTACATACATCGCAAGTTAATACAAAGTTTGTAAAATATCTACAAATAATTTGATAATGAGGACATTATCTGAAATCGAATTTAAACTTTCGTGAGACATGTTTAAAATAATACTAATAATTACACGGTTACTAATAATTATCCGAAATATTGAACGGCCTCCGTAGCCCAGTGGGTAGTGACTCTGCCTACGAAGCTGGAGGTCCCGGGTTCGAATCCCGGTCAGGGCATTTATTTGTGTGTTTATCACGAATATTTGTTCCTGTGTTATGGATGTTATATATGTACATAAGTATCTATATGTATGTATCTATTATATATATCATCGCCTAGTACCCACAACACAAGCCTTATTGAGCTTACCGTGGGCCTAGGTTGATTTGTGTAAGATTGTCCCGTAATATTTATTTATTTATTTATATTTATTTATTGAACAACTCCCGTACTACAAAGTGCGATGTCTGGCTTCAAGCTATCAGTCAGCTACCATGATACCGCGAGATGATACAAACAACACCCACTGCGAATCGATAAGTCGTTAGTCGGCTTTGATTTCTATGCATACCTACCAATATTCAGTTAATACCTACGTCGCATTATCAATGCTTGGAGGTCTATTGTTTCAACATTAAAGCTTCTCTAGTTTCTTTATATTATAAGGAAATGTAGTAATGATAATTATTTTTAATTGCAAAAATGTAAGCAAAAATACTTTTAAAACGTCTCTATAGATGGCTATTTGGTTAAAAGTACCCGACTGCAGAAAAATAAAGTTTTTTGAGTATCTAACCTCATTCCAGCAGGTCGATCACGTAATGCATTGGACGTAAGTAGGTACGTTAGGTAGATTCTAACTGTCAATTTTTATATGGAATAATGACGGTTGGGTTGTACTAACGCGCGTTCGAATAACATTAGAATTTTAACGGACCAATTTGTCTACGTTTATACGTTAATCTAGATTCTAGGATGTCAAAAAGTAACATTGTACTAGCTTTACTTATTTCGATCATTAAGTGCTTATCCCCAAACACAACAATATCTACTAATGTTTTTGGGTGCCAGAATGGTTTTCCTAGAAATCACACGATTTTTTTAAATCTTATATGGAATAACTAATCGTACCTACCCGGTATAGTAAATTTTGTAAGCGAAGAGCGACGGACGCGGAACAATACCAAAATTGCTCAGCGCTGCGTGGCAAAAGTCTCGAAGCAAAATTGTCGATTCGCTAGAACGCTCCTGTTTATTTTGTGGGCTTTTAATTGTAACATTCGCTAGAATAGCTACAATACAAGCTATGCTCAAAGTGTTCTACCTTAATAGTTCTGTAACTAACTATTTTGGCTCAGTGAATCAAAAAGGGCCTTGGCCTCCGAAATGAGAGCACGCCACTTATCCCGATCCTGCGCCACATCCTGCCAGCTTTCAGCTTGAAGATGACGGAGATCCGCCTGCACGCTATCGCCCCAGCGATACCTAGGCCGGTAGGGCGGTGACCAGTCGGTCGGCCCAAGTACGCTCTCTTTACTGCCCGATCCTCTCCCATTCGCAGTAGATGACCGAACCAGCGAAATCTGTGGGATTTCGTTTTGCCGATGATGTTTGGCTCGACCATCAACTCCTCGATCTCGATATTTTTCCTGATCCTCCATGTTCCATCGTCTCTCTTGATAGGTCCCAAGATCTTCCAAAAAACTTATCTCTCCATTACCTGTAGCTGATTTTCTTGTTTTTGCGTTAGTGTCCAGGCCTCACAGCTTTGCATAAGGATGGGTCTTATGGCTGTCTTATACATCCGAAGCTTTGTTTTTCTGCTAAGAAGCCTGGACACTAAGAACTTGTGGAGGGTAGCACTGCATCGCAGGGTGTTTTTGATGCGTATATTAATTGTTCTGTAGTACTTATTTTTTGTTTTCACATGATGCCGATGTAACGAGCAAGTACAATAAATATTTCAATAGTTTTATCTACGTGATTGATTAAGAGCGCCCTTAATTTCATCTGTGATTTGACTTATTTGATCAACAAAGTTCATAAGAATTGCAATTTGGATCGAATTTGTTAAATAAATATAATTTGTTGAACTCGCAAGTAATTAAGCGATTGGCGGAGTGATTTGATTTTCTCACAGAAAAATACTGAGGATTCACTAATTCAATAGGTATCTGTCCGTAGGCGCATAAGGAATGACATTTGGGCTCCTAGTAGTTGTTTAAAATCGGGTGTCTAAGTTTTTTCACACTCATCACGAGGTATTATTGAAGCTCGCTATTCGGAATCAAAAAATAAGCGGGTAGTTCGATTACTCTAGATCTAAATGTAATTTTTGTATGGGAAAATGATATTTGAATTGTGTTATAGTGCGTTGCGAAAAGTTACTTGATCGCCCCTCCGAGAAGTGATCACTTAACGTTTCGAATGCAAGTTAGGACAACCCAACTGTCATTTTCCCATACAAAAAGTGACATTTAGATCTACCTGACGCGCGTACAATGCTGCGTTACGTGGAGCGACGTGCCGGATTCTACTTTTTCGACGAATCGAGATAATTATGTTTGTGTACAGTCGACTACAAATACATGTATCCATACATACACCCACAAACACTTATACATTACCCTCATTAGAAAAAAAAACACGCCCTAATAATTTACGTACGTTAGATTACTTGCCACCATACCTATTGCCACGCAACATTAACACTTATGGTAACAGAACTATTGATCACTTACTTCCATCTATCTTAAATAACCTGCCCAAGAAATTATTACATGACCTCACCGATACCATTAGTAGTCATGAAAAATGTAAGAAGCTACTTAAAAAGTACTACCTATGTTTAGATGAAGGTAAGTAGTAAATTGGAGTACATATTAGCAAATTGTTATATTATATTATACTTAAGTAAATTATGGAACGCGGGATGTACCGCGCGATCTCGCCAACTATTGCCTAAACCTTCCAGGTTTTAAATAGTGGCTTTATGTGTAACACAGTAACTATGTAAACATAATTGTATTAAATAAATCAAAAAAAAAAAAAAAAAAACATAGACTTTACTGCCATAGTAATAAGGTATAGGGCAAACCTTGGCTAATCGGTGATAGTTAGGTTTTTTGAGTTTTTTTTTAGTTTTTTTTTTCTTAATTTTGAAGGATGCGTTCGGATACTTGCTGCACGTAAGTAGGTTGAATGACAGTGCCGCCACCTACTGCAAATTATTATAAGCCGTAAATATATCGAGTAACTCCGCTATTAGACCTTAAAGTAGCTATCACCGAATAACTTCATATCACAGATTAGCCAAGGTTTGCCAACATACATAAATAAATAAATACATCATTTTGTAACATTAAAAAACATACATCTCTTTGTAGTGTACTGTACATATTCACAGCGCAGCATTTTTTATGTAGGTACATATTTGTTTTTAGGTAACAAAGTTATTTCAAATATAAATTGGAATATTTAGTTACTTGTTATTTATAAAACTCACACATTTCTACAACCTACTTTTTTTACAAGCTTTATTTTAACTTGCACTGTTTGTATGTATGTAAATATGTAAGTATGTAAATATGGTCCCGGGTTCGAATCCCGGTCAGGGCATTTATTTGTGTATTTATCACGAATATTTGTTTCTGAGTTATGGATGTTATATATGTATATAAGTATCTATATGTATGTATCTATTATATATATCATCGCCTAGTACCCACAACACAAGCCTTACTGAGCTTACCGTGGGCCTAGGTTGATTTGTGTAAGATTGTCCCGTAATATTTATTATTATTATTTATGTAAGTATGTAAGTTGTCCGTCAAAATTTACAATCCATTTTTCAGTCACCTCCTGTTATCCAATTGAGCCTAAACTTTGCATGCATATGTATATTGCATGACAATGCAATATTATGATGACTTGGAGCTGCTCTGATGCTGGAGCTGGAAGGTGGCCATAGGAACTCCGCAATAAAACGACACAACCCCATCGAGTTTGGGCTCGTTAGAATTGTCTCAAGGATTACTTGATGATGGTATGCAGAAAAGTACAGTCGGCAGTAAACTCTTGTACCAAAAATGAAATTTTTGACAGAAACTTATTTCCATCGACTGACATAACGTATGGGATTATCCTGAGTGGAATTTGTAGTACAGTCGACGCAAAGAGATGTTTACACTTTTTCACATTATTCCATTGTAATAAGGCGAAAATTTTAAACATCTCTTTGACGTCGACTGTACAGAATTTTAGGGTATATAATTATTAGAATATTGTACAGTCTATAAATAAAATAAATAAATAAATATTTGCGGACAATCTTACACAAATCAACCTAGCTATGAGTCTATGAGTTCTAAGTATGATATTCGGGTTCGGGTGTAATCGTTTATTTTGGCTTAAGAAAATGTGTAAGAGTAAATGATAAAGGAGTATATACCCGAATCCTATTCTAAATACTACGGTTTGAGAATTTATTTCTCCACAAGAATATAATTCACTTATAATTAAAGAATACAATTAACTCAAATACTCACAGGATGTATTGTTTGGTTGATATTATTAAATGTGGCCGACTTTTGGAAAACTGACATTGCAATTTGAATCTTTTACCTTGGAAGGTAGAGTTGCTTTTGAATCGACTACTTTGATGCAATTCGGCCAAATTAAATAATGTCAAGTATATTTGTATTGCACATAATCACAAGGTATTTCCAACCTGCCCACTTTTATCCAATTGTCACGAAAAATAAAAGTCGAAAAGGAAATAAAAATCGGCCCACTAAAAAGAGAACTAAAGAAACATGTACTACAGTCACCGGCATCAATATATGATGAACCAAAGGCCGCAAAAATATCTGACACGCTCTTACGGCTCTAGGAATAGAGTTGTCATCAGATATTTTTGCGGACTTTGTTCCATCATATATTTATGTCGGTGACTGTACACATGTTTAAAATAAACCTGTTTGCCTTGCCATTCCAACACACTATGTTTTATCACCTTTTTTCTGTACTTTCCGAGCAAATTGCGCGTAGGAAATGTGTTTACAGGCGAGTGGAGCCGCACGTAAACGCAAGCGAGCGATACAATGAGGTCACGTAAGTCATATCTGAGGCAGTCAACTGTACCATCGCCACGTCTTGGCTTGGTTCGTGACGGATGTCTGTATATGTACGTGTATAGAACGGTAAACATATAGATATTTATTAGATAGGCTGTATTATTAGGTATTATTGTTCTGATAGGGGCTGCTTTACACGTTTAAGGCGAACAGATATGCGAAATATTGGAGCACGCGAAAGCACTTAAATGAGCCGATGAAAAAAAAAAAATGTAATTACGACGGTGGCAAACAAGCTAACGGCCTGCCTGATGTCAAGCAGGTACAGTCAAAGAATTTAATTTCCTACCCATTTAGGACTATTTCAAAGTGACACTGTAAATAAAATCATAAGAAGTCTCTTACGTTTTGATTGATTACGTCACTTTGACAAAGTCCAAAGTGGGTAGGAAATTAAATTCTTTGACTGTACCTAGCAGGTAGCCTATGGACACTTGTGACTCCAGAAGAATCACAAGCACGTTGCCAACCCTTTATTCGCTTGAGGATCTTTTTCGATTATATTCAAATCAGGAAGAAAAACACACAAAATGATATTTGAATTGTGTTATAGTGCGTTGCGAAAAGTTACTTGATCGCCCCTCCGAGAAGTGATCACTTAACGTTTCGAATGCAAGTTAGGACAACCCAACTGTCATTTTCCCATACAAAAAGTGACATTTAGATCTACCTGACGCGCGTACAATGCTGCGTTACGTGGAGCGACGTGCCGGATTCTACTTTTTCGACGAATCGAGATAATTATGTTTGTGTACAGTCGACTACAAATACATGTATCCATACATACACCCACAAACACTTATACATTACCCTCATTAGAAAAAAAAACACGCCCTAATAATTTACGTACGTTAGATTACTTGCCACCATACCTATTGCCACGCAACATTAACACTTATGGTAACAGAACTATTGATCACTTACTTCCATCTATCTTAAATAACCTGCCCAAGAAATTATTACATGACCTCACCGATACCATTAGTAGTCATGAAAAATGTAAGAAGCTACTTAAAAAGTACTACCTATGTTTAGATGAAGGTAAGTAGTAAATTGGAGTACATATTAGCAAATTGTTATATTATATTATACTTAAGTAAATTATGGAACGCGGGATGTACCGCGCGATCTCGCCAACTATTGCCTAAACCTTCCAGGTTTTAAATAGTGGCTTTATGTGTAACACAGTAACTATGTAAACATAATTGTATTAAATAAATCAAAAAAAAAAAAAAAAAAACATAGACTTTACTGCCATAGTAATAAGGTATAGGGCAAACCTTGGCTAATCGGTGATAGTTAGGTTTTTTGAGTTTTTTTTTAGTTTTTTTTTTCTTAATTTTGAAGGATGCGTTCGGATACTTGCTGCACGTAAGTAGGTTGAATGACAGTGCCGCCACCTACTGCAAATTATTATAAGCCGTAAATATATCGAGTAACTCCGCTATTAGACCTTAAAGTAGCTATCACCGAATAACTTCATATCACAGATTAGCCAAGGTTTGCCAACATACATAAATAAATAAATACATCATTTTGTAACATTAAAAAACATACATCTCTTTGTAGTGTACTGTACATATTCACAGCGCAGCATTTTTTATGTAGGTACATATTTGTTTTTAGGTAACAAAGTTATTTCAAATATAAATTGGAATATTTAGTTACTTGTTATTTATAAAACTCACACATTTCTACAACCTACTTTTTTTACAAGCTTTATTTTAACTTGCACTGTTTGTATGTATGTAAATATGTAAGTATGTAAATATGGTCCCGGGTTCGAATCCCGGTCAGGGCATTTATTTGTGTATTTATCACGAATATTTGTTTCTGAGTTATGGATGTTATATATGTATATAAGTATCTATATGTATGTATCTATTATATATATCATCGCCTAGTACCCACAACACAAGCCTTACTGAGCTTACCGTGGGCCTAGGTTGATTTGTGTAAGATTGTCCCGTAATATTTATTATTATTATTTATGTAAGTATGTAAGTTGTCCGTCAAAATTTACAATCCATTTTTCAGTCACCTCCTGTTATCCAATTGAGCCTAAACTTTGCATGCATATGTATATTGCATGACAATGCAATATTATGATGACTTGGAGCTGCTCTGATGCTGGAGCTGGAAGGTGGCCATAGGAACTCCGCAATAAAACGACACAACCCCATCGAGTTTGGGCTCGTTAGAATTGTCTCAAGGATTACTTGATGATGGTATGCAGAAAAGTACAGTCGGCAGTAAACTCTTGTACCAAAAATGAAATTTTTGACAGAAACTTATTTCCATCGACTGACATAACGTATGGGATTATCCTGAGTGGAATTTGTAGTACAGTCGACGCAAAGAGATGTTTACACTTTTTCACATTATTCCATTGTAATAAGGCGAAAATTTTAAACATCTCTTTGACGTCGACTGTACAGAATTTTAGGGTATATAATTATTAGAATATTGTACAGTCTATAAATAAAATAAATAAATAAATATTTGCGGACAATCTTACACAAATCAACCTAGCTATGAGTCTATGAGTTCTAAGTATGATATTCGGGTTCGGGTGTAATCGTTTATTTTGGCTTAAGAAAATGTGTAAGAGTAAATGATAAAGGAGTATATACCCGAATCCTATTCTAAATACTACGGTTTGAGAATTTATTTCTCCACAAGAATATAATTCACTTATAATTAAAGAATACAATTAACTCAAATACTCACAGGATGTATTGTTTGGTTGATATTATTAAATGTGGCCGACTTTTGGAAAACTGACATTGCAATTTGAATCTTTTACCTTGGAAGGTAGAGTTGCTTTTGAATCGACTACTTTGATGCAATTCGGCCAAATTAAATAATGTCAAGTATATTTGTATTGCACATAATCACAAGGTATTTCCAACCTGCCCACTTTTATCCAATTGTCACGAAAAATAAAAGTCGAAAAGGAAATAAAAATCGGCCCACTAAAAAGAGAACTAAAGAAACATGTACTACAGTCACCGGCATCAATATATGATGAACCAAAGGCCGCAAAAATATCTGACACGCTCTTACGGCTCTAGGAATAGAGTTGTCATCAGATATTTTTGCGGACTTTGTTCCATCATATATTTATGTCGGTGACTGTACACATGTTTAAAATAAACCTGTTTGCCTTGCCATTCCAACACACTATGTTTTATCACCTTTTTTCTGTACTTTCCGAGCAAATTGCGCGTAGGAAATGTGTTTACAGGCGAGTGGAGCCGCACGTAAACGCAAGCGAGCGATACAATGAGGTCACGTAAGTCATATCTGAGGCAGTCAACTGTACCATCGCCACGTCTTGGCTTGGTTCGTGACGGATGTCTGTATATGTACGTGTATAGAACGGTAAACATATAGATATTTATTAGATAGGCTGTATTATTAGGTATTATTGTTCTGATAGGGGCTGCTTTACACGTTTAAGGCGAACAGATATGCGAAATATTGGAGCACGCGAAAGCACTTAAATGAGCCGATGAAAAAAAAAAAATGTAATTACGACGGTGGCAAACAAGCTAACGGCCTGCCTGATGTCAAGCAGGTACAGTCAAAGAATTTAATTTCCTACCCATTTAGGACTATTTCAAAGTGACACTGTAAATAAAATCATAAGAAGTCTCTTACGTTTTGATTGATTACGTCACTTTGACAAAGTCCAAAGTGGGTAGGAAATTAAATTCTTTGACTGTACCTAGCAGGTAGCCTATGGACACTTGTGACTCCAGAAGAATCACAAGCACGTTGCCAACCCTTTATTCGCTTGAGGATCTTTTTCGATTATATTCAAATCAGGAAGAAAAACACTTAACATACCAGCACATATAGACTTAAACATTCACTTTTAATGAGCGTTCTAGCGAATGAAACGTTACAGGTTAAAGCTCACAAAATAAACATGAACGTATTTATTTTCCGAGCATTCTACAGAGAGTTCTAGCGAGCATTCTAGTGAAAAGACAGTAAATTTACTTGAGCTTTTTGCCGAGCCGAGCAATTTTGTTATTGTCAGGCGCCGTCCCTCTCTCGTGAAAATGTTCGTAGCAACGTTTGGCTCTATGCTTGGTTCTGTTCGTTCAATTTTCAATTCGACACATTTAAAAACGGTGAATGCTCGATGTTCTGTTACACGTGAATGCTAAATCTATCAGCACCTTAAAAAGGCGGCAAAAAATTTAAAAATACATCCTCTTATTTTATATTCAAATCAGGAACAAAAACACTTAACATACCATCGCATTAGGCATTAAAACGCTAGACTTGTCCACAAAAATAACTGAACATTTAATCGAGTAACTAAAAAAATATTTGTGAAAGAAAACAGAGACGCATCAATTGTTTATTGATACAATCGATTGCATGCAATGTTTTTAAGTAATTTGATGTCAACCAGCTACGACATAACTAGCTAAGAATACTGCATCATCAATGGCATTTAAGTCTATAACAGGCTATACAAGCAGTGTCAAGAAGAGAGACCACGTGTTTCACGACAGCCGCAGCGCCAATGCGGGAGCGGCTGTGCACGACCTCAAACCTAGCAGGTGTAATTTGCGCGCGGCGAACAGCTGGGCTGTTATTCGCTGCGCGTTAATGCGGCTCACCCCGCCGGTCACCCGTTACGAAACTAGACCTCTGCATACGCTTAATTACTACGCATCGCTTTGTCAAGGTATAATTGTGGGTGAGCGTTGAGGTGAGCTTAAAACAAGTTACAGAATAGGGGGGCAGGTCGATCGCGTAACGCATTGTGCGCGCGTCAGGTAAATCTAAATGTCACTTTTTGTATGGAATAATTAAAGTTAAATTGTCCCAACGCTCGTTCGAAACGTTGCGTGTTTACCCCATTGGTGTCATGTTGATGTCACTAAGCTCTTCTTTTGTTTCTTAAACCACGCTTCATCGCATCGCATACACTGCATATAGCCAGCTAATATCCAGGCTATTAGCAGTACCTTTAAACATAATAACGTACACAAAATCTCCGTGCAATCTAATCACCCCACCCTGCAGACTCGACAGCAAGAATTATGACCCATTTTCAACCCTCTCGATACCTTGAGGCGCTATTCGTCATAATTACGTTTTATTCCGCTTTTCTAAGGCACGTTAATAAGTAATTAATTATGATTAAGGGCGCGAGTGAATTATTCGCGAGTAAAACTAGTGATTAATTATGCGCACTGTAATTAGGTGTATTGTTTTGGCGTTTGAAGGAAATGAAAGTGAGTTGGTTATTTGACCGTAACTATAAATACTGATGGAAATTGAATTTTTAAAGTGGGTTATTTTTTTTCAGTGGATTTCTGAGCCTAAATAAACAGCGGCGCTACCACGAACTTCGAATCTCGAACTTCGTATATCTCCGTCTCTGTCACTCGAGTACCATAAACCATAAGTGCGATAGAGACGGACATATACTAAGTTCGAGATTCGAAGTTCGTGGTTATAGCTCAGATAGTTAGAAGTTCTACAGTCTACACTGACGACGTACCAAGTCGAAGGTAATGAGCATTCTAGCCAATCTAAAATTGCAAATAAAAGCTCACAAAATAAACAGGAGCGTTTTTGCGAGCATTGTAGCGAGCGTTCTAGCGAAACTACAGAATTGACTTCGAGCTTTTGGTCGAGCCGAGCAATTTTGTTATTTCTCCGCTGCCGATGCCGCCCCTTTCCGCCCACACCTCCCGCACTGCATTTACTATAATTTATAGAGCGTTCGCTAAAATGACCGTGATAATGTTCGTATGTTTGGCTCTCTGCTCGGCTCTGTTCGTCGTTAAGTTTGATAAATTTAATACGGAACCCTAAAAACGGTGTATGCTCGATGCTCTGCCGAGACAGTTTTTGGTTTTGTTTTATTTGTCGTGAGTATTTCAAAATTTTAATCCAATTATTTTCTGCCAAATTAAGTACTAACTTTGTACCCATTTTGTATCGCTGAGTAAGTATAGTGCGGATTCTTATTCTAGACCGGATCTTATCTTAAGACCCACCGGTCCAACAAAGCCACAATAATAGCAACGTGCCACACACGATACTTTACTCAAATATTAGCGACTCTATCAGTCTAACTAGCAAACAAAACATAAAGTACCATTCAGATCTTTAACATAAGCAGACCTTGTTTAGTCGCCTTCTACATATTCTATTGAAAGGTTGTTTATGTGCATGATATACATAATTTAAGGCAGCGACTGCCCGCGATTTACCTACCTCCATATATCTCAAAGCATTACGCGTCAAAGAAATATCAGCTTAACCGTTCGTATTCGAATTTCAACTGTTTACAGTTGGTTTAAAGTTGAATTTAGAATGGTCGTGCAGGTCTCAGGTGTAGTCCGCAGTGAATGGAAATGATAATGAACCAGGTTCTTTCAGGCTCTGTATGGGGATGTCCCTTTGGTGAATACTGTGAATTAAACTGGGTTCAATTAGACCGCACTTGTTTGGTGTTGATACTGTTGATTAGTGTCTTAATGAGATAGCGCTGCTTTTATAATGGCTTAAGGTTCAGTGCCTGAAGAAAATGTGTGTTGGTGTCGGATTTCAAAAAGCGTACATAATACGGTTGACTACAAAAAAATGATTCAAAATTCAAAAGTAATCTTGCTGGGGTGCTGACGCGAAACAATTTGTGCGTGACATAGGCCGTCGACTTAGGCAAAAGGGAGAGGACCCCCGCTCCGAATCGTTTCTGGTGCAGAGACTGGTCCATAGCCATGCAGCGGTAATGCCGTGAGCATTATGGGCACTTTTTCGACGGAAGCGATAACGAACGGGGTTAACTAGTTGACGTGTGTAACGTATGCGGAATGAAATTTGCACAAAATTCAATGTCGTATTAAAAAAAAATCATGGTTATTTTTATAAATATTAATGTTTTTTAATAGCGTATTTCACGACGTTCAAGGCAAAAAACATTTACTCCAATGCGAAATGATCAACGGCAGTTTTGTGGTACTTTATCCATCGCTGTCGAAAATAAAGATGTTAGCATTTTTTTAGGTGCATTTTAATCCTCCTTTAGAAAACTTTTTTAGGAAACTTCGTATGCTCGACATATTTCACGTTCTCGTACGTTGGACTATTGGTGTTCTTAAGTTCTATAAGTGTTGGTGTTCTTAAAATAAAAGTTACCTTGCCACGAATTTCCATTTTAAGTGACATATGATTCGTCATCCATAAATCCCATAACGCAAAATCCGATAGTTTTTAAATTTTTTGACCAAATGACGTAGCCGCATTTTCCGAATTAGTTTATGATTTTCAGAGACGGCGGGCTTAACTTTTCTTGAAAGGTTGAAGATGTCCATGTCTTTAAGATATGTTAAGTATTACAGTTTTGCCGTCATATTTGATTTTCCTCTGAGCTCTCTGTAAGATTTTGCGACTCGGCCGGCCGTATTTTTCTTTAATCGATCCCCCTAAGAAAACTGGCTAAAGCTGGAATGTTTCCCTGAACCAGTCCTTCTAGTAGTACTTTTTCTCAAAGAAAAGGACACAAAAATAATACAAACAGAGCTTCGGCTCTCACACATTTGCACAAAATGTTTCACTATCTTCAGTTTCGGCCGTAGGGAATGTGTACTGTAGAAATTACAAAGTTTTGCGACGTCGTCTTTCTTCTCGATGTGCCATAATTTCAAGAGAAAACATCCAATGCCTATGAAACTTACCAGATTGATTGACAGATATGTAGACTTTAAATTAACCGTAAGATGCAATTGCTGTCTCGATTTTTTTAAACATTGTACATGTACATATTTAAAACTTTGTGCAAAATTCATTCCGCATACGTTATTATATTATACTAGTTTATATTGAAAATATATTTCATGTAATGACATTTATTGAAAGTAATCTTTATAATTTAATAAGATAAAAAAAAACTTTTTTCATTAGTAACGACGCATGGACTGGTTTTCGGAATAAATTATTTTAATTTAACTCCATTTCATTTGTTAACTTTCAAACGCATATCCAAAGAAGGAGTTTTTAGAGAGGTAGGGCACAGCGGAATGTCATCTCGCTCGTATCTGGAGCAGCCCAACTGGGGAAGTACTCCACCTTACAGAAGACCGCAGCCATAATAGCACCACTGCTTTGTAGTGTTGCTATATTATTGCATGCTATCAAGCATGTAGTGTTGTTTTCCTGGGGGTGAGTAAGGTCGCCAGAGCTCCCTAGGATGCGCTGTGTTGGGAGTGAGGGACCTGCATGTCTCTATCTGCCAAGCCAACACAGCGAATCCTCAAGTGAATAAAGGGTCGGCAACGCGCTTCTGATTCTTCTGGAGTCACAAGTGTCCATAGGCTTAACATCAGGCAGGCCGTAAGCTTGTTTGCCACCGTCGTTGTATAAAAAAAAAGGAAACAAAATAAAACTACATTAGTTAGCGGGCATCATTAATCAAGCTGCAAATAGATCATTGAAATTAAAGGCATTTTTACGGGTAGTACCTACTACGTACACTAGGTATTTAAGAAGCCTATTTGCTGTTGCATATTGCATTGCTTAAACCTGTTATAGTGTACAATAAAGTACTTACATACTCGTACATACATTACAATTATACAAGTTGCTGAAATCAAACGAGTAGTGTACAAACATACATTCCACACGCATTACCTCTTTATTAATAGTAGTAGGTATATATAAAATATTTATAGCAACACTTTCAAAGATTCAAAGAATTTATTTGCTCTGAATGCTTCAAATGCCTTTCCATAACAATAATTCACGATTACAGTATTAACATCATAACACTGGACGACCCATTATTGACGACCTCGGTAGCCTAGTTGGTAGTGACCCTGCCTACGAAGCCGGAGGTCCCGGGTTCGAATTCCGGTAATGGCATTGATTTGAGTGAGGAGCACGAATAAATCCCTCCTCCTCCATCATGTCATGTCCATGTTCCTGCGTCATGGATGTTTTCTACGTATTTAAGTATTTATATAAGTATGTATACATATCGTCTTCTTCGTCTAGTACCTATAGTACAAGCTTTGTTTAGTTTGGGACTAGGTCGATTTGTGTTAGATTGTCCCCAAAATATTTCTTTATTTATTTAACTGTCTATTACTTGTGTATAGTAGACAGTACAGGCAACCATTCAAAAGGCTCAAGATAGAACGGCATGGAGAGCAGAGGTTGAAAGAGTCGCCCATAGACGTCACGTCCCTCTTTTTGTGTCTTTTATGTATTTACTCCACTCACATCTTACAAAATAACCGCAAAACGAAACAAATGACTGGCTCAACAATCAAAAGATAATTTATAATGGCAAATCCGCTTAAAATTTCAACTCGAGCAAAAAGATCCTCAAGAACCTGTCACGAAACAACGGGACGGACATTTCCATACAAAAGCAGTGAGTTTTGTTCGCGGCGGGGACATAAATCTTGGGGCTGACAGCCCTCCAGGTGTGCCCCGCGCTGAATACAAATGATAATGAACACGGTGGATACTGGTCACACTGGAATTTAAAACGCTGCGTTTTTGCAGCGGTTTTTCACAGGTTATAAACTCTGTAAAGTTAAATTGTAAGGTATAATGTCTAGATTATTTTCTTGGATTTAATTATAGGCAAGATGCCAAGATTCGGTGTTAAAAATAAATGATTGTTTAATTAATTAAAGCGACGACAACAAAGCGGCTCAGGCATGCGACTTTCAAACGTAGGTTATGGGTTCGAAACCGGACTCCAATTAGTTTTTCGGAATTTAATTATGTATCATAATTTTGTATTCAATGTAAATATTTATGAAGATGACAGAAAATATCATGAGCAAACATCTACGTAGGTTTCTTTTACATGTTTATGAGAAGCTCCCCGCCCGCAAAAGGCCGGAGTGGAGTGTGGAGGAGACTTTCATCCATGGAAGGAGTCCAGTGCCCAGAAAATGAGATGCATACGGGCTGGTGGATATGACGTCACGTAGCAAGTTGCACAGGGTATTGTGACCGGGTATACTTTTTTTGTGAAAAAAAATATTTATTCTGTAATAAAAAGAGTAGATGTCAATATTATTTAACTATTCTATAAGGTTTTTGAACTTAAGTGACGCCCTTACGTTTGTAATTAAGTAATGCCACGTGATGCCCAAAGTAAAGTAGCAAACACGGCACGCTCAATTATTTAATGCATAGAGAAATTATGGTTTAGTACTTAACAGTTACAACAAACGGAGTATAGTAACCGCCGCGTTTCCCCGCTCAGTGCGTGCCCGCACTTTTCCTGTTTATATTAATGTTTTTGGAAAACGAAAATATATCCTAATGAAGTACCACGCGTCGCATGCAGATGAGCACGTGAACTTGAAATATGATGAATGATCGTATCCTTGTTGATATAGGGGCCAAGTGTCATATTGTTACACATACATTTGTACCTTTTTAAATAAATTCTCGTAATTGTCGCGAACCGTTTATTTAGGTAATTTGAATTGAAAATTGAATAATGGTGTGTTTTTTTTATTTTTGTTTATTGGTATTTGTAGTGTTGGATTCGTTTTTTGTGACTTGACCAATGGCCTGGTTTTATATTGATTAAAACTTTCATGATATATTCAGTCATTATTTTAACTACAGCAAAAGTAGTAGTGGAAAATTAATTAACGTGATTAAGTTCCGTTTACTAAAAATTACCAGATTTTAGTTGACAATGAAGATTGTTAACGTCCATTTTATTTAATTTTAAAATATGTTAGAATTTTCTGAACATTATACTTGAAGTGTTATATAAAAATTTAATAACGTCACAAAAACCCAAAATTACTTTACATTTACCACCTACGAACCTACGATAAAATAGTAGGTACATGTCCATGCTCTTTCCAGCACCTCTGGAATACAAAACGAGGTTGTTGATGAAAACTGAAAAAAACATTTGGCGATAACTGACTGAAAACTGTGAAAACTGAATTGATTATTTTAGCGCTGTCAGCCGTGCCTAATTACCATCCTCGGAAGAAAACCTCCTTTAAACTCGTTCCTTCTTTTAATACAATCGTCAGAAATAACATTTTTATCAACACTTTTTCAAAGGCTCTTTCTACTGATTCCATAACAATAATTCATGATTGCAGTGTTAACATGATACAAAGACTTATGAACACCGACAATACCGACATGACAGCCAAAACCAAACATATAAACAACTCCTTTAGACAGGTGTACAAACTTATTGTATACAGCTCTTCATGTCAAAACCAAACAAAAATGACCCTAGTTTACTGTTAATAGAGTTGTAAATGTTGTTTTTGGGTTGTAGAAAATAATACTTGATGGAAGGTAAGCCTTTTTGATTTGTGGCCATGAACAAGACGCCATATTTTATGGTTTTCTGAAGAACACAAAAGAATAATGTTGCACATAAAGCATCTAGGCTCACATTTTGTCCTATTTTTAGCCCATTGAAATGCAACATGCGCACGTTATGTGATACTTTCTAAAGCTGTGGTTCGCACGCTTTCTTTGTCAGCTTTTTTTTATTCGAGGAAAAATCGTATAAAGAAGCAATACGCGTGTTAGGAAAAGGCTCCTATGCAGCTTAATTGAAAACTAGTTTAGATTAGGCTGACGGTACCATAAACGACCTACTTAATTTCGGTGGGTAATCGTTTCTTTGCCGTAAACTCGAACCAAAAAGTTTGCTGCAAACAAATAGAGGTGAAACTATTACAATTTCACAAAAGACGTATCTTGGAAGTTTTTGACAAAGCAGGTTTTCGTAAAGTTATAGCCAAAAACCTATATTCTAATAATAAAACTAAAACCATGGCATAGATTAGGTACTGCTCTTAAAACTAACCTAGCATGAATAAGCATTCCAAAACCGTTACGTTCAATTTCAGATAAGCCCAAATTTAACTTCAACTTAATAAATGCTGTTCCATATTTGAATATCTGCGTTTTAAATAGATCGTTTTTCAAGTCAAGTTGACCTTGGCTCGTAACGATAATAAAATGGGCAATTTGAAAATTGGAATAATATATGAGATGCCTTTTGGTCTTCGCAAGGTGACTGTTGTTACCTTAGAATAATAACGCATAGAAACGCAGTTCACGCGCAACGGTGAGGCCACTAAAACTCGGCCATAAATGGCCCAGTACGGCGATCGGTGGAACAAAATGGCGCGTGTGAATACGAGTTGATCACAACTACATGAATCCATTTTATGCCTCACGCTGGGCGCGTCGGCCGTATGAAACTATCCTTCTATGCGTTATTATTCTTAGACTGTTGCACTTTAAGCTCTCGCTCTATGTACAGTGTATTTAAATTATTAGTAAAATAATGGACGGTTAGTGGACTTTTTTCGGGTCTACCCTCCACATTTTTTTCGACTTTTGTAGGATAGTGGAAATATAGTGCACCAATATCTCCGTTAACAACTTGCTGGGACGTCAGTCATCTGGGCCAATCACCATTACCGTGTCAAAACGTCACAAATAAAAAGGTACTTACATAAATATCGCGTTAGACCCGTGTGAAACAATAATTTAAATAAGTTGACCGTTTTTATCGAATTTTCGGTAGATATCAAACCGCAACGACTCAGTGACAGGTGGAAGCTTACCGCATTTATTATATTCAAATTAAACGCAATATCAAGTCATACAGCATTATTGCAAAAAAGCATACTTGGAATGACCCTTTGATTTGATGATTTTCAATAAACTACCAAAGACTATTGTTGGAACAATAGGAAATGAAGTTGATTTGAAACTATTAAAAGAATTTCTATTAAAAAAAAGCATATTATTCAATACATGATTTTTAACGGACCTATGCAGTGAATTAATAATTCTTCCATAATTTTTCTTTTTATAATTTTGACTAGGTTATGTTATTTCTAGGACCTACGAACTTAAATTATATATATTAATTGACTAACTTTGCCTACCTAATGTTATTCATTTGTAAAGCATGCTGCATGCAGAAGCATGTTACAAAAGATACAACCATATTTGTATGCCGCAAGGCGCCACATAGTGATACTGAACAAAAATGTAATACCTAATAACTACCTATGTTGGACAAAAAAATATTTGTATCTTTGAATCTTTGCATTATTCCTAAAACTGAAAAAAAATGTGTTTTTCTCCTAAACACAAATGTTAATGTGGCAAATAAATACAACGCATTTAAAATTAAATAATTTTGAAAGACGTTTGTGACAATTACGAAAAAGACTTTTAGTGGAAATAAAGCGTGACTGTTTTTACTTAAAATGCTCGTCAGCTTTATGTATCATCAACACTGCGCATTGACGTTTCTCCCGAACATCCTGAGTACAAATCAAATACTTTTTAAAAGTTGAAGACTTCTAAATCTACATATTCCGTAGCTTAGCCGAAAACTCTGGCCATAACAAACCGTTGGAAACCGAACGACACAAATTCAAAATTCGAACATGCGATAAGGCGAACTCACAAGCGGTGACCGGTTTCGCGGAAGTCGCTTCCTATCCGCGATCGGCATTATTCATGCTCCCGCCATGAATGAATGAATGAATGAAAACTTCCGCTCACTCGGCTACATGGGCAAACTTTGAAGCCTTGCACGGGGTGAATATGTTTTCCTAATGCCTCGGGATGTATGGTTTATGAGGTTTTATTATGTAGCTCGTAATAATTTAAGGCATTATTCTGAAGTTTCAAGACGATGGCTCTTTCTATGGCTTAAAACGTGGGTTGCTGCTTAAGTGTCCGCAAAATATTTTATGCAATTAAAAAGATAAGGTATTCATTTCGTTTGATAAAGCAATATTTACTCGTATCGTAAGTATAATAAGCTTCATTGAGTGAGAGTAATTAATTGTGATCATTCCATTGACAAAGAGCTCAACTACTTCTCATTGGCGTTATAATTTGTGTTTTCTTTATTTTTTATCCACGTAAATAAGAGTAGGGCCCTTATTTGTGTATGCGCGATCTAGATTTTTGACCTAGGTCACTGCAATTGGCGTTGATCTAAATTATAAGCGAACCACGTACATACCTAGGTAAAAAAAAAAAAAAGTACAATTTCGTTGTTGACTCATTAGCTATTCTCCGCTCTCTCCTAAACGTTTTTACAAACTCGTTTATGGGAGGACCTTGCAACAGAAACGGTTTGAAATTATTTCCTTAAATAAATAATATTACCGCACAAACTTAAAAAAATCACCATAAATAAAAATATGTCACCAGTAAATTCCCGGAAACTGTTAAAAAATTACCCCATTACTATGCCTCTCCTGTCAACACCACCCTTTATTTAAAAACGTCTCAAATAATGACTACACTTTATTCAGAACGTCGCAAGTGTACGCATCTCCTTACCTACTGTGTAGTTCCGTTTATTTCACTTTCCCTATGTCTAAGTGAGACGAAACACTCCGTATTCTATTACGTACTTTTAACAAGCTCGTATCTTGATTTTGTTAGCATTTGAAACTGAACCTTCCGTCATGGTACCAAATTTCTAATATGCACGAATCTGAAGACAGTTTAAAATTTTTGAAAATAAATGATTGAAGATTAGGAGTATCAGTGTTTTACGGCCGTTTGGTTTTGGCGAAGATAAATGCAGTAACGAATGCAAAGTTGGTGGAAGATATGACGTTTCCTCTCGATTGGGGCGAGCCGGTAATGTGATAAAGGAGGGGAGTTTAGGGGACGCGATATAAATTAAACATTACCGCACAGTTGATGCACTCAAATGGGCTGGCTGATCGTCCTTTGTTTAGATGATAATTAATTCAGTGAGATAGGTACATTATTTATTTAAATTACTGTTAGCACGAGAGTTTAAAGTGTTATAGACCAATTATTTGTCACTGTCAGACTTATATCAGTTTAAAAGTAAAAATATCAATTTCGAAGAGATTCGTTTCTAGTCCCTTTATTTATTCACGTCTGCAATCGTTGTATTTTTTTCATCACACTTGCTCGTAAAGGACTTCATAACGGGCAGGCATACAGAGCTAAAATACTTTACTTATACTAAATTACACCCATGGACGTAATTCATGGTTTTTTAGGGTTCCGTACTCAAAGAGTTAAAGGGGCCCTATTACTAAGACTCCGCTATCCGTCCGTCCGTCTGTCTGTCACCAGGCTATATCTCACTGATACCGTGATAGTTCCAGCTGATTTTTTTACAGATGATGTATTTCTGTTGCCGCTATAACAACAAATACTAAAAACACAGAATAAAATAGTTTTTTATAGATAATGGTACGGAACCCTTCGTGCGCGAGTCCGACTCGCACTTGACCGGTTTTTTTCATAACTTGTACCTTCGTGCTTGTATCAGTCACACAAGAAGATTTTAACTCAAATAGGTACGGTGTTTTAAATATCTTTATAAAAAAAAAGTAAACGTGGCAACGCTGCCAGTCTTGTCTACGGCTAACGTGAGTTTCAATCATAACCTTACGATAAGCAACTACATACGAGATCGAATAAACGTGCTTCGAATAGATTTCGATTTCGCTACGGTATTGTTCGATTCGACCCGTCAAACTTGTAACTCACACTGCCGTTGGACTACGAAACCAACTGCAAAACGTTAGGCACTTTGCGTTTAGTTTTCGATGCGTAATTTAACGTTCGATTCGTACTACCAATCGGTAGTGTGAGACATTTCGAATCGAAGAATACCGTCGCGACTGTAGTTTACTATTTCACTTGCAAAATGGCCCGTGATATCGTATTATTCCGTCAAGAGTTACCGTAGATCCGATCGAAACTTATCTTAAATTAAAGAATTTATAAAAATAAGGGGTTTGAATTGACAACATGTATCCGCAAAATTCGGATTGTCGCGTATTTTGTATTTAAAAATGCAAATAAATGGCCCACGCGCCGCCATATTGTATCGACACTGTCGACGTCGCGATGCGCGTATTCTGTAATGTCATAACCGACAAATATATAAATAAAAAGGATAAATGCTAGTGACATAAGGTTGAATATTGGAAAATCGATTAAACTATACGAACGAACGTGAAGTCGATCGCGAGTTAAGTAATGTATAAGTGACTCACGTTACAGTTTGGATTTTTAGTTCTATGAGTTACCACCAGGGGCGGTGTATAGACTTTTCATACTAAATCTTGACGATATGCGGTAGCGTCTGAAGTAAACGCGACTCACTTCAATCCCACGCTAAGGGTGCTGGGCACACTGCCGCCTGGCAGCAATCTGGGGCAATTTTTTTACGTCTAGTTTTAGTTATTATTATTTTTGTTCTTTATGATTAAATAAATATAACAACGTAAACATACTAAAAAAACATGAAAGACTGAATTATTCGAAGATTAAAAAAAGGAAATTATTGTCTCACAAAGAAAACGGTGATTTTAAATCATGGCTGTCTGCCGATGGGTCTTTGCTACGCGCTACGTCAAATTCAACAAAAGGGACGTTATATTCAAGTACTGGATCAATGTCGAGCACTGGAACGTATATAGCTAAACCCATTTCCATTAACCGAATTTACTTTTCATGGCGGTTCTCTGCTTTTCTAACCGGTCACCCGCTATTATTTATTCACGACAAATAAACATAAGCCCAATTTCAGAACGCGTTTTGGTCGTGTCAAAATAAAATTAGAATCTGTTTTCATGCTCTTCCTTTTACCCTCGCTCGTATGTGCGAGCGCAACGCAATTATATGTACAACTAAGTCCAACTTTATACGCATTCATTTTAATATTTATGGCATTTACATGTTTGGACATTTTACCAAACGTGATCTGATGAAAATTAGATCATTTTCTTATATTAGTAACTCTTCAAACTAGTCCTTACAACAGTTACTACTTACGACCCTAACCCAAACTAGTTTCTTTTGATATTGATATGACATTATACTTATTAGAGACTTTGTATGATAATTTACTTTCAAAACAAAGTTTTAACCGACTTCAATTCAGTACTCCTCCAAGCCACATTAACATTTCCACATTTTTTTTCCAATTTACCACATGAACTGATTTCCGAGACCAAAAGCGTTGATTTTTAGACCAATAAACCAAATCGCTGTATGTGGGCCGATAATATTTGAGGACTTCCGTCGATTCCTCAAGGATCTCAGAATTACCTTTGGCACTTCATTGTTTGCTATTTCAACGGAATAATATCAGAATCTGTGACGTACTTATATAGTTTGAAGTACATCATTGAGACATCACACAAGCCACAAGCCATCTGTGGTCTTCATCATCACTTCCACTTCACCAAATTTATGATTTCCGGGTGTAAATACACGAGTTATAATAGAAAATACCGAAATTACTACACGCGTCCATTTATATTTGAGGAGTTCCCTCAATTCCTCATGGTTCCCATCATCCAACTGGGGTTTTGGAAACAATGCGACCAATCTGGAAGCATATACTTTCAGTTAAAAAAAGAATTGTACGAATCGATAAAAAAAAAATACATTCGAATTGAGAACCTCCTCCTTTTTTTGAAGTCGGTTAAAAAGCGTTCTACTCGCTCTGCTTATTTGTTTTTGGTTTAAAATTCAAGGAACAGAAACTAGTTTCTGACCTAGACATAACTATGTCGGTAGCTCTAGTATAAGTTTTATCGATACTTATACGTTTTCGAACGCGTTTAGTTTCAATTTGTATGACAACGCGTAGTTCCTAATAGTTACCACCAGAGGCACTGTTTGCGTTGCCATACAAATTGAAGCTAAACGCAAACGCGTTCGAAAACGTATTGTATCGATAAAACTTATACTAGAGCGAGCGGTAGTTAGGTTCTCAATTTAAAACGACGTGCTAGAATAACATGAAATTGTGTGTACAGAATAGGATCAGATGATCCTATTCTGGGTAGGGTACCTTTGTATGGAGAGTGCTCGTCCTGGCAACCCTTTAGACTCGGATTTTGGAAGGTTCATATTATTTATGAATTAAAGCGTTTCAATGTTTATGACAGAAGAAGGGTCCCATTCAATCGGAGGCCAGATTAGCTTGCTCGGATTAATTTCCAATGAGCCTCCCTAAGACATCCGAGGTTGCGGCTATTGTTGTTTTGTGGATGGTAGGGATCTTATTGGGGAGCTTGAGATGGAAGTGTCAGTAAAACGTGGGTTAGTTATGTTAAGTTATTTAAGAGGCTGACAAGACCAAATTTGTTGAAATTGATATTATTTAAGCAGTTGTATAAGAAAAACTATTTGTTCTTGCACATCAAAAAAAATATAAGTTAATATTTTTCATATTTCCAAGACCGTAGACGGACTCGAAACATAATTGGATGAAATCGGCTCGATAGAAAATAATTGCAAATATTAGTCCTAAAATCATCTTAAACGGTTATATGTCCTTATTTTTTTGACGTATGGGTCTGCAATTAAAAACATGAAGTACATAAAATATTCATACTTCAACCGTAGACGAGCCATATTTTACAAATAATACATACTTTTTTTATTTCAATATTTATTCATTATTTTCTTCTAAAACCTGGCCGCTCAAGTAACACTCGCTCTCGTTTACTCCGATACAAATAGACAGTGTGCGCGTTTTTGGTGTTGACAGCGCCTTAATAGCGGAGTTTGGGCTGTTCTTCTTTTTAGTTTCAAGGTTGTCTCTTTAGCGACCGCCTGTTGTTTTACCTCTATTTTCTCTCTGTACACCTGTGTTTTTAGCGACCGCATGTTGTTTTACCTCTATTGTCTCTCTGTACACCTGTGTTTTCTTTTGTAATTGATTTAATTGCTTTATCTGTGTGAGGTATAAAGAGTATTTGCATTGTGTTGTGTTGTGAAAGTTATTTATTCAACAAACAAGAATGATTACATAAAAATAAGATTGTTTAATAATGTTTTTTTTTGATTTCACTGAGGTAATAAAGATCCTTATTTGTGTTTTTTTATTTTTTTTATTTAGAGTTTTAAGATATAATTATCAAGCGAAGGTAATATTTAAAAGTGATTTGTAACAATAGGGGTGACATTATCGTAACAGATAAAACCCTATTTAAAAATAATAAAGATAAATATATATAAATATATATATTTATATGTATATATATATATAAATAATGATCGTGTTTTTCTTTTATTAAACGACAAACAGTTTTTTTTGGCAGCATTTTGTTTGTAAACTTTCAGCACGGCTATCACAGCACGGCCCGCGTGAGTTGTGTCGCGGCGAGATAGACTATCCGTCTCTTTCTAATTAAAACGCTTAGAAAAAGACGTATTGTCTAAGTATGTCGCCGCGGCACAGATCACCGTCTCTTAATTGCCGTGCAGTACCTGTTTTGCAATGAATTCCTTTAAATTTCAATTGTTCCGGGCGACACTATGCAAATTTAATTAATTTAAATTAATTACGAACTGAAATATCGACAACGATTCTTACCCGTATTACCATAATTGCGTGTACAAATTAATGTAATATTAATAGCTAATCTACATTATTGTAATCGGAAACATAATCGGATGATGCCGAAATGTGGTGCATTTTCGTCATTGTCCAAATTTATGGTGCACATATTAACGCTATTGTAATAAGGTAATAAGTTTAATTGATAAATTATCTGATTGTATTACTGGATGGAAGCTTAGAAGTATGTCAGCCAAGTTTGGGGAGAAGTCGTGTCTAGACGATAAGAACTTTCTTATCGTGTACCTACATCCTATCGTGTACGTGACGTTTGAAAGTCAGTCAAAAAAAATATCAGGCATATTTTTTTTTTTGACAAAGCTATGTTTTCTAAACAAAGCTGTTAATATTAATAGAAAGCGTGACAGACGGTATCCATTAGAATAGGTATGTCGTCTTTTACCATATATTGAGTTAGTCTGTAAAGTAGTGTTTTAAAACCAAACCATAGAATAAATAATAGTACCCAAATAAACAAAGTTATTAGGTACCTTCGTCATGTCACAAATAACTTAAAATGGTCGACATCAGAAAGGGTTGTTTAATGTGCCAACTTTTCTTTTTGCCTAATAGCACTGCGCATAATTCTCACTTCTGAGCGATTCTAATATAAACGACCTTTTGTAAAACGAATGACAGTGACACAACTGGAGGAAATTAAAGATTCTATCTACGTAACGAACTCGAGTTGGCAGAGCATTAAACAAGACACAACTTGGAAATTCGCGACGTGCAGACCATTATGAAGTTTAAGTCTGCTTAGTAGAGTTCATATTCGTGTGATGATTAAAGAAAGGCTTGGAAGTAAAACTTTTGACTACGTACGATTCACCGAAGTCGTAAAGAGTCAGTGGAGTGAGCGGTCAGGGAATGAGCGGTCAATTGAGGAGAGGATCTTATCTTTGGATGTCATCTTTCGAGAAGTTATATAACGGAAACAGTTTATAAGGCATCAATTGATATTTTTATACGCTATCGTACTCCCGAACAGACTGTACATCACACGGTATTTGACTGCAAGCACTCTAACCAAATAGGTACTAGGTACAGGCAAGTGGGGGAATTTACAACCTCAACCCAAGACAATGTAACTCTTACGTAAATACGATAGATAATAAATAATTCATTTTAAACTCGGATATTTTAACGTTAATTAATACAACACATAACATACCTTTAATACCATAACATAAGTCGTTGCACTCGTTACCAATAACAAAAACATTATTAATCCCTCATACTGTGAGACTAGTTTTATTTGTTTATTTGTATAAGCGTAAGGTCTAATAATTATCTAAATATACCTAATGATAGAATTATTTGTGTCAATAACTTTATAAAAATAGTTGACAAGGATCCGCTTTCGTTTACGTTTTTTAATACATGAACTAGGTTCAATATTTTGCCTCTCTCTCTATCAGATTACTTAAACTGTACTTTTTTTCATCACAGTTCTGTGATAAAACAATATAGTGATTTAATTTAGCAGAGTTGAAAACATTTTCTTAACCGATTGAGCTTTTGAAAGTGTCAAACAAAGTATTATTGTTACCTACTTTTTGTTTTCCATACCATTTCTTTTCGAACAATACGCTTTCTCAGACATTTTTATTACTTTCCGCTAAAGAAAACATGGCGGCAGCCGCGCCTGTGAGTTTGGGAACGTAATTATCCTACCTAATTTTCCTCAGCCGCGGCTTGGGGCGAGGTTGGTGTATCACTGACCTTATTACCACGGAGATTATTTTGTCATTTTACTTAGATTGTTTTTTTTATAAAACTTTTTGTATAGATTTCCTAGCTTCATGATATCAATGAAGTTTTATGTTGTGTATTGTATTGTTAACCCTGGACGCAGTAACCACTGCGCTTGTTACTTTATAACTTTGAGTTAGATATATGTATGTGTATATAATATGTGTATCTGTGTATGGTTTTGTAGCTTTCAAACAAATGTACCAGTTCTTATGGTGTTTCTGATTGCAAGATGACTTAAAGCGTTTTTAGTAGTTACTGACATTTTTTTTGCAAATTATTTACGTCGTTACTGTATCTAAAACTTGTAGGTTTTGGTATCATCATTCTATTAAATATATCTTATGAGCTTACTATACACGATGAAGTCAATTTCAGTCTGGGATGCCACGTGTGTGGATACACTAGCGCCGTCCCACCTGGGCACGACGTCGTTGAGGGCTGGTGGAGCGGCCACCGAGGCTGAGGCAGCAAAGCGCCGCAAATATGCAACTCTTAGCGAGAATTACATATTTGCGGCGTTTGCCGTGGAGACCCTGGGTCCTTGGGGACCGGACGCAATTAACCTTTTTAAAAAGCTAAGTTACATGCTCATCCGGTCCTCTGGTGACAACAGGGCTGGCTCGTTCCTCGCACAGCGAATTGGCATTGCCATTCAACGGGGCAACGCAGCCAGCCTTAGGGGAAATATGTGTATATAGTAGTTTAGGTTCACATTGTTTAGGTAAGGTTTAGTTAGTTTTTAACTTTCTCTTTCTGTTCCATGTTTTTAATTGAAAAACTTAGAGAAAAAAATATAGATTTCATTATATTCATACATATATTATTATTTTCATTATTTCAAACCTACGTACAAAATATAGCTATAAAAAACACTTTACTATGCAAAAATCGAATAACAATCGATAGTTAAGGACACTTAACAATCCAATCAAATCGTGTCAATGGATAACTACATCCCTGCAAATTCCTACTATAGGGAGTCAAGGGTTGAAATGTTTGATTGTCATTCATCCAATCACCAATGAAATGTGTCCAAATAAAACTCGATTCATATTATTTAAGATTTTATTATTGAAATGAGAATAATTTACATTGTAAAAAATACACAGACTCCAATAGTTATTACACTAAGGTTAACATTTTAGCTTTAATTTTTGGCTCTATTTTACAATCTCCACTATAGCTTAAATATAATTTCTGAATAATCTAGAATTCTTTGACATTATAAGGTATTTTTTGAGTAATTTCTATACTAGAAATGGATATATCAACTCACATTTTCAGATTCAAAACGATAACTTTTTATTTTTTCGCAGTTTTTTATTACCAATGAAAGCTGGATTGACAGTTACATATATAATTAACTATGGGCGTCTTGCTCTTACTTCCATGCTAAAACATAGTTGCCGGCCACACGTTTCCGGAAAAGTATAGCCCGTCCGCCCGCCACCCCGCGCCGCCGGCGAAATGGTCTACACAAGGTGGACTGATGACATGGTCGTGTCAGTGTCAGACCAGTCACTTTGACACTCTTTGGGGGCGGCCTATGTCCAGCAGTGGACGTCTTTCGGCTGATATGATGATGATGATGATGATAGAGCGTCTAGAAATCCCTTAACATGATTCTTTGAGATATTTAACACTAATATGTCTGTCATTAACTGGATAATTAACCAGTCAATGTGACAAATTGCTTCCGACCCATGACTCTTTGCAAATATGGAGCAAATTATAAGTATTGGTAAACAGCGTTGTCTCTATAATCATGCAGTTGGATACACAGCATACAGAGATTTACAGTGATTCCGTAAATGGATCCGGCCGCAAATCCACCCGTTATAATGTCATGATCCAGCATGAACACACGGACTGCCATGATTTTACTGGACTAACGCTAATCTTTCGCTTAACATGAGCCTAGATCGGTATAAGTAGAAAACTGAACTACTAAAATATATAGACATCGTAAAAGCAGCACTTTCATTGAAGCGCAGAATGGAGCAGGTATAAATACTTCCAATCGATTAATTATTAATAATAGGAATGCTATTGCTCTGGATTAATAATTCAGATTAAAATTGTCTATATCAATTCCATTTATAAACAACGCCTGAATGAAAATGCCACAAAGCTTACAATGTCTGAAATATTACTCTCGTTCTTTTGTTTTCAAGAACTGGTTTCGTCCTTTAAGTAAGCGTTTCTCAAAAAATATGCTACTACATTTTTTCAGAGATTTTCTGTAATTTGTATGCTATTTCTACTCCAGAATCGCGATCTCTTTCTATCCCAATAGAAGAAAAAGTGTTCCAAAATTTCCATAATTCTTTGAACATTCCTATTTTGTTACCGCCATACAACGTGAAGTTTCCTTTTGTGTAAATGATTAACACAATAGGAAAAATATATTTGGGACATTTTTTTGTCCTACCAGGATCGATAGAGCTCCTGATGCTGAGTGGAAATAACATAAAACTCCTAGAAAAATTAACAATTAATTATGATGGCATTTTTTTTAGAAACGCTCAAATAAAACCGAGTGTTCCAAAAACAACTCGCTTCTTTTTCCTGTTATATTAAACTGGCACAGACAGCTATTACTTACAAGGATGTACGAGTATGAACAAACAAGACGTATTTATCATTCATGGCCGAGACGGATTAGATTCAAAACTTTACCAGAAGTTTCCCCGAAACATTGGAAACATTCGCGCGGGAGAAACCGAAATATGTGAGTCGACATCGTCCTAAACTTTTTCCCAAATTAAGTCTAAATATTTCTTTGGCATTTGCAAGCGACTACGCTGTTTTGGAATTGGTTTATCGAATATGTCCTAAGGTAAAATAAAGATCCATCTTTTATTAAAGCATGCATTGCAAAAGGTGCAATTTACTAAAGAGACATAGGTTTTAAAAGTACCAAAATAGAGAACCACGCAGAAGGCATTGCTGATCTATAAATATATTAATCTAAATACAGACTTAATTATATAAACATTATCATTGAGTCTTGCACCAAACTGCTTCGTATGTTTGTTAACAAAAATTATTGTGTCGAAACATTCCGATTTTCTGAAGTAATAATTGATTTAAACCGAAATAATAATTGATAAGAGGATTTTATCAATTTACAAAAAAACTCTTTTAAACAAATATGATACATACCTATGTAAGACGAAAGTGTTTGTGCAAGAAACATTGATATTTTCCGCTTATTTGTATTAAAAATAAAAGCTGCATCTTTGGACTTATTACCCATCCACTGAAACCAGTAGAACACTACCATATTTATTGGATTACTGTCACGAGTGAGGACACTTAGGTAAACGATATGTTTATTTTATAATTTTAGCCCCCAAGTGTATATTGTCAGGAAACCTCAATAGACATCATGAAATCGTTATAGCTAATGACAAAATGAACTTAGAAATGAGTTAAGTTTATTTATCTAGTCTAGCATAAGACACGATATTATTTTGTACTAGAGCTGAAAATGTAGGTACGTAACGTTTCCGGAAGAAAATGAACACATCCAGATAGAAAATAGATAATGAAAATCCTATGATTAACAATAAGATCATTTATGGTAGATATATTTTCTGAAACTTAAGAGAAACTTATTTCTAACTTTGCTTAGCCTAAGATTCACTTATTCTAACAATAATTGACAAAAAAATGAAAATGATTCGCAAGAAGCTTACATAGTTACAGCGAACACAACGAAACTTCTATCTAATTCCGAACATCGACAGTCTCTTACTAAATATTTTATACACGTCATTTTTTATTTTATTTTTACACATATCGAATTTACACTGAAATGATCATCGAATGAAGTTGAAAGTGAAAACCGAATCAAACCAATATTGTTGGACGGACATACACATACAATAATAAAAAAATACAAATGGGGAAAGTGCGTATGATTAAAAAATGTGTTGCCTACAAAACGCAATTCATCCAGATGTAATTTTTTTCTTTTCAATATAACGAAGAAATTGTCTGATAGAACATTGATTGGCAGAACGCTTCATTTCAAGACCATGTTGACATTTGCATTTTTTTAATTCCAATTTAACCTCATAACCAGTTATTTTTGTTTGCATTTTGAGTTCAAAACTTCTTTGGAAATTGAATAAAGTGTCTTTATAAGCTCACGATTTAAAACAAAGTTGACGAGGCTGGCAAAGTACAATCACGTGTAAGCAGTAAAGTATTTAAAATGTGAGGAAACTCCTTACATAGTTACGTATGCCAGTAATACATCAAAGTCCAGTCGAAACAAATGCGATCAAAATGCGGAATTACGTTAGGTTGTTCCGCCAGTCATCATTCGGCGCGGTGCAGTTGGTGAAGCACCACCGTGACTGCGCAGTGGGGGGGCAGGGGGCGCCGCCGGCGCGCTGGCGGCGCAGCACCCGGCGCGTGCGCAGCGCGGAGCCGACGCAGCCGCCGTCCGTGCGGCAGGGCGACCACTCGCCCCAGTCCGATACTCGGCAGTCTAGCAGCTCTGGTGGGTTAAATAAGTTTATGTCCAAAAAATATCTTGGTACAAGCTTTGCTGACTGTACTTTTTCAGCTCAGTCATCAAGTATTTCTTAAGAGGGACTCAAGGAGCAGAAACACGATGGGTTTATCTTCTTTAGTTTAGGATGTAAAATAACTACTTTCTGTTGCCATCATCACTTTCTGCTCTATAGGTTGCATTACATTGCGTTGTCACAAAACTTACATAATTATACCAAATGTCAGCTAAGTAATTCGGATACCTACCGGAAAGCGGCTGAAAATTCATTTGTAAGATTTGACCCTCACATACTAACGAACAAGGCAAGTTAAATAAAAGTTTATAATAATTTAATAATATATGAATTAGGTACATGAGTTGTCTAAGGGTTGGTTCAACTTTACACACTTTACAAGCCAGTAAACGTGAAATATGGTGCCGGCAGCGGTCATTTCATGGACAACTGTCTCCTAAATACATTTTAATGGACGTACTTTAACTTACGACTAGGTACATTTTGTGATCACTGAACCATAACGCTTAATTATTGCCAGTCATCGACATTATAATAAACTGTTTCAATTGCCGTTAATAAAAATAAAACATATTATCACGTTGTAAGTGTACCTAAGCTTAACCCCGTTGGTACAAATAAGGTAATTTAATATTTCCCTTAAAAGGTTTCGCGAGGAAAAAAATGCGAAATAGCGAGTTAGAAAACTCGCTATTTCGCATTTTTTTCCTCGCATTTTAAGCCGGTCTGAGGCTTGCGGTCGTCGAGTGGTAGACCGCCAATTGGCAAGGATTGTATAGCACTTGTTTTATTTTAAGCAGCTTTGAATAAGAATTCATTTGTTTTAAGTGCTTCGACAAGTTACCGGTAGTTAAGAAACACGTTTTTATATTAGATACCAATCTTTAACATTGTAAATATTTGAACTAATGTAACGGCACCTAAAAATAATAAATAGGTTCGTGACGATATTAAATTGCTACGAATGTAGCTTTATGTATGTGAATTTGACAAGAATAACTTAAAACGAGTACAAATGCGGCGTTATGATCCAAATTCATCAGTTAAGATTACTCATTTAATTTCATTACATTTATTTCTTGATAAAATTTTGTATTTTACATTCACTGTTTCACTATTCATTTTATATTTTTAAAGGGCTTCTATTTATATCGCAAAGTAAAATTATTTTTTTAAGATTTGTAATTCAATTCCACGACGCCAATTTCTCTCTCTTCTCTCTCTGACTCACCCAATTTAGTCAATTTACTTGTTTAGTTATTCGAAATAATTTAACATACAAGATTACTTAGTTAACGAATAGTTGCCTAAACCTGCATTAACCATTTCAATGTTAATAAAGAACTACTTGTAAACTTTTTAGTTCATTAATGTCAAGTCAAATGAGCAAAAATGAAATTACAAGCTGTTCATTAAACAATTTTGGTTCCCTGTTATTATGTTCTAAGAGAAACTGAGTGCCGGTTGATCAACTATAACCATCAGCTTACCAAATAACTTACAAACTCTATTGATTTAATCGTTTACGATTCTCACACAATATTTTTATAAATCCCGCAACAAGAAGATGTTGGTACTTAAGCCAGTCATCCCATGACAACTAAATTAAGGATGTTGTGACACACCCGAAATTCCGGAAAACCTTAAAGAGGTAAATCAATAAGTTAATGATATAATTTGTTTTACGAAAAGAACTTAAAAAAAACATTACCGACAACTATTGTTTTATTGTTCTAAAACAATTAGTTACGCATATAAAACAAACCACCAATTACAGTTACAGTACACGTTCCACACTTCGGTCCGTTTTATCTTCTCTTTGTTATATTTCATTTAATACTTAGGAACAAAGGAAGTGGTAAAATCCCACGTTCAGTGCATTTTTGTCATTTTAACTAAAACACACTATACTTACTAGCTCTTTTTCGCTTCCTCCGCTCAGCCGGGTCAGCGTTGTCGGCGCGCAGCTTGCGTCGCCGTCTCGCTCTATACCGGCGTGCTAGACTGCGAAGGGCTGATCTCTCGCTGGCGGTGGGGCCCGATGTGGGCAACTCGTTGGCTGAGCGCGGCTCTTCGGTCGTACTAGTTGTGCTGTTTACCCTGAGAATAAGGCCATATTTTAATATTGAGTGCTCATCTTTATGGATTGTTCGTTCTGGTCATAACTGCTGTTCGAGCGATATTTCTTCACTAAGTGAAGAAAAATCAGATATAAGTTTCTGTTGGTTAATTATGTACCGCAAAGATCTCGCTACAGCTCTTCACGAAAAAACTAAGCAGAAGCAACCTCAGAGCCTAAAAACAGCACTGAAGAATAGGACCGTCCTTTTTGCAATTACTAGATTTGCAAGATTAGTAGCTTGAGCCCGGATTATTTTTTTATGAGGACGGAAGATGACCACTAGTACGTCAGTGGTGACAAATACAACACTGAAATTACACATCATAGTCACAGAAGTCGAAAAACAGATTCAACATTGAGATATTTGCAGACCAACCGTTAAGATGTTGTTTAAGTAATTTTATAAGAGAACACCTCCAAAAACGGGATTTTAGGTGTCTATAAGACTGACTAAATTGGCGCCTGTTCTCTCATATTCTCATCTAGATGAGACAGCTAGAAAAACCTAAACATGTTACGGCTGATGCTGAAATATTAGGAACTCACAGAAAATAATAAGAGTAAGCTCCATCAGGCGTCGTCATAGCGCCCTCCGAGTATATCCTCGGCGCTTGCTCTTGCCGTTCTACCTCTTCAGCTATGGACAACGCCCGATTCCCATCAAGGACGTCGATGCTGTTGTGGTTCAGCTTGTCTAGTTGCAGCACGTCGTATCGTCTGTCGTCGCTGTCGCGGTGGAACACCTCCGACAGCTCGTATTCGCGAAGCTGTGGAACAATTGGTTGGTAAGTATTATGTATGTAGTGTGATGTTGAGGGGAAACTGGACTGTGATAAAGGGGTCTCAGGTTCATGGACTTGAAAATATTAATATAGCAAATAGACTTAATGTCATATTAAAGTTTTTATGTTGATATGTAGGTATGTTAGTCTGTCAGGTATTAGTAAGATGACCTCTGTTGCGTGATGCAAATTTTAAGCAAGAAGATGGAATGCATCTTTGTTTAACTCTTAGGACAATGCAGTCTCAAATAAATACGTTTTCGGGTTATGGATAAGTATTAAGAGATTAAAAAATCGCTGCAAAATAACAGTCAAGAATTCCTTCCGTCCGAGTCCTTACAACGGTCATAATACTCCCGGTTGTACCCATAAGAAGCGCGGGGTCCGTTGGCACCTAGTCCCACAATTTGGCGTAGACACTAGTTTTAATTTTACCAAAGTGACTGCCATCTGACCTTCCAACCCAGAAGTAAAACAAGACCTTATTAATCCCATTAGATTGGTTTAAAATTAAATTCCAGTATGTAATCCACTAAATACCAAATATTAAGCATTACCTACCTAAGAAACTTTAATTTGTGTATTAAACAGTTCCTCTGCCGTTAAACAAATTTGAAAACAAATAAAACAAAAGCATCACGTTACTAAAACAGTAGTATAATGTGAAACAGTACGTCAACAGCAGACGTCGGTACGTAAGGAAGACTTAACGTTACAAATTACGTAATTTGTATCTGTCCGGCGCAGGGCTAATGTGTTGTCAGCTGTATTGCGCAACTCCACTCCCAATGGAACCGCGACAATCACGATTGTTTTTGTAAATTATAACGTTTTTTAAATTATATTTATGTTGGACTGTCGTTTGTCGTTAATATTTGAACCATAATCATATGACCGTGATATGTGATTAATACCACTCTCATCTCTTTTTCTTTATAATGTTATTTTTCCTAGCGAGTGAAAACAGACTTACTCGGATATTGCAATTTTTCTCTACGAAATACGAAAGTGAACTCGAAATTCGTAGGATGTGTTTAGTAGTTTGTAGTAAAAGATGATTTTACTTTTAATTTCAAATTTTTCCTTTGCTAACAAGTGGATTACAACAAAATCCTGCACTGATCTTAGCACTAATGAGAAGGTACCGATAGGCATAACGCCGAGAAGCTAACATTTTTTAAGCGACACACGAGAATGTTCTTCGCTTATTATTTTCGTAACAATGTCACCATTATCATTTGTCTTCTTGAGTCTGACTTATTTGAGAAACGTCTAAGTTCTTACGGCATTGATATAGAGTCCATTATCGCATGGATTCGTTATAGACAGTTCAGCTACACGAATCAATGTCACTGAATTCATTATGAGACCATAATCTGTGACAGCTTTTTTGATGAGGCTTTGTAGTAATATTATCAAGCCCTATTAGACAACGCATTATTTATTTGTGTCTAATTAAATATAAATATTTATCACTGGAATAGAAATACCTACCATTTGTAACAACTTGGAGACAATAAGGAATCCCTTGCGGTGTCGTTGACCTGTCGAGGGCCCAAACCATGGCACACCCTTGATTCTGATTCTTCTGGATTCACAAGTGTCCATAGGCTACGGCAACTGCTTAACATCAGGCAGGCCGTAAGCCCACCGTCGTTGTTTAAAAAGAAACACCCTTCATTCCAAGGTTCCAACCCAACGAGGAAAGTTTCATTGCCTGGTAGGTATGTCTAGTAAATTATGTGGAGTCTCGTCTCTGGATTACGGGCGGGAAAAACAGGCGACGAGACCCAAGAGTTACTTGGATGTGATGCAATATGATGGCACTATTGCTTGTTTCAAGGTTTTTTACGTAGATATTATGTAATGAATGAATGGTTGGTCTAATCAACTGACTGAACTGGAAAGTTGAAGAACCAGTTGGGCTCGAGAAATACTTGGAGATGATGCCCTCCGAGACCCATTGATGAGACGATGGCCAGTTCCGTGACATCATCTTATCACGTTTATTAATGTGTCTGTCCAGCAAATGATCTTACCTTAATGAATTGGAACGTGGCGACGGGCGGTAGCCTCCTCAGATGCGGATAGAAGAACGAGCCTGCGGGATGCGAGGGGTACTTGGATGTGATGCGGTATGCGACCCCCTGGGGGGCCGTTGGCCAGTTCGGGGCTGTGAATGTGAAGCCGTTGTCGGTGCCAGCGTCCAACGGATCCACCTAAAGGTAACGTTATTGGTAAAGTAGTGTTAATAACATATTCAACGGTCGAAGAAGAGAAATTATAGCAATTCTAATTAGAAAACTCTTGCGAACATCCGACATTGAATATTGCTCAACATGTCGACTTTAATGACGCGAGTGACCCTATTCATTATGTTCTAATAAGTTTAACTATGCAGTAAAATATGCAGTTATGTTCATTCAGTATATGAACAATATGAAGTTATGATGCAATATCGTCACCAATGATAGTTACTGCGGTAATTATTGAGTACAGAAGTAAACAATGTATCTTCAGATAACATTAATGTATTTTAGATAGTGATTATACAGGACTTTCAATCTAATAGCATAACCTTATTCTCATTTTTCCAAAATCAAATTAGTGATTATACAGGACTTTCAATCTAATAGCATAACCTTATTCTCATTTTTCCAAAATCAAATTTGGTTTTACGGATGAGAATCAAAATAAAACTTTATTCTAGTGATAATGCCAATTATTCAAAATTCAATAGGTAACCCCAAAAATATCATTTAAAAAAATCGTTAGGTATATTTTACCTCTACAGTGATGCTGTCCAGCCAATTGCCGTCCACGCAGAGGTCAAAACTGTCCACCCCCACAAACCAGTCGGGGGAAGGGATCATCCGCGCCATTACTGACACCTGAAACAATAACTTACATTAGTACTATAATCTAATTTATCTTCTTAATTACATTACACATCTCACCACACGATTTCATATATACTCCATATCGACACTTAGTTACAACGGAGCCACGCCGTGCACAAACGCAAAGGGAGTGCAAGTCGAGCCAGAGGGGTAATCACGTAAAGTTCCGAACGCGCGTCGGTACAATTTAACTGTCAATTTTCCATATAAAAAGTGACATTTAGCCTAAGCCTAACCTAACCTACCCGACGTTCGTACAAAGCTTTACGTGATCGACCTGCAGGTCGTCGGCAAATTAATCAGCCGACTATTTTTTCATTGTATAAAGGATGACTCACGCTAGAACGGGCCGGGTCCGGCGCGGGCCGTTTTCTAAGAAAAACGACGGCGTTTTTGCGCGGCCGAACTATACGCAAGCCCGGCCGGGCCACGGCCGAGCCGTGCCGACACCGAACCGCTTCCGAGCCTCGGCCGTGGCTCGGCCGGGCTTCGGTATGGCTCGGCCGCACAAAAACGCCGACGTTTTTCTTAGAAAACGGCCCGAGCCGGACACGGCCCGTTCTAGCGTGAGTCGTCCTTAAACTGGGGAAAATTGTGTGGGAGGTGGGTTGTGTTGGAGCTAAGACAGTAAATTTATAACATTTATTTTGTTTAGGTAGTTGTTCTAGTATTTACATAAAGAACATTTCCATTATATTAAGTAATACGCGACTTATGACGGATTGTAATTTTTTTGTTTGTTTGGGGAAAGAGTATGAGATCAAAAGTACGCAAGCGTAATTTTACCCACGATGCGTAAGTACCTACTTTTACCCTAGTCCAAAATAAATCGTAGTAATTTATCCACCAATATTTAATATAATGTTGATTCTACTTTAAATCTGAATTTATTTGATAATACCCTTTCATATAATTTTAAATACGTGTGATTACCCGCTCGCGTACTTTTACCCAACGGTTTGCGTAATTTACCCGCATGTAGGGTAAAGAGAACGCTAGGGGAAGATTCTATTTTCAACGCGAATAGGGACAAAACTAATCAACTTTAAACATAGACTTAGGTACCTAAATAATGAAAATAGATTAGAACCTGTCAGTTTGGAAATAGCAATTTTGATACATTTTTGTGACCCAAGAAAATAAAGTGCGTGCTCTTGAACCGAATGACTCCACTGAGCTAGAACCTTTTTGGCATTGTTGCAACGCACATACTGTCTTTTATTTTACGGTCGACATTAAATATATTTTTACAATTTACACCTTACTTCTTTGTAATACCCAAGGCTAAAAATGCAAACATATTTTTGACATACGTACACACGTCTAACGTAACATTATCCTATTGCTTCCCTGATTTTGCCATGCTAAACACAAAACCCTCTCTGATGTCGGCTTATAAACGTAATTATATTAGACGCATGAAGAGAAAGAGAGTACTTTGGTCATGCTTTTACTTAAATGAAAAATACTTTCAGACCTCTTAAAAAATTTCTGTTACATATACTTTTTCAATTTACAGCCTTTCTGAAATTTAAATTAATAAATAAATAGTAAATATTCGATGTCTTTCGGCCTAGTCCCAAACTAAGCGATGATTCATATTTGTAGAGGATTAAGTGTAACTTTTTTGTGTTTAAACATAATCTTAACTTAGGATTTTACCTGTAGTACGTTTTTATGAAATCCCATCACATGTCAGGCCGCAGATGAGTGCTCCAGACAGTCGGTAATTAATGTGTCGGGGCCAGCCCGTCCGTCTATCCCAGTAGCACGGGAGCTTCAAAGCCACGATTGTAACAGAATTAATTTCATCTCATGTAGATCAATGTGAAATTGAGGAAACCGGTCTAGTAATGTCAATCTAGTTTTCTTTCTGTTATTGAAGGACAGAAGTGCATCACTTTCGTAAAACTAGTGCCTATGCCAAATCTTGGGATTAGGTGTCAAACCGGACAACGGACTCCTTTAAATCATGTAAAAAAGTATTTGATTTTAAGGTCTAATATTTTGACTTGGCACAGAATAAGGCACGATTTGATAAAATATGACGTTATCGGCATGTCGTAGGGATACTCGTATCTCCACTATCATGTCGCCGTTTTACAAAATTAAAATTTAGAGACAAAAATAAGCAATATCTTAGGGGTGTCCTTCTGCTAATGGAATTGTGGCTCCGCAGGTCGATCACGTAACGCATTGTACGAACGTCGGGTAGTTCTAAATGTTACGTGAAAAAACCTCGGGGCTTTTTTAAATGTATTTTAATAGCAGCAAACAGGCATTAGTTGTACCTTTTTAACCAAATGAAGGCGTTACTATAAGGCGCTTTATTTTAATATGAAGGTCTTCCAATTTGCTAAAATAAAATGAAACATAATTTTATTCATCGTACAACCGGCAAAATCACTGAGTGAATGAAGAATATCAGGGAACCCATTTCTTTTCGGAACTTCAAGTTATTTTCTAGCTAGAATGTTTTCGCTTGGTAATAAATAATTCAGTACTAACGTACTATAGGTACTATATATACTTCCGTATATATAGTTCCTACCTTAAATAAAGGTTCTCTTTATTTTAATGTTAAATATAGACTTTGTCATAGTAGACATGGAGTCTCAAACGCCGTTCCATAAGCAAAGTGATTGATACCATATGCACCTAAGGGTAAAAAGTGTTAAAACGCAACATCAGTCTCCCATCGTTTCTCTTGGCGTTTTCTTCTGCACTCATTAACAAATCTTGCATAAATAAGGTCTGACTGAGTGCTCGACGCTGTACTAGTATATGGCATGGGCACTTTATGTCAAAACAATATGGGTTAAATAGGAATTAAGAGGATTTTTCTTCATTCAAATTTAAGTCACTCATTTCACTTTGATATGCCATATACCCACATCGTCGAGCACTCGGACGTTTACCTTATATCCTCGTCATCATCTGTAAATATTATTCGAAGAAAATGTAAAATAAAATAAAAATTATTCAATTTTACATTTTATTTTAAATCCACTCTTCTCCGCGACATTTCAAATCCAACTCCCGGCTGAGGGCACATGCTACCTAATCAGCCCTCCCGAGAGGATCGCCTACTTACGTTGCCTCCCAAATTACCTCCCTTACACATTTCGCGTAATTACAATGGAATTGACAGAAATTATTTCCGGCGGGCTACTACATCAAATTACAATGTTAATTTCTACCTACATAAGATAACATTAATTATATAACTGCTTGAAAGCCCTCATTTTGAAACATTCCTTGGTACCGTGTCAAAACTATTAAGGAATCAATGCAATAAATAATGATTATTGAAGCGCTAAAAGCTCTCCAATGAACCAAAAACATATATCTTGTTCTTTAAATAAATGTTTTATTATTCATTTAACATTGTTAAAAACCATAGAGAATAGAAGGGAAGATAGAGGGAAAGAGGAAGACCAAGAAGATCTTGTACGGACCAAATCAAGGAAAAAGTAGACAGCGTGTCGTATCAAGATGTCAAGAAGAAAGTTGAAAATAGAGACGAATGGAAATTGCTCCACCGACGAGAGCCTGGCTCTTAAATATTATGATGTTGATGATTATTAATTTGAACGAATTGGAGGGCAAGACACACTTTGGGCGATTGCGCCAGAGGAGTAAGTAAGTAAGTAGGTACCTAACCCTTTACAACCGAGAAATCGTGATTTGCCAAGTCAAAAATGAACTTTATTGGCAATTGTCAAAAAAATTATACTAAGCAGAAACGTCCGCTAACGAAATTCTAAGTTTCGATCAAAGAGGAAATTTTAAAAATTATTCGCCACCAGACAGACTCCTTAAGGTTAATTAGAAGAGTAAAGGGATTGAAAGATTCGTTGCCACTGGCGGGACCCACGGTAGCTCAGTTGGATAAGAGCAATGGACGGATTCCAGAGGGCGTGGGTTCAAATCCCGCTGGTGGCGAATAATTTTTCAATTTTCCTCTTTGATCGAAACTTAGAATTGTCAAAAAATTGACAATCCAATGTAAAAAAACTCGCACGATCGTATCAAGTTTCTAGCAGGACACTAAATCCTATTGCGAAACAAAACTTGAAAAAACGCTGTTTGTCTAAAATTAAGATTTGCTACTGCTTCAAAACTATTTTCGATTACTTTCCAGAAAATATTGGACATTTAATTATTTTAAACCTGAACGTAACTTATTTTAAAATAGTCATTCGTTTTGACATCATGAATGTTTATTTCAAATGTTGCCAGTTGGTCCGTGTGTGTGCAAGCGAGAGAACATGCTATTGAGCTAACATTTACAAGCGAGAGAAAACATTTTGAGGGTTTTGGTCTTGTTAAAAACGAAACACATAATTCGACACACCCAAAGTCTAAGATTCACCCTTACAACTAGAATTTTAAATTAAGTATAGGTCAATTATTACACCTTGCATAAAATTTTAAAACTATTTTTTTTTCCTTTTCATCTTCTTTATTCAATTATCAACATACCTAGTGTATTAAGAATTTTTAAAACCAGCATTTTAACTCCGTTTTTCATCCCAAAATGTACACGTGGTAGGTATGTAAATAAACCTATTTATAACCTAGTAAGTATTGAGGGAGAGTTTATACACATTATATCATAATATTCGGGTGGATATAGATACCTTGATTAGTATTCTAATTATTTATGTATAGGTACTTTTTATTTTTACGTATGAACATTTTTAAGGCAATTAACGTTTTTACGCTGTCTTGTAAAATTTGTTCCGAAGCAGATACTAGGTTTTGACATGGGGCAGCCGAAATGACTCAAATGCGGTAAGAAACTTGTAATAAAATTGTTATCTTTTAGACAAGTTTAAACTTAATTCAAATAAAATGTCAATGTAACCCTCAACCTAACAGAACCCTATCCAAAATGTTCATATTATTCCTTAAAGAATTGTTCACTCCGCTTAAATAAATAATAACTCTTCTACATTAATTTTCCAAACTTGGCAACTTTATCCAACTCGAAGGTAAAAACAAATCGAGGTCCCGCCGGACATCCGTCAACTCCCGCAAACCTCACCAGGGCTGGTATTCACGACGGTTGCCGTCTACATCTCTAAGGAAAACCAGTGTAGGTAAGTCCGACCATAGATTGTTGATAGTTGCATTATCATTAGCAAACTTGGTGTAGCGTTTAAAAATTATCAAACGAGCGAGCGAAGTGAATAAAGTTTTATGCTTCAGCTTGGGCCGGAAACGTTTGTCCGGTGTCCGGTGTCCGAATTTCCCGTTATACCTACAGGTTGCATTTTTCAAGCGATTCTGGCCCCGTAGCATGGATATCACGCGATAAGTGACAGGATAGAGCATCCGTCCCTGGCTGACACCGTTCAATAGAACGAGACGACGCGCTTATCCTATCACTTATCGCGTGATAACGCCATCCATGCTACGGCGCCTGGTGTTATCAGAGGGGTGATCACGTTACGTTCCGAACGCGCGTTAGGACAATCCAACTGTAATTTTTCCATATAAAATTTGACATTTAGGTCTACCTGACGGGCGTACAATGCTTTACGTGATCGACCTGCAGATTCGTTCATTATATAGTTTTTTTCCAATTCACTTTTTCGAAATTCACATTTTTTTTTGTGAGTGAGATTCGTATCCGAGGTATACGCTCTGTGAGCTGTAGAACACGCGAGCCTGATTTTCTTTCAAAGAAATAAATTTCGAAAACCTGAGTTGACAAAAAAGTCTATAAATTATAAAACCTGCTCACAAAATTTTATCGGTTGAAAAATGCGACCTGTAGAGGAGAACAGCCGGACATCTGGACATCCGGACATAAGAAAAAAGTTTGGCCCAAGCTGAAACGGAGGATTTCGTTCGCTTCGCTCGCTCGTTCAACTATAGTTTAAGCGGGATTCGGGATGAACGATAGGGTGTCTAAACTACGGTTTCCCAATACTTGAGCGAGTATCTTTGTAGCTCCATCATGTTATTGTTTAACAGACAATAAGTTTTCCAAAAAAAAAATGTCTTAACAGTGCTTAAAAACCCTCGGTGGGACTTAACTGTCATTTTTTGAAACTTACAGATGATGTGTCCTGAAGCTCCTTTGAATAGTTACTCAACTACCCTACAAGGGCCCGTTTCATGGAGCTATGTTACAATTTTTGAATAAGCGAAGCGATGGAAGTTTTCCATTTCAGCCTGGGCAAAAATCTTTCGTATACGGTCCGGCTCGTGAAATTTTGTGAGCAGGTGCAATCAATTATGTTGATTTTTACTGTAATTTTTTTTTCAATTCGAAAAATTGTCTCGTCAAAAACATTAAATATAATTAACGAACCTCACAAAATTTCACGAGAATCGCTTAAGAAATGCGACCTGTAGAGGAGACCAGCGGGAAAGCGGCACATCCGGGCATCTGGACATACAAACGATTTTCGGCCCAAGCTGCATACTTCGTTTGCTTCGCTCCCTCGTTTGGAAAGTAAATAAAAAAGGCAAGCTTGCCAGTTCTAATAAATAAATAAGTGCTTTGTCCAAGCGGTGTGGCGGCGGATGAATCGAGACAAGTTGTGAATCGCACAGCAGACCTTACTATAAGTAGGTCCCAACTGTCGCCCCAACTCCGATATTGTTGTTTGCGTATTATGAAAGTTTGCGAAATTATTCGAGTTCTTGTTTACTGAGACGGTGTCTCTAATAGCACCGAGGTGTGTATAGGTTAAGTATGAAGTAAGTATGAGGAACTCCAATGTGAGATTGTTACAGGCTATTTGGGAAAGTTTTAATTAATTGAATGTTCATGCGGGCTTCGGGATGATCTTGTGTGGTGATATGATTTTAAATAGTGAGATTATCAACTTTCGTAAAAGTTGTAAACTACCTATATTTATCATCATTTTTATTTTTTAAATGATAACCAATATCATTAATAATATTAAAGAAAGAAAAGTCGTGAATTATTTTACGGGTTCATCTTGATTGTGTATCAAATCAAGTGAATGTAATTACTAATAGCATGGGATTGTTTTACCATCATCATCATTGACCTTATACATCTGTGAAATGATGATTTAGCACCATCCATATTACAGGTGCAGCGCTGCCGCATAATTATTGACATTTAGACTTGTCAATAATTATGCGGCAGCGCTGCATCGGTCTTGTATTGGTCTCGGTCTTGAGAATCTTCTTCCAAGATTATGGGGTCTATCCTAACGCAACATTGGCCCCCCGACCAGTAGTTTAGCCTGCGCTTTTTTGATCAAGGAAGTTATCCGTGGCCAAGGAGAAGGTGAAGGCCAACAACAACTTTGCATGTGCCAACGTAAGCGCCTTTGTTTCAGAAAAGTTTTTTTTATATTTTTTTACAACATCATCATCATTGACAGATGATCGTTGCAGCGCTTAGAAGCCTATGGATATATATACATATATATATATATATATATATATATTTATATACACTAGTAAAAAACTCTTTTTTTGTCTAATAAAACGTGAAAATTATTAGGTAAAACATACGACAAAGGTACTCAACCTAAGCAAGTCACCAACCTAATGTTCATCTCCCGATTAGAGCTAAACAAAGCATTTTAATTCAATCAACAAGCAAACACTACCTTAAAGGAGGTATTTTCTCCGTCGCATCCAATCTCATTTCAATCTGTTTCACGCGCCTCTCCCACGCGTGCCAAGCTAAAAAGTCAAAAGGAGTACGCGGTATTAACGGGACTACGCCAGATGGTCGTTTTCAAATCGCTAAGGCCCTATGATAAGAGCCAGTGAATAAATAAAAAAAAACCCTTCGGATATAAATAACCTCGTTTGAATTTTTTTATAGAATGTTGAAGTCTATCTCAAAAAAAAATCTTGATATGACTAAAATTTAGCTACGTATTCAACGATCAGATTCCCATTTAACTAATCTCATCGTTTGATATACCAAAATAATCATTAATTTTGACAATATGATTTTTGTTCCACTTTTTTGAGTTTGTCCGTGCATTGTCTGCTGATACAGCTATATGCTCACTTAACTCCCAACCTTACGTGTTATATATAAATCAGGAGTGTAGTTCAACCTAATAAAATATTTTTATTTTCATTGTAGCGAGCGAGTGAGACAAAAAATCTGGGGGCTAAAGTCGCCCTAAATTGTGTTTGGGATGTCAAAGAGTTGAGCCGAATAGACTCTCAGGCATTAGGTTGACTCAGAAGCCCAATCCATTTAGCTCCGCTCAGCCGCTGTCCGTCAAACTCACTGAAGGCCGAATTGAGTTGGATCCTTAATAAACAACATTAATATGTTCCAGATATAAATGTATTTTTTGATACGGTATCAATCTCGGGTAACAGTAAGTATTGGTTATCACATCTGGTTTGTTCTGGAGAAATGGCGGATCCGTGCGGCGAAGATAAAATGATGGTAATCAATGATACTTATACCGCTGACAGTAACAAGTTTCCGTATGAGATGTTTTCCGATTGATTAAATAATTTATGAGTAAACAATATTTGGTCACCGAGGTTTTTAGGGTTCCGTAGCCAAATGGCAAAAAACGGAACCCTTATAGATTCGTCATGTCTGTCTGTCTGTCGGTGCGTCCGTATGTCACAGCCACTTTTTTCCGAAACTATAAGAGCTATACTGTTGAAACTTAGTAAGTAGAATATTTCTGTGAACCGCATTAAGATTTTCACACAAAAACTGAAAAAAAACAGTAAGTTTTGGGGGTCTCCATACTCAGAACTGAAACTCAAAAAACAAAAAAAAAACATCAAACCCATACGTGTGGGGTATCTATAGATAGGTCTTTAAAATGATATTAAGGTTTTTACTATAATTTTTTTCTAAACTGAATAGTTTGCGCGAGAGACACTTACAAAGTGGTAAAATGTGTGGTAACTTCTAAAATAAGTGTATAATAAAACTAATAAAAATATATGATGTACATGCAAACTTCCACCGAAAATTGGTTTGAACGAGATCTAGTAAGTAGTTTTTTTTTTAATACGTCATAAATCGTAAACAGCAATTTATTTTACGGAACCCTTCATGTGCGAGTCCGACTCGCACTTGGCCGCTTTTGATTTACTAGTTTTGTTAAACAAAAGAAGTCGATTAGATATGTACTATGTAAGATTGTTATGTTACATACGTTGTATTATGTTAGTAAATTATCGCAGAGTCAATTTCGTGACTACTAACTAAACTTTTTTTATAGCCTAGTTGGTCACTACCACTACCAAAGCTTGTCCTGCTTCTCCTGTGATTTGTGTAACTATCCTAAGGATAATTTTTGTTTAGTTTGGGACAAGGCTGATTTGAGTGAGATCGTGCCCCAATATTCATTTATATGTATATTGAAGTCAAGGATGTTTTGAGTATTCAGCTTGCTTAAGTTATGTTCTATGGGTATTTTTTTACATGATACAAAATCATCCTTTAAAAGTATCTTAATCGTACAATACCCTTCACTCACGTCGCAGACGAAAAAAAAACCTACGGAGTCTGTCTTGATGACAAAGTCCATGTCTCTACCTTCTACCTACCTACCATACCCAAAACGAATTTCAGAAGCACAAGTATCGCATGAACGCATGATAAAATATGTACAGTTTTATAACTGGATACGAAAAGTATAAATATTTACGCTCTCGCATAAAGTATCGTCTGAACACACGACATACGCCGCCATTACCATTAACCGTAAACGAGCCGAATTGGACAAATAAAACAAACGCGATGCGAACGCGATAAAACCGCAACTACTTCAGAGTCAGTATCCTGACTTTCTTTTATTTTTATCTGTGGTAAGGTTCAATAAATACTTATTAAACTGTAGACTGTTTTGGCTCGTTTTGACTAGAAAATTAAAAATAAGGAAGTTTTCTTCGTAGGTAAGTCTCTGTTAGACGGCACAAACTGCGGTTAATCTATCAATTTGGTCTTATTTATTTAAATTTCAGGTCCTACTTATTTCAATTCATCGCCATTTAGCAAGAATTTTCTAAATAATATATTCATTATTTATATTTCGGAGACCTTAACAGATATGTAGCACAGAAGCATGTAGGTGTTTTGATATCGTCATAAATCTTGGTGTCCAAATAAGTAGCCAGTAAAAATGTGTTATTTCTGCACTTGTATCCATTAAATGATTCTTACTAAGATAAAATACTGCTCGTAATACTCTCATCATAATAAACCCTCCCCTTTTATTACAAAATTTGAATCGATACGCGTTTTTGCTCGGCAGTACAACAGTTTGACGTATCGTAATTGTTGTTTGCTCTCGAGGGCTTTAATTAGTGGTGAAATACGATATTTTCAGACATTGTGGAAGGCTTTGTATTATGAGTAGGTTCGTTAAATTGGGAAATTGTTGAACTGCGCTAGTTCGCTTTTATGTTCTGATTCATTTTGGTGTGTATTTTGTTAACGTTCGGTTATCCAGTGAAATGTGTTACTTCTGTCTGCGTATTTTGCAAGCTTTTATTAAACTAACTTCAGATAAGGAAGTTTTGCGATTGTACTGCAGTCAATTTTGTATCTTTAGGTAGTTGAAAATGTTTTAATACGAGTAAGGTATTCACATGGAGTTCATTTTTGCTCTTACATTGGTGCATATTGAAAAGTATTTTGAGAGAGAGCGTATAAGATGGAAATTAGTCAATTGAGTGTGACTTTGTTGATAATTTAGTATCGTCCCACAGTCGGGCTCAGCCCTCATCATGAACGAAAGGAAATGTGTGGTGTGATAATCCCCCTGGGGTCTCAGAATCAGCAGCAACCATCTGATCTCTGGCACTTACCCGTGAATGGTTCCCGTCAACAAAGAACTCTGCCTCCGTCCGGCCCGAGCCCTGCATGATGGCCGGCGCGCCGAACACGTCCATAGTCCCCGGTGCCGAGCCGAGAGCGTCCGAGCGCCCGGATTCGGCGAACTGTCGGACTGGTGACGAGACCCTTCGGCCAAGGCGGAACAGGACGTATGACCGGTCGTGTGAAACGCCTGGAACAAGATATGGTCAAATAATATCATATTTCAAAGCACCGTCTCCAAACGAAAACAATTTTATATTAAAGTTTCACCATAATCACGGCATTTTTGGAATAAATTGTGGGTCTAATTACATTGTGCCAACAAAATTCTTACTGAAATTAAGGTTGTACATGCTACCTAGGTGGGCACAAATAAATATCTCAGTTAAACCCACTGGGCATTTGCCTCCCCTCATTTTTTCCAATGCACCTGATTCTGAGCAGTCTCTGACCTGGTAATTGGTTTAATAAACAGTTAAAACATAAACTGCTTAATTATTTGGGATTTACCTTTAGCATCCCCGTTCATAAACTGCATAGGTATACTCGTAATATTATGAGTGTTCTACAAAAACTTTCACGCGTTTCTAAAACGTGGAGGAAAATGAAGAAGCAATGAAATTTTTATGCTGGCTACAGTTTGTTCAGAATTTTACTCCTGTTTACGCTGTATTATCCTTTGTGGAGTTTACCGGGTAGCGAAGTTAACACTGGCATAATGTGTACGTTTTGTTTTCACAAGAACATAAAAGATGGACTTAAATTAAAATAAGTAAATACAAAGAATCAAATAATAAATAAATAAATAAATAATAAATAAATATTACGGGACAATCTTACACAAATCAACCTAGGCCCACGGTAAGCTCAATAAGGCTTGTGTTGTAGGTACTAGGCGATGATATATATAATAGATACATACATATAGATACTTATATACATGTATAACATCCATAACTCAGGAACAAATATTCGTGATAAACACACAAATAAATGCCCTGACCGGGATTCGAACCAGGGACCTCCAGCTTCGTATAATATTAAAATACAATGAAAACGGGTTAGGTAAGGTTAGGTTTAATATTTTTGTTATATTTTAAGTAAAAGTGTACTTGCAAAAGAAGACAAAAATTACAAGAAAGCAAGATTTTGGAAATTTATTACATTTAGACTGATAACATAACATAAATTCATAAAATAAAAATAAGATGCCTCCACTGCACCTATTCATATATTCCTAATGCACTAGACATAGTCTGCAACACTAGCCAGGTGTGATTCTCGCACACCGAGATGGTTCCCTGTTATTTGTTAATTTCATTATTTAATAATAATAACGTATTCCCTCACTTAGTGTGCCTCACGACCGTACAAAGAATTTCTTTGCTAAAACTTTATTAAAATTTTACTAGTCCAACTTAATGGATGTATGAATATAAAACGAACCCTTAATTGCTGCGGGTTTACTGCTCCCCTGTTTTTTATATTTTATAGTTTTATCGCGGTTTAATTAAATTTCTCTAAGCATTGTAAAAATATCTGCTACATTATAAGAGGACGTTAAAGTTTTTATTACGGCGTTCGGATTTATTTGTATGACTTAGTACCTATTAATTAGTGTAAGAATAACAATGATGTGTTGAGTTCAAATGTATTTATTACACATTAGTACATCTAATAACATGTAAATATTTATATAAACAAAATCAAGACTTTTCGAAAATATTCATATTATTCATATTCATAATATATTTTCTTGAATGGTTCTAATTTAGCCCAAACTCAATCAAGCCGGGTTTTTATTAGTGCATCACAGATGTCTTATAGCCTCTGGTTCCATCATCAGACATTTTAACGACTGCACAAACGGTCCTTCTAAAATTAAACAGCAAGGTCAAAGTTAACTTATTATATTTTTTAGGTTTACAATCTCACAGCGTCACACGATATGAATAATAATAAAAAAACACCGGCACCAGAATTGAGGCCAGCACACAAATTAAAATAAACAAGGTACCTACCTGAATGAATAAATAATAGATTTATCAATAGAGATATAATCGTAAAAACGAAGTTAAATCATTTATTGATATATCGTGCACTTAAATCACATTAGCTCATTCGTTCATTAACTTCCCTTTTTTGCCCGACTACGGTAGAGCGGCAAGGATATGTGTTTAGCAGTTTGTTTGTATTTAAGTGCGTTCCACCGTAGCGTTTAAGATACTGAACCAATTGTGATAAAAGAGGTGTTAATCGATTCGAAATTATGCTCCCGGTGACATAGGCTAATATCTTTTGTATATAAAAAAAACCTTTTTTTTTCAGTTACTTTTCTGTAGTCAGGTTACAGTTTTTTTAACTGTTTAATTGCAATAAGTACTCTATGTAGGTAGCTGTGTGTGTAATCATACACCCCAGCTCTCTTGCCGATACATATCATAATAGTGACCCGTGACCAAAACATATACACGGTGGAATTTAATCGGTGAACAGGAACCCATTTTTCTAATTCATTAATCGATGGCGGTCACGTTTGTGAAGTACTTAAGTGGAACCAAGTTTTTTATTTCATAACTAATTTTTAAGTTGAAATTAAATTTTAATTAAAATTTATTGTCACCCTACTAATTGTTTAGTCTGAAAAGTTTAATGATGTTTAGAGTTCGCTACTGGGGTGTAAGTAAAAGGTTGTTCTTTACGGTTTAGTTATAAATATATTATGAAAACAGGTTAACAGGTCATGTGCGTACACAGTAACACTCGAGTAGCGACTGCGCTACGGAATCCGCGCCTTGCCGTTTCGGGACACATGCAGGCACTTAAGCCCCGCGATATGAGCCGAGCAGGCATGTCGCTATAGACGTTTCATTTATTGACGTCTGATCTGTCTAGTTTCCCGCCAAAGCCAGCAAGCACTTGACGTATGTACACTTACGAGTAACTTCCCTTCAATAAAAGTAGGGTGTCCATTTATTCAGTCAGTGTACATTTTACTGATGTTAATTAAGTGTGATTAATTAGATTGTGAGCTATATTGCACGAGATCTCACGTATTGGTTTCTGTGTAGATTGATAATTAAGATTTTTGGATTCCTGATCACCGATTAAATTCCACCGTGTATAGGCCTTGATACTATGCTCACACACTTAGTTCAACAAAGTTTAGTATAGTTATAGTTAGTTTAGCGGCCAATAACTCAGCCATTTACGTGTCAAAGATTATAGTCGTGTCAAACGCACGCTATAATCAAACTTACGTAGGTATTAGTCATGACTAATGTCAACGTAGCAAGTGCCTCAGGGAATCCTAGTTGCAGATATTAATACTAGGCTTACGTAATAACGAATGAATCAACGGGTAGTGAACCCAGCCGGCTGCCAATTGGCAAACTCACGCGCAGTCGGGATAAACAATACCGTCAATTACACTAGAACGACGTACGTCACATCCAATTACGAAGAGTTACGCTCTTTTGCAAGTTATAACACTGCTTAAATAATTTATTTGTGTGCGAGTGACAGGTGCAATGGAGCGGGCGTGAGGAGAAAATTAATTCTTAGTAATTGTGTGATTGGGGCTGTTAAATTAATTTTCATTGAGTAAACGTTAAAAATAATTGACGATTCGTCACACTGTCACGGGCTGCTCTTCGTTTAAATTAAATGTTTTTTTAAGAAGACTTTCTGCTCCAGTTTACTCATTGGTTGTCCATTAACCGTAATACTGTTTACGTATTTTATTGTTCTACATAAAACGATGTGTTATTGCTCTTTTGCTTCATTTTGTTATGCCTGACCTATTCAATATTGTCTTGAATTATACATATTGTTAGTCTTATGACTCACAACAGTACCTAATACTCCGTCCAAATTCGACACGATTTCACACATTTAATATAACTATCCACGCCGTAACCGGTGATGGCGACCCTAGCTATTTAGTTGCGGGCGTTAGCCCTGATATGGCTTGCGAAGCCGAACTTACTCTTAAGGACGTTTTTACTAAAGTGTGTTACTTTTACTTTTTTTTGTCAGAATTGAGATTTTTGTCTGAAAAAATGTCACATAGTAGAATAAAAAGTGGGAACAGATTAAGAGTGCCCATGATTCTTAACACGAAAAACAAAAAAAAAACTCAATTCTGACAAAAAAAGTAAAAGTCGCACATTTTAGTGAAAACGCCCCCCTTAACTACCTACCTACTATTTTTACCACACAAGCACCTACCTCCCGTCCTAAGGACGGCTACATAATATCGCCCTTATTCATTAAATAATACGGATCACATAGGTAATTTGAAATAGAAACAACAAAATACACCAATTTAATTATTTATTCGTCTTATAACAATATCAAAAACGTGAACGAGACATTTGAGTTATGGATGTTATTTATGTATATAAGTATGTATATGTATGTATCTATTATATATATCATCGCCTAGTATCCACAACACAAGCCTTACTGAGCTTACCGTGGGGCTAGGTTGATTTGTGTAAGAATGTCCCGTAATATATATATATATATATTTTTTTTCATATTACACATGGCACCAGTCTTTAATTTTACTCTGGGAACTTATGTATTTTGGAAGGTGAGATCAACTTAAATTACAACGTTATTTACAGATCCAAGTTATAATTTCTTATTATTCAATAATCAACAAAGCTTTACAATATAAAAAGGTCATATTTTTATAAAATTGCAGACCACCTAGTGACTGCTTTTCGCGGCAGTGAATGCACAAATCTATTCGAGCATTCTAGGCAAATTGGTTGTTTGCATTCGAAACACATGTATTGGGTCCGGCGTTTTATCTTTGGGTCAGAAGTAGAGCAGGTTTTCCGTACTTCCAAGAACGGTCTTCAGCACCACTAGTGCTTTGGAGTGACAAAGCTTAATTACTTAACCACCTGCAACCCGTCTTTGAGACCCCTAAGAAAAAATACGTAGGCGCCTACCACCCGTCTCAGAGACGGTCGGAGACAGAAATGCACTCACCAAAACTAAACGCTGGCACTACTGACCTCGGCATGCGCTGACGCGGAACTGAGGTAGGAGAGGGGAAGGTACGTGGACACAGAAGTTTCTATGATGCTCGCAGTATGTAACATTTTTAAATTTGAATGAGTCTGTGAGACAAGATTAAGGGTTAAACACCCGGTGGCACAGTAAAGTTGACCAGAGCCGACACGTATAGTTGTAGTTAGGCTTTGGGCGAGATTTTTGTGCCTGACGTCTCTCATCAAGGTCGACGAGAGGAGAAGCTTCAAAATGCTTGATGCTCGTTTTGATACGAGGTTGTATAATTTACCTTCACTTTCACTGCCTGGGACCCGCCTAGCTGGCATTTACGCTATGGTCACTGTCGTTATATACATATATGACTTATGACTTATACGGGGAAAACCACAGGGTCGGCTACGAGCGTAGCCGTTTTCGTTATATACGGGGAAAACCACAGGGTCGGCTACGAGCGTAGCCGTTTTCGTTATATACGGGGAAAACCACAGGGTCGGCTACGAGCGTAGCCGTTTTCGCTATATACGGGGAAAACCACGGGGTCAGCTACGAGCGTAGCCGTTTGTGTGAATTTGTGTTCCATTGTCTATATTAATATTATAAAGATCTATAGTTTGTGAGTGTAGCTTTAAGTTTGTAGGTGTGTAAGTTTGTATGTAGAGGGTATCTCCGGAACTACTCATCCGGCTTCAAATACCAGTGCTCCTATATACGGGTAGGGCCTTGTAACAGGAGCAAATATTCAAAAGGACGCTTCCTTAGAGCATCTGCAGTAACCCCTTGTGTCCAATTTTTTTAATTCGGAGAAATATTCATCTACTTATTTATGACCTCCAAGTAAGGTATCTTGGCACCACGAGATCATAGCACAGCAGTTAATGCAGATTTTGAGGTAACTTCTTGTAATGCATGAGTCATAATAGCTTTTGCATTTGTGTTTTCAAAACATATTTATGTGATTACTTATTCAATTTTTTGTAGTGTTTTTAAAATAAATAGTTACTTATTGCACTCCAGAAGAGTAAAAAATACACGTAACTTATTTTGAAGAAAAAACAAAGTTTTTTTAAAATAAAACCAATTGGAAATCATTGTTCACAGGCTTAATAATGTATCGTTTAATTTTATGCTCCTATTACAGGGCCCATCCCGTATAAATAAATAAGGCTTTCAGGATGGATTGTTAGGTTATATTTTGGGACATTCACACTCCTGTTTTATGGCTCAGTATTTCTGGGTTGACATTGTGTCTGCTACGTGATTTTGACGGAATGATTGTTACAATTACCCTGCCTACCTACACTCGGACGGACGCGGCACGGGCAAAAAAAGTATGTGGGAGAAATTATTTGAAGCGCAGGTATATGTTTGTAGATATTAGGTTGATAAAACCAAATAAAAAATCTGAGATCAATCGACGAAATAGGGACCAAATAAAAATTCTAATATTTTAATATGATCTAAATAGATAAAATATTACATAAGTAGGTATTAAATGGATACATTTAATACATAAACAAACAATCATAGTTATGACTGTCCAAAGTTCTAAGAGGAGCATAGTCTATCCCTTCCCGGCAAAGCGTGCCTTCACATGAAAGTAATGTCATTAGCTATGACACTCTAGAGGTTTGTGACGTGAAACAACCTCTCCGTACTTATTCAAGTTTTTAAATGAAAATAATTAAAATACTTTAACGACTAACACATCAGAAACACGGAACTGTGCTCCAAAACTCAAACTGTATATGTGGGTGCCAAGACCGCCAAACTGAAGTGGGACTGGGCTGGACATTGTCTGCCGTTATTTGAGCATGCTCAATTATTATGTATGCAAATAGCATGCTACTTTACTAGCAACTTTCCAGATACACATGATATTTGCTCGAAACTAGCATGCTTTCGCGCTACTAAAGAGCATGTGTGTGTATCTGTACCTTAAGTACAGAATGGACGACGCACGCAAGACGGCCACCGGAACAGAGGCAGACCAAAAAGGAGATGGCGGGACGATTTGGAAGCGTTCTGCTTGGTTTGGCGAGAGCATGCCAGCAATAGGGCCGAGTGGATAAAAATGAAGGAGGCCTTTGCTCAGGAGTGGCACAGCCAAACAGGCTAAGAAAAAAAAAACGATAAACAACTAAATATCATTCCAATTAAAATTATTTATCTATCCAAATATCATAAACCCTCCATGATGCGTTCAAGAACCGCGCATTATGACCACCATAAAAACAAACTGTTTCGTTAGAACAAATTTCTTATCTGTGAAAATGTTATTATTGCTAAATAATAACATCGATTTCGTTAGTATTATTTCATTCAAATTTCGAACATCTCTGTAAACAAAGAAATTTGATTTGACCTCTATTCTAATATCAGTCGAGATGACGTTTAGTTCGAAATTAATTGTCAGTTTGCATACAAATTTGACAAGTGTCGCACGTAAGTAAGATATCGAATGATATGATAGTTGGAGCCCGACTCTAATTTGTCTCTGAATTCAAAAAAAAAAAAAACTATGACAGCTGCCAGCAAATAACGCCGCAATGCCGGTCATACTATGCGGCTCCTTAATGCATCATAGAGGCTTATGATATGTGGATAGATAAATTAGTGTATGTAACTGTACATAATTAGGCATTAAAACACTCGTGTGATGTTATTATGTAACTCGCCTTCGGCTAGTTTCATAAATCCACACTCGTGTTTAATGCCCTTCATTATGTACAGTCACATAAACTACTATTATAAATAGTCAGTTTATAAAAGAACAAAAAAAAACCTATTTTAACTTATTTAACGTAATACGACTAAAATATTGTTAATAAGTACCTAACTATGGTGTTTTCATAATAAAACAAAATTTGTACACCATAGGTCATTACCGTCCATTAATAGGAATAAGAATAATTTATTATTAGACAAGCACATGATTACAGATTATACAGACATTATCTGTGGGGCTCCAAACTAGGCTGAGCCTGTATCTTGGGACCCACTGAGTCGGTTAACAAATCTCTTTAGACACACGTCACAAGAAGCACGACTAAATGACTTAAAAGACACTTAAGTCATCAAAGTGTTTGCCTGGCCATTTTAAATAGGCCGACAAACAAGGCAAACCTTTATTTACTTTGGCCCCTAGGGTGTTTTTCCAGGAAAATTGGTTTGCAGCAAAAATTGATAAGTAATTTACGAGTATCGTATGTGGTAAAATTATAAGGGGTGTTATTCAAATGACCACGTTTTGAATCTACATTCACACCCGTGTCTCCAGAAGGGGTAGACATTACATTCAATTCAATTTTCAGTTTCACTTCAGTGGGTTTAAAGACGGAGATTATGTGATAGTGTAGTGACAGGTCGCTAGTCTATCGCCCACAACACACATCAACCCGATCCCGTAGTTGAATTTTACGACACCCAGGGGAAGAACGACATCACACGGGGGAGTTTAAATATTTACTGTTAACATTAAATGGAATAGGAACACAATAAAGCTTATTTTTGTTCTTCATAAAACATTGTGGAATACAATATTATATCATCTCGATGTTTCACTGACGTAGGCTGCCTACTGAACTCGATTTTTGGAATAATAAATATTAAGTAGTACCCGAGGGATGATCACGTAACTTTTCGAGCGTACGTTAGGACAATCAATCGTCATTTTCCTATACAAAGACTGACATTTAGATCTGCCTGACGTGCGTAAAATGCGTTACGTAATCAACAATGATCGGATTTCCCGGTGCAACACGGAGTGAATTACCCCAAACATTATGTAAATATGGATATGCTACGAGATTCCGGGACTTAACGTTTGTTTTTGTAGGATAATAAATCTGATTTTACATGAAATAAAATTCAATTACCTTTTAACAATTGATATAAAATATAGTCAAGAATATAGTGCCATGGTGGAAGCAGAGATTACGGACACCAAAAAAAGTTGTTTAACTTTATTTTATGAGCCTAGGTATTCACTAAATGTATATTTAAGACAATCAGTGTTCACTATTATTCAAAAAAACTGTATGAAAGTTTGCTAAATAAACTCTGTTTAAAATAGCCTAAGTATCATAATTCTCACTAGCATTTATTTTAAACAAGATGCCGGGATTTTGGGCATGTCCATATTAATATTTCTACTTGATATCCCACCGTGTTGCAACGTAAAATCCGATCACTGGTAATCAACCAGCAGGTTGCTTATAGAACCAAACCTTATCAGCAGAGGTCGGCAGGGGTGAGCTGTTTTAAATTTTTGCAGAACATGGACATACCGTGTCATTTAATGGTAAATGCGCCATGTGTAAATATTAAACTAATGTAATGATTTTATGTAGGCTGCCTTTCTGCTAAGAGCTTAATGTCGCCATTAAAACAAACGAATTTTATTAGAATACTTTTTTACTTGGTTTAAATTACACAAATGAAGGGTCAATGTTAAATAGGACAAGTACCATTTAGTACAGTCGACGCCAAAAATATGTTTACAGTTTTCGCCTTATTACAGTGGAATAAGGTGCAAAAGTGTAAACATAGGTATTTTTTGCGTCGACTGTACAATTAATAAAAAAGGTTACTAAATACTCGTTTTGTACTGCATTTTCATTATACGTGTAATCATTTCAACTTTGTCTTCTTTTAATATTTCTTTATGGCACCTTATCCATATTAATATCTACAAGACATAACCACATGACATTATAGACGTAAAATAGCTCACCAGTAACATCCCAGCTGCTTATTAGTAACATCCCAGGTTTTTTTTTGTAGTTCAGTATGTATAAGGAACTTCTTACAAAAGAAGTATGTTTTAAGTGAGTTAGCTATGTTTTTTATTCTTACTATCTATTCAAAAAGAGTCTTTTCACATCATCACTAAAACTCACTGCGCCATGGAAATGATCTCATTTCGTCCGGGAGCAAAATGTACAACAATCCTCGTCGCAGTTTTAATTAAGACGTGCCTCGGTAACTACAAGGGTATTTAGCTCCGCTCCATGCCCGGACAACGGGATATACCCTTGTACATATCCCAGGGACATATCCCCTGTACATCAACAGTAATTAGGCCGGGGCACCTTAAACTAATGGACTTGTTTTTCCTTCCTCGCCCCTAATTTTCTTTTTCCGTTGGAAAAACTTGGATCTATGTCCGGACGGTAATTTACTTAGTAATCTAGAACGTTCTTGTTTTTAGATTGCGATGGCTGCTCACTTTTCTTTTTTATGTAATTGGGAAGTGGATTTCCGAGTAATATAAATTTGTCTATGACAGAATATCTATCATCTATAAATTTAAGGTAATGTTAATGTTAAAATTTAGATAATTATTGTCAATATGGATATTATTATTACGAAAAAAAGTCCGGCAGTTCTCCTCTACAGGTCGCATTTCACAAGCGATTCTTGTGAAATTGTGTGTGCCAGTTCAATAACTATATCGTCTTTTTTTGTCGAACTATTAAAAAAATAAAAAAGGACAGGCTTGAGAGTTTTACAGCTTACAGAGACACAGTGTTCTTTTGTGTATTAAATAACCAGAATTATCAGAAACAACTTTAGACTTGAATAACTCTTAGCCCCCACGGAATTTGTATTTGAAAAAAAACTTGACATAACTTCTTGTACTTAATGCCTAATTATTTTGCGATTAAATCAAATCCGAGTAGCAATAGATTTTCGTTTTATAAAAATAAAACGTAAAACCATAAAATATCGAATATACAAAATTCTATCTAATCTACAAATATATATTTGTATCTCAAAAATGTATCTCACATCGCGTAATGATATATCAAAGTTTCGTGGAGTAAAATCGAATAGTTTCGGAAATATTTAGTTTTTTCGATATTATTTCTATCAAAACTCAGCTATTTGTTTTTTTTTTTTTTAATAGGTCGATTTGGTATTTTGGCATGGTTTATAATATATTAGTCAATATTATATGATTATTCCATAAAAAGAGGATGTCTGTTTTTTATACCCAAAAGAACACTGTGAGAGCCAATATTGATATATTTTTTTAAAGGATATTGAAGTTCACGTGGTAGCCATACCCCAATCAACGCCGTCGTAATCATACATTGTCCTTAAAATAAACCCCGAATCAGGGCATTACGATAAACCAGAAATACTCTTCATAGAACAGTACAATTTTCAGACTAAGACACATAATTATACGGTTGTATTTTTAACTACCTATATACCTACTTGTGAAGTGGCGGAAACCAAAGTCCGTAATTAGGTTATCTTGAAACACGTATTTTTTTGCCAGCGCACGTAGACCTAATTCCCTGGGCATACGCCCTATTTTATAAATAATTAATTAGAAGCTCCGTGTACGGCACTTGATGCTTTTTGCGCAGAAATTAATCCACTAATTAGCTACGAAGTTACCACAGTTGCCGATCCGGAGCGTAGTTATTTAATAATAATTTTGGCCAAAGAGACCCCTAGAAATCTCGGAGTTAAACAGATTTTGCGACTTCAAAGCTTTCATTCGATTTTATGGGATTTTCGACTGAGAGATCTTTTAGTAATTCACCTTTTACATGCAATTTTATTAGCAAAAGCTTTTGCAGCGAGTTTATTATAAGTAATATTTCAAAATATAATATTCTACGTCGAGCTGAAAAATGGAACACACGCGCTACTCAAGAAGCCTACATACATATGACATTTATTTAGCAAATCGTTTACACGTAGTATAAGTATACTAACTACCAATTTACATTTTACATTGCAAGGATTTTTTAAATACAAAATTGATACAAAGATGATACATGGCAGGATTTTCCCTATGGAATATTGACACTAAATTATTCTGTGTTTTTTTTGTGATATTTTGAAATATCACCGACATGGTTCAATTATCTTGTTATGTTAATTGCGTATAAATAAATCTTGCGTAATATACGCGTAACATATTCAAATATAATAATATAATTTGTTAACTACAAAGTACTAGGTACTGTAAATTATGTCCCTTACTTCAAAGTAATTCTGTCTTGCTTCATAACCCCCGTAGCATCTAAATCTACAGAGCCAAATCTGTCCTGCAACTCCGAAACTTGAAATTGCCCTGTGTAACCTAATAGAGCTGTCTCAAAGGCTTCCGGGAATGTCGATAGTTTTGTCTCCATGTGCATCGCTTCAGAACGCTTCTCGTCATATAATAGTGTTGTGACAGCGTCGTATTTCCTGTCGCTATCGATAAGTGAATCTATTTTAACGCCTACCGCTGGCACGGGGCCAAAACGAACGACTTAGGCAACGTGAGGAAATTAATCGTCTATTCTGAGATTTTTGTATCTTTGAAGTTATTTATGAATGGAGCGTATTTGTCTTGGTTAATCTTAAATTGTATAATGGGATCTGCGGTTATTTTTACTACGATAGGTTTAGGTATGCAGCCACTTATTTTTAAACAACAATGATAGATCAAAAGATTAGATAGTCGGACGATGGTACTACATTTTTACGAGTGTTTTTTTATAGTTGTGCAACACCATTTTACGATATTGCAGCACAATAAAGCTTTTGATGTAATGTTTGCGAGTGTTTTGTACTTGAGGTTTTATAGTATATAAATACTTCACCAAGAAATAAGGTATTTTATTAATAATATTGAAAAGAGTAACATTCTTCTTACCGCTCATGTGATTTAATTTTAAATTCAGAAGTACAAAACGTCAATCAGATACTTATGTTTAAAATTTGCCAAACAAATGGAAACTACAAAAGAGAGCCCACAAGATATATTAGCCTTGTAATTGAATCCGAATGCATTTTGTAAGCAGTTAATCAAGACAGGTCGCTGCAAAATGAATCATCCCCGCTTTGAATCATCTTCTATTGTTTATTCACAAGCTTCTCGGAATAACGCTGCGAGGAATATCAAATCAAACGAAACATTTATAATTATGTTGTTGGACTTAATTGCGTTTGCTACTTGTAAATAGTACCAAAGTTGTATAACTAGTATACATACAACTTCAACGTGTTCAAATAATGGCATAATCGTTTCGTTCATATTACATTCATGTGGTGATATTAAACGATAAAATACTTATGCAACATATAAAATACATTCTTAGTAGGTATTCAATAAATTTTTCACGCCACTGCTCGGAAATATGGCCAAAGATGGATTGAAATGAGAGTAGAAAGTAGTTCTTACTAGTACAATTAAAAAACAGTCAAACAATGTAGATTTGCAAAGTAAAATGTAGTGTTTAGCGGCCTTTTTAGGGTTCCGTAGCCAAATGGCAAAAACGGAACCCTTATAGATTCGTCATGTCCGTCCGTCTGTCTGTCTGTCTGTCTGTCTGTCCGTCCGTATGTCACAGCCACTTTTTTCCTAAACTATAAGAGCTATACTGTTGAAACTTGGTAAGTAGATGTATTCTGTGAACCGCATTAAGATTTTTACACAAAAATCTAAAAAAAACATTAAGTTTTAGGGGTCCCCATACTCAGAACTGAAACTCAAAAAAAATATTTTCATCAAACCTATGGATGGGTCTTCAAAAATGATATTGAGTTTTCTAATATAATTTTTTCTAAACTGAATAGTTTGCGCGAGAGACACTTCCAAAGTGGTAAAATGTGTGTCCCCCCCCCCTGTAACTTCTAAAATAAGAGAATGATAAAACTAAAAAAAATATATGATGTACATTACCATGCAAACTTCCACCGAAAATTGGTTTGAACAGGATCTAGTAAGTAGTTTTTTTTAATACGTCATAAATCGTAAACCGCTATTTATTTCACGGAACCCTTCATGTGCGAGTCCGACTCGCACTTGGCCGCTTTTTTACTTTCTATTGGTCGATTATTTATGAGTGGTTGGTCATTGTAATAGTGGTTGTTCAGTTTGAACAGCTCTTCGACCAATCACAGGGCGTCGAGCGGGAGGAGCGGCGCCGCCGCGCCGGCGAGCGGTGCCGCGCTTCTTTTGTTTTTTGATTAGTATTATGATCTTCAATTAGGAACTTAATTTTGATTTAAAATTATGATTATTTGCAATTTCCTCGCAGTAGACGTGAAAAGCACTATGTTAAGCCTCGACCGAAAGTGCAATAGCTGGACTCGTACTTTCGAGGGCCTCCGCTACGCGTCGGCCCTCGAACTAACTCGTCCGTCTATTCTATTGCTTACTTTCTAGCCTCTACAACAATGTACTAATCCGTATTTTATCAAAAAAAAACCTAAATAATTATTATTAATTACCCGAACAAACTAGAGCAGCTTTTACATATACAGGTGTGTAATAGGAGCAGAAAATTAAACGGTAGATTATTTTATTAAGCTTATTAACAATTTATTTCCACGTAGTTTTAATTGAAAAAAAAACTTAAAAAAAAAATATTTAAAATAGTTTACTTGTATTGTTTTACTCTTCTGGAGTGCTTTAAGTAACATTTTTTTGTAAACAAAAAAAATGAAAAAAAAATTGACAAATTTATTTTTGAAAACAAAAATGTAAAAACTATTACGACTCATTACATGATGTTACCTAAAAATCTGCATCGACTGCTGTGCTATGATGTCGTGGTGCCAAGATACATTACCTACTTGGAGGTCATAACTTTAGATCAAAATTTCTCCGAATCCAAAAAAAATGAAAATGGGATATAAGGGGTTACTGCAAATTCTCTAAGGAAGCGTCCTTTTGAATAGTTTCTCCTATTACAGGCCACACCGCGTATATATAATCTAAATTATGGACAGTAAATTTCATTCGTTGCTAGTTATTTCAACGAGATTCACACAATTGAGTAAATTTATGCACCATCTCAGAACTTCGAAGCATCCGAATCTGCGAATGAATGGGTAATTTGCAATTATAATATTTTTTTATTCATGAAATGAGCAACTACAGGTGGGTAATAATTTGATCAGCTTAAGTGGAGTATTTCTTTTATTTGGCACTTAATTACTTTTAAATTTCTGTTTTTTATTTCGTAAATGAATATCTGGGTTAATTTATTTAAAGTAATAATATTATTCAGTGTAGTAATTTCTTTCTGAAGTAAATTTTATTTTGAGTTTCTCATAGTTAAGGTCTTAAACCTTATCTTAGTACCTTAATACTACACCGTGGGCAAACAAAGTCATATAAGTAACGTGATATTTTAAGTATCTGAGCCACATCAGTTACACCTCCAACTGTCCTTGTCTTACCTACCTATTGGTCAAGGATATAAAGGTTAACGACTTTAATTATCTTTCTACTAATAAAAACATTATATTTATTACATTCCACTGAAAGATCGACTTAATACGACCACGTAACAAGCACCGACTTTTCAATAATGTTAGACTTAGACAACATTTTAGTTAATTATGTACCAATATTTATTATATTATACTCATATGTTTTATTATAGTAATTATATTACCAAAGACCATTAACTAGTCCCGCCCCAGCAAGAATTATTCTTTGTTTGATCTAAAGCTTGACCGATACAGAATGCCTCGTGGCATTTAGTTCGCCTTTTGTAAATTACTTGTTAATGTGCACTTGTGTTGTCAAACTTTAAGTAAATAACTTTTTAGTGACGGGTGCAAAACCTTATAGTTGAGATTATTTAAAGTGGCAGATTTTTTTTATAAAACTGTCATAGGAATTGGAACCTTCTACCTTGGACGGTAGTGTTGTTTTTTTAATGGATTCAACATATCAGCCGAAAAAGTCCACTGCTGTACATAGGCGGGGAGGCCTATGTCCAGCAGTGGACAAAGAGTGCCAAAGTGACCGGTACTGCGCCACCCGCATCCAGCTGACTCCCGCAACCTTTACTAGGTCATCAGTCCACCTTGTGAGGGGCCTACCTACACCGCACCTTCCGGTACGTGGTCGCCACTCGAGAATCTTTCCGCCCCAATAGCCTTGGGATGTGGAATGGATTACTTTGACGCAATTCGGCCAACTCCAATAATCTCAAGTACCTATACATAAAATCGGCATTGGAGAGAAAAGGGAGAGAGGAAATGAGAAAAAAATCGTACTCACCATAAACTCGTGACCATTGCGCCGCCGGCCGCCAATCCGGATAATGCTTCGGAAACTTCTCCCTCGTCCAATACGTGTGTAACACCATCCGGTACACGGTCATTTTGTCCGGGTTACACGCATCACTATCCGTCGGCTGCAGTGCCGCCGCCAGTGCGGGCAGCACTAGCAACAGAAACAACCGGGCCATTTTATAGACACGGATATCGACACACGCACAACACTAGTCCGTGTTCATTGTCACAACATGATGACGTTTGTACCTGGAACAAAGGACATGTTGTTAGGATTGTGTGGAGTTTGAATATTCACATGGCGTTGTGGATTTGTGACAAGGATAACACAAAAACCTACATAGTTGTGTGTAACAGAGCTCCTGGGCTGTTATTCGGAACGCAGTTATGCGCCTCACCTCACCCGTCACGCTTACCGAAGATCAAGATTGGTTGGTATATTTGTGGGTGAAGGAGAAGGTGAGGGTATAATTTACTTTAAAAACAAAGTTTTAGCCGACTTCCATTCAGTACTTCGCCTTATTTGAAGAGTCTCCTCAAGTTCTCCAGGATCCCATCATCAGATACTAACTTGATGAGCGTGGGATCACCTGGAAACTGGATCTCCCTTTGAAAAAAGTATTTTCAAAATCGGTCCAGGCGTCTTCGAGTAATCGGAGAGCATACCATCAATACGGGTGGCGCAGGACCGGTCATTTTGGCACTTTTTGGGGGAGGCCTATGTCCAGCAAGTGGATGTCTTTCGGCTGATATAATGATGATGATGATACCATCAATCCTCCTAGCGTTATTTCCGGTTGTGCCCTAAAGGAGCCCCATGACACCTAATCCCAAGATTTGGCAAAGGCACTAGTTTTACGAAAGCGACTGCCATCTAACCTTCCAACCCGGAGGTAAAACTAGACCTTATTGGGATTAAACCGGTCTCTTCACGATGTTTTCTTTCACCGAAAAGCTAACGGTGAATATTCCGTAGGTACATAAGTTCCAAAAAACTCATTGGTACGAGCCGGGATTCGAACCCACGACCGCCGCTTGACAGCCGCATGCCTGAACCAGGAAATTACAGTTACATTTAGGCCAAGTTAGACAATGTTGCTGCGTTTTAAGTTTTTTGTTACAAACATTGGATGGAATCGAAAAACGTATTGGTTTGGTATTGGATTACTTTTGTCAGATACGCTGGCTACAAAACAGCTTTCTATCGTTTCACGAATAAATTCAATATTTTTTTTAAGTTTCGCAGATATATATATTACAATGTAAGAATATACAAAAAAACAGACTTTAATTTCATTCAGATCGTGTATTTTGGGTACAATTACTTAATAAAACGAGGATTCTTAGTGAAATACAAAATAATGAAATTTCAACTTAAAGTTATCTAGATCTAGAAACTACGATGAAACATGAGATCCGTGCACCTGAATCGAACAATAATACACCTTCCGTGAAAGCACTAAGGACTGAAATTTATTATGTTTATTTGTGGTCGTACACCGCCGCACCTAATACGTAGGACTGTATTAAACCTACCCTGTGCATGTATACTTATAATTCTAAAGGAAATTGCATCTAAACCTTGTTGCAATAAAGTCTACTTTTCATTGTTACACCCAGTGTTTAACTTTTTAATCGTTTGTCAATAAGCTCGTAACAGCCCAATTTGTTGTAAACATCGATGCAGAATTGTTTAATTGCCCAGTACTTTGGTGGCATGCTATTACGTGCATACGCTGTCAAAGAGACATGGACCTAATTTATTAAGGAATAGGACGCAAAATAGTAAAAATCTAAAGCTGCGTGTTAAATTGACTTAATGGTGTTAAGCTGGCTTCTTCTATTATATATAAGGGCCAGCGATGGGGCTACTGTCCATGCTTATCGCGAGTATCGCGCTTAGCAGTGAGACGTTTATACGCTGATGCTGATTATGATGAAGATGATGATGTAGCTACTACCAATATATTTAAGTAAATATAGTCGATGATCATACTAATAATTACGTAGTTAAAAGTGTCGATTGAATAACCACCGCGACACCGCCGTGAAAACACTCATCCTGAAGAAGAACTTCCGACGAGTACAAACATGTTGTCCGTAGTGACTGATGATTTAATACGCGAGTTTTAACTGTGTAATAATTAGTATGATTTTAAACATGCCTCACAAAATCGCAATTAGTTAGGGACTAGGTCGATTTGTGTAAGATTGTCTGAACATCGCAGCGCACACTGGAACTCTATCAGCGACATCAATACGAATACATATATGTACCAGTGTGTAACCGCCATACGATAAATAAATTGGTCGAATCTTTATTTTCTCTTAATTTTTCTCCAAGTTCCCATCGGCTTCACGATTCTAAAGCCAAGTCACGCCCGCTCGCCCGTTCCAAAGTTCTAACGTTTAAATTGAATGCCTCGTAACACATTCAGGGGTGATTACAGCTTATTGCTTTCAGAATAGGCCCCCAGCCCCCAGATTTCATTGAAAAGTTACGCCTTCTAGAATTCGGCTGACGGAGGATTGAAGTTTACTGTACATATTCGTATTTACAGTCCAATTGAGGTCATACTTGCTTGTTATGTCAACATGCTTTATAAAGAAATAATATGTATTCTAACCCGGGACCGTCAGATTTGCAGGCAGGACCACTAACCACAAGAACCTAGTGGGTGAGTTTGCGTTTGCTGATTTCGGTCTATTTTCTGTAATTATCACGAATAAACGCTTATTCTGTTCTACTCAGTCGGTTCTATTTGCAAAATTGTACGTTGTGCATAAACCCACACTTTACCGATATCAGCACGCAATGTTAACACACGCAACCGTGCATCGACCTGCACTAAGTGCATCAAACTCAAACATTGCAACTTTTTATTCCAATTTTCCATCAAATTTTTCGGCATTCACTTGTTTAATATTACTTAACCCTGCTGTATTTCCATTAACGTAAACCGTGCACGTATAAACCCATAGTTCGGAAAGGGTGAACAGGATTAAAAATCCCCACGCCCTGACGTCAGCAGTTTCCTGAAATATTGGGAAAAATACGACGCCCTAACGGAAATCAGCTTAAGCGCCGTATCGGTGACAAGGGGTTTTAAGGCTTTTTACATGACTCTCAGAATTGCTTATTGCTATAGGAAAATAGAGTCAGTTACGCCTTTATGTGCCTATTTAGATTGGTCAACGGATAACCCACCCTTAGGGCGGCTCATCTCATGATATTTATTGCCCTTATGTTAAGTGCCTCGGTTTTTTGGAATGAAGGTTTCAGGTGCCATTTGTTTTTGGTGTTTATGTTTTACGTTAATTTTAAAGGAATTTACTGTGGGACCTTTGTTTACTAACAATTTTGTATTCAATGATTTTTGAACCCCCAATGTAAACAGAGGGTTAAGTATATAAGCTTAACTTATGTACAATCACTATGTAGCTCTCAAAGGGATGCAAAGATTTTGCTTTACTTATTACCTGCATTGTCAATTGTTAATTTGGAATCTGTTAATTGTATCCATTTAAAGTTAAAGCCCTTTAATTACTTTGAAGATCTAAATTTGTTATCTCTTTACAGTTAAGTAAACTTTACAACATATCCCCAGGTATGAGGATATTATCAGGAATGAAAAAATACAGTGTATGTATGTATATTCGTATCTAATTTTCAACCCGCATTAACTATTCAATAACGTCACCCCATCCATCATCGTTATATTAACCAATATAAAACGTTCTAGATAGTTCCACCTGTCTTCCAATACCATACATTGTAAGAGCTGTTGCATCGGTCATTGACCTGATCTATTTCAGTATGATATTAATATTGAATCACAAATGTTGTACGTCGTTAATATGACTTATTTACTATAACGTTATTGAAGAAACTATGAAGTTGTTAAATAGAGTGATATTAAATTTGTTCTTTATTATGATGTAGGTACATTAAATAAAATGTATTATTTATTTAATGAAATTAAAGGTCTATTAGTTTCAAATTATACTACTAAAGGAAATCGCTTGTAGTATACTCATACTCATAATATGTATGACTGTAGGTATAGACATATGAGTATACTGGGTAAATTCGGGGTTGATCCCATGGGAAAAGTTATCTTCTTCACTTTTGTCTTTTTCAAAGACCAAATTCATCATCACTACATAGTATAAAACAAAGTCGCTTCCCACTGTCTGTCTGTCTGTCTGTCCCTATGTATGCATAGATCTTTAAAACTAAGCAACGGATTTTGATGCGGTTTTTTTTAATAGATAGAGTGATTCAAGAGGAAGGTTTATATGTATAATCCATACCCGTGCAATGCCGGGGCGGGTCGCTAGTTAGGTATATATAGAAATATTATCAATTAACTGAGTTTGTCCTAGCGCGAACAAAACTACCACTAGTTTGAGATTTAAAGTCACGCAAACACCACCTCTCCTGCACCGCGCAAATACCGCATAAAGGATGACTCACGCTAGATCGGGCCGTGTCCAGCCCGGGCCGTTTTCTAAGAAAAACGACGGCGTTTTTACGCGGTCGAGCCATACGCAAGCCCGCGGCCGGGCCGTGCCGACACCGAGCCGCTTCCGAACCTTGGCCGTGGCACGGCCTGGCTTCGGAATGGCTCGACCGCGCAAAAACGCCGACGTTTTTTTTAGAAATCGGCCCGGGCCGGGCACGGTTCGTTCTAGCGTGAGTCATCCTTTAACCGACTCAATTAAACATTTATAGTTATTTGTATTATCCTTCATCAACCGTATTTGACTCGTGTATTGTCTATAGTGTTTTGAAAAATTGATACGCCGCCGAGTTTTTTACGCCAGTTCTTATCGAGGCAGAGGTTTACTTTCTGTGCAGCAGGTCGATCACGTAACGCATTGTACGCGTGTCAGGTAGATCTAAATGTCACGTTTTATATGGAAAATGACAGTTAAGTTGTCCTAACGCGCGTTCGAAACATTACGTGATTGCCCCTCTGAACCGGTGGTAGATTATCGACATTCATAGGTTACATGCCTAAATGGAAGAATAACTTTGACTTTGTGTCAAAATATAATTAGCAATCAATAAATCAATCATTTATTACAGATAACGAAGATCCATACATTACAAGAAAAATAAAATCATTAATGTGTTAGTTCAAGTAACTTAAAAACTTATGTTAGTAGGTATAAAATTTACATAACATGGAGTTGGTCCCAGTGCTTCATTATGGGACAGTCCAGCCTATTTGCTATAATTGCTAGGCGGCTGTTGGGGAATTATAAGAACGAAACATCCGCACTAAAAGAATAAACCTTTTGGACCGCGATAGCATGGGCTCGTTTTGACATTCAAAACTGACATGTCATAGGGATATCTTAACTCAAATGCCTGTGGGTTTATGCAAAACGTACAATTTTGCACAAATAACCGACTGTATAGAATAGAATAAGCGTTTATTCGTAGCAATTACAGAACTTAGACAGAAATCAGCATAGGCAATGTCACTACCCACTAGGTTCTAGTGGTTAGTGGTCCTGCCTGCAAATCTATCGATCCTGGGTTAAAATGACGGTAAGCCAACATATTATTTCTTTATCTTTATAACATGTTGACATAACAAGCAAGTAAGAGCTCAATTGGACTGCAAAATACGAATATGTACAGTAAACTTCAATCCTCCGTCAGCCGAATTCTAGAAGGCGTAACTTTTCAATGAAATCTGAGGGCTGGGGGCCTATTCTGAAAGCAATAAGCTGTAATCACCCCTGAATGAAGCGTTACGAGGCATTCAATTTAAACGTTAGAACTTTGGAACGGGCGAGCGGGCGTGACTTGGCTTTAGAATCGTGAAGTCGGTGGGAACTTGGAGAAAAATTAACAGAAAATAAAAAATCGACCAATAATTGCGTGTGTAAACAAATTTAGTTATTTTTATACGATGACGGTGGCAAACAGTCTTACGGTCTGCCTGATGGTAAGCTGAAACCGTCGCTTATGGTCGCTTGCGATTCCAGAAGAATCAAAAGCGCGCTGCCGACCCTCTATTAATTTGAGGATTCGTTGTGTTGATAACTAGTGACGAACGCGCCTCCTCGCTCTCAATATTATATTTTTCACTTCACATGCTCGAAAACTGTGTCATATTAGGCTTAGCAAGCGGGGCTAAAGTAGTACATTTAGCCCCTAGACAAAATAATGTAGACATATTTATCATTTTAAAACATTTTAATTTGACCAATCAAAACACTTCATTCACCGTATTAAATCCACCAATCACAACCCTTTAAAAAAACATTTATATTTGCTATCGACCAATCAGGAAACAGAATTAATTTCAAACATCAGGCGTTTTTTTATTCCCTAACTCACAATCATGCCGTTTGGACGCGCCTATAAACGGTCAGATGCATTTATTCTTGGTGTCAATATTTTGTATCTGTGTCAAAGCAGTTTATAAAAAAAATAATTTGGACCAAATTGGACAATCTTTTCGCCTTGGAATTTATTATTGATTGTGGATGAATAATCGTTGTTTTTACTATTTTCTCGCAGTCGATATGAAAAGTAGAGTTTATAACTGTAGGTACTCTGATCTATAATTCATATTACCACTATAACCATATCATGGTAATATGGCTTATTTTAGACCCTTGACATACAATATACTTTCATTCCTTGTCATACAAAATAATATTTTCTATTTTTAACTTCGTTAATTGTCCCTTCTCGTGTTTAACTAAGTTTTTATTATTATTTTGTTTTTTGTTTGTCATCCACCGTGAGTCACTCGACGGTTCTATCGGAAGATCAGCGCTGTCAGCAATGCCAGCCTTATGCTGAGATAGAACCGTTTCGTGACAAACGCTGTGTGTTGTTTCTTTCGAATAAATGTTTATTTCTTTATTTCTCTCTAACACATCCTCGGGAGCTCTGGCGGTCTTACTCGTCACCAGTAACACAACACCACATACCTACCGAGCAAGTCATAGCGTTATATTTTGTCCGCGGTTTTCAGTAAAGTGAAGGAGGTCGGGTACCATTTTTTCTACCGGTCTAAGCCATTGGAACACATTCTTGATCTCCTAACTCGTTCAAGCAGGCCCTTATATTCATGGAATTTTCGTATTTTTTTACATTTGTTTAACTATTAGTTTTGCTAGGAGAAGGTACGAACTAATAACATCAAGTTAAATTAATAAAAAGATGAACAAAACAATATAAATTGGCCTGGGCGTATTTCATCTTAAGTAGAAACGTGATTTTTAATGCAAAAAAATAACGAACTCAAAGTTACGATATTAAATTGAGGTGTGAAACAACGGGATGTTGTTCTCTCATAATACCTCTATATAATATATATTCGGAAGTGTGTGTGTGTGTGTTGTATGTTAAGTAAAACTGTTGTGAAGTATATTTATATTTCCAAAACTCCAATTAAAACCCGAACCCTTCCCCAAAAATAGCACAAACCCAAATTTATCTTCTTTAATAATATCATCAAAATTTTCACCGCCAATATTTGTATTGCACTTTGCCCCTGCTATTTTATGATCACGCCATAAACCCCGGTTCCCCTCCACGAATTACCAAGTTGCCTCGGTTTCCCCTTTTGTTTTAAACGCCCATGGTTACCGATAACACTATTATGGCAAGGTTTAGCATTTTTTTGGAAAGTCTTGTTCACGCACTAAATGGCTTAAGCCTGCCTTTCACCGATTCTATGTTTGCACCAGGATAACAAAAATTTAATTTATTTTGACGCGAACTACAAAATTTAAGTAGGTGTAGTAGGTACTTGGATGAAAATTGTTGATGTAAAACATAGTTTAAAAGGTGTGAAAGGCAACCTAGAAATCACCACAGAACACATCTTTATCTTTACTAATATTTTAAATAGGAAAAGTCTGCGAGATTGTAGCTTTGTTATAAAATAAAATAAAAACAAAATTCAAAATCATTTATTTAAAAAATCATTTAATAAAAAGGATGGCCAAAAAACTTAAAATTATGTAGGTACAACTATGTTTTGCCATAAGGCATAGAGTTGACGATCCGTTAAATATTAATTCAGTGAATAGTAGGCTTTTTTACTAAAAAGGTAAACAGGCTTTTTTTGAATTCCACCAAATCTTTGCATAGATTTTTTGGTAATTAGTTATAGATTTTAGGTACCATTCCGAAAATACTTTTAGAATTAAGTCGTTTTTATTGATTCCGTATATATTTTATGACATTGGCGAGCACATTTAAAAACAGAAAACTGATGGATATTGTTTTTAACGTAAACTGCGGTCTCAAATATATAGAGGCACGGTAGTAGAAATATGCTTAGTCTGATAAAATGCGGTTTACATGACTCCGTTTGTAAAATGTAACTTTGTATGTTATGCGTAATTGCTTATCCGAATTCATAAATTGTTTCACCTACGTGTAGAATGGACTTTCTGGATGGTTATAGTTTAGGTATAATTTACCCGTAGGGGTATTGTTATTTTTTTTTATAAGTACAATGTTTTACATACCTACTTAAAATTAAACATTGCCCCACAAAACTGTAGTGACAGTTTGATTGTGGGAGCGGCTGTCTCTAGGTAAGGCATTCATTAACAAAAATATTTAGTTATTCATTAGTAACAGTAGTAGTAGTAGTATAACTGAGTATTATACGAGTATAAGTACATCTAGGTAATGCTTTTTTAACAGTCTTTTAAATTTATTCTTATTTTTTTCACGTCTAATGGCTTCGGGCAAACTATTGAATAGGTATGGGATACGCTTTTTGAGAGTTCTGTCCCCATAGTAATTATTTATCCTAAGAACGAATAGTTTACCAGTCGCCAAAGCCTGGGTGTTATAGGTATGATCAATACCTAGGTTTTAATGAAGAATACTCTGAGGTATGTTCCAGACAGCCATGGTTATTAATAATGGACGATAGTTACCTTTACATTTGTATTAATTTTTTTCGGTAACGAGTAATTTTAAAAATCTAATTTGCATGGCTTCTAATTTATCGATATTGGTCTTTGTTGTGAGCCCAAAGCTGTCGAGAGCATAAACCAGTATGGAATCTACCAATGACAAACATCTTAGTGAACTCTGAATCTTAAATGATAAAATTTACCTAATAAAACTCTAAGTTTTTCATAAATAAAATTGTCATGATATGACCAGGAAAAATGTTCGTCTACTTTCATTCACATGCGGTTCACAGGCGCAGTTAGACTTATTTTGATGGAAGCAAGGATAGGTAGAATATAAGTGCGGATGGATATTCTTAAATGGTAGATGAGGGAAGTGAATTACCAAGAACTTTGTTTTGTCAGCGTTAAGAACTATCCTATTGTCATGAGACCATTTAACCACCACGTCAATGTCTTGCTGTACCAGGCGGAAAGTTTCCTCAAGGTCCGTGCCCGCGCGCTGCAGCACACCGCACAAGCTGTTGACGTGGTAGGACCACAGCCCGAGCCCTGGGGCACTCCGCATTCCACTGTACACTCACGACTATACTCCCAACTCTAACTTTGAACGAGCGTGAAGTGAGATAGTCGCGGAACCACTCGTTCAACGGCTCGCCCACTCCACGACTCGTACATTACCTTCAATAAGGTACTCGATTCTAGAGTATCGAACGCCTTTTTGAAGTCGAAGAATAAGGCTAACACATTTTTTTTATCATTAGATAAGGTAGCTATTCATTTTGTCTGTAAACTTCGACAACAAAGTCGCGGTACTTTTTCCATTTTGAAAACCATGTTGGCGGGGATTCAAGATATCGCGTTTATTAAAATAGTTACTTAGTTGGTCAATTTTGTCAATGCTAGATAATATCGCGATATGTCTATAGTTTGAGAAAGATTTGCGGTTGCCTTTTTTGTAAATAGGACGAATTATGGCTTCTTTTAGTTTATTAGGAAATGTATGGTGTTTAACTGATAAGTTGACCAACTTGGCAAATACAGGACTTATTTTACTAACGACACATTTTATATCAGACATGCGTACTAGATCGCTACCCGGAGATATATTTACATTCATGTTGTTGATTATTTTTCTTACTTGATGACTCTTGACGGGTTGCCTGCATTCTCTGAAATGCGCGGGCGAAGCTGCACGGGCGGCTAGTATAGTATACGTTGGTAATTAGATACTCCACCGACAAGAGCCTAGCCCTTATTTTTGTGCGATAGTAAGACATAATTAATATCACCAATACCACCAATAAATGGCAAGGCGTGGCGCAGGACCGGTCAGAGTGGCAGTAGCTGGGGGAGGCTTTTACTCGCGAAGAGGTCCACCAAAATAGTTAATAAGATAAGATAAGATAAATTATGTTTTAAATTTATAGAATAACTAGATTAACTTATACATATATGTAGTGTTAAGGTGTGGAATTAAAAGGCTGTTTTATTTTTATAATATTATTTATTTTTAAGACAAAAAAATGATAGTTTTAGGTTTGATAGTAACTTCTTCAATTACATAATTTAATCTAAGTATATTAAATTTTTAATTAAATCATTGTAGATACAATCGCGTTTGTTTTGTTTATAATCAATTAAATTATCTACTTACTCGTACCTAAATACTTATTATAAGTCTATATTACAAACGCTATGTTTTTGCACGTTACATACCTAAGTATTATAGAAGTTAAGTTAAAAACTGTATTGGTCAAGCATCATAAAATAAAAACCAGCCAAGTGCGAGTTGGACTCGCGCACGAAGGGTTCCATTATCTATAAAAAAGGCAAAAATCACGTTTTTTGTATCGGAGACCCCTCAAATATTTATTGAAATAGATCATCTGTGCAAATTTAAACTGTCTCACTATCACGGTTCATGATATACAGCCTGGTATCACACGGACAGACATACAGACGGACAAACATCGGAGTCTTAGTAATAGGGTCCCGTTTTACCCTTTGGGTACAGAACCTTAAAAAAATCCCTGAATAATGAATACTTAACAGTATTTAGAAGAGAAACTTTATCCTTTTTAATTAAACGTCTCAGCATTATATACCTCATAAATCTCTCATAAACTTGTATAATCCAGACGCAATATACAAAATTGCACTGTAAATATTCTCGGCATATTAAAATACTAGCGCCAAGTTACGGCGCTAAGTTCGAGATACAGTGTCTAATGAAGATTTAATAATTCAAAATGTTCCCAAACTGCGGAGATGTAAGTTTAGACCGGGAACTTTAAAATGATAATTGACCTCGTTGTTAAGCTGTTTTAAGTATTTAGACGCTTCGCTGGATGTATTTTTAAAGGTATTCATTAAAAGGATCGTTCAAAGTTGGAAAGTTTTGTGAAATAATTTTAATCATAGATTGTAAACTTTTTTTGCAACGTTATCTTGTAATAAATACAAAATTCTAAAATTCAAAATTGTTTATTGCATAAATCACATACTGTCACCACGGACTTTGTTGTCAAAAAAGTGCAGGCCGCTTTTCAAGACATGCGACACTTAATGACATAATCCGCCGGTCTCTTGCCACCATCAATGTGCCTGCTCTTCTTGAGCCGCCTGGCATTTTCAGAGATGATGGCAAGAGACCTGATGGTGTGTCTCTGGTTCCTTGGAGTTTGGGACGGATGCTAGTGTGGGACACTACCTGTGTAGACACGCTGGCACCGTCCCACCTCCAACGGACTACTTCTAAAGCGGGTGCAGCGGCGAAAAACGCCGAACTTCTAAAATTTAATAAATATAGCAGCCTCGGCGGAGAGTACAACTTTGTACCCTTTGGCGTCGAGACCCTCGGTCCGTGGGGTTCCAGTGCACATAAGTTATTTGCGTAAATCGCGAAACGTCTGGTTGATGTAACTGCAGACCGAAGGGCTGGCGGCTTTCTTGCGCAACGCATCAGCATTGCAATTCAACGAGGAAATGCCGCCAGCATCCTCGGTACCATGCCTCGAGGGCCTTTTTTAGATTTAACGTAGTTTTAATTTAATTTAGTTTATGTTAATTTTCAATTTGTATTTACTATAGAAAATAATCACATAAAAATATAATTATTAGGAGGAATGAATAGCTAGGTATGTGACGCCTTGCAAGGGCACAGCAACATACTTAAAACTAACATGCTTAGAATTTAACATCTTTTAAACTAAGGTCGCGGGAGTCCGCTGGATGCGAGTGGCACAGGACCGGTGATTTTGGCACTCTTTGGGGGAGGCCTATGTCCAGCAGTGGACGTCAATTTAAATTTCAATTTATTTATTGCATTATCACATTACAAAATATAGATAGTAGGTACATTATAAGGTATTCATGTGACACCCTGCAAGGGCACAACAATATATACGAGTATAGAACAGACTAAACTTAAAAATATGTACATTAATTAATGCAAGGATTAAATAGGGTAGGTAACAGTCAAGTTGAAAAGAAAAATATTTACAATTTTGCGTTAAAAAACTCATTTCATCTATAGAAGCATTTGTCGATTAACAATGATTTCAACTGTTAGTTAAACATTTTTGGTTTGACAAGGCCTTTTATATGGTTAGGAATATGATTAAAAAAAAATATTGTCATGTAATGCGTATTAGACTTGGCGAGTTTATATTTGGAGAAAGGTACTCTAATTTTGTGCATATTCCGATCGTATCTTTTAATACTCGTTATCTGTTCGTATAAACCTATTTGTGTTCGGACGAATTTACTCGATTTAAGTATATATAAATGGAAGTAAGGGTGAGTATTTTGTATTTGACAAAATATGGTCTACAGGATTCCATTGGATTTATATTAGCTAGGATTCTTATGCACTTTTTCTGGAGGTTAAAAATCTTTTTTATATCACAACTATTTCCCCACATAACAATACCGTAAGATATTCTTGAGTAGGCGTAGACGTAATATGCCGTGAGTGACGTGTTAAAGTCTGTTGCGCGCTTAAGGTGGTTGAGAGCATAGATAAAAGATGATAAGGTTTTAGATAGCCTTTGGATGTGTGGTTTCCAACTCAAACTATTGTCCAGATCTATACCCAATAATGTGGCAGAACTCACTGAATCTATTTTTTGATTGTTGTAGCTATAGTTTATGGGCAAATTTAGTTTTTGATAAGGTTTAAATTGGATGATTTTAGTTTTACTCAAGTTTAGTTGGAGGTTGTGGATTTGTAACCAGTTTACTATTTTGTCAAGCGTTACATATAGTTTGTTGTCGACGTCACAAATATTAGAGCAAGGCAATAATACTAATACAATATCATCCGCGAAGAGCGTGCAATGGTCATCTAAAACGTTAGGTAAATCATTGATATAGATAAGAAATAAGAGACAACCCAGGACGCTACCTTGTGGGATAGAGCCGGTGATAGAGACACTATTAGATCGGATTTGGTTTATTAATCCGGTGTTAAAATCTGCGTTCTCTATTTGTACATATTGGATGCGATTTTCAAAGTATGCCTTGAACCATTTAATTTTAAGGGTACCTCTGATTCCAGTATTATGTAATTTAATTAAGAGGGTTTCATAAGAGACTCTATCATAAGCTATACTCATATCAAGTAAGAGGCCCACAGGATATTTTTTATTGTTTATTTCATTAAGAATTCCGAGGACGTATTTATAGATTGCTAGAGTAGTGGAGTGATGTTTCCTAAAACCGTATTGATTTTGATTTAGGATCTTATATTTTTCATAAAAGGAATAAAGGCGTTTAGTCATGACGGTTTCAAATATTTTCGCTGAGGTTGGCAGTAGGGCAATCGGTCTATAGTTATTAGCTTCAGTGGTTTTCCCTTTTTTATGAATTGGTTTTATTAAGGAAATTTTTAGCGCATCTGGAAAATATCCTTCCGAGAAAGATTGGTTTAATAGTTGGGTGAACGGAAGGGTTAAAATTCTCGCCTGATATGATGATGATGATGAAACTAAGGAAGAGTGCTATCAAAATATTACTCATTGTGTTTATCGTTAATATACCTACTCATTTAAGTTATAATAGCATCTGTTAATTAAGAATGTTTTTAGGAGTTTTTTTTAAAATAGATAAGTTTTCTATATTTTTAATGGAATTCGGTTGGTGGTTATATAATGTTTTAATAACCATATAAGCGGGACTCGATGTAGCTACTTTTAATTTTGAAAACGGTAATTGAAGCTTATTTAAGTTATTGTTTCTTTTGATTTTTGCTGTGGTTGGTGTAAATAAGTTTGTATGGTTTCTTACAAATTTGCATGATTCAAAGATATACATCGATGGGAGAGTAAGTATTTTAAGTTCCCTGAAGTGAAGTGTGCAAGATTCCTGTTGTTCTATGGTGGGTATAAATTGTGAACGAAATTAATATGAATGTTTCTGGAGGTATTTTTTTTGTATAAATTGCATTACAAAGGCATTAACTACTTATCTTTACAGTGAATACAAAATGAGGATGAACTTATATATTGGGACTCACTGAGACAGTTTATTTTATATAAAAGTGAACTCATTTATTATTTACTAGCTTTTGCCCGCGACTTCGTCCGCGTGGACCTCGTTTATATCGTAACTTTCTCCCTCCTTTTCACCCCCTTAGGTAACGAATTTCCAGATAAAAACTATCTTTAGTAAGGACTCTTTGGGAAGGCCCCGGAATTCAAAGTATCTCTATACCAAATTTCATTTCAATCGGTTCAACGGTTTAAGCATGAAAAGGTAACAGACAGACAGAGTTACTTTCGCATTTGTAATAGTAGTATGGATTTTATGAAGGAAAGGGTCATCATGGTTGAGTTGCATGATTTTATAGATTAGCTTACTCCTAACGCCTTTTTTTAACAAAATAGACTCCGCCGCAAACTTGGTTTCTATGAGCCGCCTCACCATAATACTCACCATGCCGCATCTGCAAGGAGGCTTTTTTTAGTATTATTTTGCATATTTTCATATCACACGGCCGTAACGACCTTTTCTACAAAACCGTAGGACTAAATTAACTGACTTGTTATTTAATAATTTTGTATTAAAAATAAAGTTACGTCAACAAAATGTTACATCTAATAGTTTTCAAAATAGCCATAATAAAACGTCTTTTTTACCCCATTTTAGAAAACATCTTCGAAACTACCGCCATAAGGTTCCTTTACCCTTGGAACGTCACACACATATATTTACTTATGTAATATTCCTATTCCCCAGGACTCCCAACTACCGCTATACCGTAAATGGGTTCCATCAATTTTTCACCCCCTATTTCACCTCCTTAGAGGATGATTTTCAGGATAAAAACTATCCGTTGTCATTCTCCAGGACTCAAACTATCTCTATACCAAATTTCATCAAAATGGGCTACATTCAAATTAACACCCCTATTTCACCCCCTTAGGGGATGATTTCCGGAATATAAAATATCATATGTGCTTTTTCAGGACTCTAACTATCTTCCAACCAAATTTTTATCAAAATGTGTCACAAACAATTTTCCACCCCCAATTACACCCTCTTAGGGGATGATTTTCGGGATAAAACTATCCTATGTTCTTCCTTAACTATCGCTATACCATAAATATAGCTTAACTTTAGCCATAAGAAATTGCTACGCCCTTACAGGGTTCCCATGTACTTAGCACTTAAGATTTCTACCACCTTATGTAACCATGGTTTTGCAATAAATATATATGAATGAATATGAATGAATATGTTCCTTAGAAAGGTCATGCTTGCATACGGCAAAAGACACGACAAAAACTTTGACGCAGACACAAGACGACGGCAACGCTGGAAAACATCCAGATTTGCCCAGCGTTTCAGCAAATTTATCTCCCCTCTTGTCCTAAAGACCTTCTGCAAATTTTATACAGCCCGTCGCCCCCCTAGTAGAAGCACTCTAACCAAATGGCTGCTGCAACACGACTACAGTGAGACTGAACTGCTCTTAACTGTTCTCTGTTAACAACAACAATTTACAAGAATTTAAAGCTATATTATATTATTAATCTCACCAGTATTCAATTGTTTATTTACTTATTTATACCTTCACTTCAAAATACTCATGATCACACACGCACTATCAGACTCTCACACACACTCACGCTCACACATTACACTGACAGAACTAAAATTATTGTAGCTTTGCAATTTGTAAAACATCTATTCTATACTTGTCTGTTATTTAATATCGTATGCTTGATGTTCTACTGGGTCCCGTAACACAGGGAATCCTAGCTCGGGACCCAATGACTATGTATCCTAGTGTATCATGTTTTTGTCGAATAAATATTTCTATTTCTATTTCTAATATGAATAAATGGGTTCAATCCAAAATTTCATCCTCCATTTCTCACACCTTTAGGGGATGATTTCCTCCTTTCATGTGTTCCGGAATAAAATTTATGCTATGTTCTTTTCTAGGACTCTTCCTCTCTCTATACCAAATTTCATCTAAATTGGTTCTATTCAAATCTTCAACCCTCATTTCACCACCTCAGGAAATGATTTTTCGGGATGAAAACTATGCATTGTCCTTCCCTAGGACTGCTTCTATCTCTTTACCAAATTTCATCTAAATGGGTTTTATCCAAACTTTCACCCCCTATTTCATCCCAGAGGGGATGATTTTCGGGATTAAAACTATCCGTTGTCATACTTTGGGACTCACACTATCTTTCAACCAAATTGCATCTAAATGGGTCACTAACAAACTTTCACCCCCAATTACGGAAGACAATGATTTTCGAGAGTAAACTATCCTATGTCCTTCCCCAAGACTCCAACTCGCTATACCGTAAATGGGTTCCATCCAAATTTTCATACCCCATTTTATATTAGGAGATGATTTCTGGACTAAAAATTATTTTAAGTCCTTCCCCAGGACTCTTAACCATCTCCATACCAAATTTCATCTAAATCGGTTTTATCCAAATTTTCACCCCTCATTTCACCCCCTCAGGAGATGATTTTTCAGGATAAAAACTATGCATTGTCCTTCCCTGGGACTCCTTCTATCTCTATATCAAATTTTTACTAAATGGGATTTATCCACATTTTCATCCCTATTTCAACCCCTTGGGAGATGATTTTCGGGATTCAAACTATCCATTGTCATTCTCCAGGACTCAAACTATATCTATACCAAATTTGATCTAAACGGAGTCCATCCAAAATTTCACCCCCCATTTGACTCCCTTAGGGGAAGATTTCCGGAATAAAAACTATCCAATGTCCTTCCCCAGAACTTAAACTACCTCTAAACCAAATTTTATCAAAATGGGTTACATCCAAATGTTCACCACCCCATTTTACTCCCTATAGGGAAGATTTTCGGGATAAAACCTATCCTTTGACTCAAACTAATTACATACCAAATTTCATCCAAATCGGTGCAGCGGTTCAATACAAATTTCCACCCCCCATTTCATCCCATTAGGGTTTGATTTCCAGGATAAAACTACCCTATGTCAAATTATCTCTATACCAAATTTCATCTTAATCGGTTAAGCCGTTTTCACGTGATGCGCTGTCACATAAACAGACAAACAGATAACCAGATAAACAAACAGATAAACAGACAAACAGACAAAAATTCTAAAAACTGTTGGAACGTGTTCTGTTATCGATTCTAAGTATCCCTAGCCATTTTTTTTCGAATATCTTCCATGTACAGACTTTCGACCCTCTTCAGCTTTATTATATATGTATAGATGTATAGATATAGATGCTTTCAGGATTATTTTTAAATTTGCATCAAGCATACGACTAAGATGGTTTATTACGTTAACTATCAAATGGTTAGTTATGTCACTTAGGGGGACATGTTTCGAAATTTTCAGGAGGTTTTTTTGGAGATAAGTACTTATAATTCTAAATCGACTATTCAAATATTTCGTGGATTGGGATAAAATACAATACCCACTTGTTTCCCTTGAGTGGCGTAAGAGGTGATTATAGGATAGGGTTAAGGCGCTCTTATTAGACGATATTTAGGTATTTGCGGAGGTGAGGCAGACGGAGCGGGAGACGCGCGTCCCGCGCACCCCGCTAACGGCCTTATTCTGTTGGCATCCGTATTCGGCTCGTTTTTGCGGATCATACGATCAAATGTTTGTCTTCTTGAATAATTGTTTTATTTTTCAAATCTTGGTTGATTTGTGTAAGATTGTCCCCAAATATTTATTGTTTATTTATTTATTTAAATCTATTTTTTTAAAGAAAATAAGGAATAATAGGTAGTTACAGTTCTTAAGTACATCGTAGTATGATGACATCAATTATGGACACTTACTTTCCAAAGATATGTTAGTACAGATTTCTTCATCATCAATCCACCTATCGTTTTCCCAGTTCCTATGTGGGTGCTTCCGTTTTCCAAATACGTAGAACTGATAAAATAATAGTACATCTTCACTTCCTAAGGGTGAACGTCACCAATTATGGATTGTACTAATATATTACAGGTTTTTTAAACCGAAATAAAATCGATTACTTCTAGGTAAAGTTATAGCGCCGGTTAACACCCGCTTAAGAAACCATCAAAAATAATAAACAAATAGCTATGTTCATCTATTTATCTCCTGGCAAATTATATTATTACCATGTATGTCTTTCCCGCTCACGGGACAATGATGTCCCGGCCCTTTGGGAGGCATGCGTGGGGCTAGGTACCTACAAAGTACCAACGGCGCCAACACGTAGAGGCCCTTTTGACAATTTAATGAAATGCAAGGAGTATTATTTCCATAATTATTACCTTTGTTACATAAGTATGACTGACTGATCAAAAACTGGATAATTAGACCACTGTTAGTCAGAAGAGCATTTTATTATACAGGGTGGTTATTTTAAGACCAGCAAGTTCTTCAGTACATGACTATGTCTATTAAAAAATGTAATTTGACCAAACATCATATAAAAATAACAAATTCAATTTGTCTCTTAAATACCTAAAAGTGTTATGTCACTGCGCTCGCGCGGCGCGTGCTGCCTACCATGCTACCTCGACCAGCGGCCACACCGCGATGGACCTTGATACTCTCAACAAGCTAACAAGATTGGACTTATACTTGGCTCTATACTCCAGGCAAAATACGGTTTCGAAAATCATTAATTTATAATAGCGTTTTTTTGTATATTTCATTTTTAATCGTTATTCTAAGATGCTTTACACAAGAATCCAACAAATTTTCCAACCGGAAGTAATTATATAAATATAAATTAAGCTTTAATTGTCTTTTTTTGTTTGATTTATATTGAATTTTTTAAAGCAAATGTAAATTTAGGTAAAAGCCTCCTCGATCTCATGCCATTTTTTTCGGTCTTTAGCCAACTGCATCCAGCTAGGTCCGGCGACCTCAGTTATGTCATTGGTCCAACGTCTTCGTCGTCTACCTTTCCTTCTTTTGCCTTTCGGCCCTGACCAGTTTGTTGCTTCCAGTGCCCTTCTTTTCTCCTAATATCTGGCGATATATGGCTTTTACCCGAATGGGGTCCATATAAGAAAGAAAAAATGGCATAAATCTTTTAGATTTAGTAAATATGTACTAACACAAACAATATGGAATAAATAAAGCTTAAATAAATATATATATATAAACTAGCTGTTGCCCGCGACTTCGTCCACGTATAACATGTTATCGTCTAAATGTTTGTTTAAGAAATTTAAATGTTTGTTTAATAAAAAAAAACATTGAAATTAGTTTTGTACAGTCAGCATCAGATAGTTAGTAGCAGCCTAGGTAACCAAATATATCGCAACACGTCTTTGTTACTATAGGTGTAAGGATGTGTTACGATATATTTGGCTACTTTGGCTGCTACTAACTATATGACGCTGACTGTACCTAGTCTTTAAGTAAACAGTCTAAAACCGAAGAAACAAATCTCTCTTTATTTCAAAATGTCTTGCTCTCTATACAAACTTAGAACCCTCTTTGAACTCTCATAGTAAATAGTCTGAAACCGAAGTTACAAATTTCTAACTTTAAAAATGTCTTGCTCTCTATACATAATTCGAACCCCCTTTTAACCTTCTTAAGTGATTAATAATTAAAAAACCGAAGTTACAAATCCCTTACTTTAAAAATGTCTTGCTCTCCATACAAACTAGAAGAACTGTATATCCTAGAAGTAGGTATTTTTGTCAAGACCAATCCAAGCATGTTCAGTAACGTTTCAGAAGGCCGCAGATTTCCGACACGTAAACAATACAAACAAAAATTGAAAACTTTGCAGGGTAGCAACAACACAGCGCTAATCAGAGGCGGAATCTTGGGAATGGCACCAAACATTTTCAATAAAATTCCAGACCGAATTAAACACTGGATATTAATAAATTTAAAAGACAATTGACTTCAGATTCAGATTTGTTTATTATCATAATTTTACAATTGATATCATAGTACAATGAATATACAGATAAAAATGTGTTAAAATTATAACTTGTCAGTTACAATAAAATACAAAAGATGTGTACAGTTGTGTACAGAATTGTTATTATTTGTAAATAGTTTAATAATACTTATACTCATAGCATAATGCTATTACATAAAATAGAGAAAGAAAACATAATACAAAAATTAACGTCAAGCTTTTAAGATCTTTTTATTTAGTCATTTGAAAGAAATTCTTGTAAACTATACAGTGTTTTTTCAAGCAATAGTTGTTTTACATGGAAGCGAAAAGAGTTGTCGTTCGTTATGGTTTTAAGGTTTGAAGGTAGCCGGTTAAAAAGTATTTGTCCTATTAACTTCGGAAGTTTTGTGCCTATTCTAAGTCTGGGCGAGGTTGTTTTGAAGTGGATACTTCTTTGCTCGCGTTCTTGTATGGGGGTACAGTTCAAAATGTATCACGTAACTTCCGGATTAACTTTTTGTAGAGAAGCCTAATCTGATTTCAAATAATTGTTTGTTACATGTTTTAATCCTTCTTTATTTGCTATTAGTTGTTAATCACAAAATGTTATTTAGTTTATGTGACGGGCATGAAAACTATGCTGAAATGACCGCCATTTTCAATGCCTCGCGAGTCAAACGAGCTACGTCAGTCAATGTTGCTATATATACCGATTTATCTGTGCTTATACAGATTTTAGTGAATTAATGCAGATATATATTTACGGGGACAACCAACAAATAAGTATCCACTTAAACTTAATTAACGGTTGTATCTCGAACACAACCCGCTTCTTTTTAAGTTATTCGCATTTCTCATTGATCTCGAACTATTTTCACCTCTCCTTTGAAATTCATTTGGATAACGTTTAACATACATCAAAACTTCCAATATATAAGTTGAAACTGATGTTAAGATACTAAGTTTTCTTAAATGTTCGCGACACGTGTATCTGTCCTTTGCATAGGGAAGTACTCTAATTGCACGTTTCTGGATCTTTAGGATGCGCTCATAATCCGTACTGTTGCCCCAAAGCATTATCCCGTATGAAAGTTGAGAGTATATGTACGCATAATACAGCTCTTTTAAGCAACTTTCTGACACAAGTGGTCTTAACTGTCTTAGAGCATAGATCCCTCTTGCTAACTTACTGTATAATGTATCTATGTGATCTTTCCATGACATTATTGGATCAATCATTTCAATCAATAGATCAATATTTGATTGAAAAGTGTTATTATACCATTAAATATTACTTAAACGACCCTACGACATAACATGATTCCATTCAAGACATTCCTTAGTTATAATATTCTTTGGTTATAGTATTTTTTGAGAGTTTTTGACATGTATTTGAAGTATTTAACACCAATCACTGTATTGACATTTATTTTTTTATTTTTATAAATATATTAGCTGGCTGAAATATTTTGTAAACCTACATTGTGGGTAATGCACAGAAGTCTTATATTTTGTATACCAACAATACTTGTAAAAGTTGTGACCTATGTTTAACAAAATAAATTTAATTGAATTGAAAGTACTTAATTTGTATTCTAATAAGTAATCTTTAGGCAAAAATGTAAGTCTCTAGCTCTAAAAATAAAGTTTCCCCCATACAAACTTTGCACCCCTATTTACCCCCTTTAGGGGTGGAATTTCCAAAAATCCTTCTTAGCGTTGCCTACGTTGTAAAAGGTAGTTCTGGTGTAAATTTCAACTCTCTAGTCTTAGTAGTTTCGGCTGTGCGTTGATGAGTGAGTGAGTGAGTGAGTCATATCAATAACTTCATACCGACAAAAGGTATGTTCACTTAGATAACGTCACATTTATTTGCTTTAGTGGGCTTATTTTTAAAGGGGCGTGGCGGGGGAGGCTTTCTTGGTAGTTATTTAGAGAAACAGCGGTGGCAGAGTGAGTGCGAGATGTGAAACGGCATAGTTTAGTGTTTTGTGATGGGTATCATGTGCACAAACAGCTGGCAAAGTTTTGCAGCTGTATAGGGGAACAGCCTGTAGTACTTTGTACCCGACTGCCTCAGAAGGAAGTTTATGTTTTTCGAGCGTATGCATCATCATATCAGCCGAAATACGTCCACTGCTGGACATAGGCCTCCCCCAAAGAGTGCCACAATAGCCGTAGCATCCAGCGGACTCCCGCGACCTTTACCAGGTCATTAGTCCACCTTGTGGGGGGCCTAACCACGCCGCGCCTTCCGGTACGTGGTTGCCACTCGAGAACCTTTCCGCCCCAACGGCCATCGGTTCTACGTGCAATGTACCCCGCCCACTGATACTTAAGTTTAGCGATTCGGAGGGCTATATCGGTTACCGTGGTTCTGCTGCGGATAGCCTCATTTCTGATGCGATCGCACAGAGAAACTCCCAGCATAGCCATCTCCATCGCCCTATGAGTGACTTTGAGCCTTCTTATGAGGCCTATAGTAAGCGACCACGTTTCCGTTCCATATGTCATCACTGGCAACACACACTGGTCAAAGACTCTCGTCTTGAGACACTGCGGAATATTGGACGAAAAGATGTGCCGTAGCGTATGTATGCATGTATGTCTATAACGAAGATGAGGAAGGGCCGTGGCCTGCTGCTGGTGGAGTGGCAGGGTCTTTTTCCGCATTCGTTTTTAATAGAATCTACTAAACAGCAAGTAAATATATTTCAGTTCACCAACTCGTTTAGGACTTTAGTCTAGGTAGTCGCTATCCGGCGCAATAGCCCTAAATGCTTTTGATATATTTCTGTATGAATAAATAAATCTATTATTCGTACAGTCCATAATTGGTACCATTACCCCCCCAACCATGTGCTCGTGTCCGAATCCGATTTACACCCGACTACTTACTACCTAACAGTTCTAAATACGTATTCAGGATAACTGAAGATTTTTATTGACATCTTGTCAATATGCTCCAGCTACCTATTAATACGTTTTAGGTGCGGATGTAGAAACGCTTTAATGTAGTAAATATCGCATACCTTATATTTGTTATTCTATCATTTCGAATGTGTTCTCCAGCATGTATTAGCGTTTCCTATTCCTTTATATATTTTTATTTACCTTGATAACTCGAAATAATTGCTGCAAAAAGGCGTATTTGCGTGCCAGGTAAACATTCACAGGTCCGTCGTCGGCAGTGGCCACGGGCGTACTAAATTGTACTCGCCACCGCGCATGCATGACGCGGACACCCGGTTTTTCAGACAAATTACCAAATGTATTGAATTATCAAACATATTGAAATTCTAAGAAGCCGGTAGATAGATCTACCAAAAAGCTACCTATCACAACAAATTTCATTGTAATATTCCAAATAACTTTTGAGATATTTCGAGTTTGGTGGTAAAAAAGGACTGTTTTGAAAGGCAAAATCTATCGAGGTTTTTGTAAGCAATCGTGATTTTACGAAGTACGAACATAGCCAATGAACTGAAGATATACATATCAAAAATTTGGATCTCTAGCAATAGTACAAGTATACTAATAATCGGTTTGGAAAAGGCACTTTTTCGATGCGCAGCTGCATACAGCGCCTTAAGTAATTGTGATATGGTCGATGAGCTCACAGCCTGTCACTGCAATATCATATTTTTGCCATCTCTGAACTACTGGAAGTAGCAATGAAATTATCATATACGTTTGGGAATACCGTGAATATATGAAACTTGAATAAAAAGAGTCTAGTGATAGGTGTGTAGTGTCAAAGATCAACAGATTTAACCCTTTATCTATCATCCGTGTAGGCTCAAACGCCGAATGAGGGGAGTTGCAGTGTTAATTTACATCCCTAATAAACTCACCACCTCACACAACAAGACCACCATGAAAAAACATACAAGGCTGCTAATAGCTAGTTTAAATACTGGCCACTAATTGAGACAGATAACGTCAACATTCATCAAACCAATTTACACCTTACGTCAATCGCAAAAAGGCTCAAATTGATTTGCCCAATAAAATATTTGTACGATAAAATCGTTCATACACCGATCATTTATCTTAATTATCGAGGGAACAATGTAAAATCGGAATGGTCCGCTGGTGCGGGGAAAAATACCTATTGTTTGGTCTACACGGCAATGCTTTTACTGAATTGACAGCCAATTCGTCACTATAATGGAGTCTTACAATTTGTTAAATTAACATTAGTTACAAGTGATACAGGAGATAATTTTAAGATAACAATAACGTAAAGTATCTACTGTATTCACTGTTGAATTATAATGGTTAAGAAAAGAAACTCAAAAGGGACGGAGTGCTTATTAATGAGTTGAGCCTCAATTAACATAAATTAAATTGAAAAATAATGGCTTCTACGTTTCCTGTCCCACTTTGCCCTATTTTTAGAGCTAATGTTTAAAAATTATACATACGTATACAATTGCGCAGATATACTTGATATAAAAACAAAATACTCGTACTACGCGAAGTTTCCGGTATATGGTTAAGTCTAACACTGGTATTAATATTGTACACAAATGTAAACACCAACCAGTAGGTTTACTATCTCTGAGTACGTCTCATTAACGTTTTCAAATAATTTTTTGTCAACATCACAGGTATGTAACCTTGGTACAAATCGACTCCGTGTTGTGATATGTGGTGTTTATGAGTTATTATGTTTATGATATTACGACAAAGTGCTGGCACCAAAATAACAGGCATTCCAGTTATTTTAATATAATATTATTTTCCGAGCTTAGAGCCACCAGTGTCATTCAAAATATAGTAAGACTGTGAGAATTACTACTAAAAACTATGAATTACGACTAAAATCGAGTAAAATATCATCTCCATCAACTTTGGCTATTTTTGCGAGAGCAAGCCATGATACTTTTTTTTGATTTAAACGCGTTCCAGCCTGAAATTTAAACAGAATTCCCCAAAGCCTAAAAAGAGCATCAACCATCCGTTCCGTTAATATTCGCGACAACAATCTATTACTTAGTTCATACGAGTGTCGTTCGAATTTATCCGGAGCTTCGCCGTCTGTTGTCACCGTGCGATGACCCATTTTGAGTCTATTCTGAGATATCGACCGAGAGATCGCTCGCCACGAGGTGCACAGCGTAAAAAATTAACGCATCTCGTGAATGAGTTTTCGGCAAATTTGCATAAACTAATAAGGCAGCTCTGCGATTTACGACCTGTCTCGATTCACTTCATCACTCGTCTTTAGTATTTTGACCTGAAGATCCGTAACAACTCTGTATACCAGTATAATAATTAGCACACAAAATTCCTAACAGTCATTAGTCCGAACCGAAAGGATCATTGCATTATTCCGAAATAACTAAATTCAGATCAGCATTTTTCTTCTTCTTCTTCTACCGGCCTTCTTCCCATTTTTAATTAGGGTCGGCTCTCCTAATATTTTTTCTCCAGAGCTGGCGGTTCTGGGTCATCTTTGGGTCAATATCATTTATCTTAAGGTCGTTATCGTTTCTTCGGCGCTGACTCAAGCTCAAGAATTTTTCTGGTCATGTGGTCCGCTGGTCTCCTCATGACGTGGCCATACCAAAAGTCGTGTTTCTGCTAGCTTGGAACGGCATTTTTCGCTATACGATAATTTTAACAAGATTGATTTAAATGAGTACCGATGTAGATAGATAAGGTAAGTTTAGTATTATTATATCCTGAAAGATCGAAATCTCGGTCAGCGGGACAAGGTCTTTGAAATTATGACATTCAGAAAAATACATATACTTATTTGCTTACGGACAAATTACTCTTCACAATTACATAATTTTATTGTGAAGATGACATGACTGTGTTGTAGTGCACCCCGGGTAGCTAAGTAATAATGACACTCCTTCTTACCTCTCACGCCCCGTCACAACCATCCTAAAATCTGCCAAAAACGAATAATAGAGATAATACTCCAACGCCTGCGAAATGCAACATGTAACCTTCACCCTGTTGGAGAAGCCGGGATACCTTCTCTGTTTCATGAATTTATTAATAAAGTGCACTAGGTACGTGCGGCTGAACCCATCAAAGCAAACAGACAAAGTACATGACATCTGTCTCACTAGAAAAACCTAAAACAGATAAGAGTGACATCGGTCGATGGCGTCTTCGAATCCCCAAATGTCCTCATTCATCAAACACATGGCAGATAAAATCTCAGAGCGCTGGAACCGCTCCCTAAGCACCATACTGGGCTGACTGAGAGCACGAATCGGCATTGCCGTCATACGCGCCACCAGTATACTGTGTATCCGCGGTACACGACACCGCTTTATTTAAACCCGTAGCCAGATGGCTCGGCTTTGAGGACAGTGCTGCTCTCCCCTCGCATTTGGACTAATACCATCCTCTCCCATCACATATGTATGTATTATATTGTTAGCTGTAAGAAATTCAAACACAGTCTTGTATTGTTAACTGAATATATATTTGTAAACACAACAGTGCTTTTTTTTAAATAACTACCATTGCAAACATGAAAATTTGATTTATTACGAAATTGTTACAGTTCTAAACAGGCAGGCATTTAACACGAATGCTAAATTGTGTTTCAGAACTCCGTCTAGAAACTTTCCCGCTAAAGAGTAAAAGTAGTCATACATTTGTTTCAACTAAACTAAAAACTTAAGTAGTTACTAAGTGTTCTCGACTAGAAATTCGTTTTTAATCGTGTTTATATTCAAAGTTTAGTAATAATGCAAAGCAGTTTACAAGTTAAACTTTTTGAGTTTCGTTGTAATGTTTAATGGATCTCAATAAAACTGTAACTTTTTAGGTAAGTACCTACTTTTGTTTTATGGTAAAATGTCTCCTGTATTTTATATTAGCTTAACTGAATAATTTATATTCTCCGCATTATAATTTATAATCCTTGTATATATGTTGATATCTACTAAAAGTACTAATTGGTATTAAAGTATACAAACATGGAATAGACAAGTTCAAAGTAAGTTAACGGCCCCAGCTTTATTATTTACCTATTTACATGTATTCAACTTACACCGTACTTACCCTAACAACTGGGCCAGCGTAGGGACTATTGGCCATTCGATTTCACCTATGAGATGATGCCTGTGCCCGGCAGTAGGAAGTCTATAAATAATATATTAAATAAAAATAAATAAATATTGGGGTACAATCTTACACAAATCGAACTAGTTCCATAGCAAGCTCAATACGGCTTGTGTTATGGGTACTAGACGACGATATATTTAATAGTATGTATTTATAGTTATTTGTGTTACTCGAGAGCAAAGTATTTGCGTCTCGTGCTTTTGAGTCCCTCGCTGCGCTCAAGATTCTTACTTTGAATCACTCGCTACGCTCGTGATTCAATTTTAGAATCTTTCGCTTCCTTGGGACTCAAAATCAGCACTCGCAGCAAAAAAGAACATTGCTCTCTTGTTGCACAAATAACTATAAATACATAGAAAACATCCAAGACTCAGAAACAAATATTCATGCTCATCACACAAATAATTGCCCTTACCAGGATTCGAATCCAGGACCTTCAGTTTTGTGGGCAGTGTCACTACCCACTAGGCTAACCGGTCGTCAAAGATAAGATAGATAAGAAGAAGTAGATAAGATAAGATAATTCATGATAACACAATACAGTATAAATTCGCACGTACATGTCAAAACTTATGACGATGACCCTGATAAAAACTTTCTCAAGATTTCAAGATTCAATTTGCAACTGTGTTAAGTTATATTCAATCTCAAACATAACACAAAATGAAACTTGTAGACGCTGACTCGTGACCGCGAGTTGTAACCGAGTTCATTCAGTCAGATCGAGTGCACGTGGTTCCACCGCATTGTTTGTGGCCTCAGCACTTGATTTACGTAGTGTTAAGATTTTCCGCTGTTTTATGAAAGCTCTAAGCAGAGCTCTTTCTTTAAATAATATAAAAGACTTCCATTCTGTAGGTACGGAATAAGGAGAAACGGTGCGGAAATGGGTTAACAGCGTGGTAACGGAACATACCTAATCTTATGTTCCTACACGTATTGTCTGTACCTAACATTTATGCGAGTGTGAGTGCACCAGAAATGCTACGAATCGGACGAGATGGCGACATAATATATTGTGAGGTAAACTATAACAGCCCCCAAACCTATATCATGACAAGCACGACCGCTCTTTCAAGAGCAAAGTGAAGCAGAACACGTCGTATTGTCTTCAAAATTTTCTCTGTGAAATCTTTAAACACGACGGAAGGCTAATGATTGTCGAGGCGATGCTGTTCCGGTGCCAATATGTGTGCGTTACAGTATGGAATTTTGTTACAAAGAATACTGGAGGGCTCGAGTTGAGGCGGTGTCGAGCGGTTAAGCGTGCGACGACTTTAATTGCGAAACTTTTATTGCGACATCCGTGGACTACATCTTACGTTTATTATGAACGTCATCTAAACAGACGCTGTTCAGTCGGGATTGTTATGCCATAACTGTCCAAGTAGTGGAGGTAGAAAACAAATGTTTAATTAGAAACGCTGCACATACAACGCTTTCTTATTGAATCGGAACTATAAATAGTATCTATACTTCGCTTCCATGCATACTGAGCATGATGTTAGAATGTGTTCGTGTGTGTGCGAAATATGTAGGTACATTGAAATTAAATTTGAACGGAAAAAATGGCTCATATTGATCCTTTTTCGGAATGCGTACGCGCCATTCAGTATTGAGATTACGGGAGTAAAATATAGCTCACAATCCATAACCATTTTAATCTTATTTCAATCCGGTAGCGCTCTCTTGAATGAACCTCAACTTGCTCCTACGGCGCGGCGTTCTACAATTCTATCTTTCACGAAGTCACTATTTACCAGACTTTGCTAGCATGTCGGTAAATATTGCGAGCCAACAACGTTTTAGAAGTATGAAAGGCCTTTATAGTGTCAAAAGCGAGCCACGAATAAATCTTCGCAGATAGTATTTCGCGCGAGATAAGGGAGAAACGACTAGCGATTTTAACTTTTTCCGTAAGCATTGCGTGGTCTGCGAACGGTATTACTATAAAAACAAAGTTTAAACCGACTCCAATTCAGTACTTCGCCAAGCCACATGGTACATGAAAATTTCCACATTTCCGTTCCAATTTACCACATGAACTGCTTTCCGAGAGCAAATGCGATGATTATTACAGAAAAAACCCAAGTCGCTATATGTGGGCGGATAATATTTAAGGAGTTCCGTCGATTCCTCAAGGATCTCAGAATTAACTCTTCATTAGTTGCTACTTCAACGGAATCATGTCGGAATCTTTGACGTACTTTACATCTCTGAGGAGTTCCATAAGTCATCTCTGTGGTCTTCATCATCAGTTCCACTTCACCAAACTTACGATTTCCGCCTCACTACACGCGTGCCTATAAAATTTGAGGGTTGCCCTCAATTTCACTGGGATCCCATCATCAGATCCTGACTTGGTGACAATGGGACCATCTCGGGATTATACTCTTTCGAAAAAAAAAATATAGGAAATCGGTCCACATTGACGGAGAAATCGGCGAACATACATTAAAAAAAATACATACAGAGGAACATATAACCTCCTCCTTTTTTGAAACCGGTTAAAGACTGAAGAGAACGTCCCTAGCGGCACCTTTATATCACATCTTTGAATCATATCTTTATCTGTCTGATATTGTTAGAGAAAGACACAAAAGTGGGAAATACCCCCAGTATTTTCCCACTTTTGTGTCTCACACATATGGAATTCAGCCGCTGATGAAACACCGTTCTGCATCGCCTAAATCAAAAAAGAAGCCATACAAGTCCTAAAGAAGAGAAAAGATGAAACGAAAATGGACTGTTTCCCAAATGAAAAATTAAATCTACATGTCAAGTCCTCGTAATAGACATTTAATAAAGACAGATAAGTATTTTACATTTAGCATCAAACCAACCAAAGTAGCCAAATGGGTCATTGTCACAAAAACAAAAATCATGTTTCCGGTGGTCAATAGTTAAGGGCTTACGTTTACATATAGTATGGTTTTATCACATATAATTATAGAAGGGGCAACGCCGTATATGCGGATTCAGAGTTCAACCAAAAATTAGGCTTTATAGCCCTTAACTTTGGCAATGTCCACCAAAGAGACGCGAACCTAAATCTGACAATGACCCAAATACATCGGAACACATCTTAATTTTTATTGGGATAAGGCTGTGTTACAATACATTTGGCCAATTTGATTAGTACAAACTATTAGAAGCTGACTGTACTACAAGAAAGTCTTAGATTCAGTAGGAGGCGATTAAAGGCGAAAAACAATCATAAAAATGAAGTCTCAAAACGGCAGCCTTTGCCAAAATTGCGTGAAAACGCAAAGTTTCCTACAACATGAGTTTTTATTAATTCACCCGCCAATTGTATGTCTATTACACCACAACCACCGTCCACACTCGTCTTCGCAAAGAAACCCTCACCTAGCAGAATAATGCTTCCACGTCGGCACTCCACTCGCGGAAATCTCTTTCAGTTTTTAAGCGACGTTTATTAAGCGCTTTGACAAGGTATTAAGGCTCAGCGTGTTGAATTTTAAGTTACAATTTGAGAGTTTTACGAAAATAAACTTGTGTAGCGCAGTTTTCAGGAGCTGACGAACTAAATAAAATGTGTTCTGGTAAAATGGCTAAATATTTGGCTTTGACATTTCGCGAAGCCGGTTATTTTGTTACACAGCAGTGAAATCATATGGCCTCGTCAACTAGGTAGATATACATATATGATTTTGTTCTTTTCTAGACTCAAAATTTCACAGGTTGCCAGTTACAATGTAAAATTTCACACCGTCCCGGCTGCAACCATTTAGTTCGTTCATATAATATTAAAGAAAATTCACCATCTTATGCATTTACTTCATGGGAATAGTCTAATTTTGGACGTAGGAGTGCTAAAAATGAGATAATTACTTAGTTAATGTGCAATATTCTTAATAGTCACCGAATAATGCTTAGTAACTATTCAAGGATAAGTAGGGCATAAAAGTGATAGATATGAACTTTTAGAAACCTTTCCATGTCATTCAGAACTGTAAATAAATACCTACAGTTTTGATTAAAGCGTACTAGGGACCTTCATTTCCAGCTAAACCCTTAGATTTTTTTTATTACATAGGTAGGCATTTATTAACAAATAACAATAGAATATTAAAAATACAATATAAATCAATAAAATTAAGCTAGCCTAACATATAAATAAACACAATTAGTAAGTAAAAAATGAACTAGAAACAGAATACACAAAAATTAGATCAGATTAGATTATTTATTAAAAATCCTTAATGCTTTATCTTTAATCCTTTTTAATCATCTGATTGAATTGCTCAAGTATTCCAAACCAATGAACATATTTACTTATAAACGACAGAGAACAAATATAATGTAAAAATAAAATATCATCGTCTGCATCATATCGTTTAAACTTTTATTGTGGTAACTTCCACGGTAAATTGAGACGAAAATTAAATTATTGTAATATTTAAGTACTTATGACTACTTATGGACAGGTCAGACATAGCCTAGTGTGGGACCATAGCTACTTTGTATTTGAATTTCTGTACGTGTTCATAAATATATTTTCATTTCATATTCAGAGGTCGTCTGAAGGAGTCCGTTATGCCGATATTAGATCTCGAAAACCAACCTGATATATAACGAAACAAATAACAGGAATCTTCTAAGTGTACCGAAAAACTAAATGAGACATAAAACCTTTTTAATATATATATTTACTTAGGCCCTGTCCCATCTAAACAACACTTCATTTAATGAACATTTCTGCTCGGTCGCATTCTGATAAACTATGTACAAGCAAAGATTATTATAATCATTGGTACATTTGAGTATACTTAAACCTCAGCCTAAATAACCCTTTGACTACATTATCTCCCACGCTGGTAAAAAGATACGACAAAAACGTATCCCCAAATTGATATTTCCTTAAGCGCTTCAAGCCATTCGCTGGGATACGTTTTACAACCGAAGGCACTTTCTATTTTCAGCAAACAGCGCTTTATGTCCGTGCTTAACCGTGACTAGAATAACACATATACTGAAGGGATTGAAGGACCTTAGAGAATATTTTTCTGAATTTGCTGAGCAGAAAGTGGGTGGAAAGTAAATGATTGAACATTTTCAGATTTCCAGTCGCATTTAAATTGGTACCCACGTTACTGAGCATTTAAAAAAACTGAATGAATATTTTTTTCGGATTTTCTTAGCTATCGATTCTTATACGTACAAGAGATATGCTCCTTACCAAGGCTCCTTTGACTCATCACATTTTAATAAGAATATCGGGTCGCTTTATCAAATTGATTTCTTTATAAAACATTGGCGCCTTCAACGCTCGGCCGAACTTTCAAAGATTTTAAGTGGGAACTAATTGATCCTTCAACGATCGGATTTCGATTCAACCATTTCAGTTATAAGTAGGTTAAGTTAGTTCCAGTTGAAGTTATGATGTAATAGCGGGATAGTTTCCTCTTGCTTTGAATTCTTGTTTTGAATTATTACATTTATAATTTGCGTAAAATCACGCCTGAATTCACGAAAAGTTAATGTTCGTGCAACTTCTATTAATTCTAGGTTTAGAGCCCACGAAATTGTGATTTTACAAAGACAGGTTCCTAACTTACCGCCAACAACATACCTCAATCCGATCCCGTATTTATAGTCGACTTTACAACGATGATGATGATGATGATAAAACCACTATCCAGAAACAGTCCGAAGCGCAGGATATATGTATTATGGTGCATGCATAAGTGCTCGCGCACACATAGATGCACCTTCTCGTCTCTACCCCTCTTGACGCAATGGAACGGATAGCCGATACGATTGGAAAAGAGTAGAGATGCAGTGTTTGGGTGGCAATAACAGGACCCCTATTACCAACCCTTGAGGCCATCCACAACTGCCTAGCTGCCTTGCCACCGACGATGGACTGCTAACTAGCCAATTAAGTAAGGGACTATGCGAGGAGCGATCGCAAGGCTTAGATGCTAGCACCTAAACCCCCCTCTACCAGGTTTCGCCCACGAGTCGACGTGGTTGCCCGGGGTGTGGCCGCTGCATGCAAACAGCTACGAGGAGCCAGGTGAGAGTTTATGAGCATCAGTGATTTTAACCAGGTAACAACCCCCCGCTTATAAGCCGACTGGGTGGATTTGACACCGAAAACCCAACACACCCCCGACTTTACAACACCCATGGAAGAAATATTTAGGATAGCGCTATTTTAACGCGACACGGGTCATATCAATCGTGTAATAATACATCTTTGCTACTGATATAAGGGCCTTCTACCAGCAACTTTTCCATGTCGAATATTGTGCAATAATACATTTTTCAGTACTGATATAACGGCCTTGTACCCTCAACTTTTCCATGTTGAATTGTTTCAATATTTTGGCAGTGAAATCGGTTATCATCTCAATATATTCAGCATCTCCTATCGAGTTTATACTTCGCACACCTGTGCTGCTCACAAATTCAAAACAGTCTTCCCCTTTCAAGGCGTTGGAATCAGAACCTTTTCATAAAACGCTTGAAAGTTCCGTATAAAATTAAATTCTATATTCAACCTTATAATGTTTAAAATTAGATGCATTTTCTAATGTCAATGTGCTTAAAATGGATGTGTCAGTTGAGTCTTTATTTTAAAATACAGAACAGTTATTTGTTTTAGCAAATTGGCAGTGGCTGTAAATGTAATAAGTATGTGTCAGTTGCAGTTGATTTAATTTATATTTTAGAGAGAAAATAGTTGCTCAGCAAACTAGAATTAGGTATAATTTGAGCAAAATGACGGTTCGTGGGTTTTTGGGAAGGTTGTAAGCTAGATATAGGCAAGTACTTAACCTTGTCATAAAGTGACGTGAGAATATTAGTTTGTAACTAACACCTATGGATTCCGTCCGAAATAAAAGATTTATTTTTATTATAACATCGATGGGTCTAGTCGATATGACAACCATGCACTGACAGGGTTATGTAACTGTTAAATCACACTAAGTAACTCCAGACACACGACCAATCTATGATAGGATTGTTCAAGTTAGTTAGATCATCCTCTATCTCGAAGTTGGACCTACCTAACTTTACAGTCTGTCCAAGGTATAACATCAAAGTCACCTAAAGCGCAATTGAGAGAGCTATGCTTTGAGTTTATCTACGTGAATGCATCAGAAATGAGGCTATCCGTAGCAGAACCAAGGTAATCGATTTAGCCCTCCGAATTGTTAAACTTCAATGGCAGTGGACGGGTCACATTGCACGCAGAACCGATGGCCGTTGGGGCGGAAACGTTCTAGAGTAGCGACCACGTACCAGAACGCAGTGTGGGTAGACTTATAGGGACAAGGTAGACTGATGACCTGGTAAAGGTCGCGGGAGTGCAAGACCGATTACTTTGGCACTCTTTGGGGGCGGCCTATATCCAGGAGAAAACGCTTTCGGCTGATATTATGATAGCGATGATGAGTTATATCAAAATAATAGCAACGTGACTACATGTTATATCAATGTTAAAGTGCAATTTTATACCAATTTATGTAAAATTCCATTGGAGCGTTATTAGAGATCAGTGGAAATAATGATAATACTTAATGCAATTCTAAATCAAGGTTAAGAGTGCTCTTCAAAAAAGCGCTCGCTCAGAATTCGGTATTTTGACACGCGTAGTGCGTTTGTGTGTGTAAATACTACTACCACCCACACAAACGTACCTAACCCCCACATGCACAGCGAGATCGCACCAGCCGCGGGTGCCGTCCCTTTCTAGCTATATGTAAGTGCGATCGGGATAGAACTAACCGCGGAGCTTGCCGATGCAAATAGCTGTATAGCGCACCGTTGGAATTCACTCCGTGACCGATATTGATACTTGCACTAAAAAGTGGTAAGTATTACTTCGCTAACATGATGTTCTAGAACATCATGTTAGCGAAGTTAGATAACTTGAATAAAGTAAGTATTTGATTTTTGAGCACAAGTTTTCTATTTGTATTAAAATACTATGATATGACAAAGTATATTTAGTTTCGTTTTTTTAGTATAAAATAAACTAACGAGTTTTAAAGTTGTCAGTAATAGGTAAGAATAATAATTTGTTTTACGGATATTAATAGTTTGCATGTTATCTGAGTCTTATTTATATATAGTAATGTAATGAAATTATACCAGTAGACCCACTACTAGGAAATAACTGGGTACTTACGTATTCACTTCTTGAAGAATTTTTTTTTGTTATGGACAGTAAAAAAAAACTGCCCTTCATAGAAATTGCTATGTCCGTTTCTTACCAAAGGAACTGAAAATTATAAATTATACAAACAGCTTTTTATCTAGAATGCAATTAATTAATGCGTGATTTTATTCAAAAGCCTAAAACCTCAGATGATAAAAAGGAATAGATATGAAACGGGGGCTTGGCGCGTGTCGGTGCGACATGGCAAAATGGGCATGTCACTGCCCACCGCATGTTAGTCGCAATTTGCCGTGAATCTGAAATGTTATTCCACGTTTACTCAAAATGCCGAATTGTAGCGTGGTTACATGCAAAAATAGGAATGAAAGTAAAACCTACATGAATGGTGGAGTCACGCACCACATGTGAGTATTAGTATTTTCACTTAAGTCAGTAAAAACTAATATTTTAATAAATAAACGCAACGCCGCATCATTTCTCGGGATCGAACTAACACATCGAACGAAAAAGCATATTTTTGTTCTATGCGTTGTACATTGATCGTTCAATACAGTAAACCACGGCGCAATGTATTAAACCACTATGGATACGGACGATGCTTGAATTTTTTAGTGGTACGGCCGCTGCTTGGCGGCGCAAACTAGAGCGGTGCCAAAGTGCAGTTACAATTTACGCGTAATCGATAAAATAGAAGTACGATATCATACTAGTTATTTTATTTCGACTACTTTCGCTGTTTTATTTTATTTAATTACTTGTTTTGGTTGGGTGCCTATCTTAAAGGTAACTAATAAGATTAAAAGGCACAAAATGTTTACGGTACCTACTAATAAGATTTTCACTAAGTTGCAGTATGAACGGTAAAAAGACATATTAAAATTGTATATACAAGTATATAATTTAGTAGCAAATGGCTTCAGAACAACTTAAAATGTGATATTATTACCAAAAATTTTTTTTAAATGAGTATTTTTTACTTTAATTTCAAATGTGATAATTGAAGAAGAAATCTCGGTTTCTTATTACAGTTTTCCAAAGAATCCGATTAGGTTCTAAAAAAATGGATAGATGCTACTGGCAGAGGTCCTAACTGGTTTCCTGTATAGAGAAGAGTTAATGTGTTCGTACCATTTTCAAGAAAAAAATTTCCAACCACTTAATAAGAGCCGTACACTTTTCGAATATTTGACACCTCGCTTGCTTGAAACCTAGGTGTAAAATGTATGGTAACACATCTTCGCACATCTTTGGTGGATACTCGCCCTTAGCCTTAAATCTCGTAATATGAATAATGGACATATTTTTTCGCGCCAAAATGCGAGTCGGATCGGCCTGGTACCTACAGGTCAAAAATATCGATGTGACCAGAGTTTTAAATGTATGTGAACACGAACTTATAAAAAGCCGTTTATGTTACTCTGTAGGTATTCGTCAATATTTTTTACTTTTGCGATTTATGGTAAGTTAACAACACGTGTTCTGCCGTGATTCTTAAAAAGGCAGCCAAATAATGAAAATTTTATGAAAAAGACTGCCTTTTAAAAAAGCACGGCAGTGTTATTTAAACTTGTAGCTAGAAGTTTAAATACCACCACATAAACTTACCATGTTGTTGAAGTTGTTACCCATCAATATCATAACATAATATTAATTTTAATATCAATGTCGATAAAACATAATTTTAACGTTTGTCGCCCCCCTAGTGTAGTGCGTTTAAGCCAATCACAGCCCTTGTTTGCATGTTGCCGTAGACTCACTGGCAACGCACGAGTCTTTGTTTTTACACGGTTCAATGTGTGTGCCTGTGGGCGCTGCGGTGGGAGAAAACTGGGGACATCGGTTTTGGTTGAAATTAAGCAGTACGGCACTTCTCCCTTTTTTTATGTTCTGGCCCCGTAGCATGGATGGCGTTATCACGCGATAAGTGATAGGATAAGCGCGTTGTCTCATTCTATCGAACGGTGTCAGCCAGGGACGACAGCTCTATCCTATCACTTATCGCGTGATAAGGCCATCCATGCTACGGGGCCTGAGCCTAAAACCTATGTCACTTATTAGGATTCCGTACTCAAAGAGTAAAACGGGACCCTATTACTAAGACTCCGCTGTCCGTCTGTCTGTCTGAATGTCTGTCTGTTCTTCTGTATCTCATGAACCGTGATAGATAGAGATTTTCATAGATGATGTATTTCTGTTGTCGCTATTTATAACAAAAAATACTAAATAAAAAACAGAATACATCTTTTTATTTTTATTTTAGTTTTTATTTGTTTCTTTTTCTTTTACAATCTTACACAAATCGACCTTGCCCCAAACTAAGCAAAGCTTGTACTATGGGTACTAGACGACGATAAACATACTTATATAGATAAATAAATACTTAAATACATAGAAAACATCCATGACTCAGGAACAAATATTTGTGGTCATCACACAAATAAATGCCCTTACCGGGATTCGAACCCGGGACCTCCAGCTTCGTAGGCAGAGTCACTTCCAAGTTACTAACTAGGCTACAGGGGGCTCCTATACAACAAACGTGATTTTAGATATAGATATTTTGCCGTTTTTAGATATAGATAATGATACGGAACCCTTCGTGCGCGAGTCCGACTCGCACTTGGCCGGTTTTTTTAACATTTATTTCGAAATAAAGAGTGATACTCGGAAATGTCGAAGGGAAGGTCAATCGTCGAATCCGACTCGGCTGGGCAGCATTCGGGAAGCTACGGCACATCTTTTCGTCCAATATTCCGCAGTGTCTCAAGACGAGAGTATTTGACCAGTGTGTGTTGCCAGTGATGACATTTGGCACGGAAACGTGGTCGCTTACTATAGGCTTCATAAGAAGGCTCAAAGTCACTCAAAGGGCAATGGAGAGGGCTATGCTGGGAGTTTCTCTGCGCGATCGCATCAGAAATGAGGCTATCTGCAGCAGAACCAAGGTAACTGATATATCCCTCCGAATTGCTAAACTTAAGTGGCAGTGGGCGGGGCACATTGCACGTAGAACCGATGGCCGTTGGGGTGGAAAGGTTCTTGAGGGCAACCACGTACCGGAAGGCGCAGCGTGGGTAGGCCCCCCGCAAGGTGGACTGATGACCTGGTAAAGGTCGCGGGAGTCCGCTGGATGCGGGTGGCGCAGGAACGGCCATTGTGGCACTCTTTGGGGGAGGCCTATGTCCAGCAGTGGACGTCTTTCGGCTGATATGATGATGATGATGATGATGACTCGGAAATGTAATAAAACCACGTAAAAATCTCCCTTTCCAGTGTAAACCCCCGGTGTGTGTTATTATTATATATATACGAAAATAATAACTAAATGCAAGGTAGGATTTGTGTTTTGGTAGGAGTGTTTTTTTAAAAGTTTTTTATTCATCTTGTTATTTTCAATAACCCTGCATATTATGTCGCTGGTTCGTGGGTACTTGTACAGACAAATCACACAAACCCAAACAAGATAGGTCTATCTATTTTAGTTTAGGAGTTCCCATGACCACCTTCCATCATCAGATCCTGGAAATCATCCATCACCAAAGTGTTTACCAAGACAAAACAGATGAGCTCAAACTAGATGGGTTTATCTAGTTTAGTTTAGGAGTTCCATGACCACCTTCCAGCTCCATCATCAGACTCTGGAAATCATCCAGCATCCAAGTCTTGCCGTGCCATGACCAAATAAATGAGCCAAAATTCGATGGCTTTATCTTGTTGAGTTTAGGAGTTGCTATGGCCACCTTCCGACTCCATCATCAGACCAGCTCTATGATATTATGGCATTGTCACCGAAGATACTTAATATAAGAAGATAATTGTACCTAATTTGAAGATTTCGCCCAAACTAACATACATACATACATACTAACTAATCATAATGGCCGTTGGGGCGGGGAGGTTCTCGAGAGGCGACTACGTACCGGAAACTGCAGCGGACCCTCCACAAGGTGGACTGATAGTAACAAGTAAATAAATTAAATCTATCAAGTATCACGATCACTCGTACATTAATAATTGACTATAGAACGCGTAGTTTAGACAAAAGGATCCAACCCACAAGACATCACCATTGAAATGTATGACTTTTGTTTTAGGTAGAAGGTTCAATTTTAAATGTTACGTATACTGTGGGTTTGAGCCTTTTCGCTACACTACGTCTTATCTGGCAGCTATGCAATTCATAACTTGTCTCGATTAGCCTCACGAATGTATCCCCAGTATAGTTTGACCCCGAGGTTGGTAACAACTATGCCTAGTCGGAGATCAAAATAATATTATTTTATCTGAAGAGTGGCCGGTTAGCTTCGTGAACAGCCACAAATAAACACAGTACACGTCAGTCTCGGAGGGCTATTCAGCCGGTACTGAGATATATTCCCGCGCGACGGTAAATTTATACTAGTTTTGAATAATTATTTATAAATATAAATTTTGACTAAAGTTATATTTTTTGGACTGGATCTTGTTGGTACAAGCATGAACTTTAATGTTGTGTAAGATTCAATACACAAATAATTCAACAATAATGAGAAAATCCTTGAGTTTTCAGTAAGATTTTGTTGACAAATATGGTGTAATTGAGAACAGTTTACATATATATACGTGCAGAATAAGGAAAATTCGAGGCGGCTAGGCGCAATGGCAACATATTACGCTAGTGAAAATAGAATAAAACAAGTAGGTTCTCATATAACATCATAGAGTATTAGGGGCTCAAATTTATGACTCTGCGCTCTCTTCAGAAAACTACTGTCGGTAATCGGGTATTTTCGGTTAAAGTATTCAGTAATTCGTAAATTGGAGGCGGCTAGGACCAATATGAGGAGTTTACCTATGCAAATAAGTAATCAGGATCTAGAAAAAGCTCTCCGTTTCTTAGAATTACAACGTCAAAAATCCGTCATTCTCGCTTATTCCTGACCAAAAAACGAGCGCCCTCTTAATAGATGTTCGAATTCGAAGTCAAGGCGGAGTAGCTAAAATCTAAAAGCTAGCTTAAACAACAAACTAATAGAGCTTAAGATAAACATACAAAATATCCATGACTCAGAAACTAATATTTTAACTTCCCGGGATTTGAAGCCAGGACCGCCAGTTTCGTAGGTAGGGGTCCCTACTCACTCACTGGGTCGTCATCGAGTTATGAGTAAAGTAAATTCATTGTGACACTATTTCATTCCGCCACGTCATCTCATAGTAAAGCACGCAAATTCCAATGCTCTTCTCGACATAAAAATCCAGCGTACACCGTTATTTCCAATCACTTTCAAATAGGATTTGAAACCGACAGACAAAGGCGACGTTTTCGGCTTTTTAAATGGGTTCTTTTGAAACTGGAAATGGGATTAAATGGGTTCTTTGGGATTTTTAGTCGGTGCTTTGTACTTTGAAGCTGGTAACCGATATATAGGCAGGACAAATGATGGTTTACATTACTTATTTAATAATAAAAATATACACTAGCTGTCCGGAACAACTGGTATACGGAACTGTGAAATTCATGAATACCTAGAGATGCCGACTGTTCTTGAACAAGCAAAACGTTACAGCGACACCTACAAGGGTCGCCTAACCATCCACCCAAATCCACTGACCAACCCATTACTGAAAGCAGATTATGTCAAACGTTTTAAAAGAGCCGGTGTGCTGGGCATACAAGGGAAGTTAGGGCATAAGCCCCACCTTTCCATAAATCTCTCATGAACGTTGCGCATCTGATTAAAGTCTTGCGACTGATTGCAGATTATAAAAAAAACCTGTCCTAGCGGCTCCACCCGCATTTCACATATAATCCAAGTAGAGTCACTGCATAGAATAAAGCCTAAATATATATCCATCTCGAAGATCTATTGATACACTGATATAGATCCATTCTATATTCATAAAATCAGCCACCCCCGACATACAAACTTACAAGGCATACAAATTTACATTTCACAGACATAACCTAACTCTTTTTAACTAGTAGTTCTGTGAGATGTAGAAAAGGCAAGTATTTATAAAAAAAAAATAAAAAAAATCCAAGGAGTGTGTGGCAAAAAAATCTATAATCAATCTGGGCGTTTTCACTCAAATGTGCGCTTTTTACTTTTTTTTTATCGGGATCCAGAGTTCTCATGATTCTGAACAGGAAAAACAAAAAAAAACTCAATTCTGTCAAGTCCCACATTTGAGTGAAAACGATAATTGACGAACCTGCTCACAAAATTTCACGAAAATCTGTAGAATTATGCGACCTGTATAGGAGAACAGCCAGACAGCGGGACAGCGGGACAACCGGCCATACGAACGAATTTTGGCCCAAGCTGAAACGGAGAACTTCGTTCGCTTCTCTCGCTCGTTCAATTATTATAGAATTCCTGACAAAAACAAAAACAACAACTAGGAGAGTAGAACAAATACATACATATTATACAGTCGAGTTCGAAAAATGTGCATTGACCAAGTGATCATAAATATGTGAACACGACTTTATTGTTAAGGGCATAAGGTTGCTCAGATATTTTTGAACCTTTGGAAACGTACATATATTTATGAACCCGACTGAACATAAAACGCTCGTGGCTCATCATGTAGCTGGAAAAAATATGCTAGTGAAAATATTTACACACGTATTTAAATATATCAGAGACATTTAAATTGATGGAGTTGGAAATGAAGATAGGCATTTTTGTTAACTGTAAGTTGTTGTCCCAACAGAGATTATTAATATGTTTAAGCATCATATTATTAATCTCATCATATATTTGCATTTAATACTTTTGTCATATTGGTTATAATTTCGTTTCAGCAAATGTACCTAAATAATTTTCAGACAGAGTTGCGATTTTATTGACATTGTCGATTTTGTGATAAATTCTAACATCGTTTTTAGGTTTCTCCAGTGCATACCTACTAACAAAAATAAGGTCATTGTTATAATACCGAATTAATGAATTAAATTAATTAATAAGACACTTCAGACAAGTTAACTGATTTCGAAAGACATAGATAAGGATGTAGTTGGGGATATGTATACTTTGTTTTTGTCAGTAATCGCGGACGGAATAACGATCTTGTCATTGAACAGTCAATGTAATACGGATTATTAATATTCGTGTTCCTAGACAAATTTTAAAGATATTATCTAACTTATCTATACTAATATTATAAAGAAGAAAAGTCTGTGAGATTGAGCTTTGTTATAAATTAATGTAATGTTGTATGTAATGGGTACATTCCAGGACCACTGGACCGATTTCAGAAATTCTTTCACCTGCATATACCTAGATATAGTCCACATTGTCGTATCCGACGACGGCGACCCTTACAATTTTCTCTGATGAGCACGAATATGGCTCGCAAATCCGAACTTAGTTTTAAATGTTCAGTCACATTGTGTGCAGTATAGCTGGCCCTGGTCATTGTAAGTATATGCATAGGATGATCTTAGAAACGACTAAACATATACTACTGGACTGCAAGGAGGTAGAAGTATACAGAATGAAGCACCTAGGTTCTCCAAACACACTACGGGACGCAGTCAGCAACACCAAGGCACTCACCAACTTTTTAGACGAGCTGGGGTGGTTAGAGTAGCGCCACACCGCCGTTTCACGCAAAATAGGCACAATGGATGTCGACTTGCGGAAAACGCCCAGTATAACTAACTAACTAACTAACTATAGGATGATCTTGGTCGAGTCTTCCGTAAATGGCGCTTTTGGTCCAAGTGTTCACGTAGAGGTAGAGCTACTTCGCAAGAAGCTACACCTTTTCTGACTTTATTACGCCATTCTGGTCATAGACGCGACCTCCTCCCAGCGCTCAGCAGGTATATCGCAGTTTTTGAAAGGAAAAAGTTTATGTTTTATCCCGCGGGTTTGCCTGCGTTCTTTGCAAAACGTGATCGAAGCCGCACGGGCAGTTAGTTGTTAAAATAAAAGCCATAGTAGGTAATACCAACATCCTCTTATATGGTTCCGCGGCACGGGTAAGATACGCGAATAAGTCATGTTCAATGTGCTGGCAGTAAATTTGCGCCGCAGCAAATGTCAGCTCACTGCCAAATTGCGCAACGGGCACGACACAGAGTGCAACAAGCCTGACGTTATCCATTCCAATTACAATCTTACCCCGATACATTTAAGTCGAAAATGCGAGAGTTACAACTTTGTTAGACGCTCTATTTTGTTGTTGTGGAAATTACACCATTTCGGAATCGCTAACCTCTTTATGAGGAACTTTGAATGTAATTTCGAAGTCTGCTATGCAATCGCTCTTTTTAAGGGGACGTAGGTTCGTGGTCTTCTCTCCCTCTCACTGAGCATAAGCGTGAGCGAGATGGAAGGGCGTGTTTGGAAGCGCGGATATCATGTTTTTTAATTTTATTTCCTTGTGCGTTTTAATAAATAAAAAAGTAATAGCTGATTTCCCTCAAACATGACATTGCCGATTATTAAAACTAATTGTTATATGTTTAGCTGTTGTGCATAATTTGTTACGATTTTTTAAGTGTATTTTAGACCTATGTTCGTGATTTTTTTCTATCGAGCGAAAGTCAAAAACTCAAGATTCGAATAGCTGATTTCCCTCGAAAAAGTTCTCAAGATTAGTAATTAAATTTAAGGCAGTCGTATTATAATCCAAACAAGAGCTACGTTTTTTTAAAAATCCGTTTTCGGAGCTCACGTCGCCTTTAACGCAACGGTTTTATATTCAATTTGTTTTCGGTACTCAATGGAGATTATCTGTCTTAATCAAGACAAGTTTTAATAAAAATAACACGTCTTCCATTCAATTACAATCTCATCTTTCATTCTAATAAACATAATCATAATTCTATATCGTGTATAATTCATGATGGGGCCTAAGTTTGGCACACTTAGAGAGATTTACTAGTGTTATAACCTTGTTGTCACAGGTGTCAAGGTGTCAAGGTGGATTGATGACCTGGTAAAGGTCTCGGGAGTCCGTTGCACTCTTTGGAGGTGGCCTATGTCCAGCAGTGGACGTGTTTCGGCTGATACGATGATGATGATGAACCTCGTTGTCCCATCGACTGATTCATTAGGTTCTGCGCCACCCGCATCCAGCAGACTCCCACGACTTTTACCAGATCATCAGTCCACCATGTGAATGCATCACTTGTATGCTTAAATGAGTAATTTACAACCAGACCTTATCATACCCTTGACCAGCATTCGTTATCAATGCAGTACTGCATTCACGAGCTGATAACGGAGTCAATGACATTACGCGCTACGGTTCATGGCTACGAAGAACTTTCTGGATGGTTATTTGTAAGCTCAGACCAAGAAAAAAAGATAGACGGAGCATGATGAACAACCAAGTGAAGCCGCTTTTAAACCAAGCCAAATAACTTTAGCACACGCTCACGCACACATCTACACACAAAATTGCACAAAACTCTTCAGCACGTGTCGCAATGCTGTCAGGATCATCCGTTTCGAGTTTTGTGCGAGTTCATTTGTTAATGTGTGCGTAAGGGTGTGCTAAAGTTATTTGGCTTGGTTTAAAAGTGGCTTCACTTGGTTGTTCGTCATGCTACGTCTATCTTTTTCTCTTGGACTTAGATAAACTCAGACTAAGAAAAACCTGCTCTCTGCTGAAACTCTTGGCCTGAACCCATTAATAACCATGCAGAAAATTAATTCTACACGTAGGTGAAATAATTTTTGAAATCGGATAAGCGGTTCCGGATTTTACCTATTACATACAAACTTAGAAATCTACAATCTCACAGACCCTGCCTCTGTTTTACACTATTAAGTATAGATAACAAAAAAGCAGATAATATATAACATCGTGTCAGTGACATTGCACATTCACATTGACACACTCCATGTTGCGCAGACATTATGTAGGTACCTAATATTAGTCATAAAACTCATAATGAATGTAATACGCGAATGTTATCTTCGTCTGACGGTAATGTTATGAATGATTTGATACTACGATGTTATTCTTAACTAGCTTCCCGCACGGCTCCACCCGCGTTTTACAAAGACCGCACACTTACTGGGCTTAATATTAATTATAGCATATGTATCGCTATATATGTATGTAAGGTAATAGTCCTAGTGCTTGACACTTCCCCAATAGTTGGCATATCAAATAATGCATTTTAATAAAGGTGACAAGTGGGGTGTCAACTATTGGGGTAACGCTGTCGAGCTTATGTGTACAATAACTTTTAAAATCGGCTGAGTAGTTTCAGTGTCACAAACTTTAACTCTTTGTAATATTAGTTCAGAGTTTTTGGGCGACAAAGCTCTGTGCTCATGTGCAGAAAATAGAGAAAATACGGAGAAAACCCATTTTCCCAGACATGAGACCCAGCTCGATTATTTGCCACCATAAACCTCCATATTCCAAACTTCATTGAAATCTTTAGAGCCGTTGTTGAGAACATGATTACACATGTGTTTAGGTATATGTATTAGATAAGTATATACTTATTTAATACATATACCTAAACACATGTGTAATCATGTTTGTATATACAAATACTGCTCGTTTAAAAGTATAGGATAAAAGATGGAAGGCCTGTGACCGAGAACCGGTTGGTTAGTTATAAAACCGCTACGCAGTTATAAAATATATAAATATATGTTTTGGAACTTGAACCTAAACACCTACACAATCAAAAACTAAAAGCCCAAATTCAACACGTTCACGTCACAACACGTGACATTGCCATTTTTTTTAAACAGCTGATGCCAATGGTCCAATTTTGGTATTCCAAGTTAATTCAATCAAACATATGTGTTAGACGTATTATATACTCCATCAAACCTTCAAAATCATAAAATCGGTGATATCACAAGCTATAACGAAAACGTCATGAATAGGGCCCATGTAACATCAATAATAAAACAATTGACTACGGTTTCTACCACTAAATTACAAAAATATAGTACAAAGACGGGAACCGAAACCCGTAACCCATTTTATATCCGTAATAAAAGCGCTATAAAGAATCGACGATGAAAGAATAATGAAAATAACACAATATGAAAAGAAGAGGTATAATCATAAAATAAAACTCCGAAGCTACGAGAGGCGTAGCGTCGTAGAATAAACAAGTGCTACGGGGTGCTACGAGAATCAAGGAAATTATAATCGTTTCAACTAATCTTGTAGAACCATTCTAGTGTATGTTATAGAGAACCAAGAAAAGATATTAAATTCAAAATTACTTTATGCAAAAATTGCATTTATTAGTACATAACTGTGAAAGAGTAAAAAGTAAGTGTTATTGTTTGCAGACGTAAATACTAGCGTAAAAAGTCAATTTATATGTTTCTCTACAAATTAATATTTAATACTGTGCTGTCCACAGAAAATAATTATACACATCTAACATGCTTCTGACAAAGACGGAGTTGCTCTAAATAATTAATAAAAGTGTTACGGCTGGTTGGAGTTTGTGAGGAAAAATTCCTCAGGTAACTAAGAAATGAAGACATAAAATGTTTATTACAAGTCTCGGCTTATTATGGAGATAAAGAAGCTTGCAAAAAATATAGCAGCAAATACGGTGCTGAGGAATTCAGTGAGGAACACTCGAGTTACCAAATACTCTATAATCGTATTTTTATCAGTATACCATCTTAATACATACGTATGTAGTCTATAATTGTATTAAAATGTTGTTTTTAGCTTTTGAGACTTTGCAAAATCTAGAAATAATTTGAATTATAAATGCTAGTACTAGTAGTATTATTTGAGCCCTAGAATCAACAATGTTTGTTTACTTCTTGATAAAGATTACAGTGGTTAAAGGTGTCACACGTTTTATACCACATTTCGAGCTTTCCGTGTCTTCAAATATATACATTCCTGATTAAAACCAATTCATTTGTAATGAACTGGACTGGATTAGCTAATAACACACCAACACAGGTGCACACTAAAAATTATCAACGCAAACCGAACGCAATTAGCAGGATTAAATAACCAAAGAGCAAATTAAATTACCATAACAGCAAATGTAGCGCACAAAATTGTCCGCCTTATCTACCTGAAATTGGCACTGAAAATACTCACCGGCGCGCCGCTACATGATCTGTGAAATCCTAGCACACAAAGTTTAATGAGAAACCACAGTCTGAACACCTCTGAGGGGCCGTTAAGCGAGTTTTCATCAATTTTTCATTTAGGTTCGTAAAAAACACGGTTGGAACGTGTCGGGGTTGTCACCAGTAGCACGGGACGCGTCCGTTCTGCCCGAGCCGGTGGCTGAAACTGGGCGCTCCTCTCGTACCGTGGCCCTAGTGGGCTAAAGCGGGACGCTGGGTGGGAGCGGGACGGGACAGGTGCGCAGGAAAGAATTAGATGTTTATGTGGCTACGTGTAATGGGATAACAGGAGCGTGTGTTTTTTCTAGTTTCGAGAGGCGACGTGCTTGCTGGGTATGATGCCCTGGTCCTTGAGAGGAGTATATTTGGTCATGCACGCTTATTTTTACTCCTGGTCACTATAATAGTGCTTTTATCACAATTTTAATGTTCAAATTATAACCTGTGTTTGTTATATGTATAAAGACTGTCAAATTACCATAGAGTTAGTTTTCTGAAAAAACGAACTGATTAGTCTTTTTATTGTCATTGTTAGTGTATTGTAAAGGTATAGTTAAAATCTTGAAATGGTTCTTATGGTCGATTTTTCTTATTACTTACAGTCTCCGATTTCCCCTCCATCAATATAATATGCAGAATATGTCTGTGATAGCTTGGCTCGTCATTCAAAAGTGATACAACACTGAAGACATAGCTGTCATATATAAATTGAAAACATTAACTGGTTAATTAACCTATCTGTGTAACACTGTCACGTTATGATAGTTTATATCACTATTATTTCTTCCAAAGTACCTACTCTAACCCACGTACAATCATAAATTGAAAAAAGTATTTTTTTTGCTCATACAAACTGAGAAGTCTATTTAATTATAAACGAGTTTACTTTCTTCAAATCCATGCCGACCACGTACCTTCCCAATTTACACTTTAAATATAAAATGTAAAATTATTTCACGCCCACTGCGAACAAGTAACGTTTCGTCGAAATTCAATTTTAAACTGTCCTTTCTGGATAAGGTAACTGCTGGACGATAAATTTGGCAAATTCAATAAAAGAAACCCAATTTTAATACAAAAGATGCGAATTGGATTGGATTCGCCTGACCCAGTATTAATATTTGATATCTATAGAAGAATAAGGATATATCTAACTTTTAAATTGTCTGGAAGATGAGTTGTTGTTATTCTCAGACTTTAAATAATTTGTAGTAAGGTAACTTCATAAGAAAATTATCCACCTGGAATAATTAAAATAAATATGTAGAATGAAAATTCAGCCTAGTTGTTTGAAAACGCAAAAATGGTCTGCGATATTTTGAGCAAAAGTTTTCAATATAGTGTATTTATTTATTTGTCTCAGGCAACAAGGCCCACATTTACAAATACCTTACAGACTAACATACGTATCAATCAAGTATCAATATACAAAGCAAAAATTAGAAGTAAACAACATTTCAGTTATAAATTCTTGATTATAAATTCTGATTGACATTTTAAATTGTGACTACCGTAAATAAATTAAAATTTAATGCATGCTTACTCTTATCACTCAGTGAAAGCATGGACAATTTCGTATGCCTCCGGGTACGACATAGTGAAACAATACCGCTATTACCACCGTCTGCAATATTATGTTATGTGTACCTATGATCGACGAATAAAGTATTTGTAGGTATTTGTAATAGTATTAATAGGTATTCATTAAAATACAATCCATAAAAATAAAAACATGTCAATTTTGAATTTAGAATATACATATGTGTTAGTAACATTATTTTACATCTAGTGTTAGTACTTAAACATTATGGAATGGAGCTTAGTGCAGTGGTTCAGGTAAGCCCCATCCCACCTGCCAGCAAACAACAAATTCTACCTCTGTTTAGATGAGGTCAGTAAGGTTTTAATTATAATCTTCATTTAAACTTCGCAGTCTTTTTTATTTCATTCAGTACAATAAATACGGTACGTACAAAACTTATTTGAATTAAGTTTGAAGTCCTTTGTCGTATTTAGATCCTTAGAATTAATTTACAATCTATTAACCATTAAATAATTTAACATTTGAGTACCTTATTACTACTACTTACATCATACCAGCTATTCTTACATACAATATTTTTGATATTACAATTTTTTTAATATTTCAATTTGGGAACCATATAAAAAGCTTTATTTGGTTCCAAATTTGGCATATTTCATAATTTTCCACAGCATTGCAGCACAAAACCATAAACACTACCCTCCCTATATCCGTAGTAGAGTAAAACGAGGCCGAAAACTCCGAAAAGTCTCTTGATAAATATTGATGCGTGCCATAACGGCGGGCGGACGCTGGTAAATTAGAAACGGGCCGAGCCAGCCATTCACAACTTGTTTGACCTCACCTCACCACAAATCTTGACACCTGAATTCGTTATAACAACGCGTAACCAGAGGTCAAGCATACGTGGTACGTCTGTCACCTCACCATACTCAAACCTAGTATATCCTGACCAAGAGATCCGTAACGATTATGAGCAATAGGAGGTCAGGCTAACGCTGGATTGACAGAGGCCGTATGTAAACGTTAATATGAGACCAGATTGAACCTACCTTCTAGTTAAGTGTGATTTACACAGGTCGTGGTGGAAGTGGTATTGAGGTAACGTTATCACCAGAGCATTCTCGATTTCAGAATTTTACAGTTATAGTCGTGACGTGACATAGCGACGATATGGAGACTAGTGAAAATCAGCGTCACTGGCCAATAGTCATATTTTGCAGGGAGAAGAACAAAATATTTCATACAGTTTAGTTCACACTTATTTCCAAATCACAGTATATTTACAAAAAATCACCAATCTGTACAAATATCTTTGCGGGTCGCAATGAATTCTTCTCGAACTAAGAAACCTCCTGCTTATAGGTTTTATCCAAGTACCAACCGTTGTTTTTCATAAGTAAATCAATATTGGCGCTTGATATTTCGTTATTAATACTTACGTGTTTTATTTTAAGATAATTATTAATTTCATTTCGTCCAAAGCATTGTTTGTTTGACACACACATGTTTTCTCGTGAAGTTATAATATCCATGGTTACCGGCCAAAGTCACCATGACAAAATGACAGAAAGAGAAAGTACGGAAGTAGGAGATAGCATGAGTCCGCCATAGCAAAAGCACAGATAGAAAACTTGTCACTTGTCAGAACATGTCAGATTTGATGCTGAATTTGAGCAGTTGGACGTCATTCATCTTTTTGTTCCTAGTTGCGCTACACTGCCCGGGACCTTCAGCTTCGCAGGCAGCATCACTACCCACTAGGCTAACCGGTCATCAAACTATCTCTAACAAAACTGATTTTGACAGCTACAGAATTCTAAGCATGACATTCCATAATAGGTACGTACTCTAAACATGATTTAAGAAAACACTTAATGAATTGGTAAACGTATTTTTGTTTCCCCTAAATGGCCCCTTCAAATAATACAGACGAAATAACATCGGCTATTATTCAATATAATTACGTCCGTCTAAAACTCACGCGATTCTCGAATCAACCGTAAAAGCTGGACAGTCGTCCCAATTACACTCCAATAAATACATACACATACCTTCGCGCCAGTATTGTCACAAAGGGTAAGCAAGACACACAATATTTAAGTTTGTGCCACTATTAGCAATTAAGGTTTCAATATATAGAAACTGTGATTTTGCAGTGATGGGTTGCTAGACCCCCACTCACAATACACTTCAACCCTGTTTGATGTATTCACAAGGTACTTAAATACGAAATACAGTGTACATATTGATAGCGGCCTCCTTTTTTAAATATCTGTCGTTAAATTTAAATAATCACAATTATTTACCAGTGGCGCTGGTGTGCACATGAACGCCCTCTTAAGAGTCTTAAGCATTCACGATACACTATTCCTCAACTACTTCCAAAGACATTTACATCTGGGTGCTGATGCAAGAAGCGCTTTAAGGCTGTGTAGAGCTCTGACGAAAGGAGAGTTTTTGCGCGCTACGGTGCGCGCCTCTTCTTTTTTTTTTTGGCGTTCTGGCCAACTGTGTCGGCTCAATTTTGCCATAGGTGCGCGCCTCTGGAGCAGCTAGCAGTAGCCGTTTATGCGTGCGAAAATTGATATATTGGGCGATATTATAAACACCACGAGATGGTAACGGGGGCAACAAGCTTATATCGTTTTTTACGTCATTCCTGGTCACAAAGCAGCAATTACGTGCGTGCGGAAAATCCCACCTGGCCTGGGAGAGACGTAAGTCGTAAGTCGTACAGTCAGCATCAATAGTAGCTACGCAATCGAATACGTCAAAAGTTCTTATTCCCTTTTAGAAAAAGACTTTTGACGTATTTGTTTGCGTAGCTACTTTTGATGCTGACTTTACTCACCACGAGCGGTAAAAAAGAAAGCCTCAGATCTCATATTTATCGCCCTTGCCCTCGGCTCGGGCATCAAATACCTGCGATGTGAGACATTCTTGGTTTACCGCCCTGGGTAAGTAATGTACTATTCCCCAACGTATAAAAAACGCACCTTACTCATACCATACCGCCTCAGCACTGCCAAAAGTGGCCTTACACTGGTCAACAGTAAATTTTTCATTCTCTCTTGAAATATGTAAGCACGGATTTAAACAAGTTTATATTGTTCAGGTAGGCCCAAGTTTGTTAAATATTGCCTATTTTGATTGATTGAATCAAGTGTTTTCATGATATTCCTTTGCTATTCGCGTTCTTTGGTGGAATGGCAAAGGAATATTGTTCTTGTAAATTGCCTATTTTGTTTAGGGGAAGGAGAAATCACCTTTTCTTAGTAACACTTGTCACCGCTGCTCTCCAGCAGGTGGTTCGATCTTGAGCCTTCTGTAAGGTCACCGGTAGGTAAATAGTATGGACTTTAACCGCGTCTGTCCCTAGTAACCATTTGGATAGAGTCCGTTCGTCTACTCTACGCGGCCTTCCAGCGGACCAGCCTATGTAATAATAACCCATCATAAAGTTGACCAAGGTATAATTACTTTTTTAAAACATCACAATCATAATTAAACCGATCTATTACCGCTCAAAAAGTCCTTTGTGAACTTAAATTAAAATGACGTTTTCGAGAGGTTATGAATACCGTAATCGTTCCGGAGAAAAAGTAAATTAGCATCAAAAAGGTCGCATCACACGGACCATTTCGTTTTCATTGTTGCTAACTCTGTTTATACGTGCAATAAAAACTCCCGGCACGTTTTACGCCTTGTATTAATATGTATGAATTTGAGCGTTTTTAAGGTTTACTGGGAACGGCATCGAATATTTATGGGGTGCGTTAGTCAGTCGATAGTTGGATTCAAGTTTGACCATTCCGATTTACTGTGCGTAACCGAGTAACTTAAAAACATCGAGTAGGTACAGTCGCCATCACATACAACATCGCAAACAAGCACGTCACAAACATCGGAACACACCTCTATTTTCAAGGCATTAGGGTGCATGTGCCGATATTTTTGAACACCTATTAAAGTTTACCTATGTATGTGATGGCGACTGTACCTTACCTTCTTCTTCGTTGCTTTCACTCTGAGGGGTAATCACGTAACGCTCCAAACGCACGTTAGTACAATTTAACTGTCAATTTTTCTTATAAAAAGTGACATTTAGACCTACCTGACACGCGTACAATGCGTTACGTGATTGACCTGCAGGTCGTGGTTCAGGTATTGCTAGCAAACTGCACAACACGCCGCCATTCCTCTGACAGTCGCCTTCCTTACCCCCACGATTTTGGTCTTAAGCGACCTGCGACCAGCGTTTTCTCTGTTCATTGCGCGTGATCCCAACTAACCACAGTGCGGTTCGCGTGTCGACCGCGCAATGAACAGATAAAACGCTGGTCGCAGGTCGCTTAGGACCAAAGTCGTGGCCAAGGCGTTATGCTTGCGTGTAGTGATGCATCTACTGCAGCATGACCTGGCTCGCGGTCTGGTGCCCTCGACCTTTCCCTGGACCACAAGCTTTACCTATCAATCAATCAATCAATCAATATTTGCGGACAATCTTACACAAATCAACTTAGTCCCAAACTAAGCAAAGCTTGAACTATGGGTACTAGACGACGATATAGATACTTATATAGAGAAATAAATACTTAAATACATATATAAAACATCCATGACTCAGGAACAAATATTCGTGCTCATCACACAAATAAATGCCCTTACCGGGATTCGAACCCAGGACCTCTTGCTTCGTAGGCAGGTTCACTACCTAAAGCGGTCGTCAATATATATATATATGCTTTAGAATATCTCCGTATCGCAGTGAAATAAGTAAATCTGAGTAAGCAAATATACCTACCAAGTGATGGAGGTTATGCTTGAGCAACAAAGTTCACAAGAATTTTGTGAAGCTTGTTAAGAGAAGGGCACCAATAATTACAGTGTAATTAAATAAATAGTGTAAATCTTGACCTAATACAATACAATCCTTAATCAAAAACAATCTCTGAGCATTGACTTGATCCTATTTTCAAAGCGTATTTTGATAGCGCGGGGAAGAAAAAGAGAACGAAGGACCGTGCGGTAGAAGACCTAGAGGGACGAATTGGTCTGTGCTGAAAAGGTAATGAATTTAATGGAGGCCTGCCGTACCTGATGTTCCAAGTGCAGGTAGTTTCTGGGCGGCCGCCGCTTGATAAGCGGACTTCAAGGGACACTGGTTATACGAGTATACAGTTCTTCTCGTGCACAAATTATATTTATCTATGTTTATCGCGTACTTATTTAAATCGTGTTTACTTTTATATCCAATGACAGCAATTTTTTCTCTCTTGCGTTCGACATTAACATGTGTCATTATTTTAAATTTGACAGACAGGCCATTGGTACTTTGGAGACTCAGGATTCTTAGAGTATAGCGGAGCTATAAGAATTCTGAGTCTCCAAGGTAAGGGCGTGCCAGGATAAGGGACAGAAAGGCTCCTATCCAACTGAATAAATTAAGAACTGGCCTTAAAATGGCTGACGGCTTTTTATTTGCTGCAAAACTGATACTAACTCAGTTGCGGCAAATAAAAAGAAGTGGAACTATGACCAGTAGGTCAATCACGTAACGCATTGTACGCGCGTCTGACAGTAAAATCACAATCTAACTGTCATTTTTCCATATAAAATTGGCATTTAGACCTTACAGACGCGCGTAAGAAAAGTTACGTGATCGACCCACTGGACAACGAATGATACATGATTGGTATACTATACTATCTCACTTGGTCTTGGTATTATTATTACCTTAGCTAGTCCTGAGTAATTATAGGTCCATGCTCAGGATTGCTCCATCGATTTTTTGCCAGAGATATTCTTACAGCTGTGGTTTCATGTATTTGAAGCCTACCTTTCAAGCTGGCGATGTATTAAATCATCGCACGTCCCTAGAAGATATTCACGCTATAACCTATAGCTAAGAACCTGACCTCGCAATCACATTAGTGCCAGTACTGGCCATAAATCCGTCGCAATTACTTCCCGAATTACTCGGCCCTTATACTTATGCATGAGGCGCACGCCGATATCGTTCGGATTGTTTATGGCCGTGATTACTTTCAGAGAAGTAATTAGGACTTTATGGCCTTTAATAAGTAACCGATGCGATTCGCGTGGAATTTTTCGACGGCAATTGTTTTTGTGATATGTGAGGTTTTTACAAGCTTTTATTTAGCTCACCCCGTTTGTTTTCTTGGGTCAAATTTAGTACTTGAAATTTTACCCTCTTCCTGTCAACCGATTGATCTGAAATTCTGCATGCATAGTATATTGCATGACAATGTAATATTATGATAACATGGAGCTGATTTGATGCTGGAGCTGGAAGGTGGCCATAGGAACTCCGCAATAAAACGACACAACCCCATCGAGTTTGGGCTCAATGAGTAGTTGATGATGGTATGCAGAAAAGTACAGTCGGCAATAAAAGCTTGTACCGAAAATGAAATTTTTGACAGAAACTTATTGACTTTGTTCTTTATCCGTACCGTAACCATATGGACGCTTGGAACTCTTTTGAAGTAACATACTACTTAGTTGCCGATCTTTTTATGGTTTGCAGATTCGCTATACTGACAGCAATTTACACAAATATAGAACCTTACTCACGTCCTTTGGAAACATAACACCACGTACGTATGGACATAGTATTCGTGGTGGTACGGAATGTATATTTACGAGTACCTGTTTCAATACTAAACTTTACACTATCTCTTGACCGTTATTTCGCGTCGAGCTATTGCATTGTTACAGCATTTTGAACCTTTTCCGGGAAAGCTGCCATTTTAATCTTTTTCAAATCGATATTGAACACTATAATATACTCTTGTTATGTATCCTGTGATCTCAGCTTTGTCTTCACTTAGCATCCTGAGATGGTATTCAAATTAGCTGAGTGGGTACTTAGACTAGGTATGCTTATTTTTGTGTACACTGGCACTGCCACTACCATGTGTGTAATATCCACGCTATATTTGGAATTTTACAGTTTTTTTTCTAAATACTTAGTGTAAAATATATGCATATTCGTTACTTATTTCAGATACTTAATAAATTAATCATTAGGTACATTGGCGAGTTGTAATTGCATCCGCGGGCTGTGACAGTGTTTACAATAAAAAAAGCGGCCAAGTGCGAGTCGGACTCGCACATGAAGGGTTCCGTTACATAAATTCCTTTTTACGATATATGACGTATTAAAAAAAACTACTTTCTAGATCACGTTCAAACCAATTTTCGTTGGTAGTTTGCATGGTAATGTACATCATATATTTTTTTCAATTTTATCATTCTCTTATTTTAGAAGTTACAGGGGGGGGGACACACATTTTACCACTTTGGAAGTGTCTCTCGCGCAAAATATTCAGTTTAGAAAAAAATTATGTTAGAAACCTCCATATCATTTTTGAAGACCTATCCATAGATACCCCACACGTATGGGCTTGATGAAAAAAAAAAATTGAGTTTCAGTTCTGAGTATACCCCTAAAACTTAACGTTTTTTTTCGATTTTTGTGTGAAAATCTTAATGCAGTTCACAGAATACATCTACTTACCAAGTTTCAACAGTATAGCTCTTATAGTTTCGGAAAAAAGTGGCCGTGACATACGGACGGACAGACAGACAGACAGACAGACAGACGGACGGACATGACGAATCTATAAGGGTTCCGTTTTTTGCCATTTGGCTACGGAACCCTAAAAATGAGAATGACCCACTTTCTATAAAAACACAGCAGTGACGTCATGTTTCCTAAGTAGATTCAGTGCCCAGTTATTGTATTATCCCTGTCAGATATGGAGTTAAAGTCATTATGAACCTAACGTGTGAGGTGTCGCGTCGCTGATTTCCCTCTGGCTCGTGGCATGCGTCACGGCAATCTCTGGCATACCTATACATACAGGGTGTCCGGTAAATAATGGACAACCTTCTAACCACGAATAGGGCACCTTAGACTGGTCCAGAAAATCGACTTTGAGGTTTTGTAAAAGTCCCCTGGTTTTCGAGATATTCGCACTTTTCGAAGAGCGAATTGTACCAAATCAAGGTGTTTAAAAGTGAACATGTATAGCAACATCTTTATTTGTACAGATGTAAATGGCATGTGTTATAACATTTTGGAATCAGTATTAGATAAACTATTTTTCAGAAAGTTGGCCACTCTGGTCCTCATACATTTTTTTTTCACCACAAGCAATCAAACTTGTAGAACATTTTAAAGAAAAATGTGATTCTATTAATTAAGACCTAATTAAACAGAAATCGGTCTGGCCACCATAAAACTCTAATACACGTTCATTAGCATCACTGTTAGAGAATATTTCCGAGAATTATAAATAATAAATAAAATAAAAAGCATTTATTTCGGACAAAATAATCCATAGATGTTAGTATTACAATAAACTTAAATAACTATGTTAGTACCTAAACTTAAGTGCTGAGAGGTCCAGTGCCTGATTAGGGCGCTGTCCCATCTCTCTGCCACGACAGCCAGGAGACCGTGGCGGCTGGTGCGCACTCTGCGGAGCGTCGCGGCGCTGCGCTTGCGCAGCGTGGCGTGGAATCCATCCACATGCGCGTCGGCGAACATGCCCGACGCGCTACAGTATCGCGGCAGCCGCAACAATACCCTGAAGGCGTCGTTATATTGTACACGCATGGCATTAATAGCACGCTGCGTGTACCTCGTCCACAGGCTACAGGCGTACAGCGAAGTACAGTACGCTCGAAAAAGTGTTACTTTAACTTGCGCTGTACACCTGCTGAACCTCCGGGCTATCATGTTGACCCTGACGGCCAATGCCCTACGCTCGCGTTCGATATCCGCATCGTCACGCAGATCATCGGTGATCAAGTGCCCAAGATATTTAAATGAATAAACCCTATTAAGTAGCTCGCCATTCAAACGAATGGGTGGGACATGAGATGGGCACTTGTTCCCCGCCTTAAATACCATGTACTCGCTCTTGAGCACATTGTACTTCAGGCCGTGACTTAGAGCATAGGATTCGCATTTCTCAATCAGTACACGCATACCACCAACCGAGGGGCTCAGCAGTACCATGTCATCAGCATAGCTTATGTTATTAAAACAAACCCTGTCTATGTGACAACCAACATGCATACTGCTAAGCCCACCGATAAGGGCATCATGTACAGATTGAAGAGCTTGGGGGAGGTAAGCCCCCCCTGCCTGACCCCGCACTCCAAGCCATATTCGTCCGACAGCTCGTTACCCCAACGAACACTATTTCGCTGGCTCGCGTACCAACACCTAAATATGCGTGTGAGTTCCTTAGGAAATTGCACTTCGTCTAGTTTTTTTCCAAAGTAGGTCGTAATTTACAAGTTCGAAGGCTTTGGCAAGATCTAAAAAACACGCATATATAGGCGTCTTCCTGCGGGTGTAGTATTCAACGGCCTGCTTCAAACACACAATTGCATTTTCGGTAGATAATCCGGCGCGAAAGCCGAACTGCGCGTCATTTAGTTTTATATACCTATCCAACTGTAAGTTAAGCAGGCCATCGAATACCCTGGCTACAATTGTTGCCAGCGAAATAGGTCGATAGTTGGCTTTGTTTGATATGTCACCCGTCTTGTTTTTGACAATAGGAATCACAATTGTTTTTGTCATGATCGGCGGTAGGTACGAGTGACATATACAAAGATTAAAAAATATCGCTAGCACTCGGGGTAGGTGAGGACCAGCAAACTGCTTATTAACGTCCAGGTCATTAAAGTGAAAAAAGGTGCAAGTGGTGCAAGTAGTGCAAATAAAGATGTTGCTATACATGTTCACTTTTAAACACCTTGATTTGGTACAATTCGCTCTTCGAAAAGTGCGAATATCTCGAAAACCAGGGGACTTTTACTAAACCACAAAGTCGATTCTCTGGACCAGTCTAAGGTGCCCTTTTCGTGGTTAGAAGGTTGTTCATTATTTACCGGACACCCTGTATATATACAACAGCCTGTATGTTTAATATTACCACTAAGCAAAAAGGTATTCGTATGTAATAACTTTTTGCTTCACGGTTGAAATGCCGACTACATTAATACAAAAAATCTGATATTCTTCCATGATACAACTACAAGAGCGTAAGTACATAGAACGACGAGAACCTTTCCGTCCCAACGGCTATCGGTTCTGTGTTACTGTACGTTTACTCCTATTGTCTTTGTGTGTTCCAAACCTCATTGAAAAAATGTCTTCTTTCGTTCAAAATAATTATTAAAACCTAACGTAAAACTTAACTAAAAGTTATAAACATGGCCCCTGCGACATTCCGCCTTAGGTGACGGCACCTATCTTGCACAAATACCTAATAAACATAACTATTCAGCAAGGTCGCTTATTATTTATGGCAGATAAGTGCAAGCCCTTCGATCACTGAAAATCTAATATAACTCAAAAGAGAGAGACTCTGTTTACCTTGAAAGAAAGACAGAGAGAAAAATAATGTGTTGCTACTAAAAAAAAACACAATACACTGTCCTTGTTGAGATCGATCTAAAGCGATAATACCGCCTGTTGTTACAATTACTTATTTAATCTACTCCCGTATCATGTCTTTCTTATGTTGTGGTGCAATAAAGAATACTAGCTACCCGCGCGGCTCCGCCACGTATACAAAGAATCTAGGCGGAGCGACGGGATAAAATATAGCACATACTTAATCCTGTAGGTCCATTCTTCATATCCCTTATATTCCCCCCGAAATCCCTTATAGGGATAAGTTCGCCTTTGTGCAGTCACCGGCCGCAAAAATATGTGATGACAACTCTATTCCTAGAGCCGTACGAGCGTGTCGGATATTTTTGCGGCCTTTGATTCATCATATACTTATTGATGCCGGTGACTGTACCTACTTTAATCTTACATATTATGTTTATGTTTTAACCTGTTTTGTGTACAATAAAGTGCTTATGTACATACATATAACCTACTGAAGAAAGGGTTTTTAGAATAGGATGGGTATAGTTTCTGAGATTACCCTCAACATACCTGTTTATTATTAGTATCGGCAGCGGCACAGATCAAAGAATACTGAATCAGGGACCGTTAATGGTGTAAAATAATGTTTTACCGGTTATAGTTGCATTTGACTATTTTACCGGTAAATAATTTATATAACCTACCTGTAATTATCTGAACATGAACTCATTTGGAAGTTATTAAAGTCAAGTCAACAAAGTCGCCAATGGGAGTCGAATGGGATCCGAAAAGAAAATTTTGTAATCGAGTTTCGTTTTCTACATTTTTATACCGGAACTTAGGCGGAGCCTATCGGCGCCTACGGCATTGTACTAAGTAAGGTTAACAAAACCGTCTATGGGGTCCACGAAACTTAATGGGTTTAATTTAACCTCATTCTTCTCCCAAAATCACGAATATGGGAAAAAAGTTTGTATATAATTTTCTGATGTAAAAAAAAACATGGCAAGTAATACTGACGTCTCATTGTCAATAAAAAAAATCCACAGTTGACACAATACGTCAATGTCGTCGTGTAAATATTGATTATTTTCTATTTACTTACTTTTCTTAGTGTTGTATCCATATGTGACCGACTCAACATTTATAATTTTTCATGCTGAAGAACTTAAGTTCAGGTTTGAGTTCAAAATTCCTGTTTATAATTTTACATTGTCATCTCGAGTCAAAACAGGAGTTACGTCACGTGACGTCACGCAGCCAAAGTCACGTGACCAGCGCACAGTAGTTTCTTTAAATTAATATTTTAGTACCTTACCGATAAAAAATTAAAAAACGAAGAACTTATTGCAAATCTGCAGCATAAGACAAATCGAATGACATATCATTTATCAAAATCGGACCATAACTGTAGATCTGATGGCATGTACAAAAATCGCCCTTGCGTAATAAATGTAATAATTATAAAGATTATTTCGGTTTAAAGATCTTTATTTCTCATAAAATAACAGTAATTCAGTTACATGAGAAAATAGTAAACATATTTATTGCTACTACTACTACTATTTGTCATGCTTAAAATACCTCTGCCCCGCTGTTCTGTAACTTGTTTTAACCTCGCCTCACCCACAAATGTATCCTGACGCCGCGATTCGTAGTAACTAAGCGTAGGTAGAGGTCTAGTTTCGTTAGGCGTGGCGGGTGGGGTGCATTAGCGCGCTCCAAATAACAGCCCTGATGAAATCGTTACATCGTTTTATATTTTTTTCTACTTCCGTACCGTTATCTGTCATTTATATAGGCTGTAGCTCAAATACAATGACACCACTAATAAGTCGTCGAAAAACTCTATGCTCTATGGCCCAAAAACGCACTGTTTAGCGTACTTTTTTGGTTCATACATTTTTCATAAAAGCACTGTTAAACTGTTTTAAATCGGCCGCTATATTGCAGTGGTGCCAACTTCATAAACAAATATTTCGAAATAAAAGTTTTTATTTACGATTTAACATTTGTATATTATACATTATTTACTACAATAATAATAAATCATCATCTATTGTGTGTTAAATTACATGTTTTATAAATTTTTGGTATTATTTATGAAAATAAAGTTCGAATTCGGTCCGGGTCCGGATTAGGTTTGGTTCGGATGGCAAATGCAAACAAATTAAAAACAAAACAAACCATAAACAAGAAGTGTCACATTTCCGATTTCCCACCAAAATATATACAGTTCAAAATGAAAAGAGGAAAGATGATAAACTGTTAGTCCTAGAATATTAAGATTGTATTCGTGTTTGTGAAGATAAAAGTGTACGTTCCTTTTAAAATGGTCGAAGCAATTAATAACTGTACTCCTGAAGAAATTGCGTGAGTAGCAAAAGTACGAATAGAAAACTTGCTGCCCGAAAAGGCTAACTAATTTGTAGTCTGCTATTTATTTAAAATTTGTCGTAGAAAAAGTATTGTATGCAACGGTTTATAACTGGTCTAAAAACGCTCGTGGCGTCTTTAATTGCGCAACTCACGACACTCGCATTTTAAGACCCTTCTTATAAAACAGTTGCATAAAATACTATTATAGGTTGCAGTTTTCAGTAACCTTGTGTAAACGAAGGTTATCATGGACTGTAATGTTTATAATATATTGTTAGTTACTAATATGTTCTTTCTAAAAACTTAATATTTTGCTTGTATGTTTCATTCCTCATCCACCTCGAAATTGAAGAATTTCTTTGATTCGTTGAAGATGCATAATGGTTGGTCCGACATGTCTGTTCAAATGAGTTTAATGGTATTCATAAATAACAACCTATCGAAATTACTGGATTTTTGATTAATAGGCAAAAACTCAGAAATCAACCCAATACAGAAATTAAATCATAACTCACAGTTGGCAATAAAATACTGCTTTTTGTTTTAAATGAAAAATAACTCCATAAACTCCAGCACGTGCAGCAACAGAAATTTTATGAAAATTCCATCAGCGTTCGATTACAAAAATTGACTGATTTTATCACACGACACGTAACGTATCGCGCTCTGTATCGCAGAATTGATCACCCTTTAAATTGTACGAACGTACTCGTATTGCGTATTGATATATTAAACTGACTACTCATTTGAATTGAATGCAGGAATGAAAAACTTTATTGCATTTCTCTGACTGAGACTGTCATTTCTGTCAAAAATTTCACTTTCGGGACGAACTTAGCATTACTTTTTTTGCACAATTATCAACTAATAGCCCGCGCGGTTCTGGACACGTATTGCTAAGAATGCAGAAAAACCCGCGGGATAAATAGCTTATAGGTTGTACGCGGGCTGGGTTTCCGCAACTCGACGTCATAAATGCGCCTATTTTGCGTAGGGGTTTTGGCACTACTGTTATTCGTGCCAACCCAGTTCCACCAGGAAGCCTAGCAGACCCTTTACGTTGCCGACGGCCTCCGGTAGTGACCCCGGTGTTCCGAGGTACTTTGCCCTGTAGTCCGCCACTCCAGGACATGTCAGGATAAATAGCTTATGTACATCCAGAAAATCCAATCTGTACACATTTGAACTGGGTTTTTTTATCGGACAGGTGTTTCAAGAGAAATTAAGGTGTAAACTCGGATGCGACGCTATTTTCAATTTTATTATTTATTTATTTATTAACCAAATATAGGTACACTTATTCTAATTAAATACATATCCCTGCAAAACTGTTCAAACAGTTTGCCTATATAATTAATCTTCGAGATGGATATGGATATAAGCTATATTGTATCCTGTGGCTCAGCCTGGGTTCTTTGCATATAAATATATATACATATATAAAGTCCTCCTCATCGATTTCGATGACGGCGACCCTAATAGCAGTTACGGAGTTGCCCTATTGTGAGCTCTGATGTGGCTGGCTAGGCCAAACTTACTCTGGGGGACAGTAGAGTTGGCCAGTTGTGTTATAGGTATACACGTATGAAGGTTTGGGCCTCTCTTTTCGCAATTGTCGTTTTGTGTCTAAGGTTCTTTGTAATACGCGGGCAAAGTCACGTTGGTGGCTAGTCATAAATTTAAATGATCATAAAATTTACTTTCATGGTTTTATTTTCATCAAAGTTTCAAAAGTACAATAATTTATGTCCCACCCTGTATTTAGATTTAAGCTATATGTATTAAATGTATATTCATTTATATATTACTAGCTTTTGCCCGCGGCTTCGCCCGCGTAGTAAGTGTAGTTTTTGCAACAATTGTTGAATTGTTACGCCGGTAACGGCCTATTACTACTTACTTCCCCTATGAATATTATTATGAGTTATTATATTAACTCATTAAAATCGAACCAAAACCTAAACAGAATACACAGAAAATAAAAAGCAAACAATAAGTATTACTCAAAAACGGAATTCAAGCAAAGAAATCACCAAAATTGCGCATTTAAAACGAAATATCCCAGCAAACTATAAGTATTGCTCAAAAACGGAATTCAAGAAAAAAAAACACTAAAAAAGAAGGTACCTATCGCGCTGGGCTCCTTGGCGCATATATCAGTCGTAGAACCTGCGGTGCGGATAATATGCGTCGTTGGTGTCGAAAAGGTCCAAATTTCATTCTTATATATTTAAGAGGATTAGGCTGTGCACTGTCTGTCAATGTGAACTTTCAGCCCCCATCTTAACCGCTTCATGGATGAATTAGAAAAAATGTCCTTGTCAATGTGTTTGACTGTAGGTACATTAGAAGCTTGTAAGCGAAGTTTTAAACGTCTAACTTTAAAAACTACATGTTTCCCATACAAACTTTTAACCGTTTTTTAACCCCCTTAGGAGATAACTTTTACTTACAACGTTAAATCATTTGTTTTCCTTTTTAGTAAGAAACCTTCACACAAAGAGTCAAGTCTATAACTTTCCAAATTAACGATTTCCATACAACGGTTTAACCCCTATTTCACCCCCTTAAGAGTTAAATTTCGAAAAATCCTGTCTTTGTACACGTCCACGTGCTGTAGAGAATATATGTTCCAATGTCATGCTCGTATATCTTCAGAGGTGTAGGCTGTGCGCTGTCTGTTAATGTGAACTTTCAACCACCATCTTAACCCATTCAAGGAATGAATTAGAAAAAATACCCTTGTCAATGTTTTTGACTGTACATTAGGAGCTTGTGACCGAAGTTTTAAACAACTTATTTTAAAAAACGACATGTTTTCCATACAAACGTTCAACTTTTTTTTAACCCGCTTAGGGAATGAATTTTTATAATAACGCTAAATCATTTGTTTTGTTTTTTATTTAGTAAGAAACCTTCATACAAAGATTCAAGTCTGTAACTTTCCAAATGAACGATTTCCATACAACGGTTCAACCCCTATTTCACCCCCTTAGGGGTTGAATTCCAAAAAATCCTTTCTAAGTACACGTCCACGTACTGTAAAGAATATATGTTCCAAATTTCATGCGCTGTCTGTCAATCGACCAGTAACGCAAGAGTTTTATATGTATAGATAGATTTTGCTAAGCAATTTCTTATTGACTTTATTTAACATCCTTTGACTATTATCTAATGTACTGTAATGACATGTGATATTATTCATATTGCGATTAAATCAATAATGAATATGACCTCCTCTTTCATTGAGCTTTGTTTGGAATTCCACAACTTAGTTAAGACCGTATTAAAATTAGAAAGTAAGTAATTAGAATACGAAAGCCACTATAATCAGATTAAGAGAGTAACTAAGAGGGTCCCAGGGCATGCAGGTATCGAGGGAAATAAAAAGGCTGATGAGCTTGTACGAGCGGGGGCAAAGGGGACATACTGCGGACCAGAGCCGTGTGGTATCCCCAAAAGTCTAACCAAGCTCACTCTAAAAGCCTATTGTTTCTACAAGACCATTGAAGCCTGGAGAGCTATCCCAGGACTAAAACATTCCAAGGCACGACTCTGACGCCTTGGCGCTAAGTAGGAACCGCCTACGCATGCTGGTCAGGGTGCTTACTGGGCACTGCCGCCTAAATAAGCACATGCAGACGATAGGACTGTGTGACACAAGGCAGTGCAGATTCTGCTTTGAAGCAGAGGAGACGCCTACACACATCCTAACCGATTGCCCTTGCCTCATGCGCAGTCGTAACTCCTTCTTGGGCAAACACATCATGTGCCCGGAGGAGATCAAATTTCTTGAGATCAACAAAATCCTGCAATTCTTTGACTTTGCAGGACTTGACCAAGAATTGTAGTAAGTGGCGATCACAATAGATCAGCGATGGTCGCAGTGATATAAGGGCTTTGACAGCCCGAAAGCCACTACCAGAATAATATTATATTATATATTTATTTATTTTAATAAGTACAGTGTTTTACATACTTAAAATTAAACATTGTCCCACAAAACTGTAGTGACAGTTTGACTGTGGGAGCGGCAGTCTCTAGGTAAGGCATTTATTAACAAAAATATTTAGTTATTTATTAGTGACAGTAGTAGTAGTAGTATAACTGAGTATTATATAAGTACATCTAGGTAAAGCTTTTTTAACAGTGTCTTAAATTTATTCTTATTTTTTTCACGTCTAATGGCTTCGGGCAAACTATTGAATAGGTATGGGATACGCTTTTTGAGAGTTCTGTCCCCATAGTAATTATTTATCCTAGGAATGAATAGTTTACCAGTCGCCATAGCCTTGGTGTTATAGGTATGATCAATAGGTTTTAATGAAGAATACTCTGAGTTATGTTCCAGACAGCCATGGTTATTAGTAGCAAGTAGATACTTATGTTTCATGCTTACCGGTAATATTCTATAAATTTTAAATAGTTGACGATAGTTATCTTTACATTTGTGTTTATTTTTTTCGGAAACGAGTAGTTTTAAAAATCTAATTTGCATGGCTTCTAATTTATCGATATTGGTCTTTGTTGTGAGCCCAAAGCTGTCTAGAGCATAACCCAGTATGGAATCTACCAATGACATATACAAACATCTTAGTGTGCTAATAGGAACTCTGAATCTTAAATGATAAAATTTACCTAATAAAACTCAAAGTTTTTCATAAATAAAATTGACATGATATGACCAGGAAAAATGTTCGTCTACTTTCATTCCGAGATAAGTGATACATTCAACTTTTTCTATAGGTTCACAGGCGCAGTAAGACTTATTTTGATGGAAGCAAGGATAGGTATGAGCATATAAGTGCGGATGGATATTCTTAAATGGTAGATGAGGGGAGTGAATTACCAAGAACTTTGTTTTGTCGGCGTTAAGAACTATCCCATTGTCATGAGACCATTTAACCACCGCGGCAATGTCTTGCTGTACCATAATAATGAGGGTGGCAAAGTTTGTCGAGCCCTCTTTAAATACTTAAATAAAGTTTTGTACATCGAGATGGTTCTTAGTAGTAGTACGTTTGTTGTGTCGGTTTATATCTTAAAAATGTTGCATCAAAAAGTCGTACAACAGACAAATCCCCTTATTCATAAAATTAAAAATGCTTGTGATAAATAACATGTGTTTTGGTCCCCTTTTTACGAACTTACATGTCAATGTGATACACTCAGAGCATAGAATACTAGAGAGAGGGCAAGTCGCCGGTGGCCGTGTCGCAGCTGTTAGCTCAATGGGCATACTCTGCCATAATTTTATCGATTTCATGTTCTAACATAGTATTTTTAAGCAATTTTATAATTGACTTATACATTATAAACAAATATTTACAACAAATATAAATATAAAAAAAAGAACGGATGGTTGTATGTAGAGAGTAGAGAGGGGTTAGGGGGCGATGTTGGGTAGAGCTGCCCCGTCGTTGAGGCCGAAAAAATGCTTTACTGATCTGAATTTGTCCCAGGTCCCACTAATGCACATGCTTGTATAATCTTTGACCTTAACCAGCCCATTATTATAGATTGTAGGGGGGGGGGGGGACTACTCTCGCCGCTAATTGGTAAATATGTGCAAAGAATTTAGTTTTAGTAGTAAAATAACATAAATAGATACTTAGTAATATACCCTACACTTAATAGATCTTTTATAATACCAATCTCGAAATCGAAGGTCCTTATTGTTGCTATTGCCTCAAAAAGGAACCCAGAAAGCCGAGTTGCCAGGTAACGCTAATTAAATGAAACGGGAAGTCGTGTTTACTTTGTCTGCGTTTGTTCAGAGAATAGTTTAATTCGCTACCTGATATCTGGGCTTTAGGGCGCCTGCGGACGGATTGTTTTCAAGTTACAAATATTTGTTTAGTTAGCACCAGGTACATTGCTCTAAGTTTTGCAACTTAAAATTTATTTTAACGTGGTTTGAGTAAGTGTTAAGGTTTGGCAAGCTTTTATTTTATTTAACTTGCCCTGTTGGAATGGGCGAATCAAAATTTCTGCAACTGGATTTTCAGCGACTTCCTTTTATCAGAAATTTAATCACGTATCGTTTGTTACGCGCATTAGGACAATCCAACGTTACTGTCATTTTTCCATTTAAAAATTGACATTTAGATATACCTAACGTTCGTACGTACAATGCGTCACTTGATCGACCTGCAGATTAAGATGAAATTGGGTTAACCTTTGTAAGTTAATAAGGAATTGCCTCAAACATCACTACACTTACTTATAGTATAAAAACGTGAAAGTCGCCAAACTGCAATAAAGTGGTTCTCCGCGTTTACAAATTCCAGTTTGGGACTTCAGACTTAAACAAGAACCCCTAAGGAGCTACGTTAAAGTTTGCCTAGCACAGAGCATAGATGGGGCTCTTGAATAACGACATCCTTTCCGAGTGAAAATTTACGAATGTTTTAACTGCGCTCTATGTAACTAAACGCATTAAATTGAAATTAATGTGGTATGTGATGCGCGTGCTCGCTCCCCCGCGACACGCCTTACGTGTGAGAATGAATGCGCTCAATAAGTGCCAAATAGAAAATTGGGCTATGCAACAATCAGAGATGACATGATATTTTATAAGCGCAGTAGTGCATTTTTTCACGTAAGCAACGACACAGAACAGTGTACAACTGTACAAATACTATGGACACAGTACTGCATTCGTACTGCCACACATCCGTGCATTCCGCGCCAGTCAAGAAGCACCATCTCTACGTAAACACTCTGTATCATTGAGGTAGAATAGAATAGAGAGACTCACCCACACATACACACATGACTGACAAGGATGTATTCATAGACAATACCGCAAGTGGGAACGAGAAACAATGCCATTTTGTTTATTATGTTGTTTGCTTTTCGTACTTATTGTTAACTAGCGACCCGCCCCGGCTTCGCACGGGTTTACATGTATGCAAATAATAGTAACATGCATTTTTATACATATAAACCTTCCTCTTGAATTACTCTATCTATTAAAAAAACCGCATCAAAATCCGTTGCTTTTTTTTAAAGATACTTTTTTTTTAAGCATACATAGGGACAGACAGACAGCGGGAAGCGACTTTGTTTTATACTATGATAATTTTAATATTTATAAATTCCGCAGTGCCTTAGTTTACTGTTATGCTGTGTGTCTTTTGTTGAAATAAAATAAAGAAATAAACATTTTCTGTCCCTCATCGCGTACCTAATTTTTGTTTGCCACCAGCTTGTCTGCCACCACCTGTCAAAATATTGTACTGAAACTGACACCACCATGACGTCATGACCACATTAGTCGTCAAGAATGTATTAGTCTTCTGATACTTCTTAATTTAGTAAGTTTAATTTACTATCGTCCCTTTCGGGTATACCATAGGACGACAATTATTATTATGCTCTATCTACGCTTAGCACATAGTAATTGTCCTAGCGTGCGGAGTTGTAACTGTCAGTCTAGTCAGTGACTGACTAGACTGACAGTTACAACTCCGCACTCCGCACCTCATGCAAAAGTAGCATTAGGGTGGGTTGGACCACACCGTCTCTTATCGTAAGCGGTGTTCATTAAAATCTGGATACTGTATGGAAAGTTTGACAAGTTTATATGGAATGACAGCTGCCGGCGCTATATTTAACGTTGATCGGTCTGTAATCGTAAGTTAGCGCAATCCACCCTTAGGTCTTTCGTCACAGATGCGGTCAGCGGTGAACGCATTGCTTCTTAAGGATCCGCACGTTGATGGTCTTCTCTCCCTCTTATGCTCAATACGCGTGGGCGAGATGGAAGTGCGTGTTCGAAAGCGCGGATATCATGTTTTTCGGAATATTTCAGAAAACGAGAAGAGATTTAAGTAAGTAAGAAAATGAAGTTATTGTTCATTTCTTTATGAAGTAGATTATAACATTTCATCTTTTTCTGATAAAAAATGGAGCAGTAAAATGGTTACAAATGAAATAATAGGGTTCACTTTACATTTGTTTTTCTCTATTTTCTTTTGATATAATGGATTTCTACAAAAACTTGCAGATTATGATATATGTTTTCCGACCCTAAAATTGTTACGTAATAATGTATAAAATGGTTACGGAACAACTCATTTTTACGAAAATTTGAAAAGGTTGAGCCTTAAGCGGAGCTTCTGACGATGATTGCATTATTGATGACTGACTTAACTACCGTACCACGTCGTTATAAGCAAAACCTTGACACTGGCGAAATCATCTCAATGTAGATAGAAGCCTTTTTAGGGTTCCGTACTCAAATAGTAAAACGGGACCCTATTACGAAGACTTCGCTGTCCGTCCGTCCGTCCGTCTGTCTGTCACCAGGCTGTATCTCAAGAACCGTGATAGCAAGAGAGTTGAAATTTTCACAGATTATGTATTTCTGTTGCCGCTATAAATAATAAATAAAATAAAATAAAAATAAAATTCGTTTAATTCAGACAACCACTGGTCCATACATGTTAAAATTATTATCTAGGTTTACCTACTTAATTACTAGTGTTAGTTATTTCAAAGTAAAAGAACCAGGACACTCACGTGTACGAGGTGACTATAGAGTGTACTCTGGTCCAATGTATGACAAGCTGACTGTCCATCCAATAACGGCCAGGAGGCTGTTGCGGCTGTCCCGCAGGCGCCGGAGCGCGGCTGCGCATCGCGCACGCATGATGGCCGGAAAACCATCCACGCGCGCGTGTGCGAACATACCGGACGCGCTACACCAGCGTGGCAGCCGCAACAGAGCCCTGAACGCGTTTTTATACTGGACGCGGAGAGCACTCAGCGCCCTTTGCGAACAGCTGGTCCATAGGGCACATGTATAAAATGTTGTGCAAAAAGCTCGAAATAAAGTTAATTTAACAGGTAGTGTACATCGCCTAAACCTATGTGCCAGCATGTTGGCTCTGGTTGCCAGGGCCCTCCGCTCCCTTTTTACATCCTCATCATCCTTGAGATCATCACATATAATATGTCCAAGATACTTAAAAACAGACACCCTTTTCAAGGGCACCCCATTTAATAATATTGCAGGAAAACTTAAAGGACATTTATTACCAGCCTTAAAAATCATAGTTTCACTTTTAATACAATTATATTTAAGGCCATGCTCATTAGCATACTGCTCACACACATGCAACAGTTTCCTAAGTCCTCCTACTGAGGGGCTCAGCAGCAACATGTCATCCGCATAACTAAGGTTATTAAAACTGGTATCTTGTATGCGGCATCCGACATGCATGCTGCTGAGCTTCTCAATAAGTGCATCAATGTAAATGTTAAACAATTTAGGAGAACTCAGCCCTCCCTGCCTGACTCCACAGTCAAGTCCATATTCATCAGACATAGCATCTCCCCATTTAACAACATTAATTTGACTCGAGTACCAATGTCTAAAAATGTTGAGATGTACTACATCACTAGTTAGTAGTCACAGCACTAGAGTCTACTTGTCTGTGGCACATTACCCATTCCACCGTTGCCATAGCTGCTATTTTGTTGTTGTGTTATTATAAAATGTGTTCCTGATTAAAACAAGATACTTACGAGTATACAAGTCTAAGCTTTCCATATACTCCTTACCAAGATATAAAATCAACATGGTAGCAGAGCGTTAATAGTTATTACAAAATATAACTATATCGGGTTGCGATCCACGAATAAAAATAGAAAATGGCTACTGCGGGGTAATTTTTACCAGTGTTGACGGAAACGGGAAATTTTAGTAATTGGAAATTTAGAATTAAATTATTACTAGATGAAAAACAACTAGGACATGTGTTGCAAGAGGAACCTACGACTAAACAGCAATTACAAGCATTTGCCAAAGATGATTTGCGAGCGAAGTCGACGTTAGTACAATGTCTGAGTGATAAGTACATTGACATAATAAAAAAGGGAAAAACTACAAAAGAAATGCTGACATGACATGACAAGACAGTATGCAACAGATTATATTTGAAAAGAAGACTAATTACGCTAAGATACGAAAACGAAAGAGATCTGCAACAATATTTCCTAAAATTCGACAGCTTATTGAGTGAGCTAGCCGCAATAAACGTGACGGTCGATCCAGAAGACCAGATCTGTTATCTGTTATCTTCATTACCCAAGATTTATGATCAAGTCATTACGTCAATAGAAACCATGGCAACCGAAAAACAATTGAACATAGAATTTGTCAAAGCAAGACTTCTAGACATGGAAACCAAAATGAAAATGGACAGTGGCGGTGATATCAACGAGAATGCCTTTCTTACATGTTACTCCTGCGGGAAATCTGGCCACAAATCATTTGAATGCAGAGGATCTGGACGAGGACAAGGACAACATCGAGGACGGTCATCAGGTCGAGGACGGAGCCATCTAAGAGGGCGTGGACGTTCATTTAGAGGAAGCTCAAGCGGAAACTTCCATAGGCAACCAACTTTTCACCAGGCTTCGGCAGTCGAGGTACAAGATGAGGAAATTAGTTTCATAGCTAGTGACATTACAGCCAATCTAGGTGAGTCCTGTAGTACTATTGAACTTATTATAGACTCGGAATGTACGGAACATCTAATTAATGAAAAGTATGTAAGCTATATGACTGACATTTCATATACAAATAACAATGTTAAGATATTTGTAGCAAACGGCCAGTGCATAACAACCAATAAAAGAGGTAAACTTAAAATAAAATATCAAAACACCACTATTAATATTCATGCGTTAATTGTGAGAGATGTATCATATAATTTTCTGTCAGTTAAAAAAATTGTAGAGGCAGGTTTCAATCTAAACTTTAGTAAAGATGATGTCAAAATATTTAACAAGAATACCTCGCTTAATGGTTACATTAATGGAAAGTTGTACAAGTTAACAGCCGAATTATATAAGCAAGAAATGTGTAATGTTACTGAAACAGCTGATTTATGGCACCAGAGATTAGGCCATTTAAATAGGAAAAGTCTAAAAATATTAAACGTACCTGTGTCTGATAATACTTGCAGTCCCTGTATGGAAGGTAAAGCCACCCGATGCCCATTCAAACCTGTTCCAAGACCAAGAAGTAACCTGGTAGCCGAAATGTTACACTCGGATATAGCAGGACCAATCAGACAGCCCGGACCCAACGGTGAGAAATACTTTATGACTGTAATTGACGATTTTTTCACATTTTTGTGTTGTATATCCTCTCAAAAGTAAATCAGAAGCAACTGAAAAACTGATGAACTATATTTTAAGAATTGAGAACGATACGGGGAATAAAGTAAAAAGGATTCGTTGTGACCAAGGAGGAGAATACACAGCGAACAGTTTGAAATTTTTTTGCAGAAATAAGGGTATAAGCATAGAGTACACCTTACCTTACACAAGCCAACAAAATGGGGTCAGTGAACGCATGAACAGATCCCTTTGTGACAAAATAAGAACTCTCCTAGCTGAGACCAATCTGCCAAAACATCAGTGGTGCGAAGCGATACAGTGTGCAGCTTATCAGTTAAACAGATCTCCATCATGGGCGATAGATTTCAAGACTCAAAGTTGAGAGTGTTTGGTTCAAAGGCATATGCCACTATTATACCCAAGCCGGACAAACTAGCGAAGAGGGCCAAAGTAACGAGAATGGTCGGATACAGTACAGTTGGTTATAGATTATGGGATCCAGAAGAAAATATAGTAATAGTATCAAGAGATGTTAGGTTTGATGAAAGTGATATAACGTTCACAGAAAAAGAAGAAAATAGACAAGTAAGGTTTATTCAAGATGGTGACGATGAAACAAATGCCGAAAGAGAAGATGAATTCATAGATGCAGAAACAAACGATGATCGAACTGAAGAAAATTCAAGCAGACCAAAGAGAAATATAAAACCTCCTGCATATCTCAAAGAATATGAGACAAATGTGGACAGCGTAAATGAAACCAACATAGTAATATGCCTCAGTGCTAACACTCCAGAAACTTTTGAACAAGCTGTGAAACAACCAGAATGGAAGGAAGCTATTAACAAAGAATTAGAAGCACTTGCAAGATTAGAAACATGGAAGAACATGAATTACCCAATGGAAAGAAACTCATTGATACAAAATGGATTTTCAAGGAAAAAGAAGATGGGACTTAGAAAGCAAGACTAGTAGCGAGAGGCTTTCAGCAAAAGAAGGAAGATATTTTTGACAGCATTTATGCACCAGTGGCGCGACACTCTACTGTAAGAATGCTATTATCGAAAGCAGTGCAAGATGATCTTAATATAGCTCAACTCGACATACCTACGGCATTCCTCAATGGAAAACTAAAATCAGATGTATTTATTAAAATACCCCAAGGATTAGAAATTATAAAAAAGAGCACGGCTTTAAAACTAAAAAGGGCTTTATATGGATTAGTTGAATCTCCAAAGTGTTGGAACGAAACTCTGGATGAGTTTGCAAAAGCTAATGAATTCCAACGATCAGAATATGATTACTGTTTGTATTACAAAGAAGATTGCTGGATGCTCATTTATGTGGATGATATCCTAATCATTGGAAACGGGGAAAGTACCATTAAAGCACTAAAGGAGGAGCTTAACGCAAAATATATGGGAGAGATAAAAAACTTTCTAGGAATTGAAGTTCATAGAAACGCAGATACCTTAGAACTAAAACAGACCAAAATTATTGAAAAGATATTGAACAAATTGAATATGACTGAGTGCAACGGAATGAAAACACCTATGGAAAGAAATTACAACATAGAAGTAGAAAAGACTGAAGAAATTTTAGATGTACCTTATCGTGAGCTTATAGGAAGCTTAATATATCTTACCGTAACTACAAGACCAGATTTGACATTTGCAGTTTCATATCTGAGCAGATTTTTGGATAGACCAAACGAAGAGTTATGGAAAGCTGGAAAAAGAGTAGTTCGCTATCTAAAGGAAACAAAAGACAAAGGTTTAACTTTTAGAAAGACAAGAGATAATAATATTTATGGCTTTTCTGACGCTGATTGGGCCGGTGATCGAAATGACAGGAAGAGTGTAAGTGGTGGCATTATCTTACAAGGGCAAAATCCCATTGCTTGGTTCTCTAAAAAGCAACAATGCGTAGCATTGAGTACTGCAGAATCAGAATATATAGCGGCTGCATCAGTAGCACAAGAACTTGTAAACTTAAAAGGTATATGTAAACATTTAGGCTATAATGTAAATGTTGTGTTACTTGTTGACAACAAAAGTGCTATATCAATGGCTAAAAATTTCGAAAATTCTAAACGTACAAAACACATTGATATAAGGGTTCATTTCCTTAAAGACTTGGTTGTCAATAAAGTAATTACTATAGAGCATATTTGTGGCGGTGAAAACTTAGCTGATGTTATGACTAAAAGTCTGAGCAAAGAAAAGTTCTATAATTGTATTAACAAGTTTATGTGTTAATTGTCTTATGTGTTAACGTAATTTATTCAAGTAATATTTGTCAAATGAAAACATTAAGCCATGTTATCAATGTTATCATTTAGGAGGAGTGTTGAGATGTACTACATCACTAGTTAGTAGTCACAGCACTAGTGTCTACTTGTCTGTGGCACATTACCCATTCCACCGTTGCCATAGCTGCTATTTTGTTGTTGTGTTATTATAAAATGTGTTCCTGATTAAAACAAGATACTTATACAAGTCTAAGCTTTCCATATACTCCCTACCAAGATATAAAATCAACAAAAAATATGTTCTATTTGTTAAGCGTTCATGTTTATGTCAAAGTTTGAAACTACTCGCCAACAGATGGCGCTAGTAGGACTGATTCTGCGAAATGATATTAACATATTTTAGTATTAAAAACCACAATAATATCCATAAAAATATTACAATTAAGTACCATTTGTCAAAACCGCTCAAAGTTAATTGTTTCATGTGAATTTGTAGTTACTCAATTTTCTCCTAGATGTCGCTGTACTGGCGACAAACTAGATAACACTAGGTTGTTATAGTTTCCGTATAGTGATCGAGGTTGGCTTGCATGTATGACCTCAGACAACTGTACCTACTTATACTTATAGTAATAAATTGTTGCAAAGTAGAAAGTTCAGTGTATATTTTTTGGGACCCCTTGACATGGTCCTTCGAGCCGGATTATTTCGGTTTCGCGAGGATTGTACGACAGAGGGCGCCAGCTGGCACAGCTGTGGATCGCAGCTAAAAGTGCAGCGGAGCCGAGCAACGTCATCGAGCAGCAGCAGCGTGACGTCATCAACGAGGACGGCGGTGACGACGGAGTGACGTCACGAATGGTGAAGTGTGAGTGCCAGTGGACAATTGTGAGTACTTTATTATTTTATATTGAGTGATGGACTTAGAATATTTCAAAGAATTCGGACTTAGTAAATTCATCAAATCAGTAGTCAGGACTTAGAATAGTTTTAAGAAAAGTGAACTGACGGGGAATCCACGCCCGATTTCTCCCAAGTTGCAAAACACTTAGAAAAATTGCGATGGAAGCACTCATCAAAGTCCAAGAAGATGCAAAGTTCAGACTTGATCGCGCATTTGAAAACTTTAAGAAGTCTCCTAAGGAGCGGCGGAATTCTGTAGACTATCTTAAGGCTAGACTGGACTTGTTAGAAGAGGTATGGACTCAGTTTTTACAGACACACACGCTGATAGTACAGGATAGTGACTCAGATGAATTACTCAAAACTAGTTATGTCGAGGATACTGTTTATGAAGACACAGAAGAATTGTACATAGAATACAAGTGTCATCTTAAGTCTCAGTTAAGCAAAGTCAGTCCTACAACTACAGCACCGAGTGGGAAGTCTGGCGAGACCAGTAACCGGGCAGACAAAGCGGTAGATCTCGTCAAATTGCCAAAGATTTCGATTCCGATGTTTTCAGGCGAATACTCGGAATGGGTTAGTTTTCGGGATCTTTTCGTCTCCCTCATCCACAAAAATGAGTCCTTGGATAATGTCCAAAAGCTTTATTACTTAAAAAGTCATTTAACTGGAGAAGCAGAACGGTTACTTAGACACGTGCCGATAACCCAAGAAAATTATAGCACCAGTTGGGAGCAGTTGGAGAACAGATACAATAATAAGAAATATTTATCAAACTGCATTCTAAACAGACTGTTGAGTCAACGTAACTTACCTACAGAATCTGCAACTGCCCTGAAGGAACTGTTGGATACCACAAACGAATGTCTGCAAGCATTGACGACTTTAGGCATAGATATTAAGAGTTGGGACATTATAATAGTGCACTTAATTTGTTTAAAGTTAGATATTGAGTCGCGGAAGCAATGGGAACTGAAGTCAAGTGAATCAGGCAACGAGTTGCCAACCTATGAACAGTTCAGGTCATTTTTGGAAACAAGATTTCGCGCTTTAGAGTTCATAGATCCCAAGGCTTCTCGACCCTATCATAATCATAACACACCAAAAGGTTTCAATGCCCCTGCTCAGTCAAAGGTTTATCATGTGATGACCTTATCCTGTGCTTATTGTTCGCAAGATCATAAAATAAGTAATTGTAAAGATTTTTCTAAAATTGATACTGATGCTCGTCGTGGTTTTGTCCAGTCACATAGTCTATGCTTTAACTGTTTAGGCCCTAATCACTCAGTTTATTCATGTCGTCAATCATCTAGATGCCGAATCTGCCAAAGGAAGCATCATTCCTTACTACACCCCAAAAATGTTACACAAACAGCTGAGTCCCAGGAGAAAACTCACTCAGTTGTAGCGAATGTAGTTGTACCAACAGCTGCGTCCCACTCATCAGCTCATGAGGTCCATGATGAGTCCACTACCAACATTAAAACCCACTTTTCGACATCATGCAGTCAGGTTTTGTTAGCAACTGCACTAGTGAATGCCACGTCGAAATCTGGTAAAATTATCACGCTTAGATGCTTACTCGACCAAGGTTCACAGGCTTCGCTGATAACGGAGTCTGCAGTCCAACTGTTAGGACTTAAGAAAATAGGGCACAAGAGCACTATATCAGGGTTAGGGAGTGACGAGAGCGCTGCTATAGCCTCTAAGTCGATGGTAAATTTAAAAATTCAATCACTCCTTGATGCCTCGTTTGAGTTAGAAGTTAGTGCCTTTGTGCTGAGCAAGCTTACGTCGGTTTTGCCGGAAAGGAGAATCGTCGTACAGTTATGGTCGGAGTTCACAAATATTGAGTTAGCAGATCCTTCCTTTAATCAACCGAACAAAATCGACTTGCTTCTGGGAGCAGATATCTATGGTAAGATATTGCTAGAAGGAGTCATTAAGGGATCACCAGGAGCACCAACAGCTCAGAAGACTGCCTTGGGTTGGATTCTTTCAGGTCCAATTCTGAGAGAGGAAACAACGCCACAGGACACTGTCAGAGTGAATCACGTTAACGTAAACGATAACGAACTCCTGAAACAATTTTGGGAGCTGGAAGCTGACAATAGTGTCTTGGCGTCTAAAGAAGATTACAACGATGAAGAACGAAGATGTCAAGAAATCTACGCTGCTACTACTAAACGAGACAGTAGTGGCAGATATATTGTGAAATTGCCCTTTTGTGAAGAAAGTCCAAAATGCAAGGAAGGGAAATTCGAAGTTATAGCGACTAAACGGTTTAGTCAATTAGAAAGAAGATTTGATAAAGACCCTCAATTAAAGGCGCGTTATACGGAAGTAAAAAAGGTGTTGGGTCTAACATGGAATACGAAAGCGGATACGTTTGAGTTTGTAGTTCAATTACCACCGCTTCAGGTTCCCATAACCAAAAGACGGATAATCTCCGACATATGCCGGTTGTTCGACCCGCATGATTGGGTCGTGCCAGTCATTATTCGAGCAAAAATCTATATACAAAAGCTGTGGCTAACCAGGATTGACTGGGACGATGAGGTTCCACCACAGCTGATACTTAAATGGCTGAACTTTAGAGAAACCCTAACCCAAATTGCAAAGTTCAGCATTCCAAGATGGCAACTGACTCAAAATCTCGTTCAAGACTTTTGGCGCCGTTGGTCGAGTGAGAATCTGACGCAATTCTACCACAGATACAAGTGGGCTCATCAAACTCCTGAGCCATGTGTGGGGGACGTAGTTTTGGTCAAGGAAGATGCTCTCCCTCCATCTAGATGGTTGTATGATGTTATAGTACAAAAACATCCAGGTGCAGACAACATCACACGAGTGGTCAGTTTAAAATGTAAAGATTCTATTATCAAAAGGGCTGTAAATAAACTTTGTTTTTTGCCTGTGAATTAAGTCACAGATATTCTATTATGTTTAATTTAATTTAATTAACACTGTTCCTAATATAGTATACATGTTTGAATGTCAATCTATCATGTGTTTTCATGTGTCAATTTGAAGTTTAGCATCTTTGTTTTCTATACATGTCATGGCGGGCGGTTTAAGGACAACTGTCTCATTTGGTCCTTGGCGGGCGGAATGTTAAGCGTTCATGTTTATGTCAAAGTTTGAAACTACTCGCCAACAGATGGCGCTAGTAGGACTGATTCTGCGAAATGATATTAACATATTTTAGTATTAAAAACCACAATAATATCCATAAAAATATTACAATTAAGTACCATTTGTCAAAACCGCTCAAAGTTAATTGTTTCATGTGAATTTGTAGTTACTCAATTTTCTCCTAGATGTCGCTGTACTGGCGACAAACTAGATAACACTAGGTTGTTATAGTTTCCGTATAGTGATCGAGGTTGGCTTGCATGTATGACCTCAGACAACTGTACCTACTTATACTTATAGTAATAAATTGTTGCAAAGTAGAAAGTTCAGTGTATATTTTTTGGGACCCCTTGACATGAGGCACCCCAGCATCATAAAGTTTTTTCCACAGAAGTTCATAGTGCACCATATCAAAAGCTTTAGATAAATCTAAAAAGCAAGCAAATACAGGTGTGCTCCTACTAGTGTAGTATCTGACAGTTTCCTTCATGCATATTATGGCACTCTCTGTAGATAGGCCGGATTTGAATCCAAACTATAACAACAAATACAAAAAACAAAATAAAATATTTTTTTAAGGGGGACCCTCATACATCAAACGTGTTTTATTGCCGTTTTTATAGATAATGGTACGGAACCCTTCGTGCACGAGTCCAACTCGCACTTCGCCGGTTTTTTTAAAGATGAAGTAGAACCTACCCTTAGACTGTACGAAAGCTCTGTAATCTATTTTGTGTTGCCATTACAACCACGCCGTGTACGACCCGCCTATTTAGCTAATGACAATGTCTGTAATACGAGCCACGGATTATAATAATGATCGTTTTCCCAATTATTCCAACGGCCCAAAGGCAATTCGGCAGAAATATCTCGATGGCCGATTGAGAGGCTGTAAGCTTCCAACAGGTATCGTAATTAGAATAAAATAACTTGGCTTTTATCGTATTGTTGGCTGAATTGCTTTATCAGAGCGGTTACTTTTAATGGTTGGAGTGAAATTGTTATTGCAGCGTTGCGGAGTTTTGGTACGCGTCCGTAAAGACTACGTTTGATGTGAGAAATTGTATATTTTGGGGCCTAAAAAACGATCTTGGCTTTATAAAGATGTATTATTTACCTCACAGTCAAAATAATAAATCGATAATACATTTGCCCCTACTGTTCCTGCCGGCAAACTGTAAGATCCGTCAAAATGGCAGAAACAGAATGTCAATAATTAAGAGGCGACTTATATGTCTGCGAAGAATACTTTGCTTATTCGGGTTATTAATCTTATTATGTATGTTCCTGCTTTTTCAATGATCATGTTCAAATATCTACTTTAAGAAAAAAATATGATTCGGTTTATTTTCGCGTCAAGGATGATTAATGTCAATCTGCAGCCAGTGATGTGATTATTCTTTACACTACGTTATTTTAAAGCGGAATAAAATGTATGTATTTACTTCTTTGAGGCCATTCAGCGTTTCGGATGTGTTGCAACCAGAGATGAGCATTTATACGAATACGAATAAATATAATTATTCGTGAATGACGAATAAATATTTCGAATAATTATTCGCCAATATTTAACTTCTTCATTCGCATAATCATTCGTATTGCTTTTCGGGAATAACATCTTGAACGAATATTGTAGAGATGCTTTTTATATTTTGAGTAAATGTTGGGATATATCTCAAAAACGTAATATGGCTACTTTAAATTTGGTACATTTTAAAATTACAACGAAGTTGTTTTTCTGACCGTGTTTGTCTCAAATAATATCCGAGTCAATTTAAAAAAAAACCGTTCAAGTACGAGTCTGACTCGCGCACCGAGGGTTTCGTACAAACTTTCATACACCAGACCCGTCATGTCAGGACCCCATTAATTCTTGAACAATCTTAAACAGCCCATAGTAGAAGTAACCGTTGCATAGCGCCTTCTGCATTTTGGTACTAACAACTTACAACCTAGTATGTTTGTTTATCAGCGATAGCTTTTTATCACGCAAACCGATTTCAATTATTATGTTTTTAATTTGAACGATAATCTGATAGGAAATTGAAGATATAAAAGTTCATACAAAAGTTAGTAAATTACAAATTTAATTAGGTAATTATTTTTGATAAAAAAAATAAGCTAGATTGAGATAACATTTTATTTTTCCTGTATTATTTATGTTACTCTTAATCATATGTAATCATTTTAGAATTTTCGCTTCGTAAACTAAAGGGCCCCCTTGGTATTTTTTTCTACATTTTCCTCAATAAATCAACATTTAACCACTGTAGAAAAAATTAAAAACAGGTTTAGAAAGTGCAACTCTAGCCCTTTCATATGATACCCCACTTGATCTATTTACTAGACTTTGATTTTTTAACCCCCCTCATATTCGTCATTTAAACAGAAAATAAAAATGTATATGTGTTTTTTCCATTTAACCCTTTTAACAGTTGTTCCAAATTTCAAATTGATAGTTTAAGTAGTTCCTGAGATATTTAACGTTGTGACAGACGGACGGACGGACAGACGGACAGAGTCGCAATCAAACCTATTTTAACTGAAACACCGTTCAAATTAATTTGTCTTTACCTGTAACTTTAAAATTTGTGTTTGTGAGAAAAGGAAGTTACACATTTTAATAAAAAAAAAAAAAATATTGTCGCAAAAAAACACAAAAAAAACACAAAATCACAAAATCGAACACTGATGTAGATACTTTTATAAAACAACACAATGCAGAAAATAAATGATTAACAGAGGCACGTTTGTTTTATGAATGACGGTAAGCGTGTAGCTCTTTCCTGAATGAATCAGGAAGGAAAGAACAAAAAATGCATCATTTTTTACCAAGTTATTAGAAGAAATTCAAATGATTCACTTTGTCTTAGTTGTCTTGCATGCGAGCCACGTATCATCAAAGGCCCATTGTGCAACAATACAATCGCCACATAGTTGCACGTTGGTTTTTTCTTGTTGCCATTTGCATATGCAACTGCATTCTTTTATGGTTATTAAGTCATGCAAACATGGTACAAGGGATATTCATTATGATTGTTTTGTGAACGTTTATGCTCACAAAAGTGTCTATCCACAAGAAAATTTCGCTTAGCGGCTTCTGCCGTGCTTCAATTGGTCGACATTTTAATCTATGTTACACCTTAACACCTTATAGCTCTCAAAATCTTAAAAGTAAAAGATTGTAGCTATATTTAATGAAATAAACAGTATTTTTTTATTTATATCTGAGCATTTACAAAATAATGTGAACCCAATTAGCGTGAGTTGTTAAACAAAAATGAACTCAGTGTCAGTTTTCTGACGACAAATGTAATATTCAGTTTGATTAAAGTTAACATTTTCGTTTCAATTTATAAATGACTAGCGACCCGCCCCTGCTTCGCACGGGTTTATGTGTATAATACATGCATGTATGGTTTGTATTATACATATAAACCTTCCTTTTGAATAACCCTATCTATTAAAAAAAACCGTATCAAAATCCGTTGCATAGTTTTAAAGATCTACGCATACATAGGGACAGACAGACAGACAGACAGCGGGAAGCGACTTTGTTTTATACTATGTATTGATATGCATAAACACGTTATTTAAATGTGAAATGAGTTCATTTTCACATACTTTGTATGCTTATCCACAAAACTGAAACAGATTTAATTTTTATTTAACAACTCACGCTAATTGGGTAGGTACACATTTTTTTTAATTACTTACCTACGTGTAGGTTAGTTGTAAAGGTATACTTGGCTAACCAAAAGACATGATTTTGTAGCATTTTGGACTTTTTTTGCAGGTATTTAGCCACTCCTGCATTTGTAGGCGCGGTACCTTTCAATGAGCAGTAAGCTCGATTCTCCATACAAATAAAGTTACGCTCTCATTTTTAAATGACTAGCTAGATTGCTCTGAAAATCTCTACTTAAAATAAATTAAGTACTATCCAGGTCTGTAATTAGTTTACGTAGCTTCAGATCCAATAGTAAAAAAATACAGCAAATATAAGTTTTTCATACAAAACTTGTTTTTGCTGTATTTCAGTTGTTTTATAAACTGGAGCCATACCTATAGAAACTAATTACAGACCTAGACATACTACCTCATGTCATTGTATATGGCAAGTTTCGTTACACTCCAACACGTAGTTTTAAAATGAGAACGAAACTCCGTTTGTATGGGATGGTGAAATACGGCCGAGCTTACTGCGGACTTTTAACACTGACAGTACATATATTGACAAGTAAGGGAATCTGAGTAACATCAGCAGACTTCGGAATTTAAAGGACACAATTTTATGACAGCACTCATTTATGTTAGTATATGGGAAAAGCATCGATAATTGACTTTATCGATATAGGAACTGGCTGCCTGTCATAAAATTATGCCCATTTAATTACGATGTCTGACTGAACATCAGAAAGCTCTTTCAATCTTGCCCTGCCAAACCAAGAAGTAGCCTTATATAAATCACAAAATTAACTTTACCAATGGCCTCGGCAGAGAGTACAACTTTGTACCCTTTGGCGTCGTGACCCTCGGTCCGTGGGGTCCCAGTGCGCATAAGTTATTTGCGGAAATCGCGAAAAGTCTGGCTGATGTAACTGGTGACCGAAGAGCTGGCGGCTTTCTTGCGCAACGAATCAGCATTGCAAGTCAACGAGGAAATGCCGCCAGCATCCTCGGTACAATGCCTCGAGGGCCTTTTTTAGATTTAACGTAGTTTTAATTTAATTTAGTTTATGTTAATTATAACCTCAAATATGTAAAAAAAAAAACTTTACCAATTAATAATATTAGCATCGACACAATTCCCATTGTGTCGATGCTAATAATATCGCGTCACATTATCATAGTAAACCTAATTCTAACATAACAGCAAACGTCTGGGGTCTAATTTGTGAAATAATTCAAAACTAACAAGAAAACGGCGTTATTGAGGCGTATGCAAATGCTGGCAATCTTATACCGAGCCATTGCAGAGAAGTGCACAGTGGGGCCTGCAGCGGGGTTTTAACAATGGTTTCTGTGCTTAATACACGGTTGTTGCGTCTCCAGTTCTTGGCTTGAACTTGGCTTGGCACGCTGCCTTGTGTCTAAATAATAAATAATTCATAATTTCCTTGCCCTTATCCCATTTACTTGGAGTCGGCGCAGCATGTCTTTTTCTTCCATACTTCTCTGTCAGCCGTCATCTCATCACTCATTTCTTTTCTCTTCATATCGTCTCTCACACAGTCCATCCACCTTTTCCTTGGCCTACCTCGTCGTTTACATCCATCCACATTCATAATAAATAATTAATAAATAATTAACAACAGAAAAATGTTGAAAAACCTCCGATATTTTCACATCAAAGTTCAACATCTCAAAAACGGTTGAACTGGTTTTGTTGAAACGTAGCTAAGACCATTTCGATCACGTCAGCTTTCGAATAAAAAAAACGCATTCCAATCGGTCCATTCGCTTAGGAGCTACGATGCCACAGACAGACACACAGACACACATAAGAACACAGACACACATACACACAGACACACATAGGAACACAGACACACATACACACAGATACACAGACACACAGAGACGTCAAACTCATAACACCCCTCTGTTTGCGTTGGCAGTTAAAAATATAATGAACAAAAAGAAACAAACAATTACTACCAAGTTATAATTGCATCAATATGGCAAAAACTATCATGGATCTGATCCCATTTGGAGATCTTGCTTTCCTAAATGAGTCACTTAAGGCGCTATAGGTTCAGCGAAGTGAAGCGAACATAGTTTTTGAAACAATATAATGCGTCTGTTTATAATAATATGGTTTCAAAAAAATACGAATAGTAATCTTGAGGCTTTTCTGCAGGGAAATCAGTGATTCGAAACATGATTAAGCAATTTTCGCTCGATAGAAAAAAATCACGAACATAGGTCTAAAACATATTAAAATTCACTTAAAACATTCGTAGCAAATTATGCACAATAGCTAAACATATTAACATAGGTTCTAAAAATCGGCAATATCATGTTATCATGTATGAGGAGGGAACTTCGTGATTACTTTTTTATTTATTTAAACGCACAAAAAATTAAAATTAAAAAACATGATATTCGAGCTTCCAAACACGCACTTCCATCTCGCTCACGCTTATGCTCAGCGAGAGGGAGAGAAGACTATGATACTATAGCGCCTTAAGAAATATTTTGAATTGTTTTAACTACTAAGTATTTTGAGGAGTATTGTTGATAGATTCTGAGGCCCATCATCAGATCGTAGATTTCATGAAAATGAGACAACAAAACAACGGAGGGAACAAGAAAACAATATAAACCAATCTGAGGCTACATCGTCGGCCTTTCCGAACCTACGAACCACCTCTTCCCTTGTGGCATCTGATCAACACATCACATATTTTTTCATTCAATTTTGTCCGTAAAATTTTCAGCAATACACCCTGTTCAGACGACAATCTCTGAGATTGCATTCGGATGTCTCGAGTTATATACTATATAAGTATATATGTAGTGCAAAATATGGCGCTAGAATACTTATTTGAATGCAAAAAGCGAGTGGAGCTTTGTCTTTGCCGCCACGTTGCGAGATGCACATGTGCACCCGTTTTTTGGAAAATGCAATACAATTTTTTGTTTTCTTTAGTAATACTCAGTTTTGGTCAGCGGACTCTCGAATTTGTGGTAGAATTTATGTATTTGAACGAGCGAGCGCAGCGAACTAAGTTGTCCTTTACAGCTTGGGCCAAAACTCTTTTGTATGTCCGTCTGTTGTTGCATTTCTTAACCGATTCTCGTGAAATTTGGTGTGCAGGTACGTCAATGGGGAATGGATGAAAATTTTAGAAACGCCTGATTTAAAATATTTTTTGTAATATGAGACGGATCAAGGAAAGTGTCTCATTCGCCGTCCTAACCACAAAACGTAAGTGAGGAAACTGTTTATATTTTTCAAAAATAATTGACGCCGCTGACAAGTCTGCAACTTTTTACTGGTGCTAAGGAAGGTTATTCCTATCACCAAAAAAATAATCAGGCATTTCTAAAATTTTCATCCATTCCCCATTATATAGAATTTGGTTGCGTACTCAGTTTTTGGTAATTAAAAAAAATATTTTGCACCTTTGAAAAGAGGACAAAGTGAGGTTTTAAGTTTTGTATGTAGGGGGTAATGTCCGGAACAATTCATCCGATTTCAAAGATTCTCTCACCGGTATACAGGATGGGCCATGTAACAGGAGCAAATATTCAAAAGGACGCTTTCTTAGAGCATTTGCAGTAACCCCTTGTGACTCATTAATTAAAAAAAAAATTGGTTTCGGAGAAATTTTGATCTTAAGTTGTGACCTCCAAGTAATGTATCTTGGCACCACGAGATCATAGCACGGCAGTCAATGCAGATTTTAAGGTAACATCATGTAACGAGTCATAATGGTTTTTGCATTTTTGTTTTCAAAAGATATTTTTGTGATTTTTAATGTAATTTTTTTATTGTTTATAATATAAAAAGTTACTCATAGCACTCCAGAAGAGTAAAAAATTCAAGTACCTAAACGTAGATTTCAGAAAAAAAGAAAAAGAAATTTTTTTTCACGTAAAACCACTTATTAATCTACAGTTTAATTTTTTGCTCCTGCTTTTGGCCCACCCTGTATACCTACCTACAACGACCCACCACTTTGAGTAGATAAATACATGGAGAGGCCCTATTCTACTATAGATACATTTATGTTATGCAAATATACATGAAATCTATATAGAAGGTCAAAAACACAACTTATCTCTTTCTTTCCAAGTTTCGATAGCGTATGGTGAAAGAGATAGCATGATATTACGTTGCTCTTACTTCCGATACTAGCAACAGACATTACAGCCGCGTGCCATGCGCCATTTTATGCGCCAAATGTCTTTGTAGTACATGCGCTGTCAAGTGGTAAACAACTCAGAGTTAAAATTGTAATTTTCCGTATTAAAATAGTTTTTTTGAACTTGGTTTTGTGTAGTGAGCACATATAGATGTGAACGCAAAATGCCTGCGTGCTCAATAAAGCAATGTGGTGCACGGAAATCAAGTAATCAACCGAATTTGACCATTCATAGGTTAGTAGCCGTTTTTCTTTGTTAACTGCCAGTATATCGCACTATCCGCCAAATGATAGTCAGTTTTGAAATGGATTTATCGTTCCCAACAAGAAAATACTCGTTTCGCTATATTTACAGCAGTATTATTAGCATTTAAATCATACATCTTATTTTGACTAGTGCTGCGCTCTGATATCGACAACTTGCTATTAAATTAAAGACTATGTGAGTAATTTTATGATGTTATTTCAGATCAATCCGTTGACAGGAAGAGGGTGAAATTTCAATTACTAAATTTGACCCAAGAAACAAGAATAAATAATAAAAACAAACGTGGTGAGCTAAATAAAAGCTTGTAAAAATACCATTGTTTTATTCAGTTCTGCACCATTCATATAGTAATCATAGTATACACAGTGGGCTGGGCCTGAATAACCCGACAGATTTTAATTGTATTTCTGACCATATTGGAAGGGTCCACGAAAAGAACACGTCTACTCAAATTTTTTTTTTCAAAATGAGTTTCTAATGTCAAAATGCTGAGCTCGTTATGAAAACTTGACATTAAAACCTGAATTTTTTTAAAAAGTGACTACACCTGTTCTTACCGTGTCATTCACACTATAGGCAGCTGCGACCTTATCGGTTGTACCAATAAAATGCAATGTTGGTAAAACACTTCACAAATAATATAGTTACGGTAATAGAGTAGTGTACTTGGATATTATTATTCGTCTCGGTCAGTTTCAATTACAGAGAAAACTCAAATATTGATGTCGATATTTTTCAAAGTCCAAGTTGATATCGATAATTGTCTCTAATCGATGACAACCCTACAGCCACGAATTGACAGGCCGCCATATTATGCGCCAGGATTAGGTATACACGCTCATTTCGTAGGTATTTCGTGTCCATATAGTTTAATTAGTCTGAGACCCACCATCCTCAGAAAGTATCAAGGTTATATTTTTATCCCACTGCTCTGGGACTGTAATTTCGTCAATACACATATATGTATCATAAAGTTATTAACATACATACATACAATATACCTATTATTTATATTTTTTTATTTGATGTATTCTTTGACCCTTGGGATCTTAAAGATCCTACAAAGTATGTTCAGAGCCTTTTCAATCAATTTAATTTTCCCTACCATTGAAGTACGCATTCCCATCCCAATTCAAGTTCAGCAGTCATTGAACCCTTCCATTTTGCTCTCCCCAACTATGTTATGTTCTTAGGGTTCCGCACTAGCGAAAAAAACATTTTTTTTTGTTATTTCTTAATACAAATGGGCCTGCATTTTTCGACGTCAGGTAAATGTTTGAGTGAGTGCATTAATCCAGAGACGCAGCGCACAGTGTGTTATGAGACCCCAAAATTTGACATCCATCGATCTACACACCAGCGAACGGCTTCTTTGATTATAAATGCAAAACAAACATTCCCGAGTGCCAATTATGTTTATAGGGCTACAAAAAAGCATTCACGTGAATGTTTTTGTACCTTGGTCACTCTTGCTGCGCGAGCTAAGAGTTATAATTTTTTTTCTTTTTTTATGAGCCTAAGTATTGTGTGTCCCTCTCTCTATACGTCCTAGATGCTTCTTCCGTCCAATTGCTGAGGAATACATCCAGGTCGTCCCGCCATCTCCGTCTAGGTCGGCTCCGTCTGCGTTGCCCGTCATGTGGCACCCACTTGTTAGTTATACTAGCCCACCTACCTTGATGCATGTGACAGACGTGTCCGGCCTAGTCCCACGTGAGCCTGGCAGTTTTTACACCCACATCAGCTATGCGTGTTTGGAGCGCACTGTAGTGTTTCGGACCCGATCCGTCCTTTTGACACCTAGAATACTGCGCTCCGTAGCGCGTTGGCAAACCTTCAATTTGGACTTCTGACTCTCAGTGAGTGACCATGTTTGCGCACCGTAGGTTAGGACAAGCAAAATACACATGTCGACGAGTTTCCGCTTTAGTGTCAGAGGAAGGTTGCCCTTCATTAGCTCCTTCATGGACCAGTAGCTCTTCCATGCGTTTTCGACCCGGCGTTCGACTTCCTTGTCTTGCCTGGTCCAAGTAAATATACTCGTCGAGATAATGTATGATATGCCCGTCAACCTCGACTCTACGTCTCGTGCTGTTAGAGTTAATAAATAAGGTAATTATTAAATAGGTGATTACGTCTCGCTTAGTCAAAATAATCGTATAAGTACTGGTTCGCCACCATCGAGGTATAAAAAAAAACAAAATTACAGTTTCACAGAACCCCGTCGGCGTATTGGCCGACTCTCACTTGATCTTTTTTTATCCCTAACTTGGGACTATATATTGTTCGTCTGAAAAGTTTAGCATTATTTGTCTAATTGAAGAACAATTTGGTTTTAGTCGCAATTAGAGTAACATTTCCATTTATATCTAATTGTATAGGTATGTTACGTAAAGATTTTTTTGCGGATCGGTGTTGTTAATCGATGTTAAGCAACGTCAGCTGTAGCCAGTTACTGGATGATTCCTGAATGAGTGGTTGCTATTTGAGCGCTGCGGTGATTTGGAAGACACTCTTTATCTCGGGTGTTGTCTACGATGGTAGTCGTCGAACAGTTCTTTTTACCCTAAATGGCCTGCAGAGCGGCCAGCTACAGATTTGTTTAGGGATAACCTCTCAGGGGGCCTCACCCAGAGGGAATCGTCGAACTGAGTTCGAAGTCTTCTCAGTCAAGCGGCTTGGGAAAATGTTACAGGGAAGTTGAAACTTTGCCAACAAGAGCATAATTAATCCTTGTGAATGAGCCTTTTGTATTTGTAACTTATTACTGTTCAATAAATTAATTAATGTGACTATGGATTTTTATCTGATATAAATCATGATCATCAATAAGTTTAAATTAATAAATAATAAATAAATGAGCAATTGAGAGGGCTATGTTGGGAGTTTCTCTGCGTGATTGCATCAGAAATGAGGCTATCTGCAGCAGAACCAAGGTAACCGATATAGCACTCCGAATCGCTGAACTTAAGTGGCAGTGGACGGGGCACATTGCACGTAGAACTGATGGCCGTTGGGGCGGAAAGGTTCTCGAGTGGCGACCACGTACCGGAAGGCGTGGCGTTGGTAGGCCTCCCACAAGGTGGACTGATGACCTGGTAAAGGTCGCGGGAGTCCGCTGGATGCGGGTGGCGCAGGACCGGTCACTTTGGAACTATTTGGGGGAGGCCTATGTCCAGCAGTGGACGTCTTTCGGCTGATATGATGATAATGATGAAATAAATGAATGTTGGAATGACTTTCCATGACAATCTTTCTAAAAAAACTAGTTTCAACGGTAGCTTACCTATACTTAGATTAGGTAGAAAGCAGACCCCGAACTCCTTTGAACTTTTGGATACTTTGACACTAACAGTGCTGAAGGATTATACATTTTTCATTAGTCCAGTTTCGATCAATCGCAACCAAAGTCCTTTTTCTGGTTTTGCGAAGCTACAAACAAAACAAACGGTCAGTCTTCATTTGTTAATTTTCTTAGTGTTTAATGTAGAATTATAAAAATGTTAAATGCAGCTTCTTAAAATGAGCTTCAGGATAAACCTAAGATAGAAGCTTCCTTTTAAGTAAAATGAGATCCCAACCTTTACACAGAGCATCGAACTTCCAACGACCCGTAAACCAATAAATTAACGTCTAATTCACTTGCGCGGTTCCGTGGTAGGTGCCAGACGATCGGTGACCGCAAATGCGCAGTCCCAGGTGTTGCCAGCGCAAAAATAAATTAATTTAGCCGCGTCTGCACGCCGCAGCTCGGAGCGGAGCGTTCTTAAATTCGTTAAGAAATCGAGGGATTATTGATTTGTGGGGAGTTGAGATAAGAATGAGAAAGAGGCTGTCTGTAAAATGTACGTATTTAGCTTCTAAAGTTGTATGTAGGGGGTAATCTTTGAAATTTCTAATCTAATTTTAAACATTATCTCACCAGTTTAACGAATAAACTATCGGGATGGACGTAGCTATTTAATCCCGAGGCTCTGCTTAGATTCTGTGTAATAAATGGGCGGAGCCGCGTAGGCAGCTAGTACCTAATATAGATAGTTTGGTACTTACAAACGAACCGGCTCATCACACAAACACATGCCTTAACCGTGGTTCTAAAGCGGTAACTTCAGCTTCATAGACAGTCACTACTAACCAGGCTGAAAGGTCCGAGTTTCCAAACGTTGTTTCATTAGGTATTGTTATCTAGTTGAAACACACTCCACGTTCACCGGACAAGTTATATGCTAAGTACAGCTTCATTTCTAGAAACACGACAGTGTTTACATCGTACACCAAGGGGATCAAGGCCCAAATATTGACAGGGTGTGTTCCATCAAGCACATTTGACGGACCGATTAACGTTAAACATGACGCTGGCAACTGTCATCCATTAAACAACTTATCTATTTATTTATTGGAGAACAAACAGAAACAAGTGTACACGAAAACTTATAAGCTAAGAACATATGGACACTAAGCATGCACTTATTTCCCAACTATTTGTTAGTAAGATACACTTGGTTGTTATACATAATTATTTCAACGCTATGCTTCTTTTTTTTTTCTCTCTTTATTTAAGGAGCTTGTCACACAGGTGAACATGTCGCTCCGTTATAGTCAACATAACATAATTATTCTTATGACGAGTAATTCTATTACTAACACACTTTCGAGCTAACTGCAATAGAGCTGTGGCCGCGTCTGACAACGGGGTGGCCAGGGCAACATTGCAGGTCCTGACATCATAACTGGTGTTAAAAGGCAGACTTCTCCTGAGAGCTTCGTTTCGGACACATTCCATCATAACATGGTATACATCTTCTATCATCGCTATGCTTGGTACTGTACTGATCACTACTTAATCCTGCCAATATTAAAATGCGAAAGGTTGGATGTTTGTTAACTAAATCACGCAAACATAGCTGAACGGTTAAAATTAATATGAATTTTAGTATGCAAATAGAGTATAACCTGGTTCGCCTTTGTACTTAGATCTATTGTGTGACATGTGTATTTTTTTACCTGTAATTTGTACAATAAAGCGCTTACATACGAGTACATACATATAAACATATAAGTATATTACTTTTTATCCCAGTAAAAGTCCAACAAAAGGAAGTCTACGCGAACGAAGTCGCGGGCAAAAGCTAGTACAACTATAAAACTAATTTCAAGTTAGACTATCATGCCTTAGACAATTTTAGAATTAATGAAATGTAACTATTACGAAAAAATATTTAAACAATAAACGCGTGCGGAATGAGAATGTATGACGACACAATAGGTACTCACATTCAGGGTGAGTATCAAATCAAGTAGAACTAAGAGTGAAAGCGCTATCAACACCAAAAACGCGCACACTGTCTATTTGTATCGGAGTAAACGAGAGCGAGTGTTACTTGGGTGGCCAGGTTTTAGAAGAAAGTAATGAATAAATATTAAAATAAAAAAAAGTGTGGATTATTTGTGAAATATGGCTCGTTAGCGGTTTAGGTATGAATATGTGGACTTCATGTTTTTAATTGAGTCGCTTAATTTCAAACCCGGGTAAATCCATCTGTCAAATCATGCGATTTTGCTATTAAAAAAAGATGAAAAGGTAGATATTTGATGATAGGGTCGAATGGATTTATCCGATTTTGAATTTAAGCGACACAATTGCAGACCCATACGTCAAAAAAATTAGGACTTAGAACCATTTAAGATGATTTTAAGACCAATTTTTTTTAATTATTTTCTATACAGCCGATTTCATCCAATTATGTTTCGAGTCCGTCTACGGTCTTGGAAATATGATGAAAATTAACGAATATTTTGTTTTGATGTGCTAGAACCAATAGTTTTTCTTAAAAAACTGCTTAAATAATATCAATTTCAACAATTTGGTCTTGTCAGCCTCTTTGTTTCCGGAAGTCCTTACTGTCTAACTTCCTATTCAATCGGACTTTAACGGACGTAACTGAATATTACTGATGGATTGAACCTTACTCGTCATAATTGTAAACATCAGAAGCCGTAATGTCTGTCTAGAATAATGTTGTAACTTAATTTATACTCCCATTACCATAGAGACTATCCGAAGACGTACCCAAAGGCTGCCAAGTCAGTCCTTTGTTGTCCCATTAACATGTTCCGCTCAAATTACCAACACTTAGAGCCTGTGCCGTACATACACAGCGAATGCAAATTTGAAGACATTTGCTCGCCACTTAGAGTGGTTGTACAGAGCTTGTACGAAATACACACATGCTTATAATGTATTAAGTATATACTGGGTCGCTTAGAGGTGATCTCCTTGTCATACCTAAAACTGCTGGCCCCGTAGCATGGTTGGACTTATCACGCGATAAGTGACAAGATAAGAGCGTCGTCTCGTGCTATCTAACGGTGTCAGCCAGTGACGGATGCTCTAAGTATCTTATCACTTATCGCGTGATAAGGCCAACCATGCTACGGGCTCTCGCTTCTGGCACAAGCACCTGAATGCGATATATTTGCAAGTCGATGGGCGAATGTATGTAATACTCGTCTGAGGTACTGCGTGACGATGCATTTAATTTTTTTCGGTTTTTACATGGTAAGAATTTTCAATTGTAGTACAGTGCTTTAGTTCCTCACCGTCAAACTGTATAAATTTTGTATGATTAAATAAATAAAAATACCTGAACATAACAACGAAATCACCCAGTATGTATATACTCCTAGTCATCCTCATCGATATCGATGATGGTGGCCCAAGTAAATATGGATTTTTCATTTTATGGTATCTGATATAACCTTTATCTACAATAAGATACTAACAATAAACTTAAGACTACTTTAAGCCTAGTCAAACAATCCCCCTCGAGAAGTCCCTGGCGCAAAGGTCCCCATAACACTGGCCGCGTTGCCACGTTGAATGGCGATGGACAACCTTTGCACCAGGTACGACCCTACGCGGGCGTCAGATCCCCTCTCCCTTATTCGTCGTCCCACTTCCCTTATGAAGGCAATAGCCTCCGACCCCCAGCACCCAGTAGCCTCAAAAGCAAGGGGTACAAAATGGTAACTACCGCCCAGGGCCGAATATTTATGCCGTTTTTTGTCCGCGGCAAAATCTGCAGCGGCACCAGCTGATCGCACTGTTCGGTCGAGGTGCGAGGCAGCAAAAGTACTGACGCACGTGGCATCCCATAGCAGACACTTCCCCCTCTGCCACGGCACCAAAGTTAAGCCGTCTGGCCTTTTGCCATCGGTACGGCAGAAGCCCGGGGGCTCCAGAACACAGGGGATGTTGGCGGATATTAAAACCCTCCTAAGTCCTAACGATGTCATTGAGAGCTTGGTGACGTGGGAATCTTCCCAAACAACGACAGCAACTCAGCTCCGGAGCCGCAGGCCCGGTGGAGCTTAGTCTTAAATCCCCTTTGAAATTCATGGCAGTAAAGCTTCCCTGCTGAGTTATATGTATGGGAAGGTTAGGGTAAGGAGTACAAACAGCTGATGGGCCTCTTCTGTAACTTGCTCCGCAGTCTTGGAAAAAGTGTATCGCTTGAGAAGTTATTGGAAGTGTCAAAAGAAAGTGTGTCATAATCGTACACTTTCATAATTTTAATTTGCCAAAGTTTTCTAAAGACACGAATGGAAGATGTTCCTTTAATATCGCTTACTCTTTCGGTGATCTAGCGAAATGATCACTTCGAATAGTACATTTTACAGATGGTCAGTGACATTAAGGTACATTAATTCATGAAATTGGCGTTATGGCCGCCATGTAATGAACTGTGTTAAAGCACTATAAAAAGAAGTAACGCAGTCTTACAACAGCACTATAGTTTTCTCTAAAATAAAATAAAAGTACGGCACCAGCATTTTCTAACAGAATCTACCGAAACATTTATAAAATTTCTCTCTCGCGGATTCCGTCGTAGTGGTCTAAGACTTAACGTTTTGGAATGAAAACAGATTTAGATTTGTTGCGCGCACTAGTCCGACGCATTAAATTTGGTATGAGCAGAAACGGGAGCTCGCGACAAATGAAAATCTGATTTCAATGTAATACGTTTAGTCAGGTAGACACCAATGCAGTTCAAGCTCTCGAGGGACCCCTTAAGTTGCGGTCCTTTCAACCAGACCGCATGAAGCAACTGAAAACAAAATACTGCCGCGCAAGCTAAAAGGTCACAAATGTATATGGGTTGAGTTGACGCTTAGGTTTATTTCTGCGCTGGCAAAGCTTATGCGCTTATGCTTATGTCCTAAGGCGTATAGAGAAGTGATTGAAAAATTCGATGACTCAGATACCTTGTTGACTTAGTGAGGGGTTATAAACTGGACGGCCGTTGGGGACCGAGATCCGTTTTGAGGTATTTTTTTCTTATTTTCTACCTACTATTTTGATAGAATCCGAAACGTTTCGGGTATATTTCATACTTACAAACGTTTTTTCAGCTTTATTCGACAGCTGGTCGATCACGTAACGCATTGTCCGCGCATCAGGTAGATTTAAATATCACTTTTTCTATGGAAAAATGACAGTTAAATTGTACGAACGCACGTTCAGAACGTTACGTGTTTACCCCTGTACATTTTTTTTTACTGGCAGCTACCTCGCACAAATAATTAGCTTAGCTATTCAACGAGGTATGCTGCCAGCATCTTCGGCTTCGGCACAAAATGCGCAGATTTAGTTTAGTTGAGTTAGATTTTAATAATTAGTTTAGTTCATACTTATTATTTTATAACCTGTTGTTTGAATCATAAATAAATATTTTATTATTATGTTTACAAAAACAATCACGTTTATTAATTAAACTAATTTAAACTAGTAAGACGCTGAAACCTGAATTTCCAATATGTTTTGACTAGCTTCCACCCGCGACTTCGTCTACCTACGTGGAGCCGGGATTAAAATTATCCTATACTTTAATTCAGGCTATTTATACTATCTTCGTGCAAAATTCATCCAAATCGGTTGAGCCGTTTAAGCGTGATTGCTAAATATTCGGACGCATCTTTACTACCCTCATAATCATCATTATCATCATCATCGACCCATATTACGTATAAACTTGGGGATAGGTGTCTCGGGTCCCTTTAGGGCACAACCTGGCAATAACGCTAGGAAAATGAGTAGTGATTTTCAATTAAGATGTAGCATCTTTACCATAGGAGTCATACCCCCGGTATTTAGTAAGTCATGCGCTCGTTTGCAACCATCTTGGTATTATAAATAAGACAGCATAAGAATTCGTAAAGTCCACGGATTTATTCTAATAAGAACGGTGACACTCACGTATTATCCTGGCGACATGTTTCGAACCCTGCGGAATTTTTTCTTCATCCGTGAAATTCGGATCGTGAGGCGAGTGGAGCAGAGGGTGTGCGAGAGAGAAGAAGAACTCCCGAAGAGTTCGAAACCAGCCGCCCATAGTGACAGTTAATACCTGAGTCCGTTATTATAATTTAAGTATTTACGGGCGCCATGTTTCGAACTCTCCAATATAATCCTCCTTCCAGTATAATTTTAATGTACTCACAAAAGTTTAAGTCCACGGAATATGAACGCGCACTGATATGGCTAAGTAGCCGAGATATCTCGGAGTCGGGATAGGGCCAGGAACGGCAGCCTTATTTAAAGTAAACTAACCTAACATAAACTTTACTAGGTAAAACGCTATTCTAGATTATCCTCATCCTCGCCCATATGGTATATGGGCGTACCCAGCATTTTTTAAGGGGCGGGGCAGAAGGATTTCTTCAAAGTTGGTACCCAAATTAATATTTAATTTCGCTTAAAAATTCTTAGCTTCGCGTCAGAGAGCGGGATGAGGCAAATTCCCCACCTTACCCCATCGTGACTATCGTGAGTTCATGATATGATACATTTAAAATTAAAATCTTTCAGCTGGATCTGAAGCAGTGACTATCGAAGCGGATAACTGATTGTACTGAGCAGGATGAGGCAAATTCCCCACCTTACCCCATCGTGACTATCGTGAGTTCATGATATGATACATTTAAAATTAAAATCTTTCAGCTGGATCTGAAGCAGTGACTATCGAAGCGGATAACTGATTGTACTGAGCAGGATGAGGCAAATTCCCCACCTTACCCCATCGTGACTATCGTGAGTTCATGATATGATACATTTAAAATTAAAATCTTTCAGCTGGATCTGAAGCAGTGACTATCGAAGCGGATAACTGATTGTACGAATTTTTCAACCAGTTCCCTCATATTACGGCAAAGGGATGTTGTGGCGACATTAACCTCGTGCCGAACTAAAACGTGAGAGGAAGCACGCGAATCACATTTAAATGCGAATACGATGCGGAATTGGGAATGGATGAAAACTTTAGAAGTGCCTGATAATTTTTTTGGTGGTAGAAATAACGTTCCTTAGCACCAGAAAAAAGTTGCTGACTTTTCAGCTGCGTCAATTATTTTTGATAAATATAAACAGTTCCTCAGTTAGGTTTTCGGTTTAGGACGGCGAATACCTAAGGCATTTTTCAAAAATAATTGACGCAGCTAAAAAGACTGCAACTTTTCTCTGGTGCAAAAAAAAACAGGCACTTCTAAAATTTTGTAAACTTTAGAAAATACAAATTTCACTTTAAAAAAATCATACAATAAAACAACATGACGGCACGTCACGACGTTTATAATGATACTCTCTTTACAACTTATTGGGTAATTTCACCGGCTAGCGACCACCTAATTTCGTGTGCCGGTTTGCGACCACTCAGCTGAATTGGCGAACCGAAAGGATATTTTCTCGTTTTTAGGGACCATATTACTAAGACTCCGCTGTCCGTCTGTTTGTCTGTCTGTCTGTCTGTCTTTCTGTCTGTCCGTCTGTCATTAGGCTGTATCTCATGAACCGTGATAGTTAGGCAGTTGAAATTTTCACAGGTTGCCGCTATAACAACAAATGCTAAAAACCAGAATTAATAAATATATTTTTTTCGTTTTTTAGGGTTCTGTACTCAAAGAGTAAAACGGGACCCTATTACTAAGACTTCGCCGGCCGTCCGTCCGTCCGTCCGTCCGTCCGTCCGTCCGTCCGTCCGTCTGTCCGTCCGTCCGTCCGTCTGTCTGTCACCAGGCTGTATCTCACTGATACTGTGATAGTTCAAGCTGAAATTTTCACAGATTATGTATTTCTGTTGCCGCTATAACATACTATAAACCAAATAAAATAAATATTTTTATTGATAATGGTGCGGAACCCTTCGTGCGCGAGTCCGACTCGTACTTGGCCGGTTTTTACTTTTACAATCTTACACAAATCGACCTAGTCCCACACTAAATAAGCAAAGCTTGTACTATGTGAACTAGACGACAATTAAACATACTTATATAGATAAATAAATACTTAAATACCTACATAGAAAACATCCATGACTCAGGAACAAATATTAACTAATGCTTACAAATACAAACTAGCGGACACTAATTAAACTTGTTTTTAATGCGCAGTCCAACAAAATATTTACAAAAGTAGAATAGAAATAGAATAGAAAAAGGTAGAATTTGTGACTTTTAGCAACAAACGTAAAATCAAAAGTCGCCTACATCATTTCCATTTGTCACAAAAAGCTTTGACGCCACATCTCACGCATTTGTCTTAGCAAAGTTCCATCTACTTCAACCATATTGTTAGAAAATGCGACGTTCCACCTTGGACTTACAGATGAAATTCTAATCACATATTAAACTCTCATAGGAGCTGGCGAAGATTATCATCGTATTCCTTTTTCAAACCATCAATATCAAACGCTTGAAATTCGCAATCAATTCGCAATATCGGATTACGGCGATTTGATTTTAAATTTCGAACACCGCCGTTAACGCTAGTTACTTTTGCAAACTCACATCTTGTTTTGACCATTTATTACAAATTGGGCTTTATACCCGTCAAATGCAGTTGACTTTCGGGTTTCTTCGTGTGTTAAGGATTGGATGGAGCTAAAGTTTTCTGGGTGGGGATTAAAAATCAACGCGGGATAGTTTCGGGTAATTAATCTTGCGAGTTGTCCGAGCGGTGTCCGCTGTCGGGTGTCCGGGACTGTCCTGGCTGCGCCGTAAATCTTGGACACTCGGTCCTGTCGTATCGCACGCGTGCAAACAGTTTAGGATGTTTTTAAAAGAAATTTAGGGAATGTTTTCTGTGTTTAACAAATCCTCCATTTATAAATTCCGTAAAATCAATCTTAAATTGAACGCGCTTCTAATGTGTTGAGAAAAAAACCATTAAATAGTTGTCAGCCAGGCATAACTTATTTTTATTTTATGTAAGCTGTTTTCATAAATTTAATATGAATAGGTACTGAAGGCCCATTCAATTTAAAATTAGTTTTATTATAAAATAATAACCTCCATTTAAAAAAAAACAACTTGATATTAAAATATTTGCAGAATGGAAACTGTCAGCCCTCATTCCATATATAACATTATTGTAACGGACAAATTCGTCTACGTTTTATCTTTTATGTAGGATATATGTAACTATAATCAAAGGGCAATGCAACAATGTTTACTATGATTCAATACTTGTTATGATTTTGCGTTTCTAAATAGTTTTCCTTGAAGTCGCATGTCGATCAATGCACGATTATTCTAGTCTTATATGGAATAGGTAAAAGTGTTTAATTATTACTTTGACGCTTCATTAAACCTCAAATATTTTTATTTCAATTTCGGTAACAGACGAAGAACACTAGACGTATAATTTTGAAAAGTTTGCGTGTGTTAGTAAATTTAAACTTCCATCAGTATTTCACTGAGCGCGCCACTGCAGTATCTTCCAAAAGGAATTCCTTCCGCACTAGGTGTCCATGATTTACAGGGAACGCGGGACAGTGGTGATTCATTGCGCAGTGGCCACGCGTTTCTTTGAGTCATTTTGCATAATTAAGTTTAATGCTCTTTTTAGGTCACCGTCTGACTGGAGCTTCACGGTTTTAGGAAATGAGAAATGTTTTTGTGATTGCAATGGAAGTGTCGCTTTTGTTAATGACTGGAATAAAAGTGTACATTTTGAGACTTAAATGGAGTGTTGATATCGTGTTAATACAAAGTTAGTGTACTAGGGTACTTACAATCTCTTTTAATAAAAATAAAGATTAAATTTTTTGAGCATTGTTGCACCAGATACATAGTACTGCTAGTTATTATGTGTTAGGCAACATCTGGAGGCACGGCAGTGCCCCCGCCAAGTCGAGCAAAACAAAGAGGCACGGGCGTACCATCCTTTTCTGGAAGCCATTCAGGCCATTTTCAACATCCTGTAATTTTGTGCTGGCTTAAGCAAGAACCCTGAATTTTCAGGAACATGTAAGGCATAATATGGCTAACAAATAATATCAATAACATTCAATTTGAACTCTGATTTTAAGAACTATTGTCCGTCAAAGTTCGTTAGTTTTGTCACTGACATACTCACTGATGATGATCACGCTAATCAAAAGGTACTTCTAGCAGACCCACAAGCTTTAAATTTCAAACGTAAATAGTTTTTAGCCTAATAACTCATAAAAAAGCTAAAAATATTGCAATTTCAGTCACGTTTCAGAGATATACAAACTGCATAAGTAAGTTTGTAATCCTATACAAATAGATGCGATTACAAAGTCACTTTTGCAGTTCCTTCCTGCAAAACTATACAAATGTTATTTGCGGTTGGTAAAATAACATTCCCATACAAAGTACATACTTGTATCTTTATTTGCTTGCTAAATACAATTTTGTGACTTGGCAATCATACCTGTTGGAATTGGGACGCATAACTACAGCGCCTGATAAATGTAGGCGGGCAAACACGCACGACCACTGTCTCGATATTTTATTTAAAGACGTATTCACTCTCGACCTTGTAAGCGCAGTAGCACGTTCATAGTAATCTGTATTTTCTATTTTAATAAACTAAATCCTTTTGTTATAAACAAAGTTCGTATTATTTCATCAGGTTATGGGCCGCCCCATGCCTAAATAGTAAAACAAGTTAAAGTTAAAGTGTTTTAAAGTAAAAGTACAAATCATTATAACCTCAAATTTCGCGAAATCACGTAGGTTTTGTTTCAGCATAATTTCAAGTATATGTGATCATAATGGCTTCAAATAGTGGTCTGAGTATAGAAAAGTTATCTGGAAGAGAAAATTATGCCACTTGGAGTTTTGCAGTGAAGGCCTACTTGCAATTAGAAGATTTGTGGGAATGTATTATCGAAACAGAAACCGGCAAGGCTGTAGATGCAAAAAAGGACATTAAAGCTAAGTCGAAACTCATTTTACTTATCGACCCCATAATATATGTGCATGTAAGAGAGGCCACATCAGCTAAAGAGGTTTGGGATAACTTAATGCGAGCTTTCGAAGACTCAGGCTTAACTAGAAAAGTGGGTCTGCTAAAGGATTTAATAAACACTACGCTAGAAAATAGCTCAAGCATAGAAGATTACGTTAATAAAATAATGTCATCCGCACATCGCTTACGAAATATTGGTTTCCAAGTGGATGATGAATGGCTTGGGACATTAATGCTAGCTGGCTTACCAGATGCCTATAAACCCATGATCATGGCCATTGAGAGTTCTGGAGTGAAAATTTGTGCCGATTCTATTAAAACAAAGTTATTACAGGAAGTAAAAACAATGGACACAACCGCATTTTACTCAAACTCCAAGAAGCAATATTATAATAAAAATATTGAAAAAGGGCAAAATAAATCAAAGGGACCGAGATGCTTTCATTGTAACAAATACGGGCACTTGAGTAAGAACTGTTGGTATAAAAAAAATAAAACAGATAATAAAGATAATGGTTTTATTGCAGCTTTTTCAGCAACCATATCGAATGACGCGCTGAACTGGTACGTCGATTCAGGAGCCTCGATGCATATGACGTCACACAAGGAGTGGCTCGAGGACGAAACTGCGCCACCTGTAACAAGCATCAGAATTGCTAACGATAAAATACTCAGGGTCGAAAGTTGCGGTAATGTAACTATAAGCGTACCAGACACACGAGGCAATATCAATAAAATTCTGGTAAGAAATGTAATTTATGTGCCAGAATTATCGACAAATTTTATCTCAGTAAGCAAAATGATAAAAAGTGGTTGCAATATCCAATTCAAAAACAATGGCTGTAAAATATCAAATAAAAATGGTCAAAAAGTAGCCGATGCCAACTTAATAAATGATATGTATAAGCTAAACATAGCATATGAAAAAGCTCAAGCCATGCCCGCAGTTACTGAAAATGATACTTACTTATGGCACCAACGAATGGGCCACCTGAACTTCAGCGATATGTATAAAATTCCAACTTGTACTACCGGTGTAAAATTATCTCCGTCTAATCAAAATAAAACATGCGTAAGTTGTATCCAAGGAAAGCAGACTAGACAGCCATTTCCAAGTGAGGGCTCCCGAGCAACCGAGTTGCTAGAAGTCATCCACTCCGACGTGTTTGGACCGATGCAAACTGCATCACTTGGAGGTGCCAGGTATTTTGTCACTTTCATCGACGATTTTTCACGTAAAGTACACGTATACACTGTAAAAAGAGATATTGTTAATAATGAGTATGTACCTGAAAAAGAAGAAACAAGTATTAATGAAAGACAAACCAGTACGCATGAATCAGATAGTAAAGTAATGTCTTGTAATAAAAAGGAATTGAACTTACCTGAATCTAAAATAGTTTACTTACCTTTTTCTGAAGAAAATGCTAATGAAGAAAAAGATGATATCGGAAATGCTAATAAAGAAAATACCAATGACGAAAAAGATGAAATCGGAGAGGATAATGACTCTGTTATAATCGACGAGTTGAATACAACGTCTCTAAATGTCGATTCGTTTTCTTCACCAGCATCGGTTGATTCAGATCCTGCCGATGAATCTTACAATCCTGAAGAGAGCATTGATATTCCAGAAATTAACATGAATCTTCGTCCAAGACGTCGTCGAAATGAATTTTATGAAGCTAATCCTCCCCAAGAAAATGCATCTTTTATGTGTATGAATGGCGAATCAGCTATGAGTATCTTGGACAAGGATCCACAAAGCCTTTCCGAAGCATTAGAGAGCAATAAGGCAGATCAGTGGATACATGCCATGGAGGAAGAATATAAATCATTACTACTTAACAATACATGGACATTAGTTGACATGCCGAAAAATAAAAAAGTAATCCCTTGCAAGTGGGTTTACAAAACTAAAACAGATGAAGATGGCAATGTATCAAGAATGAAAGCACGACTTGTCGTGAAAGGTTACCAACAAAAAAAAAAGGTATAGAATATCATGAAATTTATGCCCCTGTAGTACGCTATACCTCCATAAGATATGTGATTGGCTTGGCTGTAAAATATAATTTGAAAATTCACCAGATGGATGCAGTAACAGCTTTTTTGCAAGGTGACATTGAGGAAGACATTTACATGTCGCAGCCACCGTATTTTGGGGAAGGCGATAAAGTGTGCTTGTTAAAAAAATCCATTTATGGTCTAAAACAGGCAAGCAGGCAATGGAATAAAAAGCTCAATGCAGCTTTACTAGAAATAGGAATGTCACGATCAAAAGTAGATCCATGTATATATCACCGCATAGTCAACGAACAAAATATACTGATCCTTACAGTCTATGTTGATGATCTACTATGTTTCTATAATGATGAAGAAACTGTCAAGATGATAAAGAAAAAACTGAGCACTCAAGACATGTTGGCTGATGTGTTCACAAAGGGATTGCACCGGCCAAAGCATCTGACCTTTGCAATGGCAATGGGTTTGCGTCCAGAGGAGGGTGTTGGAATTGGGACGCATAACTACAGCGCCTGATAAATGTAGGCGGGCAAACACGCACGACCACTGTCTCGATATTTTATTTAAAGACGTATTCACTCTCGCCCTTGTAAGCGCAGTAGCACGTTCATAGTAATCTGTATTTTCTATTTTAATAAACTAAATCCTTTTGTTATAAACAAAGTTCGTATTATTTCATCAATACCTGCATAGTTTTAGGTACCTATGCAAAAATTAGTAAATGCAGTGAAGTGTGATTCCCAAGTTGCAGAATTTTATTTAGCAAGCAAATAAAGATTTTTTTCTACTCCTGTACCGTTATCTGTCATTTAGATAGGCTGTAGCTCAAATACAATGACACCACTAATAAGTCGTCGAAAAACTCTATGCTCTATGGCCCAAAAACGCACGGTTTAGCGTACTTTTTTGGTTCATACATTTTTCATAAAAGCACTGTTAAACTTTTTTAAATCGGCCGCTATATTGCAGTGGTGCCAACTTCATAAACAAATATTTCGAAATAAAAGTTTTTATTAACGATTTAACATTTGTATATTCTGCCGTGCAGAACCTAAAGTGCAGTATCGGGCTAATTTGGGATTTTCTGTTTTTTGATGATCTGTGATCAGTATTTCAAGATGCACATGTGTATCTAATCGGTATTTCATTTGGACAACTGGAACATGTAAAAAAAAATCTCCTAAAGTACAGTAATGGACTAGCGTAGAACACAAAATACTACTTAAACCGCAGTTAAAACGTCTACGGCTACGAATATCGGATCATTACCAACTAAAACGCAGTAGAATCGTAATTTATCAGATGTTTTAGCCTGTATCAACCCAACAAGTTATTCGTGAAAAACTAACTAAACTGCAGTATCAAAGTTTTGTTCCAAATTCTTCGTACTGTGTTTCGAATATCTTTGATTTTTAGACATAATTACTAACTAAAATGCAGTGAAAAGTATGTTACCTTACTTTAGTCGGTACCCTCCCTATTTAAATATTACTCTTATTGCCATCTAAAGTGCAGTAGCAAGCCGAGGTACTGCACTTTAGATGGTATTTTCAATGCATTTGTTTTTTGTCACTGTACTCGTGGACAGACAGTGTGTTTTTACAGCCTAAACCACAGTGTCTGGAGCTTAACTACTGCGTTTTAAATGGCATTTTGCTCGATTTTTTGTCCTGTTACTGTATTTAAAATAGGTTTTTGTAAAAAAAATACTGGGGCCTGTTTGCCAATTGATCAAAATATTTAATCGTCATCGAACCTACATTTGCTCAGTAAAAGTCGAGTCAATCACACCACATTAAGTGGCCGAAAATCGTCTAGCAAGATTGGAATATACTTGTTTGGTATTTATTTTTGGAGATAAAAAATTAATCACATACCTAGTTGTTGAAATCGTAAGTAATCAATGTTTATTAAACATAATTATGTATGACAGTAATAAAAAAGACTACCTACTACTTCAGTATAATACATTATTCAGTCTTATGTAGCTAAATGGCACTTTTATCTTATTGGAACGGACAAACAAGACACGTTTTTAAACTGTCACTAATGAGATCGTAATTACGAATAAAATGGACGGCACACATATATTATCATTCAATGGGCTATTTGTAACAATACAACCTTCAACAATATACAAAATTTACTGCAAATAGAGCTTTTCCCAGTTAGAACAATGTGACTTCTAAACATAATGCCATTAGAATACTTGGGTAACCTCAGGGAATAAAGATATACCTTATAAAACAACTTAAAATTTTAGCTGGGATAATTTTATTAATTAATAATATGTATAAGCGAGGTACAAGAATCAAATTATTTTTGGAAAACTTACTTCTAAGCTGTTTTCTTAAAATAATTCACCAAAAAAACTTGACTGTGTCAGTTCAGGCAAATAAGATAAAGAAAAATTATTTAATTTAAAGATTGCGATCATTATTATTAGGGAATACCCCACGTAATGCGTTATCAGGTGCAGATGAGACAGGTAAATGCCACCAATACACGAGCCGATTTTTGGGCATCAGTGAACCCTGCAGTTTCTTAAGACGGCATTGCATTTGCAAGTTTAACTGGAGCATTTGAGATTATCACTATTTATTATGTAGGCTGGTCGTCTTTAACATGAAAATCACTAAATATAGGTCAGAAAAACTGCACCTCTTGATCTTTTGCTTGGTATCAGTTACTTAAGGAAGCAAAACCTTGATGCTCAAAAACTGGCTTGTGTTTTGTAGGCAATTAGGTACCTGTCTCATCTGCACCAGCAGGTCGACCACGTATAGGGTTGCCATACGTCCGGATTTGTCCGGACATGTCAGGATTTTTGACCCTTTGTCCGGATTGCGGCCGGACTTGGCAGGTGTCTGGATTTTTAGGAATGAATCAACGCGAAACATACGAGGCGACTAAACTACGCGAGCAGCTGCAATGCGGTTTGCGCTTCGCGCGCGGGCGCAGGTCACACGTGCGCAGGGAGGGGGCTACGGGGTCGGGCGGAGGGAAAGAGAAAGGTATATCCACTATACAGTACACCGCAGAGCGTCAAGCTACGCCAAATCTCTGTTACAAGAAATGTCAGGATTTTTAGGGTGATGTCCGGATTTTTGTCAGGACATTTAATTCTTCCATATGGCAACCCTAACCACGTAACACATTGTACGCACGTCAGGTAGATCTAAATGTCATATTTTATATGGAAACATGACAGGTCGATTGTACTAACGCGCGTTTGGAACGTAACGTGATTACCCCTCTGACAACGGCAGTACGTGGGGTATTTCCTAATAATAATGATCACCATATTTAAATTTAAATACCTGTTTTTAGTTTTTTCTTGTTTGCCTGAACTGACACAGTAAAGTTTTCCAAGCCTTGACCAATTTTAATTCGTTTTATATTTAAAAGTTTTGGTGAAATATTTTACAAAACAGTTTAGAAGTAAGTTATTAAAAACAAATTGTATTCGTATACCTTATTACTATAATAAATTAATGTAGCTAATCCCAGCTAAAATTGTCCTTTGTTTTATAAGGGTATACACAGTATAATAAAGATATATCTTTATTCCCAGGGGTTACCAAAGTATTCTAATGTAATTATGTTTAGAAGTCACATTGTGCTAACTGGAAAAAGCTCAAGTTGTAGTAATTTTTGTATATTGTTGAATTTATTATTGTTATTAATAGCCTAATGAATGGTTATATATGTGTGCCGTCCATTTTATTAGTAATTACGATCTTATTAGTTATAGTTTAATCTCTGACAAAGTAACTGAACGGACAATAACAATAAGATTAAAGTGCTATTTAAACAGTACATAAGAATAAATAGTAGCATTATACTGAAGTAGTCGTCTTTTTTTATTAGAAGGGTTACATAATTATGTGTAATAAATATTGTTTGCTTACAATATCACGAAATATGTGTTTTATTTAGGATCTCCAATAATAAATCACAAATAAGTTTATTTAAATCTTGCTAGTCGTTTTTCTCCCACTTAAAGAAGCCTGATTGACTTGACATTTACTGAGCATATGTAGTTTTGAAGACAATTAAATATTTAATCATTTTATTGGCAAAAAGGCTTCAGTCATACTTTTTTTTTACAAAAACCTGTTTTAAATGCAGTAACGGATGTTCGTAGCACTAAAAATCAAGCAAAATACCGTTTAAAACGCAGTAGTATAGCTCCGCGTACCTACTGTGGTTTTAACGGTAATTCATCACTTGTCTGTGTAAGTGAATGCAAAACATGGAAAGTAACTCGACTTTTTACTGTGTTTTAAGCGGTATTTCTTTTGGTTTTGCCTGTCTCAAAGAGTGCAGTACGAGCTTGAAATTTTGAAAAAGCCTCATAATTAATTTCAGTGTACACTGAAACCATTGTTTTTAAAGTCATCGTATTCTATGTGTTGAGCGCTTTCCATGACAATAAATTATAAGTATATACTGCTTGAACGAACGGAAATAAACTAATTTTAAAGTGTTTTTTGCGTTTATCTCGAAATGGACTTTTTCGAGTTACTGCACTTTAGGTTCTGCACGGCAGTATTATACATTATTTACTACAATAATAATAAATCATCATCTATTGTGTGTTAAATTACATGTTTTATAAATTCTTGGTATTATATATGAAAATAAAGTTCGAATTCGGTCCGGGTGCGGATTAGGTTTGGTTCGGATGGCAAATGCAAACAAATTAAAAACAAAACAAACCATAAACAAGAAGTGTCACATTTCCGATTTCCCACCAAAATATATACAGTTCAAAATGAAAAGATGAAAGATGATAAACTGTTAGTCCTAGAATATTAGGATTGTATTCGTGTTTGAGAAGATAAAAGTGTACGTTCCTTTTAAAATGGTCGAAGAAATGAATAACTGCACTCCTGAAGAAATTGCGTGAGTAGCAAAAGTACGAATAGAAAACTTGCTGCCCAAAAAGGCTAACTAATTTGTAGTCTGCTATTTATTTAAAATTTGTTGTAGAAAAAGTATTGTATGCAACGGTTTATAACTGGTCTAAAAACGCTCGTGGCGTGTTTAATTGCGATGCTCGCCAAGGCTCGCATCGCAACTCACGCCACTCGCATTTTAAGACCCTTCTTATAAAACAGTTGCATAAAATACTATTTCTACTCGTCGACTTTAATCTTTGAATTAAGATTTCGTACACGAAACTAAGATCACAGTCATACTTTTTAATCCTGGAGCTCTACCAGCTGGTGACGGAGCTCGTATGGTTTCATAAGATAACTGTGAAGACATCAACGCGCAAAATTACTAAGCCGCTGCGCTTCATTTCAGCAGGGCGATTTTAAATAGATACCAAATGCGTTTAATAAATTATTATTTCCGTTGACTCGTAGAAAAAGTATTGTATACAATAGTTATATAATTAGCTTTTTAAGTCTCTGTAGAAGATACGACAATAGAGAGATCTCTCAGGGACCGAAGTCCGATGAGAGTTGTTTGGATGTTATATTTATGCAACTGATTTAAGAAACTTCGATAGTGCGATGCAGAACTCGTCAGATTTGACAGGAGTGACGCCACATCAGCCCCCTTTTGAGACGGAGGGGTCAAAGATGTATGAAGAGTAGAGTGCAGCTTGCCAGTGCTCAGAGCCAGAGCGTGGCGAGCGAGCGCTCAGAGCCAAGGTGGCGAGCGGAGAGAGAGAGAGAGAGAGAGAGGGTCTGGCTTGCTGAGAAGAGTCGGGCGTCAGTCAGGATATTCAGAGTTGCGCTTACGAGTATGTCCATTGTCGGGGTCACCAATGTAGAAAATACGACAATAGAGAGATCTCTCAGGGACCGAAGTCCGATGAGAGTTGTTTGGATGTTATATTTATGCAACTGATTTAAGAAACTTCGATAGTGCGATGCAGAACTCGTCAGATTTGACAGGAGTGACGCCACATCTCGTACCTTAATTAGGCCACTCAGCAAGCTTCGTGGTCTAAACGTGGTACTCGACTTAAAAATCATACATTATATAACGATTGCATAAACTACTAAATAAGAATGCCTGACTTGGCTCTTCGAAATATCTCACCACTTTTTACTGTGAAAGAGTTTTGAGACTTGGCCTATTTTGTATGTGTGTGTGTGTGTGTGTGTGCTTCGTATGTTTAGGTACGTTTGGAAACAAGTAAGTATATTCATTTAGGTACATCTTTCATTATAATTATTCCTGTAATTCTGATTTTGATAGACATTGAAATTACAGAGATCCCAATTCCATACCGGAACGTCTAATTGTCAACGTCTAATCAGACCCCAACTATCAATATCATGTCGTAGCTATAGCCGCTGTCTCACTTCCCGGTAAAGATAATTATTTATTGTCAAAACAACACAATCAGATTGACAGGGGGTAGTGTCACCTTCGGTTGACGTCATGAAATCGGACGTCGGTGCCGATAAGCAAACAGAATTGTGAGCGGAAACACGTTTATATGAGTCATATGTTTGACAGGATTGCTAGTGTACAAGTTTTTTTATAGTTTCGCTTTGTCTGTCCGTCCATCCGCGGATAATCTCAGTAACCGTTAGCACTAGAAAGCTGAAATTTGGTACTTATATGTATATCAATCACGCCGACAAAGTGGTACAATAAAAAGTGATTTATTCTATTTTATTAGGGTACCTCTCCCTTATACTTAACGTGGGGAGTGTTTTTTTTTCATTTCAACCCTAACGTGTGATATATTGTTAAATAGGTATTCCAAAATGAATAGGAGTTTGCTATGATCATTTTTTGAAAATGTTAATATTTTCGGAGATAATCGCTCCAGAAGTAAAAAAAAATGTGTCCCCCCCCTCTAACTTTTGAACCATAAGTTTTAAAAATATGAAAAAAATCTCAAAAGTAGAATTTTATAAAAACTTTCTAGGAAAATTATTTTAAACATGATAGGTTGAATAGTTTTTGAAAAAAATTACAAAATAATTTCACACACTTACTGTGACGGACGAAAAACAACGGAACTCTACACTGAGCGTGGCCCGACACGCTCTTAGTCGGTTTTTTTTATTCATATCTGTTCTGGAACAGCGGGCGGAGCATGGTTGCGATTTATCACTTATCGCTGTGGATAAGACATCCGTATTGTCTTAGTTGTCAGACAACTTCCACAACGATAAGTGAAGGTGAAGGATAAAATGGTATATCCAGTGGTAAATGGTAATGGTAAGAGGTCCTGGGCCGGTAAGGGCATTTAAATTTGTATGATGAGCACGAATATTTGTTCCTGAGTCATGGATGTTTTCTATGTATTTAAGTATTTATTTCTCTATATAAGTATCTATATCGTCGTCTAGTACCCATAGTAGGTACAAGCTTTGCTTAGTTTGGGACTAGGTTGATTTGTGTAAGATTGTCCGCAAATATGTATTTATTTTATTTATCTCTGGTAAAGTATCTGAGGAAAAGTCAATGGAATATGGAAGTCTTTGTAATTTTGTGTGTAACGTATAATCTCCGGAACCACTTTATACTGGTTCTTGTTCAATCACGGAAGTTAAATCAATTATTACACTGCCTATTTCGCGGGAGTCCGCTGGTTGCGGGTGGCGCAGGACCGGTCATTGTGGCACTCTTTGGGGGAGGCTTATGTCCAGCAGTGGACTCCTTTCGGCTGATGTGATGATAATGATGATAATAAGTTTCACTTTAAAGATATTTATTTTCTGTCTCTGTAGCATTCAAACCTCCTGCTGCTTAAATGTGTGGTATCTTAAAGATTATATTCTGACAAATTATGGCTTGCTTAAATAACCAAAAACAGCGTTAACAGTTCGAAGTTACTTAAAATATAGTTCCGTTGTTTGCAGTCCAACCAACTTAATAAAAACAGGTAATTTATTTAATTGTATTGCATACTACATTATTTGGCCTTTTAGCTTCCTGCACAAAATCGCACAGAGAGAGCCGACCCCGAAATGCCACCAGTGTGGTGCCGGCATAGATTCGGCGCAGCACACGTTGGCCGAGTGTCCGATTTGGAGTGCAGAAAGACAGGAGGTGGTCGCCCGAATAGGGCAAGATCTGTCGCTGCCAGCCGTAGTGTGGGCTATGGTGTCCAGCAAAGCAGCCTGGAAGGCGATGCTGGACTTCTGCGAGAACGTCATGGCCGAGGAGGAGGCGGCAGAGCGCGAGCGGGAGGCCCGGGCTGAGGCTGATCCGATGCGCCGCCGCAGGACTGGACGCAGGCGCGCCGCGCACAACCGGCGATTGCCGCCTTAACGAAGACCTCCGGGTGGCAGTCACGGGGGCGACTGCCACCCATTGGGAAGAGGTCCTCGAGCTGGAAGGCGTGTCGGGTGTTCGGGCACGCCCCTGACAATGTTACCCTGGGGGACGAGTATCCATCTCCTCCCCTCCCGCGACGGGTCTCACATGGGGACAGCTGCTGGCTGAGTCGCGGAAGTGTGCGTGAGCGTTCCCGTGGCTCCGCCATAAAGCAGCGCGCAGAGCACCGTGGGGTTTTAGACGGTAGCTCGGGCGGTTCCCGGGAGTCCGTCATACCCGTCCTGGTTCCCCAGCCAGGCAGGATGTGTAAATGCATTTCCCCACGAAAAAAATAAAAAATAAAAAAGTGACAGTTGTCCCCCCTTTGTCAAGTGAGTGGGCAACTCGACTGTTAGAGGTTCTTAAGCCTCCCGAAGGCATCTCACAGGTAATGATATCTCTTTTCAATGTACTCAGCCATTCCGAACTCGGGCTATCCAGATTATTAATATTCAATATTATACGAGTGTTTTCATACCTTTGTTTGTTCCCCGTGACGCACATTGTTCCACCAAAGGAAGTTGACGTATTCTTATAGATAAGCCCTGTTTTATTAGGACCCTTTGTGTCCCAACTGTTATAACCCGGTTGAGGTGATTTTGCACGTAACTAGTTTATTTGTTGTACAATGTGCGCAATGCTATATTCTAATATCTAATAATAAAGACATTTCAAAGCCACATCTCAATGTTGTTAGTAAGCATATAGCATGAGGCAATTGGCAGTTAATTCATTTATATTTTAGTATTTTGGCATTTATGATTAAGAAAATGCACGCAATTAAGTAAATTTAATTTTAATTTTGACATGAATTATTAGTCCTATCAAAATAACAATTTTCACATGTATCAAGGCAGAATGTATTAAGGGTCAACAATGTAACTAAACTTATAACATCTACCCATATATACCTAGCCCTCCGAATCACTACACTCAAGTGGCCGATGGCCGTTGGGGCGGAATTCTCGAGTGGCGACCACGTAACGGCAGCGTGGGCAGACCCGCCACAAGATGGACTAATATTCAATATAGTCTATGGGACTGATGACTGAGGACGCAGGAGTCCGCTGGATGTTGGTAGAGCAGAACCGGTGATCGTGGGACTATGTCCAGCAGTTGACGTCTTTCGGCTAATATGATGATCTTCAAATTAAAGGAAAAATTTAAAAATTTAAGCTCCGAACCGGATTCGAACCGGCGACCACAGGCATACATGGCCCGTCGCTACTAACCAACTGAGCTATCGGAACAATCTGTCTCAGCCCCTAAATCTTTCAATTAGTTTAGGCTCGGAGCCTAAATTTTAAATTTTTCCTTTAATTTGAAGTTTATAAATATCGTTAGCAGGCGTAACTGCATTATTTAAAATGAATTTAATATGATGATGCTGATGAGGCTGATCTAGAATCTAGATAATGCCGCTGTAATATAAGATTAGTCGGTTAAGATACAAAAACACGCAATAATATATAGGTAAAATAATGTATAAAATTGTATACATTTTGTAAATAATGTTTCCGGTATTCGGTCCCCGCAACTAAGCTTTTCACAACACTTTTTTTGCATAGTCGGCAGTTGAAAACAATGAATACTTGATGAGATTGCAATGTAATTTGACATATTTTCTGTGTCTACCTCCGAGTCCCGTGAGACGATAACAACGTAATGTCCAATTTACATACACATTGAAAATTTCAGTCCTATAATTAACGTAGGAAAGTTATTGGCTTGGAGTATACCAAACACACTTAATTAATGAGTCATGAACTCATCATTGAAAAAAAAACGTGAGTAAAATAGCAAAGTTCAAGCTTCTGATCAAAAAATGACAAAAATCTGGTAACAAGAAATTACAAAAATTAATATTATGTCTAGCCGAGTTTGACGTTGTCGAATTAATCTATACATATAATAAAGCTGAAGAGGATCGAAAGTCTGTACATGGAAGATATTCGAAAAAAAATTGGCTAGGGATACTTAGAATCGATAACAGAACACGTTCCAACAGTTTTTAGAATTTTTGTCTGTTTGTCTGTTTATCTGTTTGTCTGTTTATCTGTTTGTCTGTTTATGTGACCGCGCATCACGTGAAAACGGCTGAACCGATTAAAATGAAATTTGGTATAGAGATAGTTTGAGTCTTGGGGAAGGACTTAGGGTAGTTTTTATCCAGGAAATCAACCCCTAAGGGGATGGAATGGGGGGTGGAAATTTGTATGGAGCTACTTAAACCGCTGCACCGATTTGGATGAAATTTGGTATATGATTAGTTTGAGTCCCGGAGAAGGTTAAAGGATAGGTTTCATCCCGAAAATCTTCCCTTTAGGGGGTAAAATGGGGGGGGGGGGGGGGGGGGGTGAAAAATTGGATGTAACCCATTTTGATGAAATTTGGTTTAGAGGTAGTTTAAGTTCTGGGGAAGGACATTGGATAGTTTTTATTCCGGAAATCTTTCCCTGAGGGGGTGAAATGGGGGGTGAAATTTTGGATAGACTCCGTTTAGATCAAATTTGGTATAGATATAGTTTGAGTCCCGGAGAATGACAATGGATAGTTTGAATCCCGAAAATCATCCCCCAAGGGTATGAAATAGGGATGAAAATGTGGATAAATCCTATTTAGTTAAAATTTGGTATAGAGATAAAAGGAGTCCCAGGGAAGGACAATGCATAGTTTTTATCCTAAATCATCTCCTGAGGGGGTGAAATGAGGGGTGAAATGAGGGGTGAAAATTTGGATAGAACCGATTTAGATGAAATTTGGTATGGAGATAGTTCAGAGTCCTGGCGAAGGACTTAAAATAATTTTTAGTCCAGAAATCATCTCCTAAGGGGGTGAAATGGGGTATGAAAATTTGGATGGAACCCATTTACGGTATAGCGAGTTGGAGTCTTAGGGAAAGACATAGGATAGTTTACTCCTGAAAATCATCCCATAAGGGGGTGTAATTGGGGGTGAAAATTTGGTTGTGACCCATTTTGATGAAATTTGGTATAAAGATAGTTTGAGTCCCGGAGTATGACAACGGATTGTTTTAATCCCGAAAGTCATTCCCTCAGGGATAAAATAGGGAGTGAAAATTTGTATAAAACCCATTTAGATGAAATTTGGTAAATAGATAGAAGGAGTCCTAGGGAAGGACAATGCATAGTTTTTATCCCGAAAAATCATTTCCTGAGGTGGTGAAATGAGCGTTGAAGATTTGAATAGAACCCATTTAGATGAAATTTGGTATAGAGAGAGGTAGAGTCCTAGGAAAGAACATAGAATATGTTTTATTCCGGAACACATAAAAGGAGGAAATCATCCCCTAAGGGGGTGAGAAATGGTGGATGAACATTTGGATTGAACCCACTTACGGTATAACGATAGTTAAGGAAGGACATAGGATAGTTTTTATCCCGAAAATCATCAGGGGGTGGAAATTTGTTTGTGACACACTTTGATAAAATTTGGTTGAAAGATAGTTTGAGTCCTGGAAAAGGACATATAATAGTTTCTATTCCAGAAATCATCCCTTAAGGGGGTAAAATGGGGGTGAAAATTTGGATGTAGCCCATTTAGATGAAATTCGGTATAAAGATAGTTTGAGTCCTGGAGAATGACAACGGATAGTTTTTATTCCGAAAATCATCCTCTAAGGAGGTGAAATAGGGGGTGAAAATTTGGATTGAACCCATTTACGGTATAGCGGTAATGGGGAGTGCTGGGGAATATGAACATTACATAAGTAAATATATGTATGTGACGTTCCAAGGGTAAAGGTACCTTATGACGGCCTTAGTTTTGAAGATGTTTTCTAAAACGGGGTAAAAAAGACGTTTTGTTATGGCTATTTTGAAAACTATTGGATGTAACATTTTGTTGAAGTATTTTTATTTTTAATATAAAGTGTTTAAATTACAAGTCAGTTAATATAATCCTACGGTTTAGTAGAAAAGGTCCTCACGGCCGTGTGATATGAAAATATGCAAAATAATACTGAAAAAAGCCTACATGCATCTATACCCTTTCCTTCATACAATCCATACTAATATTACAAATGCGAAAGTAACTCTGTCTGTCTGTTACCTTTTCATGCTTAAACCGCTGAACCGATTGAGATGAAATTTGGTATAGAAATACTTTGAATTCCGGGGCCTTCCCAAAGAGTCCTTACTAAAGATAGTTTTTATCTGGAAATTCACTACCTAAGGGGGTGAAAAGGGGAGAGAAAGTTACGATATAAACGAGTTCCGCGCGGACGACGTCGCGGGCAAAAGCTAGTTTTGTAATATTTGTACTTTATTTTACCTCTAGTGTCAGCGCCTTATGGTCCATGGCCATGCACTTTAATTATTTTAATCAGGGTCGAGATCCTCCCATTGGGTTGGTACTGGGATCATCATGACGTAGTAACTTTACTTGTACATTATCTGTGTCAGTATGTCGTCGAACAGATTCTGCGTGACAGAAACAATATGTCTTCAAGCAGGGCCATAATTATATTGGGTAAACATCACCAATTTCTACAAAAACTTGACCACATAAATGAGTATTACTGAACACTAATTTAATTGAGTATGTATATTAGTGTAGATCATCATCATCATCATATCAGCCGAAAAACGTCTACTGCTGGACATATGCCTCCCCCAAAGAGTGCCACAATGGCCTATCCTGCGGCACCCGCATCCAGCGGACTCCCGCGACCTTTACAAGGTCATCAGTCCACCTTGTGGTATAAGAGTGCCCCCCCCCCCACTCTTATACCACTTCCCCAATTCCCACGCCGTGCCTTCAGGTACGTGTTCGCCACTCGAGAACCTATCCGCCCCAATGGCCATCAACCGTGTATTCGTGTGTATGTGTATGTTTATTTCAGTATGTATTTGATAAACGTTCATCTGGGATTGAGTTTTCTTTCAAATTGAAATGCCTGCACAATATAAATAAATAATAATAATAAATATACACACGGACAATCTTACACAATTCAACCTAGTCCCAAACTAAGCAAAGCTTGTACTATGGGTACTAGATGACGATATAGATACTTATATAGAGAAATAAATACTTAAATACATAGAAAACATCCATGACTCAGTAACAAATATTCGTGCTCATCACACAAATAAATGCCCTTACCGGGATTCGAACCCAGGACCTCTTGCTTCGTAGGCAGGGTCACTACCAACTAGGCTAAAGCTGTCGTTTCTGTTTAGAGCATTGGTTGAAAATGGCTTATGTCATTAAGTCCGCCATTTGTACTGTATTTAATATAGCGCAATAAAGTTGAAATAAATAAAAAAAATATCTAATATCTATAAGTCTTAAGTCATTTTGAATTAGTTTGGACGTTTCCACTACCCAAAGGTTGATCTGAAGAGCTTTTTAGCGATAAGACAGTCGTCTATTTTATAGTTCGTGTTTAATTTAATTTTGTTTTCTTTGTGTACCAATTTTGGTCATCAATAAAGAATTTGTATTGGGCATAGGTTGACTTTTGAGCTGGGAGAAGAACAGTCCGCATCAAAAGTAGCTACGCAGATAAAGACGTCAAAGATCTTTATTAAAAGGAAATAAGGGTGGGCGCATTAACCGCATGCAAAATATGCAAATAAATAGTTGTTGCATTGCATCTCATCTCATCTCCGCTGATGGAACAGATTCTAAATCGATGCGTAACATACCTAAAGTCATAAACAAGGGGCCAGTATTCGACTTTTAAATAATATTGCGTGTCTCCGGAATGTGGGGGGAAGAACGACTGCCATAACAAAAATAATATTTCCCGTTTAGGTGTGTGGTGTTGTGTTCCTGTCCTGGCCCCGTAGCATGGATGGCGTTATCACGCGATAAGTGATAGGATAAGCGCGTCGTCTCATTCTATCGAACGGTGTCAGCCAGGGACGGCAGCTCTATCCTATCACTTATCGCGTGATAAGGCCATCCATGCTACGGGGCCTGATAGTGAGTAAGGTCGGGTCGCTAGAGCCCCGTAGAATGCATGTGTGTGCGTGTGCGTCTGCGCGTGTGCGTGTGCGTGTGCATCTGTGTGTGTGTGTGTGTGTGTGTGGGGGGGGGGTGTGCATGTGTGTGTGTGTATGTGGTGTGGTGTGTGTAAAGGTGAAGGATCTGCAAAGCCTGCATTTGTATCTAGCTGTTACCACAACGAATCCTTTAAACTGTTTTTTTTTTTTTTATTTATTCTCAAAAAAAACAACAATGGCAAGTACATTCCTTTCTGCTTCGCCAAACTGAGGACAGTTTGTCGGCGAATGTGCGCTCCCTTCCAAAAGTCAAACATTGTTGTGTTTACCTACTTACTAAATTACCTACTTAATTTACTAACACTAAACTTAGTGTACCATCGACGACACACTCAGCCTAGCTTAGTTTAAACTAAGGCTTGGGAAAGTTCTTGTGGCTGTTTTGAAGTCTACTTCCTTGACTTTGTGTTTAAGAATCAGAATCACGGAGACATGTAAAGCGATATCCCCTGCTGTTAATTAAGACGAATGGAATTGCAGCCAAGGTTTATTATAAATGTCATTTATGACGTGTGTTTGACATACTTTTGGTGCATGCATGCGTTCGTATAGACATGTGCAGTGCATGTCAGTGGGAGTGGGACACACTGATGCATGATGTTTCAGATGCGATCGAAATGAGATGGGGCAAACTCATTTCCACATTTTTATTACGCCGGTCACATATATACATAACCATTAACTTATCATGAGTAATCTGCCACACTATTCTGTAACTTGTTTTAAGCTCACCTCAACGCTCACCCACCAACATAATTGGGTACATTCCTGTGTAAAAAATAATAATTCTATTTACTTAGTCCATCCGTTAGATTATCAAAAACTATTAGACATGTATTTTTAATTATTTCAATCAAACAAAAAATGGATACACCTAGCCCATTAAAGTTCCGCGCGACGTATTCTAAAAAAAACTTTAATAAATTAAAATTGAGATGGAATACACTTACCGTAAAATCACAAGGGTAGATTGTTTTCACTTAATATCACAAACACAAATCACTTTCAATAGTAACTCCTGTCAAATATATTAATACCTATCTTCGCCATTTTGTCGGTAGACAATATTTTTCACAATTTTATTGTAAGAGGCTTACCTCTTGAAACTGGGTGAGCGCAAGAGTGTTATAACACTCTCAGCTAATCGTTACTTCTGTGTTTGTAGAGGGTTGGTCAACACTATGGGTGTCAGATAACACTGCTCTATAGGCCTAATTCGTGGTTATAAGAGTGTTAGAGCATGGACTAAAATTTTTTTTACAGGCATTCTTAACACCGTAACACTTGGCTGGAACCAATATAAGAATGATATTTTAACGCTAGTGTGCTAGTTGGGTATACATATTGGTATGTATCTAGGTAGGTTGTAGGTACGGAGAGAAACACACGCGTCTAGTATGATAGTTCATTTATTACTGGCTGGCCGTGTGTGCAACGGCCGCACGCACACCAGCGCAAGCTACATGCATACACAGCAATTCCTCCTTCTTTAGTTTTCAACTCTGTTGACAACAATACAAATTAACAACATGATACATTTATTTATCGGTAACTTTACACCTTATAATTAATATTCTTATTCCTAGGCCTAAACCGGTTTCTATAGGAATTGTGCAGTGAATCAGGAGGCGGTAACTCGTTACTGTTATGCGCACTCGCTGCCGCTGCCGCATCCGGTTGCTCAGTTCCCATGACTAGACTGTCGGCCCCCACCATCATGACCTCCTCAGAAGCCACTTGCGTCTCATCTACCTCCTGATCGCGAGAAGCTTCGTTTTCCATAGGCGGTTCCCCTTGTACCGTCGGTGTAGAGGGTACCGACAGCGGGCTACTGGTACGATCATTATCGAGTGGGGTATCCAAATCTACATTCGTGATCCCTGGGCTGGGTGTTACATACTCCTGATACGGAACCCTGTCCTCATACCGTAATATTTGATCGATATGGCGTTTACAATTTACATTTCCTACCTTAACAATGTATAACCGGCAACCATTTTTTTTTACAATAAACCCTTTTGCCCAAAACGGTTTCCTGTTTTGAAAACATTTTACCCTTACCGTCTCCCCAACGGAGAATGTTCTAGCCCGATTTTCGGAGACATGTCCTACACAGGAATTTGTCTTTGTGACCCCCACTCCTTTCCTCAGCGGGAGGATGAAATCTAATCTACAACGCAAATTGCGACCAAACATCATTTTTGCAGGCGACATTCCCGTACCAGAATGACTTGTATTGCGATACTCGAACAAATATTCCTGCAATTTCTCATTTATTGTATGTATACAGTTGTACTGCTGCATTATGGATTTAATCATGTATTTACAAACTTTCACGTACCCTTCCGCTTGCCCATTGCTGCTAGGATGGTATATAGGCGATGTTATGTGAGTAATTCCGTGCCTTTCACAAAATTCGGCAAATTCTTTTGAAGCAATTTTTGGGTCATTATCCGATACAATTACGTGGGGTAGTCCGAACTTTGAATTTAAAAACTTAAGCGTTCTAATTAAATGAGTAGTTGAAATACCAGTGCCCATATCCACACACTCCACCCATTTAGTCAGTGCGTCCACCACAACTAGATATATCCTGTGTCCTATTGACATGTAATCAATATGAAGCCTGCTCCAGGGTTCGTCAGGTGTCGGCCAGGGCGCCGGCGGCGCACGCGGCGGGGAGGGGCGCAATGCACCGCAGACAACGCACGCACCGATCAGCTGTTCAATATCTAGGTCAATGCCGGGCCACCACATACGAGCGCGCGCCTTACCCTTTGTCTTGACAACACCTTGATGAGTGTTATGTAACTCTAATAATAACCTGTTCCTATAACTCGGTGGAATGACGACTCGATGTCCGCGAAGTAAACAGCCGTCTTCCACTTCTAAATCGTTCCTGCACTTAAAATACGGAAGAATTTCCTGACATGAAATTTTCCTAGGCCAACCCTTTTTTATGTATTTTACCACTGTACCTATAACCTTATCACTGAGCGATGCTTCGCGTAAGTCTCGATATGTCACAGGTAAGTTATTCAATTGCAAGAAATTAATGCTTGTCGCGGAACAACCACACTTGTTTGTGTGTGTCGATTCGACGTCATGAACTGGTGCGCGTGAAAGATAATCCGCGACCAAGTTTTGTTTACCTGCCGTATACTGTATTATAAAATTGTAACCTTGCAAAATAATCGCATATCGGACTAAACGCGACGCGGTCATGACCGGAATACCGTTTTTATTGCCAAAAATTGCCAAAAGTGGTCTATGATCAGTCTTTAAGATAAAGGGTTCCTGCCGACCAAACAAATATTGGTGGAATTTTCTAACTCCAAAAATTATAGCTGTGGCCTCTTTATGCAATTGACTATAATTACGTTCAGCCGCCGACAAACTCCTGGAACCAAAAGCCAGAGGACGTTCCACTCCATCTGCACCTACTTGTGCCAAAACTGCACCTAAGCCCTCAGGTCCTGCGTCTACTGACAATAATAATTGTGCATTAGGGTCAAAATGCGCTAGCACTTGCTCCGATGCGAGCTCGCGCTTCATTCGCTCGCACGCCACCTGATGCCGCTCCGTCCACTCCCACCGCGCGCCCGCGCGCAATAATTCGTGCAAAGGACTTAATATTGTAGACGCATTAGGTACAAAATTGCGGTAATAATTTACCATTCCTAGAAACCGCTTCAACTCAGTTACGTTAGTTGGACTAGGAGCCTTTTCGATTGCTTCTACCTTGCTAGTACACTTATGTAACCCGTTTTTGTCTATCGTGTGCCCTAAATACGTTACGCTGTCTTGAAATAAAGCGCATTTCTTACTTTCCAGCCGTAACCCTACGTCTTGAAATCTTTGGAAAACCTGTTTTAGTCGCTCCAAATGAACTGCTTTATTAGGCCCCGTCACACAGACGTCATCGAGGAAAACCGAAACTCCCTCAATTCCCGCAAGTAAATTTTCTATTGTTCTTTGAAAAATACTCGTCGAACTGGCTAGGCCAAAACATAATCGCCTATACATATATAAACCCTTTGTGGTACTTATCGTCGTGAGTTTCTGTGCCGATTCCGATAAAACTAACTGATTATATGCCTGACTGCAATCTAGTTTCGAAAACTGTTCTCCTCCACTTAACTTGGCAAATACCTCTTCAATACGAGGTAAGGGGTACTTCTCGATTTGTATATGTTTATTCAGCGTCATCGAATAATCGGCGCAAATCCTTACACTACCGTTAGGTTTCCGCACTGGCACTATCGGGGTAGCGTAATCGGAATGGGTCACTGGTACTAAAATACCTACTTCAACCAGTCTCTTTAATTCCTGTTCAACTTGATCTTTAATAGCAAATGGAAGAGGGCGTGCTTTACAAAACTTTGGCTGGACACCTTCTTTTAATTGTAAATTAATTTCTAGCCCTTTATAACACCCTAGTTCGCTTTTAAACACATCCTGATAGCAATTGAGTAATTTTAAAACATCAACATCTTTAGACGTGACTACGTCTAACATATTATTTATGTTGCAAGTACTACTCTCAGTTGTAAACGAAACACCAAATTTTGCCATAAAATCGCGCCCTAATAAGGGATTACCTCCATTTTGAATGACGTAAAAAGGTACCATCTCCTTTATATTGTTAAATGTGACTATTAATGAACAGTAGCCTACAGGCGTGATTTTGTGGCCGTTATAAGGTATTCTGAGAAATACTGCTTATACGTTTTTTCTGCCATTACACATGCACCGGAACCAGAATCAAGTTCAATTTTGAATTTACGCCCGTTCATTTCCACGGGCACTAAAATCGGGTTATTGTTTACGCACCTCATACTAAGTAACTGGCATTCCTCGCAGTCGTGCTCGCAATCTTCTTGGTTCTCTGGACATATCCCCAAATTGTTCACATTGAATCTGCAGACCTTACGGAGATGACCCTTGCTCTTACACTTATTACAGCGATAATTCTTGTATTTACATGTCTCTGCCGAGTGGCTCTTCATGCCACATACCGAGCAGGAGTCCGCCCCTCGGCGCCGGTCCTGGCTCGCGGCGCGCGGTGCGCGGGCGCCGCCGGCGCCGTCGCGCCTCACGTTCGTCTTGAATAGTGGTTCTTCCTTCACCATGACCATCGAAGACTCGCTAGCTCTCGCTTTCCTTGCACAAGCTGCCTGCTGAGCTATCTCTAGCGCCCTTGCGAACGTCAACGACGATAAATCCTGTTCACAAAGCCTGTCCCGTTCGGGCCCCGATCTGAACCCTAACACGAACCGGTCACGCAATAAGACACTCAGCTCCGTCCCGAAGCCACAATGCACCGCTAATCCACGTAGCCGCGCCGCCCATTCTTCAGCACTTTCGCCCTCGAATTTTACTGCGTCATAGAACTTGCTTCTATCTGCAAAAGTCGACCTCTTCGGCGTAAAGTGATTGTTGAGTTCCTGAACTATCTCATCGTATGTTGCGTTTTGAATTGTTCGCGGATGTAACAAGTTATTAACCAACCGATAAGTGTCATCCGATAAACTCGTTAGCAACACCGCACTTTTTTTTGTTTCCTCAATGTCATTTAAGGTTATGAACATCGACAACCTGCCCGCAAATATGTCCCAGTCTTGGGTTTTGTAATCAAAAATGCCTAATGTTCCAACATAGGTGCTCATTTTGATTATCCGGAATCGTTTTATCCCTCGTCGTCGCCAATTGGTATGTATCTAGGTAGGTTGTAGGTACGGAGAGAAACACACGCGTCTAGTATGATAGTTCATTTATTACTGGCTGGCCGTGTGTGCAACGGCCGCACGCACACCAGCGCAAGCTACATGCATACACAGCAAGTTTGCAAACAATGAAGTACCAATCTATCCATTTCAAAAAGTATCGCTTATATTTAATAATATCAAGAGAAAAAGTCAGAGATTGTAGTTTTGTAAGATTGTATGTAATCTCTGGAACCTTTTATCCGATTACAAACATTTTTTCACCTGCGTGTAGAATGGACCGCGGGTTTGTTGGCGGTTTTTTTAACACGCGAGCTAGGCTGCGCGGGCAGCTAGTTAAATCTAAACGTAAAGTAGGTATTCTGAGATCTTGCAAGAATTCTGTTTTAAGAATCAGTTGTCCAAATAGTTTTTGCAATTTTAGTCTTCAATGATAAACCTCACCTTTGCCCCACAATGTAGTACTTTACATCACGAAGTTTAATTAAGCGGTAAACTATTACTACATAAACCTGTTTGTCCCCAAATTGTATGGTCCAAGTTTTAAGCAGAAGCGACTTGGTTTGGTCAAACATAAAAAAAAAACCTCGAATTATTATTATTTACCTCTTAGGGTGGGTTGCACCAAACCTTTTGTAATAATAAGCGGTGTTCGTTAAAATCTGAATGTGTATGGAAAGTTTGACAAGTTTATATGGAATGGCAGCTGCCGGCGCCGTGTTTAACGTTGGTCTGTAATCATGAATTGGTGCAACTCGCCCTTAATTTACACAGCTGAATGGATAACGTGTGGACAACGAAAGTTGGACCGACTTATGTTGTGCCTTTTAGACCCAGCATAATTTTAATGTCAGTCTCTATGACTCTAAGGCCTCCACACACCGGTCGCGTGCGCGGGTCGGGCGCGGGCCCGCGCAAGTTGTAAAACATTGAAACTACACTTCAAACACACATCGAACGCGGGCCCGCGCCCGACCCGCGCCCGACCCGCGCCCGCGCCCGGTGTGTGGAGGCCTTAAATATATCTGTACTTCTTTGAAACCGGCCAAGCCAACCAAGCGGTTTCGAAAAGGAACTTAACGGCTTGTCCTTGACCTTGATTGACGGCGGCAGCGGTGTGCCTTTTGGGATTTTTGATGTTCTTTTTCTTGCGACGATTTCTTTTTTTTCACATGTGAGAGATATGAGCGCGACGGAAACATTATAACAAAACGAAAAACTGAATTGTCAGAAAAAAAAACTATTTAATTAATACTGGTCACAAATTCACGAGAATCGGTTGAGAAACGCGACCTGTAGAGGAGAACAGCGGGACGACCGGACATAGGAAATAGTTTTGGATCTACTTATTTGTAACTGAGAGATTCGTTCGCTTCGCTCGCTCGTTCAATTATTATGGAAACTAGCTTTTGCCCGTGACTTCGTTCGCGTTGACTACCTTTTGTAGAACTTTTACTGGGATCAAAAGTATTATATATGTTAATCCAGGCTATACAGGGTGATTTAGGGGTCGTGTAACAAGAAGACCAAAAGCGAATAACACCTTGTCACCAGGGGCGTTCCTCAGGGATCCATTTTGGGACCCATTTTATTTATATTATACAGTGCAGATATCACAAATAATATAAATAATTGTAAATGTCACTTATATGCAGATGATCTGCAACTGTATATATCGTTCAAACCTCAACATACTGCTCTAGCCGTAGGAAAATAAATAAAGATCTAAACCTGATTGCGCACTGGTCTAAGACTAATAGCCTGGTTTTGAACCCTTTAAAATCGAAGTTTCTGGTACTCGGCACGAAACTCCAAATAGCCGACACGATATCTCGCAATCCTTAAGTCCGTATCCTAGATGAAAGCATTGCTCGAGTATCAGAAGCCAGAAATCTAGGGGTACTAATGGATGGTCGACTGCAATTTGAAAATCATGTTTCTGAAATAGTTCGAAATTGTTTTTATCGCCTTAAAGTCTTATATAGAATTCGTGATTACCTAAACTCTGACATGCGTATTAAACTATGTGACTCACTTATTCTATCAAAGCTTAACTACGCGGACACGGTTATTAGAGACTGTCTGTTATCACGTACAAAACTGCTGATACAAAGGGTTCAGAACGCCTGTGCTAGATTTTGTTTTCCGATTCCACACCGAGCTCATGTTACACCATATTTAAATAACAGCAAATTACTTAAAATGAATGCCCGAAGGACACTTCACCTCTCTTCTTTATTATTTGGAATTGTTAATAGTAAGCAACCCTCCTACCTCTACGACAAATTGATATTTTCCCGTATGCATGTTAGACAAGCCCCCCGCCTCATCTGTCCACTATGCAGGTCAGCTAGTTTCCGTGGCAGCTTTCGTTACGCTGCCACACGTTGCTGGAATAATATCCCACCGCCAATAAGAAAGTCTCCTTCCCTGTTTACATTTAAAAATAAGCTTAAACTCCACCTACTAAAGCAACAAATTTCTTTGGCCTAGCTGATCTGCGTCTCAATATGCGTCTCGATCTGCGTCAGTGCTAAGAATATTATTTTGAGTAGGATATTATTATAGTAATTGCAACTCAGGTTTTGGTTTGGTTTTCGCTGGACATAGCGTGGACTATCTCTGTATACCGTACAGTATGTATATTCTTAGGTTAATATCTCTTATATAGGTTAATAAGTTAGTTTTAGTTTAACGGATCCACTGAAAATCAGCGTCGTTGCACTGTGTGTCTCGACTCATGCTGAGTGGACTCCTTTTTTGAAGCAACACTAGATTCCTTCTTTAGATCTAAGCCTTATATGATGTATATGCCTGTTGTTGTTCCAAAATAAACTTATTCTTATTCTTATTCTAATAAGATGGTGTTACACTGAACATCTTTTCCCAAGAAACGGACCACGAAATAGCAAAAAAAAACAGCTGTTCCATACATTAACTCTCAATTAACTCACAGTTAACTCACAATTATTTCTTAATGGGCTCTTAATTGGCTCTTATTTTTTTGAGATTTTTGGCTGGTCCCATGCGAAAAGTTGTTCAGTATCCATCTCATTCGCTTTTGGTCGTCTTGCTACACGACCCCTTAATCATCTTGTTTATTCGTACTTATAATAATATTCATCTTAATCCGTTCAGTCGTTTTTGCGTGATTCAGTAACATCCGAATTTTCGCATTTATAATAGCTTCTGAACGAGACTCCGTCCACGTGGAACTTTAGTTTATATCGTAGCTCCATACCAACTTTCACCCCCCATTTCACCCCTTAAGGAATGATTTGCGGGATAAAAACTATCTCTATAGGTACCAAATTGCATCAAAATCGGTTGAGTGTGAAGAGGTAACAGACAGACACACTTTTCGCATTTATAATATTAGTATGGTTAGGAATAATTAAGCGCGGTATTAAAAGTTCGTCCCTTGGACAGACTTCCTCGACCGCTACTGTTATAAATCCTCTACCACCTCGGGGTATAATTTACCCGCCACTCCGCTCAGGCAGGTTTGTAACCGCAATAACTAATTTTGTGACTTAGATCATGTTTCAATGTAGTCATAATCTTGCATCTATTACCGTTTGGGCTCTTAATGTTTGTTTGTAAGTTAACTAGAGAGATTAGATTATATCATTGTCACTATTACTCCAGCTTAACTGCTACTTATAGTTTGTTTTTTCGCCAAAGCTAGGCTACTAGCTACAAATTGGACCATGATTCAAGTTCCCTGAATATACAGTTTTTTGTATGGCATAAGTAACAAAAGTAAAGGTCGTGGGAGTCCGCTGGATGCGGATGGCGCAGGGCTGGCCATTGCGGCACTCTTTGGGGGAGGCCTATGCCCAGCAGTGGACGTCTTTCGGCTGATATATATGATGATGATGATGTGTAGCAACATGATTTGTTACATTTCCGATATTGAAATTCACAAAAGACTCATTATAAAATATCAATGTATCTCTGCGTTCATATATATAACTAATATTTTTTCATTTAAGAAGAGTAGTTTAAAGTCATAAAAACTAATTGTCCCTTAACTTTCGCGCAATGTTAGAATATTTTACTTAAAGACCAAATTCGATTGCCAGATTATTAAAAAATATATTAAAATTCGAGGGTGGCTTCTCTTTTATTAAAGACTAGCTGTTGCCCGCGACTTCGTCCGCGTATAACATGTCATCGTCTAAAAGTTTGTATAAGGAATGAATTAAAAAAAACATTGAAATTAGTTTTCTGCCTAGTCTTTTAGTAGGTAAACAGTCTAAAACCGAAGTTACAAATCTCTTACGTTCAAAATGGCTTGCTCTCTATACACACTTAGAACCCCTTTGAACCCTCATAATAAACAGGGTGAAACTGTAGTTACAAATTTCTTACTTTAAAAATATCTTGCTCAATATTATACGATGAATAAAAAAAACGCTGAAATAAGTTGTGTAGTATTTTAGCATGTTTGTTTTGTCTAAACCCGAAGTTACAAATCCCTTAATTACTTTTAAAATGTCTTGCTCTCCATACAAACTTTAAATGCCCTTATAATCCCCTATGGGTGAAGACTTTCAAAAAACGCTGAAATAATTTTGGTACTCTAAACAGGCTAAGATCGAAGTTACAATAAATCTCATATCTTTAATTTTTTTTTATTATGTAAGTAATCTTTCTAAAAAGTTTTGAGATTCTAGCTCCAAAAAATCCCCTTTACCAACATTGCACCCCTTTTTCATCCCCTTAGGGGTGCAATTTTCCAAAACGCTAAAAATACTTTATTTGTATCGTAATAAGTAATCTTTCTAAAAACTTTTAAGCTTCTATCTCAAAAAGGAGTTTCCCTCATACAAACTTTGCAACCCTTCTTAACCTCCTTAGGGGTGAAATTTTTCAAAATGCTGAAAGTACTTTATTTGTATTATAATAAGTAATCTTTCTACAAAGTTTCAAGTCTCTTGCTCAAAAAATTAAGTTTCCCCCGTACAAAATTTGCACCCCTTTCTAACCCCCTTAGGGGTATGATTTCCGAAAATCACTTCTTATCCGTTGCCTACGTTGTAAAAGGTAGTTCTGTAGCCCTAGTATAAGTTTTGTCGTTACAATACGTTTTCGAACGCGTTAGCGTTTAGTTTCAATTTGTATGACAACGCGTAGTTCTTAATAGTTACCACCAGAGGCGCTGTTCGCGTTGCCATACAAATTGAAACTAAACGCAAACGCGTTCGAAAACGTATTGTATCGTTAAAACTTATACTAGAGCCTCTGGTGTAAATTTCAACTCTTTAGGCCCAGTAGTTTCGGCTGTGAGTAGATGAGTGAGTGAGTGAGTGAGTCAGTCAAGACATAGGCATTTATATTTTTGTTTCCATAAATATAACTATTATACTTTTTGCTGTCAATCCGTACTGTTTTTTTCTGTAGGTATCTTTTTCTTCAAATGACTCATCTCCACTTATAATAAATCTCTAGTCTTTGATATATAGATTAATTTAGGTACTCTTTCCGCTTGTCTTCCAAATAGGGGAATAGACTCAAAATGTATTATTACTTCAAAAGAAAGAAGAAACGAAAAACCCGTTCAAATATCTCAAAAAATTACGAAGCTACAACCGTTTTAATATCGCTTGTTAGAGTGACAAAACGATCGGGACCGTAACGTCACGATCCTCGAGCGTCATTAGTAAAAAACAATCGTTTCATATGAAGGTGCGTTTTGCGGAAAAGGGACAGAACATACCCTCTCTTAAAACTTTGGACACTTATAACTTAGTGACTACTTAAATAACCTCTTGCGTTGTTTTTTTCTCCATTTGACTTCATTTTAAGTCCTTTTTCGAGAAAATACAACATTGCGATTATTTTATTTTGTGTCTACAGTGTTAACATTCCTATTTTCGATCTATCCGACATCCGTATTTTCTTTTAAACCACGAACTTCAGAATTCGAAAATATTCAGGTATTTCTATCTCTATCGCACTAACATTACTCGAGTGAGAGGAATGCAGATATACGAACTTCGAGTTTTGGTTTGCGTGGTTTGGCTGAATGCGCAAAGAGAGCGCGCGCGAGCCATTAAAAAAAACATTTGTGTTACTTATACTGTTCGAATTTGTTGATACATTTATGGAAATTACGCCTTAATACGACATTTGCGCATATAAGTTCTCATATCAAAATCGATTAATTTATTATGCTTTACCTCTTGGTATGTGATTCGAGAAGGTCTATCGGAGACGGGATTTAAATTAATAATAGGTGAAATTAAGGAAAAGCAATCCGCCATTTTGACGTTTCATAAAACTGACAGATGTGGCGGCGATATACTTTAAGAATAATAAATGAAAAATTAATGAAGTCGTATATTTCGGAAAATTTATTAATTGCCGCAATCGGATAAAAACTATCCTAAGTTGCAGCTAGAGTAATAATGTACCTGTATAAAATGTTTCATATGTTTCCGTTCATGGGATGCTGAGAACATTCGTAACACACAAAGCTTAGTTTCAAACTGGCTGATTCTTTTTTTCATTGTCATTCAGTGCAATAAATCCACAAAAATATTTATAGGTCCACTTAGGTATCAAAAAATGAAGTACAGTCGCCATCACATACATAGGTACACTATAGGTGTTCATAAATATCGGCACATGCACCCTAATGCCTTGAAAATAGAGGTGTGTTCCGATGTTTGTGACGTGCTTGTTTGCTCCGATGTATGTGATGGTGACTGTACTACATGACTGTGTTACAAAGAAGTCATTCCTAGAGTGCCATAAAGCTTTGTGAAACATTTCAGCTTCGGTGTGACGAGTTATTGAGTGCAGCGGTAGTCCAACAAAGGGAGGCTTTCTCGCCCTTCAATCGACGCGAGATGTGGGCTTGTACAGCGGTGGAAATAGCTGAGAGCCTGCTGACATAGGGAAAGGCGGGTGTGTTTATAAGTGTCGCCAAAAAAAGTCAAAGTTACAATGGCCAATTAATTATTTTGTGGTGCTCGCTGCCATGGTTACATTTCCAGGGTCGCTTTTTAAAACTATGCTCTTTAAATTCATCAAATTTAAGAGTTAGACTCTTGTCGGTGTAGCTCCCTCCATCTGATTCTATCTAGAGCCGCCTCCTTGACCTCTTTATACGACGTGACTGCTACTTTTTCTTTTATTTATTTCATGTAACTTATCCTTGGTCTTCCCCTTCCTCGCTTGCCTTCTACAATTCCTTCCATGATGTTATTAATAAAAGCGTCATGTCGTATAAGGTGACCAATCATTTTCCTTCTCCTATTCTCCTATGAAGAAGTGTTGAGAAGAGTGGGAGAGAAAAGGAAACTGATAAACACGATAGAAAACTATGATACTCGTAACATAGTGTTTAATCCCACTAAACACATGTTTTTGTCATACTGGTATACCCATTCCATTGTGTCGCATCTCCTAAGCATGCTAGGAGTCCAATATATAGATCTAAGGGTTCCGTACCCAAAAGGTAGAACGGGACCCTATTACTAAAACAACACTGTCCGTCTGTCTGTCTGTCTGTCTGTCTGTCCGTCTGTCACCAGGCTGTATCTCATGAACCGTGATAGTTAAACAGTTGAAATTTCCACAGATGATGTATTTCTGTTGCCGCTATAGCAACACAGTCATACTAAAAAACAGAATTAACTATGTAAATATGTAAGGGGGCTCCCATACAACAAACGTGATTTTTTTGCTGTTTTTATAGATAATTCAAGTATTCAAGTATTTTATTGCATCCATGTTGTTATAGTATAGTACATAGTTAACAGATGTTACAGTAAGTCTCAAACATGAACCCTACAAGGGCATCGCAATACATAATGGTACGGAACCCTTCGTGCGCGAGTCCGACTCGCACTAGGCTGGTTCTTTATACTTAGAAACTGGCTGGCTGGCGCGCTGGCTTGCTTACCTTTACCTTACTTTATTGCTCAGATATCACCTGCTTGATCAGAGGTTTCCGACAAGCCCAAACACGTTATTTTTGTAGTGTAAGAGTTCTAAGGCCACCTTTTACCTACGTCATCAGATCAGCTCGGTGGTGCTATAATATTGCATTGTCACCGAACTTTATACCTACAGTATGCCAAATCAGCTCAATTAGGTGGCTGAAAATGAGTTGCAATAACATACCCCCGAATCTTCATCATCATATCAGCCGAAAGACGTCCACTGCTGGACTTAGGCCTCCCCAAAGAGTGCCACGATGACTGGTCCTGCGCCTACCGTTACGTGGTCGCAACCTCAGAACCTTTTCGCCCCAACGGCCATCGGTTCTACGTGCAATGTGGCCCGCAGTCACTTAAGTTTAGCGATTTGGAAAGTTATATCGGTTACCTTGGTTCTGCTGCTGATAGCCTCATTTCCGATGCGATCACGTTGAGAAACTCCCAGCGCAGCCCTCTCCTTTGCGCTTTGGATTAATTTGAGCCCGTTCTGATGATACCCATGAATAGTGCAAGTCAAATAAATGCTTGTCAAAAGGAAAGTCAAAATGAAACAAATATTGAAAAAAGTCACTACACACTTGATTTAAATAAAGCGATGGTATACTGTAGAAATACCTGCATACTCGTATAAAGTTAAATTCATCATCATTAATCGTTTCCTCATGACCTTGACGACCAGACTTTCCATATGCTCCTATCACCCGCTTTAAGTATGGCCTCGTGTAGATGTAGTTGCAAGGTTGCCGTGATCTGTGTGCTCCATCTAGCGGGTGGTCTGCCTCGAGACCTCTGGCCCTCAACTTTACCCGTCATAATAATCTTCTGCTATCCGAAGAACCTCGTGATAGGTGTCCAAAGGAGCTATGTGACAAAACGGTCTTGGCGTAGTGTGGATAGTCGACGATTTATGCGCTGATCTTCCATTATGAATTGGTTTGTTTGCATTGCAGTCAAGGGTATCCGTAGAAAGTATCCGTATGTTAAATTATAAACCTCGCAATTACTGAAAACCGCCAGTTCCTTACCACCCTATCACTCCGCTATGTGAGCCCGGTTTCACAGCGCCATTCAGCCGCGGGTGCTGCGAAAGTGCCATAATGCATATCTCGAGTGGTACGCTTTACGCCGGTAAACTTTAGCGGCAGTTAAGATACTGCTCCAGTGAACATGTTGTGAAACGTTTTGTTGAGAATGTGGGACAAATGGGGATTTTATATTAGAGTGAAAATCGCTTTGTTAATTGAGCATTTGGCTGCATGGTTTGGCAATAATATAGACAGACGGTCAGTCAGTCAGTGTAAGGCTTAGGGCTGGTTGCACCAACTTACGATTACTGACCGATCAACGTTAAATATGGCGCCAGCAGCTGTCAAACAATAGCAGAAACTTGTCAAACTTTTTATACATACAGATATTAATGAACACCGGTTACGATTACAAACGGTTTGGTGCAACCCACCCTACTAACTACTTTTATGATAGAAATTCTCTTCAATTTAACAACGACTGTAAATGGTGCTTTGACTCAAATTGGTGAGCCTTTTAAATTATAGTTGCATATGTTTCAACTGCAAGTTTGTTTATAACAAACTATACTAAAATTGATATAAAAACTAGTTTTATGATAGAAAGGGCCAATCAACTTTTGGACCCACAGTATTTTGTCCGGTAACGCAAGATACAGAACTGTCATGTTTGTTAGTGAAACTGCTATAAACCAGGTACCAAATTGTGTTTAACGATGGTTTACACCAGCAGTTACGATATGCCACAGATTTTAATTGGATTGATAGACACAGGTTTGAAATAGATTGATTTGAAAGTTTGTAAAAAGTAACACAGGAGACAGAAAAAGTGTGGGTGAAAAAGTTGATTGACCCCAAATCCTCTTCAATTTAAGTGACAACAATTTCAAGTGCTTGTACTCAAACTGGAGACCCTATTCAATTAACATTGCATTATGTTCCAACTGCAAGTTTGTGTAAACGACAGCAAGCAAGCTTAAGCGTTGAAAACCAATTCGATCCCAAAAGAAGGAAACATTCGAGTGTTTCGTAAACAAAGGGTGCCAATGGCAATGATTGCAAAACATACGACGACGTAGTCCCTTAGATGTCAATATTCATACTGACCACTACCTCTTTTGTGGGTATGGTCTTGTGTTCCTGCTGTACGATTACGTAACGCATTGTATGTGCGATAAGCGGCCTTTAGACCTGGCCAAATGCAGTACACTAACTGGGGGAGGGGAGGTGAAACATCTCGCTCTAATCAGTGAGTGTTAGTGCAGTAAATGCAGTGCATTTAGCCAGAGAGGTGATCACTGTTCCAACGCACGTTAGGACAACTCAACTGGCATTTTCCCATACTAAAAGTGACATTTAGATCTACCACGTACGTACCTACAATGCGTTACGTGATCGACATGCAGGTTTAAAGGCAGCCAGGTAGATAGATCTAAATGTCACTTTTTGCATGGGAATACAGTTAATTCCACACCAGTGCGCTTTTACGTTTAACAAGGCATGCGTCATGTTTCTGCTATTCTTTACTTAGACTGAGTGTAACAGCTCTATGACGCATGCCTTGACGAACGTAAAAGCGCACTGGTGTGGACGTAGCTTATAACTCCCGTCCTTCCCCCCTCTGTCGTTACTCGGCGTTCACTGATTAGGGGCCGCACGGCATCCTAGGCACACACTCACGGACCCGGACGACGGAATCACAGCGGCCATCGAAAGATGCGCATTCGGCGTCCAACTCTTCGCGTACACTTCAGCTTTCCCGCTGACGGTGAATTCCACCGCGTTATTGCGACAACACAGACAGATAATAGTCCATATCCGTCCTGGTACCGCCGCATACTGGGTAGAATTAGTCCGACCAACCCGACCGATGTCAAGCCTAGCTGAGTTTCTTGCTGGACTCTTCTCAGCTAGGGTAGGTTTTAGCGAACCAGCAATCTCAGTAGTTCATCACTACTCAGAAGACGTTTTTGAAGCGTTCATAGCCCGGCGGCGCCTGCGTATCGGAAACGATAACACAGGTCAAGCAAAGACGGCAGGGGTCAGTCTTTGGATGGGTGACCGCCTGTTTGAGTGGTTACTATAAATGAGCGCTTCCGTGCTTTGGAAGGCACGCTAAGCAGTTGATCCCGGTTGCTGTCTATGACAGTAGTCGTTAAGCCGAGTTAGAGGCCTTCGGGGGGCTTAAGAACCTCTAACAGTCGAGTTGCCCACTCACTTGACAAAGGGGGGACAACTGTCACTCGCGTCCGCAGGAGCTACCTACCACAACCCTGCACGTGTCCCCTGGGTGGTACTAAAGAGTGACAAACTCAAAAAGGCCAAAAATAATATATGCCATACGATTAAATAAATCACTACTCACACCTCAGATTTGGTTGATACCGTTCACCCAATCTCACTGGAGCGCAAACTCTTAGAGTATTCCAGTGTTTATATTACCCCTTCCTATACCGTTTTCGTTGTAGCTGGCAGGACTCTTCTTCCTGCGAGTGTGGTGCCGTAGAGCAGAGCATTCAACACATTATCCAAGAGTGCCCGGGAACTCGGAATACCGGAGGTCCCCCAGAAGACTTCATTTGAATGACGAAGCCCTTAAGTGAATTAATGCTCTGGAAATTAATTTATGATTTTGTATCTGACTTTTGACTTGGCATACGAATAAATAAACCCCCTCCCGCGTGGTCGTCCGGAGGTTCCCCTTGAATTATCCCCAAGCTACCCTCCAACCACGCAATTTGACCGCTATATTGGGTTTGTCCTATTAACAACAGCGAAATAGCAACCGTCAGGTTTTAAAAAAAAACAGCTTATGACAGTGGGTATGGGTTTAGTAAACGCAGTGCATTTAGCCAAAGAGGTGATCACGTAACTGTTCGAACGTACGTTAGGACAACTCAACAGTTAAGTTGTTGTGGAGGAGTCTTTTAATCCTTCTAAATTTAGTTAAGTTAATTTACTTCCATCCCTTTTAAGTATTCATCTAACTTAAATCCTCTATCTACGAGTAAAACCAATTCTAAACTGAACGCGCCTCCTTTTGTTAAAGCCAATGAAATCAAAATCTGATGTGGTTATGATTTACATCTTTAAAGACGCATTAGGTAAAATAATAATCATTATTCATTCATCATAAGAATGTTAGTAATCATAATTATAACATCAACATTTGTTAACTAAAACCATTTTACTCGAACACGAATGGCCGCCCAGATGTTATTTCCGCATAACTTCCTAAATACGAACTCTACCTGTATAATATTATACAGATAATTAAGGTCCAAAGGCCCGTCGCCAGCTACAAATAGCGATTGTTATTAGTAAGCAGTGCAAGGCTTTATGCATAAACTATATCTAATACTACCGGCTTTGGCACATTCTCAGAATATGCGACGCAATGTGCAAGATAGAACTTACGGCTAGAGTGTGGGACACGTCATAAGCGAGAGCGATTTATTACTACTCTGCACGAGTACCTACAAAAATTGGTGTCTTTGTTTTCGCAAGTAGGTACTTTTTCATTCTATTTTATCTATGAGAGAAAGCCCGTGACCAGCCGTTTGATGTGATGAGGTGTGTCTATTATTAATATTATTATCGTATTACCATATTAGATGCTGCACTTTGAAAGCACACATAAAATATACAGTAAAGAAAAATTGTGAATAAAATACATGCGGGTAATAACTCGATGGGCTGAGAGAGAAACTTGATATATTTTTTTATAAAACAAATGTTTACAATAATGGTTTCGAACCCTCCTGTAAAATTAAAAAAAGTGTGTTACTATTTCATACAACGGTTTTAAAAAGAAAGTTAAAATTAATTAAGTGTATTAATCCTAAAAATATACTCAAAATCAATGGAAGATGTCGATCCTGTATCGAGTTTAAATATTTAAGAGGCATTTGAACGGCTTTTATATTGCATATTCAGCGCCATCTTAAAACATGCCTCTTATTTCATTACCGCCCAAAAATTTCCTGTAGAGTATTAGGTTAGGCATGGCTCATCTTATTTCTGTATCACCAGAAAATAGGGCATTCAGTTTATAACTTGTACCACAAGCAATGTAAAACAATCGTAAATATTGAATGAGCTGCTTACTTTGGGATAGATGCAGCTGGGTCCAATAAGTTTGCTCGAAACTGCAGCGTAGCCTTGACCAACGGAACACTATGACAATGTGGTCCAGGGTATGTAAATGAGTATAAACATACACACAAATGTTATAGCTGTTTTAAATATACATAAATACGAATTTCATAGTCTGTAAGCATAAGTTACGTCCGTTATTTTGTTTTTAGTTTGTATGGGAAATTTGATAGCGCTCAATGAGATGATAGCTCGGGGCCATATTTAATAAGGTTCACAAAAGGTTGGCTGAGTCTATCGTCGATGGTACAATAAGTTCAGTGTTAGTAAATTAATTTAATAAGTAGGTAAGTATAACACAACAATGTTTAACTTTTAGAAAGGAGCCAAACTGGCCTCAGTTAGGCGAAGCAAGAAAATATGTACATACCATTAAGATGTTTTTTGAGAATATTTTTTTTTTAATGTTACCTGTCAGTAATACGTGGTCGATCGATGCAACCCGCCCTTAACACTTTCACTGCCAGGAACCCGCCTAGGACGCTTTGTTCGTAGGCGCTTTCCGCTACATACGGGGAACCACGGGATCGGCTACGGGCGTATCATTCTTGACAATGAACCATAACCACAGCTTCAAGAAAAAGTTGATTGTATTATCAACTTAGACATTTTACGAACAAATAATATCAGATTGAAATAGTAAAGGAACAAGTTTCGTTATGCTTGAATTTCTGATCGCGTCGCTTTTGTTTTCCAGCGCAGCTTTTGCGATAAAGGTAACAGTTAGGGTTGGCTCTCGTCACTCTGTCCCTAATCTAAATTCAAGTTCTCCAACTAAGGGTGGGCTGCACCAGTTTTTAACTCCCGACGGAAAAAGAGGGGTGTTATAAGTTTGACGTGTCTGTGTGTCTACGAGTATCTGTCTGTGTGTACGTGTGTGTGTGTCTGTCTGTGGAATCGTAGCTCCTAAACAAATGGACCGATTTAAACTTGATCGAGACGGTTCTTAGCTACGTTTCAACAAAGTCGGTTCAGCCGTATTTGAGATATTGAACTTTGAAATGAAAATCTCCGGGGTTTTTCAACTTTTCTAAGTTGTAGTTTTACGATTACAGACCAATTAACGTTAAAGATGGCGCAGGTAGCTGTCACCCCATAGAAACTTGTTACACTTTCCATGCATTCAGATTTTAACGAACACTGTTTTCGATTTTACAGACGGTTTGGGGCATTAATTTAATTACCCTGATACCCATTTTTCATCACCTTATGTTGGCTAACTTTATACTCTTCAGCTTGAAAATCTTTTATAAGTATAAGTATCGTATAAGTATAACGACGTCAAAGGATTATAAAAATAAAATAGGTATAGTTTACTTGTATGTAATTAATGCGATTCAAAGTTTTTTGAAGATTTAATACAATAAATACGAGGCAACATCGTTTTATTTCAATGAGTACCATTCCCAGACTCCGACGAGTTATTATTTTGCTCATTATTTATTAGTAAGCCAAGCTATATTAATGAACAATAAACATTAAACAGTGGTTTTCAAATAACAAATTTATTTATCGTATGGCGGTTACACACTGGTACATATATGTATTCGTATTGATGTCGCTGATAAAGTTCCAGTGTGCGCTGCGAGGTTCAGAAGGAACAGTGCAGCTGCCGAGGTTGTTCTTTTAGCACCACCCGGAGGTCACGTGTAGGGTTTCTAGGGTAATTCCTACGGACGTAGAACAATAACAAATTAAGTGACACATATACATTGTAGGTTCTGAGTGTAAGTACTTGCAGCACTGCAACTCGCAATTTTTTTTCGTTTGGTTGCTTCAAAATTAGCCTATGGACACCGGGGCAAAAAACGTTCAAACCGTCTTAGGTTCAGGAGAAAGCGGCAGCCCTACTGAAGCTGCGTACAAACGAGTTATTTTCTCAACAATGCCTTTACTTCAGCTATACAATAGCCTGGATTATTGCACAATCAGCGCTGACGTTACTACAGCTGTAAACTTCCTCGAAGACAATACTAGATGACGGAAGGAAGATAGAGAGATAACTACTACTTCAGGCAAAATACGGTTTCGAAAAACATTAATTTATAATACCGTTTTTTTCTTTGTTTCATTTTAAACTCTACAAATTTTACATCCGGAAGTAATTATATGTATAGATTTAAATGAAGCATGAATTGTCTTTTTTGTGTTATGTATCTTGAATATTATAGAGCAAATGTAAATGAACCAAAATAAAGATAAAACCATTTAAATTAATATTTTTTCTGACTTTTCGAAGGCTAGTTAAGGCGCTGTATGCAGCTGTGCATCGAAAAAGTGCCTTTTCCAAACCGATTATTAGTATACTAGTACTATTGCTAGAGATCCAAATTTTTGATATGTATATCTTCAGTTCATTGGCTATGTTCGTGCTTCGTAGAATCACGATTGCTTACAAAAACCTTGATAGATTTTGTCTTTCAAAACAGTGCTTTTTTACCACCAAACTCGAAATATCTCAAAAGTTATTTGGAACATCACAATGAAATTTGTTGTGATAGGTAGTTTTTTGGTAGATATATCTACCTGCTTCTTAGAAATTTCAATATGTTTGATAATTCAATACATTTGGTCATTTGTCTGAAAAACCGGGTGCCCGCGTCGTACATGCGCGGTGGCGCGTACGATTTAGTACGCCCGTGGCCACTGCCGACGACGGACCTGTGAATGTTTACCTGGCACGCAAATACGCCTTTTTACAGCAATTATTTCGAGTTGTCACGGTAAATAAAAATACTTAAAGGATTAGGAAACGCTAATACATGCTGGAGAACACATTCGAAATGATAGAATAACAAATATAAGGTATCCGATATTTACTACAGTAAAGCGTTTCTACATCCGCACCTAAAACGTATTAATAGGTAGCTGGAGCTTATTGACAAGATGTCAATAAAAATCTTCAGTTATCCTGAATACGTAGAACTGTTAGATAATAAGTAGTCGGGTGTAAATCGGATTCGGACACGAGCACATGGTTGGGGGGGTAATGGTACCAATTATGGACTGTACGAATAATAGATTTATTTATTCATACATAAATATATCAAAAGCATTTAGGGCTATTGCGCCGGATAGCGACTACCTAGTCTAAAGTCGTAAACGAGTTGGTGAACTGAAGTATATTTACTTGCTGTTTAGTAAATTCTATTAAAAACGAGTGCGGAAAAAGATCCTGCCACTCCACCAGCAGCAGGCCACGGCCCTTCCTCATCTTCGTCATATACATACATGCTTACATACGCTACGGCACATCTTTTCGTCCAATATTCCGCAGTGTCTCAAGACGAGAGTCTTTGACCAGTGTGTGTTGCCAGTGATGACATTTGGAACGGAAACGTGGTCGCTTACTATAGGCCTCATAAGAAGGCTCAAAGTCACTCAAAGGGCGATGGAGAGGGCTATGCTGGGAGTTTCTCTGCGCGATCGCATCAGAAATGAGGCTATCCGCAGCAGAACCACGGTAACCAATATAGCCCTCGGAATCGCTTAACTTAAGTGTCAGTGGGCGGGGCACATTGCACGTAGAACCGATGGCCGTTGGGGCGGAAAGGTTCTTGAGTGGCAACCACGTACCGGAAGGCGCGGCGTGGTTAGGCCCAAGGTGGACTGATGACCTGGTAAAGGTCGCGGGAGTCCGCTGGATGCGGGTGGCGCAGGACCGGCGATTGTGGCACTCTTTGGGGGAGGCCTATGTCCAGCAGTGGACGTTTTTCGGCTGATATGATGATGATACATACGCTCGAAAAACATAAACTTCCTTCTGAGGCAGTCGGGTACAAAGTACTACAGGGTGTTCCCCTATACAGCTGCAAAACTTTGCCAGCTGTTTGTGCACATGATACCCATCACAAAACACTAAAGTATGCCGTTTCACATCTGGCACTCACTCTGCCGCCGCTGCTTCTCTAAATAAATGCCTCTCTAAAAAAAGCTAATAAATGTGACGTTATCTAAGTGAACATATCTTTTGTCGGTATGGAGTAATTGATATGACTCAGTCACTCACTCACTCATCAACGCACAGCCGAAACTACTAAGACTAGAGAGTTGAAATTTACACCAGAACTACCTTTTACAACGTAGGCAACGCTTAACAGGATTTTTGGAAATTCCACCCCTAAAGGGGGTAAATAGGGGTGCAATGTTTGTATGGGGGAAACTTTATTTTTAGAGCTAGAGACTTAATTTTTTGTATAAAGATTACTTATTAGAATACAGATTAAGTACTTTCAATTTAATTCAATTTATTTTGTTAAACATACAAAATATAAGACCTCTATGCTTTACCCACAATGTAGGTTTACAAAATATTCTTTTAGCCAGCAGCAGCAGTAGCAGTTATATTTATAAAAATAAAAAAAAAATCAAAATTGGTGTTAAATACTTCAAACACATGTCAAAATCTCTCAAAAAATACTATAACTAAAGAATACTATAACTAAGGAATGTCTAGAATGGAACCATGTTATGTCGTAGGGTCGTTTAAGTAATATTTAATGGTATAATAACACTTTTCAATCAAATATGAAGTCAATTGTCTTTTAAATTTATTAATATCCAGTGTTTTAATTCAGTCTGAAATTTTATTGAAAATGTTCGGTCCCATTCCCAAGATTCCACCTCTGATTAGCGCTGTGTTGTTGCTACCCTGCAAAGTTTTCAATTTATGTTTGTATTGTTGTCTTCTTTTTTTTTTTTAATTTATAAAGTTTGTTAGAGAGATTTCATTCTTATAATTGACCCTAACGATCGATGCTATAAAAGTACAGGGTGCAACTTTTAAGATTTTAGTCGGTTCGATTACCGGGTGCGACAAGCGAAATTTTAAAAATCTTTGAATGCAGTTTTCTTTCTTTAAAAAAATAAAGGAATGTTTTCTTTGAGCAAAATTTTCTATCAACAGTATTAAGAGTACTTCCCCTTCAGGTGGCATTACAAAATTCCACCCTGTATATATATTTATTTAAGCTTTATTTATTCCATATTGTTTGTGTTAGTACATATTTACTAAATCTAAAAGATTTATGCCATTTTTCTTTCTTATATGGGCCCCATTCGGGTAAAAGCCATATATCGCCAGACATTAGGAGAAAAGATGGGCACTGGAATCAACAATCTGGTCAGGGCCGAAGGCAATAGAAAGAAAGGTAGACGACGAAGACGTTGGACCAATGACATAACTGAGGTCGCCGGACCTAAAGTCTGATTTTTATTCGCACGGAAAAAATGTAAACAAAGTTACGTCAATGTCAAAGTGACATTGCAGGGGATGTTAAAGTATGGGCCAGCAAAAAATATTAATTTATAGTAAGTAGTTAGGATGTTCATATATCTTACCAGATTTCTTTGGAGGAGTAATATTTTCGTTTTCTTTATACTCTTTGAGTACCTACTGAGTATACTGTGGAATCTGCTATTCCCAATATTTGAGCCGCTTGTTTCGCACAGTCCACTTTCGACCAATATTTATCGGCCGGCCAATTGTGGTAAACGTGTTTATATACGTTTAACACCATATTTTTTTCCATCTCCGATAAAGTGCACGTAGTCTTTTTTTCACTGGAGACAACGTATTCTCTTCCTTTGACCGAGAAGTACTCGGACCAGGCTCCATCCTTCCAGACGATTATTAACAAAAACACAACGAAAAACGTAACTATGAACAACGTCACAACACTGTAAAACAATAAAAACTCAACAATAACACAAATTTAACAGAACAGAATCACTAGAAAGCGCACGGGAGTAATTCAATCTAGAAGTGAGTCACGTCACAACAAGATTAATACACAAGCGGCCCACAGATTAATAACCCGGGCTTGTCAAAACAGTGATACCAGTGCAATAAATAAATTTTGCTAAGGAAACCAATTTTCTCCTTTTAAATCCATATGATGAACTGTTAATATCTTAATTATGTTAGTAATCAACAAATTAAACAATTTGATCATGAATAAAATATAAAGATTCATTTTTAAAAAATTTGATTTCTTTAAAAAAAAATATTTTAAATATCCCATATGCTGCTAATGTTTTTCGTTAGCGGCCACACCTTTGTTTACATTTATACTGTGCGAATAAAAATCAGACTTTAGCTGGATGCAGTTGGCTAAAGACCGAGAAAAATGGCATGAGATCGAGGAGGCTTTTACCTTAATTTACATTTGCTTTAAAAATTACATATTCAATATAAATAAATCAAACAAAAAAAGACAATTCAAGCTTAATTTAAATTTATATAATTACTTCCAGTTGGAAAAATTGTTGGATTCTTGAATAAAGCATCTTGGAATAACGATTAAAAATGAAATATACAAAAAAACGCTATTATAAATTAATGATTTTCGAAACCGTATTTTGCCTGGAGTATAGAGTCAAGTAACAAGTGTAAGTCCAATCTTGTTGGCTTGTTGAGAGTATCAAGGTCCATCGCGGTGGCCGCTGGTCGAGGTAGCAAGGTAGGCAGCACGCGCCGCGCGAGCGCAGTGACATAACACGTTTAGGTATTTAAGAGACAAATTGAAATTGTTCTTTTTATATGATGTTTGGTCAAATTACATTTTTTAATAGACATAGTCATGTACTGAAGAACTTGCTGGTTTTAAAATAACCACCCTGTATAATAAAATGCTCTTCTGACTAACAGTGGTCTAATTATCCAGTTTTTGATCAGTCAGTCATACATAATGTAATATAGGTAATAATATAATTTGCCAGGAGATAAATAGATGAACATAGCTATTTGTTTATTATTTTTGATGGTTTCTTAAGCGGGCGTTAACCGGCGCTATAACTTTACCTAGAAGTAATCGATTTTATTTCGGTTTAAAAAAAACTGTAATATATTAGTACAATCCATAATTGGTCACCCTTTGGAAGTGAAGATGTACTATTATTTTATCAGTTCTACGTATTTGGAAAACGGAAGCACCCACCTAGGAACTGGGAAAATGCTAGGTGGATTGATGGTGAAGAAATATTTACTAACATATCTTTGGAAAGTAAGTGTCCATAATTGATGTCATCATACTACGATGCACTTAAGAATTATTTCTTATTTTCTAAAAAAATAGATTTAAATAAATAAATAAATAATAAATATTTGGGGACAATCTTACACAAATCAACCAAGATTTGAAAAATAAAACAATTATTCAAGATGAAAAATATGATCCGCAAAAACGAGCCGAATACGGATGCCAACAGAATAAGGCCGTTAGCGGGGTGCGCGGGACGCGCGTCTCCCACTCCGTCTGCCTCACCTCCGCAAATACCTAAAGATCGTCTAATAAGAGCGCCCTGAAATTTTGTTGGATTTTGTCGCTATGTAACTACTTAATTGATAATATATACCCATTACATAGAAAAAATCAGCTATTATAAATTATTTCCAAATTTGTCATTTTTTCCATTCAAGTTGTCAGTTCATTGCCTGGACTATACTAAGAGAGATAGTAAACAGCGGAATGTCATCCCACTATTTTTTTTAATCATCCATTTTCTATAAAGAACTAAACAAAATGAAACATTTATACAGCGGACAAAGCCGTAACGCCTTGGCCACGACTTTGGTCTTAAGCGACCTGCGATCAGCGTTTTATCTGTTCATTGCGCGGTCGAGACGCGCAACGCACTGTGGTTAGTTGGGATCACGCGCAATAAACAGATAAAACGCTGGTCGCAGGTCGCTTAAGACCAAAGTCGTGGCCAAGGCGTAAAGGTTTAACTGCCGCTGTATTAGCAGCATTTGGAGCAGCCTAAGTAGACAAGTATACAGTAAGGGAAACCCACCACCACCGTAGAACTCTGTCGCAATTGACACACCGCCATCACTCAAACTCGAGTGATATGTCACCTTATTGCGATAGGGTTCTACGGTGGTATGTGATTACATTCCCCTTACTGTACAGGGCTGTTATTCGCTAAGCGTAAATGCGGCTCACCCCGCCGGTTACCCGTTACGTAACTAGACCTCTACCTACGCTTTAATTACTACGCATCGCGGTGTCAACGTATAATTGTGGGTGAGCGTTGAGGTGAGCTTAAAACAAGTTACAGAATAGGGGGCCAGCACGGCTATCACATGACGGCCCGCGAGTCTAATTAGAACGCTTAGAAAGAGTCGAATAGTCTGTGTCGCCGCGACACAGCTCGCGGGTCGTCCTGTAACAGCCATGCAGTCGGTGCAGTAGAGTTCAGAAGTAGCCGAATACCTTGACAAGTTAGTTCTTCGAGCAACACGAAATGGAGTAGGCATTAGCACCATTTCCCCTCTATAAAGTACAAGCACAAAAAATGATAAAGGTGTGCAAGTTTTTTCGGTGTATTGTGTACCCAAAGGGTAAAACGGGGCCCTATTACTAAGACTCCAATGTCCGTCCGTCTGTCTGTCTGTCTGTCATGTCATGAACCGTGATAGTTAGATAGTTTAAATTTTCACAGATGATGTATTTCTGTTGACGCTATAACAACAAATACTAAAAAGCGGCAAATTCGCACATGAAGGGTTCCGTTAAATAAATTGCTTTTTATGATTTATGACGTATTAAAAAAAACTACTTACTAGATCTCGTTCAAACCAATTTTCGTTGGAAGTTTGCATGGTAATGTACATTACATTTTTTTTTTAGTTTTATCATTCTCTTATTTTAGAAGTTACAGGGACACACATTTTACCACTTTGGAAGTGTATCTCGCGCAAACTATTCAGTTTAGAATAAAATGATGTTTGAAACCTCATTATCATTTTTGAAGACCTATCCATAGATACCCCACACATATGAGTATGATGGAAAAAAAAATTGTTTTCAGTTCTAAGTATGGGGAACCCCAAAATTTATTGTTTTTTTTTTACTTTTGTGTGAAAATCTTAATGCGGTTTAAAAATACATCTACTTACCAAGTTTCAACTTCTTATAGTTTCGGAAAAAAGTGGCTGTGACATACGGATGGACAGACATACAGACATGACGAATCTATAAGGGTTCCGTTTATTGCCATTTGGCTACGGAACCCATAAAAACAGAATTAAATAAATGTTTTAGGGGGCTTCCATCCAACAAACGTGATTTTTTTGCCGTTTTTATAGATAATAGTACGGAACCCTTCGTGCGCGAGTCCGACTCGCACTTGGCCGGTTTTTTGATGTTTTAGTGTCATCATTACAGTTTTGTTTTTGCATTTGTGTGCAAGGAGCTACGATGAAACAGACAGACACACACACACCCACACACACAGAGACAGACAGACACATCGCACGGACTCGCGCACGAAGGGTTCCGTACCATTCATCATCATTATCATCATATCAGCCGAAAGACGTCCACTGCTGGACATAGGCCTCCCCCAAAGAGTGCCAAAATGACCGGTCCTGCGCCACCCGCATCCAGCTGACTCCCGAGACCTTTACCAGGTCATCAGTCCATCTGTCCGTACCATTATCTACAAAAAACTATTTTATTCTGTGTTTTTAGTATTTGTTGTTATAGCAGCAACAGAAATACATCATCTGTAAAAAAATCAGCTGGAACTATCACGGTATCAGTGAGATACAGCCTGGTGACAGACAGACGGACGGACGGACGGACAGACGGACAGCGGAGTCTTAGTAATAGGGCCCCGTTTTACTCTTTGAGTACGGAACCCTAAAAAGAAGAGGCAAAATGATAGGACACCTAATACGGGCTGACAGCATCTTTCTAAATATCTTGGAGGGCAAGGTCGAAAGAGAGGCAAAGGAAGGGCCCCAGGCATACTTACACCAAATAAAAGAGAAAGTTGCTGTCGAATCATACAAAGACGTCAAGAGGCTTGCAGAGTACAAAATTCAGTGGCGGTTACTCCACCGACAAGAGCTTAGCTATTAAAAAGTGATGATGAGACTTTCTAGCTAAGACGCAGCGTGAGTAGACAGGACCGACCACTGTCGCACTCTATGGGGGAGGCCTATGTCCAGCAGTGGACGTCTTTCGGCTGATTTGATGATGATAATGAAACTTTTTACAAGGACAGCATCAATTATATGTATGTCTGTAAATATTTTATTGTATGTAATGACATTACCAACTTAACCAATTTTGTCTGTACCAAATAGGTAAAGTTGGTACACAGGCAAACTTATCCCTCTCATAATAATTATCACACTCATAGAAATTTCCACTCCCCTTTTCACCCCTTTCAGGGATGATTTCCTTCTTACTCTCAAACAAAAAAATACCACTTGATTACAATTCTAATATACAATGGTCTTTAGCGATTGTTTCAGTTTTCGGTTTTAACTTTTATCCATGGTGTAACGAAAGTTACACATATAAAATGTATGGGTAATTGCCGTTACACAATGGAAAAAAGTTAAAGCGTAGATTAGATTAAGGCTCTTAACTATGTTATTTTTTTTGCAATTCACCCACAAACGTACAGTCTGTATATACAGGGTATAAGCGACACACCATGTTTATGCAGACTGTATTCGTATCTCCATAAAACTGTCCCAACAAACTTACCTGGCACTAGCTCGCAACGTCGCAACACTTACAGCATAGACAAAGGGGTCGTAGATCCAAATCCACGATAGTGATCTCCAATTTAACTTTACCGATTCGAGTTTTGCTCAACAATACAAGTGCAGGGCGCGAGTCGTTAACTTTTCCAATATATTCGTGGATCGAGTACGGACAAACGAACAGTGTCTCTGAGTTAAGGTAAAACGGTTGGAGATTTGTGGAAGATCGTATTTTGTCTTAGCCAAACTGAGGGTAGTAGGTATCTACTTGTATTAATTTTCGAACGAGCACACTGCTATTTTCACAATGCTATTCAGAAAAGAGTAATTTGCCCTCTAGGGTATTCAATCTCGATCCGAAGCGAGATATCGTCCATAGATATTTTACGAGACCGAGTCTCGTACAATTTTCTCGCGAAAATGCGAGATTTAACCCTCCATATAAAACACAGCATTACAAAAGTTTCATCTACCTTCGGCCGCGTACGAAACCGCAAGTTCGTAACCAGTAACGATAGAAGATTTTTTATTCGTTAGAAAGAAACCAGTTGCGATCGAAGATTTTTTATTCTGTGTACGAAACCAATGGCGACATTCTTTTTCGTATTTCTACAGTTACTCTATAATTACGATTATTAAAAATCGAGGCATCCGCATGTTTGTAATTACAAGCTTCCATTCATAGGGTACGGTGGCAGCTTACCATCAGTGGCATGTAAGCTGCTATCCCAAAGACGACATGGTATTATTAAAAGTAATTACACCACAGACATGCAAACATGGTTGTAAAGGGGCTGACAGGATGGCGATGTTTAAATTTCCTGCGTGTTTGTCTTGCACTTTACATGGGATCCTGTCACAGCCGCCCAGGGATTCAACGGGTGTCGATAACCCCAAGAGGATATAAACGTGTAAATCTGGCTTAATGTTTGTTTAAATACTCTTTAGAATCAAATACCTACTTCAGAAAAAACGGCACCTACTTTGCGAATAAAAAAGAAATCAACAATTTTCCGTCCTAATGAATTAAATCTTTAATTTCTGGTCTTCATCCATATAAGAGGTTTTACTTACATTTACATTATTTATTAGGTTACGTTACACAATAAAAAGCTTACATATCATTTTACACACAAAATAAACTGACATATAGAGGAAATAGTACAAGTATTGGACAGTCAAACCTACCAGCTATCATTTTCATTTTCCTAAGGACTAGTTACCGAACTTTTCAAGGAGCGTTACTTTTTAAGGAGCTCAACTGTTATTTTCTCATACAAAACAATACATTTAGACGTTCCTAACAAACACGCTGATGTGTTGATTCCATGTATTCTAAACAGTGTTCCGAGCCTTCATCAGGGCTAACGCCTTAGTCTTCAAGGCTCGGCCCGAGAATTCCAAATAAACATTGAAAACCTTGCATTCCCTTTAATTCACCTTCTATTCAACAATTTCCATTTTTGTCCAATAACCCGCAACATTTTCGTAACCATTTCCTCTTGTGAGCACAAAGCGGTATGGAATCAAATCGTTCCACCTGGCACGGAAAACAAAAGTCAATCCATTTGGGTACTCGAGACAATGTTACCGGTCCCTTTTGTCTCGATCCTTGGCACAGTAAAGAGGTTGTTAGCAGTAAACTAAGGTTCTTTTTCGTGTACACGTTGGAACCCGACTGCAGACAGCAGCAGCGGACGACGTGTCGCGGCGACACGACTGGCTTAGTATGTATTTCTGTAACGGCGACTCCCGAGGACTAGCTACGAAAGGTATTTCATAGAAATGTATAGAAACGAGTCGTGTCGCCCCGACACGTCGTGTGCTGCTGTTGTTTGTGGTCGGGTTTCAACTCGTATCTTTACTTGGATTTTCGGGAATTGGAAGTTCTATCACGATAATATTTACTGCACAAACATGAAAATGTTTTTGTAGTAAATTAGTAAACGGTTAGACAGTGATGATTGAAACCGTCCTGAGTATTTAAATACAAAATGGTTGAAAAAAAAATAGTTACTCTTCATTATGTTTTTTTTTCAATAAACCTTTCATGTGTTGTGGAAGAGCGGAACTTCCTAAATATCAATAGGTAGTTATCACTTACTAGGAAGTTGAAACCTTACAATAATCAATGTAATAAAAATAATTAATTATAAATTTACATTACAAAGAAAAAATCAGCTATTATAAATTATTTCCAAATTTGTCATTTTTTCCATACAAGTTGTCAGTTCATTGCCTGGACTATTTCTTATGTACGTTGAGATAACGACGCCCCTTTCGGCTATTGTAACGAATACTGCGTCTAACGTGTAGGTATTCGTAATTTACAAAATGACCGCCAGTTTACTATGCTAAAACTTTCTACTACGATTTCTAAGTCCATAACAAAAGTTTCAAATTGCATAATTACATAGGCTTCTGGTAACGTTTTTCAAATGCTTACCTACTCGTCCCCAACTTCGTCTGCGTTCAATCCCTGCGATGTGACCACGAGGAGACTGCAAACATTCCTCCCGTTCCATTAACTAATTGTTAATTATCTCTCCCCTGTCTCCCCTCAAGGAACGATGACATCTTGATGGAGATGCCGTATTAATATTTTTTACAAAGGAAGGGGAAGCTGGGGTATACTGGTTTTGCTCTTTTTTGAGTGCTCGTGATTAAAATTTAGTGACGCTTTAGATTTTTTTTCTTGTCTGTTGCATGGGCTTCTCTTCACATTAGCTTTATCCGTGTTGCATCTTGAAGAATAAGCGTAGCTACTATAATTAACAAAAGCTGCTATTTGATCATCCAATCCTGAAAGGTTATTTATATATGACTTCGGCCCTATATCACAAAGACTGTAACTTGTAGTGCAAGCTGAAGCTTCTTTTGAATTCCTTTTATTAGAAAGAGAAATCCGCTTATTTAATAGACTTCAAAAAAGGAGTAGGTTATATTTTCCACTGTATGTATTTTATTTTTTTAAAGTATGTTCGCCGATTTCTCCGTCAATTGTGGACCGATTTCTGAAATTCTATTTTTATTCGAAAGAGTATACTTCCGAGGTGGTCCCATTGTCACCAAATCGGGATCTGATGATGGGATCCCAGGGAAATTGAGGGAAACCCTCCAATTTTATAGGCACGCATGTAGTGATGATTGTAATTTTCTATTATAATTCGTGCATTTACCTTCGGAAATCGCAATTTTACTGTAGACCACAGATGACTTATGGAACTCCTCAAAGATGTTAAGTTCGTCAAAGATTCTGACATGATTCCGTTGAAATAGCAACTCATGAAGTGGTAATTCTCAGATCCTTTAGGAATCGACGGAACTCCTCAAATATTATCAGCCCACAGATAGCGACTTGGGTTTTTTCAGTAATAATCAATGCATTTGCTCTCGGAAAGCAGTTCATGTGGTAAATTGGAAAGGATATGTGGAAATGTTCTTGTGTGGCTTGGCGAAGTACTGAATTGAAGTCAGTTTAAACTTTGTTTTTAAAGTATCGTAAAACCACACAATTATAGTCCAGTAGGTCAATCACGTAACGCATTGTACGCGCGTCTGACAGTAAAATCACAATCTAACTGTAATTTTTCCATATAAAATTGACATTTAGACCTTACAGACGCGCGTAAGAAAAGTTACGTGATCGACCCACTGGTCACCCAACTATGGTCCAAATCAATTCTCTTATTACTTGCTCGGGTGGGACTATTTTCATAGATTAACATAAAGTAAGGCAATATAATAACACAAATTTTAATAAAAACGTATAAAATTACTAATACGAAATCGGTATTGATAGAAACGAATGAGTTTACTTTTGGGCCATAGTTGGGGTAGAGGACTATAGTTGTGTGGTTTTACGGTAAATTATTTACAAGTTACGATAGCCTTTGGGAATATGTTCCTTATTGGGATTAGATTTGTCCACCGAGTGGGAAACTTGTTTCTTAGGAGTTTTCGAGCCTCAAAACCCTCTGACGTGGCTTCACGACTGATGCAACTAGTTCTGTCGTATGGTAACCCCTAACAGTGTGGTCTATTCGATTACCATTGCGAAAAATGAGACTGCAGTTTATGTTATTTTTTCGTGGGGAAATGCATTTACACATCCCGCCTGGCTGGGGAACCAGGACGGTTATGACGGACTCCCGGGAACCGCCCGGACTACCGTCTAAAACCCCACGGTGCTCTACGCGCTGCTACAGGTTACTATATATATATGAATTTCAAACAGACTAAATCTATTGAAAAGCCAGACGCCAAACATTCTTTATTTGCCGTTAGACTCGCTAACTTGCACCCTAAAACACAAGACATAACGACAGAAGGCTGGTAATAATATTTTTAAACTATTATATTCTTCCTTTTTCAATCATTAGTTAATCTGTCTTTTTAATTAAACTAAAAATCACCCTTTACGTACGTTTTAAATTTATACTAATATTAGAACAAAGCAATAACTTCCATTAACTAGGCAGGTACATAGATTGAACCAAACGATCCTTAGTTCAGAAATAATGCCTAAAGATGCAGATTACAATCCGGTTAGGTCGAAATTCTTTTTTTTGCATCGTCCTTGTATTTCGTAATAAACGTCACGTTTTCCCCTTTGGGGTGTGGAAATCATAACAACATTCCATCCTAATATAATAATAGTTAAAGTTTGTGAGCTTGTAGGTAGCTTTGTAAATTTGGATGCAGGAGATAATCTCGGGAACTACTATAATTACCTACTTCAAATATAATTTACTTAATTAATTATATAGGATGGGCCTTCTCGGCTCCGTTTGCGTTCTGCGGCTGTTATAGTCTTAAATAAAATAGCAACTAGTATTATAAAACTTTCAAGATAACCAAAGCCCTTCTGTATCCGTACTCTCTTACACCAAGGCGCACCGACACATTGCATACTTCGAAACTTCGTAGGTGTTTGTAAGGGGTGTTCAGCTCCGGCTAGACGAACGATACGTTGCAGGGTTTGCTTGCGCATATTGAGAGGGCCGGTCAACTGGAGACCAGTACATTTCAGCGACATCGGTAATTTCTCGGTAAAGGACAAAACACCCCGCATACAAATACTGCACCGCCAAATGCAGAAGTGGCCTTCTGTTAGTCAGTCTGACTGCTTGTTACCTTACACGCTTAAACCACTAAACGACGATTTTGATGAATTTGCTAGAAAGATAGTTTACATCCTGGTGGATATTGGATATCTTTTACCCGGAAAACACGGAATAAATTCTTAATTTAGGGATGACTTAAAGGTTGGAATTTGTATTTAGGTGTGATTCTAAAATGCTAGTTAAATTGTAAGTCGCAGACAGAGAAATATTGATGTTACTTTCTAACTGCGACGACGTAATAAAAGGATGTTCCTTAATTTACCACAGATAATTTTCAAGAAAAGTGGTTAGTCGTTTTAACTGATGCCCGTATCTTTTCCTTTAAAGTTAAACTCATAAAATATATATGTAGTTGGATATCATGAACAGTAGAGGGGTAATCACGTAACGTTCCAAACGCGCGTTACGACAATTGAACTGTCATTTTTCCATATAAAAAGTGACATTTAGACCTACCCGACGTTCGACCTGTAGATCTACCTGACGCGCGTACAATGCGTTACGCGATCGACCTGCTAGTCGACAACGTAACGCATTGTGCACGCGTCAAGCCGATTTAAATGTCACTTTTTGTATGGGAAAGTGACATTTGAGAGTTGTCCTAACTTGGGTTCGAAAAGTTACGTGATTACCCCTCAGATTATGTATTAATCAAATGGATAATAGGCATGATTCCTTATGTTAAAATTAATAGGTAACGTAGTGTTGTTAAACCATCAAATAAATATAATTAAGTATAAACTATATAATATATATTATTAAAAATAAAATCATAAAAAGATATGGACCTTCAAAGTTTACATTAAATAATGCATTTGTTTTGTCCAAGAGTAAATTTAAAGCTACCAATAGAATCCTTACGCTTTTATAGAAACAAAATTGTACCATAACTATGTACCTAAACGCAGTATTTCACAAGTGAAACAGCAATTTACTTGATTTCCCATACAAAGATTAGTACAAATAACAGGTGTGACGTCATATCAATTAGTATGTTGCGTTTAAGTCTGCCGCCAGCGAGGTCAATATTTGTCTAAATTTTTGGGTATTTATGTTCTTTAATTGTAGTTGCTCCCATAGAATTATTTAGTCCTCTCCAAAAACTGGTTCGAATGGCATCATAAAAAAAATTTGTCATCATCCCTATTCATAATCTCAGATTCACTGTAGTTAGTAAAAATCGCTTTATAATGGGTGACGATAAGTAGGTACAGCGTTTGGAACGCCTTTACATTTTCCTGAGAATCACCCTATGTGCACTGAATTTTTACCTGTACTTTATACATCTTTCCGATCCGGGCAGGTAGTTTCATTCAGCTAAAAGCATGAGGACATTAAACCACTGCGGGGTCAGTGGCCTCAGGACCTTTTGGGCCCTCGGAGACTAATGTAAATAGAAAGTTTTTCAGACGACCGAGTTGTAGGTATTTTTTTGTTGGTCCACGGAGAACTTTCGGTGAACAACAGATATGTATTGACAAATTGGAACTCATTTTTAGTTACAGTAAAATATCGGGATGGATATTGTTGAGTAAGTAAATGAAGCGCAAATTTTTTTTTTACTTCTCATGCTCGCAAAGTTCACCCTTGTGCTGGATGTATGCTGCACAAAATGCCACTTTTATGCTCTAGTGCACAAAGTAAAATTGTTTTAAAGACTAATATAATCGGGCCTAACAGCCACATTACACAATTAAACTTCGTAGAATAAACTTGTCATTTGATTTGATTTGCTTTAATAAATTTCACATCCGTGTTTTCCATTACTAAATTAATAAAATCAGGTAAAATAGGAGTCAATTATTATTCAATAACGTATCGAACCATTAAATGACTTGGCAGTATGAAGTACCTAAGTCTAATATCACGTGTCGAAAATTAAACATAAAAACTTTAAAAAGTTAAGTGACTTTATCCCCTCGACTTAACTATCCACCCTCGCCAGCGGCTCGGGTGAATATCCTTACTTTCAACTATATCGAAAATTTTTGAAAAAACGATGGCCACCCGTATTTATAATTTCCTGGAAAAGTTTAATCTCTTAGATCCCAATCAGAATGGCTTCCGTAAAAAACATTCAACTACCCTCGCGGTATATAAATATGTAGATGAAATTCTAAATTACCTCAGAGATAAGCAATATGCCATAGGTATGTTGCTAGATATGACCAAGGCATATGATAAAGTCTCACACACTGTACTTTTAGGAAAATTATATGGGGTAGGTATACGAGGTGAAGCTTACAATTGGTTAAAATCATATCTCGAAAACAGAGTTCAAAGCGTTCAGATACAACACTACAATAAAAAAACGGGAGAACTCGCTAGTATCTTATCAAAGCCTCTAATAATAAATAGCTCAATAACACAGGGAAGCGTTCTCGGATGTATCCTATTTGTAGTATATATTAATGATTTACCAAAAACTACGGAACATCACTGTACCCTATTTGCGGACGATGTTTCTCTGTTATTCAGATGCCCGAAACATTACAACATCAATAGCGATATAAAAAACACGCTAACAGACTTTAACGACTGGCTACGCGAACACTGTTTATAACTTAATATGAACAAAACTAAGTTAATACAATTCAGGCCATGCCAAAAAATACCTCTAGATTTGGCACATGTATCTAACGAAATCGGTATTGAAGAAGTTAGTACATTTAAGTTATTGGGCCTTACAATTGACACAAACCTAAATTGGAAAAAGCATATTGAAATTACAAACAACAAGTTATCTCGTTTCATATATGCGCTAAGTGTACTTAAGAGAAATACTTATATTGAATGTGCATTATCGGCATATTATGCGTATGCATATGCATGGCTGCGATATGGCATTATCTTATGGGGAAATAGCACTGACGCCCACGACTTGTTCGTAGCGCAAAAAAAGTGTATACGCATAATAGCAAACATACGCTGCCCGGAAAGTTGCCGACCCCACTTTGTCAAACTTAAGCTGCTAACCCTACCGTGCATTTATATACTGGAAGTAGCACTGTTTGTAAAAAAACATCTAACTCAATACACATTTGTTAAAAGCGTCCGTCGAAATAACCAATTAGCCCTCCCGGAAGCTAAGCTGAATATGTATAAAAGTGGACCTCATTACCAATCAATAAAAGTCTACAACAAAATCCCTGACTTCATAAAAAAAGAGGATAAGTTTAATAGTTTCCGCAGTAGACTTAAAGATTGGCTAATAAGTAAAACATATTACTCGTATCAAGAATTTATTACAGACATCCTTAAATAGTTTAATAGTACATTTACAAATTACAGCTCAAAATAATAAATTGACATTAGAATTACATAGGTATATACAATTATCAAATAATGTTTTAGTTAATAGATGTAAATAAGTAGCTATGTTTAGATATAGTATGTGACCTAGCTAGTAATTAGAGGAAGATTGAAATGCATGTGCATGATTAATAAAATAACTGCCTAAGGAAAAATTAAGGAATGTTAAGCATATAAATGGCATGTAATTAAATAAAACTAAATATAAATTGCTACGCCCTATCAGGGCCCATATGGAACTCATGTACCTATTATAAGATCTGTACAACTATGGATGCAATAAATGATATTGATTGATATTGATTAATTGGATATAAACGTCTCAGGTTAAATGGCTCGTTTTATGCGCTTGTTGTACAATCTACTATTTCGGAGAAATTCCTTGTCGGCCCTATGCAAAACAAAGGGATGATACGAGTGTGTGTTTTTGTTTTGTTTAAAAACCACTAATTTCTTTTTTCGATAAACCTCACTTGACCGTCTAGGTTTTTCTCTAGCAAGCTTAATTTCTGATAATAGGTTTACATTTTCATTTATTCTTAAATCGAACGAGACAAAACAAATGAATATCTAATTGCTACGAGGATATATCAAGATAACAAGTATAACAAAATAATAAAAACCGACCAAGTGCGAGTCGGACTCGCGCACGAAGGGTTCCGTACCATTATCTATAAAAAACTATTTAATTCTGTGTTTTTAGTATTTGTTGTTATAGCGGCCACAGAAATACATCATCTGTGAAAATTTCAGCTGGAACTATCACGGTATCAGTGAGATACAGCCTGGTGACAGACAGATGGACGGACGGACGGACGGACGGACAGCGGAGTCTTAGTAATAGGGTCCTGTTTAACTATTTGAGTACGGAACCCTAAAAAAATAAAAAACCGGCCAAGTGCGAGTCGGAATCGCGCACGAAGGGTTCGTACCATTATCAATAAATATATTTATTTTATTCTGTTTTTAGTATTTGTTGTTATAGCGGCGACAGAAATACATCATCTGTGAAAATTTCAACTGGAACTATCACGGTATCAGTGAGATACAGCCTGGTGACAGACAGACGGACGGACGGACAGCGAAGTCTTAGTAACAGCGTCCCGTTTTACTCTTTGAGTACGGAACCCTAAAAAATACCAACTTATAATCGAACGAGGGATCGAAGCAAACGAAGTACTATGCTTCAGCTTGGACCAAAAATTGTTCGGTGTATGTCCGGTGTCTGTCCAGGGCCTGGCCCCGTAGCATGGGTGACCTTATCACGCGATAATTGACAAGGTTGAGCATCCGTCCCTGGCTGACACCGTTCGATAGAACAAGACGACGCTCTTATCTTGTCACTTATCCATGCTACGGGGCCTGCTGTTGCGCTGTGCGGCCGTTCTCTTCTATAGGTCGTATTTGTGAACCGATTTTCATGAAATTTTGTGAGTAGGTTAGTTAATTTTAGTTTTTTTTGGTCGAGTAATTTTTTCAAAATTCAAAAAAAAATTTTTTTTTAAAAGACAGCTTCTCGATTTCTAAATCTTATAGACCTACTAGTTATAAGTTAATTGAAAACTAAATTAACCTTACTTGCCCAATCATAGGAAGAGAAGACGGAACTTCCGTTTGCAAGCCAGCAAGTTATAACTTCATTAAAAACATGTTTAGACTAGTGAGTAAAGTTGTAAATTGTAGCTTCGCTAATCGCGCCACTAAATGGTAAACAAACGTGTTCATATATTTTTACTGATCCTATATACATCGTGTATGTTTTATCAAAATTAGGTCGATGAACCGCACAGACTTCAGTGTTAAATAAAATCGATGTCAGGACACGGTCAAAGGCCAACAACCTAAGGCGTAATTATAACATACATAAAACCCACTTACGTATTAATCAAACATGGAGACCCAATTCCGAGTATTTTTGTCGTATTGAAATTGTGATATAAGTTATATTTTCTTGAGCCGCGGTAGGTATTCGCTGCAGCAAACTGCACTTCATCACAGCACGGCTATCACAACTATCACAAGACGGCGCGCGAGCTCTCTCGATTCTTCTCGCACTATACGTCTCTTTCTAAGTTTTCTAATGAAATAGAGACGGATAGTGAGATGTGTCGCGGCGAGATAGACTGTCCGTCTCTTTCTAATCAGAACGCTTAGAAAGAGACGGATAGCGACCCAACTCGCGGGCTGTCCTATGATAGCCGTGCTGTCAAGGCAAGGGCTAGCCTACGGATATGTTTGATACCATGCCTCGCCTAATGGGGCTGGCAACAGTCAAACTGACAGCACCAATAATGGTCCTTAAAAAAGCTAAATGTGTATGGCGGGAAGTAGTCTTTATTTATTTTTGGGTAAATGACTTTATATTTCGTCCCGAATAGCTCCGAAGTGGGAATCCACCGTTTATCGAAAAAGGCAAAAAAATAAAAGGTTGTGGATTAAAGCCATGATGAAGATTTTTGCCTAAGAATTGTATACGGTTTCCGTTCAAAGTTGGGACGATCAATCCTATGTCTCTCTCTCTCATCGTATGGGATCAAAAAGAGCGCCATCTACAATTAGCTTTAACCGGCCAACCCCATTATTAAGCCACATAGCCATTTGTGTGTGAGTGGGGACACACTGGTATTGAATTGGGATTGGAATGAAATTGTTCATTGCAAAATGGAAGTCATGAAACAACGCTCCGTCTGTCACCGCAACTGCAAAACTAATTAGCAATGATCAAGATCCCTGACCCCGCGAATTAGGACGGAACTTTTAAATTGCTCGCCTAATGACTTTTGTGCTCTCCAAATCGGCCAAACATCCTCAACTTTTAAGTATTCGGGTCCTTTGGACCAAATGACAGTAAATGATGAACATTTTTTTACTGCCCTTTCTGAACAGTCTTTGGAATTTGGTGATAGATTATGTGTCAGAGCGTGCCTATTTAAGGCGGTTGCAACGGTAAGGGCCTATGCAAACTGCGATTTTTTCACGCGCCTTCGATGCGCGTTCCCCTACTATCATCTGCTAGGTAGTAGGAGAACGCACGTCGACGGCGCGTGAAAAAAACGCATTCTGCGTAGGCGCTAAATGTTAAAAATTACTCTTCCGCCTCGAACAAATTAAAACCGCAAGTTCGTAAACAGTTACGATCACAGATGTATGAATATAAGGAGATCGGACATGGCGGCCGATTTGTATAGAGTGAGCCTGTCGCAAGTACATTAACCCACACAACGCCCAAGTAATTGACAAGACAAAGCACGCACACATCTAAAACACACACACTTGTATACCTACACGCTTATTTGACAATAAACGCTCATCATATCAGGCATTTTGGGAAAAAAACGTAATATTCTCTGCGATCAGCACGCGTGCACAGTATGGCAGTGTATGCCCATTGAGCATACAGCTGCGACACGGCCGCCGGCGGCTTGTCCTCTCTCTAGTATTCTATGCTCTGAGGTTACGATAGAAGATTTTTATCCGTTGTACGAAACTACAACGAATAAAAATTCCTGTTTACGAACTTGCGGTTACGTACGCGGCGGAAGGGATACATTCTAGCAATTTGTCACAACTTGCTATAGTATGTTGGAATACTTGGAATAAACCACCAATACATAGGTACACCTTTCATTCTTAACATAGCAAGTTGGTGTGATAAATTGCTAAGTCCGAACCGACTCCTCCTCCTTGCGCCGGGTTCCTCATTGCTGAGGGTCGTAAACTCCCCTATGTGAAGTTAGTCTTTTCGGCACTGTGTCTCTCCGCCTGTTCCAGTCCTTAGCAGCGTGGAGTGCCCTGCAGAAAAAGCTTATAAGAATACTAGTGAACCTAAAACAAATAGACAGTTGTAAGCCGCACTTTATCAAACACAGAATACTCACTCTACCATCCTTATACATCTTAGAAATATGTAAATTTGTCCGCAAATACTCAGAATTCTATACCAAACGAGAAGACACACCTGTACCATATGCATTAAGAAATAAAACCAGATTAATAGCACCACTCTCCCGACTAAAACTCCACTCATCCGGCCCTTTAATAATGTTCATAAAATGATATTATAAACTACCAGTTTTTTTTTTAAAAAGAAAGTAAAGAAAATCAATTTATAAGCCAAGTAAAACAAATTCTTCTAAATAAAGCGTATTATTCTATTAGTGAATACTTAAAAGACAAATTACTTTAACAAAGTAAGTATTATATAACTACTAGTAACCTAACACAAACAAACATTAACTACAATTCGGCTCAAAGAGATTTGTTATAGCTAATTTTATATTACTTTAAGCTTCGTTAGTTTTTAAGTTAGTATTTAATTTCAATACTATTACTTTTGCGATGTCCTTGCAGGGCTCATGTTTGATACGTCCATATTGTAACACCTACCACCTTTATGTAACAACATGAATGCTAATAAATTACTTGATTACTTGATTACTTGCTTCATGCAAGTTGGTATTTAGTGTCGAGCGTATTTGATTGGCCCATCTAAATTCTTAACCGCCCAGAAGAACCTCTTATTCGATTTCAAAAAATCTTTCATCTGCGTATAAAATGGCCTTTCTATATAATATGGACATGAGCTGGGTCATTGTCAGATTTAGGTTCGCGTCTTTTCGGTGGACATTGCCAAAGTTAAGGGCTATAAATCCAAATTTTTGGTTGAACTCTGAATCCGCATAAACGGCGTTGCCCCTTCTATAATTCTATGTGATAAAAACATATTATATGTGAGCGTAAAGCCCTTAACTATTGACCACCGGAAAGATGATTTTTGTTTTTGTGACTGACAATGACCCAGCTATATTTCACCCCGCAGGTTTGTCTGCATATTGTTTTCGAAACGCGAGCGATGCCGCGCGGGCAGTAAGTGATATCCTTATGCTTCAAATTGTTCAGGCCATAATATTTTCTTCCTGTTCTCAAATCACATAATCCATTTGCGACGGCCTTATTAAAAATATCAAACTTAAGAAACAAAAACAATATTTAGCCATAAATAAATGCCCAAATAAAATAAAGTCAGCAACAGCGATCAACTAAGCAACAATTTTCAATGTAAATCTATATAATATTCAATTTAGTTTATAGATAAACGCCGGAGGCTTGAAATATTGCTCAGTGAAACGAACAATTTAACGATATAAACTTACCGGTACCTATGTCCGCTGGAAACATTTTTAATCTTCTTTATTCAGAATCTAGAATATTTTCTCAGGGAACTGGCGGAGATTGCACGTGGTGTCTTATTATATTCCCTGAAAAGTACATTATTTGTGTACTATTTACCTACTAACCCTGACATGTAGTTTTATTTTTTTTGGTTTGTATTATTATGTCATTTAAGTGCTATGATCCAAGTTGGTTGAACAAATATATGAATTATTATTATCAAACTGTGATTAGAATTAGATGGGAAGAAACAGTTTTGCCTTACAATTACGTCAAAGTTTATAATGAACTGACAGCTATTCCATTCCCAAACTCATATCATCGCAGTTGATTTTACAAGATTGGTTAACGTAACAAATGAATAACAATGACAAGTACAGTCAGCTTCAAATGTAGCTCTCTACGCAAAAGAAGAGGTCAAAAGTCTTTATTAAAAGGGAATAAGAGCTTTTGACGTTTTCGATTGCGTAGATACTTTTGATGCTGACTGGCCCAATTGTTACATGAGTAAGCTAAAAGTTTCGTGTCATTTATTAACAAATGTATGTAGGTTTCCTCACAATGCATTTATATTAACACACCAGTAATTTATCCGTTTTCTTTATTTCTGTGTTGTTCTCATATCCCGCATATGGTTATTTTCTGTTTGGCCTGAAGGTTGATTGGAAGAGGATGCCTTAAGGCATTAAGTTCGGCTTTTGTAATTGTTACTTGTTACCATGCAATAAATTTTAAATAAATAAATAAAAATACATTTTTTTTTTTCACTGAAAAGCTAATAGTAAATATCATATGGTATTGCGTTCATAAGCATATCGGAAAACTCATTTGTTTGAGTTACGAGAGTATACGGGATTCGGACTCAAAACCGGCCGTTCAAGGACGCGGCCATATAAAGGCCGCGTCCTTGAACGACTAAATGAGACCCTTTGTAAGTTTGTATCAAATTAAGTATTGACAAGAATTGTTTTTAGGGTTCCGTAGCCAAATGGCAAAAAACGGAACCCTTATAGATTCGTCATGTCCGTCCGTCTGTCTGTCTGTCCGTCCGTATGTCACAGCCACTTTTTTCCGAAACTATAAGAGCTATACTGTTGAAACTTGGTAAGTAGATGTAGTAAGATTTTCACACAAAAATCGAAAAAAAAACATTAAGTTTTAGGGGTCCCCATACTCAGAACTGAAACTCAAATTTTTTTTTTTCATCAAACCCATACGTGTGGGGTATTTATGGATAGGTCTTCAAAAATGATATTGAGGTTTTTAACATCATTTTTTTCTAAACTGAATAGTTTGCGCGAGAGACACTTCCAAAGTGGTAAAATGTGTGTGCCCCCCCCTGTAACTTCTAAAATAAGAGAATGATAAAACAAAAAAAATATATGATGTACATTACCATGTAAACTTCCACCGAAAATTGGTTTGAACGAGATCTAATAAGTAGTTTTTTTTTAATACGTCATAAATCGTAAACCGCAATTTATTTCACGGAACCCTTCATGTGCGAGTCCGACTCGCACTTGTTTATATTTTTTTTTTCTCAAACTTGCAATGAAATAATTGACGTTTTAGGTAGTAGGTTCCTTATATCTAATAGGCTGCGAAGTCAGGTGCGGTTTCAAAAAAAATTAAGCCCTGCAAAATTATCATCTTTTGTTTCATCTTCAATTTTATTGGTGACAAAAATTCATGGCGTTCGCCATTGAAAAAAATATAAGGTTTTTTTTTACTTTCATTGCAGTTTTAAGAAAATTACTATTAATGTAACGGTAGCTTTTGATTTTATGGTTATAATTATAACACTAAGAATATTTTTGTAATTATAAAAAATACATAGGTAGTAGGTACCTACTACAATAAACCTACCTACAATGAACAATCAAAATAATATTGCAATTTCAAAACATGAACTAAACTGAGAAATGTAAAGAAGCAAGTTATCATATTTATTACGGTACTGCGAGTGGCGAAGCCATTTTGACTTTTGACTCTAACGACCCCAGTCACGAAAACAATTCCCAAGCCGATCCAAATCTATAAACTGTTTACACAAAATGCCTGACAGGAGCCAATAAATATCTACGTTAAGTGTCACAGAGTTGATACCGTTGAGTGCGGGGCCGTCAACAAAAAGTAATTTAATTGTAAACATTGTTTTTAATAGTTATTTATGATACAAGTGCGGAAAGTAGGTAATTCCCAACGAGTGGCGTTGACCAAAAACACGACCGCCAGGGAGTGTTTTTGATCGACACGAGTTGGGAATTACCTATCCGCACGTGTACCATACAATTTTACAATGCATCATGCGAGGAAATAAAAAAAATATGCATAAAAGGTGAAATTTTAACTGTCACGAACTCACGAAATCTCATTCCCGCATAGTGTGCGGGAATATTGTACTGAAATCCATTCCGCACGGGCAGGTCTTGTTCTTCCGCTGGCGTGCTGGCATCGACCACTTCCCGTGTTTATGTTGAACCATATAAAAGAGCACATTCAGAGCAAGTGCATTGTAATAGTTATTTATGATACAAGTGCGGAAAGTAGGTAATTCCCAATGAGTGGCGATGACCAAAAACACGACTGCCAGGGAGTGTTTTTGATCGACACGAGTTAGGAATTACCTATCCGCATGTGTATCATACAACATTTCACAATGCACCATGCGAGGAAATAAAAAAAATATGCATAAAAGGTGAAATTTTAATTGTCACGAACTCACGAAATATCATTCCCGCATAGTGTGCGGGAATATTGTACTGAAATCCATTCCGCACGGGCACGGTCCACTCTGCGGCCGCCATGCAGGCATCGAGCACTTCCCGTGTTTATGTTCAACCATATGTATAAAGGGGCACATTCAGAGCAAGTGCATTGTAAACATAATTTTTGCACTAAAGTTGGAACCGTAGTGCTACTTCGGAATTAAAATTACAATGATTTTAAACCCGTCTTATGCCCTAATGTCCCTTTGATGTTTTTTTTAATGTATATTAGAACTAATATACCGCATCAAAATTGAATGAAAAATGGGGAAAAGATTATTCAGAAATAATTTATTGGCTTAAAGTTAAAGTAAGATGGGGCTGGCATCTTCTAGAGAATTGTTCATCAAAGGGACCGATGAAAAAAGCTTCAATTTATTACGATTCTGTTTATTATGTACTTGTTGTTATTCATTTATTGATTAGTCTTATGTATGACAAATAAATTACATGTGTATACTAAGTAATATAACCCTTCTTTCTGATCATAGTAATCATGTCTAATCTAACTTTGAGAACCAAATTCCCCCTTTCCTAGAATAAACTTGTATAAACTAGATTAATTTGAGAAATTGGTTTGGGACGTGATATTTTGGGAAAACCATTTTTCTCAAATTAATCTAGTTTAAACAAGTTTATTCTAGGAAAGGGGGAATTTGGCGGAAATGGGAAGCCAATTGATGAAAGTTTGTTACATAAGTTTCTTAAAATATCACTCCGTTAGCCTGCGAATGTCAAATAACGTTTTGTATGGCAATCGAACCACCTTAACACAGTCAAACAGATTAAGCAGTATCTACTTACAGTCGGCACATATTTATTACATAGGTGTTATGAAAAATGAAAAAAAAAAATTAAATTATTCATGTTTTAACCTGTTTTGTGTACAATAAAGTGGTTACATACATACATACATACATACATATAACCTACCTACTGAACAAATAATTTTTAGAATAGGATGGGTATAGTTTCTTAGATTACCCCCAACATACAAACTTACATTTCACAGATATTACACCTGTTTATTATTAGTATCGGCACAGGCTATTTATAGGTAGGTACCGCTAAATAGTTTAATATCTACTAATTTATGTTTTCCAGTATTAAGTCATATCGTTTTGACAAATTACAAGGGTCACTATCAAATTTACCTTATCGCTAAAGAACAATATAGCTGAAATGTCTGGATTGTGTTATGTCTTTGTAACTACATAGATATGAATGCTAAATGACTCTTTGGCAAAACGTCTGGATTTTAGAACGTACCTAACAATTTAAAATGATCTAGCAGCAAAACATCTTTATCTTCGAATGTATTTTGTTCTTAATAGACACAAATGCTAAATGGTCCGGTAGCAACACGTTTGTATCATAGAACGTCTTAATTACTAAACAGACATGAACGCTAAACAGTCAAGAAGCAAAAAGTCTGGATTGTGTAATGTTTTTATTGCTAAATGGAATAAACGCCAAGCGACCCATTAGCAAAACGTCTGGATTTCAAGTATTATAAGTATAATATGACACTTAAGAATTAAAACCTTGTCGCACAATCTAAGATTTTTAAGTGTGATGGGATAAACCAATGTTTTTAGGGGGTATGCGTTATAACAAATAAAAACCGGCCAAGTGCGAGTCGGACTCGCGCACGAAGGGTTCCGTACCATTATCTATAAAAAACTATTTAATTCTGTGTTTTAGTAGGTATTTGTTGTTATAGCGGCAACAGAAATACATCATCTGTGAAAATTTCAGCCGGAACTATCACGGTATCAGTGAGATACAGCCTGGTGACAGACAGACGGACGGACGGACGGACGGACGGACGGATGGAAGGACGGACGTACGGACGGACGAACGGACGGACGGACGGACGGAGGGACGGACAGCGGAGTCTTAGTAATAGGGTCCCGTTTTACTCTTTGAGTAAGGAACCCTAAAATGACAGAATATCCATATTAATATTATAACTTATATTATAATAAAATAAAAAGCTACCTAGCTTAAAATGTTACATATTTATAAATTATGACACATTAAATTTCCAGACGTTTTGCTACTTACTCGTTCTGTGTTCATGTCAATCAAATAATGTTACTTTCGACGAATTGGGAATTCTAATTACCCGACTGCCGAAGGAGAGGAGGGTTATTTATAGACTATTTACATTGCATGACGTTTTGCTATTAACTCGTTCTTTGTTTATGTCAATTAAGTAATTTCTCTTTCGGCTCATTAGATATTGTAATCATATGGACTTTTTATATTTTCAGACGTTTGGCTACTTATTCATTTTAATTCTTAGCCATCCAGCTAAACTGTATTTTTGCTGACTGAGTATTCTACTTTCATGTCGTCGCAGCTGAATTGACTATATGCTGACTGTGTATTTAAATTTTATGTCACCTAGCTGAAATGGTCGTTTAACAATAAGGTAAATTTGATAGTGACCCAATTATAATTTAGTCCCTGGGCGACCGAGCTCTGCTCGGGTGAAAATGGAGAAAATACGGAGAAAAGGAATTTTCCCGGACATGAGACCTATCTAGATCGATATCTCGCCCCCGTAAATCCCTGTATTCCAAATTTAATCGAAATCGTTAGAGCCGTTTCCGAGAACGTGATTGCAAATATATATATGTACAAATATTGCTTGTTTAATTACAAAATTTATATAACCAACCTCCTACCTGAAATCAAAATATAATTATCTGAACCTGAAATAATTTGGATGGTATTCAAGTCAGGTCAACAAAGTCGCCAATAGGAGTCCCCGGCCATCCGAAAAGAAAATTTTGTAATCAAGTTTCGTTTTCTACATCTTTCCTTATACTGGAAATTAGGCGGAGCCTATCTGCGCCTACGGTATTGTACTAAGTAAGGTTAAAAAAGCGGCCAAGTGCGAGCCGGACTCGCACATGAAGGGTTCCGTGAAATAAATTGCGGTTTACGATTTATGACGTATTAAAAAAAAAACTACTCATTAGATCTCGTTCAAACCAATTTTCGGTGAAAGTTTACATGGTAATGTACATCATATATTTTTTTTTAGTTTTATCATTCTCTTATTTTAGAAGTTACAGGGGGGGGGGATACACACATTTTACCACTTTGGAAGTGTCTCGCGCGCAAACTATTTAGTTTAGAAAAAAATGATGTTAAAAACCTCAATATCATTTTTAAAAACCTATCCATAGATACCCCACACGTATGGGTTTGATGAAAAAAAAATTTTTGAGTTTCAGTTCTGAGTATGGGGACACCTAAAACTTAATGTTTTTTTTCGATTTTTATGTAAAAATCTTAATGCGGTTTACAGAATACATCTACTTACCAAGTTTTAACAGTATAGCTCTTATAGTTTCGGAAAAAAGTGGCTGTGACATACGGACGGACAGACAGACAGACGGACGGACATGACGAATCTATAAGGGTTCCGTTTTTTGCCATTTGGCTACGAAACCCTAAAAAAGCCATCTATGGGGTCCACGACAATTAATGGATATAATTAAACCTCATTCTTCTCCCAACATCTCGAATATGGGAAAATAAGTTTGTATATAAACTTTTCTGAACTAAAAAAGAACATGGCAAGTAATACTGACGTCTCTGTCAATAAAAAAAAACCACATTTGACCCAATACGTCTGTCAGCTTATGTAAATAAACAATATTTACAAAAGGCCGTTTACTTTCTATCTTTGCCCGACGACGGCAGAGCCGAACGGAAGGGATATGTTTTTAGCAGTCTATGTTTGTATGTTTGTATGTTCCACTGTAGCGTTTTAAATACTGAACCTTTTTTGATGAATGGGGTGTCAATCGATTCGAAATTATGCTCCGGGTAACATAGGTAACCTTTTGTATGATAAAGAAAAATATGATGGCTGCCACATACAAATAAGTGACTGACTTTGAAAAAAATCTTTTTCTATCATAGCATGTGGGGTATCAATAGAAAGACGAGAAAATTTCGAGTTCAAATATATAAAAACATTATTAAACTAAAGTATAACAAGCGATAGGAAGACGATTCAAGTTTATATCAGCCTATAAGAATACTACTAGCGCTATCTATCGGCAATTCTGCAAATCATTTTGTTTGACAGGCGTTTTGTTTGAATATCATCGAAATCGCTGAGGAAGAGGTAAATACTGAGAATCATTACCATGAAATATCGAACTCATCTCCAATTCTCTTCATTCTCATAGGTTTTTTTCTATCAAGGCAGTGATATTTTCAGTTCGACTAGCAGAGGCAAACAATGCACAGCCAACGCAACATCCGAAATCGCATATTCATCCTCAAATCCCCTACAGGGCTGGAAACCTTCAGATATTGACCGTGTGTTGATTTTTGGTGACAAATATCATAAGGTTTGCCTCGAAAATCTAGATATACAACCTGACCATCTCGCTACCGATGAGTTGTTGCCTTGTATATTATATTACCATTGCTACCAAAATCCAAAAGTTGCACACTGGATATTGGATGCGGCGCCGCAGTAGGCTTAGTGAATCATCGACTGTACTTAGTGGCTATTACACTAGTATAAAAGCAGGACTGGAAGAGCTATTTAGGCATCACGATGTCACATCTTGCATTGTTGCTTGCAATGATATTTCCGTGGCAGTAATTTCACAAAATCAAAATTTTTACTTATTTGACTCTCACTCTCGGGGTCCAAAAGGCCGCTTCGCACCTAGCGCTGGTTGTGCAATGGTAAATAATTTTTCCAACACTAGATACCTTATCAAAACATCTGCATTTCGTTCTGGCAGTGGGGTCGAGTAGAGATATTAAATTTTCTCTCACAATAGTGAAGTCACATTTAACAGAAGAAGACAGCGCAGCATTTGTTGAAGGAAACCAATTAAATGAAGCCAGTTCGAACGAACTTCATGACGAAATAATAAGCACTAGGTACTCTGTTAATGATGATAATCTCTGATAATGTTAATGATGAGAAAGAGGTCAATCGTCGAATCCGACTCGGCTGGGCAGCGTTCGGGAAGCTACGGCACATCTTTTCGTCCAATATTCCGCAGTGTCTCAAGACGAGAGTCTTTGACCAGTGTGTGTTGCCAGTGATGACATATGGCACTGAAACGTGGTCGCTTACAATGGGCCTCATAAGAAGGCTCAAAGTCACCCAAAGGGCAATGGAGAGGTCTATGTTAGGAGTATCTCTGCGTGGTCGCATCAGAAATGAGGCTATCCGCAGCAGAACCAAGGTAACCGATATAGCCCTCCAAATCGCTAAATTTAAGTGGCAGTTGGCGGGGCACATTCAACTCGCTAAACTTAAGTGGCAGTTGGGGCGGAAAGGTGCTCGAGTGGCGACCACGTACCGGAAGGCGAGGCGTGGTTAGGCCCTCCACAAGGTGGACTGATGACCTGGTAAAGGTCGCGGGAGTCCGCTGGATGCGGGTGGCGCAGGCCCGGTCATTTTGGCACTCTTTGGGGGAGGCCTATGTCCAGCAGTGGACGTCTTTCGGCTGATATGATGACTTTGTTAATGCCAAATGTGATTCCAATACCGAACATCACGGAGGTAATATGTCAAAAAAAATTATGATAATGACACCGTCTTACCGATCCGTGAAATACAGCGCAAAACCGCACCACCAGTCAGTGTTCTCATAGAGCGGAGAGTTGAAGAGCTAGCCTGGGTTCAACAACTTCTAGATGGGAAAAATTACCTAAATGAAATTAGACCTCTCCATTAGACTATTTTAAATCACGTACCTATGATGGGAAGTAACAAACGATTTCAGAGCACAGAATATATATTTTACGCGCTCTCAGCGGTAGAGCTTCTGAAAGCGAGACAAAATGTTTCCGTTTACGGAAGATTGCGGCAAGATCGCGTCCAACCTAGTGATTTATTCCAAAACATACACCTATGCATGAGAAATATTCGAGGCACTTCCTCATACTGGCACAGGGCATATTCTGAGCTAATGGCTCTGGTGCGTAACCTTGGACCAGTAGGTCAATCACGTAACGCATTGTACGCGCGTCTGACAGTAAAATCACAATCTAACTGTCATTTTTCCATATAAAATTGACATTTAAACCTTACAGACGCGCGTAAGAAAAGTTACGTGATCGACCCACAGCACGTTACTCTGTCATGCAATGACCTGAATAGGCCAGATATGCTACACGCACTATTAGTGGTGGATGGAAGACCTTATGTTCGTGTGGATCTCAGTTTCGATGAAAAAGTACAGTTAGTGGAGTCGTATCCTGTTACTTTATCATCTGGTCTGTAACTTTATGATCTGGAACAAAGACATTTAAATTCACGTGCTGGAATAAAGCTTATAGAAAGCGGAGTCACCTGTGAGATCCCAGCACAGGTTAAAATGCACGATCTAGTCTTCCGATTGCAAACACATCATCACACTGCTACCTACTACAAGCAAAATGACGCTAATACGTGCAGATTTGGATTTGCGACAACAGATCTTCGCTGTTCAAAGCGCTCTCTTCAGTCATCGTCAGGCCTCGGCATCGTAGTATGCCTACAGGTTATGCCACGTAAGGTTGAGGGACAGCTCAAGATAATGTGTCTTTGTCAACACTTGTAAGCCATAAGGAAGGTACAGGATGTTTTATACATATCAAGATTGTAACATGATTAAAAAGGAAAAATATGAAATAAATAGTCAATTAAGTTTAATATCTATTTAAATTACCCCATTGTTACCCTCACATATCAACAATATTTTTTAAATGAAATTGGATTTCAAATAATACCCGACTAAAGTATAAAACACATCTAAAAATTATTAAATAAAATAAAATAAAAAAAAATAATACCTGACTCCGGACATGCGATCTGAAAAGTATTAAATAAGAAAACATTTTACTTCTGAAATGAAAACCTGACATTCAACTCTCTCATATTTGGATGAAGCCGTGGTCGCATGCCTTTGGTGCCTGAATATATGTTGATGCATGCGACCACGGCTTTATCCAAATATGAGAGAGTTGAATGTCAGGTTTTCATTTCAGAAGTAAAATGTTTTCTTATTTAATACTTTTCAGATCGCATGTCCGGAGTCGGGTATTATTTTTTTAAATTTTATTTTATTCTTACTTTTCTTAGTGTTGTATCCATATGTGGCCGACTCAACATTTATAATTTCTCATGCTGAAAAACTAAGTACAGGTTTGAGTTTAATTCTTGTTTATTATTTTACATTGTCATCTCGAGTCAAAGCTGAAGTTACGCCACGTGACGTCACGCAGCCAAAGTCACGTGGTCAGCGCACAGTAGTTTTTTAAATATATGTTTTAGTAACTTACCGATGAAAATTAAAAAACGAAGACTTTATTGCAAATCTGCAGCATGAGACGAATCCAGTGACATATCATTTATCAGAATCGGACCATAACTGTAGATCTGATGGCATGTACAAAAATCGGGCTCGCATAATAATAATATAGAAGATAGATTCCGCTAGAGACCTCTTACAATTATATTTCTTTTGTTGGTAGATATTGATTTTAACATTTATTTTATTATAAAGTTACTAGCTTTTGCCCGCGACTTCGTCCGCGTAGAACTCGTTTATATATCGTAGCTCGATACAAACTTTCACCCTCCATTTCTCTTATAGGGGTATATTTCCGATATAAAAGCTATCATATGTCCTTCTCCGAGACTCAAACTATCTTTATCATTATCATCATCATATCAGCCGACAGACGTCCACTGCTGGACATAGGCCTCCCCCAAAGAGTTCCAAAGTGACCAATCTTGCGCCATCCGCATCCAGCGGACTCCCGCGACCTTTACCAGGTCATCAGTCCACCTTTTTTGGGCTACCAACGCCGCGCCTACTAACCACCAACCACCTACCAACCCAACCACCTACCTACCTACCTGTATACCAAATTTTATCTAAATGGGTTGTATAGTATCTCCAAACAAATATTCAGCCCCCATTTCACCCCCTTACGAGATGATTTCCGGGATAAAAACTATCCAATGTCCTTTCCCAGAACTTAAACTACCTCTAAACCAAATTTTATCAAAATGGGTTACATCCAAATTTTCATCCCCCCCGTTTTACCCCCTAAGGGGAAGATTTCCGGGATAAAAACTACCCTATGTCCTTCCCCAAGACTCAAACTGTATGTCCTTCCCCAGAACTCAAAATGTCTGTATACCAAATTTCATCTAAATCAGTTCAGCCGTTTTTACGTGATGCGCGGTCACATAAACAGACAAACAGAGAAACAGACAAAAATTCTAAAAACTGTTGGAACGTGTTCTGTTATCGATTTTAAGTATCCCTTGCTATTTTTTTTTCGAATATCTTCCATGTACTGATTTTCGACCCTCTTCAGCTTTATTATATGTATAGATAGAAGATAGATGGATGCTGCACTTGTCTTATACTGCCTTTTAGCAAACAAAGATCTATATGTTGTATCTAAGTGGGGCAACGGTTATTCTACGTCTTCTTGTTAGAAGCGTTGGATTAAATTTAAGTGTTTTATGTAACTTTAATATTGTATGGAGGATATACAGTTTTCGCATTGATAATTGGTCACTAATCTTATAGAGTTCATATGTGGGAAATCTGTATGGCCTCAAGTACATTACCTTTAACAGACACCATTGCCCTCTTTCAACCTCCAAGAATTTGGATTTAGTTGCTCCACCCCAGACGGTGATACAGTACCTAGGTCATGATGGATTCCGCTAACGATACATATTATAGTGTCACGTAGATAGGAAGCCCTAACTTGGGGTACCTATCTAGGAGCAAAATTATAGATGATAGAACAGTTAAGAATTTATTGTTAAGATTAAGGGGCGGTTCGATCGCCTAGGTCGGGCTATGGCTAGATGCCAGGTCTGTTTGAGGGGTGGTCGGTCCTTCCGGGTACCCTCACTCCCCTCGCGGTACGCAGCTGGATGGCAGGAGACGATGGTGGTCCGAGGTGGTCGGTGGACGCGCTGGTAGTAAGTGCCGGGAGAGCGTCACACGCCAGGGGCCTCCAACTTGTTTACTCCCTGGGGGAGCGTCTGCCTCGGCTTCAAATGTAAGCGTAGTTCCTGCAACGCGTCCACGTTTACGGTAAATAAGGGGTCCACATTCTCGACCTGGACTGCAGAACCATGTGCTCACGCAAGGGGGTGGGGCAAGTTATAGAAAGGAGCATTCAAGAATGATGGCGGTGCAGTCCAGGTACAAAATAAGCAAAGCAGGGCGGCGAGAACCATATGCCAAGCGTGAGTCGGCAATTTCCGAAAGAGAAATAAGATTACTTATCAATTAATTATTAATTAATTGATAACCAATCGAACCAAAACGATTGAAAGGTGCACGGCTATAGTTACAGTCTATTTGAGTAAATTTAGAGGTTATGTATATTTCTAAGTAATAAATAAATTCATCAAAATTAATAAGCAAGAAGGAAAATGCAAAAGCAAGGCCAGAGGAGTGCAGTTGTTTAGCGTGGTGCGTTAGCGTTTAGCGTGGTGCATAGGATTCTCGGATGATTTCAGTACATTTATGATTCGGAAATTATATACTGTGGACATTTTCCATTGTATATCAAAGTAGAAAGCCTTTTCCGACTTATTTAAAATATGATTAAGCATAAGAAATGTAAACCAAAGCTTAAAACAATGCCACGCAGGCAAAAAAAACACATGGCGTGAAATAACGGAAATACATAATTTCCGCATAGGAAATTACAGCAATGACATTAAATTTGTTAACCATTAATAGTACACTAGATCGCACAGTACAGCACTGAATAAAATAAGATATTTAGGTAACACATGGATGTAGCATGTACCTAGTCTAACCTAGAATTAACAAATACGTAATCGCTTAAAGCGTGGAAAAAACTACACGTGATTCAGCTGGTAGTATATTCGTAAAGTATACAGTTCAAATTAATGTTCAAATTCGTCGTACTAATAACTTAAGGACGAGACACGCGGGCGTGGCGTGTTCGGCGTCCAAGACAAAAGAATTTAATCCCGATGGAAGTAATTACCAGCTAAACCACGATTTACATAACTACATTCATTTAAATAAGGAGCAATTGTGCAACACTTACCCAATTACGGGAAACTACACTCACTTCACGGATTGAGAAATTAGGTACGTCCGCTTAATAGCGGCGTCTTTATTTATTAAAAGTGCGCAGCGGCTTGTCCGCGTCGCAGCTGGGTGGCAATTGAACGACCCATCGCGCTCGAGCTCGCGGTCTCGGCCGCAGAGGGCAAAACATAATAGCGGAAGGTCGACCTACGTCACAGATCTAGAATGTTCCGAACTCCCGCGCCTAGACAGTATTATGAGTAGAGGTTTTCTATGTTTTTAAGGCAAAATTAAATAGGCTACGCAACGAGATAAATTAAGAAATAGAACTTGTTTATTAAAACCTATTTCTGGTAAGATGTTACAGTAGGTATTTATATTTAACGTTATACGTTACAGTACACCGTCTCCTAGGAGAAGGATTTTTCCTAGAAGAAAAATCCTTCGAGAAGAGCTGAGGGTCCTATTCACTACTTTACACTTTCATACATCATCTATCATACTAGCATATCGTTCAAGCTGTTTCTTCCACTTTTAGAATAGTAGAGTAACTCCTTATAGAGAGAGAAACGCACACTTACTTTTGTGCGATGCTCCAGTAGCAAATGTTGCTAACCATTACATGGTTGATTTTAGGGTAACGTACAGTTATAAAAAGTAAAATAGTTATAGCGAGAACTACGACTAATTTTTACACGGATTACCAGAATATAGAGATACGCGTCTTATAGGCACATAGTCTAGGATTTAAGGCTACAGGAAGTCACCACCCGCTTCCAGTTGAGTTCTCCCAAGGAACAGAGAACCCAGGTGAAGGCTTAGTGAGGCTATTGATAAGATAGGAAGTCACCACCCGCTTCCAGTTGAGTTCTCCCAAGGGACAGAGAACCCAGGTGAAGGCTTAGTAAGGCAATTAAGAACATAGGAAATCACCACCCGCTTCCAGTTGAGTTCTCCCAAGGAACAGAGAACCCAGGTGAAGGCTTAGTGAGGCTATTGATAAGATAGGAAGTCACCACCCGCTTCCAGTTGAGTTCTCCCAAGGGACAGAGAACCCAGGTGAAGGCTTAGTGAGGCTTTTGATAAGATAGGAAGTCACCACCCGCTTCCAGTTGAGCTCTCCCAAGGGACAGAGAACCCAGGTGAAGGCTTATTAAGGCTTTTGATAAGATAGGAAGTCACCACCCGCTTCCAGTTGAGCTCTCCCAAGGGACAGAGAACCCAGGTGAAGGCTTATTAAGGCTATTAAGAACATAGGAAGTCACCACCCGCTTCCAGTTGAGCACGCCGTTCAGAGAAGCATACTCAGGTGAGGGCTTAGTAGGGCAATTAAGAAGATAGGAAGTCACCACCCGCTTCCAGTTGAGTTCGCCGTTTAGAGGCATAACTCTGGTGAGGGCTTACACTGTTCTCGTTGCGTAGCAAAAATCTCAAGAAATTCTTAAGTTATATTTCGTCACCGGCTTATCGGTGACGAACGCACACACTACCCAATAAAAAACAAAAAGAAAAATAAAACTAGTCATTGTAAGTATTTAATAGGTCGAGCCATTGTATCAAGTTCAAGTTTTACCGTTTTACAGGATTGAAAGTAAATTAAGTGTTAAGCTTTACTGTTATTCATTTATTGTTAATTAAGGTATATATTAAGTTTGCAAATGCAGTAATATTAGGGTAAAAAAAAGAAAACTGTAACTGCAGGTTGCCAGCCTGTTATCCACAACACACTATAACCCTATCCTTCAGTCGCCTTTTACGACTCCCACAGGAAGAGATGGGGTGGTGCTACTCTAACCCGACACCACACGGGGATGTCGGCTGTAATGTTTAGGTAGAAGTAAATACCTAATAAAAAAAAACTTAGTTTTACCGAAGATTGTCGATAAATGTTGCACAATTAGTCTCAGATTTTTAAACTAGGTTGAAAAAAAAATTTAATAATAAATCTGCCCGCTGGAAAAAAAAAACACAGTAAAGCTGCGACGTGCACACACACACCAACACCAAGAATGCTTGGAAGAAAATACCAACCTCAAACAGACCAAAACCCGAAAGACCTATTTAAAAAAACACGTATGGGCGCCAATTTGTCACGTAGATAGGAAGCCCTAACTTGGGGTACCTATCTAGGAGCAAAATTATAGATGATAGAACAGTTAAGAATTTATTGTTAAGATTAAGGGGCGGTTCGATCGCCTAGGTCGGGCTATGGCTAGATGCCAGGTCTGTTTGAGGGGTGGTCGGTCCTTCCGGGTACCCTCACTCCCCTCGCGGTACGCAGCTGGATGGCAGGAGACGATGGTGGTCCGAGGTGGTCGGTGGACGCGCTGGTAGTAAGTGCCGGGAGAGCGTCACACGCCAGGGGCCTCCAACTTGTTTACTCCCTGGGGGAGCGTCTGCCTCGGCTTCAAATGTAAGCGTAGTTCCTGCAACGCGTCCACGTTTACGGTAAATAAGGGGTCCACATTCTCGACCTGGACTGCAGAACCATGTGCTCACGCAAGGGGGTGGGGCAAGTTATAGAAAGGAGCATTCAAGAATGATGGCGGTGCAGTCCAGGTACAAAATAAGCAAAGCAGGGCGGCGAGAACCATATGCCAAGCGTGAGTCGGCAATTTCCGAAAGAGAAATAAGATTACTTATCAATTAATTATTAATTAATTGATAACCAATCGAACCAAAACGATTGAAAGGTGCACGGCTATAGTTACAGTCTATTTGAGTAAATTTAGAGGTTATGTATATTTCTAAGTAATAAATAAATTCATCAAAATTAATAAGCAAGAAGGAAAATGCAAAAGCAAGGCCAGAGGAGTGCAGTTGTTTAGCGTGGTGCGTTAGCGTTTAGCGTGGTGCATAGGATTCTCGGATGATTTCAGTACATTTATGATTCGGAAATTATATTACTGTGGACATTTTCCATTGTATATCAAAGTAGAAAGCCTTTTCCGACTTATTTAAAATATGATTAAGCATAAGAAATGTAAACCAAAGCTTAAAACAATGCCACGCAGGCAAAAAAAACACATGGCGTGAAATAACGGAAATACATAATTTCCGCATAGGAAATTACAGCAATGACATTAAATTTGTTAACCATTAATAGTACACTAGATCGCACAGTACAGCACTGAATAAAATAAGATATTTAGGTAACACATGGATGTAGCATGTACCTAGTCTAACCTAGAATTAACAAATACGTAATCGCTTAAAGCGTGGAAAAAACTACACGTGATTCAGCTGGTAGTATATTCGTAAAGTATACAGTTCAAATTAATGTTCAAATTCGTCGTACTAATAACTTAAGGACGAGACACGCGGGCGTGGCGTGTTCGGCGTCCAAGACAAAAGAATTTAATCCCGATGGAAGTAATTACCAGCTAAACCACGATTTACATAACTACATTCATTTAAATAAGGAGCAATTGTGCAACACTTACCCAATTACGGGAAACTACACTCACTTCACGGATTGAGAAATTAGGTACGTCCACTTAATAGCGGCGTCTTTATTTATTAAAAGTGCGCAGCGGCTTGTCCGCGTCGCAGCTGGGTGGCAATTGAACGACCCATCGCGCTCGAGCTCGCGGTCTCGGCCGCAGAGGGCAAAACATAATAGCGGAAGGTCGACCTACGTCACAGATCTAGAATGTTCCGAACTCCCGCGCCTAGACAGTATTATGAGTAGAGGTTTTCTATGTTTTTAAGGCAAAATTAAATAGGCTACGCAACGAGATAAATTAAGAAATAGAACTTGTTTATTAAAACCTATTTCTGGTAAGATGTTACAGTAGGTATTTATATTTAACGTTATACGTTACAATAGTTGATTAAGAAGTGTCTTGTTTGCAATATGTCGAAGAATTTAAAACATCCATACCAGTTTTCTAATTCTTCCGTTTACAAATTCAATATGCTGATGCCAAAATAGGCGCTGGTCTAAGATGACACTAAGGTACTTAGTGGAACTAGCCCTCTCAATGTCCTTACAGTTGGCGATCAGTAAGTGTGTATTTTGAGGTTTAAGTTAGTCTGTGGTTGAGTGCTATTGTACTTGGTAAAACATATGTAGTTCGTTTTTTTAACGTTTAAAGTGAGGAGGTTAGATTTTAGCCACGAGGATACCCTACCAAGACCCACATTTGCATTCACGAACAACTACTCCCAGGAATCACCCTCAAAGACGATGACCGTGTCATTAGCATAAGACTGAATATTACCGTGGTTTACACTTAGGTTAATCAGGTCGTTGATGTAGATTAAAAATAACGTGGGCCCCAAGATACTTCCCTGGTGGACGCCAAAAGTGATGTTAACTTCATTGATTATGTGGTCTCCCAACTTGGTTTTTTGAGTGCGACCATGTAGATAGTCACGCAAACATACATAAGCAAATAAAGATTAAAAAGAATGCCTGACTTGGCTCTACAAAATATCTCACCACTTTTTACTGTGGAGTTCCGAACCTTGGCCTACTTTTTACATGGAATGTTTTTATGGGATTATGTATACCTAGGACAGACATAAGAAGGCTCAAAGTCACCCAAAGGGCAATGGCGAGGGCTATGTTGCGAGTTTCTCTGCGTGATCGCATCAGAAATGAGGCTATCCGCAGCAGAACCAAGGTAACCGATATAGCCCTCCGAATCGCTAAACTTAAGTGCCAGTGGGCGGGGCACATTGCACGTTGAACCGATGGCCGTTGGGGCGGAAAGGTTCTCGAGTGGCGACCACGTACCGGAAGGCGCGGCGTGGTCAGGCCCCCCACAAGGTGGACTGATGACCTGGTAAAGGTCGCGGGAGTCCGCTGGATGCGGGTGGCGCAGTACCGGTAATGTTGGCACTCTTTGGGGGAGGCCTATGTCCAGCAGTGGACGTCTTGCGGCTGATATGATGATGATGATGAAGTTTATGTGTGCAACAGTGCTTTTGTAGAGTATATATTTTGCAGCTGACTGCAAATTAATTTCAGTATTGTTCGACGGCAAAAATAATTTGGTTCAATAGCGTGTCGTGTCAGCGGGTAGTCAAAATGGAATGGTTCGGAATCACGAATGAAAAGTTTGTTTTGTGTAAGTTATTGAAATTTGATTAGTTCCAAGGTTCAGACAATATTTAAAACGGCATTAAATGTGTTTAGTGTTTCAAAATGACATTTACGTAGCGTACAAAACCAGCGTTAAAAGTTTTAGGTTTGTAACTGTACATATTCTGAGCAAACAATAGTAGGTACATTATATTCTTGCGTGCTATAAAATGCTGTACCTATTTCATCAGTGATCAGTTGTCAGTTTGCAGTAATAGTCACTTATAATGACCAAAACTTTAAACTAATGCAAGGAGCATTGAGCACTGACGACTCTGATTTCTATTAATAACGGATCACATTAATTTCTAGTCTAGCTTTTTTATAATTCAATTCGATTCAATTCTTTATTTCGGACATTAAAACCCACAAGTTGTTAGTAGTTATACAATCACGACATATCAACTAAGGTTATCTTTACAAAAATAATTTAATCCTAAGTAATAGAGTTAAATAATTCATTGCACCTTGTTAAATTTTACAGAATCGGTTGAAATTAGTGTCAGAACGCACCCTACCGAATTTAATGCTCGCATAACAAAATAGGGTGACCACGGCCTCAGTAATCCGCGGGACGGTTCCCACTAATGGTGGATTACCGCGGACAGTCCGCAATCAAATGGGGATGAGCCGACAACTCGGTGATTGCCGCACCCTTCTAATGTTGCCGAGTAAAATGTGTCCAATAAATAATATTTTTATCAGATCAGCACGGCTATCACAAGACGGCCGCGACATACTCTCGAGCTCTCTCGCACTATCCGTCTCTTTCCAAGTGGTCTAATTAGAGAGAGACGGATAGTGCGAGAGAGCTCGAGAGTATGTCGCGGCCGTCTTGTGATACCCGTGCAGATGATAATATTTTTATCAGATCAGGTCAGATGTCGCAGATTATATAATACTTATCAAGCATATGGTTTGGATGATGATAACCTTAGTGTACCTACCTATATGGACGCTTGCGACTCGAGAAGAATCACAAACGCGTTGCCGTCATTTTATGGATTTGATTATTTATTGTCTTGATAGCTATAGCTCACTCTCAACGAAACTCATCCTCGGGACCACTGGCGACCTTTCTCACCACCAGGAACACAACACCACATACCTACAGGGCAAGTAGTGGCGTTATTACGAATAGAATAAGAATAACTTTATTACACAAAAGACACTGTTACATAATAGGAAAGCGATATCTGGTGAGTCCCAAACTAGGTTGAGCCTGTATCTTGGAACTCATGGAGTTATCAGTTGCACCTGTTATTTATAATTATAATGAGCTACGTGACAGAAGTTATAAGAAAAATCCGGTCAAGTGCGAGTGTGACTCGCGCACCGAGGGTTCCGTCCAAAGGTTCATACACCATGTCCGTCACGTCACGATTCATCTTAATCCGTTAGGCTATTTTTGCGTGAATGAGTAACAATCATTCAACTATCTACTCAAACATCCAAAGCTCATAAACCATTTTTGTGACTTTCGGGGCGATTATCCCCGACTATATTCACTTAATCAAAAAAATTGCTGAAAATCTTATATTTATTTTGAAACACCTATCGATTGATGTGCCACATGTGGACTTACAACAATTTTTTTTTGACTTGCAGTTACATGTATGGAGTGCACCCTGAAAAAAAGCTTTATTTAGTCATTTCATTGCATAACTATGAAGCGGCTAACGAAATACACCTATAATCCAAATTTCATTCAAATACACTTAAAAGTTTTCGAGTAAAATGCCTGTGTCATACGGACAGACGGACATGACGAAACTATAAGGGTTCCGTTTTTGCCAATTTGGCTACGGAACCCTAAAAAGAACGGACGGTTTTATGTAGAGAGTAGAGGGGTTAATAGGGGGCGATGTTGGGTATAGAGCTGCCCCGTCGTTGAGGCCAAAAAAATGGTTTACGGATCTAAATCTGTGCCGGGTCCCACGAATACACATGCTTGTGGCTTGGATTATTTATAATTGTTGACCTTAACCAGCCTCTTATTACAGTTAGGGGTCTGTTCCAGCGGTCGGCAATAGCTTCACCAAGATGTTTAATAAAGGTGGACATTTGTGGAGCGAAGACTCCGTCGACTGATGATTATATTATTAACTGTCTGAAATAATTTGGATGTTATTAAATAACAACAATTATGAGTTATGCTATCAATTTTGTTTACTTATAATTACATTTTCCAGAAAAGGCATCACAGTCTGTCTATTCTCGCAATGTAGAATTGTTTGTAAAACCCAATATATGCATAGGTAATGTTATTTCAGTAAAATATGACACAAACACAATATTGAATAACTTAATTATGACATCATAATTTAATGAAATACCTTTAATTTCAGTAAACAAGCGTACATCATGTCTGAGGGTTAACACTTAATAAATAATAAATAGCCTAAGGGTTTGGCCACGACGTCGAGCAGCAGCGATACGCTGGGCGCGAGAGGTCGCACTTCGACCTCACGCTTCCACGTGTCACGCCACGCTGCCGCTGCCGCTACAAGTCGTGGCCGAACTGTGAAGAAGCTGGCGATCTGCCGACCCATAATTGATTTGAGGATTTTTTGTGCTTACAGCTGCTACCCACTTGGTTGTGGCAACCACAGTTGCCAACTTCGCGCACCACTAAACGGATTGTGACTGTGATTGCCAAGCAAAGTATAGGCTGCCTTAGTAAAAAAAAGGAATTCAGGTTACCTTGTGAGTGAGCGTCTAGAGACCAAATTAATACAGGTCCTTCACAAAGTACGCTCAGCAAAATAGTATTAAAGAGTTCTTTGTACACCTTTTGGCTCCATCATCAGATTATGGTGTTGTCATCTATATATCTATTTATATTTTAAAGTTTCAAATCGATACGCCTATAGCAAGTGGCTGAAAATCGATATTATACAAGATCTGATTCTATAATTGTTACATACATACACTATCCTTCAATTATTAGGGTTCCGTACTCAAAGAGTAAAACGGGACCCTATTACTAAGACTCCGCTGTCCGTCCGTCCGTCTGTCTGTCACCAGGCTGTATCTCACTGATACCGTGATAGTTCCAGTTGAAATTTTCACAGATTATGTATTTCTGTTGCCGCTATAACAACAAATACTAAAAACCGAATAAAATAAATATGTTTATTTATAATGGTATGGAACCCTTCGTGTGAGAGTCCGACTCGCACTTGGCCGGTTTTAATTTTTATGTAATTGTCAGGTCGTATCAGGTGCCCCACCCCAACATATTTCCCCTTCTGTTTTCAATAGTTTTTAGTAGACATCTCCTTTCTCCTATCAAATTTAAAATCTCTTCGTTTGTTCTTCTTTCTGTCTAACTAATACCTTCCATCCTTCTCCATGTGCACATTTCGAATGCGTTCAGTCTCTCTCTATCACACTGGGCCATAGTCCATGTCTCGCTTCCGTACAACGCTATGCTCCAGATGCTCGCTATGGTCTTAATAAATCGTTTTCTGATATTTGGAGATATTTTCGCCTTTAATATCTGCTTTTTGGCATTTAAAGCTTTTTCGGCCATGCATAAAAACAATAATTGAAGGAAAGATAGAAGGAAGGAGAGGCAGGGGAAGACAAAGACGTGCGTTTATGGACCAAGCTAAAGAGAAAATTAATGCAAGGTCGTATCAAGAGCTCAAAACTGTTGCAGAGAAAAAACAGAATGGCGATTACTCCACCGACAAGAGCCCGGCTCTTAAGTTTGTGATGATGACATACACTATCATTTGAGAATAAAGACGTGTATGCATGTATGTACGTACAGTCAGCATCAAAAGTAACTACTCAATCGAAGACGTCAAAGGTTCTTATTCCCTTTTAATAAAGGCTTTTGACGTCTTCGTTTGCGTAGCTACTCTTGATGCCGAATGTACCTACACAGAACAAAAAAAAGGAAGATCGCCATATGAATGGACCAGATATCGTATTGAATAAGGATATTTCTCTCAAACCAAGAGAAAAAAGAAATAGTTAATTTTAACTCTGATGTACATATTTTTTTTTGTCAAATCAGTTTTTAGGATTTTTTGTATTGGCTTCCGTGTTCTACACATAGCCACTAGTTTAAATTTGTGCATTCACCAGCATTCATACTCGTATATGCCACAACAAAGCGATCATATCTGATACTACTCTAATTGTAGGAACATTAAGACGTGTCAGATATTTTTGTACGCTTTGTTATGACAGATGTCAGATGTTAATGCTATCATTATACGGTCTTCCAAAATAAAACAAAAAGCTAAACATGTAGGTATATAGAAAAGAACAATAGGTACCTATTGCGCGCAAAACTTGCTGGCGTTGTCTAATGTACAGATGTAGAGCATAATGGTTTCTAATCGTTTTTTTCACGGAAACGTACGAACGTGTCTTGCTATTTCAGTCGGTCACGGTACAAAAAGTACTGAGGTTGACTGATGTAGCATGACAAATACGAATATTTCCGAGAAAATACGATGGGGAAGTCACAACAGAATGAATGATTCTGAGAACATCAAATATATAAATAGTTTCCGATCTCCATGCGCAAATCAAAATTGGCCTTTGACATTTTGTAGCCGATTATCTAAAACTAGCAGCGTTGACATTTATATCGTTCCCACTTGCGGTATTGTCTATGCAGGCATCCTTGTCACTCATTTGACAATCAATTGTGCATGTGTGTGTGAATCCCTATATTCCTATACTGTTTTACTATTAGTGGTAGTGCTGCCTCTGGCGGCAGGACATTGCAGTAATGTTCCCTATTGCACTTATAATAAGGGAGAAAGAAATAAGATTGACGAAGTTCTTCAATTAGGGAACAAGCTCACCTTTTCTTAATTTAAGTCAATAATCTCTTTTTATAAAAGACTAGCTGCCCACGCGACTTCGCCCGCGTATTGTAATAAAAGCAGGCAAATCCCAAACTCCAATCTATTATACACAGTAAAATAATTTTTGAAGTCGGATCTTACAAACTTTAAAATATATACCTACAAGGTGCTAACAAATTAGGTACCTACCAATACTTTTAGAGCAGATTGTATACTCGTCTCTAGGAGTAGACTTAAGTATGAAACATTTAAAAGTTTATGTCACTTTTTGGAGATAATTAGGGAAACAACGTTACTGCGTAAAAGCACCTTGTTAATGAGATAGTCAACAATCCGTGATTAAGTCCTCTTTGATTATCATATGAAATCTCTTGCTTGACTATCTTCACTCAGACAAATTAATGTCAATGTCATGCTATTTATTGTGTATTTGTGTCTGATTATTGTCACAAAAGACGATATTCACTTGACAGAAAGTGTTAAACATCTCTTCAGCTAAATGCAGAGATTGATTATGTTTGGGCTTCATTTATTTATTTTGTTCCGGAAATTAAAACAAAAGTATCATATAAAATGTTTTCTTAATTTATATTTAAAGTTAATTGTTTTGATGTAATGTAACAACACCTCTTAAAATATTGGCACTTAATTTGTTAGCACCTTATATACAAAGCTACAATCACAGACGTTTCCTCGGTATAAAATTAGTATAGATAATATTAGTAAATATTCTACTACGTATTTATATGATTCTATGCAATAAAAATGAATATATCACCCATTTCAAAACAGTAAACGTTTATGACGAAAAGTTACATATAAAAAAGCGGCCAAGTGCGAGTGGGACTCGCACATGAAGGGTTCCGTGAAATAAATTGCGGTTTACGATTTATGACGTATTAAAAAAAAAGTACTTATTAGATCTCGTTCAAACCAATTTTCGGTGGAAGTTTACATGGTAATGTACATCATATATTTTTTTGAGTTTTATCATTCCCTTATTTTAGAAGTTACAGGGGGGGGACACACATTTTACCACTTTGGAAGTGTCTCTCGCGCAAACTATTCAGTTTAGAAAAAAATGATGTTAGAAACCTCAATATCATTTTTGAAGACCTATCCATCGATACCCCACACGTATGGGTTTGATGAAAAAAACTTTTTTGAGTTTCAGTTCTGAGTATGGGGACCCCTAAAACTTAATGTTTTTTTCGATTTTTGTGTGAAAATCTTAATGCGGTTCACAGAATACATCTACTAACCAAGTTTCAACAGTATAGCTCTTATAGTTTCGGAAAAAAAGTGGCTGTGACATACGGACGGACAGACAGACATACAGACAGACAGACGGACTGACATGACGAATCTATAAGGGTTCCGTTTTTTGCCATTTGGCTACGGAACCCTAAAAACGTCTACTAACCCAAATTTTGACTGCATCCTATTTCAAATAGCAGTTTTGAATGCCTCCTCGAACCTACTCGTATTTCAAAAACGCTTTGCATTTTTCCGTTAGTTTGAAGCCTAACCCTCTAACCCTAAGTAGTGGCCTCGCAAACAGCGAAGCGCTCTGCGGCTGTCAGCTTCGTTATTCGAAGCTCGCTCAACACTTGTACTGACGGACTTTTATGACGAGTGCGTGCTTCATGGTGGGCACATAATATGACGAAGTGGGAATGAATTTTCGACCGCGTTAGAACATTTTATAGCTAAATAAAAGGTCTTTTTGGTACCTAAGAGTCTTTTTATACTGTAGTTTTTTATCGTTTTGAACCCCCAACGTAAACAAGGGGTAGTTGTACATGTGTATCTGTGTCATACATATGGCATCGTAGCTCCTAAAGGGACGAACCGATTTGAGTGCGGTTTTTTAAATCGAAATTTGTGAATCGATGTAGTTCTTAGCTATGTTTGTAGTGCTGGGGGTTTTTTAGTTATTTTATTTAACCATTAGATGCATGATTTAATATTTTAGTTCAGAAAAAAAACATATGTGATGGGGAAATACAGTTTTACTATGGGAAAAACAAACCCCGCCCAAGTGCGAGTCGGACTCGCACACGAAGGGTTCCGTACCATTATCTATAAAAAGCGGCCAAGTGCGAGTCGGACTCGCCCATGAAGGGTTCCGTAAAATAAATTACGGTTTACGATTTATGACATATAAAAAAAAAAAAACTAGTTACTAGATCTCGTTCAAACCAATTTACGCTGGAAGTTTGCATGGTATGTACATCATAATATTTTTTAGTTTTATCATTCTCCTCTTATTTTAGAAGTTACAGGGACACACACACACACATATTTTACCACTTTGGAAGTGGCTCTCGCGCAAACTGTTCAGTTTAGTAAAAAATGATATGATAAACCTCAATACCATTTTTAAAGACCTATCCATAGATACCCCACACGTATGGGTTTGATGAAAAAAACATTTTTGAGTTTCAGTTTTAAGTCTGCGGAACTCTCAAAATTTATTGTTTTTTTAGGGTTCCGTACTCAAAGAGTAAAACCCTATTACTAAGACTCTGCTGTCCGTCTGTCTGTCTATCTGTCTGTCTGTCTGTCTGTCTGTCTGTATGTCTATCTATCTGTCCGTCTGTCACCAGGCTGTATCTCATGAACCGTGATAGGTAGACAGTTGAAATTTTCACAGATGATGTATCTCTGTTGCCGCTATAACAACAAATACTAAAAACCAGAATATTTTTTTTTCTTTTACAATTTTACACAAATCAACCTACTTAGTCCCAAACTAAGCAAAGCTATGGGTACCTACTAGACGACGATAAACATACTTATATAGATAAATAAACACTTAAATACAAAGAAAACACCGAGACGACTTTTCGGACATCACTTCACTTACGCTTTATTTACGATAAAATTGCTAGTATAGCCTAAAAAGATAAATTTTGAGGTTAGAATGTTGTTTACCAAATAAGACAAGTAAGGATGAATGCTCTTATGTAACAATGTAATCACTTTCATTCGTCGTATTTTGAAGCAAGTTTGCAATTTGAAGAAGAAACTTTGTATAGATACAATGATTTTATTTTATATTTTGTTATAAACGTAACCTTGGAATAAAAACAGTCTAGTGTCAATGGCGAAAGGATTAAGGTAGTAGACCGGAATTTTCAGAGCTTACCGGTTTTAGGGCCGGTTCAACAACTTTATTTAATATTCCTGTTTTAAAAGTGTTATTAATTTGAACAAGATAATCTTGAGTGACTTCGAGTAAGTATCCATATTTTCTCTCTAACTATATTATATTTTAGTGTGCGGCGCTCATATGTATATTGCACAGGGTATAGGACCGTGCTTGCTACACTATAGGCTTTTTATGTGAAATATTAACTCACAGTCGCAAACTAATACGATCGTAAGTAAGACCACGTATCTGCTTATCCGAGATATAATATATTATTCTATCTTACATGACCCAACTGTTCCCCATTATCTTAATTCTAAATTTACATTTCTTACTATGAGATCTGGTTGCAAACTCCGCACCTTTATTATATTTTAAATGACCCAACTGTTCCCCATTATCTTAATTCTAAAGTTACATTTTTTACTGTCAGATCTGGTTGCGAACTTCGCACCTTTATTATATCTTAAATGACCCAACTGTTCCCCATTATCTTAATTCTAAATTTACATTTGTAACTGCGAGATCTGGCTGCGAACTCTGCACCTCCCGTAAACTTGTCCTCACTGTCCCTCATCACCGCTCCCATTCCATGTCCAGTTCGTTCACTGTGCAGGCTATTCGTCTATGGAATGCTCTCCCTTTTTGCATACGACAGGCTCAGAGTAAATTTTCATTCAAGCGCTAGTCGCGCAAGCATCTACTTGAAAATTCTCGAGAGTAAGACTCTTGTATTATATTATATTTTAATTATGTGATATTAAATAAAAATATGGAAGTTTATTATTTACTAGCTGTTGCCCGCGACTTCGTCCGCGTAGAACTTTTTATCGTCTTAGAAAATGATTTCTTTCAATACAAAATTTGAACCCTCTTTTAGGGGATAATTAAAAAAAAAGTTGATGTTCATTTTCTAGTTTGTGAACAAACAGTCTAAAACCAAAGTTAAAAATCTCATACTTTAAAAATGCCTTGAAATACTCAAACTTTGAACCAATTTTCACACTCTTAGGGGATGAATTTGGAAAAACTCTGAAATCAGTTTTGTAGTCTTTTAACGTACAGAATAAGACCGAAGTTAAAAATCTCTTACTCACACTTTAAAATTTTATTGCTCGCCATTTAAAATTTGAACCCCCTTTTAAACCCCCTTAGAGGTTGAATTTTTCTAATCGCTGAAAGATTTTTTTTCGTAAACTTTTAAGTCTCTAGCTCAAAAAAAGTGTTGCCCATACAAAGCTTTCTTAACCCCCTTAGGGGTGGAATTTTCTAAAACTCTGAAAGTACTTTATTATTAATTTTAATAAGTAACATTTTGAATAGTTTTAAGTCTAGTAAAAAAAAAAGTTTTTCCCACACAACACTGGCTACCCTTCTTAAGGATCTTAAGGATCCCCTTAGGGATGGAGTTTTCTAAAACGCTGAAAGTTCTTTTTTAGTATTCTAATAAGTAATCTTTTTGCAAAGTTTTAAGTCTAACTCAAAAAAAAGTGTTGCCCATGCAAAGCTTGCTCTCCTTTTTAACCCTATTAAGGGGGAAATTTTCTAAAACGATTTGTGTTCTTTTTTTGTATTTTAATAAGTAATCTTTCTACAAAGTTTCAAGTCTCTAACTCAAAAACATAAACTTTCCCTGATAAAAACTTTGCACCCCTTTTTATCCCCCTTAGGGATAGATTTTTTCAAAACGCTGAAGGTATTTTTTTTTTGTATTTTTATAAGTAATCTTTCTACAAAGTTTTAAGTGTCTAGCACAGAAAAAAAAATTCCCCATACAAACCTTGCACCCTTTTTTAACCCCCTTAGGGAATGATTTTTGTAAAACGCCGAATGTAGTATTTTTCATGTTCTAATAAGTAATTTTTCGTCAAAATTTTAAGTCTCTATTAAAAAAAAAAATGTTTTTCCCATACAAACTTTGCACCCTATTTTACCCCCTTAGGGGTGAAATTTTCCAAAACGCTGGAAGTACTTTCTTTGTATTTAAATAATCTTTCTACAAAGTTTTAGGACTCTAGCTAAAAAAAATAGTTTCCCACATACAAACTTTGCACCCCTATTTTAGCCCCCTATTTTTAGGGGTAGAATTTTCTAAAACGCTGAAAGTACTTAATTTGTATTCTGATGACTAATCTTTCTACAAAGTTTTAAGTCTCTATTTAAAAAAAAAATGTTTCCCCCATACAAACCTTGCACCCCTATTTTACCCCCGTAGGGGTGGAATTTTCCAAAACGCTGAAAGTGTTTCATTTGTATTCTAATAACTAATTTTTCTACAAAGTTTAAGTCTATAGCTCAAAAAAAAAGGTTCTCCCATACAAACTTTGCACCCCCATTTTACCCCCTTAGGGGTAGAATTTTCAAAAATCCCTTTTTATCCCTAGCCCACGTTATAAAAGCAACATACTGTGCAAAAATCAACTCTCTAAGATTAGTAGTTTCGGCTGTGCGTTGATGAGTGAGTGAGTGAATAAGTCAGTCAGGACATAGGCATTTATTATGTATAGATAGATAGAAGATAATGAAACTCCCATTCAAATATCTCAAAAAATTATGAAGCTACATCCGTTTTAATGTCGCTTGTTAGAGTGAGAAAACGATGAGGGACTGTGACGTCAATATACTCGAGCGTCATAGTAAAAAACAATCGTTTCATATGAAGGTGCGTTTTGCGGAAAAGGGACAGAACATACCCCCTTTTAAAACTTTGGACTCTTATAACTTAATCATTACCTATATAACCTCTTGCTTTGTTTTTTTCTCCATTTGACTATATTTATTTTAAATTCTTTTTCGAGAAAATACATTATGATTATTTACCATATTTTCGATTCCTGAGCTATAACCACGAACTTCGGAATTCGAAAATATTCGTGTATCTCTATCTCTATCGCACTAACCATACTCGAGTGACAGTATCGGTTTTCGTGGTAGCGCCGCAGGTACTTTGGCTGAATGCGCCGAGCGCGTGCCATTGTCATTCAAAAAAAACAAATTCGTGTTAATTATATTGTTCAAATTTGTTGATTTCATTTATTGAAATTACGACATAAAACGACATTTGCGCATATAAGTTCTCATATCAGAATCGAATATTTTTTTATGGTTTATATTTTAGCATTTGTCTCGTAAAGGTCTATCGTAGACGGGATTTAAATTATTAATAAGTGAAAGGCAAAGCAATTCCGCCATTTTGACGAAAATTTGACGGTTCTTATAGCTGACAGTTGGAGCAGCGTTTGATTTCAATAAAAATAAATGAAAAATTAAATGAAGTCGTATATTTCGGAAAATTAATTAACTGTCGCAGTCGGATAAAAACTATCCTAAGTTGCAGCTAGAATAATAATGTACCTATATAAAATGTTTCATATTTTTCCGTTCATGGGATGCTGAGAACATTCGAACCGCGCAAAGCTTAGTTTCAAACTGGCTGATTCTTTTTTTAATTTAGAGATTTATTATAAGTGGAGATTAACAATTCCAGCTAGGTACAGTTGGCGTCAAAGATAAGAATACATTTTGCGCTTTATTACAATGGAATAAGGTGCTAAAGTAGAAACATTTATCTTTGACGTTTTCAAGAATTGTTTAATTTTATGTCACCATGAAGTACGCATGTAGTTGTGGATCGTTCGAATAGTCATTACAAATACAAATAATTTATTTACCATTACAACGTTACATCTGAGTGAATTCAACTTAAGTTCTGTTAACGTGCACATTTTAATCAAACTAAGAAAAATATCCGTCAGCCCCAAACTAGGCACAGCCTGTATCTTGGGAGCCGAGACTACCTACAGATTTAAGGCGAAGTGAGCTCAAAAAACTGATTTTTAAAAAAAATTTGCTCTTTGGATTATAATACGGCTGCCATAAATTTAATTAGCAATCTCGACGCCTTTCTCGAGGGAAACCAGCTATTCGAATCCTGAGTTTTTGACTTTCGCTCGATAGAAAAAAATCACGAACATAGGTCTAAAATACGCTTAAAAAAATTGTAATAAATTATGCACAACAGCTAAACATATTGAAATTGGTTTTAAAAATCGGCAATGCCATGTTTAAGAGAAATCAGCTATTACTTTTTTATTTATTAAAACGCACAAAAAATTAAAATTAAAAAACATGATATCCGCGCTTTGAAACACGCACTTCTATCTCGCTCTCGCTTATGCTCAATGAGAGGGAGAGAAGACCACGAAGCTACGTCCCCTTAACAAGTACGATTAGAATTTAAAATAATGGAACAAGATGACCCACGGTCATCTTGTTCACACATTTGTAGATCTTATATTTTCTTAGCACCTAAGAAAATGTGTGTGTTTGTACTTTGAGCTAGGTTTTAACAATGTCCTCGGTTTGTTCATAAGTAAGAGACATACGCCATTTCTTTATTTTGGATTTGATGGATGTATTTTTAAATAAGTATCATAAGGAAGATAGCTAACTCTTTGGAAACGTCGTCGTAGTTCAGAAAGTAATCCGAGATGGTGCTACTAGGCTCTCAATGAAAAAAGTAGCGTAGAATTCGTCAAAATATTGCATTTAAGTGTCTTAAATCATCACATTAACAAATTTTAAGGCATAAAATACACCATTGTCACAACATAACACGCAAATAGCAAAGCAATACAAAGCAATTTTTAATCGGTGACTAGATCCATTGATCGCACGTTTTTCTAAGCTGAATGGCTACTGTACTGCATTCCACGGGTACTGTACGGCACGGGTACTGCTTTCCGCTAGATGGCGCATATTTAAGAATCGTGCATAACTAAATAAACTTAAAATTGTTAAACAATCAGAGATTTTGATTTAAAATCAGTAATTTAAAATAAATTCAAATCTACTTTAGTACTTTTTCAATTTTATTATTCGACTGAAATCTAAAACGAACCCTATCCAATAGTTCCGACTAGAGTTTAGTATTTTTTCTTATGAATTCAGTCGTATACAAAAAGACCATTACGTCCAAAAAGCGTACCCCTTGCTGAAATATAGAATCAGAATCAGAAAAAGTATTTATTACAAGAAAAAAAAAACTAATTACTATAAAATAAACTAACAAACTAACAAACAGTACCTAAGTAAAAACAGAATTTGTGACAATAGGCCCCCAGTCTCAGCATGTGCTGGGCTAGGCTAGGCTGGTCACGAGAGATCGGTCGATCGCAGGCTAACAAATATAATGGCGCACAAAGCAAACATTTACAAATACCTACTTACAACAAACTTGCCGTTGACCCTTTCGGTATTCATCTCATCATCATAATCTACCTATAGCATCGGTAAGATTTCGATTTCAAGTATACAGAACCGTTTAAGATGATTTTAAGACCAATCTTTGCAATAATTTTCTATCGAGCCGATTTCATCCAGTTATGTTTCGAATCCACCTAAGGTCTTGGAAATATGATGAATATTAACTTATTTATTTTGTGTATATGCTTAAATAATATAAGGTACGCCTCGACTTCCGGTACGTGGTCACCACTCGAGAACCTTTCCGCCCTAACGGACATCGGTTCTACGTGCATTATGGCACTCTTTGGGGGAGGCCTCGCTATGTCCAGCAGTAGGCGTCTTTCGGCTGATATGATGATGATGATGATTTATTTATTATTAATTGTGCCAATTGAGTTAAAAATTGATAAAAAGTTATAAAAAACAATATAATAAACAAACCTGTGAGCAGCACAGCTATCACAGGACGGCCCGCGAGCTCTGTGTCACGGCGAGATACACTATCCGTCTCTTTCTAACTAGGAGTAGCCCGCGAGCCTGTTTTTAAAATAATTATTATTATAGCCATTATTCCCACAAAAACATTCGAACAAGGATAAAGTATATTTCGTTTATAAAAAATAATCAAAATATTAAAATATAATTTTCAAATATTAAAAACAAGCTAAATAATTAAATTAGTTTTGGGGGACCCAAGATTGGGCAAAGGCCTCCTCCATGCACGTCCACGATTATCTATCTTGCGTGAGTCTAGTCCTAGAAAAAAGCGGCCAAGTGCGAGTCAGACTCGCACATGAAGGGTTCCGTGAAATAAATTGCGGTTTACGATTTATGAAGTATTAAAAAAAAACTACTTACTAGATCTCGTTCAAACCAATTTTCGGTGGAAGTTTGCATGGTAATGTATATCATATATTTTTTTTTGTTTTATCATTCTCTTATTTTAGAAGTTACAGGGGGGGGGGTGCGTCTCACGAAATATAACAACAAAATATATAATTTCATATTTATAACGTTTACAAGATATAATGAACGTTAGCTATAATAACAAAATCAATACTTTTATAAGGAATAACGGTCAATTGCCATAATATTCATTTTATATAACGTTTTTTTATATAACACTCAAATTGACTAATTTCTGTTGATATAACATGCAAAACGTATAACGATCATATTACATAATATATTTTAGTATAAGGATTAAAAGATATAAGAAACATAAGATATACTTATATAAGAGCCCGCGAAATTAGGTTAGGACAGCTGGAAAAAAGAAGGGGGCGAAGCCCCCCGCTGTAAAAAACCAATCAACGTAATAATTGTATTTTTTGTAGGTTAGGTTATGGTTATGTTGTGTCCCTTAGAGCGGAAATAGGCACCCCGCGAAGCGGGGTGACGTCGACACGCTGGCGGTTAGGTTACGTTTAGGTTAGTTAAAAATAATTGCCATGCGTTTCTTTAAAAAACAAGAAAGTTTGGTTAGATTAGGTTCTAGGTCACAAGGAGACAATTTACTTTTAGCGAATGATCAGGATTAATAAGAAATGTAAGGTTGATTGTAAATTAGGAAGACCTCATAACATCATACATAAAAAAATATTTAATTTCATCCATAACATAGAGGTAATGTTCTTTAATGTTTACTTTTCTTCAAACTTAAATTTGAGGCTATCACTCTAAGAAATTCACATTCACCCTTCTTTCCCACCGTCCACCTCCCGAGACCACCTAGGTGAACTGTTGAAAATTATTTTTTCCTACCGTTCACCTTTAATTATATAGTGTAATTTATATTGGTGACCGTCCACCTCTGAAATTTAATACTGGCTGTTTTATTATATCTATGGATTTTTTAATCTTTGCGTGAAGAATTTGTCTGACAGGAGAATGTCATAGAATTAAGCCCGCTTGTGTCTGTTTGTGACAACATAAATTGTATACAGGTACGCAGGACTTAGAAATTTTTTCATTGGTGGGTCATCATTATGACACATATTTTAATTTTTTTCATTTTTCATTTTCATTTAATTCATTTAAATACAATGTAAGTTTACAGCATATTAACACCAAAACACTTACACGATAAATTATTACATATAACAGAATACAATACACAATGTCAAAAAGAAAAGTCGTCAATTATATAAGTAGAACATTCGAAATAATGAAATAGGTACATTAAAAATGATAGATATACATTCAAATAATAAATAATTATTTATTAAAATTTAAATTGTCAAGAAACTGCTTAGCAATACGGCATAATCTAGAAAAGCGATCAGCAAAGATGTCAGCCTCCTCGTGCTGAGTGAGCATTTGGTGCAACAAGGAAATTGCGCGCGCGGTAGGAGCGTGTCGAGCGTAGCTCGTGCGAGCGGACACATGCTGCAGCAGGCGCGGCCGGCGGCAAGGCGCTACCGCCACGTAATCCAAATTCTGGAGGATCCTCGGTACCACCAACCCAATCCTCTCGAGCACAGCCGGGCTGTCCACTCTGTGATGGACAACAGACAGATAGTGGACTAACAATAACAACTTCCGCCTCATCCGAAGCGTGTCTAGCCCGACCATCCCGGAGACAAACAATAAAGGGTACATGTATGGGTAATACCCGTAGGATTTGCGGTACAACCAGCGGGCGAATTTACGCTGTACTCTTTCCGCCAACAGTGAGTATTTATCCTCGTAGGGATCCCAAATAACAGCCCCATACTCCAACCTACTACGGACATAGGCACCGTACAAAACCATGGCGACTCCGACATGGAATTGTTTCGACGCTCTCATGACGAAACCTAGGGTTCTGCTAGCCCGTTTGCAAATATTAGATATGTGTTTCCGGAAATCCAGTTTTGTATCTAATACTAAACCCAGGTCGCTGATTTCGTAGACTCTTTCCAAACAAGCGTTCCCCAGGCCGTAGTCGGTTAAAAGTGGAAAGCGCTTACGTGAGAAGGTTATGACCTTGCATTTAGCTGCATTAAAAGGCAAACGGTTTGCAACACTCCACTCAGCTGCCGCATTGATGTCGCTCTGCAACGCAGCGCTATCCGCCACACTACTGACACTACTGACGCCGAGAAACAAATGTTTATATCGTTTAGAATACGCCAAAATAAGCATACTATATATGAAAAAAAATCTTTAAAATAAAAAAAATGGCCGAGATATAGGACTTCAACATTGAAAAGTGTCTAATACTGCTGAAGTCACGCGAAACCTATGCTACTCTTAACTCTAAGGCAGGTCGGTGTAGGTTACGACGACGAGCGAAGCGAGGAGAAGTGTTAGGTGTACCGCGACCCTAAGCGCGCGAGCCGAGCGAGCGAAGCGAGCGTGCCGCGGTAGCGGCCGGCTAAGCGCCAGAACCGACTTTTTTTTGAATTTATAGTTTTGCGAATATAAAAAAAATAGTATGTATTCCTAAAATATGTATACTCCCATCATTCCAAAATCGCGTGGCTTCAGCAGTTTTGATGATACGGCTATTATAATGATTCAGTATTAGACACTTTTCAATTTTGAGGTCCAATATATCAGCCATTTTTTATTTTAGAGATTTTTTTTTCATATAAAGTATGCTTATTTTGTCGTATTCTATACGATAGAAACATAAAAAATATGTGTCATAATGATGACCCACCGATGAAAAAAATTTTAAGTCCTGCGTACCCTTTGCTACACCTCGACCAACTTCTCAACTTTATATATCTCGGCCGTTTTTGATTTTAGACAAAAGTTTCCTACAAAACATGCTTATTTTAACGTTTTAGATTAAAATTTTCTAAGTCTTTTATGATTCCTATGTTTTTTCACTTTTGGTCAAAAATTTTCTGTCTTTTTTTGTGCACCCCCTTTGTTTTAGGCGGACCGACGAACTTGGAATCTGAAGAGTTCTGATAGTACATACTACCTACATAGGTACGCTGTATTGATAACAAGATGTACGGTGGAAATTAAAAAAAAACCATTATACACCCAGATGGTCAAAGGTGAACGGTGGGAAAGAAGGGCACATTCAGTATATTCATCTTTTGGTTTTAATATCGTATCGATTTGGTTATGTCGTTCTATATACATCTTTTTACGCAGATTGCTATTAAAAGAATTGTACACGTTTATACTATACGAGCATTATGCTTTTGATGTTAGATTAAATGTATAATATATGCCTTAAATCTTAGGGGTTATGAACATTATACGCTTTAATCGTTATATCAATAGGTATTATATCTAAATAACGTTATACTTTTCAAAAGTAGATATTTTGAAATTATATATTTTGTTTATTATATCTAGTGAATGTTATACTAAACAAGCTTATACAAAGTGAGCGTATATATTATGAATGTTATATGATGAGTTCTTATATCTCGTATTACTTACCCGGGGGGGGGACACACATTTTACCACTTTGGAAGTGTCTCTCGCGCAAACTATTCAGTTTAGAAAAAAATGATATTAAAAACCTCAATATCATTTTTGAAGACCTATCCATAGTAGATACACGTAAGGGTTTGATGAAAAAAATTTTTTTGAGTTTCAGTTTTGAGTATGGGGACCCCTAAAACTTAATGTTTTTTTTCGATTTGTGTGAAAATCTTAATGCGGTTCACAGAATACATCTACTTACTAAGTTTCAACAGTATAGCACTTATAGTTTCGGAAAAAAGTGGCTGTGACATACGGACGGACAGACAGACAGACAGACGGACAGACATGCCGAATCTATAAGGGTTCCGTTTTTTGCCATTTGGCTACGGAACCCTAAAAGGTGACTCGGCAAAAATATTTTAAGTACATATTATAACAAATTTTCACGAGAATCGGTTGAGCCGGACAGCATAACACCGGACATCGTAACATACACCGGACGTTCTATTACTTATTCTGTGACCGGACATACGAATGGGCGTTTTTCAAAAAAAGTGTACAAAACTTTTTTTTTCAGAATTTGTTTTTTTTTTGTTTATCTTACTCAGAATCGTTATTACTATCGACCCTCATACAAGTAAAAAAAGTGTCCCAGATTTAACTATGTAAGGTTTATCTTCCAGTGCGTCACGACCATGTAAATAAAAAAAGACTGCATACAAAAATGGGACGATCTGGAATGGAATATTTAAGACACGTTTTTTCTTGTATGAGGATCGATAGTATCAAAGATTCTGAGTAAGATAAACAAAAAAATGCGTATTCTGAAAAAAAAAGGTTTGTACATCTTTTTTGAAAAACGCTGGACTAACGCCTCGACGTGTCTCGTGGCAAGAAAAAATACAAAAACAGGTTACAGGAGTTGGGAAGCGAACCGACGTACTCAGACTTGTGAATCAAACACCCGAACCACTCGACCAAAATCAAATGGCCGCACGGCCCAAATTTTTGTATCTTATGTTAGAGGTGACTACTTAACAGCCTGCTTCACCGCTTACATTGAAAACAACGCCATCTAGGCTAATAAGAGGCACTACGAGGTACCGGCGACGATAATAAGATTTATGCGTGACTTCTAACAATGCATGGATTTAGCTATCTTCCTTTTCTTAATAATCTTTCATAAGTATGTAATTCTATGCTAATATTACTAGTGGGTCTGTCAGATGTAGAACTCACTTTTTAGGGTTCCGTAGACAAAATGGCATTTGGACCATAGTCGGGTGACCTGGACTATAGTTGTGTGGTTTTACGGTATATCAAAAGATTGACATCATCATCATCATATCAGCCGAAAGACGTCCACTGCTGGACATAGGCCTCCCCCAAAGAGTTCCAAAGTGACCGGTCCTGCGCCACCCGCATCCAGCGGACTCCCGCGACCTTTACCAGGTCATCAGTCCACCTTGTGGGAAGCCTACCAACGCCGCGCCTTCCGGTACGTGGTCGCCACTCGAGAACCTTTCCGCCCCAACGGCCATCAGTTCTACGTGCAAAGATTGACATACTTATAAGGAAAAAAAGTTACTTTTTTTTTTACTTGAATTATATTAAGACATAAATTAGGAATCTTGAATGGAACATGTATATATATGTGTAATAGAACATGTCATGTATATCGTGTTGATTAAGGATATTACTCACAAGCCAAGAGAAAAAAAAATGTAGAATTGTTCTACTAGTATATGTTTTTTTTTTCTTTGTACTTAGATAAAAGTAACGTCATTAATATGAGGAGTTTACAAAAAAAATACACAATATGTGAGATTCAAAAAACATTTAATTCTCTATCTCAATAACACTATTCAGTACAATTATTTATTCTAATTTTACAAATAACCTGTGGTCCGTTAAAAGAGTGTCAATTTAGTTCATTTTTGAATTGGCAAATTCAGATTTCTCGGTTGTCAAGGGATACCGGAAACAATATACCACTTTGCCGTGATTATTATTGATATTAGTTACTTCATGCGATCCACCGTAGCCCCCATTCGAGTTTGGCTGTTTTTGCCCTTGCTGGTAATCTGAATACTCGTCAAATGCTGGTCGAGCAGTCGCCAGGTTCAAGCAGAGTAGAACCAACAGCAGTACTATTATCGTGGGTTTGACATGAGTTTCGTTAACTATTCACGTGATCGACTACGTTAATATTTAGTATGAAGAATCTATACACCGCCCCTGGCGGTCACTCATAGAACTAAAAATCCCAACCGCAACGTGAGTCACTTACAACATCTCGATCGTTCGTATAGTTGACTCGATAGACGCGTAACCGTCGCGTAACGGAGTGGTGTGGCCAACGCACTAAAATACAAATGATCGAATTAACACTTGTAAATCTTGTGATTTGTCGAAGTCGAATGCAATTTGAGCCAAATTGTATCAATTTAGGGATTCCATTTAGTAAAATTACATTGCCATAATAAAGCACTGTCTCATGTTTGTAATGTGACTTATTTTTTCTCTTGATAATATCAATTTTTGCAGTAACGTAGTGATAAGAAAATATGTCCAACGCCCTTTATGGAAAGACTTCTTACTATAGTATATTTTTAATATTTTGCGTCGAGATGACTTGTCAGAAAACTTGGGTAATCATAAATGATTTCCATGGTTCGAAATATGCATGCAATTTGTCAATTCAACTCTTTTGACAGTTGGATCCAAGTTGGATCAGCAGCACAATATAGGAGTCGCTCCACGCGCCAATTTTGTCGGACGGCCAAGCAAGGTCACAGAAAATCTAGTATGGAGTGACCTTGATTTGGCAAGCCACCGTGCTTCCGACACGTATCCACACGGTCCGAAATCACGCGTCGGCCGGCATGCAGTCCGACAAAATCGGCCCGTGGAGCGTCTCCTTATGTTTCCCATAGAGGTAGAATAGAATAGAGGGACTCACGTACCCATACACACATGAGTGACAAGGATGTATGCATAGACAATACTGCAAGTGGGAACGAGATACAATGTCATATTTTCTGTCCCTCATCGCGTATACGTATATTTAATTCAATTGACCTGAGATTTATTCAACTAGCGAAGTATCATTATCATTACTTAGTTTAACGGAACTTGTCTTGAGTACAGTCGCCATCACATACATAGGTGCAATATAGGTGTTCAAAAATATCGGCACATGCACCCTAATGCCTTGAAAATAGAGATGTGTTCCGATGTTTGTGACGTGCTTGTTTGCTCCGATGTATGTGATGGCGACTGTACTAGTACTTTTAAAAACTGTTTTTCTTCATCGTTTCAAGGACGACATTATCCCCGTGGTCTCACATTTTTGTCCTTCCGCGATCTCTGCTTCCACCATTGTCTTACGCATAGCAGGTAAAAAAAGGCGGGCAATATAAAGAAAATGTATCACCACGTGTACTTTAGGTATATACGTGGGCTTAAGTGGGGTGTTGAGAGTAATATTAATACTATTCGAAAGTGCATAGATCATTTGTTGCTGTACTGTACATGCATTCGGGTGTTATATTTACTTTGGTTTTACGTTTCTACTCAGCTATTCAACAATGGTTTCTGCTTTGCTTTGTGATTCTTTAATCCACCAGAACTAGTCAACTTCTTCTTCTTAGTCTTTTTATTTGTTATGTAAGGAAACGGGCGAGCAAAAATGAACAAAGGATACCTACCTAAACTGTTAAAATTGGAATAACAACAATCGAAGGGACGGGTTTTTAAAGCTTGCTTTTCATTTAGTTATTATTATTATTGTATAGGTATATAGCTTTAGTTGTGTAATACAATTACAGCATTTATATCTCGTAAGTATATTTTTTTATAATTAGTCATTTTGTTAAAATTTATACAATATAAAAATTTGAAATACGACTCCATTAGTCCAATGCTCACTTTAGTCGTAAATATTATGATAAAAACGATTTCACTAAAAAGTTTTAAATATTTTGAAATGTTAGTTTGCAAATTTGACACTTGAAACCTAGGACATTGAGTTTTTTTCTGCATGAATGTATCAGGTAAAAATAGCGATGTTAGCATGTATCTGAATACAGCTGAAGCTGTCAATCAATAGTGTCAATGTCAATAATGAATGTCATACATAGTGGGAAACTTGGGAAAGTTAATTTATAACTACATGTTTATGCGGGATTGTGTATCTAGTATATAATATATGAAATCAATGTAATTAAGGCCTTAATTTTAATCTACGCTTTGAATACATTCCATCTAATACTACAGTTAGTTACTTTATATGGCTAACTCTCGTTACACAATGAAAAAAATTGAATAAAGTGTAGATTAAATTAAAGTACTTATTTTCGCAATCCACGTACAAACGTTACCTTTTTATTATAATATTGGTATATATCTATACTTATATCAATATTATAAAAATCCATCCTTACTAAGTGTACTTACTTGAAAATGAAGGGATCAATTACTTAGGAAACTAGGAAGTAGACAGCCATAGCCTAATTTATTGGTTTTAAATTACATAATGAATAAGTGCAATTACCATATGTGATATTGAATAAGTACCTACAGTAAAATAAAAACCCTGCGTTCATATGCACATTTTTAATTTTTTCTCTAACATATTCTATTGCCTAGAGCTATACATTTTATCACAGCCATTTCCAATTAAACTTAAAACTTCATCTATCTAGTCCCAAAGCCAGGCATTATCCTAATCAACTGTCACTACAAACATAGTCTCATTTTATAGCGGAATACACAATGGGACCGGCGAGTGGGCGGGAAACTAGTTTCTGTTTCTACAAATTATAATTGCCATGGATGCAAAATCTGAAATAAATTACCTACTATTATTATTATAGAAATGTAATGGAAAAAAAATGAAGCGATTAAGAGATTTATGAAAAAAATTCTACTCACTCAATTTTTTTTGTATTTTTTGCTAAAAACTGAAACTAATTTCCGCCCGCTGTATACAAAGTTTCATGTTATTCTAGCTTGTCGTTTTCAAATGAGAACCAAATGATGGTGACCCTTAAGCACGATTGATTTTACAATCTGATTCTAGTTAACAATTTCTCTGGAAGAGACATTTTCAGGTATTCGAAATGGATGTGATCAACCAAACAAGGCTGGGAAGTCTACAAAATAATGTTGAAATGTGATCAGAAAAATAAATAGTTCAACCATTCAGATTAAAAAAAGGAATATAATACTTATATGTATAACCACTTTGAAAATAAGTTAAATGAAGAATTTTATTTCTATTTATGCAGCAGAGTATTAACATTATTATTGATACTTTTTGTTTATTTTAATGTATTCAAATATGTACAAATGTTGAGTTGGAATAAGCAGGCGAGCAGGATGGGTACCTGCCAGAAAAAGTATTGAAACGACAACAACAACAGATAGTAACAACTAATAATATATTTTGTAACCAGTTTGTTGCATGAAGTAATCATTTCATTATCTGTAGATTAGGATATATTTTATAGCAGCACTTGATACTCAGTAGTGTGACTAGTGTGGCTTGGTGGATTTCCACTTAACATAATTATATTATTATTCATACCTTTGGTCATAAAATGGGTATGTTTTATGATGTCAAATAACCGTTGACATAAATATAAATATTTACCTGAATTAGAAATTCATCAGTTCCTCTACTAGTTACTTTAATTACATTTCTCATTAAATACTTATAGCTGCTCAGTCAGCTTCATATCTATTAAAAATCTTCCTTTTCATATATATGAGTATATTCAAGTATCACATTAAAGGATTACAAGGTACTTTCGGCCAAAGCCAGAGTCAACCACGTTAAAGGCGCATTTTGGTTCCAGCCGTATAGCATTGCAAGTAATTCTTTTTTGAATCTGGTTGGCCCTGGGTTTGGCAGATGGTTCATGTTAGTTTCCTTTACCATTTCAACCAAATCTTGTATATTACTTATAGTATCTAGACTAGATAGTCATAGCAGAGCACAATAAACTTGCCTGGACTGACTGGCCAGTAGGAAAGATAGTGTACAATTATGTCAAAGTAATTTATTTGTTTATTATTCTATTTAGGTTTAATATAATATAGCCATTATTCAACCACGACCACGAACTTAGATAGGTATATGTTTTTATTTAATATACCTATGTTTTCTATTCTTCTGCATTTGGTCTAGCTTTAAGCATAGGCCTCCCCTAGAAACTTCCACAATTTGCAATCATGTGCTTTTCTTATCCAAGTTACACCTATTTAGGTATACATGCACCTATATACCTAATATAGGTAAGTATGTAATTTTAATTATGAACATTTGTGATGTTTGAGGTCTTGCTGTGCTGTACATTAAGTATAGTCTTCTTTCTTTGGTAAAATATCTGGAAAGAATATAAATATTATAAATTGCAGGTATAAATAAAAAGACAGCTAGGTTATTTATACTAAAATTATAAAGAAGAAAAGTTCAAAAAAAGGAGGAGGTTTCCAACTCGTCGGAGACTTTTTGTGTATGTTCCCTGATTACTCGAAGACGTCTGAACCAATTTGGAAAAATCTTTTTTAGTTTGTAAGGGTATTCTTCCCAGGTGGTTCCATGGTGATCAGGTCAAGAGTTCAAGACCTGATGATGGGATCCTGGAGAAATCGAGGGAACTCTTCCAATTTTACAGGTGCCTACACTTGAAGCGATTTGTGTACCTACTGATTTGAAGTCGGTTAAAACTTTTTAAAGTAAATTATTTTACGTAACGATTACGTTGTTACTAAACACGGCAACTCTTTGAAATGCAAGTTTAAATATTTTCCATACTTACAATTTATCCAAATAGCAGTAGAGTGTCACGCATTGAAATATCTAGTTACGGAGCTCCAAGAGCGTCTCTGTGTTGATATTTCGAAATTGTAGCCACTTTTTGTTCGATTATCACTTTAAATGTCACTAGAAAATCGAATATTCACTCGTAATTTTGGATGACACATGAACACAACCAACAAACGAATATGGCGGAATTTGTGCCATTCATTTCATTTGCATTTTTAAATACAAAATACGCGACAATCCGAATTTTGCGGATATATGTTGTCAATTCAAAACCCTTATTTTTATACGTTCTTTAATTTGAGATAGGTGTCGATCGGATCTATGGTAACTCTTGACCGAATAATACGTTATCACCACGTTATCACGCACAATTTTGCAAGTGAAATAGTAAACTACAGTCGCTACGGTATTCTTCGATACGAAATGTCAAATTTGGGTCTCACACTACCGATTGGTAGTACGAAGCGAACGTCAAATTACGCATCGAAAACTAAACGCTACCGTCTAACGTTTTGCAGTTGGTTTCATAGTCCAACGGCAGTGTGAGTAACAAGTTTGACGGGTCGAATCGAAGAATACCGTAGCGAGATCGAAATCTATTCGAAGCGCGTTTACTCGATCTCGTAAATAGTTACGTAACGTTAGGTTACGGTTGTATCTCACAATAAGGGTACAGAAGCGTAGTTGCCGATTTCATAGTGTCTGTAAAAACAATTGAAACTTAGTATAGAATAACTGACTTTGATCGGGCAGACACCAATGATGTAATATTAAAAATATATATTACATAATTAGCAGACACCGAGTGATCCCATAAGACCTTGTTTATGTACACGTGTACGTGTACGACTAATTCGGCGACACTTCAGGTTAATATGGAGATTAGATAGACTGAACTTTCGCCGCACTTGTCGTTTATACGAGTATATATATATATATATATATATATATACTTGTAGACAAGGTCTAAGTCCTCCGTTGGATCCACTTTGGTACAGGAGCCCAATTCTAGGGCTGATCGAGATGATGTCTAATAATAATAATGATTTTTAGTGACGTAATGTCTATTGAAAAACCTCATCAAAATGTCGAAGGCACCAAATCTCTTATTCTGGGACATGATAGAGGTGTATGTCGAACAATGATCTCAAAGTCTATTGCAACATGCGTTTCGTTCTTCGGGACTGGGTTGGTTTACTATCGATTGTAAAATAATGAAATATTTTTTAAATATTTCTATTGAATTAAATATCAAGAACAAAAGAATTGACCTCCTGAAGACAAATAATTAAGCTTGTCAATTGTACCTACCTAATTTCAAAACGACTCAAAAAACAAAATGAAATAAATATGTATTTTGCAAATAGGCTATACGTGAGGCTTTATTATGCCTTTAATGTGTGGTATAAACAAACTAGAAAGTTTATGAGTAGGAGAAAAATACTGGACGAATTTTGATGAAAGTTGCTAATGATGTATCTAGTAAATATATCCGAACGACACGTAGGTTTACTCGAACTCATAAGCAGCTGAAAACCTGGTACTTTGTCACTTTCACCCGTTTAACAAGTTCGTATGGCAGTTAAAGGTTAAAGCGACATGGTACTAAGGTGTTCAGCCCATTGTGAGGCCGAAAGTACTTATTATTTAGATACTAAGGTAGGTGATACAAGGATGGGCTCCTAATAAGGCAGCCCAGCCCCCCTTTAATAACTCGCAGTTACGGTGCTGTCTAGTCCAAACTACTTCTCGTGAGGGCATGCGGTTTCGGTCACAAAAAAAAGTACATTTCAGCTTTTACCACCATTCCATGACCACCACCGACCACCGGACCATTTCATGGCGCGTTGATTATAATTTTGTATTTTTATAATTTTTTCTATGTTTTTTGTGCCATGAATAAATATTTTGTCTTTCTTTATTTACCAAAACGCGCTCCTATTTTGAAAAAAAAATTACAGTTGCTGTGTCTTGTTAAAATATTGCATATTTTTTAATTTCCCAACCTTTACAGTAGGTATATCATTCCAAATTAAGAAAAATTAAGCAAATTTTGTCAGTATTTTTAGTGAATTTTGGTGTTTAATCTGTGTTTAATTATATGTTAGTATTGTTATTTCAAACTTATATATGTATTTTTACGAGACTTCATTGAACGGAAGTAAAAGTGCCCTAATAAAAACCAGTGAATGTATCCCTAACCACAGAATAAGTAATAGTACTACGTATAGAAGGTTCTCTGTTAACAAATTCCCTATTTAGGTACGCCAAACGTGCCTAAATGTGGCCATCCCGTTCTATCGCATGCAACGCGCTGCGAACCGTGCGAGCGTCCTGTACCAACACGCGGCAGCTACTAATGGGCCGCCAATTTGGCGGCCGCCGGCATTTACTTGTAGCGGCGCGACGGAATCACAGAGTGAACCGCCCCTGCCCTAACCTAACTAAAAGTCACTAAAACGCCTACGTCAAAAAATAAGGATTGAATAAAGGACTCTTCTAAGGAGTCTCTCTAAGGAAGGAAGGATGACTCACGCTAGAACGGGCCGTGTCCGGCCCGGGCCGTTTTCTAAGAAAAACGACGGCGTTTTTGCGCGGCCTTGCTAAATCCAAGCCATGCCGAGCCACGGCTGGGCCGTGCCGACACCGGGATGCTTCCGAGCCTCGGCCGTGGCTCAGCCGGGCTTGGGTATGGCTCAGCCACGCAAAAACGCCGTCGTTTTTCTTAGAAAACGGCCCGGACCGGACACGGCCCGTTCTAGCGTGAGTCATCCTTTAAGAACTGATTTATAAATATAATAATTCAGGCTGATATAAAGAATCTCACATACCTATGTGTATTTTTTGTAATTAAAAAGTTATTTTCAGATTATAGCAATTTTTAATTTTCATACCTACTCCTAAGAAGGCCCACGGCCTTAATTTTGAGATATATTCAGTAATTGATTGAATAGATTTAATTATAAAGTGTATAATGCTACCAGTTCTAGACGATAGTAATGTATAAACATTGATTAAACGTGTATTTTAATTAATGTTTAACGGGCCTTATTAGGCGACCACTGCATTTTATGGCCCAGTGTACCAGTTGCAACATTTTTTTAATTTGATTTATAACGCAACATTGGATATTTAATCAATATTTTTTGTTAAACAAAACATGACCAGTCCTATGAATGGCTTTTGTTTATAAATCATACTGTAGGTAATTGTTATTTAAGGCTTTGAAATAATGGTGGGTTATTACTATTAGGCGACAGTAGGTACCTACCTTATATCGAAATAATAACAATTATTATTATGTCATAAAATATAGAATAACATACCTGAATATTTACTGCACGTTCGCACTCTTCGAGAAAAAATCAGAATAGAATGATGTCTCAGAAGCGTGACCCGTAGTTAAGCAAAAAGCGGTGGCATCGCAGAGCTCTTATCAGAGGCATATCAAAATACACATAGTTCGGCCATCAATTGAGTACAGTCAGCATCAAAAGTAGCTACGCAATCGAAGACGTCAAAAGTTCTTATTCCCTTTTAATAGGGGGGCATAGCGTGGCAGCATAGGTTTTTCGAGAAATAAATCGTAATGGCAATTCAAATAGCACGCCGTGATTGGTGTTTAGTCGGCACGTGACCTCCGCGGACATCGTGTGCTCTCTCGATGCCGGCCATTTGATTGAGGTATAATAAATAAATTAATATTTGCGGACAATCTTACACAAATCAACCTAGTCCCAAACTAAGCAAAGCTTGTACTATGGGTACTAGACGATGATATAGATACTTATAGAGAAATAAATACTTAAATACAAACATCCATGACTCAGGAACAAATATTCGTGCTCATCATCACACAAATAAATGCCCTTACCGGGATTCGAACCCAGGTCCTCTTGCTTCGTAGGCAGGGTCACTACCAACTAGGCTAAAGCGGTCGTCAATGTACTAATGTACTAGAGATGACACGCCGAACAAGAAGTTTGCACTACGCGTTGCGGTCCATGGGCCGCACCGACACAGAGTATTCTATGACAAATTACCCTCCCCCCGCATGCGCCCCGCGGTGCCGGCCGGCGCTAGAGATGAGTAACTACCCGGATAAATATTACCGGCGGGTATTTACCTACCCACGGGTAAATACGCGGGTATTTATTATAAAACTCTATATTTCATGTGTTAAGGTTTCTCGGGGTTCTAATATGAAATATATGATGTTTTTATGCATTGTTACTATTGTTTCATATTAATTATACTAGGGATGCAGTATTTTTAGTACTGTCGATTGATTGTCAGAAACAAAATTCATTTTATTCTGTGAATAAATGTTTTTTGGTACTGTATATTTTAGTGAATATAAAAGTAACACTATTTGCGTAAAAATAAAACGTATTATTTGTGGTTTTCCATACTTAAGAGTCCGCAGTAAGCTCGATTCTCCATACAAACGTAAATATAATAATATTATACGCTCTCATTTTAAAACGCCTAGCTAGTTTGCTCTGAAACTTTGTACTTGGAATAAGTACCATCCAGGTATGTAATTAGTTTATGTAGCTTCAGATACCATAGTAAAAAAAATACAGAAAATTTAAATTTTTCATACAAAACTCGTTATTCCTGTATTTCGTTTATTTTAGAAACTGGAGTCATATAAACTACGTACAGACCTATGTAGATATACATCATGTTATTGTATATGCAAAGTTTAGTTACAATCCGACACGTAGTTTTCTCCTCTCCGTTTATTTATATGGGAAGGTGAAATTCGGCCGAGCTTAATGCGGACTCTTAAGTATATTGAATTGCCACAAATCTTTCACATACTATTTATTACTTGTTAGCCTTTGACAACACAAATATTATTTACGCGTAATTTTAGCATACCTACATACAATGTGACTCATATTTCTATCTCATTCGCTCACTTCCCTACTCTTTACCACAGCAAGATAAGATAACGCCGAACTCTATGGCACCGCTTCGCATCGCTTTGTTCTAGCATCGTATTAGAAATATTAGCATCCAGTGGTTTCGTTATCTTCTGTTTGTAGTGAATTTCGCTTTCTAGTAAGAAACCTTCATGCACAGATTAATGTCTATAACTTTCCAAATTACTTATTCTGTTGAGATGGTAACATGGTTTACCTAGTTTAGTAGTCAAATACTCAGTATTAACGAAACAAAAACATTGGAATGAATACCATTTTAAGACAACAAAATATCATAGTTTATGGCCGTACTTGTCACGAAAAAGGCGAGTTATTGCCTTAGAGCTGTGAACGATTTCAATGGAAATCGATACAATACGAGTATGCATAGAGTCTTTGGTAAAAACACACACTTTATTTGGAGTTCTGTTACACAGAGCTAATGTCTTTTATCCCATACAATGGCCTACGGTTGTTAAATGTTTATTCCAGACAGAGGACTATGCTGCACACCAATCTGTGTTGCACATGTTGGTAACTATTAGAACAATAGCGTCGTCTGAAGGAGAGAGCGGCGCCGGCGTCTGCAGAGATGCACCAAGGATGACCATGCAGTTCGAGAACCCTTACGTCACTATAATTAGAGTTGGAACTTAATATTTATAAGTTATAGTAATGTTTGTAATAATGATGGAACGGTTGGCCGTCTCAAGATGTCAACCGATGGGGAGGACTTCACTTGATAATTGACGGGAGAAGCGTGTACATCTGATTGTGTTGATAGTGTTTACATATACGAGTATTATATCAATGATAATTGTATAAGATTGTCAAAGAAGAATGTTCGACAAGTCTATACTATGTGAAACCTATTAATTAGATTGTAACATCAGTGGTCGGCAGTCTACGCAATAATTGAAAGCTAAGTACCTACAGCAGTGGTTTTTGGGATTCGTGTTTATTCGGAGTTAATTACTAAAGATCACAGTAATTGCACTGCCCAGTTAATAAAGGATAATTATTATAGAAATCTCTGTACTTGACGGAATAAGCCAAATAAACACGACCAGATTGTATTGTGGGTTTTATAACTGTGGGTGTATACGAGGATAATATTGTGGTTGTAAACACTCCTATTGTGACCAGTTAAGATGGTCTATTGTATCAGTAAAAGAAATAAATAAAGAACTCTGTTCAAAAGTAATAAAGTTATGATACTGAATAAGAGTAATGAGATACGAGTTCGACCCTCGTATCTAAAGTAATAGAGAACCTTATCAAGTAATGCAACAAGGGTTCGATTCCTTTGTGGTGTCAAGGAGTATTCAACCTTCAGTACTGGTGTATTATTGATAGTACCTACTTTTTATCGTGTGTGTGTGTGTAATTGTTTTCCTAAGGAACAATGTCTTGTGAATTGTATTCGATTAAACATGTTTAACTCGAGAAACTATATGCACAAAGTACATCCTTGTAAAATACTATCGTTTTAAGAAGTTTTATAAGAAACTAATTAAGTTGTGTACCTTAATTAGTTAGAATGATGTGTCACTAAAGGCGTGGAGGTTTTTCCGGAAGCTCGACTGACTTTTCCCAACCACATTATGCCCAGGAAGCGAGTCGAGCATCAAATAAGGGTTTAACTAGCCTTATTTGATATAATAATAAAAGTTTCGATTTTGCTTTTATATGAAAGATTATCAATTACTCATTATTTGATTTAAAATACCAACCAAATGCTAATAATACTATTTATCAAATAAATACTACAGTTTAATATCTAGACCAACAAATAAATATCAAATATTAGTAATACTAACTATTAAATAAATACTTTGTTTAAAATATTTAAACAAACAAACAAATAGCAAATCATTCAAATATTAATCCAATCGAATATCAAACAACAAATCAAATAAACCAATAAATCAATAAATGATCTTAAATTTTAAAACTAATACTTTGTTTTCTTTATAACACCCTTCCTGGTAACGCAGACGTTTCCTTTATTCGACTACCTATTTACATTTACATTCTTAGGCTTCAACTTATCTAGACAGGCTATATCTAGGCTAGGCTATCTAGGCGCACCCTTAGGAGCCTGGTGCCACTTCACTGTGGCACAGATAATGTTCGTGTTGTCTTCTCTAGTACGTTAGTACATTATACCTAGGGAATGCAATTACCGACTTGAGTGAGGCAACACCGGTTAACGGGTAAATTACCGGTATTTTCAATTTGGCTAATAAGTAGCGTTATTTGACGTTTATTTATCGTAAAATTAAGCTATGATTTAGTATAAAGAGTTATCATGTGCCGTAAATGCCGTAATAATCAGGTTATTTAATATTTAAAACTTGCTCAGTGGTAGGAGGGCAAAATACACAACTGAAAACGTTCCTTGGGGATTAGCAGGTAGGTAGCAATTGTCTTTAGTTCCACAAAAACTGACTACAAGCCCACTTAGTAGTCTAACATAATATTTCACTAAATAGATGTTTCTACGGGCTTCAAGAGACGCAGTGGGAGGGGCACATTGCACCTAGAACCGATGGCCGTTGGGGCGGAAAGGTTCTCGAGTGGCGACCACGTACCGGAAAGCGCGTCGTGGGTAGGCTGACCAGGAGGACTGATGACCTGGTAAAGGTCGCGGGAGTCCGCTAGATGCGGGTGGCGCAGGACCGGTCACTTTGGCACTCCTTGAGGGAGGCCTATGTCCAGCAGTGGACGTATTTCGGCTGATATGATGATGATGAGGCTGGTCTGATAATGTGATGATGGACACGGAATATGGAAATAGCAAATCCTCTCAACTACACAAGATAAACCCGGTGTGTTTGTGCTCTGTGTAGACAGACACCTCTCTATTAGTAGTTGATGACTGCGCATATTTAAAAAGTGCAGTCGGCAATAAACGCTTGTAAAAATGATGTCATTTTTGACTTAAATCCATTTATATCGTGCGCCGTGGGTTTTTTAACAGTAAGAGACTCGCAAAACATCGCGACGGGACGTGATTCCTGACCCCAACGCCCCGCTGATAAACTTGTTTTTTCGGAATATAGCTACCTATGTGTTTACTGTTTATCATTACTTTTTAGTATCAAGTGACCTTAATATTACCTATACTCGTAGGAACTATATTCTTTCTTTATTCTAATACCACGTCGGTACCTAAAGGTCGCGGGAGTCCGCTCGATGCGGGTAGCGCAGGACCGGCAGGGCCTGCGTTACACCCACGATGAACGCGACTCCGCCGAGAAAGTAAGATTTTTGAAATATGTTTGATACATTATGTTCAGTATTTTACGACAATATAATGTTTATATCGATCTTATTGTGACTGCTTTTACATAAATTATATCGGTCATCATTGATCACTTTTGTCTTTCGGCTGATGTGATGATGACCACATCAGTGGCAAATAAGCGTGATGGTAAGCGGTCACAGTCACGATCATTGCGGGTTGCAATATTGTATAATGCTTTGTACGTACAGTAACGAAAATGTATTCTCGTACCAACTTTGGCTAATATTTAGTTTAAGTTATTAATTATTATTTTTTTTGTTTCCAAATAAAATAAAATAAAAGATTCCTGTCTCAATCGACAGTTATATGTCACCTTATTGCGAGATAGCGATAGGGTTCTACGGTGGTACGTGAATACATTTCCCTTGCACGTCTGAGGTACCTACGTCTATTACAATTTCTGTATAGAAAAATTACAGTTGACTGGTCCTGATAAGCGTTCGAAAAGTTATTTTAGGCGAAGCAGGTTCATGGTCTTCTCTCCCTCTCACTGAGCATAAGCGTGAGCGAGATGGATGTGCGTGTTCGGAAGAGTGTATCATCACTTTTTAGTACATATTAATTGATTTTTGGAATACTGGATAATTTATTAAAAATCTGTCCGGTTATTACACTAGAATAATAAAAAAGCTATCCTTTTTATAAAAAAAAAAAACATAGATTGTCGTTGAAAATTACGAGATCTGGAACATTTAAGTTTATTTTTATGGTGATATTTAAGATTTTTTTACAGAGTTACCAAGCCATTTTTTTGATAATAAGTATTTATCTTCGGTTATAACACTTCTTTGTTTCATTTTCAATCTACAGTAATTTTTCTGTAGTACAATTCTTCATTATTTCTTCACACTGGAAGCTCAAAAATCAATCTTTTCGTCAGATCGTGAACCGGCCTCGCCTTAATCACCCGTCGGTGGGCTCAAACGGGCCCTTTGTATTAAATACTCATTTATTTTATTTAGAACCCTGTATGTGCTGGCCATACATATGAATCAACTTACGTCCTATTACTGGAGAAGGTTCAGAAAACGTTCAGTCCTACGGTTTTTATATAGGAAAGTTTTTGGCAACTATCCATTTATGTATCCCACCAAATACCTGTTAGGAACCCTAGGTTATAATTCGTTGGAGGTGAGACGTAATTACAATTTGTTGGTGACTGCGTGTCGGATCATACGCGGTGTGTCAGATTGTCCGGAGCTAGTGAGTCGCCTTGTGCGACTCTATACTCCGGATATCCCAAAGATAACCCTTAGGCCACGGCGACGCGATTTGTTAGCGGTGCCGACAGCGCGCACTGTGTCACGCAGGAACTCGCCGCTGATCCGTGCTCTCTCACATCTCAATGCGCTCTTGGCATCAGCACCGGAGTGTGACTTACTTGCGTGGCGATGGATGTATGTGTGCGGTGAATGTCTGAGCTTCTGTGAGGAGATGGATGACAGGCAATCAACTGTACCAATGTAATTATATGTGTTTTGTTTGTTTTGTTGTATAGTTTAGTATCGTTTTCATGAAGCATTGGTTTTAGGACTGTAATGTTGTGTTAACATGTTTTTAATAATAAATAAATAAATACCTACTGTAATTTCTTGGGAAAAGCTCGGCAGTGAGCTTATTCCACACTCGGAGTATTCGAGTTAGGAAGATCCTGTGGCACACAGACATATTTTTATCGAATCTGATTTGGGCTTGTCCATCTATTACGTTATCGTTTTTTGTCGGTTTTTGGCGCCCTAACATCATACCCTAATAAAATGACGTCATTTATTCTTTATGGTTTAAGATATTTAATTCTCAAAAGATTTTACAAAACCACTTGCTGAGTAAACATTATTGACTTAAATCTAGGTAAGAGAGGGTAACATGCAATTAAAGTGGCCGAACATAATCTCAGTAGAAAAGAGGGTAAACGCCTAAAAGGCAGCAAGTAGAACAAATAATGCAACGTTGTAATGAGTGCATACTAAGGGCCAGTCAAACCAAACTAAGTAGTTTATAATAAACTAATAAACATTAGTTTACCGTCGGTTACCTACATTAATTATGCAAACATAATAGGTATTTAGCAGTAGTCAAAAAAAAATCACAGATCTCGTGCCTTTCACGACATTCTGGTACATTGAAAATTAATTTAATGAATTAAACAAAACTAAATTTACTCATGGTCTGTTGCGTTATGAAGCAAATATTAATTTTTAACTTATTTTTTATGTTACTGCGACACGTATTTTTTGTAATGTTGTTTGTAAGCGACCCTATGAATAATAAAGTCCCATCTTTTTCATGGTCTTAACTTATTTTAACAATATACTTACTATTGATTTATGACTACTATCCTTTTGAGATCTTGACAATTATCATGCAATTTATGAGTCTCTACCGCTTCTTAATTTATTCACAGAGAAACAATTGTCTTTACAACTTTTTCTTTGCTTTTAAGATTAGTTTGGTTTGGCTTTGTACAAATATTTAATTCATAGTCACATTTAGCTTGAGTCAATCAGCAGCCAATAGCCATAAAGATAACATATTCAAACTCTTTATCGTAATACTATTTAACTTTAGCATCATTTGAACCATGTACCTAACGTATTTATTAATGTTTACCTTTCTCATCCAGCGACTGACAGAACTATAAACAACTACAGACTTATAACAAATTGCCAAATAAAACTGGTATTTTATCATAATACGCATGTGTCGTAATCGCCCAATCACAAATAATCAGCCTGTTTTCAAGTAGTTAAAGTACGTAAATTCATTGGTCAAAGTCGCCTTGAGTCGCTTTCATCGTGTGCAAGTCCGCCGTACTGTATCCAATCATTTCATAAACAACGTTTCGTAAATATTAAATTCTTACTTTAAATCACTAAATTTACTTAATTTATTACCACCCGTAACTTCTGTTGATTTTATATCTTGGTAGGGAGTATATGGAAAAGCTTAGACTTGTATAAGTATCTAGTTTTAATCAGAGACACATTTTATAATAACACAACAACAAAACAGCAGCTATGACCTTCCATTCTATGAACTTCCATTCCTAGAAAGTTTTTTATCTCGCCCATATATGTTGCGTTAAACTCCTCCTTTAGTGCTTTAATTGTACTTTCCCCGTTTCCAATGATTAGGATATCATCAACATAAATGAGCATCCAGCAATCTTCTTTGTAATACAAACAGTAATCATATTCTGATCATTGGAATTAATTAGCTTTTGCAAACTCATCCAGAGTTTCGTTCCAACACTTCGGAGATTCAACTAATCCATATAAAGCCCTTTTTAGTTTTAAAGCCATGTTCTTCTTTATAATTTCTAATCCTTGGGGTATTTTAATAAATACATCTGATTTTAGTTTTCCATTGAGGAATGCCGTAGGTATGTCGAGTTGAGCTATATTAAGATCATCTTGCACTGCTTTCGATAATAGCATTCTTACAGTAGAGTGTCGCGCCACTGGTGCATAAATGCTGTCAAAAATATCTTCCTTCTTTTGCTGAAAGCCTCTTGCAACTAGTCTTGCTTTCTTAGTCCCATCTTCTTTTTCCTTGAAAATCCATTTTGTATCAATGAGTTTCTTTCCATTGGGTACTTCATGTTCTTCCCATGTTTCTAATCTTGCAAGTGCTTCTAATTCTTTGTTAATAGCTTCCTTCCATTCTGGTTGTTTTACAGCTTGTTCAAAAGTTTCTGGAGTGTTAGCACTGAGGCATATTACTTTGTTGGTTTCATTTACGCTGTCCACATTTGTCTCATATTCTTTGAGATATGCAGGAGGTTTTATATTTCTCTTTGGTCTGCTTGAATTTTCTTCAGTTCGATCATCGTTTGTTTCTGCATCTATGAATTCATCTTCTCTTTCGGCATTTGTTTCATCGTCACCATCTTAAATATACCTTACTTGTCTATTTTCTTCTTTTTCTGTGAACGTTATATCACTTTCATCAAACCTAACATCTCTTGATACTATTACTATATTTTCTTCTGGATCCCATAATCTATAACCAACTGTACTGTATCCGACCATTCTCGTTACTTAAGCCCTCTTCGCTAGTTTGTCCAGCTTGGGTATAATAGTGGCCCATGCCTTTGAACCAAACACTCTCAACTTTGATAAATAATTTTTTTCGAAGAATTTTTCACTTGGTGTCTTGAAATCTATCGCCCATGATGGATATCTGTTTAACTGATAAGCTGCAAACTGTATCGCTTCGCACCACAGATGTTTTGGCAGATTGGTCTCAGCTAGGAGAGTTCTTATTTTGTCACAAAGGGATCTGTTCATGCGTTCGCTGACCCCATTTTGTTGGCTTGTGTAAGGTAAGGTGGACTCTATGCTTATACTCTTATTTCTGCAAAAAAATGTCAAACTGTTCGCTATGTATTCTATTCCTTGGTCACAACGAATCCTTTTTACTTTATTCCCCGTATCATTCGCAATTCTTAAAATATAGTTCATCAGTTTTTCAGTTGCTTCTGATTTACTTTTTAGAGGATATACAACACAAACATGTGAAAAATCGTCAATTACAGTCATAAAGTATTTCTCACCGTTGGGTCCGGGCTGTCTGATTGGTCCTGCTATATCCGAGTGTAACATTTCGGCTACCAGGTTACTTCTTGGTCTTGGAACACGTTTGAATGGGCATCGGGTGGCTTTACCTTCCATACAGGGACTGCAAGTATTATCAGACACAGGTAAGTTTAATATTTTTAGACTTTTCCTATTTAAATGGCCTAATCTCTGGTGCCATAAATCAGCTGTTTCAGTAACATTACACATTTCATGCTTATATAATTCGGCTGTTAACTTGTACAACTTTCCATTAATGTAACCATCAAGCGAGGTATTCTTGTTAAATATTTTGACATCATCTTTACTAAAGTTTACATTGAAACCTGCCTCTACAATTTTTTAACTGACAGCAAATTATATGATACATCTCTCACAATTAACGCATGAATATTAATAGTGGTGTTTTGATATTTTATTTTAAGTTTACCTCTTTTATTGGTTGTTATGCACTGGCCTGCTACAAATATCTTAACATTGTTATTTGTATATGAAATGTCAGTCATATAGCTTACATACTTTTCATTTATTAGATGTTCTGTACATCCCGAGTACTACAGGACTCACATAGATTGGCTGTAATGTCACTAGCTATGAAACTAATTTCCTCATCTTGTACCTCGACTCCCGAAGCCTGCTGAAAAGTATGTTGCCTATGGAAGTTTCCGCTTGAGCTTCCTCTAAATGAACGTCCACGCCCTCTTAGATGGCTCCGTCCTCGTCCTGATGACCGTCCTCGATGTTGTCCTTGTCCTCGTCCAGATCCTCTGCATTCAAATGATTTGTGGCCAGATTTCCCGCAGGAGTAACATGTAAGAAAGGCATTCTCGTTGATATCACCGCCACTGTCCATTTTCATTTTGGTTTCCATGTCTAGAAGTCTTGCTTTGACAAATTCTATGTTCAATTGTTTTTCGGTTGCCATGGTTTATATTGACGTAATGACTTGATCATAAATCTTGGGTAATGAAGATAACAGATCTGGTCTTCTGGATCGACCGTCACGTTTATTGCGGCTAGCTCACTCAATAAGCTGTCGAATTTTAGGTTATATTGTTGCAGATCTCTTTCGTTTTCGTATCTTAGCGTAATTAGTCTTCTTTTCAAATATAATCTGTTGCATACTGTCTTCCTCTCGAATATCTCTTCTAGCGATGTCAGCATTTCTTTTGTAGTTTTTCCCTTTTTTATTATGTCAATGTACTTATCACTCAGACATTGTACTAACGTCGACTTCACTCGCGAATCATCTTTGGCGAATGCTTGTAATTGCTCTTTAGTCGTAGGTTCCTGTTGCAACACATGTCCTAGTTGTTTTTCATCTAGTAATAATTTAATTCTAAATTTCCAATTACTAAAATTTCCCGATTCCGTCAACACTGGTAAAAATGACCCCGAAGTAGCCATTTTCTTTTTTCTTCTTTAATTCGTGGATCGCAACCCGATATTGTTATATTTTGTAATAACTATTAACGCTCTGCTACCATGTTGATTTTATATCTTGGTAGATACTCCCGTATATGGAAAAGCTTAGACTTGTATAAGTATCTAGTTTTAATCAGAGACACATTTTATAATAACACAACAACAAAACAGCAGCTATGACAACGGTGGAATGGGTAATGTGCCACAGACAAGTAGACACTAGTGCTGTGACTACTAACTAGTGATGTAGTATATCTCAATAGAGAACACATCCAGATACACAAGTGTATCCGTCGCCATGTACAACCACTTGACACAAACTATTTGTCCAAAACACCTCACTTATGATGGTCTCTAAAGACTCTAACATTCCTTTTGTTTTTTGCCAAAGTGAAACCAAAGCCTGATGCCGACCTATACATATAGGTAGATAACACCATTTGCATTTAACTGACAATTGCATGAAGAAATCTGTATTTCATTAGTTGTTTTAAATTTTGTTCGCGCGTCGACATTTATTACATTCACAAATAAATACTGAAACCTAAAATAAACAATCAAATAGCAACTCAACGACACTACACTCGTATTGCAGAACAAAACGAGCGTGCGCCCTGTAAATAAGCCACACGTAAGACATAGAGAGGCTTAGTAATATATTCTGTTAATAATGTCTTAAATTCATGAAATACGAAACTATTTAATAATCATCACACTTGCTCGTAAAAGGTGTATTATAGGTAGGTGTATAGAGCAGCTATAGCCGATTTACCTCCCGCGGGAGTTATGATTTTTTATAACTCCCGAGGGAGTTGCGAGTTTTTGTTTGTTCTGATTGGTTAAAGCAAATCTAGTAGGCCACGTAGGGCCACGCCCCCACGCCCTCCACTCGCAAATCTGTAAGTGAAGTGAAGTTGTCAATTTCGTCAATTTTTGATTGGTGCGGTTGTATGAAACTTAGATTTTTCTGTCTTTTGTAGTTATTTATTTACTCGCAAATGTGATGAAAAACATGGTGTGTATCACGGGCAGTAAGGGGATTACAAAATCGCGTCAATTTATGATAATTGCGCTTATAAAATTATTTCACTGAAAATTATATTGAACAAGATCGGTTTAAACATTTTTCAGATATTGCTGAAAAACTGCCTTCCCTTTAGAAAAGGACGAGTGCCTTAAGATTTCTGTGACACTAGGACCTTTTTATTAGGCACATAGGCACGGAACCCTTCGTTGTGCTTGGTCCGACACGCACATGACTTAACTTAGTCTAATAAAAAAGCGCAAGATGCAGTTTCCTGAAAGTTCCCTAATTAGCTAGGTACAGTCAACCAATTTGATTATTAGGCCATCATATAACCTTGTCGTTGTAAATGCTATGTCAATACCGGTTACTAGGATTATTGCGTTGCTATTTAGCAGTTAAAATGACAGGGTTCTACGGTGGCCTAGGAATCAAATTGGTTGACCGTCCACAACTAACGACTTTCTTTACACAATGACTTAATCAGACCGCATTAAGATAGGGAAACAAAAGACGCAAGCGGCCCAAAGCATAAGAGCTTCGTGTTGAATTAGGCTCAGACAATATTTAGGTACTTGTTGTTGTTATAAGGGTGCAAAGTTATATTTTAACCGCGAGTGTGGAATTGAAACATGAACTAGCGAATGGATTCTAGGGTTATCCTGAGCGTAGTTGTCACGCGAGACGTATGATAACTGCACCGGTGTGTAACAAAAACCTTTTCCCCTCACTAAAGAGAGGAAAATACAACAAAAATAATTTACTTTAAAAATAAAGTTTTAACCGACTTCAATTCAGTACTCCGCCAAGCCACCTGAACATTACAACATTTATTTTGCAATTTACCATATGAACTGATTTCCGAGAGCAATGCGTTGATTATTAGAGAAAAAAACCAAGTCACTATATGTGAGCCGATAATATTTGAGGACTTCCGTCGATTCCTCAAGGATCTCAGAATTACCCTTGGCACTTCATTGTTTGCTATTTCAACGAAATCATATCAGAATCTGTGACGTAAGTACTTTTATTGTTTGTAGTACATCATTGAGAAGTTCCACAAGCCATCTGTGGTCTTCATCATCACTTCCACCATCACCAAATTTATGATTTTCGGGTGTAAATACACGAGTTATAATATAAAATACCGAAATTACTACACGCGTGCCTAATATATTTGAGGAGTTCCCTCAATTCCTCATGGTTCCCATCATCCAACTGGGGTTTTGAAAACAATGGGACCAATCTGGAAACATATAGGTACTTTCAATTAAAAAAAAAATTGTACGAATCGGCTCATAATGACGGAGTTCTGAGGTAACAAACATTAAAAAAAACACATCCTCCTTTTTTTTGAAGTCGGTTAAAAAACAGGTAGGCGAAAATTGTTCTGTTGGGACTACATGTTATGTTTAAAAAAGTAACTAATAAGTAATAACACGTTCGGATTTCAAATATTCTTTGCATTCTTGTGGATAAAATGCAGTTTTGCTATCAGTTTTTAAAGAATAAAAAAGGGCTTTCCGAACTAGTAAGGTGAAAAAATAGTTACTGAGTGTGGATCTTAAGAGTTCTCAGGACGCTGGACAAGTCGGCTCCCCATACTAACGTAGCTCGGCTCTCATTTTAAAACGGCGTGCAGGAAAAACATGAAACTCTGTAAAAAAAGTTTCTTTTGTCTCTATTTTTTCCTATTATAATTTCTAGCAACAGAACCTAGTTTCCGACCTAACCGCTTTAAAATGACAACTAAACTACATTTGTATGGAAAGTCGAGCTTCCTGGGGACTCTTAACATATTATTACATCAAGTAAGGCAAGGCGTGCAGCGATGCGTCTGGCGTGGCGGCGGTCCATTACAAGACTTTTAATTCCGTTTAGGGCAACATACAGGCTGAATTCCGCTGGGCTAATCCGTTGGGCGTTGGGGCGGAAAGGTTCTCGAATGCCAACCACGTACCGGCAGGCGCAGCGTGGGCAGAACCCACAAGGGGGACTGATGACCTGATAAACTAACTCGGAAAGCGATGCAATATTTATTAATAAGATAAAATCTCTATTAGTTGACCAAGCATGCTATAGCATTGAAGAATTTATTTTAAGAAAATAACAAATATTATATAATTATTGTAGCTAACAATTTTAACAAATTGACTTGTAAAATGTTACTTATACTTTTACCAATAAAATATATGAATATGAATATGAATAAAGCTCCCGGGAGTCCGCTGGATGGGCGTGGCGCAGGACCGGTCATTGTGGCACTCTTTGGGGGTGGCCTATGTCCAGCAGTAGACGTCTTTCGGCTGGTAGGATGAAACCTATGGCACTGCCACATTATAGGCCGATAAATTCCGCCGCGGAATTGATGCGTTAAGGAGAGGCAGGACGCGAATCTGCAGGCGAACCTCTTGGCGTTGCATAGATCTGCAGTACACAATTAAATATGATTGGCAGGTGACACCTCCCACTAAAGTGCTACTAGCTAGTGCCTGGTGTTAAATAGTAGATTGTGTTTCAAGGGAGCAAAATTATATATTTACGGCGAAGGCGGTATATTCTGCCGTGCAGAACCTAAAGTGCAGTATCGGGCTAATTTGGGATTTTTTGTTTTTTGATGATCTGTGATCAGTATTTTAAGATGCACATATGTATCTAATCGGTATTTCATTTGGACAACTGGAACATGTAAAAAAAAATCTCCTAAAGTACAGTAATGGACTAGCGTAGAACACAAAATACTACTTAAACCGCAGTTAAAACGTCTACGGCTACGAATATTGGACCATTACCAACTAAAACGCAGTAGAATCGTAATTTATCAGATGTTTTAGCCTGTATGAACTCAACAAGTTATTCGTGAAAAACTAACTAAACTGCAGTATCAAAGTTTTGGTCCAAATTCTTCGTACTGTGTTTCGAATATCTTTGATTTTTAGACATAATTACTAACTAAAACGCAGTGAAAAGTATGTTACCTTACTTTAGTCGGTACCCTCCATATATAAATATTACTCTTATTGCCATCTAAAGTGCAGTAGCAAGCTGAGGTACTGCACTTAAGATGGTATTTTCAATGCATTTGTTTTTTGTCACTGTACTCGTGGACAGACAGTGTGTTTTTACTGCCTAAACCACAGTGTCTGGAGCTTAACTACTGCGTTTTAAATGGCATTTTGCTCGATTTTTTGTGCTGTTACTGTATTTAAGTAAAACAGGTGTTTGTAAAAAAATGACTGGGGCCTGTTTGCCAATTGATCAAATTATTTAATCGTCATCGAACCTACATTTGCTCAGTAAAAGTCGAGTCACATTAAGTGGCCGAAAATCGTGTAGCAAGATTGGAATATACATGTTTGGTATTTATTTTTGGAGATAGTAAATTAATCACATACCTAGTTGTTTAAATCGTAAGTAATCAATGTTTATTAAACATTATTATGTATGACAGTAATAAAACAGACTACCTACTACTTCAGTATAATACATTATTCAGTCTTATGTAGCTAAAAGGCACTTTTATCTTATTGTAACGGATAAACAAGACACGTTTTTAAACTGTCACTAATGAGATCGTAATTACGAATAAAATGGACGGCACACATATATGACCATTCAATAGGCTATTTGTAACAATACAACCTTCAACAATATACAAAATTTACTGCTAATAGAGCTTTTTCCAGTAAGAACAATGTGACTTCTAAACATAATAAATATAAATATTTGCGGACAATCTTACACAAATCAATCTAGTCCCAAACTAAGCAAAGCTTGTACTATGGGTACTAATAGACGACGATATAGATATACTTATATAGAGATTTTAATACTTAAATACATAGAAAACATCCATGACTCAGATAATGTCATTAGAATACTTGGGTAACCTCAGGGAATAAAGATATACGTTATAAAACAACTTAAATTGTAGCTGAGATAATTTTATTATTTAATAATATGTATTAGCGAGGTACAAGAATCAAAAACTTTTTGGAAAACTTACTTCTAAAAACTGTGTCAGTTCAGGCAAATAAGATAAACAAAAATTATTTAATTTAAACATTGCGATCACTAATATTAGGAAATACCCCACGTAATGCGTTATCAGGTGCAGATGAGACAGGTAAATGCCACCAAAACACGAGCCGATTTTTGGGCATCAGTGAACCCTGCAGTTTCTTAAGACGGCATTGCTTCCTAACGGAACTGGAGACAAGTTTTACTGGAGCATTTGAGATTATCACTATTTATTATGTAGGCCGGTCGTCTTAAACATGAAAATCACTAAATATAGGTCAGAAAAACTGCACCTCTTGATCTTTTGCTTGGTATCAGTTACTTAAGGAAGCAAAACCTTGATGCTCAAAAACTGGCTTGTGTTTTGTAGGCAATTACCTGTCTCATCTGCACCAGCAGGTCGATCACGTAACACATTGTACGCACGTCAGGTAGATTTAAATGTCATATTTTATATGAAAAAATTACAGTTCGATTGTACTAACGCGCGTTCGGAACGTAACGTGATTACCCCTCTGACAACGGCAGTACGTGGGGTATTTCCTAATAATAATGATCACCATATTTAAATTTAAATACCTGTTTTTAGTTTTTTCTTGTTTGCCTGAACTGACACAGTTAAAATTTACAAACCTTAACCAATTTTTAATTCGTTTTATATTAAAAAGTTTTGGTGAAATATTTTACAAAACAGTTTAGAAGTAAGTTTTTAAAAACAAATTTTATTCGTTTACCTCATTACTATAATAAATGAATAAAGCTAATCCCAGCTAAAATTTTACTTTGTTTTAAAAGGGTATACACAGTATAATAAAGATATATCTTTATTCCCAGGGGTTACCAAAATATTCTAATGTAATTATGTTTAGAAGTCACATTGTTCTAACTGGAAAAAGCTCTAGTTATAGTTATTTTTGTATATTGTTGAATTTTTTATTATTACTAATAGCCTAATGAATGGTTATATATGTGTGCCATCCATTTTATTAGTAATTACGATCTTATTAGTTATAGTTTAATATCTGACAAAGTAACTGAACGGATAATCACAATAAGATTAAAGTGCTATTTTAACAGTAAATCGTAGCATTATACTGAAGTAATCGTCTTTTTTATTTAGTAGGGATACATAATTATGTGTAATAAACATTGTTTGCTTACAATTTCACGAAATATGTGTTTAATTTAGGATCTCCAATAATAAATCACAAATAAGTTGATTTAAATCTTGCTAGTCGTTTTTCTCCCACTTAAAGAAGCCTGATTGACTTGACATTTACTGAGCATATGTAGTTTTGAAGACAATTCAATATTTAATCATTTTATTGGCAGAAAGGCTTCAGTCATACTTTTTTTTTACAAAAAACTGTTTTAAATGCAGTAACGGATGCTCGTAGCACTAAAAATCATGCAAAATACCGTTTAAAACGCAGTAGTATAGCTCCGCGTACTGTGGTTTAAACGGCAATTCATCACTTGTCTGTGTAAGTGAATGCAAAACATGGACAGTAACCCGACTTTTTACTGTGTTTTAAGCGGTATTTCTTTTGTTTTTGCCTGTCTCAAAGAGTGCAGTACGAGCTTGAAATTTTGAAAAAGCCTTATAATTAATTTCAGTGTACACTGAAACCATTGTTTTAAACGTCATCGTATTCTATGTGTTGAGCGCTTTCCATGTCAATAAATTATAAGTAAATACCGCTTGAACAAACGGAAATAAACTACTTTTAATGTGTTTTTTGCGTTTATCTCGAAATGGACTTTTTCGAGTTACTGCACTTTAGGTTCTGCACGGCAGTATTGAATCTTGAATGAAGCTAAAGATTCTACAATATAATCCTGAGCGTAACGAGGGTTTCAAGTGTTTCCACCCAAGATGGAAATAATTTTGCTACCGAGCGACACATATTACTTTTCACACCTTCTATGAGGTAATTTGAAGTCCCTCATTTGAGGGCAGCAATCACTGTTTTCTGAAAAGCAGGTGTGCATTAAAAACCATTTTCAAAACCTTCATTAGAATAAGTAGGAAGAATTACCTACCTATTTTACCGCTTCTCTCTAATTTTTAAGCCATTCGCAAGGCTCTCGGAGGTCCTAATAAAAAGCGACAAGCTAAAATGATTTATGGGATCGCTAGATAAAGGAACGGCAAGTTACCCAGTCCCAACTCGGAGATAAGGCAATAATTATAGATTTGTTACTTTGTCGCTGGAGGCGCACGGTGGGATGGAGTTTTTTCCAATGTTTAAGCGCTATCAATGTTTTACAAGCTTTCGTCTCTGACGGTTTGCACGGCAAAACAATACGTGCATTGGTGCATTAAGGTATGCGAAATATTTCTCAAACATGCAATGAAATATTGACTTTGTGTTATTTATAAGAGGCTTTGAGGTATCACGTTTAAGGTACGGCAAGACGAGAAATGCGTTATGGAATTTCATACAACATTGGAGGTTTAGGCCTGCAAGGCGACCTTCTTTTGTTTCAGTACCTATGAGTATCAGTTCGTGACCCAATATTTTGTAGTTTTTTTTTCATTGCATGTTTGAGAAAAGCACTGTACACCTCAGCGTGAAAAAGGATTGCCGGCCTCGTATCCTCGATACGCTCTTCCGTCAATATCTACGTGGCCGGCAATCCCTATTTACCCGGCCTCTGCAGTAATTTGCTGTTGAATTTGTGATTCTATAATACTCGTCGGATAGTCACTAATATTAAAGACTAATACATATCTGTCAAAAATTAAATTTCGTTGGTACAAACCTTTTTTGTCAACTGTACTTTCTATTATTCTAATGACTAGCGTCAATATAAGTATTCATAATTCCGAGTGTTATGAAATGAAATGAAATGAAAATTTATTAATAACAATCATTACAGTGTTACGGTGTAATTTCGGCATCGACACATTAACTTTCAGACTCATAGCGCCATCTATTGCAGAACGGCGCAAGCGACGATTCCGACATCTGTTGACCAACGGAGGAACTGCGCCAGAGCGTTTATCATCTCGTTCAAGGCAACGATATAAGTCTTTTTTTGTGTGTTGTCAAAGCGCTAGGAATAATCCTTAACTTTTAACAAGCTATTAGAAAATATGATCATATTTGATTTTTGATAAATAATTTGTCGTCATGCATCCAAGGCATAACTACAGGTCTATACCTCTATGGTATTTGAACAGAATATGGGGATTGTCTATGGTAGCTTCTTTTTTTTTTTTCTCGGCTGTCAAAAGCAATGAGAAGTTCTTCTTCGAAAATGCGTTGAGCGAAAAGGTCGCAATTTTTGAGAAGTGCTCGCTTCGGCCGGGAGGCCATTTGTTTAACTTAAATGTAGCAGCATACATCCAGTGACACAGAGATGCTTTGACGCTTTGGAAATGTCGGTGAGTGAAATGAAATTGTCGCCGATCTAGCGGAAGAAATATTTATCGTGTTCAAGCGGCGGTTTTTTAGAGGAGGGACATTGCTTTGTTTCAGATGTAACACACTACTTCTTAAAGAAGATATCTGGGAGGCGGAAAATCACCAACGCTTAGCTTTGAACTCTTGCCAGGTAAAGCTAGTTCTAGTAATTTCTGTCGAAATGTGGTCGGAGAGAAAGTGATAGTTGTTTGTTCGTTCAAGTCTTAAATGTTGATTGTGATTTACAGCGACAACGTGCTGGCTGCCTTGCGGGGGCTCCAGTTGCGGACAGGCAATTGAGCGGGCGCAAGAATTCGCGCGCGGTGATACGCCCCTTTTGTACTTCACATGCGGATGCCGACACGAGCAGTTTCTCATCTGGGAGCCTGGGTAGACGCAGTGGACCGCAGCGGGACGTGACGCACGTGTAGCGGGTTTCTAGAGGTGACCTCCCTCCATTTTTTTGGTGTCATTCATGGAATCTGCCATGAGATATTAATGTTGTAATTTAATAATGCAAACGAGCCTCACACAGACCTAAGCGTAATAATAAAGCCTACTTATATATAAAGATTTAACTTTAGAGTCAAACTTCGTCCTCGGTCAGGGACCTATATTTTAATCTCATCTGAGAGAGCCACGCCGCTATCCCTACAGTAGAGTTAAGGTTTAGTAAATATTTAAAACGATTGTGAGAACTGTAATAAACTTGCTTTCTGTAATTGAATCTTTGTTCATATTTCTATGTGGCTAGCTACTAAATAGGTCTCCTGCATACAACTCTTTTGCATTTTAGAGTATAAATTGAAATGCATGGCGCCCTCTTTAGAAAGCACTAATTGCTCCTATGACCGTGAACCCAAAGCATACCCACCTCTGTGAGAAATCTATCTGACTGACTAGCGCGGTGCATAAAATCAAGTGTGGACGACTCTTCGAGTTCGTCAGGTTGCTGTTACACACATAGGTAAGTGATAGCCGTCTACGCATACCATCAAACACGGTTTATCTCGTTACATTTTTGTCGGCCCAACGTGATGCTTTGGGGTTGAGGTTTCAACGGTTATCGGTGCATGGTGTTTTTTTTTGATAGTAGGAATTACCTGTATTAGATGCGGTCTGAGTAGGGTTGTGTGAGGCTTATCTTTTGTTGAGTTACATAGTCTTTATCAAATATCTATATCTACTGTTCATGTGTCAAAGCATTTTACTATTTGTGTCAACGGGTGTAATTTTTTTTCTCATCACTCTGTAGAGTGAAATATAAATTTTGGTGTTCCAACTGGACACAATATAAGGTACTGTTTGTAACTATTATAAATTAACTGTCAAACTTGACATTTCAATTCTCCTGAACTAAACTTGGAATATTTTTTTACTGCTTTGTGTGAAAGCAAAACTATACACTGCAATATACAGTTACTGGCACATGGAATACTTATATATAAATGGTTTTACCATGTTTATTTGTATTCTATGGAATGGTAAATTCATGTAACACTTCTCAAAATACTTAAGGCAATAAGCCAATCATTAAAATGCTTGATAATAAGTACTACTTATTTGTTAAATTAATTAATTAATTAAATGGCATTAGGCCATAACCTTATTACATATATATGTATATGTCATTATTTATTCTTGGAGTGGAAAGAAGTATATCTCACTCATAACTTTAAGTAGGTATGAAGGTTCAAGTAAGAATTTTACTTTTATGTTAATAATAGCTTGCTACTTCTACTCTGCTCTTTTAAAACTGTAATAGCCACAATGCAAGATGGTGGTTTTATTTTGTATGTTACTATACAACATTACTGAGTCAGTATATTTATAGGATTTAAGCTTAATTAATGGTAAAAGAAATACTCTTCTTTTTATCACTGTAATACTCAAAGGAGTATTCTCTTTCTTTGTTCAGAAAAGCTGAATGTTATCTTGTGTAACTTATTATTATAATTACTCAGGGTTAGATAACATGACCAAAGACGAACTGTTTTATTTGTATTGCAAGCGAAAGGCTTAGAGGTAGATCCTATTAGCACTGTGGATGAGCTCAAACAACAATTTAAATCTGCTAACTGCGCTTTATACCATAAAAGCGAATTCTTTTATCTCAGGCTTGTCCATTGATGACGAATTTCAGGTCTGCGAAGGAGATGTTTGTCGAAGCTGGCTCATGTCATCTTAAGGTCAACAACTGTTACTGCGGGTTGATCGCTTCTCAGCTTCGTGTTGCAGCGGTCGTTGGGTATGACTGGCTACCTTTTCAAGGTGTTCACTAGTGTTTGAGGTTAGACATTTTATCTTTCATATAATTGTCGTAGGATTCTCTTGTTTGGGGTAACTGGCATTTAATCCGTATTTTCTTAAATATTGGGTGGGAGTCTATTTCTCCTCTGAGAGTAGTATTCTACAGTACCACATGAAGGGCATTCTATGTTATAGTTGTACAGATGGATGTTGTCTCGTTGAAGCTAGCGACATCTTTTGGATAGTACTAGATGTGAATCATTCTGTTGACGTTATGGTGGTTTCTTTTCCTTGGGGTCGCTTTAATGGAATTTAGTTCCATGGTATGTATGTTCGCATACATATAGACACAAAATAGGAAAGAGTTGGAAAACTTTTATGGAAACCTAATAACTATAAGTATCTGAACTGTATGCTATCACAATTCATTTAATCGGATTTGACTTTACAATTTCACTCAGAAGTCACAACCAGACTGATACAGTCAGACAGAATGCTATTCGAATAAATCATTAGAGTTACTATGAGGTTAATGATAATGACCTTGACCTATTTGTTAGGTAGACTCATGTTTTATTTTCAAGCTTATTTTGATAACCACTGATTGGTGAAGAATTCATGTAGGTATATTAGGTAATAAACGAACCGTAAGTAGCACATTACGTCTGTCAATGTGAAACCAGACATGGATTTTTTTCACAGTTTGAGTAACCCTTATTCGTTGAGTCAGATATAGGAACGTAGTATTTCCTAGGTAAATGCCTGTAGGTAATTATTATGCACTCAAATCGAAATTCCCGGAATGTACAGTTGACCTCGATATTAGGATACACCTTCGAGTTGGCCATCGATTGTGTTAGGTAACAATATACGATAAATATCAAACACACTAGTGCATGCTTTAAGTGTGGTTTGTTAGGTAAATAAATAGGTAAGTAACGTAGCGTAGAACTAGCGCGTCGTATAGATAGCTAGGTTTGTAGTTAAGTTCATAGAAGTGGGGACGCCCGCATAGCATAGCATAGCATAGCATAGCATAGCATAGCATAGCATAGCATAGCATAGCATAGCATAGCATAGCATAGCATAGGCATACGCATACGCATACGTATGGCATAAGTCGCATGATAGGAACGCGCGTGTTAGTTTAGGTAAATAACTGTCGACGTTAGGCTTAAGCTACTTGGAACTTCTGTATCCACTTGATATTATTCTACTGCTGAACGAAATAATTCGGTACTTCTCTAAAAGGACAATAAGTCTTCTTATCTCTGCTTCTGTCATATGGACATATCTAGTATAACTTTTAAGATCTACTACTTAAAGATTTCTGTGTGAAAAAGGGGTTGTTATTTTTTAGTCTGTTACGATTTCTACTTGGTGCATTAAAGTGAGTAGGTATATATCACGGGTATATGTCTTATCAACATATGCAAGCGCTGGTTTTAATCATAGACAGTACTTCCTAAAACTTTACGTTAGTGTTGCTTTGTTATGGTAATTGAAATATTTCAGAACGTTATGGGCAGCAAGCTGGAAGCTTCACGAGCAGTCAGCGGCATTTTATCGTTTTGAACTTTTCAAACTTTTGAAAGCTAGTTTTAGCTTCTAACGAGACGCTATGACACCTGTCATATCGCCACGTACATCTTTGGATTTTTTTTTTGCTCCTGAAGGAGGAACTCTTGTGTATGTCAGGGGTCGATGACCTTTCATATGCGGCATGGTCGTACTATAGGCTGAGTTGCGGATGATGTATAGTGAAGGCAGTGCGCTTTCTTAGTGGGATGGTTGGACAAGGAGTTATGTATATCCTCTCTCTCTACAGGTTTATATTGACATAGAATTTTGAAAAAAAAAAAAAAAAAAAAAAATTTTTTTTTTGAAAAAAAAAAAAAAAATTTTTTTTATCTAACTGAAGCGGTAATGTTACGGTGTAATTTCGGCATCGACACATTAACTTTCAGACTCATAGCGCCATCTATTGCAGAACGGCGCAAGCGACGATTCCGACATCTGTTGACCAACGGAGGAACTGCGCCAGAGCGTTTATCATCTCGTTCAAGGCAACGATATAAGTCTTTTTTTGTGTGTTGTCAAAGCGCTAGGAATAATCCTTAACTTTTAACAAGCTATTAGAAAATATGATCATATTTGATTTTTGATAAATAATTTGTCGTCATGCATCCAAGGCATAACTACAGGTCTATACCTCTATGGTATTTGAACAGAATATGGGGATTGTCTATGGTAGCTTCTTTTTTTTTTTTTCTCGGCTGTCAAAAGCAATGAGAAGTTCTTCTTCGAAAATGCGTTGAGCGAAAAGGTCGCAATTTTTGAGAAGTGCTCGCTTCGGCCGGGAGGCCATTTGTTTAACTTAAATGTAGCAGCATACATCCAGTGACACAGAGATGCTTTGACGCTTTGGAAATGTCGGTGAGTGAAATGAAATTGTCGCCGATCTAGCGGAAGAAATATTTATCGTGTTCAAGCGGCGGTTTTTTAGAGGAGGGACATTGCTTTGTTTCAGATGTAACACACTACTTCTTAAAGAAGATATCTGGGAGGCGGAAAATCACCAACGCTTAGCTTTGAACTCTTGCCAGGTAAAGCTAGTTCTAGTAATTTCTGTCGAAATGTGGTCGGAGAGAAAGTGATAGTTGTTTGTTCGTTCAAGTCTTAAATGTTGATTGTGATTTACAGCGACAACGTGCTGGCTGCCTTGCGGGGGCTCCAGTTGCGGACAGGCAATTGAGCGGGCGCAAGAATTCGCGCGCGGTGATACGCCCCTTTTGTACTTCACATGCGGATGCCGACACGAGCAGTTTCTCATCTGGGAGCCTGGGTAGACGCAGTGGACCGCAGCGGGACGTGACGCACGTGTAGCGGGTTTCTAGAGGTGACCTCCCTCCATTTTTTTGGTGTCATTCATGGAATCTGCCATGAGATATTAATGTTGTAATTTAATAATGCAAACGAGCCTCACACAGACCTAAGCGTAATAATAAAGCCTACTTATATATAAAGATTTAACTTTAGAGTCAAACTTCGTCCTCGGTCAGGGACCTATATTTTAATCTCATCTGAGAGAGCCACGCCGCTATCCCTACAGTAGAGTTAAGGTTTAGTAAATATTTAAAACGATTGTGAGAACTGTAATAAACTTGCTTTCTGTAATTGAATCTTTGTTCATATTTCTATGTGGCTAGCTACTAAATAGGTCTCCTGCATACAACTCTTTTGCATTTTAGAGTATAAATTGAAATGCATGGCGCCCTCTTTAGAAAGCACTAATTGCTCCTATGACCGTGAACCCAAAGCATACCCACCTCTGTGAGAAATCTATCTGACTGACTAGCGCGGTGCATAAAATCAAGTGTGGACGACTCTTCGAGTTCGTCAGGTTGCTGTTACACACATAGGTAAGTGATAGCCGTCTACGCATACCATCAAACACGGTTTATCTCGTTACAACAGGTCATGGTCAATTTGGTAAATTTGTTTCCTAATTGAAACTAATTATATAGGGTTATATTATACATCATTAATTTGTGGATTCATACATATTATTTATAATTATCATTTTTTATAGTCATTTAGTATAATTCTTTATTTTCAAATTGTCAGTGGCATGCTGTAAAATTCGTCATAGTTGTAGAACATGTTGTTCAGAGGCCACTTTTTCAGTCTTGATTTGAATCCTGCGGTGGAAGCTGCATTTCTGACGGTATCAGGTAATCGGTTATAAATTGGTGGTCCGAGGTTATAGTAGACCGACTTAGCTGACTTCGCAAGTCTGTGTTTCTCAACCACCAGCCTGTCTCCATGCATATTGCTCCGCAGGGAATATCTAGAGTTTGTGCCCTTGCGTTTGAAATTGCCGAGGTTTTCGTGTGTGAAAATTGCCACTCGGTAAATCAGCATGGGGCAGAATTTGGAACTTTAGAAATAGCTCCCGTGCCGGAGCGTCGGCTGACTTGCCGGCCATTCCACGGACAGCCCTCTTCTGCATGGAGAACACGCGGTACCAGTCGGCGGCCCGGGCCCACAGTTCAATGCCGTACGTCAGCACCGAGTGGACCGTCGCGAAGTAACACTCTCGCACGGCGGCCCGCCCGGCGGTGCGCGCCAGCCGGCGCAGCGCGAAGCATGCGCGGCCCACCCGACCACACACTTCGTTTATGTGCTTCTCCCACGTTAATGCACTGTCGAGGTCCACCTCGACAGTGCATTAACGTGGGAGGGGTCCTGCACACGCTTGCTCGGGTTCCAACCCGAGCAAGCGTGTGCAGGACACCTGCTGTAGAGGGGCATCGCCTGCGCACACTCGCAGGCTCTCGCCGGGGTGGCCATTTAATTTGACCGCCATGACACAGGTCTTTTCTTTTGAGCGCCAGTCCATTGGCTTGGAACCAGTCGTGGAGTTGACGAACGACGTTATTAAGAGCCTTTTCAAGTTCATGTGCTCACTACTGCCGTGACGTCATCTGCATATTTTTAACCTTTTTTAGGCACTTTGGGTACGTTCCCAACCGCATGCAATTGTTAAACAGCTGTGCATGTACGAAACAAATTGCTGAACCGGCCTGTTTGAGCAGATTTGTAGACATGCCGTAAACATCTGTGCTATTTTTTGCGGCTATGCAAGACGACAGGATCTTGTTGATTTCTGCAAGCGTGAACAGAGTCAACCTGAGAGAGCATTCGCTTTGTGGCGTTCTGCAGGTCAGTGTGGTGAGACATCGCGAGCGGTCGGCAGCGGGTGCGCTATATTAATTCTTCGTTGACAGCGTCAACCAGCTGCTGCTTGGACGGGAACGAGTCACCATCACTGTTAACGAGCTAATCCGTGTAATCTACGCGCTCGCGGGGCGCTCTCGCTAACTCAGTGTTAATGGCTCGCCACAACGCTTTGCTGTTAGAAACTAAAAGATTCTACTTCAAGTCTCTTGTTTTGAAGCCCCCAAAACTAACAATTATTATTTAACACACATATACATAGATAAGCAAAAAATTATGATTTGATATTTTAATATCCTACAACTACAGCAAAATACTATATAACCATTTGAACGTGTTGTCATTGTCACACTGTAACACACATTTCCGAGATTCGACCGTCGAGTTTTCTTTACCCATTTCAATTTCGTTAATAATTTTCGAGGACGTATTATTGAGTGTCGTCCTGGTGGAATTAAGCGGGTCGTAATTTATGCATCGGCACGAACCATGGGTCCTATTACGAGTCCATCGCCATTCGTATTTTACTTTTGCAATGATAATTGAATGCTGGTGGAGATGAGGGTCGAGAGAGGGCATTAAGGTTTTTATCCTTAGGTCTACTCTTAATCTTAACCCTTAAGGGTTTGGCTAAGGGTTGGCCGCATGATTGCCGTAAGAGCAACAAAAAATTGCATGAAACAAAAAATAAGCATCAGTTATTGCGTCGAAGAAGTTACACTACGGGGAGGTCGCAGTTGTGATTTAGAACTGTAACTGCAGAACTTGTTGGGTCTGAGGGGTAACGTAACGTTCCGAACGCGCGTCGGTACAATTTAAATGTCAATTTTCCATATAAAAAGTGACATTTAGACCTACCCGAAGTTCGTACAATGCGTTACATGATCGACCTACAGGTCAAACTCATGGGAGAGTAAGTAAAAAATGTGTGTTAGAACACTGTTAATCCTTTTCAACCACTGGTGCCTTTTTAAATACTTAGAACAGTCTGCGAGTTCGGATGAAATCGTTTATTTTCGCGATTGATGTATGAGCTAGCAAGTGAGAAGCATAAGACACGAAGATTATTTAAAGTGCTCACGGATTGTAGGTATGGTCTACATAATTACTAAAATATATTTCGGTACATAGTTGTGAACTTGACTGTACCGACGTATGTGTGCCGTTCCTCTCAACGTCTCTCTGCACGCAGGGCTACGAGTGACCGCTAACGATGGGCCGCCATTGCGAGGCTGATTAACAACGCTTACAGACAACTCTTTGCCAACCACCCAGCGTAATCCTGACCTCCAATTATACACAGTGTCTATAAATGTCAGGATCAAGTTATACTAGGGATGTAAGTTCGTGAATCGCAGTGGCTATTAGGGCGCGGAAGCGTTTTGTCGGAATTAAAGTGCATTGCGGTGTATTGTTACTGGATTGAAAGGTCCCAGCACCGCCCTACTTGCCGCACATTTGCATGAAATAGCATACGTAAACGGACAATGCATAATCTGGAAATAGTGTTGATACTAAGTTTCAGCCAAAAAATATTTTTGGTGCGAACTTTTGTTGCCGACTGTTGTTTTTTGGACAGTCATTAACTACTCGTTAAGAGGGTTCCAATGAGTCTAACCACGACGGGTTTATCGTGTATAGTTTAGGAGTTACCTTTTGTTGGCATTATCAGCAGGTTGATCACGTAACGCATTGTACAGTACGTTAGGTAGATCTAAATGTCAATTTTTATATTGAAAAGTGACAGTTGAGCTGTCCTAACGTGCGTTTGAAACGTTACATGATCACCCCTCAGATCAGCTCAGTGGTGCCATAATATTGCGTCGTCAACGAACTCACATGAGTATGTTGTCACAATCGATTGGGGGGTGTGTGCGAAGTTGACAACTGTGATTGCCAGAAGCAAGTGACTGTGATCAATGTGATCATAAAAGCGTGTTAAATACATGGACAATAAATAAGTATTTGCGGAAAGATTGCCATGCTCAGAAAAATTGCCACAAAGTTACCAGTGATCAGTGATTAATTTATTTTACTAGCAATAATTAACTACTCTGCAGCCGCTTCCTGTAGTAGATATGTCAATTATCTATATAATACCATGTATTATTCACGACATTAAACAAAAGAGTTTCTTCTTTTTCGCAATTATTTTTACACAGCAGACCCTCATCGTTATTTTAGAAAATTCACTTATATCCATCTGTGAGATTATTATGTGGGATAGAAAAAAATATGTGTAGAGCCATTGATTATCCTCGCATATATTGTGAAATGAGCAACTGGTCACAAGCGTTTATTTCTATTCTCAATTCTGTACAATCTAGATTGATCACAGTACCTTAATTATTTATTTATTTAAACTTTATTGCACAGTATCAAGTTACAAATATAAAAGCCTAACTTATTTTTATTATTATTTATTTATTTTTACTAAGTACAGTGTTTTACATACTTAAAATTAAACATTGCCCCACAAAACTGTAGTGACAGTTTGACTGTGGGAGTGGCAGTCTCTAGGTAAGGCATTTATTAACAAAAAATATATTAATGCCATAAGGCCCCCATAAAGCATTAAGTTAAGGGTTATTTTCCCTTTTCTTCCATGATATCAATAGAATCAGTGTTTTCTTGTAGATAGAGAATTTGGAATTAATTGCGAATAAGAACAAACTTAGTGTAAACATGAGGACTGTGAAGAGTAGGTAACGAATGCAGTTGTGAAGAATTTCGTTTATGAAGAGTTGCGAATACGAATAAAAGATCTACATATAATATTTCATCAACATTACCTAGTTCAGTAGTTGTCCATGTCCATGTTCAGTAAACGGAATATAAAATGAAGCCGTGGTGAAACGTTGAAAAGGCTTTATGCAGAATATTCAAACAACATACGAACGGCGGCAGAATGATATCTCATTCATTTGACTATTATGTTATGAGTATTGCCCGTCTGGAATGGTTTTATAATGTATTATCGTACTGTACTTAACTCATTAGTCCCTGGGCGACTGAGCTCCGCTCGGATGAAAATGGAGAAAATACGAAGAAAACGAATTTTCCCGGACATCAGACCTATCGATATCGATTTCTCGCCCCCGTAACCTCCTATATTCCAAATTTCATCGAAATCGTTAGAGCCGTTTCCGAGAACGTGATTGCAAATATATATACACCGTGGCCGTGAATAACCCGAAAGATTTAAACCACGTATTTTTGACGACAGTACGAGTTAATAATGTTGTATCAACATCTATCAGGTCTAATTATGTGTCTTAATTAAATTACTATTTCAGTACAAATTAAATCTTATTAATTGCCCGCTTCTTTGTGAACAACTCTTTAGTTGAGAAACTCAAGTTGAAGAACAGAGAGCGAGCATAACACTTCACGAATCGCTCCGAAATCATATGACGAACGGCGAATGCCGTGACTTGTGTTCCATGACAAGAAATGTCAAGTTATGCTAAAGCCTTTAGGGTGTGTTAGACTGGAGATTTTTTAACTTTTGATTTGTTTCAAATAATTAATATCTCCTTTATTATGAGTTTTTGGACTATATGTTACATAACTTTATATACTCTAATTAGGCTCTAGTATCTTTAGCTTAAATCTTTCGGGTTATTCACGGCCACGGTGTATATAGGTACATACATATATACAAATATTGCTCGTTTAATAGTATAGGATAGGATATACAAATAGGATATTTATACAAATATTGCTCGTTTAATAGTATAGGATATAGATCTAACTAATGACATCGTTGATTATATTATCAGCAGTGCACCCAGCAGCAGCACCGAGCTGGGTGGGATATCGGTCAGCTGTCTGTATCAACGGTCAGTACAGATTCTTTACTGCGCGCCTTCATTTTAGGCCCAAAACAGACGGTAAAACGGAACTGCAACGAAATTGCATATTCTAGTTACTATTGAGTTTCATTTGAGTATATGCCATAGACTCCTTTGAGAGACCACACATGACGCAACCATTTTGAAACCAGCTGTCTGCGTTTCAAACCGGTTGCGTCATGTGTGGTCTCTCAAAGGAGTCTATGGCATCAACTCAAATGAAACTCAAAAGTAACTAGAAGTTGCAGTTTCGTTGCAGTGGCGTTTCACCGTCTGTTGTGGGCCTAAATGATTGCTTTCTTGAGCGATGATGACCTAACTTTTCAAACGTACGTTAATTCAACTGTCATTTTCCCATACAAAAAGTATAATTTAAATCTACCTGACGCAAGTACAATGCGTTACGTGATCGAACAGCTGATTAGTGCGAGATTCGCGGAACGATAATACTACAGCGCAAATTTACCTAATACCGAGAGTAATCTTGGCGACATCATCTCTCGCTAAAGCGGAAAATACCGCAAACAGATGCCGCCCCGCTAAACGCGGAAGTGGCTAGAGTCAACTATTACTTATTCTGTGCTAGATTCTAGAGTTCTAGACAATCTTGCCAATAAATATGTACACTCAAGACAAAAGTTTCGGGTCGGTGAAATACCGTCCTATTCCCTAAAATAGTGCAAAGTTGAACAGTTATTCTAATCCTGTCATGACCTTTATTTAATTTAATCTCTAAACTGCAAAAATAATACTTGAAAAATAACATTAATTTTTTTTTAAATAGGACTTTTAAAAACCCATGTAAAAAACAGCGTTAACGGAGCGGAACATCGCATAAATCGTAATTTTTAGATGTTGATATTTTTATGATATGATATTACGAAGAATAGTATATTATGTATATAAGACTAGTGGAAAATATTTAAAAAACCTATTGCGGCTATTTAATTTACAATGAGACATCATTTTAAAATCATGTTATACCATCCGCATAAACATCGCTCAATATTCCGTTACAAAATCGAATTATACGGCACGAGAAAATAGACTGATCCCGCCCGCAACATGGAAGTCAATCTGATACATCCGTTCAGCATTATAATTTGATTTCAATGTGATTCGCGCACTCATGCTATTATCATACAGCGATTAAAATGGGATAACAAGTGACAGCTTATGCCATATATAAACGAAAAAATATATATATTTCATTAAATGTTTACTAAGCAGAAACGTACGTTAACGAAATTATAAATTTCGATTAAAGTGGAAAATTGAACATAAGTTTTCGTTTCAGAAGTTGTTATAACTTCGCGGTAGATGTCGCTATGAGCCTCCCTAAGGTGCGTAGATAGAGGATATATAGATGGCGTCCTAAGCGTGTACCCAAAACGGACGATGGTAAATTAACCATACTAAATTAAGAAGTATCAGAAGCTAATACATTCTTGACGTCTAATGTCATTTATAATTTAGTCGTATTACATCGGTGACGTCATGGTGGTGTCAGTTTCAGTACAAATTTTGACAGGCGTGGTGGCAAACAAGCTGGTGGCAAACAAAAAATCCGTATACGCGATGAGGGACAGATAATATGAAACTGTATCTCGTTCCGACTTGCGGTATTGCCTAGCATACATCTTTGTCACTCATGTGTGTATGTGTGGGTGACTCCCTCTATCTATTCTACCTCTATGCTAAGGTGTAATTAGAAGAGTGAAGAGATTGAAAGATTCGTCGCCACTAGCGGAACCCACGGTAGCTCAGTTGGATAAGAGCAATTAACGGTTTCCAAAGGGATTTGAACCCGCGTCAAATCCCACTCGTGGTCGAATAATCTTCTAATTATTTAACCAAGCGAAAATAAAACAAATTAAAATGTGAAAAAAACTCAAATTGACCCCCAGCATATTAAAAGCTGACGGCGCCCCGTAAACTCGTTTCGGCGTAATGGCCTGAAAATGAGACGCAATATTGCAATGTGTGGGGTGGAATAAAACTGTTCATAATTGATGTGATAATGGGTTGTTTTATATTGGCATATAATAATAAATGGTTGGTAGATCCTTGGTTGGTGGTGACGGGTGGGTCCATTGGGGTCACCATCATCATCATATCAGCCGAAAGACGTCCACTGCTGGACATAGACCTCCCCAAAGAGTGCCAAAGTGACCGTGTACAACAAAGAAAACGCTAGGAGGATGATGGCATGGTTTGTTTCGATACATATCGGTAATGGTATAGCGACACTCGCGGTTCGATTATGGTAAGTAAGCTAATTGGGTAGTTTCTTCATCTTAAAAGTTGTAATATTGAGTGTCGCTATTTAGATAGTAAACCATCAACCTAGTGTCAATAATCTCGTATCATATTTCGGCAAATAAGGTTAACATCCCAGTGCCGTCTACACTTTCAAACCTAATTTATATAATAACGATAGAGGTGTCAACGATTCGCCCAGTGACTGCAATATGGCCACATCTCAAAATTAAAACACATTTGAGGTGTGGTTCTGTTACACAATGCAATACGGTCACATCTCGAAAGTAAAATGAACATCATGTTCATCATTTCGGCTGCAGGATAGATTTTCGAATATCCTTCCACAAAAGGAAATTTAATATCAGCATCCATTATTTTTACAGCTTTAATAAATCTGTGACTCGGTCTCCTGGCACTGAGTCCATAATTAAAAGCAATGTTTTCATTTTAAAATCGCCCGTGGGACCTACAAATGAGCATCTACTCAAAACTTCGGACATGACTCATCCAGCCGCCGTCTGTTTGAGGATAAAACAGAAATGGATGCGGTAATTGATTAACGAGCGAAGCGAATGAAGTTCCGTAAAACTACACAACTATAGTCCAGTTCACCCAACTATGGTCCAAATCAATTATCGTATTACTTGCTCCGTTCAACTGTCAACATGGAATTTCGAAATATATTCCTAAATTATTTATTATTTGTCAATTTTACGATTTAAACTGCATAAAAAGTGTCCGTATCCAGTTATAATAATGCTTATTATGCATGAAAATAAATAAGGCACGTCAGCATAATACGGAGAAAAGCAAATTTTGCAGACAAAATAAGCTGTCAATCTAAGGCCTTTGTCTAAGATTTTCATCAATTGAACAGCTGTTCTGATAGTACAATTAGGTCACAACGTGCGGACAGCGCTTAACTCAAGCAAGACCGTTGGCGGCGTCGGACGGCGGCCTGTGTCCTCCCGGCCCTAAACACCCAATATCGAAGGAAAGAAAGAAGTTCATATTGGCTTGCGCCCTTTTCTATCTCTGGGGCTGGGCCCCTACGTGACAGTGACAAAACTTGTCATCACAGTTTTATATTAGAGTTTATTTTGATATTCTGTAAATATTGTGAATATAGGTAGTGTACATAGTTTTATCCTCTGTAAGTAACAATTTTATACACTTATTATTTCGGCCCAGCGACTCTTTTCGATTGGTTTTCTCTTTAAACATTGTTATGCCAAAAAGCACTCTAAATTATGGCTACGTCCCAGCCTGGTGACAATACGTCGACTGATTACTCGTGCAGCCTCTGCCAGAAAAGCTTTAAAAGTGTAAGAGGACTTAATATACATTTCACCAAGTCGCACAGGAACTGCCACAGTCAAAATGGTACTCCATCAATCAGCAGCACTCTTATCCCACCCTCTGTTGCATCTACCACTAATATTTCTACATTATTACCATTCCACCTCCTCATCAGCAACCTAAAAAACAGTACTCCCATAATCAAAAGAATACCACGCGGCGCCAGAATAACAGTCGCAGCCCATCTTTCGAATATAATTGATAAATGCTCCGAAAACAATAGTATCGAAGACTGGCACAACCTTCTCCTATTTTCCTATCGTACCCTACACATAAACAAAGACAATTCAAACTCTTCTCTTACTCAAAAAATCAAGAACAACTGTTTTGTTCAGGCATCTGTTCCTTCCACAGCTGACGGACAAATATTTCGATCGTTCAACCTCCGCAAGAATATCGAGACGAAAATAAGTGATGGGGATTTGAAAGGCGCCGCTCGTCTTCTTTTTTCAAGCGATGTGTTGTCACCAGATACCCCTGAAACCTTTTCGGCCCTACAGAGCAAACATCCCCCAGCTCCTTCGACTCCATATTTTCTCGATCCACCAACGGCTAGCCAGTTCTGCTTGGAAATCAACAGTAAAGAAATTTACGAAGCGATTTTTTCGTTTAAAAATGGATCAGCAGCTGGTCTGGACGGTATTTCACCCCAGCATCTGAAAGATTTGGTCTCTCTCTCTGCTGGCGATGCAGGCAAAAAACTTCTTAATTCAATCACTAAATTAGTAAATAAAATGTTCTCTGGCAATATCAACTCCGAAATAGTCCCCATTTTGTTCGGTGCAAACCTGATCGCACTGTCTAAAAAAGATGGAGGGGTGAGACCCATAGCCGTTGGTACAACACTTCGGCGTCTTGCGTCCAAAATTGCAGTTCGGCATATCTTATCTAAATTACAACCCCTTTTCGAACCCGTACAACTAGGCTTTGGCACCAAAGGCGGGTGTGAGGCAGCCGTACATTCCTTGCGCACGTACCTCTCAGATGCATCGGCCGAAGTGTTGGTCAAAATTGATGTGAAAAATGCATTTAATTCAGTCAATAGGGACACTCTGCTGTCAGAAGTAAAACAAAACATTCCCGAAATTTACAACTATTTACTGCTTTCATACGCAGACCCGACTAATCTTTTGTACCGGGAACATTTACTATCGTCTGAAGTCGGATGTCAGCAGGGTGATCCACTCGGGCCAGCAATATTTAGTTTGGCGATAAACCCAATTATAAAAAATCTCAAATCTAAATTTAACGTCTGGTATCTGGACGATGGAACCTTAGGAGGCGATGTGGATACCGTTGTTTCCGATCTAGCAACGATAAAGTCGAAATTTAAAAATATTGGCTTGGAATTGAATTTCACCAAATGCGAACTATATGTTCAAAATTCCAGCTTAAATGTTTTAGATATCCAGCAGAAATTTAATACTCTGACGCCTAACATAAATATTGTAGATACAAAAACACTTTGCCTCCTAGGGTCCCCTATTTTCGAGGACTCTTTTCAAGATTATATACAAAATTCAATTTCCAAATTCCAAATCTGTTCCAACCGTCTTTTAGAAATAAGCCCCCATTACGCCTTAACCTTGCTAAAATTCTGCCTTTCCGTGCCCAAATTAACGTATGTACTTCGCTGCAGCCCATTTTATAAATTTCAAAGTATATTGGCACCACTAGACGACCTTATAAAATCAAATTTAGAATCAATTTTGAATATACAGCTCAGCGACCAGTCTTGGACCCAAGCATCCCTCCCCATTAGACATGGTGGGCTAGGGATAAGAAACATTTCTAGTGTTTCTCTGCCAGCTTTTTTTGTCTTCCATCCACAGTTCAGCTAGTCTCATAGGCAAAATCCTTGGGGGTGCCCCCTCAAACTTTGAAACTGCTGGCTTGATGGAGGCAAATAACGCTTGGTCATTCGCTTGCCCGGGAAAAGATTTCCCAGACCATCCTCGTTGCCAAAGGAGCTGGGACGATGTATGCTGCAAAATTTATGTTGATTCTCTCCTGAGCCGCAGTACAGGTGCGGAGCGGGCCAGACTTTTGGCGTCAGGTACCAAGGAATCCGTTGAATGGCTCCACGCTTACCCGTCGCCAAACACTGGCACTTTCTTGGAGCCTGAAACGCTCCGTATCTCAACATGTCTGCGACTCGGGATTCCTATATGCACTCCACACAGATGTCCCTGCGGCAGTTCTGTAGACTCACTGGGACATCATGGGCTTTCTTGCCAGAAAAGCGCTGGCCGGTTTTCCAGGCACGCCGCTCTGAATGACATTCTACGCCGCTCTCTTGCCAGCGTCAATGTGCCGGCCTTGTTAGAGCCGCCCGGCATTTTCAGGGACGATGGCAAGAGACCGGATGGAATGTCATTAATTCCGTGGAAGATGGGTCGGGTGCTCGTGTGGGACGCCACCTGTGTCGACACATTGGCCCCATCCCATCTCCACGGAACATCCTCCAGAGCCGGTGCGGCTGCAGAGGCTGCGGAAAAGGCCAAAGTTAATAAATATAGGGGTCTTGGCGCTGAATACTGCTTTGTTCCATTCGGCGTCGAGACCCTTGGTCCATGGGGTCCCAGCGCACTCAACCTAATCAAAGAGCTCGCCAAAAAATTAGCCGACACCACCGGGGACCGAAGAGCTGGCAGCTTCCTCGCTCAACGCATTAGTATTGCGATACAGCGGGGAAATGCTGCCAGCATCTTCGGCACCATGCCGCGGGGGACCCCTTAGTTTAGTCATAAGTAGTTTTATTTAGTTTTATTTATTCTTTTTTTTCTGGTTTTTAAGTTGAATTTGATACTACTTATAATATAATGTACAATTTTTAGGTTAGGTTATTGTTTATATTGAATAAAAGTTGACTTCATTAAAATTAATATTACATATACTTTTTTTCATGGATGAACTTAAAGACAGGCATTATAATAACACAAATTTAAATAAAAACGTATAAAACAACTAATATGAAATTGGAATTGATAGAAATTAATGAGTTTTCTTTAGGACGATAGTTGGGGTAGTGGACTATATAGTTGTGTAGTTTTACGGTTCTCCAATTTAGCTTTAGCAAAAAATATTTCGTGTGTCCGGCGTCAGTCCGGCTGTTCTCCTCTACAGGTCACATTTCGCAACTGATTCTCGTGAAATTTTGGGAGTAGGTTCAATAATTATATAGTTTTTTTTCTTGACTCAGTCTTTCGAAAAAAAATTGACTCGCGACCTCGCGTGTTCTAAAGCTCGTGAAGCCACTAGTATAGAAAAATAGGCCAGTTCATACTAATACAACTTGTAAAAGATTTAAACTAATGTTTGCCGAATTCATCCACTATAGAATTAGTTAATCATACTACACGTCCGTAGGAATTACCCATCGCTACCCTACACGTGACCCCTGGGCGGTGCTAAAAGTGCAACAACCTGGCAACCGTACCGTCTTTTCAAAGATCTCACGGTTCTAATACAATGATTTGCCATACGATAAATTAATAAATAAATCATACTACTAAACCAACTCACGCATGTCGTTGTCATGTTATTTCCTATCTACGAGTAGAACCTACAATGGTCTATAAATTTTCAACAACAGTGACTCGTTTCACCAAGCTACATATTTTATAAGTCTAAATATAACGGCCTCCGTAGCCCAGTTGGTAGTGACTCTGCCTACGAAGCTGGAGGTCCCGGGTTCGAATCCCGGTCAGGGCATTTATTAGTGTGTTAATCACGAATATTTGTTCCTGAGTTATGGATGTTATATGTGTATATAAGTATCTATATGTATTTATCTATTATATATATCATCGCCTAGTACCCACAACATCACAAGCCTTATTGAGCTTACCGTGGGCCTAGGTTGATTTGTGTAAGATTGTCTCGTAATATTTATATATTTTTTTTTTATTTAAATATTAATAATAAATAAATAAATAAATAAATATTATGGGACACAATCTTACACAAATCAACCTAGGCCCACGGTAAGCTCAGTAAGGCTTGTGTTGTGGGTACTAGGCGATGATATATATAATAGATAAATACATATAGATACTTATATACATATATAACATCCATAACTCAGGAACAAATATTCGTGATAAACACACAAATAAATGCCCTGACCGGGATTCGAACCCGGGACCTCCAGCTTCGTAGGCAGAGTCACTACCCACTGGGCTACGGAGGCCGTATTTAAATATAAACACTTTACAAGTCGAAAAACAGAGATGTTACCTGTTAAGTTTAGACTTGTATAATTTTAAGTTCTAGCTTCTTAACGCGGGTCACAGGTCATTTTGGTTTAATGCAATATCGTGTCATAAATTATGACTCTTATTGCGATGTTGTATCTTCGTAGGTAATATTGACGACGCACTAGGTCAACTATGTATTTTGACGTATGTCATTTTCTTATAATTTGTATGGTTAATTTTCGTCACAAAACTGACACTAAGTTAATTTTTGTTTAACAACTCACGCTAATTGGGTACATACATTTTTGAAAATGCCCATTTACCTACTGAAAACTAAATAATTATACAGAGTATGGTTGAGATTCTTTAATGCGGTCGACTTTTTATAAAGCTGTCGTTGGAATTGCAATCTTATACCTTGAACGGTAGAGTTGCATTTTGAATGGACTACTTTGATATAATTCGGCAAAGAATCTCAAGTATAATTAGTCGATTTTCAAGTCTTCTGAGCTATTAGTCCATAGTTGTTGTTCAAGCAAATCGGACAGGTTTTGGTAAAATCTAGAATTCAGTATCAAATAATCAGAAATCAAGATCACTCTGCTGTCAAAGGTCGATTCTAGTACGTCTCATTCAATACTAGTGCGACACTAGCGCCGCCCCGCCCGGCAGAGAGGACTGTAACTTTAGAGTTTCAAGATGACTCGTTCATTACGATCCGGTCACGAGATGTAATCGCATGGTTTGAGGTTAGGAAAAAGCCTTTTTCAGGGCTGAAGGCTCAGACTCGTGGGAGTCAGTGTATTTTCATGTAATATCAATTGTGTGTAGTGAATACAAGTGTAAACGGTCAATATGGTTCCATTTCAAAACGTCAAATTAAGTACTTGGGCGTGAGTCTGGGCGACTGCGGCCAAGTTGGTGGCCCAAAACTTCATCCAGGACGGCTGGGGAGGAGGCTGACGGCGGGGGTGATTCCATGGTGGAGCTCTCGGCGGCGGCAGCTGAAGGTAAGGTGTCCAGGACGGAACCGTGCCTAGGCAATCAACGCACATGTGGTGACCCAGGGGACGGGAAGCCCATCATCTCAATTATCAACCCCACCAATTAGTTCACATTTTTGTTGGACCTATGATGGGAACGGATCAGCACAATCTCTAGCACGATTTCACGCTACTATCAACCTATTTATCCCACATTATTGGAGCGCCCACGAGGGGATCAAGTCATTTCTCCCACATTTTTGGTGGCTCCCATGAGGGCAAGGATTAGCACGATCTCACGGCCAGATCAATTTATTTCATCAGAACCCAGGACGGGACAGGAAAATCTGCACAAGTTGTTAAACCCAGGAAGGGACGCAACTAGCAAGGGAAAGCGCAGATCGCTACATCAAACCCGGGAAGGGACGCAGTTTGTTCGATCGACGTGACAACGCGGGGTGCGGAGGTCATCGAAGGTCAACAGCGGGACGCAGCGGGTGCGACGGGCCATCGCAGGTTGAGTGTTTTGTTGCATTTATCAGTGTAAACTCAGTGCGCGAAAAGGCAAATATCGTAGCATTTACAGTGATAAGTGAACGGACAATTATTGCATCAGAATACCACGTCATTGGTATATTGCAACACGTCATCGTTACGTGAGCGACCGCGAGCGAGCACATTTCATTCATTGGGAACCGGTCAACATTCCATTCTTCGGGCACGTTCGGTGGGCCGGTCTTCGGGCAACATCGGGCCGGGACGAACATTCACGAACATCAATCGGTCATACGTTCAGTCGACGGTCCTCGGGTGACATCGGATCGAATCGGAACGAAACGCGATTGACAACTCATGAACTGTCAACTCAAGTGTCAACGTCAACTTTGTCAAATCAACATTTCACAAGTCACATTCAACGAGGTGCAATGTTTATTACAGACAATTAAGTGTAATTAAGTCTCAACTCATGACAAGTTATTGGTAAAACAGTGCATTCATATTCAACAAACACTGCGGTGCTGGTCAGCATTACTTCAGAGTACGAGTAGCGCTATGGCAGTGAATTCGAGGTCCTGCCCACCACGGTGCAGCAATGGCTGCGGCTGCTGTTTGAGCAGTGTCGCATGCTGCAACGCGTGACTCGGGACATCAGTGCGGGTGCACAGAGTGGAGGCTCCGTGGACGTCAGCGGCAAGGGGCAGGAAGCCACCGCCGCCTAAACGAGTGCGTCAGGTTGGAGATGCACCGAGGCCTGCAGCGCCAGGGAGGCTGCTGCACGCCCAACTCAGCTCATGAAGTCAGGTGACACACAACCAGTGCTAATTCTGTTTCAGTAAGGACCACACACTCTCAGGTGTGAGGACTTCACCTAAGGTATTGGCCGAGCGGGAAGTGTGGGCTAAGGAGTCCGGACACTGTATCGGGTACCTGCGGCTACACTTTTCTAGTAACTGCAGTTCACAATTCACTGGTAATGCTATGTCAGCGGCGTTATGGTCACAGGGGCGAGCTTTCATACACAGGGCGATTCACAATTTCATCAGTCGGCACCTTCGGGAATTTGGTCAATATAATAAATATATGGCGCGCCAGGCCAGCGTCGGCGCCCAGGGTACTAGGGCCAACTCATCAGTAGTTGGTGGACACGTGCCACGTCCACAGCGGGAGGTAAGGGCGAGGCATGCTTAGATCACCTTCGAGGAACTCAGGTTTGGTTCTAGGCACCAGGCACATACATATCAGCACGGGCGTTGCTGGAGAGCATCAGGAAGTATGCTGTACGCCAGTCAGGTTCATGGTCAACGTCAGATAGGGTATATGTGTTTCAAGGTGATATCAAGTTAGATTCAATTCAAAATAAATTCAATGTCAATTCATGTCAAGTCAAATTCAACTCAAGTCGGCTTAACTAGCTCAAGTCAATTCAGATTCAAATCAGAATCAAGTTAAATTCAATTATAATCAATTCAAAATCAAAGTCAAAGTAAACTCAAGTTGGTTTAACATGCTCAAGTCAAATCAGAGCCACGTCAGATTCAAATCAGACTTAAGTCAGATACAGAGTGTTAATGTTAACAGCCACATTGATGGCAGGTAGGTTCATTTCATTTCACTGTACTCATCAATGTCCGTCATATGAGTATTAGTATATCATTAGGCTTGATCATAGGAAATATTCGGAAAATATTGATCAAGGTTTTAAGGTATCAAAGGTCACACTCATTGTCATATCACGTCAGGCAACATTATGTTATGTTGGGACCTCTCATAGTCAAGGCAAGGGTCGCATCACTGAAGGTGAGGCGCACCATTTCCAAACGGAAACTCAACGCTGCTCATTTAGTTTCTCTGCTGTGAAATCATGAGGCAGAGGCTTGAGGATTCTGAGAACTCTGAGAGTCTTAACGCCGGCCTGATAGCAGCGGGGTGTTATCATGGTTCAGCTAGACTAATATAGAAAAGATATTCACATTGGACATGTAGGAAAAAATCAAATTAAATTCATTTCATTTATTCAGGGGTCACTTATTTACACTTTTTCAGGGCTGAAGGCCCAGACTCGTGGGAGTCAGTGTATTTTCATGTAATATCAATTGTGTGTAGTGAATACAAGTGTAAACGGTCAATATGGTTCCATTTCAAAACGTCAAATTAAGTACTTAGGCGTGAGTCTGGGCGACTGCGGCCAAGTTGGTGGCCCAAAACTTCATATACCCCATCCAGGACGGATGGGGAGGAGGCTGACGGCGGGGGCGGTTCCATGGCGGAGCTCTCGGCGGCGGCAGCTGAAGGTAAGGTGTCCAGGACGGAACCGTGCCTAGGCAATCAACGCACAGGAAGACAGGGGACGGGAAGCCCATCATCTCAATTATCAACCCCACCAATTAGTTCACATTTTTTGTGTACCCATGACGGGATAGCATCACACAAACCCCCTATTTATCATTCAGTTGTTTCACTCCAGGTGGCATTCTGTGCCCTACTTCTAAGGAAGGTGTGCGTTACGGAGATGACTTTCAGTAACACATACCGCATCCAATCTCCAATTTTCCCAGCTGCTGGAACCCTACTAATTGAGGCATGTCCGGCCATTTTGTTACCGAACTAAAGTTTCCGAAGCCTTGTTAAGGTCTAACGAATTCGGAAATCGCGTCCGAATGCTAACGAGTGCCAATTTGGGAATCGACCCCCGTCTGATTTGGACTTAGCGTCAGGTTGCCCGGGGTTGATTAGCTAGTGATAAAATAGGGGTCATAAAAGATTTAGGTTCGCGTTTTCCCTGTGGGCATAGACAAAGTTTGGATTTGAATGCCTAATGTTTTGTAGTTTGTTTAATCTGTGTGTTGAAAAATACTTGCACATGAACTATAAATATTATTGAACAAAGGAAAAACGACTTTCGGTTGCACAACTTTCTATGCTTTCGGTTGCACAACCTACAATAAATGGACTTACAATACGATTGAAAATATTTATGTTAAGCACTTGAATAAAGAGAATACGCATTTTAAATATGAATACTTATTGAGTTTGTTTGTATGTAAGAAGGGGCTAGTTTCCGAAACTAATAACAGAATTTCAAAAACCCCTTCACTTGACTCCAAATTATGAGTCTAAAGACTCTAAAGGGTGAAATATTATTTTTGTTTTGCTGTATAACGTCGACATAGCAGTTGCTCAATAAAATATCTCATGTACTTACCTACAGCTTAAATAAAAGAGGCATTTAATTCGATGATTGCACAGAATAGCTTACTTTACTTAGTGGAACAGGCCATTTTTCGACTAGCAATTTGAGCCTAACGTGCCATGGCTGTTTTCGGCGTTTGTGTCACAGTGAAAACAGAAATATTACCTACCTATTCCCATTTTATTTTCATACGAGACCATTGAGTTTATACTTTTACGCTAATATTTTAAACAGAAAGCACCCATTCCAAAGTCATTCCATTTACTTTTAAAGGTCGATTTTTAGAGATAAAAGTTTGCTACCTAATGGAAAAAGTCTAATGTGTCTGACTTGTTAGACTTAGAGTATGAACGAGTTTGGTCTTATCTTGTGGAGTGAAAATACATATTTTGTGTACTAAGATGGCGGAGTAAGCGAATTTGGTGCAGAATCAAACATGTTTTAACGAATAAAAATTATATCAAAATGGTATTATCGTCACCTAATAGTTATATGAATACCTACGATATTTTTATGCTACTTTACCCTAATATTCTAGATAAAATTAGAGAAATTGTCCGTTTATCTCCATCTCCATGCGATTTCAAGAAAAACCATTTTGAATAGCAAATACACACAAAATAGGTATGAGTTTGAAAAGCACTTAATGATCGAAATAAGTATATTTTATATCCTAGATAAAAAAAAAACGTAGACGAATTCATCCGTTAAAAATCTGATGTTACTTGGAATGACATATTTATAGTCAAATTTGTTCTTTTACACCCTCGTGAAAAATACAGCCATATATTTCCATAAATTTTTAATCAAAGATTAAATTTCAATAAACACCAGCCAATCGTGCCGTTATAAAATTACCACCATTTCGATCCCCACCGGATGCCACACCTAAACCGGTATCCGTGCATAACGACATTGGGTTAATTTACCGGTAATCTGTTGCCTAATGCGATTTTGAGGTTATGACACGCCCGCGGCCATGACGCCGCCGCCATATTGAATTACGTTGTACGTCATCATGCGCTCGACGCAAATTGCCACTGAAATATGAAAATTAGTGAGAGTTGGTGGCAGAAAATACTGTCTGGCTTTTTTATGTGATATCGTTTCGTATCGGGGTTGAACGTTGATTTGCTATTGAATTTGGTAGAGGGATGGTACGAGTATTATGAAAAAATGTATTTGTTATTAGCCCAATTACTCAAATAATAGGTGTAGTGTGTATGTAAGTTGCTTCCATCGAAGCTTGATGCGTGTTACAACTTACAACTGACATATAAAGTACAATGTGTAACTCATTATCATCTCAATTCAACCAAATATTTAAGTCTTAAGGTACCTATTAATTTATTCCAAGCGTTGTCAATACGATATTGATGTTTATTAATCCGTCCTGCAATGTAAAAAGTCCATGTAATAGCCGTTTTGATTTTGCAATACATAGTAATATAACAGCTTTAAAAACACACTGTAATACACATTTATACTATTGACACTGTATGTAGTGTATGTAGGTAAATAAGACCTAATACACACTACCGTCTCGGGCACACATGACGTGCAGTTTTGGCGGGAGCTAGTCTATGCCCGGAGGTTTTGAGAGTAAGACACGTGCGTGTGTGTGGGCGAGCCGGTGTAAAGATTAACAGTAAAATACGTGGTATAAGAACATTACACTGTATATAATATATAATTTAATTAGCACATGGCATGCCATAGGAATAATAGGTAGTTAATATTTCTTGCTCTGTTAGTATTTGGTTGCTGATGGTGAATAAAGTCACCAAGCTCCTATTTCACAAAATCTACAAATGTCGCCTGACAATGACAATTCAACTTACATGGCTGTGTCGACATGCTGGACAGCTTATTGACCCAGCAATGTAAGTGAAATATGAAACATATGAAATAAGGACCTGAGTTCCCGGGGACACACTGTGTTGAGAGTAAGGCAATCAACTTTACAAATTAAAGATTTAAAGGCTACATATCATAGCTCCTCTACACTATCGCATATGTCTTCCACAATGCAATGAATCATAAACCTGCCTTCCACCAAAACTTTTAATTTACCTGACACCGCCAACCGCCGTAAAAGCGGGTAAAGGTAAATCTACCGTTTAATACAATGTCAGACGCACCCGTCCGATATTAACCGGACGGTTTGAATATCCGCCACATCTGCTGCTGACGTCCCTCCGTAGGGCTAAAGGGATGAACATTGGGTCCTATAGCGTAAATCCTTTAGGATATGACTTGGTGGAACTGAAATTTTGTTCCTTTGATCCAGCAAGCGTCCCTTTTGCAACTTACTGTCAATCGAATTGTCATCCCTTCTCTGATCGTCTGTCTTATACGCACTCTTGGCTAAATGCAAAAAGGAGAGTATGTACCAAGACGTTGCACGTATGCACATATCGACCTAACAATCAACATATCAATTAATCAAAAAAATCTGACGTTCCCGTTTTCATACAATTCATGTCTTCCCTCCCGTCAAAGTCAGACAATGACAGGCATGAAACAAAGGCAATATTCTGGGGACCTCCTCTTCTGTCAATTATAACAAAAGAAATCGCGGCCCAAATTTGTAAAAATAACAATTTTTGGCTTTGCTTCAACAATGTAAACCAACTCATACATTAATGTTCGATTCATATTAAGTTTATAAATATATTAACTGGACTGTGTTGAAGGTAAATCGCTTCAAAAATCACTTGAACAGGAGTGAAGGAATTCTGTTTAAATTTTGAGATAGACAGTTCATTAGCTTAGGATTGGAGAACATCCTAGGATTGCTGAGATTTTATTTGTATAAGATTGTCGATGGCAAAAACTGCTTTTTTAATCCCGAAAATAGAAAAAAGGTATTTCAATTAATCAGAACGAATATAATAGACGAATGCTGAGAAATTCGATAGGTATTACAAATCTGCATTTGTTTGGTCTATGTAATGATTTGTCAGCCCCAATTTATCAGAAGCTCACTATTTGCTATAGTCTGGAGGCATGTTGCGCTGCTGATCCAACTGTCAAACGAGTTGTACTGAGAAATTGCATGCACATCTGGTAGGATTGTTACATCTGTACGACACACCCAGTTATGACTTCAACATGTTGTTATGACAAGTCATGGTAACATCACTTAATCAGTAGAATTCTTTTGACACCTTTTTACCTGAGGCCACTTTCATTTGGCGGGGCAGTTATTTTCTTCTTAACTCCCGTCCTTCCCCTTTTAAAGGGGCCCTTACCTTATCTTATCTAGGTGAGGGCCCTTTCGGATGCACTTCGACCCAGTGGGATCTTTTGTGCATTTGCCCTCTCCTTCATACCTGCTCGCAGGCTTGCTCCATAATTTCCACAAAGCAGATGATGCAGTTCACCGGGAGCACCTTGAATTCCTTTGGTTGCGGGTAACCGTGACCAAAGTAGTTCATTCTTTGTCTGGCAAGGGCATGACCCCATGAAGGGGCCCCTAACTAATTACGTTAAATTTGATTTACGGTATAAACACACAACAGTTATTAGAGTCTGGCGAGTAAGATGAGCCTGAGATTTAGTTGAAGCTTTTTATATGGCAACAGTAATATCTTTGTCAAATGTGTCAATCCTCTTAAATAAGTAGGTATGATGTCTTTATCTTGATACTTGTTAAGCTAACTAAGAAAGTTACTGTTCCTTGACACTAAGTATGTGAATACATACTAAGTGAGTGTCAGTTTATTAGTGACCGGTTTTTTTTTTTGTATACTTAGTCACATTTTCGAAACTCAATTTGTTTTTTAAGTCTACAGCTCACAAAGCCACTAGTAGATAAATAATAATAATAATCTTTATTGTTTAAACCTAACATTACATTTCAATATTATTAATAAAAAGAAACATGTGTTCAGGTTTGTGACAAGTTAACAGGGGGTGAGCCTCTGTCTCCCAAACTAGGCTTGCGCCTGTGACTCGGGAGCCAGTGATTCCTCCGATGTCTAAGCTCACAAGATGGACAAATAATAGCAGCAATTCAAATTAAGTACTTAAGTATAAGAAAAGGAAACACAAAAAAAAATAATGATGACAAATGCTAAAAATATAAGCCAGCGAGCACCATAATAAATAAATGAAATTAATATGAATAAAATTAATCTAAATAGAGTATGTAAGTCTATGTATGTATGTATATATGTATGTATTTATATGTAATCTGTATGTGTGTAAGCACTAGGGTGTGTGTGAGAGAGAGTGTGTGAATTTTAATCGTGATCAGTTTGCATGAGAGAACTATAATGACAGTGCAGTGAGTGTCAGTTATTCTAGGCAGGACAATAAGCTTTCTGTTTCCTGATATGTCAGTCGAGATAGGAATGCATTGAGTTTTGCTTTACAATTGAATGTGTTTAAGGGGTAGATGTTTATTTTTTTATTGATTTTATTATAAATGTGAGCACTCATTGAGTTGTACTGTCGGCTAGCAAATACCGTCCGCCGGGGTACTACCGGACAGACCGTCTGTCTGTTTCGTTTGCTAAGCGTTTTGGCACATAGAGGGAGATGACGATGTCTGCGAAGAATAGCACGGAGGATATATAGTTGTCTAACAGTCAGGACCCTTCACTCCGCGTAAAGTTGAGCAGTCGGATATCTATAAGGTTTCACCATTGCGACTTTCAGCACTGCTCTTTGCGCTCGCTCCAGCATAAGCATGAACGTTTTACCAGCTGCTCCCCAGAGCGGTAAACAGTATGTGAGCAGGGATTGGCATAACGATTTGTACACCATCAGTAGGGTTTTAGAGTCCGCTGAATGACGGAGTTGTTTAAAAACGAACATTAGTTTTCTGACCCGGGATATAACAGAAAGTATGTGAGTATGCCAGTCCAGTTTCTGATCAAGCGTGACTCCTAGGTATTTTATGTTAGCGGTTAAGGCAAGGGAGGGACATCTCCATAACACGGGATGGAATCTGTATGCGATATTTTGATTATCTTGTACTTTACTGAGTGCTTACTGATGTCACCCATATTTTTTTACTTTTCTTTATACTGTCTGTGTGTTGAGTATACTATTGCATGCAGTACCTCTTTCTTACCGTCCCACTTCCGCGCATCCCGCGGTAATCAGGAAACATCACGGGAACTGGCAATAAAATGACTGCTTACTGCTGATACCACACCGCACTTTTATAGCTTGCTATAAATTGTAGACACGAATATAACATTGTCTTTAAGATGTAATTTACGTCAGCGATTTTGTAGTTATTATTCAGCTACATAAAGAAACAGAAAATCTTAAAATATTTAAAATAAAATACATGTAACCCAAATGCACACCCTTCACTCTTTGCCAAAATGCATGGCAATGGCAAATTGCATTGCCGTTTGTTGGCGAATGATCATCTTGCTACATAATAATATTTAGTAAAACAAATACATAATTACCACCTTACTTACTCACTCCGATGCCACAGCGACCCAAAATGAATCTTGGCCTCCGACACGAGAGTGCGCCATTTTTCTCGGTTCTGTGCTAGCTCTTGCCAATTGCAGATTTGGAGCTCGCGCAGATCCGCCTGGACCATGTCGCTCCAGCGGTACCTTGGTCCGAACGGACGTCGACCTTGCGGACAGCATAAATAAGAGTGTGTGGACAGCCTCGGTATGCTCTTTTGACTTTGCGATCTTCCTCCATTCTTTCCAGGTGACCAAGCCACCTAATGTGACCATATTCAGCGAATAAATTATCATTAAGTAATTCATTCATTGTTTGTTTTCTCCTTTAATAAATGATAATAGTTCAATATTATGGGTAAACTTGTTGTTTCTGTCCCTCAATAAAATTCTCATTGCAAGACCACTGCCAGTCAACTTATCTTCACTTCCCATCTTGATTTAGGCAAACCCTTAAAGACTAACATCTAAACTAAAATACATCAAATAATGTCGCAAATAAAGTAAAAAAGAATATCAATTTACCGGAACAAAGGATCCGGAAAGTAAACGTTGGCGGGAAAGGCGCGGCCGGCGGAAGGCGGTGACAGACCGCGGCGTGTCAGCAGATTCCGTCAGTGCTGCTCTATGATCCAATATGGCGCCGCGTGGCTGGACGTGCTCAGTGCATGGGTCAAGCGACGAGCGAAAAAATATATTTTCTCAAACATGCAATGAAATATATCAAATAAATAATAAAAAGAATATCAATTTACCGGAACAAAGGACCCGGAAAGTAAACCTTGCTGGGAAAGGCGCGGCCGGTGGAAGGCGGTGACAGACATCGGCGTGTCAGCAGATTCCGTTAGTGCTGCTCTAATTCAAAATGGCGCCGCGTGGCTGGACGTGCTCAGTGCAAGGGTCAAGCGACGAGCGCAAAAATATATTTTCTCAAATATGCAATGAAATATAACATAATAATGTCACAAATAAATAAAAAGAATATCAATTTACCAGAACAAAGGACGCGGAAAGTAAACGTTGGCGGGAAAGGCGCGGCCGACGGAAGGCAGTGACAAACCGCGGCGTGGTCGCAGTTTCTATGGCGCCGCGTGGCTGGACGTGCTCAGTGCAAGGGTCAAGCGCCGATCGATCCTAGTAGGTACCTTTTTAACCGACGTTTAATTCGGCGGAATCGTTTACTTTTATGTAGTACCTAGTGCATGTTGTTAGGGGAAAATACTTCACTTTCGGATTCCGGTGCCATATTTTATTATACTGTAAGGCATGTCGCCATGATTCCAAAACTGCCGGGAGACAATATCTAAGGAGTCGATCTCCTCTGTAATGACGTCATCAAAAACGCCGCGGCCGCACTTGGAAAAGTGTAAATTACACCCAAACTATGCAACGTCTATAAACGTGTAGGGTACCAAATAAAAGCTGCATAAATTAGCAATAGTTCATTGCTAAATTATTTTTCAATGTATACTCGTACACTAGTTTAAGTAGGTACTATTAACCAAAGTATAAAAAAATCAAGAAAAAAATCTAAGGACTTTCAGACTTTGCGGCAAAACTAGAAATGATACACGAATGTAATGTACAACACAAATGATATCTAGTATTTCAGCTTGACATTTTGGTTTTTTATTTTTAGACAAGTGTAGAATTTGGAAAATTGTGCTCAAAAAACTAACAACGCAAAGCGAGTTTTCCCTACAAGATTAATTTTATCGAAATTACTATTTTCTAGAAACCTGCACGAACTTTAAGTATGTTGTTCAATATGTTATGTGCACCTCAAAACTGCAAAGAGACAGTCTCTAAAGTGTCTAGTTCATCAGTAGTGACATAATCTTCATTGCTAAGGAGGCTTTTTGAATAGATGGAATTTTACCTGAACCATGGATATAAACGTGTGTTATATCATGTAAAAGCTTTACCCTTTGACTTTACAACGCAAACGCAAATGTTAGTACTTTCACTGTCAGGAACTTGCGTAGCGGTCGCTTTGGTTGTAGGTATCACCACGGCATGGGCTACGAGCGTAGCTTGAGCGTAGCAATACGAAACTGTTGCATGTAAATGTGTTAAACTTATAGGGTAAAAAAATACAAAACCAAACAGAAAAATAAATGTTGGTACTTATATAACACGACCCAAAATAGAAAAGAAAATAAGTGCGCCAATATTTATATTTTATAAAATATTTTGTATTGTATTGTATTGTTTTGTATTGTATTGTAAGTTCGTTTAATGTTTTTAATCTTATTTTTTTTGTAATTAATTATAATGTACCCTATTCGACACAATGTATATTGTTAAGAATTAAATTAAAACAAATAAGCGTTTGCTGCTAGCCTGTCGGTTGTACACGTGGCCGGGGCGTTGTTTATCACATCATGGGACACAAAATAATTATCATACTTAAATATCAAGCTGCAAGAGGAACATTCGCATTATTCGTAATGAATTTAAATAATTAGCTTAACTTAAATAATTCAACAAACATCACCAAAATGCCGCAGCTATATCTAAAATATATACCTAAATACATATTTGCAATGTATCAATTCGACACGACCATAAAGGATATGGGTGAAAATCGACTTGCAAAGTTTGATTACTGTAGGTATATGCCTACAAACCTATATAAGTAGGTGCTTGGCCTCCAAATACTACGAGTTCCGCATCATCGAGTTCATAAGGGCAAGTTATTTCTGCATAATCTCAATAAACAACAATAATTATCTGTAAATAATACCAAACAGATATGAAATATTTTTCTCTTTTGACCTGTTTCTTGTAACTCGGGGCCCGTCCGCAGAAATAAAACCGAAAAATATTTTTCTATTCTGCCAAGTTTTCATTACGCGAATTGTAGTTGAATTATGGATTGGGTCCTTCGAATAATATTTTCTAAGTAAAATATATTCATTATAATTTGAGTGACGCTTTCCAGAAAATGTGTAGTGAACGCCTTTAATTTTGCAGCTTTGATGTTAGATAATAATTTCATTGATATGAAATTTTTACATAAAATGGATCGTTTCGCCGGAATCATAAGATATTATTAATTACATACAACCTAAATATCGTTTAGCTTACGTTACGATATGGTAGTCCTGTTACGTGCAACTCAAGGGTACATATAACAGCGTCAAGTCATCCTCTGTGGCTCAACATTGTGCTTAGTGAACTCCTTTTTCGCATTTCACTAAGTGTCAAAATATAACGTGCAACTCAAGGATTCACATAACAGCGTCAAGTCATCCTCTGTGGCTCAACATTGTGCTGAGTGAACTAATTTTTCGCATTTCACTAAGTGTCAAAATATATGTAATTGTATAATTTTGTATTTGCGAAATATACTTATTTTCTTTCTTTATTTCTATTACTTACAAATCAATTTGATTGGTAGTACCTTAATACAGAACAAGTGAGAGGATTGGTATTTCATTCCATAGGATGCTAGGAGCCGCTGTAGCGACTTTCAATCTAATTATCGTAGGTTCAATCCCCGGCTTGTACTTACCACTGCGTTTTTTCGAAAAACTTATGCACGAAGTATATAAAACCTTTGATATTTAACTGTGGCTTTTCGGTGACTGAAAACATCGTGAGGAAACCGGTCTAATCCCAATAAGGTCTAGTTTTCCCTCTGGGTTGGAAGGTCAGATGGCAGTCGCTTGAGTAAAACTAGTGCCTACGCCAAATCCTGGGATTAGGTGCCAAAGCGGACCCCGGGCTCGTTTGTGGCACTACCGGAAAAACGCTAGGAGGATAATGAGGAGAATAGGTACTAATGCTATCAAACACAAGCTGTAAAATGATGTTTTCCTATCGCAAGCACTAAATTTCATTTCCCAACTGTATCGTTAGTCTAAATTTTTATTTCGTCAATAAGCCAGTTTTCTCGAAGACCGCAAAGTTTGTAATCATTTTTAAATACTTATCGTGTCGAACCCTATAGATTCGGTTAGATTTGTTTTATAACAATCCTGCAAATTTCATAGTTTCAGAGAAAAACTACTTTTTGCCAAAATTAAAATCGGTAGGGAAGTATAATTTTGTGAGAGCGATAAGTAACCTAAAATGATTTCTGACATGTTTGCATCCTGCATCTCTTTAACTGCGTTCATTATCGACTACTGTGACACTAATATTGGAGTATTCATGTAAATATTGTACAATAATAATCGTGGAGCGTAAATATCGGTGCAATAATGCTGCACTTTATGTAGGAGAGTACTCCAGCAAATTGGCCGGCAACGTATCATCGTGGCATTCGTTAGCAGGGGCTGCCACGCACGAGTAGGCTGCGTTTTGCGTCCAAATTCCGAGGTTCTCAAATTTACTGCATTCTTTCGATCAGTGCCAAAGGAGAGGTTATTCTCAGTTGCACCGTATTTTTGCCATGCTAGTCAATAGGTATCATTATCGTCATCATCATATCAGCGGAAAAACGTCCATTGCTAGGTATAATATCTATCAGCAATAACTGCAGTAATGCACATTTTAAAAGGTTTTATTGATTTGCTGCGTTGCGCGGTGCCGAATCGCGTGGTGCCTTCTGCGCTTACGGTACAAAAAATGTAAAGGTAAAGTGGGGTAAAATCAACAGGGATGTTATTCGGAACGCAATAATGCGCCTCGCCTCACCCGTCACGCCTAACGAAACTAGACCTCCACCCACGCTTAGTTACTACGAAACGCGGCGTCAAGATATATTTCCCTTAAAGCTGGACTCATGTTTATGTGACGTGACGTGACGCGACAGAACAATATCGATTTTTTATTTTTTTTATTTCATACATTTATTACGGTTATATGTGTTCTCGTGACGGCTCATGTTGTGTCGCGCGTCACAGATCATCACGTCAGAAGTTGAATACGGCTTAAATGCAATACCCTTAAGTTTTCATTTGTCCGTATCAGTGCCCCTTGCCCACCTGACCTTAAATAAATTGCGTATACCTGCCCAGCTAGTACGATAGGTTTTATCGTCACGTTTTACGGTGAAAATGTACTGAAACGTCACGAAAATGTACTGAAACGTCATGAAAATGTACTGAAACGTAACTATAAAAACATTATTACATTACACTCCTTTTCGTTGGGCAGTCGTGTAAAAACGTATCATACAGTAAGACCTGATTGTGACAATCGAAAAATAACGTATTCGTAACCACTGCGTTTACGCTCATATCGTGTTGAGAGGGCATAATATCATTGCGTCCAGCAACTGTTATTGGGACAGCGGAAGCGGGCCGAATAAAACCTTTTAAATTCGTTTGATCGTTAAATGTATAAGGTAAATACTGGTAAAAGCTTATTTGGAATATTTTTGGTAGATGAATACCATTTTTTATTTAACTTTTAGATTATATGTCTTTATCGATATGATACAGAGAACGAATATAATGGAAAAATAAACCATCATCGTCTGTAGCTCTAGACAGGGCTCGAACCTGTAACCATGTATTGCCGGTACAGTGCTCTCACCACTGAGCTACGAGGACAGTGACAGTTGAAGCGTATCTTTCAATCGTATTCAGTAGCCCTAGTATAAGTTTTATCGTTACAATACGTTTTCGAACGCGTTAGCGTTTAGTTTCAATTTGTATGACAACGCGTAGTTCCTAATAGTTACCCCCAGAGGCGCTGTTCGCGTTGTCATACATATTGAAACTAAACGCAAACGCGTTCGAAAACGTATTGTATCGTTAAAACTTATACTAGAGCCTCTGTACTGCTACTAGAAGCGACCTCTCTGTATTTTCCTGAAAGGCTCACAGCCTTAGGACCACTCTAATGGGTGAAAATGTTTTAATAAAAGAATTTGTTTCGTTAAGTAGTATATGATTATGTGTTGTTATTTCTCTGTTACACAAAGAGTGAAGCACTTGGCCAATAACGAGTAGTCATTTGAGTCATTTGACCTGTGCTGCCTGATTAGACTTTGAAACTGTAAGATCTAACTTCTTGAGCGAGCTATGTCGTGGCGACATACCTACACTATCAGTCTCTTTAAGAGTCCCCGGCAAGCTCGGTTCTCCATACAAACGTAGTTACGCTCTCATTTTAAAACGACTAGCTAGTATACTGTGAAACTGTGTCATCATCATCATCATCATATCAGCCGAAAGACATCCACTGCTGGACATAGGCCTCCCCCAAAGAGTGCCACAATGGCCGGTCCTGCGCCACCCGCATCCAGCGGACTCAAGCGACCTTTACCAGGTCATCAGTCCACCTTGCGGGAAAACTGTGTACTTAGAATAATTTAAGTACCATCCAGGTCTGTAATTAGTTTATGTAGCTTCAGATACCATAGTAAAAAAAGTACAGCGAATTTAAGTTTTTCATACAAAACTTGTTTTAGATGTATTTCGATTGTTTTATAAACTGGAGCCGTATAAACTAATTACAGGCCTAGATTATACCTCATGTCATTGTATATGCAAAGTTTCGTTACAATCCAACAAGTGGTTTTTAAATGAGAACGAAACTCCGTTTGTATGGGAAGGTGAAATTCGGCCGATCTTGCCGGGGACTCTTAAGCGTTCTAATATGAATGTTGCTTGCTTGTTGCTTAATAAACAAGTGAGTTCAGTCGGTCTCTTTCTTAGGCCTGAATTACACTGTACGCAGTTGAATGCCAATAACGATCCTGCGACGCCTCCCTTACCTACGAGTACAAGGCGGAGCCGGATCTCGTTGGTGGTGGATAAAAGTAAACTCACTCAGTACTTGACAGTGGTTTAATGGCATTTTGATCTATGCACTACATGCATACATGATGGACTCAGCATTGAGCACCTGAAATACGCTGGAAAACATATGTTTTTTACACTTTGTTTGAGCCATTGTTATCTGCCCGATGAACTAATGCAGACTGTTGTAGTTCCAATCGTTAAAAATAAAACTGGCGATGCCTCATATATACCTGTCTAATTATAGGCCGATATCCCTGGCTACCACCATTGCCAAGGTACTGGACGGTCTGCTTGATGCCAGCTTGGATCAGCATATCAAAGTGAATGACGCCCAATTTGGCTTCCGGCGGGGGCTGTCCACAGATAGTGCTATTCTGGCCCTCAAGAATATCGTCCAGTACTATACCAGTAGGAACACACCGGTTTATGGTGTGTTTCTGGATCTGTCGAAGGCATTCGACCTTGTGTCATATGACATATTATGGGACAAGCTACGTAATGAGACAAGTGTACCTCGGGAAGTGATAGCCTTGTTTAAATATTGGTATTGCCATCAAAATAATTTTGTAAGGTGGGGCAATTAAATCTCCAGCGACTATAAATTGGTATGCGGGGTCAGACAGGGTGGGCTGTCTTCCCCCAAACTGTTTAACTTGTATGTCAACCAACTCATCGAGGAGCTGAGCAGTACCTATACCGGATGTCACATTGACGGAGTCGCCGTCAACAATTTAAGTCATGCTGACGACATGGTGCTGCTAGGCCCTTCGATCGACGCAGTGAGGAGGTTGACAAAAATATGCGAGTCGTATGCTGCGGCCCATGGACTCAGGTACAACGTGAAGAAGAGCGAAGTGATGATTTTTAAAGCTGGCATGCTCACTCGCTGGCAGAGACTGCATGCAGTCATTGTTTAGTTATGTCCCTCTTTTTATGTCATACTAACACTAGCAATAAGATTTCATTGTTTACTAACCATATATGGACTTTAGTCTGAAATAAATGATTTTTATTTTTATATTTTTTTACTACGAAACATTGTAGGCCGTCTTAGGTAAACTAAGAAAAATTTCTATAGCGCCTTCTAAAAGGCGGGTCAGCGCCATCTAGCGCTATTGGTAAACTAATACGGGTTATACGTCCCGCGTTCATGGAGCGCTTTATACAGGTGTTTTTTAGAGGTAAGTCCAGTTTTTTAGAGGTAAGTCCAGTTTAGGTTAGTCCGTCATACTCATACCCGTCCTGCCTCCCCGGACGGGACCGGATGCGAAAACGCATTTTCCCAAAGTTAAAAAATGGCGTGAATAACACTGGCGCAGTCTGCGGTGGCGGTCTATTAGCAAATTCAGCAATATAGCGGTCAAACTTACTATTTGACCGCCACCGCAGGCTACACCAATCTGTGAAAGGCTTTATGATCACAAAAGTCAAAGTGACAGATAAATATATTAAAATAGGTTTGATTGACGGTATAATTATATATTTTTTCAACATAATTATTTGACAGTTAAAAACCTACTTACAATACATAACTATAGAAAAAAACTTAAATAAACTAAATAAACCTAAAATTAGGAAAAACATAAATTTAATCAAAAGAGGTTATTTTTGACGGTTATTTTATTTTTTAATTTATTTATTTATGGAACAGTTACAACTTACAAACTAAACAGAGACATTAAAAATAGATAGATTGTCAATATTTTAACAAACTAAATCGTGTGTCAGAATTGTGACTACAGTGGTACAGTCAGCATCAAAAGTAGCTACGCAAACGAAGGCGTCAAAGGTCTTTATTAAAAGGGAATAAGAACTTTTGACGTATTTGATTGCGTAGCTACTATTGATGCTGACTGCACCTGGTTGAGTAACTTTTCCAACCAGCGTCAAAAAAAAACAACTGTAATTATCCTTTACAAAAAATTGCTAAAAGATCCTCGGAGCGTACGTACGTTCAAAGCGCGTTACATAATCGACCTGACATAATAGACGACAGTAGGTAAAGTCGTGTTCATAAATATATATATGTACGTTCCCAAAGGTTCAATAATATCTGAGCAACCTTATGCCCTTGAAAATAAAGTCGTGTTCACATATATTTGATCACTTTGTCTGTGCACATATTTTAGAACTCGACTGTATATTCACAATTGTTGTTGTTTCAGATTACCCATCAAGTCTTCAAATCACGTGCTGTTATTTAAAAGAAAAAGAAATTCCGTATAAGTGGGTCAGAACAGTACGGGAAGGTTCGGTGCACCCCGGAGACTAACTGACAGCAGATTTATGGCCGCCGGAACTTTAGAACAGATGCGATGTCTGTGCAACGTGTTTTGGTTCCGGACTTAGATGCGGTCAGTGTAAAAAGGACCAGCCGAGCCATATATATATTATCTTCTTTCCCGTCGATTTCACTGATGACAGTGTCGTCGTGGTCTTTTGAGATGATGATGGCGAACTTTACAGTAAGTAACTCTAAAAGGGTTTTTTTTTAACGAAATCCAGTTTAATCTATTTATAAGTAGGGTTAAAAACTTTATGGTATAGGTTAGTGTTTAGACTTTTCTGTGAACACATCAAAAGATTTAATCTAAGACAATAAGTTTTAAAATGTATTTGACATGCATGATATTGACCTGTAAAATATGACATTTTATCAATAAAGTTCTGAATCTGAATCTGAATCTGAATCTGAATGTTGTTTGAGGCATAGCCGCTCTGCCCATACATTAAAAGCTATGGAAATTTAAGATTAGTATCATTGGAAGAACATAATGTATTAGGTAGGTACCTAAACCGTTATAACTACTGTTATTTCCACAAGAAAGACGTCTGTCCTATATACTTATCAATCTAATCATTGTTTAATGCAATGTGTAGAAAATCCATTACCTTATAAATTTTAAACTCAATATAACACTATCACAAAATGGGGCTTAATAAAATGCTTTAATAAATATGAACCATTAAACCCAAAAGTATTAATTTCTTTGGTATCTCTGCCCGCAGTAGCTTACTTAAATCATTAAGACTAAAAAGGCAACAAATTTCGTCGTTTCAACCATAACTTTCATAACTTAAATAAGAAGCTAAACTTGCATAAAGGGCTGGGTTAACTTACAATTTACGGTCAAGAGTTAAGTTAGAGTAAAGTACTAAGTTACTCGGGCAGCAGCATCGATTAGAGAGTTTTTAATTATGTTATGATCCCCGTAAGTTTCCGTTACTTTAGTTGTCTGTGGAGTATTTTATTAAGTTTCTGTTATTCATTTTTGAAAGGAGAACTCTTAAAAGTGGACTGATAAACATTAGCTTATTAAATAAATTAATAAAGAAGCCTATTTCAATGTAGTGTGTTCACGTATTTTTACAAAATGAAATATGATTTTTTTGGTAGACAATAATAACTAATATAATGCGATAACTATTGACTTAAGATGAACTAACCTTTATGTAATATTTTATACAAATAATTAATACAATAACACGTCATAAAAACAAGAAAACAACATCATAAATAAAAATAAACTGACAAGCAAATAATTATAAACTAATTAAAAACTAAATTAACTTAACTTGCCCAGTTATAGGAAGAAAACCCCGTCCAGCAGTTCCGTCTGCGGCATGGAGCCCACAATTGTATTAATTATGTGTATTCTCTAAGATAAACCTGTTCTATTTATACAATGGAATATTTAAAATAAACTGTTAATATTTTGCATGCCATATTATGTAATGGCTGTTTAAGGAGGTGCTGAATATTTTGTAACAAGACCATAACAACCCTTTTTCTTGCAAAATAAAATATTTGTATTTGTACGAAAGAAGGAAAATAAAATCTGAGGTTATTATTTTCCTTTTTTCGTAAAAATACGATATCGAATAAAAATAAGCTATCTTGCGTGGCTAACGACAAACAACAAAATATAAAGTCAAGATACATAGGCATATATATTATATCCGAAAATTAAAACATTTTGTCTCCTAGTTCATAATAAATAAAAAGTCACATTATTTTCAAATTCATACCCTGAACTGGAAAAAACTCGTCAATTCTATTTTCCCAAACCAGAAACATGTTTTTATCCGAAATACGGTTTAGCCTCGTTTAAAAGTAAACACAATCATCCAAATTAAATTCAATTTGTCAATGTATTTAATTCCAGCCGTCTGTCGGTATTGGAAAAGCGATTAAATTTTATAGAGCACATTGAATTATTAAGTGGATGGCTCATACGCGGGTGACCTATTAAATTGACTCTAAAAGTTTTATTCTTTTTCAGTATCTGTTTTCAATAATATATTATACACTACACTACATATATTTTAAAAGCAAATGCTTTACGGTAAAAGTAGGCAAAGGAGCGCAAAATGGGCAATAAATACCTTTTCACCTCACTAGCTCGGAAAGGCCTTTTTGTATGTTTGTTAACTATTGAGAAAATCTTGTTTTGTATAAAACAGATTGCCAAGCTTTGCAGGATACAAAAAAAAAAAAAAATCACACAAATAAATGCCCTTACCAGGATTCAAACCCGGGACCTCCGGCTTCGTAGGCAGGGTCACTACCAACTAGGCTACATGGGACTCCCGTACAACAAACGTGATTTTTTTGCCGTTTTTATAGATAATGGTACGGAAGCGTTCGTGCACGAGTCCGACTCGCACTTGGCCGGTTTTTTACTTTTTTTTATTTGGGGATTTTTTACTTCAGCTTCACTACTCACTCGGCTGATCGAAAAAAGGAATCAATGGAATAGTAGAATAGCGGAGTAGGATCAATGAAGGCATTGAAGTTTTAGCACCTCGCTGTTCGCAAAGTGAAATAATCGCGTCCTAAAGTCGCCGTCAATAGAACTTGCAAACTATGTAAACAAACAATGTATTGGAATTGACATTTCAAAAATCAATTCCAATACATTGTTTGTTTACATAGTTTGCAAGTTCTATTGACGGCGACTTTAGTATCTGCGACGCCCGCGCCATAGCATAAATCTAGATATGTGTACAGGAAAATTGTGAAATTGTGCGCTATGCACTGGAAAAGTTCAGTCTTATTTATTTTATTCCTTAAAAAAACGGACTATGGATGTGAAAGTGATTCTTGGTGACAATTAACAATCGGTTACAATTAGTAACAATTTTCGTGCAGTACGCTAAACATTAAGTTACCTACTGAAAATATGTTGTTATGTTATGTTATGTCATAGCCTTTGATCGTGACATCCAAATGTTGTAGTTTCTTCTTTACTTATTAGTTTCGTTTGTTTATTTGTTTTGGGTGTCCGCTTGCCAGTCGGCAAAGGCCTCCTCCAGCTAGATCCGGGTAGTCCAGGATTTTTTTCTCCTAACCTTCTAATTTCACTCATGCCCAGTATGTCCCATTTTATTGCTTGAAGTGCGTTGGTAAGTTCTATTAAGTTTTCATCTGATTTGAGGGTTAAAACATTCAGTGAGGCTATGTGGAGTTTCGTGTTACTTAAACACGCTGGAGGGTTGTGGTCATACTTCCCCACGGTGACCGGCCGGCTTGGGGAAGGTGGTTTCTTTGTTCTATGTTCATTAGCTGTAGTTGTCTTGTTCATCTTCCGGTGTCTGTTGTGCTTTGATTGTCATTGATTACTGTTACCAGATAATGAGTTTGTCCTAGAACGGCTTGTGAACTCAAGCTTGTTTGTTCTATTAATTTTATTTGGAGCCATTCGGCTTGCAATTGCTCTTTCTTGATGTGTGAGTATTGGTGTCTTGGATGGAGAACGCTTCCGTTTTTCCTGGCCTTTCTCCTGGATTGGTTTTTCCTTTACTATGAGTTTGTCGTACCTGATGATAGCTATCTTGCCCTTTTGTATTTCCTCCTGCTGTATAACTTTCAGCTCTCTTCTGATTTTCATGATATCCTTTGGGAAGTCTTCCGTGGCATATGTATTTTCTGGTAAAAGTTTGTTGTTCCGTAAGATCTCCAGTCTTCTCCAAGCCAGAGTTAATCTTAACATTATGGGCCTTTGCTTCTTGCTGTCCCTTTTCCCGAGTCTGTACACCTCACTTACTTCCCACTTATCAAATTCCTCTATTTTCGCTTCTTTCGCCATGTTATTGAGGGTCACCAGTACCAACTCCAGGAGTTCTCGATAGTTTTCTTCACGTTCCTCCACTCCGTGTAGTATAATGTTGTTTTTTCTGGAACTTTTTTCGAGGGTGTGGATCTTATTTTTCAGTAGGGACATTTCATTTTTTAGCTTGTTGTTCTCTTCTACTACTGGGTGCAGTTTGTTATCCATCATAGTAACTATACTTTTAGTGAGATTTTCCGCCAATATGCTGGTTTGTTTCGCGAATTCTTCCTTAATTTCGTTCGTTCTATCATTGAATGCTTGGCTCATTTTCTCTAGTAATATAGCCATTTGTTTATCATCCATTTTGCGGTATCGATCGCTAACTACTACTACTTGGTAGTTTTGCTGGCAACACTGCGTGTTTGACACAGGGGCGCTAGCGTTTAGTTGTCAAACGCCGGAAACTGCTATTTCGAGGTTATGTGCACTAGCTATGTTTATGTATAGTCCTTAGATCGTATTTCGACACTTTTTGCTTCCCGGAGTTGATTTTGTTGCAGTTTTGAGGGATTTTTATATACACAAGGTTATGATCCGTGATTATAAGTAGCTTTATCTTCGAAATAGTTATTTTTGCACTTGAATTCGATTTTAAATACACCCGTGACACACCAAACACCTACACTCGATAGTTGTCACACCGGAAGTCCACTGAAAATATACCTTTTACTTAAAGTTGCTGAATATCTAATACTTACTTAATATCAGTTTTAACATAATGTGTTACAATATAATCTCCACTAAAAGTTAGATAGGTAATAATAATTACTAACATTAAATTTTTTTTTTTTTTCATTTTGTAACAAAAACTATTCTTGTTTATGTATATGCTGGTCAAAATCAGCCGACAAATAATAAAACACAGCAGATTAGACAGCCCTCATACACGGAGATTTACAGTCACACTAATCCTCACAACTCTATCCTCTCAAATGAGTTATCAACTATTAACCTTACTGTCTAAAAAATAAAGTTATTTTTAAAAACGAAGCAGCAAAAAGAAATAATGGAATTTTTAAATGCCTCGTTTTAAAGTCAAAGGTTGCGGCCCGCAATGTGGTGTGTTTTTGCCGCAACGTGCCTTTTTATTTTTATGGTTGGAATTTATGCCTTTTTTCATATTGTTATTAAATGCGAGAGCGTAATATAACGGGGTATTATGAAAACCAGTGCGGTAAGATTTTTTTGAAAATGTGCAGAAATAATTACTTAAAGGAAAGTGTTCTAGAATTTATTCTTATTAAGGCGTAGCGCCAATATCTTTTCCGTAGCTCGTAGGTGTCGTGAGAAACTACAAAGGGATAGAGTTGAAGTTTGTGTTACAACCTGTCACTTTGATATCACAGGTTCTCTGTTTCTTAAGAACTGGCGAAGGCACTTTAATTTGCGAAAGCAAAATCTAGACCTTAAATTGGAATTTGTAACATTCAGTACGGTTAGCACAACACGGCGCCGAGCTTTCTCAACTATCCGTCTCTTTCTAATTAGACTATTAGATGGATAGTCTATCTCACCGCGAGAAAGTTCGCGCGCCGTCATGTGCTAACCGTGCTGGCCTTGAAGTCGATAAACATACGCTTCAAAGGCTGATTTGAGATGTATTTCGCGCGGTAAATTCCGCGCACGCTTAGGTTATGTTTCAGGCCCCGTCAAATTTAAAACTCAAGTGAGTAAATTTATAGTTTTATCTTGCTTCCGCGTCAGATCTGACGAGTCCTTACAAGGCGTGCGCGTGAAACACATGAAAATCGATTAAGAATATGAAGATTGAATTGAATAATACTATTATTATACCTACGATGGATCTTTTTGTTAAGAGATACACCATGCTAGTACAGTTTTAATTTTCCTTTCCAATAATGCTAGTTGTAAAAATCAGTATTTTAACCATATTTTAGCTATAAATTTACATTAGAACTCAAAATTGCGGTCAACAATTTCAACATTAATCGGCCCGTCAAATGTGGTTAAATCCCAAGGGCACTAAATACACGGTAACAAAATTCAAATGCGTCACATAATGTGACCCCGCAAAGGCCAACTACTCTGCATTATTAATAGACATTGCCGCACGGGTCGCAACCTTTATTCTAATTACCGCAATCACATTTTATCTTAACCCTCTCACAACCGTGTTGGGTGATTCTCAGGAAAATTAAACGGCGTTACATTGCCATTCACGTAATTTTTGGTAGATTTGATATATAAGATAATTCTGAGTAAGTCCGAAGCTGGAGGTCCCGGGTTCGAATCCCGGTCAGGGCATTTATTTGTGAGTTTATCACGAATATTTGTTCCTGAGTTATGGATGTTATGTATGTATATAAGTATCTATATGTATTTATCTATTATATATATCATCGCCTAGTACCCACAACACAAGCCTTACTGAGCTTACCGTGGGCCTAGGTTGATTTGTGTAAGATTGTCCCATAATATTTATTTATTTATTTATTTATTTAAATGTGTATGATCGACAAGCTACCATTATGTACGCTGATTTCAAATCACATCAATCAGCACATGTTCCAGTATCCTTAGTAGCAGGGAACTCAATCACTCTCGTCATAGCCTCATTACGTTATAAATCCAAAGTAGCGGGAGATAATTCGGTGTCGGCCCTACTCCAACAACCTTGCAGCTAATAAACTAACGTAGATGTGGTATATTAATTAAGGATAACGCAGGAAGTGTTTGTAACATTTTAGAATTAACGCGCAGATACAAGTTTCCTCACGATGTTTTCCGATACCGAACTAATACACGGCAATTATCTAATGATATTCCAAGAGTTCATACTATTCAGCTCCATTGACACCCCTGGATTGGGAACCACAACCTCCATCTTCGTTTTAAACCTCAAGATACGGTCAACCAATTTGATTCCTATGCCACCGTAGAACTCTGTCATTTTAACTGCTATATAGCGACGCAATAATCCCAGTACGTATTGACATAGCATTTACATACAACGGCAAGGTTCTATGATGGCCTAGGAATGAAATTGGTTGACTGTACATCTGAGCCGCTACAGCGAAACGAACGTTTTTCATTCGTGTATCTCCCTCACCGTCGCTCGAATGTGCAAGTGCGACAGAGATAGAGACATACAAATGAACGAAGTTGGGCATACGCGGTACCCGCAGCTCTGTGTCAAGAGAACCCACGTTTTATTTTGCTACGAAGTCGTAGCAGTCTCGTAGCACTCGTTAAGTTCTACGAAACTTTTATCAACCCTGTCATCTACGCAGATTATCTTATCCAAAAACTTGGAGTCCACTTGGATGTAATCGCATCTCATATCACCACTTGGTCGAGGACAGTTTATAGAGTTAACGACGCAACTTGTAGGTCCAAAGTTCTGGATATTTCATAAGGGCGTATGTTACTTGGAAAGTTAAGGCAGTTACGACTTTTTGGGAAGTGAACTTAGAGTTCGCAACTACGCTCAAACTTTCCAACTATCTTGGAGGGCTCTCGGTGATCTTCTATTCCGGCTACTTGATGCGTTAGTAATTTTGATATGAATACATTTGCAAATTTTACTTAGGCAAACCTTGTAGTTTGCTATAACGAGTTGCATGTGTTAGGTACTCCACTTCTTTGTACTTCGTACTTCTCTAAGTACGTTAGAAAGCTGAGAGCACACACAATAAACACAATTATTTTAGGCTTAGCAACTGCCTATTTCAAGGAAAAAAAGGAACGGGTCCAAATCTTGCTATGTTAAAACAAAAACATTTGAACTTTTATTTTCTGACTACCCCGTAAAGTTGCCATCTTTGACAATCCCCACTTCCTCCTAGCGTTATTCCCGTTTCTAAAGGAGCCTGGGGTCCGCTTTGACACCTAATCCCAAGATTTGGCATAGGCACTAGTTTTACGAAAGCGACTGCCATCTGACCTTCCTACCCAGAGGGAAAACTAGACCTTATTGGGATTAGACCGGTTTCCTCACGATGTTTTCCTTCACCGAAAAGCTAACGGTAAATATTCCGTACAAGTTCCGAAAAACTCATTGGTACGAGCCGGGATTTGAACCAATCACATCTTTGACAATCCTCACATTTTGTGAATATTTGTTTTATAAGTACTAATAGTTATACTTTATTTGAAAGAGAAAATATTAGTATAGAAATCAATTATTCAATTAAAAGTTCTTCCAAGCCTCGGCCCTTCAAACACGTCAAAAGTTACAAAAGAGAAATTAAGGTTTTGTACGAATAAGAACCCTAAGCCAATTTATAGATTAACAAAGTTTTATTTCACTTGAATATATAAAAGTAACTTGCGAAACAAAAATTATAATTTCTGCGAAACAAACTTGAGTAGATTTATGTCAAAATAAATCAATTGTCAATTAATAAAAACAAAACAAGATGTTCACTTTGAATAAATCCCATTAAGCACAAAAAATCTTAGGTACTGTATCACGTATAAAATGGAATACTCGAGGCAGGTACAAAAAGGGGCCGAAAGAAAAAGGTTTGATCCTTTCATAAGCTGTGCGGTCACGTCTCGGAAGTGTCAATGTTTGCCGTCCATTACGTCTTGATCCTTGACGAGCGTTTGACGGATTAGTCGGCCATTTTTGTTCTTGCTGTAACTTGGGGTGTTATTACACTTATTACATGTCCTGTGTAAGGATCCATTTGCGTGGGTCGCATCCCGGATACGGGGGCGCTGGTTTTTTTTAGTATATGTACCATTTACCTATGTATAATAATAACTCTACTAAATTCTGCCCGCTACTTTGTCCGCGTGGATTTCGTTTATACCGTAGCTCCATACTAATTCTTCGGGATGACGTCCGAGATAAAAACTATCCTATGCCCTTCCCCGAAATTCACACAATCTCCATACCAAATTTCATCTCATTCGGTTCAGCGGTTTAAGCGTGAAAAGGTAACAGACAGACAGATAGAGCTACTTTTGCATTTAACATTAATATTAGTATAGATAGAATGGATATCAAGATATCATACTACCTATACCATAAATGGCCCTGACAGACAGTTTGCCTGCTGAATAAAGGCAATACCTACTTACGGTGACAAGGAGGGTTATAGCAGTTGTATTATACAAGTAGTAAGTATGGATTGTTAAGCAGGCACCAATAGGATAGAAGCGTGTTGTCAAAAATGTAAACAAGTACTATATTCATAAGTTTAATCATCATCATCATATCAGCCGAAATACGTCCACGGGACATAGGCCTCCCCCAAAGAGTGCCACAATGGCCAGTCCTGCGCCACCCGCGTCCAGCGGACTCCCGCGACCTTTACCAGGTCATCAGTCCACCTGGCACGGAAACGTGGTCGCTTACTATGGGCCTCATAAGAAGGCTCAAAGTCACTCAAAGGGAAATGGAGAGGGCTATGCTGGGAGTTTCTCTGAGCGATCGCATCAGAAATGAGGCTATCCGCAGCAGAACCAAGGTAACCGATATAGCCCTCCGAATTGTTAAACTTGAGTGGCAGTGGGCGGGGCACATTGCACGTGGAACCGATAAGTTTAATAGTAACCTAAAATGATAGTGAGGTTTAGGGCGAGCGAGAATACATTCGTCAAATCTAGATCTTGACCTCAGTGAGAAGGGTGCCGCAACGTTTCAAAGGGTCAATGGCCGGGTGTGACAGAGAAGAGGGACGATAACTTAGCTGTCAAGCCCTATCTCTAAATGAGTTGTTGGTCTACGTCACGGTCCCAGTCACGCGTTGACATTTTTAATCTATTCACCTAGGTTATACTTGTGTCACAGTAGATATATGTATAGCTGCTGAACAGTGATGCAGTGGTTGTAGGCGCTGTTTATTGTTGGAATCGAAGTAATTAATTAAAAGTTGGCGTATTCAGTATGAGAATGTGTATTATTTTTAAAGCACACGGTAAACTACATGGTTGGTTTTAGAGAAAGGAATGTATGAGTGAATGTATAGATGCGAACGAATGGATCGAATGATAGGCGTTCCGGTCACTATATTATAGTTAAATTATTCTTATATCCAACATTTGACAGGTGTCATCCCAGTACAATTTACGTCATCATATGTCATTATTGACGTTTATTGTACTGGGATGACACCTGTCAAATGTTGCATATAAGAATAATTTAACTATAAATGTGTTGGAGTTGCTAACAGCTGCAAGCAGTTAAACAAATCCGTACAAACCTACAAACGTCCAATGCGACCCACTCACACAGACACGTGTCGATACAGTAAACTTAAGTGCAAGTCGGGGTAGTCGGCGGCACAGCAGAGGACTGGATGTGCCACCCATGTGCCTCGTAGAACTGGATTAAAAAGGAGCGGAGGTTGCAGAAAGGTCCTATTTGAGATACCGCTTAAGCGATAGCGATATTGGCCGTACTTGGGTGTAATTTTTCTGGCTCAGTTTTCAACTTAATTAATGTTTTAATTAAGTATACCCGAGGTGCCTTCTGACATTGTTTTCGACTTGCAAAAAGTCACGTCTCCCCAACATGACACCCTTTTCAATAGCCTGTCATTCTCATTTTGAAAAATAGAGACAAAAATAACATAGGACTATTCCTATGACAAAATCAAATAGCGCTTCAGGCCATGATATCACCAATCCGGTAGCATAACCGTGATATCGCAACACTTCAACTTCATTGTTTATGGCTTATTGTAATATTCAGAGTAATGACGCGAAGTTGCAGTATCCAAAAGGCAACCGCATCGCGGTATTTGAGCTCCCAAAGTGTTGTGGAACCGCCCTTTGCAACCCGAACTGATCCAACTTGGCCAAGGGGCAAAAATAGGATGGGGTGAGCCATCCAGTTGCCTCTTGAATAGTTACTGCAACAACGCGTCATTGCTTGGACTATTATTGCACTTCGAATCGTCAAAATGATAACTCTGTGATGATACTGATGATGCTGCCTTTCAAAACAATGGCCAAATGGTCGCCATATCCCGATCTGTCATCAAAACAAATCGAGTCGCGCCCCGAGGGCTTCTGATATACACGTTTGTCGTTTATAACGGGTGTCCCGAAACTTACGAAAGATTTGAATTGGCCTAGGTTTGTACGGAAAAGTACAAGCCACTAAATAAAACAATTTGAGAGCTGACAGTTTAGGGTTATTAAAAGTCAAAGGTCTATGCCAATAAGCCCATAACCACTAACGCATTAAAGGAGGGGGTTTAGCGGTGCATTCCCGAAATTCAGCCACATTTGTGCAAAATGGTCAAGGAATATTTCAAGAATGTGCCAGGGCGTTTTCACTCAAATGTGCGACTTTTCCTTTCTTCTCAGAATTGAGATCTTTTTTTCTTTATCTGAGTAAAAGTAGCAAATTTTAGTGAAGACGCCCGCCAGCAAAGCCGTGGTGGACATTTGCCCAACATGCTATTTCATGCATAACCCTATCCTATGTAATGTTTAATAAAAAAAAATATAGTAAAAACAAAAAAAGTGTTTTCTATTTTATTCATTTGACGGCATGTTAGCCTAGTGGGTGCCTGTTACGAAGCTGAAGGTCCTGGGTTCGAATCCCGGTAAAAGCAAATAGTTGTGTGATGAGCATGAATATTTGTTTCCGAGTCTTGGGTGTTCTCTATGTATTTAAGAATTTATATCTTATAAATATATCGTCGTCTGGTACCCATAACACAAGTCGCTACGGTAGCCTAGTGGTTCAGGCATGCGGCAGTCAAGCGGCGGTCGTGGGTTCGAAACCCGGCTCGTACCAATGAGTTTTTCGGAACTAATAAGTACGGAATATTTACCGTTAGCTTTTTGGTGAAGGAAAACATCGTGAGGAAACCGGTATAATCCCAATAAGGTCTAGTTTTCCCTCTGGGTTGGAAGGTCAGATGGCAGTCGCTTTCGTTAAACTATTGCCTATGCCAAATCTTGGGAATAGGTGTCAAAGCGGACCCCGGGCTCCTTTAAGGCACAACCGGGAATAACGCTAGGACCATGAGCATGGTACCCATAACACAAGCCTTATTGAGCTTACTATGGTACTAGCTCGATTTGTGTGAGATTGTCCTTAATATTTATTTACAAGCTTTTGCCCGCGACTTCGTCCGCGTAGAACTCATTTATATCGTAGCTCGATACAAACTTTCACCCTACATTTCCCTTTAGGGGGTAGATTTCCGATATAAAAACTATCCTATGTCCTTCCCCGAGACTCAAACTATTTTGATCATCATTATCATTTTTTTATATTTATATTTGCGGACAATCTTACACAAATCAACCTAGTCCCAAACAAAGCAAAGCTTGTACTATGGGTACTAGACGACGACATAGATACTTATATAGAGAAATAAATACTTAAATACATAGAAAACATCCATGACTCCGGAACAAATATTCGTGCTCATCACACAAATAATGCCCTTACCGGGATTCGAACCCAGGACCTCTTGCTTCGTAGGCAGGGTCACTACCAACTAGGCTAAAGCGGTCGTTATCATATCAGCCAAAAGACGTTCACTGCTGGACATAGGCCTCCCCCAAAGAGTTCCAAATTGACCAATCCTGCGCCACCCGCATCCAGCGGACTCCCGCGACCTTTACCAGGTCATCAGTTCACCTTGTGCCTACCAACCCCGCGCCTACTAACTACCTCTTTACAAAATTTTATCTAAATAGGTTGTAAAGTAGCTCTAAACAAATATTCACCCCCCATTACACCCCCCTAAGAGATGATAAAAATTATCATATGTCGTTTCACAGCACTCAAACTATCTTTATACCAAATTTCATCTACAAAGGTCACATCACATCCAAATTTTCACCCCTTTAGGGGAAGGATTTTCGGAATAAAACTATCCTATGTCCTTCCTCAGGACTCCCAACTATCGCTATACCGTAAATGGGTTTCATACAAATTTTAACCCTCATGTCACCCCCTAAGGGGTTGATCTCCGGAATAAAAACTATCATATATCCTTTCCTAGGATTTCCAACTATCGCTATACCGTAAACGGGTTCTATCCAATTTTTCACCTCCTATTTCACCTCCTTAGAGGATGATTTTTGGGATAAAAACTATCCGTTATCATTCTCCAGGACTCCCAACTCTCGCTATACCGTTAATGGGTTCCATCAAAATGTTCACCCCCATTTCACCCCCTTAGAGGATGATCTCCGGAATAAAATAAATAAATAATCTCACATAGAGATTTGCAAAAAAAATAAATTTAGGTAAGTACTTTATCTTAAACTAGTGCCTATGCCAAATCTTGGGATTAGGTGTCAAAGCGGACCCCTGGCTCCTTTAGGGGCACAACCGGGAATAACGCTAGGAGGATGATGAGGATGATGAGGTAAGTACTTTATCTAAAATAAAAAGATTAAAAAAATAAAAAATAATAAAAACTATCATATGTCCTGCCCCAGGACTCACAACTATCGCTATACCGTAAATGGGTTCCATCCAATTTTTCATCCCCATTTCACCTCCTTAGAGGATGATTTTTGGGATAAAAACTATCCGTTGTCATTCTCCGGGGCTCAAACCGTCAATAACCAAGTCTCGGAACTCTTCCACAGTAGGTAAAAAGTGGTGAGATATTTCGTAGAGCCAAGTGAGGCATTCTTATTAATCTTTATCTATCCAAATATCATAAACCCTCCATGATGCGTTCAAGAACCGCACATTATGACCACCATAAAAATAGACAAACAAATTTCTTATCTGTGAAAATGTTATTATTGCTAAATAATAACATCGATTTCGATAATATTATTTCATTCAAATTTCGAACGTCTCTGAAAAACAAAGAAATTTGATTTAACCTCTATTCTAATATCAGTCGAGATGACGTTTAGTTCGAAATGAATTGTCAATTTAACACATTTATTTATTCAAAGCATACTTAATCAAAGCAATCCACAATTGTCAATTTGCATTCAAATTTGACAAATGTCGCACGTTAGTAAGATATCGAACGATATGATAGTCGGATCAGTTGGATCCGACTCTAGTTTGTCTATGAATTAAAAAAAAAAGTATGACATCTGCCAGAAAACAACGCTGCGATGCCGGTCATTATTAGCGGCTCCTGAATGCATCATGGAGGCTTATGATATGTGGATAGATTAAGTAGTGTATGTAACTGTACATAATTATGCATTAAAACACTCGTGTGGTGTTATTATGAAACGAGCCGAAGGCCCACCCCACACTCGTGTTTAATGTCCTTCATTATGTACAGTCACATAAACTACTATTATTTGCTTGCTAAATAATTTTTTGTGACTTGGCAATCACACTTGCATAGTTTAAGGTATGCAAAAAAATAGAAAACGCAATAAATTTGTGTGATTTCCAAGTTGCAGAATTTGATTAAGCAAGCAAATAAAGATTAATAAGTATGCCTGACTTGGCTCTACGAAATATCTCACCACTTTTTACTGTGGATGAGTTCCGAGACTTGGCCTATTTTTTACATGGAATGTCTTTATGGGATTTATTACAGAAGGTAGGTATATAATGTAAATGTTAATAAGATTTCACTGCACAGTGTATTCAGCCTACATACAGGCATGTAAATGTCTAGTTTCATTACATAGGTACCTAGCCTAGATACTAAAGGTACATAAATAATCAATTACAAAAAGTCAAATTTACACTAAACATTAACAAAACAATGTCAAAATGAAAATTGACAAAATATCCTAAGCTATCAAAAAAGTTCTTAAACTACAACATACACAGCTTATGAATTATTATTATAGACTGTAACTTCTAAAATAAGAAAATGATAAAACTAAAAAATATATATGATTATGATATACATTACCATGCAAACTTCCACCAAAAATTGGTTTGAACGAGATCTAGTAAGTAGTTTTTTTCTAATACGTCATAAATCGTAAACCGCAATTTATTTAACGGAACCCTTCATGTGCGAGTCCGAATCGCACTTGGCCGCTTTTTACATTTTAATGCAGTTAGGTGCAGAACAAAATAACGAATAGCATACCACGCTTCCTGTAAAATTGTATTTTTGTTACTTAGACGGTAGGTATTGATTCTTAAGGCGACGTGAGCTCCAAAAACTAATTTTTAAAAAATCGTAGCTCTTGTTTGGATTATAATACGGCTGCCTTAAATTTAATTAGCAATCTTGAGGCTTTTTTCGAGGGAAATTAGCTATTCGAATCCTATGTTTTTGACTTTCACTCGATAGAAAAAAATCACGAACATAGGTCTAAAATACACTTTAAAAAATCATAACAAATTATGCACAACAGCTAAACATATTAAAATTGGTTCTAAAAATCGGCAATGTCATGTTTGAGAGAAATCAGCTATTACTTTTTTATTTATTGTAACGCACAAAAAATAAAAATTAAAAAACATGATTTCCGCGCTTCCAAACACGCACTTCCATCTCGCTCACGCTTATGCTCAGTGAGAGGGAGAGAAGACCACGAACCTACGTCCCCTTAAGCGTCGAAATCTGTTAATAATACTCACTAAAAATTAAAACAGAATTTTACCCACAGTTGAAAAGATGCTTATCCTATCTGTGTAGAATGTAACTCGAAACGATGGTGACAGCAAATAAAAAAATTAAAAATATTAAGTATACAGAGCGTGGAACGGAACGACGCACTTTCCCGCAAGAGGGGGATTAATAAGCGTTAGTACCTACGTACGTAAATACTAAAAGTTTTTTTTTAACGTGATTTGTTTTAACATTTGTGTGGAGCGTTGGCCGACTGGTGCAAACTGCTAGGTACATACAGTTGTAATAAAAAAATCGCGCCAAAAAAATATTTATTTGTGTTTTTACGTCCGTACTAACGCCTAATAATCCTTCTCTTGCGGGAAAGTCCGTCGTTCTGTTCCACGCTGTATACGTAAAAGTCGATGCATTAAGTACATACCTATACCTAAACAAAACTTTTTACTATTTACTACTCAATTTAATACTAAATTTTTTATAGGTTATAAAGCGAAACCTGTAGGCGTATTAAAAATCCCATTATTCTAAAGTAAAGTAAACGTAAAGTTTCGGAGTATGAGACACGGGCCATGCAAGCGCAGGCCAGGCTCGCAGTCGATCACTAGGTACCTACTTTACGAAATCTAACGTCCTCTAATATAAATGCAAGTCAGCCATACGTACTAACACCAGTAAGTTCTTTAGCTATTTCTTCTGACTTCTTCAATAAACTGGACAATTTATCGGCGTTGGCAAGTTTTTCATTCAAGGAAATTTTAATAAAGTTTTTTAGCGCCAAACTCTCTTTTATTGTATTTTCTGCAAGCGCACATAACTCACATGAGGCCGTTTCAGCGGAGATAGTCGTCGTCGGTTCTGCCGGTGTGTCGGGCGCCGCGCTACACGCGCATTCTTCCACTCTGGGCTTCGTGGTTACGAGTAAAGAGCTGGGTTCTGACCACAGCCTATCGTCTATTGCTGGCTTAAGTCTAGCGTAAACCATCACCTCGTATTCAGCGTCCGGGTAAGGGAGAGCTAGTCTAAACTCGCATAACCCGTCGTCACAGCGCACCGTAGATAAGTCCGCCAGTCGCCAACCATCTTCAAACGTTGTAAATCGATACTCTACTTTATAAAATACGTGTATACTATGTTCCCACTTCAGAGTAGCGCCGTTTGAACTTGTGTTTAGTACCTCAAGATCAAAAACCCGTATTGCCATTGATATCGCAGCAGTGTCCATATCAAATTATTGATTGTTGCAACTCATCAATAATAATGTAACGTTATGATCCTCAAATAATACTATTATAATTTAGACTCTCTAAAAGTATTATCCACAGTACACGCGCTAGTCGCTCTACCTGAGTTATCGGAACAAAGATGTACGTCTTCATGGCCATTGGTAAGATCGGTGTAAAAAAGATTAAACATTATTTTGTCACTTGAATAATTCCATAAGCATTCCAGTACAGTATTTTGATATATAGCGCACCAAAAATTATGGCATTCGGGATAATAATCGACTGTAACCCATATTGTATTATAGGTCATTTTTGCTCCACCTGCGCAGTGATAAGAAATTTTGCTTACGTGGTCCGCTACTGTCCAATGCATAATAGAAGTCCTGTTGACGACGTCTCCATATAGCGGTAAAATCTTTTTAATCTGTGTTGCCTGCTTATAATCTTTATTCCATTGCATTATGTCACCAACTAGAGCTTTACTATCATAACCATTGCAATACACGTCATACTCATCACCGACGGGCACAAAGTAATAATGATCGGCACTTACTGATTTTTTATAATGAACCCGTGCCGACTCAACGGACATTGCGGGCACTACATCGATAGTCACAGAGTCTTCGCAACCAGTTTCACCGTCCAAGCAGCTGTATATATATTTACCTAATTTTGAATCCTTCACGCATAACTGGACGGTAGATGTATTAACTTCCATAAGTTGTAGAGACTTCCCATTTTCTTGTATTCCGAGATGTACAGTATTCTTGGCCGAGCAATGTAAAACTATGTCTTCACCGTATGATTTCATGTATGTTTCCCTCCAGCCTCGCTGTGCATTGACTGTCATTTTAGGTGTAGTGCGGGCGCACGCGCCACCTCGCACCCTGCCGGTAGCTTCAGCGCGCGCGCCACCTAGCGCCAGCAGTGCCAGCAGTGCCGTCTTCATGGTACCAGATTTAGTCTTCATCATGCCACCACACGGAATGGGACTGAACCAGTGCTTCGGCGATATCGTCATTACAGGTATAATTTGCATTTATCTTTGTTTGTTCATTAGTTCCTTATACACTTCCTTATTTCTGGAATTTATTTTGAGTATTGCGTTCCTGTCTCACGCACAATGAACTTGGCATGTGCAAATGGAACGACAATATGCAAGTTATTCTTAGTACTTACAATTATTTGGTTCAAAAGCAGCCAAGTGCGAGTTGATACTTCACAATGTATTCCGTACATAGTTGAACAGACGACGACTGAGAAGCTCATAGCTCCCAAACGCATTGGACGGATTTAAGTTTTTTTTTATCGAAAGCCTTGTCTGTCAAGATAGTTTTTAGCTATCGTCTTCAAGATACTCAGCTTCTTAGCTAATATTGAAGCTCAGAATTATAAATTTTAGTTATGTTTAGTTGTAATTGCATTTTCACTATACTAGTCACTAAATGAGAGTCTCATGAAGACTAGCTAGCTACTTGTGAATAAATAGATCACAGCCAAAAAGTCCTGACTGACTGACTCACTCACTTAAATCAACGCCCACCCCAAACCGTTGAACCTAGAAAGCGGAGTTTTCCCAATAAGTAGTTTATAACGTTAGTACCCACTAAATAGAGATATTTGAAAACTCCCCCCTTAATGGAGTAAAAAGGGGTTGAAATTTTGTATGCGGATGAAGTAAAACTTTAAGTGAGAGACTTGTAACTTTGTGTATGGACTCATTATTATAATACAAGAAAATAGATTCAAGAGTTTTGGAAAAACTCACCCCTAAATGTATTAAACAGGGGCGCAAAGTTTGTATGACGGAACTCTTTTTTTGAGCTAAAAAATTAAAACTTTATGAAAAGATTCCTAATCCGAATACAAAAAATATATATTTTTGTGTTTTGGAAAAATACACCCCTAAGGGGATTATTTTTTTTTTGTCGGGGGCAAAAGTTTACGATATTTATAAACGAATTTCCGGCGGACAGAGAGCTAGTATAATATAATCCCAATCTCAATATAATGCCACACCGAATTCATGAAGTCGTCTTAGTCGTGCACTAATGGCAGGTAGGTAGTATCAACCACTTTACAGGAAAGAATTGTTAAATATGGCACCGGCAGCTCTCAGCAGGCATACAAAACTGTCACTGTCAAACTCATTCAGTCAGAATTTAACGGACTTAAGCCGGGGTTATATTAGAGCCACGCCGCGTATCGCAACGTGTACTTTAAGGTGGTTCGATAGCCATACAAAACGTTATTTGACATTCGCAGGCTAACGGCGTGATATTTAAAGAAACTTATGTAAAAAACTTTCATCAATTGGCTTCCCATTTGCGCCAAATTCCCCCTTTCCTAGAATAAACTTGTTTTAACTAAATTAATTTGAGAAAAATTTATTTCCCAAAATATCACGTCCCAAACTAATTTCTCAAATTAATCTAGTTTATACAAGTCTATTCTAGGAAAGGGGAAATTTGGCGCAAATGGGAAGCCAATTTATGAAAGTTTGTTCTTACACAAATTGACCTCGTCCCAAACTAAGCAAAGCTTGTACTATGGGTACTAGACGAAGATAAACATACTTATATAGATAAACACATACTTAAATACATAGAAAACATCCATGACTCAGGAACAAATATCCGTGCTCATCACACAAATAATTTATATTGAACGTGGCGACACGCGGGACTGAGCTAATGTAACCACGTTCATACAAAATGTATGTATGTAACCGATGGCGTTGCGACACGCGGCGTGGCTCTAATATAACCCCGGATTACGATCACTGACAGTTCTAGTTCAAGCAATGCAAAACAAAGGGGAGCGAACGTCTGAAGATTTTTAACGTAAAATTGACTGTACATGGGACTTAGTAATCCTCAATTTTGCTTGATTGATCCACTTATCAATCATACTCAGCTGAGACCTAATTTATTTGACAATCCGCATGCAGAGATTAATAAATTGCAAGAAATAATTGACCCAGCTGCCACACAATGGCATTGTAAACATAATTTGATTGGCAATTAGCTGGCTCTTTTGATGCGTTGTGTGGGTAGCAGGATTAACGCGGGATGGGGGTTCGTTTGACATCAAAAATTATATGTCGAATTTTAAATTTATTTTTAATTAGGTGGAAAGGTTTTGGGTTAAGGTTGAAAGCCTTGTAAAAGTTGTAAATAATTGGAAAATCTGAACTGTTCTGTTGTAATGGTTATTTCCTGTCCAAAACGATATCCACATACATACCTTAGGTACTAAAGGCAGACAATTATTTCCAGAATTAACATTAATAGGATTAATAAATTAAATGAAAATAAGTTGTTTTGCTTTTGTTTCACAATTTCGTGTTCCGTTTAGTCAAGTTAAGCTAAGAGTACGTTGCACTTACTATACCCACTAACCCACTACGACAGTTGTCTAGGACTACGACACATTTTAAATAAAAAAACGCGCCCCATCGCGCGCGCTTAATTTTCTTTCGCTATTTCAAAATAGCATTTCATAGTTTTTGACAATTTTCGAGTGAAAGAGTCAGGCGCTCGAAAGTCAAAAATCGAACCCCAAAAGTCGGCCGATGGCGGTCGGAGGAGGGAGGCGACATGTTCACAACAGTATAATGACATGGTGGCCTGACCGTTTGCGCGTTTCGACACGTATCATTTCGCCTATTTGCGAAAATTCGGCCTTAACTTCTATTACTGTCAGTCATTTACGCTTCACTATTATAATAAATGTATACTTACAGAGGGGTAATCAGTAATCACGTAACGTTCCGAACGCGCGTCGGTACAATAATTTAAGTGTCAATTTTCCATAATAAAAGTGACGTTTAGAACTAACTGACGCGCGTACAATGCGTTACGTGATCGACCTACATGTCAATCTAAATATCTGCATAACGACATCATTACCGAAGTATAATGATGTATATTGTGTGTGATATACCTACATAAAAGCATTATATATTTACAGCGGAACATAAGTTGTAAAATACACGTGTGTACCTACACATTCATACTTAAAGATTGCTGTATTCATCCCAATCTGGTTCTCAATAATCCTACTATGAAGTCCACAGTTTATAATGATATGTATGTTAGCCTTTACGGTATTTGTAATATGGGCCTTGTTGCCTGATTTACTTAAATAAATAATAATAATAATACCAGTAAATCAAGCACTTATTTTCCGGCGATTGTCCCTCGGGGCACAGAAGGGCGCTCAATGACAGCTGTCAACGTATTATTAAATGAAATTGTATCAAAGAGTATATAAATTGTAGCTATATGTAAAAAGTAAAAATCTACGTTTTTTTTAGGTCTGAGTTCAATAACGTGAAACTTGTATCTGTATTTTATTCAAACGCTGTCACCCTTCGAGCAACACGGCCTTCCTAGCGGAATTCCGTGCTGATCAAAGCTGTCACCTCGTACCACCATAATTAAATTATTTCTCTAGTAGTGCCTCATTATTGCTTTAGGGTAGCATTTTTATATTGCCTATGTAACTACCCCACACCTAAGAAGACAACATGCTCTAGTCCGAGAAGCACAGAAGATCTTGGCCAAACCCGAATTGCCTGCCTACAAGGAGTTTAAAAACTCTCCACCACACCGGCTAAAATCACGCCATCCGCCATATACGACTGCATCCACCCTTTTAAATACTCCCTTCGATATAACCAAGAAATGGGCCAAAAAATAATAAAGTTCTTAAGTTCTTAAGAAATGGGCCCAATAATGGAAACAGGACTCCCCAACCAGCCTAGGGACTAATATCGACCCCACAAAAAAACCCACTGGTTTTTCACTATCAAGGCGAAATTGGTGCCAGTTAAACAGGCTGCGGACCGGCTGGGGTAGGAGCCGAGAGTTCATGCACAAATGTGGATGGAGGGAGTCTCCAGCATGCGAGTGTGGAGCTGCGGTGCAGGACATGGACCATATTATCCGAGAGTGCCCACTCACCAAGTACCAGGGCAACCCAGCCGACTTGTTCACCCTAGATAACAACGTAACCCAATGGATCCATAATTTGCATGCATTTTTTAACTAAGAACGATTTTAATTTTTAATTTAGTCATACGAATAAATAAAATTACCTATGTAGATTGCCATATATTTTCCTTATTGGTTTTTTGGTCTTACTGAGTTACACGTATGTTGGTATTTTTTATGAATCCACAAGCTGCCTGCGCCTTGCACACCAGCGTATTGCACAATTTGCAAAGAGCCCAAGTAAGAGTCGGGGGATAAAAGATAACATTGTATATCGCGACAATCGATTCTATTTAAGAATCAGTGAAATCATTTATGAAATCGGATAACTTGTCCTCTTTATTGAACAAGAATCAAGAGTCTCTTTATTTCATTATTAATTAATATAAAATTTGACATTATACCGATTATGTGTTTTTTCGTACGAAATATTTTGTACCATATCATATTGTTTCATTGGTCAACTCAGCCCACACCTTACTTAGCCCGTGGACCGAAATGCCCACTATGAAATTTATTTATATTTTTTTGTGGTAATCTTATCTTAGCCCGCGGGCTGAAACGACCACTTTGATTAATAGGTTCATGTTTATTAGGTTTATTTCTTCAAACTCATATACCTAGGTTTAAAAATAAGTATGCGGACCTAATTATTTACACTCACGGACAATGAATTCGGGTCATAATTGTTTATAGAAAATGATCCCAATTCCCAAATGATTCCAATCCCTCAGCGTAGCTTCTAGATGTTTTACGTAAATAAATAAAAGTCTGCATTGAAAAACAAAATTATGTAATTAAACAGAAACCAGTTACAACTCAAATAAAACACAAGCCTTCATCTCTACGAATTTAACATCAACCTTCTATTACCTACCTCAATTTTTCAAGACATAACTCTAAAGTTATTGAATTGTTTTGATATGCGGTGACTATATTAACAATTCTGTCATTAATTTCAATAACATCATTTTTTCTTTTAACATCAAGGCCGGTCTGTAACCTCTTTTTCAAGTCATATTCATTAGTTTTTCTATTGCCACTAGAAATTGTACAATATTGGGCTTTGGTTTCAGAATCTTGTTAATTTTTGAATTAAAACCCTCGACCACATTGTTAGTGCGATTCATTTGTTTGTAACATGCCCAAGTATTAAATAACACAGAGGTAGGGCTCATCCATGTATCAAAAAAGTATTCATTAAAAGCCTTTACATTTGTTCTGAATGAAGTCATTGGACATTCCTGTAAGGCGTACTGTCAAGCTGCTGGTAATACTTGAAATGGTAGATGTGCCATTGCACACAAACGCTTTACATGTACTTTACCCAATTTCGACTTAGTTAAGCCATATTCCTTCGTTTTTTTCACAAAATTGTGTGAAATGATAGAAACAACCATCTATCAGATCACTAAAAGACACATAACAGAGCCATAGAGTAGGTATAGATAAGAGTGCATGGAAGGAAGTAATCCAATTATATTACAAGGATATATTAAGAGAAGCCTTCCTAACCGGAGTGTAACTGTACTGATGCCAAGTGTATGTACTAGCAATCGCCTAAAAGCCCATTTAACCTAACCAAACAAATGCAAACTCGGCCAATCCTTAGTAATCTGTAACTCGACAAATTGATGAGCGCCTGTAGTCCGCAAATCGACTGACCACTTTCCAAACCTCGTATCAATCTTCAGCGGTTATTCTAAAACGTAACCTCAGTAGCTTACTACAAGGTCACTTTTCGAAGGACACTGTAGTATGTGTTTTGTGTTTGAGAGGGTAAATAGTGTGTATGTAGCGCATTAGACTCGCGTCATACTCCTCTAGTCTCAAAGGGGAGGGGTTAGCGGGAGCCCGCGTTGTCGAAACACTATCGAATACAATTAGCATTTGAATTATTACACAAACAATTTTATATTACTAACACAACCATCAACGACTATTATGTACATAGGTACCTAGGACAGACTGTCCAGTTATGTGGGTCCAACTTCGAGAAAGAGGTCAATCGTCTAATCCGACTCGGCTAGGCAGCGTTCAGGAAGCTACGGCACATCTTTTAACCCCCGACGCAATAAGAGGGGTGTTATAAGTTTGACGTGTCGGTATGTTTGCCTGTTTGTCTGTCTGTCTGTGTGTCTGTCTGTGGCACCGTAGCGCCTAAACAAATGGACCGATTTGAATGCGGTTTTTTATACGAAAGCTGACGTAATCGATATGGTTTTTAGCTACGCCTCATCAAAATCGGCTCAGCCGTTTTTGAGATATTGAACTTTGAAATTAAAATGTCGGGGGTTTTTCAACTTTTCTTTGTTGTTAGTTATTCCTCAGTGTTACAAGACGAGAGTCTTTGACCAGTGTGTGTTGCCAGTAATGACAAATGGCACGGAAACGTGGTCGCTTACAATTGGCCCAATAAGAAGATTCAAAGTCACCCAAAGGGCAATAAATATTTAAAAAAATATTTATTTCGGACATAAATCCATAGCTTGTTAGTAAAGGCGTATTAAATAGGTTAGTAGAGATCTAATTCGGCCACACTTTTTAATTGCCCAACCCAATGGAGAGGGCAATGCTGGGAGTTACTCGGCGTGATCGTATCAAAAATGAGGCTATCCGCAGCAGAACCAAGTTAACCAATATAGCCCTTCGAATTGCTTAACTTTGGTGGCAGTGGGCGGGACACATTGCACGTAGAACCGAAGGTCATTGGGGCGGCAAGGTTCTCGAGTGGCGACCACGTACCTGGTAGAGGTCGCGGGAGTCCGCTGGATGCGGGTGGCGCAGTACCGGTCACTTTGGCACTCTCTGGGGGAGGCCGTTGTCCAGCAGTGGACGTCTTTCGGCTGATATGATGATGATGATGGTGAACACCATCATCATTCGCTTGTCCTTATCCCATTTACTTGGGGTCGGCGCGGCATGTTTTTTCCTTCCAAATCACTCCATTCCAGCCCGTCAACTCGTCACACACTTCCTTCCTATTTATATCGTCCCTTACGCAGTCCATCGCATTTGAATTACTTACATTGTTCGTAAATAACTAACTTCCCCATGGCTATTAACAGGCGGTAAATTGCTTGGAAATTGCTCTTGGAAAAAATACAGGCACGATGAAATTCGTCCTAGAACCAAAGTTACCGACATTTTTTTTTCACAAAATATCACTTTGATTTTAAAACACAAGTAGGTAGCTTCGACCCCCTTCCATGGCTACGCGACCCACCCCCGGGGGGGGTACCAACTACAGCAAAATGTTATCACAAATTGTGTATTGTTAGTTATAAGCAAATTATAATTCAATTTAGTCGAATGAACTTCAAATGTTTATGAATGATGACACTTGGCGTCAGTATTGCCACGAATAAAATATCCTGAAAGTGTGAAACATTATTTTATCTGTGTTGCCAGAACGTTAACAAGCCGCCAGTGTCATCATTCAATCATTCGTTCAGCAAATTGTTCATTCACAAATGTTATAAAACTAGCGGGAGAGTTAGAATCGCTGTGAAACTTGAATTAATTTTAATTATATACTATTAATTGATAAAATTAAAATAATACTCGAAGTATAGTTGTTGATTACAACTATACTTCGAGTATTATTTTAATTTTATCAATTAATAGTATATAATTAATGGCCTTAAATCAAACACTGTAGTTGGCAATTGAGTTCCTAAAATGGCTCGCTACTGACAATTAGTGAATGTATGTGTTCTGTCGTTATGTTGCCTTGACCTCTCACAGATTGGCACAGCCTACGGTCGCGGTCAATTGTAATTTTGACAGCTATCATCAAATTTGCCGCAGCCAGTGTAATGCAGTCCTTATTTTGTTCGCTCACCACGGTCCGGGTGAGCCCGGATAATTTCCGGCGGCGAACAAACTTTACGGGCCGGTCACTGCTCTTGTCGATACATTATTATTCGTGTTTTACCATTACCGCATGCGATATGTTGCTTTTTGTTCATTGTTACTTTTGTTAACAATGCCTGTAGTTCTATAAATATTTTTTTATACTAGGTAGAACCAACCCTGTTGTCATTTTGTAACTTGCAATTTTCATTTTCATACATATTATAGGAGAGCCTTCGGGCGGAGGATAATTAAACACAACTATTAACAGGTCTCCTATAATTCAATGAATATACTGAATTTATTATGTGACAACTAAATTACATAAAAACAACATTCACATGACATCCATGACAACGCTCCAACTCCATGACCATAGACACCTGGCTGGCCGCCACACTACTCCCCCACCAAGACCGTTGCTTGTTACGGTCGATAGTCACGAAGATGAGTCGGGAAATGCACGGAACGACCACTGCGCGTTCTTATGGCTCCGACAGGCTCAGGTTGAATCGGCGTATTGGTGGGAGCAGCTACTTGGAGCTCAGACTCTAAAGGAAAACTCGATGTAGCGTCGGAATCAGTCCGGTCGTCATCGATGGCTATATATGCTGGCTTGAGTCTGTCTACTGTAATAGTGTTTGTCTTCCCTGCGATGTCAATCTTGAATGTTTTGCTTGCTCTGGCAACAACCTTATACGGCCCAGAGTAAGGCGATTCTAATGATCCCTTTGCAGGCCCCTGACGCAGGAACACATATTCTGCAGAACTGAGAATTTTTGGGATGTAGAGAGCTCTCTGAGTATGACGTGAGCCTGGTACTGGATTGATTTTGGCTATATGATTGCGCAGTCTGGCTACAAAGCTTGAGTAGTCCACTGGAGTGTTCTCTGGAGCCTTGAAGAAATCACCCGGTAAACGTAATGGCTCGCCATAGACAAGCTCCGCTGCCGAAGATTGGATGTCTTCTTTCCACGCGCTGCGAATCCCGAGCAGCACCAGTGGCAAGGCCTCCACCCAGTTAGTATTCGTGTGGCACATTATGGCTGCTTTTAACTGACGATTCAGTCGCTCAACCATTCCATTACAAGCCGGATGGTATGAAGTGGTTGGCCGGTGTTCAGAGCAGAGGATGGCGGATAGACTCCGGAAAAGTTCGCACTCAAATTGTCTGCCTCTGTCTGTAGTGATTCTGGTCGGACAGCCAAAACGAGCTATCCAGCCGGTTACGAAGGCTAACGCGCAGGTTTCTGCAGTGATGTCTGGCAATGGATATGCCTCAGGCCAACGCGTGAAACGGTCAATGATCGTGAGGCAGTATCTGAAACCACAAGAAAAGGGTAATGGCCCTACTATGTCCATATGAACATGTGAAATCGATGACAACGCTCCAACTCCATGACCATAGACAGGTGGCTGGCCGCCACAATATGATAGCACGTCAAAGATAAATAAGCTACAAACCAGTAGGAGGCCAATTCTCGGGCCGGTCGAGATGATGTCTAATAGACACATCTCGAAAAAACATGGCGGATGTCCATCGAAAACCAATTTCCGTATTCTCAAAATCTCACGGTCGAGAGTTATGTCGACTCCCAGCGCGCAGCGTTTGAGTCTTTGGTTGAAAACTGCCAAGTCAGAACAGTTTTTATGCGCTCCTTTTCACGTTAGTATATCTTTTATGTCTTAAATCACCACAATTATGGATTACACTATTGTAAATGAATAACTAGTTTGTTCTTGATATTGAATTCAGTAGAAATACTTAAACAATATTTTATTATTTTATAATCGATTGTAAACAAACACAATCAAGAGAAACGAAACGCATGTTGCAATAGACATGAATATTGTCGCTCGACATGATCTCTATCATGCCCCAGAATAAGAATTTTGCAGTCTTCGAGATTTATTCTCAAATCTCACTCTCAGATATGTGTACTCCCTGCGATCGAGATGCAACGGGTGGTCAGTAGCCATCGAGATGATAGTATCAGCTACTTTCTTATACATAATGGCGGAAAATATTGACAGCTTACAAAATACTGACAGTAGTCTTTGGCTCAAAATGACAAAGTCAGAACAGTTTATACACGCTTCTTTTCACGTATGGCAAGAGTTAACTTGAGACTAGATACGAAATATACGAACGAGGTCCTGATGCCGCCTGAGCTGAGACGCCCAGGGAAATGCCAAGACTGGCCAACGTGACCCGTAAGCCGCTGAAGGCCAACGTACCACTACGCCAAGACTGGCCAACGAAGCCGCCTACAAAGGCCCCCGAAGACCGGCCCGTTATTACGGGACGAGAAGAAAGCCGCCACCAGAGAGCCAATGCCCTGTAACCTTCACAGCCAAGTGGCTGTGTGAGACGACTCGTGATGATAAAGTTAACTCTTGCGGGTTATAAGTACTTATTAAGTGCAAAAGGTGGCAGTGGACGACTCGCGACAAATGGGATGGCACCCAAAATATCGTTCCAGTATCTACTATGAAATTCGAACTAACGTTAAACTTCATTAACCGTTAACACTATTAGTTCCGGGCGTCAACACCATCAAACAGACCCTTGGCATCGCCTTTAACCCTTATTTCAGTTACATAAGGTCAAGTTTTCATCAGCTATGTAAGTCTTCATTTGTACGTCATAGCAGAGTTATTCATAAAGCTAACCGATTCGATCACGACGGAAGACCCATTATAAGTTAGGCATTTCATAGGCATATTTTTTACGGAGCTATAGGTCAAAGCATACTAGGGACAATTTGGCAGACGAGTACAAAAGTCTTGGAAATAGATGGGCTGTAGTGTGATGGATTCTCGTCGGATCGTTTGTAAAATTTAGGGTTAAACCCGTGTCACACACCTGTGACTAAGATTAACGGTGTGTGTAAATTAATATGGTTACCGTACCTTGGGTGATGGCGTTAGGGCGTATTGATGGAAGTAGGTACATTTGGCGTGATTGAATACGAAAACTGCTCCTGTTAGTTTAACAGCATTTACTTAGCCTGTTTATTGAAAGCAGCACAGCGTTATAACCCTAGTACAGTCACCGCCCTCACCGGCATCAATATATGATGAATCAAAGGCCGCAAAAATATCTTACACGCTCTTACGGCTCTAAGAATAGAGTTGTCATCAGATATTTTGCGGCCTTTATTCCATCATATATTTATGTCGGTGACTGTACCTTTGAAAATGTTTCTTGATGAAACTTAAATAAACAAACATGTATGCATGTATAATTATTAACATTAAATATTCTCTTATTGTGGTAGTACAATATGTAAGCTCTAGAAAACATTATGTGCCCTCTCAGGGTGTCATGTACCTAATTTTATTAATTAACATCCTTTGTAATGCGCATGACTTATAATGTTGAATAAATAAATAGATGAATAAACAATTACCGAATTTCAGAAAAAGAGAACTCACTTTGCCTCAAAGGCACAAAGACATTTCGCTTGAACTGCACATAATTCAAACACAAAACTTAATTCCACATAAACAAAGCGAAAACTACGAGAATTTACAATTCACTTCCACCGAGACTTGTAGAATTATTGGGAACACGAAAAACAACAACTAAGGTTGGCTCCGATATTAAAAAAGTTTGAAGAATGTTTCGAATGATGGCTCCATGGCAAGGCGCCTGAGTAAGTTGACTGGATGCAAGTGAGTGCACAAACTTGTGTTCTGTTCTGGCTGCATTGTTGTGTAACGGAATGAAAAATCTTTCTCGTTGAATTTCAAGTTCCAATGCGCGACTAAAAATGGAATGGTATTCTGAAAACAAAATACGACACTCTGGCAATAGCAGATCTTGAAGTATACACCGGAGTAAATACCTAGTTAATAGTTAAGTGACAATTCCTCTCATTGACAATTTAGAAACGAGATTGCAGCCGTATTGCATTATTATTTACATTGTTATTTATAATTTTTTATTTTGTAATTTTAACCGTTAATCTATTATATTATTAGTATATTATGCACTAAGGTTGGCACATGTAATTTATTTGTCATAAGACTAATCAATAAATATGAATAACAACAAGTACATATTATCTAAACAGCATCGTAATAAATTATAGCTTTTTCATAGGTCCCTTGGATGAACAATTCTCTAGAAGATGCCAGCCCCATCTTCGCATTCGAAAGGTCAGATTTGTCGTCTTGTGCCTCTGATCCTTATGGAGACATCACTAAGGTAAAATTCCACTCAGTAATGAAATAAACTCGATGACCTAGTTTGCAGTTCTTGTCGACGCTGACACTGCAATACCCTACGTAAATTAAATATGTTGTGTTGAAAGATAATTTGTTATTTATGTCATTGATGTGTATGATTTTAATTTGTATAATTGCTTTCCAATTAGTAGGTACATATCTCTTTGCCTGAGAAACAGGATAATCCTAAATAATTCAGACGCATTTAATAAATTTCCCTAACATTAACAGTTCAAGCACAATGTTACATTAGCAATAAGGTTTTTTCAATAAATTATTCTTATTCTCTCTTATAAAGAGTCCACGCATGTGTTATAATTTTTTTTAACCTTTGACATATCGTTTAAACATCTTTATTGGTAAATTTAGTTTAACAAATCTAACATTGAACATAAGACTTGAGATTATTTGAGATTATTCTAACATTGAACATAAGACATACCTATACTTGAGATTATTTGAGATTATTCTAACATTGAACATAAGACATACCTATACTTGAGATTATTTGAGATTATTCTAACATTGAACATAAGATATACCTATACTTGAGATTATTTGAGATTATTCTAACATTGATTAGACGACCGCTTTAGCCTAGTTGGTAGTGACCCTGCCTACGAAGCAAGAGGTCCTGGGTTCGAATCCCGGTAAGGGCATTTATTTGTGTGATGAGCACGAATATTTGTTCCTGAGTCATGGATGTTTTCTATGTATTTAAGTATTTATTTCTCTATATAAATATTATATCGTCGTCTAGTACCCATAGTACAAGCTTTGCTTAGTTTGGGACTAGGTTGATTTGTGTAAGATTGTCCAAATATACTTATTTATTTATTTATTGAACATAAGACATACCTATACATGAGATTATTTGACATTATTTTAACATTGAACATAAGACATACTCGTACCTTTACATGAGATTATTTGAGTTAGCCAAATTGCATCAAAGTAGTCCATTCAAATAGCAATGTCGAAGGTAGAATAGTTCAACTTAAAAGACAGTTTTATAAAATGTCGGCTACATTAAACAATATCAAACATAAGTAATGTTTAAATTTAAATTCAAAGAATGCTTTAAATTGAACGACCACTTCGTTATTGGGAATCCATGTTTTCCAGCGCTCGTTTTGTGCAAACTTCTCACTAATTACCGATTCGAACTGTACTTAATCAAATGTTAATTCAGTGTGTCCATTATCATAAAATACCGATTTAAAATTCCAACTTTAAAATGGCTATAAATTAAGTTCAATCGATGAATCGAGTTAATCGCCTACAACTCGATCCCTGCCGTCTGTCTCGCGGAAACTTTGTCCAACTTTGTCCTGCATTGAGCCGCGTACAAACTAAATCTGCAACTCTAATCCCCCTTATTTTGAAAGCAGCAACCTTCATATTTCCCTAATTCATTAGCAAATAAACATTTAAAGGACAGTTTCAGATTGCAGTCGATAAACAAAAGCGTCACTGTAATTTTGACTCTGTGCGTTATTAACAAGAGCTATTTCAGGTTTGGTCGGGATTGGCTGATCTGTATTTGCGTTCGGGTCATTTGCGTTATTGCTGCGAGTTCGATACAGTTGGAGTTTTATTTGAATTCAATTCAATGCCGGAGCATTCTGCAGCTGAAAGTTTCGAGTGTATAATTTTGAAGTTTTTATTACGCTTTTCAGCGCTCTCGTTTCGTGGAGATAACACTCCAAGTTCTTTCAGCGTTAGTTTATCTGACCTTTTTTTATGTATTTGGAAAGACGTATTTGCAGTTTCACTGTTCTTTAGATTGGTTAGGTACGTTTCCATACATATTTTAGGATTCCAAAAACAAAGTATTATCGGGATTAAGAGTGCCCATGATTTCTTTACAGGAAAAACTAAATAAATCTAAATTTTGAGAAAAAAAGGAAAAAGTCGTTAATTTGAGTGAAAACGCCCGTGTTTCGTACACGGGCGTTTTCAACATGACGAATACTATTTATACTATAGGTACTTACTACCTAGTTATACGTGATGAAAATCAATATTCTCGCCTGCGTAAACGCATTTGCTGCTCACTGTACACGTACAGTCTTGGATGAAAAGTTTCGTCACATTTCGACCGTTAAAACGAAGTCAAAAAGTGCTGAACTTTTTCATTCTTCAACTGGTCACGACTAACATTGGTATTGCTGTAAAATATACATATAGTTGAAGCATTATTCAGTGATTACTCAAAATCAGTATTGTTCAACCTGTGGGTCTCGACCCTTCTTCTTCAGCTAAGTACCTACTTGTGAAATAAAAAAACAAGAACAGCAAAGGGTGGGGGTCGCGAAATACTCCATAATAAGGGGGTCGGGCCATAAAAAGGTTGAAAGACACTGCTCTAAATGTGTATATATAATATAAGCATAGTACAATACATTAAGGGCATGCCATCAAAACCAGAGGCGACACTCCGTTGTTTCGTCGCGCCACTACAAGTACATAAGTACATGCCGGTTCTGATGACAACTCTATTCCTAGAGCCGTAAGAGCGTGTCAGATATTTTTGCGGCCTTTGATTCATCATATATTGATGCCGGTGACTGTACCAACTTAGTGTGTATGCGCGCTGCTACAGTAGCTCTAGTATATGTTTTATCGAGGTACATAATACGTTTTCGAACGCGTTTGCGTTTAGTTTCAATTTGTATGGCAACACGTAGCTCCTAATAGTTACCACAAGAGGCGCTGTTCGCGTTGCCATACAAATTGAAACGAAACGCAAACGCGTTCGAAAACGTGTTTGAACGATACAACTTAATACTAGAGCTAGTTACTGAACGCACGCGTTTGCTCTTTACGTTATTCGCTTATCAATTCACTTCGTCAATGCAACTTTTAGCGGGAGATTTGTTAACAGTGAAACTTCTGTACGTAGTACAGTCGCCATCACATACATCGGAGCAAACTCACAAACATCTGAACACAACTCTATTTTCAAGGCATTAGGGTGCATGTTCAGATATTTTCGAACACCCTGTAGTCTACAGATGTATGTGATGGCGACTGTACTACCTATTATTTATTCTGTGTCAAAATACACATCATCCTAAAGCTCTCAGCACGTAAGACCCGACGCATCAAAGTATGAGACCTCATGGGTCCCTAAGGGCTTTCCACATTGGAACATATTTTGCAGGCCTTGGCTTATATGTAATATCACTCACATACTATATGTAAGTATGGTATTACGAAAATAGGATTTTATCTTTTTGAGCGAGCTAGCGAAGCGAACGTAGTTCTCCGTTTCATCTTGGGCAAAAAATTATTTCGCATGTCCGGATGTCCGGTTGTCCGGCTGTTCTACTATACAGGTCGTATTTCTCAACCGATTCTCGTGAATTTTTGTAATCAGGTTCGATAATTATAACATATACCAATGTCAATCCTAATTTTGTCGGATCCTTGTTTTGGCTAATGCTTATTGAGTGAAAACATTGTGTCTTCAAAAGCTTGTTTTGTCAATAACGTATTTAAGTCAGGCAATAGGACAATCAAATAGTAAAATGTATTATACTACACATGCAGTTTAAATTAAGTACTCTGAAAAATGTAACCTAATTTTATAATAAAATTATTTGTAATGGACATATACCTGAGTATTTTTTTCAAAATTCATTTTTTGAAATTTGCAAAAAAAATAATTATAGGTACCAAATTCTTAATCCCGGAACAGATTTAGTCGAAATTTGGCGTTGAGATAACTTGAGACCCTTGGCAGGATAAAGGATAGTTTATATCTCGGAAATTATCCCTTAAGATGGTACAAATTTGTTTGGAACAGCGATAAATAAGCTTGCACTTAAAATAATTTTATAGCAATCATTTTTCTAAAGTTCTACGCGGACGAAGTCGCGAGTAGTTGTTGCCCGGCTAAGGCATATTTAAAAAAAATACAATTCAGGTTTTAGAAATGAATATCATATATTTTCACAGATTATTTATTTCTGTTGCCGGTATAACAACAAATACTAAAAACAAAATAAAACATTTTTTTAAGTGGGGCTCCCACACAACAAACGTGATTTTTTTGCCGTTTTTACAGATAATGGTACGGTACCCTTCGTGCGCGAGTCCAACTCGCACTTGGCCGGTTTTTATTTATTTGTAAATACGTAGTTTTGTAATTTTTTGGTTAGGATGTACATATTTAGGCTAGAAGTATGTTATAATGTACCTAGGTATATTTTTTAAACAGACTTGCGAGTTCTACGTCTCAAAAAGCCACTAGTTTAAATGAATTAATTTGTAAGGGCCAAAATAAAATCTTTACTTGATTTTATTGGTAACTGGATCTAAGTCTTAATTGGCAGATCGGACTTACCCGCGTCAGGCAAAAGGGATATGGGTTCGAATCTCGCCAGGTCGATCTGTTTTTCATGTTATTTGATCGTGTTGCAATCACTACCTAAGAGAATTCCATAACACGTATGAAAACCGTGATGTTAAAACACCAAGATTTTCGTAAGTAAACTAACTAAACATGTGCCTAATTTCATGATTTCTGAGAAACAATTGTACAGTCGCGGAATGAAAAGGTTGACTAGTTTTAAAATAAATTCATTTACGCGTTGCAAACACATGTTACCTTTTTAAACTGTGTAACAGTCGAGAGTGTTGTATTGAAAATTATGTTTAACTGTTTGACAACAAAGTTCAAATTTCCTTAGCCTAAGACGAATGTTCCTTGACTATTGATAGTTGAACTAAAACCTTTTTATTAGTTTGATTTGATCTTGGCATTACGTTGTGTCAAGTTTGATAAATCTTATGATTGAATCATCTTCTCTTATAATGATTAAAACTATAAATGTGAGTAACAGTTCCTGTCAATGTCATCAATGTCTTGTATTCGTTTTTTTTCGCCTTTCCAAGTTTAGGTTAGTGTACCTACGTATCTGTAGGCCATGTAGTGAAATGACATTAATTATGGCGGAATGTGTTTGACACTCGGTCGATAAAGCAGATACTGAGCAAGCAAAAACAGATCTTAAGGTGGTCAACCTTTTCATTCCTTGACTGTACTTATAAGAAACTAGCACACACTGAAATCTAAGTATCCTACATTTTCAACTCTAAACAAAAACAAAACACTTTACACCAGCATCACTCAAACTGTTGAAGTGGAACCAAGTGAAGACACCTTTGAGTGTAGGGTGACCATCAATCTTGATCACTTGACGGACGGGTCGGGACATGTCCGGGCAACATCACAGTATATGGACCCTAATGACTTGCCGCGGTTTCGCGCGTACTTCAAATTTGATTTAGGCAATCTTGAGAACCCTTGACAATTTAGGAAGCAAGGGTCAGATTGGTATGGTTGCGGGGATTATCTTGAGTGAAACTTGATTTAAACATCTCTTTACATCGCTTGTTATCTCGGGCCATGGCGGTTCTAGTTTGGCAACTAAGAGTAAAGTAGGTACCTAATCACGGTAACAAAAATTATGGCCGTTCTGAAAATAAGGCACTAACCTAGCTTTTATTTGCGCAGGCACAAACCAAGGGAGAGTAAGTAAGTAGATACCTAATAAGTGCTTTGTTTATAAAAACTGTAAGTAGATAACTAACATTTTTACTCGTTCCATAATTTTAATATCGTTTGTAAACTTTCAGAACTGAAATAAAGCAAACATAATCGTGTAGGCAAATTGTTAATAACAGGAAACCAATACAGAAATTAATACGATTTCTCGGAATATATAACATCGCAGCACAATGTAAATTTGTATTACACAAACCAGTTAAGTTCCTCGAATAACTGAATACCGTCGTGTAACTGCTGCATAAAATGACCATTTATAGCTAGATGTGAACTGTTTAAAACTCTATAGGATCTGACCTTTCTTTATCGAAACAATTTAATTTTCGCGAAACTAAAATGCCTTTCAGTCCGAGATTCCATCTTATCTTGAACAATCAATCAATCAGCCCCAGACGTGGAAGGGTTCGGAAATACACCCTTATTTAAGGGAAGTTATTGGAAAAACCGCACGCACCTGACACCACTCGATACTGAATTATTAAAGGTAAGAAAATTATTGTTATAGGCTTAAGTATACGTTACCTACTAAGTGGCAGGGATGATGGCAATTTGGACTTTTATGGGGGAACTATATTTCTAGTCACTGGGTACAGTTGGGTCGTGAAATGGTTTTACGTGGAATATACACTATGAGTTGAGTTTGTTTAGGGGCTTTGCATCGACCACACTTTACTGGCCAGTAATCGTTAAATATACGGCGTTGGCAGCTGTCATCTTATAGAGAACTGTCATAGTTCCCATACAAACAAAATTTAACGGACGCGGACGTAAATTACGATTAGCAACTGTTTGGGACAACCGGGCCTAAGTCTTATCTTATCTTATCTTATCTAGGTGAGGGCCCTTTCGGATGCACTTCGACCCAGTGGGATCTTTTGTGCATTTGCCGTCTCCTTTATACCTGCTCCCAGGCTTGCTCCAAAGCGGATGATGCAGTTCTCCGGGAGCACCTTGAATTCCTTTGGTTGCGGGTAACCGTTACCAAAGTAGTTCATTCTTTGTCTGGCAAGGGCATGACATTCACACAATAAGTGTTCCATAGTCTAGTATCACCAATAATGATTTGTTGATTACACTAATATGACCCTGGTCAGTTTTCCTATCTGTTAACTGACGACCCTTTTGAGGCTTGTCACATTCGTTAGCGAAGCCTTACATATGTATGTAAAAGCTCGGCGCACGGATGATCAGATTGAATTTGAAATTAATTTAATTGACTTAGTTTTAGGAAGGTTCTAGATACTTATTACTTACTTATAAGTATTAACTTTTATTATCTAATTGTGTTGCTTCTTTTGAGCCTTTTATCCACATGTTAATAATTCTCGTCTTGTTTGATATAATGTTTTTGACACAATTTGTTGTTACTTTGAGTTGAATTTCCATACATAGTGCACTGTGTTTCAATTTCATTGCTCCCGAATAGATGCAATTTAAATGTTCCAGAAAAAATATCACCCCTTTTAATTATCTTCTGTCAAAAATCCAAGCATTCTTAGCATGCATCTAAATGATTTAAGATAATATTCGTACGTTGCCCGCGTTTATTTCCGTCCACCAACGACGGGATTCCGAAATAGAAAAGTCAACTGCGTCCGCCGATCGCCGCCGCACGCGCCGTTGGGGAAGCGTACGGCTACAACACTGCATTTATAACACCGTGCGGCTGCAATGTGTGGCTGCAACTCATAAACAGGACACGGGAAGAATAAAAACAAGAGAACATCGAATAAACTCAGTGGATATTAGAGACTTTCATGATGAGAATCAGCCGTCACGGAGCGGCCATTTTGATTTTTATTTGTGCTTGTTGGGCGTGTGATGAGGACGATGTGGCAGCATATAGAGTGACAGTGCGCACGTTATGGAGTGAGGGGACGTTCCCTAAGGACTACCCGGACAACTGGCCTAAGGCGCAATGGTCTCCCGTATTTGGTAAGCAAATAAAGGGTTACATTAAAAGCATGGATTGAAATGAGATACACATAATATGATATATATTTATTATGTAAACGAAGTATTATACCTATAATTGAAAAAGCACTTTGTGAGTCTCAAATATATGTAAAGTAGAGCCGTTGGAGTTTGTGTAAATACCTAACGTGTATTTATAAATTACATCTACATATTCTAATGCATTTTCGCTTTTTGCTAAACATGTGTTAAACATTCGTTTCATTATTTTGTTTCGATTATGCATGTTCCAAATCAGTTCAATGCCCATGTGCCAATTTTCCACCAATGCTAATAATTATCTCTTGTGTATATTTTTTATGCTTAGAAATATATTTACCGCTAAAATATGTACAATTTACTGCCAGACCTTTGTATACCTAGATACTATTTTACACGAAAAAGAGTGTGATTTAATAACTTATTTGTATTCTTCTTATACACAGAGATATAAACAGTGATCGTTAATTTTCCAGCATTGTTGGTGCAGCGTAGTGTTGTTAACGGAATTAGCATAGACAATATCAACCAAAATTGTTAATTAGGGTAAATATTGATATTATTAACGCTATTAAGCATTACGATTGAAATCGTTTATAACCAATTCCGTTAACAACGCTACGCTGCACCAAAAATGCTGGAAAATTAACGATCACTGGTTATAAACTATGTGTTATGAACTTACAGCACAATTCAAATATTATATTGTGTTGGTGGATACCTAATAAATAAATAAATAGGTTACCTACATTTTAATCTGATTTAACTATGTTTCGGATTAAGTAGGTCATTTTATGAATTTAACGTACGTAATTGTCTAACCATACATATGTATAATATAAGGAGTAGATTATAGCTCTGAACATAACTTAAATTATAAGAGCAATAAAAGTGGGTATTCTCTTCGTGGTACAAAAACAGAGGCCTGCTCTTTTGATATCATCTACTAAGTTTCGATGTTTTTCTCTTCTTTCTCCGCTATCTAAGTAAATTATTTCGGAAACAGCGGTAAGCCTTGTCCCAACCAATTACCGCAATAAAAACGTCTTTGTCTCAACAACAAATGGCTGAGGAATTCTTAGAAAATAGCAGAAAGATCGCAATCCAAGGATAAAATCCAATTGGCCTGGTCCGTGTGTCGTATTTTCATTCAACGTAATTAATGAAACAATCCAATATGGCGGAGGGGCGGTAAAAATACGCAGAGTTTCCTGTTAAGTACGCATTACACTGGACGCAACGCATAAATGGGTAACTGATGTATGGTTGAGATTATTTTTCTCAAAAATGGCCCGCAAAGTGAACATAACTCGCTACATATTGGAAGGTAAAGTGAATAGTTTAAGGCCTGTTCAAAATTAAAAAATAAAAAACATTGCAGGCCGCCTGGAATACTACATATAAATTCCTTTATTTGTCAAGTACCAAACTATTTAAAAAATAGAAACTGGCATATATAAAAGACGGCACAGGTCGTATTCAGCCAATTCAATTCGTATTTTTCTGTTGCAAAAGCGACATTTTTGTACGAGTCTCAAATAGTTTGCGATTTCGGTGGAAAAATACACTTGCGATTCTGTTTAAAAATATATATTATGACGTTTAATTTTATGTAATTTGCGGTATCCTCAATTTGTATTTAATAATAAAGCTTGATTTCAATTTAGTCTTTTTTATTCCTGCATTTTTGAGAAAAGCACTATATAAGCCTCAGCCGGAATGGCAATTGCAGGCTTCGTATTATAATTAAACGGACTCGCAAGTTCGTCCGTTTAAACAAATACTCAGCCTGCAATTGCTTCCTTCCCGGCCACGGCAATAATGTACTATTAATGTGCCCGAGTTTTTATAAAACTGTCATTGGAATAATAATCTTTGATTTTGGACAACCAGGGGTCGAAACTCGCCGGTTTCCGAGATATTCGAGTTTTTAGTTTGTATGAAAAAAATTCTCCTTGCAGCCTTAAGCTGGTGATTGTGACAAAAGTACTTCCATTTGGATGGTAAAAAAACATTTTTGTCACAATCAGCACTTTAAGGCTGCAAGGCGATTTTTTTTCAAACAAACTAAAAACTCGAAAAATAAAAAAAAAACGTGTTTTGACCCCTGGTTGACTGGACATAAATTGTTGCAAATTAGCTCTAGTATAACCCCTTTCAAGGAATAGGTCGAATTAACAGTCACCCTGTATATTAAACGGGCTTATGCAATTGCTATGACGTTACAACTTATATTCTTGACGCGTTTACAATGGAGGAAATAAATAAATAAATAAATATTTGCGGACAATCTTACACAAATCAACCTACTTAGTCCCAAACTAAGCAAAGCTTATACTATGGGTACTAGACGACGATATAGATACTTATATAGAGAAATAAATACTTATATTACAATTAACCCTACCAAAGGGTCCAAATTTAGATAGTAATTTATAGTTTTTGGTAGGTTATTTTTATGTTAGTTTTAATTTTAAATCTAGTTTTAATTGTATATTCTATTGTGTTTTTGTAGTAATTTAATATAATGTCAAATTATATCTATTTTCGATTTATAAACTTATATTACATACATAGAAAACATCCATCACTCAGGAACAAATATTCGAGCTCATCACACAAATAAACGCCCTTACCGGGATTCGAACCCAGGACCTCTTGCTTCGTAGTCAGGGTAGTGACCAACTAGGCTAAAGCGGTCGTCAAGTAGTAGAAAGTCATTAATTTGCAATTATCTCCACAAAATTTGCGTTTAAATCTATTCTTGTCGTACAAAATATCATTTTTAATTCGATATTCTGTGTAACTGTGATGTTATTTTGTCGAAAAAATAATTATTTCATTTTCGAAATTTTAACGTGAGATAAAACTAATACAAACGTTTTTCTTTTTAACCGACTTCAAAAAAGGAGGAGGTTATAATATGTTCCACTGTATGTTTTTTTTTTAAGTGATTTCGCCGATTTCTCAGTCAATTGTGGACCGATTTTCAAAATTATTTTTTTATTCGAAAGAGTATACTCCTATTATTGCCACTAATTTAGGATCTGATGACGGGAACCCAAAGAAATTGAGGGCAACCCTCAAATTTTATAGGGACGCATGTAGTGATTTTGGTATTTTTTATTAAAACTCAGAAATTGCAATTTTGGATAAGTGGAACTGATGATGAAGACCACAGATGACTTATGGAAATCCTCAAAGATGTAATGTATGTTCGCCGATTTTTGCGTCAATTGTGGACCGATTTCCAAAATTCTTTTTTTATTCGAAAGTGTATTTCTTGAGGTGGTCCCATTGTCACCAAGTCAGGATCTGATGATGGGATCCCAGGGAAATTGAGGGCAACCCTCAAATATTATAGGCACGCGTGTAGTGATTTCGGTATTTTCCATTATAACTCATGCATTTACCCTTGAAAATCGTAATTTTGGTAAAGTGGAACTGATGATGAAGATCACAGATGACTTATGGAACTCCTCAAAGATGTAAAGTCCGTCAAAGATTCTGACATGATTCCGTTGAAGTAGCAACTAATGAAGTTTTAATTCTGAGATCCTCATCGACGGAACTCCTCAAATATTATAAGCCCACATATAGCGACTTGGGTTTTTTCTGTAATAATCAAGCATTTGCTCTCGTTAAGCAGTTCATGTGGTAAATTAGAAAGGACATGTGAAAATTTTCATGAACTGCTTAAAGAAGCAGTTTATGTGGTGAATTGATATGTGGCTTGGCGAAGTACTGAATTAAAGTCGGTTTAAACTTTGTTTTTAAAGTAAATTATCTTTTGTATGATATCTCTACGTATATCCGCATCGATTGAGTGCAATTTATTCGAAATTGAAGTCCCATGCAAGTTCTCCATTCGGCCAACTCTATGATCACTTATCTTAATTATCTTCCCTGCATTCTCGCGCACACAGAATGTAATCTTTCAAGACGCGCGCAGCGTGCAGCCATGTCAAGAGTGCTACGGCGTAGCCTGACGATTATCCTGACACATATATGAATCTAAAATTCTCCGTAGCACTCGGGCATGTTCGTTGTCATTATTTTTTATAATTGTTGTTTGGGATCACTGGCCAAGCAATATGCGCTTACGCCGCAGTTTGATGTAATAGATCACCGGGATGGCTGGTACCCAGCGCAAATGTACCTAATATGCCGGTGGCGTTAGACCGCTGCAGTGCCAGCGATTATGTGCTGCACCAGATACGAGCCGGACCTGGCTTCGCAACCTCTCTCCCGCAACCTTTGTCCAAAATTTTTAATAACTGTATGTCGTTTTGCCGCTCGCGCTTACTTCTTAAGCGTCAGAATGATTGAGCCCAGCATATTCATGTTTCATAACATACCTGTCCCCTGGGTGGTACTAAAGAGTGACAAACTGAAAGGCCAAAATAATGTATGCCATAGGTAAGTTTAAATAAATAAATAACAATATCATAAATGTGAGTAAAATAGACTTTCTGAAAGTGTGCAGCGGAAACATTTAAATTTTAAATATGAATCGTCATACCGCTCTAGTTAAGATAGGTAAAATCTTTACGTCATACCTGGCCATAAAGTAGGAATTACCGCACGCTATGCGTGCGGAAAACTCCACTTCCTGGCCAGATAGAGACGTAAAATGTTGTACTCACCACGGGCGGTAATAAAGAAAGCCTCAGAGCGCATATTTATCGCCCTTGCCTTCGGTTCGGGCGTCAAATACCTGCGATCTGAGACATTCTTTGTTTAACCGCCCTAGGTAAGTAATGTACTATTATATCCTATGACGCTAGCGTTAGTCAAATGTAAGTCATACTTTACAGCTACAAACTTATTGAAAACAGCGGCCAAAAATATACCTGATTTCGCTCCGTATTAACTTAACGTCATTCGTTTGCCGGCAGGGTTCTCGCGCCCGCAAACATAACTTTGCAACGCTATATCTGCTTGAAGCAGTTAAGTGACATTTCGTGGCGTTTAGATAAGGCTGTATTTATTTGTTTCTACCTCCACAGCGCTATCTGATGGCCTGATTACAGTGATTACGCAGCTAATGCGGAAAAACAGCAAGTCTGTGCTTTTGGGAAGTGTACTTAAACTTTTACTTTTAGGAAAGATTTGGTTACTTTAGTAGACATTGTATTGATAAACTTTCATTAAACCTAATTTCTTGTTAAAATGTAATATAATGTGTTAAATATAATTAGTTTGTATATAGGGACAAAATACATTTTAGCTAACATGAGTATGATGAAGTTTACGAATACCAATGATGTAATATAAAATATACGTAGATACGAGGGCTGCCTTTTAAGTTCTGTCGTTTGCAAACCTCCCATGATTGCATCAAAAAGAACTAGTGTCATCTTAAAATATTTGAATTTAGAATTCGAAAACAAAAGAATGACTCGAAATCGGCCCAACCGGTTGTAGTACAGCGTTCGTTCAAAATTGACAAGTCAGTTGTGAAAATGGAAATTTCGAAGGAAAATTTACGTGCGATAATTTTTTTACAACTTCAAAAGGGGCTTTTCGCGACTTCAGTGGTTCGAAAAGTTGACTACGGTTTTCAATGATAAAGCACCATGCCTCCGGACTGTGGAACGCTGGTATTTAGAATTTCAACGTGGTTGCTCTAGTCTTGGTGATAGACGGTACGGCAACTGATTGTCGAAGATCGCCATGCGACATACCGTGAGATAGAAGCTTCCTTAAGTATTTCAGGGACCAGTGTTCACAGTATTTTGCATGATCACTTAGGCGTAAAAAAGTTGATCTCACGCTGGATACCACATTTACTCAGTGAAGACCAAAAAAATGGCTCGCGTTCGATGGTGTCGCAAAACTCTGCGGCAATTCAACCGAGGAAACTCGAAACATGTTTACGACATCAGAGGTGACGAATCTTGGATATATGCCTACGATCCCGATTCTAAACAGCAGTCGACTGTTTGGGTGTTCCAAGATGAGCCAAAACCGACCAAAGTAATACGCTCACGGAGCACTTCGAAAAAAATGGTCGCCACGTTTGTGGCGAAAAGTGGCCACGTTGCCACCATCGTGCTCGAGGATCGTAAAACGGTTAATGCTGACTGGTATACCACTGTCTGTTTACCAGAAGTCATCGGCGAGTTTCGAAAAAATAACCCCAGACGTCGTATAGGTAAGACTGCACCACGATAATGCGAGCTCGCACACCGCCCGGCAAACAATTGCGTTTTTAAAAGAGCAAAACGTCGAAATTCTGGAACACCCGCCGTACAGTCCAGACTTAAGCCCTAACGATTTTTTTTACTTTTCCAAAAATCAAGCAACGACTTCGTGGTCAACGGTACCAGACGCCTGACGAAGCGGTTGCGGCATACAAAACGGCCATTTTGGAGACCCCGACTTCGGACTGGAATAAGTGTTTCGAAAACTGGCTCGATCGAATGAAAAAGTGTATAACATATCACGGTGATTACTTTGAAAAACAATAAATACCATTTAACACTTTGTCTTTAGTTTTTCCAAACGACACAACTTAAAAGGCAGCCTGTTATAAGCGGTCCAAAAGTGGCACACTAAAACTTGGTCAAGTCGCACAGCTTGCCATAGTTTTGCGTCGTCAATGGAAACGAATGCTGTCAGAATTTGGTGGCCATTTTTAAACACGGAATTTCGTATAGACAACATATCTACCTATTTTTATTATATTACATCATTGACGAATACGGACTCTTTGATAACTTCATCAATCTGTTGTGTGGTTTACAGTACTGCAAAATATCTGTGAAGTAAATCATTTGAGTCCTTACTAAAATCTAACTTCAGGGGGTTTTGCAAGTGACGCCACATAACTATACAGTGTCCGATAACTTAGATTTTTTGAAGTCCTTGTCTTTGCACATGAAACTGATAATAAGGTAATACGGGACGCTTTCACGCTTTCATGCCTAAACCTCAAGAATCTGCAATGCTACAATAATATTATTATCATAAAAACTACTTTAATTCAGATTTGGAAACCTTACTACTCACGCACCTACCTAATTTATTATTATAAACGCAGAATAAACCCGACAACTTAAATTATATTCATTAGTTTTATCTAAGTTCGTTCAAAATATTTTGTAAAACAAAATAATTACGTAAATCTCCGTATTTTCCGTGGACAAACAACGATAACCGCCACAAGACAAGGATATTTCATTAATAAACTCCGTAAAAACACCTAAAAAATACAAAAACCTCTTTTTTAAGCCCAAACGATGGTGTCTCCATTATTTTATGAAAGGCGATATTGAATTATATCCGGATATAAATCTCCAGCGCGGGTATTTGAAAGGCATTTTGTTCTTTTTGAGGCAAAACCGTCTTTTGTCTGTTTTCAATCAAAGAGAGGGACGCAGGGATGGCACATTACTGAAATGCCTATTTTAGTTAGGGTGCTTCCAAATAAAATTTAGATATTTGTGTGTTTGAAAGTTTAGTAAAGGTAAAAGCAAAACTTTTTATTGACGATCAAGTTAGATAGGATACTCAAAAATGCACTTACGTTCAAGGGCATAGCTATAGCTTTTATTTGGGGAGGTTAGGTGGCGGCGAACGTAACCACGTCGCGGCGCCTCGGCGCTGAAATTGAAACTTTATTTTCTCAAGCATTATTTGCGGGTAACGCCACCAAATAAATCAATCTATTCTTTGCCCTGCAGTGGCACGTATAACGGCTGAATTATTATTATTATATATATTCTGGAACCCGCAACGTATTAAGATTATATCGGAATGACATCAGTTGAAGAGATGTGATAGCGAGGCGCCGGGTATGTGACACTGAAGTTTTCTTTAGGTTCATACCAACGCAAATATATCTAAGAGAGTGAAATACTTATTTACGATACAAGTGCAGAAAATAGGAAATTTGCAACTAGTGGTGATAAATTAAAACACGACCGAAGGGAGTGTTTTAAAACGACACGAGTTGCGAATTACCTATTCGCACGTGTATCGTACAACGTTTTACAGTACATATGGCTCTTTAAGGTTTCGACATAAGCACGGAAAGTGCTCTTTTCCGCACACGTGCGGAAAAGTAGCACCGTGTGTACTGTAATAGTATATTACTGCAGAGGCCGGGAAAAGTCATTTCGTGGATGAGTATGGTTTTGAAGGACGAGGCATAGCCGAGTCCTTCAATAGATACGAATCCACGAAATGACATTCCTGCCGAGGCCTGTATACTGCTTTTCTCCAAATATGCGAGGAAATAAAACAAAATCTTAAAAGGTTATATTTATTTCGCACATGTTTATATAACAATCTACCTACAATCTAAACAAATTCAACACTTTAATAGTAATAAAAATAAACCTTATGTCAGGAGTTTTAATTGAATGTTATAGATACATTATTCATATTAGGGCAGTTCGTGAAAGACAGAGTTATATTTTTCCCCGGAACGCTTATGTTGGTTTGAATATTTTCTTGATTAGAAGTTGTTGTTGATTGTGTGTTAGAATGCTGCGGATTAGGTGATAAGGGAGCAGAATCTATGCGGGAGGTGGATGGTTTCGGACTTGATATTTTATTACATTGATGATTCGATGTAGATGGCTGAGATTCTGTTTGAAGGGTGATAGTTTGATTAATTTTTTCGGATATGTTCTTTTTGTTTTGCACCGATTCTTCAATATAGCTCTCGGCTACTGCGTCAGATTTCCAACCACCGTGCCTCTTTATGGTTGTTAAATTTGCCCCGGAGTCAGCTAGCAAGGTGGCCGATGACCGCCGAAAGCAATGGCCTGTGTAGCAATCGCTGTCAGCTAAATTTAAGTAGCTTGCGATTTGTGTTGGCATTTTCGCCATTGCATGCCGTCCAATTACTTGATTGACACACTTCCCATTTTTATAATTTATAAAAAATCTGTCCGAATTGGTACTTTTGGGACGAAGTAATTGGTATTTTTTTACAACTGGCACAAACTCATTTGGAATAACGAACATGCGGTCGATTTTAGTTTTTGTGTCCCGTAGTTTTACCAGAAGTATATCATCATGGCACGTTATGTCGTTTACTGTTAAATTAGTCAACTCGATCATTCGGCATGCACCGTTGACGCCTAAAATGAGAGCAACCTGAAACAAATAAATAATAATGTTAACATACGACGGATAGAGTCCAAATATGGAAAATAATATTTAAGTCAGTTATACAATATTATGTTTACCTTTATTGCTAGGAAAATCTCATCTGGAGCTTCATTTAAGAATATTGTGATATCCTCATTGGTAAGAATCTTCGATTTCTTGCTTTTGAAACCGGATGATTTCCGTTTCAAAAATGACAATAAGTTCGCGTAGTTCTTAATGTTTATATTATATTTTAGTTGTATAGTACTTTTCAGCATTGAGTACATTGCCCACAGAGTAGAAGGTTTTTTATCTTTTGCAAGTTCGTTAAAATACGCCAAAATAACATTTTCCGACAACGAACTGGTATTTTTCTTCTTTCGCCAGGAATTGAAATTTGCGAACGTTCTTAAATATTTTTCTTCGGATTTAGGCGGAAGCAAGTTAGCTCTCGCCAACTTTGCCTCTGCTGCTAATTCTGGTGGTGTACCCATTGGGATATCTTCGTCACTATTTGTAGAACTCATTTTATTTTCGTAAAAATAACACGGCAGAAAATCTTTGACAAAATGAATTCCAGTTTCCCGCCTAATTTTTTTAAGGATATTAAAGTTTAAAGTATTGGGTCCGAATTGTATATTTGATTCCACATAAAACATAGCAATGAAAATAAATAAAAGAAAACTTATAGTATTAGTAAATATAAATATAGGCATTATTACATTTAGTTAAATCGACAATCCCTAAACGCATTAGACATTTAAAAAAACTATACATTTGTTACAAAATATTTATCAGTCCGAGAAAATAATTAAGTCTAAAAAAACTGTCTTATGATTTGGACACAATTATTATTCTATCTATGTCGGTTTTTGTACGTGACTATTGGACAATTGGCTGTATGGTGAATTTGTAGTCTTGCATGAAATTAAAAGTAAGTAACCTGCACAATAATATTTACTTCCCGGGCATGTCCGGGAAGTATTTCCATTTTTTTTAATTTATTATCTCATCAATGCATATAACGATAAACTTCGAGGTGTGTTTTTACTCCATTAATGGAAACATTTCCGAGTAAGTTGGAGAAAAATATATTTCATCAAAGAAATATTGACGTTGTGCTCTTTTTGATAGGTTTCGAATTATCACGTATCGGGCGCGGCGAGACGAGAGATCCGTAATGAAATTTCATACAAAATTTGAGGCCTAGGTCTGCAAGATCGAAGAAAAGAGAGGAAGAGGAAAGGCCCGGATATACTTAAGCCAGCCAAGTAAAAGAGAATGTAGCTGTCGAGTCGTACGAAGACGTCAAGAGGCTGGCAGAGGACAAAAATCTGTGCTGGCGGTTACTGCACCGACAACAGCCTAGCTCTTAAATAGTGATGATGATGATGATGAGCCTTGCAAAGCGACCTTCTTTTGTTTCATTATCACAATTCGTGACTCAGCATCGGGGCGTTTAGCCATAAAAAAAATCTTGGAGTTTTTTAATTAACTCATTGCATGTTTGAGAAAATCACCATACATACCTCGACGTGAGAAGAGATTCGTAGCGAGGCCGGATAGGTAATACGAGCCTCTGCAGTAATGTATGTTACCTAATTGACAGTGTTAAATTTATTTTCCCTAAACATAGTTTCTTACATAAACACTTACACAATGCATACACAGAATCCCCACACACACACTCGTACTCACACTAAGAACTCAACAGTGTTAAATAATAACTAGAATTACTTAGTTAGTAAAATAGTAAAACTTATCTCCATTACCTTCGTTAAATGAAATAAAACTCTTGAAATTGTTCTGTATAATGCATGTAGGCCCAGTAATATATTTAATTTAACTTCTTAATGTTAATCATTTTTCAATATGGCCGCTGTATATTATGGGTAATTGCGCATGTTTCTAACTCCCACGATACAGGCCTAGCCTAGTGTGGGGGTTGCAGATAAATTGTACATAGTGTTTACTCTTTTTTGGTCAATAAATATTTTTTACTTTTAGTTTACTTAAATATCTATTGAGATACCTATTTACATACAAAAAAAAACTTACTTTTTAAAGTATACATTAGCTCTTTTACTCAACAGTCGTAACGATTCAAAAGGATCAAGCAATTTTTTCCTCATTCAGCTGACAAAAATGACAAATGTTTTATTAATGTAGTAAGTGACAGCCCTAACGTGTAGACAGAACAAGATCAAATGGATTTGCCATAGGAAATAGTTGTATGTAACACAAATATAATTTGTTTTGTGCGTCGACGTCATTTTTGTGTAAACACTTAGGGGAGACTGACTTGCAAGGATTTGGAAGGAATTTGGTGTATTGTAAATAAATTACATTTCATAGGGGACTGTAGGGGAGTATGGGGCTTTAATTATATTTATAAATGGCTTTCTGCTGTTTTTTTAGGGATGTCTATTTTGTAAGGCTGTGTAGAGTAGATAAATATATAATACGACGTTTTATATCTCGTGAACAAATTAAACATATAAGTAGATTTTTGGAGTATTACTAGTTTAACACTTTAGTTGAGTCTCAGTTGCCTAAAGTAATCAGACTTCTGCCAGCGTTTCAAGTCACACGACACGACCTCTTAAGGAGACGCTACACGAGCGAAATCGGCAGGCCTGCATGCAGTCCTGCAGCGCGTTTCGGCACGTGTGGATACGTGTCGGAAGCACGGCGGCCGGCCAAATCAACGTCACTCCATACTAAATTTTCTGTGACCTTGCTTGGCCGTCCGACAAAATCGGCCCGTGGAGCGTCTCTTTTACACGCAACAGGAAGTTGTAATCTGTTTTAAAGATACTTTTTTTTTTCGTGGAGGAAATCTGCGAACCTGGTCCCCAATCATCGGGGGATGACTGGGTTATGTGGTATTTCTATCCACTAAAAACTCCACGGCGGCCGGCATCTGTGCTCTCATGCGGAGGACTCCAGGATCTCATTCTGAACGCACTGGAGCCCACTCGGGCCTCGCCACATAAAAAATCACCTTCTACGACAGGCGGGGGAGACCGTAGACCTATTCTTGTCCGAGTTTACACAAAAATATCTATTGATACTGTTTTAAATTGAGCATAAATCGTTAGCAAACTTCAATAAACCGAGTATAATATCTTTGGTATAAAATAGGTAGTAAACTAGACGGATGATTATCGGATATCATCATTCTATATAAAACGTTCCACTGCTGGGCACAATGGGGCGCCTGTATGGATGGAAGCCCTCACGTCGAAAAACAAGACCCTTCTAAGGCGACCGCAAAGGGTAATAAGCGTGAGGGCATGCAGAGGGTACCGCACGGTGTCCTGGGCAGCGGCCACACTACTGGCCAATGATCCGCCCTGGGAACTGCAGGCGGAGGTTCTGGCCGAGATCTTTAGATACCGTGCGGAACTGAGGGCCAGGGGAGAACATCCCAATCAACGGGAGGTAGAAGGGCTACGGAATGCAGCTATGACCGCCCTTCTCCCGAGGTGGAGGGCGGACCTGGAGGTGTCCACGGCCGGCAGAATAACCATAGGGGCAATTTTGCCCCAGTTCGAGAGGTGGGTCGACCGCAAACGCGGCGAATTAAGTTTTCACCTGGTGCAGGTCCTCACAGGCCACGGTTGCTTTGGAGAGTACCTGCACCGAGTTGCCGGACGAGAAGAAAGCCCCCGCTGCCACGGGTGTGGCGCAGCAGTAGACGATGTGCGCCACACAGTGGAGGTATGCTCGGCGTGGGGGCCGCAGCGGCATAATTTGTCCGATGTATTGGGTGGGGACCTCTCGCTGCCAACCATTGTATCTAAGATGCTTGACAGCGAGAGGTCATGGGAAGCAATGGCCTCCTTCTGCAATTCCGTAATGGCGCAGAAGGAGGCTGCGGAAAGAGCGCGGGAGGACGACCCTTCCGCTCCCCATATCTGCAGACGTAGAGCGGGGCGCGCACGTCGGCGTTATGCGCACTTGCTCCCCCCGCCGTAGTGGACCAGGTTGCAGGGTTAGGGGACCCTAGCTAACCAAAAGTCCACGGGTCTGAAGCGTTTAGAAATTGTCCCGGGGCGCTCTCCCTGGCCAGGCCTGTAAAGCGGGCTAGTCGCGAGGGTCAAAGTTGCATGCGTAAGCGAACCTTTGACCCTCCTTGTAAGCGAAAATGGCTGGACAATCGTTGGGGGTTTAGTGGGTAGTCTGGACCTTCTGTCCTGGAGTCCCACACACCTGTCCGGTCCCCCTCCGACTGGGCGGACGGTGCATCAATGCATTCCCCCAACGTAAAAAAAAAAAAAAAAAAACCTCTCATGGGTTAGAGGGGCTCATGGGCAGGAGTCCCCCACCACAGAACACCTAATACTATAGAAAGGCGATGTGGGCGTGGCACGCGTGCCACTAGAGTTTGAGCATGCGCTCAAGCTTTCGCACCAAAGTCACCCGATCGCCGTGTTGTTGTAGGCGACGTGGAGGAGACGAGGTGGCGACCCCGGTCCCGATGGAAATCGCGCTTGATACCCCTTCTGTAGTGTTTAGTGCTCCCCACGCAGGCACAGTGCGGGTATAAGGAACATCACATACACCTTTGAATTTCTTCACGTACCTACTTATCTGCGATGATGCACCCAAATATTTCACGGACTACTTCTAAAGGCGGTGCAGCGGCGAAAAACGCCGAACTTCTGAAATGTAATAAATATAGAGGCCTCGGCAGAGAATAAAACTTGTACCCTTTGGCGTCGAGACCCTTGGTCTGTGGGGTCTCAGTGCGCATAAGTTATTTGCAGAAATCGCGAAACGTCTGGTTGATGTAACTGGTGACCGAAGAGCTGGCGGCTTTCTCGAGGAAATGCCGCCATCGTCCTCGGTACAATACCTCGTGGGCCTTTTTAGGGTTCCGTAGCCAAATAGCAAAAAACGGAACCCTTATAGATTCGTCATGTCTGTCTGTCCGTCTGTCAGTATGTCTGTCTGTCCGTCCGTATGTCACAGCCATTTTTTTCCGAAACTATGAGAGCTATACTGTTGAAACTTGGTAAGTGGATGTATTATGTAAACCGCATTAAGATTTTCACACAAAAATTAAAGAAAAACAGTAAGTTATAGGGATCCGCATACTCAGAACTGGAACTCAAAAATTTTTTTTTCATTAAACCCATACGTGTATCTATGGTTAGGTCTTCAAAAATGGTATTGAGGTTTCTAACATATTTTTTTTCTAAACTGAATAGTTTGCGCGAGAGACACTTCTAAAGTGGTAAAATGTGTGTCCCCCCCCCCCCCCCCTGTAACTTCTAAAATAAGAGAATAATAAAATTAAAAAAATATATGATGTACATTACCATGCAAACTTCCACCGAAAATTGGTTTGAACGAGATCTAGCAAGTAGTTTTTTTATACGTATAAATCGTAAAACGCAATTTATTTTACGGAACCCTTCATGCGCGAGTCCGATTCGCACTTGGCCGCTTTTTTTTAGATTTAACTTAGTAGTTTTAATTTAATTTAGGTAATGTTAATTTTCTCTTATTATCTCAAAATATCACGAATCCCATTTTCAGCACACGAACAAACTAGGTTTACTGTCAGTTCTGTAACTTTAATTTAATTAAGACCGTCAAATTAATAACTAAAGAGAGGTCAATGTTTATGAGAACACAGGATTAGCCCAAAAATGATATTCTTGAAAGCCTTAATATTATACCGTAGTTTAGCAGAGGAATTTATATAATAATTAAATTCCTCAGAGCCTTATTAATATTCTGTACCATTTGTAAAATCTTATTAAGACACGTAAATTAGAAATTTAATTTTAATTTGTATGTTGGAATGGGATTTACACAAGTAATACAATTTATAACAATAATACATAAATAATTGTTCATTGTCAGTCTAATCAAAAGTATTCAAAAGTGGTTTTTGTTGTCGAGTCAATGGTTCCAAAGTCTTTGTGTCTTTTCAGGTCAATCCCACAGCGCGTCCTATGCCCTCTTCCGGATCGGCGACGCCGCCCGCCCATCGGTCCGCCAGTTCGCCCAGTCCGCCAAACTGGACGAACTGACCGAAGAGGGAGACGACGAACCCCGGGTGTACGACCAGTTCTTGGCGCCGAGAATACCGGCTGGAGTGGGCGAGACTGGCAATACGGTGTTTGTGGATTCTGAACACAGTTTGGTATGTAGCTTCCATTGATTTATGAAATCAGTTTCCGTCAACTTTTCAGGCTATTCATTTGGCTAGTTTATAGGGATACATGTATCTCAAGTTCGCTTGTAGTTGAGTTTATAGATTGCTAGGGGAGAAAAATCATTCAAAGCAGAGACTCTTTAAATTTTGCTGTAATCAACGTGATGTGTAAGGGATGTTTTTTTCGGCGATTTCAATACACTAGCGTACGTTATCCTATTTGTACCTACTCTTTACACAACCCCAAAGAAATAGTTTTGATTCTGTAGATATTACTGACTGAACCAAGACACGGAATTTAAATAAATCACGAAATATGAAAATCTCAAAACACTAGTTTCATACATGTATCTTGTATTCCGTATAACTACGAGTAGGTATATAAAGCAATGTTAATTACATATCGGCCTCACTTAACCTTCCCTTCGTACGCTGACATGGGTTCACGTCCTGATAGTTTGACTCACGCAATTTACATAAATAATTATGCCCAACTAATTTTGAGGTCTCGTCCATTGGGATATCGCGTTGGCGCGGCGTTAATTTATTGAGTCTCCGTGGTGTGAAACTCTGCGATTTTTATTATTCCCCGGGGCAGAACTTTCATTACTCTGGTGGGAGTGTTGATTTGTATCAATAATTTGTATGGCTATTTTTACTTAAAGGTTTGAACCGCAGCGAAGATAAATATGCAGTTTATTGTTGAGATTATTCATTGTGGCTGACTTTATGTAAAACTGTCATAGGACTCGTATTGGAATTTTCTACCTTGGACGGTAAAGTTGCTTTTTCAAAGGATTACTTTGATTCAATTCGGCCAATTCAAATAATCTCAAGAATAATCAGTGAAGTTAAAGCCGGGGCCGAAATGGTTGGGCGATTGGCAACTTGGGCGGACAACAGGAGTGTTTATGGTTTACCGACCTGAGATGTTGCCCCACTGCTACGTGCGATTGTTTTGTGCAGCCCACTCAGTGAGCTGGTGCTGGTGTATTTCAGGCGTGAGCGGGTCCCTAAGCGCCTGACGGCATGTGCGGTTGTCAGGTGACTTTGGAATCGTTCACGCCAACATAAAATGGAAATACTCCTGGGCAACACCTTATGTTTGCGTGTGCGCATGTCCTGACACGTGCACCACACCACCCATCATTTGCTCAAAAACAAACTTGGCGCTATAATCATGACGCTACAAAGGTGCCTTTGTGTAAATACGGCGCGTATTTTAAGCTCCAGTATACTTGTGCCAACCTTAAACGACCCATTATTTGTTTCAGGTATCACTGATGTCACGCATCATACCGTCTCCCGATTGGTTTATTGGAGTAGACAGTCTTAACCTCTGTGTGGACTCCTCATGGGTGGATCAAATCACTTTGGATGTGAGTGCAATCTTCCATGGCGGTGACCTTTTTAAGTGTACCTCAACTCCATAGTACTATTTTAGTATTTTATTTTATAACATCGACCATGTGAATTTTGTGCAACTTACACCATCTGTAAGAACCAAAATGTGTGGGCTCGAGAGCAGGTTTCTGAGTTATTTTGCTTCTGGGTATCTGTTAAAGTCAAATGTAGTTTGATTATGTGATAATTCCTACAGGTGTACTTAAATGTAAGAAGTTACCAGTCTACCCATGTTTAATAACAATCATGTTTTTTTTTTTTTTTTTTTTTTTTTCCTTCTCCCATATTTTTTTGGAGATTAACTCCACTATATATGCATGGACGCTGTTTTGGTTTGTCAATGTCTATTAGGAGGTTGTATCATGAATCCGTGAATATCTCTTAATGAGATCAAGGAGTACAACGGTTCAGCAGGTCGATTGCATAACGCTTAGTACGTACGTAAGGTACATTAAATGTCATTTTTGAAAGGAAAAAGATGGTTGTTTTTGTGCTTACGCTCATTCGAAAAGTTACGCAATGAACCCTCTGGTCACCAAATGAAATGAAATGAAATGAAATGAAATGAAATGAAATGAAATGAAAATGAAATGAAAATTTTATTGATAACAATTGTTATAGGTCATTTTACAGTAGAATAGATATGCTCTAATTATAAATACCTAATTAGGTTTTAGGTATGTACATACATTTATTCATAATGGTTGTTATTTATTATATATATTATACATTGTTCTATTTATATTAATAAATTATTTCAATGTCATATGGCCAATGGTATGTTGAAAAATTCATCATATTGGTAAAACGTATTTTCTAAAAGCCACTTTTTTAAACTGGATTTAAATCTTGCAGTGGAAGGTGCACTTCTGATGCTATCTGGCAGACGATTGTAAACGGAAGGTCCAAGGCTATAGACCGACTTCGCTGACTTCGCTAGTCTATGGTACTCCGCCATCAGCCTGTCTCCATGCTTGTTGCTCCGTAAAGGATATCTTGAGTTCGTGCCCTTGCGTTTGAACTGATCAAGGTTTTCGTGGGTGAAGACTGCCACTTGGTGTATCAGTATGCATGGCAGGGGCAGAATTCGGAACTCTACAAATAGGTCCCGTGCCGGGGCGTCGGCCGGCTTGCCGGCCATGCCGCGCACGGCCCTCTTCTGCATGGAGAACACGCGGTACCAGTCGGCGGCCCGGGCCCACAGCTCCACGCCGTACGTCAGCACCGAGTGGACCGTCGCGAAGTAACACTCTCGCACGGCGGCCCGCCCAGCGGTGCGCGCCAGCCGGCGCAGCGCGAAGCATGCGCGCCCCAGCCGACTACATATCTCATCTATATGCTTTTCCCATGTCAGTGCACTGTCGAGGTGGAACCCGAGCAGGCGTGTGCAGGACACATGCTGTATAGGGGCATCACCTGCGCACACCTGCAGGCTCTCGGTTTGATGACCGTTTAATTTTATTGTCATGTAGCAGGTCTTATCTTTATTTAGTGCCAGCCCATTAGCCCTGAACCACTCGTGCAGTTGCCTGACAACGTTGTTTAGAGCCCTTTCGAATTCGCTCTTCGTTGGCGTGCTCACCACTGCTGTGACGTCGTCGGCGTACATGTAAATATTAGCACCTGCTATCGCTTGCGGTAGGTCATTTAAGAGGATACTAAATAGGGTGTTAGAAAGGCAGGATCCTTGCGGCACGCCTATTAGGTTGCAGCGCTCTGCGGATTTCACATTGCCGTTGTCGCCGACGACCACCTGAGCCCTTTCAGTCATAAACGAAAGCATAAGCTTTAGGGCTGGGCCCCGGATGCCATAGTGGTCCAGTTTGTCGGCAATAAGCACGTGGTCGGCGGTGTCAAATGCGCGCGAAAGGTCGCAGCATACAATGCCCACGTGCTGTCCTGCTTCACGAGCGCGCAAGACGCAGTGTAGCACCTCCCGCATGAGGTCGGTGGTGGACCGGCCCTGTCGGTATGCGTATTGGCTGTCTGACAGTACGTTTCTTGGGAACCAAAAAGACAGCAGCCTCTTGTTCAGCCCTACCTCAAAGCACTTGCTAGGGCCGGGCACTAACGCAATCGGTCGGTACGATTTAATAACATTTTTTTTGCCTTTCCCTTTGTATAGCGGGCAAATTTTTACTTTTTTGAGGTATTCTGGGAACGTTCCTAACCGCATGCAACTATTGAAAAGCTCCGATAAGACGAAGCTAATCGCTGGACCGGATTGTTTGAGGAGGTTCGCGGAGAGTCCATAAATATCCGTGCTGTTTTTTGGAGCTATACTGGATGACAATATAAATTTAATTTCGGCCGGTGTAAAACGACTCAATCTAATTGAGCATTCGCTATGTGGGGTTCGGTTTGTCAGCGAAGAGAGGCATCGCGAGCGGTCAGCGGGCGGTGCACCGCACGCGGCGGCTGCTGTTATGAACTCCTCGTTCACCGCGTCCACCAGCAGCTGCTTGGATGCGAACGGGCTTCCGTCGCCATTCACCAGTAGGTCCGTGAAATCGACGCGCTCGCGGGGTGCTCTCGCTAACTCGATATTAATGGCCCGCCACATTGCTTTGCTTTTGTTAACGTTGTTATGTATTAGGGAGTTAAAATAATTGGTTAGTTTCATTTGCAGCATATGGTTATATCTGGTTAGTATTTTCGTCGATGCGGTGCTAAGGTGTTTATTTTCCGGGCTGTTTTTTGAAAGTTTAATGAAATCAAATGTTAATAATTTTAAATCAGTAAGCTCGAAGTCTACCCACGGGTTAATTTTAGGTTGTATGGTAATCGTTTTACACGGGATATGAATATCAAGTAAATTGGTTAAGGTGGTAATAATTTGTCTGGCAAATTCCTCGCATTCGCCGTGGTGACTGTCTACAATCTCCTGCCAATCTTTGGATTCAAGAGCGGCCACAAAGGACATTATATTTCTACTGCTAAATACACGCCTTGTTATCAGTTCAGGCCCTGATTGGCTACGGCGGGTCGGTAGTGGCGCGCGCAAGCGCTGCGCCGCATGGTCGCTGAGGTTCGTGTTTACGCATGTCGCGGACACACGGCCGTCCCGGATGTTCGAGTATGCGTGGTCCAGCAATGTTTCGCTTTCGCCATCTCTCCTAGTGACTTCTTCAACGTACTGACCGAACTGATGGGCGGCTAAAATATCCAGTAGCTGTCTCTTTGTCGAGGATTTGCCGCGTAGGTCGATGTTAATATCGCCCATAACGATCGCATTTAGCTTCTCTTCATCTATTTTGGTCAGTAGGCTTTCGAATAGCTTAAGATAAACGGTGTGACTAGTTAAATTGGAATGGTAAATTCCTACTATTAATAGATTTTCGTCTAGTAGCTGTATCGCGCATACGTCAAATACCTGCTCACAAGACAGATCGCAATAGTCTGGCCGGTCTATAGCCTTTACGTGAGATTTTGCATAAATGCAACTTCCACCGCGTTCTATGTTAGGTCTACAATAATAAGATAATAGGTCAAAGTTGGTTAAAGTGACAGACTGGATTTCATGCCGACGCAAAAAGTGTTCGGTTATGATTAACACATCACAAGTGAGATCGTCGTTTAGCAGCATCTCCAACAGCTTTGTCTTGCAGTTTAGGCCTCTAATGTTTTGGTGACAAACTGTGAGGAACCTGGTTCGCGGTGTCTGTATGTCACGCTGCGTTTGCACTGATCTCTGCGCCGGCGGCGCTAGCGGAGGCGCGACGACGGCGGCGGGGGGCGCGCCCGGCGGGCCCGGCGCTGGTTCGAAACCACTCGCTCACCTCGGTTCCGGATGGCCAGATATCAGGGGTCATAAGGCTTTCGAATTTGCTACATGGGACTGTTATCGCAAATGATGCGTAATGTATGTGTTTTAGTCGTAATTTGTCGACCGTGCAATTTGTGATATATACCAAATAGTACAAGTACCTCTTTTCACTATAATACATGTTGTACCTCACAGCTGTACCCACTGGACGCCGGAGCAGCCCAGGGCCTGACGTTCACAGCTCCTCGATGGGACAACGAGACCCCAGAGCCCGTGTTCAAGCACCGACCCCGCTACCCAAACCACCCCGCCTCTGGCTTCTACTATCCTTCGCTGAGGGAGCTGCCTGCCATCGCTAAAGTAGAATTTACCAAGGTATAGCACTGTATTCCAGTTTTGGCAGATACGATATGAATAACAACAGGAATCTACAAATTCAATGAAATAAATCTTAGCTAGCTAATGGTGGATTTAGATGTAGTTAAAGAACGGAGCCTCGCAAATTCTGACAATTTTCTTCGCAACAAAACCCACTTGGACACAAGTGCAATCTAGAAAGCTCGCTTGCCTAAACCCACCTTTAGAAGAAAAAATACTGTCACTTATAAGAAGCTTGACTCCAGATATACAGGATGTGGCCTGTAATAGGAGCAAAAAATTAAACGGTAGATTATTAAGCTTGTGAACAATTATTTCCACATGGTAAAACTTGAAAAAAAATAACTTTTTTTTGAATTTTTTTTCTTCAAAATAAGTTTAGTTGTATTTTTTTACTCTTCTGGAGTTCTATCAGTAACTTTTTATTTTAAAGACATTAAAAAAAATTAATAAAAATCGAAAAATCACAAAAATATCTTTTGAAAACAAAAATCAAAAAACTATTATGACTCGTTACATGATGTTACCTCAAAATCCGCATTGACTGCTGTGCTATGATGTCGTGGTGCCAAGATACATTACTTGGAGGTCATAACTTTAGATCAAAATATCCCCGAATCCAAAAAAAAACAATGAGTGGGACACAAAGGTTTACTACAAATGCTCTAAGGAAGCGTCCCTTTGAATATTTGCTCATATTACAGGCCACACCCTGTATAGTCACTAGTAGGAGAAATATTTTTGCACCTGATTTCATGTCGACATTAGTGCGCTCTCGGATTATTGCATACAAGATTTTAACGTTTTAAAAGATGTATATTGCATCACTTCAAATTTGATTTCAGATTAAAGCATATTCCACGATTGATATCAACAACTTAGTTCGGAAGGAGCTAATAAACAAATTACGCAAGAAGAACGAACGTAAAGGACACCAAAAACTCAGAAAGTTTAATGAAGATTCAGAAGAATTCGTAACAAAGAACTCTGTGGAGCAACTGATAGATCTAGACGCAGAGTCCGACCGCGAAGAACTTCCGGAATTCAGAAAGTTTACTGAAGACTCAGAAAATATCGCAACAAAGAACCCTATTGAGCAACTGATGGATCTAGAAGAAGAGCCGTTTGGTACCCCAGCACCAAATTTGGCTGAGAATCGTGTTGTGGTCGTTACTGAAGCACTGAGAACTACGTGAGTAGCTTCGTTTGTTCTTCGCCCTGCTAATCCCTCTCCGCTCCCTAGTAACTAGATAATACAGATGGCTATAATTTTAGTATCATAATCGATCACATCGTGAGGGAAACTGGTTTAATCTCAGCAAGGTTTTCCCTCTGAGTTGGAAGGTCAGATGGCAGTCGCTTTCTTAAAAAGTAGTGCCTACGCCAAATCTTGGGATTGGGTTAGTTCCAAAGAGGAGCCCGGTCTCCTTAAGGATACAACCGGGAAAAATGCTAGGATGATAATGATCATGATCGATCATTTTCGTAAGTAAAAAAAACCTCACTGATAATCGTGTAATCGAGTTCCACTGGCCAATACCCCTGCGTCGTGCAGAGGACTCCATCATCTAAGTACTAGGTAGTCTACGAAAGTACAGATGTAGTGAACAATCATTTCCCATCGTATTTCCTCGTAAATGTTCGTATTTGTCATGCTACATCAGTCAAACTCAGTACTTTTTGTACCGTGACCGACTGATATAACAAGACACGTTCGTACGTTTCCGTGATAAAACGATGGGAAACCATTATGCAATTTATCTGTACTTACGTTCACCGTCGAAGTAGGCTCCACGCAGCGCATTCCACCTAGACGATGGATTCCTTTACCCGACACAGGAGGTATAATTGCCAGTGTAATTTCGAGTATTTCGTGTTTTGCCAATAAGTATTATAAACTCATTCGGGGTGATATAAATTGTACTCTTGTCTGGGTTTGTTAGCCATGTCTAAGTATGTCTATTGCTGTAGCCCCCGCCACGCCACCAACAGCACTGGAAACCCTGATGATTCATGTTGACATGTAAATTGTGTTTACTAACAAATCAGTATGAGTTCTCCTTTTTAACCGCAAAGAAGAGGGATGGTATTAAGGGTTGCTACGTTTCGACCAAATTGGTAAACCAGTTTTGAACTTTGAAATGAAAATGACGGGGGTTTTCAACTTTTCTAAGTTGTCATTATTATTATAAGTTTGACGTCTCTGTGTGTCTGTGTATCTGTGTGTCTGTCTGTGGCATCGTAGCTTCTAAACTAATGGATCGATTTCGATGCAAATTTTTTTATCCAAAAGCTGACGTAATCGAAATGGTTCTTAGCTACGTTTCAACAAAATCAGTTCAGCCGTTTTTAAGATATTGAACTTTGAAATTAAAATATCAGGGGTTCTTCAACTTTTCCAAGTTGTTAATTAATATAATACCCTACATGCATAGGTACTTTATCTTTTTTCAGAACTACTACGGAAGCAGGGTTTGACAGTGATCTCAAGAACATGGACGACGTAGTACTGGCTGTAGCTCAAGGCCATAAAATGGGCCTGGGCAAGCACCTGCCGCGCCACTTCAAGTCTCGTCTGCATCATGCGGTCAACAGACTACAACGTAAATATAAGTGTTGTTAAAATGTTAATTTTTAGTCAAATCATTGCAAATCCTGCTTGATTTAAGATCTAAAAAAAACTGTGTTATCCTCAAATATAGCAACACATTGACTGTTTTGTATACAGGTCACAAGGCCATTTAAGGTTCAACGCCTGCCTACATCACGGTCCCGGATCAAGGTCTTTGTCATGGAACCTGTGCATCTTTTTAGGGTTTCGTACCCAAAGGGCAAAACTATACTAAGACTCCGCTGTCCATTTGTCTGTCCGTCTGTCACCAGGCTGTATATCATGAACCGTGATAGTTAGACATTCGAAATTTTCACAGATGATGTATTTGGGTCATTGTCAGATTTAGGTTCGCGTCTCTTCGGTGGACATTGCCAAAGTTAAGGGCTATAAAGCCAAATTTTTGGTCGAACTCTGAATCCGCATAAACGGCGTTGCCCCTTCCATAATTCTGTGTGATAAAAACATATTATATGTAAACGTAAGCCCTAAACTATTGACCACCGTGATTTTTGTTTTTGTGACTGACAATGACCCATTTCTGTTGCCGCTATTAAATATTTAAAGAGGTTCCCATTGAATAATTTTTTTGCTCGTTTTTGCTCAACATTTATAACGGCAACAGAATATTTAGTTATATATTCACTTTAAAAATAATAAATTAAAACAAAAAAATTAAGGGGGGCTCCCACACAACAAACGTGTTTTTTGCCGTTTTTATCGATACCTAATGGTACGGAACCCTTCATGCGCGAGTCCGACTCGCACTTGGCCATTGTTTTAATACTAAGACGGTAACAAAGAAGCCTTTGACAACGTCGTCGCCTATGGACGCTGCCGACCCTTTATTAATTTGAGAATTAATTGTTGAGAGCTAGAGACGAACGCAGACCCACACTCAACACGGAACACCCTGTTGTGGCGACCTTACTCACCACCAGGAAGGCAACACAACAAATAGGTACCTAAAAAGCAAGTAATGATGTTATTATAGCTGCGACCTTCTGGTACTTACTTTCTGGCGGCATTTCTGCTTTGGTCACATCTTGTCACTATATTCTGTACTTTCAGCTGATGACTGCCTAGTGTCAGACTGGAGCGACTGGACGCCATGCTCCGCGACCTGCGGCTTCGGGGACAAGTTCAGGACTAGGACAGTCGTGCGAGCGAGACAGAACGACGGCCGCGACTGTCCCCCTCTCACGCAGCGTCAGCAATGTGGACACGCCTCATGCACAGAGTTCCAATATTTGGATGGGAGTGATGTTTAAGCAATAAACGTTTCGAGTATGATTTTGAGAGCTTTTGTGAATTCATTTTCATACTTTTAACCTGTTACCTTCGAATCAAATCTTGATTATTTCCCTTAAATAACCGGCATCGCGCAAGTAGAAGAAAACGCATAAACTTTTACCATACTTTTTAAGCCCAATCATCAACTACTCGTTGGGAGAGCTCCACTGAGCCCCAACACAACGAGTCTATCTTATGTTATTTAGGAACTCCTATGGCCACCTTCTGTTTCCATCATCAGATCAGCTCGATGGTACCATAATATTGCATTGACATCGAACTTACGTAAATATGCCATATTTCAGCTCAATCGGACATCATTATTCATTAAGTGCATGAAACAAGTAAAGTGGAAATCAGGTAGGCTCAGGTAGCAAGATTTTAAAAATATGCTACAAGTACTTATATGAACATTGCAAGTTTAAAATAGCCTTTCTTCAAACATGCAATGAAATAAAGAAGCTGTGTTCTTTATAATAGGCTACGAAGTATCAGGTTTCAGTAGCAGCGGCAGGATGAGAGATCCGTAATGAAATTTCATACAAAACTGGAGGCTGGCTGCAAAGCGACAAGCGACCTTCTTTTGTTTCACTATATCAATTCGTGAGCCAGCACACTTTCTTCCCGTGGGCGTAGTAAAAGTCGACTACGAGTTAAGGTTAAGTTAAGGTGTTGTGAGTGATAGGCTAGCAACCTGTCAATGCCTCCATCTTGAAACCCACAATTGCAAGATGCAGCACTGTAAAAAAAGTGATCTGCGTACGCCTTCAACAATACTGCGTACGCCTTCAAGACGCGTGGACCAATGTGGAAAAATAGTACATTAAAAAAATATACTTTTTTAATACAGTTGCTCAAAAAGTGGTACTTTTTGTAGCTGCAAATCGTGCGCAAAGTTGTATTTTGCGCACTAGTGCTTTTTACTTTTCCACGTGTATCGAACGACGTTTTTTAATACAGTTGCGAAAAAATAAGAAAAACAACAGTAAGGAATTTGAAACTTTTATATTATTAATTCTGTAACATCATACAGTTAAAAAATAATTAAGTTGTTCAAAAAAAAATGTTTTTTAATACTGTTCTTACTTGTTGTTTTTCTTATTTTTTCGCGACTGTATTAAAAAACCTCGTTCGATACACGTGCGGAAATGTCATTCTTCACTCGTCCCGAGTCTTACCAATCGCCTACGGCTCGTGGCAAGATATCTCGGCACTCGTGAACTAATGACATACTTTCCGCACTAGCATCGAAATGTACTATTTTAGAAAGGGTATCGTTTCCCAGTGGTTCATCTTATGATGGGATCCTGCAGAAAATGAGGGAAATCTTCAAATTGTATAGGCATTCGTGACTCGGGCAGTTCATGTGGTATTGTGGTAAGGAAATGTTCCTGTGCCTTGGTGAAGTATTGAATTGAAGTCGGTTATAACTTTTTGTTCCTAAAGTAAGTTATAATGGCAACGATAAACACATTAAAAGTCATCGAGTGTCACTAATGTAAACAATGAGGAAAGTCAAAGCCATTAAATACGCAACTTGAAAACATTTAAATGAATCCATTTTTGTTGAAGCTTATTTTCCGAAAATCTGAACTTAACAGTACGTGTAACATCAAAATATGTTGTCTTAGGGCTTGTACACAAATCACGCGAGGTTTTTTCAGCTACTTTTTGACCCCCCCACCCCCTTGGTGATATTTGGTGAGTTTCTTGGCTATCCCCCCTCCCCCACATAACCTCACGTATATTTTTTTAATTTGACTGAATTGTAAGATATTATAATCTTGTTTATTTTTCTATCTTAGTAAAGTATGAGTAAAGTAGTACGTAAATATTTATGTTTAACGAAACCGAGAAAAAATATCTAAGTACTCGTGTAGTAGGTATTTTTTTTCTTAGTTTCTTTCACTGTAGAAAAATACACGTGAGGTCTCCTTCTCCTTCTCCTTAATGACGTCACGTGTAACTAAGTACCTATGCAACAATATAACGAAGTTTTCAAAAACGTACATAACAGGGGAGTATAGTTTTACACACGCAATGATATTGTTAATTACCGAATTCCATACAATTTTTAATTCATGAAGTAAATTCCCACTTCTAATCAACATTATATTAAAGCAAAAGTGTGTGAGGGTGTATAAAGGTTTCATGCATACAATCAAACAAAATTACATTTTTTTCAGTAACATAGCTTAAATGAACATGAGAGTAACATTACCAATTCAAGCTATAACTATAATTTATACACGTACTAGCGACCCGCCCCGGCTTCGCACGGGTTTATACATATGTATGCAAATAATAATAACATGCATGTATTATACATATAAACCTTGCTCTTGAATCACTCTATCTATTATAATAAATCGCATCAAAATCCGTTCCGTAGTTTTAGAGATCTAAGCATACATAGGGACAGACAGCGGGAAACGACTTTGTTTTATACTACGAGTATACTCCAGGCAAAATACGGTTTTGAAAAACATTAATTTATAATATCGGTTTTTTTCTTTATTTCAATTTAAAACATTATTCTAAGATGTTTTTTTTCAAGAATCCAACAAACTTTCCATCCGGAAGTATTTATATAGATTTAAATAAAGGATGAATTGCTTTTTTTAATTGTTTATTTTGAATATTATAGAGCAAATGTAAATGAACCAAAGTAAAAATTAAACCATTTATTAATATTTTTACTGAGTTTTCTGAAGCTAGTTAAGTTATTATTTTTTTGATGTCTGAAATTTTGTTGGATTTTGTTTCTAGGTAACTATTTAATTGATAAATACAAAGAAAAAATTTAGATTTTTGATTTTGATTTTTTTTGACAAGTTGTCAGTTCATTGCCTGGACTATATGTAGTGATGAATTCGCGGGTAGACGCTAGAACAGTCAATGGTATTATCATACGTACATAAATAAAGATATAAATATCCGTAGGTACAGGACTCTATTGTCAATGTTATGATTATGAAGGCATGTACAGATATTCATGTCCTTATTTATGTTCGTGCCAGCTAGACTGTAGAATCGACCTGTAGGTATGTACTTTCGAACCAACTGAATACCCACCCATAGAACCTTGTTACAGTTAACGAACATACGTACGATCATATGACGTTAATATGTCAGTTAATTGTGACAAGGTTCCATGGTGGGTCATGGATTCAGTTGGCTCGATAGTACCTATATTAATACCCCTGACTGTACATATGCATAGATAAAATGACTTGAGTCAATAATTACAACTTAGAGAAGTTGGAAAACTCCCGACATTTTCATTTCAAAGTTCAGTCCCTGGGCGACCGAGCTCCGCTCGGATGAAAATGGAGAAAATACGGAGAAAACGAATATTCCCGGACATGAGACCTATCTAGATCGATTTCTCGCCTCCTTAACCACCTACATTCCAAATCCGATGCCGTTTCCGAGAACGTGATTGCAAATATATAATATATATACAAATATTGCTCGTTTAATAGTATAGGAATATCTCAAAAAGCGGCCAAGTGCGAGTCGGACTCGCACATGAAGGGTTCCGTGAAATAAATTGCTGTTTACGATTTACGGTGGAAGTTTACATGGTAATGTACATCATATATTTTGTTTAGTTTTATCATTCTCTTATTTTAGAAGTTACAGGGGGGGGGACACATTTTACCACTTTGGAAGTGTCTCTCGCGCTAACTATTCAGTTTAGAAAAATAATATATTAAAAACCTCAATATCATTTTTGAAGACCTATCCCAGATGTGACACATATGGGTTTGATGAAAAAAAAAATTTTTAGTTTTATTTTGAGTATGGGGACCACTAAATAGTAGTCTTCTGATCCTTCTCAATAGTCAGTTTAATTTACCTCCAAGTCCATCTATTAAGAGGGCATTCATGTGCACACCAGCGCCACTGGTATATAATTGTGATTATTTAAATTTAACGATAGATATTTCAAAAAAGAGGCCGCTATATACTGTATTTCGTATTTAAGTACCTCGTGAATACATCAAACCAGGGATCGGAACCGGTTAATTGCTAAAACCTCGGTTTACCACAAATCTCGAACTATTTTATACTTCACATGTAGGACTCAGTTGTGTTTTGAGGTAACGAATGCGTATTATTAGATTGCCCAATTAGAAATAAAATTATTATCAAAAGAACGAAAAATAACCGTTTTCGTTCCCATACAAACAATACCGGTTTCCGATCCCTGCATCAAACTAGTTTTCAGCCGAAAGACGTCCACTGCTGGACATAGGCCTCCCCCAAGGAGTGCCAAAAGTGACCGGTCCTGCACCACCCGCATCCAGTGGACTCCCGCGACCTTCACCAGGTCATCAGTCCACACGCCGTGCCTTCCGGTACGTGGTCGCCATTCGAGAACCTTTCCGCCCCATCGGTTATCGGTTCTACGAGCAATGTGCTGCTTATTTAAATAGGTACATAATTTACTTTAAAAATAAAGTTTAAACCGACTTCAATTCAGTACTTCGCCAAGCCACATAGGTACATGAAAATTTCCACATAATCCTTTCCAATTCACCACATGAACTGCTTCCCTAGAGCAAATGCGTTGATTATTACAGGAAAAACCGACTATGTGTGGGCTGATAATATTTGAGGAGTTCCGTCGATTCCTCAAGGATCTCAGAATTGACACTTCATTAGTTGCTACTTCAACGGAATCATGTCAGAATCTTTGACGTAAGTACTTTAAATCTTTGAGGAGTTCCATAAGTCATCAGTTCCACGTCACTTAAATTGCGATTGCCGAGAGTAAATACACGAGTTATAATAGAAAATACCGAAATGACTGCCTATAAAGTTTGAGGGTTGCCCTTAATTTCCACGGGATCCCATCATCAGATCCTGACTTCGTGACAATGGGACGACCTCAGGAGTATACTCTTTCGATTAAAAAAATAAGTATGGAGATCGGTCCACAATTGACGGAAAAATCGGAGAACATATAATATATATATATTTTTTTAAATAACAAAATATATACAGTGTAACATTATAACCTCCTCCTTTTTTGAAGTCGGTTAAAAATGACAGGTGATGTAGGATTGGTGGCAAGCGGACTTCAGGGTCGTTAGAGATGCAAACAGTAGGTATATGACACTGAGGCGACAAGGAAAAAATCTTTAGTTATTACAATAAGTATGACTCGTGATTCTGGCATGTTTTAATAAACATCTTATCAACCGCGCTAAACGCGGCTCTTCTTCGAATTGTGTTTGCAATTCTTATCCAAGTAGTTATTGACCTTTTAATATAAAACGAGTAATAAGTATATAATAGAAGTAGTTCGCTGTACATTTCTGGGTTACTTTGTAACGCTACTAGCGATCATCTTGACTTCTAGATGCAGCAATGTATGACATGACAATTATTAAGTTGGTCAAATATTTTGGATGCCATCTTTATGTTTTGACCTAGCGGTCGCGTAATGTATTCTATCCTATCCTATACTATTACATGAGCAATATTTGTATATATATATATATATATATATATATATATATATTTGCAATCACATTCTCGGAAACGGCTCTAACGATTTCGATGAAATTTGGGATGCCGGGGTTTAAGGGGGCGAGAAATCGATCCAGATAGGTCTCATGTCCGGGAAAATTAGTTTTCTCCGTATTTTCACCCGAGCAGAGCTCGATCGCCCAGGGACTTTAGTGTTAACACACACACACATACACTATATAATTTTGTCCCTGAATCAAGGTTGAACCATATGTATTTATCAACTCTAATCTACTTATACTAATGTTATAAAGAGACAAAGTTTTGAGATTTAAGCTTTACGTAAGTTTTTTATGTTATGGGTAAAATCTGGAACCGCTTATCCGATTTCTTTTTTTTTTCACCTGCGAGTCGAATGGACTTTCTCAACGTTTATAGGATATATTTTATCCCGTGGGCTTGCCTGCGTTCTTTTCAATACGCGGACGAAGCCGTGCTGGCAGGTGGTCTATATTACAGACGAAAAGTTTGTGTGATTGTAACTTTTCAAATCTGGATGTGGGGGATAATCTTCATCTGTGTATAGAATGGGCTTTCTGTATGAACATACTTAGGCTATATTTATTCCGTGGGTTTGCCTGCGTTATTTGCAATACGCGAGGAGTAATATAATAAAAACCGGCCAAGTGCGAGTCGGACTCGCGCACGAAGGGTTCCGTAAGTATTATTATCTATAAAAACCAGCCAAGTGCGAGTTGGACTCGCGCACGAAGGGTTCCGTACCATTATCTATAAAAAACTATTTTATTCTGTGTTTTTAGTATTTGTTGTTATAGCGGCAACAGAAATACATCATCTGTGAAAATTTCAGCTCACGGTGTCAGTGAGATACAGCCTGGTGACAGACAGACGGACGGACGGACGGACGGACAGCGGAGTCTTAGTAATAGGGTCCCGATTTACTCTATGAGTACGGAACCCTAAAAACAGCAAAAAAATTACGTTTGTTGTATGGATAAAAAACAAATTAAAAAAATATATATATTTGTATATTCTGTTTTTTTAGTACCTATTTGTAGTTGTAGCGACAACAGAAATACATCATCTGTGAAAATTTCAACTGTCTGACTATCACGGTTCATGAGATACAGCCTGGTGACAGACGGACAGACAGACAGACAGACGGACACCGGAGTTTAAGTAATAGGGTCCCGTTTTACTCTTTTAGTACGGAACTCTAAAAATCACATTGAACCGTAGGTAAGTATTAGGACCTTCACTACGAAAATATGACACCTCATCTGCTAAGCAAAAAGGGTAAGTTCTCTTAGCTTGCACGTGCAAGTTTTCCCGTGTCATTTATACGAAATGACACTCGGATCCGGGTGCCACGTAACGCAAATGAGACGGCTAAACGGAAGGGTCGAATAGGGTAAACCTACCTTTTAGCATTCTCCAATGCCAATGCTCCTCCGAATTTCAAGGCAATAGTGTTCATAAGACACAGCCGCTGCAAACTGATTGAAACTAGACAGCATAGGCGGAGCGACTTGCCTAAGATTTCTTGCTATATTTTACCTAACTCGTAAATCATTTAAAAACAGCCCTTTTTTGCTCCGGGTTGTCCAGTGCAAACTGATTGAAATTAGACAGCATAGGCTTGCCTAAGATTTCTTGCTATATTTTACACTAGCTTTTGCCCGCGACTTCGTCCGCGCGGAACTCGTTTATATAGTAACTTTCTCCCCCCTTTTCACCCCCTTAGGTGATGAATTTCCAGATAAAAACTATCTTTAGTAAGAACTCTTTGGGAAGGCCCCGGAATTCAAAGTATCTCTATACCAAATTTCATCTCAATCGGTTCAGCGGTTTAAGCATAAAAAGGTAACAGACAGACAGAGTTACTTTCGCATTTGTAATATTAGTATGGATTGTATGAAGGAAAGGGTCATTATGGCTGAGTTGCATGATTTTATAGATTACCTTACTCCGAAAGCCTTTTTTTACAAAATAGACTCCGCCGCAAACTTGGTTTCTATGACCCGCCTCACCATAATAGATGCATGTAGGCGTTTTTCAGTATTATTTTGTATATTTTCATATCACACGGCAGTAAGGACCTTTTCTACTAAACCGTAGGACTAAATTAACTGACTTGTAATTTAAATATTTTATATTAAAAATAAAGATACGTCAACAAAATGTTACATCGAATAGTTTTCAAAATAGCCATAATAAAACGTCTTTTTTACCCCGTTTTAGAAAACATATTCTAAACTACCGCCATAAGGTACCTTTACCCTTGGAACGTCACATACATATATTTACCTATGTAATATTCCTATTCCCCAGGACTCCCAACTACCGCTATACCGTAAATAGGTTCCATCCAATATTTCACCCCCTATTTCACCTCTTTAGAGGATGATTTTTGGGATAAAAACTATCCGTTGTCATTCTCCAGGACTCAAACTATCTCTATACAAAATTTCATCTAAATGGGCTACATCCAAATTTTCACCCCCATTTCACCCCCATAGGGATATTTCCGGAATAAAAACTATCATTTGTCCTTTTCCAGGACTCAAACTATCTTTCAACCAAATTTTATCAAAATGTGTCACAAACAAATTTCCACCCCCAATTACACCCCCTTAGGGGATGATTTTCGGGATAAAACTATCCTTTGTCCTTCCTTTACTATCGCTATACCGTAAATGGGTTCAATCCAAATTTTTATCCACCATTTCTCACCCCCTTAGGGGATGATTTCCTCCTTTCATGTATTCCAGAATAAAAATTATTCTGTTCTTACCTTGGACTGAGACCTCTTTCTATACCAAATTTCACCTGAATGGGTTCTATCGTAATCTTCAAGCCTCATTTCACCACCTCAGGAAATGATTTTTCGGGATAAAAACTATGCATTGTCCTTCCCTGGGACTCCTTCTATCTCTTTACCAAATTTCATCTAAATGGGTTTATCCAAATTTTACCCCCTATTTCATCCCTGAGGGGATGATTTTCGGGATTAAAACTATCCGTTGTCATACTCCGGGACTCAAACTATCGTTCAACCAAATTTTATCAAAATGGGTCACAAACAAATTTTCACCCCCAAATACACCCCCTTAGTGGGATGATTTTCGGGAGTAAACTATCCTATGTCCTTCTTCAAGACTCCAACTCGCTTTACCCGTAAATGGGTTCCATCCAAATTTTCATACCCCATTTCATCCCCTTAGGAGATGATTTCCCTAGGACTCTCCATACCAAATTTCTTCTAAATCAGTTTTATCCAAATTTTCATCCCTCATTTCACCCCCTCAGGAGATGATTTTGCAGGATAAAAACTATGCATTGTCCTTCCCTGGGACTTTTTCTATCTCTATACCAAATTTTAACTAAATGGGATTTATCCACATTTTCATCCCTATTTCATCCCCTTGGGGGATGATTTTCGGGATTCAAACTATCCATTGTCATTCTCCGGGACTCAAACTATATCTATACCTACCAAATTTGGTCTAAACGGAGTCCATCCAAAACTTCACCCCCCATTTCACCCCCTTAGGGGATGATTTCCAGAATAAAAACTATCCAATGTCATTCCCCAGAACTTAAACTACCTCTAAACCAAATTTTATCAAAATGGGTTACATCCAAATTTTCACCCCTCCATTTTACCCCCTACAGGGAAGATTTTCGGGATAAAACCTATCCTTTGACCTTCCCCGGGACTAAAACTAATTAAATACCAAATTTTATCCAAATCGGTGCAGCGGTTTAAGTAGCTCCATACAAATTTCCACCCCCCATTTCAACCCCTTAGGGGTTGATTTTTAGGATAAAAACTACCCTAAGTCCTTCCCCAGGACTCAAACTATCTCTATACCAAATTTCATCTTAATCGGTTCAGCCGTTTTCATGTGATGCGCGGTCACATAAACAGACAAACAGATAAACAGATAAACAGACAAACAGACAAACAGACAAAAATTCTAAAAACTGTTGGAACGTGTTCTGTTATCGATTTTAAGTATCCCTAGCCAATTTTTTTTCGAATATCTTTCATGTACAGACTTTCGACCCTCTTCAGCTTTATTATATGTATAGATAACTCGTAAATCATTTAAAAACAGCACTTTTTTGCTCCGGGTTGTCCAGTGAAAATTCTCACGCGCCACCACTGCTAGACAGCCTGTGGTGGTGCTGGTGATGGTGTCGGTCGATGACGGGAACATAAAAGTCATCACTCATCATCACAACTTGGCATTTATTATTCTAGTAAACAACTAGGTCTAGGTACAATACCGACACAAACAGTAAAATTAAGGCATTGACTTACTTACTATTAGTAAGTTTAGACTGGCGCCCCAGAATTTTTTTCTTGACGTTTTCTAATCAGTCCGCCATCTTGGAAAATCAAAGAGTATGTGAACGTGCAGTAGATGCGTCATTTTTCTGAGTTTAGATTCAGATAAAGCCATAGCGTGATTTAATACATTGTATTATTGAAAGAGTGAAGGGATTGAAAGATTCGTTGCCACTGGCGGGACCCACGGTAGCTCAGTTGGATAAGAGCAATGGACGGATTCCAGAGGTCGTGGGTTTAAATCCCGCCCGTGGCGAATAATTTTTCAATTTTCGTCTTTGATCGAAACTTAGAATTTCGTTAGCGGACGTTTCTGCTTAGTATAAATTAACCATTACACTTTCAACTACTCCATCAAAAAATTATGATCCTAAAACCATTTCCCAGTACAACACTAAGCGAGCCCAGAGCCCGCTTTGACATTAATCCCAAGACTTGGCACAGGCACTAGTTTTACCAAAGCGACTGCCACCTGACCTTCCAACCCAGAGGGAAACTATTAGACCTTGTTGAAATTAGACCAGTTTCCTCATGATGTTTTCACTCCATCAAACAAGGATAAACCCGACTACAGAACAGTAACTGAAAATAGTAGATTGTACAACAAGAGCATAAAACGAGCCATTTAACCTGAGATGTGCCGAGGGTGGATAGTTAGTCGAGGGGTTAAATGGCTAATTTATGCCCGAGTTACACACACTGTTTTTCACGTCGATTGCGAGAAAATAACAAATAATTGCAAAATAAAATAAAATAATAGCTCATTCCCGTCACTTAACTTTTTAAAGTTTTTATGTTTAATTTTCGACACGTTATACTAGACTTAGGTACTTCATACTGCCAACCCATTTAATGGTTCAATACGTTGTAAAATAATAATTGACTCCTATTTTATCTGGTTTTATTAATTTAGTAATGGAAAACATGGATGTGAAGTTTATTAAAGCAAATCAAATGACAAGTTTATTCTACGAAGTTTTATTGTGTGTGTGGCTGTTAGGCCTGATTGTCTTAGTCTTTAAAACAATTTTACTTTGTGCACTAGAGCATAAAAGTGGCATTTTGTGCAGCATACATCCAGCAAAGGCAAACTTTGTGAGCATGAGAAGTGAAAAAGTTTTTTTTTTCATACAAAAGGTACCCGAGCACAAATTCGAATAATTGACATATCATTTATCAAAACCGGTTCAGTATCTTAAACGCTACGGGGTGGAACAAATGTAAACACATAACATAGACAGCTAAAATCATAATCCTTTCCTTTCGGCTCTGCCATAGTCGGGGAAAAACAGCACTGAAACGTAAAAACTACACAATTTTCAGCGACCTAAACATACTTACTTACAAAGGCTTGTTTTTATTCCACTCTTGTCCATAACAGAGCATGTGTCGGCATATTTTTTCGATTATGCCTCGCCGTGGCAGTAAAATCGCGCTGCGATCGATCGACAACTCATTTGTATTCGAGATGTGATCTTCTCAAAATCAAGGAGTATGTGATTCGATTTCTATGCTCTCTGGTACTTTATATGGAGCAGATAAAACTTGATTGTTCAATAGGGTTTAGGACTGGTTGAGTTGAGATTGAAAGAAAACATCAAAGAATGCTTATTCGTTTTTAAACCTTATCTAGATTTCAGCATACAGCTTTATCAGAAAATCGATTGAAATGCGGATACTACATGATAATTTGTTGCTGATTTAAGTATAACTTATTTGACGATCATGATACGAATCCTAATATATTTTATATGAATGCAGATACTTATACTGTAATTTTCACTGGCTCTCCTAGTTATATTTCACCAGGATTAGGTACGTCTTGAGTCATCTGTAATGGGTTTAATTTTTACCTATCCTTCCTTAAACTATTGACGTGTACAACCTTTTGGAAAAAGGATATATCAAATAATTAAATTCATCAAACCGCAGCTCTAGATAGTTCCCCTCCCGTCCACCCAATCGGAAACATCAATGGAGTGTTTTCGCGCGGTTCATACTCAACGCGCAGATGACGCACAGACAACTATCAAGAGTTTTTGAGGGGGTAGTGAGGATAGTATACGCAGTCGGAAGGCATAAGTAGTAGTCATGTTTTTTTAAACTGAAATGCGTAACTAATTAATGTGATTCATCAAACCGCAGCTCTAGATAGTTCCCCTCGCGTTCACCCAATCGGAAACATCAATGGAGTGTCTCCGCGCGGTTCATACTGAACGCGCAGATGATGCGCAGACAGTGTCAAGAGCTCATTGAGTGTAGATGTAAAGTGACGGGTGGTGATGATGATAGTATTAGCAGTGGGAAGGCATAAGTAGCAGTCATTTTTTTTATCAATTAGATGTGTACATGAATAATTTGATTCATCAAACCGCAGCTCTAGATAGTTCCTCTCGCGTCCACCCAATCGGAAACTTACATCAATGGAGTGTCTCCGCGCGGTTCATATTGAACGCGCAGATGACGCGCAGAAAATTGTCAAGAGTTTACTGTTGAGGTCGGGACGTAGAGAGTAACGATAGTATAAGTAGTAGGAAGGAGGCATAAGTAGTAGGAAGGAGGCATAAGTAGTAGGAAGGAGGCATAAGTATTAGGAAGGAGGCATAAGTAGTAGGAAGGAGGCATAAGTAGCAGTAGAGAATAGAATCACTTCAAACGTTCAAAGTTGTATTTAATATGGAGACGGTAACGCAGAGGTTATTTGGGCATAAAATACGTTTTTTTATGAATAAAGTTGATGCATTTTAAATACTTCGCAAATTCATAGTAAGTATATCTTATAAAAATGATGTTGTTAAATCAATTTTCATATGTATCCTCTTTGTCCGTAGGAAACATTCATCGTCTTTATAAGAAAGATCGGGTACGCCAGCCACCTGAGAGCGCACCAGAGACTGGAACAGCAATACGCCAGTAACATATATATTTATAATCCAGATATAAACAGTCGCCAAGAAATCGGCCAGGGTGCCATCATCATCATCATCACTTCGGAAAGTAGAATGACTCAGTTACTTACCTATTTCCTTTTTACACTGCCCAAACTATTTCTATCGAGACACTACGCTACGCCGAATGTATAATACGGAAATATTTGCGATATTCCATAAAAATATTCGAAAGCTATCGACCATCCAAAATGGTATCAATTCAACCTGTGCCTAATCCAGGTAACGGAAGAGAAATATTTTCCGATATCGTAAAACCGAATGAGTTTGGCACAGTAATGTGAGAAAAGCGTTCCATTTACATTGGGACAACCCGAGTTTAAGTATGTAGAACAAAAAAAAATGTATGCGTCATGTTTAATGTTGTAGCAACCTGATAGACCATAATGTAACTTTTGAAGAGAACGTCCCTCAGAGTTATGAAACGATATTCTACATGAAATTTGACATTTGACGTTTCAAATGGTTTTTAATATAAAGGAACGCAATTTCTATTTCGAAACTGACTGGACGCAGAGAATCTCGGAACATATTTAATTTTGAGAAAAGACCAAGACGAGGTAGAACTAAGTAGGTACTTTTCCTAGAAATACACTTACAAAAAGCTATTCAGAAGATAGAAAGTAGCGGAGTCTGAGTATTTGAAGTACCAGGTCCTTTTAGTTGCATGAAGCGGTAAAAGTATTTCAGGTAATAGAGTAAAACTCTACAAAGTCCCGTTTCCATGAAACTAAATATGCATACTTACTTAAACCACAATATGTCTTCGGCAACTAGAAAACTACAGGTGCAGAAATGTGGTAGAATGTTGCTGTCTATAGATACTAATATTATAAAGAGAAAAGTCTGATTGTAAGTTTGTATGTAAGTGGTACTCTCCGGAACGATTCATCCTATTTTAAAATATATATTCACCTGTGTACCTATAGAACTGACTTTCTGTATGGACATAGGCTATGTCCTATCCCGCGAGTTTACCTGCGTTTTTTGCAATACGCGCGCTAGAATTATTATAAACTCATTTACCGCCACGCTACGCTGGTAGCCGCAATCCGTAAAATTCGTTTGTAGCGAAAAGCGCCCGTATTGCTCTGACGCATGTGATTAGCGTCGAATGGGTTAGTAAAGAACAAGGCTAGCAGGTATTAAGAAATATCAAGCTATTTTTTCAAATGTACGAAAGTACCCGTAACCATTTTATCAACATTATGAAACTGTATTTTTCCCGTTTCACTATGATTTTGACGTAAAAACACTAAGTCAGCAGTTTTCCGTGTTGGAGTTACGACTGATCTTATATCTGAGGCCTGCAAGCGATCATCCTGCTTATTGATATCTGTTTCTGGAGATATTTGAATATCGAATTTCAATGTTCTTCAGGGGTTGGTGCGTTGGAAAATTTCAAATGTCACAAGTTTGCTTCTTGTTGTAGACGTTGACGTAAAACTTTTGTGATCGAGATTTATTAACCTACTTCAAAAGAATGCATATTTTATGTAGACATTGTTACGTGTACATTAGCGATAATTTCCCTATTTTAAGGATTCGTTATATGTTAAGAGGCCCCGGAAAGTTAACAAAACCTCTTAATAATTATTGGCACAAATTATAGCAATTTGGGTATTTATTAGATATGACACCATGCGTTGGACAATTGTTAATCTAATAAATTTAATTTGACACCGGAACGAAGATTATTTACGCCATGTTCAAGTAGTTTCGTAAATATTATCCTCCTCCTTGCATCTGTTTCCTCATTACTAAGGTCATATCACTGGAATATTTTCTCTCGGATGATGTCACTCCATCTCTTCCTACCTGAGGAGCGTCGTGAACGGTTGCATCAAGGGCTGTGTGAATTTGGTCTGTCCAGCTTATTGGGATTCTGCCCCTTGGTCGCTTGCCTTCGATTTTCCCAGTAATAACTAATGTCTCGAGGTTATCACTGCCGAAACCGGGTACCGAAAGGCGGTGGACGTTAGCTGGATTGTCCGACATCTGTCTTTCGAATGTTCCACTTTCAATGACTGTCTTGGAAGTTAATTGTGGTGAGTTCCCACGTCCTTCGACATCAGTATTTCGAAGGGATTTAATCCTTCACGGCGACTGATGCCGCTCGAGGTCTCTGGGTGAATCCGGGGGCTGGGTTTTTTACCGCTGCCCAGTGCTCGGCGTTGGCATTTTACGGCAGAAAGGCCTCCCTCTAACCAACACTCCTCTTTTCTCATCAGGGCTTGGGACGGGCTATGGCAGAGTAATATATAATCCATGAGTAGGATATTTGGGATGGTAACGTTACATACATAGGTACACTGCCCAAATTCTGAAATGTCCAGTAAATCCAACATGTGCACTTTCTCATTGGTTCATCTCTAAAAGAGACCTAAGCAATGAAAATATTGTTAAATTTACAGAATGTATAAAAGAACTTAACTTAAATGATGTATATATGGCAAACAATCCGAATGTAGCTTTTAATTGCTTTTGTAACCACATCAAACTGTTCTATAGTTTATGTTTCCCTTTCATTAGAGTTAGAATATCAGCTTATAATAGGCCAAAGTGGGTCACCAGCGGAATAAGAAAATGCTGCAAACGGAAAAGGAATATGTTATGGAAATATCGTTTAGGGCCGACTGAACGTAACAAAAGTCTTTTAAAGCAGTACTCCACAAGACTTAAAAAAGTTATATTTCTAACGCAAAAAGTTCAAAACAATCATTACATAAAAATGCATCAAACAAATCAAAGGCTACTTGGAATATTATTAACAACTCCAAAAACAAACAATTCAGGGAAAATATTTCAGAATTAAACATTAACAATACGATTATTAGCAATCCAACACGGATAGCACAACAATTTAATGACTTTTTCACTGACATACTCGACGTAGACAAAACTGACAATATAAGATTAAATAACCCTTTTACTAATAATGATAATAATTCAAATGATAATGTATTACAAAACAATATAACAATGACATTTAATTCCTCTAAATCTATGTTTATGAGACCAACCACACCCGACGACATCCGTGTAGTAATCAACTCACTGAAACATTCAAAAACCACTGGTTATGACGGCATTAGCTCGAAGGTTGTAAAAAGAGTGGTAAATATAATCTCACCACCAATTAGCTACATTGTAAACTTATGCATCGAACATGGCACTTTTCCAGAAAAGTTAAAGGTAGCTATCCTGCGCCCAATGTATAAGAAGGGTGAAAAAACGTCGATTAGTAACTATAGACCTATAGCCCTGCTACCTGTTTTCTCGAAAATCATTGAAAAAGTAATTTACAATGCTTTAAACAATTACTTTGAAATGAACAACCTTTTTGCACGCGAACAAATGGGTTTCCGCAAGGGCAAATCAATAAATATGGCAATTTTTGATCTACTTCGTGTAATTATGCTTAACATAGACAACAAAATTCCCGTTACTGCTCTCTACATGGATATGACCAAGGCTTTCGATTTTGTTGATCATAAGATTTTATTAGATAAACTTTATAGATATGGAATTCGCGGAAACGTACATAGCTTACTTGAATCTTACTTAACGGGTCGAAAGCCATTTACTCAATTAGACCGTATCTGTACCAAAGCTAAGAAACAAATAACGTATACATCTGATCTTAGGGATACACATATTGGCGTCCCACAGGGTAGTGTCTTAGGCCCACTACTTTTTCTAATTTACATCAACGATTTTCCGCTGGCTATCCAAGAATCTATGGTTCTATTTGCTGACGATAGCACTGTGATATTCACAGGAGAAGACCTACACTACTACGAGGAAAACGTCAATAGATCTCTGCAATCACTCATTGAATGGCTAAACAGGAACAACCTCCACATTAATTTAGAAAAAACTAACATTATGAATTTCAAACAAAGAATTGACAGAATCACTAATTTAAATGTAACTTATAAGGACCATAGGATTAATGAAACGGACATATCAAAATTTTTAGGTTTAAGCTTAGATAATAAATTGACCTGGAAAAACCAAATTGACTCTCTATGTAAGAAGCTAAATAAATTTATTCATATGCTCTGTATCATCTTAGTAAAAAAGTTAGCCAATCTGCAGTCTTAACATCTTATCATGCCTATGTTACATCTACACTAAGGTACGGAATAATATTTTGGAGCAACTCCACAGATAGAGACCTAGTCTTCAAAGGTCAGAAGAAATGTATCAGATCCGTTTGCAGCCTACACCCCCGCGAATCATGTAAACCCTATATTATTAAATTAAATATCTTGACATTCCCATCACTCTATATTTTTGAAACAGCAATGTATGTTAAACAGAACAGTAACCAGTTCTCGAGCTTTAATAGTGCCCGTATGCAGGGTAAGATAAACCATGGACCGTACAAAACTGCCCTACTTTCAAAAAGCATATTTGGAATGGCGCCTAGAATTTTTAACAAATTGCCAAGAGCCATTTTGAAATTCCATGACCCTCATTTATTAAAAAAAGCATTGTTTAAATTTCTAGCTGCCAAAGCATACTATTCCATACAAGAATATTTAAATGACCCTAGCATAACGTAAGCAAATGATAGTATAATTAACGACTTATATCTAGTGTGTAAGTGCATGCTGCATGCTATTTTGTGGCTATTTGTATGCCTTACCAGGCAAGACATAGTGAGACAAACCATAAACTGTAACACCGATGTACATACCTATGTTTAACAAATAAAATATTTTGTATTTGTATTTGTACATACATAGGTACATACAATGAATCAGACCGACTATAAATTAAAGTGTAAGCATAAAAATAGTCCCTATTAGATCTCGCAACAATTTAATGTATTTATTTACTAAGGGCTTCATACTGTAAGTAAACATTGACTCAATTCCCAAAACCTCCGACCAAGTTCCAAGACCCAAAACACAATTTCCCCGCCCGATACCAGCACGTAGCCACTTTGAATTTTTACTCAGAATCTGTTAGCAAATAAACAGGAATGCTTAAACAACTTACAGCGCCGGATCCAATTTTCCGATACATTAGATACCACCCGTTGCCAACCGATTCGAGCATGATTGATTCTAGATCCGACCCACGAATCCAATAGTGATTGATATTTTTTGAGAGCCTGGTCCAAATCTATCTGAGATCATAAACAGGGAACTAGCTTTAGATTGCTTCGATTACCTGTAATGGAATTGAAGTGGGATTTGACTGAATGAAGCCATATATTTAATGCCTAATAGTCACGAAACGCACCTTGGCATTTTATTGTGAAAAAAGTAATGTCGGTGAGGAGGTGCTTGCCTTTTTATTTTCTTATAACACGTTGGAATCAAATCGAAGTGCTTTAACGTATTTTTCCTGAATAATTGCTTTTTGTGAACTATCTCAATCGACGTACAGGTAAAAAACTTAAATACCCTAAAGCCCTTCTTGTATGTAAGTAGTGATGAATATTCGAATAGACATTACATATATATACAGGGTGTGGCCTGTAATAGGAGCAAAAAATTAGACCGTAGATTATTAAGCTTGTGAAAAATTATTTCCACGTGGTTTTATTTGAAAGAAAGGATTTTTTTTTCTTTAAAAGATTATTAATTGTATTGTTTTACTCTTCTGGAATGCTATCAGTAATTTTTTATTTAAAAAAAACTAAAAAAATGAAATAAAAATTAAAAAAATACAAAAATATCTTTTGAAAACAAAAATGCAAAAATTATTCTGACTACCTCTAAATTTTATTTTTTTATTTTTATTTATTTATTTACCTCTAAATCTGCATTGACTGCTGTGCTATTATGTCGTGGTGCCATTACTACTTATACATATACATTACTTGGAGGTCATAACTTTAGATCAAAATTTCTCCGAATCCAAAAAAAAAAAAATGAATGGGACACAAGGGGGCTGCAAATGCTCAAATGCTCTAAGGAAGCGTCCTTTTGAATATTTGCTCCTATTACAGGTATCCTATTATGTATATGAAAAATAAATTAATATTTAAAATATAATAAATAAATAAAACAAATGCCTAATCGAACACGTCACTCCTACATGCAAAAAGGGGGTTTCCTTAAGTAATTAACCTATATTGATAATATTAATGGCTGGTTATGCTTATAGTGTGTTTGCCAGCCGTCGTAGTATAAAAAAACAATATCATATAAATACGCATTTTCATTGCCCAAAAAAAAAACATGGACCTAAGTACCACTTGTGTCATGTTTTAAAAAAAACCGGCCAAATGCGAGTTGGACTCGCGCACGAAGGGTTCCGTATCATTATTTATAAAAACGGCAAAAGAATCACGTTTGTTGTATGGGAGCCCCCTTAAAAAAATATTTTATTTTGTTTTTAGTATTTGTTGTTATAGCGGCAACAGAAATATATAATCTGTGAAAATGTCAACTCTCTAGCTATCACGGATCTTGAGATACAGCCTGGTGACAGACAGACGGACGGACGGACGGACGCACGGACGGACGGACAGCGAAGTCTTAGTAATAGGGTCCCGTTTTACTCTTTGACTACGGAACCCTAAAAAACTATCAAAGTTAAAACTACTTTTTACCCATGTTTTGCTCTTTATTATTCTTTATCCATGGCTATTCAATAAAAATCGACTCGGTTTAGAAGGTATATTAGATACTCTATTTGATTAAACAGCTGAACGGTTCATCAGGGGCCTTTATTATAATTACCCCCGAATATTACCTGATTTGGTCCGCAAAATTCACAGGAAATTAAACCCATAATTTGAAAACCGTCATTTTACTTTTGCCAGTCAGCGATAACGAATCTAAATCTAATTTCTACACACGATTGCTCATTCAAGTCATGAATCAAGGCTTAAACTAATTACAACGAGTCATTTAGTTGATTTACCGCGCCATTTCAGTGAATAGTTCATTAAAATAATTTTCCAGGCGGTGTAACAAGAATTATAAAAGCAATGTGCGTGTAATGTTATTTGTAGTCAAAATGTCTTTAGGAATTTTCGTCTCGCATAGATGGCAAATGCAACCTTCTAAAAACCGGCCAAGTGCGAGTTGGACTCGCGCACGAAGGGTTCCGTACCATTATCTATAAAAATGGCAAAAAAATCACGTTTGTTGTATGGGAGCCCCCCTTAAAACATTATTTTATTTTGTTTTTAGTATTTGTTGTTATAGCGGCAACAGAAATACATAATCTGTGAAAATTTCAACTATCTAGCTATCGCGGTTATTGAGATACAGCCTGGTGACAGACAGACGGACGGATGGACGGACGGACGGACAGCGAAGTCTTAGTAATAGGGTCCCGTTTTACTCTTTGAGTACGGAACCCTAAAAAGCAAACATAGAATCTAAGTCTGACAAAAGCTAACTTGCGTCAGGGCCGTTTCTTTTGTCACTTCGGCTTAAATCAGCCTCAGCACGTGCGCGAGAAGGATGCCATGATTAGAATTTTCTAGCTGTCAAACGTTGGTTTTGTTAGACAGAGGACCTTCTGTATGTTATTACTATGATTTATCCTGTGTTTGTTCTTCCAAGACGTTACCAAGTTCACACTACAGGCAACAATACAGAAGGCTCGAATTCGAACAGCTAGCCTGATGGAACATAGTGGTGACGAGTGTTATTATTATCAACCAAGATTATAATGGGATCGGATTTGGAGGTGACAGTTTGCCATACAAATACGTCAAAGTATTTAATACGAACTGACAGCTATTCCAGTCTCATATTCATTGCACTTGAGTACGGAATACCCATAGAGTTCACGTTTCTAAAGGTAATGACCAAGAAGAAGAGATTGATTAATAATTTTAATTCCGTGCAGTTAGTCATCTTTAGATTTAAGAATTATCCTCTTGTCGGTGGAGTATTTTCCACTTCTCTCTGCCGTACGCCAGCCTGACACGCTGATTGGACACGACACCAGCTTTTTCCTTTATTTGGTCCATAAAACTGCGCTGTGGTCTTCCCCTTCCTCTCCTTCCTTCTATCTTTCCTTCCATTATGATTTTACAGAATTAAATAATATTGATGAATTAAATAAAAAATAAAAAGCCAATTTACAAAAATGCACAGTAACGGAAAAGACCGTAACGGAATCATAAAGCCACGGCTATAATGTTCATTATATTACGCAAAGGGATTCTAGGTATATAGTTATAATCGTATAAAACTTCGAGCGTAAAGTGTCCGATTGAAATGGGAGTTGGTACTAAGTACATGGACACGTTTTATAAACTGGAGCTATGTAAACTAATTACAGACTTAGATATACCTCATGCCTTTGTATATGCAACGTTTCGTTACAATCCAACGTAGTTTTAAAATTAGAACGAAATTCCGTTTGTATGGGAAGGTGAAATTCGGCCTCGCTTACTGCGGCCTCTTAAACCCAATAGTATTATAATTCAGCAAAAAAATGCTATTTTTTTTGTGAGGATTTTGTGTTTATCATACATGTATATATATAATATTATTATTTTATCATACATGTATATGTATAATATTATACATATACACGTATGATAAAAACAAAATAGAATAAAAAGATGATTTCTGGACTAACAATTATTTTAAGTCCTTCCCCAGGACTCTTAACTATCTCCATATCCAATTTCGTCTAAATCGGTTCTATCCAATTTTTCACCCCTCATTTCACCCCCTCAGGAGATGATTTTTCAGGATAAAAACTATGCATTGTCCTTCCCTGCGACTCCTTCTATCTCTATACCAAATTTTAACTAAATGGGATTTATCCACATTTTCATCCCTATTTCATCCCCTTGGGGGATGAATTTCGGTATTCAAACTATATATTGTCATTCTCCGGGACTCAAACTATATCTATATACCAAATTTGGTTTAAACGGAGTCCATCCAAAATTTCACCCCCCATTTCACCCCCTTAGGGGAAGATTTCCAGAATAAAAACTATCCAATGTCCTTCCCCAGAACTTAAACTACCTCTAAACCAAATTTTATCAAAATGGATTACATCCAAATTTTCACCCCTCCGTTTTACCCACTAAAGGGAAGATTTTCGGGATAAAAACTATCCTTTGACCTTCCCCGGGACTCAAACTAATTATATACCAAATTTCATCCAAATCGGTGCAGCGGTTTAAGTAGCTCTATACAAATTTCCACCCCCCATTTCATCCCCTTAGTGGTTGATTTCCAGGATAAAAACTACCCTAAGTCCTTCCCCAGGACTCAAACTATCTCTATACCAAATTTCATCTTAATCGGTTCAGCCGTTTTCACGTGATGCGCGCTCACATAAACAGACAAACAAATAAACAGATAAACAGACAAACAGATAAACAGACAAACAGACAAAAATTCTAAAAACTGTTGGAACGTGTTCTGTTATCGATTTTAAGTATCCCTAGCCAATTTTTTTTCGAATATCTTCCATGTACAGACTTTCGACCCTCTTCAGCTTTATTATAATTATTATGTATAGATGTATAGATACCTAGAATCACCTTGCGTGAAATAATTAAAAAAAGTCTAAAAGGTTTACTACTACTACTAATATTCTAAAATCAACCGTTTTTTACACAATTGCATTCCAACATTTGCTAACGAACACGCTGGTTAAAAATTAAAATTGGAAATACGTTCATGAACACAATTATGTTCGTCCATCGATATACCTACTTAATTACTTATTTTAAGTATATACGAGTATGTACTTTTGCAATAGTAGGTACCTACATCGATGGACTACCTAGGTATATCCAGCTCCATCCCTCACGGAAATATTCAGTCACGGACCCTTTAGCAAATAACAATGACTGATTTGAATGTACTGCGATTGAATACAAATCCGTTCAATAATAGACACAATAATAGACTTGCGGTAACGAAATTTATGCTCAAGTGACAGATCGATAACTTTGTCCTTTTGTGTCTGCAAAAGTGCAAAGTGCGAATACACTATTTACATACGTATCTAGTTTGTTTTGAAATACTGGTATTATATGCTTACTTTTACTGTTTTGGCGTAGAATAGCGGATAAAACTGTTCCTGTAGGTATGCTAATAGAATAGAATAGATTTATTTATTTCAGAAATTATTTTTTGTTCATCCATTATATTGTTAGTATAATCTTAACCTTAGTATTAGCCTCTTAGGATACAATCTATATCACGAGTCCTTTCAAAAAGCTAGGAAAGGCAACTTATGCTTCAGCTTGGGCTGAAAATCGTTGGTATATCCGAGGGGTAATCAGAATCATGTAACGTTCCGAAAGCGCGTCGGTACAATTGAACTGTCAATTTTCCATATAAAAAGTGACATTTAGACCTACCCGACGTTCGTACAATGCGTTACGTGATCGACCTGCCGGAGTCTGTCCAGCTGTCACACTGTCCGGGGCTGTTCTCTTCAACAGGTAGCATTTCTCAATCGATTCTCGTGAAATTTTATAAGCGGGTTCGTTAATTATATGGGTTTTTTTTAGGACAGGTTTGCTAGTTCTACAGCTCACAGCGACTATAGTTTTATTTTTGTGCTGACATTGAAGAAGGAAACTTTAAACCACGTCGTTAAAAATAAAATCTCGTGTTTCCAAACAGTAATATCTAGGTACAGTAAAGCAACAACAACAATACCAATAATTTTTAAGTATTTAGATACTTAATAAAAAACTAATATTCAAAGGTTACTTTTTGCCTTTAACTTGGATTATGTCATGTAAATTTTCTCAAAAATGTCCCGCAAAGTGAACATAACTCGCACATATTGGAAGGTAAAGTGTATAGTTTAAGGCCAGATCAAAATTAAAAAATAAAAAACATTGCAGTCCGCCTGGAATGTTACATATGAATTCCTTTATTTGTCGAGTACCAAACTTATTAAAAGTAGAAACTGGCATATAAAAGACGGCACAGGTCGTATTTAGCCAAATCAAGTCGTATTTTTCTGTTGCAAACGCGACATTTTTGTATGTGTCATAAAAAGATTGCGTTTTTCGGTGGAAAAATACACTTGCGATTCTGTTTTAAAAAAAATATGATGTTTAATTTTATGTAATTTGCAGTATCCTCAATTTGTATTTAATTATAACGCTTGATTTCAATTTAGTCCTTTTTATTCCCCCATTTTTGAGAAAAGCACTATTTTAGCCTCAGCCGGAATGGCAATTGCAGGCTTCGTATTATAATTAAACGGACTCGCAAGCTCGTCCGTTTAAACAAAATACTCAGCCTGCAATTGCTTCCTTCCCGGCCACGGCAATAATATACTATTATACCTTAAACTACTAGTCAGGCACCTATTTTTGTCGAAATTTCAATCCCTATCATACCAAAAGCAGTCAGGGAATCAATCCTCACGTCTACGAATCTAAAGTCAATTCGACGAATTTTCCGTGCCATTTCTTGTGACCTTTATTTTCCCCGGACTTGTATTGTATGTAACTGCTCGACATGCGGCCCGGACGCGCCAGAAAACGCTTTTTCCCGTACTAGTTTTACTGTTTCAACCTTTCCTTTTATATTCAGCCATTCCATTTTACTACTGCGAGCCGTCTAAGGTCGAATGTTAAAAGTTTTACAGCCCATTTTAAGTGTCCGGGTGGACGGATTGACAAATTGACTCAGTTTTTGCGATCAAAGTTTCGAGTCCTAGAGCTCTGAGGGCATTGGGCCGTAGTGATTTTATAGACGTTGACTTTTTCTTGGCGCTTCGAAGTTGAAAGTCTTAGTCAGATACTTGAAACATAAGTATCAGTAGTAGTAATATTCGTTATTGCACCACAACATAATTATGAAAAAAATGATACAGGAGTAGACAAAACACATAAGTTTACAACTACACATAAGTGCCCAGTAGGCATGTTGTGTTATTGCTGATGTGAAACATCACTTAGAGACATTATACTAGTATAACAGACCTGGTAATCTGCAGATAACATTTATTAGGTACACAAATAGAATAACGCTTTTGACAAGAGTGACAAGGGGGAAAATCATAACTGTAAATACACATACCATGTAGAAAGGCAATAACAAATACTTACCTGAGGAATGATTCGGTACCTAGTTATTTCATTGTGATTCGCGCACTCGTGTAACGGTCGCGTGGGTGATACCGCGGGTAACGCACATACACTCACGCATGTGTTACCTACATACACACGCGGATGTGTGCGCAAAAGGGTAGACAGAGCGCATTTAATTAAACTGTCAGTGCCACTTCTAGAAATTGTGGGTTTAAAGAGAGACAAATTGTGATATTGTAGTGACAGGTTGCTAGCCTATTGCCCACAACACAACCCGATCCCAAACTCGACTTTTACGACACCCAGGGAAAGAAGGGAGGTGGTAGCGGTGCTATCCTTACCCGATACCACTAAGGGGAAACCAGGGGGGTTAAACTGATTGCAATTAAATTGCAATGCGAAACGTAGGTACCATTCTCGAATCAACCCCTAAGTGACGTAACGGCGTTTCTACTAAAACGTTCGATTCAATTTCACATAAATCGTTCAACTCAACTCTAGCCACTCTCAACCCACTTAGGACATGTCTAGACCAATCAGATAGAAATCCGGAACAAGTTTAACACATTATGATCACGTACAGCCCGGGCCAGAAAACATCTGAAACGAGATAGCCACTGCTCGTAAATCAATCAGAGAAGGCCGGCCGGTTATAAAAACATCCCCAGACATTCGGCCGAAAAATTGCGGCAGAGGTCCCCAGCAGGCCGATTGCTCGGATTTCTTGGCGATATTTTCTCAGCTTGGATTAAGTATTGTAAAATGTTAATTCCAGTGGGGGTTTCTAGACGATTAATTGTTTTCTTGCAGCGCTTTTTACCAGATTTATATTAACAGTTCGTATGTAAGTGCTTCCAAGTTTGCAAACCATTGCCGGATACTGTTTGAGCTGAAATTTAGCATACCTATGTAAGTTCGGTGACAAGGCGTCAATAAAAGTCTGTGCATTTTACAGAAAATTGTAAGGACTGTCATTGACTAGGCGACCAGATACCGGTTATAGTTACGTACATGTTCGTCGAACGTGTCGGATGCGACGTCGGACAAAGTTGAGCTACTTTGTTTGAAATGTCATGCGATCCAAAACAAATGCCAGTAGGTACTTATATTCAAATAACGAGTATGTTGCCAGTGCAATAGCCATGTCTCCAAGAGAAACGAATTGATAGTCAGCAAAGATAAAGATTAAGTAGGTAAGTATATGTTATTATTTTTTAGGTTAATAAGGACTTTCAAAACATAATTATGTATTTCTGCTACGCAACGCGATTCTAGATTGCACACGGCGAAATAACATTTAACAACACCAATTTCAAAGTTGTATAATTAAAATTATTAGGTACTTTCACAGAAAAGTTAACACACGAGCCAACCGTGTGATAAAGTTAAAAGTTGTATTTAAAATTAATTCAGTAGTTGGTTAAAACGTAATAATTATCAGTTAGTGTGCACTTTACAACGTCGGTTCCCTTGCTAATATTTTCTAGTAAGCCAAAATAAAATGTTCATAAGCGTAAAACTGTCAAAACCATTACAAAAAGAGAAAAGTAGATAAATAATGAAATGGCGTGTTCGAGAAATGTAATGATTTTCATGAAAAATTGCTCTTCACAACAGGAAAACGGCAATATTTATTAAAATTCAAAGTACGTGATCGAATGCAAATACTTGTTTTATAGTGTAACATATCCAATGTTATTTGAACATGGTTAGTAAAAACACCTCTTCTTTCAATAGGAACTAATGTCATTGTTACATGAATAACTTTGACCATCTTTATCGTTACCATTAGCTCGGTGGATTTTACCCTTTTCGACTGTATAATTACTAGGTATTCCTTCGTGGTCAGCATCTTCTTTCGATATTCTACAGTCAGGCATTTTTAGGGTTCCGGACCAAAAAGGTAAAAACGGAACCCTTATGGTGCGCGACTCCGTCCGTCTGTCGGTATGTCTGTCACAAAGTTAAATATCTCAACAACTACCAATGCTATCCATTTGAAATTTGGAATAGTTTGGAATAATAAAGATATATTTTAAATTTCTATAAAAAAGGAAGGATAAGAGGGGGGGGGGGGGGGGGGCAAACATTAAAAGTCTAGTGAGTTGGCCAAGTGGGGTATCATAAGAAAGGGCTTGAATTGCACATTCTAATACATTTTTTCATTTTTTTTCTATAGTAGTTAAAATTTTGATTTACAAAGGAAAATGTACAAATGTGATTACTAAAGTGCATTAAGCTCTTGATAGAGACGGTGCTACCGATGTTGCCAAGTTTCGCGTCGTTATTGACATACATCAAAGTGACAGCTACCACTCACTAAATTCATTCTTTTTTGGGTATCGTTTTCATTTTATTAAAAGGGATCATTTCCATAGAGAAGCGATATTTATCCAAATTTTATTTACAATAATTGTACTTTCATAACAAAGTTTTAACCGACTTCAAATCAGTAGCCAAATTGCTTCAAGCTTGCCTATAAATTTGAAGAGGTCCCTCGATTTCTCCAGGATCCCATCATCAGAACTGGATTTTGGTGACAACGGGACCAATCTGGAAGTATATGCTTTCAAATTTCATGTGCGTCTACAATGCTGGTACTAGAAAGAGCCCAGAGGGCGGTACTCAAGGTAATGACCAAGAAGCCTTACCAATATCCAACGAAACAACTTCTTAACGAAACTCAGACGCTCTCGGTCCGCCAATTATTTATTTTTAGGGTTACCACAATTATGCACCGAAAGACGCCGAACTCTCCCAATTACGCGGTGCTCCAAAGCAAAAGGGTTTTCCGTGTTCCACAAGCGTTGTCGAAAACGTCCTTCGGACGCCGCTTTCCACGATTCCTGCACCCATTTATTTACAATAAAATATCGAAGCTAACCAATATTCAAAACTTGTCTCACAAAGATATTCAGAATATCCTTAGAAAATGGCTGATCTCTCTTTCTTATAAGGCGACTGAAGACATGCTGAAACCCTTACAATAAATAACACATCATCATCACTCATGGACACACACAAACATTCACTCACACACAGACCAACACTCGCACACATACAGAGCATCCCTCTACAGTTTTAAATAAAGTATTTAACTAGTTTCCCTAATGTAAGCTTATTGTATTTTACGAATGTACCTATGTTTAACTTCCTACCTCTCACTGTATTTTTGCGCATCACGTTTGGTTTAAATTCTTTTGAAAATACCTTACAGTTCTCACGACACAGGCTCGACCTAGTGTGAGGACTATAGCAACCCTAATGTTAAAAATCTTAAGCTAAGCTCTTTGTAATTCTTCCTGTCTGTAACTCATTAGGTAAATAAATAAATTTTGTATTTTTGTATTTGTAAACAAAGAATTTTTTTTTCAAATCGGTTCATAAATTACCGAGATATCGCGTAACATACACACATAAAAAAAATACAGACGGATTGAGAACCACGTCCTTTTTTAAAATCGGTTAAAAACCGAAAAAAAACAGTTATTTTTATTGCTGAATTTGAATTGGGTTCATATACTCCTAATGACCTCCAGAACGCGTGGTTAAAATCTGTAGGGTTATTAACACCCACGGTGTATGTAATTCGAATTAATATTAACGTAAATATTACCGGAAAGGTATAACGAGACCTCTATCTAGCGTATCATTTAATATTTAAGTTAGTAATTTAATACTTTTGTGTTGAATTTTTTTCTCTCAAATTTATTTGAATGTATCCTGAAAGTACCTTCTAGCAAATAAAAAAAGAATTGTCGAAATTGGGTTCACCTGATAAGGAATTATCTCTGAAAAACCAACATATATTTTTTTCTTAATAAACGTGGTGAAAGTTTGTACGGAGCCCTCGGTGCGCGAGAAAGACTCGCATTTGACCGGTTTTTTTATTATTTATTAAATAGCTTTATATACAGCCAAGGCCTTATACAATCTAGTTGTGGACGCCCCAGCGGGCGTCGTCTAAAGGATTTCATGCGACGCCCCTGCGGCGTCGTTGGACTTGGAGTCGGTCAAGAGTCCGAGTTAACTTACTATTTATTAACAACATGAGTATTATAAATGTCAAAATCATGAACTATCAAACAGTGTTCATACCAGTGAACGATAATATCTAGAAGTCTAACTAGCGCCGAAAAGTGGCCCCACAAAAAGGATGCCCTTATAGGCGGGGATTAAAAAGGATGCCTGGCGGCCGTTCAGTTCGAACCAGGGACTGATTTCGGTTACGGTTATACCGGTTTGAAACCGGTATTCCATTATGGTACCGTTATGTCGTAAAGGTTATGCGCGCCGCGCGAACATAACGGTACCGTAACCGTTGTGAAATAACGGTTAGCGGTATCAGTTTTAAACGATACCGTCACCTTTATTATACCGGTATTATAAAGGTTATCGAGAAAAGTAGGCGAGCTGGCACTCTACAGAGGAAGCATTGGCTACTAAACATTTAAAGACAAAAAGACAAAGCGGCAGAGCCTTTGCCGGCGGTTTGGCAATAACACCAGGCCAAAGTCGATATATCGGTACCTTTAAAAAGCGGTTACGGTACCGGAAAAAATAAAGGTACCTTTATATTTCGGTAGCGAAATATAAAGGTTCCGCTACCGAAACCGCTATTTGACAACCGATATGACGTCATACCGTTAAAATAGAATACCGGTATTTTTCGGTTATGCAGTCCCTGGTTCGAACATGGCCACCGTGTCAAACTGTTAAATAAACCAAACGTTCGGTTTCAATAATTATGCATTGTTGTGCCGTAAAATGGTATGTGAGTCGTTCGGACAAGCACAACAAAAAAGATGGAATCACTTTTCACAAGTTAATACAGCGATAAACATATTATTTTGAATTTATTGTTATGTATAGGGATGGTATTATGCCAACAGACATCATTACTTTTTTTAATAAGTTGGTTTCTATTTTAACCATTGAATATCTTATCAATATGTTGTAGTTTTTATCGATGCCTTTCTAACTTTTTATATAGCCTTTTATTTCAGACACACATTCTTAATTACCCTAATATATCACACTTTCTTATCTTCTGTGCGTCAGTTTGCCAATCGGCAAAGGCCTCCTCCAACCTTCTCCATTCCTTCCTATCTTGTGCTACTCTGCTCCATGTTACTCCAGCAACCTGGGTTATGTCGTCATCCCATATTTTTAATGGTCGGCCTTTCTTCCTTTTGTTTCCTCTGGGGTACCATTGAGTAACACGTTTGCTCCATTTGTTTTCTCCTCTGATAATGTAACCAGACCATTTCCATTTCAGCCTCCTTATTTTTGTTGTTATATCCTGCGTCTTGGTTTTTGATCTTATATTGGCTGTTCTAATGCGATCAGCTTTTCGGATACCTAGCATGCTCCTTTCCATTGCACGTTGGCAGCATTCTAATTTGTAAGTACAATGTCTAGTCATGGCCCATGTCTGGCTTCCATACATCAGGACGGGTAGTATGCAGGTATTGAAGAGATTTCCTTTTATTTTGTTGTGGAGATTTTTGTCTTTAAAAACTTCTTTTAGACTCCAATACCTTTTCCATCCATTTGCTGTTCTTCTTTCCAGTTCTTTAGTTAGTGTGTCCCTCGGAGATATTATTTGGCCTACCTATGGAAATGCTGGTTTTTTCTCCATTTGTCATTACTTTCGTTTTCTCATAATTAATTTTTAGCCCCACTCTTTGACTTTTCTCCGACAACCCGTTTATCATACTGTCTAGCTCTTCACATGTTCTGGCAAACAGCACAATATCGTCCGCGAATCTGAGGTGTGTGAGTCGGTGCCCATCTATATTCAACCCATATTTATCCCAGCATAGGTTTCTAAATACCATTTCTAGGACCGCAGAAAACAGTTTTGGGGACAAGGGATCACCTTGTCTCACGCCCTTTTGGATCCTAAATATGTCTCCTTTCTTTTCAAGCTGGATACTCGATGTGCTATGTTTGTAGACATTTTTGATTAAGCGTATGTATTTGTGGTCTACCCCTTGTTCCTTCAGAGCGTTCCATATCTCCTCGTGTATAAGTGAGTCGAATGCCTTACTATAGTCAATAAACCCTATATAATACGTAAGTTAGTATTCGTTGTAAGCCTTTCTAACTATAAAATGAAAAAAAATGTTTTTAGATTTCCAACACATCCAATCAGAAACGAAATATGGAATGAAGTTTGAAACGACACGATTCGAAATGGCATGCCAAAAAAGGGATGTTCTTTGTTATTTACATTTCATCTTGCATTCATTGCAAATAAATGTTTTGGTTATATTTCCTCTTTCAAAGATGTGACTGGTGCATTTAAATACGATTCTTGCAGCCATCAAATTCTAATAATTAAAAGCGCAATAGAACAGTTTTTAGTGATTTAGCTGCACTACACTGCTAAAAAAGATTCCTTGATTTAGTCATCAACAGGCATCGGACTTTATATCGCACGATAAGACGTTAGCGAGCAATGGAGTGGACATTAGCAATAAAATTCAACTCGAATTCATACTCATTAATTTAATTCTAAAATGCCTTTCAAAAAGCAATCGGATTCAAATTAATAATAACATTATTTTTCTATTAGTTTACAAACTGATAGACAGCTTTAACTATTTTAATATACAACTATACATACTCTGATACACAAACTACATCGCTGCGATAGACCTAATGGCATGTACTGACCGATTATTAAATTGAATAGTATGTACCATCTGTCATTCACTGACGATTCCAGACGTGTCAATTATTCACAAGTGGATATTTGATCATCAGAAAATATGGAAAAAGTCACAGTCGCACTCGTAAATTTTATTGCTAATATTGACTCCATTGCTCGCTAACGTCTTATCGTGCGATAAAAACTCCGATGCTTGGTCATCAAGACAAAAGTTAAATAAAGTAACTTTATTTAGAGGAACTTGAGATTTAGGTCTCATTACTTATCTCGGTACCGATTTTTTTTTCGTAAACAAACGAAGACATGTTGAAAATGGAAATATATCCATATGTAAAAATATAGATAAGTAGCAATGTTTGCGTATCTCTGCTCAGCCACCGTGTGGCCTACTTGTATTATATTGTAAATAAATAATGTGTTATTTTCCCTCGTGACTCAGCCCTACTTCTTAAAAAAAATATCACGCGAACGTTATCATAACTAAGTTGATTCTTGTTGCATGTAACCATTCAACAATTATCCGTTTTCGTTGTCACTGTCACATGGCTGTCGTCCGACGTGACGCACGACGGCTAATCACAGCAATGTAATTTCCTAAATTGACCAATCGCATCCATTTGTGTTTGGTAATTAAAATAGGCTGACATTTTGAATAGCAGTGATTGGATACGTAGTTGACTATGCGCATACCGGGTTTTGGGTACGAGTTTGGGTAGAAATTTGTTAGGAGCTCGTGTTCTATACATTTTAACATTCACTGGTTCATACTTGTCTATCGTGACTACGCCAGAACCACTCGTTTTTAGCTACCATTCGCATTTCGCTGCGGCCCACAAATTCGCGATAAAGAAACAATTTGTATTCAATAAGCCTTCCGCTGGGAGGGCCGGAGATATTGCTGCATTGCCAATTTTATGTACAACGTATTGAGAGGCACGGGAATGAACCCATTGACGTTTACTACAGCTTAACCTGCGGGTTTATGTCTCGTATGTTGTGTCTTAAAAGTGAACTCTCATACATAAAAAACCCGAAGTACTTAGATGAACGTTGATTCGTAATATGTATAGCCAACTGTACACACCTGACTACTTTCTATGACACTATAATTGAGTTATTTATCAGTTTCATTTCACCCCCATTTCACGGACATACAAAAAATGTCACCTTGACTACAACGCGTAGGTACTAAATGGTACAGTTAGTAGCAGCCGAAGTAGCCAAATATTTCGGTACCTACACGTCTTTATTACTGTAAGAGTAAGGATGGGTAACGATATATTTGGCTACTCTGGCTACTAACTATAAGATGCTGACGGTACGGTACGGAAAGAGGGCACCATCTTCGTTCCAAAAGATTTGTTCTTGGGGCTGTAAGTAAGGCAACTCACGAAGAGGGATAATGAAGGTGTTTCTTGCTTGACCCCTATGAATCTTAAGAAAATCTGTAGATTTGAGGGTGCAAGTTTTAGTAGGTATCATATCGGATACCTGATGAATATTTGGCAGCAGAGTAAAGGCGATCTATGATTTGTGTGAAGAGTTCTGTTGATAAATCTGAATAACCGACGCTCTAGTTCCAGTAGTCGCTCTAGTTATCTTGTACAGTACCTATACAATCTACTACCGTACAGAAAATGTGAGAAAAACGTTTAGCTTATGTATGACATTCACATACGATTTCATTTTACCTGGCCTGTGGAAAAGTTTTTGGATGCTGCCTAGTTCTGTTTCACTATTGGTAATTTTTAACACCCGACCATTGATTTAATATATAAATCAATGCCCCTGACGCAAAAACAGGGGTGTTATAAGTTTGACGTATCTGTCTGTGGCATCGTACCTCCAAAAGCTGCCATGATCGAGATGGTTCTTAGCTTTGTATCAAGAAAATCGGTTTACCAACTTTTCTTAGCTGTTAGATAATTAAAAACCAAACTATTCAGCCTAAGAGCCTGCGTTTGTGTACTGTTTATACGTGGATAGTCGAAATCCAAAGTCGAATGTTTTTACTGTGCAGCTTCTATTTTAATCTAATATAAATAAGCCCAAACACAAAAATCAGACTACAGAAAACGGAACTAAGTGCCTACTTATTACTTTTATCTTTTCCTCAGACTTAAATTTAATCAGATCAGTATTTTATAAGCAATCTTGTACCCGATCTGCCGTTTCAGACGGTCTAGCCTTACAAAAGGGGTATCAAATGAAACCCGACTCTTCCCGAGCGCTTTGTTGACTGCAAATCGAATGCGAGGCCGATTATGAAAGGGTGTTTCAAAGAGTAATTTGACACGGAGTACAGGCTGAATTCAGATGAGGACCCTTGTCAGTGTTCCGTTGCAAAGAAACTAACAATTTGTAGTGGATACAATCTTGAGTTAAAACTCTGAAATCTCTGAAATGCATTCGTTTGAAATAGAGATATTTAATCCGTTTAAGATCTAATACAAAGGTCAGTAGCATAAACACATGACAAAATTCGTTGACTTGATAACTTGACCTGCCGCTTAATTGGTAAAGCAGTCCTCCTCGTACAGTCGCCATCACATACATCGGAGCAAACAAGCAGCTCAAAAACATCGGAACACACCTCTATTTTCAAGGCATTAGGGTGCATGTACCGATATTTTTGAACTCATATAGTGTACCTATGTGATGTGTATATGTGATGGCGACTGTACAAGGCAAAAGGGATACCAGGTTGGAGTCCTGTTGGGTCGATAATTTTTGTCGGTATGTTTGATTTGGTTGCAATATATTAAATCATCGTTCAAATTTAGGTATACTTACTTTGAGTTTTGGCTGGCCCTCAACCCGGGTGTGCATTAGCCTGAAAGACCGGACCGACAGCATGCGTGGGATGACGTGGGAATCAAGAGGGTGTTTGAGGGCCTGGTGAGGAGGGCGGTGGGTGTGGACAGGGCTAGGCTGTTGGCGGTGTCGAGACCAGAAGCCGGAGCGTGGTTACGGGCGCTGCCCTCTCTGCACCTGGGCACTCTTCTCGACGATGATTCGATGCGGGTGGCTGTGCCTCTCCGCCTGGGTTGCGATGTTCGTGAACGTCATCTATGAATCTGCGGCACCACGGTGGAGTGGAGAGTAATGGTCACAACGCCTTGAGTTGTGGTCGATGTGCCGGCCGATTCCCGCGTCACCACGCTCTCGATGATATTGTGCAGACGGTAAAAGACCTGATGGTTTGACCCTGGTATAGAGGGAAGTGCCTTCTCTGGGACGCTACGTGCACTCTCGCGTCAGCACTTTCGCGGCCTCGCACCTCGGTCACACCACGTGCACGACTGGAGCCGGCTGCTGAGATGGCGGCTCTTACGAAGCGAGACAAATATGACTGATATGACACTGGAGAGTTATTTATTTGTCCCGCTCGCGGTAGAAACGACCGGTTGTTGGGGTTCGGAGGCCAGAAAATTTGTCAAGGAGATCGGGCGCTGTGCCGTCTGGCGGAGGGGTCATGACCCCCATTGCGGGTCATTCCTGTTGCAACGTCTGTCCATCGCTATTCAGCGCGGCAACGCGGCGAGCGTGATAGGCACCTTTCCACGGAGGTGGCACAGGGCGGGCTTTCTGACTAAGTTAATATTGTACCTTTTTAACCGTCTTCAAAAAAACGGAGGAGGTTAAATTTATACTAAGCAGAAACGTCCGCTAACGAAATTCTAAGTTTCGATCAAAGAGGAAAATTGAAAAATTATTCGCCACGGGCGGGATTTGAACCCACGACCTCTGGAATCCGTCCATTGCTCTTATCCAACTGAGCTACCGTGGGTCCCGCCAATCGCAACGAATCTTTCAATCCCTTCAGTCTTCTAATTAACCTTAAGGAGGCTCGTAGCGACATCTACCGTGAAGTTGTTACAAACTTCTGATACGGCACCAACGTCCCAAGTTACATTGAGAATCGTTAGTAACAATGCGCTACTCCATTTTAACAGTAAATTTATACTAAGCAGAAACGTCCGCTAACGAAATTCTAAGTTTCGATCAAAGAGGAAAATTTAAAAATTATTCGCCACGGGCGGGATTTGAACCCACCATTCAAATCCCGCCCGTGGCGAATAATTTTTAAATTTTCCTCTTTGATCGAAACTTAGAATTTCGTTAGCGGACGTTTCTGCTGTTTTGAAAGTAAATTATTATATCAATGGAAAACTGACGTTTGAGTTGATTCCAAAAATACACAATAGATTTGCTTTACAATATTTATATTTTTAATATAGTTAAATAATAATTTTAATTAAGTATTGTGAAGAAAATAATGTAACGCTTCCCAATTTCCGTACAGTCGACCAAAAATGTGGTATACCACCCCATACCACCCTACGGTCGAGGTTCATTTGAACGTCATGAAACAACAAGGTCGATTCCCACTTGCAATAATATTATGACAGTTACCTTAGCGACAATCAGATCTCACAGAAACTTTTGTCAAAACTGGTAGACCACTTTCTTAGCCGACTGTACCAAGCATTTTTCAGTGTTGCTAAAATTGCAGTACTCATACCAAGCCACCGAGTAATGCTTTCTAACATCGCAAAGCCCTAACTGCAATTTATGAAACATTAAAAAGACATTTAAGTTTGGAACACCGCGTGCAATCGGCTGCTTTGGTGAATAAAAATGAGTTGTTTGAACTAATGCGACAGACATTAAGCATTCATCCTGCATTCCCCTACGTGCAGTGCTGCATTATGCCCTTCTAGTCTTGCATTCCGTGTTGAATGGTCTAATAATAATATAAAAATAAAATAAATATAGCAGAGATAAGTCCTTATATAATTAAATGTTCAAACTTCGGTTTAAATTATTTACCCCGAAGTTTGAACATTTAATTAATTTTTAAGAATTTGACTATAGCGGTCCATACACAAAGGAGCGCGCGCGATAAGTAAATAAAACTGTTACCTGACTACGGAAAACTATCTGAAAAAATATAATATTTTTCATACAAAAGGTAGCGTATAAAATCGGTTGGGTATCTTAAACGCTACGGAGGAACACACGTGCCCAATACCAACATTTTTTTTTTTAATAGCCTATATTGTGTCCCACTGCTGGGCAACGGCCTCCCCTTTTTTCCGCCACTTGTTTCGATCCAGTGCTAGTGTTCGCCAATCTGTACAAAATGTGTCAGGTCGTCCCGCCATCGCCTTTTCGGTCTGCCTCTACTTCGAAAGCCATCTTGTGGGGTCCATTCGGTGGGGCCAATACCAACATAGACTGCTAAAATCATAACCTTTCCTGTCGTATCAGCCGTAGTCGCCAGTTGGGCAACAACATCATTCAATTCGCAACGACGAAGAGTGGACTGCGCCTTCGTAAATGATCACGATCTGTAAAATATATTAGAAATCGCACGGCAAACTTATTCCGCTTGGTAAATACAGCCCAAAGAAGTTAGGCTGTTCTATTTTATCCAGAAAACAATCCCAAGAGGTAAGTTTTGTTTATTGATAATTTTGTCATACTTGACTTGATGTGGGAGAGGAAAGTAATTATAATTTGTAATTAAACAAACGTTGGAGTCACTTCAACGAGTTATTGATGATTGTGCAAAAACAATCTCAATCTTAAGATTATAAGAGCTTATTTGAAAAGGTATGTTTACGACCACGTTCGATTACTGGATAATATGAAAGAAGTCTTATGAAGACAACCTGAAACAATAAAATGTTTCAAAAACTAACAATTTTTGAATAAATTAAAATGTATGGAAAAATATGGCAATTGTTATTGAGATAAGTTGCCCCATTTATCCAGCTTCCACTTTATGTCCGTGACTTGTGTACAATACTGCAGCTGTCAACTTTTGTGGAGACATATAGGGAAATTCATCAACCAAACTTTGAACTGAATGTGCACTATGCATCAACTACTTGTTTTCAACTCAGAAACATGCTCCATGTATTTTATGACAAATTTCGTCAATTTAACTCAAGTTTGAATATAAAATCTATTCCTCGTATCAAAATATGAGACGCTTTTATATTATAAAGACGCATTTTTATTATACATCACTTTTATAGTAGGTAACAGATTTTTTTTAACTGAACTATTTTCTTCTGAATAGTTTTTTATAGTTGATATAACCAATATAAACGAAAAACTCACTACCGCTAAAATTCACTAAATCTTTTACATTTTTGTTTACAATTCCGCCATACTTTAACCTGTCACATTAAATTCCAGTCATTCCATCCCTGGAAAGTCTCATCGCAAATGCATTTAGACGGGTCACAATCGCAACAATCAGTTTTCTGGTTGCATGTAGTTGTAATAGCACGCTCTTTACAAGGAACGCAACCTACAGAATTAGCATCAAGTTGTACTCCTTTTGTAACTTTGCCGTCAACAACCATGACTATTTTGCCATTAGAAGACATTATTAACCAACCAAACCGATGTTTTAGTTCTGTGCCCCAATTCAAGTGAACGGTAAGGTTACACTCCGATATTTTCTTGACAGGTAACAAGCCCAGCCATGACGTTAACAAATTTGCAATAAATGGTTCCGCGGCTCGGTTGTTGAAAGTGACGGAATACTGCCCAGATGATATTTTATTCAAAATAATCAAAAGGTCAGCTACTAAATGATCTTCATCTTGAACTTTCATTCTTATGTTTTCACCCAATAGTAAACCGTTTTCAAGCTTTCTCTCTAAACTAATTTGCTTAGGATGTAGTATATTTCGAGTTACTGCATCGCAAGTAGATAACTCTTTGTACAGATTTTTAAATGATGTACGACATTTGTTAACTGAATATTTCTCTTTTTTGAATGCCTTAAAGTCTAGATCTTGGACAATCAGTTTTACGTTTCCTGAATCGGATTTCGTTAATAACGCATTATGATAATTTTGCCAACAATTACAGCCTTGATCAAAATCTATGATGCGTGTCCCTGAAACAGTTTTATACATGTTTACCGAGCATTTACAATTATCATACAAAGAATCGTTTATTACTTTTTTGTAACATTTTTCAAATTCCTTCTCTAAAACAAATTCAAAGTTACCAGAGCTTGTTCTTCTTATTATAGTACACTCAGGATCTACTTCCATATTTTTTACTCTTACTCGAAACAGCTTTTCTTGGGGAGTAAAGTTGACAGTTTTATTTTCCGTTGATTTAGAAACATTTTTTAAAACTATATTTATTTCTCCTGGTGAACCTCGCTTTAATATAGCATTAGGTTTTGCATTATTTTCACAAATGATCAGTTTATACATTGAACTAGTTTTTAATAATGATACAGGATACTCTTCCATGTTACTTGCGATATCACCAACATGTGATATCTTTCTAACATTCAAAGCCATGTGTCCAGAATTAGTTTTCATCAGTTCTGCGTTCAAATCTGCTTGTGTTCCATTTTGGCCTACAACTGTTACCGGTAGAGTCGTATGTTTTTCGTTGAACATTTTCTTAAATTCTGCTTCACTCGGCACCATGACTTCGTCAAGTACGCAACTTTTTGAACCTGAAAACGTACATTCCAGAATAAATTGCTATTTGAAACAGACAACCTCAAAGGAAAACGTGGGAGTACAAAAAACATAAATAATTAATTATTGGTTGGTACTCACTTCAGAAAATTGAATTTTACATAAATCAAAATATTTAAAATAAAACCCTTACTTTTGTAAATATACATTTAATATTTAATTAGTTATCTACACTGACATATAGACATGAAAATGTGTGCCTCTTAAATAATCCTTCAAAATTCTGGGTTATAAAAAAGAAGGTTGTATAAAAACAAAACACAATTATCTGTCATTTGTGAAAATTACGTCTTTTTGTGAGTTTCAATTGATTAGGCTTTCATGGCTAAATCTAGATGTATTATTAGGTTCTTGCGCAACTTACTGTCCCAAACATTTTTATTTCATAGGTCCGAATACTTCTTCAATCATTTCGTTATGAGGATGATGGAGATCTAAAATAACGAAAGATCATTCATAAAATGTAAAAATAAAAACTAATTTGTACTCCCACGCAAATTTTTCATTAGCTCATCAATCTCATCATCACTCTAGACACATTTCGTTAGGTAAGATAAACGGCCGAGTGCTCGACAATGTACTAGTATATGGCATGGGCACTCTATGTGAAAGTGACAATGCTTAAATTCGAATGAAGAAAAATCCTCTTACATAGTTCAAATTTAACCCATATTGCTTTGACATAATGTGCCCATGCCATATACTAGTGCAGCATCGAGCACTCGGGCGTTTACTTTACTTACGTTGAAGCAACATTTGGGTACAAGATTGAAGAAACTGTAGATATATTTCTGACACAAGTGTTCAGAGATATATTTGACCCCTCTTTAGCTTCGACGTCGTATTTAATGGAAATGTGCCCGTAGATAATAAAAATAACTACTTACTTCCGTAACAAACGCAGTTACTATATCCACCGCCACAATCACATGGCAACTGCAAATAAACCATTATTGCGTTTTTAGAAAAATCACAGAATGGGGAATGGATGAAAATTTTAGAATTGCCTGATTTTTATTTTGGTGTTAGGAATAACCTTCCTTAGCACCAGAAAAAAATTGCAAACTTTTCAGGTGCGTCAATTATTTTTGAAAAATATAAACAATTTCCTCACTTACGTTTTAGATTTAGGACGGCGAATGAGACATTTTCCTTGATTCGTCTTATATTACAAAAAATATCTTAAAAATCCGTGGTAAACTGACACTGGCAATGATATTGACAGCTGCAGCAGCTATATTTGTCATTGCCAGGGTCAGATATTCAAAGTATTTTTTGTAATATGAGACGGATCAAAGAAAATGTCTCATTCGCCGTCCTAACCCCAAAACGTAAGTAAAGAAACTGTTTATATTTTTCAAAAATTATTGACGCCGCTGAAAAATCTGCAACTTTTTTCTAGTGCTAAGGAAGGTTATTACTATCACCAAAAAAAAATCAGGCATTTCTAAAATTTTCATCCATTCCCCATTGCATTGGGGAAATTCCAGATCATCATCTGTAATTCCAGAACTTCAATGTGACAAAAAACATGAATTGTTGTGGTCTCATTAGAAATGGACAGGATCGAGCCGCTATTCTGATGAACAGCGATTTTAATTAAAATCAACCCACGCGTTTTATCCCTAGAGTACAAAGAAACACACATACATACATAGACTGTTAAATACATTAACAGGCAAAAAGATGATGTCAGCTCAACTCAGTGAACTTAGGTCGAGACCAAATGAAATAGAATGGGTTATGGGATTGCTAAATATTACAATATACCAAAACCAGTCTTCCTCGCGATCACAGTAAAGATATGGCTACAATTAGTAAAACAAATCCGTACTTAACGCCCGATGCGACGACGCACTCACACAGTCACGCGTTGATAAAGTAAACTTTAATGCAAGTTGGGGTTTCCACGATACATTAGTCCGCGAGCCTCCCGTGCGCCTCATAGAACTGGTTTTAAGGCCTGAATCACAGGCACGGCCTGCGGTAGCGGTCAATTGTAAATTTGACAGTTAATGACAAGTTTACTATTGACCGCTGCGGCCAGGCCGTGCCAGTCTGCGAGAGGCATAAAAGGAGCGCAGGTGGAGAACTTCTTAAGCGACGCTAGTTGATATAGGTACCGCTTTAGCTAATATATGTAATGTGTCGCGACTGTTTAGTTAGCAGATCGTTAAATTCGTGCATTTGAGCCATGTTTTCGCCGACTTTTAATGCGAAATTTTCCATTCCTTCAAAACGGATGCTAGAATTTCGCATAAAAAGTTGGCGAAAACATGGATCAAATGCAAGCAGCATAATATAACCTACAGCCAGATGCAATCGAATATAAGTAGACGACTTTCGCCACTGACCTGGGTAAATGATTCAAAATCAGTGGGTGACATAATTATAGGTGCATTAGTCTTGTGCCCTCTAGTCCCACAAGCCCTGCTGTTGAAAGTATTGCCGAGCGCACATCGAGCCATTTTCATATTACTACTGAACGTGCAAGACTTCTCCGCGCACGGAGCTGGTTTCCAACTCTTCGAGAGTTTGGTCGCGATGTCGGACTTCTCCACGTTGCCGCACAAGGGTCCGCAGGGCGTTTTCTCTTTATGAGGACATGTTGACAGCTCGCCCTGAGTAAAGAAATATGGTACGGTACGATTTACGTATTTAGAATCAGTCAATGAACCATTTTTTTGATGTCAAATCAACTACCACATGCACTTTTACATATACTAGCGATCCGCCCCAGCTTCGCACGGATTTATATGTATAAAATAAAACATACATGTATTTTACATATAAACCTTCCTCTTGAATCACTCTATCTATTTAAAAAACCCGCATCAAAATCCGTTGTGTAGTTTTAAAGATATAAGCATAAATAGGGACAGACAGATAGCAGGAAGCGACTTTGTTTTATACTATATAGTGATGATGCACATCATGTTCCAGTCCACTGAACCTGAGAACTTTGAGCCCTCGCAATACGGCTCATAATAACCACCGGCCAATGGCCACCGTCTAGATTAGTAAGAGATCATTTCGTTCCTGGTAGTCTAATTCATAATGGAGTATTATGTCAGCTAACGAAGAACTGGTATATCAAGCCAAACTCTATAATTGGTATGATGATTAGAAAGAATCAGTCACACAAAAGAAACACTAACTATATCTTTCTTATCCTCATCAAGCTGCCCACAAGGCGTCGGATCTGATGGAGGCGGTGGAGCCTTCCTTTTGCAAATACAATCCTTAGGGCCTTTCGGACAATTGCATTCGTTAGTGCCACCCCAACGGGCACACGGCTCCTGGAACACAAACGATTCAAACGAATTTAATAAACATTATAATCAGTTTCATAACATTTTTAAACTTCATTATGAAAGAGGAGAAAATAGATGAAAACGTAAGCAATGAAAAAGAAAATGCTTAAACGAGTTCCATTGAGATTTAAGAGGTCAAAAAAGCTGATGTTTACATAAAATTTTCATCGTGGAGTCACTAGCTAATTCAATGGATTATGATGGATAGGGTCAGTCAAAAAGAAAATCGTGGATAATTCTAGTGCTGAATTTGGCTTTCAGTGGCAAGCACTTTTCCTCAACAATAAAACTAATATATTTACAAACCTTTCTTGAATCTGTCCCTTTATCAACTTTTTGGGGTTTTTCTGCCTTCACTTTGGTTAAGCATAGCAACATCTCTTTATAAGTTTCTTGATCCATCTGTTAAAAATAATTATTGAATTATGACAAGATTCTCATGCTAAATTGTGATTATAGTGACGAGATCCCAACTAGCACACTAGCGTAAATTAAAATAACCTGTAAGAATATCCTAATAGCATTATTATATCGGTTCCATCCAAGTATTAAAGTGTTAAAATGCCTGTCAAAAAGGTGTTAGAGCTAGCTCTAACATCCTTGTAACCACGAAAAAGGCCCTCGATTTTACAGCTAAAGGTTTAAGAAAACCTGTAGAGCAGTGTTATCTGATACCCATAGTGTTGACCAACCCTCTACAAACACAGTAATACCTGTTAAAGTATTAGCTGGGAGTGAATTAACACTCTTGCTCTCGCACAAAGGTGAGCCCCTCGGCTAAGAATGATTTATCAGTAGGTATCACTTATAACTTTATTAGACCTATTGAACAGTTTCAAGTCAGCATCTTACTTCTTATAATAAAATTATGTGACAAATATAGCTTACCGACAAATGGCGAAGATAGGTATTAATATATTTGACAGGAGTTACTAATTTAAGTGATTTGTGTTTGTGAATTTAATTAAGTGAAAATACTAGGGTATTGTAACTCAGTATGGGGTGGAGCAGCAAAGACCATCCTTATCAGCTTGGAAAGGGCGCAGCGATCTCTTTTAAAAGTCGCATTCCGAAAACCATTCCGGTACCGCACTACAGACCTCTACATGGAAGCGAATGTCCTGACGGTCCGACAGCTGTTCCTTAGAAAGGTCATGCTTGCATACGGCAAAAGACACGACAAAAACTTTGACGCAGACACAAGACGACGTCAACGCTGGAAAACGCCCAAGTATACATCCAGATTTGCCCAGCGTTTCAGCCAATTTATCTCCCCTCTTGTCCTAAAGACCTTCTGCAAATTTTATACAGCCCGTCGCCCCCCTAGTAGAAGCACTCTAACCAAATGGCTGCTGCAACACGACTACAGTGAGACTGAACTGCTCTTAACTGTTCTCCGTTAATTTAAAGCTATATTATATTTTTAATCTCACGAGTAATCAATTGCTTATTTATTTATTTACTTACTTATACCTTCACTTCAAAATACTCATGATCACACACGCACTCTCAGACTCTCACACACACTCACGCTCACACATTACACTGACAGAACTAAAATTATTGTAGCTTTGTAATTTGTAAAACATCTATTCTATACTTGTCTGTTATTTAATATCGTATGCTTGCTGTTCTACTGGGTCCCGTAACACAGGGAATCCTAGCTCGGGACCCAATGACTTTGTATCCTAGTGTATCATGTTTTTGTCGAATAAATATTTCTATTTCTATTTCTATAATATGCCCTTGTGATTTTACGGTAAGTGTATACCTACCATGTTTCCCATCTCAATTTTAATGCGCCCAGGGTTTATAAAAGATTTCTAATAAAATTTATGACGAATAAAATAGACACCTAGTTTTTAGCATTTTCTATTCTTATTTCTGGCCAAGAAAACATGTTTTAAGTGGTATCCATAGAATGGCAAAAGTAACATAAATAATGAATTATTTTGTTGTCAAATATTGAATAACCCAATCAATTTGTAGGTTAGTTCACCAAAACAATGGCGAACTTACATTAAAACTTTAGTCGTCAGTTAAGTCATCTATAACGCTTTTTGAGTTACAACACCTTTGGTCAAGAATATTGTGCAGTATTTGCCTTCATAACGGTTTTGTTCAACACTTCTAGTATCTTGTGTTACTACACTCTTGACAACCTCTGTTATTAAGCCTATGTATGCACCGTATAGTGGATATAACACCTTAAGCTGTATAAGACACTCCACGGCAGGAACTAAACAGCAATAGCAGTTAACGAGAGTCAGCGACCACTCTTGTAAAGATATAAGTGTTACAATTACAAACAGGTTAACGCTATAACATCTTAAGTATACTTGCTTTGATTAACACTATTCTAACTCTAAAACCTGTTTAACATCGTTCAATAAAGCTCTAGTAACACTTTTGGAGTTAAGGTTTTTTCTTACTATTAAGTAGTTCCAAGTTCCAACTGAGATAATATTATAACTCATATAATTATATACTTAGGATAAGGTTAAATCTATAATAAAACCCTTAGCTGACACCAAAACGTTAGTTGGGATACAGTGTGAGCAGTATTAAATCCAGTTAGTAAGAATTATGTAAGTACTAAATTGAAAGGTGCATACTTTATTAGAATAAGCACCTTTGGTAAGATAAGCTGGTAAGCTTTTGGTAAGTCTAATGAAAGAACAAATATGTAGAAGAATCAGTAACAAGATACACCCTTATCATATTTGTAATCAAACTGCAGGTACTGATTCTATTATGATATGACTACTGTCTTACATGATACCAGATACACTTACTTCACAGCGAGTTTTAACAGCACCACCAATAATAGTCAGATTCAAATTAGTTTTCACTGAAGCTAAAATGAAATTCTGTAATTTTTTCCTAGTTTCGGGATCCAACTTTCCGTTTGTGCTACTTCTCAAACACTTCAGTACTTGTTCTGATACAGCTTTACCAGGTCTAGTATTAATTTGTTTCTCTAATACAGTGTACATATTTTCAAAAACATTGTTCATGAACTTGTTTTTTGTATCCATACATACACATTCGTTCATGGCTAGTTCTGTACATTTATCACCTGCGGTATACACACAGGGATCCATTTCTTCTTGACATCTAGGACAATCAGTACAATATTTTCTCAAGTTTTTAGTGTCACATGATACATTGCACTTGGTACATCTTAATTGAAATGTCTCTATTTCGACATTACATTTCGCGATTTCTGATACCAAATTGTCTTCTTTATTTTTGCACTTTTCACCGCATAAGTCACAAGTAGTTTTAAGTAAATCTATTTCCTCCATGAGAGCTTTCGCCTGTAAATTTTAAATATCATTACATTATAATTTGTTCTAAAAATTAAAACCTTATGAAACAAAGTTTACTCAAAAATAGGTATCTAAAAACCTCTGCCCGAAGGTCTTCATTTTCAAGTTTCTTTTTCAATAATACTCTGCAAATTTTGGCTAATTCGTCTCTTGCTTCTTTAACACATTCATTGCCTTTCGCAATCTTCTCTTCTTTTAAAGCCTCTTCTTTTGATTTGGTAATTTGCAACCGTTTTGATTCTTCTGATAATTTCTCCATTCTTTTCTGAAATAATATACCAAAGTATTACAGGCTACTAATATGTTCAGAAAATCGGATATTGATTACAATAATGCTTAACCCCTCTTATGCTTAGGTAGGAGAGTCCGTGCCAAAGATTGGAACCTATTGTTTTACATCTCAAAGTCATCATTTCAATTCAATTCAATTCAAGACATTTATTTCGACCAACTGGGATCATAGATAAAGTTAGTTACAGTTTCTTAGCCTAAAGTTAGTAAGTACTATAACCTAATACATATAAAATAAGGACAGTACTTATTAGGGCTTGACTGTCAGTACGTGGATCATATGGCAGTGATTCACATACTCACAGTCAAACCTCTCCTGTCTGTCATTTGATTGGACAATTTTCACATCCGCATACGAGAGGTTGAGGAGCCATTTTCATTACTCGATTATCGTATGCGAGTTTGCGACGAGTGTCCTTCTTCTGTGGAAGGCTCTCGAATGTCCCAACCCACCCAACCCAATAAAATGGCGTCTAGCGTAAGTGTTGAGTTTGTCATCATAACTTTAAGTATTAGTTATGATGACAAACTCAACACAGCTAGTTATTTTTGATAAGTTTTGTACCTACTATGCACCGGTTTGTTCTTAAACTAAGTATGTTTAAGAACAAACCGGTGCATAGTAGGTACAAAACTTATCAAAAATAACTATAAGTACTTACTCTCTACTACTACTCGCACTTACTTCAAAACCCTGCTTCTTGGCCTCAAGAGTGTTTGACGCGTTGTCCAATTCCTTCGTATTGCCCTGAATTCTCTTCGCCATATCAATAATTTCCGCTTCTATGGTTTTAAGGTCGTTCGTTTTCTTTTTATACTTCTCCTTCAATTCTTGTATACATTTATCTACATTTTTCATTTGTACTTCAAGATTTTTCTTATTATTACGCCACTTAGTTGCACTCGTTTCGACTTCTCTTTGCTGACGAAGATTAATTGATGAATTACTATATTTTGTTTAAATAATCTCTATTGCCTCAGCTGACTGAATAACGCAGTTACACCTAGTAACTGCGTTATTTACTCAGCTGCCGATCGACCAACGAAAACTTATTTTTCTTTCAATTTTACATAATAGCACCAATACATGTGTGTAAGTACACAACAATATAATAGATGTGAACCTGGTTACACAAAAAAAATATTGAATCAAGACATAAATTACAAAGACAGCCAATATCCACATATACACACACACCTCTCAACATCTCTCGAACCAAAAGGAAAACTTTCAGGAGTAGAAATTTATGAAAGGAGGCCTGAGCCTAGCAGTGAGACATAAAGTAAATTTTTTTTTTGGCCTCTTTGTAATTATATCCTTTCCTGTTAAAATATTATTAAAGCTTGTTGTTGTTTAGTTCACATACCTGTTTTAGAAGATCCTCTTGCCTACACTTTGACGCTTGCAGCTTCTGCTTGTATTCGTCCTCCATCGCCGCCCACATGGCATCGGCTTCCTTCAACAATGCGACTTCGTCTTGCTCCCTCTGTTCCAGCATGGAGATCTGAACCTTCAACTGTTCTTGCACTTTCTTGAGATCCGCTGCTTTCTGGTAGCACTTCTTCTCCGTTGATGCTGCCTGCAACGAGCAGGTTATACAAGAAACTAGAAAGATTTGACATTGTTGCATAATTTCCAAGAATGCTATATCCCAACAACGACCAAAAAAAACAGTGCTGGCTGTGCTGGCATAACCAATGACGTTACCGAATGAAGGTTTAACTTTAGTTTGGCTTCTAACAGACTAACCAGGCGTCATTCTCTCAAGATACCTATCAGGTTTATGACCTTACTAGCTTTTGCCCGCGACTTCGTCCGCGTAGAATTCGTTTCACTACACAAATTGTTGTTATTGTACCTCCTCTAGAGATTATTTTCTTTTTCATGCTATTTAAAATTAAAACTAAAAAAATTACTCTGCTTACCTAGTATATTGTCAGACAATAAAGCACCTAAGCGAAAAGCTTACAAAAATACTGAAACTAAAAAAAATAAGTTGGCCGCTTCGCCGCTGCTACTTATTCCAATATACTTCTATAAACTATATTGTATGATTTATTTCGTTCTGCTAAAACATGAAGATTTTTAGATTTAGACACACGTGAGCAAGCTATATACATACAACTGCCCATGGGAAAAACATGGCGTGCCTAAATGTAATCCCGCTACTTTAAGGTTTGACCCTTTTATTTGTTAATTATCATTGAAAACGCTACTTTTAAAGGGAACTGTAGTCGTTTAAAGTTAAATGGCAAGTTATTATGTATAATTGGAATACGGGGTATGAGTATATCTTCTCCTTTCGCTTTACCAGTGAAGGTTATGCCCTTTACTATGTATTTTCCCAATTCAGTGACCCGTAATCTTGTTCCATTGCACAATTTTGGTGCATCTAAGTTGCGCATTAACATTGCGGGTACGCCTACTTTTGATTCGAGTTTGTGGGAAGGTACCCCGGATAGCTCCAGAGAGAGAACTCAACCGGGTAACTGGTGCTGTCGTCGGATGTCATTACTCATTACTGTATCTACGGAGTTGTACACTGTTGTTTCGTTTGATATTTTTTCCAAGATTTTTTTATTTATTTTTGATAGGTACTGTCTCATTTTTTGGTGCCAGTATGGTTCTTTCACACAACCAATTTTCATCCAGAATATTTTGTTGCAGATTCGGAAAAACTTGAGCAATAAGCTCGTCTTCCCAATCCACAACATGACAAAATGGTTGGTGAATAGAATCATACCTTCATCATCAGTTTTTAATCGACCGTTGCCTATCTCGAGCAATTTTTGAGCATACGCACCCGACTCTACATCATCAAACAGCTGGACTCGCATGTTTGTCGTGAGGTGGAACTATTCCACCTTGGTCCACACGCGAGATGCTTTCAGACATGCGTTAATTTCGTCTGCTGGAGTGCCTCGCTCGATAACAGGCAATGTCTGCCTGAAGTCACCAGTCAGTACACAACCACACCACCCAGTAGCTGACTTATACAAATATGTCGCCTTCTAGTAAACAGTACATTTTTATTTTAAAAACACTGATATTGTAATTATAAAAATCATTAAAAGATAATGTAACCTTCAGAAACGACTTGCCTATATGTAGTCTAATAGCGATGAACACTTCGCAACAATCACCAAAGTTAAGCAACGTCGAGTGAGGTCAATATTTGGATGGGTGACCGTTTTTTTTTCTCAAACGCCATTGGGGGTCAAATGGGATTATTATTATATATTATAGTAAGGGAATGAATTTTCAAAAACGCAGAAATTAGTTTTCTAATATTTTGATATAAAATCAATCTACGAAGTTTCAATTTTCTATTTAAAAAAAAAAATATGTTCCATACAAGCTTTGGTTCCTTATTCCACCCTCTGAAGTAATTATATCTATAAAAAAATGGCCCGCTATGTTTTACTCTGAAGTATAAACAACAATACTGGAAAGTTTCAATAAAATCGGTTCGCATATTTTCGTTTAATCTGTCCTCAAAGCCACTGGATACATTAGCGAAGAAACCTTGTCGCCACTGGATACCGAAAGATGGCGCTGGTGACGTGTTTTTAAATCGGTCATTCTCGAACTGTCTACGGATACCTAAACTCCATCAAACTTTTTTTTTACGGTCTCATATGGTTTGGCAGAATTTAAACGCATAGAAAAATCGGAAGAATTACCTACTACGGCTAGAATATGTCTGGAAATGTGTGACGCGCTGCATCGCAGTATTGAAGTTTTTAACGTTAGTTGTATAAATACAATTTCCGTCGATGTTATTTTATTATATGTATCTTTGACCACATGGATTTCCATATAGATACTGTTTCACATTTATAATAATAGTGTGATTCATAAACGTTCATAAAACCAATTTTAGCTAAAATGCCGTTAAAAGTCGTTTTTTATTTATCCAATACTTAGTGTTCGTAAGACAGTGACAAAACAGATTTTATTTATCAGAGGCGTTTTAAGTTTTATGATTAACCCTGGGTTTTATGAATATTTTTACCTAGCTAATTTAGAGCAAAAATCAAATTTATTTTTATTGTAAACCAAACCCAACCACTGTTATTTTTTAATAATAAGTAGATACGAACCCAGGACCTCAAGCTTCGTAGGCAGTGTCACTACCAACTAGGTTAAAGCGGTCGTCAAACGAATAATAACATAACTTTCGTTTACGTTCGTCACTTCGCATCGCACTGATATTTAGCTCACCAACCTATTTAATATGTCAGATTGAGTAGGTACGCATAGCGGAGCATCGCAAATATCCATACGCATGCTTTTTCATACCAAGTAGCTCAAGAAAAATGTAGATTATCTGGATGAACTCGTCTCTTTTATGGGCGTGATAGTGCTAGTCTGCTTAAGTGTAAAGCTTAAGCTTAATATACTTAACCCTTAACTACCTACGTCCTATTTGTATCGCACAACCACCTACTTGCGGTCATGGAGACCGCTACTCGTTATGGGACCTGATTTATTTACTTTGACGTAACTGAAGGGTGCCTTAATATAGTGAGTACTCGTTAAATAATTCAAGGCATTTATTAGCCAAAATTTATACAAAAATAATCAACATTATATATTTCAAATTTAACATTCTTAGGAACTTATACATTTTTTTAATCACAAAACTAGGTATCCTTCAGGACATGAGATCTCAATATTTAGGAATGTTATATAAAGCTTTTCATTATAAAATATTAAAAATGAGCAATCAACAATGCTAATAAACTATCTATTTTGGTGAGAAATGGGCTAGTTTTATAAAATTACAGGCCTTTAAAATAACCATTTTTGTCGGCAGTCAACACACAACTTATTAGAACATTTAATGCAAATCGGGTTTTTACATTCGATACAGATGTATTGTGTCTTTCGTTTCTTTTTGGGGTCACAAGTCCAGCACGTTTTTCTGACTGTTAACCGTTCTTCAGTTTTGCTGGGACCCGGTAGTATTGTTAAACTGGTCTCTATCTTAAGGATTTGGCTCCGAGCAATTTTCAAGTCCCGCGGAAGACGCTGATTATTTGCACGACGCTCTAGATGTGGTCTTCCTAATTGTTCAGCCAGTTTCTTCATAAATTAGAACCTTTTTTCAGGCTTTCCTGTTTGTGTAGACACGCTGACAACATAACTGTTTGAAGCCGATATGTCCAACAATCTGTAGAATACTGCTAGGGGCCACCTGCGAGTTCGACGACCTGTAGAATAATTTGAGCACCTTTGATCAAGAACATCAACACCAAATTTGGTTTGGTTATAGAACATTATTATTTCCGGTTTTTTCGTAGCTTCATCAATAGTTGGTGTATGATGCATGCTTGAAATTGTGACCACTGCTTTATTTTTCTTTGGTACATTTAAAGTCCGACTCGCAACTTTCCTCCGGTAAATTTAGTGGAGCAAGTTCTGGTTCTACGTCACTGCATTCTTCATCCAACTGGTCATGTTCATCAGACGAAATTTCTTCTAGCCACCTTTGAATTATCGCAACACTATACCTGTTACCAACCAAAGTGACGACTGAGGCCATAAAGAAAGACAATGAAAGACAATGCAAAAGAGGTAACGCGAGCCTATGGTTTTATGGCCTCAGTCTTCACTTTGGTTGGGAACAGGAAGCATGTTTTACTTGAAAAAAACAAGAAACGTGTCAAACTGTAGTAAAGATTATAAGTATAAAGTAACACAACCACCTACGTGCGGTCTCGGAAAAAAAGTATAGTAACCACCTACATGCGGTCTCGTAGACCGCCGATGCTATTTTTTTATTCACCAAATCCAAACAAGCACACGTCTGAACGAGTCGACGGCGTGGCCGGGTCTGTGGGGGGGCCGGGCAAAGGTACAAACAAGGTCACATACACGTGTGCGACGTACTCGCGTTCAGTTATTGACAACTTTGAATAATCGAGTGTCTGTGAGACCGCAAGTAGGTAGTTAAGGGTGTCATTTATCTCATCTATAATAGGTAGGTTGGTGTAAGTTTTAGTACCTGCCTAACTCTGCTAGGTTCATATACTTACTAATTAGGTTGCTAGCCAAACTATAGGTCTTTCCCAGTGCATGCGAGTTTTAGTTACGCAAGTGCGCAACCCGCATGTTTGGAATAGTAGTCAGACGAGGATTATGGAGTCTTCGGCTCCTATTTTTTTACTGAACGTAGGCCGCAACATTTTACAAGTCAAACTCTACCACTCTGTCAACTCGGGGTTGAAAGATAATAAGTTCCCGTCAAAAATTTCATTTTTGGTACAAGCTTTTACTGCCGACTGTACTTTTCTGCATACCATCATCAAGTACTCATTGAGGCGATTCTAACGAGCCCAAACTCGATGGGGTTGGTCGTTTTTTTATTGCGGAGTTCCTATGACCACCTTCCAGCTCCAGCATCAAATCAGCTCCAATTCATCATAATATTGTATTGTCATGCGATATACATATGCTTTCAAAATTTCAGCTCAATTGGATAACGGAAAGTGGCTGAAAAATGGATTGCAAATTTTGACGGACAACTTATATACTTACATATTTACATACTATATTATACTATTTACATGTATAAGTCACTCAAAAGGCAATGGAGAGGGCTATGCTGGGAGTTTCTCTGCGCGATCGCATAAGAAATGAGGCTATCCGCAGCAGAACCAAGGTAACCGATATAGCCCTCCGAATTGCTAAACTTAAGTGGCAGTGGGCGGGGCACATTGCACGTAGAACCGATGGCCGTTGGGGCGGAAAGGTTCTCGAGTGGCGACCACGTACCGGAAGGTGCGGCGTGGGTAGACCCCCCACAAGGTGGACTGATGACCTGGTAAAGGTCGCGGGAGTCCGCTGGATGCGGGTGGCGCAGGACCGGCCATTGTGGCACTCTTTGGGGGAGGCCTATGTCCAGCAGTGGACTTCTTTCGGCTGATATGATGATGATGATGATATTTACATACTTATATGTTTACATACTTACATATTTACATACATACGAACAGTGCAAGTTAATATAAAGCTTGTAAAAACTGTAGTATATATACCTCCTTCACGTTTCCCATCACCTGTCTAATTGAGCGACAATGAGCCTGGAAGTGGCAAGTTTGGCACACGAGTAATGGTGCGTACACACCAAGCCAACAACCGCCAACGAACGGGTTTCGCCGGCCTTCGTTGGCCCGGTCTGGACGACTCAACAAACACCAACTACTGTTCCATAATCATTAATTAGCGTGTGCCGACAATCCGCTCTGACACGACAATGTCTCAGGAGCTCAGGTATACGTTTTACCTATAAAAGTGTACCTGTTTCATGTTTCCCAACGCCTGTTGAATCGGCGTGGTCTTCAAAGCGGCCGCCGCGTGTTTGGAGCACAAGTGAGTCGAGGACTTTGGAGACAAGGGTGATTTCGGCGATACAGGTGCCGTCTTACAGCACGACGTGCCTGACGCAGTTGAGTTGGGGCTTAAGGTTTTTGCACAAGTGTCTTTACCGCATTTTCTGTGAAAAGAAGCTAGTTATATACGTGAAAAACTTAAGAACGCCTATTTAGCAATAGGTGTTCTTAAATGTGGACGACTTTTTGTAAAACTGTCAATACAATTATTGGAATATTTTACTACTATAAAAAGGGCTTTCATATTTATAAAGTGGTACGAATTCGTGATACAAGTTAGCAAAATGTGAATCTATCCATGATTCTGAACAACTTTTACTATGGTACCAACTTTGTGTTTTGCTAAAAAAAATCAACTATTTCATACACTTTGCTCATTTTAGACTGACGAAAATGTATGAACAGCCTGTTTTTTTTTGGCATAACACAAAGTTGGTCCCATAGTAAAAGTTGTTCAGAATCATGGATAGATTCAAATTTTGCTAACTTGTATCACGAATTCAAGTTCACCCTGTATATAAGGAAAAAAGGTATAATGAAAAGATTTTTTTTATCTATTGAAGTGGCGTGGCTTAGATACTTGGTCTTCAAAAAAAAACAATTATTTATTCTACAAATACGCCAAAGAAACGGTGGTATGACGAAAGAAGAAATACGCCACAAGATAATAGAAACAAGAAATCGTCAAACCCACATGGAGACTTTTGGGGGGTCGTCCTTCCCACATTGGTAGCACGTGATGGTGTGTGGGCCGAACATGCCACTGCCACGTGTGTTCAGGGCCATCCTTTCCTGAACGGCTTGCTAAGAAGAAAGGTCAATGGTCAAGGTTATCAAAAAAATTAGGTTACACACACAACCTTTAAAAAACATGGTAATTTTTAATACCTACCTTATAAAAACGGTAATGCTTGACCTTTAAAATTTTCGTAAAAATGAGTTGTTTAATTAACCATTATGTTTAAAAAATATATCATAATCTACAAAATATGAAAAGTAACATAGTTTTCGTAGAAATCCATTTTAACAAAAGAAAGTAGAGAAAAAAAATCTAAATTGAACCCTATTCCTTATTTCACTTATATTGTAGGTAACCATTTTACTGCTCCATTTTTTATCAGAAAAAGATGAAATTGTATTATCTTCTTCATAAAGTAATGAACAATAACTTTATTTTCTTACTTACTTAAATTCCTTCTCATTTTCTGAAATATTCCGAAAAACATGATATCCGCGCATTTGAACACGTCGCACTTCCATGTCGCTCACGCGTATGCTCAGTGAGAGGGAGAGAAGACCATGAACGTGCGGAGCCTTAAGCCCTGGTTTCCGGTAGAGGCCGCACGCCGCGTACGGCGTCAAGTTGTATAGAAGTGCAACTACATTTCTATAGAACGAACGCTGTACACTTCGCGGATACCACAGCCTACACAATCACTACTACCCGTTTTGCAGCGCTATACCCAACGTGTAGCATAGGAAACTCGCTACGAATATAGACCCTGACTGGTGGGTTGTAGGTTCAACCAACAATTGACAACGCTAAACTGACTCAGTCTAGTTGGCCGTTTCAGGAAGTACATGGTCAGACGGGAACTGCTTCATAACTACTCAACTAACATGCTTGTCTATATCTCTGCCTATTGGAGGAACCAAAATATTATACGTAACTTAATTGAAGAACCTCTATAATAATAATAATACGTACTTATCCAACAGAGCTGAGTGAGGTAGAAGAGCGGTGTGCGAGGAAAAAAACCGCCTCACTAGCCTCTCTCAGGATTAGGGTTGCCAGACGTACTATGTATACTATATTATGTATATAGTAATGTACTATATTTTGGCTCCGCGTACTTAATAATATATACCTAAAGCACATAAAGTACGCTTAAATACTATATTTTTATCATAAATTCCAAATACATAAATTTCTGTAAAAAAACACATTTTCTACTAAAAATAAACAAATATTTTTTTTGTAAGTACTTATATACTTTATTTATAAGACCTATTCAACCCACGACCCTACTCAGGATCGTTCCATCCTTCATCTCACCATACCTACCGCTCCACTATACACAACCACACCATAAAGAAGAAGACAAAACTTACCTCCAAATCGCAATTAGGGTCTTCTTTAAGAATGTTCCAGAACTTGCACATTAGTTTGATGCCGCGATCTTCGTAAGTAGGATAGCCATGCTCGATGCTGGGTTCGAGTGTATTTGCTGAGCCCAAGTCTGTGATGAGCTCGTCCATGGCTTTGTAGCGGCGTTGGAGACAATCTGGGACTTGGCTCATTGCGAACTGAAACAATGCAAGTAACTATATTGCCCAAGAATGAATGATGAATGTTGCTCAGACAGTGAAAAAACCTTTTTTTCCTGGTATGATGAAAAATTTCCTTTTTGTACCTAGTCTTTTTTAGGGTTCCGTACTCAAAGAGTAAAACAGGGCCCTATTACTAAGACTCCGCTGTCCGTCCGTCCGTCCGTCTGTTTGTCACCAGGCTGTATCTCACTGATACCGTGATAGTTCCAGCTGAAATTTTCACAGATGATGTATTTCTGTTGCCGCTATAACAACAAATACTAAAAACTCAGAATAAAATATTTTTTATAGATAATGGTACGGACGGAACCCTTCGTGCGCGAGTCCGACTCGCACTTGGCTGGTTTTTTGTCTACTAGGTACGATATCCGCAAACGAACATGAGAAATTAAGTGATGATCCTATCTCTTTTAAACTTGCATATATTCTACGGTTTAATATCTTACGGAGTGTGTTTCATATTTTTGACGGAACGTAAGTATGGTATTTTGGTTTGCTCACCGTTTGCGCATGATGTGATGTGATATAACGGCAAAGTTCTTAAGTATATATTTTATGTTTGTGATCATTTTCTTGCTGTAGCGCTTAAATACTTATCAGCATTTCATATTTTGAAAAGGATTGCTTGAAATATTATTTATTTATCCGTCGATAAAGTTTATTCCAAAACTTTTTTCCCCTTACTGTTCTCGGCAATCGGCTGGAGCTGGGCCTAGAATCCCACTGACAAACTATAATATATGAGTCAGTTGCATGTTAAATTCCCATGGCTGGGACAATCCTATTGACCCATATATACCTACCTAGGTCGCTGGGAGAGGGTTTGAATTGTAATCAATACACTAATTATAACGAATGACCTACATCACTATTGTACATATTTGAAGATAAGTACTTACAATGAAAATAAAGAAGTGCTATAAAGAATTCTCAGGCGGAAAGTTTGATTTATTTTTCGATTTATCATAATGGTCTTAAACACTAATATTTTTTTACTGAAAATTTCCGATTATGTCTGTCATAACGACAGACCGCTTTGATTAAATAAAACCTCCAAGAAAAATGTTTCCAGGAGCTCTTTTTGGCCAGTATGTAATGAAGATAAATAAACTGTATGCAATATTTGTTCTCCTTTTATTATTTCATACCTAAATCGGATTAGTTTTAGATTTTGTAAAGCAATTTTCTGTTCATGCAGTGGGCGCAACGACGTCCCTAATCATAATGTATCGATATCGATAACGTTGGGTTCCAATATTATCGATATCGATAACGTTAAGTACTACAACCCTACTATCGTCCTCGTTCGTTAGGTTGGTAAGTCTACTTCCGTACTAGCGTTTATTTTTATTGGTATTGTGGTATTTCAAACTAGCTAAAGTTCGAATGAGTTGTCATGCATGACAAAATCAAATGACAACGTCACTGTCATCCAAAACCTTATTCGAAGTCCCGTCTCTCCTAAGCAGCAAAAAGCCACAACACGAAACAAAAAAAAAAAAAAGTCCCTTCTCTTATTTAAATTGTCTTTGGTTTCGCGCTAAACGTTCTGTCGAAGCCCCTTTTCATCAATAAAAAACCTCCTTGTACGAAATTTAAAAATGATTCGTTTCCTTTTTATAAAAGTATCATAAATATGCTGGCATTTATAGGGTCGTAGGTATCCTATTTCTATAATTAGGTATTTTTAATTTTATAAATTTATGAAATTTATTTATTTAATCGTATGGCATATATTATTTTTGGCCTTTTTGAGTTTGTCACTCTTTAGTACCACCCAGGGGACACGTGCAGGGTTGTGGTAGGTAAGCTCCTGCGGACGCGAGTGACAGTTGTCCCCCCTTTGTCAAGTGAGTGGGCAACTCGACTGTTAAAATAAATGAAATTTATAATAGACAAATTTTACCTAAAAATAAAATTTATATTAAGTTACTTACCTTATTCCAAGCCTATACAATTGAGATGGCAACATCTTTTTCCCTGGCAACACTGCCTAGTTCCAAGTGACAGGGTGCTATAATTCCGGTTTTTCCTCCCACCTTTGAACCAGCAACGGCCCGACATCGGCTGCGCGCCGCGCGGCCGTCATTGGATTCTCAATTGAGTCTACCGTCCAATATGAAATAGGTGGACGGTAGGTAGCCACTGTAATTAGACAGGTGGCGATGTAGCTACGGTCGGTAGACCGGTGGCGTTACAATGTTGTGTAAACAAACACCGCATTGGGTGTAGGTGGTTGGTTTTGAAGTAAACAAATTATGGTACTTTATAGGTACAGCTGAAATAAGAGCTTAAGTACTAAAGTGTTATCCTGAAATACAAGCTTAAAAACTAGGTTTAGTGGCTGAAATATAAGCTTAATTACTAAATTGTGTAGCTGAAAAATAAGCTTAAATACTAAGATATACCCTTGAATGTTATTAAACATAGGAAGGTATTTGAGCATACGCCAGCAGGCAGCAATGAAATTAGGCTTGGAATAAGGTAAGTAACTTAATATAAATTTTATTTTTAGGTAAAATTTGTCTATTAAGTATTGTACCTTATTCCAAGCCTATACAATTGAGAAGTGTTTGTTATCGGCTGCTGGTTCAATAAGGATAAAAAATAGGTAGAACTGTATAGATTCGTTAGAACGCCAATGTGAGAAAGATATTAGTTAGATTTATTACAAGAAAACTTGTACAGCAGTGAAAGGTTCATATACAATACAAACTCAGGTAAATTCCATTATCAATAATCTTGCATTAACTAACAAAAATATCAAACTACGAAATCGGATCGGGATTGGTTTTAAAAGCCGAAAGTTTTCTTATAAACTTTTTGAAATATAGCAGCATTGAGCACCTAATGTAATGACTTACCACTTTCCAAGACGATTAGGTACCTACTAATGAAATAATATTAAGACTGTCAAGAGTGTTAAACCAGCTTGACGATCGCGTATACCTACTGTTCACACTACTAGATATGTGCATTCTTCAGAAAAGCATGAATGATTGTTCATGAAGCTGGCTTAACAAGCCTTATTTATCTTTACATCCTCATTATACTGGGGACAAATAACGTCAGTCTTCGTTATAATAAGTGGGTTGATATTTGGATTAAAAACGTGTAGCCAGCCAATTTTTGAATAATTATGTAATTCATTCAATTAATTATGTCTCAAATATCGAGCCTCGTCAATATACCCACTTGGGGTAGTTGGGATGATGTAACTTTGAAAACAAAAATGTTCAGTCAGGAAAAACTTTTCTGGCTGACAATGAAGTGTGAACTAAACGGTGGGTCCGTGTCCGACCACAGAACTACATGATAAAACCTACGTAGGTATTGATCTGTTCAAGCGTAATTTAACATGTACGATACATACATGCGATACTAAGCTAAGTTGGTTTAAAAGACGCCCTAGGTGATTCCATCCTTGAGCTAAGAAATCATTTTTGGGATGGGATGGCCCACTACTCATCAGCCAGACCTTTACAACTATCTAATAAATAGATTAGTGGTAGGTATCTGTCACAAACAAAGTGCGTAGTATAATGAATCTCCATGAGATAATTATATGCGGGCCGCATTCCACAGGTCACCGAGATAAAACGCCAACTAGCTAATAGGTATGCTAACATTCAGATCAGAGAAAACGTTTTTGTTTCGAGTAAGACTGAGTAAAGAACTAGTCGACGCCAATAGTACCTAGGTACTTACATTTAACTATGATTTAAATTACCAACTTAAACCAACGTTGAACTAACTGAACTATATAATGTTACTATTTAACAAAACTACTTGGACTTTCTTCGACGCGAAGAGATCTGACAAAGGCTAAATTCGTTATATGTTGAGCCCTTTGTTGAATAGAGTGGATCCCACTCCTACTGACTTTAAAATCTTTAAAATCGATCTACCCTGGTGGTGTATGACCTACGACTGTAATATATGTAGTAGGTACCTACGAAGGCTACCGGCGGTTTAGCACGAGATACAGAATATGTAGGTACTACTGAACTCTTACCGCTCTTGTTGATAAGTACGATACAAATGTTTGATTATCTGACACGATTTGATAGCGATGAGTATGTCAGTCTATTAATTTCCCTTAGGTATCGGTACTGGCAACATGTCAGGAAGACTAAAGTATCTGCAAGATTCACTATAACTTGCGTTAGCAGCCGTTAACATCTCTACTTTTGAATAGGACTCTCTTGTCTAACAGATCTGACGCCAGTAAAAATGGTGATAATATTGAAAGATAATACAAGTGGTAATCACAAGGTCGCCCAGCTCGAGAACTAGAATTACAAACAGCTTTAAGCTTTGTTGAATATTATTCATAAATGAGACTTACTCGAAGATTGAGGCTTTGCATATGCCGAGTCTGTAAGGTAACCGTCCCAGTGCTCGACTAGGGGCCAATGCTGGGTCTTTCAAACTTATAACGTAATAAAGGCGAGCAATATGGGACTTATTAAAATAGAAGATGTCCAATATTGGGACGTTTACCTTATAGGTACTTTCCACTCATCTCATGAAAATCTTGTGTTTTGTGCTAAATCCCTTCAGCTGAGAAGGACTTAATGTTAATCGCCAGATCTCCCTGCAATCCCAGGGACTCCATGGATCGCTAGCCCTAAATCGTTCAGCTAGAGAAACCTTTAGCTATGCAGCAATCTTCAGTTCTGGCGTGCACAGGCAACGAGCCTGGTACTTTGAGATCTGAGGACCTCAACTACCTGAATGATGAGCGAAGCTGCCGCCGAAATTTGAGAGACTAAACAAATATCTAAATCGAAGTAATTCAGCAATTGTCGTTGTATGTTGTACGACATGAATGTACATACATGAAGTATACATACACGCCCAGTCTCACCATCCAATCACGTGATCAAAATCGGGAACCTTGAAAAAGACAATAAATGGAAAAGACCCACGTATACGGACATGAAGAGTAGTTTCAATAATTAAGTACTCCTTCAACATGCCCTTTTTCAAGACCAGAGAAATTATAGTCCTGGCCCACCCGGCTCCAATAAAAACTCAAGGTTCGCAAGGTCTCTCGATATCTTCCGTCAATGATTCTGACAACATTTGTGAAGAGCAGTGTACTGGAGAACAGCATTTAGACTGTCCTGATTATTACAAACTGCTCCATGTTGGAAACTGCGCTGTAGCCCCACCTTCAACCTACCTTGTTTGCTTGTACGTAGCGTACCTACGTAATTTTGTGTGACTCTGCAGAGCCAGCGGGAACTTTAAGCTGCGGAAAGTACTCGACACAGTCAATTTCCAGCCGGGAAGGATAAACAAGGACTTCTTATTATGCTTTGACTGTAACATTCGCAAAAGTGTGCTTAGTAGCAACTCCTTGTGCAGGAGTGACTGCTGAACGGGTGGTAGCAACTCCTTGCGCAGGAGAGACAGCTGAACGGGTGGTAGCAACTCCTTGCGCAGGAGAGACAGCTGAACGGGTGGTAGCAACTCCTTGCGCAGGAGAGACAGCTGAACGGGTGGTAGCAACTCCTTCCGCAGGAGAGACAGCTGAATGGGTGGTAGCAACTTCTTGCGCAGGAGAGACAGTTGAACGGGTGGTAGCAACTCCTTCCGCAGGAGAGACAGCTGAATGGGTGATAGCAACTTCTTGCGCAGGAGAGACAGCTGAACGGGTAGTAGCAACTCCTTCCGCAGGAGAGACAGCTGAATGGGTGGTAGCAACTTCTTGCGCAGGAGAGACAGTTGAACGGGTGGTAGCAACTCCTTCCGCAGGAGAGACAGCTGAATGGGTGATAGCAACTTCTTGCGCAGGAGAGACAGCTGAACGGGTAGTAGCAACTCCTTCCGCAGGAGAGACAGCTGAATGGGTGATAGCAACTCCTTGCGCAGGAGAGACAGCTGAACGGGTGGTAGCAACTCCTTGCACAGGAGAGACATCAGCTGAACGGTTGGTAGCGCGTAACGTAAGCTGGAAAATGTCTTATAGCTACTGAAATTCAAACATATGAAACGTGTAGAAACGGAACTCGAACAAGCGTCCGCTGCGTAACAGTCAACACATGGCTGCGCACTCATGTTTATATAATTAAGTAGTAACTCTTCATTAGAGATTCTCTCCTGTACGGTCCTAGCTGAATATACGCAACAGTTACTCTCAACGTCTGTCTACGCGACGACTAAATATCATTTGTAGGTTTGTAGGTACTAATGGAACCGGGTGAAAATCAACCAGCAATACTTGCATCGATTCACAAACACTTGGTTAATAAATATAATTACAAGGCAAGGTAATTTGAATAAGAATTGCATCGGCAAAACCGGAATATAATACGAACTTATTTTTTATGTAGGTATTTCATTTAAATCGACACTCGTATGGCAGCTAATTCGTAAGCATGTAAGCGTCGCCCAGAATATTAATTAATTTAGGTTCGGTTAGATTGACATATATATAACGACTTGAAAATAATAGTAGAAACTGAAATACGGTAATCACACTACGTACCGGTGTGCTCCTTAGAAAATTGCAGTACCCGATGAGTTAAGGGTAGTTTCAAATTTGAAATCAATTTCCTTCAAATGAGCACTGGCATGGGTAGGCCGTGCCAGTTTTACTGGAGGAAGAACTTAAGGGGGCTTCCAGGTCATCGGGTACGCAAATTGACAAAAACCTTAATAATCATCAAAATTGCCTTCATGCGCGAGGAATAAACGACATTGAAGCACCTTACCTCCTGAGTACTACTCACGATTTTCTCCAATACTAGCATCCGTCCGTTGCCAGGCGGTGAAGAATCCTCGCTACTCGCGAGCCTTTGTTAGCGGAGCACAATCCTACACCTTCATTTCGTTGATTACTACCCATTTTGTCACTATCATGGAACATTTCAACAGAAAATTGCAAGGAATTTTCCGTTTTATAAGCATATTATATGTAGTACTGCCGAAGCTAGTACTACGTGTTGCCTCTGCAAGAAAAAGAACGCCAATGACGGCCGCGCGGCGCGCAGCCGATGTCGGGCCGTTGCTGGTTCAAAGGTGGGAGGAAAAACCGGAATTATAGCACCCTGTCACTTGGAACTAGGCAGTGTTGCCAGGGAAAAAGATGTTGCCATCTCAATTGTATAGGCTTGGAATAAGGTACAATACTTAATAGCATGTTACGGAGACTACAAAGAAGTTGTTAAATTTCGAACGTGCCGGCTTGACGTTAGGTCCTGTCATGATCATGTCAGAGTCAGATGTCACTTGTCAGTCAAGTACGTGATTTTTTGATAGATAACCCTTATCGTGTAAATTATATGCCAACCCTTATCGTATTTATTTACTTATTGTTTTATTTTTGTACTTATCATAACGTGTAGTCGACATTATTAAACTGTGTAAATGATAACGTTATCTGCATCTAGTAGACGGAGACAATGACGGAGTACGGACCAGTGAGTATTTATTTTTACACCGCAAAATGTTAGTTTCAATTACTTAATTAAACTGATTAAGCTATCCAATCTACAAAATTTTCTGTGATATCCCATAAAATTATACGGTAAATATTGAAATGGTTCTTTATCTTGCGACTTACTCATTAAATTCAGCAATTACAGTTCCAGAATAATTGATTTTTTTACATGATTTGACTACCTACTTTCATCAATGAATAATATTATGATTGTGTCATTGATAACTTTACCATTCGATATCATGACTGTCGTAAACTCGGCTTGCGATGGTCTTTGGTTCTTCTTTTACTATAGTAGACAGATCAGGGCCTTATCAATTAACCTATCCAACCAAGAAGCAAATTAAGAAGCTGAAGTCAATCATTTAGTTTGTAACAAATATAATTTTTTGTCAAACTGTCATTCCTATTTCACATGTATTTTATTTTACTTAGGAGCCTTTATCAAACTGTTGATGCTAACATTAGCAGGCTTCTAAACTACTATGTCGAATGTACATTGTTTTGATGTTTTCCAGGAGCACCCAAGGAATCTTATTCCAGAGCTGTGCAATCAGTTCTATCACCTAGGGTGGGTTACTGGAACGGGTGGAGGCATCTCAATAAAAGATGGGTAATCTTATTAATTTCTTACTTTATGCAAATTTAGTTTTTAACAGAAAGCATGAATCTAACGAACACATAATCATCCTCCTTGCTTGTTCCCTGAGGAGACCGAGGTCCACTATGGCACCCAATTGTAAGACTTGGCAGAGGTACTGGTTTTACAAGAGTGTCTTCTAGAGGGAAATTTGGACCTCATTGGGATTAGACTGGTTTCCCCAGCCAATACAACAGATACAGCCTAGAGACAACGGGTTTAGTCTAGTTGGTAGTGACCCTGCCTACGAAGCTAGCAGACCTGGGTTTGAATCCCGGTACAGGCACTTATTTGTGTGATGAGCACAAATATTAGTTCCTGGGTCATGGATGTTTTCTTTGTATTTATTTATATAGATTAATAATATTTATTTAGATATATAAGTATGTATGGGGCCAAGGGCCTATGCTGTAAAGCAAGACCTAGAACAGAAGAGTAGAAAAACATATATTATTAAATACATATATTTAAGTTTGGTTGAATAAAGGCCTAGGTATATTATATAAGTATGTATATCGTCATCTAGTAACCATAGTACAAGCTTTTTGCTTAGATTGGAACTAGGTTGATTTGTATAAGATTGTCCGCAAGCATGTATTTTATTTATTTTTTTATTTTCTTTATAGGCTTAAATTAGGTAGTCTCTCTACACCTTATTGCTTACCAAGTTCACAAGTGAAACATATCCAAAAGCAACTTCACTTTCAACATTTGATAAATCAACTTTCAGGGACAAGATCTACATAGCACCGTCAGGGGTCCAAAAGGAGCGGATGAAGTCTGATGATTTGTTTGTCCAGACGATAAATGACGAAGATCTGGAGCTGCCCCCACCAGCAAAACAGTAAGTGAGACTATGGTTTATTAGAGGCTATCGAGTAGACAAGATAAAATGATTCCCAGCCAGTCTTGACATGGAATTAAGGAAAACAAAAATATGTTTGTGTCAAGAGTTTTATTTTTGTAACAGGCATTATTTTAAACAAAGGCCCCCAGGCTATCTCTATTAAAATCTATAACAATATTCCGCTATATATTCGAAATGAAGCAAAATACAATACCCTTGTAAATAAACTTGAGGCTTATCTTTTAACGGAATGCCCATATTCTCTACAAGAGTCCATGGGTTATTAGTCATATATGTGTCGATATAAGTATTAAAATAGATATCTGTTGGATAAAAAATATGTTGGTAACCAAATTGCAGATGTTATATTTTATATTTTATTTTTACAAGCTTTATATTAACTTGCACTGTTTGTATGTATGTAAATATGTATGTATGTAAGTTGTCTGTCAAAATTTGCAATCCATTTTTCAGCCACTTCTCGTTATCCAATTAAGCTGAAATTTTGCAAGCATATGTATATCGCATGACAATGCACTATTATGATGACTTGGAGCTGATCTGATGCTGGAGCTATACTCTGTACGTTTAGGTATTTAAAAAAATGTAAACAAAAAACACCACGTGACGTGGTCATTCAACCAATCATAGCAACTTTTTGTATCTATGGTATTACCTTATTGGCTGAAAGACCAAGTCACGTGGTGTTTTTTGTTTACATTTTTTTAAATACCTAAACGTACAGAGTATAGAAGGTGGCCATAAGAACTCCGCAATAAAACGACACAATCCCATCGAGTTTGGGCTCGTTAGAATCGTCTCAATGAGTATTTGATGATGGTATGCAGAAAAGTACAGTCGGCAGTAAAAGCTTGTACCAAAAATTATTTTTTGACAGAAACTTATTTACACTTAGGTTTAGTTTAAACATGTTGCTACACCCTAATAGGGTCCATGTTCGTACTGGTTAGATTTTAAGAACACCTTGTAAATACCATGGTTGCAACAAATAAATATGAATATGAATATTGTTGAAGGTTTAATTTTTGCAATCATAAACTACATGTTGCATTTAAATTTTCGTCAGTCATGTTTAAAGTTATATTAAAAATTTAACGGTTGAACTCACACATTAATTGTTACTATGGGTGACATGTTTCGAAACAAATGAGAGGTCCTTTATCTAGTTATTTAGAATATTAGCTCTGGTCATAAGATATTGAAAGCGGTTTTTCTAATCAAATGGGTCAGTTTGCAGTACAGTTAATATTCATATCTATGTTGTGGGCAATAAAAACAAATAATTTCAATGATATGTTATCAGTGTTGCTTCTGCTGTTTTTAGGGTTCCGTACTCAAAGAGTAAAACGGGACCCTATTACTAAGATTTCACTGTCCTTCCGTCCGTCTGTCTGCCACCAGGCTGTATCTCAAGAACCGTGATAGCTAGAGAGTTGAAATTTTCACAGATTATGTATTTATGTTGCCGCTATAACAACAAATACTAAAAACAATATAAAATAAATCGTTTTAAAAATAATGGTACGGAACCCTTTGTGCGCGAGTCCGACTCGCACTTGGCCGGTTTTTTATTTTATTTATTAAGTTTATACTATTAAGAGATTTTACAAAAACATTTAAATAACTCAGCTTATTTGGCAATTTCAATGTCTATAGACATCTTTCTTGATTCAAAACTTAAATCGATGAAATATGGGTAAGGTAAAAGGTAATATTTACGCTACATACCACCATATGAAGACCACTTTAGCCTAGTTGGTAGTGATTCTGCCTATGAAGCTAAATGTCGTGGGTTACGAATCCCGGTTTTGTGCGATGAGCAAGAATATTGGTTCCTGAGTCATGAATGTTTTCTATACAACTTAGTAGGTATTTTATTAGTTTGTATCTTCCTGTAGTTTTTATGCTATGAATATATGTATTTATCTTTTTTCTCTCTTTGTTTAGTACCAGTATAAGCTACGCTTAGACTAGGTTGATTTGTGTAAGATTGTCGGCAAATATCGATTTTTATTTGTATTATTACAGACTAAAGAAGAGCCAGTGTACACCGTTATTCATGTTGGCGTACCGCGAGCGCGGCGCCGGCGCCGTCATACACACGCACTCGCCGCACGCGGTGCGCTGCACACTGCTGCACGACAAGGAGTTCACCATCACACACCAGGAGATGATCAAGGTAATATACAGTGTTACAGACTAAGAGCCAGCCGGCGCCGTCATACACACGCACTCGCCGCACGCGGTGCGCTGCACACTGCTGCACGACAAGGAGTTCACCATCACACACCAGGAGATGATCAAGGTAATATACAGTGTTACAGACTAAGAGCCAGCCGGCGCCGTCATACACACGCACTCGCCGCACGCGGTGCGCTGCACACTGCTGCACGACAAGGAGTTCACCATCACACACCAGGAGATGATCAAGGTAATATACAGTGTTACAGACTAAGAGCCAGCCGGCGCCGTCATACACACTCACTCGCCGCACGCGGTGCGCTGCACACTGCTGCACGACAAGGAGTTCACCATCACACACCAGGAGATGATCAAGGTAATATACAGTGTTACAGACTAAGAGCCAGCCGGCGCCGTCATACACACGCACTCGCCGCACGCGGTGCGCTGCACACTGCTGCACGACAAGGAGTTCACCATCACACACCAGGAGATGATCAAGGTAATATACAGTGTTACAGACTAAGAGCCAGCCGGCGCCGTCATACACACTCACTCGCCGCACGCGGTGCGCTGCACACTGCTGCACGACAAGGAGTTCACCATCACACACCAGGAGATGATCAAGGTAATATACAGTGTTACAGACTAAGAGCCAGCCGGCGCCGTCATACACACGCACTCGCCGCACGCGGTGCGCTGCACACTGCTGCACGACAAGGAGTTCACCATCACACACCAGGAGATGATCAAGGTAATATACAGTGTTACAGACTAAGAGCCAGCCGGCGCCGTCATACACACTCACTCGCCGCACGCGGTGCGCTGCACACTGCTGCACGACAAGGAGTTCACCATCACACACCAGGAGATGATCAAGGTAATATACAGTGTTACAGACTAAGAGCCAGCCGGCGCCGTCATACACACGCACTCGCCGCACGCGGTGCGCTGCACACTGCTGCACGACAAGGAGTTCACCATCACACACCAGGAGATGATCAAGGTAATATACAGTGTTACAGACTAAGAGCCAGCCGGCGCCGTCATACACACGCACTCGCCGCACGCGGTGCGCTGCACACTGCTGCACGACAAGGAGTTCACCATCACACACCAGGAGATGATCAAGGTAATATACAGTGTTACAGACTAAGAGCCAGCCGGCGCCGTCATACACACTCACTCGCCGCACGCGGTGCGCTGCACACTGCTGCACGACAAGGAGTTCACCATCACACACCAGGAGATGATCAAGGTAATATACAGTGTTACAGACTAAGAGCCAGCCGGCGCCGTCATACACACTCACTTGCCGCACGCGGTGCGCTGCACACTGCTGCACGACAAGGAGTTCACCATCACACACCAGGAGATGATCAAGGTAATATACAGTGTTACAGACTAAGAGCCAGCCGGCGCCGTCATACACACTCACTTGCCGCACGCGGTGCGCTGCACACTGCTGCACGACAAGGAGTTCACCATCACACACCAGGAGATGATCAAGGTAATATACAGTGTTACAGACTAAGAGCCAGCCGGCGCCGTCATACACACGCACTCGCCGCACGCGGTGCGCTGCACACTGCTGCACGACAAGGAGTTCACCATCACACACCAGGAGATGATCAAGGTAATATACAGTGTTACAGACTAAGAGCCAGCCGGCGCCGTCATACACACTCACTCGCCGTACGCGGTGCGCTGCACACTGCTGCACGACAAGGAGTTCACCATCACACACCAGGAGATGATCAAGGTAATATACAGTGTTACAGACTAAGAGCCAGCCGGCGCCGTCATACACACGCACTCGCCGCACGCGGTGCGCTGCACACTGCTGCACGACAAGGAGTTCACCATCACACACCAGGAGATGATCAAGGTAATATACAGTGTTACAGACTAAGAGCCAGCCGGCGCCGTCATACACACTCACTCGCCGCACGCGGTGCGCTGCACACTGCTGCACGACAAGGAGTTCACCATCACACACCAGGAGATGATCAAGGTAATATACAGTGTTACAGACTAAGAGCCAGCCGGCGCCGTCATACACACGCACTCGCCGCACGCGGTGCGCTGCACACTGCTGCACGACAAGGAGTTCACCATCACACACCAGGAGATGATCAAGGTAATATACAGTGTTACAGACTAAGAGCCAGCCGGCGCCGTCATACACACTCACTCGCCGCACGCGGTGCGCTGCACACTGCTGCACGACAAGGAGTTCACCATCACACACCAGGAGATGATCAAGGTAATATATAGTGTTACAGACTAAGAGCCAGCCGGCGCCGTCATACACACGCACTCGCCGCACGCGGTGCGCTGCACACTGCTGCACGACAAGGAGTTCACCATCACACACCAGGAGATGATCAAGGTAATATACAGTGTTACAGACTAAGAGCCAGCCGGCGCCGTCATACACACGCACTCGCCGCACGCGGTGCGCTGCACACTGCTGCACGACAAGGAGTTCACCATCACACACCAGGAGATGATCAAGGTAATATACAGTGTTACAGACTAAGAGCCAGCCGGCGCCGTCATACACACTCACTCGCCGCACGCGGTGCGCTGCACACTGCTGCACGACAAGGAGTTCACCATCACACACCAGGAGATGATCAAGGTAATATACAGTGTTACAGACTAAGAGCCAGCCGGCGCCGTCATACACACTCACTTGCCGCACGCGGTGCGCTGCACACTGCTGCACGACAAGGAGTTCACCATCACACACCAGGAGATGATCAAGGTAATATACAGTGTTACAGACTAAGAGCCAGCCGGCGCCGTCATACACACTCACTTGCCGCACGCGGTGCGCTGCACACTGCTGCACGACAAGGAGTTCACCATCACACACCAGGAGATGATCAAGGTAATATACAGTGTTACAGACTAAGAGCCAGCCGGCGCCGTCATACACACGCACTCGCCGCACGCGGTGCGCTGCACACTGCTGCACGACAAGGAGTTCACCATCACACACCAGGAGATGATCAAGGTAATATACAGTGTTACAGACTAAGAGCCAGCCGGCGCCGTCATACACACTCACTTGCCGCACGCGGTGCGCTGCACACTGCTGCACGACAAGGAGTTCACCATCACACACCAGGAGATGATCAAGGTAATATACAGTGTTACAGACTAAGAGCCAGCCGGCGCCGTCATACACACGCACTCGCCGCACGCGGTGCGCTGCACACTGCTGCACGACAAGGAGTTCACCATCACACACCAGGAGATGATCAAGGTAATATACAGTGTTACAGACTAAGAGCCAGCCGGCGCCGTCATACACACTCACTTGCCGCACGCGGTGCGCTGCACACTGCTGCACGACAAGGAGTTCACCATCACACACCAGGAGATGATCAAGGTAATATACAGTGTTACAGACTAAGAGCCAGCCGGCGCCGTCATACACACTCACTCGCCGCACGCGGTGCGCTGCACACTGCTGCACGACAAGGAGTTCACCATCACACACCAGGAGATGATCAAGGTAATATACAGTGTTACAGACTAAGAGCCAGCCGGCGCCGTCATACACACGCACTCGCCGCACGCGGTGCGCTGCACACTGCTGCACGACAAGGAGTTCACCATCACACACCAGGAGATGATCAAGGTAATATACAGTGTTACAGACTAAGAGCCAGCCGGCGCCGTCATACACACTCACTTGCCGCACGCGGTGCGCTGCACACTGCTGCACGACAAGGAGTTCACCATCACACACCAGGAGATGATCAAGGTAATATACAGTGTTACAGACTAAGAGCCAGCCGGCGCCGTCATACACACTCACTCGCCGCACGCGGTGCGCTGCACACTGCTGCACGACAAGGAGTTCACCATCACACACCAGGAGATGATCAAGGTAATATACAGTGTTACAGACTAAGAGCCAGCCGGCGCCGTCATACACACTCACTCGCCGCACGCGGTGCGCTGCACACTGCTGCACGACAAGGAGTTCACCATCACACACCAGGAGATGATCAAGGTAATATACAGTGTTACAGACTAAGAGCCAGCCGGCGCCGTCATACACACTCACTCGCCGCACGCGGTGCGCTGCACACTGCTGCACGACAAGGAGTTCACCATCACACACCAGGAGATGATCAAGGTAATATACAGTGTTACAGACTAAGAGCCAGCCGGCGCCGTCATACACACTCACTCGCCGCACGCGGTGCGCTGCACACTGCTGCACGACAAGGAGTTCACCATCACACACCAGGAGATGATCAAGGTAATATACAGTGTTACAGACTAAGAGCCAGCCGGCGCCGTCATACACACTCACTCGCCGCACGCGGTGCGCTGCACACTGCTGCACGACAAGGAGTTCACCATCACACACCAGGAGATGATCAAGGTAATATACAGTGTTACAGACTAAGAGCCAGCCGGCGCCGTCATACACACTCACTCGCCGCACGCGGTGCGCTGCACACTGCTGCACGACAAGGAGTTCACCATCACACACCAGGAGATGATCAAGGTAATATACAGTGTTACAGACTAAGAGCCAGCCGGCGCCGTCATACACACGCACTCGCCGCACGTGTCTGTCTGTCTGTCTGTCTGTCCGTCTGTCCGTCTGTCCGTCTGTCCGTCCGTCCGTCCGTCCGTCCGTCCGTCCGTCCGTCCGTCCGTTCGTCTGTCCGTCTGTCCGTCTGTCCGTCTGTCCGTCTGTCCGTCTGTCCGTCCGTCCGTCCGTCCGTCCGTCCGTCCGTCCGTCCATCCGTCCGTTTGTCTGTCTGTCTGTCTGTCTCAGCCACTTTTTTCCGATACTATAAGAGCTATACTGTTGAAACTTGGTAAGTAGATGTATTCTGTAAACCGCATTAAGATTTTCATACAAAAATATAAAAAAAAAACAATCAATTTTGGGGTTCCCCATACTAAGAACTGAAACTCAAAAATTTTTTTTCATCAAACCCATACGTGGTGGGGTATATGTGGATAGGTTTTCAAAAATGATATTCAGGTTTCTAACATCATTTTTTTTCTAAACTGAATAGTTTGCGCGAGAGACACTTCCAAAGTGGTAAAATGTGTCCCCCCCCCCCCCCCCCCTGTAACTTCTAAAATAAGAGAATGATAAATCTAAAAAATATATATGATGTACATTACCATGCAAACTTTCAACGAAAATTAGTTTGAACGAGATCTAGTAAGTAGTTTTTTTTAATACGTTATAAATCGTAGAAAGCAATTTATTTAACGGAACCCTTCATGTGCGAGTCCGACTCGCACTTGGCCGCTTTTTTAAATCATAAACTTATTTTGTATACGATTGTGGGGAACCAGCAGTACAGTCTGATGGTAAACGAACATTGTAGCTTAATGGCGCTTGCAACGCCGGAGGAGTCATGTGGGTATTTACAACTATTTGAGGGTTCTGAGGATTCGCTGATATATGAATTATAATTCTGCGTTTTACACAGTCACCAACTGAACGATTCAACTTTTGAATTTCGGTGAAATTGGATTTAGTGTCCTGATATGATATTCATGTCTTAAATCCAAAAGGAAACACGAAATGTACCCAATTATTCTATATTTCAGGGCATAAAAGACGCCAAACTAGGCCGGTTTCTGCGCTACGACGAAAAGCTTGTCGTCCCCATCATAGAGAACACTCCGTTCGAACGGGACCTGGCGAGCAGCCTGGGTGAAGCCCTGAGACAGTACCCGGGAACTAGTGCAGTGCTGGTACGAAGACATGGGGTCTACGTGTGGGGAGACAGCTGGCAACAGGCCAAAACTATGTAAGTATCAGTGAGACTGAGACAGGCCAGGCGAAACCCTGATAACTGTACCCAGGGCCCAGTGCAGTGCTAGTACGAAGGCATAGGGTCTACATGTGGGGAGACAGCTGGCAACAGGCCAAAACTATGTAAGTATCAGTGACACTGAGACAGGCCAGGCGAAACCCTGATACTGTAACCAGGGATCAGTGCAGTGCTAGTACGAAGGCATAGGGTCTACGTGTGGGGAGACAGCTGGCAACATGCTAAGACAATGTAGGTATTTCGCACAGTGTTCAATATGACTCAAAAAAATCCCTATGCTGTTTATCGCATAAATCGATCAAGGAATGCATTTTAAACGCAAGACTAGAACACCCACAAGTCTATTTCAAATACTTTTTTTTATAAAAGATATTTAATATTTCGTGGCTGTGACTTAAAAAAATTATAAAATAAATTATGTAAGCGTATCTGATATTTATTTGTGACCAATACAGTTTGATAAAGGACTTTTTAGCGCATATTTTAAAATTCTTATTTTTGAAATTTCACCTCGGTTTCCAAACTATTCATGTTTTTTCAGATTTTGGTTTTTATTTTTTTACTCCAAAAAAACTCAAAAGTGCGACTTGTGATCAGCATCGAAAGATTGCTATTAACTAGGTCTATCACTGATAAAAAAATCAAGTTCCACTATTGCGGCGCTTGGGAGTTACGAGTAAAGGTCAAATTATACTTTTTAGGGTTGTCACTAAAAAGGTCAAACAAATATGTGGGAACCACTTTAATGAAATTTTGTAATAAGATATTTTCATATCCAATGAACAATATAAGATACTTTGTAAGTCATTAAATTCATAAAATCGGGACCCAACTAACGAGAAGTCATGTTAAGCTATAGTGTATTTTCGCAAGTTGGTTCCAGATTTTATGTATTTTATGACTCATACAAATCATTGTCATTTTCGAGTATCAACGTGCAGTCGTCAACATTAGATGGATTTTCATCATCGTGTAATGATCGTCTTCAACTTCAGCCACCTGCAAGTTTTCTTCGTGAATCGGCTTCAGTAGTTCACGAGCTGCTTCTGGCCGGCAAATACTACAGAGGACCGATTTTTGACTTTTGAGCGCTCGACTCTTTCACTCGAAAACTGACAAAAATTATGAAATACTATTTTGAAATAGCCATAGAAAATTGCAAAACGAGCGGTACTGACCACTCGTATTCAATTATATCGGTAGAAAGTAATTGCCTGCAATTATGACACTTTTCGAGCGCTCTAAAGTCAAAAATCGGCCCCCTGGTCGATTTTTGGCGTTGTCTGTAATGTACCATAGACACGAACGGATGCGATGATTCTAGTGCACGGTGAAAGAGGTCTATCATAGTTTTTCTCCTGTTAATTTTCCGGCAATGGTGTTGACTATCTGAGTAAAGTAATTTATAGTAAACCTAGTCCCGAAATCACGTGGTCTTTACGTAATTATCATTCCGAAATCCACTTTTTCTCTGACCAACTTTTTAAAATGTGTTTGACTATATTATGTGCATTTACCTCTTAAATAGTTTGTATTAGGTTTTTAACATGTGTATTCTAGTTACTTTTTGTGAAAATTGGATATGAAAATTAAAAAAAAACCACTATTTATGACACCACATTTGAATGCGTAAGTTCACCAGGAGTCTAGAACAGCTTTTAGAATGGTTGAATTCAAATCAAATCAGAACAAACCAGTGAAACTGGATCAATTCTAACTAAGAAATGAAAGGTCAATTTGAATGACAACCCTACCACTATATTTTGAAATTCGATTACTCCGAAACGCCGCAATAGTGGAACTTGATTTTATTATCAGTGATAGACCTAGTTAATAGCAATCTTTCGATGCTGGTCACAAGTCGCACTTTTGAGTTTTTTTGGAGGAAAAAAATAAAAACCAAAATCTGAAAAAACATTAATAGCTCGGTAACCAGAGGTGAAATTCCAAAAATAAGAACTAGAAAATATGCGCCAAAAAGTCCTTTATCAATATGTATTTATCACAAATAAATATATTGATCAGATACGCTTACATAATTTATTTTATCATTTTTGTAAGTCACGGTCACGAAATATTAAATATTTTTTATAAAAAATAGTATTTGAAATATACTTGTGGGTGTTCTAGTCTTGCGTTTAAAATGCATTCCTTGATCAATTTATGCGATAAACAGCATAGGGAATTTTTTTGAGTCATATTGAACACTGTGTTTCGCAGTAAACCATGTAGGCTCGGATAAGAATAGGTCTACGGTCTCCCACACCTTTTGTAATAGTATTTTATGCAACTGTTGTATAAGAAAGGTCTTAATAGGCGAGTGGCGTGGGTTGCGATGCGAGCCTTGGCGAGCATCGCAATTAAAGACGCCACGAGCGTTTTTAGACCAGTTACACACCGTTGCATACAATACTTTTTCTACGACAAATTTTAAATAAATAGCAGACTACAGAATAGTTAAACTTTTCAGGCAGTAAGTTTTCTATTCGCACTTTTGCTACTCACGCAATTTCTTCAAGAGTGCAGTTATTAATTTCTTCGACCTTTTTAAAAGGAACGTACACTTTTGTCTTCACAAACACGAATAAAATCTTAATAGTTTAGGACTAATAGTTTATCATCTTTCGTCTTTTCATTTTGAACTATATTTTGGTGGGAAATCGGAAATGTGACAGCTCTTGCTTATGGATTGTTTTGTTTTTAATTTGTTTGCACTTGCCATTCGAACCAAACGGAATTCGGACCCGGACCGAATTCGAACTGTTTATTTTTATAAATAATACCAAAAATTTATAAAACATGTAATTTAACACACAATAGATGATGATTTATTATTATTGTAGTAAATAATTTATAATATACAAATGTTAAATCGTAAATAAATACTTTTATTTCGAAATAATTGTTTATAAAGTTGCCACTGCAATAAAGCGGCCGATTTAAAAAAAAGTTAAACAGTGCTTTTATGAAAAATGTATGAACCAAAAAAGTACGCTAATCAGTTCGTTTTTGGGCCATAGAGCATAGAGTTTTTCGACGTCTTATTAGTGGTGTCATTATATTTGAGCTACAGCCTATATAAATGACAGATAACGGTACAGGAGTAGAAAAAAGACTTAAGGGAGTCATCGGGTCGCCAGTGAGATAGGTGAGGTACCGCAGAGAAGGCAGCGAGAATGCTCTGAACGAGCCCGCTGGGGAAAGGCGCGAGGAAGTATTACTTAGCGCAGATAACGACCGACGTGGAGTTTTTAGTGGGTGTTGTTTAATACACTACCGTCAAAAAGTTGAAGACCGAACAGAAAATATGCAAACAATCAACATTTTATGAAAATTCTATGAAAATATAATACTTTGCAGTACCTACAATCGAGAAAATAAAGCGTAATAACAATTTATTCCGCAGCCATTTTATTTAAAAAGGGAACATAATAAAAAAAAGTTAGCGCCAACGAGATTTTTTCACGCTTGTTCGCTTCGGAGCAGATTCTTGGCATTCTTTCTACAAGTTAGTGTTGTGTAGCGTTTCTTGGCTAATGGATTTCCACTCATATTGCAGTATCTCCCACGTCTCATAGAGCTGTTGCAGATGTCGGACATTGTCTTCAGACTCTACGGTCGAGGTCATCGCATAAAAACTCGATCGGGTTATGGTCTGGTGATTGTGGTGGCCAAATCATGTTTTTTAACACACCTTGCCGTTCTTTATTACCTATTGAATGCAAATTTAATTAGATGTTTTTTAGACGAATTTGTAACTCTGAAACAAAACATTGTTTTTGGTCTTAAACTTTTTGACGGTAGTGTATGTACCACATTACCCAGACTTCTCCCGAAAGCTGGGTACCCGGTTTTCTGTTGTCTCCGTGGAAAAAAGGTAACTCTGGTATTGCAGAGAGGAAATAGAAGTTTCTGTCACATAGCCCCTTGCAAGCGAGACATCGTGATTTGCCAAATCAAAAATGAACTTTAATTTAAAAAAACTTATTAACATTAAAACAAAATACAGTTCAAATGTAACATAAGCTCACAATCGTTTGAAGCCGGGTGTAAAGGGATAAAAGATTTAAGATTCGTTGAGGGTACCTCTCAGGCCATAGATATCAGAGTTAAAGCGCTTACGGCGCCGAAAGTGGACTCTAGACTAATTTATAATGGCGTCCAAGCACTAAACAGACTTGGAAGGCACAATAAGGTGCAACTAGTTTGGATCCCAGGGCACAAGGGCTTCATCGGCAACGAAAGAGCAGATGAGCTTGCAAGAGGGCCCCCTCTTGCAAGCTCATCTGCTCTTTCGTTCTTGATCATAATGATCATCTGCGATTTCTACAAATCACTTTGTAGGTCCAGAACCATTTGTGGGACTCTCGCAGGGGACCATAATATCGGCCTTTAAAGCCTACGCCAAAACCAAACACCAACACGAGTGGAGGAATGAGGCTGGCTTAAGGCACTCTAAGCTTTTCATAGAAGGAGTGGACTCGGGCTGGACCAGAAAACTCTGGAAATTCAGTAGGAAGCAACTCAGAATTATATCTGGGGTGTTCACAGGTCACTTCGGGGTCAAGGATCTCTTGGCCAAGATGGGACTATCTGATAGTTTAGACTGTATAATGTGTGGCGAGGAGGATGAGACTATGGAACACTTATTGTGTGAATGTCATGCCCTTGCCAGACAAAGAATGAACTACTTTGGTAACGGTTACCCGCAACCAAAGGAATTCAAGGTGCTCCCGGCGAACTGCATCATCCGCTTTGTGGAAATGATGAAGCAAGCCTGGGAGCAGGTATAAAGGAGAGGGCAAATGCACAAAAGATCCCACTGGGTCGAAGTGCTTCCGAAAGGGCCCTCACCTAGATAAGATAAGATAAGATAAAGAGACGTGCAAATTTGCTACAACCACCATAAGATATATTTAACTTACTTCAGGCTAAACCCATATATTTCATGTAAATCTTTCTTTTTTCAGGACCGAGTGCTACGACTACCTGTTCGAAATGGCAGTGGAGATGAAGAAACTCGGCCTAGATCCTGCTTTCAACCCCGAACAGAACGGAAAACCTGCCAACTGAATAAGAGACCAAAAGAAGATACTAACTTTTCGAATTGCTATAACATTGCCGGTCTGCAACCATCAATGCAAAAACACAAAGAATGAAAATAAAATGCTAAATTTTCAAAATATCGTTAGCTACTTTGCTCTGAAACTTTGTACTTGGAATAATTTAAGTACCATCCAGGCCTGTAATTAGTTTATGTAGCTTCAGATACCATAGTAAATAAATACAGCAAATTTAAGTTTTTCATACAAAACTTGTTTTTGCTGTATTTCGTTTGTTTTGTAAACTGGAGCTATACAAACAAATTACAGACCTAGATATACCTCATGTCATTGCATATGGAACGTTTTGTTACAATCCAACACGTAGTTTTAAAATGAGAACGAAACTCCGTTTGTATGGGAAAACACATTTGTTACTGGAGGGCGACTAGGCTAAAGAAGGAAAAAAAAGTTATTTTGTGTATATCTTACTCTCTGTCGCACTTCCTGAATTCCTATTTCGAGTGACAGAAAGGGAGATACACGAACGAATTTCGTTTTCGTTTCCCGGTAGCCGCGCTGTTCTGCCTAGCTAGCATGATCGCATTTATGTCGGAGATAAATCATTCGCCCATCTCGCGCTTACATACTTGCTAGTACCTAAGGGACGAATGCTAGCGAGGTGATCGAGTGGAGTGAAAATGATAACCAGGTAAGTAAGTGATATAAATGTTGTTGTTATACTTATATTATAAATGTGAAAGTTTGAATGTTTGGATGTCTGGATGTTTGTTACTCAATCACGCTTAAACGGCTGAACCGATTTGGATGAAATTTTCCACGAAGATAGTTTTTAGCCTGGATTAAAATATAGGATAGTTTTTATCCCGGGTTTACGCAGACGAAGTCGCGGGTGGAAACTAGGTAGTAAATAAATGTATTTTTTTAAGAGATCGCAGAAGTCCACTAATAATGTTACAATAAAATCAAGATATTTTTGCAAAATTATGTTTTATTTGTGATTTCTCACGTTTTGGGATACGCTTCCCTAATGGGCGATTTTTTCTTGCTTATTGCTTACACGTAGTATAGTGAACAACTTTTGCAAATCTAAACTCTTGCAATCTACTTAATCGGGAGCCCTAGAAGAAGACACTACGGCTAGTAGTATGACATGTATTATAGTACATGTAATAACACTAGCCACAGGCATTGACCTGTGGTATTACTTAGGTCTATCTCGCTGTAGAGGCTGGATTGCGGGGTTCGGGCCAATTAATAAAACATTCTGCTCAATCAATTCACTTTGTGTGACACTAACAAATAAATCAATGATCTGAATAGATGGACTATGATTCTATCGAAGGTAGCTCTTCCGACAAGCTTAGGTACACACGACAGTTCCTGCACGATCTACAATTCGTTGGAAGCACATCGGATCCATGCTGGATCATGCATACAGTCAACTGCAAAATTATGTTTTTTTTTTTTTTTTTTTTCCCATCTCACAAAAACTTAAACTTTACTATGATTTAATATGTACCGAAACCTCAATCGGCTGACATATAAGAGCGATGGGACATATTTATGAGTGAGTAAGTTGTATACGTACCCCTATTTTTACCATGTTTTTTAGGGTTCCGTAGCCATATGGCAAAAAACGGAACCCTTATAGATTCGTCATGTCCGTCTGTCTGTCCGTCCGTATGTCACAGCCACTTTTTTCCGAAACTATAAGAGCTATACTGTTGAAACTTGGTAAGTAGATGTATTTTGTGAACCGCATTAAGATTTTCACACAAAAATCGAAAAAAAACATTAAGTTTTAGGAGTCCCCATACTCAGAACTAAAACTAAAAAAAAAATTTTTCATCAAACCCATACGTGTGGGGTATCTATGGATAGGTCTTCAAAAATGATATTGAGGTTTCTCATATAATTTTTTTCTAAACTGAATAGTTTGCGCGAGAGACACTTCCAAAGTGGTAATATGTGTGTGTCCCCTCCTGTAACTTCTAAAATAAGAGAATGATAAAACTAAAAAAAATATATGATGTACATTACCATGTAAACTTCCACCGAAAATTGGTTTGAACGAGATCTAGTAAGTAGTTTTTTTTTTAATACGTCATTTATGACGATTTATCGTAAACCGCAATTTATTTCACGGAACCCTTCATGTGCGAGTCCGACTCGCACTTGGCCGCTTTTTTTTACAAGCTTTTATTTAACCATCACTCTTTAGTACCACCCAGGGGACACGTGCAGGGATGTGGTAGGTAGCTCCTGCGGACGCAAGTGAAGTGATTTGTCTAGTGAGTGGGCAACTGACTGTTAGAGGTTCTTAAGGTGAAGCAGCTTCAGAAAAGTACCAAAATGGGCTTGGAAATTCCTACTTCATTACGCGAAAACTACATAAAATGTAACGGTTTCTTATTTAAATGCTATTTGAAGATATTTGCTACAATTATATAATGCCCAACACACGATTTGATTAATTTGCCTCGATGGATTAGGCTCGCAAAGTTAGCTCTGATTGCGCGTTTTTCGGTAGGTCGAGTTGACTAAAAACCAGAACCATTTTTTTGCTAGTTAATGTTCAGTATTTATTTTTGTATCCTTTTATTCCTTATTAAATATTTGACAACGTAGTAGGGTCATTTTATTTTTAATTAACGTAAATTAGTAACATTAAGAGGGCGCTCGTTTTTTGGTCAGGAATAAGCGAGAATGACGGATTTTTGACGTTGTAATTCTAAGAAACGGAGAGCTTTTTCTAGATGCTGATTACTTATTTGCATAGGTAAACTCCTCATATTGGTCCTAGCCGCCTCCAATTTACGAAGAACTGAATACTTTAACCGAAAATACCCGATTACCGACAGTAGTTTTCTGAAGAGAGCGCAGAGTCATAAGTTTGAGCCCCTAATACTCCATGATGTTATATGAGAACCTACTTGTTTTTTTCTATTTTCACTAGCGTAATATGTTGCCATTGCGCCTAGCCGCCTCGAATTTTCCTTATTCTGCACGTATATATATGTAAACTGTTCTCAATTACACCATATTTGTCAACAAAATCGTACTGAAAACTCAAGGATTTTCTCATTATTGTTGAATAATTTTTGTATTGAATCTTACACAACATAAAACTTCATGCTTGTACCAACAAGATCCAGTCCAAAAAATATAACTTTTGTCAAAATTTATATTTATAAATAATTATTCAAAACTAGTATAAATTTACCGTCGCGCGGGAATATATCTCAGTACCGGCTGAATAGCCCTCCGAGACAGACGTGTAGTGTGTTTATTTGTGGCTATTCACGAAGCTAACCGGCCACTCTTCAGTTAAAATAATATTATTTTGATCTCCGACTAGGCATAGTTGTTACCAACCTCGGGGTCAAACTATACTGGGGATACATTCGTGAGGCTAATCGAGACAAGTTATGAATTGCATAGCTGCCATATATGACGTAGTGTAGCGAAAAGGCTCAAACCCACCGGATACGTAACATTTAAAATTGAACCTTCTACCTAAAACAAAAGTCATACATTTCAATGGTGATGTCTTGTGGGTTGGATCCTTTTGTCTAAACTACGCGTTCTATAGTCAATTATTATTGTACGAGTGATCGTGATACTTGATAGATTTAATTTATTTACTTGTTACTATCAGTCCACCTTGTTAGTATGTATGTCTTTGAATGACTTTGTATCCTAATGTATCATGTTTTTGTCGAATAAATATTTCTATTTCTATGTAAGTATGGGAGTTTGGGTGAAATCTTCAAATTAGGTACAATTGCGTATCTTCGGTGACATAATATCATAGAGCTGGTCTGATGATGGAGTCGGAAGGTGGCCATAGCAACTTCTAAACTCAACAAGATAAAGCCATCGAATTTGGGCTCATTTATTTGGTCATGGCACGGCAAGACTTTGGTGCTGGATGATTTCCAGAGTCTGATGATGGAGCTATAAGGTGGTCATGGAACTCCTAAACCAAACTAGATAAACCCATCTAGTTTGGGCTCATCTGTTTTGTCTTGGTAAACACTTTGGTGATGGATGATTTCCAGGATCTGATGATGGAAGGTAGTCATGGGAACTCCTAAACTAAAATAGATAGACCTATCTTGTTTGGGTTTGTGTGATTTGTCTGTACAAGTACCCACGAACCAGCGACATAATATGCAGGGTTATTGAAAACAACAAGATGAATAAAAAACTTTTTAAAAAACAAGCTTATATGGCGTTTGTTAAGTACAGCACGATCCTACCTTGCATTTAGTTATTATTTTCGTTTATATATAATTCGGCAGGTTCAATGGGCTGCACGCTCCTAGTACGTGTGCACCTCGTTGAGGCTGCCAAGTCTGGCTTTTAAATTATAAACAAAATAAAATTTTGCTGTACTAACATAGGTCATTAAGTATTTTTTTTTCCTTTTGCTTACTAACAACCTATGGACCATGATGTCTGAAAATAAAGATATTTTATTTTATTTATTTTTATTATTTATAATAATAACACACACCGGGGGTTTACACTGGAAAGGGAGATTTTTACGTGGTTTTATTACATTTCCGAGTCATCATTATCATCATCATCATTTCAGCCGAAAGACGTCCACTGCTGGACATAGGCCTCCCCCAAAGAGTGCCACAATGGCCGTTCCTGCGCCACCCGCATCCAGCGGACTCCCGCGACCTTTACCAGGTCATCAGTCCACCTTGCGGGGGGCCTACCCACGCTGCGCCTTCCGGTACGTGGTTGCCACTCCAGAACCTTTCCGCCCCAACGGCCATCGGTTCTACGTGCAATGTGCCCCGCCCACTGCCACTTAAGTTTAGCAATTCGGAGGGATATATCGGTTACCTTGGTTCTGCTGCGGATAGCCTCATTTGTGATGTGATCGCGCAGAGAAACTCCCAGCATAGCCCTCTCCATTGCCCTTTGAGTGACTTTGAGCCTTCTTATGAGGCCTATAGTAAGCGACCACGTTTCCGTGCCATATGTCATCACTGGCAACACACACTGGTCAAAGACTCTCGTCTTGAGACACTGCGGAATATTGGACGAAAAGATGTGCCGTAGCTTCCCGAATGCTGCCCAGCCGAGTCGGATTCGATGATTGGCCTTCCCTTCGACATTTCCGAGTATCACTCTTTATTTCGAAATAAATGTTAAAAAAACCGGCCAAGTGCGAGTCGGACTCGCGCACGAAGGGTTCCGTACCATTATCTATATCTAAAAACGGCAAAATATATATATCTAAAATCACGTTTGTTGTATAGGAGCCCCCTGTAGCCTAGTTAGTAACTCTGCCTACGAAGCTGGAGGTCCCGGGTTCGAATCCCGGTAAGGGCATTTATTTGTGTGATGACCACAAATATTTGTTCCTGAGTCATGGATGTTTTCTATGTATTTAAGTATTTATTTATCTATATAAGTATGTTTATCGTCGTCTAGTACCCATAGTACAAGCTTTGCTTAGTTTGGGGCAAGGTCGATTTGTGTAAGATTGTAAAAGAAAAAGAAACAAATAAAAACTAAAATAAAAATAAAAAGATGTATTCTGTTTTTTAGTATTTTTTGTTATAAATAGCGACAACAGAAATACATCATCTGTGAAAATCTATATCTATCACGGTTCATGAGATACAGCCTGGTGACAGAAGGACAGACAGGCATTCAGACAGACAGACGGACAGCGGAGTCTTAGTAATAGGGTCCCGTTTTACTCTTTGAGTACGGAATCCTAATAAGTGACATAGGTTTTAGGCTCAGAACATAAAAAAAGGGAGAAGTGCCGTACTGCTTAATTTCAACCAAAACCGATGTCCCCAGTTTTCTCCCACCGCAGCGCCCACAGGCACACACATTGAACCGTGTAAAAACAAAGACTCGGGCGTTGCCAGTGAGTCTACGGCAACATGCAAACAAGGGCTATGATTGGCTTAAACGCACTACACTAGGGGGGCGACAAACGTTAAAATTATGTTTTATCGACATTGATATTAAAATTAATATTATTGATGGAGGCAAAAAACGCTTGGTCATCCGCTTGCCCGGGAAAAGATTTCCCAGACCATCCTCGTTGCCAAAGGAGCTGGGACGATGTATGCTGCAAAATTTATGTTGATTCTCTCCTGAGCCGCAGTACAGGTGCGGAGCGGGCCAGACTTTTGGCGTCAGGTACCAAGGAATCCGGTGAATGGCTCCACGCTTACCCGTCGCCAAACACTGGCACTTTCTTGGAGCCTGAATCGCTCCGTATCTCAACATGTCTGCGACTCGGGATTCCTATATGCACTCCACACAGATGTCCCTGCGGCAGTTCTGTAGACTCACTGGGACATCACGGGCTTTCTTGCCAGAAAAGCGCTGGCCGGTTTTCCAGGCACGCCGCTCTGAATGACATTCTACGCCGCTCTCTTGCCAGCGTCAATGTGCCGGCTTTGTTAGAGCCGCCCGGCATTTTCAGGGACGATGGCAAGAGACCGGATGGAATGTCATTAATTCCGTGGAAGATGGGTCGGGTGCTCGTGTGGGACGCCACCTGTGTCGACACATTGGCCCCCTCCCATCTCCACGGAACATCCTCCAGAGCCGGTGCGGCTGCAGAGGCTGCGGAAAAGGCCAAAGTTAATAAATATAGGGGTCTCGGCGCTGAATACTGCTTTGTTCCATTCGGCGTCGAGACCCTTGGTCCATGGGGTCCAAGCGCACTCAACCTAATCAAAGAGCTCGCCAAAAAATTAGCCGACACCACTGGGGACCGAAGAGCTGGCAGCTTCCTCGCTCAACGCATTAGTATTGCGATACAGCGGGGAAATGCTGCCAGCATCTTCGGCACCATGCCGCGGGGAGACCCCTTAGTTTAGTCATAAGTAGTTTTATTTAGTTTTATTTATTCTTTTTTTTCTGGTTTTTAAGTTGAATTTGTTACTATAGCTTTAAAATATATGTAGTATACGTGTAAATAAATTATGTATCTCTTAGAAAATAAATATTAAGTCCATAAATAATAATAATAAATAAAAAATTAGTAATAAAAATGTAAACAACTATATTATGTTATGATATTGATGGGTAACAACTTCAACAACATGGTAAGTTTATGTGGTGGTATTTAAACTTTTAGCTACAAGTTTAAATAACACGGGTTGTTAACTTACCATAAATCGCAAAAGTAAAAAATATTGACGAATACCTACAGAGTAACATAAACGGCTTTTTATAAGTTCGTGTTCACATACATTTAAAACTCTGGTCACATCGATATTTTTGACCTGTAGGTACCAGGCCGATCCGACTCGCATTTTGGCGCGAAATAATATGTCCATTACTTATATTACGAGATTTAAGGCTAAGGGCGAGTATCCACCAAAGATGTGCGAAGATGTGTTACCATACATTTTACACCAAGGTTTCAAGCAAGCGAGGTGTCAAATATTCGAAAAGTGTACGGCTCTTATTAAGTGGTTGGAAACATTTTTCTTGAAAATGTTACGAACACATTAACTCTTCTCTGTACAGGAAACCAGTTAGGACCTCTGCCAGTAGCATCTATTCATTTTTTTAGTACCTACTCAAATTTTTTGGAAAACTGTAATAAGAAACCGAGATTTCTTCTTCAATTATCACATTTCAAATGAAAGTAAAAAATACTCATTTAATAGTATTTTATGCAACTGTTGTATAAGAAGGGTCTTAAAACGCGAGTGGCGTGGGTTGCGATGCGAGCCTTGGCGAGCATCGCAATTAAAGACGCCACGAGCGTTTTTAGACTAGTTGCATACAATACTTTTTCTACGACAAATTTTAAATAAATAACAGACTACAGAATAGTTAAACTTTTCAGGCAGCAAGTTTTCTATTCGTACTTTTGCTACTTACACAATTTCTTCAGGAGTACAGTTATTAATTTCTTCGACCATCTTAACAGGAACGTACACTTTTGTCTTCACAAACACGAATAAAATCTTAATAGTTTAGGACAAATAGTTTATCGTCTTTCATCTTTTCATTTTGAACCGTATTTTGGTGGGAAATCGGAAATGTGACAGCTCTTGCTTATGGTTTGTTTAGTTTTTAATTTGTTTGCACTTGCCATCCGAACCAAACCGAATCCGGACCCGGACCGAATTCGAACTGTTTATTTTTATAAATAATACCAAGAATTTATAAAACATGTAATTTAATACACAATAGATGATGTTTTATTATTATTGCAGTAAATAATTTATAATGTACAAATGTTAAATCGTAAATAAATACTTTTATTTCGAAATATTTGTTTATGAAGTTGGCACCACTGCAATATAGCGGCCGATTAAAAAAAAAGTTAAACAGTGCTTTTATGAAAAATGTATGAACCAAAAAAGTACGCTAAACAGTTCGTTTTTGAGCCATGGAGAATAGAGTTTTTCGACGACTTATTAGTGGTGTCATTGTATTTGAGCTACAGCCTATATAAATGACAGATAACGGTACAGGAGTAGAAAAAATAAATTATTGGTAATAATATCACATTTTAAGTTGTTCTGAAGCCATTTGCAACTAAATTATATACTTGTATATACAATTTTAATATGTCTATTTACCGTTCATACTGCAACTTAGTGAAAATCTTATTAGTAGGTACCGTAAACATTTTGTGCCTTTTAATCTTATTAGTATGTTATTAGTTACCTTTAAGATAGGCACCCAACCAAAACAAGTAATTAAATAAAATAAAACAGCGAAAGTAGTCGAAATAAAATAACTAGTATGATATCGTCCTTCTATTTTATCGATTACGCGTAAATTGTAACTGCACTTTGGCACCGCTCTAGTTTGCGACGCCAAACAGCGGCCGTACCACTAAAAAATTCAAGCATCGTCCATATCCATAGTGGTTTAATACATTGCGCCGTGGTTTACTGTATTGAACGTTCAATGTACAACGCATAGAACAAAAATATGCTTTTTCGTTCGATATGTTAGTTCGATCCCGAGAAATGATGCGGCGTTGCGTTTATTTATTAAAATATTAGTTTTTACTGACTTAAGTGAAAATACTAATACTCACATGTGGTGCGTGACTCCACCATTCATGTAGGTTTTAGTTTCATTCCTATTTTTGCATGTAACCACGCTACAATTCGGCATTTTGAGTAAACATAGAAAAACATTTCAGATTCACGGCGAATTGCGACTAATATGCGGTGGGCAGTGACATGCCCATTTGGCCATGTCGCACCGACACGCGCCAAGCCCCCGTTTCATATCTATTCCTTTTTATCATCTGAGGTTTTAGGCTTTTGAAAAAAATCACGCATTAATTAATTGTATTCTAGATAAAAAGCTGTGTTTGTATAATTTATAATTTTCAGTTCCTTTGGTAAGAAACGGACATAGCAATTTCTATAAAGGGCCGTTTTTTTTACTGTACATAACAAAAAAAAAATTCTTCAAGAAATGAATACGTAAGTACCCAGTAATTTCCTAGTAGTGGGTCTACTGGTATAATTTAATTACATTACTATATATAAATAAGACTCAGATAATATGCAAACTATTAATATCCGTAAAACAAATTATTATTCTTATTACTGACAACTTTAAAACTCGTTAGTTTATTTTATACTAAAAAAACGAAACTAAATATACTTTGTCATATCATAGTATTTTAATACAAATAGAAAACTTGTGCTCAAAAATCAAATACTTACTTTATTCAAGTTATCTAACTTCGCTAACATGATGTTCTAGAACATCATGTTAGCGAAGTAATACTTACCACTTTTTAGTGCAAGTATCAATATCGGTCACGGAGTGAATTCCAACGGTGCGCTATACAGCTATTTGCATCGGCAAGCTCCGCGGTTAGTTCTATCCCGATCGCACTTACATATAGCTAGAAAGGGACGGCACCCGCGGCTGGTGCGATCTCGCTGTGCATGTGGGGGTTAGGTACGTTTGTGTGGGTGGTAGTAGTATTTACACACACAAACGCACTACGCGTGTCAAAATACCGAATTCTGAGCGAGCGCTTTTTTGAAGAGCACTCTTAAGCACATAAATATAAAATCTCGCTCAAAACGGATGCGCGTAAGTCATTCGTTTGAATTTTAGTAGGCAGATGGCCAAAAGGCCTCGGGCTGGACGGACGTCTGTCGCGATTTTTTGCATTTTGACAACTGTAAAATTCGCTAGTTTAATACCAGCTGTTAGAAAATAATACGTTTTCAGGGAGAATTAATAGGGTGTCATGTGGGTGGATAAACGTTTAAAATAGATATTCGGTCATTTTTACAATTTGTTCTAATTTAAAACACAAAAGTTCGTTCACAAACCCTACCATTACAACCCGATTTTTCATATTTCTCATCTTAAGATTCCGTTATTAATGAAAGAAGTTCGAATACGTTTCTTAAGAATGTGGAATATTTTTTTATCACACAGGTCACATTGTCTAGTACGGTGTATGTCGTAACATCTCGCTGCCCCAATATTATAGGGTCCTATGTTACATTGTCGGGGTACTTCAATTTAGACTTAGTGTCACTCTGACAGACTTCAAATTTCAAGTTGATAAAAGTGCAACATAGAACCCTATAATATTGGGGCAGCGATCTGTCATATAGAAAGATTTGACATTTGGCATTTACGCTGTCTTAGGACTTAGATATATCGTTTTCAATAAAATAATAATATATTAAATACAATGAAAATCGTATAGTGTACAAACTATAACGATTATGATAGTATATTGTGATCCGCTGTAATAATGACGCCATCCATTTAAATCCCCTGCAGTTCCAACCAATTGAATGTGGAAAGAGATTGTCAGAATATTTATACCTACTCGGAATATGCAAGCATGATGTAATTTGTGTTTATTGTGGTCAAATCAAGACGGATTATTGTCACCCAATTGGATACAGTTCTTCAAGATACCTCCTAACTACACTTCAACTCCAAGTTTTTAACACATTCACTGCCCAGAATCTCTACGCACTACGCTCCTCCTACGCCGTAGGCACCGACGGCGTAGGCGCCCGCTAAGCGGTTTCATGGCAGACCTGAGTGAGAGTTTGAAAGTCAAGTGAGGAAGAAGAAGTAGTAAATAATTGTAATAATTAATATGCCTAAACAGTAAAGTATTCCATTGCATAATATATAGATTTGCATCATTTTGTTGCCTAACATATTTTTTTACCTACAAATAATGAAGTAGGATGATTTCATTGTATGATGTAATTTACATTGAATGATATACTTTTTATTCTTGCGGTATAAAACATTCCTACTAATGAAGAATTTGTTTCATTTTCTTTATCTACTCTGAGGCTAAGGAATTCACTAGAACAGACATATTTAGATTAAGTATGCTGTAGTAAACAACGTATGCTCGCTTTAAAGCTTTATGGGAAGGATATAATGATGTGACGGATCTTGCCAATGAGAATACAATTAGGTAGCTAAAATCGACTTCCGAGCTATGTTTACAATTTGGCACCTTATTCCTTTGTGATAAGGCGAAAAAGAAAAATATTCTATATATCATCATCATTATCATATCAGCCGAAAGACGTCCACTGCTGGACATATGCCTCCCCCAAAGAGTGCCAAAATGACCGGTCCTGCGCCACCCATTCTATATATAGTAGTATAGAATATATATTTTTTTCGCCTTACCAGCTAAGTCTCATATCTGGGAAATTCTTTTTCTCTATTTTCACCCAAGCAGAGCTCAGGTTTATATGTATGTATGTGATACATACATATATAGTATAAAATGGCATATCATTTGTAATCCTATGCGTACAAAAGAAATATCAGTAAATAAAATACATTACTTACAAGCAGGAATCGAAATCGAGGGGCCATCCAGGAAGTACGGCAGTCAGTACAATTATCAAAGAATTATTATTAGTACCATTTTTTATACCATGTATTTTGCAAACAAACACACGGTTTGCGAGATATCGAAGCCTATGGACGCTTGCTACTAAAGAGGATTCACACATTGGAGGATGCTTAGGGTTCATTTGAATTAACTCACAGATATTCACTAGTTTACGATATAATATTGCTTACCTATATTATTCTTTGTAGATATAGGTCAGTAGAAATCGACACAAAATAGGCTTAAATCGCAAGGGCATGGTTTTTCGGTATATGGAACCGATTTATAGTTAGGATAGTGTGAACACGAAATTTTGGTTTAAAAGTCATAAACTATGCTACTTTGACCATCAAGATGTAGTACACTTTAAAAGATAAATAAATTTAAAACAATTTTAGTTAAGCCACAGGTCTATAAACTCAAGCGATGGCCCTTCAAATATAGTCTATTTTCCCGAAGATTGTCAATTTTAAGTCATGGTCCCATCCGGATCAAAATATTGGCAAAATCCCTCGTCCAATGAGAAAAAATGTTGGATATAAAGTTTTGTTGATATGTAATTATCTTTCATACAAATCCTATATAAATTCTGTAAGACTACACGCACAATCTTGAAAGTACGAAAAAAAGGTAAAAATGGCTTTTTTGAAGAATTGAGTGCAAAAGGCCTTCGAGAGACCTATAGTTTGTGTGAAAGTAGCCAAGTATCAATGGAAAAAGCAATAAATAATCATCATCATATCAGCCGAAAGACGTCAACTGCTGTACACAGGCCTCCCTCAAAGATTGCCACAATGACCGGTTCTGCGCCACCCGCATCCAGCAGCCTCCCGCGACCTTCATCAGGTCATCAGTCCGGTCCCCACTCAAGAACCTTTCTGCCTCAACGGCCATCGGTTCGACGTGATTTAGGTTTAGATTTATTTCTTTCGAGATAAAAATTACAATATAGGTCCTTATCACGATCGTCAATAATAAGTAATAAAAATAAAATAATATTCAAAATGTTAATACACAAAGTGGAAATTGTATCTCCAATTAAGGATTGTCATTTAACAACTAATAGACACTTACTATTGAACAGAAATAAACAATGTCAATTTATGCATTAGGTACCTAAATTTAAAATTTGAATATTCAACATAAATGTTACACAAGAAATAATATCAAATGTGCAAAATGGCGGCGCCAATACCTACACATTACTATTAATTTTACTCATTTACTTTATTTATTTTTAATATACAACTACACATTTTTGAACGCATCCTATTACACGCCATACCTGGCAACTTTCCTTCACCCTCACCCCAAACCACAGTGCACTAAAAATACCCGTCTCGCACGCGCTAACGCTCAATCAAAAACTATTGAAAAAACTCAAAAATCCTACAAGTGTGCATACAAAAACCACAAGTGATTACCGAAGTACAAGTGTTTACTGTGAAATAACAAAATTCTTTCTTGTATGCTGAAACACGAACGCAATACTGGATTGCCGGCTGGCGCCGATTAAAAGGTTTGTCTTGCCGCACCACAATGTGCCCCGCCCTCTGCCTTTTAAAAGCAATACGGAGGGCTATAAATCATGTAAAAACAATAATTACTTTTTAATTTACATACTTCTTTTGGTTTGGTTCAGCTAGAAGCTTTTCTTCAGGTTCTTCCACGCTTTCTTCCTCAGGTTCTTTCAGTTTTTTGAGTTCGTGTTGTGCCTGGGCTTTCTCAAGATCGTTCTCGTCATCGCCTATCGAAATCAAAGCGATGACTTCGAATAATTTTCCTGAGCAAATTAAGCATAGAACTGAGCATTTGACCTTGGCTCTCTGGTAGTTGGTGGCAAATGTGCATGCAAAGCCCTTTGAATACCTATACATTTGTCAGTATAGTAACACCAAATGTCTCATTATTTTATAATCAATTTTTACCTATTTTAGTGTTTTCGAGATTGTGATTGAATTATTAGTCTCACAGACCTCTCTGTTTTAATGAAAGCAAATTAAATTGAGTTTAACTTTATTACTTATATTTTTTCTCATAGCGCGAGGGATTTATGATTATGTTTTGGTCCAGACAGGGCAATTTAAAATCGACGAAGTTCGGAAAAAATATATAATTTTCGAAGGGCAATAGCTTCGTCCCCTTAGAGCTTACAGATTTGCAGTTTAATTCAAATAAAATTGTTGGAATAGGGAACTTGCATTTTTTTATTTTATTGCGAAAATCAAATGTATAATTTAGCATTAAAACAACTGTAGCACTAAAACTTTCTTATGATTTATTTTTCTGATTTTATATGCATTTGAAATCTGCACGCGCCGGCACCCCCCGAAAACGCTCTATATTAAACTGGCTTATGCTATGACGTCACAACATATATTCTCGGCGCGTTTACTATGGAGTAAGTCATTAATTTGCAATTATCTCCACATCATTTGCGTTTAAGTCTATACTTGTCATACAAAATATCATTTTCTGTGCCAATTCAATATTCTGTGTAACTGTTATGTTATTTTATCGAAACAATAATATTGTTTTTCGTCATTTTAACGTGAGATAAAACTAATACAATCGTTTTTTTTTTCTTCTGTATGATATTTCTACGTATATCCGCATCAATTGAGTGCAATTTATTTGAAATTGAATTCCCATGCAAGTTCCCCATTTTAATCAACTTTAAAATTCAGACGTAAATGTAAAAAAAGTCCTAAAATTTCGCAGTTTTACGCGTGTCGCGCAACTGGCACAAGCTTTTCGAAGCGCAAACTTGTGTCTACACTACCCTAACTGATCCATAAAACAAAACCAAATAAGTTACTGACAAAATTAACCTACATACAAACAGGTGAAGTTAATATAAAGCTTGCAAAAACCAGAACTACATCGTGCTTTGCGATTTTAATGTCGAATTCTATAGTCCTAACAACGCATCGCTTTGAACCAGGTTCATTGGATGTGGTACTGGAGAGCACCGAAGAGTTTTTATGATCTTCATGAATATACAAATAACTTCCACATATCACTAACAAATTACTATAATTATGTTATTAGTGTCTACCCTTTGATTTAGGTATCACCATCACCTGCGACTACATTACTCACTTTCGGTTTGCTGACGACACTACTTACCGTACATCACAATCATAGAGGCACCAGGGGGTGTCAGTGACAGTGATTAAAGAGTACTAAATACGTATTAATATATGTAGGTACGAGTTTATTAGGTCTATTTAGTATAATTATATTCTGGCCTGATATTGGTTTACGGGTATACCTAATACATTGGTGTTACACTTTCATAATAACACTTACAACAGCAGCAGAAACCGAATGTATAATTATGTTTTAGGACGGTATTTTATACTTAGTATTATTTGTAGTACCTACTTTTTTGCATTCTCACACTATAAAACTAAGGAGCAAAATAAGGATTACCTAATATAGATACCTACCCAGTAACGTACAAATAGGTACGTACCAACAAGGCTCGATCATTCTGACTGACGTGATCGCTTAATGGCCCCTCTATTGTGATGAGTTGAGACTTGAGAATTAAACTGAATTTTCAAATTTAATTATCCATCCAGGCTCAAGCCCCCCAAAAAGCCAGCTTGATCTGAGTCCTTACCATAATGCTACCCCTTTTGTCAAGCAATGTTAATAAATTTTCGCTTGCTTATTTTCATGAAATTTTGCACCTTAGCGAAGACCGAATAGAGTTGCTATGACATTGCCAATCTAAAGACTAATCTATTGACTTATCAATAGTACATATTTCATATACCAAAATGTACCTAAGAAACATACGCAGAATCATCGCAGAATAAGAAAATGTCAACAAGTCTGACATTATTCAATAAGATGTTTTGACAATTTCACTTTCTGTATGGAGGTTGGTGACTGATTTAAATGTATAATATCACGAAAGCAAAAAAATACCGAGGTCAGTGACCTGTCACAGTAAAGTGAGATAGTGTGCGTGAAATGTAGCGGTGTGTGTTTCTGGGGAGAATTACGATAATGTTGCGCCGCCTAGTAGGTTTTTAGTGTCGCGTATGTAGCTTCACCCGAGATGCCTCACCTTAAGCCGCCCGAATAAGCTATATCTGCGATTTTCCCATACAAACGCTCTCGACTGTTTCCTCCCTGGTTTTTGAACCTAGAGCAATGATTTTTTCAAATAAGATCAATATCATCAATATCTATGCCGCTACGTTTTGCTTTTTTGGATATTTTTATTTTAAAGAATCTTACAGGGCCTCGAAAATCGCAAAAACGGCTTAATTGAATTCGCTGCAAAAAAAGGCGCAGTATACAAATATGACAACAAATATCCAAAAAATCAAAACGTAGCGGCATAGATTATTTCTTCCTCTTGCAGTTTCCAAAATTGTATAATGATTGGTTGCGTTTTGGAGGAGGAAACAGTCGAGAGCGAAACCTCGATTTTTGTGTTTTTTGGGTGGGAATTTTAGTCCGAGCTGCAGTTGTCCTTATCGCACGAATTGGAGGCGGAGGCAGTTTCTAAATAATAATAATTTATTGATAAAATAATAATAATTTATTGTTAAAACATAATGTACATCAGTATTTGCTATATACTAGGAGCTTAATATTAGAGGCAAATAACACGTGCCTGAACTAGGATACCACCCTGTGTTTCAGGCAGAAAAGAACTAACAATTGAATATGTTATTCACATGCAAAATATTATACAATATCATTCTTATTGACTAGGTAGTACAAAATAATTAGTAAGTTAATAATCTATATATAAAAAAGGTATAAAAAGATAGAAGATAGAACAAAATTATTTTAAAACGATAAATAACTTCTCAGTATCGTCATAGGATATTATGTAGGGCTTCTCGACACTTCTCGTAGCGTTGATTTACATTTCATGTAGTTTAGGGGATATAAATCTAGCCGTGCATTAAGTATTTTGTAAAGAAGTGGACCTAGGAAAATAAAAAATCTAGAAGAGAAAGCGTGTCGTGTTTGAGTATAATCAGGACAATCAAAATCTTTACGCCTTTTACTGGCATGATCAGTGTTGTAAGAGGTTTCAGCGTGCTGTTTTAAAACTGTGTGCAATATAAATAATTGTCGGACTGTTAAAACTTCACATGATTTATAAAGCAGGCTAGTGGGGAATTGATAGGGGCGAAAATAATAAATATACGTACACAGAAGGAATAGTGATGGGCAACAGTCGTTGACATATTTTATCGATACGCTAGTGGTGAAAAATTATCAATGACCTGTAGGGAATGTGGTCGCACATTCTCTGCAAAGATAGGCTACATCAGTCACCTGAGAGCTCACGAACGACGCTCCAATTAGCCATATTTCCAGTCGCCGTCGTCGAAATCGGCCAGGATGATGATGATGATAAGTGATAACATAATACAGGCAACCTAGATCGCAATATATGGAAAATGTTGAAAAATATTGTAGTTCTGAAACCTATTGGGATGTATAGGGAGGGACAGAGTATTAAATTGAATTCACTCTCCGCACCCCTCCGGGGATACCTTCACCCCCCTCACCCAAACAAGTGTCCCAAGACGCGGTTATTACTAATTTTAAGAAAAACCATAAAAGATACACAAAAAGTGTCCATGACCAAAATGATCCTTGATAAATTAATCATCAATGTCTCATACATACCAAAGCGCTATCACTTGTGGTTTTTGCGCAGTCTGCCACGAAACGTACCTAATTTTGATACATTGCGATCAAGATTGCCTCCAACAGATGACAATGAATTTTCAAAAGGGCGCAGCAACATGATTCGCAGGAGTTTATAAATAAACTATATCTAATTTTATAGAGAAAATTCTATCCTTTACTTTTGTCATTCATACCTTGGCAATAAATATTCATGATTTTGAGAAAATTACACTTGAGTACTCTTTTTTTTGAAAAAATAAACCCAGAAATCATAATAAAATTGACTTTTCGTGGCAGAATGCGCGACAATCATAAGAGATATTGCTTTGGTATTTATGAGAAGTTGATGATTAATTTATCAAGGATCATTTCGGTCATGGACACTTTTTGTGATTTTTCGTGTACTGTTAACGGTTTTCTTTTTAATGATACAAATCCACGTTTCGGGACACTTTTGGGGGTGAGAGGAGGTGAAGCTCCCCCCCGGGGATGCGTGATTTTTTTTTATACTCTGTCCTACATGTCGACATCCCAATATGTTTCAGAACTACAGTATTTTTGGGAAAATTTTGAGCTTATACACTCAAGAGCAAAAGTTTCGGGTCACCCTAAATTAAATAACCGCAATAGGTTTTTTTTAATATTTTTCACTAGTCTTATTTACATAACATACTAGTCTTCGTAATACCCAAATGTATAAGCAATTTCCGGGATCCTATCATAAAGATATCAACATCCAAAAATGACGATTTTTGCGATATCTCGCTCCGTTAACGTTGTTTTTTTTCATGGGTTAAATCGGACTCGTAAAAGTCCGATTTAAACCTGGTAACGTGTTTCTTTTTTACTGTTATTTCTGCAGTTTAGATGTAAAATTTAATAAAGATCATGAAAGGATTAAAAAACTGTACAACATTTGGACTATTTTAGGAAATATGACGGTATTTCATCGACCCGAAACTTTTGCTCTTGAGTGTAGTTGCTTCCACTATAATAAGAGAGGTTTTACCTACATATACCTAACGATAGGTTAATCTTTGTACTTGTGAAAGTGTTTACGACACGGATAACACAGTTTAATTTTGCGTTGCCTGTGGAAAATATTTTTTCTAACCTGTACGTAGGTACCAGACTACCATTACATAAAAAGTCCAGTAAACAAAAGCTGACTCACAAAAGTTAGCGGGATATCCAGTCCATTAGACGTAAGCTGGGTCAGTAAGTAAAATTCGCACACCAAAAACAAATACAGCAGGTCCGCTATTCTGTAACTTGTTTTAACCTCACCTCACCGTTCACCCACAAATAAATCTTGACGCCGCGGTTCGTAGTAACTAAACGTAGGCAGAGGTCTAGTTTCGTTAGACTTGACGGGTGAGGTGAGGCGCATTAGCGTGTTGCGAATAACAACCCAGAGGCTTCAGGCGCGCAGGAATGAACTAAATAAATTCCGTCCGGCTTGCGGGCGATGTCAACGGAACGGCGCGCAGCGAGCGAGGGAGTGCTCGCGTCTCGCGCCTGTGTGCGTGCGCTCACACATAGACAGCTGCCGCCGCCCACAACAGCGCGACAGAAACATTGAGTCAATAATTTGAGATTTGAAAAGTTGCTCAGCTAGGCACTGGTCTTAAACTCAAAGGCCAAATAATATATGCCATACGATTAAATAATAAATTGTATCCATCCAAATATCATAAACCCACACTCGTGTTTAAAAACCCTTCATTATGTGCAGTCAGTTGTACAGTCACATAAACACACACACACACACACACACACACACACACACACATACAGTATATATTAGGTACAACGTGCAGTATGTATCTAAGTAAGTTGTCCGTCAAAATTTGCAATCACTTGCCGTTATCCGATTGAGCTGAAATTTGGAATAATTATGTATGTATGGAGTGACTGATGATGGAGACAGAAGGTAGTCATGGGAAGTCAGTAGGTACTTAACCGACGTAACTCCGTTGAGTTTGTGCTCGTTAGAATCGTCTCAATGAGTAGTTGATGACGGTATACAGAAAAGTACAGTCGCAAATAAAAGCTTGTACCAAAAATGAAATTTTTTAAAGAAACTTGTTTATATTTCGTTTGCGCTGTTCATATGTAAGTAAGTTGTCCGTCAAAATTTGCAATCCATTTTTCAGTCACTTGCCCTGCCCTTATCTGATTGAGCTGAAATGTTGAGTAAAGGTATAGTTTGGATGACAATTCAATATTATGGTACCATCGAGCTGATCTGATGATGGAGACAAAAGGTGGCCATGGGAATTCAGTACTTAACCGACGCAACCCCGTTGAGTTTGGTCTCGTTAGAGTCGTCTCAAAGAGTAGTTGATGACGGTATACAGAAAAGTACAGTCGGCAATAAAAGCGTGTACCAAAACGGTTTTTTTTTTTACATTAACTTATTTTACACTTGACTAGTGCTAGGGCCTCTGAAACAGTGTAGGTACTGTTTCAGAGGCCCTAGCACACTAGGTTTTATGTCGCGTTTTACGTGACGTTTCAGTACATTTTCGCCGACATAAAACCTAGTGTGCTAGGGCCTCTGGGCAAGTTAAATATGCGTAGTGAACCTAATAGTCCGGACCCTAATGTCTTGATAAATATTGATCGTGTATTAACCGCCTAAGACTGTATTGCTACAAGCCTGAATAGTTGGCCACATAGATACTTGACAAACGTCAAATCAAACAAAAAAAGTGACAGTCGTGCTGGTGGAACGTCGGGAAAGGGCTAAATTTTAGTTAATTATTATAGAAAACAATACGATGTAATAAAAATTCTCCGATAGTAAAAATGAAGAAGGTCAAACGGAGGCGGGGCCGGACTCCCCCTAATAAATTTGAGAAGTTCGAGCATGACCCGATTATAAAACCGCATGTATCTCCTGAAGTGGAAGAGTTCCTTCCTCCTAACGAGAGATTTCGCGGTGAAGAAGTAAGTTTACAAAGATATACCTAGTTCGTCCGTGTGGACTCTCGTATCGGCATCCATCTCCGATTTCATACATGAAAATACCTTATAGGTACTTTGATCCAGGTTAATATGAACTACATGTGTGCTAATTTTCATCCAAATCCACTTATACGTTTTTGTGATTGAGTTCCAAACATAACAACAGACATTATAATATTATAAGTACAATAGGATTGTACAGTCAGCAGCAGAAGTATTTTACTATTCTCTTCTCTTTTCTGCTTCTTTCTTATTATATTTGTACTGTTTTCCTTTTCCCTTATTCTTCTCCCTTTGAGTGGCCCTTCAGGCCCCCAGAGAGGACTTACCAGAGGAGGCATCAGGCAGGCCGTAAGCTTGTTTGCCACCGTCGTAGAATAAAAAAAAAACCGTTACTGGCCGCACTGCGAGCCAAATGGGGAAAAAAAAAGCAGAAGTAGCTAAGCGGGCCAGGTCTTCAAAATTACCAGCACACTACTTTATTCTTAAGAACTTAAGAGCGTGTGTAGGTAATTTTGAACACCCGGCCCGCTTAGCTACTTCTGCTGCTGACTGTAGATCAACACTATTCAAGAACATACAACATCGTAACTCTTATATACGTCGTACTTGAGTGCGATCCGCAACTTGTCTCGCCACACTACTGCGAAGGTTAGGTTAGACTGGTTTGCCTTATCATTGTGAGTGTGAATACCAGCCCTGTCAGGACTTAACTCACCAGTGACCCTCACTTAACAACCAAGGCATCGGGGGAAGAATGTTTAAATGGTATTTCTAACTACAGACATCCTTCTGCACTCTCATCTGGTCCAGGAACTCCAGGATCTCGAAAATGACGTATTGCTTGCGCCTCGCTTCTTCTGGCTCGCTCGTCCTTGGGAGACCTTAGTATTTCGGTTGATAGTCGAGTCTCGCTAGCCCCGCCTCGAAGAATCATTGCGATCATGATGACCCCCATCGGCTTTTACCGAAGCCTAACCTTCAGCCATCGTAGATCATTACGAGATCCGTTACAACTTAGGTACGCGTAATAGAAACTACGCGCGAAAGTCAAACGATTGGGATGCGTATACCTGCCGTAAATGTCGGGAAAGGAAACGATAGGCGCCTAGATGATACGGGTTATTCGCGGATGGTCTAGAACGCAAAATGACTAGTGTAATATTTTGCCTATATCGCTTTAAGTCTACATCGCGGACGGTATAGAACGCAACATGACCACTCATAGGTAGGTTAGGTTCGTTAGGTATCTTCATGCAGGTGCCCGAAAGGCAAACATACTAAAAATAGGACCCCCGGCACCGGGGCTCCGTCGACATAGCTAACCTGAAGATAAAACGACGAAAATGATGTAGATATTTTGCGTTCTAGACCGTTGGCGATGTAGACTTAAAGCGATATAGGCAAAATTTTACACTAGTTATTTTGCGTTCTAGACCATCCGCGAAGGTTTGTTAGATGTTTTACTCGAAATCGTTATTTCATTGTAGCAAAATTTTGGATCGCATTTTTCCGCGATCGTAAATTTGGCAGTCGTTTTAATTATTTGGCTACCATTTTAACACAAGTTATTTTCATTGCTCGCGGTTTTCCGCGAGTTGCCTTTTTCTCTACAGTTCTTTTAACCAAAGTCGTATTTTCGTGTATCGAAATTCCGTGCAGTTTTTTTCCATTGCTTGTATTTTTTATAGAGGCAAGTTTTCTTAGTAGATCATTTTAATACTCTCATTTCTCCGCATGCATAACCTTTGTACGGACAATATCTACATGAAACGATGATATATTAAAATGTGTTGTTCCTCAGCCTCCTTCACCATCACGTAGGTACTAGTGTCACTGACACGCCAACCTTTTTTCCACAAGAGAGTGACTATGAACCTTATATGAAAGACAGGTTTTTTTTAGAGCGGCTGTCATAACCCTTAAAGGCGTTCTTGGCGCTGCGGGCACCACAATACACGATAACTTTAGGCGTTCAAAGGGTTAAAGCGTGCGAAAATATCTGATACCACTCTATTTATAGTGGAGTGTTGGAATTGGAACGTGTCAGATATTTCTGTAGATACCCTTTGTCCTCAAATATTATTACAGGTGGCCTTCTGTTAATTATAAAAATTCTGGTATCCGCTTAACTTTAAATGAGTCACTTAACTTCAAACTCGGGTACCTAAATCCAATTCTGATATTTTTTAAGATTTTGATATAAAATAAAAGGGTAAAAAACTAGTTTTGATACAATTTTATCCGTTAAGTATAATTCTGTGTGGTTTTTGATATAAATACAGTTAAAATCATAATATTTTAACAAAATCAGATAAATCCATATAACTGTTTTTTTTCAAATGTAGGTAAATCCATCCAAGCCAATCAGCGAAAGAAGTTTTTTGTGTTTTTATTTACACTATTCAGGTACAATCTATAACCGGCCCTTATCAAAATTTTACCGCCATGGGTACTTTCCACAAAGATGAAACTCGTGGTGCTACTTCGTGATATTGAAGGCGTGTCCTCCATAATTAACGGCGTTACATTTTATATTTTTACGGCACACTACAAAACTCACTTCTATGAAAGTATCTTTGTTGAAATGACGAACGCCAAACTTCAAATTTAAATTATATTCTTGGGAATATCAGTTTTTTTAGCAAGGTTTTCGGCCATAGGCTAAGGAACAACACATTTTAATATATCATCGTTTCATGTAGATATTGTCCGTACAAAGGTTATGCATGCGGAGAAATTAGAGTATTAAAATTATCTACTAAGAAAACTTGCCTCTATAAAAAATACAAGCAATGAAAAAAAACTGCACGGAATTTCGATACACAAAAATACGACTATGGTAAAAAAAACTGTAGAGTAAAAGGCAACTCGCGAAAAACCGCGAGCAATGAAAACAACTTATGTTAAAATGTTAGCCAAATAATTAAAACGACTGCAAAATTTACAATCGCGGAAAAGTGCGATGCGAAATTTTGCTACAATTTCGTAGTATTAATATGGTATGTCTGTTTCAAACAAGGAGATTGTATTTGGGCGCGAGAACCCCTTCGCGAGCAAGTCAAATCGGTGCACGTACTACCGACCCAGCAACGAAGATTTCGGGCAGCTCACCGACGTGGTGGTCGTGCCGTCTCCGGATGACGTGAGTTTTGTGGGATTCTAATCTTTTATTAACGCAATATCGGCTACCTATCGCAATCACAAAATTTTATTTTCCGTTAACGTCGTTTTTCCGAATACAGTTCGGCAAAAAGCCGTATAAGTAGGTAAAGTCGCCGTCAATGGACTTTGCTAACTATGTAAACAAACCGCCATACTGAAATTGACATTAAATGTCAATTTCAATACATTGTTTGTTTACATAGTTAGCAAAGTCCATTGACGGCGACTTGAGGTATATATCTGAAACCGTATAATTTTCAGGATTATTATAAAACAAACCTAACCTAGCATAATGGGTTCTACCTAACCTACTAGGTTCTACGCGATAAGTAGGTAGTAAACAAAACAAAAACTAAACCTGGTTTTTTGCTGAAAGGAAAATTCGGACAAACGATAAGTACCTACAGTTGGGAAATCAAGTATAGTGGTTACGACAGGATACCCTCAATATCTTAATTTCTGTATACTAAGCAGTAAGTAGGGAACGTCCGCTAACGAAATATACCAACATTTCAAATTAAAGGGAAAAATTAAAACTTTTATCGCTCTGAGCAGGATTTGAACCTGTGACATTCAGGCATACGCGGCCTATCACTCTAGCCATCTTGCGCATTTTTCCCTTAAATTTGAAATGTATAACTCTCTATTGTACCTACAGTCGCCATCACATACATCGGAGCAAACAAGCACGTCACAAACATCGGAACACACCTCTATTTTCAAAGCATTAGGGTACATGTGCCGATATTTTTGAACACCTATAGTGTACCGATGTATGTGATGGCGACTGTAGGTACCTTCACATGCACGGCTATCACAAGACGGCCGCGACATACTCTCGAGCTCTCTCGCACTATCCGTCTCTGTCTTATTAGACCTTATTAGAAAGAGACGGATAGTGATAGACGAGAGAGCTCGAGAGTATGTCGCGGCGGTCTTGTGATAGCCGTGATGATATTTTCGTGCCACTATACTCCATTCCCTCCATTCACGATCCAACAATTATTACCTACATTGATTCGTTGGCTTTTGATCATCATCATCATCATAATCAGCCGAAAGACGTCGACCGATGTACATAGGCCTCCCCCAAAGAGTGCCAAAGTGATCGGTCCTGCGCCACCCGCATCCAGCGGACTCCTGCGACCTTTACCAGGTCATCAGTCCACCCACGCCACGCCTTCCGGTACGTGGTCGCCACTCGAGAACCTTTCCGCCCCAACGGCCATCGGTTCTACGTGCAATGTGACCCGCCCACCACCAGTAAGCTTAGCGATTCGGAGGGCTATATCGGTTACCTTGGTTCTGCTGCGGATAGCCGCATTTCTGATGCGATCACGCAGAGAAACTCCCAACATAGCCCTCTCCATTGCCCTTTGGGTGACTTTGAGCCTTCTTATGAGGCCCATTGTAAGCGACCACGTTTCAGTGCCACATGTCGTCATCACTGGCAACACACACTGGTCAAAGATTCTCGTCTTGAGACACTGCGGAATATTGGACGAAAAGATGTGCCGTAGCTTCCCGAACGCTGCCCAGCCGAGTCGGATTCGACGATTGACCTCTTTCTCGAATTGGCGATTGGCTTTTGATGCTTGCTCCGTTTTCTGTTAATGGTTCATCGGTGTATAATTTTTACTGGCCAACGGACGCCCCCTTGAATAACCAGAGGCCCTACCGCGAAACGAAACATGTATCTCCCTGTTTGTCGCTCGAATAGACGAGTGTGACAGACAGAACGAACGAACTTCGTTTTCGTTACGTGGTAGCGTCTGGGGAAACGTTGCGTCCAATCTAATGAATGCGAACAGTTTGATACTTATTGTCTCAATTGTACCTATTGCATGTCGAACTGTTCATTATAGTAATCTTGTCGGTTGGTACCTACGTTACTGGACGCCGCTCTTTAAAGAAGATTAATATAATAAAATATATGCATTGCTTGGTACCTAATATGAATAACTGACGGAGTCGCTGTCGCTGGATACGGAGAGGAGGACTATACTATACTATACTATTGCCTCCATCCATACGGGTGAATCCACCACATATACGGTACGAGTTAGCAGAGCGGTGAGCGAGAAAAAACACCAAAAGGGGTGTAGTATCAAAATCTATTATTACTCCAAAAGACAGAAGGCAAAAAACATGCCTAGTGACGAAAATCCCATTCAGATATCTCAAAAAAACACGAAGTTACAACCGTTTTCATATTTGTTGTTAGAGAGAGAAAACGCTAGTGGATCGTGACGTAACGATCCCCGAGTGTCATAGTAAATGACAATCCTTTCATATGAAGGTGCGTTTTGCGGAAAAGGTATAGAGTATACCCCCTCTAACAACTTTGGATAGGTACTTATACCTTTGTGATTATTGAATCCCCTGCTTTAATTTAGAAAATTCATCATTATTGGTAATATTATTTGGTGTCTACACCCCTATTTCGCTCACGTATCTCCTCCTAATTACTTACTGGATTTTCCCCTCGAACACTTCTCTGCTACCTAGCACAGCTCAGCGGCGCTACCACGAAAGTAAAGGAAATGATAAATGTATAGTTAAATAAATGAGAAAACAAGTCATTTGGCCAGACGTTTAAGACTTTTAAAATAGTAACTAGCTTCGTGAAATGGACCAAATGTCGATACTTACCTTTATTATCAATTACATTATATAAAGCCTGATGTGTTCCACTGCTGGACAGGCCAGATACCAGGTACCTAGTAATAAAACTAGTCTCAATTTCCATCAGTACTACCAGAAATTACTTCAAGATATCTGCTACGACCCCGACACACCAGTCACGACTAAACCGGAGCTGAAGAACGCCTGCCAAGGGTCCGTGGTGCAGACCCGCTCGGCATTCGTGGAGCCGGCCAGTGGACTCCAACTAGATGAGAACGTCATGACAGACCTGGCGGACGACGCGCAGTGGCATACCATAGACAGCGTTAGCGACGTGGATATATTCTTCCCGCCAAAGTGGGGCAAGACGAAAGTACCAGGTACTTATTATCGCCATGATTCGTAATACTAAAACTGCTACTACACCTATTTAGCTTCCTTAGAGAGGGACGCAGAATCCGGTGGAGGGAGTTGCTACGTAGTGTTGTGTTTCTGGCGGTGAGTGAGATTGCCAGAGGTCCAAAGGACACGCTTTTTTGGGAAAGAGTGAGAGTGACCTACATTTGTCTATTGCTGTCAACACAGAGAACTTTCAAATGTCACTTCTGCTGTCGCAAGCGTCCATCGGCTACGGGCGTTTTCTTACCATCGGACACCGGGCTAAGGTGCAGACAGCGTGGTTCATCTTCCTTATTTCTGCTTTATAGCAAATCCTCTTTGGCAGCGAAAGCGTTTAACCCTTCGTATGCCTCTGTCAAAAAATTACTATTAAAATAGTGCCCTTGAAGTTAAAATATAAGACTCAAACGCTCGGGGACGGATCCATCACTAGGCATACCAGGGGTTAAGTTCCTGGCATTCTCGATGGCGAGCAAGTTTCCGATATTTAAAGCCCTATTTCAATCGATTTTTTTTTAACTTCAATCTCTTCGGCAGGAAATTTCGTTCGAGATCTGGACCAACCCGACGCGCAGTGGCAGACCATTAACAATATTAGCGATGCGGAGATTTTCCTTCCAAGTCCGAAGCGAGTCGAGGATAATATACCGAAAGAAGCGGGTACTACAGTACATACCTACTTTTGAAATAAAACTTAGGCTCCACGGACACGTTATTAGTTTCACGTATTCCCTGCCACGTTTTGGCCGACGGCATCTAGCGCTTCTACCACATTCGAGCAATGTACTGAACACGAAACCGTTGACTTTAACATCTAAGTTGTCCACATTTTCAATTACATTACCAGGTTTAAATAGGACCCGTAAAAACCCATGAAAAAAACAACGTTAACGGAGCGAGATATCACAAAAATCGACATTTTGGGATGTTGATATTTTTATGATAAGATCCCGGAAATTGCTAATACATTAGGTATTTTGTAAATAAGACAAAAACTATTGCGGTTATTTAATTTAGGGTGACCCGAAACTTTTGCTCTTGAGTGTATGTTACTAGGACGGGGACGTATGCCTTATGTCGGCGGATCTGAAGGCAGGTCCTGCATGGACTGATATTTTGTGTACCTACTGAGCTATTAGATGACAGCCATGGTCTCGATTGGAGGTCCGGCCATAATAGCTAACCGATCGCTAACTCCCTCCCATTCTATGATTTTCAGATAAAACGCACATTCCATCGATCCGTATCTCGAACACGCCGCGCGTAAAACGGATCGCCGAGAAGTTCTCCAAGTTCAAGCGGAACAACCTCGAGCTCCGAAAACTCGAGGAAAGAGTGGTTTGCTTGGAGTACGACATTTTCGACCTGAACGCGGCCGACCCTGCGGTGCCGCTGCAGAAGATGAGGGCATTCTTCTCTATCAAAGTTAATGAAAAAAATGATAAAGGTACCGTTTGTGTTTTCTCCAAGCTTAAGCGTCGTCCCCACGTCCAAGCATGACAATCCGCCGCGTGATTCCGGCCCGTGTGGACAGATTCAGGCTGCACAGCGTCTGGCAAAACGGTACCCCTATCTCGCTCTGTCTTATAATTTCGTCCCGCTCGTGCCATCCGCCGTTCTCGAATATGGGGAGGCGTCGTTTACGAGCGGGGCGGGTGAAGCGTTCCGCGGCACGGGAACACGAGAATCTACAAACATGGCGAAAGTAAAGTAGTAGGGAGCGTTACAGTACACACGTGGGAGCTGTCATACTCGCTGCTCGTGCCGCGCCACGCGTCGCATGTGTTTCTTTGCCTCAAGCCGCGTTAACGCACAAACTTGGAACAAACTCAAAGGCAAAATTAGATACATACATAGGACTATAGAGTTGACAATGAACATTTTAGTGGAATGTATGGTTTCTTATACAATTGAACAAGCAATTGTGTCTTTTTACTAGGTATAATAGAAAAGTCTCAGGCTCACTAACTTCAAAAACTAGTAACTATAAGTACCTATAAGTCGATGTATAGCGTGTCCCAAAAATAGTGACTACGTTGGAGTTGGACTTGACAAATGTTTTTGAGTTAATGGACTGTATATTACGAGATTGAATTTGTACGAAAATGGCGAAATAATGTACTTGTGGAATAGGGTCTCAAGTCAATCAAATTGAGTACTTACCAGGCTTTTCTGCGATTGGAGTATGCAGAACTCGGTATCAGCATCAGGGCAGATACTCCACCAACCTTCGGACCGTCGACTTACCTCGAGTCCGCGAAATACCTTTCCATGAGCTTTCACCGATAAGAGTCTCGCCCGGCACTCAACTTCATTGACTCAGAATACTCGGATCTTGCTTCCACACACAAGTTAAATATTAAAAACTATATTATCCACAACTGCGACACGACGATGTCAAATAATATATGCTTCTGGCCTTCAATCTCATCCTTGACGTCGACTGTACAGTCGCCATCACATACATCTGAACACTACAGGGTGTCAAAATATCTGAACATGCACCCTAATGCCTTGAAAATAGAGTTGTGTTCAGATGTTTGTGACATGCTTGTTTGCTCTTATGTATGTGATGGCGACTGTACCATCATTATCTTTTGCAGAAAACATAACTGCCATTCCATCCGGTGTGAAACGTAACTTCAATGTAAAAGATGACGACCTTCAGAAACTGAACAAAAAGGAAATAGAGATTATAGACGAAAAGATACCCGAAAATAGGTCCATGCTAGAAGATCTCAAGCAGGTATTAAGAAGGAAAAAGGCCCTTGAGAACAAAAAGAAACAGCAAACGTTAGATCTCATGTGTTTGTACGAGATGGCGAAACGAGAGAGTCCACCTATGAGCTACGACTATTCGAACACCAATCTCCTATCGAAAGCGGAATTGCAAGAGATCAAAGACCTAATTCTGAAGAAATGTGAGTCGAGTGTGTACGGGATTAACCGAAGGACAGTCAAATGTAACGACGATACAGATGTTAAGTGCGTGGTATCGAGCAGTTTAATGTCAGAGTTGATGCGTGAGGCCCAAAAAGTTTAACACTTTCACTGCCAGGTGCCTATCGGCTAGTGTTGTGGATAACGCTCATTTTGAGGCTTAAAGACTCCCGAGACTCAAGTGACGAAAAGTCAATATGTGGGCATTTTCAATTATTCGTGCACCCAATTAGCGTGAGTTGTTAAACAAAAATTAACTCAGTGTCAGTTTTGTAACGACAATTTAGTATTCAAATGATGTGAAAATGAACTGGTTTCACATTTAAATAACGTGTATATGCATATCATTTATAGATTGAAAAGAAAAAGTTAATATTTATACAAATTGAATACTTAATTGTCGTTACAAAACTGACACTGAGTTAATATTTGTTTAACAACTCACGCTAATTGGGTGCACGAATAATTGAAAATGCCCATGTACGTAAAATAAACCAACACGGTTCTTAAACAGCATCGCGTCTTTAAGCCTCGGGAGTATTTAAAGCTCGAGCTTATAAGCCTCAAAATGAGCGTTATCCACAACACTACTATCGGCCGCCTACGCCGTAGTCGCTTTCCGCTAAATATAGACGGAGAGCTGAGGGACCAAAACTGCAACAGTTTTATAAAGGCTGATATTTTAATATTAGGTCATAAATAGCTTGAATATCAATAGCCTGCCGTCAGTCAGCCAGTTTTTGGGACAACTGGCGTGGGGATGGTTCCGAACTTGTTAAGAAAACACCTACGTCGCAACTGTTTTATAAAATCTGAAAATTTGTCTGTGGATAGTAAGACAACTAACAAACTTTGCGAACATAGTCAGTCTGCAGAATATTGGAACAGTACGCGTCAGCAGCCCGCTAAACCCGTCAAAAAATTTGGTTGGTGAAAGTGTTATATAGAATCTAAAAAAAACGTGCAAGTAGTTCATAGTAACATACCTAGTCAGCCCAAAGTTTTATGGAACATACGCCGTCAGCAGTCAATAGAACAGCGGTGCGGCGCGCCGTTCTATTGACTGCTGACGGCGTATGTTCCATAAAACTTTGGGCTGACTATGTTACTATGAACTACTTGCACGAATTTTTTTAGATTTTATAAAACACTTTTTTTGCAAACAAATTGTTTGACGGGTTTAGCGGGCTGCTGACGCGTACTGTTCCAATATTCTGCAGACTGACTTTGTCCGCATAGTTTGTTAGTTGTCTTACTATACTTACACAGACAAATTTTCAGATTTTATAAAACTTAGGTGTTTTCTTAACAAGTTCGGAACCATCCCCACGCCAGTTGTCCCAAAAACTGGCTGACTGACGGCAGGCTATTGATATTCAAGCTATTTATGACCTAATATTAAAATATCAGCCTTTATAAAACTGTTGCAGTTTTGGTCCCTCAGCTCTCAGTTTAATACGTGGAAAACAAAGGGATTGGCTACGATTTCGCAGCCACTCGTCAAATCCTTTATTCGTCAAGTAAGGCACTCGTCAAATTCTTGATTCGTCAAGTAAGACACTCGTCAAATCCTTGATTCGTCTAGTAAGGCACTCGTCAAATCCTTGATTCGTCAAGTAAGACACTCGTCAAATCCTTGATTCGTCTAGTAAGGCACTCGTCAAATCCTTGATTCGTCAAGTTAGACACTCGTCAAATCTTTGATTCGTCAAGTTAGACACTCGTCAAATCCTTAACTTGCCAAAACAGATACTTGTCAAATGCTTGATTCGTCAAATTAGTGACTCGCCAAATCCTGGATTCGTCTAAATAGTGACTCGCCAAATCCTGGATTCGTCAATTTAGATATTCATAAAATTATAAATTAGGAAACCAAGAACTAAATTATAATAAAAAATAGACATAGAATTTATTTATGTCTTATATTTGAAAAAATAAAACGTAAGCATATTTTACTTCAACGCTTTAAGAAAACTTAAACATAATTATCTTCCTATAAATCAGTATAACATTTTTTTAAACTTAAAACATAAGTAAAACAACTTCCTAACCACTTCACATCTAACAAAATATTTATAGCATAGAAATATGCGTCAGCTTAATCCAAGCTAGTTTTTTTAGGCATTGTAGAGCTTGTATTTTTCCTTTTATAAGGTTGTCAATTAATAATTCAACTTTTGCGTCTTTGATCATATCCTGAGTCTTGCGTTTCTTTTGATTTTGATGTCCAACTTGTATTTGCCTTACGATACGATCACATCTAGAAGCTTCTTTTTTGAGTATATATACGAACTGGAATAAAAATTTATTGTTTTCAATTTTACTATTTAGGCGTTTATGCCAACCTTCAACGGCGTTAGTTGTACGATGCCGTTCATTAACGCAGCACCACATATCGGCTTTTATCGCAGAAAACCATTGATCGTTAAAGTACTGCTTAAATTCTTCAACTTTAATATCATTTTCGGGCATCATGTTAACGATATCTAGCCAGTCTTCTGATATGTAGGTAGCAGGTAAAAGTGCCAAATTGCAAGTCAATCTAACAATTTTTTCCAAAAGTTTTGACTGCTCTTTCTTTGTTTTTTCCATCTTCAGCTTCTTCTTGTCCTTTTTTTCGCCTTTTTTTCAACCAATTTTAATTCACTTGCTTTATTCCAAATTGCTTGCGAAAAATGAAAAAAACAGCCTTTTACACGGATATTTGGAAAGATAATCTTACTTGCATTAATAACTGCTATTTCATAATCGCATTTGAGATTTTTTTATTTTTAAACCGAACTCTGTTTTTAAAATTGAAAACAATTTTTCGTACGTTACTTGTTTTTTATCTGGCAAGAGACAGTAAAACACAGGTATGATCGTTGTTGTTTCCCTGGTACTTTGTAAATCAACATGTATTGAAAAAAGTTGAGCGAATGGATCTGGCACTTTTTTAAAGGTTCCGTCTACAAAGAACAGGTCTGTCTCTTCAATGTAGTCCTGGTAAGTGGGTGATGCAAAAATGAAAAATGGGTTTTCATCATCAGCTTTGAACAACATGAATTTAGTCGTTAGTATCGTTGGGAATACAACGTCCGTGACATTATTAAAATGTTCACTTGGAACTTGCAACGCCTTCTTCCGACAATTATATAAAGCATCAATTTTTGAACGCAGTTCAGGGATTTCTTGGTTTGATTCAGAATCTGATGTATCGAGCTCACTATTTGAGCTATTCATGCATTCAGCATAAATTTTACCTATTGGCTGGAATTCAGTTCGAACACGTTTCTTACACAAATTTATGCATTTGTCAACTTTGTTTTTACGATCATCGGGATTGCATAAATGTTGTCCCTCTCTGAGTATAGTATCCATTTTATTATTTAACGTCAACGAACCATTGCAAATGCTTCTATTTACACACCTCCAAATCGTCGATCCATTTGAGTTTTTTACATTTAAACAAAACTGATAACCATCATATAACAATTTTTTACGTCCTCTTTCCGTTTCAATAAAATCGAAGTTACTTTGTGTAGTCCCATTGCACTTTGTAGATGGCAAAGCCATTACAACAAATTGATATATTTGCAATTATTTTATCAATAGTAATTTCACACAACAGAAAATAAGATAATTAAACTGACATTGACTGATATTGACATTCAACTAATGTTCTTCTAAATAGACTGCATTTGAAAATTATATATTAGAGTAAAAGAGGTTGTATCCACATTAGATTTATATCACTTAGGGTTGGAGGTCATCGAAGACATTAAGTTGTTATCGAAACTTGATAAAGCAATTTCTCATTTAATCTTATAAAGCCAGACAGTTTATTTAACCCTGAGGTACTGTCGCTGAAAACAGTTTACGTACGGCAATAATGTGCGTATTGCGTATTAATTACTTGTTAAATCACTTTGCAGCAAACGTAGGGAAAAAGTTCAGTTCAAACCTCTCAAAATTGTAGTATAATGTAGATTTAAACATTCTGTTTTTTTATGGGCACAACTTTCTCAGAACTACACTTGCACAAATATATCATATATATATCAGTTGATTCATACAATATATAAGAACTGTATCTCTCTAACGCAAAAGTTACATAGTAACTGTCAGTGTGTGTTATTTCAATGTAGTAATTGTCGACTCAGGATTTGACGAATCTTCAACTTGACGAATCAAGCATTTGACAAGTATCTGTCTTGGCAAGTTACGGATATGACGGATCTCTTATTTGACGAATCAAGGAATTGACCAGTCTATAATTTGACGAATCAAGGAATTGATCTGACTATAATTTTACGAATCAAGGAATTGACCAGTCTATAATTTGACGAATCAAGGAATTGACCAGTCTATAATTTGACGAATCAAGGAATTGACCAGTCTATAATTTGACGAATCAAGGATTTGACGAGTGGCTGCGAAATCACTTGGCCAGTGTTGCCAGTTTAGACTTGGTAAATTGTAACGTGTAGTTTAATTACTTTGAGTCCCCATCATTCTAGCATCATGCTATATTGCATTTATACTAGCACGTATGTGAAAGGGACGAATGCTTTGTCAGAGTAGCTAGGCAGGTCGCTTATTTACCTGCCTGTGTACTTGGTCTAACTATTTTCGGGAATCTGGTTTGTTCATTATACCCAACAATGATGTCTTTGTCAGAATTTTACGTTACATCGTATGATTAAATAAAACAAAGTGGATGAATTATTTTTTTTCGCACCCCAAAAAAATTCACCAAAGTGATGACACCGGTGGGTATCGACCCTTAATGTCCCTCAGCCTTCCGACAATTGAAACATGACAATCGCATGTCAATCTTATTCAAATAACCAAATTGATCGCTAATTAATCACGACTTGCGTAGGGCTACGAGTTATTTTCACTACATATGGATAACACATTCACTACCAACAATTTCGTAGGGCTACGCTCGCAGCTGATGCCGTCGTTTTCCCGCTAAGTAGTGGAAAGCGCCTACGTACAGAGAGGCAGTTACACTAAGTACCTGTACGGTTAGCACAAGACGGCACGCGAGCTCTGTCGCACTATCCGTCTCTTTCTAAGTTTTACAATATGAGAGAGACGGATGGTGCGAGAGAGCTCGCACTATCCGTCTCTTTCTAAGTTTTACAATATGAGAGAGACGGATAGTGCGAGAGAGCTCGCACTATCCGTCACTTTCTAAGTTTTACAATATGAGAGAGACGGATAGTGCGAGAGAGCTCGCACGCCGCCTTGTGCTAACCGTGCAGGAACGCGCTAGGTGAGCGTATGCTCGTAGGCGCTTTCCTATACTTATATGCCCGTTTTAACCCCCGACGCAAAAAAGGGGTGTTATAAGTTTTACGTGTATGTGTGTGTCTGTCTGTGGCATCGTAGCTCCTAAACGAATGAACCGATTTGAATGCGGTTTTTTTATCCGAATGCTGACATGATCGAGATGGTTCTTAGCTACGTTTCATCAAAATCGGTTGAGCCGTTCTTGTGATATTGAACTTTGAAATGAAAATGTCGGGGGTTTATCAACTTTTCTAAGTTCTAAGTATCTTTTATAAATGTAATAAATAAATAAATTAATTAATAAGCCACTCAAACTAGTTTTTGGATAGAAACAAATGTTTGTGTGAGAACAACTACAATTAAAGAACGAAAATACCCAAAAAATTGTGTTAAGATGGACCTCGCTGGCGGCAGGCGAAACGCTTCATACTAATTGACGCTAAAGTATTGACGTCATACGTTGCAATTCATACTTATCGTAGTTATCGTTGTATGGAAAATCAAGAAAATTGCTGTTTTGGTGCGAAATACTGCGTTAAGGTCCATAGTTGTAGTAATATTTTGTTTCTATAAAAGCGTAAGGATTCTATTGATAGCTTTAACACATTCACGGCACCCCAAACCTCGTAGCGCTACGCCGTAGTCCGTAGCAGGTAAACCTCGTATGTAGAGGTAAGCACTCGTAGCGCCCTGACGCATATGTGTCGTCATGGGCACTGAATGGGTTAATTATATTTTGTAACTTATACTTTAGTATAATAATTTGCTGGTTAACACTACGTTGTCAATTTTAACTTGACGCAACTACCCTACTATATATTGTTTCTGCTACCAACTAACAGCGTAGCGCTCTAGCGCTACGAGCGTAGCTTATAGCAGTGAGCGAATTAATAACTCATTCATGGCCACGCTACGCTCGTAGCGCTACGAGCGTAGCTTATAGCAGTGAGCGAATTAATAACTCATTCACGGCCACGCTACGCTCGTAGCGCTACGAGCGTAGCTTATAGCAGTGAGCCAATTAATAACTCATTCACGGCCACGCTACGCTCGTAGTGCTACGAGCGTAGCTTATAGCAGTGAAAGAATTAATAACTCATTCACGGCCACGCTACGCTCGTAGTGCTACGAGCGTAGCTTATAGCAGTGAGCAAATTAATAACTCATTCACGGCCACGCTACGCTCGTAGCGCAACGAGCGTAGCTTATAGCGGTGAGCGAATTAATAACTCATTCACGGCCACGCTACGCTCGTAGTGCTACGAGCGTAGCTTCTAGCAGTAAATGAATGTAGAGGAAAGCACTCGTAGCAGTCTGACGCATGTGTGTCGTGATTGGCGCTGAATGGGTTAACACACATTCACTGCCAAGAATAGCTACGTGCTACGCTCGTAGCCGATCCCGTGGTTTTCCCGCCAAGTTCCTGGTCAAGATATCGCTGCCCCAATATTATAGAGTTCTATGTTACATTGTCGGAGTACTTCAAATTAAACCTAGTGTCACTCTGACAAACTTCAAATTTCAAGTTGATAAAAGTGCAACATAGAACCCTATAATATTGTGGCAGCGATATGGTGTACACCTCTGATAGCTTAGGATCGGCGATAAGCATTTGAGCCTATACCTGTTTTAAATCGAGGTTATCTTTTTATAAGCAAACTTCTGACATCCTTATACCAGAGGGGTCAATTAAATTGAGCAAAGTATAAAATAAAACACTTGACGTGATTTTGCCATTTGATTTTATTATTTAAGTAAAGTATAGATACTTATTATAGAGAAGATAAATACATGCTCGGATGGTAGGCCATATAGCTACATTACCTATAGATACCTACTGAGTGTCTCCCGAATTTACATCTTAATTAGTGTTAGCAGAGTAATGGCATCATCTCTTAAGTACCTAAACTGCTGCTGAAATTTTTCAGAAAAAAACGTCAAGTTATTAAAAACTTACATTTAGTGAAATTTAGATAATTCGTTTCACTAGTACCTACTTTACGAAAAACACGCGTCGTGGTGTGTGCTACACTTATGTATTTGCTGGACATTAGTGTAGCATCCGGCATCCGTCATGGGACTCATGGGTAGCATTCGTGACGTAGTGCAATAAAATTTCACTTAAAAAAGTTCTTACTTACAACCTTTATTTGTTTTTTTGTAAAAAGCTATGCTGCTTATGTTGATGTGTCTTCAACTTTTAAACCTATTAATTCAGACAGAGGTTTACTATGTGAACGATTTTGTACTAAATTTTGTAGATCAAAAATTGCATGGATACTTACTATGGTAAACATTTAATTGGTAATGGGAAAGTGTTTTGTAGGCGAGCTTTACGGGAGGTTCTTCTGGATATTTTCTGAAAATATATACCTAGGTACCTAATATAGATTCTAGCTCTTTTGGTTGGTAGGTCTACCTAAGTATTATTCTCAGGTCGTAGTCAATAGGTAATATTCATCTGCTGTACAAATTGGTATCGGAATTGGTATTGGTATCATTGCGAGTCATTTGCAGCACACAATTTTGGCCAATGGATATCATGAGCTCTTTTAATAATGCTATCCGGGGTCTGCTCCAGGATTGCAATCATTAATTCAGGTAAGTTGTTCTCACAAGCGTATTCCACGAGATTGTGTAGATTCTCGCCTGTGGTCTGAGAGGACAGTTTAAAAATGCATTCCGTCTTCAGGGTGTCCATCATGTAGCACTGAGCGAAAATTAGCAGTTGACGAAGTACTTCGTCAGCGTCGGGCAGTGTTCCTAAGTAAATGTACTTCTTGAAGTTCTCGAGTGTCTTGACCGTGACTCCCCGGAGGCTGATCTGAGCGTCTCCTGTTTCCTTCCACTCTTTGCTGAGCATCGCTCTGAACACATCACTATGCGCCGGCAAACACGCTTTGTGCACAGCCACTTTTGCATCAGGAGTGCTGAGGTAGAAGTCTGTTAAATCCTCGTCATCGTAAAGACTTGCAAATGTAACAGAGTCCGTTTGACTAGTTACCATACTGAATTCGATTGGCTCAAACATTAACATTTTGTGTTCAAATGTTCCTGTTTTCTGGCCCATTGTTAGCCACTCAGTCCAATTTTCTGTGCAAACCGACTGTTCAAAATAGGCCACTGCTTTACAAGACACATTCAATTTAGTCTTACTATCTTTAGTCGCTTTAGAGTTCCGAGAGTTTGGTGCCAATTTGGTTGAGATCATTATTGTTATCGGGTATTCAGCTACGTTACTTGCGTGTAGATAGTTGTGTGATATATTTTGCTCAAATTGAAAACGTACGAAAGCTAGGCGATTGACTAGAAATGCCTCTGTCATGTAGCTACCAGTCATATCGAGGCTATATTGATTTCTAACAAGAAATGTGAGCTTTAGAGATGAGCCTCTGTCTTGGCGGTGCACATCATATCTGTAAGAAAAAAAAAGTAAATAGGTAGGCTTTCCTATTACCCTACTTGCTAACTTGCTTCACTGCGTCCCCAGAGCGCCAATGGCGGAATCAATTTTTTTCGCTTGTTATTTTCCGCCTTTTTATCATTTTGGCGCCCCTTGATAGCTGGTGCCTAGAGCGGCCGCTCTTGGGTATAGGTATGTAGGTACTTGCCTGGATGTATCGTCGGGTGACAAGCAAAAGTCACTACCAAAACTGTCACTGCTCTTCAAAACCTCGTATCTCGATACGTAGTCCATATCGAGATACGAGCTTAGATTTAAGTGGGTATTTGTTACTTAGTGAGTTTTGCTTGTCACCCGACGGTATAAAACACATACACTTAAAAACGCGTAAGTACTTACATTTGCACGGGCATTGTGTTGTGATTGAAATACCAGCTCTGTATTACAAATTATTCTTACGATGAGCCAATGTTTGTTATGGTTTGGTGTTTGTATTTTTTGCAGCTATTAGGACGATTTTGGCTATTTTATCCGGAAACCAGACATGGTAGATATTTGTGGGTTTGTGTTTTGTTGATTCCAGGAGTCTTGGTCAATCTAATGTCACGTGACTTTGAGTTGAGTCACTTGGTAGTACTTGCCAAAGACAAAGTGTGAATAAGACAAACTCTTTAATATCTACTTATTAAAATAGTTTTCATAACGAAAATTACTTATTGACAAAAAGTTCGAAATGACACTGAGAATTTGAAGGATAATCACAATAAGGTACTTACACAAATCCTAAGGTTTATAATTTTACAGAAAATCCCCCGAGCCCATAAGTTTAACAGACGGCTGAAGACTAAATACCTAAAGCAGCAAATTCGGACACCAAGACAACTTTTGATACAATCAGTGACTACTTTGTCTGCATTGATTCTTAGAGAATCCTAAGAAGACTAACACCTAGAGCAGCAAGTTTTGGACAACACAATCTACTTTCGAAGTAATATACTATCGTTGACTACATACTTTGTCTGCATTGGTTCTTAGATAATCCTAAGAAGACTAATAGGTAGACTAACAGCAGCACGTTTTGGACACGAACGCAATCTACTTTTGAAGTAGGTGATGAAATAATACGAACTTTGTTTATAACAAAAGGATTTAGTTTATTAAAATAGAAAATACAGATTACTATGAACGTGCTACTGCGCTTACAAGGGCGAGAGTGAATACGTCTTTAAATAAAATATCGAGACAGTGGTCGTGCGTGTTTGCCCGCCTACATTTATCAGGCGCTGTAGTTATGCGTCCCAATTCCAACACCCTCCTCTGGACGCAAACCCATTGCCATTGCAAAGGTCAGATGCTTTGGCCGGTGCAATCCCTTTGTGAACACATCAGCCAACATGTCTTGAGTGCTCAGTTTTTTCTTTATCATCTTGACAGTTTCTTCATCATTATAGAAACATAGTAGATCATCAACATAGACTGTAAGGATCAGTATATTTTGTTCGTTGACTATGCGGTGATGTATACATGGATCTACTTTTGATCGTGACATTCCTATTTTAATATTATATAAAGCTGCAATACGACACATTTCTCTTGACACAATTGATCTCCGGGAAGGAGTCATGGTGGGGGTTAGGTTTTGATATGGGTGTATAGAGGTCGGCGAGGTCACCACCAGAAAAATCTGACTTTTTCGGATTTGGCTCTGAGTAAAAAATTGCTCTACTGCCCGGCTAAACGGTAACAGCTAGGTTAGGGGTGCTCGACCAAATGTCATAGGGAACCGCGTGCAGTTTTTGATGGCGGAAAAAAAATTAAAAAAAAACAAAGTTTTTTTTTAATTTTTTTTCAAAATGGTCCTAGAGCTTTGAAATTTGGCTAGCGGGATCGTATATGGCTCTAGATTCTGAAAACCAAAAAAAAAAGTTTCTAGCTTTAAAAAAAAATTTGTATGGGGAATTTTTTCGATTTTTTTTTCCGGCCAAACCGCTCGACTTTTGAATAGGGGTCTCGACCAAATGTCATAAAGGTTCCCAAGAGGAGTACAATCGCATTTTTTTTTGGCCGAAAAAAAAAAGTTTTTTTTTTTTGAAATTTCAAATTGGTCACAGCGCGCCGAGATTTGGCATGCGGGGACTTGAGGGGCCCAAGAGTTGTAAAATGGGCAAAACAAATTTGCGAGGCCGTAGGCCGAGCTGCGGGAGCTTAAGGCTTGGCTACTATTCCTTGCCCGGAGTGTCTTACAAGCGAACCTGAGGGCCGAAGGCCCGAAGGTGAGCTTCGAGGCACGCGAAGGCCGAAGGCCGAGCTCCGCGTAGGGCCGAAGGCCCGAAGCGTCCAGCGAGGCCGTAGGCCGAGCTGCGGGAGTATAGGACTGTGCGACTATGCCCCCGAGTGTCTTTCGTCGTAGGCGAAGGCCGGAGGCCGAGCGACGCGAAGGCCGAAGGCCGAGCTCCGCGTAGGGCCGAAGGCCCGAAGCGTGCGAGGCCGTAGGCCGAGCTGCGGGAGTTTAAGGTTACGCTACCACTCACTAACCCCCGAGTGTGTTAAAAGCGAACCTGAGGGCCGAAGGCCCGAAGGTGAGCTTCGTGGTAGGCGAAGGCCGAAGGCCGAGCTCCGCGTAGGGCCGAAGGCCCGAAGCGTCCCTTCAGAGCGCGCTTACTACGCGAGCCCGAGGGCCGAAGGCCCGAAGGGCGAGCCAACGCAGACACTTACTACCCCCGAGTGTCTTAAAAGCGAACCTGAGGGCCGAAGGCCCGAAGGTGAGCTTCGCGGTAGGTGGTATTTTCTTTATTAGCATTTCCGATATCATCTTTTTCTTCATTAGCATTTTCTTCAGAAAAAGGTAAGTAAACTATTTTAGATTCAGGTAAGTTCAATTCCTTTTTATTACAAGACATTACTTTACTATCTGATTCATGCGTACTGGTTTGTCTTTCATTAATACTTGTTTCTTCTTTTTCAGGTACATACTCATTATTAACAATATCTCTTTTTACAGTGTATACGTGTACTTTACGTGAAAAATCGTCGATGAAAGTGACAAAATACCTGGCACCTCCAAGTGATGCAGTTTGCATCGGTCCAAACACGTCGGAGTGGATGACTTCTAGCAACTCGGTTGCTCGGGAGCCCTCACTTGGAAATGGCTGTCTAGTCTGCTTTCCTTGGATACAACTTACGCATGTTTTATTTTGATTAGACGGAGATAATTTTACACCGGTAGTACAAGTTGGAATTTTATACATATCGCTGAAGTTCAGGTGGCCCTTTCGTTGGTGCCATAAGTAAGTATCATTTTCAGTAACTGCGGGCATGGCTTGAGCTTTTTCATATGCTATGTTTAGCTTATACATATCATTTATTAAGGTGGTTCGATTGCCATACAAAGCGTTATTTGACATTCGCAGGCTAACGGCGTGATATTTTAAGAAACTTATGTAACAAACTTTCATCAATTGGCTTCCCATTTGCGCCAAATTCCCCCTTTCCTAGAATAGACTTGTATAAACTAGATTAATTTGAGAAAAATAGTTTTCCCAAAATATCACGTCCCAAACCAACTTCTCAAATTAATCTAGTTTATACAAGTTTATTCTAGGAAAGGGGGAATTTGGCGCAAATGGGAAGCCAATTGATGAAAGTTTGTTACATAAGTTTCTTAAAATATCACGCCGTTAGCCTGCGAATGTCAAATAACGGTTTGTATGGCAATCGAACCACCTTAAGTTGGCATCGGCTACTTTTTGACCATTTTTATTTGATATTTTACAGCCATTGTTTTTGAATTGGATATTGCAACCACTTTTTATCATTTTGCTTACTGAGATAAAATTTGTCGATAATTCTGGCACATAAATTACATTTCTTACCAGAATTTTATTGATATTGCCTCGTGTGTCTGGTACGCTTATAGTTACATTACCGCAACTTTCGACCCTGAGTATTTTATCGTTAGCAATTCTGATGCTTGTTACAGGTGGCGCAGTTTCGTCCTCGAGCCACTCCTTGTGTGACGTCATATGCATCGAGGCTCCTGAATCGACGTACCAGTTCAGCGCGTCATTCGATATGGTTGCTGAAAAAGCTGCAATAAAACCATTATCTTTATTATCTGTTTTATTTTTTTTATACCAACAGTTCTTACTCAAGTGCCCGTATTTGTTACAATGAAAGCATCTCGGTCCCTTTGATTTATTTTGCCCTTTTTCAATATTTTTATTATAATATTGCTTCTTGGAGTTTGAGTAAAATGCGGTTGTGTCCATTGTTTTTACTTCCTGTAATAACTTTGTTTTAATAGAATCGGCACAAATTTTCACTCCAGAACTCTCAATGGCCATGATCATGGGTTTATAGGCATCTGGTAAGCCAGCTAGCATTAATGTCCCAAGCCATTCATCATCCACTTTGAAACCAATATTTCGTAAGCGATGTGCGGATGACATTATTTTATTAACGTAATCTTCTATGCTTGAGCTATTTTCTAGCGTAGTGTTTATTAAATCCTTTAGCAGACCCACTTTTCTAGTTAAGCCTGAGTCTTCAAAAGCTCGCATTAAGTTATCCCAAACCTCTTTAGCTGATGTGGCCTCTCTTACATGCACATATATTATGGGGTCGATAAGTAAAATGAGTTTCGACTTAGCTTTAATGTCCTTTTTTGCATCTACAGCCTTGCCGGTTTCTGTTTCGATAATACATTCCCACAAATCTTCTAATTGCAAGTAGGCCTTCACTGCAAAACTCCAAGTGGCATAATTTTCTCTTCCAGATAACTTTTCTATACTCAGACCACTATTTGAAGCCATTATGATCACATATACTTGAAATTATGCTGAAACAAAACCTACGTGATGTCGCGAAATTTGAGGTTATAATGATTTGTACTTTTACTTTAAAAACACTTTAACTTTTACTTGTTTTACTATTTAGGCATGGGGCGGCCCATAACCTGATGAAATAATACGAACTTTGTTTATAACAAAAGGATTTAGTTTATTAAAATAGAAAATACAGATTACTATGAACGTGCTACTGCGCTTACAAGGGCGAGAGTGAATACGTCTTTAAATAAAATATCGAGACAGTGGTCGTGCGTGTTTGCCCGCCTACATTTATCAGGCGCTGTAGTTATGCGTCCCAATTCCAACAGTAGGTAAAATACAATCATCGACTAGGTATATATACTTTGTCTGCATTTCCTCCTAAGAAGATTATAAAACATACAGCAGCAAGTTTTGGACAAGACAATCTACTTTTGAAGTAAAATATAATCATTGACTAGGTACTTTGTCTGCATTGGGTCTTAGAGAATCCTAAGAAGACTTTAATATCAGAAGCAGCAAGTTTTCGATAACACAAACTTTTGAAGTAATAGGTACCTACTTTATACTATCGTTGACGTCTTTATCTACATTGGTCCTTAGAGAATCCTAAGAAGAGTAATACCGACAGCAGCAAGGTTTGGATAACACATTCTACGTACTTTCGAAGTAAAATATTATCATTGACGACTTTGACTGCATTGCTTCTTAGATAAACCTTAGAAGACTAATAACAGCAGCAGCAAGTTTTGGACCAACCAACACAATCTACTTTTGAAATAGGTAAAATACTATCGTCGACTACTTTGTCTGCATTGGTTTTGAGATAATCCTAAAACGACGCAGTAATATCAGCAGAGATATCAGAAGCAGCGAGTTTTGGACAACACAATCTAGGTACTTTCGAAGTAAAATACTATTGTTGACGACTTGGTCTCCGTTAGTTCTTAGATAAACCTAAAAAGACTAATACCATCAGCGGCAAGTTTTGGACGCCAACACAATCTACCTACTATTGAAATATTTAGGTAAAATACTATCAATGACGACTTTGTCTGCATTGGTTCTTAGATAATCCTAATACTAATACCGACAGCTGCAAGTTTTGAACCACACTATCTACTTTCTTAAGTAAAATAAAATAATTGAAAAGGTAAAGATTCCTAAGAAGAGAGACTGTATGTAATTTTAGTTTAAGTATGTACACAAGTGTATGAAGCATGATGGAAAACTTGGAAAGTAATTGATATGGCACGAAAAAAGTCCTATTTTGGCTTAAGTGGTACATTATTTACAGATGCAGTTATTATATGTATATTATATGCCATCTTCGTAAAATGTAGCGATTAACCACGGTATGCGGGCAGGTGCTTTTTCGGTTCACCTACTTAAGCGATCAAAAATAAACTGTATGGAATACATCGTTAACTATAAAAAATCATAGTCCATTGTTTCATTCCAACGCTGTCAGTCTACCTTGGGTTTGCTGACGATACGAGGGGCGGCTGATAAGTTCTAAGCCTAAGGCATAAAATGAAAGAATCGTTGAAGTTCATAGTACACATTCAGTAACATTCTGGGGAATTTTACGGTTACCGCCACATTAATATAATACTATTATATTATTATAAACAGGCAAGAAAAGTCACCATGTCTGCCAAATTCGGGTATTTCGGCATTTTTCAATTCCGCTCATAAAGGTAACCTCTTGTTAGAAAGAGAATATCCCTTTCAGTAAAATTTGAAGAGTTGATTCATATTCTGCAGTCTACCATCTTTTTGTACACTATTTTAAAAGTATAAGTCCGCTTTATTTAAAAAGGACATTAGCGCCATAATGTCAAACCCCGCTCAGGGCGATCTCTGGTGGTGGTGTCTGGGAAAATGTAAAAAAATAAAAAAATATGTTCAGTCTTATAAAAATCTAAGAATGTAGCAGGTAGCAAAAATGCTAAAAATTCGTAAGAAATGGACAAAATAAACTTTACACGGATATAATTTTTTTTTTTTGCGGACAATCTTACACAAATCAACCTAGTCCCAAACTAAGCAAAGCTTGTACTATGGGTACTAGACGACTATATGAATACTTATATAGAGAAATAAATACTTAAATACATAGAGAAAACATCCATGACTCAGGAACAAATATTCGAGCTCATCACACAAATAAATGCCCTTACCGGGATTCGAACCCAGGACCTCTTGCTTCGTAGGCAGGGTCACTACCAACTAGGCTAAAGCGGTCGTCGAACGTAATAAACATCCTTGAACCGTGTGTACTACACAAATGGCCAGGGCGCGCAATAAAGAATCGTGACTATAAAGTTGGGACATTTATTAGAATTAGGCAATAGCAATTCTTATAAAGTTTTCTATTATATCGTCTCCGAAGATGTAATTTACGCATGCCAGTATGACCCGATTATAAGAAAATTCTACATGCTGCGATTTAAAAAATATAAATGTATACCGAAAAATTCCAATAATAAAAGTCGTCTTAAAGAGTTATATAATCGTGTCTTCGTTCGATGAAGGTATTTTAGTAAAAATATAGTTGTCAAAAGGGACGACAGGGGTTTGTCATTATTGCACAAAGTTGTTGAGGCCAGTACGCAAAGCCGGTTTTCAGGAACGACGTGGTAAACTCGTATCCAAAGTGATATTTTCATAGGACACCATGTCTGTTCACTTGTCATGAGTTGCCAGGCAGATCATCAAATAGACTCGATGCGCTAATATTAATCGCCTACCCGACATAAGGACCTGGTTTCAAGTTACAATATTAGGTTAACTAATTTGAAAAACGAATTACGCTCCCAAAGATAAGACGAAAAAAAAGTAATAGTAGTTTTGTAGGGCTATTTTAAGGGCAAAACTATTTTTTTTTTTTGGGGGGATGAAGTACTATGTGCTTGATTAGGGAATGCAATTACCGGGCAAATTTCATTACCGGTAAATTACCGACTTGAGTGAGGCGAAACCGGTTAACCGGTAAATTACCGGTAAATTCAATTTGGCTAATAAGTAGCGTTATTTGAAGTTTATTTATCGTAAAAATAAGCTATTATATAGTTATTATGTATAAAGAGTTATCATGTGCCGTAAATGCCGTAATAAACAGATTCATTAATATTTAAAACTTGCTCAGTGGTAGGAGGGCAAAAAGCAACGTTCCTTGGGGATTAGCAGGTGGGTAGGAATTGTCCCCAGTTCTACAGAAACTAAACTACAAGCCTACTTAGTAGTCTTAAATAATATTTCACTAAATATATGTTTCTACGGGCTTCAAGAGACATATATATAACCTTCCATACCTAGATCGAAAAAAGTTGGATAGAGAAAAGGGTAGTAATAGTAACAATACATTTTACCTAAGAGCCTTCGTACAAACGGTTGTATAACTTAATCTAGGAGTGGAGCTCATGGGGGTTCCAAATTGCGGCATTGGTTTAGCGATTCGGAGGGCTATGGAGCCAGGAACACAAATTAAGAAGAATAATAATCTGGAAAATGAAGAAATGACACGAAGATGCAGAAAGCTCATTGGAAGCCTTATGTATGCTATGCTAGGCACTCGGCCTGATATATGTTATGCATTAAGTTATTTAAGTCGGTTTCAGGGATGTGCAAATGAGGATGTATGGAAGGGTTTGAAACGAATTTTAAGGTATATTAAAGGGTCATTGGGTCTTAAGTTAATATACAGGAAGGGTGCAGATGAGCCACTAATTGGCTATATGGATGCAGACTGGGGTGGTGATAGCGGAGACCGGAAGTCTACATCTATCATACTATCAGACTACTTTGAAAAATCGCATGTCACATGAACAAAACAGGACTCACCTCGTACCTCAGTTGAGCAGAGACAAGATTTTTTTCGTGACTAAATCAAGCAACCTACATATATTGCATCAAAATGTTCAAGGCACAAAATCTAAGTCCAGTCAAAAGAAACTATTAACGCATAATAATATGGCTATTTTACACCAAAATATCGCCGGTTTGATAAATAAAACTGACATGCTTGTTATCCATATTAATGACCTTAAAACTCAAAATATTAACGTAGATATTATATGTATAACGGAACACTTTATCACGACCAGCCGTAAAGATCTTTTAACTGTGCCAAACTATCGACTAGCAGCGTGCTTCTCACGTGAAAAAAATCGCGGTGGAGCTTGTATACTGGTAAAATTGGGGCATCAGTTCAAAGAATTACCCGACATTGCAAAAAATTCAGTTTGTGGTATATTTGAATTTTGTGCAATTGAATTAACAGTTCAAAAATTAATCATTGTATGCATATATAGGACTCCAAATTTTAGTAATTTGAGTATATTTTATGAGAAACTAGACATCATTCTGAAGAGTATATGTAAAAATAGTAATAAGAAAGTTGTTCTGTGTGGAGACTTTAACATTGACATTTTAAAAATAAATTATATATCATCACAATTTGAATATTTCCTGACTAGTTATAATTTAAATCTTGAAATTAAACAGCCTACGAGGCTTACAAGTAACACGTGTATAGACAATTTTGCGCACAACTAAAAAAATGGACATAGTAGCAAAGTACTGGATTTTGGTCTATCAGACCATACTGCTCAAATATTGTTATTTCCAGCTAATAAAATAAATAACTACAGTTCCTGGCGTATAAAAAAACGTGACTACTCCTTGAAAAATTTAAAGATGTTTAAGCGACATCTAGAAAGTATGTCTTTTTCTGATTTGTACTGTACCACAGATCCAAATACTGCATACAATATATTTCTAGATGATTTTCGTCTTCTGTACGACTTATGTTTTCCAGAAAAAAATATTACGTTATCGTCAAATGTCAGAGTAAAGTGGCTTACAAAAGGCATAAGAGTTTGTAGTAAGCTAATTTGGCGATATAGACGTATGCCTACAACAGCAAATAAACTGGTATTTCAAAATTACTCTAAAAGATATAAATCAATTATTAAATTGACACAGAAAGCTCAAAACAACCACGCCATAAACACTGCTCAAAATAAAACAAAAGCTACCTGGGGTATCATAAACTCCACCAAAGTTATTAAACCTAAGGAGCAAATCCAAAGATTAAAATCTGATAAGCGCATTATTACGGACCCTAAAGTCATCGCGAATACGTTTAATGACCACTTTTTACACAGTGTACAAAATCTGTCGAAGAGAGACAATGTCAAATGTAAAATTAGCCACAGTGCCCACTCTATGTTTATGATGCCAGCAACATCTAGTGATATAGACTCAATAATAAGATCGTTAAAAAACACAAATAGCGTGGGTTTTGACAGCATATCCACTATTGTCATAAAATATGTGAATGAGAGCATAGCAAAACATTTAAGCTACATATTCAATCTCTGTATAAATGAAGGTATTTTTCCTGAGAAGTTAAAAATATCTATTGTCAAACCCCTATTTAAGAAAGGGGACAATGATGACCCTCAAAACTACAGACCGATATCACTAATTCCCATATTTTCTAAAGTTTTTGAAAAGTTTATTTACAAGTGTCTCTATGGTTATTTTGATAAATATGGCTTATTATGTCATGAACAGAAGGGATTTAGGAAAAATTTAAGCATAAATATGGCAATATACGACTTAATTAATACTGTATTAGAAAGTGTTGATAACAGAGTACCTATTAGTGCTATTTTTACTGATATGTCTAAAGCCTTTGACAATGTAGATTCCAAGACGTTACTATATAAACTTGACAAGTATGGTATCCGGAAAAACCCCTGGAACTCATTCAGTCCTACCTTACTAATAGACTACAATTTACCGAGATAAACAGAATATGCCTAAAGACTAGAACGGAAAATAAAACCCTATCAGATGCTCGGTATGTAAAATATGGTGTACCACAGGGGAGTGTACTTGGTCCGTTGCTCTTTCTGGTTTATATCAATTACCTTCCGAAAGCAATCAATCACCCCATGATCTTATTTGCCGATGATAGCACATCCATTGTAAAATGTTATAGCCTAGATAATTATGAAAATGACATAAATAATACATTATCTGACATAATAAGGTGGCTAAATAGAAATAATTTACAAATTAACTTAACTAAAACTAACATAATGCAATTTTATCAGCGAAATCAATTTAAACGTATGGATATAAATTATCAAGGGAATAATATAGAGACCGTAGGAGTTACTAAGTTTTTGGGGCTCACTATCGATAGTCAATTAAGCTGGAAATATCATATAACAGAACTCTGTAAAAAGCTAAGCAAATCAGCATTTGCACTCCGCAAACTATCAAAAACAGTAGATATAAAAACTCTGCTTGTTGCTTACCATGGCCTTGTTGCGTCAACACTGCGGTATGGTATTCTTTTTTGGGGAAATTCCGTCGATAAGGAAACAACCTTTTAAGAAAAAAATTACGAAGTTACTAGTTGAAAAATGTTACTACTCTACTCAGGATTTTATGAATGACACAGATCTATAATTTATAATATAATTGACATTGTTAAAGTAGGTACTTATATTTTGCTCCTGTTAAATGATTATTTTATTAATTTGTAATTTCTTTAACATTGACATTTGTATGCCAATCGGCAAAACATAGAGTTTCATGTATACCTATTATATAAGACCACATTTGTATTACCTATGTTTCACAAATAAAAAATCTGAATCTGAATCTGAATACATCAGGCTACGTAATGAAGGTATATAGTTGTACTGTCTCTTGGTCATCAAATAAGCAGCAGTGTGTGGCGCTATCGTCGACGGAAGCTGAGTATGTCGCTCTGGCTAAAGGTATTTCAGAGGGGATTTGGATTAAAAAATTATTAAATGAAGTGGGACTTCAATGTGATAAAGTTATTGTGTTTGAGGATAATCAGTCTACCATTCATATTGCAAAGAACCCAGATCACCATAAGAGACATATTGATTTGAAATACCATTTTATAAGACAGAAGGTTCAAGAGGGAACGGTTATGTTGAAATACATTGAAAGTGAAAATCAAGTTGCTGATTTGTGTACCAAATTAAAGTTTGAAAACTGTAGAAATAAGTTGTTTTAGCAATTAGGCAGTGAAAGCGCATTACTTGTTACTTGAGATGTTGAATTGAATTTCAGTAATTAATATTAAAAATTGAATTAAGTTTTAAAGGTGTTCATTTGTCTTATGTGAAAGTAAGGGATTGTTACATTGAGGAAGGGTGTTATAGAAGCAATGTCACATCCCTATCTTTGTCTCCCATCACTAGTGGTACGATAGGTTATCTCTGGTTGTGTGTAACTGTAATGAGAAAGATGAGGCTGCAAGTAATAAACGTGTTCGCAAAGTAAAGTTCTTGTTTTCTCTTCTTCTGACCCACATTCCTTAATTAGTTTTAATCCCGAAAATTTTGATAAAACCCATGTAGATGAAATTTGGTATAGAGATAGTAGGAGTCCCAGGGAAGGACAACGCATTAGTTTTTATCCCGCAAATAATCTCCTGAGAGGGAGAAATAATAGGTAAAAATTTGGATAGAACCCATTTGGATGAAATTTGCTATAGATATAGTTTGAGTCCTGGGAAAGGACATAGGATAGTTCTTATCCCGGAAATCATATCTTGAGGTGGTGAAATTAGGAGTGAAAATTTGGATGGAACCCATTTAGATTAAATTTGGTATATAGCGGAAGGACTATAGAGTATGACTATAGAGATGGTATATAGAGGATAGTGGAAGGACAGCGGATGGCTTTTATCCCTAAAATAATCACCGGAGGGGGTGAAATAGGGAGTGAACATTTGGATGTAACACATTAACGGAGTCCTGGGGAAGGGCATAGGTTAGTGTTATCCCGAAAATGATCCCCTTTCTTCTTCTCTTACTTAAGAGCTAGGCTCTTGTCGGTGTAGCTCAAAGTAGGCCCTCCATCTACTCCGATCCCACGCAATCTCTTTGTCCTCACGATATGACCCAACATCAACTCTCTTTTTGAGTTGCTCCATGTAGTCTATTCTAGGTCTTCCTCTTCCTCGCGTCCCCTCTATTTTTCCTTCAATTATGTTAAGTACGAAGTTGTCATGTCGTAAGAGGTGCCCTATCATCATTCTTCCCTCTTCTATTTTCTAAGTTCCTAACTAACTGCCTGGTTTGCCCCACTCTATTCAGCACTTCTTCATTGGTTACTCTATCTCTCCAGCTAATTTTCTCCATTCGCCTCCAACACCACATCTCAAACGCTTCTAATATCTCCGCATCTTTCTGGGTCAAGGTCCAAGTTTCACTTCCGTACAAGGCTATGCTCCATATGTACGATTTAATAAATTTTATTTTCGTTTCTTTCGATATTTTTGAAGTTAATATATGTGTTTTGTTGTGGAAAGCTAGTTTTGCCATTGCTATTCTGGACTTTATATCTGGTGAGAGTCTGCGGTGATAAGGCTTCCTAAATATCTGAATGAGTTTACTTTTTCGACTGTGGATCCGTTTAATGAGATTGGTGTGAACGATGGACTGTCTGTTTTAGATGCTATTACAATTTTGGTTTTATTGACATTAATTTTAAGCGCAAATTCTTTAAATACTGTATCCATTGTTTCTAGTAATGTCTTTAAATCTTTGCCTGATTCTGTTATTGCGGCTATGTCGTCTGCAAATCTTATGAATTTTATTCTGTGTCCATTAAATTTTACACCTACATCTGTTTTCTCTTGTATTGTTCTTATGGCAGATTCAATGAAAACATTAAATATTAGCGGAGATCCCCTAAGGGGGTGAAAATTTGGATGTAACCTATTTAGATGAAATTTGGTTAAGAGATAGTTTGAGCCCTTGAAAAGGACATAGGATAGTTTTTGTTCCGGTAATCATACCCAAAGGGTGTGAAATGGGGGTGAAATTTTGGATGGAGCCCATTTAGATGAAATTTAGTATAGAGATAGTTTGAGCTGCGGGGAAGGACAGCGGATGGCTTTTATCCCTAAAATAAACCCCTAAGAGGATGAAATAGGGGGTAAAAATTTGAATGGAATAGCGATAGTTGGAGTCCTGGGGAAGGACATAGGTTAGTGTTATCCCGAAAATTACCCCTAAGGGGGTGAAAATTTGGATGTAACCTATTTAGATGAAATTTGGTAAAGAGATAGCTTGAGCCCTGGGAAAGGACATAGTTTTTATTCCGGTAATCATGGAAATGGGGGTGAAATTAGATGAAATTCGGTATAGAGATAGTTATAGTCCCGGGGAAGGACAATGCATAGTTTCTATCCCGAAAATCATCTTCTGAGAGGATGTTTTTATCCTGGATATTATCTCTTAAGGGGGTGAAATGGGAGGTGAATATTTGTATAGAGCTACTATACAACCCATTTAGATAAAATTTTGTAGTTAGTAGGCGCGGCGTGTAGGACTGATGACCTGGTAAAGGTCGCGGGAGTCCGCTGGATGCGGGTCGCGCAGGATTGGTCACTTTGGAACTCTTTGGGGGAGGCCTTTGTCCAGCAGTGGAGGTCTTTCGGCTGATATAATAAAAATAGTTTGAGTCTCGGGGAAGGACATAGGATAGTTTTTTATATCGGAAATCTACCCTTAAAAGGGAAATGGAGGGTGAAAGTTTGTATCGAGCTACGATATAAACGAGTTCTACGCGGACGAAGTCGCGGGCAAAAGCTAGTCAAATAATATAAATACCCAAAAATTTTAAACAAAGATTGACCTCGCTTGCGGCAGCCATTTTAATTTAATCGTATGGCATACATTATTTGGCCTTTAAGTTTGTCACTTTTTAGTACCACCCAGGGGGCAGCCATACTTAAACGCTTCATACGCAGGTATGACGTCACACCAGTTATTTGTACTACCTGTTGTATGGAAAATCAAGTAAATTGCTGTTTCGCTCGCGAAATACTGCGTTTAGACTTTCGGTCCATAGTTCTCATACAGTTTGTTTCTATAAAAGCGTAAGGATTATATTGGTAGCTTTAAATTTACTCTTGGACAATAAAAATATATATATATTTTCTAAAATTTGAAGGTCAAATCTTTTTATAATTTTTATTATAATGTATACTTTATTGCAATAATTTGATGGTTTACTATCCATTTAGCAACACTACGTTATCAATTTTAACATGAGGCATCATGCCTGTCCAGGATGGGACATTAAAATGATGAATTCTTGTTTTTTCCATATACAAGTTTAATTAAATCAAAAAATACATAGTTTGTATGACACGCAAGTGACCGCTGTAGTGACAGGTATTGAATTTTAGTCGAATGATGATGTGGTATTATTTGACAGCCTTGTGTGACGTCGCTGCATCCGTTCGGAAATTAAAACGCTCTGTTTTGCGTAAACATACTCCCCGCCCTTGAAAGCTTGCGAAACTTTCAAGATTCTGCGGCATCCGGTGACGGGAGTAGGCAGATGCGATTGATAGCTCGACGAACAATGCCTCGAGCTGTGGAGATGTCGGCTACTCGAGGAATGCCATCTTGGCCTGGGAAGAGTTTTTCAATTCTCCCGAGACGCCAATTCAGTGGTAATGTGTGTTCCTCCTTGAGCAAGACGAGATCATTCAGTTTGAGGTCCTTACAGTTGAGCTTCCACTTCGTCCGTTGCTGCAGTTCAGGGATGTATTCGGAACTCCAGCGCTTCCAAAAGTGTTGACGGATGTGCTCGAGCCGCTGAAATCTGTCCAGGCGATTGGTATTGCAGTCCAACAAACACGGCGATGGCAGCGCAGTTAGAGGCCTGCCAATTAAAAAGTGGCCCGGGGTAAGCGGAGCGAAATCTTGGGGTGATGAGCTCAAAGGACAGAGGGGTCGGCTGTTGAGGATAGCCTCGATCTGACAGAACAGGGAAGATAATTCTTCGAATGTCAAATGAGTATTGCCTAGGATTCGATTTATGTGGAATTTAGCGGACTTAACGCCGGCCTCCCACAGCCCACCAAAGTTAGGAGCGTATGCTGGAGAGAAGCGAAATTCAATTCCTCTGTTGGAGGCGAAGTCGACGATATTGTCCATATTAGAGTTTACAAATTGAGTGATTTCTTTTGCGGCAGCAACAAAATTTCTACCATTGTCGCAAAAAATCTGTTTAGGTTTGCCACGGCGAGATATAAATCTCTGTAGACATAAGTTGAATGCATCCTTCGATAGTTGGCTTACTGCCTCAAGATGGATGCATTTATATCGAAAGCAAATAAAAATGCAAAGATATGCCTTAGTTATCTTACATCCGCGTCCTTTACGATCTGTAATCATAAATGGTCCAGCAAAATCAGTTCCAGAAGTGTAAAATGGGTAGTCTGGAGTAACTCTCTCAGCGGGCAGATTGCCCATTTTATTGATAAGCGTTTTGCCCCTAAATCTCCTACAAATGCAACATAGATGATAAGTACGTCTCGCTAGATCTCTACCGCCAATAGGCCATATGCAATCTTTTATTGCACCTAGCAATAGCTGTGGTGGAGCGTGAAACAACCGTTGATGCTCTTGTTGGAATAGTAGCTTGGTAAAGGGATGGCTGGCATGCAAGATAATAGGGTGTCTCTTGTCGAAGGGATACAAGGAAGCGCCCATACGACCTCCAACTCGAAGAATACCTTGGACATCAAGAAATGGGTCAAGAGAAGTTATGTTTGATTTGGTATTGAGAGGCTTGTCGTTTTTTAATAATTGTGTCTCATTGCTAAAACGACTCATTCTGGGAGAATTTGACTAGGGTTTGGTATGATTTGTTAAGCTCACCAATTAGAAGAGGACCAGTGCGTTTGTTATTGGGGTATCTACAATTATCGATGAACCTGTAAACAAAGGCTAAAGCACGTTGTAAGCGACAGAGCTTTGAAAAGTTTTGAAATTGAATTATTGGCTCTGTTACCGTTATGGAGAGAACCTTCAGTTCTGGCAACTCCTGTGGCACTTGCTTGGAGCCAGAGTTTAGTGTAGGCCAAGACGACTCAGGGCCTTGTAAGAAATTAGGGCCTTGCCACCAAGCTCTGCAGTCACCGATACGGTGAGGTTCTACACCACGGGATAGAAGGTCGGCTGGGTTTTCAGAGGTAGGAACATGGCGCCAGGAAGATACATCTGTAAGCTCACCTATCTCACTAACCCTATTTGATACGAACGTTTTCAATTTGTTCGAAGTAGTGTTTAGCCATGCTAAAACAACACTCGAGTCAGTCCAATAAACATGTCGCGATATTTGGCAGCGGAGGGCATCAGTTACTGTGGCGCTTAGTTGCGCTGCAAGCAGCGCGCCAGAAAGTTCCAGACGCGGTATCGTGACAGGCTTAATCGGAGCAACACGAGCCCTAGCGCATAGCAGGCTCACAAGGATTCGGCCTTCTGCGTCCTTTGATCGGAGGTAAATAGCAGAGCCATACGCTTTCTGGGAGGCATCGCAAAAGGCATGTAGCTCTACCGATTTGTAGTCACGGATTAGTACCAGCCTGGGGAGAGACAACTCAGAGATAGAGCGAATGTTGTCCGCAAATTTTTGCCAGGTTGACATTATTTCTTGGGGAGCAGGATCATCCCAGTTTAGCCCCGAAGACCATAGACTTTGGATCATTAATTTAGGTATGATGGTGCAAGGCGAAACGAGTCCAAGTGGATCGAAAATTTTAAACGTTGCTGAGAGAATGCTTCGCTTGGTTGGGTTTTCGACTGGACCCAGTTCAATAGTGAAACGCAAAACGTCAAGAGATGGATCCCAATCAAGTCCTAGCGTGTCAGTGGCAGCACTGAGCATGAGATTGCCCTCAGAGTTGTTCGCTTCCCTAGTCAATATGGACGGTAAGTTGGACCTGTATTTTCGCAAGGGAAATCCCCCACTGGCCAAACTCTGGGAGACAGACTGCTGAATGAAGCGCAGTTGCTCTTCACTATCATGCCCAGTTAGGAGATCATCCACATAAAAATCCTTTTGAATGATAGTTTTGATGGTAGGATCTTGACATTCTTCACCAAGCTGCCAGAGACATCTAGTGCTAAGAAAGCTCGCGCTAGAAAATCCATAGGTTATCGTGTTTAGTCTTAGGGTTTGAATAGGTTGTGATTCATCGTCACGCCACAGTATGAGTTGCAAGTCACGTTGTGACTCGTGCACTAACACTTGGCGGTACATCTTTTCGATGTCTCCTGAGAGTACGAAACGATATTGACGAAATCGCACTAGGATATTGAAGAGTGAGTCTTGGATAGTAGGACCCACCATCTGTAGATCGTTTATAGATAGCCCAGAGGCAGAACGCGCCGATGCATCAAAGACGACGCGAAGTTTAGTCGACTCGCTCTTCTCTTTTATTACAGGGTGGTGGGGGAGGAAAAAAGCGTTAATAGGCCTTTGAATGATCGAAGGAGAAAGATGGCCAAGATCTTGGTATTCATGGATGAACTTGGTATAACGTTCCTTGACTTCCGGCTGTTTTTTGAAACGTCTCTCTAAATTGAGAAATCTTCGCTTGGCCGAGTAGTATGAATCGCCTAGACAGTCGGGCTCATCCTTTAGGGGGAGTTTGACGATGAAGCGCCCGTCGTCTGACCGTTCGGTATTTACGAGAAAGCTTTGCTCGCACAAACGTTCCTGTTCCGTAAGAGCTTGTTTTTTGTGAGGTACGCCCTCTAATTCCCAGAATTTAGCGAGTTCATCGTGAAGGTCGCTAGTGCGAGCAAAGTTGCAATGAATCTCCGAATTAGGCTGGGAATTAAATCGTTGCATGGGACCTGCGACTAACCATCCTAACTTGGAGCTTCGTAGAATGGGATTTCCTTGACCTAAAGAGTGCTGTTGGGATCCGATTATATCCCAAAATAGGTCAGCTCCAATAAGCATGTCGATTTGCGATGGTTTGTCAAAGCTGGGGTCTGCAAGTTGGAAAGACGACAAATTAAGATGTCTTATGTCTATGTTTGTCTTAGGAAGTCGTTCAGATATTTGAGGCAAAACCAAACATGTTAAAATTGCACTGAACGAACTTTTTTGGGATTGGAGGTGTACAATACACCGGTCAACCTCGAGGTTGAGTCGAGTATTGCCAATGCCTACTACGCTCTGGGTGATATTATTAGGCTGTGAAGGTAGACCTAACCTTTGTTTTATGTCTTGAGTGATAAAATGAAACCTGACTACCACTGTCAAGTAAGCAACGCGCCAGAACGACCTTTTTAGAAATTGGATTTACTAGGTTAACCAACGCCGTTGAAAGTAATGTTTCCGATGGGGCTGACACAGTCAATGTAGACAGGTTTGTTTGAACAACTTCCTCAGAGGGCTCGGTTTCCTTATGTAAAAGTGTGTTATGACGTTGTCTACATAAACGACAAGTACCCGGCAACCTACAACGGCGCACTTCATGCCCCACTCGCAAACAATTGTGACACAAGTTTAAACTAGTGGCCTGAGCGAGCCTGTCTTCTTGTGTTTTTGCTTTGAACGAAGCACAGTCGAAGATGCGATGTTCTCCATTGCAAATTACGCAGTGAAGTGGTTTGGAGCAAGAAGGTGCATTGGTTTGAAGTGGTTTGGAGCAAGAAGGTGCATTGGTGTGAGCCATGAATGCCTTAACAGTTGGTTTGAACCGTTGTTGAGATAAAGCAGGTACGTCTGGCTGACGCTTAAATGGCTTATCATATTTATTCCGTTGAACAGTCTCGAGTACATCTGCACGGCTCTTTAGAAAAGAATGAAAATTATCTAGCGTGGGCATTTCTGTGAGAGAATTTCTGTGTTCCTCCCATTTTACACTCGTTGTGCTGTCTAATAATTTAGATGAGACCATATAAATGATTAAAGTGTCCCAGTGGTCCACGGGTTGGCCTAGTGTTTTAAGAGCGCGCAAATTCTTAGACACGTGATCCACCAGATACCTAAGTGATTTCTCAGATTCGCGCGTGATGGGTTCTAAGTTGAATAACGATTTTAAATGATTGTTGACAAGTTGGCGTTTGTTGTCATAACGTTCGCGTAACAGCTTCCACGCCTCTGGGTAATTTTTGTCCGTGACCTCTAAATTGCAAATTACTCGAGCTGCTTCGCCCTCCAAATACGAGTTTAAATAGTAAAATTTGTGTATGTTTTTAATTCTGTCGTTAGTGTGCACTAACGAGTTAAAACTTTCACGGAACTCAAGCCACCGATAATAAGCCCCATCAAAATTGGGAATTTTGATAACAGGGAGACGGAAACCCATGAGGTCATGAGTGCAATCGTGAGGATTGGTCGTGGTTGAATTGTTCTCACTGCCTAGATCGGGATGACTACGCTTGTAATTGTCTAAAATGTCCCGGGCCGTGGCAATACAATGATAGAAATCCTGCTCGATTAAGTCCCGTTCGAATAATTCCGTGTTTAAAGCAACGGCATTTAATATTTCGATTTCATCCTGCAACGTATCAAAGTCCTTAAATAACGCTTCGTAATAACTTAGTTTGCAAGTTAATTTACCGATTTCGATCGATGTCATACTCTCATCCGTAGCTAATGTATTTAAATAATTCTTAAACTTAGTTAAACGGCCCTTAATCGAACTACGTTTTACCAGTAATTCTTTTACCTCGCCCATAGTAACCAAGTTAAGTACCTAATAGCAACAGTGAAACTTGCAAAAAAAGTTGTTTACTCCAAATGAACAAATAGCATACGATACGCTCCTCGCTTTGCTGATGCAGCAGTCCGGCTGTGGCAGGCGAAACTGGCCCTTAGTAGCAAGCGGACGGTGACGAGAGATGCACGCTGCGCGAGCGCTCGGAGATAGGGAGTCAGCTGTGCAGGGCGGTGACAGTGCTGGAATAGATTGGTGCAAATATGTAAATATCTAGAATGAGTTGTGTTACTAAGTTGTGCAGGGATACGAAAGGCAGTTCAAAGTAGTGATTTTGCGAAAACTAGGCACTAAATATCTAATGTAGTTAAGAATAACTAGCAAAATCAAAAGTGCAGCAGTGTAGTTGTTTACGTTTTATAATAAATCGAGTGATCTATTTGAATTTGCGTGTAGCTAGAAATGTACGTAGGTGCACTAAAATGAAGCGGTGTTGACAACTTTGCGTGTTGAATAATAGTGAGGAATGATTTATATTTAATCAGTGCACGCAATAGTGATTTACATGTGATTTAGATGGACAGCAAAATGCAATTTGTGAAACGGCTGAGCAGTATATGTATAAGCAATTCTCAGCCTTTGTCTAGTGCAAGCGAGAAGAACTAGGTTCCTGGCTCTAGTCAGATCGAGACCTTTATGGTGTGAAGGGAAAGAAATGGAATGAGCTCACTTTTATGAAGGCAAACCAATGCTGCGATGCTGGTATCCCGGAGCTGACCGGCTGGCTGCGGTGAGTTGCATATACGTAGTCCCTTTTGACAAAATTGAAGCCTTCGGATTAGGTAGGTATTTCTTGTAACCCTGTGATTCCTCTTGGTTGACGGTGAATAGGTCCTTGGCGAAGTTTGTTTCGTACGGGATTAGTTTGCCGTGGAGAATGCCCTTTGAACTCCGCCTTTATACTGTCCAAAATATGGTCGATTTTCGGTTCGCGTCCTGTCACGGTCGCCAAATGTCCAGGATGGGACATTAAAATGATGAATTCTTGTTTTTTCCATATACAAGTTTAATTAAATCAAAAAATACATAGTTTGTATGACACGCAAGTGACCGCTGTAGTGACAGGTATTGAATTTTAGTCGAATGATGATGTGGTATTATTTGACAGCCTTGTGTGACGTCGCTGCATCCGTTCGGAAATTAAAACGCTCTGTTTTGCGTAAACAATGCCTATTGCAGACGAAGGCATCTATCATCCCGCCATATCCGTCTAGGCCTGCCCCGTCTGCGTCACCCTTATGGGCTGTGGCATCCACTTGGTGGTTATACTATCCCACCTATCCGGATGTATTGACAGGTGGCCGGCCCAATCCCACTTGAGCCTGGCAGTTTTCTCACTTACATCAGCAGTTTGTGGAGCCGTTATACGCAGCCGGCATATGGGGCTCTCCGGATGCAATTAAACAATGCGTTCCGGCGGGTGTTGCCCCGTTTCTGCAGCGCATCGGGGATGTTTGCTGATGCAGGAGTAGACTGCTTTTTCGGGACAGTGCGCAAACGCAGCGCGTCCCTGCGGCGCTACCACGAACCTCGAATATCTCCGTCTCTGTCCCTCGAGTACCATAAACCATAAGTGCGATAGAGACGGAGATATACGAAGTTCGAGATTCAAAGTTCATGGTTATAGCTCTGATGCGTCGGGTGCGGGCCAGCCCCAACAATATCCTGCAGATGTTAGCAGGTAGGGTGGATTGTGCAAATCTACGGCGCTGTGGTGATACGCAAGCCAATTTCAAAAATTCTATGGTAAAACAAATAAATAAAATAAAATAAAGGTGGGTAGGTAATTTATTTATTTCTTTCTATTTGTTATTATATTTATTTACTTATTTTTAAATTTGTGATTTTTAATTATTAATTTAGTCTAGATTTTATTTAATATTGATTAAATCAATACATAGTACATAGTATAAAACAAAGTCGCTTCCCGCTGTCTGTCTGTCTGTCCCTATGTATGCTTAGATCTTTAAAACTACGCAACGGATTTTGCGGTTTTTTTTAATAGATAGAGTGATTCAAGAGGAAGGTTTATATGTATAATACAAACCATAATAATTATATGCATGTATTATACATATAAATAAATAAATAAATATTTGCGTACAATCTTACACAAATCGACCTAGTCCCAAACTAAGCAAAGCTTGTACTATGGGTACTAGACGAAGATAAACATACTTATATAGACAAATAAATACTTAAATACATAGAAAACATCCATGATTTAGGAACAAATATTCGTGCTCATCACACAAATAAATGCCCTTACCGGGATTCGAACCCAGGACCTCTTGCTTCATAGGCATGGTCACTACCAACTAGGCTAAAGCGGTCGTCATCCGCATATAAACCCGTGCGAAGCCGGGGCGGGTCGCTAGTTGTATGATAATTGGTAATGTATTATTATGGGTCAATATGATACTCGAAATAAATGTTTTTTAATTTTTTTATTATGCTCAGATATAACTTAAAATCCATTGCAGGCCTTTAGATTCGGACTATGCACTACTTCAACAAACGTGCAGGCATCTTCCTCCCCGCTAGATCTTTCATCTACATTCCAAGTTTCAGTATTACTTTTTATTTTATCTTCATTATTACTTTTAATTATATCTTCAAGATTACTTTCACTTGGCTCAGTAATATTCTGTAACTCACAACATAACTTGTACTCCATGTCTGTACCTTTAGTATGTTTTTTAATCATGTTTAAAACAGTTTGCATGTAGCTTATTTTGGCGTCTCGTCTTCGCAGTCTTAACTCGAGGAGTTTGACTTTTGCTTGCAGTGATATTTCTTTATCGGTTTTGATTTTTGTTTGAATTCCCATGTTACTTGTTTGTTTTGCGTTTAGTGAGTTTGAAGACTGAGCTGAATCGCAGCATGACATAACCTGGAATGAATAAAAAAATATGATTAGGTAGGTATGGTGCGGATTATTTTTTAACCACCAACGTAAAAGAGGGGTGTTATAAATTGGACGTGTTTGTGTGTCTGTCTGTGAAATCGTAGCTCCTAAACGAATGGACAGATTTTAACGCGGTTTTTTTTTCCGAAAGCTGACGTGATCGAGATTGGTTCTTAGCTACGTTTCAACAAAATCGGCTCAGATGTTTTTGAGATATTGAACTATGAAATTAAAATATCGGGGGTATTTCAACTTATATAAGTTGTTAATTATCTAGACCGATGTCACTTATCTTTGTGCCTAGTAAACAAAGCGATTGTCTTTCATTTTCAAGTGGTGAACCAAGCGTTTGTCTTTCATTGTTAAGTGGTAAACAAAGCGATTGTCTTTCATTGTTAAGTGGTAAACCAAGCGTTTATCTTTCATTGTTAAGTGGTAAACAAAGCGATTGTCTTTCATTGTTAAGTGGTAAACCAAGCGTTTGTCTTTCATTGTTAAGTGGTAAACAAAGCGATTGTCTTTCATTGTTAAGTGGTAAACAAAGCGATTGTCTTTCATTGTTAAGTGGTAAACAAAGCGATTGTCTCTTTTTGTTTGGTGTAACCGCTTATTGATACTGTAAAATAAAGTTAGTAACCATCAACACTTTGTCAACCACAAAGCAGCTTTAAGTCCACAATAAAAAATACTACTTAGCAACTTTGACCATTTTGTGTTTAAAACCATTTTACAATAGAGTCGCTGTTCTAGCAAAGTATTGTGTGTGGCACATGGCTATTGTGGCGTTAACACATTGTTTTGTGTCAGTCATTATCATCATCATCAAATCAGCCGAAAGACGTCCACTGATAAACATAGGCCTCCCTCAAAGAGTGCCAAAATGACCGGTCTGGTAATGACCGGTATTGATCAGTAACACAATATAAATGTCTAATCCAGGAAAACTGAGGTATTTCCAAATTAATAGGAAACATAATGTTTTCCTGATTCAACTATTTTTACTAGCTTTTATTTAACTTGACCTGTTCATTTGCTTGTTAGGTTTTTAGTGAGGGACCAATCTTGGAACTGAATTTTGAGCCAGTTAACCTCAACCGATTGAGCTGAAAGTTTAGGTATAAGTATAGTTTGGATGACAATTCAACATTATGGTATCATCGAGCTGATCTGATGATGGAGACGCAAGGTTGGGTTTGTTAGACTCGTCTCAATGAGTAGTTGAGGACGGTATACAGAAAAGTACAAGTTGGCAATAAAAGCTTGTTCCTAAAATTAAATTTTAGACAGACTTATTTGTGTTCCATACCAAAAATGGCACAATTGTAGATTATGTGATCACTCTGTGTCTGTCTATCACAGGAAGTTTGACTTAGAAAACTGCTAGAATCAGCTTACCAATTGAAAATTCCCAGTTAGATTTGGGTCATCTGAATCTGAGCTAGACGTTTTCTCTACACCTTCAGTAGCGATGGAACCCTTAGTAGCTGTGAGAACCCTCTTCAGCATGGATAACTTTTCATTATCAGTATCATCATCTGTGGAATTGTCCTGAGAAACATCTTCAATTTAATTAAATTGCTTACAAATAGGGAAATTAAGTTCTGATAGGTACTTTTTGACAGTACACAAACTTTTGTTTTTTAAACGGCCTCCGTAGCCCAGTGGGTAGTGACTCTGCTTACGAAGCTGGAGGTCCCGGGTTCGAATCCCGGACAGGGCATTTATTTGTGTATTTATCACAAATATTTGTTCCTGAGTAATGGATGTTATATATATATATATAAGTATCTATATGTATGTATCTATTATATATATCATCGCCTAGTACCCACAACACAAGCCTTACTGAGCTTACCGTGGGTCTAGGTTGATTTGTGTAAGATTGTCCCATAATATTTATTTATTTATTTTGTATCATTCATACAAAATTGTATAAAATCAAAGCATTCAGAGATCCTTGTTTGGTGGTATGTATGAGGAGAGGTGTGTGTTTGGCTTGCATTGGAGTGATGGAACAACATTTCCAATTGGAATACTACTACCACTTGAAAAAAAACCAGAGTATATGGCAAACCCCAAGTCAAAAGGCGCACAGAATAGGCAATAATAGCCATTCAGTCAACCACTGAAGCCCTTTGATAATGTCAAAAGTAATAATTATTGTATTCTCCTGCGGGGGCCTAAGACATCCGTCACTTTCGCACTTGCACACTTGTCAGAACGTTACAAATGTATTATCCACAGCAATAAGTGATAAAATGGCAACCATCTTAGAGCTGCTATCCTTCCTTCCTTCCTTGTCGTATCCTCATGGCTGAGGGACGTGGCGGCTGTGGGCACTCTTCACCATCACTCTCCAAGCTGCCCAGTCCTGGACTTGATGGATACTGGCCTGTAGTGTGGCTCTAGCCACAGATGTTACCGTATCCACCCAACGCATAGGCATCCATCCTCTGCTCCTCTTCTCTGCCATGTGGCCAGTGATAATCAGCTTTTCCAGGCTTTGCGATCCAGCCCTGACCAGATGGCCAAAGAAGCTAAGGACACATTGACAGATGAGGCCAGCTATACTTACTTCTAATTAGTATAAGAAGGAGGAGAGACTTACCGCATCAATAACATTAAATGATGGCACAGCATGTGGTTTGAGTACATGTTTGCCTTTGCTTTCAACAAAGTCCTTGTCTTTGAAGTGCAGGCTGCAAATCTTTGCGTGAACAGATTTTGTTTTTATTTTAACTACTTTTTCCCATAGCGGCCAATATTTCTTATTTCTTGTAACTCTGTAAAAAAATTGACCATTTAGTTTTTTTATTTAGGTGGAGTCTTGTAATTGCAACTTAATTTTATAATGCCCTCTATGATCACTACCATACAGAGGGCATTATTAAATTTAGTTGCAATTACTAGACAGATATACCCCTAGTTGCAATTACAAGACTCCACCTTATACATACTATATTGAAAATCAGTAGGTATCATTATATTCGCATAAGTATGTTTGCAGCATAACATAACTACAAGGTAAAGCCACATATCCCTAAACTGAATTCGCCAATTCATACGGAATATAGTTCTGGTAACTCAAAATGTATAAAATTAATATCTGTCAAAATAAAAACATAAACACTGAAATTCTGTACCTGTGAAACGAGACAGCAGCATTAAACGGATTGTGTTCTGATTTACATCCAACCACGGCACATTTGCTCATTGTGACTGCAGTGTAGTAAAAGACATTGAATTTACTTATTTGCTTTTTATATTCAAGGTAAATTTGTTAAGTTACAGCGACATGTTATCGTAAAGTTCGTAAACACAAAACCAAGAAGATTATTTACTAATTCATAATTGACATTGACAGTGACAGGTAACACACTCAGCCACTTTTAACCAACTTTTAACTCATTCAAAGCTCTTGGTGCGTTCGGATGTCGCAACTAATTACCTAATACGTATAATATAGCGAATAACATTTTTTTATGGTTATTGGCGTTAATTTTTCCCATTTCAATTTGATTCATCATTTTCTTGCCCTTATCCCATTTATTTGGGGTCGGCGCAGCATGTCCTTTTCTTCCATACCTCCCTGTCACTCGTCATCTGGTCACTTACTTCCTTCCTCTTCATATCCTCTCTCACACAGTCCACCTTTTCATTTCAATTTGATTATTATTTAAATAGCTCTCCTGTATATTACCGGAACGCACCATGATAAATTATAATACAAGTTAGAAAATGTAACACGAACGTACACTCCTATTGTCTATCAACTTCATCAAAAAAGGCGCGAAACTGCAAACAAACTTTCACAAAGTTCTAAAATTTTGCGCAAGCAATCTAAAAACTGGCTAAATTACGAGTAAACGGAAGTTGGGAAGTTATATCTTTCAGATGCTCAATGAGAATTAATATTTACGCAAGGATAGGTACGCTGCTATTTCTGTGTATAAAAATTTTGAATTGACACTTTCAGAGGCAAACCCATTGAGGTATAATGTACTAACGTACTAGAGAACAGAGATGGGCAAAATTTTATCCACGAATAACCCACGAATAATAAATAATTTACCTCTTCACGCCTTAATTAACCCCAATAATTATTAAAACCGCTGAACCGATTTAGATGAAATTTGGTATAGAAATAGTTTGAGTCTCGAGGAAGAACAAAGGATAGTTTTTATCCCGGAAATCAGCCCCTAAGGGGTTGAAATTGGGGGTGGAAATTTGTATGGAGCTACTTAAACCGCGCTGCCCAGATTTGGATTAAATTTGGTATATTAATTTTTGAGTCCCGGGGCAGGACATAAGATAGGTTTCATCCCGAAAATCATCCCCTAAGGGGGTAAAATGGGGGTAAAAATTTAGTTGTAGCCCATTTTGATGAAATTTGGTTTCGAAATAGTTTGAGTCCTGGGAAAGGACATAGGATAGTGGAAATCATCTCCTAAGGGGGTGAAAATAGGGGTGAAAATTCGTATGGAACCCATTTGAATACAATTTGGTATAGAGATAGTTTGAGTCCTAGGAAAGGACATAGGATAGTTTTAATTCCGGAAATCATCCCCTAAGGGAGTGAAATGGGGGGTGAAAAGTTGGATGGAACCCGTTTAGATGAAATTTGGTATAGAGATAGTCTGAGCCCGGAAAATGACAACGGATAGTTTTTATCCCGAAAATCATCCCCTAAGGGGGTGGAATGGGGGTGAAAATTTGGATGTAACCCATTTCGATGAAATTTGGTATAGTGTAGTATCTCGCGTGGTTACTACAGCTTAACTTTGTAGCGAAGCTAGGGCGTTGACGAAGAAGCAAGAAATAAATATGCATGCTTGAAAACTATTAACTTATAATGAGAGAATGAATTAAATAAATATAAAATGCTTATCGTAAGCGGCAGCGATATAAATAAGGTGCGCGGGCGCATACGCGGGCGGTGGATCGACGAGTGAGCGCCGGCCGCCGGGAGCAGGCCGTGACGTATGCCTTTGTCTCGGGACCGGTGGTGTGATTCCGCTGCGTGGTACAAGCGCCATAAGCGGAGCGGAGAGGGTAGCGATTTGCCGCTACAATAGTTTGAGCCGTGGAGAAGGACAACGGATAGCTTTTATCCCGAAAATAATATTAATATATTAAGAACGAAACTAAGTAAATTTACTTATGCGCTTTATGAATTAAAAAAAGTAACAGATATTAAGACCGCAATCTGCGCTTATTATGCTTATGCCCATTCCATCCTCCAATACGGCATTGTGCTGTGGGGTGGTGCATCGGACACCATCCAACTATTTAGAGCCCAAAAAAAATGTATCAGTATAATAGTCAACATAAGTCAAATAGACAGCTGTAAACCACACTTTAGGTTATAGGTTATAGGTTGTACGCGGGCTGGGTTTCCGCAACTCGACGTCATAAATGCGCCTATTTTGCGTAGGGGTTTTGGCACTACTGTTATTCGTGCCAACCCAGTTCCACCAGGAAGCCTAGCAGACCCTTTACGTTGCCAACGGCCTCCGGTAGTGACCCCGGTGTTCCGAGGTACTTTGCCCTGTAGTCCGCCACTCCAGGACATGTCAGGATGACGTGGGCGGCTGTCTCGTCCTCTTCCATGCAGGCTCTGCAGAGAGGACTGTCTGTAACACCTAAAGTAAAAAGGTGTTTGTTTAGTAGTGCATGACCAGTTATAGCTCCTGTCAGAAGACGGAGTGCCGGCCTCTTTAGCTGCTTTAGCTTCCTTGACAATCCCGGGTTGATTGTCGGGAGGGCCTCCCTGGTTTGCCTGCAGGTTCCTAGGGTGTTCCAATGTTTTTGGTGTTCTACCTTGGTGTTTAGTCGCAGTGTGCTCCGCAGCCATGCAGAGGGTAGAGGAATTGTGGGTTCCGGTCCTACAGCTCTTGACTCTGAACCCTCTCTAGCCAGTGCATCCGCTGCATCGTTACCGCGTGAATTACTGTGCCCTTTGATCCATTGCAGGGTTATGTCACTGTTATTACATACCTCTGATAGGATTTTGTGGCACTCGTGTATCAGCCCAGAAGTTGTTGCGTGACCTTGCAGGGCTTGCAGTACGGATCGACTATCGGAAAGTATGCGGATGGGATATCCCCTTACCTCCCTGGAGGCGATTGCGTGAGCAGCCATTATTATGCCCATACACTCTGCCTGGAAGACGGTGTTGTGGGTCCCTAATGGTGTCGAAATGCGTATGTTTAGGTCCTCCGAGAATACTCCTGATCCGGTGCCTGACCTTGTCTTGGACCCGTCCGTGAAGATTCTTAGCTCTCTGGGGTTAAGTCCTTCCTGGGGGGTTTCGTATAGTTCAACTTTGTACTTTTTGTCAAAGACGAACTGTCTGGGAATGATGTCTGAAGTTGCCTCTATAAGGGGTTCCCTACCTACAGCCTCGTAGAGTATTTCGGTGTGTGGAACCCTGGGCGGTCTCCAGAGATGTTGTCTTTTGAACCACACTTTATTAAATATAAGATCTTGATACTGACTTGCATTTATATTCTGGAAGTTAGCGCATTTGTAAAGAAAAATTTACATCTTTTCACTCTAGAGTCCCGTCACCCGAGCTTGCGTCCCCAAAACCGGCTAGGTCTGCCTGCCTCCAAGTAAAAAATGGTAAACTGTGGACCCTACGGTATGGCAGTTAAAATATATAATCATATTCCGCAAGAAATAAAAGATGAACAGCACTTTAACAAGTTTAAATCTAAATTGAAACAAGTACTGTTAAAAAAAGCATTCTACTGTTTAAATGAATTTTTAATCGATAAGAACATGTAAAATCTGCTACGTATTTGACATAAATCGAATTATTATTACTATACCAAATTGAATGATGGAACCAATTAATTTAAACATGTTTCATATTAGTTTTTTATTACTATTTTATTATGTTCAATGAATGTCCTATGAATTATTTTAATTAAATTTTTATGTTTTTGTATTTAATTATATTATGTAATTGCCGCTAATAATTATTATTATTAATTTTATACGCTCATAAATAATACTTACCTAGTTCATAAGTTAAATTGCTGTGCCCTAGCAGGGTTCATGTTGCGACCTGTATTATCTTTTAAGACCTATTGTAAAACACATGAAGCAATAAATGAATATAAATATGAATATGTCATCCGGGGTAAAACATTGGATGGACCCTATTTAGATGAAGTTTGGTATAGAGATAGTTGGAGTTCCGGGGAAGTACAATGCATAGTTCTCTGGTTACTACTCAATTTTCAACCCGCCCCATTTCACCCCCTTAGGGGATGATTTCCGGAATCAAACCTATCCTAAGTCCTGCCCCGGGACTCAAACTATCTGTTAAGGCGCATTTTGAATACGCGCCTATCAGCTGATGGCGGACGATGAATTTTAACCAATGCCCAAGCGACAGCGCACGCCTAGAGACACGTTACATATTCCATGACGTCACGAATCGAGGAATAGCCCAGCGGCCAATCAGAGGCACAGATGACGTGATCGACAGCCAGTCGCATGTTGGATCGTCATCCTTTCAAGCGCCAATGGGGATACCGGACGTGGAAGATGACTCGCACTTCGACTTTCGCCTTATAAGCTGCGACACTCAGCTTTTACCTACTTTTTGACTTGCCCTTTTTATATAACGTTAAATTCACGCATACCTAAAACTATGTAGAAAAATACCGAATTAAATCATTTAATTCGCTGAACCGCCGCCTTCGTCATTTCTTCAACCTGCCATCCACATCATCAAGCCAGCCTGGGTCATGAACCACCAGCCGTGTCTATACGCGCCGACGCTATCTTTGTACCAGATTTCGTCTAAATGGGGCCCATCCTAATTTTCACCCCTCATTTTATCTAAGAGAATGATTTTCGGGATAAAAACTATGCATTGTCCTTCCCCGCGACTCCAACTATCTCTATACCAAACTTCATCTAAATAGGGTCCATCCAAATTTTTACCCCCGATGACATTATTTTCGGGGTGAAAGCTATCCGTTATCCTTCTCCGCGGCTCAAACTATCTCTATACCAAATTTCATCTAAATAGGTTACATCCAAATTTTCACCCTCAATTTCACCCCCTTAAGGGATGATTTTCGGGATAAAAACTATCCTATATCCTTTCTTAGGACTCAAACTATCTCTTAACCAAATTTCATCTAAATGGGTTTCATCCAAATTTTTACCCCCTATTTCTGCCCCTTAGGCCTAAGGGAATGATTTTCGGGATAAAAACTTAGCTAAATATTGTATGGTTCTTCGCCAAATGCGAGTGAACCTAAACGCCTCACAATTCGCGGGTCATAATAATGCCAGTGGGCTGGCTACAAAATAGGGTTAACTTACCGGATTCCCAGCGGCGCAATATTCGTTTCAATTCAGTCTGGTATCCGTCAAGGTTCAGTCAAAGTCAAGTCAAGTCCACCAAACTGGTCTCTGGGGCCGAAGAAAGTGCCGTGGTGTTCCGCGGGGCGTGCCAACAAAACGCGGCACCGTACAGCCACAAGCCGTTATCATTTTCCGGGCTCAGACTATCTCTATACCAAATTTCATCTAAACGGGTTCCATCCAAATTTTCACCCCCCATTTCACCCCCTTAGAGGGTGCTTTCCGGAATTAAAACTATCCTATATCTTTTCCAAACTATCTCGAAACCAAATTTCATCAAAATGGGCTACAACTAAATTTTTACCCCCATTTCACCCCCTTAGGGGATGATTTCCGGGATGAAACCTATCTTATGTCCTGCCTCGGGACTCAAAATATTTATATACCAAATTTAATCCAAATCTGGGCAGCGGTTTAAGAAGCTCCATACAAATGTCCACCCCCAATTTCAACCCCTTTGGGGCAGATTTCCGAGATAAAAACTACCCTTTGTTCTTCCTCGAAACTCAAACTATCTCTATACCAAATTTCATCTATATCGGTTCAGCGGTTTAGGCGTGAAGAGGTAAATTATATATTATTCGTGGGTTATTCGTGGATTTATTCACGAATAAATTATTCGCGAATAAATTATTCACGAATAAATTATTCGCAAATAAATAATTCGCGAATAAATTATTCGCGAATCAATTTTGCCCGTCTCTGCTAGAGCAGACAACACGAACATTATCTGTGTGCCGGCCGGCAGCACGGGGCTCATGCGGAGGGAGGGTAACTTAACTTGTCATGGAATACACTGATACGGCGCGACCCATGGACCGCAACGTTACCGTCATTTTAGGGTACAACAGGGAAATGCTAGGAGGCTTTAGGGTACAACGGGGAAATGCTAGCAAGCATTAGGGTAGGGGAAATGCTAGGAGGCTTCATGGTACGGAAACCTCTTCATCCTCGCTGCGCACTCATACTATTATTCATGGCATTGATTTGTATCGTGTTTAGGTCATGTTTTAAGGGATATTTGTTTAACTGATAATAATAGGTATTATAATATTTATAATTAAAACCAATAGTCTTTGTTAAAACTAAAAGTATATTTAATAGAAATATTTAGAAACCTAATTTCACTGGTTCAAAACATATGGGTGCTGTGATAATTGCAGTCGTGTGCAAGTGAATACTATAAAAAATATCTGGTTACAGCTAGTTAATGATGACCTACCTATGTTTACTGTTTATGTAAACTGTGTATTGAATAAATATAGTATATAAAACACTTCAGAAATAAACATCTACATCAAAGCCCATGCAATCAACTTTTCAGTGTAGGTACCATTTTGATAAAATACTTTGAAACTGCCATTTTTTTTTTATGTGTTTAACACTAATATCTTCAAATAAATCCCGTTCATTAACCCAGAAAATTAACCTAACATATTCGAAATAACCAAAACGTAGTAAATTATGGTGCCCCGGTGACTTTGGCAATGAGACCAGAACTGGCCTTAAGGTGGTTCGATTGCCATACAAAGCGTTATTTGACATTCGCAGGCTAACGGCGTGATATTTTAAGAAACTTATGCAACAAACTTTCATCAATTGGCTTCCCATTTGCGCCAAATTCCCCCTTTCCTAGAATAAACTTGTATAAACTAGATTAATTTGAGAAAAATAGTTTTCCCAAAATATCACGTGACAAACCAATTTCTCAAATTAATCTAGTTTATACTAGTTTATTCTAGGAAAGGGGGAATTTGGCGCAAATGGGAAGCCAAATTATGAAAGTTTGTTACATAAGTTTCTTAAAATATCACGCCGTTAGCCTACGAATGTCAAATAACGTTTTGTATGGCAATCGAACCCCCTTAAGGCTCCGCACGTTTATGGTCTTCTCTCCCTCTCACTGAGCATACGCGTGAGCGAAATGGAAGTGCGTGTTCGGATATCATGTTTTTCGGAATATTTCAGAAAACGAGAAGAAATTTAAGTAAGTAAGTGTTTGTTACCTCAGATGGCCTACCGCGAAAGGCATTCGAAGTTTTCCCTCTCTGTCATACTTACGAGTTCGTACGTAAGTGCGACAGAGAGGGAAAACTTCGAATGCCGTTCGCGGTAGGCCCTCAGAACTCCATGAACCGATTCCTACAATTTTTTTTTAATTGAAAGTATAAGCTTCCAGATTGGTCCCATTGTTTCCAAAGCCCCAGTTGGATGATGGGAACCATGAGGAATTGAGGGAACTCCTCAAATATATTAGGCACGCTTGTAGTAATTTCCGTATTTTCTTTTATAACTCGTGTATTTGGTGAAGTGGAAGTGATGATGAAGACCACAGATGGCTTGTGGAACTTCTCAATGATGTACTTCAAACTATATAAGTACGTCACATATTCTGATATGATTCCGTTGAGATAGCAAACAATGAAGTGCCAAAGGTAATTCTGAGGTCCTTGAGGAATCGACGGATGTCCTCAAATATTATCGGCCCACATATACTTATACAGCGATTTGGTTTATTGGTCTAAAAATCAACGCATTTGCTCTCGGAAATCAGTTCATGTGGTAAATTGGAAAAAAATGTGGAAATGTTCATGTGGCTTTGTGGAGTACTGAATTGAAGTCGGTTAAAACTTTGTTTTGAAAGTATATTTTTTTTATTATTATCTGATAAAGAATAGAGCAGTAAAATGGTAACAAGTGAAATATATCTACCTAGGTACCTTCTTTTGTTAAAATGGATTTCTACGAAAACTTTGTTACTTGGGTCATTGTCAGTCACAAAAACAAAAACCATCTTTCCGGTGGTCAATAGTTAAGGGCTTACGCTCACATATAATATGTTTTTATCACATAGAATAGGGTATTTGACAACAGTGAAAATAAATTGTTTTTTCATTCACAATAGATAAACATTACGAAAATACTCGGAATGTATCAATCTTTCATTTATATTTATTTTAAGATTTTTAAATTCATAAAAACTAACATTAAGGACGTCGTTTCATTGTGACGTCACAAGCAAGTAATCCCTACAAATTCCATACTAACGGAGCGTTTTTGACGTTTCATAAAAAGAAGCTGATTTGACTTTTGTCATATACCGTATTATAGAAGGGGCAACGCCGTTCATGCGGATTCAGAGTTCAACCAAAAATTAGGCTTTATAGCCCTTAACTTTGGCAATGTCCACCGAAAAGACGCGAACCTAAATCTGACAATGACCCACTTCTCAAATCTTGCAGATTATAATATATTTTTTCCGACTCTAATTACGTCATTATGTATAAAATCCTAAACTTTTAAACGAGCAATATTTATATACATATATATATATGTATGTTTGTAGGTATATATATAGGGGGCGAGAAATCGATCTAGATAGGTCTCATGTCCGGGAAAATTAGTTTTCTCCGTATTTTATCCATTTTCATCCGAGCGGAGCTCGGTCGCCCAGGGACTGGTAACTAAACAACTTAGTAGTTGCAGATAAATAATTTAATATAGATTGTGTTTCATCTAAAATCTTGGCTGTGATTCGGTAAAAAACTGATAAAACTTAATTTTTAGCAAATCACGTGTCCCCAGAAACCTTGTCTGTGCAGCTTCCCTTAGGGGGACCCACAATTTTATTTTTTCGCCACAGCGAAGGGTTAATTAAAGTACACGTTTTAATGTTTAAAAAATGTTACTCTTTATTTTTCCTTTTTTTCGTATCTTTTTCACACGTTTACATAATTTGGCGGACTATGCTTTCATACTTTTAGTGGCAGTATAATCAAGTCTTACATCGGGCTAAAAATCGGATCAAACACATAATGAGCAGCATAATTAAATACTCAGATGTATTTGATCCGATTTTCGCCTGAAATTACAGTCCAAATATCGGATCATAGCTATATTAGCTGTTTACATCGAGTTAAATGCGTATAAATTTATTAGCACGGGGTTGATAACCGACAGTGGTGCAAGGGTACAACCCGTGCAAATCTGGGTTCTTAGGGAGGCTCCGAATGGTAATCATCAGCCGCTGTACGGGAGGCAAGCAACTGACTACAGCTAAACACCGTTTTGGATTTAGTATCTTCTCAATCGTTCTGCCGTCTACTAGAATCTGTAACGTGAAAGTAAGAAATCATGTCTCCCTTGTGTAACTACATATATCCGTTAAAAGTAGGTACGGCAGCGGGGCAGCAGATGTTCTTGGCTCTTGGTTTGGTATTGATACTACTGGGAGCCAATTTCACTTAAAGGCTATGTACACGTTACAATTTTACGTCTAAACTGGCAACACTATGGAGTCGACCAATAAGTGCATCCCTGCGGGCGAAGGTGGTGGACTGCTGATGAAAGTCAAAGGGGTCAAACTGGCGCGGCCTGCGGTGGCGGACCATAGTAAATTTGACAGCTAATGACATGTTTTCTATTGTCCGCCGCGGCCAGGCCGCGCCAGTCTGTGAGAGGCCTTATGCCTGCATCACACTGGCACGGCCTGCGGTGGCGGACCATAGTAAATTTGACAGCTAATGACATGTTTTCTATTGTCCGCCACGGCTTGCGATCCAGTACGGTGTGACCTAGGTTTTACCGGACGCCGAGCAGCCTGCAACTATCTACACACGGAGGACTCCATGGCGGACTCCATGCTCGCCCTTAGGAATGAGCCATTGATTGGCCATTTAACCATTGAAATTGGTCCCTGAGGGCCTACCGCGAACGGCATTCGAAGTTTTCCCTCTCTGTCGCACTTACGTACGAACTCGTAAGTATGACAGAGAGGGGAAACTTCGAATGCCTTTCGCGGTAGGCCCTCTATAATCATCCTTGTTTTCTATGGAAGGCGTTACTATATCACTAATGACAGCCACTCCATTACTTAAAAAGTCTTTGGTTCCGTTTGATATGATAACTAAAATTTGTAACCAGCTCCAAAAAAGGAAAATAATACTAGTGCCTACTATACTAGTTTCAAATAAGAAATTTCTTTAACCTATTTGTAACCGTGGTTCCCAACCAGCTTCAAAGCTGAACAAAAATAGGTTGTCTAGACGGACAATAATTTCACGTGATAACGTCATAAAGCCGAACGCTCGGCTCAGGCGGAACGGGACAATGAGTTTGAGTGCTTTTTCGTGCGTGCTGCCGGTGTTCATCGATTTATAAGACGTTATTACGACAAAAATCCCGTTATGTAACTAGCTACAAATAGGGAACATTCTTTTTTTTATAATCACGGTTGGTTATAAATAATTTGTACTTAATTAATTAATTTGTAACCAGTGGTAATTGCTGTAGCTGTAGCTAATTAGGCAAATTTTAATTCCCTAATTAATGGATCCAACAGTTAGCCACCTGTAATGCTGGAGTTCTGGGATAGTACTAGGATAAATATCATCGTACTATCTCAGAAATAACCTCACTAAAAAATGAGAAATTGCCGGATTGCAAGCACATTTCTCACAGGGGTAGGTTTGGGCCAACATGGAGCAAAGGATTGTCAAAATTTATTTTGCTTTATTACCTACTTGATAGAAAGGGACGATTGCTTTAAAAGTCTGCTACACGGTCCTCCGACCGAGCGGCCTTGGTCGGCACCGACCGCTGTAGTATGAAATTTTGCTGCAAACAACTGTCTACACGGTCGGTGCGGACCAAGGTCACTCGGTCGGAGGGGCGTGTTGGCGACCATCTAGCAGACACTTTATTTACGACTTAAGTAAACGCGATCATGCTAACTAACGGTGCAGATACACTTAAGCATTCACTATTAATAAGCATTCCAGCAAATGATACCTACATTACAGGATTAACAGGTAAAAGCTCACAAAATAAACATGAGCGTTTAAGCGAGCATTTTAGCGAGCGTTCTAGCGAGCATTCCAGAGAAACGACAGTAAATTTGACGCAAACCTGAGGGCCTACATTCGATGTCTTCCCTCTCTGTCGCACTTACGTACGAACTCCTAAGTATGACAGAGAGGGGAAACTTCGAATGCCTTTCGCTTTCGCAAGATTTACTGTCATTTGGCACAAATGGAAATTCGTCAACACGAAATTACCATTTTGAAATTGGACCAATAGTTATTTGTTCAACAAGAGAGCAAAGTAGATTTTTGCTGCGAGTGTTGATGTTGAGTCCCGAGCAAGCGAAAGATTCTATATTTGAATCACGAGCGTAGCGAGTAATTCAAAATTAGAATCTTGAGCGTAGTGAGGGACTCAAAGGCACGAGATGCAAATATCTTTGCTCTCGTGTGATACATACAACTTTTCACCTCAGCAGTGAGAACATCGTCACGTTAAAAAATATATCGCTAGGCTTTTACGCACCTCTCTTATTCTGAATTTGTAATAGACCCCACACTATGATGTGTCACCAGTGCTCGATATCAAAATTAAAAAGCTACTTTGACTCACGGAGTGAGCAAAATCGCATTTTGCTCACTGTTTTCACGCAGCAAAATATGCTTGTTCGAGCTGCTGAGGTGAAAAAGTAATAACCACCAAAAGTAAATATCTACCTATGGTTAAAATTTAATTTTGTCTATAATTTTTTATGACCAATTTTTTTCTTCTTCATTACATAATGAATCTAGCCCAAATGGAATTTTGTCCACCATTAGGCACTTGTCCCACCGCCGGCGAGTAGCGAGTACTCTCACAGTAATTCTTACTCGCGCGAGTAATAGCGAGTGAGAATTACTATGAGAGTACTCGCTACTCGCCGGCGGTGGGACAAGTGCCTAAAATAGGTTCATATTCAAGTAGGTACGTGCAAAGTGAATGTTGTCTAATTTAAATTAATATCAAAATTTTATATGAAAATCGACTATTTTGAAAAAAATTCATGTAAAACAATTGGTCATATTTTTGGAGTGCACGTAACTCCATATGGACGTATTTCTTACAACCTAATATTAAGTACTTATGTCAATTTTACTTTAGGACGTAATTACATTTTCCCCTCACTGCCTCGGAAAGCAGTTTTTTATCCTTTAAAACCAGTGAGCAAAATCGCATTTTATCCACTAGTGGGCAAAGTAATTTGACCTTGGAGCGTATTTCATGAACCGTGATAGTTAGGCAGTTGAAATTTTCACAGATGATGTATTTCTGTTGCCGCTATAACAAATAATAAATAAATAACTATTTGCGGACAATCTTACACAAATCAACCTAGTCCCAAACTAAGCAAAGCTTGTACTATGGGTACTAGACGACGATATAGATACTTATATAGAAAATACTAAAAAACAGAAGAAAGAAAATATCTAAGGGGGCTTCATCAGGCGCTGGGTCTCAAAATGTATGGAAAAATTAAAATCCGACTCGCACTTGCCCATAATTCAAAAAAAAATGTTATTTGTTATATATTTTTTATACAAGGGTGCAAACTTATTATTACAATTAAATAAAGTTGTTTTGCATGTTGCACTTTCCTCGCTACAGTGAGGTGAAAAGTCTTGTGTCACACACGGGTGCAAATGTATTCTTCTCGTGTGTTGAAACACTCGCGGGTAAAATACAACTTTGCACCCTTGTAAATTCAGATTCGATGAATAATTTTGAGTTGTCCATTTTCCATTTGTGCTGAATGACAGTAAATCGCCTGCAAGCCGAGCAATTTTAGCCTGCATTGCGGCCAGCTACGGATTCGTTTCGGTACATCCTCTCTGGGGGCCTGAAGGGCCTCTCAGAGGCAGGGTCGTTCCGCCGCCGTCCCCTCTCCGCCACCACCATCAACACAACAATAACACAACATTTACTACAACGTTCTCTAGAATGATCGTGAAAATGTTCATAGCGATGTTCGGCTCTATGCTCGGCACTGTTTATTGTTCAGTAAAATTTAAAAATGGTGAATGCTCGATGTTGAAGCACCTTGTGTTTGTGAAACTTATTTACTTCGTATCCCATGATTTCCTCGATCAGTTTGGGCAGCTTCCACTTGAGACTCACTGTATGGTGAGACACCCGTCTGACACACGGCTCTTGGACTCTGAGATCGTCCAAGTATAAACTCGACTTCTGTTCAACAGACACAATAAAATTACTTTTGACAGTGTAAAACAGTGTACCTAACAAATGCACATGATAAACATTCAATCGCTCGCGTAAAGTAACATTAAAAGTCCGAGTCTTCGACGCTGTACTAGTAGGCATGGGCACTCTAAATATGTCAAAGTGACATAGTAGGGCAGACTGCCGGAACAAACTGTCGTAAATGCGGACACTCCGAACAAAAGCACCAAATTTTTTTCAGGTACTACATAGGTACATAGTTTTAAGTTTTTGATAGGAACCAACTCCTCCGACGGCCATGTTTTTTTTAATGGGGTCCATTTTGAATTATATGTAGGTATATTATTAATATCTCGGGATCTAAATCACTTAGAATCACAAACTTGGTATCTCAGTATACATATTTGGGGTCAGGGAATTCAATTAGATATTTTTTAACGTCGAATTCCCACAGGATACCAAATGAAACCCTGTTACTAAGCCTCCGCTGTGGGTCCGTCTATCTGCGTGTCAGTAATAAGCTAGACTGTTCAAATTTTCACAGAGTTTGTATTTTTATTGCTGTTATAACTTAAATTAATAAAAATTTAAATTAAACATTAAACAGTGTTCCCATACATTGAAAGTAATTTTAAGGCGTTTTTTTTTCTCGCCCATTACAAACGAACTATCTCTAGAACAGTAATTGATAGACACTTGAAATTTCCGCAGACTATGTATGACTATATCTTTTATAATTACAAATAATAAAAGTATAATAAAGTTACCAGTCTAGGTATTCCTGACACGTAGACAGACAGACCCACAACGGAGGCTCGGTAACGGGTTCCGTATGGTATCCTTTGGGAACTTGACCCTAAAAAGGAGTAGGGCTTATTCCACCTAAATTTCATAATACCTTATTCACTATTACCCCTAATTTTCAAATTACCATGGGCTCATAATACCCAAATATCAAATTGTCTCAGCCTTAAAATGAACGAAATTCATTATGACTTTGACCTAAAACGTCATATTTTCTAAATACTTAAAGATTGAAATGCACAAATTCCTTCAAATACCGAATGACTTCTGTCATTTCTATGAAAAAATATTAAAATAACTAATTTTTTTTGAAGTTTAGGCACTATGAGACTAAGCTATTTTGAAATTCGGCTATATTAAGAATTAGGTGTTATGAGAAAAAAAGTTAGGTATTCTGTGATTTAAGTATTTTGACACTAAGTTATTTTGAAATCTAGGAGTATTGGTAAAAGGGTAAAATGGAAAATAGGTGGTATAAGCCCTACTCCTAAAAAGTATCTACTTAGTTGAATTCGCTGACCCCAAATACATATGTATATTTAGACACCAAATTTGTGGTCCTAAGTGATTTAGAATCCAAGATATCAATAATTTACCTATAATTCAAAATGACCCCCATAAAAAAAAGATGGCCGACGGAGGAGTTGGTTCCTATCAAAAACTTAAAGCTATTTACCTAACTAGTACCTGAAAAAAATTTGGTGCTTTTGTCCAGCGTGTCCACATTATCACCTGAAACCGCCCTACTAACATGGCTTAAATTAGAATGAAAAAAAAATCCTCTTAGTTCGAATTTAACCCATATTGTTGTGACATAAAGTGCTCACGCCATATACTGGTACAGCGTCGAGCACTCGGACATTTAAGTAGGTACCTTATAGGTTACTTATGTCCAGGCAAGAATGAGTTGTGTATGTTACGGCTGCCAGATCTAGTGCTCGCCGTCGTAAACCATACACAATAATCAGGCTTTGAGACCGAGCTCGGAAAATATTGACTAGGGTAGGGGAGTGGATGTCTGACCATAGGAACGTACACCCTATTCGAAAATTTCCGGCAGCGTTCCCACCAGCAGGGCTATCACAAGACCGCGCGACCTCTCTCGATTGTTCTCGCGCTATACGTCTCTTTCTAAGTTTTCTGATAAGAGAGAAACGGATAGTGCGAGAACAATCGAGAGAGCTCGCGCGCCGTCTTGTGATAGCCGTGCAGGACAGACGCACGAGCGAATAAAGCACACTACTTACAAACCACGCAATTTGTCGCAACAAATGACAGAGACAAAGCTATAGTTAGAATGGAATATAGTTATGTATCTATTGCAGTCGCATATTAAATATAGCTACGTCTGTATCGGTTGTTGTGACTTGTGACCGATTGCAACGTGAGTAATGGGCTTAAATTCTCCACGCAGTCCCCCTATCTGCATGCCTTTGGGTCTTGACCGCGCATGGGGTTCGATAACTGCCCGTCTCTTTGAAAGAGACGGAATATAACTTTTGTACCATAGACAAGGTGTGCCATTTTAATACTAGATACCCAAACAGATTATTCTTTCTTAGAGTAAAAACAGAATTATGTCGGTGAAATTGCTTTGCAATGGCCATACGCATTTATAATAGGTTACCAGACTATTAGCTAGCACACTAGGTTTTATGTCGGCGAAAATGTACTGAAACGTCACGTAAAACGCGACATAAAGCCTAGTGTGCTAGCCCCCAAACCTAGTGTGCTAGCTAGGCAGATGACATTAAAGCATTGACACTCAATAAATTTAAAATTAAATTATTTCACTGACTAAAAGAAAAGGCATTTTATTCAATTAAGGACTTTTTAAATAATTGACATGTATAGTAAGTAATGGTTTTGATTTATTGCTTTTGAGTTTTATTTTTCTTTTGACATTTAGGTACTTCCTAATTAATATATAATGAATTCATAATTTTATAATGTGTCCAAAAATTTTGCATGCCACATAGTTTTCTTGCCCTTATCCCATTTATTTAGGGTCGGCGCAGCATGTCCTTTTCTTCCATACCTCCCTGTCACTCGTCATCTCGTCACTTACTTCCTTCCTCTTCATACCTATGCTTGCAACGCGTAAATGAATTTTCAACACACCTGCTCGTAAAGTAGGTCTTATTACAGCGTATTTACACTGATAATGCAGAATATTACCCATGCCGTGCCTTTTACATTACATTATCGCACAAGTTCCTTTTCATTACATATCTTTTTAAATATTAGCAAAATAATGCAGAATATTACCCATGCCGTGACTTTTACATTACATTATCGCACTAGTGCCTTTTCATTACATATCTTTTAACATTTTCATTTATTTTTTTATTTTTTTTTCTCGCAAATGTGTTGAAAAACGTCGTATGAAACACGTGAGCATTGGTCATTACACTTCTCGTCTCCATTAAGCCTTCGCCTTCGGCTCAGGCTTAAAAACCGACTCGAGTGTAATGACCAACATAGCACACTTGTATCATAATGTACTATTATTTGAATTCTGGTCAACCTTTTCATTCCGCGACTGTACAGTCGCTATCACATACAAGCACTTTACAATATAGATAGGTGTTCAAAAATATCGGCACATGCACCCTAATGCCTTGAAAATAGAGGTGTGTTCCGATGTTTGTGAGCTGCTTGTTTGCTCCGATGTATGTGATGGCGACTGCACTAGCCTAGTAGCCTACGTCACCGAGACTTACTTTCACATCGGTGGCCGGTGCATCCACGCAGCTTATAAGTTTTTCCACTTCGTCAACAGATGACACTGGTGTCATCATTGAGGGCAGCGCTGGTGGGGCTGGACTCCAACCAATCTGAAATCATATGGCAACGATCGTCTTTTCTTTGGCGATAGCGTTAGATGTGTAGGCAAATATCGTTCAATCTAAACCATGGACAAAAAACAAACTAGTATAGGTATGTAGGTAGGTCGAACGAACGAACGAATTGCCAGAGGTCATTGATTCTGAGATCCTTGAGGAATCAACGGAAGACCTCAAATATTATTGGCCCACATACAGCGCTTTGGTTTTTTTCTCTAATATTCAACGTATTTACTCTCGAAAATCAATTCATGCGGTAAATTGGAAAAGAAAAATGGAGATGTACATGTGCATACCTAGGTAATGCAATGATAATTTACTTTAAAAACAAACCTACTACGCCAAGCCACATGAACATTTCCACTTTTCTTTTCCAATTTACCTCATGAATTGATTTTCTAGAGTAAATACGTTGAATATTAGAGAAAAAAACCAAAGCGCTGGATGTGGGCAGATAATATTCGAGGACTTCCGTTGATTCCTCAAGGATCTCAGAATCAATCACCTCTGGCAATTCGTTGTTTGCTATTTCAACGGAATGATATCAGAATCTGTGACGTACTTTTATAGTTTGAAGTACATCATTGAGAAGTTCCACAAGCCATCTGTGGTCTTCATCATCACTTCCACTTCACCAAATTTATGATTTTCGGGTGTTATAGTTATAATATAAAATACCGAAATTACTACATGCGTGCTTAATATATTGGAGGAGTTCCCTCAATTCCTCATAGTTCCCATCATCCAAATGGAGTTTTGAAAAAAATTGGACCAAACTGGAAGCATAGCTTTAAATTAAAAAAAGTTTTTACGAATCTGTTCATAAATGACGGAGTTCTGAGGTAACACACATAATTGAGAACCTCCTCCTTTTTTTTGAAGTCGGTTAAAAAGGAGTGGGCTTATGCAGTAAGCTCCAAAAGTAGCTCCGTGAATGAGGCACTCAAAATGGCCTAATTAACCCTTTTCCAGGCAGAGGCTCTACACATACAGACTGACAAACATGTATCTTAATGTCATTATTCATTAAACAAAAAACCGGCCAAGTGCGAGTCGGACTCGCGCACGAAGGGTTCCGTACGCTACGTTATCTATAAAAAGAATTCCTTTCATCATAGTGTTTTATGTACTTACCGGTCTAGCTAGCACGATCATAAAAGCATTCGACACTTACAAATCTGATAGAGAAGGACGAATGCTTTACGTAAACATATACGCAACCATGCTAGCTACGCTGGTTTCGATCTTGCAACAAAAATCTCACTAAAGGAAACTCAAATAGGGGGGGCTTACCTCTCCTAGCAAGCCTGCTCATTATTACCTTAATAAGCCCTTAAAAAAAAATATGCACCTATTACTTACCTGCGATAGATCGGACTCGTCTTTCGACGGTATCTCCGACTTGGTTGCGTCTATTTCTCTCCCTGTGTTACGGTTGGTATTCTGAAGTGGGGTAACGCAGCTGACAATGAAATCTTCAATCTATGAAAGCATACGATTTATCATATATACATATGTATATGTACATAATTGAAATTGCAAAATATAGGGTAAATCCCCAGTAGCTGGCCACCCTTCAATAGTTTCCCTACAAACAGAATTAAATTTAGTATGACGTGGCCAGTTATTGAAGGGTGGTCAGTAATTGAAACCTTATCCTAAAATGAATTGTATTACAGGTGAATAGAGTTCATTTTAGTATCAGGTGGCCAGTTATTGAACGGTGGCCAGCTACTAACGATTTACCCTATGTGGAAGCACAAAAGCGTATTCGAGATCAGAGAAAAACGGGTCGTGAGTTGAAACCAGTGCCTGGGGACCGATTTTTGACTTTCGAGCGCTCGAATCTTTCACTCGAAAACTGACAAAAATTACGAAATGCTCTTTTGAAATAGCGATAGAAAATTGAAAAGCGAGTGATATTGACCACTCGTATTCAATTCTATCGGTCGAAAGTTACTGCCTGCAATTTTACACAAAAATCGTATTTACTTTTATTTAATTTTCGAGCGCTCGAAAGTCAAAAATCGGCCCCCTGGTCGATTAGCGCTTAAGTTAGGGTAGTCGCAGTAAAAATCCTACTCCTACTAATACTATACTATCTATATGTATTTATCTATTATATATATCGTCGCCTAGTACCCACAACACAAGCCTTATGAGCTTACCTTGGGCCTAGGTTGATTTGTGTATGATTGTCCCGTAATATTTATTTATTTATTTATTATTTATTTATACTAATAAATTATAATAGTAATACACTAATATACTAATACTAATATACTTATATACTAATACTAATATACTAATTACTAATTTACTAATATACTAATAATACTAATATACTAATAATACTAATATACTAATAATATTATGAATGCGAAAGTTTGGATGGATGGATGAACGTTCCGATAAATCTCAAAAACTACTGGACGAATCTTTATAAAAATTTCCAGTTATGTACCTTATTATATCAGAATAGGACATAAGCTATAATTTATGTCAAATTTCATCCCATTTAGGGACGAAAAAGGGAATGAAACTTTGTATAGAGACCAAATATTTTAGCTTCAAGGCACGCCATTTTCGGTTTTAAGTGTCAAACAATAAGCAGTATCATAGCGTAAGCAATTCGACTTATATGCAGAACTTGACGATGAAAGACAAGTCAACGTTTCAATATCTTAAAGCCAAAATGACTCAAGTCCATCTGAATGTTTACGCCATTCCATGAAATAATGGTCTAGCGATTAGGTAGATAATTGTGTGAGAAAAAAATAGAGGGCTTGCGGCAATATACCAAAATATTCTGACCTCTCAGCCCATAATAGTTGTTTGAAGAAGCAGATGAAATAGGTTGGATAGTTCAGAAGTTGTCAACATTGACTGACCAGCATAACAACGTCGACAGATATCAATAGTTGTTATGCATTAAGAGGTCAACTAAACTGGATACATGTCGAACACATCAGGAATACTGTCACGCCATGAATCAACGATTTATCAAGTTTGAAAATTGGTAGTCGTATTATATGTGGGACATAAATATAAACAGTATAACGCGCTTGGAAACTTCATGATATAAAGGTTCAGTTGTCTGTGAAAACATTGGTTTGGTAGCGAGCGAATAAATAAGAGTCAGTTTCTTTCTGAAGCAAGAGGCAACGCAACTGTTTGAAATTGAAAATTAACTAACAATGTATGCTAGACTAGAATGTAGCTGATTAGCTCACATGCCCAATAACATACATGATAATTTACTAATGCAAAGTTTTAACCAACTTCAATTCTGTATTGCGCCAAGCCACATAAATGAACATTTCCACATTTCCTTTCCACTATACCACATGAATTGCTTTCCGAGAAAAATACGTTGATGATCAACGAAAAAACCCAAATTGCTATATATGTATTATTTTTTTAATAAGTACAGTGTTTTACATACTTAAAATATGTAGGCTGATGATAATATTTGAAGAATTTTCACAACATTAGTTGCTACTTAAACCGAATCATATCAGAATATGTGACACGCACTTTACATCAATGAGGAGTTCCATAAGTCATCTGTGGTCTTCATCATCAGTTCCACTTAATCATTACACGCATGCCCAATAAAATTGAGGAGTTCTCTCAATTCCTCATGGATCACATTATTCAACGGGCTTTTTGAAAACAATGGGACCAATCTGGAAGCATATACTTTCAAATGAAAAAATAATTGTACGGATCGGTTCGTAAATGAAGGAGTTCTAAGGTAATAAATATTTAAAAAATAATACTTTTAAACAATTTGAGAATGTCTTCATTATTTTGCAGTCGATTAAAAAGCTAAAATAGTTTCTGGGTACAATACTTAAGTGTCATTAACAATATACCTACGTAGGCAAAAATGACATAAAATTAAAATGCAATTGATCCATTAGTACAAGCTGAAGGACTTTAGGTAAGTGAAATTTACAACAGGATTTTGAGTGGACCTCTGAAGTACGCTTTCGGTCTCTTGATGTCGTCTTCCTAAAGTGTCATTGGTCTTCCCCTGTTCCGATTGCCTGGTGGGCCGCGCCATAGAGTCGCTCTTATAGTCCATCTCTGGTCTCGCGCCAGCCTATTAACGCCTTATCCTTCTGACCTTTTTTCAGTACCTCTGAAATTTGGTCAAGAGACCGTCGCCTAGGCCCCTTCTGACCCTTCGATCCAACTCCTGGATGTAAATCTCAGTTTACTTTCACACATTCTCTCAACATGCCAAAACCACCGAAGCATACCTTTCTCAACGACCCTAGTCACAACATCGTCTTGTACTCCATATATTTCGCTTATGACACTATTTATTTTTAATTCGATCGCACAAACATACACCAGGCTTACTCCTTAACGCTCTCATTTCTACCGCATTAAGTCTACTTTCATGCTTTTTCTGTCATACCCAAGCACTTACACAAATCAGTATAGGAACAAGCACTCCCTTGTGGACCGCGAGACTAACCAGCTTTGTTAACAAATATTTAATTTTAGACTGCTGACAAACGCTTGCGCCATTCAACAGATTTCCCGCTTTATACACTTTCTTCCTATAATGCAGCAAAACCTTAAAAATTACTCAGTAAAATAAACGGGGCGTGTCATACAGCACCCCAGTTGGAAAGAAGTTTGTTTTCTCCCCATGTCATTTTCCACTGCCTTTAAGAGCACCAGCATGTTGGAAACTTTCGCGCTTAATACATAAGATCCAAAATTAAACCACTGAAGTAAGGTTAAACTTCAGTGATGGACAGAACCTTACACTTTTCTTAGACTAGCTCTCATTCACCAAGAGTCCGGAAAGTAACATAAAAGATTTCGCTGCAAAAACCAGTGAAATTTGATGCTGAAGCTTGAAGCTGAACTGTTGTAGTTATTTCCAACCTTACCTTAGAGCTCTTCCTTATTGGTAGGGCCGTTATCATTTGCAAAGAATCTTGCTTCTCCACTGTGGTTGACGTGACGGATACAGGCAAATTTTCCTTCAAAATACTGCGCCTTTTATTGCGCTCTTGAGATTCCGTGTCCTATTTGGAAAAGCATTATGTAATGTAGAAAACAATAGTAAATGTTTGACTTGACTGATAATTTTACTCTTCTTACCATAAGAGTTATGCTGTCCGACAGCTGTAATGTGCTTGTGTTTTCTGGTACATACATATCATGCATTAACGAATTTTTAGAAATATCTTTGATAACGTCTTTGATAACTTTTTGCGTTTGTTCCTTTATTTTATTTTTCGTTGATCGTTTAATCCTCTGTTTCATCGCTTGTTTAGTATTATCATCAAAATTGGGTGTAATAATCTCAATTTTTAATGTATATTCATAATTTTTTACCTTTTTATCTACGCACTGTTTCTTATTTGCAGATAAATTAATAGTTTCGATACATTTGTCAGCGGTCAAGTTTTCAGTATTTGTCGCATGATTTTGCGTAGTGTACACTCCGTATTTATTTTTAAGGAGTTGATCTGTTAGCATTTGGTTTGGATTCACAGTTGACATATTCTTGTCATTATCTTCTATTTCAAAATCGCGATCGAGGGTGTAGAGGTTGTCCAGCATTTCTTTTACGGGCATTTTACTTAACATGCGTTGTTGTTGCAAGGTGTTGTTTTGGCATGTTCTTCTGCCATGATCATGCTTACTGCATTTAGCGAAGTATTTTTCGTCACCCGATTTATCGACAATGATTTTGGTACCCTCTCTAAAATGTCTGAAGTCTTTTGCAGTTCTACACGCTTGAATTTCTTGTTCATTATCCCCTGAAAAGATAGTGAAATTATTAATATAACAGTTCCATCAAAATTGCCTTAACATTAAAATGTCTGCTAGAAAGCTTCATTCCGATTTTCCACATTTGGAAGACTACTTAGAATAGACTTATAATGAGTAAAGATATATAAATTTCACAATATGTGTTACTTTCCTCTTCGTCTAGTCCAGTCTCTCCAACAAATAATGATACTCGTGCAGGATAATGCTTACCAACTATACCTAGGTTTCTACCCTTCATCTTATTCCCTGGCCTGCCATTATTTCCTTCAAACTCTGTATTTACTTACGTAATCTGCCTTTCCATTCGTTTTCAACAAAGTTGCGCTTAAAACTTTCCACGGATTCTGCAAATGTAGCTTCTTTTTGTAACGGACAGCACAGACATTCACACAGCGAACATTTACATACTGAAGAACTTGTGCTTTTATTTTTCTGTGGCTCCAAATCGTCACCTAAATATTGCTCTAAGTGGGGTTTATTCTTGCATTCGCATCGACCACATATATAAAACGGTTTATCACATATTGGGTCATGAACGTCAACATGTTTTCCTTGAATGATGAGAGGATAGTTTTCTACTGATGCACTATGTAAGTTTTGTATATATTTTTCGATGGGTTTTTCCAGCACCCCGAGCTGTGACAACTGTCTGAGATCGATCTGCCTTGACCTGGGAGTTGGGTTCTTCCCGGGCATCTGCTGCCATGGTGTGTAAGTGATAGATTTGGCTTGAACGTTCGCACAGTTGTGGGCAAGACATGGTTTACAATTATTATTTTTATATTTCTTATGATGTAACTCATTGAGGCATTTGTTTTCGTATAGCAAGCGAAGTTCAAATCTGTCGTTTTCAATGTGATTTAGATGGCCAATACATTCAATGCAATGGCAAGGTTTACGTTTGCACGTTTTAGCGAAAGTAGGCACTGACGGCGTCGGTAAATATTCACATATTTTACCCACACAAGCGTTACAAATTGATGCTATTATCTTAAATATGTTATATGTGGGAAGGTCCTCAGATTCCGATGCCAATTTATTTAATTGCTTTAAGTTTGAACAAGACGGGTGCCGTACTGAAGCGGCCATAATGACAAGTTGTGTTCCTTATCATTGATCACAATTAGCGCAAGATGTGGATTTTCTTGATAAGCTTCTTTGCGAAGTAGGACGTTTATTTAAAAATGTCGTCATGATATGTGACGTGCTTGAAACCCCGCTTTCTACATAAGAAAGCGGGGTAAAACTTTGGTTGGAACCACTTAGAAAAATTTATGTAGTTCCAGATCAATTATAGGATGCGCTCGATTCACTCAAATTGATTGGCGTGGTGGTGGGTTTGTTCTCCTTTTATCTCTTCTAGGAAGTCAACTATAAAACTGTCGTCTGGGTGGAGATTGTAATTACATTTAGGTAGTAGCTGAAAAGGAGAAAAGGAAGATAAAAAATACCCTTTAATGCAATTCATGTAGAATGTAGAATGTTTAGAACTCAAATCTACACGGAATGTGCTCAAGAAGCACTCATTAACCCCCAAATAGTATAAACGAAGAAGCGTTTTCATAAATGTGATTGCCCGTTTTTTATTACTTGGCACTTTTCTTTAAGTCTGCTTTTTAGTGTTCCGTACCAAAATTGGTCCAACGGAACACTTATGAGATCACTCGGAGGCAGTCCGTCTGTCACAGCCAGTTTTTATATTATATTTTCACTATTTGTTTCATTACAAACCTGTTAATGTGTGCAAAGTGTGTGTGGGTTTTTAAAATTGACAGATTCTTCTTCCTTTTTTACCTTGACACATGTTCTATCTAAAAACATATACATGTATAGACCTTCTTACGCAGTACAATGTAATCTCTTTGGTTTTATTAGGTATGTACTAAATACTCCTGCCTCATTTTCACGCTAAATGAAGTAATCATACATTTAGATCTAGATTTACGAAATTCCATGCAGATTTCATGAAGCTCAGAAAATTAAAAAGCGTACGTGAGTATTTTCTCTATTAGTATTCCAGTTAAGATTTTTTTAACCCTTTTTCAGGCGGGTAGTTGAAAAATGACAATCGAATGTCAGTCTTTGTCATTGACTACAGGTTTGACAGGCTGCATGTGGTCTATATAATACCTTGGCCTGGCCCTACCCCCTTTGACATTTGCTCAACAAGTGATATCAAAAGATTTAAAAAAACCCTATGTTTGTATCCAATGTCACTCCCACGACTATCATCGTATCACGTATCAAAGACTACAATATACATACTGAGATAAACAGGCAACTCGATCAAATTGAGAAGGTATTTAATGCTTGCGTATACAGGCGCCATCTCTTCTGCGATACTTAAAACTTTTCTTTGAATGTACAAAACATACAAAAAGTGCGTCGGTCGTAGGGTTTGAACCCCGGCGCATCGACTCCAAATACCGCCGTCTGTACCCCTAGGCTACTGATGTCTTATGACAATACGGCGAATTTTTGAAATACCTTGACAGCCTAGCATAGCAATCGCTAGAGCTTCAGAGAGTTCGCCACATATCAAGAAGGTGGCACTGTTTTCAATAAGAAACTGGATTTGCATTAAGTTCTAAGTTCGCATAGCATGCCTCATATCTCAAAATCCATCGAGCCCTTTGGACTGTAGCCCGTGAAACAGAATTTTCTCGTCTACATACATACATACAATTATATATCTATGCATACAATACATACCCTCGATAAACATAACCCTCTTTCTGAGGCAGTCGGGTAATATACTTTAGTCTTTGCGTACCACTAACCTCAGGGTAACATTTCAACATGCATATTAAAATTATATAAACTAGGTAGTTACTGAATTTAAAAGCGGGTTATAAATGTAGGTACATTACGTGACACAATGTGTGTACACATTATTAATGTAGGGACATTATAAAAAAAAAGTAAATTCAGTAATTATTTTTAATTGCGTAATTATATTGTTGTATCGTTTATAAAAATATATTCTTAGATGATTAAAATAGATCTGGAGTGGTTACGATAATGTATAACGAGGTACAGAATAGGACGCAAGAACATTAACAGGAGACTCTAACAAGTCTAACATATAAGTACAGTAATTTATACTTTTATGAACGACTTGGTGTGGTAATTAAATGTAAAATGGTTCTTTGGCTCCATCAGAAATGAAAGAATTGTCTGTGATTAATAAAAATATATTAGGGGACCATCATACACAAATCTAGACCCACAGTAACATAGTAATCTCAATTAGGCCAATGTTATGGGTACTAGTACTGGACGACGATACATTTAATAAGTAGATCATCATAATTATCAGCCAAAATACGTCTTTCTGATACGATCACACAGAGAAACTCACAGCATAGCCCTCTTCATTGCCCTTTGGGTGACTTTGAGCCTTCTTGTGAGGCCCGTAGAGTAAGCGCCCACGTTTTGGGGCCATACGTCATCCACTGGCAACACACACTGGTCAAAGACTTTCTTCTTGAGACACTGCGAAATATTGGACGAAAAGATGTGCCGTAGCTTCCCGAAACCCAGTCGGATTCAAGGATTGACCTTTTTCTCAAAGTTGGACCTACCTAACTGGACAGTCTGCCTAAGGTTTGTTCATTAATTCAACGGACTAAAATGACGTTTCATGTGATGTCAGTTTTCTACATCTCTTAAATAAGTAGTGAACCTACTAGAAGTATGGCAAATATAATAACGGTCACATTGTATCATATGTTGATTAGCTGTGAAAAAATTAGCTTGGTACAAATAGTTCAATTGGTTGTTTTTAGGGTTCCGTAGCCAAATGGCAAAAAACAGAACCCTTATAGATTCGTCATGTCTGTCTGTCCGTCCGTATGTCACAGCCACTTTTTTCCGAAACTATAAGAGCTATACTGTTGAAGATGTATTCTGTAAACCGCATTAAGATTTTCACACAAAAATAGAAAAAAAACAATATTTTTTTGGGGTTCCCCATACTTAGAACTGAAACTCAATTATTTTTTCAGCAAACCCGTATGGGCGTATGCGTGGGGTATATATGGATAGATCTTCAAAAATGACATTGAGGTTTCTAACATATTTTTTTTCTAAACCGAATAGTTTGCGCGAGAGACACTTCCAAAGTGGTAAAATGTGTCCCCCCACCCCCCTGTAACTTCTAAAATAAGAGAATGATAAAACTAAAAAAAATATATGATGTGACATTACCACGCAAACTTCCACCGAAAATTGGTTTGAACGAGATCTAGTAAGTAGTTCTTTTTAATACGTCGTAAATCGTAAACCGCGATTTATTTAACGGAACCCTTCATGTGCGAGTCCGACTCGCACATGGCCGCTTTTTTTTAAATTAATGTGTTTTCATCGGTATGGCGGGCTCTAAGCCACACCGGAGAAGCATTGCATTACGCTACCGCCTACCTCTTTCGTCGTCTGTCGTATTTAGACCACTGAAGGGTCATACTTGGTACTTTAAAAAATTGTGTCAGCATCTCCCGGGCTATGACTTGCATAGCTGCCCGTTAAAACTATCTCACTCAAAAGCTCAGGTTCGGAAGAAACGACACTTCCATCTTCAATCCTCAACTTGGCGAGCTAGGCTATATTAGGAAAATATGTGCAAAGAAAATTTTGTTTAAAAGAAAGGGGATTTACGAAAAATATCAAATGAATTAACATTTGCTTAAACATACCATAGGCGTGCTCCTTGGCGACGACACTCGTTCTGTGAAAAGATCTAGCACCATATTTTGTTTCAAAATATTTAGTATTTTCTTCGCTCGAATTAATTTTATCTAAAAAATAATCTAATCTAATGTTAATAACAATATTGGTGAAATATGTAGCAAAGATGGTTTTCAAGAGTATAATCCACTTGAACGCAACATCTGCGTGAAGGTTGCATCATGTTAACAATTTAGAAGACTCCCTTTGAGAATCTCAAACACAAATTGGATGAAATTAAAAAAAAACATTCAGATCGCGAATAAAGAATGATCTTAAATTTTCTTTATTTTATAAATTCACTAAACTTTACCTCACTAGCTGCATGCTCATGGTTTTAATAGCGTCTTGCGACACTTGTGGCTGATCTGTAACGGCACTTTTAACGGAGGACGTCCTTTTTATCATCCTATTGCAAGGTTCTTAAGTATTATCAATATCAGTATTATTCCGTTTTGTTCCTGTCCCATTATCTTTTTCTGCTTGTTTGGCATTGCTATGTAGTGCATTACATGGTTGCAATATTGTAACGGTTTTTTTTTGTTTTTTGTGTTTAAAAATTCCAGGAGGCATGTTTTCGTTGCATGATTGAATTGTGTTGTTTTTTACTTCAATAGCAGCTGCATGCTTGGTAATTGAGTTACAACTACTTATATTTGGCTTCGTTTCTATTTTTCGCTTCTTGCATATTGATCGTGAGCTGTTTATGCTTCCACATACTTGATAATTTAAATTATTATTGGCCTTATTAAACATAATATAGTGCGACTTTTTCAGTTTATCGGAAACAGTTTCAAATTCCGAATTAGCCTTTTCGTATTTCTGTAAGATCTTATTCAAATAAAGAGTAAACTGCTTCGCTTTTCGTAATGTCGTGTATGCGCTTTCATGGTTTACCTTAGCATGCTTAGTTTGCTCCACGGTGCAGCTTTTAGACAAATATTTCTCAAAAGTATCGAATAAAAAGTTTGCAACAATATTTTTTGTCTCATTATTGTTATTTTGATCTAAATGTACTATTTTAGCAGCGTTGGTTTTAGTAAAGTCATTTTTTATTTCACAGCAAAGATAAATATCTTGTTGTTTCTGATAATATTTTTTTCGACATTCATAAGAACGTGATTCAGGTGTAGTCATCGTGAAGTCATCTACAATATTTGTATCAGGTAGGGAAATAGTATGAGTGCAACAGCCGTTGTTTTTGTATGACAATAAAGTCGATGATTTAGAGATAGTCTGTGTAGATCTGCATCCTGGGTTAAACGAGCGCAAGTATGACCTGCCCTGATATGTAGATGGTACACCCTTACATAAAGTAGCAGGCAAAACAGACACAGCAACGTCTTTGACAAACTTTTTGGATGTAAGGGAATCAGGGCGCCGAGTCGCTGTCTTCATTGCGTTATCAACTTGATTAAATTTTCTTTGTCTTCTTTTAGTATCCACATTTCGATCACTGTCTTTATGAACAGCTTTGTTTAAATTCTTTTTTTCTGTCATAGTAGATTGGTCCTGGCTTAAAATTTTATGTATCGATTCGTATGTTTTATCATTGGACACGTAATATATATTGCCATGTTTAGTTTTCTCAAGGGTCCAGGGTCTCATTAGATTTGATTGTGTTCTTGATTTCATTAATTGTGCAATAAGATTTTCACGCAGCATAAGATAAGAAGCATCGCCGTGTGTTCTACAGCCACTTTTGTCACAACAACCCTGGTCACAGTTACAGTCCTGGTTTTTCCATTCAGGGTCTCGTTCACATTGTGCACAACTACAAATGTCGCATTTGCATTCAGTATGTTTTATTGACTGAGAAGGTGCTTGATTTTTGTAGGAACAAATTTGACACTGGCATATCGCGCACTCACAGAGTTTAGAATTTGTTAACCCTACATTAAGAGCCTTGATATTCTCATAAGGGTTTGCATCTAAACTACAAGTCAACGCATTATTTTCATTACATTCACATACAATGCACTCACATACACTGCATACACATTTTTTATTTGAATGTGACTGATATATTGCTCCCGATAGTTTATTTTGTAACATATAGCTGTTGTTTACGGAGCCATTAGCTTTTATTTTGGTCTGTTTACTTGGCGTTTCACCATGAGGAGTCATCTCAATAGATGATTTTGTTTTCTCTGCTTCATAGGCGTCATTTAAGCGAGTAGTAGGTTTACAATTTGTAAGCCAATTTATGCCAATTGATGTGTCATGTGTAAAGTCGCAATCTTGTGGATTGTTTTGTTCCAGGGACATCGTAGCCATTTTTCTAACATCTTCCTTAGTTTTATTCTCTACACTGTGATCTGACTTTAAAAGACCGCAATGTTGCGAACACTCAATGCAACCGCATGGCTTACAATCGCATCTTGTGCTTTTTATTTGATCAATTCTTCCCGTAGTGCCTAAACTGGATGGAAAGTTAGCAATATTGATTCTTGGATAGTTATGTAAAGTACACTCTTTACATTTGCAAGGTGCACAATCGCAAAATTCAATACCAGGTGTTATTGTTGCTCCATTTAGACACTTACAAATCTTGCAAGCACACGCGGCGTATGCTTCTTTTATTTTTTTCAAGATGTCGTAATCATCGTAAACACTTTTCTTAGGACTCTTAGGTACTTCGTCGGAAATAGATTTATTAAATTTATTGTACGGTAAATTCATGACTTGCGCACTTAGGTGTGCGGTAGTGTCTTTACATATGTTTCTCTTGGAGTTCCCAGATTCCACGTTACATATTTTAGCTTCACTCCCATCTTCAGTCATGTAGTAATGCTCTATGTTTTTATAAATTCGGGCTTCATTTTGGAATGATTGTGAATACGATTTGCTTATAATTTCCGTGCTGTATTTGTCCATTTCCAAATGTTGTCTAAAGCGTTCAGAAAAATAATCCATTGTAAGCAAGTTTGTTGTATAGATCGGATCGGAGTTTAATGGAAATACTTCATGGGACTCATCGGCAATATAAATGAAAGTTTAGTAATAACTAGGAGCAACTCTGGAATTATATTTTCATTTGATTAATAGTAATTATACTTTTTCTTTTAATAGTTTAACCGTCGTTGTTAACAAGACTTGCATTGCCTGAAAATTAAAAAAAACGGACTTTACTTATACTATATCTTATCCTCTTATAAGATGTATATTATTATTAGACCTTCTGTAGGTAATACTTTCTTCCCGTTCCATTATCGGACGTCCAGCGGGGCTAGCACATATTACACCCGCGACTTCGATCGCGACTCGAGATAAGTCTCTCGTGGCTGTCATTATGTCGCTTTCCGCAGCACAACTTGCCACTGCCAAAGAGAATATAAACACTGGCCACTGCGACAGAGTCAGTCTCGGCGAGAGTTAAAACAAATAAAATAAACCCACGCGAGAATGAGTCGCGGGCAAGTCGCGGATTCGATGCTAGGCGACTTTATCTCGCCGCTTGACATAAAGACGAGAGATGATTCTGTCGCGAAATAGGCAGTTGTGCTAAGGTAAACGTCAGAGTGCTCGACGCTGTACGAGTATATGGCAGGGGCACTCTATTTCAAAGTGACATGGCTTAAATTTGAATGAAGAATAATCCTGCTAGTTCGAAATTAACCCATATTGCTTTGACATAAAGTGCCCATGTCATATACTAGTACCGCGTCGAGAACTCGGACGTTTACCTTAAGAATTGAAGGGCTGTTTACAATAACAACATAACTTTCTGACATATTTTACGAAATCGAGTTATTGCTATGATTCTGTTCGTCTGTGGAGACGCTACAATTGTGCAATATACATTGTTTAATTAGGAACCCTTTTGCCCAAAGTTACCCGCCTATCTTTAAAATGGAATTACTTAGCTCCACGGAACTTATAGTACATAATTAATGACATTATCTTATACATTTATGTATTTAATTTAAATGCAATACATTTGGTAATAAAACAGTTTTCGTAAATTCGATAATTATGTTTACTATAAAATCAAAATCAATTATTTATTCTGCAAATAGGCCACAAGGGCACTTTTACATGTCAAATGGTAATTCTACAATATAATATTAATAATCTTACACAATAATCATTTTAAAATTATATAGGAATATAAATGATTTTTGCACAAACATAACATAACTACCCATAATTTTTAAAAGCGGTCAAGTTCGAGTCGGACTTGCACATGAAGGGTTGCGTTAAATAAATTGCGGTTTACGATTTATGGCGTATTAAAAAAAACTACTTACTAGATTTCGTTCAAACCAATTTTTGGTGGAAGTTTGTATGGTAATGTACATCATATATTTTTTTTAGTTTTATCATTCTCTTATTTTAGAAGTTACAGGGGGGGGGGACACATTTTACCACTTTGGAAGTGTCTCTCGTGCAACTTATTCAGTTTAGAAAAAAAATTATGTTAGAAACCTCAATGTCATTTTTGAAGACCTATCCATGAAAAAATGTTTGATGGAAATGGTTTAATGAAAAAAAAATTTTTTTGAGTTTCAGTTCTAAGTATGGGGGAGAACCTCAAAAATGTATTGTTTTTTTTTTCTATTTTTGTGTAAAAATCTTAATGCGGTTTACAGAATACATCTAGGTACTTACCAAGTTTCAACAGTAGGTATAGCTCTTAATACGGACAGACAGACAGACAGACATGACGAATCTACAACGTGTCCCAAAACTCAACGATAAGCCGGCACCAGAGGATGGAGCTACTTATGATTAGTCGAGAAAAAATAAGGAAAAAAATATATCTCAATTATTTTAGAAATTACAGAAAAAAATGAAATTCATCGAAAATCGACATCCCTAATGGTATTTTTAACGACCATGTCTACAAATATTCAAATATTACTGTTTTTTTTTTGTTTTTGGAAACTTAAGTAGCCCTGCTATCTAACACAGTTCTTAAAAATACCATAATACATGTAGTTTTTACACAAAAAATAATCAAAATCGATTTTGTCCCTACAATTTTGAAAGATTTTTTCTTACAGTCCACTTTCAATCATCATGGTGTAAAAAAATTGTATTGACACCACAATGGCAATTATTTTCAAAAGTTGACGCAACTAACCAAGATTCCAAAATGGTATAATACTTTAGGAAACCTAGTCACAAAAAAAACAACGAATTTTTAAACAAGAATCGACATTATTTAATGTTGGCGGTAATCACTTTTACTGTACCCAAAAAAGGATTTTTGTTGTTGAAAAATGTTGAATAAATGCAAAGAAATGGTACAATTTTTTTTAATTTTTTTTAATTCATTTACTACATTATTAATACTACAGTAAATGTTCAAATTGCCTGCCACCGGCATTAATACAGACATGACATCGCCTTAGAAATGATCGTTTTATCCGTCGTGCATATCTTCTACCATTGATATGATCCGCAGCTTGTGTGATTTTTTGGCGAAGCTCGTCCAATGTTGCTATGGGTTTTGAGTAGACTTTGTCTTTAAGACAGCCCCAGTAGAAGAAGTCCAGGGGGTTCAGGTCGGGCGAACGGGGTGGCCACAAGATAGGACCAAGTCGCCCGATCCAACGCCCTGGATACTCTTGGTTTAAGTATTCTCGCACTGCACGGGCATAGTGAGCTGGGCAACCATCATTTTGAAACCACATGTTTTGTAAATCACGTAAAGGCACGTCTTCTAATAATTCAGGCAAGTCGTTTTGTAAAAAGTTCAAATAGCCATCACCATTAAGGTTTCCTTGTAACTACGACTTGCCTGAATTATTAGAAGACGTGCCTTTACGTGATTTACAAAACATGTGGTTTCAAAATGATGGTTGCCCAGCTCACTATGCCCGTGCAGTGCGAGAATACTTAAACCAAGAGTATCCAGGGCGTTGGATCGGGCGACTTGGTCCTATCTTGTGGCCACCCCGTTCGCCCGACCTGAACCCCCTGGACTTCTTCTACTGGGGCTGTCTTAAAGACAAAGTCTACTCAAAACCCATAGCAACATTGGACGAGCTTCGCCAAAAAATCACACAAGCTGCGGATCATATCAATGGTAGAAGATATGCACGACGGATAAAACGATCATTTCTAAGGCGATGTCATGTCTGTATTAATGCCGGTGGCAGGCAATTTGAACATTTACTGTAGTATTAATAATGTAGTAAATGAATTTAAAAAAATTAAAAAAAATTGTACCATTTCTTTGCATTTATTCAACATTTTTCAACAACAAAAATCCTTTTTTGGGTACAGTAAAAGTGATTACCGCCAACATTAAATAATGTCGATTCTTGTTTAAAAATTCGTTGTTTTTTTTTTGTGACTAGGTTTCCTAAAGTATTATACCATTTTGGAATCTTGGTTAGTTGCGTCAACTTTTGAAAATAATTGCCATTGTGGTGTCAATACAATTTTTTTACACCATGATGATTGAAAGTGGACTGTAAGAAAAAATCTTTCAAAATTGTAGGGACAAAATCGATTTTGATTATTTTTTGTGTAAAAACTACATGTATTATGGTATTTTTAAGAACTGTGTTAGATAGCAGGGCTACTTAAGTTTCCAAAAACAAAAAAAAAACAGTAATATTTGAATATTTGTAGACATGGTCGTTAAAAATACCATTAGGGATGTCGATTTTCGATGAATTTCATTTTTTTTCTGTAATTTCTAAAATAATTGAGATATATTTTTTTCCTTATTTTTTCTCGACTAATCATAAGTAGCTCCATCCTCTGGTGCCGGCTTATCGTTGAGTTTTGGGACACGTTGTATAAGGGTTCCGTTTTTTGCCATTTGGCTACGGAACCCTAAAACAGCATAAGTAACGAAGTTATTTTACACATTTTTGAAGAGATAACCAATTATTAATGGGATCCAAGATGCAAGTGTAACTCTATGGTCATACGCCTGCATAGTAAATGGAAGGTATTGTTTAAAGAAATAGGTAATATTTTTGGAGAAATTACGTTTTTTTCGCTTCTTGTAAAATCAACTCCAATGTAGTTTTTGTAAACATCCCTTCAATTTCAGTTCAAAGTCGCGAGGAGCTGTCAGTTTCTCGGAATGACATTTGTCCGCGAGTATATCTATTTCTTTTCTCGCGCGAGTTATGCTAGCGATGAGCGACAAATTCAATTCAATTCAATATATTTATTTCAGGTTATATTGGACCCATAATGTGCTAATTACAATAAATCAAATTAAATTAAGTGTTAGTGACAAAATAAATTACTAAATACTTCTCTAACATTAATTGACTTATTTATTAATTTAGCCCATATATGAGACACTGATGCATGCAATGACTGCCAGTGTCTCATAAATGGACAGTGAATACGGTCGGCGACGACCGCCAGCAAAGCTCCAAGTCGTGCCGATTGGTCTACTCGCGCGTGACTCGCGGTAAGATGTGCTATCCCCGCAGGCCCCTGTTTTACCAAATTGACGATTGTCTCCTGAGTCCTGACTATGACAATTCAGCATAGGTACATTTCTGGGTCGATAAGTAACGATGGTGCAGATAACCTCATATCGTGCCCAGCGACTATTGTTACCCGACTGTCCCAGAAAGAGGGTTATATTTTTCGATGCTATGTATGTATGTGTGTATGTGTATGTGTGTATGTATATGTGGACAAGAAAATTCTATTTCACGGGCTACAGTCCAAACGGCTTGATGGATTTTGGCATATGAGGTGTCGTTGGATTCCTCGTAACCGTGGAAGTGACATCGACTATAATAATTCGTCGGGTGACAAGCAAAAGTCAGTACCAAAACTGTCAATGCTCTTCAAAACCTCGTATCTCGGTACTTAGTCGATATCGAGATACGACCTTTGATTTAAGTAGGTATTTGTTACTTAGTGAGTTTTGCTTGTCACCCGGCGAATTATTTAAAAAATGCTGTGTTTTTTCATAAAAATCTTTTGATTTCACTTGTTACTTGAAGACTCAACAAATTATCAGCTGATAAAGACTATTCGCAGGGCAACTGCTGAGTCTATAATTGATGCTGTCCTTCGGTGATCTTTATTTCATGACCCAGAGGTGTACAACGAATTGTGACATTGTCACTTGACAATACGCCATGAAGGGTTATTTTCCTAGTAAAGGGTATTACTACAGTTTTGCCTGGATTAATGGATAATTGGTGACAATCGCACCATCTCCCCACTATATTTTCATCATTTCTTATACCGTACTTGGGAATTTACTATTAACAAGTATCACTGAATCATCAGCATATCCTACCGTGTGGACTTAATTTAGTTCTACCAAGAGTGAGTTCACCACCAAACTCCATGAAGTTCCTCTAATTCTAGTGTACTTATTCATACGTCGGCGTCGACGGTAGATATTTAATTTTATGACAGGAAAACTTCCCTAAAAGATGCGCAAGTTGCGCAACTAACAAACTCCACATTTGGCAATGAATGGGTTAATAATTAAAACAGATACCTACCTACCCGTAGAATATTACCGGATCTCATAAGGATCGCTAAGACTGAGGGCCTACCGCGAACGGCATTCGAAGTTTTCCGTCTCTGTCGCACTTACGAACTTGTAAGTATGACAGAGCGGGAAAACTTCGAATGCCTTTCGCGGTAGGCCCTCTGGGCGTGTAAAATAGCCGCGAAGCCAAAATCGGCGCGCCGACGGTGCTACGTCGCAGCGCTCGATTTTTACTTGACATTACTCATCAAGGTGCTTAAATAGGGGCCAGCGGCGCTACCACGAACTTCGAATCTCGAACTTCGTATATCTCCGTCTCTATCGCACTTATGGTTCATGGTACTTGAGCGACAGAGACGGAGATATACGAAGTTCGAGATTCGAAGTTCGTGGTAGCGCCGCAGGTAGCTGTTTCATCCCCACGTTGTCAGTTGGATATTAAGTGAACGTCGGGGTATACCAAAGGGTACGTAAAAAAGGACTTATAGAAAAAAATTGATCAAAAATGCAAATAAGTAGCTAAAAAAAATCGTATCTCAAGAGTGTCATTCGACGCAGCCCCGCAAAGCGGAACTCCTATTTCTAGGTATTTTGCCCTTCAGGCGTCAGAAGCTTCCTAACGAACCTAACCTACCTAGTGTTTCGCAAACGCGATGGGTCCGATATCTCAACAATTCTTGATTTTAGACATGCTTCTTTTGGCGTATTCTAAACGATAGAGCCATATAAAATATGTTTCTCGTAGGTACTCTTTGCTACACCCAAACCGTGAATAAAGCTAAATGTTTCGTCAACTGCGCTGACAAGAGCATAGCTCGTATCTCTAAATCTAAACTATCTCTCATCAAATTTGTGATGATTGCAATACCAAATATACACCAGAATCAATTGGTTCGGTAGAGCTGTTGCAAATTTTTTGTGCAAACAGGTACCTGTAACATTAATAAACTAATATACTTACTCGCATTCCATTTACAGAGATTCCCACAATATTAGTTCTGTACTATCATATTTGAATCTAAAATATGATACGATGGAAATTTGGTTTGGTTGTGAAAAAAATCGTGCCAGAATTCGCCCATATTCTGGTAATTCTGTGACACAGTCACAGACTACTAAGAGATACTAACGTATCAGACGCACAACTGTCATACAGCCATTTTAGCCAATAGGGTTCCACTGAAATTGACGAGACCTTTTTTTTTTTTTAATTTTGATGCATGTTTTGGCATGACAACTGAAACGAACAGCCAGTGTATGGCACAGTGGCACAGAGTACCTATTTTTAATGTATTGTAATAGAGATCTATGTCGGCGGCCCAAATGGGTAGGAAGCAGTGTCGCCCTCCTGCAGGAAGGTTTGGAACTATTACGATGTGTATATATTTATGATCAGCAATGCCCCATTTATGTACAGTAGGCAGTAGGCACAGCTCGGCCGAAAAAACTACGGACCAGCCGTAGTTTTTTTTGCCGACCTGTACCTACCTATACGGGGCAAGTACATATCCTGCAGGGTGCACTAGTTTTCTAAATAGACATATATACATTTTCTAAGTTACCGCACGGTTATCACAAGACGGCCGCGACATACTCTCGAGCTTTCTCGCACCTATCCGTCTCTCTCTTATTAGACCACTTAGAAAGAGACGGATAGTGCGAGAGAGCTCGAGAGTATGTCGCGGCCGTCTTGTGATAGCCGTGCAGAACAATTCTAAAAAAAACTTCAATTAAAAGGTATGTATTTTTATTTTAAAATTATGCAGTAAGGATACGAATTCACTCAAAGACTTGGCAAGCTTGCCCGCGAGTCCCGTGACAATAAATTATGTTTACAATATGTAGGTATATCGCTCAAGCACTTTAATTAATCCTATATTATAAACTAAAACTATAAAAAGTAAATGACCCCCAGGTCGCCATCGTTGGCTATGTTGCCCAGAAGGCTGGCAGCGTTACCTCTTTGGATTGCAAGGCTAATCCTTTGGCCAAAATAGCTGCCAGCCCTCTCCGGATGTTTGGATGAGCCGCTCCGAAAGTTCCTTATACAGGGCCTTCACGCCCGGTCCCCACGGCCCCAGGGTTTCCACTCCAAACAGCACTTTAGTTTAACTAAGTATAAAAGCTTAGGATTTATTCGTTCACACTATCCTAACTCGTTCACATAAGTACATACCTTAGGTAGGTAGGTACCTAAGGCGTCAACTTCCTGCATGGGGACAAATACATATAATATATGAATTATCCCTATTATGAGATCTGATATGGCATGCTATACTTGCTTGATAAGGCCAAAGTTGCTTTTAAATACTCTATTGCACTCTAGGATCACGAGGTTTGTGTCTTTCTCTTACACCACAAATTTTATCCTACTATTTCCACCCATAATGAGTCTCTATCTCTGGAATATTCTAACTCAACACGTTCACGAGTAGGTACACGAAGAGATCAAATACATTAATTAAAACGAAAAAGCTGCGAAACATATCGAAATAGCAAGATAAATCCGTATTTTTTCTGACTTTTCAATCAAACTTCAAACATTTGAATTCAAATTTCAACTTGACATTTGCATATTTTTAATTTATTTTTTTATGTCAAAACATATATTGGTTAACACGCTCAAACAAATTCAAAAACAAGCGGCAAGAGTGACAGCTCGGACAGCTTGAAGATGGCAGTAGGTGCGGGGGTGAGGGAAGCGCGGTAAATATTTAGTCAATTGCATTAGCCAATCACGTGCAATCACGTGACCACAATACTAACGCCCGGATATTTTGTTCAAAGATTGCAGGCCGTGGACACAGTACTCTACTCTTTGGTGACAGCTCAAAGAGCGAACTTCAAAGTTGACAAGTGTTTTATCAAAGAGAATATAAACACTACGTTTTAAGAGACGGAACTTCATACATTTTTTTTTATTTTATCTTTTTTATGGGATTTCATTTTCACTCCTACCAACGTAAAGAAAAATGAGTGTTGCCATTACGACATCCGGTCAAAGTCAGTGATGTGAAAATTCGATACATACTTTGTAAGTTCGCATTGCAACGTAAGTATATAGCAATATCCATTCGTATCTTTAGTCAGGGGTCCGCATAAGTCTAAAAAGATTTTATCGAACGCAGCTGTTGCCGTACTAGTGATACATAATGGTTGTTTAACATTTTTATGGAATTTTTGCTTTTGACATTTTTCGCATTTTTTTACGAATTCCATAATGTCGTTATCCATCCCGGGCCAGCACGGCTATCACAAGACGGCCGCGACATACTCTCGAGCTCTCTCGCACGGATAGTGTCTCTCTCTTATTAGACCACTTAGAAAGAGACGGATAGTGCGAGAGAGCTCGAGAGTATGTCGCGGCCGTCTTGTGATAGCCGTGCAGTACGGCTTACGTGAGTTTCAATCGTAACCTTATGATAAGTAACTACATACGAGATCGAATAAACGCGTGTGGCAACATTGTTGCACGACTGGCTGGTCAGGGATTCAAAAATAGAAACATATTTATGTCAAGATTATTATTCTGTCTTGTCACTTCGATTTGTTCAAAAACGCTTGTGAACATTGTACCTATATTGATTTATGATTTAGTTTTCATAGTGCACTCAGTTTACCACAATACAGTTTTCTCCAATCCAACCGGCATTTGATTTTACGATCCAAGAAAGGCAACCTGAACACGCAACCAAACGGAGATAGGGCCGGGAGGCCTATAACTAACCAGCCTCCACCTTTACCATCCTATATTGGTGCCCTCCGACGTTCGGATCGTCGAGTTTCTGCCGAGTTGGAGAAATTTGCTGCAAAGAAGACCTGAAAATCATGTGTCATAATTTCGCAGTGAAAATGGCGGATCATATTTTTCGTATTTTTTCGTTTGTGTCACGCCACCGTTGACAAGTGATAATTAGTGCCGCCGAACAACGGAACATTCGATAGTGCTGTGCTACGAAACCATGAAGTGTTTTCCATAGACTATCCTACCGCGACCGTTACGTTTGACTTTTTCGTGCGTTCATTCAAATCGGTTTTTTATTCCCCGGCGCCCGTCACTATTTTGTCAACGTCAAGACCGACAAACAACGTCAATTGGTGTTATGTAAACAAACTTTTAGAATTCATTTTTAGTTTTAATGGAATAATTATTAATAATTGAGTTGTTTGTGATACATAAGTGTTAGTTATAGTTTAATTTTCTTATGGCCAGCCTGCCTGGGTAAGTTTTTTAACTATTATTTTTACAAATTGTGTCAAACTGCATGTGTTGTTTTTACTTTGACAATTTGTCATTCGAAACGGTTATTTTTCGATTTCAATGCTATGCTTTGCGAGTTTTAGTTAATTTTATGTCATTATTGTGCATGTTTTACATTTGACATTTGTGTGTTACGTTTATATTAACTTGTATTTGTTGCATCAGCGTTGCTATACCACTAACCCCTCACAACAATACTCATATATTTTTACTTATTTGTTCTAACCAGACATATTGTTTGCATGTTTTTTGCATATTTGTTCACATGTGTGTTATTAACTATGGCTGACGAATTACGAGCTTTGTTTGAACGCTTACAAGCTGAAAATGCTGCGCTTCAGCAACAGTTACAGCCAGTTCCAGAAGTGTGCAGAGTATCTGTCAAATTACCAACCTTTTGGCCTGATAAGCCCGCGGTGTGGTTTGGGCAGGTTGAGGCTCAGTTCCAGATAGCAGGTATCACCGCTGACAGCACCAAGTTCAACTACGTCGTTGCTCAGCTAGATCAAACATTAGCTGGCGAAGTGGAAGATATTATTACACGGCCTCCAGTCAATGGTCAGCAGTACGCCAAGCTGAAAGAAGAGCTTATTAGACGCCTGTCTACGTCCGAGGAGCAGCGGGTACGTCAACTGATTAGTGAGGAGGAACTCGGAGATAGACGTCCTTCCCAGTTTCTCCGTCACCTGCGCTCACTCGCTGGCAGCGCGCTTTCTGACGAGAATATACTGCGCCAACTGTGGCTACACCGACTCCCACAACAAGTACAAGCTATACTTGTATCACAGGCTGAACTTAGCCTAGATAAGCTGTCAGAACTAGGTGACAAGGTCATGGAGATCGCAGGGCCTAAGCAAGTATTCTCCTGTGCGACCCTTGCTTCTGCTGGTCCGTCTTCTAATCAGGACATTTTTTTACAGCACGTGGAACGTTTAGAGCAACAAATTGCTGCCTTAGCGGTTAACATCCAGCCCTCGCGCTCGCGTCAGCGCTCTGCGTCGTCGCATCGCTCGCGCTCGCGCTCTCGTGCTTCCACGTCGAGAAATGGTTCCAAGGTATGTTGGTACCATAAGAAATACAATGAAAGGGCGACCAAATGTATAACCCCGTGTAGCTGGAAACCTAGTGACCAGGGAAACGCGACGAGCAATCAGTAGAGGCGGCAACTGATTAAACTAGTCCCAGCCGCCGAATTTTTGTTACAGATCGGAAATCTAAACACCAGTACTTAGTCGATACTGGGTCAGATCTCTGTTGTTTCCCTCGCCGTCTCCTTAGAGGTCGCTACCAACCTAGCGATTACAATTTGAGCGCTGCCAATGGCAGCTCAATTGTGACATACGGCACCGTTTCTTTACACCTGAATTTAGGTTTACACCGGGACTTTCATTGGAATTTCGTGATCGCTGACGTTGCGTCACCTATCATTGGTTCCGATTTTCTTAGTTATTACAACTTGTTGCCTGATTGTCGCCATCAGCGCCTAGTTGACGGTACTACTAAATTACACGTACCTGTCTCTTTCTCCGGAACTCCACAGCCAAGCGTCAAAGCAGTACAAATTGGTAATTCTACTTACGCAGACGTACTAGCTGAGTTTCCTGAGATCACTCGACCACCAGGTTTGCCTAGAATAGTAAAGCACAATACTGTGCATTATATCACAACCACTGATGGTCCACCTGTCTCATGCCGACCTCGCAGACTGGCCCCGCAAAAACTTGTGGCGGCTCAAAAAGAATTTGAGGACATGGTTCGTTGTGGTACTGCAAGGCCTTCCAAAAGTGCTTGGGCCTCGCCTTTACACATGACATTAAAGAAGGATTCCACCTGGCGTCCATGTGGCGATTATCGCGCCCTGAATGCCAGGACTGTTCCTGATAAATACCCTCTCCGGCACATTAACGATTTCACTAATAACCTTAATGGCTCACGAGTGTTTAGTACTCTCGATCTAGTGAAAGCTTATCATCAGGTTCCCATGTTTGAGGACGATATTTCGAAGACAGCCATTGCGACTCCGTTTGGCCTCTTCGAATTTCCTTTTATGACCTTCGGTTTACGAAATGCTGGTCAAACCTTCCAGCGCTTTATCGATGAGGTCACTCGGGGTCTCGATTACTGTTTTCCTTACATCGATGACATTCTCGTATTTTCGCCAGATGAAGCCTCCCATAAGGAGCATCTTCGAGGGTTGTTTCGTCGTTTGCAAGAGTACGGAGTGGTGATAAACCCATCTAAATGTGTCCTAGGTGCAGAACAGGTCAAATTTCTTGGACAAAACATCAATTGTGAGGGAGTACAACCTCCACGCGAACGCGTAACCGTGTTGCTGGAGTACAAACCTCCTGAAACAGTTAAAGGTATGAGACGATTTCTAGGCGTTTTAAATTACTATCGCCGTTTCATACCTCAGGCTGCCAAATTTCAAGCCCCTTTGATTGACGCGGTGGTAGCTACCAACAGCAAGGGTAACAAACCTTTTCCATGGACTCCCGAGCTGCATAAAGCATTTGAGAAATGCAAGCAAAGCCTTACAGATGCTACGCTCCTTCATCATTCTGTGAACGACGCCCGTTTAGGCCTCTTCACGGATGCATCTAGTGTGCACGTTGGCGCCTGCTTGCAACAAGAGGTAAATAACCAGTGGTGCCCACTGGCGTTTTTCAGTAAGAAACTGACCCCACGCCAGTCGGAATGGCCTGCTTATTACCGAGAGCTCTTAGCGGTGTACGAAAGCGTACAACATTTTCGCTATATTCTCGAGGCACAGCATGCCACTATTTTTACCGATCACAAGCCTTTGTTGTACGCTTTTGTACAACGTCGAGAAAAGCTACCGCCACCGCAACTTAATCAGCTGTCTTTTATTAGCCAGTTTACTACTGACATCCAGTACATTCGGGGAGAGGACAATGTTGTAGCCGACGCTCTATCGACAGTTGAAGCTATCTCATTAGAGGCGGATTACGCCACTCTTGCTTCCTCTCAGGCTACTGACGTCGAGCTTCTCAGCCTACGTCGGACCAACAGCTCCTCTCTCAAACTCGAAGATGTCTGCATTCCGGGCACAGACATTACTCTCGTGTGCGATACATCTACGGGTAAGCCCCGCCCGTATGTGACGCCTGCATTCCGTTGTGGCATTTTCGATAAACTGCACGGCCTAAGTCACCCAGGTGCGCGCGCGACTACAAAACTGGTTAGCGACCGCTATGTATGGCCTGGCATTAGAAAAGACTGCCAGAAATGGGCGAAAAACTGTGTGCCATGTCAACGGAGCAAGGTGACAAGGCATGCCTCTACGCCCCTTGGTGAATTCACCACGCCTTCAGCCAGACTGCGCCATGTCCACCTGGACATAATTGGCCCGCTACCTCCTTGCAACGGTTTTAACTACTGCCTCACGGCCATTGATCGCAGCACGCGTTGGCCGGAGGTATGGCCGATGGTTACCATGACCGCGGAGGAAGTGGCTGAAACCTTTACAAATGGCTGGATTGCCCGATTCGGTGTTCCGACGGTCGTCACCACCGATCAGGGCCGCCAATTTGAATCATCGCTTTTCCAGAAGCTGATGCAAGTGCATGGTGCCACCAGGAACAGAACGACCAGCTATTATCCGCAGGCTAATGGAATGGTGGAGCGTCTCCACCGCCAATTGAAGGCTGCTCTGATGTGCCACGGCAGCTCGTGGATCAGAGCACTTCCGATGGTACTGCTCGGTATTCGTACCGCATTAAAAGAGGACATTGGCTCTTGCACGGCCGAGCTACGATACGGCGAACCACTGCGACTTCCAGGCGAACTGCTCGTCACTCCTGTCGCATTCAAGCGTCCCACTGACGTCTCCGACTTCGTCAACCAGCTTCGTGCCAAGATGGCTCACTTCCGACCTGTTCCGGCATCGCATCACCATCAAAAAACAATTTTCACTTTCAAGGACCTGTCAACAGCGACCCACGCGTTTCTTCGCGATGATACTGTGCGTCGTTCTTTGCAAGCTCCCTACACAGGACCATATCCAATCTTGCGCAAGAGGGACAAGACGATCACTTTGCTTATCAGAGGTCGAGAAGCGGAAGTGAGCATCGACCGCGTGAAGCCAGCTCATATGATGACCGACGACCCTGTTTGTCTGCCTCCAAACGGCTCGTCCTCCACTGGGCTACCCGCAATCACCTCGAGTCCTGCTTTGGAACGCGACCAGCAGGATACAGCTGCTCCTCCAGCCTCTCTGGTACCTGGAACTGCAGTCTCTCCTGCACTCCCTGCGCCGGCTCCCGCACCCGTGGCTCAAAAACCCCCATACATCACCAGATCTGGTAGACACGTTACATTTAAAATTTTTGATTAAATTATTTCTCAATTTATTTCTGTTTAACCTATTTCATTTTATGCGAGGTTATATTTCTCCGTAGGGGGGTGGTGTGGCAACATTGTTGCACGACTCTAAAATAGGTCAGGGATTCAAAAATAGAAACATATTTATGTCAAGATTATTATTCTGTCTTGTCACTTCGATTTGTTCAAAAACGCTTGTGAACATTGTACCTATCTTGATTTATGATTTAGTTTTCATAGTGCACTCAGTTTACCAAAATACAGTTTTCTCCAATCCAACCGGCATTTGATTTTACGATCCAAGAAAGGCAACCTGAACACGCAACCAAACGGAGATAGGACCGGGAGGCCTATAACTAACCAGCCTCCACCTTTACCATCCTATACGCGCTTCGAATAGATTTCGATCTCGCTTCGGTACGGTCGTGTTGTGACAAGTTTGACGGGTCGAAGAATACCGAAGCGAGATCGAAATCTATTCGAAGCGCGTTTATTCGATCTCGTATGTAGTTACTTATCGTAAGGTTACGATTGAAACTCACGTTAGCAGTACTGTAGTAGGAACGCTTCACGTTATTGGTCATCCTTTGAATTTCTGCGTGACCGCTAGTGGGTAATAAGTTGTAGAAGATACGACAATAGAGAGATCTCTCAGGGACCGAAGTCCAATGAGAGTTGTTTGGATGTTATATTTATGCAACTGATTTAAGAAACTTCGATAGTGCGATGCAGAACTCGTCAGATTTGACAGGAGTGACGCCACATCAGCCCCCCTGTAGCCCCCCTCAAGGATGTACGAAGAGTAGAGTGCAGCTTGCCAGTGCTCAGAGCCAGCGTGGCGAGCGAGCGCTCAGAGCCAGGGTGGCGAGCGGAGAGAGAGAGAGAGAGAGAGAGAGAGTCTGGCTTGCTGAGAAGAGTCGGGCGTCAGTCAGGATTATTCAGAGTTGCGCTTATGTCCATTGTCGGGGGTCACCAATGTAGAAGATACGACAATAGAGAGATCTCTCAGGGACCGAAGTCCAATGAGAGTTGTTTGGATGTTATATTTATGCAACTGATTTAAGAAACTTCGATAGTGCGATGCAGAACTCGTCAGATTTGACAGGAGTGACGCCACAAAGTGATAATCGTTTAATATTACACGTCTGTCATCTTCGTTAGTTACTTTAATATGGTTGTGTCTCATTTTGGTCCTTAGTGTCATTATTTTATCTGCCTTAAGCCTGCATCGCACTGGAGCGGCCTGCGGTGGCGGTCAATAGTAGATTTTACAGCTAATGACAAGTTTACCATAGACCGCCGCGAGCAGACCGCGCCAGTCGCAGTGTGAGAGAATTTAAGCTTCTCACAGACATGCGCGGCCTGCGGTGGTGGTCAATAGTAATTTGACACTAACTGTCAAGTTTACTATGAACCGCCACCGCAGGCCGCGCCAGTGTGATTCAGGCTTTATAATAATTAAGTAGATCAGCCTAGCTAGCACACTAGGTTTTATGTCGGCGAAAATGTACTGAAACGTCACCTAGTGTGCTAGCCCCCAGCACGGCCTGCGAGCTGTGTCGCGGCGAGGTAGACTGTCCGTCTCTTTCTAATTAGAACGCTTAGAAAGATACGGACAAACTACCTCGCCGCAACGCGGCTAGCGTGCCGTTCTGCGGCGTTACTACGAACTTCGAATCTCGAACTTCGTATATCTCCGTTTCGGTCGCTCGAGTACCATAAACCATAAGTGTAATAGAGACGGAGATATACGAAGTTCGAGATTCGAAGTTCGTGGTAGCGCCGCTGTAATAACAGTGCTGATAAGAAACACAGGTAAGCCGCTTGCACAATTACTATTAATTACCTACATGTTCTGTAACTAGGTAGAATCATATTTCATGTTATTAAACTGAATATTATTAGTGCCTGCGAACAGAGCGCCTGCTAGGCAGTGAATGTGTAAAGCTTCAGTAAAAACTACTTACAATAAAAGCGCATTATTTAAAATAAACATATGAAATCGATAGGGTAATTTTTAGTTTCATGGCCACCCCTCGGGTATCATCTACTTTGTTGCCGTCCCTCATTGTGGCATCACGTATAGCCTGTCCAGAGTATCCTAGGTTCATGGAACTCAACACTTACTTTTTACAAACGTCAAAATCCAACATTTAAGACTACGAAAATGGGGTTGGCCGGTGAAAGCTAATTGTAGATGGCGCTCTTCTAGATTCCATACGATGAGAGAGAGAGACAGATGATCGATGGTCCGTAACTTGTATGGAAACCATATACAGTTCTTAGGCAAAAATCTTCCCCATAGCTTTAATCCGTAGCCTTTTATTTTTAACCTTTTTCGGAAAACGGTGGATTACCACTTCGGAGCAATGCGGGACGAAACATAAAGTAATTTTCGCAAAAAAAAATAAAAACTACTTCCCGCCATACAAATTTAGCTTTTTTAGGGACCATTATTGGTGCTGTCAGTTTGATAGTTGCCAGCCCCATTGCGTAACCAACCTGCCTAGCTAGCACACTAGGTTTTATGTCGCGTTTTACGTGATGTTTCAGTACATTTTCGCCGACATAAAGCCTAGTGTGCTAGCCCCCCTGGAGTATGTCCGAATCGTGATTTCGCAGGGACAACGTTTTAATCAAAATTCAACCCTAATCATGATGTTTTAAAAGCTATTATTCATTAAAAACGCATTGCCTAAAGCATAAACTATACCAGAAATGTATTACTTGGTGTTACCGCCTTAGAAAAATATGCGTAAAATGCCCTTCAAAAATTGAACTTTGTAGAGGGGACTACTGTCCCCTCTACAAAGTGCCGGGACGATTTTACCATATTTAAAAACTAGATTTTATGCAGGAAACAAGTGATTTTTCTGAATTTAACTTAATAAAGGATGCGACAAATAAATGTATTTTACGAAAAAGCAACATTTAACTGGATAAAATCAACATATTATGAGTAAATCGCAAAAAATATAAGGGGACATCCAAAAAAGTGGAGGGTACAACGGTAGATAGAAACGCCCATAAACAAAACAAATAATTTAATAACCCAAGCCCAGCAATGTAGCCAGCCGAAAAAAATCACAATCAATAAAGGAGACGCTATACGGGCCGATATCAGCCGGACTGCATGCCGGCCGACGCGTGATTCGCCCCGTGTGGATACTTGTCGGAACATATGTCGGAAGCACGACGGCCAGCCAAATCAAGGAAAGTAAAGAAAAGAGAACTGAAGACATTTTTTGGACTAGACACACTAATTATCTAATTTAAAAAGTCTACTGAAGACGTTACTACTGGATTTGAGTAACTAAAATTATATATACTAAAGACGAGACAGTATGGCCTGTATCAGTATGTATATTGTAGTCTTTGGCCTGTATGGCGGCCTCTACACGGTAATTAAATACTGACAATCCACCCATATCACAATATATGGATCACATGCTTATTGACGTGTATCACAGGACTGTCAATATACTGCAGAATTATCCGGAAATTTTGAAATCCGCCCACAGATAATAAAGAATTAAGAGACATGTCTTAATAATATTGTTCAACCAAACGCAACATTCAAATTACAACTCCAGAGGGCCTACCGCGAACGGCATTCGAAGTTTTCCCTCTCTGTCGCATTTACGTACGAACTCGTAAGTATGACAAAGAGGGGAAACTTCGAATGCCTTTCGCGGTAGGCCCTCAGATTGTAAAAGGCACCTTGGACGTTTATTTTATTTTTGTCGACGCGACCGGCAGTGTCACTGTCAGCGACTAAAATAAAAGGCTCACCCCACGTTCCGCTTGGTGGATGGTATGAGCGGGTCGCAGCTATAAGATAGAGCGAGATGAGAATATGAAAGAACCAGAATTACCGTCTGGCCACCCTTAATACTGACGCGATAAATAATTAGCGTTTAAAGGGCCATTCAATACTGCTTCCATATTGAATATTGCTGCAAATACAGACAAACCAGGATCACAGTAATTATTCACCGTGTAGAGGCCGCCTATGGCCCATGCCGCCCATGGTCTAAACCTAGCCAGAGGGCCTACCGCGAACGGCATTCAAAGTTTTCCCTCTCTGTCGCATTTACGTACGAACTCGTAAGTATGACAGAGAGGGGAAACTTCGAATGCCTTTCGCGGTAGGCCCTCAGATTGTAAAAGGCACCTTCGACGTTTATTTTATTTTTGTCGACGCGACAGGCAGTGTCACTGTCAGCGACTAAAATAAAAGGCTCACCCCACGTTCCGCTTGGTGGATGGTATGAGCGGGTCGCAGCTATAAGATAGAGCGAGATGAGAATATGAAAGAACCAGAATTACCGTCTGGCCACCCTTAATACTGACGCGATAAATAATTAGCGTTTAAAGGGCCATTGAATACTGCTTCCATATTGAATATTGCTGCAAATACTGACAAACCAGGATCACAGTAATTATTCACCGTGTAGAGGCCGCCTATGGCCCATGCCGCCCATGGTCTAAACCTAGCCAGAGGGCCTACCGCGAACGGCATTCAAAGTTTTCCCTCTCTGTCGCATTTACGTACGAACTCGTAAGTATGACAGAGAGGGGAAACTTCGAATACCTTTCGCGGTAGGCCCTCAGGCTACTGAGGGCCTACCGCGAACGGCATTCGAAGTTTTCCTTCTCTGTCGCACTTATGTACGAACTCATAAGTATGACAGAGAGGGGAAACTTCGAATACCTTTCGCGGTAGCGGTAGGCCCTCTGTCCGAATGGAGGAATTAAAAAAAAAAGTGAAAGGAAAGTTATCGTCGATAACGGTGCGATGTCGGTGCGGATCTTTTGGTCCGATTTCGGATAATTCAGACCTCTCAGAGGGCCTACCGCGAACGGCATTCGAAGTTTTCCCTCTCTGTCGCACTTATGTACGAACTCGTAAGTATGACAGAGAGGGGAAACTTCGAATGCCTTTCGCGGTAGGCCCTCAGATCGTGTACGGATCCTGAATCAAATCGGACTATTTCGGATCCTATCCTACGGGACTCTTATTTTATATATTTTTTATTTTTATTAAAACTGAATGCATCAATTATTTCTATACGTCAGTCTCCAGAAACCATGTGTCAACTTCTCGAAAAAAAACATTATGGTTCGACAACGGTAGGAAGGATAAGAGGAAATATATTATGTTAACCCGACTAAATTGATAAGTATACTATTATTAAACGTAATTATGACATCTCATGCCGCGCCATGTTTTCGTTGTTTTTAAGCACCTAACATGTTTTTCAAATAAAATTAGTTTGCCGAGCTTGACGGATAACATGTTGTGGTTGCACCACACTTGAGGGTTCGTGTTCGCGTTGCATCGTTGCCTCTCTTTCATTTGACGTAGGAAGGAAAAAGATGCAACACGAATATTTGGGCAAACACCACCAAGTGTGGTGCGACCATAAAACGTCTTTTCATGGTAGATTTAAGCTAGTAAGGACATACTTAATATCTTTTAAACACTAGTATATACTCTCGATATCGAGAAATTATGAAAATGTACATTGCTAATAAGATCCGAAAATAGTCGCGAGGATCCGCGACTATTTTCGGATCTTTTCAAGGCTCATAGGCTCTACAAACCAGACAATTATCAATTCTGATTTGTCGTATCCAATTTCTGACAAATTGTGGCAATTTAGGGATACCATTTCGTTCATAATATTGCCATAACAAAGCACTGTGTCACGATTGTGTTATTGCTTATTTTTCCTAAGGTATCGCTATTCGCAATAAGATGCTAGAGTCTGACCAGCGAGTCGTGACAGTAGCATTTTTATCAAATTATTTATATGGCAACAATTTTACCCATGAAATAAACTGTCAGTTATAAGTACTTATGACAGCTCCATACATTTCGTGTTACCAGCATGCGTTTTTTTTAAATTTGCCGCCATTTTTCACTGTCACGACTCGCTGGTCAGACTCTAACGTGATGATAAAAAAAATATAAAGCTATCAAAGCGTGCCTCAAATCGACTGTAAAATGTGTTTGTATAGCACTATAACACCTTTAAAATACAAACTTTATAATAAATGCGTGTAAGATTTGTAGAACGACTAATTACAATAAATTCAATAATATTTTAAATAGTTTACTTCAAAATTATCTGCCAGAAAACATGTCTGATCATAAATTCTTTCCATGGTCAAATTGTGTTGGTTGTCCACATGCATACAATTTGTCAGTACAATTCGTTTGACACTTTTGACGGTTGCATCAGCAGCGCAACATGCCTCCAGACGATAGGAATTAGTCAGATTCTGATAAATTGGGGCTGACAAATCATTACATGTATAGACCCCATTAGATCGGATCGAATCAAATTCCAGTGCTGGCAATACTGATATCCAGTTCGAATAAAATAACATTTTTATCCTCTCAAGACACATATTAGTAATCTGTGCTCAAGACTCAAGACAAGAAGAATCTGTTAGTTTGATTGATGAAAGATTTTGTTTATTTGTTCCAATATTGTGTTTGCTGTACAATGTAATGGATACGCTGAACGAACTTGTCTATTTGTCAACCACAAATGTACTTTCTTTCTAAAGCCGCGTCAAACAACCTAATCTAACTAGTGCTCCAAATAACGACAAACAAACATGTATAAAAGTGACATAAAAGTTGTAGAACTTCCTGTAAACATCCCAGATTCATCCAAGAAGTTAGTCAGAATTACACTTCCGAATGGTAAAATATTCAGAGCTACGATAACTGGTAATGTCCCGGATGATTTCATTTATGTATTCTCCGATCCGATCAGAGCTATACTAGCGGGTAGCTTGAATGACGGGAAACCTATTGATACCGTTAACTTGATTAGTAATGACGAAGATGAGGTTCCAACAGTTCCAGCTCGTAGTTTTACCACTGAGTTTGGCAAATATACCACGAATGCTGACATAGGAACATGTACCATGCATCAGAAAAAGTTTAATCAAAAATGTGAAGTTAAAATGTGTAGAGAGGACATTTTCAAAAGCAATAAAACGAAGCCTAAAATAATTTCTAAGCATTAGACCAGTTAATTAATACTACTCTCTCAGTACGTCTTATTATTGTACAATAATAGTGGCGATTTTCGTACGTACAGGTGATTATTATGTACTTTGTAAAAAATACATCAGTCTGCGACCCAATCCCTGCTGCTGCACTACATTCTTTATACATTACAAGTCTGGTGAGTGCTTTCCGAAAAGTATTGGTATTAACCAATTTGGGAACTCAGGAAAAACTATTGCCAAATTTTTAAGACTAAACAATCCAGAGTTGTACACAGGGCACTGCTTCAAAAGGACAGCGACCACAATACTAGTTGATACTAATGGAGACATATTACCTTTCCGAGGGCATATTAGATATACGACTGCACAAGTTACAGAAACAGAAAGTGACATAAATAACTCAGTACAAAGTTCCTTTGAGAACAAAAGTATTGAAAATATAAATAAAACTAGCACTACTGTATTACAAGATTGTTCAAGCAATACCATAGAAAGCATTATAAAAGAGCTAAATTGTCCAAACTTAGAAAACGAGACTATTGGATACATAAATGTAGATGTTCCAATTCCAAATTGAACAGAAAACATAGATGCGTCACTGGACAGCAAAGATGGAGTGTGGAATCATTTGAAGATTTCCTTTTCACAAGAAAGTAATAATGCTGTTAAGACAACTCCAGGGACAAGTGTATTAGAAGACTATCTAGATGACTCAATGGATAGCGAAGATCAAACGAGAAACCAAAATCAAAATCCTTTAGAGGATGAGACTGATAAAGTTGTAAATATAAATATACCGAGCACATCCAACAATTTGCAACAGGCTGTTAGTACTTTATTGTGTTTCAACAATTGCAGCATTCAAAATGTTAACGTAAATAATTACAATAAATAAGTAACTGATTAAGTTTTTTATTACAAGCTTTTATTTAACTTGACCTGATCTTGGAACCTGAATTTTGAACCCGTTAATTTTGCAACTAAATTTTAAACCGATTGACCTGAAATTTTGGGTAAAGGTATAGTTTGGATGACAATTCAATATTATGCTACCATCGAGCTGATCTGATGATGGAGACAGAAGGTTGCCATGGGAATTCAGTAGGTAACCGACATTACCCTGTTGAGTTTGGGCTCGTTAGAATCGTCTCAATGAGTAGTTGATGATGGTGTACAGAAAAGTACAGATGGTAATAAAAGCTTGTACAGTCGAGTTCACAAACATCTTTACAAGCCAACCTCCCAAAAATATGTTTATTATTATTATTTGTTTGTGGGCCTTAATATGCCGCTTCGACCAGCAAGTGATCTATTGTGGCAGCCCTTGTTTTAGAGTTCACCGTTAAGTCCCGTTGCCTCCAGGAAATTCCAGATTCTTTGGGCGGTGATATGTTGTACTTCTTGTGGGTGCATTATGTGCCGCCCTAGGTAGGTACTTCTTTTATGCATGAGTGGTCCGCAGGAGCAGAGAATGTGCATTGCAGTCTCCTCTGTCTCCTGGCAGAACCTGCAAGTTGTGTCCTGCTTCATACCCATTTGAAACAGGTGTTTGTTCAATTTGCAATGTCCTGTCAGGATTCTTGTCACTGCGCAGGTTTTGTGCCTTTTGAATTGTAATAACTCTTTAGACAGCTTACTATTGAACCCTTCGATCAGGGCTTTAGCTTGTTTTTGTCCTTTGGTGAACTTCCACAGCTTGATTGCCTCTGATTTTTCCGCGTTGTTTAGCAGAGAATATGCTTTCCGTTTTGTGATGCCACAGAACGGTTCCGGGCCGACTAGGGCCGTGTCTGCGCCCTGCCTTGCAAGTTCATCTGCTCTTTCGTTTCCTACAATGTCGGAGTGCCCTGGTACCCATCTAAGTATGACTTTGTTGGAGTTCGCCAGGGTGTTTAGATTATTTTTACAATTCTGGACTAGTTTAGAGTAGGACTCTAGTGATTCTAGTGCCAGCAGAGCAGCTTGGCTGTCCGAGTTGATGTAGATATGTTGGTTCCTTAGGTTTTTTTCAAGGTTGATCTCCACGCATTTATTTAATGCGAAGAGTTCAGCCTGAAAGATTGAGGCCTCCTTCCCCATGCTGACGCTAGCTTTGAACTTTGGCCTCTCACCGTAGATACCACATCCAACATCATCACCTTTTTTTGATCCATCTGTATACCAAATGTGGCTTCCCTCCTTGAAGTCCATTTGGTCATTTGTCTCTCGGAGGTATTTCCACTGTATACAGTCTAGTGAATTTGCATTCCACGTATGTGTCGTCAGTGGGCATGCTTAGGTTTTTGTTATCAAAAACAAGGGCCTCAAGTTTGCTTAGCGCTTGAGAGCGCCATTTTGGCCTTGTTAGTGTGCATATCCTGTAGATGCACTGCTTCGCCTCCTTTTGCACTTGCAGGTGGAGTGGCGTTAGATCGAGCAGTGCATCCAAGGCTGCCCCCGGTGTTGAGCATAAAGCTCCTGTTGCTGTTAAGCAAGCTGTACGCTGAAGACTGCTTAACTTTGTGATGGATGTCTTTTGGTGGACTTTGTTACACCAGACTGCAGAGGCGTATGTGATTATCGGCCTCACTACGGCTGTGTAAAGCCACAAAGCAATTTTGGGTCTTATGCCCCATCTTGCTCCTGCCATTCGACAGCAAGTCCACATGGCCATTTTTGCCTTTTGTATTGTGTTATTCAAATGAGCGTTCCAAGTTAGCCTTTGGTCAAAGGTAACTCCTAGGTACTTGACCTCATTTGAGTAGGGTATTTCCTGTCCATTCAGTTTTAATTTGGCAAGCTTATCTAGTTTCCTTTTCCTAGTAAAAGGAACTAGTACTGTTTTGCTCGCATTGATGGACAGGTCATTTTCTTTGCACCATTTGTTTATGGTGTTGAGCGCTCCTTGCATTAGGTTCGAAATTGTGTGGAGGCAGGGACCTTTGATTGTGACTACAAGGTCGTCGGCATATCCTTGCGTGTCATAGTCTAGGTCCTTCATAGTTGCTAGGAGTTGGTCCACTGCCAGGGTCCATAGTAGTGGGGATAGTACGCCTCCTTGAGGACATCCTCTTGTGGTGTAAAATGTAAACTCAATTGCATTGAGGGTCAGAGTGACTATTCTATTTGATAGCATGCTCTGGATCCATCTGATGGTGTTTTCGTCCACACCCTTTGATGCCAATCCCTTAAGGATAGTCTCTGTGGGTGTGTTGTCGAAAGCTCCCTCGACGTCAAGGAATGCACATAGAGCTGTTTGCTTATCCTCTAGGGTTTTTTGCACTTTGTCGACCAGATCTAGTAGTGCAGTTTCCGTAGATTTCCCCTTTTGGTAAGCATGTTGGTTCAGACTCAATGGTCTGACTACCAGGTATTTCGCTCTTATGTGCTGATCAATGACTCTTTCCATCGTTTTCAGTAGGAAAGATGATAGACTAATTGGTCTGAAGGATTTGGGCTGTGAGTAGTCCTTTTTCCCTGCTTTTGGTATGAAGCGTACCTTGACTTTGGTCCATCGTTCTGGTATAGTACCCCAAGCAAAGCTAGCTCGGAATATTCTTACCAGGTGCGGGAGGACTAGATTTTGTCCTTGTTGTAGTAATGCAGGAAAAATACCGTCCTCTCCCGCCGATTTAAATGGTTTGAATTTCTTAAGTGCCCATATAACTTGGTTTGGTCTGAAAATGTTTGCAGCCAAATTCCAGTCGTTGTTATGTGCCCTCCGGTCTTGTGTGCTCCTTTGGGTGCATAACTGGGTATTACTGGTGGGATACGAGCCTGGAAAGTGGATAGTTCTAAGCAAGTCCATTGTTTCCACCTCCGTGGTCGTAAAGCTTCCGTTAGGTCTCTTAAGTAGACCTAGGTAATTGGTTGGAGTCTTGGAGAGAATCTTGTGAATTCTCGCTCCTTTGTGTGTTTGGGCGATCTCTTCACAAAACTTCCGCCACGACTTCCTTTTGGCTTTTCTGATCTGTTTGTTATATTCAGTCAGTGCTCTACCGTACCTTTCCCACTGGTTTGGTCTGGTTGAGTGATTGAATATTCGACGGGTGGAGACACGGAGCTTTTCTAGCCTTCTGTTCCACCATGTCGTAGTGTAATTTGTGGTTGATTCTCGCAATGGGCAACTCTGTTCGTAGGCCTTGTAGATGCCGTTGGAGAGTTGATTTACTGCTATATTGAGGGAATCTGGATTTTTAACATATTTTGGGATATCCTTTAGAAAGTTCTCCAGGTGAGCTCTGTAAGCTTCCCAGGACGTTTCTCGTGGATTTCTCCGTGTTTGTGGTTCCATATCTAATGGGCCCTTAACACTAAATATTATATGTTTATGGTTCGACATTGAATTCTCGCAACTAACGTTCCAATTATCTAGGCAGTTTGCTGCCTTTTCAGTTGCGAAGGTTATGTCTAGTACCTCATGTCTTGCCCTGGTTACGAAGGTCGGCGTGTTGCCCCTATTTAACAGGTGTAGACAGTTAGTAAAAATAAAGTCTGAGAGTAACTCACCCCTTTTGTTGATTCCGGTGCTCCCCCAGATGGTGTGATGAGCGTTTGCATCGCAACCCACAATCTCATCATCAACAAAAATATGTTTACTTGACCTTGTTGTCAGACAGATAAGGTCGAGTAAACATTTTTGGGAGGTTGTACCACAAAATGAAATTTTTGACAAAAACTTATTTTACTTAGGAGGACGTTAAACTTACTTGGCCAAATAACTGTATCAATAAATCAAGAGGGCCGTCTATGTACAGTCATGGCCAGATAATTAAGAACATGATTTTTTTCTCCATACAGTTGCATACAAATATAACTTAAAATTTGATGATAATTTATAATGTGTTTGATTAATTTTGTTTCTGATTATACGGATGTAACCGTGTTTAAACAGTATTTAATATAGTGCAAAAGAGCTTCTGTAAAATTAAGACTTTAAAAAATACAGGCGATCAAATCAGCACTTTTTATAAGTTCATAACTACTTACATTGTTCCTAATTACAGTATGAACTCGTAAAAACTGTCCATTTGACCATCCGTATTTTTTTAAGCACAACTTTTACAGAACTTTTATATAAACTAAATTAAATCTTATTTATACACAGATACCTCCATATACTTACTCAGAAATAAAATTGGCCAAACATATTTTAAATCATCATTTGAAAAGTCATATTTGTATGCAACTGTATGGGGAAAAAAATCATGTTCTTAATTATCTAGCCATGACTATATGTCTGCATTGTTTGTGTGAGGTGTGCAATAAAGAGTATTTGTATTGTATTGTAAGTATGTACAAAGTCTTCCTTCAATATCATCATACTTATTACCCCCGCCGCGGTGGTGCAGCGTGTCGGGTATGTTCGCGGAAGCTCGTGTCTGCGAGCTGCGGTGCGGCGTCGCAACGCAGACATGTGGCTGGCCACGCCCTATGAGGGTATGAAGACTATGAAGGCGGCTTCGATGTTGCGCCGTATTCGCGAGAGTCCCAACAACAGCATCTTTGCCGTGATTGTCGATCAGATCGACTGCCCCATACTGCACCACGCGAGAGAAACACGCCCCTCCTACCGAGCGACCTTGGTCCGCACCGACCGTGTAGACAGTTGTTTGTAGTAAAATTTCATACTAAAGCGGTCGGTGCCGACCAAGGTCGCTCGGTCGGAGGGGCGTGTTGGCGACCGTCTAGCAGGGGCTTTTGACGAAAAGATGTGCCGTAGCTTCCCGAACGCTGCCCAGCCGAGTCGGATACGACGATTGACCTCTTTCTCGAAGTTGAATCTAAATCATCATCATAAATTTAAGAGCCGGGCTCTTGTCGGTGGACTAATCGCCATTCTGTTATTTTCTCTGCAACTGTTTTGAGCTCTTGATACGACCTTGCATTAACTTTCTCTTTAGCTCTTTACTTAATTGTCATGTCGTATCAGGTGCCCCAACATTGTTCCCCTTCTGTTTTCAATAGTTTTAGTAGATATCTCCTTTCTCCTATCAGATTTAAAACCTCTTCGTTTGTTCTTCTTTCTGTCCAACTAATACCTTCCATCCTTCTCCATGCCCACATTTCGAATGCGTTCAGTCTCTCTCTATCACGCTGGGTCCATAGTCCACGTCTCGCTTCCGTACAACGCTGTGCTCCAGATGTAAGTAGGTCTTAATAAATCGTTTCCTGATATTTCGATATATGTTCGCCTTTAATTTCTGCTTTTTGGCATTGAAAGCGTTTTTGGCCATGGCTATGCGTGCGATGATATCCAAAGTGCATCTGGAGTCACAGGTTATAATGCTGCCTAAGTATTTAAATCTTTTGACTCGTTCGATGGCTGAACCTCTAATTGTTATGGGATCTATTATTTGGTTTGTCTTGGATGCAATTAATGTATTGGTCTTATTTATATTTATTATTAGGCTGAAATCTGTGAAAATAAGGTCCATTTCTGCTACCAGCTGTTCAAGTTGTGCAGAGTTTTCGGCTACCGCTGCGATGCCTTCAGCAAATCTTACAAAGTAAAACTTCTCGCCATTAATTTTAACACCGCCTTTTTCTGAATCCAAAATTTGTCGCATGGCGGTTTCAATGAATATATTAAACATCAAAGGCGAGAGTGGACAACCCTGCCGTACATTACACCCTGTTTTATTTTGGCTCTTCCTTTCTCCTGTCCTATTTCTACTATGGTTTCCTGATCCTTATATAGTGCATGATGTATAATTCGCCTGTCTCTATAATCTACGCCTATTGTACGCAGAATGTTCATCTGCCCGAGGTACCTACCTAATATATACAACGTGTCCCAAAACTCAACGATAAGCCGGCACCAGAGGATGGAGCTACTTATTTAGATATATTTTTTTCCTTATTTTTTCTCGACTAATCATAAGCAGCTCCATCCTGGTGCCGGCTTATCGTTGAGTTTTGGGACACGTTGTATAACTGCCTATAACTTCGACCGTAAAGCGTCCGATTGTAATGGGACATGATCTTAAGAGGGTATCCTAGCAGCGTTTTTCCATACAAACGTATTCCCCTATTTCCTTCCTGGTTTATCCCTCTAGAGGACTCGTTTTTTTTTTATAAAATCTAGGTGTACTGTATGTATGCCCCTGTCATTTACTTTTTTTTTTAGTTTTTCCCAAAAATTAATTACCAAAACAGATACGAATTTTCGAAAACCTAAAAAATGCCCCATTTTTACTGTCATATTCAGATGACTACCAGACAAATATGAAAAGTTTTTACGCTAAAACAAAATAATAGAAACATAGATCTACTCTTCCTCTAAATTTCAACACCAAACATAATTGAATCGGCGCAGGTTTGGCGGAGAAAACAGGGGAATAAAAAGCATCGATCTTGTCAAGATTTTGTAGTGAAAATCGGTCTGAGCTGCGGTTGTCCCTATCGCGCATCGCACGCGGTCGCTTGGGCGCAACGCGATGGCAATAGGTAGTTTGTACAAATACCTATTTCTCAATTTTGTCGCAGACCGACTACGCTCTTAAGGGTTTCTGTTGTTAGACATAAAAAATAGTGCGAGTAGAACATTTTTCATACAAAGTCTCTAATCGTTTAATTTTTTTTCAATTACCTATATTTCTAATTAAATAAAAAATATCATCATACCTTTTACCGTTATTCCTGGTTGTGCCCTAAACAAGCCCGGGATCCGCTTTGACACCTAATGCCAAGATTTGGCATAGGCACCCTTCCGGGTCATGGCTGTTCGTATGACTGAATGTCCAAATGGTTCTATTACCTATGTGCTAAATAATACGAGTGTCAAAATACACAACAGACATATAATACGATTGTTTGAAAGAACGCTTGTTATATCTATATATATAATAAAGCTGAAGAGGGTCGAAAGTCTGTACATTAAAGATATTCTAAAAAAAATTGGCTAGGTATACTTAAAATCGATAACAGAACACGTTCAAACAGTTTTTAGAATTTTTGTATGTCTGTCTGTTTATCTGTTTGTCTGTTTATGTGACCGCGCATCACGTGAAAACGGCTGAACCGATTAAGATGAAATTTGACATAGAGATAGTTTGAGTCCTGGGGAAGGACTATGGGTAGTTTTTATCCTGACAATCAACCCCTAAGGGGATGAAATGGGGGGTGGAAATTTGTATGGAGCTACTTAAACAGCTGCACCGATTTGGATAACATTTAGTATATAATTAGTTTGAGTCCCGGGGAAGGTCAAATGATAGTTTTTATCCCGAAAATCTTCCCTATAGGGGGTAAAATGGAGGGGTGAAAATTTGGATGTAATTCATTTTGATAAAATTTGGTTTTGAGGTAGTTTAAGTTCTGGGGAAGGACAATTGGATAGTTTTTATTCTGGAAATCTTCTCCTAAGGGGGTGAAATGGGGGGTGAAATTTTGGATGGACTCCGTTTAGACCAAATTTGGTATATATATAGTTTGAGTCCCGGAGAATGACAATGGATAGTTTGAATCCCGAAAATTATCCCCCAAGGGGATGAAATAGGGATGAAAATGTGGATAAATCCCATTTAGTTAAAATTTGGTATAGAGATAGAAGGAGTCCCAGGGAAGGACAAAACATAGTTTTCATCCTGACAAATCATCTCCTGAGTGGGTGAAAATTTGGATAGAACCGATTTAGATGAAATTTGGTATGGAGATAGTTATGAGTCCTGGGGAAGGACTTAACATAATTTTAAGTCCAGAAATCATCTCCTAAAGGGGTGAAATGGGGTATGAAAATTTGGATGGAACCCATTTACGGTATAGCGAGTTGGAGTCTTGGGGAAGGACATAGGATAGTTTACTCCCGAAAATCATCCCTTAAGGGAGTGTAATTGGGGGTGAAAATTTGTTTGTGACCCATTTTGATGAAATTTGGTTGAACGATAGTTTGAGTCCCGGAGTGAGACAACGGATAGTTTTAATCCCGAAAATCATCCCCTCAGGGATGAAATAGGGGGTGAAAATTTGGATAAAGCCCATTTAGATGAAAGGTATAGAGATAGAAAGAGTCCTAGGGAAGGACAATGCATAGTTTTAATCCCGAAAAATCGTTTCCTAAAGTGGTGAAATGAGGGTTGAAAATTTCAATAGAACCCATTTAGATGAAATTTGGTATAGAGAGAGGTCTCAGTCCAAGGAAAGAACATAGAGTAATTTTTATTCCGGAACACATGAAAGGAGGAAATAAGGAGAACATAATAAGGGGGTGAGAAATGGTGGATGAAAATTTGGATTGAACCCATTTACGGTATAGCGATAGTTAAGGTAGGACATAGGATAGTTTTATCCCGAAAATCATCCCCTAAGGGGGTGTAATTGGGGGTGGAAATTTGTTTGTGACACATTTTGATAAAATTTGGTTGAAAGATAGTTTGAGTCCTGGAAAAGGACATATGATAGTTTCTATTCCGGAAATCATCCCCTAAGGGGGTGAAATGGGGGTGAAAATTTGGATGTAGCCCATTTAGATGAAATTTGGTATAGAGATAGTTTGAGTCCTGGAGCATTCTCCAAGGAGGTGAAATAGAGGGTGAAAAATTGGATGGAACCCATTTACGGTATAGCGGTAGTTGGGAGTCCTGGGAAATAGGAACATTACATAGGTAAATATATGTATGTGACGTTCCAAGGGTAAAGGTACCTTATACGTAGGCGGTAGTTTCGAAGATGTTTTCTAAAACGGGGTAAAAAAGACGTTTTATTATGGCTATTTTGAAAACTATTAGATGTAACATTTTGTTGACGTATCTTTATTTTTAGTATAAAATATTTAAATTACAAGTCAGTTAATTTAGTCCTACGGTTTAGTAGAAATGATCCTTACGGCCGCGTGATATGAAAATATGCAAAATAATACTGAAAAAAGCCTACATGCATCTATTATGGTGAGGCGGGTCATAGAAACCAAGTTTGCGGCGGAGTTTATTTTGTAAAAAAAAGCGTTCGGAGTAAGTAAAGTAACTCTGTCTGTCTGTTACCTTTTCATGCTTAAACCGCTGAACCGATTGAGATGAAATTTGGTGTAGAGATACTTTGAATTCCGGGGCCTTCCCAAAGAATCCTTACTAAAGATAGTTTTTATCTGGAAATTCATCACCTAAGGGGGTGTAAAGGAGGGAGAAAGTTACGATATAAACGAGTTCCGCGCGGACGAAGTCGCGGGCAAAAGCTAGTACATTAATAGTCATAATCATAAAGATAATTTGTCAGAACGAGCCAGTATCTAAATATACTAATTGTTTCAAAGTGCAAGTGTTTAGAACGATCGAGTGTCAGAATGTATACTTACAATCATAATGACATCTTTGATATGTGTAGGTACTGGCCACCGCGCTCTCGCGGCAAGTTTGACTTTATGAATGCCAAAGCTGTCATGTAAAATACATTAAACTGTCTGGTGTGTTTTGGAATAATAAAATATGCAAATATATGTTTACTTATGAGTTTATTATATAATTACTCCATCAAATGGTAGCAGAGCGTGATTTGCACAACTGTAAGTAAACAATACGTAAAATGGCATCGACGAGTTATCGAAATATTGAACCGCTGACCAAGTCAAACTATGACACATGGTGCTTACAAGCGCAAGCTGTCCTAATTAAAAATGATTATTGGGATATCGTAAGCGGCGAGAAAACATTGCCGCCCAGCGCCGATGCGGCGGCGAAGTTAGCGTTCGACAAGGAGGATTTGAAGGCAAAAGCTGAAATTTTACTTTTGTTGTCACCTTCCGAGCTGAAACAAATAAAGATCTGCCCGTCATCTAAAGCAGTATGGGACAAATTAAAAGCCACGTATCAGAGCACCGGGCCTGCGAGGAAAGCGACCTTGCTTAAGCAATTGGTTCTGAAGCGAATGACAACTAATGAAGACATCCGTGATCACATAAATAATTTTATGGATATTGTGGACAAGCTCGCCGATATGGATATAAAAATACCGCCAGAATTGCTAAGCATAATGTTACTCTACAGTTTGCCTACGTCATTTGAAAACTTTCGTATAGCCATAGAATCCAGAGACACATTGCCCAATCCTGACGTCCTGAAAGTTAAAATTCTTGAGGAATACCAGGCCAGGAATGGTAGTGAACAAGCCGAAAGCTCTGAAGCATACCACTTTAAGAAAGGTAAACAAAAACCATTCTGCAAGAGCTGTAAAAAGAAAGGGCATACTACCGAGGCATGTTGGGACAACAAAAAGAAAACCGCAGATGAGAAATCAAAAGAAAACCAGTACAGAAATTACAATATCTGTCTGAGTACCGCACATTCAAGCGTCAATGAAGATGTATGGTGTCTTGATAGTGGATGCTCGTCTCATATGTGTGGCGCCAAGCCGCTGTTTTCCACCCTGACTCCTCAAAACGGCAGCCTGATGTTGGCATCTAACAAATACACAAGTCAGATAGAAGGAAAGGGAAGAGTAACAGTAAACACAGACAAAGAAGGTTACAATTTCAATGACACCTTATTTGTTCCTGATGTGTCAGTAAATTTGCTATCCGTAGGCAAAATAGCAGATAGAGGAAACAAAGTCGTTTTCGAAAAAGACAAAGCTTATATAGTGGAGAAGAACGGCGAAGTAACACTGACGGCACAGAGAAAAGATGGACTGTACTACCTTCAATTCAAGAAAGATGAAACTGCTAATTACTCACCAAAAGAGCACAGTGACGTCATGGAATGGCACCGTAAACTGGGCCACATAAATGAAAGGGATCTGAATAGGATGGCTACAGACAACCTTATGTACGGACTGAACCTGGTTAACGAAAAATTAGAAACCTGCGAGACCTGCATCAAGGGCAAACTTTCTAGATCACCATTCCCAAGATATGACGATCTCTACACAACGGAACCGCTAGAAATCATCCATAGCGACGTATGTGGACCTTTTGAGTGTGAAACACTGGCAGGCTTAAGATACTATGTCACCTTTATCGATGATTTAACTCGATATTGCCACGTATATTTCATCAAAAAGAAAAGTGACGTATTCAAGACTTTCCAAAATTACAAAAACGAAGTCGAGACGTTCCTGAATAAGAAAATAAGACATCTGCAATCTGACAATGGGACTGAATACCGAAATAAACAATTCGACGACTTCCTCAAATCTCATGGCATCCAAAGAAGATTAACTACAGTCTATACCCTTCAACAAAATGGGATAAGTGAGAGAAAAAACCGCTCATTACTGGATAAAGCGAGATGCCTGCTGATCGATGCTAACGCTCCAAAAAAGCTCTGGGCGGAAGCAGTATCTACTGCTAACTACCTCATAAATCGAAGCCCTTCAAAAGCTTTAAAAGGTAACGTACCATTCAAGAAATGGACAGGACGAATACCATCCGGCAATCATCTTCACATCTTCGGCAGGAAAACTTTTATCTTAAAAAAGAACAGACGAGGAAAGTTGACACCAAAAACCAAAGAGGGAATATTTATGGGCTACTCGTTAACCTCAAAAGGTTACAGAGTGTACATACCTGAAGATGATGATGTGGTTATAAGCCGAGATATCAAAGTCACTGAAAACATGTACTTTGAAAACAAAGATTCAAACTACGAAAGCCTTGTGAATGAAGAGGAGCGTTGCACGAACAAATCTGTAATAAGAGAGGAAAACAAACCAACAAATGAAAACAATATCAGGCAAATAGAAATTGAAATTACAGAGCAGAGAAAGGAAAATGAAGAAATTGACGAAATGGAGACATTCGACGATGCTTCTGAGATCGAAGACTTACCAGAAAGTGGACGACCACAAAGAGCAAGGCACCCACCTTCATGGACAAAAGATTTCTTATTAGGTGAGAATGAGGAAGGTCATTTACTCACCGAGATCTGCAACATGTCTGACGGAAATGAAAATGAAGAATACTGGCATGACGCTATCAAAGCTGAAATCCGTGCACACATTAAAAATGGTACATGGAAAATTGAAAAGAGAAGCAAAGATACGAAACTTGTGGACTATAAGATGGTTTTAAGAAACAAAGTTGGACCCGACAACAACGTCAGAAGAAAAGCCAGGCTTGTTGCAAGAGGCTTCACACAACGACCAGGAATAGACTACAACGAAACTTATGCTCCCGTAGCTAAATTAAGCTCGATTAGATCTGTCATTGGCATAGCCGTAGAAGAAGGGTTACAATTAAACCAAATGGATGTTACTACAGCATACCTTAATGGTGAAATACAAGAGAACATCTTCATGAAACTACCGGAGTATGTTGAACAGTATGTTACAGAGATAATGGTAGAGGCATGTGACGAAGATGATTTAACTTTATACAACAAGGCAAAGATGATGCTAGAAGATATAAAGAGCGTAGAAGAAGAGAAAGTATGTCATCTCACAAAGGCTATCTACGGTTTAAAACAAGCGGGAAGGCAGTGGTATACTAAATTAGATACAGAGCTAAAGAAACTCGGATTCAAAGCATCAAAGGCTGATCCATGCATTTACATAATGTCGAAAGGAGGAGAAAAGGTGATTATCGCCATATATGTAGATGATCTACTTATAGCCTATTCTTGCCCGAGAAAACTTGCTGAAATTAAGGAGTTATTAAACGAAAAATTTGAAATGAAATATCTGGGAAGACCAAAGAGACTCATCGGCATTGTTGGATTTCGTATGTTGGTATGTCCGACTTTAATCTGTTGTCGTGTCTATACTCGCGATTCCTATACCTACATCATCCCTTTCCAACATGCGCACTGATATATCGCTTCGTCCTTGTCACATACACGACGTGTGCGCAACGCTCGCCCCACCTGGCGAGAGTAAAGTGTTGTTGAATTCTCTCCTGCGTGCGTGTAACATCCTCCGCTGATAAAAGACAATAAATCTTATTAAATCCGCCGCAAATCTCTGTACATCGTTTGAAAACTATATATGCTGTCAGCTCAGCATTAAAAGGTGTTCGACTGTTCGTGAAGTGAAGGTGTTTTTGGACAATTTGGGATTGCGCTGCGCGCCCCACACGAGCACATGGTGTGCCACGAAACGCTAGCGTGAAGGAGGAGTTCACCCAAATCACAAGTAAGTGCGCATGGCTCCTATAACCTTCTGTTAGCTGATTCATCCACCTGTTCCGATTTCCAAAGGCAGCTAACTTTCCTGCACAATTTCGCATCAAGTAGCTACGACAATAGACCACACGGTTGGATACCTACATACAGTCCACTAACGCGCTAATCTCTGAAAAGGGAAACTAGAAAGCGCACCGCAAATTAAAACACCCTTGCAGGGCGTGATCAAAATTCAATTCTGTACGCCCCAAGTTTTGGTCCTTCGAACCGGATAATTATATTTCATTCCCAACCTAGGATTTATATCTATTTAAAGTAGCTTCTTGACATTATATTATATAATTTACCCATAGATACGTAAAATCTATGTACTTCGCATCATATCATCGTATCATTATTCTATAGATACTAACATTTCAGCAACGCATTAACGATTCTTAGTTTTCAATTGATGTACACGTCACAAATACATGCTATTGTTCACACTGGCACGGGAGCGCTGACGAGTTTCGTTCATATCTACCCGCTTTTATTTCGTTCTAATCTTTTCTCGAACTACCGCGTGCCGCGCGCTCCGATCTGTGCCGTCAATAGGTACCTATACGGTCATCGCTTAACCTACTTTGTAGACGGAGAGTTAAACCGCCTTATTCTCACAAACTGTTTCTTTTTTGTAACACATTTCCTTTGTATACTTTTATTTCCCGCGATTCGTGTTACATACCTACATCTATTTTAACCGCACTTCTATTTCCGCGACTTTTGTCAAACATTTAGGTATATTACCGCTTTTTCCCGCGACTTGTGTTTACGAGTAGGTACTCACATTTATTTAACCGCACTTTTATTTCCGCGACTTTTGTCAAACATTTATTATTACCGCTTTTTCCCGCGACTTGTGTTTACGAGTAGGTACTCACAGTTATTTAACCGCATCGTTATTCCCGTAAATCGTGTTTACGGACATTTATTTGAACCGCATTTTTATACCCGCAAATCGTGTTTACTTATATTTTATTTGTGTGGGCTAAGTTTTATAGTCACACTCAACGCGCAACATCATGCCACCGAAAAAAGACCCTAAAGACGAGGCGACTAGGGACCCCGCCCAGAATGAACTAGTTATTTTAGAAGCTAAGCGCAGTGCCTTCTTCACCCGCTTACAAACCATATACAAATTGTCGGTTAAGGCGTACGAAGACGAAATTCAACGTAAAACGTTCTTAAATAGCGTATCAAATCTAGACCAATTGCGATCAGATTTTGAGCGTGTTTTAGACTCGTACAATGAATGCGTTTTACGATTAACGCCTGATGCAACCGCTAATTATCAGTCCTGGATCGCGTTTGAGGATATGTATTGTCAAATCAAACGCATTCAGTCTGAAATCGAAAGTTCGCCAGAGTCTCAGCGGCCTTTGCATTCCGCTCTGAAGCAAAATCTCCCGCCTATGCAGCTAATGGAATTTAATGGCGACCTTCGTAATTGGCCATTATTCTATGAACAATTTAAAAGTGTGATTCATAACAACTCACGCTTAACAGATAGCGAACGCATTCAGTTCCTAGTAGGTAAACTGACTGATAAGGCTAGGTCGGTATGCGCGGGGCTGCCAGCCACAGGGGAAAACTATCCCATAATTTGGCAAGCGCTCGTTGATAAATATGAAGACAAACGCGCCATGGCAGCCGGCTATATTAATCAGCTATTAGACTTTAAACCCATAGCGAATGGGTCCGCTTCTAATTTGGAGTATTTTCTATGTAATTTCGACGCCTCCGTTAAGGCGTTTAAAGCGCTTAAATTACAAGATTTAGCAGATTTTTTGTTCTTGCATATCGCATTACAAAAACTAGATCCCGAATCGATAAAATTATTTGAGATGTTTTATCGCAAGGAAACGTGTCCTTCGTACAAAAATCTTATTGATTTCGTCAAAGAACAATCCAGGGTTGCATCGCATTCGACAACAAAACAAACATTTTCACAATCACAACCGAGATCTAATAACAATAAAAATATACCGCTACCAAAAAACAATTCGACGAAAACATTCGTTAATACGCAAACGCCCGCGATTGATTCTTGTTTGTTGTGTAAAACTAATAAACACGAACACTTATATCAGTGTGCCGCCTTTACAAAAATGTCCCCGTACGAAAGATTTGATTTTGTAAAAACTAATTCCGTGTGTAACAATTGCCTTAGTTATAAACACAAATTTTCCGCTTGTATGTCACACAGAACGTGTAGTATATGTAATGCACAGCACCACACGTTATTACATTTTAATCCGCCGCATAAACAAACTTATTTACCTAACTCGCATCAAACCAGTACCAACACTTTTGTTGACAAGGCGAATTCCACACCGCGGCCTAGCAGTAGTAACGGGGTGGCAAGCAATTTGCAATCTTATCACCCGGCCGATAGGGTTGATAATGGTTTGAGGCATGACTCAACGTTGAATCATTTGTCGGCTCGGAGTGCAAATGATGATGATAACTTGAGAACGCTTATGCATAAAACAACCTTATTAGGGACCGCAAAAATTCGACTTTATGACGCAAGCGGTAAGGTTCATTATGCAAGGATTCTGGTCGATCCTGGAAGCCAATCTGATTATATAACACTCGAGTGTTGTAATCGATTAGCGCTACCGATTTCGAACCAGAATCGTTTTGCCAGGGTTCTAGGTATTGGGGGTTCGTCCCAAAAAATACTTGGGATGTCAATAGTGCAATTTAGTTCCCGATTCGACAGTAATGGCGATAACTCTTACACTATTCAGCCTCTGGTGGTGGAATCCATTACGTCACACTTGCCTGACTCGCCTATCGACATATCTTTGTTTGATTGTTTTAAGAATATACCTTTGGCCGATGATTGTTTTAATGAGCCCGGGCCCATTGATATGCTTATAGGAGCAAATTTATTCTGTGACATCTTACTTTCTGACAAAGTCCGAAGTGCCGGCTTGCCTTCGGCTTTGGAAACCACCCTGGGTTACGTCATAATGGGGGACGTCACTGTGACGTCACCTCCGCGCGCGACTCGTGCTCTCTGTGCGTTTACGCACGAACCGCTTAACCAAACTTTGGAAAAGTTTTGGAACTTGGAGGAAGTACCCTCAAAGAAATTTCTACGTCCCGATGACAAGGGATGTGAACAAATATTTACCGCAACGACGACGCGTAACGATAATGGTTCTTACGCAGTCGATCTTCCCTTCAAGCAAACGCCAGATAATCTGGGCAATTCTTTTGTAACCGCTAAAAGAAGATTTTCGATGCTCGAAAATAATTTCTTAAAATACCCGCAACTCCGCGACAAATATGATGACGTCATTCGGAATTACCTGGATAAGGGGATTATTTCTTTGGTTCCGCCCGAAGAGTCCTCAACGCCAGGGTTTTGTATACCTCACCACCCGGTCATCCGGAACGACAAATCCACGACAAAAATCCGCCAAGTTCTGGACGGCAGCTGCAAATCTGACAGTGGACTGTCATTAAACGACATCCTACATACCGGCTGTAATTTGCAAGCAGACATTTTTCACATTCTTTTGAATGTTCGCATATTCCGCGTTGCCTTTTTTGCTGACGTCCGCCAAATGTACTTATGCATAGAAGTACATCCGCACCACCGCTCTTTTCAACGATTTTTGTATCGCTTTTCGCCTGAAGTACCTTTGGAGATGTATAATTTTAACCGGGTCTGTATTGGACTCCGGTCTTCGCCATTCCTCGCGCTTCGCACGCTCCGCCAGCTCGCTAGTGACAAACGCGAGAAATTCCCGCACGCTGCCGCCGTTCTCGAAGGGGACGTTTACATGGATGATCTAGCTTCCTCTGCTTCTTCGTCCGAGGAAGCAGTTGCGATAGCGAATCAACTAATCAGTCTCTTCGAGGCTGGCGGGTTTGATCTGGTCAAATGGACTAGCAACTCTCCGCAGTTGCTAGAGCACATTCCCATATCTCACCGCCAGTCGGAAGACGTCTCCTTCGGTGACGGCGACACTTTGAAGATTCTTGGTCTTCGACGGCTTCCCGCTTCGGATGAATTTGTCTTTGACGTTTCTCCTCCGCAACTCAGTGGCACGAAACGTTCTATTCTTTCAGCTACTGCTCGTTTGTATGACGTGCTAGCACTCGTCGGCCCTGTCATACCTTATTCCAAGTTTCCTTTAAAGGAACTATGGCTCTTAAGGATGGATTGGGACGATTTGCCACCACCGCACATATCGCATTTATGGGAGCAGTTCATCAGTGAGCTTCCACTGATTTCAGCTCTTAAATTTCCGCGTCAATTCGGTGTCGAGCTTGACGATGTTTTGTCTCAGCGTCATCCAATTGCGGATACGTTTGCATTTTCTGACTCTGAAGTTGTCTTATGTTGGGTGCACTCTTCACCTCACAGATTCTCAACTTTTGTAGCGAATCGCATTGCTCAATATCAAAATAATTTTGCAGCTTCTAAAGCTTACCTAAATGAGCTTCACACGTTTCTTCAGTCTGATCCGTATTATACGCATTTCAAGGAAGAACTTGCAAAAAGTCGAATTACTTGGCGTATGAGCCCCCCAAACTCGCCTCATTTTGGAGGCATTTGGGGAGGTAACATTAAATGCTTTAAAACTCATCTTCATCGTGTTCAAATCCTGACATACAAAAAATTACTTACCGTGCTTACTCAGATCGAAGCAATTCTTAATAGCCGCCCTCTTTATATACTAAGTTCTGACCCGTCAGAACCCACCGCGCTAACGCCAGCTCATTTCATGTCAACCTCGCCGTTGCCGCGTTTGCCCGCCGCCGACTTAAGCCAGGAGCGACCGAATCAATTAACTCGTTTTTCAATGCTAGACTCGCTTGTCCAATCATTCTGGAAACGGTTCCGAGTTGAGTATCTTCACAACTTACAAAGCAGAGAGAAATGGAATACTCCAGACAAGCCGATAGCGGTGGGAACAATAGTTTTAATAAACGTTGCTAACGCGCCACCCTTGCAGTGGCCGCTCGGAATAATAACTCGTGTATTCCCTGGGCGAGACGGTGTTGTCCGCGTTGCTGAAGTGCGGACCCGCAACGGTACGCTCGAGCGACCGATCGTTCGGCTGTGCCCGCTGCCTACGCAGTAGGGTTGCCACCACATACATATCTATGTATACATATATATATTTTAAGTTACCATAAATAGTAATTCTTTTAGTATAATTACCTAATGATAGGTAAATTGTATACTTCGCTTGTTTTTAGTTATATGGTGCGATATCATCTTTTCCTATGTACATCCATATGTATATAATTATTATTTTTCTCTTTGAAGGGAACCCTTCAAGCCGGGGGAGATGTTGGATTTCGTATGTTGGTATGTCCGACTTTAATCTGTTGTCGTGTCTATACTCGCGATTCCTATACCTACATCATCCCTTTCCAACATGCGCACTGATATATCGCTTCGTCCTTGTCACATACACGACGTGTGCGCAACGCTCGCCCCACCTGGCGAGAGTAAAGTGTTGTTGAATTCTCTCCTGCGTGCGTGTAACATCCTCCGCTGATAAAAGACAATAAATCTTATTAAATCCGCCGCAAATCTCTGTACATCGTTTGAAAACTATATATGCTGTCAGCTCAGCATTAAAAGGTGTTCGACTGTTCGTGAAGTGAAGGTGTTTTTGGACAATTTGGGATTGCGCTGCGCGCCCCACACGAGCACATGGTGTGCCACGAAACGCTAGCGTGAAGGAGGAGTTCACCCAAATCACAAGTAAGTGCGCATGGCTCCTATAACCTTCTGTTAGCTGATTCATCCACCTGTTCCGATTTCCAAAGGCAGCTAACTTTCCTGCACAATTTCGCATCAAGTAGCTACGACAATAGACCACACGGTTGGATACCTACATACAGTCCACTAACGCGCTAATCTCTGAAAAGGGAAACTAGAAAGCGCACCGCAAATTAAAACACCCTTGCAGGGCGTGATCAAAATTCAATTCTGTACGCCCCAGGCATAGATGTAGTATACAAGAAGGATGAAATTGAAATCAACCAACAAAAGTTCGTGGAAGATACTCTCAAAAAATTCAGAATGGACGATTGTAAACCAGCATCTACGCCCATGGAGCCTAGTCTCAAACTAAAGAGGAGTGAAGGAGACGAATCTCAACGCTCTCAGCTTCCTTATAAAAATCTAATAGGTACGCTTATGTATCTGGCAGTCGCAACTCGACCCGACATAATGTTTGCCATAAGCTATCTTTCACAGTTCAATGACTGCTATAACGAAGAGCACTTCAAGTGTGCTAAAAGAGTGCTTCGTTATTTAAAGTCGACTAAGAGTGTCGGCTTGATATTTAAGAGAACGGGTAATAAATTGTACGGCATGGCAGATGCGGATTGGGGCGCATGTAAACTCGATCGCAAATCGTTCTCAGGCTACGTTTTTAAATATGCGGGAACAGCTGTAAGCTGGATGGCTAAGAAACAAAAGAGCATCGCTTTATCTACTGCTGAGTCAGAATACGTTGCATTGACCGAAGCTGCAAAAGAAGCAATCCACTTGAAAAACCTGTTTAAGGATTTGGGAACAGACTTCGAACGCATACTTATTCTAAATGACAACCAAGCAGCGCTGAAACTAAGTCAAAACTCAATGGTTACCGCAAAGTCGAAACACATTGATTTAAAAATGCACTTCATAAGGAATTGTATCCAAGATGGATCTGTAGAGGTCAAGTATCTGCAAACCGAAGACATGGAGGCAGACCTGCTGACCAAAGCCCTAGCTGGCCCACGACTGCAAAAACTACGCAGCAGACTAGGAATCTTCTGATGGCCACGACACCGCCGTGAAGAGGAGTGTAGGTACTGGCCACCGCGCTCTCGCGGCAAGTTTGACTTTATGAATGCCAAAGCTGTCATGTAAAATACATTAAACTGTCTGGTGTGTTTTGGAATAATAAAATATGCAAATATATGTTTACTTATGAGTTTATTATATAATTACTCCATCAATATGCCTAATGAGAGTCGAAATGTACAGTTTGTATCAGTGTCATAATGACTAATACTAATGATAATGATGTATTGTTTGTTATCATGGAGTTAGTTATCCGTAAATAGTCATTAAAAACTCTTTGGACTATGCTAACAATTTACTTCATGCCTATCCACTCACTTGCTTTCGGATTTTAAAATACTGGCATTTGTTTAATTCAAAAACCATATTTATTATAACCATTAAACGAGCTATATTTGTATATATTAGAGATGCGCCGAATATGGGTTTTACCGAATACGAATATTCGGCCGAATTTTCGGTCCAGCTTTTGCCGAACCGAATATTCGGCCAAATAATTCGGTTCAAAGGAATTCCTTATGCCTTAACCAGCCGTTCCAAAACAGACTCATTTTTCAGTGGTAAAAATCTTGTTGATTTTTAAGTGAAACATTTATACTAAAGGTAGTTAAATAACAATAAGAATCCTTTTTAGAATAATAATTTCACAGGATAATTGTTACATAATGACTATGTTACATTCTTACAACTTGCAGACAAAAAACCTGCAAAATTATTCGGTAAATATTCGGCATTTGAACCGAATAATTCGGCCGAATAACGAACATTGAAAAACCTGCCGAATATGCCGAATACCGTTATATTTACCGAATATTCGGCGCATCTCTAGTATATATATATTTGCAATCACGTTCTAGGAAACGGCTCTAACGATTTCGATGAAATTCAGAATACAGGCTTTTACGGGGGCGAGAAATCGATCTACATCATGTCCGGGAAAAATCGTTTTCTCTGTATTTTCTCCATTATCACCCGAGCAGAGCTCGGTCGCCCTGGGACTGCCGCAATAAACAATTAGATTGGGACAATATTACACCTGGGAAAAGTTATTATTATTTACTTTATCGACTTTCATCTGTCCTTGCTTGCATGTCACACACAACACTTGCTGCTTTTGAAGTACATGATGACTAGCTACTGACTTGAGTCACAACTCAAGTCAGTAGCTAGTCATCATGTACTTCACTACAAAATGCTTCCTAAGGAGAAAAAAAAAATCTGATTGGCAATCGGATAATTGTTTTCTTAAGTTGGCCTATATTTTACGATTTTAACAAAATAATGGGGTCTTTTTATTATTTATAGTACCTATATATCCCAATTATTCATAGGTAGGTACATAGATTTTTGCCATTATAAGAATCAGTTATTTTGTCAATTACATGATTACTTAGTCATTTAAATGTTGTAACATTTATATATTTTATCTCTGACATAATTTGACGTAAACACATTGTAAAATGTTAACATTCTGACAAAAAGCTAAGGTACATAAGTTCCGAAAAACTCATTGCTACGATCCGGGATTCGAACCCACGACCGCCGCTTGATAGCCGCTTGCCTGAACAACTAGGTTACCGTACGTAGCTTCATTAGGCTACCGTATTCTAATCTTAGTTTAAAGCAACAGAAATTAGTTTCCGACCTAGATATAGCGGAAAGAGTCGGATCTGCAAAACAGATGGGGGAATGGCGGTCAGCGGGCAATGCCAGTCAGGTCCTTCCAACTTCCACAAACATTTCGCTATCGCTACTTAACTAGTGCAGGGGTTACACCCCTTCATCCATGAAAATGGTCGCACCTGAGAAAGTAATACTAAACTTATGAGAATTGATTTGGACCATAGTTGGGTGACCCTGGACTATAATTGTGTAGTTTTACGGTACATGTTTTTAATATATTGTCTCTCTTTGCAACTGCTTTGTTTGTGTGAGGTGCAATATACACCGTGTTTTTTTTGATTTCCGTTAATTTCGACACGATGTTCGGTTCATTAACAGAAGCTACCTGGTATGTTGCTTTTTGTTAAATTCAAAAAAAATTTTTTTTTTCATTTTTCTTACAAACTAAATCAATATTACAGTGTGGGAGGGCTCTAACACTTAATCTCAATTAACACAAAGTTAATTTTCACCTACGACAGCACTTGTGAACACATGGCTCAGTGGTAAATAGTTTGCTTATGGAGTGAGGGGTCCCAGGTTCAATGATGTACTATACTGACGAAAATTAAAACGTAAATAAAATAAAGGACCCTTCACACTGATTCGGTCATTAAATTGATTTATTGAATACTTATCTGAAAAATAGTAAGAATTAAGACACTAGTTTCTTAGAGAAATTAGTTCCATTTAACCTGAGGATTATTCCCTTAAAGTTAACGGAAATCAAAAGAAAACACGGTGTAGAGTATTTGTATTGTACTGTAATGTGGATTTAAAATTTAGGGTTTCTTATTATGCATTTATGACCTACTTGTTGAAAACCAAAAATCTCTATTTTGCAGATCTATCCGACTCTTTTAAAATAATTGGGACCGTTTTAATGAGAAACAAACTACGTTTGCATGGATAGTCGACCGTACTGGGGTCTGTTAATTATCATTTTTAAAATGTCTTGATTTAAATGCATACTCTGGCTATTAATACTATAAAGAGGTATCTGTCCCATTCATTTGGTTTAGGAAAAGAAGGTCCCATTACCAAAACGTCCCTTTTTCAAAAAGTCCTATTCCTTTCACAAAAGGTCCCTCTTGTAAAAGTCCTTACGCTGAACGTCCCTTCCGCATAACGGCCCTTTCGTAAAACGCCCCATTCGCAAAAGATCCCGTCTAAGGCGTCTACAAAATAATCGCATTAAGTACAGCGAAACTAGGCCTCTTCTCATGGATTTAAAGAGAGAGATGGATGTGTATGCCATGTGTACAAGAGATGAATCTACTAAGTAATAAAAATGAACTTTATGTCTAAAGCCCTCCACAAACCGATCGCGGTTACGGCGCGAACGCGGGTCGAGCGCGGGCCCGCGCGAATTGACAACATTTCATTATTCTAAGTCCATGATTTGACTAGCTCCTTGTATTTGACTCGAAAAGAGGAACACGCTGGTAGTTTTATATTTCCGGTATTATAATAATACTCAGTTATACTACTACTACTACTGTTACTAATGAATAACTAAATATTTTTGTTAATAAATGCCTTACCTAGAGACTGCCGCTCCCACAGTCAAACTGTCACTACAGTTTTGTGGGGCAATGTTTAATTTTAAGTATGTAAAACACTGTACTGATTAAAAAAAAAAAAAAAACCGATTAATCTGTACTCTTTTTTTTTATTTTTATTTTTTTCTAAATAAAATATAAAATATTACTAAACTAAATCTAAAAATGGCCCCTGCGGCATTGTGCCGAAGATGCTGGCAGCATTACCTCGCTGAATAGCTAAGCTAATTCTTTGTAATTATGTGTACTTATATAAATTTTAGTAAATTAATTCAGATATATTAGGGTTCCATAGCCAGCAAAGAAGTATCCACTTAAACTTAATTAACGGTTGTATCTCCGACACAAACCGCTTCTTTTTTTTAGGAAATGTTAGTATTTGATATTTTTATTCTATAGGTTAAGTTAATTATAAGTTTTGCTTTGCCCTAACAGGGTCCATGCTGTACTTTATACCCTTGTAATATCTTGTAATACCATGGTTTGCAAACAATAAATGAATTATGGTCATAACCCGCCATCTGGCCGTCTCAAGAGCCGCAGGAGTTTCATGCGGAACACTGTCTAGCTCCCTGCAAAGCGACCCCTCAGATGCTCGCTGCCTGTTGTGGCGGACTCGATGCCCTCCGCCGGACATCTACGTGCCAGTTACCAAGGAGCCATGGCCCATCTGGAGGGCGCTAAATAGGCTCAGATCGCAAGTTGGCCGCTGCAAGGAAGACATGGCCAGATGGGGACTGCATCGTGGCCAATGTATAGGTACTTACTTAGTTTTGTGTAGACATTCTAAAATAATATCGCATCAAAAATTTATAAAATATATGAAAGTAACACAGTTAAAAACTTATTTTAGCATTTTCCACCATCATTAGCAAAATTAAAAAATGGCCAAGTGCGAGTCGGACTCGCGCACGAAGGGTTCCGTACCATTATCTATTCTATAAAAAACTATTTTATTCTGTGTTTTTAGTATTTGTTGTTAATATAGCGGCAACAGAAATACATCATCTGGGAAAATTTCAGCTGGAACTATCACGGTATCAGTGAGATACAGCCTGGTGACAGACAGACGGACAGACTTTTACTCTTTGAGTACCTACTGCCAAACTGTGACGTCATACCTATTTTTTTTTTATTTCTTAAGGCGCTATAGTATCATGGTCTTCTCTCCCTCTCGCTGAGCATAAGCGTGAGCGAGATGGAAGCGCGGATATCATGTTTTTTAATTTTAATTTTTTGTGCGTTTAAATAAATAAAAAAGTAATCACTAAGTTCCCTCAAACATGATATTGCCAATTTTTAGAACCTATGTTAATATGTTTAGTTATTGTGCATAATTTGCTACGAATGTTTTAAGTGAATTTTAATATGTTTTAGACCTATGTTCGTGATTTTTTTCTATCCAGCGAAAATTGCTTAATCGTGTTTCGAATCACTGATTTCCCTGCAGAAAAGCCTCAAGATTACTATTCGTATTTTTTGAAACCATATTATTATAAACAGACGCAATTATATTGTTTCAAAAACTATGTTCGCTTCACTTCGCTGAACCTATAGCGCCTTAATACCTATTTATCACCTTACGTGGGGCGTGGGTTACACGCAAAGATAATATTCATCTATCATAACGTGAAGTCTAATCATTGTCTAACGGACGTTAGTAAAACCAACTATCAGGGTATGTCGTGTTTGTCACGTCAACTAGGTAGGTATGCGAGTGGAAAAGTTTGGTGGATAATTCAAAACAGATAATTGTGTTGAAACGTCACATATTTATTTGCTAGTTTTAACTAAATCAATTTACGCTTCACTACACATTACAATTTTTATCAGAGTCCATAAATAATTAATCTATGAACTTATTCTAATACCGTCTGCAAAATTTAACAACCGCAAGAAATCCACTCTATCTCAATGACCAGTACTTCAAAAACACCATAATGCGCCGTTAACTCGCGACTCGCAATGATAGTAATTTCGACAATTTGTTATTAGCATTAACGTTGTTTGCAAGTAAAAAAAACGCACTTATATTAATTTGTGCTTTAGAAGAGTCATCTGATTATAAAAAAAATCACTGCCTTTAATTGAGGAGTTACAAATGATTATGGTTAATTATGTCGACAGACACAAATCTACTTTCAAGTCTATCTCCTCTCATACTCCTAGTATCAGGTTCCTTTTGTAATTTTTTTCTTCATTATCAGTATAATCATAACATATGTACTTAGCTACGTTTTTTGTCAATATTGTACATTTATGCTACGAAAAATCCATTGCATTAACTGTTTTATCTAGGTATAAATATTTTGGCCCTATTTCATCCTACTAATTAATCTCAGATAGTGAGTCAAAAACGTAAAGAAATACAATTAATATTTAGTAATCTTGGAATATACTGTGTTATTTGTTGATCAAATTGACACCTAATATACACATACTTAATACATACATGACTATCAAAATAAAGTAACTATAGACATATATGAACCACTAAGAACTAAGTTACAATTTACTTAACATTTGATTTAAGCGCTATAATTATGAATTTTAATTAACGAATGTGATTGTTCGTTCTTTGCGAAGTTGTGGCCTCTTTTCAATGTTAACGAATGTAATTTATTTTGGTCTATTATCCTTAATGCTCATTTTTCTCATACATTTTTTAAGTCGTCTATATGTTTTTATTAATTTTAATATTACCTGGTGTAACTGATTAATTTTTTCGTTAACTCGTCGTAACTCAGCATTAACGGCTAAGTATTTGTCTATAATGCTTATGATATCAAGTGAAAATTCCCTAGCGTCTTGTAAAGCAGATAATGAGTTGCCTAAATTATATTGTTTTGCATAGAATACTACGTAATCAATACCATTGTTAGGCCTGCTATAGCAGTAATTTTTCACATGTTTTTGAAAAGGGTTTCCAAAAACACTATTAACTCCTTCTGCTGCATCGGTACCATACTGGTTCGTTTGATGAACCTCGTCTTTTTTTATAAAATTTGGGCTATTAATTACTTTTTGGCCATAATAGTATTTCAAACGTGCGACCTTTTTTTCATAAGCATCATGTTTCTTGTGCTTGTTTAGTGATATTGATAAAATTGGCTTTTTCAACCTTTGGTGTGGCGTCCCTTCAAATCGTGAATTTGATGATGGAACGTATCCCACTTCAAACATATTATTCATATCAACACCAAGAATGTTGTTTTTCTTAGAGGCATACACAGGTTTATCTTCACTATGGGGCCCATCTCGTTTGAATATTTTGGTCGGTGCGACAACTTTTTTATTTGTATAATTGTTTGAGTTACGAACTAAATTCCATGGAACTAAGTCTTGTTTAAATGTTGTAGTTTGGTTGGTATATATTGTTTGTGATTCGCTAGGTTTCTCAGAGCGTTTGGTTATGGGGTATTTTTGGCTCTCATCTTTATCAGTAGAATACTGAACAGTGTTGTTGTTCATATCTCTGCAATCGTTACACAAACAAATGTCACATTGACAAGCAAATTTTCTAGTCAGCTTTAATTGACAATAATAACATTCACAAGGATGGCACTTACAACTACTGTTGTTCAACGTAGTCGTAACTGGTGTTGCTTCGCTTTGTCTGAATCTCTTAGACTGAGATATATCCTTAGTTAGCTTCGTAACTCGTGCGTGATTTCTAAAAGAGCAAAGATAACATCCGCATGGCAAACAGTTGCAATCTCTGGAATCTATACTCGATACTTTGCGAATGTCGTTTGGGACTATCCTAGTATACGGTGTCGGTATGAATTCACATTTACTGCAGTCAGAAACATTGTTTGTATCTAGAACAGCACGGAATGGTGGTAAATTGTGGCTGTTAAGATTTTCCCGCCGATACACTAGAGGATTGTTATCCAACATAACAAGAGTGTGAATACCGGTATCGGGAGGATTTTTGTCGACCGGCTTGCTGGTTACACCTTGGCGAGACACACAATGACAGGCGATGGTACCATCTGGCTCGCAGGAGACATCTAAACACGCTTCGCATTTACAATTGGGATGTCGGTCCATATTTGTTGACGCGTCCCGAGAAGATCGGGTAGATGTGACCGTGGGTTCGGCGTTGACCCGATGCTGCAAACACCTGGTGCAGGCACATGGCGTACACGTACATGTTTCTCGCTGGTTTTCCGTCACAGGAGCTACAATGATCGTACTGTTTCCATAGACTTTCAACTTGGGTTCTGCATAAATAGGAGGCACATATCTGTAGGCTTTTGCATTATCCGGATGCCACTCGACGACGTCATTACACGCATCACTGCTGTAGCTTTCCGACTCGTTTGCACTCTCTTCAATACGATACAACATTTTGCCCGGATTACCAAGCGCTGATGTGCTCTTATTTTTCCTGTTGTTTTTGTTACCACAAGATTCGCGAATGGAAAATTTAACTGGGAATAAATTAAATTCTCTCGTTAAACATTCATAAATCGCGAAGCAAAATCTTCTTATTCTTCCTAATATGAAGTTAGCAATGATATGATGGTCAGTACTTATAGATATGCTTTCATTCTCTTTATCTTCTATTATGACCGAAAGTTCTATCTTGTCATTATTCATTAATAACTCAGTGTAGGCATGTTGATATAAGTACTTGTTATTTATTTTCATGGCAGCCATATCAATCCATTCACTTACATTAAATTAGATAGATTATAGGTGTATAATTGAATTTATGGTGGATCAATATGTCTTTAATTTCATTAGAAACGACTGGGGCTGGAGGCTCCTTTGCATAAAACTATGATCAGTAGTATGAGGCCTTTTGGTAGACTTGTTGTGCCTTTTGATATACTTGTTGTGCCTTTTGGTAATCTTGATATAATGTCGCCAACTTTATCGTAGGTTCTTACCGAATTCCTTCGCGGCATCTTCAACTTTTCCTACCTATTCGATCGTTTACAAAATTTGCCAGTTTACATGTTCCATCTGAATATCTAAAAATAAGAAAAGATAAAATATAAAACACACAACAGAAATTACAAAATCATCAGTTCAAGTAAATTCCTGCTGTGAATCTTCCAGTCTGTCATTTTGTTGGCAGTTTTTTTTCCAGACTGAATTGAATACCAAAACCGTTTCACCTATTAGAATATTTATGGCAAAGAAAATCGCTCGTATCCTCACGCGTTTACATCTTCGCGAATTAGGCTCGCCACATCAGAATTTGTCTGCCGGTCTGTGGTAGGGCCATAGATTTTGACTGGAGCATCTGCTCTCGGAATTAGCCCAGCGGAATTCCCTCTGTCCACTTCCATAGCCACAAGCCAGTGCGCAAAGTGGCTCGTCGATCAAATATCTACTAAATAAGTCGATCGCCTGAAGGGATGGGCGACCGCTGTGAGTTTTACCGAGCCCTACTTAAATTTACTTTGGTATACACCGTTAATCCGTATTGTTGTCTATAATTATAGACTTGATCTAAGAAAGAGGCCTTCGGTCTTCTTACAATCATGTTGCACACTCGCTTGACAAAAGCCTAATCCCAATAAGGTCTATTTTCCTCCTGGCTGGAACATTTTCCACAAAAACTAGCATCTATCTAGTTACGCTTATTCTCGGGATAAGATTCCCGAACGGACTACGGATTCCTTTAGTAATTCAGTACCAACGCAACCGGAATATGTGGACCCATTCGATGTGAAATTACGCTTACCAAGACACTAGAAAATTTAATTACTGTAACTTGATCGAGGAATGCTTTTCCGTATTGTTTAAAGTTTTTCCTTTCGGGGTAACATATTTATTGTTTTAGGTATGTATCAAATACGTGTGTTCAGAAGTTGACACTAGGTTAACAACGTGAACAACATTTTGTTTGACAGTCGCTTTAATCTTGTCACGTTGCCACCCACAAAGTACTTTGTTATATACTGCCACCCTATTTCCTCTTTTATTTACTATGTATAGGCTCGTATTACACTAGATGTCAAGGAAAAATACTCATTATACATATTATATTGCACCACGGTGTTTTCAGTGGCTTGTAAGCCTTATAAACGTCAAAATAGCTGCGTGTTTGAGGAGACCTATCGTAGTTTTCCGTTTGCGCCTGCAGGTGGCAGTCCAAAGCGGAAGCGGAAGCGGGACTGACTAAGTATGACGTTCAGGCAATTTCCATTTTACGTAGTTTGATTATATCTGAGACCATATAATTATTCTGATACTACATTTCCACGTTAGTTATATTCGTTATACAATTGATTCGGCTAAAAATCCTTAGTACCTATTTATAGATACTTTCACGTCATTGTCACCGTTACTCTGAAAATGGTTTCATAATTGCCTTTTATTATTGTTTATCGTTTATTATCGTGTGCGACGAGTGCGCTGATCGCTTGGACCTGCTGTTTTCTCATCTGGGCCTTGATTTGGTTATTGACGATTGTAAGTCAATAATATTATACCAAACTCGTAATAGGATACCTACTGCTTGAATAACTGTTTCATGTTCGTAATTGACTGTGATTCCTCGAATAAAATATATAACTCATAAATTGCCTTTATTATTTAAGCAGGAATTGGCATATTATAAATCAATATGTATGCATGTAGGTACATGTAAAGTGTATATGTTTGTGTGAGTATTTCCGTTCACGCACACATACGTACACTTGACGCACACCTTCTAAAGCTAACTCTTGGGCTGTTGACGAGACGAAATACTAGATTACGCGCGGCATGCAAAACCTTGACTGACGTCTCTATCTCTATATTATTCATAGTACTCTTTGTATTGCACCTTTGTACCTACTTAATTAGGCCTGTAGCACATGTCAGGTTCCCGGATCAGGTAGAAGACTTTTGAGTCTTCTGACTCTAAAAAAATATTGTCGCCAATTATTCGATTGAAACAGCATTTCATTATATAAACAGAGGGCCTACCGCGAACGGCATTCGACGTTTTCCCTCTCTGTTGCACTTATGTACGAACTCGTAAGTATGACAGAGAGGGACAACTTCGAATGCCTTTCGCGGTAGGCCCTCAGCGTACAAACTTTCAGGCAACCGCTGTTTCGATCGGCTGCCTCGCGACTATATTTTCATACATTTTTTGGGTTCCGTAGCCAAATGGCAAAAAACGGAACCCTTATAGATTCGTCATGTCTGTCTGTCTGTCTGTCTGTCCGTCCGTATGTCACAGCCAATTTTTTTCCGAAACTATAAGAACCATACTGTTAAAACTTAGTAAGTAGATGTATTTTGTGAACCGCATTAAGATTTTCACGCAAAAATAGAAAAAAAACAAATAATTTATTGAATCAGGCGTTACTTTGCGGAAGTCCATGATATATTACGAGAACAATTATTCCTTTGCTTGCTGGCGGGAGATGTTGCTTGCGCCACGTCCACTGAGCCCAGTGAGTGTATATAAAAAGGTACCTTCCTGGTCTGCGGCTTGAACTGACTGTGACACTACTATGAAAAAATTAAAAATTTGGAACAAATATATAGTAGCAGATTTATTTAATGTAACGGATAAATTATTAATCAAATAGTTAGCTAAAGGCAAAACCCAACAAAAATCAGACATCAAAAAAATATAACATAATTAGCTCCTGAAAAGTCGGAATAAATATTATTAAATGTTTTTATCTTTATTTTGGTTAATTTATATATATATATATTTATTTAAGCTTTATTTATTCCATATTCTTTGTGTTAGTACATATTTACTAAATCTAATAGATTTATGCCATTTTTTCTTTCTTATATGGACCCCATTCGGGTAAAAGCCATATATCGCCAGATATAAGGAGAAAAGATGGGCACTGGAAGCAACAAAATGGTCAGAGCCGAAAGGCAAAAGAAGGAAAGGTAGACGACGAAGACGTTGGACCAATGACATAACTGAGGTCGCCGGACCTAGCTGGATGTAGTTGGCTAAAGACCGAGAAAAATGGCATGAGATCGAGGAGGCTTTTACCCGGTTAATTTACATTTGCTTTAAAATATTCAATATAAATCAAACAAAAAAAGACAATTAAAGCTTAATTTAAATTTATATAATTACTTCCGAGTGGAAAACTTGTTGGATTCTTGAATACAGATCTTAGAATAACGTTTAAAAATGAAATACACAAAAAACGCTATTATAAATTAATGTTTTCCGAAACCGTATTTTGCCTGGAGTAAAGGGTCAAGTAACAAGTGTAAGTCCAATCTTAATGGCCTGTTGCGAGTATCAAGGTCCATCGCGGTGTGGCCGCTGGTCAAGGTAGCATGGTAGGCAGCACGCGCCGCGCGAGCGCAGTGACATATCACGTTTAGGTATTTAAGAGACAAATTGAAATTGTTATTTTTATATGATGTTGAAATTACATTTTTAAATAGACGTAGTCATGTACTGAAAAACTTGCTGGTCTTAAAATAAACACCCTGTATAATAAAATTCTCTGCTGACTAACAGTGGTCTAATTATCCAGTTTTTGATCAGTCAGTCATACATATGTAACATAGGTAATAAAATAATTATGGTAATAATATAATTTGGAGATAAATAGATGAACATAGCTATTTATTATTTTTGATGGTTTCTTAAGCGGGCGTTAACCGGCGCTATAACCTTACCTATAAGTAATCGATTTTATTTCGGTTTAAAAAAAACTGTAATATATTAGTACAATCCATAATTGGTGACGTTCACCATTAGGAAGTGAAGATGTACTATTATTTTATCAGTTCTACGTATTTGGAAAACGGAAGCACCCATCTAGGAACTGGGAAAATGCTAGGAGGATTGATGATGAAGAAATCTATACTAACATATGTTTGGAAAGTACATAAGTGTCCATAATTGATGTCATCATACTACGATGCACTTAAGATCTGTAACTACCGTCTATTATTCCTTATTTTCTAAAATAATAGATTTAAATAAATAAATAAATAATAAATATTTGGGGACAATCTTACACAAATCAACCAAGATTTGAAAAATAAAACAATAATTCAAGATGAAAAACATTTCATCGTATGATCCGCAAAAACGAGCCGAAGAATACGGATGCCAACAGAATAAGGCCGTTAGCGGGGTGCGCGGGACGCGCGTCTCCCACTCCGTCTGCCTCACCTCCGCAAATACCTAAACATCGTCTAATAAGAGCGCCTTAAGTCTCAGTCATTTTGTACTCTAGCAACACCAGAATGTCGTCGCTAACCAAATGATCCAGGCCATAAAAATTAAAAAAAAAAACAGCTAACCTAACGAACCGAGAACATGTAACGCTGTACATTAATCCGTATTTTTTGAAATATACCAAGTTCCAAGATGAAGTGAGTGCTTTTAATTGAAGAAAAGACGTCCCGGCAGATCCCTCTCCGATTCACAACAGTCGTTCATTGATGTTTGCTTGATAATTGTGTATGTTTTCTAAAGCAGCCCTTGTACTGGAATCATTTGACGATTGATTCTTAAAATCGTGTTGTTCTAAATGGAACTTGTTCAGTGATAGCAGTGTTCGTGGTAACGGCTCTTTGATCTTCTCGTTTTCTGGGGGTGAAAACATATTTATACGTGAGATAGGACTCGAACTTTGGGCTTTATAAGTCTTAAATAATTAAACTTAGTAAAAGTAGTAAATTGTCATATCAACATTAAAGTTTCAACCACTACATTCAACGCAGCTAAAAGCTACTGCACTAGATTCTAGCGAGTTTTAAGTGCAGAAATTAATTAATTTAATGCTAATAAAGACTGCTGTGCACTAAGAGCATCTAAAATAATATCATTTGCCAAAATAAAATACTACGACTTAATTTCTTTGCCTAGGTAAATATTTTTTACCTAAAACTAATTGCATGAGGTGATAGTAGTTAGACACTTATCTAAATTGTGTCGTAGCTGGCTGTCAAAGAGAAGGCTCAAGAAACTTAAAAGTATATGGAGCTTGATTCACCGACAAGAGCTTAGCTCTTAACTTTATGATGAATAAGACTAAAATAAAGGGAAAGGGGTGAAAGCCGTGACGGCATAGCTTGTCATAAAATTTGTAATACAAGCGGAAACCACTTTTCAACCCCTTTTATTCGAAAGAGATTTCCACCTCTATTACAAGTTGTACGTCATGTGCTGCCTAGCTAGCACGATATGTTTTATGTTCACGATTCACGGCCCAAATTTGCCAAAACGTCACGTAAAACTTGCCCGTTAAGGGGGTGCATTGGAAATTATCGTGTGCTTTGAAACGCCGTTCTGACTAGATTAAGTAAGTAAGTAAGTAAGTAAGTAAGTAATTTATTTTGTGAAACATAGGTACATACCAATGTAGATCTTAAATTAGGTTGAGAGTCCTCTATGTTCTACCTTGCGGCGTACAAAAAAATAAAACAGGAAAACAATTACAATAATAAATGGCACATGTGTTCTTATATTAAATACCTATATATGTCAAACAGATTTAAACATATAAATTAGCAGCGTAACTGCTTTATAAAAAATCAATAGTAAGTAGATGTCATACATAATTAAGAACAAAAATAAAAATAAGATTAAGCTTATTAACCTTATTGTTTCTTAATTATTAAAAATAATTAAGAAACAATAAGGTCTGATTTTCACATATATGATTCTTGACTATATGATTGTTTATCTGATTAAATCAATAAATGATTGCCTAAAATTTTCTCGATAGAAAAAAATCCTAAGCTGGGTCTTCATTTTCCTTTTTTTACACAGCCTACTCAAACAATACCTTTTTTACGGCACAATCAAGTTAATACCTAGGTACTATAAGTATTTTATTTCATCTAATATCTCAACGAAATATGAATACAACTTCACTAAGTTTGGTATTTATCGAAATCTGTCCAAAAAAGCCATTCGCGAATGCATCTCTTTCTCTCGTTAGCGGAAGGCATAAGCGTGTCTCTGTCAAGGGGGCGTGGTTTTCGCAAATCGACTCGAATCGAGGCATCCCCTTAAACCTGTCGTGCTAGCCGGGCAGGTCGATCTATGGCAAGGAAATTGGGGATGGGAGGTAAAGCAAATTATAGACATCGTCACGTTTAAATAATTATTTTAATTCGTCATTCTTGTAAATAAAACCATAATTACAATTGATACAAATAGACATAGATTCGCTAATTTGTGAGTCATGTTACATCGATTACTTTTGTCGAAAACGAAACGAAACGTCGACGGTTTGTTTGAAAATAACTTTCTATTGTTAGATGTTAGAATTCTGACTCTTAACGTCATAATCAGAGATCCCAATTGCATCAAATTAGTTATTTACTGCCAAACCGTTAACAAAAAAACTTAATATAATAACGCGCAGAACTGAGACTGTAAAATGTTTCGCTTAGACAGAAATTCTATGCTTCCGTGTCTAAAAGTACTTTTGAACATTATCTGACTTCCAGTTACATCAAATAAGGCACTATATTTAAAAATTAGTCTTCATATCCCAGTTGCATGCGTTATCATAACATTAAACATCAAAACATTATTTACACAAACAACTAAACACTTGGCACTGAAAAGATATAAATAAACAATACATAACGCCGAGACATTTCTTACGTACGCGTATTCTTAAACTACCTATTCGATATAAAGTTACGAGCTTGTTCGATATGTCGCTTACTTAGTTATAACTGTTATAAGTAGATATGTGTTACGAGTATGGTATAATACACTATATTTACATTCGTACGGTACTGGCTAAACTACTGAAGGCACCTGATTGAGGTCGGTGGAGGTTTAAAACCTGGAAAAAAAACATATAATTTTAGAGCAGTAATAATAGGTACGTATGACGATCCCTACCGATAATATCGGATCCGTCCGATAGTCTGAGAAGGCGCCAGTGCCATACCTATATAATATAAACAGACAATACACGTCCGATAAGAAATCGGATCGGACGTCAGAAATCGGATCGGATTTTGTAGGTACCTACCTACTTTATGATATTTTTGTTCCCTACAAAAGTATCATAAAGTACAAAATCCGATCCGATTTTCCTCCCTGGTGAAATAGATGTCCAATTTTGCCTTATAGCTTTGTCAATTCATACAGATAAAGTCTGATGCGAGAACCCGACTATCGGAAGTGAAATCGGACGTGTATTTGTGAATGGTGATTCAACGAAGTTTAATCAGTCAAATCGATTTTGAATGATAAAGAGAGCGTGTAGCGAGACACTAAACAACAACTTATGTCTGGACATGGTCCTTCGAACCGGATCTAATTAGTGAAGTGGTACAGGAAATTATTTTCTGATATTAACAAGATATGTGCACCGACACTTCGATGGGTTTTATTTTATTGTTTTACATAGGTACAGCATTTAAATAAAAATAAACTTACTATACAATTGCACGAGTGGGCGGCTCTAGACGTCCGTGCTCCAAACTATTGCATTTGTACCCAATGCACAAGATGGACAATTCTGTAATAAACGAACACACATCAATATCTAAATAATAAAACAACAAGTTAACCCACAAAGACAAAAAACTACAAATTCTACAAGATCCAAATCATTTACCTTACTACTAGTGTAATACGCAGGGCGTCCCACGCCTATGCCACATGCAGGGAAAGTACCTTGAATATTGTAGATAGAAGATTTTACTAAAAGAAGACATTATTTTAATTTATATAACAATTTAAACTGCATTCATAGATTTTTAAATAATTACATGGTTGAACCGGGAATCGAACCCGCTACACGAGAAAAAAAATTACTAAGGATTATTTTTTGCTATATAACATAGTGTCAGAAATAAAAGGAAGACCATGAATTTTTACATTTTAATTCAAAATAAATCAATTTAATTTATCAAATGCTCAAAATGAGTCCCATTGACAAAATCATTTACGCGTCTTTCGGCACATTCAGGATACAGCAGAAACTTGATTGGACAGAAACTCGATTTATTGCATACAACCAGGTATCATCAGCCAAAGCCAGAGTCGACCAGATTCAAAACAGAATCGCTTGCAATGCTATACGGCTGGAACCAAAATGCGCCTTTAAGGTGGTCGACTCTGGCTTTGGCCGATAGTACCTACTAATTACGTATTTCTTTATAATTTTATCATGCACTCAAATTATAATAGGGAAATGATGCGTACTTCGCAAGTGGGTACTGATTCATTCATTGGTACTTTAAAACTATTATGTCCGTTGTATGTCCTTACGGCAATGTCAGGTTTTCATTTTTCTGAACAAAATATCACATTAAATGTTAAAATGCATGGTCTTCCGTTTATTTCTGATACTATGTTATTTAGCAAAAAAATAATCCTTATGATGAAGCCTTTCGATCGGTATGATAAAGCTACAAGGTATTTTTTTTCTCGTGTAGCGGGTTCGATTCCCGGTTCAACCATGTAATTATTTAAAAATCTATGAATGCAGTTTAAATTTTTTAATAAATCAAAATCATGTCTTCTTTCAGTAAAATCTTCTATCTACAATATTCAAGGTACTTTACCTCCATGTGGCATAGGCGTGGGACGCCCTGTATAAATGTGAAAGTTTGTATAATGAGATGTTTCTTACTCGACCACGGCAAAACGGCCGAACAGATTTAGATGAAATGTTAGTTTGGCATACAGGTAGCTTATAACCCGGATTATTATACACTTTTCGTCCTTCAATTCATCCTCCAAAGGGATGAAAGTTATCAAGGGAGTTCACGCGGACTAAGTCGCAAGCAAGAGGTTCTTGAAAAAAAAAAACAACAAACTAGAACATAGTGGTTATAAAAGTGTCTCTATTCAATTAATGAATACCTTAGTAGCACTGATTGACTTTATTTTACATACAGGCCTAATACAAATACACAAAAATAACCGGCAGGCCCCGAACAAGCCTGAGCCTGAGCCTGTATAACGGGACCTAGCAGTACGCTATACAAATGAAGTTGTTACTTCATTTGTATATTACACAGACATGACGGCAATTCAGGCTTTACTCAAATGAATACTAGGCCTGTTTGTGAGTATGCGTGTGCATTTGTGGGGGGGGGGGGGGGGATGTGTGTGTGCACTTAAAGATACTTACAACAATACTCTCGATGGCGTTGGCCAACTGCTCCTCCATTATCTTGACATCACCATGATCCAGAACTTCCTGAAAAATTCACGAATAGGACATTAATGAAGACATATCAGGCCAACTTAATGAAATGTTATTCTTCATAAATGCGCATTAAATGCAAAAATAAGTGAAGCTGATGGTATATTCAGTAGAATTAAGTTGTAAACAAAACCAATGACGGTTCATTTTCCGCGTTAGTAATATTTTCAGCTTCCGACTTCGTTAACTTTAATGCTACGAGGTAATCTCTACACTACTAGTCAGGGCCGAAAATCGTTTGTATGTCCAGATGTCCCGTTTTCCGCTGTTCATACAGGTCGCAAACCTTCATTATGTAGTTTTTTTTCGAAAATGTTTTTTTTTTTTTTTAATCAGGCTCGCGATTACTACCTACTGTTTACAGAGCCACTAATAGTTATTTGTAGTAATGACTATCAACTGACCTCCTGGCACACTTTGACCGTGTCCGCGAGCTCGGGCGCGGCGGCGGCGAGGCGCGCGGCCGCGCACGCGCAACTAACGCTCGCGAGCCGCGCCGCGCCCGCCACCACGCCCGCGTTGCCGTCCAAGCGGCCGCGCGCGCTGTACCCGAGCGGCAGGGACGACGCCGCGAGCTGCCACTCCTGAAATACGAACGGTTTTGGACACTGGGGCACGGTAAGGCCAAGTACGCACGAGCGCTTTTTCAACGGGCGGGGCGTTAAAAAAACGTTTAAATGTCACAAAATGATAACTATGTATTTATTCGATTTTAAACGTTGGGCGTTGGACGTTTAATTGAATTTAGCGTACGGAACTCCATGAACGTTTTTTAACGCCCGTTGAAAAAGCGCTCGTGCGTTTCGCACAGTAAAAAGAGTAATTAATTAGGTACTATTTCAGACGACTGCGTACACGAAAAATTGGTCGTGTGAATAAGGGGTTATAGTATTGAGTGTGCTAGTGGTAAACTAGAATCGCTTTTGCTTTCATGTTAAATCGCTATTGCTTTTATGCTAAGAATTTCTGCAATTTAAATTACATATCAAATACAATGGCGATGGTTTTTTTTTTGCAAGCAATATCAAAAGCAATACATACTAAGGTAATAACCAAAAAGGGCTTGCATTAAACAGCAGAGATGCTTGGTCTATTAATAATCGTGTACTAAAAAGATTTAAGCAGCAAAGTTTATACTAGTTCCAAGGTATACACTATAATTGAGATGACTGTCCACAACTCGCAGCGATTGTAGGTTATCACTGACCACCATACTTATGTGATAACTTTGATAGAAGTGATACTTGATAATGAAGTAGGATATATCGAGTAAAATATGAATACGAATAAGATATTTACCAGAACCATTAATATGGATTGGATTAATAGCATTAGAAATTAATGTATGCTGTTATCACACAGTTTTAGTCACATATGATACCGTACCTTGGTGTCAGTCTTGGCGTCGGCATCACCTATCGATCTGACGAGCTCCTTAGATATCGCCATTAGGAGGTAATTCGTGATTATCGCTTTGGTATCACCAGACGCTCTACCGGATTTGATCTCATTGCACACCCTAGTCAGGTCGTCGTCGACTGTGTTGTGGATTCTGTCGAATAAATCTTCTATCAGTTGCCCGACGAGTTGACTCCTCATCGATGGACAGGAGCAACGGGAATCCGAGGTTATGTAGCTCATGCTGTGGTGCATTCTGTCGTAGTCTGTCTTCTTTGGTACGGCGGTGTATATCGAGTAACCTTCGTCCACATACTCGTTTCTATCTGGCTTCAGCTCTATCCTGGACGCATGAAACGACTGTCTCATCGTCTCACTCCTCAACTCCTCCAACTCTTCAGTCTTGATGGATAGTTCGTGACTTAACGTTTTGATCTTCTCATCACACTTCCTCTTGCACTGGGTTAAAGCTTTTTGTGTTAATGCTAGCTGCTTTTCCAGAGATTCGACCTGAGAACACATGTCTTCTTAGAAGGGCTTCGTTCCATGCATAGTTGCATACACGACACTCCATGCGATGTGACCGACCGACGACGTGCGACAAGCGGATGCGCGTTAGTGAAACGGTTAAGCAGTAAACAAATAAAGCGTTAAGACATGCGATACCCAAGCTACTTACAAATACCTACTAAGCTAATTAATGCATCTATTAAATATCTACTTGTTTATACTTGACTACGATAAAATTTGCATAGCTAGTCTTTTCAAATGATACTTCGATAGTTTGCAACAAAGAACGAAATTGGTATCACATAATAAAAGAATAGCTACAAAATTGATTAAAGAGAATGTCAGTTCATCTGCCATTGCAAAAATTAATACCCCATTATTATAAAACATGTGCAGCGTAAATAAGTCCCACCAAGTTATTATAGTGCGAATAGCAATTTTCTTTTCTATCACCGACGACATAATTATAATCTAGTTTTCCAAGGAAAATGCTAGTCGCACTATGAAAGCGTCAGGACGTATGTGTCACTGGTACTGTAAAATGTCTATTACTTACCTCTTCTTTCAGTTCACTGTTGGTGACCTCTAAGTCCTGATGACTCTTGCACGCTCTCTGCAAATCTTTCCTAATAGACTCCAGGTCAGAAAGGAACGTCTGTTCAGTTTTACGGGCCACTTCTTTTGTGGTCTTCAATTCCTTATCAACATCTCGATTTACCCTACGCAGATTGTCAACATCCCTCTGTAATAAACAATGGGATTTCAAGTTTAGTATGATTATGAAGTGCATAAACTACTGCAAATATAAATTTATGTTATCCTGAACTTAATATATATTTGCTACGACATGTAGCAAATATAGATTAAGTTAACCATTGCTTTTTTTAATACAAATAATGTGAAAAATGTAACCAGTATGTTAATTTCTCAAGAATGATGCGGATATCGAGCAAAAAACAAGGAAAAATACTAATGCATTGATCACAATTGAACTAATCTTAAACAATTTTCTCAGCTTACCTTAAAAGTGGACTCGAGAGATTTAAAATCATTCTCCGATTTCCTCAAATCCCCCTCGGTCTTCACGAGTATACCCTGAAGGCTCTGGTTCAAAGCCTTCTGCTTCTGAGAGTCCCGTTCCGACTTCTCCAGGGCTATCTTCATCGCCGAATCTGACTCTTCTAATTCTCTGAGCATCTGCTTCAAAGGCTCGATGGTTTTCTTGAACTGGTCCCTTTCGTCTTGGAGTTTTTTAACCTGAGAAATACAAGATAAACTATCATTTTTAACGCATGAAAAAAGTTGGCGTTCCTATGTATCTTTTTTCCAAGCTCCTTTCTTTTTATCTTTGGTCGTCAATATCCTATTAACTGAAAGCCACACATGATTTTTAAACATTCTGCTAGCGACTGTGTATTTGGCTCTTCTGCTATGGATTAAACTATCTTAAGGTGGTTCGATTGCCATACAAAACGTTATTTGACATTTCGCAGGCTAACGGCGTGATATTTTAAGAAACTTATGTAACAAACTTTCATATATTGGCTTCCCATTTGCGCCAAATTCCCCCTTTCCTAGAAAAAACTTGTATAAACTAGATTAATTTGAGAAATTGGTTTGGTACGTGATATTTTGGGAAAACTATTTTTCTCAAATTAATCTAGTTTATACAAGTTTATTCTAGGAAAGGGGGAATTTGGCGCAAATAGGAAGCCATTTGATGAAAGTTTGTTACATAAGTTTCTTAAAATATCACGCCGTTAGCCTGCGAATGTCAAATAACGCTTTGTATGGCAATCGAACCACCTTAAGCTCACTTATCTGGGGTGATGGTTCTTTGATGCGCTCTGATGCTTCACACAACAGGAGACGTCACATCAGAGCGCATTAGATGTGTGAACTTAAGCGTAATAAATGTATGAAACCGATATCATTGTGCCACCACACTACAGATGTATGTATTCAGCTATAGGCCTAGGTACCTGTCCCTTTAAGCAGCACTCTGTGGCGCAAGCCTCCTGTATCTTCTTCTTGTAGCCGCCCTCCATCTCGGCCCACATGTCGTCCGCTTGCGTTAACATCTCCAGATAGGCAGTTTCTCTCCTCTCTAACTCGGCCACACGTGACTTCAACTCCTGTTCGGCGTCGAGAAGCGCTTGGATCTTGCTTATGGTCATCGGGTCCACGCATAACTGGAAACAATGGGGATTGTTATGTCACCAAGAATACATTACACGAGCTGGCAACACGTGTAGGTGTCATCGTCATTTATTTGATTGGTGGAAGGAGACAATTAAGTGCGGCCAGATGTGGCCAGTTTAACGAAACTAGAATTTTACATGTCTAAACAGGGAACACAGGTCCAATGGCCTCTCGTTGATCAAGCGCCTCGATATTGTTAGTTTACACTTGTAGATTCGTGACACAGACTTTTGTGATATGATAATTTGGAGCCCCAACCTTAATTCGTGCGGCATGAACTAACTTTAACCAATCAGTTGTTTAATATGAGAGGAAGGACAACAAGGAACATTTTTATAAGAGAGGGTTAAAAACTATCCAAAACAATAGAGGGCGATATTTAGGCGCATGTTACGACACCATAGTTGCATATAAGCGGAAGAAGATGTAGGCCATATTACAAGAAGTAAAATATTCTCATACTTGGAAATAGAATTTCTTTCACAAGCCAAGCCAAGGCTAATTGGTGGAAACTCAATGCGATCGTACAGATAAAAGCAATATACCCAGTTACGATTACAGATAAATCTCCAATGATTTCAAGGAACTGAGCAACTAGGAGTTATGTTATGGCGGTTGCGAAGTTAATAAAGGTCAACGCCTTTATTACTTTCAAAATAAGGTTGTGATTCGGAAATCTAGAAACTTGATAAGAGTTATTAAATAGCGCACTGAATTCTTTGGTACGGTCTGATAACGACGGCACAATGAGACCGTTTCCGTCGAGTGTGGTCTCGAAATCTGAGATTCGCAACTGGTGCGGTAATGATAGGTGAGATTATGTAAGTATGTAGTTCAAGATCGTTGATGGCTTGTTTTTATTTAGGTTTTCAACTTCACTTATTATGTGAAATCAAATCTTATGGCGTAGGTAACTACTATTATTTGACTCACACAAAATGTGGGAAATTTGGATTACTGATCTGGTCTTAATAGTTTGTCAACTTTAATTTTGTACTTGGTAGTGTATCTAACTTGGTATCTAAGGTAGTGCATCCGTCGATATTTTTACAACCTACCTATTCCCTATTTTCCATGCGATTTTATTAGTTTTATTGGTATATGGCGCAACTAGACCACCGTTTCGTTTTTATTGTCAAATATAAGAGCCGTTACACGGCGGTAAATGTCGCGGGAGTCCGCTGGATGCGGGTGGCGCGGGACCGGTCATTGTGGTACTCTTTGGGGGAGGCCTATGTCCACTGGACATAGGCCACTGCTGGGCATTGTACAGCGGTATATAAACAATACAAACGCGCTACAGGGGTTATTTTTACAGGTGATCGCTAGTGTCGCGCGACAGTCGCGTAGTTCGTGAAACGCGCGTTTATATCGCTGCAAAAAGTCGCCGTGTCTAACCGCCCTTACGCCTTGGCCACGACTTTGGTCTTAAGCGACCTGCGACCAGCGTTTTATCTGTTCATTGCGCGTTCGAGACGCGCAACGCACTGTGGTTAGTTGGGATCACGCGCAATGAACAGATAAAACGCTGGTCGCAGGTCGGTTAAGAAGAAGTTGTGGCCGAGCGGTTAAGGTCTAATTTTGTTTACTCACATTCTCATTCTGGTATTCGCCCTGAATCTTCTCCTTCAAGTCCGAGATCTTGTCCTCGATATGTCCCCTCTTGCAGCCGCACATACACTCCGCCGCCCTGATCTGCATTTTAGTCGTCTCCAGTTCATCCTCCAACTGCTGCACTTTGGTTTTCAGCGAGTCTGTCAGTTTCTTCGTCTGTTCTTCTATCTGCCTTTTTTCTTTCACCAGTCTGGAATTATAAAATTGTGGTTTTAATGTCTAGGTGAAACAGGACTTTAATGATTTGTCTCCTTCTCAGTCGTACACTGCCGAGGATCGTGATACCATATCAGTTTGTCTGTGTGTCTATCAATTCCGATCAGATTGGTGTAATTTTAGTTTAGTTTCGCAGCTAAATATTCCCATTAGATACATATATAAGAGTCCAGCCATGGTTACGGGACGTATCTTCGATTGAGTCCATTCCTATTTGTCCCCGCTTCGTATTCACCAGGGCAGCTAGAATAATAGGTTTTATGGTCATGTTTTACGTGACGTTTTGCCCATTTGGACCATAAAACCTATCGTGCTAGTTGGGCAGTGAACCGTATGGCAATGCAGTGTTAAACTGGCAACTGCAAAGTGGTGTTGTCAATAGGCCGAATGGGCCGAAGTATACTCGTAAGCGTAACTTATATATGTGGTGCTACATACTTGGCGACCATCTCCTGCATGTCGGCGACGCGCGGCGACTCGTTCCCGACGGCAGACAAGGCGACCAGAGCGCTGCACTTCTCCTGTCTCACTCGGTCGCATACGGAGCGCGCGTCCTTGCCGTATGGGCCCATCCAATTGGACAGCACACGCTGTGGGCAAATGTAGTCGTTTAAATTTGCCTTAAATAGGTAGATAGAATGCTAAAAAAATACGATGCAAAAAATTTAATTAAATTATATCTAAGCGTGGCGTGGTTAGGTGTCAAAGCGGACCCCGTGCTCCTTTAGGGGCACAACCGGGAATAACGCTAGGAGGATGATGATATCTAAGCGTGGCGGCTAGCACTGCTCGATTTTATGTTTATACTATAATATACTTTTATCTATCCAAATATCATATTCAATTCATTTATTCAGGGACCAACATGGATCATTATTGTTAGTAATAAAATAATACTTAGCTTAATATTAGTAACTACAAAAATAATAGAATAGCACACATAGTCAATTTAAAACAATAATAATACAATTTATAATTTAGGCCAGAATGAAATTTACATTAAAGGTAAGTAGCTAAGTACAGTCAATTAAAATAATATGTATATGTCAAATTCAAATTAAAAAATGTACAGGATGTCAAGTTAAAAAATTAATTACTCATTTAAATCACAAAATGTCAAATGTTATGCGACCTCGTAGTTAACATGTGTGTTTAAACCCTCCATGATGCGTTCAAGAATCGCACATTACGGCCACCATAAAAATAGACTGTTTTGTTAGAACAAATTTCTTATCTGTGAAAATGTTATTATTGCTAAATAATAACATCGATTTCGATAATATTAGTTCATTCAAATTTCGAACGTCTCTGAAAAACAAAGAAATTTGATTTAACCTCTATTCTAATATCAGTCGAGATGACGTAGTTCGAAATGAATTGTCAATTTGCATACAAATTTGACAAATGCCGCACGTAAGTAAGATATCGAACGATATGACAGTTAGATCCGACTCTAGTTTGTCTCTGAATTAAGAAATAACTATGACAGCTGCCAGAAAACAACGCCGCGATGCTGGTCATAATATGCGGCTCCTGAATGCATCATGGAGGCTTATGATATGTGGATAGATAAAGTAGTGTTTGTAACTGTACATAATTAGGCATTAAGACACTCGTGTTTAATGCCCTTCATTATGTACAGTCACATAAACTACTAATATAGATAGTAAATACTCTGGCCAGAAACTGCTTAAACGTGCAAAAACCTTGACGAATATTATAATTTGAGGAACATTACAAAACAAACTTCATAATATCGACCATGAGCGCTTCCTTCTTAATTACAATCCTAGAGTCTCATAATACCCAATTCCTATTATAATATTATTATGACATTCAATTCATTGTTCCTACTTGTGTGTTTTATTTCCTTCATCATTACGTAAATAATAATTTTGCTATTGATAGCTCTTCCCTTGGCCACCAGCCACCTTGCGATATATTCTAACATTATAAAATAAAATTAAAAAAAATAAAAATCGTTTATTTCAGACCAGATACGATCCATAAAATTATAATCCACAATAATAATATGAATTTAATCAAAACATTCAATTTTGAACCTTAATTATGTCCAGTGGACATAGATAAGTTTTCGCTAAGAACGTACCTCTCTGCCAGGCGATATGTAGGCGCCGATTGCGTGGATGACATTCCAAGCGATCAGGGCTGGCACGGCCTTCTCCAATTTGCTCAGCCTCGTGCGGAGGTCCTCCTAGAAGAAAGTATAAAATATAAATCATTTACTTAAAATGATCTCCAAGGTTACACATTAGCGTCCACTTTGACAAGTAGGCAGTTGATGTAAGCATTATCAGCAGAGAATAAAGTTACATCCATTACATACTTGGCGTCAAGAGATGATAAAACTACTTTCACAGCAGGAGTTTTCATTGGCTTAAGTCGCGTATTATCATTACAATCTCTGAAATAATCTTCCCGTCTCACTCTTATTCCATCAAACAGAATGTGACGTGTGCACTTGATTCGTGTAGTGTGTGCCTTAGACTTCTAGCGGCATAATTTACCCAAGACTTAGGTAATTAAAGGCAAATTATTAGGCGGATACGATCTGCGCACTCGATCGATCCACTTATCAAACTGACTCCGCAGGTCAGTCTTGTCAGCCTTGGCCGTATTTACTATTATTGCCCTTGTTCCTTTGTGATCTATGTGCTGACAAACCTGACCACTTTAATAAGGAATGTCGTACATTTCATGCCGGTGAACTTCGAACATACCTAATTGATTATGTCAAACTCGGTTAGCAATTTAATTCAGTCAATTAATTTAACATGTAAGTAGTTAGGCTTAACAATTTAACCATTATTATAAGTCTACAGTAATAATATTGGCACTTGTCCACATCAGATCAACATCTCCGATTCAGAGACCACACCTAAAGTTAGGTATCGATTCGATATCGGTAGAGAGCACGAAAATAGAGGCCATTCTGATCTTTGTAATTTCTGGAGGAATTAAGTTCCATAATGGTAATCGTCTTTCCGACACTTATGCGCATACAGAACTCCTCAGACCTTGGGGTTCTTGAAAGCAAACGTTCAAAATGGCTTGTAATTTTTCTGCAGCACAGTTTACCTTAAGGCAGTGTTTTTCAACCTTTTTCATGGCGCGACCCCCCTAGAGTAAGAATCCAAGCAGCCGCGACCCCTTTGGGGGTCGTGACCCACAGGTTGAAGAACACTGCCTTAAGGTAACATGCGTTATGAAGGCCATATTAGCCGAGATACGTCCACTGCTGGACATAGACCTCTCCAAAGAGTGCCACAATAACCGGCCCTACGCCACCCGCATCACTCCCGCGACCTTAATCTGGTGATCATCATCATCATCATCAGCATATCAGCCGAAAGACGTCCACTGCTGAACATAGGCCTCCCGCAAAGAGTGCCAAAGTGACCGGTCCTGCGCCACCCGCATCCAGCGGACTCCCGCGACCTGGTGATCACCACCGTCCAATCCAATAATATGTCAAATGAACTACACTTGAATCTCAGTACTAACCTGTTTCTGTTTAAGCGCGCACTCGTTCCTGCTCAGCTCCGCCATCAGCCGCTCGGCCTGCGCGCGCGAACATTCCCGCTGCTCCGTCATGTCGCGCAGTTGCGCAGAACACAGCTCGTAGTCCATTTCCAACCTGCGCAACATCAACAATAAAAAAAACTCGATTGCGACTCGGTGACATGGTATTCCATAGAACCTCCCAAATAAGGTCCTGAAGGATTATTCGCGTTAGTTCATTTGGGCCTTTGAAGGAACTCTGCAAATAAAGGTATGAATTGCGAAGATGATTCATTCGCAGTAGTTGCTTCCACCGAAGGAACTAATAAGAATAGTCCGCCTAGAAGACCAACTACGGTCCAAAGTAAACTAGGTAATTCATATAATTCATAGTTCATAATCTTTATATCTATAACACCATAGATTTTCCGATTTTATTAGGTGTTTATTGATTGATATGTATGATTAATTGATTATATTGCCTGTTCTAGGGTTTATCTATAATAATGATCGCAGCTAAACAAATCACAGTCGAGTTCATTTGGAACATAGTTACTAGGTAGGTATTTGTAATATTTGGACTATATTTAAGAGGTTTTACGGTATTTTATGTTTAGTTTACCTACGACACAAGTGTCAAGTAAGGCGAACTACATAACTAAGGCGCTCCTAAGAACGTGTGTAAGTGATGATCCTAAGTACAGTCGCTATCAGATATGTCGGAGCGACCAAAGTGCTCACGAATATCTGAACACGTCTCTAAATTCTCGACAATAGGACGGATCTATCTGATGGCGACTGTACGAGTACAAATTAAACTTTTGAACGACAACAGCTACGGCGTTACTGTCATTGCTTCATGATCAGTGGTTTTGATACGCAATCATATATATTATTTAGGTACTATCACGTACGTATCTACAGATTATGATTCTAGAATTATTTTGATAGTCTCGGTTGTCTAAATTTACCGAACTTCTAGATACTTATTCATTTAGTCAAATTAGTTTTAGTAAGACTACAATTCTTATATCATGCGTGTATTATTACAATGGTGGATGGGTAATTAATTGCCTACAGCCTACCTACTACTGACTTTTATAAAATAATATTTAGGAATTGACAAGTAATTACTGTACTCGGATGAGACTTGTTTTGCTTTTCTTGTTCTCTGGAAACCCCAAATTACATCAAATAGTTAAGAAGTCATATACCTCATTTTGAGAAAATGGGGAAAAGTTGAAGAATATCAATTACATTTTGCGTGTATGCGTTGCTATTAGTTATGCAAACGCATAAAACACTAAGTATGATACTAAAACTTGTTTACCGTTCATCAGATCTAAAAATAGCAGTGGCGGAGCGCCCATACAAGCCGATTCCCACCAGCTTGCCTAAAATGTCTTCTAAGGCAGGCCTTTAAGTTATATTTACTTTAAACTATTTCACATTTTTTTTGTTCCGGGTTGCTCATCGAAAATTTCCCCGCGCCGCCACTGATAAATAGTCAATTTAGTCACCATTAATCGATTACATCATGGCTGCAAACGACATCATTAAAATAGTTAAACGATGCTTGACGCATAAATCACAATGCATTGGGAAAGTGTCGAATACATGAATAGACTCACTGCTGCCAATGCAAACGGGTGTCATTCTCTATTTCTTCCAATTCACAACATTCCTCTTCGAGCCTCTCGTACTTATCTTGAAGTTCTGAAAGTTGCAATTCGAGCTCCTGCAACACAAAGAACAAATTGAACCACAATATACTTTGCCTGTCTTTCCTGCAATCAGTAATGTTGGAGATTTGTCTACTTCAGAAAGATGTGCAATGTTTTATGCAAAAGATAACAGAAATCTGAATATTGGGATACTCTGATGTGATTCACATTCTGATACCCCGATTTTGGTATCATACTGAATACATGAACTGGGGACGTGTAAAATAGTAACAATCATGGAAGTCTGACTTACTTGTATCCTATTCTCTAATATGAATTCCGTCTGCAACCTCTGTGCAAGTTTAGCTTCCTTCACATCCTGCGCCGCCTCGTATATAGAGATCTTTCCCTCCAAGAACTTCAGCCTCCTCTCGTAATACTGCTTATGTTTCTTCCCCAACTTCACACATCTACACTCTAAACTATCGCCTTCTTCTTTACTATTAAGCGTCCTATTTCTAACTCCCTGTCTCTCTAACTTCTCCCTAATACTATTCAGTCGTTGAATTTCTGTGTTCAGTTCGCCGGAGCATTCGAAACTGTCGTTGACGTCTGTCTGTGTGCTCCTCGTGTCTGTTTCGACACCCTCGAAAATCCCACTTTCCTGCAATACGTTGCTTGGTTTCCTCTCGTCGCTGCAGAGGCTTTCGAGTGATTCGCACTTGTATCCTTTCTGCTGGTACGGGGTGACTGTTGCGATTGCTTTCTGGATTTTCTGCGAAGTGATATCGGTTTCTGGCTTCGATTTTAGGTCACATATTCTTTTGGGTTTGAACTGTAAGAGGATTTACACGGTGAATTTTAGATGGAACCAAACATTGTTGACATTTTAGTTAATGTCAATGTGACATAATTTGCTTTTAACGAGCTGCTATAGAGATTGTCAGCAAAGAAGAAAAGTCTAATAAGGTTTACACACCTGATAACACTCGTCCTCGCTGACGGAACTGCTCAGTGCCTGGAGGTTATACAGCAGCATCAAAACTTGCTCCAAGCAGTTCCTGTCTTCCACCGACCCCGCATTCAGGATCATCTGTTCCAAATGCTCCTTGACAGGGTTACTCCTCAGCGAATCACTGGACTCAGAGGTTCGGTCCAGGATGTCAGCAAGGACCTGTGCTTTAGCGAAGTCTTCCTTGAAGTCGTCATGGGGCGTGGCGAGATGCCGCCGCGTGTGCGGGCTGCTGGGGGCGGGGGACTTGTATCCGGAGTCCATTCGCTTGAGCTCGGGGGACGCGGAGTCCTTGATCCGGGAGCCGGGGGACACGCAGCCGGAGTCTGAGTCGGTTAGATTGTCCCGTGCCTGTACGAGAAATGGCACTTTAGTTGTTGAAACGACGCTTAAGGGACAGTAAAGATAAACAACACGCGCTTAAAATAAATACAATTTACTATGCTAGCGAGCCTGCACGTCTTAAGGAAAGAGACAGACAACGCTCCGCAGCTAATGGCTTTGTTGAGTTTGTCTCACTCCTATTTTAAGTAGCATCGGTGATATGGAGTGCTGAGTAGCCGAGGCGCGGATCTCGAGGTCTGGATATCTCAAGCGTCAGACTGCTGCTGAATCACAGTTCCAAATTCTAAACCCAGATCCATTATGTCTGACAGGTGCGCTAATATCCTTGTTCACCGATTAAGATTAACCCATAGAAAGTACATTTACGAGAGAAAATCTATGCATACTATCATTTTCATCTCGTTAAGAAGCATTATACCAGTACAGTCCTTCACCAAGATTTAACATTGTGTGCCCTTCTCTCAATGGAAGAAGGTGTATAATTGCGTAAATGTTTGGATGGTACAGTGCGTTGGGCTCCAGTTGGCTGGAGTTTCGAACGGAAATGGCCGGAACTATCGGACTACGTATCGCTCATTAGCATCAAGATTTAGTCATTGTTGACTCCCGTGCAGCGCAATTCCGTATACAAGAGCAAAATTCACGATTGGTTTCAGATTAACTAACTAATAGAAGTAAAACTAGAGCGAATTACGGGGTAGGGGAAAAGGAAGATGAACTGGCTCAATAACATCAAAAAACCGGCGCGAGTCGGACTCACGCACGAAGGGTTCCGTACCATTATCTATAAAAACGGCAAAAAAATCACGTTTGTTGTATGGGAACCCCCTTATATATTTATTTTATTCTGTTTTTTAGTATTTGTTGTTATAGCAGCAACATAAATACATCATGTGTTCAAATTTCAACTGTGACATACAGCCCGGTGACAGACGGGCGGACAGACAGACGGACGGACAGCGGAGTCTTAGTAATATGGACCCGTTTTACTCTTTGTGTATGGAACCCTAAAAACGGACGGACATCAAGGACGCGGCCACGCTCGCGACTGCCCCAAGAATTGGAAAGAGTTTGCTAAGGTGGCCACCGGTGCTACATATGGCATGAAAGCTGATGAACAAAGAGAGAAGGATTCTGATTAACCGTCAGTTAAGCAACCTTTTTAGGGTTCCGTACTCAAAGAGTAAAACGGGACCCTATTACTAAGACTCCGCTGTCCGTCCGTCCGTCCGTCTGCCTGTCACCAGGCTGTATCTCACTGATACCGTGATAGTTCCAGTTGAAATTTTCACAGATGATGTATTTCTGTAGCCGCTATAACAACAAATACTAAAAACAAAATAAAATAAATATTTTTATTGATACGGAACCCTTCGTGCGCGAGTCCGATCGATACCATCATCACACAGAGAATATAATGACGCGTACACCAGCTGAGCAGACCGGAAATCGACCTTTGTATCGATATGTAATAAAATTGTGGTGCATTTTCACATAAAACTACGAAACAAAACTATATTTCATAAATATTACCCGTACTACATACGTAGGATGATGAGCTCAATATTGCAGTCTTTGTGATGAAGTCATATTACTTCATAGTACTATGACGCAGATTGACGTCATAGTACTTCATTATATCTTATCTGAGCTACATAAGCGAGTAAGAAATGTGTATCTTGTTTCTATAGTGTTTATATTATAATTTACTAGTACTTATTCTTCTCTAGGTATCTGGTTTCATCTGATCCTCCTATAGCGTTTCTCCCGGTTTTAGGAACGTAGTGGTTACCTTTGTAGTAGTAACATTCTCTTTGGTCGTACACTAAACGAACTCGGGGTCCGCTTTGGCACTGGCACATATTATATTCTTCTCTATCTTGTTTATTAAAGAAAAAATAAGTTGCCTAGCAACCGAAACTGATTTATGCTTTATTTTGAAACTGTCAGTGTGGTGTGCATGAAAAATTCACACGATGAGAGAATTTCCTTTAATATTCCTTCTTTTACAATCGTTTAAAGGTGACTTTGTAGTGGACTTATACATTTATTGCTGAACATTATGTGTGTGTTTTGTGTGTGATTTAGAACGCTTTCACTCCGTCCCATGGTGTTTATGAGGATAGCACACTTCGATGAAAGCCTCACGTAAGTTTGTTTTGTCCAATCCTCACACTGGTATAGACGATTCAATTATTAACACCATATGAAGAAAAATAAAAACCGGCTAAGTGCGAGTCGGACTCGCGCACGAAGGGTTCCGTACCATTATCTATAAAAAAACAATTTTATTCTGTGTTTTTATTATTTGTTGTTATAGCGGCAACAGAAATACATCATCTGTGAAAATTTCAGCTAGAACTATCACGGTATCGGTGAGATACAGCCTGGTGACAGACAGACGGAGGACGGACGGACGGACAGCGGAGTCTTAGTAATAGGGTCCCGTTTTACTCTTTGAGTACGGAACCCTAAAAATTAGGGGAATCTTACAAACACAATAAGTATCGAGCTAAGTCCATAGTAAGCTCAGTATAAATATGTTTTAGGTACGAATGTTACGATATATTTCACCTTATTCTTCGCAATTTAAACTTTGAAGTAAGTACCTACCTATTTTTTTTCTTAACGGATTAACTTAATAGTATATTTGTCGTATATTTGCCCTTGCCGGGATTCGAACCCATCAGGACCATCAGTTTCGTAATACTATACTCACTAATCACTATGCTAAACCGGTATATTACGAAGTCTTCGGGTAACACTGAACGATATTAAATAAATATGACTAACTTAATGCACATTTTTTTTATAAACCAACATTCAACCAAACCAGGATATCCTGTATGTTGATCCGTAAGCGCACTCCAAGACGCTAAACGTCCGGCCCCTGATGCGAATATATGTATAATAATACTTAATACTTATGCGAACATTCACTTCTGGTTGAATCAATTTCTACAAATAAACACAGGACACTCTCACACGGACAGGATGACTTATGCAGTGAAGTTCTATGAAATGCTGTGAAACCTACCTCTATCTATTTGGTCAGGCCAGGTCTCTTTTTAACCCCCGACGGAAAAAAAAGGGGTGTTATAAGTTTGACGTGTCTGTGTGTCTGTCTCTGTGTGTGTGTGTGTGCCTGTCTGTGGCATCGTAGCTCCTAAATGAATGGACCGATTTGAATGCGGTTTTTTTGATCCGAAAGCTGACGTGATCGAAATGGTTCTTAGTTACGTTTCAAGGTTTGAGATATTGAACTTTGAAATGAAAATGTTGGAGGTTTTTCAACTTTTCTAAGATGTAGTTATCAGTTATCACCCGAAACATAACTCTGTAAGTCTTTGGATCCACAGATAGGCGTCGCGTAATTCCGCTGTGCCGCCACATGAAAGATTCGTTTGCGCGCAACGGAATTTGATCGCAGAATTTAGTTTGTTTTGGGGTGCAGTTTGACAGTCAAACATTAAGTAATACATATGCAAATAATATTTCTAAGGTACGGCGACAATATTACTGTGATATAGGGTAAATCGCCAGTATATGGCCACCGTTCAATAACTGGCCACGTTATATTAAATTGAACTCTATTATAGGAGAATAGAGTTTATTTTTAGTTTGAGGGCAAGGGTGGCCAATAATTAAAACTTTATACTAAAATGAATTCTATTATAGGTGGATAGAGTTCATTTTTAGTATGAGGTGGCCAGTTACTGGCGATTTGCCATAGTACCGTGAGTTGATACTTCACATTTGAATATCATTATAGCACCTGTATTGCACTTAGTCGACTACTAATTTTTAAAAATTATATATCTACCGATAACATAACCAGTAATATTGCGCAGTTTATTCGCTCTACATGCCCTTCAGGTAGAGCGTTAAAAATGGAGTGTTAGCACGCGGCGCGAAGCATAACAAGCGATGCCAATCAGTGTTAGCGCTCTATCTAGACGCACTAGTTAACATAATGATCAAAACTAGAATGATGTGAGCTACTGCTAGCTAACTTTGAGCAGAGGCAATATCGTAACCAATGAGGTTTATCCGAGGTTCGATTATTGCTAGTTGAAACTAACTGCTAGCTGCCTAAACATAAGTCATGTAGTCATGTATGCTCGTTAAATAATAATAAATTGTTTATTTGGCCACTCTCTTATTTTTCATCATCATCATCATCATATCAGCCGAAAGACGTCCACTGCTGGACATCGGCCTCCCCCAAAGAGTGCCACAATGGCCGGTCCTGCGCCACCCGCATCCAGCGGACTCCCGCGACCTTTACCAGGTCATCAGTCCACCATGTGGGGGGCCTACCCACGCCGCGCCTTCCGGTACGTGGTCGCCACTCGAGAACCTTTCCGCCCCAACGGCCATCGGTTCTACGTGCAATGTGTACGTGCTCTTATTTTGACAAGCTTTATATTAACTTACACTGTTCTTATGTATGTAAATATGTAAGTATGTAAGTTGTCCGTCAAAATTTGCATTCCATTTTTCAGTCACTTCCCGTTATCCGTTTGAGCTGAAATTTTGCATGCATATGTATACCGCATGACAATGCAATATTATGATGATTTGGAGCTGATCTGATGCTGGAGCTGGAAGGTGGCCATAGGAACTCCGCAATAAAACGACACAACCCCATCGAGTTTGGTCTCGTTAGAATCGTCTTAATGAGTAGTTGACGATGGTATGCAGAAAAGTACAATCGGCAATAAAAGATTGTACCAAAAATGAAATTTTTGACAGTAACTTATTAACTTACTGCCTGCTACTACGAGTACATGCCGAGAGGCATACTATAAACTATTGATAATATTTTTTTATTGGGTAGTATCACAAACTTACAAAGCTACAAATTATATGTACATTCCACAGACATTATTTTCTTATTGGTATATATGTGAAACAAAACGAGGTTTAATTTAACCACTAATATTAATCTGCTCTAAGTATCAATTCGGCCAAACAAGAATAGTTTATTCCAAGATTAGAAAGACATTTCAACTAGACTAAGTTCAAACTCGAGTTAAGTTTGTTTCAGCCTAAGAAACCTAATTTTTATGACAAATATTTATTTGTCCTAAAAGGGCAATTCTTAAAATTGTGTCGCATCGTCACTCTTTTTTTTAATGTATTAACTAGGTATGGTCATCTTGCACAAATCGACCTAGTCCCAAACTAAGCAGAGCTTGGTCGCCATCACATACATAGGTACACTATAGGTGTTCAAAAATATCGCCACATGCACCCTAATGCCTTGAAAATAGAGGTGTGTTCCGATGTTTGTGATGTGCTTGTTTGCTCCGATGTATGTGATGGCGACTGTACTATGGGTACTAGGCGACGATATAAGTACATACTTAAATAGATAAATAAATACAAATATACACAGAAATCTACAATCTACAATAAAATCCCGCAGCTTATAAGAAACGAAGTTACATATAACACTTTTGTTAATAAACTTAAAACTTACCTCCTAACTGAATGTCCATACTCGCTGCAAGAGTTCATGGGCCATTAAATTTTTCAATTTAATAGATGGTGCAAATGCAATCAAGTAGGTATGTTGTTATCTAATGTGCAGATTTTATATTATAACATGTTGATTTTATAAATATATGTATGTTTAGGTTAGTTTATGTCTGTACTGATTAGATTTTAAGAACATCTTGTAAATACCATGGTTGCAGCAAATAAATGAATATGAATATGAAAATATCCATGACCCAAATTCTCGTGCTCATCACTCAAATAAATGCCCTTACTGGGATTTGAACCCAGGACCTCCAGCTAGCGTAGGCAGGGTCACTGCCAGCTACGCTAAAGTGGTCGTCTAAATCAATAATTAAGAATCATAAATCCCCAAATACGAGTAAAGTGGCAAACAACTGAAACAATGGGAAATCACTCTAGAGAACGCCATGACCCAAAAAGGGTGGTAGCACTTTACGTACTAAGAAGTAATCATCACTGATATCTGGTATATGTATATATATATATATTTTTTATACAACGATGGTGGCAAACGAGCTTACGGCCTGCCTGATATTAAGCTGGTACCGTAGCCTATGGACACTTGTGACTCCAGAAGAATCACAAGCGCGTTGCCGACCCTTTCTTCAGTTGAGGATTCGCTGTGTTGGCAGATAGAGACATGCAGGTCTCTCACTCCCAACACAGCGCACCCTAGGGAGCTCTGGCGACCTTACTCACCACCAGGAACACAACACCACCATACTTCATAGCATGCAATAATATAGCAACACTACAAAGCAGTGGTGCTATTATGGCTACAGTCTTCTGTAAGGTGGAGGTCCTCCCCCAGTTGGGCTGCTCCACATACGAGCGAGATGACATTCAGCTGTGCCCTACCTCTCTTAAAATCGCGCGATATCGTTTTAGGATATAGGTAGTTGTTTAGAGTGGGTTTTACAAAGATATGATTAGATGTGATTTTTTTATGAAAGTTGTGTGAAAACCAAAGCGTCGACGATAATATATAAACATTTTGTTACTAAATTATAATTATGCAATATAGTTATGCAGTCGGTTATTTGTGGATGGATAATCAGGTTAATAAAATAAAATAACATTTATTAGGCTAACACACTACACTACACTTCAATAATTTATAAAGGTTATTGCACATTGTGGAAATATTTTGACGCTCTAATTTAAACATTTATGAAACAAGTGAAAGCTAGTTTGCTTGATTGAGTTTGATCTTAGATTGCAGATACTAGACAACCAATGAAACAACACAGCTGACTTTACGTATTAGGTAAATCTTTGTGCATTCATCCATATATTATTACATGCGCATGTATTATGGTGCGTATTATAAAATGCCGTTTATACCGCCGACAATTATACCTGAGGTTAGCAGGAAGAGACCACTCAGAAGGGCAAATCCCTAGTAAGTATTTCCTTGTTCGTTTACTTCGAAATTCAAAGCATGTTAAACTACGTCTACTTAGATACTCATGATCCTTGCAAGTTTAACGCGTGTTTATTGGCACTAGTTTAACACTTTCACTGCCAGGAACCCGTCTAGCGCTTTCCGCTACATACGAGGAACACCACAGGATCTGCTACGAGCGTAGTGCGTAGCGATTCTTGGCACTGAATGTGTTAACACTTTCACTGCCAGGAACCCGCCAAACGGGCGCCTACGGCGTAGTCACTTTCCGCTACATACGAGGTACGTAGCAACTCTTGGCAGTGAACCTGTTGGAACGGAAATGAGTGCAATTTGATCTTACAACTCAAGGTGAAAGTAACCTTATTACAGTCCCCCGCGGCTATGAAGTCAATCCTGACACATTGCGCAACTATGAAGTTTCTGAATAATGACAATGTTAACCATAGGAAAACATTACAAATGTTCAACCCTAGAGGCATGTCTCAGGATTGACTTCATAGCCGCGGGGGACTATAGGAATAGGCTTGTCACGTGACTCACGTGAAGCATCTATATTTGAGGGATATTATTGACAAAAATACTTCAGTCTATTATTTTCGTAATTACATAAACACTTTAACACCATAGTTATACTCGTACTAGCCCCAAGAACTAGATAATTACGCCTCAATAGCCGAGAAATCGATGTGCGTAGCGGGCTATAATTTAAAACAATAAAGAGGTTAACTGCAATAAAACAGGTAGTTTATAGTGTTGCCATCTCACTGCACATGAGAATGATGTTGTTTTAGCGTGAATCAACAGAAGTAAGTAGATAGTAAATTAAGTTAAATCGGTCTTTGTTACGGCGCCATATTACGCAATGGTTTATATTAAGTCGACCAAAGCTCTTCTCATCTAGCGTTGGGTGAATATCTACCAGAGATATGCAGAGATTTGTTTATTATATTTGACATTTCGCATAATGACTAGGTGTCACCTCTGTATGGAAGTACTATCTCCGATGGATGCCAGCCCATATCGAACGTCCTAAAAGAGCCCGCGGCTCACTTTGCTACCTGATACCTTTTTTTTTGTTGACGCAAAGCGAATGCCTTTACGCATCTCCCCGGACCCAGGGAAGGCACAGAGGGTGTGTGGGACTCGCCCTTATGAGGGAATACCCACTAATAGTTATTTGCGTCACAAGAGAGCAAAATAGTATATTTACGGCGAGGGCGGTATTGAATCCTGAACGTAGCGAGGGATCCTATAATAAAATCCTGAGCGTAGCGAGGATCCTGAGTGTAGTGAGGGATTCAAGTGTTAACGCCCAAGACGAAGATAATTTTACTCCTGCGTGACACATGCAACTTTTCACACCGACTATGAGGAAAAAAAATATGCAAAAAAAAAACTTCAGAAAAACCAAAAAAAAAGGGAAAAACTGACGGCGAAAAAAATCACGTGTGCTTTTTCAGTTTGTGAAACGATTTTCTTGGTTTCAGTCGCGTTAGTTTCGAAATAAAAATTGATCAACGGTTTAGGCTGCGCATATAAAAGCTTCGCAGATTTGTTTGGCCTATTTTTAACCGACTTCAAAAAGGAGGGGGTTCTCAATTCGTCGGAATCTTTTATTTTTTATGTATGTTCCCCGATTACTCGAAGACATGGACCGGTATGGTAAATTCTTTTTTTTTTCATAAGTTGTCCTTCCCAGATGGTCCCATGGTCATGGATCTGATGAAGAAATCCTGTAGAAACCGAGGGTACTCTTCAAATTTTATAGGCACACTTGAAGCGGAATACCGAATTGAAGTCGGTTAAAACTTTGTTTTTAATAGTACATTACTTACCTAGGGCGGTTAATCAAAGAACGACTCAGATCGCAGGTATTTGACGCCCGAGCCGAAGGCAAGGGCGATAAATATGCGCTCTGAGGCTTTCTTTATTACCGCCCGTGGTGAGTACAAAATTTTACGTCTCCATCTGGCCAGGAAGTGGGGTTTACCGCACGCATAGCGTGCGGTAATTCCTACTTTATGGCCAGGTATGACGTAAAGTAATTTATATAAGACATTTATTTAGCAGAATCGTTTACATATATATTTATAAGTATGTACCAGTCCCTGCACTAGGCTTTGCCTGTATCGCAGGAGACCGCATATTACCTTTTACATTGCATGGATTCAAAATATTACAATCAATTGGACAATATATTATAAATATCAAATAAGGAATACAATGTGTGTGTTTGTATAGTGTTTGTGTGTGTACGTGTGTGTGTTTTATTTGATATAATGTATAATATATAACACAACTTAGTTCTTCTCTGGTATAGACGCAGCCTATAAGCCTTAAAACTACATTTGCATATTGAACAATTAAATGGTACTATTTACTTGTTGTAAAGTGTTTATTGTTACAGATTTTTCCTGACCTGCAAACTGTTATGTTTTTTTATTGCATATATAATAGCATTGTGGGATTCATTGTTCCTTTGTAAATTCAAGTTTTCCCGGTCATATGAATAGTGACTCTAGAAATGCCGTGTGTAATGTATTGGCATTGTAATACGATTATACGGGTTTTTATCCATTTATTGTTAGTTCAAGTAATGATTTCAAGAAAACAATCACACTAGGAATGAAATCTACAATCGGTATGTGGAATCATGGCAAACATTTTTATTTGGTTAATTTTGAATGTGTCATAAACATTTCGCTTTGAACTCAAAAACAAAGCCTAATTTTGCTTTGTTTATAGTATTAAATTATCTCTGCATCACCTACTATGAATCGTACTGGTTAGATTTGATTTCCGCTACCCTAATGTTGTCTGGAAGAGATCGCTCTCTAGCGATAAGACCGCCTATTGTTTGCCTTTACTTGTATTTATTATGTTCTGTTCTTTTATTGAGGTGTGCAATAAAACGTATTTTCATCACACTTGCTCAAGCAAAGATGGCAGGGGTCAGTCTTTGGATGGGTGACCGCCTGTTTGAGTGGTTACTATAAATGAGCGCTTCCGTGCTTTGGAAGGCACGCTAAGCAGTTGATCCCGGTTGCTGTCTATGACAGTAGTCGTTAAGCCGAGTTAGAGGCCTTCGGGCGGCTCAAGAACCTCTAACAGTCGAGTTGCCCACTCACTTGACAAAGGGGGGACAACTGTCACTCGCGTCCGCAGGAGCTACCTACCACAACCCTGCACGTGTCCCCTGGGTGGTACTAAAGAGTGACAAACTCAAAGGCCAAAATAATAATTGCCATACGATTAAATAAATAAATCACACTTGCTCATAAATGGTGTTATTCCTTGCGATGCAAGGACAATGGCCTAAATTGTTCCCGCGGGAAATAATCCCAAGGGAGTAATGAGCTTGTGCTGCTCTGTGATTGGTTGGAAAATAAAATCGAGCAGGCCATGCCCTGCAAGAACCACATGATCCATGCTCTGTGATTGGTTGAAATATTGAAGCTACGCCCTCCACTCGCACTGATCTAGAAGTGAAGTTGTCAATTTCGTCAACATTTGATTGATGCGCTTGTATAAAACATAGGTTTTTCTGTCTTTTGTGGTTATTAATTTCCTCGCAAAGGTGATGAAAAACATTGTGTATAACACGGGCGTAAGAATATTGCAAACTCGAGTCATCAAAATCCCTCCGCCTTACGGCGTCCGGCTTTTGATAGACTCTCGTTTGCAATTTTCCTCATACGCCCCTTCTTAAACAATGTAACTATTGTATTGTATCCTCCTTATCTAACGAGTTATTCCCTTTTACCCTGTACCACCAAAGTTGTTGTAAAAAAAGTATACATTTTTTTACTAGTGTAAACTATCGTATTACACGCATTCTAAAATTATTCCTTCAAAGTCGTTTGGTTACCAACTCCAATCCGTTTCGAAGAGGACGAGGGTTCGATACGGGTCAAGAGTAAAAAGTACCTTAATTCGCACCACGTCTATCTCCGGTGCACCATTGTTACGAAATTAACCCGTAGACGGTAGATTTCATGGTAGCATGGTTACTACGATAGTACAGTCAGCTACAGTGAACCCCACTGCATCTATGGAGGGGGTCACATAATCACACTGTTCTGCAGGGCTGTTGTACGCGTTTATTCGCCTCACCTCACGCCTAACAAAATAGATTAGATTAGATTTATTTATTACACAATACAGACTTCATTATAAATTATATTCATGTCAATAATACTAATAATAATAGATCTCTGATTACGCTTAGTTACTAAGAATCACGTCAAGATATATTTGTGGATGAACGGTGAGGCGTTAAAGCAAGTTACAGAATAGCGGGGCAGCTGACGGTGCGGTCAGCCTCACAAGGGACTTAACACCTGTGTACCGTGTCACATTAAACGTCATGTTAAACTGTCATAAGAAGTTGTCAAACGAGTGAAAACGACAAGGTACTTAGGTGTTCAGCAACTTATGAAACTGATTGTACATTATTCACTTAGAGCGGTAAAACAAACGTCTCAGATCGCAGGTAAATATTTGACAATAAATAGGTAATATGCTGTTTTCTTTATCACTATTATCACCGCCCGTGGTGAGTACAAAATTCTACTTTTCCCCCTGGTCAGGAAGCTGGATTTCCCGCACGCGTAGCGCGGGTGTTAGTTGCCGTAGTTGTGACGTAAAGTATTGAAGGTGTTAATAGACTTGCGTTTCCTGGCGGAAACATAAGTACTTGTTTACTCATGTGAATGTGTGAGATTAAGGTAACATTTTGTTGCATTCTTTTAACACATGTGTCACGACTGAAAGTGCTAAAAGGCCTGCGAATGTCATTAACGTAAGCTGTTGGTATCGCAATCGAAGTAAGTAGGTATATCTACCAATATTATAAAGAGGTTAAAGTTTGTGAGTGCACAGGTTTGTGACGGTGTAAGATTGTATGTGCTTACTTATTTCCGGTGCTTCGCATCCGTTTTCAATTTTTGTTTCACCGGTTTAATTATAGTTTTTGATAGGCATTTTCATGTAACTATGTATAGCTATGTATATTTAGCACGCTCTACCGACTAAACTGTTTGACGGATTTCAATTAAAGTGTTGTTAATTGTGTTTATTAAGAACGAGAACGTGTCTTAATTGCATTTATTAAGAACTACTTTAAATTATATTACCAGGTTTTTATTTCTTCAAACTTGCAAACATAAAAATTGCTTTAAGTCATGCGACATTTTGAATCTATATGCCAATATACCTTATTGAGGTATGGCATTATTATATTATATTATACTTAATAGAAATGCGAGAATCCTTCGGCCTTCGCGCACCATATAAGCGGCCGATCACGATTTTAGAAGTTCAAACCGATTTATCTAACTGCTTTATAGCGTTTATGACACCCGTTGTTACCGAAAACGTTTTATTTGCCTATATTATGCCCACGTAATAATAGGAGTCACCGGTGATCATAATGTTTAGAACTATAGATATTATTAAAATTAGAGCTCCGTTCCCTAACAAAATAATTGAAACTAATGGAAAAACCATGTAGTCTGACAAGCCTTCTCAGAGGATCTCAATTTGACCCGTATGTTTGAATGTATGTATGTTTGTCCGCGATTATCTCGCGATTGGCTGAACCGATTTCGATGCGATTTTCAGAAAAGTTACCGACACATTCTGGAGAAGGTTTTGGTCATACATTTAAAGGCGATAAGTACGGTACAGTCGCCTTTCTTATGCTTGCGTGTAGTGATGCATCTCATCATCATCATATCAGCCGAAAGACGTCCACTGCTGGACATAGGCGTCCCCCAAAGAGTGCCACAATGGCCGGTCCTGCGCCACCCGCATCCAGCGAACTCCCGCGACCTTTACCAGGTCATCAGATGATGCATCTATATACTGCAGGTTTAATCTGGTACGTCCATCTCATTGCTGACAACATAAGTTGCCAGATACAAGGAACGCAAGACGGAGACCGCAAGCTACATGGTGGTCTACAGACAACCCAGCGCGGCTATCGAAGGACGGCCCGCGAGCTTTGTCGCGGCGAGATAGACTGTCCGTCTCTTTCTAATTAGAACGCTTTGAAAGGGACGGATAGTTGGGCCGTCCTGTGATAGCAGTGGTGGACAAACCAGCCTGACGCTTGAGAACGAGGAGAGCCAACCCTAAAAATGGGAAAACGCAAAGAACAAGATGAAGAGGAACACTTATGTAATCTGTCCCATCGTTGTTTAGCAACGACCGATTTAGCCTACTGGGTGGCCCTGCCCGCGAAGTTGACGGTCCTGGGTTTGAATGGTAAAGGCAAATATTTGTGTGATTGTATGAATATTTGTTTCAGAATCTTGGATGTTTTTTAATGTATTTTAATTACCTAAGTTTTTATACTTAATATATATCATCGTCTAAAAACCCATAAGACAAGTCTTATTTAGCCTAGTATGGCGGCTAGTCCGATTTGAGTAAGATATACTCCTAATCATCAATGTAATCAATTTTTGATTTGTCAGCTAAACATAGCCTTGTATATCTATTTTTTATCTTTTTAAATCAATAATTCAGATATTATAACTATCCATATTTTGTTAAGGAAGACTTAAGACTAGTGTTAGTAAATAAAAACAGTAAATAAATCTAACTTATTGCCTATATGATAGAAAGCTCTTTATCATCCTTATCCAGTGAGCCAAAATTGGACTATCATATCGGCCCGCAATCACCCCCAGAATGCTGTTGAAGCTGCCCCTAAGTCATCGAGCAATATTAGTCACAGGCAGTATTTTAATTACTGTAATTGAATTTATTTATTTTCCGGAGAACCAACAGCTATCGAAGTATTTTACTCGAAACTGGTAAGAAACTGACGGGCAAGACATGTATCTATTAGTGCAACAGTAAGAAATTGTGTTTATGTGTGGGCTGAATGGACCGTATCACTATTTGGGTCTATTGCTTTTCTTAGAAAGTTTGGAAATCATAATGATTTATAAGTCCAATCAACTACCAACATTATAAACATATATAGGTTAAAAAAACCGGCCAAGTGCCAGTTGGACTCGCGCACGAAGGGTTCCGTAATATTATCTAAAAAAACGGCAAAAAAATAATGTTTGTTGTATGGGAGACCCCTTAAAAAAAGTTGTTTTTAGTATTTGTTGTTATAGCGGCAACAGAAATACATGATCTGTGAAAATTTCAACTCTCTAGCTATCACGGTTCTTGAGATACAGCCTGGTGACAGACAGACGGACGAACGAACGGACGGACGGACGGACGGACAGCGAAGTCTTAGTAATAGGGTCTCGTTTTACTCTTTGAGTACGGAACCCTAAAAAGTAATCTATAACTATATTTATTACATTAGGTTTTTAAAACAGTTTCAAAACATAAAATTTATACATAATTTTATAGCATTATCGAGTATAAGAAGCCTGCAAAGGAAATAAAACTAATTGAATAACAATTAAAAAAAACTCTCACTTTAACACCGCAAGCAGTAAGCATCCTCTTTCAATTAATCCAATTTGTCACTTAAACAATTAAGCACATTTGGAACTGAATTGCACTTAGTGAAAAACGAATTCAAACCAATTCCACTCTTATCACAGTTCAATAAGATATAAAATCAAATATTACGACTGTATTTGCCGTCAATAACGTTTTATTTAAATCACTTAATCCAATTTACACTTCAGTACAGACACAAAAAAAAACAAAATTAGATCGCATTTAATTTTGAACGTCAAACTTGTAATGCACCAATTTCCATTTGTTTTCCACGCGAGTCACCAAATTCAATTTATCGCATAAATTCTAATAAAGGTGCCTACACACGTGCGCGCCGCTTCACGGTGCCGCCTTCACTAGTATACTAAACAGTATGAAAGTGTGGGCGCCGGCCTTCTTGGGCACTCAGGGTTATGGAGTACCGAGATAATGCTCAAATTGTTCTAAGTACTGTTGTTATCGGCAGAGTAATGCTGTTAGGTATCATTTTAGGACGAAGAAGTTTGTTTTTAAAGACATATTTGTGCAAAAATGGAGATCTATAAAATGGTTATTAATCTGAGTCACTGAGTAAATAACTGTATGAGTCTTAACATATTAGTAATCCTATGTTAAACACATTTGTGTACAAATTGAATATGTTTGTCATTGTCAATAACACGTGATGACTACCGGTATTTATAAATGCGTCTGTAAAGTATAATTGAGTGTTATTGTTGAGGATTGGAATTTCGTGCATTGTGTTTAGGTTTACGCGCAAAGTTTCGTCTTCGCTAACCGGTCACGCATACCGTATTTTTATAACAACACAAACAGGGATGTTTGCAAATAACAAAGTCAGTTCGTTTGCGAGTGTTTGTAAGATAATTTTTATTCGAGAAATCCAAGGCAAAATCTATATTATTTAATGTTGAAAAATACTTGACTTGGTTTTTGAGATAGCATCTGCTTAGAAAATGTGTAGGGACTAGTTGGAAAGAACCTAGTGAAGAGCGCAGAAGGCACATCTTGGGAGAGGCTTATGAAGTACTGTATTAGTAGACTCCAGTGACTTCGGACACGTGGCCAGGCAAGAACCCGATAGCCTGCATAAGCTTATTGTTGTGGGACACATGGAAGGACAAAGGAGCCGTGGAAAATCTCCTTGAGGCAGGGGCGGGTCTAGGAGTATCGTTGGGTATGAGGGTTAGATTTTAGTTAGAACTAGTTGTTTTTGGAGAACTCCATCAGCTCAAGCTGGTAGCGCACATTGCCCGCGCTGTCTCCGACACTCAGAACATAAAGAGTGAAAGCACTTTTCGGTTACGCCTGAAAGCACTATACTATTGGATCGCACACTTGATATAAATTAAGTGAAAATATAAAAAAATATATAACTCTAATTAAATTTTGGTACTTACATTAAGTAGGTAGTAGGTATTTATCAGACAGTAGATGACAAGAACATTATAACAATAATAATCCGATATAAATAAAAAATTGAAGTTAATAGATACATATATAGGTTGACAGTAGTTAATATAGTTATTTATTATAATATGAAATCTGTTATTCTTGACGATCATATATAAATGCGTATAAGTTTGATTTAAGGCAAATTTATATTGTATATTATATTGGAATAAATGATCTTATCTTATCATATCTTATCTCACCTTGTCGGGCGCCGCGTCCAGCTCCAACAGCCGGAACTCCATCAGCTCGAGCTGGTCGCGCGCGTCGCGCAGCGCGTCGCCGAGCCGCGCGCACTCGCGCGCAGCCGACGCCGCGCGCTCCTGCGCTGCGCGGCATTGCCCGCATGACTGTGAACAATAATATTGTCATTTGTTTATGTATACTGGAAGAACACCTTAAGTAACGTCACGTCTATTTATTTATTTATTTATTGGAAAACCAACAGCTCACAAAACAGGTTAACAACAGATATAGAAATAGGAGGCCAATTATAGGTTCTCACAGATAGCAATCTAATAGAAGTTAACATCACAATAGAAGTATAGACAGTGGTTCATTGAACGTAGGCTAATCAATTACATAAAGTATTGAAGCATTAAAAAGGTTATTTTTGTACTCGACGATTAAAATATGTGTATTAAGATTTCATAGAGAATACTGCAACGTCACTCTTTTCATCGTTGTATAGTCTGTTACTTCCGAAACAACCGAAATAACTATTTCGATACGCTCTAGACAACCGAAAAAAATTTGAAAATAGAACTAAAAATAAATTCGACCAATCACGTGGCTGCTTTACCGAACTGTAATGAATTGGACCAATAGAATCAGATCAAAAACAGTATCTGGTGGACCCCAAACTAGGCAAAGCCTGTATCTTGGGGCCCAGGAGTGCAGTTGACCTGATTGTTTTTTTATTTTATTTTTTTACATATGACTGCTATAACTTAACTTATAAAGAAACATTTAGACGGTGCACATCAAAATGGAGTAATTATTATCATTATAAAAGAGAAATGGCAGCCTTTTCCAGAGTCAGGGAAGGGATACATTTTTTAACGGCCTCCGTAGCCCAGTGGGTAGTGACTCTGCCTACGAAGCTGGAGGTCCCGGGTTCAGGTCCAGGGTCAGGGCATTTATTTGTGTGTTTATCACGAATATTTGTTCCTGAGTTATGGATGTTATATATGTATATAAGTATCTATATGTATTTATCTATTATATCATCGCCTAGTACCCACAGCACAAGCCTTACTGAGCTTACCGTGGGCCTAGGTTGATTTGTGTAAGATTGTCCCATAATATTTATTATTATTTATTTATTATTTTATACATTGAATACAAAATAACGAATTCAAACATTTTAAAAACATAAATAAATAGTCGACCAAAATGGAGTCCATACGAGTCACCTCATTACTGACATAACTAAAACTTTACTGTCAGACACTTCATTGGCCGATTTGGACAGGCGGGGCGATTTCTAGTGGAAAATTATGAAATATGAAACTGATCCCAAGCACGTTCGGTGCAAATTACATGGAATGTCTAAACGGTCGGTTATTGTCGGATGGAGCAGTGGGAATTATTCCATTTCCTATTCAACTGAATACATTTACCGATGCATTGATTTCCGTAGAACAGAACAACTTGTTTTTATTAAGTACCAATTTTAAGTAGGTACTCTATACTTAACTTACTACAACATACACACACACACCACTAACTACTTCACATTCAATGAGTGATTTAGGTGTCAGCTATGAAGAATATATTACATCTAATAGGTAATCATTTGTACCTATATATTTTTTTATATTTTAGGTATTATACCTAGTGTCAAACTAGACACATAATAGGTATCTTCTTCATGCAAGACAACAGTGTCAGGTAAGTACCTGCCACATGATCATCATATGAACAGGGTTCATGTATTGGATGCTGCCTAATGTATTGATAACACCTTTGTTAACAACATGATGCAATAAATAAATGAAATGAAATGATATATCTGTGTGACTTGTAAAAACGAATTAAATTTGCGATTTTTTTTTTTCATAACAGTACAAATTAAATATCGTAAGTAGTACCTAAATATAAAAGGCGCTTGGTCACTAGATACGCAATCATTACTAAATATGTGCATTAAAGTTGAGCCTGTGGATGAACGGATCAATTGATGCTGATCAATAGTCACAGATCACAGACGACCCTCGGCAGTGCACTTCAATAGTGGCGCAAGAGTAAATAGTTTACCAATCGACAGGCTGCAATAGGCGCCTTATTGACATTTGACACGAAGAGCTCTCAAACTTTAGATCACTTAAACGAGCTACAATTTACGTTCACGCTTACTTACACAGTTACTTATAAGCTCACAAATACAGACGAACAAAACATGGAAAGAGCGGAAAGACTGGAACTGGGCTGTTATTCACTACGCGTTAATGCGGCTCACCCCGCCGGTCACCCGTTATGAAACTAGACCTCTACCTTTGCTTAATTACTACGCATCGCGGTGACAAGGTATAATTGTTGTTGAGCGTTGAGGTGAGCTTAAAACAAGTTACAGAATAGGAGGGCTGTTGTCATAATAAGTTACGAGACAAAAACTAGTGGAATAGCTAAATGTTGTTGACTGTCAAAATGTTGTATAGGTATCCGAGATAGTAGAGAGCTAAGTATTCTGCTGGCTTGCGTATAACCCAACTTTGGTCTTTCTGGCCAAAGAAGTTTTTTTTGTAAACGCTGTTTCCTACGCCTTCCTCGGCTTAAATACCTGTAACTTTGATCTACATAGACATCATTTATTTTACCGTCCTGCTTTGTAATAAACTACTAGTAATGTTTGTCACAGTCACTTCTTGACAGTAGGTTTGCAAGTTTCCATAATGACGGTAAGTATCTCAGTTTCATCAATACCATCTTAACCACGTGGTTGCACTCGAGATCACAACACAATAGCTGACGCAAGAGCCAATACAAAGATCACGATGACCTAACCTGCCATACGAAAATAGCGCTTATCGCTACGACTTAAGGATGCTCCCATTGTCAGCATGATCAGCTGACATTTATAAGAGCTCATACCTCAAGGCCGGACGGATTCCTGAGATCCATGTCACTCGTTTTTTATGTCAACATTGTCATTTCTGCCAGAAGATGACGCTAAAGAATGTTGTTAGTAAACTTGACAATTTCAATTCTTTTGTTATTCTGTGTCCCCACACAGCCGCCTCTCACTCACTCACCGCCATAATTTTTCAAATCAATTGAAAAATTCATTCAGTGCGCGGTTGCACACATTTGGCTACACAATAGGGCAAGGTAGTAATCGTAGGGGTCGAATTCTACGTCGAATTCTCCCTACATACGGGATTTTGCGCGCTGCGGGCTACGGCGTAGCATGTCGCTACATGACACATTCACTGCCGAGAATCGCTACGCTATACGCTACGCTCGTAGCCGATCCTTTGGTTTCCCCCGTATGTAGCGGAAAGCGACTACGGCGTAGGCGCCCGTATATAGGCGGGTTCCTGGCAGTGCATGAAAGTGTTAAAATAGTATTACTCGGATCGGAGTATTGAGATTATGTACAATCTGGCTCGGTCTAGCACGTAGGTAAAAAAAAAAATAGTAATGCTAGTCCTATTCGGACCGATTTTTATTTAATTGTTAGTTTTATTTTTTTAAATCTTACAAACCCAATTTATTGCTAAACTGGATGAAAAAGCAAGCTATAGATGAAATTCACAGATAACTACCCACCTATTGTCGGCCAAACTTTTTATCTAACACAAACATATACATGTTTACATATATACTGATTAGATAAACGATCTTGTATGTAATCTCATATAATTATCAGCACGTCATCTATTCATATATAATAGCATATGAAGAGGATAGCTACGATATGGAAATTTGCTACATACGTAATCGAAATATTATTAAAGTTGCAAGACTTGCAAGCCGTCCTAGTTGATGGCCAAATTCTCTAATATTAGACTAAAAATATGAAACATTGTAAGACGATGCATGTCACGTGACAAGAGTTTAACTAACCAAAACATCTTCTATGAGGGACTAACAAGATTTGGTACAAAAACTTGTCGGTACGAGAAACAAAAACTTGAGTCAATCAATAATTTATGACGTGAATAATTTTTGAATAAATCGATGAACACCGGCAGCGCGCACGATAAAGTATGACTCATTGTCCCGTTCCGCCTGAGCCGAGCGTTCGGCTTTATGACGTTATCGCGTAAAATTATCGTCTGTAAACCGACTTTATAGACTACCAATTTTTGTTGTTATTCTGTCGCTTAAGCTAGGAGACAATATGATAGAGTTTCTTAGAAATGTTGTAAAACACGGATTCCTAAAGTGCGTAGAAGATTGCCCGTGAAAAAGGGGTTGCAAATGCAAACAAAACCCGCACTCAGCCAGGATTTAATGAATCCTCTCTCGTATATGGGAAGAGGCATGTTCCCAGATGTGGGACGTATAGACTAGGCTATTAGGGCTAAGTGATCAAATAGAGACTAGATAGCCCCTCAAGCCCACATATAACAATTACGTCACACTTGAACTGAATCAAATGTGCAAAGCATTAAAATACACTTATAAGAGAAACTCTGACGTTTGCCAGAAACAAAAGAGTCCACGTAAAGACAAATGAAAGCCGCTAAAGATAATGTACGAAATTAACGCTAACAAATATGGTTGCCTAATCTCCTGCCGTACCTGTGCGTAAAGCCTTATTTACATAGGACACAAGTATTACAAACTCGTAAGTGACTGAGCGGTGTTTTTGAAATTCGAGCCTTCTGCTGACTAATGAGAATATAATTTCGTACGTAGATGTAAGCTTCATAAGAGTTTTGGTATAATTTTCCCTCAATGCGGATTTAAGGCATGCGTAAATACTAAATCCGGCTTAGCCGAGGTGTTATGGCACCAGCTATCATACTAAGTGCCTACCTACGCATATTATACACTACAAAGATAAGTATGTTTTTTAATTTTACAAAATTATGTATGTATATCTTATTACTATGGTAGTAAAGTCTATGTATACCTACATATTTTTGTAACATCGTATGGATACATCTCTTTGTAGTCGACTGTACCTTATTCAGGCTTAATGAAATATAAATTATGAAACGCGACGGAAACTCGAAACTGAAGAAGATGAATCTTAACATAACAGCTCAGTAATATATTTTAAATAGAAATCACATGAGTTTCAAACATGTTAGAATTACCATTTCAAATCAAATGTATCAATATTTCCATTCTTTCCAATTCTAATGTTCGATTAGAAACATTACCCGTTAAATTACAATTTATAATTATAATATTTCTTATATAGTATAGTCAACAGCAGAAATGTCATTAACAGTTTTTCACCACATCACAATGGAACAGGGTGCCAATGTGTTCTTACATTTGACGTTGAACAGTGGCTTTTAAGTTGACATTCTATCGCATGCATATGAAAAGACTCGTGACTCGTATTCGATTTAATACGCGAAGGTCTTCAAGTATTAGTATTACACTTCGTGAACTATGTACTTGTACCTACAGACAACAATACTAACGGATTAACGTATGACGCAAGCGCCGTCAAAGGTACACTCATCATCATTTCCTTGCCCTTATCCCATTTACTTGGGGTCGGCGCAGCATGTCTTTTTCTTCCATACTTCTATGTCAGCCGTCATATCATCACTCACTTCTTTTCTCTTCATATCGCCGTCAAAGGTACACTATTTCCTTAAAACGTGACGTGGTGTATTTAATATGAGTTCTTGAATGAGTTCAAAACATTGAAATATCTATTATTCATTCATGTGAATATGAGTGTGAATTCATCTAATAACAATCACAACATTACTAACATTTAGCTAGTAGAGTAGAATGACAACAAAACAGGTGTGTACTAGCGAAGGTTCGCTTTTCAATTAACATCACATTCATTTAATTATTGTTAATTTTTATTAAAACAATTAAAATTTTAAAACGGACATTAATAATAAACTAAAAAACTACCTATAAATAAAAAATATCTTCCAAATCAGTGCCGATGGGTAGTGTGCCCAGAAGGCTGGCCGCATTGCCACGTTGTATGGTGATACTGATGATGATGATGATGTTGTGAAGGGACGCCTGGCCGGAAACAGGCGGGCAGTCGACCGCTTGTCGCAGTCATTCAGCCCATTTCCCTCAGTTCGGAGCCTCAGGTTACTGTCCCGGCGGCGTTCCCACTTCCAACTCTTCAATTCTTCTTGTTTTCCTGCAGAACAGAAGGACATCTTTAAGGTCAATATCCCTCAATTCCTTCTCCTCTAACATATCTTTACCGAATGTGTTAAACCGCGGTGCCGCGTACATAACACATTCCGCTAGTACATGCTTGCTTGTTTCCTCCTGCCCACAGTGTGGGCAAGTAGCGTCGTTACTTATACCTATTATCTTTAAGTGTCTATTCAGAGTATTGTGACCGGTTATGATACCAGTCAGCAGTTTCAGATTGCTCTTACCCAGTTTCAGCAGATACCTGGTCCTTTTGTGATTAGTGCCTCCTATCATCATCTTTGTCTGTCTGCATCCAGATGCATCCCTCCATTCTTTTTCCCCATCCAGTTCTTTTAGCTTATCTATGACCCCCTTTGTAACTTGAGCCGAAAAGGGAAGGACCGGTTCTGGGCCTTCAAACTCCCTTCCCGCACCTTCCCTGGCCAACTCATCTGCCTTCTCATTGCCCGCTATTCCCTGATGTCCTGGCACCCACGCCACCGTCACACCTGGGTTTTCTCCTATCTTATTAAGCTCTTCCTTGCATTCTTTCACTAAGGCGGATGTTACCGTTGCCTTTCGTAGCGCCTTCAATGCTGCCTGACTGTCCGTGTAAATCACTACCCTTCCAGTCAGTTGTTTTGTATCTCTTATAATCTGTGCGCATCTCGTTATCGCACACACTTCTGCTTGGAAAACGCCCCAGTGAGATGGATACTCTCTCCCGCAGTTTGGGTATAACTATACCTGCCCCCGCTAGTCCTGTTGATTTCTTTCTTGATCCATCTGTGAAGCAGACTGTCATCGGGTGCACTACGTCTACCTTCCAGTTGTCTCTTTCACCTATGTGTATTCTATACTTCTTGTCAAATATCTCCTGCCTCTTTATGAGGTCGTTATTGGCTATCATCATATGTAGCTTTGATAGCGCTTCCTCCTGTATCAGCGCGTGTCTTTTGTCCACACAGCTTCCTCTCCATTCTTTACATGCTTTCATTCTGTACCACTGTTCCATGGCCCTTTTCTCCACTTCAATTCTCATTGTCTTCCTGCCTAGCAGTATTTCCATGGCTTGTGTCGGGGTCGTTCTCATAGCCCCCGTCACCATCAGACATGCTAGTCTCTGCACCTTATTCAGTTCCTTTTGATATTCTTTGATACGCGCCCTATGCCACCGTACCACGGCCCCGTATAGCACCCTGGGTAATATGATTGCCCTATAGATCCAGTTGATCATTTCGGGCCTCAGTCCCCATCTTCTTCCCATGGTGATACTGACACGTTGTGCAAAGTATTGGCCAGCCCTCTGTGGTCACCAGTGGTTTTTTTTAGGAGTAGCGCCGCTTCCGAGCTGGTGGTTGTAGATCAAATTGCGTATGTTTTATCTGTCATTATCTAATTAAATGAATGTGATGCTAATTGATAGCATGATAGCATTTATGGTCATGTTTTACGGTCTTAATGTAGGTACTGCGACGTCACGTAAAATGTATCATACTACTAGGCCAGTTGATTATAAAATGAATAAAATTGGCAACGAAAATCCCTATTACACATAATTTTCTAAAAGAAATCCCAGAAATAAAAAATGAGGACAGCACAAGTAAAACACTACGCAGCGCACTTTCCAACCAGTAAGCTGTCTCTGTCTGTCTGTCATACTAATTAGTAACCAACAACCAACCACACATTTCTACCGGACATAGCTACAAATAATTAGTTTCCTTCGTTTAACCGCCTTAGGAAAACCAGCGAGTACAAGCGTGAGTTTATTTGCGTAGTAGCTTTCTGCCCGTGACTTCGTTCGCACTGACCGTGAATTACACTCCCATACATAGGATAGGATGTCTCCCATAGTCGCGTTATTCGATCATACAAGAAAAGAGTGTATTCCAAGATTAGTCCATTTAATTTTGACATTTAACCTGAAGGTCCTGGGTTCGAATGCCGGCAAGGGCAAATATATTTGTGTGATGAGCAGGAATATCTGTTTCTGAGTCTTGGATGTTTTCTATGTATTTAAGTATTTCTGTCTATTAAATATATCTTCGTCTAGTACCCATAACGCACGCCTCATTGAGCTTAATATTGGGCTAGTCCAATTTGTATAAGATTGTTCCCTAACCCTTTCGGACCCGGCTAATACAATCGTGCGGGTTGATTACATTTAATTGTCAAGTTAAAAACATATGTCAATATACTTCATTTTACGTTGGCAGGGTCTGTTTTTCGGGTCTGAAAGGGCTAATGTTTGGTCAAATCCAACCTTTAGTTGAAGGCTTCCGGGATAAAATCCTTTCTTTCTCCGGGAGTAAAACTATTAAAAAATACAACTACTTAATAGACGCACGGTGACGGACAGAGTTACTTTCGCATTCTAAATTGTATATGGATGTTAAAATCCGTTAATATAAGTGGAACCACTTCGCAACTACCCATATTACCAATGTTAATATTTACTTTCGTTGTCATCATGCAATTATAGTCAGTTCTCATGCCACGTACGTACATGTTAAGTGTGCATGCATATTGATAGGTGTAATACAGACTTAACACTTGGCTGTAATTATGTGTTTCTTATGATAATGTGTCGCGGTCCATTTCTTTGAGAATGAGAGAATATCGTGTTTACAGTTCAGAATGCAGAATTTACATGCGCGTTTGTATAAAAAATCTGTATCAGTATTTTTCTATTTGTACTAAGTAGGTATATGCCCTTATTTATTACAACGTTCATCAAACCTATTTTAGTCAATATGCCGCTAAAGTGGATAATGAAATTAAAGATAAAAAATGTAAACAAAGAACTGTCAACGTCGAAGTGACGTCTCAGGGGCAATCAACCTGGTTTTGGTTTTAACTAATAAATATATCGTCACTACTTTTAAAACAATCTTATATTTTACTTTGATCATTTTAATGTCGTAGGTTGGTATGAATAGGTGACGATAGTCCGGGTACGATATACAGCAAAAGCCTATTTCCTGCAGCCACTAGAACCACACCAAGCGATGGAAGCAAGACGTGCCATATTATATGTCTTATTAGGACAGGAAAACACAAAGAAAAATAACACTAGATTTTTAAATTTTTATTTATTTACTTCCACTCTCGCTTTCTGAGGAAGATGTCGAATCCTCCTCAGTTACATTTATTATTAATGTCTCTGTTACATTGTCTATTAGGTGGTCAAGTTGGCACAAGTTATCCTCTCCTTTTATTACATGAGCCACACAATCACTCCATCTTTGAGGCGTCACCAATTTTAAACCTTCTTCGAACATTAAGAATAAGGAATAGGAATATCCAGGTATATTAATTAAATTACGAACCAAAGGTTTACAATTCCTAACCATTGCCAGTGGCGTAAATATAAACTGCACATATTTATGAAAATAAAATAATTACGTTTTCATTTTGCTTATTTAAATATTTACGAATATTTTCCAGGCATTGTTTTACGTATAAATTAGTCGCATTATTTTTTATCTCGCGTATTTAACGAATTTTTAGTTTCCACTTCTTGGGACTGATTTTATTGCAGTGGCAACACATTTGTTTACATTTTTTATCTTTAATTTCATTATCCACTTTAAATTCGTTTGTTTTTTTATCTGTCACTTTGACTTATTGTGGAGTCAAAACTAACGTGCCGGCCGGGCCATAAATCTCCGGGCCGGCCACGTGCCTTTTCTAATAGCATTAACAGACGCTCGAATATGGTGCGTCGAACCGACGGACCGGTGCGGTGGGCTCGACACGCCACACCACCGCACCGCACAAAGACGGTCCAGTGCTTTTCGTGCTACCGTACAGTGATGCTAGCGTACGTCGACATTCCCTCCGACTTTATCCAATAAAATATGCAGCTCTAAGATTTAATTTTTTTTTTTACTTCCTCTATGGTGTCATGCGGGTAACCCGTTTTCCATTTTTCTTACCTAGCCTCCCAACGCGATAATATACGTAGTTAATATAAGTACAATTTAACATTGCCTTTGGTAAAAAATAAAACTTACGACAAAAGCACATTTATTAGTGCCATTCGAGTTTTTAATCAGCTTCCTAATTAAATAAAAATGTTGGATGACGTAAAATTTAAACGTAATTTAAAAACATGGTTAAATAAGAAAGGTTTCTATTCATTAAAAGATTTTTTTGAATTTTCGTCTTAAAGAAAAATATTTTATTATATACCTATTCGTTTTGTTTTCCTTAGTTTTAAGTAAATATTTTCTATTTCTAAAATTATTTCCAACGCTTGACTGGGGGGACATCTTTGTTGCAGTAAAGGTCGTGAGTTGAGTCCCACAAACAAGGAAAATCTTTGTAAAGTTCTAATACTTCCACAATTAATCTTTTTTCCATAATATTCACGGCTTCTTGGCCTGGTGACATTTTGTAACGTGTGTCTCGCTCGGTGGTAGTACCGCGACTAAACCTCTGAACGGTGCGGTGGCCCGTACACATGAGCGAACTTGGTGCGGACCGCACCAAATCCTGTGGGAGAATAATCGAACCGAGCGCACCGTCAATAATAATAATAATGTGCGGCGGACCGCTGAACATACCATCGAATATTGTCCGGAGCAGACCAAGTTCGCGGTGCGGAGCGCACCATATTCGAGCGTATGTTAATGCTTTAAGGTGGTTCGATTGCCATACAAAACGTTATTTGACATTCGTAGGCTAACGGCGTGATATTTTAAGAAACTTATGTAACAAACTTTCATACATTGGCTTCCCATTTGCGCCAAATTCCCCCTTTCCTAGAATAAACTTGTATAAACTAGATTAATTTGAGAAATTGGTTTGTCACGTGATATTTTGGGAAAACTATTTTTCTCAAATTAATCTAGTTTATACAAGTTTATTCTAGGAAAGGGGGAATTTGGCGCAAATGGGAAGCCAATTGATTAAAGTTTGTTACATAAGTTTCTTAAAATATCACGCCGTTAGCCTGCGAATGTCAAATAACGCTTTGTATGGCAATCGAACCACCTTAAAGCTCGTTTTATTGCCCGGCCGGCACGTTGGTTATGACTCCACAATAGTGTTTGTGGGAAAGGGACAAAATGTTAACAGAGGGTTCTCAAGTTTATGATCTTTATGAATAGCGGAGTATGAAAGGTGACATGTGACATAGCAAGGACTTTTTTATATTATGAGTACAACGGTGGCAAACAAATATACGCCCTGATCGTAAGCAGACACGGTAGCCTATGGACACTTGCGATTCCAGAAGATTGCTCTTTATGAAATAAAAACAGTTTAATTTTTTTTATTTTTAAGAATGAGGTCTCAATACAGGACACATGACAGAAATTATATCAATATTATATTTCCAATTACATTGTGTAAACGAGGAATAATTAATGTCGGAAGAATGTCGACCCGTCGGGCGTTAGGTAGGACCGATGCAGTATTAATAGGAAAAGCCGAACGGCCTAGAGCAATAATGTGCATAACCTTCTGCGGTCACGATACGACGAAGATGTGGTTTAACATTCATTTCGTAATAGCAATTAACTAGGTCATTTGCAACTTACACATAATTGTAGTAACACTCAATTTATTAGCAATAAAACGTTAAGATAAACCATAAAAATTAGTGAATGAATGGTTCGCCGCTTAGTGACTTTATTTCAATGCCGAGAAGGTTCGACCTTTTCGACGCCAACGACGCATATATCCGCACCGCCGCGCGCCGCAGGTTCAACGCCAACGAATAATATTAAATTTGTCAGGAGCCCAGCGCGATAGCAACCTTCTTGCAAAATGTCTTGTTGACTTGGCGTGTTGTTGACAACTTCTTTCTTTGACAGAGTAGCTTTAACCTAATTTTCACTGTTCGTACGTAAATACGTACGTTGTCCTTCAAAAATTGCAAATCATTTTTCAGCTACTGTAATTGGCTCTGTATCACTAATTAAGTTGCAATTTGTGTATTTATAGCCGTTGGTTCTCCTTGTCTAAATAAATAACTAGAACTTGGAAGAGTTGAAAAACCCCCGACATTTTCATTTCAAAGTTCAATATCTCAAAAACGGCTGAACCGATTTTGTTGAAACGTAGCTAAGAACCATCTCAATCACGTCAGCTTTCGCACAAAAAAAACCGCATTAAAATCGGTCCATTCGCTTAGGAGCTACGATGCCACAGACAGACACACAGACACGTGAAACTTATAACACACCTCTTTTTGCGTCGGGGGTTAATAAATAAACTTGATGGCTGCAAGAAAGCTTAGTCGGATAAAGCTTACTGTACAAAATGTCATTTTTGACAGAAACTTAAACGCGGCTATACCTAGGTAGGCTAGTAAAAAAAGTAGGTACTGCAAGTAAGTAGCAATGAGCATTTATCATACCTAAATATCTACGTGCAGATACATATTCACTTTATTTATCTACTTCAAGACAGGTAAATACAACCGACTACCTATTTGCATAACGCAATATACTTCGTCACGACAAAATCCGTGATATTAGAAACAAAAGCTGTGTCCGGCCGTGCCTCACAATACCGAAACCGTCCTTGCAAAGACAATACAAATAGGTTGACCACGGTGACCGCCTACCAACAAACCGATAAACAAACGCCTATTATATATATAGCCAATTACATCATTTACACCATTATCCGACACCCACGTTCTGATTTAAAAGGACTCATGAACTAAGGCGAGTCAACTAAAAATGTCCTATAAAATAAAATAGTGCCTAATCATAAATCGGTAATGCTTTTAGTGTTGATATTATGTCATCGATACCCAAATAGTTTGGATTTGTCCTTAAAAAAAAACGAAGTCGTTAGCAAACTTAACGCATTGATTTTAAATAATTTAACAACATTTTTTTTAATAATGTATGCCTGTTTCTGATCTGTGTGATTAGATTATTGTTTACTGTTTAAGGGCTCGAAACGTTGGAATGTGTCCAATAACATCCACTTAAATATTTTTATTCATTGTTTATTTTAATCAAATAAAAATAATCACTAAAACATCTGCATCAAACATTTAATAACGGAAAAAATTAGTAACGCCTAAAATAAACCACATAGCAATGATACTCACCCACATATCGGTGAGCGGTTGCGGCGAGAGCGAGGCAGGCGCGGACGATACCGCTGAATCCGCCGGGGGAGCCTCCTGTAGAAAGTACATTCTTTGTTATTAGTACCTACGTAAATTACTAATAACACCCACGATACTAAAAACTTAACTAAAAACCATCTCGACACACAATACTTTCGATATGAAAAAGCCTGTAGCGTGATGGGTAGGCCCCCCACAAGGTGGTCTTATGACCGGGTAAAGGTCGCGGGACTCCGATGGATGCGGGTGCAGAGGCGTATTTAATGAGTTGGCGTCCCGGGCCAGTAAGTTTTGCCGCCCCTCCCTTGCAAGGCGGCAAAACTTACAAAATACAATTTACGCCATACAATTTAATATAGCCATAAAAAAATCATAAAACAAATTAATTAACACAACAAAAAAACACAATGGCATACATGATCGAATCGCAACATTTTAGAACTGTTATCGCCACTATTATTCAAAATAATTATGGTGCATTAATTTATATGCTTTATATAAAGCTGAATTATCACAGATTTCTGCTGACACAATTGTTCTCCTAGAAGGAGACTTAGTGGATGTGTATCATTTATATGGGAAAAGTTAAGAGGTTGGTAAGGTGACCTCCAAAAAAAACGGACATTTGGGATAAGTGCGAAAACTTAAAAATTAGACCACCACAGCCTGGCTAAAAACGGTAACTTGATAACTAGGTCTTACCGTCAGGAGTACTCAACCAAATGTCATAGGGATCTGCCTGCAGTTGGGTTGCGAATTGCAAATTTTTTTTTTTTGCAAATTTAAAAATGGTCCTAGAGAGCTGAAATTTGACATGTAGGATAGAATACTATGGATCTTGAAATACCAAAAAACAAAGTAATTTTTTTACCAAAATTTTCAATAGGGGGCACAAGATTAACACGAAAAAGAATTTTACGGAAAATTACAAATGGCCGTTGATAAATGTTCGAGTAAGTAGGTACTTTTTGCGTGCCCGAGGGCGAGCTTCAGGCTGCAAGGCCGCAGGGCTCGGCCAAAGGTCCCAGAGCCTCCATTTCGAGCGTCAAAGCGCGCAAAATAATTTGATGTTTAGGTTTTTACTATTTAGGTCAGGTCTTTCAAAACTCAACTTGTAAATGTCTATCTGAGGAAAAACTGTTTTTGGTTTCTGTACATTTTGTGTCTATGAGTCCATGTCACTCGCGGATTACCCTTTAGGTAAAATAAATGTAAATAAGCTTTCTACGTTGTTTACTCTTTAATTTTACTGAAAAAGGATTTGCTGCATATGAATAAATATTTAGGGGTATTATAACATACCCTGAGAACTTTACGGTTTCGCTCTATGAAAACACAACAATATATCGATATCAGCCATATTTTTACACCAAAAAATAGGTTGGGTAATTTGACTAAATATTCATTAATTATCCACCTAAATTTAATACCGATACGGTAAAAAATAATTAAACGTAATCTTCATAAATTCCGTAAAAATCAGGCGAAAATGGTATAAACTTTCTTTACTTTATAATTGACGTATACTACGTCTACGTTCGTTGGGATACGCGCATAATCCAGTTATTTTTGTTAATGAATAAACCTTTCTATAGGCCAGATGAAATTCAACATTATCTCAAGGTCGTAAATATTTAATTAAAATGCCGTTATTTCCTGATGCATATATTTTTGGATTCAGGTAGGTAGTAAGTCTCCAAATTTGTTTACTCAAACATGTTTTCATTATAAAAATACTGATAGCATTTTTGCTTGCGCGTTTTTTTTTTTCCTTATTTCCGGTCCATAGAATTATTTATTTCAATAGTAAATTTTTTTTTTAAATAACATATAGAAGCCGTATACAAATAATTAGCCTGATATTGAATTATTTCCAAAAAAACCGTAATTTTCTCAGGGTAACAGCATTTTATGCGAGCCCGAAGGGCGGGGCATCAGTCTGCGAGGCCGTAGGCCGAGCTCGATGGGTGGCCAAAGGCCCGGAGCCCCACCACGAGTGTCCAGACGAGTCCCTGCTCCCATATATTGCGAGGCCGGAGGCCGAGCTCCGATTTTGAGGGTTGTGCAACTATTCACTTCCCCATAGCATGTTACAAGCGAACCTGGCCTGAAGCGCTCAAGCTGGCCCTGAAGCTGAGCGGCGAGCTCCGCGTAGGGCCGGTCAAACCTAATATTTATGTACTAGAATCACTAGATAGCGCTGACGCACAATGTGCTTTTAATAGTATTGTTTAATATCTTTAATATTTTGTCGCAATTTTTTTATATTTCTTAAGTTCGCGTGAGGTGTGAAAATTATGTGAGGGTTACGTATTATTATTATTATTTTAATTATTGTTTATTTCATTGCTGTGCCCTTACAGGGTTCATGTAGAACTGTAATATATAATTTAAGAACTATATACTAACATGAGTGCAATAAATGATTTGAATTGAATTGAATTGCGCTATTAGACTTTGTCTTACTCGCCCGTATGTATTTTTTGATCTGTGCCCGTACCAAAACGTATAACTAGTATTTTTTGTATGTGAAAATGTTTTAAATTACTTTTTAATGTAACAAAAAATTGCATGAGATTGATTTTTGAAAATTATATGTAAAAAATGGTTGTCAATGAAGGGCGGCCGAAGCGAGCCGCCCCTCGGAGCCTGCCGCCCCGGGCCATGGCCCCCTTGGCCCTAGGGTAAATACGCCCCTGTGCGGGTGGCTCAGGACCGGTCATTTTGGCACTCTATGGGGGAGGCCTATGTCCAGCAGTGGACGTCTTTCGGCTGATATGATGATGATGATGATGAAAAAGCCGCCCTCGAATCGGTTCACCCGTTTGGGGCTACGGTACCACAAACAGACACGCAGTTTGGCATGTTAAACTTATAAACCCCTCATTTTCGTCCAGTAGAGAGTTACAAATAAAAATAATCGTAATGATATCTGTCTATAGATTTTCTCATGAAATATTATTATGTCATTCCCGCTCACGGGACAATGATGTCCCGGACCTTTGGGAGGCGTGCGTGGGGCTAGGTACCTACAAAGTACCAACTGAGCCAACACGTAGAGGCCCTTTTGACAATTTAATGAAATGCAAGGAGTACAGCGAGCGGATGCTGTCCCTGCCCGTGTCATGGGACGCACACAGAGACAGCACCCGCTGGGGTGTATAGGGACTATTGCTGGTTGATGGAATCTAAAGAAAACGGGTTATTGGGTGAAAATGATGGACTAGTGGCTGGGCTATTGGGTGAAACATCGGACGCCTGCCTAATAAACTGTCTCATTTTTTATCTCTGGCAGACGGTGACTCGCCAACTGCTAGATGGGCCCCTATTAATAGCGACATAAAAAATGGCCTAAGGGCAACACCAGTCAGAGAGGCTGTGGGGGTAGAGAGGTGGCACTGGACTTTAAACATATAGCCAACTCGCCACTTAGGTGTCCACATCTACCCTCGAGCAACAGCTCTTGCGACTCCACTCTGGACAGCCAGTTAAGGCAAGCCAGAGGTGGGGGGCCTGTCCAACCAACCACCCGATCGGCTCAGCCTGACCACAGGACACCCCCAGGAGCACTCAGGTACGTAGGGTCGCTACTCCCTAACAGCCCGCCACAAGCTGCCTTACGTTGTTATTATGTCATAATTATTAGAATTATAATTATTTGTAAAATTACAAGTACCTAGTTGGTAGGGTTAAAATATTAATTATTTGTAAAATTGCAAGTACCTAGTTGGTAGGGTTGAAATATTAATTATTTGTTAAGTTGCAAGTACCTAGTTAGTAGGGTTGAGATTATCTAATGTGACCGACTTTTTATACCTACCTATAAAACTGTCATTGGAATTGTAATATTCTGCCTTGGGCCGTAGATTTGCTTTTTGAATGGACTACGTTTATGCAATTCGGCCAACTCAAATAATCTCACGTAGGTATACATAAACAACATAAACTATAGCCCCGTAGCAGGTCCCCATATACTTAATAAATATAAATATATTCTTATATAAATAATAATATAAATATATGATATAAATATAAATATTTGGGGACAATCTTACACAAATCGACCTTGTCCCAAACTAAGCAAAGCTTGTACTATGGGTACTAGATGACGATATACGTACTTATATTGATAAATAAATACTTAAATACATAGAAAACATCCATGACTCAGGAACAAAATAAATATTCGTGCTCATCACACAAACAAAATGCCCTTACCGGGATTCGAACCCGGGACCTGCGGCTTCGTAGGCAGGGTCACTACCACAGATGTATAAATATAAGGAGATCGGACATGCCAGCCGATTTGTATTGAGTACGCATGTCGCAAGTTCATTAACCCACACAACTCCCAAGTAATTGACAAGACAAAGCACGCACACATCTAAAACACACACTTGTATACTTACGCTCTTATTGGACAATACATACGCGCATCATATCAGGCATTTTGGGAAAAAACGTAATATTCTCTGCGATCAGCACGCGTGCACAGTATGGCAGAGTATGCCCATTGAGCATACAGCTGCGACACGGCCGCCGGCGGCTTGTCCTCTCTCTAGTATTCTATGCTCTGAGATCACTGCCAACTAGGCTACAGAGGTCGTCAATTATAGTATAGTTTATCAGGACTGTCTTGAAATCTGGCGTCAACTTGTAATCTGAGTTAATGTTATCATCACAATTGTAATGAACGCTAGTTATTGTGTGGTATGTAGGTACTTACCCTGTAGAAAGTTTCTTTCCTGTGTTGTATGTCCGTTTTCAAGTCTTCACGGTCGCTATTCTCTTTACTCTGCAACAACAAATAATTTACTATTAAACATGGAATATTGTGGTAATGTTTCTATTAGCAGACTCATCTACCACATTTGGCAAACTGTTATCTTTAAATATGGCGCCAGCAATTGTCATCACATAAAGAACTGCCAAACTCCGCGAATAATCCAATTTCAACGGACATAACTTACTACAAACAACCCGGCCTTAATCTAATGCAGAACCAAGATTTTTTTTCCTATTATTATCAAACTGTTCTAACGAAAGCAAAAACTAAAGCTGCTACTTTGATTCAGCGAAAGTCGATAGAAAGCTCGAGTTATCGACTTATCGGTAAACAGATCGGACGAGATGTACATCGGAGATGGCTCCGTTTGATCCCGCGCTTGTCCGATTTAATGAGCAAGCCGAATAAATTATTAGAAAAAAACGTGACTCTCACTAAATCGCGAAACTTTTCATTTCATTGAAAGTTCATCTGCCTAGCGTGATCAATTGATCATGTTATGTTTATGTTGGGCGCAAAGTACTATTCCCTTACTAAGAAGTATGTTATATATAATTGGAGGAAAGATAGAGGGGACGCGAGGAAGAGGAAGACCTAGAATAAACTACATGGAGCAACTCAAAAAGAGTTGATGTTGGGTCGTATCCTGAGGTCAAAGAGATTGCATGGGATCGGAGTAGATGGAGGGCCTACTTTGAGCTACACCGACAAGAGCCTAGCTCTTAAGTAAGAGAAGAAGAAGAAGAAGAAGTATGTTAGTGCGAGAGGGACGAATGTTTTATGTCTGACATAAAATGTGATAACTGATAATGCGCGGTCATCCCACTGCCGCCGCTTCCCGTTGCGGCGTGCCAAGCGACGGTTCGCAACATTGTATGCCAGTACCTCTTTGTGTATAAATTACGCACGGTACTTCACACTGCACCGCATCTCCGTCCGGTGAAATATGTAAGTACCTACGCGGCTCCGCACGCTGCAGCGGGATTCGGCGGAGTGTGATGGTGATGACTGCCTTAGGTTAGGCATGAGGCATGAGGCATTTTTTGTGGAGCTAACGTGTCTTAACGAGAACGCCTAATACACGATTGAGATTAAAATGCGATTGAAATTAATCTAATCAAAGCCCTTATGCAAAATGTTGGTTTTTGAAGCCCCAAGGCTCTTAAACGAGCCAGCGAAAAAATATTTAAATTGATTACTAATCTGAAAATTTACATTTCTAGCAGGTCACTACTATGCCAAAATTATATTTTGTAGCGGCCTAATACGCGGAAACAGAGGGTTTCAATCAACAGCAAATTCTTACAATACAGACACACACTTATTTTGAAATAAAGCATATATAAAATTAACGATTCAGTAGGTAAACTTTTGTATAGGCGTATGTATAATATATTACACCATTGTTCTACAATTTATTGTTCTAAACTTTAAAGCTTAGCCGGATTCGAACGAACAAACATGTACCGGCTCGTAAATCTAACCTAAGTTTGGTTGTAATCGGCAACAGGAACTTAACGCGAACGAAACAATGCGGACGCAATCCCAAATACATTTCGTATCAAAATCCTGGCTCTATTGGACTTAAGTTTTGGATTGGAATCGGTTTGGAATTTCTCGCGTGCGAGCTGTCAGAACTGTCACGCGAAACTTGTTGACAATTTTTTGTGATGTTGTCATTTAATTGAAATCCGGAGTATGAGTGATCGGGTCTCATATTCCAGGCGTATTCTTTTTAAGCAAGTCAAAAATAACGACAGATGCGCTGATATCTGTGTATCATTATGGGAGTCGTGTGGATGACACTATGATAAGTTGCCCATCGCGCCGCGCAACTTTGGACTCTTGGGACCCAGCATAACGCGCATTGAAAAAAATGGCGTGAACGAACGTAAACTTAATTAACCAATTTCAATTGAATCCGTGAACTCAAAACGAGCTCCATGTAGAGTAATTCTTACACTAGAGCTGTGATAGTCGATAACTTTCAATTTATGGATATCGAGATCGAATTTGATACGGCGCGGAGCAAGTGACCGAATTTATGCGTGTAACAGTATAGTAAACTGACGCCTTTTTCAATGTCCATACTGATTTATGAATAACGATTAGCTCTGGTAACTGCGGGGCGGCAATAAATTTAACGGTAAAATTTCGTAATACGAATGTAAGCCCTTAACCCGTGTAATGTATGACTTTAAGTGAACTTAGCATAATGCGATTGCATACTAAATGTAAGATTTGTTGCATATTTTTTCAGACAGTAAGTGACATACGTTCGTACAAGAAACGTTTTGTGGTTTATAAGAAGGTATAATATAATTATAAAATGTAGATACCTAGATTATGAAGGTGTAGTACTTATTGTGCTGTATGTTGCTGTTGTTACTAGGTATCCCATTGGATCGCATAATGGTTTTTAGACTAATGCAGTTTCGCATAATTGGTTTGGCATAATTATTTGTGGCATAATAGTACTTTCGCATAGTAATATTTTGGCCTACTGTCTTTCTAGCATACTACGCTATTAGCATAATTTTAGCTAGACTAATTTGTATTGGCAGAATATACATTAGGCATACTATTGTTTGGGCTAATAATTATTTGGTATATCTGTCACCACTTAAGTTTAGCAATTCGGAGGGCTATATCGGTTACCTTGGCTCTGCTGCGGATAGCCTCATTTCTGATGCGATCGAGAAACTCCCAGCATAGCCCTCTCCATTGCCCTTTGAGTGACTTCGAGCTTTCTTATGAGGCCCATAGTAAGCGACCACGTTTTCAGTGCCATATTTATGTCATCACTGGCAACACACACTGGTCAAAGACTCTCGTCTTGAGACACTGCGAAATATTGGACGAAAAGATGTGCCGTAGCAGTGGCAGTGGGCGGGGCACATTGCAAGTAGAACCGATGGCCGTTGGGGCGGAAAGGGGCGACCACGTACCGGAAGGCGCGGCGTGGGTAGGCCCCCCGCAAGGTGGACTGATGACCTGGTAAAGGTCGCGGGAGTCCGCTGGATGCGGGTGGCCCAGTACCGGCCATTGTGGCACTCTTTGGGGGAGGCATATGTCCAGCAGTGGACGTCTTTCGGCTGATATGATGATATCTGTCACTATCCATAATTTCAGTTGTCTAAATGAATGAAGCTGGTCAAAATACCTAAAATGATATTATTAGTTTTTCCGCTCTTTTATAAAAAAAATAACCTCGAAGACGAAAGCGGGAGCAAAGCTCCCGGTTCCGTCTTCTAACCTATCCTCGATCCGAGTCGGTTTTGCCAAAAAAAATTTTGATCCCCACCCTTTGAACAGGGGCTTAGTGGCAAAACCGACTCGGCTTTGCTCCCGCTTTCGTCTTCGAGGTTATTTTTTTTTATAAAAGAGCGGAAAAACCTTGTAAGTATTAAAACTTACTACTAATGACAATTAGGCAAAATACTACTAAGAAAATTATAGGCTAAAATCACTAAAATTTAAATTTTTAGATTTTAGGGATTTTTAACGTAGGTTAATAACGTTAGTTTTTATTTTATTTTAGACATTGTGATACGTACCCCTTTTTATAGGATAATAGCGTTACGCATTTTGATATGATGTCATTTGATTATTATGGGTATTCATTTTTGATTATATGTATGTATGTATTTTTATGCTTTTTAGGGTTCCGTAGCCAAATGGCAAAAAACGGAACCCTTATAGATTCGTCATGTCTGTCTGTCTGTCTGTCCGTCCGTATGTCACAGCCACTTTTTTCCGAAACTATAAGAGCTATACTGTTGAAACTTGGTGAGTAGATGTATTCTGTGAACCGCATTAAGATTTTTACACAAAAATCGAAAAAAAAACATTAAGTTTTAGGGATATACTCAGAACTGAAACTCAAAATTTTTTTTTTCATTTTTTTCTAAACTGAATAGTTTGCGCGAGAGACACTTCCAAAGTGGTAAAATGTGTGTGTGCCCTGTAACTTCTAAAATAAGAGAATGATAAAACTAAAAAAAATATATGATGTACATTACCATGCAAACTTCCACCGAAAATTGGTTTGAACGAGATCTAGTAAGTAGTTTTTTTTTAATACGTCATAAATCGTAAACCGCAATTTATTTCACGGAACCCTTCATGTGCGAGTCCGACTCGCACTTGGCCGCTTTTGTTAATAGTTTTAATGAGGGTTATGCTTTCTGTATTTATGCTTTTTAATGTTATGCGTAAAAAAATTGCGAAATGTGACTTATGCATATCTTATTTTCCGCGTAAAGTAATTATGCGTAACCATATTTTCAACACACCTGCTCGTAAAGTAGGTCTTATTACAGCGTATTTACACTGATAATGCAGAATATTACCCATGCCGTGCCTTTTACATTACATTATCGCACTAGTGCCTTTTCATTACATATCTTTTTAAATATTAGCAAAATAATGCAGAATATTATCCATGCCGTGACTTTTACATTACATTATCGCACTAGTGCCTTTTCATTACATATCTTTTAACATTTTCATTTTTTATTTTTATTTTTTTTTCCTCGCAAATGTGTTGAAAAACGTCGTATGAAACACGTGAGCATTGGTCATTACACTTCTCGTCTCCATTAAGCCTTCGCCTTCGGCTCAGGCTTAAAAACCGACTCGAGTGTAATGACCAACTTAGCACACTTGTATCATAATGTACTATAGTATTAATGATTTTATGCCTCTCAATAGTAAACCTTGTTACTAACTGGATGGTTCAGTGTTTTGTTTAAATGATTTTGTGTTTATGGTTCAGAGGTACAGTCAGGGGCATTAATATACGTACATAAATAGGACAAATATCTATTACAGGACTCTATTGTCAATGTCATCAGATGTGTACAGATATTGATGCCCTTATTTATATACGTAAGTATATACTGTACGTGAAGCCGTAGAACTTGGTTGTTGGCAAAAGTATTAAACTCAAGCCTTCAGGCGATTTTAAAAGTTCTATAGTCAAGTGGCCAGCTCACTGACAAATCCTACTTACTTCGCACTGGATTGGAAGTCATATAGCACTGTGTTCCATAAGAACCAGTTCCTACGCCAATATGATAGTAATTAGGAGGAACCCTATTGAAAATGGGATAAGGATAGAAGAAAGATGATGATGATGGTGATGATGATGATAATCATGTTGGACAGTAATAGCGTCCTGCATGAGTTGCGAGCTTTGTAATTTTGTGGTGTTGCAATTTTATACTACTGTGATACTGTAATTTTATATTTAATGTTACTGTTTTGATAAAATGATACCTAGCAGAGTTTCTTACGCCGGTTCATCTCGTGGCCGCGTGGTTTTATAAGGATTATGCCTGAAAAATGCCTTTGGTGTAAAAATTGTTTAAGGGATATTCATAAATTACGGAAAAGAAACTACCTACGGTATATAACTAGATGGGTCATTGTCAGTCACATAAACAAAAATCATTTATGGCTTATGGAATTATAGAAGAGGCAACGCCGTTTAAGCGGATTCAGAGTTCAACCAAAAAATAGACTTTATAGCCCTTAACTTTGGCAATGTCCACCTCAGATACCATATAAGAATATAATACTTTGCAGAGTATTGTTAATTTTATACTTACTGCAGTTAAATTCTTATGAAACACATATTTATTACTTTAGCTAAAATAAATCCAGGACACAAAGTTCAAATTACAGAACAAGCTTGATCTAATAATTAAAGTGTCGGTTCGGCGCTTACCACGGAAACAAATTACTTGATCTAATCTGAGCGCTGTTCCATAAATCAAGAGGTCTATTTGACTCTACTTTATTTGATATTGCCATGACAATGACATTTGCAACGCTCGTGAAACATTAAACTTGACGCATTTTTTTATGCCACGTGGCATAAAATGCTCACGTTCTTACCATAGCCTGTGGACGCTTGCAACTCCAGAGGTGTCACACGCACGTTACCGACCCTGTAATAATTTATACACTCCTCTTTTGATTTGGCAGTGAACGTATCAACTCTCTTTATTTCATTCTATATACTCCACATCGTGGTCCTCACCACCTCAGCTTTAGTATTTTTCATGCCCAGTTCGCTCTGTCTTTGACAACGTCTATGTGATGTCTTGGTATGCATCTATCTTTGTTCCGATCTGCCCCTGGATCTTCGACCTAAGAATGAAAGCTGTAGTAAATTTTGATATGGCACCAATACGTCTAGTCAGATAGACCGGTGAGTTATAGTGTATAGTATGGACGAATTACTGTAATGTCCAGCAGGGCATGGGAACTGGGGCAACTATCGGCTGCACAAACACCGCAGGACCGCAAGGACAGCACGATGTAAATATTACATTACAGTATTTTATCCAAAATAAAACGCTACTCGGTAACCACTTAACCAGATTTCGGATTCATCATTATCATCATCATATCAGCCGAAAGACGTCCACTGCTGGACATAGGCGTCCCCCAAAGAGTGTCACAATGACCGGTCCTGCGCCACCCGCATCCAGCGGACTCCCGCGACCTTTACCAGGTCATCAGTCCACCTTGTGGGGGGCCTACCCACGCTGCGCCTTCCGGTACGTGGTCGCCCCTCGAGAATCTTTCCGCCCCAACGGTTTCGGATTAAGATTCTTCTAATTACGTTCAGAATTGTGATTCTCTCATTGGCTTTGTTAAATATTATGTTTGGGTACCTGTTGTATTTGACAAAGTAATTAACGGGACATGATTATATTAGAAAAAATCTCGCGTATCCAATTGTGACAACGAAACCCCTTTGTAAACCAATTGGTTGAAAAACAGGCATGTTGAACATTGACAATCTGAGCGCAAAGATGATTATTCAACGTTAGTTTACCGGAAACGTTAACGAAGGTAAATTATTGGTGTTGATAATCTGACTGTGGCAATCTGCTTGATTTTATTACGCTAACAATACAAAACCCGGTCTCGTTATGACCGATCACCGAGCCCTGAGGTAATAAAATACTACGAATTACTAAAGCACTAGTCATAACTTTGTTAACTTCATACCCTATTTCTTAGTAAGTACATTTATAAACTAGCTAAATGATATTACATGCACAGATGTGTTTTCGTTTTGACCGATCACCGATTCATGTGGTACCTAATAGTAATAAAATACTACGAATTACTAAAGCACTAGTCATAACTTTGTTAACTTCATACCCTATTTCTTAGTAAGTACATTTATAAACTAGCTAAATGATATTACATGCACAATTGAAATTGATTGTGTTTCACTATACAAGAAAGTTAGTGTGTGAAGACTGTCTCTGATAAGTGCATATTTCGCAGCACAATGGTTTTATGCGATGAAGGCTGGGCACCGTTTTCCAGTACTGCTTAGGAGTAGGGAATTAGAATACCGAGCGCCAGCCGACATTCGCGTCGGGCACGCCAAAGTGTAATGTGGATCATCCTTTTGCTGAAGTTCTGTCAGGCTGAAATCACTCTTGCGAGACGCCGAGTCTCTCTAATTGATAAAATCCTACAAAGTTGAAGCCGTTGCGAGAAGTTGACGATGAAGACGTATTTTCACGATAGTTTACGGATCAGGGATCCAATATTATCCGTCGATTTGCATCTTTTTCACATTTCAAGAATCACGAAGCAGATGCAAAAACGGCGAACCGTATGGAGGCCTAGAGAAAAACATACTTTATGCGCTATAATTATACAAAATATATCTTCCACCCGGGCAAAACCGCGGAGAAAAGCCTGCAATAGTCATAATCACACGTCGGCAATTAACGAGCTATCGCCACAAGATTACTCTTATATGAACAATACTCGGATTTCGCAGCTTTCGTCATCCGCATACTAATTACCGGAACAATGCAGAGAAAGTCATTTTGGTCAGCTTCCAGCTGTGATCAAACAAAACATACGTATTCCGAACAAGTATAACACGGAGATGGGAATCCGGGTAGGCTTTCTAGTGAAATTCGAAGGCATTGTATACCGCAGCGGGCCTATAAATGAACATTCTTTGGAAAACTAAGACCAATAAACATACTTGGGATTTTCTTTTGAACTCTATTTTACAAGCTTTATATTAATTAACTTGCACTGTATGTAAGTACCTAAGTTGTCCGTCAAAATTTGCAATCCATTTTTCAGTCACTTCCCGTTATCCAATTGAGCTGAAATTTTGCAAGCATATGTATATCGCATGACAATGAAATATTATGATGACTTGGAGCTGTTCTGATGCTGGAGCTGGAAGGTGGCCATAGGAACTCCGCAATAAAACGACACAACCCCATCGAGTTTAGGCTCGTTAGAATTGTCTCAATGAGTAGTTGATGATGGTATGCAGAAAAGTACAGTCGGCAATAAAAGCTTGTACCAAAAAATATTTTTTTACAGAAACTTATAGTTTTTAATTTTGTTATATTCATTTATTTAATTTCAAGCCGGTGATTAAAACATACCTCTCCCTATCCCATTCTTCCACTGCTAAACTAGGCCATATTTCCAAAATGTGTCGGCGTCATCCCACCATCTCCACCAAGGCCTGCTTTTTCATATACTCATCATAATAATCATCATATCAGCCGAAAGACGTCCACTGCTGGACATAGGCCTCCCCCAAAGAGCGCCAAAATGACCGGTCCTGCGCCACCCGCATCCATCGGACTCCCGCGACCTTTACCAGGTCATCAGTCCATATACTCGTACTTCTAAAATAAAAGTTACAGTTGCATAAAGCACATACGTGGTTCAAACTTGCAGGTTTTATTTCTAGCACCAATTACAAGTTACTTAGCGATTACGAGGAAAATCTCTGATTGCATTAGTAGTATTTTATATCGGGTCTCGGATTACATCTTTTCCTCTGACCAACATATACAATTTATTTCGTACTTTACTGAGAGCTTACTAATAGGTATTTTGTCGCCTGATTAGAGTCTGGCCAGTAAAAGATGAGCCTGAGATTTATTAACTTAAAACTGTTTATATGACAACAGTGATCATTGTCAAATGTGCCAAACGCCTTAAATTAGTATGATGTCCATCTTGATATTAATATGCCAATTAAGAAAGTAACAATTCCGTGATAAATTGGACGGTGTTTGACTTTTTCAGAGAATAAAAGAGTGACTTACAGCTTATTTACATTGTAGAATATCATAAAAACGTTCTACTATTATGTTATGTCCCGTCAAAATTGAAAATTTGGAGAGTAATTGTGATTATTCTTCTTAAATATAAGGTAGAATGAAGTCTAGTGTTTTATTCCATATACTCGTAAATTAACTTCCTTCTGCTTGAACAGTTGCATGTGTGTATTGAAGAAAAATAATAATGTTCAAGTATCATTATTATTTTATCGCTTTATACACGGTGTTGCAACACGCTGTTTTTTTTAATTTGCCCCTATTTCATCTGTTACTGGCCAGACTCTATCTCTTTAATCTTCTATATACCGTCAAACATGCCTACTTTGCCATCAGGGGGAACTTTGCTCAAGAAGTAAATTTTAAAATTTTCCTCTTGGGCAAAGTTCCCCCTGGTGGCAAAGTAGGCATGTTTGACGGTACCTGTATAACATTCGCGCAGAAGAAATATTGTTCGGAAGTGGCGAAGTAGGTACGTAGGTATGCAGTACCTACTTACCGCATTCTTACTGAGTTCCCGCTTTCGCGCAACACGCGCCAAACAGGAAGCATTCATTTAAATGTGGGCGCGCAATCTGTATTGATCTTAGGTTCGTTAGAACTATTATATAATCTGTGTCTTAGGTACTGATAGCTTACTGATGCCACACCGACTCCGCAGCGTCAAATGCAGCAGTAGCCTAATTGAACGAGCGAGCGAAGCGTATGAAGTTCTCCGTTTCAGCTTAGGCAAAAATTATTTCGTATATCCGGCTGTTCTTCTCTACAGGTCGCATTTCTCAACGGATTTTCGTGAACTTTTGTGAGCAGGTTCAGTACCAATTATGTAGAATTTTATATCGATTCAGTTATTCGAAATTTAAAAAAAATGTAAATAAGACATGCTCGTTAGTTCTACAGCTCACAGAGCCACTAGTAATAATATTCTACGATTTTTTTTAATATATTTTTAAATGTTCGATAGTCCACTAGTGTTTTTATTTCCTCAAAATAATATCGCTTTATGCAAATAAATACTGGTTGAAACACTTTGATAATTAATTTTGATAGATAAAAATACCCTATTGTCTACGGCGTAACTGAAGATAGCAGCCCTAGCTAATCACGGGCGAGGGGCGAGAGTTCCATACGGCTAGTCCGAACTTATTATTTAACACCGTCACATGCAGCATTTACATCACATATCTAGCATATATAGCATTTGTCTCTGTGTGTCTTTTGTGTAGTAAATAAATGTCTTCTTCTTTTTTTACATATAACCAAACAATGCCGTCCATAACCATCTCACAACCAAAAGAACAATCATGTCAATAGTAACAAATGACCGATTTGCGCTCAAACGTATACGGTATCAGTAAGACACCATGACCCACACAACAATGCCATTGCCATGGGAAAGTTGACCCTTAGGGTCGTGCGATGATACGCGAAACTAATGATGGGGTCAGACCTGCAATTACTTGATGATACTGTGCAGGATAGAATGGATGCTTTATGGCTTTAAAGCGGTGAAGAATGGACAAGTTGTGCCTCTGGTGTTCTCACTGATATCAGCGTTCATAGGCGATTAACCTTTTCGTCGCCAAGACAAAAGAACAAAAGATACATTGTCGCGCCAACATCACTGTTACAAGAGAGCAAATACAAACCTTATATGGAAGACTGAAGGTTGCTTGGACAGCGGACGTCATAACGCCTTTAGATGTTCTTGGCGTTCAAAGGGTTAAATAGATAGGGATAGTGCGGATTCTTATTCTAGGTAGGATATGTATAGTCCCACAAAGCAATTGTTTAGCCACAATAACCACGTCCCACAAACAACACTTTACCCGAATAGCGACTCTATTATTAAAGTAGTATATTGATTTAAATACAAAATGGTCCACGGTGCTAAGTAGTATTTTTTCATGTCACTCCTTTCCTTAGACATAAATCCGCCTTTTGGTTGAAAGAGTGTTGTTGGATACTACCTTTGTTTTACAGTATTAATTACCGGTTACACTTAAACATAAAAGACAATCGCTTTGTTTGCCACTTAACAATTAAAGTCAATCGCATTGTTTACTAGGCACAAGGAGAAGTGAATTCGGTCTAACATAAGATCCGCACTATACGCGACGTGACTGCTAAGTAGTTGGTTGTTAGCTACCTTCCTGGGTTGACCTTTAGGGTTGAGGGCAATCTAATGACACGGGGGGTCAAATTTTCAATTACCGAGATGATACAGTATAGGGAATTATGTACATGCTTTATGGTTTTTGAAGGCCATCAAGTATATTAGGATCATTCATCGGTCTGTAATCGTAGGTTTGTTCATCCCGCTCAAAGTGTCAGACGGGTTGCTCGTTAGCCACCATCCTGGGTTAACCATTACGATCACCCGATGAGACGCGAAACTTCAGAATACCTCCTCCTTTAACTATATAGTCCTCCTCGTCGATTTCGATGACGCCGACCCTAGCAATAAATATGTAGTACGTGAATTGAGAAACAATTATGAGATATGATATGAGACCAAATTGCTCGGGAAACAATGGCCCCAACCATGCTTACGTAGATATCACAATGTGTGAAATATCAAGCTTACACATAATATGAAGTTTCGGGTCCCAACACCACTCTTGAGAAAACATCGTCACACCTCTTGTTCAACCAGGTCATTATGATAAATACTCCATGCTCTAATGGAGACACACCTTAGCCACCAAAGCCTACTAAGTAGCCCGATAGGTATCAGCATATGAGTCACTATTGCCAAACTATGCTCACACGTTGACCCCGGCTTCATTCATCAAGAATGTTGTTTGTAGAAATTGTGACTAGTTCTTTCGTGCATGGGGGCTGGACTAAGAGCCAGCTGAGAGATATTGTTAGTTACAATGTAAAACCTTGAACATACCCGTCTACACCATCCGTACGGTATACTTGTTTCTTTTTTGTTTTTTTTTTCCCTCAACATGTCAAGTAAATCGCACTTTTAATCGAACTTCATCGTAAGACAGCTAGAGGCATCGAGTCTTCGAGTCTGACATTACATGTATACACACTACATACATTGCAGTTGTCTCATACATTAGACATTGAGAATTAGAACGTTCAAGTGTGAAATTGATTGTTCTAGTTTTTATGTTTCGGGTAAAAATCAGCGTCACTGCTTCCGTGAAAATATGCTGAGTGAGTGTCCTATTTAACAATTTCTTTATAAGTAATTGTTTCTACTTTTTCTGTATGTTCTAGTGTTGAATAAATAACTTATTCGTCTTCTTATAAGTATGCATCACTATAAATGATTTTTAAAGACATATTGTGCATTTTTCACATGTCAAAAGTCCAAATCCTGCACGTTTATAAATCTACACGTATGTTGTAATATAAGGAACAGCTATGTACATAGTAAAACACTGTTGCAAGAATGAGTTCACTGCTGCTCATAAAATTACTGATGAGTACTCATTATGCGTTACATTATAATGCATGTTATAAAACGCACATTACACGCATCTCATTAGAGGACACTCCACATATCACGTCAAATTAACGACATGACATTGCTTACACAGTCGACGTCAAAATATGTTTCGAGTTTTGCACCTTATTCGATTGTAATAAGGTGGATAGTGTTTACATATCTTTGACGTCACAGTACTGGTAATAAAGATTAACCGCAATATTTACGGTTACCAGTGGATTATAGTCTTCGTAAACCGGTGTGCATGAATCAATATTTATAGTATGTATTTATTAGTATCTGCATCATTAGCAATAATGTCAGGGCTTGGAGAATAATCTTACAGATCGACGAAGACGTGTGTGATATGAATTGAACCTTAGACTTAGCTTCAAGTTTCAGGGGAGATATTTATGATTATAGTTTCTTTAGGCTACCTAAAGAAACTATAATCATAAATATCTCCCTTAACTCATATGCTGATACCTATCCTTAACTAGTTCCACTAATGTCCAGTGTGTCTAAACTAGGCCCCATTTTTAATCAACAGAAAACAAGGGAAACAATTTTATATTTTCACGATTTCGTTAATTTTATTCTTATAATGAACGCTACGTTCATTATAAGAATAAAATTAACGAAATCGTGAAAATATAAAATTGTTTCCCTTGTTTTCTGTTGATTAAAAATGGGGCCTAGTTTAGACACACTGGACATTAGTGGAACTAGTCGTAGTTAATATAACTTCCTGCATGTTTGTGCTCGTATGTATACATAATATCAATAAGCGGCTTTGTTGACATGTGACCTATGCTACGATACCACCTTTTACCCGAAAACAACGACTAGAATTACATAACAACCGGTCGTAAAAGGAAGCGGGCCATCGCTCACATTACGCAATCGAATAATCGAAAAGTATTCGTTTAATCGTTACCGAATCGATTCCGATGTGCATTCTGCCCGTATCCGGTAAAAGTATGCATCGCGGCAGGTTTGACTTGCTACTTTTCGGTACAAGAATACCTTACAAGAGTACCTTTCCTTCATGTTTATGACAGTATAATGTGAATATTGTTCGAAGAAGTAGCCCAACTCTATGTAAACTTTCGAAGCTGAGCGCCTTTATTCGCGAACGTAGCACACTTTTTTGATGATACTATGCAACAAATATTTGCACAACATAACAACATACATATAGCAAATGTAAATGTATGGACAGCCAAGACGTGCTAACAGATAGGTTACCATGGTATGTTGCTGAAATATAAGCTCTAAAACGTGCCTTTTGGTGAGAAAGTTTCCATAAAGGCTTCATGCCGCGCTTATAAGTTGGATGGCTTCATACGATATGTAAGTTGATATAAGATAAACAGTACGAGATTATTACAGTCTATTTTGTAAATATTTCCAAAGAATATTTTCGTCTACCGTACCTACCTACCTCTAAAGTGCTGACTGGTCTAACTGTGAATTAAAAACAATGTCATAGAACATTAAGTTATCGATGTATTGCAACAAGGAGACAATCTAAAAAAAAGTACTTAGTCTCTCATGACGCCGCTTCGTTAGAAAGAAATAATTCATTTATTCAAGTAGGATTCATTGAACCACTTTTCGTCATCAGCTACAACACTAGATACACTCAGGTTCTATTAAATATACTTAATACAGCAAAAACTTCACACAAAAAGAATCAAACAGAATTGGAAGACGTAAAGTCTGCTAAATCATAAACTAAGAATGTCTTTTCAAATGGTCCTTTCCGTTTGCCATAAGAAAGAAAAAATTGGACACATTAGTGACCATATGTAGACCTTATGTCATAGGCATAAGGTTCACATATGGTAAGTTCAGTCTTCGATGGCACACACGGCGGTCACACGGGCAAGAGCAGGTGTCCCGCCCACAGCGGCCCACTTCGCCACTTTCCAACCAGACTTGCGCTCGCGCAGGGATGCCACAGAACTCGGCTTCGAAAGATCGAAGTTCGGATATTTCCCTCTCTATTCATTCATTCATTGGCCTTATACATCTATAGAAAGATGATTTAAACAGCGTCCATATTAGAGTTGCGGCACTTACGTACGTGGCTTGTAACGCCGATACGGGAGCGACAGCCACGACCACATAATTGGCAAGTAAATGTCCTGCCCGGAGATGAAAGAGGAAGTGCAGCGCGTTGTGGTATCTTAATTCGCGTCTATAGGATAATTTAGTGTTCCACCACTCCATTACGTAGGGTCTCCTCCAATGGTCTCGATCTTGGGAATGTTCTTCCCAAGTTGAGGGCTCGATCCTAAAGGACACCATGTCCCGTTTAGCACTGTCCTTAAAACGAAACATAGGTCGCCCGACCGACCGTTTAGCGTGCGCTATTTCACTCAGGAGAGTTTTTCGTGGCAAACGAGAAGTCTCCATCCTTTGCACGTTAGTACTTATGATATTCAATCGATAGACATGGAGATATTTGAATAGGCAATATGCAACCTGCCAATTTATTATACTCGCGTTGGTAGGGTATGAAGACAAGGTTAAGGATTCTTCTGTTTCTGGAACCAACTAAAACCCGCCGCTTTAGCCTAGTTGGTAGTGACCCTGCCTACGAAGCAAGAGGTCCTGGGTTCGAATCCCGGTAAGGGCATTTATTTGTGTGATGAGCACGAATATTTGTTCCTGAATCATGGATGTTTTCTATGTATTTAAGTATTTATTTCTCTATATAAGTATCTATATCGTCGTCTAGTACCCATAGTACAAGCTTTGCTTAGTTTGGGACTAGGTTGATTTGTGTAAGATTGTCCGCAAATAAAAAAAAAAAAAAAAAAAAAAAAGACAAACACTTTACTCTATCCAGCAAACAGGTTTTTTTTAATCTCCCACGTTTAAATGCCGAAGTTTACTAACATTGTCGAAAATAAGAACACCTGTAGCAGAGAAAAGCTCGAAGAATCTACGAAACCACATGTATGTACAGTCGGCCTCATAAGTTGCTGAACACCTAAGTACCTTGTCGTTTTCACTCGATTGACAACTTTATATGGTAGTTTAATATGACGTTTAATGCGACACAGTACAATGGTGTAAAGCCCCTTGTGAGGCTGACTGTACAATGATGCGATGTTGCAGTAACCAAATAGGTAATAAATACCACGCTAACATTTCATAACGCCCAAATTATTTACTTACTTAATCTATCTTTCAAATAAATATCCTAACAATTTATGTAGGTACAGTCGCCATCACATACATCGGAGCAAACAAGCACGTCACAAACATCGGAACACACCTCTATTTTCAAGGCATTAGGGTGCATGTGCCGATATTTTTGAACACCTATAGTGTACCTATGTATGTGATGGCGACTGTACTAGTAACTGTTTTATTTTCGCTGTGTAATAATCTTAACTTCTTGCAGCAAGTAGTCCACAAAGCCCTAAAATGTACCTTATCGTCAAGCAAGTTACGGGATTATCGCATTGCGTAGAAAGTTAATCTTGATTGATGCGATTGCTAAACGATTTTGTAAAATCGATCTATTCATAGTGTAATTTATGATTGATAAACATAGTTAAACTGGGATCTGTGATCACCTACGCATATTGCCAACTATTTGTATGCCATTAAATTAAATCATAGCTTTTATGCAACTTCGTTTCCAACAAATATGTCCAAAACTAAACTTGCTTTATTTAGTAATTTAATTTAATGGCATACAAATAGTTGGCAATATGCCAACAAATGCACTAGCATCGTCATAGTAAATTGAGATTAATCAGATTGATATCAGTTAGTCAAATACAAAAGTAGTCGCGGGTATTTTTGTGGACTATATTTCCAACAATGCAGTGATCAGACTGCATTCAAATGATGTAGGTACGTGTATGATGCAATAACAACATAAATACTTCAATTAAAATATTTTTTTGAGTAAATAACTAGAAAGGAATTGTACATTAGACAGCCCTACGCCGCGCCGTAAGATGCAGGGTCAAAAGGCCCGGTCGGTCGCTAGTCGCTACGCTTACATGTGTATGGTACCCACGAGAAACTATATGGGGATTGGGGATGCTATTCAATTTCAATACTGACCAGTACAAAGAAGCATAAAATTTCTACAAGAGCTTACTAATTATAGAGGCTTCTTTATGTGAAGTTTTTAAGGTCAACCGAGTTAAATAGGGTAAATTTTAACACTTATTGCAAAAGCATATTATGAGATAATATGGTACTCAAATTCAAAAAGTATAAGTTTTGAAAAAATTATAGCTCGCCGAGTTTTTATACGCCGATGGGGGAGACCTGCTACCACTTACGTCGTTTTAAGAGCTGGCGGCTTTTTCGCGCAACACATCAGCATTGCAATCCATCGAGGAAATGCCGCCAGCATCCTTGGTACCTACAATGACTCGAAGGCCTTTTTAGATTTAAATTCGTTTTTATTTAATTTAGTTAATGTAAATTATGATCGTGTATATACTTTAGAAAATAAATTCTTTTACTTTTAAAAAGGAGGGAGCTACACCGACAAACCGAAAAGTCTCTCTCTTAAATTTATGATGATGACTTTTAAAAAATCACAAAAGAACGCAATTACGCAATTTAAATTTTTACACCAGTTGACCTTAATAATCAAATGCTCGTTATTTATGACTAAAAGACAGAAAGTTAAATATGAAAATTGCATCACAAATGATTAAGTAGCTTATTCGAGAAAGTTCACGCTAAGAATCCTTACAAGGCAAGGCAACGAAAATTATAAAATGAGCTCGTAAGGTAAAATAATCTCCGCAGGGTCACAAAAAATTTGTGAAGTGCGAGTCGCTATCCTGCACTGGATTTCGTAACACTAAAAAAATATAATGACTTTGAATGTAAAGAAAATATGACTTTCAAAAATCAAATATAAATAAGTGTGTGCCAACAATAAAGAGCGATTATCAAAACTAGAAATAGATTTTTTTGTCTCCAATTTTTTTTAAAACACGCTTTGATTTTAAGGGTGTCAAAAAACACTTCAAACAACAACATTTCAAAACACAATTTTTGATCCTATTCTGGATTTAGGTTCTTTAAAACTCTTTTTCTTTTTTCGTCGGGGGTTAACCCCCGACGAAAAAAGAGGGGAGTTATAAGCTTGACGTGTCTGTGTGTCTGTGTGTGTCTTCGTGTTTGTGTGTGTCTGTGTGTGTCAGTGGCATCGTAGCTCCTAAACGAATGGACCGATTTGAATGCGGTTTTTTTTCTCGTTCAAATGCTGACGTGATCGAGATGGTTCTTAGCTACGTTTCAATAAAATCGGTTCAGCCGTTTTTGAGATATTGAACTTTGAAATGAAAATGTCGGGGGTTTTTCAAGTTTTCTAAGTTGTAGTTATTATTAAATAAGGTCGAACCTTATTCCATTAAACAGCTATTCTCAAATTGTATTTCTGCGGTTGGGTCTAATCGACACGACCATTTTCGAACATTTTATATGGAGTCGTGGCAATGGGGAATGGATGAAAATTTTAGAAATGCCTGATTATTTTTTTGGTGATAGGAATAACCTTCTTTAGCACCAGAAAAAAGTTGTAGACTTGTCAGCTGCGTCAATTATTTTTGAAAAATATAAACAGTTTCCTCACTTACGTTTTGTGGTTAGGACGGCGAATGAGACACTTTCCTTGATCCGTCTCATATTACAAAAAATATTTTAAATATCTGACCCTGGCAATGACCGATATAGCTGCTGCAGCTGTCAATATCATTGTCAGTGTCAGTTTACCACGGATTTTTATGATATTTTTATGTAATATGAAACGGATCAAGGAAATTGTCTCATTCGCCGTCCTAACAACGAAACGTAAGTGAGGAAACTGTTTATATTTTTCAAAAATAATTGACGTATCAGAAAATTCTGCAACTTTTTTCTGGTGCTAAGGAAGGTTATTCCTATCACCAAAAATGTTCATCCATTCCCCATTATGATAATATGACACAAATCTGGAGAATGGCCTTAGGGCCTAAAAAAGTAACTTAACTTTGCGGATTTGTATGAAAACTCAGTTTAGCACATCTCAAGTACGCAGCTTAAGGAATCCTCCTCCGTGCTTCGTTCTCCTCAATGATGAGGGTCGTGGTCTCGCCCATGGGGCACTTAGTGCTGGATGACCGATTTCCAGGCTTTTTGATCTCTTGCGACTTCTAATAAAGCATCATAGACCTGGATAGTATTAGCCTACGGAATATTCAACTACATAGACTAGCTTTTCTGCTGGCCTAAGGGTCCCTAAAAATTATAACATAACGTGCAAACTCTCGCACCTGAGAATGCAGGCGCTTCCTCGGGCACCCCGCGGATGATTGGGGTAATTAGCTAATTAAACAATTAAAACTGTCGTTAACATGGCTTTGCATGCATGCCTTTTGTAAATGCAACATTGTTAAGAAATCAACCATATTTGTTCTTTAAAATAAGGGAGGTATGTTTGAATACATTATAGTCGGCGCGGCGAATCTTGATCCCTATGACAGCTGTCATCCCAGTACAATTTTACGTTTTAAGGTTATAAATTGTACGGAGATGACAGCTGTCATAGGGATCAAGATTCGCCGCGCCGACTATAATAAGTCCTAACTACCCTAATAGTCTGCATTAGACGCACCACGCAGCATAAGGAATTCAGAGAGGAATGGCGGCGTCTTGTGAAGCTTGCTACCAACACCAGGCTACTATTTCACCAAATCGACAATAGGGGTGTAGTATCAAAATGTATTATTACTTCAAAAGAAAGAAGTCAAAAAAATATGCCTAATGACGAAAATCCCATTCGAATATCTCAAAAAATTACGAAGCTACAACCGTTTTAATGTTGCTTGTTAGAGAGAGAAAACGCTACGGGATCGTGACGTCACGATCATCAAGCGTCATAGTAAATGTCCATCGTTTCATATGAAAGTGCGTTTTGCGGAATAAATAATAATAAATTATAACCTCTTGCGTTGCTTTTTTCTCCATTTGACTATATTTTTAATCCTTTTTCGAGATAATGCAATATTATTGATTATTTTATTTAGTGTCTACACCCCTATTGTCGCCTGACAATGACAATTCGACTTGTTTACATGGCTGCGTCGACAGGTTTAGGTTTTTAGACTGTTTGCTGAACAGCTTATTGACCCAGCAATGTACGTGGGATTGTCATTGTCAGGGGAGAATTGTTGAGATGGTGAAAATAGGGCCCTGTAATGATGACCACGACCATAAACTTTGCAAAAAAAATAAAATCGTGCGTTCAAGTCTCGTTTGCGTCAGACAGAGCGCAAAAATCGTTCTAGAAAAAAATACAAAAAGATGACTTTAAAATATATGTGCATTTTAGATACTCTGTCAAATTAAGAGAAGTGAAAACGACGAAAAAGAAGAGAACTACCTAGTCTGCCTGTTCAACAATCCTAGTTATTTGTAATCGATTTAGCTGACTAACCAAACCAAAGTTATCACAGTATTAGTTCAAAGGAACTACTAAAAACTTAAAACCTATCTGATCCTTACTGATGTTATGGTTCACATACAGAATATTTATAAGTTGTTTGACGGCAAAAACTTAACATGTCACGACACCCATATGAATGAATCCCGACTTGAAAAAACGACAGGTATACCACGACCCTACAAATTCCTGAATGAATCCTCATTCAATCAAACCGGTTCGAGTCCCGAGTACACAAAAAACAAACTAAAATTTGGGTAAAAAATCCATTGAGTGAACTTAAAAGTTAATAATACGTTGTTCAGAAATTTCGAACCAAATTAGGTTGAGGTTATTTAAAAAGAAATGTGGGAAATTTCGTTGAAGTAAAAGTTCAGCTTTGGGTAATAAATCAAGTTGAAATACAATATGACAGCCTGGAAGTGTGTCGCGACTCGCAGGTTGCGATTTAAATCTGAGGTACAGTTTTATTGTTGAATCGCAAATGGCTGCTGAATACTGACTAGGCTTTGTCATCACCATGAGTTTGATTTACTTTTTTTCAAAGGCAAGTCAGATTAAGATGAAGATGATGGCGGGATATCATCATCACCAAATTGGGGGCAACCCATGTAAGGAAGAAAACAGCCTTAGTCAGAATATATATGAGATTATTTGAGTTGGTCGAGTTGCAACAAAGTAGTCCATTCAAAAAGCAACTCTACGGCCCAAATCAGAAGATTACAATTCCATTGACAGTTTTATAAAAAGTGGGCTACATGAAATAATCTCAACAATACTTAGTGTTGTTCTTTCTGGTAAGATAACCAGAACTTTTGAGGATCTGGAGGTAGGCGAAGGACTTAAACATGATATGCATGAAATTAAGTGGAACATGCGCTTGTTTGCTTTGATAATGGCATAAAAAAATTAGTTAAAATATTCCAAAAAGCTATAATTTTTTTGTCGAGTTGTACGACACAGAAATTAGTTCAACACTGACAAGTCACCTATTAAGAGCGTAGTCGGTCTGCGACAAAATTTGAGAAATAGGTATTTGTACAAACTATTGCCGTCGCGTTGCGCCCAAGCGACCGCGTGCGATGCGCGATAGGGACAACCGCAGCTCAGACCGATTTTCACTACAAAATCTTGACAAGATCGATGCTTTGTATTCCCCTGTTTTCTCCGCCAAACCTGCGCCGATTCGATTATGTTTGGTGTTGAAATTTAGAGGAAGAGTAGATCTATGTTTCTATTATTTTGTTTTAACGTAAAAACTTTCCATATTTGTCTGGTAGTCATCTGAATATGACAGTAAAAATGGGGCATTTTTTAGGTTTTCGAAAATTCGTATCTGTTTTGGTAATTCTTTTTTGGGAAAAAGTAAATGACAGGAGCATACATACAGTACACCTAGATTTCATAAAAAAAAACGAGTCCTCTAGAGGGATAAACCAGGAAGGAAATAGGGGAATACGTTTGTATGGAAAAATGCTGCTATTAGGATACCCTCTTAAGAGACCAGGGCCCTAGCTGTTACTTAGTAAAACTTAACAAATAAGCCACTTTTATAAAAAATTGTAGGAGTGTAATGTTTATTAAACAGGGCCCTGTTATTGTGTGCAATAAAGTGCTTACATACATACGAGTACAAGTCGCCAAATGCTCGCGTGACACACTGATGTGTTACTCCGAACTCCGAGCTAGTGACTGATATCGTGCGCTTCTAGCTAACATAATTATTATACGCTACACGTGAATCTTTTCAGTCCACCAAACAATTACACCTACTGGTTCTACGTCAATAATTACATAGGCAAAATGTACCAATTTCCAAAAGACCTGTACTAAATCGGCACAGCCGGTCACATTCAACCCGATGCTCCACATTGACAAACTCGTATGGAAGATTAAGAGAGCGTAGTGGCGTGGTATTATCTCCCTCTCACTGAGCATACGCGTGAGCGAGATGGAAGTGCGTGCTAAAAGCGCGGATATCATGTTTTTTAAATATATTTTTTTGTGCGTACATTTATAAGCCAAATCCTTTTACCAGATTTGAGAACTTATAATTGTACAACTATTAAACCAAAAATCATTGTTAAAGATGGGCGGGTCTTAAAGATCCAACGAAAAACATTCAAAACAAGGGTTAGGTTTGAAAAATAAAAGTATCGAGTAAATTATTGCCAATCGTGTTTTTACTTTTAATTTTAACAGACTGAAGAAAAACAGTTTACGATTCATATACTGTAAGGACAGATATGTAATCACTATAGATGTTGAGATCTAGGTCGATAAACATTGGCAAATTTGCTAAACGCAAGGAAAACACGAATCCGTCCGCTATCAGCGCGTGCGCACCGACCGACCGTGCGGTGCAAGATCTCAGGACACGCACAATTATGCACAAAGGACAGGACTTTGGTAAACCAACATTGGTCTCAATATCTGTCCTGAGATAGGTTTCATCAGAAATTTATTTAGAGGGGCTAAAGTCTCCGAAGAAACTCTTCGGTGCCAGGAAGAAACTGTCCGGTTGAGTCAGTATGGCTGGGTGCTTTGCTTACCTGCTAAGACGACCCGACTTAGTAGTATCCGTCTTTGTAGTTATATATTAAACCTGTTATTTTACATTAAAAAAATATGCTTTTCCTCTCCGTGAAGTCTACGTTGGAATTATCTTCTTTTACTCCAGGCAAAATACGGTTTTGAAAAACATTAATTTATAATAGCGTTTTTTTTCTTTATATCATTTTAAAACATTATTCTAAGATGCTTTATTCAAGAATCCAACAAACTTTCCATCCGGAAGTATTTATATAGATTTAAAAAAAGAATGAATTGTTTTTTTTTTAATTATTTATCTTGAATATTATAGAGCAAATGTAAATTAACCAAAATAAAGATAAAACCATTTATTAAAAATTTTTCTCACTTTTCAGAAGCTAGTTAAGTTATCATTTTTTTGATGTCTGAAATTTTGTTGGATTTTGTCACTAAGTAACTATTTAATTGATAATATATCCATTACATAAAAAAAATCTGCTATTATAAATTATTTCCAAATTTGACATATTTTTCATACAAGCTGTCAGTTCATTGCCTGGACTATTTGGCATTTACTAGTTGCAATAAAAGTATATGACGGACCAGTGGCGGCGCGTAAAAATTTTCGATGGGCAACCCGGAACACAAAAAGTTATGAAAGAGTTTAGACTATATAATTATAGGCTTGCCTAAAAATAAATTTTAGGCAAGCCGGTGCCGGTGGGAATCCGCTTGTAAAGCCACTGGACGGTACCAAAAAAATATTTCATTCTCAAACATAAGTGAATAAAGTTCTAGCCATACAATGACAACCATGATCTATGAATGGGATAACATTAAAATCCATAAAACTAATTGAAGACTCAGATCTAAAACTTCTCAAGCTACAGTGTATACATGACTTATAATTATAACGTACATTAAACGGCATCGGACCGAAAGATTAATAAGTATTTCTAGGTTCTGTTGGGTTAGGTCGGAAAAATCTTACTTGGAACTCAATTCCGAAGTTCATTTAAACGTTTCCACCATTCTTTGATTTAAAGCTATATCAATTAGTATCATAATTGCGTGTGAAACTGAATGGCTTATGTCATTCTGGGTCTAGGGCAGAGAAATCTCAATGACACGATGAGTCGCTTTTCCCACGGCGGGCCAGCCGGCTCTAACCGTTTGGATTTGGGCCGGTGATGTAGGTGCAGCTATAGAAGGTTATATATTTTATTACTTCTGATTAATTAACTTTATTTATTGAATAATACGAAGCGAACGAAGTTCTCAGTTTCAGAGCAGGTTCAATATAGTTGTTTTTGTTGATTCAGTTTTCGAAACAATTAAAAAATATATTAAGAGTGCTCTTCAAAAAAGCGCTCGCTCAGAATTCGGTATTTTGACACGCGTAGTGCGTTTGTGTGTGTAAATACTACTACCACCCACACAAACGTACCTAACCCCCACATGCACAGCGAGATCGCACCAGCCGCGGGTGCCGTCCCTTTCTAGCTATATGTAAGTGCGATCGGGATAGAACTAACCGCGGAGCTTGCCGATGCAAATATCTGTATAGCGCACCGTTGGAATTCACTCCGTGACCGATATTGATACTTGCACTAAAAAGTGGTAAGTAATTACTTCGCTAACATGATGTTCTAGAACATCATGTTAGCGAAGTTAGATAACTTGAATAAAGTAAGTATTTGATTTTTGAGCACAAGTTTTCTATTTGTATTAAAATACTATGATATGACAAAGTATATTTAGTTTCGTTTTTTTAGTATAAAATAAACTAACGAGTTTTAAAGTTGTCAGTAATAAGAACAATAATTTGTTTCACGGATATTAATAGTTTGCATGTTATCTGAGTCTTATTTATATATAGTAATGTAGTGAAATTATACCAGTAGACCCTCTACTAGGAAATTACTGGGTACTTACGTATTCATTTCTTGAAGATTTTTTTTTTGTTATGGACAGTAAAAAAAAACTGCCCTTCATAGAAATTGCTATGTCCGTTTCTTACCAAAGGAACTGAAAATTATAAATTATACAAACACAGCTTTTTATCTAGAATACAATTAATTAATGCGTGATTTTATTCAAAAGCCTAAAACCTCGGATGATAAAAAGGAGTAGATATGAAACGGGGGCTTGGCGCGTATCGGTGCGACATGGCCAAATGGGCATGTCACTGCCCACCGCATGTTAGTCGCAATTTGCCGTGAATCTGAAATGTTTTTCCACGTTTACTCAAAATGCCGAATTGTAGCGTGGTTACATGCAAAAATAGGAATGAAACTAAAATCTACATGAATGGTGGTGGAGTCACGCACCACATGTGAGTATTAGTATTTTCACTTAAGTCAGTAAAAACTAATATTTTAATAAATAAACGCAACGCCGCATCATTTCTCGGGATCGAACTAACATATCGAACGAAAAAGCATATGTTTGTTCTATGCGTTGTACATTGAACGTTCAATACAGTAAACCACGGCGCAATGTATTAAACCACTATGGATATGGACGATGCTTGATTTTTTTAGTGGTACGGCCGCTGCTTGGCGTCGCAAACTAGAGCGGTGCCAAAGTGCAGTTACAATTTACGCGTAATCGATAAAATAGAAGTACGATATCATACTAGTTATTTTATTTCGACTACTTTCGCTGTTTTATTTTATTTAATTACTTGTTTTGGTTGGGTGCCTATCTTAAAGGTAACTAATAACATACTAATAAGATTAAAAGGCACAAAATGTTTACGGTACCTACTAATAAGATTTTCACTAAGTTGCAGTATGAACGGTAAATAGACATATTAAAATTGTATGTACAAGTATATAATTTAGTTGCAAATGGCTTCAGAACAACTTTAAATGTGATATTATTACCAATAATTTATTTTAAATGAGTATTTTTACTTTCATTTGAAATGTGATAATTGAAGAAGAAATCTCGGTTTCTTATTACAGTTTTCCAAAGAATCCGAGTAGGTACTAAAAAAATGTATAGATGCTACTGGCAGAGGTCCTAACTGGTTTCCTGTACAGAGAAGAGTTAATGTGTTCGTAACATTTTCAAGAAAAATGTTTCCAACCACTTAATAAGAGCCGTACACTTTTCGAATATTTGACACCTCGCTTGCTTGAAACCTAGGTGTAAAATGTATGGTAACACATCTTCGCACATCTTTGGTAGATACTCGCCCTTAGCCTTAAATCTCGTAATATGAGTAATGGACATATTATTTCGCGCCAAAATGCGAGTCGGATCGGCCTAGTACCTACAGGTCAAAAATATCGATGTGACCAGAGTTTTAAATGTATGTGAACACGAACTTTTAAAAAGCCGTTTATGTTACTCTGTAGGTATTCGTCAATATTTTTTACTTTTGCGATTTATGGTAAGTTAACAACCCGTGTTATTTAAACTTGTTGCTAGAAGTTTAAATACCACCACATAAACTTACCATGTCGTTGAAGTTGTTACCCATCAATATCTTAACATAATATTAATTTTAATATCAATGTCGATAAAACATAATTTTAACGTTTGCCGCCCCCCTAGTGTAGTGCGTTTAAGCCAATCACAGCCCTTGTTTGCATGTTGCCGTAGACTCACTGGCAACGCCCGAGTCTTTGTTTTTACACGGTTCAATGTGTGTGCCTGTGGGCGCTGCGGTGGGAGAAAACTGGGGACATCGGTTTTGGTTGAAATTAAGCAGTACGGCACTTCTCCCTTTTTTTATGTTCTGAGCATAAAACCTATGTCACTTTTTAGGATTCCGTACTCAAAGAGTAAAACGGGACCCTATTACTAAGACTCCGCTGTCCGTCTGTCTGTCCGTCTGTCACCAGGCTGTATCTCATGAACCGTGATAGATAGAGATTTGAAATGTGATGTATTTCTGTTGTCGCTATTTATAACAAAAAATACTAAAAAACAGAATACATCATTTTATTTTTATTTTAGTTTTTATATGTTTCTTTTTCTTTTACAATCTTACACAAATCGACCTTGCCCCAAACTAAGCAAAGCTTGTACTATGGGTACTAGACAACGATAAACATACTTACATAGATAAATAAATACTTAAATACATAGAAAACATCCATGACTCAGGAACAAATATTTGTGCTCATCACACAAATAAATGCCCTTACCGGGATTCAAACCCGGGACCTCCAGCTTCGTAGGCAGAGTCACTACCAAGTTACTAACTAGGCTACAGGGGGTTCCTATACAACAATTTTTTTGCCGTTTAAAGATATAGATAATGGTACGGTACCCTTCGTGCGCGAGTCCGACTCGCACTTGGCCGGTTTTTTAAACATTTATTTCGAAATAAAGAGTGATACTCGGAAATGTCGAAGGGAAGGTCAATCGTCGAATCCGACTCGGCTGGGCAGCATTCGGGAAGCTACGGCACATCTTTTCGTCCAATATTCCGCAGTGTCTCAAGACGAGAGTCTTTGACCAGTGTGTGTTGCCAGTTGACATATGGCACGGAAACGTGGTCGCTTACTAAAGCCCTCATAAGAAGGCTCAAAGTCACTCAAAGGGCAATGGCTCTCCATTGCCCTTTGAGTGACTTTGAGCCTATGCTATGCTATGCTGGGAGTTTCTCTGCGCGATCGCATCAGAAATGAGGCTATCCGCAGCAGAACCAAGGTAACTGATAAAGCCCTCCGAATTGCTTAACTTAAGTGGCAGTGGGCGGGGCACATTGCACGTAGAACCGATGGCCGTTGGGGCGGAAAGGTTCAGGCACAGCGTGGGTAGGCCCCCCGCAAGGTGGACTGATGACCTGGTAAAGGTCGCGGGAGTCCGCTGGATGAGGGTGGCGCAGGACCGGCCATTGTGGCACTCTTTGGGGGAGGCGTATGTCCAGCAGTGAACGTCTTTCGGCTGATATGATGATGATGATGATGATGACTCGGAAATGTAATAAAACCACGTAAAAATCTTCCTTTCCAGTGTAAACCCCCGGTGTGTGTTATTATTATATATAAACGAAAATAATTACTAAATGCAAGGTAGGATCGTGCTGTACTTAACAAACGCCATATAAGCTTGTTTTTTAAAAAGTTTTTTATTCATCTTGTTATTTTCAATAACAGACAAATCACACAAACCCAAACAAGATAGGTCTATCTATTTTAGTTAAGGAGTTCCCATGACCACCTTCCATCATCAGATCCTGGAAATCATCCATCACCAAAGTGTTTACCAAGACAAAACAGATGAGCTCAAACTAGATGGGTTTATCTAGTTTAGTTTAGGAGTTCCATGACCACCTTATAGCTCCATCATCAGACTCTGGAAATCATCCAGCACCAAAGTCTTGCCGTGCCATGACCAAATAAATGAGCCCAAATTCGATGGCTTTATCTTGTTGAGTTTAGGAGTTGCTATGGCCACCTTCCGACTCCATCATCAGACCAGCTCTATGATATTATGTCACCGAAGATACGCAATTGTGCCTAATTTGAAGATTTCACCCAAACTCCCATACATACATACATACTAACAAGGTGGACTGATAGTAACAAGTAAATAAATTAAATCTATCAAGTATCACGATCACTCGTACAATAATAATTGACTATAAAACGCGTAGTTTAGACAAAAGGATCCAACCCACAAGATATCACCATTGAAATGTATGACTTTTGTTTTAGGTAGAAGGTTCAATTTTAAATGTTACGTATCCGGTGGGTTTGAGCCTTTTCGCTACACTACGTCATATATGGCAGCTATGCAATTCATAACTTGTCTCGATTAGCCTCACGAATGTATCCCCAGTATAGTTTGACCCCGAGGTTGGTAACAACTATGCCTAGTCGGAGATCAAAATAATATTATTTTATCTGAAGAGTGGCCGGTTAGCTTCGTGAATAGCCACAAATAAACACACTACACGTCTGTCTCGGAGGGCTATTCAGCCGGTACTGAGATAAATTCCCGCGCGACGGTAAATTTATACTAGTTTTGAATAATTATTTATAAATATAAATTTTGACAAAAGTTATATTTTTTGGACTGGATCTTGTTGGTACAAGCATGAACTTTAATGTTGTGTAAGATTCAATACAAAAATTATTCAACAATAATGAGAAAATCCTTGAGTTTTCAGTACGATTTTGTTGACAAATATGGTGTAATTGAGAACAGTTTACATATATATACGTGCAGAATAAGGAAAATTCGAGGCGGCTAGGCGCAATGGCAACATATTACGCTAGTGAAAATAGAAAAAAACAAGTAGGTTCTCATATAACATCATGGAGTATTAGGGGCTCAAACTTATGACTCTGCGCTCTCTTCAGAAAACTACTGTCGGTAATCGGGTATTTTCGGTTAAAGTATTCAGTTCTTCGTAAATTGGAGGCGGCTAGGACCAATATGAGGAGTTTACCTATGCAAATAAGTAATCAGGATCTAGAAAAAGCTCTCCGTTTCTTAGAATTACAACGTCAAAAATCCGTCATTCTCGCTTATTCCTGACCAAAAAACGAGCGCCCTCTTAAGTACATTGGAAAAAGTTTTTTTTTAAAACAGGCTCGCTGTTTTATTATATAGTTCACAGAGCCATCAGGCAACAAAATCCCACAGTAACAAGTAGATACCTTACAGACTAACATACCTACGTAATGTGACACTGAAGCTTATTTTACGAAGTGAATCCTTTCTCGCATGCCGTTATCTCCTTTGACATTACAATATGATTATTCACTTACGATCTTATGCATACAATTTTAAAACAGCAACGGGGATGTAGCACTCTACAAACCATTGGCTATACAGGATGCTCCCGGGAATTGCCGTTAAATTTGGCATAGTGCAGAGTACATTCACAGAAACCAATTAGCATAATAAAAACAATTTTTTTTTTTTTTTTTACAAAATAATTTAATGTAGCATTCACGGATATTGTCTGTACGAGGGCCTTTTGAAACACATGAAATAAAAAATATGTATGTAAAAAAATATGTAATATCGACCGAACTTACTTTGTAAACCTTCTTGTAGTGTATAAGAGCCTTACAAAATTTAAATGCTCTTAACTGTGACGTCATATGTCACAGTTATGTGACGAATAGGATTTTGGGTGTTCCGCACTGTTCGGTGGTTCTCCTCTGATTGCCCGTTTGACCGAAGACTCCCTTCTACCCGCGATGCCAGATGGCGGGGAGTTGTCTACTGCTGATTGGCTGAGGAGAGCTGTCAAAACTCGGCACCAATCAGAACTGAGCAACACTCCTATTGGCTAATTTAAAACAAGGAAAGTCTTAGTGTTGCTAGAATAATATCGATTATTGCCATCCTAACTTTGTAGTGATAAAAATATGACAATAGCCTACTAATGTTGCCGTTTTACTAATAGTATTAACAGCTTTTCGCTGCATTCACAAAATATTTATAGATATATCAGCTTAAACCTTACTTCAAAACACAGAAATCATGACAGTTAAGAGCCATTTACACTGGTTAGAACACTGGTTGCAGGAGCAAAACTGATTAAATTAAACATTGAATATCCTGATAACAGTAGGAGTTAAGATAGTACTGTCTTGGAGAAATTTACTTTATTTGATCTAAACTATGGCCCCTTGCAATTAACGGAAGTTCCCGGGAACACGTTGTACACTATAAGTAATAACTTATAGCCACTTCTTTGTTCAATCAGTTGCACACCGTGTGTGCAAGATTGCATAACTTTTTACAAATTATCATTAATTGCATATGAGTTTTATGTACATTTTAGTGTCATATTTGACTTCATTATACTTTTGTATTACATCGCGGACCGGTGACTTTTCATTTGTATTTAATACCGTGACTATAATTCGCTTGTCACAGCTTAGCTTTCCACACACGACGATCCTACCATCACAATAAGACAATAAACAATGCCGGAGGGCCGGCCGCTTGTATCTGTCAGTCCCTCTCGACCAATACGCCGTAATAAATGCGCCTGTTGACTGACTCAGCTGTAAAGGCAGTTCATAATAGTGAATCAGTCAAAGTGAAAGATACGTCAGAGATTGGCATGCTCGTGACTGAAGTAAACGTATTTTATGGCTTTTGAACATACGCGTAACCTATATTTCTGACAACTTAACTTAAGAAGAATTGAGAGCTCACTTATATTCGTCACATCACACATTGTGTGATGTGACGAATATAAGTGAGCTCTCACTTTAAATACATATTTCCCATCAGCACTGCCACCCAAGAAATTAGGTAATAATAATAATAATAAATTCCTTTATTTGATAAGAAATAATTTTTTCGACCAAAAACAGTATCTGGTGGACCCCAAACTAGGCAAAGCCTGTATCTTGGGGCCCAGGAGTGCAGTTGACCTGATTGTTTTTTTATTTTATTTTTTACATATGACTGATATAACTTAACTTATAAAGAAACATCGAAACAATAAAAGAAAGAACTGTGAATTTAAGTAAAAAAAAAATATAATAATGTTAGACATAAAATGGTTATTTGCAATTCAATTCAATTTATTTAATTTCTAAGATAAAATTGATCTCATTGTTGTTAGTATAAGCCTTAAAAACAATGTTAGTACTTAAAAACTAAGTTAGATTTATCATTTAATATTTATTTAATTAAGTACAGGCCCCGTAGCATGGATGGCCTGGCCTTATCACGCGACAAGTGACAGGATAGAGCATCCGTCCCTGGCTGACACCGTTCGATAGAACGAGACGACGCGCTTATCCTATCACTTATCGCGTGATAACGCCATCCATGCTACGGGGCCAGGACAACATACATTATCATCTATCATCCTTAGGATGCTGTTTGAGCTGCCCCTAACTCTGCTCAGCAGTGACGCTGCTTTTTTGCGCAAAATTGCAGTACACCCGTCGGTGCGTGACTCAGCAAACATCGTGGATGCGCTGCAGAATCTGGGCAGACCAATCAGCGTCCTAAAGGCGTTGTTGTACTGCACCCTAATAGCATGATACGACTTTTGGGTATATCGGACCCACAGGCTGCCAGTGTAAAATGATGAACAGTATGCCTTGAACAGTATAATTTTTACCGCACTTGAACACCTAGCAAACCCGCGGGCCAGCATGTTCGCCCTCACACATAATGCTCTTCGCTCTCTTTCCATATCAGCATCGTCCTTCAGATCGTCAGTAGCAATGTGCCCGAGATACTTGAAGCGAGTGACTCTCGTCAGGGCGATGCCGTTTTATTGCTATGGAAGCCGATCCCCAATAACAATACGAATTATTTTCATATTTAATACATTTAGGCTTCTGGCAGATACAGCACACATTTTTAAACGAAGCCGCTCCAAAAAAGTACGCTTTATGGTTTGCGAATCTATGGGCAGCAATGCTTTGCTACTAAATATAATTTACTGGTAACTCCATGAAGACATTGAGAGTGCTATCCTTAAGCAATCGGAATAATTTAACGACCTGGAAATGATACACAACTCAAACATGCCCCCAGGGCACTGATCAATCGATTGTTAACTCGATGCAGTTGTGCAATCGATAATTCTCACATATCGATGATCATTGGTTTGGGCTTGCGAGCCTAGAGGCGATCAATGCGTTATTTATTTAGCTTTCTGTTTCGTAACATCGGAAATGCTCGGTCATTATTCTTTTTGTGATCGCAAATGACACATGTGCCGCTCATTAGGCGGGGGAAAAGTAACACCATACGGCTAAACTTTCCATAGGCTGTTACGTAGGTACTAAATTCACATGGTAATCTTAATATCTTCAAGATATTATGTGTCTTTCTCCTATGCATTGCGAGAAGTAAAACTGCCATTCATTGCCGTTATTTCATTTACTTGGGGTCGGCGCAGCATGTAAAACTCATTCATCACATCAGCCGAAAGACGTCCACTGCTGGACATAGGCCTCCCCTAAAGAATGCCAGAGTGTAAAACTCATTATTGTATATTATTTTCCAATAAAAATACTTTCCCCCTCACTGTAGCGAGGAAAGTGCAACATGCAAAACAACTTTATTTAATATAAATAATAAATTTGCACCCTTGTATAAAAAATATAACAAATAACTTTTTTTTGGTCAAGTGCGAGTCGGATTTTAGTTTTCCCATACATTTTGAGACCCAGACCCGCAACAAGCAATTCTGAAAAGTTTTTTGTATGGGAGCCCCCTTAAATATTTACTTTATTCTGTTTTTTAGTATTTTCGTTATAGCGGCAACAGAAATACATCATCTGTGAAAATTTCAACTGTCTAACTATAACGGTTCATGAGATACATGAGATACGCTTTAAGGTCTTACTTTGCCCACTAGTGGATAAAATGCGATTTTGCTCACTGGTTTTAAAGGATAAAAGACGGCTTTCCGAGGCAATGACGGGAAAAATACTTTATTACGTTTATATGTACGTTTTAATAATCCAATTATGATAATCAAGTTCCTCAATCAGAAATTCCTTGTGTCTATGGCCGGAACACTTGTCGAATAAACTGTTTTGTCCAGAAAATTCTTCGGGTAGTATACATATAACTTTATACTCGCCCAAATTAGCAGAAATACTTTCTTAGTAGTGTGCAGATGTACAAAATGAATACGCAAGAAATTAAAGTGTTTAAAAGAGACTCGTCACATTACACAACCAACATAAGTGATCGGGGTACCGATAATTATATTAACAATCGATCGTCGGTAGAAAGGAGGTCGCCAGTAATTTACAGAGCCGATTATCTTAAACAGGCTTAATGTAATGAGGGCTTCTGAAGTGCGGTGGACGTAGAAATGGACGTGGACGAATGAGGATGTTTGTCAATCGGCACATTAAAAAAAATGTAGGTATGCTGTATTACCATGGTAAGTGGGTAATAATTAACTTACTTAACTCGTAAATTATGAATACAAAAAAATGTACTGCCTACACACAGGCAAAATTCAGTAATGAAATCTGATTAGAAGGACCACATAATGTATAACCACGCTTGCTTTGCATGCATAGGTACTTTGTATATCAGGTGTATATTTATTAATCACAGCAGTCTTCGATTGTATATTAAGTATGCTGGAAATGTTAATTCTAAGATTCACAGTGCATTAGTTCTGTAACTGTAATACTGTGTAATAATTGTTTGAATAAATAAATAAATAAATAAATTAACAGGATAAGTGCCAGTCATTTTCTAATTTTTCGCCCATAATACCTATTTACTGTAGATGTATCCCATACTGTATTAGGTAGGTAGATAAAAAAAAATTTGATTTGTTTTTTGAGCTTTACCTACATTTCACTTTGTAATAAAAACTGTCTATAGTCCTAATCGTATGACACTAAATTCTCATCGTAAAACTATTATTTATAAACCGTAAGGTCAAACAAAAAAGCGTCGTTAAAAATCTAATAAAATCCAACCGGTAATCTAAAATCTCATTTGATTACCGTTTACGCTCTTGTTTTGTTCGATAATGTATCGATATTAAGATCCGATTAATCGATGTTCGACATTCGACTTCACGCGTTACCGTTACATAAACCGCTCGTGGCTATCGATTGATACGATTCGATTCTCAACGTTTTTAACACCAGCTGTTTGATCAAATCAAATCTAAGCTTATGTATTTTTTTATAAAACGCGATAATGTTTACTGGTTCTGATTTAGCTGGCAGCTTAAAAAACAAAAATCCTATCGACTTAGCATTACTCTTGTCGCGTATACATGTTCCTTGTTCGTAAATCAAATTATGTGTTATATTTAGGTTGGTTTTGTTTATTAGATTCGCACTAGGCGAAACATGGACATGCCAAAACAATATCTGAAATGAAACATTTTTAAAAGCGGCCTACTTTCGTAATCAACGTTTCCGCCCTTTACATAATCTTTATCATTCCTGACATTAAGTAAATTATCGATAAATAAATAAGATTCATGTCACGATTTATTAAAGGACCGACTTTTAAAAAACATGTTGCCGAAATTATAATTTAAACGCTCTGCAAATAATCGATATGGGGCCCAATTCCGGCCTATGTTTTTGACGTATTGAAAATGATACATGTTTATTTTCAGGCGCCGCATTTTCCACCAGCGCACCGGTTCATGAGATACATGAGATACGCTTTAAGGTCTTACTTTGCCCACTAGTGGATAAAATGCGATTTTGCTCACTGGTTTTAAAGGATAAAAGACGGCTTTCCGAGGCAATGACGGGAAAAATACTTTATTACGTTTATATGTACGTTTTAATAATCCAATTATGATAATCAAGTTCCTCAATCAGAAATTCCTTGTGTCTATGGCCGGAACACTTGTCGAATAAACTGTTTTGTCCAGAAAATTCTTCGGGTAGTATACATATAACTTTATACTCGCCCAAATTAGCAGAAATACTTTCTTAGTAGTGTGCAGATGTACAAAATGAATACGCAAGAAATTAAAGTGTTTAAAAGAGACTCGTCACATTACACAACCAACATAAGTGATCGGGGTACCGATAATTATATTAACAATCGATCGTCGGTAGAAAGGAGGTCGCCAGTAATTTACAGAGCCGATTATCTTAAACAGGCTTAATGTAATGAGGGCTTCTGAAGTGCGGTGGACGTAGAAATGGACGTGGACGAATGAGGATGTTTGTCAATCGGCACATTAAAAAAAATGTAGGTATGCTGTATTACCATGGTAAGTGGGTAATAATTAACTTACTTAACTCGTAAATTATGAATACAAAAAAATGTACTGCCTACACACAGGCAAAATTCAGTAATGAAATCTGATTAGAAGGACCACATAATGTATAACCACGCTTGCTTTGCATGCATAGGTACTTTGTATATCAGGTGTATATTTATTAATCACAGCAGTCTTCGATTGTATATTAAGTATGCTGGAAATGTTAATTCTAAGATTCACAGTGCATTAGTTCTGTAACTGTAATACTGTGTAATAATTGTTTGAATAAATAAATAAATAAATAAATTAACAGGATAAGTGCCAGTCATTTTCTAATTTTTCGCCCATAATACCTATTTACTGTAGATGTATCCCATACTGTATTAGGTAGGTAGATAAAAAAAAATTTGATTTGTTTTTTGAGCTTTACCTACATTTCACTTTGTAATAAAAACTGTCTATAGTCCTAATCGTATGACACTAAATTCTCATCGTAAAACTATTATTTATAAACCGTAAGGTCAAACAAAAAAGCGTCGTTAAAAATCTAATAAAATCCAACCGGTAATCTAAAATCTCATTTGATTACCGTTTACGCTCTTGTTTTGTTCGATAATGTATCGATATTAAGATCCGATTAATCGATGTTCGACATTCGACTTCACGCGTTACCGTTACATAAACCGCTCGTGGCTATCGATTGATACGATTCGATTCTCAACGTTTTTAACACCAGCTGTTTGATCAAATCAAATCTAAGCTTATGTATTTTTTTATAAAACGCGATAATGTTTACTGGTTCTGATTTAGCTGGCAGCTTAAAAAACAAAAATCCTATCGACTTAGCATTACTCTTGTCGCGTATACATGTTCCTTGTTCGTAAATCAAATTATGTGTTATATTTAGGTTGGTTTTGTTTATTAGATTCGCACTAGGCGAAACATGGACATGCCAAAACAATATCTGAAATGAAACATTTTTAAAAGCGGCCTACTTTCGTAATCAACGTTTCCGCCCTTTACATAATCTTTATCATTCCTGACATTAAGTAAATTATCGATAAATAAATAAGATTCATGTCACGATTTATTAAAGGACCGACTTTTAAAAAACATGTTGCCGAAATTATAATTTAAACGCTCTGCAAATAATCGATATGGGGCCCAATTCCGGCCTATGTTTTTGACGTATTGAAAATGATACATGTTTATTTTCAGGCGCCGCATTTTCCACCAGCGCACAATTATACTACGTGCCAGGAGTCGTGTATAGTGACTTTGACACCGATGTTCATAGTTCGTTGACTAATACCCGTTTACAAATAATTCGATAGTTAACGATTTACGAATTTGGATTACAATACCTCTCCAAAAGGAGAGCTATCGTCTTAAATACTTCTTTGGTTAGAGTTCGCCACCTGTGTCTGTCCTTTGCAACGTGGAGTGCATCGTGAAGTTTGGTGATCTATGATGAGCGGTCTGGTCTGACCATCTGATTGGACTACGACCTGTAGACAATAGGCTTGTTGCGTGGTGTTAAAATTAATAACGTCGTGTTGCTAAATGGATAGTAAACCATCAAATGATTGTAATAAAGTATAAATTACAAAATATAATTCAAATCATAAAAAGATATGAACCTTGAAAGTTTAGAAAAAAAAGATTTTTATTTATTGTCCAAGAGTAAATTTAAAGGTACCAATAGAATTCTTATGCTTTTATAAAAACAAATTTGTATGACAACTATGGACCTAAACGCAGTATTTCGCGACCGAAACAGCAAATTACTTAATTTTCCATGCAACGGTTAGTACAAATTGCACGGTGTGACGTCATACTTTAAAGCCAATCAGTATGAAGCGTTTCAGCTGCTGTCAGCGAGGTCCGTCTTTAACTCGATTTTTTGGGTATTAATGTCCTTTAAACGTAGTTGCTTCCATACAAACATTTGTTCATCTACAAAAACTGGTTCGAATGGAATCGTAAACAAATTTAAGGTCACAAGCCCATTCCCTTCAATCTTGGAGTCTCGTATGGGCAGCCGAACAGAGCGGTCGTTGCCTGAGATCCTTTCTCGTCCTTTCCTATCGCCATAAAATTTAACAAAAGCCCATGAGACAATAGGTCGGTCAGTTGCAGATGTTGCTTGCGCCCGCGTCATTCGCAAGTCCAAATAACACGCGTGACTTATACATTGAGTCATCCCTTCGATTTTTTTCAAATTGTGTTGTGCCGGGTTAATCGCAGTGTGTTATATATTGGGGGTATAAACAGTGAGTGCAATAAAAGTGCGTGCAACTCCAAGCTCCGTGAATTGCAGCAATAGCAACCCTGTACCTGTCGCCACCTAACAGGGCACGCCGTCGTCACAGTTAAAAACCGGTGAGGTCCTTCCATTAAAGTTGTAGTTTTCAAATTCCAGACCCTTTTTCTGAAGGCTAAATCGCTCAGTGATTTGAAAATGACGGGTAAATCAACGAGGCCCCTTGGTCTCGGGAAAAGCTATTTTACCTGGTCCTAACGTATCCCACTTTCAAGCTAGATCGAATGTTCAACAGTTAGACGAGCAACATAACACATCTGTTTACGCCCCTAGCACCTAGCACAAAGGCCTCCAACTTAATATTGTGTAGAATACTTAATACAATGTACAACACCCTGCCATCCCGCGCACTTATCACCTCTTGTTTCTTCCTAATGATCAACGGCGAAGAACATCTGCTTTGACCCACACCTAGGGAAGCAGAGAAGCTATAAAATTGCACCTCTGCTGTTAATTAGTTATTTACTTAGTTACCTAATATTGCATGGAGTAGGTGTCAGTCATATAAATAGTTTATTTTAACGATCGTTAAACTAGAAATAACTATATACTAATGCAGGGAGGAGATGTCACATAGTTAATGGTTAAACTAGAAATACACATCTGAAGCGCTCGCCTCGGTCTCCATCGCCTAACCACGCTGTCCGTTCCGATAACTCGCTTCGATACTCGTACTCATTTCGCGATACATGCCGGTCTACAAAAAAAAAATTTGCAGTGCGTCTATATATTATATAACAGTGAATGCAGCTGATTAATGTGCGGTCATCTTCTATCGTCTTCGCCAGCTACGACGACGCTTGTCCAAGTTGAAGCGATACATTTGATGAGGTCTCTCCAATATTCAAATGTACGCATAAATCACCGTGAGGTGGCGGTAATTGGCGGGCTCCGATATAGCGGACCAACCTTGCCTGATTCGTCCCGGGAAGGCAGCAATACACATACACAGCTCGTAAAAATACAGAGCTCCTCTTGTTATGATATGTCGACGCACTGTTATGTCGATAAACCTCCACTAGTTAATTATCTATATGTGTACACAATATCTATTTAGATAATCATTTACTTCCTTTTAATCGTTCACATTTAACAGTAAGCACATACTCAAGGGTTGCACGCTGTTCTGTAACATTCAAAGACTTTCGGTGCAAAAAGGCTTGAAACCTTACATCATAAGTTTTGTAATGGCAATGGCCAATGGTGGAAGTTAACAATTTAATTTATTATGTTTAGAATGATATACCTATATGTATTATCCATTTGATTTTATTACTAATATTAGCATGTAACGCCGTGTCGCGATTTGCCCCTTTATTTTAGAGTCCAGCTAATAATTACTAAAACTATTTTGGGTGATTGCTTTCGCCTAGCGGGTAATATACAATCATTGTTTTTTCCTTCAAGTCCATAGCGGAAGCTTCATGCTCTTTTAAGCCACTGAGTTATGGACAATGGATGGAAGGTCTACAATGCTTTTACAATCACACATCTGGCGTTAGCTACAATTAAATACAGACCGTCGCCGCCACGAGCCTGACATAGAAAGGGCAAAAACAAAAAGAAAAAAAAAACGGACAAGGGGCGACTGATATTTGCGCCTACCAAGAAACTTGGAGAAAACCCACGTGCAGTAATCGCGGTTCATGAAGACAATAGAACAAAACAAGATCGTGGCGACCGACCGACAAGGTTCAAAATAAATTAATTATACGGATTACAAAAGGCTGAAATTGCTTACGAATACCATTCGTAAATGCCATTCGCAGATGAATCAAAACTTTTATACGGTGCCATGCCTTGGGCGTATGGACGATAATCGGCTAGATGGTCTGGAAATATGGAAAGCCGTATTGGGCGGTATTATGGATGCCCTGCCTAGGGATGAAGTCGGAACACTATAACCGACTATGTAATTAGTGTGTACCTACTACATACTTACCTGTAATCTGATTTTGGCGCAGAGGTGAATGTTGCAATTGATTGATGAACTACTATAATAATAAAAGTGTATTTTATGATGTGTGCAATTGTTATGTGTGCGTTAAGTAAGATGGTGACATGTGCAGGTGTGCTGAATGAACCAGTAAAGTGATTTGAAAGTAAGGTTTTAGCGGAGAAAGTCGGCTTTGGAAACGAGTAGGGAGTGTATTTTGACTACCTATTGTGCAGTTGATACGCGTGTCTAAATATTTAGTGTCTTCTAGGGGTTGCATTGTCGAGGCGATTTTAGTGCAGAAGTAAGTGTTGCTATTGATGAACTACGATAATAACAGTGCATTGTATTATGGGTGCAGTTTTAAGTTTGCATTAGGATGGTAGCATGTACAGGTGCTGGATGAACCGGTGACGTGATTTGAGTGGGAAGTTTTGACGTCGAAGCGAGTGTTGAAAACTAGTAGGTAATGAGTATTTAATGGCTCGGGTTTGCATCGTCAACGTTCAATCCACATATATGTACCTATATGACAACCGCGCTAGCAGCAGTGATAAAGGTAAAAGAAAGAACCAAATTTTACTACCTTGCCTAGTGAAGTAAGGCAACTCTATGTCTAAATAAAACAAGTCTTGAAGGCATTTTCACGAAAGCACTTCGCAACAACGCGCACATGGCCGAGCCGCGACTATACTTACTGAGGAAAGACAAGTCTACAGCCGCAGTCACATACCTACACTTGAAACTCGACCAATGTACAGCCGCATGATACACGTTACCAACCCAGCGAATCAAGACGTGGACATTGATCATTGATTGACTACTGAGACAAGAAAGAAGAGGAGAACGAAGAGACAGAGAGGACACACAATCGCCGGGTCTTGATTAACAATTGCGATAAGCGCGAAGAGGTTCAATGTCAGAACCTGAGGGTCAAAGGGGAGGGACAAAGCAGTCAACAACTAATTATATATATTATTCACCAAGTATAGTATCTATCTACCCCATGCTGGCTTAACGATGCCTGTATTCGGGTCGGCTCCAACTCCCGTCTCTCCAACCATCCTGACTGCACACCTACACTCCCGTCCTATCTACTTGGCTCTCCGGTTTCTCGGGCAGGAAGCGATTGCCTGCGGCCGGGCGGCGGAAGTTGGTTCAAAATGGACAAGCAAGCCCGCTTACCCCGATCATTATAGTATTTGCGGTTAAGTCGGTGATCGGTTAAGGTTCTCATACCCCACTAACTTTCTGCCGCATATGCTACACTAGACGAGGTAAGCGAGCCTTCTTCGTTATTTTGCTCTAACACCTCCTCCCTCCTGTAGTCAGCACCTCTGAGTCCTTGCAGCAGAACTGCTGGCTGGATGAGTCACCAGAACAGAACAGAACAGAACAGAACAAGCCCATTCCCTTCAATCTTGCCGGTAGCCATCAGTGGCTCGAAATTGTGTCCATCTTTCCTGGCAATGTGGCCAAAGAACTCTAGAATCCCACGAAAGCAAATCGTGGAAATTTGTGTATAACAGATAGCATAATATGAATGAATGAATGAATGAATGAATGAATGATATTTATTCAGGTAACACAACATAAGTAACACAAGACAAAATACATTAACATATACATCGAAGACGTAAGTGTGTGAGTGTGACGCACTGATGATCAAGCGGGTTTGGAATAAAATTGATATGAAATTATCACTACCTAAATGGAGGCCCTGACATAATTGGTATCGGTAAAAAGCACACGACCCGATCGCATCCTGTTTATTTATTTTTTAAACAAACAGGTGGAGAACCGGTCGAGTAGCCTTACATACTGTAATTTGACAGGTGTCAAACAGAATACTAGAAAGTGGCCGAACATTCATTCTTATTGTAACGGGCACTAAAGGGCGAGGTGGGAATTCCAGAAGATAACGGTATGGTAAAGTAAGAGTACTTTTAGAAAACCTGCCGTGTCGATGTCAGTTTTCTTTAAAAGCGAAAGGCACGTCACGTCGTCTTTTCCATTTTGGTATTTTGCTAAGCACATATGTAAACAATTGTATAATTGTAGAATCCACAAACGCACAGCATTTACATAGTTGGTTATAGTTAAAATGCCGAAACTGCACTTAACGTGGGATATTAACTACTTCTTTTGTTGCTAAATATGAAAGGAAAAGGTAACAAAGAGACATCATAACACCGATGTGTGCGTGTACTACTGGAATAGCTACCTCTAACTATGTTTTCTATCGTTTATGCGTAATTGAAATCAAGAGATGTCGGCAATGGTTGGTTTTAAGTTTCATCATCTAAACTAAAACAAAATATACCTACTCGGTATTTCGAAGTAACTTACTCGTTTTTATTTGCTTATTTATTTGGTACAATTTACGTCAATCAGATTTAGGCAAACACAAAGCGTAGCCAATAATTGATAAGTTAAGTAAAGTTATACTCTATGCATATATGTACTCGTATAAACTTGTGTCACATCTATAGGTAGTTCTATACCTACTATAAAAAAGAAAAGTCTGTGAGGTTGTCAGTTTGAATGTAGATGGCAATTTCCAAAACAACTCGTTGAAATCAAAATTGAACGACCGATCCGGATGAACATACGATACCTATATTGTATAAGTAATTAATAAGGTACCTGGTCGACTCGTAATTTTCTACTGAGCTCGGCTGCACCACACTCCATTCTTGGTGCCTGAAACAAGATGGAAACGAACATTAGAAAAATAGCTCAAGAAGATAAGAAAGTTTTAAAAACAATAGAGAAACAAGCTAAGCTATTCATCTTCTATGAACATTATATATTTTCGTATATGTAAACTGTTTAAGAGTCCCCGGCAAGCTCGGCCGAATTTCACCTTCCATACAACCGGAGTTTCGTTCTCATTTTAAAACTACGTGTAACGAAACTTTGCATATACTAGTACAATTACATGAGGTATATCTAGGTCTGTAATTAGTTTATATGGATCCAGTTTATAGGCCAGTCCGTAGAGTATATCTTTGTTGCAAAAGGTGGTGTAGAAGATTTTGTTTTTTAATATTGTTTACATCGATACAACCGAGCAAATATCAAAAATGGTTACACGAGATATCTTGGGACAACTTTTGGCAGCCACAGATCTGGGACTTTTTTTGGTTTCTCACTCGTAGCTTCTATACGGTGCATCCTAGCGAAAATTTATACACTAGGGAATTAAAGAACATGAAATTATGCGTCTAATGAGAACCAACACATATTAATTCAGTTCAGCGACATACTAAAAAACCATGGTCGAAAACGAGGCTTTCCTCAAGTTTGTAAGTTATTTCAAGATAGTCGTTTTTAAGCTTCTGCGTTTCAATTTTGAATTTTACTATCGGTTTTAGCTCCTCAATTGTAGGAATTTACAGAATCGACAGTAATTTCAGCATTAGTATCAGCATAACTGGTAATCGAAGAGTTGGCAGTTTTCTCGTGCAACGCATCAGCATTGCAGTTCAGTGAGGAAATACCGCCAGCATACTCGTTGGTACACTGCCTAGAGGGCCTTTTTAGACGGAACCCTTATAGTTTCGTCATGAATGCCCGTCAATCCGTCTGTTCGTATGTCACAGCCATTTTACTCGAAAACTATAAAGTGTATTTGAATAAAATTTAGAGGATAGGTGTATTTTATTAGCCGCTACATAATTCTAAAATGAAATGACAAAAAAATATTCTTTTAGAGGTGCACTCCATACATATATTATAACTGCAAGTCAAAAAAAAGAAAAACATCGTTTGTCCACGTGTGGCACATCAATCGATAGGTCTTTTAAAATAAATATAAGGTTTCTCAGCAAGTTTTTCGATTAAGTGAAAATAGTCGGAGATAATCGCCCCGAAAGTCACTAAATTTCCAGGATTTGTAGCTGCCAAAAGTTGTCCCGATGTATTTCGTGTAACTATTTTTGATATTTCCTCGGTTGTATCCATATTATATGACATAAAAAATAAAATCTTCTACACCAACTTTTGCAAAGTACCTCGTGCTTTGAACCTCTACTGACAGACGTAGGCGATTATCTCCGACTATTTTCACTTAAACGAAAAACTTACTGAGAAACCTTATATTTATTTTAAAAGACCTATCGATTGATGTGCCACACTTTTTTTTTGACTTGCAGTTATATGTATGGAGTGCACCTCTAAAATATTTTTTTTTTTGTCATTTCATTTTAGAATTACGTAGCGGCTAATAAAATACACCTATCCTCTAAATTTTAATCAAATACACCTTATAGTTTTTGAGTAAAATGCCTGTGACATACGGACAGACGGATTGACGGGCAGTCATGACGAAACTATAAGGGTTCCGTTTTTGCCATTTTGGCTACGGAACCCTAAAAAGGCCCTCTAGGCATTGTACCGAGTGTGCTGGCAGTATTTCTTCGTTGAACTGCAATGCTGATGCGTTGCACGAGAAAACTGCCAGCTCTTCGATTACCAGTTATGGTGATACTAATGCTGAAATGACTGTCGACAAGTATAAGTATAAGTCTGTAAATTCCTACAATTGAGGAGCTAAAACCTATAGTTAAATTCAAAATTGAAACGCAGAATCCTAAAACCCACTATTTTGAAATAACTAACAAAGTTGAGAAAAGCCTAATTTTCGACCATGGTTTTCTACTATGTCGCTGAACCGAATTAGTATGTATTGGTACTCATTAGACGCATAATTTCATGTTCTTTAATTTCTTGGCGCTTAACTTTTCGCTAGGATGCACCGTATAGAAGCCACGAGTGAGAAACCAAAAAAAGTCTCAAAATTTCGAGGATTTGTGGCTGCCAAAAGTTGTCCCAAGATATCTCGTGTAACCATTTTTGATATTTGATCGGTTGTATCGATGTCAACAATATTTAAAAAAAAAAATTCTACACCACCACTTGCAACGTAGCCAGGGGTGCTTTGAACCTATACGGGCTGGCCTATTATAAAACAAACGAAATACAGCAAAAACAAGTTTTGCATGAAAAACTTAAACTTGCTGTATTTTTTTACTATGGTATCTGATGTAGCATTAACTAATGGGGAATGGATGAAAATTTTAGAAGTGGCTGATAATTTTTTTGGTGGTAGGAATAACCTTCCTTAGCACCAGAAAAAAGTTGCAGACTTTTCAGCAGCGTCAATTATTTTTGAAAAATATAAACAGTTTCCTCACTAATGTTTTGGGTTTAGGACGGCGAATGAGACAATTTGCTTGATTCGTCTCATATTACAAAAAAATATCCTAAAAATCCGTGATAAACTGACACTGGCAATGATATTGACTGCTGCAGCTATATTTGTCATTTCCAGGGTCAGATATTTAAAAATAATAATAATATGAGACGGATCAAGGAAAGTTTCTCATTCGCCGTCCTAAACCCAAAACGTAAGTGAGGAAACTGTTTATATTTTTCAAAAATAAATGACGCAGCTGTAAAGTCTGCAACTTTTTTCTGGTGCTAAGGAAGGTTATTCCTACCACCAAAAAAATAATCAGTCACTTCTAACATTTTCATCCATTCCCCAACAGACCAGGATATACCTTAACTTATTCTAAGTACAAAGCTTGAGCTTCAGAGCAAACTAGCTAGTCGTTTTAAAATGAGAGCGTAACTACGTTGTATGGAGAACCGAGCTTGCCGACTCTTAATATATGTTTTATCAGGGAGCAGGATTACGAGCACTACTTCTTACATTTAATCAAAGTATCACACACGACCAGTATCGAGTACAAATGTCAGAAAAACTTAAGCTCGGCCACATTAACCCAGCAGGATACAGGAAAGCAATACGAGTACGACTGTACAGCATCCGCTACGGATCTCACAAACTACGAGACGTCTCATCCTGCATCCTAATTGAGCAATCTTCAACCTTATTCCCAGTGATTAACGATTACACTAACAGAATAACTAACAATGGCATAATATTAATAGAATAAGTAATGCTAAAGAATTATACACCTTATTGGAAAGGTTTAAGAGCGTTTTGTTGGTCGGAAGCTGGACAGATGATAAATGACTTTGCACTGAGGATGTGTGCAATTATGGTCAAGGAGTGAAGTTCGCGAATACATTGACGCCTTTCAATAGTTATGTCGCTTTCGGTTACATGGTCGTGAGTTATACAGTTCCACAAAATTATCTAAGCAGTTAAAACTGGCGCAGTCATGAATATTTGTACGGGAAATGAGTATGTGATGATGTTCTATGACCGCATTTAATAAATTTGTAGTACCACTCATGGCCTGGCTTTAATTTAGAGAAAGGGTAATAAGATTAGGCAGCCGTGTGCGGTCATTTCCGCAGTTTAAGCACTACTTAGTATTGATCATCTGTCAATTATGAGGTGATTATGAGTTTGAGTATGTAGACGGTAGTTCAATTGATAATAACAGAATGAGAACGCCTTACGGCGGTTTACAATAACATTCAAAAGTAGTTATTCTAACTAGGCAGTGGTATCTTCGTACAGGACTCCGATGGCTCGGGCACGTAGTCCGCATGGATGACGATTGTGAAGTCCGGAGAGTGTACTCGGGACTAGGGTTGCCAACCGTACTATATTATATAGTATTGTACTATAGTTTGACTCTTTGTACTATATACTGTTGAAGAAATATATAGTACCTACGCGAAAATACTATATTTTGGGGGACCTTTCGAAGTGCTTCAAATTGCCGAGGTTTTACTAAATAGCAGTGGCGGAGCGACCATACAAGCCGATTGCCTAAAATTTTTTTTTAGGCAAGCCTATAGTTGTACATATATTCTGAACTATTTCATAACTTTTTTGTTTCGGGTTGCCCATAGAAAATGTTCACGCGCCGCCACTGCTAAATAGCAACATTGGCCAGCCAAGTACTATATTTTTTTACAGTGTACTATATTTTTGTCGTTTTTTTCTGGAAAATACTACATCTGGTCTGGTCGGGGCGTCCTAGGTACCCAGTGCACAGTGGTCTCGTTGGTAGGTCATAGGGCTCGGATGACAATTATTGAGCTAAGCCATGATATTTTTCGGAGTTACCCACCGCGGTGGTACGAAGTCCAAAAAGACCTGAAGGAACCGTCGGATCGTTGGTCGTCTGACTCCGGGCCGTCGATTGGACAGAAATGACATTGGACAGCAAGCCTGGCGGTCTTCCGTGTCGGAGGCCAAGATCCACTTTAGGTCGTTGCGCCACAACGGTACATAAATCTTGTAAGTATGTTCGTTTACCAAAATACCTACTCATGCAACGCGCGTGTGAATGTGTCTGCTTAGCAGCGGGCCATAAGCTTATTTGCCGCCATAGTGGTATAAAAAATGCTCTTCGAAATCCTGGTCACATCATTTTACTCTGTTTATCTTGGGTAAATATTTTGTTAGAGCTGTAATTTTCCTCAGATTAATCTTAGGTCCATCCCGCCATTTTAGTTCTTCTATCTTCCATATTTCACATGTAACAGACATTCCGACTTCAAAGGCGCACTCTAACTCATTCTAAGAAACAGCGTGTACTAATTCAATACGACGTACAGCTATAATTGATATCTCCCCATTTACGGGCGCGTTCAATCGGAACGGCAACCTTTACATCAGATACGGCAGACGGTGTGGCATCATGCCATGCCGCCTGCATTCTGATTGGCAGAATCATTGCCGTGACTTCACATGATGACCTAAACCATTGATTACTAACGAAAATGTGTGTTCTATATCATACGTGTTCAATGTCAAAAGAAGCATAAAGAATAATCTGACTCGGTAAAAATCTGATGAATATCCGTATTTTGAAAGCAAATGTCAAAAGAAAATCAAACATTGCTAATCATTTGAAAACTTTTACCCTTATGTATGAACATTCATGAAGCTTAGTTAAGTTTTATGAATACAAAGATTAGATGTTAAGCTTGGGTAGATACGATTAAGCAAGTAATTATTTCTTGTTTCAGTGACTACTTGATGGTAACGAAAGGTGTGCACCGCGCCCATAACATTACATAGAAAGGCAACCACCACCAAATACCACCAAAAGGGCCCAATATTTGAATTCAGTTTACATGTTCGTTTCAATAGATATTTAATGAATCGAAGAAACGCAAAGCATTAATTCCACACGAAACGTAGCCAATTAAACGCTATAATGAAAACCGAACTAACGAACTTCTAAAATTGAAATCATTTAAAACAAGCTTCAAAATTAACAGGGCAAGTTGAAGCGTAAAACTTGGAACTATTTATTATATTGGAAAGTCCGTTAAACTGAACGGTGTAGCACGCGATCTCGGGTTATGCAATTATCAATTGTTACTGCATCGGGCTTAAACTCAGCTAACGTGTCGATGAGAGATGCACGGAAACTTATTCGGGCACGATATTAATATAAAATGATAGCTATTTTCTGCAACTGAACGCCGCAGAATGATGACGCATGTAAATTGTACGTATTACCAAAATCTTTGGTATTACTTACAAACCGTGTTCCAAAAAATACCTCTTGATTATTTCTGCAATCTTAAGCAGAACACACTGTGCCTATTTAAATGCATATTACCTAAATCCTTTAGCACCCTTTGTAGCCATTATCATAATTGAGGTTTGAAATTTCATTTAACTTTACGTGTGTAGGACTAACGAAATGAGCTTCTCCCACGTTTTAACCAAAGTATGTTTTAATCATGATAGTTACGAAAACGCTGCTTCGTCCACTATCATTTCTATACAAGTGATTAAATTCGTTACTTTAAAGGCCTACAATTTAACACAATTCGATTTACCACAAAATCATTAGCAAATTTTGCCAATTTGTTAATTTGTTAAAAAAAAAAAAAAAAAAAAAAAAAAAAAAAAAAAAAAAAAAAAAAAACATAACGTTTTAATGAAAGTCCAAACATGGAAACGGCATGTGCGCACCCGAACTCGTAACGGTCGTAAATCATTCGCGAATTGTAAACAGTCGTAAAATAAAAATAAATAACATTACAATTAACATAATTAGACAGTAATTGGTGATGCAACACACCCACAACTAACTTTTACTTAACCTAGAAGAAAATGTGAAAATATATTAATATTTATCATTCCCTTCGCGTAGCAGTATTTGTCCCTGGGTGTCAAATGACGTAAGGAAAGTTGCGCAAGTATGAAAGTGGCCGCGCCCTGCAACTTTTTACTGATAATTCTGATAATGTTGGACAGGAAATTACCAAGTCTACGATACCTTCAGTAATGGACGTCGATAGATAAAAGAGGTTTTACATTATTTTGATACCTAACCTAAGTGATTGACGAAGGTAAACCCGTGTTTATATAATAAGAGCAGTTCCGTAGCTTAAACTATATTCAACAAAAACTGTTAAGGCTGCCGATAAGTTGGAGATGCCAGATGACAACTTCATTGGCTTTATTAACCTTTCATTTGACGACCGCTTTAGCCTAGTAGTGACCCTGCCTACGAAGCAAGAGGTCCTGGGTTCGAATCCCGGTAAGGGCATTTTTTATTTGTGTGATGAGCATGAATATTTGTTCCTAAGTCGTGGATGTTTTCTATGTATTTAAGTATGTATTTCTCTATATAAGTATCTATATCGTCGTCTAGTTCCCATAGTACAAGCTTTGCTTAGTTTGGGACTAGGTTGATTTGTGTAAGATTGTCCGCAAATATTTATTTATTTATTTCATGAATTGTATTGAAAACGAATCACAAATGGTATATCAAAATAGTTATCTTACTCGCACATAACATCATAACTGGGCATTTTTTTTTCAAAGTGTACCATTTTATTTCAATAGGCGTCCTTCCATTACTTAAGAGGGCTACTTTACCATACAGATAGTAAGGGAATGGACGTAACGGAACGAATACTTCGCAGATTAAAACACGTGTTTAATATACTGTTTGTAACAATTGTAATAGTATTTTACTGAAATCATGTTCAATGATAATGACAGATTAAGATAATTGAGTCGCATTAGCTGAAAAATAATAGGAACCTTCGTAATCTTGTAACGGAACCCGGATTCTATTTTTTGGGACCACCACTCGGCGCACCGTTCGCCCGCGATTTCTAGACACTACTGACAGTTTGTAAACAAAACGAATGATGTTACGTAACGATATGTGATGCTAGATCAAAATAAACACCTAATTTCGTAATAAAAATACCTCGTTCCCACAAAATCTTCGTAACGGAATGTGGACATGTCCACTTTTCCAAAATCACTGGACAATATTAATTTTAGTTTATTATGTAAAAAATACTTTAGCGAGATCAATATAAGGTTGATTTAAAAAAAAACATGTTTTCTACTATCAGAAACAAGTATTTCCAGGCACAATATACAAGTCCTAATACTTCGAATCGATACTTGAAGTTGGCTTTCCACATGTGGACAGGCAAAAATCGAGGGTCGGCAGCCAGAAAAACCAAGAAAATGTGGTAAATTTAATGCTAAATGATAGGTTTTTTAGGTTTTATACGATTTAGATATATTATAAGCGTTTTAAAATTGCTACAAGTACAATTTTTCAACGTGTTTCGTATTTGTAGGGTGTCAAAGGCACTTGGACAAGCCAAAAACATCAAGGTGCAAGAAAAATTTAAAATGCCCAACTACGACACGCCAAGTACTCGGTGACTCATAACATGAATGTAATCTTGGCACAACGAATTCAATTTTCAATAACTAACCTAAAGATATTTCCATAGATACCTACAAAAACTTTTAAATTAATAATTGGATTCGAGAAAATCCTTGATTTCTCATCTAAATTAACTTTCATTTCCAATTGCTCTAATGGTTTCAATTAATGTTTAAGAGCAATTAGAGATTTAAGTATTAAATAGAAATCTAAAGGAATTCTTCTGTTTCCGTTATCGACTTGGATTCTTGTTTATAAATGGAAGCAATCTTGCGTAACTAATGGAGGTTCATAAAAATATTTCTTGTAGTCTCGTTTTGCATTAATCTATTCATGTTTTGCGATCATCTTTCTTCTTTGGAGAGTGCAAGTGATAAGAGGAGACCGCAACTTGAATGACCAAATATTTACATAGATAGAAGATTCTGCTGCGTTTATTATTGAATTATTCTATTATTTTGTTTATCTTTAATTTTCGTTTGTTGGTTAAACAACATACAAAACTATATCATATACATATACCCTTTAAGAATTTATACACTCTATTCTTGATACTGCAGTCCCTTGGGAAAACCTCGGCACGTTGCTGAAACCGTGCCATACGCGATCATTTAGGTTCTAGGGTGTGAATGAATGCCCTGCCGACGGCGAGCGGTGCGGTGGTAAAAAGTAGCCATGGGCACAAGATTGTCGAACAGTTCTTCGGAGCACAACCGAAACATTATACAAGTGTGTAGATATTTCTATTGATTTTTGTCACACTGAATATAATGAATTATACTGAAATAATAGTTAATTGAGCGGCGAACTTTAACATACTCCTACACCGATTAATCATATTCATGTCAGTTGCCGGGCGCACGATTTTCATCCTCGTGTGGTTACAGTAGGATGCCAAATCTTTCCAGTTTGTATGACCGTGGGCTGCAATAAGGAAGGCAAATTGTGTAGCTTGGATATGCGTGTGACATAACAATACGTGTATATACTGTATATTAGTATAACTATCGTTTTAAACATGAACACAATTTGGATGATAATTCGGGACTAACCTTGGAAAAGAATTCTACAAGAAAATAAATTTGACAATGGTCGAGATATCGCGCAACACAAATATAACCAATTGAAAACGTTTTCCTGTTTTACCTTTCTAATACCGTGGCTCCCATGGGAGACGGCGGATTTAAAGATTTTTTGGTATCAGTATTTGGTAGGATTTCATATGGACTAGTGGCTCTCTGTGGAGCCACCAGGTATCGAAAGAATTAAGTATAGGTACAATTATTTTCCAGCCTAAAAAAAATAATTTTCCAACAATCGCTAGAGCTTACAACTTAGACCGCAATATTTAATGTCCAACAAATTTCTCACGAACATCTCGCTCTTATTTGAATAATTCGACCATCGCCATTTGGACGCGCTCGCTACAGGTGCTTTCATTTATATTCAGATGATAAATTATCAATCACGGGCAATTCACGGCCCATTGCGTAATGTAGATTTATCATCTTTAGCCGATCAGTTCAGCTTCACTGCAATTTGTTGGCGTAGTTGGGAAATCAAGGAGGCTCCTTCATATGAGCAGAATGTTAAAACACTTACTTTTTTTTATTAAATAAAGCATTTTATAATGTTAAAGGAACTTTATAATTCAAATCTTCTTTATTGATTTCTTTTTAATTTTAAGATAAGATAAAGAGTAACTTTGTTGCACAAAAAAAATTAAAATATACATAGTTCAAAACAAAAGGTAAACGCTGTAAAGTGCATAATAATTTTACAATGCAAAAATGCCAGGGGTTCCCGCACTAGGCTAGGCCTGTATCGCGGGAAACCAGGTTTATATTTGGTGTCATGCTTATATTATTGTTTACAATTAACTAATTGACAAGAAAATTGAAACAAAATGAACATAAGAACTTGACAAATACAAAAATAAAGCTTATATGCTATAGTGGCAAAAAGAAAATAAAGTAAAATAACATTACATTAGGACTTGAATTGAATGTATTTATTTTATTGTATTTTTCGTATATTGTAACTGTGTGTGCTGTGTGATTTGACTTTGACCATAATTAACATGTCATACTTATTTACCCTAATTAACCCGTGTATCCACCAATCGAGTTATATTTGACATCCAGAACGTCCTCAACCCGTGGTATTCCCAATGCTGACAGTCCGTCCGTTTTCTAATAGGTGTCTATTTATGAACAAACAGGGCATTTTGCCACATAAACTAAAGCTACATAAAAACACAAATTACCCTAATATAATTATCTTATTATAATAATAGCGGTTCAATACATCTGCTGATCTATTTTCGTCGAAATGGCACGCTTGGTCCCGTTGTGCGAATAAAAACATGCCTAAACTACTCGTATAAGGCATTTATCTCCACCTGTTAGGGCACGTACAGGTGACTGGCAGATGCCTAGACTGGTTTTGCTATACCATTCAACTATGTAATTTCCTTGAGTGTTCATCTGCTCCTCTGAGGCAGGGGATTTAGGCCTATCAATTACATTAAGATGTTTAGTAACTCATGACCACGTTAATTATTTTACAAGCTTTCTATTAACTTGCAATGTATGTATGTACCTAACTAACTATGTAAGTATGTGGTATGTATGTAACTATGTTTATTCGGGTGGAATCTTGCAACTCAATTTTGTTCACCCGATTGAGCTGAAGTTTTGGGTAAAGGTATAGTTTGGATGACAATTCAATACTATCTATGTACCATCGAGCTGATCTGATGATGGAGACAGAAGGTGGCCATGGGAATTCAGTACTTAACCGACGTAATCCCGTTGAGTTTGGGCTCGTTAGAATCGTCTCAATTAGTAGTTGATGACGATGATGGTATACAGAATAGTACAGTCGGCAATAAAAGCTTGTACCTCAACAATGAAATTTTTGACAGAAACATTGATATAGGTACAATATTTGCTTATTTTAGTCTAAGCGTACACAAATTTTTGAAATCGGATAAGTGGTTCCGGAGATTTATCCCTCACATACAAACTTATAAAGCTTTCTCGCAGACTTTTATTTATTTCTAACTGGCGACCCGCCCCAGCTTCGCACGGATTTATATGTATAATACATGCATTTATTATACCTATAGATCTTCCTCTTGAATCACTCTATAGTCTATTAAAAAAACCGCATTCAAATCCGTTGCGTAGTTTTAATGATTTAAGCATAGGTACATATGGACAGACAGACAGCGGGAATCGACTTTGTTTTATACTATGTTGTACCTAGTGATATTAATTTATTTATTAAAAAATTATTGCACAAAACAAATAAGTACAAAAAGTGGGCTTAATGCCTCAAGGCATTATCTACCAGTCAACCATAGGGCCAAATAGAGAATTTCAAACGGACTTTTAATATTCGTATAGATGCAGAAAGTATGAGCCAAACTACTGCACAATGCACAACCCAGTCCAACTTCCAACTGTCCTTTATGCAACATTCTTATCTCTATAATGTTAATGATGAAGCGGATATTCGTATTCATACAAGTTCTGCTGGACCAGTGGGTTACTGGTAAAGGTTGCGAGACTGACAAGTTCAGCTGTTATGTGAAGGTGAGAGGGGTAACAAGATACATGTGATCCGGTCCAAAAAACATCGTAAAATTTGCACAATTAAGAGGAACTTTTATGCTTAATGGTTCCCAGGAACCACTTATACGATTTCAAAAATTCATTCTCCTGTGTGAGTGGGACTGTTCATGGATAAACATGTGCTATATTTTATCCCGCGGGTTTGCTTGCGTTATTTGCAATACGTGAGCGGAGCCGCGCTGGCAACTTGTATCTTATTTATTTATTGATAAAAACGTGTAGGTACATGACATTACAGTTTAACCAGTGTGTCACAAAAATTAGACTAGCAATTAAAAATTATGCTTCACAATAATAAGTATCAAACAAATTATATTGGAACAGTTCAACAACAAACTTACAAATTACTGAAATCCCACCCTTGTAATCCACGTTCCGATGAGCGCATCCCTAATAGCGAGCACTTATAAATACTTGAAAAGTAACTTAACTTTCCACCTTTTCACTTTTCACGCGAACAATGTCTTACATGTTAAAGTAACGTAAACGTAAACGACGTGAATTACATAATGACATCATTTGTATTCCGCGGACAATGGCGGCACATGTGGACACGACATTGTCTTGTTTTCGTACATCACAATGGTGCTGCTTCGATGACTAAGAGAGATTCATGAGATGCATCTCCATATGATTGTATAGAACATCTTAGCATCATTCATAAAGTCAAGATTCGGGATTCGCTGACACATTCACGATAGATCTAGATCTCGGTGGACTCCTCTAGAAATCCGTACTATTAGGTTAACAAACTTAAGTACTTGAGCATACACTATGTCGACACAAGTTTCTGAAAAGTTTTTCATAACACTTATTTGTACTTGATACGGCAATGAAATATACCTATTGATTAAAATCGATAAAATAAAAGGTACCCTGTCCTGCATATAGCAAGCATGATCGCGTTTATGTCGAACGCACAGCATTCGTCCCACTCGTACTAACGTACTTTGTACTTTCTAGTGAGGGACGAATGCTTTAAGTCTGACACTAGTGTGATCATACTAGCTAGGCTGATGTGCCTATTCCTTTTTTATGCATTTTGCCTTACACACTGTATAACAAAATCTAAGAGAGGTAGGGCACAGCGGAATGTCATCTCGCTCGTATGTGGAGCAGCCCAACTGGGGAAGAACCTCCACCTTACAGAAGACCGCAGCCATAATAGCACCACTGCTTTGTAGTGTTGCTATATGTATGCATGCTATGAAGCATGTAGTGTTGTGTTCCTGGTGGTGAGTAAGGTCGCCAGAGCTCCCTAGGATGCGCTGTGTTGGGAGTGAGGGACCTGCATGTCTCTATCTGCCAACACAGCGAATCCTCAAGTGAATAAAGTGTCGGGAACGCGCTTGTGATTCTTCTGGAGTCACAAGTGTCCATAGGCTACGGTAGCTGCTTAGCATCAGGCAGGCCGTGAGCTTGTTTGCCACCGTCGTTGTATAAAAATAAATATATATGTCATCCATATCAACGTAACTTAAGCACTATATTTCTTTAAATAAATTGTAATTACATAATGCTTCACCATATGTACAGTTACTCGCATATTACGCCGTATCACTTTCAAGCGATAAGGAAACGCGCGTTCACATGGCGTCGGGTTGCGGGAAATCCATCTCCTGGCCAACCTTCCCTAGTCGGCACTAACTGTAGTTTGCGTGGAAAAACTTGATTTGCGCAACCCGGTAAAGGATTCAATTATGAAACTGGACTAGCCTGTCCTACTGGACGTCGGATACTCGTACTAAGTGCCAGTTACGATATCGCATGTTTTTATAATATTGTTTCAATCATTCGTGAGCCAAGTTATGACATGATGCCGATTGTTTCCTTAATCTGGTCAGAACGGCGTTCCAAATTAATGCGATATTTACAAATTCACCTCTGTAGATAACTTTGTAGTTTTATTCGGGTACAGATAGTAGTAGTAGGAAGACGGGTACGTACTAAAAAATATACCAATTAAACAAACATTTGTGTATGTACAGAATGTTAAAATTCCCTATTCATTTTAATGCTAGTTGAAACTTTAACTTACTGTAACTTAGGTATAATTTTGGACTCGCAAATTCGAATCGAACTAACAATTGTCATTCAACCTAGCCTAACGCATAGCGTTATGCTAAAGGCCAATAAGAATTCAGCACATTCGTTTAGCAATAAACATTAACGATTCAAGGCATGCGAGACACCATGAGAACGATAGTACGTGACGCTATTCCGATTTCGGTTTCTACAGAACTAGCGCAATATTTAATACTTTTATTGCTTTACTATCAAAGTAATAGATAGATAACTAGTCTAACTTGATTAGATAATATCGATCCTTATATTGACAAATGTCTAAGCGAACTTATGTCGCGGCGTCGCATGCAACGATCTTTTTCTGTGTATTTATTTTCTAGTTGTTTCTTAAAACGTAAACGATGATTCTGACCAAAATATAATTTCTCACTGTCCTCAACTGCTATTCAGCTGCAACACAGCAACTGCTACTCATTCACCATTCTAACGAGTAATTATGGACTTAAATATAATATGTAGGTAGATACGAATACACCATCGTGGTAGAGCTCGAGAGTAACCCGTTTCTGGCCCCCATTTCACCAAAACGACAATTGTCGCCTGACAATGACAATTCGACTTACATGGCTGCGTCGACAGGTTAAGGTGGTTGCTGGACAGCTTATTGACCCAGTAATGTACGTGGAATAGTAATTGTCAGGTGACAATTGTCAAGATGCTGACATAGGGCCGGTAAGGTAAGTTACAATAGGGAACTTACATGGGACTTCAATTTTGAATAAATTGCACTCAATCGATGCGAATATACGTAGAAATATCATACAAAAGAAAAAATCACATAAAAAAACGAATATATTAGTTTTATCTCATGTTAAAATGACGAAAAACTTTTTTATTTTTTCGATAAGATTATATAACCGTTAGACAGAATATTGAATTAGAATTGATATTTTGTAGCACAAGTATAGACTTAAACGCAAATGTTGTGGAGATAATTGCAAATTAATTACCTACTTACTCCATAGTAAACGCGCCGAGGATATGAGTTGTGACGTCATAGCATAAGCCCGTTTAATATAGAGCGTATTTGGTGGGTGCCAGCGCGTGCAGATTTTAAATGCATATAACATCAGAAAAATAAATCACATAAGAAAGTTTTAATGCTACAGTTGTTTTAATGCTTTTCGTAATAAAATTTGAAAATGCATGTTCCCTAACACTGAGAAACTTGAAAGAAAGAAAGAAAAGAGATCAACACATCAAATCAACAACAACCAACAATGACCAATAACAACTGGTCATAATATATGACATGTGTTGCCTATATAGACTTGTAAAATTGTAACTTGCAGCTTCTATTCGTGAAACACAGTCGACGAAATTAATAAAACCTTCTAAAAACATTAAAGCAGGCAATAGAACAGCGACAAACAATGCCCTGGGTCAATGTCAGTTGAATGATCGGCTGCGTTCCGTTTTGCATTTTGATGGTCGTTCCCAGGATAGATCTGCTGCGTTCGCATTTTATTACGTTACGTAGTGCCGATTTGCAAAGGTTTATGTTTTTCTCATGGATTCATTCAACATTGTCTAAGTTAATTACTTACTCGTAAAATTTGCATTTATCTCTCATCCCTTTCATGCATAAGAGGAGGATTGTTCCCAACAGTGAGACGTTTCTAATGAGAATGAGAATACATTTATTTTACCTATTAGTGGACCCGTGGGCTAATTTAGGGCACAACCGGGCTAATTTAGGGCACAACCGGGAATAATGCTACGAGGATGATGAGTGTGTTACATATTTGGGTTCCCGCAGGATTGTGTCAGCTAACTTATGTCGTTTCTAATGTATCGGCGGTTCTGTTAGTGATAACATTGGAATCGTTAAAGGGTAATTAAGCAAGTTGTAAGAAAGCAGCCTTTTAATTATTAGTCTCTGATAGAGCCTCTATCATAGAGGCCACATCATACACTCCAAAGAAGGTATCGTCGGGTGACAAGCAAAAGTCACTACCAAAACTGTCACTGCTCTTCAAAACCTCGTATCTCGCTACGTGGTCGATATCGAGATACGATCTTTGATTTAAGTAGGTATTTGTTACTTAGTGAGTTTTGCTTGTCACCCGACGGTATAACACTCATAAACGTGACGATAACTAAAACTGTTATACCTTCTTTTACAGGCCAGTGTAGTTAATTTTGTAGCTGTTTTAGTAGAAGTAATCATCACTTCTTCGTACTGCTTGACTTAAAGCTTATAAGTAGTTACTATTAAAATTACTAAACTTCTTCTACTATTTTGAATACAACGCGATAATTCATTGTGACAATGGGCACGTGTAGATGAGTATCGGAGAGTTTCGGCGATATATGACTATGTCGAAAGGAAATGTTCAGCATACCAAATGAACCGTACGAGTGAATACCCATTCATAAGCACACAGCTACAATACGGCCGTTGAATCTATAATGGTTTGTGGTTCAACAAATTTTATGTTATAATGTTTTTTCGAAGAAGTGAAATGATTGATGGTCAAATTTCAAACAGAAACTTTATTCGGAATTAACTCAAATGCAACTTGCTTATCGTGGATATTCAGATACGCACTAGCGCAAGCGAATGCGCATTAGATAGCAATATGATACAATCGAATAGCATAGTTACGTCAATGTCTAATGTGTTGCGAAACTTAAAATCAATACATCATCAGTAACGTAATCCTAACTGAAACCCCTTTTACACCACCTAGACATCCTAGACATCCAGTAGGATAATTGCGTAACTTTAGGAGATAAATAGTAGCTGCAGGACTAATCAACTGCCATATTTATTCGCCTTAGAAAAGTTACTGTTCATATACAGGGTGGGCCCTGTAACACGAGCAAATATTCAAAAGGAGGCTTCCTTAGAGCATTTGCAGTAACCCCTTGTGTATCATTCAGTTTTGTGATTTTTTCATTTTTTTTTCTTTTTTTTTGTGTTTTTAAAATAAAAAGTTACTCATAGCACTATAGAAGAGTAAAAAAATACAAGTAAACTTATTTCCAAGAATTTTTTTTTTCAAAAAAAATATTTTTTTTTCGCATAAAACCACTTCGAAATAATTGTTCACAAGCTTAATAATTTACCGTTTAATTTTTTGCTCCAGTTACAGGGCCCACCCTGTATGTATGTCCTAACGCGCGTTTAAACAGTTATGCTATTTTATAACTGTTTGAATGAGTATGTTTCGTTTCGCTGAATAATCAGATAGACAGGAATTCAATGATAAAAGGGGTCAGTGGCGGAGCGCCCATACTACGTAAGCCGATTCCTACCGGCTTGCCTAAAATTTCTTCTTAGGCAAGCCTATAATTATATACTCTAAACTCTTTCATAGCTTTTTGTTCCGGGTTGCCCATCGAAAATGTTCACGCGCCGCCACTGGAAGGGGTAGGTATACCTATCTGGTTTGTGCTCAGCAGCCGGCGATTACAGGATGATAATGATGATGATGACAATTCAATTCAATTCAAATCTTTATTTCAGATATAAAATCCATATTTTGTTAATGGTGAACTCTTTTAGACTTCTTTTATAATTGAATATAATTGTATGTGTTGTGTTGAGTTTAAGGTATTTGATTTGATGCCTGAATTAATTAAATAAATAAAATATTAAATATTATGTCACACACTTCTGCAGCTCTACATTATTTGTTGGGCATATACCTTTCTCAGTGAGATTTATAATGATCTAAAGCTATAGATTAAACCAGGCTAATCCGACCCTTGATAAAGCCAGATATTGCGCTATACTGAAACCCGCCTTTTCAGGAATTTACAAAAACAGCTAAATGAGTTAACCGCAATAATAAAATCGAGCACGCAATCTCGTCAGTCTCCCATAACCAACAATCTCCGTAACGATAACTACCAGACAATCAAATCTGACGATAATCGTCCGTTCTCAGTTGCCTATGTACTGGGCTTGCATACAATGCAACAATGAAAGTAATTAAGAAATGGCCGTGTGACCGTCGCACTGTTCGACAGATCAAGCAGCTTCACAAAGCTTACACCAGTATAAGTATAACCTGCAACTACGCATGGTTTTTACGGGTCTACGTGTCAGTTTATACTAGCGGCGAGCACATAGTTATGTGCAAAATATGTTACGAATTAGGTGGAGGCTGGCCGATCAGTGCGGAATAAATGTGGAACTTTTTTAAAGTTCCCAATAGACTATTGTGGGCTAGTTCACACGTTCAAAATGCATAAGAATCAGTAAGAAGTTTCTTCCGTTTTAAAGTTAATCTATCCGTGTCAAGTCCCACATTGGAATGGTTCTTTGACGACTTAATGCGTTATTCTTTTAAATGCGATTGTCCGATGAGAATTGTTCGTCAAGTGCCAGAATAATACGTAAGGGAATACAGAAGCAGGAAGGCTTGCAAGGTTTTTGCTCAATATTATTCTTTAGGTTCGCGTTAATGGATGGGAAGTTATCTAGAATAGGTAGCATTGGCAGGGAACGTTAAAAAAGTATACAGACTGCAACACTAATTTCAATCATGCATTTTATGTTGCGACACTAAATTAAACCAGAAATAATGAATAGTGTGTTATTCACCTAGGGCGGTAAAACAAATAAAGTCTCAAAATGCAGTTATTTGACACCCAAGCCGAAGCAATGGCGATAAATATGCAATCTGGGACTTACTTTATTACTACCCGTAATGAGTACCCAATTTTACGTCCGGGGGCCAGGAAGTGGGGTTTTCCGCACGCGTAGCGGAGTGTAATTGCGACTTTATAGGATGTAAATAAATAAATTGCGACTTTGTAGTACATTACATCAGAGGCCGGGAAAACACGGATTTCCGGCCAAGTAGGTATAGAGATACGAGGTCGGGAATCCGTTTTCACGCCGAGGCATGTATAGTGCTTTTCTCAAACATGCAATAAATAAATATTACGGGACAATTTTACACAAATCAACCTAGACCCACGGTAAGCTCAGTAAGGCTTGTGTTGTGGGTACTAGGCGATGATATATATAATAGATACATACATATAGATACTTATATACATATATAACATCCATAACTCAGGAACAAATATTCATGATAAATACACAAATAAATGCCCTGACCGGGATTCGAACCCGGGACCTCCAGCTTCATAGGCAGAGTCACTACCCACTGGGCTACGGAGGCCGTTAAATGAAATAAAATAAATGCAATGAAATAAATAAATAAAAATCCTCAAATCAAACTAATGTTCATGGCTGAATGCCGTGATGCTGTGCCACAAATAGTGGATTGAAAATTAAAAAGTTACTTTGCAGGTCTGAAAAATTGTATGAAATCCCATTTTAGGCCGCCTCGAGATGCTGCGCCCGTAAAAGGATACTTCCGAGTCTATTATAAGGAACGTAAAGAGAATATTTCATTGCATGAAACTGCTTTAAAGTGTTTGAAAATTAAATAAATAACAATAATTTAATAAATTCAGATGTATTGAACTTTTTTGCTATTCTTTCGAATAACAGCCACTTCACATGACCTACTTATATTTAACACGTAAAGTGGTGTAACACTTCATTTCCAAGTGCTCTACTCGACAAAAGTGCCAACGTAGTACAACCTTGCAACTATAACTAGAATAGGCCGGTATCCGGTCAGTTATTTTCTAGGTCGCCTGTAATAACTTAGGAAGGAATTAACTATATATTACAGGGAATATTAAAAAATTACATTAGTTACTTTACCACATGTTACGTAGTAACGTAAGTCAAAGCGGTGGAATTGAAACATATGTGGGCGGAATATATCTTTTAAAAAACCATAAATTTCTAATTGAATTAGAAAGTGTATAAATAAAGTAGTACTTATCACGCGAGGCGACAATATATCGTCTTTTGAAACCGCTTAAAAGGAAAGTGGCCAATAAATCTGTCTCGTCCTATAAAAGGGCAAAGTGAGTAATAATTATTCAATTTTATTGAAAACTTCTGTTACAGTACTTAAAATGAGTATTTTGACTACGAAAAACCGCCCGTATCGAAATACGCACGCAGATGAAAATAACATTCAGATCGTTAAACGTTTGACCAACAGCTGCAGTATTGCTTGTGTTCTAATTGCACCCACTAACCTAACGTATTGGTTATGTGAGATTGATAACTGTGCAGTTGCGAGTTCGGCCAAATATCACTGAACTTCTGACCTATAATAATTTAGAACTACTTCCGACACTCAAACCAGACAAATTGGCCTGGCACTCGGCCGTATCTGCTTCTGTCTTTACAAAAAGAAATATACGCACTATCCATATCTCTACCCGACTCTGTTTCTATTAGGGACACTACGATACAACTCTTTAAAAGTGAGGCGGTATTTAACCGTTGTTAAATTTGCTCTGGGAATCATTCGCAACACAATTGACTGCTCCGGATTGGTTGGAGAAGTGGTACGGTTATATGCGCCCTGCGCACGATCTCGCTTGCGCCACGCGCCCCTGCTGGCCCGGCCGCGCGCGCGCACCGACCTATTGCAACACGCGCCGCTCCCGAGCGCACTATCTGTCCTCAACTCCGTGCTGGACGCAGCACTGTCCTGATATCTGTTCACAACGAGATTGGCCTGCTTGTTGCAGGAATGCAAGATTTTTATTGAACAATCCTTATCCGATTAATATGTAAGTTACTACTCTTGTATGCGTAATGTTTTAATTTATAATATGGCTTAAGATCTGTGACGCTTTGGCGGTTAGCTGTAAGTTGCAGATGTACTTTTTGATACAATAAACAATAAACAAAATGGCCTTTAAGTTTATTACAGACTATACAAGCAGTCTTAAGAAGGGAGGCAACGTCTTTCATGACTGTGTAACAACAGCGCATTAAATTGAGTCAAAATACTGGTTATAAAATATTAACCTCGCTCAGGTGCAGCGGAAGTGATGTTTGTGAAATAATTTACGGCCTGGCTCTACGTCGGAGGTGTGAAGCCGACTGACATGGAAAATACCGGTTTTGGGCCTTTTACGGAGAATCAATTTGTTTGGTAAGGGTTTTGTTTGTTTTGGCTGGCAGCTATCGAGAACTAGAAAAAAAAAGTATAAGAAATTTGTGCTTGGCAGCAACGATATATTTTTTCCCGACTACGAAAGTTGTTTTTACCAGTCTATTTTTGTATGAGAAAAAAAAAACATTTTTTCAGTTACTTTTCCGTAGTCAGGTTAGAGAATTTAAACTGTCTATGCTTATTATATATTGCACAAATCGATATATTTCCACAGAAAGCTATAAAGCTTGAGTGTGTGATTAAGTGATATATGTAAGTAAATACATACCTAAATACAAAGAAACATCAAGAGTCAGCAACCAATATTCGGAGACATCGTACCTACTATATCTGCCAAACCAAAGTGGGATTGGTTCGAAATTGATAATTGAGTTGCAAAATTGGGGACTTTGTATTGACGGTTGCTGTATTAGCGCCAGCATTTTTACTTATTGGAGGAGAGGCATGTAACCTCACCTCTGGGCTGTTTTCTTTATGCGCTCAATGCGCCTCACCCCACCCGTCACGCCTAAGAAAACTAGACCTCTACCTACGCTTAGTTACTACGAATCGTGACGTCAAGATATATTTGTGGGTGAGCGTTGAGGTGAGCTTAAAACAAGTTACAGAATAGCGGAGCTGGTAACCAACCCGTGTCCATCCAACATGAATGGACCTAAATGGAAGTACATACGAGGATACTCACAAGTCAAGAGCCCTTTGTGGTGCATGCGTTGCCGAGGACAGATGCTTATGCGATACGTAAACAATCGGAAAGGGACCATACGTGGGAAACGCAAACACAAACCACTACTTAACATAAGTGTTAACCTTTTACAAGTTTTACCTATATGCGGGAATGTAAGTCAATTGAATCTGTCGTCTCCAACACGGCTTAAGACTACTTAAGAGACACATAGTTAGGTTGTTTCTAAATTTTACTGTTGGAAATGTGAATGGGATTTGTGAATGGAGCTATTGAGAGAGTCGTGAGATTCGTTTTTAACACTTCAAAGGAATTGGCACCATGGAAAAAGGCCTTCATGGCATTTCGACCTATTGACCAAAAAACTTTATCTGTATTAATGTAATAAAGAGGACAGGGGGTAAATCTTATCAGATTACCCCGGGTTTTTGCCTGCGTTCCTTTAAATACGCGAGCGGAGCCGCATTGGCAGTTAGTATAAAATAACTACGCCGCTATGTGTTTCAAGAATGTCTTTATTGCCACCGCCTTAAAATATGTAACAAAAACCGAGAAAAAATAAAAAAATTAAATGGAAGCGCGGTGAGCGAGCTTTTTGAAAAATTGATTTTTGTAAAACTTATTTTCCGTCGCGTTTAGCGCTAATAAGAGGTGTCTCTGTGAATGTGTGCGTATACCATCCATATGTGCGTGCAATGCCCCCAGTTTTCTAATTTTGAAACCGATTCAATCCGATTTGGACCGATCTGACCCACCAAAAACAGGGTTTCGTAGTACCCTATTTACTCTTACGATTTTGCGCCAATTTTAGTTTTTCTTTCAATTATATTATTAAGATGGCTTTGGCTATGTCTCTAGGTTTTCTGTTTTTCATTTGTCTTCGTTAAATTAGTTTACTGAGCGTGTGTTTATGGCGCCGAAAAGCGGCGAATTTCGTGGTTTAAAAAGGTCTCTAATTATTAAAATAAACAAATAATCAGGTAAAAGTGGGTAAAACGAAACATAGGGACATGTCAGAGGTCAGTATTTATTATATGAATGCAAAAAAATTGCTCTTTTGTTATTATCCAGGGAGGAAACGGGGGATTACGTTTGTATGGAAAAATGGCCACCCGCGCATCGTCTTAAGTGCTTCATTTTGAAAATAATACAATATACATATATGTATTTTGTATTATTTTCAAAATGAAGCACTTAAGACGAAGTAAGTTTCGTGCTACATTGATATTACATTTTGTTACCTACTAAACATTTACAGCACGTTATCCTACGTAAATTGCTACATACTTTAACTGTGGTACTTGACTATCTAACTATAATTCTATGTTCTGTGAGCTATAAGTACCTATAGACAAATATTTTATCATCATATTTTTCGTAAGCCAACTGTCAATCTTTGATTAACGTTAAATATCGACGTAATTTGCCCTTAGGATTAGATTGCACAAACCTTATTTAATCGAATCAATTCGTGACAAATTGATTAGTGAACCCGTGAGTTGCATGCTACACGATTTGTAGCATTAATATAACCCTTATGTCTCAGATAATAGAGTGCTCAGTATGTTTCTAGTGTCGTGATTGAAAGTCGAAAATAACTGTTATTAGCAATTCTCATCACCGTGCATGGCTTTGGCTTTATTGGTAGTTTCAGTTCTATTGCAATGACGTATTTTATAAATGGCTTCATCTGCCGTACAGTCGAGATCAAATTGGTCAAATATATTGGTCTTTTGATAATACTCATTATTTAGCTTTGTCATGTTCTTTTTAGCTCAACAGTAGAACTGGAGAAGAGAATTGTCAAATTCAAAGTTATTTATTCTTCAATTTGGGCATAACTCTTAATTTAATAATTTTATTGTAACTAACACATATGGTCCAAAAACCTGAAATAAATTGAATACTATATGCCCCTATGACGAAGTACCCAAACTATACCTACGCAAATTGGTCACAATGAATCAGCAAACCATACAATTTTCCTATTTAGTGCAAGTTCTAGAAAAATTACGAAAACGCTACGCAAATCTCGTGATATCACGGACAATGTCTCGAGCTATCCAACAGTTACCGAATTACGCCTCTATTGCTGCACGACTATCACAGGACGGGCCGCGAGCTATGTCGCGGCGATATAGACTATCCGTCTCTTTCTAAGCGTTCAAATTAGAAAGAGACTGATAGACTGACCGTGCTGTTGTCGGTCGTGACACTTGCCCACTTTAGCGCAAACATCCATCCCCGAAGGTGCAGCGACCCAACCGACCAACCCAGCATACCTCTCCGTGTTTACGTAGGTACTAGTAGTGTTTGCTTCGTTTGCATAAACATTTTCACTCGGCATTTCCTGTTTGCACTTTCATTTGTTGTTATTCTTTATAGAAATAACATTTGCGGGATTGTTGTGTGGTTGTCGTGAGATCTGACAGCTAAATATAATCATCTTGTGATTGAGCTTAATAGGCAGAGTAGATCGTCAATAACCGGCCACTTAAGTGCGATTAAGTTACTGGCTACAAATTTTGTGCTGATGTTGTTATTAGAAACATTTTGGCAATGACAACAGCTTGGTATAGATTACATTTCCTTTTTCAATACCCACAGATTTTTTGGTTTGTAGTACCTGTACCTACGTATTTTTGCGTGGTACAGGTAGTGGCTGGTTATTGGACAGTGGCAGTAATAGGCAATTTACCCTATCTAGGTAAATTTACGATGGTTTTGGATCGAAGACAATCACCGAGATGTCATATTATGTCATATAACCCTGTAATGTCGTGACTGTCATGTCTACTGGTAAATTAACCAATCAGCATAAGGTTATTTCACTAACTATTCTCTCTAGATCCTCGACATATCACAATTGACTATACTATAGGCAGATCGTAAAACTGAAAATTATAAGGCGGTCAAACACTTGGCATCCGCATAAAAATATCTCTTATCTCTAAGTAAAGAGGAAGCGAAAAGACAATTCTTTCATTAGTATTCAATAATATTGATAATAAAGGTTGACTGTTGCATGACTACAATTTCTTTTCACGATAACATCTCTTATCGAGAGTTTCCAAGCATAAAGAGCATTTTAATATGACGGTGCAAGGACCTCGTTTTGATAGGTATCGGAATACATGATAATATATTATCGTCTGTTGGAAAGCAGGGGGAACGACAAAATGGCCTTTTCACACAATACTGACAGCCGATTGCTGATACCATAATATGTTATTACAAAACTACATTGTTCGCACCTAGTAATTAATGACAAAAACCTGTGGGAAGTGCGAGCACCGGGCTGTGTAGCTACTCCAAAGTAAAAATAACATTATGAATTTACTTGAGGTACCTAAGCGTGTAGGGGCGGAAAGGTTCTTGACTTGCCAGCAGGCCCCACAAGGTGGACTGATGACCTGGTAAAATTCGCCGGAGTCCGCTGGATGCGGCTGACGCAGGACCGGTCTTTAGGCCGAAACGCACTGACAGCGGTGGCGGAGCTCTGCGCGGATCCTTTCATATTAGTTAGAACATTACAGCCGGAACCGCCTCCGCGCCGCATCGCACCGCGCCGCTACCGCTGTCAGTGCGTTTCCAGCTTTTCGGCGGATAAGATAATGATGATGATGATGAAGCTTATATTTGTCTATGGTTTACATAGTCAAGGTAAGCCGCTCTTACTGTTACCTAATAAAACTTCAAAACTTATCCAGCATTTGGTAGTTTTAGTACACATAAAAACTGCCTGGTCTCTTCGATTTCAGGAAAATAGTATTGTCCCAGTAGTCATAATAAACCTCTGTTAACTAAAATGTGTGTTTTCCCTTTTCCCACAGTCAAAAATGTCAAAGTGATAGATTAGGACAAACGATTTTAACGGCAATTTAACTAAAGGGCCTTACTTATATACTTAGATTTTTCTTGGTCTTCAAGTCTTCGTCCATATATACTTAGGTATCTATCTGTGATGGCTTAGGCAAACAGCGGTGGAAATCTTTCTCATCTCATTTTCCGTAACCTACAAGAAGCATCCCACATTTTCTAGAACCTCCAGTAAGGATGTTATAATTACGCTGTGAGAACCGCCACCCTTTCCGCGTGCTTCTGTTAAACGGTAGTAGTTGCATAATTACACTTCTCATGGTTAATGGGAAACTAATGGGTTTCCGCATAAGAACATTACGTTTGGTATTGCATTGTCAATCATATATTAACATATAATGATTAATGCAGGAGATGAGGAATCACACCTTCTATTTGTTTCCGAGTTAACTCAAGAAAGAGGAAAGGTAAATGTAATCGTCATTATTGTTACTTTTTTTATTGCACATCCGTTAGAGATACTATTTGTATAGTTTTATCAGCACTTGTGGAAATGTACAACTATTTCTTGCTACAACAGAATATAATATACTTCAAAGCCAAAAAATAGTTCTCAATCTCCTTAATAGAATGCATTGCATTGCAAAGTAATGTAGAACTAGGAAACAAATAAAATTTATTTAACTTTACAAAAGGCATATGCAATGCCCAGCTGCAATTTCATTGTATTGATACAATGTCAAAAACTGTGAATAAAGAGTAAGTATATTTTTAGAACTAGAATGCAATAACAAAGCTGAACAAGTTTAACTTGTCATTTAACAATTTTATGACGTAATAGCGACGTGTGAAATATTGTGCGATGGCTAAAAGCCGCAATTATCACCTCGGATTTGGAGGAAAGTCACCGTTACGTGTTTCAATAACTCCCGACGCAGCTACTGAAGCATCAGCTTCTGTATTTAGCTATAAAATATATCTATAGAGAGGAAAAAACAAGAGAAAATCTCTAAAGACAGTTAACGGAGTGTCCTTAGATGATTAATGTTCTAGTTATTGACATTCATAAGAAACACAATAAGAGCTCTTACTAAACTGGTAATACTGAGGAGTTTTACCAATATAACGACTGTTAGACTTCTAACATTGTAACTATCTTCATGAAACGGGGCACTGATGTTATAAAACGTGAAAATGCAGTACAAATCATTTTAAGGGTCGCCGGGACGCTTGACTTTCCATACATATTGGTTCTCGTTTTAAAACGATATGATATGAAAGTTTGTATACATAATAGGATCCACCATATCTGATCAGATAGTACGATACTAATTTCTGTTGCTAGAAATTCAATGTAAAATCTTTATTTTCCTGCCCTCCACACACGATAAGCTAATGTGGCAGAAAAAACGAAACATATTGGAATGCGATTAAAATGTGAAATATATCAATCAAGTCTCCCAGTTTGATGATCTCGCATGCCTAGCTAGCCTGTGCCTATCGCCATCTGTCACCGCTGTCACTGTCATTCACCCCGCGCTTGCGCAAGTCACCTTACCTGCGCCCGCGCGGATCGACGTCCGATACTAAGTCCTAAATATAACACTTTGGATATCGCTTTCGGATAAGAAAAACTACGAAAACGAAATAAAATAAAATAAAGAAGTAGATAAATATTTGCGGACAATCTTACACAAATCGACCTAGTCCCAAACTAAGCAAAGTGTGTGAGCTTTGACGTACCAAATTACAATATAAAATTAAAGCAAAGCAGATACACAATAGTAATAAAGCATAATACCATCTGTAACTTGACGCCGGCTGCGGTGCGGTAACTTGCAACATCTCTGCGCTAACAAACATGATATATGATGTACTCGTAACCATGTATGCGCATTGTATGTACCTTACAGAATCATTCAAAGATTCCTTTCCGCTGTTAACGTCTTTTCGGTTAAATTTGCCATTTCGCAGATCGAGATGTTATGAATTATGATGGTGTTTTATTGCGACCCACATTTGGAGACATTAACCCTGTGTGTAAGTAATCCTAGATAAATATAACACCAATCCAACTCGTTACATTTTGTAAAACACTTGATCTATTGATCTAGCTTTACCTACCTACATACTGCGACCATTGTTACGGTATTTATTGACTCATTATTATTGTATTGAATGCCTTTTTTATTTACAAATAATAATAGCCTTTATTCAGATACTTTACAATTTAAACCTTAATTTAATTGATTTACAAATGCACAGCATGGAGCTACGGTAGCCTAGTGGTTCAGGCATGCGGCTATCAAGCAGCGGTCGTGGGTTCGAATCCCGGCTCGTACCAATGAGTTTTTCGGAACTTGTGTACGGAATATTTACCGTTAGCTTTTCGGTGAAGGATAACATCGTGAGGAAACCGGTCTAATCCCAATAAGGTCTAGTTTTCCTTTTGGGTAGGAAGTAGGTCAGATGGCAGTCGCTTTCGTAAAACTAGTGCCTATGCCAAATCTTGGGATTAGGTGTCAAAGCGGACCCCGGGCTCCTTTAGAGGCACAACCGGGAATAACGCTAGGAGGAACACATAAATGCACAGCAATAATTAAATTAAAATTATCGTTAAAAATGGCGTCGGCAGCTGTCACCGCTTTGAAAACTGACAAACTTCCAGTTGCGAACGAAGGGACAATCAGAAATTATGGACTTTACTATACGATTACCGACGGTTTGAACAAACCGGCACTAAATCTTCGCATATAACCTTTTGACACCTGCTATTCAGAACAGAGTCATCCTTGCCCTCAAATGAGGCATTACACTTTTCCTCATAGAACGTGTGAAAAGCAGTAGGTATGTGACACTCGGTAGTAAAATTAATTCCATCTTGGGCGTAAACACTTCAATCCCTCCCTTGATGCGCTCAAAATTCAACCTTAGAATCCTGAGCCTAGAGTCGTAGTAGAGTCTTTCGCTTCACTCACGATTCAATATACCGCCCTCGCTGCAAATATATAATTTTGCTCCCTTGAGACACAATCTACTAATCCTGCCACATTTGTATTCCGCGCACCACCAGTTTCTAGCCACCATTAAAATATTTAGCATACGTTTCTCAGGGCAGGAATTGGTACATTGCACCTTGGCAAATGGAAATGCATTAATTTATTTTGATTTATTCTGGCCACTGAATAATTGACTTTCTATGATTCCTCGAATCGTGGTTACGATTTCAATTTATGCTGGCACTTGCATGCAATGTCTTGTTTTCATTGTAATTTGGGACATACTATTGTTGATTTACTTTACTGTGTTGTCGTTCGGTATCGGTAAATAAGGGCGGATTGCATCGGCCGCACTTTGCCGATCGGTCAATGTTAATAGTACATTGTGCATTAAGAGCCGTAAGAAGGGGATTACTAACGAGAGTCTATTAGAAGCCCGACGCCAAAGGCGGAGGGCTTTTAATGAGTAGAGTTTGTAATCCCCTTACTGCCCGTGATACACACATTGTTTTTCATCACATTTGCGAGGAAATAAATAACTACAAAAGACAGAATAATCTAAGTTTCATACAACCGCACCACGCAAAAATTGACGAAATTGACAACTTTAAGATTTGAGGAGGGCGAAGGGGCGTGGCGCCGCATGACCTGCTTGATTTTTTTCAACCAATCACAGAGAAGAATTCTTGTGACGCGCGGCCAACTAGATTTGCCAACCAATTTGTTTGATTTGTTTTTAACCAATCAGATCACACACAAGCTCATAACTCCCTCGGGAGTTATAAATCCATAACTCCCGCGGGAGGTAAATCGGGTATAGCTGCTCTATAAACTTGACTATAATACACCCTTTACGAGCCAGTGTGATGAAAATTAAATAATGCGCTCATAGAGAATTGTCAAACAAACACAAATGTAGACTTAAAACGCGTTAAAAACTTGTTAACTAATCAATATAACTGTTACAAGGCTAAATGAAACTGCATACAGTAATTACAATTGTTCAATCACAACAATGATTTAGCCGTGTTTCTCTTTTACTTCCTAGTCAGCTAAAATCATTCATACATATTTTAGGTCAGTTAAACATTATTTAGTTCAACATAAATTATAAGATAGAGTAATGGGAAACTTGCATGGGACTTAAATTTTGAATAAATTGCACTCAATTGATGCGGATATAAGTAGAAATATCATACAGAAGAAAAAAAAAGAAGAACAATCGATTTTATTAGTTTTATCTAACGTTAAAATGACGAAAAAAAAATATAATTTTTTTGATAAAATAACATAACAGTTACACAGAATATTGAATTAGAAATGATATTTTGTTTTACAAGTATAGACTTAAACGCAAATGTTGTGGAGATAATTGCAAATTAATGACTAACTCCATAGTAAACGCGCCGAGAATATATGTTGTGACGTCATATCATAAGCCCGTTTAATGGTTTAGGATGTTATTGGGGCTGCCGCGCCATTGCAGTGCATCAGGGATGTTTTGCGAAGCGCACACGGATGGGTTTCACGCCATAATGCGTAAGCGGGTCGCGTCCCTGATGAGGCGCCTGCGCGGCAGCCCGAACAGCCTCCTGCAGACGGTGGCGGCGCGCTTGGATGGTCCCTTCCTGTTCCATTGGGATAGGTTGCATAGGCCATCCAACTGCTAATTATAAGTGTGAAAAAAATACCTACTAACATAGTTTTAAGATCACTGTTACTAACAAATTATGGAAATAATATTTCTGATGTAAATTATTAAATAAAATAAAATAAATTAACATAAGTAGAGTGTTTTCGGGGGAAGCCGGCGCGTGCAGATTTCAAATGCAAAAAACATCAGAAAAATAAATCATAAGAAAGTTTTAGTGCTACAGTTGTTTTAATAATAAATAAATAAAATAAATAAATTAGTTATTTATATATATACCCATAAAATTACATTGGTTACATTAAAAATTAAAAATATACAATTAGGATGCAATTAAAATAAAATTTAAATTAATTTCCAATCACAGAAAAAGTGTCGTTGACATCTTACTCGTTAGGTAGCATGTTGTGCACACTACCTTAACAATACTGTTTGTCGATTCGCTCACTCTCCTGACAAAGGACCAGTGCCTCTTACGCATAATAGCGTAGAAGTCGTCCACTCTGTTCACGGCGAACATACCAGACGCGCTACACCGCCACGGCAGCCGTAACATCACACGAAACGCGTTGTTGTACTGTACTCTGAGTCTGCTGAACGACCGCTTCGTGTAATGGTACCACAAGTGACTAGTGTAGAACGCCTGGCAATAGGCCCCAAACAGAGTCATTTTCACTTGGTCAGAGCAGTGAGCGAACCGACGTGCCAACATGTTGCTTCGCATAGCAATGGCCCGTCGTTGCCTCTCGAGATCGTCGTCATCTTTAAGTTTGTCTGTCAGTATATGTCCGAGATACTTAAAACTATTGACATTTTTTAATTCAGTCCCATTCAGTCTAACGGGCGGCACTACATCAGGTCCGTTGCCGTACTTAAATACCATTGTCTCGGATTTTTTCACGTTATATTTAAGTCCGTGCAGTGCAGCATAACGCTCGCATATGGATATCATCATCCTCAGTCCCGTGATAGAAGGGCTCAGCAGAACCATGTCGTCAGCGTAGCTAAGATTATTGGCGCATACGCCAGATACGTGACACTCGACTGCGGCCCTGCTGAGCTCCTCTATCAGTTCATTCATGTAAAGATTAAACAGTAATGGCGATGTCAGCCCACCCTGTCTAACCCCACAATTCAATTTATATGGGTCCGAATTGCTACTTCCCCATTTAACGCTGTTCGTTTGGTTCCCGTAGCAGAACCCCAACAGACTGGCTACTTTTCGCGGCACACCGGCCTTTGATACCTTTTCCCATAGTAAACTATAGTCTATGGTATCAAAAGCGCGACTAAGATCTAGGAAGCAAGCGTAAACCGAAGTCTTTTTCTTAAGATATCGATTTACGGTGTTTTTGAGACAAAATATAGCCATATCTGTCTGTGTGTTAATGCTGGATTATACTTTTGATTTTCGTAATAAAATAAAAAGATGCAAGTTCCCTATTGATTATTAAAAAATTAATCTCCAAGTAAAGTTCTATATTTAGTTGCGCCCAACGGCAGTTGCCGTTTTGTATATTCGGTTGCCACTTCTTTCCTGAATCGTAAGTAGATTATTGGTATAAATTGTATTTCTAATTTATAGTTTTCTTTCTGTTTTTTCTATACTCTCGATACATGTATGAAATCACTGCAATATAAAACCTAATTTAATGACTACAAAATACATAATGATTTCAAATTAGCATACAAACTCCAGACAGCCAATGCAACGATTGCACAGGTGACCGGTGATAAAATCATTATCTGTCAACCCACGGCCAGTCAAATGTCAATTGACATATGCGCATTAGTCTGATGACAAAATTATAGTGCGTAAGTGGGTTACGTCACGTCTTTTGATGAATGGTTTCATGGGTACTTGCACCGAGATAATTGGAGGCCATTTTTTAGGGTTCCGTAGCCAAATGGCAAAAAACGGAACCCTTATAGATTCGAAAAAAAACATTAAGTTTTAGGGGTCCCCATACTCAGAACTGAAACTCAAAAAAATTTTTTTCATCAAACCCATACGTGTGGGGTATCTATGGATAGGTCTTCAAAAATGATATTGAGGTTATTAATATCATTTTTTTCTAAACTGAATAGTTTGCGCAAGAGACACTTCCAAAGTGGTAAAATGTGTGTCCCCCCCCTGTAACTTCTAAAATAAGAGAATGATAAAACTAAAAAAAATATATGATGTACAGTCGCCATCACATACATCGGAGCAAACAAGCACGTCACAAACATCGGAACACACCTCTATTTTCAAGGCATTAGGGTGCATGTGCCGATATTTTTGAACACCTAAAGTGTACCTATGTATGTGATGGCGACTGTACATTACCATGTAAACTTCCACCGAAAATTGGTTTGAACGAGATCTAGTAAGTAGTTTTTTTTTAATACGTCATAAATCGTAAACCGCAATTTATTTCACGGAACCCTTCATGTGCGAGTCCGACTCGCACTTGGCCGCTTTTTTTTAATGTTGGGGAAATGCGTTTACGCACTCCGTCCTGTCCGGGGAGGCAGTACGCGTATGACGGACTTACCGAAGCTGAACTTCTCTAAAACCACCAACGAGATCCGGCAAAAAAAAAGGCCCCGCCTTGTAAGGGCCCGGCCACGACATAGCGCGGCGACGGCAGCAGCAGTGGCTTTTCTAATTCATTGCGTGTCATCCCAACTAACCACAGTGCGTTGCGCATCTCGAACACGCAATGAGCAGATACAACGCTTGCCGCGCCGCAATTCGCGCAATGTCGTGGCCGGGCCGTAAAAGGGGTCGTCGCACGACAACTGCGTACGACACTTGGATGCCTACATTTATTGCCGGTTTTATTTTCTTTACTTCATCACTACATAGTATAAAACAAAGTCGCCTCCCGCTGTCTGTCCCTATGTATGCTTAGATCTTTAAAACTACGCAACGGATTTTGATGCGGTTTTTTTTAATAGATAGAGTGATTCAATAGGAAGGTTTATATGTATAATACATGCATGTTATTTTTATTTACATACATATAAACCCGTGCGAAGCCGGGGCAGGTCGCTAGTTAAAAATAAAAGATAAAGTTCTTATCCACTTTTAATTCGAATACCTATCTAACACGACTATATATTTTAACAGGTAGTCTCCCTGCACACGCCTGGGCCCCGGATCAGGTACGTACTATGACACTTTAAACTTACCACTCAAGTGGGTGTCATATTGCCATTTTGTAGGAATCACAAGTGTGACAATTACCTGCAACAAAAATATATGGATTAGTATTAACATAACTCGACAATATGATTATAAGTAGTAAGTATAATCTGACTATACATTATCTATACACATACAGAAAGAGAAAGAGAAAGAGAAAGAGAACATTTATTGTTTACCATGTACAATTAGGTCTTAATGATAAATGTGTGAGTTACAATGGCAACCCTTTCGGGCATACAATATTAACTATAAAAGTTACATAGGTATATAATTATTCAGTTTAAAAACTCAAAGTATTCTTTTAAATCATAAAATACATTTTCTGTCAACCATCGTTTTAATTGGCGCTTAAATTGATTTCCGCTCAACATTTTTAGGCTAATGGGTAGATGGTTGAAGACTTTGATAGCGGTGATAAAGGTGCTCCTATAATAGGTTGCGTTTTTGATCGCTGGCAGTGAAATGTTGTACATATACTGTGATCGTAAATTGTTACGCTGTTCTGAGCAGAAGTTAAAATTATATTTATGATTTATTACATAGGAACACAGCTCTAAAATATATAATCCAGTTAAGGTTAGAAATTTCTTTTCCCTAAAAATATTTCTAACGGAAAGAGGTGATTCAGCTTTGTCAATTGTGACACAGTGTTGAATAAACAATAAATTTTCACAATAAAACAATAACAAACAAGCATGGAATACTGTCAACGCAAATAAAACACTGCTGTGTAGTTTGAAAACACATATGGGCCTGTTTACACATTGATTAGTGATTAGTGCGATTCCATACAAAAGCACTCGCACAATGTATGAACTCGCACTAATCAAGTAATCACCAATCAAAGTGTAATTAATTACAGCCCATTAGGTAAAGTTTGTAAAACTATCCGCACTTATTTAGTACAGATAAGGATAATAGTACCTATATAAAATTTGCTTAGAAACTGCTAATTATACAATTTAAGCAATTTAATTAGCTTAGGAAGGCTGTAAATGATGATAATAAAATAACCTGACATTTAAGCGACAGATTTGCCAGAAAGACTTAATTTACTTAAACAAAATTAACATTAATAACATAATTCACACGTTCTTTTTTTTCCAAGAATACAACAAGGACTTCCATTATCTAGTGAATAAAATAAACAAACTATCGAGTTATGAATATGAATATTTGGAAATCAATGACATTATGCAATGTCCTTGCGCATGTTTTGCAAGCGCGCGGCCTAGATACAGCACATGATACTGTAGAACAAATTAAGCAAGCTACTAAGTCTAGCTACTAAATAGCGTAGCGCAAAAAACGTAGATACTAAATTCATACGTGGACATAAAATATAATGTAATACGTTCGCCACCGTATGTACAAATAGGACGTACATACATATTAGCCGTTCACATGATTTCGGATTTTAAAAAACGGTACACTAAATCGCTTTTCAAAAATCAGGCAACTACGAGTACATACGGTATAGTACCTCAGACCAAGAAAAAAAATAGACAGTGCTCAATACGAACAACCTAGTGAAGCCCTGTTTTCAACCAAGCCAAATAAGTTTAGCACACTTTCACGCACACATATACAAACAAAATTGTACAAAACTTTTCAAAACGTGTCGCAATGCTGTCTGGATCATCAATTTTTTTCTTTTTTTCTTGGTCTGAGAGTAGTAGTAATTCTTATCTAGTTGCAGTCAATTTTACGAGTGGTCAGTTTATACTGTCGATGCCGCGTTGATTACCTTGATATGTTACGCCAAATATGCAATTGTGCAGGTATCTAAAATTCGAGAAATGGTTCGCATCTTGTTTTTATGAAGTGTGTAATAATTTAAATTACTGACGAGACATCCTGCTTAACTAAGTGAGCTCTTCCGAATACAGATCATATAGAGATTTAAGAGTTAGGAATTAGGATCACGTCTTTTCTGTAGACATAGTTAAAGTGGCCTATACTCGTAAAGCCTATTTTTTGGTTGGACTCCTAATTCTCTGCATCTTTCTTTCTAGACTTCAAGATCCAATGCTATAAAACTTAAAATGTAGTAGTCATAGTTACATAAACAACATGACAACTGAACTGTGTTGCGACAGTAAATGAAAATTGATTATAATTTTCGAAAGTGTTCATTTGGCACGTAGCCGTCGAAAATGGCAGCACCACGGGCTATGAAAGCGTCCCACATGAATTGTTACATACACGGTACTATAGCTGAATCATGTTTGTATAGGACCCTATTTAACTGACCATTTCGAACAATCATCCTCAAAATCTCATATCTCTTAAATTATTGACTTGCAAAAGCACCTTTCCACATCTAACAATAAAGTTCACATTTAAATGCAACGTGAATTAGATGTGAGGTTGTGACAGTAATGATGGCAGTTTGTTGTGTGCAATGGCGTGCATACTGATATATCATTATTTAATTTATTGATTCGATATCAGTCCCCGCCGGCGTTAAAGTGTAGTAATAGATAAATACTTCCGTTAGTTCTATATTATTAAGTGTAGAATTAGTATAATACGCTTGGTAAAATGTCGTAGGTAACAATTTTATAGACTGCTTTATCAAAGACTAGAATTGATAAAGACAAGCTCATAATAGGTACGTATCTTTTCTACAAAAATATGTTATTTGGTACGAACGTGTCTTTGGTACGATTGTTGCAATAATCAGGGGCACAATTCGACATTATTTCCCCAATGTTATGACTTGGCCGTGATATATCTAAAAAATCAACTAGCGTCTTACTTTCTTTGATGTATGCTCCCTTGTATATTAAATGTAATTGCCGTCATCTTCAAAAAATATAAACCAAAAAGTGGCATTTAGATCATAATATAGATTATACGGACACCCGCTGAAGACCAATAGTCCATTATCTGCAGAGGACCGTAATAATCTTCGAATAGCAAAAATTTACACTTCCTTGGTAACATCGTGACTTTTTACGTCGCCACGTCAGGAACTGTCATCAAATCAAGTCAACTTGCGTTGCAGAATACATATAACATCTAATGTAAACATTTACTAAAAGCAAGTAGGTTAATTGCATTACAATTGCACGACCCCACACAAGCAATTAAGTCCTACGCCTCTTTAAAATGCGAAGCCTCAACCTGGTTGATGACTCAGGAGTTAAGACATTGGTTACGGTTACGCAGATTGATTGAGGCACTGAATATAGAAATAATGCCGAGGTTATGTAAAGCAATTAGGTTTAAAAAGGAACTGAATGATCATAGGGTTTACATGTAAGTGCAGTGTGGATGACGTCCCATGCACAAGATGAAGAAACTATCCGATGAACTGAAGAAGTACGTTATTAAGGCGACAAGCAGTGGCTTAACTATATGGTGGCAGAGTGGGCAAAATGCCATGGGCCCCGGGCCGAGGGGCCCCGTGCCCAGAGAGGCCATGAGGAACCTTGGTACCTAACATTGAATGAAGGGGGCCCCCATCCGACGATTTCGCCACGGGCCCCGTTTGGTATAGTTACGCCGCTGGTGGCCAGGGCCCGGGTAGTGTCGCCATTATTGGGGGAGGCCTGTGTCTAGAAATGGGCGTGCTTTTGCTGCTGCATAGTAAAACGGTGTACCTTGCATTGCACATAAACGACGAATCTCGAATCTCTATAAAGGTTTTGAGCATTGATTGAGGAAAGAAGTAGGGGTAGTAAGTCAAAAATTCAAATTGCCGATACCTGTAGTCCAAATTATCATTTTGATATTCAAATTAGACTTCCATGCATACACTAATTTTAATTAAGTCGTTTATTACATGGCTCATCTTAATTAATCTGACTTTATAATTTAATGTCGTAATAAAATACAAATGGCGAATCAACTCTACCTAAACCGAAACCACAAGCTCTCTTAATATTCTGACCGTTTAGCCAGCTATTCCAAAAACACGGACGTTTATTTAAAGCTACATAAAAACTAATTTCGGTCGAGACTCGAAGCAGACACGCGGCCACAAAACGTGCCCTTTTACTCATTTTTGGGATTTAAAACAAGAGTTTTGGCATGTTTAGGTAATTTATTGGATCCCCATTCCATACGGCTTAAGGTGTAAGCCCTAAATTCTTCAAAAGGTAATGCCGCAAATCTTAGACAAAGATACTATTAACCCCCTTCTCACTCTAAGATAACTACTTGTGCGTCCTCGTATGTGTCTAAAAGTTTAAACAGCGTTTACTTCTTTTGCGTAGCTTTCTGACTATATAAGCAACCAACTTGCCTTTGGGGGCTTCTTTACGAGTCACCAGTCTACATTGGCCCTATTAAGGTACTTATCCACCTCTCACTCATCCTACAACCTTCAGATCACGTCCAACCACCAGTCGCCGAACAACTACAATAGCCGAAGCAGCGGGCCTTGACCGCCTAAGTCTCGGTGCACGATGCATCTCGACTTTGTACCGGATTTGCTACACTTTTTTTGTTTCCACGATTTGTTGGCTTTGATTTGTTTCTAGGTAGATTAAAAGTTTATTCACTTTAATGACATCGTTCGCTGATAAAAAGAGATCTAAGATATAGCTAGCTCCTTTCACGATAGTGCGGATCCTAGCTCTTATTATAAGTATTATGTTAAAGTGTGATTCTGGAAAAACCTTGACAGAAGTTTATTTGCACGTCTATAGAGAATATCTAAGTTAACCTGTGTTCATTCTTATGAAGACCAAATAAATCCTTCATTAAGTAAAAAATATATCTCATTAAAAGTTTAATTGTGAAAGGTAATTCTACACAGACAATAGATCGTGAGTAATTTAAAATAATGAATTCAGCGGCAATTGTCCGTTTTGATTAAGCTGTCATAACCTATATTATGTATTTATCCTTGCTTGATTTGATTATGAATCTCGCAATCGCAGATATAATTTGATAGTAAGTATAAAGCCTAGAAGGACCACGTCTAAACAAGTTTAAAGTATGTCAGCGTTGTAGTAAGCACCTGAATGCATACATTAAAGAACAGTAGGTTCTTGGAAGTCGCGTAGACGTATCTCCGCGGGACATCGAACGGCACACCCACGGTGCGTCGCTGATGATATCGCTGTGCCACCGGCGCCGCGGCCACAACTTGGATACTACAGAAGTATCCTTCATATAACAGTTTTCTCTTACTGACCCCCATTAAATCCTTCCAATACCAACGAACGTAATCGTCACAGCATGTGACGTGATTATGTAAAATTACATTATTTTCCCTATACAAGTTAGGTATGATTTACCATTTTTATAGTTTCCAAAGGAGTCGAAGAGAACCCTCAAATAACCTATCTTAGGCAGGTTTGTTGACCGTTGAGAGTCCTGTTATGTTCAGGTTCAGTAATTTAGATTGTTCAATATGAAAAGACAATATCTTCTGTACGAACTTTTTGTAAGAATCCTATATTTTAAACGTTTAGACCGTTTATATTCGAAGCCTACGTCTTTTGTTTCATACAGTAACATACCTACCGTTCACCACTCCTTGACCTAAGTCTGTCCAGACAATAATACCTTTAAATAAAACACCGCACCGTCCATAGCCTCTATTTCTACAATCTGACAATTGACAATCATTACACTCACAATAAGGACTGTCGTCTCAAAACATATCGGTGTGAATTATATCAGGCAACATTGACAAGTTGGATAATTAAAAGCCATCAAACGATATTGTTTGCCAAACCAATTTCCTAATTGTCATGCATTCACATTCATAGGTAGGTAGGTACGATGCGTGCAAGAAAGTCAGATGCATCAACAATTTATATTAAACGCGGAGGTTCTCTGAAGTGGAACTTCTGTTCCCTATTAACTTTATACCCACTGTTAAACGCTAGTTTAACGAACATCTTAATGTAAAATCGCGGTACGTTTACTACGTTTAAGGAGCTATCGCCGTCGTGACTGAGATAATACCGTTTAGGCTTATTCTGCCGGATCTGGGCAGTAATGAAGCTATTGTAGTACGTTAATGATTGTGCAAACCGTGACGAGCTGCCCATAGACACGAATTCGTCTGTCAGCTCATCGCCCTTAAGTAATCACACAGAGTCAAAAAAAAATACACAAGTCGGCTTTCCTTAGTTCAGTACTTAAGTATATTTTTAACGCATAAAAGACGTCGTTAATGTGGATTGTGGATTAAGGGGCCAAACAAAAATTAGGTTTTAAATCTTTGTGTCACCTTTAAATGTAGTGTGCCCCAGAGAGTTCGTAGTAAACTTATCATACTTAATACAGAAAGTATCATACTGTTTTCTTTGCTTAGTTTAAGATATACCAATCAAGAACTTATTCCTAGTTTAGTCCACATATAATTTTGAAATAATAAGCACACGATTTCGCTAAATTCTTGCGATAGTCTGCAATATCTAGCAAAAACAACTATTTCCTAAAATCTTACGCCACGATAATTACCACTATTAAGTCAATCCAATACCAATTTACCCATCATCACAACATTTATGACTTTATTACAACATTTTCCCAATACCAATACAAATTAGTGATTATGACCATCCAAAGGTCATCCTATAACGGAGACGGCACGACTGACATTTAGAAGTGCTCCTGCGATTTACTACCTCGTTATCCTAAATTGTAAGATGTACTGCTTTTGCAACACATGACATGTTGACATGTTTGATGTTGTGAGTGTGAAAGAAAAAAAAAAGAGCGACAAAGTTCAATGCTTGTTTTTATTGCATTTCTTTTGTTTAATTACAAATTAATTTAAGAAATTGTATGCATTGAGCTGGATGCGTGAGGCGCAGGACCGATCACTTTGGCACTCTTTGGGGGAGGCCTATGTCCAGCAGTAAACGTCTTTCGGCAGATATGACTATGATATAGAATATATAGTATAAAGGCCTCCATACACCGGTCGCGGGCGCGGGTCGGGCGCGGGCCCGCGCAAGTTGTAAAACATTGAAACTACACTTCAAACACACATCGAACGCGGGCCCGCGGGCTCGCGGCGGGCCCGCGTTCGATGTGTGTTTGAAATGTAGTTTCAATGTTTTACAACTTGCGCGGGCCCGCGCCCGACCCGCGCCCACGACCGGTGTGTGGAGGCCTTTAATATTAGTCGACTAAGGGAACAGGGTTGAAGTGTGTTGTGGGCGATGGACTAGCAACCTATCACTGCAACATCACATTTTGTCGATCTTTTATACCCACATTTATGCTAAAAGTGGCACTGCAATACAAGTTTCATGTGCTCTGCCTACCCCTTTTAGGGATAAAGGCGTGATTGTATGTATGTATGTATGTATGTATTAGGGGAAATTCTTACACAAGTCGAACTAGCCCCATAGTCAGCTCAATAAGCTTGTGTTATGGGTACCAGACGACGGTAGGTATATTTAATAATATATATAAATACTTAAATACATAGGATTTTTTTTTGCTCTTACCGGGATTCGAACCCAGGACCTTCAGCTTCGTAGGCAGCGGCACTACCCACTAACTAAGCTAACAGCGTCGATGATATATTGAGACTTCACAATTACACTTTAAGGCGCTATAGTATCATGGTCTTCTCTCCCTCTCGCTGAGCATAAGCGTGAGCGAGATGGAAGTGCGTGTACGGAAGCGCGGATATCATGTTTTTTAATTTAAATTTTTTGTGCGTTTAAATAAATAAAAAAGTAATCACTAAGTTTCCTCAAACATGATATTGCCGAATTTTAGAACCAATGTTAATATGTTTAGCTATTGTGCATAATTTGCTACGAATGTTTTAAGTGAATTTTAATATGTTTTAGACCTATGTTCGTGATTTTTTTCTATCGAGCGAAAATTGCTTAATCGTGTTTCGAATCACTGATTTCCCTGCAGAAAAGCCTCAAGATTACTATTCGTATTTTTTTGAAACCATATTATTATAAACAGACGCATTATATTGTTTCAAAAACTATGTTCGCTTCACTTCGCTGAACCTATAGCGCCTTAATGAAGTATAAGTAGTAAACACAATTCGATTTCTATGAAAATAGGTTACTTTAACATTAGAACTTAAGTTAGTCAGTTTGTTTATTATTGTGTCAAGTAAACACATACACGTACGCAACACCGTAAAGATGCTTAAAACCTCTACTTAACGGGTCAATTTGTCTAAGTAATTTTGTATGCGTAGGAAGTAAAAAGTAGGTATTTTAATTTAAAAAAAAAACAAAAAAGCTACGGTAAAAACCAGTATAATTTTTAATATGATTAAACAAAACAAGATGAAAATAAAATGCATGAAAATGTTTTGTAATTTTCACTGTAAACAAGCAATTTGATGTAAAAACAAAATGCCTGTACAGACTTCCACACAAATACCCAGATTATTGCACAAGTGCTCTGTTGGCCAATTTTGGAACAGGAACGTCAAAAACTACTTATAATGAGATGAACTTGAAACTTAACGTGACGGACACCAACGCACACTACATCAAGCCTTAATGTTTACCAAACAAATAAATACACGTGTTAATAAAAACTATCTATTTTAAACTTAACTGTCTTTGCAATACAGTTCTGATTCGAAGATCATCCGTCTCAGACAGATGCCCAGACATAATGATATATCGACACTAAAGCCCAGTTTCCATTTATGTCCAGATCCATAAAAAGAAGGGAGCTCAAATTGCGAAGCAAAGCCACGGAAAAATCGATTCATGCCTATTTAAAACAAGGTTCAAAATCGAATACTTATTCGTCAGGATATCAGGCTAAACTGATTGCTGATATATATTAATTATCTCCTGATTGGGTCGATGACATTTGGAGGCTTATGATGGTGCTATAATAGTGCTACAACAATAAGTAAAGTTTTTCTGGTTATTTGCCAAGGGCAAATGTGTCATCGTGGTCTGGCATACAAATTCGTATATTATGATGACTAATTTTATTAATTGAGTATGGCTGATGTATATTTATACTTTACTAGCTACCCGCGCGGCTTCGCCCGCGTATTGTAAGGAATTTAGGCAAACCGGAGGATAAAATATAGCCTATAACCATCCAGAATGTCCATTCTACATGCAAATGAAAGAATTTTTGAAATCTGATAAGCGGTTCCGGAGATTACTCAAAACATACATACACATAAACTTACAAAGCTACAATCTCACAGTCACTTCCTCTTTTTAGGGTTCCGTACCAAAAAGGTAAAAAAGGAACCCTTATGGTTGCGACTCTGTCCGTCTGTCCGTCCATCCGTCTGTCACAACGTTAAATATCTCAGGAACTACTTAAGCTATCAATTTGAAATTTGGAAGAACTGTTAAAAAGGTTAAGACACGTGTATGGAAAATGAAAAAAATAAATATACTTTTTTATTTTCTGTTTAAATGACGAATATGAGGGGGGTTAAAAAATCAAATTCTAGTAAATAAATCAAGTGGGGTATCATATGAAAGGGCTTGAGTTGCACTTTCTAAAAGCGTTTTTTATTTTTTTTATTTTGATTTATTAAGGAATATGTAGAAAAAAATACTATTCCCCCCCCCGTACTCGTACCTGACCGGTTTTATAATACTCAATAAAGCAGTTAATACGCGCAAAGGACATAATAAATAATCAACCATTGTAGGTAACATGACGAATGTGACGATAATGATTTAGTCTGAGAAATGCCACATTATGTGGGCCACATCATAATTTTTATTTTTGCTCCATTTAAACAATAGGTCACAAAATCAGAATCTTTGAACTTTTTATCTTGAAAGCTTACGAGTAGACACCTGACTGTTCAAATTTACATCTCCAAGTCTCTTTTAAAAATGACAACGACCTTATTACTCCGCTTTAAGTGTCATTTTAGAACAGCTAACTAACCACGCTTTGCATACGCGGGTTAAATAACAATCGCTAATGCCTGCCTATTACAAATTAAAAACCACAAGGTCGTGTCAAGCCTCAATTGTCTGCGGCGCCCTTGCTGCTAAATACAACGAATGTCCCATCAATATTAACTGTTCAGTTCAAAAACTGACCCAATTACACATATCTAACGCTCAAATTCAAAGCATCTACGAGTCCGAGCAAGGTACTTGCGAAAGCTACATTGCCATAGTAAAAGAACTCTACCAATTTATATGTTCACATCGCGGAGACCGCTTTTACATACGAATGTTTCGTGTTTAGTTTGGCGATAGCGACGATATTATGTGCAAAATTAACTTTGTATTATATACACCATAAAATGAGATATTAACCCGTCAAAGCAGCACGCATACAATGCCCTTGACACCACTGCGGCTCCCATGTTTTATATGTCTCATGCGGTTAATATAAAGTTTTGTAATCTAAAATAATTATGGTTCGAATGAATAGTAGAAATGTTGTTCAGAATAGCATTGTTTCGTCGACACCTCAGAGCATAGAATACTAGAGAGGACAAGCCGCCGGCGGCCGTGTCGCAGCTGTATGCTCAATGGGCATACACTGCCATACTGTGCACGCGTGCTGATCGCAGAGAATATTACGTTTTTTCCCAAAATGCCTGATATGATGCGCGTTTATTGTCAAATAAGCGTGTAGGTATACAAGTGTGTGTGTTTTAGATGTGTGCGTGCTTTGTCTTGTCAATTACTTGGGCGTTGTGTGGGTTAATGTATTATGTCCTTACCTATGAAATTGGCGGTGTGTATGGAGAATTTTATGAAAACTGTGATTTTCATACATTGAATTTTGCGGATTATTCAGCAATGACAAATTCAAAGCAAACTAAATTTTGGTAGGAATATAGAAAACTTTTAAGCTACTTTACACATATCTTCATTCCTTAAAAATAGTTCGCATCATAAAACTATACGTAATTGAAACACTTTAACCGGCAGCACATGAAAAGGGCGGTTTTCAAGCTTTAATTTAAAACACTAAATAAAAAATTCAAACCTATTTTTTGTATTTAAAACCTTTGTTACATAGTCTAATAATGAAATTAAAAAATAATTTGGAAGTTGCAATAGAAATGAATACATTACGTACAAATTAATATCTGTGAAAAAACCGCCAATTTCATAGGTAAGGACCCAATACTTGCGACAGGCTCACTCTATACAAATCGGCCGCCATGTCCGATCTCCTTAGTCCTTATATTCATACATCTGTGGTCATACACCCTGCATATTGCATGATTTTTATGAAAAGTTTATTGGAACTATAATATAATAACTCCTGTTTATAATCATACAGGCGGGGTAGAAGCTATATAATTTAATTGTCTAAAGAGTTGTTCACGGCAGTGAAAATTACCGCTTAATAAAATCACAGTAGCGTGTAATAGTTAGTGCTTAGGTACAATCTGAATCTGAATCTAAATCTTTCAACATGTATGTTATAATGTTAGTTATTAAATTTAATTAAAATATTAAAATAGGTTTTATGAATCTTTTTTATGTCCACTACGTTTTAAGGCGCACAAACTTAGCTACATAATTATATCCCGCAAGAGTTAACTTGAGACTCGAGCGCATACTAACGTCATACGAACGAGGGCTCCATAAGACACGGTCAGAACCCCTTTTTTTTTTTTTTTTTTTCTTACTCAACAAAAATTACGATAAACTTAATCTAAATCTTCGCCAAACTGCATAACAGTTTGTTGGCGAATATACACTCTTTATAATTATGTTTTGGTATCTATATTATGTGTACAATCTACATATGATTTTATTTTTAATGTTTATTATTAGCGGTAACAAGGAATAGCAAGTGATGTAAACATGTAAACAAGTATTTTATCATAATTACCTACGGAGCCTCAGCCTTTCCTACCCTCAATTAACGGGTTATACTTCCATATTTCGACATTTCCTGACACCCATGTAATTAGAGTATTTAAGAGCAAGTATGCCACAGCAGTGACATCAGAGCTCTTAATAGTGTATTAAATAGTTACATTTTTGGAGCATTCTACGGAAATGGCCACCGTTGTCCCGTACGAACACGAATTTTCTGAAAATTGGTAAATTTAGGAGTTTCTTTTTCTGTGACAATAGAGTCAAATTATGGTCAGAATTATAATATTCCAATTAAAATTGCAAATATAACTCTATAGACAGAGATATACACGAATACACGCTTTTGTACGGGACAGCTCGTGGAATGCCATAATAGGTATGTTAATATTGTCGCCGTCATCAAAATCGATGGGGAGGACTACATATGTATATATTTCAGAATCAGCCTATTAATATCTTGGTGCATACTCAAATCTTAATTAACTTTAGAAAAAATAAAATCGCGCCTGCATGAGCTTATTTCAAATAAAATATCGAATATTCTAACTTCAGGGTATACAATGAAATAGATGTTATGGCAAAATTTAATTTGAAAACGAAACTTCAATGCAAAAACCTCAATACTCCCACAACCACACATCAACTATCATTGTGAGAGCAAACGAAAGCCATACAAGAATCGAAACAGTACACATTCCAAATGAGTATAGAATACCACAGACGATAAGCTACCTACATATTATACCATTAAACTGTCACTGTAGCACTGACAAGCATTATAGAGACGTCGTTGTGCGAGAATTACATCAAAACGATCCCAAACACAATTAGTTTTAAAAGAATATCGCCTCTAATACGCATTAATAAGATCCAAGTTAATATCACTCGATTGTTAGATGTGTTTTGTCAAGATTTGATCACGCTATGTAGCTTGATGTTGTGGTTTTGATGACTATGATTATTTGAATTAAAAAGTTTATAAACGCAGTCATGAAGCATATGGATGATAGCTGTGAATTTAATAGTTAGGTATATCAGTAAAGAGTTTTGATTACTGAAGAGATTTTGTACCGACGCATGAGCAAGAGGTTAGAATTAGATTTCATAATTTTTACCATCTCTTAATGGGTACCTATATCGGATGTGGCAGAAGCTAAGTCCTCCTTCAATGAGGGATTAAGGCGCCAAAAATATTACAGTAGGTAGCTTCTGCCCGCGACTCCGTCCGCGTGAAACTTGTTTATATCGTAGCTCCATCCATACAAACTGTCACCCCCCATTTTCGGGATAAAAACTATCCTATGGCCTGCCCCGGAACTCAAACTATCTCTTTACCAAATTTCATCTAAATCGGTTAAGCGGTTTAAGCGTAAAGAGGTAACAGACCGACAGAAAGACAGACACTATATTAACTTATATCTTTATTAGCTTATCTCTAGCTTAGCTCTATATTAGTTTATCTACTATAACAGACACTATACATTTATACTATACTAGCTTCCGCCCGCGACTTCGTCTGCGTAGACCCGGGATAAAAACTATCTTATATTTTAATCCAGGGCCATAAAGCTTCGTGCAAAATTTGATCGAAATCGGTTTAGCCCTTGAAGCGTGATTGAGTAACAAACATCCAAATATCTAAAAATCTAAAGGTCTAAACTAAGCTAGGTGTTTTGTTTTTTACACCCCTTGTTTTGTCCACGAATAAATGTTTTCTTTCTTTCTTTCTTTCTTTCTAACTAAACATCCAAACATCCAAAATTTCTCATTAATAATATTAGGAAGATTATGGAGTTGGTATGGATTCTCTTTATGTCTGACGAAGGCATAAAGAGAATATAGCGGGCTCAAATTGGGTTGAAGTAGCCTTTCTTGTGAGTGAAAATAGTGTGTAAATAGTAAACAATTCTAGTAAAAACAAAATCATTACCTAATTACGAGTATAAACTAATTCTAGTTAGTAGGAAAACGAAAGTATACACTTGCAAGAAATTAAAAGACATTTTTATTTTTTATTTACTTTATGGAGTATGGATATGGAGTATGGATACGAAAGTATGGATATGTATATGGAAGTATGAATATGGATGGATATGGATTTAGTATGGATATTAACCTTGAAAACCCAACCCGCACTAGGCCAGCGTGGGGACTACAGCCTATTCCCTCTCATCCATGAGAGGAGGCCTGTGCCCAGTAGTGGGACGTATTAAGACTGGTGACGATGATAATATAAACTTTTACTGTCATCGTCCAAGCATGTCTCTCTAATTGCAATAATAAAGTCCAATAATTTGGTATAACGTGTAGCACCCCACATGCATGCTGCTGAGCCCAGCTAACAACTCATTTACATAAAAATTAAACAGCCTATAGGCGACGTATTGCATGGGAACGGCTCTCTCGATCGGTTTCTTAACCGCTTCTGTAATTCGATATTCGTGATCCAACCTCAAGTCTAGCCGATTGGACACCGTGTTCGTCAGAGAATTGATAAATAGTCTATGAATAATATAATTAGTTTCAATAACACCACTACCTTTTCTGTCACACTTTGGCACTCTTCGGGGGAACTATGTCTAGCAGTGGACGTCTTTCGGCTGATATGATGATGAAACATACAACACTGATCAAATGGCTAGTCGCTATTGGTCAAGTGTAACTAATAGCTTCCACCGAACTTCCGAGGATGTGTTTAGAGTGAAAGACTTGCATTTGTCTTAAGCTGTCACAAGGAATCCTCAAATCAATAAAGCGTTGGCAACGCGCTTGTGTCTGCTTGCCACACTTCAGAAAAGGTCATAGTCATATTGCCCCTTGCCTTTTTTTGGTCCCTTAATTTCCACGCTACCTTTTTTATATCAACGATTTTTTTGAGATCTGTCAAATGTCACTCGACGCTTATTATGTCTATTGCCACGGCCAGAGTCATACATAAGGCGTCGACGTAATGTGGTCGTGCGTAAGAATGCGCGTATCCGATTGAGTTTTTCGAATCCTCTAGCTAGGTTTGAACAAATTGGTCTAGAATTTCAATCAACTTATTGAACGAGCCAGCCAAGCGACCAAAGTTCTCTGTTTCAGCTTGGGCAAAAATTCATTCATATGGCCGGATGTCCGGATATCCATCTGTCCGGCTGTTCTCTTCTACAGGGGGCATTTCTCAACCGATTCTCGTGAAACTGTGTAAGCAGTTCAATAATTATATACATAGATTTTTTCTCAAAAATGGCCCGCAAAGTGAACATAACTCGCTACATATTGGAAGGTAAAGTGTATAGTTTAAGGCCAGATCAAAACTAAAAAATAAAAAACATTGCAGGCCGCCTGGAATGTTACATATGAATTCCTTTATTTGTCGAGTACCAAACTTTTTTAAAAGTAGAAACTGGCATATAAAAGACGGCACAGGTCGTATTCAGCCAAATCAAGTCGTATTTTTCTGTTGCAAACGCGACATTTTTTATGTGTCATAAAAAGATTGCGTTTTGCGGTGGAAAAATACACTTGCGATTCTGTTTAAAAAAATTATGACGTTTAATTTTATGTAATTTGCAGTATCCTCACTTTGTATTTAATAATAACGCTTGATTTCAATTTAGTCTTTTTTATTCCCCCATTTTTGAGAAAAGCACTATATTAGCCTCAGCCGGAATGGCAATTGCAGGCTTCGTATTATAATTAAACGGACTCGCAAGCTCGTCCGTTTAAACAAAATACTCAGCCTACGATTGCCTCCTTCCCGGCCACGGCAATAATACTACCTATTTTAGTCGATTCTCTTTTAAGAATATTTTAATAAAAGGGAGTCACGCGAGTTCTCCAGCTTACAGGGCTAATTTTTTGAAGTCTTCGGTTCAGGTTCCTGAAGATTAGGAACTGCGGCTTCTCCTCATCAACATGGATAACGCCTTATTCATAATTTCGCTGCCTAAGCCCAAGAATTACTGTAGGCACTAACTTTTGTCATCTGATATTCCAACACAAAGAGAAAACTATACCTTATTAGGATTTAGGCTGCGCTTCACCAAAGTATAATTAAAGATAACATGAGAGCAATTTAGCTTCAAATGTTACTTCAAACATAAAAACAAACTGTAGGTACACAAACGAGTCAAGGCGAGCAGCAATTGTTTAGGATCCAAAGAATGCATGCAATCATATATATACAATGCACGAACGTCGCAATTAAACTGTAATTCCAACGTATTGCAGCTCGGCTCTTGGGAATTACTTTGAATAGGATTTTAACCGGTTAGTTTTATTTATATAAGATTTGAATTTTATACGGTTTATATCAAGATGATCAGAAATACAATTATTTTATAAATTAACCGGATCACTTAAAACTTTTTCAAGAAAATCGGCTACTAGGCTAGTAATACACAATGTATCAAACATTTTGTCCAATCAGAATCGATTATTTAAAATATCAAATAAACTATAATACTTATACTATTTATCTCGTTTTATCTGGAACTCTATTAAAGTTTGGTAAGACCCTCTTCAATAAATCATCCCATGGTGAGTCCATAAAAAATTCTAACCAAAACAATCAAGCGTCGGCCAAGAATCCAAGATACTGTCATGAATGTGTCGAATTTAGAAACTGCTACATACTTTAAAGTCGGTTAAAAACAATAAATATCTAAAGTTTTCGAGATGTCACTCACCTTACGTTACATGCTCAACGGGTTCACTGGCCATTTTCACAAAAAGATTCCTTACCTGAAAAAACAAACAAACACTTTGTCAATTATCTCGCAATACCTTACTGATTGTAGAATAAAACGTAGTGCGGGTTATTAAGTTAAATTATATCATTTACGGGGTATTGGGAGTGTTTTACAAAGTTACATTTGCCGTTAACAGATTACTGTCAGAGAATAATATACTCTAATTAATCGCTTTGGCAGTAGTAAGATATAAATTGGTTTCGCAAGATGCAACACTTTCGTAAGAGACGCCCATAGTAATGACACATTTTATCTTTTGTTGTTATTTGGTGTACAGGAACAGGAACATTTTTCGTTAATAAAGTAAATTAAAATGAGGCAGTATTTCCCTCAACATCAAATGATTGATAAGCTAACTTAGCCAAAATGACAAAAATATCTCTATGTTCGCATTCTGAGATTGTCTTTTAAGGTCATATTTTGTCTTAGGGTTAATTTTTGTAACTAACATTATTTACACAGAACTTGAGAACCTTTATCAATTAAAATGTGTTTGATTGATCCTTTTTTATAAACGAATGCAGTGTGACAAATAAATGAGATTTTAACTAAAACACTTATTATACAAATAAAAGTTAACATTTTGTTTGTAAACACGTTATTCAGTATCTAAGTACATTGTAAGGTACCTATTAAAACGAATAAGTTTATGTAAAACTAAACGCATTTGCTACATCGTTTCCATTCTTACAACGCATATTAAGTGGCTTTCAAGTGGCAAAAATTGCAATTTAACGAGTAGATTTACATGAAAATCGACTTTTAATACAGAATCCGGTTGGTACTCTTAGTTTATAGACATCGTGCAACTTGTTTGAACAGCCGTTACTGCACAAACGAACTGAAATGCATAATCTTACGGAGACTGACCGTGTATAAGCAATAAAATTATGCGAAGTAGACTTCGCATTGGTATTTGTATCTTGTAAATGTCCCAATATCCTTGTGTATGTACATATGATGTTATGGTGGTTCGATTGCCATACAAAGCGTTATTTGACATTCGCAGGCTAAAGGCGTGATATTTTAAGAAACTTATGTAGTAAACTTTCATCAATTGGCTTCCCATTTGCGCCAAATTCCCCCTTTCCTAGAATAAACTTGTATAAACTAGATTAATTTGAGAAAAATAGTTTTCCCAAAATATCACGTGATAAACCAATTTCTCAAATTAATCTAGTTTATACAAGTTTATTCTAGGAAAGGGGGAATTTGGCGCAAATGGGAAGCCAATTGATGAAAGTGTACTACATAAGTTTCTTAAAATATCACGCCGTTAGCCTACGAATGTCAAATAACGTTTTGTATGGCAATCGAACCACCTTAATTAAGACGTGCTAAATCTCTTGTTGTATTCAAATGATGATGATGATGTAGTCCCGGCCGATTTCAGCCACAGCGATTGCGTTCGTTCAGGGGACCGATTTTTGACTTTCGAGCGCTAGACTTTTTCACTTGAAAACCGTCAAAAATTATGAAATGCTTTTTTGAAATAGCGATAAAGAATTCAAAACGAGTGGCATTGCCCACTCGTATTTAATTCTATCGGTAGAAAATAAGTGCCTGCAATTTTTTCACTAAAATCGTATTTACTTTTATTTAATTTTCTATCGCTCGTAAGTCAAAAATCGGCCCCTAGGTATGCTGTTGACGTTGACGGTAGGTGCTCGTATGTGACTTATGTAGCCAATCTTCTTCGTGAAGGTCCTCGCGCATCTGTGTTCAAATATCTATTAAACAAATACAATTATTTATCTATCTCATGAGTCATGACACTTTCTCCTTAGACTTTGTGGCTGACTCTTTCTAAACATTCCTTCTGTATGTTAGTTTATGTGAGTATTTATATTTGTATGTATATTATTCTAATTTTGTTAGTATCAGTGATGTAATTGCTACTAGGTTTCATACATTATCTCTGCATCACCTACCTACTATGAATCGTACTGATTAGATTTGATTTCCGCTACCCTAATGTTGTCTAGAAGAGATCGCTCTTTAGCGATAAGACCGCCTGGTGTTTGCCTCTACTTGTGTTTACGATGTTCTGTACAGTGTTCTTTTATTGAGGTGTGCAATAAAGAGTATTACAAATTGTATTGTATTGTATAATGTTTAACACCTTGACAAGGGTGTCAGGGATTGGGAGGTTTCAAGCAAGGGCTTCATTACTATGCATAATGAATATTATGATCGAAAGTGCCAACTTTTGGGGTAGTACCGCACTGGGACATTTAACCTTAAAATATGTTTCCTGAAAATATTGGTGAATCAAAGGTAACGTATGAGGAAGAGGAAGCGGATTCGATTCCTTCACTCCCAACACAATGTATCCCTGGAATCTCAATATACATAACTGTACATAGAGCAATAATGTGTAAAAAGTAACGTATACAAGTGACAGTGATTCCGTCTAATTGTGCCACGCGCGCTTTCGCTATAATTGCGCGCATTCGTCAAAACGCTGCGTTTCGCTCATTGGCGACTGTCGAATCGATGTCGCCGATCGAAGAATAGCCACTGAGATATGTATGGATTGTAATCGTAGGTGACACATGATTTGAGAGTTATGTGAATTGTGATTATCAGGGTAAGGTAACATGTATGGAGAAGTCGTAACCTAGAAAAGAGACTGGTCAAAACCTCTTATTACCTACATCCGACTGCACCCAAAAAAGTACCAAACGAACAACGCATGTTCGCAATTCAAATAGAGAAAAAGAAAAAATATAGTAAAATTAGTTATGTTAGGAGTTTTAGTGAAAATAAAATGGTAACCAGTTTTTCCCAACACTGGATTGCTCCCCTTGATCAACAAGGAACTTGCATATAAAAGATGTTTTTCCTGTAATCATTTCATTAGCGGCAATAAGCTTTACCTTTTCGTCTTGAATTTGAAACCTTCGTTAATTCCACTAGAGTTCGAAACTTGATTTGAATTTGTACATGTACCTACAAGCACACAGGGACAGTCGCCATCACATACATAGGTACACTATAGGTGTTCAAAAATATCGGCACATGCACCCTAATGCCTTGAAAATAGAGGTGTGTTCCGATTTTTGTGAGCTGCTTGTTTGCTCCGATGTATGTGATGGCGACTGGACTCACGAGGTTACCGCAGTTAGCGCGAAATAAAGCATTGCAGCATTAGTCAATTTCCGGGACTATTTAGCAAAGGGTATCAGATTATTTCTTCGTTATTGCGTAACAATCACAACACGCAACTATCTTACGATAGCCACAAAAATCGCGCCTATTCCGTAACCTAAGTATCCCGAATATAAATCCTTCCAAGTATAATAAACTACCGTCCAACCATCCACCCAAGATAGACAAATCCACTAAACAAACGCGAGGAAAGCTGTCCGAGCAAACGAAAGTGGTCGATCACTATCAGAACCGGGTATTGATAAGGCAATACAAGAGACGAAGTAACTCAATGCGGTACCTTATAAAGCTAGTTTTTGTTTACAATGTGATTTTCGCTTTCTAATGTTGGATTTTCTAAAGGCATTTAATCCTAGGTATACTAGGCAATATTTCAAGATTTTTTACTTGATGCAGAACCACTGAGACTATACACGATTTGATTTTATTTTTGCCAAGTTTACTCCTTGCTGGTGCATATTCACCCTTAAGGTACTACATTGGTTAAAATTCATACTGAGTTTAGACTTTAGACTCGTGTTGAAATCCCACTCGAAGCAAACAGTTTTTTTTATGTGTTATTGTATTTTTTTACCTTTCCTTAGCTTCTGACCGTAGGGCGTAATATATATCTGATGATTGTCATGGAATGAACAATGAAAAATGGCGACTGTTGACGATAGATGTTCATTCATTCCTTACAATTTCTTTCCTGTATTAGTTACTTACTCTGGTCGTTCGTAACTTTAAGTTCTCATAAACCCTTTTTATTGCCAACAAAACGACCACAACATTAGGTATCTACAGGTAATCAAGTAGGTATTTATATTTACAGATTAATACATTTTATGATTACCAGTATCCATTTAACGTAATGGCAATACTAAGGGCGCTATATTAAGTATATTTTTGCTCCAAGCCGGTCGTTGGGATCTATTTCAAAAATTATGAACTCGTATCTGTTGAAAGTTAGTAGTTATGAATTCGATCTTACACCTCGGAAATAGAGTTGAAAATCAGTCAAAGCAACAGCATAATTATAAGATAGTTAAACAATTATGACACTTAACTCATCGGTTAATTAATACCCTGCTATTCCTGCTTAGACGCCGCCCTGTAAAGTAACCGCAATTAAATTTGCCTTTAGTTACAGCTTGTTAACATTTTATTTTGAACCTTATAGAATATATATATAGTCGTTCTCTGCATGAGACAGTATTTAAACATCGAAGATTGTCTAATCGTGTGCAACTATCGCCTTGCTAAATGGTCTAACCGAGTAGAATACTCGTTAAAAGTTAGATAGGCCTCTATTTTTAAAGTAATCTCTAATTAAGGCCTTAGTTGCGTTTTGCGGCAAGATCGTCCTTTTATAAAAACTGCTCTCCGGCACTGATTCATCTCTTTAAGTAACATCTTAATCAGCCACATGCAATGTTGCAAATCCACTTCAATTAGAACTCGTTTATAGCATGAATTTATTAATAAGTACGCCTATTAAGACCGGTTACTGTGAATCTATACAATTTCTACTCGCATTTACAGTAAATTTATGAACTCGGACATCACTAATGTTAAACATATAATTATGGAACTGTGTGACCTTATACTATATATTATTATTACTTTGACTTGTAAAATTACAGTTTTACCAATAAATAATTAAAAATAATGGTTTATACATACCCTAAAAGTTAGGCGTAGATACAGACAAAATAATTTTAAAACGGAAAACTAAAAACCATGTAAAGATAGACCCATAAAAGATTTACTTTTCATATTTAGATAGGATGCACAACAATTTTAACATATAAGTATAACATTTTAAACTCTCGCGCTTTGTACACCATATTTAAATTATTATTTTACACGGGTCTACCACCATATTTATTTTTATCTGCAACCAGGACCGGTGCAACCCGTGATGAGACGTCAGAAATAAAGGAAAAATATCGGGTTAGACCCGTGTACAATAACAATTAAAATAATTTGAATACCTATTCTTTAAACAACAATGTCAACAACCGCCATTCTTTAACAATCATCATAACTAAATCCCTCAACACGTTCTTTGTCTTAGTCGTGTGTTGAATTTTAATGAGAATTATTTTTATTCCATTGCTTACCAGTATTTATACATATCCAACAATAGAACGAGTCATCAACATGACCACAAACAAATAGTAACACCAATACTTGTTTGTTTTAAAGATAACGGTGTTAAGTGTTTACCTATAAAGCTTTTAACATTAAACTTGCTCAACTTAATACCGTTAATATTTGGTCGATAATACAATAGCTAAATATTGATTATGACTAGGGTAATAATGTTAAATATTGATTAAGTATATTATGATCGAAGTCACTGATCCCATTATTTGATCAATAAGGATGAATTAATGATGTGAATATTTCAAATAGAAAGTAACGATTTGCAGTGCATTTTCGTCATTTTAAGGAAAACAAAACAAAACGAAAGAACTTAGGTACTTTCCATTAAAATGGTTTTAAAAGACTAAGTCAACCTGAACAGTGAATCCCCATTATTTATACTGGACAGGATTTCATCGCGTATAATTTTATTTACGACGAAACGCGACTTTCCGGGTTTTGTAAATAAATAAATATTAGGGGACAATCTGACACATATCGAATAGTAATATAAGCCATAGTGGGATCAATAAGGCTAAATCAATCAATAAAGTGAATCTCCTATTCAAGAAAGTATTACTTTTCACTGAATCCCCAAGTGAAGAAAACTACGATTGACTAGTTGGACCGTGATGTTCACCGCTGGCCCACATCGGATCACCTACTTTTTCCGATACCCATTATTAGCTTTCTAGCACTTACATTATGCATGTAATCTTGTACACTATGAATTGTAAAGCAATATAACTGCGAGTCTAGACTTCAGCGGAAAAAGTAGACTTGTTGCGCGTAACATGTTGCTGTTGATTTCATCTCGACAAATCTTAGTAGTAAATGCTGAATAGAACGTGGTAAAAGGAGCATTTAAGGTGAAAAATATCCACCATAGATATTTTTACAATCTTTTATTTAACTTGACAAACGAACATGTTAGTGAGGGACAAATCTTGAAAGTTAAATTTGACCCACTTCCCGGAGACCGAATGAGCTGAAATTTTGGGTAAAGGTATAGTTTGGATGACGATTCAATATTATGGTACCATCGGTCTGATCTGATTATGGAGATTGGAATTCAGTACTTAACCAACGTAACCCCGTTGAGTTTGAGCTCGTTAGAATCGTCTCAATGAGTAGTTGATGACGGTATACAGAAAAGTACAGACGATAATAAAAGCTTAGATTTATTTTACATATTAGACACCCAGCTACCACGCATGCGAGTTGTCAAATAAGTAGGTGAAAACTCATTCGCATATATCTGGTGGAAATTAACCACACCTACACGTAAGTGTTAAGTCGTGTAATACGAGAATACAAATCATCCTACACCTGACATAGTCATTACATTACAGTTATTCAATCAGTATTATGTTTTCTTCGTGCATTTGTACTCAACATAATGGATTACTTCTAATGTAAATGCGAAAGTAAGTCTATCTCTCTGTGCCTGTCTGTTATTTTTTCTAAATTAAACCAGCTAAACCTATTTAGATGTAATTTGATTTGAAGACAGTTTGAGTTCCAGAAAAGTATTAGCAGGTATACTACGTGTTTTTGACAATTTCCGTTAAATACAAGGGGGCATAGTTTAGATCAAATAAAATTAATTTCTCCAATACAGTAGTATCTTAACTCTTACTGTTATCAAGATATTCAATGTTTAATTTAATTAGTTTTGCACATTTGACCAGTGTAAATGGCTCTTAACTGTGACGTCATAACAGCATTTTAATTTTTTTAAGGTTCCTATAACACTACAAGAAGGTTTACAAAGTGAGTTCGTTCGATATTAAATACAATTTTTTTACATACATATTCTTTATTTCATGTGTTTCAAGACCCTTGTACAATAAGGCAATAACCGTTAATGCTACTATTTAGAACAAAAATCGAAAAAAAAAACCGGTTTTTTATTCAAGAAAAAAATATGCTAATTTGTTTCTGTGAATGTACTCTGCAATATGCCGAAGTTAACGGAAATTCCCGGGAACACCGAGTATAAATTATCTCGAAAATAAGTGTAATGTAAAAACTTGTATGACTTTGCAATTATCGGTTCCTATATGCGGACGAAATAATGTGGTCCTCAGATCATAAAAAGAAATAGATATGAAACGGGGGCGTGGCGCGTGTCGCCGCGACATGGCCAAATGGGCATGTTACTGCCCGCCGCAGGTTAGTCGCAACTTGCCGTGATACTGAAATGTTCTCCCACATTTACTCAAAATACCGAATTGTAGCGTGGTTACATGTAAAAATAGGAGTGAAACTAAAACCTACAAGAATAGTGGAGTCACGTACCACATGTAAGTATTCGTATTTTCACTTATAAGTCAGTAAAAACAAATATTTTAACAAATAAACGCAACGCCGCATCATTACTCGGGATCGTACTAACATATCGAACGAAAAAGCATATTTTTGTTCTGTGCGTTGTACATTGAACGTTCAATACAATAAGCAACCTGTACAGCGCTAAACCACGGCGCAATGTGTTAAACTCTATCGATATGGACGCTGCTTGAATTTTTTTTGTGGTACGGCCGCTGCTTGGCGTCGTGAACTAGAGGTGTGGCAAAGTGTAGTTACAGTTTACGCGTAATCGATAAAATAGAATTACGATATACTAGTGATTTTATTTCGACTACTTTCGCTGTTTTATTTTATTTTATTACTTGTTTTGGTTGGGTGCCTATCTTAAAGGTAACTAATAATATACTAATAAGATTAAAAGGTACAAAAAATTTAAGGTGCCTACTAATAAGATTTTCACTAAGTCGCAGTATGAACGACAAATAGATATGCGAGGATGTGTTGGTCACATATATTTGACACCTCGCTCGCTTGAAACCTAGGTGTCAAATGTATGGAAATACATCATCTCTGGTAGATACTCGGCCTTAGCCTTAAATCTCGTAATATGAGTAATGGATACATTATTTCGCGCCAAAATGCGAGTGGGATAGGCCTGGTACAGGTCAAAAATTTCGATGCGACCAGAGTTTTAAATGTATGTGAACACGAACTTACAAAAAGCCGTTTATGTTACTCTGTCTGTAGGTAGGTATTCGTCGATATTTTTTTACCTTTGCGATTTATGGTAACTCGTGTTATTTAAACTTGTAGCTAGAATACCAATACATACCAAACTTATCATTTTATTACTCATCAATATCTTAACATAATAATGTATATATCAATGTCGATAAAACATCATTTTTACGTTTGTCGCCCCCCTAGTGTAGTGCGTTTAAGCCAATCACAGCCCTTGTTTGCACGTTGACGTAGACTCACCGGCAACGCCCGAGTCTTTGTTTTTACACGGTTCAATGTGTGTGTGGGCGCTGCGGTGGGAGAAAACTGGGGACATCGGTTTTGGTTGAAATGAAGCAGTACGGCACTTCTCCCTATTTTTATGTTCTGAGATGTGGTCATAATAGGGGTGTAGACACCAAATAAAATAACCAATAATGATGAATTTTGTCGAGAAAGGATTAAAAAGATGTCAGATGATCAAATGGAGAAAAAATCTGGGGATTAAATAATCACAAAGTTATAAGTGTCCAAAGTTTCAAAGTAATTCTGTCCCTTTTCCGCAAAACGCACCTTCATATGACGCTCGGGGATCGTGACGTCACGGTCCTCGAGCGTTTTCTCACTCTAACAATAATATTAAAACGGTTGTAGCTTAGTAACTTATTGAGATATCTGAATGGGATTTTCGTCACTAGGCATATTTTTTTACCTTCTTTCTTTTAGAGTAATAATAAATTTTGAGGCTACACCCCTATTTAGGCAGTGACAGTGTAGTTTTTCCATTTCTCATAGACGCTAAATTATATTATGACAAATAAAAGCAAGCGAATTTTAACAACATTTGAAATGAACCTTTATGAGTAAGTCTTTAAAATCAGTGTATAATATTTTCAATGTTAGCTGTACAAAACAGTTAAAAAAACATTGAATCCGAAAATAGACACGTGTTCAAAAACCCACAAGAAAATCTTACATGTACTATAACTATAGTAACGGCCTACCGCTACTATTATTACGTATAAATATTAACCAGGTGATTAAACGAAACCTGCGCGGGCGCCGGTCACTGCGCATGGGCACCCATACTCAGAGCAAAAATCTTAACTGGTTAATGAATATAATGACACGCGATTATACGGAGTGGGCAGACAGGTTGCTCGTAATTGTCATTGACTGATTTCTAATATTTATCATTTTAATCATAGTGCGTCTGTGATCGACTTTTTATTTGAAAAGTATACGCTTTCATGCTATGATAGTTAAGTAAAGATTTTCCGATGGATGAGAGAACAGTATAGGCGCAGTACACTTTAGTTCTAAAACCAACCTAGCTACACTAAAAACTATACTTGAATTAAGTTATTTATTAGAAACACCGCCATGGTCCTTAACCCATTCAGTGCCCATGACGACACATATGCGTCAGAGCGCTACGAGCGCTTTTAGCTACATACGAGGTTTAACCTGCTACGGACTACGGCGTAGCGCCACGAGCGTAGCGTGCCCGTGAATGTGCTAATGAAGTAGAATTTAGAAATCACCCTGTAATAAGATTATTCTATTGGAGAACCAAAAGAAAAAAAATCTTGGTTCAAGATTATTTCGATTCACTCGAGATAACATAACACCTTCCTAATTTATTTCTTAGTTCAAGAATATTTACCTCGTATGCAGTTTTTTTTTCTGTGCAGGTTTGCCTTTACCGGTAACCGCTGTAAATGATTTCATCATCATCATTTTCAGCCTGTAATCGCCCACTGCTGAGCATAAGCCTTTCTTCGCGTACGCCACCCATCCCGGTCCCGTGCTAGTCTCATCCAGAAATGACCCGCGGTCTTTTTTTATGTTATCAACCCATCGAGCTGGTGGACAACCAACGCTTCTTTTTCCTGCATTTGGCCACCAATCCGTTAACGTTTTGGTCCACCTACCGTCACGCTGCCTGGCAATATGTCCTGCCCAACTCCATTAGAGTTTGGTTATGACTTCGCCGACGTCACGCACCTTAGTGCGACGTCGGATCTCAATATTCCTCACTCGGTCTTGTAGCTTAATGCCGAGCATGGCGCGCTCCATGGCTCTCTGTGCTACCCGTACTTTATGCACAGTCTCCTTTGTGAGCGTCCATGTCTCAGCACCATACGTCACTGTGGGCAGGACACACTGATTATAGAGACGAGTCTTCAGGCATTGTGGAACGTCAACGGATTTGAGGATGTCATCTAACTTGTTGAATGCCGCCCAACCCAACTGAATTCTTCTGGAGATCTCTTTGTTTTGATGTTCCTTGTCAAAGGATAGAGTATGACCAAGGTAAACGTACCGCTCAACCATCTCCAGTGACTCGTTCCCAACTGTTATTGCTGAATTCGAGTCACTGGAAATGCTCGCCATAACCTTAATTTCAAACTACCTACTATAAAACTTAACTTAACTTATCTTGTTGATAATTGTCTAATATGTTTATTTAGTACAATAAAGAGTAATACTTACTACTATAAACACTACTACTAAAACTGTAGGGACAATGTATAGGTAACATTTGAGGGTTTACTATTGACAGGCATAAAATCATGAATACTAATATGGTTACGCATAAATACTTTACGCCGAAAATAAGATATGCATAAGTCACATTTCGCATATTTTTTTACGCATAACATTAAAAAGCATAAATACAGAAAGCATAACCCTCATTAAAACTAATAACAAAAAGCATAAACATGAATACCCATAATAATCAATTGACATCATATCAAAATGCATAACGCTATTATCCTATTAAAAGGGGTACGTATCACAATTTAGATTTTTGTGATTTTAGCCTATGGCCTTAGTAGTAAATTGCCTAATTGTCATTAGTAGTAAGTTTTAAGAAAAGGTATTTCCGCTATTTTATAAAAAAAATAACCTCGAAGAACCTCTAACCTATCCGCGATCCGAGTCGGTTTTGCCACTAAGCCCCTGTTCAAAGGGTGGGCATCAAATATTTTTTTGGCAAAACCGACTCGGATCGCGGATAGGTTAGAAGAAAGATAGGTTATTTTTATTATAAAAGAGTGGAAAAACTAATAATATCATTTTAGGTATTTTGACCAGTTTTATTCATTGAGACAACTGAAATTATGGATAATGACAGATATACCAAATAATTTATAGCCCAAACAATAGTATGCCTAACGTATATTCGGCCAATACAAATTAGTCTAGCTAAAATTATGCTAATAGCGTAGTATGCCAGAAAAACAGTAGGCCAAAATATTACTATGCGAAAGTACTATTATGCCACAAACAATTATGCCAAACCAATTATGCGAAACTGCATTAGTCTAAAAACCATTATGCGATCCAAGGGGATACCACATTTGAGTATATTTTGATGCACTACATTAAAAAGTTCTTTACAGTATAAGATATGTTTATAAAAATACAAGGAGCAACAACATTAATGAAAATCGGCATATTTTCTTAGAAATCTATTAAAATATGCGTGGCTTTGAACATAATTACAGAGCGCGGTTTTCCATCGTTGCCTACGAGATTTATTAAAGAAACCGAGTACCCACTCCGGCGCATACCAGTCAATGCTCCATTATGTGGTCGTTGGATTATGAAAACATAACGTTTTCTTAAATTGTTCACGGTTAATGTAGAGTACAAGCTCAACTAGTATAGGTATACAATCTTCTTTCTTTCTCCTGGCTATTGTCCCAATTAATTTGGGGCCAGCCCTCCTAGTATTCTTGCGCCACATCGTGCAGTATAGATATAAAATATATATACAAAAACATATCGTTTTCAGAATTAGCTATGAAAAAATAACGTTTTCTAAAATTGTTCAAGGTTAATGTAGAGTACAATCTCAACTAGTAAAGGTATATAAAATATATATACAAACTCATATCGTCTTCAGGATTAGCGACGAGATATTATTGAACGAACGAACGAAGTTCTCAGTTTCAGCTTGGACGGAAATGTGTTCGTATGTTCGGCGTTTGTCCGGCTGTTCTCTACAGTTCGCATTTCTCAACCGATTCTCGTGAAATGTAGTGAGCAGGTTCAATAATTATATAGATGTCTTTTGTCGATTCCATTTTTCAAAATTCGAAGAAACCTTTTTATTTTGAAGAAATGGGGCTCGAGTTCTACAGGTCACCAAGCCACTAGTTTATTTATTTACATGTCATTTGATTTGTTATCCTGACACGTGCGATAAATCTATGAGTGTAACTTATACCATTTACAAATATTTTCGTCAAAGTATCTTGATCGAAATGATTTAGCCCACATACACGGGCCTAAAGTGGCCGAAACAAAATTAATACGAGTACAAGTCGCCAAATAAGGAATCAATATGTAATTATAGTCCGACAAGTTCCTGCGTCTAAATTGAAACCAGGACATTGATATACTTCATGTGTTTGGGCATACACTTCGGACACTATGAAAATTAAGTTGCTATACTTACGAGTATAAGTATGCCGCTAAGTTTGGGTGATTTTCCATACGTACTTATACTGTAAAAGCGTAAAATTTTTTGCGTCAATCATGAGTTCGCTTAAAATTTACTAATGAGCGAAGTGCTTAAACAATCCAAGGTATTTATTCGACATAAACGCGATCATGCCGATAGTTGACTTGCAAGCGAGCGGGATGGAATGGAATCACGAAATTCATATCCGAATTTATCACTCGCTGTTCAGTCGAGTCAGTTAAGACCCTTCTGAATGTCCCTTGCCAGTGGCGCCACGCTTATTATCAAAGGTGTGTGTGAAATTTTAAATTTCCCAGATGATTTATTTATTTACTAATTTTGCAATTACATAACTACAATTTGCAATTACAACTTACAAACTTAAATATATATTCCAACTTAACTATAACTATTTATTTAATGGAAGGACTCGAAAATCCTTTTACATTCCGCTATCAGTAGCGGCCATCGGGTAGCGAACAGATCGACGTGCTTCGTGAAGAAGTGAAGACTCGCTACCTTTTGTTTTACTGACTTAGAAAATAAATACTAATACTATTGAATAAGCAGATGTAACTTAATTAGCCATAGTTAATAAATAAGACCACTATCAGGTAGCGTTATGTCAACAGACGCTGCGCAGGCGCAGCGTTTCCGCTCCAGTTCGCGCATGCTCGCGTGTCTGCCTATTTGGCAATCACGAACATGTAAATCCTTTTTTACCAACTGCACCTGCGGATTTCTTAGTATATGTAGTCCAAGCAATGAACTGACAACTTGTATGGAAAAAATGTCAAATTTGGAAATAATTTATAATAGCTGATTTTTTCTTTGTAATGGATACACTATCAATTAAATAGTTACCTAGCGACAAAATCCAACAAAATTTCAGACATCAAAAAAAGGATAACTTAAGTAGTTTCTGAAAAGGCAGAAAAATATGAATAAATGGTTTTATCTTTATTTTGGTTCATTTGCTTTATAATATTCAAATTAAATAATAAAAAAAAAAACAATTTATGTTTTATTTAAATTTATATAAATACTTCCGGATGGAAAGTTTGTTGGATTCTTGAATAAAGCATCTTAGAATAATGTTTTAAAATGATGGAAAGAAAAAATACGCTATTATCAATTAATGTTTTTCAAAACCGTATTTTGCCTGGAGTAGTAGTGATTGTTTCCGAGCGGTTGCCGGATTTACTGAAATTTAGACGTAAATTCACGAACATAACCATTTGAAGTATAGGAAGCAACGCAGAATTTTGTTAAGCTCATAATTTAGAAGTAAAATGCATTGGTTTTAATCCAAAATTAAATCTACAAAGAGTTACCTCTTAGATGAAATATGTTTATGCAACGAGTATAATGCATTCATTGCTTTAGCTAATAGAATAGAGAAAGCAACAAGTTACGATTCGAGTATGTAGTTAACTCAATAGTTACGGAAATGAGATTCCGAGTCACAGATCATTAAGAGCGTAGTCGGTCTGCGACAAAATTGAGAAATAGGTATTTGTACAAACTATTGCCGCCGCGTTGCGCCCAAGCGACCGCGTGCGATGCGCGATAGGGACAACCGCAGCTCAGACCGATTTTCACTACAAAATCTTGACAAGATCGATGCTTTGTATTCCCCTGTTTTCTCCGCCAAACCTGCGCCGATTCGATTATGTTTGGTGTTGAAATTTAGAGGAAGAGTAGATCTATGTTTCTATTATTTTGTTTTAACGTAAAAACTTTCCATATTTGTCTGGTAGTCATCTGAATATGACAGTAAAAATGGGGCATTTTTTAGGTTTTCGAAAATTCGTATCTGTTTTGGTAATTCTTTTTTGGGAAAAAGTAAATGACAGGAGCATACATACAGTACACCTAGATTTCATAAAAAAAAACGAGTCCTCTAGAGGGATAAACCAGGAAGGAAATAGGGGAATACGTTTGTATGGAAAAATGCTGCTAGGATACCCTCTTAAGTGACTGGGTTGATTGCATCCCCTTAAGGAAACCATATGGACCACAAACACAGATCCGAAGCACTGTTCAACCATTAAACAAGTGTCCTGGTTTGCAATCAATGCAGTACCTACATAAAAACTCGATTTTCAACTTCAATTAAGTAAGGTGCAATAAATTATCGTACAGTTTAAAAATGAATAAAAGCTTTTGAGTATTTAGCGAGTCAAAGTGACCGAGCAATGTTTTGTAATACATTTATGATAAGATTTATGAGAAGGGCATGGGTGGGAAGTGGTCATGTAAGTTGCAATTTGAGACAAGACAGCTGATGAAATTGTTGTGGGGGTGTGCTACGTACAAGTTCTCAGTAGTCTGATATGATAAGTTTATTGACATGCAAATTATTTTAAACACATATATTGACATGTATGTCGCTAGTTGCCATGGTTACAGAGGTTTACGACTCCTAGGTAACTTTTTAACCGACTTTAAAAAGGAGGAGCGTCTCAATTCATCGGAATCTTTTATTTTTTATGTCATAGTGGATTGACCCATTTACAATTCTACGAATTTTAGGGATTTCTGAAATGCAAGCAATAATAATGACATATATCAACAAAAATAAATAAGAAATTAAAACGTTTGCGATACCACGTAATAGATACCAAAGCTAATTTTCGCCGCCTAAACGTTTATTAGGTCAAAAACATTATATGTATAATTTATATATCAAGTAACACACCGGATGTCAGAGATCGTAGGTTCATGAGAGCGCTAATTAGATGCAGTCACTGCCACTGGAGCAGAAAAATGACATAACAAAGCCATTTGAACTACGTCGAACAATAGACTCGCGCGCAGGGTGCAGCATCCGTCGCCCGCGCAACACAGAACCAACTAATCAGTGACAACCATCAGGCGATTGTAGACTCTACGTCCATTGCTTTAGAACGTAACGTGTCGCAAATTTAATTGTCACTGCAGGTATACTGGTGTCTGAAATAGACTTTATTTCAATGACAGAAGGACTAGGTTATTGGGCTAGATCATAGTTTACATAATAATTGCTTGAATTTTGGATAACTAATTACGAACCCCCGCGGTGATATGACTGGCATTAGACCCACCAAGACGTGAAGTGTAAGTTATTGTGGCGAGAGAGAAAGAGTTTAGGTGCTTATAATAAAGTGCTAATGTTCAAGTAAGGCTTCGTTTACAGACAAGCGGGGTGATTGACGGCACATACACCACTCCGCCCGATTATAAACAAGACCTTACATAGGTGTTCACAACAATCACAACGCAAGTCCCACATATTTGACATTCGGACTGTCTAATAGCAGGCACGCTACGTAGTGAAACTGCTAGGTTTTGTAAGTATTAGGTGCGATTGTTTCAGTTTAGCAATCCAACTCTACTTAGTTAAGGCAATGACGCGTAGTTTCAGTGCCCAAGAGGCAACCGGAAGGGGCGCAGTATTTGAGCTCCCAAACTGGGGCTGAGGCGGGAATTGGAGGGGGGGGGGGGGGTAGGTACACATTTGGTTGCACAGGGCGGTTCCAAAACACTTCAGGGGCTCAAATACCGCGAGTCATCCGGTTGCCTCTTGGATACTGCAACTACGCGTCATTGCTTTGAATAACTATTATAAAGCGGAAATTAGACGAAACTAAAAGTGTGTAAGTATTTTAATTTTTAATTCACATAGCCGTGCACTTTTATATGAAAATGTTCAACGTAAAACTTTACATGCTATGGTTAAACAAGATTGAGATCACACGGCTTAAGACTGTATAATTAATTAATTATCACTAACAAGAGCCAATGTCGTAAAAATAGTGTGAAATGCCTGAAAGTGACGAGAACGAATGAAAAGTGACTAATAACTATGTTTATCGACTTGATTATATCCTAGAAACTTTTCCTGATAATGACATGACAGTGACAGTGGCGTAATAACTATTGTAGTTTTACTCCATATTTATTATGCATTTTTGTACGTGTACAGTACGACAAATGTAAGATTATAAAAGTTATAAATACTTAAATAGGTAACTTCAATAATGACTTCAATCGAATAGATGCTTAAGCAATTGGATAACCATCAGTTTACGTTAATAAGGAGCTAAGGGGCTCGAGCCTCCCTCCGATACGAGGTAAAACCTGGATCCACCACTGTTCAGACTCAGACACATTTATAGCGCGCGAAACATATTTCAATGTGATTTTGATCGCAATCTCTGAACCAGGGGCGGTTCACTCCGTAATTTTGTCGCGCCGCTACAAGTGCATAGGTACTCGTCCTACGGGCCCCAGGGGTAGCGAGGGACCTATATGTTAGCACTGCGACAAGGCACGCACGCGTTCTATCGCAGCGCGTTGCATGCGATAGAAACGGATGGCCACGTATCGTGTCTCGTGTAGGCTAGTTCGGCATAACTAAAGAGGGGATTTGTTAACAAAGAACATTCTGTACCTAGTACTATTAAGTAGATATTATTTATTCTATGTCCGAACACAAATAGACCTCGTGATTGATTAGATTACATAGGATGCTTTCTGAAGCAATAATTACCTTCCGCGGTCACTCCGGTCACCTGTCTCCCGATGCAATGATGCGTCCAGTTATTCGTTACGTGCTCTTGCGTCATACGTCGATTATACCTATAATGAGCCAAGCAATTGTCGGCCTTATTGATGGATGTTTAATTGGGAACCTAATTGCAAACCTGTCGGGTTCATTTAGGTTCAAATTCAAATGTGTTATATTACGTGTGTTGGGTTATTCGATAAGCGGGTGATTAGATTTATCAGCTAACTAGCTGCCCGCGTCGCTTCGCCCGCGTATTGTAAATGACGCAGGCAAACCCGCGAGTTAAAATATAACCACTAACCACCACCAACCACAATTGTTGAAATCGGATAAATAGTTCTGGAGGTTACCCAAAACATAGAAACTTATAAACTTGCAAAGCTACAATCTCACACACACTCACTTCATTTTCCTCTTTATAATATAGTATACTTATATTATCTTTGAACACTGTCTGAGTTTCATCTTAACGGCAAGTCTGCCTTTCCTAGTGGTTAAAAACATAACCCTCCTCTCCTTCGGCAGTTGGGTAAAAAGTGAAGTGACTGAAAAATCTGTTGACGCAAACAGTTTTGTATACTTCGATAGCTCAGTTGGTTAAAGCAGCTGTCTCGATATGGCGGCATGGTCACGGGTTGGAAAACTTTGAATGCTGCTCGATGCAATATTTTTATTTCTTCAACACATTCAATACAACTTGGTCAATAATTATCTCAGTACAGTACAGCAAAGCTCGCAAAAAAGAGATAGGACTCGCCTTTAACATTCGAGTGACACTAATTATGTTGCCAGACTATTAACCAGTATTTCCCATACACACATAAATAAAAACGTAACCAGCTAACAAATTATCATCAATTCAGCAACAATGCAACCTGTCGCTGCCAAAGTCTAACCTCACCGTCACGTCCCCAATTCCGCTAATTACTTACCAACGTATTAAAAGTTAACTTACAACAATACGTTTGGTAACGCCCCGCCCCCGGCATGTAAGCAGCGATTGTTCCACTTCAGATGTCGGCTAGTTATACAATAACTAGCCTCACACACTTCCTTTTCTTTTATAATAATGTAGCCTAGGTCTCGCCTAATTAAGAAAAAAAAGAACCACGGACTCAACTGTTTCTATTTACGAGATCTTAATTTAAAAAGTGAGAAGTTTTCAAATTGGTACATTTTTTGTTTCATCGGATAAAATCATTCCGTAAAAAAACAGCCAGTGCTATTCTCCCATGGCACTGCCAGCAGTGCCAACTTAACAGTTATTAAAACAATGTCGGCCATTATTAAAAAAAAGCTCTGCCGTAGTCATTGTTCTCAGATGCTCTATTTACCCAATGCTGCCATACCGCTATAATAATGATACGAGTAATTCCCTAGTTTTGCCACTGATCTTATGTTCCATGAATGTTGATGGATGTCAAGCTTTTACTGTTAGATGTTTACAAAGACGACAATGAGGTTCCATTGTGTGCTTCAAATAACTCGAGAAACGTTATTTTACTCACTAAAGACATAGAGTCAGCATTAAAATTGCCTACTCAGTATCTATAGTACAACTGTTGTATTTTTAGTAGTGTTAAACGTATTATTGTAAGTTAATTAGTCTCAAGAATAATGAAAATGGGTACTTTTCGTATTAGAAAATACGTGATCCAAACTCATCTTGGGCATAACATAGCTTGCACAACAAACAACAACACAAATTAACACTACGCTGTTTATTTAAAAAATAAAGAGAAGCAAGTATAAAATCATGCACTTTTGTTAATGACCCTCCTCTCGTTCGGCAGTCGGGTAATTAGACAGTAATTTCAGACTGTTATTCTGATTTAGAAAGACAGCTCTGTTGGTTTTTTGGTCCACGTTCCATACAAAGTTGCCCATGGTCCTTTCGTAATAAGTAATATCAAATAGACAGCTTCACATTCCATCGTGGAACTACATGAAGTCTTAATTACAATAATGCATTCTTTTGTTTTAAAGCAGTGAATGCGGTCCAGTTCTAACCAACTCGTGATGAATAGGACCTTAAATCAATCAGAGTCAGCATGTCTACTGAACCCAACTTACCTGTGCTGCAAAATAAGCAATATTAGACTTTATCTCAATCTGGTAAAGGTTTTACCGAGGAACTGATAAGTTGGTGTTTCAGAGTGCTACGCTAGGAATGTCACTTATTGCAGTTTCATGATTAGTGTCATTCATTACGTACGATAGGTGTGTAATTCTATGTTATGACAATTTTATCTTAAAAAGTGGATGGATGATAATTATATTCTAGTTGGACGTATAATATGTAATAATTATTGCTACGTAGCTTAGTGTGTTTGCAATGATGGTTCCTAGTTCCTACATATAAAATCACACTCAAGTAGGTACTGATGCTACATAAAATCGGCAGTGGTCGTATCGATTTGACGATTTGCATTTATGTGCTATGTATCATTTCGCACCACCGTGTTGATCTGATGATGGAGCGAGAATATGTAACTCATCAATTGACGGTGACTGGTAATAATAAGGCTTGTACTAAAAAAATGTTTTCATATAAACTTATTCAGCCTATGTCCGAGGACCGCAATTTCTCTTCACATCATCACAATTTACTGACTACTATACGAGTATTAAATCCGCAATAAATCAATATTTATTTGTGAAGAGAACAGCTTTTAGATATTGCGGTCATAAGTTGCGCATACGCACGCGTTTCTAACGGAAACGCGCATTAGCCTCAGTCACTCACATCACACGACACACCTCGCATCTGCAACGCTCGTCTATGGTTCCGGTGTGTTCTCCACAGCCGTCTTTATTGCCCATTTCGCTTTCCTTCGCCTGGTATACGGCATTGTTACCACCGTTCAAAGTTTAGTACCTCCTGCACGGCTATCACATGACGGGTATCACAAGACGGCCGCGACATACTCTCGAGCTCTCTCGCACTATCCGTCTCTTTCCAAGTGGTCTAATTAGAGAGAGACGGATACGTATCACACCCGTGCAGGACGGCCCGCGAGCTGTGTCGCGGCGACATAGGCTATCCGTCGTTTTTAGGGTTCCGTACCAAAAAGGTAAAAAAGGACCTTATGGTGCGACTCTGTCCGTCTGTCCGTATGTCACAACGTTCAATCTCTCAGGTACTACGGAAGCTATCAATTTGAGATTTGGAGCAAATGTTAAGAAGGTATACGTGTATGCAAAATAAAAAGAAAATGTATACATTTTTATTTTCTGTGTAAATGACGAATTAAAAATTCAAAGTCTAGTTAATAGATCAAGTGGGCATCATATGAAAACCGTTTTTATATTTTTTCTACAGTGGTAATTTTTTTTATTTATTGAGGAAAATTAAAAAAAAATATGTAGTCCTCCGTTTCAGCTTGGGCAAACATTATTTCGTATGTCCGGTTGTCCCGCTGTCCGGCTGTCCGGCTCCTCTACAGATCGAATTTCTCTACCAATTCTCGTGTTGTCGATTCAGTTCTTGGAAATAAAATAAAAAAACTTATAAACACAGTCTCGCGAGTTCTACAGCTCACAGAGACGCTAGTAGTAGTTGTTCAGGATGACATAGACATACACATGTCGCTCCTATAATTAGAACGGTACTGAAAATTCCACTGATGAGATGAATTTAATAATTATTATGTGTAAATAAAAGTGAATGAATAGGTATTGTTCAATTGAAAGAGAAAACATTGACTCTTTAAGCTCTGAATATAACACCCATGTTATTATGATTCTCGATGTAAACAAACTTTGTTATGGTCAGAATAACCTCAGTGAATGAAAAATGCAAGTACCCACATGAATACAATACTTAATAACATTATTCAGGATGCAAGGCAGACGATCTGCACAATACACGGATGCGTTTCCTGCATCTACTGGCTACGGAGAACAAGGGAATTACAATAGTCCATCAGATAGTACCTATGCATGTTATAAGCAACACGCGTATTATAATGATTTGAGTATACCTACTGTGTAAGTTATATGTTTTTATTACGAGCCAAATAGTGACTTCATTTGTCAGAGAGGTTTGTTTCAGAGAGGTAGGGCACAGCGGAATGTCATCTCGCTCGTATGTGGAGCAGCCCAACTGGGGAAGTACCTCCACCTTACAGAAGACCGCAACCATAATAGCACCACTGCTTTGTAGTGTTGTTATATTATTGCATGCTATGAAATATGTGGTGTTGTGTTCCTGGTGGTGAGTAAGGTCGCCAGAGCTCCCTAGGATGCGCTGTGGGCTCGGACAAGAATAGGTCTACGGTCTCCCCCGCCTGTCGTAGAAGGCGACTAAAGGGGGTCATCGGGGTCGCAGTGTTTCTGGCGGGGGCCGGGGACCTAAAAACCCCAGGGAAGGCGACCATCATCATCCTAGGACGAGCCAAATGTGGCGAGGCGCGAGGAGGGCTCCAGTGCGTTCAGTATGAGATCCTGGAGTCCTCCGCATGAGAGCGCAGATGCCGGCCGCCGCGCCGTGGAGTTTTTAGTGGATAGAAATACCACATATCCCAGTCAGCCCCCGATGATTGGGTACCTGGTTCGCAGGTTTTCTCCACGTAAAAAAAAAAAAAAAAAAAAAAAAAAAGGATGCGCTGTGTTGGGAGTGAGGGACCTGCATGTCTCTATCTGCCAACACAGCGAATCCTCAAGTGAATAAAGGGTCGGCAACGCGCTTGTGATTCTTCTGGAGTCACAAGTGTCCATATTAGGCGACGGAATTAGCTTAACATCCTGGATTCGAATCCCGGTAAGGGCATTTATTTGTGTGATGAGCACGAATATGTGTTGCTTAGTCATGGATGTTTTCTATGTATTTATTTATCTATATAAGTATGTCATTCTTCGTCTAGTACCCAAAGTACAAGCTTTGCTTAGTTTGGGACTAGGTCAATTTGTGTAAGATTGTGTGCCTAGGTTGATTTGTGAAAGATTGTCCTTTAATATTTATTTATTTATTATTATTTATTGTCCACAAATATTTATTGTTTATTATTATTATTATAGTCTGGATAGATATATATATTTTAGACGCTCTACCTATATTAACTTGCCGTGTACCAGTATGGGCAAATCTTGCAGGTCAAATTTAATCTTCCTGGAGCCCAATCGAGTTGAAATTTTGTAGTTAGTACGAGTAGTTGATGATAGTCCAAGAAAAAGTACAGTTGGGAACAAAAGCTAGTTGCAAAAATTAAATTTTTGACAGTAACTAATTTGTGGTTCGTTAACTATGTGTTTGATACAAAAGCCTAAATTGTGGTTTCCTTAGTTCCGTATCAATGTAATCAAATTTTGCATGCATTTTCCAACCTATCCAACCCAGGTTTCATAGGCAAACTGGGTTGGATAGGTTGGATGATGGGAAAGACCCCAATTTGATACCATCAAATTGACCTGATGATGGGCCCCGAAAGTGGAACTCTTCAATGCCTAACTGAAAATGAAATGTTTATAAAAAAATATTTACACAAAATACAATCTAGAAACGACAGAAGCGCAGCTATAATCAATGAAAAACATCAAATTCATGGACGTTATGCTTATAAGCGAAAACATGTTTGCAATTAAAATTAAACTCAATAAAACCTTCTCGGCAAATCTCATAGAACAAGGTCCAGTCGTGACTCTGGCCATCTACAAATTGTCTATGCTAGGTGAAAGTATCAATGTAGGTGTGAGAATATAACCGTAACGCTATCTGTGCTTAAAGATGTTCCATATTAGGTCCAAGTTATTATTGTTCGATAAATTTCAAATGGATTGGGTGAAACCGGTCGTGGGGCTTTAAGGATTCTATTGTAACTTTCAAAACACCGTAACTTATATGAGTGTGTCAGTTTTCAACGCAAGTATGGAGATAAGTAGCTAAGTATTGTGTTGAAAGCTTCAAGGATCACAAAGAATGCTTTTAACTTTTTAAAGGCCCTTAATTTTCTCGATTTTTTGGATACATCCATCATTCCTTATCGAAAACTTCTTAAAAGCAGGAGCGTGTTAAGTTGGTGAACTTAAATTCCCCAAGTTTCAAAATAGATTTATTGCATCTTAATCACATCGTGATTAAGAAACAATTTTGAGTAAGGTAAGTATCACTTAGCAGTAGCTTCTATTTGAATGTTAACATTAAAAACAGTTTTACGCTGAGCCACTAAATGGTAATGGAAGTATGGAAGCGACATTTCCGAAGCTTCGTGAGGTCGCTGACCCAGAAATTGTAAACAATAAAAACTCAGGTGAACACCGCCACGAGCACACCACTCGCTTTTTAAAACGAGGGATAAATTCCATAATCTCCAATCTGTAGCCAATTAAACGAAAGACGGCTTTGTCTAATGTTATTAGGGTTTACATTTCATTGGACATAAGTTTGTTACATTTATTTTTGAAGGGTTTAACAAATTGTACCAGTGAATACCTTGTAGGCTTATGCGGAATTCTCAGATGGAAACACTATGATTTTAACAATTCAGATTAAACTATTACAAAAAACGAGGTTCCTTTAATTCTTATAAACGACAGAATTAATAAAATTGTTAATAATAGGAAACACTTCGTTTTGTCAAAGTGGCCGGAACAAGTAGGAAAAGTCCAACCACCGTAAAATAATACTTATCATCTGGGTCATCGACCCCGTTCACTAAAACGGTCATGCCTCTATAATCGAAGGACTTTCCTTCGCCCACACAATTCAGTGCAAGACTACGAAGACGTAAGAATAAAATAACATTCGATACTGTGAATTTTAATTTCGAAATGTAAATTAATAGGAAATCGGCCGGCATAGAGTTGACCGGTGAAATATCTTATCTGTAGGTAGGTATTAAAATTTTCATGATCACACGATTTAGTAGTTAGTCGTAAAGACGTAAGTAGCAAAAAATTTGGTTGTCTATAAAGTCGGTTTACGGACGATAAATTTACGTGAACAGGGACAGAAACGGGACAGGACAACGAGTCATACTTTTCCGTGCGTGCTGCCGGTGTTCATCGATTTATAAGACGTTATCACGTCAAAAATGCAGTTCTGCGTTGGAAAATAATATTTAAACCATCAGCCATTTTAAAGTTATGAATAAGCTCCGGAAATAATGTTACTTTTACCTAGTACATACTATATACTGAAAAACCATGACAACTCGTTTAATTTCTTGTAGTTGATTTGGCGTCAGCTTTTTTACTAAAAGTTAAAGCATGTGACGCCCATCCGTTCTTCTACTCTGAATTGGAAGCAAGAAATTTGTAGTGTAGGACAGTTTATATTTTTTATTATAATTACAGTTTAACTATTAATTTGTGAAATATTCTATTGAGAAGCCGCCGTTGTATTAAACTTTCCAACGTAACAAATAACCATAGAGCTTATTGGCGCCATCGCTCGCAAGCGTACCACACTAATATAAATATTATAATTCTAATTGTCAACGTCCCAACGTCATTGTCTATGGAACCTGTTCGAACTTGACGATTACTCCACCGGTTTCAAAATCGCGATCTATAACTCTGAATCATTGGGAGCATTGTATTCAAATGAGTCGATGATTTAGAGCGAATCGTGAATGAAGTAACGCGGGCCAACGTAATATTAACGAATTAGTTTTACATGCTAGTTTAGTCGGTCTGTGCATAATTAAATAATATGTGGCAAAAAAGAGGACATACATAATATTCTAGCTCCAGGCCTTCGGGCTAGCACACTAGCAAAATGACGACTTTTATGCACATGTTTTATGTCCACAACCGATTTATAAAATTTTACCGTCATGAGCTAACATGGTATACCGTCATCCGCGTAAAATGTGGCCATTTATATGTCTTGCACATAAAACTATTTGTTTTACGTGCTAAGTTGCTAACATGCTCTTGATTTTGGCACATAAAACGTGACGATATGAACCGATGACGGACGAAATTTTATGTTAACACTTTGAAAACAATACAATTTTTGCAGGATTTTTGCAGGATTTCTGCGATTTCTGTCACAACACATACGGTTTCAGTTTCAAAACTCCTACCATCTCCTGAAAGAAATATGTAGCATTTAGAATTTTAGCTAGAACATGATTACTGAGTACAGTCGCCATCACATACATAGGTACACTTTAGGTGTTCAAAAATATCGGCACATGCACCCTAAGGCCTTGAAAATAGAGGTGTGTTCCGATGTTTGTGACGTGCTTGTTTGCTCCGATGTATGTGATGGCGACTGTACCTATAAATAAAGCAATGATTAAGATTATTTGCTTGTGTTGTAAAAAAAATATATTACACAAACAAACAAATACAAACTTACAAATATTATTAATTCAATTAAAAAGTTACATGTGTTTTGTAAATCTATTCGCGGGGCCGGATTTAAAGTAAATAAAAACAAAAACTATTATACGAGTAAGTAACAAAACTTAATACAGGAGCACAACTGTTTAGTAAACTGTGCAGTGCTTATCATTACTCTTTAATTAGGTAGTATTATAATGGACTTCTAACCATAGACTACTATTGAACGAACGAAATGGATGTAATAATTTTGCTACGTATATTTTACGCTATGGCATAAATATATGCTGCGAGATTACAATGTTAGCTAAGTAACGTGAAAATAGGCACAATCGTATAGTTACACGTCCGAACTTAATATATGTCCGATTAGTGTGCTAGCCGGGCAGACTATCTTGTTCAAATTTAACTGTACATTGCTGCTTATTTTTAAATCTCAGAGTTGCCAGGATTTGCTTTGCTTTAGATTGCTACTGGCTCGATTGGTTGGCCAGACTTTATTTTCAATCTTATCTGTAATCAGTATGGAAAGTGATATATTGTATGAATATTAATCTAAGAACCTACGTGCATGATTGATAGTGTTGCGTAGATTTAATAGGTGTTGCAAGATCAATTAAAACTGTGAGCATAAACCAAATATAGTTGCGAAAACCTAAAGGCTGTTGATGTATCATGATTTTTTTATTGGAATATTTATCTCTTAATATCCAAAACACCTATACAAATATCAAGGTTGGTCAATCTATATCGCAACAAATGACAACATTGACAAATCTTGTTTGACAAGCTATACCTTCTACCGATCAATATAAAATAAGATTTACAATATTATCTACATAATATATTAATAATAGAGTTAAGTTATAGTTAGTTACATGTCATTCATTACATTAATAGTACATTACTGCAGACGCCGGGAAAGAAGGGCTTGCCGGGTGAGTAGGTATATAGACGGCCGACCGGAGGGAGACCGAATAGTGATATGAAGCCGGCAAGCCCTTTTCACGGCGTCTGCAATAATGTACTATTAAGGGGATCCCATACGCCAATGACCTTCAATCTGAACCCCTTAGTTTTGTAATGTTTTTTGTAGCTTATCATATTAACAACAACAGTTTTAAGCAATATATTATCCCATATTTACTTCAAACATCACTGTCTTCGAGATATTTGGCATCAAAGTAGAACAATTTTAGACCAAAAAACAGGTTTTCTGGCCATAACTTTTGTCTTAATTAGTTTAATATCAAAACCCTACACACGTTTATAGAGACACCAGAGACGAACTCAAATATGTAGATTTCGTATATGTAACAAAAAAGGTGTTTTTTTAGACAATGTTTAAAAAAATCATAAAAAATAACTATTTATTTCTTTCAAAATATGGTACACCAAAATGGAGATTAAAGATTGAAGAATCGATAACCGTTTACTTTATAATTCTATCTGTAGTGCAAAAGTATTTGTATCGATTCAAAACTAGTCATAAATCAATGAAATTAATGTAATGAATGACATGTAACTCTATTATTAATATATTATGTAGATAATATTGTAAATCTTATTTTATATTGATTGTTGCATGTACCCCTAGTGCTTTTCTCAAACATGCAATAAAATAAATAAATAAAAAATCCTCAAATCAAACTACTTTTCATGGCTGAATGCCGTGATGCTGTGCGTCAAATAGTGGTATGAAAATTTTAAACAAATTACTTCCCGGCCTAGGCCTTCAATCTCGTATGAAATTTCTTTACAGTTCTCTCGAGTTGATCCGCCCGAAACGTGATAGTTTGAAGCCTGTTGTAACGCACATAAAGACGACATTTCATAGCATGTTTGAGAAAAACTTATTACTGTAATATTTAATGATTCTTTATAACTATATACAACACAGCATCACGGCGTTCAGCCATGAATAAATAAATAAATAAATATTAGGGGACAATCTTACACAAATCTACCTAGGCCCACGGTAAGCTCAATAAGGCTTGTGTTGTGGGTACTAGGCGACGATATATATAATAGATACATACATATAGATACTTATATACATATATAACATCCATAACTCAGGAACAAATATTCGTGATATACACACAAATAAATGCCCTGACCGGGATTCGAACCCGGGACCTCCAGCTTCGTAGGCAGAGTCACTACCCACTGGGCTACGGAGGCCGTTAAATGTTATCCATGCATGCATGTTAGCCATGAATGTTAATTTGATTTCTTGGAGTTTATTTATTTATTTCATTGCATGTTTGAGAAAAGCACTATACATGCCTGGCCGTGAAAAGGGCTTGCCGGCTTCGTATCACTATCCGGCCTCCCTAGGGTCGGTCGTCTATTATACCTAGGTGCTCACCCGGCAAGTCCTTCTTTCCCGGCGTCTGCAGTAATGTACTATTAGAACAGCTAACATTATTGTTAATGCGAGCTCAATAGAAGTGTTACTTGTGGGTTTACTATCAGCCAATCAATAATTGATGTTATTTTCTGGCTCCATCATCAATCACCTGATGAAGTCGTCTGAACTTGATAATCCCAAAATTGTTTTGTCATCTATATTATAAACAAACTGAAATAATTTAAAATCAATAGGTACGACGAATGGAAATAAGTGAAAATTGATTAGCAATTGATTATATCGATACTTATATTCTTATACCCTATTCCATATAATATTAGACAAATCGTGCGTTAATCGTCATGCAATTTCAAGGAAAACCATTTTGAAAAACATAAATATTTATTTTGATATGTTTGAAAAGCATTTACTAATCGAAATAAGTATAATTAGTACAATATTTTACTTTGATATCCTAGATAAAAGAAAAGTTTGTAAAAACTCAAATCAATGTTATTTGGAATCAGGTTGCTGATGAAGTTACATAGGAGGCATATATATAAGGCCAGTAAAAACCAACGGTTACAATGATTTTAGTATAGTATTAGTAAACGATACATGATACGCCTGCCAGTTCGTAACATGATTGCTCAGAACATATTGTTTTCCAAGTAACGATACGTAACAAATGATCAAATAAAATGTTGCCCGTAATAAAATGATAGCTATTACTTGTAATACTGGCCGCTTTCTCCGCAATATGGCGATATGCTTTGATATTTCGATTTTCAATTTCATTGTTGCGTAACTGACAATCGTAATGAGAGCATGTTTCGGCTGAATGTTCTATTATATTGTAAGAAAGAAGCGAACGATATTATCTTCTTCGTACATACGCTACAATACCCTACCAGTATTATGTTTTAACACGGTTTGATACTGGCCGGTTAATTAGATATTATGTTCCATTCTATGAACTCTTTTGTTCTTAAGTTTAATTAGCATTCGAAATTTGAAATAGTTACATATAGTAATCGTGTCCTTCCTTTAATAACTTTGTGTACCTATTATTATTTATTGCACAAGTACATATTGTATACGGAATATTTTTAGAGGTTACAAAAGTTTTTTTCGTTGGCCAATCTCCTAATAATAGAACTTCCATAAAAGTTATAAGAAGTCCATAAAATAAGAGTAAGAGTTGCGTTTTTATATTTTTTCGTCTAGTTCATTGCTCTTGGAGGCATCGACCAGATTTGATAGAGATCAGCCAAGACAAGACTATTGTCAGGCTGGTACCGTGACTCATTCAATAAAAAAAGTTTTTTAATAAGATAAGCCCGGTTATAATACAATTTGGAACCTACAAATGACATGCAGATTGCAGAATACTTTGACGAAGGTACACAGCCCCCCTATTCTGTAACCAGGGCTGTTATTCCCCGGTCACCCGTTACGAAACTAGACCTCTACCTAGTACCTACGCTTAATTACTACGCATCGCGGTGTCAAGGTATAATTGTGGGTGAGCGTTGAGGTGAGCTTAAAACAACTTACAGAATAGGGGGGCTGCTTTAAGCTCACCTCAACGCTCACCCAAAATTATACCTTGACACAGCGATGCGTAGTAATTAAGGGTAGGTAGCTAGGTAGAGGTCTAGTTTCGAAACGGGTGACCGGCGGGGTGAGCCGCATTAACGCGTAGCCCTGCCCCCCTATTCTGTAACTTGTTTTAAGCTCACCTCAACGCTCACACCACAATTATACCTTGACACCGCGATGCGTAGTAATTAAGGGTAGGTAGCTAGGTAGAGGTCTAGTTTCGAAACGGGTGACCGGCGGGGTGAGCCGCATTAACGCGTAGCCCTGCCCCCCTATTCTGTAACTTGTTTTAAGCTCACCTCAACGCTCACCCCACAATTATACCTTGACACCGCGATGCGTAGTAATTAAGCGTAGGTAGAGGTCTAGTTACGTAACGGGTGACCGGCGGGGTGAGCCGCATTAACGCGTAGCGAATAACAGCCCAGTACACTTGACATTTAGGTTATCCTATGTTAATCAATTTCACAAACTCATCACTCATCAGCCAACTAAAAGCGAACGCGCTTATTCTTTAACTATTACAATATTTTATTTTATGTCACCTACTGCAACTACTCAATTCGTATTAGTAATATTCGTAAAGATTAAACACAGGTGCAAGTATTTTTCGTTTACTCGTTGTTGTAATTCAAGGACTCGTAAGCTTTTCCTTACAACGACTATTGACTCAAACAAACCGTGGCCAAATGTTCAATGTCATATCTTGTATCCTTTGCCAGTCATGATTCTGCCAATATATTGCGCTGCGCTATTCTGTGGTTAACTTATTCAGTAAAAACTTAGATTGAGACTAAGATCGGGATGACATTCAGCCAGACATAGATTAGATTAGATTATTTATTTCATGATAAAAAATTACATTACAAATATGCATACATGTAAAAAAAATTAAAAATATCACAATCGTCAAAAAAAATTAAGATATAATATTAAGACAATGTCTACAAATGTACACAAGAAAGAGAAAATAAACAAAAAAAATTGAACAAATTTAAGTCAACCACTATACTTCGATTTTTTTAGCATTAGAAAGACCTTTACAGAAGTAAGTGAAAGGTTTTTTATAGAACACGTTTTACGATACCTGCCGTAAATGCGGCAGAATAAGTGGAAAACTATGAAAACATTTTTTAAAGCATATAAGACGATAGCAAAATGTGTAATTTGCATTTACTTAAAAGGATTATTTAATAATACGGCATTAATATTTTATTTGCGTTATTTTTAATGTATCGCAAAAAAATTGCATGATAAAAAACCCAGAGAAGCAGAGGTTTCAAACAAACGGAACGTTTTAAACGCATAAACTGCGACTAAATTGAAGAGATCGTGTCCCACATCAATAAGAGTTTAGCGTTTTGACATTTGCAATCGGTCGGATAAAATGTCCGCCATTACATTGTTCATGTTTGTTTTTAAACGTCACTCTCATCTCGTATGTCATGCGAATGCAAGTTCGATACTTTGTCATTATCCTAGAATCTTGTTGTTTTGAGTTTTTAAGTTTCATTGTTTTCCGTTAAAGTTATTTGTTATTGTTGTTGTTATTGTTATTATCTTTCGTCGATAGTGCGGTTCAGTTCAGGCGCCTGAGTGCGGCCCTTACTCTGATACTACTAAATAATAACTCCTAATGACTACAAGGTTACATCGCACTAGTGTGTGGTGGACGAGGTCGGCAAAGCTTCAAATTAAGCTAAAATAGGTTCTACTTACTTATTTCAGAGAGACCACTTGATATGCATGCATTTTAAGGTTAAAACCACCCAATTCAGTGAAGTGAAAGGTTAGGTTAGGAATAGTTAATAATAATATATATATAATATTTACAAACCTAAGTGATAGGAAATGTGAAATCATTGATAAGTACCTATGATGTAACAAAGAAAAATACACAATAATTTAATATTTTATTATTAACTTCTGAAGAAACAGGTTTACGACACCTGCTTCTTTGTTTATCGAATTTCTAATGCTAAAAAAATCGAAGTATAGGTATCGTCTTTCAATTTACAATATTAATGTGCATAACAGACCGTCTTGAATTTATGGCCAGCGTGTAAATGTCAACCTTTAACACATGTGTAAATGAATAGGTACAAAACGTAACAATGTTGATATAACAGGATCTTGTTACATTGTCATACTAATAATTGAGTAATGGTGTTTTATAATGAAGCGGGAAAGTCGTGTGCACGGATTGGAATATAACTGTTCTTGTAAATATGTTTTACGTCCAGCTGCAAATTAAGTTGTTAGTGTAAATAAAACGAAACTGTTATAGTTTACTACAAACTTCAACGTCAGTTTATGCAAAATAGTCATCGTGAGGCTCTATTTCGAGTCGCAAATCGGAATTTTACAAGAAACATATTGGGTAAAACGCTCACGCGGTTTATTATGTAAATATTAATTAAATAAATATATATCTTTTTGTGCGCGACGCAAAAAAATACTTCTAACTATGTAGTTTTTTTTTCTGTTCTGATTCCATATCTAACTCAGTCTCACTCGGATCATTCAACCTTAGGTCTGGATCAAACATACCCAGCCTGCTGCGCTGCGGTGGCGGTGAATAGTAAACCTGCATCACACTGGCGCGGCCTGCGGTGGCGGACCATTGTAAATTTGACAGCTAATGACAAGATTTCTATTGTCCGCCGCGGCCAGGCCGCTCCAGTCTGTGAGAGGCTTTATATATGCAACTGTAAACCTGACCTCCAAAGAGTTCAACGCTTAAACCATAGACAAATTTCTCCAACCATAAAGGATCGAATGTCAAGTTCAAAATAAGCTATCGACGCGTCAAAATGTAGATAAATGCTAATTGAGACGAAAACGGTATGCAACGCCAAACCTGTGGCTGTAGGTCAGGAATCGCGTTGATTTGTAGGTTAATTAGCCATCTTGTTTTGCATTCACCCTTAAAAGGTTGTAAGTGACATGGTTATTCCAGTAAAATAAACCCATTTGTGTGTGAACCCTTCCTGGTCCGGTACTGTTAATTTATTAAAGACATTGCTGCACTAGAATCGAATACTTAATTGTTTAGTTGAGTTGCAAGCCGAGTAAAGTGTAAGAATGTGACTGATTAAATGTGAACATTGAGGCTTACGAATAGTCAATCCAAACAGACGACTTTAAATAATTTGCGAATAATATGGTTACGTTTCTCTCTTTATAAGGCCATAAGCGTGACATTGTTGGGTAACAAACAATGCAATATAAGAAAACTAGGTTTTTTGAATAAATACAAATACGTCAAAAAATAATTTGAAACGCACTGACAATGCAACAAACACTGCGAACCTGTTAAATAAAAGGAATCAACGTAAATTAACGATCAATATAAGGAAAACTAGTACAATATTTCTCTTTTACTCTTATTTAGGTAAACGTGGAATCAGAATACTAATGTTATATGGAAGGAGACAGTTATTTTTTTATATTTATGCATTGAATGTTTAATAAGCATACTGGATCAGCATCCAACCGAGTCAGTATCAATCAAATCAAAGACACCTCATTGCAGTACGACAACATTTTCCAACGGTATAATCTTGCTCGTTCCACCCAGCCGACTCTACTGTTCCGACTTTACAACAAAAAGTAGGTAATGTTTTTGCAACATAACAAAGCTAAACGTTCTAAAATACCTTGCCTTGACCTTTCTCGTTTCCTCGTCACTAAATAGTAAACTGATCTGAAAAGTTCAGTTAAAAAGTACGATGCGTATTCCAGTTTTGTTCATCATAGAAAACACGTACGTCTATGTGGATAATAATCTTGTATGTTAGTCTCAAGGACAGTTATCGTGTATGATCAAAGATTGTATTTAGTCGTTTCAACTGCAACCTTCCGTTGGAATTGGTTCGCCTCATAAGGAAATGTTGTTTCGGAAGTACAAATATCTTGGTAAAGTGGCAGAGCTAGAGCCAACAAAATAGCATTATTATTAGCATTAGCTGGTGCTATGTATTAAAGATTACAAGGGAGTTTTAACATGGTTGATGCACGTGCAACATATTCGAATGGTCCTAGATGGCAGATGTTGTAGATCCCACTTACCTACCAAATTGATTACGTATAACTGTTCTTTAAAAATTAGTTATCAACAAACCTCGCTCCTTTTCTCACCAACTTGTTTAAAAAGGTAGTTTAAAGCCGCCACAGAGCCTATCTTTGCCAGTACCAGACCCTAGATTCCTTTAAAAATATGTATGCCATAACTCTTATCGGTAATTCCTGTATGTATTTAGGGCTCAATTCGTTTCCGAATCATCTCACACATTATAATCTAAAATGTTCGCGGGCTCTTTCTGTTAGCGCTGCATGTGTGGAAATGGAAACGAGCGAGCGAAACGGATCGAAATGTGATTCATATCGAAAACGGCGGAGAAAAATATGCCTCCGTATTGACACGTATCAAGTGTTCACGTGACCTCTAAAAGCGAAAGAAGCAAGTGCGCACGCCGCTGCGCTCGCGCCATTACCGCGCGCTACATACGGTGAGAAAGTGACCGCACCGCATCTTAGTGCAGATTCACCGCAGCCGCAGCCAATATTCGAAATTGTGTCGGTACAACGCAACGGTGGGATATTCAATCAAAATCGACTAGGGTGTGGAATGAAAGCTTTGTTGTATGTTTGTCCTGGTTGTTTTTACGAACTCATTTAACCGATTATGAAAGGTCAATCACGAAATTAAAAAAAAAACATCCATAAAACTCCTAATGGATATGTCGCCATAGTTCCCATTATTATATGCTTCCCAAGATATAAATATTGGCTTAGCCGGTAGATATTCAAGATTACATGATGTTACTATTATTTAACGTAATTTGTTACTGCTATACAATTATCAACTGTTCACTTTGATAACATAGTTATTATCGCATTTTTATAATTTTCTGAGGCAACTTTTCATTTCGTAGTCGCTCTCAGGTAGGGTTGCCATATGGAAGAATTAAATGTCCTGACAAAAATCCGGACATCACCCTAAAAATCCTGACATTTCTTGTAACAGAGATTTGGCGTAGCTTGAACGACGCACCGGCGGCGCGCTGCGCTCTGCGGTGTACTGCGGGCACTGCGGCGCTACAACGAACTTCGAATCTCGAACTTCGTATATCTCCGTCTCTATCGCACTTATGGTTTATGGTACTCGAGCGACCGAAATGGAAATATACGAAGTTCGAGATTCGAAGTTCGTGGTAGCGCCGCTGCGCCCGCGCGCGAAGCGCGAATCGCATCGCAGCTGCTCGCGTAGTTTAGTCGCCTCGTATGTTTCGTGTTGATTCATTCCTAAAAGTCCGGACACTTGCCAAGTCCGGCCGCAATCCGGACAAAGGGTCAAAATTCCTGACATGTCCGGACAAATCCGGACGTATGGCAACCCTACTCTCAGGGCTCGTTGGTCACGCACGGGACAGGTTATAGTAGTTAAACGTATAACTTAAGTAATTAAATTATTATTATTAGTAAGGAAATTAGAAATTCTAATTTGACTTTCTCAAACCGCATCGCACGTGGCGACAGTAAGTAAGCACGTTACGATAATATGCGGCGATGAAGGGAAATATAGACATTTGACTGTACCCGACAGACATATGAATCGTTCACCTCTAGTCTGTGGTCAAATCGCTCATTATAACCAGTAGAGAAAATTACGAATATTATGACAGAAAGAGACGACATGCGGGCTACGATGGTTGTGTTTTTCTCGTGACAGTGACTAGATCAACAATTCGGCTGTTCCTTACGTTTGATAAAAAACCGGCCAAGTGCGAGTCGGACTCGCGCACGAAGGGTTCCGTACCATTATCAATAAAAATATTTATTTTATTCTGTTTTCAGTATTTGTTGTTATAGCGGCATCAGAAATATCATCTGTGAAAATTTCAACAAGGTGGCCGATCTATTGCCTGATAAACGATAGCTTACTTACATCTGATACTAGCCTTCAAATCATAAATCATAAATTTATTTCGTAAAAAAAAAGTACAAATTGCTACTTACATTTTAATTTACAAATTTGTATGGTGAAAACCAAAAGTAAGTGTCAACTGACCCCCGTACTAGTTTGCACTGTGTCACGGTGGGTCAGGATTCACCGTACTTATAGAGAGAGAGAGCGACAAAATGGGTCACGCGAAAAAGTGACTACGCGATTATCGCAAGTTCGCGCGAATTTTACTTGCGCGAACGCGCGATCACACATATTGGACCCGAATAGGTGTCCTAATTGACAATCGCGCGATCAATTACGATACCTATTCGAGTCCAATATGATTGATCGCGCGTTCGCACGAACTTGCGATAGTCGCGTAGTCGCGTTGTATTAGGACGATCCCTTATGATCGTCAAAACTACCGTTACCACAGAGTACATACAATTAAATCGACCAATGAACATGACTTTCCTCAGTAGGCAGTACCATTAGCTGAGCTAACGACCTGTGGCACCTTTCCCCAGCATGCGTGAATAAACAGTGACCTAAGGAAACAATGCTGGTCTGTAATGACGGACATACGCTTTCGTTTAGCGCTTCGAAAAACGCCCCTGAAGAAAGAAAAGAAAATGGCGGATACTGTTTAGTCTAGTTTTCTTTTCCGCAATAGGGGATTTATGAGCTAAGTATATGTAGTTTCCACATAGTTTTTTAGATTATCTTAGCTAACGTTTAATGGAAACATAGCTTAACTGTAGTGGAAAAGCATTTATATGTGCGCGATAGAAATCGTGAAACATTAACAATAATTGAAAATAGTGTTTTATTTCATACAAATTAAATTGAAAGTTGATATAAATTACCTACATTATGTCGTAAGCATGTAAACGTAAATAGTAAATAATTATTTCCTTTTTCACCAAAATAAGTAATTTTCTTAATCTGCAAATTTATGGCGTTCTTGTAACGGAAAAAGTGTCCATAGGCTACGGTAACTGCTTAACATCAGGCAGGCCGTAAGCTTGTTTGCCACCGTCGTTGTATAAAAAAAAAGTAGTACATTGTCTAACGAGGGGCGTAAGTGGAATATTGCAAACGAGAGTCTATCAGAAGCCTGACGCCTAAAGCGGAGGTCTTTTGATGACTCGAGTTTGCAATATTCTTACGCCCGTGTTATACACAATGTTATTCATCACATTTGCGAGGAAATAAATAACTACAAAAGACAGAAAAATATATGTTTCATACAAGCGCACCATTCAAAAATTTACGAAATTGACAACTTCACTTCCAGAGCAGTCCGAGTGGAGCGCGCAGCTTCAATAGATTTTCTTTAACCAATCAGATTACACACAAGCTCATAACTCCCTAGGGAGTTATAAAAATCCATAACTCCTGCGGGAGGAAAATCGGCTGTATTAGCTGCTCTATACACCTGCCTATAATACACCCTTTACGAGCAAGTGTGATGAAAAATAAATTAAGTATGAACTAAATCGCAGAAAGAGTTGTAATTTCTGTAAACAATAAAACTTGGCTTGACAAGCTGTGTAGATGCAAATAGTTCAAGCAATAGCCATAAGACAACTGATCGATCATACCTCAATTTACAACACATTAAACGCAAATAAGTCACTGTACAAGAAAATGAGAGAAAACCTATTGTAAGATATCAGTAACGTGGTGTGAAAGTGTGGTCGTGACGGCTCTGTTGGCCCACAGGCTGGTAAGTAATTGCCTTATTAGCACGGGGATAATGTTTACCTCACTTTACGCAATGTAATAGATCTCATTTTAATAGATGACATTTATGTCATTTATCTATAACTGACGTGTGCATAATGCCGTGCTTAGACATGATTAATTTGTCTCCTAACGAACGAGCATTCCATTGGACGATGGATCAAATCCAATTCAAATAGGTAGGAGATTTTTTTTTTATTATCAGGGTTTTAAAGTCAAACTTTGCTAGAACTCTGAAACCCACAGGTTTCAGAGTTCTAGCTGGAAACGCACAGACAGCGGTGGCGGCGCGGTGCGGTGCACAGAATACGCGCCGCTCTATGCGGATCCTTTCATATTGCTCGAGCATTACAACCGGTACCGCCTCCGCGCCGCACCGCACCGCGCCGCTCCGCTGTCTGTGCTGTGCATTTCGGCCTTTACCGTCTGCATACGTTATTTTATTGTCTACTAGTGTTCTAGTCGAATGAGTTTCTGCTTATCATGAATCAGTTCCGACATTAATTTTCAGGCCAATGTCGCGATTTGACAAATAAAACACACGCAACCAACTCGTATCCCGATTGGTCGAGCGTCGAGCATGCTCTGCGAACAATGTGAACTTGTTAAGAATTGTAGAATTGAATAAACGTTGTAATTTGTGATTTCTACACCGGCCAAGGCGACCGAAACCTGAACGAATCGCGATCACGCAACGCATGCACTATCAATTTCAGCTTATATAAAATGTTCTGACCTGTTAGATTAATTGCAATATTGAAATTTAAACTGTGCGACCGATTGTCGCAATTTTTTGAATGCGTGAGAAGGTAAGATGGATATTGGATCGCTAAATAGGTACATACTTGTGACATGATTGGATAATATAACAACCTCAGAGCATAGAATACTAGAGAGAGGACAGGACGCCGGCGGCCGTGTCGCAGCTGTATGCTCAATGGGCATACACTGCCATACTGTGCACGCGTGCTGATCGCAGAGAATATTACGTTTTTTCCCAAAATGCCTGATATGATGCGCGTGTATTGTCAAATAAGCGTGTAGGTATACAAGTGTGTGTGTTTTAGATGTGTGCGTGCTTTGTCTTGTCAATTACTTGGGCGTTGTGTGGGTTAATGTACTTGCGACAGGCTCACTCTATACAAATCGGCCACCATGTCCGATCTCCTTATATTCATACATCTGTGATAACAACGAATAGATATCAAGTGTATGGCCATGGTTTCATCCAATGACAGACCACTATTAATGTGACCTCTAAAAGTTATATCTGGTAAGTTTTTGAAAATGCACGGGTAGAAAGCGTTTTCGGAATGGAACACGCATAAACGAAACTTGTCATGTTTCTAGTCTGTTTTGCCACAATTGTAATTGTAACCTATATAATAGGGGTAAGGGTATACGTAATATAATAATTGTATTAGATATGAGCTGCTTTTGTTTTGAATGCGTGACTCATATGAAAAAAACTAGTTGTAAATGGACACTCGTTTGTTTCTTGAACAACGGGGTATAAGTTTCATAACTTAGTCGCGTGGTCTAAACACGTAAATTTAACCTTACTTTTTTATAAAGACTCAACTGACTTGCATATCGTTTTATTTACTGTACAGAAATTGTATGCACTCCATTTCCATGGTCCATTTACAGCCCATTGTCGATACGAGTGGTATCATTATACTGTACAGAATCAATTGTAACGGTCCGCGAAGACGCGCGCGGCAGTATTGTTGGATCATTCTGCGACAGTAAATATACTCATCAATTCATATTCAATCTGTGTATTAGTGTTTCCTGCTCTCACCTATTTGGTTACGTACAAGCTAGAGCGAGAGCGTCGTTATCAAAACGTTTCTCATGAAATTGAAGGTGAATTTGGCGGTGTGATTATTGCCCCGCTTCAATGAGATGAGAGGAACAAGATCTTCGATATGCAGCGCTGCATATTATATTGAAGACTTATTCGATAAAGAGATCTTTCGATTCTACCTTCTTCTTCTTAATTTTCACTCTTGGCAGAGTGTTTGTGGTCATCATTTCTTTGTGATGAGCCACACGTACGTAACATGCTCGATATCGAACAAAAACGTCAATCATGTCTCTGTGTGAGGAAGGGGACGTATAACGTAGCATAAGATCTCTCGGCCTCGGTCTCCATTTAAATAAATCAGAACTATTGCAACCTTCTTATTATTCTTGAAAATATTGTGAAGATGTGGCTAAGGTACAGTCAGGGGTATTAAGGTGGTTCGATTGCCATACAAAGCGTTATTTGACATTCGCAGGCTAACGGCGTGATATTTTAAGAAACTTATGTAACAAACTTTCATCAATTGGCTTCCCATTTGCGCCAAATTCCCCCTTTCCTAGAATAAACTTGTATCAACAAGATTAATTTGAGAAAAATAGTTTTCCCAAAATATCACGTGACAAACCAATTTCTCAAATTAATCTAGTTTATACAAGTTTATTCTTAGTTAGGAAAGGGGAAATTTGGCGCAAATGGGAAGCCAATTTATGAAAATTTGTTACATAAGTTTCTTAAAATATCACGCCGTTAGCCTACGAATGTCAAATAACGTTTTGTATGGCAATCGAACCACCTTAATATACGTACATAAAAAAGGACATAAATAACTGTACACGCCTTTATGACATTGACAATAGAGTCCTGTACAGATATTTATGTCCTTATTTATGTACGTATATTAATACCCCTGACTGTACTATACAAAGTAATACCTAATTTAAATATAGAATGCTATCAGATGTGTATTATAAAAATAGTACCTATTTATTGGGAGCATTGTCAAACATCGCTTAGGTACGACACCACGGGTCTTTGACCGCACAGAACGCAACAGATGTTAAATCTACCTCGCGACGGATTACGAGTTACGTTCCGTAGTCATTGGTCTACCTTAACCCTGCTTGTGCCATCTGCGCTTCGTCGCGGTCTCAGCAGGGGGTCTATTCTGAAACACCTAATACGAAACTTTGGTCACACAATTCCTCTCTCTTTTCAGTTAACGAATAAAGAAATGACTCCAGACTCTTTACATTTTATCGAACAAATCGGAGACGATCAGTCTTAGAAGGCATTAGAACTAATGATTCAGAGGATGCCATAATTATTATTAATCATAGTGGAAAATAAACACTATATATTAGCGCACATTTATGTGATATACTTTATTATCTTAACTCTACAATAAAAGACCTAGAGCCAACATAGTACCTACCCCAATTTCACCTTCTTGCGGGAAATTATTTCAGAGATAAATCTATCTTATGTATTTTCAGTAGGATCGATTATCTTTACACTGAAATCCAATAATCGTTTGTAATTTGGAATTGCAACTGACAAACAGAACTTTGTAATTTATAGTATTAGCATGGATCCAGTAATAGCCACTCCAAGACATCGGCTGCGCCGGAGTTTCGCGGACGTCATTTCCGCTGATCCGAGCTATCATTACACTGATACAGTTACATACCTATATGTAATCGTAAATATCAAACTGTTAAACTAGAATGTAGCGTATTTTACAATTTTACTGGCAATTTCCGTACCCTGGATTAAGTTGTAAAGATCGTAGAGTTACTATGCAACAAGTTAATCCTTCTTGTTGTCATGCTAGCTCAGCTGATATTTGTATAAGCTTTTTACATAATATATATTTTTATTTTTTTTAGACAACGACGGTGGCAAACAAGCTTACGGCCTGCCTGATGTTAAGCAGGTACCGTCGACTTTGCCGACCCTTTATTCACTTGAGGATTCGCTGTGTTGGCAGATAGAGATATGCAGGTCCCTCACTCCCAACACAGCGCATCCAAGGGAGCTCTGGCGACCTCCCTCACCACCATGAACACAACACCACATACTTCATAGCATGCATACATATAGCAACACTACAAAGCAGTGGTGCTATTATAGCTGCGGTCTTCTGTAAGGTACTTCCCCAGTTGGGCTGCTCCACATACGAGCGAGATGACATTCCGCTGTGCCCTACCCCTCTCTTAAAATATCAGTTATAATCAAATAAAAATAAACATACAATGAATCCTGAAAATAATATACTTTTTTGAGGACAGAAATCTGAATAGCCTGATAAGATAAGTAGGTAAGGTATCTGTTGCCGCTAAGATCTACTTGTAGGTATAGGTGCATACAGCATCACTCTTACTCATTTAATAATCAAAGTTATTTTTTCTCTCAGTGTTTAAGTCATTCAACATTTTATACTTTCATACATTTTTTGTATTATAAATTAGAACAGAATGTGAGAGAAATTAGTGAAAGCAAAGATATATTTTAACGAGTAAAAAGCATTTAACAACAAATTATATTCTTAAGCGTTTTCAACATATGCTAATTGGATAGTGTTAGTTACGTAACCGTTATCACATTAGATCAACAATCTCAAATGAAAACACAACAATATCCAATATCATTGTTGTTTGGCAAACAAGGACAGTAATAATTATAAACATTTCCATAATAAATGGAGAGCACAATCGAATACAAAACAAACAATCTATCACGGATTACACATGCAAAGAATTGTTATTATTTATCCATTCATTCAATTGTGTTCCATAGACTATACGAGGTCATATGTCAAGAGGTGAATGGGCGACCTGAATGTAAAGGCGTTTTTTAAGATATCGGCGGGAAATGAATCATTCGGTCTTTATGGGACTCCGTTAGGGACATAAAGTGTTTTTACTGTTTTTGTATTCGCAACAAGGTGATGTTTTTGGAATCTAATAAAGCTTACCTATTTATTTTGTTTACACGCAATTCAGAAAGAATACAAACATTAATCGGCCAAGAGCAAAGCTTAAGTTGAGTACGCATTAAGTTGCGCTAATAACTAATGCTGATTGTACTATCACATAATCTTCGGTGAAATTATTAGACGCCTATACCTTGCCTACGAATAAAAACGTGTGCATTGTAATATTCCACTTTCAAAAAGATAATTTAATTGTGCTAAGTGTTCATGGTCACAAGTAACACGTCGTTTCGTGACTGCATTCTTATCTCGTCTCTAGTATTACGTGCGATATCACCTATCTCGAGTGCATTATCTGAAATAATGCCAGCATCAACAGATAAGAAAATAAGAACGTCTTACTTTCACTGAAAACGTTTACTTATATCGAATTAACGTAAACAATCAATTTGGCTGTTGAGTTCATTCTTTATTTGAAACCCGTTTTTATAAAAAGGTGAAGAAAGTTAACTGCAAATACAACGTGTTCCCGGGAATTTCCGTTAATTGCAAGGATGCCCCCTTAATTGCATGCCCCATTAAATTGCAAGGGGGCATAGTTTAGGCAGTGGTATCTTAACTCCTACTGTAATCAAGATATTCAATGTTTAATTTAATCAGTTTTGCAGATTTAACCAGTCGACGTCATATGTCACAGTTAAGAGCCATTTATCTTAACTGTATATATACAGACATATGACGTCACAGTTAAGAGTCTTTAAATTTTGTAAGGCTCCTATACACTACAAGAAGGTTTACAAAGTGAGTTCAGTCGATATTACATATTTTTTTACAGACATATTTTTATTTCATATATTTCAAGGCTCTTGTACAATAAGACAATATCCGTTAATGCTACATTAAATTATCTTGTACTTACAAAAATCGTTTTTTTATTTTTTTTACAAAACATAAATATGCTAATTGTTTTCTATATGTACTCTGCTAATTGTTTTCTATATGTACTCTGCACCATGCCAAAGTTAACGGAAATTGCAGCATTGGGAGCACCCTGTATAGATACTATGTTATTTGAAGTCACATTCATAATTATAAATAAAAATAAGAATCATTTATTCGAGACATAAACATAACAACTTATAACAATAATTTACTTTATCTATCCAAATATCATAAACCCTCCATGATGCGTTCAAGAACCGCACATTATGACCACCATAAAAATAGACTGTTTTGTTAGAACAAATTTCTTATCTGTGTAAATGTTATTATTGCTAAATAATAACATCGATTTCGATAATATCATTTCATTCAAATTTCGAACGTCTCAAAAACAAAGTGATTTAACCTCTATTTTAATATCAGTCGAGATGACGTTTAGTTCGAAATGAATTGTCAATTTGCATACAAATTTGACAAATGTCGCACGTAAGTAAGATATCGAACGATATGACAGTTGGATCCGACTCTAGTTAGTCTCCGAATTAAAAAAGAACTATGACCCCGCGATGCCGGTCATAATATGCGGCTCCTAAATGCATCATGGAGGCTTATGATATGTGGATAGATAAAGTAGTGTATGTAACTAAACATAATTAGGCATTAAGATACTCGTGTGATGTTATTAATAATAAACCCACACTCGTATTTAATGCCCTTCATTATGTACAGTCACATAAACCACTATTAAAGACAAAGTTTTAACCGACTTCAATTCCAGTATTCCGCTTAAAGTGTGCCTATAAAATTAAAAGAGGTCGCTCGACTTCTCCAGGCGTCTTTGATTAATCGGGTAACATACCTACATAAAAAATAAAAGATTCCGACGAATTGAGAACCTCCTCCTTCATTGAAGTTGGTTAAAAAAGAGTATCAGACATACTGTAGTGTGTCACAAAACGGTTCCGTCTCAGTATAATGCTGACATTGCTGCCTTCACTGATCTTCCGATGTCAACCGTTGAGTCGAGTGATCTCACAATTTTCACATAAAGCTTTACGTTCATTAAAACTATCACATCGTGTAAATGTCATGGCGTCAGGGCCGGAGAATAATTTACTTAATTGATTTAGTTTGATCAAAAGCGATTACGTCAGTTAAAATTTAGCATCTTCGCTGATTATCTATTTAATTTCCGCCGGTCAAGGCAACAGCAGTCAGATAAATTACAATATTTAAGTGAATAAAAAATTGCGTCCACGTTTAGAGCATTTCTCGTCTTTCGTATTAATATGAATTCTACCCTTGAGTATTCATAATAAAATGTACATCAAAACACACGATGAGTTTTGAAAGCACAATTATTAAGCCGCGTTGTATTCAGCGGGCGAGTAGAAAGTTCTTTACGAGCAGACGGACGGAGTGAATGACAGTTATTTATTATGGTGAATACTCGTCCGATGGGTGCACTTGTACCTTTATCGAGTACAGGTTCCGATGCATGAATAGAGCGAATTATTGGCCTTTGATTTTTTTCTTTTGAGGTTGCCGCTAATGATGTTTATGGCTCATGTGCCAGTATTAATATTTTCAGTACGTGTTTTACTGAAAATGTATTGGCTGAAATATGACGCCTACAGTACAACTCTTTATGACATAGATAGCTATAAAAGTTTAACTATAACTACCATTTCTATTTCATGTTTTTGTCTAATTAAAACTTTAATTCTTAATATTTATGACGAAACATAAATAATTCAGTAATAGTCTTTCTTAAATATGTATATTTCATTTCACACTCTGCGTTTGCAGCTATGCACACAACGAAACTGAATACATATAACTGTTACGCAGAAGAAAGTGCAGCACACAATCCTATTAAATAACATTGAACTCCTTCTACTAACTACTGGCGCTAGTCAGCAGTTTTTTCCATAAATGTCATATGTCCATGCCATAGACGAACTCATTATTTTTATTACTCCCGTCGGAAGGCAAAGGGAACGATGGCCATTCCGCCAGTTTGTATGTACAATAAAATTGTTGGATGTTTCGTGCAACGAGGTCCTAACCCAGCCCTAAAAGCTCGTATTATAATTTAAAAGGCGTTCCTTTGTAGGTATTACTCGTATTAGCATTGGCGTGGCGAAACGGTAGGTAGAGTAACCGGGAAAATTACATTGTGAATTATGGTAGGTATCAAAATTATTTGTGATTTCTAGGGTTTTTACTGAACACACCCTATTATATCCATGTGACAATACGACACAGTATCTACCTAAACCAACACTAGAGTATAAAGTGCACATCCATACATATTGCTAAAGTAACCTACGTGAAAACCACATAATTCACCGTGAAGTGTAATATACTTAATTCACCAACTAAATAAATGAATTCATCAACGATCTAATACTAAACAGGAAAAAGAGTTGACTTGTGGATCAATAAGGACATAGCTAGTGAAAAATGTATTAACTCTGCTTTATTTACATAGATATTGTATCGGTTTGAGTTAACCGAAAAAGTAGGTACAGTCAACCAATTTAATTCCTAGGCCATCATAGAACCTTGCCGTTGTAAATGCTATGTCAATACGGGTTACTAGGTAGGATTATTGCGTCGCTATGTAGCAGTTAAAATGACAGGGTTCTACGGTGGCCAAGGAATCAAAATGGTTGACCGTACTTGAAAGAAAATACCAACACATATTAACCTGCCATTTAAAAGGCCCGAGGTATGCCGAACCGTCTACTAACTAACTACTGACAAAAATTATTAAGAATGATCTTTGCTACTGAGAACAATTTAAAAAAATCTCCGTTCATTTGGAATCAGTTTTAATGTCAACAAATTGACACGATAATATCCTCACACTACCTCGAACAAACAATACCTAATAATAGTACATTATGATACAAGTGTGCTATGTTGGTCATTACAATCGAGTCGGTTTTTAATGGAGACGAGAAGTGTAATGACCAATGCTCACGTGTTTCATACGACGTTTTTCAACACATTTGCGAGGAAAAAAATAAAAAATTAAAATGTTAAAAGATATGTAATGAAAAGGCACTAGTGCGATAATGTAATGTAAAAGTCACGGCATGGGTAATATTCTGCATTATTTTGCTAATATTTAAAAAGATATGTAATGAAAAGGCACTAGTGCGATAATGTAATGTAAAAGGCACGGCATGGGTAATATTCTGCATTATCAGTGTAAATACGCTGTAATAAGACCTACTTACTTTACGAGCTGGGGGCCGATTTTTGACTTTCGAGCGCTCGAAAATTAAATAAAAGTAAATACGATTGTACCGATAAAACTGCAGGCATTTACTTTCTACCGATAGAATTAAATACGAGTGGTAAATGCCACTCGTTTTTAAATTTTCTATCGCTATTTCAAAAAGGCATTTCATAATTTTTTACTGTTTTCGAGTGAAAAAGTCGAGCGCTCGAAAGTCAAAAATCGGTCCCCAGGTATGTTGAAAAGAATATTTCGATGTCTAAAATTTGAATTGGGAACAACCGTTCGGTTAAGTTTTATGTCAACAAAAAGTCACAAGAATCAAACGGCAATCGCCTGCAGCTACCGGCCAGTCAGCAACATACAACCGTTATGCTGTAGCGATATCACCAGTGTTTCCTGTCAAATATACCCAATTAACCAGTATTTTGCGATTATCAAGTTCCTTAGTTAGGTATTTGATATTGTTAGTTGGCGATAATTAATTTTAACGACGTTGACTAATTGTGAATGCAATGTTTACATTGCTGCATGCGTTTGAAACTATTTTAATGACACAGTAATGAAGTAAATGTGGTGCAAATTCAACTAATTACAGCAACTAACAGTACGTAGACTGGCACATACAATTATCAACTTTGTGCTATACATTTCGAATCAGACTCCAATAAGAAGTTCATATTACTATATATTATAATTTAACATTCAAGCATTACATACAACGATACTACAACTTAATCTTCAACGATTCCAAAAGCTTTCTCCACAGATTGAAAACACCAAACCAACTAATAAGATAAACAGGAACAATAAAACGGGTACTTACAAAGATAGAAAGTAAATCCGAAATAAAGTCTCACAGTAACGTTAGATCACGACTACACGGTCGCTCTACACAGTCACAAAGTTAATATAAAACTTAATAAAAATAACAATAAAACTAAACACTAACGTCACAAAACACTTTTTAATTCACGTGGATTAGAGTCAAGCACTGTGAATCGAGATTGAACGTTATTTTCAAATTCAATAGAACGCGGTGCCAACTTAGCGGTGACAGGCGTAATGCGTGCGCGCTTCGCGGCAACTCGAGTCCGTCTGTCTCGAGTTTGAACGTGGAACGGTTAGAACACGACCACACCGATGATAATGGGACGCAGACGGCTTTTTTCTTGTATCCCGCATCTTTTTTTAATTATGCCATAGACACGCTTAAGATTGGAGCAGGGCTCTTGATTATCATGTGTGGTCTGACGTTTTAAGTGTTGTAACCGATACCGTGCTCTATTAGTGAGTAAAAAGCGCACTAATTGGAACTTAGAGTTTAGTTGCGTATACATTTTAATGTTTTCTTATTCAAATTAACTTTCTACCTTTGGGAAGAAAAGTTTATGAACCTATTAAACAGTAGAGACACGAACGACACCGGAAAACGTACTTGTTTCTAGCAAGTTATGATTATATGTAGGTATATAGCATTTGAAAATTAACTTCACGGTTCTATAGACAGCTCTGTGAAACCTAAACAGAGATTACTCAATACACCTGGAAACTGTTTAGCTGATTAAGTACTAGTCACGTAGGCAAATCGGTGGAAATTATATTTTACAAGCTAAACACACCGCATGATACATTTACATCGGATTATGTATCATTTACAAACCTTACTAATTGTATAGGTACTATGTAACACTTTAAACTTATTTTAAAGTAGGTAACCGACGTTAACTCTGAATACATATATATTATAAATGTTGACATATGCATATGTTGGCGTATGCAGATTGCAAGTCCCAGCCGTATTTTACGAAGACCGGCGTAAGTCAGGGAAGTAACTTGGGGCCGTTAGAATTTTTAATAATGATTAACGACCTAATGTCTTCTATTCGCGGACGACCTCAAGTTGCTCCTGGCAGTCAAGGACGAGGGAAACTGCGAGTGACTCCAGCGGGATATACAGAGAGTGGTGGAGTGGAGCCAAAGAAACAAGTTGGAATTTAACGTAGAAAAAATGCGCTACCATCACCTTTACCCGGGCAAAAACACCACTCATTTACAACTATGTGGTAGCAGGAGCCCCGCTAGCTAAAGTGGACTCCGTGAAAGACCTAGGGTACTCTTTAATAGGGACTTGACTTTCAGGGACCACATAGTTGGAATTTCTAAAAAGGCATTTAGAATCCTCGGTTTCGTACTTCGGCGAGCAGCGAGCTTTAAAAACATTCAAGCCGTTTCAGCGCTGTATAATGCTCTGGTAAGAGTCTACCCTTTCTATCCGTTGATGTATCCTACAAACTTCGTCATAGGCATGGTAGGCTACAATAGATTGGAAACGCGTAGAGATTTATCACTGGCATGCCCTTGTTCGAGTTCTACGGGGTGGTATCTGCAACCCGGGTATATTGCAGCAGTTAATGTTTGGGTGTGCCGGACGGGTACGCGGGGCGGCGGTGGCGGCCGCGGCTGCTGGCGGAGCCGAGCGGCAGAACCAACTTGCTTTGTAAAGCGCCTCTCAGTCACACACTAAATCTAGTGGCTGACCAAAGTGATCTTTTTTATTGTCCAATGTCCGAATTTGTTAAAGTATGTCTGTGTGTCTTGTGCAAGTATAATAATTAGGTTAAATGAATTTTAAGGCGCTATTGCATTAGGTCATTCGTTAAAATAGTTGCTGTATTGAAATAAATAAAATAAAATAAAAATAAAATATTTAAGAATAAACTCTTATCAATAAGAATAGACGCGACGAAGGAGTGATGTACCTACCTAGTGTACGACTAAACTGGATGTAAGTATCTAATAACGTTAATCAACACACGGTTTTTACGTCTATAGATCTTACTTTTCACGAGGAAAACTTTTCGACAAAGCAGGGTATTTTTTCTATGTATGTAATTAAATATGTTTATCTATGTATTCAATAATTCTCCGGGGAGTAATTCGATTTGTCTAAGTTGATCCCTAATATTTATTAAGTTTAGTTTTTTAATTAATCTCTGTTTTTTTTTCGATCCATATTCGTACCTACAACAACAATATTGCATTTAACATGACTTCCTCCACACCTTCATTGTTTAGTTGAGTCATATTAAAGGTATTGATATGTGAATGTTATTAGTTAGACAGGGAGGTATGTGTGTAATGACCCACTTTGATTTCATATTTTCTAAGATATTACAGAAGACTATATGACTAGTAGGTTATCAAAAAACGTGTTCAATATCAGATGTTAACTCAACTTATCTTCAATCTTATTTTACGTAATCGGATCATTATTTACTGGGACAAACTTCTTTTTTCAAACACATGCAACAGTTATTTCCGTTTAGCATTAACGTGCTATTTACCAAGCCTAGAAAATAAAATAAAAATAATCTGTAAGAGGGCCAATCTCCGAGCGTTTAAACCGCTCGGTTCTAACGTCATTGTTGGCTCAAGATTATTTCAGCAGAGATAAAACATACCGCGGAAACTTAAATCAAAAAAGACTCAGTACCGGTATTGGCTTACGTTTTCATCAAAATTGGACTCTGATATTCGTCTCTTTTAAATAGTATTTGCTGGCGACGACAATGACGAAAAAAAAACGCCTTAAAAACACTGAATATTGGCCCAAGAATGTGATAATAATATCGTGCCGCGTGATCATCGAACAAGTTTCAAAAGTTTGTTTTTGATTTTTAAACCAATGACGTAATATAAAAAAACCAGGCCGGAAAAAAGGGTCCTGCTTTACCCTTTGGGTACGGAATCCTAAAAAGAGGTAGATATGTTGTCTATACGAAATTCCCAGGTTAAAAATGACCAGGCACGTCTGACAGCTGAGACACGTTTACGTTTCCATTGACGAATGACGACGCGCAACTAAAGCAAGTTGGTGCAATTGACTCAACTTTAGTGTGCCATTTATGGAGCGCTAAACCTATCTACCTCTATTTTATATTATTATCATTGTTCTAAACAATAAACATCTGACAGAACTCTATTTCTAGGGCCGTTCGAACGTGTCTGATGTTTTTGATGGCTTTGTTAATGCTGACTGTACAAACCACGTTATTTACGAGGAAACTCGCACCTAAATCCGAACGCCTACAACGGTTTTCTGGTGATTTAACACGGCAACAGTTATTGTTATTTTCAACGCCCAAACGCTAAATTTTCTGCTGCTCATGGCAGTTAACGCATCGCTGTAACAGTATCACGATGACGTGCAAATAACCTGTAACGTAACATTACATGCATGCATTACATGCCAGCTATTCTGTTGTATGCATCAAATAACACCAACCTAGCTAGCATGATCGCTTTTATGTCGGACAAAAAGAATTCGTCCCTTACGTATGTAAGTGCTATAGAGCAGTGTATTTCAACCTTTTTCATTGCGCGACCCCCCTAGAGTAAGAAATTATTTCGCGACCCCCCACTCTGCGCTGTTCTTATATTATATTTTCTATTTTACAAATATGAGATCCCTACATGTTTTACCTAACATAATTCAAGCAGCCGCGACCCCCCTGGAGTGTCGCGACCCACAGGTTGAAAGACATTGTGCTAGAGGAACAAATGCTATGTCCAACATAAATTATATATATGTAGATACATTCACAACACCTATTCTGTTATATAGCTATTGGAATTAGATTGGAATCGTATTGGTTGTTCGCTTGCGTTGGGCGAGAGCAGTGTTTTTCAACCTCTTTCATGGCGCGACCCGCTTAGTTTGAAAAAATGTATCGCTTCGTTTATTATTTCCCTATTTTTTAAATCCCGATAGCGCCATACTAACTCAAGACGAACAGCGTTTTTTGGGGTGATATGTTTTAGCCTTACTTTACGTGCCTCGCCAATAAAGTAAGTACTCATCATCCCCCTAGCGTTATTCCCGGTTGTGCCCCTAAAGGAGCCCGGGGTCCGCTTTGACACCTAATCCCAAGATTTGGCATAGGCACTAGTTTTACGAAAGCGACTGCCATCTGACCTTCCAACCCAGAGGGAAAACTAGACCTTATTGGGATTAGACAATAAAGTACTATTAACCATCTATTTCTAGAATTCATTAAATACGACACACCTCTATACGACAGAAAACAAAAGTCACCGATGCGCTATCTTATGCCCAAAAGTTAAAATGGCGATGGGCAGGACACGTAGCCAGAATGACTGATGATCGCTGGACAACACGAATAACTGCGTGGGCAGGACCCACAGGCACAAGACAACGCGGCAGACCTGTAACCAGATGAGCAGACGACATCACTCAAGTAGGAGGCAAAGAGTGGAGGAAAGACGCCAAAGATAGGGAGCACTGGTCATCACTGGAGGAGGCCTTTACCTTCGCAGGAGGGGGTTCTTGCTACAACTGAATAATTTAGATTACTTACTTATTACGTCAAATTTCAATTTCAATATTATAAATAATATTAAAATTCATTAATAATTATCTTGACATTAAATGACTATTGCATGTATATAAATATCTAAAAGTTCAATTACTGTTATGTTCACATTTTATGAATTGGCAAGAAATAAAAAGGCTTTTTTATTTTTATTTATTTATTTATAACCATCTATTTGCCGTTCGTTTGACATTCGTTTTTTGCGCTATACGCTAACGTAAGAAAAAAAAACACGTTCGTAATCGATACGTGGAAACCCCAATAAGCTACCATAAAACCAGGCTTCCCATAAAAGTCAGGTTGTTCGAAAGATCAGATCATAACTCAAGCCATAACAATACAGCTACTATTCTGATGCGAATACAATTTGCGCCAAACCGGCTATCTTAACTGCTCATCTGCTTGGTAACTCACATGTTAGTGTTTTCCAACCGAAAGTCAGTGCTTATAACGCTTATATGCCACGAAAACTGTTAAAATGTACATAGTTATGCGCAAATTGATTTATTTATTTTGAATTTTATTGCGTAACCCAGAATAGTGCAAAAAGCTGGCTTAATAGGTAGGTACTATTTAAATTTTTAATGTATTAATCCTGCATATATTATAAATGCGAAACTTTGTTCCTAAATCACGAAAAAATGTTTGGACAGTTTAATACGAATTTTAGTATACAAATAGAGTACCGTAAAATGGGGTGAGTAGAGATTGCGAGTACAGTTGGGTTATGAATGGGGAGAGAAGGAGTGACAGGGGGGTGAGATGGTTTTTAAAGGCTACTGTTACCTAAATAATGTATTCTTATTACAAATGGAGCTATAGTAATATTCATAATAAAGAAAATCGATCCAACAATTTTCTAAAATCACCTTTTTATGAAATCCCACCTCACCCCAACTACGGGGGGTCTCTTGTTTTGTCGATAAACTTTTCATCGAATTTAATTTCATCAAAAACGTTTCAAGTAACATTTAGTTCACGAATTATTGTTTGGTGTAATTTTATTTCATGACCAGATCATTCCAATTTTTATTATTTTATAGAATAACTGTTCAGGGAATATTATTTGGCAAATGATTCATTTTGTTTGATTTTAAATGGCAGATTAACAAAACAACGAATATCATTTGTTCGAAATTTTATTACAACATTACAAAATAATCAAATTGAACTGATTACAGGGGTAGGGCAGCCAGAAAAAGGGGGGCTCGTGGGGCGAAGCCCCCCCGCAGTAAAAAAAAACAAACAACCGTAACAATTGTATCACAAGTAGGTTGGGTTAACATCTGTCCCCCCCGAGGGTGCTCGCCTTGTCGGGGCGGGGGGGCTTAGTAACCGTGGACTGGTCACCCACGGCGAAGCTAAGAGGCACCCAGGGCCGGCCTGTTTGGGCTGCCGGCTGGCCCGAGGAGGGCGCTCCTAGCGGGCTTGCCTAAGCCCGCTTAGGATGCGTTAGGGAGGGACCGCAGAAGAAGTTCTCACGCGCTATCTTCTGCGGCCGAGGTGGGATCGCAGGGGGAGAGGCGTGTTGGTATAACGGTGCGCCACTCTCCCTACCCCCTGCGAACTTGGCGGGGCCGTTCCGCTGAAGCGGTATTGGTGGGACCGCAGAGGAAGAGGAATGCCGGTATTACGGTGCGCCGCTTTCCCTATCCTCTGCGGCCGAGTCGTGGTCGGTGGCGGAGCCACAGACCTGATCCGCCACCGGGTGCTGGATTTTCCGCACCCATGATCTCCTCGTAGCGGACTCAGGGGGGTCCGCTACTGAACAGGTGGAGATCGAGGAGGCAGGCGCGCCAAAACATCTGGCGTACCTCACGTGAAGAGCCCCCGGGCATCCGCGAAGGAGCCGCTTGTGGGCGGCTGCCGCCGGCGGGGTCGCGGATGTGTGCGCAAGCGTTCCCGTGACCTCGCCATAAGGCGGCGAGGTGGCAAGTGGGGGGGTTTTTAGTGGGTACACCGTGGGTCTCATTAGCCCATACGGGAGTCCCACATAACCACTCGGGTCACCCCCTGCACCCGGGTGGTATGCGTAACGCATTTTCCCCCCCTAAACAAAAAAAAAAAAAAAAAGGGTTAACATCTGTCCCCCTCGAGGGTGCCCGCCTAGTCGGGGCGGGGGGGCTTAGTAACCGTGGACTGGTCACCCACGGCAAGCTAAGAGGCACCCAGGGCCGGCCTGTTTGGGCTGCCGGCTGGCCTGAGGAGGGTGCTCCTAGCGGGCTTGCCTAAGCCTGCTTAGGATGCGTTAGGGAGGGACCGCAGAAGAAGAGGAGTGCCGGTATTACGGTTCGCCGTTCTCCCTATCTTCTGCGGCCGAGGTGGGATCGCAGGGGGAGAGGCGTGTTGGTATAACGGTGCGCCACTCTCCCTACCCCCTGCGACCTTGGCGGGGCCGTTCCGCTGAAACGGCATTGGTGGGACCGCAGAGGAAGAGGAATGCCGGTATTACGGTGCGCCGCTTTCCCTATCCTGTGCGGCCGAGACGTGGTCGGTGGCGGAACCACAGACCTGATCCGCCACCGGGTGCTGGATTTCCCGCACCCATGATCTCCTCGTAGCGGTCTCAGGGGGGTCCGCTACTGAACAGGTGGAGATCGAGGAGGCAGGCGCGTCAAAACATTTGGCGTGCCTCACGTGGAGGGCCCCTGGGCATCCGGGAAGGAGCCGCCTGTGGGCGGCTGCCGCCGGCGCGCGGCGGGGTCGCGGATGTGTGCGCAAGCTTTCCCGTTACCTCGCCACAAAAGGCGGCGAGGCGGCAAGTGGGGGGGTTTTTAGTGGGTCTCATTAGCTCATAAGGGAGTCCAACATAACCACTCAGGTCACCCCCTGCACCCGGGTGGTATGCGTAACGCATTTTCCCCCTAAACAAAAAAAAAAAAAAAAGGTTTAACTCCTGTCCCTCAGAGCGGAAAAAGGCACCCCGCGGTGACGTCGACACGCTGCTGGCGAGGTTAGGTTAGGTTTAGGTTAGGGTAAAATAATGGCAACAATATTTTCTGTCACCTAAGTATAAGATGAGTCACTAATCTGCAATACCCTAATTATAATATCTATTTAATTATATATTAGTCACCATTTTAATCAAAACAGTCTCTAAGTATAAATCACTTTTTGTCACCTAATAAATAGATCAGTACCTTAATTTAATGAAAAAATGGTACGACGACGGTGTCAAATCAGCTTCTTTTTTTTCGTCAATGCTATAAATATCAAAAGATATAAGTTGGTTTTACTATAAATAACTTTAGACATAAATAAATGATTAAAGGTAAAAATAGCTACCAAAACCCGAAACAGCGCACCCCACTTCCACGTGGTCTTACCAGGCCCCGTAGCATGGATGGCGTTATCACGCGATAAGTGACAGGATAGAGCTGCCGTCCCTGGCTGACACCGTTCGATAGAACGAGACGACGCGCTTATCCTGTCACTTATCGCGTGATAACGTCATCCATGGTACGGGGCCAGTCCTACCCCTAGAGTATATATAAAAGCCCGCGGAGCCAGAAGCTCGCGAAGGAGGTCCTGAGTTGAACGGGTGCACGAGGCCGAAGCGAGCCGGCGACCTCCCAAGCGTAACGTAGGCGTCGGGTAAAACGAAGGGCCGATAATAAACTTATTTGGCCGAAGATATTTTAATTAATTTATTTATTTTATATAGTACATAGCAATGCTGTTGGCAGATTTTTCCTTGCTCACCGCTCCGCTACCTTGCACTTGCACAGCACAGCTCGGTGTATACTCACCTTAAGAGTGCTTTAATTAAACAGCACAATGTGCTCCATTAAAAACTGACGTTGAGTCATCTTGCGTTATCCCTCTGGATATTGGCAAAGTTAAGGGCTATAAAGCCTAGTAATCCGATTAAACGTTGTCTCGTCTTATACAATTTTATGCGATAAAAATATTTTATATAGGCACATAAGTGTCGTAAGCCCTTAACTATTAACCACAGGAAAAACGACTTTTTTTTGTGCTTTACTCTGTAGCCTACTGTGCCTACGTACTGTGTGTACGTACTTATAATAATTAACTTTCAAAACAAAGTTTTAACCGACTTCAAATCAGTAGCCAAATAGCTTGAAGTTTGCCTATAAAATTTGAATAGTTCCCTCGATTTCTCCAGGATCCCATCATCAGAACTGGATTTTGGTGACAACGGGACTAACCTGGAAGTATATGCTATCAAACAAAGAAATAATTTTTCAAATCAGTTCATAAATTACGGAGTTATCGCGTAACATACACACATAAAAAAATATATAAAAAAAACATACAGACGAATTGAGAACCTCCTCCTTTTTTGAAGTCGGTTAAAAAAGGACATTAATAATAATTAGTGGGGCGAATATTCAGCGTTTTTAAAGCGTTTATTTTTCATCATTGTCGTCGCCAGCAAATACTAATTAAAAGAGACGAATATCAGAGTCCACTTTTGATAAAACGTAAGCCAATACCAGTGCTGAGTCTTTTTTGATTAAAGTTTCCGCGGTAGGGTTTACCTCTGCTGAAATATTCTTGAGCCGACAATGACGTTAGAACCGAGCGGTTCAAACGCTCGGAGATTGGCCCAGAGGACTCTATTGTCAGTGTCAGTCATAAAGGCGTGTCGTGTAGGTACAGCCAGCGTCAAATACTCTGTAGCAGTCAAAGTGGCCAAATAGTTCGGTACACCATACTAAATATATGGTGTACCGAATTATTTGACTACTTTGGTTGCTAATAAGTATTTGACGCTGAGTGTACACTGTATAGATATTTAGGTCCTTATTAATGTACGTATATTTATTACCCCTGACTGTCTGTACACGGCAAATAAACCGTGATTTTTGCGGCGAAAACACTAAGGTACAAGCGCTCTCTAGGTATTATAGGCTCCTTCTTAAAAAATAAATCGACCGAAACCCGGGATTCAATTCGAGATATACTTAGGTACGCACCTACGTCACGAATTCTAAGATTTCAATGTGTTTCGCGCACAAAACCGGCTTTACCGGGTTTAATATATCAAAACCGGCTGAACCGATTTTGTTGAAATGTAGCTACTCGTAAGAACCATCTCAATCACCTCTTCCTTCGGACAAAAAACGCATTAAAATCGTCCATTCGTTTAGGAGCTACGATGCCACAGATTGACACACAGACTCGTCAAACTTATGTTACTCCCCTCTTTTTGCGTCAGGGGTTAATAAACTACCAACCATCTTCTCTTCAAAACCAAATTGTCATGCTTCGGTACGGATTGCATATTGCTTTCTAAACCCTACATTAACCTAAATACGGTGATTTAATTTAATAAGTTGATTAGTTAGGGTAGCATCCCGAGGCTACACTCCTTTCTATTCACAAAACTTTTTGTACTCATCTGCGAGAAAATCCTTAGCATAATTTGACCCCTAGTATAGTAACAACTATGCGTAATCAGAGGCCGAGCTTATACTGGTCATTCTGTAACTAAGTGGTCAATAAGTCTTAAAAATGGACGCTTTACGTGCTCCTGCGCTGCCCACGGCGGTTTCACACGGTGCGGGAATGCGGCGGAAAGGAAACTGTGGAATTTCAGTTTGATTTTTGAAATTTTGCGTTACGTCGATGTGCGTTTTGGCGTGCTTAATATGCCTTGTCACTGAACTTACATGAGTATTACAAAAAAACCGGCCAAGTGCGAGTCGAACTCGCGCACGAAGGCTTCCGTACCATCCATACTTAATATTATAAATGCGAAAGTGTGTCTGTCTGTCTGTCTGTCTGTCTGTCTGTCTGTCTATTACCTCTTCACGCCTAAACCGCTGAACCCCGGTTATATATAGTTTGAGTCCCGGGGAAGGACAAAGGGTAGTTTTTATCCCGGAAATCTACCCCTAAGGGGATGAAATGGGGGGTCAAAATTTGTATGGAGCTCCTTAAACCGCTGCAACGATTTGGATGAAATTTAGTGTATAAATACTTTAAGTCCAGGGGAAGGACATAGAATAGGTTTGATCCCGGAAATCATCCCCTAAGGGGGTGAAATGAGGGGGTGAAAATTTTGAGGTAACCAATTTTGATGAAATTTGGTATAGAGATAGTTTGAGTCCTAGGAAAGGACATAGGGTAGTTTTTACCCCGGAAATCTACCCCTAAGGGGATGAAATTGGGGGTGAACATTTGTATAGAGCTACATAAACCACTGCACCGAATTTGATGAAATTTGGTATTAAAATAGTTTGAGTCCCGGGGAAGGACAAAGGATAGGTTTGATCCCGGAAATCATCCCATAAGAGGGTAAAATACAGGGTGAAATGAGGGGGTGAAGATTTGGACGTAACCAATTTTGATGAAATTTGTATTAGAGATAGTTTAAATCCTGGGAAAGGACATAGAATAGTTTTTATCCCAAAAATCATCCCCTAAGGGGGTGAAATCAGGGGTGAAAATTCGGATTAAACCCATTTGAATACAATTTGGTATAGAGATAGTTTGAGTCCTAGGAAAGGACATAGGGTAGTTTTTATCCCGGAATTCCACCCCTAAGGGGATGAAGTTGGGGGTGAAAATTTATATCGAGTTTCTTAAACCGCTGCACCGATTTGGATGTAATTTGGTATATAGAGAGTTTGAGTCCCGGGTAAGGACATAGGATAAGTTTGATCCCGGAAATCATCCCTTAAAGGGGTTAAATGAGGGGGTGAAAATTTAGATGTAACCAATTTTGATGAAATTAAGTTTAGAGATAGTTTAAGTCCTGGGAAAGGATATAGGATGGTTTTCATCCCGGAAATCATCCCCTAAGGGAATACATTAGGGGTGAAAATTAGGATGGAACCTATTTGAATACAATTTGGTATAGATATAGTTTGAGTCCTGGGAAAGGACATATAGGGTAGTTTTTATCCTGCAAATAAGGGGATGAAAATGGGGTTGAAAATTTGTATGGAGCTACTTAACCGCTGCACCGATTTGGATGAAACATAGGACAGTTTTAATTCCAAAAATCTCCCCTAAGGGGGTGAAATGGGGGGTTAAACTTTGGACGGAACCCGTTTAGATTAAATTTGGTATACAGTTTGATTCCCGGAGAATGACAATAGATAGTTTTTATCCCGAAAATAATTCCCTAAGGGGATGAAATAGGGGGTGAAAATTTGGATGAATCCCATGGAGATGAAATTTGGTATGGTAGGAGTCCCAGGGAAGCACAATACATAGTTTTTATCCCGAAAAACAGCTCCTGAAGGGGTGACATTAGGGGTGAAAATGTTGATGGAACCCATTTAGATGAAATTTGGTATAGAGATAGTTAGAGTCCTGGGGAAGGATATAGGATATTTTTTATTCCGGAAATCATCCCCTAAGCGAGTGAAATGGAGGATGAAACTTTTGATGGTAGGAACCCGTTTAGATGAAATTTGGTATAGAGATAGTTTAAGTCTCGGAGAATGAAAGCGGATAGTTTTTATCCCGAAAATAACTCCCTAGGAAATAGGGCGTGCAAATTTGGATGAAACCCATTTAGATGAAATTTTGTATAGAGATAGTAGGAGTCCCAGGGAAGGAAAATGCATAGTTTTTATCCCGAAAATCATCTTCTGAGGGGTTCTTAAAACTTTGTAGAAATATTACTTATTTGAGTACAAACAAATTACTTTCAGCGTTTTGGGAAATTCCACCCCTAAGGGAGTTAAAAAGGGTTGCAAAGTTTAAATGGGGGAAACTCTTTTTTGGGATAGGATATGAGATACAAAAAAAGTATATTCAGCGTTTTAGTAAATTCCACCCCCAAGGGGGTTAAAAGTGGGTGCAACATTTGTATGGAGGAAACATTTTTTAGCCGATTTACAATTTTGTAGAATGCTAACTAATTAAAAATTAAATTAAATATTCATATTCATATTCATATTCATATATATTTATTGCAAAACCATGGTTACATAAGGTGGTAGAAATCTTAAGTGCTAAGTACATGGGAACCCTGTAAGGGCGTAGCAATTTCTTATGGCTAAAGTTAAGCTATACATACATGCATCATTTCCTTAGAGTAAGTACCTATTCTTTATTTACCTACTTAGTACTTTTATATGTTTTTAATTACGTACATATGTAGTTGAAATTTCGTTATTATTAGTATAATTATTCATTTTTCTTAGATATCTTCAAAGAATTCTTGTAGGCTGTAGTAGCTCTTTTTTGCCAAAAATTCTTTGAGTATATGAATGAATTTTTTTTCGGATTTTTCCTTCTTCAATTTATCTGCAAGCTTGTTATATATCTTAAGGTGGTTCGCTTGCCATACAAAACGATATTTGACATTCGCAGGCTTACGGCGTGATATTTTAAGAAACTTATGTAACAAGCATTCATAAATTGGCTTCCCATTTGCGCCAAATTCCCCCTTTCCTAGAATAAACTTGTATAAACTAGATTAATTTGAGAAATTGGTTTGTCACGTGATATTTTGGGAAAACTAGTTTTCTCAAATTAATATAGTTTATACAAGTTTATTCTAGGAAAGGGGGAATTTGGCGCAAATGGGAAGCCAATTGATAAAAGTCTGATACATTAGTTTCTTAAAATATCACGCCGTTAGCCTGCGAATGTCAAATAACGCTTTGTATGGAAATCGAACCACCTTAACAGACATTATGTTTGGGCTTTTTTGATGTAAGGTTAATTTTGGGTTTGTTGTAATTACCAGGTTATTTTTATACCTCGCAGCGTAGCGTCGTGGTTGTTCATTAGCCTTTGTAAAGAATTGAGGATATTTCCGAACAAATTTGCATATCTCAAATATATAGATCGATGTTAAGGTCAATATACCGTGTTTTAGAAAGTACGGCTTGCAACTCTCTGGGCTTTTGATATTAACAAGAATACGGATGCATTTTTTTTGCAGGATAAACAAGTCTTCAGCGTTTGTAGAATTACCCCAATGTATAATTCCATATTTTAAACACGAATATGCATATGCGTAATATGCATTGAGGGCTGTTTTTAGGTCGGTGCATTTCTTTAGTTCTCTTAGGGCGTATATGAATTTAGATAATTTGTTTTTAATTTTTTCCACATGTGGTTTCCAATTCATGTGCGAGTCGATGTCTAGTCCAAGGAGCGTGAAAGTATCGACACACTCAATTTCGGTTCCTGTAAATGTGTAATCTATTTGCAGGGGAACTTTTTGTCGGGGCCTAAATTGCATTAATTTTGTTTTTGAGAAGTTGATTTCCAGGTTGTGTTCTGTTAGCCAGTTTGTGAGTTTTTATATATAATACTTTCAGCATTTTAGAAACTTCGACCTTTAGGGGTGCAACCCGTGCAACGGTTGTATGGAGAAAATATTTTTTAGCGAGGGACTTAAAACTTTGTTGAATGATTACTTATTACAATACAAATCAGGTACTTTCAGCGTTTTGGAAAATTCGACCCCTTAGGGGAATATAAAAAGGGGTGAGTTTATATGTACGAAACTTTTTTTGAGCTAGAGACTTTAAATTGTGTAGTACCTAAGGTTATTTATTAGAATACAAATATACGTAAATCACTTTCGGTAAATTGGAAAATTCCATCCCTAAGAGGGGGAAAAAGAGCTGCAATGTTTGTGTGGGGGAAACTTTTTTTAAGGTAGAAACTTAAAACTTTGTAGAAAGATTACTTATTAATACAAAATAGTACTGCGTTTTGGAAAATTCCACCCCTTAAGGGGTTAAAAAGGGGTGCAAGGTTCGTATGGGAAACCCATTTTTGAGCTAGAGACTTGATAGTTTGTAGAAAAAATACTTATTACAATACAAAAACTTAGTGTTTTCTTTTCAATTTTTCCCCGAAAAGCGTTAAGAGGGGGTTCAAAGTTTGTATGCAGACTTGCAGAGCAAGAAAATTTTAAAGTATGAGAATTGTAACTTCGATCTTAGTCTGTTTGTTAAAAGACTACAAAACTCATTTCAGCGTTTTTTGAAATTCATCCCCGAAGATTATAAGGGTGTTCAAAGTTTGTATGGAGAGCAAGACATTTTTAAAGTAAGGGATTTGTAACTTCGGTTTTAGACTGTTTACTAAAAGACTACAAAGCTAATTTCAATGTTTTTAAAAATTCATTCCTTATACAAACATTTAGACGATAACATGTTCTACGCGGACGAAGTCGCGGGCAACAGCTAGTTATCTATAAAAAAACTATTTTATTCTGTGTTTTTGTTGTTATAGCGGCAACAGAAATACATCATCTGTGAAAATTTCAGCTGGAACTATCACGGTATCAGTGAGATACAGCCTGCCCAGCTAGCACACTAATCGGACATATATTTACGTTCGGACGTATAACTTTACGATTGTGCCCATTTTTACGTTACTTAGCTAACATGGTAATCACGCAACATATATTTATGCCATAGCGTAAAATATACGTAGCAAAATTTTTACATTCATTTCATTCGTTCAATAGTAGTATATGGTTAGAAGCCTATTATAATACTACCTAATTAAAGAGTAATGATAAGCACTGCACAGTTTACTAAACAGTTGTTCTCCTGTATTAAGTTGTGTTATAATAGTTTTTTGATTTTATTTACGTTGCTCCCACCCCACAAAAAGTTTTACGTAGTGGTTTTAAGTAATTTAGCGAGTACCAAAACACATGTTAGTTTATAATTGAATCAATAATATTTGTAAATTTGTGTAATATACTTTATTACAACACAAGCAAAAAATCATAATCATTGCGTTATTTATACTAATTTATAGTTAGTAATCATGATCTAACTAAAATTAAAAATGCTTGATTATTGTTTCAGGAGACGATAGGAGTTTTGAAACTGAAACCGTATGTGTTGTGACAGAAATCGGAGAAATCCTGCGAAAATTATATTGTTTTCATAGTGTTAAAATTTATCCGGGATCTCGAGTGACCTACATAAAATTTCGTCCGTCAACGGCTCATATCGTCTGCTAGCCGGGCAGGTGACAGACAGACGGACGGACGGACAGCGGAGTCTTAGTAATAGGGTCCCGTTTTACTCTTTGAGTACGGAACCCTAAAAATCAGCTCAATCGGTTGATGATAGGTGTTTTTAACCGACTTTAAAAAAAAGAGGAGGTTCTCAATTCGTCTGTATGTTTTTTTTTATGTGTGTTTGATACGCGATATCTCGGTAATTAATTTGTGAACCGATTAGAAAAAAATAATTATTTGTTTGAAAGCATATACTTCCAGATTGGCCCCGTTCTGACTAAAATCCAGTTCTGATGATGGGACCCTGGAGAAATCGAGGGAACTCTTCAAATTTTATTGGCAAACTTGAAGCAATTTGGCTACTGGTTTGAAGTCGGTTAAAACTTTGATTTTAAAGTATATTATTATTAAAAAAACAGTTGCAATATTTGACCCTTCATACCACACAAATTATAACGAACTATCAATTCAAGATAATAGGGATAAAAATTACACTTTGATGATTCAGAGTTTTCGTAATTATTCGTTTACTTGTCGAACGAGCGAGCGAAGAGAACGAAGTTCTATGCTGCAGCTTGGGCTTAAAATCGTTTGTCTAACCATCCGGCGACGTCTGTCCCTGTGTTCTACTCTACAGGTCGCATTTCTAAACCGATTCTCGTGAAATTTTGTGAGCAGGTTCGTCAATCATACAGATTTTTTTTTCAAGTACTTTATATAAATTAAAAAAAAGTTTTTGGAAAAAGACAGGATCGCAGAGCGAAGCGAAAGAAGATCTCCGTTTCAACTTGGGCAAAAAAAAATCGCATGTTCGGCTGTTCTCTTCTACAGAGGCTCTAGTATACTTTTTATCGATACAATACGTTTTCGAATGCATTTGCGTTTAGTTTCAATTTGTATGGCAACGCGAACAGCGCCTCTGTACCCTGAGAAAATTACGGTTTTTTTTGGAAATAATTCAATATCAGGCTAATTATTTGTATACGGCTTTTATATGTTATTTTAAACAACTTTTACTATTGAAATGAATAATTATATGGAACGGAAGTTAGGAAAAAAAATTAACCCGCAAGCAAAAATGCTATCAGTATTTTTATAATGAAAACATGTTTGAGTACACAAATTTGGAGACTTACTACCTGAATCCAAAAATATATGCATCAGGAAATAACGGCATTTTAATTAAATATTTACGACCTTGAGATAATATTGAATTTCATCTGGCCCATAGAAAGGTTTATTCATTAACAAAAATAAATGGATTATGCGCGTATCCCAAAGAACGTATATAGACGTAGTCAATTATAAAGTAAAGAAAGTTTATACCATTTTCGCCTGATTTTTACGGAATTCATGAAGATTACTTTTCATTATTTTTTACCGTATCGGTACCTATTTTTAGGTGGATTATTAATGAATACTAAGTCAAATTACCCAACCTATTTTTTGGTGTAAAAATATGGCTGATATCGATATATTGTTATGTTTTCATAGAGCGAAACCGTAAAGTTCTCAGGGGGTGGTAATATTAGGAACTACGCGTTGCCATACAAATTGAAATTATATATTATGTATCGATAAAACTTATACTAGAGCTATAGGTCGCATTTCTCAATCGATTCTAGTGAGCAAGTTCAATACCTAATTATACATCATTTATTTGACAATTCAGCTTTAAAAAAAATATTATTTTTAAATTTAAAAAACAGGCTCGAGTTCTACGCTCACTGAGCCACTATAGTTATTATGAGATGATAAACTTCTTTTGTAGTTCGTGTGTCGCCTAAGTACATACATTACATTACGATAATCCTTATACATTATGGAATATGGTATTTCTAGAGTTCATGGTACACATATGCACCAAGACTACCAAGAGTGATAAAACCTTGTAAAGATTCTCACGAATAGGTAAGATGACAATCAGAAAACCCATTCGCCGATACCTTTTTATGATCCTTCCAAACAAATTGTCTTTTTTTCTCAACCAGTTCTCGGGCGACTTAAGGCGCTGTATGCAGCTGCGCATCGAAAAAGTGCCTTTTCCAAACCGATTATTAGTATACTTGTACTATTGCTAGGGATCCAAATTTTTGATATGTATATCTTCAGTTCATTGGCTATGTTCGTGCTTCGTAAAATCACGATTGCTTACAAAAACCTCGATAGATTTTGCCTTTCAAAACAGTGCTTTTTTACCACCAAACTCGAAATATCTCAAAAGTTATTTGGAACATTACAATGAAATTTGTTGTGATAGGTAGCTTTTTGGTAGATCTATCTACCGGCTTCTTAGAATTTCAATATGTTTGATAATTCAATACATTTGGTCATTTGTCTGAAAAACCGGGTGTCTGCGTCGTGCATGCGCGGTGGCGAGTACAATTTAGTACGCCCGTGGCCACTGCCGACGACGGACCTGTGAATGTTTACCTGGCACGCAAATACGCCTTTTTGCAGCAATTATTTCGAGTTATCAAGGTAAATAAAAATACTTAAATGAATAGGAAACGCTTATACATGCTGGAGAACACATTCGAAATGATAGAATAACAAATATAAGGTATGCGATATTTACTACATTGAAGCGTTTCTACATCCGCACCTAAAACGTATTAATAGGTAGGTGGAGCATATTGACAAGACGTCAATAAAAATCTTCAGTTATCCTGAATATACGTAGAACTGTTAGGTAGTAAGTAGTCGGGTGTAAATCGGATTCGGACACGAGCAGATGGTTGGGGGGGTAATGGTACCAATTATGGACTGTACGAATAATAGATTTATTTATTCATACAGAAATATATCAAAAGCATTTAGGGCTATTGCGCCGGATAGCGACTACCTAGTCTAAAGTCCTAAACGAGTTGGTGAACTGAAGTATATTTACTTGCTGTTTAGTAGATTCTATTAAAAACGAGTGCGGAAAAAGATCCTGCCACTCCACCAGCAGCAGGCCACGGCCCTTCCTCATCTTCGTCATAGACATACATGCATACATACGCTACGGCACATCTTTTCGTCCAATATTCCGCAGTGTCTCAAGACGAGAGTCTTTGACCAGTGTGTGTTGCCAGTGATGACATATGGAACGGAAACGTGGTCGCTTACTATAGGCCTCATAAGAAGGCTCAAAGTCACTCAAAGGGCGATGGAGAGGGCTATGCTGGGAGTTTCTCTGCGCGATCGCATCAGAAATGAGGCTATCCGCAGCAGATCCACGGTAACCGATATAGCCCTCCGAATCGCTAAACTTAAGTATCAATGGGCGGGGCACATTGCACGTAGAACCGATGGCCGTTGGGGCGGAATGGTTCTCGAGTGGCAACCACGTACCGGAAGGCACGGCGTGGTTAGGCCCCCCACAAGGTGGACTAATGACCTGGTTAAGGTCGCGGGAGTCCGCTGGATGCGGGTGGCGCAGGACCGGCTATTGTGGCACTCTTTGGGGGAGGCCTATGTCCAGCAGTGGACGTCTTTCGGCTGATATGATGATTATGATGATACATACGCTCGAAAAACATAAACTTCCTTCTGAGGCAGTCGGGTACAAAGTACTACAGGGTGTTCCCCTATACAGCTGCAAAACTTTGCCAGCTGTTTGTGCACATGATACCCATCACAAGACACTAAAGTATGCCGTTTCACATCTCGCACTCACTCTGCCGCCGCTGCTTGTCTAAATAACTACCAAGAAAGCCTCCCCCGCCACGCCCCTTTAAAAATAAGCCCACTAAAGCAAATAAATGTGACGTTATCTAAGTGAACATACCTTTTGTCGGTATGGAGTTATTGATATGACTCACTCACTCACTCACTCATTAACGCACAGCCGAAACTACTAAGACTAGAAAATTGAAATTTACACCAGAACTACCTTTTACAACGTAGGCAACGCTAAGAAGGATTTTTGGAAATTCCACCCCTAAAGGGGGTAAATAGGGGTGCAAAGTTTGTATGGGGGAAACTTTATTTTTAGAGCTAGAGACTTACATTTTTGCATAAAGATTACTTATTAGAATACAAATTAAGTACTTTCAATTCAATTCAATTTATTTTGTTAAACATAGGTTACAACTTTTACAAGTTTTGTTGGTATACAAAATATAAGACCTCTGTGCATTACCCACAATGTAGGTTTACAAAATATTTCAGCCAGCTAATATATTTATAAAAATTAAAAAAAAATGTCAATACAGTGATTGTGTGTCACATGTCAAAAATTCTCAAAAATAATATAACTAAGGAATGTCTGGAATGGGACCATGTTATGTCGTAGGGTTGTTTAAGTAATCTTTAATGGTATAATAACACTTTTCAATCGAATATTGATCTATTGATTGAAATGATTGATCCAATAATGTCATGGAAAGATCACATAGATACATTATGCAGTAAGTTAGCAAGAGGGATTTATGCTCTAAGTCAGTTAAGACCACTTGTGTCAGAAAGTTGCTTAAAAGAGCTGTATTATGCGTACATACACTCTCAACTTTCATACGGGATAATGCTTTGGGGCAGCAGTACGGATTATGAGCGCATCCTAAAGATCCAGAAACGTGCAATTAGAGTACTTGCGGATGCAAAGTACAGATACACGTGTCGCGAACATTTAAGAAAACTTAGTATCTTAACATAAGTTTCAACTTATGTATTGGAAGTTTTGATGTATGTTATCCAAATGAATTTCAAAGGAGAGGTGAAAATAGTTCGAGATCAATGAGAAATGCGAATTACTTAAAAAGAAGCGGGTTGTGTCGGAGATACAACCGTTAATTAAGTTTAAGTGGTTTTTTCTTTGTTGGCTGTCCCCGTAAAATATATATCTGCATTTATTCACTAAAATCTGTATAAGCACAGATAAATCGGTATAAATAGCAACATTGACTGACGTAGCTCGTTTGACTCGCGAGGCATTGAAAATGGCGGTCATTTCAGCATAGTTTTCATGCCCGTCACATAAACTAAATAACATTTTGTGATTAACAACTAATGGCAAATAAAGAAGGATTAAAACATGTCACAAACAATTATTTGAAATCAGATTAGGCTTCTCTACAAAAAGTTATTCCGGAAGTCACGTGATACATTTTGAACTGTACCCCTATACAAGAACGCGAGCAAAGAAGTATCCACTTCAAAACAACCTCGCCCAGACTTAGAATAGGCACAAAACTTCCGAAGTTAATAGGTCAAAGACTTTTTAACCGGCTACCTTCAAACCTTAAAACCATAACGAACGACAACTCTTTTCGCTTCCATGTAAAACAACTATTGCTTGAAAAAACACTGTATAGTTTACAAGAACTTCTTTCAAATGACTAAATAACAAGATCTTAAAAGCTTGACGTTAATATTTGATTTATGTTTTCTTTCTCTATTTTATGTAATAGCATTATGCTATGAGTATGAGTATTATTAAACTATTTACAAATAATAACAATTTTGTACACAACTGTACACATCTATTGTATTTTATTGTAACTGACAAGTCATAATTTTAACACATTTTTATCTGTATATTAATTGTACCATGATTTCAATTGTAAAATTATGATAATAAACAAATCTGAATTTGAATATGAAGTCAATTGTCTTTTAAATGTATTAATATCCAGTGTTTAATTCGGTCTGGAATTTTATTGAAAGTGTTTGGTGCCATTCCCAAGATTCCACCTCTGATTAGCGCTGTGTTGTTGCTACCCTGCAAAGTTTTCAATTTATGTTTGTATTGTTTACGTGTCGGAAATCTGCGGCCTTCTGAAATGTTACTGAACATGCTTGGATTGGTCTTGATAAAAATACCTACTTCTAGGATATACAGTGAAGGCAGTGTTAATATCTTAAGATATTTAAAAAAATGGTTCACAACTTTCAACGTTTAGGAAAATTCTGCCCCTAAGGGGCTTAACAAGGGGTGCAAATTTTGTATGGGGGAAACTTTATTATTTTATCAAGAGACTGAAAAGACTTAATACTTTGTGGAAAGATTACTTATCAAAATTAAAATAAAGTACTTTCAGCACTTTGGAAAATTCTGCCCCTAAGGGGATTAAAAGGGGGTGCAACATTTGTATGGAGGAAACATTTTTTATTAGCTAGAGACTTAAAACTTTGTAGAAAGCTTACTTATTATAATATATCAAAGGATTTTCAGCGTTTTGAAAAATTAAACCCCTAAGGGGTGAAATTTTGTATGGAGGGAACTTGTTTTTTTAGCTAGAGACTTGACATTGTGTAGAAAGATTATTTATTAGAATACAAATATACAGGTTAATTACTTTCAGTGGTTTGGAAAATTCCACCCGCTAAGAGGGGGATAAAGAGGTGCAACGTTTGTATGGGGGAAACTTTTTTTTAGGTAGAAACTTAAAACTTTGTAGAAAGATTAAGTACCTACTAAATAAAATACAAAAAAGTACTACCAGAGTTTTGGAAAATTTCACCCCTTAAGGGGTTAAAAAGCGGTACAAGGTTCGTATGGGAAACACTTTTTTTAGCTAGAGGCTTGATATTTTATAGAACAAATACCAACCTATTACAATAAAAAAACTCAGTGTTTTATTTTTAATTTTTCCCTGAAAAGCGTTCAAAGTTTGTATGGAGAGCAATAAAATTATTAAGTATGACATTTGTAACTTCGAACTTAGCCTGTTTAGACTACAAAACTTATTTTAGCGTTTTTTGCAATTCATCCCCTAAAGGGCTATTATAAGGGTGTTCAAAGTTTGTATGGAGAGCAAGACATTTTTTAAGGAAGGGATTTGTAACTTCGGTTTTTGAATGTTTGCTAAAATACTACAAAACTTATTTCAGCGTTTTTTAAACTCATCACTTAAGAAGGTTAAAAGGGGGTTCGAATTTTGTATAGAGAGCAAGACATTTTTAAAGTAAGAAATTTGTACATTCGGTTTCAGACTATTTACTATGAGAGTTCAAAGAAGGTTCTAAGTTTGTATAGAGAGCAAGACATTTTAAAATAAAGAGAGATTTGTTTCTTCGGTTTTAGACTGTTTACTAAAATACTAGGTACAGTCAGCGTCATATAGTTAGTAGCAGCCAAAGTAGCCAAATATATCGTAACACATCCTTACTCCTATAGTAATAAAGACGTGTTGCGATATATTTGGTTACCTAGGCTGCTACTAACTATCTGATGCTGACTGTACAAAACTAATTTCAATGTTTTTTTTTTATTAAACAAACATTTAAATTTCTTAAACAAACATTTAGACGATAAAATGTTATACGTGGACGAAGTCGCGGGCAACAGCTAGTTTATATATTTATTTATTTAAGCTTTATTTATTCCATATTGTTCGTGTTAGTACATATTTACTAAATCTAAAAGATTTATGCCATTTTTTCTTTCTTATATGGACCCCATTCGGGTAAAAGCCATATATCGCCAGATATTAGGAGAAAAGATGGGTACTGGAAGCAACAAACTGGTCAGGGCCGAAAGGCAAAAGAAGGAAAGGTAGACGACGAAGACGTTGGACCAATGACATAACTGAGGTCGCCGGACCTAGCTGGATACAGTTGGCTAAAGACCGAGAAAAATGGCATGAGATCGAGGAGGCTTTTACCTTAATTTACATTTGCTTTAAAAAATTATATATAAATCAAACAAAAAAAGATAATTAAAGCTTAATTTAAATTTATATAATTACTTCCAGTTGGAAAATTTGTTGGATTCTTGTGTAAAGCATCTTAGAATAACGATTAAAAATGAAATATACAAAAAAACGCTATTATAAATTAATGATTTTTGAAACCATATTTTGCCTGGAGTATAGAGCCAAGTAACAAGTGTAAGTCCAATCTTGTTGGCTTGTTGAGAGTATCAAGGTCCATCGCGGTGTGGCCGCTGGTCGAGGTAGCATGGTAGGCAGCACGCGCCGCGCGAGCGCAGTGACATAACATGTTTAGGTATTTAAGAGACAAATTGAATTTGTTCTTTTTATATGATGTTTGGTCAAATTACATTTTTTAATAGACATAGTCATGTTATGAAGAACTTGCTGGTCTTAAAATAACCACCCTGTATAATAAAATGCTCTTCTGACTAACAGTGGTCTAATTATCCAGTTTTTGATGAGTCAGTCATACTTAAGTAACAAAGGTAATAATTATGGTAATAATATAATTTGCCAGGAGATAAATAGATGCACATAGCTATTTGTTTATTATTTTAGATGGTTTCTTAAGCGGGCGTTAACCGGCGCTATAACTTTACCTAGAAGTAATCGATTTTATTTCGGTTTAAAAAACTGTAATATATTAGAACAATCCATAATTGGTGACGTTCACCCTTAGGAAGTGAAGATGTACTATTATTTTATCAGTTCTACGTATTTGGAAAACGGAAGCACCCACCTAGGAACTAGGAAAACGATAGGTGGATTGATGATGAAGAAATCTGTAATAACATATCTTTGGAAAGTAAGTGTCCATAATTGATGTCATCATACTACGATGTACTTAAGAACTGTAACTACCTATTATTCCTTATTTTCTAAAAAAATTGATTTAAATAAATAAATAAACAATAAGTATTTGGGGACAATCTTACACAAATCAACCAAGATTTGAAAAGTAAAACAATTATTCAAGAAGACAAACATTTGATCGTATGATCCGCAAAAACGAGCCGAATACGGATGCCAACAGAATAAGGCCGTTAGCGGGGTGCGCGGGACGCGCGTCTCCCGCTCCGTCTGCCTCACCTCCGCAAATACCTAAATATCGTCTAATAAGAGCGCCTTAAAGCGGAGCTTCTCAGAACTGTAAACGCGGCGTTTGAGTGTTTCTGGAAATCGTAAAGCGAGTGTGCGCATGACAAAAATGGTAGACATTATGCAACTGCCCTTAGCATTTGTATTCAGGACGTCTGTGACTCGGAAGGCTATTCTTATTGTGCTTGTAAAACATAGGTTATTATTTGACCGCAAATAGGTTTAAGCCTGAATCACATTGGCGCGGCCTGCGGCGGCGCTCAATAGTAAACTTCAATAACTGTCAAGTCAAACAGACCTTAGACATAGATGAAAAAGTACTGCAAAGGTTGTATAAACCTTTACAGATTTCTTTGCGAAACAGAGACTGGCAGTTAATAAGTTTGAATTTGGAATAGTAACCGTCTCGATTGATAGAGAAATTGCTGACAGCGTCAGATAACGTGTGCCTGTCGAACCACAGACTACTAAGAGATACTAACGTATCAGACGCACAACTGTCATACAGCCATTTTAGCCAATAGGGTTCCACTGAAATTGACGAGACCTTTTTTTTTTTTTAATTTTGATGCATGTTTTGGCATGAGAACTGAAACGAACAGCCAGTGTATGGCACAGTGGCACAGAGTACCTATATTTAATGTATTGTAATAGAGATCTATGTCGGCGGCCCAAATGGGTGTCGCCCTCCTGCAGGAAGGTTTGGAACTATTACGATGTGTATATATTTATGATCAGCAATGCCCCATTTATGTACAGTAGACACAGCTCGGCCGAAAAAAACTACGGATCAGCCGTAGTTTTTTTTGCCGACCTGTACCTACCTATACGGGGCAAGTAGATATCCTGCAGGGTGCACCAGTTTTCTAAATAGACATATACATTTTCTAAGTTACAGAACAATTCTAAAAAAAACTTCAATTAAAAGGTGTGTATTTTTATTTTAAAATTATGCAATAAGGATACGAATTCACTCAAAGACTTGGCAAGCTTGCCCGCGAGTCCCGTGACAATAAATTATGTTTACAATATGTAGGTATATCGCTCAAGCACTTTAATTAAATTATAAACTAAAACTATAAAAAGTAAATGACCCCCAGGTCGCCGTCGTTGGCTATGGTGCCCAGAAGGCTGGCAGCGTTACCTCTTTGGATTGCAAGGCTAATCCTTTGGCCAAAATAGCTGCCAGCCCTTTCCGGATGTTTGGATGAGCCGCTCCGAAAGTTCCTTATACAGGGCCTTCACGCCCGGTCCCCACGGCCCCAGGGTTTCCACTCCAAACAGCACTTCAGTTTAACTAAGTATAAAAGCTTAGGATTTATTCGTTCACACTATCCTAACTCGTTCACATAAGTACCTTAGGTAGGTAGGTACCTAAGGCGTCAATTTCCTGCATGGGAACAAATACATATAATATATGAATTATCCCTATTATGAGATCTGATATGGCAGGCTATACTTGCTTGATAAGGCCAAAGTTGCTTTTCAATACTCTATTGCACTCTAGGATCACGAGTTGGCCAAAGAATCCTGGTTTGTGTCTTTCCCTTACACCACAAATTTTATCCTACTATTTCCACCCATAATGAGTCTCTATCTCTGGAATATTCTAACTCAACACGTTCACGAGTAGGTACACAAAGAGATCAAATACATTAATTAAAACGAAAAAGCTGCGAAACATATCGAAATAGCAAGATAAATCCGCATTTTTCTGACTTTTCAATCAAACTTCAAACATTTGAATTCAAATTTCAACTTGACATTTACATATTTTTAATTTATTTTTTTATGTCAAAACATATTGGTTAAAACGCTCAAACAAATTCAAAAACAAGCGGCAAGAGTGACAGCTCGGACAGCTTGAAGATGGCAGTAGGTGCGGGGGTGAGGGAAGCGCGGTAAATATTTAGTCACTAGCATTAGCCAATCACGTGCAATCACGTGACCACAATACTAACGCCCGGATATTTTGTTCAAAGATTGCAGGCCGTGTGTCGAACTTTCAAGAAGTTGCGTTGTAAGTGAAATATGTTAAGTAAAACCTAGTAATAAACAAAGTAAACCCGCCTATTACTAGTATTTTCTCTACCATCCTGTAGCTCAGTGTCCTAAGAAACTTTTTGATGATACATAAGATTAATTCTTCTATTCGTACTGTAAAATTCCACACAACTTGCAGAACTGGATTTCATTAGCCTAATTTTTGTGCTGTGCTGCTACCCTAAGGTTGGAAGAGATCGCTCTTTAGCGATAAGTCCTCCCGTATCGAAGTCTGCGTAGGTACGTATATAGGAGTTTTATATAAGTGTGCTTTAGTTACCTAGCAAAAGGTTGTTGTTCTTGACTCATTTTGCGTTCACCGCTAGCTAAAATTTTTCATTAGCTAAAATTTTGCATTATACCTACGTGATATTAGGTATATTAATAAACAAAATGGGTACCTACTTACTTAGAGTTTATTGCTAGTCACCTTGCTAATCGCTTTTTCAATAGTGGATCGCTTCAAGTACAGTCGGCAGCGGAGGTGGCTACGTTAACGAAGTGCTTTAAGGCCTCCACACACCGGTCGCGTGCGCGGGCCCGCCGCGGGCCCGCGCACGCGACCGGTGTGTGGAGGCCTTAACATGTTGATGAGACCTAAACATTGCGCGGATCATTTCCATTGTACCATCATAATATTATAATAGTTAAATAATGGTGCACAGATAAGTGCAAAATTCATAGAAATGGTGAATGTCTGCTCTAGGTCGCTTTATATATCATGCATGATAATAACGACATTTCTTAATGTAAAAACTTACCTGAGCATTGTCCTGGGCTCCCTTCGCCTCTCTCTTCAGCTGCATTATAACTCGCTCCTTCGATTTGATTTCCTCCAGCTGTGGCCAAACAAGAACATTGCTGTTAGCTTTTCGGTAGGCGTTGACAATGTTTGCAAAAAAGAAGTTTGAAGAAATGTAATAAGGTAGGTGCACCAAGGATGGCCCGGTTCCTAAGAAGGCCCACCTTTAAAAGCTCGCAGTTATGGTTTTCCAAACTACTTAAAATTTCGTGAGCACATGCGTTTAAGATCACAAACAACTCCACGCTATCAGGAGTGAGTCAGGGGGCAGTACTCTAGGGCCTACGCTGTTTCTCCTGATGATTAACGACTTGCCTGATGTGACTCGCACCGCCGAGAGTTTGCTTTTTGCGGATGATCTGAAACTGTTCCGAGGCATAGGTAGTACGGCAGACAGTGCAGCGTTACAGGCTGACATTGACGCGGCAGCTGAGTGGAGTATTTTAAATGGGTTGCCTTTTAACGTCAATAAATGTAAGGTGATCACTTTTTCACGCAAGCGCTCCCCACTCCAAACCGAGTACCATTTAGCTGACGATACTCTGGAAAGAGTTAGTGAAATTCGCGACCTGGGTTTGCTATTAGATGATAAGTTTGACTTCCATTAGCACGTAACTAGTATTTGTAAGCAGGCTAGCAGGACCTTGGGATTTGTGATGAGGATTGCAAAACAATTTCATTTCGGAGTGGCTAAGATTCTCTTTGGCGCATTTGTAAGGAGCAAGTTGGAATATGGTGCTGTTGTTTGGGATCCGTACGAGAGCAAATATTCTCTCATGATTGAGAAGTTACAGCGCAAATTTGCTCGCTGGCTGTATAAAAAAGCTTACGGTTACTACCCGTACCTCTATCCCTCCATCTTTGTCTCGGGCATGGTCGGACTAGATACGCTGGCACTGAGAAGAAGGTTATTGCTGCTAGTCCACTATCTATCAGTTGTCCATCACCGAGTGGATAGTGCAGAGGTGTTGGCTCAGATCGGGTTGATAGTTCCAACGCGGATACCCAGTGACGCGGACGGGGCGGTGGCGCCGCGCCGCCGGCCGCGCCTGCTGCAGCGGCCGTCCGCTCGCACGCGCTACGCGAGCCACGCGCCTACCGCACGTGCTTTGATATGGCTGCATCTAATGCTCACTCAGCACGAAGACGCTGACATGTTCGCTGATCGTTTGACATACTTGTGCCACATTGCTAGGATATTTTTGAATTGGCACTTAATTAATGGAATGACATTATAATTATGATTGTTGACATTTTTACTTGTGCATGTTTATCTTTTTTGTTTATTTTAGCGTGTAAGCGATTTGGTGTTAACTGTAAGCTTGCATTGTATTATTGTGAATAAATGAAATGAATAAATGAAACAAACGTGCATTTAAGTTTTTACCCAAACGCGCCGCTATTTTGCAAAAAAATTACAGTTTGCTGTGTCGTGTTAACCCTTTTCCAGGCTGTGGCGTTATATTGACCACCTACAGACTGTCAAACATGTATCTTAATGTCAATAAATAAGACTGACATTTGATTGTCATGTTTCAATTGCCGGCCTGGAAAAGGGTTAAAATATTGCACGTTTTATTATTTTCCAACCTTTACATATGAAACAAAATTTTAAAAAATTACGTTAATTTAGCCAGTATTTTTAGTGAAATTAGGTGTTTAATCTGTTTAACATCCAATTATAGGTAAATACTGTTACTTTAAATTTATTTACGTATTTTTACGACACTTAATTGAGCTGAAGTAAGAGTCCCCTAATAAGGCCCACTGTATATGTATCCCGAACTAAAAGTAAGTAAAAAAATAATGTTAGAATAAAGAACCAATTTATAAAATTTAAAAAGTTGTTGTCGTATTATAGCAATTTTTCATTTTCATACTCCTAAGATGGCCCGGCTCACCGCTATAATTTTGGGATAGGTTCAATATTTTATTGAATCAATTTAAATTACGACTAGAGTTTAAACATTAATTAAACGTGTTGTTTTAAATAATTTATAACGGGCCTTATTAGGCGACCGGGTGCCTAAGATGGCTAAGAATTAAGATGGCCCACTAGCAACATTTTTTTTAAATAGGTTTTTTTCTATTCTAACGCAAATAACATTAAAGTTTTTTTTAAATATTAAAAAAACTTTAATGTTATTTGCGTTTGTTAAATAAATAATTAGCAGTCTTATGAATAGCTTTTCTTTATTACCTATCCATACTGTAATTATTTTACATGGCTTTGAAAATAAGGTAGGCCTCATTAGGCGACGGTACCTTAATTATATTTCTGCTAAATCATCCATCACCTAGCGATTAAGTACCTATAATGTGATAATTATGTTTTACCATTATTAACCATTGTTCAGGGTATACTTAATTATACATAGATATGATTTATGGTGATTATGTATGTGTATGTACGGTCAACCAATTTGGTTCCTAGGCCACCGTAGAACCCTGTCATTTTAACTGCTACATAGCAACGCAATAATCCTAGTAACCCGTATTGACACGGTTCTATGATGGCCTAGGAATCAAATTGGTTGACTGTACCTACGTTATAATTGGTTTAGTCTTAATCTGTCTCGTTGGCATTTTTGTTTGTGAGAAGGGGACAATACGTACACATTTTATTGTAAGTGAATACTGTCACCATATACCATAGAGATCCACGCCATTCGATTCCACAATCGTTATTATTTTTTGAGTTTTTGTGTTACCTAAGTGCTAATAGATCCCTTATGGTCAAAAAGGCAACTGCCACGCATGCGTAAGTGCCTCTACCCTAGACATATAGGCGTGCTTGCCCCGTGGTCTCACCTTTCTGGACTGAACTTATCTTAAAACACATATATCGAGTTGCAATAGACACAAACACAATTTATATTAATGTAGGTAGTTTTATATAGGTAAGTCGTAGCTCTATTCAGCTAGTAAAGGTATAATACTTAATATCGTTACTTATTATTAATAAGGAAACTTGGCTCAATCTAGCTCCACCGTCAACCAGGCTAAAAACTGCCCACGTTGCCTAGATTAAATTATATCATTTACGATTTGGCACAAAAATAATTCACTTTGACATTTACATTTCCCGTTTTGTCTAGCTTCGAAGCCAACCTTGGAAACCCAATTAAAAGCCTTGTATAACTCGAAGCCGGAATACTTTATTACACCTTTTTGTCTTAAGAACTAGTCAGCGATCAATCAGCATCAGAGTCAATCAGTAAGAGGCTCCAAAATCACAGTAATTCATGACAAGGGACTGTCGATAGTTATCGTAATGAATGGCGTCATGTCAAATGGTTGGGGACACATCGAGTCAACGAAGAACAAACGTTTTCAGTTTCAGCGGGGCTATAATGTTTGCCATTTTGTCACTTATCATTGTGTACAAGAGATCCGATCACTATCGCTCTCACACACTTCTCAGAACGTGACGGATGTCTATCGACAGCGATAAGTAATAAATGGAGATCCGTGATCTCTGCCTACCCCTCTGGGAATGAAGCGTGATTCTATGTATGTATGTATAAGTAATAAAACCATCAACTAGCATGGTTGCATAGGCCCGATGGTTTCCACGGGTGTAATATGATTGCCATTCTATCACTTATCACATGTGGATAAGACATCTGTCACGTTCTGACTAGTGTGCGCTTTGCTGTGTTGGCCCCAAGGCCGACACACGCCTATCCGTGCCGAGCAAAAGAGCCCAGTAGTGGCCCGGCTTGAAGTAAGTCAAATCAAAAAAAAAAAAAAAAAAAAGACTAGTGTGCGAGTGCGAGAGGGCCTAGGGCTCTATTTGACGATGACTATAGTAAGCCTCGTTAGTGCCCAATGCCTATTAAGCTAGCAGTCCCCGTTTTGAATCACAGTAGGCGATGGGTAGGGCAAGGCATTCTCCATGCAAACGTTGTGCAAGTTTTTTTTAGTCGGTTTTGGCACTACAGAATTTTTGTTTTTTTTGCTTGTTCATATTGGATTTACGCATGCCATGATGTTAAAATTTTAGTTAGATTTTAAAATAATCAAAAGTAAAAATACATATATAAAAAAAATATAACATTAGTGAATAGCTAACAAAAAAATGAGTGCACTGACTAAAACTTATATTTATAGCGCAAACACAAATGAAGAAAACCTTGCACAACATTTGCATGGAAAAGGCTTGCCCTACCCGTCCCCTACTACGCCCGCTACGTGGCGCACGAAATGAAAAAACCGGCCAAGTGCGAGTTGGACTCGCGCACGAAGGGTTCCGTACCATTATCTATAAAAACGGCAAAAAAATCACGTTTGTTGTATGCCCCCCCCCCCCCCCCCCCCTCTTAAAATAGTATTTTATTTTGTTTTTAGTATTTTGTTGTTATAGCGGCAACAGAAATACATAATCTGTGAAAATTTCAACTCTCTAGCTATCACGGTTCTTGAGATACAGCCTGGTAACAGACATACGGACGGACGGACGGACGGACGGACAGTGAAGTCTTAGTAATATGGTCCCGTTTTACTCTTTGAGTACGGAACCCTAAAAAGATCGCGCGTAGCTTGCTTTCGTACGTATTTAGCATGCGCCGCAGTGAATGCCCGCTTTTACTGATTGCCACGCCACGCACGCTACCCAATATTCGGAAATGGAACAAATTGCCTTTAACCCCATTGATTGGAGTATCAACAACGGTATGCATTAGGTAAAAAGGCCAAACGATTTAACGCACGACAATTTCGACCGGAGCCGAAGTAACGCGTTTCCATCACTAGTTATCCCGTGATGGCAGTTGAAGTGTGCTTTAGAACAAACAATTCCATGGACTGTTGCTGCGTATATTTCAAAAGAAAGAACAAATACGAGTAATGGGTAAAGGATAAAAGTGTGGGCAGGACTCTTGGCACAGCTAAATCACGGTATGATGATTAGGTTTCATAAGTGGGCACAACATACTGATTTGTCAAAGTTGATATGATGACAATACCCACTTCCAAAAATTCCTACTAATGCCAACCAACAACAATAATAAGGTCGTGGAAATGTAGGAAATTTGGATGCACATGCACACTGCTTTCTACTTCGTATTAGTTGTCATAATATCCCTAATAGTTATGTGAACGTGAAAGTATTAGGAATCTACAGTTGTGATTAATAAGTGAGGCACCAACGGCCAACAGGCTTCTCCACAGACTTTGCAGAGTTTCGTGTAATTATTAGTATTATTTTAAACATGTCTCACAAAGTTTATATTAGATTTTTGCAGACTTCCTTGTATGTACCATCCCTGACTTAGTCAACCGTCATGTCCGGTAACTATGTTCGCGCAGTGCGTCAAAGAATGCATTGCGGGCAACTGGACAATGACCATAATATTGATTACTTGGATCAATTTGCAAATTCTTTTTGTTATTCTGCCCTATTAGCCAAGAACTAACAAGACAGAGTTCCTGCAAAAAAAAGGACTTCTAATATGCTTTGTAGATGGCCCGTAACAAATGCGGTTAAAATGTCAACCAATGTTAAATCCTCCTAAAGATCACTTTTGGAGGATCTTCAATATCAATACATAGTATAAAACAAAGTCGCCTCCCGCTGTCTGTCTGTTTGTCCCTATGTATGCTTAGATCTTTAAAACTGCGCAACGGATTTTGATGCGGTTTTTTTATTAGATAGAGTGATTCAAGAGGAAGGTTTATATGTATAATACATGCATGTATTAATTGTATTATACATATAAACCCGTGCGAAGCCAGGGCGGGTCACTAGTAACCCATAAAATTACAGTTTTAAAGTGTCGAGGAGACGCAACGATGGCAACTAACGACAAAAAATCAAAAAAGATGATAAATCCACTTACCAGTTTGTGGCACTGCGCACGGGCATCCTTCCGCGCGGCGTTCTCTAGCGCCGCGTGCTTGGCCGCCTGCGCGCGCAACTCTGCCGCGCGTGCGCTCTCCGCCGCTTGCGCGACCTGCAAGTTAACATACAAAGTTGCAGAAAAAAATACTCTACAGTACGCGCCACATAAGTTTGCGTCTGTGATGTTAGCTACCAGTAGTTTCCCATGGGGTGGCAAAGGGGTTCGACGGGTGTGCCGTGCCATCTGTGATATTAGCTAATCGCGTCGCAGATGAGTCAGAGGGGTTCGACTTGAGGCTAACTTCACAGACGCAAACTTATGCGGCGAGTATTGTAATGTAAATGTAGTACAGTTGCCATCACATACATAGGTACATTATAGGTGTTCAAAAATATCGGCACATGCACCCTAATGCCTTGAAAATAGAGGTCTGTTCCGATGTTTGTGTCGTGCTTGTTTGCTCCGATGTATGTGATGGCGACTGTATATATGAACTGATGCATAGGAAGATCTGCTTAGCTAGCAAAATCGCGGATGTGAAGCATTCGTCCCTTGCGTACTTAAGTAGATACTTGTAGGTAGTAATGCTCTCCACATACAGGATTAGTTCCGCCGCTGAATTCCGCCGCCGAGTTCAGCCGCCAAATTCAGCTGGCGGATTCAGCCTACAGATTCCGCCCGCAAATGCTCCATATAAAATGTATGGCGCTGCCACAGACAGTGGGACTGAATTCCGCCGCCCGAATTCGTCGCCTGAATTCAGCTCGTATGTGGCGGACCTACAAGAAAAATGCTTTACTCGTATGTCCGATACAAACGCGGTCATGATGCAGAGGTGCCTGCGATGCGACACTACTTTCTTATTATTATTTCTAACCTAGGTATTCGCTGCCCAATTGTAAAAAGTTTGCAATGGCATCGGTCCTTTTCATGTGGTTGGGATGATGACGTCAAATATAACGTTTCGCAATTAGACTGCTGACATAAGGTGTTACGGGGTCTACATACGTAGCAATCTGGTACCCAATCGAAAAGAACACAGATATCCAAGCTTAAAAGCAAAAGAGCAAGCCTCGTCTAGATTAAGAAATACTGTCCAAAGGAGTTAAGAGATCGAACAATCATTAAAAGTAGACGTTTATATTTTTTGTAGTACCTACCTACGTACGAAATCAATCAATACATATAATAGAAAAGTACGATACAACTGTTGACACAACATTTATCTCTGTATCTGAAAATCAACCATTAAACTTCGCAATTATCCGTCCACATCAAAAGTAAACTTTATTAAAACTTTGATGACGCTATAATCTAAATTTGTTGTTGGTGACACAATTTGCGTCGGCCAATATTTTCATTGCAGCGATAATTGACATGGCGTCGAATGGGGCGCTGACATTCTGTCTAATGATGCCAACGCCCCTTTTAATACAAAACTGAACTTACAACCTGCAGTGTCAAGTGTCCTGCCACACGCCGCAGCCGGTCTTGTAAAATGCTAACAGCTCTCACTATAGCTTTATTGCTAAGACATTCAGTATGCGAAAACCCATCCGTTCTATTTCAAGAAGTTCAAGCGTACCATCGCGACGCCAGCGTAAAGGCTAATTTCGCTTTTGATGTCGTCGATAAAATCTACAACGCTTTCCGCCAATGGTCTTTCACTATCATATTCTGCGAATTCACGTACTTCGAGAACAGGATACTGAAGTACACTGAGAACTATAACGACGGATATCCAGTGTTGCTCCTCGATGGATGCCCTTACAACGACTACAGCGAAACGAAGCCCAGAATCGACAAACATGGTCAGACAACTTACATCGTTACCTCCAACGTGCTATCCGTAGAATACAACGATTTGGTGATACAGGCCTTACGGAGAACAGGCGTCTTCAAGCCGAGAAGTGTAGTGGTATTTGTCATAAACCTACCAGTGACTGTCGACAGCTACTTCAATTACGCCATGAAAGAGCACTTTCAATTATGTTGGAGTAGAAGAATCGCTAACTCAATTCTTGTATTGTGGTCTAATCGCTTGAAGATGTACACTTACAATCCTTTCTTGGATCAAATCATTGATATAACAGAAGTAAAAGATATCGGAAAATTGTTGTCTCATCAATATTACAATTTGTACGGTAAAGAGCTGCGACTGAGCGTATTCAGAAAATCTTACATCTATGATGAAACTGCTCAAACTGATTGCAGTTCCCGGCTAGCTTATACTATGATGGGTATCTTGAATGCTTCGTGCCATCCTCTAGCGCCTCGAGATGGAAGCACGGTTGGAGATCTCCTAGAGAACGGAACAGCTACTGGAGTCACGCGCGATCTCATGGATGGTTACACGGACCTTGAACTGAACTCCCGCATCCTCAAAAATTCTTACTATGGCTACATCGACACCACTTACCCTCTTTCACAAGATGAGCTGTGTTTCCTATTGAAAAAATCTAATGCACAGTCTACTTTTCTAACAACTATGAAATTGATTTCAACGGACATATTCTTGATATTCATGTTCAACATATTTGTGTTGCTTTTAATAGCATTGGTGGTGCTTAAAGTCGAGAAGAGAGTGTGGGGCTCACAAGATTCGCCGTCTTCCGCGACGACCGTAGTAGAACTAGTGAAATGCTTCATAAGACAAACCGTTGTGATCAAATTCTTGGGACCGGTCTTCAGAGCCGTCGTACTGATGATAATTATTTATTCTCTCATAATTGACTGTGCTATTGACGTAAGTATTCACTTATCCATTATAACAAGGGTATGTACCTGGGTAAAGCAGGGGAAAACCTACGCGTACTAAGAAGGCAAAACTGTATCTGCACATTCTTATTATACGGGAATAAGAGCTTTCTTTAGATCATTTTGACCACCTCGCTGTTAACTGTACAGGTTCCTCTTACCTTAGTTCAGGTAACACTGTCCACTATATGATCATATTTAAGTCACTGATACTTAGTAGGAAATATCTAAATATTGTTGTTCCGTTATAGTGGTAGTAAATAAGTAAATATTGTACTATTAAACATAGACCACATCTGCGAACTAAATTACTCTTATACAAGTATGTTAGAGTATCCAGAATCCAGTTGGTAGTACTTACTAAATAGTATGCATTAAACGATTACGCAGTCAAACCCAATGGGAGTTGCGAAAAAAATCCTACAAGCCAATATAAGTTACCATACACAACACTGGCGAGGCGCAAACTGCATGATACTTATATAGCATACTTACACCTATATTTTAGTCCTAAAATAGATTTTGTGTTGCTTTCAGGGAATCTTAACGTCAGCGATAACATATCCGCGATACAAGCCAGAAATAGACACGTCGCCTGCACTACTCGCGAGCAATCTAACACTTGGCATTCACAATAGACATATGCAACTCTTCCAAAGTAGTTTGACCCCAGACTTCAGTCGCCAGCTCGAAAATCGGATCGAGGTATTTAATGATAGAAAAATAAAGGCAGCCATTGAGAAACGACAGTATCAATACGCTCTGCTATTAAGAAAATCTGATGCCAAATACATAAGCAGAAAACCAGGTAACTTGAAAAATGGACGGCCACTGTTCCACACTATGTTAGAATGTCCTTTGCCCTGTTCGATTGTTTATGGATTACGCTATGGAAGTCCTTACCTGCCAGTGATAGATAAAAAGTTACATTACCTGTTCCAAGCAGGAATTCTTCAGCAATGGGTGAGATCTGAAGAGTTTACGCTTTACTCGAGGCATGGCAATGTTTTATACAACGATGACAATAAGGAACGGAAGGCATTAACCATAAACAATCTACAAGAAGTATTTTTCCTCTTGCTCGGCGGGTACGTGATTAGTGCAATATGTTTTATAGTAGAAATGTTCTTGCATAAGCTTTGCAATTAAACATATACTAAAATAATTATTAAAAACTATTCTATTTACCTTGACTTTATCTTGAAGACCTTTGTTAGCTGCTTTTAAAGACTGAATCTCGACGGTTAACCTCTTGCAATCTGCCAATCTTATCCCGTCTTCGCATTTCTCTGTTTTGGAGGGCACTCTAAGTTGTTTCTCTAAGAACTCCTCCTTCTTTCTGTGTTCAGTCTTCATATTTCGTACAGCTGCTTCATGAAGGGCCTTCAGTCCTCTGATTCCGCTCCGCTCGGTGTCGAGGGACTTCTTCAGGGTCGCGTTCTCAAGTCTGAGCCTTTCGACGAGGCTTTTTAGCCGGTTGAGGAACGCCTCGTCGACGGTTCGCTTGGAGTCGGCGGGGCTGGAGGTCGGTGTGTCGGTGGACGCCATCTTGGCGTCACCGTGTCGTATCGGATGCGTCTCGAGCGTCCGCGGTTTTGGCCTCGTGTGTACGGGCGCTGTGGCGTTGGTTGTGGTTCGGTTGCGTTGAGGATTCTGGAAGATAGACGAAAAAGTTTGATTGTAATTGCTTGATAAATTTCTCTTAGTAAAAGAGACGAGTTATTGCCTTATTCAGAATAATGGTTTGTACACTGATAGTCCCCGATTAATAACGAACTGTACCTCTACTGTACGTCATTTCGAAAGCTGTCACGTGGTACATATGTAAATAGAGTTGTATTACTTACTGTAATAAAATAGAACATCTCATTCAGAATATCTTGCATACATGTGTAGGTATATAATATAATGTAGGTATATGCCATAAACATTCCCGACATTTAAGGGAAAACAGCATAAAACGTTCATTACGGTCGAAAACTCATTTATAATATTATGATGTTAGCTATATTTATATCTCATAGTTATGACCTATTTAATAACGCATCGTTCATATTTCATAACGCTATTACTCTAAATTCTGTTTTAAACATCGCTTTTCTCTTGTCGTCATACATTGTACACAATATTTACATTTAAAACACATTCATAAAACATTACGCAAGAGTCGCAAGACACTCAATTCTGCATAGTAACGCATCAATCTCGGGTTCCTACTGAGCTGATTGAAGTGGGGTCATGGACTCATGGTAATTCTGGTGTAGGAAGCCCGTAGTATATATATAGGTCGCTGTATGACTCGAGTTTTTTCTAATTGAACGAGATACTTACTATTGATATGTATTGTGTTGTGTCTCAATTGGCTCATGGTAACAATCAACATTTTGATTCTAAATAGAATCAAAAGCTTGAAGTAGTTCAATAAATTTAATGATAAGTGAATTTGAAAGAATAATTATGATTAGATAATGCCTACTCGGAGTGCGAGAAATGAAGAGACATCGCAAAGGGAAGCGTGAAGTCCATAAATCCTGAAGACTGCTACTTTACTGACTAAAAAAACACAATATTCTCCATAGAAATCGCAATCTTTGGCAAGTCTAATTAACAGACGTTGAAGGTAATAATTTAATTATATTATTAATTAATGAATTAAATACGACCGCTTCAGACTATAGTTCGTAGTGACCATGCCTACAAAGCAAGAGGTCCTGGGTTCGAATCCCGGTAAGGGCATATTTATTTGTGCGATGAGCACGAATATTTGTTACTGATTAATGGATGTTTTACTATATTCAAGTATGTATTTATCTATATAAGTATGTTTATTTTTGTCTAGTACCCATAGTACAAGTTTTGCTTAGTTTGGGCCTAGGTCGATTTGTGTACCTAATGTCCGCAAAATATTGATTTAGTTAAGTACCATTTATTTAATTAAGTATAATCAAAGATAATTATATCTTAATTATCTTTGGTATAATGAAAGGGCTGATTCATTGTATTTCTTTATTTAGGTATCTATTTTAACTTTATGGCACAAACAAAAAGTACAAAAGGCAGACTTATTCCTTAAGGCATTCCCTACCAGTCAATCAGTAAGTCAGTTAGTAAGTTCTTTGTCTGAACGAAAAGGGAATTTCGTCAGAATATTGAAAAGAAAAAAGTACCAACATAAACAAATTACGCAACCTTCACGCAATCAACAAATTATGTACATACTCGACCAGAGCTTAGCTTAATCCCAAAAAAATGCTGGCCATTTGCTTGCAGTGGTTTGGTTAAACTTCTATGTAGTGGATTTGCCCCAAATATTCAGGGCGTGATAGACGCGAATTAAAATAGTGCTCATTTGAAACTGGCGCGGTGACATCATTACCAAATGACTGCTGTCACGCCCTGTCTAAATATTTGCTATTGTACATTAGTTTTACAGAACGGGACTTAATTTAGGTATTTCTTTGAGGTTATTCGACATTTCGCGTCGCGACATCCTTGTTCGCGAACAAAGTCAGAAAAACAAAAGTCGTTTTTCCTGTGGTCAACAGTTACGGGCTTATATGTGCATATTTAATATTTTTTAATCGCAGATAATTGTAGAAGAGGAGACGCCAAGAATAATAGAAAGAGTCCAACAAGAGAGAGAGAGGAGTGTATAAATTCTTAAAGGGTCGGCAACGCACATGTAACACCCCTGGAGTTGCAAGCGTCCATAGGCTACGGTAACCACTTACCATCAGGTGGGCCGTAAGCATGTTTTCCACCGACGTGGTATAAAAAAAAAACAAAAAAAATGCTTTATGGCCCTTAACTGTGGCACTGTCCACAGGAGAGGTTACGCGAACCTAAATCTCTGTGCTCAGACCAAGATAAAAGATAGACAGTGCGTTACGAACAACCTAGTGAAGCCGATTTTCAATCAAGCCAAATAAGTTTAGCATACGCTCACGCACACATAAACAAATTAAATTGCACCAAACTCGAAATAGGTGATCTTGACATCATTGCGACAAGTGCTGAATTTTGTTTGCGTGTGCTAAACTTATTTGGCTTGGTTGAAAACCGGCTTCACTAGGTTGTTCGTCATGCTCCGTCTATCTTTTTTTCTTGGTCTGAGATCATTGTATGGGTATTTTATCCAATTATTACGAAGTATAAAAAATCGCACAGAATTGGGAAACCTATTAACCTTATCTTGCTAAAAGTAGGTCTTATCTTATCTTATCTTATCTAGGTGAGGGCCCTTTCGGATGCACTTCGACCCAGTGGGATCTTTTGTGCATTTGCTCTCTCCTTTATACCTGCTCCCAGGCTTGCTCCATCATTTCCACAAAGCGGATGATGCAGTTCGCCGGGAGCACCTTGAATTCCTTTGGTTGCGGGTAACCGTTACCAAAGTAGTTCATTCTTTGTCTGGCAAGGGACACAAGTGTGTTGTGTGTTGACATTCACACAATAAGTGTTCCATAGTCTCATCCTCCTCGCCACACAAAAGTAGGTAATATCTAGGCGTGTAAAATTAGGTCGAAGTCTCAACACATTTCACAATCTACCTTCTACGAGGTAGATACTAGGACTACCACTTTAGCCTAGGTCGAATCCCGGAAAGAGAATTTATTTATGAGCATAAATATTTGTACCTGAGTCTTGGATGTGTTTTCTATATGTTAAGGTGTTTATTTATCTAATGTGTATATCGTCCTCTAGTACACTTAGTACAAGTTTTGCTTAGTTTACGACTATCGATTTGGGTCTGAATGCCCTCAAATATTTATTTATCGTTTTAATTGTAGAAAAGCAGGTATTTTCTGTTGCATTTGCAAGTTTTGCAACAAAGCGTCAATTAGAATTGTGATATGCAGTCGCCGACGCATGAATTAGAGCGGATTTAATAAGGAAGCGGTAAAGGACGCGTGCAATTGCGACAATTACAGAATTGAACCTGCGACCTGCGCGTGCCGAGCAGGGTCTGAGGGGTCAGGTGGGTGATACGGTACAGTCGGCAGAGACGTACTTACAATAACAACATGATGATCATGATGCTCAAGTCGTTGAAATTGAGAAATATTGTTGGTCCAAAAACCTGCGGGACACTGAATGCTCGCTGATAAGATTTAGTTTAGGCTATTTAGTAAAGTCCAAGGTGTTGTCTTCCTTATTATAGATTCAACGCTTATCTATTTATTGAAAGTATGTGTTGAGTGCTGTTTATTTCACTAGCATGTTCTGCTGTCAAAACAGCTTGACAAGGTATTTATCGTTATATTCGACGCATTAGTGAGTGTGACGTGACATAGGACATAAATTAGTAAAATAGCAGTCGAGTTAAAAAAACTATCATTTAACTACAAACGAGTGAGTGTGAGTTATATGTTAATCTCTATATGTTCCATTAGTATTCATTGTTCCTAAGTATTTTTTTATATACACAGGGGGCCCAAATGACCTGAAGCACTTTAGCCATCGATTTCTGTGCTCAATTAGATAAAAAAAATTGTTATATAATAATATATAATAAAACTGCTTGGTTTCCAAAATACTTATTTAAATAAGAAAATTCACGCGTTGTAAAATTTCCCTGTAAAAGAACCCATTCAACTGTCATACGTTACTCGCCGTCAATTGTAAAGAACTGCAGCTTGACTTCACTAAAATTAATAGAATATTAATTCATTGTAAAGTTGTTCTTAAAAATTATAAGGCTAAAATTACACCTATGTTGAATGTTATCTCCACTTATAATAAATCTCTAAATTAAAAAAAGAATCAGCCAGTTTGAAACTAAGCTTTCTGTGGTACGAATGTTCTCAGCATCCCATGGACGGAAAAATATGAAACATTTTATATAGGTACATTATTATTCCAGCTGCAACTTAGGATAGTTTTTATCCGACTGCGACAATTAATTTATTTTCCGTAATATACGACTTCATTTAATTTTTCATTTATTATTCTTAAAGTATATCGCCGCCACATCTGTCAGCTAAAAGAAACGTCAAAATCACAGACTAATAAGAAATACTACGGACAAAATGGCGGAATTTATTTGCCTTTCTTTCGCCTATTAATAATTTTAATCCCGTCTACGATATACATTGACGAGACACATAGGTACCAAAAGCAAATATAAAATTAATCGATTTTGATATGCGAACTTATATGCGCAAATGTCAAATTAAGGCGTAAATTCTACAAATGTAACAACAAATTCGAACAATATAAACTTGGTTTTTCTGAATGGCACGCGCGCGCGCTCTTTGCGTATTCAGCCAAACCAAGAAAACCGAAACTCGAAGTTCGTATATCTGCATTCCTGTCATTTGTTAGTGCGATAGAGATAGAGATACCCGAATATTTTCGAATTCCGAAGTTCGTGGTTTAAAAGAAAATACGGATGTCGGATAGATCTAAATTAATATTTTATGTGTGAATATGGTTAAATACTATTGTTGTTATTGTTTTAGTATATTTGACTAGCTTTAAGTTTAATATTGTACGTCCGAAATGGGCAAGCTGTTGGACTTTATTTTACCCAAAACAACTAAATGTACACAGTTCTGACAATAAAGAAATCTTATTTTATCTTATCTTATCGAAAATAGGGATGTAGACACTAAACAAAATAATCATAATGTTGTATTATCTCGAAAAAAAACAACGCAAGAGGCTATACTCGTATAGGTAATCACTAAGTTATAAGTGTATAAAGTTTTAAGAGGGGGTTTGTTGCGTCTCTTTTCCGCAAAACGCACCTTTATAATGAAACGATTGTTTTTTACTATGACGCTCGAGGATCGTGACGTCACGGTCCCTGATCGTTTTCTCACTCTAACAAGCGACATTAAAACGGTTGTAGCTTCGTAATTTTTTGAGATATTTGAATAAGTTTTTCGTTTCTTCTTTCTTTTGAAGTGAGTCTACAGCTACACCTCTATTTGGAAGACAAGCGGAAAGAACCCATACTATCCATACTAATAATCCATACTTCCATATTAATATTATAAATGCGAAAGTGTGTCCGTCTGTCTGTTACCTCTTCACGCCTAAACCGATGAACCGATTTAGATGAAATTTGGTATACAGATAGTTTGAGCCCCGGGGAAGGACAAAGGGTAGTTTTTATATCTGAGGGGCTGAAATTGGGGGTGGAAATTTGTATGGAGCTACTTAAACCGCTGCACCAATTTAGATGAAATTCGGTATATAAATAGTTTGAGTCCCGGGGAAGGACATATAATAGGTTTTGTCCCGGAAATCATCCCCTAAGAGGGTGAAAGGGAGGGGGGGGGGGGGCTGAAAATTTGGATGTAATCTATTTTGATGAAATTTGGTGTAGATATAGGTTAAGTCCTGGGAAAGGACATGGGATAGTTTTTACCCCAGAAATCATCCCCTAAGGGGGTGAAATTAGGGGTAAAAATTCGGATGGAACCCATTTTAATACTATTTGGTATAGAGATAGCTTGAATCCTGGGAAAGGACATAGGATAGTTTTAATTCCGGAAATCACTCCCTAAGGGGGTGAAATGGGGGGTGAAAATTTGGATGAATCCCGTTTAGATGAAATTTGGTATAAAGGTCGTTTGAGTCCCGAAGAATGACATTAGATAGTTTTCATCCCGAAAATCATTCCCTAAGGGTATGAAATAGGGGGTGAAAGTTTGGATAAAATCCATATAGAATAGTTTTTGCCTCGGAAATCATCCCTTAAGATGGTAAGTAGAAGTTTGTTTGCATTATATTTTCTAAGTATAAGTTCTACGCGGACGAAGTCGCGGGCAACAGCTAGTTATATAATATAACATTATTTGTTCATAATACCGTCAGAAATTTATGGTTTAAGTGGTTGGGGTCAATCTGGCCCACTGTGTATATATTTACGTATCTAAGGCAAACATTGCGATAATAAAAAATGCAGCAATATAATCCTATAAGATAACTCATTGTTGCATATTACATTTCATAAAGCAATGTAACATGTGTGCTCTCAATAGATTGCATTGTAATTCAATCTGATATATATAGGCACGCCACGCCGCAAAAGTTATGCTTGTGACTTCAAGCCTAGCAGTTAGTCATTCTGCGCTATTGATTTAGGGGTTCAATCATAACTTTAGGTATGTGTGAAGCCAGTTTTGGGAAATGTTCTGAGTCCAAAATAAAAATTGGAGAGATAGTTATAGGTTGTACGCGGGCGGGGTTTCCGCAAAAATTGGAGAGGTTATAATTATTTAGTACTTAGGTCATACCCAGATTATTTTCATTTCGGTTTCTAACTGTAATATTCATATGTACCGTTAGAAACCAAAGAACTTCCCACTATACTAATGATATTTAAGTAGGTAATGTAGGTCAGATGGTATAAAGTCAACATTACCAGACAATTCTATATACTGTAATCGTAATTAAAGCCTGAACAACGTCAACAATGACGCTATATCTGCGAAACATCGTGGATCCAACATTCGTAAATAGGCAGCGGTTTTTCCTTGACATTTTCCCGGTTCTTTTAACTTATTTATAAGTTCCTGGTAAATATTATGTGATTAACAGTAACAATAATGAATTCGAACGACAACCAAAGAACAGTTTCGTTTTTGACTAGCTTTTGCCGGCGACTTATCCTCTTGAACTTCCGTGTCAACTTTCACCTTTCACCCACAATTTCATCCCCTTAGGGGACGAGTTCCGGGACAAAATGTCCTATTACATCTATCCAAATTAAAATTTTATTCAACATCTGTCCAGTCCTTTTTTATGATTGAGTACCTAAACATACATCCAAACATGTAAACTTTCAGATTTATAATATTAGTAGGATTACTAAACATGATACCTATACTTACCTATTTTTATTTGTTTTAGAATTTAATATTTAACATTACAGCAAATGCCAAGGCTCGGGTTAAATTTAAATCAACTCATAATATGTAGCATTAATTAGGAACAATACTTTTATCGCTATGTATTTATGTTTATTTCTCTCTCGCCTATCACAATAATATATAAGTAGGTATTTAGTTTATAAGTATATTACAATTATAAGACGTTTCCGTGAGTCACCAACGGTGCTGGCTGAATATGAACGCTGTACTAGTAGGTGTCTGACAGCTCAGTATAAGGCGGCGGCCTATACACCTGGGGGCCGATTTTTGACTTTCGAGCGCTCGAAAATTAAATAAAAGTAAATACGATTTTAGTGTCAAAACTGCAGGCACTGACTTTCTACCGATATCGCGATAGAATTGAATACGAGTCGTCAATACCACTCGCTTTTATATTTTCTATCGCTATTTCAAAAGAGCATTTCGTAATTTTTGTCAGTTTTCGAGTGAAAGATTCGAGCGCTCGTAAGTCAAAAATCGGTCCCCTGTAAGTTAATTTACGTAAGTTCAGTACAACAGTACAAGTGAGTTACGTGAGCAGTATTTGTACCTACTTGAGATGTATTGAATGTGGGTAGATTAAGCTTGATGAATCTACCGACCAAGAAGAAATAAACCAGTCTTGAATATACTCGCGTGCTGTGTTATTTGTCTCCCGATTAACATACCTAATAGTACAGAACACTACTGAACTTAGGCGGCCTGTACACTTGTAATTTCTTACGTAAGTTCAGTACAAATACTGCTCACGTAAGTCGCTGAATATTTGTACTGAACTTACGTTAGTAACTTACAGGTGTATAGGCCTCCTTACGTAAGAACTTACACTAGTGTACAGGCCGCCTAATGCTGAGTCAGTGTCCGGTTCACTGCCGCAGAGACACTTGTTTCATGTTTTATGTGTTTTTGTTTTGTTATTAGGGTTCCGTACTCAAAGAGTAAAACGGGACCCTATTAGGGTCATTTCGCCGGTTACGCGACCACCTTCGGTTGGCGACCACTTGAAGAACATGGTTTTTTCAATTGAAGATAACATCAATTCTACAGAGCCTATTGAAACAGTCAGTCGTATGCCTTATTGTTTGTAGTTATGGAATAGGAATTTACAAAAAAAAACGAGAAAATATGCTTTCAGTTCACCAAGTCAGCTAAGTGGTCGCTAACCGGCACATGAAATTAGGTGGTCGCCAACCGGCGAAATGTCCGTCCGTCCGTCGTCCGTCCGTCCGTCTGTCTGTCACCAGGCTGTATCTCACTGATACCGTGATAGTTCCAGCTGAAATTTTCACAGATTATGTATTTCTGTTGCCGCTATAACAACAAATACTAAACCCAAAATAAAATAAATATTTTTATTGACAGTACGGAACCCTTCGTGCGCGTTTTTTTTATTGTTTAGTATACAGTGTGTAACTATAATATAATCATTAATTAAGATGTTTTTTTAAGTTTCACTTAGATGTGACCACATATTTAATTTTTGAAATTTTTATCAGCAGCAATGTACTGTAAACATGTATGACATTACATACGCAATATGGGCTTTTGAAAGTAACTAACTGTCAACGAGCGTTTAACGCGAGTGTGTTTGCATTACATTGCGGGCCGAATTATTTTGTATGGATAAAATTTTAATTGGAATTCTAAGTAAAAGTTATCTAATTACATTTTTTATGTCCTATACTAATCACCAAACGTCGGACTCCAGAGGGCATTTTCGTGGCATGTCAGAATGATAGGTAAGGTTCGCAAAACAATCAATTCACTTTCGAGTATTTGTACTTAGTATTTGGTACCTAGTATTTATAATGTGAAATTCCAAATATCATAGCAACTAACTGCATTACTTATAAACGTACTTCGACTACACATAAGTCAAAATGGCGAAAACGTTCGTTTGGCTTTATCCGTCACTCAGACAATTGCAGCTGTGAGAAAGAAACAAAACACAAATGAGTTAACTGGACAATGTAAAGTTCTATGAACACGGCTCTAAGGTTGTACGTTAGTTAGGTGTTTATTTTTTTATATCCTTTAAATTTTAAATAAAAATAAGATTGAATAGTCTGTGTTATATTTGATTTAATTTACATTCATGGTACATTTGTAGGTATATTATAATACTCGTAAGTTAAGATTTTTTTGTAAACCTTACCTTGCCCTCAAACTGCCCCCTATAGTCTGACGTATGCTAATCACCGTTAAGAGATTCGCCCGTATTCGATTTACACACTGTACATATGTGTCCTGCGCGTTAGTGAATAAATGTATCTTTCTTTCTTACATAAACGCGATCATGCTACACGATCTGCGCACTCTCCTGAATCGGTCGTATTTATAAAGATGAGTGTTATGACGGGATTACTGAATGGTCCCGAAATACCCGTGACACTGCGATGACGACCGCTGCAACTCTATCTCATAAACACAAACTTCGTTGACTTTGTCCTTGCGAAGTTGCCAGGAATTCATTCCAATTTGTGAAGATAGACTCTCTATTGACGATATATTGATATATTTTGACGACCGCTTTAGCCTAGTTGGTAGTGCACCTGCCTACGAAGCAAGAGGTCCTGGGTTTGAATCCCGGTAAGGGCATTTATTTGTGTCATGAGCACGAATATTTGTTCCTGAGTCATGGATGTTTTCTATGTATTTAAGTATTTATTTCTCTACATAAGTATCTATATTGTCGTCTAGTACCCATAGTATACAAGCTTTGCTTAGTTTGGGACTAGGTTGATTTGTGTAAGATTGTCCGCAAAATATTATTATTATTATTAATATTACTATGTCTTGAAATTGAAACCAGCACTACTAGCACTTGCAATGACTAATGGCTGTAAAAAATGTTGGCTTTGAAATAGAGTTACAAAGGCAGGCGTTCGGTTCTTTCGCAATGTTTTCAGACGCATGATGGGTGGTTAGACTTGAATGCATTTTTCAATGAAAAAAAAGTGTCATAACTAAACTTTATATTATTGTATTTAGTAAATGGGTTAAGTGTACGCTCACCGATTCAAATAAGTATAAAGTTAAATGCAGAGCTATGAGAAATAAAGATCTTTAAACCTTAAAAAGATTTAAGCGTTTTTTTCCGATTGCATCCGAAACCCGGAGTCTGCTTTGGCACACTTTGGACTGACGATCTATGAGTTGTTTTACGAATTTCGGGACCAACTAGGTAATCATATAGTTCTTATGGCTATCACAGAACGGCGCGGCGCTTTATTATTTATATTTTGTTGGATTTAGTCTCGAAGTTATTACTATAATTATGATTTATCTGTTACGCAAAAAAAAACTGTTATTATAAATTATTTCCATTTTGTCATACAACCGGACCGTAAAATGCTTAGACTACGAGCTGTGTCGCGGCGAGACAGACTATCCGTCTCTTTGTAATTGGAACGCTTAGAAAGAGACGGACAGTCTATGTCGCCGCGACACAGCTCGCGGGTCGTCCTGTGATGCTGTGATAGCCGTTCTGGTGACTGTGCAAAATCTTTTATTTTAAGTAGGTATGTGTGCAGGTGTGTGTATAAGGCTGTCTGGAAGAGATCGCTCTTCAGCGATAAGACCGCCTGTTCTCTACCTCTACCTATATGTTTTTATATTGTCTCTCTTTGGAACAGTTTTATTTGTGTGAGGTGTGCAATACGGAGTATTTGTATATTGTATTGTATTGTGTGCCACCTTCTATTGCCTTCGTAGGTAATCCCAGTAGAATTGGGCCTCCTAGCCTCCCACAATAAAATCTGGCCTGCTTTCGCTAACAAACTACATTACTAGTAGGTAGCTGTGTGCGATCAAAGGCCGCAATTTTATTTATTGAGTGCTGCGGCCGACCGTCGACCCCTACACGTTTCTAGGCAACCGAACTAAACAAACACCTATTCTTGCATTCGCTTTTACAGTGAGGGGAATAAACATGGGTATAGGTACAGTCGACACTTAAGTTCGTCACAACAAGCTTCGTCTGAATTCGACTGTAATTTATTTAAGACTTTCGATAACACGGGCTCTACCAGAGCAGATAATTGCAGAATATTTTTGTGGCGACTAGTTGTAGGTAATTAAGAGTGCTCTTCAAAAAAGCGCTCGCTCAGAATTCGGTATTTTGACAGGCGTAGTGCTTTTGTGTGTGTAAATACTACTAACACCCACACAAACGTACCTAACCCCCACATGCACAGCTAGATCGCACCAGCCGCGGGTGCCGTCCCTTTCTAGCTATATGTAAGTGCGATCGGGATAGAACTAACCGCGGAGCTTGCCGATGCAAATAGCTGTATAGCGCACCGTTGGAATTCGCTCCGTGACCGATATTGATACTTGCACTAAAAAGTGGTAAACATTACTTCGCTAACATGATGCTCTAACTTGAACAAAGTAAGTATTTGATTTTTGTGCACATGTTTTCTATTTATATTAAAATACTATGACAAAGTATATTCATTCTTTTTTACTAGCTTTATATTGACTTGCACTGTTTGTATGTATGTAAATATGTAAGTATGTAAGTTGTCCGTCAAAATTTGTAATTCATTTTTCAGTCACTTCCCGTTATCCAATTGAGCTGAAATTTTGCATGCATGTGTATATCGCATGACAATGCAATATTATGATGATTTGGAGCTGATCTAATGCTGGAGCAGGAAGTTGGCCATAGGAACTCCGCAATAAAACGACACAACCCTATCGAGTTTGGGCTCGTTATAATCGTCTCAATGAGTTGTTGATGATGGTATGCAGAAAAGTACAGTCGGCAATAAAAGCTTGTACCAAAAATGAACATTTTGACAGCAACTTATTTTTGTATAAAATAAACTAACAAGTTTTAAAGTTGTCAGTAATAAGAATAATAATTTGCTGTCTGGCACTACTACTTTCAAACACCGATTTATGCCTGCTTCCTGGACCTCTCCAAGGCCGTCGACAGAGTGGACTACAATATTCTCTGGGCAAAACTGGAGGAAGCAGATATTCCGGGTGATTGTACAGGTTTGTTGAGGTACTGGTACCAAAACCAATTAAACCAGGTGAGATGGGCCAGGACTTTGTCCACAGATTACAGGTTGGAATGTGGAGTACGGCAGGGGGGCCTGACGTCTCCTAAACTGTTCAACTTTGACTTATGTCAATTAGTACTGCAGTTCTTTTTAGGGTTCCGTAGCCAAATGGCAAAAAACGGAACCCTTATAGATTCGTCATGTCCGTCCGTCTGTCTGTCTGTCTGTCCGTCCGTATGTCACAGCCACTTTTTTCCGAAACTATAAGAGCTATACTGTTGAAACTTGGTAAGTAGATGGGTCATTGTCAGATTTAGGTTCGCGTCTCTTCGGTGGACATTGCCAAAGCTAAGCCTAATTTTTGGTTGATCTCTGAATCCGCATAAACGGCGTTGCCCCTTCTATAATCCTATGTGATAAAAACATATTATATGTGAGCGTAAGCCCGTAACTTTTGACCACCGGAAAGATGATTTTTGTTTTTGTGACTGACAATGACCCAGATGTATTCTGTGAACCGCATTAAGATTTTCACACAAAAATCGAAAAAAAAACATTAAGTTTTAGGGGTCCCCATACTCAGAACTGAAACTGAAAAATTTTTTTTTATCAAACCCATACGTATCTATGGATAGGTCTTCAAAAATGATATTGAGGTTTCTAACATAATTTTTTTCTAAACTGAATAGTTTGCGCGAAAGACACTTCCAAAGTGGTAAAATGTGTGTCCTGTAACTTCTAAAATAAGAGAATGATAAAACTAAAAAAAAATATATATGATGTACTTACATTACCACAGATGTATGAATATATTGTATAGTATTCTATGCTCTGAGTACATTACCATGTAAACTTCCACAGAAAATTGGTTTGAACGAGATCTAATAAGTAGTTTTTTTTAATACGTCATAAATCGTAAACCGCAATTTATTTCACGGAACCCTTCATGTGCGAGCCCGACTCGCACTTGGCCGCTTTTTTTTAAATGTATAATAATAATTGCTAACATAGTTTTAAGTTTATTTTGTTACTAACAGTATATGCACTATCACATGGTCTGAAATAAAACTATTGAATTGAATTGAATTAAACGAGGATTTGAAAGACGATAAGGATATTGACCGGGAGAGGAGGGCCTTATCAGTCCGCTGCAACATGCTGGCACGCAGATTTGGTAAGTGTAGCAACAAAGTCAAAGTGACATTGTTCAATGCATTTTGTCAGTGTTTCTACACTTGCCAACTGAGGTCTAAATTTATGCGAAAGTCGTACAGCACCATGAGGGTGCAATATAATGATGCATTTCGCACGCTCATGCGGCTGCCGCGCTACTGCAGCGCGTCCAGCATGTTCGCTGAGGCGCGGGTGCCAGATTTCTTCGCCGTAATGAGGGCGAGAGTTGCCGCTTTCTGGGACAGGCTGGGGCGCTCTCAGGACGAGATCCTCAAGGTCATCTACAACGACCTGGAGAGCCCTATTTTCCGATATTGGCTATCTGTGCATGATGAAATATTTAAGAACTTCACTTAGGCGTCAGATAGCTAACAATTGTGCGTGGAATTATAAATCTGGTATCTAAGAAATTTCTCTAACCTTGGTCAACCAATATGGAAAACGCAAATCCGTTGAAGAGAGCAATGGTGGAAGAAAATAAATGGCTCTTTAACGGTTTAGAAAACGGCCGAAGGGGCACAATCAATTCAATCAAATTAAAATGCCTGACTGGTAGAGAATGCCTCATGGCATTAAGTCCGCCATTTTTACTTTCCGTTGTATAGTGCAATAAAGTTTAATTAAATAAATAAATCAAGAGTTTACAGAACAGCATTTGATCTTAATTAAATAGCTATGCCGTACAATCATCATTGCAGCGGTTGGTATCTAAGAAATTCTTAAACTTAGCTTAGGGCCTGGAGGCAACATACCAACGGAACTAGTAATGTGCAAAGAACGAAAGTTTCTTCCTACATTACCCAGTTTTGAACGAAGACTATTTTTTCTTTGTACATTACTAGTAATGTACGAAGAACAAGGGGATCATTTTTTTGATGTTTTAGTTTAACATTTTAATTTTAATTAAGTATCTTGTCAAACTTGTATTTGTATTTTGGGTTATGTTTCGCCTGTGAATAAATGATTTATTATTTATTATGTATGTCTTTCCCGCTCACGGGACAGTGATGTCCCGGACCTTTGGGAGGCGTGCGTGGGGCTAGGTACCTACAAAGTACCAACTGAGCCAACACGTAGAGGCCCTTTTGACAATTTAATGAAATGCAAGGAGTACACCGAGCGGATGCTGTCCCTGCCCGTGTCATGGGACGCATACAGAGACAGCACCCGCTGGGGTGTATAGGGACTATTGCTGGTTGATGGAATCTAAAGAAAACGGGTTATTGGGTGAAAATGATGGACTAGTGGCTGGGCTATTGGGTGAAACATCGGACGCCTGCCTAATAAACTGTCTCATTTTTTATCTCTGGCAGACGGTGACTCGCCAACTGCTAGATGGCCCCTATTATTAGCGACATTAAAAAATTGCCTAAGGGCAACACCAGTCAGAGAGGCTGGGGGGGTAGAGAGGTGGCACTGGACTTTAAACATATAGCCAACTCGCCACTTAGGTGTCCACATCTACCCTCGAGCAACAGCTCTTGCGACTTTACTCTGGACAGCCAGTTAAGGCAAGCCAGAGGTGGGGGGCCTGTCCAACCAACCACCCGATCGGCTCAGCCTGACCACAGGACACCCCCAGGGGCACTCAGGTACGTAGGGTCGCTACTCCCTAACAGCCCGCCACAAGCTGCCTTACGTTGACTGATTATTATTATTATTATGTCAATCACTCGTTCAAATTGAAAATGCCTCGTAAATCTACTATTGGTAAATGGTTAGAAACGTACCCGGAACTGGTTTATAAAGAACAAGATTCCGTGATACACTGTTCTGTTTGTTATGTTAATTTGAAACAGTTCAAAAAACATAATATCAAAAAACATGTATCAAGTGATTTACATCGTAAGAAAAAAACCGGCCAAGTGCGAGTTGGACTCGCGCACGAAGGGTTCCGAACCATTATCTATAAAAACGGCAAAAAAATCACGTTTGTTGTATGGGAGCTCCCCTTAAAAAAAAAATTGTTTTCAGTATTTGTTGTTATAGCGGCAACAGAAATACGTAATCTGTGAAAATTTCAACTCTCTAGCTGTCACGGTTCTTGAGATACAGCCTGGTGACAGACAGACGGACGGTCGGACGGACAGCGAAGTCTTAGTAATAGGGTGCCGTTTTACTCTTTGAGTACGGAAACCTAAAAACGTGTACCTGGTAACAAAGAAGAATTTTACTGAACTGAACTGATTAAATGTAAAATTGTTAACTATTAATTTTTCATTGATTTCATTGCAAATCTCTATTTAACATTTTCAGAAAGTCAAAAGTTATCTAAAAGAGATCGGTCTTTAGCGATAAGACCGCCTGTTGTTTACCTCTACTTTTAATCTTCTTTGATATGTTGTGTTGTGCTCTATAATGTATCGACAAAATATTTGTATCAGAAGTCGATAAACGAGAAGTCCCCATGACAGCTCAAAAATGTTACGAGAATTCCGATGACTGGACTAACTAGTAAATAAATTAAATCTATCAAGTATCACGATCACTCGTACAATAATAATTGACTATAGAACGCGTAGTTTAGACAAAAGGATCCAACCCACAAGACATCACCATTGAAATGTATGACTTTTGTTTTAGGTAGAAGGTTCAATTTTAAATGTTACGTATCCGGTGGGTTTGAGCCTTTTCGCTACACTACGTCATATATGGCAGCTATGCAATTCATAACTTGTCTCGATTAGCCTCACGAATGTATCCCCAGTATAGTTTGACCCCGAGGTTGGTAACAACTATGCCTAGTCGGAGATCAAAATAATATTATTTTATCTGAAGAGTGGCCGGTTAGCTTCGTGAATAGCCACAAATAAACACACTACACGTCTGTCTCGGAGGGCTATTCAGCCGGTACTGAGATATATTCCCGCGCGACGGTAAATTTATACTAGTTTTGAATAATTATTTATAAATATAAATTTTGACAAAAGTTATATTTTTTGGACTGGATCTTGTTGGTACAAGCATGAACTTTAATGTTGTGTAAGATTCAATACAAAAATAATTCAACAATAATGAGAAAATCCTTGAGTTTTCAGTACGATTTTGTTGACAAATATGGTGTAATTGAGAACAGTTTACATATATATACGTGCAGAATAAGGAAAATTCGAGGCGGCTAGGCGCAATGGCAACATATTACGCTAGTGAAAATAGAAAAAAACAAGTAGGTTCTCATATAACATCATGGAGTATTAGGGGCTCAAACTTATGACTCTGCGCTCTCTTCAGAAAACTACTGTCGGTAATCGGGTATTTTCGGTTAAAGTATTCAGTTCTTCGTAAATTGGAGGCGGCTAGGACCAATATGAGGAGTTTACCTATGCAAATAAGTAATCAGGATCTAGAAAAAGCTCTCCGTTTCTTAGAATTACAACGTCAAAAATCCGTCATTCTCGCTTATTCCTGACCAAAAAACGAGCGCCCTCTTAAACTAATTCATATATGCACGTATAATCTAATGCGTGTTTCCCTGAAATAATATTTATATTTTGCGGTTTTTTTTCTTCTAGATAAAAATAGTCTATTAGTTAAAGCAATGACGCGTAGTTGCAGTGTCCAAGAGGCAACTGGATGGCTATTTGAGCTATCAAAGTGTTGTGGAACCGCCTTGTGCAACCCGAGTTGAGCCAACTTTTGGTATACAAGTAAACTGGCTTTTTGCCGAAATGAAAATTCGGACAAACGATACAGTTGGGAAAAGAAGTTTAGTGATTATATATAGTTTATTTCTCTGATCGGGCCTGCCGAGCCTCCGCGCTCACGCATTTTGTAGGTATTTAAACATTGTAATTAAGATAATTATTTTATCTATTCAAACTCTGCGAATTTGTCTATAAATATTTAATAACTTTATTTGAGTACAAAAAATTAATTTAAAATATCTATAGTTTAGTCATAATATTGAATAAACTTTACAAAAAGAGGTAACTTTGGGATTTTTTTCTATCGAGTGAAGTTCATTAGATCGCGTAACTGAATGCGACTTTGACTAGATTAGATCCTTAAGTAATACGTATCTTTTTTTTAGATTTTTAAACCCTATTTTCTACGTCTGAGATTGTTTTAAAAAACTCGAAAACGCTGCCCCTGTTGACTGTCGAGCCTTAAAGATAACAGTTAATCAAAAGATGTCGGTAATGGTTGGTTTTAAGTGCTTTTCGTCATTTTAAGTGGAACAAACTATGCTAAGCTGAAGATTTTTTTTTCATGTGTTTTACTTGATCTCTGTATACCTACCTACTTTAGAAGGCGAGTACTTGGTAATGTAATTAATAACTAATCCAAGAAACTGATCGGCATTAGTGGCTTTATTGCTTTCGATCCATTCCACGCCATCACCGAACTTTAACCCGCAAACGCCATTACAGAAGCGCTGGCCTTCAAACTTCCTTTAAATATTTTATGGCTCGATGCCAAAGCGGCCGATTTACGAGTCTGAGACGTCTTTAGACGTCAGAGCAAGGGCACGCGAATTAAACAGAAATTGCATGTAGGTGATGTACGTAGATATTTAATACAAAAAGGTGGTTATGTTAGTATTAGAGTAGGTAGTAATATTGCAAATCGCATGTTATGGTTCTCTCCAGTGGGTACACATAACATAATTCCGACGAGTCACAATTTACGAAAGCATAATATATCTATTATTCCCGAATTTCATAATTCTGAAAACCATCATCCGCTGGTAACGTTTCTAACGCGCCTGAGGACATATCAACTGTCATATTTTGAAGGCGAAAATGACACTAAGGGTGGGTTGCACCAAACTATCTGTAATCATAAGCGGTGTTCGTTAAAATCTGAATGTATGGAAAGTTTTACAAGTTTATATGGAATGACAGCTGTCGGCGCCATATTTAACGTTGATCGGTCTGTAATCTCTTAAAAAATCGCAATTAGCCTGTCGACAGTAATAGCGTTCTCACTTTCTATAAACTGGGAAATACCTAGTGCCCTCGCTGAAATCCTCTAACTAAAAATAATCGAGGAAAAAAGCTGAGTTTTGTAAACGGCTAACCGAAACGGTCGCATTCACTAAATTCTATCTCCGGAATGAATCGTTTATCCGAATTTTCATTTCTGCAAAAAGCCAGTTTTTCCAACGACACAAATTTTTTGAATTCTTTTTATTACTTTTCGTGTAGAAACCTTTAAGTACAAGTTAGGTTTGTATTATAATCATTCCTGAAAATTTCATGGTTTAAGGGAAAAATTGCTTTTAAGACAAAAGAACTTCAGACAAATGAAACAGTTGGGAAACAATTTTCAGTGATTAGGGGATTCTGATAGGACGGCAACAGAAACATCACATTTTTTTCACAACAATGAATCCGTGACAACTTTAACACTTTTTTAACTCAAAAGTACCAACCAACGCCAACCCAATGAGGGTGGTAAGCTCCATTCGTACGGGGCTTCCATTTAGAGATCAGAAAAGTTATTCAAATCGAATTAAATTATCAGCGCGTTGCACTCACACCTCTTACATTACGCATGAGACGAAGCGAGTGTGAGCGCGCAAATACGAGTGCAATCAAATTCAAAGTCATCAAATTCACGTTCCGGGATGAATCCCCTGTTCGTGGTAACATGCCATTTCTATTCCGACCAATGAAACTTTTAGTTATTAAAGAACTAGCTTCTTATTCCCTAATATCTGCAGACCGGAGAAGCTCCAGTCTTTGTATTTATTTAGCAAACTTTCTTTATCATCATCATCATCATATCAGCCGCAAGACGTCTACTGCTGGACATAGGCCTCCCCCAAAGAGTTCCAAAGTGACCGGTCCTGCGCCTCCTGAGGAGAGATGTTGGTAGTTTCTCTGCGTGATCGCATCAGAAATGAGGCTATCCGCAGCAAAACCAAGGTAACCGATATAGCCCTCCAAATCGCTAAACTTAAGTGGCAGTGGGCGGGGCACATTGCACGTAGAACTGATGGCCGTTGGGGCGGAAAGGTTCTCGAGTGGCGACCACGTACCGCAAGGCGCGGCGTTGGTAGGCCTCCCACAAGGTGGACTGATGACCTGGTAACTTTCTTTATGTTATGACGAAATTATCTGTTCTGGCTCTATGAGCTGTTGAATTCGAGAGTCTCAAATCAATGTTTTTATTCCGAAAAACTGAATCGACGAAAGAAATCTACAGGTACTGTGTGTTACCGGCACGCGGGCATTTATTAAAACTGCTAATAATTTGTTCCATTAGCAAATTGTTGTATTAGCAAATCATAAAGTGTCTGCTAGACTGTAAGAAGAAAACTGTTTTCATACATTTACTATGGAGAAAAAGTTCTTAAATTTCTGGCTTTTTTGTACATTATCGAAAGTTTTGATACTGGATAGAAATGGAATCGATTGACTTAAAAAATACATGTAAAAAAAACTTTTTTCAATTTCATACAAATTGTATAGGGAAAGTTTTTCTCGATTTATAGCTTTTCTAGCTGGAAATTTATTTTTGGTCCCATACAAGCTTTTGATCCTGGACAGGAATGGGATCGATTGGCATCAAAAAAAAAGTTTGTCATAAATTACCATTTTCTCGCAACCTGTATGTTTTTTGCAAAATCTGTACACGCCAATCTTCATAAATTTGAAATCGAAGGAACGTCTCCTAAGACCATTTTCGCCTAGCAACACGGGATCTGGTAGCTGCCCTCACTGACCCAAAATCTACTTCCACCCTGTATACTTAGTACAAAGAGTCAAAATATAGTACAATACTATATAATATGGTACGGTTGGCAACCCTTTGGCCCTTCACTGTCCTAGTTATAAGTAGTTCAATCTTTTAATTATGTATGATTATTATTTTATAATTAATAATTGACTTTCCAATCAGTAGCCAAATAGCTTCAAGTTTGCCTATAAATTTTGAAGAGTTCCCTCGATTTCTCCAGGATCCCATCATCAAAACTGGATTTTGGTGACAACGGGACCAATCTGGAAGTATATGCTTTCAAACAAAGAAATCATTTGTCAAGTAGGTTCATAAATTACGAAGTTATCGCGTAACATACACACATAAAAAAAAATAAAAAAAAACATTCAGACGAATTGAGAACCTCCTCCTTTTTTGAAGTCGTTTAAAAATTTACTTATTTATTTTATTTTATTGATTGTTTTGATATACTCATTACAATTTAAATGTGTTAACCTAAACATATACACCTAAATATATTTTATTTTATTTTAATTTTGTTTATCTGACCCTATCACCAAAAAAAATATCAGGCACTTCTAAAGTTTTCATCCATTTGAAAATATGTAAAGGTTTTATTTTTCGTATTTTAATAAGGTTTTATTTACATATCCTGTAGGTTTTCAATGAAAGTATCTACTTTAAATACTCTAGTGCTTATGGGGAATCGAAGTCATCCAACTTCACTTTGCCATTCTCACTCTACGGTTATTATATAATTTTGATAGGATTCATTTATTTTCATTATTAAAAAAATAAATAACCATTAAAAAAGAAAATAAATATATTCAGTTTAACTTAAAAATAAAAAATAGTCAAGTAAAAAAATTAACAATAAGGAAAAAATATGAAACAGTATCTTACATATTATTTTGTTAAGGCTTCGTTGTTAATCTTACAAATTAAATAGTCGGAAGGCGATATGCCCCCACGTGTCCAGCCCCCCTATTCTCTAACTTGTTTTAAGCTCACCTCAACGCTCACCCACAATTATACCTTGACACCGCGATGCGTAGTAATTAAGCGAAGGTAGAGGTCTAGTTTCGTAACGGGTGACCGGCGGGGTGAGACGCATTAACGCGTAGCGAATAACACCCCAGCCTTACTCTGACACAGAAAAAGTTCAAGCAGTGGCTAAGGGAGGTCGCCCAGCAAATTAATATTAAGGTGGGGTCATCGCCCCATATTGGTTTTGTATTAGGAAAGTCACGCAATGGTTCTATTATTGATGATTTAGCTAGGCTGTATCACGACGTAGCCTTTGTTATTTATATACAAATGTTTTCGATTTTCACTGGTTGGTGCTCACTGCTCAGTGGCAGCATAGAGAAAATATAATAGTGGCAGTGAAATAGTAGTTTATGTGACTGTACATAATGAAGGGCATCAAACACGAGTGTGGGTCGTTTCATAATTACATCACACGAGTGTTTTAATGCCTAATTATGTACAGTTACATACACAACTTTTTCTATCATCATATCATAAGCCTCCATGATGCATCCAGAGGCCCTAGCACACTAGGTTTTTTGTCGGCGAATATGTACTGAAACGTCACGTAAAACGCGACATAAAACCTAGTGTGCTAGGGCCCCAGAGGCCCTAGCACACTAGGTTTTATGTCGCAAATTGACTATTCATTTCGAACTAAACGTCATCTCGACTGATATTAGAATAGAGGTCAAAATCAAATTGCTTTGTTTTTCAGAGGTGTTCGAAATTTGAATGTAATAAATAGCATCGAAATCGATGTTATTATTTAGCAACAATAACATTTTCACAGATAAGAAATTTGTTCTAACAAAACAGTCTGTTTTTATGGTGGCCATAATGTGCGGTTCTTGAACGCATCATGGAGGGTTTATGATATTTGGATAGATAAAATGTTAAGTGGTATTGAATCTTCATTAAGTGTAAATTCGATCAAACAATAATAGAGTTTAAACCAAGATTAGTCTATTCAATTTTGACGTTTGACCTCAGGTTAAGTCCTTATCCCAGTTTGGTCGAATCCAGCCAAAAGTGTGTTAATTAAGTATTTTATAAGTTTTAAGGGGAGTGGTTGCTTCTAAACCACAACTAACACAAGAGGTATTTACACGGATTTTTCGAAAAAAGATTGGTACCTAATTAATTAACTAAAATCTTGATATTCAGAAATAATCATACGTTTTGTTCTGACAAAATAATTTTTATTTTTCGCTAGTTGGTCCGTCGGTGGACGAAGAATACAGGCATATCGAACTCATATATATTATTAGCGAACACTTTATAACTTCTAAATGTTTCAACAATTAAATAGTAGATTGTTAACCAAGGGTTGAAAGTGAACCACTACACGCAAGATATTTCTGGCCAATAGTTCGAGGGTGAAATGGGTAATTTCACCCGAGTTAAACATTTCGACTGTGAGGAAAGTAAAATACTGCACGTACCTACATTTTATAAAACAGGTATAAGAGATCAGTTAAAATACACATACTGCCAACTTTAGAAAAGTTCAAAAAACCTATCTGATCTAATAGTTTTAATCTTATTTTTTGTATTTATATAATTCCATAAATAACTGTAAAGAATTATTTGTTTAGTATGAAATAAATTATTACATTTTAGATATACCTAAATAAAATAATTAAAACTGTATCCAACCTCCAACCTCTTTGCACTGGCCACTTGCCACGGTCTACTCGATTGTAATCGAGTAGGCTGCGACGCAACTAATCCAGAGGGGCATGCCGAAACGTGAAAAAAAACCGGCCAAGTGCGAGTCGGACTCGCGCACGAATGGGATTTTTTGTATGGGAGCCCCCCTTAAAAAATATTTTTTTGTTTTTAGTATTTGTTGTTATAGCGGCAGCAGAAATACATAATCTGTGAAAATTTCAACTCTCTAGCTATCACGGTTCTTGAGATACAGCCTGGTGACAGACAGACGGACAGTGGAGTCTTAGTAATAGGGTCCCGTTTTACTCTTTGAGTACGGAACAATAAAAAGTGTCATGGCATTATGGCGGGCAGCCGAAATTTACAGAAATGATTTTGAATGTTGATTTTCTGTAATGAGGGTGTCTGGGTTTAGATTTACTTATGTAAAGCTTTTATTTTAATAATATGAAGTAACTCAATTATCTTTGACTCTGTGGCTGAAAGTACCAATTAAAAAAATATTACTTTCCACCCTAGGGGAGAAAACGCTATTTTCCACCCGGCTATATGCCCATGAATGGCTCGTACCAATTAGTTTTTCGGAACTTATGTACGGAATATTTACCGTTAGCTTTTCGGTGAAGGAAAATGTCGTGAGGAAACCGATCTAATCCCAATAAGGTCTAGTTTTCCCTTTGGGTTGGAAGGTCAGATGGCAGTCGCTTTCGTTAAACTAGTGCCAATGCTAAATCTTGGGATTCGGTGTCAAAGCGGACCCCGGGCTCCTTTAGGTTAGGGGCACAACCGATATTAACGCTAGGACGACGATGATATATTATTAGCGAGCGAACGAGACGTAATTTTTGGACATGGCCTTTCTTTTCACTCAAGTCGACTCTCCAATACTCTCCATACAAACGTAGTTAGGTTCTCATTATAAAACGGCATAAGTACCTACTGGAATAACATATTTTGTAGCAACAGAAACTAGTAGTTTCCTACCTATGGCGGATCCATATTCATATTCATATTCATTTATTTCGTATTGATCATACATTGTCATTCATTACATTAAAATATCATAATAAGGTCATTAAAAACAATGTCAACAGGCATATATATAAGAAGCAATACAGGCAAAGTTATTTAATTTATAATTAAAATTGTTCGTCCAAGAATTCAGCTACCGAATAATAGGCCTTCCGCATCAGCAGGGATTTAAGTTTCAGGGTAAAACCAAGGCACGTCCGACAGTCTTTAATAGCTGTCGGTATTTGGTTGTATATCCGCGGACCCAAGACATACATTCCATTGGCCGCTTTCATGAGTGGCACCTCCAGGTCATTCTTCCTCCTATCCTGAAAACGACCGCTGGTCCATATCCTCCTTTTTGTGTATACAAAGTTTCATGTTATTCTAGCATGTCGTGTCGTTTTAGTTTTAGAAGCGTTCATAGCCTAGCGGGGCCTGCGAATCGGAAACGATAACGCAAGTTAAGCAAATATGGCAGCGGCAGCGGTCAGTCTTTGGATGGGTGACCGCCTGTTTGAGTGGTATAAATGAGCGCTTCCGTGCTTTGGAAGGCACGCTAAGCAGTTGATTCCGGTCTATGACAGTAGTTGTTAAGCCTCTAACTGTCGAGTTGCCCACTCACTTGACAAAAGGGGGACAACTGTCACTTGCGTCCGCAGGACTTACCTTTTTTTTTTTTTTTTTTTTTGTCCGGGGGAAAATCTTCATGGATACCACCGCGCCACGGGGAGGAGTAGTGGTTATGTCAGACTTGTACTGACTAAAAACCCCCGGGTGTTCCTCACACCCACTTATTGACCGGGATACGGGGACCATTATTCTTCCGCGTCCCGGCCAGTGGTCGTCCGCAGTTGGATCCAACACTGGGGGACCACCCATCCCCCCTAGTATTAAGTAGTGTTCCCGGAACACTTGGCACACCACGCAACCCGAGGACCCTACTCCTTCGGACGACGAACGTCCCCGTGATCGTCGCCTGGAGGTCTGCAGGACTTACCTACCACAACCCTGCACGTGTCCCCTGGGTAAAGAGTGACAAACTCAAAAGGCCAAATAATGTGTAATGTAGGAGATACGATTAAAAATACGAGTAGGTATGTCGTTTTAAAGTGAGAACCAAAGTACGTTTGTATGGAGAGTCGAAGGTCCTGGCGAACCTTAAGAGACCCATAATTTGTGGTTTTGTGTAACGTTTCACAATTAAATAGTGTACTGACAGATCTACCTGTTCCGTCGACAAAACAATTCAATAATGATTTTTACGAACGGGTCTTTAAGCCAACTCGTTACTGAAATGGGGTCATTGGCTCGCTAAAAACAAATGAATTCCCGCTTCTCACAACGATCAAGTGACGAAAGTATTCACCGAAATAACCAATGGAACTGAGTTGTTTACATTTGATAATCAACCCGCTATTTATTTTCATGTCGAAGGGTAATTTCGCCGGTTAGCGACCGCCTACCTAATTTCATATGCCGGTTAGCGACCAGTTAGCTGAGTTGGCGAACAGAAAACATTTTTTCTCGTTTTCTTAGTAAATGTTTATTCTGCAATTACAAACAATAATGCATACGGCTAACTGTTTCAATAGGCTCTGTAGAATTGATGTCATCTTCAATTGAAAAAAACATTGTCCTGTGCTCCAGGGGGTCGCTAACCGAAGGTAGTCGCGTAATCGGCATAATGACTACTGGTTTGTTTATTTACGTTACGAAACTAGACCTCTGCCTACGCTTAATTACTACGCATCGCGGTGTCAATGTATAATTGTGGGTGAGCGTTGAGGTGAGCTAAAAACAAGTTACAGAATAGGGGGGCCTGTCAGATGATAAGCAAAAACCGGCCAAGTGCGAGTCGGACTCGCGCACGAAGGGTTCCGTACCATTATCTATAAAAAACTATTTTATTCTGTGTTTTTAGTATTTGTTGTTATAGCGGCAACAGAAATACATCATCTGTGAAAATTTCAGCTGGAACTATTACGGTATCAGTGAGATACAGCCTGGTGACAGACAGACGGACGGACGGACGGACAGCGGAGTCTTAGTACCTACCCGTCTTAGGTCCCGTTTTACTCTTTGAGTACGGAACCCTAAAAACCGTCGCTTATGGACGCTTGCGACTCCATAAAGTGTCTGCTAGACGGCCGCCAACAAGCCCCTCCGACCGAGCGGCCTTGGTCGGCGCCGACCGCTGTAGTATGACATTTTGCTGCAAACAACTGTCTACACGGTCGGTGCGGACCAAGGTCGCTCGGTCGGAGAGGGATGTTGGCGACCGTCTAATAGCAGGCACCTTAGAATCACAAGCGCGTAGCCGACTATTTTGATTTGAGGGTCCGTTGTGTTGACAGAAATAAGACAAATGCGGTCCCACATGCACATGTAAAACTATAAACATCTATAAAATACCTCTATACCTATACAAATATTTCAGTTCTGAATATGTTATTCAGTTTTTGACAAATCTTTACGGTATAGATATTTCTAAACCGGTTTTAAAGATGGTAATGATCTCAATTGTACTTGTCGAAACAGTTACACGGTACAGCAACATGAAACATGTTTAAAATTTACATACCTACAAGTAACATTTACTGGCCATTAATTAATTAACGCAGACAATGTTCTCACTAGTTGTGTGTTACGTAAACTGACAGATGGCTCGTCATAAAACAAACTTCTATGTTGTCGTGTTATGTTATGTTATGTTATGACGTATGACTGAGCTTACGAGATGAAAGTATGTCTTGGGAAATCGTTTTCGATCATAATTTATTTCAGGAACAAGATAATACTACAAGAAGAAGTAGTTACTTATTAGGAGTTAAGGCTATTTTTAAATTAAAACCTCTACATACGTCTACCTCTGCATTAGGTACCTACCTCTCCATTTAACCCATCCATCTCCATTTTGTACCTCTTCATTTGACCATTATCTCACCTGATCTGATGGTAAATTATGATGAGGTCGAGGGTCTTTCATATGCAGGCTTATTTTGAAAAGATCCTAATTATAAGTAGCTGGGAAGATTGTTAAAAGGGAGTAAGTAGATGCAAGTCTATGGACCAGCAACTGCTTATCATCGGGCAGTACTTGTTTGCCTCCAATTTGGTATTTAAAAAAGCTGTTTGAGAACCTTAAGTTATATAATAACTTAAGGTTATCTAACATCTTTTCCTCCTAGTCCTGAGATGTTACCTAGTACACCTACTGAAGTGTGAACTAGGATTCTTACTATAGAACTCAGCTATTGTATTTTCAGTGCCAGCCGGGTTCAAATCCAATTTAGGAAATAAGTACTCTAGTAACGTACTCTAGTAAATGTGTTGTAGTTACGCTCGTTAAACTAAACAGATGAGTTATACATGCAAATCATAGATTTTATCAGTTTTATCATATACTAAATGGAAGTAGTTAATACGATCGCCGCGCTCACATGCACTCACTGCTCGGTGCTCCTTCAATCCACAGCGATAAGAATGCGCGAAAAACTGAAATTCCAACAATTTAACGTAAATAAACATATAATACACCAGTACCAACCTTACGAAAAAAATCCTTTATTTAATCCTTAATCCTGAATGCACTACCGAAACGCACTTCAAAATTCAAATTTCGAACACTACTCACTAACGCGCGCCGCTTCCCGTTCGAAAAGGGAAAATACAAAATGGCGCTACACTGCGCACAGGAATTAGTTAATTATTCGTTTCGCGTGTTTAGTTTAGGTTAGTTTGGGGGTTAGTTGGCGGGAAACGACAGGCGGACCGCGCGGAGAGGACGTCGAGACTGCGAGTTTCAGTGGGCGGACGGAGCCGCCTAGCTGTGGGAAAGTGGCGTGCGTCATGCAATAACGCTAATGTTGAGTCGAATAAAAATATCATATTGCTACCGGCTATAATTTGAGTAGCACAAAAATTAGCGAACCACTAGTTACCTACTCACTAGCACCAATGCCATCAATACATGCCTAGTGGCGTAATAAATTTACATTAAGCAAGCAAATATTAAATCATTTCGCAACTTGCTTTTCTAGAATTGCATAGACAAAACCGCCCTTTTAAGTTACAACCAATAGTATTTTAGGTTAGCCATTTTTCGATTTTATTTCAATGACTTGAATTTTGCGATTGTGCAATCACGGAACGAAATGGTTACCAGTAATGAATGACCCTTAGTTTACTCTCAAATTTAATTTCCAAAAGTAGACCTCTGTTCATTGTAGCCTACCTAAACCCTAGCTAGCATGATCGAGTTTATGTCGGACATATTTAAAGCATTTGTCCCTTACTAGCAAGTACCTACGTAAGCGCGAGAGGGGTTAACGTTTTATGTAAACTTTACTACAAATATAATGCGGAGAATTAGGTGTCCTTTTTGTGCACTGGGTAGGTAGTCATTCAGAAGTGTTCTTACTACCGAATATGAAGGTTTTAATTTTATAAGTATAGGTACTAATTTATTTCCATTGCATAACACCATCCCAACATTTGTACAACACGTATTATACAGTGAACGAGTGAATTCAAAAGCTATCGACTAAAAATAACGATAACGCGCGCCTAAAAGAATTGTTTACTCCTCGCCGGGCGTATAAGCCTGCTAAGCCAACGGTTACGGATAAAAGTGTAGGAAAAGGATGGGCAACTTAATCGATATACCTATATTTAAAAATATAATATATTGACTGCATAAAACCTCAAATAAAATAACAGGGCAAACCGCTTGAAAATATCTGACACAATTATTTGAAGACTGAGGACTCCATGGAAAGAACATATCTGCATGTCGTATTTATTACGTGATATTAAAAAGACACTAGACATTGAGAGAACCATAGATCCTTCATCTCAGGCAGATTGTCCCATTATTGAATGACTTTTTGACTCATAATACTAGAGACAGGACAAGCCGCCGGCGGCCGCGTCGCAGTTGTTAGCTCAATGGGCATACTCTACCATACTGTGCACGCGTGCTGATCTCAGAGAATATTACGTTTCTTCCCAAAATGCCTGATATGATGCGCGTGTATTGTCCAATAAGAGCGTAGGTATACAAGTGTGTGTGTTTTAGATGTGTGCGTACTTTGTCTTGTCAATTACTTGGGCTTTGTGTGGGATAATGTACTTGCGACAGGCGTACTTAATACAAATCGGCCCGCATGTCCGATCTCCTTATATTCATACATCTGTGATCACTGATCATTATCATTAAGTAGTAAGCCTTAATCACACTGGCGCGGCTTGCGATGGTATTCAATAGTAAACTTGACATTAACTGTCAAGTTTGCTATTGACCGCCACCACAGGCCGCTCCTGTGTGATGCAGGCTTTAAAGATAGCGATAATCATCATCATCATCATATTACCAGAAAGACGTACATAGGCCCCCCCAAAAGAGTGCCAAGCACCACCCGCATCCAGCGGACTCCCACGACCTTTACCAGGTCATCAGTCCACCTTCTCGGGGGTCTACCGACGCTGCGTCTTCCGACACGTGGTCGCCACTCGAGAACCTTTCCGCCCCAACGGCCATCGGTTCTACGTGCAATGTGCCCCGCCCACTGCCACTTAAGTTTAGCGATTCGGACAGATAGCGATACGTAGGCATAATTTTACTCTACCACTTAAGTGGTTCAAACCTCGAAAGGAAAAAAAAGGAAAAAAATGCTATTATCAACCGAAATGTATATCCCGAATTGAGCCCATGCACTAATTTAGCATTACGCTTATATTATCGGTAAATACGGGTTATGTGATACTTAAAGAACGGTAAACTACTTGTCTCAGATTTTTTCTTAAATGCCAAATACCAATTCAACACCAATTCGTTTAATTGCAAACCATATGAGACCGTTTTTAGGGTTCCGTACTCAAAGAGTAAAACGGGACCCTATTACTAAGACTTCGCTGTCCGTCCGTCCGTCCGTCCGTCCGTCCGTCTGTCTGTCACCAGGCTGTATCTCAAGAACCGTGATAGCTAGAGAGTTGAAATTTTCACAGATTATGTATTTCTGCTGCCGCTATTACAACAAATACTAAAAACAAAAATATATTTTTTTAAGGGGGGTTCCCATACGAAAAAAATATTTTTTTTTGCCGTTGTTATGGATAATGGTACGGAACCCTTCGTGCGCGAGTCCAACTCGCACTTGGCCGGTTTTTTACCTTATCGTTATCGATTTTATTGAGTCGCCGGCCGGCTTTCACTCCATAAACAAGCTGGGTTTAAACTTTAAAGTAAATTGCACTTATTTATAAAATTCAAACGCAAAAGTTTCGATTGCGTAATTTCGAACATAGAAGGATAAGTAGGTATTTAAATACACTTACCTATACTTGCCACAACCGTTTATAAATTTCATGGACTTGCTGGCCAGACTCTAGCCAGATAAAACGATTTTCTGTTTTGAATTAGGTACTTAGTACGTCGTCAATTGATAAATTCATAGATCGCTTAGCTCTCATCCCTAATCCTTCACCCTATTCGCTAGTTCGCTACTTCTACGTATCTAAAAGAAAATCAAAATAAACGAAAGATTTCATGTAGCTGTTATACTGTATTTATCATCAGTTTAAGGTAAAATCAGCCTTAATGACTTCACTTAAGGCGTAGTTAATAGCAATTCAAAATAGTTATTCAACAGCAACTTGCTCTTCTATACGGTCTTGTGGACTTCGAAGTGCCATGCTATGCTATATAAGTAGGTAGGTACGCCTGCGTCAGTTTTCGATAATGGTTGTGTGGGATAGATCTGTCATCACTCATCAGGGACAAGACTTTTGTAGCTAGGATTGCCATACGTCAGGATTTGTCCGGACATGTCAGGATTTTTGACCCTTTGTCCGGATTGCGGCCTTTTTTATAATGACCTCATAAAATATAAAATAAAAAATGAAATACCTGCATGTTTTTATGATACATATGTCACAAATTTAACACAGTTTTAACGAATGAAATGATACAACTCTGTTACAAGAAATGTCAGGATTTTTAGGATGATGTCAGGATTTTTATCAGGATAATTAATTTTGCCATGTGGAATAATTGTAGCCAATAATGATATCTTGCTGACAGATCGATCGAAGTTCCAGGCAGTGCTCGTCGACAATTCGACATCGCCATCCCCCACGACGAACACCTCGTGAAGGCCGAGAAGGACAAAGCCAGCAAGTACCTTGACCTGACTCACGAGGATACAGAATAAGGGCGGGTGTCGAACTTACAATGGGGCTGGCAACTGCCAAACTGACAGCACCAATAATGTTCCTTAAAAAAGCTAAAGGCCGTGCCAGTATAAGCTAAGTGATTCTGCCCCCCTCGAGTTTGGGCTTGTAACTTTTATGGACGGTGTGGCTCTACAATAGTAATTAAGAGGCTGACAAGACCAAATTTGTTGAAATTGATATTTTTTAAGCATTTGTATAAGAAAAACCATTTGTTCTAGCACATCAAAAAAAATATAAGTTAATATTCATCATATTTACAAGACCGTAGACGGACTCGAAACATAATTGGATGAAATCGGCTCGATAAAAAATAATTGCAAAGATTGGTCTTAAAATCATCTTAAACGGTTATATGTCCTTATTTTTTTGACGTATGGGTCTGCAATTAAAAACATGAAGTCCACATATTCATACCTAAACCGCTGACGAGCCATATTTCACAAATAATCCACATTATTTTTTATTTCAGTATATATATATATTTATTTATTATAAAACCTGGCCGCCCAAGTAACACTCGCTCTCGTTTACTCCGATACAAATAGACAGTGTGCGCGTTTTTGGTGTTGACAGCGCCTTAATATGCAAAATTTGAGCACCCTAAATTTAATGGTTTTTGTTAAAATAAAACAGATATGAATTTTCTTCGATATTTTTTATTTATATTTTTGCGAAAATGACTTTATGTTTAGCCCCGAATTACTCCGAAGTGGGAATCCACCGTTTTCCGAAAAAGGCTAAAAATAAAAGGTTTTGGATTAAAGCTATGGGGAAGATTTTTGCATAAGAACCGTATATGGTTTCCATACATAGTTAGGGACCATCGATCCTCTATCTCTCTCTCTCATCGTATGGAATCTAGAAGAGCGCCATCTACAATTAGCTTTCACCGGCCAACCCCATGCCCATGACAAATATATAAACTTGTCAAACTTTCCATACATTCAGATTTTAACGAACACCGTTTACTAGGTGTTACAGACGGTTTGGTGCAAACCTTACCTTCCTAAGTATAACTTATATTTACGTCTACTTTCTAACTTTTTGTATTTATAATGTTCGAACCGCAAACTGAGTTTGTTTTAACATCTTAACAAATAAACTTCCGTGAAAGTCTGTGCACTGGACTTCACCACACTTTACGGGTAATACATATATAAAATGCGTAAGTGGCTGAAAGCAACTTGGCTTTTCGAGGTTACTTATTGTCGTTTGATTTTTAACTTTATCACGTTACCCCTTAAAGGCGATTATTGTTTGCTGTGTTTTAACTAAATTTTATATCTCTGTCTTAGCGGTGTTTAATTGAATCTATTGCAAGAGTGCAATGAAGTGATATAAAGCAGGCACATGCAGAACTGCTTTTTATAGACTAGAGAAAATAACGCAACTCCGAACTAGGTAATTCCCATTTAATGTTAACATCTGTTTTACTTAACACTTGAGTTGTTTCCTGCTTTTCTATTTGAATATACTTAAATAAAGTTTTTTTAGATCCATTCGGTAGATGGATTCCACCCACCACCATTATACATCCATACTAATAGGTATTATAAATGCGAAAGTGTGTTTGTCTCTCTGACTGTCTGTATGTCTGTCTGTTACCTCATCACGCTTAAACCGCTGACTGAACCGATTGAGATGAAATTCGGTATGGAAATTGGTTGAATCCCAGGGAAGGACAAAGTATAGTAAGATACCGTCGCCAAAGATGGTCCCACATTAATTTCAAAGCCTTGTAAAATAATTGCAGTAAGTAACTGCAAATTTGTAGAGAAGAGTTCCACCGAAAATTTGTTTAAACGCAATCTAGTAAGTAATTTTACGGAACCCTTCATGGGCGAGTCTGACTCGCACTTGGCCCGTGCTCGGATGTCGCGGCCGCCGCCACTCGAAGTCGTTACGTTTAGGTACAGTAGACTTTTCAAAAAGCGGGAGCGGGGGGCTTTTTACTTTTCTTGTCTACTATTTTGCAAATACCACTTAAATTTAAGAATATATGGAATCCTAATGTTGGCAAGAATATTTTTTTAGTTTTTACATGATATAATACACGTTTATATATATATTTCATGGTTCAGGTAAAATTCCCACTTTTCAAAAAGCCTCCGCGGCAATGAACATTATGTCATTACTAATGAACTAGACACTTTAGAGGCTGTCTCTTTGCAGTTTTGCGGTGCACATAACATGTTTAACAACATTTTTTGAGCACAGTTTTCCCAATTATGCTCTTGACTGAAATAAAAAACTAAAATGTAAAGCTGAAATACTAGATATTATTTGTGTCTGTCATACACTACATTCGTGAGGAAACCGGTCTAATCCCAATAAGATCAAGTTTTCGCTCTGGGTTGAAAGGTCAGATGGCAGTCGCTTTCGTAAACCTAGTGCCTATGCCAAAACTTGGGATTAGGTGTCAAAGCGGACCCCGGGCTCCTTTAGGGGCACAACCGGGAACTAACGCTAGGAGGATGATACACTACATTCGTGATACATCTTTTCTTGTTTTGCCGCAAATTCTGAAAGTCCTTAGATTTGTCTTTGATTTTTTAATACTTTTGCTAACAGTACATAAACTAGCGTATACATTTAAACTAGCTGTTGTCCGCGACTTCGTCCGCGTAGAACATGTTATCGTCTAAATCTAAATGTTTGTTTAAGGAATAAATTTTTAAAAACATTGCTTTGTAGTATTTTAGTAAACAGTCTAAAACCGAAGTTACAAATCCCTTACTTTAAAAATGTCTTGCTCTCCATACAAACTTTGAACACCCTTATAATCCCCTTTAGGGGATGCATTTAAAAAAACGCTGAAATGAGTTTTGTAACAAACAGACTAAGATCGAAGTTACACATCTCATACTTTAAAATTTTCTTGCTCTGCAAGTCGGCATACGAACTTTGAACCCCCTATTAACGCTTTCCTACGTTCTAACGCCTAAAAACAATGTTTTCTTTTAAATTTTTCCCCGAAAAGCGTTAATAGGGGTTCAAAGTTGGTTTTGTATGCAGACTTAAAAACTATCCGCTGTCATTCTATCTCTATACCAAATTTCATCTAAACGGGTTCCATCAAAAGTTTCATCCTCCATTTCACTCCCTTAGGGGGTGATTTCCGGAAATAAAACTATCCTATGTCCTTTCCCAGGACTTAAACTATCTCTAAACTAAATTTCATCTAAATGAGTTCATCCAAATTTTCACCGCCATTTCACCCGCTTAGGGGATGATTTCGGGAATAAAAATTATCCTATGTCCTTCCCCAGGGAACTATGTCTATACCAAATTTCATCTAAATAGGTTCCATCAAAATTTTCACTTCTAATTTCATCCCCTCAGGAGATGATTTTCGGGATAAAAACTATGCATTGTGCTTCCCTGCGACTCCTACTATCTCTATCCCAAATTTCATCTCCATGGGTTTTATTCAAACCTTTCACCCCCTATTTCATCTCCTTAGGGAATGACTTTCGGGATAGAAACTATCCATTGTCATTCTCCGGGAATCAAACTAAATATCTCTATACCAAATTTCATCTAAACGGGTTCCATCCAAAGTTTAGTTAGGGGTGATTTCCGGAATTAACTGTCCTATGTTTCATCCAGCGTTTTGCATCGTGCAGCGGTTTGAGTAGCTCCATACAAATTTTCACCCCCATTTTCATCCCCTTAGGGAAGGATTTCCGGGATAAAAACTACCCTATATGTAACCCATATATGTCCCAGGACTCAAACTATATCTATACCAAATTGTATTCAAATGGGTTCCATCCGAATTTACACTCCTAATTTCACACCATTAGGGGATGATTTCTGGGATAAAAACTTTCCTGTGTCCTTTCCCAGGACTTAAACTATCATGGTTACATCATATTATCTTATATTGGTTACATCAAAATTTTCACCCCCTCATTTTTTATTATTATATTAAGGGATGATTTCCGGGATCAAACTTATCCTTTGTCCTTCCCCGGGACTCGAACTATTTATATACCAAATTACATCCAAATCGGTGCAGCGGTTTAAGAAACTCCATACAATTTTTCACCCCCAATTTAATCCCCTGGTGTGGATTTCCGGGATAAAAACTACCCTATGTCCTTTCACAGGACTCAAACTATCTCTATACTAAATTGTGTTAAATGGGTTTCATCCGAATTTTCACCCCTCACTTCACCCCCTTAGGGGATGATTTCCGGGATTAAAACTATTCTATGTCCTTTCCTAGGATTTAAACTATCTCTTATCCAAATTTCATCAAAATTGGTTACTTACCTCCAAATTTTCACCCCCTGATTTGAAATGAAATGAAATGAAATGAAATATTTATTTGCGGAATACGGGTCACATTCATCATCATCATCATTGGCCTCTACGTCTTTATCAGACGATTCAAGCAGCGCTTTGCGAATGCATAGTAGAGCACTTTTTTAAATGGCTGTGTAGCCCTATGCGGGAGCGGCATTGTCTTCCGCAAAGGTGGCAGGAAAATTGTGCATTAGGTAATGGCGGGGTGTTTATTTGTCTTCTCCTTCTTTTACCTTCGAGAAGGTCAAACCAGGCCCCGTCATGTTTCTTGCGTCCGTCCGTGAGAGCCCTTCGCCACTTAATCCTATCTTCCGCAATGTGCTCCCAACATTGGTGATTGATACCGAATGCTATCATATCCCGCTTGGCACAATCCTTAAAGCGTAGCAGAGGTCTACCTATACCTCTTTTAGCATTTGCTACGGCGCCAAGCAAGGTACGGCGTGGAAGACGAGTGGGTGGCATACGATGCACATGCCCCAACCATCTCAACCTTCTCTGTTTGAGCAGAGCGGTGAGACTGGGCAGCTGTGAGATTTCCAGCACCCTCTCATTAGTCACTCTGTCCTTCCAGCTGATGCCAAGGATGTTGCGAAGACAGCGCATGTAAAACGTATTAAGCCGGCGTTCTTGTTTTGCATACGATGTCCAGGTTTCTGCTCCGTACAAGAGTATACTCAAGATGCATGTTTGGAACACGATCATCTTAGTTCTTGTTGTGAGATGCCCGTTATTCCATACTCTTATACGGAACTTCCCAAACATTGTCGCCGCTTTGCCGATACGCAAGTTGATTCCCCGACTCGACCGATGACTTCCCCGGGACTCAAACTAATTATACACCAAATTTCATCCAAATCGGTGCAGCGGTTTATAATATTAGTATTTTCACCCCCAATTTCATCCTCTTAGGGTTAGATTTCCGGGATAAAAACTACCCTATGTCCTTTCACAAAATGTCATCTAAAACGGTTCAGCGGTTTAGGCGTGAAGAAGTAACATACAGACAGACAGACACACTTTCGCATTTATAATATTAGTATGGAAGTATGGATATAATGTAAACATGAATTATTGACAATTTATTCAGCTTTCATTTGGTACCCCACGAGTGTACGTACGTTGCATGGTTTGGGTGTAATTTACACTTTTCCAAGCGCGGCCGCGGCGTTTTTGATGACGGCATTACAGGGGAGACAAGACTCCTTAGATATTGTCTCCCGGCAGATGCCTAACATCATCTCCACTTAATAAATCTCTAAATTAAAAAAAGAATCAGCCAGTTTGAAACTAAGCTTTGCGCGGTTCGAATGTTCTCAGCATCCCATGAACGGAAAAATATGAAACATTTTATATAGGTACATTATTATTCTAGCTGCAACTTAGGATAGTTTTTATCCGACTGCGACAGTTAATTAATTTTCCGAAATATACGACTTCATTTAATTTTTCATTTATTTTTATTGAAATCAAACGCTGCTCCAACTGTCAGCTATAAGAACCGTCAAATTTTCGTCAAAATGGCGGAATTGCTTTGCTTATTAATAATTTAAATCCCGTCTACGATAGACCTTTACGAGACAAATGCTAAAATATAAACCATAAAAAAATATTCGATTCTGATATGAGAACTTATATGCGCAAATGTCGTTTTATGTCGTAATTTCAATAAATGAAATCAACAAATTTGAACAATATAATTAACACGAATTTGTTTTTTTTGAATGACAATGGCACGCGCTCGGCGCATTCAGCCAAAGTACCTGCGGCGCTACCACGAAAACCGATACTCAATGTTCATATATTTGCATCCCTGTCACTCGAGTATGGTTAGTGCGATAGAGATAGAGATACCCGAATATTTTCGTAAATAATCATAATGTATTTTCTCGAAAAAGAATTTAAAATAAATATAGTCAAATGGAGAAAAAAACAAAGCAAGAGGTTATATAGGTAATGATTAAGTTATAAGAGTCCAAAGTTTTAAGAGGGGGTATGTTCTGTCCCTTTTCCGCAAAACGCACCTTCATATGAAACGATTGTTTTTTACTATGACGCTCGAGTATATTGACGTCACAGTCCCTCATCGTTTTCTCACTCTATTTGAATGGGAGTTTCATTATCTTCTATCTATTTATACATAATAAATGCCTATGTCCTGACTGACTTATTCACTCAATCACTCACTCACTCACTCATCAACGCACAGCCGAAACTACTAATCTTAGAGAGTTGATTTTTGCACAGTATGTTGCTTTTATAACGTGGGCTAGGGATAAAAAGGGATTTTTGAAAATTCTACCCCTAAGGGGGTAAAATGGGGGTGCAAAGTTTGTATGGGAGAACCTTTTTTTTTTGAGCTATAGACTTAAACTTTGTAGAAAAATTAGTTATTAGAATACAAATGAAGCACTTTCAGCGTTTTGGAAAATTCCACCCCTACGGGGGTAAAATAGGGGTGCAAGGTTTGTATGGGGGAAACATTTTTTTTTTAAATAGAGACTTAAAACTTTGTAGAAAGATCAGTCATTAGAATACAAATAAAGAACTTTCAGGGTTTTAGAAAATTCTACCCCTAAAGGGGTAAAATAGAGTGCAAAGTTTGTATGGGAAAAACTACTTTTTTTTAAATAGAGACTTAAAACTTTGTAGAGAAATTATTCATTAGAATACAAATAAAGTACCTAGATTCAGTGTTTTAAAAAAATCTACCCCTAAGGGGGTAAAATAGGGGTGCAAATTTTGTATGGGGGAAACAATATTTTTTTTAAATAGAGACTTAAAACTTTGTAGAAAGATTAGTCATCAGAATACAAATTAAGTACTTTCAGCGTTTTAGAAAATTCTACCCCTAAGGGGGTAAAATAGGGTGCAAAGTTTGTATGGGAAAAACATTTTTTTTTTTAATAAAGACTTAAAATTTTGACGAAAAATTACTTATTAGAACATGAAAAATACTACATTCGGTGTTTTACAAAAATCATTCCCTAAGGGGGTTAAAAAAGGGTGCAAGGTTTGTATGGGGAACACTTTTTCTGAGCTAGACACTTAAAACTTTGTAGAAAGATTACTTATAAAAATACAAAAAAAAAGACTTTCAGCGTTTTGAAAAAATCTATCCCTAAGGGGGATAAAAAGGGGTGCAAAGTTTTTATCAGGGAAAGTTTATGTTTTTGAGTTAGAGACTTGAAACTTTGTAGAAAGATTACTTATTAAAATACAAAAAAAGAACACAAATCGTTTTAGAAAATTCCTTCCCTAATAGGGTTAAAAAGGAGAGCAAGCTTTGCATTGGCAACACTTTTTTTTGAGTTAGACTTAAAACTTTGCAAAAAGATTACTTATTAGAATACTAAAAAAGAACTTTCAGCGTTTTAGAAAACTCCATCCCTAAGGGGATCCTTAAGATCCTTAAGAAGGGTAGCCAGTGTTGTGTGGGAAAAACTTTTTTTTTTACTAGACTTAAAACTATTCGAAATGTTACTTATTAAAATTAATAATAAAGTACTTTCAGAGTTTTAGAAAATTCCACCCCTAAGGGGGTTAAGAAAGCTTTGTATGGGAAACACTTTTTTTGAGCTAGAGACTTAAAAGTTTACGAAAAAAGTTCTTTCAGCGATTAGAAAAATTCAACCTCTAAGGGGGTTTAAAAGGGGGTTCAAATTTTAAATGGCGAGCAATAAAATTTTAAAGTGTGAGTAAGAGATTTTTAACTTCGGTCTTATTCTGTACGTTAAAAGACTACACAACTGATTTCAGAGTTTTTCCAAATTCATCCCCTAAGAGTGTTAAAATTGGTTCAAAGTTTGAGTATTTCAAGGCATTTTTAAAGTATGAGATTTTTAACTTTGGTTTTAGACTGTTTGTTCACAAACTAGAAAATGAACATCAACTTTTTTTTTAATTATCCCCTAAAAGAGGGTTCAAATTTTGTATTGAGAGAAATCATTTTCTAAGACGATAAAAAGTTCTACGCGGACGAAGTCGCGGGCAACAGCTAGTACTAAAATATGGCGCTGGTATCCGAAAGTGAAGTATTTTCCCCTAACAACAAGCACTAGAAATAAACCTATTTGGGTTGTTTTCAAATAAAGTGTACGGTTAGTTATGTTTAAATTCAGAAACGTTAACTTTGTCAGGAGAGTCACGCAAATTTGCCATACATTTAATACGGCTAATTTTCGTGACTCACCTGACAAAGTTAACATTTCTTAATTTTACCTTTAATGCTAAACTTTGTGAGGTTAGTCACGAAAATTAGCCTAAATGTATGGTTTACCGTAACTGCGAGTTTTTAAAGGTGGGCCATGGGCCATCTTAGGAACCGGGCCATCCTTCAAGGATAGAGGACCAAGGATGATCCGTGGTGCACCTACCCTATATTTTATTTGACATGAAATTAATATGTTTTGACATAGGTAGGTACGTATATTTTATTTTTATTTTTCTAGTTCTGACATTTTGTAATATTTTGACATTATTACAATCAATATTGTTGTAAATTGGTACTTACCTAACTATTTCTATCTGTCCATGTCAATTATTATTGTTTGAATTTAATGTAACAAATTTATTGTATGTAGGTACCTGATAGGCCAAGATAGCTCGAAACAGGGGGGTACGTCGCAAAAGGTGGTGTAGAAGTTTTTTTTTTATATTGTTTACATCAGTACAACCGAGCAAATATCAAAAATGGTTACACGGGATATCTCGGCCATCTCGGGACAACTCTTGGCAGCTATAAATCCTCGAAATATTGGGCCTTTTTTTGGTTTCTAACTCGTAGCTTCTATACGGTGCATCCTATCGAAAAGTTACTCATTAGGAAATTAAAAAACATGAAATGATGTGTCTAATGAGTACCAATACATAACAATTCGGTTCAGCGACACAGTAGAAAACCATGGTCAAAAACGAGGCTTTCCTCAACTTTCTAAGTTATTTTAAGATAGTGGTTTTTAAGCTTCTGCGTTTCAATTTTGAAAGCGCGCTCGGCTTGGGTAAGCCGCTCGGCCGAGCTAGACGGGCGCGCCGAGGAAAAATTTACCGGCGGCGGCGCGCCGACCATTTAAGTCGGCCAGATTTTGCCAACTTTTCAATCAAAATCATTAAATTAGAGCTCCGCTTTTGCTGCCACCGTATATCTTTTGCATTTTCTATGGGACAAAAAATATTTTTATTGAAATTAAAGTGCTTACCTAGTAAACACCTACCCCTACCTAGTACCTACCTAGCCCAGCTCATTACCTGGCCGATTTGGCTTGATGATGAATGATGAAAGAGGATGAGTAAAGAAAAAAACTGGACTGGAATTAAACAGTTTATTGCATAAGTATGTTGGACTTATTGTGCAAAAAAACTGCATTTAAACATACCTGAGACTACGATTTCCGCGTTATGGGCTCAGTCTCGAACTTTTTGCTGGGACAGTTAGTCACGCCAATTAGCCATACGGCTTTCTTGGCTCTAACTTTTAGAGGTTAGCGTCACAATGTCGAGGCTGGTCGAGAACTGCCGGGAATTATTTTGGGTCCCAGGCAGGGCATGCAGGTATCCAGAATGCTGATTGCACGAGTGGGGGCGAAAGGGACACACTGCGGTCCAGAGCCGTTCTGTGGTATCTCTAAAAGTCTGACCACGCTCACTCTAAAAGCCTATTGTTTCTACAACACCATTCAAGCCTGGAGAGCTATCCCAGGACTAAAACATTCCAAGGTGCTTATCAGAGCCTTTAGCAAAAAGGCGTCTTCTGATGCCTTGGCGCTAAGTAGGAACCGCCTACGCATGCTGGTCAGGGTGCTTACAACTTACAAGGCACTGCTGCCTAAATAAGCATATGCAAATGATAGGACTGTGTGACACAAGGCAGTGCAGATTCTGCCTTGAAGCAGAGGGGACGCCTACACACATTCTAACCGATTATCTTTGCCTTATGCGCAGTCTTAACTCCTTTCTGGCCAAACACGTCATGTGCCCGGAGGTGATCAAATTTCTTGAGGTCAACAAAATCCTGCAATTTTTGACGACTTGACTTTGCAGGACTTGACCAATAATTGTAGTAAGTAGCGATCACAATAGATCAGCGATGGTCGCCGTGATACAAGGGCTCCGACAGCCCGGAAGCCACTACCAGAACAATATTAATAGTCCCGCTACTGAAAAAACGCCCTCGCTTGGCGTGCTGGTGGCAGGAATTGCCAGCATAGCCCTTGCGAGTTCGCTTAAAATAGAAAATGATTGACCAGTACTTCAGAATGTCATTGTCTACAACGTCACTAGCATTAGCAGCTGCCAAGTACTTCCAGCACTCATGATCGGCTTCATTAAACTCTGAAGTTAAACTAGAGCTGACAATGCCGCTGCTGTGTTTTCTTGATAACTTTGACACAAGAGATTCCTTTGAGGATTTTCAGGAAGTAGCAATATCAGCAGGAGCTACCTCGCATGTGGATGTTGTGGATGTTGTGGATGCACCTGAAACATCGGCCTGTTATTTTATGTACTCTGCGAGGAATGCAGCACGAATTGTATTTTTTCCTTCGAGATATGAATCAATCTAACTTAAGCCCATGAACCGAGGGTCCAACAGTGCCGCAATTACAATTTTATCAGTAATTGGGAATCTTTTGCCTACTTTTGCCAACATAAAATTTTTCAGTTATAGCATTATTAGCGTCTCTTCGTCAGACAAAGAATTGAGGATATCTTTGATTACCAAATGAAACACCAGTGCTAAATTAAGCGAAGAATCGAATGATTTGTCAGTTCAGACTTCAGTCGCCCGCGTTTCGGCGCGCCGTGTGGATTTCACGGCGCGGCGTGGCGCGGGTCGACGGCGGCGCGGCGCGGCGAAGTCGGCGTGGCGCGCACGGAAAGGCCGAGCATACGAATGCTCGGCCGCACGGCTCAGGCGCGCCGTTGCTCGCCGAGCGACGTCCACACTGAGCGCGCACGCTAGGGCGAGCCGCGCTCGGCTGAGCATGCTTCCGGTGTGGACACACCTTGGCGATAGGATTTTGGCCGGTCAACTCGTATGGTCGCACCACACTTGGGGGTTCGTGTTCGCGTTGCGTCGTTGCCTCTCTTTCATTTGCCGTTGGAAGGTAAAAGATGCAACACGAATATTTGGGCAAACACCGCCAAATGTTAGTACGACCATTATAGCCTGGCATTGGATCTAGTCCGAGGCGTTTAAATTCCTTGAATTCGGCGGAGACATTTATTTACGAACACCTGCCCAGCTAGCACGATATCGATAGGTTATATCGTCACGTTTTACGGCGAAAATATACTGAAACGTCACGTAAAACGTGATGATAAAACATATCGTGCTAGGGCCTCTGAATTCTACTGATGATATAGGTAATACAAAATACCTAGTAGGTACCAACAGCGTTAGAAATAATGTTTGTATTTGGCGTAGTAATAATAATTGTATGTTTTCCTACACAGTTTATACCTACTAAACTAACTACAATTTCAAGTAGCCTGAAACATCTCACACAGATGTTGTTAAAGCTAAATTGAGCTTATCACTGGGCGTTGACCTTTCTAGTCTGCAGATCCGCCCGCGGTGTAGGCGGCTGAAGGATCGGCTAACTCGAATCAAGAATCTACTGCCGGAGCAGACCAATTACGAGCTAAATATTTCGAGATCACAAAGGAGATGTTTTTTTACATTCGATTTTCATATGCTTCCATCATGAAGGATTTGAGATTCATATTTATTATCATACTTTATTTTTAAATAAATATTTTCTTACATTATTTATCTCAATGACGCAAAACTCTATATTTTAAAAAGTCTATCGAGTCGCAGAACCATATAGTGGTGCATGTACAACGTATGTATACGTATGAAATGTGAAACAATGAAGTACATAAAATATATTATATGTTTGTTTACATTGGGCAAATGAATTAATTCGACATGATTCAAAAACTTTTTTTCGCGCACAGTGGTCATCATCGATTGGATGAATCATCTTGAGATTCCGGTTTTTATCTGCACCAACAGAATGCCAACACTGCGAAATAAAAACGTTCCGTTACTACTGCCGGACCCCAACAATTTGCATTAAGCTAGTGAAAACACGAAAAATTTCATACAAAAAAATTGTGCGTATTCTAAACAGAGTATAATCTAATACAAATAAAGTGTTTTCTTTTATTACGAATGGATAAAACTTAATTAACTAGTGGTATCAACACGAAGATGTGATTTTGCTATTAACTTGTTTAACATGTTTTGCGTGCAACGATACCGTCCAGTTGTCCTGTCCATTTGACAGATACGTGATAAGTACCATTCGTGATTGCAAGCCACTCCTTTCGTTGATAATTTAAGTAATTTCTTAAATGCATCATGCAAGAAATGTAGATTTAAGTGTACAGTGACGACGTATTGAAATGGTCTAGTGATTTATAAGTGTTAAAAAGACTGAATAACGATGACGGGGCGGTCGAGCCGTGGAGTGTTTGGTAAGCTGTTCGCTAAGAACAAGCCTGTGAAGGAAGAACGAGCTACCGAGATCGGTATGCCCACGAATGTTAAACAACACATACATGTGAGCAAGAATTCAGAGACGGGGATGCTGGAAGGGCTCCCTACGTCTTGGCAGCGCCTGTTGAACACACAGATAACTCCCGCGGAGCAACATGAGAACCCTGACGCGGCTGCTGCTGCGGTCAAGTTCCACATATACACGATCAAAAAAGAAAAAGCACCCAACGAACCCTTCAAACCGTTCGTCACGGAGCAAGCTATCACAGAGGAGGACTTAGAAATAGAAAAGTTGCTAGATAAGAAAAATGCTCACCAAAGTCAAGATTCTGACCTGTCGTTCGGGCAGAGCAGTGAGGAGGAGATCCCGAGTGAGTCATACGGCCACCGGCAAACCATGCCCGCAGCACCCACCAAGCATAATATGAAGAAGAAGGATGCCATGATGGACCTCACGGCTGTTGTTGAAGACCTCACAATGATTGGGCAGGAGGTCGAAGAGAGCCCTATCCTAAGGAAAAAGGAGCTTGTAAATGCTTCTCTGACTGATGAGGAAATATATGAGGAATTGAAGAGGATTTGCAATAAGGATGACCCATATATTAGATTCGAGAGAGCCAAGGAGCTTGGTGCTGGGGCCTCAGGTAAATATTTATTGATTTGGACAGATACCTTTCTTCCTCTAATGCGTATGTCAATCAATATGTTTCACCATCATTCCTGATTTATCTATTTTCTTTTGTCGGTTATCTAAATACCTGTAATCTAAATACCTGTAATAATGTGGATACTTTACTCACCTATACCAGAACCAAAACAAACCTGGCAGTTAATTAAGTAGTTCCGTCAAGTATAAAAATATGGTACTTGCTTATAAATACATCCCATCCGTCTTATGTTAGCGGATTAAGGTTTCGGTAAATATTTACAAGAGGATGAAATCGACAAATATTTTTGCACTTTCAATAGATGTAAGAGTTCGGTATTTATAAAATACTAGCTGCAAGCAGCGCCACGGGATAAGAAGTTTATTCTATACATTTGTAGATGAAATAATTTTTGAATTTCATGTGTAATTCCAGAGCCCCTACATAATACATATACAATCTCACACTTTTCCTCTTTGTAATATTAGTATAGAAAAAAAGTTAAGAACAGTGGAGTGTTTTTTTTATACTGAGGAAGCTGTACAGTCGCTATCACATACATCGGAGCAAACAAGCACGTCACAAACATCGGAACACACCTCTATTTTCAAGGCATTAGGGTGCAAGTGCTGATATTTTTGAACACTTATAGTGTACCGATGTATGTGATGGCGACTGTACTATGAAAATAACCCTCCTCTCCTTCGGCACTTGGGTAATGATAGATAATTACACTATTGTACCTACGTGATACAGCTAAGCAAAGGCCTTCTGTTTAGATTTAGATGCAATGCAACTAACAGCTCTGATTGTTTAGGACTTCATACCATATGGGCTAAACAGGAAAATTGTAACCATTCTAATGTGTCCAGTAGGGCAAAGATTACCATTAGGTAATGTTTGGCCTATTGTCGATTACGACAAACCATTTTAATGTTCATCATTAACTCTAACCATAGACAGATATTTTATGCTAATAAATAAGGAATACTTTCTGAAATTGCCAAACTAAGGAAAGTTCGTGTTATGCAATACAGCTGCATGTCATCATTACTGCCATTACTGGTAATTAATTACCAAGAATAGGTAGACAAAGATAAGATTACAAAGAGAACAGGTTGATAATATCTGGGACTAGTCGATTTAAAGACTGCCAATGACTATACAATGTCACTTTCTTTTAACCCTTTAACCCCCGAACGTCAAAAAAGATACAAAATTTTTTTTTATTCTGTCATAATAAATCAATGTTTGTTTACACTGTCACTTTGTCTTATATATCAGATAATGGTTAGAGGGCTGCTGTGACTTGATATTATTTGAGTTGGCCGAATTGCATCAAAGTAGTCCATCCAAAAAAATACTCTACGGTCCCATGTAGAAGATTCCATGTCCAGTGACAGTTAAATAAAAAGTCGGCTACATTAAATAATGCCAACCATATTCACTATAGATAGAGTCTCTGTACCGTTAATTTCGTTTGGCAATTAGACCTCTGATTAACACAATAGCGCCATATATGAACTCAATGAAAAAGCTCCTAATAGATTAGCCGTGTCTACACCGGACGCATGCTTGTCCGAGGCATGCGGATGCTCGGCCGCATGCCTCGGGCGAGGCGTGGCTCGCAGAGGCACGTCTACAGTCTATACTGAGCGCGCGCGCGCGCTAGGGCGAGGTGTGCTCGGCCGAGGCATGCGGATACTCGGCCGCATGCCTCGACGCCTCGCCCCAGGCACGTCTACACTGAGCGCGCACGCTAGGGCGAGGCGTGGCTCACCGAGGCACGGCTACACTGAGCGCGCACGCTAGGGCGAGACGTGGCTCACCGAGGCACGTCTCCACTGAGCGCGCACGCTAGGGCGAGGCGTGGCTCACCGAGGCACGGCTACACTGAGCGCGCATACTAGGGCGAGGCGTGGCTCACCGAGGCACGGATACACTGAGTGCGCACGCTAGGGCGAGGCGTGGCTCACCGAGGCACGGCTACACTGAGCGCGCACGCTAGGGCGAGGCGTGGCTCACCGAGGCACGGATACACTGAGCGCGCACGCTAGGGCGAGGCGTGGCTCACCGAGGCACGGCTACACTGAGCGCGCACGCTAGGGCGAGGCGTGGCTCACCGAGGCACGGATACACTGAGCGCGCACGCTAGGGCGAGGCGTGGCTCACCGAGGCACGGCTACACTGAGCGCGCACGCTGGGGTGAGGTGTGCTCGGCCGAGGCATGCGGATACTCGGCCGCATGCCTCGGGCGAGGCGTGGCTCACCGAGGCACGTCAACACTGAGCACGCACGCTAGGGCGAGGCGTGGCTCACCGAGGCACGGATACACTGAGCGCGCACGCTAGGGCGAGGCGTGGCTCACCGAGGCACGGCTACACTGAGGGCGCACGCTAGGGCGAGGCGTGGCTCACCGAGGCACGGATACACTGAGCGCGCACGCTAGGGCGAGGCGTGGCTCACCGAGGCACGGCTACACCGAGCGCGCACGCTAGGGCGAGGCGTGGCTCACCGAGGCACGGCTACACTGAGCGCGCACGCTAGGGCGAGGCGTGGCTCACCGAGGCACGGCTACACTGAGCGCGCACGCTAGGGCGAAGCGTGGCTCACCGAGGCACGGCTACACTGAGCGCGCACGCTAGGGCGAGGAGTGGCTCACCGAGGCACGGATACACTGAGCGCGTACGCTAGGGCGAGGCGTGGCTCACCGAGGCACGGCTACACTGAGCGCGCACGCTAGGGCGAGGCGTGGCTCACCGAGGCACGGATACACTGAGCGCGCACGCTAGGGCGAGGCGTGGCTCACCGAGGCACGGCTACACTGAGCGCGCACGCTAGGGCGAGGCGTGGCTCACCGAGGCACGGCTACACTGAGCGCGCACGCTAGGGCGAGGCGTGGCTCACCGAGGCACGGCTACACTGAGCGCGCACGCTAGGGCGAGGCGTGGCTCACCGAGGCCGGCTACACTGAGCGCGCACGCTAGGGCGAGGCGTGGCTCACCGAGGCACGACTACACTGAGCTCATAAGAAGGCTCAAAGTCACTTTGGGTGACTTTGAGCCTTCTTATGAGGCCAGGCAGGGCTATGCTGGGAGTTTCCCTGCGCGATCGCATCAGAAATGAGGCTCTAGCCCTCCGAATCGCTAAACTTAAGTGGCAGTGGGCTGGGCACATTGCACGTAGAACCGATGGCCGTTGAGGCGGAAAGGTTCTCGAGTGGCGACCACGTACCGGAAGACGCAGCGTGGCTAGGCCCCCCACAAAGTGGACTGATGACCTGGTTAAGGATACGGGTGGCGCAGGACCGGTCATCGTGGCACTCTTTGGGGGAGGCCTATGTCCAGCAGTCTCCAGCAGTGGACGTCTTTCGGCTGATATGATGATGATGAAAATAAAATAAAGCCAGTAAGAATTTTTAATAAAAAAGTAAACTTTCATCTTGCACTAACTTCGACATTTATCCAACTCGTAAATGCATACTCGTAAGCATAGGCTGTGCAATCTCAAGAGCAATAAATTCATTTAAATCTGCCCGAGAAATTGCCTTGTGGCAACCAGACTGGAAAGATCTTTTCAATTGACACTTATCTAATCTAGTTCACCTGAGTGATTACACACTGTGACATTCTATTGCCACTGCTATGTTATGAGTACTGGCGACCTTGTAGGCTACCTATTTATACACGTGGATACGTGGAATAAAACATTTTTGAATTTTGAGTTAGTTTCTCTAGAAATGTTGATGGGATTAATGGGATCCATACCTATTTGAATAGTTTTAGAACGTAACACTTTCAACTCGCGTTTTGCACACATATTTAAAAGATAACTTCACAAGGATCTAACGCGATATTTATTTACCTTTATTTCTGACGATTCGACACGGGTAATCACGGGTTGCACCAGCAGGGGTCTCAGATGACCACGTCATCATTTTACGAGACCATGAGAGAAAATCCGTCAAGCAAATAGGTCCAACTTGAAGCGCAAGGCATACCCTGCTCGATATCCCATAGAATCACATATCCTATTGTGCCTTTTAATGTTAGAAACTCACGCCTGTTTCCCAAAAAGTATAGCCAGACAGAGCAAGAGTACATGAAGATTAACGATCAGTGCCATTTCTAGCAATTGTAATTACAGCCCGATTTAAAATTGGGATTCGGGTCTATGTTCCTCTCTCGCTGCTCTTACACGTTCCTGTGCCAAATAAACGATTTCAACCGAACCTGAATGTTATAAGACCTCACGGTCTGTAGTATAGGTTTGGAGATAAAATATCGCTCCCAAAACCCGATCCGTGGTACACCCCTACAACACCCCCGGGAAACCCCGGTGGTGCTGTTCGAAACCCGACATCACACTATAATTCAGGCCATCGTATTAAAAGTAACTAAAAAACATACCGCTTGTTGTTTTTTTAAAGCCAGGTGCTGTTAAATAATATACATACCTACCCTATATGAAATTTCATTCTTATCCTAGACCTAGACCATAATATATGCATATGACTAACCAACTATTCGTCAATGGCTCTAAAGGTCAAATTGCCTTTACGTAATTTAACTTAAAAAGTGACTTGCGCATCATGTAGGCTTAGATAATATTATGTAATATACTGTAACGTTGTTATTTTTGTTCAACAGGTGTGGTGTTTGAGGCGATAGACAGTAAGGATAAATCACGGGTCGCGATCAAAGACATAGACCTTACAAAACAATCCAGAAAAGATCTCATCCTCAACGAAATCAACGTGTTAAAAGGTTTCAATCACAAAAACCTGGTCAATTTCCTTGACTCTTTTCTCAGTTACGACCACCTATGGGTCGCTATGGAGCTTCTAGACGGTGGGTCACTCACCGACGTAGTTACAGAGGTCGTGATGAAAGAGGGACAGATCGCCGCTGTCTGTCGCGAAACTCTCCAAGCTATAGCCTTCCTGCACTCCAAAGGCACGATACACAGAGACATCAAGTCTGACAACGTGCTCCTAGGAATGGATGGAAGCGTCAAGGTCACAGACTTCGGCTTCTGCGCCAACATAGTCGGTGATGAGAAGAGACAGACAATGGTCGGCACTCCTTACTGGATGGCGCCAGAGGTCGTCACGAGGAAGCAATACGGGAAGAAAGTGGATGTTTGGTCGCTAGGGATCATGGCTATAGAGATGATAGAAGGCCAGCCCCCATACATGAAAGAGACGCCGCTCCGAGCTCTCTATTTGATAGCAGCGGTCGGACGACCGAAGATACCGAGGTGGGAGAATTTATCTGCCAATTTCCAGGACTTTTTAGACAAATGTCTGCAAGTGGATGTAGACCTTAGGGCGACCGCAGAAGAGCTATTGGAGCACCCGTTCATGGGCTGTGCCATGGAGCTCCGAACGCTGACGCCCCTGATAAAGGCCGCGCAGAAGATTCTGCATAAAAACTACGACTGAGCCCGGTAACATCTTTCATTCCCTATTTTTGTAACATTACATTTTTGTAGCGGTTTTTTAGAATTTGTACAATGAGGTGCCAAGGGTATTTTTCGATCGGTGTATGACTGATAGCTGTTTGCTATTAATAATCTAAAGGCTTTGCACTATTGTGCGGGACGACAATACGAATAGTTATGATTAGAAACGCCTTAATGTAAAAGTAAGCGTGTATGCATTAGCGTAGAATTACAAGATTATTTATTTTGACAATACTACCGCTCGTTTTAGCTTTTGTCTTATCGTCACGCTGTGTAGATAGGTTATCGCCTGCGATATAGATACGTAACAACACCACAACGATGTTTCCCGTCTGATATTAAGTGAACTTTAAAATTATCTATGTACAATAAAAATGCCATAATCGTATTACAATAAAATTCATATTATTATGTATGTAGATTTCGGTTATAAAATTTAGAATATAGATATGTTTTGTTATTCGTTTAGATACTTAAAAAATACGATATCTGTCCAACAGCATTTTTTTTACAAATTTAATGGAATTGGTGCGAGGTTTTTATTTATTTACCAAAAATGTACATAAATATTGATTATAGCTAGTCTTAAAACGTATAATTATAATAAGATTTCAAACTTTTTCAACCAGTTTTGATTATTTTTATCATCCGCATGATAATATCGGCATTTTATCACATTCCTGACATTTCAAGATAATTACAGACTGGATTCTACTAATAAGTGCTAGACTAAAATAACGAAGTGAAGTAATGTAATATTTTGCCACCCCAATTTTATGCCTAGAAAGATTTGATATCCTCAATCGTTACCGACTCATGTAAAAGTTTGTATTATTTATGGCGCGTGAGTAAATTAAAATTAGGTATCATGCTGGATGTGGGCTACCACCACGTTGATCAAATATCTCCATCTCTATTGCACTAGAAATATTCGGGCAACAGAGATGCATGTTCGAACTTCGAAGTTACTCAGATCCATTCATGGCAGGAAGCTATATAATAGGTATTCGAATCGGACTAATGTAAATCCTACAGGGAAAAGCTAAATTTAGACGTAAACTAGAACTGACGTAACACAGCCCTATTGTATGTAGGAAAAAGGGAACTTCCAAAGGGGTTTTAAACTCTATTACCTATATATTTTTTCTGTAATGGCTAATTAATAATGTCAAAATAGTTTTTACGTCATACCTGGCCATAAAGTAGGAATTACCGCACGCTATGCGTGCGGAAAACCCCACTTCCTGGCCAGATAGAGACGTAAAATGTTGTACTCACCACGGGCGGTAATAAAGAAAGCCTCAGAGCGCATATTTATCGCCCTTGCCTTCGGCTCGGGCGTCAAATACCTGCGATATGAGACATTCTTTGTTTAACCGCCCTAGGTAAGTAATGTACTATTACGTCATACCTGGCCATAAAGTAGGAATTACCGCACGCTATGCGTGCGGTAACCCCCACTTCCTGGCCAGATAGAGACGTAAAATTTTGTACTCACCACGGGCGGTAATAAAGAAAGCCTCAGAGCGCATATTTATCGCCCTTGCCTTCGGCTCGGGCGTCAAATACCTGCGATCTGAGACATTCTTTGTTTAACCGCCCTAGGTAAGTAATGTACTATAAAACTATTTCTACGATACCCAGCTATGTGATAACGATGACTAAAATTGTTTATCGTTTCAATCCTTTAATATTTTATGAACCACTGTGTCCTTACAAATTTTTGCTATTTAAAAATGGACCATATGACCATGGAGTTAAAGTACATTAATGTACAAAACAGTTACCTATTATTAAGCATTATCTTTAAGGACATTCTTCCGTTAATTGAACTGAGATTTTTGACGTCACGCCCGAGGGCAGGCGGGAGTAATGTAATTATTTTAGTATTATTTTGTATCAGTATCCTTATTAACTATTTGCATCACTTATTTTCTAATGCCGACCTAAATTGTATTTTCTAGATATAAGTATGTCTTGCTATTAAGAAAATTATATTATAATTATAGGTACTATTAATCATCCTATGTGTATTACTGTTTGCTGAGAATGCCGAAGTACATAAAACTTTTTTATACAGCGCTCAAATAAAATCGTCCTTTTGTACATGTATTGTTTTTTTTAATAGCAAGATGTTAAAAGTGTGTGAACTTGTTGGCCGATCCGAATATACCCCTTGCCTTTTGATAGTTATCAGAATACCTACCAGGATCGCGTTTACATTGGACATAAAGCACCCTTACCAGGGACCTAGCATGATACGTTTTACGTGACATTTCACTACACTGTCGCCGTAAAACGTGACGATAAAACCTATCGTGCTAGCTGAGTAGCAAGGCGAAAGAGTTCCGTGGTAGCTGCACAATTAATGTTATTGACCGTACCAGCTGTGTATTATCTAACCGCGATCAGAATGGTATTGGAGGTGACTATTCCGTTCCCAAACTCATCGAGGTCGAATAATAGTAAATGTGTGTAAGGGCCTGTTTACATATTGGTGTTTAGTGCGAGTCCATACAAAAGCTACTCGCAAAAAATTAAAATGTTCCTATTCTATGAACTCGCACTAAACAAAGTATGTATGTACAATTGTACAGTCACCATCAGATATATCTGATGGCGACTACATACCGCTTCCATATCCCATGCAACTATACCCCATGCTATATATACTATATTCAGGTCGGCCATGACGTTTGCTAATAATAATAACTATAAATGAAGGAGCCATGGAGCGCAGCATACACGCTGCGCTCCAAAACTCAAATAGTCGATGTAGCTCGGAAGTTGGCCACGTTGAAGTGGGACTGGGCTGGTCATGTCTGCCGCATGCCGAGTGAACTGTGGGCCAAGATCGCCACTGAATGGCAGCCCGACAGCTCGAAACGGAGGCGTGGCAGACCTCGTCGGCGATGGAGAGATGAGCTAGACTCCTTTTTAAAAGAATGGCCAGAGACTGCTCAGAATCGGGAGCATTGGAAAAAGTGGGGGAGGCCTTTGCCCAGCAGTGGGACACTACAAGCTCACAATAATAATAATAATAAATGAAGGCTTGATGTATCTTGGCCAATGATGGTCTGCCGTGAGTGCCTGCATCGTACGGACGCTGCTTCATCAAGGCAATTTGCTAGAGAATGCCAGTCGAATAGAATAGTTTTCATTGGTTTGTCCATCAGTACCAATAAACGAAATGATAAATAACATTAACTAAATTAAATTAAAACCAAGTTACACCTAAAAAAGGGTCTCGAGGCATTGTACAGTCGCCATCACATACATCGGAGCAAACAAGCATGTCACAAACATCGGAACACACCTCTATTTTCAAGGCATTAGGGTGCATGTGCCGATATTTTTGAACACCTATAGTGTACCGATGTATGTGATGGCGACTGTACCAAGGATGCTGGCGGCAGTGGCGGTATTTCCTCGCTGAAATGCAATGCTGATGCGTTGTGCGAGAAAGTCACCAGCTCTTCAGTCATCAGTTACATATTATACTTTATATTATGTTTTAATGAAAGATTCAAATTCTACTGGGCCTTACAAGGATAGAGAAATGGAAATAGTGGTAGGTTCTTTAAAATTGTCTAAAACAGTTTGCACATTGCCACAAAAAGCCAACTTGCCACAAATCATTAAAAAAAATTGAAGATAAAGAAAATTGCCACTTATCCTATAATTTCAGCCAGTTATGTTTATTGCTATTGAACTTTAGCAGGGTTGTCTCCGTTATATTTGATCGTGAATACCGTGATAAGTTTGCGAATGGAATGACATGAACAAATCGGTTCTCCTTTATTATACTGACATAGATACGTTTTAAAATAAATTTCACTAGAGAATTGTTTATGAAATAAGTAAATTACCTATTTTATTATACCTATTAATTGCGATATTTGCCACAATAACTGATAAAGAGAACAGAACACAGGGAAATTTCATAACTACTCGCATTACCTACTGTTAGCATACATTTTAAATATTTTGCTTTGATAGAAGTGAGATTCTTGTGATTAGTATTACTGGATTGCCTTGGCGAAGCAGCAACCATTTAAATATGAGATAAAATGATGGTCTCGTCTGGTACCCTACGACATATTGTAAGTTATATAATTTTAAGTAACGATGTATTTTTGGCACGCCCGATATTCCAATTCAAGGCCCATGGCTCATAATGGGTGATGCCTCCACGAGCGATTTCCGTTAGAAGGCGGTAGCTACGGCGTAGCACTCGTAGCGTTGCTTGGCTTCGAATTGGTTTATTCGCTAAACATTTTCGCGCGACATTGTTGGTTCAGTTAGTTTCATCACTGAAAAAGCATTCCTTTCTAGCAAATTGTCAGTGTGAGCTATGTGAGAAAGACGAAAGCTTTTAGGCCGAGCCACAACGCATGCGTTTACAGCACGTGCCCCACTGCGTTGTAAAGTGTGAATCCTCATATAAGCAGGGGGCGTACTTTTCATGCCGATGACATCAATTTGACGTCACGCTGCATATATGATCCCAAATAGGTAGTTTTATTATAATTAATAATCATTAGTCAATCATTTTAATCATGTTCAAATTACTTCAAAAGTAATCTATTCACACGTGGAATAATTAATAGGTACCTACTTGATACGTGAAACGTAAATTAAACGATTTGTTTTGTTTTTATACATACAATTGCAATCAAACTCTATGCAGCGTGACGTCATTTTTGCGTCAACGGCATGATAAGTACGGGCCCTGGTGGTAACAATACCATTTAATAAAATGTATGTATAAAAACAAAACAAATAGTTTAATTTACGTTTCACGCATTAAGTATTAATTATTCCACGTGTGAATAGATTACTTTTGAAGTAATTTGTACATGATTAAAATGATTGACGACTAATGATTAATAATTACAATAAAACTATTTGGGATCATCTTATATGCAGCGTGACGTCAAATTGATGTCATCGGCATGAAAAGTACGCCCCCTGCTCATAAGGCATATCACACCGCGTCTACGCATTCTGTGTAACATGTCTTATGAGGATTCACACTTTACAACGCAGTGGTCCCCTCCCCTGTGCTGCACACCCATCTGGTGTGCCCAGGCCTAGCAGAAATCAACTGCATATCTTTTATCCTGCCCCATCTGAAATATACACTGTCTCGCTTCCTCCTGAGATTTCTTACTGTATTGTTCTAAGCAACTTGCTATTGTCTCTCTCACTTGCACCACCATGCATCTGGTGTGCCCGGGCCTTTATATATATAAATTTATAAATTTAGCTATATTTTTTCGGCATTTGTTTTATTTACCCTAATGAATCATCGACGTATCTTATATTGCACATGTACAGGGGCCAGTTCACCATTTCTCCTCATAGAGTATAATGTAGTCTATGCCATAGAGTAGTTATTTAGTTAGGTCTCGTTTACGATCAAGCGTGGCGTTGGACGGCGCGGCACACGCACAAACATCTGTCACTGTATAAAAGCGTTTACGTACAAGCGTGCACGATTTCATTCACGCGTGACGCGCCGTCCAACGCGACGCTCGTATTAAATAAAGCCTTAGTTATCGCAGTTAGTTAGGATCTAGCAATAGACGCCGCACAACGAATTTTTTTCCGATTTAGCAATTACTTAGTTGTATACACCAATGACACTTTTGAAGCATTTTTATTATATGCCTATTCAATTATTTTTGTAAACTTTTCAAGTGTTTCAATTCCTTATTCCTTTTCTATTTATCCTGTAATCTTTTCACTAGCCACATCAGAATATAGACTCTATTTAAATTCTATTAAGACATAAAAGCGGTGAACCCTTATCATGCCGCCAATCTACAAGACACTGAATTTTTCTCATTTTATCTCAGTAGCATGGCTCCCGGCGTTGATTACTTTAATTGTCGCCAGTTGATTGCAGCTAATTGCGTAATCACTTTGGAATCGGAATGGGTTGAAAGAAATAGACGTAACCGAGGTTATAAAACTAAACAAACTTGTGTACAAATACAACTACATAATAATACGACCTTATAAGTACCTATACTAGACAGACGTAAGACGAGATTTTCGATTCGATTAACGAATTTTAACTAAAAGTGGTTTGATGGGATAATCGTTTTAACCACCTATTGTACTGTACTAAAAGTTTTCCTTTTGCGCAAAAAAAAAATAATAAGGGCAAAAGTATTTGTCTTGAGGCTTAATCATTCTAATAATCAAATATTTCTCCTTGATTTACTCAAAATAATAACTGACACATGTAAAAAAAATATATAATTTAAATAAATTATCTTTTGTACAAAACATTCTAGCGTTAATATTGCACTAGCTCCACAAATCAACTACATATCTTTTGTCCTGCTCCATCTGAGTTATACACTGTCTCGCTTCCTCCTGAGATTTCCCACTGTATTGTTCTAAGCAACATGCTATTGTCTCTCTCACTTGCACCACCATGGTTTTCGCCTCGCCGCACACATACACCGCCGCTCCTTCTTCTATTAGTCTTGCTACATCTTCACTATTCTCTCTTAGAGCATCCTGCAAAAAAGCATCTCTTTTTATCTCAAACCTTACGTATATTTTTGTCTCTTATTAGCTAAGGCATATTTCACAACCTCATATTACTAAAGAATCGTCAAATATCCATTCTCAGCAACGAGCTTTACCCGAGTTGCCACATTATACTGGAGACTGTTTAATAAATTATTTACACAATTTTTGGCTCGCAAATTTATGTAAGTAATTATAATTTATTAATCAGTAATAAAACTACTACATTTCATAAAAAAAACGCGGAATCTAATGACTATTCTAAACAAGATTAAAATAAGGTAACAATACTTGTATTCCCGGGTAATATAAGTTAATAATGTAGTGGTTTTATTACAAATCTGTGCTGTCTCATTGGCTTTACAATGACTATTAGATGGAGACTAATGCCATCAAGATTACAATGAGCGGGGCTCGGGCAGAGTCTGAGCTACGTGCTGATCATGGAATTGCATTACGGATGCCTTTTCTAATCATCGGTTGCAAAATACACATAATACTTCAAAGATCTGTTCCCATTCATTTTTTTATCAGCTTGGTCGTTAAACACATTTACATACACATATTTTATTAAGTATATTTTCTTACCTGGACATGTCTCGCTTCGTTGCCGTGTATCCTAGAAAAAGCTGTTATAAGTTTTGTCAAAGTCAAGTTATCTTCATACTGTTCCAATTCATCTTGATACAAATAATCCAAGTTGGGATCTCTGCACCCACAGAATAGCCAAGCTTCACCCATCTTCTCTGTTTTTCTCAACTCTCTTTCCTCTAAGAAACCAATGAATGGTGCTACTCCAGTGCCTGTCGCAATTAGTATCAAAGGGCTTTCATTATTAGATGGTAAACAAAACCCTGCCATATTCAGCCTAACGTAGATAGGCACTTTATTTCGACTGTAATTTGTTATGCCCAAATTATCCATTCTATTTTCAAATGTGTCATTTATAATTTGCGATTCTAGCCAGCCAGTTGTAATTCCTTTTCTATTGTTGCCTAAATCCATAATGGAAAAGCAGATTTTCAGCATATTGGAATCTTTCAGTCCAGTATTCACTATAGAGTATGGTCGTGGTAGCAGCCTGGGTAGGTTTGCCAGTAATATGTCAATGGGTGGCCTACATGTTTTAAATATTGTGAATATGTCTAAGATACATATGCCTCTGTTCAATATGTGTTTTGTGTATGCCTGTGAGCCTTCCTTGCTGCATAGATATTCAAGAGTTTTCCGTTCAGTGTCACATTTGGTGTGCTTTGATAGGGCCAGAAGAAAAAGCTGGAATCAATAATGTCAACAATTGAGTCGCTTAATTTCAAACCCGGGTAAATCCATCTGTCAAATCATGCGATTTTGCTATTAAGAAAAGGTGATAGGATTTGCTGATAGGGTCGAATGGATTTATCCGATTTTGAATTTAAGCGACACAATTAATAAACTGATTAATCTGGTATTAAGCTTCATTTTATACTTGTTTTTAAATAGTCATGGGCATACATCGTTATCGCGGGAGCAAAATCATTCTGTTAAAGAACACATATAACAGAATGTCTATTTATTAAAATCAGTATATTCTGCCTACACATTCTAAGCCTTCAAGAAGTTTAGTGTAAGAAACGAAATTTTGCTGGAAAAGGTCAATCAATCTCTTATCACTAAAGTGTTAACAATTCCCACGTGCGAATGAACCAATTATAATCTTTCCTAAATGTTTACCATTCTATCCACAAAAACAAACAGAAGGGTTAAAATTATGGGGTAATGATGTGAGCAGGTAGACTCTACCTAGGTAGAGCATCACACAGGTATACTATAATTTTACATCCATTTCATATTCCAAAACATCAATCAAACACATGTCCTCTGTATTCCCAAAACTTCAGCATAATTTGATTCATGAATTTTGGACATCTAATATTGGGGAAATGACAAATCAACAATGGTATTTTGAGAAAGGGTGTGAACAATGTAGTTATTAAATACATCTCATTATATGGATCAAGTAAAATTACCTTTTTCAAAACTCCTCTCAAGTCCAAACATTGTGAAAGTACATGCCTCAGAGTAGATTTCACAGGTATGTGCAGAGGCATCTTAGCCTTTTGTGTACTGTCCGCGATAAGGTTGTAACACAGGTCTGCCTGTGTTATGCTGAGGTGATCGAGGATGGAGTTCACATCCTCAGGACTGTTCTGCGGAAGGATGCCTATCGTGTCTCCAGCTCTGAAGTCAAGCTTACTGTCCTGTAATATTAATGGGTAATATATTAAGACTACAATTTATTAACGTTTTTAGGTAACTTGTGTGTTGCCACTAGTTCTATTCAGGGACCCGCCCGGTATCCCCTTCGAGGGTTTTTGAAGGGGTTTTCCGTTAGGCTTTGCTTACCAAAGCCGTAGCTCCGCAATACCCATTCATTTGGCTTTTTAAGCGCTATAAATACGGGTAAGCGGTTCCCTAAACGAATATCAGATACCCTTTCCAAGCGCTTAAAAATACCCTTTCGAAAGGGTTTTCTATCAACGCTCTTGAAGAGGTTTTCTTTGCAACGCTCATGCAATTTTTATCCTTTTAACAATAAGAGCAATATTGCAAATTAGACGTTAGAGTCCAGAGGTGTCGGCACAGGCGCCAAGGCCAAAGCGGACGCCTTTAACAATGCCGCCTACTTACTAAAAATACTTATCACATTGTAATACGAGGGTCAAACTGAAAGTTCTTAGAAAATCAAAAACTGAGCAATCAAGCAACTTATTACTTTTATTATATCTTTTCAAAATAGCCTCCCTTCACATCAATACATCGCTGCATTCGATAGAACCACTGAGAAAAGCACTTTGCCCACTCGTCCTTAGGGGTCTCTTCGACGGCCTTTTGAAACGCAGCCACTGCTTCGTCGGCGTCCATAAAACGTTTTCCTCGAAGTTTTTCTTTAATTTTTGGGAATAAATAAAAATGACCTTGTGCAAGGTCGGGGCTATAAGGTGGGTGACCCAGTAATTCCACGTTTGCCGTCGCCAAATAGTCGATCGTTTGCTTGGCGGTGTGCGATGAGGCGTTGTCGTGGTGAAGCAGGATCCTACTGCGAGGCCGTTTTTCTCGAACTTTTTCCAAGACAAGTGGTAAACAATTGTTAGTGTACCACTTCGCAGTAACTGTTTTTTGATCCTCTAAAATAATTGTTGCGTAATGACCAGTCCTTCCGAAGAACGAGGCCACCATCTTTTTTCCCACACTTCGACCTCTCTTCACTTTAGTAGGCAACTCCTCGGAAGGAAACACCCACTCAGCAGACTGTCTTTTAGTTTCAGGATCATAACAGTAAATCCAGCTTTCGTCACCCGTAACTACGTCGAACACAGCATTTGAGTCACCTCCGTTGAATCTTTGACCCATTTCACGGCACCAATCAACACGACGGACTTTTTGGGCTTCTGTCAAATTATGAGGTATCCACCGGGCACAAAGCTTCCTCACCGCTAAATGTTCATGGAGGATTTTGTGGACTTGACTCATACCAATGGCTAAGCTTGTACGAATCTGCTGATAGGTTACTCTTTTGTCAGTCTCTATCATACGCCGCACAACACTGATGTTATCTTCAGTAGTCGCCGTAGAAGGCCGGCCCTCACGCAGATCATCAGTGAGATCAGTGCGGCCACGTTTAAATTCATTAAACCAGTTGTAAATAGTAGCACGAGATGGGGCTTCATCGTGAAAGGCCAATCGAAGTCTATCATAACTTTCTTGTTGACTTAAATTACATCGAAAGTCGTAAAAAATCATTGCTCGAAAATTTTCTCGCGTTAAATTCATGCTCACGTAGTACACACAATTTTCAATTTGCCGCCAAATCGTAAAACAAATGACAATCGAGTGGAATTCGTACACAAAAATATTAAGAAAGAGTTCCATTTTCAAATTTTGAACTTATTTTTTTATTATATTTATTACAAGTGGCCAGTTCTAAAGACTTTCAGTGTCGCCCTCGTATGGTTTCCTTTTGTATGGCGAAGAGCCGGAACAAGTTGGTGCGCGTGCGACGCATTGTACTATTATTTAGCCATGTTTATATCGCCATATGATTTTGGGATGTTTGATGGTAATCATTAACTATAATAGATATTTCGACATGCGCTACAAATCACGACGGGTTTTTTTGTCCTATTTCCCCTTTCTGTCTAAACTATGTTTATATAGAATATGTATGTCCTTTTTTTGATTTCTTTTTATTTTTTAAGTATATATAATTATTTTAAGCATGATACGAATGAACCAACTTACTTAGTCTTTTAATGATTTTAAAAAGTTTCTTTTCTTGATGTGTCTGTTTCATTTCGTGTCTTTTTATGCCTATTTTTTAATGTTTACATTTTTGTAGGGTCTTTTATGTTATTTTTATGTTTTTTTATCTTTTTTTCCTGTTTGTATGTTTAACTTTTTTTTTCTTTTTTTTTTGTCGTTTTTTTATTCTTTTTTTGTTTTTTTTTGGTTTTTAATCTTGTTTTTTTATAATTTTTATTTTTATTTTTCCTTTTTGTATGTTTTACTTTTCTTTTTTTAATTTTATTTCTTTTTTTGAATGGTTATTGTTTTTTCAATATTTTTTTGTTTTTTTATTGTTTTTTTGTTTTTCTCGTTTTTTAAATAAATTTTAAATGGTTTTTTTTCTTCCTTTGTATGTTTTACTGTTCTTTTTTTAATGTTATTTCTTTTTTCGAATGTGTTATTGTTTTTTCAATGTTTTTTAACGAGCTGTTTTTGTCGTTTTTTAATAATATTTCATGTTTTTTTTCCCATTTTTTTGATGTTTTGTCTATTTTTTAATGTTTAATTTTTTGTTTCGTCTTTTTTGTTAGTTTTTAAGTTTTTTCTATCTTATTCACTTTTTTAAACTTTTTAAATTTTTCTAGTTTTTTTTCTTTTTCCCTTTTTAAATGTTTTTTCCCTCTTTTGTACGTTTTCTTTTTTTAAATGTTTTTTCTCTTATTTTCATGTTTTTAATATTTATTTCCTTTCGTTGTTTTAAATGTTTTACTGTTACTTTTTTTTTGTTCTCTTTTTTTTCTTTTTTATTGTTTTTTTTATTTTTAGATTTTTTTATGTAGAATTTTTCTCGCTTTAGTGAGGTGAAAAGGATTCTATTTTTAAACCTCTCACATTCGCTAGCTCGTGTTTCAATTCCACACTCGCGGTTAAATTATAACTGCACCCTTGTATAACAAATAACTCGGTATTTATTATTTCCTCACATCGTTTGAGAAAAGCACTATACAAGCCTCGGCCGGAACAGGGATTGCTGGACTCGTTGTATCCGGTCTACCCCGAACTCGTCCATCAACCCCTTACTTCACGGCCTTTGCAGTAATGTACTATTTTGGTACAAGCTTTTATTGCCGACTGTACTTTTCTGCATACCATCATCAACTACTCATTGAGACGATTCTAACGAACCCAAACTCGATGGGGTTGTGTCGTTTTATTGCGGAGTTCCTATGGCTACCTTCCAGGTCCAGCATCAGATCAGCTCCATGTCATCATAATATTGCATTGTCATGCGATATACATACGCATGCAAAATTTCAGATCAATCGGTTGACAGTTGAATTTCAATTACTAAATTTGACCCAAGAAAGAAAAATAAAACAAACGGGGTGAGCTAAATAAAAGCTTGTAAAAATACATTTATCTATCTCTCAGGGAACAAGAAAAAACTCTTACAGCTCAGGAGTATTAGGTTTTAAACATAAAATCCTCCATAACTAGCTGAAAATTGGTATACTGACGTAAACTCCCCAGTCCTCCACCGCTTGCGTTCCTAAAATAAAAGGACGATTTTTTTTGTTCTGGAACCTATCTTGTGTGGTATCAAATGGAAGGGCCGATTCTAATAATATATCACATCATAACATTTCAGTCATTTGTGTTTAATTAAAATAATTTTCAAAACATATTAAGTTTGGGCTCCTCCAAATACGATACAATTGTTCTTTTTTTTATTGTAAAATATACCTCAAATGGTACCTTATATCCTCAATTCCTCATATCTAACCCCGAGAAAGCAATTTCGAAAATATTTACTTTTAGTATAATTTTTTTTTTTTTATTTTGTCGTAAGGTAATAAAATTAATTATCAAATACAGCTAATTATGAGGGATTCTATGTATTTGGTAAATTTTAATCTAACACTCCTGGGCTATTAATTATTTTCTAGTCAAAATAACGAGTAGAAGTTATTCAAACAAAACTATATAAAAAATACGGCGTTGGCTTCCATAGAACTGAAGTGAAACTATTAATCTATGCCGCTTTAGGCGAGTCGCAAATACCTACCCAGCAGTGCCAAAACCCCCTTTGAGGGTTTTTGAACGGGTTTTTCGTAAGGCTTTGCTTACCAAAGCCGATGCCCCTCAATACCCATTCATTTGGCTTTTAAAGCGCTACCCTTTCCAAGCGCTTAAAAAAATCCTTTCGAAAGGGTAACCCCTTCATATGGCTAAGTAAAATGAATAGGCTAGTTCAAAGGCTTTTTTCTGGGAAGGGGTGGACGGGTCCCTGGTTCTATTGTCAGTTCTCTAGAACTAGTGGTAATTTTTTCCTTTCTTTTCCATAAATAATCTTCAGCATTTTAAATGTAATTACTAGTAATAAATGGCCTGCCAGTTTTCTTTTGAATAAACCTGGTATATTCAATAGAACTGATCATAGAACAAGGGGGAGAAAACCTTATTACAACCCTGTAACTCCTAGTCCATGCAAGCCCTTACAAGGTCACGCAACAACTTCTGGGCTAATAGATGAGTGCCACAAGATCCTATCAGAGGTATATACTAACAGCAACATAACCCTGCAATGGATCAAAGGGCACAGCAATTCACGCGGCAACGACGCAGCGGATGCACTGGCTAGTGAAGGTTCAGAGTCAAGAGCTGTAGGGCCGGAACCCACAATTCCTCTACCCTCTGCATGGCTGCAGAGCACACTGCGACTAAACACCAAGGTAGAAACCCAAAAGTATTGGAACACCCTAGGAACATGGAGGCCCTCACAACAATCAACCCCGGATTGTCAAGGAGGCTAAAGCAGCTAAAGAGGCCAGCACTCCGTCTTCTGACAGGAGCCATAACTGGTCACGCACTACTAACACAAACACCTTTTTACTCTAGGTGTTACAGACAGTCCTCTGCAGAGCCTGCATGGAAGAGGACGAGACAGCCACCCACGTCATCCTGACATGTCCTGGAGTGGCAGAATACAGGGCAAAGCACCTCGGAACACGGGGGTCACTACCGGAGGCCGTCGGCAACATAAAGAGTCTGCTAGGCTTCCTGGTGGAACTGTGTTGGCAGGAATAACAGTTGTGCCAAACCCCTACGCAAAATAGGCGCATGTATGACGTCGAGCTGCAGAAACCCAGCCCGCGTACAACCTATAACCTAAGGAGGAACAACGGATTCTCAGAATATAGTTTATTTTTAAGATGATTATTATAACAAGGTGGACTGATGACCTGGTAAAGGTCGCAAGAGTCCGCTGGATGCGGGTGGCGCAGGACCGGCCATTGTGGCACTCTTTGGGGGAGGCCTATGTCCAGCAGTGGACGTCTTTCGGCTGATATGATGATGATTATAAAATCCTCTTATCCCTCATTATGGATAATCATCTACTCGTCATTTACAGCGGACTAGTATTCGGGACGGAAAATTAATGCGTTCACGATTTTCTGGGAAAAGACGGGAGGATTATCCATCAAGTTAGATCCTGCGCGGCAAAATCGTCCTTCCAGCCAAGACCTATTAAGGCAGCGTCTGTGTCGACTGTGCCTCCAAACTCACAAAGACCTAATAGAACTAATAGTGTATTCAGGGGACTGACATTTGTTCCCCGAATGATAAATAATATGATTACCATGTATAACTCACCTTCACATCAAATGTTACTTCGTACACAGCCTTGCAACCATCATCAAAAGCCGTTAAACGACGAGAACTTAATATTCGAGCGTGGCAAATTTCTGAACGCGCGAAAGGCAAGATGGGCGCTTTATCCTTATAAACAGGTACAACATTCTGGAAACGCAATAATCAGTTTTATTGTTTAATTAAGGTACAAGCTTTGGTCATTAGCTTTCAAAAGAGTACTTAAACACTTAAAACTTACATCATGTTTTGCAGTCTCAAGATACTCCAATAAATTTAACCCGGAATCTTTACATGTGGGCAAAGTAATCATTCCAGCTTTCAATGCCTCATCGAACATATCTTGATAATTATATGTTACCACCATTTTCACAGAATAGTAGAATTTTATTGTTCTTTTTAAACACCATACGCGGCACGGACACGTCTCAGTCAAATCACGCCATTACGATTTTGACAAGCACGCAAGCACAGAGTACTAAGAAGATACTACGGTACGGTACGGTGTCAAGCCGCGTCCGCTGCGCCATGTTTTCGTGGTTTTGAAAACGCCAATCAAAACAATACCCTATTTGTTTGCCGAAACTGACGGAAAACATGTTAGATGTTTGCAAACACCGAAAACACGGCGCAGCGGACCCGGCTTTAGTCAAACGATATTACCAGTGTAGCGCAACTAGGAACAAAAATATGAATGACGTCCAACTGGCAACTGCTCAAATTCAGATCAAATCTGACAAGTTCTGACAAGTGACAAGTTTTCTATCTGTGCTATTGCTATGGCGGACTCATGCTGTCTCCTACTTCCGTTCTTTCTCTGTCTGTCATTTTGTCATGGTGACTTTGGCCGGTTACCATGGTAATTATAACTTCACGAGAAAACATGTGTGTCATACTAATTTATACTCTGGTCTGATCTTCCAAAAAGTCCCTTTCCCCACCCATATGCCCTCTCTTTTGGACCCTAACCCCGCTATTTTTCGTTTACTTGCAAACTTTTTAACAACTAATAAGCTAAAATTGTAACTCAATTATCCTCCCTTTCCTTTTTTTACTTTCAACTTTTGGCTTTATTACCGTTTTCCATATCGTTCGATTTTTGACGTGAAGCTGGCAGGAATGTCTAATGACGATTGCTATAAAAAAAAAAAAAAAAAAAAAAAAACATGTGTGTGTCAAACAAACAATGCTTTTGACGAAATAAAATTTTTGTACTCGACGATTAATTAGTTCAGTTAATTTTAATGAACTCGTACAAAAAGTATTGTTCACAATAGTGTTATAATCAAGCTTTTTAATCTCGTACCTTACTTAAGCCACTCAGCAAGCTTCGTGGCCTAAACTCGACTCTCTATTATAACACGATTGTGAAAAATACTATAATAATTATCTTAAAATAAAAAACGTAAGTATTAATAACGAAATATCAAGCGTCAATATTGATTTACTTATGATAAACAACGGTTGGTACTTGGATTAAACCTACAAGCGCGAGGTTTCTTAGTTCGAGAAGAATTCATTGCGACCCGCAAAGATGTGTACAGATTGGTGATTTTTTGTAAATATACCGTGATTTGGATATAAGTGTGAAATAAATTGTATGAAATATTTGTTCTCCTTTTATTATTTCATACCTAAATCAGATTAGTTTTAGATTTTGTAAAGCAATTTCCAGTGGGCTCAACAACGTCCCTAATCATAATTTATCGATATCGATAACGTTGGGTTCTAATATTATCGATATCGATAACGTTAAGTACTACAACCCTACTATCGTCCTCGTTCGTTAGATTGGTAAGTCTACTTCCGTACTAGCGTTTATTTTTATTGGTATTGTGGTATTTCAAACTAGCTAAAGTTCGAATGAGTTGTCATGTCAAAGTCAAATGACAATGTCAATGTCATCCTAAACCTTGTTCGAAGTCCCGTCTCTTATTTATATTCTCTTTGGATATTACTGTTTGTTGCTATGTAAAAAGTTTTGAGGCTCATCTTTTACTAGACAGACTCTACTTGTACAACCAGCTTCATATTAGTACATGGTGCGTCGAACCGACGGACCGGTGCGGTGCGCTCGACACGCGACACCACCGCACCGTACAAAGACGGTCCAGTGCTTTTCGTGCTACAGTACAGTGATCACGTCGACATGCCTCCGACTTTATCCAATAATATATGAAGCTCTAAGATTTAATTTTTTTTTTTTTGACTATGGTGTCATGTGCTCGGTTCGATGATTCTTCCACAGGATTTGGTGCGGTACGCACCAAGTTCGCTCATGTGTACGGGCCACCGCACCGTTCAGAGCCTTAAGTAGACCGTAGACGTTCAAATAATTTGTCAAATTTTACGTGCTTGGCAAATTATTTAAACGTCTGCGGTCATGTTTGACGTGTTTGTCAAAAAAACTACGAGTTTGGCTGTTTATTTGAGAGATTTGATTGACGGCGTGTTTGGCATAATGTTTGAAGGCGTACCAGTCATGTTTGTCAAACAAACTCGCCATTTTCACGCGATCGCCGCTTTGAAACTGGACTATGACCACGAACTTCGAAATTCGGGTATTTCGATCTCTATCGCACTTACAATACTCGAGTGACAGGGATGCATGTATATGAATTTCGAGTTTCGATTTTCGTGGTAGCGCCGCAGAAGTCTTGTTTGACAAACGTGTTTGTACGTGTGCGCTGATGTTTGATGAAAACGTCCAAGCAAAACGTAAAATTTGTCAAATATGTTTGATCGTTTACTACTTTACTCGCGGCTACTTTAGTCGCGGTTCTACCACCGAGCGAGGCACAATGTATATTTGAAAGCCTAGTGCACACTGAATGATAAATGAGGTAAATAAAAATAACAATATGACTCAAATTTTATTCCGAAAAAACAGTACATTTCTAAAAATACCGCAATATCTATTTCTTCTTTAACTTTTCATTGTCATTGTCGTCAACTGGAACAATTCAATTAGATGGTTATATATATAGTAGATTATATTAAATTATATTACCCTGGGCCTTGAAACAGCGGGCGTAGCATAGTTGTTGCCATTTTATCTCTGCTTTTTAGGGTTCCGTACCCAAAGGGTAAAACGGGGGCCCCGTTTACCCCGTATTACTAAGACTCCGCTGTCCGTCCGTCTGTCTGTCTGTCGTCAGGCTGTATCTCATGAACCGTGATAGTTAGACAGTTGAGATATTCACAGATGATGTATTTCTGTTGCCGCTATAACAACAAATACTAAAAAAGAGCATAAAATAAACATTTAATGGGGCTCCCATACAAGAAACGTGTTTTTTTTTGCCTTCGCCTTCGTGCGTGTTATGTGCGTGAGTGGGCGTCATAGCCAAAGTGCTGAATAGTGTCTTCGGTCGCACGCACATTTTTTCGGGTTAAATTGTAATTTTTGAATATCTAATCAATCTGTGTAAGTAATAGGGAACATTACTGCAATGTTCTGCAGCCAGAGGCAGCACTACCACTAATAGTAAAGTAAACCAGTATAGGAATATAGGGATTCACACACATATGCACAATTGATTGTCAAATGAGTGACAAGGATGCGTGCATAGACAATACCGCAAGTGGGAACGAGATACAATGTCAACGCTGCTAGTGTCGCCACCTACGAAGAGTTCTTCAAGTTTAATTAAAACTCATCAACTTACCTGAAGGACATAAGTTGCGCGAGGTCCGAGGACTTGGCCGGTTTATATTGCTGCTGTGGATAAGACATCTGTCACGTACTGACAAGTATGCGAGTGCGAGTGTGACGGATGTCTTATCCACAATGATAACTTGTTAAGTGATAAAATGGCAACCACATGCTACGCCCGCAGGGTCCATCTCGGTCGTGCTCTTTCGTTATTAGAAATAAATAATAATTTTACTAAGGATACATTTTCAGTTCCGTCAACAAAACTCTTAAGAATAAAGGAGACGCTACACGAGCGAAATCGGCAGGCCTGCATGCAGTCCTGCAGCGTGATTTGGCACGTGTGGATACGTGTCGGAAGCACGGCTTCCAACGAAATCAAGGTCACTCCATACCTACTATATTTTCTGTGATCTTGCATGGCCGTCCGATAAAATCGGCCCGTGGAGCGTCTCCTTAACACTAGCTGCCAGAGGCATCGCTGGTCGCCGCGTTTACTTAGAACGCAAGCTAAACACCCGCACGATAAAATATAGCCTACTAACTTCAGCCCGCGGCTCCGTCCGCGTGGAACTCGTTTATATCGTAGCTCCATGCAATATTTCACCCCCCCCCCCCCCCCCCCCTCCCATTTCACCTCTTTAGGGGATGATTTTTGAGATAAAATCTATCATGTATCCTTCCTTCCTTCCCCGGGACGGGATTCAAACGATCTCCATACCAAATTTCATCTCAATTGGTTCAACGATTTAATCGTGAATAGTTCAGACAGAACGACACACTTTCGCATTTATAATATTAGTATGGATTGTATGTTTGGGCGAATGCGAATACTGGTGAAATACATTTTTGAAATCGGATGGGTTAGTTCCGGAGATTACCCGCTATATACAAACTTACACCCTCACACAACTCATCACTTTACCTCTTTATATCTAATATTAGTATAGATAAGTAGGTATAACTTACTTGGAATCTCGTGTCCCTTATCTTCAGTGTAGCCTTCCAAACAGAAGTCGCATGGAGTGGTGTCACACGGGTTTTCTGTGGTGGTCGGGAACTGTGGCGTCATTTCATCTGGAGGTGCCTGCAGATAAAAATTCATCATCATCATCATATCAGCCGAAAGACGTCCACTGCTGGACATAATTATGTCTCCCCCAAAAAGTGCCAAAGTGACCGGTCCTGCGCCACCCGCATCCAGCAACAATAACAACAATTGTGAGGATGAAATTATTCGTAAACCGTTGTTAATATTATTGCGGCTTATAAAAAACGAAATGAACTGGAATTCGTTTATTAGGATTTACTTACTGTTTTTATAAATACCTACACAATGACGGCAAACAATATTACGATCTATTTTGGTTTCATTTGCAACTCGTAGGGTCCTCGTAAACTTTCAACCCCTGCTTCACTTTCGGGGGATCGGGATAATTGACGGGATAAAAAAAATCTATGTTCCTTCTTCGGGAGTTTTGGGAGTCAAACTTAATGATTCAACGGTTAAAACGTGAAAACTTAATACACGAACGTAAATAGTTAACTTTTGTACAATCGTCAATGATTTTTAGTACGTAGGTAATTATAAACGTAATATGAATATCATGGACGGCTTTCTATTGATTTTAAATTAGCGTGAGTCAAGTTCAGAAATATTCTAATTAACTACGGGTCCACTCACATCACATTTATATTGGCACTAAAGGCGGCATGTTTTGAACTCTTCAGGATTCTCTCCTCAACCTGAGTTGGGTCATTGTCAGTCACAAAAACAAAAATCATCTTTCCAGTGGTCAATAGTTAAGGGCTTACGTTTATATATAATATGTTTTTATCACATATAATTGTAGAAGGGGCAACGCCGTTTAAGCAGATTCAGACTTCAACCAAAAATTAGGCTTTATAGCCCTTACCTAACTTTGGCAATGTCCACCGAAGAGAAGCGAACCTAAATCTGACAATGACCCAGTTGCCTTTGTGACAGTTTACACGTGAGTTGACAATATTAACTAAAATAATTAGACGTACAATAGAAACGCGCAACATAATTTTGCGTCTCTAAAGTTAGCCTCAAGTCGCCCCCCGCAAACCCCTTTTACACGTTTTTGCGACGCTATCGCTAGACTTATGTGGCGCGTTCTGTAACTACTCACCCCTAAACTAATTTCAAACTATTAGCTATATAAGCAGGATTGCGTATAATGTATATTTGTCATTCCCTTTGAAGCAAGTATAGAGAGCGAGAGGGACATAGGTACGTATGTTAACATAGGGATATACGTACCTCAATCCGGTAAAGATAGGATATCTTGCAGGGGTCCCAGGTATTGCAGAAAGTAGCGTTGCGTATCAGATCCTTGCGCGGCTCGTCGCCGTAGTAATCGAAGTTGATTACTACGTTGTTGTCGATTGCGCACATAGTCAGGAATGCTTCCATCGATATCTAAATATGAAATATAATTGAACCAAACATTTGACACTGCAAAGAAAGTATTAAATGTGCTCACACAAACTGCAAATTGGACCCTGTGACTAAGTTGACAAACATCTCAACCAGCCAACCACCATCCGAGGTCTGGTTCGCTCGTTAACACTTCAATTTATTCTTCTACTTAGTGTTTTCCCGGCCTTTGCCAAAGTCCGCTTTCGTACTTGCTTTCCACCCACTCCACTTTGCATGATCCTGGGCGTCTTCTTTAGTGAGCCCGTTTTCGGCCTTCACGAAACATCCAGCCATCGCTTCTTAGGTCTGCCGCGGGGTCGAGGGTCGTTTCGTAAACACGTCAATTTATGTTATCTAAATAGGTATGGTCCACTACATATTATACTTACAAATTCAATAAATAAATCAAATAGGATACCGAGTAGTCATCAGTTATCAGAACTCCCAATTATAATTACCTTGGTTTTATTTCCACAGTCTATTGTTCCGTTCTTGAAGTAGTTGCTGTCTCTCTCTCCAACGCCAAGACAGAACATCCAACCCTCATTGAAGGAGTATTCAATGGGCGCCACTTCAGCTTCGATGCAGGGGTCGACATCTATCTGCAAAGCATAGTTTACTATTAAAACCTGTACTAGGCATGTTGCAGTCCTCGTCGGACCTTGGTCGGTCTGTCGGCCCTGTATGTTGGTCTGGCGACAGTTAACAACTTAAGTACGGGCAGCTACACTACACAATATTTTTTCCGAATTGCACAATTCCGAAAACCATGTTCTGTTGATGTCATACTGAGTCAACCTCACCTATTTATATAGGTACTCTATATACAAAATCATCTGTATCTGAATTTTATTGTAGTGGAAAATGGCTTTCGGAAGAATGAAAAATGATGCTTTCTGCATGACTCAGGCATAAATATTCGTGCTCATCATCATCATCACACAAATAAATGCCCTTTCCGGGATTCAAACCCAGGACCTCTTGATTCGTAGGCAGAGACCTATCAACTAGACTAGGCTAAAGCGGTCGTCAACGCATAACCTGTATTGGCATAAATATCGGGTTCAAATCATTCATTCAATACAAGTTGTAAATAGGAATTGAAATAATACCTACCACCCCATGTACAAAAGAAAGCACTCTGTCTACAGCTACACCACATGTACAAAAGAAAGCTTCTGTTACCCTCAAAGGATCCTTGCCGAATGTGCATTTCCTGTCGTGCATATTCGCCTGCGATCGGTATGCGTCTTGATCCGGCTCCGAGCCCTCCGGGCATTCATAGTAGTTACCTTTAAATAGTATTACAATTAAACAACGGGATTTACTAGAGAAAACTGAATTTGCGGATGCGACTGCCATCTGGCCATTCAAACCAGAGGGGAAACAAGACCTTATTGAGATTAGGCTTTGGTCAAATGAAGAGTTGCGCTTGACTGTTAGAAGTTCAAACCACCCAAAGCTAGGCCTCTTACTCTGATCAAGAACTGCTGTTGGTGATATGATGACAATGACCGGGATCAACAGCGTAACGAGTTTTCCAAACCACGGAAGTGCGGAGGTTAGTTACCACTTAATATATATTTTTGTGTTTGTCTCGTATTAGTGTGTCACGAATGCCTTTTATAACAGCTATTAGAGTACAGGTTAAATCATTTGGATTATACCTACTATTGTAGATAGTTACCGTTTTGTATAATATAAGCGGTTCTTTGGTGAGGACTGATGACGGTACGAATGGTAAGCCCATTGCCGCCACTCTTGATATTCTCCATGAGGACCTCCTGTGCCGCCCGTTGCTCGCGCGACCACTTCGCTGCCTCTTCAGCCAGGATCTGACGGCTCACCTTACCCGGCCCTTGGGTGGACTGTAAATTTAGCAGCGCATTTATTCACTACACTTATAGACATCTTGCCATTGTAAAATGTGACCTCTACACTAAATACGAGTTATATTAGGACCCGCTACGAATTGGCGGACTGCATGCAGGAGACCCTAATCATAGATAATTTTGGTGAGTACTAGGGGTGAGTGGTAAAATGTAAGTCCGACCAGGGCTGTTATTCGCTACCCGTTAATGCGGCTCACCCCGCCGGTCACCCGTTACGAAACTAGACCTCTACCTTCACTTAATTACTATACGCATCGCGTTGGCAAGGTATATTTGTGGGTGAGCGTTGACAAGTTACAGGGCTGTTATTCGCTACGCGTTAATGCGGCTCACCCCGCCGGTCACCCGTTACGAAACTAGACCTCTACCTACGCTTAATTACTACGCATCGCGGTGTCAAGGTATAATTGAGGGTGAGCGTTGAGGTGAGCTTAAAACAAGTTACAGAATAGGGGGGCAGGATAGGGGGGCTGTGCGTGTAAGTTTGACCACCGATTACGAATCTCAGCGTCAAGATATACGTACTTGAGGTAAGCGATGAGTCGAGGTCGAGATCGAGTCAGTTTTTTTTTATTTTTTTATTAGAAAACCAACAGCTTTATAGTAGTTTATGCAATCGTTATATAATGTATGCTTTTTAAGTCGAGTACCACGTTTAAGGTACGAGACTTAAAAAGATAATTATATAACTATTGTATACAATAATTTTTCTACGAGTCAACGGAAATAATAATTTTTTAAACAAACTTGGTATCAATTAAAAATCGCCCTGCTGAAATGAAGCGAAGCGAGCTTAGTATCTTTGCGCGTTGATGTCTTCACAGTTATCTTATACAGCTCCTGGATTCATAAGATGACCGCCAGCAGTCATCTTATGAATCCAGGAGCTGTAACCATACGAGCACCGTGACGAGCTCGTGGAGCTCCAGGATTTAAAAGTATGTGATCTTAGTTTCGTGTACGAAATCTTAATTCAAAGATTAAAGGCGACGAGTAGAAAAACATAATAATGATAGTCTTACAAATAAAGTCCCGGGGAAGGACATACCTAATACCTAGGATAGTTTTAATCCCGGAAATCATTTCCTAAGGGAGTGAAAGTTTGTATGGAGCTACGATATAAATGAGTTCCACGCGGACGGAATCGCGGCCGCGGGCAGAAGCTTGTTATTAAATATTACAAGATATATCCATACTAATATTATAAATATGAATGTTTGTCTGTCTGTCTGTCTGTTACCTCTTCACGCTTAAATCAGTGAACCAATTTAGATGAAATTTGGTATAGAGATAGTTTGAGCCCCGGGGAAGGACAGGATAAAATTATTATCCCAAAAATTATGGCATGGGCGGTGAAAGTTTATATTGAGCTACGATATAAACGAGTTCCACGCGGAAGGAGACGCAGGCAGAAGCTAGTAGGCTATATTTTATCCCGTGGATTTGCCTGCGATCTTTGCAATAGGTACTCGGGCAGCTAGAGTCTGGCCAGGGAAAGGTGAACCGAGAAAAGAGCGACAAATAAAAAAAAAAACCAGCGTGTTGTAATACTTGTAATGTAACACCTTGTATAACGCGATGTAACACCTTGTATAACGTGAATGAACAATTATTATTTTTCTTCAATTCACACAATGCAACTTGATCGAGCAGAAGGAAGTAAAGTTTTATAAAATATTTATTTTTATTTTCATTCTATTTTAATATTTAAGAAAAATAATCAAAACCACTCTCCAAAATTTCAATTTTGACGAGACATTAATTGAACTTTTGATGATACCTATTCTTCAATGTGAATAATAATAGCATAGGCCCTATGCCATTAAGTCATCCTTTAATTATTTTAAAAAGCAGAAACAGTCCAATTTGTTATGGACCTCTTACTTTCTTAGTTACCATAATTATCAAGTCGGTATCAAGATTAGGTTAGGACATCATACTAATTTAAAACATTTGACAATGATATTACTGTTGCTATATAAAAAGTTAATTGCCATACAAATCTCAGGCTCATTTTTCCCTGGCCAGATTCTAGTTTCTTATAAGAAAATATACTAGGTACTACTTATTCTGTGCCTCTACTGTCTTTTCTTTTCTGTGTTTTCTTCTGTACCTGCTTTATTGGTTAGCCTAACTTAGGCGTGCAATAAAGGGTTTTTGTATTGTATTGTATTGTAAAATATGTAGTGTAACCTGGGGCGGATTCTCCATGATGACGTGTGGTCGGCCCAGCGTGTGCTGCCATATGAGCTGCGCTGCGACCTTGAACTTGGCGCTGTGGTGTAGAGGCTGGATCTGGAGGATGCCGTACCAGGCCAGCTCGCGGTACACGCTATCAGGCAGGTACCCCGTCTAGAAAGAAAACGTCAAGTGCGAGAGGTCCCGCACCACAAACGTATGTATCAGTGGCGGCGCGTGAACATTTTCGATGGGTCGCCCGGAACACTAAAAGTAATGAAAGAGTTTAGAGCACAGAACACTAAATATTATAGACGTAAGTATCAAGCACGATTTCCATCGGGACCGGTGTCGCCACCTCTTCCCCTCCACGTCGCCTACAACAACACGGCGATCGGGTGACTTTGGTGCGAAAGCTTGAGCGCATGCTCAAACTCTATATTATAGTGGCGCGCGTACCACGCCCACATCACCATTCGATTCGATTTTTTTTGCGTGTTCTGTGTTTTATTTAGACTTTTAGAGTATAAATCTACCTATAGGTTTGCCTAAAAAGAAATTTTAGGCATACAGGTGGGAATCGGCTTGTATGGGCGCTCCGCCACTGGTATGTATACATCGGTGACAAATAAGACAAATAACACATGTCTTTTATGTCCGCGGAAGCAGTGGGAATCGAGTTCTTTTGACGCTTCACTGACACATTTTTACTCTGAAACCGTAAACTTTTCAATGAATATAATTTCATACTATATTTTCCTATGAATCTGATGTCATTAGATATAATCATTTAGATAGAAAGATTAAATTGACTAAGTATATTAATTTGAATTTTTCATATACATATTATTATAATTGACTCTACTTAGCTACTTACCTTTAATGTAAATTTCATTCTGGCCTAAATTGTATTATTATTTCTTTATATTGACTATGTGTGCTATTTTATTGTTTTTATAGTTACTAATATTAAGCTAAGTATTATTTTATTACTAACAACGAACGAAAAAAAATAAGTAGGTGCCTACTTAGGTGTTATGAAAGGTTCTACTAGGCATATTTTAACTTGATATTTTATTAATTTACATACTTTTATAAATCTTGATATTTTTAACGTCCAATGAACTAATGGAGATAAAAGTAACGCGCGAAAAGCCTATGTGTATTATTAACACTTGTCTTACGAATTTATATTTTATACTCACTGGCATGAAATCCATATGCCACTGAAATAACAGAAAAATATATTAAAATAGTAGGTACATGTGGATCAAGCGGTCTTAATCCGGAAGACCCGTGCGAGGGACAAATTGGACAAATTAAATTGACACTTAAATGCTAAGTAATTTCGTATAATTATGTGCACCAAACGAAGCTTTTGCAAATTTCATTAACTACTTATGCAAGTTCTAATGCCAATGCCTGTTGATTATGAATGCCTTAGAGCATTAAACCAACCGGAGTAGCCATTGCCAGGCGTTCCCCTCTGCCAAAGGTACGAGACCGCCGGTCATAGCGGTTATATAAAACTAGTTGCCGCGCGCTCCGCGCCATTCAATGAATCGCAGTGAGCGCGGAATGACCTGAGCTAAAAATGCCGAATTGCAACGTGTTCTCGTGTAATAAGAGATTAAATATCTAATGTACAAAAGGATAACGTTACTTTTCATCTGTTAGTATTATTACGTTTAAATATTATCAAATAGTGCATTAAATTTGCAAAAAACTAAAAAATATTGTCAATCTAACAGTGTTCCCACTTAATGGTACTAGCTCTACTTTTGGGTATTTTTTAAAGTTGACTGTATAAATGTTTAATTATAAGTTCTACTTTAAATTCGTTATTATTAACACAGTTTATCCAATAAAAATGGTACCAACCATAAATAACGTGAAATGTATAATTGTAGATGTTTAATTAATTAATGATGGATTACTGTTTGCAAATTAATTTATTCTTTTATTTTCACCATATAATATATTTATTTAATGTTTTAAATATAATATGTTTAGGCTGTATTTTATTAATTATACGGAATTTACGATCGTCACTTGTTCCGTAAATATGCATTTTTAATTTGTTACTCTAGCAACACTGTACTAGGAAAGTTAGTGAAGGGACAGCACAAAAACAAATGTCGATAAACATTATAAGTATGTTATTCTTATAATTTATTTTTCAGATTCCCAAAAGATGTAATGATTCAGGATGTCTGTATCCGAGCTTGTGGAAATCATGTGTCGTGGACTCCTAAACGAGACTAGCACTATTTGCTCCCAGAATTTTAAATGTTATTTTATAAAAGTTGCTTTTTATTCTTTGTTTCTTGTTTTATGTTATCTCCAAAAGATACAGTACAGTGTTAACCTGACCTGCCTGAACCAAAATTCAGGCCAGTTATTCATGTGGAAAAAAAATCCTGTTATCCGTTTACCGTCTGTCCAAAGATCGTATGTTACGTGCATAAAAAAAATCCCTTTTAATAAGTACCGATCATGGCATTTCAATATGATATCCTATGGCCGCCTTCCATCTCCATCATCAGATCAGCTCGATAGTACTCGATGGTATAATATCTTATATCTCGAAAACTGTACAAGATATCGAAAAACTTGATATTATAAAAATTGTGGCAAATTTAATCACCTTTCATTTTGTTTAGAATAGTTATGTCGCTAGGACGCATAGTTTCCGAGATATAGGTGAAAAACCGAATAATGGGACTTTGAAACCCCCCCCTCCCCTCCGGCTCAAGGGTTACGGGCAAGGACTTTTGATATGTTTACCTCCTAACTAGTTCAAAGAAAGTTACGAAGTCAAAAATTGTGTTCCATGCATTTCCCTCTATACCTTTTTTTGAGCATTCGTTTCCGGACCTACATGAAATATCGATAAGTTTATTATTTATTATCGACGTGTTCCTCGCACTATCGATGTTTACTTCGAGCTGACGTCATCTCTTTCACGGACAGGTTGTCTGTGTATGTGTTTGTACTTGTGTGAGTATAGTTTATGCTGGTGTTTGATAATTTTGTCGTGTGCGTGTGTAGTGACACTATCGGAAAAATGCATTGGTGTTAACATGATTTGTGTGCGTTGCCTCGTCCCCCGCGCCGAAAACGGCAGACTTTTTTAGATAGAAAAGTGTGCGCGTGTCGTCTCCGGTTGGTTTAATGCTCTAAGATGAATGCCCATAGCAATATTCCGCCCACCGTGACAAGCGCGAGGTAGCGGGAGGCGAGTGGATTCGTCTGTGCCGACCCTTTTGAAGGGAAACGTTAATAAAAGTATAATTTTTAAATAAAAGTGCAAAAAATTCTATCCTATATGTCTTAGGCCTTTTCTTACCTCCTCTTCCGCCTCCGTAGTTGTGAGGACCACTGAAAATAATCACTTGTTTTAATAAAAAACCTTTCACCTACCTATGTTATTCACCATACAAATTTTGTCTCAGAAAAATACGAATAATTATTGCACATCTATATTTGAACTTACCATCTTCTTCGGCACTATCTTGAGAGCTTTGCCTTGCTATTAGAAGCTAAAATTATAAAATAATAAATTAAATTAAAATATGACCAATGTATGTTAGGTATTATTGTTCTTTTGAAGTAATGTTTTATACCTGGAGAAATAAAACATAGATCCATTTTAGTTTGAAATTCCGTAACATTTTTATCACTAACATTAAGCACTTAACTACACAAAACCTTAAGAAAACTGATTTTTATTGTTTTGCACCATTAACGTTATCGTATTGTTAAACTAACAACCCGATAAAAATAATTAAAGAACCTGTTAAAAAATATCGATGTGTGTATTTTTGAAATATGTATTTACATATATATATATGTATAGGTATTATGTGGGGGACCTACGTAAGAAGATATATGTTGAGGTAACTTTTCTCTTTTACCTCAGACTTTGTTGGCAGTGTAAACACTGCCTTAAATAATTAAGACTGATGTTGAGATCAATATCATTGCACATGTATTTATTTTTAAATATTTTTATAATCATACGGTTGACTTACTGAGCTAACATCTGTGTTTCTGAGCTGAGGCTGGGAACATTCTGCAGCCCGGTGTAGAGCGCAGCGCAATAGAATGGAACGGATTTCCAATAGGGAACATTACTGCAATGTTCTGCCGCCAGAGGCAGCACTACCACTAATAGTAAACCAGTATAGGAATATAAGGATTCACACACACATGCACAATTGTTTGTCAAATGAGTGACAAGGATGCTTGCATAGACAATACTGCAAGTGGGAACGAGATACAATGGCAAAGCTGCTAGTGTCGCCACCTACGAAGAGCTTTGCGTAATGTTCCCTATTATCAATGGACATTTGTGTTACTTAAAATTGATTGCACAAACACAAACAACTACAATGGGGTTTGCCGGTGAAAGCTAATTGTAGATGGCACTCTTCTTGATCCTATACGATGAGAGAGAGAGACAGAGGATTGATGGTCCCAACTTTGTACGCAAACCGTATACAGTTCTTAGGCAAAAATCTTCCTCATAGCTATAATCCACAACCTTTTATTTTTAGCCTTTTTCGGAAGACGGTGGATTCCCACTTCGGAGCAATTCGGGACGCAAAAATAAATAAAGACTACTTCCCGCCATACAAATTTAGCTTTTTAAGGACCATTATTTGGTGCTGTCAGTTTGACAGTTGCCAGCCCCATTGGCAGACTTAATGCGAAAATGCCTTCTCTACCAGTCAACCTACAGGTTAAAAAGAATTATTGTTTGCTGTAGTGATGACCAAAGAGAATATAAATAAGAGACGGGACTTCAAACAAGGTTTTGGATGACATCACTGTTTTGTCATTTGATTTTGACATGACAACTCATTCGAACTTTAGCTAGTTTGGAATACCACAATACCAATAAAAATAAACGCTAGTACGGAAGTATACTTACCAACCTAACGAACGAGGACGATAGTAGGGTTGTAGTACTTAACGTTATCGATATCGATAATATTAGAACCCATCGTTATCGATATCGATAAATTATGATTAGGGACGTCGTTGGGCCCACTGCATGAACAGAAAATTGCTTTACAAAATCTAAAACTAATCCAATTTAGGTATGAAATAATAAAAGGAGAACAAACATTTCATACAGTTTATTTCACACTTATTTCCAAATCACAGTATATTTACAAAAAATCACCAATCTGTACACACATCTTTGCGGGTCGCAATGAATTCTTCTCGAACTAAGAAACCTAGCGCTTGTAGGTTTTATCCAAGTACAGTTCCCGGCAAACAACTTGAACATGCGGGACGAAGTGGGGGGGCAGCTTGCACGTACAATTCGCCTTTGCGCAGGCAAGGTCATTTGTTCAAGAAGTTTGACGGCATCTGTACCAACCGGTGTTTATCATAAGTTAATCAATATTGGCGCTTGATATTTCGTTATTAATACTTACGTGTTTTATTTTAAGATAATTATTAATTTTATTTCGTCAAAAGCATTGTTTGTTTGACACACACATGTTAGTTAGTTAGTTATAAGTGAAGTGGCAGCCTCAGGGGCCTTTGCCAAAGACAGTTTTGATTTGGTTGACATCTGGACACACATGTTTTCTCGTGAAGTTATAATATCCATGGTAACCGGCCAAAGTCACCATGACAAAATGACAGACAGAGAAAGAACGGAAGTAGGAGATAGCATGAGTCCGCCATAGCAATAGCACATATAGAAAACTTGTCACTTGTCAGAACTTGTCAGATTTGATCTGAATTTGAGCAGTTGGACGTCATTCATATTTTTGTTCCTAGTTGTGCTACACTGGTGATGACGTAAGGTCAATCAGAAGGTATGTTGATTAGATGTAAAACACACAAAATCCTTCGAGTTTTCCTAGTCTGCACTGCGGCGCTAGAGTCTGACTAAGTTGTAAGCGGGGGACGCTGGGTGGGGGGGGCGTACTACTTGCGGTGCGAAATAACTATTCTGCGCGCCAAATAACTGACATTGATGGTATCTCTGATGATATGGAAGTCCTAATAGTCAAATTAGAGTACAAGTGTACTAAGTTGTTATGTTGTGTTGTTTACCTTCCGCCAAATTATAAAGATGATCAGTATTTAAATGTTTTGAATTGTTTAGAAAATGCAATATGTAAATATTCAGAGTTGGATGTCTTAGTGTTAGGTGATTTTAACCTTAATTCATGTAGTGCCCACGTCCACCACCAATTCGAATGTTTCCTTGAGTTCTGCGAAATACGCCAATACAATAGCATTCGCAATAATCATGATGGATTGCTTGACTTGGTTCTGAGCGGGCTTAGCGAGCGGCGAGTGCGTGTTGAGCGCGCCGCCACGGCGCTGGTGCCGCCTGACGGCTACCACCCGCCGCTCGAGGTGGCGCTGTCGCTGCCGCGCACTCGAGCCGACGCGGTGCCCGGGTCCATGCAATCTCACAATGTCTCTCAAGTACCGGAATGGAACTTTCGCAAAGCGGACTTTAGTGCACTATATGCTAGTATGGCTAAAATGGATTGGGGGACAGTCTTAAATTCTGATAATGTTGACGTTGCGACTGAGGCATTCTACATTAAATTGAAGGAATGTATTGCTGACCATGTTCCAATCAAAAGAATTCGACAACCTGCAGTAGGGAAATACATATACCCGACTTGGTACAGTCCTGAAATTGTGCACACTATTGAGACTAAATATTTTCATTTAAAACAATATAGAAAAACGAATGCCGATTTTAATAGGGAGATGTTTAGGTATTATAGACGACAAGCTAAGTATTTGATTGATATTGCGTATAAAAATTATAAAGCAGGTATTGAGCGTGATATCACTGACGATCCTACAAAGTTTTGGAATTATGTAAAAAGTAAACGCAAGGATTTGAGACGACCTGACGACTTTACTTACCACGACAGAACTGTTACGGGACAGGACGCCGCAAATGCTTTTGCCGAGTATTTTAGCTCTGTATTCCATAGTGAGGTACCTCGCCTGGACGCCGAGGAAGCGGCGCGGGACAGCGCAGCGACGCGGGGGGATGCACACGACGCAGCGAGAGTCGCAGTAAACGCTGTCAACGCTGCTGATTTGCGGCGCGCTGCCAAGCGGCTCAAACCGCGCTCCTCGGCTGGACCTGACGGAATACCCACGTTTTTGGCCAGGGATTGTATATCTGTTTTAGAGTCTCCTCTTTTATTTATTTATAATTTATCCCTACAACACGCCGTGTATCCATCGTACTGGAAGTTATCAAGAGTAACCCCTGTACCTAAGAGCAGTGCAGGGTCCGACGTGACTGGATTTCGTCCTATTGCTGTGCTCTCTGTGTTTGGGAAATTGTTCGAATCAATCGTGGACCATCTTATCACTCAGCAGATCACAGTCAAAATGGACGATGCTCAGCATGGTTTCCGTCGAGGTCGCTCAACAACAACTAATCACATAGTCTTGGTTGATTACGTAACCGAAGCTATGGATGCCCGAATGCAGGTAGATGCTGCATACTTTGACTTTCGTAAAGCTTTCGATCTTGTAGATAACGATATCCTCCTGCGTAAATTCGCAGACATAGGATTTACGCCCCGGCTTTTACACTTCTTTGCCAGTTATCTACAGGATCGGAGACAATATGTCAAACTTGCTGGATTCGAGTCTCAACAATACTTCACTCGTTCTGGTGTAAGTCAAGGCAGCACGCTAGGACCTACACAATTTCTTGTCATGATTAATGATCTCCCGAGGGTCGTCAGCACGTCTAAGTGCCTAATGTTTGCAGACGACATAAAACTATTCCACAGTGTTAGGGATGACAATGACAGAGTACAATTACAGAACGACATAGACGCTATTTCTGAATGGAGTGAGACTAATCGGCTGGAGTTTAACGCCTCGAAATGTGTGCACATTTCCTTCGCTAGACTCCGCTCACCTATCGTTACCGAATACAGCCTTCGCGGAATGCCACTTCATCAGACCGACGAAATACGTGACTTAGGACTGACTTTGGATAATAAACTTGACTTCAGACAACATATAACGACGACCTGCAAAAAGGTATCTAAAACGCTGGGATTTATAATGAGGATGGCTTCCCAATTCTCTACCATCAAGATAGCAGTCATGCTATATAAAGCATACATTCGTAGTAGGCTCGAATTCGGTGCGGTAGTGTGGGCTCCGGACGAGTTTAAATACATCACAATGCTGGAAAGAATCCAAAAGAAATTTGCCAGGTACATATACAAGCGAAAGTACGGATACTACCCGTATATGTATCCGTCCCTTTTCGTTTCAGGAATGGTTGGGCTTCACATTCTTGAGACACGGCGCAAACTGCTGCATGTAGTGCACTATTACCAACTGCTCAACAATAAAGTTGACAATGCGTCCGTGCTGGAGCGAATGGGCTTGCATGTACCGCGTGCGAGTGGGCCGGCGGTCGGTGCGGCGGGCGGCGCGGGCGGTGCGGTGACGGCGCGGCGCCCGCGGCGTCTGTTCGCGGTGCCCGGCGTGCGCACCAGGCGCGGAGCGAACGCTCCCACTGCTAGAGCGCGAACCATCCTAAACAAGATCATGCAGGAAACCGACGACATTGATATATTTGCCGACAGTATTGGCGTATTTTGTAGAAAAGTTTTAGCCATACTTTCCTAGTTTCACGAGTCTGTACAATGCTTGCTCAGCTCAATCTTTGATTGATTAGGTAATTTAGGTATATTTAGTTTATTTTTATGATTGCTTCTTTTTGAATTGTTCCTACCTAAATTGTTGTATTTTTTATAGTGATGCTACCTCCTATGAATGTGTACCTACCTCATAAGTGTTTTGGTTATAAACTGTAAACTTGTGTGTGATTAATAAATAAATAAATAATAAGTAGGTAGTAAAATATGAGATTTATTTAAAACTTTTTATATGGCAACAGTAATATTCTTGTCAAATATGTCAAGAAAGCGCCTAGAGCCTCTCACAGACTGGCGCGGCCTGGCCGCGGCGGTCAATAGTAAACTTGTCTTTAGCTGTCAAATTTATTATTACCGCCGGGGCCAGGCCGCGCCAGTCTGTGAGAGGCTTTAAATTAATATTAAAGGCTTCTCACAGACTGGCGCGGCCTGGCCGCGGCGGTCAATAGTGAGTCTGTGAGAGGCCTTAAGCCTGCATCACACTGGAGCGGCCTGCTGTGGCGGACCATAGTAAATTTGACAGCTAATGACAAGTTTTCTATTGAACGATTGAACGCCGCGGCCAGACCGCGCCAGTCTGTGAGAGGCCTTATATTGCCAACTATAGAAGACGCTCCACGAGCTGATTTTGTCGGACGGCCAAGCAAGGTCACAGAAAATCAAGTATGGAGTGACCTTGATTTGGTTGGAAGCCGTGCTTCCGACACCCACACGGCCCGAAATCACGCGTCAGTCGGCAAAATCGGCCCTTGGAGCGTTTGTCAAGCGTCTTAAGCCTGCATCGCACTGGCGCGGCCTGCGGTGGCGGTCAATAGTAAATTTGACAGCTAGCTTAGCTTACTACTGACCGCCACGGCCAGACCGCGCCAGTCTGTGAGAGGTCTTAAATTAGTATAGGAGACGCTACACGAGCGAAATCGGCAGGCCTGCATGCAGTCCTGCAGCGTGATTCGGCACGTGTGGATACGTGTCGAAAGCACGGTTTCCAACCAAATCAAGGTCAGTCCATACTAGATTTTCTGTGACCTTGTTTGGCCATCCGACAAAATTTGTAGGTGTAGCGTCTCCTTTTACGATCCTAATCTTGATACTTGATATGGTACCTAACTAAGAAAGTAACTGTTCCATAATTAATGGGATTGTTTTTGCTTTATAAGAGAAATAAAGGGTGGCTTACTGCTAATATTTATTCACATTGAAGAATATCATAAAAAGTTCAATTATTATGTCAGGTTTGGTCTCGTCAAAAATTAAAATTTTGAAAAGTGGTTTTGATTATTCTTCTTATGGTGGGTACACACCAAGCCAATGAACGGCTATGTATCTCACTCTAACAAATTTGCTAGAGTGAGATACATAGCTGTTCGTTGACTTGGTGTTACGTATACCCACCATGATAGCCGTGCAGGGTAGAGTAAAGCGCGTTCCATACGGATGTAATCCAGCATCCCAACAGGGGTGACCTTGCTTGTTGCCATCCATGTAGACTGCAGATGTAATCCAAATTATTATATGACCTTCATCGTCCTTGGAGGACGGGTGCGTGTTCCCATCCGCAGTTGGAGCGCATGGATTACATCCGTTTAGCCGACGGATTACATCTAACCAAAGACAGTTGCGCTGTGACAGGCAGCGGGTGCAAAATGTATGTAACGAGTCCGTTATTTAGCCGAAACACAATCCGCGGATGGAAACCAAGCTCTCACCAAGTTCACCTCTGATGGGATGCTGGATTACATTACATCCGTCTGGAACGCGCTTATAGTTATCGCGCTATAGCAAAGTTTTAATTTTAGTAAGCTGGCAATACAAAATTAGGGGTAGTTGTTGAAGTGGCAACATTCTCAATTGTCAGTTTTGCATTGTGTTTTGCGAGAGGTAACGATTTTTACCCCAGGAAAATAATCAAATATCATAATAAAAGTGAATAAAAAGTTATCAAAATGAATACTCTAGACAAGCAGTTAGCTGACTTGCGGATTTACGCGAACGAATTGGACGCCAAGTTGCAGGACGACATAAATGCTGCCAAAATGAAACCATCGATCCCACCCAAAAAAAATAAGGCGCCGCAGCCGCAAATACCTCAGAGTTGTATGGTGAAGTCTGCCTGCGAGCCGTCCTATTCCTCCAGGCTGGAGTACGGAAGCCGGACGAGCTCGACCTATTCTAATCTAGTACCCGTGAAGAGTTGTATCGTGAGGAACACAGCGCGAGTAAAGAGCGGCGATGTATTCCTGTACAGCAATTTGTTGCCGCCGGGCGGGACTAACCACGTCTACTCGAACATTCCGATGCAACGAAACGAGAGTATATACGGCGACAGAGATGCGAGATCTGAAGTTTCCAGAATAAGCGACGTCGGCGCTCAGTCGAACTACAGCGAGCTGCGTCGGCCAGGATCCGCGTATCCCCCGTCCTCCGCTTCAGTGAACGCTCAAGACTTCTCCACCTATGGCGGCTCACAAACATCTTCAACATACGAGTCTTTATATGAACCAATTAACCCCAGACCGTGTAGTCAGTTGTCTGGTACCTCCCTGTATGGTGGTTATGTAGGGAGTGCCCCGGAGCCAACACTCGAGCCAGATGACGAGCTGTATTGTGGGAACTGTTTCCGATGTGGAAGCAAGATTATGGGTGAAACAACCGGGTGCACTGCTATGGAGAGGATATACCATATCAAATGCTTTTGCTGCCATCAGTGTGGTATCAATTTACAGGTAAGGCTAACACACATTTTCTGTAGACCATAACCTTGTAAACTGATCTCTGCAGATATATTACTTTACTACATAATGTCTTAAGTCTCTGAATCAGTATTTTTGTCCTATTCTACTTTAACCACAGTGATACCTGTATAAAGAAGAATAAATAGTCTAAAATTTTTGTTCATGAATCATAATCATTTATTTATTTTAGTTTCACCCTCAGTTTCCCTGCATGTTTCCCCTGGGTGGTGCTAAAGAGTAATCAACTTCTGGCTGCTGCACTGCTTATTCTAATAGCCTCACAGCAACATACAGTTCTAACTCACGATGGTCTTAATATAAGTTTGTAAAAAACTGTACCCATTTTCCATGCCATACGAATAAAAAAAAATTGTATACATTTTTAGTGTGGTTGAACCCACATTTTCAAAGGAAATAGTAAAAAGTGAATTATCTTGAAGATGGTTCACTTTTGCATAATCATTATGTTGTCCAAAAAGTTGCACTCAACCTCCCCTGCAATCCCTTGACAGAAATACATTGCATTACCAATAACCCTGTATATGTGAATACTACATACAGGATGCCACTATGTGTTAAAGGGAGAAAGACCTACTTTCATCTCATTCCACTGCATAACTGAGTCCTGCCATGATGGCGTATTATGTGGAGGAGCCTTTATAAAATCATACATTCATTCAAGTAATAATTAATAATAATTTTATTCATTTTAAACCCCACATAATCACAGTCCCACCATGCGACCTAATGGCGATTATCCACTAAAGTGTGAGGAAAAATCCACCAATAGCATTGTTAATCTAGCCTGGCTCAAGCAGAGCCGGGGGATGCCCACAGTGTTCAAAATGACTCAAAAATGTTCCCTATGCTGTTTATCGCATAAATCGATCAAGGAATGCATTTTAAATGCAAGACTAAAACACCCGCAAGTCTATTTCAAATACTTTTTTTTATAAAAAATATTTAAGATTTTGTGACCATGACTTAAAAAAATGATAAAATAAATTATGTAAGCGTATCTGATCAAGATTTCTATCTGTGATCAAAACAGTTGGATAAAGGACTTTTTGGCGCATATTTTATAATTCTTATTTTTGGAATTTCACCTCTGGTTACCAAACTATTAATGTTTTTTCAGATTTCGGTTTTTATTTTTTTACTCCAAAAAAACTCAAAAGTGCGACTTGTGACCAGCACCGAAAGATTGCTATTAACTAGGTCTATCACTGAAAAAAAAATCAAGTTCCACTATTGCAGCGTTTCGGAGTTATCGAATTTCAAAATTTAGTGGTAGGGTCTTAGAAAGGGTAGGGTTGTCATTCAAATTGACCTTTCATTTCTTGGCCACCACCCTAAAGCTGATAGGTATTGACCGCACACAACAGCCACAGGTCAGGACCAGGGTCAAATTAAAACCGTCTGCATAGGATGAGATACAAATTTGAACCCTAATGAAAATTTAAGTAAGTCTACATTGTTCGGACTAGCTGTCATTGGATAGGGCAGGGTGATGTACATATGTACGATTCCCAACTAACAGGGTCGGGTCGCGTGCGCGAGCACCCGACCGCGTTTTGATGAGTGCAGTAACCAAGCCGAAGGGAGCCGGACAGATGTGACTACAGCCGAGCACAGCCCCTCGTTCACATCCGCGAGGAGCCGACTGGCCGCAAATCCATTCAAATATGTCTGTATATATTAGGCCGGCCTCAGACACACGGAATTTTCATTCGGTTTCCGTACGGAATGACATGTGCAAGTGAGACAGCACTATACATGTGTAGAGCGACGTCCCGTTCACACCTGTCATTCCGTACGGAAAGCAAATGAAAATTCCTTGTGTCTGTCTGTGGCCGGCCTTAAAGCTTCAAATTCCTTTGGCAACTTGTAAAATGCGCTCATGTGCGCGTGAAGCCTACCCAGAAAAATACTGATATTACCATGCCATACTTTAAATTCTGTGCCAAAAAGAAACTTATACAGTTCAGTTTTCTTTCCTTTATTTTTCCCGTATTAATTTAAATTTTGCGAAAATACTGTCGTATTAGTTATCAATGTTATCATCACTGTAAGCCCCTAGAGAAGGTCTAGGGTGAGACTTAGCCAACTGTAAGGGGCGCATTTCACAAAGCTACAAGTTACAATTTTACAAGTCTACACCACACTGAGGTGCATGACAAATAACGACACACGATTCGACCAGTGTTGTCTGATTAAAATTGTAACTTGTAGCTTTGTGAAACTGGCGACTAATCAGAAGATTTATATCGGAATATAATAATTACAGGGTCGGCCGTTCTACGCCGTCCAAGGCAAAGCCCTCTGCGAGCGCGACTACATGGCAACACTAGAGAAATGCTGCGTGTGCGGCGACCCTATCCTGGACCGTATGCTCCGGGCGACCGGCAAGCCCTACCACCCCCGTTGCTTCACATGTGTCGCCTGCCATAAGAGTCTCGACGGGATCCCCTTTACTGTGGATGCTGTCAATCGCATACATTGTATAGAGGATTTTCATAGACGGTATGTAGCACCTCCCACTGTCTGTATCTGAATAGCCGTGTTTACTACACCGGACGCATGCTCGGCCGTACGCCTCGCCCGAGGCATGGGGCCGAGCATCAGCATGCCTCGGCCGTGCACGCCTCGCCCGAGGCATGGGGCCGAGCATCAGCATGCCTCGGCCGTGCACGCCTCGCCCGAGGCATGGGGCCGAGCATCAGCATGCCTCGGCCGTGCACGCCTCGCCCGAGGCATGGGGCCGAGCATCAGCATGCCTCGGCCGTGCACGCCTCGCCCGAGGCATGGGGCCGAGCATCAGCATGCCTCGGCCGTGCACGCCTCGCCCGAGGCATGGGGCCGAGCATCAGCATGCCTCGGCCGTGCACGCCTCGCCCGAGGCATGGGGCCGAGCATCAGCATGCCTCGGCCGTGCACGCCTCGCCCGAGGCATGGGGCCGAGCATCAGCATGCCTCGGCCGTGCACGCCTCGCCCGAGGCATGGGGCCGAGCATCAGCATGCCTCGGGCGAGGCGTGCGTCCGGTGTAGACACGGGTTTTTTTATTTTTATTTATTTAGAACTCAAACAGTCACATAAACAAAAATATAAAGGGCACACAAAGAGTACCAATAGACATAAATCAAAAGACCTGGAGGTTCATTAATACATAAAAACTATGTTAACATAACAAAATAGGTAATCATAAAGAAAAAAAGCTGAAAAGATTTTAAAAATTCTTTAATATAATACAATACCGGTCGTCGACGCAGTATGCATGCACAAGTTAAAGGTAGGTAATAAGTAGGTATATGAGATTAATGAAGACATTTTGGATTTAGACTTTCAGGTGATGTGAATAGTAAAATTTATCTTTTGCCACAATCTCAATAGGATATTAAGTGCTTACACTAATCAGTTGACTTAAGGTGAGGCATCTCGGGTGCATACGCATACGCAGGAGCATACGCGACACTAAAAACCTACTAGGCGGCGCAACATTATCGTAATTCTCCCCAGAAACACACACCGCTACATTTCACGCACACTATCTCACTTTACTGTGACAGGTCACTGACCTCGGTATTTTTTTGCTTTCGTGATATTATACATGTAAATCAGTCACCAACCTCCATACAGAAAGTGAAATTGTCAAAACATCTTATTGAAAAATGTCAGACTTGTTGACATTTCCTTATTCTGCAATGATTCTGCGTATGTTTCTTAGGTACATTTTGGTATATGAAATATGTACTATTGATAAGTCTTTAGATTGGCAATGTCATAGCAACTCTATTCGGTCTTCGCTAAGGTGCAAAATTTCATGAAAATAAGCAAGCGAAAATGTATTAACATTGCTTGACAAAAGGGGTAACATTATGGTAAGGACTCAGATCGAGCTGGCTTTTTGGGGGGCTTGAGCCTGGATGGATAATTAAATTTGAAAATTCAGTTTAATTCTCAAGTCTCAACTCATCAAAATAGAGGGGCCATTAAGCGATCACGTCAGTCAGAATGATCGAGCCTTGTTGGTACGTACCTATTTGTACGTTACTAGGTAGGTATCTATATTAGGTAATCCTTATTTTGCTCCTTAGTTTTATAGTGTGAGAATGCAAAAAAGTAGGTACTACAAATAATACTAAGTATAAAATACCGTCCTAAAACATAATTATACATTCGGTTTCTGCTGCTGTTGTAAGTGTTATTATGAAAGTGTAACACCAATGTATTAGGTATACCCGTAAACCAATATCAGGCCAGAATATAATTATACTAAATAGACCTAATAAACTCGTACCTACATATATTAATACGTATTTAGTACTCTTTAATCACTGTCACTGACACCCCCTGGTGCCTCTATGATTGTGATGTACGGTAAGTAGTGTCGTCAGCAAACCGAAAGTGAGTAATGTAGTCGCAGGTGATGGTGATACCTACATCAAAGGGTAGACACTAATAACATAATTATAGTAATTTGTTAGTGCTATGTGGAAGTCATTTGTATATTCATGAAGATCATAAAAACTTTCGGTGCTCTCCAGTACCACATCCAATGAACCTGGTTCAAAGCGATGCGTTGTTAGGACTATAGAATGCGACATTAAAATCGCAAAGCACGATGTAGTTCTGGTTTTTACAAGCTTTATATTAACTTCACCTGTTTGTATGTAGGTTAATTTTGTCAGTAACTTATTTGGTTTTGTTTTATGGATCAGTTAGGGTAGTGTAGACACAAATTTGCGACTTCGAAAAGCTTGTGCCAGTTGCGCGACACGCGTAAAACTGCGAAATTTTAGGACTTTTTTTACATTTACGCCTGAATTTTAAAGTTGATTAAAATGGGGAACTTGCATGGGACTTCAATTTCGAATAAATGGCACTCAATTTATGCGGATATACGTAGAAAAATCAAACAGAAGAAAAAAAAAACGATTGTATTAGTTTTATCTCACGTTAAAATGACGAAAAAAATTTATTATTGTTTCGATAAAATAACATAACAGTTACACAGAATATTGAATTGGCACAGAAAATGATATTTTGTATGACAAGAATAGACTTAAACGCAAATGTTGTGGAGATAATTGCAAATTAATGACTTACTCCATAGTAAACGCGCCGAGAATATATGTTGTGACGTCATAGCATAAGCCAGTTTAATAAAGAGCGTTTTCGGGGGGTGCTGGCGCGTGCAGATTTCAAATGCATATAAAATCAGAAAAATAAATCATAAGAAAGTTTTAGTGCTACAGTTGTTTTAATGCTAAATTATACATTTGATTCGCCGATGATCGCAATAAAATAAAAAGATGCAAGTTCCCTATTCCAACAATTTTATTTGAAATAAACTGCAAATCTGTAAGCTCTAAGGGGACGAAGCTATTGCCCTTCGAAAATTATATATTTTTCCGAACTTCGTCGATTTTAAATTGCCCTGTCTGGACCAAAACATAATCATAAATCCCTCGCGCTATGAGCAAAAATATTATTAATAAAGTTATACTCAATTTAATTTGCTTTCATTAAAACACAGAGAGGTCTGTGAGACTAATAATTCAATCACAATCTCGAAAACACTAAAATAGGTAAAAATTGATTATCTAATAATGAGACATTTGGTGTTACTATACTGACAAATGTATAGGTATTCAAAGGGCTTTGCATGCACATTTGCCACCAACTAGCAGAGAGCTAAGCTCAAATGTTCAGTTCTATGCTTAATTTGCTCAGGAAAATTATTCGAAATCATCGCTTTGATTTCGATAGGCGATGACGAGAACGATCTTGAGAAAGCCCAGGCACAACACGAACTCAAAAAACTGAAAGAACCTGAGGAAGAAAGCGTGGAAGAACCTGAAGAAAAGCTTCTAGCTGAACCAAACCAAAAGAAGTCTGTAAATTAAAAAGTAATTATCGTTTTTACATGATTTATAGCCCTCCGTATTGCTTTTAAAAGGCAGAGGGCGGGGCACATTGTGGTGCGGCGGGACAAACCTTTTAATCGGCGCCAGCCGGCAATCCAGTATTGCGTTCGTGTTTCAGCATACAATAAAGAATTTTGTTATTTCACAGTAAACACTTGTACTTCAGTAATCACTTGTGGTTTTTGTATGCACACTTGTAGGATTTTTGAGTTTTTTCAATAGTTTTTGATTGAGCGTTAGCGCGCGCGCGATGGGTATTTTTAGTGCACTGTGGTTTGGGGTGGGGGTGAAGGAAAGTTGCCAGGTATGGTGTGTAATAGGATGCGTTCAAAAATGTGTGGTTGTATATTAAAAATAAATAAAGTAAATGAGTAAAATTAATAGTAATGTGTAGGTATTGGCGCCGCCACATTGCACATTTGATATTATTTCTTGTGTAACATTTATGTTGAATATTCAAATTTTAAATTTTGGTACCTAATGCATAAATTGACATTGTTTATTTCTGTTCAATAGTAAGTGTCTATTAGTTGTTAAATGACAATACTTAATTGGAGATACAATTTAACATTTTGAATATTATTTTATTTTTATTACTTATTATTGACGATCGTGATAAGGACCTATATTGTAATTTTTATCTCGAAAGAAATAAATCTAAACCTAAATCACGTCGAACCGATGGTCGTTGGGGCAGAAAGGTTCTCGGGTGGGGACCGGACTGATGACCTGGTGAAGGTCGCGGGAGTCCGCTGGATGCGGGTGGCGCAGAACCGGTCATTGTGGCAATCTTTGAGGGAGGCCTTTGTACAGCAGTTGACGTCTTTCGGCTGATATGATGATGATTATTTATTGCTTTTTTCCATTGATACTTGGTACTCGAAGGCCTTTTGCACTCAATTCTTCAAAAAAGCAATTTTTACCTTTTTTTTGTATTTTCAAGATTGTGCGTGTAGTCTTACAGAATTTATAGAAGGTTTGTACAATTTTTCTCATTGGACGAGGGATTTTGCCAATATTTTGATCCGGACGGGACCATGACTTAAAATTGACAATCTTCGGGAAAATAGACTATCTTTGAAGGGCCATCGCTTGAGTTTATAGACCTGTGGCTTAACTCAAATTGTTTTAAATTTATTTATCTTTTAAAGTGTACTACAACTTGATGGTCAAAGTAGCATAGTTTATGACTTTTAAACCAAAATTTCGTGTTCACACTATCCTAACTATATATCGGTTCAATATACCGAAAAACCATGCCCTTGCGATTTAAGCCTATTTTGTGTCGATTTCTACTGACCTATATCTACAAAGAATAATATAGGTAAGCAATATTATATCGTAAACTAGTGAATATCTGTGAGTTAATTCAAATGAACCCTAAGCATCCTCCAATGTGTGAATCCTCTTTAGTAGCAAGCGTCCATAGGCTTCAATATCTCGCAAACCGTGTGTTTGCTTGCAAAATACATGGTATAAAAAAATAGTACTATTAATAATTCTTTGATAATTGTACTGACTGCCGTACTTCCTGGCCTGGCCCCTCGATTTCGATTCCTGCTTGTAAGTAATGTATTTTATTTACTCATATTTCTTTTGTACGCATAGGATTACAAATGATATGCCATTTTATACTATATATGTATGTATCACATACATACATATAAACCTGAGCTCTGCTTGGGTGAAAATAGAGAAAAATAATTTCCCAGATATGAGACTTAGCTGGTAAGGCGAAAAAATTATATATTCTATACTACTATATATAGAATGGGTGGCGCAGGACCGGTCATTTTGGCACTCTTTGGGGGAGGCATATGTCCAGCAGTGGACGTCTTTCGGCTGATATGATAATGATGATGATATATAGAATATTTTTCTTTTTCGCCTTATCACAAAGGTATAAGGTGCCAAATTGTAAACATAGCTCGGAAGTCGATTTTAGCTACCTAATTGTATTCTCATTGGCAAAATCCGTCACATCATGATATCCTTCCCATAAAGCTTTAAAGGCCTGGCCATGAGTTTCTGGCTAAGCAGCGAGCGGCAGCGGGAACGTGCTATTCCGGATAGGCATACCAATTCCACCATAGCGTTTAAGATACGGAACCGATTAATAAGGTGTCAATCGATTCATAATAACGCTCCATGTGTCTACGTTAAACTAGACATGCTAATTAGCTTGAAATCTTGCGAGTATGGTACGGAACCCTCGTGCACAAGTCCGACTCGCACTTGACCAAGACGCAAGCAGATTACAAAATCAGCATACTTAATCTAAATATGTCTGTTCTAGTGAATTCCTTAGCCTCAGAGTAGGTAAAGAAAATGAAACAAATTCTTCATTAGTAGGAATGTTTTATACCACAAGACTAAAAAGTATATCATTCAATGTAAATAACATCATACAATGAAATCATCCTACTTCATTATTTGTAGGTAAAAAAATATGTTAGGCAACAAAATTATGCAAAACTATATATTATGCAATGGAATACTTTACTGTTTAGGCATATTAATTATTATAATTATTTACTACTTCTTCTTCCTCACTTCACTTTCAAACTCTCACTCAGGTCTGCCATGAACCCGCTTAGCGGGCGCCTACGCCGTAGGCATCGCTCCTTGTAGTGCGTAGATATTCTGGGCAGTGAATGTGTTCAAAACTTGAAGTTGAAGTGTAGTTAGGAGGTGTCTTGAAGAACTGTATCCAATTGGGTGACAATAATCCGTCTTGATTTGACCACAATAAACACAAATTACATCATGCTTGCAGATTCCGAGTAGGTATAAATATTCTGACAATGTCTTTCCACATTCAATTGGTTGGAACTGCAGGGGATTTAACTGGATGGCGTCATTATTACAACGGATCACAATATACTATCATAATCGTTATAGTTTGTACACTATACGATTTTCATTGTATTTAATATATTATTATTTTATTGAAAACGATATATCTAAGTCCTAAGACAGCGTAAATGCCAAATGTCAAATATTTCTATATGACAGATCGCTGCCCCAATATTATAGGGTTCTATGTTGCACTTTTATCAACTTGAAATTTGAAGTCTGTCAGAGTGACACTAGGTCTAAATTAAAGTACCCCGACAATGTAACATAGAACCCTATAATATTGGGGCAGCGAGATGTTACGCACATAAACCGTACTAGACAATGTGACCCGTGTGATAAAAAAATATTCCACATTCTAAAGAAACGTATTCGAACTTCGTTCATTAATAACGGGATTTTAAGATGAGAAATATGAAAAATCGGGTTGTAATCGTAGGGTTTGTGAACGAACTTTTGTGTTTTAAATTAGAACAAATTGTAAAAATGACCGAAAATCTATTTTAAACGTTTATCCACCCACATAACACCCTATTAATTCTCCCTGAAAACGTATTATTTTCTAACAGCTGGTATTAAACTAGCGAATTTTACAGTTGTCAAAATGCAAAAAATCGCGACAGACGTCCGTCCAGCCCGAGGCCGCTTGGCCATCTGCCTACTAAAATTCAAACGAATGACTTACGCGCATCCGTTTTGAGCGAGATTTTATATTTATGTGCTTAATGTTACTAATTTACGTTAATTAAAAATAAAATTAGCCTACTACGTTGTCAAATATATAATAAGGAATAAAAGGATACAAAAATAAATACTGAACATTGACTAGCAATAAAATGGTTCTGGTTTTTAGTCAACTCGACCTACCGAAAAACGCGCAATCAGAGCTAACTTTGCGAGCCTAATCCATCGAGGCAAATTAATCAAATCGTGTGTTGGGCATTATATAATTGTAGCAAATATCTTCAAATAGCATTTTAATAAGAAACCGTTACATTTTATGTAGTTTTCGCGTAATGAAGTAGGAATTTCCAAGCCCATTTTGGTACTTTTCTAAAGCTGCTTCACCTTAAGAGGATTGTGAACCTGTAAATTTTCATACAAAAAGCGATATGGTTTTTCACCCCATAAACATAGTTCGATTTTTATAATTTTTGGATATTGTAGATATAATAAAAAACTAGGTCTGTACGTTTTGATTTTTAAGAAAATATTGCTTACGTTAAAAGTAATCTCAAAATTGCACTATACCGCTTTTTAACCTGTTTTTATTTAATTATTTATTACTAGCTTTTGCCCGCGACTCCGTCCGCGTCTAACTCGTTTATAACGTAGGTCCATACAAACTTTCACCCCCCATATTAGGGGATGATTTCCAGGATAATAACTATTCTATGTCCTTCCCCGGAATTCAAACTATCTCTATACCAATTTTTATCTCAATCGGTTCAGCGGATTAAGCGTGAAAAGATAAAAGACAGACAGACGGATACACTTTCTCATTTATAATATTAGTATGGAGGTATGGATTTTCATCCGCTGTGTATACATATTACAATATTTCTGAAGGTTGATTTTAAGCACTGTAGCGGGGGTGAGTGTGGGGTGCCAAGGGAAAGGCGGCGAGTTGAGGTAAAAAGTGTATTAACTTTGCAAGTATACCACTAGTACAGTCAACTGGAGATCGAGTATATACTCTGGAGCGGATGCACGTATGGTTGAGACTATAGCTAGCTATGAGCACGTAGTTCCACGAGGGAAGCAGGGGGCTACAGCTAGGTATGTTCAATTACCTAAATGTGACTCGATACATTTAGCAATTCAGTCCGCGACCCCAACCAAACCAGGAAAAATCTTAACAGTGCGATGCAGGATTCAGTATGGGCGAGACGCGGACGTAACAGTGACATCTAGTGGCGTGATGGGGTACTATTAGTACTCGCGCGGTGTGACACGAGTAGTATCGCCGTTTCTACACGTTTCGTGCGTACTCCTCTGTAGATGGCGGTAGTGGTATGATTAAGATGCTACACAACGATTTACTTTCTTACAGCACATTATTATTGTAAATATTTATATCTAAGCATGGTAATTTGTTAGCCTGCGATCGACCGATCTCTCGGGACCAGTCTGAAAACTAGCGCTGGGCCTTGCCCAGGACATGCTAAGACTGGGGCCTATTTTCACAAATTCAGTTTTTCAAGTGGATACTTCTTTGCTCGCGTTCTTGTATATGGGTACAGTTCAAAATGTATCACGTGACTTCCGGAATAACTTTTTGTAGAGAAGCCTAATCTGATTTCAAATAATTCTTTGTTACATGTTTTAATCCTTCATTATTTGTTCATTTCATTAAAGGTTATTTAGTTTATGTGGCGGACATGAAAATAATGCTGACATGACCGCCATTTTCAATGTATCGCGAGTCAAATGAGTTTTTGTTTAGGATTTTTGGGCCTGGATTCCGAGTCAAATGAGCTACGTCAGTCAATGTTGCCATATATACCGATTTATTTGTACTTATACAGAGTTTAGTGAATTTATTCAGATATGTTAGGGTTCCATAGCCAACAAAGTATCCACTTAAACTTAATTAACGGTTGTATCTCCAATACAACCCGCTTCTTTTTAAGTTTATTTTATTTTGAACTCTTGTCTCTTGTGTGCACATTCAGCAGCTGGATGTCTGTAACAGGGCTAAAGGGTGTAAGGCTCTGTATGGCTTGGTTCTGGTGGGCATACGCAGATGGAAATGACCGCCGGCTGCTAGGGTGCAATAGTGTTGAGAATTTGATTTGTAATAGTTAGTGAGTTGCATTATAGAATGACATTGTTATTTTGATTTTGAAAAAAAACCGTTTCTTCTATTTTTTCTTGTAATTTTTTATTCTTAATTTTTTTGTGGCAATAAATACTTTTAGGTAGATTATATCAGGCTTCATAGTATCACGTTTCGGGCGGATCAACTCGAGGGAACTGTAAAGGAATTGCATACGAAATTGAAGGCCTAGGCCGGGAAGCAATTTTTTTTAAATTTACATTCCACTATTTGTGGCACAGCATCACGGCATTCAGCCATGAAAATTAGTTTGATTTGAGGAGATTTTATTTATTTATTTCATTGCATGTTTGAGAAAAGCACTATACATGCCTCGGCGTGAAAACGGATTCCCGGCCTCGTATCTCTATCTGTGCCTACTTGGGTCTCGGTCCGTATTTTCCCGGCCTCTGATGTAATGTACTATTTCTGATCCAGATACGCGCCCCGCTGCGCGCGCTGCCGCTCGCCGATAGTCCCCTTAGGCGGCGCGGAGGAGACCGTCCGTATCGTCGCGCTGGACAAGAGCTTCCACATCGCGTGCTACTCGTGCGAGGACTGCGACAGCTCGCTGTGCTCCAAGCTGGAGGGCCGCGGCTGCTACCCGCTCGACGGCCATCTCTACTGTCGCGAGTGCAACGCGGCGCGCATACAGGACCTGTCCAGGAATATCAACTGAGACTTCCACATCGCGTGCTACTCGTGCGAGGACTGCGACAGCTCGCTGTGCTCCAAGCTGGAGGGCCGCGGCTGCTACCCGCTCGACGGCCATCTCTACTGTCGCGAGTGCAACGCGGCGCGCATACAGGACCTGTCCAGGAATATCAACTGAGACTTCCACATCGCGTGCTACTCGTGCGAGGACTGCGACAGCTCGCTGTGCTCCAAGCTGGAGGGCCGCGGCTGCTACCCGCTCGACGGCCATCTCTACTGTCGCGAGTGCAACGCGGCGCGCATACAGGACCTGTCCAGGAATATCAACTGAGACTTCCACATCGCGTGCTACTCGTGCGAGGACTGCGACAGCTCGCTGTGCTCCAAGCTGGAGGGCCGCGGCTGCTACCCGCTCGACGGCCATCTCTACTGTCGCGAGTGCAACGCGGCGCGCATACAGGACCTGTCCAGGAATATCAACTGAGACTTCCACATCGCGTGCTACTCGTGCGAGGACTGCGACAGCTCGCTGTGCTCCAAGCTGGAGGGCCGCGGCTGCTACCCGCTCGACGGCCATCTCTACTGTCGCGAGTGCAACGCGGCGCGCATACAGGACCTGTCCAGGAATATCAACTGAGACTTCCACATCGCGTGCTACTCGTGCGAAGACTGCGACAGCTCGCTGTGCTCCAAGCTGGAGGGCCGCGGCTGCTACCCGCTCGACGGCCATCTCTACTGTCGCGAGTGCAACGCGGCGCGCATACAGGACCTGTCCAGGAATATCAACTGAGACTTCCACATCGCGTGCTACTCGTGCGAGGACTGCGACAGCTCGCTGTGCTCCAAGCTGGAGGGCCGCGGCTGCTACCCGCTCGACGGCCATCTCTACTGTCGCGAGTGCAACGCGGCGCGCATACAGGACCTGTCCAGGAATATCAACTGAGACTTCCACATCGCGTGCTACTCGTGCGAGGACTGCGACAGCTCGCTGTGCTCCAAGCTGGAGGGCCGCGGCTGCTACCCGCTCGACGGCCATCTCTACTGTCGCGAGTGCAACGCGGCGCGCATACAGGACCTGTCCAGGAATATCAACTGAGACTTCCACATCGCGTGCTACTCGTGCGAGGACTGCGACAGCTCGCTGTGCTCCAAGCTGGAGGGCCGCGGCTGCTACCCGCTCGACGGCCATCTCTACTGTCGCGAGTGCAACGCGGCGCGCATACAGGACCTGTCCAGGAATATCAACTGAGACTTCCACATCGCGTGCTACTCGTGCGAGGACTGCGACAGCTCGCTGTGCTCCAAGCTGGAGGGCCGCGGCTGCTACCCGCTCGACGGCCATCTCTACTGTCGCGAGTGCAACGCGGCGCGCATACAGGACCTGTCCAGGAATATCAACTGAGACTTCCACATCGCGTGCTACTCGTGCGAGGACTGCGACAGCTCGCTGTGCTCCAAGCTGGAGGGCCGCGGCTGCTACCCGCTCGACGGCCATCTCTACTGTCGCGAGTGCAACGCGGCGCGCATACAGGACCTGTCCAGGAATATCAACTGAGACTTCCACATCGCGTGCTACTCGTGCGAGGACTGCGACAGCTCGCTGTGCTCCAAGCTGGAGGGCCGCGGCTGCTACCCGCTCGACGGCCATCTCTACTGTCGCGAGTGCAACGCGGCGCGCATACAGGACCTGTCCAGGAATATCAACTGAGACTTTCTTTAAAAAAAACACTATTATTATAAATAAATAAATATTACGGGACAATCTTACACAAATCAACCTAGGCCCACAATAAGCTCAATAAAGCCTTGGTCAGACACACGGCGCGACGCAGCGCCGCGGTCGCGCCGCGTGATGCCGACGCGATGCCTGTTCAAACAGGGCGCGCGCGGATCGCGCCGGCCTCGCGCTCTCAACACGCCCTCATCGCGCCGCGTGATGCCGACGCGATGCCTGTTCAAACAGGGCGCGCGCGGATCGCGCCGGCCTCGCGCTCTCAACACGCCCTCATCGCGCCGCGTGATGCCGACGCGATGCCTGTTCAAACAGGGCGCGCGCGGATCGCGCCGGCCTCGCGCTCTCAACACGCCCTCATCGCGCCGCGTGATGCCGACGCGATGCCTGTTCAAACAGGGCGCGCGCGGATCGCGCCGGCCTCGCGCTCTCAACACGCCCTCATCGCGCCGCGTGATGCCGACGCGATGCCTGTTCAAACAGGGCGCGCGCGGATCGCGCCGGCCTCGCGCTCTCAACACGCCCTCATCGCGCCGCGTGATGCCGACGCGATGCCTGTTCAAACAGGGCGCGCGCGGATCGCGCCGGCCTCGCGCTCTCAACACGCCCTCATCGCGCCGCGTGATGCCGACGCGATGCCTGTTCAAACAGGGCGCGCGCGGATCGCGCCGGCCTCGCGCTCTCAACACGCCCTCATCGCGCCGCGTGATGCCGACGCGATGCCTGTTCAAACAGGGCGCGCGCGGATCGCGCCGGCCTCGCGCTCTCAACACGCCCTCATCGCGCCGCGTGATGCCGACGCGATGCCTGTTCAAACAGGGCGCGCGCGGATCGCGCCGGCCTCGCGCTCTCAACACGCCCTCATCGCGCCGCGTGATGCCGACGCGATGCCTGTTCAAACAGGGCGCGCGCGGATCGCGCCGGCCTCGCGCTCTCAACACGCCCTCATCGCGCGCGCGAACGCGGCGCGATGCGGGCGTGATGCGCGGCGCGATGCGGGCGTGATTCGCGCCCGGATACAGGATACCGGAAACATTAATTTTTTCTATATCCATACCTAATCACAAAATAACTAATAATTATGCTACGCTCGCACTTAGCACTGCGCGCTGCCTAACGTCCGACAGATGTGTGTGACCCAGCGCGGCGCAGCGTGCCGCCGCGTCCGCGCCGCGCAGCGCTGCGCCCGCGCCGCGTGGACGCAAGGGGCCGCGCGGCGCGGGTCGCGACAGAAGCGGGGCGCGATGCCGGCGGGACGCAGTCTGTTTGACGTCGCTAACCTGTTAGCATGCGTCGCGGTCGCGCCGCGCGACCGCGGCGCTGCGTCGCGCCGTGTGTCTGACCAAGGCTTTAGGCTTGCGTTGTAATGTGGGTATTAGGCGACGATATATATAATAGATAAATACATATAGATACTTATATACATTTATAACATCCATAATTCAGGAACAAATATTCGTGATAAACACACAAATAAATGCCCTGACCGGGATTCTAACCCGGGACCTCCAGCTTCTTATTATACTTTAGCGAATTTGAAGTGAGCTGATGAATGGGGCATTGTTCTGAGCTTATGAAAAGACATTGTTATCTCTCGCACGAGCCAAACTTTGCAAAAAAAGCGGCTTCTACCTGGGTCGCTAGCAGTTTTTTTTTATATTTTAGTCCATTTTGAATTTATTGAATAAGACGATTGAGTTCATTTATGAACATTTTATGTGGCGCTAAGCTTTTTCTTGCAAAAAATGGCACGCGTCCGACCACACAGTCGTATTGTTAGAATTGAATGCTATTGTTCTGAATATAAGAAGATCAGCCCAGTTGAGAAACTCAACTATAATCCACTCAGAATCAGGAGCTCTTTCGATTCTGGTAGGACAAAAAAATGTCCCAAAGATATTTTTCCTATTGTGTTATCTTAACATTTACCGTATACTCTGTATGCGGTAACACAATAGGAAAGTTCAAAAATGTATGTAGCGTCCATTTATAAGCGACGGTTTTTAGGGTTCCGTACTCAAAAAGTAAAACGGGACCCTATTACGAAGACTTCGCTGTCCGTCCGTCCGTCCGTCTGTCTGTCACCAGGCTGTATCTCAAGAACCGTGATAGCTGGAGAGTTGAAATTTTCACAGATTATGTATTTCTGTTGCTGCTATAACAACAAATACTAAAAACAAAATCGAATATTTTTTTAAGGGGGGCTCCCATACAACAAACGTGATTTTTTTGCCGTTTTTATAGATAATGGTACGGAACCCTTCGTGCGCGAGTCCAACTCGCACTTGGCCGGTCTTTTTCTCCTATTAGGATGAAAAGTAGACTGCAGTCGGGAGTTGGTTTTTTCAAAAAATAAAATTTTATATTCGATAATTGACTCGGCAGAAAAATCTGCTCACAAAATTTCACGGAAATCGGTTGAGAAATGCGAGCTGTAGAGGAGAACAGTTTGTAAGCGGGACATCCGGACATCTTAGGCCCTAACACGATAGGTATAAGTTGAAGCATAGAACTTCGCCCCCTCGTTCAATAACGCAATACAAGCTATGGCCAGCGTAACACTGCATTCATTTAGGAACTAGTGTGCTGTATTCTGCTCGCAGGGCGCGGACTGATGGTGGGTTGCATTGCACCTAGGGTTGCCATACGTCAAGATTTGTCCTGATAGGTCAGGATTTATGATCCTTTGCCAGGATTGCGACCGGACTTGGTAAGTGTAAGGATTTTTTTAAATGATCTCAATAAATAAATAAAAATTAAATCTAAATGTAACTCTGTTACAAGAAATGTCAGTACTTTTAGGGTGATGTCAGTATTTTTATCAGGATAATTAATTTTTCCATATGGCAACCGTTTAGTTGCGCCAAACCGTCTAGAAACGTAAGCGGTGTTCGTTAAAATCTGATTGTATGGAAAGTTTGACAAGCTTCTTGGGAATGACAGCTGTCAGCGTCATATTCAACGTTGATCGGTAATCGTAAGGTGCCAACCAGCCCTAAGCCCGTCAGAGGTCCAATGCAGCAAACCTGAGCTCGCCCTCAGATCGCATATTTATCGCCCTTGCCTTCGGCTCGGGCGTCAAATACCTGCGATCTAAGAAAATTCTTTGTTTTACCGCCCTAGGTAAGTAATGTACTATTTCATCACACTTGCTCGTAAAGCGTGTATTATAGGCAGGTGTATAGAACAGCTATAGCCGATTTACCACCCGCTTCTAATAGACTTTCGTTAGTAATCCCCTTCTTACGGCCCTTAATGCACAATGTACTATTATTGCACACCTCACACAAACAAAGCAGTAATCATAACAGCAGCAGTTATAATATTGTGCTGTGTTATAGATTTGCAATTTTAAAGAACTTTATTGAAGTCAATTCCCACTGCATTTAAATAAAGTTGAAAAGCATATGATAAAAGGCATTTATTAATTGAGATGAACTGATGAAAATATTTAGAAAAATCTATCTAATGTTTATTAGTAAGTAATGTGCTGAATTATTTTTGATGCATTATGTATATAGTATGTAGATGTGTAATTTTGATTATCTTTGTAATGTTTATGTGCCTGTTATTACAAGGTAGTAATCGGAATAAGACCCCTTTGATGTTTGCAATATTTGTATAGATTTAAGTTCAAAAACCGTCTTTAATAACTCCCGATGTAAAAAGAGGGATGTTATAAGTTTTACCTGTCTGTGTATCTCTGTGGCATCGTAGCGCCAAAACGAATTTAATGCGTTTTTTTTCGAAAGTTGACGTGACAAAATCGGTTCAGCCGGTTTTGAGATATTCAACTTTGAAATGAAAATGTCGGTTGTTAATTATAATTATACTCCAATTATTACGAATGCGCTGTCTCGAGTCTGGTAGAGATAGTCTGGCATTAGTTGTAGAACCCGTAGGCCTCAAAAAATGATACTAGAAATATTGTAGTATTGAAACATTCCTAATAAATAGCATTATTAAATGTACGTAGCTATATTAATTTCTAAGGCTGTGTAGCTCTCACCATTTGTAGGTATCGTATAACAGTATTAGTTGCGTATAATGTGATTGTATTATAAGTTGTTCTAAGGATTTATACAAGAACTTTAGTGCCAGTTCTTGCTTCTATGAATAGTGCCATGTTTATTTTGTAAAAACACATGATACAAGGTTGTCATTTTACGGCGTATGGCTTCTTTACAGCAATAGTATGTAAGATATGTTAATGGATTTATTAGCGTTGTACTTAATGTTATATAGAATGAACGCCATGACTGTATTTTAGGCCATACACTTAAAACTATTCTATTTAGAAATGATTGTTATGAATAACTACCTAATTATAAAGTAACTATAGATTATTCCTTTGGCATATTTATACGTCTGTCAATGTTATATGAATCAAAATAAAATGCGTATACACTAAAACATTTGGTTTATATTCATATTCGCCCCTTCCTTCAAAGGCGTAGTATACGCGAGGAGTGTGGCGATCCATTTCCGAAAATCGTTTTTTTCTGCAAGCAATCTTTACATTCGCAAATTTTCCGATTTTTAATTTTCCGTTCTCTATTTGCCCCGGAGGGTATATTTCTGAACCAGGGACCCGTCCACCCCTTCCCAGAAAAAAGCCTTTGAACGGGTAAGTCGTTCGTTCGATAGCCCATTCATTTTACTTAGCCGTATGAAGGGGTTTCCCTTTCGAAAGGCTTATTTTAAGCGCTTGGAAAGGGTAGCGCTTTAAAAGCCAAATGAATGGGTATTGAGGGGCATCGGCTTTGGTAAGCAAAGCCTTACGAAAAACCCCTTCAAAAACCCTCAAAGGGGGTTCTGGCACTCCTGGGTAGGTATTTGCGACTCGCCTAAAGCGGCATAGATTAATAGTTTCACTTCAATTCTATGGAAGCCAACGCCGTATTTTTTATATAGTTTTGTTTCAATAACTTCTACTCGTTATTTTGACTAGAAAATAATTAATAGCCCAGGAGTGTTAGATTAAAATTGACCAAATACATAGAATCCCTCATAATTAGCTGTATTTGATAATTAATATTATTACCTCACGACAAAATAAAAATAAAAAAATTATACTTAATGTAAATATTTTCGAAAATGCTTTCTCGGGGTTAGATATGAGGAATTGAGGATATAAGGTACCATTTGAGGTATATTTTACAAAATAGAAAAAAAGAACAATTGTATCGTATTTGGAGGAGCCCAAACTTAATATGTTTTGAAAATTATTTTAATTAAAAACAAATTACTGAAATGTTATGATGTGATATATTATTATTATTAGAATCGGCCCTTCCATTTGATACCACACATGATAGGTTCCAGAACAGATAGATAAATGTATTTTTTACAAGCTTTTATTACAAGCTATTATTTAGCTCACCCCGTTTGTTTTATTTTTCTTTCTTGGGTCAAATTTAGTAATTGAAATCTAACTGTCAACCGATTGATCTGAAATTTTGCATGCGTATGTATATCGCATGACAATGCAATATTATGATGACATGGAGCTGATCTGATGCTGGACCTGGAAGGTAGCCATAGGAACTCCGCAATAAAACGATACAACCCCATCGAGTTTGGGTTCGTTAGAATCGTCTCAATGAGTAGTTGATGGATGGTATGCAGAAAAGTACAGTCGGCAATAAAAGCTTGTACCAAAATAGTACATTACTGCAAAGGCCGTGAAGTAAGGGGTTGATGGACGAGTTTGGGGTAAACGGATACAACGAGTCCAGCAATCCCTGTTCCGGCCGAGGCTTGTATAGTGCTTTTCTCAAACGATGTGAGGAAATAATAAATACCTAGTTATTTGTTATACAAGGGTGCAGTTATAATACTTATAATTTAACCGCGAGTGTGGAATTGAAACACGAGCTAGCGAATGTGAGAGGTTTAAAAATAGAATCCTTTTCACCTCACTAAAGCGAGAAAAATTCTACATAAAAAAATCTAGAAATAAAAAAAACAATGAAAAAGAAAAAAAAGAGAACAAAAAAAAAGTAACAGTAAAAACATTTAAAACAACGAAAGGAAATAAAAAAACATTTAAAAAAAGAAAAAATACAAAAGGGGGAAAAACATTTAAAAAGGGAAAAAGAAAAAAAACTAGAAAAATAACATAAAAGACCATACAAAACTTTAAACAATAAAAAAATACTTCATCAAAAAAAGGTTTTTCTTTAAATCAAAAAAAGAAAAGAAAAAAAAAAAGAAACATTTTTTTTCAAAAACATTGAAAAAAGAGAAAACAAAAAAAACAAACAGGAATAAAAAACGTTTAGAAATCATTAAAAAACGACAAAAGCACAAAAAAAAACATTTTAAAAAGGAAAAAAAATAAAATAAAGCAGCTGAAACATTCAAAAAAAGGAGAAAACGTTAACAAACATTAAAAAAAGAAAAAAAAAACAAAAAAAAAGAAAAGTAAAACATACAAAAAGGGGAAAACAGACATTTAAAAAGGGAAAAAGATAGAAAAAACTTAAAAACTAACAAAAAAGACGAAACAAAAATTTAAACATTAATAATTGACAAAACATCAAAAAAATGGAAAAAAAACATGAAATATTATTAAAAAACGAGAAAAACAAAAAAACATTGAAAAAAAAATAACACATTCAAAAAAAGAAATAACATTAAAAAAAGAACAGTAAAACGTACAAAAAAAGAAAAACAACATTTAAAAATTATTTAAAAAACGAGAAAAACAAAAAAAACAGTAAAAAAACAAAAAAAAACGTTAAAAACATTGAAAAAACAATAACCATTCAAAAAAAGAAATAACATTAAAAAAATTAAAGTAAAACATACAAAAAGGATTTTTCCTTTCAAAATTAAAAATTATAAAAAAATTAAAAATTATAATTCAAAAACATTGAAAAAAGAGAAAACAAAAAAACAAACAGGAATAAAAAACGTTTAGAAATCATTAAAAAACGACAAAAGCACAAAAAAAAACATTTTAAAAAGGAAAAAAAATAAAATAAAGCAGCTGAAACATTCAAAAAAAGGAGAAAACGTTAACAAACATTAAAAAAAGAAAAAAAAAACAAAAAAAAGAAAAGTAAAACACACAAAAAGGGGAAAACAGACATTTAAAAAGGGAATAAGATAGAAAAAACTTAAAAACTAACAAAAAAGACGAAACAAAAATTTAAATATTAATAATTGACAAAACATCAAAAAAATGGAAAAAAAACATGAAATATTATTAAAAAACGAGAAAAACAAAAAAACATTGAAAAAAAAATAACACATTCAAAAAAAGAAATAACATTAAAAAAAGAACAGTAAAACGTACAAAAAAAGAAAAACAACATTTAAAAATTATTTAAAAAACGAGAAAAACAAAAAAAACAGTAAAAAAACAAAAAAAAACGTTAAAAACATTGAAAAAACAATAACCATTCAAAAAAAGAAATAACATTAAAAAAATTAAAGTAAAACATACGAAAAGGATTTTTCCTTTCAAAATTAAAAATTATAAAAAAACAAGACTAAAAAACAAAAAAAAACAAAAAAAGAATAAAAAAACCAAAAAAACGACGAAAAAAAGAAAAGTAAAACATACAAAAAGGAAAAAAAGATAAAAAAAACATAAAAATAACACAAAAGTCCCTAAAAAAATGTAAACATTAAAAAATAGGCATAAACATCAAGAAAATAAACTTTTTAAAATCATTAAAAGACTAAGTAAGTTGATTCATTCGTATCATGCTTAAAATAATTATATATACTTAAAAAATAAAAAAAAGGACATACATATTCTATATAAACATAGTTTAGACAAAAAGGGGAAATAGGTCAAAAAACCCGTCGTGATTTGTATCGCATGTCGAAATATCTATTATAGTTAATGATTACCATCAAACATCCCAAAATCATAGGGCGATATAAACATGGCTAAATAATAGTAGGTACAATGCGTCGCACGCGCACCAACTTGTTCCGGCTCTTCGCCATACAAAAGGAAACCATATTACAATGTGATAAGTATTTTTAGTAAGTAGGCGGCATTGTTAAAGGCGTCCGCTTTGGCCTTGGCCCCTGTGCCGACACCTCTGGACTCTAACGTCTAATTTGCAATATTGCTCTTATTGTCATTAGCAAAAGGATAAAAATTGCATGAGCGTTGAAAAGAAAACCTCTTCAAGAGCGTTGATAGAAAACCCTTTCGAAAGGGTATTTTTAAGCGCTTGGAAAGGGTATCTAATATTCGTTTAGGGAACCGCTTACCCGTATTTATAGCGCTTAAAAAGCCAAATGAATGGGTATTGCGGAGCAACGGCTTTGGTAAGCAAAGCCTTACGGAAAACCCCTTCAAAAACCCTCGAAGGGGATACCGGGCGGGTCCCTGTTCTGAACATCGTTTATACAAAATAGTACATTTCGATGCTAGTGCGGAAAGTATGTCATTACTCCACGAGTGCCGAGATATCTTGCCACGAGCCGTAGGCGAGTGGTAAGACTCGGGACGAGTGAAGAATGACATTTCCGCACGTGTATCGAACGACGTTTTTTAATACAATTGCGAAAAAATAAGAAAAACAAGAAGTAAGACCTGTATTAAAAAAAACATTTTTTTTGAACAACTTGATTATTTTTAACTGTATTACAAATATTACAATGATGTTACATAATTAATAATATAAAAGTTTCAAATTCCTTACTTGTTGTTTTTCTTATTTTTTCGCAACTGTATTAAAAAACGTCGTTCTATTCACGTGGAAAAGTAAAAAGCACTAGTGCGCAAAATACAACTTTGCGCACGATTTGCAGCTACAAAAAGTACCACTTTTTGAGCAACTGTATTAAAAAGTAATATTTCCATTCTCAAATATTTCTAGTCGCGTAATTTACGCATTCGCGTACATGATCACTAGGAAATATTACTACGGATTACTTAATACCTACCTATTGTACTCTAAGGCTGATAACTTTTTCGTATAAAGTCGGTTCGGGCGATTCGCCGGCCGCTGCCGCGGCACGCTCGCTTCGCTCGCTCGGCTCGCGCGCTGTAGGGGTGTGGTTCTACCTAACACTCCTCCTCGCTTCGCTCGTCGTCGTACCTACACCGTCCTGCCTTAAAGTAGAATAGGTAGGTAATCAGATGTCCAGTTGCTACCTAATCTATTTCTTGGAGATAACTAATTACCTGACCATAGTTAAATATCTCTAAAGAATAAGGAAAAAAAAATATTTGGGAAAAAACCATCAGGAAAAGATTAGATTGGGTAGTTTAGCGAAAGTGCTTTGGAAGGCACGCTAAGCAGTTGATCCCGGTTGCTGTCTATGACAGTAGTCGTTAAGCCGAGTTAGAGGCCTTCGGGCGGCTTAAGAACCTCTAACAGTCGAGTTGCCCACTCACTTGACTAAGGGGGGACAACTGTCACTCGCGTCCGCAGGAGCTACCTACCACAACCCTGCACGTGTCCCCTGGGTGGTACTAAAGAGTGACAAACTCAAAAAGGCCAAAAATAACATATGCCATACGATTAAATAAATAAAAAAAGCGAAAGGTAAAATATATACTCAATAAAACTACCTCTGGGGAAAATACCGAACAGAAAATTAAAAATCGGAAAATTTGCGAATGGAAAGATTGCTTGCAGAACAAATCAATATTATTATTAATAAATAATAATAAACTGTAGTAACTAGGAGGCTATAATACAGTTTGGTGAAGTACAAAACATATGTTGGTTTGCTTGTCGCTATTACACATTGCAATACTTGAAGGGTTATTGTTACTAGGGACACATAATATTATTCCCATTGTCCATGTCTCAAATATAGCCTGAGAACTTTACGGTTTCGCTCTATGAAAACACAACAATATATCGATATCAGCCATATTTTTGCACCAAAAAATAGGTTGCGTAATTTGACTAAATATTCATTAATAATCCACCTAAATTTAATACCGATACGGTAAAAAATAATGAAAAGTAATCTTCATAAATTCCGTAAAAATCAGGCGAAAATGGTATAAACTTTATTTACTTTATAATTGACTACGTCAATATACGTTCTTTGGGATACGCGCATAATCCACTTATTTTTGTTAATGAATAAACCTTTCTATAGGCCAGATGAAATTCAATATTATCTCAAGGTCGTAAATATTTAATTAAAATGCCGTTATTTCCTGATGCATATATTTTTGTATTCAGGTAGTAAGTCTCAACATTTGTGTATTCAAACATGTCTTCATTATAAAAATACTGATAGCATTTTTGCTTGCGGGTTAATTGTTTTTCCTAACTTCCGGTCCATAGAATTAATCATTCCAATAGTAAAAGTTATTTAAAATAACATTTAAAAGCCGTATACAAATAATTAGCCTGATATTGAATTATTTCCAAAAAAACCGTAATTTTCTCAGGGTAATAGTAGTTTATGTGACTGTACATAATGAAGGGCATTGAACACGAGCCTTCGGCTCGTTTCATAATAACATCACACGAGTGTTTTAATGCCTATTATGTACAGTTACATACACTGCTTTATCTATCAACATATCATTAGCCTCCATGATGCATTCAGGAGCCGCATATTAAGACCGGCATCGCGGCGTTGTTTTCTGGCAGCTGTCTCAAGAGAGGTAACGCAGCCAGCGTCATGGGTACAATGCCGCAGGAGGATCTCCTTGACGGGGTATTCTTTTTATAAATAATACTTATGCATTTTTACTTTCTTGTTATTTAGTTTAGTTTTATTTTCTTGTTCAAGTTATTTTAGATTTACTATTTACTGTATATTAATCCTTCTAAGTTTGACATTGATATGCAAATAGACAATTCATTTCGAACTACGTCATCTCGACTAATATTAGAATAGAGGTTAAATCAAATTTCTTTGTTTTTCAGAGACGTTCGAAATTTGAATGTATATAATATAATATTATCGAAATCGATGTTATTATTTAGTAATAATAACATTTCCACTGATAAGAAATTGGTTCTAACAAAACAGTTTATTTTTATGATGGTTATAATGTGCGGTTCTTGAACGCATCATGGAGGGTTTATGGTATTTGGATAGATAAAAGTAGTTTTCTCAAAAATAGCCTGCAAAGTGAACATAACTCGCTACATATTGGAAGGTAAAGTGTATAGTTTAAGGCTAGATCAAAATTAAAAAATAAAAAACATTGCAGGCCGCCTGGAATGTTACATATACATTCCTTTATTTGTCGAGTACCAAACTTTAAAAAAAGTAGAAACTGGCATATAAAAGACGGCATCGTCTTCAGCCAAATCAAGTCGTATTTTTCTGTTGCAAATGCGACATTTTTCGGTGGAAAATACTCTTGCGATTCTGTTTAAAAAAGTATATTATGACGTTTAATTTTATGAAATTTGCAGTATTCTCAATTTGTATTAATAACGCTTGATTTCAATTTAGTCTTTTTTATTCTTCCATTTTTGAGAAAAGCACTATATTAGCCTCGCAAACTCGTCCGTTTAAACAAATACTCAGCCTGCAATTGCCTCCTTCCCGGCCACGGCATTAATGTACTATTAATGTGGGGTGGTTGGAGAGCATCTCTCCGCCAACCCCAAACTTAAATGGAAGGAATTTCGATTAGGTAGTAATTAATAGAACACTTAGACAAAACTCTTACAAAATATGTACTTAGGTACTTAAAAAAATTGAAAGCAGGTACTGTAGGTAGGTAGGTACCTTAATAGTATGAGAGTATAATTAGAGTCGGCATTTGAATCACGCATTGTAGGGAGAGGGGGGGGGGAGGGGGCGATTCGTGTCTAGGAGACTCGTAGTTTTTTTTTATACGTGTTTGAAGACTTTGAAGTTCATTTGTACAGTATACATTATTATCACGCATTATAGGGGGGAGGGGAGGGTGGTATTTTATAGGGGTTGGTCACCCCTTTCAAAGGACACCCGATTTGTGTCTAGGAGACGCGTAGTTTTTTTCCGTGAGCCTAAATTAATGTACTTAAACTTATTTATTTATATTTTAATTATATTTTAACTAGCTGTTGCCCGCGACTTCGTCCGCGTAGAACTTTTTATCGTCTTAGAAAATGATTTCTCTCAATACAAAATTTGAACCCTCTTTTAGGGGATAATTAAAAAAAAAGTTAATGTTCATTTTCTAGTTTGTGAACAAACAGTCTAAAACCAAAGTTAAAAATCTCATACTTTAAAAATGCCTTGAAATACTCAAACTTTGAACCAATTTTAACACTCTTAGGGGATGAATTTGGAAAAACTCTGAAATCAGTTTTGTAGTCTTTTAACGTACAGAATAAGACCGAAGTTAAAAATCTCTTACTCACACTTTAAAATGTTATTGCTCGCCATTTAAAATTTGAACCCCCTTTTAAACCCCCTTAGAGGTTGAATTTTTCTAATCGCTGAAAGAACTTTTTTCGTAAACTTTTAAGTCTCTAGCTCAAAAAAAGTGTTGCCAAAGCTTTCTTAACCCCCTTAGGGGTGGAATTTTCTAAAACTCTGAAAGTACTTTATTATTAATTTTAATAAGTAATATTTTGAATAGTTTTAAGTCTAGTAAAAAAAAAAGTTTTTCCCACACAACACTGGCTACCCTTCTTAAGGATCTTAAGGATCCCCTTAGGGATGGAGTTTTCTAAAACGCTGAAAGTTCTTTTTTAGTATTCTAATAAGTAATCTTTTTGCAAAGTTTTAAGTCTAACTCAAAAAAAAGTGTTGCCCATGCAAAGCTTGCTCTCCTTTTTAACCCTATTAGGGGTGGAATTTTCTAAAACGATTTGTGTTCTTTTTTTGTATTTTAATAAGTAATATTTCTACAAAGTTTCAAGTCTCTAACTCAAAAACATAAACTTTCCCTGATAAAAACTTTGCACCCCTTTTTATCCCCCTTAGGGATAGATTTTTTCAAAACGCTGAAAGTCTTTTTTTTTGTATTTTTATAAGTAATCTTTCTACAAAGTTTTAAGTGTCTAGCTCAGAAAAAGTGTTCCCCATACAAACCTTGCACCCTTTTTTAACCCCCTTAGGGAATGATTTTTGTAAAACGCAGAATGTAGTATTTTTCATGTTCTAATAAGTAATTTTTCGTCAAAATTTTAAGTCTCTATTAAAAAAAAATATGTTTTTCCCATACAAACTTTGCACCCTATTTTACCCCCTTAGGGGTGAAATTTTCCAAAACGCTGAAAGTACTTTCTTTGTATTTAAATAATCTTTCTACAAAGTTTTAGGACTCTAGCTAAAAAAAATAGTTTCCCACATACAAACTTTGCACCCCTATTTTAGCCCCCTATTTTTAGGGGTAGAATTTTCTAAAACGCTGAAAGTACTTAATTTGTATTCTGATGACTAATCTTTCTACAAAGTTTTAAGTCTCTATTTAAAAAAAATATTGTTTCCCCCATACAAAATTTGCACCCCTATTTTACCCCCTTAGGGGTAGATTTTTTTAAAACACTGAATCTAGGTACTTTATTTGTATTCTAATTAATAATTTCTCTACAAAGTTTTAAGTCTCTATTTAAAAAAAAGTAGTTTTTCCCATACAAATTTTGCACTCTATTTTACCCCTTTAGGGGTAGAATTTTCTAAAACCCTGAAAGTTCTTTATTTGTATTCTAATGACTGATCTTTCTACAAAGTTTTAAGTCTCTATTTAAAAAAAAATGTTTCCCCCATACAAACCTTGCACCCCTATTTTACCCCCGTAGGGGTGGAATTTTCCAAAACGCTGAAAGTGTTTCATTTGTATTCTAATAACTAATTTTTCTACAAAGTTTAAGTCTATAGCTCAAAAAAAAAGGTTCTCCCATACAAACTTTGCACCCCCATTTTACCCCCTTAGGGGTAGAATTTTCAAAAATCCCTTTTTATCCCTAGCCCACGTTATAAAAGCAACATACTGTGCAAAAATCAACTCTCTAAGATTAGTAGTTTCGGCTGTGCGTTGATGAGTGAGTGAGTGAGTGATTGAGTGAATAAGTCAGTCAGGACATAGGCATTTATTATGTATAAATAGATAGAAGATAATGAAACTCCCATTCAAATATCTCAAAAAATTATGAAGCTACATCCGTTTTAATGTCGCTTGTTAGAGTGAGAAAACGATGAGGGACTGTGACGTCAATATACTCGAGCGTCATAGTAAAAACAATCGTTTCATATGAAGGTGCGTTTTGCGGAAAAGGGACAGAACATACCCCCTCTTAAAACTTTGGACTCTTATAACTTAATCATTACCTATATAACCTCTTGCTTTGTTTTTTTCTCCATTTGACTATATTTATTTTAAATTCTTTTTCGAGAAAATACATTATGATTATTTACCATATTTTCGATTCCTGAGCTATAACCACGAACTTCGGAATTCGAAAATATTCGGGTATCTCTATCTCTATCGCACTAACCATACTCGAGTGACAGGGATGCAAATATATGAACATTGAGTATCGGTTTTCGTGGTAGCGCCGCAGGTACTTTGGCTGAATGCGCCGAGCGCGTGCCATTGTCATTCAAAAAAACAAATTCGTGTTAATTATGTTGCGAACGCAACTCTTTTTTTGTGTATACACTTTATATAGGTACCTTTTTCATAAGCAGTAGCAAAACGCGCCCGTCAGGCACGGTTTGCATGAGGGGGGGCTTTGAATGCGCCAATCATGGCGCTACACATGTGTGGGTTTATCCCTACCTAAACCAACTAAAGATCTCGCTGGTCACTTACTTTGACATAACATATATACAACCACTTCTGTAACTATCTAAACGGCCACACTCTCCTTGCTTTTAATCAGAGCCTATATAATTGTAAATTATATTACAGTCAAACTTTTATCGAAGTTTTATTTAAAGTCGTCGAGCGAATAACACCACCGGCATCGGCGCAAACAATTATATTGTTCAAATTTGTTGATTTCATTTATTGAAATTACGACATAAAACGACATTTGCGCATATAAGTTCTCATATCAGAATCGAATATTTTTTTATGGTTTATATTTTAGCATTTGTCTCGTAAAGGTCTATCGTAGACGGGATTTAAATTATTATTAAGTGAAAGGCAAAGCAATATCGCCATTTTGACGGTTATTATAGCTGACAGTTGGAGCAGCGTTTGATTTCAATAAAAATAAATGAAAAATTAAATGAAGTCGTATATTTCGGAAAATTAATTAACTGTCGCAGTCGGATAAAAACTATCCTAAGTTGCAGCTAGAATAATAATGTACCTATATAAAATGTTTCATATTTTTCCGTTCATGGGATGCTGAGAACATTCGAACCGCGCAAAGCTTAGTTTCAAACTGGCTGATTCTTTTTTTAATTTAGAGATTTATTATAAGTGGAGATTAAGAGTTAATTTAAGACCAAATGTTGCACGCCGAAGAAGGCAGAGCAATGTGGAACTTAGCAGCTTTTATCACCAATGTACCTGCAGGTATATAATTCACCCATGTTCCGTGCATCGCGGCCGATCGCAGCCGATGCTGATGCGACAATAGTCAGTGTCAGTGTATGAAAATGTATGGCGCCGCTTCCGAAGTCTGCGACATAAGCGTGCGGCTGTTTCAACCCTATTACTAAGACTCCGCTGTCCGTCCGTCTGTCACCAGTCTGTATCTCACTGATACCGTGATAGTTCCAGCTGAAATTTTCACAGATGCCATATCTGTTGCCGCTATAACAACAAATACTAAAACTAGAATAAAATAAATATTTTTATAGATAATGGTACGGAACCCTTCGTGCGTTAGTCCGACTCGCACTTGGCCGGTTTTTTTTTAAATTAGCCTACAATTTCGCACATTTTTTGATGTTAGTTTGAATTCCGTACGATACCATGTCACCGCTAGAAAGTATGACACGATTGATGACTTGGTTGGGAAATATGAATAAAACAACAAAATGACTCGTGAACTTTTAACGTTTATTTTCATACTATACAAGACTTTTTGTATTCCTCAAGCGCACCTCGTCTCGTCTCGAGACGTCCCTTAAACTACTCTTAACTATAAACAAGAAGGCTTTGGCTTACCTTGCAATCGAACATTCATCAGTTCATCACACACACAGTTCGGATCAGCAATACAACTCGATGCAAATCAATATAACCAATACATCTTGTATAAACAATGAATACCTTTTTTTTACCAATTTCATTACATCCGAACTCGGCTTACAATTCATTCATTTACCAACATTCTAATTCAAAAATTATGACACAAGCAAATGCATTATTTTTACTATAGAAGAAGGACTTGTTTTCAGCAACTATACTTTGATAATAATTTAATAATGAATATTTACAACTTCATAAATCTCTAACCAAAACTAGGTAAATACAATTTCGATAGTGGAATAGCCAAAAAACAATCTAGTCTTCCACTATTGTCAAAGGCAGTGTTGATGTTTAGATCCGAATTTTATATATGTATGTTTCCTATACTGCACACAACTCTGGTCAAAAATATCTGAACACACCTCTGACAATAGTTTTGGTCAGATTTTTAGATATAAATGTTTTCGACTGTACAAAAGAATCCTTCTTCTATACCTATCTGGTACACGCAGAATAAACACACACCATGCAATCTCCAATGTTATCACATTTCCTTGTATGTTAAAGAATTTTGATACAGAAAAGTACTCTCTTTTAGAGATTCAAGTAATTAATTTGTAGCCAGTCTATTAGTTACTATTCAGTGCCCTGTTTATATAATAATATTTACAGATCGCTTAGCGGCAAACGGGCAGGCTTACGGCTTAACTATGGAACCGAGGCTCCGTGACATTTTGTACAGTACAGAAATACACACCAGGGCCCTATTTCACCATCAAGACAATTGTCACCTGACAATGATAATTCCACGTACATTACTGGGTCAATAAGCTGTCCAACAACCACCTTAACCTGTCGACGCAGCCATGTAAGTCGAATGGTCATTGTCAGGCGACAATTGTCAATTTGTCGATTTGGAGAAATAGGGGACATGTGTGCTTTATCAACGCGCGTTAAAAAGAGCGACAGGGACGCATATCTGTAAAAATGCGATAGTGTATCTATCTGTCTCCGCCTCACAGATAGCTGCGTCCCTGTCGTTCTATTTCACGTGCGAAGTTTTAGGGCTTATAATACGTTCTTATAAGTCCAAAGCGAGACGTCTGTCATGCCCTTTAACTATTTTTAGCTATAAAAATATAATAAACAAAGGGCACCACCCTGCCGGCCCTAGGACTCGCATGTAGAACAAATTCCTAAATACAGATAAAAGCAAAAGCACCCAACATCTGAACATAGCTCATTTGTTTACGCTACTGTCCTAGTTTGAACTCGGTTAGGAATGTAAGAGGACTCTGGGTGCACTAATGGCCTCACAATTTGTTCCGTTGTGAAATCAACTCAAACGAAAACTATACAATTTTACAATTATATCTTACAGTGAATAAAGCTTTAAGAGTTTGGGATTTAAAACAACAATACTTACAATAATCCTAAGCAACAACTCTTAAAATTATGAATAGTCAATTACGAAACTTACATAAAAATATTTTGTATAAAACAAGCCAAAACAAATTTTAAACAATTTAAATGTAACCAAACAATTTTAGCATTACTACCAACATTAGGAGAATATTTTTTAGATACTGCTGAAAATCATTATTGTACCAATTCAATAGTGATACTGTAACATGGAACTGGAAATGATGTTGTTCCTTTTTGAATTACAAATGTTAAATATTTTTTGACCAATTCCATTACAACAAGTACAGTGAAAAATATTAGCACACTATTTTAATGTTTGTGCAAACGAGTATGGCTTATGCCACCTATTTCCATTTTACCCCAAAATACCTAAATCACAGAATACCTAACTTTTTGTTCTCATATCACCATATTCCCCTTTGTATTCCAGCATTCCGGTGTACGAAGGCCTGGTCTCCCAACGACATACATGTATGTCGGCATGTGTGGTCCCATTGGTCCAGCTGTCAGACCTGGATAATGAACCGTGGTGTATTTTGTATATAAGATTCATTTTCATTCGGGTACACGTGGGTCATTGGGATTCCAGGGTAAAAAAAATGACCCACATGTGGGACCTGCCGGCGGAGTCACATGCGAGTCGTTGGGAGACAAAGGGTTAATATGGCCGAATTTCAAAATAGCTTCTCATAATGACTAAACTTCAAAACAATTTAGTTCATTTAGGTATTATGAGCACGTGGTAACTTGAAAATTGGGGGTAATAGTGAATAAGGAATATTATGAAAAATAATATTATGAAATTTAGGTGGAATAAGCCCTACTCGTGCAAACTGAACTTAACCCTATGTGTTCGAAAAACGAATCGCAATGCGTGATATCCAGAACAATAGAAACGATCAGATTATAGGTTCCACACATTTTGCTACTTTACATATTTCCGAACCGATTTTCCGAATTAGAATTCCGTATGTACAGTCTTGGCTAGATAATTAAGAACACGATTTTTTTCTCCATACAACTGCATACAAATATGACTTTTCAAATTGAATGATGATTTAAAATATGTTGGGCTAATTTTATTTCTGAGTATATGGAGGTATCTGTGTATAAATAAGATTTAATTTAGTTTATATAAAACTTCTGTAAAAGTTGTGCTTAAAAAAATACGGATGGTCAAATAGACAGTTTTTACGAGTTGTTGATTTGATCGCCTGTATTTTTTAAAGTCCAAATTTTAAGCTGTATGTGCACTATATTAAATACTGTTTCAACACAGTTACATCCGTATAATCAGAAACAAAATTAATCAAACACATTATAAATTATCATCAAATTTGAAAAGTCATATTTGTATGCAACTGTAGTGGAAAAAAATCGTATTGTTAATTATCTGGCCACGACTGTATGTGGCTGACCTAATATTCGCCATAAAATTAAAACCTACATTTGCGTTTAAAACAGGCAGCAGTCAACCCTGTGTTAACAATAATGACAGGGTTATGAAATGTGTCCATTACATTCGACTGAGTGCAGATTTTATCCTATTGTTGTCTTGAAATGCTATTTTATCGTCGTAACAGTGGTATTCATCACTTTTGTATTGTCTTGTTGAAATGATATCAACATCATCAATATATTCAGCGCTAACTTGGTAGAGTAGCGACTTTGGATAATTAAGCATCTATCATCCATTTCTCTCTATCCTCATTTGCAATATTTTTGACAGCAGTATTCAAATAATCTTTTCTATAGTAATCTGAGAAAGCTAGTAAATATTAACCCTTTGAACGCCAAGAACCTATAAAGTGGTCGTGTGTAGTCGTGCCCACCACGCCAAGGAACCCTATAGTGGTTATGACGTCCGCTGTCAAACCAACCTTCAGTCTTCCAAATAAGGTTCGTAGTCACTTTCTTATGGAAAGAAGGTTGGCGTGTCAGTGACACTTTTGTACGTGAATCATGGCGTTGAAAGGGTTAAGCTTTGCATCATCACATTGTAGATTCAATTCTCTAAAAGCTGCGAAAGTGACAGTACAGCATATCACAAAAATACTTCGTCTTTAAACCGCCATGTTTAACTTTCGAGTTATTCTATTCTAAACTGTAATATTTGTAACGTATGGTAGCGAAAAGCTATGATTGACATAAACTAAAGCCGCATTTTACGAGCAAGCGTTTAGCGGGTTTTAATAATCGCCTGATAACATGCGTCTCTGGGTAGGTTGGTAATTCACTTCGTATATTGTAAGTTATAATTTATAAAGTGGCCATGCTGTACTACCGCAAAACTGTTGCTCTTAAAGTATAAGTTGGAACCTGACTGCAAACGACGTGTCGATGTAGCAGCGGTTTCTATGTATTTCTAATATTTGTATGACGGCGACGTGTCGCTAGCTACGAGGTATTTCATACAAATACATAGAACCCAGTCGTGTCGCCGTCGGGTTCCAACAGGGGACATGCATCTTTTTAATTTATTACAAAAACCTTTTATTAGGAATATTAACTGTAGCATTAAAACTTTTTTATGATTTCTTTTCCTGATGTTATATGCATTTGAAATCTGCACGCGCCGGCACCCACCGAATACGCTCTATATTAAACGGGCATATCTATGACGTTACAACTCATATTCTCGGCGCGTTTACTATGGAGTAAGTCTTTAATTTGCAAATATCTCCACAAGATTTGCGTTTAAGTCTATACTTGTCATACAAAATATCATTTCTAATTCAATATTCTGTCGAACTGTTATGTTATTTTACCGAAAAAGTTATATATATTTTTTCGTCATTTTTACGTGAGATAAAACTAATAAAATCGTTTTTTCTCTTTTATATGATAATTCTACGTATATCCGCATCGATCGAGTGCAATTTATTCAAAATAGAAGTCCCATGCAAGTTCCCTAGTTATACCTTTGGATTTGCTTACTTATACAAAATGAATCTACGTTTCTTTTTATCTGATTATAAAAGTAAAGTTGGCTGCGAACGTCCACGCCTATGAGAACGGTGGGCTGTTGAGTTTGACCTGAAGCTGGGTTTGACCTGAAGCTGGGTTTGACCTGAAGCTGGGTTTGACCTGAAGCTGGGTTTGACCTGAAGCTGGGTTTGACCTGAAGCTGGGTTTGACCTGAAGCTGGGTTTGACCTGAAGCTGGGTTTGACCTGAAGCTGTGTTTCACCTGAAGCTGGGTTTCCGCTTGTCGACTTTCTCGACGCTGGGGTCCCACTCGGCGTCGTCGGGGTCGTCGCCCTCGAAGGCGGCCGGCGACAGCGGCGACAATGGACTCTCGCTCGGCTCTGTGAACAGACAACATTCATTCATTAAAACAATCATTTATTTATTTAATCGTTATTGCACAAAAGAACAGGGTGAACTTAATGAATCTTAATGGTCTATGAATGTTCCAGAGTGAGTTGAGTGACCCTCAATCATTTAGAACGCGGAAAAAAGTGCAGAGCAGACGTTTTTTTGGCGACTCAGGCGGATGGGAAACCAGCCTAATTGGGAATGGATGAAAATTTCAGAAGCGCCTGATTATTTTTTTGTTGATAGGAGGAATAACCTTCCTTAGCTGCATCAATTATTTTTGAAAAATATTAATAGTTTCCTCACTCAGGTTTTGGGTTTAGGACGGCAAATAAGACACTTTGTACGGCCTCACTGTCTGGAATGTTCATCACTCACCTCTGCTGGGCTCGTACTCCTCGGGTACGGGGTCGGGAGTGCTGGGCCGGTAGTCCGAGGGCATGCACGCGAGCATGTCTGGAATGTTCATCACTCACCTCTGCTGGGCTCGTACTCCTCGGGTACGGGGTCGGGAGTGCTGGGCCGGTAGTCCGAGGGCATGCACGCGAGCATGTCTGGAATGTTCATCACTCACCTCTGCTGGGCTCGTACTCCTCGGGTACGGGGTCGGGAGTGCTGGGCCGGTAGTCCGAGGGCATGCACGCGAGCATGTCTGGAATGTTCATCACTCACCTCTGCTGGGCTCGTACTCCTCGGGTACGGGGTCGGGAGTGCTGGGCCGGTAGCCCGAGGGCATGCACGCGAGCATGTCTGGAATGTTCATCACTCACCTCTGCTGGGCTCGTACTCCTCGGGTACGGGGTCGGGAGTGCTGGGCCGGTAGCCCGAGGGCATGCACGCGAGCATGTCTGGAATGTTCATCACTCACCTCTGCTGGGCTCGTACTCCTCGGGTACGGGGTCGGGAGTGCTGGGCCGGTAGTCCGAGGGCATGCACGCGAGCATGTCTGGAATGTTCATCACTCACCTCTGCTGGGCTCGTACTCCTCGGGTACGGGGTCGGGAGTGCTGGGCCGGTAGCCCGAGGGCATGCACGCGAGCATGTCTGGAATGTTCATCACTCACCTCTGCTGGGCTCGTACTCCTCGGGTACGGGGTCGGGAGTGCTGGGCCGGTAGCCCGAGGGCATGCACGCGAGCATGTCTGGAATGTTCATCACTCACCTCTGCTGGGCTCGTACTCCTCGGGTACGGGGTCGGGAGTGCTGGGCCGGTAGCCCGAGGGCATGCACGCGAGCATGTCTGGAATGTTCATCACTCACCTCTGCTGGGCTCGTACTCCTCGGGTACGGGGTCGGGAGTGCTGGGCCGGTAGTCCGAGGGCATGCACGCGAGCATGTCTGGAATGTTCATCACTCACCTCTGCTGGGCTCGTACTCCTCGGGTACGGGGTCGGGAGTGCTGGGCCGGTAGCCCGAGGGCATGCACGCGAGCATGTCTGGAATGTTCATCACTCACCTCTGCTGGGCTCGTACTCCTCGGGTACGGGGTCGGGAGTGCTGGGCCGGTAGTCCGAGGGCATGCACGCGAGCATGTCTGGAATGTTCATCACTCACCTCTGCTGGGCTCGTACTCCTCGGGTACGGGGTCGGGAGTGCTGGGCCGGTAGTCCGAGGGCATGCACGCGAGCATGTCTGGAATGTTCATCACTCACCTCTGCTGGGCTCGTACTCCTCGGGTACGGGGTCGGGAGTGCTGGGCCGGTAGTCCGAGGGCATGCACGCGAGCATGTCTGGAATGTTCATCACTCACCTCTGCTGGGCTCGTACTCCTCGGGTACGGGGTCGGGAGTGCTGGGCCGGTAGCCCGAGGGCATGCACGCGAGCATGTCTGGAATGTTCATCACTCACCTCTGCTGGGCTCGTACTCCTCGGGTACGGGGTCGGGAGTGCTGGGCCGGTAGCCCGAGGGCATGCACGCGAGCATGTCTGGAATGTTCATCACTCACCTCTGCTGGGCTCGTACTCCTCGGGTACGGGGTCGGGAGTGCTGGGCCGGTAGTCCGAGGGCATGCACGCGAGCATGTCTGGAATGTTCATCACTCACCTCTGCTGGGCTCGTACTCCTCGGGTACGGGGTCGGGAGTGCTGGGCCGGTAGCCCGAGGGCATGCACGCGAGCATGTCTGGAATGTTCATCACTCACCTCTGCTGGGCTCGTACTCCTCGGGTACGGGGTCGGGAGTGCTGGGCCGGTAGCCCGAGGGCATGCACGCGAGCATGTCTGGAATGTTCATCACTCACCTCTGCTGGGCTCGTACTCCTCGGGTACGGGGTCGGGAGTGCTGGGCCGGTAGCCCGAGGGCATGCACGCGAGCATGTCTGGAATGTTCATCACTCACCTCTGCTGGGCTCGTACTCCTCGGGTACGGGGTCGGGAGTGCTGGGCCGGTAGTCCGAGGGCATGCACGCGAGCATGTCTGGAATGTTCATCACTCACCTCTGCTGGGCTCGTACTCCTCGGGTACGGGGTCGGGAGTGCTGGGCCGGTAGCCCGAGGGCATGCACGCGAGCATGTCTGGAATGTTCATCACTCACCTCTGCTGGGCTCGTACTCCTCGGGTACGGGGTCGGGAGTGCTGGGCCGGTAGCCCGAGGGCATGCACGCGAGCATGTCTGGAATGTTCATCACTCACCTCTGCTGGGCTCGTACTCCTCGGGTACGGGGTCGGGAGTGCTGGGCCGGTAGCCCGAGGGCATGCACGCGAGCATGTATGGAATGTTCATCACTCACCTCTGCTGGGCTCGTACTCCTCGGGTACGGGGTCGGGAGTGCTGGGCCGGTAGCCCGAGGGCATGCACGCGAGCATGTCTGGAATGTTCATCACTCACCTCTGCTGGGCTCGTACTCCTCGGGTACGGGGTCGGGAGTGCTGGGCCGGTAGCCCGAGGGCATGCACGCGAGCATGTCAGGAATGTTCATCACTCACCTCTGCTGGGCTCGTACTCCTCGGGTACGGGGTCGGGAGTGCTGGGCCGGTAGCCCGAGGGCATGCACGCGAGCATGTCTGGAATGTTCATCACTCACCTCTGCTGGGCTCGTACTCCTCGGGTACGGGGTCGGGAGTGCTGGGCCGGTAGTCCGAGGGCATGCACGCGAGCATGTCTGGAATGTTCATCACTCACCTCTGCTGGGCTCGTACTCCTCGGGTACGGGGTCGGGAGTGCTGGGCCGGTAGCCCGAGGGCATGCACGCGAGCATGTCTGGAATGTTCATCACTCACCTCTGCTGGGCTCGTACTCCTCGGGTACGGGGTCGGGAGTGCTGGGCCGGTAGTCCGAGGGCATGCACGCGAGCATGTCTGGAATGTTCATCACTCACCTCTGCTGGGCTCGTACTCCTCGGGTACGGGGTCGGGAGTGCTGGGCCGGTAGCCCGAGGGCATGCACGCGAGCATGTCTGGAATGTTCATCACTCACCTCTGCTGGGCTCGTACTCCTCGGGTACGGGGTCGGGAGTGCTGGGCCGGTAGCCCGAGGGCATGCACGCGAGCATGTCTGGAATGTTCATCACTCACCTCTGCTGGGCTCGTACTCCTCGGGTACGGGGTCGGGAGTGCTGGGCCGGTAGTCCGAGGGCATGCACGCGAGCATGTCTGGAATGTTCATCACTCACCTCTGCTGGGCTCGTACTCCTCGGGTACGGGGTCGGGAGTGCTGGGCCGGTAGCCCGAGGGCATGCACGCGAGCATGTCTGGAATGTTCATCACTCACCTCTGCTGGGCTCGTACTCCTCGGGTACGGGGTCGGGAGTGCTGGGCCGGTAGTCCGAGGGCATGCACGCGAGCATGTCTGGAATGTTCATCACTCACCTCTGCTGGGCTCGTACTCCTCGGGTACGGGTTCGGGAGTGCTGGGCCGGTAGCCCGAGGGCATGCACGCGAGCATGTCTGGAATGTTCATCACTCACCTCTGCTGGGCTCGTACTCCTCGGGTACGGGGTCGGGAGTGCTGGGCCGGTAGCCCGAGGGCATGCACGCGAGCATGTCTGGAATGTTCATCACTCACCTCTTCTGGGCTCGTACTCCTCGGGTACGGGGTCGGGAGTGCTGGGCCGGTAGCCCGAGGGCATGCACGCGAGCATGTCTGGAATGTTCATCACTCACCTCTGCTGGGCTCGTACTCCTCGGGTACGGGGTCGGGAGTGCTGGGCCGGTAGCCCGAGGGCATGCACGCGAGCATGTCTGGAATGTTCATCACTCACCTCTGCTGGGCTCGTACTCCTCGGGTACGGGGTCGGGAGTGCTGGGCCGGTAGTCCGAGGGCATGCACGCGAGCATGTCTGGAATGTTCATCACTCACCTCTGCTGGGCTCGTACTCCTCGGGTACGGGGTCGGGAGTGCTGGGCCGGTAGCCCGAGGGCATGCACGCGAGCATGTCTGGAATGTTCATCACTCACCTCTGCTGGGCTCGTACTCCTCGGGTACGTGGTCGGGAGTGCTGGGCCGGTAGCCCGAGGGCATGCACGCGAGCATGTCTGGAATGTTCATCACTCACCTCTGCTGGGCTCGTACTCCTCGGGTACGGGGTCGGGAGTGCTGGGCCGGTAGCCCGAGGGCATGCACGCGAGCATGTCTGGAATGTTCATCACTCACCTCTGCTGGGCTCGTACTCCTCGGGTACGGGGTCGGGAGTGCTGGGCCGGTAGTCCGAGGGCATGCACGCGAGCATGTCTGGAATGTTCATCACTCACCTCTGCTGGGCTCGTACTCCTCGGGTACGGGGTCGGGAGTGCTGGGCCGGTAGTCCGAGGGCATGCACGCGAGCATGTCTGGAATGTTCATCACTCACCTCTGCTGGGCTCGTACTCCTCGGGTACGGGGTCGGGAGTGCTGGGCCAGTAGTCCGAGGGCATGCACGCGAGCATGTCTGGAATGTTCATCACTCACCTCTGCTGGGCTCGTACTCCTCGGGTTCGGGGTCGGGAGTGCTGGGCCGGTAGTCCGAGGGCATGCACGCGAGCATGTCTGGAATGTTCATCACTCACCTCTGCTGGGCTCGTACTCCTCGGGTACGGGGTCGGGAGTGCTGGGCCGGTAGTCCGAAGGCATGCACGCGAGCATGTCTGGAATGTTCATCACTCACCTCTGCTGGGCTCGTACTCCTCGGGTACGGGGTCGGGAGTGCTGGGCCGGTAGCCCGAGGGCATGCACGCGAGCATGTCTGGAATGTTCATCACTCACCTCTGCTGGGCTCGTACTCCTCGGGTACGGGGTCGGGAGTGCTGGGCCGGTAGTCCGAGGGCATGCACGCGAGCATGTCTGGAATGTTCATCACTCACCTCTGCTGGGCTCGTACTCCTCGGGTACGGGGTCGGGAGTGCTGGGCCGGTAGTCCGAGGGCATGCACGCGAGCATGTCTGGAATGTTCATCACTCACCTCTGCTGGGCTCGTACTCCTCGGGTACGGGGTCGGGAGTGCTGGGCCGGTAGTCCGAGGGCATGCACGCGAGCATGTCTGGAATGTTCATCACTCACCTCTGCTGGGCTCGTACTCCTCGGGTACGGGGTCGGGAGTGCTGGGCCGGTAGTCCGAGGGCATGCACGCGAGCATGTCTGGAATGTTCATCACTCACCTCTGCTGGGCTCGTACTCCTCGGGTACGGGGTCGGGAGTGCTGGGCCGGTAGTCCGAGGGCATGCACGCGAGCATGTCTGGAATGTTCATCACTCACCTCTGCTGGGCTCGTACTCCTCGGGTACGGGGTCGGGAGTGCTGGGCCGGTAGTCCGAGGGCATGCACGCGAGCATGTCTGGAATGTTCATCACTCACCTCTGCTGGGCTCGTACTCCTCGGGTACGGGGTCGGGAGTGCTGGGCCGGTAGTCCGAGGGCATGCACGCGAGCATGTCTGGAATGTTCATCACTCACCTCTGCTGGGCTCGTACTCCTCGGGTACGGGGTCGGGAGTGCTGGGCCGGTAGTCCGAGGGCATGCACGCGAGCATGTCTGGAATGTTCATCACTCACCTCTGCTGGGCTCGTACTCCTCGGGTACGGGGTCGGGAGTGCTGGGCCGGTAGTCCGAGGGCATGCACGCGAGCATGTCTGGAATGTTCATCACTCACCTCTGCTGGGCTCGTACTCCTCGGGTACGGGGTCGGGAGTGCTGGGCCGGTAGTCCGAGGGCATGCACGCGAGCATGTCTGGAATGTTCATCACTCACCTCTGCTGGGCTCGTACTCCTCGGGTACGGGGTCGGGAGTGCTGGGCCGGTAGTCCGAGGGCATGCACGCGAGCATGTCTGGAATGTTCATCACTCACCTCTGCTGGGCTCGTACTCCTCGGGTACGGGGTCGGGAGTGCTGGGCCGGTAGTCCGAGGGCATGCACGCGAGCATGTCTGGAATGTTCATCACTCACCTCTGCTGGGCTCGTACTCCTCGGGTACGGGGTCGGGAGTGCTGGGCCGGTAGTCCGAGGGCATGCACGCGAGCATGTCTGGAATGTTCATCACTCACCTCTGCTGGGCTCGTACTCCTCGGGTACGGGGTCGGGAGTGCTGGGCCGGTAGTCCGAGGGCATGCACGCGAGCATGTCTGGAATGTTCATCACTCACCTCTGCTGGGCTCGTACTCCTCGGGTACGGGGTCGGGAGTGCTGGGCCGGTAGTCCGAGGGCATGCACGCGAGCATGTCTGGAATGTTCATCACTCACCTCTGCTGGGCTCGTACTCCTCGGGTACGGGGTCGGGAGTGCTGGGCCGGTAGTCCGAGGGCATGCACGCGAGCATGTCTGGAATGTTCATCACTCACCTCTGCTGGGCTCGTACTCCTCGGGTACGGGGTCGGGAGTGCTGGGCCGGTAGTCCGAGGGCATGCACGCGAGCATGTCCACGTACGTGTCCTCGGGGAGCGGGAAGCGGCGCGGCGAGTACGGCCTCACTGTCTGGAATTATATACGAAGTTAGTTAGTATGGTGGGTTATTTATTAGTGATGAGTGGTAGGGTAATATTTATTTATACCGACGACCGGTTAGGGCTAGTGGGTAGTGACGTAGCTTGTAATACAAGCAGAAGCCTCTTTTTAATCTTTTATTAGAAAGAGATTTCTGCTTGTATACAAGTTACAAGCTTTTGAGAAATGGGCCCCATATCTAGAAATATTTAGTAATATACTATACAGGGTGGAAAAAAAGGAGAACTTCCTTAAATCCTTTAGTTAGCTCATTTTACTAAAAGGAAATATTCCTTTATTTTATAAAAAAAACATAACTGCATTCAAAGATCTTCTAAAATTCGCTTGGCTCACCCAAGAATCGAACCAACTAAAAATTAAAAAAGTAAACCCTCGCTATTTTATTATACGAATCGGTAGGATTATTGTTCAGGATAAATTTGTCTAATAAACATATGGTCTTACACTTCTGTTGTATACCCATGAAATTGAACATGAACATGAACATAGGCACCACACCCAGCCAGGAAGCAAGCCTGACCCGGACGAGCCGGATATACCAGGGGGCGCAATTTTGTGGGGAGTGACACGCTCTGGGATGGGAAGGGAAGACCGACCAGCCGCAACCAGTCGGCCACAATCAACCGGCTATGCAGCCTTTAGCCAATATTGGAAAAGAGGAGAGAAAGGATACTTCGTCGGGGGATGAGCGTTGGTGAAATGATGCACGTTGCTTCATATAAAGTCTTCTCATGTTCAAGGTGTTTTCGGAGATCCGTTACAGCTCGCTATTTCGAGATCATTCTACCTGTTCCTCTGATTAGCAATCAGTTTCTTCCATTGCGTTGATTTCTCGTGCAGTGTTGTAGAAGTTCTCTTTAATTGTGTGCCTCTGGGGTGGTTGTTGTATGTCATGAGGTCATAATATGACTCGCAACCACAACAACTACTATTTTCCAGTACGTATTCATGTGGGTGAATGACTGGCTGATTGACAAGAATATTCGTCATGCGGACACTATTACTTCATTTATCGTATGGCTTATTTTTATTACTCTACTTCAAAGATTTACAATACGAGTATTACTTTAAACTTTGTCACTACACACTAAACATTGTCTCAGCTCTCAGGTATAACCAATTCATTTCACCGATACCACATTTTTTTACTGCAGACACAGACACAAGATTCATTATTTACATAAACATAACTTTAATATTAACACTAATCACTGCACAACAAAACAGAGTGTCACAAGCACTGTCACTAGGAGAGTTGACCAGCAGCTAGTATTTAATTTGCCTGTTACCGTGGTTTGACAATCTTCCTGGCGAGAAGTCTTCGTTATGTGGAATAAAGGCATAACTCGTATTTATTTGTAAGGTTCTGCAGTCTTCTGAGGTTTGCATATTCAACGCTTTTTTTTCCTCCACACTTAAGCTCTAGGTATTTTTTTGCATCCCGTTTAATTGGAGCTTGGTTTTCTTTTCGTTCTAGTGTTTTATTTATTAAAAGTTTATGTAGCATTTTTAACGTCTATATTGTTAATATCGTTCGCCTATTCAAGCCCATCTGGCGTGGCGTGAATCCATAAAATCTGGACATTTCAAGGAAGTGCATTCAGGCGCAGCTACCTAGAAACCGATCATTTTTTGCGTTCTTTTGTTTTGGTTTAAGCAGATGTATCGCTATTCATTGTTTGCACATTGTTTGTCTCCCGCGTAATTTATTCTCGCTCGAGTCATCTTATTGTCGAACTTTGCTTATTACATTATTGGCAAATTTTCGTAGTTTTAATAGATATAGGTTCACGGTGTTTCACTCACTACCACAGTTCAGCCCAGTTTCAGTCTCGTTGAGCCCCTATCCACTACTCATTGTGTTATATAATATTGGCGGCGCCTAGCGAATTACTTGTATAACTGATCTACATAGATTTCATTTATCAATTAATCTGTTCTGTAGGTCTCAGGTGTAAAATATTATTACTTATAAGTGCCAAATATTACTAACACAGGTATTATGATCCACCACATATATGTATGACACTGCCGAAGCGTCTTAAACACGAGCTTATTACGGGGTTCATTCCAGTGCGTGAGAAAATTAAGTGTTTGGTAATTGACACACTGTAATCTAACGTAAAATCTTACTAAGTTAACAAAGGCACTGAAGGCAACATTGAATACAATAAATACAAAAATTAAATATTGAGTACGTATATATTACCCCTACGTTCACCTTATCTTATGATATGGGCCAGTAGTTTGGTCTCTAATTATGTAACCCGAACTGCTTCATTAAGGAAGTATACCTACTACCTAAAAAGTAATATGGAATGCTCTCACCCGGGCCTGTCACGGCTGTGATGTTGATTCTGCCGCGTTGCTGCGCGTAACCGCTACCCGTTAGAGGCGCACGCACTGGTTTTACTTTACGCGCCTCATACTTAGATGGACTGAACCCGCGTAATATTCGCGTAACACACTACACTTTTCTATAATTTGGCACTTATTGGCGATCTCAAGAAGATGAGATGGGTAAATCGCTGGGACTACGGGGCGCGGCGCTCGCACATCTGGGCTTTCGCTATTGTTTTGAAGGACCGCATTGTGTAGTTTTATGGCGTAACGAGACATCGGGGAAGGGTCCCAAAACAGCGTCCGCTCGCAACGGCTGTTCAAACAGAACTCCTTGTACGGGATACCCATGAAATTGAATATTTATTATAAGTTCTTTATTTCAATGCCATGACTGTCCTGGGTTCGTATCCCGGGAAGGGCAAATATTTGTGTGATCAGCATGAATATTTGTTTATTTGTCTTGGATGTTTTATATGAATTTTTATCTATTACATATATCGTCGTATAGTCCAGTGTCTTTCAACCTGTGAGTCGTGACCCCCCCGCGAAGCTTCGTTAAATGGGTCGCGGCTACATTAATCTTGTAAGTTTAAATATGTAGGGTTTTGATACTTGTAAAATAGAAACTATAAACCTAATAACAGCGCAGAGTGAGGGGTCGTGAAATATTTACTTAAGCCGAAAATTGACAGACACACGGCGCGACGTAGCGCCGCGGTCGCGCCGCGTGACCGCGACACATGTTAGCGACGTCAAACAGACTGCGTCCCGCCGGCATCGCGCCCCGCTTCTGTCGCGCCCCGCTTCTGTCGCGCCCCGCTTCTGTCGCGCCCCGCGCCGCGCGGCCCCTTGCGTTCGCGCGCGCGATGAGGGCGTGTTGAGAGCGCGAGGCCGGCGCGATCCGCGCGCGCCCTGTTTGAACGGGCATCGCGTCGGCATCACGCGGCGCGATGAGGGCGTGTTGAGAGCGCGAGGCCGGCGCGATCCGCGCGCGCCCTGTTTGAACAGGCATCGCGTCGGCATCACGCGGCGCGATGAGGGCGTGTTGAGAGCGCGAGGCCGGCGCGATCCGCGCGCGCCCTGTTTGAACGGGCATCGCGTCGGCATCACGCGGCGCGATGAGGGCGTGTTGAGAGCGCGAGGCCGGCGCGATCCGCGCGCGCCCTGTTTGAACGGGCATCGCGTCGGCATCACGCGGCGCGATGAGGGCGTGTTGAGAGCGCGAGGCCGGCGCGATCCGCGCGCGCCCTGTTTGAACAGGCATCGCGTCGGCATCACGCGGCGCGATGAGGGCGTGTTGAGAGCGCGAGGCCGGCGCGATCCGCGCGCGCCCTGTTTGAACAGGCATCGCGTCGGCATCACGCGGCGCGATGAGGGCGTGTTGAGAGCGCGAGGCCGGCGCGATCCGCGCGCGCCCTGTTTGAACAGGCATCGCGTCGGCATCACGCGGCGCGATGAGGGCGTGTTGAGAGCGCGAGGCCGGCGCGATCCGCGCGCGCCCTGTTTGAACAGGCATCGCGTCGGCATCACGCGGCGCGATGAGGGCGTGTTGAGAGCGCGAGGCCGGCGCGATCCGCGCGCGCCCTGTTTGAACGGGCATCGCGTCGGCATCACGCGGCGCGATGAGGGCGTGTTGAGAGCGCGAGGCCGGCGCGATCCGCGCGCGCCCTGTTTGAACAGGCATCGCGTCGGCATCACGCGGCGCGATGAGGGCGTGTTGAGAGCGCGAGGCCGGCGCGATCCGCGCGCGCCCTGTTTGAACAGGCATCGCGTCGGCATCACGCGGCGCGATGAGGGCGTGTTGAGAGAGCGAGGCCGGCGCGATCCGCGCGCGCCCTGTTTGAACAGGCATCGCGTCGGCATCACGCGGCGCGATGAGGGCGTGTTGAGAGCGCGAGGCCGGCGCGATCCGCGCGCGCTCTGTTTGAACAGGCATCGCGACGGCATCACGCGGCGCGATGAGGGCGTGTTGAGAGCGCGAGGCCGGCGCGATCCGCGCGCGCCCTGTTTGAACAGGCATCGCGTCGGCATCACGCGGCGCGATGAGGGCGTGTTGAGAGCGCGAGGCCGGCGCGATCCGCGCGCGCCCTGTTTGAACAGGCATCGCGTCGGCATCACGCGGCGCGATGAGGGCGTGTTGAGAGAGCGAGGCCGGCGCGATCCGCGCGCGCCCTGTTTGAACAGGCATCGCGTCGGCATCACGCGGCGCGATGAGGGCGTGTTGAGAGCGCGAGGCCGGCGCGATCCGCGCGCGCTCTGTTTGAACAGGCATCGCGACGGCATCACGCGGCGCGATGAGGGCGTGTTGAGAGCGCGAGGCCGGTGCGATCCGCGCGCGCCCTGTTTGAACAGGCATCGCGTCGGCATCACGCGGCGCGATGAGGGCGTGTTGAGAGCGCGAGGCCGGCGCGATCCGAGCGCGCCCTGTTTGAACAGGCATCGCGTCGGCATCACGCGGCGCGATGAGGGCGTGTTGAGAGCGCGAGGCCGGCGCGATCCGCGCGCGCCCTGTTTGAACAGGCATCGCGTCGGCATCACGCGGCGCGATGAGGGCGTGTTGAGAGCGCGAGGCCGGCGCGATTCGCGCGCGCCCTGTTTGAACAGGCATCGCGTCGGCATCACGCGGCGCGATGAGGGCGTGTTGAGAGCGCGAGGCCGGCGCGATCCGCGCGCGCCCTGTTTGAACAGGCATCGCGTCGGCATCACGCGGCGCGATGAGGGCGTGTTGAGAGCGCGAGGCCGGCGCGATCCGCGCGCGCCCTGTTTGAACAGGCATCGCGTCGGCATCACGCGGCGCGATGAGGGCGTGTTGAGAGCGCGAGGCCGGCGCGATCCGCGCGCGCCCTGTTTGAACAGGCATCGCGTCGGCATCACGCGGCGCGATGAGGGCGTGTTGAGAGCGCGAGGCCGGCGCGATCCGCGCGCGCCCTGTTTGAACAGGCATCGCGTCGGCATCACGCGGCGCGATGAGGGCGTGTTGAGAGCGCGAGGCCGGCGCGATCCGCGCGCGCCCTGTTTGAACAGGCATCGCGTCGGCATCACGCGGCGCGATGAGGGCGTGTTGAGAGCGCGAGGCCGGCGCGATCCGCGCGCGCCCTGTTTGAACAGGCATCGCGTCGGCATCACGCGGCGCGATGAGGGCGTGTTGAGAGCGCGAGGCCGGCGCGATCCGCGCGCGCCCTGTTTGAACAGGCATCGCGTCGGCATCACGCGGCGCGATGAGGGCGTGTTGAGAGCGCGAGGCCGGCGCGATCCGCGCGCGCCCTGTTTGAACAGGCATCGCGTCGGCATCACGCGGCGCGATGAGGGCGTGTTGAGAGCGCGAGGCCGGCGCGATCCGCGCGCGCCCTGTTTGAACAGGCATCGCGTCGGCATCACGCGGCGCGATGAGGGCGTGTTGAGAGCGCGAGGCCGGCGCGATCCGCGCGCGCCCTGTTTGAACAGGCATCGCGTCGGCATCACGCGGCGCGATGAGGGCGTGTTGAGAGCGCGAGGCCGGCGCGATCCGCGCGCGCCCTGTTTGAACAGGCATCGCGTCGGCATCACGCGGCGCGATGAGGGCGTGTTGAGAGCGCGAGGCCGGCGCGATCCGCGCGCGCCCTGTTTGAACAGGCATCGCGTCGGCATCACGCGGCGCGACCGCGGCGCTGCGTCGCGCCGTGTGTCTGACCAAGGCTTTACTGTAGGGGTCGCGCCATGAAAAAGGTTGAAAAACACTCCCATTACACAAGCCTTATTGAGCTTACTATGGGGCTAGTTCGATTTGTGTAAGATTGTCCCTTCATATTTATTTATATCTATTAATAAATATATCGACGTGTACTTATCACCAGGAATCAAAGTATTTCTAGCACGGTAACACTAAAGTGAGCTATGGAGTCGTTGTAAGCATTAAAATTAAATTTTTACTCATACTCATCCTCATTAATTTAAGGCATGTATTTAACGCGGCGACAAATTAATCTGATTTAGGGATTTATAAAAAATTAAAGGGGGTAGCAAAAATAATAAGTTGGCGACTAATTGCGGAGACTAGTATAAAGTAAAAAGTTGCAGCTAAGTAATCAATTTTTGGCTTTGTTTCAATATAAACTAGCATCGAGTTATTGTTTTGGCGACTGAATTAACTAATTAAGCGGAAACATGACAGCGGATAAAAAGTTGAAAATGGCCTACTCTAATTGGTCAATGGAGATTGCATATAAAATAAATCAAAGTCATAAAAAAAATACTTTGTTCGACACTTTAAGAGCTTTAATCAAAGTTGAAAATTGCATGTATAAATAATAATTTTGGCCCGTATTTCATTTGCCCGAATGTTAAAAAAGTCGGTTCTGGCGCTTCGCCGGCCGCTACCGCGGCACGCTCGCTTCGCTCGCTCGGCTCGCGCGCTTAGCAATAAAAATAGAAATAGCAAATAAAAAAGTTTGGATATCACTTGATGAGACGACAGACTTTTTAGGTAGATACGTGGTCCATTTTTTAGTGATTTTTTTTAGTGGGTGCAACTCTTTCCCAAAAAACTTATTTAGTGGCCTGCAAAGTGCTAGCAGCAGTGAATGGGGAGACTATTGCTAAATTCGTAACAGACTGCTTAAAAATATGTAGGGTGAATCCTATGAAAATCAACTCGATAATGTGCTTCTATTATGTACTGATACCGTTGCATACCTAGTCGGTCCTTAAGTTCTGTCACAAATGTTTTGCCGCATAGTAAATGATACCAAGTATGTTTTTATTTAATGCTATATATGGTTTGATAGCTCATTAAATACTGATAAATTAGAACGATTATTGGATTTAAATGCTTAAAGCCATATTACACAAATGCTAGTTTCTTCAGAAATTTTGCACTTTTTTAGCCAGTCAAAAACACGGACGTGATTCACTGATCTTTTTCCCATGATTCTTAAAACCTTACAAACTTACATGAGATTTTAGTCAGAACCCCTCCCTGAACCCTCCCTCATTTGAAGCATAAGATAAGTAAGTCTGGATAAAACTAATTTTCATATTCACATTTTACGTAGTGTACTTGTTGCCGACAAGATCAAAAGTACGCGTTTTTCTGAAAACGTAAAAAGTACGTAAAGTTCTCGATGGGAGCAGTTGGAATTGAAAGCTAACAGAAAATCAAATGCTAGTTGCTAAGCATGGTCTAAAATCGAGATTTCAGAATAAATAAATAAAACCTTGTTTGGTCATCTGGAACACTGTTATTGTATTAAATTTGTTAAAGTGGTATTTCTGTCAGATGCGGCGTGTTTTGGGTTCACGATTGCCTCAAGTTACAAGGCTTTTTTGCCATATTGAGATAATTTTTCAAAATGTATTGTATTGCAATTTGATTCGTATAAAATAAGCTTTTTAATCATGTATAATAAAACTAAGAAAAAGTTTATTGCTGAGTTTTATCTATCAAAAACCTTGTGACAGAACTTAAGGACCGACTAGGTATATGTTGAAGGCGGGGCGAATTTAAAAAAGTGTCTTACCCAAAATGAAACATGTTAGATGCTTAGCTCATGCTCTGCATCGGGTGGCAGAGCAAATAAGATGTCAATATCCGGATGTAGACACCCTGATCGCTAACTTGAAAAAAGTATTTTTAAAGTCGCCTATACTTCGTTTTTTTTAGCATTAGAGAGACCTTTGCAGAACAAGATATAAGGTTTTTTATCGGGCACACTCTGCGGATCGAACAGTGAATACGAGTTAATAAATATCACGTATTTATTATCATGTTTTAGTAATACATACATTACTCAGTGTTGTAAACAGATAAGTAACATAACATTAGTTAATTTATATTCTAAGATGAAAAGATAAGAATTTTAATAATTTGCTTTTGCAATTTTTCATGGAAAGGTTGTACATTAAAAAACCTAAAGAGGCAGAGTTCTCACACAATTTTTAAACGTCACTGTCACTATCTGTAATTCACTCATGTGGGTTTTTCATTCGAGTTCATATTGTTTTCGGTTGAGTCGGTTATGATTTCTATTGCTGTAAGCTTACTTAACGCATTCACTGCCACCTCCTTTTCCTGGGCATTCGCCAGGTGCCACACTTTTTAAAATGTACTTTATGTAATGCACTTTACGTAATTACGAACGCGTCTGTGCGTCGATGGCACACGGTGAAAGTCACTGGAACGCACATACGCGTCGGTGGCAGTGAATGCGTTAAAGATTGTTGTTATCGTTTTTTGTTGAATTTTGTTATTAGTTGTTGATCTATTTAGATATTTTGTTTGTTGGTGCACATTTACAATGTATGAAGCCGAGGCTGGCCCGAGTGGGCTACAGAAGTCGCAGCCGGTTCCGGCTAATGTTTTTTCATCTCCAAAGAAGAAAAGGCAAAACCAGAATCCTCTGACTGCCAGTGAAAAGCGGAAACGGGTGGTGAATATTTACAAATGAGTGTCAGAAATGTGCCAAAGAAAGGAGTATCCCACTAAATCGGACCGTGTGAAAAAGACTGCCGAGACTGCTGGCATATCGTTGGCTACGGTATACAACATTTTAAAAGAAAATATATGCGTTCAGCTATCGGTAAATATCAAATGATATGTACTCGTATGTACATAAGTTCCGAGAAGTTCAGTGGTATCGGTCGAAATCGAAGAAGGAAGGTTTACGACCACTGCTTCTTTGTTTACCCGTTTGACAGATAATTCTAATCTTAAAAAAAACGAAGTATAGTAGAGTGCAACTGTTAAAGGAAATTTATCCAAATTTGCCATTACCTCCTAAGCCAGTAATTACAAGGTGGGGGTACCTGCCTCGCTGCAGTGTCTTACTATGTTAAGTACTTTAATGAAATAAATACGGTGGTGTCACAATAGAGAATATTCATGTTATTTTTTTATTTTTTTTTAATTATTCTATAAGTAATTATATATCCGGAAAAAAATATAACACTCGCACAATTTTATTAAATAAGCAAAAAAAAATCAATTAAAACTACTATCATTTTCGGACGATTAAAACGCCACCATTTTGGCGCGCTCATTTAGTGGCGTCACCGTGCACTAAGAATAAATTAACAACGAAGTGTTAGATTAACATTTTTAATAAAAGTGGGTGATTATTAAGCTTATAAGATCAACTTATTGTAATGGAAGAGCACACAAAAGCTTATTATAAATATTGTATTGTCCCTATGTGTGAAAATAACATTAAAACTGCACCTGACAAGATATATTTTCATATGCCCAAAGATGCAAATATAAGGAAAAAGTGGTGTAAGGCGATGAAGAGAGATGATGTATCGTGCTTGAGTAGTTTATACTGTTGTGAAGATCATTTCGACGTGAGTATAGCTATGTATATAGCTAAAATCTTTTTTATTAGTACTCGCGAACAATATAAACAATAACCTAACCTAAAAATTTAATTACATACCTATTCATAAAACTGTTCAGATTCACAATTTTTTTTGTTACTAATGTTACAAATATTATGATTTTTGTTGATCAACAGCTGACTACGAGTGTTGATTTCGATCACCAAACGTTTTAGCTAAGTTTCTTTGTTCGCACTGTGTTGATAAGTTCTATTCTATTCAATTTAAGTAATTCTTTTTACTGAGTAACGTACCTACATACATTTGTTTTATTTATAAGCCTTGACGAAAAGTTGTTCTCAACATTTAACATTCCTAATTAGTAACATAACTTTGATTATATAATATATATATGTACTAGTTTTTTATTCCACTTATTTAAGAAATACACCTATTTGAAGTAGTTTAAAAGTCTACCTATTTTGACTACATAATATTATTTCTTCTTTTCAGATTGAAAAATATACAGAAAATTATATTAAATACAAAATAACGGATATCAAAATTTATCAAATATCTAACTTATTTACCTTGCAGCTTTTACTCCTCTTAGTTCAGCGGACGTAAAGTCACAATTATTTGCGAAGTACGTCGTCATCATGAACACATCAATTTTAGGCAGATTATCCGACTGCGCCTTGACAAAACCGCTTTCAGTCATTGTGGCGACTTGGCGAGTCTTCTTTAACAAGGAGTCTGAGTGATTTCAGTTCGTAATTCCCAAAAAACACTAATAAACAGCGGCAAAACAATTCAATATTCATACAAGCGACCTGTCAGCAGTAGACACCGAGTGAACGGTGACGTCACATTTCGCTCCGCCAATAGCGTTGCGTTTTGGAAATGCGCGAGGGAATTTGAAAAATACTACTTTTAAATAATTAAATTGATCAATAGAAACATGATACTTTGTTAAAATAATCATGTGTGTATATTTCTTTAGCAATAAAGATTACACATAATTTTTTTTGTGCATATCTAAATCACATGCATATTCCCTATTAAGATCATCAGATGCAGTTTCTATTAAAAAGGTTAAACAAGTGCTTAAAAAAGCCAACATGAAAAAATTATTAGATTTTATTCATGAAAATTTTCATATTATCGAGGTGGTTTTGACTCGTTTACAGGAACATGATAAATATGTCATCGATGCCTTAATCGATTTTGATCAAGTTAGGATGGTCATAAATTGGTCTACTAATTTGCCCATTTAAACCAAACTTGAGGCGGTCATGTCTCGAAATCCGGATCTAGAAACTATAACAGAATACGCAGAAATTATTTCAAAAGAAACTGCATCTGGTGACATTTCGTTTTATAAATTTGCCCCGCTGACATCAGTAGATGTTGAAAGGTCATTTTCTACATATAAATGGATATTAGACGTCAAAAGAAATAGATTGACAATAGAAAATATTGAAAAAAATATGGTTTGCTACTATAATTCCAAGGAGAGTAAGGAACGAAAGATGTGAAATATAGTAGTTTATGTGACTGTACATAATGAAGGACATTAAACACGAGTGTGATCACACGTGTGTGTTAATGCCTAATTATGTACAGTTACATACACTTCTTTATCTATCCACATATCATAAGCCTCCACGATGCATTCAGGAGCCGCGTATTATGACCGGCATCGCGGCATTGTTTTCTGGCAGCTGTCATAGTTTTTTCTTAATTCAGAGACAAACTAGAGTCGGATCCAATTGTCATATCATTCGATATCTTACTTACGTGCGACATTTGTCAAATTTGTATGCAAATTGACAATTCATTTCGAACTAAACGTCATCTCGACTGATATTAGAATAGAGGTCAAATCAAACTTTTTTGATTTCAGAGATGTTCCAAATTTGAATGAAATGATATAATCGAAATCGATGTTATTATTTAGCAATAATAACATTTTCACAGATAAGAAATTAGTTCTAACAAAACAGTCTATTATTATGGTGGCCATAATGTGCGGTTCTTGAACGCATCATGGAGGGTTTATGATATTTGGATAGATAAAATAACTAATATAATAATGTTAATTTAATAAAGTGATGTTAATGTTTCGTGTTTTGTTATATAGTTGTATTATTGTAACTTATATTATAACTGTTAACCGAAAGTAAATGAATGGTGTATTTACAATGACTATTTTTTAGAGTAGGGGAATCTCAAGTCTTATCCATGTTATGTACAATGTTTAAGGTCATTTACCCGAAATGGCACTACTACCCATTCCGATCATTACACATAACCAAACATAACATAAGTTTTATGAGCTTACTATGAGACTAGTTCGATTTGTGTCGAGTGTCCCCCTATACAACGTGTCCCAAAACTCAACGATAAGCCGGCACCAGAGGATGGAGCTGCTTATGATTAGTCGAGAAAAAATAAGGAAAAAAATATATCTAAATATATAAAATAAAATATATCTACCACGTGTCCCAAAACTCAACGATAAGCCGGCACCAGAGGATGGAGCTACTTATTTAGATATATTTTTTTCCTTATTTTTTCTCGACTAATCATAAGCAGCTCCATCCTCTGGTGCCGGCTTATCGTTGAGTTTTGGGACACGTTGTATGTAAATTACATACTTGAATCGGTATTCATCTTTGCAGGTACAGTCGTCTACAAAGATAGGTATGTTTTAATGTTACAAAATGATGTATGTACATCTTATTATTATGGTAGTAAAGTCTATGTATACATATTTTTGTAACATCGTATGGATTTCTTTGTAGTCGACTGTACATCATTCATCAAAAGAGGGAACTATTTGAGAAAAATAATTGATCTAATAACGCAATAAGCGTAGTTTTTTCAATATGCGAGCAGGTACAGTTCGCCATCACATACATCGGAGCAAACAAGCAACTCACAAAACATCTGAACACAACTCTATTTTCAAGGCATTAGGGTGCATGTTTAGATATTTTTGAACACCCGGTAGTGTACAGATGTATGTGATGGCGACTGTACATAGTAGTCAAGATACAAACAATTTTTCAATTAGGCTTCTACATTAATAACGAGCCTAACGAGGGCTCATGGACAGCTAAAATCGGAACTCTCTTCATCATTATCATTAGCATTATGATTACCATAATATTATCATAATGCTAATCATATTCATATATATTTATAATCGACGATCTATAAAAAATAGTGACGTCGTTTCAAAAAATTACATTTGTATATACTACTTATTTAGTATTTAGCATAGAGCAAAATGACCCATTCATTTTAAGGCGCTCTTATTAGACGATATTTAGGTATTTGCGGAGGTGAGGCAGACGGAGCGGGAGACGCGCGTCCCGCGCACCCCGCTAACGGCCTTATTCTGTTGGCATCCGTATTCGGCTCGTTTTTGCGGATCATACGATCAAATGTTTGTCTTCTTGAATAATTGTTTTATTTTTCAAATCTTGGTTGATTTGTGTAAGATTGTCCCCAAATATTTATTGTTTATTTATTTATATCTATTTTTATAGAAAATATGGAATAATAGGTAGTTACAGTTCTTAAGTCCATCGTAGTATGATGACATCAATTATGGACACTTACTTTCCAAAGATATGTTAGTATAGATTTCTTCATCATCAATCCACCTATCGTTTTCCCAGTTCCTAGGTGGGTGCTTCCGTTTTCCAAATACGTAGAACTGATAAAATAATAGTACATCTTCACTTCCTAAGGGTGAACGTCACCAATTATGGATTGTACTAATATATTACAGTTTTTTTTAAACCGAAATAAAATCGATTATTTCTAGGTAAAGTTATAGCGCCGGTTAACGCCCGCTTAAGAAACCATCAAAAATAATAAACAAATAGCTATGTTCATCTATTTATCTCCTGGCAAATTATATTGTTACCATAATTATTACCTTTGTTACATAAGTATGACTGACTGATCAAAAACTGTATAATTAGACCACTGTTAGTCAGAAGAGCATTTTATTATACAGGGTGGTTATTTTAAGACCAGCAAATTCTTCAGTACATGACTATGTCTATTAAAAAATGTAATTTGACCAAACATCATATAAAAAGAACAAATTTATTTTGTCTCTTAAATACCTAAACGTGTTATGTCACTGCGCTCGCGCGGCGCGTGCTGCCTACCATGCTACCTCGACCAGCGGCCACACCGCGATGGACCTTGATACTCTCAACAAGCCAACAAGATTGGACTTACACTTGTTACTTGGCTCTATACTCCAGGCAAAATACGGTTTCGAAAATCATTAATTTATAATAGCGTTTTTTTGTATATTTCATTTTTAATCGTTATTCTAAGATGCTTTACACAAGAATCCAACAAATTTTCCAACCGGAAGTAATTATATCAATTTAAATTAAGCTTTAATTGTCTTTTTTTGTTTGATTTATATATATTTTTTAAAGCAAATGTAAATTAAGGTAAAAGCGTCCTCGATCTCATGCCATTTTTCTCGGTCTTTAACCAACTGCATCAAGCTAGGTCCGGCGACCTCAGTTATGTCATTGATCCAACGTCTTCGTCGTCTACCTTTCCTTCTTTTGCCTTTCGACCCTGACCAGTTTGTTGCTTCCAGTGCCCATCTTTTCTCCTAATATCTGGCGATATATGGCTTTTACCCGAATGGGGTCCATATAAGAAAGAAAAAATGGCATAAATCTTTTAGATTTAGTAAATATGTACTAACACAAACAATATGGAATAAATAAAGCTTAAATAAATATATATATAAACTAGCTGTTGCCTGCGACTTCGTCCACGTATAACATGTTATCGTCTAAATGTTTGTTTAAGAAATTTAAATGTTTGTTTAATAAAAAAAAAATTGAAATTAGTTTTGTACAGTCAGCATCAGATAGTTAGTAGCAGCCTAGGTAACCAAATATATCGCAACACGTCTTTATTACTATAGGAGTAAGGATGTGTTACGATATATTTGGCTACTTTGGCTGCTACTAACTATGTGACGCTGACTGTACCTAGTCTTTTAGTAAACAGCCTAAAACCGAAGAAACAAATATCTCTTTATTTCAAAATGTCTTGCTCTCTATACAAACTTAGAACCCTCTATGAACTCTCATAGTAAATAGTCTGAAACCGAAGTTACAAATTTCTTACTTTAAAAATGTCTTGCTCTCTATACAAAATTCGAACCCCCTTTTAACCTTCTTAAGTGATGAGTTAAAAAAACGCTAAAATAAGTTTTGTAGTATTTTTGCAAACATTCTAAAACCGAAGTTACAAATCCCTTACTTTAAAAATGTCTTGCTCTCCATACAAACTTTGAACACCCTTATAATCCCCTTTAGGGGATGAATTGCAAAAACGCTAAAATAAGTTTTGTAGTCTAAACATGCTAAGTTCGAAGTTACAAATCTCATACTTTATAATTTTATTGCTCTCCATACAAACTTTGAACGCTTCAGGGAAAAATTAAAAATAAAACACTAAGTTTTTTTATTCTAATAGGTTAGTATTTTTTCTACAAAATATCAAGCCTCTAGCTAAAAAAAGTGTTTCCCATACGAACCTTGCACCGCTTTTTAACCCCTTAAGGGGTGAATTTTCCAAAACGCTGCTTGTACTTTTTTTGTATTTTAATGTAATGTAAAAGGTACTTAATCTTTCTACAAAGTTTTAAGTTTCTACCTAAAAAAAAGTTTCCCCCATACAAACATTGCACCTCTTTATCCCCCTCTTAGCGGGTGGAATTTTCCAAACCACTGAAAGTAATTAACCTGTATATTTGTATTCTAATAAATAATCTTTCTACACAATGTCAAGTCTCTAGCTAAAAAAAAAGTCCCCTCCATACAAAATTTGCACCCCTTGTTAAGCCCCTTAGGGGCAGAATTTTCCTAAACGTTGAAAGTTGTGAACCATTTTTTTAAATCTCTTAACACTGCCTTCACTGTATATCCTAGAAGTAGGTATTTTTGTCAAGACCAATCCAAGCATGTTCAGTAACGTTTCAGAAGGCAGCAGATTTCCGACACGTAAACAATACCATAAATTGAAAACTTTGCAGGGTAGCAACAACACAGCCAGCGCTAATCAGAGGTGGAATCTTGGGAATGGCACCAAACATTTTCAATAAAATTCCAGACCGAATTAAACACTGGATATTAATAAATTTAAAAGACAATTGACTTCATATTCAGATTCAGATTCAGATTTGTTTATTATCATAATTTTACAATTGAAATCATAGTACAATTAATATACAGATAAAAATGTGTTAAAATTATGACTTGTCAGTTACAATAAAATACAATAGATGTGTACAGTTGTGTACAGAATTGTTATTATTTGTAAATAGTTTAATAATACTCATACTCATAGCATAATGCTATTACATAAAATAGAGAAAGAAAACATAAAACAAATATTAACATCAAGCTTTTAAGATCTTGTTATTTAGTCATTTGAAAGAAATTCTTGTAAACTATACAGTGTTTTTTCAAGCAATAGTTGTTTTGCATGGAAGCGAAAAGAGTTGTCGTTCGTTATGGTTTTAAGGTTTAAAGGACTTCGGAAGTTTTGTGCCTATTCTAAGCCTGGGCGAGGTTGTTTTGAAGTGGATACTTCTTTGCTCGCGTTCTTGTATAGGGGTACAGTTCAAAATGTATCACGTGACTTCCGGAATAACTTTTTGTAGAGAAGCCTAATCTGATTTCAAATAATTGTTTGTTACATGTTTTAATCCTTCTTTATTTGCCATTAGTTGTTAATCACAAAATGTTATTTAGTTTATGTGACGGGCATGAAAACTATGCTGACATGACCGCCATTTTCAATGCCTCGCGAGTCAAACGAGCTACGTCAGTCAATGTTGCTATATATACCGATTTATCTGTGCTTATACAGATTTTAGTGAATTAATGCAGATATATATTTTACGGGGACAGCCAACAAAAAAGTATCCACTTAAACTTAATTAACGGTTGTATCTCCAACACAACCCGCTTCTTTTTAAGTTATGAGCATTTCTCATTGATCTCGAACTATTTTCACCTCTCCTTTGAAATTCATTTGGATAACGTTTAACATACATCAAAACTTCCAATATATGAGTTGAAATGAAATGAAATGAAATGAAAAATGAAATGAAATGAAATGCAATGAACTGATGTTAAGATACTAAGTTTTCTTAAAAGTTCGCGACACGTGTATCTGCACTTTGCATACGCAAGTACTCTAATTGCACGTTTTTGGATCTTTAGAATACGCTCATAATCCGTACTGTTGCCCCAAAGCATTATCCCGTATGAAAGTTGAGAGTGTATGTACGCATAATACAGCTCTTTTAAGCAACTTTCTGACACAAGTGGTCTTAACTGTCTTAGAGCATAGATCCCTCTTGCTAACTTACTGCATAATGTATCTATGTGATCTTTCCATGACATTATTGGATCAATCATTTCAATCAATAGATCAATATTTGATTGAAAAGTGTTATTATACCATTAAAGATTACTTAAACGACCCTACGACATAACATGGTTCCATTCCAGACATTCCTTAGTTATAGTATTCTTTAGTTATAGTATTTTTTGAGAGTTTTTGACATGACGACATAACATGGTTCCATTCCAGACATTCCTTAGTTATAGTATTCTTTAGTTATAGTATTTTTTGAGAGTTTTTGACATGTGTTTGAAGTATTTAACACCAATCACTGTATTGACATTTTTTTTTAATTTTTATAAATATATTAGCTGGCTGAAATATTTTGTAAACCTACATTGTGGGTAATGCACAGAGGTCTTATATTTTGTATACCAACAATACTTGTAAAAGTTGTAACCTATGTTTAACAAAATAAATTGAATTGAATTGAAAGTACTTAATTTGTATTCTAATAAGTAATCTTTATGCAAAAATTTAAGTCTCTAGCTCTAAAAATAAAGTTTCCCCCATACAAACTTTACACCCCTATTTACCCCCTTTAGGGGTGGAATTTCCAAAAATCCTTCTTAGCGTTGCCTACGTTGTAAAAGGTAGTTCTGGTGTAAATTTCAAATCTCTAGTCTTAGTAGTTTCGGCTGTGCGTTGATGAGTGAGTGAGTGAGTGAGTCATATCAATAACTCCATACCGACAAAAGGTATGTTCACTTAGATAACGTCACATTTATTTGCTTTAGTGGGCTTATTTTTAAAGGGGCGTGGCGGGGGAGGCTTTCTTGGTAGTTATTTAGAGAAGCAGCGGCGGCAGAGTGAGTGCGAGATGTGAAACGGCATACTTTAGTGTTTTGTGATGGGTATCATGTGCACAAACAGCTGGCAAAGTTATGCAGCTGTATAGGGGAACACCCTGTAGTACTACGTACTTTGTACCCGACTGCCTCAGAAGGAAGTTTATGTTTTTCGAGCGTATGTATCATCATAATCGTCATATCAGCCGAAAGACGTCCAATGCTGGATATAGGCCTCCCCCAAAGAGTGCCACAATAGCCGGTCCTGCGCCACCCGCATCCAGCGGACTCCCGCGACCTTTACCAGGTCATTAGTCCACCTTGTGAGGGGCCTAACCACGCCGCGCCTTCCGGTACGTGGTTGCCACTCGAGAACCTTTCCGCCCCAACGGCCATCGATTCTACGTGCAATGTGCCCCGCCCACTGAGAACTGAAGTTTAGCGATTCGGAAGGCTATATCGGTTACCGTGGTTCTGCTGCGGATAGCCTCATTTCTGATGCGATCGCGCAGAGAAACTCCCAGCATACTTAGCCCTCTCCATCGCCCTTTGAGTGACTTTGAGCCTTCTTATGAGGCCTATAGTAAGCGACCACGTTTCCGTTCCATATGTCATCACTGGCAACACACACTGGTCAAAGACTCTCGTCTTGAGACACTGCGGAATATTGGACGAAAAGATGTGCCGTAGCGTATGTATGCATGTATGTATGTCTATGACGAAGATGAGGAAGGGCCGTGGCCTGCTGCTGGTGGAGTGGCAGGATCTTTTTCCGCACTCGTTTTTAATAGAATCTACTAAACAGCAAGTAATACTACCTAACAGTTCTACGTATTCAGGATGACTGAAGATTTTTATTGACATCTTGTCAATATGCTCCAGCTACCTATTAATACGTTTTAGGTGCGGATGTAGAAACGCTTTAATGTAGTAAATATCGCATACCTTATATTTGTTATTCTATCATTTCGAATGTGTTCTCCAGCATGTATTAGCGTTTCCTATTCCTTTAAGTATTTTTATTTACCTTGATAACTCGAAATAATTGCTGCAAAAAGGCGTATTTGCGTGCCAGGTAAACATTCACAGGTCCGTCGTCGGCAGTGGCCACGGGCGTACTAAATTGTACTCGCCACCGCGCATGCACGACGCGGACACCCGGTTTTTCAGACAAATGACCAAATGTATTGAATTATCAAACATATTGAAATTCTAAGAAGCCGGTAGATAGATCTACCAAAAAGCTACCTATCACAACAAATTTAATTGTAATGTTCCAAATAACTTTTGAGATATTTCGAGTTTGGTGGTAAAAAAGCACTGTTTTGAAAGGCAAAATCTATCGAGGTTTTTGTAAGCAATCGTGATTTTACGAAGCACGAACATAGCCAATGAACTGAAGATATACATATCAAAAATTTGGATCTCTAGCAATAGTACAAGTATACTAATAATCGGTTTGGAAAAGGCACTTTTTCGATGCGCAGCTGCATACAGCGCCTTAAGTCGACATACCGTTCGCTAGTTTCTCGACGCGTCATTAAGGTTTAAACCCATGTTTGCGTAGGTTTGAAATTGTTTAAAATAAATAGTTCTCATGGCTCAACTTCAAAATAAAATTAGAACGAAGAAATGTCGGCTTCTGCTGGTCGATGACGTAACGAATTGTACGTACCTACTACGACGGGTAGAGATCTAAATGTCACCTTTTGTATTGGGAATGTAACGTGATCAACCCTCTGGTTTGAGATTTATTTGAAATTTAAATTAGGAACGTCGATAGTTCATGCGTCCCTTGCAGTAAACCTAAAGACTATGGTTACAAAATATACCTCACGTAAATCAACTTGGCCGTGTTAACGTTGGTTTACATACCTACAGTAGGGTAATTGCACGGAGGCTAGAACGTTTTCATTGTCATTTTGTTGTAACAAGAAATTATTTCATGTTATGCATGCAATTGTTAGTATAATTTAAATTTGATGTACTCTTCTGACATGTAAAATATTGTATTTTATAAATAAACTAGCTGTTGCCCGCGACTTCGTCCGCGTAGAACATGTTATCGTCTAAATGTTTGTTTAAGGAATGAATTAAAAAAAAAACCGTAGTTACAAAAGTTTTACTTTAAAAATGTCTTGCTCTCTACATAAACTTCGAACCCCCTTTTAACCTTCTTAGGCGATAAGTAAAAAAAAAAGAAAAATAAGTTTTGTAGTCTTTCAGCAAACAGTCTACAACCGAAGTTACAAATCCCTTACATTAAAAATTACTTGCTCGCCATACAAACTTGGAATCCCCTTTAGAGCTTGAATTTAAAAAAAAAACCGGCCAGGTGCGAGTCGGACTCACGCACGAAGGGTTCCGTACCATTGTCTATAAAAAACTATTTAATTCTATGTTTTTAGTATTTGTTGTTAGAGCGGCAACAGAAATACATCATCTGTGAAAATCTCAGCTGGAACTATCACGGTATCAGTGAGATACAGCCTGGTGACAGACAGACGGACGGACGGACGGACAGCGGAGTCTTAGTAATAGGGTCCCGTTTTACTCTTTGAGTACGAAACCCTAAAAACGCTGAAATAAGTTTTGTAGTCTTTTAACAAACAGGCTAGGATCGAAGTTACAAATCTCATACTTAAAAATTTTCTGACTCTCTATACCAACTTTGAACCCCCTATTAACGCTTTTCAAGGAAAAATTAAGAAGAATAGTTTTTTTTGTTGAAATAAGAATTTTTTCTACAAACTATCAAGTATCTAAGCTCAATAAAAGTGTTTCCCATACGAATCTTGCACCCTTTTTAACCCCTTAAGGGGTGGAATTTTCCAAAACGCTGAAAGTAATTTATTTGTAAGCTTTCTACAAAGTTTTAAAAAGAAAGTGCTTTTTTTTCTGAAAGTGTTTTTTTTTATCAATAAGTAATCTATCTACACCTTTCAAGCTTTTATCTCAAAAAAGAGTTTCCCTCATACAAACTTTGCAACCCTTAGTAACCCCCTCAGAGGTGGAATTTTACGCTGAAAGTTCTTTATTTATATTCTAATAAGTAAGCTATCAAATACAAAGTTTAAAGTCTCTTGCTAAAAAAAGAACGTTGCCTCCATACAAATGTTGCACTCCCTTTTAACCCCCTTAGGGGTGGAATTTTCTAAAACACTGAAAGTTCTTTTTAGGGTTCCGTACTCAAAGAGTAAAATGGGACCCTATGACTAAGACTCCGCTGTCCGTCCGTCCGTCCATTCGTCTGTCTGTCACCAGGCTGTATCTCACTGATACCGTGATAGTTCAAGTTGAAATTTTCACAGATGATGTATTTATGTTGCTGCTATAACAACAAATGCTAAAAACAAAATAAAATAAATATTTTTATTGACACGGAACCCTTCGTGCGCGAATCCAACTCGCGCTTGGCTGGTTTTTTTGTATTTCAATAAGTAGGTAATCTTTCTCCAAACGTTTAACCTTGTATCTCAAAAAATAATTTCCCGCATACAAACTTTGCAACGATTTTAACAACCCATAGGGGTGGAATTTTCCAAAACGCTGAAAGTGCTTTATTTTTATGCTAATAAGTAAGCTTTCTACAAAGGTTTAAGTATCTAGCTAAAAAAAAATGTTTCCTCCATACAAATGTTGCACCCCCTTTTAACCCCTTTAGGGGTGGAATTTTCTAAAACGCTGTAAGGCGTTTTTTTGTATTTCAATTAGTAATCTTTCTACGAACTTTAAAGCTTCTATCTCAAAAAAGAGTTTCCCTCATACAAACCTTGCAACCCTATTTAGCCCCCTTAGGGGTTGAATTTTCCAAAACCCTGAAAGTGCTTTATTTTTATTCTAATAAGTAATATTTCCACAAAGATTAAAGACTCTAGCTCAAAAAATAAAGTTTCCACCATACAAACTTTGCAACCCTATTTAACCCCTTAGGGGTGGAATCTTCCAAAACGCCGAAAGTACTTTTTTTTATTCTAAAAAGTAAGTTTTCTACAAAGGTTTAAGTCTCTAGCTAAAAAAACATGTTTCCTCCATACAAATGTTGCACCCCCTTTTAACCCCCTTAGGGGTGGAATTTGCTAAAACGCTGAATAAGGTTTTTTTTGTATTTCAATAAGTAATCTTTCTACAAACTTTTAAGCTTCTATCTCAAAAAAGCGTTTCCCTCATACAACTTTGCAACCCTATTTAACCCCTTAGGGGTGGAATTTTCCAAAACACTGAAAGTGTTTTATTTTTATTCTAATGAGTAAGCTTTCTACAAAGGTTTAAGTCTCTAGCTAAAAAAACATGTTTCCTCCATACAAATGTTGCACCCCCTTTTAACCCCCTTAGGGGTAGGATTTTCTAAAACGCTGTAAGTCTTTTATATGTATTTCAATAAGTTTTCTTACTACAAACTTTAAAGCTTCTATCTCAAAAAAGAGTTTTTCTCATACAAACCTTGCAACCCTTTTTAGCTCCCTTAGGGGTTGAATTTTCCAAAACCCTGAATTCTGTATTCTATAAAGTAATCTTTCCACAAAGTTTGAAGACTCCAGCTCAAAACATAAAGTTTACTCCATACAAACTTTGCACCCCTATTTAACCCCTTTAGGTCGGACCCCTGTCAGGAAGTCTTCTTTTATATATATAGATAAGTAAGCTATCTACAAAGTTTAAAGTCTCTTGCTAAAAAAAGAACGTTGCCTCCATACAAATGTTGCACTCCCTTTTAACCCCCTTAGGGGTGGAATTTTCTAAAACACTAAAAGTTCTTTTTAGGGTTCCGTACTCAAAGAGTAAAATGGGACCCTATTACTAAGACTCCGCTGTCCGTCCGTCCGTTCATCCGTCTGTCTGTGACCAGGCTGTATCTCACTGATACCGTGATAGTTCCAGTTGAAATTTTCACAGATGATGTATTTCTGTTGCCGCTATAACAACAAATGCTAAAAACAAAATAAAATAAATATTTTTATTGACACGGAACCCTTCGTGCGCGAGTCCAACTCGCGCTTGGCTGGTTTTTTTGTATTACAATAAGTAGGTAATCTTTCTCCAAACGTTTAACCTTGTATATCAAAAAATAATTTCCCTCATACAAACTTTGCAACGATTTTAACAACCCTTAGGGGTGGAATTTTCCAAAACGCTGAAAGTGCTTTATTTTTATGCTAATAAGTAAGCTTTCTACAAAGGTTTAAGTCTCTAGCTAAAAGAACATGTTTCCTCTATACAAATGTTGCACCCCCTTTTAACCCCCTTAGGGGTGGAATTTTCTAAAACGCTGTAAGTCGTTTTAATGTATTTCAATTAGTAATCTTACTACAAACTTTAAAGCTTCTATCTCAAAAAAGAGTTTCCCTCATACAAACCTTGCAACTCTTTTTAGCCCCCTTAGGGGTTGAATTTTCCAAAACCCTGAAAATGCTTTATTTGTATTCTAATAAGTAATATTTCCACAAAGATTAAAGACTCTAGCTCAAAAAATAAAGTTTCCACCATACAAACTTTGCAACCCTATTTAACCCCTTAGGGGTGGAATTTTCCAAAACGCCGAAAGAACTTTATTTTAATTCCAATAAGTAAGCTTTCTACAATGTTTGAATTCTCTAGCTAGAAAAAAAATGTTTCCTCCATACAAATGTTGCACCCCCTTTTAACCCCCTTAGGGGTAGAATTTGCTAAAACGCTGAATAAGGTTTTTTTTGTATTTCAATAAGTAATCTTTCTACAAACTTTTAAGCTTCTATCTCAAAAAAGCGTTTCCCACATACAACTTTGCAACCCTATTTAACCCCTTAGGGGTAGAATTTTCCAAAACACTGAAAGTGTTTTATTTTTATTCTAATGAGTAAGCTTTCTACAAAGGTTTAAGTCTCTAGCTAAAAAAACATGTTTCCTCCATACAAATGTTGCACCCCCTTTTAACCCCCTTAGGGGTGGAATTTTCTAAAACGCTGTAAGTCTTTGATATGTATTTCAATAAGTAATCTTACCACAAACTTTAAAGCTTCTATCTCAAAAAAGAGTTTCCCTCATACAAACCTTGCAACCCTTTTTAGCCCCCTTAGGGGTTGAATTTTCCAAAACCCTGAAAGTGCTTTATTTGTATTCTAATGAGTAATATTTCCACAAAGTTTAAAGACTCTAGCTCAAAAAATAAAGTTTCCACCATACAAACTTTGCAACCCTATTTAACCCCTTAGGGGTGGAATTTTCCAAAACGCCGAAAGTACTTTATTTTAATTCCAATAAGTAAGCTTTCTACAATGTTTGAATTCTCTAGCTAGAATAAAAATGTTTCCTCTACACAAATGTTGCACCCCCTTTTAACCCCCTTAGGGGTGGAATTTTCTAAAACGCTGAAAGTTGTTTTTTTGTATTTTAATAAGTAATCTTTCTACAAACTTTTAAGCTTCTATCTCAAAAAAGAGTTTCCCCTATACAAATTTTGCAACCCTTTTTAGCCCCCTTAGGGGTGGAATTTTCCAAAACGCTGAAAGTACTTTATTTGTATTCTATAAAGTAATCTTTCCACAAAGTTTGAAGACTCCAGCTCAAAAAATAAAGTTTCCTCTATACAAACTTTTCACCCCTATTTAACCCCTTTCGGGGTGGAATTTCCAAAAATCCCTTCTTATCCGTCGCCTACGTTATAAAAGGTAGTATGGGTGTAAATTTCAAGTTTCTAGTTCCAGTAGTTTCGGCTGTGCGTTGATGATCTGTCAGGAAGTCTTCTTTTATATATATAGATAATCTGTATCTGTATCTGATGTTACAGTGACATCTAGCGGAAAATCGAGGCAACCCTACGGTATTTGACTATCTTTGATCAAATGTACTTGCGTCTCACATTTTGCATGGAGAGTGAGTGAGACGCAATGCACATAGGACAAAGATCTTGGAATACCACCCTAATAGTCAAAACTGCTTCTTTTTATGAAATGTGCAAAACGCTCCGTTAGTATGGAATTAGTAGGTTCAATTAGTTTTCTACATTAATAACGAGCCTAACGAGGGCTCATGGACAGCTAAAATCGGAACTCTCTTCATCATTATCATTATCATTAGCATTATGATTATCATAATATTATCATAATGCCAATCATATTCATATTTCATATGTACTGCTGAGCCCATCGATCGGGGCTCTCGAGATTTTGATTGGCATTTGTGAGAGGTACGTGGAGGCCCACGGTCTCAGATATAACTCTAAGAAAAGCGAGCTACTTGTATTCAAGGCAGGAAACAAAAAACCGAAATCTGCGCCACCGCTTAAACTTGGAGGAACGGAGTTGACTAAAGTCACAAAGTTCAAGTATCTGGGGCACTGGGTCACCGAGGACCTCTCAGATGATCTCGATGTGGAGCGGGAGCGTAGGGCATTGGCAGTGAGGAGCAACATGTTGGTCCGCAGGTTCGCACGTTGTACAAGGGATGTCAAAATAACCTTTTTTAAGGCATTTTGTCAGACTTTCTACATGTGTAGCTTGTGGACCAAGTGCACGCAGAGAGCTCTCAATGCCTTACGCGTCCAGTACAATAATGGTTTCAGGATGTTGTTGGGGCTGCCTCGCTTTTGCAGCGCATCAGGAATGTTTGCAGCGGCTAGAGTTGATAGTTTTCATGCTATAATTCGAAAACGAGTTTCCTCTCTGATGCGCCGTGTGCGAGGCAGCGACAACAGCCTCCTGAACACCATTGTTGATGGCTGGAATGCCCGATGGTGGAGCACTGGAACTCCGTACATGTTGTAGCTAATAATTGTATTGTCTTATTTTATTTTTAATGTGTACTTTATTTTAATGATTGTATATGAACTATATGTGGTTCGAAATAAACAAATTAAATAAATATATATTTATAATAATCGACGATCTATAAAAAATAGTGACGTCGTTTCAAAAATTTACATTTATATATACTACTTATTTAGTATTTAGCAAAGAAGCTACAATGAGCAAAATTACCCATTCATTTTAGGTCGACATACCGTTCGCTAGTTTCTCGATGTTACAGCGACATCTAGCGGGAAATCGAGGCAACCCTACGGTATTTGACTAAGGGTGGTATTCCACTCGTCAAATTTCTGTCCAAGATCTTTCATCAAATGTATTTGCGTTTACCACCGTGCACCATTAACAACTTTACGCTACAAGATGCAAAAACAATTAAATTCTTAGGTTTACATATTGATTCTTACTTAAATTGGAAGGAACAGATTAATTCGTTATGTTCTAGACTAGACCGAAAAAAAACTTCGACAATGCGTTTCTTATGACTCGGCGCTTATGGCATACCATGGTCATGTAGCAACGATTCTCAGTTACGGCCTAATCCTATGGGGTAACTCAGTAGATGTTGAAAGGGTGTTCAAGCTTCAAAAGAAATGTGTTTTTGCAATAGTAAATGCTAGAATGGGTAGCAGTTGTAAACCCATATTCAAACAGCTTAACATATTACCTTTAGCGTGCATGTACAGTACCGGCCAATAAAGAAGACGGATGTTAAAAGCACGCAAAGTTGAGTATTTACCATCTATATGGTATAAATTGTATAAAAAACATTAATTATATCCCTTATTACTTCAAAAAACCACTTTGCAACACTTTTTTTTGGGTCACTGTTGTAGAAAAGCACCACGTGGACCAACTGTTTTTGTACTGGCTACTACTGGTCGAATTTATGAAGAATGAAGTTTCGGTTGGTACCAATCGCTTCCTAATTTCGTCGCCTTTGAATTAGAAAAAGCCCAATAGAATATAGCAATTATTTTGTTTTCAATATAGTTTTATATCCAGTGTGGGTAGTACCCAGTCCCAGGCCGTGAATTCGCGGCCTCGGTAAACGTCGGGTACATTTTCGTCTCCGTGAATTCGCGGCCGCGGTAGACAACGGTACTTTCTATGCGATTTTTTTGGTACATGCTAATTCACGGCCAAAATAATGTTTACAGAGGTGATGAAACGTAATAGCCTCTTATCACGCGATAAGTGACATGATAGAGCATCCGTCCCTGGCTGACACCGTTCGATAGAACGAGACGACGCTGTCATCTTGTCACTTATCGCGTGATAAGGCCATCCATGCTACGGGGCCAGGTCAGGGCGCGTGTTTATAAACATGATTTGAGTTTATAAACAACTAACAAGTGTGGACTGGCAAGTTTCAGAAACAGTGTTTGCGGTAAACTTGTTATAAACACGTCATAAAAGTTGCCTAATGAATACGCGGCTTTATAATCAGCGTGGGTAGATACTCGCCTCGTGCGGCTCGGGCGCGGGCGTGGGCGGAGGCGGGGGCGGGGGCGGCGGCGGTGGCGGTGGCGGCGCGGCCTGCGGTGGCGGTGGCGGCGCGTCGTGCGTGGCGCGGCGCGGGCGGCGCGCGGTGAACAGGCGGCCACGCTCGCGAGCCTCGGACCGCGCATGCCGCGCGCCCACCGCCAAGTCCGAGATGTCCTCCTCCTGCACCACATATACCTATTGAGTTTTTTATCTATATAAGGATGTATATCATCGTCTAGTACAAGCTTTGCTTAGTTTGGGACTAGGTCGATTTGTGTAAGATTGTCCCCAAATATATATTTTTTTAAATAATATCCAAGAAATCAAACTAATTTTCATAGCTGAACGCCGTGATGCTGTGCCACAGATTATGCAATGAAAATTTAAAAAATATTATTTCGCGGCCTAGGCCTTCAATTTTGTATGAAATTCCTTTACAGTTCGCTAGAGTTGTTCCGCCCGAAACGTGATACTTTGAAGCCTGTTATAATAACGCACGTAATGACGACAGTTCATTGCATGTTTGAGAGAAGATGGTATTCCACTTGTCAAATAATAACTCTGTCCATTCTGAGCCAAATCTGCATCAACATTGAGTCAGTGTCATGGTAAGTAACTATAATAATATAGTTACTTACCATGACAATGACTTTTCACATTTGATGTAAATCATAGCAAAACGTGAATAATTCGAACTTACCTCACTCTCTAACGACAACCGTCTTATTTTGGAAACACCATTATTGAGCCGCATGTCTGCCATTTCCATAACTCTCCACCTGTAAAGATAACAATAATAAAGTAGATACAGATGCGGCGAAATATTGCTATGTAATCCGTTTTGTTTTCCATTATGGACATAAATATTCACAGTAAGTTAAGCCGATATTTGAATAAAAACTTGAGATATACCAACTAGTCGGGAAACACATCAGATTTATAGGCGGCGAATAGTCGGCAAAAGATACCGAATATTCGCCACGTTATGAATTACTGAAAAACACAAAAACAAACTACCAGTTTTAAATTTTAAGTATTTTACTCGAATACTCATATTCATCATTTATTGATATTAAAAAAACTACTTTGAGATGTACCGTAGTCGGGAAAGCCGACCATCCGGCCACATTTATAGTCGGCGACTAGTCAGCCACCTCAGCGCCGATTAGTTGCCAAAATCCATAGTCGGCCATCTCTAATAAAAACGTTACTTTGTATGTAGGGTAGGGGGTAAGGGGGTAAAGTCAAAGATCGCCCCCCAGAGCTCTTCGGGCAGCTAGCAGGTAATAAGGTGAGTTCGGGCTGACACTCTTGCCACTAGAGCACGGCTATCACAAGACGGCGCTCGAGCTCTCTCGATTTTTCTCGCACTATACCTCTCTTTCTAAGGGGTGTGTAATGATCGGTATAAAAACAAATTATATAATTTCATTGGATATAACTATTTTTGATATAATTTCAAAGGGTAGAATCATTCATTGTATATAATAAACGTTTGGTATAATATCAAAATATATATTTTTATTTAGTATAACTATCATTCGGTATAACGCTTATTTCTTATAACCATTATAGAGTATAATTCTTATAATTCTGTCCGACAGGGAGACCCACTGTCACCCAAGTTATTCTCAGCCGTGCTCGAAAACATCTTTCAGACCTTAAATTGGGATCAATATGGACTGAATATCAACGGAAGAAGGTTAAACCAGCTCAGATTTGCGGATGACATTGTCCTATTCGAGGAAAATCCAAAGAATCTAGAGAAAATGATACATGAGTTAAATAAAGAAAGTGAGAAAACCATGAATGTAAACAAAACCAAATTACTAACAAATTCTGACATCCACGAAATTAAAATACACAACCAACCACTTGAATATGTCGACGAATACATATATCTAGGACAGATCATCGCCCATAAAGATATGACGACCAAGGAGATCAAAAGACGGATAGCTAACAGTTGGAAGCAATACTGGTCACTGAAAGAGGTGATGAAATGCCCCAATCTCAGTAACAGTACCAAAAGGAAAGTATTTAACACCTGCATTTTGCCTTGCATCACATATGGCTGCGAAACTTGGTCACTCTCCAAACACCATAGAGAGATGCTAGAACACTATCAAAGAGCAATGGAGAGAAGCATGCTGGGAATTAAACGGCAAGACAGACACAGGAATACAGCTATAAGAGCGAAAACAGGCGTAACAGATGTACTCTCTAAGATAGATCAACTGAAATGGCGATAGACAGGGCACATGCTAAGATACAGTCAAGAAAAATGGTGCAATATTGTAACACACTGGTACCCTAGAGATGGTAAGAGGAGTAGGGGAAGGCCATACAAGAGATGGGAGGATGAGCTCAAACTGACAGCCGGTCCAAACTGGAGAAGAGTCGCGAATGATAGACAGCAATGGAAGGGGTTAGAGGAGGCCTTTGCCAAGAGGCACACTGAACTCAGAGACATAATATGAAAAAAAAAAAAAAAAAAAAAAAAAAAAAAAAAAAAAAAAAAAAAAAAAAACAAACATATATATATACAAAACAACATATAGCAAAAAAAAAAAAAAAAAAAAAAAAAAAAAAAAAAAAAAAAAAAAAAAAAATGATACATGTCCTACATTATGTATACATTCAATATGGAGTTCAGGATCAAGGGCTTATATAGATAGATAGATAGATAGAGTATAATTCTTATTTGATATACCTCTCATATTGTATAATGATCAAGCGGTATAAATTTTATGTGCAAATTTAAAAAAAGATAGACGGAGCATGACGAACCACCTAGTGAAGCCGGTTAATAACCTAACCTAACCCAACCGCCAGCGTGTCGACGTCACCCCGCTTCGCGGGGTGCCTATTTCCGCTCTAAGGGACACAAGTGAACCCTAACAGGGTGTCCACTGCAAACCCTGAAAATATTTCCCTGACTTTTCCCTGACCATTCTTTCGAATTTCCCTGACCAGAAATGTTACAAAACATCTTTTGTAGCCCTCCGAATCGCTACACTTAAGTGGCACTGGGCGAAGCACGTTGCAAGTAGAACCGATGGCCGTTGGGGCGGAAAGGTTCTCGAGTGGCGGCCACGTACCGGAAGGCGCAGCGTCGGTAGACCCCCCCATAAACGCGCGAGTCCGCCAGATGCGGGTGGCGCAGGACCGGTCATTGTAGCACTCTTTGGCGGAGGCTTATCCCAGCAGTCAGCTGATATGATAATGATGATAATTATAAAAAATCATAATTTAGATATTCAAAGCAATAATTCTGAACACAAAGGCATAACGCTACTTTACCTGCCTTGATGCGAACAATATTGGATTTTTTGAAGTTTTTGTATGGACGTCGCTCAAAAAGTAACCATATTTATGAAAACTAAACGACCTTTTAGGTATTGTTTTCAAAAATTTGTATTACTCGTAGATACGATCATCTTACCTTCAACAGCAAGTTTTAATTTAATTTTTTTTTAGACATTGTTTTCTATAAAACTATACCTTTTTTCACCAAAAATGAATTCCTGGTGTCTGTTTTAGTCAATTACTATACCCCATAAGCCGTAGCAATAATAGTTTATAGAGAAGGCCGTATCGCAGGCAAAGCCTACTTTTTCCACATTTACCTACACCTATTTTCCCGCGCTCATGGGATGAATCCGAGTTGTTCCAACATTTAAAGATAAGTACTCATTTTAGAATGCTTTTAATCCGAAGCGTACAATTTTGGTACAAAAAACACTTTTAAACGAGAGATTTTTTTAAATACTACTTATTCTGCCCTTCACAACTTTTTTCTGTAAGACTTATATGAGAATTTATTTATCTATTTCGTTATATATATATATATATATATATATATATATATATTGTTGTGATATATGACAAAAATATAAGTCATTTTTATCATCCTTAAACTTGGCATAGACACACTTGTCATATAAATAACAAATTAAGTGCTATTTCTAAAACACCAAAAAGATTGCCCCTTTGTGAGAGGCAACCACGCAACGCCAAGTGAAGTGCCAGCATCAAATGGTGGCTAACCCACACATGCCCGAGGTCGGAAACTAGTGACCTCATACTCAATCAACCAATATCAATCAAAACATCTTCCTCTCCACCTTTTGCAAGGCAATGTACCCTATCTCTCCACAAATTGGCCTTATAATATCACCTGGTCATGAAATATTTAAAACTGAATAAAAACAAAAATAATACTAACTAAGATCTATACTTACAGTAGACGGCAAACTTCGTGCGCAAATGACCTTGCCTGCGCAAAGGCGAATTGTACGTGCAAGCTGCCCCCTCATTTGCGCACGAAGTTTGCCGTCTACTGTACCTTTCTAAATTTAGTTAATGGAAAACATAATGATGATGAATCAACATATTTATAGTAATAAAATGTGTGAGTAAAAAACATATTTATAGTTCAAGATACATTTGTTGCCCCTTTGACTTTTTTATTTATATTTTTTCCTTCTAGATAGATTTTTTCCCTGACCTGTCTAGAACTTCCCTGACTTTCCCTGACCACCATGAGCTTCCCTGACTTTTCCCTGACTTTCCCTGACTTTCCAGAAAGTGGACACCCTGCCTAACTAACCTAACCCACCAATAGTACAATTATTGCGAGTGTTGGTTTTTTTTACTGCGGGGGGCGCGCCCCCCAAGCCCCCCTTTTTCTGGCTACCCTGGCTTGATTATATCAACTGTACATTAGACGGAATGAGCATTATATCCAATGTTCAATATAGCAAATATGCATTATACTTAATGTATGTTATACTAAATATTATTATATCAAATGATCGTTATATAAAATGATAATTATACCATATGAAAATATATTAAGTGTTGTTATACAACTCGAGAATTATATCAGATGAGCGTTATTGCGAGTTGCGTTACGCACCCCTTTCTAAGTTTTTTAATAAGAGAGAGACGGATAGTGCGAGAAAAATCGAGAGAGCTCGAGCGCCGTCTTGTGATAGTCGTGCAGGACATATAAGGCTCGGACAGACAGCACCGTCGCGGGCGCGCGGCGCGACATCTCCGTACAAACTGCTAGCGTGGTCAAACAGGCGACGGGTACTGTCTGCCCCAGCCTATAATGTGTATAGTTACTTGGGCGTGACGATCTCCTTGTAAGTGAGTATCTGCGGCCTGGTGGCGGCGGCCACGCTCTGCGGGATCACGATGTTGTCGATGTCGAAGGACGCGGCGCGCGCGCGGGCCTCTGTACTCGACCGGCCGCGGCTCCGACTACTGTAAATATCACAAAAATCTAAATCAAATCAATTGTATCATATCAAAAATAGTAGGTCCAAGGCAACTTTTTATTGTTATTGACCCTGTACATCTCTGACAATATTACATTAAAGCCGAAACGCACTAAAGGTCGAAACGCACAGACAGCGGTGGCGGCGCGGTGCGGTGCGGTGCGGAGGCGGTACCGGTTGTAATGTTCGAGCTAATATGAAAAGGTCCGCACAGTTAGAACACTACAACCGGTACCGCCTACACGCCGCGCTGCCACCGCTGTCAGTGCGTTTCCAGCTAAAAGGTCGCACACGTAACCGCTCGGCACCGGACCGGCGCCGCCTCAACTCAAGCTAAATCTCAAATATCAACAAACGCGATTGTGTGTGAGCGGATCTGAAGGAAAACATTAAGTAGTTTATCTATCCAAATATCATAAACCCTCCATGATGCGGTCAAGAACCGCACATTATGACCACCATAAAAACAGACCGTTTCGTTAGAACAAATTTCTTATCTGTGAAAATGTTATTATTGCTAAATAATAACATCGATTTCGACAATATTACATACATACATATAATCACGCCTCTTTCCCAGAGGGGTAGGCAGAGATCACGGAATCTTCATTTGCTACGATCCTGACAAACCACTTTCGTTTCATTCACTTTCATAACATTTCTCATACACGCTCGTCGGTTTAGGGTACTTTTGACCTGGCCTTTTCGACAATATTATTTCATTTAAATTTCGAACATCTCTGAAAAACAAAGAAATTTGATTTGACCTCTATTCTAATATCAGTCGAGATGACGTTTAGTTCGAAATGAATTGTCAAGTTGCATACAAATTTGACAAATGTCGCACGTGCGTCTGCTGCGCCATGTTTTCGGTGTTTGCAAACATCTAACATGTTATCCGTCAGTTTCGGCAAACAAATAGGGTATTGTTTTGATTGGCAAAACATTTTTGACATTAAAAAAACACGAAAACATGGCGCAGCGGACGCGGCTTTAGAGCTGACTCTAGTTTGTCACTGAATTAAAAAAAAAAACTATGACAGCTGCCAGAAAACAACGCCGCGATGCCGGTCTTAACCCTTTGTATTCCAGCATTCCGGTGTACGAAGGCCTGGTCTCCCAACAACATACATGTATGTCGGCATGTGTGGTCCCATTGGTCCAGCTGTCAGACCTGGATAATGAACCGTGGTGTATTTTGTATATAAGATTCATTTTCATTTGGGTACATGTGGGTCATTGGGATTCCAGGGTAAAAAAAATGACCCACATGTGGGACCTGCCGGCGGAGTCACATGTGAGTCGTTGGGAGACAAAGGGTTTATGCGGCTCCTGAATGCATCATGGAGGCTTATGATATGTGGATAGATCTTTTTTTTTTTTTTTTTTTTATTGGAATCAAAAAAAAAATACAATTTTAGTAACTTAACCTAAAGATTCGCCAAACTGCAAAGCAGTTTGTTGGCGATTCGCTCCATGATTTATTTTTACTCTACTTAATTGTTTAACTTTAGTTAGAAGTGTAAGTTAATATGCGAACTGTTTAAGTACGGCAGAGGATAATGCAACATATATATTAGTTACTCGTATGCACCTACATATGTTTGCACATAGCTGCAATCGTTATGTAGGTACATATGGTTACAATCGTTTGAAAAAAAATTAAAAAATAATAATCATTTATCTACTAAATGTGTAGGTACCTACGATCGATGCCAAAGATATGCCTGCATTACTATACCTATCCTATCCTTTGAAATAAGACGGACAATGCATACACCTCTTCGACGTCGATGGCACAACATTCATATATTATTTAATGGAGTTTATATGCTTATCTAATAATATTCGTTTGAATTTTTCTTTAAGACTACCCACTTTTAATTTAGGTGTTTCTAACAACAAAGGGTATTCATTATACATTTCCGGGATCAAGTATTCTTTTGTTCTTCGTCCATAGTAATTTTTGGCTACTGGTTGTAACAATTTTATCGTTTTAGATGATCGAGTAACACCGTTACTTATTCTTTTAACTTTGAAGTCGTCGGTATAGTAACTATTTAAGACATTTAAGTATATAACTTTACAATGTACAGGCAAAATCTTACACACTGAGAACAGCATATCGTATTGATGTTTACATTTATTTCTCATGTTTTTGCCAACCAACAATTTCATCAGTCTTATCTGAAGTTGCTTTATTTGGTCCAGGTATGTTCTAAACGTAAGCCCATAGCAACTTAGGCCGTAACTTAATAATGCATCAGCAAGTGCATGGTAAACAATGTGCAGTGTGCGTTTATTGATTATTTTGCTTAAATGATAAAATTTACCCAAAATTGACCTTAATCTATTGCATACTTGATTTATATGTAATTTCCAATTGAAGTGTTTATCAATTAATAATCCCAAATATCTGAAGTTTTCAACCACTTCCAGTTTGTTACATACACAGTTTGTTTCATTTTTATGCAGGCATTCGTACGTGTGGCCTACGATGTTAAGATTGATGGGTGCTATATTTTTTGCCTTTTTATTATATGGTGAAAAGAGTAACATGCATTTTGTTTTACTAATGTTCAAAATTATCCCATTGTCATGCGCCCACTTGGTAACATTGTCAAAATCCTCCTGCACACTGTCTACCATCCCTGCAAGATCCCTGCCGGCGAACAACAGGCACATGTCATCCGCGTACATGTACACGTTACATTTCTGAACAACATTTGACACACTGTTCACATGCATGGTGCTTTATCTTCTTCACTCTGATCTTTTTCACTGCTTTCAGTGTATTGTATGTAACTGTACATAATTAGGCATTAAAACACTCGTGTGTGATGTTATTATGAAACTCGCCTTCGGCTCGTTTCATAAACCCACGCTCGTGTTTGGGGCCGGGCCACACCGACTGCGTGTGCAGCCCGTGTGCGTCGACGTAAGCGTAGACGTGCGCAGCACCCGTCACACCGGGTTACGCGCGTGTCTACGGCGTACCTGCTGCACACGCAACGCGTGCGCACGCTGCAGCTCCGTATCGTCACCAGCCGCCATTTGCGTACTATTATTTATATGATTAGCACTATGTTTGATGGCAGTTCTTCTGACAAAGAAATAGCATTGTTTTTACTGTTGTGTGAAGATCCTCCTCCTCATTTTCGATTTTATGCGACATCCCAAAAAAGGTATGGGTTCATAACATCAATGGAAGAAGAGAAGAACATAGTGAATAACACAACTTTTGTCGCGAACTTGAATCTCACGACGATCGATTTTTCTGGTAGTTCGGCATGTCAAGAGATGGTTATAGTGAGATCTCATATATTTTAAATGACACTAATACCTATACACAACGGCTGTTACAACTGGAGAAAGACTCATATTCATTAAGCAAACCTCCACGCGCACCGAAGAAGTTGTAAATAAATACAAGAGAGCTGTGCGTGTCCGTACCTGTCCGGTCTGTCCTCTAATAGGGAACGCCGGCAAATACAACGTCATCACTGCACGCAGCGAAGCGACGTTGCCGCTCCGCTCTGTATACGCACGCACGCAGCACGCAGCCGGTTTGTCTGCCTGGTGCTGCGTTGCGTGCGCAGCACGTATGCGTTGCAGCACGTCTACGCAGACGCATCCGGTGTGACATGTCGTATGAGGATTCATACATTACAACGCAGCGGTGTACGTGCTGCACACGCATACGTGCTGCGCATGCAGTCGGTGTGGCTCGGGCTTTAATGCCCTTCATATGTACAGTCACATAAACTACTATTCTGGACTTCAATAACGGATAAATAACGAATTTAGGATAAAAATACACGGCTATGGCAAGGTGTACATAGACAAATCCACTTCAACCCCCTGCTCCCTTATTTTTTGCGGGATCTCGGTTTTTCGGAATTAAGGTATTGCATTTCTTACTCCTATTTTTCGATAACATATATTTTAACATACTGTTAGGTAATGTAGCAAAACTACAAAAGATTTGTAGGAAGCTAGTTTAATATTTATTACCTTTCATGAGCAGATATCACTGTTTCGTCAGACTGTTTTCTTTCTTTGATTCTTCTCGATAATGGTGGTCTCCCTCTTTTCAATCCTGAAAATAGTAACATACATTTATTTTTCTACTCCTGTACCGTTATCTGTCATTTATATAGGCTGTAGCTCAAATACAATGACACCACTAATAAGTCGTCAAAAAACTCTATGCTCTATGGCCCAAAAACGAACTGTTTAGCGTACTTTTTTGGTTCATACATTTTTCATAAAAGCACTGTTTAACTTTTTTTTAATCGGCCGCTATATTGCAGTGGTGCCAACTTCATAAACAAATATTTCTAAATAAAAGTATTTATTAACGATTTAACATTTGTTTATTATAAATTATTTACTACAATAATAATAAATCATCATCTATTGTGTGTTAAATTACATGTTTTATAAACTCTTGGTATTATTTATAAAAATAAACAGTTCGAATTCGGCCTGGGTCCGGATTCGGTTTGGTTCGGATGGCAAGTGCAAACAAATTAAAAACAAAACAAACCATAAGCAAGAGCTGTCACATTTCCGATTTCCCACCAAAATACAGTTCAAAATGAAAAGACGAAAGATGATAAACTATTAGTCCTACACTATTAAAATTTTATTCGTGTTTGTGAAGACAAGTGTACGTTCCTTTTAAAATGGTCGATGAAATGAATACCTGCACTCCTGAAGAAATTGCGTGAGTAGCAAAAGTACGAATATAAAACTTTCTGCCTGAAAAGTTTAACTATTCTGTAGTCTGCTATTTATTTAAAATTTGTCGTAGAAAAAGTATTGTATGCAACGGTGTATAACTGGTCTAAAAACGCTCGTGGCGTCTGTAATTGCGATGCTCGCCAAGGCTCGCATCGCAACCCACGCCACTCGCGTTTTAAGACCCCTCTTATACAACAGTTGCATAAAATACTATTATATTTCATATATGTATAGTGCGACTTTTGTTTATTTTTTATGACCAACCTTTTAAATTCGAGACGGTGAACCATGGCATGCCTAGCTGGCATTGCATAGTGACACGGCATCGCATTGATATTTTGCGTTGCGCTTTAAACGAGTGTCTCAGTGATGTTGTGTTGCCTACATCTGTGATGAGCTGTATAAATACCAGACCAACGCGGCTTTCCCACATTAGTGCGTTGGAGTACATCAAACTGACACTCCCTGCTCAACACAGATTCTTCGCGGCAGTATTTTTTCTCGACAAGGATAAAATGCAAGAGGACATCAAACTTCTATCATCGTCAAGTAGCAGAGGTCGTTGTTGTTCTACGTCCGTAGGAATAACCCTAGAAACCCTACACGTGACCTCCGGGTGGTGCTAAAAGAACAACAAACTCGGCAGCTACACTGTTCTTTCTGAACCTCGCAGCGCACACTGGAACTCTATCAGCGACATCGATACGAATACATATATGTACCAGTGTGTAACCACCACACGATAAATAAAATGAGCAGAGCAGTGTACCCCTATAATCGAAGATCTAGTCTTTAATATTTCCATCTCTATCGTACGCTATGTGTAGCACGCTTGCGTTCGTGCGTAATACCTCAGCCACACTATGCTCCTCGCTGCTGCGACGTTGCCCTCTCTGGCCACACACTGCTCTACTCACGCGATTGATCGCGACGCTCCACACTAGGTTACTTGCCTTTATTGCCGCTTCTTTGACACGCGCCCAAACAACCGATAAAACAGGGAGCGGTGGGCATGACAAGTAAACTTGCCACACTATGTCTCTCTGCGTCCTTTCCTCGCTATTTCCCGCGTCACTGAGTGTGTGGCAGGGGTAATATAAATCTGCGGGTGTAGATAGTAGTCCTCCAGAGTACTCACGTGTGGGTCGGCGCGGCTTGGGCGGCGTGCTGTGCTCGAGGCGCGGCGGCGCGTGCGCGTGCTCGCGGTGCGTGTGTGCGTGCTCGCGGTGCGTGTGTGCGTGCTCGCGGTGCGTGTGTGCGTGCTCGCGGTGCGTGTGTGCGTGCTCGCGGTGCGTGTGTGCGTGCTCGCGGTGCGTGTGTGCGCCGCGGCCGCGCCACGCGCCCGCCGCGCGCGCGCGGAACCAGCGCGCCGACGTTAGCGCGCCGATGTGCAGCGACGGACTCAAATCTGAGGAATATAACACATTTGGTAAGTTAGCTCCAGGTCTCACGGTTTGCGCGTTAACGGAGACCGCCCAAGTGGTCGTGCCGGAGGTTTCACCATGTTAGGGCCGATTCGATGCATTCTCAATCACGGGTTAACATAAGCTGATAGTTAGCGTGTAATAAATTGGAAACACGGAAAGTGTAGGTTTCTGGTGGAACTTACGCCCAAACATCACACAAGTTAACACAACTGTAATAACTTGCAATTGCAATTAATATTATACTTCTCCTTGAACGAGGCGCGGCCGGTGCACACGCAGCACGACTCCACTCCGTACGAGCTAGGTTTACTCGTACCTTTAAAGTCGCTAAGCACAGGATGGTAGCCCGGGTCGAGGCGCGCGAGGCCCTCGCCGGCGGGCTGCGTGGGCGAGGCGCGGCCGGTGCACACGCAGCACGACTCCACTCCGTACTCACAGCTGCAACTGTAGAACAAACCAAACGGTATCAATCTCGTGCAATAATAATGGGATACATATTCTACGGTTTTTTTTAATAATTTTAAAATGTTCGTATAGATTTGATAGTCAACTGGTATTTTTATTCCCTCGAATAATATCGGAAAGATCGGAAATAATAGGTTCGGACAGACAGCACCCTTCGCGGGCGCGCGGCGCGATATTTCCATACATGGCCCGTTTGACCACGCTAGCGGTTTGTACGGAGATATCGCGCCGCGCGCCCGCGTCAGTGTCGACTGCGTGTGCAGCCCGTGTGCGTCGACGTAAGCGTAGACGTGCCCAGCACCCGTCACACCGGGTTACGCGCGTGTCTACGGCGTACCTGCTGCACACGCAACGCGTGCGCACGCTGCAGCTCCGTATCGTCACCAGCCGCCATTTGCGTACTATTATTTATATGATTAGCACTATGTTTGATGGCAGTTCTTCTGACAAAGAAATATAGCACTTATGTGCGAAAATAGCACTGTTTTTACTGTTGTGTGAAGATCCTCCTCCTCATTTTGGATTTTATGCGACATCCAAAAAGTATGGGTTCATAATATCAATGGAAGAAGAGAAGAACATAGTGAATAGCACAACTTTTGTCCCGAACTTAAATCTCACGACGATTGATTTTTCTGGTAGTTCGTCATGTCAAGAGATGGTTATAGTGACATTTCATATATTTTAAATGACCCTATTATACACAACGGCTATTACAACTGGAGAAAGACTCATATTCATTAAGCAAACCTCCAAGCGCACCGAAGAAGTTGCAAATAAATACAAGAGAGCTGCGCGTCACACGCGCAGCACCGAGCTGTGCGAGTCCATACCTGTCCGGTCTGTCCTCTAATAGGGAACGCCGGCAAATACAACGTCATCACTGCACGCATCGAAGCGACGTTGCCGCTCCGCTCTGTATACGCACGCACGCAGCACGCAGCCGGTTTGTCTGCCTGGTGCTGCGTTGCGTGCGCAGCACGTATGCGTTGCAGCACGTCTACGCAGACGCATCCGGTGTGACATGTCGTATGAGGATTCATACAATACAACGCAGCGGTCTACGTGCTGCACACGCATACGTGCTGCGCACGCAGTCGGTGTGGCTCGGCCTGTTATGGGGCTTCTAAACGAACCATATTTTCACTGCAATATGTGGCCGGCAACTATTGATGTTTCTCTAACATGTGAGCAAGAGAGGGACACCAATAGTTGCCGGCCACATATTGCAGTGAAAATATGGCCCGTTTAGAAGCCCCATTATGCAAATAAATAATGGTTGAAATTTTAACTTTATATATTCGCGCCAAAAAGGCAGCCGCCATTATCGTGACGTCATACTCATACTCATTTATTTATAATATTATAAAAATATTACACGTCACATATTATTCACAATTTCATATTATAAGCAATTCAATTTTATAAATGTTTATACATAATAATATCATTCAATTATTATTTTCATAAAATTTATTTAAATTATATACTAACTAGAAATACACATGGAAGCGTCAAATGTGCGTGTCCTTCTTATCTACGATTTCTGATTTTTGAATTCCCTGTTCCGACGTCCCAGAAGACAAAATGGCGGTCGGCGTTTCCGGTCGCTTGACATACATATAATAAAACTACGATTACAAATAAATCGTGTGTTTTATAAGAAAATAATGTTATATTCGTATTTCTTATGGTAAAAACTATATAAACCAAATACTTATAAGATTTAATTTTGATAGATGAAAATACCCTATTATGCTACAATTTAAAGCCAAATGGAATAATATTATGGTATCTCCATAGAATCATCTTCAAGAGAAAAAGGAATAGATTATGAATCCATTTCCAGGCTGGCAGTTAAAAAGAGACAATCAAATAATATGTCAGTCTTATTGGTAGCTTGTATTGCGTATTTTTGGTAGCTATATAATTATGCAGATTGTGCATCAGCAACTACTTTCTCTTCTTGAAAGTCTCTCGTCGCAGAGGGCGGTGTCGCGCGCATGTCTTACTAGCAGGGTCTTCATCGGCCACTAATCTACCCCAAAAAACAATGAAAACTACTCACTGCACGTCAGCAGGCTTGGCAGCCTTGTTGGTAGCTATATGCAAGTTGTGCATCTGAAGCAACTTTCTCTTCTTGAAGGTCTCTCGTCGCAGAGGGCGGTGTCGCGCGCATGTCTTACTAGCAGGGTCTTCATCGGCCACTAACCTACCCCAAAAACAATGAAAACTACTCACTGCACGTCAGCAGGCTTGGCAGCCTTGTTGGTAGCTATATATGCAGATTGTGCATCAGCAACTACTTTCTCTTCTTGAAAGTCTCTCGTCGCAGAGGGCGGTGTCGCGCGCATGTCTTACTAGCAGGGTCTTCATCGGCCACTAATATACCCCAAAAAACAATGAAAACTACTCACTGCACGTCAGCAGGCTTGGCAGCCTTTTTGGTAGCTATATATGCAGATTGTGCATCAGCAAATACTTTCTCTTCTTGAAAGTCTCTCGTCGCAGAGGGCGGTGTCGCGCGCATGTCTTACTAGCAGGGTCTTCATCGGCCACTAACCTACCCCAAAAACAATGAAAACTACTCACTGCACGTCAGCAGGCTTGGCAGCCTTGTTGGTAGCTATATATGCAGATTGTGCATCAGCAACTACTTTCTCTTCTTGAAAGTCTCTCGTCGCAGAGGGCGGTGTCGCGCGCATGTCTTACTAGCAGGGTCTTCATCGGCCACTAATCCACCCCAAAAACAATGAAAACTACTCACTGCACGTCAGCAGGCTTGGCAGCCTTGTTGGTAGCTATATGCAAGTTGTGCATCTGAAGCAACTTTCTCTTCTTGAAGGTCTCTCGTCGCAGAGGGCGGTGTCGCGCGCATGTCTTACTAGCAGGGTCTTCATCGGCCACTAACCTACCCCAAAAACAATGAAAACTACTCACTGCACGTCAGCAGGCTTGGCAGCCTTGTTGGTAGCTATATGCAAGTTGTGCATCTGAAGCAACTTTCTCTTCTTGAAGGTCTCTCGTCGCAGAGGGCGGTGTCGCGCGCATGTCTTACTAGCAGGGTCTTCATCGGCCACTAACCTACCCCAAAAACAATGAAAACTACTCACTGCACGTCAGCAGGCTTGGCAGCCTTGTTGGTAGCTATATATGCAGATTGTGCATCAGCAACTACTTTCTCTTCTTGAAAGTCTCTCGTCGCAGAGGGCGGTGTCGCGCGCATGTCTTACTAGCAGGGTCTTCATCGGCCACTAATCTACCCCAAAAAACAATGAAAACTACTCACTGCACGTCAGCAGGCTTGGCAGCCTTTTTGGTAGCTATATATGCAGATTGTGCATCAGCAACTACTTTCTCTTCTTGAAAGTCTCTCGTCGCAGAGGGCGGTGTCGCGCGCATGTCTTACTAGCAGGGTCTTCATCGGCCACTAACCTACCCCAAAAACAATGAAAACTACTCACTGCACGTCAGCAGGCTTGGCAGCCTTGTTGGTAGCTATATATGCAGATTGTGCATCAGCAACTACTTTCTCTTCTTGAAAGTCTCTCGTCGCAGAGGGCGGTGTCGCGCGCATGTCTTACTAGCAGGGTCTTCATCGGCCACTAATCTACCCCAAAAACAGTGAAAACTACTCACTGCACGTCAGCAGGCTTGGCAGCCTTTTTGGTAGCTATATATGCAGATTGTGCATCAGCAACTAATTTCTCTTCTTGAAAGTCTCTCGTCGCAGAGGGCGGTGTCGCGCGCATGTCTTACTAGCAGGGTCTTCATCGGCCACTAATCTACCCCAAAAAACAATGAAAACTACTCACTGCACGTCAGCAGGCTTGGCAGCCTTTTTGGTAGCTATATATGCAGATTGTGCATCAGCAACTACTTTCTCTTCTTGAAAGTCTCTCGTCGCAGAGGGCGGTGTCGCGCGCATGTCTTACTAGCAGGGTCTTCATCGGCCACTAATCTACCCCAAAAACAGTGAAAACTACTCACTGCACGTCAGCAGGCTTGGCAGCCTTTTTGGTAGCTATATATGCAGATTGTGCATCAGCAACTAATTTCTCTTCTTGAAAGTCTCTCGTCGCAGAGGGCGGTGTCGCGCGCATGTCTTACTAGCAGGGTCTTCATCGGCCACTAATCTACCCCAAAAAACAATGAAAACTACTCACTGCACGTCAGCAGGCTTGGCAGCCTTTTTGGTAGCTATATATGCAGATTGTGCATCAGCAACTACTTTCTCTTCTTGAAAGTCTCTCGTCGCAGAGGGCGGTGTCGCGCGCATGTCTTACTAGCAGGGTCTTCATCGGCCACTAATCTACCCCAAAAAACAATGAAAACTACTCACTGCACGTCAGCAGGCTTGGCAGCCTTTTTGGTAGCTATATATGCAGATTGTGCATCAGCAACTACTTTCTCTTCTTGAAAGTCTCTCGTCGCAGAGGGCGGTGTCGCGCGCATGTCTTACTAGCAGGGTCTTCATCGGCCACTAACCTACCCCAAAAACAATGAAAACTACTCACTGCACGTCAGCAGGCTTGGCAGCCTTGTTGGTAGCTATATATGCAGATTGTGCATCAGCAACTACTTTCTCTTCTTGAAAGTCTCTCGTCGCAGAGGGCGGTGTCGCGCGCATGTCTTACTAGCAGGGTCTTCATCGGCCACTAATCTACCCCAAAAACAGTGAAAACTACTCACTGCACGTCAGCAGGCTTGGCAGCCTTTTTGGTAGCTATATATGCAGATTGTGCATCAGCAACTAATTTCTCTTCTTGAAAGTCTCTCGTCGCAGAGGGCGGTGTCGCGCGCATGTCTTACTAGCAGGGTCTTCATCGGCCACTAATCTACCCCAAAAAACAATGAAAACTACTCACTGCACGTCAGCAGGCTTGGCAGCCTTTTTGGTAGCTATATATGCAGATTGTGCATCAGCAACTACTTTCTCTTCTTGAAAGTCTCTCGTCGCAGAGGGCGGTGTCGCGCGCATGTCTTACTAGCAGGGTCTTCATCGGCCACTAATCTACCCCAAAAAACAATGAAAACTACTCACTGCACGTCAGCAGGCTTGGCAGCCTTTTTGGTAGCTATATATGCAGATTGTGCATCAGCAACTACTTTCTCTTCTTGAAAGTCTCTCGTCGCAGAGGGCGGTGTCGCGCGCATGTCTTACTAGCAGGGTCTTCATCGGCCACTAACCTACCCCAAAAACAATGAAAACTACTCACTGCACGTCAGCAGGCTTGGCAGCCTTGTTGGTAGCTATATATGCAGATTGTGCATCAGCAACTACTTTCTCTTCTTGAAAGTCTCTCGTCGCAGAGGGCGGTGTCGCGCGCATGTCTTACTAGCAGGGTCTTCATCGGCCACTAACCTACCCCAAAAACAATGAAAACTACTCACTGCACGTCAGCAGGCTTGGCAGCCTTGTTGGTAGCTATATATGCAGATTGTGCATCAGCAACTACTTTCTCTTCTTGAAAGTCTCTCGTCGCAGAGGGCGGTGTCGCGCGCATGTCTTACTAGCAGGGTCTTAATCGGCCACTAACCTACCCCAAAAACAATGAAAACTACTCACTGCACGTCAGCAGGCTTGGCAGCCTTGTTGGTAGCTATATATGCAGATTGTGCATCAGCAACTACTTTCTCTTCTTGAAAGTCTCTCGTCGCAGAGGGCGGTGTCGCGCGCATGTCTTACTAGCAGGGTCTTCATCGGCCACTAATCTACCCCAAAAACAGTGAAAACTACTCACTGCACGTCAGCAGGCTTGGCAGCCTTTTTGGTAGCTATATATGCAGATTGTGCATCAGCAACTAATTTCTCTTCTTGAAAGTCTCTCGTCGCAGAGGGCGGTGTCGCGCGCATGTCTTACTAGCAGGGTCTTCATCGGCCACTAATCTACCCCAAAAAACAATGAAAACTACTCACTGCACGTCAGCAGGCTTGGCAGCCTTTTTGGTAGCTATATATGCAGATTGTGCATCAGCAACTACTTTCTCTTCTTGAAAGTCTCTCGTCGCAGAGGGCGGTGTCGCGCGCATGTCTTACTAGCAGGGTCTTCATCGGCCACTAATCTACCCCAAAAAACAATGAAAACTACTCACTGCACGTCAGCAGGCTTGGCAGCCTTTTTGGTAGCTATATATGCAGATTGTGCATCAGCAACTACTTTCTCTTCTTGAAAGTCTCTCGTCGCAGAGGGCGGTGTCGCGCGCATGTCTTACTAGCAGGGTCTTCATCGGCCACTAACCTACCCCAAAAACAATGAAAACTACTCACTGCACGTCAGCAGGCTTGGCAGCCTTGTTGGTAGCTATATATGCAGATTGTGCATCAGCAACTACTTTCTCTTCTTGAAAGTCTCTCGTCGCAGAGGGCGGTGTCGCGCGCATGTCTTACTAGCAGGGTCTTCATCGGCCACTAACCTACCCCAAAAACAATGAAAACTACTCACTGCACGTCAGCAGGCTTGGCAGCCTTGTTGGTAGCTATATATGCAGATTGTGCATCAGCAACTACTTTCTCTTCTTGAAAGTCTCTCGTCGCAGAGGGCGGTGTCGCGCGCATGTCTTACTAGCAGGGTCTTCATCGGCCACTAATCTACCCCAAAAAACAATGAAAACTACTCACTGCACGTCAGCAGGCTTGGCAGCCTTTTTGGTAGCTATATATGCAGATTGTGCATCAGCAACTACTTTCTCTTCTTGAAAGTCTCTCGTCGCAGAGGGCGGTGTCGCGCGCATGTCTTACTAGCAGGGTCTTCATCGGCCACTAATCTACCCCAAAAAACAATGAAAACTACTCACTGCACGTCAGCAGGCTTGGCAGCCTTTTTGGTAGCTATATATGCAGATTGTGCATCAGCAACTACTTTCTCTTCTTGAAAGTCTCTCGTCGCAGAGGGCGGTGTCGCGCGCATGTCTTACTAGCAGGGTCTTCATCGGCCACTAACCTACCCCAAAAACAATGAAAACTACTCACTGCACGTCAGCAGGCTTGGCAGCCTTGTTGGTAGCTATATATGCAGATTGTGCATCAGCAACTACTTTCTCTTCTTGAAAGTCTCTCGTCGCAGAGGGCGGTGTCGCGCGCATGTCTTACTAGCAGGGTCTTCATCGGCCACTAACCTACCCCAAAAACAATGAAAACTACTCACTGCACGTCAGCAGGCTTGGCAGCCTTGTTGGTAGCTATATATGCAGATTGTGCATCAGCAACTACTTTCTCTTCTTGAAAGTCTCTCGTCGCAGAGGGCGGTGTCGCGCGCATGTCTTACTAGCAGGGTCTTCATCGGCCACTAATCTACCCCAAAAACAGTGAAAACTACTCACTGCACGTCAGCAGGCTTGGCAGCCTTTTTGGTAGCTATATATGCAGATTGTGCATCAGCAACTAATTTCTCTTCTTGAAAGTCTCTCGTCGCAGAGGGCGGTGTCGCGCGCATGTCTTACTAGCAGGGTCTTCATCGGCCACTAATCTACCCCAAAAAACAATGAAAACTACTCACTGCACGTCAGCAGGCTTGGCAGCCTTTTTGGTAGCTATATATGCAGATTGTGCATCAGCAACTACTTTCTCTTCTTGAAAGTCTCTCGTCGCAGAGGGCGGTGTCGCGCGCATGTCTTACTAGCAGGGTCTTCATCGGCCACTAATCTACCCCAAAAAACAATGAAAACTACTCACTGCACGTCAGCAGGCTTGGCAGCCTTTTTGGTAGCTATATATGCAGATTGTGCATCAGCAACTACTTTCTCTTCTTGAAAGTCTCTCGTCGCAGAGGGCGGTGTCGCGCGCATGTCTTACTAGCAGGGTCTTCATCGGCCACTAACCTACCCCAAAAACAATGAAAACTACTCACTGCACGTCAGCAGGCTTGGCAGCCTTGTTGGTAGCTATATATGCAGATTGTGCATCAGCAACTACTTTCTCTTCTTGAAAGTCTCTCGTCGCAGAGGGCGGTGTCGCGCGCATGTCTTACTAGCAGGGTCTTCATCGGCCACTAATCTACCCCAAAAACAGTGAAAACTACTCACTGCACGTCAGCAGGCTTGGCAGCCTTTTTGGTAGCTATATATGCAGATTGTGTATCAGCAACTAATTTCTCTTCTTGAAAGTCTCTCGTCGCAGAGGGCGGTGTCGCGCGCATGTCTTACTAGCAGGGTCTTCATCGGCCACTAATCTACCCCAAAAAACAATGAAAACTACTCACTGCACGTCAGCAGGCTTGGCAGCCTTTTTGGTAGCTATATATGCAGATTGTGCATCAGCAACTACTTTCTCTTCTTGAAAATCTCTCGTCGCAGAGGGCGGTGTCGCGCGCATGTCTTACTAGCAGGGTCTTCATCGGCCACTAATCTACCCCAAAAACAGTGAAAACTACTCACTGCACGTCAGCAGGCTTGGCAGCCTTTTTGGTAGCTATATATGCAGATTGTGCATCAGCAACTACTTTCTCTTCTTGAAAGTCTCTCGTCGCAGAGGGCGGTGTCGCGCGCATGTCTTACTAGCAGGGTCTTCATCGGCCACTAATCTACCCCAAAAACAGTGAAAACTACTCACTGCACGTCAGCAGGCTTGGCAGCCTTTTTGGTAGCTATATATGCAGATTGTGCATCAGCAACTAATTTCTCTTCTTGAAAGTCTCTCGTCGCAGAGGGCGGTGTCGCGCGCATGTCTTACTAGCAGGGTCTTCATCGGCCACTAATCTACCCCAAAAAACAATGAAAACTACTCACTGCACGTCAGCAGGCTTGGCAGCCTTTTTGGTAGCTATATATGCAGATTGTGCATCAGCAACTACTTTCTCTTCTTGAAAGTCTCTCGTCGCAGAGGGCGGTGTCGCGCGCATGTCTTACTAGCAGGGTCTTCATCGGCCACAAATCTACCCCAAAAACAATGAAAACTACTCACTGCACGTCAGCAGGCTTGGCAGCCTTGTTGGTAGCTATATATGCAGATTGTGCATCAGCAACTACTTTCTCTTCTTGAAAGTCTCTCGTCGCAGAGGGCGGTGTCGCGCGCATGTCTTACTAGCAGGGTCTTCATCGGCCACTAATCCACCCCAAAAACAATGAAAACTACTCACTGCACGTCAGCAGGCTTGGCAGCCTTGTTGGTAGCTATATGCAAGTTGTGCATCTGAAGCAACTTTCTCTTCTTGAAGGTCTCTCGTCGCAGAGGGCGGTGTCGCGCGCATGTCTTACTAGCAGGGTCTTCATCGGCCACTAATCTACCCCAAAAACAATGAAAACTACTCACTGCACGTCAGCAGGCTTGGCAGCCTTGTTGGTAGCTATATGCAAGTTGTGCATCTGAAGCAACTTTCTCTTCTTGAAGGTCTCTCGTCGCAGAGGGCGGTGTCGCGCGCATGTCTTACTAGCAGGGTCTTCATCGGCCACTAATCTACCCCAAAAACAATGAAAACTACTCACTGCACGTCAGCAGGCTTGGCAGCCTTGTTGGTAGCTATATGCAAGTTGTGCATCTGAAGCAACTTTCTCTTCTTGAAGGTCTCTCGTCGCAGAGGGCGGTGTCGCGCGCAGGTCTCGGTAGCCGGGTCATCGTCGGCTGGCGCGGCGCCCGGTAAGAGACCCTCGTACGCAGAGGGCTGCGCTGGCTCGCCTTCGAATTCGACGGGGCCTTTGGCTTCCCGGACCTGTAAATTGAAGAAAAATATTTTAACTTCTGAACGCCATTCTTCACGTACAAAAGTGACACCTAGTCGCCAATCTTATTCCATAAGAATGTGAACCTTAGTTGAAAGCATAAAATTCTTTGTGCGTTTTAAATAAATAAAAAAGTAATAGCGAAGTTCCCTCAAGCATGATATTGCCGATTTTTAGAACCAATTTTAATAAGTTTAGCTGTTGTGCATAATTTGTTATGAATTTTTTAAGTGTATTTTAGACCTATGTTCTTGATTTTTTTCTATCGAGCGAAAGTCAAAAACTCAGGATTCAAATAGAATTTAGGGCAGCCGTATTATAATTAAAACAAGAACTACGACTTTTTAAAAATCCGTTTTCTGAGCTCACGTCGCCTTAACACCTATAGTCGTTCTTGGCGGTTAATAATGTGTGCGCCAATAGCCGTAAACGCAGAGATTTGACAAAGCTTCTCATACAATAAAAACCGGCCAAGTGCTAGTCGGACTCGCGCACGAAGGGTTCCTTACCATTATCTATAAAAATATTTATTATATTCTGTTTTTAGTATTTGTTGTTATAGCGGCAACAGAAATACATCATCTGTGAAAATTTCAACTGGAACTATCACGGTATCAGTGAGATACACCCTGGTGACAGACAGACAGACGGACAGCGGAGTCTTAGTAATAGGGTCCCGTTTTACTCTTTGAGTACGGAATCCTAAAAATTGAAAATGGTAAGAAACAACCAACATTCATTATTTTAAACCGATTAAACAGACCAACATTTTTATTCTTAATTATAACAGAAAAACTCAAGCTAAACAGAACCTATATGAAACCAAATTAAATAAACAGGGTATTTAATATTCATTGATAACATAATCACAATGATGGCAGCTTTAGTTATCAAAAAAGGTTAAACTACTTTTAGTGGTTATGATTATGTCATGACATGAAGTAATGAAAGTTATGATATTTTTACTTTACTAGCTTCTGCCGGCGACTCCGTCCGCGTACAACTCGTTTATCGATATAAACGAGCTCCATAAAAAATTTCACCTCCCATTTCACCCCCTTAGGGGATGATTTCCGGGATAAAAACTATCCAATGTCCTTCCCTGGGACTAGAACTATCTCTATACCAAATTTCATCTAAATCGGTTTAAGCGTGAAGAGGTAACAGAAAGACAGACCGACACACTTTCGCATTTATAATATTAGTATGGATTTTAAGTCAGGGTACAAAATAAACCAACTAATCATCATAACATAGAATTCAAACCCAAACACAATTAAACTATGGAGCTAAAAAAGGCATACACTAAAAACATTACCCTACTTTGCGGCTGTAAGGGAAAAAAGTGAATCAAAGCAAATAATGAATCACCACGAGATTAACTGTTTAATGCCGTTATGACACGACTCTCGTCTACGTATCAAATCATACCGCAAGAATGCGGTTGATCTGAGTCACTACATATTGCACTCTTAATTACAAAACAATGAAATAAATTTGATAATGATAGAAGACTTAAGGTGTAATTCCGTGCATCGTGGCCGATCGCAGCCGCGTTCGATCGTTTGCGTGCGACTGACGCTGATGCGACCATAGTCAGTGTATGAAAATGTATGACGCCGTTTCCGAAGTCTGCGACGGAAGCGTAAGGTCTACACGTACATTACATAACACCAAATAGTGCCTATTATTTCAGCAATAGATACTAATAGAACGTTTCTGAAAATGTTCAGGCATTCATCACAATTAAAACACAAGTGTATGAACATGTAGAGACCTAAATCCTACAATGAATCAGGATGGATTTCTTTGAAATGAATACTATACTTTAAACCAGTGTTTTTCAACCTGTGGGTCGCGAAGCTACTTGAAGGGGGTCGCGGCTGCTTGAATTTTGTAAGTAAAACATGTAGGGATTTCATATTTGTAAAATAGAAAATATTATTTAAGAACAGTGCACAGTGGTCGCGAAATATTTTCTAACTCTAGGGTGTCGCGCCATGAAAAAAGGTTGAAAACCACTGCTTTAAACTAACACTGTCTACCCTAGCATGATTGTGTTTATGTCGGACGTAAAGTGTTCGTCCTTCACTAGTTAGTTAAGCTAGTAGGTGAGAGGGAAGCATACTTTATGTCGGAAGTAAACGCGAGCATGTTACCAGTGCTGGAATAGGTCGAAAATCAGGTTACATTATCACTATAATCAGTTATCACATTCACTAACAATAGAAACGTATCATTATCTGTGCCAATTAATTTGCTACGGATACAATAAACATCGCGATACCATCAAACAAGCATGAATTTCCAACAGTACGGACTATTTCTAATTTAGAGTCAAGACCAAGCCGGACAGGGGTCTTCTTCTTCTTATTTAAGAGCTAGGCTCTTGTCGGTGGAGTAATTTCCAACTTGTTCTACATTCTGCCTTTCTTTTTATTTCTCTGTACGATGAAGCGTTTATTTTCTCTTTTATTTGCTCCATGTAAGATATCCTCGGCCTTCCCACTTTTTTTTTTTTTTTTTTTTTTTTTTGACCCGGACAGGGGTGTAAACTCAAAATGTATTATTACTCCGAAAGAAAGAAGGCACAAAAATATGCCTAGTGACGAAAACCTCTTTTAGATATTTCATAAAATACGAAGCTACAACCGTTTTACTATTGCTTGTTAGAGGGGTCAATCAACTTTTTCTTGTTGTTATTCTGTCCCGGTAAGCCAAGAGACAACAGTGACAGTGTTTCTTAGAAAAAACACTATACATTGGACTCCTATCATGCTAAGGAGATGCGCCACCATGGAATGGGTTTACCAATATAACAAAAACACGAGCTTATTGGATTTAAATCCCATAAAATTATAGTTTTAAAGAGTGACCCAGGAGACGTAACCATGGCAACGAGCAACAAAGAATAGTTGATTGACCCAGAGAGAGAAAATGCTAGGGGATCGTGACATCACGATCCACGAGCGTCATAGTAAATGACAATCGTTTCTTAAGGTCGAAACGCACAGACAGCGGTGGCGGCGCGGTGCGGTGCGGTGCGGAGGCGGTACCGGTTGTAATGTTCGAGCTAATATGAAAGGGTCCGCACAGAATACCGCGCCGCGCCGCGTCCCGCCGCGGTATTCTGTGCGGACCCTTTCATATTAGCTCGAACATTACAACCGGTACCGCCTCCGCACCGCACCGCCACCGCTTTCAGTGCGTTTCGGCCTATATGAAGGTTCGTTTTGCGGACAGAATATACACTACCGCCAAAATGTTTAAGACCCAAAACTGTGTTTAGTTACAGTTGTAAATTCTTCTAAAAAACATCAAATAAAATTTGCAATCAATCGCAAAGGCGTGAACCACACAGAGACGGCGGCGTGGCGAGGACGTGGCGCGGGCGCGATGCCGCTTCGAAGCCGCTTCAAAACATTTGTAAACAAAATGTACTGAGGAGACGTATTTTAAATTACACAGAAGCGGCGCGGCGCAGGCACAGCGGTTCAATTCACCAATGGACCTTATTTCATTGTATTAAAGGTCTACAATAGGTTGAAGCGCGCTGCGCCTAATGCCTGCCTGCGCCTCGCCCTCGCCGTATGCCGTCTCTGTTTGGTTTACGCCTAATAAAGAACGGCAAGGTGTGTCAAATTAAAAAAAACATGATTTGGGCACCGCAATCATCTGACCATAACCCTGCAATCACCTGACCATAACCCGATCGAGTTTTTATGGGATCGACCATAGAGTCCGAAGAAAATGTCCGACATCTGCAACAGCTCTATGGGAGATACTGCAATATGAGTGGAAAGCCATTAGCCAACAAACGCTACACAAACTTGTAGAATTGTAGAAAGAATGCCAAGGAACTGCTCTGAAGCGAAAAAGCGTGAAAAAATCTCGCCTGTGTTTACTTTTTTTTATTATTATGTTCCCTTTTTAAATAAAATTTCTGCAGGGTTAAATTTTTATTACGCTTTATTTTTTCGATTGTTAAATTAAATTAAAATTTATTGATTTAACAAAAATACACATAAATTGAAGGGATGTTTACAAAAACAACATAACTACATTGGAGTTGATTTTACAGGAAGCGAAAAAAACGTAATTTGTCCTAAAATATTATTTCTTTAAACAATACCTTCCATTTACTATGCAGGCGTATGGCCATAGAGTTACACTTGCATCTTGGATCCCATTAACAATCGGTTATCTCTTCGAAAATATGTAAAATAACTTCGTCACTTATGCTGTTTTTGTAAAATTATTTGTTGTTGCAAAAATCATTGATATTCCTATAGTAAAAATAATTAATGAATTTACGAAAACCGTTTAATTACCAAATGTATTGCATTTAAATTAAATACATAAATGTATTATAGAATGTAATTTTGTAGTTTCGTAGAGCTGAGTAATTCCATTTTAAAGATAGGCGGGTAATTTTGGGCAAAAGGGTTCCTAATTAAACAATGCATATTGCACAATTGTAGCGTCTTCACAGACGGACATAATCATAGCAAAAACTCGATTTCGTAAAATATGTCAGTTATGTTGTTTTTGTAAACATCCCTTCAATTATAAACGTTATATCCGTCAGACGCCAAACTAGGCTGAGCCTGTATCTTCGCCGCTTGGGAGTGCGATCACGAACTACTTAAAATATTACCATTTTTCAGTACAAAACTAATTCCTATTTCATTAAAAGTAACATTAAAAATTGTAGGTACTGCAAAGTAATATTTTTTTGTACTCGTCGATTAAAATCTGTGTATTAAGATTTGATAGAGAATACTGCAACATCACTCTTTTCATAGTTGTAGTCCATGTTACTGTCGAAACAATCGAAATAACTGTTTCAAAACGCTCCAGACAACCGAAAAAAATTTGAAAATAGAACTAAAATAAATTCAACCAATCACGTGGCTGCTTTACCGAATTGTAATGAATTTGACCAATAGAATCGCTTTGATTATTGAGTTTACTCGTTGATGTCTTTTAAGATATCAACGAGCGTACGAGCGATAGGCTGCACTTCGTTTCAACAGTATCGAGTTTGTTTAATTAGTTCAGTTGACTCGTAGAAAATTAATTTGACAATATTTTTAATCCTCTTTCGAGAAAATTCATCGTTATTGGTTATTTTATTTGGTGTCTACACCCCTATTGGCTATAATATGGCCGGTGTACAACCACGATACTCCCAAGTTTGCTGAATGGTTCGTGATTGTGAGAACGTGAATCAAAAATGTGTCTATAAATGTATATAATCAAAAACTAGCTTAATTTTAGTAACTGGAGAAATTCAAATGAAGATGTTTTGATGTATCAAGAGTTTCCGTGTTGAGTCAAAACAATGTTCTTTCGTCAATTTTATCCGATTTATTGAACTCTATAGAGCGGTCCCGAAAATACCGGGACATCCCGGTTCCATTTTTGTTCTTCTGTTACCGGTTCTACAATCCCTACTACCAACCTATTCGTAGCGCTACGAACAACAAAAAAAAACGCGAAACCGAGCTCTAGGAAGCCTGCATTGAAGGTGTTAAAATAACAACAAATGAAGATTGCTGTGCCCTAACAGGGTTTATATTGGAGCATATACTTACTTTTAAGATCTTTTGTAAACATATAATGCAATGAATAAATGAATTATGAACATACCTGCTTGTGCAGATCAGTGTGTTGCCGTATCTTGTACTCCAGCTCTTGGACCTGAGCCTGGAGCCAGCACCAGCGCGCGGCGATGGACGCGCGCGCGCGCTGCCACGACCACAACGCGCGTTTTTCACTGAAACACGCAATAATAAACCTTGTCAGTAAAGGAGTAGAGTTGGTATCCTTTTGAATGTTAGTCTTGATACTCATGATACGTTTTCGAGATGCGGGCGCCATTGGTATACGTAATTTGATACGTGTATTGTATAGCATGATTTTGTGTCAAAATGGGCGTATGCAGCTCGAAAAATTGTTTTTATACAGATAGATAGTTAGATAAGAATAGTCAATGGCAATAATTTATATTTATTTGGATACAGTCAGCAGCAGAGAAAAGTAGTCCATCTACATACTTCTAGACATGCATAATGCACACACAATTATTTGCAGACTGTACTTTATTTTATTGTAATACTTACACAAATCTTACAAAGAAATTTGAGAGAGTTCAGGGAATAGTATATATGAATATATCTAGTATTGGTACAATATTGATTGTTAAGATTGATTAGTATTCCAAAGCCTCAGTCATTAAAAAAAGCAAATTTAAGAAAGCTACATTTCCGTACAAAGTGCTAAAAAGACAGCATTTCAAGTTCATTATGTATAAAGGTCAAAGAGCCAAGTAGCTATTAAGGTGCTAGTTAAAACATGCGGGAAAATGATTCACTGAAACGCGAGTCTTGCAAAAGATAATGTAAACAGATAACTATGTGTGAAGAGGCAATGACCTCACGAAATTGCGGCTAGTGATATATCAATATCTCAACTTTAGTCCAAGGTGCTATATTATTTAACGTCAAGTTTGAGATTCCAATATTATGTAAAGAAGCTTTAAGACGGCTTCATTATAAATATTACACTACTCAGCTTCATCCCTTTAAGGGATAAACGGAATAAAAAGTATCCTATTTTTTTTTAATCTAGCGTATAGACTGTAGCGTGCCATAATTCACCCTTATCCATTGAACTGTTTATTCAGTAAGGAACATGAAAATATTACATTTATACTATAGCTCATTCATCATACCCTCCAATGCCATGAGTGATAGTAAATGGCATTCAATTGCAAAGTAACCACACCACTCAAGGCCAAAATTTAAAGCAAGTCTCAACTGGTTACCAAATAGCATGAGTTAACACAAGGCATAACATTTGCTGTACAATTTCATTTTACCATATTTTTACAGCTACAACCAACAATCTAAGATTTACAAAAGAAAGCAGGAAAAACGAGCACAAGAAAATGATGCAACATTTAACTCACTGGATGAAACTCAAACAATGGGTTAAAAGCGAAGAGATTTCCTTCCTTTAGATGTATACATTACCTACCATGGATTTGAATGCAATATAAGTACAGTATGCGGCACAAAAGTTTGCGTGTCTGAAGTTAGCCTCGAGTCGCCTCCCGCATACCCGTCCGACCCCTCTGACACCTTTGCGGCGCTACTAGTAGCTAACATCAGAATCGTTGACTGATTTTAATCGTATTGTACCTAGACTTAGAATCTTTTCAGAATCATATTTCTTAGAACAAGAAATATGTAGACACAAAATTATATCTTGTCCTGAGAATTTGACCTTTATATGGTGCCTGATTATATAATTTTCACATAAACAATCTGTAATGATTAGTGAGTGTTATTATATTACACAGTTGTGAAATAGCATAACTGTTGCCATATTTAGGGAATAGCATTGGTTATTCACTTAGCCTCCTTAAGCTGGCATTTTGTCAAGTTTGTGGTGCCCAGAGTATTGATTAATATATTACGAAAGTTGTGCAATACCATAGTCTGGAGCTACCCAAATGTATATTTTGGGAAGACATTATTATTGTAGAGTAAAATTATTTGCCATTAAAACGAAACCAGAAGCATTTGTTAAGAAAATTACTGCACATGATTTATAGTGTTAAATAAATAAACTAAGAAAGAAATTCTGACTGATACCATGCTATTACTACTAACCAATTGGCAGGAAATTTGAGGTAGATTGAGTCTCAGAGAAGCTTTTTATCCTTCGAAACATAAAAATGGAGCAGAAATATATATGAGAATGTGTGGTGTTTCATATGAAGACTCTGGCATGGTGGCATGTCTACTCTGTTATTACTTATTATTAAGGGTCTTTAAGTGATATTCTATAGAACATTTCAAATGTGTTTATGTATTGCATGACTAACTATAACTTTAATAGCTTGTATGTTTACTAACAATATTCCAGACCTGCCCAGCATGAGTCATCTATAATCATGGCAATAAAACAGTCATGACACACCTTACACAGCTGTATTGTTGATTTATATCAGACTAGCTTCTGCTGAACTCATTTTTTAGCTCCATACAAACATTCACCCCCCTAGGGAATGATTTCCGGGAAAAAAACGATCCTATGTCCTGTCCTTCCTCAGTACTCAAACTATCTCTATACCACATTTCATTAACAGTGGTTCAGCGGTTAAGGCGTGAAGAGGTAACAGACAGACAGACACACTTTTGCATGTATTATAACGAAATTTCATTGAAATCGGTTCAGTGGTTAAGGCGTGAAGGACAGATTGCTTTTAGACAGACACTTTTGCATTTATAATATTAGTATGGATTTTCTATGTGCAGACAATATTGCAGACAAAAGTTACTTGAATGATAGTAATGTATTGGGTGATTCTACGAGCGTTCCAACCGCCGTCAGTCCGCTGCTCGCATTATTGTAAAAGTTCTTGCAGATTTGAATCCCCTTTCCCAATAAATTGGTAGTAGTCCTGGACTTGTTTCAAATACCTGAAGATGCCATGCCAGTTTGCTGGTACATTGACAATAATGCGAGCAGCGGACTGACGGCGGTTGGAACGCTCGTAGAATCACCCTATTATAGTTTTAATTGGATAGGATTTTCACAAGAAAATATCAAAACTATGAGGAAGAATAATGTGTGGTCTTGTTAGGATATGTACTTACAATACTGCCATGATCCCAAAATTTGCCCTATTCAGACTTATTACATACTAGCTGCTCCCACAGCTCCATCGGCTTATTTTAAAGAACCCTTTTTTTAAATCATATAAGTTGTTTTGGAGGTTACCTCCTACATACAAACTTACATTTCACAGAGATTACCTCTTTATTATTAGATTTATTAGTCTATGCTTAATAAGATTCAAATAGTGGATAAAAACAGGGAGTATAAGATGAAAAGGCAATTTCTGCTACAAACATGCATGCTGTGAGAAGCTATTATGACAGGAAACAATAATGGTATCAGTGTGTTTTAAGTACACGATGGCAGTACATACACTGACATGCATACATAGGACACTAACAGTATGAAAGCTACAGATCTATGTTGTACTATTCAGGGATGGTTGGACAAGCAAATCGCAGCGCAAAGTATATAAAAACTTACACAGGCATATGCTGCTGATGAGGGTTGTTGTACACCACTGCTTCATCATTACTCTCAGCCCCAGATGAAGATGCAGTTGCATCAGAGTCCAGTGCGTGCTTCACAGTTGATACATGAGATCGTAGAGCCCCTGCTGTGTCCTCCAGACCTGCAAATGTCCCCGAAGGAATCCCTATTGATGCTGATTTTGACGCATCACCTTTTGAGGTCCCAGCTCTGTAGTATTTAGGCCCAAGTACAGATGATGACCGAGAAGAAGCACTAGCTTGCAATGCTGCTGTTGTCTCAACTTTCTTTAGAAATGCTTTCAATCCCATTGGTCTGCCTCCACCATCTTTGCGGGCCCCACGCATAGCCTTGTCAAAAGTGTGGGCTACTTCCTCTGACACTCTTTTGCCTAACATTCGGGCTTGCAACATCCGCATCCTCCTCAGTAAAAATGCACATCTTCGCTCCAACTGGAGCTGGGATGATTTTATCTTCTCTTCTGTCGTGTCCCCTTCAGAATTTTCAGGCTCAGCCATATCAAAGCCAGATAAGGGAAATATTGAGTCTGCATCACCGGTCGATAGCACATCTCCGGTTTCCAATGTTTTGATAGCCTGGAGAAGGTCCACCTGGCCCAAATCAGCACTGTTTAGATCATTGAGGATCTGCTCCATCTCCTGGGAGTCTCGGGCCAGGTTGGGCTGCTCCTGGAGCCCCACGTCGTTGTCGTCCATCGGGGCGAGGTCGGAGCCGGAGGCGAGCTCCCGATCACACTGCGACAGCGAGAGCGCCAGGTCGGCGAGCTCCGGCAGGTCGGGCGGGTCGGGCGGCGCCCGCGGCGGCTCCGGCGCGGCCATCGCGAGTGCAGCCGGCGGCCGGGGGCCCGGCGCCATCACCCGCGCCGCCCGGCTAGACCCCGATATTCTCGCGCATCCCGTCCTTATGTAACTCTGAGCTTCACGACTCCCACGGTATCACTTCAACACGAGATCACTTCACTACACTGCACTGCACGACCCGATCTGACCATTCTCTCGCGTCAGTTTCCCGCCGGTTGCACCGTCCTCCGACGGACGCGCGAAGCCCGACCGGCGCGCTCCTGAAATACACAACGTTTAGACGCGATTAGAGGCCGATTTTCTACGTGTAATCCATGTATCGTCGATTCTGAACGTCATAGAATCTTATGCGCTACAAAAACTTGAACCCGGGCACTAAAATTTGAATTTTGACCCACGTGATAAAGAGTGGGCTAGCTGATCGTAGTTGCTTGTTTCTATCGGAGCAGTATGATAATCGAACAGGAAACGTAACACCACTTTCAACACTTGACTGTGCGGCAGTCTCACAATAAAGTCACTCTCTGCCGTTGAATGAATAACACCGAGCACGAAAATAAAACAATGATGAATTTTTCAATAATAATGGCGGAATGAGGACAGAAAACAATCCGTCTCGTATTCCAGTGACGAAACGTACGCCACGGTTAGCGTACAAAGACAGACTTGTGAAAAAGAGATGGCTAGTACGTCCTTGAGTCTAGTACTTGCGCGGTAAAGTCAAATCAAATTCAATAAACCATAAATGGGTCGAACAGATTTAATGATAACGTACTACTTATCTAAAAATTATATCTGTAATTTACATTCAGTTTGCGAAGAAAATTAAAACTATAGGTTCTCGCGGTATCTAAAGAGGCAGTTAGTTTTTTAAGTTCTTTAGAAACCACGCTTATTGAAATTTAGCTTGACGTCTTTATTTGAAATTATGACGAAATTTTCATCTATGAACATAAATAAGCTAAGCATTTATATACGAAACAGAAAAAAAACAGAAGGATTTTATAAATACTATAAATTTAGTTGAAATAATAAATACAATTTCCGATTTAAAAAGAACTTTTTGGATTACGGCTTTGAACGTTTAGTTATTTTAAAGACTTAAACTGTCTACGCCTTTTCTCACTTGTTATTTTGGCGACGATTTAATGGCGAGTTCTATTCTATTCTAAACCCTAATGACAAAAATAATGTCGTAATATTTCATACGTATATTGACGATAAATATCAAAACGCAAGAAAACGTTCCTTTGAACGCAAGGTGTTCGTTTGATGAACGTCAATATTGCGTTCCGTTTCTTTACCATACATTGTGTCACGTGATGCAGTCAGCCGCGCTCGGACGTCTGGCGTCAGCAATTTTTTTCTATTCATTTTTTTTTTATCTAGTCAACATACACTGTTGTTTAAAAAAAATCAACTCAGGTTTCGAGAAATATGCACTAATTTACACGACTTTCCCAGAGAAATAGCAAAAACTTATATGTAGGTTGTATATGTATTTTGTACTGTCTCTGTAACCTGCAAATAAAATTCTAAACGATGCATTAGTATGCGAATCGATCATCAGTATCAGTAATATTAATGCGTATTCATAAATATGAATCAATCCAAAATATACCTAACAACCCTACCAAGGCTTTTTTGCATATAGGTATTCTAACAGAGATCTTATTTATAGGTACTAAAACATATTTTAAGTCCTTAGTAGGTTTGAAGACCCAAAGTGCAATATGCCTTATTTTAAAGAGGCACTTTGATTTTAATAAAATTTTTTTTTTAAACAGTTGTAACAATTTAGAATGTTTGCTGTAGTCAAACTTGACTATTGAAAATAGTGTTGTATTAGTGATTATGATTAGTAGATTTCATTTTACACATACTTAATACAAAAAATGGTCTAAAATGCTGTAAATGGATTATCAATTCCGCTTTATTCTTCAAATATACATATAACAATTGGCTTATGAATCCAGATATTCTAACAAATTTGAAATAGGATAAGAACATCTACTTACTTACATAATCTAGAGTGCAATCTCATACCTACTTCCTTTTTTTTATATAAGTGAGTAATTAGACTTAAATACACATATTTGTAGACTTAAAATAATAAAGATGTTATCTTACCTGTAAAGCACAGCATTTTGTGGAAAATATAACATCTTCAAAAATTTCAGAGGCTGTTGTATCCACATTTTGAGTTCTCTTCTATTTCTACAATGAAGAAAACAAATAAAAGTTAAAGTTTAGGCTCACAATACTTATTTTAGTATTTTGAAAAAGACCCAATCTAAACTGACTGCTATTAGAAATGACAGATGCTTGACAGAGCAGTGTGTGTCAATGTTGACTGAAAGTTTAAAAACAAATACCTAATCTTATGAGTATGTACTATGGTCAGTATTAAATAAAAACCGGCCAAGTGCGAGTCGGACTCGCGCACGAAGGGTTCCGTACCATTATCCATAAAAATATTTATTTTATTCTGTTTTTGGTATTTGTTGTTATAGCGGCAACAGAAATACATCATCTGTGAAAATTTCAACTGAAACTATCACGGTATCAGTGAGATACAGCCTGGTGATAGACAGGCAGACAGACAGACATACAGACATACAGACAGACAGACAGACAGACATACAGACAGACGGACAGCTGAGACTTAGTAATAGAGTCCCATTTTACTCTTTGAGTAAGGAACCCTAAAAAGAATACTTGTGTTGTCCTATGTTGAGAGTTGACCTTAAACCAAGTAGGGATACTACAGTTGACCTAGTGACAGGACACTCAATAAAATTTACACTCTGAATTGCTATAATAGCTAGTTATTGAATGTACACAAGATTAGTCTTGCTAATTTTTAGAATTATACAATTTTACATATATGGTTAGTACATAAAGGATATCTAGACAGGCCATTAATAAATAAATATTGGAAAAGGAGATATTGATAAATATGAATTATTTAAAATTTATGAGATGTTAGTTTTTTTCATAACAACCCGGTTACGGTTTGTGGTAGATGACAAAATTATATTTGGTGTGCGGCAGGTAGGTATTTAAGTATAGATACAGATGATTTTATTAAATTATGGTTGATTTCATCTATTTTATGAACTATGTATTTGCGTTTTTATACAAAAGGTAATTTTGTTTCATGTTCACATGGACAATTTATATAAATTAAGATCTTTGGTATAAAATCCTAAATATAAAATACAAAATAAGTAATAATAATGAGTATAATGATATTGATGATTGATGACTTATTTGTTAGAATTCAGGTTTGATAATCCTGACCAAATTTTATAGCCTATTTGCTCCAGAGATTTTTTTACATAATTATATATGTTCACATTTGTTTTTTTTAATAATGTTTCTAATCTTGAGAATATTCGTTTTTAAAAAGCACTCTCTTTCATTATCTGTTTGTTCAAATTTAGTTTTATAAACAAAATAAGTGTTAGTAGATTAATTAAAGATATAGGGACTTAGTTGTTTTTTGTTGTGTAATTTATGTAATGTACTTACCTACCTGGTAAGTACATTACAGATATTGGGTATGAGACCTGATTAGAAAACTTGGTGAAACCTTTTCTGAAATATTTGTTGAAGGTTCTGGTACTGGTGGTTCTGTACAATATTTATAAGTTTGCAATGATTAGAGTATTTAACGTAGCCGTACTCTACTTCAATATTGAAACTTTATTCAGATTTCGTTTTAAGCAACCAAATAACAGATCGATCTTAGTTACAAAATATTTTAAGTTCACTTGAATTCAGGATAAACATCATGAGGATTTAGATCTCAAGATAAACATGATATGGTCAGTAATTGAATATTTTACTATTTATACTACCGAAAAGAATGAAAAAATTGGGTTTCACAAAGTAGGCTTCGCAAGTTATAAACATAGTTTAAAGTTATAGTATAGAGAATGTTAGATATTGGTAAATGATCTCGTTAAATATTAAAGTGTCTTAATACAATTTAGATGAATAGTTATTAATATTAAAATACATTTATTTATATCTTTACGAGTCTACGACCTTACCTTCGCACGCAACGACAACGAGGGGTAAAAGGGAGGGAATTGAGCCTAGTGGATACGTCAAGAATGTAATATGACGAAACACAAAATCCGCATCGCTTTCATTTACCAAATTTAAGCTATTGTTTTGTAATGATTATAGTTTAGTTTTACCAAATAATGTAGATATTTTTGAAATATACGTTATCATACTATAATGGATTGAATCACTAGATTCCAAATTTTATAGCTGGTAAATTCTTTAAAAAATCAAGCTGTCAGTCAAGTGTCAAACAAATTGCAAGCGCGGACGGAACGGAACATGCAAGCGGGAATTTAACCGAGCCGTTTGTTTTGTACACAATATCCAATCCTATTGATAATATTAACCATGAGTTTCGACAGATCCACCCAGTTTCATTCCACACAAAACACGTCGTTGAGGACCAAACGTATGAGGTCGTATTTCCCCGGAGATGATACGCTAAATATGTCGCCCATTCTTAACGATACCTCCATATTCAAAACTCTCAACGACACAAGTTTACGGCAAGCTCTGGATGAATCTTCGGTGCTGATCAACCCCGGCAATCCCAGCGAAGGTTTGAACGAAGATTTCTTTGAGATCATTCATTCGAGTCATCGTAGTAACGTATTGGAAACGATGGCGAGGTTAGGTGAAAAGTGCCGGGAGTCGCTGGAAAAGGTGGAGCCCTGGAATCGGTACAACGTACACAATTACTGGCTAGGTGAAGAAGCAAACACTTGGCAGCTCCTGCACTGTTTGTATGCAGATTCCATCGAGGAACACCCGGAATCTTTAGAGAGTTTGTTAAGCGAGGTTATGCTATCTCAGCAAGATTTAGTCGGCGCGTTATTTCAAAGCGACTCGGAACTGCGACTGTTGCAACTGTTGGTAGACTGGCTGGAAGCTTCAGCAGCATACCAGGATGAAGCCTCAGCGAATGTAGCTCCCGTAATCCCAAATAATGTTCACTGGAGTAACACTCTGCATCACTTGCTCATCGGCTCCAGTCTCTTCAATAAAGAGAGGGCCAAGGATATGGTCACTTGTATAGATCCAGATGCACCAAGACGACAGAATAAGACTATTCATACAGATGATCAGAAAGATGATAGTGATTTATGTAAGCGGGTCTTTACTGAAATGAGATGTGGTAAGTTTAAAGATGCTGTCTCTCTCTGTCTCAGTGCGGGGCAGTCTTGGCGCGGGGCGGCCCTGCAGGGCTGGAGACTGATGCACTACTTGCCTAGAGAAGACCCAAACAGCAATCTGGAGATTTATGGAAACCCATCAAGGGACATGTGGAAGTGGTGTGCTTTGGGGATTGCAACCAACATTGCAGAGAATATCTACTACAGAGCTACAATGGGAATCCTCTGTGGACATCTTCCTAGCACTATTGCAGCCTGTCAAGGGAATTGGGAAGATTTGCTCTGGTCTCATCTGAGAATTCAAATAGAGGCAAGGGTTGATAAATTTCTTCATGAGCACCATGCCACTGCTGATGCTAATACCACAGACCCGGATGTCTTGCAGCTTGTGCAGTCTGAGCTCCGCATTGAAGAGATGCCATTGCAGCAAGTTTTCAGTGCAGTCAATGCACTAATGAACGGTAAGTTAGAGACACCTTACCAGACCTGCCAGCGATACCTGATGCTTGGCCATGTTAGAGCCATAATGCAAGATTCATTGGAATGGATTGAGAGTGCAGATGAACAATTCATACGCTTCCTAGCTCACCTTATCCTTGTGCTTAGACAAATGGGAAAGGATCCTCAACATGACATTGGAGATAAAGTATTGGAGAAATATGTCTCGCAACTAATTGGTACAACATCTCTTGGAGCTGTTGATCACCCAGATCTCCTAGCTTACTACACTTCTACAGTCCCGAAGGACAGCCAAGTTGTGTTATATGCAGAATTAATGGATCATATCAACAACAGTGACAATAGACAGGAGGTAGTGAAGGCTGGGTCCTCAGCAGGCATTGATGTAGCTGCATCAGCTAGAGTGGCTGTGAAGAGAGCCATATCAGAAGTCCAACAAGGCTATGGTAACATTGACATGATGTTCAACCAAACTACTGCAGTTGAGAAAGACAAAACATTGATCACAAAAGGACTATCCTCTCTTGAGTGGATGTCCCTAGTACCAAATCAAGTTGTGGAAGCTCTTTGGCTAAGCAATGCTATGATACGCACTTTTATCTTCATTGGTAATACAGACGCCGCTTCTGCCTGCATTGTCAAAATTGATCAGTTGCTGCCTTCATTTGTGAATAAGGTCCCACAAAACTCCTCAGAGCTGCGAGAGCATTTGTGCTTGAAGGCATACCTTGAAGCTCTAGATGGCTTTGCCACATGGTACAGGCATTATATCAGCGGGAAACCCAAAGACGTAGACCCATTGCCTGCAGATGCGTCATTCCCAGATAAAGTGTATCATGAGCAGAAAACTGCTCAAGCAGACCAGCAAAAGGCAAGATGGATGAATGCTGTGCTTCACCAGTTGAAACACACAAAGAGTTTATTGTACAATGTATTGCTATTCCCTGGTGGATGGCTCCAAGATGAATTTGCCAGCTCTTCATCTCCAAACTTCAGTGAGGATGAGAAGTCTGAGCGTTCCAAGCAGCTTGAAACTTTAAGACGCCTTTGCATTCCAGAAGCTACCATTCTGATCCTGAAACTGCTTCAAAGTGGAGATGAAGTTGACAGTCACAAAGAAGCCATTGAACTGAGCAATTTGATTGCTGGAGAAAACAGGGGACTGTACAAAGTTTTCACTAAAGATAAGCTAATGGAGATTCTGGATAGGATCCGAGAATCTTCATTGTTGTTGTTGGAGAAAGGAAGGGATATGTTTGGCTATGAAATAAATGATGATTAATTTGCATGGATTTTTAATAAATATTTTTTTGAACTATATTGTCTTTACATTTTATTTACAGTGTTCATAAGAAAATAATTAAAATGTCACCTCATTCTCACTCAACAATATACGTGCGTAGTGCGTACTTTAAATTACAATTCCTGCGATTCAAGTAGACAGCGGCACAGGGTTCAAATTGATCAAATCGTTACTGCTTTCAGCTAGCTCAGTGATTGACACCCTTCCTCTCTGCTTCATGAACTTTGCCACATCTTCTAGCTCCTTCTGTGAGATGTAGATGAATTTCCCTCTATCGTCGATCACGCCCGTGAGTTCGCCATTCGCTTGCAGATCCGTTATCCTGTCTATGGCGGCTTGAGTCTTCAACTTGAAATGTGCTGCCAAGTCTTCAAGTAACACGACTTTTTGGGTCTGAAAATATAATAATGTTCATACGTTAGCATAAATGATAAAGGGACTTCTGCAAGGGGCGTTGCGCGGACCTTGTGAAATGCGTAGATAGAGGATCTCACTTATTCTTTCTCCATAGTGTAAAAATACCCCCACAATATCTATAGATATATCTGCTTGGAAAAAGTGCTAGTGTAAATAGGGTGATGGACCATTTAGGCATTTCACTCTCCAACCAAAACTCCGTCAAGAGCAGAATAGTTTTATTTATAAGTCATGGCGTAAAAAGTTTTTTACCTTCTTGTCGCATTACACTATCAGCCTATTTAAGCACAGGGCTCATTAGACAAGTAGGAACTAGGAATGGGCTATATTGCTTTTCATTATGCTAATGTACATAGTAAAGTAAATTTTACTACGACAGCCAGTTTACTAGTTTTCACCGAGTCTGTTTCCAACGTTCTTCTGTAGCGTAGCTAAGTACAACTCAGGCCCGGTAAAAGTACTTCCCAATAATCCGCGTCCCTTTTTAATCCATGCAGAGAAAAAATAAGTGGACGCGGATATTTGGGCCGTACGTTATACGGACCTCATAGCTGACGCCAGACGTCCGAGCGCGGCGGACGGCACGAGCGGTACGAAGTTATAAGATAGAGCGAGATTGAGATATAATTTAGAACGCCGTGCTCCCGGCACCTATCCACACGGGCCGAAATCACGCGGCGGACTGCATACAGTGTTTATTTCGTTCGTGTGGCCGCAGCTCTCAGCTCATCTCCATGTCTATGTCAAAGAATATTTTTTTTTTACTATGGCATACCTTGATATGATCAACAAAGTCCTTAAGCAGCGACTCCTTGTCCTGATCCTCCTCGTCGAAGCCCTCGCCCTCGACCGTGAAGGCCGCCCTCAGGGCTTCGTACTCCTCCTGTTCGCGCCGTTTGCGTTCCTCCTCGGCCTTCTGCGCCGCCTCCTCGCGTTTGCGGTCCTCTTCCTAATGAAACCAATTTTTAATAAGCACAAATCCGACATTGTATTTGGTTGTAGACCATGGTTTAGGCCTTGCGCGGCTACAAGGGGACAACTGACACACAAAGGAAACCGTGTAGACTCTGACAACAATAGGTCTACGGTCTCCCCCGCCTGTCGTAGAAGGCGACTAAAGAGGGCCATCGGGGTCGCAGTGTTTCTGGCGTGGGCCGAGGCACTCGCCTAAACACCCCAAGAAAGGCCACGAACATCTTTTCCACCTATGAATGAATGAATGAATGAATGTTTCTTTATTTCAGGCAATAAACCCATTACTACATTACAATATATATGATACAAAGAAATAAAATAAAATAAAAATAAAATCCTTAACAAATACGTACAATTATTTGCGATTCGGGTGCCGATGCGCAGATAACCAATGCAGGAAGATTGCATTTCGGTACAAGTTGTTACTGACCGTCTCAATTAGCACATTATTAGAAATGCGTATTCTTTGCCAGAACGACGCTATTCGATTTCTAATAATGGCATAGAAATCGGGTACCCTGGCGTCAGCAAACATTGCCGATGCACTACAGAATCGAGGCTGTTTGGTGATAATACGTAATGCATCATTGTATTGTACTCTAAGGGTGCTGTAAGCCTTCCGTGTATATTTTGCCCACAGTTGACAGGTATAAAAACTTTGACAATATGATCTAAACAGGACAAGCTTAACATCCTTAGAGCACTTTGCGAATCTGCGTGCCAGCATATTGCTGCGTATAGCCAGGGCCCTACGTTCACGCTCGATATCCAGGTCGTCTTGCATGCTCTCACATAGTATGTGACCTAAGTACTTAAACTGCTTTACAACCCGAACTGACTCACCGTTTAGAAACACCGGCGGCACCCTCTCCGGACCTTTACCATACTTAAAAATAACCATTTCAGTCTTAGCGATATTGTACTTCATGCCATTTTTTAAGGCGAAGTTCTCACAAACCGCCAAGAGTTCACGTAAGGCACTAATCGATGGACTGAGGAGAACCATGTCATCCGCATAACTTAAGTTATTATAACAGACGCCATCAATATGGCAGCCGACACGAGTTCTCCTCAGTTCATCGATCAGATCGTTGATATAGATGTTGAATAGGTCCGGAGAGGTGAGCCCTCCTTGACGGACTCCACACTCTAGTCTATATTCACTAGACTGTGAGTCGCCCCATCTTACGCTGTTTGTTTGGCCCCCGTACCAAAACTTGAGCAACTCGACCATACTATGTGGCACGCCCGCATTCTGTAATTTGCCCCAAAGCACCTTGTAGTTGACAAGGTCAAATGCCCGGCTCAAATCAAGAAAACAGGCGTAGATGGAGGTTTCTCTCTGCACGTAATAGTTAACCGTGTTTTTTAGACACAATATGGCCGAGTCGGTTGAAACACTTTGGCGGAAACCAAACTGAGCGTCGTTAATAACTACATCCCTCATCAATTCGGGTTGCAAAAGCCGCTCCAAAATTTTACTAATTACAGTACCTAAGGATATAGGCCTGTAGTTACCTAAGTTGGATAGGTACCTATGACGAGCCAAATGTGGCGAGGCGCGAGGGGGGCTCCAGTGCGTTCAGAATGAGATCCTGGAGTCCTCCTCATGAGGATGCGGCCGCCGCGGAGTTTTAGTGGATAGAAATACCACATAACCCAGTCATCCTCCGATGATTGGGCACGTACGCAGGATTTCTCCAAGAAAAAAAAATTGTGAGCGCCTCGCCGCGCGCGCGGACCTACAATAGGGCGCTAGAGCCATGATGGCACATGGGCTAGAGACTTGTTTACTGAGTGTGAATGAGACAGGAGTCGCTGAAGCAACTTCTGCTAGCCCCCCAGGTCGGTCAAGCGTGTGCTAGACGGTCGCCAACCAGCTCCTCCGACCGAGCGACCTTGGTCCGCAGTTCCGCATGGACCGTCGTAGTAGTATGAAATTTTAATGCAAACTACTGTCTACACCAGGGGTCGCAAAATTACGCGACCCGCACTTCTTAATTATTTGTGACTTTATCAGGCAATTCCAAAATTCTGAATTCTAGTACCGCGGGCCGCAAGCAAAGGTCTCGCGGGCCGCCTGTTGCCGACCCCTGGTCAACTAGACTGGACTCTAGGTCACATCGGAGAAGTATGGCATTACGCTACCGCCTACTTAATTTTTCATCGCCTTTCGGAAAATACAAGAATTTTTGTGTAACAATTCGTTTGACTTTCGTAATTTAAACGACACGTTCAATTAACGCCCTCGCGTTTGGGCCACCGGTACCAGCGCTATGACCATCATTTTCCTTTTCTTCATTACGTAATTAGACACCTAAAGGGTCGCCAATATCGCCATACCTGGTACAAATACTTTAAAAATTTGTGTCAGTATCTCCCGTAGTTTACTCACCTCTTGCTTCTCCTCGACCTTCTTCCTCTCTTCTTCAAGTTCTTCATTCTTCTTCTTCTTCATCTCCCGCATCTGCTCCTCGGCTTCTCTCGCTTTCTTCTTTTCTAGTTTTGCTTCTAGCTTAGCGCGTTTCTATAATATGTAAAAGAAACTATATGATGTGATGGTATTAATTTATCAAAAAATACATGTATGTTGGTCTCTTAGCACTGGTATGTTGATCTTCCAACCATTTAAATAAGCTCTTTCTGGCAAAACTGAAATCATTTGTTGATGAAACCATTTTTATGCCATTTCTATAGATTCTAATGTCTACAGATTACCATCTCAACTTATTCCCATTTTTACAGACCATCATGTAATACTTAATCGAAACTAGTCATTTCCCAGACGTTGTTTTTAGGGTTCCGTAGCCAAATGGCAAAAAACGTAACCCTTATAGATTCGTCATGTCTGTCTGTCCGTCCGTATGTCACAGCCACTTTTTTCCGAAACTATAAGAGCTATACTGTTGAAACTTGGTAAGTAGATCTATTCTGTAAACCGTATTAAGATTTTCACACAGAAATAGAAAAAAGACAATAAATTTTTGGGGTTCCCCATACTTACAACTGAAACTCAAAAATTTTTTTTTCATCAAACCCATACGCTATCTATGGATAGGTCTTCAAAAACGACATTGAGGTTTCTAACATAATTTTTTTCTTAACTAAATAGTTTGCTCGAGAGACACTTCCAAAGTGGTAAAATGTGTGTCCCCCCCCCCCCTGTAACTTCTAAAATAAGAGAATGATAAAACGTAGTTTTTTTTTAATACGCCATAATTCATAAACCGCAATTTATTTAACGGAACCCTTCATGTGCGAGTCCGACTCGCACTTGGCCGCTTTTTTATGAATAGGTTAGTGGCCAGAAATAAAATTATTTACATTAAATTAAGGCGCAGCAAACTTGCAAACGGACACCCAAAACAAAAAAGAAAACTATGAACTATTAAGAAACACAACATTTGGATATTACAATTAAGGGCTATAATAATAATAATAAAAATTGTCAAAAGGGCTTCTATGTGTTGGCTCAGTTGGTACTTTGTAGGTACCAGCCCCACGCACGCCTCTCAAAGGTCCGGGACATCATTGTCCCGTGAGCGGGAAAGACATACAATAATAATAATAAAAGGCGCAGCTTGGGTAAACTGATGACCTGGTGAAGGACACAGGAGTCCGCTGGATGCGGGTGGCGCATGACCGGTCATCGTGGCACTCTTTGGGGGAGGCCTATGACCAGCAGTAGACGTCTTTTGGCTGACATGATGATGATGAAGGCAAGAAAAAAATTATGTGCCATTGCGGCTTACTTGCAGCATAAAAATCGTTTGTTACTTTACTAACAAAACAGTGTATTGGGTGTTTCATAGAAAGTTGGTGATTTGAGTATCAATCAATCAACAACCCTATAATTATAATTAGTAATCACCTTGGCTCCCATCTTGTCATCAAAGTCAACTTGCTGAGAATCTTGGCCTTCCTCATTATCCTCGTCAGCTACTCTGGGTTCATCATCCTCTATGGCAGCTTGGTTCCGGGCGACTTTAAATAGATAATTAATAACATTACGAGGGAAGCTTTTACATCAAATTTAAATCTCAAATACTTTTAAAATCGTAATAAATTTAATCTATCAAATTATATTAAATATTGTGTATCTTCAGTTATTATTATTATTTCTGGTAGTGGCTTTCGGGCTGTCAAAGCCCTTATATCACTGCGACCATCGCTGATCTATTGTGATCGCCACTTACTACAATTCTTGGTCAAGTCCTGCAAACTCGAAGAATTGCAGGATTTTGTTGAACTCAAGAAATTTGATCTCCTCCGGGCACATGATGTGTTTGCCCAGGAAGGAGTTACGACTGCGCATGAGGCAAGGGCAATCGGTTAGGATGTGTGTAGGCGTCTCCTCTGCTTCAAAGCAGAATCTGCACTGCCTTGTGTCACACAGTCCTATCGTTTGCATGTGCTTATTTAGGCGGCAGTGCCCAGTAAGCACCCTGACCAGCATGCATAGACGGTTCCTACTTAGCGCCAAGGCGTCAGAAGACGCCTTTTTGCTAAAGGCTCTAATAAGTGCCTTGGAATGTTTCAGTCCTGGGTTAGCTCTCCAGGCTTGAATGGTCTTGTAGAAACAATAGGCTTTTAGAGTGAGCTTGGTTAGACTTTTAGGGATACCACAGAACGGCTCTGGTCCGCAGTGTGTTCCCTTCGCCCCCGCTCGTGCAAGCTCATCAGCCTTTTCATTTCCCTCGATGCCTGCATGCCCTGGGACCCTATCTTCAGTTACAAGGACCTAGATGTGTAACAAAAACTTTATTTTTGTTAGATTACTTATGTATATATAAGTAATAATAATAATAATAATGGTTGAGATTTTTTTTTATCATATTTATTTATAAAATTGATAGTACTAAACTGGCTTGAAATAGATGATACAGGAAACAATTTAAATAATAAACCCAAAATTCAAACAGTTTTTTTTTATATCATAATTCGTCGGGTGACAAGCAAAAGTCACTACCAAAACTGTCACTGCTCCTCAAAACCTCGTATCTCGGTACGTAGTCGATATCGAGATACGACCTTTGATTTAAGTAGGTATTTGTTACTTAGTGAGTTTTGCTTGTCACCCGAGGATATTTGCAAGTTTCAATCTTACATAATTATCTGTTGTTTGCTTCTATACTTGCTGCATTCTGTACTGTTTTGAGTGTTTTGTATTACTATTGATGTGTGCAATAAAAAGTATTAGTATTGTATTTTTTATGTTCAATTAATAGGTTTTAGTCCTAAAATCTTCAACCTCTAGCATCTTCCTCTTCATTGGAATTGATATAATTCAAAATAGAAACATGTTTTAATTCATTCGATTTTAAAACAAAACAAACTCTACTCTATTTATAGTTGATTCATATTGCACAAAGAGAATATAACACTACGTTAAGATATTGCATTGTCAATTTTTCTGGTAAGTCCACGGCCAGGGGTTAGAATGCTGAAATTTGTTGCACTAAGACTTACCATTAGCTCTCATGCGCGCCCTTTGGTTTCTGACTGCTTGCACCCTGCCAGGCCCACCCTCCCGTTGTGGTACAGGCCTCGCTCCCCCAGCTACAAACAAATGACAACGTGAAAGTTCAAGAATCAAAATATGTCCATTATCAAAGGTATATATTGAAATTATAACGAAATAATATATAAGATTCGCTTACGTTGGGGTTTGACTTTAGCTACTCGAAGAAATGTAACAGATAAAACTATAATGACTATGGCACTCAAAATTGCCGCGATTATGAAAGGATCCATGGTGTTGAGAGTACTGAATCCAGTAACTATAACTTATAAGTATCCTAGTTTTACGGTACGTATAGCTTTGTGAATCGAATTAAGTATTTATTTCCAGGTACACATTGTTTAGTTTTAAGACACGGCCACAGCAACACACATGGGACGATTTAGTTTTCGTAAAAACACATACGTAAATAGTTCTACGTCAGTAGGCGACTGTCACAGTGACAGGACAGAAAACGAAATTGCAGTCATTGCAGTGTCTATATGTACGACGTATACGATTCTTATTTTACTCGATATTATACTTTACTACTTGTATGAATATTTTATTTAACATAATATTTCGAATATCTTGGATTATAAGTGTTTTAAAGCGCTTATTTTGTTTGATCATAGATTAAAAATGTTAAAACACTAGTGAACGTTTATTCCTAAGTAAAACGAAATGTGTTGAAAACGTAGGAATATCCATAGCTTTGTTCAAGGTCATTACAGTGTTGCCCAATCCACGACTTTTCTGGAAGTACTAGATATACTTCCAGAAAAGTCGTATGTTAGGCAATAGGGAACATTACTGCAATGTTCTGCCGCCAGAGGCAGCACCACTACCACTAATAGTAAACCAGTATAGGAATATAGGGATTTACACACACATGCACAATTGATTGTCAAATGAGTGACAAGGATGCTTGCATAGACAATACCGCAAGTGGGAACGAGATACAATGTCAACGCTGCGAGTGTCGCCACCTACGAAGAGTTTTGCGTAATGTTCCCTATTCATGAATTTAGAACAACAAAACAAAGTTGAAATTTTAACTTTGATTAAATAATGAATAAAATTTTGTTATACGTAGTCCATTATAAACCGAATAGCGAACGTTTATTTATTTTATCATTTTATCTTTATTTATAAAAAGCAAATTAACAAATATTTACTTCAATTATAAATATAAAAATACCTAGGCATATCACTAGATGATAAACTAAACTGGAGCAAACACCTAGACAGCAGACTAAACAAAGCAACAGTAGCCTTCTGGCAATGCAGAAGGATGGTGGGGAAAAGATGGGGCCTGGCCCCCCACATCATACTGTGGCTATACAGAATGGTGATAGTACCAATGATAAGCTACGGTGCCATTGTATGGTGGCCCCAAACCAACCAACCCCAAACAAACCACGAGTGCAATTACCAAAATTCAGAAAACACAAAGACTAGCATGTGTCGCTGCTACAGGTTGCATGAGAACAACCCCAACAGCAGCACTAGAAGTCATGCTAGGGCTACTACCTCTACAAACCCAGATAGCCATTTTCAGTCGCAGCATTTTCAAAGCAGTAACAAGTCACAATGGTTTCGTAACTGCTACGGCACATTGCAACTGTGTTGTCTTTGGTTTCTACGTGTAGTAACAGTTGATACACAATGCGACCACTAAACCACTAGTAACTGTGTGTGGTCGCTGTTTCCACGCATAACGGAAACATTTGTGTCTACACACTTTTATACACTTTGCGTTTAGTTTGTGACTAGTGTACAAACTAGGGAATAATGTGTAGTAACGGTGTGGTAACTCTGTAACCAATAAAAATAAAGTATACGCGAAGTGTAATAATGTTACGTCAATGTTTCTGAACTTGTTAACAGTAAATGACAACAAAAAGGCTTCAAGAAAACCAAAGCTTCTCAATCATTTCATATTGTTCACATCTTGTGCCGTTGTATCATGTCATAATTAATCGAAAAATTTGCGTTTAATCATGTGTGAGTCAAACGAAATGAATAAAGCAAAACCAAACAGACTCTCATCGGACTTCTACAGAAAAGTTGCAAAATTAAAGAATACACACAACAAAACCCCAAGTAAGTAAATACTTACTTAAATACTAGTAAATTATTTAAATACTTTTCCAAACAAATGATTAAAAATAGAAATATAAAACTAAATGGTGATCACGAACCAAATGAAAAAATATTACGTAATTACACTCAATAGTGGTTTAAAACAGCCCCACCTTTTACCCAGTTACTGGGAGCCAGCGATATAAAAAATTTCGAATTTTACTCCGTCAACACAACGGAAAACGGCATTATTTTTAAACTTTGAGAACCTCTGTAAACAAAAAAGAACATGGAACCATTTTGTAAATTTAGTAACTTTGTTACTACCTCAAGTTTAACATCGTCACAATCTAGTAACTGTGTGACCACAGTATTGTTTATATCATAATTAACAATTTTTATAGTTTATTCTTGCTTTTATATATATATTATTGTTATTGTTAAAAGCTTTTATTATTGTTGCAAGCTTTTGAGCTCTTTAAATGTATCGATTTATTTAAATAATGCAATATATTAAGTATCGTGTTTTTTGCTATATTGGCAAAATTATGACTATATGATGGCGCGTTGATAAAATTCATCCAATATGATCAAATGACACGAAGAATTCCTTTTCCCATTGAGATTTAAACACATATTCTTAACTAATTATCACTTTTAAAGCAAACACTGACGTTGTGAATTTTGTTGTAATGGCGTCTCTTCTATTATTTCAAATCACCACAAAATAAAGTTAGTTTCTAACGAGTTCTGTCAAAATGAGTGAATGAACGAATGAATTCTGCGATGACTGGTTTCAAACTGGGAACATTGTTACCACACAGCGACAGAACTGCGAAACCAAAAGTTACTGTGTCGACTCTTCCCCAATTTTAGTAGCGGCAACCGAACAATGACGTAACAGCAACCAAACGTGTTACCAGAATCAGTTTGTTCCTACACATAAGTGTCGTAAAATTTACGTAACTGCTACCAAAAATGGTTATATGGGTAATGCACATACAAAAAGAGACGGCTGCGACGGCAATACGCCTAAAAAGCCTCAACCTATGGACGAAACTAGACATACCCCACACAAAGATCCACAACAAACTGATCACAAGCCTACCTATGATGGAAGCTTCAATCGACAAAATACCAAAAACTGCAGTCCATGGGAAAGACTACGAAATATTACTGACGGAAGACTCCAAAGAGGGGTTAAACCAAACAGACCTCAGAATCTTTACAGATGGTTCAAAAACAAATACGGGAACAGGTTGTGGTGTGTTCTCAGAGGATTTAAACATACACATATCCAAACCACTGGGTGTACAAAACACGGTATTCCAGGCTGAATGCGTAGGGATACTTGAAGCCTGCAATGCCATAAAGAGACGACAAGTCGAAAATACAAACATACGGATACTCTCAGACAGTAAATCGGTACTACAAGCACTGAGCAGTGATAACATCACATCTAGCTTGATATACGAATGTCACCTAAACCTCACAGAGGTGTGCGCAGATAAAAAACAAAGTTACTATACAATGGATCAAGGGGCACAGTGGCTCAAGAGGAAACGATGCAGCGGATGAACTGGCCAGGAAAGGCTCAGAAACAACGGCATACGGACCGGAGCCAATCTTGCACCTGCCACAAAGCTACATATACAATCAACTGGACCAACCTCAGATCATAAAAAGAAATAGATATGAAACGGGGGCGTGGCGCGTGTCGCCGCGACATGGCCAAATGGGCATGTCACTGCCCGCCGCAGGTTAGTCGCAACTTGCCGTGATACTGAAATGTTCTCCCACATTTACTCAAAATGCCGAATTGTAGCGTGGTTACATGTAAAAATAGGAGTGAAACTAAAACCTACAAGAATAGTGGAGTCACGTACCACATGTAAGTATTCGTATTTTCACTTATAAGTCAGTAAAAACAAATATTTTAACAAATAAACGCAACGCCGCATCATTTCTCGGGATCGTACTAACATATCGAACGAAAAAGCATATTTTTGTTCTGTGCGTTGTACATTGAACGTTCAATACAATAAGCAACCTGTACAGCGCTAAACCACGGCGCAATGTGTTAAACTCTATCGATATGGACGCTGCTTGAATTTTTTTTGTGGTACGGCCGCTGCTTGGCGTCGTGAACTAGAGGTGTGGCAAAGTGTAGTTACAGTTTACGCGTAATCGATAAAATATAAGTACGATATACTAGTGATTTTATTTCGACTACTTTCGCTGTTTTATTTTATTTTATTACTTGTTTTGGTGGGGTGCCTATCTTAAAGGTAACTAATAATATACTAATACGATTAAAAGGTACAACAAATTTAAGGTACCTACTAATAAGATTTTCACTAAGTCGCAGTATGAACGACAAATAGATATGCGAGGATGTGTTGGTCACATATATTTGACACCTCTCTCGCTTGAAACCTAGGTGTCAAATGTATGGAAATAATAAATAAATAAATAAATATTTGCGGACAATCTTACACATATCGACCTAGTCCCAAACTAAGCAAAGCTTGTACTATGGGTACTAGACGACGATACTACTTATATAGAGAAATAAATACTTAAATACATAGAAAACATCCATGACTCAGGAACAAATATTCGTGCTCATCATCACACAAATAAATGCCCTTACCGGGATTCGAACCCAGGACCTCTAGCTTCGTAGGCAGGGTCACTACCAACTAGGCTAAAGCGGTCGTCTCGGAAACACATCATCTCTGGTAGATACTCGGCCTTAGCCTTAAATCTCGTAATATGAGTAATGGATACATTATTTCGCGCCAAAATGCGAATGGGAGAGGCCTGGTACAGGTCAAAAATATCGATGCGACCAGAGTTTTAAATGTATGTGAACACGAACTTACAAAAAGCCGTTTATGTTACTCTGTCTGTAGGTAGGTATTCGTAGATATTTTTTTACCTTTGCGATTTATGGTAACTCGTGTTATTTAAACTTGTAGCTAGAATACCAATACATACCAAACTTATCATTTTATTACTCATCAATATCTTAACATAATAATGTATATATCAATGTCGATAAAACATCATTTTTACGTTTGTCGCCCCCCTAGTGTAGTGCGTTTAAGCCAATCACAGCCCCTGTTCACATGTTGACGTAGACTCACCGGCAACTCCCGAGTCTTTGTTTTTACACGGTTCAATGTGTGTGTGGGCGCTGCGGTGGGAGAAAACTGGGGACATCGGTTTTGGTTGAAATGAAGCAGTACGGCACTTCTCCCTATTTTTATGTTCTGAGGGACCAACACACTAAAGACCTACACCAAAGATACTGGGAGGAGATAGACACATGCAGACAGACCAAAGAGATTCTGTCGAAACGCGACTACAAAGTCACAACCACACTACTAAGGACACATAGAAACCAACTGCGCAAGATAGTGGGTATAATAACAGGACACAACACCTTGAACAGACACCTCTATAACTTAGGTATCACAGACAGCCCTGTCGCGGTGATCGCGAAGTCTGTTATTGTGGTATGTATTCTATCTGTCACTCTTAGTGTATTTTCACTGGTAACACTGGCAATCGAGGTCGACGAGTGTTATATGTCAGAGCGGAGAGAAATGGCGGGAACGAGGTGAGAAAAGTTGGTAGAGGGAGTCCGATGGCTGGGACGGGATACGCGGTGTGGCGCGTGTATTGAGATACAGGAGACTCTTGGTAAGCGAAAGATATCTATAATCTTGATATATATAGATATTGCGGTGACCTTGAATTAACGTCTACCTTGAGATAGAGCTGAGTTGAAGAATATATTGATATTCTTTGTTGTGTAGCTCGAGTATGAATGTAACAAGTGAGGTGGCTGTTGGTTATCGGTTTGAGTTACTGGAGGTTCATTATGGAGGCTGATGGATGAGCTGTAGGGGTTGTTGTGGAGGCTCGTCGGGGACCATATGGTCCCCACCTCAGTACTCATCGCATAGCTATATGAGCTGAGTTGAGAGATATGAGAGTAATGAGTTGCGGGATGCACGATGAGTTCTCCCGTGGAGATTCAGTTGTACCGTGCATCCACCGATAAGAGCCACGGGACTTGGGGCCCTTCTAATTTTCCCCGAGAGAGTTGAGGTTACATTCATTACAAGAGATACGAGTTTTGAGAGTGGATGGAATTGAGCGCCCATCGAGTGTTGATTCATGGTCGCTGCAGTAGCTGTCATATACTGTGCTTTATATATGTATAGATCCATGTAGCGAGATTATTATTACATCCCCCTAAGAGTAAATCTCCGCTACATGTTTTGGTGGAGATGCTTAAAAAAGAACAGAAAAGTCTGTCGGTGGCGGTTCATGTGTTTGGAGAGATAAAAGAGTTGTACTGTTGAAAATTTTCTGTATTCAACTTTTTTTTTGGTTTGGGTATGCCCATGGTGGTGCGTACACATGGGACGGTTTGACCCATTGTGGTGCGTACACATAGACAGTAATATTGCCACACCATGAAGAGAATGTGCATATTTCGAGTTCAATACTTGAAGGTAGAATTCGATTACACGGTGAACCGGCCGACAGGCGATTCCTTGTTTTTTTTCCCCCTTTTGTTTCGGCTTCTTTTCCACAGATCAGCATTTGTTTAGGAACGGCGATTACGTTTTTTTATTCTAGCAACACTGAATTTAGTCTCTGACCACGTTCAGAAATACGCCACTGTTTATGTTTGGTCAAATGCATGTGCAAATTTAATTGTCATTTTGCGCCTGTTTCCTCGTAAGTTTTATTACAACAATTTTTTTTATTGTTTAAAGACAAAAAGAAAGATATATTAAAATATTTACTTGTTGTTTTATTTTCCCCACAGACGTTATTTACGTTACGAAATGTTCATTGTGTTTGGAACGGAACGGTTCGGGTACCACAGATCGATCGGTCGGATCGTATAGAGGAGGTTTAAGAGTGAAGTTTAAGAAGTAGAGTGACGTCTATTTAATCTTTGGTTTGTGCCTTTGCTAAAACCCGCTCTTTTTTCCTTTCGTGTGTTGTGACATGTTGTGAGAAAAGTTTGTTATAGAAGAAAATATCGAATAAAAGTGCCCAATTACTTAATTAAAGAGTGCCAAAGTTTGGAAGCAGACCGTTTAAAAAAAAACAGTCGTAAGTAATAGCTTAAGGAGACTTCATTATGAAATAATTAAGTAGTTACATTTTCATGTAAAACTAACAAACTTTTGTGGTACATAAACTCGACTTCAGGTGAATACATTTCATTGCAGATTAGCATCAAACGAAATGCAAGATTTACGTAATATTTAGAAGCATATGAAGTATATCGGTAGCTTGCATTGCGTACAAAATGGACTTTCTGCTTTCCACATTGCAATTGCGCCTAGAACGGCTAACAGAAGCGTTAAAGGGAGCCGCAGAGACCCTTAACAGCATTGAGACTGGCGTAGCAAGGGACAGGGTAATTGCCGTGAGAATTAACGTTAAAAATAGATTGTTATCGCTCACAACAGATTTAGATAGATATTTGTCTGGGGCGACGGACATAAAAGAAGATTTCTGCATTCAATGTCGAGATACGCAAGTAAAGGCGGAGGACACGCTGACCGAATTAGAAATTGCGATGAAACTATACTGCCATGAAGGAGAGAACAATCATAGAACGCGTCTACCTAAGTTAGAGTTAGGGAAGTATAACGGTGACATCCTAAAATGGAACACTTTTTGGGATAAGTTCGAGGCCAACGTTGATAGTAAGGACATTGCCAACGTTGAGAAGCTTTCATATTTGTTGGCGTCATTAGAGGGGCCAGCCCTTCAGGCAGTTGAGGGTCTGGAAACTACTAACATAAACTACCCGATTGCGGTAGACATTCTCAATAGGCGCTTTGGTAAACCTACGAAGGTCATCGATGCTCACAACGAGGCTTTGCAAAATCTTGCTGTAGCGAAGGATTCACCTGAAGACTGTAGGCGCACTCTAAACATTATAGAGAAGCACCTGAGGGTATTAGAGGCTCTAGGGGAGAAAGTTGATGCTAGTCACCTTAGAGTTATCATACTTAATAAATTTCCATCAAGAGTGGTATACCAAGTGCGGCTAATGTCAACCGATGATTCTTTTGCTGCAATCCGGAAAGCTGTTGATGCTGTAATAACAGCCATGGAGAGTTCAGTTGTTACAAACATGGAGAGTTCTGTGATTTCAGTAAAGTCTAGTGACACAACGGAGATGAGTACACCTGCTTCAACAGCAACACTGCAAATTGGAGCTGTAAAGAAGAGGAAATGGCAACAGAAGAGGGAAGCAATTTCAACTCAACTTAACAGGAAACGCCCTAAGAGAATGTGCATATTTTGTAATGAAGAACATTACAGTGAGGACTGTGTCAAATTTAACACATATAAGGAGAGGATTGGGAAGCTGAAAGATAGGTGCTATGTGTGCTTTCAAATAGGACACCGTGCCTCCAAGTGTACAAGAAGGAGGAAATGTGTACATTGTTCTAGGATGCATAATAGAGCGCTTTGCCGTCAGAAGGTACAGAAGGGTGAGGATAATGATACGAGTATGATACTTTCAAACACAACTTCAGCTAATGTACAGTTAAATAAGCCATCTAATTTCTTACAGACAGCAGTAACCCAAGTAAGGACAGCGGAGGGGAGAAGTCTGAGCATTAGACTTTTACTTGATTCTGGAAGTCAACGAACTTACATTACAAACAGAATAGCAAAATTATTACGAATTAAACCTGATGGAGAAGATTGTTTGATGATTTATACATTTGGATCAGAAAAGCCTAGAGAAATGTTATGCCCATATGCAACAATAACTGTAGTGAGTAAACGTAATGTAGAAAGACTGATTAGAGTGAATATAGTTCCATACATCACTGCAGAGGTACCCGTAGCTAAGGTACAGTCACCAATGATAGACATCTTGGCGGACGATGCTTCTACTGGTGAAGGCATCGATTTGTTGATTGGAAATGACTTATTCTTCTCATTTATCAGGAAGAGTGTTGATTTAGGAAATAATACCTTTCTAGTAGATTCTGATTTTGGTTGGTTCCTCGCAGGAAGTGCTACTAACAACAGAGAAGGGGACACTCTATCAGTGGCTACATATTGCCAGTGCCATGATATCAATCAAGACTTTATAGAACCAGATCTTCCTCTGCGTACCATAGATGTCAAATTTTTGTGGTCACTTGAGAGCATCGGGATATGTGATTCTCCAAAAACTACATGTGAGGAAGAAGCCGTTCAGCATTTTAACAAGACTGTCAAATACAGTGAAGGAAGGTACCAGGTGAAGTGGCCGTGGATAGAGTATCCACCAAAATTGCCTACTAATTTTGGACTTGCCTTTGGAAGATTAAAGGGTGTATTACGAAGATCAAATAAAGAAGTCATGGCGGAGTATGAGAAAATCTTGAAGGAACAGCTTGAAGCTAACATAATAGAAGTTGTGGATCCTACCATTCCTGCTGACCATCCAGTTCACTACCTACCTTTTCATATGGTTCAGCAGAAGGGAAAAAGGGGTCGTCTAGTCTACGATGCTTCAGCTAAGCTGAAAAATGAGAAAAGCTTGAATGAATGCTTATATAGAGGTCCGAACATGCTGGAAGACCTTACGGGGTTGATACTGAAATTTAGAACTGGAGAAATTGCTATCACCGCCGATGTTGAAAAGGCTTTTCTTCAGGTTGGCCTACAAGAAGAAGACAGGGATGTGACCAGGTTTCTCTGGGTCAATGATTTGGAAAGGGAACTGACTGAAGATAATATCACGCAATATAGGTTCTGCAGGGTGCCTTTTGGAGTAATATCGAGCCCCTTCCTCTTAGCGGCAACAATTCGATATCACCTTTCAAAGACTAACAAAAGTCTTCTTCCAGTGATAGCAGATAAATGTTATGTAGACAATTTAGTGACGTCAGTTCAATCAAGAAAAGAGGCTCTCAATTTGTATGCTCAAACAACAAACTCATTTAAAGAATTAGGAATGAACATACGAGACTGGATGTCTAATGACAAAGATTTTGTAGACAACATTCCCAAGCAAAAAAGAGCTACACAGGAAAGTGAAATAAAGATCCTCGGTTTGGTATGGAATTTGGAAAATGACACTTTACGGCTCAAACTGAATAACGAAACTTTTGAGAGTGAGATCATAGATAGAGGCATTACAAAGAAAGGAGTCTTGAGAGTGCTAGCACGTCTTTATGATCCATGCGGTTTTGTTTCACCACTCATGCTACCAGGAAAACTCTTATTCCAAGAGATCTGCACTAGAAAGTTAAAATGGGACGATATTCTGCCTGAAGACCTGTCGACTTCATGGAGGAACATAATTGAGAATTTAAAAACGGTTAAGAACGTAGAACTGCCAAGACATGTAGCAAATGAATCAAAGTCAGAATGTATGAAGTATGAACTACATTGCTACACTGACGCATCTTTGAATGCATATGCAGCAGTCATTTATCTGCGCGTCATTGCTGGAAAACAAGTATCAACTTCGTTTCTCATGTCGAAATCCAGAGTAACCCCAGCAGAAGACAAAAGTGATCTCAAAATTCCTAGACTTGAATTGCTAGGATATCTGATAGGAAGTAGACTTCTGAGGTATGTTAAAAGCCACATAGACCTAAATATACGCAAGATATATTTGTGGACAGATAGTCAAGTTGTCATAGCTTGGATCAAATCAAATAGACTACTTCCACCATTTGTATTGAGACGAGTCAATGAGATTAAGCAAATTAAAGACATCATAGGTGCAGAGCTGCGCTATGTCAACTCAAAAGAAAATCCTGCAGACATAGCTACCAGACCAGAGTTGTGGCAACACAAACAGGATCTATGGCTACATGGTCCAAATTTTCTTCTACAAGACCAAAGTGATTGGCCTAAGGAGCAGGGAAAGGAAGAAATGTGCTTGGCCGGGAGGGCTCTGGACACGATGGATGGTCCAGAGATGACAATGAAAGGTTATGAAGACCAAGATAGTGATCTTAACCTTTCTGAAATGGAGGATAATCCTGCAGCCACAACCCTTCAGGAAAGTTTGGAGTCTATGCAAAACCCGTCAGATGAAGAAAAGTGTAACGAGACAGTGACTGAGATTAAGAAGTTACAAGATAAATACTTTTCAGATGAAGTTTCAGGAAAGGTGACCAGTTTGTCACGAAACTTAGGTCTCTTTGTAGATGAAGATGGGATCTTAAGATGCAAAGGAAGGTTCGCGAATGCTAATTTATCATATGATAAGAGATATCCCATTCTGATTCCGAAGAAATCATCCTTCACAACCGAGATAATACTAAAAACGCATAGAGACAACTACCATGTTGGGGTCCCACACACGCTAAGTATATTACGCGAAAAGTATTGGATCCCACATGGGCGAGCCCAAGTACAGAAAGCTCTGAAGAGATGTTCGCAGTGTGAAAAGTATTCTGGAGGTCCTTACAAACTGCCACCACCACCTGCACTGCCCAGTGAAAGGGTTAATTATAGTTCTCCATTTACTTTTACTGGATTAGACTATCTGGGTCTGGTATTAGTGGAGACAAATTGAGCGGAGGTAGGTCCAGAGGCAATATAAATTTGCGACCGGTCGCTACTTGCGCTGGGTCTATCTCTATGGTAGCTGCCTGTCCGGCAGTTAACATGGTGGATGGCCTCGGGGGGAGCTCACAGTTGCTAAGATCCTCGAGGCAAAACTGATTGGGATCCTTCACGAGGTTACCGCCTGTTAGCTGCCTGGTTCTACCGTTGGAAACAGGCAGAACAGAAACAATCAGTTGAGCCTCCCCTTTTGTATCCCAACCCATCCTATCCCGTATATCCCATCCAATCAGCCGTAAGCGATGACGTGGCATGTCGCAGCGGGCTTTCCATCCACAATGAAGGATGGTTAGCAGTAAAATGCCACCCGCGTGTTTGTGCCGTGCGCGGGGACCCGTATGGGTGGAGAGGGAGGTCCTGGAAGCTGAGTCGACCAGCGGTCGGGATAGATACTGCTGGAAGACAACACTCTTCTTTGGCTCAGGATTCACCTCACACGGGCGGTCATGGTCTAGCCAGCCATGATCAATCGGCTGTTGCGTCCAGTCTGATGGCCGCAGGCGAGTGTCCTGGGGTATGGTGGTCTGTAGTCGGCGGAGCACGGGTTACGAGTCGTCTGAGGAGATGACGAGTGACTCGGCACCGTGCGGACTCACAGACAACATACCTTGGGGTGCTATATCGGCTTGGTAGCCCTGGTGCGTTAACGCATCCCCAGGTGTGGGCTCCATGGTGGGTGGGGAGCCAATCCGATGAATAAAGGAAAAAGTCTCATGGATACATCAAAACCAAAGACGAAGGAAGGAGGGAAAGCCGTACCCGCAAGGGATGAGGCCAAGGCGCCTAGCGCAAATGCTGTACCGGCGGTACGCACCACTGTCCTAGACAGGGGAGCGAGAGCGGGTAGCAGTGGCGTAAGGGGGTCCGCAAGGACGCAAAAGGCGCGTGGCGCATTTAGAGGCAGAGGCCATGGTGGAGCGAGCCAAACCGGAGGCATCGTCCGATCTTTTCCCCACGGGTCGAAAAGAGGACACGCCCAGCAGGTCCCCGCAAGGAGACCGGTTGGCGCAAATGCCGGAGGGGCGGTAAGCGGAACTGTGGCCAACTGCAACCAGCCGGCTGGTCCTCTTCCAAATCCTGCTGACGAACCGGGCGCCGTAGAGAGCGTGGAAGTACCCCAGGGTGCGGATGCGTGGTCCGGTGGAGGAGTCGTCGGTAGCAGGAGGCAGAAGAGGCGAGAGAATGCCAGGACGAGGGCTCATACATTGAGCGAGAGCACCCCCCCGGATGCACCCACTCCGGGGCCAGGGATGGTGCAAAATAAGAGGACACTGGGAGCCAGTGGTGACTCGTCTCTGCTTGTCAGCAACCCCAAGCGAACGAAAGTCGCAGCTTCGTTCGCTGAAGTAGCGGCAAGCGAGAGGATGGCCATCGTCCCGGTGGCCTTTCCGGCTGAGAAGATCGGGTTGGGGCATCTGGGCGCCATCCAGGGGCTCATTCTGGGGCTCCTGGTTGACGCTCCGGATCCCCTACCCCGAGTCACGCTCGGCAACGTAGTGGCGGGCGCTCTTCACGTCAATTGCCAAGGGGGAGAGTCCACCACATGGCTCAGGTCAGCAATTGGAAGCGAGGAGATTGCTGGCCTGCGTCTAAAAGTCATGGACGCCAAGGATCTTCCGAAACCAGTTAAAATGGCTTGGAAAACGAAGATAGTTGGCGGCCATGACGTCAAGCTACTTCTCCGTGTGTTGCAGAGGTACAATCCGGCGCTGCACACGGAGGAGTGGAAGGTGGTAGACACCTTGACGTCGGACGTGACCACCAGGCGCATCATACTGATGGACCGGGTGTCAGCCGACGTCATTAAGGCCGCGGGCTACCACCTACATACGGGGGTTGACCTGAGCTCTTTCAAGCTCCTAGAGGACGCGGAGGAGAGGGGGCTTGAAGGGGCTGAGGACGGCCCTTGTGCGGGGACGGGCGTGGGGGGTCCGACGCTAGGGGAGGGCGCGGGGGGTCCGCCGCCTGGGGAGGCTGAGGAGGGCATACCTCCGGAGGCTAAGGCGCCAACCATTGGCGAGAAGGCTGAGGAGGCCGAGGTAGCCAAGGAGGAGGGCCAGTTGAAGTTGGAGGCCGGGGACATGGCGGGCTCCAGTTACGGACTTGCTGAATCCCGCAGGGCCCGAGAGTCATCACCGATATCGACGATCGACTCAGAGGACCTGCAGGGAATGGCAGATCTGTACCTGGAGGCCTCCATGTCTCCCATGTCCTGTGACGATACTGTCCAGGAAGTGGCTGCTGACCTCAGCAAGCCAAAACAATAAGGGCTCCAATGGCGGGTTTAAGGTGTGTACAAATTAACTTACAACACAATAAGGCGGCCACTGCCCTTCTGGCGAGGCAGCTAAAAGGCGACAAGTTCGATATTGCTCTTATTCAAGAACCATACATATATAAAAGTGAAATAAGAGGTTTAGGTGGAACGGGCGGAACAATTTTCCACCTGTGTCCAGGTAATAACAATAATATGAGGACATGTATCTATGTCAAAAATGGCATCAATGCTATGCCTTTACATGCTTTCTGTTGCAGGGATCTCACTACGGTGATGATCCAAAACAAGGGGGAGGGTAAGGAGCTCATTCTATCATCGGCCTACCTTCCCTACGAGGCAACGGATCCCATAACACAAATACTGCGGGATCTTGTTGCATACGGCAGTCGGGCGAACACCAACCTGATCATCGGCTGCGACGCGAACGCTCACCATGTCATCTGGGGCAGCTCAGATGTCAACAGGAGAGGAGAGAAGGTATTGGATTTCCTGGTAAGCTCTTCTTTACAATTACTGAATAAAGGCAATGAACCTACCTTCGTCAATTCTAGGCGGGGGGAGGTTATTGATATAACGTTGGCTTCTAATAACACTAGTAGCAAAATCAACTCATGGCACGTATCTGATGACATCTCCCTTTCGGACCACAGATACATTTGCTTTAGGTACCAAACTAGAATACAAACAAATGCGGTACGTAAACGGAATCCTAGGAACACGGACTGGTCGGCCTTTAGAACTGACCTAAAAGTGGACCTAGGAGACCCAGAAGGAAAGCTAAACTCTATTATTGACATAGAATTCGAAGCGGACAAAATAGTACAAGCCGTATACACGGCCTTCACTAATAACTGCCCGGAAAAGAAAACCCTGGCTAAAAAGGTACCATGGTGGACCCCGGAAATAGTCAAACTCAGGAGGGAAACCAGGGCAATATTTAATGACGCAAAGTCATATAATGACTTTGGGTACTATGCACAAAAACTCACAGAACTCAGCAAGGCTGTGAGAAAAGCGAAAAGGAGAGCGTGGAGGAACCACTGCGATCAGATCGAGTCAATACCGGAAGGAATGAGACTAACAAAGGCATTAGCAACCACAAAGTCGGTCCCGCTTACATCCATCAGGGACAATGACGGTACAATGACGAAAACGGGGCTAGAGACCCTTAAGATAATGTGTAATACACACTTCCCAGGCTCAGTAATACACGAGAGCGTAACAGACGATTGCACAATTAGTGCGTTGGAACAAACCACAAGTACAACGAGACACAATTGGGAAACGTCTAAAAAGGTAGTAGATCATAAAAAGATAAAGTGGGCACTTTCGACATTTCAACCTTACAAAGCCCCGGGGCCAGATGGAATCTACCCCATTCTACTACAGGAGGGCGCTACTGTACTAATCCCGCACCTTAGCAGATTGTACAGGGCGTGCTTAGCCTTCGCACACGTACCGCGTGTGTGGAGGATGGTAAAAGTAACCTACCTACCCAAACCGGGTAAGGCGGATTACAGTGAGGCCAAATCGTATAGGCCGATAAGTCTATCGTCATTTTTCCTCAAAACATTGGAGAAGTTGGTAGATAGACACATAAGGGATGGCCCACTAAGGAGACATCCGCTGCACGAACTGCAATGTGCATATCAGCCAGGAAAGTCAACGGAAACGGCACTTCATCTGGTAACAACCAAGGCTGAACAGGCTATAGAGAATAAAGAACTATGTCTGGCGGCTTTCTTAGACGTGGAGGGAGCGTTTGATCGTACCACGTATAATGCTATTAGTGAAGCAGCTGCAAAACATGGTATAGAGCCGACCATATGTAAATGGATAGGCAACATGCTAAATGGCAGACTGATAAAGTCATCTCTTTTAGGGGATGAGATAATGGCCACGGCCACAAAGGGATGTCCACAAGGTGGGGTACTTTCACCAACTCTATGGAGTTTGGTGGTGAACTCACTCTTGATAGAACTCAATAAAGGTCCCATCCACACGGTAGGATATGCTGATGATTTAGTGATACTGGTTAATGGGAAATTCCCAAGTACGGTATCAGAAATCATGAACAAGGCACTGAGGGAAGTGGAGAGATGGTGCGACTGTCACCAATTATCCATTAATCCAGGCAAAACTGTAGTAATACCCTTTACTAGGAAAAGGACCCTTCGCGGAATACAGCAGTTAAAGCTGTACGGAAGGGTACTAGAAATGTCCAATGACGTGAAATATCTAGGTGTCACACTGGATAAGGAACTGAACTGGAAGAAGCATACAGATCTCACCATTACAAAGGCCCTGAGGGTATTTGGAATGTGTAGATCAGCGTATGGCAAAACATGGGGACTGAACCCCAAGGTACTGAAGTGGATCTATACCATGATGGTGAGACCCATAATACTGTACGGTAGCCTGGTATGGTGGCCAAGGACTTTAATGAGCACATGCAGAGAGGCCCTGAGAAAGGTGCAGAGAACGGCATGCATGGCTATAACAGGGGCGTTTCGTACCACGCCTACAGCGGCGCTAGAAGTCCTACTGGACCTACCGCCACTTCACATGGTGATTAAGTCAGAGGCGCGCAAATCGCTCTACAGATTAAGAACTCTTGGACTGTGGAGCGATAGCAAGCCGAAAACTAAGCACACAAACATGGAGACTGATGGTTTCTTAGACAGAATAACAAACATGGGAAGCGACAAAATGCTACCCAAGTATGTATTCCACAGGAACTACACAACAAAAGTTCCAACCAGGGCTGAGTGGGCCGAAGGTCTAGAACCACCAAAGTCTGGTATCGAAGACAGTATATGGTACACGGACGGATCAAAAATGGGATCCGGTACGGGAGCAGGCATTTATGCAAATGACTACAGTAGTAGTGTAAGCATGGGTAGTTTGGCAACTGTCTTCCAAGCGGAGACATACGCCATAATTGCTTGTGTACAGGAGAATATAGACAGGCGAACCAAAGGGCGGACTATCTATATACTCAGTGACAGTCAAGCGGCCCTTAAAGCGCTTACGGCGCCGAAAGTGGACTCTAGACTAATTTATAATGGCGTCCAAGCACTAAACAGACTTGGAAGGCACAATAAGGTGCAACTAGTTTGGATACCAGGGCACAAGGGCTTCATCGGCAACGAAAGAGCAGATGAGCTTGCAAGAGGGGGCTCTACAAATCACTTTGTAGGTCCAGAACCATTTGTGGGACTCTCGCAGGGGACCATAATATCGGCCTTTAAAGCCTACGCCAAAACCAAACACCAACACGAGTGGAGGAATGAGGCTGGCTTAAGGCACTCTAAGCTCTTCATAGAAGGAGTGGACTCGGGCTGGACCAGAAAACTCTGGAAATCCAGTAGGAAGCAACTCAGAATCATATCTGGGGTGTTCACTGGTCACTTCGGGGTCAAGGATCTCTTGGCCAAGATGGGACTATCTGATAGTTTAGACTGTAGAATGTGTGGCGAGGAGGATGAGACTATGGAACACTTATTGTGTGAATGTCATGCCCTTGCCAGACAAAGAATGAACTACTTTGGTAACGGTTACCCGCAACCAAAGGAATTCAAGGTGCTCCCGGCGAACTGCATCATCCGCTTTGTGGAAATGATGGAGCAAGCCTGGGAGCAGGTATAAAGGAGAGAGCAAATGCACAAAAGATCCCACTGGGTCGAAGTGCATCCGAAAGGGCCCTCACCTAGATAAGATAAGATATAAGATAAGTGGAGACAAATACTGGCAGAGAAAAAAGATGGATTTGTCTTATGACATGTCTAGCAATTCGTGCTGTACATTTGGAGTTGGTCAAGGCCTTGACGGCTGAGGAGTGCTTGCTGGCGATACGTCGGTTCGTGGCGGCCAGAGGACCACCTAAAGTATTAATATCGGACAATGCACTACAGTTCAAGTTAACAAGTGAAGTACTAATCCATTCATACTGCCAGGAGAAACATATCAAGTGGAAATTCATCACGCAGCTTGCGCCTTGGCAAGGCGGTTTTTACGAAAGATTAGTTGCACTGGTAAAGCACTGCTTAAAGCGCACACTCGACAAGCATTTATTGACAGACGGTCAAATGCATACAGTAGTGAAGGAGATTGAGGCTGTATTGAACACAAGACCTTTGACTGCAGTGGGTTCCGACCCAGAGGGAGTGCTGCGACCAGCTGATTTTCTGTCTCTAGGTCAGTGTCTAGAAATAAACCCAGAACTTGGCGAGGGAACCTCGCAAGGCACCAATACTAAAGTTGACTTGGTTGAAGGCTGGAAGAGAGGTCAGAGGATTCTTAACGAATATAAAGAGATGTTCACCAATCAATACCTACCAAGTCTGCGGGACAGATTCAGTCACTCTCATAAACAACCGCGAGTGATGTCAAAGAAGTCTCCAGAAGTCGGTGATATTGTACAGATTAAGAATGATTCCAAAAATAGAATCAATTGGAAGGTCGGTAAAATCTCAAGTTTAATCAAAAGCCGGGATGGTGAATGCCGAGCAGCCAAAGTGGTAGTTGGGAATACAGAGTTTACGAGATCCATAGCCCATCTGTATCCGTTAGAGTCTGATACGTACGGCCCAACGAATTATGCACAACTACCATCACATGACAACGAGATGGCAGAGACACCAACTAAACACATGGATAGAACTGAAGCTTTGGAACCTATAAAAGCATCAGAAAAGATTGTGTCACCAGAGCCCGACATGGAAATTGATGAGCTAACAATCCCTACTAAATCTGCAACAGAGAAAGATGTTTCTGTTTTAGAGTCTGAAGATAGTCCTATGCAAACTGAGCAAGCTCCCGCTGCTGATACGCACGAGGCAGAAGTGAGAGAGCCAAGTGTTATGGAAGAACGGCCTGAGGAAGCGACGAGAATAAGGCGGAACGCTGCCATTTGGGCCAGAGAACGAATAGCCGAATGGACGCGTCAGCTAATGACGCTACTAATGTAGTCCTTTCGCCTTTTGGGAGTGTCGCGGTGATCGCGAAGTCTGTTATTGTGGTATGTATTCTATCTGTCACTCTTAGTGTATTTTCACTGGTAACACTGGCAATCGAGGTCGACGAGTGTTATATGTCAGAGCGGAGAGAAATGGCGGGAACGAGGTGAGAAAAGTTGGTAGAGGGAGTCCGATGGCTGGGACGGGATACGCGGTGTGGCGCGTGTATTGAGATACAGGAGACTCTTGGTAAGCGAAAGATATCTATAATCTTGATATATATAGATATTGCGGTGACCTTGAATTAACGTCTACCTTGAGATAGAGCTGAGTTGAAGAATATATTGATATTCTTTGTTGTGTAGCTCGAGTATGAATGTAACAAGTGAGGTGGCTGTTGGTTATCGGTTTGAGTTACTGGAGGTTCATTATGGAGGCTGATGGATGAGCTGTAGGGGTTGTTGTGGAGGTTCGTCGGGGACCATATGGTCCCCACCTCAGTACTCATCGCATAGCTATATGAGCTGAGTTGAGAGATATGAGAGTAATGAGTTGCGGGATGCACGATGAGTTCTCCCGTGGAGATTCAGTTGTACCGTGCATCCACCGATAAGAGCCACGGGACTTGGGGCCCTTCTAATTTTCCCCGAGAGAGTTGAGGTTACATTCATTACAAGAGATACGAGTTTTGAGAGTGGATGGAATTGAGCGCCCATCGAGTGTTGATTCATGGTCGCTGCAGTAGCTGTCATATACTGTGCTTTATATATGTATAGATCCATGTAGCGAGATTATTATTACATCCCCCTAAGAGTAAATCTCCGCTACAAGCCCCATGTGCAGAGCGTGCATGGAGGCAGAAGAAACGACTAAACATATACTACTGGACTGCAAGGAGGTAGAAGTATACAGAATAAAGCACCTAGGTTCTCCAAACACACTACGGGACGCAGTCAGCAACACCAAGGCACTCACCAACTTTTTAGACGAGCTGGGGTGGTTAGAGTAGCGCCACACCGCCGTTTCACGCAAAATAGGCACAATGGATGTCGACTTGCGGAAAACGCCCAGTATAACTAACTAACTAAAATATAAAAATAAAACCGGTCAAGTGTGAGTCGGACTTGCGCACGAAGGGTTCCGTACCATTATCTATAAAAAACTTTTTTATTCAGTGTTTTTATTTTAGTATTTGTTGTTATAGTGGCAACAGAAATACATCATCTGTGAAAATTTCAGCTGGAACTATCACGGTATCAGTGAAGCTGCGTCCGCTGCGCCAATGTTAAATTATTTAAACGGGCGAATTTCCCTGGCAGAATCACCCGCCAAACGGGGCGACTACTGTCCGTGCCGCGTCGACTTGCGCTGCTCGATCAGAATCCCCGAGTAGTAGGCCCGTTGTTTTATGAACGCCTACCCGCCAGTCTCAAAAATGAAATCTCAGATGATAAATTTGGGCACCGGCTGAAGGAACTTTAATCGCCCAAACCGTTATATTCCATGAAGGAATATAACGAAATCAAATTTTAAAATTAATTTGTTATGATAATTATCTTTAAGTTATTAAGTATTTGTGTTGTTTTTGTTTTTTATACAATTTGACATGTTACCGTTGTATTTTTATATTTTGATATTGTACATATTGATAAAATAACTTATTTTGACATTTGACGTTGCTTAGGATATCCTAATTATGTATACAAGTTTATTGACATTATTATTTTTCTTTTTGACTTTTACTTGTGACATTTTCTGTTGTTTTTATAATGTCAAATTATTATAGGTACATATTGACGATCTCTTAGTGAATCCATCTTATTTTTGATGTAAAATAATATGTTATTTTCTAAAAGAAATAGATGAATCTAATCTAATCTAATCTGTTTTCGGTGTTTTTAAACATCTTACATGTTATCCGTCAGTTTCGGCAAACAAATAGGGTATTGTTTTGATTGGAAAAACATTTTTGACATAAAAATACCACGAAAACATGGCGCAGCGGACGCGGCTTGAGATACAGCCTGGTGACAGACAGACGGACAGACGGACGGACGGAGGGACGGACGGACGGACAGCGGAGTCTTAGTAATAGGGTCCCGTTTTACTCTTTGAGTACGGAACCCTAAAAAAGAACGGATGATTCATTATCATCAATCTTTGATGGCATAGCAACGGCCTTTTTGTACAAATATGTCGGGAGTCGAATTTTATAATCACTTTCTTCACATTCGCACTGAACCTTCCAAATTTTTGTTGTACCAAGATTGACTACCATCTTCGATATAAATCTTCTTCATGTTTTTCCAGGTAATATTTTTCCCAGAATTCCGTCATATACGAAAGTTTCCAATGTACCTAGTAGTTCCAACTGCTTTTGCAGTCTTCTCGCATTTTATTACGAAACAGTTAGATTATGAATGTCATTTACTGCGACACCCACTATAGTATTAATTAACACAATAGAGACAAAAATGAGAAAAACGATGAAAAGTAAACGCACTATGATTTTACCATCCGTGAGAAATGTGTGGTTTTCTCCAAACAAGTCATCATAGTCGAATTCTGAGGCCATCATGACTATGGTCTTTGTGAAGGCGGCGAAAAGACTATCAACTGCGTGCAGTACGTTGCTTTTTAGGGTTCCGTAGCCAAATGGCAAAAAACGGAACCCTTATAGATTCGTCATGTCCGTCCGTCTGTCTGTCCGTCCGTATGTCACAGCCACTTTGTTCCGAAACTATAAGAGCTATACTGTTGAAACTTGGTAAGTAGATGTATTCTGTGAACCGCATTAAGATTTTCACACAAAAATTGAAAAAAAAACATTAAGTTTTAGGGGTCACTCAGATGATAATCATGGGGGGGAATACTCAGAACTGAAACTCAAAAAATTTTTTTTGCATCAAACCCATACGTGTGGGGTATATCTATGGATAGGTCTTCAAAAATGATGTTGAGGTTTCTAACATATTTTTTTTCTAAACTGAATAGTTTGCGCGAGAGACACTTCCAAAGTGGTAAAATGTGTGGGGGACACTGGGTGTAACTTCTAAAATAAGAGAATGATAAAACTAAAAAAAATATATGATGTACATTACCATGTAAACTTCCACGGAAAATTGGTTTGAACGAGATCTAATAAGTAGTTTTTTTTTAATACGTCATAAATCGTAAACCGCAATTTATTTCACGGAACCCTTCATGTGCGAGTCCGACTCGCACTTGGCCACTTTTTTTGTTAATGTTTCTAAGGGAGGCTCCGTGCTGCAGTAAACTTTTCACACGCACTAAGTGTTCGCATGCTATAGCAGTGTAGAGAGGTGTCTCGTCAATTTCGTCATCCGTGTTCAGGCAGTAGATATGTTTGTGTTCGGCAAGCGTCAAAATTATATCTTCTATGTCGACGTTATTCAGCTCTATCGCCAGATGCAGCGGGGTTAATTTTGTCTAGAAAAACAACAAAAGTTTTTTTTATAGTTACCAAACAATGTTTCTAGATTGTGCAATGCAGTCTTAAATATGAGTCAATATATGTTCACGAAAACACACAATAAATTAAGTTTCCATAGAACTGTGGTTAACGACTTCCAGAGCAAAACGTATGTAGTAGATTGTAGGTCACGGGATATGTGGAGGTGTACGGATAAACCCGCTCGCGGAGTACCGGCGCACACAGCATGGCGGGTGAGGCGCCAGCACGCAACAATACGGTGCAGCCAACGGCCCACTGCGCAGCTACAGTGTTAAACAGCGCTGACGCACCCGACAAAATCACGGAGTTGGCCACCTCTGATCCCCCTAGTGACACTAACACCTGAAACAAATATACGCTCAATAATGCAGTCATCGATGTATGGGATAGTCCGATTAGCTAAGACGCGGTCACTGCATTTTATATAAACTAAAATCTTAGATCATTTTGAATACCTACGATGAAAATTTAGTTAGACATTGACACTGAAAAAACACGGTGTGATATGAGAATCAATCAGGAATCTATACTAATGATTCTATAGGGTGTCAGGAATGGATCTGTAGACCTTAACGATTCAAGGCTCAGGCTTCGAGCAACCGCAAGCTTCAGGCACTAGCTGGAATGGAATACACGTTACTTGGAGTGTGTCCTCGCACTTGTTTTCGACGGCGTAATGCAGAGGTGTGAGCCCGTCAGAGTCCACGCTCCAAGCGGCACCGGCTTTCATAAACGCCGCGGCAGCACGCACGCAACGCAGCCGCGCCGCAGTGTGCAGCGGTGATATTGTGCCGTTGCACACTACTACGCTAGCTGACGCACCATTAGCCACGAGAGCCGCTACAGTCTGTGAGAAACTGAGAGGGTAAGTAGGACATGCATGAGACACGATTTTGGATCTTCATATTGAGTGTATACCTAGTCTATTTTTTTATTCCATAGACTAAAATGACATTTCATGCAATACAATAGCAAGCAAATAGCACTACATGAAATGTCATTTTAGACTACGGAATAAAAAAATTGACTTTAGTGAGATCACCAGTGCAAGGCACTCTTGCTCACTAGTTAGTAGTTTGCGCAGTCTCAAAACATGTTCCCATCATAAGGATGAGATAAAAGGTTTTTTTTACTGGACTAAGTGGACAGTGTTTGTTTGTTAATTCTTTTTTCATTTGATAGCTTGTGCTAGATAGCAGTATTCATAATTTTTTATCAGTAACCAGTGACTTACTGGTCAGGCAGCACGGGACAACCGTAGTGGAAAGCGGCACCGGCGACGTCGAGTGCGGTCCACTGCGCGTGTTTGTCGTTGGGCCGTGCGCCAATTAAGTGCCAGCAGAATCCGTACACTGGATACGCGACAAGCCGCGCTAGCGAACTGGAGCATGCTCCATGATGGTCTACCGCGAATCTAAGTAATAGGCGAAATTAAAATTTAATTCAACCTAGCCAAAAAATCATGAGTCCAATCCATACTTACCCATGAGTAAAATGCTGAGTTTCAGCAGAAAGTAGAGTAATTTATGGATCATCTTCTTGCTTACGTCTGAACTCTATGATTGCATAGCCAAGGGGCGTGCAGTGGGTGGAGCGCGTTGCGTTAAATACCTAGCGCTCGCGAAACCTCGAGGAGCAGGAGCCAGTCAGTCGTTGGCTGGCGCCGCTAGAGCGAGCACATGTGCGTCGTGCCGTGATCCGCCGTCGCCGCCGACTTGAACGCGACGAACCGCGCGTACTTATTATTAATTGTTCTGTTAGTTTTTACAGAGTTCGATGGCCACGATGAAAACTAATAACAGCAGCTGGTGTTCTGTATATGGATGTTTAAATACCCAAAGGAACAATGGTTTATCTTTTTTTTACCTGCCGACAAATTGTGAACGGTAAGTTTCTTTTTAGGGTTCCGTACTCAAAGAGTAAAACGGGACCCTATTACTAAGACTTCGCTGTCCGTCCTTCCGTCCGTCCATCCGTCCGTCCGTCCGTCCGTCCGTCTGTCTGTCACCAGGCTGTATCTCAAGAACCGTGATAGCTAGAGAATTGAAATTTTCACAGATTGTGTATTTCTGTTGCCTCTATAACAACAAATACTAGAAACAAAATAAAGTATTTTTTTAAGGGGGCTCCCATACAACAAACTTGATTTTTTTTGCCCTTTTTATAGATAATGGTACGGAACCCTTCGTGCGCGAGTCCAACTCGCACTTGGCCGGTTTTTAGGGTTCCATAGCCAAATGGCAAAAAACGGAACCCTTATAGATTCGTCATGTCTGTCTGTCTGTCTGTCTGTCCGTCCGTATGTCACTGCCGCGTTTTTCCGAAACTATAAGAGCTATATTGCTGAAATTTGGTAAGTGGATGTATTCTGTGAACCGCATTAAGATTTTCACACAAAAATCGAAAAAAACATTAAGTTTTAGGGGTCCCCATACACAGAACTGAAACTCAAAAAATTTTTTTTAATTAAACTCATACGTGGGGTATCTATGGATAGGTCTTCAAAAATGATATGAAGGTTTCTTATATAATTTATGATGTACATTACCATGTAAACTTTCACGGAAAATTGGTTCGAACGGGATCTAGTAAGTAGTTTTTTTTTAATACGTCATAAATCGTAAACCGCAATTTATTTTACGGAACCCTTTATGTGCGAGTCCGACTCGCACTTGGCCGCTTTTATTAATTATTTATTAAATAAGTAAGTACTTATTTAGTATAACTTAGGTACTTAATATTATGAAGTTGCAAGATACCTACAATGTACTACAACAATACGTAAATACATGTTACAATACGAACCGGCTGGTTAGGTACTTACTTACTTATTACTTTTAACGGGATACCTACAGTAATTTTCTTCAAAATGAAGCACGAGTTTGAAAATGTATTTTACTTAACTAGGTATAATGGTTGTCCTGTCCTATTTTAATTAAATGAAAACGTGCTTATAACAAAATACAACAATACATACATATACATATAGGTAAGTCGGTGCAGGGCTTCATCACTTTTTTGCCAGCAGGCAAGTGTGACAGGGAAAAATGCTTACGTCGTCGAGAAACGCTCGTATATATATGTATAGTTGTTATTTTCTAAGCCGTCCGTTCCGCACTAAAGAACGCCGCACTGCAGAACGGACGGCTTAGAAAATAACAACTATACCTACTATGGGGCTTGTAATGTGTAGGTACAAACCAAATGTTAATAAACTTCTTTCTCAATCACAAATTTTGGCCCTCATTGCTGTTTTCTTGGCGTGACAGCCCTAGCGCTACACGTGCCGTGCGTGAATGAATACAAGTTATACGATAGACAGAGAAGGAGAGAGTAGGCATGTTTTTTATGCCTAAACGCCGTTTTTGCTAGGGAGTGCAACTTCTGTACTTGTACTATTACTTATTCTGTGGCATAGCTCTATTGTATAAGATTTTTTGTGATTTGCGTTGGCAACACCTCAACGCAGGTTCTTTTTTTTTTACTATTTATCGACCATGCTCGAGAGATTCAGTTAAATTATTGACCTTACTTTAAGAAGTTGATTGGAAATCATGACTTATGATTCATTTTTGGTAGTAAAAATTATCATTTATTTATATTAATCAATCACCACTTTCGAAAAACACATTAAAATAAAAATACACCAATATTCTTTACTCTGAAAGCGTGAATCCGAACGTGTTGACGTTTCGCTTTTAGGTGACGTGTGTCATTTTCTTGGATATTCGCCGATTTATAGAAAGGCTGAAAATATGGAACAATTAAAGCTTTCCTCTATACTAGCTTTATTCCTGATATTCGATTTTACCTCCGCTTTATATTTCCACATAGCGGAAGGCGAGCGAAAATGCTTTATCGAAGAAATACCGGACGACACAACTGTTATTGGTAACGTAGTTTTCCTTTACTTTTCTTATACTGACCGCTTTCCGACGCCGTATTGCACTTCTAAACTGTTCAGACTTATCAATTTGAAATGACCTTGAATAATTGTAACTTTCAGTGAACTACAAGGTTGAGCTGTATGACCCCCGCTCGGGCGGGTTCATGCCGTCTTCGCCAGGCATCGGTATGCACGTGGAGGTGCGAGACCCCAACGACGGCGTGGTGCTCTCGCGGGTCTACTCCTCTGAGGGCATGATCTCCTTCACCTCGACAACGCCCGGAGAACACGTTATTTGCATGTACTCCAACAGTACTTCTTGGTTCAGCGGCTCTCAGCTTCGTGTAAGATATTGTCTTATTTTAAAACCCTAAGGTTATCAGAAATTCAAATTCTATTAACTTTTCTAAGAAATTCTAGCAAAGTTGTCCCATGGCTTTTGGGTCAGAATAATAACATGAAAAGAAGTTAGTCCGCCCAACCTAAAATATACACTCCATAGAGATAGAAGACTATAAACCATTAAAACAGGTATAATGTATTGTCCTAGTATTTTTAAATATGAATGTATTGTATGTGTGTGATCATGTATAACAATGTGCAGCTGTTCAAACATAGCGTGAGCTTTGTACATACAATATAACTTCTTTGAATTCATTAAGGTTTACACTTCTATACCAAGTATTTTCAAAATTCAGAAACATTCTGATTATATTTTTTATTGATTTTACCACAAATTACTACCAAAATGAATTAATTATATGCGATTAAATCCTGTTTCGTAAAAATAATATGTGAGAATTGTGAAAATTTAAATTAATAAATTACTACCTGTTTTCAAAGTTTGATGATGGCTTTGAAAATGCTTTAGACCATTTGCCAGACAGTAGTTGGTGGCTGAGGATAGTGTCCACTGCCTGGCAATAATTAGAATGTTGATGGGGAAGTAGACAGGGTGAGTGTAGACTTCACCCCAGAGGGGTTTATGGCAGTCCACACTCGAAAAGATACTCTGAAGTACTGTCGACACAATAGTTATTTATTCATTAACTCACACGGTATATATATGAGTAGCTACATGTATGATCATTTGCACATCTCTCACATACTTAATCTATGGCTTATCCTAACACATATAGTACAATATCTAATCGCTAATTTAGCTTTGTCGGCACAGACCATTTGTTTTCAACAACCTTGTACAGTCGCCATCACATACATTGGTACACTATAGGTGTTCAAAAATATCGACACATACACCCTAATGCCTTGAAAATAGAGGTGTGTTCCGATGTTTGTGACGTGCTTGTTTGCTTCGATGTATGTGATGGCGACTGTACCTGAAACTGAAGGAAATTTAGTACCTAGGTATTGTTTTACATTACTTATAGACTAGATACTCTTGATAGTCATTTCTTCTGTTATATAGTATTTTTTCCGAAGCGATTGAAACATGTTACATTTCAATTAGAGATGTATATTATCACATATACATATTTTGCATATCTATAGCATTGACTTTTCAAGAAATGAAAAGGAGCCCAGGCGTATATGTCTACATCGGACACATGCTTCGGCCAAGCACGCCTTCGTCCGAGCGTGCGCGCTCAGTGTAGACTGCATACCTCCTCGTACATACGTACCTCGGAGAGCCACGCCTCGGGCGACGCGAGCGGCCGAGCATGCATCCGTGTAGACACAACTAATGGGGTAGAATGTTGAAATGAGAGAAATGTATTTGTAATTATTATTGCAGGTGCACTTAGACATCCAGGTGGGTGAGCACGCAGTGGACTACGCAAACGTGGCACAGAAGGACAAGCTAACAGAGCTACAGCTGCGGATCCGTCAACTCCTGGACCAGGTGCACCAGATCACCAAGGAGCAGAGTTACCAGCGTGTGAGAATTTTTGCTACCCAGCTGCGAGCATTTGGTGCATCGCGCTGTCACAGTCTAAACCAATACAGTCAGTCGACGTAGCTGTCTAGACAGGGTAATCGTGGGGGGTGTGAGGGGCGTATAGGGCGAGCCCAAGCTGCATACATGTAGCTTGGGACATGACATTGTCAAACCCACAAAGTCAAAGGCGTCATCCACTGTTACTCTTTACACTGTGGCGCTGTGACACATTTATGAAAGAAAACATGCTCACTTATAAATTCATTCTGTTATGTTCATGTTTGCGCATGGTATATCGGAAATTTACCGATCTGATCAGGCTAACCCCTATGTATGCAGATGTCAAAATTGTCCAATCAAGTTTTGACTTTGAGATGTAAAACAATAGGTTCAAATGTTAGGCACAATCCATGTTTAAGTATAGGAGCGGTTAATACTATGCTAAACGCCAGGAAAGTGCTTAAAATACAAAATTAAACAGATTATAAACTGTATAAACTACATTTAAACAATACTAAATACTAATTTTATAAACGAAGGTTACTCTTTTAAGGATGTTTTGCTCTTTCAGGCATAAACTACCAAGCGGATTTTTTTAAACCTTTAGAGTAATATTGTTTAGACATCTTGTGCTCCTCAATATACATAAACTAAATGTAACCAATACAATACTACAAAATGTATAAACTCAAAAGTTTGTAAGGATGTTTGGGTGTTTTACCCTTTACATATAAACTACCAAGTGTATTTTTATGAAGCTTTGTATTAATATTATTTACATAATTTATTAAAACAAAGTCACAGGCAAAACCGAAACATGGCAAAGTGCCTAAGCAGCAAAAAGCCACAATACGGAAAAAAAAAACGAACCTGTCATTAAAAATTTGAATTTATTTTCTATAGCACCGTGAGGAGCGCTTCAGACAGACATCGGAGAGCACCAACCAGCGCGTTCTGTGGTGGAGCTTACTGCAGACCGGCGTGCTTGTTGGCATCGGGTACTGGCAGATGAGGCATCTCAAGAGCTTCTTCGAGGCTAAGAAACTAGTCTAAATCTCCTATTTAACCTCTTGAATGCTTATAGTGATCACAACAACATTGTCTACCACTTTTATGATGCTAAACATACCGAAACTGCAACCAACTTATTTTTATCACTAGAGAGTAGAGCTCAAAGAAAAATGGTGAATGTCAGTGTGACAAGGTGTTTGAAAGGTTAATTATAATTTCTATAAGTTTTAATATAATTGCAGTTTGTAAAAGTTAAATTAGAGGTTGAAATAACTGACAAGGAATATGTAAGATTGTGAAAAGAACAATTTGGTACATGGTATGTTTTTCATATATTGGCACCCAGATCTTATGTAAAAAAACTTTGCAGGTTTCCTAAATCTTTAGATTATTTACTACCAACAGCCTACACTGTTTAAGTTTAATGGAAATATGTCATTACTGTATTAATTGCATCCATGTCAAGGGTTGGGATGGTAGATGACAGTTTTACATAATTTGTAAACGTGATTTGTCTGATGCTATTGTTCATCACACTGTTTACTCAAAATAACACACAGATGTAACACACAAGTATGATTATTCACAAGGTTTTGCACTCTTATTAATATTATATATCTAATTATGAGAGCAATACCTATTTTGCAATAGTTTGATTATACAAATACAGTAAATCTGTTTTATCAATGTATAAATAATAAAGATTAATATAATTTGAGTACTTTCTGTTTTAGAAACAAGTAATATATCCTTATTACTGTTTATTTTATGTGTTTTGCAAGTGATCTGTATTTTTTGATTAAAAAACATAAGTTTAATGATATCCTTTTTATTAGGTCAGTACCAACAATTCAGAAATACTAAATTAGGAATGTTACAGCAAGATAAAAATAAAGAATTACAATTTCATATACATTTACACAAATCAATTAGTATCTATTGCTTCAACATAGTGTGTTTATCCTATCCTTATAGTAGTAGTAGTAATATTCTTTATTTCTCCACAACATAAGAAAAACATGTTACAGGAGTAGAATAAATAAATAATGGTAACAACAGGCCGACTTATCACTTTAGAGTGATCTCTACCAGACAAACACATTAACTATTTTTAGTTTTACAAAAGAAACAATAATTTCACAATTTTCATTCAAAATTAATTACCCATATGGTTCATTTATAAGAAACAAAAAAGATAAATGGACAAAAGACATAACAGAGTGGTGCCCAAGAGAAAATAAAAGTAAAAGAGGACTACAACGTTGCAGATGGGAGGATGACATTTTAAGGGTAGCATGCAACTTGGATGAGAAAGGCTCATGATCGAAAGTTGTGGAGGTCTCTAGGGGAGGTCTATGCTATGAAGCAAGACCAAATGGACGAAGATGATTAGAAAAACATATAATAAAAAAAAACATAAATCAAAATTTGGTTGAATAAAGGCTATATTATATTATTATTATATTATATTATTATATGGTTCATTTTCAGGCCACCAGGCACTTGAAGAGATAAAGTGGTTATCTGCCTTAAATTGTAGATTATCTGTCCACTTTTTAACCCTTTGGATGCCAAGAACACCAAAAGGTGTTGTGTGTTGTTATGCCTGCACCAAGGACCCCTATAGGTGTTATGACCTCCAATGTCAAAGCAACCTTCAATCTAATCGTTGATATAAGGTCTGTATTTGGTCTCTTGTAACAATGGCCTAGCTGGAAAAAGAAATGTGGGAAGACAAAGAAAAAGATGGGTTGACAACATCATAAGGAAAAGTGGAAAAAGATGGAGGAGGCTTTTACCCTTGGGGACCACTAATGTGGAAATAAAGCTATAATAAATATAAATAAATAATGATGTTGGCGTGCCAAGGCCCTTTTTGGATGTTTGATTGGAACAGGTTAAGCCAAAGTATTACACTTTTCAGAAATAATTGTAAGAGGTTTTCTAATAGAAACTATATCTAGAGATGTTTCAGAAAAAAAACTAGATTGGATACACATTTGCTTAAATTACAACCTTAAATACGTCATCTAAATACTTAACAAACAAAGAAGCATCTGGCTTCGGGAACGGGCTGAGCAGACTGAAATCTACTTCATGCAAAGTGCTTTCCAATGTATCACAGGTGCAGTAGTAAAGGTGCCCATCCACCTGAAGCTGTTCAGCCAATTCTAGCTGATGATTATCCATTAAGTCTTCGTTCACAACCACTAGAAGTGGTTTATTGGCTTCTAGAACTTCCAAGCAAGTGCCTGCCCCAGCATGACTTATAACCAAGTCGGCGTTCTTTATATCGTCGTCTAGGGAATCTTTATATTTGTATAGATGAAGATTTATCCCCGCTTTCACGTAGTCTCCCGTTTCTAGTTCGCTAGACCCTATCTGCATGGTCACTTCTTTACATCCCAATCGTTTTAACGCTTCAAGTGTGGATACCTTGTTGATTGTTTCACATAGGGAGTCGAAATGTGTGGTGCCAACTGTGACGAATATTTTTTTGTAGTTCGTAGACATAATTAAAGACGGTAAAAAAGCGAAATAGAAAATGCAATAAATAAACAATAACATAAACCTAAAATCAAACGTCAATGTCACTCACTAACGTGTCTGTCTGTCATTTCAAGTACTTCAGTTATAGAATAAAACGTAGTAAAGTAAAGGACGTGTAGACTTTCGTAATTGGCTCAAATAATCTGGTTTGACAGGAAGGCATTCTTTGGCGGGAAAAACAAATTATATCGCTACTTGTTTCCAACTTTAATCGTCCGTGCGTGGGATTTTTTATTTGTAACTGTGTGTCTGTCTGTGGCATCGTAGCTCCTAAACGAATGGAACGATTTTAACGCGATTTTTTTGTCCGTAAGCTGACGTGATCGAGATGGTTCTTAGCTACGTTTCAACAAAATCAGTTCAGCCGATTTTGAGATATTGAACTTTGAAATGAAAATGTCGGGATATTTCAACTTTTCTAAGTTGTTAATTATATCATATTTGCTTTGAATTTCGTTGAGGTCATATTGCCTCTGCGTAAAGTTAGGTTAAATGGGTTAAATAATCCTACTTCAGAAAAAAAGGTCTCTTGTCAAGTCACTTTGAAACCATACTTTAAAAACGAATTGAAATAGTCGATTAATGTAGACACATTATATTATAACTATTATTTAATCCATACATATAGATAGGTTATTTCACCCAGTTTGTTGAAAATATACGAACATCCTTGGCATTTCGTAACGGCCCGCCCTTGTACCAATTGCCCTGATTGACACTTTAAACGAATACATGTAACCTATTTACTCGAAAATACCCAAGCATTTTTATTTTGTTGTAAGGCTAACTAGTACTTAGAAATAGGTGGAGCCAGATGGGTATGAAACGATGGGCAACGAAAGTAACCTTCTGCTTTAATTAGTTGAAAATATAATGAATACACTTACCCTGTGTAGGGTAGGTAATTGCGCCGATTAGCGACTACTTATACGAGTTAGTGAACTAAAATAATCAAAGGACGTTTTTAAGTGGGCCAACGGAATACTTAGGAGGCGTCCATTAATTACATGAGGCGTTTTTAGAATTTTTCTGCTCCCCCCCCTTTATTTGACTAAGACTAGTATTTAAGACTGCTGAGAAAGTAAACTGTTTTACTTAATTTAATGTTATTTTCTGCGAATTTTACTCTGTTTCTTGCTGAAAAAATATGACGTGATATTTGCCGGAACCCGTCCTCTCCCCAAAGTAAGATTAGATGAGATTCGACTCGACCCCTTACCCCCCTTGGACGTCTCACGTAATTAATGGACACCCCCTTATGCGATCAATGTCTGTCCGTCTCTGTCAGGCATATTTCTCAGCATCAGAAAGTCGAACGCGGGCGTGGTGCTCAAAATTATCTAAACCAGCTCATTATTCTTTTCGAAGGTCAGAATAGGAGTGAATTTTTGTAAAACGTAGTACTACTATTACTTATTCTGTGGTAAAACTAGTGCCTACGCCAAATTATCGGTTTAGGTGCCAAAGTGGACCTCGGGTCCTTTAGGGTACAACCGGGTTAATTATTATACCCAATTATATGTTAATGTTTTCTATTTACCGTAACGACCCGTAACTAATAGTAATAATTCTTGGAAGCCTTTCATGCGTGTCATAGAGAATGGCGTTATCTTCGTCTAAACATGCATTTTTAAAACGCTGCCTGACCTTTTGCCTGCCTGGGTGAATATAAGGGATGTTCCGAAATATAGCCTCGCACGGCCCAACATATAAAATGTTTGCTAAGGTAATTTGAAATTGGTTGCTTAAAAAACGGATTGAATTGTATTTGTTCTAGTTAATTGATCCTATCCTATCGGACGTCCAAGGTATCGCTGATGGAGCGACATGGTTCAGGCGGATCTGAATCTGCAATTGGCAAGAGTTAGCGCGGAACCGAGAAAAATGGCGCCTTGTCGTGTCGTGTCGGAGGACAAGATTCATTTTGGGGTGGCTCAGCAGCCAACCAACGGAGTAAGTAAGTAGTTAATAGGGAACATTACGCAAAACTCTTCGTAGGTGGCGACACTAGCAGCGTTGCCATTTTATCTCGTTCGCACTTGCGGTATTGTCTATGCAAGCATCCTTGTCACTCATTTGACAATCAATTGTGCATGTGTGTGTGAATTCCTATATTTCTATACTGCTAATAGTAATTAGTGGTAGTGCTGCCTCTGGCGCCAGAACATTGCAGTAATGTTCCCTATTGATTATCGAATTATTCATTTTGGAATTTCATTTCACTGCGAAAATAAATACAATTTTATTTGTTTCTAGAAATGATCAGATCCCGTTAAAACGGAATGTACATTGTAATGCAAGTTCGGCCTTACGAGGATAGAGCTGGAAAATAAGTTACTCTCTCAAAGAATACCACAGACAATACAGCCGGTAAACAAGAATACGGCCTACCTGATGGAAAGTGGCAATCTTAGGCCTTAACTCCGGAACACGTGCGTTGCCGACCCTTACTATTTGAGGATTCGCCGTGTTCACCTGTTGACAGCGCAGTCGCTTCCACGCGCGGCGTCAAGCTATCAGAACGAGCGCTCGAAACGCATAGAAATCAAATTGGAATGCGAGACTAAACTCTTAGAATGATCCCCAAGTCCAGTCGACTTCAAAAACACGTACTTATTTTTCGCTTTATTAAGGGAATAAAATGCGAAAGGGTAAACATATCTTTCATAATCATCATCATCCTATTTGCCGAAAGACGTTCACTGCTGGACATAGGCCTCCGGCTCCCCCAAAGAGTGCCACAATGACCGGTCCTGAGCCACCCGCATCCAGCGGACTCCCGCGACTTTTACCAGGTCCACCTTCGTACATATCTTTGACTTCGACTAATTAATAACAACAACAGTAGGTAATAACAAAAACCAAATGTTTAGTACACAAGATTCTGAGAAAAGGATAATAAATATGTTATACTTATTTTGATTTTGGTAACAAGTCTGACTTGTATCGGGCCGAGACAAACATAGATTTAGCGTGGGTAGAAACCACTAGTTCTAATTAGCGGTATATTAATGAACTAGCTGTTGCCCGCGACTTCGTCCGCGTAGAACTTATTCTTAGAAAATATAATGCAAACAAACTTCTACCATCTTAAGGGATGATTTCCGAGGCAAAAACTATTCTTTATCCTTCGAAGGGTCTCAAATTATCTCTATACCAAATTTCATCTAGGTACATGGATTTTATCCAAACTTTCACCCCCTATTTCATACAATATTAGTATGGAAGTATGAATTATTAGTATGGATAGTATGGATTCTTTCCGCTTGTCTTCCAAATAGAGGTGTAGCTGTAGACTCACTTCAAAAGAAAGAAGAAACGAAAAACTCATTCAAATATCTCAAAAAAATACGATGCTACAACCGTTTTAATGTCGCTTGTTAGAGTGAGAAAACGATCAGGGACCGTGACGTCACGAACCTCGAGCGTCATAGTAAAAAACAATCGTTTCATTATAAAGGTGCGTTTTGCGGAAAAGAGACGCAACAAACCCTCTCTTAAAACTTTATACACTTATAACTTAGTGATTACGTACTGCGTTGTTTTTCGAGATAATACAACATTATGATTATTTTGTTTAGTGTCTACATCCCTATTTTCGATAAGATAAGATAAAATAAGAATTCTTTATTGTCAGAACTGTGTACATTTAGTTGTTTTGGGTAAAATAAAGTCCAACAGCTTGCCCATTTCGGACGTACAATATTAAACTTAAAGCTAGTCAAATATACTAAAACAATAACAACAATATAGTATTTCCAAAAAATTTTAACCATATTTACACATAAAATATTAATATAGATCTATCCGACATCCGTATTTTCTTTTAAACCACGAACTTCGGAATTCGAAAATATTCGGGTATTTCTATCTCTATCGCACTAACAAATGACAGGAATGCAGATATACGAACTTCGAGTTTCGGTTTTCGCTGTTTGGCTGAATACGCAAAGAGCGCGCGCGTGCCATTAAAAAAAACCAAGTTTATATTGTTCGAATTTGTTGTTACATTTGTGGAAATAACGCCTTAATTCGACATTTGCGCATATAAGTTCGCATATCAAAATCGATTAATTTTATATTTGCTTTTGATACCTATGTGTCTCGTCAAGGTATATCATAGACGGGATTAAAATTATTAATAGGCGAAAGAAAGGCAAAGAAATTCCGCCATTTTGTCCGTAGTATTTCTTATTAGTCTGTGATTTTGACGTTTCTTTTAGCTGACAGATGTGGCGGCGATATACTTTAAGAATAATAAATGAAAAATTAAATGAAGTCGTATATTACGGAAAATTAATTAATTGTCGCAATCGGATAAAAACTATCCTAAGTTGCAGCTGGAATAATAATGTACCTATATAAAATGTTTCATATTTTTCCGTCCATGGGATGCTGAGAACATTCGTACCGCAGAAAGCTTAGTTTCAAACTGGCTGATTCTTTTTTTAATTTAGAGATTTATTATAAGTGGAGATGAATATAAGCGCTCAATCAATTATGTGCTTCCATTTGTATATAGCATGTCATTTGTCCCACCACCATGGAGAACATGGACAGCATATATTCCATTGTTTTATTATTATTATCTACACACGTTCCACTCCCGTTTATATACTTACCTACTTAAGCCCGCGCGGCTTCGACCGCATATTGCAAAAAATGAAAGTCCATGCATTCTACACGCAGGTCAAAGAATTATTGAAATCGGATTAGCGGTTCCTGAGAATCCTGAGATTACCCAAAACATACAAAATTACAAAGCAACAATCTCACGGACTTTTCCACTTTATAAATAATATTAGTATATTAATTTAGCTTCTGTGCCCAATTTCATACGCGTATACATTTCAGATTCACTATATGTTAAGGAACGTGAAAATGCATTCAAATATCGAAACATCCTCCTGAACACTAGTAGGATTTCCACACCCTTTATTTCTCGACCCTTGTACATTTTCTTTGCCGATACTCGATGCTGCCATTCGACGAACCGCTCTGCGGCACTCCACATGAAATGTTAATATGCCCACCTGTGTTCATTACGACTAATTAAACTTAATAACCCCGTCATAATTAAAGTCCAAATGATGACTGCACCATTTCCAAAAAGATACAGTAGTGGGGCACTCGTGTTTGAAAATGCGAATTTGGGTGATGTTCGTTTGTTTTGTGAGCGTGAGAGCAGAGGATTTCCCATCGTTGATCACTGCCAATGCTTCTATTGGTAAGATATGGTGCATGGTAATTGTGTAGCTTTAAGAATGAGTGTTAGGGCATACTTAACAACTATAATTTCCAGCTTCAAAAAAAGGTCTTAACCTTGCCTTAAAAATTAAAGTTGATAAGTTTATAAGTTAACGCTTGACGATCGCTTGTTAATTGTAATACAAGCGAAAGTCCCTTACTCATAAATATGACGAAAAGAGGTATTTATCAATTTAAAGTTACAAGACATGCAACGGACTTGTTGGGTTTGTCGTAAAACTCGTAAAGTATACCAGAGAGTTTCATTGTCAGATCATGTGTTGTTTTGTTGAGGGTATGTAATACTTCAGGGGTTGTAACATAGGACTAAACGTATTGGTTTGATTTCAATTTTACTTTGTCACGCGAGTTCGGCTAAAAATTAAAGATCAAACCAGTAGGCGAGTCGATATCCTATCGCAATCACTAAACTTAATTTCCCAACCGTATCGTTTCTCCGAATTTTCATTTCGGCAAAAAGCCAGCTTTCTTGAAAACTCCAAATATTTGGTTTTTTTCTTGAACACTTATCGCTTAGAACCAATTCAACCAATTAGGTTAGGTTAGTTTTATAATAATCCTGAAAATGTCGTGGTTTCACAGAAAAACTGCTTTTTGCCGATGCAAAGCTTCGGACAAATGATACAGTTGGGAAATGAAATTTAGTGATCACGATATGTAACCTATAAGTATAACTACAGTCAGTTTCAATTGCTCTGAGAAAAAACGAAGGGCAATTACGCCTTGCATTGACAAGTTACCTCTACAGCATGCTGTATATTCATTAGGGTAATAATTCCTAAATACATCTTGCAGCGGTAGTACTAGACCGCCAATACCTCGGCGAGCAGTACCAACCGCTTCTTGACGCACTGAAGGACTACATCAAGGAACTGGCGCGAGTGGAGCTGAAGCACGGAGGCGTGGTCGTCCATTACTACTCTTGGACCACCATAAGCCTCAAGAAAGGTTATTTTTCATCATAACAATCATATCATCATCATCATCATATCAGCCGAAAGACGTCCACTGCTGGACATAGGCTTCCCCCAAAGAGTGCCAAAATGACCGGTCCTGCGCCACCCGCATCCAGCGGACTCCCGCGACCTTTCGCGAATCATATGTCAGCAATGAAACATAGGTCAACTTGGGTTGCACAACAGAGCTCTTCCATCCTTTCTTTAATGCATTATGTTCCTCTTACAATACCTAATTCGTTTAGCTACCTATCTGGTTTGAGTTACGATCTCTGGAAAGATTAATTTGGTGAAACAAGAACATATAGATGAAAATTGAAATAAACGGGAGTGGTTTTTTTTTATGAAACTGCTAATTGATGCGGCGCCTGTAAAATGACTAATAAAAAAAATATTATCGCAAAAAAACACAAAAAACACAATACAGAAAATAAATGAGTGCGACAATAGGCTCGGGGCTCAGCGTTTGCGTTTGTTTATTTGCTATTAGATTTGGTACAGGCGTATGAGCAATCCCTTAACTTTTAGTTTGGTAGCGTCCAGCTGGCCGGACAAACTCTCTCTCTTTGTACCTACTAAGTACTTTCCCGACCAGAATCGTCGGGACCATTCGGTTTCCCCGAAACTTGAACTACGGACTTTCGCTACTTTTTTAACAAATTAAAAGATAAGGCGATTAACAAACATACGCGGGCGAAAGCCTTCGAGCCACACGGCCTTCCTAGCGGAAGGGAGTCGCCTTAGCTATGAATATTACAGTCAAACAATTCAGTCATTTCTTGCGGGGCCGGGGTGGGGGGGGGGGGGGGGATCTGCTGTAATGATGACACTACTACATCAAAAATGACACAATAAACCGAAAAAACTTGCACACATTCCTTTACGAAGCATGCCCACTTGGGCTTGTACTTTACAGAGGGGAAATGGTGCGAATGCCTTACTCCCTTCCGTGTTGCTCGAAGGCGAAAGCTAATCATATATTACGCCTCCAGACTTCCTAGCAGTGTTCAGCATAGCATCCTGCGCCGACACCTGGTCTCTCTTCGCCCACACCGAGGAGGAGGGTCTGCTCCTGTTCGCGCTGACCGAGGTGGACTGCCCGCGCCTGCCGCTGGACTCCGCCATCACCCTCACTCATGCAGGTCACTGTATCTTGCATCACGTTTTTTAACTGATTCAACTTTTGAGTTTTATTTTATGGCATGCACACATGGCGTAATCTAAAACTAGGGATTCAGTCAAGAGGAGGCCAAATGTCTACGTGTATGGACAAGTGATGTTATTTCTTCATCCCACATTTGTCACTTACTGAATCTCTGGCATTATGTATTTGGGTCGTGTAGCTGACCGTGGCTACGGTACCGTGTTTATGGACAAATGGAGCGCTTGACGGCACGTTTCCCACTTCGGATCGGAAGTTGCCAACACTGCGTTGCGTTCCTACTCGACACTCCTGTGTTTAGTATCAACTTGAACTATACAAAAGGCTCAAGAAGTTCGTTATTTGACTGTTTAATTAAGATTAATCATAACGACGCAAATGAATTACGGTGTAGATCGTCATGCTTCTTATGATTTCTATTCTTAACCAGATTTGTTTGTACTTACTGTACACAGATCCAGGTCAGGAGTTGCCTCAGCTGATGCTTGATTTGAGGACCACGAAAGCTTTTAACTGGAAGTCCGCCGTGATTTTGCATGATGAAACTTTGAGTGAGTGAACGTCGAAAGAAATTTTAACACCCGCCTTAATATCATGAATATCATGATACCACTTAGACCCATTTTATCAACCGACGAAAAAAACGGAAGAGGTTCTCAATTCGACGCGTATATTTTTTTTTAATGTATGACCACGCATAACTTTTTACAGAGTAGTTCGATTTTGATAATTCTTTTTTTATTGGAAAGGGTATAACCCGAAGTTGGTCCCATATAAATTTGGAAAAAAAAACCAACCCTAAGGGTACGAAAATAGGGGATGATTGATTTTTCGTCGGTTAAAACTTTGTTTTCAAAGTAAATTATAAAGTACAAGAATATTATGTATACCTACTTAAATAAATACTTTGTAATAGGTTAACATTTTTGTTAGATCGTGACATGGTATCCCGAGTGATTCAGTCATTGACATCCCACATCGACGATGAGGACGTCCCGACAATATCCATATCGGTGTTCAAGATGAAACACGAGATCAACGAATACCTGAGAAGGAAAGAGATGCATAGAGTTCTGTCGAAGTTACCCGTGAAACATATAGGTAAATATGGATCAATTTGTTGAATAATAAATATATTTGCTACTACCATTGGAGATCCGTGATCTCTGCCTAGCCCTCTGGGAAAGAGGCGTGATTATATGTATGTATGTATGTATGTACCATTGCACTTTCACTCCGTATTACTTACTAGAAGTTTCGATCATACTATAATTCATTTTGAAGCTAATAGGACTGGTATGCAATTTAGGAATTCATATGCCATTTATTCCGTCATCTCATAATTGGGCTACCTTGCAGTGGCGGCACGTGAAAAATTTCGATGGGCAAGCCGAAACAAAAAATAATGAAGAGTTTAGAGTCTATAACCTAAAAAGAAATGTCTTAGGCACGCCGATGGGAATCGGCTTGTATGGGCGCTCCGCCGCTGCTACCTTGATACATTGTCACTTGATTTAATTACATGTTATGTTATAAATGTGTGTTATAGGTACCAACATTTGATTTGACTACGCTACGAGAAGTTGGGATTTGACTTGCAAGATTCAATCTAAACAAGAAAGTTTTAAAACAGTCCAAAATTACGTTGGTGCCTACGCTGTATTGCCAGCAACCAGCAATCACGAAATGACCGTTCATTATCTAGTAATTCTAGTACCACCAGTTTTTACAAATTTCAGGTCAAAATTTCATAGCAATAGTGACCTCAGACGTAATGTCAACCATGGCGGAGACAGCACGAGACCTCCTCATGTCTGACACTCAAGCGCAGTGGCTGTACGTGATATCTGATACTAACATCCGACACTCCAACATCACTGGTCTCATCAACGAGCTTTATGAGGGGGAGAATGTCGCCTACATTTATAATATTACGGATGACAATGAAGATTGCAAGGTGAAATATCTAGTTCACGCGTGATAATTTCATAGTCGCTTGACAGCAAACGCACGCGTCGCGTGTACATAAAGATAAACTAGGCTTAATTAGAGACCTGGCCATTGAGGGCTAATGTCAATGCTCTTTTCAGAACGGGATAATGTGTTACTCCGAAGAGATGGTTAACGCTTTCATCTCCGCGCTAGACGCTGCCGTCCAGGATGAATTCGATGTGGCGGCACAGGTCTCGGATGAAGAGTGGGAGGCCATTAGACCTACTAAGATACAGAGGAGGGATATGCTTTTGAAGCACATGCAGGTAATCCAGGGGTTACGGATACCCTTTCTTCGGGATACCTTGATCAATTTAGGTTGGATCGAGTCTGAGACACTTTGTGAGATTTCACAGCGATATTAATTGACCAGTCGATTTGACAACCACGTCATTATAATAATGTTTATTTCGGAGTAAAGGGTACATGTTAGAAACAATAGAACAAGGATATAATTATTACTGTAAAAATGCTATCGGCTGTTCCTCATCTCCACTTTTCTGTCACAAAACTGCCCCTACGCCATTATTAGATGCATCACTGTGAATTATGACCGATTTGTAGTAGTCTGGACATGTAACCGCCGGAATTGAAGTAAGCAGTCTTCAGTTTTATAAACACGACCTCTGCCTCCTTTGTCCAAGACAATCACTTGATTTTTTTCCCCTTTGTTAGGGTCCTTAGTCACAATCACAACTGTGGAAGTCCTTCACAAATTTGCTCTCTCATAACATAAGTTGACCAAGATATATCGAACGTGTCAGAACTCGCAAAAAATTTAAATAAAGTAAATCATACCATCGAGTGACGTAGACCCCTTACGGTAGGTAAGGGGTCTACGTCTCCTGCTGTAATAGAAGACTACTTATATAGATCTAGACCCTAAAAAAATTACATGTTTTATTAAGGAAGAAATGAAATGAGATGAAATAAACTCCCCTCTTTCTAACCAGCAACACATAGCCGCGAACAGCGTGTGCGGTAACTGCTCGACGTGGCAGGCCATGGCGGCGGATACTTGGGGCTCGACCTACCGGAACTACACGCAGCAGGACAGCAGTGCGGATAACGAGACTTCGGAGGCTATACAGAAGATTGAGTTGCTGCAGGTGAGTACATTGACACTGACACAACCTAGTCGGTAGTGGTCCAGCCTACGAAGCTTGAGATCCCGGGTTAGAATTCCGATAAGAGCATTTGTTTGTATGCTGTTCGATTTCGGATCTCTTTCGATAAAATGCAAGCTTGGTTAGGTAACCCGGTTCGAAACTCTTAAAATATAGAGCATAATTTCAATATATTATTAATTTATTAATCAAGAAGAGATCATCCCATCCTATCCTTCGTATAGTAAGTTAAGTGGTTATTTGACTCAGGTGGGGTCGTGGCGGCCCAGCGACGGCACAAGATTTATAGATTTCCTGTTCCCCCACATCGTGCACGGCTTCAGAGGAAAAGTTTTGCCTATTATGACTTATCACGTAAGAACGATTGTTAACTTAATAGAAAATTCTAATTATATCCTGCAAGTAGATCCTATTCAATGACTCTTTTACATGTAATGGGGTCTGCATATGATTGCACCACAATTTGTCAGTACAAAATGTCGAAGTCATAATTGGGTGTGTCGTACCGATGTAACAATCCGACCACATGTGCATGCAATAAATCATCATCATCATCATCATCATATCAGCCGACAGACGTTCACTGCTGGACATAGGCCTTTCCCCAAAGTCCAGCATCCAGCGGACTCCCGCGACCTTTACCAGGTCATCAGTCCACCTTGTGGGAGGCCTACCCAAGCCGCGCCTTCCGGTACGTGGTCACCACTCGAGAACCTTTCCGCCCCAATGGCCATTGGTTCTACGTGCAATGTACGCACGTAGAATTAATAAATAGACGTACCTAATTCCTAACACAGTTTTACCAGCAATCTAGGGTAGGTAGATTTTTATTGAATTCCGCAAGTTCTTTTTTATTTTAATTTATAGTAGGATAAGGAGAATTGGCTGAAGTCCGGCTTTTTGTGTAGCGTGATCCAATTTTTCATCCAAAATATGCAGCTTACTTGTAGTATACCTACTTGTTCTTAGTCATTTTGCATTTTGATTGCGTCTATCAGAACCCGCCGTGGACGATTCTCAAGGTCAACGAGTCTGGATCCATCACGAGCTACAGCGGCCTGATCTTCGACATCGTTGAACAACTGGCCAAGAATAAGAATTTTTCGTAAGTATTTGAAGCGTGTTAGGACTTAGGATACAAGTGATACAATCGGGAAAAATGCTAGGAGGATGATGATTTGAAGCGAGTCTTAGTTTAAAAGTGGTTGTCTCTTTTTGGGTCTAACAACTTTTACATAAATGTTGTATTAGAATTTTTTTTTCTCGTAACTGTGTATTGGTTTCTACTTAGAGTACTTACACTAAAATAATTGTAAAACATCTAAAGACTTTCGTTTCAGATCAGAATCAGAGACACATTAGTGTCACGTTAGGATAGGATAGGGTATGCGTTTAAAAGCATTAGAATAACTGAATACGGAAAATGAATAGAATATAAGTAAACTGATAATTTTGAAGTTGTCTATATATTTAGGTATGTTATATTATAGGTATGTAATTGGTTATAAAATTATCTGTAAAAATCCGAATAAATAATCAGCACGGTTAGCACAAGACCGCGCACGAGCCGTATCGCGGCGATATACACTATCCGTCTCTTTCTAACTAGAATACTTAGAGACTGACGGGTGGTCTACGTCGCCGCGACGCGAGACAGCTTGCACGCGGGTTGTGGACGTTGTGGTAGCCGTGCCGTGCACCAGTAAGAGCACTCGATGCATGATCTGTTTTTTGTTACAGGATAAAACTCATATTTCCAGGAGATATCAAAGTCGCATTGTCTAATACAACTGCATCTGACGTGAGTTCTTCCATCTGTTATGGGGCCTACACACGTAACAATCTGTCAACCAGTCAAACCATTTTGTGTCGTTCCTCTTTGTTGTAATAGGGTCGTTTCGCCGGTTAGCGACCACTTAGCCGAGTTGCTCACTTTAGATTAGTAAAAATATACCTATTCAATTTACACACATAATAGATGGTATTCGTAAAGGCTCTGAGTATAGTCAAGTTTTGAAACCTACAATAAAATATAGCACTTTCATCCATAGATTAGGAAAAAATATAGAAAAGGTTACAAAATAGCGAATTCGCTAGATAGCGACCGCTTTAGTCGGTTTGCGACCACCTGTTAGCTAGTTGGCGACCACTCTTGCAAATAGTGTTTAAGTAGTTAATAAAACGATTTATAATCATCATCATCATCATATCAGTCGAAAGACGTCCACTGCTAGACATAGGCCTCCCCCAAAGAGTGCCACAATGACCGGTTTTGCGCCACCCGCATCCAGCGGATTCCTGCGATCTTTACTAGGTCATCAGTCCACCTTGTGGGGGTATATCCACTCTGCGCCTCCCGGTACGTGGTCGCCATTCGAGAACCTTTCCGCCCCAACGGCTATCGATTCTACGTGCAATATGCCCCGCCCACCGCCACTTAACTTTAGCGATTCGGATGGCTATATTGGTTACTTACCTTGGTTATGTTGCGGATAGCCTCATTTCTGATGCGATCACGCATAAAAACTCCCAGCATAGCCCTCTCCATTGCCCTTTGGGTGACTTTTAGCCTTCTTATGAGGCCCATAGTAAGTGACCACGTTCCAGTGCCATACGTCATCACTGGCAACACACACTGGTCAAAGACTCGCCTTGAGACACTGCGGAATATTGGACGAAAAGATGTGCCATAGCGTAGCTTCCCGAACGCTACCCAGACGAGTCGGATTCGAGGATTGACCTCTTTCTCTCAAAGTTTGACCTACCTAACTGCCCTTATACCACTACAAATAGGAGTGTAGACTAACCATTTATTATTACTCCAAAAAAAAGAATTCAAAATAATAAGCCTAAGTGACGAAAATCCCATTCATATACTCGTATCTCCAAAAATTACGAAGCTACAACCGTTTTAATATTGCTTGTTAGAGAGATAAAACGCTAGTGGATCGTGACGTCACAATCCCCGAGCATCATAGTAAATGACAATCATTTCATATGAAGGTGCGTTTTGCGGAAAAGGGATAGAATACACCCCCTCTAAAAACTTTGGATACTATAACTTTGTGATTACTTAATCCCCTGCTCTTTTTTTTCTCCATTTGACGTTACTGTTAATCCTTTTTCGAGAAAATTCATCATTATAGGTCATTTTATTTAGTGTCTACACCCCTAAATTGTTACTCTTCTAAATCTACTTTCTCACACCATAGTGCTTTTATATATATTGCTATTACAGTCACACATGTCATTCATAGTAGGTATCTAAATGCCACCTTTTTACAAGCTTTTATTTAACTTTTAGATTATATTCTACTTACACTAGCGTCTGCCCACGACTCCGTCCGCGTGGAAATCGTTTATATCGTAGCTTTATACAAACTTTCACCCCCTTAGGGGATTATTTCGGGGATAAAAATTATCCTAGGTATGTCTCTTCCCGGGACTCAAACTATCTCCATACCAAATTTCATCAAAATCGGTCCATCGGTTTAAGCGTGAAGAGATAACAGACAGACAGACATACACACTTTCGAATTTATAATATAATTATCTCATATAAATTATTTATTATTATATAATATAATATATAATTATATATTATTATTATATTATATATACTATGGACATAACATAGATTGGCGCGGCTTAAATACCGACTCAATTTGCTAGCCAAGCTAAATATCGCGGGTGCCGCATAAGAATCCATAAGAAAAGAAAAAGAAAACGACGTGGTCGCTATCCGACTTCTTTGGTAATTATGTATTTGGGTACGCGACCACCCCATTTTATTTAAATCTATTTTTAAATATGCCGAATCTCAACGAAATTATTACAACAGCTAAATCATTTAAACGATCAATTAACTGATTTCAGCATAATAATAAAATTAAGTGACGTAACTAAAGTTTTCGCGCCAACTGTCGCGTTATTTTTTTTACAGATTCACTGCACGTCAACACTTTTCGGAAGCAATGTGTGAAATGTGTGAATTGAGGTTATTTTTTCTTGCTGTGGATTAAGCTTTGGGTTTTAAAGTGTATTTATTCTTATTCTGACACTATTCAAGAATAGTTAATAACTAATTATTTTTCTGTTGGGTTTGTAGAAATGTTAATATCTTTAATTGAAGCAGCCTAGTCCGTCAAGTGGTCGCTAACCGAAGGTGGTCGCGTTACCGGCGAAACGACCCTACGTTCCATTCTAACAGCCAGTAGTTTTAGATGATACAATAGGGAACATTACTGCAATGTTCTGCCGCCAGAGTGCAGCACTATCACAATTAGTAAACAGTTTTATTGACAACTTTGACAAGTCCTTCAAAGCTCTGGATCAAATAGGGAAGAAAATATTTCAATAAATAAAATGCATCAGTGCTGCGTAATTGGGTGCAAGAATGAAGGGCATCATTCATTTCCTAAGGAAACGATGCACAGTGGATCGAAATGACAAAAAAATGGACATTCGCATTTTTTTTTAAAAACACTATTTTAAAATATTTTTCGGTTGAAAATAATGTAAGGAATAAAAAATGTTATATATTTTTTTTCAAAATAAGGCTTATAACTATATATTTTTTTCTCATAACTATATATTTTTTTCTTTGTCAAGATAAAAAAAATCAAAAATATGTCGTATTTACACTAAACTATCATTATTATACCGTTAAACTACTGAAAATAAAACAATAAAATACTAAGAAAAATGTTGTTTTTTACTGACTTTTGACTGGACTATAGAAAAAAAACGGGCACCTACCGAGATAAGCTGTTTACTATTTTCTACTGTTTTTAAGTAGGAGAATAATATTCTAAAGGTTAGAAAGCGGGATCGGTAACGGTTTTCTTATAATAAGATACCTATTCTTCAGGTTCATACAAAAAAAACAGATTTTATTTTTTTCTGCTTTAAATAAGCCTTATTTTGAAAAAAAATATATAACATTTTTTATTCCTTACATTATTTTCAACCGAAAAATATTTTTTAAAATAGGGTTTTAAAAAAAAATGCGAATGTCCATTTTTTTGTCATTTCGATCCACTGTGCGATTATACGAAAACTATGGGAAGCGGCAATACGTCGTAAAGCAAAAAAAAGCCCTCAAGATGCCATTTTAATATCACAGTACAGCTATTTTACACACGAATGATAATAAAACGATTGTAGTTTAACGCGTTTTCATCAATTGTTATTGTTTGTTAGGTAAATAAATATGACATTGTACGTCATGGCGGTTTGTTTACGGGTTTTGTTAGTGTCGCCCCCTACGCAGAGCTTTGCGTAATGTTCCCTATTGGTTGGAACGATATATTTACTGACTGGTTCTTATAAATAAATAAATAAATATTTGCGGACAATCTTACACAAATCGACCTAGTCCCAAACTAAGCAAAGCTTGTAATATGGGTACTATACGACGATAAACATACTTATATAGATAAATAAATACTTAAATACATAGAAAGCATCCATGACTCAGGAACAAAATATTCGTTTATGTTTGTTGACTCCTTTATACAACACCTTATACAACATTTCAAGCACTAAGGGCGGGTTGCACCACCTTACGATTACAGATCGATCACAGTTAATTATGGCGCCGGCAGCTGTCATTCCATAGAAACTTGTCAAACTTACCATACATTCTGATCAATTTCAGATCTTAACGAACACGACGTTAACGTTACAGGCGGTTTGGTGCAACTCACCCTAATATCATCTTATCATACAACTCTGCTTGTCACTTTCAGTGCCAGGAACCCGCCAGGTGGGCGCTGTGCTCGTAGGCGCCTTCCTCTACAAACGGGTTATCCCTTGTTATCGGCTACGAGCGTAGCGCTACGAAATAGATGGCAATTAATGTGTTATCAATACGTGTATAATAATAATTTAAGTATAATTAGAATAAGAATAATAAATTAGAGCGTTTAAATCGTTCTATCAAGGCCAATTATTATTAGGCGCTTTATTTGTTATTGAAATGTATAGGCATGACTACACCCGCATCTTCAACCAATATCTATTGATTTTCGTGCAAGCAAGGCTTATTATCTAACTTACACGCTAGAATACACTTGACTGTATTCCCTTGCGTCGTCTTTTGTTCTGAAAATAGCGCAATGCTGTACGAATGCGGTAGTATTTTTAAAGTAAGCTGCCTTTTTGCTGTACACGTTATTCTGTACACGTTACACTGTGTAGGAAATTTTCACGAATTTGGGAGATATTTGGTTTGAGCAGCCTATATTTATGACATTTGAATTAATTAATTTCAGGTATAAATCTATTGCAATAAAATTTTACTATTTTGATTCGATCAATAGCCGGTTTAAAGTCAAATAAACACCATCGTTTGATAGTTTTGTAATAAGGCTGCAGGACGTAGCCATTTATAAAACTCTGCCGTTATAGCATGTGCATTTATGGATATGCGGTCTGGTCTAACTATGTAAATCCAAGACGAATTCTCAATTCGTCTAAAACAACTTTGCCGTACAATTGCAGTGAGTAGGTGATACACGTTTTGAAAGCTGTATGGCAACTAATATATCTACAAAGATAATATCTTTATTATCTAATAATATTATACCATAGTACCTACCTACTAATAAATGAGTAGACAGACCGAATTTTCATAATTTCATAATTTATTTTCGTTCAAGGTATTATCTACCCTAATGACCCGTTCTGTTACCCAGTAGGTATCGGATTAAATAGCACCACCCCCTTCAACCAGAGGCTGTCGCAAGAGTAAACTGTGGTAATAGGGTTGAAGTGTGTTGTGGTCGATGGACTAGGTAGCAACATCAACATTTAAATCTACAATTGCTAGAAAAGGCACTGAAAAAATTTAATGTGCTCTGCATATGTATGTTACATATGTGCTACATATGTATGTTATGTATTTTTTTGCCTTCCAGGACTTGTACAGTCAGAGTGCCAAGTTGACCATGATGGCCGTTGCGAGGAAGCAAGCCGCATTTGCCGCCGCCTCCTTCACTGTTCTGCCTGACAAAAACCTTGGTAATTCTTATCCAAGTTATTCATCCCATAACTAAACGTTCTTCTTATACGTCCTACTGCCCGCGTGGTCGTGCTAGTTTTCCCCTGGATTTCTGGCTACTCTCCCACCAGGCACTGTGATCGCTTTATTGGGTTCGTCCTATAAAACAACAGCCAGGCAACAAAAAACAAATCTGACAATTGAAACCACTGAGGTTAATCTTACAATCCCATAGACCCGACAAAATCGATTCGAGGTATAGTGGCCTAGCCTCAACGGGAAATTGCTTCGACTACTATCTAGAGAAAAGGAAAGGTTCTCGAATGGCGACCACGGCCGGGCCCCCCACAAGGTGGACTGATGACCTGGTAAAGGTCGCGGGAGTCCGCTGGATGCGGGTGGCGCAGGACCGGTCACTTTGGCACTCCTTGGGAGAGGCCTATGTCCATCAGTGGACGTCTTTCGGCTGATATGATGATGATGACTATCTAGAGAGCTTCTAAGGGTCCAAGCAACCCAAAATCTGAGCATCCTCCTGTGCCAAATATTTCATTAAACTAATATCTGGGATAGTTCCCCTGAGCACCAATCTACCCAAACCAAAATCCAGACCAAAAAGGGGAGATTACAACATCACTTTTCGAATGAGCGTTAAGTAGTACAACTCAACTGTCATTTTACCATACAAAAAATACAATAAGATCTACCTAACGTACGGACGAAACATCACGCAATCGACCAGCTGGATCCACTACTTTCAACCTCCAATTTTGCTCTTGCATACTTCGATCAGAGACGTTTATACTAAGTATTATGCCGGCTGTACACTCTCGGCCGAGACCTCTCGCCGAGATTCTCGGGGGAGAAGTTCTCGAGGAGACCACACCATGTACACTCTCGTTGCGTCATTTAAACAGCGGATATCGGCTACGATGGACCTAGAAACTGCTGCTGCCGTTGCTCTTTGTGCTGTTAGCTACTAAAATTATTTACGCATACATCATAAAAAAAATACTAAACGATGGCGAAAACGAAGGAATTCCATTTCACGCTCGTTCGACCACATTTTCAACCGATAGCGAACACGTCTTCAGACAAAAACAGTTAGCGGGCAACTAAATGAACGAGAATGTACATGCTTGATCTCGTTTGCCTCGCGAGAGCGAACGAGACCCTTTGACTCGGCCGCAAAAAACGCGACCGAGCGGGCGAGACAAGGCGAGAGCCAAGGAGAGAGGTCGTTCTCGGTCTGTCTCGGGGTGTCTCGCCGAGAGTGTACAGCCGGCATTACACCAACAAAATGTGTTACATTAAGGTATAAACTACACAATACCAGTGAGCACTCAACCGTACACGTTCCTCATCGCGCGGCCGCGGGAGCTCAGCAGGGCGATGCTGTTCCTCCTGCCCTTCACCACTGACGTGAGTCACTGCTGTTTAAAAATAACGGTTGTTTTACCGACAAATGTTCCATCGAATGTACGAGTATGTTACGCAGAATTTTCATTTCATTGAAAATCATTTTCTTCTGAATCAGTAAACTTTTCAAGATTGTTATACCTACTTAAAACAAACCTAACCTAAACTAATGGGTTCTACAGCATGACCTTTTAGCTGTACCTAAGAAGTTAACGGTTTCTGAGTAACAAAAATTCGATGAAATGAAAATTCGGCGAAACAATGCATTCGGTGAAACGTTTGTCGGTGAAATAAGGGGACATCATAAATAGCTCTTGTTCTCAAAACCTTAAGGTCGCATTTCAACGAAGGTTTTTGAAAATACTTTTCTTGGCATCTAATGAAGCGCGCGACGCACGTATTATGGGGCACTAAAACCACTGGCACAGATCTATTCATTCACGAATGCTTCATTGTGAACAATTTTGGCAAATTAGTATGCAAAGAATGAGGTGTGTCTTCATGAATGAACAGAGTACAGTAAATTCTACGAGGACTTTACTGTAGATTTGCGAAAAAAAAAAAAAAGGTTGACTGAATATGCTCATGCATTATGATTCCAATTCCAACATTATTTTCTTCCACCTTTGTATAATCATAATCAATTGACGTCCAACTTTTGAGCACAGGCTTCCTCTAATCAGGACTTGTGACCAACTAACGATTGCCTTATCCAATCAATAAGTGTTTGACTTATCTTCCAGACTTGGCTATGCCTGGGCTTCGCCGTGATCCTAATGGGGCCCACTCTGTACATAGTGCATCGTCTCAGCCCATATTACGAGGCCATGGGGGTCACAAGACAAGGGGGCCTAGCCACTATACATAACTGTTTATGGTATATTTATGGCGCTCTTTTGCAGCAAGGTAAATATTACCTCCTCTATTTCGTTGTACTTATATATTGAATTCTTCAGGTCTGGTCTGCCGATGTCGAATCCCCTCTTTTTGAGTTAATTTTGAATGTTTTGGTCATGTCGCCAAAGTTGGTAATTCAATTTAAAAAATATCTGATTCTTATGTATTTAGTATAATGTTAGTCTTGGGATCTTGTCGTTTCTGCTCCTATCTTAGGTGAACAAAGCCATTAGCACAAACAAAACCTTTGTTTCACAAGTTGTAAAGACTCAGTTTGAAACCCACTACACTTACATCATCAATCATCATCTTAGGTGACCAAAGCCACTGCCAATGAAACGAAGGCAGGAGCCTTCGTTTCGAGAGGAAATACTCAATTTGGGACCCAGACACTACGTCCTCATCATCATCATTTATTTATTAATTTAAACTTTATTGCACAAAATACAAAATGTATGTATGTTTGTGGTAAGTTTATTTAGTAAAAACAAGAAAACAACATCATAAATAAAAATAAACTAACAAGAAAATAATTATAAACTAATAAAAAAAAAAAGCTAGATACAAAAAATAATGTACAAATTGAAAGCTTAATGCCAAATGGCATTTTCTACCAGCTAACCATTGGGCTAAACAGAGACTTATAAAAGGTGCAAAGAAAAAAGTATGATAATTTCTGTTACGAAAACGTGAAGAGAAAGAAAAACAAATGTATTATACACTACATATAGACATGCATAAATAAAAATATATAAGCTACATACAAAAAGATTATACTACTTATACACGCAGTCGCCATCACATACATCGGAGCAAACAAGCACGTCACAAACATCGGAACACACCTCTATTTTCAAGGCATTAGGGTGCATGTGCCGATATTTTTGAACACCTATAGTGTACCTATGTATGTGATGGCGACTGTACTACTACATATTCAATACATACTATCATTATGTGGACGGATTTTAGTTGAATTCTTGTTTAAGCAGGTGCTTTACGCAGCATCCGCTTGAAAGCAAACTCGCTTGGGGCTTGTCTGATGTTGATAGGGAGTGAATTCCAGAGACAGCTTGCCTGTACGGTGAAAAGAGAGAGGGGACTTATCAATGAAGTATATCTCCCTCAGGCGGCATGTACCTGCCCCGCGCCGACAGCGGCCGCCTGGTGGTCGGCACCTGGTGGCTGGTGGTGCTGGTGGTGGTGACCACGTACTCGGGCAACCTGGTCGCGTTCCTCACGTTCCCCAAGCAGGAGGTAAGAAAACTAAATCTACCTGCATCACAGTGTGACAAGAGCCACCATTTTTGTCGACGTTCTGTTGACGATGAAATCCTGCAGATTAAACCATTACGAAGCTAAGACTAAAACTCCCGATCGCCAAATCTTATTCGTTTTTGAAATATATATTTTTTGAAAGTCGGTGAAATTTTATCCGGATATAGACGTAACCTTCAAATAAGATGAGTACTATCGTAAATACAGAGAAAAAGTTTAAACAAAACTTTTAGCCATACCAATATACTGTTTAAGAGATTAACTGGCAAAGTCATAACATCATTAATTTCGAATTTATAGGCCAATTTAGTAATTTTAGTTTTTTTTTTTCCAAGGTAGTCCATTATATTAAGTATTAAGCAATTTTGATATTTTGTATAGCTATTTAGTTGTTCTATATGGCTGATTTTTTCATAAAATAATTCCGTGGATTATTGGAGTTAACACATTTTGAATTTTTTTGTAAGGGTTGTCACAATACCCGGATATAAACTTAGAAGTAAGCCTATATATAGTATATATTGTTATTATAAAATGAACTGGTCTTAATCGCGTTAGTAGTAAAATTAAATTATATAAACATTATATTTATACAACTACCCCGACGTTTGGGATGCGTCATAGCATAGCACCCGTGGCAGGAGGGTGTCACTTCGCAGCTTAGGTACATTTTGCCGGCGCGCCGCCCGGGCAGGCGTATGGCAGTTGCCGTGAAAATCGTGAATGTTTAAATCAATTAAAAACTACATTACTGATTAATCTATCTCTTAGAATCTTTTGAATTTGAATTTGAAAAAAAATTGAAATATTAGGGGACAATCTTACACAAATCGACCTAGTCCCATAGTAAGCTCAATAAGGCTTTATGGGTACTAGACAACGATATATTTAATAGATATAAATATTAGACACCACATGGAAAACATCCAAGACTCAGAAACTAATATTCATGCTCATCACACAAATATTAGCCCCTACCGGGATTCGAACCCAGGACCTTCAGCTTCGTAGGCAGCGTCACTACCCTCTAGGCTAACCGGTCGTAAAATCATTTAGGACGGTCGGTGCGAATGTAATCCCTTGGAACAAAAGAATGTGTTGATACGTGAGACCATACTGTGAGGTTGTTTTTTCTTATATCTCATTACTGTCTCCCGTCACAGTAAGGACCGTACCGGAAAGAAAGAAGACAACTTTAAGCATCTCTAAAAACTGGTACATACATAAAATCGGCATAATTTTTTTTAAATAACGAACTATATCCTTTTCTTTTAATTGCAACAAAAAGCAATTACTACTTTTGTCAAACTGTCAACATGGGGCGAATTAGCTTACACGTTCGTAAAAATATTTTGGACGATTGGTGCAAAAAAAAAATAAAAAAATTAGAAAACTGGTTAAAAAGTACGAGTTGAGTCCCGCGGGCGTGCACAAGATAATAAATAAATTTGGTGCCTTCTGTACTCTCCAAGATTTGCCTAAATCTGGAAGAAAACCGGGGACAACCGACTTGGCATGAGAAAAGAAAGTCGTAAGAATGTTTAAACAAGATCCGCCCTTTCAATTCGAAATGCGGCAAAAAGAGCCAAAACTTCTTCGGCTATGATACAAAGAATCAAACTAAGATGCAACCTAAAGACCTATAAAAACTAAAACAACCAAAACGAGATGAAAATCAAACAATAGCTGTCAGAAAACTGGCAAGGAAATTATACGACCGTATATTGACCAAGAAAAATCAGTGCATTATAATGGATGACGAGACCTATTGCAAATTGGACTTTAAAGCATTACCAGGACCTCAATTTATTACGGTGCCGGCTTATAGAAGGTTACTCGAAAACATAAGGCCATCAACATCGAGAAATTTGGCAAAAAAGTATTAGTGTGGCAAACGATTTTTCAATGCGGTATGCGATCGCAATACTTCTTTACAACAGGGACTTTGAACGCTACGGTATACAGTGACGAGTGCTTACAGAAAATATTACTACCACTAATAAAGAGGCACAGGAGTAGCACTTTATTTTGGCTATACTTGACTTCTTGTCATTACTCTAAAACAACGAAGGAATGGTATAAAGCCGATAAGGTAGAAGTAGTGGATAAGGAGATGATTCCTCCCAATTGCCCAGAAGTTCACCCAATTGAGCGATATTGGTCTATCATGAAACGACACCTCTAAAAAAACGTCAAAGCTGCCACCTCAGTTGAAAACTTTAAAAAAAAGCGGAACAGGACATCATCAAATGTGTCAAAAGTGATCGTCCAGAATTGAATGAGACACATCGAAAAGAAAGTTAGGTTGCAGGCAAAATATATAAAATACGACGAATTCATTTAAAACAGTTATTTATCACCTAGATAGACCTTATTTTTCAGTTTCTTTTTGTTTCATAATCAGTTTTCACACAGAATAAAAAGAATACCATTTTGAAGTTGTTTACTTTCTTTCCGGTACGGTCCTTAAGCTTAACCCCAGGTTTAACAGTTTTTCAGACCCTGAACAACTTATTGACTCCAGACGGACGGACGGAAAAGAGCTATTAATTCCACTATGGGAGTTGCCACCAAGAAGTTCAGTTCTATCTTTTTTGTTTCAACCGCAGCCACAACGTTCGCGATGCTGATGTCCTTCCATTTAGTTTTCCTATGTGACTTTTGTATCTAACACTTCCTGTTGTATCTTTTGCTTCCTTTCTCAGGCATGTGAACACAGTCATCAATATACCGGAAAGCTCGTTAGAAAAATCTATGTCGATTACTTTCTCCTCTTCGTCCTATAAGCATTTAGTTTTGATATCATCACCCCCTTCCTGTCTAATCAAATCTAATAAGCAAATATCTTCTCAATCTCCTGGTCCCTATTTGCATTAGCTAACCTAATATCTATTATTATATGTATTATGTGGGGGATTCGTTTCATTGGCAGTTTCAGTGGATGTGGTCGGAGTGGCTTCATAAGACGGCACTGTCAGCAGGGCTAAGGCGGCAGTAGGAAGAGGTTGTTAATGCAGGTTCCTTTGCCTCTGGGCTTGTCGTTGCGCTGAAATGATCGGATCCGAAGACACCAGTGCCCTATGGAACAGGTCGAACATTGTTTTGGTCCTGCTGGATTTACGGGTGTGGTGTTCGCGATCATGACGCCAAAATTTATAACTGGTTATTAAACTTATTACTTCATTAGAATAAACACACCAACAATATGAGTGTTCAGATGGCTCCACCAATACTTTTGTGCTGCATGCGCTAAATAACGAACAAGGCATTGCAAGGCTGCCTTACCTTGCTTTCCGCCTTCTGCCTTCCTTAGATGACAATAATTTATCAAAACAGTAAAATGACGGCAATGCAGAATAAGAAAATAGACCCTGGGCTTTGAACAAATAGAAAGTGAGAAAGACAATACAATAGTGGTCGACAATACAATTGAAGCTCTTGTAAATGGCCATTAAGAAACAATATTTCATAACTCGTTAGTGCCAACCCTGAATCCGGATATTCCGGTTATAACATAACTATACAGAAAACTCGAATAATCCACGCAATAACAGCTTCGTATTTTTACAGCATGTAGCATAAATCGTATATTATTATGTGTAAAAAATACTTTTAATAATATTCAGTACTTGTTGAGAAAAATGATAATAACTAATTTTATAAATATCTTAATATCTTCGAAATTTATTAAGAAAAACTTGTTTTAATTAATGAATACTATAGCTCTTTATTAAGAAAATAAGAGACAATCTAATATGTTTGGCTAGTATTTATAATTTCGAAATTATTATCACTTACGTACTAAAACCCGGATGAAAAAGAAACCATTTTTATATTTTTTTTTCATAAGCTAATAAGATTTTTATTTATTAGTCTTAGCTTCGTAATGGTTTAATCTGCAGGATTTCATCGTCAACAGAACATCGACAAAAATGATGGCTCTTGTCACACTGTGCTGCAGTGCTTACCGCATACCATGCATTTGTTACTTCAACGTTAAGATATGGCATAATAATCTGGGGAATTCGATAGATCGAGAAATTGCGTTTTGAGCGCAGAAAAGTATCTTCATGTGGTATCAGTTCTGTGGAATCTTGTAAGCCCCATTTTCAAAAATTTAAAATACTAACTCTTCCTAGTTTGTATTTCTTCAATGTCATGTCTATTTGAAGTGTGTGTCTTCAAGAAATGTAACTAACCCAAAGATACCAAAAACCATGTTATTCCAAAAAATTATACGGAAAGGCTCCGAAGATATCTAATAAATAACCAAAATATTTAAATTGAATAGATCAACTACATAACTTTAAAAAAGCCATAAGCATGTTCTTGCTCATAGAACTTATTACACATTTGACATGCATGCTTATCAATTTGTAAGCCGTATGGTGCCACATACTGAAACTGACCATAATTCTGTAACATCCTGTAACCTATGTTGGACAAATAAGTGTTTTTCTCAAGCATGCAATGAAAAATGTCGTCACTACGTGCGTTATAACAGGCTTCAAAGTATCACGTTTCGGGCGGAACAACTCGAGAGAACTGTAAAGAAAGTTCGTACAAAATTGAAGGCCTAGGCCTGGAAGATTTTTTTTTCCACAATTTGTGGCACAGCATTACGGCCATGAAATCTAGTTTGATTTCTTGGAGTTTTATTTATTTATTTAATTGCATGTTTAAGAAAAGTACTATTATAGATGCCTGGCCGTGAAAAGGGCTTGCCGGCTTCCTATTACTATCTGGCCTCCCTACGGTCGCTACTATACCTACTCGGCCGGCAAACCTTTCTTTCCCGGCGTCTGCAGTAATGTACTATTATTAAATGATTTTATGTTTATCTTTGAGGTGCCCGTCACCACGGTGGGCGAGCTGCTGGAAAACAGCAAGATGTACACCTGGGCGATTAGTAGGGGGAGCTACTTGGAGGCAGAGTTGAAGGTAGGGAAAGACAAGACCACAGTCAGACACACACCTAATTTGTCATTAAGGGATTTTCTTTATAAAATGGTCGAGTAAAATAAACTAGGTTTTTGAAATACTATTATGTAATAATGCTTGGATTATAATAGCTCGGAAAATTTACTGTTTAAGGAAAACATGCATGGAGTGAGATATGAAATGACACGTCAATTCAGTGGTTATTTATCGAAGTTCATTAAAATAAGATTTGCAATAGGGAACTTGCATCTTTTTATTTTATTACGAAAATCAAAAGTATAATCCAGCATTATAATCATAATCATAATCGTTTATTGCACCATGGTAAAATAAAAGTTCTTACAATATGTATGTGTCTCATGGACCCTGGACGGGTATAGCAAACTTAAATTATTAAATTGTTACCTACATTTGCTAGTGTGTGTAGGCAGAATTAGGAAAAGCTAAATTTACAAAGCAAAAACACACTACCTGTAGCTTATATAAATCTAAATTAAATTCAATATAGTATACATCATAAAATCAAAACAAAAAAAAATACTTTCGCTCTTATTATCTATCACTAAAATAATCTTCTACTGTGTAATATGTTTTGTTTGCTAGATATGATTTTAACTTTTTTGCGTAAGTTGTGTCTTTTTCTTCTGCCTTTAAATAGTTTGGGAGATGATTATAATATTTAACTGCTGCATATTGAGGGCTATTTCGGAATATTTCAAGATTTGGGACAGGTAATATAAGTTTATGTTTTAGTCTTTTATTTTGTTGCTCCTTGAACAGGTGAATATTCTTCCGCACAAATATACATAATTCCAATATATACATACAGGGCAAGGTTAATATGCCGTGTTTGGTAAAATAGGGCCTGCAACTATCCCGGTTTCGTATGCCCACCAGTACACGTATGCATTTTTTTTTCATTATGAATAGGTCATGAGCATCTGTACTGTCACCCCACAAAATAATGCCATTAAAACAACTGTAGCATTAAAACTTTCTTATGATTTATTTTTCTGATGTTATATGCATTTGAAATCTGCACGCGCCGGCGCCCCCCGAAAACGCTCTATATTAAATGGGCTTATGCTATGACGTCACAGCATATATTCTCGGCGCGTTTACTATGGAGTAAGTCATTAATTTGCAATTATCTCCACAAAATTAGCGTTTAAGTCTATATTTGTCATACAAAATATCATTTCTAATTTAATATTCTGTGTAACTGTTGTTATTTGATCGAAAAAAAATAATTTTCTTTACGTAATTTTAACGTGAGATAAAACGAATACAATCGTTTTTTTCTTCCTTTTTTTTCTTTTGTATGATATCTGTACGTATATCAGCATCGATTGAGTGCAATTTATTCGAAATTAAAGTCCCATGCAAGTTCCCCATTCGCGGTACATTGCTATTTTCATGTAAAGGCGTCTTCAGAATAAAATTGTCTTGGCTGTCCGTCTTGCAGTCCCCTGCGCGATAAGCTATAACTATAAGTTAGAGCGAGATAGGAAGATGAATGTCCTTGACCTTGGCCTTAACCTTGGTATTCTCGCTTCATCTTATAGCTTGCAAGACCGTCTGGTCCAATATTTTTCAACTCAGTATAATAGTCTGAAACAGGGATACCAGTTTTCATTACATTGTCGCTGCCACTTATACGCTGTACCATAAAATATGTAGATTTTGGTAATATGAATAATTTTTCTCATTTCAGAACTCCGACGAGCCCAAATATGTGTCGCTTCTGAAGGGTGCAGAGCTCACTACTGAGTCTTCAGGCATGGAAGGACAGCTCGCTTCAGGTAGTCACGTCTACAAATACTAGTAAAGATTACATCACTTATGTCAGAGGTATAAAACATTTCTTTCGCTTGAATATATAAGTGCGATAGAGTTAGAGATTCACGAACTAACGAATGAAGCTTCTTTATAGTACCCTTTGTCGTCTCCTCCCGCACCCCTGTAGAACATGGCTACAGTTCATAATATTTCCAGGGTCCCCATTACTGTCCTTTGTCGTCTCCCCCCGCTCCCCTGTAGAACATGGCTACAGTTCATAATCTTTCCAAGGGTCCCCATTACTGTCCTTTGTCGACTCCCCCCCACCCCTGTAGAACATGGCTACAGTTCATAATCTTTCCAGGGTCCCCATTACTGTCCTTTGTCGTCTCCCCCCGCACCCCTGTAGAACATGGCTACAGTTCATAATCTTTCCAGGGTCCCCATTACTGTCCTTTGTCGTCTCCCCCCGCTCCCCTGTAGAACATGGCTACAGTTCATAATCTTTCCAGGGTCCCCATTACTGTCCTTTGTCGTCTCCCCCCACTCCCCTGTAGAACATGGCTACAGTTCATAATCTTTCCAGGGTCCCAATTACTGTCCTTTGTCGTCTCCCCGCGCACCCCTGTAGAACATGGCTACAGTTCATAATCTTTCCAGGGTCCCCATTACTGTCCCGCGTCCGCACGGAGCGTCACGTCATAATCGACTGGAAACTTCGGCTCAGCTACCTCATGAGGGCGGAGCATCTTGCTACTGACAAATGTGACTTCGCACTAAGTAAGTCCTCATATCAGCATTATCTTGGTTTTAAAAGGAGCGGGGTCTGCTAGCCGGTCAAATCAAAGTATTATTGAGATTGGACCTTTCGCAACCGAAGTGCCCGAGACAATTCATTTTTAACAAATACTGAGACCATTTTTTTTATTTTTTTTATTTAGGTTTTTTATTTATTTTCAATCAAAATGGCAGTTTGCCACTCAAAGATATAAACCCGTGGCCTTATACTTCCGTGCACTGCTGCAACGGAGTTATTTTAGGCCACACACACTCGCACTAGTCACACTCGTAGTGACGAATTTTTCAATTACTGCACTTTTCTATTTAATTATTTTATTTATTTATTTGGAGCTTCAACAAACAACACACACACACACACTGACACACACATACTGACACACACTGCACACTGATACACGTTAGTAATTGTAATTACATTTTCACTTAACCGCACCCAGCGTACAGTCTGGCTAATGAAAGTTGAGCCTAGAAAAGAGCGGCTAATTTAAAAAAAAACAGCGTGTATTAACACGATAAAATAATAATGATACTCGAACACCTTTTTATATTTTTTTCAATTCACACAATAAATGCAACTGATCAAGCACAACGAAGTAAAGTTATATGAAGTAAAACTCTTAACTTCATTCTATTTTATATTTAAGAAGAATAATCAAAACCACTCTCCAAAATTTTAATTCTGACGAGATAAAATAATTGATTTTTATGATTTTATTTATTTATTTTTATTTATTTGTATTAAGGATAACAAAAGCCGTAGATATAACTAATACATATTGGTAATTACATAGTACAAGGCCAATAACAGTCATCCATTAATTACTTACTAATTCTAGCCTAACTAATTCTCTTAAATAGCAAAAACGGTCGAATTTATTATCGAACAGTAACTTTCTTAGTTACCATTTCAAGTATCAAGATTAGGACATCATACAAATTTAAGGCGTTTGACACATTTGACAACGAATGCCATATAAAACGTAACTTTATTTAGCCAGACTCTAGCTTCTCAAATACATAGCACTTTTAAACAACCTTCCGGATTTTAACTTAACTATTTCATGATTTACCTAGAGGGTTCATTAATGAACAAATGTTTTAAATCTAGGTGCTGAAGAATTCATGAACGAACAGGTGGCGATGATAGTACCTGCCGGCAGCCCGTACTTAGCTGTCTTCAACAAAGAGTAAGCTACACAACCTACACATAAACACATATTTACCTCTGATTCAATTCGCTTCGTCTCTTTCACATCCCAATAGCATTTGAATAGGTTTCGCTAGAAAAATACTTCACAAGTCCTATTTTGGTACATGTTTCCCGGGTTCATATTACATAGATTCCTCTTCATAATTGTATCTCGTATCTAACTTATTCACGAACGACTTTGACATGAACAACTTCACGAGTATCACGATTGTTTTTATTCCGAATGGACTTAATCACTAAAAAGTTTTTATCATGAAAACTTAAGCACAACTAGACTTTATCGCAAATAATTTACTTTCAAAATAAAGTTTTAACCGACTTTAATTCTGTACTCCGCCAAGCCACATTAACATTTCCACATTTTTTTTCCAATTTACCACATGAACTGATTTTCGAGAACAAAAGCGTTGATTTTTAGACCAATGAACCAAATCGCTGTATGTGGGCCGATAATATTTGAGGACTTCCGTCGATTCCTCAAGGATCTCAGAATCACCTTTGGCACTTCATTGTTTGCTATTTCAACGGAATAATATCAGAATCTGTGACGTACTTATATAGTTTGAAGTACATCATTGAGAAGTTCCACAAGCCATCTGTGGTCTTCATCATCACTTCCACTTCACCAAATTTATGATTTCCGGATGTAAATACACGAGTTATAATAGAAAATACCGAAATTACTACACGCGTGCCTAATATATTTGAGGAGTTCACTCAATTCCTCATGGTTCCCATCGTCCAACTGGGGTATTGGAAACAATGGGACCAATCTGGAAGCATATACTTTCAGTTAAAAAAAGAATTGTACGAACCGGTTCATAAATGACGGAGTTCTGAGACCTCCTCCTTTTTTTGAAGTCGGTTAGAAATTGTCACGAATAGACTAAGACTAAAATGACAAAGGAGAAAGGAGGAGGAAAGGCCATCATTACTTAATATATATAATATCATGAATCGCGTTTATCACACACAGTGATACATACATACTCTCTCCTGACCGATTTCCATTTTCCTCTCTCCAGTCCGGCGTTGACCTCGTTCATGTGCTGTGGTGTGGCTCACGTAGCCGATCTTATTTATAAAGACCCGAGTACATAACGGGCACGTGGGCACACCATTTAAAAAATTATAGCTGATCACCGCCGGTGGTCGGTCGGGCTTTCAGCTCGTCTCGCTTCACATCAAGTTCCGTGCATCGAACTAAAGATCTCCATTGGATTAGATTTTGTCGTGATATACATAGTAGGTATTCGTGATAAAGTCTATTCATGATAAAGTTTCCATGATAAAATATTTAGTGGTAAAGTTTTCGTGATAAAATTAGTGGTAAAACTAATCGTTTAAAAGTCATTACAGTACTAGTGCCCGACTCGACTGAAATGTTTGAAAGCATACTCCTAGGAATTTTCTGGCGATTAGATTGAGTACCTACTCAAGCTCGTGCATTATGTTTGAACACCAGCCAGGAAAAATTACGATGAATTATTATTAAACAACAAAGGAGCTTTTTTTGTGTAATCATCATTATTTCAGACTCTTGTTTAATGTTTTGACATCAGCAAAATTAAGATTTTCTTTTGTTTGTACTAAATACCTCTTGTAGAACTCCAGTTTTTTGCCGTTGTTAAGAACAGAGTATCATTATTTAATTTGATATTTTATAATCAGACCTGCTTGAAATATTTTTTATCGTATTATAATTTAGTAGGTGAAAAAAAACCAAATTTGAACTGTTTATTTTCAGGTAATCAAATGTAAATATATGGGTGCATACAACTTACTCATAAATAAAAAAAAAATATTACGGGACAATCTTACACAAATCAACCTAGGCCCACGGTAAGCTCAGTAAGGCTTGTGTTGTGGGTACTAGGCGATGATATATATAATAGATACATACATATAGATACATATATAACATCCATAACTCAGGAACAAATATTCGTGATAAATACACAAATAAATGCCCTGACCGGGATTCGAACCCGTACTTAAATAATTAATACATATGTCCCATCGCTTTTATGTCAGCGGATTAAGGTTTCGGTACATATTTATCAGAGGATTAAATCGATATATGTTTTTGCACTTGATTGTACCTACCTAAGACAGTAAAAGTTTCGATCAAAGAGGAAAATTGAAAAATTATTCGCCGCGAGCGGGATTTGAACCCGCGACCTCTGGAATAATTTTTAAATTTTCCTCTTTGATCGAAACTCAGAATCTCTTTAGCGGACGTTTCTGCTTAGTATAAATTTACTGTTAAGACAGTAAAACACAAAAAAAATCTTATTCCCGAAATATAAGCCTCTAGAGCCGTATACCGTGATCCCAACTCCCAACGCAATTTAATCCTGTATCAAACAACCTTCAATCTTAATGATGAACAACAGGATGTCAATTACTAGAGTTAAGGCGTAAAACATTGGGAATGTTGAGTATAGGTATTATACGTTAACCTTATCGCTGCCGACTTCATGTCCACTTATCCTTAGAAATATAACCCATATGTAAACCCCTGTCCAGAATTAACCGCATGCAGAAAGCGGGACTGATCACAAAGTGGTTGTCTGCGTACTTGCCAAAGCGCGACCGATGCTGGAAAACGTCGTCCATCATGCAGGAGGTGGACAACCACACCGTCAACCTTAGTGACATGCAGGGATCCTTCTTCGTACTGTTTCTAGGTAAGAAAGTATAGAATGACGTGTTGTAAATTGTAAGTAATGATCTAGAAGAAAATGTATGCAGAAAGCAGGGTTGATTACGTTTTGGTAGGCAGCGTACTTGCCAAAGCGCGACTGATGTTGGAAAACGTCGTCCATCATGCAGGAGGTGGACAACCATACCGTCAACCTTAGCGACATGCACGGTTCCTTCTTCGTAGGTACTGTTCCAAGGTAAGGAAGTATAGAATGACGTGGTGTAATGGTCTAGAAGAAAATGTATGCAGAAAGCAGGGTTGATAACGATTTGGTAGGCAGCGTACTTGCCAAAGCGCGACTGATGTTGGAAGACTAAGTACGCCCGTCATGTAGGACAAATGCAGAGTTCCTTCTTGGTATTGTTTCAAGGTAAGGAAGTTTAAAGTACGGTATAAGCGTATTGTAAGTCACTGTTTAGAATAAGTCACATGCGCACAGCGGGGTCCATTACGAAGTGGTAATAGGGAAACCGATACAGGAAACGCTCGTTCGTTATGCAGGAAATGGAGAACTTCACCGCCAATCTCAGCGGCAGGAATCCTTCTTCGTACTGTTCCTAGGTAAGGATCACGACTCTACGGACGTGAATCACTGACTACAATAAACCGCACGAAGCAAGAGAGGCTGATTACGAAGTGACAGAATAGACAACGAGATACATACGTATTTGTTATGTCTGAGCCTTAGAGGAAAGGAAAAAACCGGTCAAGAGGGAGTCAGACTCGTGCACGAAGGGTTCCGTTATCTATAAAAACGGCAAAAAACATCACGTTTGTTGTATGGGGGCTCCCATGTGATTTTTTTGCCACCACCGTACCGGAAATCCTAACCTAGGCTTGATAATTCGGGTGATTCTAAGTACATTAAAAATAATCATTCAAAATCAAAACAAAAGGCCTTATTGGCTATGCAAACTGGTCATAAAATAGAGGTCGACGACTACGGCACGTGTATTTGGCGTAAACAACGAATGCACGTCTGACTGGTCGGACCTTATATCAACTAAGTACCTACCTATAGACAGAGGAATATTAGTGATGTATAAATTACCGCGCTAGTAGCATGCGGAAAATCCCATTTCCAGAGCGATCACGTTACTTTCCGAACGCACGTTAGGACATCTCAACATTCTCAACTGTCAATCTCTCATACAACCATCAATTTTTTACGCACCACGGGCGGTAATGTATAAATGTCAAGGAATGTTGCTGCATTCTGTGAATGGAGGGATTGTTCCAGCGTCCCTCGGGATTTTGAGACAACGTGGAAGCCCACAGCGGTGTGAGGCCACGCTACGCACACTATTTTAAAGGGGTTTGGGTAAAAGTGTTGTAATTTTTAAGGTTCTGTAACCAAATGGCAAAAAACGGAACCCTTATAGATTCGTTATGTCTGTCTGTCTGTCTGTCCGTCCGTCCGTATGTCACAGCCACTTTTTTCCGAAACTATAAGAGCTATACTGTTGAAACTTGGTAAGTAGATGTATTCCTTCATGTGCGAGTCTGACTCGCACTTGGTCGCTTTTTTTAGGTGAGCGGCCACTCTTAATAGTTTTATACAGGATGTTTGGTCCATCATTTGCCAAAAAAAAATGGCGGATTGCTGGCATTTTCCATCACCCTACGCCCTCTAAAAAAATCTTGAGCCCACTTAATTTTTTTTTTCATTGCAAATCAAAGTTGACATTTGACTAAATTTTATAAACTTTTTTTTCATTGCAAACGATGGACCAAACATCCTGTATTATGAGATCTATTCAAAACAAACATATTTTGTTATGAAATGTAAAAATGCGTCGGAGCCGAGATATTTGCAATATATATTTCTACAGGTCATACTGAAATAGTTATTTGTGTTCATTTGAAATACGAGCTAGCGAAAGGATTCTATGATTGACCACGAGCGAAGCAAGGTTCAAAAATAGAACCCTGAGCGTAGCGAGAGACGGAAAATAAGAAAAAGGATAAGACAAAAAAAAATATTTAAACATATAAGTATGTCATAAAATATGTCAGGAAAATAAAAACTTAAACGAGCGAAACATTTAGTACTTTTAACGTTCTACGTTTTGTTGGCTGTCACATGTCACTTAAGCTGCGTTCAAATGTCAAAACTCTTTCTTCACATGTAAATAAAAAGCGATTTTCTCAATAGGTATCAAACATACAAAAAGGGCTTTCCGAGCTAGTGAAGTGAAAAGTTATAAACAAAACTTAAAACTTAAATATATCTCGGCTCCGATATTGCTTAACGCATTTTTTTTATATATATCTATGCGTATTAAGAGGTCCTCTAAACGATTATTAAAAAAAACATCCTTGGCCACTGAAAACATAAAAAAAAAGCGGCCAAGTGCGAGTCGGACTCGCACATGAAGGTTTCCGTAAAATAAATTGCGGTTTACGATTTATGACGTATTAAAAAAAACTACTGACTAGATCTCGTTCAAACCAATTTTGGGTGGAAGTTTGCATGGTAATGTACATCATATATTTTTTTTAGTTCTATCATTCTGTTATTTTAGAAGTTACAGGGGGGGGGGGGACACACATTTTACCACTTTGGAAGTGTCTCTCGCGCAAACTATTCAGTTTAGAAAAAAATGATATTAAAAACCTTAATATCATTTTTGAAGACCTACCCACACGTATGGGTTTGATGTAAAAAAAAATTTTGAGTTTCAGTTCTGTGTATGGGGACCCCTAAAACTTAATGTTTTTTTTTTCGATTTTTGTGTGAAAATCTTAATGCGGTTCAAAGAATACATCTACTTACCAAGTTTCAACAGTATAGCTCTTATAGTTTCGGAAAAAAGTGGCTGTGGCATACGGACGGACGGACAGACAGACAGACAGACATAACGAATCTATAAGGGTTCCGTTTTTTGCCATTTGGTTACAGAACCCTAAAAATTACAACACTTTTACCCAAACCCCTTTAAAATAGTGTGCGTAGCGTGGCCTCACACCGCTGTGGGCTTCCACGTTGTCTCAAAATCCCGAGGGACGCTGGAACAATCCCTCCATTCACAGAATGCAGCAACATTCCTTGACATTTATACACAGACATGACGAATCTATAAGGGTTCCGTTTTTTGCCATTTGGCTACGGAACCCTAAAAACATTTCATACAAAGTTGCCCAATGCCCTTTGATTGAAGCTTATTAAAACCAAGATCGACACTTTACGCTAATACTTTTTCGCTTCGCTCGTGTTCATGACGTGCTCGTGCCTACGTCGCTCGCGCCGCAGGGAGGTTCCATTTTCCTATATACTCGTAAAAGGTGTAAGGCCTTTATATTTATACTATAGGGGTAATAATTGACTTTAAAAACAAAGTTTTGACCGACTTCAAATCAGTAGCCAAATTGCTCCAAGTTTGCCTTTAAAATTTGAATAGTTCCCTCGATTTTTCCAGGATCCCAACATCAGAACTGGATTTTGGTGACAACGGGACCAATTTGGAAGTATATACTTTCAAAAAAAGATTTTTTTTTTCAAATCGTTTTATAAATTACCGAGTTATCGCGTAACAAACACACAAAAATATACAAACGAATTGCGAACCTCCTCCTTTTTTGAAGCCGGTAAAAAAATAACCTATGACCATCCAGAAAGTTCTTTATAAACACAGTTGAAAGAATTTTTTAAATCGGATAGGTGTTTCCGGAGATACAATCGCTACAATCTCACAGACACTTCCTATTTAAATAACGGTATTGAATATGTTTTCTTAAGTTGTTCATTTTGCCAGGGTTTTTCTGCGCCTCAACGGTTCTGCTGATCGAGTGGTTCTACCATAGAAGGAAGAGCCAGAAAGAAGATGACGCCATCAAGCCTTATGTGGAATAACGTGAAAACGAGTATATTATTTATAGTTTTACCTGGTGGTTTTAAATGATAATTTATTAAAGTTATTTATAAATAAATCAGTATCAGTTTTATTGTGTCTAGTTTGGCAGCTTTTTAACGATAACAGCTTCAACACTCTTGGCATGTTTGATGGTAAGCCTAAGCAGACATCATTTAGCATGGACGCTTGCGACTTCAGAAAAGGTGCTGGTCCTTCACTGATTTAAGGATTCGTTGTGGAGCTTTTTCCAAATAAATGTCACGTTGCTAGTAGTTAAGAACTTTCATTTGTAAAATTTAATTCGTTCCACTACGTCACGTATTTTACTTGGAAAAAGCTGGACATTTATTTGGAAAAAGCTCTGTGTTGACAAAGACAAATGCAGTAATCTCACTGTCAATCGCAATCCTCGGGACTAGCAATGTGCCGTTCCCGGGAATATTCCCATACAAGGGAATATACGGGAATATTGAAATTGTGTAGGTATGTTTATATATTTTGCTATCAGTGATTCCATGATAACTTAGGCCCTTAATGTTTTTACCAAGACATTAACGAGTGTAATTCATCCGCAAAAGTAAATTCCCATTATTCCCGAAAATATTCTCGGGAATGATGGGAATATTTCCATAGTTACTGGGAATATTCCCCTAGCCGCAAAAAACAAATTTTACAAAAGTACTTCTATAAGTAACAAAAACGGTACAAAATATTTATACAATAAAAAAATCACAAAAAGTATGCACCAATACCAAATATCATAATATTTACATATTATATGGTAATTGAGACAAAAAGTCAGAATTAGTACAAAAATGCAGGTTTTGGCGAATGACAGTTTGATTATTTGTCGGGGCTCAATTAATTTCAATAACTTATATTACAATTTTAATTTTCCTAATTTGTATTTCAATATTCCCCTGTTTGGGGAATATTCCCGGGAATAAGGGAATATTCCTCAGCACATCACTACTCAGGACCTTTGGCGACTTAAATACTCATCACCAAAAACACACCATACCTACAGAGAAAATCGTTGTGTTAATATGGCTGTCGACTTCTACAAGGTGGAAATACTTCTCCATCGAGCTGTTCCAAATAAGACCGTTGTCTCTTATTCGGCTGTGCCCTATCTCTAAGTATCCGCAACTTAGGACCTGTTTTCCACCATAAATCGATCTTTGGATTCGTAACAATTATTCGCAGTTAAATGTCAAGCTCCTAGTTTATCAATCGTTGACGATTTGTGGTCTAATCTATTTTGATCTCTAATTTTAGATACTTACTACGGGTCCGTGGGTCAAAATATAATGGATTTCCTGGCCCAGCGTCGGTGTAACGACAACAGAAAGTTGGCAATTAAAATAAGTTCTCGCTCATTTCATCGGGCCCAACACGTGTATGCAAATTTTAATCTTAATTTATTAAGAGAAGTGGGTCGCTGCGACCGGCGCATTCTCGTCAGACAATCGTGACCAAAGGGTTAATCTACGACACACATTTTGTATTCCATACCTATTATTAAGCTTGTGAACAATTATTTCCAAATGGTTAAACTTAAAAAAAATATCATTTTTTTTATTTTTTTGCTTCAAAATAAGTTAAGTTGTATTTTTTTACTCTTCTCGAGTGCTATCAGTAATTTTTTTTTAAAGACACTAAAAATTTTTTTGCGCCGGCTGTGTACTGCGGTGCAGAAAGTAACGGGAGCCTACTGCACTAATTTCCCATTAACGTGGTATCATGGTAAAATGGAAAGAAATGAAAGTATTGTCCTTGACAACGGGCTGCCACGATGCGCAATCCCGTGGCGGTCTGAGTCCGGCAGGGTCAGGCACAAGGCTGACTCGGTCGTCATCATGCGAAATCCTTGTAATTTAGGGACATGGAATGTACGCACGCTGTTAACGCCAGGAAAATTAGAAGACCTTAAAGAAGAAATGGATAGGCTTAAGATTGACGTACTAGGACTTAGTGAAATAAGGTAGGAAGCGCCAATGGGGATACCGGACGTGGAAGATGACTCGCACTTCAACTTTCGCCTTATAAGCTTCGACACACAGCTTTTACCTACTTTTTTAATTGCCCTTTTTATATTACGTTAAATTCACGCATCAATCATCTTCCCGTAACGTGATTGGTGGATCGCAAACTGACCATTCCGGAGTAAGTTAGCTTTGGAGGGGGTTGTCGCTCGGAATGGGAGGTTTGCGAGCCAGGAGTGATCATTATCGTTCGCTATTTCGTAGCAGAAAGTAATTCTGGAAAAAGTTGTGCTTCTGGTGTCCGTAAAAGATAAGTATTTGCTCTTAAAAATTAACTTATGTTCAGATTATAGCAGTTCGGGGCCTTATTGCTTATTAAGTTTGATTTGTTTCGTAATTTGTTATCGTTATTGTACTTAAATCGTAGTTGATTTGATTTTTAAAGTTTAAAAATAGCTGTTACGTAGTTACATATTAAGTAAGAATCGTTCCCGTGTGAACATTTTTCCGTGTTAAGTTTTCGTTACACTTTACAAACGATGGTTTTTGTTGAAGGTTACATTAGTAATGAGAGATAATTGCCCTGTTGGTTCATAACCGTTGATTTTTGGTTTCTGTCGGTTTTATTGATTAATAGTGCATAATTATGAGGTGTTTAATTTGCTTTATGTTTTAAAACCTGAATTAAATGATATTAAGTGTACAGCTTGATGCAGTTGTAGTAAATAGGTATGAAGAATTTTAATGGTTTCATTACCTTTTGTATTTAATTAAATAATGGATTAGAGCTTGTTGTTTGCGTTATCCAATAAAGTAGTTTTAGTTTTTCCTTGGTAGTTTTTGGCAAGTAAATAAAGATTAATGGAGCTATTATAACTTATAACTAGTTGAGTGCTTGCTTGTTTTAGCAATGAGTTATGTTGAATAGCAGTGTGGATAAAATAAATTAAACTGACCTTGGAACTTAATGGTTTTAATTTTATTCTAACATAGTTGTCCTAACATTTTCAGAAGTGGGATGGATTCACGAAGCCGTAGTCGGTCTCGCAGCCCTATCCGGTGGGACAACAAGCGGTCTGAGCGGCGAGAGCGCAGCAGCAGTAATCGCACGCGCAGCCGCGAGCGGACACCGAGGCGCTGGGCACCATGGCGGCCACGGGAGTCTGTGGATCGAGAGCTACCTGCATCGCGGGATGAACCTGGTAGGATCAATCCAAATTATTATGGTGTTATGGTCAAGCCTGATATTATCCCAGAGTTTGATCCTGAGAAGTCAGAGCTACCAGCGCAGCAGTGGCTCAACAAAATAGAGCAGTTGGGAGCAATACACGGTTGGTCTGATAGTGTTAAAAGTTACTATATGCAGGCGCGGTTGTGCGGTCTGGCGAAGATGTGGCACAACGCCTTGCGTAGTTACGAAATGTCATGGCAAGAATGGAAGGAGAGAATTCTGGAGGCTTTTCCCCAAAATATGGACTATGCTGAGGCTCTTAAGGAAATGATTAACCGAAAAAAGATGTTTTCCGAAACAATGACTCATTATTTTTACTCAAAATGTAATATGTTAACCAAATGTGAAATTACGGGTGAAAAAGCAGTGGCATGCATCATTGAAGGATTACCATTTCACTTAAAGACCTCAGCTAGAGCAGGGAATTATAGAACTCTTGGGGAACTATACTCCCAATTTTTATGCATGAATGACGAAAAAAGGGGATTTCCGAATCAACGGTTTCTCACAACACGTGGCAGAGATCACCACGTTCCTAGCACTTCAAAAGAGGCAGCCGCCGGGGATCAGAAGACGGCAACACCATCGAACCGATCATCTATAATATGCTTCCTCTGCAAAGAACCTGGACACATGGTGCGATCCTGCCCGAAGAATCCCAGCGCTGTCAAGTGCGAGATATGCGGGAAGGCCAACCACAAGACGGAGCAGTGTTTCCGGAGGGTTGTAAACGTCGTTGATACTAAGGTAAATGAATGTTATTATAAGAAAATACAGTTAAATGGGCTGGAAGTAACAGCGTATTTAGACACAGGGGCCCAGGTCAATCTGATTTCATGGGAGTGTTCTCAGAAGTTGAAGCTTGAATTGCAGCCATGTGATATTTTTGTTAGTGGGTTTAGCGGATGTCCAGTAAAATCATGTGGTCAAGTGTTGGTAGAGTTTATTATCGATGGAATACCAGTGGAATCGGAGGCGGTGGTGGTCGACGTTCCCTTGAAGCAAGCCGACGTCTTCATAGGCCAACCAGTTATTAATGATGAACATTGCAGGTTAGTAATTTCAGGAACAACAGTCACTTTAGAAAGGGTTGACGTCAAATCCGCTGACGAGGAGATTGTTCACATAAATGCAATAAGTGGTGAAACCGACATTTCAAAGGTAAATATACTGTGCTCTAAGGAGATCGTTATTCCTCCTCATACTGCTCAATTTGTGGAGACGTTTAGTAACGATATTGTTCAAGAATCCACCTTGTTGTTTGTCGATACTCGTACGTGCTGTTTTGAAGATGTTCAGTATAGTATCCCCTCGTCCCTGTACTGCTTTCCGGTTAAATCGGTGTTGGTTGTCAATCATAGTACAAAAGCTTTGACTCTTCAAAAAGATATGGTGCTAGTTCGTGGATACGTTACAGTAGAAAAGATAAACCACATTGCTCCAGGAACTAACGATTTTGCTTCAAAATCGATCTTGAATTTCGATGTCAGTAAGATTCAATGTGGTGTCCAAGATCCAGCAGTCCGGAAGCAACTGCTTCAAATTTTGCACGAGTATTCAGATTGTTTTTCAGCCGATACTCGTGAACTGGGAGTTACTAATAAAGTTGAACTTAACATAGAGTTAAATTCTGATAAGCCGGTCTGTTACCGACCTTATAGGTTGTCCTACTCAGAAAAGACTGTATTGAGGGAGAAAATTGAGGATATGTTATCAAATGGGATAATCAGGGAGTCTTCCTCCAATTATGCGAGTCCCATAATTTTGGTTCGTAAGAAGAACGGTGATTTTCGTCTTTGTGTCGACTTTAGGAAGCTTAATAGCATCACTGTGAAAGATAAATACCCCTTACCAATCATAGAAGAGCATATTGAGAAGCTAGGTGGCAAGAAATATTTCACTAGTCTCGATTTGTCGCAAGGTTTTTATCAGATTCCAGTAGCTAAAGACTCGATTCACAAGACTGGATTCGTGACCCCTGAAGGTCATTACGAGTTCCTGCGCATGCCCTTTGGGCTTGCAAATTCGCCTGCAGTTTTTCAGCGGTTAATGGATCGTATATTTTCATCTCTGCGTCATGACAAAGTCTTGCCTTATATTGATGATGTACTCCTCCCGACCAACTCCATAGAGGAGAGTCTTGATCTTCTCAAGGTGGTGCTGCAAATTGTAAGAGAGGCAGGATTAACTCTGAATATTGAAAAATGTTTTTTCTTACAAACGGAAATTGATTATTTGGGCTATGAAATCAGCCAAAATGGTATCAGACCAGGGAGTAAAAAAATCGAAGCGGTGGCTGCTTACAAAGAACCAAGTAACATCCATGAGCTGCGAATGTTTTTGGGACTCACCAGCTACTTCAGGAAGTTTGTTAAAAACTACGCAGGTATTGCACACGATCTCTATAGGTTGTTACAGAAAAATGTTGCCTGGCAATGGGGTCCAGAACAACAGGAAGCTTTTGACCAGCTAAAAAAGGTATTGACAACTCGTCCACTACTTTCTCTCTACCGTCGCGAGGGCGCCATTGAAGTTCATACCGACGCCAGTAGCAAAGGAATAGCCGGCATTCTTCTGCAGCAACAAGACGGTAATTTGAAGCCTATATCTTACTTCAGCCGAAAAACGAGCAAAGATGAATCCATGTACCACTCCTACGAGCTGGAGACTCTAGCGGTCGTGGAGTCACTGAGGAGGTTCCGTATTTACCTGGTGGGTAATCATTTTAAAGTTGTAACAGATTGCTCAGCAGTAAGGTATACGTTTCAGAAAAAGGACCTGACGCCGAGAATAGCACGATGGTGGTTGCTCATACAGGATTACGACATGGAGGTGGAACATAGACCAGGTAAATCTCACAGTCATGTAGATGCCCTCAGCAGATGCCCTGTCGAGCCTCCGCAGGTAGCTGACATTAATACGGTTGACATCTTCGACTGGATCGTGTGTCTTCAGAATCAAGATGAAAAGATTCGCGTCATCAAGACGAAATTAGAATCTGGTGAGGCGGAGTCTGACATTAAGAACAATTATACATTGAAGGAAGAACGGTTGTATAGAATAATTACAGGTGGAAATGAAAGGTTGGTAGTGCCCAAGTATGGGAGGTGGAACTTGTTACGAAAATATCATGACTGTATTGGACATCCAGGTTTAAAACGGTGTGAACAGATCATCAAAGAAACTTTTTGGTTTTCTGGTATGACCAGATTCATTCGTAAGTATGTCAATGCCTGTTTAGATTGCTTGTACAAAAGGAGTCAGTATGGACGACCTGAAGGAGAGCTTCATCCAATTGAGAAGATTGCTGAGCCACTACACACGGTGCACATTGACCACTTAGGGCCGTTTTGTAAGAGCCGTGCAGGTAACAGTTATTTGTTAATGATTGTCGATTCTTTTACAAAATTCACATGGGCTGTTCCAGTAAAAACGACGAGGGCTCACGAAGTGTTGAGTGCCTTATCTAATACGTTCTGCTCATTCGGGTATCCTAAACGAATAATATCGGACAGTGGTTCATGCTTTAAAAGTAAAAGCTTCAAACAATTTTGCTTGGACAACTTTATTAAGCACATCATAAACGCGGTAGCGTGTCCTCGTGCCAACGGGCAAGTTGAAAGGTACAATCGTACGTTATTAGATGCTTTGAATTCCAGCGTGGACAACGAAAGAGACTGGGATTTGAAGCTTCCTAATGTGACTTGGGGTATGAATAATCTACGGAGCTCGTCTACCGGATTTACACCTTTCAGATTGATGTTTAGCGCCAGCCGCAGCAGGTACCAAGGTATCGCAGGAAACTCCTTCGACGATGAACAGACGGCAGAGCAAACTCGGCGCACCGCAACAGGTAATCTTAAAAGAACGGCAGAAGTTATGCGTAGGCACTTCAATGCGAAGCGAAAACCACCAACAAAGTACAAGGTTAATGATTTGATTCTTTGGAAAGGAGCAGCAGACAGAAACATCAATGTTAGAAGAAAGCTAAAAGAAAAGTTCAGCGGGCCGTATAAGATATCAAAAGTTGCTGGTAATGACAGGTATGTGATCACTTCACTTAAAGGTGTAAAAGGGTACAAGCGATTTGAAGCTTTAGTATCATCGGACTCCATAAAGAGATTCTCGACTGATGCTCGAGAAAGCAGCTCGGACGATAGTCAGGTAGATAGTACAGAGGAGTTAATAGATTTGTTAGAGGGTTGACGATGATGATAAAAATGATTTGAATTTGTTATTTTGGTTTTGGATACGGATCTATTTTGTATGGTCAAATGTTATTGATGGAATATATTTATTGTGATGTTACAAGGTTATGGATATTAAAGAGTTTATGGATATTAAAGAGTTTATGGATATTAAAGAGTTTATGGATATTAAAGAGTTTCTGGATATTAAAGAGGTTATGGATATTAAAGAGGTTATGGATATTAAAGAGGTTATGGATATTAAAGAGGTTATGGATATTAAAGAGCTTATTCTAATTTTTAATTAATTCTAATTTAAAGCCGATCTAATTTGTTACGCAGATGACACCGTTGCGCTTTTTCATGGTGGGTCATGGACTGATGCGCTGAATAAAGCTGAAGATGGTATGAATATTATAAAAAAATGGCTGGACAATAACCTTCTTACACTAAATTTCAAAAAAACAAAATTCATTTGCTTTCATAAAACTAAAGCTTCTGAACCTAAGGATCCTACCAAGCTAACCATTAATTCGAGTTTGAATTCCGCAAAGTCTGCTGAAGGTATAGAACGTACCAACTGCATAAAATACCTTGGATTAGACATGGATCAGCACGTCTCTTTTAAACCACACATTCTTTCTCTATCTCAACGTGTGAGAAAACTTATTTACGTGATGAGACTACTCCGTAACTCTGCCAATAAACGTGTTCTGAATTTAGTCTATATTTCGCTTTGTGAGTCCATTTTGGGATACTGCATTTCTGCATGGGGAGGGGCAGGTTCTTCATTCATGATTGATCTTGAGAGGGCCCAGAGATCTGTCTTGAAGGTAATGTCTAAGAAGCCTTTCCAATACCCAACACATAAATTGTATGCAGAAACTAAGGTACTCACAGTTCGACAACTCTTCATAATTAGGGCTGCTGCAATAATGCATCAACAAACTTTAAATTCCCCTGATTATGCGCTAGTCAAAAGCAAACGAATATTTAATGTTCCAAAGGACTCTGTAAAAACAGCCTTTGCCCAGCGATTACCCCAATTCCTACACCCATATGTATACAACAAAATAATGAAGAGGTTCAATAACCAAGAATTAACAGTGAAACAGCTCCACACCAAATTGAAAAATTGGTTGCTCACTCTATCGTACAGGGAAACAGAAGATATTCTAAGAACTGTGCAATAGCTGGACACACACCACACACGCATACTCAATTACTCACCCATTCACACCCGCACACTCTGACACACATACACACACACACACACACACACATATACATTCATTCATTTATAAATTCTGAACATTTTTCTCCTTGCCACACAGCTGTAGTGATATTGTAAACATCTGTTAACGTATAATCTAATAAAGTCCTAACCTGACGCAAATGCTTCTGCAACGACCCTGTCGGTTCTCACGACACAGGCTAGGCCTAGTGTGAGGACCACGGATACTCTAACACCAATCATAACTTGTCACACTAATTTGTAAAACTCATTCTTGTAATTTCACCATTGGTAAATAAAGTCATTGTTTGTTTGTTTGTTGTTATGGATATTAAAGAGATGAGTAATGAAAATAAATATTGGATTTATTGGTAAAAATAATGGATAAAAATGAGTTTTGATTAGTAACAAAAATAGAAAATGTTGGAAAAACTATCGTAGAACTACATATCACATTTTGATGGTTGTTAAAACAGATAATCCTGGCTTTATTCTTCTTTGCAGAGTCGCAAAGTCGTCAGGATGGACGAGTGTCAATAAGGGCCGCGGTAGTCTCCCCTTAACCAGAAGATGGCGTGACGATCGTGCGGATGGGGCTGGCATTCCTTCTAAACAACAAGCTACTTCGTTCCTGTGGCTGTCACAAGAGGGCGCTGTGTCTACGCGGTGTTTGGCGCCTACGTTCCCGCCAAAAAGGACCAATTATCAACGACCACGCCACTGTCTTCCCGTAACGTGATTGGTGGATCGCAAACTGACCATTCCGGAGTAAGTTAGCTTTGGAGGGGGTTGTCGCTCGGAATGGGAGGTTTGCGAGCCAGGAGTGATCATTATCGTTCGCTATTTCGTAGCAGAAAGTAATTCTGGAAAAAGTTGTGCTTCTGGTGTCCGTAAAAGATAAGTATTTGCTCTTAAAAATTAACTTATGTTCAGATTATAGCAGTTCGGGGCCTTATTGCTTATTAAGTTTGATTTGTTTCGTAATTTGTTATCGTTATTGTACTTAAATCGTAGTTGATTTGATTTTTAAAGTTTAAAAATAGCTGTTACGTAGTTACATATTAAGTAAGAATCGTTCCCGTGTGAACATTTTTCCGTGTTAAGTTTTCGTTACACTTTACAAACGATGGTTTTTGTTGAAGGTTACATTAGTAATGAGAGATAATTGCCCTGTTGGTTCATAACCGTTGATTTTTGGTTTCTGTCGGTTTTATTGATTAATAGTGCATAATTATGAGGTGTTTAATTTGCTTTATGTTTTAAAACCTGAATTAAATGATATTAAGTGTACAGCTTGATGCAGTTGTAGTAAATAGGTATGAAGAATTTTAATGGTTTCATTACCTTTTGTATTTAATTAAATAATGGATTAGAGCTTGTTGTTTGCGTTATCCAATAAAGTAGTTTTAGTTTTTCCTTGGTAGTTTTTGGCAAGTAAATAAAGATTAATGGAGCTATTATAACTTATAACTAGTTGAGTGCTTGCTTGTTTTAGCAATGAGTTATGTTGAATAGCAGTGTGGATAAAATAAATTAAACTGACCTTGGAACTTAATGGTTTTAATTTTATTCTAACATAGTTGTCCTAACACTTGGCTAGATACCAATTAGATTACATACTAATCAAAGAAAAATATAAATACTTAGCATCGGACTGTAAAACATTCCCGGGAGCAGACCTGAATACAGATCATAATTTACTTATGAGTAAGATGAACATGAGAGTGCAAAAAAAAAGAGAAAATATAAGACCAAGGTAATTGATCTCAGTATTTTAAGGCATAGAAATAAGGAAAACAATGTAAAAGTGCAATATAGTAATAGTGTGGGCAATAAATTAATAGAATATAGAAAAAAGTATAAAAATAAATAAATAAATAAGTATATATACAGTAATGATAATAAAAAATAATAATAGATGGACCAATATTAGAGACATAATAAATTCAAGTGCGCAGGAATGCCCAGAGGAAGAAAAAATAAAGCCACGGAAGAAATCATAGATTTAATGATTAAGAGAAGGGACTTCCGCAATAAAGAATGTGCAAGCAACAAGAAAGAATATCAACGACTTACTAATATGATTACTATGAAATGCAGAGAGCGCAAAGAACAAGATATTAAAGAAGATTGCGAAAACATCGATCAATGTATGAAGAAAGGAAAAATAGACAGGCCATACAATATTATTAAACAATTGACTACAAGACATAAAACCAAATCTACAGCGATTCTTGATGAAAGTGAGAAACTATTGATAGATAATAAAGTAATCACAGAGCGATGGAAAAGATACATATAATTCTTATACAAGGGTGATGGACTGACAGAAAGAGACATAGAAGATAAGTTAGAAATAGAACCAGACGACCTTGGTCCAAAACTCATGAGAGAAGAATTCAACTGTGCTATAAGAAACATACACGATGGTAAAGCGGCAGGAAATGATGGAATACATATTGAACTAATTAAGTATGCTAATAATGACATTTTGATGAATGAACTTTTCGAGTTAACTAGCGAGATGTATGTATACCGGACAGATACCAAAAGATTTCATGACCACAAAAACAGTTACAATACCTAAAAAAGCCAACACAGTTAAGTGTGAGGAATATAGAACAATTAGTCTTATATCACAAGCCTCAAAAATTATTCTAAAGACTAGCTTTTGCCCGCGACTTCGTCCGCGTAGAACTCGTTTATATCGTAGCTCGATACAAACTTTCACCCTCCATTTCCCTTTTAGGGGTAGATTTCCGATAAAAAAACTATCCAATGTCCTTCCCCTAGACTTAAACTATTTTTATCATCATTATCATCATATCAGCCGAAAGACGTCCACTGCTGGACATAGGTCTCCCCCAAATAGTTCCAAAGTGACCAATTCTGCGCCACCCGCATCTAGCGGACTCCCGCGACCTTTACCAGGTCATCAGTCCACCTTGTGCCTACCAACGCCGTGCCTACTAACTACCTATGTACAAAATTTTATCTAAATGGGTTGTATAGTAGCTCCATACAAATAGTCACCCCCCATTTCACCCCCTTAAGAGATAAAAACTATCTTATGTCCTTTTCCGGAACTCAAACTATCTGTAAACTAAATTTCATCTAAATGGGTCACTTAAATCCAAATTTTCACCCCTTAGGGGAGGATTTTCGGGATATTACTATCCTATGTCCTTCCCCAGGACTCCCAACTATCGATATACCATAAATGGGTTCCATCCAAATTTTCACCTCCAATTCACCCCCTTATGGAATGATCTCCGGAATAAAAACTATCATATGTCCTTTCCCAGGACTCAAACTATCTTAACCAGATTTCATCTAAATGAGTTCCTTCCCTCATTTCATCCTCTCAGGCGATGATTTACGTTACAAAAACTATGCGATTTCCTTTCCCGGAACTACAACTATCTCTATACCGAATTTCATCTAAATGGGTTCTATCCTAATTTTTACTCCTCATTTCACCCCCTCAGGAGATGATTTTTCAGGATAAAAACTATGATTTATCCTTCCCTGGGACTCCCACTATCTCTATACCAAATTTCACTTTTAAATTGATTTTATCCAAATTTACACCCTCTATTTCATCCCTTTATGGGATGATTATCGGGATTGAAAATATCCGTTGTCATTCTCCGGGACTCAAGTAAACTCTAAATCAAATTTCATCTAAATGGGTTCCATCCAAATTTTCACACCTCATTTCACCCTCTTAGATGATTTTCGGGATAAAAACTATACATTGTCCTTCCCCGGATCCCCAACTATCTCTATACCAAATTTCATCCAAATAGGGTACATCCAAATTTTCACCCCTTATTTTATGCCCTTGGGGGATTTTTTTCGGGGCAAAAGCTATCCGTTGTTCTTCTCCGCGACTTAGACTATCTCTATATGTACCAAATTTTATCCTAATGGGTTCCATCCAAATTGTAACCCCCATTTCACCCTCTTAGGGGATGATTTCCGGAATTAAAGCTACCCTATGTCCTTTCCCAGGACTCAGAGATTTTTAGAGAAGTAGGGCACAGCGGAATGTCATCTCGCTCGTATGTGGAGCAGCCCAACTGGGGAACACCTTACAGAAGACCGCGGCCATAAATAGCACCACTGCTTTGTAGTGTTGCTATATTATTGCATGCTATGAAGTATGTGGTGTTGTGTTCCTGGTGGTGAGTAAGGTCGCCAGAGCTCCCTAGGGTGCGCTGTGTTGGGAGTGAGGGACCTGCATGTCTCTATCTGCCAACACAGCGAATCCTCAAGTGAAGGGTCGGCAGCGCACTTGTGATTCACCTGGAGTCCCAAGTGTCCATAGGCGACGGTACCAGCTTAACATCAGGCAGGCCGTAAGCTTGTTTGCCACCGTAATTGTATAAAAAAAACCATCTCTATCAAACCTACCAAATTCCATTGAAATGGCTTCCATCCAAAGAGTCACCCCCCATTTCACCCCCTTAAGGAATGATTTCCGAGACAAAAATTATTCCAAATTTTCACCCCCTTATGGGAACGATTTTCGGGATAAAACTCATAGGATAGTTTTATCCCGAACTCCCAACCTTCCGCAGGACTCCCAACTATCGCTATACCGTAAATGGGTTATATTCAATATCAAACCTCCCATTTCACCTCCTTAGAGGATGATTTTATCCGTTATCATTCTCCAGGACTGCCAACTATCTCTATACCAAATTTAATCTAAATGGGCTACATACAAATTTTCACCCCCATTTCACCCCCTTAGGGGATGATTTCCGGAATAGAAACTATCATATGTCCTTTCCCAGGACTCGAACTATCGCTATACCGTAAATGGGTTCAATCCAATATTTCATCCACCATTTCTCACCTCCTTAGGGGATGATATCCTCCTTTTATGTGTTCCGGAATAAAAGATATTCTTTATCCTTTCCTAGGACTCTACCTCTCTCTATACCAAGTTTCATCTAAATGGGTTCTATCCAAATCTTCAACCCTCATTTCACCACCTCAACAATGATTTTTCGGGATAAAAACTATGCATTGTCCGTCCCTGGGACTCCTTCTATCTCTTTACCAAATTTCATCTCAATGGTTTTTATCAAAATTTTCACCTCCTTTTTCATCCCTGAGGGGATGATTTTCGGGATTAAAACTATCCGTTGTCATACTCAGGGACTCAAACTATATCGACACCAAATTTAGTCTAAACGGAGTCTATCCAAACTTTCACCCCCCATTTCACCCCCTTAGGGGAAGATTTCCGGATTAAAAACTATCCGATGTCCTTTCCCAGAACTTAAACTACCTCTATACCAAATTTCATCTAAATGGGTTACATCAAAATTTTCACCCCAATTTCACGCCATTAGGGGATGATTTCTGGAATTTACTATCTTTCAACCCATAAAAATGGGTCACAAACAAATTTTCACCCGCAATTACACCCCCTTAGGGGATGATTTTCGGGATAAAACTATCCTATGTCCTTCCCCAAGACTCCAACTTGCTATTCCGTAAATGGGTTCTATCCAATTTTTCACCCCTCATTTCACCCGCTCAGGAGATGATTTTTCAGGATAAAAACTATTTATTGTCCTTCCCTGGGACTCCTTCTATCTCTATGCCAAATTTTAACTAAATGGGATTTATCTACATTTTCATCCCTTTTTTTTTTGTTTAGGGGGAAAATGCGTTACGCATACCACCCGGGTGCAGGGGGTGACCCGAGTGGTTATGTGGGACTCCCGTATGGGCTAATGAGACCCACGGTGTACCCACTAAAAACCCCCCCACTTGCCACCTCGCCGCCTCGTGGCGAAGTCACGGGAACGCTTGCGCACACATCCGCGACCCCGCCGGCGGCAGCCGCCCACAAGCGGCTCCTTCGCGTATGCCCGAGGGCCCTCCACGTGAGGCACGCCAGATGTTTTGGCGCGCCTGCCTTCTCGATCTCCACCTGTTCAGTAGCGGACCCCCTGAGTCCGCTACGAGGAGATCATGGGTGCGGAAAATCCAGCACCCGGTGGCGGATCAGGTCTGTGGTTCCGCCACCTACCACGACTCGGCCGCAGAGGATAGGGAAAGCGGCGCACCGTAATACCGGCATTCCTCTTCCTCTGCGGTCCCACCAATGCCGCTTCAGCGGAACGGCCCCGCCAAGTTCGCAGGGGGTAGGGAGAGTGGCGCACCGTTATACCAACACGCCTCTCCCCCTGCGATCCCACCTCGGCCGCAGAAGATAGCGCGTGAGAACTTCTTCTGCGGTCCCTCCCCAACGCATCCTAAGCGGGCTTAATAGCCAAGCCCGCTAGGAGCGCCCTCCTCGGGCCAGCCAGCAGCCCAAACAGGCCGGCCCTGGGTGCCTCTTAGCTTCGCCGTGGGTGACCAGTCCACGGTTACTAAGCCCCCCCGCCCCGACAAGGCGAGCACCCTCGGGGGGGACATTTTCATCCCTATTTCATCCCCTTGGGGGATGATATCGATACCAAATTTAATCTAAACGGAGTCTATCCAAACTTTCACCCCCCATTTCACCCCCTTAGGGGAAGATTTCCGGATTAAAAACTATCCGATGTCCTTTCCCAGAACTTAAACTACCTCTAAACCAAATTTTATCAAAACGGGTTACTTCCAAATTTTCATCCCCCCATTTTACCCCCTAAAGGGAAGATTTCTGGGATAAAACCTATCCCTATATATTTAACCTTCCCCGGGACTTAAACTATTTATATACCAAATTTCATCCAAATCGGTGCAGCGGTTTAAGTAGCTCCATACAAATTTCCACCCCCCATTTCATCCCCTTAGGGGTTGATTTCCGGGATAAAAACTACCTTATGTCCTTCCCCAGGGCTCAAACTATTTTTATACCAAATTTCATCTTAATCGGTTCAGCCGTTTTCACGTGATGCGCAGTCACATAAACAGATAAACAGACAAACCGACAAAAATTCTAAAAACTGTTGGAACGTGTTCTGTTATCAATTCTCTTCAGCTTTATTATATGTATAGATAGATAGATAGATAGATGAAATATTTTCGAGAGACTTCTTTCACTAGACAAAATTTCATATTATAACAAATAATTTTTCGACAAACGTTTTTAAAATACGTGGTTTGTTAAGTAGGTACCTATTTTATTTTCCAAACACATTTACTGTTAGCTAACTTACCACTTTTGATTTCAAAATCAAACGAAGAATAACAGTCTCATGGAAAAAATACTTGGCTATGAAAGAAATTATGAAAAACCCAGGATTCAAAATAAAAGAAATAAAATAAAATTTAAAAAATAATACCCGACTCCGGACACGCGATCTGAAAAGTATTAAATAAGAAAACAATTTACTTCGGAAATCAAAACCTGACATTCAACTCTCTCATATATTTCGATAAAGCCGTGGTCGCATGCATCAACATATATTCAGGCTCCAAAGGCATGCGACCACGGCTTCATCCAAATATATGAGAGAGTTGAATGTCAGGTTTTGATTTCAGAAGTAAATTGTTTTCTTATTTAATACTTTTCAGATCGCGTGTCCGGAGTCGGGTATTATTTTTTAAATTTTATTTTATTTTATACTTTTTAGATGTGTTCTGTAGTCGGGTCTTATTTGTAATCCTATTTTATTTAAAAATATTGGTGATATGTGAGGGTAACAATGGGGTAATTTAAATAGATATTAAACTTTACTTCATACTTTTCCTTTTTATTTCTTATTTTTCCTTTTTTTAATCATGTTACAATCTTGGTATGTAATATAATATGTATATATTATAAAACTTTGATGGTGGGTTTGCAATCAGAAGACTAGATCGTGCATTTCACCCTCTGCTGGGATCTCACAGGTGACTACGCTTTCTACTAGTATAAGCTTTATTCCAGCACGTGAATTTAAATGTCTTTGCACCAGATCATCATATGGACATGCGGACTCACACGGAGTTGGAACTCCATTCGCCACCAAAAGTCTTCTATATCGCACCCTAAGATGGGATCAGATGATGAGGTTTTCAGCATTGAACTGGAACATGAATTGCCGCGATAAAGTAACAGGATACGACTCCACTAACTGTACTTCTCATCAAAACTGAGATCTTCCACACGAACATAAGGTCTTCCATCCGCCACTAATAGTGGGTGTACGAGGGTCAAACTGAAAGTTCTTAGAAAATCAAAAACTGAGCAATCAAGCAACTTATTACTTTTATTATATCTTTTCAAAATAGCCTCCCTTCACATCAATACATCGCTGCATTCGATAGAACCACTGAGAAAAGCACTTTGCCCACTCGTCCTTAGGGGTCTCTTCGACGGCCTTTTGAAACGCAGCCACTGCTTCGTCGGCGTCCATAAAACGGTTTCCTCGAAGTTTTTCTTTAATTTTTGGGAATAAATAAAAATGACCTTGTGCAAGGTCGGGGCTATAAGGTGGGTGACCCAGTAATTCCACGTTTGCCGTCGCCAAATAGTCGATCGTTTGCTTGGCGGTGTGCGATGAGGCGTTGTCGTGGTGAAGCAGGATCCTACTGCGAGGCCGTTTTTCTCGAACTTTTTCCAAGACAAGTGGTAAACAATTGTTAGTGTACCACTTCGCAGTAACTGTTTTTTGATCCTCTAAAATAATTGTTGCGTAATGACCAGTCCTTCCGAAGAACGAGGCCACCATCTTTTTTCCCACACTTCGACCTCTCTTCACTTTAGTAGGCAACTCCTCGGAAGGAAACACCCACTCAGCAGACTGTCTTTTAGTTTCAGGATCATAACAGTAAATCCAGCTTTCGTCACCCGTAACTACGTCGAACACAGCATTTGAGTCACCTCCGTTGAATCTTTGACCCATTTCACGGCACCAATCAACACGACGGACTTTTTGGGCTTCTGTCAAATTATGAGGTATCCACCGGGCACAAAGCTTCCTCACCGCTAAATGTTCATGGAGGATTTTGTGGACTTGACTCATACCAATGGCTAAGCTTGTACGAATCTGCTGATAGGTTACTCTTTTGTCAGTCTCTATCATACGCCGCACAACACTGATGTTATCTTCAGTAGTCGCCGTAGAAGGCCGGCCCTCACGCAGATCATCAGTGAGATCAGTGCGGCCACGTTTAAATTCATTAAACCAGTTGTAAATAGTAGCACGAGATGGGGCTTCATCGTGAAAGGCCAATCGAAGTCTATCATAACTTTCTTGTTGACTTAAATTACATCGAAAGTCGTAAAAAATCATTGCTCGAAAATTTTCTCGCGTTAAATTCATGCTCACGTAGTACACACAATTTTCAATTTGCCGCCAAATCGTAAAACAAATGACAATCGAGTGGAATTCGTACACAAAAATATTAAGAAAGAGTTCCATTTTCAAATTTTGAACTTATTTTTTTATTATATTTATTACAAGTGGCCAGTTCTAAAGACTTTCAGTGTCGCCCTCGTAGCATATCTGGCCAATTCAGGTCATTGCATGACAGAGTAACATACCAGTGTGCTGGTCCAAGGTTACGCACCATGGCCATTAGCTCAGAATATGCCCTGTGCCAGTATGAAGAAGTGCCTCGAATATTTCTCATGCATAGGTGTATGTTTTGGAATTAATCACTATGTTGGACGCCATCTTGCCGCAATCTTCCGCAAATGGAAACATTTTGTCTCGCTTTCAGAAGCTCTACCACTGAAAGCGCGTAAAATATATATTATGTGCTCTGAAATCGTTTGTTACTTCTGCTTACTTCCCATCACACGTGATTGAAAATAGTCTAATGGAGAGGTCTAATTTCATTTAGCCCATTTTTCCCATCCGGAAATAGTTGAACCCAGGCTAGCTCTTCAACCCTCCGCTCTATGAGAAGTGCGGTTTTGCGCTGTATTTCACGGATCGGTAAGACGGTGTCATTATCATAAATGTTTTGACATATTACCTCCGCGATGTTGGGTACTGGAATCTCATTTGGCATTAACAGAGTAGTGCTTATTATTCCGTCATGAAATTCGTTCGAACTGGCTTCATTTAATTGGTTCCCTTCAACAAATGCTGCGCTGTCTTCTTCTGTTAAATGTGACTTCACTATTGTGAGAGAAAATTTAATATCTCTACTCGACCCCACTGCCAGAACGAAATGCAGGTGTTTTGATAAGGTATCTAGTGTTGGAAAAATCATTACCATTGCACGACCAGCGCTAGGTGCGACGCGGCCTTTTGGACTCCGAGAGTGAGAGTCAAATACTTCAGTATTTTTTTTTAATTTTGTGAAATGACTGCCTCGGAAATATCATTGCAAGTAATAATGCAAAGATGTGACATCGTGATAGCTCTTCCAGTCTTACTTTAATACTAGTGTAATAGCCACTAAGTACTGTCAATGAAGGAATCACTAAGCCTACTGCGGCGTCGCATCCAATATCCAGTGTATAACTTTTGGATTTTGGTAGCAATGGTAATATAATACAAGGCAACAACTCATCGGTAGCGAGATGGTCAGGCTGTATATTTATATACTCGTAGATCTTCGAGGCAAACCTTATGATATTTGTCACCAAACATCAACACACGGCCAATATCTGAAGGTTTCCAGCCCTGTAGGGGATTTGAGGATGAATGTGCGATTTCGGATGTTGCGTTGGCTGTGCATTGCTTGCCTCTGCTAGTCGAACTGACAATATCACTGCCTTGATAGAAAGAACCTCTGAGAATGAAGAGAATTGCAGATGAGTTCGATATTTCATAATAATGATTCTCAGTATTTACTTCTTCCTCAACGATTTCGATGATATTCAAACAAAATGATTTGCAGAATTGCCGATAGATAGCGCTAGTAGTATTCTTATAGGCTGATATAAACTTGAATCGTCTTCCATTCGCTTGTTATACTTTAGTTTAATTATGTTTTTATATATTTGAACTCGAAATTTTCTCTTCTTTCATTTGATCCCCCACGCGCTATGATAACGACAGATTTTTTTCAAAGTCAGTCACTTATTTGTATGTGACAGCCATCATATTTTTCTTTTTCATACAAAAGGTATCCTATGTTAACCGGAGCATAATTTCGAATCGATTGACACCCCATTTATCAAAATCGGTTCAGTATTTAAAACGCTACAGCGGAACATACAAACATACAAACATAGACTGCTAAAAACATATCCCTTCCGTTCGGCTCTGCCGTCGTCGGGCAAAAAGGAAAGTCTACAATACATGCATACTTCCCTGTATGACATATGGTTGCCAAACATGGTCTCTAACCAAAAAAGATACCAAGGACTTAGAAACCTGTCAACACAACATGGAACGAAGCATCCTAAATATAAAAAAGCGGCCAAGTGCGAGTCGGACTCGCACATGAAGGGTTCCGTTACATAAATTGCTTTTTACGATATATGACGTATTAAAAAAAAACTACTTCCTAGATCTCGTTCAAACCAACTTTCGTTGGTAGTTTGCATGGTAATGTACATCATATATTTTTTTCAGTTTTATCATTCTCTTAGTCTACTAAAAACTATTGAAAACAGAAGGGGAAATATGTTGGGGCACCTGATACGACATGACAATTACATAAAAACTATAATTGAAGGAAAAATTGAAGGAAGGAGAGGCAGAGGAAGGCCAAGACGTGCGTTTATGGACCAAGCTAAAGAGAAAGTTAATGTAATGTCGTATCAGGAGCTCAAAACAGTGGCAGAAAGAAGAACAGAATGGCGATTACTCCACCGACAAGAGCCTGGCTCTTAAATTTATGATGATGATGATCATTCTCTTATTTTAGAAGTTACAGGGGGGGGGGGGGGACACACATTTTACCACTTTGGAAGTGTCTCTCGCGCAAAATATTCAGTTTAGAAAAAAATATATATAAGAAACCTCAATATCATTTTTGAAGACCTATCCATAGATACCCCACACGTATGGGTTTGATGAAAAAAATTTTTTTGAGTTTCAGTTCTGAGTATGGGGACCCCTAAAACTTAACGTTTTTTTTCGATTTTTGTGTGAAAATCTTAATGCGGTTCACAGAATACATCTACTTACCAAGTTTCAACAGTATAGCTCTAATAGTTTCGGAAAAAAGTGGCTGTGCCATACGGACGGACAGACAGACAGACAGACAGACAGACAGACGGACGGACATGACGAATCTATAAGGGTTCCGTTTTTTGCCATTTGGCTACGGAACCCTAAAAAGCTGAATAAAATAAGACTATATTAGGCGAAGAACAAATATAAACGATATCACAATTAAAATAAAAAGGCTAAAGTGGAGATGGGCGGGACACATATTAAGAGACAAAAAAGATAAATGGACAAAGCAAATATCAGAATGGTACCCAAGAGAAGGAAAAAGGAAAAGAGGTAGACAGGTACGGAGATGGGAGGATGACATTAGACTAATAGGAGGAAACATATGGAGAAGAAAAGCTGTAGATCGAAAATAATGGAAATCTTTAGAGGAGGCCTATGCCGGAAGGCAAGACGACAGTGTCGATGTCTAATATGCTTACCTATTTAAATAAGTTTTTTTTGTAAAAAGTCGTTAATTAAAGGCTATAATAAATAAATAAATACACTTACCACTTGTCTTGGGTTTAGAGTTGTCCACGAGTGGGGGTTGCCGTTTTTCAGGGTAGTAAAGGATAAAAAAATTGCTAGGAAGATGTGAAACGAAGTATTTATAAAATCGCATAATATGCATTTATTCATATCACGTGATGAAAGTATGATTATCAACAATTCACCCGATGACCCTAATTTGCATTATTTTAAAACCAGACCAGCATTCATGCATAATAGCAACCAGTCTAAACTGGATAAAAGAAAAAGTAGTCACCAAAATCCAAATCAGACTATTGTGGTGCTTATAATTATGATACAACCACGTGCAGACATGATCATGATGTTATTCATAAGGATTATCAAAGGACATTCCACTTTATAGGTTACTATACAAGATTACATTTAAGATGGTCTGCCGGAAACTATTCTAAATCCGTGCTATTCCGTAGTATTCATAATTATTATAAATGCGATGGTCGGTCTGTTACCTTTTCATACTTAAAAGGGCTGAACCATTTACTTAGATGAAATTTGGTATACAGATAGTTTGAGAATTACAGGGGATAGAGATCCTATACCGCAAATCGTCCTTTAAAGGGGTGAAAACAGGTGAGGTAGTTTATATGGGTGTAGTAACTATTAATCCCCGAAATCATGGGAAAGGGCTATACCTAAATTTCTAAACGTGGTGGGACTATTCCATTATAGACTCTTATTTTGACAAATTATGTGCAATGCAAGGAACCTGTAGAAATGGGAACATGGACTGGACATCAATAGAAAGGGGAATGTACTCGTAGATCATAGATCTATTGATATGTGAGAATCTGTAAGCACGGAGAACTTTTTAAACAGGAGTAGCCGCCTAAGATGTCAGATGTATCTACTTACGGTACATATTATATTACGAGTATCTGTACATTTAATATAGAAGAGATGAATCCAGTCAGATTGCGTAAATTAAAAACCAGACATGCATTAATGCAAAAAAAAACGAATCCAATATCTTCTATACATATAATAAAGCTGAAGAGGGTCGAAAGTCTGTACATGGAAGATTTTCGTAAAAAAATTGGCTAGGGATTCTTAGAATTGATAACAGAACACGTTCCAACAGTTTTTAGAATTTTTGTCTGTTTATCTGTTTGCCTGTTTATGTGACTGCGCATCACGTGAAAACGGCTGAACCGATTAAGATGAAATTTGGTATAAAGATAGTTTGAGCCCTGGGGAAGGACAAAGGGTAGTTTTTATCCCGGAAATCAACCCCTAAAGGGATGAAATGGGTGGTGGAAATTTGTATGGAGCTACTTAAACCGCTGCACCGATTTGGATGAAATTTGGTACATAAATAGTTTGAGTCCCGGGGAAGGTCAAAGGATAGGTTTTATTCCAGAAATCTTCTCTTTAGGGGGTAAAATGGGGGGATGAAAATTTGGAAGTAACCCATTTTGATAAAATTTGGTTTAGAGGTAGTTTAAGTTCTGGGAAAGGACATCGGATAGTTTTTAATCCGGAAATCTTCCCCTAAGGGGGTGAAATGGGGGGTGAAAGTTTGGATAGACTCCGTTTAGATTAAATTTGGTATCAATATAGTTTGAGTCCCGGAGAATGACAATGGATAGTTTGAATCCCGAAAATCATCCCCTCAGGGATGAAAAAGGAGGTGAAAATTTTGATAAAAACCATTGAGATGAAATTTGGTAAAGAGATAGAAGGAGTCCCAGGGACGGACAATGCATAGTTTTTATCCCGAAATCATTGTTGAGGGTGAAATGAGGGTTGAAGATTTGGATAGAACCCATTTAGATGAAACTTGGTATAGAGAGAGGTAGAGTCCTAGGAAAGGATAAAGAATATCTTTTATTCCGGAACACATAAAAGGAGGATATCATCCTCTAAGGAGGTGAGAAATGGTGGATGAAATATTGCATTGAACCCATAGCGATATTTCGAGTCCTGGAAAAGGACATATGATAGTTTCTATTCCGGAAATCATCCCCTAAGGGGATGAAATGGGGGTGAAAATGTGGATAAATCCCATTTAGTTAAAATTTGGCATAGAGATAGAAGGAGTCCCAGGGAAGGACAATAAATAGTTTTTATCCTGAAAAATCATCTCCTGAGGGGGTGAAATGAGGAGTAAAAATTAGGATAGAACCCATTTAGATGAAATTCGGTATAGAGATAGTTGTAGTTCCGGGAAAGGAAATCGCATAGTTTTTGTAACGTAAATCATCGCCTGAGAGGATGAAATGAGGGTGAAGATTTGGAAGGAACTCATATAGATGAAATCTGGTTAAGAGATAGTTTGAGTCCTGGGAAAGGACATATGATAGTTTTTATTCCGGAGATCATCCCATAAGGGGATGAAATGGGGGTGAAAATTTGGATGGAACCCATTTACGGTATATCGATAGTTGGAAGTCCTGGGGAAGGACATAGGATAGTTTTATCTTTCGGGATCCTCCCCTAAGGGGTGAAAATTTGGATTATTTGACTCATTTAGATGAAATTTGGTTTATAGTTAGTTTGAGTTCCGGAAAAGGACATAGGATATAAACTATCCCGGAAATCATCTCTTAAGGGGGTGAAATGGGGGGTGAGTATTTGTATGGAGCTACTATACAACCCATTTAGATAAAATTTTGTATATAGGTAGTTAGTAGGCGCGGCGTTGGTAGGCACAAGGTGGACTGGTGGGAGTCCGCTGGATGCGGGTGGCGCAGGATTGGTCACTTTGGAACTATTTGGGTGAGGCCTATGTCCAGCAGTGGACGTCTTTCGGCTGATATGATGATGATGATGATAATGATGATAAAAATAGTTTAAGTCTAGGGGAAGGACATACGATAGTTTGTATATCGGAAAGCCCTAAAAGGGAAATGGAGGGTGAAAGTTTGTATCGAGCTACGATATAAACGAGTTCTACGCGGACGAAGTCGCGGGCAAAAGCTAGTTTGGTAATAAAATCGAAAATAATATTCGCTGAGTCCTAAATATCAGATTTTTCTAGTGGTTGGGTTTGGGTACAACCACGTGCAGACAGCATGATGCCCTTTAAAGAGTCGTGAAAGTATCTTCAACTTTATCGGCGTAAATATTAGATACAATTTGAATTGGGTCAGACCTGGTCTGTGAAGATGTCCAGCCGAAAAATGTTCTTAATTTACATACTCACCCAGCGCTATGGGAACGCCGTGAAACCTGACTTTGAAACGGACAATTGAAAGTCATCGAACTTATTTTGTTAGTCATGGCATTCCCCTCAGTCAGACACTTGTAATGCCTTGATCACACACGTACTGAGCAAACGGGCGAGACAGTGCTCTCCGCCGAGTAAGTACTCGGTGCGTATAAACAGTCACTCGCTATGTTATACGCACCGAGTACTCGGCCGAGAGCACTGTCTCGCCCGTTTGCTCGGTAAGTAGGGTGGATATCCATGAGAGATGTGCGAAGTTGTGTTGCAATGTTAAATTATACATCGTCTGACTTGATGAACCAGAGGTATCATTGGCAATATACACGTGGGAAACACGGAAAAATTCCAAAGAGTCATTTGGAATGTCCGAATCCGAAACCATCATTATTTCGAAATTTCAAAATTCCGATCGCCATTTTTAACCGTCTTCAAAAAGGAAGAAGTTATATGTTCCACTCCACTGTATGTTTTTTTAATTTTTTTATTTACATAAGTTCGCCGATTTCTCCGTCAATTGTACACTGATTTCCAAAATTATTTTTTTAATCAAAAGAGTTTGTCCCATTGTCACCAAGTCAGGTTGATGATGGGATTTTATAGGCACGCGTGTAGTAATTTCGGTATTTTCTTATCACCCACCTCTCCCGACGAAATTTACAAGACTACGAGTATACTCTCTCTCAACAATACACAAGCTACGGGTTGCGACAATTTACCTACTTAAATATTGAAAGCAGTTGCATTTCCCCTATCGATTCATTTAAATCGCACCTAATCAATTTGTCGTTCGAAACCGGGACATTTCCCGCTGGACTAAAAAAATCTATTGTCAGGCCAATATTTAAAAAACCGGCCAATTGCGAGTTGGACTCGCGCATGAAGGGTTCCGTACCATTGTCTATAAAAACGACAAAAAAATCACGTTTGTTGTATGGGAGCCCCCCTTAAAAAAATATTTTATTTTGTTTTTAGTATGTAATGTTATAGCGGCAACAGAAATACATAATCTGTGAAAATTTCAACTCTCTAGCTATCACGGTTCTTGATATACAGCCTGGTGACAGACATACGGACGGACGGACGGACGGACGGACAGCGAAGTCTTAGTAATAGGGTCCCGTTTTACTCTTTGAGTACGGAACCCTAAAAAGGGGCTAAAAATTACCTTAACCCTAAACTTGGCAAAATAAAACAAAAACATGCGTTCAAGTCTCGTTTGCACTGTGCTACGCTGTCAATTTTAGGGTAAACAACTATAGGCCAATAACACTTATTCCAGTCTTATCAAAAATATACGAAAAAGCTTTCTACAAAAGATTAAATAGCTGTTTGCAACTAAACAATCAAATCACAGAATGCATAGACACGGATCCGGTAGGTGTACTATTTCTTGACATATCAAAAGCATTTGACACAGTATGCCACAAACGCCTTTTAGACAAACTAGACAAGTACGGAATACGTGGACTAGCCTTCTCTTGGATTGAAAGTTACCTAATTAATCGAGAACAAAGCACACATATAGATAGGAATATCAACGATAGCATTTCTGCTTTCAACTCATGCTATAAAGTAATTTTTTTTTGAGTACGGTGTGACACAGGGAAGTATCTTGGGGGGACCCCTGTTGTTCCTTTCTTATATAAATGATTTACCTGACTGTACTAAACAGAACTGTATTTTGTTTGCGGATGACACTACACTGATAATTAAAGGAACAGATATAAATATCTTTGAAGTTGAAATAAACGCAGCTCTAAGAGATGTTATACGCTGGCTTGAATCTAATTATCTCCAAATTAACCTAGGAAAAACAAAATTTATGATATTTAGGTCATATAAGTCTAGGAAGATTCACAATATTAAGTACTGTAAAACACGATGAAGATGTAATTGAAGAAGTAGGTAGCACTGTATTTCTTGGTATGATACTGGATACACATTGCAATTGGAAGGAACATGTAGATACAGTCTGTAAAAAAAAAATAAGTTTATTTTTGCATTGTGGCGCCTCAAACAGACGGTATCATTCAAAGCTGCTTTACTGGCTTACCACGGTTATATCATGTCTATGAATGTGGGGAAACTCTGTCGACGCTCACCGTGCTTTTGCCGCTCAAAAAAAGTGCATCAGAACCCTTTATGGTATAAACAAAAGGGAATCTTGCAAGCCTTTATTTATAAAACTTAATTTGTTGACACTTCCTTGCCTTTATATATACGAGATAGCGGTATTTGTAAAACTCCATACGGAATTATTCACGTTTATCACTGTTAAGGAAACAACTAGGCAACATAGACGGTATAGATTAGCAAGTAGCAACAAACTGGTACTCAGAGAGAAAAGTGCTTACAACATGTGTGTTAAAATCTTCAACAAAATACCAGCTGAACTTAAAACATTGCCACATAATGTATTTAAAAGAAAGTTAAGAATCATATTAGTTGACAATTGTTTTTATAGTATAAATGACTTTTTGACATACAAATTCTAAAACTATACAATAACGATAAATATGACATAATTTGAATAGCTGCCTGTTTTTAATTTTAATTGTTCATTCTATGTTAATTTTATTCAGTATTAAACAGTTCTTTTGATATCATAATTGTTAATTCTAGTTTATCTATTTGTATTTTATTTTTTTATGAATGTGACATTGCATTATTATTACGACATATTATTTTAAACTAATTGTTTTTTTAGACATTTTGTTTGCATTTGACATGACATTAGCATTAGGGCATTAGGCCAAGAAAATTAGATCCAAAAAAGACGTTTTGAGGAATTAATTTCCATAAAGCTGGAAATCGTTTTAATACCTTCATTTGGTCCTAAATGCATGCAATCCGAGTTTGCACCATCTCAGGAGGTGAGCTAAACTTTTGGGAGCCCAATAACCGCGAAAGTTTTGCTCTTTTTTCAGTTATTTGCATATAGCACAAAAACGGTACGTCGGATGGAAAATGTATTCGAGACAATATTAAAGAAGGTCAAATTCTGCGTCGAATGAATATCAAAAATGTCAAATTTGGCTGAGTGGTATAGTCGAAATCAAAGGTCTAATAAGGTAAGGAACTGGGAAAAGGGGTCTAGCAGGCTAAGCTAGTGAGGGCCACTCTCACCGACGAGGGATTTGATGATCCTTTCAGGGAGTGTACTGGCAGATCCTAAGAACACTACATGCTTAATATCAGTCCAAGATCTTCTTTTGTTATCGAGTAATTTAGGATAGCATAAAAAATCTGGTTGTCATTTAAAGTGTCATAATAGGTAAACTGTGCACGATAGAGTAACCAAACAAAATGCTCATGAATAAAAATAGAATAGGCTGTAAAGTGCATATATTCAATCAACACCATGTCCTTAAACTTCCTTTACAAAAATCTACTTTTAATTGTTTTATTATTTTTTGACACCTTTTGCACAGGTACACCTACAAGAAAAATATCGTGACAAGCCACTAATGCCCACTACATATAGATATAAAAACATTTTCAAAAACATTCGTGCGTTATGTCAAAAAAAATACAATCGTCGAACAAGTAGATATATACTTAAAGTGACATATAATTAAAGTACCAGTGTATTGAAAAAACTAGTTTTTTGCCTATACCGGTGTCATTTTCTAGATGGACTTTTATTCAAAAGCAGACTGGAATTGGGTAAGTATTTCCAAGGAAAAGGAAAGTGAAATGCCGCTATGGGAAGCGAAAAGCGGAAGGTATTTTTGTAAGTCGGAGTTTGCACTCTTACGTCTTGCTTGTGAGAGGGTGCGGGGTGTGTGTGTCCGTGTGGACTCGCCCTTGGGGCCTTCGGCCCTCGGGCTTGCGTAGAGAGTGAGCTCTGAAGGGACGCTTCGGGCCTTCGGCCCTCAAGTTCGCTTAAAGACACTTGGGGGTAGGGTTTCAGAGAGCGCGCTCTGGAGGGACGCTTCGGGCCTTCGGCCCTACGCAGAGCTCGGCCTTCGGCCTTCGCGAAACTTGAACCTCTTCTTCGGGCCTTCAGCCCTCAGGTTCGCTTGTAAAACACACGGGGGTAGTGAGTGTCCGCGTAGGCTCGCCCTTAGGGCCTTCGGCCCTCGGGCTCGCGTAGAGAGCGCGTTCTCATGGGACGCTTCGGGCCTATGAGCAGCGGTTCGGTTTTGTGTCTTTCTAGTGCTTGTCTTATGCTGCTAAAGTTCGGTCTGTCGAAAGCGCCCTTATGTTCTCCATTGATTTTTATAATATGTTTTTATTCATATTTTATCTTTGTGGCAATATACAACTTTGTTATAATTAAAAATGTTTTTCATTCTTACTACTTCGAATCTCTACTCAGGGTGTGAATATTTATATAACTAGTTTTCTGATTGGGTAAATCTGGTGATGGTGATGATAGAAATTTACAATAAAATGTTTTCACACCTCATATTTATGGAAAATGTGAGCAACTTAGAAGGACTTGAGAAAAAAAACGATTTGAATGAATGCCAAATTTAGTCTTTCATAATTATTGAATTTTGAAATTGAGGGGTGTATATAACGTTTTTTTTCTATACCAGTGTACCTACATACCCGTACTGACTTATCTACACACTGCACTGGTACTCGTACTTTAATTATATGCTAGTATATACTTGTTCGACGATTGTATTTTTTTTGACATAACGCACGAATATTTTTGAAAATATTTTTATATTTATATGTAGTGGGCATTAGTGGCTTGTCACGATATTTTTCTTGTAGGTGTACCTGTGCAAAAAGTGTCAAAAAATAATAAAACAAAATTAAAAGTAGATTTTTTTAAAGGAAGTTTAAGGACATGGTGTTGATTGAATATATGCACTTTATAGCCTATTCTATTTTTATTCATGAGCATTTTGTTTGGTTACTCTCTCTTGAACAATTTACCTATTATGACCCTTTTAATGAAAACCTGTTTTTTTTTATACTATCCTAAGTTACTCGAAAACAAAAGAAGATAGTGGACTGATATTAAGCATGTAAGTGTTCTTAGGACCTGCCAGTACACCCCCAGAAAGGATCATCAAATCCCTCGTCGGGGGCCACTCTCACTAGCTTAGCCTGCTAGACCCCTTTTCTCAGTTCCTTACCTTATTAGACCTTTGATTTCGACTATACCACTGAACCTTTGAAGTTTTTGATATTCATTCGACGCAGAATTTGACCCTCTTTAATATTTTTTCGAATACATTTTCCATCCGACGTACCGTTTTTGTGCTTTATGCAAATAACTGAAAAAAGAGCAAAAATTTCGCGGTTATTGGGCTCCCAAAAGTTTAGCTCACCTCCTGAGATAGTGCAAACTCGGATTACATGCATTTAGGGCCAAATGAAGGTATTGAAACGATTTCCAGCTTTAAGGGACTTAATTCTTCGAAGAATTCAAATTTTCTTGGCCTACATGAATCAAACGTAATGCTAATTTCACATGCCTGTTTGGGCTAAACATATTAAGGAACCAGAAAATGACTGTAACACCTGTGTAGTGTTTAATGTGAATAAACGACATTTCATTTCATTTCGATAACTCGAGTATTTACATTTACCCGCGGAAATCACAATTTTGGTGAAGTGGAACTGCTGATGAAGACCACAGATGACTTATGGAACTCCTCAAAGATGTAAAGTACGTCAAAGATTCTGACATGATTCCGTTGAAGTAGCAACTAATAAAGTTTAAAATATTATCAGCCCACGCATAGCGACTTGGGTTTTTTCTGTAATAATCAACGCATTTGCTCTCGGAGAGCAGTTCATGTGGTAAATTTTAATGGAAATGTGGAAATTTGCATGTGGGTTGGCGAAGTACTGAATTAAAGTCGGTTTAAATTTTGTTTTAAAGTAAATAACTACGTCAATAAACGTTAATACATCTTATAGTTTTCGAAACATCGATTAAAAAATCGTCTTCTTTCCCATTCCATTTTTACAAAACATTCAATAGGTAAGTATCTCTGAAACCACCGCCATATGAAAGAAAAAGATAACAAAGAGACGTCATAAAACTGACCGAGGTGTGGCACGTGTACTGGTATAATACTGTTTGTTCTAATGTACCTATGCGTAATTGTTTTACAACTTGAAGATAACAATTAAAAATAAGGGTTCCATTTTTTGCCATTTGGCTACGGAACCCTAAAAAGATTTCGGTAGTAGTTGGTTTTAAACTTTACGAACTTTACTTTTAACAAACTTTATGAACACGAACTGTGAACTCCAGGAGGTCTATCTGACTCGAGATATCTCATAGTAATCAAGCGCTGTCGATGTCGTTCTGATCTGACCCATTAGCTGTGGAATGCACGTGGAACGCCTTGATATCATATTGGCATACAAGTTAACTCAAATTGAACCCCTGGTCAAGGCATATGTAGGCACATTCGGCGTAGAAAATCTATCGCCTTCTTAAGTCAAGTATACATAGATATTGATAGTTCATAGTTTAAAAAATCAATATGTTAGGTTGGGTTTACGTACCCATAAGGGGTGAATAGGAAACATTTTAGGAAGATGCTGTTTTTGACACTGGGTGTATCTGTGAGAGCTCTGTCTCTGATAAGACAAATAGGAATTGCTATCGTTGACTGAACTTATTAAGTTAATTTTAAATGTGGGTTTCCTTTTAGCTTTTCAATGTAGGTACCTAACATATCTATACACCAATCATTATAGGTAATCGATTTACTCATTTTATGTATTTAGTAATATAATAGTAGTTTATGCAATCGTTATATAATGGATGCTTTTTAAGTCGAGTACCACGTTTAGGCCACGAAGCTTGCTGAGTGGCCTAATTAAGGTACAAAACTTAAAAAGCTAATTATATAAGTATTGTATACAATACTTTTTCTACGAGTCAACGGAAATAATAATTTATTAAACAAACTTGGTATCTATTGAAAATCGCCCTGCTGAAATGAAGCGCAGCAGCTTAGTAATTTTGCGCGTTGATGTCTTCACAGTTATCTTATACAGCTCCTGGATTCATAAGATGACAGCTGGCGGTTATCTTATGAAACCATACGAATTCGTGACGAGCTCGTGGAGCTCCAGGATTAAAAAGTATGTGATCTTAGTTTCGTGTACGAAATCTTAATTCAAAGATTAAAGTCGACGAGTAGAAAAATGTGTTTAGATTGGTTCTAATGTTTATTTTTAATTAATGTAGTGCCAATTTTGAAGTTAGTTACTTGGTTAGGCAATCGGTAGGGTCGTTGACTCCTAAAGTCGGTCACATTTAATTTAATACGGCGGGTGTCGTGAATGGTCATGATTCACGATAGTATTTACATTGGTGTTTATAATTATGTCTCAAACAGCCGATTTATTTTATGTAGCAACACCGACAAGGAATCATTTTTATAACAAGGTTGACGGGTAGGCGGGCTGTCAGAGTTTCTTACAGCTATATTGGGAACGAACAGTTAAGTGCGGTTTGTAGTGGTTGATTTGGAGGAAAACCAGGGTGAGCTCTTTCCATAATCACTTTCGATGCGTCCTATGATATTGTAACGATTTGGTATCATTTACACGTGTGTTCATGTGCTTTCACAGATCGGACGATGATTGTTTATGATGCGATGTATTTATGTGCGTCCACAGGTCTCATTCTCTTTGGGAGGCGTATTGGTATATCATGTAGATGAATAAGGTTTTCCTACAGGTCGCGCATGTACGTGACCTGTAGGACACACAACACAGTTCTTATTTGTGGAGTTCTTTAGTGTTAGAGGATTAGTTACAAGTGTAACAACAGGGTAGTTCGGTAGTCTCGGCTTCAGGCCATATCATCATCAGTCAAGGGTGCACCCGGGTAACTGGAACAATAGTGTGTGAATTGGGACAGTATCAATGGTGGTAAGGGATGTGTATAAGGGGAGGTTGGAGGACATTCTCGGGGACGAAAGTCCCCACACGTCATAGGGAGCTGGCACGCACGAGGCGGCAGCCCCTATGTCAGATATATAAAGGATTCCGCAAGTTGTAAGGGTATGTTTATAATTGCATATATGCGAATACGGGTGTCTTAGCTTGAGTGCTATAGGTTCTCATTCGCGGCCAGAAGTGGCTTCGCGACATGGTGGAGCATGCTGGGATCTAAGCCAGTCTTCATCTGTTTAACACTTTATTTGCCCCAACTTCCTGCTAAACCAATATTAAATGTAGCATGTGCATTATTGACTCAAAAACAGATTACTGTTCATAAAGGTAATCTAAATATTTTAAAACCATCCACGAGAAAGAGATTAACATTATTAAAATCCTGTCTTAAGGCCCCGCACGTTCATGGTCTTCTCTCCCTCTCACTGAGGGTGGGCGTGAGCGAGATGAAAGTGCGTGGTCGAAAGCGCGGATATCATGTTTTTCGGAATATTTTAGAAACGAGACGAAATTTAAGAAAGTAAGAAAATGAAGTTAATGTTCATTACTTTATGAAGAAGATTATAAAATTTCATCTCTTTCTGATAAAAAATGGAGCAGTAAACTGGTTACAAGTGAAAAAATAGGGTTGAATTTAGATTTATTTTTCTCCACTTTCTTACGTTAAAATGGATTTCCACGAAAACAATGTCACTTCTTATATCTTGCAGATTATGATATCTATTTTTTAACACGAAAATTGTTACGTTATAAGGTATAAACTGGTTACTAAACAACTCATTTTTACCAAAATTTGAGATGCCAAGCCTTAATCGGTTTAAATGTTTCTGACTTTTCAGAAAACATACTTACAGCAAACTATCACTGTATTATGTCAGAGGTACTCCTTATGCAAAGGTTACAGTTAAAACCAAGTTATATAACAGAACCATACCATTGATCAATGTTTAGTGTGGTGCAAACATTTAAGACCTTTTAGACATCATAAGGAATTAACCTTCCATAAGTAGTACATTTTAATGTCATGTTACTATAAATAGGGTAATGGGTACGGCTCTCAATCAAAATCAAAAATATTTATTGGTATCATACTAAAGTAGGTAAAAGTACATTCGTGGCTGGTTTGCACCTTATAAATGCAAAAAATATGTATAGCATTTGTATTTTTTACTGACTCAATGACAAATTATGGGATTATATACAAAATATAATTATTCTAAACTATTCAATGAGCAGCATTGGTATATTTATTTGATTGTCAATGGATTGTCGAAAACAGCGCATCAGATTTCAATGCAATTTATTTACTACACGGGTTTACGGAGGTGAAAAGAATCAACTCCTTTTCTCTGGAAAAAACAAAGAGCAAAGCCTGTTCTTTCAGGTATGTAGGTACTATATTTGATGGTTACTTTTTTATTGAAAATATGACCTAAATGTTTTCTGGTGAATCAGATTCATTGTTCTAATTGCAATCAAGACGTCAGAGGTTCAAGGGTGTACGAACTTCAGAGACTATAAGCTGCAGACACAAATAATAAATTGCGAATGAATTGTATCAATTTGACGGTTACAATTTTACCTTTGGGAGCAATCTGTGGTTTTCCTATATTTTTCTTGTTGACAGGAGGAGGAAGTTTTAGACAGTATGATGTTATTCTCAAGTTTCGTTCTGATTTCATCAGTGTATTTGTTCATAGGTACATTTATACCGAATAAATTACTGAAATCGGTATACGTTGCTCATATCTATTTTACCATATTATTGAGATCAAAAGAATGGTAGTATCCTGGGAGTTCACTTGTTTGTTGTATTATTAGTATGTGGCATTAGGCTTTGGTGCTGATTCACTTTTATTTCGGTGGTTATTGTCAATAAGAGATCTGACAGCAATTCGATGGATCTAATTGATGTTGACTTCATTATTGTTTGGTTACCAGCAACTTATCTCAAGACCACTAGTGATGATTTTCATTACCAGGTTATGCCGAGAAGGATTAACTTTTAACGTAAAATAAGTTACTCGCAATTTTAACTGTGTCATCATCATCTTCTCCTAGCCGTATTCGGCCTCAGCGACTGCTAATCACTGCGGAGAGCGTCGCTGGTGCGCCCTCAGGTGACTGACATAGCAAATTTTGCGGTCTATCATAGAAAATAAAGGAAGTGTTATTTATTGGCAGTTGTGATATATCAGATAATGCTGGTTAAAGAGTTAAAGAAGTGAGTTCAGACATATTATGAGTCGCATAGTGAGTATACTGTGTTGTGTCGTGCGTGATGCTCAGCTGTGATGAAACAGAGGATGGAACAATGTTGTCAGTATGATACACCAATAGTATACCTACACCAAAATAATGTGTGGAGGTGGCTGGTGGCCCTCAGGTACGAGTCGATTGTTAGGGGGCAGGGAAAAATTCATTTATTATAAAAAAAATATCATCATCACGTATCTGTCACTCAATAAATCAGGTGGAGTCTTGAAATATAAACCAATGAAGATTCATCGGATACCTACGTGATACGTTGACAATATTGTCAATTGCAATATAAACCATAATCAGCAGGTATTAATCATTTAAATGCTTTCCATACACAACGATAAATATAATAGTAAAATTACTTACAATTTAATCATGAATATATCCTACGTGCGTAACCATAGCTACAACAAGTTAGTAAATACAACAAGATGTACACCTAGCAATCTTAAACACTTAGCTTTGTTGACTCCGATACTATGCTCTGAATCAGGATGTAAAATGGGTATGAAAGCTTTGGTGCTTAGTTTCTTTTAATCCTTTAGCTATAAACCATGACTTACACAGTAGTGTCCAGAATTCTTGTATAAGTAAATTCATTTGTGACTTGAAAGTAAATAGTCAGATAACTCACGTGACTTCGTTAAGTGAATCTCGCGAATCACGAATACGTTTTGTAGGTGCAACCGAAAGGTTCGGCTCGTGGATCCTTTAGACTTCAGACTTGAGTATAATCAAGTGTTATGGTTAAACAAAGATTTGTAATTATGACTGGTTTAAATATTTCGTAATGGGACTCTTAAATGTTAGATTTTAGATTATTTGTTGAAAATTGTACATCTCATTTACATGTCTAAATATATAGAATTTACAATTTTTGGAATGTGCTGGGGTCAATGATTATTCTGAAGAACCTCACTTACAGTGTAGCACAAAGGGTCAGTAAACTATACTTAAGTTCCTAAAGTTTCTTGTAAAAAAGGCAGTGCCGTGCGAACCTTTGCCATGCACCGGCGCGAAGATTTACCCCTCAAATTAGAATCGAATAGATTCAATTTACTGAGAGACAATATAGGTGCGAGTCTAGGCAGTGCGTAGCACGCGGCGGATAGCTTGTCACATACATACGAGTAGTTAATATATGATGACCTAATGAGACCCTGAATCGATCATGAAGTCAATAGATAGATAGAGAGATAGATCGTTTATTTGCTTGAATCATGGTCATTATAAGTGTTACATTTCAATTTTATAGTCCAGCACAATTCTGCCGGCTGATGGCATGCAAATATTTAAAGAAAATCGTCACATACATTACAACATTTACAATTCAATAATATTCAACATATTAACAAAGTCCAGTATAATAATGACTAAAATAATTCCATTGTCATAGTATTATATTAATAGGTACTATCAAAACGAATTTTACTTAACATTTACTGTGCGTACTTAGTATACCTACAATTTGTTGTTTTAAGGAAATCTTGGACCGAATAAAAGCAATTTTCGGTCAATCAGGTGCTCAATTTCCTACAGAAACTATTGTAAAACATGTCCGTAATTTCTTTCGGTATGGAGTTATAAATTAAGCAAGCCATATAGTAGCAGTTTTTGCGGTAAATTTCTAGTCTTGGAGCTGGCATAGACAAGGCCGTATGCGTAACTGCTCTACGGTGAGAGTTGTCATTTAATTTGAATAGTGACATATTGGACTTTACTAATTTCGCAGTTTCAAAAATATATATGCTAGGCGCTGTCATAAACTTATTTTTTAAAAAGATTTGTCTCCATGAGTCTACATTTCTCAGACCCCAGATTGCTCTGAGGCATTTCTTTTGGGCAATGAATACTCTATTTGCTTCGGAGCAACTTCCCCATAGTACGATCCCATGTCGTATTTGGGAGCAAATATAGGCGTGATAAACCGAGATGGCTGTCGCTATTGAGCTAGTATTCAAGGAATCGGGATGCGTTTACCTGAGGCACAATGGTGTTATTGGTAGTTGTGTTTAGTGGGCCATGTTTTAGTTTTAAAGTGCATTAGTGTAAATGTATAATGTTCATTATCAATCAGGTTTATCAGACACAGTTCACACAGTCAATACACGATGTGGAGGCCGATGAGTCTAACGCCTCTCTGATAGGCAAATCATAGAGCCTGGGTGATTCTGAATCTGACACTTGCAAACCAATTTGTATGTCTAAAAATATGGCTATTCGGGCACCTGATAGTTAGAAACACTTAGTAATATCCTGACAACAGCTCAGAAGACTCAAACCTGGACATCCGCAGACAAATAGCCTTGGAGCTGGAACTGACCACTAGTTTTAAGTGTTACCTCAAGAAGCTAAACTTACGAAACATCACGCTTCCTTCATCAGAAGAATGTCAGCAGACTGCGATAAATAACAGAAAGGAGTTCAAGTTTGGGACTTCATTAACAACTTCATTAAAAACAAAGGCATTAAACATGAACTTAAGTAACTAAGTACCTGACTGTCCCCATGTTACTACACGTCATACATAAGCATCATATGGCGAACTTGCCTTTCGATATGAATATACCTGCTCGTAGGATAAGCTGACGCCGACTGTATGCAAGGATTAAACAAATTTACGCGTTAATATTGATGAATTTTATCATTTGTTGTACCTTACGAGTTGGTACATAATTCTTTTCTGGACAGCTACGAGCTAGAATTCAATCAAGAAACATTCTTTCATCATTCCTAGAGATGTTCTTTAAATGATACTCAAACATAATTCATTCGTTTTATATATTTTGAGAAGGCGTTCAATCATATCGCTTGTGGTATCTCACGAGGCAGTACTAAGGCGACAATATCTAGGTACCAGGGTACCAGTGTTGGTATATCAGCCTTAACAAAATTTACATGGTTAAGTATTAAAAACAGTATGGAAAATGCAAAAACTATACACAAATAAGGATGTAAATTTAAAACTGAGATGGAGATTAGTTAAATGCTATGTATTGTCAATACTTGTGTATAGTGCAGAGGCTTGGACTTTAAATAAATTGACAATTAAAAAACTGAATGCATTTCAAATGTGGCTTTATAGGAGAATGTTGAAAATCTTGTGGACAGACAAAGTATCAAATGAAAGAGTATTGAACAAAATTAAGAAGAAAATGGAGCTTGTAGTCAACATAAAAACGAAAGAAAACAGCATATTTTGGCCATATTTACAGAAACAAGAAATATGAAATAATAACAAACATAATAGAAGGGAAAATAAAAGGTAGAAGAGGAAGACCTAGAACCACGTGGTATATAAGGAAATATAAGGGACTAGACCGGTACTATTGACGCCGCTACTCTCGCCAGGACGTCGAAGAGCAGGGAAGACTTTCGCATGATGATCGCCGACATATTCTGTTAGTTAGGATATGGCACCCTAAGAAGAAGAAGAATTAAAACCCGATGGTAAAGGTAAAGGGTTTGAAATCAGTGTCCCGGTGCATGAAACTTCCATCCTCAACCTTAATTTAAACAGCAGCATGGATTTCTTTAAAACCGACATCAAAATTATTTATTTTTGATTATAGCAACGACTGTTCTTCCAATCTTAGGAACTGCAGAAAAACTAGTGAAATTTTTTTGGCTCCTGGATGATAACTCAGAACAGATATCATGTGTGCACGGCAAGGATAATGACATTAATAACATAACTTAACGTCCACGGAAGTTTTTAAAGTAGCTTCAATCAAAGACTGTGATGGTTCGGACACACTCAAAAAGGAGGAAAATACCATAATATCGATAACATTGCACTTCGCCTTCCCAAACATTCCAGAGGAATAGGTGTACCAAAATCCACGTGGTAGTCCAATATTAGAAAAAATGTAATGTGAAGAACCTGGTCGAAGAAAAGACAACTCATAATCGATCGCGCTGTCGCAAACTGACTAAGAGACCCGACCTTACATAGGCGTTAAAGGGGAAGGAAAGGAAAGCGAAACTAATACCATTAGTATAAAATTTAAACGGAAGTCACTTAAACTGATGGTTACCGATAATTCAATGTAATTTAAAATATTAAGCTACTGTGTTAGCGAGTGGGCATCACACTATATGACCAAATCCGGAATGAATACAGTACTTATAAGGAGAAGAGAGAAGAATCTCTACGTACATTGATAAACCAAGGTTAATTAAATCTGAAAGGTTCGGAAAAGCACTATAAGGACCAATCTGATCCAAAGCTCACAATTAATTTTCCATATACCTAGTACAAAGACCTGAACGTTGCGCTAGATGTCGCAAACACTTTGGACTGCAGCACGTCACATCAATGTATATAAACTGAGATTCATACAGAGACTATCCATCGATAACTAATTAAATATGAACTGCTGCAAGTGACACTAAAGTTAATAGCAGAAATAAATTTTATAGCGTAAACTGGTATCTCTGTAGTCCAAGAAATAATTCACATATATATTTTATTTAGTCATTTATACTGATGTGACAGACACAGTGCATGATTACTAAAGAGTTTAAGCGGTTGAGGGGTAGCGAATATTTGAACAAGTTTAACATCATTAATAACCGATACACTATGGGAGGAGGCATGATAAAACGTCGCACGGTCATAAGAACTAATGTAATGGCGCCTATTGACCGTGTGCGAGGATTGAGATACGCAATATCGCAAAGCCTAAAATCTTATCGGAAAATCACATGTTAAAGGACACCCGTCATACTATATGGCGCTCTCGATGTCTCGTGGCAGAGGTAAATAATATGAAGAATACAAGCATTAGTTGAAAATGATGATTTTCATGCTTTCAGCTCAGAAACAAAGTCTTTATTTAAAACTCAACCAACAATTATGACTTTTGGTATCCTTCAAAGCCAACATATCATTATTACACTTTAGGAGTGCTCAAAATACTGGTTTGGCAGTGCTCAAAACAGTTTCACAACAGTTTCGCGTCAGAACAGTTTCGCGACGCTCAGAAGTCTGGATTTAGCGGTCCTCAGAACAGTTTTCGTTGGGCTCAGAGGCCTAGGTAAGCAGTCCTCAGAGCAGTTTTCGTAGGGCTCAGAGGCCTAGGTTAAGCTGAACAGTCCTCAGAACAGTTTTCGTAGGACTCAAAGGCTTAGGTTAAGCAGTCCTCAGAACAGATTTCGCAGTGCTCAGAGGTCTTGGTTTAGCGGTCATCAGAACAGTTTCCATGGTGTTCAGAATTATTTTTGGTGGTCCTCAGACTCGAGCACAATTGAGCGATTTCAATAGTGCTACAACAATACAGGTTATTTTGGCAATGCTCAGCCAATTTTGGATTTACGCTCAGAATAAAATGGGCTGTTAAAGATCAGATTTGAGGCTGAGAAAAATATTTTTCACGGTCGGTAAATGCTTGACTCGACCACTGATAGTGGAGCATTGGAGTCGAAAATCACCGTAGCATACTACTTTCATTGTTGAATTAAAACGTATACAACTGCGAGTAAAAATAGGCAAGATCTGTGCAGATATAGCCAAATGTGTACAGTTAAACTATGACATAACTGGGACTTCAAGGGACCGGCAGATGTGTCTCGCTTAAAGAAGTATTCCACTTAACAAGTGTCTCAGATATCCAAGTGTATTAATATCTGTCTCATTTACAGAGGGTTCCATTAATACAGGTGAGATAAGAGATTATTTTCGTTACAGAGGTGCGATTATTAAATGTATAATAAAAAAGTTAGTAAACAGAAATAATTAAGCACGTTTCTATTAACAGTACATGAAGGCATACAGAATCCGTCAATCAAAATAGAACTCAAAATTTTATTAAAAAACAAAAAAAAAAAACACAAAAAAAAAAACATTTATAAAAATTAAAATAAACTGTATATTTGTTTTGTGTACTTTGGAAGTAACATGAGGTCATTTAGCCAAGAATGAGGAAACAAGACGAAAATGATTCAACAATAAAGTACGAGTTATACGAGGTAATGAATTAACGTTACCTCAGTTATCAAGGTATACGTCGTATGAAATAAATCAAAAACAATTTTACAAAAGTATTTTTTTAAATATAGTCTTAGTAAAAGAGGTAAAATACACTCGCTGTCTCATTTATAGAGGTAATGATGACAATAAAATCGAAAGCACTAGTCCCAGATACATTATATAGGCTGGGTTTCTGCCACTAACAGAGGTGGTTCAGTGTTGGGACCTCAGCATGAGTTCCAGCTATGGAGGTTTCTCACTTATCTATATACTTAACCAAGTTTACTGTATATCAAGAGGTTTTATATCAAGTATGAGACATAATTCATTTAATTTATATTGAGACTGAGTGCTCACTCCACCGTCAAACTAAGTTTGTGGTGGATCGTATTTTATTTAAAAATTCAATTAATTTTCGGTATTATATAATAAATAATAATAACCAGGTCTTAGGAAAAGACAAGAAAAAACAACGTCAAGCCATAGGGCAGCCCGTTGTTTGCCTCTACTTTCAAGCTTCATGTTCTATCCTATGTTATTTTTTTTGGTGATCAGTATTTGTATTGTATAGACAAGAAAAAGCTTTAAAAATAAAATAAAAAAAATAAAAAATCACACTGACCCGCGCAGAATAATTTTTAAATAGGAGGAATCAGGGAAATCAATAGATTAACAGATAAATTAACATTAGTTGTGGTAATGCTTTGTGCATTCGTTTAATAACGTAAGAAATTTTGCCCGCGGGGGAGGATTCCATTCCATGGAAAAAGGAAACAAGTATAAAGATGATTATAAAATCTGGCCAGATATTCGTTTCAATCTAGCAAGGCAAAGCAAATCCTATTGCGGTAACCTAAAAGTATGTACATACATGAATCAGCAATGCACAATGTATAGAAATATTATTTTCATACACTAGCAAATCTATAATATGGTTTTACGATATATATAGGACATATTATGATTGATTGTTTATTACGACATGGAACGCCAAGACACGATGAAGCTTGGTTGGTCAAAATCTCAAGAATAGAGGACCTCGCAGTTGGCTACTCGGGCCCCACGAAGAGCTTGGAACTGATTTAGAAAAGTGCGTCAAGATGAACTTATCAGACGTTACAGCTATCAGAAACTATGTGGATTACTGGGCCCAATCAAGGTGATCGATAGGATTCAGAGCTTGTCAATATTTGCAATGGGAAAAGAACGGTAATTTCAAAGATCTGAGGAAGAGTTAAATAAAGCTGTGAAAGATGATAATCTCTATTGGATATATGATCGCCAGTTTTCTGGGGGGCCGGGAGTGTCGTGAATGGTCATGATTCACGATAGTATTTACATTGGTGTTTATAATTATGTCTCAAACAGCCGATTTATTTTATGTAGCAACACCGACAAGGAATCATTTTTATAACAAGGTTGACGGGTAGGCGGGCTGTCAGAGTTTCTTACAGCTATATTGGGAACGAACAGTTAAGTGCGGTTTGTAGTGGTTGATTTGGAGGAAAACCAGGGTGAGCTCTTTCCATAATCACTTTCGATGCGTCCTATGATATTGTAACGATTTGGTATCATTTACACGTGTGTTCATGTGCTTTCACAGATCGGACGATGATTGTTTATGATGCGATGTATTTATGTGCGTCCACAGGTCTCATTCTCTTTGGGAGGCGTATTGGTATATCATGTAGATGAATAAGGTTTTCCTACAGGTCGCGCATGTACGTGACCTGTAGGACACACAACACAGTTCTTATTTGTGGAGTTCTTTAGTGTTAGAGGATTAGTTACAAGTGTAACAACAGGGTAGTTCGGTAGTCTCGGCTTCAGGCCATATCATCATCAGTCAAGGGTGCACCCGGGTAACTGGAACAATAGTGTGTGAATTGGGACAGTATCAATGGTGGTAAGGGATGTGTATAAGGGGAGGTTGGAGGACATTCTCGGGGACGAAAGTCCCCACACGTCATAGGGAGCTGGCACGCACGAGGCGGCAGCCCCTATGTCAGATATATAAAGGATTCCGCAAGTTGTAAGGGTATGTTTATAATTGCATATATGCGAATACGGGTGTCTTAGCTTGAGTGCTATAGGTTCTCATTCGCGGCCAGAAGTGGCTTCGCGACAGCGGGAGCTTAAGCAAACACATGTTTCAATTTAAAACTGTAGTAGGTTATTTTGGAAATACGATACAGAGTCTATGTACTTATGTAGATCAAGAACTAATCTGTGATTAAAGAAAAACCTATCCCGTCCGCCATTAGATGATTCTGTGAGGTATTTTTGGAACTGGTATAAAATAGAATACACGATAGATAAATAGAAATATGAAAAAAAAACCTTCGTCCCAGGGACCGGAACCGGTTACCCTTATTGGGGTTTTCCATAGGGTAATTTTAGACTTTGTTTTTAAAACCCTATCCATAATGGTAACCTTATGATAAGGTAACCTTACTGATAGGGTAACCCTATTGTTATGGTAAGCATATCGGATGTGGTAAGGTAACCTTAATAAAACCCCAACAAAACCCTATCTCGATAGGGTTTTGTTACGGTTACCTTATGGTTACCACATCCGACATGCTTACCATAACAATGGGGTTACCCTATCAGTAAGGTTACCTTATCATAAGGTTATCAAATTGATAGGGCTACCAAATTGATAGGCTTAAGCCTGAAAAGGGGTTTTCCGGTCCTTGCTTCGTCCTCTATAAGTTAATCCTAATTAGGTATTTAAGGAACTGGTATTTTAACACGGTAAACATATAGAAAAATGGAATAAAACTAGAGGTAAACGAATTCAATCACGTTGTTTATATGCACATTAATTCGTGACGTCACGCAAACCGGTGTCCCCACATATATACCGGCGCCGGCGCCGCCGTCTCAGTTAGACCAACGTCCCTTCACCATTCGGCCGACTAAATTGTTTTTTCGGAGTTTCTTTTATTACATTTAAATAAAATTGTATGTGTCAATGACAAGATCGAAGAGAAAGTACGCCATCACCGACAAATTTCTTCCCAGGTCAGTCTTTAGTTGTTGCATGAAAATTCTGTGCAAATATATGTTATTGCAATGAATTTAGAGGTCATCATCATTGTTAATATTAATTTGCTACAAAGATAACTTCCTTTGTGCAGCTACAGTTGTTGCATTTCACGAAGGCGAGAGCGTTCCTATTATGAATTTAAAGTTTAATTTCGTGAAATCCACTCACCTTCGTGAAATACAATAAATACCTGAGTTTGTTTGCCAGTTATATCTGCATTCCTATTTAAAATCGAACTTTCTTCTTAAAGTATCACACATATCCGCCTGATTTTACGCTTAGTAACTTTATTCCATGATACAAAAATTCCCTGCAATTTTGACGTTAAAACTTAGATTTTTTTTTTCATTATCCCATACGTATTTGGAGCTGAACTCCACTCTGTATGCATGAATGGACATTTAACGTTTTGGTGGAAGTTAAAACTTTTCATTAGATTTAAAAGCGTTGATGAACATATTGAGTGTTTTGAGACATTGACATTGAAGTCTCCTCCAATCATAATATCCTTTTTACTGTATTTATGTTGAAGACGCAGCATAAGATTATTTAATAAATTAAAGAACTGGTCTGGCTGCCTTGTACTGTTAGGCCAGTACATATTAATTAAAACTAGATTTATTTTGCTTTCTACTGCACTAACTTCAAATAAAGTCTCTATTGACATGTTCTCAATGTCGTTACATTCTGTATAATCTATTCCCTGTTTTAGTAGTATGCACACTCCCCCACCTGCATTGTTTGGCCGACAGTAGGATGATGCTAGGGTATATCCTTCAACCTTAATTCTATACCAAACGTCGTACTTAATTGTTTGATCTACAGAGATGACGTTTGAAGCTGTAGCGAATGCATACAAGCATTTTGTCGATTAATAATGATCACGCGTGGGCTACTTATCTTTTCTATTTTAAATCTGCAATATTTGGGCCTTCAAAATTGTATAACGTGCTCGTCTAACGAAACAAAACCAAAAACAAATGACGTTAACTGATGTTTGCTTTAATTAGGTTTATCTTGCAATAAACACGAGCATCAATATTCCCGCAGATTAGCTAGCATTATCGATTCCATATCTTTCAACAATCATTTGCTAGCAGGAATGTCATTGCAGGAGAGACGCATACTTTATGTCAGATAAAAGGAATCGTACTAGCCTTAAACTGCTATTATAGAACCTTTATTTTGTCTATGGTTGTCTCTTCGTCGTAATTGGAACGTCATCTCAGTTGAATTATGATAATTATCATCATCATTTCAGCCTGTAATCGCCCACTGTTGAGCACAAGGCTCTCATCGAGAAAGCTACTCAACCGGTTTCTGAACTAGCCTTATCCAGAAATGACCCGCGATCTTTCTAATATTGTATTTAAACCTGTAGACCTGGATCGGTCGATTCGTGGCAGGTAACGAATGTGTAGAAAGGGTGGTATAATATCTATAAGCTTGTATACCCCTAAATCAGCGAGTCATATAACGCCTCATTTGGCTCAGTTATCGACGGCGTCTGCCAAGAATAGCAACAAGTGGACTCGTTGTTTTGTGTTTTCCTAAACTTTGCATTGTTTACTATAGGTTCAAGAGGAAATAACGACAGTTGGGCCGATTCTCACATAGTTCATTAGTATAACTACTACTCGTTTTGTGCAGCTGTTGTCACCACAATCCCGAGCAAAGGGTCTTTAAGATAGTTTATCTATCCAAATAACATAAACCCTCCATGATGCGTTCAAGAACCGCACATCATAACCACCATAAAAATAAACTGTTTTGTTAGAACAAATTTCTTATTTTTGAAAATGTTATTATTGCTAAATAATAACATCGATTTCTATAATATTATTTCATTCAAATTTCGAACGTCTCTGAAAAACAAAGAAATTTGATATCACTCGACTCGAAATGACGTAGTTCGAAATGAATTGTCAATTTGCATACAAATTTGACAAATGTCGCACGTTAGTAAGATTTCGAACGATATGATAATTGAATCCGACTCTAGTTTGTCTCTAAATAAAAAAAAAACTATGACAGCTGCCAGAAAACGACGCTGCGATGCCGGTCATAATATGCGGCTCCTGAATGCATCAATGAGGGTTATGATACGTGGATAGATAAAATAATGTATGTAACTGTACATAATTAGGCATTAAAACACTCGTGTTTAATGCCCTTCACTATGTACAGTCACATAAACTACTATTATGTCGTCTAGATTTGATTATTACTTAGTCCAACATTACTTGAACTAAATCTTAGATCTCGGCGTCTTTCCTGTAAACAATAAAATAGTTAAACTTTATGTACACCTGTATGGGTCCAGCGACCAAATTAGGCCATTTCATAGCCAATTAGACCACCAGGAGGTCAAACGGACTCGACATTTGGCATTCCAATATTACCTATTATATCAATGCTGTGCGTGCTGGCAACCACGTACGCCAAGAAAGCGTTAGCACCTTAAGACGAACACCTCATTTATATCACTTTAGAATGCAAAATGTTTGGCAGATTGACCTGCAGACCAACTAGAGATCTAGATGGGCTAGATGCTGTCTGCATACCTACTGCATTGGTTTTTCCTTTGCCCTTCGTCACTAAATTGCATAATACCACACTCTGATGTGAAACCCTATCGTATCCAACCCGCAGAACCGGTTGAGTTGCCAGCCTATGTAAATGAGTTCTTTACTACTCTAAAAATATGTGTACAGCTTTCAACCTTATTCTCCAGACATAAAGTTCCGATATACTCATAATATATCTGTGAGCGGTATCATGCGTCTGATGCGTGTTCTTGTTATTCTACCAATTCCATTAAATATACGATACATCATTTACATGGATTCAATGGCATCTAAGCATGTAAGAGGTTATTTGCCTCTAAAGCCTGCTTTGACAGAAAAAAGAGTAGAATACCTATCGGTGGAGGAAATTATAAAATTGTTAAACACAACATAGGAAATTAACTAAAAATCGAAAGAATAGCAGCATAGAGCGTATATGCAAAAATAAAAAAACTAATATTAATTTTAAAAATATCATTGTTATACCTACATGCTTCCTCTGATTACTTATCAAAATAGGTTTCTAATCTATTTTATACACTTTAAGCATACCCATATCTTAATATATTATAAGAACTAGCTGTTGCCCGCGACTTCGTCCGCGTAGAACTTTTTATCGTCTTAGAAAATGATTTCTCTCAATACAAAATTTGAACCCTCTTTTAGGGGATAATTAAAAAAAAGTTGATGTTCATTTTCTAGTTTGTGAACAAACAGTCTAAAACCAAAGTTAAAAATCTCATACCTTAAAAATGCCTTGAAATACTCAAACTATGAACCAATTTTAACACTCTTAGGGGATGAATTTGGAAAAATTCTGAAATCAGTTTTGTAGTCTTTTAACGTACAGAATAAGACCGAAGTTAAAAATCTCTTACTCACACTTTAAAATTTTATTGCTCGCCATTTAAAATTTGAACCCCCTTTTAAACCCCCTTAGAGGTTGAATTTTTCTAATCGCTGAAAGAACTTTTTTCGTAAACTTTTAAGTCTCTAGCTCAAAAAAAGTGTTGCCCATACAAAGCTTTCTTAACCCCCTTAGGGGTGGAATTTTCTAAAACTCTGAAAGTACTTTATTATTAATTTTAATAAGTAACATTTTGAATAGTTTTAAGTCTAGTAAAAAAAAAAGTTTTTCCCACACAACACTGGCTACCCTTCTTAAGGATCTTAAGGATGCCCTTAGGGATGGAGTTTTCTAAAACGCTGAAAGTTCTTTTTTAGTATTCTAATAAGTAATCTTTTTGCAAAGTTTTAAGTCTAACTCAAAAAAAAGTGTTGCCCATGCAAAGCTTGCTCTCCTTTTTAACCCTATTAGGGGTGGAATTTTCTAAAACGATTTGTGTTCTTTTTTTGTATTTTAATAAGTAATCTTTCTACAAAGTTTCAAGTCTCTAACTCAAAAACATAAACTTTCCCTGATAAAAACTTTGCACCCCTTTTTATCCCCCTTAGGGATAGATTTTTTCAAAACGCTGTAGGTAAGTCTTTTTTTTTTGTATTTTTATAAGTAATCTTTCTACAAAGTTTTAAGTGTCTAGCTCAGAAAAAGTGTTCCCCATACAAACCTTGCACCCTTTTTTAACCCCCTTAGGGAATGATTTTTGTAAAACGCCGAATGTAGTATTTTTCATGTTCTAATAAGTAATTTTTCGTCAAAATTTTAAGTCTCTATTAAAAAAAAAATGTTTTTCCCATACAAACTTTGCACCCTATTTTACCCCCTTAGGGGTGAAATTTTCCAAAACGCTGAAAGTACTTTCTTTGTATTTAAATAATCTTTATACAAAGTTTTAGGACTCTAGCTAAAAAAAATAGTTTCCCACATACAAACTTTGCACCCCTATTTTAGCCCCCTATTTTTAGGGGTAGAATTTTCTAAAACGCTGAAAGTACTTAATTTGTATTCTGATGACTAATCTTTCTACAAAGTTTTAAGTCTCTATTTAAAAAAAATATTGTTTCCCCAATACAAAATTTGCACCCCTATTTTACCCCCTTAGAGGTAGATTTTTTTAAAACACTGAATCTAGGTACTTTATTTGTATTCTAATGAATAATTTCTCTACAAAGTTTTAAGTCTCTATTTAAAAAAAGTAGTTTTTCCCATACAAACTTTGCACTCTATTTTACCCCTTAAGGGGTAGAATTTTCTAAAACCCTGAAAGTTCTTTATTTGTATTCTAATGACTGATCTTTCTACAAAGTTTTAAGTCTCTATTTAAAAAAAAAATGTTTCCCCCATACAAACCTTGCACCCCTATTTTACCCCCGTAGGGGTGGAATTTTCCAAAACGCTGAAAGTGTTTCATTTGTATTCTAATAACTAATTTTTCTACAAAGTTTAAGTCTATAGCTCAAAAAAAAAAGGTTCTCCCATACAAACTTTGCACCCCCATTTTACCCCCTTAGGGGTAGAATTTTCAAAAATCCCTTTTTATCCCTAGCCCACGTTATAAAAGCAACATACTGTGCAAAAATCAACTCTCTAAGATTAGTAGTTTCGGCTGTGCGTTGATGAGTGAGTGAGTGAGTGATTGAGTGAATAAGTCAGTCAGGACATAGGCATTTATTATGTATAAATAGATAGAAGATAATGAAACTCCCATTCAAATATCTCAAAAAAATATGAAGCTACATCCGTTTTAATGTCGCTTGTTAGAGTGAGAAAACGATGAGGGACTGTGACGTCAATATACTCGAGCGTCATAGTAAAAAACAATCGTTTCATATGAAGGTGCGTTTTGCGGAAAAGGGACAGAACATACCCCCTCTTAAAACTTTGGACTCTTATAACTTAATCATTACCTATATAACCTCTTGCTTTGTTTTTTTTCTCCATTTGACTATATTTATTTTAAATTCTTTTTCGAGAAAATACATTATGATTATTTACCATATTTCCGATTCCTGAGCTATAACCACGAACTTCGGAATTCGAAAATATTCGGGTATCTCTATCTCTATCGCACTAACCATACTCGAGTGACAGGGATGCAAATATATGAACATTGAGTATCGGTTTTCGTGTTAGCGCCGCAGGTACTTTGGCTGAATGCGCCGAGCGCGTGCCATTGTCATTCAAAAAAAACAAATTCGTGTTAATTATATTGTTCAAATTTGTTGATTTCATTTATTGAAATTACGACATAAAACGACATTTGCGCATATAAGTTCTCATATCAGAATCGAATATTTTTTTATGGTTTATATTTTAGCATTTGTCTCGTAAAGGTATATCGTAGACGGGATTTAAATTATTAATAAGAGAAAGGCAAAGCAATTCCGCCATTTTGACGAAAATTTGACGGTTCTTATAGCTGACAGTTGGAGCAGCGTTTGATTTCAATAAAAATAAATGAAAAATTAAATGAAGTCGTATATTTCGGAAAATTAATTAACTGTCGCAGTCGGATAAAAACTATCCTAAGTTGCAGCTAGAATAATAATGTACCTATATAAAATGTTTCATATTTTTCCGTTCATGGGATGCTGAGAACATTCGAACCGCGCAAAGCTTAGTTTCAAACTGGCTGATTCTTTTTTTAATTTAGAGATTTATTATAAGTGGAGATAATATTGCAACTAATAAAAATCGATCAAAGGAAAACTATTTCCGGTATTAGAAAATTAATCTAATCCAGGAGCTAATTTATGACGCGCCATTTGTGTAAGATAAGGAATAAGGCTCATACAAAAATAAATAAATTATCTTCCATCAAAAGGTGTCTTTCCGCTTTCCAACAAAGATAAATAGTTAGTTTTCCTACAAAAATGTTTAATAGGGAAAATATCAATTTGCAGGGCAGAAATCCCACAAAATTATCACACTCCTCATAGGTAGTTCATGTTTGGAAAACGTTACAAATTATAACATTTCCTCTATGATATTTCTGGGCCGCAATTCCTTTGGTCTTAATTGGAGAAGGAAGAAGGTACCTCACTAGTTTTAGTTCATGTAGGGACATGAACAAAAACTAGTGCGTGTTGTTAGGGGATTACGTCGAACGAATACTTCACTTTTGGACACCAGCGCCATCTTCCCAAAACTACTGGGAGACAGTCTCTAAGGAGTCGGTCTCCCCTGAAATGACGTCATCATAAACGCCGCAACCGCGCTTGGAAAAGTGTAAATTACACCCAAACCATGCAACGTACATACACGTGTGGGGTACTGAATAAATTGTTGAATTGTGACATATTATTATGATCACCGTGTTTATTAGGTATATTACTTACAAGGTTAATAATTGTGTTCAGCCCTCAGTTTGATATCGGCTGAGCCTCTCACAACTCAGTGACAATCACACAATGGAAAGGATGATTTTACACAAATCGGACCATGCCTCAAACTCGTAGTAAGCTCAATAAGGCTTTTGTTATGGATACTACACGGCGATATCGATATATGTAATATCAAAAGCTCATAATAGAAAGCATCCAAGACTCGGAAACAAATGTTTATGCTCGTCATACATATCTTTGCCTTTACTGGGATTTGAACCCTGGACAGTCAGCTTCGCAGGCAGGGTCACCCACTAGACCAAACCGGTCGTTAATTTATACAGTACTGAGGGCCTACCGCGAACGGCATTCGAAGTTTTTCCTCTCTATCACACTTACGTACGAACTCGTAAGTATGACAGAGAGGGGAAACTTCGAATGCCTTTCGCGGTAGGCCCTCTGTATCCATGTACTTACGTATTAGTCTCCATCATGTCTTGGAGAACAAAGTAGTCCTGCATACAACAAGGAACAGGTTTCAATCTGATGTCGGTATGCAAATAGTTGCATCAGCCCAATGGTCCGGTTTGTATGCAAATCTCAAAAAGTTGGATTTATGGTAAACCTGCATAGGTATGTAAAAGACTCGATGCAATGTTGCCCATGTGAACTTAAGTTGTTTTATAAGCCAGGCAATCGTAATGGGATTGTTTACTGTATATAACCAATCGTATGAATTAAACATTATGTTAAATGTCCCGGTTAATCTTGTACGTCCTAAGCTGTTGTCACATAACGATAAGTAATAATAAGTAAGTTATAGGTTTTTAGATTACCCTTATAAGTCTTATAACCCATATTTAAATAGGAAGTCTTGAGGCGAAGCGAGTTTTTTGCTATACTCGTGTCTATATACTACATAACTATATCTTATAACGAGCAATATTTGTATTTATATGTATGTATGTATGTATGTATATATATATATATTTGCAATCACGTTCTCGGAAACGGCTCTAACAATTTCGATGAAATTTGGAATATAGGTGGTAACGGGGGCGAGAAATCGATCTAGATAGGTCTCATGTCCGGGAAAATTCGCTTTCTCCGTATTTGCTCCATTTTCATCCGAGCGGAGCTCGGTCGCCCAGGGACTACCTATAATAAGAGGTACAAACGAAATATACCTAGGTACTGGATAGATTGCGTGGAGTAGAAAAAAAAGTACCTACGTACAATTAGCTGCAAAGAAACCCTGCAGCATATAACACGAATAATAAGCGAGCGGTGCCGCGCTTCTTTTGTTTTTTGATTAGTATTATTATTATTTGTACTCGACGATTAAAATATGTGTATTAAGATTTCATAGAGAATACTGCAACGTCACTCTTTTCATAGTTGTAGTCCATGTTACTGTCGAAACAATCGAAATTACTACTTTTCGATACGCTCCAGACAACTAAAATAAATTCGACCAATCACGTGGCTGCTTTACTGAACTGTAATGAATTGGACCAATAGAATCGCTTTGATGTCGTACGCTCGTTGATGTCTTTTAAGATATCAACAAGCGTACGAGCGATGAGCTGCACTTCGTTTCAACAGTATCGAGTTTGTTTAATTAGTTCAGTTGACTCGTAGAAAATTAATTTTAATGAACTCGTACAAAAAGTATTGTTCACAATAGTGTTATAATCAAGCTTTTTAATCTCGTACCTTACTTAGGCCACTCAGCAAGCTTCGTGGCCTAAACACGGTACTCGACTAAAAAGCTCTCTATTATAACACGATTGCGAAAAATACTATTATGATCTTCAATTAGGAACTTAATTTTGATTTAAAATTATGATTATCTGCAATTTCCTCGCAGTAGACGTGAAAAGCACTATGTTAAGCCTCGGCCGAAAGTGCAATAGCTGGACTCGAACTAACTCGTCCATCTATTGCTTACTTTCTAGCCTCTACAACAATGTACTATTGCACGGCCACTTTTTGCTACAAACACGATTCAATCGCGATACAGGTGATCTATCTTAAGTGTCGTGCGTTCGTGATGAAAAACGAATTTGTATCGCTGCAAAAAGTCGCCGTGTACAGTCAGCATCAAAAGTAGCTACGCAAACGAAGACGTCAAGTCTTTATTAAAAGGGAATAAGAACTTTTGACGTCTTCGATTGCGTAGTTACATTTGATGATGAGTGTACAGTACAGTCTACTGACATTCAGCTCGGTAATGATCTTCAATTATTTCAATCACCACTCTGTCAATAGTAATGTCATTACTTAAGGGGACGTAGGTTCGTGGTCTTCTCTCCCTCTCACTGAGCATAAGCGCAAACGAGATGGAAGTGCGTGTTTGAAAGCGCGGATATCATGTTTTTTAATTTTAATTTTTTGTGCGTTTTAATAAATAAAAAAGTAATAGCTGATTTCCTTCAAACATGACATTGCCGATTTTAGAACCAATTTTAATTTTAGCTGTTGTGCATAATTTGTTACGATTTTTTTAAGTGTATTTTAGACCTATGTTCGTGATTTTTTTCTATCGAGCAAAGTGAAAAACTTAGGATTCAAATAGCTGATTTCCCTCGAGAAAGGCCTCAAGATTGCTAATTAAATTTAAGGCAGCCGTATTATAACCCAAACAAGAACTACGACTTTTTTTAAATCAGTTTTTGGAACTCACGTCGCCTTAAATGATTAAATGTAATGTCATTATTAGATACTGTTAGCATTTGGGCCGCAATTACGCGATGAGAACACAATCGGAAGTTTGTACAGCTTTTTTTTACTGCTTTAAGTAATATCTGTCTACTGTGTCAATGTGAACACGCCATTTCTCTCATTCCAGACTTGCTAAAAACTTGACCACCCGTAAGGGCAGCCGCCGAGCCAACACCGGTAACCGTCTGGAACACGCGGTACTCACACACCTCCAGCACGTGCCTTAGCTTCCCTGCCCACCCGGTCGCCCCTCATCACCCATCTCGCTTCCACCGGCTCCGGCTACACACGACTGAAAGAGATCGACATGGCCCGCGGCGACGAATGCAAGACTGCCTCTAAGGCCAACCACGCGTGCAAGAATTTTGACGTCACTGGTCCTGTGAAGTGAGTATAAATAGCATCACAATTATAAAATTATATACCTATATACAGTATTTGCATTCCTATTTGCATTATTTGACAGCTGTCATCCCAGTACAAATTATGTCATCATTGACGTTTATTGTACCGGGATGACGGCTGTCAAATAATGCAAATAGGAATACAAATACTATAGTAGGTCTTATCTCGTAGAAGACTAACGCATAGAAGGATCGTTTCATACGGCCGACGCGCCAAGCGTGAGGCATAAAATGGATTCATGTAGTTGTGATCAACTCGTATTCACACGCGCCAATACACACACAAACGCACCAATTTTGTTCCACCGATCGGCGTACTGGGCCATTTATGCCGAGTTTTGGTGGCCTCACCGTTGCGCGTGAACTGCGTTTCTAGGCGTTATTATTCTAAGTAATCAAGTAACTGCATGCAGATGGCATGCTGCTCGCATGCTCTTTTTGATTGTTCCAGTTCCTTTTTATTATTGTCATGCTTGCTTTTGCGAATAGAATGTGAAAAATCCTTAGTCCTACTTTCAAGACCAAGGTAATCTTCTACCTTCTATGCAATGCTTCTATGTATATAAAACTAAGTCGTGATAGTTATTATAACACCACCATTTATAACTCAAGAACGTCCGAACCGATTTTTACGATGTTTGATTTGTCTTCACCCCGAATAGCAGAATAACTAATAAATAATACATACAAATGTTTACGATTTATTTAATATTTTTTATACATTTTTTTATGGCGGTACGAAGTACGCGGGGTCAGTTTTTAAATATAAAACATCCTAAATATACTCGTATAGCCAATCGAATGATATTTGATTACTAATCGTTACCTGTGTTGTACTTATTCAAACACAGAAAATCTAAAACTGTTCAATAACAACCTTCAGCTGAACCCTTCATCAGAAGTCAATTTGAATTGAATTTATGGAATCACGGCTCTAACTTTTAAGTTCTCTGTATGGAGCTGATTGGAATTGCGTAACTTTTGAAGGAACTTCTGCTTCTGTATACTTCAATTTGAAATGAACACTTAGGGCGAGTTGCACCAACTTGCGATTACAGACCGATCAACGTGAAAATATGGCGTCGGCAGCTGTCATTTCATAGAAACTTGTCAAACTTTCCGTACATTCAACTTTTAACGAACACCACTTACGATTTCAGTCGGTTTGGTGCAACCCACCCTTAATGTCAAATTTCATCCCTAAATTGAGTTTCAAACGGAGAGTTTAAAAGCACTTGGGCGCCTGTTTAAATACTATACCCTCTTTTTTCTAACGGGCCGACTTGTCCTTTGCTGATCAACTGTTTTTTCTATTCGTTTGTGGCCGGGAATTCGCGGCCCCGGTAAAGGACGGGTAGTGTTATTTTCTATCGAAATAGTGCATTCTCATTGAGACACCCGTTACCATTTCAAAATAAACATTTATTTATCTGTGCATTTTCTCTTTTCAGTAAATCGTTTGCCTCCCCCGCCCCGAAGAAAGCGGAAGAGAAAAAAAAGGAGAACTACGGGTCCTATGGACAGATGTTCAAGAACAAGAAACACTTCACGGATATGCACTTCTGCTGAGCCGGTTCACTCATCATCATGACGTCACACCCTGGCTAACTAAATACTTGTAACTTTAATCAATAAAGTTGTAAAACTTTAGTCAGTGTTTGTGACAATACTTTATCTTCGTATATTATCACCGGGTTAGGTTTTTCGTACTAACGTACCTATCATGTATTCATTTTAACAAATTAAAGCTTCATCATTTGCAAGGATTTTTTGTTATGACCTGCTGGTCGATTGCGTAACGCTTCGTACGTACGTTAGATAGATCTAAGAATGGTTACACGGCGACTTTTTGTAGCTATAAAACGCGCGTTTCTCAAACGCACGACTGACGCGCAACATAGTTCACCTGTATAACCGATAATGTGCCGCTAGCGCTGAAAACAGTCGCCGTGTGTAATCACTCTTAATGTCATCTTTTATAGGAGAAAATGACGGTTGATTTGCCGTAACGCTAGTACGAAAAGTTACGCAATTACTCCTCTGAAGATAAGTTGCCTCTCATATATGGAGGAGATATTTTTTGAGAAGTACACTTTTGGGACACTGGACTATTTCTAATCTAATATGTAAATGCAAATAGGACAAACTGCCTACCTATTGTTCGTATGTAGGTGGTAATAAAGTAAAACGCATACTTGTTTAAACAATGTCAATCGATATGTTGTTTGACGAACATGAATCGATTCCGTGTTTGAAGACTTTGAAGTGATATATTATGGACACTATGGCCAATTACTTATTCTGTGCTATGGCATTTATTGTACCCGTACCTACCGTAGTAGTATATGTATTTTAATTTCAAATTATTAAATCGAAAAATATTTGAATTTTGTATTTAAATACTTTTCGTAAACCATTTTGTACATCTCTGATTATGCGTATCAGTGAATTACACAATGTTATATTAAAAAAGAGATTGAGTTGAATCGTCATAAAAATATTCCGGCACTTACATCCTTTTCTATAGGGAAAGCAGTTTTTGAGCAATTATTCGAAAACCTTTGAACCGATCTTGTTCAAAACAATTTTCGGTGAAAGTATTTAATAAGCACTATGTCCATGTTTTTTTTCAAATATTTCCTTTCCACCGTTGGAAAGTTAGAAGGGGGGGACGGGGGGACGGGTAGGACGACAATTTTTGTGACTTTCGTGGCGATTATCTCCGAGTACACACACACACACACACACACACACACACACATACACATAATAAAAACACATAATAAAAAAACGATCGAAATCGATTGATGTGCCACTTAGTGTGAATTTTTTTTTGACTTGCAGTTACAAGTATGGAGTGCCCCCGTAAAACAAACTTTTTGTAGTAATTTCATTACATAACTATATAGCGGCCAGCAAAATACACCTATACTTACTCAAAATTTCATTAAAATACAAGTTCCTTGTATTTCGAGTAAAATGCCTGTGACATACGGACAGACGGACAGATGGACAGACGGACAGACGGATATGATGAAACTATAAGGGTTCCGTTTTTGCCATTTTGGCTACGGAACCCTTAAAGCCAAAATTATATACATATGGCTCAACAATTAAAGTTCTTGAGCGTAGCAACGTAAGTAATGTATTAGGTAGGTAGATATTTACGACAACAATCCTGCAAAATAATGTATTAGGTAGGTAGATATTTACAACAATCCTGCAAAATAATGTATTAGGTAGGTAGATATTTACGACAACAATCCTGCAAAATGCAAGTTATAAGTTAAATTTTGATTGGATATGAGTTAATAAGATAAAACGAATTTTCAAACCCAATAAAGTCGTAGACCGTTTGAGTTGAATGGAAATGAAGCAATTTGTGGACTGGCACTATTGGCGCTCTGTGTCGCAAATTGGCTATGATTTGAAGCAAATAGGAATTCTCAAATAGTTACGTTTAACGTTAGAACTTAGAATGCTGATTTTCCTTATTAACTCAATATTCGATAAGGACGGTAAGTTCGTTGATGAGATTGTCCAAGTACTAGATATATGTATACTACATACATACACGCCTGTGTTTCCAGGAGGGGTAGGCTCTCTGGTCAGTCCTTCATGTCTGAAGCTCATGGTCATGGGTGGGATGCAAGTCTGGAACGGACGAACAGTCTCCATCGGCTCCTGTCAGTTGCAATCTTAGCAACAGTGTAAAATTTCAGTGTGTCTGGACTCCTTAGTTGGTCCGACCATCTAGTTGGTGAGCGGCATCTGGGTCTTTTCTAGACATAGACATAGACATAGAAAAACTTTATTTAACATCACATTTTATACAAAAGGAACAGTGTACAAATTAGACTTAGGAATAGACAAACACACTTAAACAATATCGTACGAGGCATTTACATTTTGTGATGCCAAAAAGGGGCTAGACTCAGCATACTGTTGCAGTGAGTACCTACTGCAACGCTGATTTTCAGTCAGACCCTTACATATAATAAGTTTTAATTCTAATTAATATTGTCGGAAGGGAATGAATATCTTATTGGAATGTGAGTAATGTTGTGTATATTTTAAATTATGTAATGACTGTGGTTTGGTTTTCTCCTCTGTGTTTCCAACGATGGCTAGCTCTTCGAGGCTGTCGTCTCCGCGTCTCATTATGTGTCCAAAGTAGCTGAGCACACGCTGATAGCACGTTGTCCAAAGACGCTCTTTTGTTTTAGTAGGCAGTGTACCTACATAAGATTAAATTTTCAGTGACAGTTCTAGCAATCGTGGGTTTGAAGACGGAGAAAATGTGATATATTGCTGTGACAGATTGCTAGCCTATCGCCCACAATACCGAAGTTCCTAAAACTACTCAACAATTGCATACAAATGTTAGTCAGTATCAAAATATAGATGTCTCAAGAGACTCCTGTATCCGAGGAAATGTTCCGAGAAAGTTATAAAAAAAAACCAATGAGATGAAAGTGTAGGTCTTTCTCCATTTCACGCCTAGTTGCGCCCTGTATGATGGACCACGATGGCCCATTGTGTAGAGCAGCTTTAGAGTTTTAAATAACTAACCACTCAGTATGCAAAACTGAGAACCACAAAGAAGAACGGTGTTCCAACAAAAATCACAAGCTAAATAAACCAGACCCGTGCCAACCATTTCGATCTTTTTGTCGCAATCCTGTGCAGTCTCAATTAGTGTTCGGACAGATCAAATTTTCATTTTCCTGTGTCACCGTCATATCTGCCTTTAGCTGATATTTAATTATGAACTTTATTTTAAATGCCACAAAGTTGCCTTGCTAAACAAGTTACGAGCTTGGAAGCGTTAGGCAGTCGAAATTGAGATTTTGGCTGTGCGACATGGAAGCGAGCTGGATAGGTTTTATTTATGGAAAAGGCTGTCGGAATATTATCATATTAAAACAGCATTTTTGGTATCACGAAAATAAATAAGTAATTGAAAAATGTGTCGTGGCTTGGTGCCTTTGTTTAATAACTGGTGAGAATGAAATACAAATTAGTTTAAGTGTTTAAACATGGCGACTGCTTACTACTGCTACTATCGCGCTAATATCGCTACGAGCGCGGTACAGTATCAATACCTATCAATACAGTAGGTAATTTTGACAGATGATCTAAAGCGGAACTTACACACGTACCTAATGCAAGAAATTACATGCAAGTTTAACTACATTGCGCGGTTTGATAGATCGATTGAAGAACTCGGTATACCGGTTACCCGCAATGTAATGAAACTTGCATGCTATTTCTTGCATGTGTAAATTTCAGTTAAGAGGAATGCCTATAGCTGAGCAACTTTTGATATCTCCAATTTTTGACGCAATGTTTCTATCGCGCAGTTGTGTGCGGCGGGAGCTGTCTATGCGATAAGGACAACTGCAGCTCGAACTAAAATTCCCTCCCTCATTTCCTCCTCCAAAACGCAACCAATCATCATAAAAGTTTGGAAACTGCAACAGGAAGAAATAATCTACGCCGCTATGTTTTGATTTTTTTGATATTTGTTGTTATATTTGTATACCTACTGCGCCTTTTTTTTGAAACAGTCGAGAGCGTTTGTATGGGAAAATCGCAGATTGGCATTCCTCTTAAGTCTTAAGTGTCGATTTCGCGCGAAAGCCGCGCGTTCGCGAAATGCTCGTTTATATCGAACACGTTTATATATAAAGAACGCCGACCAAAGTTGGTATTGTACAATTTAACAACGTAAGTTTATAAGTAATTTCATATACACTTACGCGCACCAGCGGTTACTGCACGTGAGCCGGTTTTTTTTTTGTTAATATAATATGGTTTTTTGATCCAAAAACCCCGCGAGGAATACTTGGTTCTTTGGTTCTTTTAACTATTATGAATGACTTATGTATGAGACTAGTATATATGTAACTTTGAAATATATTGGTACTATGCTAATTATTGGTATATAGTTTACGTATTATTTAATTTTTTAATGTCTATGATTTTGTTGATGAATTTGGTGAATTATTGAATTGAAGATTATTTTTTAATTATACTTTTGATGTCGTATGGGTCTATATTTATATTGTTACACACGATTTCGTGGTCTATTCTACTTTCTTGCCGCTTCGGTTAACCTCGGCCCTCGCGCACCTCCGAGGTGTCGTAATCTTTCTACACAGTTTGAAGTCTCTAGCTAAAAAAAAAGTTTCTTCCATACAAACTTTGCACCTCTATTTGACTCCTTTAGGGGTGGAATTTCCAAAACTCCCTTTGTTTTATAAACTACCTGTTGTGAAAGAAAAAACAACTTTCTACGTTCAACGGTTAATTTGGGCTGGGCGTTAATTTCTGTGAGTCAGTCAGTCAGTCAGTCAAGACTTTTACGTTTATATGTAGATAGATTATCTTCAATGGGAGCGATAATCGAGCTTTTGTAAAACTGTTCGATATATAGTTATGTTATACGAATTTTAACTAATACATGTAGAAGTCAGACTTTTCTTACCGTACCGCTGCTGTTTGTTGAGTGTGTGCGTATAGTCTTGATATCGATAACATCCTATTTATTTGTCAAGCCAAAATAGGCTTTAACTCTTTGTATTAAGAGCGTCGTGTAACTATAGACAGGCTGATAAGCTTGTAGGTGTTCAGAGGTGCGTGGCTGCCGCAGCATCCAGCCTTATAAATAATTCACCGCCTTTGTTTGCCTGCTGCTTCGCGTTCGCTCTGTTTAATTCAATGAAACTTGCAATTACTACAGGTATACCCTGCTTTATATTACATTTTTATCACAATTTTCTTGATAGATAGGTATTTACCTATAATTTTGTTTTAGATAGCGGCAGACCGAAAACTTTTTGGTTGCCGCATTGAGATGGAAGGAAAACCCAAAAAACATTTTTAAACAACTATGTGCAACTTTTTTTTAAATTTTCATTGTTTCAAGTTCCGCAATAGTCTGGGACACGTGCTATCGACCGTGATGCTGCGACCGGGCACGGGCAATGCGCGCGCAAACAGTCAGTGCTGCCGATGCCACAGCACCGCAATAATTAAAAAAAGTTTCAAAGTAACTTCAGCTCGAATTGAGCGCGGCGTTCTAAATTCGAATAGTTAATTTGTTTTTGTTTAAACTTGTATACATGTGTAGGTCACAGACAGTTTAATCGAGGTTAATAGGTTTTCGTATTAAATTGCTAAAAGTAAAGAATCCCTATAATAATTTTATGTTACATACACATGTTTGCTCTACTTATCAGAATGTTACAGACCGTAGGTAGGCAAGTATTCCATCTTATGCTTTCTTCATTACCGCCCATTATTGAGTATCTATCTACTTCGTTTTGCGTCTACTCTGGCTTGGAAAAGAAGTGGGATTAATGAGGTAAATGCCATTTTTGATTAGGTGTGTCATAATTCATAATAATAAGTATTTTGATGGTATTTTTAGTCAATGATATATTGCACGTGGTTTCGATCTTTTACTTTTATTGATAACATAGGTATGTCTAGATTAAGAACTTAACTAAAACCGAATAATTAGTTAAACCAGATTGTGTGTTTGCTTAACGTAGGCCTCCCACCTACCTCCAGGACTTCCAGACGTAGGGAAGAATCTGATATTTAAAAAACCATACCATGTCATTAACACTGCCAATCATTCATCATAATGTTGTATATTTTCGCTAAATAAAGCTTTTAATCTATTTAGGGTTATTCCTTACATTATATAGAGTTTATTAAACTTTAATGATAAATTATAATCACCTATATCTAGTTTAAGCACAGCAGTAGCAGCATAGACAAAGTTTCTTCTTTTCTTTTTAGGGGAATGCATAGAGAAATTATAAGTATATACGTGGGTGATATGGCTCTATTTTTTACATTTTAGTGTAACTAGGCACTATTGGCCAACAATATCGGTAAAATGGTGGTAGATTAACCATTAAAAAACCATATGAAAACACGCGCGAAAAATAGGTGTAGGTACTGGATTTTCTCACATAAGTACATTATTGTTTTTACCGATTTTTGGTACGGAACGTAAAAATATCACTTTAATTATTTAAAACAAATGTAGGACAAGCCAATTTAAAATTCACTATTCGTTGGTAGCACACATATCGCTATCGGCTTACCGTCTACGTTAGTTGTAGAAACTTGGAGTTCTTGTTTAAACTTTAGCGCTATTGCACTTCTGTGTCAGTGGTACCAGTGCTGTGTTGCATCGTCACATCTGCACGTGGGAGGTAATATCAGGATATGCATGCAGTTCCACTTCCACGTAGAGAAAACGTGTAGGCTGCAGAAATATGTTTTTTAAAGAGCTTGGTCTTGATATGGATACAATGATGGAGCAAGCCTGGGAGCAGGTATAAAGGAGAGGGCAAATGCACAAAAGATCCCACTGGGTCGAAGTGCATCCGAAAGGGCCCTCACCTAGATAAGATAAGATAAGATAAGATATGGAAACAGTTTTAGAACGGGTCGTCTATGTAGAGTCGAATTCAAAGCTTTAAAACAACGTTTAATTATTTCTCCCGATATCGATATATGTTTGTAGGTAATTGTAGTATTTATGTGCATATCGGCATGTATTGTAAGATCGAATTGATCTTTTGCGCCTTATTGTCATTGTGACAAGTTCTAAAGTGAGGATAAGACAGTTTGACTTTTCAACAAAATGAAAAGGTAGGTAGATGGCTAGGAGACAAATGATGCTAAAAATAAATCAATAACTTTATAACGTCCACGTTTACGGTAAATACTCAATACCACATACTCGACCGGGACTGCAGAACCATTTGCTCACGCAGGGGGGTGTGGCAATTTACAGAAAGGAGCATTCAAGAATGATGGTGGTGCAGTCCAGGTACAAAACAAGCAAAGCAGGGCGGCGAGAATCATATGCCAAGCGTGAGTCAGCAATTTCCGAAAGAGAAGTAAGATTAATTATCAATTAATTATTAAATCAATTGGTAACTAATCGAACCAAAACGATTTAAAGGTGCACGGCTATAGTTTACAGTCTATTCGAATTTTAGAGGCTATGTATATTTCTAAGGAATTAATTAATTCATCAAAATTATTAAGCAAGAAGGAAAATGCAAAAGCAAGGCCGGAGTGCAGTTGTTTAGCGTGATGCGTTAGCATAGGATTCTCGGATGATTTCAATACATTTATGATTAGGAAATTATATACCGTGGATATTTTCCATGGTATATCAAAGTAGTAAGCCTTTTCTGACTTATTTAAAATATGATTAAGCATAAGAAATGTAAACCAAGGCTTAATACAATGCCACGCAGGCAAAAACACATGGCGTGAAGTAACGGAAATACATAATTTCCGCTGGTATTGCAGAGGCTCACACGGATGGCTTTAAAACAATATTGAGGAAACGTGTTGCCTCTGTGATGAGCAGAGTGCGAGCCAGTACCAACAGCCTTCTGAGTGTTGTGCTGGACAGGTTCGACTGCCCTGTGGTGAGGCACTGGAACTCCATTCACATGGGTGATAGGCCTAAAATATTTGACATTAAATAATCAAAGTAATTGTTCAAGAATGTTTAATTTTTTTTAGCTATTATATATATATTATTATTATGCATTATTTTTCATGTTGACATTGCTATATTCCTTTTCTGGTTTGTTTTCAATGTACGATTATAATTTGTACTAACCTCTAGTTTCTAAGTATGTGTATTGTAATTACCTAAGCACTAACATTTATATGGAATCTGAGTCTGAAATAAATAAATAAATGTATGACCGAAAAACCAGTCCCTAACCGCCAAAACGAGCCTAAAAATGAGTGTTCCTTTATCGATAAGAGGCGGTCTGCGGCAGTATCCGTCAGACGCCGCATGGCCGAGCGCGGCAAACATCGCGTCGCGCCCGCCCCGGCGCCGACAAAGAAACAATACGCGTACGTGCCCTGCCCGCGCTCCGAGGAGGTCGGCACTGAATTCGCCCTCCAACTCAGAAGGGAGCCCTTGCCACAGCCCTTGCCAGAAACACCTAAAACCGGTGAGTGCGCGAAGTTTCAGTGCTTGTGCGGTGCCAAAGTTGGTAAAAGTGCAGAAAGTTATTGCCGTCAGGTAAGTTAAGCTGTGTATATTTCACACTTCTAAGTGTCTAACCTAACCTCATGCAAAAATAAACTAGTTAGGAAGACATTTGCGCAACATTTGTTTTAATAACGCCAGACGCGTAATGCAAACAAAATAAAATCGGTAATTAATGTCGATGGAGATTGTTATGAAAACAGTGACAACACTTTGAAAGGCCGTTCCAAGATGGCGTCAGTCTCATCAGCTGTCGTCACGGCTTTTCCCGCCAACGTGCAACGCCAACGCTAACAGAATTCGCGTTGAGTTGACGTTAAAAAGTATTAGCACACTTTACTTTACTCATGTGGTATTAGTAAGTGCGGCAGAATGAAATGCAAAGCCAATCGAGTATTTTTATCCACTATTAATCTAACAGGTGTAGGCGTTGGAGAAATACGAGTATTAAACACATTTGACATTTTAAAATTCACTCGAACACTTGAAAGCTTTTGAAATGGAAATTAGTTTAAAACTGAATTTTGCAAGAAAACTACGAGAATTTTCATCGTCTTCAAAGCACGTTTAAACTTTCATACTTCATAAAACTTTTTTACTGTTAGATCTGTGCTTACTTAATAAATATCAGTAGGTAAATGTGTTATGTTTATAATATTATTGTAATGAAATACATTGTACATTACTTACCTAGGGCGGTAAAACAAAGAAAGTCACAGATCGCAGGTATTTGACGCCCGAGCCGAAGGCAAAAGCGATAAATATGCAATCTGAGGCTTTCTTTATTACCGACCGAGGCGAGTACAAAATTGTACGTCTCTCCCTGGGTAGGAAGAGGGATTTTCCGTACGCGTAGCGTGTGGTAATTGCTAATTTATAGCCAGGTGTGACGTAAACGTTTATTATTCCTACACTTAGACATTGATATAGAAGTTGGTCAACTATTTACGACCAACCTGGGATCATGGTGTTAGTAACAATTGCATTACCTACTTATTAAACTAGTGTTAGTACATTACATTATTATTTGTTTCTGCGTGCAACGATAATGACAAAAATAATAATAAACATAATGCCGTAGAACCGATGGCCGTTGGGCGGTCAGACGGTATCTTTACACGAAAATTTGTCATACAATAACGGAATACAATACAGTAATGGATTATTAACTGCAAGTTTTCACCTCACCTCCAAAGTAATGTCTATTTATTTGACATATTTACTCAACCTTAGTAAAAGTTCCACCTGTAACAAAAATCACTCACCAATTGACTAACATTACGTAATCATTGAACTTCGGTTTAATTTTGGCACTGCATGTGTCCCGCCGCGTACGCACCGCGTTATAATTAGTGCCCGTCTGGCACGCCGTGCAGTCAAGTTGCATTGCATTATCAATGCATTTAAATTGAAATTGAAATTGAAATTCATTTATTTGCTGAACATTACGTACTATTTTGAAGGTGGAAGACAATTTTTTGAATCAGTAATATTTATACCTTATTACTCTTATTAGAGTAGGCATGCAACACAATAATACATCACAACACAATTGAAAAATATGAGTAACATTCGTATACAAACAATTTCTATACACATATAACATTAAGTTGATTAAATAAGAATCAATATACAGAATAAATAATTAACATGTCAAATTCATTCATTGCAAATTATCCTTATGATTAAAATATTCTTGTAGCGAGTAGAAATTATCTTGTAGCGAGTAGAAATTATACTTACATTTAAATGTAACTAATCCATACTGATGTTATAAACGTGAAAGTAACTCTGTCAGTCTGTTATTTTGTTCATTTAACACATTCACTGCCGCGAATCGCTACGCGCTACGCTCGTAGCCGATCCTGTGGTTTTCCTCGTATGAAGCGGAAAGCGACTACGGCGTAGGCACACGATAGTCGTGTTCCCGGCACTGAATGTGTTAATTGTTGAAAAGGCTCCGCGCACGCCTCCCAAAGTTCTCATTGTCCCATGAGCGGGAAATACTTCACAAGTCGTTCACAAGATCCATAAGAATTCTGCTTATCTATATCTATATACATATAGTGATACTAAAATTGCCCTAGTGATACTAAAAAAGCAGGTGTTGCTACGCGGGCGGAGAGCTCAAAATGATCTAAACAAGCAGACGTGGTACAGTCGAGTTCATAAATATATATACGTTACCGAAGGTTCAATAATATAAAGTCGTGTTCACGTATTTTTGATCACTTGTCCGTGCACATATTTTAGAACTCGACTGTACAGCACAACATGCATATATGATAGGGCACCTTATACGACATTTTGACCACTTCATACATAACATATTTGGAGGAGAAGCGAGGAAGAGGAAGACCTAGAATAAACTACTTAGATCAAAGATTCAAAACTTTATTGATAAAATGTCATATTTTACAGGTCAATATCATGCATGTCAAATACATTTAAAAATTTCTTAGTGTCTTAGATGTTATATACCTATCATTCTATGCTGTAGCAAGCCATTTTTATGAGGAGCTGTTCGAGCTTGTTTTTAAATGCTGCATCAGTTACGGCGTTTTTAATGTCAGGCGGTAGGACGCTGTAGATTTTAGGGCCTAGCACGCTGAGTGATTTCCGAGCTTTGGCTAGCCTTTGGTGCGGCACGAGCAGCAGGTTCTGGGCGCGCGTTTTACGTCTCAGCCGAGCCCATTTTACGTCTCACAAATGTGCAAGCTTCTAGAACGTACACACTTGGTAAGGTTAGTATTTTAAGTTCCCTAAAAAGATTCTGCGCAGGGTGATCGTAGGGCTTGTTTGCAATAATACGAACTGCCCGCTTTTGGATTTTTAAGATTTTGTCCCGATCTGCAGCGATCAACTTAAAAAGAGAGATATTGTTAGGTCGTAGGTACCAAGATGTCAAAGAGGTTACTTTGAGCTACACCGACAAGAGCCTAGCTCTTAAATAAGTGAAGAAGAGATCAGGATCATGAGAAAGCATTTAATGATGGAGACTTTCATCTCATCAGGATAAATTGTTTTTTTTTTATCACGGTCGAGCGCACGGCCCATTATGCATAGGCTGCATAGCATAACACCCGACCAACCGAGAGTCTCACAGATAAGCTATCAGCGTCATTATTTCCGAGTAATAAATCAGTGCAAACGGGACAAACGCTTTATCTTCTCGATAAAAGTCAGTGTTCTATGTTAGCGCTTTCACATCATTTATTGCTGCCATCTGGAAACGTTTGAGATAACTCATATAACTAGGTATACCATATCGTACCTACACATACAGGTATCGTTTGGAAAAATTACAATTAACTAACAGCTAACTATCAGTTACTTACCTACTCGACGATAAAGACAAAACGTTATTTCAAAAGCAAGAATATCGTTTTAACCCCTGATTTGTATGTGGAGGCGGTACGACATCAGGAAGCTGTCAGTCGAGTCAGCTACTGATACCTCACTACGCGCCTACATTTAAATGAGTGCTTCCTGACTGGTGCGGGACGTGGAAGCGTGGGGGGGGGGGGGGGGGCTGTACGTTAGCTGTATTTACTGTTACTTCCCAGATGTAATACTGCGTATACCGACCAGTGAGGAGATCAATCATGCATCAAAGTACAAAAATATCGCGTACCGCCCCGCCTCACTAAATCTGGAAGTCGCCTAATGTATTTTTCTGTCTATACTTTCCATAACTTGAGCCTCGGTGACGCTAAATAGTCCAAGCGATTCTCGTTTCGAAAAGTCGGTCCAGCTGGGTGGACGTTGTAAAATATTAGTAAAGTAAGTATGTATTTTGTGATTATTTTCAGTAATATAAGATAGCACATACAAGGTAGTAATAATGCTATTAATGATGCTTACATTTCTTTGAACATTATCACCTTTGATTATCACCTTCCTTGTCAACCTGCTCAATACAGTCAGCAAAGTTTTTCGGTATGCATCCCTGCACAAATGTTTGTTGTATACGGGGGGGGGGGGGGGGGGGGGGGAGAGGGGGTTCGCTGTTTTCTGCAGCTGACTGCTACCATGTCACCTTTCCTCTCCTACCACGCTCACGCCTCTTCATTCAGTCTTTGCCTGCAACTTATTCTTTCTATCCTTCGCCAACACCACAGTTCCAAAGATTCTAGTCTGTCTCTATCTCTTTGTATTAGCAATACGATTAATTATATTTAATTTACTTACATAATAAATATACAGAACAGTAATCTGCGTCATGATTCGATGCCGCAACTTGAAAGAGGTAGCTTGTTAAGCTTGTTAACATAACGATGTCAAAGCAAGTGAACCCACCGACACGAACCCCGCTTTAAAAGCCGTTGAATAATATGAAATGAGCCCGAGGGGCGATCCGCAATGCGTCGCGCGCTTTGTTATCATTCGTGCAAACCGCCAAATATATCGGTACACCCGAGATCATAATTACACGACGACCGCTTTGACCTAGTTGGTAGGACCCTGAGAAGCCGGAGGTCCTGGGTTCGAATCCCGGTAAAGGCATTTACTTGTGTGATGGACACGAATATTTGTTCCGGAGTCCATGAATGTTTTCTATGTTATGAGTATTTATAAGTATTTATCCATTTAAGTATGTATATCATCGCTTAGTACCCAAAGTACCTACAAGCGTTGCTTAAAAGTAGTTTGGGACTAGGTCGATTTGTGTAAAATTGTCCCCAAATATTTATTTATTTATTATGTATATGTAGGTACGTTCCCAAAGGCTCAAAAATATCTCAGTAACCTTATGGCCTTAGGGCGAGGTAGGTTCGTGGTCTTCTCTCCCTCTCACTGAGCATAAGCGTGAGCGAGATGGAAGTGCGTGGTTGGAAGCGCGGATATAATGAGCGGATATTTTTTTTGTGCGTTTTAATAAATAAAAAAGTAATAGTCTCTTATACGATTTTTTTAAGTGTATTTTAGACCTATATTCGTGATTTTTTTTCTATCTAGTAAAAGTCAAAAACTCAGGATTCGAATGGCTGATTTCCCTCGAAGAAGGCCTCAAGATTTCTAATAAAATTTAGGGCAGCCGTATTATAATCCAAACAGGAGCTACGATTTTTTTTAATCCGTTTTCGGAGCTCACGTCGCCTTAACAAAAAGTCGTGTTCACATACTTTTGATCACTTTGTCCGACTGTACACGTGGGGGATGTGCAGTTGCCGGGAACATAAGAACTCAAGTCAAGTTGCTCGCGCACGCGCGGTGAAAACAAAAAAAACCGGCCAAGTGCGAGTTGGACTCGCGCACGAAGGGTTCCGTACCATTATCAATAAAAATGGCAAAAAAATCACGTTTGTTGTAGGGAGCCCCCCTTAAAAAAATATTTTATTTTGTTTTAGTATTTTTTTTTATAGCGGCAACAGAAATACATAATCTGTGAAAATTTCAACTCTCTAGCTATCACGGTTCTTGAGATACAGCCTGGTGACAGACAGACGGACGGACGGACGGACAGCGAAGTCTTAGTAATAGGGTCCTGTTTTACTCTTTGAGTACGGAACCCTAGAAAGTGCAACTTTTTTCCAAATTGCTACTTGTAATTTTTTTTTCACGGTGCCGTTCGAACCAGTTCTCTGAGTGAATAAAATTTTTGTATGGGACTAACTACAATTAAAACACGTAAAAAGAAAGGGTCAACGGCGGACCCTCTCTGGCGTCAGCCGAAACGGCTCATACTAATTGCTTGCCCGCGGTCCGCCTGTTGCCGACCCCCTGATCTAACTAAACGCAATGCCTCTAATCGGCAAAAATGAAAGCACATTGCCAAGAAAGGACTCGATATGATTGTCAAGTGCTTGTTACACTTGATGCATTATAAATCAAAATCAATCAAATCAAAATCAATAATCTTACAAATTGCAACTTTATAACGACCGATAAACTGTTAACAAACTACCTAAATGAAAACAAAACAAAATTGCAAAATATTATCCATTACATTCGATGTAAGGTCTGTATCAGAATTAACAAGAAGTTAATGATATTAATTTAGTATCCCAGAGATGTGTAAGGTCTCTGGGCGTCCAAAACTCCAAATACAATTAATAATTATTCTAATGTTCTTAAAGATGTATACGGTCTCTAAACGTTAAAAAACCAGAGAATATTAATATAGTTAATATTGTCAGAGATGTACATGGTCAAAATTAGAAATCGGTTACTAAGAGAGTTTATATACATTTTATATTTAATAATAATAAGTCAAATTGTCAAGAATTAATTTATTTCAATTTTAAATGTACCTAATATTATGTTATCCCCTAATGAATAAATATTAGCTATGACCTGTAACTATGTTATTAATAAACTTTCATTTCATAACAATAAAACGTGTAAAGGACAGAATGATGTCTCTCGTCGATACGAAAATAATAATAATAACACTAGTATTTAGGTACCGTAGTACTTGTGTAGTTTTACGGTACCTAAATACTAATAAATACTATATTCCAGGTCACTCAATTATAGTGCAAATCAATTCTCATATTACTTGCTCAAGTGGGACTATTTTCATGGATGAACTTAAAGACAGGCAATATAATAAAACAAATTAAAATAAAAACGTATAAAATCACTAATACGAAATCGGTATTGATGGAAAAGAATGAGTTTACTTTTGGACCATAGTTGGGGTAGTGGACTATAGTTGTGTAGTTAAATATACGGTAGTTACTAAGCCCTTGCAAGCAAGAACAAGAATATATAACTCCAGCAAGTACCACACCTATACAACCACGATCCGTCTGGCAAGCGTGCCCACTAGTTAGGAGTGAAGAGAGAACTGTACACAGTAAGTATAGTAACACACTCAAAAACAGAAAAAAAACCGGTAAATTTTGTAACGAATATGCATACAAAGTGTTCCCGTTATATTGCTTTATGAAAATGTTCTTGTTACAACAATATATTCTACAATAGAATACTAAGCTGTAATTTGATGACGCCTTTGCAGTAAATGCCATCTGCCGTCTCATATAGGCTAACCGGAAGTGGACTATTCCAGGATGCAATGGAACTTCGCCGTTTCCGTTTCATTATTCGAACCAATGTAAAATGTACACTCTGTATAATAATCGTTGAGGCTTTGTTTGTTAGTAGTGCTTTATTCCGAGCACTATTTGCTTGGAAATTATTTAAATGTATAGTGTGTGGGGTCCTGTCATTTGACCTACTAACTTTTGCCCTAATGTTTCACTAGTAGACCTAATGCATTTTTCTTCGAAAAAGTGAACTTTTCGGTTTTTTTTTTGAATAATATCAAATAGAAATCATTAGGTTAGGGTACAGAATAAGTAATAGTACTACGTACAGAAGGTTCTCTGTTAACAAATTCCCCGTTTAGGTACGCCAAACGTGCCTAAATGTGGCCATCCCTTTCTATCGCATGCAACGCGCTGCGACCAGCGCGCGGCAACTACTAAATGGACCGCCAGCTGGCGGCCGGCCGGCATGTACTTGTGGCGGCGCGACGAAATCACAGAGTGAACCGCCCCTGGTTAGGGTAGGTTTGTTTCGCAATGATCTAATAAAGTTTACTATTTAAGAAAAAATGCATTAGGTCTAATGAAACATTAGGTCAAATGAAGCATTTAGGGCTAAATTAGTTAGGACTAACAAGGGAGAACCATAGTAGGTAAGTGTTTTCTTTGTAAACTGTGTAGGTAGGTACATAGGTTTCATTTACAGTTTCACTGTTTTGCCAAACGGCGTACAAATACTAAAATGAAGTTCCTTATATCTACTACCATCATCCTCCCAGCGGTTTCCAGGATACCTAGTGCTCAAACGAGCCCTACCATGCATTCAAAATTCAGGTGCCCTATGTACAAATCATAATTTCTACAGTAAAGTCATCAATGGCAGTTAAACAATCTGTTTTTTGTCGAAGAATATGAATTAAATACCTAGTTATAAGGTGTGTTGTGCAAAATTACCGCATTGAGTCTAGCCTGTTATGATAATTATAATGATAATCACTCGTGGTTCAACCATAGAATCCATTCGCTAGCTCGTGTTTCAATTCCACACTCGCGGTTAAAATACAACTTGGCACCCTTGTATAACAAATAATAAGAAATGATATAACAATTCTATAAATTAATGTAATAGTGCAAAAGAATTTCAAGTAAATTTTAAGAATAAAAAATGTATAGAATGGATATTCAGGATGGACATCAGAATATTTTATTCCGCGATTTCGCCTGTGTTCTCTATTATTTAGCACTAATGTTTTGAGATAAGTATTTGAATTGTATTGTCATCGTTAGGCATGGTCATTCGTGTTTTTTCTTTTGAAGTAAGTACCTACTTTGATAGTAATTTAAGATTTCAGTCAAATACCACATTTAGCAACGCTTATTACTTGACTTATTGAAACCTAGTGTGCACTGAGAAGATATTAATCGAACCGAATGCTTAAATTTCGTTTCAGATAAAGGCATCGAGAGGTTCAGCGGACTGTTATGATTTTCTGGGTCGATTGTCGCACTATTTAATTACCAAGACTGAATCGAGCGGCAATTGTTTGTTGTACAGTTGGTACATGTACCCATAAAAGAGTTGCTTATTCGGGCAAAATCATTGTACCGAATCTGTGAACATAAGAGGAGCGTTTTGCACTAAGTTGGTACGTCTGAAAAAACCTGAGCATAATAGAGAGAGGAGAAGATATTCACGGATTTTTTATAACCACTTTGAGAATGCCAAAAAACCCGTATAAAGTTATTATCGATTGAAATTGCGTTTACCACCAAAAAGAAATTACGGCTCGCCGTGAAAATAATTATGATTTATAAAAAAAATATTTTAATTTATTTAACTTGTTTCCTACTCGATTTTGATGAGTGTCAACAACACTGTCACCGTGTGCGAACCGATACGCAAAAGTAGCAAAATAGTTATTTTTATTTTATCAACTATATATTCATTCATTCATGTAAGATATTTTATTTAGCTCAATCGCCCTTTCACTTCGTAGCAATGACGAATTGGTTCTGAGATTAACACATTTTTCAGCCGCGTCTAGGCAAGATAGGACCCAACTCTCTAAGTGGGTAATTTATTTGGCTTCAACACCTTGCGAAATACATGGCCGTTTATAAACTTAATACCTGTTATAAGTTTCTAAAACTAGCCACATCGTGTGTAGAGATTTTTCACAGAAACTTAAGTATGTTGTATTTCTTCATTTTAATCCAACATCAAAATTTTATGAATATGAAAATTATTAAAAGTAAAGTAGTGATGTATTAATGTAGTGGTATATTCGTTATACTAATACACACGACGCACATAATAGATTATGGATTTTTCTATGAACCGTAACAACTAAAGTGCGGAATGTAGGAATATATTAGTTACTTATTGTGACGGTGGTATCCTGACGCAGAGCCCTTCAAAATTTAATTAAACTAAATTAGGATGCTTCATAAATTCGTTCCTTGCCTTACGAACCCAGTCTTATGTTAAAGTTATAGTACTTGGTGTAGTTAACGTTAAATCTTAATTTCTGAATTATGCTTTCATAATGGAATGGGGTTTTGTGACCTACTGACCCTTGAGTCATTGACAATTCACCATACGTTGAGATGACAGAGTAAAGCTTGTGAAAATCAACGTACACTCAATATTATGATCAATTGTAGACTAACTGGGTAATAAACAGTCTGGTTCTCTCTATCACAACCATGCGAGATCCCTTATAGGGAAAAGGAAATATATTTTTGGACTTAGAAATTAGAGAATGATTCACGTGAAGCATACGCAAAGAGTCTCGACATTTATTATGACAAAAAGGGAAACCACAATTCACTGGCGATGCCGTGGTTTTCCCGCTACCCGAGTGCCCGGGTTCCTGGCAGGGTTCGTCAATACATCCAAACAGCAGACATTTGCAACACGTTTTGTCAAAATATGCATCTACAAATTAGTAATTTAATTTTTTGGTTTTTTTGTCTATTAAAATAACAGACCTAGTATTTAATTTATCGAATGAAATTAAAAAAATAACACAAAACTTATTATAACTATATCTAAAACTAAACTACTTATACTACTTATCTACAAATTAAAAACGAAATGTGTAGGATATTGTAAAAAATGTCGTCACATAAAACCTACCACATAGGTGGACAAAAGAGGCTATTTGAGCAGTAGGTAACATAAAAGCATTCATATGTACGCAGGGTTTTTCATTGCACCCACCGTGGGCATTACGTAGCCACACCGCTGATGAAAACATGTGCTACAATATCGAATACAAGTACACAATTCGAGACTCAAGCTTTTATCAACCTAATTGTTACCTGCAATTTTTTCTCACGCATTTAAAATTTCTTGCATACCTAACTACTACCTAACCTAACCTAACATTTCGAATGTACGTTAGCACAACTCAAATGTCTCTTTTATGTGGGAAATCTAAATGTCTCTGAGAAAATGACAGTAGAATATCCTAACGCTCGTTCGAAAAATTTCGCAATGACTGTCATTTATACTGTTTTTTTTTTTTACTTTTATTTATTCAAAATTATATACTTATTCTACTACATTTTTATACTCTTTAGTTCTTACTGAAGCCTCAATTAGGCTTATTTGTAAGACATATCTAATTAATATTAGTTTATTAGTTTGCTATCTATCACATTTCATCCATACCAGTATTATTCCTCAGTGCTGGTGTTATGAGAGTCTATATAATGTTTTTTTAGCATTTTTTTACATGCTTTTGGATTCTCTGTTCCCTGTATTTTGATTAAAATGTCTGATGGTAGTTGTTTAAGTATATAAGGTAACATGAAATCTGAAGTACATTTTCCATATGTATTCTTATAGTCAGGTAAAATGTAAGGTGGTAAGTATGCCAGGTTTCTTAGTTTTTCACTACGTGTTCTCATTTTTAGGTTTTTTAGTTGGCTAAATTTATCATATATGATCTGAATATTTATTTTTTCATATATACTTAGCACCTTACAGAAGCCAAATAGGTTGTTATAATTATTTTTACATTGAAGTTTAATTTTAATAGGCACTATAGTTTTAAGAATGGATAGTTGTAGTGTATATATCTTATCTAGATATGTTTTATAAGTGCATCCATATGTGCTGATACTGTAGTTAATTATAGAGTCAGCAAGAGATAAGGTGTTGTAGGGAATTTTAAATTTTAGAATTGACAACCTTGCTAGTATGGCTCTTAGTTTCTTACATATTCCATCAATGTGATGTTTCCAGTTAAATCTATTGTCTATGATCATTCCAAGGTAGGTGTGTTCAGAAACTAGGTCAAGTTTTGAGCAGCCACAGGCCCCGTCAGTACTCCCCCCATGCATGCAGACATGATCATGAGCTAACAGAAATGGTGTAATTGGTCTCTTTTTATGTGCAGATGTTATATGCATTAGCTTAGTCTTTTTGGCGTTTATGACAAGCCCAGCATCGTGGGCCCATTTGCTCAAATTGTCAAAGTTATTTTGTAGGGTACTTTGAGCTTTTAGAATGTCTGTGTTTGCTGTTAGCAGGCAAGTGTCATCAGCAAATTGGAAAACTGAGCATTCAGAGAATATCTTACACATGTCATTCACGTAAAGCAGGTACTCGGTCGGACCGATTATAGATCCCATTTCCACAAGATCCACACGATTATGCACCCCATCAATGTTAACTGTTATAATATAACAGTTAACATTGCTGGGGTGCATAGTGATGCTAACATTGATGGGGTGCATAGTGATAGGTTTTTGACAGAAGAAGGAACAGCAACAGGATCTATAATCGGTCCGACCGAGTACCTGCTTTACGTGAATGACATGTTATATTATAACAGTTAACATTGATGGGGTGCATAGTGATAGGTTTTTGACAGAAGAAGGAACAGCACAAGGATCTATAATCGGTCCGACCGAGTACCTGCTTTACGTGAATGACATGTGTTATGACTACCATAAGAACCGCTATAATATAGCGGTTCTTATGGTAGTCTCTAAACCATTTCAGCAAGGGCCCCTGTATCCCGTTCTGTTCTAGCTTAGAAAAAAGTGTTTGATAAGACAGTATGTCAAAAGCCTTGCTAAAATCAATAAAGACAGCTAACACATGGTTCCCTTCATTTAGGTGACTATTGACAATATCCGCAAAGTTTAATAACAGCTGAGAAGTACTTTTGTCTTTTTGAAATCCATATTGGTGTGGATTAATTATATTGTTTTGTGTTAAGAACTTATTTATTTCCTTGCCAAGGTACCTCTCAATTATTTTGTCTATGCATGGTAGAATAGTGACGGGCCTGTAGTTGTTGGTATCAGTGTGCAAGCCACTTTTAAATATAGGCCTGACTACGCCCACCTTGAGTTGGTCAGGATACAGTGAGGTTGAGATACAGCTATTTATTAGATGAGTTATGACAGGTGTTATACTAGCATTAATGTATTTAAGGTCTGCAGCACGTATTTTGTCAATTCCGGGACATTTTATGTCGTTAAGTTGCTTAATGATATTGAACACTGATTCATTTGTAGCTTTACTCAGTCTCATTGCAACCTTTGGTACATTGCAATATGTTATATTTGACAATAGGGGCTTCTTACAGTTTAAGGTAATATTTTTAACATTACTTTTGAAATCATTGGCAAATATGTTTGGTAGTAGGTTTACATTCACATTAAAGAATTTTATAATGATACTATCTATGGACTTTACTAATTTTCCACTTACTTCGTTTATTATCTGCCATATTTTCTTGGTATTTTTAAAGTTATCTGTTATTTCCTTCATAATATGGTGATTTTTAACTTTGTTTACATGCTTATTAGTCTTATTTCTGTATTTATTGTACAATAGTCTATTTTCTTTGTTACTTTCATCACTTTTCCATATTGCAAACAACTCATCTCTTTTATTGCACATTTTGACTATTTTATCGCTTACCCAAGAACATATGTTTCTTTTACTGTTTTTATTTTTACATCTATGTAACATGTATTGTACACATTTGTTGACAACCCTGGTAGACAATGTTAAACTGCCATCTTCGCTTACGTGCATTGTTCCTGTTTATAACGTCAACGATAAAACTCGCCCATAACCTCTGGGCATGTAATACTTGTGCCAGAAAAAGGTACCTTAATAGGGGGATAACTTTGATCGCTGGATAACTATGTAGGTTTAGCCGAAAATGAACTTTGCGATTGGCTAAGAGCAAGCTCGGTTTCCGTGTAAAAATATATAAACGCACAAATTTCCTTGTAGCTCCAATGACTTGGGCTTCAATATGGTGCATCAGATTGAAGACCATAAAGTATTCGTCCCTTACTAGCAAGTATGCAAGTGCGAGAGGGACAAATGCTTTACGTCGGACATAAATGCGATCATGCTAGCTAGGCGCTAATGACAAAACCATAATAATAGATTGAGATTGAGTTCAAAGTGTTCGTTATTTGGCCCCAGTTTTTAGGGTTCCGTAGCCAAATGGCAAAAAACGGAACCCTTATAGATACGTGATGTCTGTCTGTCTGTCTGTCTGTCCGTCCGTATGTCACAGCCACTTTTTTCCGAAACTATAAGAGGTATACTGTTGAAACTTGGTAAGTAGATGTATTTTGTGAACCGCATTAAGATTTTCACACAAAAATCGAAAAAAAAACAGTAAGTTTTAGGGGTTTTTCAAAAATGATATTGAGGTTTCTAATATCATTTTTTTCTAAACTGAATAGTTTGCGCGAGAGACACTTCCAAAGTGGTAAAATGTGTGTCCCCCCCCCCTGTAACTTCTAAAATAAGAGAATGATAAAACTAAAAAAATATATGATATGCAAACTTCCAACGAAAATTGGTTTGAACGAGATCTTCGCTTACGTAAGTAGTTTTTTTTAATACGTCATAAATCGTAAACCACAATTTATTTTACGGAACCCTTCATGTGCGATTCTGACTCGCACTTGGCCGCTTTTTATTATTACTACTAGTAACTACGAGTGTTTTGCTGGAAGTAGAAAAAAATGCTACGGGAAATGTTTCAGCTAGTGTATATCTAGTAAACATACTTACCAGCTGATTTATGTCGCAGTGTAGCTCGACGAGGCACAACGTAGACAGTGAAGAAAGTTCGCTCCGAATGCGAACGTTGTATATTAGGTACCTACGTCCGAAACTATAGAAAAAAATCCTGTCAAAACAAAACATAAAACTACTTTTCACCTCACTTGCTCGGAAAGCCCTCTTTTATTCTTTAAAAACAGATAGTAAAACTGCATTTTTTCCACAAGAGTGCAAAGAATATTTGAAATCCGAACGTGTTATTAGTTACTTTTTTAAACATAGTCCAGACAGGACATTTTTCGCCCATCGGATTTTTTATTTTATTTAGGTACCTTTTTTTGAATGTTTTTCTTTTTAATTTTTTGAGGTTTTTTTTCTCTGATAAATGTTTTTTTCTCTATTTTTAATGTTTAATTCTTTTTTAAATTTTTTTCTTTTTTTTTATGTTTTTCAATGTTTTTTATTTTTTCTCCTTATTATAAATGTTTTCTCTTTTTTTAATGTTCTGTTTCTGTTTGAATGTTTTTTTTTTTTTTTGTTTTTAATGTTTTTTTTTTTTTATGTTATTTTTGGTCTTTTTTCTCCTTTTCATACGTTTTTTCCTTTTTGTTAATATTCTTCTTTTAGGGTTCCGTACTCAAAGAGTAAAACGGGACCCTATTACTAAGACTTCGCTGTCCGTCCGTCCGTCCGTCCGTCCGTCCGTCTGTCTGTCACCAGGATGTATTTCACTGATACCGTGATAGTTCCAGCTGAAATTTTCACAGATTATGTAGGTATTTCTGTTGCCGCTATAACAACAAATACTAAAAACAAAATAAAATAAATATTTTTATTGATAATGGTTCGGAACCCTTCGTGCGCGAGTCCGACTCGCACTTGGCCGGTTTTTTAAATGTTTTCGTTTCAATTTTAATGTTTTTTTATTATTTTTTAATGATTTTAATGTATTTTTTCATGTTTTGTTTCCTTTTTTTGTGGTTTGTTCGCTTTTTTAAAGTATTTTTTTGGTTTTTTGTATTTTTTGTCTTTTTTTCTTTTTTATAAATGTTATTTGAAACTTTTTTTCTTCTTTTAAATGTTCTTGTCTCTTTTTATTGTTGTTTTTATTTTTAACTTTTTTTCAATGTTATTTTCTTTTTTCCGTTTTTATTAGTTTTTTTCTCTTTTTTTTATTTTTAATTGTGATTGTCTACAATTAAATGTTTTAAAAAAATATATTGATTTTTCTTTATTCAGTTTTTGTTTTCATTTTTCCTCTTTTTTAAATTTTTTTTCTTTAATTTTTTTTTTGTAGTTTATCGTTATTTTTTTGCTTTTTTTATACGTTCTTATACGTTTTTTACTTTTTTTTTGTTTGAAACTTCTTTTTTTTAACGGTTTTTGTCTAATGTATTGGTTTGTATTTCTTTTTTAAAGTTTTTTCATTGTTTTTTATTTTTTCCATGTGTTTTTCTTTTATGTTTTTTGTTTTTTTTTGGTTTTTCTTTATTTTTATTGTTTTTTTTAATTGTGAATGGATTTTTTCCTCTTTTTTACGTTTTTTCTCTTTTTAATGTTTTTTAAAATTATTTCTTTATCTTTAAGTTTTTTATTTTCCTCTCTTTAGTGAGGTGAAAAGATTTGTGTTATGTGTAACACAAACGTTTTTGAACCACTCGCTTCGCTCAGGTTTCTATTTTTGAACCATATAATCCATTCGCTAGCTCGTGGTTCAACCCTCGAATCCATTCGCTAGCTCGTGTTTCAATTCCACACTCGCGGTTAAAATACAACTTTGCACCCTTGTATAACAAATAACCATTAACTTATAGTCAGAGCACAAAGTCGAATTGACATAATTTACTTTTACAGTTAATGGTAGAGTGTACTTCTAGGTATACAACGTGTTACAAAAATACCCATGAAAAATCACATTAATTGTCAGTCAACTGAAGGTGGAATAGTCTATCTATTTTAAGACAGAGGTTAAGTTTGTACCCATTTCAATAATTGTTTTTCTGCATGTACTCGTAATATCTGCTTTCACTTTTCGCAACAATAGCACCTACGATGGCCTGAAATGTCACACAACCCATATCCCGGTAAGCGAGGTTGTCCATTGAGCAAGGCAGAGCAGACTGAGCCACTTAGATTTCTGTACATTTTGTTCGTATGACTCGTTGCCGCTCCGCGGATTTTAGGTGTACAATTGTAAATAAACATCCTGCGTTGTTTACTCTTTAATTTTAGGGTTTGCACATAAATGAAAATTATATCATTTTTTAACAAACATATTTCTGGCGGTAGGTAAGTCATAAAGTGATACCAACTACGGTTTTCAAATATTGTAAATGGACTCTTGAATAAAGGATCATTTAAATTAAACCGCCTTTCCGGTTTAGGGGTATTTTTTTAACAGCCTGTATTTTGGTGCGTCGCTTCTGATCTTAATATTCACAATCAGATTTCTATGTTACGTGCCATGAAGGTTCTTTGAGTGTGATATATTTCTAGATAATTGTACTAGAACCTAGACAATCGCGGATCGTCATCATATTTTCAATGATGGAGCGGTGTAAGAGTGCACCTTCTGCACAATGTACTCTGTAGCGCGAGATATATCACCCGACAAATGTAAATAAGTCGAGTTTCACTTGCGTTTACTTAGTTTAAATTAACGGTAATGTCAAGGCCGCGCTGCTTTTTGCTCCTTATTTATTGTACCTACAGCTACAAAACTTGCTCATTGCCTCAGTGCGCTTTCGTCGCATTGTTTCAGTTTGGGGTTTTCGTAAAGCAAAAGCATGCAGCTGTCGAACAACGTCGTGGGTTGGAATCCCGGCTCGTAGTACAGTCAGTTGCAGAAAAAATGAACCCCCCCTGCATACACATTTGGGGGGGCTTTTCTCTGCAGCTGACTGTACCATTGAGTTTTACGAAACTTGTGTATGGAATATGATTTCATATTTACCATTAGCTTTTCAAGCTATAGTGAAGAAAGACATCGTGAGGAATCCTACATACATTGGCGTAGAAAGTTGTTTGTGAAGTCCCCAACTCGCACTTGGCCAACGTCAGGACTACTGCCCATTCCGTCTCACTCATGATCATGAGGCTTGTGCCCAACAGTGGGACATATATAGGCTGATGATGAAGTGTTTTAGGATAACGTTTAAGTTATCTTGATCCTATACTATTATAAATATGAAAGTTTGGATGTCTGGATGTTTGTTACTCACGCTTAAACGGCTGAACCGATTTGGATGAAATTTTGCACGAATATAGTTTATAGCCTGTATTAAAATAAAATATAGTTTTTATCCCAGGTTTACGCAGACGAAGTCGCGGGTGGAAACTAGTCGTTATATAAATCTCACCCGGCATTGTAGTGTCATGAAATAGAATATGGCTACGTCACGAGAATAGGGTTCATACGGCTTTCCGTATGAATTTGACCCTTTGGTCGGAAGGGTAGTCAGTAGTGGTTAAATCATCCAACCAACACTTTGGTTGGTGATTAACCATTATGAAATTAAGACATAAATTTATTAAAAAAATAAACAATGTACGAGGACATGCACAGCATGCTCCTCATGTCAAGGAATACCAGCGCTGGTTATCTAAGCGCTAATTGTTTACGTTGTACTAAAGTATGCTGTAACCGCTTACTAATATAAAGTTGTTAATACCGATATAAACTTTGACGAATTTGAAGTGAGCTCATGAATGCCCTATTGCTCTGAGCTTATGACGACCGCTTTAGCCTATTTGGTAGTGACCATGCCTACGAAGCAAGAGGTCCTGGGTTCGAATCCCGGTAAGGGCATTTATTTGTGTGATGAGCACGAATATTTGTTCCTGAGTCATGGATGTTTTCTATGTATTTAAGTATTTATTTATCTATATTATAAGTATATACACCATTTCAATATCACAGTTTATCATCATTTAAGAATTCGTCAATAAAATAATAACATTTGTCAATTAGTATTTTTTTTAGTTTATTTTTAAATATAATGTCACGAGTTTCTTGTTTAATCGATTCTGGGATCTTGTTAGTAATTAAAATAAATTTATAATGACGACTTTTTCTGTACCGTAAAACGGGGTAAATAGGTCCAATATTCACATTCAACTGGAATTTTAACCATCTTCCGTAAGTCATAGAGTATTTTATAGTATAGTTCGTCCGGCGGCGTAAGAGCCAAAAGCCATAAAGATAAGCTAATTAGTCATCTATTGTTAAAAGTCTGGAGGGTAGGGCTGCAACAAACGGGAAAAGTCCATCTAGTATTCCGTTGGAACTGATTTAGTGATAACGTGTTTATACTAAGTATTTAAGTTGTTTTGGTAAAAATGTTTCGTCCGTGGGTAGATAAAAGAAAACCAGTACACTGCTCGAACTCATTTAAACAGTCAAAGTAAGCAAATAGTCAAAAATGTGTACAATGGACTTTTTAGAGAAATTGGACCTACAGCATTAAAAAAAAACTGCTGAACTTACTCAGGTGCCATATGCAACAGTGAAAAAAATTATGTGTCTCGGTACAAGTGAAAGAACCACCAATACCAACGTAGAAGCAAAAAAATTTCGCGAGGAGGTGATGAAAATTGCTAATAATATATGGACCGCATGTTTTAGTCATGTTGAGGGTATCGAGAACACATTTATTACTCAAGATTCGTTATTAACGTGACAGAGAGCTCAGATAGTGAATAATATATGAGTATTATATTTACTCCATTCCAATGTTAGGTACATTTTTGACAACCCTATGCAAAAGTGATGATGCCTTTTGTTAAAGAAACATAAAGTGCATTATAAGCTGTAATTAGAAGTGGTTTGGGTCGAATCTCACTTTGTCGTATTACGACTTCAGACCTTTTGAAATAAAAAAGCCATTGTAACAAGTTTTATGGCTTTTAGCTCTTAAACCGTCGGACAGCCTATACTACATAAACATGTATGGATTTTAGATGCTAAGTAGCCTTAAATTCCCGACTTATTGCCATATTTTGATATATTTTACAAAAACCCTATCGGATTCCAATTTACCCCTGACGGGGTAAATACTTTCCTTAAATTTACTAAGATTTTAATTTTTGACAACCCTATTAGGCAATGCCAATTTTCACCATTAACAAACCAAATAACCCCCACTTTGTTCCAATTAGACCTGTTGACGTGCCAATTTCCCCCTTCATCGTTCCTATTATCTCAAAAATAACCTAAAAACGAGTGGTTATCGAAAAACTAAGATTTGTAATGAAATATTACAATTATTTACTTACTTTTTGATTTATATAAACCACAATACACTATTATGATCGATATTACACAAATTACAACACTTTTCACAATATTACTTACCTAAAACTTGAAGTTAAAACGCACCATGCACACGTGTTGACGACTACCCTGACTTTAAATGTGTTTTTCTTACTGAAACGCCATTGGCTGATTTAAATGCTCAGTGTAGCCAGTAGCAAAAAATACTATGTTCGTTCAGAAATTAATAAGTTGACCTCCTGTCTGGTTGTAATGGAACTAACAGACCAGTTTAGAAAAGCAGACTTTTATTCCAATTTACCCCGCGATTCCTATTTTCCCCGTTTTACGGTACAGTCGACGCCAAAAATATGTTTACAGTTTTCGCCATATTACAATGGAATAATCCAAAACTGAGCACATGTTTTGCGATTTCGGCGGTCCCTCTAGTTTGACGGCCATACAGCTAGATGGCGCTACGCTCCCAGTCTGCTCCGACTTTAAGTACCTCGGTTCGCTTCTACAGTGTGATGGTGATATCGACCGTGATGTGAAAAACCGAATGAGCGCTGGGTGGATGAAATGGCGACAGGTCTCCGGAACAATATGCGATGGCAGAATGCCTCTTCGGTTGAAGGGCAAAATCTATAAGACCATTGTGAGGCATGTCGTCATGTATGGATCTGAATGTTGGGCGTTAAAGGTGACGGATGAAAAGAGACTGCATGTTACGGAGATGAGAATGTTAAGATGGATGTGTGGTGTGACGAAAATGGGCAGAATAAGAAATGAGTATATTAGAGGAAGCCTGAAAGTTGCCCCATCATCGACAAATTGAGATCCCATCGCCTTGCGTGGTATAGGCATATTATGCGGAGGGATGACAGTCATGTGACCAAAATAGTGTTAGGTATGAACGTGGAGGGATGGAAGAAACGAGGTAGGCCAAGGAAAAGGTGGATGGACTGTGTGAGAGAGGATATGAAGAGGAAGGAAGTAAGTGACGAGATGACGAGTGACAGGGAGGTATGGAAGAAAAGGACATGCTGCGCCGACCCCAAATAAATGGGATAAGGGCAAGAAAGGTGCAAAAGTGTAAACATATTTTTGGCGTCGTCTGTACATCGCTAAATTCGTTGTTGGTAATAATAGCTTATTTTTATATTGCGTTCTTGTTTTGTCAGTGTCTTTTTTTAAACACGGCCTTTTCATTTTGAAGCGTTTGTGGCACGTGCGTGACTAAACAATGGGCATTGTTGGACCAATGGGTCTTAAGATAAGATTCGTTCTAGATTAGCGATTCGTACTATAACTGATCAGCAAGTAAGTGATCTAACTTATCTTTTATGTCTGTTACCCACTCACCATTCAACATTAAACACATCATTATCATAAATTTAAGAGTTAGACTCATGTCGGTGTAGCTCCCTCCATCTGACTCTATCTAGGGCCGCCTAAAACATCACAAATGAAGAAGTGCTGAGCAGAGTGGGAGATAGATGAACGATAGAGAATAGGAGAGGGAAAATGATTGGTCACCTTATACGACATGACGCTTTTATTAATAACTCATGGAAGGAAAGGTAGAAGGCAAGCGAAGACGGGGAAGACCAAGGATAAGTTACATGAAACAAATAAAAGAAAAACTAGCAGTCAACATTAAACTACTCAATCCATTTTGATTAATTTTGATGGGTCTCTATTGGTTTCCATAAAATTTTTGGTCCGATTTTCTCAGTCCATACCATTTTCCAGCATAATTTTTATTAGTCATATTGTCGTAAGTCATAATATTAAACAATATAAATTGGTGACCCGATTTTTGTTAGTCATCATTATTGTTAGTCATAAAATTGGTTAGTCATAACATGCAATGTCCAGATGGTATGCCATTTCATATTATTGAAGGCAATAAACTTGCTTATTATAATTGTTGTAAGGTCTTTTTTCGCAGGTCATAATGATGGGTAGTCACCTGGCTAGTTAGGCATAACATTTAATGTCGTGGTGGTGTCAGACTTCATACTGTTAAAATTAATAATTATAGGAAGGTATAAAAATACTGTTCAGAAAAAAAGATACCTACGCACAAAAAGTTAACTACAGAATGTTACTGAACGCGTTCTTGCAGATGCCGTAGTTGCACTTCGTCTGGTAGCAGTTCTTTTTTCTGATAGACCGCCAGCATGTCGACGACGCCTGGCTCATACTTCCGCTCTAAGGAACACAAGTGAACCCTTTTTTTTTTTTTTTTTTTTTTTACGTTGGGGGAATGCATTGATGCACCGTCCGCCCAGTCGGAGGGGGACCGGACGGGTGTGTGGGACTCCTGGACAGAAGGTCCAGACTACCCACTAAACCCCCAACGATTGTCCAGCCATTTTCGCTTACAAGGAGGGTCAAAGGTTCGCTTACGCATGCAACTTTGACCCTCGCGACTAGCCCGCTTTACAGGCCTGGCCAGGGAGAGCGCCCCGGGACAATTTTAGGCGCTTCAGACCCGTGGACTTTTGGTAAGCTAGGGTCCCCTAACCCTGCAACCTGGTCCACTACGGCGGGGGGAGCAAGTGCGCATAACGCCGACGTGCGCGCCCTGCTCTACGTCTGCGGATATGGGGAGCGGAAGGGTCGTCCTCCCGCGCTCTTTCCGCAGCCTCCTTCTGCGCCATTACGGAATTGCAGAAGGAGGTCATTGCTTCCCATGACCTCTCGCTGTCAAGCATCTTAGATACAATGGTTGGCAGCGAGAGGTCCCCACCCAATACATCGGACAAATTATGCCGCTGCGGCCCCCACGCCGAGCATACCTCCACTGTGTGGCACACATCGTCTACTGCTGCGCCACACCCGTGGCAGCGGGGACACAAGTGAACCTAATCTAACCCATAAACAATAATTTGAGTTAATTAAAATACAAAATGAATTATTTTAACCTAACCTTACCGCCAGCGTGTCGACGTCACCCCGCTTCGCGGGGTGCCTATTTCCCCTCTGAGGGACAGAAGTGAACCCTAACCTAACCTTACCGCCAGCGTGTCGACGTCACCCCGCTTCGCGGGGTGCCTATTTCCGCTCTGAGGGACAGAAGTGAACCCTAACCTAACCTACTTAAAATACAATTATTAAGGCTGTCGTTTTATTATTAATATTATTTTGGTAAAATTTCATAACCCATGCAAATGTGATTTTTGTCTATTTATGGTTTGCCAAAAAATTAACTTGACTAAATGTTTATTGTCTAATGTGTTTTTGCCTTATAAAAGCATTTGCTAAAATACCAAATAATTTTATATAATTTGTTCGTAATAATATTTTGCTGAATGAAAATTTGACGTAATGAAAATATTCGTATTAAAATTTTGCATTGGCAAACAAAATGGTTGCTAAAATTTGTTTGGGAAATGAAATTTGACCAAAATAAATTTGGTAAAACGGCACGATTCCAACAAAATATATTATATATGTTAAGTACAATACTTATTCTTTGTTTCATTCTCCTATTTCCACTCTGAGGGACACAAGGTAACTAACGGACCTACCCAAGTGCTTGTACGAGTCAGTATAGGTTTTTTGTAATGGTAAAAACGTAAACGTAACGTATGGTAAACGTTTTCGTCACTGAACCGTAATATTTGACCGCGAGTGTATTTAATATATTTTTGCAAGCAAGTTTTTCCGCTCTCTTTAAAAAACAATAACCTTAAAGACGAAAGCGGGAGCGAAGCTCCCGCTTTCGTCTTCTAACCTATCCGCGATCCAAGTCGGTTTTGCCATTAAGTCCCTGTTCCCTACTGCCTACGTTCCCCCCATTCAAATGTATGTCTGGAAATATTTCTGCGTAATTATCTATATGCCTATGGATATTATAGATATGATTTGGTAGACGTTACTCACTTTAGGCATTAAAACGATATGAATAACAACAATTTAGTACGTTAAAATATATGTCTCATGTGTTTCTGAATAATGATCGATATACCTTTGAACATTTTAGTGAGCGATTTTATGACTTTTGTGATTATAGTATTTAATATTATAGATAATTAATGTTAGAACTATTAAGCCTTATGCTTAACAAAAATTATGACCCGTGATGTTTATGTGTATAAATTTTATGGATATCAACTTCTGACCATCGAAATTCGGAACAACAAAATTATGGGAACCAAAGGGCACCCAATTTTGATATAGAGATAGGTTGGATTCTGGCTTCTTTATTTTATAAAATGTCCTGTGGTAGGAAGATTACCCTTCATTGCCTCCTTTCCCTTCCCTCTTCCCGCGTAGGATTCGGTCTGTATCAATTATGACACATATGCCGCTATTGGAATGTGAAAAGTCGAGTCAAATTAGTCAGTCCCATGCGATATACACTGCATCTGCCTGTGTTCATGTCAGTTACAGCGTAATTGTACGTGGTCGAACCCCGGATCCCTCGGCACCAAATAATTGGTTTAAACTCGTAAAGCGTGAAAAAAGAAGGTTCATTAATGGATATGAACCTTTTTGAGAATGACTGAGCAAGGTGGCAATTATGTTGCCATACGTTTTGATGTTTCAAACCCTTGTTTTCGTTCGGGATAAACTGCGGCAAATATAAACTCGTTTATTTGCAGTTATTACAACAAACATAATTTACTTTGAAAACAAAGTTTGAACCGACTTTAATTTAGTACTCCGCCAAGCCACATGTTTAAACCACATTTTCTTTCCACTTTACTAGATAAACTGCTTTCCGAGAGTAAATACGTTGATTATTAGAAACGAAAACCACAATCACTGTATGTGGGCCCGATAATATTTGAAGAGTTCCGTCGAATTGGCACACTTAACGTTTAGCACTTCATTAGTTGCTATTTCAACGGAATCATATCAGAATCTGTAACGTACTTTTATAGTTTTAAGTACGAGTTCCATAAGTCATCTGTGGTCGTCATCATCAGTTCCACTTTTGTGATTTCCGGGTGTAAATACGAGTACACTAGTTATAATAGAAAATACCGAAATCACTACACGCGTGCTTAATATAATTGAAGAGTCCCCTCAATTCCTCATGGATCCCATCATCTAACTGGATTTTTGAAAGAATGGGACCGACTTGGAAGAAAATACAGCCTAACAAAAAAAAATACGAATCGGCTCGTAGGTAAATGACGGAGTTTTATTTATTTATTCGTATGGCTAAATTCTGTAATGGCTAATTACTTTCAAAACAAAGTTTTAACAGACTTCAAATCAGTAGCCAAATTGCTTCAAGTTTGCCTATAAAATTTGAAGAGTTCCCTCGATTTCTCCAGGATCCCATCATCAGAACTGGATTTTGGTGACAACGGGACCAATCTGGAAGTAAATGCTTTCAAACAAAGATTTTTTTTTAAATCTGTTCATAAATTACCGAGATATCGCGTAACATACACACATAAAAAAACAGACGAATTGAGAACCTTCTCCTTTTTTGAAGTCGGTTAAAAAACAACTGAATTGTTTTATCAGTAAGTATAAAACAAAGTCGCTTCTCGCTGTCTGTCCCTATGTTTGCTTAGATCTTTAAAACTACGCAACGGATTTTGGTGCGGATTTTTTTAGATCAAGATTCAAGAGAAAGGTTTATATTATAAATAAATAAATAAATATTTGCGGACAATCTTACACAAATCAACCTAGTCCCAAACTAAGCAAAGCTTGTACTATGGGTACTAGACGACGATATAGATACTTATATAGAGAAATAAATACTTAAATACATAGAAAACATCCATGACTCAGGAACAAATATTCGTGCTCATCACACAAATAAATGCCCATACCGGGATTCGAACCCAGGACCTCTTGCTTCGTAGGCAGGGTCACTACCAACTAGGCTAAAGCGGTGTATAATACATACCGGTGCGGTCGCTAGTGTTGCCACATTAGACTTCTAAATTGTATATATTTATTATGGTTGCTTCGCGAAATGAGCCACTGCTCTCGCTACGTAATTTATCTGGTAATAGCCTTATTAGCATCTATAATTTATCTTGTACTGTACAAGCATTATTATTTTAGCTAGTACTACCCGCAACTTCATTCTCCTGACTCATGAGAGTCAGTATCGAGATGACTTCAACATCGTCTTCCTAGAGGATAATAAAATATATTTAATTCAGGTTATTGAGCGAGCGAACAAAAAGCGAACCGTTTCCGGCTGTCTCCTCTACAAATTGCATTTCAGGTTCAATAGTTATACAATTTTTTTATTCAGATCTTAGAAATTAAAAAAAAATGCAAAAAAGACAGACTGTCGAGTTTTATAGTACCCCTAGTAAACTATCTATTTGTATAAATACTGCGTTGCCCCACAAAACAGTAGTACCTAGTACCTAACAGTTTGACTGTGGGAACGGCAGAAATAATGTATGCTACGTATCCCAGATTTCATGTAAATCCAGTATTTTTAATATTATATGGTTCAGTAACCAATTAACATCAAACATACTAACTTTCACATTGAATAGGATTTGACACCAAATGCGTAAGTAGTTTGTTAATCTCAAGTGAGACGTACTGACGAAGAGTAGATAAGAAAAGTGAAAAGCCCCCCCGCTCCCGTTTTTTGGAAAGTCTAAATTAAACCCAAACTTTGTACTTTCTGGATGCTACATTAGCATCCAGAAAGTACAAAGTTTGGATTATGAAAGCTTATAAAATATGCTATAACTCGTTCTAACATTGTAATTCAATGTATTGATACGTTTCAGAGCAATTGAGCGCTTTTCAAAAAAAGTGTACAAAACAATTTTTTTTTTCAGAATTTTTTTTTTGTTTTTCTTACTCAGAATCTTTGATACTATCGATCCTCATACAAGAAAAAAAGTGTCCTAAATATTCCATTCCAGATCGTCACATTTTTGGATGCAGTCTTTTTTGTTAGGTACGCACTGGAAGAAAAACTTACATAGTAAAATCTGGGAAACTTTTTTTCTTGTATGAGGATCGATAGAATCAGCGATTCTGAGTAAGAAAAACCAAAAAAAAAAGAATTCTGAAAAAAAAGAAGTGTTGTACACTTTTTTTTAAAAACGCCCAATTTCAATTCCCAAATATCTAATGTTAGCAGGCTTTTCACTTTTCTTCCCTACAATTTTGCAAATACCTCTTCAATTTATATGGCATCACAATGTTGGCAAGAAATATAGCATATTTGTTTAGCTTTTACATGATATAACACACGTTTATTATACTAGGTTCCGGTAATATTATCACTTTTCAAAAAACCTCCGCGGCAATGAAGATTATGTCATTACTGATGAACTAGACACTATCTCTCTGCAGTTTTACGGTGCACATAACATATTTAACAACATACTAAAAGTTCGTGCTGGTTTCTGGAAAATTGTAATTTCGATATAATTTTGTAGGAAAAACTCTCTTTGCGTTGTTGGGTTTTTGAGCACAATTTTCCCAATTTTGCTCTTGTTTTAAAATAAATAACTAAAATGTAAAGCTGAAATACTAGATATCATTTGTGTAATACATTACATTAGTGTATCTTTTCTAGTTTTGCCGCAAAGTCTGAAAGTCCTTGGATTTTTCTTTGATGTTTTTATACCTTTGCTAATAGTACTTAAACTAGCGTATATATGGAAGTATAATGTTTGAATGAACTATTGTCAATTTATTCAGCTTTCATTTGGTACCCAATTTGTGTAAGTACGTTGCATAGGTTGGGTGTAATTTAAACTTTTCCAAACGCAGCCGCGGCGTTTTTGATGACGTCATTACAGGGGAGACAGACTCCTTAGAGATTGTCTCCCAGCAGTTTTGGAATTCAGAAGACATTCCTAACAACATACTCAAATATGGTGCCGGTATCCGGAAGTGAAGTATTTGTTCGACGGAATCCCCTAACATCACTTAACGAAACGAGGCGGGGTATATTTTGACTTTCCATAAGTTTCCAATGTTAATTTGGTGTGAGGACCTTCGCGAATTTCGTTTCGTTCGCCTCATTAGCAACTATTAAAGCAGATTACTTTGCTACGGAGTTTTAAATGAAATCATTAGGAGTGCGACAACAGCTCGTGGCTGTTTTAAATTGGACAATGTTGTTATATAAGAGAGTTTATTCATTAAAATATTATATTCTAGACCATAGTTCCAACTGTGACAAGTGATTATTGAGGCCGGTGACTTCACTGTATAACACTTTTTCTATCAAGTATGCAAGTGCGAAAGGGAGTTTTCCCAATAGGATTTCTATACTGCCCTTTGGTTACTTAATATAGTCTACGTTGAATATTATATTCCGAGTCGTTTCTGGTGCAAAGGTGGTATTTAGCCATTCAACAGGGTAATGTGGCAAGCATAATGGGCACATTTGCACCAGAGGCGACCAGTGGACCAATTTTTGACTTTCGAGCGCTCGACTCTTTTACTCGAAAACGGTCATAAATTATGGAATTCTATTTTGAAATAGACATAGAAAATTTAAAAACGAGTGCTATCCACCACTCGTATTTAATTCAATCTGTAGAGAGTAAGTGCCAGCAATTTTGACACTAGAATCGTATTTACTTTTATTTATACGTATTAACTTTCCATCGATATAATTGATTACGAGTGGTCAATACCACTCGCTTTTCAATTTTCTATCGCTATTTCAAAACAGCATTTCGTAATTTTTGTCAGTTTTCGAGTGAAAGATTCGAGCGCTCGAAAGTCAAAAATCGGTCCCCTGGGTTATTTGACTAGTTATTTATATACCTTTTTCATAAAATAATTTAATAATAAATATTTAACTTTAGTGAACTTATAACGTGTCATAAAAATATAGTTAGGTAGTTATTTGATTATGATTATAAATTGTATAATTTTCAATAAAAAGGTTTTATATATATTGAATATTAGATAGTTATCCTTATTCATAAAACTTAAAATGCCTCTGCTAAATAGGTCAAAGTGACAGATAAAAACAAACGAGTTTTAACGCCATTTTAGTTAAAATAGGCTTGTAGAATGTTTATGTATACGGCCGTTAGTGATTAACGTCTATATGCGCACGCGAGTAACCTGCGCGGCTATCACAAAACAGCGCGCGAGATCTCTAGAATTTTCTCGCACGTCTCTTTCTAAGATTTCTAATAAGAGAGAGACGGATAGTGCGAGAAAAACCGAGAGAACACGCGCGCCGCAAAGACGTCGATTTGACCGATTTAGGCGGCCAAAACTATTTTATGGTTCAAACAGTTAATGAAAAAATCATAGTTTTACATAAATGCCATTTTTTTATCAATTAAAATTATACAATAAAAAAAACTAAATTTAATGAAACTTGTTAAGAAAATAATTAATATCTTAGTCGTAAAATATATTATCTTACATGTATATTTAAATTAGAAACAAAAAAATATATCTAAAACAAATATAAAGCCAGTTTATAAAACAATTGGAAAAAAAAGAATGTTTACTGCTAATCTTTTGGCGGTTAATTCTTGCATAATAATTTACTTGAATATGTAAATTATTTATGATAAAAAAATTACGATGATGATATTCGATGATATATAACAAAATAACGATTGAAAATCAATATATATGAAAAAAAAAAGTTTATTGTGAAGGGTCATATTTAACAAGCTCCAAATCAGTAATAAATGGCATAAATATTAGACTGTGTTAACTTAAAATATTGCTTTTTACCTTGGTTACTGGAATCCATTACAATCACTACTTGAAAATTAATAGAAAAATAAATATTCACTTTCGAAAACTTGTAATTTTAAGAGTCCCGCGAACAATAATGTACGCAATTGGTGATAGTCAAACTTCGGCTGCCTCCTGTGCATCTCACACTCATTAATGAAAACTAGTAGGGGTAGTATAATGTACCTAGGTCCATTAGCTATCTCCACGTGTTAATTGTTTATCTCTATAGTGATTTATAAAAATCGACTTTTGGCCGCCTAAATCGGTCTAATCGACATCTGTGCGGCGCCGTCTTGTGATAACCGTGCTGGAATTGGTACCGTAACCTCTAACCATGAGGCGCGCCGTCAAAACAGTATCATGGTTTGAATTGAACGCCGGATTTGCCAACAACCATATTTGAAATCGTAATATTCGTTACACGCTGAAGCCACAAAATACACCGCTTAAATATTTTGCTAACGTGATTTACTGGTCTGCTGCTGAGAAATATGTGAGAAAGTTGCCGCTTTAATCATAGTGCAGACGGCGGGAGTGCAGAAACAAGTGACTTTGAAGATCAAAGCGCTCTTAACGATCTGACTTGCAATGGTTATGACACGCTAATTCCTCGTAGGAAACGAGTTCCATACGGATTGCCATCTTTAATAATATATGTTTAGACAAAATGTTTAACATAAGCTAACCTAACAAATGCACAATTACGTCAGAAGGTAGGTATACTGTTTGAAAGTAATTGTAGGTAATCGTTCTAAACCTTCCGTTATGTTCTATACACAATCTTTTTTTTTTGCTCTAAGACATTGCACACTCAATGAAAACGGGTACACTTTGAATTGATCCGTGTTAAATGTAGGTAGGTATACTAAACATACACATGTCTGTCAACATTTCAATTGTGTGCATATCTACTAGAGGGATTTAGCCCACCAGCCTACCTTTTTAGTAGGTACTACACAGAAAAACAAGAAGTTCATCGCAGTTTGCGTTGGATAAAAACACAGAGGATTCAGCATTTGATTAAAACATTTAGGTATTTACTTGGCTTTCGTTTTATTACCATGTCTATCCAAATAACGAACACCTCATGGGACGCGAGCGGCGCGCTTCGGAACGGCCAAAACGGGTTTTCCACTGCTACATTTATCTTTCTCAGTGTCAACCGCCTTCATATTTGGTTAAATTAAATAAGTATTCATTGAATAAGATGAAACCGTGTCTATATTTATGAACTTGGGTTCTGTTCTGACTCTTCATCGCCAACGTAGCTAACTAGTAAGACACTTTATTTCAATCTGGATATACTACTGGATACCTAGTACAGTGAAGTGTAAAAACATGGGTGCATACTACTTACCCATAAATATGTCCCATCGCTCTAATGTCAGCGGATTAAGGTTTCGGTAGGTACATATTTCATCATCATCATCATCATATCAGCTGAAAGACGTCCACTGCTGGACATAGGCCTCTCCCAAAGAGTGCCAAAATGACCGGTCCTGCGCCATCCGCATCCAGCGGACTCCCGCGACCTTTACCAGGTCATCAGTCCACCTTGTGGGCCCTACCCACGCCGCGCCTTCCGGTACGTGGCCGCCACTCGAGAACCTTTCCGCACCAACAGCCATCGGTTCTATGTGCAATGTGCCCCGCCCACTGCCACTTAAGTTTAGCGATTCGGAGTAGGAGGGCTACTTATATCGGTTACCTTGGTTCTGCTGTGGATAGCCTCATTTCTGACAAGATCACACAGATAAACTTCCAACATAGCCCTCTCTATTGCCCTTTGGGTGACTTTGAGCCTTCTTATGAGGCCGTAAGCGACCACGTTTCAGTGCCATATGTCATCACTGGCAACACACACTGGTCAACGACTCTCGGTACATATTTATGAGAGGATTAAATCGATGTAACATATTTTTGCAATGGACTGTATCACAGAGTAAAAAAAAAAACTTATGTATGAAATATCATTAGATATTTTAACAGTGCTTTTTTGGCTGAAGGAAAATATCGTGAAGAGGTCTAGTTCTAAATTTCGCGCCTTTTTCTTGTGTTACGACTCGATGGTCAGACTCTAGATATACGTATGCTATCATGTGTCGCCAGTATAGGCTGTTTGATTTATATTGTGCACGACAGCTGAGAACATGATCAATGGTTATTGGTTTATTTACTACAAACATATCTGTCGAGTGAAAGAAAATAAAGGAAACCTAGCGCTGGGATAAGATAAACACCTGGGCTAGGCAAACACTATGTAACAAGTATGGATGGACTGTTTGTCTTACCTTTCTTAATAAGACATATCAACCCACACGGGTGCAATTCATTTTAATCATTCACAAGACTCCTTAACATAGATGGCCATGGTCTGTAATCCCGACGCTGACTCAGCAAATGTATGCAGATTCTTCGCGATGTTTGTCTTCATAGAAAAACTATTGGTAAATCTTCTTTATCCTCGCCTTATCCTATTTCAGTTGGGGTCGGCTCTACTAATCATGTTTCGCCAGGACATTCTGTCCTGGGTCGTCTGTGGGTCTATTTGGGCTGCACGTAAGTCCTTGTCAACAACTGATTGCCATGTGAGTCGGGGTCTGCCACGGCCTCTTGGACCAGCTTCCAAGTTAAGCACACTTCGTGTCATATGGTCATGTGGTCTTCTCATGACGTGCCCGTACCACCTCAATCTACATTCGAGCAGTTTTTCCGGGATTGGTCCCACTCTGCATGTGCCGCGAATGTGATCGTTGCGTACTTGGTCAAGGAGCGTCACTCCTCCTGACCACCTGAGCATCTTCATCTCTGCTACATGCATCTGATGTTCCTGCTGCTTTTTCAGTGGCCAGCATTCCGAGCCATACGTTGGTCTGACGGCAGCTTTGTAGAGCTATTGGTAAATATCAACCTATAATAAAGCTCGTAATGAGATCAAGATAATGATGATGATCTTAAGTATCCATTGTATTTTGACACAGTTATTAGTGTTTTTTATAATTTTTTTGGGGTTCCTGCACGTTCTCCTTAAAAGCACTCGAGATACAGAACAGATTCAAAGTTTTAAACACAGTTACAAATTTTACCGCTAGTAGAGTGAAGATATTTATAATCTCTACAGCTACATTATCATAGCAGGTATTTTCGGTTTATCTCTTTCACATCCCACTCACATTGTGATGCTTCACGCGTTCCTTCCAACACGTCCAACATTGAAGTTTGTTTGCGATCGGAAGCAACGGACATGAATATACCTCCAGGCTTGCAGGCGCAGCTGTAGTGGACTGACACTTGGGAGCGATCCGTTATCCGGCATCGCATGGGATAATTATTTACCTCTGTCGATAACCGGTACAATACTCGTTCAAGAGGCGATTTAGGAATATTGGAACGGCGGTGAATGCCTAGAGTATAATGTAAATTGCGTCCAGAATCCCTGAACATTTTGGGTCTGCTTATACATAGTAGGTTAGGGAAATTGGAGTGTAAATAAACAGCAACATACTTAACTGACCACTGGTAAAGCTTTTTCGCATTACTCGACCAAAAACTAGTTTGGTTTACAGAGCTGTGCCAGTAGGTACATCATCATCATCATTGGCCTTGTACATCTATGATAAGATGATTTAAACAGCGTCTATGTCAAGGTGGTGCGGCATTTACGCACATGACTCGTAAGGCCGATACGGGAGCGACAGGCCCGACCGCATAATTGACAAGTAAAAGTTGTGCACGATGATATAGGGAGGACAGCAGCAAGCTGGTGTCTCTGTTCTCGTCGGAACGACAGAAGATCGAACCAAGCTGCATCATGCGCAACCATACCTTCGCCCAGGGTCTTCCTCCAGTGGTTTCGGTCCCCAGATTCCAGTTCCCATTTGGTTGGGTCAATCTTAAAGGACAACATGTCTCGTTTTGCGCTGTCCTTAAAACGAAGCATTGGTCGCCCTACTGGTCGTTTCGCATGGGCTATTTCGCTCAGGAGAGTTATACGTGGCAAACGAGAGGGCTCCATCCTTTGCACGTGCCCCAGCCAGCGAAGACGTCTTTGCTTCAAGATAGCAATAATGCTGGGTAAACGTGCGATGCTAAGCACCCTCTCGTTTGTAACTCGATCCTTCCATGAGATCCCTAGAATACGCCGAAGACATCGCATATGGAAGTTGTTCAATTTCCGCTCCTGTTTAGCATACGATGTCCAAGTTTCAGCACCGTACAAGAGTATGGACAAGATGCATGTCTGGTACACGATCATCTTCGTATTTACAGTTAGGTGTTTGTTATCCCATACCCTTGTACTGAGTTTCCCAAACATCGTGGATGCTTTGCCAATGCGGACGTTGATCTCTACGTCCAGTGAGAGGTTGTTTGACACGGTGGACCCAAGGTAGCAGAAATTTTCTACAACTTCCAGAGGCATATTATCTAACAGTATTGTTGGGTGTAGGTTCAGGCCTTGAGCCATTACAACGGTCTTCTTGGCGTTAATTGACATGGAAAATAGCTTACATGCTGCATTAAACTTGTCCACAACTCTCTGTAGCTCCTCCGGCGATGTTGCAACAAAAGCGGCATCATCGGCGAACAGCAAACTATCAACGTGAAAATCCTTACGATATTTTTGAGATTTTAAGAGTGTAATGTTGAAAAGTTTACCGTCAGCTCTGGTATGGAGGTGTATGCCTTGAGTGGTATCGCCGAAAGCAACTTTTAGGAGTATGGAGAAGAATATACCAAACAATGTGGGCGCCAATACGCAACCTTGCCGCACTCCTCTACACATTTGGAATGGATTTGAGGTTTTACCGTTATGGACAACCGAGCCCTGCATGCCTAAATGGAAAAGTTTGATCAGGTTTAACAGCTTTGGCGGACAACCAATAATCTGCAGAATTGTGTAAAGTCCTTCCCTACTGACGGTATCGAAGGCTTTATTTAAGTCAACAAATGCCACCAGCAGGGGAGTTTTCTGTTCTCTGCACTTTTCCTGGAGTTGTCGCAAAGTGAAGATCATGTCGGTGGTGGAGCGCTGAGCACGAAAACCGCATTGAGACTCAGGATACACGCGATCTGCTAGTTTTTGTAGCTTAGCCAAGATGATACGGCCAAGCAGCTTCCCGGCAATGCTCAACAAAGAGATTCCGCGGTATGAGTCACAATTGCCGCGGTCACCCTTTCCCTTATAAATTGTAACAATATTAGCATCGCGCATATCCTGAGGAATGTATTCCTCGTTCCAGCATTTTGCAAAGAAATTACAGAGGATAGGAGCCACACACTGCAATTTAACGATCTCAGCAAGTATACCATCACTACCGGGGCTCTTTCCCACTTTAAGTTGCCTCACCGCGGTATGGAAATCATCGATAGTTGGAATATTATCGAGTTCATTCCACACCGGGAATTTGGGGAGCGATTCTAGTGGCTCTGCCTGTATTCCGACGGGTTGGGAATATAGTTGCGTGTAGTGCTCTACCCAGCGCATTAGTTGGCGTTCTGAGTCTGTTATAACAGCGCCGTCTGCTTCTTTGAGAAGCGCTGTTTTTGTTGGAATGGGACCGAGAACTTTCTTTATACCTGAATACACTCCGGCAAAATTACCGGTAGATGCACTTGCTTGAATACTTTTACATAAATCAAGAAAGTACGTATTTGCACAGTAGCGGGCATTTCTTTGCAGATCGGATTTAGCTCTGACCAATTCTTCGCGTGTTCTATCACTAGGACTGAGGCGATTATGTAACGCTGCGTCTCTTTTGGCGTTAAGGAGTGGCTGAAGATGTTCTCTATTTTGTTGGAACCAGTCATATGTAGTTGGCTTCTTATACCCAAAAGCCTCAGCTGCGGTATCAGTAAGAAGACATTTCAGCACATGCCATTCTTGACTGGCGCTCATATTCACGTCCCAGCCAGCTGTCTGTTCACCGATTAGATTTTTGTAGGATTCAACCATTTCGGTGCTTCTTGAAGTTGGAACATTTAACTTTTTCCGACCGGCATGTTGAGCAGAGTGAATCTTTTTGGCGGAAAAGGCGGCTGTAGTAACAACAAGCGAGTGATCGGTGTCACAGTCTGCGCTGTGAAATGTGCGTGTATGAAGTATGTCACGTAGGTCTTTTTTCCTGGTAAGGGTGACGTCTAGCTGGTGCCAGTGACCAGATCGAGGATGTTTCCACGACACTTTTCGCATGAATTTGCCCTTGAAGTAGGTGTTAGTGACACAGAGCAGATTTTGAGAACAGAACTCCAAAAGCCTCTGTCCGTTCTCGTTAATATTGCCAACACCGTGACAACCCATGCACTCTGGCCAAGATGATTGGGACTGCCCTACCCGTGCATTAAAGTCGCCTAAGATCAGAAGCCGGTCACCTTTACGAACTTTGCGCACAGTTTCAGTTAGTAGTTCGTAGAACTGATCTTTAGATTCGGGAGGAGATGTCAGGTATATATATCATCAGTAGGTACAATCAGTGACATAAAGGCCTATCCATTTTTCAGCTCATTGCGTTGTAATAAGGTGAAAAGTGCTTACATATTTCTGTAGTCGACTTTAAAATACCGTTTATCGCTGTAGTGAGCATTGATATCCTAGTAATTAGCCTAAAAAGTTATAATGAAGTGCAAAAATATCATTAAAGTCTGAAAAGAATACGTAAAGACGATTGACTCCGAAATAGTAAAATTAATGCTACTTTGATACTGGATATCGTGGTAAATTTCAAATTTCAAATTCAAAATCATTTATTCAAAATAAATTCATGGCGAACCCTTTTTGAATGTCAAGTTTTACATACATCGTTTTATACAAGAGGTAACTTAAGTAACGGCATTGACATCTGTCCATATATCCTTATCTGGTAAATATTCGTCGAATCTGTAATAAGCTCTATTTTTCAAAGTTTAATTGAAAAAACAGCGTTTATAACGCCATTCCATTTCCTGATCAATCTGTGCATATGCAATAGCGTTAAGTGTACTTGTACCCTTTTTTACTATTCGTTTAAAAGCATCACGCGAACCATAGGAATCGATTTAAAGCATTATTTATTCAACAGCCCAATTGTTTAGAAACTGAAACCTGAACTGCAATGGAGGCAAGGCACCTATCACAAGACGGTACCGGGTCAGTGTGCTACAAATAAAACAGGGTTGACAATGCAAAATGCTACTTTCAATTCAATATCGAAATATAGAGCTAGGTTGTAGCGCTGCTATTCATCTTCACGTTTACTTTCGTGGAGAATACCTGCGAGCCAGATACAGTTCGCAGGAAAGCTCGGTTATTAAATTCAAAAAAATTCAATAGTTTTATTTCAGACCAAACAACTCTGTTAGCAATTATTATTATACATTTTAAAAACTGCGGTACTACTACTATTTATGTCAATAAGTCAAAGTAGTTCTGACCCGTTCGATCCAGTGCCACATTATGTTGCAGTTAAATTTACCAGCCAATACCATCAGAATGCCGTTTTGACTTTTATTTCCCTGCCGCGAACCATCAGCGACGTGGTTTTCTCTCGCATTGTGGCGTGAAAACAATCCGTGCGCGTCTCAGCAAACATTTCCGACGCACTGCACCACTTCGGGAGTCTCAACAGCTTTCTGAAGGCATTGTTGTACTGTATGCGTAGGGCGTTGTAGGCTCGTTTGGTATACCGAACCCACAGACCGCTAGAGTAAAAATTAAGATTGGCTATACTCTTTGAATAGCGGTATTTTATTCAATCGGTTATTTTTCATAATACTGGTGGATATGTGAATGATTATAGACTTACTTTGCCATTGACATCGGTGTCAGTTTAGTTCAGTCAGTTGTAACAGTTGTGTCATTACGCTTATTGTATTTTTTCGTCAAAAATCCTAAAAAAACGAATAAAAACGAAAATTTCATTAATTCCCAAAAAAATCATTTGATTTTTTCCAAAATTTTCAACGCTACACCTGAGGCCAGATCTTTGTATATTTAGGTAAGATTTTGTTTCCAGTTTTAATAGAAAAACAGATAAATAAAATACTTAAGTTAATTACTTGGCTAAGGTCTACGTCACTCAGCCAGCATTGTCTAATCGATCTATAATTGCCAGCGGACTCAGGCATTGTCCCTACTCCATACCAAATTGCCTCAGCTAACAATGCCTTCAATGAATTTTTAAATTTCATTTCGTAAATTTTCACTGCTTTCTTTTATGGCTGACTTCCGAATTAAGAAAGTTCGGTTCCGTACCGCGATGGAATATTTAAAGTTTAAGGCTTGTTAGTGTTTGCGAATGGGAGAAACTAAATCGATTGTGAATGAATTGAATGAATGATTTACAATTCGACATACTGAATATTTTATTCATTGAAGGGTCCAAAAGTAACAAAAGAATATAAGGCTTCTTTTGTTACTTTTGGACCCTTCAATGAATAAAATATTCAGTATGACGAATTGTGACCTCGTCGGTTTAATGCAACACTTCTACTTAAATAGGTACTACTCGTACTTACGGTTAATTCTTAGTGTAACAAATATTTCTATCCTAATTAAAAATCCGATTTTAATTTTAAAAGTACGGAATCGAATGCAATTTTTTTACGTTTAATTCTAATGTCCTGCCTTTATATCAGCAGAAAAGACTGAAATTGTTACTAAACTCTTAATAAGGTAAGCGTCCTAGCTCTCGAAGTGGCACTAGTGTATGACATGGACACTATATGTCAAAGTGACATCGTTTAAACTCGAATGAAGAAATAGTACATTACATCAGAGGCCGGGAAAACACGGATTTCCGGCCAAGTAGGTGTAGGATAGAGATATAAGGCCGGGAATCCGTTTTCACGCCGAGGCATGTATAGTGCTTTTCTCAAACATGCAATGAAATAAATAAAAAAAAAAAAATCAGCTGTTTGTAAAACCTGCCGCCATCTTTGACGCTGTCTGTCTGTATGAGGTTGGACGTTGAAACAAAAGAAAGTTACTTTGCAGGCCTAGGCCTGAAAAGTTATATGAAATCCCATTTCAGGCCGCTTCGAGATGCTGCGCCCGAAAAAGGATACTTCCGAGTCTATTATAAGGAACGTAAAGAGAATATTTCATTGCATGTTTGAGAAAAATCCTATTAGAATCGAATCCCATATTGCAAAATTGCTTTAACATAAAGTGCCCATGTCATAGACTAGTACAACTTCGAGGACTAGGTCGTTTACCATTATGGTTGGTAACCTAAAAATGTTAATTAAACCGACTGAGTAGGAATAACATTCAAATATCGACTTAACGAATACATATTCAATTTATTTGTAACTGTTACATTGCATGTACCATTTACATTTTTACAAATCATATCTGGTATTGGAATCTGACATGCTTCATTCACAAACCGTCGACACGCGCCCGTAGCAGGACACTCACATACTGTGCACGAGTTCTGTAATAAATTGGGGTAATCAGAACTTAGAGTTAGGCGACTTCATGACTTAGCGGGGCGGGATCGGTATGCGGTATTTTGTATTTGTCGTATAATTACTTGAGATTATTTGAATTGGCCGAATAGGGATGATGACTAAATTTTTTTTACAATGCCATTCGAACCAGTTTTTGGAGAGGAACAAATGTTTGAATGGGAGCAACTAACTACAATTAAAAAACATAAATACCCAAAAATTTAGACAAAAATTGACCTCGCTGGCGGTAGCCATAAACGCTTCATACTAATTCGTCAGGTACTACACTGACAGGCGAACAGCTATATACTCATGTTTCCTAGATCTATCCAAGGCATTTGACCTGGTTCACTATGACATCTTGTGGCAGAAGCTGGATGATCTGAAGATGCCAGCTGATATGAGTGGCATATTTAAGTACTGGTACCATAATCAGGTCAATGTCGTGAGATGGTCGGGTGCATGCTCGCAACCATATGGGCTTGAGTGTGGCGTGAGGCAGGGGGGGTTGACGTCACCCAAGCTATTCAACCTCTATGTGAATGCGCTTATAGAGGAGCTCAGCAACACCCGTGTCGGTTGTCACATAGACGAAGTGTGCGTTAACAACTTAAGCTACGCTGACGACATGGTGTTGCTGAGTGCCTCTGCGTGTGGACTTGCCAAGCTTATTTCCATCTGCGAGCGGTATGCCGCGAGCCATGGTCTAATTTACAATGTGAACAAGAGCGAATGCGTCGTCTTTGGGGTCAAGGGCAAATGCACACCAATGTTTCCACCTGTTAAATTAAATAGTCAACCACTGCGTATAGTTGAGCAGTTTAAATATTTGGGGCATTTGGTGACCACAGACCTTAAAGATGACGCAGATATTGAGCGCGAGCGCAGAGCGCTGTCCGTTCGAGCGAATATGATAGCCCGCAGGTTTGCTAACTGCTCAAAAGAAGTAAAACTTTCTCTTTTTAAAGCTTACTGTACTACCTTCTATACAGGCAGCCTGTGGGCAGATTATACATATAAACGGTATAGCGCTCTGCGCGTGCAGTTTAATAATGCGTTCAGGGTGCTGATGGGGCTGCCCAGATTCTGTAGCGCATCAGGGATGTTTGCAGAAGCGCGGGTAGACTGCTTCTACGCCACTATGCGCAAGCGAGCTACATCCCTGGTGCGCAGAGTGCGGGCTAGCTCCAACAGCATTCTGAGCATGATAGCGGACAGGATCGATGGCCTGTACATGAACAACTGCTGCATGATACATGCACGCAGAAATAAATAATAAAAATGATAATAATGATGTTAATAATATAATGTACTAACACTAGTTTAATAAGTAATACAATTGTTACTAACACCATGATCCCATGTTGGTCATAAATGAAGTATTTATTATTAATTGACACACAGGTATGAGGTCACACCTGTTATTTGTACTAATCGTTGTATGGAAAATCAAGTAAATTACTGTTTTGCTCGCGAAATACTGCGTTTAGGTACATAGTTGTATTACGATTATTTCTATAAAAGCGTAAGGATTCGATTGGTAACTTTACAATAAAAAAAATGCATATTTTTTCCAATCTTTTTATGATTTAAATTATCATTTATACTTAGTTACAATAATTTGATGGTTTACTATGTATTTAGCAACACTACGTTATCAATTTTAACATGAGGCATCATGCCTATTGTATCAAAGTAGTCCATTCAAAAAGCAACTCTACCGTCCAAGGTATAATATTCAAATTGCAATGACAGTTTTATAAAAAGTCGACCTCATCAAATAAGCAATCAATCTTACTGATGTCGCACAGATTTACTCACTTGTACCTATACTATCAGAGTTACATTTGAACATCAGTAATATCATGCGCGAAAGCGGAGCTTTGTGCTTGCTGTACTGTACTGTACTTACTACATTCGTACCGCCCCGATTCCGCACATATTAAGAGTCCGCAGTAAGCTCGATTCTCCATACAAACGTACCTACTTAGTTACGCTCCCGTTTTAAAACAACTAGCTAGTTTGCTCTGAAACTTTGTACTTAGAATAAGTTAAGTACCATCCAGGTCTATAATTAGTTTATGTAGCTTCACATACTAGTACCATAGTAAAAAAAATACAGCTATAAGTTTTTCATACAAAACTTGTTCTAGGCGTATTTCGTTTGCTTTGTAAACTGGAGCCATATAAACTAATTACATACCTATATATACCCCATGTCATTGTATATGCAAAGTTTCGTTACAATCCAATACGTAGTTTTAAATTGAGAACGAAACTCCGTTTGTATGGGAAGGTGAAATTCGGCCGAACATACTGCGGACTCATAATAATAGGCGCGCAGTTAACACTCGGTGCTGATTCGGCTGATAGTTAACACTGACAGCTTACTGATACCGTACCGCCACCGTACCGACAAATCAGGAAATCGCCTTATACTGGACGGCCTAGTACAGTCGTGTTTATTATTGTGAATTATCCCCGGTTCTGTCTCCTAATTGATTCGCAACGAAGCGGTGCCACTGGTGCCAGGCGCGCGGTTGACTTGCCCTTAGACGTATTAGGTAGGTACTAATGCGTTAACTGTATGGCTTACTTCCTTACGTTGTTACTTAGTATGACTTTGCAATCAGTGGCCAGCCTGTTAAAGGAATTTATAACGTTGCTCTTATAGACAAGGAAATGCACTTGTAAGTTCCAGAGATTTTCCTACCTGTAAAAAATTTTTTTGGTTGGAAATGATAATTTGGGAAACACAAAAAATCCAAAAAGTCATTAGTCCAAAAGCATGAACATTCCGAAATTTAAAAAAATCCCAATGTCATATCCCGCTAAATGAAAATGTTGATGACGCCAATATTTTACAAAAAATTAATATAATATAGGTTATTAGTAGGTATCGTATCTTGAGAAATCAAAAATTCCTTCAGCTGAACATGGTTTTCAAAATTAACCGGGTACAGCATAAATCATTCCGAAGAATGATTTGTCTGAAAGCATATTATTCCCTGAAATTCGGGAACAATATGCTTTCGAACAAATTCGGGATGATTTAATGTACCCGGTAATTTTAGTTTACTTTTTGCAAAGGTGTATACGCCATCACAGGACAGGATAGGTACAATATCGCGTATGTATCTATCTCTGCAAAAGGTCGCCGTATAACTACTATTAGGGCGTCACAACGTCTCATTATTTGGTTGTTTTCCTATGTTTGTACAATTGAGTACACTCAATGGGAAAGAAGGTATAGAGTGTGAAATGTTAGTATAACCGGTGGTCCCATTTACTTTCGTGCTCGCAAAATTTCACTGCCTATAAAAACTAAGGACTAACCCTTTTCGAGATAGAAAGGATCGATTAAATTTATGTTTATCGCCACAAAAGTAGGTGTCACAAAATAATATTGTGAATGTTCATTAATAATTGTTTAGACAAATAAAAAAGTTGGTATTACTCCAGTAACTATATACTCGTACATCCAGAGCTTGCGTCAAATCCGGTAGATCTGTTTTTTTGGAGACTTGTTTGCATTGCCATTGGGCCAACAATAATCTGAGATGTGGTGGATGTAATTAAGAAGTAGGTATTTAATTCTAGACAAACCTAGGTACAACACAAACGGGAATAGGCTGAAACGGTTTAGGAGCAATTTAAGCAGACGCTGCTACTTTTAAGTAACTTTCATTAGGGACCTACCTACAATCGTAACTTTTATTGATAAAAGCGGCTAATGCGAAAGGCTAACTTCGTTTTTTCGGGTATCTCTATCGCAGTTACAAATTTGTTTATTTGTGTATTTCTATCTCTATCGCACTTGCAAATTCGAGCGACAGAATTTTGCGGTAGAGCCGCTGCGCAGTTTTATCGCTGAATAGGAAAGATATATTTATATTCTGAACCTAGCTGGAGAGCGACGTATGTACGAGTAGGTATAGCCACGCATCGTTCAAACCAAACCCTCACACTCACACGAAATACCGCAAGAATTGGTCTCACATCCCCTATGTGAGAGTGGGTAGGGTTCGTACACTTTTTTGTCAGGCACCTAAAAAGACTGTTAATAATTTTATGATAAATTCAATTCTGATGTGATCTTTCTCAAAAATGGGAAACTTACGAAACTACCCGCCCGTGGGGTGGCTTTGTACACTATTCCTTTTTCCCAGGATTCATTGGATTTTCAGCTGTTTCACCTGTTTTAGTTACCTTTTAGGCATATCATACTGATGTGGTATTGTAAATATAATTACTCTTGATCTGCATTTTTTTTACTTAAATGGCATTCGTACAGTATCAAATTACATACATTTTGACTGTACGAAAGTCCCCAACCAACACGATCAGAAAAAAAAATCAAAATAAAAAATAAACGTAAAAGTAATCCCAAAACCATTGCTTACATATTAATCTCGAGCATCTAATTACAAACTATATAAAAAAACCGGCCAAGTGCGAGTTGGACTCGCGCACGAAGGGTTCCGTACCATTATCTATAAAAAACGGCAAAAAAATCACGTTTGTTGTATGGGAGCCCCCCTTAAAAAAAAATATTTTGTTTTTAGTATTTGTTGTTATAGCGGCAACATAAATATATAATCTGTGAAAATTTCATTTCTCTAGCTATCACGGTTCTTGAGATACAGCCTGGTGACAGACAGACGGACGGACGGACAGCGAAGTCTTAGTAATAGGGTCCCATTTTACTCTTTGAGTACGGAACCCTAAAAACGATTTAAACTTATTAGAGACAGACGCATTCAATGGAGAATCAAACATTTTTTTTTGGTCGTGAAATCACATAATAATTACTAGCTTTTGCCCGCGACTTCGTCTGCGTAAAACTCGTTTATATCGCAGCTCGATACAAACTTTCACCCTCCATTTCCCTTTAACGGGTAGATTCCGATATAAAAACTATCCTATGTCCTTCCTCGAGACTCAAACTATTTTTATCAACATTATCATCATCATAATATCAGCCGAAAGACGTCCACTGCTGGACATAGGCCTCCCCCAAAGAGTTCCAAAGTGACCAATCCTGCGCCAACCGCATCCAGCGGACTCCCGCGACCTTTACCAGATCATCAGTCCACCTTGTGGGGGCCTACCAACGCCGCGCCTACTAACTACCTCTATACCAAATTTTATCTAAATGGGTTGTATAGTAGCTCCATACAAATATTCACCCCCCATTTCACCCCCCTTAAGAGATGATTGCGGGGATAAAAACTATCCTATGTCTTTTTCTGGAACTCAAACTATCTGTTAACCAAATTTCATCTAAATGGGTCACTCAAATCCAAATTTTCACCCCTTAGGGGAGGTTTTTGGGGATAAAACTATCCCCAGGACTTCCAACTATCGCTATACCGTAAATGGGTTCCATCCAAATTTTCACCCCCATTTTACCCCCTTAGAGGATGATCTCCGGAATAAAAACTATCATATGTCCTTCCCCAGGACTCCAAACTATCGCTATACCGTAAATGGGTTCCATCCAATTTTTCACCCCCCATTTCACCTCCTTAGAGGATGATTTTGTCATTCTCCGGGACTCAAACTATCTCTATACCAAATTTCATCTAAATGGGCTACATACAAATTTTCACCCCCATTTCACCCCCTCAGGGGATGATTTCCGGAATAGAAACTATCATTATATGTCCTTTTATCAAAATGTGTCACAAACAAATTTCCACCTCCAAAACCCTTAGGGGATGATTTTCGGGATAAAACTATCCTATGTCCTTCCCCAGGACTCCATTGGTATCGCTATACCGTAAATGGGTTCAATCCAAATTTTCATCCACCATTTCTCACCCCCTTAGGGGATGATTTCCTCCTTTCATGTGTTCCGGAATAAAAATTATTCTATGTCCTTTCCCAGGACTCTACTTCTCTCTATACCAAGTTTCATCTAAATGGGTTCTATCCAAATCTTCAACCCTCATTTCACCACCTCAATTATTTGTCGGGATAAAAACTATGCATTGTCCTTCCCTGGGCCTCCTTCTATCTCCTTACCAAATTTCATCTAAATGGGTCTTATCCAAATTTTCACCCCCTATTTCATCTCTGAGGGGATGATTTTCGGGATTAAAACTATCCGTTGTCATACTCCGGGACTCAAACTATTTTTATACCAAATTTCATCTAAATGGGTTACATCTAAATTTTCACCCCAATTTCACCCCATTAGGGGATGATTTCTGGAATTTAAAACTATCATATGTCCTTTCCCAGGGGACTCAAACTATATTTCAACTAAATTTCATCAAAATGGGTCACAAACAAATTTTCACCCCCAATTACACACCCTTACGGTATCCCCTAAGGGGGTGTAATTGGGGTGTAATTTTCGGGATAAAACTATCATATGTCCTTCCCCAAGACTCCAACTCGCTATACCGTAAATGGGTTCCATCCAAATTTTCACCCCTCATTTCACCCCCTCAGGAGATGATTTTTCAGGATAAAAACTATGCATTGTCCTTCCCTGGGACTCCTTCTATCTCTATACTAAATTTTAACTTAATGGGATTTATCCAGATTTTCATCCCTGTTTCATCCCCTTGGGGGATGGTTTTCGGGATGCAAATTATCCATTGTCATTCTCCGAGATTCAAACTATATCTATACCAAATTTGATCTAAACGGAGTCCATGCAAAATTTCACCCCCCATTTCACCCCCTTAGAGGAAGATTTCCGGAATAAAAACTATCCGATGTCCTTTCCCAGATTTTAAACTACCTCTAAACCAAATTTTATCAAAATGGGTTACTTCCAAATTTTCACCCCTCCATTTTACCCCCTAAAGGGAAGATTTCCGGGATAAATCCTATGCTTTGACCTTTCCCGGGACTCAAACTATTTATATACCAAATTTCATACAAATCGGTGCAGCGGTTTAAGTAGCTCCATTCAAATTTCCACCCCCCCATTTCATCCTCTTAGGGGTTGATTTCGGGGATAAAAACTACCCTATGCTTCCCCAGGACTCAAACTATCTCTATACTAAATTTCATCTTAATCAGTTCAGCCGTTTTCACGTGATGCGCGGTCACATAAACAGACAAACAGATAAACTGACAAAATTTTTAAAAACTGTTGGAACGTGTTCTGTTATCGATTCTAAGAATCCCTAGCCAATTTTTTTTCGAATATCTTCCATGTACAGACTTTCGACCCTCTTCAGCTTTATTATATGTATAGATTTCTGGTGAAATCAGCTGCCGCACTGCCATCACTTTTTGAGGGTGGCCTATGCATATGAGCGGCAGTCACGCATACAAATATGAACGCTTCAGCATGCTGGATAGTCGAGCTATGACTACTGTACGAATGCTCCCTGTGTACGAATCCTACCCACTCCCCCCTACTTAGTATTTATTTGGTGTTCCGCTCAGAGACAGTACCACAGCTCGCAGGCCGTTACATTTATTAACTACCTAAGACCCGATCTGAGGTACTGAGCCTATTGGCGTAGCATTTTAATTATTTGGCTTGTTATGATTTATTTGCAAGTGGAAATTCGTGATCTATGCCTACCCTTCGGGAAATAGGCGTGATTGTATGTTTGTATGATTTATGGTTTTAACTGCAAATACCCTGAGGTATATTTTGCTGAATTTATACAGTGTGTGGTATTGGTATGTAATGAGAACAAAAGTCACCCTTTAGTGATTCCAGTATTTAAATAGTCCCTAAATACTTACGATTTTTGATTTTTTAACAATGGGTTGAAGCTTCTCAATTTGAAACGATAATAGCCAAATAGTTGTTGTGTTATGTGTAGTATTTTGTTAGATGGTAAACAGTGGTCATAACCATCATCAATAAGTAATTCATCACCATCCTACCGTTGCTGGTTTCGACCACGACGACCAGGGAAACACTGCCCATTGTGATCGCCGGTACTGATCATAAATGATGTATGGCAATATTATAGGAAATCATGAAATTACAAATTTATATTATGTTCCTTGTAAAATCGTCAATTTTCAGATTGACCCTTTCATGCGCTCTGCTCGAGGTACCCAATCAGAAATAAACTGCAATACTGAATTGGATTATTTCAAGAAAGGCTGAGCTGGATTGAAACGGACGTGAGCTGACATATTTCGTACGATTATTGCATTGGAAGTCTTAAATATACCTTTCAGTTTCCTTTGTCCGGGCTTTGCAATTGTCTAAACATAATCTAAGCACTTAAGCACTTGTACCAGAATAACACGTGATTAAGTAGGTTATACACGTGGACTTATAACCTCCGCATTTGAGTTTTTGACACTTTTATAGGAATTTACGTGTATTTACGACTAAGCTGTGTTATAAACAAACGAAGGACATGTGATGAGGGTCATGAGGGCCAGCCCATCAGGGCTCAATAAGACAATAAAGCGTATACTTATATAGCGTTAACCCCTGCCACACCTAAATACTAAATTTTTCATCGGTCTAATATTTTACTTTATTAATAATTAATTATAAAAACTACGCATCGATCAAATTACCTAAATAAAAATATTTTTTTTTCGCATAAATCGTTTTATCGGTCTATTTATTTATAGCAACAAGGCATTGTTTTACTTTTTTATAAAACTATTCTTTAGATTATAACCCTCTCAGTTACGGCTGGCTTATGGTATAGTTCGTAGCAATCTCGGTATGTTGCAAAAATTGGCCTTAGGGCCTTATCACACTTGCGATTTGCGAGCGAGTTGAAAGCGAAGCGAGCACGCAGCGAGTTCGTTGCGAGTGCGTAACGATCTCTCCGCGAGCGCGTAACGAGTTCAGCGCGAGCGCGTCACGATTACGCCGCGAGCGCACAACGTGTTTGCTGCGTACTCGCGGGAAAATCCCTACTCTATACCCGAAACTGGAATTCAAGACCAAAAAAACTACGACAATGTTGCCACTGCAATAAAATAATCGTGCAATAGTATATCCCTTTTTTCTAAAAATACACGCTGACATAATTTATTTATTGGTAATTTCAATTCTATAATTTAAAGAAGTAATTTTATTTACTTATTTTTACATAAATACAAGACTCTTTTATAAAAACTTAATCATCCCTAATTTTTGGTTGCAAAGCTGGTATTGCGCTTGTATCACTTCAGGTGTTAATAACATTTGGTAGAACATTTTTACTACATGTAAGTTATTAATAACCTATTTTTGCATACATTTAGCTAATTGCAGAATAATAGTGTGAAGCGTGCTTTATGGTTGTTATGGCCGCCATGACACCATAGATTTGATGATTGATTGGCTGAAGGAAAATAATGTCACATTTCCAGAGAATTTGGCCAAAGAGAAAGTGATGACAATTGTCGCAAAGGAGAAGCCTGCTCACAATAAATATGCAGTGGATGAGGTAGCAGCGGCACATAATGTCAAAATATTAAGATTGCCCCCTTACCACTGCGAATTGAACCCAATTGAGTTGCTATGGGCTCAGGTCAGGTGGGCATGTAGCCGGGGTGCTAGATCGGGTAACCTCCTCGAGTGTCTGGACTCTACCGATTCCTCTTGATTCGGTTGATCCGCAGGAATGGGTAGTGTCTTGGCCGGTGCGCTCTGGAGACAACGGCAAGTGATAATTTAGTGAACCCTAAGTTATCGCTTGCTGGTGTTACCAATAACCCGACACGGGGGGGTCGGGGGGTTCCGCCCAGGGAATCGCAAGATTCCCCAGGTGCGGCTTGAGGGAGAGGCCATTGCCGTTTGCCTCTATAATAAATAACGGACCCTGAACCCTGACAAATCCTCTGCTATCAGAGGATTCATGTTAGGCGCGGGGGCTGCAACCGTCAGGCCGGGACCGAGTAAAAGAAGAGAAAACCTCTATAAAAAGTTACAAGGGGACCTGAGAAGGTGAATCCGAGGTCTATCACCCTCTCCCGGCGCAGAGGTCCTTTGGTCGGGTCGGGAAGCGTGTGGTGTCGCCCTGCACGCTTACGACGGGAGGGGGGGCTTTTGCCTCAGTAGTGAGGGCAGCTGCGGCTGTTGCCGAGGGGCGTCGTGGTGAAATGTTCGCGATCCCATGACGCCCCTACTACACGGCAGAGAGGGCATACCTTGGTGGTTTTAGACGGTAGTCCGGGGGGTTCCCGGGAGCCCGTCATACCCATCCTAGTTCCTCGGCTAGGTGGGATGCGTAAAGGCATTTCCCCAAGTAAAAAAAAAAAAAAAAAAAAAGGTGGGCATGTAGCCAAGAATAATAAAACATTTAAAATGGCAGAGGTCAAAGACCTATTTCATGAAGGCCTCCGGGAGGTGACACCGCAGAAGTGGCAGTCATGTGTAAGTCATGTCATGAAAGTAGAGGACGAGATGTGCGGAAACACCCTAACCTTTACACCCACACTAAGGATATGATTAAAGGAATCCATAATTTGCGACCCAGAAAGAATCTGATCCAAACAACTATATCCAAACTTCAAATGATCTCACAGGGACCACATTCCATGTCGATAAAAATATATAATAACTTACCGAGACACATAGAAATAGAAATAGAAATGTTTATTGCATATCACATTACAGACGTAGATGGTATTAATAAGTAGGTATACATGTGACACCCTGCAAGGGCACAGCAATATCAGAGGGCTAACTAATTACAATTATTAATAGTAAAGTTATACATTAAAAAGCCTGATAAGAAAAAAGAAAAACACACAGCAAGATTTTTAACTTTTAGGCATCATTAAAGTATTCCTTCAAGTTATAAAAACATCTGTTTGTTAAAAACATTCTCAATTGTTTGTTAAACAGTTTTGGACTTTCCAGATTCTTTATAGCATTAGGAAGGTGATTATAAATTTTGATAGTCATATAATGAGGGCTACTGCAGACTAGTTTTAATTTCGAGAATGGCAGGTTAAGTTGGTTATGGTTACGATCATTTCTTTTAATTTGAGTTGTGTCTTTCGGTGAAAATAAATTTATCTGATTCCTAACAAATTTACATGATTCTAATATATAGATGGAAGTAACGGTTAGTATTAGATGTTTGATGAAGTAGGGTTTGCATGACACCATTTGGTCTATATTAACTAAAATTCTGATGCACTTCTTTTGCAAAATAAATATTTTATCAATGTCACTGCTATTTCCCCAAAGGACTAGGCCATATGATATTCGCGAGTAAGCATATGAATAGTATGCCGTAAGGGCTGTCTTTAGGTCAGTTACTCGCTTTAAATGTTGGAGGGCATAGATAAAAGACGACAATTTTTTTGTTAATTTTTGTATATGATATTTCCAGCTCATATTTGAGTCTAATTCTATACCTAATAAGGTGGCAGAACTCACAGTCTCTATTTTTGAATTTTTATATATATAATCTATTGGTAATGCTACTTTTTAATATGGTTTAAATTGGATTATTTTTGTTTTTTTCAAGTTGAGCTCCAGATTGTGAGATTGCAACCAGTTTGTAATTTTATTTAACGTTGAGTTTAACTTATTTTGAATTTCTAGCGTGCTAGAGCAAGGAAGCAATGCAGATATGTCATCTGCGAAAAGCGTACTATGTTCATCTAATATGTTAGGAAGATCGTTTATATAAATGAGGACAGTGACATATCAACTGAAGAGAACTTACTAAACGAAAAAATTACCTGTTGTTACAAGCTTTTTACACCTTCAAAGAATATATGAACATGTAACCTAGAAATAACAAATAAATACATATACCTATGTTAACATGAAAAAATGAAAAGCTACGATGGCAAATGTTAGTATTTGATATTTTTATTATATAGGTTAAGTTAACTATAAGTTTTGCTTTGCCCTAACAGGGTCCATGCTGTACTTTATGTCCTTGTAATATCTTGTAATACCATGGTTTGCAAACAATAAATGAAAATGAAAATGAAACTGGACGGATTAATTACTGGAGTGGTGGAAAACTTTATTATACAAGTGACCGACTCAGATTCCGAAGTTAGTGATTCTGACATTAGTGATGGTGACGATGAAGATAAATAAAAACAATTCATAAAAAATGGTTTTATTTAACTTTTCAATACTGTCTTAATAATATGGCACACTGTCGTGTGTGTTCATTGATAATTCAACTTGTTTAAGTTCTTTACAATAAAATTTTGTCAATATTAGTTGAGTTGAAAATAAAGTTTGTAATTAAGTTCCTTTTTTTTTAGAGAATCCTAATGAATTAACTGTGCCAGCCAATACAAAGAAGCATATAGCAAATAGGTTGGCGACACCTGAAAACTTTATTTGACAATTACATAAGTGACTTTTACAGATTTGACAGTGACGTATCTGTCGTAGGTTTTTTGGTCTTGAATTCCTGTTTCGGGCATAGACGCGGCGAACTAGCTGCGTGCTCGCTTCGCTTTTAACTCGCTCGCAAATCGCAAGTGTGTTAAGGCCCTTAGCACCTAGACGTTGCTATATGCGCTATAAGGTTTAAATTACCATGACAGCTAGGACAAGACCACCCGCGAATCGAATTGAGAATGAGAATACATTTATTGCCTATTCGCGTGGTACATCTTTGAGTTCCCGCAGGATTGTGTCAGCTAACTTGTGTTTAAAAAAGATCTGTGTAAGCTGAAGGTGTTAAGTCACAGTAAGATGATAAGTTAAGATGTGGTTAGAATATTGCTAGGTTTCGAACGTTGCACTTATCTACTCGTAATACTATTTTATTCTAAGCGGGCGAGGCGCCGCAGCCCCTCAGGGCCAACGTCTCATGTCTTTATTCGGAGTACACAAGATTTCGCCCATTCTTTTTTTTTTTTACGAAAGGAATAAATTCGCCGTGCGCCAGGTACGCGTCCCCGGGAGTGTCGAGGTCTTCTATGCCCAGTGTCGCGATTTTGTCCAGCATTTTGTTATTCAGATCGGCGGCTCGTAGGTTGAGAATGACAAATTATGTGAGTTTTTCTGGCAACATTCACGTTAGTTAGGTAGCTGCCAATAATGCAATTATTTTCTACCATCAATCACGATAGTCACGATATCCAACGTTTAAATCCTCAATTATATCCTCAGTCCTCAATTACGTTGATGGGTAAACAATGAACTAAGCAGTCATAAACTGTTTCCTCATAGCGTCAGAGTTTTAAGTAAGTCTCTAAGGTAGGTATTTTAGTAGGTAATTTAATGTAGTCAATGTAGCTATCGCATATAACTAAAGTTTTATGCCTAGCGCAATGCTGTTAAATTACGGATAAGATAACAGTCGATAGTTTGCCCCACTAAACGAGCAGGAAACATTCGCAATGAAGGTAGCCAGCGCTGAATTACGGACCTGTTGCCTGCTGTTTCCCCCTTATCGCTAAACGGAAAGCGTGTTTTGGTAATTTTGGTGAAACTTGCCTATTTTACAGTCTACTTAGGACACTGCTTACAACGCTTGAATAAGGCCATTCCAGATTCTTTAAGCTTCAAGTCAAGTCACAGCAGATTCTTTACTATCCGCCTACATTTCCTGATTGGCGCGGATTTCGCGAATGTGGGGCGGTACGAATGCGGTGACTGCACGTAACTTCATAATACGTGGGACTGTAAAACTGCGTTGTCTCGAATATATTGCGTTAGCGGAACCTGATTAAATGATAGTTTGAATTTAATTCTGAAACTATTTATTCTGCACAAGTTACGCTGGCAGACATTAACATTCCAGTCTCACATTTTTACTAACTTCCTAAAAATGTATCTTATAACAGCTTTCTGATGGTGTAGTGCATTTTTTGCTTGAGCGATCATGCTAGACAAGTAACTATACTAAAGAGTTATTCCGTTTTTACACACACGAATGAGGTTACGACGTTAACGAGGAACGTTATAAAAAAAACACATAGGATTATTAAACTGTTTATTAAACATTAGCAACAGCACGCAGCACATTCTCATACACCTCTATACCCTGGAGGAAGACGGGCAGTGCCAGCCGCTCGTCTCGCTGGTGAGGTATAGCCGGCGCGCGGCGCATGGGCGAGAAGTTGAGCGCGGGGCAGCGCGCGCGCAGGAACCGTGCGTCAGTCGTGCATGGCATCGTGCGTCGGAGCAGGGGGATGTTCCTAGTGACAAAGGCAAGATAAATAGGTACATCATCATAAACTTAAGAGTCTTATCGGCAGTCTCCATGTATCTCTTGAGCTTTTTCTTTCATAGCCTGATAAGATACGTTTACTTTTTCCTTAATTTACTTTCTCGTCGGCCTCCCTTGCACAAACATCTTTCCTCTTCTATTTTTAATGGTTTAAAAGTGAATATAAAGTCTTGATCACACCTCGTGAGATTGTGTTCAGCTGTGTGCTCGATACTTTGCAAATTTATTACGGAGTCTGCAGATAAATCTGCTCAGAAAAAGATAGACATTCAGCCGGGACAGCAGCTAGCTATAGGCGTGCAAAGGGCCAGCGATAGCTGCGGCCCCGTATTACCCGTAAAATTGTTGAACTGAATTGCTCGCAGATCGGCTGGTGCTTAAAGTTCTGAATCTGGTTACTCAAACTGGTAAATCGTGGCAATCCTTAGGGAGATTTATGTTCTTTAGTGAACATCTCTTGGCTAAAGTGATGATGATATTTCGAAAGGAGGAATATATCCATGCAGCAGACGGTTCAGAAGGCTTTGTTACTTACATGCCTTCGATAGCCTCTTTCATGGCGATCCAGAAGGGATTGCTGCCGTCCATTTTAGTGGGTGGTATGTATGGGTCCTTATTTTCGAACTGACAGGTCACGCCGCTACCGGCTTCTCTGCACCACCTGTTTATCTTTTAGGAACGAAATAAATTTATAAACACTGTAACAAGTACGCAAACCAGTACCAAAAAACGCCTATTTATAAGCGACCCAATTTAAAGCGGATTAGTATGATGGAAGCGTATCTAAATCCAGTTTTTTTTTTATTAGACCAACACGTAGTTATGCAAAAGTTATAAACATACTTTGACGAGAAATTTTGAATGGGTTTCCATTAGACTTGGTAGTACGATACAAAGCAGAATTTTTATAAAAGCTCAGCCATTTAAGGTGTTATTGTAAAGAGAGTACGAGTACGAGCATATTCCAACTTTACCATTGCCTCAAATAGTTCGTGGTTGACATTCGTTGCCAGCCGGATGTCGAAGGTGGCAGTGAACTTCTCCGGTACTATATTGGTGAGGATTCCTCCCTGTGATTAATTTAATGATTTAAGATAATATATTACAAAATACCCCACTTATTTCTCTATACTTTTATAGGCCAGCTTAGGCAACATGCGGCTTTCTGTATCAAGCTTGTTTAAATTGATTTGTTTTACATTCCGTTTTAGTCGCCAAGTAGATATGTTGTGGCTGTTTAGAGTTTAATATACATATGTATTTCATAAGGAACATCGAACACTGTTTCGTGATAATTATACCTACTAATGCCTTTTATAGGTATTTTATAATGTTGCGGTATTTTATAGTCATGCAATAAACTTTTATCTATTCATAAATAGTAGTGTATCGTGTGGCACATAATGTACCTATGATATACCCATAATTGATGTTATTATATCGTAACAAAATAAGCTCCAATTGTTTCAAATGTATCAATTCATAGTCGATTAAATTATTAGCAATTAATGACGAATACACTATAGTAATTTAGCTACCCAAAACATTCTTGCGCGATTGCCATTACAATATAAGACTTTGATTATGGAAACCCATACGCCTATACGAAAAACTCCTTGATAACGAATATGTTTGTGCTATGCTAGATGATCGTTTTTGAAAGGCTAAGGCTCTAAATGAGATTATGAATAAATCTGGAAAATCCTTGGATTGGAGGCCGAGAGTTAGTTAAATTTATCCTTATTAAAAGTTATCCTTAGTTATCTCTCAACTTTATTAGGGTTCCGTAGCCAAATGGCAAAAAACGGAACCCTTATAGATTCGTCATGTCTGTCTGTCTGTCTGTCTGTCCGTCCGTATGTCACAGCCACTTTTTTCCGAAACTATAAGAGCTATACTGTTGAAACTTGGTAAGTAGATGTATTTTGTAAACCGCATTAAGATTTTCATACAAAAATATAAAAAAAACAATAAATTTTGGGGTTCCCCATACTAAGAACTGAAACTCAAAAATTTTTTTTTCATCAAACCGGTATCTATGGATAAGTCTTCAAAAATGATATTGAGGTTTTTAACATCATTTTTTTCTAAACTGTATAGTTTGCGCGAGAGACACTTCCAAAGTGGTCAAAGGTGTGTCCCCCCCTGTAACTTCTAAAATAAGAGAATGATAAATCTAAAAAAAATATATGATGTACATTACCATGCAAACTTTCAACGAAAATTGGTTTGAACGAGATCTAGTGAGTAGTTTTTTTTAATACGTCATAAATCGTAAAAAGCAATTTATTTAACGGAACCCTTCATGTGCGAGTCCGACTCGCACTTGGCCGCTTTTTTTTGAATTTCTTGTAGAGCATTAAATACTATGAGACTGTTTTCAACCTTAAACATGCTACTGGTCAAGTTGTTCCGTGCGGGTTGTTGTAATGCCTCTTTAGTTAGGACACTTGAAGATTGCCTCTAAATAAAAGACCAATGATCAGATTATATAGTAATTTAATGCAAAACGTATGCAAACATCCATCAAACCACTGACAACTGAGATTACATAATGAAGTATGGTCCAGTTCACAATCAGAATTCAGATAGGTAGTTATATGGTTTTCATGATGTTCACCGTTGTTATCAACACCAGAATTAATAATAGTACTTCCTACAATACAAAAGGTCCTCTGTCAAACGAAAACCGATATTTGAGAGCTAGAAAAATCTAATCTAGGTAGATATGTTGGGCCTGCCTACTTTTTTGGTGTATCGACTCCGGTGACTCCGCGATAACACTTCTCTACTTACGCCGTGAATCATTTACTTTCACAATAGCCATTTTTACACAAAAAATAAAACCAGTGGCTATTTCAACTGTAGAACACGCGACCCTGTATTTTTAAAAAGTGTCTTTTTGCTTAATTGAAAAAAAAACCTAGTACTCATAATTATTGAACCTGCTGACCAAATTTCACGAGAATGGTTAAGAATTGCGACTTGTAGATGAGAAAATCCGGACATCAGGACATCCAGATATACGAAATCATGTTGGCCCAAGCTGAAACGTAATAGAATTTCATTTGCATCGCACGCTCGTTCAAAAATTATGAATTTCAGGCAATGGCTTGGCACTTTTTCTTTTAGTACAGAAGACCCATTTACAATCGGAGTAATGGGTCCGCGTAGATGCCATAATTTAACCGCAATTATCTGAAGCTAACGTGCCTTTAGACGTAAACAGAACGACCGATATGCATACAGATTTAATTGCAGACTTAAATACTTGCGTCTGAATGCGGCTTCGCTTTTAATTATTCAGGGCGGCTTTTCTACCGGTACTGTTTACAGAAATGTTTTTGTAGAATATTTCTTGAGTGTAGACTGTTTTGCTGGGATACAATATTGTACCTACAAGTGCATTCCATGTTACGTGCAATATTTATGCAAACATTTGCTAGGTATCGCCCAAGAAGCTAAGGTTACCAAAATCCAATTAACTCGTGTATTCAAATGACCTCTAAAGTAAACAATTTGCATTCATCGTGTAAAAACTCTTACCCCTTTTTAAGCATTCCATTAAATAATTTGACATTAATGTACTCAAAGACTTGATGGTGAGTGAAAAAGTCGATAGATATTTAATGCCGTAAAATAAATCCTCCAGTATTTTATAAGACAATGGAGTGAAATGAAACGATTTAAACGAAGTTTATCGCAGATATTGTTTTATTTAATGAGTAGGTAATAATCGCGGAGACCAAAAACACTAAGGTAAACGTCCGAGTGCTCGACACTGTATACAGGGTGGGCCCTGTAACACGAGCAAATATTCAAAAGGAGGCTTCCTTAGAGCATTTGCAGTAACCCCTTGTGTATCATTCACTGACTTTGTATCCTAGTGTATCATGTTTTTGTCGAATAAATATTTCTATATTTCTATATTCTATACTTTCAAAATTTTTGGTTACGGAGAAATTTTGATCTAAAGTTATGACCTCCAAGTAATGTATCTTGGCACCACGAGATCATATCACGGCAGTCAATGCAGATTTTGAGGAAACATCATGTAGTGAGTCATAATAGTTTTTGCATTTTTGTGTTCAACAGATAGTTTTGTGATTTTTTAATTTTTTTTTTCTTTTTTTTTGTGTTTTTAAAATAAAAAGTTACTCATTGCACTCCAGAAGGTTAAAAAAATACAAGTAAACTTATTTTAAAGATTTTTTTTTTTCAAAAAAAATTTTTTTTTTCGCATAAAACCACTTCGAAATAATTGTTCACAAGCTTAATAATCTACCGTTTAATTTTTTGCTCCAGTTACAGGGCCCACCCTGTATATATATGGCATTGGCACTCGGACGTTTACCTTATACTTTGTGTCAATGGAGTAAAGTCAGACATATTACGTAGGTATATTATGATATGTGCCAATAGACAAGCCTTATGCATTTGGCTTGTAGTTTCAATAGACAAGCCTCATGCAATTTGGCTTGCAGCTTCATGCTTTTGGTACCCACTTATTTTTGAAGAACTAGTGAGGTAGCATGCCGTGTGACGAGCTTCAGTTAGTTCTTACTTACTTCGAGCTTCGTGAGGTTGATGGTGGTAACGTCACCGATGGTGAGGCTTGAGTCGTCCACCAACATCTGCTGGTATTTCCCTCGCAGCTCCAGGAACCTGTTGATGACGTGGCGCACCTACCAACAGTTAATATAAATAAAACTGTTGAATTTCCGATAACCCTAAAGTAAGGCCCGGTTTTATAAGAGTTACAAACGAGTAAGCAATGAGGAATGTAGCGCTACCGCGTGGGTTGAACGTACTATATTAGGATGCCGAAAATACGTCAGAAGACAGCTTTGATCAAAGGATTTATGTTCCATTCTTCATATACCAGATTCACCTATCTGCACCAGTATTGTATTTATCTTCAATATTGCAAAAAAGTACACTTTTTTGGGAAAACACCCAGATTACTTTAGCCACTGATAAAATCTGAAATTTGTCGTTTAATTTTACGAATGAGATAATTTAAATTAGGGTACGCAAAGTTGCCTCAATGCGGTACATTATCTAATTCTTTCAAAGGTTGGTCATGATTGCGCAGGTACAGTCGTGAACAGTTACAACTTTTTACTGATTGTACTGAGTGGAAACTGATCTGATAATCGAAGATGCAGTAGGAAGTTAATTCCTTAATGTTGAAAATCGTGAACTTTTCAGAAGGAAATCGTTCAAATTATTTTAAAAACAGGAAATGAATAACTTCGTGTTAATTTTCATAGAGACCTTATATATTATGTAATGGATAATATTTTGTAATTTTGTTTTCTTTTAGTGACATTTAGTTATGTTAACCTGCAACTTCGCAATGATTATTTTTGTAAGATTTTTTTTTACCCTCGCTCGTGGCCTATTTGCAGTATAAATATTAGATTTTGAATACGGGTAGGTATACTTAGTTGTCGTTCCCAAATTATCGTAGCATGCTGGTTGGGCGAAAACTGAAGTAGTAACCATATACTTTGATCAGTTTAAAGCCAAAATAAAAAATCTACGCAACTGTACAGAGATGGACTAAACGGACGTAAAGCTTAGTATTTGGGCAATAAACCCGGCCTTAAAGGGATACCCTGATTAGCGGCAACGTTGCATAATTTACCCTGAATAATTCCACTTCTCTGGCCATTACAGACTGAGCGGCCATACTGTTATTAGATGAGCTATTTGTTTTGATTGCGGCGGTAATCGTTTGTAAACAATATAGAAATAGAAGTTTTTGATTGCTGTAAATGTGGTATCTACATGTTAGATGTAATTTAGGCTTTAAGAAGCTATGCAAATACAGAGTATTCACAAAAATGCAAAATAAAATACGAGCGGAAAAAAATAAAAATATATATTAAGAAAGGTAGCGCAATGGCTTCCGAATAGCATCATCAATCATCACTCTAAATATATTTTTATATTTTAGCTGGTTTGGGTTAAAATTTGCAGGTAAAAAACCAACTTTCTGAATCAAGTTTAAATTTTGTACAAATTATATATGAATGAATGAATGATTTTACTCTTTCACCATCATGGAATACTATGCAGCAGCATGGAGTGTTGCGCTTGGACTTCACAATTTATAAAGCACATCAAAAACTTGAACGCGTCCATTCCTCGTGATGTGTTTATGTCGTTCCCTCTATATTCACTATGGTTTTTTGTGCCAAAAAGACTTCATGTCGTTCCACTATTTTTGCCTTAAAATAAAATTTTATCATGGATTTATCAAGAAAGATATGATGCACGACATCAAATTCCGTGCATAATGCGTTTATCACCATATAAATACGCTCGAAGACTACAAGATTGGTAAGAATAGCTGTCAACACCAACCCCGATAGCCGGTTTGTTTTGGTGATGTAAACAATAATTACTGCGACCCAACAGGTATGTTTCTTCGTTATTACCCTAAGAGAAACTACAGAAAACGAATGTTTTAATATGTTGAAAATGCCTTATAAGTGAGGCTTAATTTTTTCAGTAATATAGGTTATCTTTTTCCTCACACTGTTTCAGTCATTGTTTTAGCCGCGTAGTACGGCGCGGGTAAAAGTGTCAGGACAGGATAGAGTCCTTATTCCTTGTCTATGAAACCTTTACTTTTATTATTTTACCGGTGTTCCCGCGCTCTTTCTTGAAGTTTTTCTTTCTAACGATTCTCTCGATCCGTTCGGGCTAAAAGTTATAAGTTATTCTGAAGTGAAAAGTCTGTTGAGTGATCATAAACCGTCGAATTATGGGAAGAACGAAAAGAAAAGAAGACCGTGCGGAAGTGGAAGAGAAGATACGAGAGCTGGAGGCTAAAATATCCAAGAAAAGGAGAAGATTGGCGAGGATGACAGACGTGAGCTTCACTCCATCTCAACCGCCTCCGTGTCAGCAACATCAGGATCGTCCACTTACGCCTGACTTTACGAGTACAGCTGAACAATCGATTGCAGAGGCTACATCGGAACCTGAGTCAGAGCCCACAGTCATTGTCGTGAATGGTCATGATTCACGATAGTATTTACATTGGTGTTTATAATTATGTCTCAAACAGCCGATTTATCTTATGTAGCAACACCTACAAGGAATCATTTTTATAACAAGGTTGACGGGTAGGCGGGCTGTCAGAGTTCCGAACGGCTATATTGGGAACGAACAGTTAAGTGCGGTTTGTAGTGGTTGATTTGGAGGAAAACCAGGGTGAGCTCTTTCCATAATCACTTTCGATGCGTCCTATGATATTGTAACGATTGGGTATCATTTACACGTGTGTTCATGTGCTTTAACAGATCGGACGATGATTGTTTATGATGCGATGTATTTATGTGCGTCCACAGGTCTCATTCTCTTTGGGAGGCGTATTGGTATATCATGTAGATGAATAAGGTTTTCCTACAGGTCGCGCATGTACGTGACCTGTAGGAAACACATCACAGTTCTTAGTTGTGGAGTTCTTTAGTGTTAGAGGATTAGTTACAAGTGTAACAACAGGGTAGTTCGGTAGTCTCGGCTTCAGGCCATATCATCATCAGTCAAGGGTGCACCCGGGTAACTGGAACAATAGCGTGTGAATTGGGACAGTATCAATGGTGGTAAGGGATGTCTAGAAGGGGAGGTTGGAGGACATTCTTGGGGACGAAAGTCCCCACACGTCATAGGGAGCTGGCACGCACGAGGCGGCAGCCCCTATGTCAGATATATAAAGGATTCCGCAAGTTGTAAGGGTATGTTTATAGTTGCATATATGCTAATACGGGTCTTAGCTTAAGTGCTATAGGTTCTCATTCGCGGCCATGAGAGTGACCAGAAGTGGCTTCGCGACATGGTGGAGCATGCTGGGATCTAAGCCAGTCTTCATCTGTTTAACACTTTATTTGCCCCAACTTCCTGCTAAACCAATATTAAATGTAGCATGTGCACGATTGACTCAAAAACAGATAACTGTTCATAAAGTTAATCTAAAGATTTTTAAAACCATCCACGAGAAAGAGATTAACATTATTAAAATCCTGTCTTAAGGCCCTGCACATTCATGGTCTTCTCTCCCTCTCACTGAGCGTGAGCGTGAGCGAGATGGAAGTGCGTGGTCGAAAGCGCGGATATCATGTTTTTCGGAATATTTTAGAAACGAGACGAAATTTAAGAAAGTAAGAAAATTAAGTTATAGTTCATTACTTTATGAAGCAGATTATAAAATTTCATCTCTTTCTGATAAAAAATGGAGCAGTAGACTGGTTACAAGTGAAAAAATAGGGTTGACTTTAGATTTATTTTTCTCCACTTTCTTATGTTAAAATGGATTTCTACGAAAACAATGTCACTTCTTATATCTTGCAGATTATGATATCTATTTTCCAACACGAAAATTGTTACGTTATAAGGTATAAACTGGTTACTAAACAAGTCATTTTTACCAAAATTTGAGATGCCAAGCCTTAATCGGTTTAAAAGTTTCTAAAACTTTTCAGAAAACATACTTACAGCAAACTATCACTGTATTATGTCAGAGGTGCTCCTTATGCAAAGGTTACAGTTAAAAACCAAGTTATATAACAGAACCATACCATTCATCAATGTTTAGTGTGGTGCAAACATTTAAGACCTTTTAGACATCATAAGGAATTAACCTTCCATAAGTAGTACATTTTAATGTCATCTTACGATAAATAGGGTAATGGGTACGGCTCTCAATCAAAATCAAAAATATTTATTGGTATCATACTAAAGTAGGTAAAAGTACATTCGTGGCTGGTTTGGACCTTATAAATGCAAAAAATATGTATAGCATTTGTATTTTTTACTGACTCAATGACAAATTATGGGATTATATACAAAATATAATTATTCTAAACTATTCAATGAGCAGCATTGGTATATTTATTTGATTGTCAATGGATTGTCGTAAACAGCGCATCAGATTTCAATGCAATTTATTTACTACACGGGTTTACGGAGGTGAAAAGAATCAACTCCCTTTCTTTGGAAAAAACAAAGAGCAAAGCCTGTTCTTTCAGGTATGTAGGTACTATATTTGATGGTTACTTTTTATTGAAATCATGACCTAAGTAAATGTTTTCTGGTGAATCGGATTCATTGTTCTGATTGCAATCAAGACGTCAGAGGTTCAAGGGTGTACGAACTTAGGAGACTATAAGCTGCAGACACAAATAATAACCTTTGGGAGCAATCTGTGGTTTTCCTATATTTTTCTTGTTGTCAGGAGGAGGAAGTTTTAGACAGTATGATGTTATTCTCAAGTTTCGTTCTGATTTCATCAGTGTATTTGTTTATAGGTACATTTATAACGAATAAATTACTGAAATCGGTATACGTTGCTCATATCTATTCTACCATATTATTGAGATCAAAAGAATGGTAGCATCCTGGGAATTCAATTGTTTTTTGTATTATTAGTATGTGGCAGTAGGCTTTTGTGCTGATTCACTTTTATTTCGGCGGTTATTGTCAATGAGAGATCTGACAGCAATTCGATGGATCTAATTGATGTTGACTTCATTATTGTTTGGTTACCAGCAACTTATCTCAAGACCACTAGTGTACTTTAGGTCTGACTTCCGATCACGCATAGTTGCTATGATTTCATTACCAGGTTATGCCGAGAAGGATTAACTTTTAACGTAAAATAAGTTACTCGCAATTTTAACTGTGTCATTATCATCTTCTCCTAGCCGTATTCGGCCTCAGCGACTGCTAATCAATGCGGAGAGCGTCGCTGGTGCGCCCTCAGGTGACTGACATAGCCAATTTTTGCGGTCTGTCATAGAAAACCAAGGAAGTGTTATTTATTGACAGTTGTGATATATCAGATAATGCTGGTTAAAGAGTTAAAGAAGTGAGTTCAGACATATTATGAGTCGCATAGTGAGTATACTGTGTTGGGTCGTGCGTGATGCTCAGCTGTGATGAAACAGGGGATGGAACAATGTTGTCAGTATGATACACAAATAGTATACCTACTCCAAAATAATGTGTGGAGGTGGCTGGTGGCCCTCAGGTACAAGTCGATTGTTAGAGGGCAGGGAAAAATTCATTTATTATAAAAAAAAATATCATCATCACGTATCTGTCACTCAATAAATCAAGTGGAGTCTTGAAATATAAACCAATGAAGATTCATCGGATACCTACGTGATACGTTGACAATATTGTTAATTGCAATATTGACCATAATCATCAGGTATTAATCATTTAAATGCTTTCCATACACAACGATAAATATACATTACTTACAATTTAATCATGAATATATCCTACATGCGTAACCATAGCTACAACAAGTTAGTAAATACAACAAGATGTACACCTAGAAATCGTAAACACTTAGCTTTGTTGACTCCGATACTATGCTCTGAATCAGGATGTAAAATGGGTATGAAAGCTTTGGTGCTTAGTTTCTTTTAATCCTTTAGCTATAAACCATGACTTACACAGTAGTGTCCAGAATTCTTGTATAAGTAAATTCATTTGTGACTTGAAAGTAAATAGTCAGATAACTCACGTGACTTCGTTAAGTGAATCTCGCGAATCACGAATACGTTTTGTATGTGCAACCGAAAGGTTCGGCTCGTGGATAGAATACGTTTAGACTTCAGACTTGAGTATAATCAAGTGTTATGGTTAAACAAAGATTTGTAATTATGATTGTTTTAAATATTTCGTAATTGGACTCTTAAATGTTAGATTTTAGATTATTTATTGAAAATTGTACATCTCATTTACATGTCTAAATATATAGAATTTACAATTTTTGGAATGTGCTGGGGACAATGATCATTCTGAAGAACCTCATTTATAGTGTAGCACAAAGGGTCAGTAAACTATACTTAAGTTCCTAAAGTTTCTTGTAAAAAAGGCAGTGCCGTGCGAACCTTTGCCATACACCGGCGCGAAGATTTACCCCTTAAATTAGAATCAAATAGATTCAATTTACTGAGAGACAATATAAGTGCGAGTCTAGACAGTGCGTAGCACGCGGCGGATAGCTTGTCACATACATACGAGTAGTCAATATATGATGACCTGATGAGACCCTGAATCGATCATGAAGTCAATAGATAGATCGTTTATTTGCTTGAATCATGGTCATTATAATAAATAAATAATAATAAACAATAAATATTACGGGACAATCTTACACAAATCAACCTGGGCCCACGGTAAGCTCAATAAGGCTTGTGTTGTGTATTCCATTGTCATAGTATTATATTAATAGGTACCTACTATCAAAACGAATTTTACTTAACATTTACTGTGCGTACTTAGTATACCTACAATTTGTTGTTTTAAGGAAATCTTGGACCGAATAAAAGCAATTTTCGGTCAATCAGGTGCTCAATTTCCTACAGAAACTATTGTAAAACATGTCCGTAATTTCTTTCGGTATGGAGTTATAAATTAAGCAAGCTATGTAGTAGCAGTTTTTGCGGTAAATTTCTAGTCTTGGAGCTGGCATAGACAAGGCCGTATGCGTAACTGCTCTACGGTAAGAGTTGTCATTTAATTTGAATAGTGACATATTGGACTTTACTAATTTGGCAGTTTCAAACATTTTTGTCCATGAGTCTACATTTCTCAGACCCCAGATTGCTCTGAGGCATTTCTTTTGGGCAATGAATACTCTATTTGCTTCGGAGCAACTTGCCCATAGTACGATCCCATATCGTATTTGGGAGCAAATATAGGCGTGATAAACCGAGATGGCTGTCGCTATTGAGCTAGTATTCAAGGAATCGGGATGCGTTTACCTGAGGCACAATGGTGTTATTGGTAGTTATGTTTAGTGGGCCATGTTTTAGTTTTAAAAAGCATTAGTGTAAATGTATAATGTTCATTATCAATCAGGTTTATCAGACACAGTTCACACAGTCAATACACGATGTGGAGGCCGATGAGTCTAACGCCTCTCTGAGAGGCAAATCATAGAGCCTAGGTGATTCTGCATCTGACACTTGCAAAGCAATTTGTATGTCTAAAAACATGGCTATTCGGGCACCTGATAGTTAGAAACACTTAGTAATATCCTGACAATAGCTCAGAAGACTCAAACCTGGACATCCGCAGACAAATAGCCTTGGAGCTGGAACTGACCACTAGTTTTCAATGTTACCTCAAGTAGCTAAACTTACGAAACATCACGCTTTCTTCATCAGAAGAATGTCAGCAGACCGCGATGAATAACAGAAAGGAGTTCAAGTTTGGGACTTCATTTCTAAAATACAAAACACGATCAACAACGGCATTAAACATGAACTTAAGTAACTAAGTACCTGACTGTCCCCATGTTACTACACGTCATACATAAGCATCATATGGCGAACTTGCCTTTCGATATGAATATACCTGCTCGTAGGATAAGCTGACGCCGACTGTATGCAAGGATCAAACAAATTCACGCGTTAATATTGATGAATTGTATCATTTGTTGTACCTTACGAGTTGGTACATAATTCTTTTATGGACAACTACGAGCTAGAATTAAATCAAGAAACATTATTCCATCATTCCTAGAGATGTTCTTTAAATGATACTCAAACATAATTCATTCGTTTTATAGATTTTGAGAAGGCGTTCAATCATATCGCTTGTGATATCTCACGAGGCAGTACTAAGGCGACAATATCTAGGTACCAGGGTACCAGTGTTGGTATATCAGCCTTAACAAAAATTACATGGTTAAGTATTAAAAACAGTATTGAAAATGCAAAAACTATACACACATAAGGATATAAATCTAAAACTGAGATGGAGATTAGTTAAATGCTATGTATTGTCAATCCTTGTGTATTGTGCAGAGGCTTGGACTTTAAATAAATTGACAATTAAAAAACTGAATGCATTTCAAATGTGGCTATATAGGAGAATGTTGAAAATCTTGTGGACAGACAAAGTATCAAATGAAAGAGTATTGAACAAAATGAAGAAGTATTAAAACCCGATGGTAAAGGTAAAGGGTTTGAAATCGGTGTCCCGGTGCATGAAGCTTCCATCCTCAACCTTAATTTAAACAGCATCATGGATTTCTTTAAAACCGACATCAAAATCATCGCATTTGATTATTGATTATAGCAACGACTGTTCTTCCAATCTTAGGAACTGCAGAAAAACTAGTGAAATTTTTTTGGCTCCTGGATGATAACTCAGAACAGATATCATGTGTGCACGGCAAGGATAATGACATTAATAACATAACTTAACGTTCACGGAAGTTTTTAAAGTAGCTTCAATCAAAGACTGCGATGGTTCGGACACACTCAAAAAGAAGGAAAATACCATAATAATATCAATAACATTGCACTTCACCTTCCCAAACATTCCAGAGGAAGAGGTATACCAAAATCCACGTGGTAGTCCAATATTAGAAAAAATGTAATGTGAAGAACCTGGTCGAAGAAAATACAACTCATAATCGATCGCGCTGTCGCAAACTGACTAAGAGACCCGACCTTACATAGGTGTTAAAAGGGAAGGAAAGGAAAGCGAAACTAATACAATTAGTATAAAATTTAAACGGAAGTCACTTATACTGATGGTGACCGATAAATCAATGTAATTTAAAATATTAACCTACTGTGTTAGCGAGTGGGCATCACACTATATGACCAATTCCGGAATGAATACAGTACTTATAAGGAGAAGAGAGAAGAATCTCTACGTACATTGATAAACCAAGGTTAATTAAATCTGAAAGGTTCGGAAAAGCACTATAAGGACCAATCTGATCCAAAGCTCACAATTAATTTTCCATATACCTAGTACAAAGACCTGAACGTTGCGCTAGATGTCGCAAACACTTTGGAGTGCAGCACGTCACATCAATGTATATAAACTGAGATTCATACAGAGACTATCCATCGATAACTAATGAAATATGAACTGCTGCAAGTGACACTAAAGTTAATAGCAGAAATAAATTTTATAGCGTAAACTGGTATCTCTGTAGTCCAGGAAATAATTCACATATATATTTTATTTAGTCATTTATACTGATGTGACAGACACAGTGCATGATTACTAAAGAGTTTAAGCGGTTGAGGGGTAGCGAATATTTGAACAAGTTTAACATCATTAATAACCGATACACTATGGGAGGAGGCATGATAAAACGTCGCACGGTCATAAGAACTAATGTAATGGCGCATATGGTCCGTGTGCGAGGATTGAGATACGCAATATCGCAAAGCCTAAAATCTTATTGGAAAATCACATGTTGAAGGACACCCGTCATACTATATGGCGCTCTCGGTGGCTCGTGGAAGACGTAAATAATAGGAAGAATACAAGCAATAGTTGAAAATGATGATTTTCATGCTTTCAGCTCAGAAAATAAGTCTTTATTTAAAACTCAACCAAAAATTATGAGTTTTGGTATCCTTCAAAGCCAACATATCATTATTACACTTTAGGAGTGCTCAAAATACTGGTTTGGCAGTGCTCAAAACAGCTTCACGATCGTCAGAACAGTTTCGCGACGCTCAGAAGTCTGGATTTAGTGGTCCTCAGAACAGTTTTCGTTGGGCTCAGAGGCCTAGGTAAGCAGTCCTCAGAACAGATTTCGCAGGGCTCAGAGGTCTTGGTTTAGCGGTCATCAGAACAGTTTCCATGGTGTTCAGAATTCTTTTTGGTGGTCCTCAGACTCGAGCACAATTGAGCGATTTCAATAGTGCCACAACAATACAGGTTATTTTGGCAATGCTCAGCCAATTTTGGATTTACGCTCAGAATAAAATGTGCTGTTAAAGATCAGATTTGAGGCTGAGAAAAATATTTCTCACGGTCGGTAAATGCTTGACTTGACCACTGATAGTGGAGCATTGGAGTCGAAAACCACCGTAGCATACTACTTTCATTGTTGAATTAAAACGTATACAACTGCGCGTAAAACTAGGCAAGATCTGTGCAGATATAGCCAAATGTGTACAGTTAAACTTTGACATAACTGGGACTTCAAGGGACCGGCAGATGTGTCTCGCTTAAAGAAGTATTCCACTTAAAAAGTGTCTCAGATATCCAAGTGTATTAATATCTGTCTCATTTACAGAGGGTTCCATTAATACAGGTGAGATAAGAGATTATTTTCGTTACAGAGAGGTGCGATTATTAAATGTATAATAAAAAAGTTAGTAAACAGAAATAATTAAGCACGTTTCTATTAACAGTACATAAAGGCATACATAATCCTTCAATCAAAATAGAACACAACATTTTATTAAAAAACAAAAAAAAAACATTTATAAAAATTAAAATAAACTGTATATTTGTTTTGTGTACTTTGGAAGTAACATGAGGTCATTTAGCCAAGAATGATGAAACAAGACGAAAATGAATCAACAATAAAGTACGAGTTATACGAGGTAATGAATTAACGTTATTTCAGTTATCGAGGTATACGTCGTATGAAATAAATCAAAAACAATTTTACAAAAGTATTTTTTTTAAATATAGTCTTAGTAAAAGAGGTTTTATATCAAGTATGAGACATAATTCATTTAATTTATATTGAGACTGAGTGCTCACTCCACCGTCAAACTTAGTTTGTGGTGGATCACATTTTATTTAAGAATTCAATTAATTTTCGGTATTATATAATAAATAATAATAACCAGGTCTTAGGAAAAGAAAAGAAAAAACAACGTCAAGCCATAGGGCAGCCCGTTGTTTGCCTCTACTTTCAAGCTTCATGTTCTATCCTATGTTATTTTTTTAGGTGATCAGTGGAGTGTATTCGTATTGTATAGACAAGAAAACGCTTTAAAAATAAAAAAAAAATAAATAAAAAATAAAAATCACACTGAACCGCGCAGAATAATTTTTAAATATTTAAAGTAGGTCGAGGAGGAATCAGGGAAATCAATAGATTAACAGATAAATTAACATTAGTTGTGGTAATGCTTCGTGCATTCGTTTAATAACGTAAGCAATTTTGCCCGCGGGGGAGGATTCCATTCCATGGAAAAAGGAAACAAGTATAAAGATGATAATAAAATCTGGCCAGATATTCGTTTCAATCTAGCAAGGCAAAGCAAATCCTATTGCGGTAACCTAAAAGTATGTACATACATGAATCAGCAATGCACAATGTATAGAAGTATTTTCATACACTAGCAAATCTATAATATGGTTTTACGATATATATAGGACATATTATGATTGATTGTTTATTACGACATGGAACGCCAAGACACGATGAAGCTTGGTTGGTCAAAATCTCAAGAATAGAGGACCTCGCAGTTGGCTACTCGGGCCCCACGAAGAGCTTGGAACTGATTTAGAAAAGTGCGTCAAGATGAACTTATCAGACGTTACAGCTATCAGAAACTATGTGGATTACTGGGCCCAATCAAGGCGATCGATAGGATTCAGAGCTTGTCAATATTTGCAATGGGAAAAGAACGGTAATTTCAAAGATCTGAGGAAGAGTTAAATAAAGCTGTGAAAGATGATAATCTCTATTGGATATATGATCGCCAGTTTTCTGGGGGGCCGGGAGTGTCGTGAATGGTCATGATTCACGATAGTATTTACATTGGTGTTTATAATTATGTCTCAAACAGCCGATTTATCTTATGTAGCAACACCTACAAGGAATCATTTTTATAACAAGGTTGACGGGTAGGCGGGCTGTCAGAGTTCCGAACGGCTATATTGGGAACGAACAGTTAAGTGCGGTTTGTAGTGGTTGATTTGGAGGAAAACCAGGGTGAGCTCTTTCCATAATCACTTTCGATGCGTCCTATGATATTGTAACGATTGGGTATCATTTACACGTGTGTTCATGTGCTTTAACAGATCGGACGATGATTGTTTATGATGCGATGTATTTATGTGCGTCCACAGGTCTCATTCTCTTTGGGAGGCGTATTGGTATATCATGTAGATGAATAAGGTTTTCCTACAGGTCGCGCATGTACGTGACCTGTAGGAAACACATCACAGTTCTTAGTTGTGGAGTTCTTTAGTGTTAGAGGATTAGTTACAAGTGTAACAACAGGGTAGTTCGGTAGTCTCGGCTTCAGGCCATATCATCATCAGTCAAGGGTGCACCCGGGTAACTGGAACAATAGCGTGTGAATTGGGACAGTATCAATGGTGGTAAGGGATGTCTAGAAGGGGAGGTTGGAGGACATTCTTGGGGACGAAAGTCCCCACACGTCATAGGGAGCTGGCACGCACGAGGCGGCAGCCCCTATGTCAGATATATAAAGGATTCCGCAAGTTGTAAGGGTATGTTTATAGTTGCATATATGCTAATACGGGTCTTAGCTTAAGTGCTATAGGTTCTCATTCGCGGCCATGAGAGTGACCAGAAGTGGCTTCGCGACAGTCATGGAACCCCAACCTGGCTGCAGCAATCTAGTATCACCAGACACAGAACCTCAACCCGAGGACAACAATTTAGAATCAGGTGGGTTATTCTGACATTCGCAATCTTTAATACTGTTCTTATGATGTTCATCAACATTTTTAGAGTTGTCACGCGAGGGCAAACAGAACAAGTGTATTTTTAGTACACAAATAATTACAATTTTTTTTTTCCTTTTTAAAAATGGTCCATACTTTTACAGAGCTGTCACGAGAGGACAGACAGAGACCTTAAGCATAGTATCTTTAGCACACTAACGTTTTTTGTTGGCTAAGAATTCATCATAATACGGTCCATATTTTATAGAGCTGTCACGAGAGGGCAGACAGCGACCATGTCTTGCATTAATGTGTTTTTTCATAGCATTGACATTATCTTAATGATAAATTACAGAGGCTTTACCCGAAGAGTTCCTGTTAGCACTGGGGGATGAAGGCATTATGGCCGAAGAGAAAGGGAAGGACATCCGAAAGGAGATTGCTGACAGATGGACAAATATGATTATTACCGGTATAAAGAAAGAGACCCTGACAACACTGCTTAAGAAGTATCAAACACCAGGTAACTTTCCTATGGCCACGGCCCCCAAACTAAACTCCGAGATTGTAGGGGCAATCTCAGAAAATGTTTTGAAGCGAGATAAGAAGTTTGAATATCGGCAGAATCTGACAGGTAAAGTTCTCTCATGTCTTGGAGCAATGCTAACAGAGGTGATGAAAGGCAATATTAATAGCATTAAATTAATTGAGAGCATTAACGACGCAGGAAAGATTTTATGTAACATTAACCATTACGATGCACTTACACGAAGACATTTCATCCTGACTTCGCTTCAAAATAGTGTGAAACAGGCTGTCATTGATGTACCGATTGGTTCACATCTATTCGGAGAAAATTTAGGTGAACGCCTGAAGACAGCTAAAGCAGTAGAGAGATCTAGCTCCCAACTAAAAATAAATTTCCCCAAGAAACTACCTGTGAAGTTCACACCACACCCAAAGAATTTAAACTGGAAAAGCCCGCCTCAGCGATCAACACATCAGGACAACCGACCCAGAGGCGGGCCGAAGAACCAGACCAAGAGGAACTGGAACTACAAGCACCACCAACCACACCCAACGCGTCGTCGTTGACTAACAAGGTACAGACAGGTAGAACCTTCTACTTTTATAATAACTGGCAGTGCATAACAAATGACAAAACTATACTCTCTTGGATTTTAGGTTATAAAATCCCTTTCACTGATACAATACCAGTGAGATGTGAAAGCGAATCCAGAAAACATTCTAAAGTGGAAAATAGGAATTTGAAAAAGGAAATACAGAAATTACTAGACATTGGTGCAATCTCTGAATGTGTTTCACAAGATGACCAATATCTCTCCTCAATATTTCTCACACTGAAACAAAATGGAACCTTTAGATTCATCCTAAATTTACAGAGTCTTAACAAATTCATTAAAACAACACATTTTAAACTAGAAGATATCCGTACTGTATGCAAACTCATAAATCAGGACTGTTATATGGCAACAATTGATTTAAAAGATGCATATTTCTCCATCAGAATATCTGAGGAAGATAAGAAGTTTCTGAGATTCACCTTTCAAGGAAAGCTATACTCCTTTAATGTACTCCCATATGGATTATGTACCGCCCCGTATGTTTTTACCAAGATACTAAAGCCAGTTGTTTCATACCTCAGAGAACGTAATATTACAATCTCTATATACCTAGATGACATCATATGCATTAGCGACAGCTATGCTACCTGCCAAAGATATGTACAGACTATTTATGAACTTTTAGAATCCCTAGGATTCACCATTAACCAGGAAAAGAGTTGTCTTAAGCCTAGCAAACAATGTAAATATTTGGGATTCTTGCTAAATTCTACCAACATGACACTGTCCCTGCCACCACAAAAGGTTGATATTCTCAAAAAATCCCTACTGGCTTTTAAAAGTAAAAAAGTATGTAAAATAAGAGAGTTTGCTCAACTCCTGGGTCTTCTAAACTCGGCATGCCCGGGAGTGAAATATGGTCTCCTATACACAAAACTGCTAGAAAGGGAAAGATTTCTGGCTCTGAAATTACATAACGAAAATTACGATGCCTCTATGAAAATCTCAAAGAGTTTACAACCAGATATAGATTGGTGGCTCCGCAAGCTAGACAGTCCCGGTAACCCTATTAGGCAACAAAATTACTCCTTAGAACTCTTCACAGACGCCTCCCGATCCGGGTGGGGAGGAGTCAGTAACGATAATAAGGTGTCGGGATCATGGACCTTAGATGAACAAAAACATCATATAAATTACTTAGAATTAAGAGCCGCATATTTTGGGCTTAAATGCCTAGCAAATAAACACCAAAATTGCGAGATTCTAATAAGAATTGATAACACTACTGCCATAGCGTATATAAATAGATTTGGAGGAGTACAATACCCCCATTTAAACAGTATCACACGCGACATTTGGCAGTGGTGTGAACAGAGAAATATATTCATTTTCGCGTCTTATATTAATACAAAGGAGAATATATACGCTGACTATGAATCACGTAAATCAAACATAGAATGGGAATTATCTCATACAGCATTCCAACGAATAATTGACACTTTCGGTGATCCAGATATTGATCTATTCGCCTCACGATTGAACAACAAATGTAAACAGTTCATTAGTTGGAAAAAAGACCCAGATTCAATTGGTGTTGATGCTTTTACAATAAAATGGTCAGGATTATTATTTTACGCATTCCCCCCTTTTAACTTGGTATTGAAAGCCTTGCATAAAATAAGGAATGACAAGGCCACGGGCATTTTAGTTGTCCCATATTGGACCACACAACCATGGTTCCCCTTGTTTAACTCCTTATTGGTTACACAACCAATACTATTCCAACCAAATAAAACATTATTATTGTCAAATTTCAGGGAACCTCATCCTATGCACCAAACACTTACCCTGGCTGCAGGACTGCTCTCTGCGAAGGCCTAAAGAGAAGAAATGTTCCACAATCATCCCTTGATATAATGATCTCGTCACTATCCCCAAATACCTTAAAACAATATAATACCGGACTTAAAGCATGGTGGACCTTCTGCAATAAACATAATCTAGATCCTTACTTGTCCTCAGTTCCAAACATTTTGACTTTCCTGACAGAACGCTTTAATCAGGGTGCTTCATATGGAACATTAAACAGCTTCAGATCAGCGTTGTCATTACTAACAGATCCTAAACTAGGGTCAGATGACAGCCTTAAAAGATTCTTTAAAGGGGTTTTTAAAATTAAGCCTACAAAACCCAAATACAGTACTACATGGGACCCTGCTATTATATTAAATATGCTCTCACAATGGTTTCCCAACGACACGCTAGGAATTGAGAAATTAACTCGTAAGCTAGTAACTCTACTAGCGCTTACGACAGGCCATAGAATACAGACCCTATCGGTGATTAAGTTAGATAATATAATCCTTAACAATCTAGGCGTAACTATACACATAACAGATATTATAAAGACTTCAAGACCTGGAACTGAGCAACCTGTTTTAAGACTACCATATTACAATGTTAAGCCTGAGATCTGTCCAGTAAGAACTATTATATCTTATATGAATGTGACTAAAGATGTAAGAAATAACATACAACATCTTATACTAACGTATAAAAGACCATATAAAAGAGCCTCATCCCAAAGCATAGGGCGATGGATAAAGTGCACCCTACACGAGGGAGGGGTAGATACTAATGTGTACTCTGCTCATAGTACCAGACACTCGTCAACTTCTGCAGCCTTCCGAGCAGGCGTAACTTTAGAGGCCATAAGAAAATGTGCCGGGTGGGGACCAAATTCAGCTGTTTTTGCTTAGTATTATAATAGACCATTGTTACAGGATAATAACTTTAGTAACGCTGTTCTAGAGAATAGCTAAATGTTGGCTAATTCATAAGATGATTAATTGCCGTTGATTATTGTATTATTCTATCTTAGAATTGTTTTTTCCTTTATTTTAATAAACATGTTTTTCATCCATAACTGTTTATTTTACATACACTCACAACCTTAGCTTTAAACATCTGCATAGTATTCCATGATGGTGAAAGAGTAAAATTGTAAAATTAAACGAACTTACCTGAAGTGAAGTTCTATTTCAATTTTACGAATTTCACCATCATGGAACAACCCACCCTTTCCCAAAAAACAAGTGTTTGCCCAAGCTTTGTTTAAGGTTGTTCGTGTTTTGGCTTCAAACTGATAGTGAATATAGAGGGAACGACATAAACACATCACGAGGAATGGACGCGTTCAAGTTTTTGATGTGCTTTATAAATTGTGAAGTCCAAGCGCAACACTCCATGCTGCTGCATAGTATTCCATGATGGTGAAATTCGTAAAATTGAAATAGAACTTCACTTCAGGTAAGTTCGTTTAATTTTACAAATATATTTTATTTCAGGTCTTCACCGACCCATATAAGAGGTGTTAGTTACATTTTAATTATAAGGTTAGATTACACAATACAAAGCTTACATACAATTTAACATACAACAGACAGTTTATGACATACACAGAACACAGAACATACACTTACTTACTATATTGCAAGGTAGATTTGACCTGCCCAATTCAATACAGAAGTATTGGACAGTCAAACCTACCAGCCATCATTTTCAGGATGCTGTTGGTACTTTTCCTCACTCGAGCCATCAGTTGGATGACAATGCAATACTATAGTATCATAAACCTGGTCTGATTATGGAGTCGGAAGGTGGCTATAGGAACTCCTCAATTAAGTGCCTACACCAAATTACCCTGTCGTGTTTTGACTCATTAGAAGTATTGGAACCCACGCAACAAGTAGTTGATGGCCATGCAAAAAAGTACAGTTGGCAGCAATAATTATGTAGCTGGTAAATTTGCCAGACTCAAGTGGGACTGGGCCGGTTACGTCTGTCGCATGCATCCGGATAAATGGGCTATTATAGCCGCATCGCATCGACGCAGATGGGGCAGGCCTAGACGGAGATGGCGAGATGACTTAAATGCATTTCTCGACAATTGGCCGCAAGAAGCGCAGATTAGGGCCTTTGCCTAGCACCGTCTTCAAACTATATTCTACAATTTAAAGTATCATGCTTCCCTAGAGCGTAATAAGTGCGAAAAGATTGGAAAATTTGTTGATCCAGCGAGGCTTCGGTAGTCGGTAACTCAGCTGGTTAGAGCGATCAGTCAGGTCTATCAAAACGCTGGGACGAATTCGGCTCGAAGTCACATGATTTCAATTTAATACTATAGCATACGGATACTCGTACGAATGAGTATGGATGATAATTGATAAACCAATCGATAGTGCACCATTCTAGAAACGTAAAGCGTATATACGAGATAATTCCCTTCATTAGTCACATTAACCACAGACGCGTCTGGCGGCGAGCCAGCGCGGTAATTCCGATTCGGAGTTCGGAGACTATTCATTACTTACATATCCTTTCGCTATTTTAAAATTGGTTACCTTTACCTATCTTGAGGAAAAAGAAAGCTAAATTAGCTCTGGCTTATTTACGGATATGTACATATATGTCGGACGCCATGACATTCAGGCTGTTTGAATTTGTACGATAGTTGGCCTTTTCAAGTAGGATGGACAGATGTACATAACAAAACTATAAGGGTTCCCTAATTGTTGACTATGGAGCCCTAAAAAGTTTTTAGTAAAAACAAAGCCAATGGTAGTTTCTATTAAAAAGTTTGTAATTTCATACATGAAGTGTGCCTAAATAAAATACATTAACTTCGCCTTAAAACATAAAGACGTACCTTTTCCCCGCTATTGTCCGGAAGAAACATGGAACCATGACCTGACTTGCCGGTGCAGATCATCTTCATATCTAGAAATAAAAGTAAGTATTTAAAACAGTTGCATTTTTTATTATATCATCAAAGACTATGGCAAAAAAGCGTACGGCCTGCTTTATGGTAAAGCACACACCCAAAAACCACTCCAGAGCCTATATTTTGTCAAATTAAAGACATCTGACGGATCGGCTAATTATCTTGGCTGTCACATGAGGGGTGAGGCGTGTGAGGTGACAAGTGAGGTTATTGGTGACAATGGGACCGCCTCAGGAGTATACTCTTCCGATTGAAAAAAGAATTTTGGAAATCGGTCCACAATTGACGGAGAAATCGGTGAACATACATAAAAAACATACAATGGAACATATAACCTCCTCCTTTTTTGAAGTCGGTTAAAATTGATAAAAATACTCAAGGGACCCTTTTCAGAGATTACCTACATAAAAACTTATAACCCAAAAAAAATACGTTTTACAGACAATTACCTTCTTATTATTAGTATACTTTTAGTACAAACGAAAATATACTTAGTGGCATTAGTGACCCAAATATGTAGTGTAATTATATTAAAAGCAAATACGAATGAAAATGAAAATGAAAAATGAAAATGAAAAATCTTTATTTGGTTACAAAAATATGTACAATAGTTTAGGGTTGGAATCTTCTAGTAAGTATTATAAATACTTGTGGCAGAAGATCCCGCTCTTCCTATAATAGCAATAATGTAACCATTACATAAAAGTGATTTAAATGAAAGTAAATGTACACTTTTCCTTAATTTAAATTAATTAATCTAATATGTGTGTGTATATTTGAGTGTGTGTGTGTGTGTGAGTGTGTGAGTGTGTGTGTGTGTGCATGTATGTGTGTGTGTGTGTGTTTAGGATTATGTAACTAGGCTATTGTCAAGAGCTAGGAGTAGTCCATCACCGAAGGCTCCTTCAATGCCAAGCGAATCTCGCCCTTTCGGCCTTTGGCTCCTTCCAGAACGTTTGAGTAGTACGCAACTGGCTGTCGTCGCGCGCGCATCCCTTCCAGCCGCTGTGACATATATACCACGGTGCTTTCGTGGCTATTTACTTTTACCGCTTTCTCTATTGTGCTTTTACTCTAACCTGTGCTGAACCAAGATCGAGGCTTATAAGACCTAGGCATAGCAGAAGGAGAAAGGAGCTGGGCTTTCACCACATCACGAGCTGCTGCTATTGAGGTGCACAAGGTGAGTGGGTTGCTCTTTTCTCTTGCTGATCGCCTTGGTTACTTTCTCTGGGGAATTCATGCTTTCCAACCCCCCTTTCGCTGAGCTATCGAAGAATCTGTAAGATATTTGTGGTCCTTCGAGCCGGATATATTAATTCGAACCGGATATCTTACAGATATCTTACAGATTCTTCGATAGCTCAGCGAAAGGGGGGTTGGAAAGCATGAATTCCCCAGAGAAAGTAACCAAGGCGATCAGCAAGAGAAAAGAGCAACCCACTCACCTTGTGCACCTCAATAGCAGCAGCTCGTGATGTGGTGAAAGCCCAGCTCCTTTCTCCTTCTGCTATGCCTAGGTCTTATAAGCCTCGATCTTGGTTCAGCACAGGTTAGAGTAAAAGCACAATAGAGAAAGCGGTAAAAGTAAATAGCCACGAAAGCACCGTGGTATATATGTCACAGCGGCTGGAAGGGATGCGCGCGCGACGACAGCCAGTTGCGTACTACTCAAACGTTCTGGAAGGAGCCAAAGGCCGAAAGGGCGAGATTCGCTTGGCATTGAAGGAGCCTTCGGTGATGGACTACTCCTAGCTCTTGACAATAGCCTAGTTACATAATCCTAAACAGTGTGTGTGTGTGAGCGCGGTCGCATGCGTGCATGTGTGTGTATTTGTTTGAGCGTGAGAGCTAAAATATGCAAGTACATGTGTAGGTATAATGTAGTAAATACGAAGCTATAAATAACTGCACGAGGCAACAAAACACAATCCCTATTTTACTTTGGGATTTACGCTTCTTAGTTTTGCGGTCGGAGGGCCTACCGCGAACGGCATTCGAAGTATTCCCTCTCTGTCGCACTTACGTACGAACTCGTAAGTATGACAGAGAGGGGAAACTTCGAATGCCTTTCGCGGTAGGCCCTCAGACTCAGACCCTTTTCAGAGATTACCTACATAAAAACTTATAACCCAAAAAAAATACGTTTTACAGACAATTACCTTCTTATTATTAGTATACTTTTAGTACAAACGAAAATATACATAGTGACATTAGTGACCCAAATATGTAGTGTAATTATATAAAAAGCAAATACGAAGCTATAAATAACTGCACGAGGCAACAAAACACAATCCCTATTTTACTTTGGGATTTACGCTTCTTAGTTTTGCGGTCGGAGGGCCTACCGCGAACGGCATTCGAAGTATTCCCTCTCTGTCGCACTTACGTACGAACTCGTAAGTATGACAGAGAGGGGAAACTTCGAATGCCTTTCGCGGTAGGCCCTCAGACTCAGACCCTTTTCAGAGATTACCTACATAAAAACTTATAACCCAAAAAAAATACGTTTTACAGACAATTACCTTCTTATTATTAGTATACTTTTAGTACAAACGAAAATATACATAGTGACATTAGTGACCCAAATATGTAGTGTAATTATATAAAAAGCAAATACGAAGCTATAAATAACTGCACGAGGCAACAAAACACAATCCCTATTTTACTTTGGGATTTACGCTTCTTAGTTTTGCGGTCGGAGGGCCTACCGCGAACGGCATTCGAAGTATTCCCTCTCTGTCGCACTTACGTACGAACTCGTAAGTATGACAGAGAGGGGAAACTTCGAATGCCTTTCGCGGTAGGCCCTCAGACTCAGACCCTTTTCAGAGATTACCTACATAAAAACTTATAACCCAAAAAAAATACGTTTTACAGACAATTACCTTCTTATTATTAGTATACTTTTAGTACAAACGAAAATATACATAGTTATATTAGTGACCTAAATATGTAGTGTAATTATATTAAAAGCAAATACGAAGCTATAAATAACTGCACGAGGCAACAAAACACAATCTAAAGCTATGTGAAAAATGGTCCAAACCATACTCACAAATAATAAGCTGGATCAAAGTCAAAATACAAATATCTATCATCAGAGCAGTCTCTATGAGAATTAGAGGAACGAGAAGAAGAATAGGAAGATTTGGATGCGAAGACGGCTGCGGAATACCCACCATAGAACACTAGATTCCTCTTCTTTTTTTATGATATTGTATGAGCTAATATTGTATTATTTAACGCAATAAACTATTAGTCAATAACTACAAAACACAATCCCTATTTTACTTTGGGATTTACGCTTCTTAGTTTTGCGGTCAAACTCAGAACAAGTTCTAACTAATTGTGATTGGAGTTTGGTCCCTAGGCATATAAACTTAGAAGAAAATAGCCCTGTATGGACTTTCACCGCTAGAAAATGCAGAAAGTATCCATCAAGTCACGTAACATTCCCTTGAGTATTTTTATCATTTGTAACCGACTTCAAAAAAGGAGGAGGTTATAATGTTCCACTGTATGTTTTTTTTTTGGTATATTCACCGATTTCTCCGTCAATTGTGGACCGATTTCCAAAATTAATTATTTTTTAATCGGAAGAGTATACTCCTGAGGTGGTCCCGTTGTCACCAAGTCAGGATCTAATGATGGGATCCTAGGGAAATTGAGGGCAACCCTCAAATTGTATAGGCACGCGTGTAGTAATTTCGGTATTTTCTATTATAAATCGTGTATTTACCCTTGGACATCGCAATTTTGGTGAAGCGGTACTGATGATGAAGACCACAGATGACTTATGGAACTCCTCAAAGATGTAGGTAATGTATCTTTGAGGAATCGACGGAACTCCTCAAATATTATTAGCCCACACATAGCGACATGGATTTTTTCTGTAATAATCAACGCATTTGCTCTCGCAGAGCAGTTCATGTTGTAAATTCGAAAGGAAATGTGGAAATTTTCATGCACCTATGTGGCTTTGGCGAAGTACTAAATTAAAGTCGGTTTAAACTTTTTTTTTTAAGTAAATTATATTATATATTAAGTATTTCATTTCTCAACTTCTTAATATTTCTGAAACTGTTAAATATTTCAGGATTTTTATAAACTTACCTAACCTATAGGATTCTACACGATGGCCATGAAATAAATCCTGAAATATTTACAGTTTCAGAGTTTGGGAAATGAAAAGTTGCGAAATGAATCAGTTTGCCAAACGTTAGTTGCGAAAAGAAGGTGTTCCTGGATGGTTAGATTCTGAAATCAGTTTAGTAATTTATTTGACATAAAGAAAAAAATGCTTAAATGTATTCAGAGTGACTGCGTGTGGTAAGCAAACTTTGAGCGCTTTACGTTTTTACGAACAATTTCTCTCGTGCAATCATTTTTCCGGATCCATTATTTTGAGCAGTTTCGTGAAACAACTTTGTTCAAAGGGGAAACTTTATGTTATCCCAGGCTCGACTTGAGCCAATAAGTTTAAAACGTATTTTATACCTAACGCCATTTTATGGCTGGCATGGTTCGTAAAGAACTCTTGTCTTTACAGGCCATAAAAATAGACTAAATGGCCAATTGTGAGTGATAGTGCTACAAACCTGCGAAATACTAAAACGCCCTTTTATTTTGTTTTTTAGTTTTATGTTACCCTTGTTGAATTTCACTGAACTGTATCGCATTCCCCATTTTACTAAGTCTCAGTCAGAATATACCTACCTTATGTATTAAAAGTACATAATCTATACATATAATAAAGCTGAAGAGGGTCGAAAGTCTGTACATGGAAGATATTCGAAAAAAAATTGGCTAGGGATTCTTAGAATCGATAATAGAACACGTTCCAACAGTTTTTAGAATTTTTGTCTGTTTATCTGTTTGTCTGTTTATGTGACCGCGCATCACATGAAAACGGCTGAACCGATTAAGATGAAATTTGGTATAGAGATAGTTTGAGTCCTGGAGACGGACATAGGGTAGTTTTCATCCCGATAGTCAGGGCATTTATTTGTGTGTTTATCACGAATATTTGTTCCTGAGTTATGGATGTTTATATATGTATATAATATAAGTATCTATATGTATGTATCTATTATATATATCATCGCCTAGTACCCACAACACAAGCCTTACTGAGCTTACCGTGGGCCTAGGTTGATTTGTGTAAGATTGTCCCATAATATTTATTTATTATTTATTTATAATATTTTATAATCAACCCCTAAAGGGATGAAATGGGGGGTGGAAATTTGTATGGAGCTACTTAAACCGCTGCACCGATTAGGCGGAAATTTGGTATATAAATAGTTGGAGTCCCCAGAAAGGTCAAAGGATAGGTTTAATCCCAGAAATCTTCCTTTAAAAGGGTAAAATGGGGGGGTGAAAATTTGGAAGTAACCCATTTTGATAAAATTTGGTTTAGAGGTAGTTTAAGTACTGAGAAAGGACATCGGATAGTTTTTATTCCGGAAACCTTTCCCTAAGGGGGTGAAATTTTGGATTGACTCCGTTTAGATCAAATTTGGTATAGATATAGTTTGAGTCCCGGAGAATGACAATGGATGGAAAGGACAAATGATAGTTTTAAATTCCAGAAATCATCCCCTAAAGGCGTAAATTGGGGTGAAAATTTCGATGTAACCTGTTTAGATGAAATTTGGTATAAAGATAGTTTGAGTCCCGGAATATGACAACGGATAGTTTTAATCCCGAAAATCATACCCTCTGGGATGAAATAGGGGGTGAAAATTTGGATGTACCTTATTTAGATGAAATTTGGTATAGAGATAGTTGGGGTTCCGGGGAAGGACAATGTATAGTTTTATCCCGAAAATCATCTAAGAGGGTGAAATGAGTGGTGAAAATTTGGATGGAACCCATTTAGATGAAATTTGGTTTAGAGTTAACTTGAGTCCCGGAGAATGACAACGGATATTTTCAATCCCGATAATCATCCCCTAAAGGGACGAAATAGAGGATGAAAATTTGGATAAAATCCATTTAAGTGAAGTTTGGTATATATATTGTAGAGATAGTGGGGAGTCCCAAGGAAAGGACAATTCATAGTTTTTATCCTGAAAAATCATCTCCTGCGGGTGTTAAACGAGGGGTGACAATTAGGATAGAACCCACTTAGATGAAATTCGGTATAGAGATAGTTGGAGTTCTGGGAAAGGAAATCGCAAAGTTTTTGTAACGAAAATCATCGCCTGAGAGAATGAAATGAGGGTGAAGTTTTGGATGGAACTCATTTAGATGAAATCTGGTTAAGAGATAGTTTGGGTCCTGGGAAAGGAAATATTTTATGATAGTTTTTATTCCGCAGATCATCCCCTAAGGGGGTGAAATGGGGATGAAAATTTGGATGGAACCCATTTACGGTATAGCGATAGTTGGAAGTCCTGGGGAAGGACATAGGATAGTTTTATCCAGAAAATCCTCCCCTAAGCGGTGAAAATTTGGATTTGAGTGACCCATTTAGATGAAATTTGGTTTACAGATAGTTTGAGTTCCGGAAAAGGACATAGGATAGTTTTTATCCCGGAAATCATCTCTTAAGGGGGGGAAATGGGGGCCGAATATTTGTATGGAGCTACTATACAACCCATTCAGATAAAATTTTGTATAAAAAAAAAAAAAAAAATTTGAACTGTTTATTTTCAGATCTGTGATTAAATTATATATATCAGTTACATTTAGTACAATCTTTAATATTTAAGATTATTTACTAAATTTTTTTATCTTAATAACTAGTTATATTTATCTATGTTATATATAGAGAGCAGTAACGGGAATTTTGTTGTTTATGCTTAACATAGACAACAAAATTCCCGTTACTGCTCTCTACATGGATATGACCAAGGCTTTCGATTTTGTTGATCATAAGATTTTATTAGATAAACTCTATAGATATGGAATTCGTGGAAACGTACATACTTGATTCTTACTTAACGGGTCGAAAGCAATTTACTCAATTGGACCGTATCTGCACCAAAGCTAAGAAACAAATAACGTATACATCTGATCTTAGGGATACACATACTGGCGTCCCACAGGGTAGTGTCTTAGGCCCACTACTTTTTCTAATTTACATCAACGATTTTCCGCTGGCTATCCAAGAATCTATGGTTAAATTTGCTGACGATAGCAATGTGATATTCACAGGAGAAGACCTACACTACTACGAGGAAAACGACAATAGATATCTGCAATCACTCATTGAATGGCTAAACAGGAACAACCTCCACATTAATTTAGAAAAAACTAACATTATGAATTTCAAACAAAGAATTGACAGAATCACTAATTTAAATGTAACTTATAAGGACCATAGGATTAATGAAACGGACATATCAAAATTTTTAGGTTTAAGCTTAGATAATATATTGACCTGGAAAAACCAAATTGACTCTCTATGTAAGAAACTAAATAAATATTCATATGCTCTGTATCAGCTTAGTAAAAAAGTTAGCCAATCTGCAGTCTTAACATCTTATCATGCCTATGTTACATCTACACTAAGGTACGGAATAATATTTTGGGGCAACTCCACAGATAGAGACCTAGTCTTCAAAGGTCAGAAGAAATGTATCAGATCCGTTTGCAGCCTACACCCCCGCGAATCATGTAAACCCTATTTTATTAAATTAAATATCTTGACATTCCCATCACTCTATATTTTTGAAACAGCAATGTATGTTAAACAGAACAGTAACCAGTTCTCGAGCTTTAATAGTGCCCGTATGCAGGGTAAGATAAACCATGGACCGTACAAAACTGCCCTACTTTCAAAAAGCATATTTGGAATGGCGCCTAGAATTTTTAACAAATTGCCAAGAGCCATTTTGAAATTCCATGACCCTCATTTATTTAAAAAAGCATTGTTTAAATTTCTAGCTGCCAAAGCATATTATTCCATACAAGAATATTTAAATGACCCTAGCATAACGTAAGCAAATGATAGCATAATTAACGACTTATATCTAGTGTGTAAGTGCATGCTGCATGCTATTTTGTGGCTATTTGTATGCCTTAACAGGCAAGACATAGTGAGACAAACGATAAACTGTAACACCGATGTACATACCTATATAAATATACCTACATAAATAAAATATTTTGTATTTGTATTTGTATGTTACTACTGGGGGCCATAATGAACATTTTCTTAATTATATTTTTAGTTTTTGTAGGTTTACTTTCTATATTTTCTACAATAGTTTTGTATAGAGTTGTTTAGTATAGAGGTAGTTATAGTAGGCGCGGCGTTGGTAGGCTCCCCACAAGGTGGACTGATGACCTGGTAAAGGTCGCGGGAGTCCGCTGGATGCGGGTGGCGCAGGATAAGTCACTTTGGAACTCTTTGGGGGAGGCCTATGTCCAGCAGTGGACGTCTTTAGGCTGATATGATGATGATCATAATGACGATAAAAATAATTTGAGTCTCGGGGAAGGACATAGGATAGTTTTTATATCGGAAATCTACCCCTAAAAGGGAAATGGAGGGTGAAAGTTTGTATCGAGCTACGATATAATAAACGTGTTCTACGCGGACGAAGTCGCGGGCAAAAGCTAGTAACTATAATAAGATAACAGAATACATATATACACGGTGTTCCTGGGAATTTCCGTTAACTTCGGTATACTGCAGAGTACATTCACATAAACAAATTAGCATAATTACTTATTTCTTGAGAAAAAAAAACTAAAATTTTGTTTTTTTTTGATTTTTGTACAAATTAATTTAATGTAGTATTAACCATTATTGTCTTATTGTACAGGGTCTTGAAACACATGAAATAAAACATGTGTAATATCGAACGAACTCACTTTCTAAACCTTCTTGTACTGTATATGTAGGACCCTTACAAAATTTAAAAAACTGTTATGACGTCACAGTTAAGAGCCATTTACACTGGTTAAATCTGCAAAACTGATTAAATTAAACATTGAATATCTTGATAACAGTAAAAGTTAAGATACTACTGTCTTGGAGAAATTAACTTTATTTGATCTAAACTAGGTATGCCCCCTTGCAATTAACGGAAATCGTCATGAACACGTTGTGTAAACTATTGTTGTCCACAACACTGAGTGAAATAAGCGATGGTGATTAATATTGCTTCCGAAACTTAACGGTTTAATTTACATTAGGTGTAATATACAATTTAATACTAGGTGTAATAATACTTGGCGTAGTCGCTTGGATGAATAACTAATAGAATGCGCTTCTCTTCATTGCGCTGCTTACTGCGGGTTGTTCCGTATGGCTCGATGTTTAAATTTTATATAAAAAAATTACCAAACCTGTTCAATGCGTCAACTACTTAAATTTATTATAGTTGTAGGGTCCGTTTTAATATTTGTTGAATATATCTATTATTTAACCGGGATGAGTTTACACTTGGAATAGCTGTCAGTTCTTTAAACTTTGAAGTATTTATATGACAAAACTGTCACCTCTAATCGCGGTATGATAATAATGTAAAACGTACACAGAAACATAGAATATAATAGGTATCTAATGTGTTAATTTGCAAGAATACTTAACCATCGGAATGTATCGTATTTCTACCACTAGCCCTAGTAGGATACGCCTGTTAATGAATATAAATAGATATTTATATATTTTGTTTAAAAAAACTTTTCAAGCAATTTTTAGTATTTTAATATTACGAGACTGTGCGAGTAGGTATGATGTATAAATACAAGCTTATAAATTTTCCTGAATGTCCCATCATAAAACTGCGTTATTTTTCTTGATTGCTTAATACGTTATAATACTTAGAATATCCCGTTCCCTTCCACTCTAATGGCAACAAGGAAACTCACAAAGAACTCATTCTGAGCTGGTGTCGAGAATACCCATTTAGATACTTACATACTCTTGCAAAGTTTTGTTCACGTGGAGTGATAACATATAGACCTAGAGCAGAGTGAAAACAGAAAGAATATGCAACAGTAATAAATTTACACTTTTCTTAGAGCTTGTTGCGTAAGTTAGACTATTTAGAGATAATATTGTCTTCGATGTCCACGATTATTATCATTAAATAAAGCGATTTATGGATTTTGTCGCTTAATTATAAATTGAATTACATCCCGACGTTATTTCGATTTATTTTTACCGTACAAATCGATATAGCAACTACACAATAAGAATATGTCTCTCGAGACACTCGATACACACTTTTACGTCTACTTTCTTATATACGAACTAAACCTGAAAGATTTGAATCATGCATCGGACTCTAATAAAACCGGCCGGGACCACTCCACGATAACAATATTTTAGCAAAAATAAGTTTTATGACCTAGTATTCTGGGTCCGTAACCGCAGTCGTGATATTGCTCGAGAAAATATCGAATAACAAATGTTATTCAACTTGGTTCGGCTTCTTCTTATAAATATTATTTTCTCGGTTTATGCATGTTCCTTCGAACTCGCCAGCTGCCAATATAACTTGACCCAAGTTACCTGTATTAGCATAAAGTTGGATTAAGGACCGGTCACTTTGGCACTCTTTGGGGGAGGCTGGACTGCAGCGGACGTCTTTCGCCTGATATGATGAAAAAATAATGTAATGAAAATTATTTTTTTAACGATAAGCAGTGTTAATACAGTGTCTTAACACATACACAGCCACGCTAATCTCGTAGCGCTACGCCTCAGTTCGTAGCAGGTTAAACCTCGTATGTAGCGAAAAGCGCTCGTAGCGCTCTGACGCATATTTGTCGTCATGGGCACTGAATGGGTTAAGCTAAAGTTATTTTCGAAATACCTACTTATCTATAGCATGATGATGATACATAATTATGAAGGATATAAACGTAAATTTCGGTTAAAATCAAGATACCTAGAGTTTATGTAAAATGTAAGAGGATCTTGAATAAATATTGTCGCGTAGCCGGTTAGACGGTTAAGTAGCAAATAAATACATTCAGAGCGTTTTACAACAATCGGAGTTACTCAAAGTATTCAAATAACACCCCTCTTTTTCCGTCGGGGGTTAATAACTACTCTTTTCGAAAAAAGCAGTTGCTTAGCCACAAGTCAATAGAAACTAAATGACAACGTCATAATCTCATAACAAGGCAAGGTCGAGAAGGTGTAAACTAGTGACAGTCACCGTTTCGAAGGCTAAGCGCTTATACCAAGACCCTTTGTAGTTTCAGGGAATTTATAGGTATAGTTAATTGGACACATCATTAAACAGAAGTACAATTTAACTCTACCAGTCGTCCATGGCCGTTGGGGTGGAAAGGTTCTCGAGTGGCGACCACGTACCGGACGTTTTATTTTGTTAACCAAAAATAGGATATGAAATAGGTGAGGATAATTGCATAAATAATTCTAACATGTCGATGTACGCCTACCTTACTTAGGTTCCGACGTAAACCGTTCCATAATATGAAAATGGAATCTGTTCGTGCAATAGTTATTTGTTATACAAGGGGGGAAAGTTGTATTTTACCTGCGAGTGTTCATTTGAAACACGAGCTAGCGAAAGGATTCCATGATTGACCACGAGCGAAGCGAGTGGTTCAAAAATAGAATCCTGAGCGTAGCGAGTGTTTCAACACACCAGACGTAAAATAACTTTTCACCCGTGTATAACACAAATCTTTTCACCTCACTACAGCAAGGAAAATAAGAAAAAGGGTAAAAAAAAAAGTAAAAAAAACAAAAAAAAACAATAAAAATAAAATATAGTTTAAAAAAAGTTTTATAAAAAGTTAAAAAATAAATAAAAAAAAGTTAAAAAAAAAGTTAAAAAAAAAAAAAAACGTAAAAAAAAAGTTTAAAAAAAGTTAAAAATAAAAGTTAAACAAAAATATGTCATAAAATATATCTATAAAAAACAAAAATAAGAAAAAGGGTAAAAAAAAAAGTAAAAAAAACAAAAAAAAACAATAAAAATAAAATATAGTTTAAAAAAAGTTTTATAAAAAGTTAAAAAATAAATAAAAAAAAGTAAAAAAAAAAGTTAAAAAAAAAAAAAACGTAAAAAAAAAGTTTAAAAAAAGTTAAAAATAAAAGTTAAACAAAAATATGTCATAAAATATATCTAGAAAAAACAAAAATAAAGTAGTTTATGTGACTGTACCTACATAATGAAGGGCATTAAAAACGAGTGTGGGTTTATGAAACGAGCCGAAGGCGAGTTTCATAATAACATCACACGAGTGTTTAATGCCTAATTATGTACAGTTACATACACTGCTTTATCTATCCACATATCATAAGCCTCCATCATGCATTCAGGAGCCGCATATTAAGACCGGCATCGCGGCGTTGTTTTCTGGCAGCTGTCATAGTTTTTTTTTTTAATTCAGAGATACTAGAGTCAGCTCTAACTATCACATCGTTCGATATATTACTTACGTAAATGTTGTCAAATTTGTATGCAACTTGAAAATTAATTTCGAACTAAACGTCATCTCGACTGATATTAGAATAGAGGTCAAATCAAATTCCTTTGTTTTTCAGAGACGTTCGAAATTTAAATGAAATAATATTATCGAAATCGATGTTATTATTTAGCAATAATAACATTTTCACAGATAAGAAATTTGTTCTAACAAAACAGTCTGTTTTTATGGTGGTCATAATGTGCGGTTCTTGAACGCATCATGGAGGGTTTATGATATTTGGATAGATAAAACATTTTTTCTACTCCTGTACCGTTATCTGTCATTTATATAGGCTGTAGCTCAAATACAATGACACCACTAATAAGTCGTCGAAAAACTCTATGCTCTATGGCCCAAAAACGAACTATTTAGCGTACTTTTTTGGTTCATACATTTTTCATAAAAGCACTGTTCAACTTTTTTTTAATCAGCCGTTATATTGCATTATTCATAAACAAATATTTCGAAATAAAAGTATTTATTTACGATTTAACATTTGTATATTATCAATTATTTACTACAATAATAATAAATCATCATCTATTGTGTGTTAAATTACATGTTTTATAGATTCTTGGTATTATTTATAAAAATAAACAGTTCGAATTCGGTCCGGGTCCGGATTCGGTTTGGTTCGGATGGCAAGTGCAAGCCATAAGCAATAGCTGTCACATTTCCGATTTCCCACCAAAATACAGTTCAAAATGAAAAGACGAAAGATGATAAACTATTAGTCCTAAACTATTAAGATTTTATTCGTGTTTGTGAAGACAAAAGAGTACCTACTTACGCTCCTTTTAATTTTAAAAGGAGCGTAAGTAGGTCGAAATAATAACTGCACTCCTGAAGAAATTGTGTGAGTAGCAAAAGTACGAATAGAAAACTTGCTGCCTAAAAATTTGTCGTAGAAAAGTATTGTATGCAACGGTGTATAACTGGTCTAAAAACGCTCGTGGCGTCTTTAATTGCGATGCTCGCCAAGGCTCGCATCGCAACCCACGCCACTCGCGTTTTAAGACCCTTCTTATAAAACAGTTGCATAAAATACTATAACGTTCTACGTCATAGTACTTTTAGCGTTCTACGTCTACTTTCTTCACATGTGGATAAAAAGCGGTTTTCTCAATAGTTAACAAACATACAAAAAGGCCTTTCCGAGCTAGTGAGGTGAAAAATTAATTTAAGAATCCGTAATGGATAAAATGTACATGTCACACGTAGGCGAAACCGGTCTTGGAGATTTATTATTATCGTTGTACGTCCCAATGTTTTTAATGTGTTTCGCGTGCTCACTTCTACGCACGCCGAGCTAACTTGTTAACACGAGTGCGCTATATAAATATCGAAATGCGATTGGTATGTGAAAGAGATGAATCATTTTAAAGCTCTGGTAGCGGATGAATCATAAATCAAGGCTTAGTCAAAACGCCTCGTCACGGCCATTAGCTTCAAATCGCGCCCGAGGGCCTCATAGATAAGTGTACCTAACTGAGGACATAGCATTATACTTGGATCGCTTTCAAAAAATCGTATAACATCGACATTGTCAATTGCTTAAAAACCACATTACGTTAAACAAGACACTGAACGATGCTTAATTAATTGTTTAGAAGTACACGTGAAATTTTGTAGCTTTTAATTAAGCAATTAAGAAATTGCGAGTGGTTCTGTGTAGGTAAGTAGAAATCGCGATCCTTACTTTTATTTTAATTTTTTCTGAATTTCGTAAAACTGAATCTACAAAAATATCTATATAATTATTGAACCTGCTTACAATATTTCACAAGAATCGTTTGAGAAATGCGAGCTGTAGAGGAAAACAGCCGGACAGTGGGACATCCGGATATACGAACGAATTTCGGTCCAAGTTGAAGCAGATAACTTCGTTCGCTTCGCTCGTTCGTCCAAAAAGTAGGTATAATTCATACCTACATACATTACATTGCGAATTCATTTAAAAGTATTAAGTGGATTAGTATTAAGTAGGTAGACCTCAATTTCCACCGATAACATCAGAGATTTGTTCGGCGGTATAACTTAAGGGGCTACCCGAGGTTTTCATCGATTTTTGACTAGTTTTGAATCGATACAAATACTTTTGCACTACAGATAGAATTATAAAGTAAACGGCTATCGATTCTTCAATCTTTAATCTCCATTTGTGTGTACCATATTTTGAAAGAAATGAATAGTTCTTTTTTTATGATTTTTTTAAACATGGTCTAAAAAAACACATTCTTTGTTATAAGATTGCTGTGAAAGATCTAACATATACGAAGTCTACATATTTGAGTTCGTCTCTGGTGTCTCTATAAACGTGTGTAGGGTTTTGATTTAAACTAATTAAGACAAAAGTTATGGCCAGAAAACCTGTTTTTTGGTCTAAAATTGTCCTACTTTGATGCCAAATATCTCGAAGACAGTGATGTTTGAAGTGAATACGGGATAATATATTGCTTAAAACTGTTGTTGTTAATATGATAAGCTACAAAAAACATTAGAAAACTAAGGGATTCAGATTGAAGGTCATTGGCGTATGGGATCCCCTTAAAGCGATATATTATCAACCGAAGTTCAAAGGGAGCAAAGTTTGGTGATCTGGTTTCTACGAGCTATAATAGCTGGTTTGATCGGCTTTCCGCATGAGTTGGATTAAGCTAACTTTACTTTCGTCACTATAAGATTAAAGCCCGTATTAGGCATTTACGCCCTCTGCACATTTGCATATGTAATGTTCAAAAATATCGGCACATGCACCCTAATGCCTTGAAAATAGAGGTGTGTTCCGATGTTTGTGACGTGCTTGTTTGCTCCGATGTATGTGATGGCGACTGTACATGAGTTCAGAAATATTTAATAATTAGATTGCTATTAAAATTGGACTGAAATAGCTGTCAAATACTGTCAATAGAAAGAGAGATTTGTAGAAAAACTGACAATTCCTTTCCCATCTTGATCATGGCATGCTTCTAAACAGAATCCCTTTCTCACATAAAAAAATAAAATAATAATATTGATAAAGCGAGCCTGTGCAGTGAAAAAAAACCAGCCAAGTGCGAGTCGGACTCGCGCACGAAGGGTTCCGTACCATTATCAATAAAAATATTTATTTTATTTTGTTTTTAGTATTTGTTGTTATAGCGGCAACAGAAATACATAATCTGTGAAAATTTCAACTCTCTAGCTATCACGGTTCTTGAGATACAGCCTAGTGACAGACAGACGGACGGACGACGGACAGCGAAGTCTTAGTAATATTGTCCCGTTTTACTCTTTGAGTACGGAACCATAAAAATACCTCAATGTTAATGAGTTAAATCATCATCTCATCGTCAAAACCAGCGTTTTTTAAAGGTTGTATCCTAAAGGAAGCCATGGTCCGAGCGGATTTGGGATTAGAGCCTTTAATGATTTACTTATAAGACAATATATGTATATTTTTGACATCCAGCCCAGGAAAAATTGTCTTGTTAGTTTTTACTATGTATGAGGCTTTGTGTTTGCATCAACAAAGGTGTCAAGGATCTTAAAATATGGGCCATGAAGTTAGGCCGCTAACTGCTCCGTTATATTAACAAGAGAAAAACTCATAAACAGCAAAATATTTCACTTCGGGGAATAAACTTTCCGCTATCTGTAGTGAAGACAATGCCGTATCGCGACTTGGTGCTTTTATAGCTGCTCTTAAAACTACGTGGAATGTTTACCAACATTTGCATCTTTTTCTTGGAATACCTAACTAACGACACTCTTTTTGCAAAGTCTCGCACTGAATTTGCTTTAAACGGTTTAGTACCTACAGTAAAAACATGGGTGATATAACTTACTCATAAATATGTCCTTTCGCTCTTATGTCAGTAGATTAAGGTTTCGGATCGATACATAATTTTGAGCTTGACGTAGGTAGGTATTACCTATAATGTAAACGCCGGGAAATTAGGTAATGTCGGCTGTAGAACCGTCGTGTATCTTATTGTCACGTCACTACTTTAGCCTCATCCAGAGTCTATAGAAATATTAATAAATTCAAACCTTTAAAGGGGTAACTGCGTAACTTTTCGGACCAGCGTTAAGACAACTCAACTGTCATTATCCTATAAAAAAATACATTAACATTACCTAACGTGGCACGAAACGTTACGCGATCAACCAGCCTCACTATTTTGTAACTTGTTTTAAGTTCACCTCAACGCTCAACGGCAAATATATCTTGACGCCGCGATTCGTAGAAACTAAGCGTAGGTAGAGGTCTAGTTTCGTCAGGCGTGGCGGGTGAGGTGAGGCGCATGAGCGCGTAAAGAATAACAGCCCAGCACGGCTATCAAAGGTCGGCCCGCGAGCAGTGTCGCCGCGAGCGAGGTATTTAGACTATCAGTCTACTTATGTCGCTGCAACACAGCTCGCGGGCCAGCCCTGCTGCAAGTCTGTAGTGTATGAAAGCAGAAGATATCATGTACCTAAGAAAAGTTACATTTGTGCTTGTACTAAGCTTTGTAGTAAGAAAAATACTCACGCCACATGGTTTTCTCCCCGTTGAAGACCAGGAACTCCTCGCCATCGTGGGACAGGCCCTCGTCGAGCGCGAACCCCACGTTCAGCCGACGGAAGGCCTCTGTCTTCACGAACTGTCCCATTCCTTGCTTCCCGCCTTTTTCTTCCTCTAACATAAACAAAACACTAAGTTGCCAGACACTAAGTTCACTTAGTTGCCAGAATTAAGGACGAAAACAGCTACAGATTCATCTTAATTCTTTATTTATGAACATGTTAAGTTAGTTTTCTTGCTAGCTTATCATTATTGTCAGTAACAACTGCAGTTCGTAAAGTATAAGTGCGGTTACTAACATTTGTGAACGCTTCCTAATTATAGCAATGTACTTGCAGAACATTCATAAAGATATATTCGAAGAATACTCAGGAAATTTTCTCGAGAAATTAAAGTAATTTTTCATTTAGGAAGTTTCCTCGTGAGAGCATTTAATTTAGGAAGGACATTGTTCCAAATTACGGATAACTTTCTACATAGAAACTTTCGCAACTTGAGAGTTTCCTCGTCGGTGTATTGCTGACGTTCTATAAAAACTACGTGAAAGAAGACAACACACTCGGCATGTTACGGTAGATACATCTAACAGTTCCCAGTCGCCTTAGATAAAACTTTATTTCCTCCTATATTGCTTTAATTAAAGCCTTGTCGAGGTTCGGCATCGTCTCTAATTTGTGACTCCACGGTCCCAGGCAAAAAAGTATTTATCTATCAAGTATTTATCTGTCAAACGCTAAGTTAATTGGGGTAATTAAGTTCAGCCTCAATGAGACGAAATGTCCAGTCAAGGTTATTCAGACAGTAGAAATATAATCTTGCCAACAATTCATGTTAATAGCCTATGATATTCACCTCATATACCTGTGTCAATCCTACATCTATTTCGTACACTAGTAGGTACTATTTCTCTAAATAAAGAGTTGAGTGTCGTCGTGACTTTGCTACTGCCTGACGCTTCGTAACTAGGCTCCGGTTTACCTCGGAATGCCTGCATTGCCTTCGTCACTGAGAAGATGACTAGGTTTCGCACAAGCAAATACTGAGCTTAGTATAGTTCGTATAAAGTATAGTTCGATTTGTGTAAGATTGTCCCAAATTATTTATTTATTCAATGAAAACTCGTTACCTACTTTCCTCCAGGACTGCCCTACAATTCACAGTGTGGGTAAGTGCATTAGTAAGATCAAAGTACCAGACCGTTACGACTCCTTTACGAACTCTCCTCTATAAAAATCTTCAGACTCGACAGAGTCTCGAATTTCAAGTTTTGACTTATACTAGTAGTTAAGTTATTAACTCCTGAAATTGTCAGTTAGTTAGCTAGAATACGAAATCCTTAACTTTTTTCTCTGAACCTTAAACAGTTAACCCTGTATAATAAAGTATAAGAAAATGTTAGGAAATTTAGCGCTAAGTAGGAGACTGACTACAAGCAGATTCGGACAAATTTCAAATTAAATGTTATGATATGTAATTAGGTATACCTACTAATAAGTATACTAACTGATGTAATGATTTCCATAACTTGATAATCTAATAGCACTGTGTGAAACAAAGCTCTGGTTAGTTTTATTTCATTTTCAGACTAACAATATACACACGCCCATTTTTTATTTATTTTCAATCCCTAAAATAATGTTGCCCGACTTACACGCCTGTCCCGCGGATGTCCGGTGTAATATAAACCACGTTTTGTGTATTACAGCCAGATTTGCATATTTGCAAAGGATGCTAAATATTTAAAGTCCGCACAACTGAGTCTGTTGTGAAAGTTCTGGATTCTAGGCCAATGTTTTCTGTCTATTTTGCTTAATAATTTATGTGCTTTCCTCGGTTCTCTCCGGGAGACACGCGATTTCTGTATTTAGTATACGGACGCGGGCGTCGAGCGCTGAATTTTAAGTACAATGTTTAAACTATACTCGTGAATCTTGAAAGAAGCAGGACCATTTAAGTACTTTTATTGAAATACATAGGTAATCTGTTTGCAGAATTATACTTATTACCAAAATCATATACTTTAGTTTCCCACATTTTTTATGGACTTTTATCTTGGATGATGAATATTGAGAACTGAAAAAAAATCTAGAAAAAAAGTTCATGCACAGTTATTTTCGGAAAATGTCCATTTAACTACTTGCAACTATAATAATTATTTTAGCAACAATGTCATAATATTAGCTGCCCACGAATTATAGAGAACCCAGGCGGGGCCGCAAGATTAAACATGTATAGTCTGTGTCCATCCTGAAGGTCCATTCTAGTGAAAGAATTTTTGAAATCTTATAAGTTTTCCCGGACATACAATCTTACATCCTCACAGACTTTTCATTTTATTAATACCTAATAATATTTATTTACTAAAGTATATACAAGGTAGTTAACATTAGCTAAATGAAATAAAAACCAACTAAAATCTAAAAAAAGGCCCTCGAGGCATTGTACCGAGGATGCTGGCGGCATTTCCTCGCCGATTTGCAATGCTGATGCGTTGCGCGAGAAAGCCGCCAGCTCTTCGGTCACCAGTTACATCAACCAGACATTCGCAAATAACTTATGCATGAATTAATATTACCTAGTTTAGATATTGGAACTGACCTGGCACGAAGGTCAGATGCACCGTCCTCTTCAGCGTAACGCCCCGAGCTTTGAGCGCTCGTATCGCTTCTAAATGCTGGATGGACGCCGACCTCATGTCCTGCGCCCCTCGCCCGTATATCACACCGTCTTCGATCTCCGCGGCGAATGGAGGGTGCTTCCAGTTTTCCTAAAAACACGCATTACTTAGGCGAAAATCAGAGGCTCATACACGAAGCTAGAAGTTAAGGTGGTCGCTAGGTTAGTTGTGGAACCAGCAATGTACCTACGGAGAATTGTCAAGTTGGTGCCAGCCTGGTTGTATCAGCATGCGAAGTGTCGAAGCAAACTGTTCTCCTTAAGAAAACAGAATCTGACAGTAAATGACGCATTTCATTTTCACTAATTCAATCCCGACGTTTTTGCGTTTGTCCGGCATCTCCTTTTAAAGTCGTAAAATTAGTTCGAAAGAAAATTACGAATAGGACGTAATTAAGATGGACATTTCATTTAAATAAACGGTAACTTTGATAATATAATTTATTTCAGGCAGGCGTCTAGTCTTTTAAATACATATATAACGCAGAAAAATACCTTGTTGTAACATTAATTCAGATGTTTTATTTTTGTTAAATTATTGACTTTCTTGGTCGGTTTCATCAAACTGTCTGTTATCCTAAGCGGTGTTCGTTAAAATCTGAATGTATGGATAGTTCTATGGGATGACAAGCCAACGCCATATTAAACGTAAATCGGTCTTTAATCGTAAGTTGGTGCAACCTGCCCAATATATATAATACACGTCTGGTTGATGTAACCAGTGACCGAAGAGCTGGCGGATTTCTCGCACAACGCATCACCATTGCAATTCAGCGAGGAAATGCCGCCAGCATCCTCTGTACGAGCCCAGGGGGCCTTTTTTAGATTTAACTTAGTCAGGAAAGCCTTCCCTTGTCACCTCTGCAGATCTGGGACGGGCTTGTTTTCCGACAGTACCTATTTGCGTAGTGAGACGTACGATGATGATGCTAGGAGTAATGATGATGATGATCATTGTACCAAAACAGCCGGCACGACGTCCATATGCGAGTTGAGTAGTACAATCGGCATTTCAGGTTGCAAGCCCCCCACGTACCACCACAAAGACGTACTTGTTGGCTGACAGAAGGTGCATCTACGCAGTAGTTGAGACGTATGACGATGATGATAGTGTTGATGATGGTGATGGTGGAGGTGATGATGATGATGACAATGATGATGATTATACCTCAACAGCCGGCACGACGTCCACATGCGAGTTGAGCAGTATAGTCGGCAGTTCAGGCTGCAAGCCCTCCCTCGTCACCACAAAGACGTGCTTGTTGGCTGACAGTAGGTACGTGCGTCAACGCAGTAGTGAGACGTATGACGATGATGATAGTGTTGATGATGGTAATGGTGGAGGTGATGATGATGATGACAATGATGATGATTATACCTCAACAGCCGGCACGACGTCCATATGCGAGTTGAGTAGTATAGTCGGCAGTTCAGGCTGCAAGCCCTCCCACGTCACCACTAGGACGGGCTTGTTGGCTGACAGAACGTGCGTCTGCGCAGACAGGCCCATGGCGGCCGCTTGCGATTTCAGGAAATTTATGGTTTCATCTGTAAAATAAGGTCAAATCTTTTGTTAGTAGGTATAGTTTATTTATAGTATAGTTCAGGAGATTTGTTCCTAATTAGTCATCTTCCGAATTGGTCATATCATCATCATCATTATCATATCAGCCGAAAGACGTCCACTGCTGGACATAGGCCTCCCCCAAGGAGTGCCAAAGTGACCGGTCCTGCCAGTCCGGACGGAATTGATCATATACCAAACACATATCTATTCCAAACTCGTTACAGTACAGTACAGTCATACGTAATTTAACAGTTTCGACGGAACCCTGCTACGCGGGGCTCCTGTTACTAGGCAGTTTGCCCCTCGGGCATCTAAAGCTACGTAACGAACCTAACCTACCTAGTATTTCGCGATCGCAACGGTTTTCCTACAGGGAAGAGAGAATTTATGGGTGGGACTAGAGAATCTTTTATGTTGTTCCTTATGATGATCGAAACGCATACATTATGAACTCTTGGCCAGTATGTACTTAACTAACTATGCAAGAGTGTGTTTTCGGTATGTATGCAACACAATTTTGAAGCAGATATCTTCAACCGATTGAGCTTAAATTTTGGGTAATATAGTTTGGGTGACAATTTAATATTATGGCACCATTGAGCTGATCTGATGTTGGACACAGAAGGTGGCCATGGGTATTCGGTACTTAAACCTCGTAACCCCGTTGAGCTTGGGCAATCGTCTCAATTAGTAGTTGCTGACGGTATACAGAAAAGTACAGTCGGGAATATATTCTTATAAGCTTGTACCAGTTGTACCGAAAATTTCATTTTCGACAGAAACTTATTTTTACAAGCTTTATATTAACTTGCAGTGTCGTACGTATGTTAATATGTAAGTATGTAAGTTGTCCGTCAAAATTTGTAATCCATTTTTCAGTCACTTCCCGTTACCCAATTGAGCTGAAAGTCATGCGATATACATATGCATGAATTTGGTATGCATATGTATATCGCATGACAATGCAATATTATGATGACTTGGAGCTGATCTGATGCTGGAGTAGGAAGTTGGCCTTATGAACTCCGCAATAAAACGACACAACCCCATCGAGTTTGGGCTCGTTAAATTCGTCTCAATGAGTAGTTAATGATGATATGCAGAAAAGTGCAGTTCGCAATAAAATCTTGTACCAAAAATGATTTTTTGACAGAAACTAAATAGATATCACGTAGGAAACTATGTCACTAATGACCTAGGCTATTACATCAGTTTCATCGTGCTGCACTGAGATCGATATCCCAACCACTTGCAGCCTCTCGCAAGATCGGCTGACGCTAGGCTTGTTGGTTTAAATTTTCAACTTTAGATGTACGAAACAAGGTTGATTTTACACCGTATTATAGAAAAGATATTACTTTTTCAAAGTAGGTATGTAGGGATGGGAATATCATGAAGAGCTTGAGTGTAATTTAGTAATTACAAAATAAACTGGTCTTGAAAGAGCTGGAACCTATACAAAGATGTAATATTTGAGTGAAACTTTCACATAGGTACCTAAGTATGTAGGTAAAATGTACCCGGTTTCCGTACGGTATAAATCGGAAATAAAATGTAGGTTATAATTAAAAATACGATACTTAATTAGTTGACAACTGTTAAACCATTTTTAATCACAATAAAAAAAAACAAAAGAATTAAGAATAAGGGCGGATAGGTCATCATCATCAACCACACTTTAAAGTTAAATAATATGGCGCCGGCAGCTGTCATCTCATAGAAAACTGTCAAACATCTGATTGTATGAGATTATGAGAGAGAGAGAGTTATGAGAGAGAGGATTTTATTTTAACGGTCGTAACTTACGATAACGGACGACGGTTTGAATCAACCGGATCAGACAAAGGATTAATTTTATACTAATGGTTTAGATACTTGTCATGCTACTACTACTTACACTACATACTATCCGTGTACTTACCATAATCAATATCGGGGTGCACACATTTTATTTTCAAATATTTTTGCAAGTTAATCACCGCTGGGTGCGTAGCATAATCAATTTCTAGCGAAGACATTATGAATTATTATTAAGTTTAATTTAAAAACCAATACATTTTTTCAACTACAAGCTGACTTTAACAATAATAAAATCGCAATGGAACTGCGATCAGTAAAGCAGCCATTTATATTCTTCGGTAACCAATTCTACGCTTATACAAAACGACGTATCGATATGCCAAATCCTTGCCACTTACGTCCTTTGATGACCGAGGAACAAAGTTATTAACCACAAGCACCTACTGCAGTGCGAACAGGAACAGCGGGAAACGGGACATTCTATCGATATAATATTGATAAATAATCGATACTTTAAAATGGTTGCGGTCCTTGCGATAATACCACAACCGGCAGGGTAGTTAAGTATTATAACTTTTGGAGTGCGCGTCAGTTCGCATCGTATGCTTATGACCCTATTCATAAATGTTCATGAAAAACCTATTCTTAATAAAAAGCCGTTATAATCAACATTAAATCAACATTAAATTTGTGTTGAAAGATACGAAACACATTTCGGTTAACAGAAGTTTACTACGATTTATGAACAACGGGTATGGAATCGCTCTAAGTATTTTTTTTGGAATATTGTACAGTCAGGGGTATTAATCGTACATAAATAAGGATATAAATATCTGTACAGCTACTGTCAATGTCATAAAGGCGTGTACAGATATTTATGTCCTTATTTGTGTACGTACCTAAGTACTTATATTAATCTGACTGTAGGTATGTACTTCACTAGATTTCATGTAGATAATCAAAATTGTTATAGAGTGCCAATTCCTACATAAGATTGAACCGTGATCGCGTGAATTAAATAGGTGACGTTCTAACACGACTTTTCATGTTATACTTTTTGACTCCCTCATTTTTTAATGAGTAATTATAATTGTGGTCTGGTACGCTACTTTCGCTGCGATTGACCAAGTCAGGATGGCCGAGCGGTCTAAGGCGCTGCGTTCAGGTCGCAGTCCACTTCTGTGGGCGTGGGTTCGAATCCCACTTCTGACAAACTTTTTGTTTTTTTCTTTATCTGTATATTTTTTTCCCAAAATTAAACAGTTTAATTTTATAAAATTACGTCAAGGCATAATTTTTTTTCTATTTTTCCAATAAGTAAATTTTAATGTTAAAGTAAGTTTATAGTTTAATCACCTTTTTATGTAATTGTTTTTCTTGAAATACCTATTAGATAATGCAATATTTATTATTTACGAACTTTAATTGTTTCACACTGACTCTACTTTTACCACATTTTGTTGCTAGTTGACACCAATTGATAAATAAGAAAAAACTATCCAAGTAACTGATAGCGGTTATAAATAACATTTTATCTGTGATATCTATCTATGTATGTTTTACCTATGTCATTCAACAGCATACAAATATGTAGTTTTCGTCTTTAATAGCTGGGCCTGTATCAACCTGTTGGTGCCATTTTCGACAAATAACTTTTTTCCCCGAATAAGTAATTGAGAGTTTTTCTAAAGTACCTACACTGTTAGAACGGTGAACAACTGGAATTTTTGATGGTATCTGAAGATCTGAGAATTCGATACGTTTTTTTTTTAAATTGTGCAATAAAGTTGACCTTGTCGATTTTTATTTTCTGTTGATTATACAAATAAAACATAAAAATAAGTTTACAGTTACATACACATGTATTCAAGATGTTGGTAATGAAATTAATAACTACTTTGCCAGCACAAATTAAAAACAATATAGGTAAAGGAAATAGTAAGATTATGGTTTGAAATATTTAAAAAAAATACCGTGGGCGAGATAAGTGTTCATTTACCCAAAATATGTAGTAAGGGCCTAGGTACCATAGTAATTTGGCATACAGTTTATAGTACACCCCGTATGTTAACCAATAATAAGTTTCTGCCAACATTTTCACTACTTAGCTATTATTGCCGACTGTACTTTTTTAAAGTCTTCAACTACTAGTCCAATCAACAGTTTTATCCTTTGTGTCCATCATCAGATCATCTCGGTGGTGCCATAAACAAAGCGACTCAAACAGTATCGCGCGGCTACGCTCGCGGTTCATGAGGGAGCGAATGTGCGCATAAGAATGGCCATCTTGGCTCCCATAATTCAGTTTACAAGTTTTACACCTATGATCAACGCCTCCACTCACCTTCATCGGCAGCGCCATGTGAAATAGTACCAACCTAGTTTCATTCTTCGAGCCCCTACAGTTAGATCCTAAAGCTACAGTCAACAACTTCGTTATTTTGAAAAATATATTTTTGACTACTACATTAACAGTGCATATAAACAATATCCTATACTATTAAACGAGCAATACCTATAATTATATAGGTACCTATATAATTGCAATCACGTTCCCGGAAACGGCTCTAACGATTTCGATGAAATTTGGCATATAGGGGTTTACGGGGGCAAGAAACCGATCTAGCTAGGTCTCATGTCTGGGAAAATTCGTTTTCACCGTATTTTCTCTATTTTCACCCGAGCAGAACTCGGTCGCCCAGGGACTATATTTGAATAGTCCATAATAGTACATTGTGATACAAGTGAGCTATGTTGATCATTACATCAGAGGCGGAATTGTCACGCGAACCGCAGGTGAGGACCACCACGAGGATGTAATTATCAAAGCTCACGCGTGTCATACGACGTTTTTCAACACATTTGCGAGGAAAAAATCCTTTTCATAAAATGAAAATGTTACAGGCTCCTTAGTTGTTTCCTTTAGTTATTGATGACAACAGGTTTTTACTCACATACATTAGTACATCTCCAAGAATGTACAGTGGCGTCAATTCTATTTATCACTTTACTATTCACCACGAGTCAACATTTTTAATAATAACCAAACACGCATCATCAATGTTTACAAATATTTGTGAAATTACTTATAATGGCGCGCAACTATTTATTTTTCGTGAAGTTCGCGCAGTGTGCCCGCAGCGAGGCTTAGATGAAATATCTAAACAGCCAATACAAAATAAAATAAATATTTTCTTATTCAATATAAATTCATGTAAAATGTTATCAAAGTAAATAGTTTTACTAAATGAAACGTTTCTATATCATATCCAAGAAGAAATAATCAATTAATTCACAAGAAGGATTTAATTCGATAAGAATCCATTTGCCGAGAATAAAAAACAAACCTGTATAACCCGGTCAATTTAAGAATGCGCCGAGTTCATACATACACCTTGCTGCAAGGTGCTAACGTGTCTTTATCGGGATATAAACATAACACACGAGTGTCGTAATGTTATAAAACACGCGTGTTTAAGTAATACCCGGGATTATGAGCCTAAAAGCGGCACAATAAGAGGCACGTTACGAGCAAATGTGTTGAAAAGTACATTGTCGTACTAAGTAAGACGTTTAACTTTATAACTATTCCTTCGTAAGGGTTATTCTAACTGTGCTTCTGGTTCACTTCTTAAGCGCAATTAACACATGCAAGAAATTGCATGCAAAGATAAGATAAGATAAAATCTCATTTATTTAAAATAATTGTGTTACAATTGTTACCAGGGGTCCCTACACTAGGCTACGCCTGTATCGTGGGGAACCAGTTAAAATTATACATAAGAAATCAATTACCTTAAAATACATACATGAAGTGTTGGTGTAAGTTAATTAATACTAAACATTTCAAAATATACTCTACCTTATCTAAAATGGCTTCAGTCTCAGCATTATATAGCGAATCAAGGTATTTATAGATGAGGCATAATTATGCAAGTTTCATTACATTGCGGGTAACCGGTATACCGAGTTCTTCAATCGATCTATTAAACCCCGCAATATAGTTAAACTTGCATGCAATTTCTTACATGTGTATTTTGCAGTTTATGATCCTATGATACTGGCAAATTGAGAATAACAGTCACGTGATTACACAGATTAGAATTGTAAAATCAAAATCTTTGGATTGGAATGTTTTGAATTGTGTTCGTAACCAAATAATATGCACTGGTACGTCAATAATGTAAATTTTCAAATAGGGGTGTAGACGCATGTTAAAATTAATAACGTCGTGTTGGTAAATGTATAGTAAACCATCACATTATTGTAATAAAGTATAAATTAAAAAATATAATTGAAATCATAAAAAGATATGGACCTTAAAAGTTTAGAAAAAATTGGTTATTTTTTTGACCAAGAGTAAATTTAAAGCTACCAATTGTAAAAATTGTATGACAACTATGGACCTAAACGCAGTATTTCGCGACCGAAACCGACCGATATATACAACGATTAGTACAAATAGCGGATTGTGACGTCATACTTTTAAGTCAATTAGTATGAAGCGTTTTGGGCTGCCGCCAGCGAGGTCAATCTTTGTCTCAATTTTTCGGGTATTTATGTTTTTTAATTGTAGTTGCTCCCATTTAAACATTTGTTCCTCTCCAAAAACTGGTTAGAATGGCATCGTAAAAAATCTTAATGCACACGCCTAATATGTGTCATTGATAAAAACTATGCATTCCTAAGTATTTACTTGACCTCCTCGCACAAGTCATATCCTGGCCGGCAAGACAAATAAACACAAGTTTCGTTGTCGTTAATCAAAATACTAGCTACCCGCGCGGCTCCGCCGCGTATACAAAGATTCTACGCGGAGCGGCGGTATAAAAATATATAAACTTAATCCTGTAGTAGGTACATGCTACATTATAATCTACTTAAGAAAGGGTTTTTAGAATAGGATGGGTTTAGTTTCTGAGATTACTCCCAACATACAAACTTACATTTCTCAGACATTACACCTGTTTATTATTAGTATCGGCACAGATCAAAGAATACTCCGATTCAGTATGACCGTTAATGGTTTAAAATAATATTTTACCGGTTCTAGTTGCATTTGACTATTTATACCGCTAAATAGTTTAATAGGTAAGTACCTACTAATGTATGTTTCCCAGTATTTAAGTTTGACATATTACAATTTATGTAACCTACCTGTAATCAAAATACAATTATCTGAACCTGACATAATTTGGATGGTATTCTAGTCAGGTCAACAAAGTTGCCAATGGGAGTCCCCGGCATCCGAAATCCATGACAATTAATGGATTTAATTAAACCTCATTCTCCTGAACTCACTCTCCTCCAACATCTCGAAGATGGGAAAATAATTTTGTATATAAACTTTTTTGAATTAAAAAATTCATGGCATATAATACTGACGTCAGTATGACAATAAAAATGCATCCACAGTTTACACAATACGTCTGTCCTTCTTCTTCCGTCCCTGGTCCCAGTTCATTTGGGGTCGGGTCTCCTCACTTTTCTGCTCCAGGACAGTCTGTCCTGGGTTGTCGCTTCAGGCAATTGGGCTCTCTCGAGGTCTCTCTTTATCAAGGACCACCAGGTCAGTGGTGGACGGCCCCTACCGCGTTTGTGTTCAGGTAGGTTTAGGGCAATATTAACAACGTGGTCCCCTTGACGTCTTTTGACATGTCCGTACCGTACCAGCGAAGGCGGTTCTCGGTGAGTTTGTCGGCGATTGGTGCAACTTTATAACTCCCTCGTATAAATTCGTTACGTATTTTATCTAGTCTAGTCACCCCTCCCGCCCACCTCAGCACAATACGTCTGTCCGTTTTTGTAAATATTGTTTAAGGTCGTTTACTTTCCATTTTCTTAATTTTCTTAGTGTTGTATCCATATGTGGCCGTCTCGATATTTATAATTTCTCATGCTGAAGAACTTACTGCAGACTTGTCATCTCAAGTCAAACCAGGAGTTACGTCACGTGATGTTACACAGCCAAAGTCACGTGGTCAGCGCACAGTGGTTTTTTTTAATTAAAATTTTAGTACCTTGCTGGTAAAAAATTAAAACAAACGAAGACCTTATTGCAAATCTGCAGCATGAGACGAATCGAATGACTTATCATGTATCAAAATCGGACCATAACTGTAATTCGGATGACATGAACAAAAATCGGCCTCACGTAATAATAATAAAGATATATAGATAGAACCGCATCACACAAAGACAAAAAAGATCCAACGACAACCAAACCAGGGGCGTATCTAGCCAATTGAGCACCCGGGTGCAGCAATTCTAGGAACGCCCACTAGTTGTGATAGTTGGGCTTCTCGGATCCTATTTCCAATCAAATTCTCATAAAGAGATTGGTATTACATCCGTATGTGCGTAAGTGTTAACCAGGGGTGCCGCTTATCTGGATCCAGCGCTGGGCCTTATGCTGAGCCTCGCCTTCAAGACCTCCAGGTAAGCCGATACGCAATCTACTCGACCGTTTACATTCATTCTGCAAAATCACAGCGACCGCGTAAGGACTCGATTTTGATTCCACTTAGAATCTGTCGACTTTCGCCATAGTAATATACTTCATTTTGGTGGAGCATTTGGAGCACCCCCCCCCCCTTCCCCCCCTAGCACGTGGTTGCCGCCCTGCGAGTGCAGTGGTGCCACGTGAAATGGCTTGACACTGGCACCCCTTGCACTATAGATAAATGCGCCCCTGAATCAAACCACGCGACATGGTGAGAGGTGTAGGCATTCTCCTGGCGTTGAACAACAGCTGGGCTAGCACAGGCAGAGGGTCGAAGACGCAAAATCTGGCAGGGGTTCTGACGGGCTAGCAGTGTCCATTGTACTGTGGCACGGAAGGCATGGGGAACCTACCGTTCTAATATCCCCAAATAAAGGACTATGATGACGACTGATGAAGAACTGGCGTCTACTCAACCGACAAGAGCAAAGCTAAAGAAAAAAGCTCTTAAATTATGATGATGATAACTCTATCACTACCACTCAGTGATACAAATCATTTATGCCGAATGTACCGTGATTATGAACAAAATACATAGGTATATGTTGCTCTTTACAATTTTATCGTTTTCTAATGACAAAGAGTCCTATTATTTGCAATGTTATGTTCGTGCTCAGATTTGGTCAGCACGCGATTATCCTAACCCTAATGGGCCACGCGACCAAATACATGTCTCGCGTTACGTGGCTATATATTTAAATGGCTACCTAATTATACATGTCTCGCGTTACGTGGCTATTTATTTAAATGGCTACCTTATTTTATTAATGTGATTGTGCTATGTGAAAATCGTGTAACATACAAGATAGTTTTAGACAGATGTACCTAAATGGTGGATTTAAATTTTTCATGAATGCCTGATGCTTGGCGGAGGTGACGACAAAATGAAATACAAATACAAAAAATACAGAATATATTTATTTATCTAGTGAGTACACACAGGAAGAATAACAAAGAGCTTAGCCTAAGAGTAATACATTAGAGTTAAGCAATAGTCCTCACACTACGCGAGCCTGTATCGTAAGAACTGTAAGGTGTTTCCAGAAGAATTCCACCCAAACGTGATGCGGAAAAATACAGATCTGGTAAGTTGTTAGGTATAAATTTAAAACATACAGTCCGGGAGCTCTTAGAACTGTATTCGGGTTCGGGTGAAGTCGTTTATTTTGGCATAAGAACGTGTAAGAGCAAGCGAGAGAGAAATATAAACCCGAATCACATTCTAATAATATTAGGGAATCTGAATAATATTAGGAAAACTAGAGAAATAAGGCGTGATTACTTGAAGACCCCGAAGAGTCGTGAACGTACGGGCAACGTTCGAGTCTCGCTTCAATTCCAAGATTCACATATACTTTTGAATAAGCTCTTCTCATAATCACACACGAAAGTGCACCTCGGAATTGAAAAGGGAAACAAATGAGAGATATTGTCTTGAGTATTACTCACACAAACACTCTTAGTCGTATACTTTACAATTCTATACTCTATTGCCTTGTAACTAAGTCTATATTACGATGCTAGTGTTAGTGAAAATTTTAATTTGCAAGCTCCCAAATGCATTCGTATGCAAGCACGTGAAACATAAGAAAGGCCCGCCAGGGTTACAATAGATTTAATATCGCATCACAGCGCTCATTGCAGTTTTTCCTGTTCTTGGATCTTGAATAGTATATAGTTTACTGTATTAAATTATCGTTCCTTGTTTACGAGCTTTTATTTACTTTCACCTGTCCCGTTGTCAGTCCGTCTGTCTGTCTGTAATCAAACCTTGCAAGTTTAATTTGACCCACTTCCCGATTTCGTTCACTTTCGATGTATATCGCATGACAATGCAATATTATGATGACATGGAGCTGATCTGATGCTGGAGCTGGAAGGTGGCCATTTCATTTCATTTCATTTCATAGTAACTCCGCAATAAAACGACACAACCCCATCGAGTTTGGGCTCGTTAGAATCGTCTCAATGATGATAATGATGGTATGCAGAAAAGTACAGTCGGCAATAAAAGCTTGTGCCAAAAATGAAACTTTTGACAGAAACTTATTTTAATGTATAGATATATGGTTGTTCCCCTTATGTTGTCATTATCTCATACTATGTGTCTAAAGGGTGTCCCAATAGTCAGTCATTTTATTTTTTTAAGAAAACACATTGTTTTGTTGAAATGTATGTAAGTTTTTATTGAATTACTAGCTGTTGCCCGCGACTTCGTCCGCGTAGAACTTAATACTTAGAAAATATAATGCAAACAAACTTCTACCATCTTAAGGGATGATTTCCGAGGCAAAAACTATTCTATATCCTTTGAAGGGTCTCAAATTATCTCTATACCAAATTTCATCTAGGTACTTGTATTTTATCCAAACTTTCACCCCCTATTTCATACCCTTAGGGAATGATTTTCGGGATGAAAACTATCTAATGTCATTCTTCGGGACTCAAATGACCTTTATACCAAATTTCATCTAAACGGGATTCATCCGAATTTTCACCCCCCATTTCACCCCCTTAGGGAGTGATTTCTGGAATTACAACTATCCTATGTCCTTTCCCAGGACTCAAGCTATCTCTATACCAAATTGTATTAAAAAGGGTTCCATCCGAATTTTCACCCCTAATTTCACCCCCTTAGGGGATGATTTCTGGGGTAAAAACTATCCCATGTCCTTTCCCAGGACTTAACCTATATCTACACCAAATTTCATCAAAATAGATTACATCCAAATTTTCACCCCCCCCCCCCCCTTTTTCACCCCCTTAGGGGATGATTTCCGGGATAAAACCTATTATATGTCCTTCCCCGGGACTCAAACTATTTATATACCAAATTTCATCTAAATCGGTTCAGCGGTTTAGGCGTGAAGAGGTAACAGACAGACACACTTTCGCATTTATAATATTAGTATGGAAGTATGGATTATTAGTATGGATTATTTCCGCTTGTCTTCCAAATAGAGGTGTAGCTGTAGACTCACTTCAAAAGAAAGAAGAAACGAAAAACTCATTCAAATATCTCAAAAAATTACGAAGCTACAATCGTTTTAATGTCGCTTGTTAGAGTGAGAAAACGATCAGGGACCGTGACGTCACGATCCTCGAGCGTCATAGTAAAAAACAATCGTTTCATTATAAAGGTGCGTTTTGCGGAAAAGAGACGCAACAAACCCCCTCTTAAAACTTTATACGCTTATAACTTAGTGATTACCTATGTAGAAAATACGACAATAGAGAGATCTCTCAGGGACCGAAGTCCAATGAGAGTTGTTTTTAGATGTTATATTTATGCAACTGATTTAAGAAACTTCGATAGTGCGATGCAGAACTCGTCAGATTTGACAGGAGTGACGCCACACCTATATAGCCTCTTGCGTTGTTTTTTTTTCGAGATAATACAACATTATGATTATTTTGTTTAGTGTCTACATCCCTATTTTCGATAAGATAAGATAAAATAAGATTTCTTTTTTGTCAGAACTGTGTACATTTAGTTGTTTTGGGTAAAATAAAGTCCAACAGCTTGCCCATTTCGGACGTACAATATTAAACTTAAAGCTAGTCAAATATACTAAAACAATAACAACAATAGTATTTCCAAATAATTTTAACCATATTCACACATAAAATATTAATTTAGATCTATCCGACATCCGTATTTTCTTTTAAACCACGAACTTCGGAATTCGAAAATGTTCGGGTATCTCTATCTCTATCGCACTAACAAATGACAGGAATGCAGAGGGCCTACCGCGAAAGGCATTCGAAGTTTCCCCTCTCTGTCATACTTACATGTTCGTACATAAGTGCGACAGAGAGGGAAAACTTCGAATGCCGTTCGCAGTAGGCCCTCAGATATACGAATTTCGAGTTTCAGTTTTCGTGGTTTAGCTGAATACGCAAAGAGCGCGCGCGCGTGCCATTCAAAAAAACCAAGTTTATATTGTTCGAATTTGTTGTTATATTTGTTGAAATCACGCCTTAATTCGACATTTGCGCATATAAGTTCGCATATCAAAATCGATTAATTTTATATTTGCTTTTGGTACCTATGTGTCTCGTCAATGTATATCGTAGACGGGATTAAAATTATTAATAGGCGAAAGAAAGGCAAAGCAATTCCGCCATTTTGTCCGTAGTATTTCTTATTACTGTGATTTTGACGTTTCTTTTAGCTGACAGATGTGGCGGCGATATACTTTAAGAATAATAAATGAAAAATTAAATGAAGTCGTATATTACGGAAAATAAATTAATTGTCGCAGTCGGATAAAAACTATCCTAAGTTGCAGCTGGAATAATAATGTACCTATATAAAATGTTTCATATTTTTCCGTCCATGGGATGCTGAGAACATTCGTACCACAGAAAGCTTAGTTTCAAACTGGCTGATTCTTTTTTTAATTTAGAGATTTATTATAAGTGGAGATGGAGATAAAGTAGAGGCATAGAGGTTATTGATGGAAGATGATATCGCTCAAATGGGCGCCTCAACCTGCCTTGCACACGCGAGCCCTTTTCATGAAATTGTTGGTCATCTCATCATCAATGCTGAAGACTCAAGAATGCTGAGAAGCGGCTATAGCTTCGTAAAGACCTCCAAAGTTAGGAGCATACGCAGGCGAAAAATTCAATATTATTTTGTCATCCACAAATTAATCTGACACAGAGTTGGAAGCAGCATTGAGAAATTCACCTAGCTCGCGGCTAGCGCCTACAAAATTCCTCCCATTACCGCAAAATATCTCGCGAGGAGCCCCTCGGCGAGATATGAAGCGACGCAATGCCAGAATAAAATCTGCCGTGCTCAGAGAACTTACTAGTTCTAGATGAACTGCCTTAACCTTAAAATCTATAAAAACACATACTTAGGTAACTCTTGTAGAGTTTTGCACCACGGCCTTTCCTGTCAGTAACTAAAATTAGGCTCGCGAAATCGGTTCCCACCACCTCAAATGCATATCCAGGGTGTTATCCGCTGATGTGGCAGGTTACCCATTATTTGTTGGGCAACTTCTCCTTTCATTCGTTTGCACCGAGTGCAATCATTGTAGGTTCGCCTAGCAAGCACTCTGCCATTTAAAGGCCAATAGTGATTTTATATAAGAAGGCTCAAAGTCACTCAAAGGGCGATGGAGAGGGCTATGCTGGGAGTTTCTCTGCGCGATCGCATCAGAAATGAGGCTATCCGCAGCAGAACCAAGGTAACCGATATAGCCCTCCTAATCGCTAAACTTAAGTGGCAGTGGGCGGGGCACATTGCACGTAGAACCGATGGCCGTTGGGGCGGAAAGGTTCTCGAGTGGCGACCACGTACCGGAAGGCGCGGCGTGGGTAGGCCCCCCACAAGGTGGACTGATAAAATGAATAAATAAATATTACGGGACAATCTTACACAAATCAACCTAGGCCCACGGTAAGCTCAATAAGGCTTGTGTTGTTGGTACTAGGCGACGATATCTATCTATACATATAATAAAGCTGAAGAGGGTCGAAAGTCTGTACATGGAAGATATTCGAAAAAAAATTGGCTAGGGATACTTAGAATCGATAACAGAACACGTTCCAACAGTTTTTAGAATTTTTGTCTGTTTATCTGTTTGTCTGTTTATCTGTTTGTCTGTTTATGTGACCGCGCATCACGTGAAAACGGCTGAACCGATTAAGATGAAATTTGGCACAGAGATAGTTTGTGTCCTGAAAGAGGACTTAGGGTAGTTTTTAACCTGGAAATCAACCCCTAAGGGGATGAAATGGGGGGTGGAAATTTGTATAGAGCTACTTAAACCGCTGCACCGATTTAGATGAAATTTAGTATATGATTAGTTTGAGTCCCGGAAAAGGTTAAAGAATAGGTTTCATCTCGAAAATCTTCCTTTTAGGGGGTAAAATGGGGGGGTAAAAAATTGGATGTAACCCATTTTGATGAAATTTGGTTAAGAGGTAGTTTAAGTTCTGAGGAAGGACATTGGGTAGTTTTTATTCCGAAAATCTTTCCCTGAGGGGGTGAAATGGGGGGTGAAATTTTGGATGGACTCCGTTTAGATCAAATTTGGTATAAATATAGTTTGAGTCCCGGAGGATGACAATGTATAGTTTGAATCCCGAAAATCATCCCCTCAGTGATGAAATAGGGATGAAAATGTGGATAAATCCCATTTAGTTCAAATTTGGTATAGAGATAGAAGGAGTCCCAGGGAAGGACAATGCATAGTTTTTATCCTAAATCATCTCCTGAGGGGGTGAAATGAGGGGTGAAAATTTGGATAGAACCGATTTAGATGAAATTTGGTATGGAGATAGTTAGTCCTGGGTCCTGGGGAAGGACCTAAAATAATTTTTAGTCCAGAAATCATCTCCTAAGTGGGTGAAATGGGGGATGAAAATTTGGATGGAACCCATTTATGGTATAGCGAGTTGGAGTCCTGGGGAAGCACATAGGATTGTTTTATCCCGAAAATCATCCCCTAAAGGGATGAAAATTTGGATGTGATGTGACCTATTTAGATGAAATTTGGTTAATTCAATTTAATTCAAATTATTTGTTTCAGACTTAGTCCATATCATGTTAGTAACAATAAAAACTTATAAAACTTAAGTTAACAGTTAAGAGATAGTTTGAGAGCTGGGAAATGACATATGATAATTTTTGTTTTTGAATTCATCCCTTAAGGGGGTGAAATGGAGGGTGAAAATTTGGATGGAAACCATTTCGATGGAATTTGGTATAGAGATGGTTTGAGTCCTGGGCAAGGACATAGCGTAGTTTTAATTCCGGAAATCATCCTCTAAGGGGGTGAAATGGTGGTTTAAAGGGTTTAGCAGGCTAAGGAAGGACGTGTGGCCCTTGTCAGGAATATTCGAATTGGTAAATGTCAATTGTTGGTGTCCTCATAACTAGTAATCACTCCAACTTTTAGCCCTCTATCTTGAACTGTCACAGAGATAATGTCAAAAATGTATTTTTATCCCATTTTTTTTCAAAGTCATGTATCTTCTAATCCATACCAGCTAGAGCATTGAAACAAAATCACAGCTATGTAAGTTTAGTGGGAGTATACCCTATAATTTTATTAATATTTTATACGTGAGAAATAAAAGAAATAAATGTCAATTTATTTTTTGACAGCTCCTATCAAGAAGATTTTTGAAAGTACAACTATAAAAAAAATCATATGTATTGCTTCTAGTATTAGCTACTAACATACGTAAAATCAGTTCATTATATTTGGTGGAACATACTCAAAAAAAATAACGAAAGTATTCAAGTAATATAAGGAGTCTTTTCTTTTGAATTTTTATCATATTCCCGTGTACCTAAAACAATAAACCTCCACGATAGACACCTATACTTACAACTAAGGAGTTTATATAGTTTATTAGTATATTTATGATAAACAATCGACGTTCATCTTTGATCGCAAGATGTCAGCCTGTCAGTCCTCATTGTAATAATGTCTGACAAATGCAAGATTTGTAATGTATTTCATCGTAAAGTGCAAGGAAATAAAAAAAATATACGTGATGCTGACGAAGCCGCATTTTTTACCGGTGCTACAAATAACATTATTTTAGTAAGCGATGTTATATGCGAAAAATGTCGGGCGAAAGCATATAAAAGTAGTGCAATGCAATCTCGGGTATCCGACGCTACAGCAGCGGCACCTGGACTTTCAGAGGTAACAGAAGAACAATCAACTGATTCTAGTACAGATGATGACTTGGATGATTCTTGGCAACCGTTGGCAGAAAAAAAAAAGTACGTTTTGAAGTCCAAATGCAGAGAGTCATTGCTACACACAGATACTGTTTTTTTGTCACTCAAAAACAGACCTTCAAAGAGTCTCCTTGGAAACACGTTGCCTTGTTTACAAGAGAACCAACATTTACATTCCTGAAGGAAACCGATGTTGTAGATCTCATTTTATAGGCAATTACTTGTTTGACGATGTTTTATCTCAATTACGTGTAGTTTCTTCTACAAGTAACGTTACTGATAAAGAACTCAGTTCATTTCTGAGGTCACTATCTAGTCAAGTCAACACATCTTTGTTTGATAATATCAAAGGGTCAAGATTGTGTGATACTCAATTACTTGTATTTACCGGCTTAACGTTCGATAACATCAATGAACTTACAGTTTTACTTACTTCTATGAGAAATACCTCCGCTCGAAGTATCAAACAGGCATTAATTATATCACTCTTCAAGCTCAGAACTGGAAATTCAAACAAATTGATCGCTAGTATATTTGGCATAAAACATGAACAGCAAGTAAGTAATATGTGGAGGGATATTTTACGCAGCTTTGAAAACGACATCGAATTCGGTTATACTTCAACTACCCGTGAAGAACTTCTAGCTAACACAACGCACACAGCTCGCCGGTTGCTGGGCCTCTTAGATGATCAATTAGCGTTGATTTTTGATGGAACGTATATTCGTCATCAAAAAAGTCAGAACAATGAATATCAACGGAAATCTTATTCCGGCCAAAAAAAAGTACCGTTGTGCAAACCCTTTACTATTTACACAACAAACGGATTCGTTGTTAACTTCGCTGGACCATATTATGGTACCCAAAATGATGCCACCATAATGAAACTGGTAATGGAAGAGTCTGATTTCCAATCTCTTCTACGACCAAACGATGTTTTCATAGTTGACCGTGGATTCCGTGATGTATGTTCATACCTAACTGAAAAGGGGTACGTTGTACATATGCCTGGCTTGAAGGGTAAAAGGGCTCAACTTCCCACAATTGAAGCAAATGAGTCTAGGTGAGTAACTAAACTACGTTGGGTAGTAGAAGCCGTTCATGGAGCCATTAGCCAGAAATATCGGTTATTACACCACAATCTCGATAACAAAATACTACCAAAGGTGAAAACCCTATGCAAAATAGTGGGATTATTGCATAACAAATATGGAAAAAGAATAGATTCTGGTAGCGATATTGATGATGAAATTATAGAACAAATGGAAAAAAATATGCATGTGCCAAATACGTTGAGTAGTGAAGCGGAAAGCAAAAGGTGGAGTCGACGCAAAACGCTTTTAAAAGCGTTATCGTCTTCAGAAGTTTTAGATTTCCCAAGATTGACTGAGTACCAGCTAAAGATATTGTTTACTGGTACTTACCAGTTATCACAAGCTGTGTCGTACTTAGCCGAATTACTGGATAATCAAAATGAGCTGTGCATTCACTATATTAAAGAGGCGGCAAATATTATACAAATCAAAGTGAGATCTCGTCATAGAAACTCTAAAGCGTACCGAGTTTATATCGATTACATACCCAATAGTACCGAAATCGAGGGGGTACGACGATATTGTTGTGACTGTCCGAACGGTATCAGAACAATTGGATGTTGCTCACATGTAGCCAGCATTGTATATTACTTAAGTCATGCCAGATTTCTCTCTAAAATATTGCGACCATCCGAAGTCTTATCACAAATATTTTCTACGGACAATACAGTGGTTGTCATAAATGAAAATAGCGATGACGATGACTAAATAGTTGCTTTAACGATGCTAAATAGTTGTATAGGTATACATTAGGAGCTTCGGGACTCTTTAGTTTGATAAGATGATAACATTGCATGTTAACCTTTTTGTTTTTTTTTACTTTTTCGTTGTGTTTTGTTTTTTTTTGTTATCGTGACATATGTAAAGTATCAGAAGTAGGTATCTTAGTATTGTCTAATTAAAAGATATTAGTATTGTTTGATATAATACTTAAATGATGTCTTGTGTTACTCGGAAGTCTCGGAACCGACAAACGCTTAGTTTGTACGCTAACACATTTAAAGTAATAGTGGAGCGTTTGAGGGTATATATAGAAAGCTATGTAGAAGAGGAATCCAATTCTTCCATAATAGCAAAAGTAAGTTTTAATTGTAAATAAAATTGAATGTAGGTATATGTATTTTAGTAGCGTTTTTGTGTACCTACATGTATTCATCTTTTTGTGTATCTCTTTCAGATGAAAGTCATAAAATGTAAAGTGTTTGGGCTCGGCTTGCCATCGTCAATAACCAAGCAACTGTTTTTACAGTCTATACCAGAGGTTGAAATATCGCTCGATGACGAAAATATAACTTTAAAAGGATATTGCGATGAATGTAGGGTAACATTGTCCTACACCTGGGACGACGAATATTACGACAGTCAATATCTATATGACTTATATTGTAATGTGTGCTCAAATGAGCTATTTATTTCAACATAATTGATGGCGATAAAATGAAACCAATTGATTTTCATTATTACAATAAACATGTAACACATCCGTCGTTTCGTTAATTTAGTAGTTACTAAAATTAGTTTGTAATAGTAACACAGCAGTAGTTTAGCGACATGACAGCTATACGTTCAAGATAATACACCCTTAGTTGCTAAGCAACAAACAAAATCTTAAAACGAATTTTCAAAAGACTTGACTACTTCGTTATTTTTTTTGAGTATGTTTCACCAAATATAATGAACTGATTTTACGTATGTTAGTAGCTAATACTAGAAGCAATACATATGATTTTTTTTATAGTTGTACTTTCAAAAATCTTCTTGATAGGAGCTGTCAAAAAATAAATTGACATTTATTTCTTTTATTTCTCACGTATAAAATATTAATAAAATTATAGGGTATACTCCCACTAAACTTACATAGCTGTGATTTTGTTTCAATGCTCTAACTGGTATGGATTAGAAGATACATGACTTTGAAAAAAAATGGGATAAAAATACATTTTTGACATTATCTCTGTGACAGTTTAAGATAGAGGGCTGAAAGTTGGAGTGATTACTAGTTATGAGGCCACCAACAATTGACATTTACCAATTCGAATATTCCTGACAGGGGCCACACGTCCTTCCTTAGCCTGCTAAACCCTTTGGATGGAACCCATTAGGATGAAATTTGGTACCTATAGAGATAGTTTTACTCGCGTAGAAGAACAACAAATAGCTTTTGTCCCGAAAAAAATCCTCCAAGGGCATAAAATAGGGGGTGAAAATTTGGATGTACCCTATTTCGATGAAATTTGGTATAGAGATAGTTTGGGGTTCCGAAAAAGGATAATGCATAGTTTTTATCCTGAAAATCATCTAAGAGGATGAAGTGAGTGGTGAAAGTTTGGATGGAACCCATTTAGATGAAATTTGGTATAGAGTTTTTTTTTTTTCCGTATTGTGGCTTTTTGCTGCTTAGGCACTTTGCCAATGTCAAGTGGGGATAGAGTTAGTTTGAGTCCCGGAGAATGACAACCGACATTTTTAATTCCGATAATCATCCCCTAAGGGTATGAAATAGAGGGTGAATATTTGGATAAAATCCATTTAACTGAAATTTGGTATAGAGATAGTGGGAGTCCCAGGGAAGGAAAATTCATAGCTTTTTTCCTGAAAAATCATCTCCTGAGGGGGTGAAATGAGGGATGAAAATTAGAATAGAACCCATTTAGATGCAATTCGGTATAGAGATAGTTGGAATTCCGGGAAAGGAAATTGCATAGTTTTTCTAACGAAAATCATCGCCTGACAGGATGAGATTAGGGGTGAAGATTTGGATGGAACTCATTTAGTTGAAATCTGGTTAAGAGATAATTTGAGTCCTGGGAAAGGACATCTGATAGTTTTATTCCGGAGATCATTCCCTAAGGGGGTGAAATGGGGGTGAAAATTTAGTATAGCGATAGTTGGGATTCCTGGGGAAGGACATAGGATTGTTTTATCCCGAAAATCCTCCCCTTAGGGGTGAAAATTTGGATGTGAGTGATCCATTTAGATGAAATTTGGTTAACAGATAGTTTGAGTTCCGGAAAAGGACATAGGATAGTTTTTATCCCGGAAATCATCTCTTAAGGGGGTGAAATGGGGGTTCAATATTTGTATGAAGCTACTGTACAACCCATTTAGATAAAACTTTGTATAGAGGTAGTTAGTAGGCGTGGCGTTGGTAGGCACAAGGTGGACTGATGACCTGGTAAAGGTCGCGGGAGTCCGCTGGATGCGGGTGGCGCAAGATTGGTCACTTTGGAACTCTTTGGGGGAGGCCCATGTCCAGCAGTGGACGTCTTTCGGCTGATATGATGATGATGATAAATGATAATAATGATAAAGATAGTTTGAGTCTCGGGACATATGATCATTTTTATATCGGAAATCTACCCCTAAAAGGGAAATGGAGGGTGAAAGTTTGTATCGAGCTACGATATAAACGAGTTCTACGCGGACGAAGTCGCGGGCAAAAGCTAGTATATAATAAATAAATACATATAGATACTTATATACATATGTAACATCCATAACTCACTCTGATGACCTGGTAAAGGTCGCGGGAGTCCGCTGGATGCGGGTGGCGCAGGACCGGCCATTGTGGCACTCTTTGGGGGAGGCCTATGTCCAGCAGTGGACGTCTTTCGGCTGATATGATGATGATGATGATGAGTGATATCGAATGACTGAGAGAAGAAGTTGCGGCGGTGCATGCATTAATGTTAAGTGATAATATCTAAATAATAACTTAGTAACTAAAGTGATTTTTAGCATCCAAGAGAACACGATGTTTTTTATCGAACTCATAATTTGAGTTATCTAATCTTCCGCCTACACGAATCAATCCCGAGTCATCAACAAAAGGATTTAATTCACCTAACCCAGGAATAGGCTTCGGATTATTATTATAGTTTGGAATACTTTCACATTGAGACACATAAATTAGCTTGCACTCAGCCTGCTCAAGCTCGTCCACCGTCAATGAACTCGTGTTATAACTTTATTTACGCAGCAAGATCGACATACATACGCAAATATACGACGTAGTAAGAAAATTTGAATATTTAGTCATGTCTTTTATTTGTGTACTTGATTTCTCAATTTCATTCACAAACTCGCTATTTTGTCTCAGCTAAAAAACTCACTTAATGAAATGTGAATAAAACTTCATTAAGTTAGGTATTTATCGAAATTTGTCCAAAAAAGACATTCCCGAAGAGTATTCTATCTCTTTTTCTCGTGCGCGGAAGGCATTACCGTGTCTCTGTTAACGCGAATCGACTCAAATCAAGGCATCTCCTTAAGCGAGGCTAGTCGGGATACAGCTTTAGCTAAAATATTAACACATTCACTGCCAAGTATCGCTTCGCTCGAAGCCGATCCTGTAGTCTTCCCGCTAAGTAGCGGAAAGCGGTTACGGCGTAGGCGCCCGCTCGGTGGGTTTCTGGCAGTGAAAGTGTTTACCGTGATACTGAGACAGTCCATACGTGCTCAATCTGTTTGTCAGTGCGCCTCGTTTTCACGCGTTATCAAACTTGTTTGTTGTACTTACCCTCTATGGTTTGAAAGAAACTGATTCTTGCTCAGCACAATATCTCGACCCGCTGCCATGCATTTTATCGTGTTGTCATGAGAAGTAGGCGTATTGGGAGTGGGTTTACGGACTATAAGTTAGTGCAACTCGCCCTAAGCGTAGGTTTTGAATAGTCTAACGCAAACGAGAGCGCCTCAACCAACACGACATGTAATCTCAACAGCGCTTCGAAAATGAGCACCAAGTTGTTTTCCGGAAGTTTAAAACAAAGCTAATTAAATTGTTATGTGTGTTTTGCTGAAAGATTAATGGCTTTTTTGTTTAGTAAGATACTACTGTTGGCATTTCCTTAAAGTTTACTGTTTAATTCTAAATACTTTTTATTATAGCTTTTAAAGTTCGTCAGTATATAAAATCGAGAAAAGGATGGTACGGCCGTGCCTCTTTGTTTTGCTTGACTTGGCGGGGGCACTGCCGTGCCCCCAGATTCTTTTGGTATTTGACAGTACGATAAACTAAATCTGCTCTAACTTTAAAAAAAATTGCATAGAGCCGCTATACGCGTGCATCGATTAGGGACGGAAAAGCTCCTATGCAGTAAAATTGAGAAGTAGTTTGGAAATAGCTGCTGGCTTACCATTAACAATCGACTTAATTTGGGCGAGTAATAGTTTGATTACCAGAACCTCGTATGAAGCCGTTTGTGGCAAACAAAAATAGGCGAAACTAGTTATATAAAGACAATAAAAAATAAATATCGCACTCTGTCACTCTTATTGAAATTTGTACAGGACCATTTCATTTAGTCGTCTTGTTATTAATTGCTTATCAAGTCTCTGGGACTACCGTAGGCCGTATTTTCCTACTCTAGCTAGTCTTTCACTGCCACCTAGCGGTATCCACTGACAACTATTCACAGCTGAACGACGACAGAAAGAAGAGTCTGAAACAAAACCGTCGTGTGAACGTTCAGGTCGAGTACAAGCCCCTCGTATAGATGGCGCTGTCATAATGAAGAGGCGTTTTCCCTCATAGTGGAAATTTCCGGAAAATATATCTAGATGGCGTTAAGTTTCGTTTGGTCAATGCTTGAAAACGCCGGTAGAGTAAATCTTTGAAAAGGTAGGAAATCGGTTTTATTAAAACGTGTCAGTCCGAGAAAATATTCGGTTTAACCTCCAGCCATGAAGTTCTTGGAATACAAAATATGATATTCATTGTGTACTTAAGAAATTGGTTTAATTTACTCATTTTTAAACATTTATTTTTTACGCTTTAAGCGGCAATTACACTTCGTCGTTCGCCGCATGCTGCATGCGGCGACCGCAAAAGTGTAACGAACACGTTAGTCAGCCGCATTCGGCGCTCGACAGCTGCCAACAAACTGACATTAGCGGACAGACTAGTGTAAAGATGACGTTAGTTGGCCTACGTAGTTTAAAATGAATTCGGCGACCGCATTAGGTGAACGACGAAGTGTAATTGCCGCTTAATTTGCACGCGTGAAATCGAGCGAAGCACTCTAAACTTCAAGAACACGAAGTAAAACGGTTAAAAACTATTACGCCATAATGTATGTAAAGCATAAATAAAGTGTGAAAAGTTCTGTCAGTCTTTATGCCATTGACTTAAGATTTAATTTCAACTGAAAAATCCTTTTCAAATGCCAAACGTTTTTTCACTATACGGGCGATATCATACATCAATATCAAACAAAGACTTCGAGTTAAATACACCCCAGGTATCCCCTGAGTCCCTACAAAGTTGCGAGACCCGTCGTCCGTCACGCCAGCCTTTGGCAGAAGATATACGGATCTGTGAACTTGAAAACAAAAGTCTGAAATTCCGAATGTCATCTATTTCAGGATATACGCTGTTGACGTACGTGGGTACGTAATAATGCGTTGTATTTGCGGTTTGACGGAATTTATTGCTTTCGTAGCAGGTTATTAATAATTGTGTCTACCGTGTCATCGAATTTATTGTTCTGCAGAATTTTCATTTCCTAGCTTTTATCTTTTAGAACGTCCTCAGATAACTTCATGGATAATAGAGTGTTCGTTAAGTAGACGCGACTTGGTATTGATGATGAGATTGCGATCCGGACATATACCATTAAACAAGTTTGGATATTTGATGGGAAAAGTGGCATCTCCAAATTGTGATGAATGTGAAGTACCAGAAGATGTATACCATGTTATGATGGAATGTGTCCAAAACGAAGCTCTCAGGAGAATTCTGCCTTTTAACACCAGTTATGATGTCGGGACCTGCAATGTTGCCCTGGCCACCCCGTTGTCAGACGCGGCCACAGCACTATTGCAGTTAGCTCGAAAGTGTGTTAGTAATAGAATTACTCGTCATTAGAAAAATATGTTATGTTGACTATAACGGAGCGACATGTTCACCTGTGTGACAAGCTCCTTAAATAAAGAGAAAAACAAATCGTTTTGAAACCGTCAACTTTTTAGCCACAGCTAATCTTAAATGAAATGGAATAATTAATTTGAAATTTAATAAAAAAAAACAATATGTATATATTTATATAAAAAATCGGCCAAGTGCGAGTCGGACTCGCGCACGAAGGGTTCCGCATTATCTATAAAAAACTATTTTATTCTGTGTTTTTAGTATTTGTTGTTATAGCGGCAACAGAAATACATCATCTGTGAAAATTTCAGCTGGAATTATCACGGTATCAGTGAGATACAGCCTGGTGACAGACAGACGGACAGCGGAGTCTTAGTAATAGGGTCCCGTTTTATTCTTTGAGTACGGAACCCTAAAAACTAACTAACTACCTAAAATTATCTACGTGTTTGTCCCGAAATGGTCCCGCCTCAGCATAAATCGGTATAATCGACTCGAGCTAATCTCTAGAATCAACTTGGTTAGGTTAGTTTTTTTTTATAACAATCCTGAAAAGTTTTCTGTTTTTCAATTTAATATATTTTTGTATTTTCATTTTAGACGCAGAATTTATTATTATTGTTTGTTAGTGTTTTATTGTAAACTAGCTTTTGCCCGCGAATTTGTTCGCGTTGACCCCTTCATTCCCGATATCATCCTTTTGAAGTAACTATACTAAAATTCATCCTAATCCGTTGTAACGTCGCACTCTAAAGTGTATGCGTTACTATAATTACTTATTTTATTATTATACTGAACCGCGCAAATAATACGGAACGCTAATGGTTCCGTGTACCGCGCGCTGTTATAACGTGGATGGGCGCGGGCTCCTAAATCCCGAAGATGCACGAATCTGCGCGAGCGCCGGCGAGTTACGGCATTCGGTTTTCCCTCGCGCCAGACCCATAAATAAGAATGTAATAACTGGCCAGACCGCTCGCAGCTTTCGAACGTGAAGCGTGTGTCGCTGCTATTAAAAAATACCGTCACAATTACACGTAGCCGGTTGCATCACCTACAATTTTAATTATTTAAAGTGCATGGTTATTCCCGCTGGGGTGAGTTCTCATTTATTATGCTTATTTGTAAATTAGAGCTGTGCTGGTATAATATATGCTATAAAGTTATCTAGCTGCCAGTTGAGCTCACTTTTGCGCTTATTGCGAATTAGAACACTGGACCCTGACTAGGTTCCCACTAAATGAGGCTTTCCGCGCTTAAGCTTACTTCTGGGCTTTCCAGGATCAATTTTACGACAAGACAATCGGTACAGACGACTTGCTGGTGCTGGCCATTCCTACCACTGCTGTGGCTACCTCTACGGCCTGAGACCATCTTGCTGATGGTGGCTGACTGGACGGAAGCTCTTCGTTGCCGACTCCTTGTCAGGCCAGTGTTATTTTTATCAGTGCGCACTTACTCAACCTACCTGGTGCTATTTGGGAACAGACATTATATGGTTATTGTGTAAACTTGGTTTCATTGACCTGCGACCCTACTAATGTAGCGGAACTCCCTAGGGTAAATCCTAAGCGTGACACCGTTTAGCCGTATTTGCGTGATTTAATAACAAACATCCAGCCTTTCGCATTTATAATACTAGTAGGATAGCTTTCTCACTTGGTAAAGTACCTATCCGTGTGGTATTAACAGAATAAGAATACATTTGTAATGTTGATTATGATATATTTATAACGTAACATATTTCGTTCACCGACATTGTACATCAACGACTTAACCAATTAACTTCAGAGGGAACTTCTGAGTTCTGACTCTGAGCCGTCAATGTTCGTTATTAAGTTGTCAAAACAATTTGCACGGACGCGACTTGCGAAGTAAATCCATTACAAAACTTGGGCTAAGATTGAGAGCGATAACTTACGCATAACCACGAAAATACCATTTGTGGTTTTGAAGCAGTAGCATATTTTTTGTTAAAAACAGCGTCATTTCCATTTTTTTTTCTTCATTTCTACAAGACATTAAAACGTTCAGATTATTAACGAAATATGGGAGGAGATAGGTTTACAACTTTTTTCCGACCATTTGCGTCAATTGCAACGGGGCATAGATTAGTAGATAAGTCAACAAGGAACACTTATAATTTCGCCATGTGCGTCTGTCCGTCTAACCGTTTGCCCGTCTGCGGCTTAACTCAGTGCCCCTTACGATACGACTAGAAATATGTAATTCAGCATGGGTATATAAATCAATCACGCTAACAAAATGGTAGGCTAAATCTTGAAAACTTTTTTTAGGGTACGTCCCAGGCTCCCATACACGTGAAGTGGAGATGTATTATGTTTGTTGGTATTTTTTTTTCAATTGCATGATGGGCTTTAAAGCTTTTCGAGTCAAGTGTCGTCCTCGTACCTATAATGAATTGAAAAGAAAAACTATCACGGCTAAGTAGGCTACCGATTAATACCGAGGGTAGTTACCGAGTAATAGTCGACCAGTTAAAAATGTATTTGGAAAGACCAACTTTCACACAAATTCCGCCGACGCAACCGCATCATATACTTGGCGCGTGCGTGTCGATGGAACAAAGACAGACAGGCAACTACGGAACCCTACACTGCGCGTTTTTTTTTTAATTTATTCAGCAGCTCGTTCAGGAGCCTTATCGTTTTAAAAACGATCATCTGGCGTAGCTACTCCCCTTAAAAATAAAGGCTTGTTAAGTTTTATAAAATAAGTTTCTATCATAAAATTCATTTTTGGTACAATCTCTTATTCCCGACTGTACTTTTCTGCATACCATCATCAACTACTCATTGAGACGATTCTAACGAGCCTAAACTCGATGGGGTTGTGTCGTTTTATTGCGGAGTTCATATGGCCACCTTCCAGCTCCAGCATCAGATCTGCTCCAAGTCATCATAATATTGCATTGTCATGCATTATACATATGCTTGCAAAATTTCAGCTCAATTGGATAACGGGAAGTGACTGAAAAATGGATTACAATTTTTGACGGACAACTTACATACCACAGAACAAGTAAATACTATACATAGAAACGGTAATGGGCGGGGTTCGTGTAGCCGATGTTATGAGTGAACACTCATAACACTGTCAAACGCAGTCAAACGCAGATCAGTTGTCTGTTGACCGTGGGTGACGATTTTTGCCGTATTAAAAATAAAAAGTCGTGCCGACAGGCAAGCCAGGACCCAAAGGTTCCTCCGGGAGCGATTTTCTATCACCGGTAAGTACTAAAATAACAGTTTTTTGAATAAATACGCAATCGATTATGACATTTGCCATTGCTTTGCATTGCTTGCTAGCCAAAGCCGCAGATTAAGGAACTACCGTAATGTCACAGCAATGTATTGCGTTATTCGCGTTTGACGTTTTAACGGGGCGATTGCCAGTATGACTAGAGTGGTATATGCCTAGTGTATGTACTTATCGATAAACACACTTATTTAAAATTCACAAAGACAAAAATTACGAGTATCTAAGTAATATAAATATTAATTTTGTTTTTCTTAAAAGGACACATTAAATGGTTACATAATAAAACTACTGCGAAACTGCATGACGGTTGATTGGCAGTTCGTACTGCTCTGGATACATATTTGTGTTTCTTTTTTTGTCTAAGCCAATGTTCAGTAATACATAAAACTTGAGTGTCATCGTTGTCTAAAAATAAGCCTATTTATAGTACCTACCTTGCTGGAAAAACCCTAAATATTGTGATGAAAAATATTAATACTCAGATCGACTAGAAGACCCAGTTGAGCTATTAGCTATTACATCTATTTGGTTCTATGTTAAAAGCTAGTAGACCCACTAAAGACAAGAAGTATTTCTTTGTCAATAATGTTTTCTCTGATGTTAGTGTGAAGCGCGTTATGAATTTATTTATGTCAAATAAATTATATTTGTTATTGAAACAAATGACACGGTACATCAAGGAATTCGAATGTGCAATTTTATTATTATAATAATGATTTATGTCATACCTACTCTGTGAGTCCTTAGTATCCTTGTAAATATTAAAATTAATTTAATACTTGTACGTATTTTGATTAAAAAGAGTCAGCATGTTTTCGTGAGCTACACGATTTCTCTGACAGTTACTTTCAGCACCATCTCCATTTAGAGCGTTTGCGAACTGCGTGTACAAGTATGAGGTCACGTACAAGATCAAAATTTCGTTAATTTCTTCGGATGTAATTTCTCAAAATTAGCACTATACTGCTACTTCTGACTGATATTTAATCAGGTTCATATCGGCCACAGTACGCAAACGCTCTTACTCTAAGAAATAAGGGTATTAAAAATTGATTTAACTATATACATACATATACGTTATCCTATATGAACGATATATACCAGGAATATAAAATTTCGATAATCATGATCTTAGTCTCACCTCTATTTTGTATTCAAAATTTTCAAATAGGTGTATCACCATAGAGTGTCATAGTAACATAAGACCTTTGATTTTGAACATAATAAAACGTCAACTTCATTTGAACAGGGCCTCAATTTTGCAATCAAAAAGTGTATGTCAATTTCCGTCAAAAGTACGTCACGCTCACACACGTTGAGTTATGCTCTAATGCAAGAAGGAGAGCAGGTATCAAGACTATTCTCATATCATTTCCATATTTAAAAACCCCTTTCGAAATTGGCTCCTAAATTGATAAAGAATAGACTTACGTGACATTTTTTTTGGGATTGGAAATTAGACCGCAAGTAATGCAGTTTTGAGTTACTTTTCGTCATAAAAATTACAACTGGTGAAATCTTAATGGAATTAAAATCTTTAACCAATTAGAAGCGTTTTGCAGTAGTGTTTACATGTATAAATTCAGTTTTGATTGTGTTGGGCTGGCTACGCAGGATTCCGAAGTAACTAGCTAACACGCCGCTTCCATCTTATTTAAGTATTCCGTGTTACATATATTTTTTTTTTATTGATTTATTCAGAAACAATACAAATATTGTGTTTGAAATAATATACATTTACATACATATGAATTACGAACAGTGCAAGTTAATATAAAGCTTGTAAAAAGGGGATAATGATTTGCGCCAAGAGCACTAATCGAGGGCGGGAGTCGAGGGCGGGCACCGGACAGGTAAATAGTTGATTGAAAGCTACTGAAAGAATTCGAGGTCGCGCGTGCTCTGAATAACTTTAAAAGGCCTGAATAAATTAATATAATGTCAACCGCAAAAAAATCTACTCGACCTAGTCAATCTTTATTAAATTCCTCTGACAAGTCTAGACTGAGTAATTTAATTATTGAACAAGTCCATTTTGATTTTCTTCTTTTCATTTGAATATGCCATTCGGTAAGGCTGCATTAACACGAGAAAAGGTTTGTCCAGTCATTTGTTTTTAGTTTTTATTGTGCTAATGTACATACTAATGCTAATACCTGTGCTAACTCGGGGCACCTATACTAAAGTGATGTAGTAAAATATTTTATCGACAAAAAAATATATCGATATTACTGTCAACATTTAAATGTTATTCAACATATTAAATACATATTATTTATATTCTCTTCATTTTAAAATAAAAACAATAAACAAATTAAACCTTACATTTATTTGTTTATTTTAAAATAGTTTTCATAGTATACAATTTATATTTTTTCCCTATTCGTCGGTAGTAAAGATTGCCGTCTAGATGAAAATATCCACTTTAAATTAATATACGTTCTCTTAACGTCCACAGTGGTCAACGGGGCATTTTATCTTATCTTAAAATGTGTCTATTGACTTTTGAGTCAAAATAAAATAGATATGATATGTGTTCAGATATGATATCGAAGCTTTTTATAGTAATCGAGAAATTTCAATAAACACATATATCGACATCTTTTTTATCGATATCAAATCCCTAAAAAGTGCCCCGAGTTAGCACAGGTATGTACATTAGTCATGGTTAAACGCATTTTTACCAACTGCGCGACGCAAAGGAGGGTAATGTGTTTACCAGTCTATGTATGTCTGTATGTGTCTGTAGGTTTGTGCCTTTATGGCACCCTAGAGATCAAACGCGTGGGTCGATTCAGACAGTAATGAAAATTCAAAATGGCGGCCACCAGACGCCATATTGTAAAAAAGAAAAAAGTTAAAGTCGACTAACTATGTCATGTGGGGTATCGTTGAATAGGTATTTTAAAATACGTTTTTAGTTAAAATAACCGTTCAGATTTATAACGATTTAAAGTTGACACAACAACTTTCACTTAAACATCCAAAACGTTACTTACAGTCTAAACGTTGGCTGAAAAATGCATTTCAGTTTATTGAAAAATCTTTTGATATCAATTGTAATTACATAATTGTTAAAACATTATAGTTAACTTACACAATTTATGATGGGACGCTTTGGGAAATGTAGTAGTGATATAACCTTGTCATAATCATAACGTAGCTGGGCATGTTCAAAAATTTGTGTACCCAATTAGCGCGAGTTGTTAAACAAAACTTAACTCAGTGTCCGTTTTGTGACGAACATTAAGCATACAATTTATGTGAAAATTTGCTAGTTTCACATTGAAGGAACGTGTTTCTGAATATCATTTATAAATTGATAAGAAAAAGTAAAGTTTCATACAACCTGCAGGTCGATCACGTGTCGCATTGTACGCGCGTCAGGTAGATCTAAATGTTACTTTTTATATGGAAAAATGGCAGTTGAATTGTCCTAACGCGCGTTCGGAACGTTGCGTGATTACCCCTCTGAATACTTTATTTTTTTATTTATTAAATCGGTACATTTTAATTTACAAGGTATGCCATTCTTAGCCACTATCGGATTGTCGTCACAAAACTGACACTGAGTTAATTTTTGTTTTAAAGCTCGCGCTAATTGGGTACACACATTTTTTTAAATACCCAGCTCTCTAATAAACAGGTTAATTAACCATCGAATCCCTAGGCCACCGAGCTCTGCTCGGCTCAAATTACGGAGAAAACGATTTTCCCTAGATAAGAGACCTATCGATTTTTCTCCCCCATAAACACTGCAAAGCACTGCCTAAGTACTGCAAATTACATCGAAATCGGTAGATCCGTTTTTGAGAGCGTGATTACAAATATATATCTCCATCATCATCATATAAGCCGAAAGACGTCCACTGCTGGACATAGGCCTCCCCTAAAGAGTGCCACAATATAAATATTTACATACAAATATTGCTAGTATAAAGGCCGAAACGCACTGACAGCGGTGGCGGACCGGCGGCGCGGCGCGGCGCGGCGCGAAGGCGGTACCGGTTGTAATGTTTGAGCTAATATGAAAGGGTCCGCACAGAACGGAGCGGCGTGGCGCGGTATTCTGTGCGGACCCTTTCGTATAAGTTCGAACATTACAACCGGTAAGGCGCCGCGCCGCTCTGCCACCGCTGTCAGTGCGTTTCGGCCCTGATAGTATAAGACTTGACAGTCATGACATGAGAGGCATATCGGTGTTCCATTTCGTAAAGTACCAAATTCAGAACTTCAGAGCCACTACCCACCACAAATTGTTATTTATTTTGTTGTTATAGTGGTTTTTATATCACAGCCACTCATAAGAAAAAAATTAAGGGAATTCCGCGTCTCCGCAATGCAAATAAAACGTTAAGTAGCTCGTATTTTGATTGTCAGTCAGTCTGAATAGCCTCACGACTCAGGAGGCCTGGCCTGTCCCTCCCGTGGGAAGTCGTGTGAAAACTAGGCCGCTCACAATACCTCACCTCGTTTTGTAGAATCATTATTTCCTGAATATATTCAAATGCGTTAAAAGAAGTGGCAGGGAATAATTTGGGAGTACAAGTCTGACCTACAGAAAGGCTCTTTAAATACCTAGTTTGCTTATCTGATGAGAAAAGTTCCATCACCAAATTGTACCGAGTGTGATGTTGAGGAAGATGTGTATCATATTTTAATGGAATGTGTCCGCAATGAATCGGCCCGTAGACAGATCGTGGATGAAGCCTTTCACGAAATTGGTGGATGTAACTACATTCTGGCTCACCCAATTTCAGATTCAGCACTCCTTATTTATAAGCTAGTAAGAATAGGTTTAAGTAGAAGATAGAGCTATGTATAGATGTATATACAGAGCGACATCGTCACTCAGTGACAAAGCTCTTCAAATAAAGAAAAAAAAAAAAAAATACCTAGTGATACTTAACAATTTACTCCAGAGATACAGTTCATAGACAAATTACCTCGTGTCGTATCCGCGTCCATGCATAAATTGCTATTTCATTATGTTATTTTTATCTTAAATTACTCGTAATAATAGGCATGAAATCAAAGACCGGAAAACCCTTTTTCAGGCTTAAGCCTATCGATTTGGTAACCTTATGATAATGTAACCTTACTTATCAGTAAGGTTACATTATCATAAGGTTAACCCTATTGTCGACCGACTAGGGCACCACGGTCTGTCCTGCCAGCGAAGCGCGGGCCGCTTCTCCAGGCATGCTGCCCTAAATGACATAATCCACCGGTCTCTTGCGTCGGTTGGTGTGCCGGCTCTTCTAGAGCCGACCGGCATCTCTAGAAACGATGGCAAGAGACCGGACGGTGTGTCTTTGGTTCCGTGGAGTATGAGACGGGTGCTGGTGTGGGATGCAACCTGCGTAGACACACTAGCCCCGTCGCATCTCCACCGAACCTCCGTCAGGGCAGCGGCAGCGGCAGAGGCGGCTGAGAAAGCCAAGGTGGGCAAATACAGTGGTCTCGGCGCCGAGTAAAATTTTGTTCCATTCGGCGTCGAAACCCTAGGTCCGTGGGGCCCTGGTGCTCTGAGCCTCTTTAAGGATATGTCGAAGAGGCTCAGAGACGCCACGGGAGACCAAAGAGCTGGCAGTTTCCTCGCTCAACGCATCGGCCTGGCGATCCAGCGAGGAAATGCTGCCAGCGTCTTCGGTACCATGCCGCAGGGGCCATTTTTAGATATATTTTAGTTTTATTTAGATGTATTTTAGTTTTAGTTTAGTTTAATTATAGTGGTGTATTTATTAAATTACACATATCAAAATAAATTAAATGTCATTGTTATGGTAAGCATATCGGATGTGGTAACCATAAGGTAACCATACGTTCACCCTATTGAGATAAAGTTTTGTTTACGGTTAACTTATGGTTAGGTTAGGCTTATTAAATAACCCAATGGAAAACTCTTATTAGGGAAACCGGTTCCGGACCCTGCATTAAATATTCAATATAAACCAAGTTTTTTTTTTGTAAATTTCAATTTTTATTTCTTAACAAATTATCTATATGCAATGGCACTGATGTGACATTTAACACATTCACTGCCAAGAATCGCTACATGCTACGCATGTAGCCAGTCCCGTGGTTTCCGCGTATGTAGCGGAAAGCGCTTACGGCGTAGCGGGTGCCTACGCCGTAATCAGGCGTAGGCACCCGCTACGCCGTAAGCGCTTTCCTGGCAGTGAAAGTTTTAAACCCGAAGGATAAAATAAAATCTGAATTAAACTGAAACATACGACCTCTGTAGCCTAGTTGGTAGTGACCCTGCCTACGATGCCAGAGGTCCCGGGTTCGAATCCCAGAAAGGGCATTTATTTGTGTGATGAGCACAAATATTTGTTCCTGAGTCAATCAATCAATCAATCAATCAATCAAATAATTTATTCGTAAAACATAGGTAAATACAAAGGTGTTATGAACATTTTACAGGTCTCACTATGTCTTCGCCATAAGGCATACAAATAGTCATAATCATAACATATGACACAAAAAAAATTAAAATACATTCAACAAAATTATTAAATAATCATATTAATCATGCATATGTCAAAATAAGGCAAAAATAAATGAAATAAAAGAATTCAATTAAATTAAAATTTGTCCGCAAAGAAGTCTGTCAAGGAATAATAACATTTATCGATGAGTAATTTACATAAATTATTTTTAAATATCTTGAGTGGTGCCAGACTTAGAGGCAAGGGTATTTTATTATATATTTTACTTGCCAAGCAGAACACGCTTTTTTGCATCAGTGCAGTACGTGAGAACACTATGCAAAAATTGTGAGCCCGATAGGTGTCTCTATTGGATACCTCAGACACTTGTTTAAAATTAGAAGGGTTTGTTTTAACAAATATAGCTGTTTCAAAGATATAAAGACAGGGAAGAGTTAAGATATTCAGTTCTTTAAAATATGGCACACAGCTGTCTCTTTGTTTCAGGCCACACATAGCCCGGATGCATCTTTTTTGTGCCCTAAAGATGGTTACTCTGTTGGTACAATTTCCCCAGTAAATAAGACCATAGCGGAGAGTTGACCCAACATAACCATGATAGGCTGCAATTACCGCCTCAATGCTCACTAGTTTGGACAATTTATAAAGCGCATATGCATATTTATTGAGGGTTTTACAAATTTTCTCTGACTGTGGTTTCCATGACAACTTACTATCTATAATTACTCCTAAGAATTTAGTGTCATTAACAGATTCAATAACATGTCCTTGGTTATTACATTGTATTGGCAATATAGGGACCCTTTGTCGAAAGTGAATGATTTTAGTCAAGGATGCTTTCTATGTATTTAAATATTTATTCATCTATATACTAAGTATTTTTATCGTCCTCTCATAGTACAAGCTATGTTTACTTTAGGACTAGGTAGATTTGTGTGAGATTGTCCACAAATATTTATTTACTTTTTTATCCTCTGAAGTAACTTAAAAAAGGTTATGTAATTAAATATTTAGTTAATGCGATATAGGGTATATGGAAGACCGCACCTGGAAATCGTGCAATAGGTAAATATAGATGTCAAATTTCTTGGCAAAGGCATACTAACGGAAAACGACCTCTACACGTTACAATTAATCATCCTTATATCCTTGCCAGAAATAACAGCAAAATATAAGTAACTTATACTGCGTGATTTCAGGTCACGATCGGGAATGATACAAAATATTTTTTCGCGATTTCGTTATTTCCCATGGGAAAAGTTGTTCAGTATGACCATATTTTTTATTTTGACGTGATAACGTCTTATAAATCGATGAACACCGGCAGCACGCACGAAAAAGTATGACTCATTGTCCCGTTTTTTTTTTACTACGACGGTGGCAAACAGCTATACCTACGGTCTGCCTGGTGGTTAAAGCAGATACCGTAGCCTATGGACGCTTGCAAATCCAGAAGAATCACAAGTGTGTTGCTGACCCTTTTTGATTTGAGGACTCGTGGACATAGAGACGTACGCCTGTCCCTCACTCCCAACACAACACATCTTCGGAAGCTGTTTGTTTCGATTTTAACTTTTGATTTTAGTTAATTCTGCTATGCTTAAGAAGATAAATCATTAGGTACGTATATGAATACACTAGGTTTTTCCCACGACTTCGTTTGCGTAAGCTCCCAAGTCTTCTAATACTTCGTCTCTATGAAAAAAGTTAATTGAAATAATTTGAAAGTAGTTCACATAACATGAAACAAAAACACAGATATATTCCTTGTCGTAAATAATACTCAAAATCAAGATGGAGTTTATGTTGGGAATGTTTTGTAAATTATCGTTAACAAAAGAGTTTATTAACAAACTTTATTTCTTTATCTTTTTCTTTTTTTAGGGTTCCGTACTCAAAGAGTAAAACGGGACCCTATTACTAAGAATTCGCTGTCCGTCCGTCCGTCCGTCCGTCCGTCTGTCTGTCACCAGGCTGTATCTCAAGAACCGTGATAGCTAGACAGATTATGTGTTTCTGTTGCCGCTATAACAACATATACTAAAAACAAAATAAAATATATTTTTAAGGGGGGCTCCCATACGACAAACGATTTTATTGCCTTTTTTATAGATAATGGTACGGAACCCTTCGAGCGCGAGTCCAACTCGCACTTGGCCGGTTTTTATTATTGCAACCAGTAACGTAACATCAGCATGGCGCTTATTTTAATGGTTCCCGAACACCTCATTGAGGATTTATAATATGTGGGTAGATAAAGTAGTGTCTGTAACTGTACATAACTAGGCATTAAAACTCGCTGACGCTCGTTTCATAAACCCTCACTCGTGTTTAATGCCCTTCATTATGTACAGTCACATAAACTACTATTAAAGTCTCTAGTCTTATCCCTTACGTATTTCCAACCTCCTTTTCTATTTAGGGCAATTTCCAAGCAGCACTAAGAGTCTACTAACAAATTTCAAGTCTCTCACTTCAATAATAACTCGCATCCCATACAAACTTTCAATTCCTTCATCCCCTTAAGGGATGAACTTTAAAGAATGCTTAGATTACGTTTCTATCAGTCCATAATTCAATGTTTTTACTACATGAAAAGACAGAAATCGGTAAGCACTGGCGTGGAAGCTAACCGGATTCCCACGCGGGTACTTCGGCGCACTGGGTTGACAAGCCCTGGGTGTAGTAATCCTTTTGTAATATTGAATTGGAATTCTCAAGGTTTTCCGGAAATTTATTAATAATAGCTTTAGGTATGTTATAGGGTGTTACCTACATTTTACTGCGAATATTAGATCAGAAGCTATGATAGCCTCAAGCATGCAGCTGTCAAACGTCGTGGGTTTGAATCCCGGCGTGTAATGATGAGTTTTTTGGTACGGAATATCATTTGATATTTACCAGTAGCTTTTCAGTGAAGGGAAACATCGTGAGGCAACCTGCATACATCAGTGAAGAAATTCAAACGGTGTACGTGGAGTCCCCAACCCGCACTAGGCCAGCGTGGGCCTACTCACTTTTTCCCTGTCATCTATAAGAGGAAGCCTGTGCCCAGCAGTGGGACATTTATAGGCTGTTGTAGTTGTATTCGATCAGAATACGTTATAAACACCATCAAAGCTGGGAACCAGACTATCGGGCGCCTACGCCGTAGGCGCTTTCCGCTACATACGAGGCAAACCACGGGATCGCCTACGAGCGTAGCGCGTAGCAATTCTTGGCACTAACACATAGTTTATAAGGCCGAAACGCACTGACAGCGGTGGTGGAGCGGCGCGGCGCGGAGGTGGTACCGGTTGTAATGTTCGAACTAATACCAAAGGGTCCGCACAGAATACCGCACCGCGCCGTTCTAGGCGGATCTTTTCATATTAGCTCGAACATTACAACCGGTACCGCCTCCGCGCCGCACCGCTCCACCACCACCGCTGTCAGTGCGTTTCGGCCTTTAGAGAGATAAGAAAGAAATAAAGAAATTTATTTAGATAGGCCAACATTTAATCCTTTTTCGAGAAAATTCATAATTATTGGTTATTTTATTTGGTGTCTACACCCCTATTGTAACTTGTAGCTTTCTTGAAACGGACCACTGCGTCCATGTATAAACACAACCCCGTATGCCATTCCTCGCATTATAGATCATAAATGTAGCCATTAGCTTTAAAACAGTCGGAAGTAAGTACTTGTACGATGGGCACCCTGAGAACTTTGCAAGACAGAAGGACGAAAAGTTTCGCGAACCTTATACTTTCTGGGAATATTTTGGGAAGGTATTTAGGTAGAGGATTATTTATGACACATTGATAGGAAATATCTCTCTTTGGTTATTTCTACCATACAATTAACTTTAAAGACTAATATTTACATATAAATATAACAAAGGACGTAGGCAACGCTACGAGGCAAAATCTCGCCCAAGTTTATCCAAAAGTCCATTTTATATAATTACTGGTGTTTTTTTAGGGTTCCGTAGCCAAATGGCAAAAAACGGAACCCTTATAGATTCGTCATGTCCGTCCGTCTGTCTGTCTGTCTGTCCGTCCGTATGTCACAGCCACTTTTTTTCCGAAACTATAAGAGCTATACTGTTGAAACTTGGTAAGTAGATGTATTCTGTGAACCGCATTAAGATTTTCACACAAAAATCGAAAAAAAACATTAAGTTTTAGGGGTCCCCATACTCAGTACTGAAACTCAATTTTTTTTTCATCAAACCCATACGTGTGGGGTATCTATGGATAGGTCTTCAAAAATGATATTGATGTTTCTAACATCATTTTTTTCTAAACTGAATAGTTTGCGCGAGAGACACTTCCAAAGTGGTAAAATGTGTGTCGCCCCCCCGTGTAACTTCTAAAATAGGAGAATGATAAAACTAAAAAAAATATATGATGTACATTACTATGTAAACTTCCCCCGAAAATTGGTTTGTACGAGATCTAATAAGTAGTTTTTTTTAATACGTCAAATCGTAAACCGCAATTTATTTCACGGAACCCTTCATGTGCGAGTCCGACTCGCACTTGGCCGCTTTTTTAAGATTACTCCTAACCGAAGATTAATGGGAAACTGAATAATCTTTGCCGTAACATACACACTAATAAAGTCACAAACAATAGATAAATTGTGCCCTATAGATTTAGATTTATTTATTTCATAATATAAAAATACAATATAAATTACGCTAAGTCAACTTACACGACTTTATATTATGATCGTCAAATAAATAAACAAAGAGTAAAAATCAAATTATATTAAGTACACATTATAAATGTCAACATACAAGTTAAGTCAAGTAGAGAATTATATAATTCAATAAAGTTCGTCATAATTCAAATAATAATCACACTAACTGCAATAAAATATAACTACTACAAATCAATAATTAATGTCAATCATATTTAATTTTCATATAGTCATTAACAGAATAAAATGGATTTTCCAATAAAAAGATTCTAAGTTGGCCTTTGAATGTTTCGTCAGATGATTCATTTTTTAATTTGGCGGGTAGTTGCTCATAATAAGAAGGGCACGTGCGGGTTTTTTTCCGAAAGTGCCATGCGTCTCGGAACTGTCACAGAATAAGTAATAGTACTACGTACAGAAGGTTCTCTGTTAACAAATTCCCTGTTTAGGTACGCCAAACGTGCCTAAATGTGGCCATCCCTTTCTATCGCATGCAACGCGCTGCGACCCGTGCGAGCGTCTCGTACCAACGCGCGGCAACTACTAATGGGCCGCCAATTTGGCGGCCGCCGGCATGTACGAGTAGCGGCGCGACGGAATCACAGAGTGAACCGCCCCTGGAACTGTGCAGAGTCTGCCTGTGGATCTCATGAGTATCTGTTACATCTACTCGTTTGAACATCTGAAGATTATTGCTTACAAACATCAGTACTTCAAATATGTAAAGGGAGTAGTGCGTCATAATATGGTGAATTTTAAACAGTTCTCTGCAAGAATGCCTTGCTTTCACTCCGGCCAGCAACCGAAGTGACCTATTTAAAAATACTCGGTCAGAATTTGTAGAAATACCCCATATTACAGTACCATAAGAAATTAATGAATGAAAATGGGAAAAATAAACAGACCTTAATGATTTGCTGGACACTAACAGTCTATTGCAAAGATAGTCAACATTGCACATATATGAGTACGAGTATAGAATACCTTTTATTTCGTCATCCAAAGTATTACATAATAGTATACCAATACGGAACAGCATACCTTTTCAGAGATTGAAACTGATTACATTAAAAATATATCAACGTCCTCGACCTTCATCATTCTTGTAATAGTAGTGAGAGAAAGACGTCACTATTTTGTCACATAAGCCTGTCTCTCTCCCGCTGTAACGATGATTAAGTAAGTGGATAGGTATCCAAAGTTAGACGATCTGGAGTAAAAATAGGAGAGAATACTCTGATTATTTAGCAGAGGGTTATTTCGGTTGTCGCATTTCAAGAACGTGTGTCGTTCTCGTTACCCTAAGATTCAATTCTATTTTAGACAATCCATGCGAGCGTCAGGATACTACAGATATAGGTACAACGTAATATTGTAAAGAACAAAGAAAACACCTATATAGTAAATTTGTATGTAGTATATACTATCTACATAGAATTGCTTTAAGAAATGTGATCGAGGTCCAAGGAACTCGTATTTAAAGGTTTACTACTAATGGGGCTTCTAAACGGGCCATATTTTCACTGCAATATGTAGCCGGCAACTATTGATGTCCCTCTCTTACTCACATGTTAGAGAAAAACACCAATAGTTGTCGGCATATTATTGCAGGGAAAATATGGCCCGTTCAGAAGCCCCATTACTCTAGAATTACCTATAGTTACTTACTTTTATCACTCGCTTCGCTCGTGGTTGATCCTTGCGATATTTTGTTGACTCTGCTTTCAGTACATCCTACAATTGTAATTGAGAAGTAATTGTGATGTGACCTAGTCCTAATCTCCACTTATAATAAATCTCTAAATTAAAAAAAGAATCAGCCAGTTTGAAACTAAACTTTCTGCGGTTCGAATGTTCTCAGCATCCCATGGACGGAAAAATATGAAACATTTTATGTAGGTACATTATTATTCCAGCTGCAACTAAGGATAGTTTTTATCCGACTGCGACAATTAATTTATTTTCCGTAATATACGACTTCATTTAATTTTTCATTTATTATTCTTAAAGTATATCGCCGCCACATCTGTCAGCTAAAAGAAACGTCAAAATCACAGACTAATAAGCAATACTACGGACAAAATGGCGGAATTTCTTTGCCTTTCTTTCGCCTATTAATAATTTTATATTAATATACGATATACATTGACGAGACACATAGGTACCAAAAGCAAATATAAAATTAATCGATTTTGATATGCGAACTTATATGCGCAAATGTCGAATTAAGGCGTAATTTCTACAAATGTATTAACAAATTCGAACAATATAAACTTGGTTTTTTTGAATGGCACGCGCGCGCGCTCTTTGCGTATTCAGCCAAACCACGAAAACTGAAACTCGAAGTTCGTATAATCTGCATTCCTGTCATTTGTTAGTGCGATAGAGATAGAGATACCCGAATATTTTCGAATTCCGAAGTTCGTGGTTTAAAAGAAAATACGGATGTCGGATAGATCTAAATTAATATTTTATGTGTGAATATGGTTAAAATTATTTGGAAATACTATTGTTGTTATTGTTTTAGTATATTTGACTAGCTTTAAGTTTAATATTGTACGTCCGAAATGGGCAAACTGTTGGACTTTATTTTACCCAAAACAACTAAATGTACACAGTTCTGACAATAAAGACATCTTATTTTATCTTATCTTATCGAAAATAGGGATGTAGACACTAAACAAAATAATCATAATGTTGTAAGTATTATCTCGAAAAAAAACAACGCAAAATGCTATACTCGTATAGGTAATCACTAAGTTATAAGTGTATAAAGTTTTAAGAGGGGTTTGTTGCGTCTCTTTTCCGCAAAACGCACCTTTATAATGAAACGATTGTTTTGTACTATGACGCTCGAGGATCGTGACGTCACGGTCCCTGATCGTTTTCTCACTCTAACAAGCGACATTAAAACGGTTGTAGCTTCGTAATTTTTTGAGATATTTGAATGAGTTTTTCGTTTCTTCTTTCTTTTAAAGTGAGTCTACAGCTACAACTCTATTTGGAAGACAAGCGGAAAGAACCCATACTATCCATACTAATAATCCATACTTCCATATTAATATTATAAATGCGAAAGTGTGTCTGTCTGTCTGTTACCTCTTCACGCCTAAACCGCTGAACCGATTTAGATGAAATTCGGTATACAGATAGTTTGAGCCCCGCGGAAGGACAAAGGGTAGTTTTTATATCTGAGGGGCTGAAATTGGGGGTGGAAATTTGTATGGAGCTACTTAAATCGCTGCACCGATTTAGATGAAATTTGGTATATTAATAGTTTGAGTCCCGGGGAAGGACATATAATAGGTTTTATCCCGGAAATCATCCCCTAAGGGGGTGAAAAGGGGGGGGGGGTGAAAATTTGGATGTAATCTATTTTGATGAAATTTGGTGTAGATATAGGTTAAGTCCTGGGAAAGGACATGGGATAGTTTTTACCCCAGAAATCACCCCCCAAGGGGGTGAAATTAGGGGTGAAAATTCGGATGGAACCCATTTTAATACAATTTGGTATAGAGATAGCTTGAGTCCTGGGAAAGTACAAAGGATAGTTTTAGTTCTGGAAATCACTCCCTAAGGGGGTGAAATGGGGGGTGAAAATTTGGATGAATCCCGTTTAGATGAAATTTGATATAAAGGTCGTTTGAGTCCCGAAGAATGATATTAGATAGTTTTTATCCCGAAAATCATTCCCTAAGGGTATGAAATAGGGGGTGAAAGTTTGGATAAAATCCATGTACCTAGATGAAATTTGGTATAGAGATAATTTGAGACCTTTCGAAGGATATATAATAGTTTTTGCCTCGGAAATCATCCCTTAAGATGGTAAGTAGAAGTTTGTTTGCATTATATTTTCTAAGTATAAGTTCTACGCGGACGAAGTCGCGGGCAACAGCTAGTATTCAAATAAATTGTAAAAAATGGTATATTTAAGTAACTTGTTGCTACGCCCTACCAGGGTCCTTGTATTTACCTTAGAAATAAGTAGACAAGATGCAAATAAATGATTATTATTATTAAGTATATCTTTGCCATATCTCGGGACCATGAGGTCCAGGACGGACCTTTGGATATCCAGTGAAAAAGTGAGGACTTTTTTTTTCTTTTATATTGAACTGAAACCATCAAGAACAGGAGAGACAATATTCGATTCTGAGAAGTTAAAATGTCTTCGGATTGTGATAAAATATTAATAATATCTATAATATTTATTTCCTCCTTCTCTTTGATTTCTTTTAACACTTTGTAGAAGTTATAAATGCTCACGGTCTATGTAATTTATCAAATTAAGTATGGTAATTTGAATAAAAGTGAGCGAATGTCGGCATGAAATAATCATTACAGAATCAATCACGGCATAAGTTCAACTCAACTGTAACTTACCATTTGCAAAGGGCAATACAAATGGCTTTCACGTAACGTCAATTTGTCCACGCGGTCAATTTTCGTAAATTTTCGCTTAACATAAACACCGAAACCCTGACCCGATTGTTAGTGGTAATCAAGATTCAAATCAACGATAGGTAGTGACCACGGCGTCGCGCCGTCAGCCGACTCAGTCGGCAAAAAGTTACCGCCTCGGGAGCACCATAGACGCGTCTACGTAAACACTGCCACTCGACCGGCCAAAATAAAAAATAAATTTTAAAAGTTTAATGACGTACACTTGGGATTCCAAATTTGAAATTGCGCGCGAACTGTGTGCAGCCGGCTGCATTTTTCACAAAATTGACATGTGTTTGTGAGAGTGCGACAGCTTTTAAGATGTGTCAGTGATAACATGAAGTGTTCAAATTAGTAATATTAGGTTATGGTAAGATTTCTTAACAGGATTGCAATGTTTGGGGAAACAATGTGCAATTTAAAAGTAAGTGTAATTAATAAAATCTATATTGGACGACAGAATAAATATTATCAGCTGACCTTTCCATAGGGTACATTAAATATTTATATAGCCTCCGTACAAAACCATTATCGTTGATGCCTACGTTTAAAAAGATCTATATGGCGGGAAATTAAACCAAACAAAGCGTACCTATAATTTGATACCGTTACGTAAACTAGTTTGTTCATAGAAGTTTGTTGTCATTAACTTCCGAAATATTTCAACGAGAAGACAACTTGACCAGTTTACAAATTACCACACCAATTTAACTGTACCTATTTCTTAGGCTAATTATGACCCCGTTAACTGTATAGATACCACCAATTTAATGTCTAGTGTACATCATAAAGACTCGAAAGATGATTTCGTCCACTAAGACCCGCCCTCCCTTAGGGTGGTATTCCACTTATCCAATGTATATTAGCGTCTAACATTTTGCTTAAAAAAATGTGAGACTCATTGCACATTGGACAAAGATCTTGGACAAGTGGAACACCACCCTTACCTACGCTATGGACAAAACACAAACTGATTCTCATGAGGAGTCTCGTCTTGGATTAAACGATAGAGCTGCTGTCGTAGTTCGGAAAAACCTACATATTACGTGACACCTGGCCGTAAAGTAGCAATTACTGCCCGCTACGCGTGTAGAAAATCTCGCTTCCAGACCAAGGGACACGCAAAACGTTGTACTTCACGTGGACCGTAATAAAGAAAGCCTTACATATCTGAAATCTGAGACATTCCATGTTTTACCGCCCTAGGAGGGCGTGACACCAGTCAATAAAGTGACAATTACCGCCCGCTTCGAATGCGGATTTTGCTTCCTGGTCAAAGGAGACGTATAACATTGTACTCACCACGGGCGGTAATTAAGAAAGCACCCAATACTTGCAATCTGAGATATTCTTTGTTTTAGTTGAGCAATGTACAGTAACCGGCATACATATATGATGGAACATAGGCCGCAAAATATCTGATGACAACTCTATTCCTAGAGCTGTAAGAGCGTGTCAGATATTTTTGCGGCCTTTGATTCATCAATTCATCATATATTGAGGCCGGTGATTGTACCTATTATTTCAGCACCAGACTTTGTAATATTATTATACTATTCTGTGACCAGTTTTCCGACGTGAGCATAAGCCTTTTTACCGGATCATGATGAATTCATTCTCTGTGTTCAGCCGCACAGAGTAATCTTTTAAGCGCCATCCACATGTATTTTGCGTGTAATATTTACCTACTTAAGGCCGGCAGGATGTTTCAAATTTAACGACCGCTGAAGTTACGTTCGTTAAAATTACGTATTGAATGGGAAGCTTGTCAGCCCCTTGATCGCAGCTGTTAAGTAAAAGAAAAGAAAGAAAGAAAGAAACATTTATTCGAGACAAACAACACACAGCGTTTGTCACATCTCAGCATAATGCTGGCATTGCTGCCAGCGCTGGTCTTCCGATAGAACCGTCGAGTGAGTTCACGGTGGATAACTAACAAAAAAAAATGATAAAAACTTAATTAAACACGAGAAGTTACAATTAACGAAATTAAAAATAGAACATAAAATATAATAATAATATTGTCAGCCATTTCACTCCTGCGTGATCTGTAACAGCACACTAGCGCCATTGACACTGACAGTCACAGGAGTGGCAGGTGGCAGACAGGCGTCATTCTTTTCAATTAAACATGTAATCAACAATAATGTTAGGCTTTGGCTTATTTTATAGATAAAATAATATCAAATTATAACTATTTATGAATATATATAATCACTCTTTTATCCACTTATTATCAATATCCAAATATGGTAGTTTCGTACGATTAGTGCCTGGGGCAAAATTATTAGGTGCACTCCACGGAACCGTAAAGCCAAAGCTCCCCCACTTGACATTGGCAAAGTGCCTAAGCAGCAAAAAGCCACAATACGGAAAAAAAAATACAATAATGTTAGAATAATCTACAATATGCTAAGTTTAATTAATTCGTTTTACTTATAACTGAAAAAACACGTGCCATGCAAGGTTGAAAATCGATTACAATTTAAAAAGTGATCATTACTACACACAACTATGACCAATAAACAATAACGAAGTGAACACATTACAACAAATACATAATAACAAAAGGGTACTGAACAAAACGAAAAACAATATTAAAGCAATGCCGAAGGGACGTAACACAGTGGTAAGCAAAAACAAATATAACAATAGCCTTTTATTTTTATTTAAATACAACTTGTTTACTGACTTGGTTACTGCATACCGGAAACTAAAGCTGCTGATGCGTGCTGAGGTGTCATCAGCTGTAACTCGCACTGCCGAGTACCAAGTGATCTCCTGTTAGACAGCTTCTCAAAAAGATAAGTCTTGGGGGATTTGTACTTGAGCACTCCAAACAGCAAACAGGCCAAGTGTAATTTTCGACGATGTTGCATTTTGAGAATGTTGTGTTTGTTCAAGAATGGTGTGACGTGGGTCCTCAACGGTATGCTAAAACAGAAGCAGGCGCACGCATTTTTTACTCGTTGAATGAGTCTTCGTGTTTTGGCAAGAATACGTGGTCCATACACTGTATGCACATAATTCAACTTAGATAGAACTAAGGACTCCACCAACCTAATGCGCAAGTTTCCATTTATAAATGGGCGGGTTTTATAGAGGACCTTAAGTTTGTAGAAGCAACTCCTTACAGCATTTGCAGCATGCTTCTCATAACGAAGCCCACTATCTACCAATAGCCCCAAGTTACGTGCCTCATACGAGTATACATGCTCATTGGGTTAACAAAAGGTGTTAACGTTAACCTTTCCGTTATATAGTGTTGACGCAACCGGCCATTAGTTTACAAAACAACCGTCGAATAGGCAAAGCTCATCATCGCACTATAATGAAGAACCTACAGTCAGCTTCAGAGAAAAGTAGGTGGTCCTCCCTGCAAAGAAACTTCTACACAAGTATACATCCATACCGCACTTCTTTCTTGACTGTAATATAGTATAGTCAGCGTCATATAGTTAGTAGCCGCCAAAGTAGCCAAATATTCTCACTCCACACATCCTTACTCCTATAGTTATAAAGACGTACTATCTAGAACTATCTGATGCTGACTGTACATGGTCTACTAATCCTCAAACTATAAAGGGTCGGCCATGCGCAGGTGACACCTGTAGAGTTGTAGGCATCCATTGATTATGGTTTCCGCTTACTTGCCACCATCGGGTTAAAGCACCTTCGAAAATAAATTAATAACTATAACTTAGAATAGTTGAAAATCCCCCGACGTTTTCAGTTCAAAGTTCAATATTTCAAAAACTGCTGAACCGATTTTGTTGAAACGTAGCTAAGAACCATCTCGATTACGTCAGCTTTCGGATAAAAAACCTCATTCAAATCGGTCCATTCGTTTAAGAACTACGATTGGTCTTCATAACCCTGGCAATTGCCGTATTGCCAGCTTATTTAATCGTATGGTGATCTGTAGAATACGCGAATATCCATGTGATATTTTTATAATAAGGCCTATTTCGCCGAAAGTGTTGTCTCTCATTAAGTACCACCCAGGGGACACGTGCAGCGTTGTGGTAGGTAAATCCTGCGGACGCGAGCAACAGATTGTTCCCCCAATTATTGCGAGTGACCTGTGTAAAACAGATCACCAGCTAAACGTTAAAATTTTAGAGCAACAATGTTACAAGTCTAACACTCTGTCAAATAGCCAGTTGTTATTGTTCAAGCGTTCATATTTAGCCCAGCGGCGCCTGCGAATCGGAAACGAAGCAAACGTAAGCAAAGATGGCAGCGGTCAGTCTTTGGATGGGTCACCGCCTGTTTGAGAGGTTACTATAACCGCTTCCGTACTTTGGAAGGCCGCTAAGCAGTTGATCCTGGCTGATGTCTATGACAGTAGTCGTTAAGCCGAGTTAGAGGCCTTCGGGCGGCTTAAGAACCTCTAACAGTCGAGTTGCCCACTCACTTGACAAAGGGGGGACAACTGTCACTTGCGTCCGCAGGAGCTACCTACAACAACCCTGCACGTGTCCCCTGGGTGGTACTAAAGAGTGACAAACTCAAAGGACAAATAAAGTATGCCACACGAAAAAAATTTATCAAGTGCTTCAGTGTTGCCAGTGTATGCGTGTAAAATTGTGACGTGTAGGTTCGAGAAACGGTCCAGGTATTATAGCTGAGAACATAGGATATTATTGTCCAAATTGTCCCCGTGCTAAGGAATCTTCTGCATCAACCTCGCATTCTGGGTGTAGTTGATTTATTTCGCGAACCCGCCAACTCGTGGTTATTCCTGGATAACATTAGCATCTATAAATTCGGAAACAAACGTGTCAACCACTTGGCGACGAGCGAGCCAGATGAAAACATAAAGGTGAAAAGCTAGATGGAATTTTATTGGTCTATCTTTGGAACTAGACTCCATTCGACACTCGTAAAACATCGAGCCGCCATATGGCGGACAGTTATATCGCTAAAAAGTAAGAAATATGAAACTCATTATGTGACTTTTATTATTAAGACGAAACTGTTAAAGTGTGATGTAATTTTATTGGGAGCTCTATACACGGAGCTATATATACATACTCAAAAAAAACAGATATCAGCCATATCACGAACGTATCGCTGAAAAGTTAAACTCTAATGACCTTATTCAACAAAAATTAGGTTTTGCTCTTTTGTGTTTGCGAGAAGGAGACAATACACATTTTAGTGAACAAGTTTTATGAATAAGGGGGAAAGAAAATTCAGCACATGTTTTTAGTTATAAAGTGTAGCTACTTAAATAGAGATTTTATTGATAAAAATATCTGTGTAACTTACTAGTAACTATAACTATTCGACACTTTAAAAATATCTATCCGTTATAAATATGGTGGACAGGAATATGGCTCAAAAGCTAAGTAGTGTTTGTGGTCAAAACATATCTGTACTCTCCGGTCACTGTATCCAGTGAAACAGTGAAAGGAGAGGGTGGAGGGAGGTCTACAGAGCATATCTGAAACTGAGCGCGTTAATAGTGAAGACATTTGTACAGCTGACTGTATCCTACAAGTTTCGTCGTCTTATTATTAAGATAATAAAAAGCTACAGAGATCGTGTCCCGTGTAATAAGCATTCCCAAATAATCTAGCTGTCTCGTTCCAAAACAATAAATAAGAACAGGAGAAGATATAGTGCCTTTACTACTGTGACTTTTATTTCTGACGCCTATAAATTTCTTAGGCAATAAAATTTGGGCGCTTTATTATCTATTTGCGTCAATTAATAAACATTAAAGCAAACACATTATTTTAAACTGTGACGATCTACGTTACTGACTACTTTAATCATAACTGTGGCAGCTGTCATATACTTGTCATAGTTAAGATGACAATTTTGATCCAATAATAATGGATTATATATGGGTACATACCTACAGAACTCGCACTGGATCAGATTCGAGATTCAAAATGTAATGTCTCCGGTATGTCATAGCGATATCCCTACTTACATGTTCCTGTCTTTCGAAATCAGAATGATAGCCATTAAAGAAAAGCGTCAATAAATCAAATGAGCATCAATTTAATTTCATCGAATACCGTTAAAATATTACCCCTTTTACAGTAATTTTCCAACCTTGAACTTCCCAAGGGTACTTAATGTGTCAATTGGTTGAGTATACTATGATATATGATTAAGGCAGTCCTTTGACACTGACAATGGGATAAACGTGTCAGTTCAAGAAGTTGTCAGTGTTCAGTGCCCGTGCAGTTAGAAGAATAGGATTTTGAATTTTGCAGTGAAGTATGCGCTCTCACAAAAATGCTTTTATTTGGGCTCATCTATGTGCACCGTGGTGAGTATTGAAGGGGAATACCATTATGTCGATATTAATTGCGTGTGATATCTTATAAAAACAACAAAATAATCATTTTGTGGTTCGAAGGACAAAAATAGGGAAATACATTTGGTAAAACTAGGTATACGATAACGAAACTAGGTAAACGTTAGTATCTAAATTATTAAATACATTTCATAACCAACTACGGAAAGTATTTCTACGTATAATAATAGCTATAGGATTAGGAGTATGTACTTCGAATACATGAATATTCCCTATTGGACTGATAGTAATTGAAACAGATGAACACCTCTTATCGTTAATTTGTGGACGTGAGTGATGAGTGCCTAACTGATTCGTCGTAGTTAGAATTGTTAGATATATTGTTAACTATAGCTCTAACCACAGAACTGATTTCAATCATTGTTATTAAGTACGCAATTTTAATACGTTGTTTAAAATACACCTATACATATACATACATTTAATTATTACTTTGAATAATAATTAAATTATTATTTTGACTAACGCTCTAGCCTAGTTGGTAGTGACCTTGCCTACGAAGGAAGAGGTCCTGTGTTCGAATCCCGGTAAGGAAATTTGTTTGTGTGATGAGCACGAATATTTTTTCCTGAGTCATGGATGTTTTCTATTTATTTAAGTATTTATTTCTCTATATAAGATTTGTATCGCCGTCTAGTACCCATAGTACAAGCTTTGCTTAGTTTGGGACTAGGTCGATTTGTGTAAGATTGTCCGCAAATATTAATATTAATAACATTTACAGTACTTTTTTATCGCTTAGTAACAGATTTTCAAAAGAATTATTTGGTTACCTAGCGCCATTACGTTTTGTTAGTTCGCAACGGCTAGTCAAGCAAAAGTAACCTTGTAAGGGCATCATTTTTATACTGGTGTGTATAAATGAACCTTTGACTATGGACATTGTTTGATAATATATAGCTAATATAGCTATACATTTGATTGTCATGGTTTCTTATACGTATCTTCTACTAATGTAGGTTAGTAAATGCATAAGAATAATGTACAAAAGAAAGTCGTTTGAAATGTATTAATGTAATTTGTATTTATTTGAACACTTACTTTAATATTTTCAACTTTAACAAGTCGATTCGTCGTTCATTATTTGAAAAAGAGACACATAATGTCACGTTATTTGGCTCTTATTCTATCATTTGCCACATTGTAAAGTGATGTGCAACTAAGAATAAATATTTGTGTTGTAATTATTGTGAGCATTTGTGGCCTAAGTCACTAAATTGCGCTGGAGATTTCATCCGTGTGGTTTTCTATCATTTGGAGAAAGTAGTGTTTATGTGTATTAAAATCTTACATTTGTTACGGAAAAATCCTCTACCGCATCCCTGACAAAATTTCGTGACAAACCGTTCAGTAGTTGAGCCGTAAAAGTAAATAGTTAAATATAAGTTATAATTACTTATTTATTACATCAACCACTGCCAGCCACTTCATTAATATTGAGAAAAGTCCCCCTTACAAGGTAACTCCGGCCATCCGAACGTGTGGTACGCAGTTCGTACAACAGATGGCGCCACTCATTTACAATAAGGACAGATGTCAAGCGAATTGTTCGGACGGGCGTATCTTTACTTTATAAATCTATGGAATACGGCCAGTAGATTGTATAACTGACAGGGAATACCTATACAGGTGACAGGAGGGTGTTCTATTTTTGATTATTAGGGTGAACTTCCACTAGAGAGGTGTGAAGCTGTGTTTTCATATATTTACAATGCACTTGCTCTGAAAGTGCGCCTTTGTATGGTTCAACATAAACACGGAAAGAGCTCGATGCCTACAAGGCGGCGCAAGGCAGGACCTGCCCGTGCAGGAATGGATTTCAGGCCAAAATTCCCGCATACTATGCGGGAATGAAAATTCGTGACAATTAAAATTTCACATTTTATGCAACTTTTTTTATTTCCTCGCATGATGCATTGTAAAATGTTGTATGATACACGTGCGGATAGGTAATTCCCAACTCATGTCGATCAAAAACACTCCCTGACGGTCGTGTTTTTCGTCATCGCCACTCGTTGCGAATTACCTACTTTTCGCACTTGTATCATAAACAGTGATCGGATCTAGGATGCAATTTCCCGGGGTTTAAGTTCGTAATAATAAGGTGGATATTACTTGCAATCCCGCGACTTTTTTTGTTACCTATCTTTACAAAAAGGTAAATAACTTTTAATTTTAAGTAGTTTACAGTATAAAATTAACAGAAAATGTAATAACAACAAAAATGTTTACAGTACCTACTGCATAGAAGAACTGAACGTATCTTGTATGTCTTATCTTTTATGTATTTTTATTATTCTTATATGTTTACCAGGGTATACAAGAAAAAGAAATATATGTTATTAGTTCACTATCACTATTTCGTAAATCTTATCACCAGGGCTCTAACTTTTAGTGCCGATGACGTTGCACTGCACCGCACATAGGATGCCATCAAATAGTCTTTTCGTAAACAATTACCACTTATCAACCTCTTTTATTGATGAAATGGCTACTTGAAATGAGCAGTATATAATGTATTGACTGACATTGTCATTCAAATCGAGCCCTGCTTATCACATTCTCAACTTATCGACAAATAATAATAATTTCAGTTATAAATACCCATTATTAGACAATTCTAGTGTGCTTTAAGTGTGCAAAAATTAAGTGACGTATTTTTTAATTTACAATAGCCCATTTCCCAAAATCCCGGGAGATCCGAGACACATCCACGATAAACATAACGTTTGAGGTCGTTCACCCCAAATTGCATCCTAGATCCGATCACTGATCATAAATAACTATTGACACCAATTTGTCAAGCATGCGAAGTGTCAAGTATATGAAAACACATATTCGCACATCCTCATAGATATTTACCCTAACATTATTATTTTAATACATTTAAGTGTCTGTATCATTTGATGCTCCCGGTATTCAGAATTCCCGAAACCATAATAGTGTCCAAAAATAGCATCACATATCACATGTTACCGCCACGGTCATTAGAATAAAACCCCTAATTAAATATACCCTTATACAGCAATGAATGATCGTGCGTGAAAAAAGTTCATAAAAGAGGTCAAGGCGTGTCAGATTGTCTCGCCATATAAGTATGTATAGGTAGGTAGTATAGTAATAAGTATATTATATTGACCCACGATTTCACGGGTTCCGCTTGAATTTGAATGAAAAGGTTGACCAGTTTTCAAATAAATTCATCAAGTTACAGTACCGGTCAAAAGTTTAAGTTCACCCTTTGTTTTTGGTACAAATTTGTACTTTTGTGCGATAATGTTTTGCAGTTCAGATGTCGAAAATTGTTTCCAACTGATTCGTTATTGTTTACAGAGATGTGTTTGATTAGTCAGACACAATTTACGTAGATTTCTAAACAACTGATTCCCTAAAAACCAACATTGTATATGATCATTGTACGTTTTAAGTGGCCAGCCTTTGCCGTCATTCCTATAAGATTTTAGGGAATGCGTTGTTAGAAATGTACGTGAATTGTGTTTGACTAATTAATCAAATCTCTGGAAACAATAACGGATCAGTTGGAAATAATTTTCGGCTTCCGAACTGCAAAAAAATATTGTCCAAAAGTACTAATTTGTACCTAAAACAAAGAGTGAACTTAAACTTTTGACCGGTAGTGTACGTTATTATCCCAATGCACAATGATCTATAGTTTCTCGTCGATCGATTGTTTAGAAAATAAAAAGGATTCTATTTTCTTAATCTGAATCGTAGGCAACATTAAGAATGTCACTGTTTGAGCTCATCGTCACTCACAATCAGGGTCCTAATTGCAAAACTCGTTTTTAAAGTATGAAAACGATATGGTTTTTTTATACCATGACTGCCCTCTACATGCCTAAATGTTTATATATTTATGTGAATTGTCTGGATACATTCACTCTCTCCCTTGCGTAGTCAAGTACCTACAGCCAAGATACAAGATATTTATTCATAAAAGTAAATGTTTTACATGTCAGGTATGTACATAATAAGTAGTATTATTTATTAATTACATCGGATGTCAAATAAGGTCGCATATAGCTTTATATGTCTGAGTGATACAGGAAGTTTCAATTCAAAAATATTAGTTACTAAATTGTGATGCCTTAACTGTAAGGTTATGTAGGTGCTCCTAATACTTAGGGCCAGTGCACGTCTCAACAAATTCGTCAACGCTGTAGCATGCTATGTTGTTTAACATAGTTTTAAGTTTGTTGTCGAACATTTTTTCAGTTTTTGATAGTTTTATCTCCTCTGGTAGCAAGTTATACAATTTTGCGCCTAAGACCCCAAGTGACTTCTGGGTCTTTGCGAGCCTGCACCGCGGGATAAATAAGCGGTTATTCCAACGAGCCGACGAATGGGTAGCGTATTGGTCCACGTTGGCCCTAACATACTTGCAAGCGGTTAATATGTAAACACAGAGTCTCTATACACAGAGACAGTACAAAAAATCAACAATTCTCGAGCACCGTCTCCTTCTACATTCCCCTTTTCGAATAACTCGTTAGGGCCCGACAACGGGATGACTTCATTCGTTCGTACATTCGTCAGACAATTACGTAAACACTTGATCCTTTCCCATTGACTGTGAGGAGTTTCCGACGATGTTTTATTCAAACAAAGGCCCAATAGAGAATGAAAACCGCCGGAAAAACAAACGAAAACTTTCAATACATAGGGGTCAGAGGCTCTAGTATACGTTTTATCGATACATATACGTTTCGAACGCGTTTGCGTTTAGTTTCAATTTGTATGGCAACGCGTAGTTCCTAATAGTTACCACCAGAGGCGCTGTTCGCGTTGCCATACAAATTGAAACAAAACGCAAACGCGTTCGAAAGCGTATTGTATCGATAAAACTTATACTAGAGCCTCAGGCCTGGCCCTTATATTTTTGGTGAAAGTCTACTGAAGTTTCAGTGTTTATAAGTTCCCAGGACGCTCGACTCTCTAAGCAAACGCAGTTTGGTTTTCATTTTAAAAAGGAATGCTGGAGTAAGATGAAACTTTGTAAACACAATGGGATCTGCCATAATATGTCAAGGTCGGAAACTAGTTTATGTTGCTAGAAATTTTGAAAAAAATCGAGACAGTAGAAGTGTAATATGAAAATCTTATTCTGTCTCTATTTCTTTTCTGTTATAGGTTATTGGAATAACCTATAAGCTGGACTGGCCGTTTCAAAATGAGAACCAAACGCGGAGCGTCCTGTAGATTCTTAACCCAATCACGGCCACGCTCGTAGCGCTACGCCGTAGTCCGTAGCAGCTTAAACTCCGTATGTAGCGAAAAGCGCTCTGACGCATGTGTGTCATCATGGGCGCTGAATGGGTTAACACATTCACTGCCAAAAATAGCTACGTGCTACGCTCTTAGCCGATCCCGCAGTTTTCCTCGTATGTAGCGAAAAGCGACTACGGCGTAGGCGCCCTTCAGATAAAAAATATCTTCATTTTTTATCAGCTAAGAGTTGCGACCTGCCTTGCTAGGATGGGCAGTATGTAATGGGGAATGGATGAAAATTTCAGAAGTGCCTGATTTTTTTTTGGTGATGAATAACCTTCCTTAGCACCAGAAAAAAGTTGCAGACTTTTCAGCTGTCTCAAATATTTTTGAAAAATATAAACAGTTTCCTCACTTACATTTTGGGTTTAGGACGGCGAACAATGCAATATAATACGTAATTGAATACAATACCTGCTACTAAAAACTATGAAGAACCTTAGTAGTTTTCCTATACAACTTAATAACTGACTGAAACATTCCGTCACCCAAAGAGTTACGTGCTGAAAGAATTATGAAGTTCTCAGGGTAAACTGGCGAAGTTTTATTTGTTTGCGCTATGCTTTGCGTCGCGCCGAACTTAACGGCATCTTTGGAAACTATACAGCCTGCTAGTACGCAGGAATGAACTTCAATTACTCTACTTAGACTGCTAAAGGCACTTAGGGAATTAAAAAATGGTTGATAAAAGTTGTGAAGTTTGTTCTCAACCCATTTGGGGTCAATGAGTTGCATATAAGTCATGCTTTTACGAGCGCTTTCCGCTGCAAAGCAAATAAAATTGTGCTACGGCGTAGCGCACGTAGCATTGCCAAGCCTCGAATGGGTCCCACCCTTGGACTACGAAATTGGCAACGCTACGCGCTACGCCGTAGCGCGTAGTTAGTATTTTTTCTCTTCTTATTAGGAACTAGCTTTTGCCCGCGACTTCGTCCGCGTGGACCTCGTTTATATCGTAACCTTCTCCCCCCTTTTCACCCACTTAGGTAACGAATTTCCAGATATAAACTATCTTTAGTAAGGACTCTTTGGGAAAGCCCCGGAATTCAAAGTATCTCTATACCAAATTTCATCTCAATCGGTTCAACGGTTTAAGCATGAAAAGGTAACAGACAGACAGAGTTACTTTCGCATTTGTAATATTAGTATGGATTGTATGAAGGAAAGGGTCATTATGGCTGAGTTGCATGATTTTATAGATTAGCTTACTCCTAACGCCTTTTTTTACAAAATAGACTCCGCCGCAAACTTGGTTTCTATGAGCCGCCTCACCATAATAGATGCAAGGAGGCTTTTTTTAGTATTATTTTGCATATTTTCATATCACACGGCCGTAACGACCTTTTCTACAAAACCGTAGGACTAAATTAACTGACTTGTAATTTAAATATTTTGTATTAAAGATAAAGATACGTCAACAAAATGTTACATCTAATAGTTTTCAAAATAGCGTCTTTTTTACCCCATTTTAGAAAACATCTTCGAAACTACCGCCATACGGTACTTATGTAATGTTCCTATTCCCCAGGACTCCCAACTACCGCTATACCGTGAATGGGTTCCATCCATTTTTCACCCCCTATTTCACCTCCTTAGAGGATGATTTTCAGGATAAAAACTATCCGTTGTCATTCTCCAGGACTCAAACTATCTCTTTACCAAATTTCATCAAAATGGGCTACATTCAAATTTACACCCCTATTTCACCCCCTTAGGGGATGATTTCCGGAATAGAAACTACCATATGTCCTTTTTCAGGACTCAAACTATCTTTCAACCAAATTTTTATCAAAATGTGTCACAAACAAATTTCCACCCCCAATTACACCCCCTTAGGGGATGATTTTCGGGATAAAACTATCCTATGTTCTTCCTTAACTATCACTATACCGTAAATGGGTTCAATCCAAAATTTAATCCTCCATTTCTCACCCCCTTAGGGGATGATTTCCTCCTTTCATGTGTTCCGGAATAAAATTTATTCTATGTTCTTTCCTAGGACTCTTCCTCTCTCTATACCAAATTTCATCTAAATTGGTTCTATCCAAATCTTCAACCCTCATTTCACCACCTCAGGAAATGATTTTTCGGGATAAAAACTATGTCCTTCCCTAGGACTGCTTCTATCTCTTTACCAAATTTCATCTAAATGGGTTTTATCCAAATTTTCACCCCCTATTTCATCCCAGAGGGGATGATTTTCGGGATTAAAACTATCCGTTGTCATACTCTGGGACTCAAACTATCTTTCAACCAAATTTCATCTAAATGGGTACAAACAAATTTTCACCCCCAATTACGAAGGACAATGATTTTCGGGAGTAAACTATCATATGTCCTTCCCCAAGACTCCAACTCGCTATACCGTAAATAGGTTCCATCCAAATTTTCATACCCCATTTTATATTAGGAGATGATTTCTGGACTAAAAAATATTTTAAGTCCTTCCCCAGGACTCTTAACCATCTCCATACCGAATTTCATCTAAATCGGTTTTATCCAAATTTTCAACCCTCATTTCACCCCCTCAGGAGATGACTTTTCAGGATAAAAACTATGCATTGTCCTTCCCTGGGACTCCTTCTATCTCTACAAATTTTAACTAAATGGGATTTATCCACATTTTCATCCCTATTTCATCCCCTTGGGGGATGATTTTCGGGATTCAAACTATCCATTGTCTTTCTCCAGGACTCAAAATATATCTATACCAAATTTGATCCAAACGGAGTCCATCCAAAATTTCACCCCCCATTTTACTCCCTTAGGGGAAGATTTCCGGAATAAAAACTATCCAATGTCCTTCCCCAGAACTTAAACTACCTCTAAACCAAATTTTATCAAAAAGGGTTACATCCAAATTCCCCCCCCCTTCCCCCCATTTTACTCCCTAAAGGGAAGATTTTCGGGATAAAACCTATCCTTTGACCTTCCCCGGGACTTAAACTAATTACATACCAAATTTCATCCAAATCGGTGCAGCGGTTCAAGTAGGTCCATACAAATTTCCACCCCCCATTTCATCCCCTTCGGGTTTGATTTCCGGGATAAAACTACCCTATGTCCTTCCCCAGGACTCAAATTATCTCTATACCAAATTTCATCTTAATCGGTTCAGCCGTTTTCACGTGATGCGCGGTCACATAAACAGACAAACAGATAAACAGATAAATAGACAAACAGATAAACAGACAAACAGATAAACAGACAAACAGACAAACAGACAAAAATTTTAAAAACTGTTGGAACGTGTTCTGTTTTTGATTCTAAGTATCCCTAGCCATTTTTTTTTCGAATATCTTCCATGTACAGACTTTCGACCCTCTTCAGCTTTATTATATGTATAGAAGATATCATTTTATTTTTTATTGGGCAGCATTATATTTAGTTTGTACGACTCAACTGGGAATTTCTCCCAATCGTCTATTGATAAAAAAGTGTGTAGTTCGTAGACCCGTGACCTTAGGGTGGGTTGCACCAAACCATCTGTAATGTATGGAAATTTTGACAAGTTTCTATGAAATGACAGCTGCGGGCGCCACATACAACGTACATACATATTTAACACTAGCTTCTGCCCGTGACTTCGTACGCGTATAAATTATAGCTTACATGTTATTTTCATGTCTTGAACGAGATCTAGCAATTCTTAGATTACAGTCTAAATTCATGATGGGGATGGACCCGCCCGATAAAAAACCAATGCCTGAATTGGGAAGCCCCAAAAATATTGAGGTTTCTTATATTTTTTTTTCTAAACTGAATAGTTTGCGCGCGAGACACTTCCAAAGTGGTAAAATGTGTGCCCTCCTCCCCCCCCCCCCCCCGTAACTTATAAGATAAGAGAATGATAAAACTAAAAAATATATATAATGTACATTACCATGCAAACTTCCACCGAAAATTGGTTTGAACGAGATCTAGCAATTTATTTTACGGAACCCGTCATGGGCGACTCCACTCGCACTTGGCCGCTTTTTTTGTTATCAAGTATGTGTGTCTGCTGGATGATTACGTAATGCATTGCACGCGCTTCAGTTTCATATAAATGTCAATTTTTGTATGGAAAAATGACAGTTGAATTGTCCTGACGCTCGTTCGAAACGTTACGTGTTTATTCCTCACTATATTAAGCGTATTGGAACTCTGAACTCTTTGGGCCTATGTCCAGCAGTGGACGTCTTTCGGCTGATATGATGATGATGATATTAAACATTCTCGGGTTGCACCAGCTTGCTATTACAGACCGGTCAACGTTAACGGACTTTTTATTGTAATTTTTTTGTTTGACTGTTTATTGTAATTTAATTCTTTGACTACCTACTTACTGTAATTTTATTGTTTGACATTTTATTATAATCTTATACTACTTAATTTAAATAATTGACTTTTTATTGTAATATTATTGTTTGACATTTTATTATATTTAAATTCTTTATTGTAATTGAATTGTTCCACTATTTATTGTAATTTAATTGTTCGACTTATGTCTTACTAATTATTCAAACACAATGAAAATTGTTAATGAATTAAATAAATGAAATGAAAATGAAATAAATATGGCGCCGGCAGCTGTCATTCCATAGAAAGTTGTCAAGCTTTCCACAGATTTTAACGAGCACCACTTACGATTACAGAAGGTTTGGTGCAACCCTTAGTTGTCATTCTCTTTTTGCCACATCTTAAATTATGCTGTCTCGTCTCGTGTCTATCGATAGCTGACGTGAACAGAGCGCCCGACGCACTAAGTGATGATCACGTTACCTCCTCCCTGCTATCCGAGCGACACTTTACGCAAATTTTCTTTTCTTTATCGCGAAGATGTTTACATTGTGCCTAGTCTTCAGTGAAGTCTATTAGCTTTCAGAAGTGAATTTGTATCGAATTTGGTAAAGCTTACAAAAATATACATTAGAAAATAACGCCCCAGTTCTCGACTGGAGTGAAGAGCTACGAGTATTTAGAAAAAAATCAGAAGTAAATGTGTGATGATATATGAGCGCGCTCCGGGAGCCGTGCCAAAGGGGTGTGACGAGATAGTATGTTGACAATGTTAACTATTATTTAAATATATCCTCGCATGATTATACTTGGTTTAATAATACAATATGAATCGCCTCGGGACTTACTGTGGTTGCAATTTTATTATTTATTCACATAGATTAGTTATAAAATGGCGGCATATTCATACATATACACAATATTATTCGGGTTGTTTTATCTCTGTAGAACTTCGTAACGATAAAAATAGTTTGGTTCTTAGTTGAAAAGGAAAACAATAGTTTTTGTCAAGAAAATGATCACAATTACGAATATTTTCGCATTTCTTTTCTCGTTCCCTGAACTGGCACAAATTAATTGATCATGAATAATCATGATCGTTTATTAAGTGTCACTTCCTGCAGCTCTTAACGACTCAACATTTTAATGGTGAAAACGAAGAAGTATTCCCAACGAGAAAAGTAGTCTTTGTTTTAATTTTACAATAGATGCCTCGTTAAGTCTAACAATTTTAACCTCAACTGTGTTGTACGGTACACAGTAAATAATTCATAAAGATCTGTATTCATCTGTTTGCAAATGGAAATCAGGTTGTTTTGCGAAGGCTCGCCTTGTGAAAACAAAGGGTATCAGTTCGGGAAGCGGATAAATTAATTTTCTATTACGGTACCCTAGATTAGTGGGGCGGACGGTGGATGCAAATGCTTCGTTCTATTTGACAATGTGCGTACAAATAAATAGACAAACGATTGCAACATATACACCGTGGGCGTTAATAACCCGAAATATTTTAACCACGCATTCCTTAGGTCATTAGGCGCAAAAAATGTTATTTGAACCCCAGTCAAATTCTGCTTAGTTTTGAAGATATTATCATTTTCATGTAAACTATTTATTGTGATTAGTAAAGTGCATTAAGCTCTTTTGACGGAGACGTTGCTACCGATGTTGCCAAGTTTCGAGTCGTTATTGACATACATCAAAGTGACAGCTACCACTCACTAAATTCATTCTTTTTTGGAGAAATAATTGTTACCATTTTATTAAAAGGTATGATTTCCATCCAGGAAGCGATACTTATCCAAATTATATTTACAAAAACCGAAAAAAATACAGATTGGATTCATATAACATTTTTTACTCCTAATGACCTCCGGAATGCGTGGTTAAAATCTTTCGGGTTATTAACGCCCACGGTGTATATGTAAATCTTTCTTATCTTTGTCAGTGTCATATAAGAAAACGTAATTAATGCACATTGCACATGCCTAGCTAACACACTAGGTTTTAGGTACCTAGTCACTTTTTACGGCTCGAAATGTACCAAAACGTCACGTAAAACCTGACCAATACCACAATTATTTGTTAATATAGTTGCCCTGGAAGAGTAAAATGAATTTAACAAATCGCTGGGGTTTCCACCCCTTTCCTTATACTTACAGGACCTGTTACGTATACTTTAGTGAATTTTAAATGTGTCGTGGGTCTCAGACATTATCTTATTCAACAGTCATGCGACCTTTTTATCGTGACGTGACTGTCACATCGACTAGTTAAGGCGACGTGAGCTCCAAAAACTGATTTTTAAAAAATCGTAGCTCTTGTTTGGATTATAATACGGCTGCCTTAAATTTAGTTAGCAATCTTGAGGTCTTTCTCGAGGGAAATCAGCTATTCGAATCCTGAGTTTTTGACTTTCGCTCGATAGGAAAAAATCACGAACATAGGTCTAAAATACACTTTAAAAAATCATAACAATTTATGCACAACAGCTAAACATATTAAAATTGGTTCTAAAAATCGGCAATGTCATGTTTGAGGGAAATCAGCTATTATTTTTTTATTTATTAAAACGCACAAAAAATTAATATTAAAAAACATGATATCCGCGTTTCCAAACACGCACTTCCATCTCGCTCACGCTTATGCTCAGTGAGAGGGAGAGAAGACCACGAACCTACGTCCCCTTAAGTTGTAATCAACTCCAGGACAGGACTCCGGGAGGCAGCGGTGCACCATACGCGGGAGCGAGAAGCTGCTTAGAGTATAGATATCTAAATACATAGGAAGTATACGCGTGCAACCATAAGGGACGGAAAGGCCCTTATGCCGCTAAATTAAGAACTGGTCTTAAAATGGCTGACGGGTTACCATACCTACTTAATTTGGACTGGTAATGGTTTATTTACCGCAACCACAGTAGCGGCAAATTAAAAAAGTGGAACTCATAGTTAAGGACAACGAATGATACACTTAATATCCCTTTACAATGCACTTGCTCTGAAATGGCGCCGTTATATGGTTCAACATACCTAACACGGGAAGTCGTCGATGCCGGCACGGCGGTGACGGGCGGGGACAGCCCGTGCGGGAATGGATTTCAAAATTCCCACACACTGTGTGAGAATGAGATTTCGTGACAATTCAAATTTCACCTTTTATGCAACTTTTTTTATTTCCTTGCATGATGCATTGTAAAATGTTGTATGATACACATGCGGATAGGTAATTCCTACCACTCGTTGGGAATTACCTACTTTCCGCACTTCTATCATAAATAACTATTATGTCACACTTATTGAGATTGGTATACATCTCACTCAGTCGTTGTATTATTACTACCATAGCTTGTCCTGAGTAATCATAGGTCTATGCCGGGCTGCCATCTCTTACCTCTTGCTCCCACGTATGATGAATCGCTTTTCGAAGTCGTGGCCGCGCCGGCAGAATGCTCCGGACTCATCATAAATTGGCCAAGGTATAGTACATTACTGCAGACGCCGCTTTTCGCGGCTGAATGCCGTGATGCTGTGCCACAAATAGTGGAATGAAAATTAAAAAAAAAATACATCCCGGCCTAGGCCTTCGATTTCGTATGAAATTCCTTTACAGTTCTCTCGAGTTGGTCCACCCGAAACTTTGAAGTCTGGTATAACCCACGTAATGACGACATTTCATTGCATGTTTGAGAAAAAGTTATTTTTTCAGTACCAGTGGTCAGTTTACACAAACCGCCTCTGTGTCTCTTGTCGCACATCCGTCTCTCTCTAACGAAAGGCTTTCATTCATTGGAGAGAAGAGGTAACGAATCGTGCCACAAGAGACAAGATTATATGGCCAAAGGAAAAGCACTGTAACGAGACAAATACACTCGTATAATGTAGTTACGTCCGTCATAAAACGCTGATGTAGGCATCTCTCGAGTTTACGCGTCGTGTTTAGATCCAACGGCATCAGCGGGGTTATAGCTGATTTATACATAGATATTATAATACGCGTTGGTACAATGTATTATATTATATGCAGCATGTACTCGTAGGTGCTATTTATCTGTGTCCGCGACTGCGGAAGAGCACTCGGACTGTGTCCTCCTTAGAGGATAATTTCTGGGATAACAAGTATCCTACGTGCTTATCTATCATCTAGTATACTAGTATTAAGAAGGCGAAATGTCTGTGCCGTTTTAGTTTTGTAATTAAAAAAGGGTAATCTACGGAACTACTCATCTGTCAATTCTTTTACTATTATGCACATCCAAACTAATATTATAAATGCGAAAGTGTGTATGTCTGTCTATCTGTCTTTCTGTCTGTCTGTCCGTCTGCCTGTCTATCTGTCTGTCTGTATGTTACCTCTTCACTCTTTATCCGCTGAACCGATTGAGATGAAATTTGGTATAGAGATACCTACTTTGAATTCCGGGGATGGACAAAGGATAGTTTTATCCCAAAATGTATCACCTAAGGGGGTGAAAAAGGGGGCGAAAGTTTGTATGGTGCTAAACGAATTCCGCATGTTTGTAATATTCGACCTTTTATTAAAGAGGTCAAATAGAGCCTCGCCTTCTAATCCAGTAACCTTGTCGCCTGAAACTACGTGGTAGTTTGCGTCAATTCCAAGTTTGTAACCTCAAGCGCCGAACGCAACTTTGTCAAAAATCTAAAATACTTCGAAATCCTAGGACTCGTTTTTGATAGAGCCTTTTAAGTACGTTTTTAAAGTAGACACTAAAATTGTCTCTGTAGAGTACACCCAATAGTTTCCGAGTTAAAGCTTTTCAAAATTCATAATTTTTTCGTACTTCACAATTTATCGCAATATTTTAGACGTCGCTCGAACACCTCTAGCGGGATGAAGTTCCATGTACCCCCGGTGGAGTTTGCTAGTGTTGCGAAGTTCGAAAAATTATAAACTTTGAAAGGTTTTATCTCGGAAACTATTGGGTCTACAGAGACAATAAAATTCTAGTCTTATATTGTAGCAAATCTAGTTTACTTTAAAAACGCCCTGAGAAGGTAGTATCAAAAACTAGTCCTTTATAATTAAAACTTTCGCGGTATTTTCGATTTTAAACAAAGTTGCGTTCGGCGCTCGAGGTCACAAACTTGGAATTCATTGGGCCAACATCATAAACAAGTCTGCAAAAAATCACAATTACCTGATTTGACGCATGTTCTGGATGTACATATAAAGTTACTGGATTATTCCCTGCCCTGTGCTATATAATTAATCAATAATTATTATTTTTGGGAATAATAATTATTTGGGGACAATCTTACACAAATCGACCTAGTCCCAAACTAAGCAAAGCTTGTACTATGGGAACTAGACGACGATAAACATACTTATATAGATAAATAAATACTTAAATACATAGAAAACATCCATAACTCAGGAACAAATATTTGTGCTCATCACACAAATAATACCCTTACCGTGATTCGAACCCGGGACCTGCGGCTTCGTAGGCAGGGTCACTACCAACTAGGCTACAGAGGTCGTATAAGTCCGAACATGGCCGAAACGCACTGACAGCGGTGGCGGAGTGGTACCGGTTGTAATGAATGTTAATACGAAAGGGTGCGCACGAGGTCCGCACAGAATAACCGCGTCGCGGCGCGGTATTCTGTGCGGACCGCTGTCAGTGCGTTTCGGCCTACGCGTTTAGAGCGTAAGTAAATCTTCAGTTTAGTGTTTAGCTAGGTACTTACATAGATACCTGCCCGAAAGAGATGCCTTAAGGGCATTACATACCTTGCAATTTGTTACATTGACATGATATAAGTATTAAACCGTCACTAGACGAGACCCGAAGCCACAGGAGAGTTGGTGGTGTAATCCTCGTTTACAAGACAAAAATATTCCTTTTACTATATTACCGTCTAGTTTACCGGAGCATTTTATTGGCACAACCCTAATTATGTACCTTTCGCCCGGCGCTCCCTATCAAGTGGCCAGGCACGGCAAAGGATCCTTCGGCATACCTACGCGCAGGCGCACACTAACGAAAATTATTGCCGAGGCGTCCTCAGGCATGCCGAGGTGTGCTTGGGAATGCCGAGACATCACTCAGGCATGCCTAGGCGTCTTTGCGCACGCCAGGTAACAGCCTGGCCCCTATATAAGGCTCGGCGCACATTATCGGCACGACATGGGTCGGTAGCCTCGGCATGCCTAAAGACGCCAAGGTAATCTTCGAGTTGCTTCGGCAGCCTACACTGCCTTGCCAATAATGTGCGCCGCCGGGCCTAAGTATATCAAGTTGATGTGACAAATTGCGTCGTTTGTAGTGTGCATTATAGTGATAAACGTGATCCGTTCTATTCATAATGGCAGTAGTATGTAGTGAATAAAACACGCAAAATTGCTATTCGAAACACGCATTATCATACGGAGATGCGTGCCTCATCTTTTCCGCGTCGAAGCCTTTTGCTATGAATTTGAAATAAGGTTAGGGCATGACCGATAACTCGATCCTCCTAAAGTAACTTTTCAAAAACAGTAGGTACCCTTTGCTATTCTGAATTATATTCAGATATCATGATATCAGCCGAAATAGGTTCACTGCTGGACATAGACCTCCCCCAAAGAGTGCCAAAGTAATCAGTCCTGCGCCAATCGCATCTAGATTCAGATATACTACAAACTATTACCAAATTAAACATCTCCGTTCTTCCAAAATAGGTAGATGTGTATCTACCTATTAACCTGCAAATGTTTAAATACCGATTTAACCAAACTGGACTAAAAAATAAAATTTAAATTAAACGACGAAATTGTATGAACTAAACTACTTAGGTACTTAATGATTTGTTGGGGCTTATCCGTTAACGTTTTTTATCGCTTTTTTAATCTAAATGTTATCTTTTGTACAGGAAAATTACAGTTGAGTTTTCTTAACGTACGTTCGGAAAGTTACGTAATGACCCCTATGGAAAGTTTGTAATTGATTATAAAAAAACAAACTTCAAGCAACTATTCCAATCAAATGCCGTAAACCTAACAACTAAGTACCTAAGTACCTACGAGTTGTGGAGGCGTGCGACTAACGATGTTTTTCTTCGACACGCCGAGCCCAAAGATAAATAACTTATTAAAAGTAATCCTTGGTAACAAAAACACTTTTATACTTAAGAGCACAGTAAACAGACTCGTAATTATAATATTTATAATGTATTCTTTTAGTCTAAATAGGTAAGTCTAGTCCTCGGAGAATTTACTTTTACGGCAAGAATATTTTATAACAACAATGTTACTTCAAATGAACGCTTCCAGCTATGTTGTATATTTTATGGCTGCTTAATTTGTACGAGTTGTGTGCAAAAAAATAAGGATAAAATTGGCTTGTAATGCTATTCTGATTTATCTACCTTACAAAATTAACAAATCGCTATTATATGTCTAAAAAGCTAGCCTCAATTGCTTTTAACTTTTTTTTCAAAGCCGCCCATGCTTTGCTTGGTAACTACAGTTGCCACAAGCAATTTGGGGGTATGTAAAATTGGCAACTATGTTTGCCACAAGCAAGTGAGTAGGTAAATAAGCTTGATAAGTGGTTAAATTGAATTCTTCTTAAATCTTTATAATTATTATAGAATCTTCTTTATGCTGGTAACTATCAGTAATAGTCTACAATCTCAATTTCTTAGTAGCTATTATTTATGAAATTAAAATATATTTATTGTAGAATCAGCTTACTTATACATATATATGATACATAGAGTGCACTTATTTTTTTGGAATCTAAATACTAAAAAAGACCACCGATCTACGGACCGCCTTGAAAGCCTACTATGCCTTTGTGAACGCATGGCTCGGCTACGGTGTAATCTTATGGGGAAACAGCACTAACGCACCAGAACTGCTAATTTTACAGAAAAAATGCATACGGATACTGACAAACACTAGACGCCCAGAGAGCTGCAAAACACATTTTAAAAACCTTGGCATCCTCACCTTACCTTGCATGTTTATTTTAGAATCGTGTAAATTTATTAAAACCCATCCAGACCTGTAGTCTAGAATTGACGATATGCCCAGTCGTTTCGAATCACGTACTAAAAATAATTTGATGCAAGTACCATCGAAATTATCAATACATCAAAATGGACCTTATCCCACATCAATAAGGATTTTTAATAAATTGCCAAACCACATAAAAAATGAACCCAACCAAACCAAGTTCATAAAAATCTTAAAACAATTTCTTGTGGACAAAACTTACTACACAGTAAAGGAATACCTACAAGACAATAATATAACATTAATAACGTAACTGAATTATAGTCCAAGCAGGCAATGGTACCGAAATTTTAATGCCTAATAATGGCATATCAAAATTAAAATAAAATACAAAGATCTCATGTAATGTTTTAAGTTTAATGTAATGTAATGTAATACATCTGCTAGAACTGAATTAGGTACTATTATTATTTAAATTTCGTTATTACTTATTTCTATTTTATTAGTTTAGTTAGTTATTAAGCTAATTAAGCATGTAAATTGCAGTGCCCTTGCAGGGCTCATAGCTGATCTTATTTTGATATACCACCTTATGTATACCTATGAAAGCAATAAATTACTGAATACAGTTTCAAGTTTAGGTAAACCTGTCTTATAGGGAACAGGGGTGTTCAAATGCACATTCTGAGATCACTACTACGTCCATTGGTATTGAAGCATAGATTGTTTCCAAATTACATAAGAAATATCGGATTTTTAAATTAAAAATAGGTAAATTTTTGTAGTTGCTACATGATACTAATGCTTAATTTAATTTATCTAACTATGTGTCTGTGTGTTGTATGTGTGTGTGAGAATGAAAGAGGTATTGATAGATCAATTGTTATTGGTGAAGATTGTGTCGGTCTTGAGAGGAATCAGCTGTTTTCTTATTATGGCCTTTCTTCAGGTTTGGCGTTTTGATTAGACTAAGGGTGTATCTGTAAATCTAGTTACAAAGTCAATTCAAAAACCATCATGGCATTTATCCTTGGAACAATCTGAGTCCTTTTGAAATTCTTGCCTCAAATCTACTTAAATCTGCTAAGGTGTAATCTGAATAATAAGTTCACATCAATTTCCTTTGGAAATGACATCTCCGGAATCTTTCCATAGGCAAATAGAGTACAAAGCAAGATTTCTCGACGAAAAATTCACTCGAATTAATTCAGTAGCCTCCTTTAATCATTCTTCATAAGTAAGAAATACATTAAGAATCTGGATATACCAATGTCAACCGTACCAGTTACGTATTAAGGTCTAGTTCAGGTCCGTTGGTTAAAGAAATGAAGATCGCGAGATTTAATATGCATTAGGTTAAATGGAATATGCTATTGCGATTCGTATAAACGTTTCCTTGAACGAAACTCTATTCAATTGTCGGAATTTGAACTTAAATCTTCTTAAGTCGTGTAAATATAGAGAAGCCTTGTATATTTTTGTCGTTATCTTGTAAACATACTGAGTACTTTGAGCAAGCAGGCTCCTCTATGTTAAACAGTAGTAGTAGTAGCCAGGAGTAGTTATCTAGAGGTTTATTAGTTATATTAGGCGGCCTTTACACCTGTAAGTTCAGTACAAATATTGCTTACAGACGACTTACGTGAGCAGTATTTGTACTGAACTTACGTAAGAACTTACAAGTGTACAACAGGTCTTACTGTAAGTTGCCAATGATGACATACGGCACTGAAACGTGGTCGCTTATTACTATGGGCCTCATAAGAAGGCTCAAAGTCACATAAAGGGTAATGGAGAGGGTTATGTTGGGAGTTTCACTGTGTGATCGCATCAGAAATTAGGCTATCCGCAGCAGAACCAAGGTAACCGATATAGCCCTCCGAATCGCTAAATGTAAGTGGTAGTAGGCGGGGCGGCATATTTAAGTAGTTATGTAATTATGGTACCAAAGTTATTAGATACCAGCAGCGTAGGCCTCGCGGGTCCGCTCGCCCGCGCATCACCAAGTTTACACCAACAAAGGAACCCTCCGGATCGGCATAAGAAAGGATCGGCAACGCGGTTTCGTCTCCTGCGGAGCCACCATGGCGTTCATTGGCTACGGTGTCGGTACGCTATTATACTTGTTTGCCATTGTGTGGTATTCATAAATAATAATGAAGGTACTGATAATTCATATTTACACAACATACTCGTACAATCGTGAATGCCGAAACGCACTGACCAGCGGTGGCGGAGCGGCGCGGAGGTGGTACCGGTTGTAATGTTCGAGCTAATATGAAAGGATCCGCACCGAACGGCGCGGCGCGCCGCTCCGCCACCGGCCACCGCCTGTCAGTGCGTTTCCAACTTTAGGCCAAGTATTATCTCTAACTTGGTCTATACGGATCAGTACTCACGGAGATTAGAGCGAGCGTCGACTCCATTTTACCTATTGCCACTAAATTATATTAATACTGTCATAGTAAAATATTAAAGTGGGTAAGTTGTTTTTTACCAAAAGACCTATATTAAAGGATCATCATAAACTTAAGAGCCGGGGTCTTGTCGGTGGAGTAATCGCCATTCTGTTATTTTCTCTGCAAGTGTTATAAAAGGATCATCATCATCACCATCATATCAGCCGAAAGACGTCCACTGCTGGAGCCCTCCCCCAAAGAGTTCCAAAGTGACTGGTCCTGCGCCACCCGCATCCAGCGGACTCCCGCGACCTTTACCAGGTCATCAGTCCACCTTGTGGGGGGCCTATCACCAACGCCGCGCCTTCCGGTACGCGGAAAGAAAGCGGAAGTGGCGGTATGAAAGGATGAAAGGTCGATATTCCTGCGTAAACAACACAGGTATACATAAAGTACGTACATATTATGTTAACCTCAGTGGCGGATCTAAGATTTTGGTTGGATTTGGTAAGGATAAGGATTCTTAGGGTGGGTTGCACCAAACCGTCTGTTATTGTAAGCGGGAATGTATGGAAAGTTTGACAAGTTTCAATGGAATGTCAGCTGCTGGCGCCATATTTAACGTTGATCGGTTATCGTGGTTACCTACTTTAACCCTTTATAAGGCAGAGACGATTTGGAAACCACTTAGTTAATAACCATATATGGAGAAGCATCCTCTTTTTTATTTAACTATAATGGTATTATATAGCAAATATATCAGGCTTTCTTTTCTCATTTATACTTTTTCGGTCATTATTTAATTTTAGTGTAATTAAATAATCTAAAGTATGTGGTCAATTAATGCACTGTGCCTGTTAAGGGAAGCAAGCATTTGTCACTGTTTCCATTATACTATTAAAAATACAGAAGTCGCTGTATCTAATAATTTCAATTATAGCTCTTGTAATTCACGATGGCGAGTGGCGAGACTGTTAGTGGTATGATGATAAGGTCTAATTTTCATAAATCCACTCTCCATCGTGAATTGCAATATTTGCAATAACTGAACTACGTTGTTTGTAGTATCAGGAAAGTGTTTCATTTTTCGAACTCCTTGATAGAAAGAGACTTCCGCTTGTAAATTGTATCGTGAAACGGGCCACAGGTTATATTTTTTTCAGTGATATTCGTATAATAAACCTACCCTCTACTAGATACACAATAATATTAGATTTACGATTTACATTATGTAGTCAAACACCAGTCTGTACAGAGCATCTTATGTTTGTTGTCAATGTCAATGAATAGGTGTATTGGAAACAGATCATCTGAAAACTCGAGTGCACTAACGGGCTGAGTGCATATAATGACCACATGTTTTTCTTAATGATTTCGGTTTTTTTTTGCCGTAGATGTGTTCCCCAGTGCATTACAAACATGGTAGTGTATTTAACTTTCACGTAGCATATCTGTATAACTGCGGCCTTATAAAGGGTTAACAAACTCCACTTACGATTACAGACGGTCTGGTGCAACCCACTCTTAGTCTCACCATGTCTTCTAGGGCCTCGATAGAGAGATGAAATGATATTGATAATACAAGTGTATGATTTTCTTTGAAATCAGTCTGGCTTTACTAATATTATAAAGAGGTTTTTTTATGATTTTGAGACTTTAAATTTCGATGTTGGAGTGCGATAATTGATGCTGAGCCTGTATGAAGTACAATAGTACCTATATTTGTTTGCACCAGCGTAATATTAATCCCTAGGCGATAAATGAGTATACGCAGCCAAATTCACTGTCAAAAGCCAGTGTATGGATGAATATATTATATACTAGCTGTTGCCCGCGACTTCGTCCGCGTAGAACTTTTTATCGTCTTAGAAAATGATTTCTCTCAATACAAAATTTGAACCCTCTTTTAGGGGATAATTAAAAAAAAAGTTGATGTTCATTTTCTAGTTTGTGAACAAACAGTCTAAAACCAAAGTTAAAAATCTCATACTTTAAAAATGCCTTGAAATACTCAAACTTTGAACCAATTTTAACACTCTTAGGGGATGAATTTGGAAAAACTCTGAAATCAGTTTTGTAGTCTTTTAACGTACAGAATAAGACCGAAGTTAAAAATCTCTTACTCACACTTTAAAATTTTATTGCTCGCCATTTAAAATTTGAACCCCCTTTTAAACCCCCTTAGAGGTTGAATTTTTCTAATCGCTGAAAGAACTTTTTTCGTAAACTTTTAAGTCTCTAGCTCAAAAAAAGTGTTGCCCATACAAAGCTTTCTTAACCTTCTTAGGGGTGGAATTGTCCAAAACTCTGAAAGTACTTTATTATTAATTTTAATAAGTAACATTTTGAATAGTTTTAAGTCTAGTAAAAAAAAAAGTTTTTCCCACACAACACTGGCTACCCTTCTTAAGGATCTTAAGGATCCCCTTAGGGATGGAGTTTTCTAAAACGCTGAAAGTTCTTTTTTAGTATTCTAATAAGTAATCTTTTAGCAAAGTTTTAAGTCTAACTCAAAAAAAAGTGTTGCCCATGCAAAGCTTGCTCTCCTTTTTAACCCTATTAGGGGTGGAATTTTCTAAAACGATTTGTGTTCTTTTTTTGTATTTTAATAAGTAATCTTTCTACAAAGTTTCAAGTCTCTAACTCAAAAACATAAACTTTCCCTGATAAAAACTTTGCACCCCTTTTTATCCCCCTTAGGGATAGATTTTTTCAAAACGCTGAAAGTCTTTTTTTTTGTATTTTTATAAGTAATCTTTCTACAAAGTTTTAAGTGTCTAGCTCAGAAAAAGTGTTCCCCATACAAACCTTGCACCCTTTTTTAACCCCCTTAGGGAATGATTTTTGTAAAACGCCGAATGTAGTATTTTTCATGTTCTAATAAGTAATTTTTCGTCAAAATTTTAAGTCTCTATTAAAAAAATATATGTTTTTCCCATACAAACTTTGCACCCTATTTTACCCCCTTAGGGGTGAAATTTTCCAAAACGCTGAAAGTACTTTCTTTGTATTTAAATAATCTTTCTACAAAGTTTTAGGACTCTAGCTAAAAAAAATAGTTTCCCACATACAAACTTTGCACCCCTATTTTAGCCCCCTATTTTTAGGGGTAGAATTTTCTAAAACGCTGAAAGTACTTAATTTGTATTCTGATGACTAATCTTTCTACAAAGTTTTAAGTCTCTATTTAAAAAAAATATTGTTTCCCCCATACAAAATTTGCACCCCTATTTTACCCCCTTAGGGGTAGATTTTTTTAAAACACTGAATCTAGGTACTTTATTTGTATTCTAATGAATAATTTCTCTACAAAGTTTTAAGTCTCTATTAAAAAAAAAGTAGTTTTTCCCATACAAACTTTGCACTCTATTTTACCCCTTTAGGGGTAGAATTTTCTAAAACCCTGAAAGTTCTTTATTTGTATTCTAATGACTGATCTTTCTACAAAGTTTTAAGTCTCTATTTAAAAAAAAATATTTCCCCCATACAAACCTTGCACCCCTATTTTACCCGCGTAGGGGTGGAATTTTCCAAATCGCTGAAAGTGTTTCATTTGTATTCTAATAACTAATTTTTCTACAAAGTTTAAGTCTATAGCTCAAAAAAAAAGGTTCTCCCATACAAACTTTGCACCCCCATTTTACCCCCTTAGGGGTAGAATTTTCAAAAATCCCTTTTTATCCCTAGCCCACGTTATAAAAGCAACATACTGTGCAAAAATCAACTCTCTAAGAAGTTTCGGCTGTGCGTTGATGAGTGAGTGAGTGAGTGATTGAGTGAATAAGTCAGTCAGGACATAGGCATTTATTATGTATAAATAGATAGAAGATAATGAAACTCCCATTCAAATATCTCAAAAAATTATGAAGCTACATCCGTTTTAATGTCGCTTGTTAGAGTGAGAAAACGATGAGGGACTGTGACGTCAATATACTCGAGCGTCATAGTAAAAAACAATCGTTTCATATGAAGGTGCGTTTTGCGGAAAAGGGACAGAACATACCCCCTCTTAAAACTTTGGACTCTTATAACTTAATCATTACCTATATAACCTCTTGCTTTGTTTTTTTCTCCATTTGACTATATTTATTTTAAATTCTTTTTCGAGAAAATACATTATGATTATTTACCATATTTTCGATTCCTGAGCTATAACCACGAACTTCGGAATTCGAAAATATTCGGGTATCTCTATCTCTATCGCACTATACATATATGAACATTTAGTATCGGTTTTCGTGGTAGCGCCGCAGGTACTTTGGCTGAATGCGCCGAGCGCGTGCCATTGTCATTCAAAAAAAACAAATTCGTGTTAATTATATTGTTTAAATTTGTTGATTTCATTTATTGAAATTACGACATAAAACGACATTTGCGCATATAAGTTCTCATATCAGAATCGAATATTTTTTTATGGTTTATATTTTAGCATTGGTCTCGTAAAGGTATATCGTAGACGGGATTTAAATTATTAATAAGTGAAAGGCAAAGCAATTCCGCCATTTTGACGAAAATTTGACGGTTCTTATAGCTGACAGTTGGAGCAGCGTTTGATTTCAATAAAAATAAATGAAAAATTAAATGAAGTCGTATATTTCGGAAAATTAATTAACTGTCGCAGTCGGATAAAAACTATCCTAAGTTGCAGCTAGAATAATAACGTACCTATATAAAATGTTTCATATTTTTCCGTTCATGGGATGCTGAGAACATTCGAACCGCGCAAAGCTTAGTTTCAAACTGGCTGATTCTTTTTTTAATTTAGAGATTTATTATAAGTGGAGATTAAAGTGTCGCAAACCCATACTAATAAATTGACTAAGCTTTAACCTACTTTTTTTATTTCATTATACCTACTCCAGTCGAAGGCCAGCATAACCCATTAACGTAGAAGCTATATATTCAGTATTTACGGACTACGTCAAGAATCCGACCCGGACCGCTCCGCTTTGATACGGAGATCAAACGTCTGCGCATAAACAAATACAATTCATATGTATAAGTTTAATATGTACCATGTCGTAAGATGTCGCCTTTTCGTTTATTATACGCCGAGGAAATGCTGGTTTCTTAAGTATAGGCTCGTGTCCTAAGATTTTTTACGATGCTTTTCGAACCAGTTTTTGAAGAGGAACAAATGTTCGTATGGGAGCAACTACAATATTTACCCAAACATAAATACCTGCTCGAAAATTTGAGTCAAGCCGGACCTCGCTGGCGGCTGCCGAAACGATTCTTAATACATATTTTGACATATATAGAAGTATGACGTCACAGTTTGCTATTTGTACTAATCATTGTATGGAAAACCAAGTAAATTCCGTTGAGGTCGCGAAATATTGCTTTTAGGTCCACAGTTGTTGTAAAATTGTGTTTCCATAAAATCGTAAGGAAGGATTATATTGGTAGCTTTACATTTACTATTGGATAATATTAAAAAAAACTAGACTTACAAGGACCATGTCTTTTTATGATTTTAATTGTATTTTGATATTTATACTTTAGTACAACAATTTGATAGTTTACTCTATTACTATCCATTTAGCAACACTACGTTTTAAATTTTAACATGAGGAAACTATCCTATGCTTGGGTAAGCATTCGGATTTTCGTAACTACTTTTGTTTGGATCGTAAAAATATTTTTATTTATAATTACTAATATCACTTTTAACAAGGAAGAAAACAATACAATACCTAAAACTAAAATTAAATAATAAAAACAGCAACATTGATAATTAAGTGTCGAATAACCCGCCCCGGGTCACTCCAGGCGCAAAGGTGCCCATCACACTGCTGAACAGCTATGGCTAACCTTTGCACTAAAAATGACCCAGAGCGGGGATCGAGACCTCTCTCTTGTAAGCGGCGCCCCACTTCCTTGAAAAAGATTTTGGCTTCTGCGCACCAACATCCAGTAACCTCCACCGCAAGAGGAACGAATAAATAATTTGAGAGACCCGAGTACTTGTCCCTCTTCCGTACTGCCGCCAGCTCAGCCGCAGCTCCAGGCGCCCGTTTGGTGCGACCAATGTGCGAAGCAGCAAAAGTGCTAACACATGTAGCGTCCCAGAGGAGACATTTGCCTTTTTGCCAGGGCACCAGGGTTAAGCCGTCGGGCCTTTTACCGTCAGACCGGCAAAGGCCTGGAGGCTCCAACATACATGGCACATTAGCTGACACGAGCGCCCTCCAAACAATGTCGTTAAGGGCATGGTGACGTGGGAACCTTCCAGCGCAACGACAACAACTCAATGCGTGATGACCGTTACTCTCCACCGTAGCGCCGCAGATGCATACGTGAGGTTCACAAACATCACAGCCCAGGCGAAGAGCCCCGGCCACCCGCAACGAGTCATTGTCAAGAAGAGTACCCAAATGCGGAGAAGGGAGAGCGTGTAGCCACGCCCCAGACTCTGGCCTTGATGCCGCCATGAGTCTTGCCCTATCCACACCCACCGCGTCCCCCAACAGGCCGTCTAGCGTCCGCTTTCCACCTACGTCATCCCACAATCGTTGGCGGTCCGGTTTCTCAGGCACAGGCGCACCCACGTTGAGAGTCGTCCAGGCCTCCAAAGCATCGACAGCATAAGGTATGGTTGCCTTATCACCATCTAAGGAAAGAATCTTAGTGACAAGGTCCAAAACCCCCTCCGCCGATGCCAGGTAAGCTGGCAGACTCACATCCCGCGCGCGTCTTACACCTAATCCACCGAACCGAATGGGTAAAGATGCCAGGTCCCATTGGTCCGAATTGAGGGAAACATTCAACAGGTCCTCCACTGACTCCTTCAACACACAATCAAAAGAGTCAGTGTGCACAGGGTGAATCCAAGTTGGTACCGTGCGTAAAAAATATGTGAGTTTGCGAACGGTGAAACAGGCACGCAGCAAAATAAGAGCAACGTGCGATGAAAGCAGCTTCAACCTCTCCAGGAAAGAGGCAAGGCACTTTCTCCCTTACTTCGCCCAAAAGAACATCACGCTCTACCGAGTTGAATGCATTTTTGATGTCCAATTTTATAATGACGCAATCCGTGTTTTTGGGGTCCATAGAGAAAGCTCGAGTAGCATTGATGGCAGCCTCACAACCTAATCTAGTGCCAAATCCTAACTGATAGGGTTGAAGATAAGCAGCCATGTCCTCTCGCACAGCTCGGCATCCAAGTTTGGCCGTTAAGCGACGAAATGTGCTGCCAATAGCTATTGGTCTTACACCACCGTCTTTTTTGGAGAGGGCACATAGCGACGCACCATAAATGAACGGACATACCACGGGGTTCAGTTGACCACTTAGTAAAAAATTGCAAAGTTTCGTCAACCACTCGAGCAGGCGGGGACCGTTGTCACCAGCAGAGCCCGAAGTAAGTTCCTTCAGATGTGCTGGACGGATACCGTCCAAACCAGATGCAGAGCCACTGTTAAAGGAACTAAGAGCAAGTGCTACATCTTCCAGCTTGGCAGTATAAGCGAGAATACCTCTGTCGGGCTCTGGTGGGAGAGTAAGTGGCCGAGAAGAAGACGGGTGCTTAGACAGTAGGGAGGCAAGAGTTTCTGGACTCAATACAATACAATACAATACAATTCTTTATTGATAACACCATAGTTACAAGTCAGACTCGACGGTGCCACTCCATCTTGAGACATTAACATACGCACTGCGCCCCTTAACTCACCCTCAAAAATTTTGTGTTCAATAGCTCTCAGGGCCGATGGTGACCTTACGGCTGCTGACTCTGCGTCTACAAAGAGAGAGTTAATAACAGTGTGGCTGAATCAATATTCCGCTTAACTTTAGTAGTGAGGTTACCCGTGCCTGTGACTTCTGGCGCTTTCAGTGCAGAAAAGGAAAACGACAGCAAAGCGAACCAGTCACTTGTATCATTAGTGCAGATACATTTCTCTATGAGGTTGCTCAATCTACCTGCTGCCAAGTTTCGTGCGCCCTTAGGGATGTGGCGTAGCACACGCACAGACTGTTTAAGGGTAGCCAGGTCATCCAAACCAGGACAACGGGGGATATCCGGTTGAAATTGGGGTGGCGTCAATTGTGGAGGTGGAGTCAAGGCCGGGCGTGACACGTTTTTGTGAATACGACCTATATGTACTTTAAGACCATGAGCACTGAAGATGCGTGATGAGTTAGGGCAGTGGGGACACAGTATCTGGGTCGCGGGCTGCATTTGCGGTAGGAAATATACTATACAACATACAAAGGTATTTAAAAAGATTAATGATATAAAACTAAACACAGAACTATTTAAACGTAAATCACGAAGTAGAAAAGTTTTTTAAGGCTACTGACCATATCGGAAACGCACACACATAAGTAGCGGAGCAATAATAAAGTACCTATTTACAAAATTTGCAGAAAATAAAGCACAGAAAACGAAATGACAGGAATTGACACGGGGATTGTTTAGGTTTATTTTATAAGAGGCTTTATTTTTTGGGATTAATATCTATATATTAATCTATATATTAAGAGGAATCTAGTTAGCACTGGTTTGGAAGGTAGGTACGGTGCGTCAAAAAGTGACGCAAGATTCACGTCATGGCGTTTACGGTGCGTCAGCGTATTATGAGCAGCGTTGTGGTCAGACCTGTAATTTGGAATTATTTACAATTATTAAAATACCTATCCACCTATAATTTACGGTGGTATCCCCGACTCACCCCGCTGGTTTTTTTGTGTCTTTTATTTACTTTAACAAGAACATTAATGTATAATCACATATTTTATTAACGCCGCGTAACAAGAAAAGACAAATAATTTATACAAGAATCTACTCTATGTCTATACCATTAGAACTTAGTAACTTAACATCAACGAGTACAATTTAAAAACTAGCTAGGTACTGACTTAGGTTCATATCAAACTAAAACCTTATACTATAATAATTTAACGTCTAATTTTGACTGCATGACAGAAGACTTGAGCCCTTTTGAAAGACCATAGTATACGCATATTCTGACATAGATAAGAAACACAAACAACCCCATACAACCATGACCTCGTAATGACCTTGGGACAATGTTTACCCTAAGTGGGTTCCGTAACAAGCTGGACGATCCGCTCCGATCCGCGTATTTGCCAGGGGATTTCATTTACTATGGGCACTGGTCGTAAAAGTGTTATCTGGAATTGTTTTCTTTGTTATATATGGACGTATGTACTTGGTGGAAAATATAGGGTTGTCCCCATTCGATAGTACATAATATTTTAGGGTGAACTTGTATGAGCGACGTTCCAGTGCTTGGTATTTTATTGTCTTCCATGAATGGATGAATACTTAACGATTTTAATGAATAAATTGTTATAACACGGGTAACCTAGCAGTGGCGGTGCGCCTATATTTACAAGCCGATTCCCACTGGCTTCCCTAAAATTTCCTGCTATATATTACCAAACTCGTAATTCATCAAAAACAGCCCTTTTATTTGGTTCCGGGTTGTCCAGTGAAAATTCTTACGCGCCGGCACTGTAACCTAGTGAAACGTTACGTATGCATAGTTCCTCACATTTTTTGTTACTCGTACTTACTAAAGTCAGACAAAGATTGGTACTAACCTTTATGAATCAAAGTTCTTCTATATACATTGTATAGACATAGCGATGCCGTTATAACAATTTTATTGTGTTATTGAATATGAAAGAAAATAAAATATACGACAAACAGAACGAAATCAAAGTAACATCTTAATGTATTCCTAAGCTTGTACACAAAATATGCTCTCAACAAAAGACGAAAGTCCTTTGTAAAGTCTCGATACCATTATTCAAACAATAAATCATTATGAGTGACGTTTACCCGCTTCCTTCGGTGATGGAACTCTTTTAAAAAAGGCACAAAATGGCGGTCAAAATGGGGCGAAATTAACGAGAGTGCGGATATCCGGCGAGACACGCCTTAGAAGGATTAATGCGCCTAACTGATTCAGAAGAATACAGTATGTAAAATGTACACTAAAAGCAAGCCGTTGAAGTACGAGTGGAAAATAGTATCGGGTATATTTTTTGTTAATATATGCGCCACATACTAAACAACAACTTGTATGATTTCTTGCTTTAAACTTCAAACCGGATTTTATTAGTGAAGCGGTATATTGTGACTTTCTGACCGGTGGCCGAAGAGTAAATTAAAAACCAATACTTAAAGATAAGCTAAATAGTCAATGTATTAATTACGTAAGTGATTCTTGATATCTACACAAAAAATCATCAATTGTTCGCACTTAAGGCGCCGTAGGTTCAGCGAAGTTAAACGAACAGAGTTTTTGAAATAATATAATGCGACTGTTTATAATAATATGGTTTTAAAAAAAATAAGAATAGTAATCTTCAGGCTTTTCTGCAGGGAGATCAGTGATTCGGAACATGATTAAGCAATTTCCGCTTGATAGAAAAAAATCACGAAAAATACACTTAAAACATTCGTAACAAATTATGCACAAATGCTAAACATATTAAAATTGGTTCTAAAAATCGACAATATCATGTTTGATGGGAACTTAGTGCTTTTTTATTCATTTAAACGTACAAAAAATTAAAATAAAAAACATGATATCCGCGCTTCCAAAGTATTCCAAACACGCACTTCCATCTCACTCACGCTTATGCTCAGTGAGAGGGAGAGAAGACCATGAATCTACGGCGCCTTAAGTTTTTCAAATAACGTCAATAAACATTGCAAAAGCAACTAAACCGTAACTAAGTAATCCATTAATTACATACAAATAGTTCATCCATTAATTCCATTACTCATCGATTTCGCTTGTAAATTACAAACATATGTAGATCATCGTTTACACGCTTCATAGAAAGTAGTAAAATTGACCTGTCAGTTAAAATGATGTTCAATTAATTTGAATTCACGTGTCGAATGGGGATGTTGACTGTTAGTCAAATTAGCAACTTTATATGAAACGTTTTACGCGCTGTTAGTAGGAGTTTGTAGGGAAATATGACCAAGTTACGCCACGATTGTCTTTGGTCAAAACAGCTTCCGCTTTTTGATCTTTACGTTTTTATATAAGAGTAGCAAAAATAAAGAATTAAAGCGTGACCTCACTATCAACACGAAGTGCCAGTGTTTGTAGTTTAGACTTATAAAACTGTAACTTGTAGCTACGTAAGAAGGGTCGCAGGAATACAACACCATAAATATCATAAAATATCTAAACAAGTTTAAGAAGTGCTGGTGTATCGATTCTAATTCAATGTGATTTGCCAAACAGTCCCACGGCCTATCGATAATCATAAGAAGAAAAAAAATGTCTACTCGTATTTCATAATCGCCGTGGCACAGTTTTCGAAAATAGTTTGGCACAGATGCCGTTAAAAACATACAAAAGAGTAAATATTGTACGGCGACAATAGACAGATATATTTATAGCAAACCGCTCGATATATCAGCACGACAAATTGTATCTAAATTGGAGCACAGAATAGATGATACGTGTAGTATTATATTAATATTATTACGGGACAATCATACACAAATCTACCTAGGCCCACGGTAAGCTCAATAAGGCTTGTGTTGTGGGTACTAGGCGACGATATATATAATAGATAAATACATATAGATACTTATATACATATATAACATCCATAACTCAGGAACAAATATTCGTGATAAACACACAAATAAATGCCCTGACCGGGATTCGAACCCGGGACCTCCAGCTTCGTAGGCAGAGTCACTACCAACTGGGCTACGGAGGCCGTTGAATAGTATTGATAGTACTTATTAAAATATAGACGGACTACGTTTTGCCCGCGACCGTTCGCGTTGACTTCCTTTATTTGTTGCACTTTTACTAGGATAAAAAGTAATCTAATTCGATTTTACCATAACATATCAAATTGATATGTTAATACAGACTAATACTCTATTTGTCATCATAAATTTAAGAGCCAGGCTCTTGTCGGTGGAGTAATCGCCATTCTGTTCTTCTTTCTGCCACTGTTTTGAGCTCCTGATACGACATTACATTAACTTTATCTTTAGCTTGGTCCATAAACGCACGTCTTGGCCTTCCTCTGCCTCTCCTTCCTTCAATTTTTCCTTCAATTATAGTTTTTATGTAATTGTCATGTCGTATCAGGTGCCCCAACATATTTCCCCTTCTGTTTTCAATAGTTTTTAGTAGACATCTTTGTTCTCCTATCAAATTTAGAACCTCTTCGTTTGTTCTTCTTTCTGTCCAACTAATACCTTCCATCCTTCTCCATGCCCACATTTCAAATGCGTTCAGTCTCTCTCTGTCACGCTGGGTTAGAGTCCACGTCTCACTTCCGTACAACGCTATGCTCCAGATGTAGGTCTTAATAAAACGTTTTCTGATCTTTCGAGATATTTTCGCCTTTAATATTTGCTTTTTGGCATTGAAAGCTTTTTTGGCCATGGCTATGCGTGCGATGATATCCGAAGTGCATCTGGAGTCACAGGTTATAATGCTGCCTAAGTATTTAAAGCTTTTGACTTGTTCAATGGCTGAACCTCTAATTTTTATGGGATCTATGATTGGGTTTGTCTTAGATGCAATTAATGTTTTGGTCTTATTTATATTTATTTTTAGTCCAAATTCTGTGAAAATGAGGTCCATTTCTGTTACGAGCTGTTCAAGCTGTGCAGAATTTTCGGCTACCGCTGCGATGTCATCAGCAAATCTTATAAAGTGAAACTTTTCTCCATTAATTTTAACACCGCCTTTTTCTGATCCCAAAATTTCTCGAATGGCGGTTTCAATGAAAATATTAAAAATCAAAGGCGAGAGTGGACAACCCTGCCTTACACCCTGTTTTATTTTGGCTTTTCCCTTCTCCTGTCCTATTTCTACTATGGTTTCTTGATCTTTATATAGTGCATGTATAATTCGCCTGTCTCTATAATCTATTCCTATTGTACGCAGAATGTTCATCATCTTTATCCAGTCTATTTTATCAAAGGCTTTCTCTAAATCTATGAAGGCTATATGAGTGTTCAGGCCTAGTTCCATTCTCCTATCTACTCTATTTGTACCTGTACTAAAATTAATCTTTATCCATTCAGCCGTTTTTGCGTGATTTAGTAAAGAAAAACCAAACTTTCGCATTTATAATATTAGTTGGATTAAACTGTTTAGAGGATGATACTTGACGTCATGAAAATATAACGAACCGAGCCTTTTTTCTGTAGCACTATTACCTAATTAATCTAATTACGCTTTATTTTCAGCCTCTCCTTCTACATTATTTATTACATTTACCTGCATGCCACACCATTTATAATTAACTGACACTTTATCTGACAAAACGCTTAGTACTTTACATATTTAATTTTACCTATTTTATAAATTTTTGCTGTGTTTTGTATTTTTGTAATTTGTATGATCCTAGTTGGTCGAAATAAATGAATTTATTATTATTATGTATGTCTTTCCCGCTCACGGGACAATGATGTCCCGGACCTTTGGGAGGCGTGCGTGGGGCTAGGTACCTACAAAGTACCAACTGAGCCAACACGTAGAGGCCCTTTTGACAATTTAATGAAATGCAAGGAGTACACCGAGCGGATGCTGTCCCTGCCCGTGTCATGGGACGCACACAGAGACAGCACGCGCTGGGGTGTATAGGGACTATTGCTGTTGATGGAATCTAAAGAAAATTTGGTTATTGGGTGAAAATGATGGACTAGTGGCTGGGCTATTGGGTGAAACATCGGACGCCTGCCTAATAAACTGTCTCATTTTTTATCTCTGGCAGACGGTGACTCGCCAACTACTAGATGGGCCCCTATTAATAGCGACATTAAAAAATGGCCTAAGGGCAACACCAGTCAGAGAGGCTGGGGGGGTAGAGAGGTGGCACTGGACTTTAAACATATAGCCAACTCGCCACTTAGGTGTCCACATCTACCCTCGAGCAACAGCTCTTGCGACTCCACTCTGGACAGCCAGTTAAGGCAAGCCAGAGGTGGGGGGCCTGTCCAACCAACCACCCGATCGGCTCAGCCTGACCACAGGACACCCCCAGGAGCACTCAGGTACGTAGGGTCGCTACTCCCTAACAGCCCGCCACAAGCTGCCTTACGTTGACTGATTGCACCAGAAATCTGGTGGGCGATGGGGCCGTCACATCCCTACGCCTATTACTATTATTATTAGAGCGGGCGCAGCCATCGACCATCCAATGAAAATATAACCTAGTTCTACTACGGAATTCGTCGGCCTGTCTGTCTGTGGTGCAGCCATAGATTTTGTATGGGGTAGCTACGAGCTACGGTCGGAATCAGTCCAGAGGAATTCGTCGAGTATGTTGTGTTGCGAGCCTAAGTTACTTTTATAAGTCGCACTAGTCAAACGTGCGTGTGCGTGACGGCGAGCATGCGCAGCAATTGGCTACTTGTAATTATTTTTCAAGCTGCCATTCGAACCAGTTTTCTGAGTGGATCAAATGTTTGTATATGACTAACTACAATTAGAGCACTTAATAAAACAATAAAAGAGGCTCAAAGGCGGACGCGGGCTCGCTGACGACAGCCGAAACGGCTCATACAAATTGACATAGTATTATGAAATCGCAGGATTATCTTCGTACTAAACGTTGTACGACAAATCGCGTAAATTACTGTTTTGGTCGTGAAATAATGCGTTTATTGTTTTACAATTCTTATTTTATTGAAGTGTGCATCTATTGGAACCTGTTAAATTTGCTCTTCAAGCCTATAAAAATACACATTTATTTTGTAACTTTCAAGTCAACCTTTTTATGGTTTTAATTATATTTTGTCATTTACACTTTAAGTTGATTGTTTACTATCAATATAGAAAGTACAAAATTATAAATTTGATTTCAATGCAATATGTCGAGTCACATAGACCCCCAGTTAAACGTCCCAGTACTTACAACACTACGAATGTCAGCGTAACGATCTGAGCACTTAATCCTCTTCCCGCTTCTCAAGGTTTTCCCACAACTATCTTCGACCTTATGTGTATAGAGATAAGAGTGTCGACAACTGTAGTAAGCGGGAAATTATTCATGGCTACGTTAAACTATGGTTCTTTCAGTCCTGGCGGCGTTCCAGTGTTAAGGGTCGCTCACACCGTCGTGTTTTGAAGTGTATAAAATTGGGAAAGTATGAAAATTATCGAAGTGCCTGATTTTTTTTTGCTGATATTACTATCAGCTTCCAAAAAAAAGCGGTGTCAATTATTTTTGAAAAATATAAACAGTTTTCTCACTTACATTTTGGGTTTAGGACGCCATACTTTACATACTTTGCTTGTTCCGTCTCATATTACAAAAAAAATATCTTAAATATCCGTGGTAAACAGACACTGGTAATGATATTGACAGCTGCTGCAGCTATATTTGTCATTGCCAGGATCAGATATTTAATAGTACATTATGATACAAGTGTGCTAAGTTGGTCACTACACTCGAGTCGGTTTTTAAGCCTGAGCCGAAGGCGAAGGCTTAATGGAGACGAGAAGTGTAATGACCAATGCTCACGTGTTTCATACGACGTTTTTCAACACATTTGCGAGGAAAAAAAAAATGTTAAAAGATATGTAATGAAAAGGCACTAGTGCGATAATGTAATGTAAAAGTCACGGCATGGGTAATATTCTGCATTATTTTGCTAATATTTAAAAAGATATGTAATGAAAAAGCACTAGTGCGATAATGTAATGTAAAAGGCACGGCATGGGTAATATTCTGCATTATCAGTGTAAATACGCTGTAATAAGACCTACTTTACGAGCAGGTGTGTTGAAAAATATTTTTCAACACACCTGCTCGTAAAGTAGGTCTTATTACAGCGTATTTACACTGATAATGCAGAATATTACCCATGCCGTGCCTTTTACATTACATTATCGCACTAGTGCCTTTTCATTACATATCTTTTTAAATATTAGCAAAATAATGCAGAATATTACCCATGCCGTGACTTTTACATTACATTATCGCACTAGTGCCTTTTCATTACATATCTTTTAACATTTTCATTTTTTTTTTTCCTCGCAAATGTGTTGAAAAACGTCGTATGAAACACGTGAGCATTGGTCATTACACTTCTCGTCTCCATTAAGCCTTCGCCTTCGGCTCAGGCTTAAAAACCGACTCCAGTGTAATGACCAACTTAGCACACTTGTATCATAATGTACTATTATGTAATATGAGACGGATCAAGGAGGGTTATTCGTATAACCAAAAAAAAAGAATCAGGCACTTCTAAAATTTTCATCCATTCCCCATTGTGTTTGTAACGATAGCTACTATATATACATGATGATTAAGGAGACGTGAGCAGGATCAACCCTACGGATTCAGTAGATAATAAGCTACTCATTCGTACCAGCACTGGTAAGATTAACGATATTTTTTTTTTAGTTGCGTAAGGGTGACCATAGAAATAGAAATAGACATTACAGACGTGCATGGTATTAATAAGTAGGTATACATGTGACACCCTGCAAGGGCACAGCAATATCAGAGGGCTAACTAATTAAAATTATTAATAGTAAATTTATACATAAAAAAACCTGATAAGAAAAACACACAGCAAGGTGGGAATTAAACTTTTACTTACCAAAATGTAAAAAAATAACGGTGTTTAACTTAAATACGATGGTGAACGATCCATTTTAATTTATTGTATGTGTAGGGTTGGTCCTGCTCACATCCCCTGAATCATCCTTTAAATTATGATTATATTAGGAATTACCTACGTCAGATTTCCTCGCACCTTTAACACGTTCACTGCCGAGAATTACTACACGCTACGCTCGTAGCCGATCCCGTGGTTTTCCTCGTATGTAGCGGAAAGCGACTACGGCGTAGGCGCCTGATAGACGGGTTCCTGGCAGTGAGAGTGTTAAGTGAAAGAATTCCATATTGATTTAATCACTGTGTATTACAAGAAGATCTTAGCGATGTAACTCTGCTCAATATTCAAGAATTTGTTACCCAAATTAAAAGGCAAGGGCATGAATTGGAAAATTATGAGATTTTTCAAAGGCTATATAATGTACTTGAACTAGGAAACAAAATGAATTAATTTTCGGATATACATAATACGTGCTTAAAACTGCCTAGCTCAATAGAAAAAAAAACAAAGATGTGTCTTTATTTTCCATTTTACCGCAGCCAAACCGTTGTGATCAGCAATACATTATTACACGACAAAATGATGGTAAATATGTACTGACGCTCGTTGGAAAAGTTACGCAAGTACCCCGGTTTCAACACCACGACAAGCGTTAAACGGAACTGCTACATTAGGCCGCGACAGCTCACGAGTATGCGCTGAAACGCCGGCCGTTTATAAATGGGGCCAATTAACAAAGCGGGTAGGAGGCGGAAAAACTGTTCAGAATTCCACCACACTTTACATTCGCGGCCGTGTTTCCAGAAGCAGTAGGCAGGCAATGAATTTTTCAGTGCCACTTCTGGCAATTGGGTTAAAGGCGGAAATGTAATATTGGAAGGGCAGGGTGGTAGGGTATCACCATATCGGATCCAGGGGCGGCTCAAGCCCCCACCAAAAGCATAATCCTTCCGGGATAAGTCACACATTAAGCTAAAATCTCATTTCAGTGGGGTCGAGCCCCAAACGGGGTAAAGCCTTCCCCAAACCAAAATTCTAAGCCACCACTGCGTATCGTCCACAGCACGACTCAACCCGGTCTCGAAGCCGACTTTTACTATAACCAGGGGAAAAAGGGGGGTGCTATACTAACCCGATACCGGCCCCACACAGCTGGAGCGTTCGCGGGAGGAAATATCTACCTCTGGAACCGTGCTTTGCGCAACCATATAGGTTCCATGTTGTGAGGACCCACCCTCACCTATCAACTTTCGGTACGGCAACCTTTGCTTTCCATCCAGTTAGTGCATCTCATGCGAGCGTCGACGGCCCAAAATATCCGGCATGCAGTCCGGACGTTTTACAAACGATAGCCATTAGTTGCGACTGCCTCGCATTACTGTTGAAGAACCGAAAGTATAAGAACAGCAATTCACAAAACTCCCTACGATTGATATTAGGCCGACCAGTATAACTCTCACCTTCGATTACACATAGTTGGTGTGATCTGGGGTCATAACATATTGGGTGCGGCTGAGCGAATTCTTATTAAAGCTTTAGGTCCTGGGGCGGGGGAGCTCAGTTTGACGTCTTAATTGATATAATATTTATTTCTCAACGTCACCGGGCAATGCTAGTTTTTTAACCGACTTCAAAAAATAGGAGGAGGTTTTCAATTCGGTTGTATTTTTTTTTTTTTTTTTTAATGTGTGTTACCTCAGAACTCCGTCATTTATGAACCGATTCGTACCATTTTTTTTTTAATTTAAAGTATGTGCTTCCAGGTTGGTCCCATTGTTTTCAAAACTCCAGTTGAATGATGGGAACCATGAGGAATTGAGGGAACTCCTCAATATATAAGGCACGCGTGTAGTAATTTCGGTGTTTTCTATTAATTCGTGTAATTCCTATTAAATCGTGTATTTACATTCGGAAATCATAAATTTGGTGAAGTGGAAGTGATGATGAAGACCACAGATGGCTTGTGGAACTTGTCAATGATGTACTTCTATGTATTCTGATATCATTCAGTTGAAATAGCAAACAAATAAGTGCCAAAGGTGATTCTGAGATCCTTGAGGAATTGACGGAAGTCCTCAAATATTATCGGCCCATATACAGCGTTTTGGTTTTTTTCTTTAATAATCAACGTATTTGCTTTTGGAAATCAGTTAATGTGGTAAATTGGAAAATAAATATGGAAATGTTCATGTGGCTTGGCGGACTACTGAATTGATGCCGGTTAAAACTTTGTTTTTAAAGTAAATTATAATATTTTTTACGTCATACCTGACCATAAAGTAGGAATTACCGCACGCTATGCGTGCGGAAAACCCCACTTCCTGGCCAGATAGAGACGTAAAATTTTATACTTACCACGGGCGGTAATAAAGAAAGCCTCAGAGCGCATATTTATCGCCGTTGCCTTCGGCTCGGGCGTCAAATACCTGCGATCTGAGACATTCTTTGTTTAACCGCCCTAGGTAAGTAATGTACTATTTCCCGTTTTGGCAATGTCACGGGCCGTCATCGTCATCAAACAATGTAGAATATCGACCTACAGGTTCACAGTCACGTATATCCTAAAATAATATCAACATTGCCAACAAACTGCTACGTTGGTATGTACTGTTTGCAAAAAAACATACACCTTCAAAGACTGCAAATCGGTCACTACCTACTAAAAGATTTTCCGAGCATTATCACTTTCCATATGTATTAAACTAAATAGAACACTGATCGTGATCAACCTAACCTACTCATGTTTGCTGACATGTAGACAAACATTGCATGTGACATGTGAGCTGGTGCGACATTAAATCGAGTGTCACGATGCTTTTGTTGAATAGTACGGACGACGCCAAATAATGTTTACGGTTTTGCACCTTATTTCAATGTAATAAGGCGAATATTATATAGCAATTTATGAGGTCCACTCGACTGTACCCTGAACATAGAGATAGGATGTAGAGATTCAATTTTGCGATTGAAGGTGTAATTAAATAACCTACAAAAAATATACAGAGTGTGGCCTGACAAATGATTTTTTTTAAACTTATGTTTTTAAAAACGGCTGTTTATGGAACTGAATTCAAAATACTACGTAAAGTATTGGACAAAAAGCTTTTTTTATGTTTATAATGAAAACAAGGTAGTTACACGATTATTATCGCTGTTTCATTTACTAATGCGTCAATGTAAATAATATTGGTGTACTTTGTAATTATTTCTATATAAAATGGAATTGCCTACTTTGAAAATAATTGCCATGAGCACGATATCGGTTTATTAACTTACAGATTTTATTGATAATTGACAAGATCCGTCACTAGCTGACACCGTTCGATAGAATGAGACGACGCTCTTATCTTGACACTTATCGCGTGATAAGACCATCCAGGCTACGGGGCCTGCTGGTTTTCTACTAATAGAGAATGGGCAATTATTGTAAAAACTATGTCGAGTTTGGTTAACGGTTGACTTCGAGTGGCGGTCGCAGCGGCTGCGGCCGGTTAGCCTAGTGCAATGGATAGTGACGCTGCCTGCGAAGCTGAAGGTCCTGGGGAAGGCCATCCATGCTACGGGGCCAGGTCGATCACGTAACGCATTGTACGTACGTTAGGTAGATCCAAATGTCAATTTTTATATGGAAAAATTATGTTAGGTATATCTCCTAGCTATGTGCCGGCCTATGTGGTCAGTGTCACATATAATTCGGTTATGGAGGTGCCGCCGCTGATTTTAGTTTTTTTATACATGAATGTACTTATGTTAGTCTTTAAGGTATTATAATATGTAAATGAGGTACTTGTTGCCTGATGCAAATAAAAAAAAATACATAGCAAAGGTCAGCATGCCGGGTAGGTAATCACGTAACGTTTACAACGCGCGTTATAGAAAAGCCCAACTGTCATTTTTCCATATAAAAATTGACATGTAGATCTACCTAACGTACGTACAATGCGTTACGTGATCGACCTGCTGGTTTTCTGCTAATAGAGAATGGGCATTTTATTGTAAAAACTATGTCGAGTTTGGTTTGAAGAAAATAAATACGATGTTTTTTTCAAATCCAATTATTACCTACTCAATTTATTGAAATTTAAGACTTTTTTATATTGCTCTATATACGCCCTATTCGCCTATGTAACACATGATTGTCATCAGATAAAGTCTATATGGCTACTAAATTTTAGAGAAAAGGTTTAAAAGATAAGAGGTCGAGAAAGTCAGAATTATGTATCGTAATCCCATCCTATAAAGCTTCTGAAAATACTCACCGGATATATGAGTACCTCGATTATATTATTTTATCGGTATTAGTCAATAAGAATACTCAAATTCCCTTCTACAACTATCTGAGAGCCAGAGCATCTAACTCCTTGTGAATGTTTAAACGATTCAGATTCAGATGATTTATTTGCTATTCGTACAAGTACATGCAAATACAATTTTCAACACACCTGCTCGTAAAGTAGGTCTTATTACAGCGTATTTACACTGATAATGCAGAATATTACCCATGCCGTGCCTTTTACATTACATTATCGCACTAGTGCCTTTTCATTACATATCTTTTTAAATATTAGCAAAATAATGCAGAATATTACCCATACCGTGACTTTTACATTACATAATCGCACTAGTGCCTTTTCATTACATATCTTTTAACATTTTCATTTTTTATTTTTTTATTTTTTTCCTCGCAAATGTGTTGAAAAACGTCGTATGAAACACGTGAGCATTGGTCATTACACTTTTCGTCTCCATTAAGCCTTCGCCTTCGGCTCAGGCTTAAAAACCGACTCGAGTGTAATGACCAACTTAGCACACTTGTATCATAATGTACTATAATACAATTTTAGGTACACTCAATAATACAATTATAGTTATAATAATACATTTTAAAATTAATTACTTTTTCTAGATACACATTACATTGGATTTTATTGGTTACATTATTTAATAGATGTTATTTGTGATGTCAAGGGCATTGGCGAAAAATTCTTTAATTGTATAAAATGAAATAAATAAAATGAATTAATGAAATATTCTTTTAACTTTCTATCAAAAGTTCTCATGTCTGTACATTGTTTGATAATGTTGTAGTTCCTATGTCACTAGCAATTAGGAATATTATTTCGTCGAAAACACTGATCTCGGGTCACTCTTTTTCTTACATTCCGATTTGCGTACCGGTGAAGTAGACCCGAAAACGGTCGGACATTTAATGCTGGGAGGCCATTTACGAAGTCCTTGGTCCTTGCCCTGTAGACGGGCTAGTATAAGTCAGACCAGATTTTAGCATAGTTTTTATGAAAATCAGGGTCACATCATAGTAGGAGCTAGCTCGCATTCGCGTACTAATGAATGTATAGGCTGACAGATAGATAAAGTGAATTGATAGGCTGATTTGTGATCCGGTGTATTCATAACGTTAACCAACACCCTTGCCACAAACCAGCCCAAAGCCAGACTTCTACGTCTGGCTTTCGATTACGCATACCTATAGATATTATGAATCTCCGGTTCAAATTATAATAGAGCCAGGCTCACAATCATCAAATTGTTTTGTGAAAATACTCGTATAAATGTTTCGTGACCGTCTTCAAGCGGACATTCCGAATGCCAAAAGGCATCCTATTTACTGCATGGTTGACTACGGCCACTTTCGCCCAAAACGGTTCGACCTGTCTCGTTATAGTACAAGTGAAGCGAGTTTGAATGGAAGGGTGACTTTCATGAGATGAGTGAAGAGCTGTCCCAAAAACCCTGTGCCTATATCAGGAATAAAATTGGGGTCAAGTAGGTATGTAATATAATTGAATATAATAATAATATGATAATGAATTTCAAGACAATTGAATTTCTATTCGAGATCTTAAAAAAGTAAGCCATGTGGGATTAACTAAGCTCCTAAGAGTGATTTTTTAAGATTGCTTGTTTGTTATTACTTCATTTAGACGTATATCAGCGTTTTCCAGCCGTATCCCTGACAAATAGCCAAATTTCCTGACAAGTCAGGAAAATTCCAGACGTCTGGTAACCCTCCCGGTAGCAGCGATGGAAAGAAAGACATGTTACCTGTCGGATAATAGCCTCCACTGACAGTTGGAGGAGTTCCAAACGAGGCAACACTCGTTTAAATATAGGAATCGGCTTTATTTCCATCGTTGCACTTTCGTTTAAATAATGTATACTCGTACATGCAGGGTATCCGCCATTTTGGTGGATACAAAAAGAAATGTAGGGTACGTAAATTAAGTTTTGATACCTACATAAATGAGTGGATAGCTTTTATTATTTCTAAATGTTTGTGTCGAAATGCTGACTTACAGTTAGGTACTTGATGACTATGTTTCCCCCGACCTAAACAAGGGGTGTAACAAGTTTAAGATATCTGTGTGTATGTCTAACTGACACGATGCCACGTAGCTCACAAACGGGTGAACCGATTAGAATGCGGTTTCTTTAATCGGAAGTCTGTCGAGATTGTTTTTTTATCTATGTTTTGTGTTTTAAGTTTTGAAATCATGTAGTGATTGACTTTATTCCTAATGAGTCAGCCTAGTCACGTCATCAGACGTTTTTTTTAAATAAACGATTCACACAACTTATTATCTATGAAATTGTGTAGGTACCTATTTCAGAACCCACGAGTAAACAAATTGGTTCGATAACTTAAGTTTCAAAGAAGTGTAATGGAGGCAATTTTGATTGAACCACAATGACAAGACCATTTCTATTTCTAATTCTGGATTCTTTGTATTGTTTGTCAATACAAATAGTAGATCAATCAAATGAATTGTAATTTGATGATCCTCCTCCTAGTTCGGTATACCTACTTAAACATTTTATTTTTAAGTAGGTATATGAAAAATGGCGTAAACGTATTGTAAACAATAGTGTATAGGTATATGTGAGTGTGTGTGTGTGTGAGTGTGTGTGTGTGTGTGTGTGTGTGTGTGTGTGTGTGTGTGTGTGTGTGTGTGTGTGTGTGTGTGTGTGTGTGTGTGTGTGTGTGTGTGTGTGTGTGTGTGTGTGTGTGTGTGTGTGTGTGTGTGTGTGTGTGTGTGTGTGTGTGTGTGTGTGTGTGTGTGTGTGTGTGTGTGTGTGTGTGTGTGTGTGTGTGTGTGTGTGTGTGTGTGTGTGTGTGTGTGTGTGTGTGTGTGTGTGTGTGTGTGTGTGTGTGTGTGTGTGTGTGTGTGTGTGTGTGTGTGTGTGTGTGTGTGTGTGTGTGTGTGTGTGTGTGTGTGTGTGTGTGTGTGTGTGTGTGTGTGTGTGTGTGTGTGTGTGTGTGTGTGTGTGTGTGTGTGTGTGTGTGTGTGTGTGTGTGTGTGTGTGTGTGTGTGTGTGTGTGTGTGTGTGTGTGTGTGTGTGTGTGTGTGTGTGTGTGTGTGTGTGTGTGTGTGTGTGTGTGTGTGTGTGTGTGTGTGTGTGTGTGTGTGTGTGTGTGTGTGTGTGTGTGTGTGTGTGTGTGTGTGTGTGTGTGTGTGTGTGTGTGTGTGTGTGTGTGTGTGTGTGTGTGTGTGTGTGTGTGTGTGTGTGTGTGTGTGTGTGTGTGTGTGTGTGTGTGTGTGTGTGTGTGTGTGTGTGTGTGTGTGTGTGTGTGTGTGTGTGTGTGTGTGTGTGTGTGTGTGTGTGTGTGTGTGTGTGTGTGTGTGTGTGTGTGTGTGTGTGTGTGTGTGTGTGTGTGTGTGTGTGTGTGTGTGTGTGTGTGTGTGTGTGTGTGTGTGTGTGTGTGTGTGTGTGTGTGTGTGTGTGTGTGTGTGTGTGTGTGTGTGTGTGTGTGTGTGTGTGTGTGTGTGTGTGTGTGTGTGTGTGTGTGTGTGTGTGTGTGTGTGTGTGTGTGTGTGTGTGTGTGTGTGTGTGTGTGTGTGTGTGTGTGTGTGTGTGTGTTGTGTGTGTGTGTGTGTGTGTGTGTGTGTGTGTGTGTGTGTGTGTGTGTGTGTGTGTGTGTGTGTGTGTGTGTGTGTGTGTGTGTGTGTGTGTGTGTGTGTGTGTGTGTGTGTGTGTGTGTGTGTGTGTGTGTGTGTGTGTGTGTGTGTGTGTGTGTGTGTGTGTGTGTGTGTGTGTGTGTGTGTGTGTGTGTGTGTGTGTGTGTGTGTGTGTGTGTGTGTGCGTGTGCGTGTGCGTGTGCGTGTGCGTGTGCGTGTGCGTGTGCGTGTGCGTGTGCGTGTGCGTGTGCGTGTGCGTGTGCGTGTGCGTGTGCGTGTGCGTGTGCGTGTGCGTGTGCGTGTGCGTGTGCGTGTGCGTGTGCGTGTGCGTGTGCGTGTGCGTGTGCGTGTGCGTGTGCGTGTGCGTGTGTGTGTGTGTGTGTGCGTGTGTGTGTGTGTGTGTGTGTAGATGTAATTATTTTGTCATATATTAAAATGTATAGGTATCTAATTTGTAATTCACAGTGACTTGGTTTTAAACTGTTATGCAGTGTAATTATTATAAATAAATAAATAACTTTGCGCTCTAGAGATGTATCATGCATGATTAGGTAGCAAACGCCATCATCAAATTGGTAATAACTTGATACATTGGGTAATTTAGCTGACCTAAACAATGTTGAATGCGACCTCACGCGATCTGATAACTTCGGTAATTAACGCATTTGATTAACGTTTACAGCCTTTATTAACTGTATATTACAATAACCGTAAATACAAGTAAGCAATCAATGAAGGTTAGGTATGATTAAAAAGGTTTGTTCAGGTTATTAAATAATCAACAAATATCACGCAGCATCTCCCGTTTCCCAAGTTAAAAAACACGTACCCTTAACCGTGTCGCTTTAACGTCATGTTTAAACTGCCATATAAAGGTTTCAAACGAGTGAAAGTGACACGGTATCAAAGTGTTCAGCTACTTATGACCATGAGTTCGGCAGAATTTATGCACATAACCCATATTACCTACCAAGACGAACAATTTCACATTTCAAAACATCGCAAGAGCGATTTTAATCTGCCGCCCAAACCACCATCTAGGTATCGCTAATATGAAGAAATGTCTCTCCCATTTATTCCAATAGATGTCGCTCACAATCACTACATAGGCGATGACGGCGCAGCAATAAATCAGTTAAGCTTCATTGCGTCTGCGCATTTCCATATCTTGCCTTCCAGACTCGAGGCAAATCGTCTGTTTAAGTTAAGGCCATGGGTCAATCTGACACATACAATTTGCAGTCCAATTTATCATAATGCTAGTGTTTCACTCACTAGCTCTAACACGTTAGCACGGGGCGCATGGAAGCGAGCGCGCGAAATACATTGATATCAATAATAACACCACTACTTACTAGGTAGGTGTTGATTGTGCTCCTGAGGGTCTAGTATAAATTTTAACTATACAATACGTTTTCGAACGCGTTAGCGTTTAGTTCCAATTTGTATGACAACGCGTAGTTCCTAATAGTTACCACCAGAGGCGCTGTTCGCGTTGCCATACAAATTGAAACTAAACGCAAACGCGTTCGAAAACGTATTGTATGGTTAAAACTTATACTAGACCCTCTGGTGGTAAGTAAGAGCTTCCGAGGACGCGCTGTTTTGAGAATGAGGGGCATGCATTCGTCTGCAGATGTCGACATAACCGTCAAATAACTAAAAGGTTAGCATAACGCATGTGGCTCCTTTGGAACTGCAAGATTACATAGGATGCTGCATCTGCTTACATCAGTGGCCCAATTTACGAAGCTACCAGTTACAGTTTTACAAGTGTACATGCCGCACAGAGGCGCTTGGCCAATAGGGAACATTAAAAGAAAGAAAGAAAGAAAAAAAACATTTATTCGTGACAAAAGAAATACATAAAACAAACTGCAGACACATACGCACATACACATTTGCCACGAAATGGTCACAACTCAGCTACATGCTATATTACTGCAATGGTATTCCACCAGAGGCAGCACACTGGCAGCAGTATAGGAATATAGGGATTCACACACGCATACACAATTTTTTTTTTCATTTTTTTTTTTTTATATTTGCGGACAATCTTACACAAATCAACCTAGTCCCAAACTAAGCAAAGCTTGTACTATGGGTACTAGACGACGATATAGATACTTATATAGAGAAATAAATACTTAAATACATAGAAAACATCCATGACTCAAAAACAAATATTCGTGCTCATCACACAAATAAATGCCCTTACCGGGATTCGAACCCAGGACCTCTTGCTTCGTAGGCAGGGTCACTATCAACTAGGCTAAAGCGGTCGTTGATTGTCAAATGAGTGACAAGGATGCTTGCATAGACAATACCGCAAGTGGGAACGAATACTATGTCAACACTGCTAGTGTCGCCACCTACGAAGAGTTTTGCGTAATGTTCCCTATTGCGATTGGCCATTTGACCTATTTTGCTTGTTTAGACTTGAAACGGTCGGTGTGCTAGTTTGCAACCGCCATGGTATAAACATTGGAATTACAAACGTTAGTGTCAGATGAACCTCCAAAGCACAAGTTGATGTTACACACGTGGCGAATTTACTATGGGCGCTAATGTTCCTGGCTATGTGCCAGCCCTGTCAAGACACCGTCCTTGTTATGTTGTCTGTGGCGGAAATCGGTGTTTCACTAATCTATACTGTACTATATGATTGAGGAGAATAGTTCCATGGTTTGAAACTAGAGTGCGCTGCTTGTTACGAAAACGAACTCTTAAGTGGGAATTGAGATCTTTTTTTGGGGAAATGTATTTACGCATCCCGCCGGTTAGTCTTAGTCCGTCATACCCACCCCGGTCCCCACCAGAGCGGGTATGACGGACTAACCGCAGTAAGAATTGAGAATTGATAAAGGGTCATACGGGCGTCACGTCATCTTCTTCTTAGTCAATCCCTCATGACTGAGGATCGTGACCACATGCTATAGCCCTCCATGCAGTTCGGTTTCTCGTCAAGCGGACTGCACCGGAAAGACTGCATTTTGCAGCCCTCTTAATTACGACGACGAAGAGGACGAGGGTAATAAGAGTCAAAAACATAAGACGTCTTTCCTGTGGCCAATAGTTAAGGGCTTACGTGCAAGAATAAAAGGTATACATTATATGTAGGTACCTGGAAAGGGCTATGTTGGGAGTTTCTCTGCGTGATCGCATCAGAAATGCGGCTATCCGCAGCAGAACCAATGTAACCGATATAGCCCTCCAAATCGCTAAACTTAAGTGGCATTGGACGGGGCACGTTGCACGTAGAACCGATGGCCGTTGGGGCGGAAAGGTTTTCGGGTGGCGACCTGGTGAAGGTCGCGGGAGTCCGCTGGATGCGGGTGGCGCAGGACCGGTCACTTTGGCACTCTTTGGGGGAGGCCTATGTCCAGCAGTGGACGTCTTTCGGCTAATATGATGATGATGATGAGGTACCTATATAAGATGAGACGCCGTGTTCGCGGATTGAATGTCCAACCAAAAATTAGGCTTTATAGCGATGTCTACAAGAAAGATGCGAATCTAAATCCCTGAATGCTGACAGTAGTAATTGTATTTGATATTTTAATACTTTCTCCGTTCTTTATTGACAACTGTAATAAGCAGCCAGTAATTTGCTACTTGAAATGCTGAAACGTGCCAAGCATATGTAACGTGAGATGTATGTTCAAAATTATTGCGTCTCGTTGTCTCCCATAATATATCTAATTTACTTGAGCCCTGGCTCGTTTCGTACTACCTACAATTTTATCAAGTCAGCCTAACTTTTTTCATTAATCATTATAGAACAATAAAAAAAATGGTACGATCTGAAAATTCATTTTCACATCATTGATATAAAATTTTAACTTATAGACAAACATGCTCTCGCTCCCGTTCAAGCCCAAATATTGAAAATCGTGACGTGAATGTACTTACCTACCATTGATTTAGTATATGTAACTAGATACACAATCAGCCGAAAAAAATGGCAGTCCAAAAGAACCGGCTGATGGAATTGGCCGGCTCTTTTGCGTTTAGTCTGGTTTCGACCGTGAGACTTGTTGGTTGTCAGATATGTCTAAATGTTCAGTCAAAAACTGCGCAAATACCAACAATAAAACAAGAAAAAAAGATGGGATATATTTATTCTAGTAAGTTCTCTTGATAACGTAACGAAATTTGGGTAAACTCGTTGTAATTAAATTGTTTTAAACATGTTTTAAATAATTAGTTTGGTTAAGGAGTCGGTATTAGATACTTTTTTTATGACGTTGTTACCCACGTTATATGGTTTTCATATTTAAGATTTCCAAGAAATCCTCAGCGACATGCAAAATGGGTTGCAGTCATAGCACGCGACAGTCGAGACGATTTATTTAAACCAAACGACTTTAAAATAAAAAGCGAAGTAAAACATCAATATGTACTCATCTGTGAGCTGTAAATTTGGTACACGATATAAAATAAATGTACAGATCTTTAAGAAATATTCCATTAAGGACACACCCGTTTAGCGGACATGATTGTAACACCGAAAAAACTTTCTATTCTAATCTATCCGCGCGTCGTTTGTTCGACTCATTTTCCTGCTTCTGATAATATATACGACAAAAAATGGATTAAACAGCCAACTAAAACTGCCACATCTGTCATGGAAAGAAATGGATTAAACATACATATTTTAATTTCAATTCTTTCCAATAATTGGTCAGGCAAAATTAATTAGTTTATATGGATCCAGTTTATAAAACAAACAAAATGCAGCAAAAACAAGTTTTGTATGAAAAACTTAAATTTGCTGTATTTTTTTTATTATGGTACTGAAGCTACATAAACTAATTAAAGACCTGGACGGTATTCTTAGTACAAAGTTTTAGAGCAAACTAGCAAGTCGTTTTCAAATGAGAGCGTAACTACATTTGTATGGAGAATTGAGCTTACTGCGGACTCTTAATTTACTATAATATAATTGTATAATCCAATATCAACACATCATTTGGAAATTTGAAACCGTTTAATCCCCACTTGTAAAATAAAGATACCTGATTTATTTGTGATATTGGTATTTCTGTCTAAATTCCTACATAAAATATTGTTAAAATAATTTTATAACGCGACTCATTCATTCGCTATTTATTTTTGACGTGAGCAGTTAAGTCACATTATGATAAAATCTCAATAAACTAAAAAGTATTTTATCTGTTGATGTTGATTTGCTAATATGGTGCTTAAAGTCTAAAAAAACAGTTATTTTTTTATGAAACATATATTTTGATGCAGGTTATAAGTTAACGCTATTAGCAACTACTGAAATATAGCTAGGGTTGTCATTTTGGGGCACATTTCTAGACATTTTTGTTCGGCATTGTGAGTCTATTTACTTTATGGTACGTCAATGTTACCTACCTACAACAAAATGTAAACGGGAGTTAAAAACGTTATAAAATAATGTACTTTAAAGGTACGAAACGAACCATTATTACTTTGAGGCAAATAATGATTCCTAATCACATACCTATTTGGTAAAAACATCGTGTGTTTTGTCCACCAATAGCTGCATAATACCTTTTTCTACTCCTGTACCGTTATCTGTCATTTATATAGGCTGTGGCTCAAATACAATGACACCACTAATAAGTCGTCGAAAAACTCTATGCTCTATGGCCCAAAAACGCACTGTTTAGCGTACTTTTTTGGTTCATAAATTTTTCATAAAAGCACTGTTTAACTTTTTTTAATCGGCCGCTATATTGCAGTGTGTAGTCTGCTATTTATTTAAAATTTGTCGTAAAAAAAGTATTGTATGCAACGGTGCATAACTGGTCTAAAAACGCTCGTGGCGTCTTTAATTAATAATAATAATTAATCTTTAACGCAACCCACGCCACTCGCATTTTAAGACTCTTCTTATACAACAGTTGCATAATAGTAGTTTATGCAATCGTTATATAATGTATGCTTTTTAAGTCGAGTACCACGTTTTAAGGTACGAGACTTAAAAGCTAATTATATAACTATTGTATACAATACTTTTTCTACGAGTCAACGGAAAGAATAATTTATTAAACAAACTTGGTATCTATTGAAAATCGCCCTGCTGAAATGAAGCGCAGCGAGCTTAGTATCTTTGCGCGTTGATGTCTTCACAGTTATCTTATACAGCTCCTGGATTAATAAGATGACTGCTGGCGGTCATCTTATGAAACCATACGAGTTCCGTGACGAGCTCGTGGAGCTGCAGGATTAAAAAGTATGTGATCTTAGTTTCGTGTACGAAATCTTAATTCAAAGATTAAAGGCGACGAGTAGAAAAAATACTATTACGGACCTACCGAAATGAATATAACCTGCTATTCACTTATAGCAACCCGCAAATAAATATAAACGTTGCATATTATAAGCGTATTTCTTGCGTTTTACTCTGAATGTTTAGTGGCCACATTAATGATACATACATATAGGCAGACTACGTTAATATACGTTATGGAAGCCCGGCTTCGCACATTTCTGGAGGACTTCACCCTTACTAAAAAAATATATTCGCATATCTCGGCATTCATTATATTTTCATTGCAATAGAGTTGACGTCAAGACGCTTTGTCAATGAATAAAAAATGTGTAAAACTGTCTATTTGATACGTACCTACCAAACACAATTCTATACAAAAAAACCTGACCTATATTCAGAACGCTCATCTTATCTAATAATCATAAAGTATATATCGTTATATAATCTGTGTCTAAGGTATAATCACAATATGCCTTTCGACTACATCGAAAGCAAACGTTGTAAATAAGTTTTTCGCTGGAAAACGAATGTAGCCACGATATACGCAGAACTTCCTTCCTTTCACTGATTAATGTTGTTGTTTGGCCAGCAAACCTATGTACAGTAATTAGATACAATAGCGTGATGTGTAAAACTATAGGTACGTGTAATAAACAGTTAAAACTGTTGCAGACAACTTTGTATGTACATAACATATAGCTTTCCGGACTAAAACATAAAGGCTTGAGCGACTAACTAATTATTTTAAGTATCTTGCAAGATTGTTGTTTTCCTGCTATTAAGAATTCTAATTTTACGACGAGTTTAGGGTACAGTCAAGTGTAAAAATATGGATGAATACAACTTACTGATATATATTTAACGGCCTCCGTAGCCCAGTGGGTAGTGACTCTGCCTACGAAGCTGGAGGTCCCGGGTTCGAATCCCGGTCGGGGCATTTACTTATTGGTGTGTTTATCACGAATATTTGTTCCTGAGTTATGGATCTTACATATGTATATAAGTATCTATATGTATTTATCTATTATATATATCGTCGCCTAGTACCCACAATACAAGCCTTATTGAGCTTACCGTGGGCCTAGGTTGATTTGTGTAAGATTGTCCCGTAATATTTATTTATTTATATGTCCCATCGCTCTTATACAAATACAAAATAATTTATTCAGTAACTTAAATGATTTATAAAAATGCAGGTTGGTGTCTCTTTTTAAGCATACCAAGACACTTGTGATAAGAGACACCGCTAACCTTATGTCACCGGATTCAGGTTTTGGTACACATTTATGAGAGGATTAAATGAATACATATTTCTGCACTTGACTGTACTTTTCAGATAATCCAAATGCCATTCATTAGCTGTAATACAATTTAATAATGGCTTATGCATCGTCTTACGTATCGCCATCTAGCGCGATTCTTTTGTACTTCTACTGCGTCTGATGTATAAAGGACAGAACAACGTGGAACAACGCCCTCTCTTATTGACGTAAGAGTAATGGAATGTATTTTCAGTTTCACTCATATTTAGTGATTAGTGATTACCTACTCTGACTCGCGCAATCAATGTCACGCAATATAATGTCAGTTATTGATGAATGAATGACTTGATTCAGTAGGTCGTACGAGAGCGGTAGTCTATCATGATTTAAGTAGTTTAAAGAGTTGCTTGAAAACAAAACTTACGGCTATATCTGATCATACCTACTGCTCAATAGTGTTTATTGAATGAGCGAGCGAAGCGAGCGAAGTTCTCCGTTTCTGCTTGGGCCAAAATTATTTAGTTTGTCTGGATGTCCAGCTGTTCTCCTCTACAAGTCGCATTTCTCAATCGAATCTCGTGAAAATTTGTGAGCAGGTTAGCTAGTTACGTACATATTCAGTTTTTGTTTATTTCGTTTTTTATAAAAAATATTTTTTTATGAACCTGCGGAAACGGAGAACTTCGTTCGCTTCGCTCGCTTGATCGATAAAATAAAATACTCGTGCAGACTTTTAATGTATGTCAAAGGCCTAAATCACACTGCGCGGCCTGCAGTGGCGGTCAATAGTAAATTTGACAGCTAATGACAAGTGTCTTGCATGCCTAAACCGGGTGACAACAATCCTTCATCAATCAATCATTTTCGTTTTTATAATGTGTTCTAATAATTCTAGGAACGCACGGAGGGGTGCGGCGCCGCGGCTGCATGCGGTCAAGAAGATTGAAATTTTGTATCACGATGTAGCAGCGCTCCGCGCGGAGTTACGGCATCGTGTGTCCGCTCTAGACGGATTACCTACACCGTGATACAACATTTCAATCAGCTCGGCCGCGTGCCACCGCGATGGGTGCACTGGTTCCTCGCCCATACTAAAGGCCGAAACGCACTGAACTGCACTTTAACTTGAACATTACAACCGCTACCGCCTCCACGCCGCACCGCACCGCGCCGCCACCGCTGTCAGTGCGTTTCCAGCTTAAGGTGCATCGAAATACAAAACATGTGATACTGCCAAATTTATTCGTTTAGACTATTTAATCGAATACACCAACCCATTTTAATGAAAATAACTTCGTTTATCTTTATTTGCTTCATATATCGTGTTTCTAGGAAGTTTCTAGGAAGATAAAATCAACTGGGAGAATAGGAATATGTTTTAAAAGTCAACATGTAGGGTCATTTCGCCGGTTAGCGACCACTTAGCTGAGTTGGTGAACTGAAAACATATTTTCTCGTTTTTTTAGTTAATTCCTATTTCATAACTACAAACAATAATGCATACGGCTACCTGTTTCAATAGGCTCTGTAGAATTGATGTTATCTTCAATTGAAAAAACCATGTTCTTCAGGTGGTCGCTAACCGGAGGTGGTCGCGTAACCGGCGAAATGACCCTAAATGACGTACAAAAATGTTTGTACTTGCGTAGCAGCTAACTTACAACAATATAAACCAGTATTTTAAACATGTTTACATGACAAATAATTGTACTTACCTTGGGTCTGAATATCCATTACAAAAAAAGGTCAAGGGAATAATTCCAAAATATAGGAAAAACAACACGTGGTAATTGCGTCAGTCTTAGAATAATAACGCATAGAAGGATAGTTTCATACGGCCGACGCGCCAAGCGTGAGGCATAAAATGGATTCGTGTAGTTGCGATCAACTCGTATTCACACGCGCCAATACGCACACAAACGCACCAATTTTGTTCTACCGATTGGCGTACTGGGCCATTTATGGCCGAGTTTTAGTGGCCTCACCGTTGCGCGTGAACTGCGTTTCTATGCGTTATTATTCTAAGGCGTTAAGGCGATCGCAGTCTGCTGATGCTTTCACTTTGGATGCCGATATTGGAATGAAATGAGTAAGCTAATTGCACTTAATTTATGTGTTATTGTAGTCTAGACTTAGTAGCTCCTTTAACGATGTGTCACGTTCTGATTATTAATACTTCGAAATTTGATTATTGACTTATAGGGGGAACCAGTGTGGGCGGCGCAACATCGCCTCGTCATTTAATTACCCAATTAGACAAGGCGTGTTGCTCAGAGATAACAGTGTTGCCACATAACCTTACGGGATAAGATGCTGTTGAGAACGTTTTATGGCCTAATGAGGCTTAACTTGAAATCCTAATGTGCCTGCTTTGGCATTACTGTTCTGCTGTATGCATGTTATAGTAAAGAGCTACCGGATATTATTGGTAATTCGTTTTTCCTTCTCCAAACTTAGAAAGTTATGTTAGAGAGAAATAAATCTACCGGATACCTGATATTCAACAATACTCACATGCAATAAAACAACTAAAACACAAAACAAAAATATATAGATATGTTTCAAGGCCACCATTGCCTCTACGTGTGATTCCCACTACTAAGCGGAAAAATCCTGCCACACGCTACGGCATAGTTGCTTGGTCTCGAATGGGCTAGTTAACCCATTCAGGGCCCATGACGACACACATGCGTCAGTGTGCTACGAGCGCTTTTCGCTACATACGTAGTTTAAGCTGCTACGGACTACGGCGTAGCGCTACGAGCGTAGCGTGGCTGTGAATGGGTTAATTTAAGACATAATGCGTTAATGTAACAATATTTTTTTAACTTTATAGATAACATCCAGATAATCTATATAATAACCAGTTAAACTGCACTTTACAGTAATTGATTAAGCGCATTACTAGTAACATAACATAGGTTAAGGCAATAGTCGTAGAGGTTGCTACGAAAGGCACAGTAGCTACGCCGTCGTAGCACGATGCTCGTAGCATTTTATCCAAGCAGAAACTGCAGCGGCGCTACCACGAACTTCAAATCTTCAAAGTACCATAAACCATAAGTGCGATAGAGACGGAGATATACGAAGTTCGAGATTCGAAGTTCGTGGTTATAACTCAGGCATTGGGGGTCAATTCTCGATATCTCGATGCGTTCAAATGAAATTAACTCGTTCGAGGCAAGTTCGAACCGCCCCCGAACCGCATCTCGCGCCAATCAGGAAGCACTCATCTAAATTTAGGCGCGCAGTAAATAATCTATCCTTACAGTACCGGTCAAAAGTTTAAGTTCACCCTTTGTTTTTGGTACAAATTTGTACTTTTGTGCGATAATGTTTTGCAGTTCAGATGTCGAAAATTGTTTCCAACTGATTCGTTATTGTTTACAGAGATGTGTTGGATTAGTCAGACACAATTTACGTAGATTTCTAAACAACTGATTCCCTAAAAACCAACATTGTATATGATCATTGTACGTTTTAAGTGGCTAGCCTTTGCCGTCATTCCTATAAGATTTTAGGGAATGCGTTGTTTAGAAATGTACGTGAATTGTGTTTGACTAATTAATCAAATCTCTGGAAACAATAACGGATCAGTTGGAAACAATTTTCGGCCTCGGAACTGCAAAAAAATATTGTCCAAAAGTAGGTACTCATTTGTACCTAAAACAAAGAGTGAACTTAAACTTTTGACCGGTAGTGTAAATGACAGTTGACACACAGCTGACCACTTACCGATACCACACCGACCGCAACGCTAAAGTCGCCAAATGCGGAAGTGGTTTTAAAGTTTTTTCTTTGTCTGCCTTTGTATCGATAATCACTTGAACGATCTTTTTATCGGTGCGCTCGGCAGGGCTGGGCTTGGCTTCCGTTTCCGGTTGGCCAGTAATGGATGGTTTTATCGTTTCCGTAGGCCTTAACATGGTTTTAAATAGCATTGAAAAAGTATTACAGAATTATACTTTACAAAATAAATCATCATACATCATGTAGTTGTATACGTGCCTAGTTAAGTATATTCGGAAATGTACTTTTTAAAACATTTGCTCAAAAAGTGGTACTTTTTGTTGCGTCGTGCGGATGTCGTGCGGAAGGTTGGATTTTTCAGACTTGTGCTTTTTACTTTTCCGTCCACGTTTTTCCAAGCAATACAGCGAACTAAAGAGTTGAATGATCAATCACTTTATTTGTTTTTTGATTGCGTCATTTGGCATTCAAACGACACTATGAAATGAAATGAAAGCATTTATTTCGGACACACATCCATATTATGTTAGTAAAAAACTTATACTACTTTACTTATCATTACTAATGTTAGTGGAAAGTATAATTATAGTTGGCATACACATGCATGGACATCCAGTGAACTAGAATAGGGCTGTCCATCCACCCGGCGATCACCCTCAGGAGAGCGTTGGCGCTGCCCCGTACGCGCTCGGCCAAGGATGCTTGCCGCTTGCGCAGCACAGCTTGGAAACCGTCGGTGCTCCACGCGGCGAACATCCCTGACGCGCTGCAGCGCCAGGGCAGCCCCAACAACCCCCTGAAGGCGTTATTGTACTGGACGCGCAGAGCACTGAGGGTCTTTTTGGTGTAGTTGCTCCACAGGTTGCACGTGTATAGATTTTGGCAGTAAGCTTTAAACAGTGTTATCTTCACCTCGCGCGAACAGCGTGCAAACCTGCGTGATAGCATATTACTCCTAACCGACAGTGCTCTGCGTTCCTTTTCTATGTCGACATCGTCTTTGAGGGTGTCTGTGACCCAATGTCCCAAATATCATCATCGGAACTATACTCTAATATATTTAAAATATAAAAAGAAAACATATTTTTTACTATTTAAAAGGCTATATAATATAAAAATATCCTTCTGGGTCACCATCGACGCAAAGCTTAAAGCTCCAACGACGGGGGCTGCTACGCCTTTGGATGAGACCTACACGCTACCCACCCACACGGGTGCCACCCATGCTAGCTTCGCCACTGAATGCAATGATCTTAATTTAAATACAAACAATAGATTTAATATAACACCGAACGATACATGAAAAATTGTATCCCACGGGCCTGTACGCAGCAGTAAATTCGGCAGCTCATATGATCCGTTGGGCTGTATGTTAGTATGTTTACGAGACTTGATGAAAGCGATCGGCGGCGCAAGCGATGAGTAAATAGTCGCATCAAAGACTATTAAAAAAAACACTTCTACGGCTGATTTCACAGCTTGTACCTAATTTCAAATGTTACAAGTTGTGTAACTGCAAGCCATAACAACGGAAGACTGTTTCTAATCACAGTCGTAGCCTAGGAGGGTTTGGGGGTTCATACCCCCACGAAATGTTCAAAATATTACATTAACCTGAATATTAGTGTCATTTTATGCATATTTTTGTTTTTTTATTTTATTGAACCCAAGAATTTGAACCCCCCGAAATTAAAACCTGGCCCCGTGTTTCTAATAAATAATAGGGACTCAAAAGAGGCTTCTGCTTGTATAACAACTTACAAGTTGTTGTAAATTGGGACCCTAGAATGATTTATTTATTTAATCGTATGACGAACAGGATGAAACAGTAACAAATATACATATTCAACTATAAATTAATATAGAATGATAATATTGTTTTTATCAATAAATTAATTGAATTTAATTTAATATTTTTGACGACCACTTTAGCCTAGTTGGTAGTGACCCTGCTTAGAAAGCAAGAGGTCCTGGGTTCGAATCCCGGTAAGGGCATTTATTTGTGTGTTGAGCACGAATATTTGTTCCTGAGTCATGGATGTTTTATATGTATTCAAGTATTTATTTCTCTATATAAGTATCTATATCGTCGTCTAGTACCCATAGTACAAGCTTTGCTTAGTTTGGGACTAGGTTGATTTGTGTAAGATTGTCCGCAAAATATTTATTTATTTAAATATGAGATGCACTCTCGGCCAAAGCCAGAGTCGACCACCTTAAAGGCGCATTTTGGATCCACCCGTATAGCATTGCAAGCGATTCTGTTTTGAATCGGGTCGACTCTGGCTTTGGTCGATGGTACTTAGTAAACTTATCCCTCAATTGTGTACCAGTTAGGACCGTATAATCACTGTACGTATTTCTACGAATATCGATTCATTGTTATCACAATCAGTTTCAGCATGTGATAGGGCTCTCTTCGAGTAGGGACGCCATTTGTCGGTCCTGAGCTAGTTTTATCCACGAGTACGTGCGGTCTTCCTGATATCTTAACAAAGCTAACTTAAAAATTTGTACTAGTGGTAGGCATGTGGCTGTCAAGCGGCGGTCGTGGGTTCAAATTCGTACCCATGAGTTTTTCGGAACTTATGTACCTACGGAATGTTTACCGTTAGCTTTTCGGTGAAGGAAAACATCGTGAGGAAACCGGCCTAATTCTAATAAGGTCTAGTTTTCCCTCTGGGTTGGAAGGTCAGATGCTTTCGTAAAACTAGTTAGTGCCTATGCCAAATCTTGGGATTGGGTGTCAAAGCGGACCCCGGGCTCCTTTAGGGGCACAACCGGGAATAACGCTAGGAGGACGATGAGTTAATGTCTCTTATGGCATGTATACACTTTGATATATCTATATAGTATATATCTAAGCGTAAAGATGGCCTTAAGGTCATTTTTGCTGAAGCAAAAAAAAACTTACCTTACTTTCATACCTACTTAATAAATAGTATTAGTCATAATAGGTAGGTATACCTACAAAAAAATATCTTTTTGGATCAAACAAAAAATCTCGTAACTTGGACCGTCCTGAGTGCCACTTCTCTAGGAGAGTGTTGTGTACTTGATTCGAGCGCCAAAGGCACTTAACAGTATTGGTTTTCGGGTCAAAAATGGCTCGTAACGGTTGATTGGGGCTCTGTCCTAATAAATACCGCTAAACACTGGAAATGTGCTTCTCCGTTCGAAATTAATATACGTACTCTCACTACTCTCAGCTTCTTATTGCCGTGGCTGGCAATTTATGGCAACGATTTTGACGGGACCGGGCCTCCTGGGGGCCTAAAATGGTTGCCATTTTATCACTTATCGTCGTGGATAAGACATCCGTCAAACTCGCACTCGCATACTCGTCAGAACGTAATGGATGTCTTATCACGTGTCATCCGCATTTGTTAAGCCTCTCACAGACTTCGGCAGCGGCCGCGTTGGCTACCAGTTGTATACTATGATAATCCTATCAATGATTCAGACACTTCGATTCACGATCACAATCACAGACGATTCAGAGGCCTTCATCCTACATCATAGTCACCGCCAACGCGACCGCCACCGCAGGCCGCGCCAGTCTGTGAGAGGCTTTATCCGGTAACAGACTGACGGCAATTCGGATGGCAGTTGTTGACACAGTATTATGTACACACATACTACCACAGCGATAAGTGATAAAATTGCAACCATCTTAAGTCCGCGGGATTCGAATAACAAAGTAGTATTTGTATGATATTTGATTCTGAGTCTTTATTAATATTTACTAGGCGTTTTTCCGCAAGTCGACATCCGTTGTGCCTATTTTGCGTGAAACGTCGATGTGGCGCTACTCTATTTATTTATTTTAATACTAGCTTTTGCCCGCGACTTCGTCCGCGCGGAACTCGTTTATATCGTAACTTTCTCCCCCCTTTTCACCCCCTTAGGTGATGAATTTCCAGATAAAAAGTATCTTTAGCAAGGACTCTTCGGGAAGGCCCCGGAATTCAAAGTATCTCTATACCAAATTTCATCTCAATCGGTTCAGCGGTTTAAGCATGAAAAGGTAACAGACAGACAGAGTTACTTTCGCATTTGTAATATTAGTATGGATTGTATGAAGGAAAGGGTATCGATGCATGTAGGCTTTTTTCAGTATAATTTTGCATATTTTCATATCACACGGCCGTAAGGACCTTTTCTACTAAACCGTAGGATTAAATTAACTGACTTGTAATTTAAACATTTTATATGTTACATCTAATAGTTTTCAAAATAGCCATAATCAAACGTCTTTTTTACCCCGTTTTAGAAAACATCTTCAAAACTAAGGCCGCCATAAGGTACCTTTACCCTTGGAACGTCAATTTACTTATGTAATGTTAATGTTCCTATTCCCCAGGACTCCCAACTACCGCTATACCGTAAATGGGTTCCATCCAAATTTTCACCGCCAATTGACCCCCTTAGAGGATGATTTCTGGAATAGAAACTATTATTATCCTTTTCCAGGACTCATACTATCGTTCAACCAAATTTTATCAAAATGTGTCACAAACAAATTTCCACCTCCAATTACACCCCCTTAGGGGATGATTTTCGGGATAAAACTATCCTATGTCCTTCCTTATCTATCGCTATACCGTAAATGGGTTCAATCCAAATGTTCATCCACCATTTCTCACCCCCTTAGGGGATGATTTCCTCCTTTTATGTTCTTTTATGTAAAATTCTATGTTCTTTCCTAGGACTCTACCTCTCTCTATACCAAATTTCATCTAAATGGGTTCTATCCAAATCTTCAACCCTCATTTCACCACCTCAGGGAATGATTTTTCGGGATAAAAACTATGCATTGTCCTTCCCTAGGACTCCTACTATCTATTTACCAAATTTCATCTAAATGGGTTTTATCCAAATTTTCACCCCCTATTTTATCCCTGAGAGGATGATTTTTGGGATTAAAACTATCCGTTGTCATATTCCGGGACTCAAACTATCTTTCAACCAAATTTCATCAAAATGGGTCACAAACAAATTTTCACCCCCAATTACACCCCCTTATGGGATGATTTTCAGGAGTAAACTATCCTATGTCCTTCCCCAAGACTCCAACTCGCTATACCGTAAATGGGTTCCATCCAAATTTTCATACCCCATTTCACCCCCTTAGGAGATGATTTCTGGACTTAAATTATGTTAAGTCCTTCCCCAGGACTCTGAACTATCTCCATACCAAATTTCATCTAAATCGGTTCTATCCAAATTTTTACCCCTCATTTCACCCCCTCAGGAGATCATTTAGGATAAAAACTATGCATTGTCCTTCCCTGGGACTCCTTCTATCTCTATACCAAATTTGAACTAAATGGGATTTATCCACATTTTCATCCCTATTTCATCCCCTTGGGGGATGATTTTCGGGATTCAAACTATCCATAGTCATCCTCCGGGACTCAAACTATATTTATACCAAATTTGATCTAAACGGAGTCCATCCAAAATTTCACCCCCCATTTCACCCCCTCAGGGAAAGATTTCCGGAATAAAAACTATCCAATGTCCTTCCCCAGAACTTAAACTACCTCTTAACCAAATTTCATCAAAATGGGTTACATCCAATTTTTTACCCCCCATTTTACCCCCTAAAAGGAAGATTTTCGGGATGAAACCTATTCTTTAACCTTTTCCGGGACTCAAACTAATCATATACTAAATTTCATCTAAATCGGTGCAGCGGTTTAAGTAGCTCCATACAAATTTCCACCCCCCATTTCATCCCCTTAAGGGTTGATTTCCAGGATAAAAACTACCCTAAGTCCTTTCCCAGGACACAAACTATCTCTGTGCCAAATTTCATCTTAATCGGTTAAGCCGTTTTCACGTGATGCGCGGTCACATAAACAGACAAACAGATAAACAGACAAACAGACAAAAATTCTAAAAACTGTTGGAACGTGTTCTGTTATCGATTCTAAGTATCCCTAGCCAATTTTTTTTCGAATATCTTCCATGTACAGACTTTCGACCCTCTTCAGCTTTATTATATGTATAGATAGATAGAAGTACAGTGTTTTACCTACTTAAAATTAAACACTGCCCCACAAAACTGTAGTGACAGTTTGACTGTGGGAGCGGCAGTCTCTAGGTAAGGCATTTATTAACAAAAATATTTAGTTATTCATTAGTAACAGTAGTAGTAGGTATATCTGATTATTATATAAGTACATCTAGGTAATGCTTTTTTAACAGTATTTTAAATTTATTCCTATTTTTTTCACGTCTAATGGCTTCGGGCAAATTATTGAGTAGGTATGGGATACGCTTTTTGAGAGTTCTGTCCCCATAGTAATTATTTTTTCTCCAACTTACTCGGAAATGTTTCCATTAATGGAGTAAAAACACACCTCGAAGTTTATCGTTATATGCATTGATGAGATAATAAATTAAAAAAAATGGAAATACTTCCCGGACATGCCCGGGAAGTAAATATTATTGTGCAGGTTACTTACTTTTAATTTCATGCAAGACTACAAATTCACCATACAGCCAATTGTCCAATAGTCACGTACAAAAACCGACATAGATAGAATAATAATTGTGTCCAAATCATAAGACAGTTTTTTTAGACTTAATTATTTTCTCGGACTGATAAATATTTTGTAACAAATGTATAGTTTTTTTAAATGTCTAATGCGTTTAGGGATTGTCGATTTAACTAAATGTAATAATGCCTATATTTATATTTACTAATACTATAAGTTTTCTTTTATTTATTTTCATTGCTATGTTTTATGTGGAATCAAATATACAATTCGGACCCAATACTTTAAACTTTAATATCCTTAAAAAAAAATTAGGCGGGAAACTGGAATTCATTTTGTCAAAGATTTTCTGCCGTGTTATTTTTACGAAAATAAAATGAGTTCTACAAATAGTGACGAAGATATCCCAATGGGTACACCACCAGAATTAGCAGCAGAGGCAAAGTTGGCGAGAGCTAACTTGCTTCCGCCTAAATCCGAAGAAAAATATTTAAGAACGTTCGCAAATTTCAATTCCTGGCGAAAGAAGAAAAATACCAGTTCGTTGTCGGAAAATGTTATTTTGGCGTATTTTAACGAACTTGCAAAAGATAAAAAACCTTCTACTCTGTGGGCAATGTACTCAATGCTGAAAAGTACTATACAACTAAAATATAATATAAACATTAAGAACTACGCGAACTTATTGTCATTTTTGAAACGGAAATCATCCGGTTTCAAAAGCAAGAAATCGAAGATTCTTACCAATGAGGATATCACAATATTCTTAAATGAAGCTCCAGATGAGATTTTCCTAGCAATAAAGGTAAACATAATATTGTATAACTGACTTAATAAATATAACCTTTTAAGATTTTGTTTTATTTCCTCGCATATTTGGAGAAAAGCAGTATACAGGCCTCGGCAGGAATGTCATTTCGTGGATTCGTATCTATTGAAGGACTCGGCTATGCCTCGTCCTTCAAAACCATACTCATCCACGAAATGACTTTTCCCGGCCTCTGCAGTAATATACTAATCCTAGGAACGAATAGTTTACCAGCCGCCATAGCCTTGGTGTTATAGGTATGATCAATAGGTTTTAATGAAGAATACTCTGAGTTATGTTCCAGACAGCCATGGTTATTATTATTAGTAGCAAGTAGATACTTATGTTTCATGCTTACCGGTAATATTCTACAGATTTTAAATAGTTGACGATAGTTACCTTTACATTTGTGTTTAATTTTTTTCGAATCTAACCAATCCAGCTTGTCTAGAAAGTTGGTGAGTGCCTTGGTGTTGATGACTGCGTCCCGTAGTATGTTTGGAGAACCTAGGTGCTTTATTCTGTATACTTCTACCTGCTTGCTCGTCTGCTATATACCGGCACATAACACAAGCCTTATTGTTATTGCTCACTATGGGGCAAGTTCGTAAAATTGTCTCCTAAAATGTATTTAGAAAATGGTGCCAAATATTTTTGACCACCAAAGGAGCATTAGTAACGTTAGGATTGCGTGCGATTTAAATGTCATCCGTTTGCGTTAGTAGCTCGCATTTCGGCGCGATGTAGCGATAACATTAGTAAAGGTTTATCGGAATAGCTCGCTTACTTTAAAGTTCAACTGCCACATAAAAACAATATAAATCGCAAGATAAAAGAGCGTACGTTTTATAGCACTTGTAGGCTTAAGTATACGTACCCTGTCATTAGCTAGCTAATAAATGTTTGTAGCGTTAAGCCTTTAACGATTTTCATTAGATTTTTTTTAAATTAGGCTCTCAGTCGGGTTGAATTTCATTTGTATGTTATACGATACGTTTTTAGATTATAACTCGATTTTATTATTATACCTAATCAATTGTAGCATTACTATTTACTGAAATAGTCTTAGGCCCTAATTCATAAACGTTCACCAAACCTACTTTAGCTAAAATGCCGTTAAAATTAGTTTGTCTGTCCCGGTCAGTGTGACATTTGTGTTTGTGAGAAAGGAACCAAACACATTTTACTTAATAGAAGTGTCTTGTTTCAATAATAAGGTTCTTGTCCCAGTAGAATAATACAAATACCTACAGTGTGTGTGTGTGTGTGTGTGTGTGTGTGTGTGTGTGTTTGACGTCAGATCATTTTAGATAAGTAAAGACCATAAAGCTAAGCACTTCACAAACACTGGATCCCAAAAGATGTTTCTTATTTTGCTGACACTTCCCACATTTATCAATGGTCCTCGTCAAATTCATTTCACGAGCCATAGACTAACAACCAAGCTGTAAAGTAATCAGAACCGTGTCCACAAACCCATAAACACGAAGGTCATAAACATAATCTTTTCCCGCGGAATGCTCAATAAAGACAGCCATCGAGTATAATGCGGATCATTAGATTTGTCATGAAAAATGACATTATTAGTCGGGCTATAAAATATACGGACACGATTGCTGACAGTAAAATGTATGGATTTTACTGCTTGTCTTACAATAGGGGTGTTGAATGATAGTCAAGGGGGTTCACCGGGAGCACCTTGAATTCCTTTGGTTGCAGATAGCCGTTCCTAAAGTAATTCATTCTTTGTCTGGCAAGGGCATGACATTCACACAATAAGTGTTCCATAGTCTCATCCTCCTCGCCACATATTCTACAGTCTAAACTATCCGCTAGTCCCATCTTGGCCAAGAGATCCTTGACCCCGGAGTGACCTGTGAACACCCCAGATATAATTCTGAGTTGCTTCCTACTGGATTTCCAGAGTTTTCTGGTTCAGCCCGAGTCCACTCCTTCTATTTATTTATCGTATGGCGGTTACACACTGGTACATATATGTATTCGTATCGATGTCGCTGATAGAGTTCCAGTGTGCGCTGCGAGGTTCAGAAGGAACAGTGCAGCTGCCGAGTTTGTTGTTCTTTTAGCACCACCCGGAGGTCACGTGTAGGGTTTCTAGGGTTATTCCTACGGACGTAGAACAACAACGACCTCCTTATATGAAGAGCTTAGAGTGCCTTGGTTGTTGAAGTTACGTGAATAGTGAATTGTCAAACAAAAAAGTTAGGTTTTGGTTTAGGTATCTAGATTAGGTAGGTCAATGTAACAGTAAGCTCATAATCGTTTCGAACCGGGTCTAAAAGGTACCTACATCGATACTGTATAGCGTTTGTATCGCTGGAAAAAGTCACAGTAAGGTAAAACGTCCGAGTGCTCGACGCTGTATTAGTAGGCATGGGCACTCTATGTCAAAGTGACATGGCTTAAATTCGAATGGAGAAAACTGCTCTTAGTTCAGACATAAAGTGCCCATACCATATACTAAATAGTAGAACGTCGACCAATCGGACGTTTACCTTATGTAGCCGTTTTTACTTCACCAAGTTTATAGAGGTAAGTAGAGTCTGCCGGCAAGTAGGGCACTTGTTGCGCGTTCGATTCCCTCCTGATGAAATATTTACGGCACGAATACGAGATCGATTTCGTTTGGCATTGAGACACGATTTGCGTCTAATAATGAATTTCAGAGAATCGGTGGAACATTATGACAGCACTAGAAATTATACGATAAGTTGTTAAAGAGGTCATTTCCGATGTGTTTTCGGTCTGACGGCTTAGGTACCTACATTCTCGGGGTTTTATTATATAACAACTTAACTTTACACTTTAACCCATTCAGGGCTGATGACTCATATGCCTTTACGAGCGAGTTCCGCTACAAAGCAGAAAAACACTGCTACGCACTACGGCGTAGCACACGTGGTGACGCGTGGCCTTGAATAAGAACATCAGACTAGTGCATTCGTCCATTACTAGCGAACTATAAGTATGTAATTGCAAGAGGTAGCAAAATTCCAAAACATATTCTCAAATACCTCTACCTATTGAATAGTTCCCTAGAAACTTTTTTCAGTTTCACACCAGGGATGTTGACTGACAAATCAGATTTTTTTTACGAAACGTCGAATACTCTCCGTTTCTATCAAGTTTGCAGGGACATAAGAACAAGCGACGTCTGCACGATTTCTAGTTTTGTTTATTGATAATGTAATTATTCACACACCGTATTCACAGCCTTAAATAAACTTTCACAGCTAGCCGTGCTATGTTTATCCCACTATATTTATGTGACCTCTTAGAAACTTTTTACGCTCACACGCATATTCGCGAGCAAATTACGCCCAAGGGAACAAAAACTACAGGACCGTTAGCGTGCGCGGGATGAAAAGGGAGTTTTTCTCCCGTTGAAGCGTGGACCATTGTTTACGATGGAATTAAAATGCAAGACTATTTATTGACACTTTACAATATACATACATAGAAGTACTACTTAATGACGGATTATCTCCACTTATAATAAATCTCTAATCTCCACTTATAATAAATCTCTAAATTAAAAAAAGAATCAGCCAGTTTGAAACTAAGCTTTCTGTGGTACGAATGTTCTCAGCATCCCATGGACGGAAAAATATGAAACATTTTATATAGGTACATTATTATTCCAGCTGCAACTTAGGATAGTTTTTATCCGACTGCGACAATTAATTTATTTTCCGTAATATACGACTTCATTTAATTTTTCATTTATTATTCTTAAAGTATATCGCCGCCACATCTGTCAGCTAAAAGAAACGTCAAAATCACAGTAATAAGAAATACTACGGACAAAATGGCGGAATTGCTTTGCCTTTCTTTCGCCTATTAATAATTTTAATTCCGTCTATGATATACATTGACGAGACACATAGGTACCAAAAGCAAATATAAAATTAGTCGATTTTGATATGCGAACTTATATGCGCAAATGTCGAATTAAGTCGTGATTTGTACAAATGTAACAACAAATTCGAACAATATAAACTTGGTTTTTTTTAATGGCACGCGCGCGCGCTCTTTGCGTATTCAGCCAAACCACGAAAACTGAAACTCGAAGTTCGTATATCTGAGGGCCTACCGCGAACGGCATTCGAAGTGTTCCCTCTCTGTCGCACTTATGTACGAACTTGTAAGTATGACAGAGAGGGGAAACTTGGAATGCCTTTCGCGGTAGGCCCTCTGCATTCCTGTCATTTGTTAGTGCGATAGAGATAGAGATACCCGAATATTTTCGAATTCCGAAGTTCGTGGTTTAAAAGAAAATACGGATGTCGGATAGATCTACAGCTACACCTCTATTTGGAAGACAAGCGGAAATAATCCATACTATCCATACTAATAATCCATACTTCCATACTAATATTATAAATGCGAAAGTGTGTCTGTCTGTTACCTCTTCACGCCTAAACCGCTGAACCGATTTAGATGAAATGAGCCCCGGGGAAGGACAAAGGGTAGTTTTTATATCTGAGGGGCTGAAATTGGGGGTGGAAATTTGTATGGAGCTACTTAAACTGCTGCACCGATTTAGATGAAATTTGGTATATAAATAGTTTGAGTCCCGGGGAAGGACATATAATAGGTTTTATCCCGGAAATCATACCCTAAGGGGGTGAAAGGGGGAGGGGGGGTGAACATTTGGATGTAATCTATTTTGATGAAATTTGGTGTAGATATAGGTTAAGTCCTGGGAAAGGACATGGGATAGTTTTTACCCCAGAAATCATCCCCTAAGGGGGTGAAATTAGGGGTGAAAATTCGGATGGAACCCATTTTAATACAATTTGGTATAGAGATAGCTTGAGTCCTGGGAAAGGACATAGGATAGTTGTAATTCCGGAAATCACTCCCTAAGGGGGTGCAATGGGGGGTGAAAATTTGGATGAATCCCGTTTAGATGAAATTTGGTATAAAGGTCGTTTGAGTCCCGAAGAATGACATTAGATAGTTTTTATCTCGAAAATCATTCCGTAAGGGTATGAAATAGGGGGTGAGAGTTTGGATAAAATCCATGTACCTAGATGAAATTTGGTATAGAGATAATTTGAGACCCTTCAAAGGATATAGAATAGTTTTTGCCTCGGAAATCATCCCTTAAGATTGTAGAAGTTTGTTTGCATTATATTTTCTAAGTATTAAGTTCTACGCGGATGAAGTCGCGGGCAACAGCTAGTAGTCAATATTTGGACTAAACAGGAACATTTACCTAATAACGTACCTATTTATTTAATTCTATGTTTTTATTGTTAATGTTATTAACGTCCGTATAATTGCGACTGTGAAAACTCAAGTACGTGGGACAGTTCTGCCGATTGCGACTTTATAAATAAAACATGTTTTAATTACGAATTTATATGGTTTCTAAGTAAAAGTACCTACCTATAGTTTGCGGATAAGGCAGCGAGTATTCAAATTTCTGACTAATATATTTGGATATTACTAACATAGAGACATTTCGTTATAACCTAAGATCCATGCATTTGCAAGTACGAGTATAAGATTACATTAATTATGATAGGCTTATCATTTAAAAGGGTCAGATGAACAAACGTAACTATCTAATTGATAGACTAGTGTGTGTTTTAACACTTTAACCATAGCGCAGAAGAGCGCATCTTGAACGTTGAACAGTATATACGTTTTATTTGACCATTCGACGGTTACCAAACCTACAGTGTAACACAAAACTCGTAACCCGAACCGCAACGTTGCACCTGTTAAGAAATCAAACATAACCAACTATTTCCACTAGCCATAAAACAAGACTCAAATCCCGCACCCACAAGACAGAGCGGGCTTAATTAGTTTCTAATTAGTGCGAAAGAGACCGAAGTGGCACCAGTCCAAGATGAATTTGATGTTCAGGAAGAACTTCAGTACGGAGAAGAGCACGGGGGGTGGTGGAGGGGGCGGGGGGAAGGCGCGGGGGGCTTTGGGAGCCGGTCGGAATGCGAAGCGACGGGACCGCGAGCGATACTCCTGTATGGAGGAACAACATCACTACAGGACACATCTTTTCTTCTCCGCGCCTAGGGCCAGTGCTCAGTACAACGAGGGCTCAGGTAATAGCGGGAGTGTGTGTGGTTTATTGTGTAGTTACTTCTCCAGCCAGGCCAGTACTCACGAAGGCTCAGGTAATAGCGAGTGTATGTGATTTCATGTTGTAGTGGAAAACGCGGGACTGTGAGTTTGATTGTTAGAAGTGTTTTGATTTATATTGTGCGAATTTCAGTGTTACAGGTAAGTTTTACAGGCACTTTTCAACTTTTACTGGAACTTTGTGGTGGCGCTAAGTTTATATTGATTTGTTATGAAAGTTTCCTAATCGTTTAAGATGTTATTTACATTTGAACAGTTCTATTACTTACACCGCGAGACGAGTGGATCCCATAGTAGATAACTGTTTCTAATGTGTGGTCAGTTGTTATATGTTATTGTAGTAACATATACTGACCTAAAAGCTGCTTGATATTCTGATTATTAAAAAAGGGTTACACTACATAATTCCGTACTCATTTTCCCGAAAGCATATTTTTCCGAATTTCATAATTTTGAAAACCATATGCTCCGCTAAAGTATTTTTTTTTGATTATTCAGGATATATTACCAACCTAACCTAACCTATTTTTTTATTTTTTAAATCATTTGCGTCCAAATTTTTATAAAGGTAAACGTTCGGAATTTTGAAATGTATTTGTAGTAATGATGCAATCGGAATTTCTATGTTTTCCCATTAGAAAAGCATGGGGAATTGTGTATTTAAATCTTTTTCATCTTATTGAAGAAAGCCCTCACGCTATAATTTGATATCCGGGTAATGCACAAACTGAAAACGTAGTCCCTGTTGCTTCTGGAACTAAAACCTATAGTTTTGATTATTGAAGTACCTACTTATAATTGTACAGCCACAGAAAATAAGTACAAATTAGAACCCGAGTGTCCATCCATTCGCTTAAATATTCATTTGAATCTTGCCCCAATAAATCTCGAGTTTTTAAATAGGTACACCTCATACATCGGCCAAGCTATCATTCGCATACCTATGCTTTTAATGACGCTCGACTTCGGTTTGGCATGCAGGGGTTTTCACCCCGCTTACCATCAACTCACTCAAAAGAACCAGTATAAGTATGATCTCTGGTGACACTTAGTGGTGTGAATCTCGGGGTCCTGATATTCTTGGTGTGAGGGTGTGGTGAGTCAGGACAAGTCGTGAATATCTTAGAATGCATTGGCACGCGTTGAACAAGCGTTCCTAATTTTGAGCGTTTTTCGGGGAAAATCGCAAATATAGTTCAGTTAAATTTCAACATAACTAACAAACAGAGGATATCACAAATTTATGTTTACTATATTCAGTAGGTAGTTAAAGTATGATAACGTATAATGCGGGTTTTATGTAGTAGGTACTCATTTTTAACCTGTATGTACGATAAAAACATACCTACAGGGTAATATTTTGAACACCTATGACCAAATGTAAAGTTTCAGTTGGGCCGATATAGAAAATACTGCTAAATAAGATAAAAAAAGAACAAATAATAGTGTTTTCTTGTGCAATTGAAGCTAGAGCTGAGAAAAGAGCTTTTATTTTTATTTTTGACTGAATTTAAAAAGTTATCCCGTATTATTTATTGTCGCTCTTTAGCTTTAAGACGCTGTCTACTACCGTGGTATTCATTCAATATTGATATTGTTATATTGTTCATCATCACTAGAACCACTGGTAATTATACTGCGTTCAAAAAATCAGCCATAATTTAATTTTAGCCCTTGTTAAAAATATTTTTCCCGGAAGCTTGGTACATTAGTCGCTAATAACAACATGCCAGCAGCATGGCCCGGCATGTCAAGCGGGTATAAATAGACAGACGGACACTAGGTACCTACATACATACATTATGTTATGAGTATCATGACAAGACATCACGACGTGGTTGAATGAACGCTTTGCATGACGACACTTTGACGTGACAATGTCAACATTAGGGAGAGCAAGGGTACCGACTATCTAATTAATCAATTGTTTGTATTTAACTATAGTGCGTATTCGCTACCACGCGCCCTTGGGGGCACAGAAAAAAAGAATGAGGAAATAGGCCGCCATTATTTTGAATGCAACAGAAATCATGTTAAAATTAAGACGATTCTCTCTACACAAAATAACAACAAAGAGAAAAAAATCTTGGCTCAAGATAATTTCGCTCCATTCGAGATAATTTAACAACTTCCTGATTAATTTCCTGGTTCAAGAATATTTATAGTTTTTTATCTGTGCTAGTTTCAAAGGGAAAAGTGATTGACTGAAACTGACTGAGGTTCGTAACTACTTGCTTATAAGTAACTAAGTTAGTTATAGGTTTGGTTCGATACTACTTATGTCCCCAACTCTCAGGGTTTTTTCTGTTATAACGCAAATAACATTAAAGTTTTTTTTAATATTTCGTTTGTTAAATAAATCATTAGCAGCATCATGGCTTTTCTTTATTAATCATACTGTATTTATTTTACAATGCTTTGAAAATAAGGTGGGACCACTTGGAACCAACGCGTTGTATAAGGCGATAATCGCACAGGCTTATAGGGGGAACCTAATGAAATATTATAAACGTAGGTAAGGTACACGTCCGAGTGCTCGACGCTGTACTGGTATATGGCATGGGCACTCTATGTCAAAGTGACATGGAAATTCCCCTTCTTGGGAATGTTTCTTCCGAGACAAAATATTAATTCCATTGCCAACCGCTCTCCATCTCTCTAATAGTTTTAACCCTTTAATTTTCGTTGCGTCAGTTCCTAGAGTGCAATTCCTAAACTAGTTCAAACCAGCGCGATCTGACCGTTTTGGCTGATTACACTTCCCGGCTATTTTCAGCGAGGCCGAAACGCAGCATAACAAAAACACCCGCCACTCGGAGCACTCTAAACTTCTTATAATGGCAGATCCAAGTAATGTAACGTGTGAGTTGTATTATCGCCAGTCATGTCCCCAAATTAATGATGCCTTAACATTTTCATTTCATAATTTCCATTTAATACGAGTGTAATGACGTCATCTTTCTTACGTACAAGAATAGGTACTTTGTCACTTTTAAGAACCGATCCTCAACCGCACACCCTTCGCTCGCAAAGCAAAGCCTAGGTAAACATTACCATAATACTTAGGAGTAATATTATAGGTACTTTGGCATCTACATAAACTCAGTATCTTGGCCTTGCGCTGTCGCAACAATTTGCTGTACCTACTTACAACATAAGTTTCGTCTAATTGTCTACGTCTCTAAACATCCATAGGTACCCATGGTATTACCCAAAAACTGGAGTGGAAAAACCACTTATAGATCAAAAAATGACGTGTATGTTTTACACAATGTACTGCACTTTCCTCATAGTTGAAACGTTGAGTAAATCACTCGTGTGAAAACCCTCATTTCAAAATCGAACTACCTACGAGTATATCCTACAGAGCATCCTCGCATGAAATAAGTGACTGCCTCCTATTTTTAGGTACCTACCTACTATTTCATCGGTCTTGCTTGGAATGTTAACTTTCAGGACATCCAGATGGATAAGGTGGATTACAGGAATTTCATGTGTCATTTTAAAATTTACCTATTGTATAAGTAATGAACATAATTGCAAAGCTACGGTATAGCCTAGTGGTTCAGGCATGCGGCTGTCAAGCGGCGGTCGTGGGTTCGAATCCCGGCTCGTACCAATGAGTTTTTCGGAACTTACGTACGGAATATTTACCGTTGAAGGAAAACATCGTGAGGAAACCGGTCTTATCCCAATTAGGTTTCGTTTTCCCTCTGGGTTGGAAGGTCAGATGGCAGTCGCTTTCGTAAAACTAGTGCCTGTGCCAAATCTTGGGATTAGGTGTCAAAGCGGACCCCGGGCTCCTTTAGGGCACAACCGGGAATAACGCTAGGAAGATGATAAATGAACATAATTGCAATGAATAATAATGAATTTTCCATCTCATCTCACGGGAACTTACTTTCAAGGGTTAACAATGAATTCTGTTCCAGAACGATGCGGTCCAGTGCTCGGCGGAGGCTCGGGGACGGACCCGGAGCCACCCCAACCGCTGGTGACACGGGAGCCCTCCGTGTCACTCCTGCGCTGGGAGCGGCCGGCGCCCACGCACCACCCGGAGCGGGTGCGCGCGCGCACCGAGCCCGTGTCCCTCGCCACGCTCGAGCGCGACTGCTTCGTCATACCAGCGCATGCGCTCGACAGGTTCCTGCCTGATGGCGTCCCTGTGAGTATTCATATTCGCCTTGTTGTTTAAAACCGTCCGTAAGTTACGTCCTATGATTGTATGTGAAGTTTGACAGTTTTATGATAGCTGCCGGTGCCATATTTAACGTTTACCGGCCTATAAAGTGTGATGCCACCCAACCTTAATCTTCTTATGTGGTCCCTTGATACAGTAGGTACTTCTAAGAGACGAACGAATGATTTTTTTGGTGTAGATTGTAAACCAGAACATGGTGGTTTAAAATCTACACCAAAAAATCATATCAAATATTTTACTGGCACTTTACTTGAAAATATGCCTACTGCATTGTATCTGTGGCCTGGAACCTTCGTTAGTCTCTGCAAAACCGAGCATTACTGTAATATTCAGGCTATCATATGAGGTTGATAAGGTAATTGAGTAGTATAGTACATGAAAAAACTTTTAAATTGTCTCATTTATTTCCAGCTTCCAGTGCCCCCTCCAACGCCAGAGAAAGGCCAAACAACGAAGACTGGCCAGAACTCGCTCAGCATCCTCGAGATCGCCGACCCGAAACTCTGTATACTCGCCCACCTCATGAGCCCTCTCGAGCCTATAGAACCAATCCTCGAGTCACCAATGACGAAACCTCTGCTCAAACAGAAGGCGGCAGCAGGGGAGCTGTTAACCGAAGTGGCGCAGGCGAATACGGCTGTAGGAGGGATGCTGCTCGCAAACATGGAAAGGAACGCTGAGTTCCCGTTCATATCTTACTATGTGATAAACACGACGCAAACGGATCCTTTGCTTTTCTACAATAACATGAGGAGTGCGTCCCTGAACAAGTTTGATCCCAAGGCTATTCGGTACTCGGCTGCGCACACACTGGACCTGTACAGCGAGGTGGCCATGATCTGTCGACCGCCCTTCACGGATCTGGCCGGGGGGCCGAAAAAGTCTCATACATCGACGACTGGATTCATTATTAGTGTTTATAAGGTCAGTGCTTCAAATTTCTTCACTTTAGACTGAAATTCATACCACGCACGCATATTTTAGGACCGAGGCGTTTAAAAGGACCAAAATACTGATCAACAAAATTTCAATTACATTCGCCGCCGCTACTTACTTAAGTAGTAGCGAAACACTCTGTATTTTCTGGAAAGGCTCACAGACTTGCCTTTTGGTTTACCGTCAAAAAAGCTTATCGGAGTTAATACCTGACTACGTTTATATGGGCAGTAGTTTCGAGTATTACAAACAACAAACAACATACAAATCTACATTTCATTTCTTTTTTTTCCTCTCTATTAATAGTGTGTGTTGTTAGGGGATTCCGTCGAACAAATACTTCACTTTTGGATACCAGCGGCATCTTTTAGTATGTTGTTAGGCATGTCTTCTGGATCCCAAAACTGCCGGGAGACAATCTCTAAGGAGTCGGTCTCCCCTGTAAGGACGTCATCAAAAACGCCGCGGCCGCACTTGGAAAAGTGTAAATTACACCTAAACCATGCAACGTACATACACATGTGGGGTAGGTACTAAATGAACGTTGAATAAATTGTCAATGGTTAATTTCTACATTATATTTCAATACATACGCTAGTTTAAGTACCTACTAGATAGGTATTAGCAAAAGTATTAAAAAGTCTATGAAAAATCTAAGGACTTTCAGACTTTGCGGCAAAACTAGAAAAGATACACGAAAGTAATGTACAACACAAATGGTATCTAGTATTTCAGCTTTACAATTTAGTTTTAGTTTAAGACAAGAGCAACATTGGGAAAATTATGTTCAAAAAACCAACAATGCGAAGCGAGTTAACTCTACAAGATTAAATTTATCAAAATTACTATTGTCCAGAAACCAGCACTAACTTTTAGTATGTTGTTAAACATGTTATGTGCACCGCAATACTGCAACGAGACAGTCTCTAAAGTGTCTAAGTTCATCAGTAATGACATAATATTCATTGCCGCGGACGCTTTTTGAAAAGTGGGAATTTTACCTGAACCATGTAATAAATATAAACGTGTGTTATATCATGTAAAAGCTAAACAAATATGCTATAATTCTTGCCAATATTGTGATTCCATATATCCATAAATTTAAGAGGTATTAGCAAAATTGTAGAGAAGAAAAGTGAAACTATTTACTATGTATAAGTACGAGTAAAATACATACATACGTCGCACTACACAATACTTACGTCGTCCACTTAACGACGTAGCTTTAATTCTTTATTAAACTTTTCGTAAATTCGTGGTCAATTCTTATACCTAACTTCAATCTTAAGACATCTGTGCCAAGATTTTGGAAGGCAACCAAATAGACAATTCAAAGCGATTCGCGACAGAACTCATTTCCAACCCATTAAACCGTCATATATATGAAACCGACTTGGCAAAAGGATTTGTCTAACTGCCTCTTTAAGATCGTTTAAAGATTACATACAGTAGATCATGGGATAAAATAAAACGAGCACCTACTTATGTAAGTGGTTATTTAAAACGGATTCTAGCGAACGAAAGTTTACAGAGTCACGACTTAATGTCGCTATTATCCTAAAAAGGGTCTATAAGAATAATTCTATAATTTGAATTCGCATAGTGGGGTGATTCAAACTTCGACTTTCAATTGCCTTTGGCATGTCTGAAGACTAACTCCAGTCTGCAATAAAAGCTGTTTTAGGTACTTCAAAGAGTGGCTTGGATATGTCTGCATACGAATCGTCTACCTATTCATGATTTTTTTTGGCTTCAGCTTCTCTAACGCACCCTACACACGTCTCCGTCAACAATCGTGCAGGGGACCTATTTTTGACTTTCGAGCGCTCGACTCTTTCACTCGAAAACTGTCAAAAATGATGAAATACTATTTTACAATAGCGATAAAAAAATTAAAAACGAGTGAAACTGACGACTCGTATTCAATTCTATCGGTAGAAAGTAATTGCCTGTAATTTTGACACTACAATCGTATTCACTTTTATTTAATTTTCGAGCGCTCGAAAGTCAAAAATCGGCCCCCAGATCAAGGTTATTGTTTATTGGTATAGGTCATAGAAAATCCGCACGTATCATTCATTCAGTTAGGACTCGAGCAGTAACTTTTGATCTGCACGCTTGCCGGAGACGTGTAACTTTGTATATTTATATTAAAATGAGAGAATGTGTAAGCTAGGTAAATACAGAATTGTTATAGAATTATTTCATGTCTTGTATGTGCTTATATTGTGCATAGTACTAGAAATATCATGGTGGTCCTGCTGGGGAAGATGCTCCCCAGCAGGACCACAAATAAATATGATTTACAATGAAACTGTTGATATAGATTTGTTTTTATTGGTAATATTATTTTATAGATATAGTATAGATTTTTTTCCATATATTGGAATTCACGAAAACTAAGGTGGTCCTGCCAGGGAGCATGACGTTACGCCGTCGCCATAGTGTCGCCTGTATATAAACTAGGCCTTAACACTTCCTAATCACATTCCAGGTGTTCGAAGGCGACGATGGCGAGCGCTTCGAGCGCAACTGGCTGTACTGGACCGGCGCGCGCATGCTCTACCGCCATCTCCCTCACTCCGTCGGTATGAGGAAGATAGCGCTATACAAATCCGTCGCCAGCCACGGCGACAAGATGTACCTGCTGGTGTGTGAGTGTGCCAACTTGTTGGACGACTTGTCGGGCGCGGCCATGTTGATCACGGCGCTGCGCGCGCGCCTGTGTGGGTACACGGGGCTGTATAGGCCCATACAGACGTTCTAGCATAGGGACGGGGGCACTAGCCGGGATTTATAGTGTGGTAGTTTGTGGGATACTTTTAAATTGGCACAACTTAATATAAGACTTGGAATTATCATATACGAAAGGCTGTTTCAGCCACGTTTACCTTTAAGTCTCTCACACACTGGCGCGGCCTGCGGTGGCGGCCTATGTACTATGATAAACAAGGCCGCGTATGTCTGAATCATTGATAGGATTAACATAGTATACAACTGGCCGCCACCGCAGACCGCGCCAGTCTGCGAGAGGCTTTATCGTTTATGGTTCATGTCTCCGAAAATCCTCTGTTATGAATACAACTGGATATAAGAGTTAGGTAACCGAAAAGCTTAGTTTATAACAAAGGATTAAGAACATCATGAAAAAATATGGTTTAGTATTAGTAACTGAGATTATTGAGGTGTGCCATTTAAAAATAATTGAATTCTAGCTTGCGTTCATTTGTTAAGGCGTTTATGATTGCTCGCGTCCTACTAATTAAGATGCTCCTGATTGGACCAAAGTATTATTAACAGCTGTGGATAGAGTAACGTGTTCAACATAAATTAAGGTACAGAGCGGACCAAACCACCTAATAGTCCTAATACCTGGCTTGTCCCATGACCTTGAAACCTAATTCCTTGATTCTTAGTAGCAGAGAGCAAGGTGGATTTGTTAGTCAACTCCTTCAAAAGATTAAGCGAAAAAATATGACCGCTAAAAACCGTTGAACGATAACAATCACTAGTGGATTCAGAGAGCGGGGGGGGGGGGGGGGGGGGGGGGCTCAAGCAAAAGCGTCTTAATTAAAAGCTTAAATTACTTTGGATCCAGCAGAGATGTCAAGGGACCTATAGCACAGGCCAATCAATGTTGCAACCTAGCAGATCGCAACAAGTAAGCAACGTGTTCTAAATATCACACTTCCACCACTGCTAAGTGGCACGATGAGTTATAGTCCGTAAGCCCGCTCCCAATACACCTACGTCTCATGACAACACGATAAAATGCATGGCACACGGTCTAGAAAGTTGGGCTGAGCAAGAATCAGAAGATTATCGCACCTAAAATTGCCCGAAAGTTTGAAAAATCCTTCACTTTCGGTCAAAATTGTAAGGGTAGGTATATTTACGTCATGTGACAATAATACGAGACATGTGGCATCATTTAGCCCTTTAATCGTAGAGAGAGTAAACCTAAGTCTGTCAGTTCTGAAATACTTGGCAGACGGTGTCAAAAGGTGGCCAACTCTGCTAACCACAACTTTCTCGACCGTGTGCCATGCATTTTATCGTGTTGTCATTAGACGTAGGTATATTGGGAGCGGTCTTACGGACTATTAGATAGGCCTGCAGTCTTATGGGAGTACCTACATACACCGTCTGAGTCGGCAACTAATAACTTGGCACCTTCTTCTCTTACTTAAGAGCTAGGCTCTTGTCGGTGTAGCTCAAAGTAGGCCCTCCATCTACTCCGATCCCACGCAATCTCTTTAACCTCACGATATGACCCAACATCAACTCTCTTTTTGAGTTGCTCCATGTAGTCTATTCTAGGTCTTCCTCTTCCTCGCCTCCCCTTTCCTTCAATTATGTTAAGTACAAAGTTTTCATGTCGTAAGAGGTGCCCTATCATCTTCCCTCTTCTATTTTCTAAGTTTCTAACTAGCTGCCTGGTTTGCCCCACTCTATTCAGAACTTGGCACCACCATACGTTAAATCATATTAAGTAATACGCAAATGTAAAGGTAAATGTTACCATTGCATTATCAATGCAAACTTATAAGCATGTCGCCACGTTTTCATAGGGGATCATGGCACACATTCACTTCAGATTGCCCTGGTTCTTTATTTAACTAAATAGATGATATAACAGTAACTCTGGTTTATTTTATCTGCTTCGCTAAATTGAATGATTAAACAAATGGCCAGAAATATCCTTGAGTCAAATAATAAACTATTGAAAGAGAACAGATTTATACCTGATGTGATTAGTTATCCAGAACCGATGAAATGTTGGCAGTCATTTGTCAGCTACCCTGAAGCTCACCAGCTTCAGAGGATATTAACATATGTAGATCTGTGGAGAAAGATTATCTATGACTTCTCCGATATCACTAAATATACTATTGTTGTGTATGAAATATAGTACCATCTTTTATGTGAAATTGAGTATAATTATGGTAAGTTAATAAATACTTCTGATTAGAAATGTCATATGAATATAATATATGATTGAAGTTACTGACTTCCTCAGAAGAAGAATTAATGTCAAACAATATATGAGATCAGTTTCCTCCTGGAGGACTGAAAACATTTATCAGGATTTAGGTATTGTATTGAATAATATCCTGTATACATACAAACACACTTACAAGAACTGTTAGATCTCCTCGCAAGCGAGATCAAACACATGTAGATATAATCTCTTATTATCATCTACAAACCATACATACATACCCACGGTTTATGCTGGACCCCCTCGCAAGAGGGCTCCAACGCATCTGATCCCCTCGCAAGCGAGACCAGACACATGTAGATATAATCTCTTATCATATCTACGTACCATACAAAGTACTAAGGAGGATTCTTTCAACTCCTTCAAACAAAAGGTATTTACCGGGCATGCACTTACGGACGGGCCTACACCCTCATTATGAATAATGGAAAAACATCATTATCATGTTGGACTGCCTCCCTCACAAGAGGGCATCCTGGTACAGTTGGACTGCCCCCCAAAAAGGGGCATCCTGGTACCGTTGGACTGCTCATCAAGTGAGCATCCAAATTATATGGACCGTCACCTTTGTGACATCCTCAAGAGTTGGACTGCCCCTCGAAAGCGAGCATCCAAATTATATGGACCGTCACCTTTGTGACATCCGCAAGTTCAGAATAGATAGGTATACAAATTGCTAAACCAAATATGATTAGCACAAAGTAACTTTCAAGATTGCAAGCTAGAATAAGAAATATTCATGTACTCAATAGTATACTTAGCTCTTAATTCAAAGTTCCTCCCATCAGAGCAGGAACCACACACTGACTAATAATATCTGATTAACTGAACAAAAACTATATGTTCCAAGATGAACATATATTATTAAAACAATGCATTTCAAAAATGGCTCAACAAAATAACGTAAAAGGTCTCTTACCATAAACTAAATAGAATCATCGCTTCTAGAATCAACAACAGGATACGGAAGCGTTTGGTAGCATTAAGTCTTCTTTTATCATAAATTATGTACAGATTATTATAAAGGTGTCGCTACACGACACGGTCTTGACGGATTCGCGATCTTCGCGACAAAGCATCTTATTTTATTAAGAGGTTCTAAATATAACATAAAGGAGATGTCAACTAAAACTATTGAATATATAAGGGAAAATATGTTAGGGCACCTGATACGACATGACAATTACATAAAAAGTAGTATAATTGAAGGAAAGATAGAAGGAAGGGGAGGCAGGGGAAGACCAAGACGTGCGTTTATGGATCAAGCTAAAGAGAAAGTTAATGTAATGTCGTATCAGGAGCTCAAAACAGTGGCAGAAAGATGGCGATTACTCCACCGGCTCTTGCCCGGCTCTTAAGTTTGTGATGATGAAGCATTGACGGTCGATTTATTGCAGCATGAATGGTCTCTAACAAATCATAGGAAGCGTTCAGCTTTGGATGAGTTTTTCTGTGCTTTTATATGTGCCTGTTCTTAAGATGGATTCTGGCCCGCTCTGTACCCTACCAATATCACATTGTGTTTAAATTACAAAGTGTTCAATAAATCGTTTTGTCAATTTCTTGAGTTAAGCGTTAACGTTACATTCTTAACGTTATACATGCACAAATGCTGTTAGAAAACCGGCGTTAGGTTCCCATAGGATTTAGTGAGTAAAGCCTGTGCTACACGATTACCAGCCAGCATCTGGATTTGGACACAAAATAAATAATACTACTTTAATCCTTTGGCAAATTAAAAAAAAATCGTGAGTTCAAGCCTCGTTTGCGCCTTGACGAGCAAAAAAAAATGTGCATAAAAAATACAAAAAGCACAGTCATCAAAAAATGTGTATACTGTGTCATACATCATCAAATAAAGAGTGTATAGAAGGTCCTCTGTCTAACGCAACCGATGTTTGACTACTGGAAAATTCAAATCATGGCATCCCACTCGCACACGCTTGCCGCATAGCACGTGCTCTTTCATTCCTAGTGCGATCAGTCGATCGCGCGCGCGTGGCTGATATTGACACCTCGGCAACGCGCGAGAGCCCACTTTAAGGCCACTGGCGCGGCCTGGCCGCGGCGGTGAATAGTAAACTTGTCATTAGCTGTCAAATTGCCGCAGGCCGCGCCAGTGTTATACAGGCTTAACGCGGCAAGAGGAACAGGCGTAATTTGGATCTAGATCTCGGATTACAGTAACGGTATAGAATCCTGGGGAAAATCCAAGGGAAACCTGCGCAATCACACCAGCGTTAATTACATATTTTTTTATACCATGGCTGCCGAATAGCAAGCCCTGCCTATGGACGCTTGCGAATCTAGCACAAGCACGTTGCCAACTATTTATTTATATGAGGATTCCTTGTGTCAACAGATAGAGACAACTGCAACTTGCAATTATCTTCACACGCATGTGAAGCTGGTTAACAACCGTGTAGCACAGGCTTAAGAATCGTTCATTAGCTAAACAATTTATCTATACTATTCTATTTTATTTTCTTTTCAAAACAGGCGTTAGGTACCTTAAAATTTTCGGTACAGTCATCAGCAGAAGTAGAGTACCTCCCTAAATTAGGAACTTAACTAATGATCGAGGTATTTGTGGTTCGAGAAAACAGTATGAAAACTATGAAACCCTGAATCTACATTCGTCTTCCAAAGATCAGTACACCGCTAAATTAATTACAACGTTCTCACTCGTGTAGTTCCTCACATATCTTGAAACATATCATAAGTATGACATAGATTGTTTGTAGACGCCTCTTATACATATTATCTACATCATCATCGAAAACACAATCTGCGGACTCTCACCATATCAGTTTTTACAAACTTTTATTTAACTTGACCTGTTCGTTTGTTAGTGTGGCACAAATCTTGGAACTGAATTTAAACCTGTTAACTTCAACAACAAACAACAAATTTTGGATATAGGTACTTACCTAAGTATATTTTGGATGACAATACAATATTATGGTACGCATCGAGCTGATCTGATAATGGAGACAGAAGGTAGCCGTAGGAATTCAGTACTTAGCCGAGGTTAGAATCGTCTCAATGTGTAGTTGATGACGGTATACAGAAAAGTACAGTTGGCAACAAAAACTTGTACCTACCAAAAATTACATTTTTGACCGAAACTTATTTACTTCTGTCGTTAGCTTCGTGAAATTGGTTCCTGGTATTCTGAAATTCGGACGAAAAATGCCGGAAATGGAGCAGCGTGCCCTTTTACAAATCCATCGCCAAAATGTTCAATTCACGCACAAATAACATTGCAGAAAGATTGTGTTTTCAATGTGAACAAATTGTGTAATTTGAAGGCAGCCCTAGCTTAGCCGTTAGTGAGGCCGGTCACGCAAGCTATTTTCGACTTTATTATACGTGTAAGTATTAAGGTGGATTTACAATCAGCTAATATATTTCCGGAAGATGATTTTTGGACCAACAAAAGGAAAAAGACTTATTTCCAAGCTGATTGTAACACCGTCTTCATAATTATGTGCAGTTCAAGAAAGCACCAGGGGGCCTAGCACACTAGGTTTTATGTCGCGTTTTACGTGGCGTTTCAGTACATTTTCGCCGACATAAAACCTAGTGTGCTAGGGCCTCAGACGCTTAGATGAAAATACATATGCTGATATTACAGCATGAGACAAAATAAAAAATTATATATAAAAAGCTATTCAAATTGTCTTTCAAAGAATTCGCTTAGATTAGAAAAGTTAGTCTAGAGTTTTCGAATATAGGTATCTTGTAGTATGTACGGTCAGCATTTTTTGCAAAATAAACGCCAAAATTATCTGTACAGAGCGGCTACAGCGAAAAGCAAACGCTCTCTCTGTCGCTCGAATAAGCAGGTGCGATAGAGATATACCTACGCAAGGACGAAGTTGGCGTTTCGCAGCACCCGCTCAGTCATACTGAAATAAAGGCATGTACAGATATTTTTGTATAGATATTAATATTGCTGGCCGTACAGTCGGCAGTGAACCTAGCCTACATGACCTGACTATTACCTCCCCACTGAAGATTCTTCAACTCTATTGCCAGTGAAATAAGGGTCAAAACATGTAGCCCCCGCTGTTCTCCGGCAGTAAATTTGAGACTATAAATTTTCTAAACAAAAATAAGCATTTTTAAAACGCTCCTCACTTTAATCTTGTGTAAATAAATATACACGATAAATTAGGATATGGAAAATATTTGCCTACGTGTGTGCGTATTGTTCAGCAATAAAAGCATGGACCTTATTCAACAGTTTTCGATGACCGCTCGAGGTGTCGCCGAATCATTGATTCAGGAGAAAATTAACGCTCTCTATAAGTTTGTACTTACGAGTATACATAAATGTTGAGGCAAAGATTTTCTTCCCAATTTATCCATGTTTTTTAATTAATTCAATGTAAGGTTTAGGATAATTCACTATAATGTGCAAAGCTGGAACTTCATGGAATCAAAACAATTTATAATAAAAAATATGTAAAATAATTTTAGCTCTTGAATTATTAAAATAAATAGATACGCTTGAATGCTGTAATGCACAAATAATAAATGAAAATTTATAAGTGTTGAGATAGACTAGTTAATAATGAAGAGAATCTGTCATTTATAAGTAAATTGTTGCGTTTTGTGGTCAATTATAAATTATAATATTCAATGTGGCTAAAACAATAAAATAACCAAATCAGATGTTTACCACTATGAACAGATATTTAATTAATTTATGTAGATATTTGTTTATGATACTTATTTGTTGTTAAACGTTAAAACGCTTTTCAACTAAATGAAAATTAGAAGAAAATCTTCAAATATATATTTTATGAAAATATACGTTGTGATTCACTAACTCATATGTTTGACTGATTTGACTATTTTAAAAACATCGAAATAAATAATAATTCCTTTCACAGCTGCTCTTGGCCACTGACCAAAGAATACACATTGAAAATTGTGATTCAATAATAATATTAATAGGTAAAATAAGTTTGCTTATAAAGCATCCAATATAATTAATTGCAAGTGCCCATTTATATCCAATCAAACTAATTTTAACAGAAACAAACTATTAGTGCGTAAGCCCGCTCCCAATATCCCTACGTCTCATGACAACACGATAAAATGCACAGTCAGAAGATTATCGCTCCTAAAATTGGCCGAAAGTTTGAAAAATCCTTCACTTCTGGTCAAAATTTTAAGGGTAGGTATATTTACGTCATGTGACAACACTACGAGACAAGTGGCATCATTTAGCACTTTAATCGTAGAGAGAGTAAGCCTAAGTCTGTGTCCTAAGAATATCTGTAAATTTTTGTATATTTTATCCTTTTTCTAAATCTTATTCTTACACCTTGTGCATATTATGTTACACCTCCTCGAAGAGCGGTGTCTCTTATCACAAGTGTATTGGTATGCTTAAAAAGAGACACCAACCTGCATTTTTGTAAATTATTTAAGTTACTGAATAAATTATTTTGTATTTTTGTATTGTATTGTAAGTCTGTCAGTCCTGAAATGACCGGAAGTACTTGGCTGACCTTGGAGAAGGTGGCCAACTTTGGCACCGTCTGCCAAGTACTTCCGGCCATCTCAGGACTGACAGACTTAGGTACTATCTCTACGATTCTTGCTCAGCACAACTTTGTCGACCGTGTGCCATGCATTTTATCGTGTTGTCATGAGACGTAGGTGTATTGGGAGCGGGCTTACGGACTATATGTACTAGTTTCCCGACATATGTATAGCTGCACATCTTTTAAATTACCGAAAATTATAATATGATATGGTTAATGTATATTTGGTTTTTACTTAAACTAATATACCTATTTCAAGAACAATATTTTTTTGTACTTTTTTAAATATAGGCTGGTAGGATAGTACTGATTATTTTACTGCACAATTATTTTTGCTATGGTGCTACTTCTAGTTGATACATAGAAAAGCAATAATGGCTTGCATTTTTTTAATTATCTAGGATAGTTTTTTGCTTTATTTATATTTGTTAGTGAGATTAGGTATGAATGAAATTTCAAAATGTTGTAAGAAATTCTACAATGTGACTTTTGCCAATTAAATTATTAATATGTGGAAGATTTGGAAGAATTCTAACACAATCTAAATTAAATTACTCTTTAGATAGAGGTAGACTAATCCCTAGAAATAGTATTACACCTTTCAATTAAAATCTTAAATTACATCCATAATAGCTATTTACGTTAATATAAAAATTAACTGTTACAAATTCACTTATATTGTAATTTTTGGTTGGCAACAATATCTTAGACGTATTTCTGCTGAATAGTTTTTGTGTACCTACTTAAACTCGCTAATTAAAATAATGTGTTGAAGAAATGCTTGGAAAGCAAATAGATGACTAGAAAATTGAAGGAATTTCAATTATTTTTGTAATAAATTAACACACATAATACCCATTGTTTTATTTCATCCTGATCCTCCCTTATCTTTTCCTTAATAAACATTGGTAATGTTGGTATTGTGTTCAGGACAAGCTACCCAAACTCTTGAACTCCACCATACTCAAGTTTGTAGCGGATAGTATAAGTCTACACACGTAAAAGAGCACCATACATTTTATGTGTTGACTTGACTTGTATTTGAAAAGGAATTTAGTTTTACAAAGAAAAAAAAAAGTCACTATTTTCGTGAACTTTATTGAAAACAATTAATAACACTAACATATGTCATTTTAATAATTAACAGATAAACTAAACTTTACTAATTAAATGCCGTACATAACTTCAGTAACCTCGGTGTCCTCTAAATCTTCTTCTATTGTCCAGCTAAAATAATAAAAGACAAAAATTATAGAATCTGAAAAATACATAGTACTAACAAACATTCTTCAGTCAAAATAAGCTTAACTAGCAGCCATAGAGAATTACCTACCAAGCTGAGTGTTATTCTTTATTTAGGTATGTATTTAATTTTAAAGATTCATGGTTAATCTAAAAAAAGGAGCCCTACTTGTTCATCGCACACATAAAATAAAAATAAAATAAAAGGATAAAATAAATATAAGTTTTCTCCCATTGCCCTCTTCTGGTATGTACATTTCTTAATTCAATTCAATTCATTTATTCAGGGACCAACATGGATCATTATTGTTAGTAATAAAATAATACTTAGCTTAATATTAGTAACTACAAAAATAATAGAATAGCACACATAGTCAATTTAAAACAATAATAATACAATTTATAATTTAGGCCAGAATGAAATTTACATTAAAGGTAAGTAGCTAAGTACAGTCAATTAAAATAATATGTATATGACAAATTCAAATTAAAAATGTACAGGATGTCAAGTTAAAAAATTAATTACTCATTTAAATCACAAAATGTCAAATGTTATGCGACCTCGTAGTTAACATGTGTGTTTGTGTGCATCATACAGCAGTGGTTTAGATACCCACAGTCCATCCGTTCAGCGATCATTTTCAGGATGCTGTTGGCACTGGCCCGTACCCTACGCACCAGGGATGTACATCGCTTGCGAATAGTAGTGTGGAAACAGTCCACCCTCGCCTCTGCGAACATCCCTGACGCGCTGCAATATCGGGGCAGCCCCATCAGCATCCTGAATGCGTTATTAAATTGAACACGAAGAGCACTGTATTGTGTCTGAGTATAGTTCGCCCACAGGCCGCAGGTATATAAGGACGTGCAGTAGGCCCTGAAAAGGGTTAACTTGACCTGTCTCGAGCATCCAGCTAACCTGCGAGCGATCATGTTAGCTCTCACAGACAATGCTCTTCGTTCCCGCTCAATGTCTGTACAGTCTTTAAGGTCAGAGGTCACGATATGGCCCAGATACTTAAACTGTGATACCACAGTCTGTATCCTGCCATTTAGTTTTATCGGTGGAACATCCTGTGGACTTTTATTCTTAACCTTAAAGACCATACATTCGCTTTTCAACACATTGTATTGCAGACCGTGACTCATAGCGTACCGTTCACAGATGCCTATCAGTTTCGTAAGTCCGCATGGAGAGGCACTCAGCAGCACCATATCATCTGCGTAACTGATGTTATTTACGCACACACCGTCAATATGGCAACCGATGCGGGCGCTGCTGAGCTCCTCTATAAGTTCGTTTACATACAGGTTGAAGAGCTTAGGCGAGGTTAGTCCTCCTTGCCTTACTCCACACTTCAGCCTGTATGCATCCGAACACGCCCCTGCCCACCTTACGACATTGGATTGGTTATGGTACCAGAATTTGAGAGTGCTATTCAGGTCAGCTGGCACGCCAGAGTTATTCAATTTCTGCCAGAGGATGTCGTAATTCACCATATCGAATGCCTTAGATAGGTCAAGGTAGCATGCGTATACATTTGTCTGTCGGACCGTGTAGTACTTGACAGTATGCTTAAGACCCAAAATTGCAGTTTCTGTGGATAATCCCGGCTTAAATCCAAATTGATTATCGTGTTAATACATTTTGTTTTAATATCTGGTTCAATACTAACATTGTAAGGAAATTGGTCTCATCCCAATAAGGTCTAGTATTCCCTCCGGGTTGGAAGGTCAGAAAACTAGTGCCTTCGGATTAGGTGCCAAAGCGAAATGTGGGGCTCCTTTAGGGCACAACCAGGAATAAACGCTAGGAGGATCTGGTTCTGGTTCATCCCTAGGTCTATCAAACAATGATAAGTAGGTATAATCTGTTATTTGGGCATATTTATTATTTTTGCACCCTTAAAGGGACAGTTAAGGATAGTAACAAAACCGACAGTCAATGTCAACTGACAGGTTAGACGTGACTCAAAAATCACTTTGGTTAACCTTAATCTGCCATTTTTTTTAAATTCCCCATTTATGTTATAACTAAGTATAATAAATATTTCAAGGATTTTCACTTACCAAGGATCGTTTGCACTCAAAGAAAGCTTGTCGCAGCTGAAGGCACTCGTCTCCAACTGTTCCTGATTTTAAGCATTCTCGAGGTGTTTTCTTGTCCTGAAATTATCACAATACCAATTATTATTGTAAGAATAATAGTACTAAATTGATGAATTAAATTGAGCATAAAGATTTAAAAATGATCTAGATCTTAAAGCCAATTTTAGCGCCTTTTCTGAGATGTAGAATTCTAAAAACAATTCCGTAAATTTTCTCAAAACGAACCTTTTTGCAACAATCCGTAGTCAACAAACACATCTTGAGATCAGCTCTGATACCGGCACAAGGGGACTTGTCAGCAAGTCCAATTTCGTCTGGAGCGAAAACAACCATTTTTCACCGATTATTGTAGATAAATCTGCATGTATATTCTTGATTTTGTTGATTCTTTCATACACCTTCTTCAACAACAAACGTCACATTTGACAATGACATTGGATGAATGTTTTTAACTTTTTTAAGAGTCAAATTGCGCGTTTGAGTTACATCTTTAGGTAATTGGCAGTACAACAGTGAGTTTTTAACAGTTCGTCAAATAGGTTTGTCAAGGTTCAAAAGTCCAATCAGCTGTTTAATGACACATGACATAATGTGATTGAGGCACTTGCGCCCTTTGCTAATTTTGCTTGCGCCAGTTGCGCCGCTTAGCCATGAACGTATCTATTATAGTAATTATATGAATAATTCTTATTTATTTGTTTATCCGTGACTGAATAAGTGTGAAAGATGACTAAGATAATACCGGTTCTCTCCAGGAAACTGTCGCACGTCTGCTCTCTAAAGCCTTATAAGGAGACGAAATGGATGATGCCAAATGGGAATCCAATTGGCGCGTACGTGTACAACTGCGTGGCCGACCAGAAAGTACCCGTGATCCTGAACGACCCCAACATAGCGACGTGGTACTCCTGCGGCCCTACAGTCTACGACTCTGCCCATCTCGGTCACGCAAGCTGCTACGTAAAGGTCGACATCCTCCAGAGAATACTTCGAGAATTCTTCAATATTAAACTTGTTACCGCAATGGGCATCACGGATATAGATGATAAAATAATCAAAAAGGCCAAAGATACGAATTCAGATTTCAGGACTGTAGCAAAACAGTTTGAACATGAATTCTGGCTGGACATGGCCAGTTTAAATATTGAGAAACCACTAATAGTCGCCAGGGTGTCGGATCATGTTAACACTATTGAAAAATTTATCAAGAAGATGATTGACTCGGAAACAGCCTATGTTACTAAAGATGGTTCGGTATATTTTGATACAGATAAATACAATGCTTATGGTAAGTTGCAGAAAATGCAAGATGCAGGAGACCCAGCAGATCAGTACAAAAGGAATAAGATTGACTTTGCTCTGTGGAAGGCTCATAAACCTGGTGAGCCATCTTGGAAGGCTTCCTGGGGTGAAGGCAGGCCGGGCTGGCACATAGAGTGCTCAGCCATGGTCAGCAAATTCTTCGGCTCTCAATTAGACTTCCATGCTGGAGGAGTTGACTTGCAGTTCCCCCACCATGAGAATGAGGAGGCCCAGTCTTGCTCTTTCCATAACACTAGGCAGTGGGCCAACTACTGGATCCATGTTGGCCATTTACAGCTGAAAGGAGACAATAAAATGTCCAAATCCTTGAAAAACACTGTCAGTATAGCTGAAATGCTGTCACAACACAGTGCCGACACATTCAGGATGGCATGTCTCATGTCTAACTACAGGTATCCAATGGAATATAGTGAGGAACTCATGCAAACTGCAGAAAATGTTCTACACAAGTTCAAGTTCTTCCTCAAAGATGCTTACAATTACGTCAATAACAATGCAACAGAAAATGGTGATTATAAGTATCAAATACTGGACAGCTTGCAAAAAGTTGAGGAAACAAATCTAGAGGTACTCAAATCTGACTTTGATACAGCAAGTTGTATCAATAACTTGTTAAACTTAGTTATAAAAACAAATAGACTGATGAAACTCGAAACTGCAGAGTTTTATCCAATCCCGGTTTTGTTAATAGCCGAATATATTACTGATGTGTTGACTAAACTTGGGCTCGAACTACTGGAAAGTTCTGAGAGTGCTGTACCAAACAATCTCATAGACACCCTGGTGGAATTCAGGCATACTGTGAGACTAAATGCCTTAAACAGGAAAGACAAGGAACTGCTGAATGCCTGTGACGATGTCCGAGACAAGATGAAGACAATTAAAGTACAAATTAATGACAAAGGAAAGACACCTTCTTGGGTCTTGAAATAAATAAACAATATACGCAAAGAGTTTTGACTGAGCCTTGACGAGTTCAAGTCTCTCTAGCAGAATATACCATGTATATTGTGTACATTTGTAAGATAATGTTGCAATTTATTTATTTAAGATAAATAAATTAACCCTAATCCTTGATAAGGCTTTTATTATCACTTAAATGCAAGTTAATCCCTACTGATTTACTAATGATAAATGATTAGGTACAACTCATAACAATCATAATGGTATAGAAATATCTGGAAATATAAATATAATTGTTAGATCTTGAGTTATTTGTGAGCAGTCAGCAAAGTAGTCCCTGCCACATTAATGTTTTTTTTACTAAATGTTTCTTTTATCCACGGTGGCGCGCCTTTCCAGTGCGCCCGGGCTCTCAGTGTTTTGATTGAGTAATGTTCCACTTACGTGGAGTATCATGAATTTTATCTAGATGTATAAAAATGAATATTCTGACTGGAATGAAACTTGTGGGCAAGGCATGCAGTGGTGCACAGTAAGAGTAAACTACTTTGATGACTGTACAACTGTACATACATATAATCTCATATATGATAGGATATCATAATAGAAAATAAAATAAAACACAAAATATGGCAAGTAATCATATAATTATAACACTTTAAACGCTCGCGCTTTGTACACATATTTAAATACTGTTTAATCCGGGTCTAACGCGATATTTATTTACCTTTATTTCTGACGTTTCGACACGGGTTGCACCAGTCATGGTCGCAGATAGATAATAGCGTTAGACCCGGATTAAACAGTATTTAAATAACCATATAATTGTTTGATAAGTCATGTTTTTAGCGGTTCTGCAGTCATTGTACCATTATCAAGAGCATGAGATAGCGAAATGTTAACAGTATGTTAATCTAACACACTTATAACTAGCCTTGTCTCGGCCGTAATGAGTAATGGCCAACTAGTAGCAAGATACTGATTCTCATTGACATAAAAAGAGCATGTCCTTATGACAAATACTTGCCAAAAAAAAGATTTGAGTCCGATGATAAACAGTAGTTTTAACTTAGTATGCTCTACTAGTTTTAACTTAGTTAACAGCATTGTCGATGATTGGAATAAATCTACTTTTGAGAGAAATAGTGAATGTGCCCAGAGGTAACCAAAAATAAGCTATCCACACTACACAATTATATTTCGTCATTTGAATGGACCATTTTAGCACATAGTTGTTGTTTACTTGTGTTTATTTAACAGACCATAGGTTGCAGGAACAAAACTTTGTTGTTCATTATTGAACAATATCGTGTCATCAGAGTATCAGATCATGTTATGTAGGCATGTAAGTATAGACAGAAATTGAAGAATATGCCAGTTAACCTCAGCCTTATAAAATTTGAACAATTTTTAAAGTAATTATTGTTCAGGGATTACAGGATTAAGTACAAAATTACATGAAGTGGTTTAAAAAACTTGAAACACATTCGATCTTGTGATTTATAATTGACGCTGTAGCTAATAAAAGGGGGAATTGTACGCCAAAGTTTGCAAGTAAGTACGGAACCTTATGCATGTTTTGTTACGGTAGTTTTTTGAAACAAATGAAATTCAACTTTATTTCCTGCACAAGTTGATTCCAATTTCAATGTCATTTTGTATCGCCTCGGCCTTAGGAAAGGTAGTGAAAAAGCACAACTTTTGCTAAAAAATAATTATTTTTTTCTATTGAGATTAAATAGCGGCAAATAGGTAGTAGCTAAGTTTCTAGATTATTTGGTTTATGCCACATCAGTATGACTGTATTGGATTTCATTTTGTATACAACAACACACATATTCATAAAATTCAAGTGCTTTTCGTCATTAAATAAAAAAACTACAATCAAAATCATAACAAAACCAAGCTCTCCTCCTAACATAGGACATTCGGACTTTCATCAACACTTAATTGACGGCGGCATTCTTATCCTGTATCATGTTTTCGGCTTTATACACCTTCCAGGAGACCAGATAATCTCTCGCCATCTTGAAAAGTGTGTAGTAGTTGATAAAAAGTAGTATGACCGTGGCGAGGAAGTTGTGCCACGGTGCGGAGGAGAATAGAAGGCCTAGCTGAAGCACTATTAGTGCTAGTTGTAGACAGAGGAGGAGACAGAGCAGCGTTGATGGATTTGAGAACACGGCCTGGAGAAACAAAAACATATTATAATATATATCAATTTTTATGAACATAAATTGTCTTAAGTTATACAGGGTGGAACGGAACGATGGACTTTCCCGCAAGAGGGGGATTACTAAGCGTTAGTACGTTAAATTTTCCAGATAAACTATGTTAATATTTCCCGTTTGTTAACCGAGACGAAAGAGCAGAGAGAAAGCTAGTAATACGCTTACATAGAAACGCGCGTGCTCCGCACTGCCTGGTCGCGCTCCCGCACACTGCGTGTCGCAGGAGTAGATGGTTCCATCTAGCGACACCACTGAGCCGCGTTGGTACAGCTTGGTAGGGCTCCACTCTGTCGCCCCGCTCGCGTCTGCAAACAACACAACAATGTCATATTGCATGCAATTTTTATGTATATTTCTTTCTAAAGGTACATAAAACTGACCGTAATCCAAATGAACAAAGAAATACATACGAGTAGACACTTATGACTAGGTTACAGTCCAAAAATATATGTACACATGGCTATGAGTTATAATTTAGAAAATAAACATATATATGTATGTATGAGAAAAATCAGATCTTGTTCAATATGTCGGATATGAACTCCCTGGCCCCGTAGCATGGATGGCCTTATCACGCGATAAGTGATAGGATAGAGCTGCCGTCCCTGGCTGACACCGTTCGATAGAATGAGACGACGCGCTTATCCTATCACTTATCGCGTGATAAGGCCATCCATGCTACGGGGCCTGCAGCGTATTGAGCACAGCAACGTCACAAGATGGAGTAGATTTAAGGACATGCAGAATGTAGACTACCAATCGATGTCTGTTCATGACAACGCCATCTCGTAGCTAATAGTTGGACAACTGTTTTTTTTTTTTTTATTATAGCCTTTTTCAGACAATAAAATTTGATATTATATAAATTATGGGTTTTCTTTCTTTACGTTTCATTCATATATCTCTTTTTTCTTCCATTTTTGAGTGTCCGTTTGCCAGTTGGCAAAGGCCTCCTCCAATCTTCTCCATTCCTGCCTTTCTGTGGCCACTCTACCCCATGTTATACAACTGTAGCATTATTTTATTACTTAGGTTCATATATAAGACTTGAAGCGTAGTAATCAAAATGTACATAACAAAACAGTAAATCTACAATTTAGTATCATACATATTATCCTATTTCTAAAACAAACACACAGTTAACACTTACATAAATACAATTAACGAAGAAACCCTAACTAATAGTCATCGATACCGATATCGATACTATCGACTTTCCCTGTTCTCTACGAGCCGGCTTTCGCGAACTCGATCCGCCATGTTCTAACGGTCCGCCGGCCGCTGCTTTACGGCTGCTACTAGCCACATCACTCCCGAACAGACTCCGGCACTGGACGCACGCCCCTCCTGCGCGCGTTATCAGTTGGCCGCCTTTGTCTCGCGATTTTACGGAGTTTTAATACATTCCGTGTGTTAATAGTTGTAACGCTGTTGTTACCTACTTGTGTAGTTACGGCCCTACGGCATTATTTTAATAAGTGCAGTGTTTTCCCCCGCTTTGGGTAAGTTTGAACAAATACTTAAGTGTAGGTATTACTTATTAGTTTTAAGGAACATGTAATGTAGCTTGCTTATTGCGTCATGCAGACTAATGTCAACACCATGCCATTCTGAATGCTCATATCCTCTGTATATAGGCAGTAGGATTTACTATTAACTTAGAGCATTAAACCAACCGGAGACGACACGCGCACACTTTTCTATCTAAAAAAAGTCTGCCGTTTTCGGCGCGGGGGACGAGGCAACGCACACAAATCATGTTAACACCAATGCATTTTTCCGATAGTGTCACTACACACGCACACGACAAAATTATCAAACACCAGCATAAAATATACTCACACAAGTACAAACACATACACAGACAACCTGTCCGTGAAAGAGATGACGTCAGCTCGAAGTAAACATCGATAGTGCGAGGAACACGTCGATAATAAATAATAAACTTATCGATATTTCATGTAGGTCCGGAAACGAATGCACAAAAAAGGTATAGAGGGAAATGCATGAAACACAATTTTTGACTTCGTAACTTTGTTTGGACTAGTTAGGAGGTAAACATATCAAAAGTCCTTGCCCGTAACCCTTGAGCCGGAGGGGAGGGGGGGGTTTCAAAGTCCCATTATTCGGTTTTTCACCTATATCTCGGAAACTATGCGTCCTAGCGACATAACTATTCTAAACAAAATGAAAGGTGATTAAATTTGCCACAATTTTTATAATATCAAGTTTTTCGATATCTTGTACAGTTTTCGAGATATAAGATATTATACCATCGAGTACTATCGAGCTGGTCTGATGATGGAGATGGAAGGCGGCCATAGGATATCATATTGAAATGCCATGATCGGTACTTATTAAAAGGGATTTTTTTTTATGCACGTAACATACGATCTTTGGACAGACGGTAAACGGATAACAGGATGTTTTTTCCACATGAATAACTGGCCTGAATTTTGGTTCAGGCAGGACAGGTTAACACTATACTGTATCTTTTGGAGATAACATAAAACAAAAAACAAAGAATAAAAAGCAACTTTTATAAAATAACATTCAAAATGCTGGGAGCAAATAGTGCTAGTCTCGTTTAGGAGTCCACGACACATGATTTCCACAAGCTCGGATACAGACATCCTGAATCATTACATCTTTTGGGAATCTGAAAAATAAATTATAAGAATAACATACTTATAATGTTTATCGACATTTGTTTTTGTGCTGTCCCTTCACTAACTTTCCTAGTACAGTGTTGCTAGAGTAACAAATTAAAAATGCATATTTACGGAACAAGTGACGATCGTAAATTCCGTATAATTAATAAAATACAGCCTAAACATATTATATTTAAAACATTAAATAAAAATATTATATGGTGAAAATAAAAGAATAAATGAATTTGCAAACAGTAATCCATCATTAATTAATTAAACATCTACAATTATAAATTTCACGTTATTTATGGTTGGTACCATTTTTATTGGATAAACTGTGTTAATAATAACGAATTTAAAGTAGAACTTATAATTAAACATTTATACAGTCAACTTTAAAAAATACCCAAAAGTAGAGCTAGTACCATTAAGTGGGAACACTGTTAGATTGACAATATTTTTTAGTTTTTTGCAAATTTAATGCACTATTTGATAATATTTAAACGTAATAATACTAACAGATGAAAAGTAACGTTATCCTTTTGTACATTAGATATTTCTGATGTCTTATTACACGAGAACACGTTGCAATTCGGCATTTTTAGCTCAGGTCATTCCGCGCTCACTGCGATTCATTGAATGGCGCGGAGCGCGCGGCAACTAGTTTTATATAACCGCTATGACCGGCGGTCTCGTACCTTTGGCAGAGGGGAACGCCTGGCAATGGCTACTCCGGTTGGTTTAATGCTCTAAGACTATTAATATATTAAAGTACTTACTCATCTATTGTTGTCATGAGTTACATAGTAAGTAATCTTATCTCAAGCTTTTAAGCTTATTTCCTCCTAAGCCCAACTTTGCTCCGTTCTGATTTACCGTGCAACGTCCGCCACAAACAAACTATACCTACATATAGATTTAAGGATTATTACCTAACCGAATTAGTGATGAGCTTGCACAAAACAATTAAGGCGGAACGTTACACGGCATCGATTAACTGCGGTGCCTAATAAGTTGGAAATAATTTCCAGGGTTCGAGGTACGGGTTATTTCCGTCAAGAAACCTGCACTGCCGGGCGTTGATTCGCCTCCGTCGCTGTCTCGCGCCTCGCGCCGGACACCAGAGCTTCCAGGACAGTACCGACCAGCTACACGGCGATCCAATTTATATTACCGCCTGAGAAGGCTACTCGACCCACGTACCTGACCCATAGCTTACTTAGTTGAATAAATTCTATTTTGTAACGTTGTGGTACCCATTCATTAGCTCATCACTGCCCTAGATACCAAACGCTACATACTATGTTAATTATCAAGTTTGGAAACGTCAAGCGGTGACAGATGTCACTATAGCTTGGGGGTGGTCTGCGTCTGCGCAATTATTTACTGAGACGTCACGTAGACGTTTACCCTGAGAAAATTACGGTTTTTTTGGAAATAATTCAATATCAGGCGAATTATTTGTATACGGCTATTATTGACTTTTACTATTGAAATCAATAATTCTATGGACCGGAAGTTAGGAAAAAAAATTAACTCGCAATTACCTGAATCCAAAAATATATGCATCAGGAAATAACAGCATTTTAATTAAATATTTACGACCTTGAGATAATATTGAATTTCATCTGGCCTATAGAAAGATTTATTCATTAACAAAAATAAGTGGATTATGCGCGTATCCCAAAGAACGTAAGTATATAGACGTAGTCAATTATAAAGTTTATACCATCTGGCATGTTCGCGGGAGCGCGACTCGATGACTTTTTTGCCATTAGGAGGAAAAGAGTCGCCTCCATGCTAAGGCGAGTGCGCAGCAGCAGCAACGGTCTTCTCGGGGCGTTGGCTGAAAGACTCGACTGCCCGATGATGAAGTTTTGGGTTGAGGTGGCTATAGGGAGAGTTAAGTAGCCTTGGTGTTCTCTTTACTCTCTCAATAGCCAACTCTTTGGAAAACCTAAGAATTATATGTATTTTTTAAAGCTTTTATTTTGTTACTTTATTTTATTTTTTGTTCCCAATACTAACATAACACGTAAGATTTTGCTAACAAAACTATGGATCTGTATGGTCTGAAATAAATGTTTTTTATTTATTTTTATTTTATTTTATACCATTTTCGCCTGATTTTTACGGAATTTATGAAGATTATTTTTCATTATTTTTTACCGTATCGGTATTAAATTTAGGTGGATTATTAATGAATATTAAGTCAAATTACCCAACCTATTTTTTGGTGTAAAAATATGGCTGATATCGATATATTGTTGTGTTTTCATAGAGCGAAACCGTAAAGTTCTCAGGGTTGTTATAAAGTGCATTGGCCCTGTGCCGCGAGGTATACGTACCGTCCTTGGGCCGCCACCGCCCCAGGTGTCCGCTGGCGCGGTGGTGTGTGTCGGCGTGCGCCCCGGGCAGCAGCTGTGCCGCGAGGTATACGTACCGTCCTTGGGCCGCCACCGCCCCAGGTGTCCGCTGGCGCGGTGGTGTGTGTCGGCGTGCGCCCCGGGCAGCAGCTGTGCCGCGAGGTATACGTACCGTCCTTGGGCCGCCACCGCCCCAGGTGTCCGCTGGCGCGGTGGTGTGTGTCGGCGTGCGCCCCGGGCAGCAGCTGTGCCGCGAGGTATACGTACCGTCCTTGGGCCGCCACCGCCCCAGGTGTCCGCTGGCGCGGTGGTGTGTGTCGGCGTGCGCCCCGGGCAGCAGCTGTGCCGCGAGGTATACGTACCGTCCTTGGGCCGCCACCGCCCCAGGTGTCCGCTGGCGCGGTGGTGCGTGTCGGCGTGCGCCCCGGGCAGCAGCTGTGCCGCGAGGTATACGTACCGTCCTTGGGCCGCCACCGCCCCAGGTGTCCGCTGGCGCGGTGGTGCGTGTCGGCGTGCGCCCCGGGCAGCAGCTGCGCCGCGAGGTATACGTACCGTCCTTGGGCCGCCACCGCCCCAGGTGTCCGCTGGCGCGGTGGTGTGTGTCGGCGTGCGCCCCGGGCAGCAGCTGTGCCGCGAGGTATACGTACCGTCCTTGGGCCGCCACCGCCCCAGGTGTCCGCTGGCGCGGTGGTGCGTGTCGGCGTGCGCCCCGGGCAGCAGCTGTGCCGCGAGGTATACGTACCGTCCTTGGGCCGCCACCACCCCAGGTGTCCGCTGGCGCGGTGGTGCGTGTCGGCGTGCGCCCCGGGCAGCAGCTGTGCCGCGAGGTATACGTACCGTCCTTGGGCCGCCACCGCCCCAGGTGTTCGCTGGCGCGGTGTTGCGTGTCGGTGTGCGCCCCGGGCAGCAGCTGTGCCGCGAGGTATACGTACCGTCCTTGGGCCGCCACCGCCCCAGGTGTCCGCTGGCGCGGTGGTGTGTGTCGGCGTGCGCCCCGGGCAGCAGCTGCGCCGCGAGGTATACGTACCGTCCTTGGGCCGCCACCGCCCCAGGTGTCCGCTGGCGCGGTGTTGCGTGTCGGCGTGCGCCCCGGGCAGCAGCTGTGCCGCGAGGTATACGTACCGTCCTTGGGCCGCCACCGCCCCAGGTGTCCGCTGGCGCGGTGGTGTGTGTCGGCGTGCGCCCCGGGCAGCAGCTGTGCCGCGAGGTATACGTACCGTCCTTGGGCCGCCACCGCCCCAGGTGTCCGCTGGCGCGGTGTTGCGTGTCGGCGTGCGCCCCGGGCAGCAGCTGTGCCGCGAGGTATACGTACCGTCCTTGGGCCGCCACCGCCCCAGGTGTCCGCTGGCGCGGTGGTGTGTGTCGGCGTGCGCCCCGGGCAGCAGCTGCGCCGCGAGGTATACGTACCGTCCTTGGGCCGCCACCGCCCCAGGTGTCCGCTGGCGCGGTGTTGCGTGTCGGCGTGCGCCCCGGGCAGCAGCTGTGCCGCGAGGTATACGTACCGTCCTTGGGCCGCCACCGCCCCAGGTGTCCGCTGGCGCGGTGGTGTGTGTCGGCGTGCGCCCCGGGCAGCAGCTGCGCCGCGAGCCGCGCGCCCAACGCGCCGCACACGCACGCCGTCTGCTGCGACGCGAGGTACACGTCGTAGTACACGTAGGACTGAAAGTGTAATGGGTGCAGTCAGTTCTCCTGTTAGTCCGGAGTCAAATTACTAATTTATATAGCTTTTCTATAAAATAGACACGACATTAACCCATAAACACGACACGTTCTAGTGTAATTTTTTTGTTATAATTTACAAATATTACAAATTGGTTGACTACACTTCAAACACCTGTGCTACCATGTATAGTACTAACCAGCGTCTGGATTTGAACACAGAATAAATAACAGTAAAAACTAACGTACAGAACTGCCTCACAAAACCGATGTTTGACGGCTAGAAAATTTAAATCAAGGCATCCCGCGATCGGGTATGTCGACACCTTGGACAGAGCGAGAACCGAGATTACCCAAAGCAGCAAGTGGAACAGGCCTAGCTATACAATTTCGAAAGCCTCAGTCACCTGTGCAAAACAGCACAGTATTAGACTAGAATAGTAAGCCCCAACCACAGCATTGAAGATGATCTTCTTGTCCCTGAGATTTAAGTCCATCTTCTTAGATCATTCTTCTTATCTAGCAGCAGTACAATGCTTGTTTTAGCTACACAACTATTACCAAATAAATCTCACTAACCTGTGCAAAACAGCACAGTATTAGACTAGAATAGTAAGCCCCAACCACAGCATTGAAGATGATCTTCTTGTCCCTGAGATTTAAGTCCATCTTCTTATCTAGCAGCAGTACAATGCTTGTTTTAGCTACACAACTATTACCAAATAAATCTCACTAACCTGTGCAAAACAGCACGGTATTAGACTAGAATAGTACGCCCCAACCACCGCGTTGAAGATGATTTTCTTGACCCGGAGATTGAAGTCCTGCCGGAGCACATCCACCTCTGCCCGGATCTGCTCGGGGTCGTGCGAGCAGCAGTGCAGCGGGGACTCCGCGTTGTTGAGCTCTAGGAACGGGCTCGACTGCAGCCCGAATAGCACGAAGTATATCACCGCTCTGTGAATAATGAAGTTGTGAATTTAAATAATTTGTAGAACATGCAATACAATATTGACGTATGTTCCTTATAATAAATGTGAATCATTATTTTAATATGTTATTGATATCGGTTTTCAGCAAAAGCCGAGTTGGGGACACCTTATGTATTGTCACCTTTGAGTACTTACGGGTAGCAGAGGTAGAATATCTTGACGATTGGATACTTCAGGGCTATGAAGTAGGCGCACCAGGCGAGGGCTCCTAGCACCATGCCCAGGATGAACATTCTGCAATCATATGCAACTCACTTATACAAAACATTATTATATAATAGCGTTTCTTTGTTTATTTCTGTTTAAAACATTATTCTAAGATGCTTTATACAAGAATCCAACAAATTTTCCATCTGGAAGTAATTTTATAGATTTAAATGAAGCATTGTCTTTTTTGTATGATTTATCTTGAATATGCAGCAAAAAAAATTAAATGAACCAAAATAAAGAATAAAACATAAATTATTCACCTTTTTCTGACTTTTCAGAAGCTACCTAGTTAAGACATAATTTTTTTATGTCTGAAATTTTGTTGGATTTTGTCGCTAAGTAACTATTTAGTTGATAATATATCCGTTACATAGAAAAAAAACGGTTATTATAAATTATTTCCAAAATTGAATATTTTTCCATACAAGTTGTCAGTTAATTGACTGGACTACAAAGGCGCGTGACATTAGTCATAGATCACATGCTTCGATATTGTATCGCGTTTTTAGCGTTGTTTGTGTAACCGCTCTTACACTTGCGGAATAAAAATGTTTTTTTGGACCTTAATGAAATTGAAATAAAGTCCAAAAGATATTAATTGAGTCACTGTTGTTTTAGTGGTAGGGTGGTGGTAGGGCACAGTGAGTGTCATATTTAATATTTAAGATTAGTAGTTAAGCTCAATATAATGTACTTATATATAAAATAAAAACACAATAAACCATTAATTTTTTTTATTTTTATTAAATCTAGCTCATATTTAGAACATCGCAAGTACGGAAATACTGTACAGAAGACTGTCCCATGACAACAACACTAATAAAATTGCTCTGTAGGTATGTGGTGATGTGTGCTTTCAATAACTTATTTAGAAATAAATAAAAAGTCAAAATATATAGAATTCATTAATTTATTTATTTATCAGGCAGGTAGTTGAAACAACTGATGATGTTTGTATCCAATTAAGTTTCAGTACCTATATAATTGTAGAGCTAACTTTTTCTTTTTTGCAGAAATGTGATACTTAACTTAAAAGTTATTCTATGCATATAACAGTATATTATGTTACCTTGCAGCCACTATGCCGTGAGGTAATGCTGGCGGAGCTAGAGTGGCCTTCAGAACATGAACCACCAGGCTCAGCAGCAGCCGGCGTGACAGTAGTGTCACTATGAATGCCACTAGGTGCGGGTCTATGAGGTAGAAGTTCTGAAAGAGTTGAAGCTTTTATTTAGGATCACTGCTATCATTTTCAAACTGAGATGTATTAAAGTAGATCTATGTGATTGCATGGTATATTCACTATTAAACTGTATATAAGTATAGTTTTAAAATAATTTCTAGGAGACATAACAACGGCAACAAGCAATATGAAAAGTTACTTGGTTGATGGTTCTTATAGGAAAATACGCAAATTGCAATTGTTACCACCAAATTGTTACCAGTGGTAACAGCAGGGTGTCCACTGCAAACCCTGAAAATATTTCCCTGACTTTTCCCTGACTTTCCCTGACCATTCTTTCGAATTTCCCTGACCAGAAATGTTACAAAATATCTCGATTGATTAACCTTTAACGCCATTTCAAAGTACGCATGTCACACTCCAAACTCTTTATAGCTATGAAGCGCAAGGAAAACTTTTTATTTATAAACTTCACTACGATGGTGACAAACAAGAGCACGGCCTGCCTGATGCTGTGTCACCGCAGCCTTTTAGACGTTTGCAAGGCTGTCGGACGCATCATTCGTCTGAAGCTAGTACTCGTGCTTTGACATTGTTATAACAGAGTCGTACACGAACGCTCAACAACGGACTGCCGCAGGGCTCCGTGCTGGCCCCGCTTCTCTTCAATTTATATACCCATGACATCCCAGAAACCACCAGCCGAAAATTCATTTACGCAGATGATATAGCCATCACCAGTCAAAGTGTCCACTTTAGAACTTCAGAGGATGCCTTAAACCAAGATCTGATCATTCTTGAACAATACTTCAAGAAATGGCGCTTGGTACCAAATGCAAGTAAAACAGAAGTGACAACTTTCCATCTATGCAATAAAGAGGCAAGGTACCAACCGAACATATCTTTCTCGGGAAAAACAATTAGGTACAACCCAACGCCAAAGTATCTGGGCATGACCCTCGACCGCAGCCTAACTTATGCACCTCATATAGAAAAGCTTAGTAAGAAACTCCAGACGCGAAATAACATCCTGCATAAGCTATCGGGAACTAGTTGGGGAGCAAACGCTGACGTTCTTCGTACCACCTGCCTCAGCTTGGTTCACTCAACAGCAGAATACTGCGCGCCAGTCTGGCTTAACAGTGCACATGTCAATCAAGTGGATGTGCAACTGAGACAAGCTATGAGATGCATATCGGGAACTATCGCGAGCACTCCCACAGGGTGGCTACCTGTGCTCAGTCATATAGCTCCCCCACACCTAAGAAGACAACATGCTCTAGTCCGAGAAGCACAGAAGATCTTGGCCAAACCCGAATTGCCTGCCTACAAGGAGTTTAAAAACCCTCCACCACACCGGCTAAAATCACGCCATCCGCCATATAAGACTGCATCCACCCTTTTAAATACTCCCTTCGATATAACCAAGAAATGGGCCCAAGAATGGAAACATGACTCCCCAACCAGCCTAGGGACTAATATCGACCCCACAAAAAAGCCCACTGGTTTTTCACTATCAAGGCGAAATTGGTGCCAGTTAAACAGGCTGCGGACCGGCTGGATTAGGAGCCGAGAGTTCATGCACAAATGTGGATGGAGGGAGTCTCCAGCATGCGAGTGTGGAGCTGCGGTGCAGGACATGGACCATATTATCCGCGAGTGCCCACTCACCAAGTACCAGGGCAACCCAGCCGACTTGTTCACCCTAGATAACAACGTAACCCAATGGATCCAGCAATTGGGTGTACTGCTCTAATTTGCATGCATTTTTTTTTTTTTTTTTTTAACTAAGAACTATTTTAATTTTTAATTTAGCCATACGAATAAATAAATAAAACATTGTTATTGTTAGCACTTAACTAATTTGTTATTTCTATTATATGACAAAGCATAGTTTCATGTTTAAAGATGATAAAATTATTAAAAATTTTGTCATAAATAATTTATCTGAAAATCTTGAAGAAAAATAGTTGAGGGGCGGAAAAAATTGTATTTTTTAAAGTCTCTCGGTCTAGTGTATTTTGCGTCAAAATTTGTAAGCTTCGGATTCAAAGCATCAAATTGATGGAGAGGTTTTTGCATGTTGTAACAATTCGGATTCACCCCATCAACGTGGGAAGATGGGTGTGAATGTGGAAAAAGCAGGCGTCGCCTGCGATATGACCTCCTTGATAAACTTTTATTACTGGGGCTTGTGCGGTAAACATAGTTATCGACTAAAACAGGCACAAGGAATTAATTTTTCACGAAACAAAGTATTATTCTATTGAAAAAAATTTAAATGTGACGAACAAAGCAACACACATAATATGACGAAAATGTAAAATAAAATATTGCATGCATGGCTTTCTTTAAAAAAAACCATGCAATTTTATTTTTTTCGTGTCCCTAAGATCAAATTTCCGTATCTCATTGCCCCGTTTGAATAATACACTCTGTCTGTGTGGGTCGTTATTTTGACGTGGTACCTTTAAAGAAACCTGGGTAATTTTTATTTTACAACTTGCATTTTGATAGGTATTAATAAAATGTCTTGAATTAAGACCTACTTCGAGAAAAAGGTCAATCGTCGAATCCAACTCGGCTGAACAGCCTTCCGTAAGCTACGGCACATCTTTTCGTAAAATATTCCACAGAGCCTCAAGACAAGATTCTTTGACCAGTGTGTATCAAATTTTATGGCAATGAATAGTGGTCGTTTACTATGGGCCTCATAAGAAAACTCAGAGTGGAGAGGGCTATGCCGGGAGATTATCCGTGTGATCGCATCAGAAATGAGGCTATCCGCAGCAGAACCATGGTAACTGTTGTAGCCCTCCGAATCGCTAAACTTAAGTGGCACTGGGCGGAGCACATTGCAAGTAGAACCGATGGCCGTTGGGGCGGAAAGGTTCTCGGGTGGCGGCCACGTACCGGAAGGCGCAGCGTCGGTCGACCCCCCCCATAAACGCGCGAGTCCGCTAGATGCGGGTGGCGCAGGACCCGTCATTGTAGCACTGTTTGGCGGAGGCCTATCACAGCAGTGAACGTCTTCCAGCTGATATGATAATGATGATGATTATAAAAATTCATAATTTAGATATTCAAAGCAATAATTCTGAACACAAAGGCATAACGCTACTTTACGGATTTTTTGAAGTTTTTGTATGGACGTAGCTCAAAAAGTACACATATTTATGAAAAATAAACGACCTTTTAAATATTGTTTTCAAAAATATGTATTAGATATGATCATCTTACCTTCGACAGCAAGTTTTATTTTAATTTTTTTCAGCCTTTTTTTTTCTATAGGTAAAACTATACCTTCTTTCACCAAAAATGAATTCCCCGTGTCTGTTTTAGTCCATAACTATAGTTACTATACTTCATAAGTCCTAGCAATAATAGTTTATAGCGCCCAAAAAGTACACATATTTCTGAAAACTAAACGACCTTTTAGATATTGTTTTCAAAAATATGTATTAGATACCTCATCTTACCTTCGATAGCAAGTTTTATTTTTATTTTTTCAGACCTTTTTTTAGTTATAAAACTATACCTTTTTTCACCAAAAAAGATTTCCCCGTATCTGTTTTAGTGTTTTAGTCGATAACTATACCCCATAAGCCCTAGCAATAATAGTTTATAGAGAAGGCCATATCGCAGGCAAAGCCTACTTTTTCCACATTTACCTACACCTATTTTCCCGCGCTCATGGAATGAATCCGAGTTGTTCCAACATTTAAAAATAAGTACTCATTATAGAATGCTTTTAATACGGAGCGTACAATTTTGGCACAAAAAACTTCACAACTTTTCTCTGTAAGACTTAAAATGTTTATGTTGTTGTGATATATGACAAAAATATAAACCATTTTTATCATCCTTAAAATTGGCATAGACACCTTTGTCATAGAAATAACAAATTAAGTTCTATTTCTAAAACACCAAAAAGATTGACCCTTTGAGAGAGGCAACCACGCAACGCCAAGTGAAGTGCCAGCATCAAGGTGGTTAGTTAACCCACACATGCCCGAGATCGGAAACTTATGACCTCATACTCAACCAATATCAATCAAAACATCTTCCCCACCGTTTGCAAGGCAATGTATCGAGGTATATCCCCACAAAATGGCCTTTATAATGCCTTATAAGGCCTTATAGTCCGGTACGTAAACAGAATGCACCTTCGATAATTCACAAGAGCGCGATTTTTTGTTAATATTTTGAATATAATGAGTACTACTAGTAGTAAAAAGAGAAAGTGAATTCTAACGTGGATTTAGGTATGACACAGCATTTTCTTAGTGACCCTTGTAAATCCAGGGAAAGATTATACAAGTGCTATTTTTCTTCAATAGAGTGTCGCATTTAACTGTTACAACCTTCCCTATAAATTACTAAAACTTTCGCCAATGGATAACGTCAGTATAATCCAAAACGAATAAATAAAAATATTTCCTCTAAAAGATTATTCAAGTGAGTTTTGGTAACTGAATTGTGTTAAACACTATCAAAGATAACGACAGTTTGAATTAATAATATATTCATCAATAGGTTAAATTTATATGAATTAAATTAATTTTGAAAGCCTTCCACTAGTCACTTAAATATTTTTTTAGGAGATTTATAATTTTTTAAATCGTATCCGGTTTTGCTGACGTGATCTATTAACAAAATTATTAGAAAACGATAGGTCAGATTTTGAATAATCAAATGCGTTGCATTATTGGAGAAAACAATGACTTGTATAATCTTTTTGAAGTTTTACACGTGTTCCTAACAAAAAAATAAATTATAAGTTAATCTACGTTAGAAAATCTTTAAAAATATTTTTCGCTGTTAGTATTTAATGTACTCTAGCTGATAACAAAAAAAATCGGACTTGTGAATTATGTTAGTTTGACGACCATTTACAGTGTTCGCGTACTGGACTATTATAATAAGTAATCACCTGGTCATAAAATATTTAACACTGAATAAAAACAAGAATCAAACTAACTAAGATCTACACTTACCTTTCTAAATTTAGTTACTTAATGGAAAACATAACGTTGATGAATCAACATATTTAATAGTTCAAGATACATTTGTTGATCTCTTTGATTTTTTTATTTATATTTTTTCCTTCTAGATAGATTTTTTCCCTGACCTGTCTAGAACTTCCCTGACTTTCCCTGACTTTCTCTGACCACCATGAGCTTCCCTGACTTTTCCCTGACTTTCCCTGACTTTCCAGAAAGTGGAACAGCTGAGTTTTTTTTCCCATCTGTTACCACTAAGTTTCGCCAGCGGGTACGAGCAAGAGTTTTAACGTTAACGTTGGTGTCCACCAGGGATCAACTCTCAGCCCCTTGCTTTTCAACACCACCATGGATTACATCACGAGAGACCTGCAAAAGCCGGCTCCATGGACTGTGCTGTACGCTGACGATATAATCCTAATCGAAGAAACACTAGCGGATCTACAGAGAAACCTAAACGAATGGCAAAAAGCCTTAGAAAGCAAGGGACTACGTGTTAGCCGTCAGAAAACTGAATATATGTACTGCAACTTTTCGCAAGATTTCGCCGCTTGCGCCCAGAGCGAGCGGTTGGTTAAATCTCGAGCGCGTAAACAAATATAAATCTGATCATTCAAACTACCTAAGAACCGAATACTGGAACTACAAAGTGCAGTGAACATTGGTGCTAATCGAAAGTGACGATATTAAAGTTAGATTCACCAAAATAAATGAATATTTGGTGTAAATAACCAAGTGAATCAAGTGATGTTTTTAACCTAACGGGTAGGAGTCATTAGTTCGTGCGCCATCCCTGTCGCACGGGCCTACGGACGTATCGTCTGTACTGCTCCACTATAAGTCGGGAATCTACCCGCCATCGGAAACCTGATCTCACAGCAAGTATCTAAAATTAGTATACAAAGCTATCGATACTAACTCATATCTAGACAAAAAACACACAATGATTTGTTTAGCCTGTAAAAAACAAATAGACGCCCGCTTGGAACTACTAGTATGCTCGGCCTGCAAGGGTTATTACCACTATATGTGTGGTAATATCACCTCAGCAGAGTACAGAGAACATGGACAAGAATTGAAGCGCTCTTGGTTATGTCCTCCTTGCGAAATGATTACTCGAAGGAGAAATAGGGATGACACACCAGTAGGAAAACGTAGCCGCCTATCGCCGCATATAAACGACTCAACCATGTCAGTAGACGAGCTATTAAATTTAAACGAAAACACACCCAACAAAACAGATTATAGCACCAGAGAAAACACCGAAAATAGCACCCTAGCCTTAATGGCAAACACAAACCAGCCACTTTCACTGGAACAAATTAGTCACCTACTAGATACAAAGTTAAAAAGAAATAATGCAGCCCTCCTAGATGAGATGAAAAGTATAGTACATAGTGAAACGCACAACATTATATTCAACCTAAGACAGGACTTTACGCATAGCATTAACACAATATCAACACACCAGGAAACTCTAAAAAAAGAACTTGACAAAACAAATACAAAAATAGGACACTTACAAGAAGCAAATCAAAAATTACGAACAGAACTAGACGAAATAAAAAACCAAATTAAAACTACAAACGGTGTAAGTACCTATAACAGCAGTGATAACCAAAATTACCAGAAAGCTATAATATTATACGGCCTGGATGAATACTACCCAGAAAAGGAATCTGAGCTATGCCGAAGATTAGACAATATATTCTATGACATCCTAAACATAAGCATTAACGGATTTATCGAAGGGGTCTCACGAGTAGGTCGGAATGGATATCGTCGCCCGCTGCGTATAGAACTTATAAATAAAAGGATGTCAAATTACATACTCCAAAACGCCCATTGCTTCAAAAACACAGGTCTCGCAGTATCAAATGTTCTAGATAAAAAGGCACTAGAAGAAAGGAAACTACTTAGAGAGGAATTAGTCAGAGCGCGCCAAGAAGGCAAACACGCGGCAATAAGAAATAATAAACTTTTTATAGACGGAAAACAACACGTCACAGTAGAAAATACGCCACAACAAGTACACCTCTTACAACAACCATCAACAAGCACAGACCACTCTATCCAACAGGACGAAACGAAATCCATTCCCACCCCAAAAACAAATACACAGGATGTGTCGCAAATACAAACAAATACTAGCTCAATTCCGAATATAAACCAGAAAGACACACACCCTAACCAGCCCTTTCGTGAATGAATTTAAAATCCTAGTGCAGAACGTACAAAGCCTCAAAAATAAGATCCCGATTATGGAAACATTCCTATTAAATAATAAAATACCGGTGCTATGTATCTCTGAAACATGGATATCCGAAAACCAGATTAACCTAGAAAAAATCGACGGCTACGAGTTCGCAGCGGCTTCCTACCGAAAACAACACCGGGGACGCGGTGTGGCTATTCTGCTACAAAAAGGCATACATTTCGTAGAAAAAAGAGACATTGAAGAACTGTCAATAGAATGTGTTTTTGAATGTTGTGGGGTAGAAATACCTAGTGAAAATATGTTCCTGATAAATATCTACCGACCTGATCGCGAAATAGACGATTTCTTTGATGGCTTGAACAAATTACTCTGTAAATTACAACTCAAAGAGCATAAAAAACGAATTGTCATTGTAGGGGACTTTAATATTAATATGTTAACACACTCTAGCTCCTCTAGGAAACTCAATGATACTATGCGATGTCACAATTTAATACAAATAGTTAAAAACTCCACTAGGCAGGTTAACGGTTCCAACTCCTGTATCGATCTCATATTTACAAATCAGACGGAATATGACCTCGATATAAAAGACCATGGCATATCGGACCACAAAGGCGTTACACTCACACTTCAAAGCCACACCGGGCGGGACACACAGAAACCCTGGCACATAGAAAGTAGGATATTCAGTGACAAAAGCATGTTTCTCTTTAGGCAGGCACTGAAAGACGTCGACTGGGGAACCATAATATTAAATGGTAATAACATTCATCAAAACTATCAATCATTTGATGATAAATTGCAGAACATTCTAAACACACACATACCTAAGAAAAGAATTAGACTACACACATCACTCGGCACTAAAACCTGGCTAACCAAAGGCTTAAGAATATCGTGTAAACATAAGAGACAGCTAAAAATTCTCGTTAACACAACAAGAAACGAAATTATCCTCAATTTTTATAAAAAATATGAAAAAATGTTGAAAAGATGTATAAGGAAATCCAACAAATTAATTTACGCACATAAAATTAAAAATTCTCATAACAAAACGAAAGCTATGTGGAGCACGATAAATCAAGTAACGCGGAAAAACAATGAGCGACGATATAAAAACATGTCTTTACAAATCGACGATAAAGTTTTAGAATCGCCCCAACTTGTAGCCGATACTATGAACGAGCACTTTGCATCGGTGGGTGAGTCATCGTCGCTTGATGCCACTCGCGCGTGTTGCGTAGGTATGCCCGCGCCCGCGCCGTGTCTCGGCCGTGTTGCCCCCACCTTTGTCACTAACTCCATATTTTTAAGCCCAGCTACCGAATGCGAAATTTTGAAATTATTTAAACAGCTTAAAAATAAAAAGAGCTTCGACAATGATGACCTGCCCCCAACGTTAATAAAACTGTGTGCAAATGAATTAACATCGCCATTATTAAAATTAATAAATCAGTCATTCGATGATGGCACATTCCCAGACCAGCTGAAAATTGCTAAAATAAAACCAGTTTTAAAACCAGGAGGGAAAGCCACAAAGCCGTGCCAATACCGGCCTATTGCACTACTTTCAGCCATCTCAAAAATTTTTGAAAAAGCAATGGCAAATCGTGTGATTGGCTTCCTCGAAAAGTATAAAATATTAGACAAAAATCAACATGGATTCCGAAAACATCACTCAACAACATTAGCCGTATTTAAATATATTAAAAAAATCTTAGAGTACATTGATAACAGGAAATATAGCATAGGATTACTCCTGGACATGACTAAAGCATACGATAAAGTGTCCCACGAAATACTTCTCTCCAAGTTGTATGAAATGGGAATACGAGGTAAGACACATAGCTGGTTCAAATCCTATCTAGCAAATCGTGAACAATATGTACACATAGACCACTACAATCATGATGCCCGAGAAGTAACTGGTATAAACTCACAAAGACGCCGCACTACCTGTTCCTTGCCTCAAGGGAGTATCTTAGCATGTACCCTATTTTTAGCCTATATAAACGACTTGCCTAAAAGTCTAGATCCCAACATAACTTGTGTTATGTTTGCTGACGACGTCTCCCTTTTATTCAGCGCTACAAATAGTCTAGAATGTAACTCCCAACTTACGTGTAGCATCAACACAGTTAAAAAATGGCTAGAAGACCACAACCTCGAAATAAATATAAAAAAAACCAAGATTATACAATTTAAACCCAGACAGAAAAAACCCTTAGAGTTAAACTTATACATAAATAGCATCCAAATAGAGGAAGTCACAGACTTTAAATTACTAGGAGTGATCATTGATTCCGGAATAAACTGGAGAGCCCACATACAATACACAAAGACAAAATTAACGAAGTTTATCTACGCGCTTAACCTGATAAAGTTAAATGCAGATTTTGAGGCTGCACTATCCGTCTACTACGCGCATATCTATTCCAGTCTCCGATATGGTGTGGTCTTATGGGGAACCAGCACTGATGCACATGATCTTTTTGTATTACAAAAAAAATGCATAAGAATTCTCGCCAATATACGGATTCCAAATAGCTGCCGACCCTTTTTCAAACAGTTTGAGTTACTTACACTCCCAGCAATATATGTAATGGAGGCCGTTATTTTTTATAGGAAAAACCCCGATCTATTTGAAGTCAAACCAGATACGTATAAAACCAGGAACCAGTATAGAAACAAGTTAAAAATACCAAACTCTAAACTAGCTATCCATAGAAACGGGCCTCATTTTGTATGTATTCGAGTTGTTAACAAAATACCTGATGAGATCAAATTCGAACCAAGTGATAAAAAGTTTCACAAAAAATTGAAAACATTTCTCATTCATAAATGCTATTACTCAGTGGAGGAGTTCTTAAATGATGAAACCCTGACGCATCATAAAAGTAGGTAACTTAGTAATAAATAGTAGGAAGTAAATTGTAATTGAACCAATTGAGTAAATTGTATAACTTAGACTTAACTTTGACATCTATTTATATTTTTGACATTTACATTACTTTTCATAAAAAAAAAACATGACCTGAAATATAGAATTAAGTTACTTATAAGACCATTTGTGTGCCCTAACAGGGTGTCATGGAAGCCTTTCTGTATAATCTTAAGATCTCATGTACATGACTTTACAAATAAACATCTATCTATCTATCTATCTATCTATCTAACTTTTCCAACACCAATATCTGCAACCAAGCGACGCCGACCATAGGAGGATCTCCTTTAAATAGCGTGGAGGAGTTTAAATACTTAGGGTCCATGCTTAACACCAAAGCAAACACAGAACACAGAGACATAGACCACAGAATTAAGACAGGCTGGCTGAAATGGAGATCGCTTTCGGGAGTTCTCTGCGACGCGAAGATGCCAATAAAAGTAAAAGGCACGGTATACAAACGCGCGGTAAGACCTGCCTTAGTCTACGGTTCTGAGTGTTGGGCCATAAGAAATTGTGACGAACATAAAATGCAAGTCACTGAAATGAAAATGCTTCGATAGGCGGGTGGCGTTACCAGGCTTGACAGAATCAGAAATGAGTATGTCCGTGGAACATTCAAGGTTGCAGAAATACACCAAAAAATGCGCGAAAACCGCCTGCGCTGGTACGGACATGTAATGCGCCGCAGTGATGACCACATGACCAGAAGAGTATTAGCCATCCAGGAGGGGAAAAGAGGAAGAGGGCGCCCACCAACAACCTGGCTAAAGACCATCCATAACGACATGACAAAGTTAGGCATAACGACGGAATTGACGCAGAACCGTAATGATTGGAGGAAGAGTATCAGGAGGGCTGACCCCGAATAGGGATAAAGCAAGGATTGATGATGATGTTACCACTAAGTATTTGGTGCCGAGTACACTGAAGCACATACCGGCCACCAAAGTACTTGGTGGTGATAAGTAAGTGGAGACGGAACATAAGGAAAGCAGACTGGACCAGCCAATCACCATAAAAAATACAAAGCTAGGAATAGAGAAGAGATTGTTAAAACATATATGTATACTCACCATAGTCTGGTTGGTATAAGAATGTGGCAACCACCACGCAGTCCGATACAGATTGAGGAACTGCAACCCTGTAGCCACAACCGTGAAGACGAACGTCATCCCCTCGAACAGGAGTTCCCCGTCATGGGGTATGTAAGGGAATGGTATGTGCTTCGGTGGCGCCGGCCCGTCCGGGACCTTTCCGTCCGCTACTGGCGTTGGCGATAACCGCGCGCGCCCCACGCGCTTCCCATTACTGCTCACATCCTCGTCCTGGGGCGACGATGTACCCTTTAAACATAAATATTGTAACATCCAAAGAGACCATTACAAGATTTTGTTTTGTATTTAGAATACCTTTTTGGTAACGCCAGAAGACTTTTTAGCCCCCGGCGGCGTCATTTTACAAGTGATCTGCGGCAAGGGCCGCTTCACGAGCGGGTCCTTAATGATTTTTCGCCGCCTGGAGACCGCTGTTGACGATGTGTTGTTAACTTGCGCGTATGCCCAACGTCTGGCCAGGAGTATAGTCAAGCAGCCGACGACCGCTGGCAGGAAGAATACGACAAAAGGTCCACTTTCATTTTCGGTACAACTCATCACTCACATGTTAAAATGTTTTATAAAGTGTCACGAGTAATTTGTTTGCAATACACATACAACAAATAAATCAAATCAATGCACGTACGTAAATTGAAAACGTCAAAATCGTCATGGATGGATCGAATACATAGTGTTACCATGTTACTATCGCTACAACTATCGATTTGACACTGTCAAACTGTCAAAAATAAAGTCACAGACTACTAAGAGATACAATATGTGACGGTTTTTAGTAAAACGTCCCACTTTGTCGATTCTAGTTACGGAGTAACGGGCAGTTTAGTGAAATATGGCAAAACTTACCGAAAATCAACTTTCGATGAAAACTGATAGAACATACTGTAATAAACCTATGATTTTGATGACGACGCATAAATCTCCATTTTAAGCACATTTTTAGGGCCTCAAAGTTTAGTGCCCAGCGACCCACTTTGTCGCATACAGAAAAAATCGTCGATATCATATTTGTACCTGCACGGCTATCACAAGACGGCCCGCGACCTGTCTCGCGCGTCAAAAAGCGATATAAGGCGCGACATAGCAAATTCGTATCACGAGACGCTTCTTGTCTCGCGGTCAAATGTCAAAGCGAAAATTTTTTTGTCGCTGACAGTTGGTCGCGGGAGACTCTCGAAAATCGTATCACGAGTGCACTTTAGAGCGACAAAATATATCGCATTTTTCGCGTCTCAACGTCAAAAGGCGAGACATTGTCTTCGAGCTCTGAAGTCGACGAGAAAAAGTTTTGTTCTCTTCTTGAAGGAAATAAAATACATTTATCCCTTGCGTAAGTATAACTTTCTAGCTACTAGTCCAAATTCTTTCCTAAACCTCCCCTAAGACACGCTTAACTTTAAACAAATGCATTTATAACACCAATTTCTTGGCATTTTGTGAGTACGTATGAAAGTAATTATCATCTTGTTTAAAGTTTAGACAATAAATACCAAATTGTGAACTTTTCAGAATGGCGTACTTCATGTTACTAAACGAAGAAATCCGCTAACGAAAAATTTCTAGGAGGAGGTTGCGGGACAGTAATAACCCCTTCGAGTTGCCGAATACTGAGTTCCAATTTCTTTATCGGATCAATTAAGAAATGGGTTTATATCTGATTCGGCAACTCGAGGGGGCCCTGGGATCTACCTCGGCTCATGGCATCCCGGTCCACGTACAGGTATGATTCATACTTAATGTGATGATCATTAATAAATAGATACTCCATTTATATGCACATTTGCGTTATTTTAATAGAACGCATTTCATGAAGATAGCCTTAGCAAGATACAGTTGCGCTATATGAAAAAACAACAATATATATAAATAGGACTTAGTTATATTATATCAGCATTTTTTTCACATCAAAAATTTGTTAACTTAATATGACTTTAAGTCAAGTAAGTCTTAAATTTAACAATCATCATCATCATATCAGCTAAAAGGCACCCACTGCTGGACATAGGCCTGCGACAGTAAAAAATAGGTAATGAAAACTAATCGTAAAAATTTCCGTCAAAATCAGGCGAAAATGGTATACCTATAATAAACTATCTTTATAATTTACTACTTTGATATTAGTTCTTTAGGTCCATATCCGTAAATATAGTCCATATCCATAAATATTTTTGATTAAAATGCTTTTATTTTCAGAAGCATATATTTTTGGATTCAGGTCATAAGTCTACCAGTATACCTTGGCTAAGAGGCCGAAATGAAACTGTATATTAGTTCCTACTCAATGAATATATTTTGTAACTGTATTTATTCAACATTGCAGGTGCTTTCAGCCGTAATGTTTATGGCTGCAGGGAGCTACCAGAGAGGTGTGGGGCAAGACCACAACCTCTGCATGGCTCAAGCTACAATGTCAAAGTATCTTGACTAAGTGGCAGCAGCCATAAACCAAGAGTGAGTTAATTTATAGATATTAATTAGAATATCATATCCCTTTTATATATGCATCAATTTTATTACCTGTAAATGTACCTATTATGACCAATTGTGGTAGTGATTAGTAAAAGTATTATGCAATGAATAAACTTAAAGCTTGTCCGTGGGCGATCGTAAAAAAATGGAGAAAACGATTTTTCCCAGATATGAGTATTTTTCGTCCCCACAAACCCCTATACTATACTGCAAATCTCATCGAAATCGTTAGAGCCATTTTCAAGAACGTGATTACAAGTATATATATTTATGTAGTACTAGCTGTTGCCCGCGACTTCGTCCGCGTAGAACTTTTTATCGTCTTAGAAAATGATTTCTCTCAATACAAAATTTGAACCCTCTTTTAGGGGCTAATTAAAAATGTTCATTTTCTAGTTTTTGAACAAACAGTCTAAAACCAAAGTTAAAAATCTCATACTTTAAAAATGCCTTGAAATACTCAAACTTTGAACCAATTTTAACACTCTTAGGGGATGAATTTGGAAAAACTCTGAAATCAGTTTTGTAGTCTTTTAACGTACAGAATAAGACCGAAGTTAAAAATCTCTTACTCACACTTTAAAATTTTATTGCTCGCCATTTAAAATTTGAACCCCCTTTTAAACCCCCTTAGAGGTTGAATTTTTCTAATCGCTGAAAGAACTTTTTTCGTAAACTTTTAAGTCTCTAGCTCAAAAAAAGTGTTGCCCATACAAAGCTTTCTTAACCCCCTTAGGGGTTGAATTTTCTAAAACTCTGAAAGTACTTTATTATTAATTTTAATAAGTAACATTTTGAATAGTTTTAAGTCTAGTAAAAAAAAAAGTTTTTCCCACACAACACTGGCTACCCTTCTTAAGGATCTTAAGGATCCCCTTAGGGATGGAGTTTTTTAAAACGCTGAAAGTTCTTTTTTAGTATGCTAATAAGTAATCTTTTTGCAAAGTTTTAAGTCTAACTCAAAAAAAAGTGTTGCCCATGCAAAGCTTGCTCTCCTTTTTAACCCTATTAGGGGTGGAATTTTCTAAAACGATTTGTGTTCTTTTTTTGTATTTTAATAAGTAATCTTTCTACAAAGTTTCAAGTCTCTAACTCAAAAACATAAACTTTCCCTGATAAAAACTTTGCACCCCTTTTTATCCCCCTTAGGGATAGATTTTTTCAAAACGCTGAAAGTCTTTTTTTTTGTATTTTTATAAGTAATCTTTCTACAAAGTTTTAAGTGTCTAGCTCAGAAAAAGTGTTCCCCATACAAAACTTGCATCCTTTTTTAACCCCCTTAGGGAATGATTTTTGTAAAACGCCGAATGTAGTATTTTTCATGTTCTAATAAGTAATTTTTCGTCAAAATTTTAAGTCTCTATTAAAAAAAAATATGTTTTTCCCATACAAACTTTGCACCCTATTTTACCCCCTTAGGGGTGAAATTTTCCAAAACGCTGAAAGTACTTTCTTTGTATTTAAATAATCTTTCTACAAAGTTTTAGGACTCTAGCTAAAAAAAATAGTTTCCCACATATAAACTTTGCACCCCTATTTTAGCCCCCTATTTTTAGGGGTAGAATTTTCTAAAACGCTGAAAGTACTTAATTTGTATTCTGATGACTAATCTTTCTACAAAGTTTTAAGTCTCTATTTAAAAAAAATATTGTTTCCCCCATACAAAATTTGCACCCCTATTTTACCCCCTTAGGGGTAGATTTTTTTAAAACACTGAATCTAGGTACTTTATTTGTATTCTAATGAATAATTTCTCTACAAAGTTTTAAGTCTCTATTTAAAAAAAAGTAGTTTTTCCCATACAAACTTTGCACTCTATTTTACCCCTTTAGGGGTAGAATTTTCTAAAACCCTGAAAGTTCTTTATTTGTATTCTAATGACTGATCTTTCTACAAAGTTTTAAGTCTCTATTAAAAAAAAAAATGTTTCCCCCATACAAACCTTGCACCCCTATTTTCCAAAACGCTGAAAGTGTTTCATTTGTATTCTAATAACTAATTTTTCTACAAAGTTTAAGTCTATAGCTCAAAAAAAAAAGGTTCTCCCATACAAACTTTGCACCCCCATTTTACCCCCTTAGGGGTAGAATTTTCAAAAATCCCTTTTTATCCCTAGCCCACGTTATAAAAGCAACATACTGTGCAAAAATCAACTCTCTAAGATTAGTAGTTTCGGCTGTGCGTTGATGAGTGAGTGAGTGAGTGATTGAGTGAATAAGTCAGTCAGGACATAGGCATTTATTATGTATAAATAGATAGGAGATAATGAAACTCCCATTCAAATATCTCAAAAAATTATGAAGCTACATCCGTTTTAATGTCGCTTGTTAGAGTGAGAAAACGATGAGGGACTGTGACGTCAATATACTCGAGCGTCATAGTAAAAAACAATCGTTTCATATGAAGGTGCGTTTTGCGGAAAAGGGACAGAACATACCCCCTCTTAAAACTTTGGACTCTTATAACTTAATCATTACCTATATAAGAGGTTTCTTGCTTTGTTTTTTTCTCCATTTGACTATATTTATTTTAAATTCTTTTTCGAGAAAATACATTATTATTATTTACCATATTTTCGATTCCTGAGCTATAACCACGAACTTCGGAATTCGAAAATATTCGGGTATCTCTATCTCTATCGCACTAACCATACTCGAGTGACAGGGATGCAAATATATGAACATTGAGTATCGGTTTTCGTGGTAGCGCCGCAGGTACTTTGGCTGAATGCGCCGAGCGCGTGCCATTGTCATTCAAAAAAAACAAATTCGTGTTAATTATATTGTTCAAATTTGTTGATTTCATTTATTGAAATTACGACATAAAACGACATTTGCGCATATAAGTTCTCATATCAGAATCGAATATTTTTTTATGGTTTATATTTTAGCATTTGTCTCGTAAAGGTCTATCGTAGACGGGATTTAAATTATTAATAAGTGAAAGGCAAAGCAATTCCGCCATTTTGACGAAAATTTGACGGTTCTTATAGCTGACAGTTGGAGCAGCGTTTGATTTCAATAAAAATAAATGAAAAATTAAATGAAGTCGTATATTTCGGAAAATTAATTAACTGTCGCAGTCGGATAAAAACTATCCTAAGTTGCAGCTAGAATAATAATGTACCTATATAAAATGTTTCATATTTTTCCGTTCATGGGATGCTGAGAACATTCGAACCGCGCAAAGCTTAGTTTCAAACTGGCTGATTCTTTTTTTAATTTAGAGATTTATTATAAGTGGAGATAATATTGCAAACGATTAAGATTAAGGTTCAAAAGTGTATGCATAGGTAGGTACATATGTTTGATGTCGACCGTGCCTACTTACCCAGAACAAATATTATATTAGGTAGGTATAATAATAATTGGAATCTCGTCTGCCACCAAACTGCACTGAGGTTTGGCAGAAGTTTGTAATTAATTTAAGTTTTTTAAGAACCATTAAATAATTATTATTATCATTATACCTATACAAATATTTCTCGTTTATAGGATAGGATAGGATAATTAGTTCATTAATCATGGTCATAAGGTCATAACTGTTCCGCAGATTGAAGCCAAGATGGATTATCGTTCCTGGCACGGAGGCGGGCCGGCAGCAGGTCGCGTCCGGCTTCCGGGAGAAGTTTGGTCTCCCTGAGATACTGGGTGCAGTCGACTGCACACATGTATCTATATTTCCACCTCGGCGGCCAGAAGGGCTGCAGTATATTAACAGAAAGGGCACACACAGCATCAATGTGCAGTTGGTAAGTTTCAGACCTTATATAAGTAGTGTTATCTGTAGATAGATAAATCCTGCATTATAAGTATAATATACTACTTTTACCCGCGTCTTCCTCCGCTTAGAACTTGTTATCGTTGTAATGTCTGGAAAGACCATTCAAATATATAAATAGTAACTATAGATTTTTGGAATGATTATGGAAAGACCATTCAAATATATAAATAGTAACTATATATTGTTGGAATGATTATTGAATGAGTAGGTTTAGATACTGAACTAAACTAAAACTACATTTATATTTTAGGTGGCAAATGCAGAATGCCGGATACTAAATGTAAATGCCCAATTTCCGGGGCGGGTCCACGATGCATTTATTTTTCGGCAGTCGGTGGTGAATGGCGAGATGCGCCGGCTCCATCAACACCGGATAGGGCAGTTTTTCCTTTTAGGTATGAGTTAAAAATAATACGTACACTTAATTAAAATAGGTATCATATCCCATTCGCCGCTCTGACTTTTGCAACCCACCTCCCACCTGCCACCGAGGTCAGTCATACGAAGTCAAACAAAAATATAGACTTAAACATTACCTACTTCTTTGTTGCAGCGAATGGACACATTCCACTTAAGTACAGTCGTTACCTGGGGTGTCTGTTAAGACATACAGATAGTTACTTTGGCATTTAACCTCCTAAGGCCCCGCGTACAAAATTTTGTACAAATTTCAAAATCATGTTTGAACTTTTACTAAATGTCAAAAAGTTCCTAATTCAATGACACAAAAACGTAGTCTGGGCCCCAGGATAAATAAATAAATAAATATTACGGGACAATCTTACACAAATCAACCTTGGCCCACGGTAAGCTCAATAAGGCTTGTGTTGTGGGTACTAGGCGATGATATATATAATAGATACATACATATAGATACTTACATACATATATAACATCCATAACTCAGGAACAAATATTCGTGATAAACACACAAATAAATGCCCTGACCGGGATTCGAACCCGGGACCTCCAGCTTCGTAGGCAGAGTCACTACCCACTGGGCTACGGAGGCCGTTAAAGATGTTATTATATTAGTATGATTAAATACGGATTATCAATATTATCATTTATATCAGTCTTTCAAAAATATCTACATATGAGTCTTATGTCAGCTTAGTAACAATAAAGACTGTGTATAGATATTTTTTAACGGTTGTTTGTATAGATGTTGGAGAACTTGACTGTACATAAGTATATATGGTATAGGTACATGTAATGGATTACATTACGATGTATATAATTACCACCACCATATAAGAACAATGGCTCATGACGCCGGTGCTACGCGCCGCGCCACATTCACCAGAGGACCGATACACCCGGTGGCAGCCGGACCAGAAATGTGGTGGAGCGGACCAACGGGTACCTCAAGGGTTCCTTGAGGTGCCTGGGTATCGACAGGTCCCTCCACTATACACCAGAAAAGGCGTGCAGCTTAAATTAGGTCCTTACCTATGAAATTAGCGGTTTTTTCACAGATATTATTTTGTACGTAATTTATTCATTTCTATTGCAACTTCCAAATTATTTTTAAATTTCATTATTAGACTATGTAACAAAGGTTTTAAATACAAAAAATAGGTTTGAATTTTTTATTTAGTGTTTCAAATTAAAGCTTGAAAACCGCCCTTTTCATGTGCTGCCGGTTAAAGTGTTTCAATTACGTATAGTTTTATGATGCGAACTATTTTTAAGGAATGAAGATATGTGTAAAGTAGCTTAAAAGTTTTCTATATTCCTACCAAAATTTAGTTTGCTTTGAATTTGACATTGCTGAATAATCCGCAAAATTCAATGTATGAAAATCACAGTTTTCATAAAATTCTCCATACACACCGCCAATTTCATAGGTAAGGACCTAATATATGCCTGCTGCACCATTTATAATGGGGAATGGATGAAAATTTTAGAAGTGCTTGATTATTTTTTTGGTGATAGGAATAACCTTCCTTAACACCAGAAAAAAATTGCAGCTTTTTCAGGTGCGTCAATTATTTTTGAAAAATATAAACAGTTCCTCACTTACGTTTTGGGTTTAGGACGGCGAATGAGACTTTCCTTGATTCGTCTCATATTACAAAAAATATTTTGAATATCTGACCCTGGCAATGACAAATATAGCTGCTGCAGCTGTCAATATCATCGCCAGTGTCGGTTTACCACAGATTTTTATGATATTTTTTGTAATATGAGACAAATCAAGGAAAATGTCTCATTCGCCGTCCTAAACCCAAAACGTAAGTGAGGAAACTGTTTATATTTTTCAAAAATAATTGAAGCACCTGACAAGTCTGCAATTTTTTTCTGGTGGTAAGGAAGGTTATTCCTAATACCAAAAAAAAAATCAGGCACTTCTAAAATTTTCATCCATTCCCCATTGCGGTATTATAGGTAAATACACCAGTTGTCATGTATTTATTTGTTTGCGAGGTTAATCATCTAGCTTGCACAGGTTAAGGATGTTCCTACAAACAAACTCATGTTACGAGTAGGTAGGTAATTCGCAATGAAACTGGCTATCTTATTTAACGGTAGGTTAGAGCAAACTATGCTAATACAAAAAAATGAGAATCAATGGAACTTCTCTTATATATTACTTTTAACCGTAATTTACTTTATATTTTGAATAACGAATGTCTTTTTAATATTTATAATTGTTTGCCTGCAGGGTGGAATTGAACATTGCCGAGGATGATGGCAACAATGACGAAGAACGACCGGCGTTCGTGGCGGCGGACGAGATGCGGTCGGCCCTCGAAAGGCGAAATAATTTAATAGACGTACATTTTAACTGAATTCGGAGTTTCATTAAACGAGCCCATCGTGTTTACAACAGATCTCAAATTAACTTTTCTCATATGCAGTTCAGTAAAATAATACAATACAATCATTTATTGTTGGTAAACATGTCATTTTACATGTAAACTTAATAATAATATTATGTAGTTACAGTTACATAATTATAAACAATACATGCAACAATGTATTAACATTTTATATATATTTATTGGGCTTGCGAACCAGTTTGGTTTGTTAACAAGTAGACTTGGTCATCACTTCACTACATAGTATAAAACAAAGTCGCTTCCCGCTGTCTGTCTGTCCCTATGTATGCTTATGCCTTGATCACACGTACCGAGCAAACGGGCGAGACAGTGCTCTCGGCCGAGTACTCGGTGCGTAAAACAGTCACTCGCTATGTTATACGCACCGAGCACTGTCTCGCCCGTTTGCTCGGTACGTGTGACCTAGGCATACTTAAAATCTTTAAAACTACGCAACGGATTTTGATGCGGTTTTTTTTAAAGATAGAGTGATTCAAGAGGAAAGTTTATATGTATGATACATAACTACATAAGTAAACTTTCTACAAAGTTTTGTCTCTAGCTCAAAAAATAAAGTTTCCCCCATACTAACTTTGCACCCCTATTTAACCCCTTTAGAGATGGAATTTCCAAAAATCCCTTCTTAGTGGGTACTTTCGTTATATAAACTACCTATTCTGAAAAAAAAACAGCTTTCTAGGTTCAACATATTCATATTCATTTTATTGGTAATATAAATTACAGGTCAGGTTTACTTACATTAATTCACAATATCAGGACAACTTTTACAATAATAATGTATATACAATTAAATTAAATAATCAATATATATATATATATAGATTACTTGTTCCAAAGAGCACAGGTAAACCCATGGCATAAACTATAGCCTATGGCCATCGAAGTCGAGTATACACAGGTAAGAGTTTTTGAAATCAGTTAGTGTAATTCTAGAATCCTGCAAACTTTTTATCCGGAAGTAAATATTTAAATATAAATGAAAGATGCATTATCTATTTTTGTGATTTTTTAATGTTATAGAGTGAGAATAAATTAACAAAACAAAATAACTATAATTTTAAAAACAATGAAAATCGCTCCTTTTCGTTGGACAGTCGTAGGTATAGGAAATAAAAATAAATTATCATTCTCAAGGAAACTTAATACTAGGTAGGTATATGAGTATTTAAAATACAAAATGTGACTTGTAACCTTGTAAGTCACAATTCTCTTCTTGAAAAATAATAATAATTTTTCTAAAAATTTAATATCGTAAGCACAGGGTAAGACTAGATATATGAGTGTCACGTCACAATCGTGTTATATAATAGTACTTTACTTACCTAGGGCGGTTAAACAAAGAATGTCTCAGATCGCAGGTATTTGATACATATGCGCTCTGAGGCTTTCTTTATTACCGCCCGTGGTAAGTACAAAATTTTACGTCTCTATCTGGCCAGGAAGTGGGGTTTTCCGCACGCATAGCGTGCGGTAATTCCTACTTTATGGCCAGGTATGACGTAAAATATAATAAATAAAATGAAAGAATAATAATGATTAAATCATATTGGTAGACTAGATTAGGTAACTATATGAATATCACAATCATGTAATAGATAATCTACTTTAAAAACAATGTTGAAACCGACTTCAATTCAGTACTTCGGCAAGCCACATAGGTACATGAACATTTCCACATTTCCTTTCCAATTTACTACATGCACTGCTTTCCGAGAGCAAATGCGTTGATTATTAATTTATTACAGAAAAAAACCCAAGTCGCTATCTGTGGGCTGATAATATTTGAGGAGTTCCGTCGATTCCTAAAGGATCTGAGAATTACCACTTGCTACTTCAACGGAATCATGTCAGAATCTTTGACGAACTTTACATCTTTGAGGAGTTCCATAAGTCATCAGCATATAAACCCCAGAGGTTTCCGCTGGTGAAAAAATGTATACCAAAATGTACTACTCAGATTATATTGGTCAATAAATTAAAAAAAAAAAAAAAAAATCTGTGGTCTTCAGTATCAGTTCCACTTCACCAAAATTGCGATTTCCGAAGGTAAAGATACGAAATATAATAGAAAATACCGAAATCACTACATGCGTGCCTATAAAATTTGAGGGTTGCCCTCAAGTTCCCTGGGATCCCAACATCAGATCCTGATTTGGTGACAATGGGACCACCTCGGAAATATACTCTTTCGAATAAAAAAATAATTTTGGAAATCGGTCCATTACTCATGAAGAAATCGGCGCACATACATAAAAAAAAACATACAGTGGAACATATAACCTCCTCCTTTTTAGAGTCGGTTAAAAATGAAATCATTCTTCTAAAACCCTAATAATAATGTGAGCACAATACTCGTATGTAAATGGGTATCACCAATCAGCTTATATAGCAAATATAATCCTTCTAAAAATCTATTAATAATGTGAACACAGTTAAAGTCACTGGATATCACGTATCACAATCATCTTATAGAAAATTTAGTCATGTTTCACACTATATCTATGTATCATTTTCTAACCATATATCTAAAATTGTACGTAGTTATCACTTTCAAGCTTTCAACACGATCCTTTTCAATAAAACCTCACAATCATCTTTGATCATCTGAAACATGTAGACTCGCTGACTCGATTAAATGAAATTAAAATCATGTTTGATCTTTGACCTAACATATTAAAAACGTAAATTATTTAATGCCGCAGGCCGCCGCCGTTTCAGCTTCAAGCGGAGCAAAAAGTTTCCTCCGCCACTAGTTCCTGAAATTAAATAAATTAAATTACTCGTAGTTACGATGACTAAACCAGACCCAGAGATCCTGCAGGAGGATGTTAATAGTACATTACTTACCTTGGGCGGTTAAACAAAGAATGTCTCAGATCGCAGGTATTTGACGCCGGAGCCGAAGGCAAGGGCGATAAATATGCGCTCTGAGGCTTTCTTTACTACCGCCCGTGGTGAGTACAAAATTTTACGTCTCTATCTGGCCAGGAAGTGGGGTTTTCCGCACGCATAGCGTGCGGTAATTCCTACTTTATGGTCAGGTATGACGCAAATTAATTTTATTAAAGACCTGACTTCTGCCCGAGCGGCTTACACTCGCATAATACAGAGATTGAAAGAAGAAAATGCTCCAATTACAAATAAAAAAATCTAAAAATTATATCTCTGAAGGTGATCTTTTTATTTATCAATAGCGTATCAATAATAATAGGTAATACTTAAATACAACATATCAATTATCAATTGTACATTATTATTATTAGGATATATTTATTTTATTCTGTTTTTATTATTTGTTGTTATAGCGGCAACAGAAATACATCATCTGTTAAAAATTTCAACTGGAATTAACACGGTATCATCAGTGAGATACAGCCTGGTGACAGACAGACAGACAGACGGACGGATGGACGGACGGACGGACAGCGGAGTCTTAGTAATAGGGTCCCGTTTTACTCTTTGAGTACGGAACCCTAAAAAAAGAAGTACAAAGGCGAGCTCATCCCTTCACGAGGTCTCTTCCAGCTAACCTTTGAGCAAATGAGTCAGCAAAAATATGCGGGAGATGACGATAGATAAAATTGTGAGTTATGTACCAAAACTGAATACAAAATAAGGTATCTTTACTCGCAGAACGTCAAATATATATTAATAATATATGTTACGTCTTCATGATAGGAATATAATGAGAACGGTACTCGGGGCACCCTGGTATACCTGCAGGTGTCGGATCTCCTGCCTCTGCCCAGCAATGTATTGCTCTGTCGGTCTGGTCGACATCACCAATGCGCGCGCTGGGCGGCGTTTACAATAGCGGACACCACTGGGGCCCAAAGAGCAGGCAGCATCCTTGCTCAACGCATTGCGATACCGCGGGGAAATTCTGCCAGCTTCTTTGCCACCATGCTGCGGGGCATATAAGTAGTTTTATTTATTCTTTTTCATAATTCAAGTTTTAGTGATAAATCTGTGCCTTATTTAAATTGTAATTATAAAAACAGACTAGATAAAACAAATTAAAAAATATGAAGAGAACTTTTCAACAACAAGTGCAGTAATATACCTACACGCATCAGCTTTTAGCTGCTAGTGTTTAAATAAATAATAAATAAATATTTGCGGACAATCTTACACAAATCAACCTAGTCCCAAACTAAGCAAAGTTTGTACTAATATAGAGAAATAAATACTTAAATACATAGAAAACATCCATGACTCAGGAACAAATATTCGTGCTCATCACACAAATAAATGCCCTTACCACAATCAATAATAATAATAGTTTAGGCCCCGCCTCGCTGCCGGCGGCACCCTAGGTTAGGTTTCTTATACTTAATGAAAGAAAGAAAATATTTATTTCTGACAAGTTGACAACAAATCACAGCAAATTATAAACACATAGACACATACATATTTGTCACGAAATGGTCACAACTCAGCGTAATGCTGGCAGGGCCCGCGCTGGTCATAATGTGTTTTTATTTTGTATGTTTTTTATATTTATTTTACTTTTATATTCATATTGTAATAAGCCTAATCTGTGAACGAAAATAAATGAAGAGATAATAACAATATCATATTTTATGTACTCACAATGAACTCCCCTAACCCTGACTCTCCTTCCACAGACAAGCCCTGCGCACTCTCTTTACCGATGATCTCCAAAAATTTTTGAGATCTCCGACACCTCGGGGACCAAAACATGGTTCCCTGTTATACCAAGGGCTATACGAGCCTTGGCGCCCTCCTCCCGTGCCTTTTTTTTTTCAGGTCCCGCCATGTCTACAAACATAGTTCACATGTCAAACAAACTATCAATAAACAAACTAAATATGTTACATTATTTATAAATCACCTTTTAGGAACAGACCCACAGTTCCCTTGGGATGCAATCAAGATTGTAAGATGAAGCTATGCTATATAGCTAATAAAGTTTTGAAATTCATTTTTCTATGGCTAAATTAAGTAACTGTAAAACCTCAGGTGCTAAGTATTCAAAATTTCATAATAGCATATTGCTAATTGCAAGGGATAAAAGTGGGAAAACAAAATTTTCTTGCTTGTAGCAAATTTAATATGAAATAAAGGTTTACAATTTAAAATTACTTACGTGTTTCCACTGGTGGACCGTCTTTGGCGGGCCATGCTCGGCTAAAAAATCACACGACCCCACTCGGCTTCAATTTTTTGCCCCCAAGTGGGCCGGTAAATTCGCCTGGCAAAGAATTTGTTGGCCGACATGTGGTCGACTAACAACCTGAGTTGAGCATTTGTGCTCCGTACACTGAATTTACTGAAATAACATTTACATTACAACATTTGATTATTTATAGAGAAGTTCATCATCACACTTCATCACAAGTTATATTTTTCAAGTAATATGTAAAAGAAAAGTTTGATATTCTATGCTAAAGTGTTGAATATCAGCGTTACGGCCAAATAAAATGAAATGTATAATTGAAAACTCTTGAAAACTCTATAATATTATTTGGTTAATTTTCTTACACTCCTCTTGGTGGCCATGTTGATTTTGCTATTTTGTTTTGAAGTCCATTCCCGCCAGTGTTTAAATTTAAAACGCTATCTCTTTCACCTTAGTATTGGGAGAAAAAGACAAAGTTATCGTGATTAGGGCCGTACCATATCTAAGGCTCGGCATTCACTCTTTACTCCATGTTTTACTACCGATTTAGTGTTGCCATAAAGCAATATGACATCAGGGACAATTTTTTAGATAAATGGCAACATTCACTGTGTCGACCGCGACAGAGTTCTCTCGCTTGGACCGGCTTTCTCGATGTGCCAACTTATGATACTGAAATCGAGAAAACTGACAGCGCGACCGAGAGATTTCGCCACCGCGAGCGAGGTATCTCGCGGCGCGAGCTGTATCGCTGGCCGTCTTGTGATAGAGGTGGTTATTAGAGAACAATTTCTACTTTGCCGATATGGTGTTATGAGTAATTTGTAATATAGGGTAATTTTTATCCCGAAAATCCATCCCTTAGGGGATGAATTTGGGGGTGAAAATTTGTATGGAGCTACTTAAACCGCTTCACCAATTTGGATTAAATTTGGTATATAAATAGTTTGAGTCCCGGGGAAGGACAAAGCGCAACTAGGAACAAAAATATGAATGACGTCCAACCGCTCAAATTCAGATCAAATCTGACAAGTTCTGACAAGTGACAAGTTTTCTATCTGTGCTATTGCTATGGCGGACTCATGCTATCTCCTACTTCCGTTCTTTCTCTGTCTGTCATTTTGTCATGGTGACTTTGGCCGGTTACCATGGATATTATAACTTCACGAGAAAGTATGTGTGTGCCAAACAAACAATGCTTTTGACGAAATAAAATTAATAATTATCTTAAAATAAAACACGTAAGTATTAATAACGAAATATCAAGCGCCAATATTGATTTACTTATGATAAACAACGGTTGGTACTTGGATAAAACCTACAAGCGAAAGGTTTCTTAGTTCGAGAAGAATTCATTGCGACCCGCAAAGATATGTGTACAGATCGGTGATTTTTTGTAAATATACTGTGATTTGGAAATAAGAGTGAAATAAACTGTATGAAATATTTGTTCTCCTTTTATTATTTCACACCTAAATCGAATAAGTTTTAGACTTTGTAAAGCAATTTTCTGTTCATGCAGTGGACCCAACGACGTCCCTAATCATAATTTATCGATATCGATAACGTTGGGTTCTAATATTATCGATATCGAAACGTTAAGTATTACAACCTCGTTCGTCCTCGTTCGTTAGGTTGGTAAGTTTACTTCCGAACTAGCGTTTATTTTTATTGGTATTGTGGTATTTCAAACTAGCTAAAGTTCGAATGAGTTGTCATGTCAAAATCAAATGACAATGTCAGTGTCATCCAAAACCTTGTTCGAAGTCCCGTCTCTTAATTTAAGTCATCCTCAACATACTTACTTTAGTCAAAAATAAGATTATTTTATTACCGTATACTGTAGCTTCAAAACTTTTGTTACATTATTTAACATAATATTAATGTTTATTACGCTCTGTTTAGGACACTCTTACCTGCCTTGTGATTGTGACCTTATGCGCACTATTATGGTCCCAGTTACAAAAAATAAGACTGGCGATACATCCGATCTAAATAATTACAGGCCGATCTCCTTGGCAAATATTGTAGCCAAGGTACTGGATTGTCTGCTTGACGGTCATTTGGAGGTTCACTTTAGTCTCAATGATGCACAATTTGGCTTTAGGCCAGGATTATCGACTGAGAGTGCTATCTATTGCCTAAAACAGACAGTCCAGTACTACACGTCTAGAAAAACGCCAGTCTTCGCTTGCTACCTAGATCTTTCAAAAGCATTCGACCTAGTATCATATAACATACTATGGAACAAAATTGAAACTGAGACTAGCTTACCGGGTGAAACTACCGCCATTTTGAAATACTGGTATGGTCACCAGAGGAATAATGTGAGGTGGGATCGCACCTTATCAGATGAATTCAAGTTGGAGTGCGGGGTGAGGTAGGGGGGGGTTTACCTCACCACGGTTCTTCAACCTTTATTTGAACGGGCTCATTGATGAGCTCAGTAGTAAGAGAAACAACCAAGTAACATTAATACATTTATTTTATTATTACATTTATTACAGTAAAAGACCTGATCATATCGTATTGAGTATAATAAGCTGGACATATTACACTCAATACGAATGTAAGCACAATGGTTCCATTCAATTACATAATTAAACGTATCAATATATATAATATAAGCGTGATATTTAATACTTAAACCGCCGAGGTACAATATCTCGTCGTTAGATGTTCTTATGTCGGCTGCTAGAAGGCAAGAGAGCGCTCCCGCCATGCTCCTGCCTTTTCATGGTGAAGTTTGACAGCTCCGGATGCACGTTAGCCGTGGTGTTGCCAGGATGATCGGCCAAAACTCCGTGGCGACAACAGTAGTACCAATATCGGATGCTACATTGATGGAATATGTATGAATAATATAAGTTACGCTGATGATATGGTGCTGCTGAGCCCATCAATGGGTGCCTTACGTAAACTGGTGAGTCTTTGTGAAAGTTATGCGGTGGCTCATGGACTCAAATATAATGGTAACAAAAGTGAGATTATGGTCTTCAAGGCCGGAAATAAGACCTACTCTGACGTGCCACCTGTCTCACTCGCCGGAGTCACTCTAAAGAGAGTCACACAATTTAAATATTTGGGTCACTGGGTCACCAATGACTTAAAAGACAATGTTGACATAGAGCGAGAGCGGAGATCGTTAGCCGTCCGGAGCAATATGTTAGCCCGCAGGTTCGTACGATATACGGGGGAAGTCAAACTTGCACCATTTAAAGCATATTGCGTTTCCTTGTGTTTGCGTCTATGCACTTGTTAGATTATTATGTAATATAGCACATAAGCTTACCAGTAATTTAAGTTAAGACGCGAATTAACCTTCTTTATTGATTAGTTTGTCACTTTTCTGTGTCACCAGACTATTGGATACTGATTTGACACTTCAATGAAAATATGTTGGGTAAGTGTATAATCGTTGACTTACTAATAATATTGCCAATGCTAAAATTAAAATTAATATCAGTATGTAATTTTCATGGTGCCTATTTATAATGGTTTTAATATGTTTGTGTATATTTTAAATGAATACTAGTAAGAATTTATTGATCAAGTGATTGAAATGACTGACTAAACTGTCCATGACGTCACGTGTTTATCGAACAGAGGTGGCGTGGTCGAACACCTAGAATCAGATATAAAAGGGTTCGACCGGCCGATTCTAATTCATTATTGTCACTGCTGTTCCATGGTGAACATCTCCTGGGAAGTCCAGTCAGTTAAGTAACCCTTGGTATTAATTATGTACTTTGTGATATTGCTGTGTATTTCAACTCCATTATATGCTTGAATTATTATTGATGCTTTGATTATTAGACACGTTATAAGTGAATTAATTAACTTATGGATAATTTAATGATAAATAAATGAATACTTATGGTTCGAAGGTTTTTACTGGTATTTTGGCCAATAAAAGAGTTGTTACAATAATTCTATGATTTTTATTATAACAAATACTTTATATTTCCCTTGCCTAATCAACATAGTAGTAACGAATTGTCTAAATCGGGTACAGGGTACACGAATAAAGGGGTAAGTAAGTAAATACTACAATGTTTCAGCTTTTTATTCTCAATCCATACACGTGGTAATAAATATTACAAATAATATGTTGATATCATAATTACTATAATTCGCTTTTATTTACATTTCTGTCATCAGAAGTGGGATACGACCTACTTTTTTGTTGTTGTATTTTTTTACATACCTGATACCTGCCTGTGAATTTTAGGATGGCCGATACAGCAGTTCAAGATCCACTGAAAGCGATTTGTGACGCTCTCACCACTACCTACACAACGCAGTCAAAAGGATGATGACATCGCGCTGCCATTATTCGACCCTGAGCGGAACGACTGTGGAGCTGCCAGCTGGTGCAACAGCATTGAAGTTCTGGCCAAGGAGTTCGACTGGAGCAGCATGAAGACTGCAGCAAAGGCCAGTAAGGCTGTTAAAGGTTATAAATGTATGATTGCAACGAAATATATTTTGTCAACTTAACGCCATTATATAGGTATGGTAAATATACCCTCTTCATTAATATTATAGCTTAATAAGCATCTCACCATAATAAAACATTTGCGTCGTTAAATTGACAAAATAGGTATCAATTACTTGAGTGATGAAATAATTCTACCGAGCCTCACTTGATGTTAGAAGTGAAACAGTAGAAGTAAATTTATTTGCTACCGAGCCTCACTTGATGTAAGAAGTGAAACAGTAGCAATAAATTTAAGTTGCTACCGAGCCTCACTTGATGTTAGAAGTGAAACAGTAGCAATAGATTTTAGTTGCTACCGAGCCTCACTTGATGTTAGAAGTGAAACAGTAGCAATAGATTTAAGTTGCTACCGAGCCTCACTTGATGTTAAAAGTGAAACAGTAGCAATAGATTTTAGTTGCTACCGAGCCTCACTTGATGTTAGAAGTGAAACAGTAGCAATAGATTTTAGTTGCTACCGAGCCTCACTTGATGTTAGAAGTGAAACAGTAGCAATAGATTTAAGAATACAGCGTCCAATACAGATATAACAATGATGATGAATTGAGGTTAATGTGACAGTGATGGTAACCAGTAGCAATAGTAATTAGCAATATTGATAAGCCAATTAGTATTTAAAAAAAAAAAAAAATTATGATACTTCGGGAGCGAAGTACAAGTCAGTATGGCCGTGTTAGATTATTATGTAATATAGCACATAAGCTTACCAGTAATTTAAGTTAAGACGCGAATTAACCTTCTTTATTGATTAGTTTGTCACTTTTCTGTGTCACCAGACTATTGGATACTGATTTGACACTTCAATGAAAATATGTCGGGTAAGTGTATAATCGTTGACTTACTAATAATATTGCCAATGCTAAAATTAAAATTAATATCAGTATGTAATTTTCATGGTGCCTATTTATAATGGTTTTAATATGTTTGTGTATATTTTAAATGAATACTAGTAAGAATTTATTGATCAAGTGATTGAAATGACTGACTAAACTGTCCATGACGTCACGTGTTTATCGAACAGAGGTGGCGTGGTCGAACACCTAGAATCAGATATAAAAGGGTTCGACCGGCCGATTCTAATTCATTATTGTCACTGCTGTTCCATGGTGAACATCTCCTGGGAAGTCCAGTCAGTTAAGTAACCCTTGGTATTAATTATGTACTTTGTGATATTGCTATGTATTTCAACTCCATTATATGCTTGAATTATTATTGATGCTTTGATTATTAGACACGTTATAAGTGAATTAATTAACTTATGGATAATTTAATGATAAATAAATGAATACTTATGGTTTGAAGGTTTTTACTGGTATTTTGGCCAATAAAAGAGTTGTTACAATAATTCTATGATTTTTATTATAACAAATACTTTATATTTCCCTTGCCTAATCAACATAGTAGTAACGAATTGTCTAAATCGGGTACAGGGTACACGAATAAAGGGGTAAGTAAGTAAATACTACAATGTTTCAGCTTTTTATTCTCAATCCATACACGTGGTAATAAATATTACAAATAATATGTTGATATCATAATTACTATAATTCGCTTTTATTTACATTTCTGTCACACTCTATGAGCGCTAGATGTCGCTGTTTCGTCCGTGAAACTAGGTAACGGTGTGTCGACATGGAATACATGGGTGGTCGGGGCAAATTTGTTGTGAATATAGGCTATATGTGTGACTGAGTGTTTTATTGCATTTACGCCCCTTTTTGACAGTAGGAGTACAAACATTGGTTCTTCGAACCGGATGTGTGTACTGTGGGCCTTAAGTAGTAGTGCTTTCCTGTACCAAGTGGCAGCGGATTGTTGTCGAGGGTGCAGCCTTCCAGGAGAGGTAGCGGGTTGGAGCAACAAGCGGAGGAGGCAGCGTCGTGTCGGAGTGACGTCACAGGCGAGCAACTTGGCGGGAGATTCAAACTGAGGTTCAAGTACAAGTGGAGTGAAAAGTGTAAGAAGATTAAAAACTGTGAGTACTTTATATTTATCTGTGGAAGTGTCAAAAATTGGAACTGTCAAATTGAATTTGAAGTTAGAACTGTCAAAACTGGTCTTAGCAAAAATTGAGCATGATTTGAGTAGAATTTTACAAGGACTTAAAATAATTTAAGAAAAAGTGATACTACGGGGAACCTATGTCCGATTATATAGCGAAGTATATGGAATAAAAACACTTGTAAATTTTTCAAGATTGAATTTGGACTTAGAAAATTTCGGAACAGAAAACACTTGTGATTTTTTCACCATTAAATTGGGACTAACATTTGACCGTTTGCTGGGACTTGTGATTTTTTAAGAAGATGAGTAAAATGAATACGAGTATTAATCTCTAAGTTGATGCCAGAGCGCGCATCGCTAATGCATTTACCAATTATAAGAAGTCTCCCAAGGATCGCATCACCATACCATATATAGAAACTAGATTGGAAAACTTAGAACAAATATGGAAACAGTTTGTAGATATGCACATGCAGATAGTAATGATGCCAGAGCAGGAAGCGTTGAAAATCTCTACGTACATGAAGGAAGACATGTATGATACGACTAACGAATTATATATGGAATACAAATGCGAACTCAAAAAATGCACTTAGCAAGTTAATGGCAAAGTCCAGCAGCGCTAGTCCCACAGAGTCAGCTCCATCAATGTCCAAATCAAGTAATGTAAAGTTACCAAAAATTACGATACCTACGTTTTCGGGCAAATATACGGAGTGGACGAATTTCCGGGATTTATTTACTTCACTCATCCACAATAATCGGGATATCGATGATGTGCAAAGGCTACATTATCTGAAGGCGCATTTGACAGGCGAAGCGGAACAGCTCCTTAGACATATACCAATTTCGAGTCAAAGTAATGATCAGTGTTGGACCCAGTTAGAGAGTCGCTATAATTACAAGCAATATTTGGGAAATTGCATATTAAACCGATTATTTGCTCAGAAGACCCTTCTGACTGAGTCCGCCACGGATATTAAGAATTTGTTGGATTGTACAACGGAAACATTAAACGCTTTGGCTAATCTTAAGATAGATACAAGTACTCATCATTTACATTGTCAGTCATAAATTAGATCCTGAAAGTCGGAAGTCCTGGGAATGTAAAGTTAGCGAATCTGGGTCTCTGTCAGAACAATTACCGAGCATAGACCAATTCAAGGACTTCCTGCTCACAAGATATCATTATTTAGAATTTTTGGAGCCAAGACCAAGCTATGTGAATAAACCTAAATATGTGAATGGCAATAGCAACTATAAGGGAAATGTTAATCAGGTCAAAGGCAATCAGGTATAGAGATTTAGTAATCTGCACATCAGTAATAATATAACTTGCAACTATTGTAAAGGTGAGCACAGGATAATACATTGTAAAGATTTCACTGGTTTAGATGTCGAGGTAAAGCGTAATTTTGTCCAAACAAACGGGCTGTGTTTCAACTGCTTAGGTAACAATCACTCGGCCAAATACTGCAAAATCACAAAGAATTGTCAAATCTGTAACAGAAGGCATCATTCTCTGTTACATCAAAAGGGCGAAATGCAATCAAACGATACAAGGGAGCCATCAGCACGTCCTGCTATGGCACAAGTTCACACACATGAAGTCACACATTCAGCGGAAGAGGCTTCAACGAGTACCAGCATAACAAACCACTTCGTTAACGAAGTCACTCAGCAGGTGTTACTGGCTAAAGCGGTAGTAGAAGCTAAATCACGGGAAAGGGAAGAATCTCACTTGATCAGAGCGTTAATAGACCAAGGATCACAAGCCTCCTTCATCACCTCAGCTACGGTTCAGCTACTGGGTTTGAAACGAACTGCAGCTAAGGGTCTCATATCAGGTTTGGGAGGAGAGCAAAATGTGTTGTCGAAGTCCACGGTTCAAGTCACAATTGCATCACGTATCAACTCTAGGTACGTTATCACGGTTACAGCATATGTGCTTGATAAACTAACCTCATACTTACCATCCTCAAAGGTTTCCATCGCATCCTGGCCTGAGCTGCAAAGTATAGATCTTGCAGATCCAAAGTATCACACTCCCAATAGAATAGACATGTTGCTGGGAGCAGAGGTTTATGCGCAGATCATAGAAACAGGTTTAATCAAAGGTCCGGCTCAGGGTACTCCAGTGGCACAAAACACGTCTCTGGGTTGGATTTTAAGCGGTCAAGTGTATTTACAGGCAAACATCTCCAGCACGCCGGTGAGCATGCACACACAGGTGGAACAGTTGTTAAGGTCCTTTTGGGAACTTGAGTCAGAACCTAGCAACAAAGCACGGATACTAACACCTGAGGAACAGAGATGTGAGGAGATATATCAGGCGACTACTACACGGGATGAGAACGGACGCTACGTGGTTAGGCTACCGTTCCGGGATGAGAAACCATCATGTGTAGATGGTGGTTCCAGGGAGATCGCGTTGAGAAGATTTCACTCTCTGGAAAGGAAACTGGAAAGGGATCAGCATCTGAAAGCAGAGTATACAAAAGTGTTTCATGAGTATCGGGAACTAAATCACATGGAACTTTTGTCGGCGAAGGAATCCAAGGAAAAGTGTCTATACTTACCTTATCACGCTGTAGTGCGCGACGATAAAGATACTACTAAGGTCCGTATAGTATTTGATGCATCCTGCAAAGGCACAAACGGGGTGTCTTTGAACAACGATCTTCTTGTGGGGCCCACTCTTCAGTCAGAGTTGCGGCATATAATCATGCGATGGCGTATGCACCCTGTCTGTTTTATAGCGGACATTGTCAAAATGTACCGCCAGGTGGTAGTAGATAAAAGGGACACAACATACCAACGTATCCTGTGGAGAGAGAATCCTGGCGAGGAAATCAAGGAATATAAGTTACTCGAATTACTTTTGGGACATCCGCAGCTCCTTACCTCGCAGTGAAGAGTCTAATTCAGGTTGCCATAGACGAAGGAGATGGCTTCCCGCTCGCGGCACCTCGGGTTCGTCAGGACTTCTACATGGATGATTCTATGTCTGGGTGTCAATCGGAACAAGAAGCAATAGATATTTACTGATAATGAGAGCACTGTTAAACAAGGGGGGGGCTTTGAATTGCAAAAGTGGTCAAGCAACAGTAAAGCTATGTTAGAAGAAATCAAAGAAAGCACAGCAGGGAAAGAAGAACATAAGAAAATAGCAATGAAGCTAGAGACAGTAAATAAAATCTTAGGACTTACCTGGTATCGAAATCAAGATGAATTTGCTTATGCAGTTCAGCTACCTCCTCCAACCACACCTGTAACTAAAAAAAAGGTTACATCTGATATTGCGAGACTTTATGATCCTGTTGGATGGATCGCACCCAGCTTAGTCCAAGCTAAAATATTCATTCAACGACGTGGTTGGCAGGTATCGAATGGGACGAAGAGCTGCCATCTCCGCTTCTTGAAGAATGGTTGAACTACAGGGAGGAACTGTCGCAACTTACCAGATTTAGACTTCCTCGTTGGACAAATCATATGTCTAATGTTAGGACCGTAGAATTGCACGGGTTTAGTGACGCATCCAACGCTGCATATACTGCGGTAGTGTATTTGCGCGTGATCGACGTGGAAGGGATGATCCACGTCAGTCTGATATCAGCCAAAACAAGAGTTGCACCCATAAAACAAGTCTCTATTCCTCGGCTGGAGTTATGCGGATCGGTATTTTTGGCTAAATTATTGGTTGAAATCGCGGAGGTGCTGGATGTACAAAAATCAAATATACATGCGTGGACCGACTCGGAATTGGTGTTGGCGTGGCTGAGCAGCCACCCAAGTAGATGGAAGACGTTTATCGGCAACAGATGTTCGGAGATCTTGACTGTAACCAGTCGAAGTCAATGGTCTCACGTTAAGTCAGAGCACAACCCGGCAGATTGTGCATCAAGGGGTATTTCAGCATCCGAACTTAGCAACTTCGAACTTTGGCTCAGTGGGCCTAAGTGGCTGAAACAAAACGAGATTAACTACATGAACTCAAAGCCTCACTAGATCTACGGAAGATGCAGTGCTGGCAATTACGTCTGTGATCACTAAGCAAGTTGATGGTGGTAATAAGAGCTTGGCTGTGTTCCTGGACTTAAAAAAAGCCTTCGACACGGTCTCTCCCACCTTGCTAATAAAAAAACTTGAACATGTGGGGATCAGAGGAGTACCCCTTGATCTGTTTAAGGATTATCTGAGTGGCCGCAAACAAAAGGTGAAGGTGGGTAATTATGTAAGTCAGGAGGAGGAGATCTCTTTCGGTGTCCCCCAGGGCAGTATACTCGGCCCCACCCTCTTTTTGATTTATATTAACGACCTGACCAACCTTAAAATCCACAATGGATTTATTTGATCTTACGCTGACGATACAGCTGTAGTTTTCAACTCTGACACTTGGCAGAACGTCCATGACAATGCTAAGAAGGGCCTACAACTAATTTCATCCTGGCTCAGGTCGAACCTTCTCACACTTAACCTAGAGAAGATTAATTATATGTGCTTCACAAAATATAATAACACACAACCTACAACAAACTTGAAACTTAAAATGCATAGCTGTAATGAAAGTGACCTATCATCTTGCAGTTGTACACCGCTCAAAAAAGTGGTGACAATAAAATATCTTGGGGTTATTTTGGGCCAACGGTTGTGTTGGAATCCGCACATTGTACACATCAACAGCCGTATCAGAAAATTAATCTGGATTTTTAAAACTCTCAGACACATTGCCAGCAAACCATTGTTAATTAAATTGTACAAGAAGCTTGCGCAATCAGTGATGACATATTGCATTGTGGTTTGGGGTGGTGCCACAAAAACATCTTTTTTACAAGTTGAGAGAGGGCAAAGATGTCTTCTCAAGGTAATGTACAAACTGCCCTTCAGACACCCAACGACTGAATTGTACAGAGAAAGTAATGTTCTTACCATGCGAAAATTATATATATTACTTACCGTCCTAAAATTACACAAAACGCTTCATTTTGACCCATCGATATTAAAACGCAGGCTCCAACACATAGTAGCCCCTAAATGCTATACTAAGTCGGTCTTTGCAGATAGACAGTTTAAAGCAATATCATCGCATTTATATAATAAAATAAATAAAATACTTAACATTTACCCAATACATCAAGTGAATTGTAACAAAAAGATTACAGAGTGGCTACTTACGCTTACATATGATAACACCGAGTCACTCCTTAGATATACATAGATTCTATACGTTACAGACAATCCCTCTCATAAATTTAATTCTGATAACAACTATGTTATCAGTATAACTAGAAATGTAAAATTAATGTAAGATTTGTGTATTCAAATTATGCATAACTCCGGATGGGAGGGGCGGCTTCTCCTAACACAAGTATTGTCATACTTACCTGGAGGGGCCAGCCACGTACAATTGTAAAAACCAAAATTTTTGATACCAAATAAATATTTTTGTTTTTTTTTTTTTTTTATTGCATTTCCACCCACCTTTACAAACACCTTGTACACTTGCGGCCTGTGGGTCGACTACACGCAGCGGGCGTATAATGGTATTCAAGTGCAGTACATGAAAAGCGTTTCGGGTGCTGATGGGGCTGCCGCTGAGACCATCATGACCTGGAGACTTGCCTCTAGACATATACTTTATAGCCAGCGCTACATCTTTGGCTGTGATGTTAGTTCCTATCGTGAAAGTCTCAGCCCCGCACACCTCCGACGACGGCCCCAAAGGTGACTCAACTCGGAACTGGTTTTTGAAAACTTCAGCAATTTGTTTGGGACCCGTAACACCCTCGACATATTTCTATGATATCGACATATTTGTGGATAGTGTTGGTGGATTCCGCAGAAAGTGCAGTCATATTTTTAATTTATTATTGTTTAAATGAGTTCTGTGGACATAATTATTGCTGCGTATTGCTATTCATTTATTTTTAATTCGATGTTTTTAATTTTAATTTAATTTTATTATATTTTACTTTGGACACTGACATTTCTATGTGATGAATTTGTAATTTTATTTTATTTTTACTTTTATTTTTGACACAAATATTTTATAATTTTACTTTTGTGACTTGTACAATGTCTGAAATGTTTGTGAATGAATTTGTTTATGTAATTTTTGTAATTAATTTTGTTGTAAATGTTTTTTGAAATAGCATGTAAACGACTTGGTCACCGCACTGTAAGTTTATTATGTGACTGAATAAAATGAAATGAAATGAAACACTATATGGGTTTTATGCCTGAAATAAAATAATTGAATTAAATTAAGTTAAGACACATACTGCCGATATTTTCGAGGCATTACGCCTGTAACCCTCCACATGGTTTTGGCAGAAATTGCTCGAAGCAAACAAACTGAGAGGTACCGCAAAGTGAAAACGAACTTCGTTCGAGTTCTCCTTCTCTGTCGCTCGAATCAGCAAGTGCAACAGAGAGGGAGATCATCATCATCATATCAGCCGAAAGACGTCCACTGCTGGACATAGGCCTCCCCCAAAGAGTGTCAAAATGACCGGTCCTGCGCCACCCGCATCCAGCAGACTCCCGCGACCTTTACCAGGTCCATGGTCCACCTTGTGGGGGGCCTACCCACGCCGCGCCTTCCGGTACGTAGTCGCTACTCGAGAACCTTTCTACCCCAACGCTATATCGAAGTACTGCAGTGTTTGTACGAGAACGCACTATGTCAGTCCGACTCCAGAACCAGAACTTGAAGCATATTCCGCTGCAGCGGGGAGTCAGGGAAGGAGATGTTATTTCTCCAAAACTGTTCACCGCTGCACTGGAGGATGTATTCAAGACTCTGGACTGGAGAAGGCTTGTCCCGCATCGCAACATACGACGGCGTACAAAAGTGATGATACCTTCATGAGTGTATTCAAAGAAGAATAACATCCCAAGGATATCCTCGCTCCAGGTTCTACGAAATGTAACTCTTAAATGTATGACTTATCTCTTGATATGATATATCTGCTTCGCAATTGTAGTATGTAATATTATATGTAATAAATTGATAAGACCATTAACTTGTAGTTTATGTATTTAAGTGAGAATCTTTTAATAGGAACGTTGGGTCAGATTCTCTGGTCAGCTGCCTTACCTTATAATTAGCGTGTTCCTTGATCTGGCACCGTTCGCTGATCCCATGTAGTTGGGTTGAATGTCCCATCTGTTTAAAGGTGGAAACATGAATCTCTGCTTGATCCTCTAAGTAGGTACCTGACTATGCCTTCAGCGCATAGGTAAAACATTGATTGACTTATCTTTAGCATGTTATTGAATGTCATGAGCTCGTTAACCCGCAGGCTTAGTCACCAGGACCCTCTTACTCATGTCTCGTCTTTAGCTCACACGAAACCAGACGGAGTCGCGCTGACTCTTTACTCATTCCCTACCTATAGAATTGGCCAAGTCTACGTGCACTGGTGAACCCTTCGGTTCTTAATGTTGCCGGATATTAAAACGGCGGCTCGCAAGCCTCATTCAGATTCTTAGTAACGACAAACAATAACATTAATGATATATTACGGATAAGCGTATTGGATGGAAATAGATTGCTTGATCAGCTAATAGAGTTTCGCCAAGTCATCTTACTTCCACTCCATAAGGACTTAAATAAGAGAATACTACTTATTTTTTAGGTACTTTTAAATCTCAGATAAGGAAACGGCGCAGAAAACTATTTTCACCATCACAATTCACACCATTCTGAATGTCAGAAAACAAAAGAATTCTAGCGACAAAATTCAAAGCTTACCAAAGATAAAATAGAGTTTGAGTCTATCCGGTGTTCAGTCAATGTTGCTATGTACAAATAATATTTAAGGGTTATTTCTCGCGAACCCTCTTCGCGACAAGGCTAGGCATCAACATCAGCGGCGAGTACATCACTCACCTTCGGTTTGCGGACGATATAGTAGTATTGGCTGAGACCATGGAGGACTTAAGTGCGATGCTCGATGACCTCAGTTAAGCTTCCGAGCGAGTTGGTCTAAGAATGAACATGGATAAGACGAAGATCATGTCAAATGCTCATGTAGTGCCAACTCCTATTACAATCGGACACTGTACGCTCGAAGTTGTAGACGATTATGAGAGGGATATACACGAATGAAATTTGTTTTCGTTTCGCGATAGGCCCTCTGATTAGCGGGTCCTTCCTTGGCAGCGATAGTGTAAAGCCGCGTCCGCTGCGCCATGTTTTCGTGATTTTTTAACGTCAAACATGTTTTGCCAATCAAAACAATACCCTATTTGTTTGCCGAAACTGACGGAAAACATGTTAGATGTTTAAAAACATGGAAAACATTGGTGCAGCGGACCCGGCTTAAGGCTGGCCTCACATAGTCTGAATTCATGCACTGAATCATGTTGAATCACTAGAGCCCAGCCTAAGGATGCGAACATAACATAGTAAGATAATAATCGATTATCGTTTTGAATCGATACTTTTGGACACTGGCAACCTTTGTATGCATTCCAATTTACTTTACTAGTAAAAAGCACAAACTTTTCAATTTGTTATAACAGCCGTCAGAGACAGTTAACAGTACATACCAAGTAGGTACATTTTAATTTTAACATTTGCTACGTTTCTGTCAGATGAGACAAATTGCTTCGTTTGTATCGTTCCAAACTTTGCATGGCATGGAGCCATGGAGTTAGAAATAAAATACAGAGACACAACTAAAGCGACAACAATTGCACAAGTGGAATGCTTCTGCCAAAATTATATGCTGAGATTTCATTGTTTTCCTGATTTGTTATCGACCAATCACATCTTTAGTTTTCAAATGTTTGTGCAATCGCGCCTTTCTGTGATTGAGTAATATATCAAAATAGATAACAGTTTTAGAAGACGAAACGAATTCGATTTAACTATTTGACACTTTTGACAGGAAAGTTTGTGCTAAAGATTTTCATCTTCACTCGCCGGCCGCAGTAAAAATAATAACAAGGAATTGAAGAATATTTTTCCTTTACAAAAATATGCTTTATCGGTATACAAGCACAAGCACTTTCAAACTATAAAAATGTCTTTTACCTTGCTGTGTTCTTTTGTTGTAGCCTTCTATGTTGTAATATGGTTTTTCGATTCATTTTTCAAGGTATGTTCCTCTGACGATACTATTGCGTTTTAAGGCGATAATTAATGATGATGGGCGTTAATCATATGCTTTTCTTCCACAGAGTTGTATGCATTACCCATATTTCGCGTTCATGGAGGGAACTGGATTAAAAGTTGGCGTTTTAAACTTCTCTTGGAACACAACTGCATTTAACCGGTTCCTTTATCGCTGGAGCAAGAACTTAACCCACATACTGAATAAATGGTTCGGCTTCGGCTACATTATATGCATCTGGATCATGCTGCCATTTTCCTTATGGACACTCGTCAATTTTATCTATCAACATTTTAATGAAAGTATCCAACTCAGCAGCGTTCCCGAAGTGAAGGCCATATTGCCTGGGTTCAACGTACCAGCATCAGATTTCTGGGTGTACTTCATAGCGATGTCTGTTAGTAGTATTTTCCATGAGTTAGGCCATGCTTTGACTGCTTGCCAATATGATGTGCAACTTTTGTCAGTAGGCATGTCTGTTTTTGCCATCATACCAATAGCATATGTCCAGCTAAATGGGGAACATGTAATGGCTCTCCCTGTAACTAAACGGTTAAGGATATTCTGTGCAGGAGTGTGGCACAACCTCGCCATAGCCTTTGTTGCCTTGTTAATATTCTTCTCAGCTCCAATTTTATTCAGTGTAGCTTATGAAACTGAGTTAGGCGTAAGAGTTGTAGGGTTCACAGATGATTCCGTATTAAAAGATGTCAGGGGTCTAGAAATAGGAGATGTCATAACCTCAGTAAATAACTGTGACATAAAAAATTCAAAAGACTGGGTTTTATGCCTCCAAATGGCTCATGAGAGATATGGCATTTGCACAAGTGCAGAATATGTAGCCCAAAATGATGAAATAATGATGGAGACTATTAAAGAGAATGATGTTGTAGAATGCTGTCGGAAAGATGATATTTTCAGTTTCTGTTTCGAGTATATGGAGCCAAAAGTGAATGTTGACTCAGTCTTGCCTGGACAGTATTCATGCCTCAAACCTAGAGATATGGTGAAGCAAACCTTTAAAAAATGCACTGATGCTGGTGGGTATTCATGTCCCCGAGGCATGCACTGCCTACGTCCCTGTCTAAACAACCACACTTATTTAATGGTCATCCAACGTAAAGATAATAATGCTGTGCTGTTTCTAGGATTACCATATGAATTACATAAAACTGTTTTTGTAGATCAGTATTTTCCTAAAGCTGCAATTTTTTCATTATTCTCACCATCACAAGCAGAGAAGTTTCTTAAGTATATTTTCATGCTTTCAATGGGTTTGGCATTTTTGAATATATTGCCTTGCTATGGAACCGATGGTTCCTATATAGCTAAAGACTTGGTCCTGATACTGGCCAAGTATTTGAACAAAAACGGTGATTTTGTCACATTTCTCCATGTTTTCACAATTGTCATTGGGACAGGAATGACAGTTCCAATACTACTGTATCTATTTTATCAAGCGGTATTTGTAGATAACTAGATAATCTATATTTGGCTTAACCCATTTGCCGCCACAGAAAACCACACCACGCAAGTTTTAAATCTTATTGTCGTATGATGTCGGTGGCAGGTGGGTTGCAACAGTTACAAACTTAAGTTCAAGTCAGTAGCAGCAAATGGGTTAAACAGAGCTCTTTAGCATTTTACATATAAATGTGATAAGTCTGATGTGTATAGCTTAAGCTATATTAATATGACGGACAATTGTTCATAACATAATTATGGAACAATTATTTTCTATTTATCACTTAGGGCACTGGCATGGCAGTCTGTAATCAGTCAAATGGTGTGGATCTTAAACCCTTAATTTGACAAAAAATTAAGAAAGGCCACAAGTCGAAGCCTTGCTGACAATTCATAGTCCAAACTAGTCCAGATTCTGGTCAGAAAATAATCTAAGGTTATGGCTGGTGAACATTGCCAAACGAATGGTTAGAATAGGCATTCAATATTTGCAGTGTTGAGTGTGAAATGAATATTTAGGCAAGCATTTAAGACTGTACAGTTACTTTATATTTTGTTTCAGCTATTGTAGTGAGAATGAAAGTTACTATTAGCACAGAGTAGTGTGAAAATAGAAATAAAAACTCCCACAGCAAGTTTTCTCTTGTAGAGGGATTCTCTCTACTCTGGTATTTATTCGTTAAAAATGTTTTTTTAACCCCAGTATGTGGATGTCAAAATCCAATTAAATTATGGTCTTGAGATGTAAATCAATAGGTTCAAATGTTTGACCCATGTCAACACTTTTAACCCCTTGTATTTAGGTATGGATATGGATACCTAAACATACAAGGGGTTAAAAGTGTTATGTCTATTTTTAAATTGTACATAGTGTAGATAGTTAATTAAGTGTATGCCTATTTTATTTTATGTTACTACAGTATAAATTAGTACTGTAATCTAAAGATACAAAAATTAAAATCTTTATGCTAACAATGAAACTACAAAATGTACTGAATGTTGTATAATTCAACAAATCTGATGTTAAGATTATGATAAGTGAAATAAAATCTAATCACAAATAAAATATGACTTTCCATCCATTTTAAATATATTTTTCTAGCAGAGTTTGTACCAATTATGCTAATGAACTTCTGGCTGCCTAAAGGCCTTTAAAAAGTATTCTTCTCTTTAATGGTATTTCAATCATTCTAAATAGAAACAGGGTTATTTATTTATCAGGCAGGCAGTTGCATTTGTTTTGTTTTATTCCATTTTCAAACAAGTTGATTAAAATTTAATTGCCTATTTTCCTATTTAGATCCAAATGTTTTAGTTATTTTATTGTCAATTATGTTGTATAAAAAAAAGAGGTTGATACATTGTCTATACGAAATTCCGTGTTGATACATGGCCACCAAATTCTGACAGCATTTGTTTCCAATGATGATGCGAAACTATGGCCAAGTAACCGGTTTTTTTCGTTCTTTGTTAATTATTTCATTTTCTAGTTGGGCAATCTAATCACTCGTTTCCTCAAAACACAACTGAGTCCTACATATGACGTATAAAATAGTTTGAGATATGTGGTTATTTCGACGTTTTTGCAAAAAACCAATTACAATAATAAATAAAATAAATAATCAATATTTGCGGACAATCTTACACAAATCAACCTAGTCCCAAACTAAGCAAAGCTTGTACTATGCGTACTAGACGACGATATAGATACTTATATAGAGAAATAAATACATAGAAAACAATCCCTGACTATGGTAAGCCATGTCAATTAGCCAGGTTTTAGTGTGCACTTTTGGAGCGCTTATAACATACCATATAACATCTGCGTATATTTTATATTACATCATTGGTAATTGTAGTACTTAAATTCATACAAACTATTCTAGAAATTCTCGAATACAACTTCTTGCAAATCTCAATAAAATATGTATCTTAAAATGATTTTTCATTCTAATTGCATCAGTGGTTCCGATTTGTGAATCTTTGTACCTTCATCTAGGATCCAATTCAATACCTATAAATTACATATTAAGGGGAATTCAATTCCCAATGATTCAATCAGTTGAGCAGCATAGTTGTGTTGTGTGCTTATGGTTTAGAAGGGATTCACGATCTACTTAGCGCTAATGATTTTTCTAAATCATGTAACGACTTTTGACCATAATAAAGCATTGATTTAATAGTTGCTTCGTCAGTATGATGCTTGTTGTTTCGAAAATCGGATCGGGCCCATTCCTTCAATTCTAGACGCGTAGATTCGTCAGACACATATCGTAGTGTTCTAAATATATCCCTGTACAGCTTCAGAACCTCTTGCCGCAGCATGAACTGTGAATTTAACAAAATGAACACAAATATTACCAAAACATGTAACAGTTTATATAATACATTATGTTTGCTAGTATATACCTGCTTGAGACTCAAAGCAGCTTTTGGTAGTTTTGACGACATTCCTATGAGGAGCAACGGTCATAAAATAATAAGAAAGATTGGCATTATTTCTATTTTGATAAATTAAAAAGGCAAATGCTGTTTTGACATCTGACATGACATTGACATTAATTAAATGACATCTCTTTATTATTGCGTTGTTCGAGTCATTTTATTAATCGCGGAAAAGACTTAAAGTACGCTGGCCATTACACACCTTGCAATTTGTCACAACAACCAACAACTGACGCAGAGAGAGAGAAAGAAACATTTATTCAAGACAAAAAAGCGGTTCTATCTCATATGCTGGCATTACCAAAGAGAATATAAACACTACGCCAAATATTGCTGCACGGCTGTGACAAGACGGCCCACGAGCACTCTCGATTTTTCTCGCACTCTCTTTCTAAGTTTTCTAATAAGAGTGAGACGGATACTGCGAGAAAAATCGAGAGAGCTCGCGCGCCATCTTGTGTTAGTTGTGCTGAACCATTTAAAAATTTATATATCTACAAGTTGTTTTTTCTATGAAATATTATTCAAACGAGATAGTGAAACCTCGAAATCACGGGGAGTTCTTCATCTCTTTTTTTTGGCGTTCTGACCAACTGTGTCGGGTCAATTTTGCCTACACGGGGAGTTTTATCAAAATTGGTAAACATATAACTCAATGGTTGGTTTGGACGTAGGTACCAAACTTGGCGGTGTTTTCCTTCTCTGTCGCACTTAAGTATGAACTCCCAAGTCTGACAGAGAGGGAAAACTACGAATACCTTTCGCGGTAGGCCCTCAGGTCTCTTCGGTGGACATTGCCAAAGTTAAGGGCTATAAAGCCTAATTTTTGGTTGAACTCGGAATCCGCATAAACGGCGTTGCCTATTATAATTAAATATATGTGATTAAAACATATTATATATTTTGTTTTTGTGACCGACAATGACGATTTTCAGAGTCTTAGGTGAGAGAGTTTCAAAGCCTTTTCAAAAATCACATTTTTACAAGCTTTCTATTAACTTGCAATAGTTGCAATAGCCCAGTCAATGAACTGACAACTTGTATGAAAAAAATGACAATTTTGGAAATAATTTATAATAGCAGATTTTTTCTAAGTAGGTAACGAACGGATATATATTATCAATTAAATGGTTACTTAGACACAAAATCCAACAGAATTTCAGACATCAAAATAATTATAACTTAACTAGCTTCTGAAAAGTCAGAAAATACTCGTATATAAAGAAATGTTTTTATCTTTATTTTTGTTCATTAACATTTGCTCTATAAGTATTCAAGATAAATCACACAATATAATTTACTTTAAAAACAGAGTTTAACCGACTTAAATTCAGTAGGTACTTTGCCAAGCCACATACGTCCATGAACCACATTTCTTTTCCAATTTACCACATGAACTGCTTTCTGAGAGCAAATGCGTTGATTGATTATTTATTATCGAAAAATAAACCCAAGTTCCGCAAGGATCTTAGAATTAACACTTCATTAGTTGCTACTTCAACGGAATCATGTCAAAATCTTTGAAGTACTTTACATCTTTGACGTGTTCTGTGGTCTTCATCATCAGTTCCACTTCACCAAAATTGCAATATCTCAGGGTAAATACAGGGGTTTTAATAGAAAATACTGAAATTACTACATGCGTGCCTATAACATTGGAGAGTTGCCCTCAATTTCCCTGGGATCCCATGATCAGATTCTGCCTTGGTGACAACGGGACCTGCACCTCAGAAGTATACCTACTCTTTTGATAAAAAAAAGAATTTTGGAAATCGGCCCACAATTGACGGTGAAATCGGTAAACATAAAAAAAACATACAGTGGAACATATAACCTCTTTTTTTGAAGTCAGTTAAAAAAACAATGCAACTTTGTAGCACTTCTTTTGGTTGTTAGGTAGGAGTGTAGTATTTGTGATGAGCGTAGATAGAGTGATGAGGGTAATGTAAGAATAGCCTTTGGTGTATTGTGGGTGTATTTAATTTAAACGGTTTTACGCCGTTGAAGAGAGCTAATTTTATTGTATGTGATACACTCTTTATGCTTGTATAATTTAGCTAAAGTAGGCATTACTTAATCTCCGGAATCATATCACACTGATGTTTCCAATCAATGAAGGAATTGCACGTGCACCAAACAATAATTGACATATGCTACACCATACTCCTTCACGACGCTACATCCAGATAGAGATTCAGATAAAACTGACTGAAAGAAACTGACTAATCTCACTACCTATCAGCTCAATAAGTGGGCCTTCGAAGGTAACGGAATGGAAGCCTAAAGACGTGATCATATCGAAGTTTCGTCTTAAAAATTTAGTGACTATACATTTTAACGGTTTCAATCATTTAAAGGGTAGTGGATCAATCGGCATTAAACACGTTTTGTATAAATCCATATGCATTATACGTTCGAAACACAACAAACCATTACCATAAAAACTATTATCAAAAATTTATTAAGTATATTGCTCGAATAATATAAAAGTCATATAATATCATAAACACTTTTGCCATTAGTTTAATACAGCATAAAAACGAATAAATTTCATACAAAATTATTATATTTATTTTTATGCATCTGAATATTTATGACAAGGGATCATTATGTTTTATGAAATTATTCAAGTGTTATTATATACAGTGTAAACTCTTTATAACGTTATTCTTTATAACGTGAGCACAATTTGGTTGGTTTACTCCAAAAGTACCTAAACTCTTTTTTATAGTGCAACAGCCATCCTCAATCTATCTATACATATAATAAAGCTGAAGAGGATCGAAAGTCTGTACATGGAAGATATTCGAAAAAAAATTGGCTAGGGATACTTAGAATCGATAACAGAACACGTTCCAACAGTTTTTAGAATTTTTGTCTGTTTGTCTGTTTATCTGTTTGTCTGTTTATGTGACCGCGCATCACGTGAAAACGGCTGAACCGATTAAAATGAAATTTGGTATAGAGATAGTTTGAGTCTTGGGGAAGGACTTAGGGTAGTTTTTATCCTGGAAATGAACCCCTAAGGGGATGAAATGGGGGGGTGGAAATTTGTATGGAGCTACTTAAACCGCTGCACCGATTTAGATGAAATTTCGTATATAATTAGTTTGAGTCCCGGAGAAGGTTAAATAATAGGTTTCATCCCGAAAATCTTCCCTTTAGGGGGTAAAATGGGGGGGTGAAAAATTGGATGTAACCCATTTTGATGAAATTTGGTTTAGAGGTAGTTTAAGTTCTGGGGAAGGACATTGGATAGTTTTTATTCCGGAAATCTTTCCCTGAGGGGGTGAAATGGGGGGTGAAATTTTGGATGGACTCCGTTTAGATCAAATTTGGTATAGATATAGTTTGAGTCCCGGAGAATGACAATGGATAGTTTGAATCCCGAAAATCATCCCCCAAGGGGATGAAATAGGGATGTAAATGTGGATAAATCCCATTTAGTTAAAATTTGGTATAGAGATAAAATGAGTCCCAGGGAAGGACAATGCATAGTTTTTATCCTAAATCATCTCCTGAGTGGGTGAAATGAGGGGTGAAAATTTGGATAGAACCGATTTAGATGAAATTTGGTATGGAGATAGTTCAGAGTCCTGGGGAAGGACTTAAAATCATTTTTAGTCCAGAAATCATCTTCTAAGGGGGTGAAATGGGGTATGAAAATTTGGATGGAACCCATTTACGGTATAGCGAGTTGGAGTCTTAGGGAAAGACATAGGATAGTTTACTCCTGAAAATCATCACATAAGGGGGTGTAATTGGGGGTGAAAATTTGGTTGTGACCCATTTTGATGAAATTTGGTATAAAGATAGTTTGAGTCCCGGAGTATGACAACGGATTGTTTTAATCCCGAAAGTCATCCCCTCAGGGATAAAATAGGGGGTGAAAATTTGGATAAAACCCATTTAGATGAAATTTGGTAAATAGATAGAAGGAGTCCTAGGGAAGGACAATGCATAGTTTTTATCCCGAAAAATCATTTCCTGAGGTGGTGAAATGAGGGTTGAAGATTTGGATAGAACCCATTTAGATGAAATTTGGTATAGAGAGAGGTAGAGTCCTAGGAAAGAACATAGAATATGTTTTATTCCGGAACACATAAAAGGAGGAAATCATCCCCTAAGGGGGTGAGAAATGGTGGATGAACATTTGGATTGAACCCACTTACGGTATAACGATAGTTAAAGAAGGACATAGGATAGTTTTTATCCCGAAAATCATCCCCTAATGGGGTGTAATTGGGGGTGGAAATTTGTTTGTGACACACTTTGATAAAATTTGGTTGAAAGATAGTTTGAGTCCTGGAAAAGGACATATAATAGTTTCTATCCCAGAAATCATCCCCTAAGGGAGTGAAATGGTGGTGAAAATTTGGATGTAGCTCATTTAGATGAAATTCGGTATAGAGATAGTTTGAGTCCTGGAGAATGACAACGGATAGTTTTTATCCCGAAAATCATCCTCTAAGGAGGTGAAATAGGGGGTGAAAATTTGGATTGAACCCATTTACGGTATAGCGGTAATGGGGAGTCCTGGGGAATATGAACATTACATAAGTAAATATATGTATGTGACGTTCCAAGGGTAAAGGTACCTTATGGCGGCCTTAGTTTTGAAGATGTTTTCTAAAACGGGGTAAAAAAGACGTTTTGTTATGGCTATTTTGAAAACTATTAGATGTAACATTTTGTTAAAGTATTTTTATTTTTAATATAAAATGTTTAAATTACAAGTCAGTTAATTCAATCCTACGGTTTAGTAGAAAAGGTCCTTACGGCCGTTTGATATGAAAATATGCAAAATAATACTGAAAAAAGCCTACATGCATCTATACCCTTTCCTTCATACAATACATACTAATATTACAAATGCGAAAGTAACTCTGTCTGTCTGTTACCTTTTCATGCTTAAACCGTTGAACCGATTGAGATGAAATTTGGTATAGAAATACTTTGAATTCCGGGGCCTTCCCAAAGAGTCCTTACTAAAGATAGTTTTTATCTGGAAATTCATCACCTATTAAGGGGTGAAAAGGGGGGAGAAAGTTACGATATAAACGAGTTCCGCGCGGACGAAGTCGCGGGCAAAAGCTAGTCTATACATATAATAAAGCTGAAGAGGGTCGAAAGTCTGTACATGGAAGATATTCGAAAAAAAATTGGCTAGGGATACTTAGAATCGATAACAGAATACGTTCCAACAGTTTTTAGAATTTTTGTCTGTTTGTCTGTTTATCTGTTTATCTGTTTGTCTGTTTATGTGACCGCGCATCACGTGAAAACGGCTGAACCGATTAAGATGAAATTTGGCATAGAGATAGTTTGTGTCCTGGGGAAGGACTTAGGGTAGTTTTTATCCTGGAAATCAACCCTTAAGGGGATGAAATGGGGGGTGGAAATTTGTATGGAGCTACTTAAACCGCTGCACCGATTTAGATGAAATTTGGTATATGATTAGTTTGAGTCCCGAAAAAGGTTAAAGGATAGGTTTTATCCCGAAAATCTTCCCTTTAGGGGGTAAAATGGGGGGGTGAAAAATTGGATGTAACCCATTTTGATGAAATTTGGTTTAGAGGTAGTTTAAGTTCTGGGGAAGGACATTGGATAGTTTTTATTCCGGAAATCTTTCCCTGAGGGGGTGGAATTTTGGATGGACTCCGTTTAGATCAAAATTGGTATAAATATAGTTTGAGTCCCGGAGGATGACAATGGATAGTTTGAATCCCGAAAATCATCCCCCAAGGGGATGAAATAGGGATGACAATGTGGATAAATCCCATTTAGTTCAAATTTGGTATAGAGATAGAAGGAGTCCCAGGGAAGGACAATGCATAGTTTTTATCCTAAATCATCTCCTGAGGGGGTGAAATGAGGGGTGAAAATTTGGATAGAACCGATTTAGATGAAATTTGGTATGGAGATAGTTCAGAGTCCTGGGGAAGGACTTAACATAATTTAAGTCCAGAAATCATCTCCTAAGGGGGTGAAATGGGGTATGAAAATTTGGATGGAACCCATTTACGGTATAGCGAGTTGGAGTCTTGGGGAAGGACAAAGGATAGTTTACTCCTGAAAATCATCCCATAAGGGGGTGTAATTGGGGGTGAAAATTTGTTTGTGACCCAATTTGATGAAATTTGGTTGAAAGATAGTTTGAGTCCCGGAATATGACAACGGATAGTTTTAATACCAAAAATCATCCTCTCAGGGATAAAATAGGGGGTGAAAATTTGGATAAAACCCATTTAGATGAAATTTGGTAAATAGATAGAAGGAGTCCTAGGGAAGGACAATGAAATGAGGGTTGAAGATTTGGATAGAACCCATTTAGATGAAATTTGGTATAGAGAGAGGTAGAGTCCTAGGAAAGGACATTGATTTTTTTTTATTCCGGAACACATAAAAGGAGGAAATCATCCCCTAAGGGGGTGAGAAATGGTAGATGAACATTTGGATAGAACCCATTTACGGTATAGCGATAGATAAGGAAGGACATAGGATAGTTTTATCCCGAAAATCATCCCCTAAGGGGGTGTAATTGGAGGTGGAAATTTGTTTGTGACACATTTTGATAAAATTTGGTTGAACGATAGTTTGAGCCCTGGAAATGGACATATAATAGTTTCTATTCCAGAAATCATCCCCTAAGGGGGTCAATTGGGGGTGAAAATTTGGATGGAACCCATTTACGGTATAGCGGTAGTTGGGAGTCCTGGGGAATAGGAACATTAACATTACATAAGTAAATTGACGTTCCAAGGGTAAAGGTACCTTATGGCGGCCTTAGTTTTGAAGATGTTTTCTAAAACGGGGTAAAAAAGACGTTTGATTATGGCTATTTTGAAAACTATTAGATGTAACATATAAAATGTTTAAATTACAAGTCAGTTAATTTAATCCTACGGTTTAGCAGAAAAGGTCCTTACGGCCGTGTGATATGAAAATATGCAAAATAATACTGAAAAAAGCCTACATGCATCGATACCCTTTCCTTCATACAACCCATACTAATATTACAAATGCGAAAGTAACTCTGTCTGTCTGTTAATACCTTTTCATGCTTAAACCGCTGAACCGATTGAGATGAAATTTGGTATAGAGATACTTTGAATTCCGGGGCCTTCCCAAAGAGTCCTTACTAAAGATAGTTTTTATCTGGAAATTCATCACCTAAGGAGGTGAAAAGGGGGGAGAAAGTTACGATATAAACGAGTTCCGCGCGGACGAAGTCGCGGGCAAAAGCTAGTTACGAATAAATGTATTCAATATTTAGACAAAGTTAATATTTATTATTGGTATGATTATTTATGTTATCTTATCAGGTTACAAAAGACGCCGACAAAATCTTTGAGGCCTGAGACTTCTGAGGTCGTAAACAGCCGTTTCATTTTATTATTGTTAAAATAATTGCAATGAACACGTGCATCATTAATTACTAGGGCATGCTCCCGGGATTCTCCGGTACCAGGAGTACCGGGAATTCCCGGGATTTTTCAAATTATCTAGGACCGGTTCTGGCGTGTGAAAATCCCGGTTCTTCGGTACTTTTCGGTACTAAGTATTTTTTGTATTTAAATGACAAATTCTTGAAATATAACGCCAATTTAATTTTAATTATATAATTCTGAATAAACACAATCGGGAAAAGTAACCAAATCAACCCGATACCATAAGATATTTTGTTTAGAACCTATATAAAACAAATTAATTAAATAAGATAACTTGTATGTCTTTCCCGCTCACGGGACAATGATGTCCCGGACCTTTGGGAGGCGTGCGTGGGGCTAGGTACCTACAAAGTACCAACTGAGCCAACACGTAGAGGCCCTTTTGACAATTTAATGAAATGCAAGGAGTACACCGAGCGGATGCTGTCCCTGCCCGTGTCATGGGACAAACACAGAGACAGCACCCGCTGGGGTGTATAGGGACTATTGCTAGTTGATGGAATCTAAAGAAAACGGATTATTGGGTGAAAATGATGGACTAGTGGCTGGGCTATTGGGTGAAACATCGGACGCCTGCCTAATAAACTGTCTCATTTTTTATCTCTGGCAGACGGTGACTCGCGAACTGCTAGATGGGCCCCTATTAATAGCGACATTAAAAAATGGCCTAAGGGCAACACCAGTCAGAGAGGCTGGGGGGGTAGAGAGGTGGCACTGGACTTTAAACATATAGCCAACTCGCCACTTAGGTGTCCACATCTACCCTCGAGCAACAGCTCTTGCGACTCCACTCTGGACAGCCAGTTAAGGCAAGCCAGAGGTGGGGGGCCTGTCCAACCAACCACCCGATCGGCTCAGCCTGACCACAGGACACCCCCAGGAGCACTCAGGTACGTAGGGTCGCTACTCCCTAACAGCCCGCCACAAGCTGCCTTGCGTTGACTGATTGCACCAGATAACTTGTTATTGTTATTTGTTTAATAAATCTTGTACTAAAAGGTGTGGAGTGTAATGTGGTAGGGTCATACAAAAAGCATACCACGATAGTTCTCATCAATTGCTTATTTGAATAATGCCTATGCAAGTATGCATTTAGTAGAAGAAACAATATTTATTTTATATGTAGGTTTCTAGCTGGCCCCGCTATACAAAATGGCGTACCTATCAGTGGCGGCGCGTAAAAATTTTCATGGGCAACCCGGTACAGAAAAGTAATGAAAGAGTTTAGAGTATATAACTAAAGGGTGTCCCAAAAAGAACGCAAGATTTTCCATACATTATGTATGGATAATCTTGCGTTCTTTTAGAGACACCCTATATAAGCTTGGCTAAAAATAGCTTGGTTGCGTTTTGCAAGCCGGTGGGAATCGGCTTGTATGGGCGCTCCGCCACTGGTACCTACATATATTATATAAATTCGTAAAATTGTCCATGTTGTAATTGTTATTCTGCTTTTCGGATCAGACAAAAATTCAAAGAATCTAACTTAAAACCGTTCTTGAGTGCTGTAACTAATCCGACTTTGTTTTATATTGATAGATAAGTACAATCAACTTTTTAAATGAAATCATTTGTTATGTTATGTCGTAGAGGCAAAACAATATTATGATCATATTTTGAAACTTAATGAACATTATAGCTGCGGCTTTATGATTTCGTTACCGTATTTTCCGTTACTATCAATTTTGGTGAATTGGCGTTTTATTTTTTATTTATTTCATTATTAACAAATAGTACAAATCTGCTTATTAAAAAGGACAATTATTAGTTAAGTTTGTGAGATAATAATACTTGAGGTGCCATACCTTATATTATTTGATTAGAAGTGAAAACTGTAAGTCGTTTTTGAAATTTTGTAACGGAATGGTTGAAATAACTCAATTCTCTCAAGATATTGATATTACTCCCATAAAAAATTAGTCATTATAATAGTTTAAGTAACAGGTCTATAAGTAAATCAAACACAAATACATGATAACTAAGCTCTCGTATAATTTATACCAACAAATGTATGTGGTAACGGAATGGAAAAGAAATCGGGGTCAATCTGCATTAAAAACGCTAAATTTATTAAATTCGCGCGTATTTTACAAAACGATTGCTTAATTAAGATACCTAAGGCTACAATTCACTCCCTAAGCAAATCAAAATCTAACAATTAACAAAATTGAAAAAACCATGGGAATTCAGTACTTAACCGACGTAACCCCGTTGATTTTGGGCTCGTTAGAATCGACTGAATCGTCATTTTGATGACGGTATACCGAAAAATACAGTCGGAAATAGAAACTTGTACCAAAAATTTAATTTTTAGCCGAAACTTATTACTAGACCGAACGGGACACGCTTTTCGCGCGGGAGAGATTCACTACGCCTGAAAGAAAGCTCGCGCACGCGCGCGGAAGCTCCGCCCACCGCCGAGCGCGCGAAAAATGTGCTTTTTCCGGCCCTCGGCGACCAATGGAATCAGCCTGACGCCTGACAGTCGCGGGACTAACTTCGTCCGTGTGACACGTGTGAGCGCTCGTCGCTGCGGCATGTTTACGCGTGCGATAAACTTACGCGGCGAACTTTTAAATTATAATTAATAACAACAATTCAAGTGTGACAGTGCAACTTTAAAAATGGACCCTAACACGAGCAAACCCCCCTCCCCACTAAAGCCGATAAAAAAGGAGAACGAAGAAGAAATCAAGGTATGAAATTTTATATTTGTATTCCGACATTGATGTGAATTTCCGTTGTTCCCGGCTCGAGTTGGCTTTGGCAGCGCGAACGCAAGAGGAGACGGTGAGTCGTATTTTTAAATTCGATATGCTCACGTCAAGGGGACCTCTACAAAGGCGCGCGGGGTTACGCCGAATAAATTATCAAGTGTACGGTTACAATATTAATTACAATTTGCGATACACAATAAAACTCGTGTAATATCACGTTTTCGAGGCCTTTTCCAGCCATTAAAGTGTGTAACGTGATATCTGAAGCGCGCTCGGATCGCTGTAACCGGAGCCGCTGGATGTTTTGATAATAGATATAGGCGGCGCTCCTGTGTGCGTGTGTACCGACACCCCAGCGGGTGTGTGTGCGTGCGGGGTAATTTTAGACGTTCCTTTGCTCAAAACGTAACCCGAGACCGTCCCAGGCCGCAACTCGACGCTTCAATTTATTGTTTTCATCTGATTATCGCACTGTGCGTACTCTGTTATAATTGCGTAAACATTTAAAAAGTTGCGATTGTTGTCTACGGCCGCCCCCACTCGCACGCATTTATTTTGGCGCCTCAGAAATAGTTTGGTTTGACATGTCAATAACCCCATTGGCGGTGTCCACGCGCTGTGACGTCACTGGATAATATTATGTGCGATTTGTGAGAGTTTGGGGTCAATTAGATTTATTGTCACAGAAATCACCCACTCACGTCATTCGCCGTGTAGTTCTTCAATTAATTATCGACTTGACTTTTAAAAAGTCTTGTCTGTGTTCTATTGCGCGCTGTAGTAGCCTCTTGAGGTATATTTAGGTATCAAATGGTACGATTGCCAAGCTTCTCATGTGCTCGTCTAAATTTCTCGTTTCCCGGTTATAAAGCAGCTAGGGTTGCGTTTTGCGTCATTTCTCAAGCGTCGTAATCGTAAATCATCACTCTATCAACATTCGGAGTTGACGAATTCGTCAAACTTATAGCATTTGTATAAGAGATTGTTGGAGTTCATTTTAGGTGGTTAATTCTATTGAGATTTAATCGAGACAGCCAAAACAGGCGTTGCACCTAAGTAGCATAGGTACAATATAATACTTATATCAAACAGACGCTGATATTTTCCTCTCAAAGGCTTTCGTTTCCCGGAGGTTTATCCGAAGGGACTACAATATGGTGTTCCTCAAGAAAGCGGTGTATACCCACATTTTTAAATTATCGGCAACGCGCATGTGACACCCCTGGAGTTGCAAGCGTCGCTGGGGGCCGATTTTTGACTTTCGAGCGCTCGAAAATTAAATAAAAATAAATACGATTTTAGTGACAAAATTGCAGGCACTAACTTTCTACCGATATAATTGAATACGAGTGGTCAATACCACTCGCTTTTCAATTTTCTATCGCTATTTCAAAAGAGCATTTCGTAATTTTTGTCAGTTTTCGAGTGACAAATTCGAGCGCTCGAAAGTCAAAAATCGGTCCCCAGGGCTATGGTGACAGCTTCCCATCAGGTGGGCCGCATCTTGTTTGCTACCGACATATTCAAATGGTATGCTTAAAACAATAAATACATATATCGATACCATATAGTTAGTTATTAGTGGAGAGGGAAATAAGTTTCTGTCAAAAATTAAATTTTTGGTACAATCTTTTATTGCCGACTGTACTTTTCTGCATACCATCATCAACTACTCGTTGAGACGATTCTAACGGACCCAAACTCGATGGGGTTGTGTCGTTTTATTGCGGAGTTCCTATGGCTACCTTCCAAGTTCCAGCTCCAGCATCAGATCAGCTCCATGTCATCATAATATTGCATTGTCATGCGATATACATATATATATGCATGCAAAATTTCAGCTCAATCGGAAACCGGGAAGTGGGTCAAATTAATTAATTAAACATACAGACAGACAGAGAGACAACGGGACAGGTGAAACTAAATAAAAGCTTGTAAAAAGTAGTGTACTTAATTAGGATGATAGTATTGATAGTGCACAAATCATAAAGTTACAATTTCAGTGACACAAAAAAATCTCGATATTTTTTTTCACTGAAATTGTAAATATCGATATTTGAATGTGGGATCGGGCGTAAATGGAAATGGGTGGAAAATTCAGAAGTGCCCGGTTATTTTTTTGGTTTAACCTTCCTTAGCACCAGAAAAAAGTTGCAGACTTTTCAGCTGCGTCAATTATTTTTGATAAATATAAACATTTTCCTCACTTAGGTATACGTTTTGGGTTTAGGACGGACGGCGAATAAGACACTTTCCTTGGTCCGGCTCATGTTACAAGAAAATATCTTAAATATCCGTGGTAAACTGACACTGGCAATGATAAATATTGACAGCTGCAGCAGCTGTATATTTGTCATTGCCAGAGTCAGATATTTAAAATATTTTTTTGTAATATGAGACGGATCAAGGAAAGTGTCTTATTCGCCGTCCTAAACTTATACCGTAGCGTGGGTAAGTGAGGAAACTGTATATATTTTTCAAAAATAATTGACGCAGCTGAAAAGTCTGTACCTTTTTTCTGGTGCTAAGGAAGAACGTTATTACAATCACAAAAAAAAAATCACGCACTTCTGAAATTTTCATCCATTCCCAATTCTAGTTGTCCAACAATTATACTTAGGCGTAATTGCATGGCATAAGTCGCTCCCGAGGGGTGCTGTCCTGTCGTAATTTTGAGCCTGTATAAAAATTGCAGGCATATACCTACATATAACATAAATAAATAAGAAACTGGTCACTTTGGAACTCTTTGGGGGAGGTCTATGTCCAGCAGTGGACGTCTTTCGGCTGATATGATGATGATGATGGTGAAGTAATTATTTGGGGACAATCTTACACAAATCGACCTAGGACCAAACTGAGCAAAGCTTGTTCAATGGGTACCTACTAGACGACGATATACAATACTTATATAGATAAATAAATACCTACTTAAATACATAGAAAACATCCATCCATGACTCAGGAACAAATATTCGTGCTCATCTCACAAATAAATGCCCTTACCGGGATTCGAACCCGGGACCTCCGGCTTCCCTGCCTGGGTCACTACCAACTAGGCTACAGAGGTCGTCAGGTATGCTATGGTAGGTACTTTCAACTAGTTAATCGTCAATTTAAAAGTACCTAGAGTTTTTTTTACTATACGATACATTGATATAGTCTATAATTCCAAAGATTTGTTAGCGATCTAAGTAATTAACGACCGTGATTAGTTACTTCTTAAAAACCACGGTTCCTAAGTAAAGGCCGAAACGCACTGAAAGCGGTGGCGGTGCGGCGCGGCGCGGTGCGGAGGCGGTACCTGTACCCTTATAGTGAGATACAATCGTAACCTAACGTTACGTAACTAATACGAGATCGAATAAACGCGCTTCGAATAGATTTCGATCTCGCTACGGTATTCTTCGATTCGACCCGTCAAACTTGTAACTCACACTGCCGTTGGACTACGAAACCAACTGCAAAACGTTAGGCACTTTGCGTTTAGTTTTCGATGCGTAATTTAACGTTCGATTCGTACTACCAATCGGCAGTGTGAGACATTTCGAATCGAAGAATACCGTCGCGACTGTAGTTTACTATTTCACTTGCAAAATGCCCCGTGATACTTAAACTTAAATTAAAACGATAAATACTTGTGATATAAGTTTGAATATTGGAAAATCGATTAAACTATACGAACAATCGTGGAGTCGATCGCGGGTGAAGTAATGCATAAGTGACTCACGTTACTGTTTGGATTTTTAGTTCTATGAGTGACCGCCAGGGGCGGTGTATATACTTTTCATACTAAATCTTAACTATAGACGCTAGTCTGTAGTAAACGCGACTCACTTCAATCCCACGCTAAGGGTACAGAATACCGCGGCGGGACGCGGCGCGGCGCGGTATTCTGTGCGGACCTTTTCATATTTAGCTATTATTTCCATCACGTTTCCATATTTCTATCAACAATGACAATCGAAATCCAAATACAAGATTGTAATGTTCTATAGAACATTACAACCTGTACCGCGTCCGCACCGCACCGCGCCGCCATCGCTGTCTGCGCGTTTCGACCTTAACTTTGTACAACTAACAACCTACAGAGGGGCAACCGCGAAATGAAGACGAACTTCTTTCGTCTATCTCCCTCTCTGTCGCTCGAGCTAGCAAGTGCGACAGAGGCGGAAATTTCATTTCGCGATAGGCCCTTATGGTCCAAAAATATAAAGTTTAGAAAAAATACCCTGTTAGTAAGTAGTAAAGTATTAAAAAAATCCCTATACACATACATTGACCGCCCTATAATGTACTTTCTTGTAATGCCTACGAAATTTTAAATCATATAAATTATTTATCTACTTGCTGAAACCACAGAATAAGTAATAGTACTACGTACTACGTACAGAAGGTTCTCTGTTAACAAATTCCCTGTTTAGTTACGCCAAACGTGCCTAAATGTGGCCATCCCTTTCTATCGCATGCAACGCGCTGCGACCCGTGCGGGCGTCTCGTTCCAACGCGCGGCAACTACTAATGGGCCGCCAATTTGGCGGCCGCCGGCATGTACTTGTAGTGGCGCGACGGAATCACAGAGTGAACCGCCCCTGCCGAAACATACTTATGTGAAAGCTTTGTTCAACAAAAGACTGCCTGATAACATGACCAAATTGATCAAAACCCCAATAACTTTAAACGGTTCATGTTAGACCAAATCTGGATATAATACGGTTAAAATGCCGTCCAAATTATCCGGATTACAATACAAAATGATATCGTTTTCGTTCTAAATGCAAATGTGCATGCAATTTGTCTCGGACCGTGATGTGCATGACGTACCGTCATTGCCGAGCATGCATGTTGCAGATAATGACATCGCATGAACATGCTTGACGTGAATAGGGTTTGTTTATGGAAGGCGACGCGCTTTTTTTAAGGCGACGTGAGCTCCAAAAACGGATTTTTAAAAAATCGTAGCTCTTGTTTGGATTATAATACGGCTGCCTTAAATTTAATTAGCAATTTTGAGGCCTTTCTCGAGGGAAAGCAGCTATTTGAATCCTGAGTTTTTGACTTTCGCTTGATAGAAAAAAATCACGAACATAGGTCTAAAATACACTTAAAAAAATCGTAACAAATTATGTACAACAGCTAAACACATAACACTTGATTCTAAAAATTGGCAAGGTCATGTTTGAGGGAAATCAGCTATTACTTTTTTATTTATTAAAACGAGCAAAGAAATAAAATTAAAAAACATGATATCCGCGCTTCCAAACACGCACTTCCATCTCGCTCACGCTTATGCTCAGTGAGAGGGAGAGAAGACCACGAACCTACGTCCCCTTAAGGCTAGAATTTAAAGGCACGTAAAAAACCTAATAACCTAAAAAATACTGATTTACACAGTTAAAATACTAATCGTTCTTCAAAATTCGGTTTTCATGGGCAAGTCAGTATTTTTTGGTGCGCAATCAGTAGGTAGGTATATTTTTGGTAAGCGATTAAAATGTAGGTACCCCTTTTTAGGGTTCCGTAGTCAAGGAGGAACCCTTATAGTTTCGCCATGTCCGTCTGTCTGTCCGTCTGCAGTTTAGCTCTGTGACCTTTACTTTACTCCTAGAATGCTGTATTTTTTCTCTTTAACGTCTTTAAACACATTGTGTGGGTGGGGTACCATATGGATAGCTTATTCAAAAATATTATGGGTTTCTAAAAACCATTATTCAAGTCAGTGATCCGTTTGCTTGATATTGGGCTTTGAAGCCCTCATTTTTGTTCGAGTCAAGTGTCCCAAAAGTTTATTTTAATACCACGTCGGTGGCTAACAAGCGGTCGTCGTAGCCTGTGGACGCATGAAAACTATGCACGTTGCCGTCCCTTTAAAAATGTATACACTTCTATCTTACCCCAGACTGTAATTCCTGAGTCAGATGACAAGGTAATATTGTAATATACATACCTATTAAGATTTTATGATACAATCAAGCTGATCTGCAGAACACATGACTAAGTATATAGGTGATGTGATACATGTGTAAAAAAAACAGTCGCCAATAAGAAACTTATAATTTATTTTGGAACCACTTTGTACTTGCCAGGGGACCGATTTTTGACTTTCGAGCGCTCGACTCTTTCACTCGAAAATTAACAAAAATGATGAAATGCTATTTTGAAATAGCGATAGACAACTGAAAAACGAGTGGTATTGACCACTCGTATTCAATTCTATCGGTAGAAAGTAAGTGCTTGCAATTTTGACAATAAGAATAAGAATAGAATAAGAATATTTTTATTGTATAACTGTGTAAGTACATAAGTTGGGCGTGACAGGATTTGTTTCAACAGTTACCCGACATCGGGCATACAACAATTCGTATGACTTAAACACACTAACTTACAGTTAAGATGCAAAATATTCACTAAGGTTATAGAATATTCTCTGAATCAGCCAGTATCTAAGTTGGTTTTTAAATTTATTCCCTTCTAAAGCCTTTAGTTCGGCCGGTAACTTATTAAATACTTTTATAGCACTTATGAAAGCACTCTTTTCGTATAGACTGCTTCTTAATCTAGGTAGGATTATGTTAAATTTATATTGCTGACGTAAATTGCTTTTTACTGCAGACATTTTTGTAAAGTAATCAGCATTATTTTTGGCAAAAATACATAGCTCTAAAATGTAGATACTAGTGAGGGTAAGGAAACCTTTTTCTCTAAATACATTTCTAAGTGTTTGTTGATTGTGAATGTGATAAATAGTGCGTATGCATCTCTTTTGTAAAATAAAAGTAGACTGGACGTCTGTAGAGTTCCCCCAGTATATTACTCCGTAGGTGAGCAGTGGATAGATGTTTCCAAAGTATGCGGTTCTTGTAATTTTTTCTGAGCATGTTTCAGATAGTATGGATAAAGCGTACAATCAATACAATCGTATATACTTTTATTTAATTTTCGAGCGCGCGAAAGTCAAAAATCGGTCCCCAGAACCTTAACCGCTACCGCGTAGCTGGTTTCAAAACAATAAAACAGGAAAATCCTCGAAACAGAACACTTGACCCGATACGCGCAAGCCGTTTTAGCTCGTATTACCTTGTCAATAAGACACATGGCTCCGTTTACGCGCAGTGCAACATGCATGCGCACACGCAGTTTATTGGGCCAAGGCTGAGAGTCGATTAAAATGTAAGCAGTGCCTTGATTTTGTCAACGTTTCATGTTTGAACATCACAAATGAATACACCCATTGAGACCAGGGTTTGTTGTTTTTTTCTGAATCAAATATACAAAAATCAAAGAAATATTTAAACACGTCACTAGGTCACTACCCGAAGAGCAATGGGAATCGAAACTGGTATCTTTGACTGATCAGGCAACGTGTGTATGACCATGACCCTGACGCTTTTGCGTATTTCAATATTCTTACTCGGAGACCCAAAAATACTCCACAACCAAATACTCAGATGTATAATATAATCGTATTAGCTTGCATCATTTCTGTAAGTACCTATTGCGTCTGCGATCTGTAAGAATGATCTTTTGACAGTTATGAATTGACCCTTATATGTATGAAGCTAAGGCTACCAGTTAAACGATAGGTCTTGGCTTCATATATATAAGGGTCAATTCATAACTGTCAAAAGATCATTCTTACAGATCGCAGACTATATCTTACCAGTTTTATATTTAATTGTTTAAAACGCTATATTATTATTATAAAAAAGAACTATAGTTTTTTAATTAAATTAAGATACTGTCATAATTAACTGCGCCTGTGACATGGTCAGCGGACGTAATTTCATTGCGGCACCTCCAACACGTTGATCCCTTGACGCATGCGAAGTGATGCCTCAATGCCGACTGCCAGATGTTGCCAGTCATATTACTGACATAATGTGCGTAATGTTTCTCGTGGCTCCGCCCGATCGTTGTAATGTCTCAAAATTATAATGATACATGGTCACATTAGAAAACCACAGTATATCCATCCTATTATTTTCACACATCAGTTGCAAATTGGCCTACGGCCTATCTGGTAGGAAATAGACACTATATAGATTACGCTTCAATTCGACCCTCGCTCTCGACACTGGGCATCCTCAAGAAGACTGAAGTTTTGTTCATCACCAGTAGCTCTAGTTTAAGTTTTATCGATACCTACGTATACGTTTTCGAACGCGTTTGCGTTTAGTTTCAATTTATATGGCAACGCGTGGTTCCTAATAGTTACCACCAGAGGCGCTGTTCGCGTTGCACTAGCTAGTGTACATATGACATGGGCACTTAATGTGAAAGTGACATGTCTTGAATATGAATTAATAAAAAAAATACATACAGTGGAACATATAACCTCCTCCTTTTTTCAAGTCGGTTAAAAACGTCGAGGATGCGGTCAGCGGTGTACGCCTTGCTTCTTGAGTGGAGCTTCTGCCGTTGGCTGCGTTATTGACGACTGACCAAACTACCCAACAACGTCGCTTTATAATTAAACTTAAACTACCAAACAACGTCGCTTTATAATTAAACTTAAACTACCAAACAACGTCGCTTTATAATTAAGCTTAAACTACCAAACAACGTCGCTTTATAATTAAACTTAAACTACCAAACAACGTCGCTTTATAATTAAACTTAAACTACCAAACAACGTCGCTTTATAATTAAACTTAAACTACCAAACAACGTCGCTTTATAATTAAACTTAAACTACCAAACAACGTCGCTTTTATTAAACTTAATCTACCAAACAACGTCGCTTTATAATTAAACTTAAACTACTAAACAACGTCGCTTTATAATTAAACTTAAACTACCAAACAACGTCGCTTTATAATTAGACTTAAACTACCAAACAACGTCGCTTTTTAATTAAACTTAAACTACCAAACAACGTCGCTTTATAATTAAACTTAAACTACTAAACAACGTCGCTTTATAATTAAACTTAAACTACCAAACAACGTCGCTTTATAATTAAACTTAAACTACCAAACAACGTCGCTTTTTAATTAAACTTAAACTACCAAACAAGGTCGCTTTATAATTAAACTTAAATTACTAAACAACGTCGCTTTATAATTAAGCTTAAACTACCAAACAACGTCGCTTTATAATTAAACTTAAACTACCAAACAACGTCGCTTTTTAATTAAACTTAAACTACCAATCAACGTCGCTTTATAATTAAACTTAAACTAGTAAACAACGTCGTTTTATATTTAAACTTAAACTACCAAACAAGGTCGCTTTATAAGCAAACTTGTCATTGGCGAAATCATCTTAAATAAGATGGAAGCCATTTTTTTAAAAGAAGAAGAAAAATCCTCTTGATTGGAATTCAACCCATATTGCTTTGACATCACAAAGTGCCCAATGCCCATGTCATGTAATAAAATCGAGTCATATAATTTTCGGACTCGTGTCTTAACAGATGCTTATTGTTTTTGACTTCTTTTCGGCTGTTTCTGTTTTTTTAATGTCTTTCAATTATTCCTTCTCTTTGCACGTTGTACCATCCCGATACTCGTACCAACTTTTTTCGCGACATCTCGGACAGATAGCTCTGTATTAGATGCGAATAATTTTACTATCTTTTGGTTCAGTTTTGGATTGGACGGACCTGGTTTTTGGCCTGGCCGTTGTTGGTCCTCGAAGGTATTATCCTCCCCGTACTTACGGATAGCAGTTTGGACGGCTCCAACACTAACACCTTCCATTTGTGCGAGTTTTCGGTACGTAATACCTTTAACCGAACACCATTTGTCCACAATAGATTTTCGCTTTTGCGGTGTAAGACCCCTCATTTTTTTATTGGAACAAGTTGAGCAAAAAAAGAATAAAGATATCGGTTCTATGACAAATGTCAATCAATTGTCTTGTATCAGAATATTTTTAAATGAATAGACAACTTATTCCTGCCAGAGCTAACTTGTATTTATAACAAACGATACAGTCTTTATTCCATTAACTTAAAGTAGGTACGGAATATTCTTCCGATGATGTCTTGACCCCGCTGATGTAGATTGTAGTAAGGACTGATGATTGGGGGGGGGGGGGGGGGGGGGGATCCGCTACAGTGTAGGGTAGGTTCCTAAGGTTCCTAAGGTACCTAAGTACCTAAATTAGAAAGGCCTCTTCCCTATCGACACTTCCTTGCACAATTCTTATCCCTAAGGAATCAGGCTACCAGTGAAACAGTGGCACTGGACAACTCTCAACATGTTTATCGAGCAACCCTAGCACGTCACGCGATAGCCCGTTGTAACCGATACGGATGCATTGTACATCTTTACGAGAGTAACGAAGGAGACTGACCGTGTAGGCACAATAGGGAACATTACGCAAAACTCTGCGTAGGGGGCGACACTAACACAACCCGTAAACAAACCGCCATGACGTACAATGTCATATTTATTTACCTAACAAACAATAACAAAATAATTGATGAAAACGCGTTAAACTACAATCGTTTTATATTCGTGTGTAAAATACCTGTACTGTGATATTAAAATGGCATCCTATATAGCTATTTAAAGGTGAATGAGGGCTTTTTTTTGCTTTACGACGTATTGCCGCTTCCCATAGTTTTCGTATCATCGTTTCCTTAGGAAATGAATGATGCCCTTCATTCTTGCATCCAATTACGCACGGCAGCACTGATGCATTCTATTTATTGAAATATTTTCTTCCCTATTTGATCCAGAGCTTTGAAGGACTTGTCAAAGTTGTCAAGAAAACTGTTTACTAATTGTGATAGTGCTGCATTCTGGCGGCAGAACATTGCAGTAATGTTCCCTATTAGGAGATTTAGACCGCGTTTACACAGGCGTGCGACTATGGCGTTTTCCGCCTCTGCCGCTAATGCCGCGACGGCCATAGTCGCCCGACAGCTCTGCACGGCTACTTATCACAGGATAGAAAATTGTAAGGGTAGGTTATTTACGTGATGTGACAATAGTACGAGACATATGTGGCATCATTTATTAATCGTAGAGAAAGTAAACCTAAGTCTGTCAGTCCTGAAATGGCCGGAAGTACTTGGCAAACAATGTCAAAGGTGCACAATTTGGCCGGAAGTGAAGGATTTTTCAAACTTTCGGCCTATTTTAGGTGCGATAATCTCCTGATTCTTGCTCAGCACAATTTTCTCGACCTGCTGCCATGCATTCTATTGTGTTGTCATGAGACGTAGGCTTAGCTTACCTATATACCGCTATCGAATCTAGCCTTGATGGATCTTCAGATCATACTCCAGTTATTCTAACGCTGGGCACAAGTCCGCTCACACGAGAAAAACCCGAATCACTGACCAACCGGAAAACAGATTGGGAAGGGTTCAGAAGTTACCTTGATGAAAATATTAATCTCCTGATACCCCTTAAGGACGCGAACGAGGTCGACAAGGCCTGCATATACATTACGAATCTAATACAAGTTGCAGCCTGGAACAACACGCCAGCCCAAAACGAAAACAGTGTCCCCTCTAGTAACCCACCAGATATAAAACAAAAGATTCTGGATAAGCGCCGCCTAAGAAGAATATGGCATCAATCCCGCCATCCACTGGATAGATCAAGGCTAAACAGAGCTATAAAAGACCTTAAAGCAACTCTAAAAGAGTCTGCCAATGACACGGTGAAGAAAAACCTTGTGTCATTGTCCCCATCTGGAAATGGCGTGCATTCACTCTGGAAAGCAACAAAAAACCTAAGCAAACCACAACAATCTTATCCTCCGATTAGATCACAGAACTCCTCTTGGGCCAGGACTGATTTAGAAAAAGCAGAGGTTTTTGCAGCACATCTTGCTGCAGTCTATACGCCAAATGAGAGCTCAGCCGATGAGTCTGACATCGACGCTGTCCTCGATCAGGATCTACAGATGAGTCTTCCGATAACTCCAACCTCACCGAGGGAGATTGCTAAGGAGATAAAGGCGCTAGAGTCCGGGAAAGCACCGGGATATGATCTGATTACCCCAACTGTATTGAAAAATCTGACCAGAAAGAGTATCGTCCTCCTTTCATGCCTTTTCAACGCAATATTTAGAACCTCCCACTTCCCGGCCCCTTGGAAAATTTCACAAGTAGTGATGATTCATAAACCAGGAAAGCCAGAACATGAACCATCATCTTATCGCCCAATAAGCCTAACACCTCTACTCTCTAAACTATGGGAAAGGATATTCCTTGTCAGACTCAAAACAGTATTGGAAGACTGCGCTGTTATTCCATCTCATCAGTTTGGCTTTCGCAAGTCTCACTCAACGGTCGAACAAGTCCATCGAGTATATCACACTATTAGGCAGAGCTTTGAACGCAAAAAATACTGCTCGGCTGCGTTCCTTGATGTGCAGCAGGCCTTTGATCGCGTGTGGCACAGGGGGCTGCTGGCAAAAATTAAAGAAAAACTCCCACATTCGATGTTTACGCTTGTTGCATCATACCTCTCCGAGCGATCATTCCAAGTCAAGCAAGGAGAAACGCGATCCACCATTCTTGATACAAAGGCTGGCGTACCCCAAGGTTCAGTTCTTGGACCGGTACTGTATAATATATTCACATCAGACTTACCTGTAAACAACGACATCACGGTGGCAACGTATGCCGATGACATAGCCTACTTGTCTGTTAACAATGATCCAGCTGCTGCCAGTCACAAACTTCAGGAACAATTAGACGCGATCCACGAATGGATGCGTAAGTGGCGTATACGTGCTAGTGCCGCAAAGTCTAGCCACATCACTTTCACCTTGAGGAGAGGAAACTGTCCTCCTGTAAGACTTGGTGATGACATCTTACCACACTCAGACTGTGTGAAATACCTGGGCTTTCACCTTGATAGGCGCCTCACATGGAAACATCATATAAAACAAAAGAGAGACGCAGTCAACCACCAGTTTCGTAATATGTATTGGCTTATGGGAAGAAACTCTGTACTGTCCATAGATAATAAGCTTCTTATCTACAACTCGGTATTAAAACCAGTCTGGAACTACGGAATCCAGCTATGGGGTGTTGCCAGTAAAAGTAATATCCTCTGCTTACAAAGAGTACAAAATTGCATTCTTAGAGCAATAGTCCACGCGCCTTGGTTCACAAGAAACGATGAAGTTCATGAATATCTCAACGTGCCGACAGTTACATCCGAAATCGAGCGGTATAAAAAACAATACAAAGAGCGTCTATCCTTACACCAAAATCCACTCGTAGCAGATTTATTGGACCCGTCCGTGGTGGTCAAGCGACTTAAAAGGGACCACCCCATTTGATTGGTAGAGGTGGCGCTGGCCACCCCACCAGAACCAGCCATCTTTCCCGCAGCAAATTCGCTTATGGTCTAACGACCGATTGCAAATTCACAAGGAAAAAAAAAAAAAAAAAAAAAAAAAAAAAAAGAGACGTAGGCGTATTGGGAGTGGGCTTACGGACTATTAAATATGGCGCCGGCAGTTGTCATACCTACCATATAAATTTTACTAACTTTCCATACATTCCAATTTTAACGAACACCGTTTACGATTACAGAGGGTTTGACCCCACACCACGACCCTTATTCACGATGGATTCAAAAAATTACGAAAGAAATCATCTGAAGAAAGTTAAGCATACAAAACAAATGATGTGAAAATGAACGTCACAAAACTGACATTGAGTTAATTTTTGTTTAACAACTCACGCTAATTGGGTACACGAATTATTGAAAAACCTACTAATTTAACTCGCATCGCACACCCATAAAGAATAACCTCGCCTCATTTTACCACTCAAAAGAGTTACACCTCTGCGGTCTCCCTCCAATCTATGCAAGGGGGGTGAATAAACAACACCTCCCGGCCAGAAGGCGTGCATGCGAGTATCGTGTGTCCATATCGGTTTCAGTTAACACGGCCTTTGTGACCCTTCCCACGTCGCTATAAGGACTAGGTTCCTCTGACACCCGCTGGACAATCAATCTGAGTTGCTTTATTTTGTAGAAAAAGTGCACGGTTTATAATGCATGGTGTGAAAATGGAGCTCTCGTAATCGTGTTTCCGTAGAGAAAGACTAACCTGAATTCCAGTGACAGGTGATTAATTTAACATCACTACATAGTATAAAACAAAGTCGCTTCCCGCTGTCTGTCTGTCCCTATGTATGCTTAGATCTTTAAAACTACTCAACGGATTTTGATGCGGTTTTTTAGAGTGATTCCAGAGGAAGGTTTATATGTATAATAGGTACATTGTATTATAAATATAAACTCGTGCGAAGCCGGGGCGGGTCGCTAGTTTCTAATAATTTGCAATAAAAAAATGAGACGACGTTTTTGGTGCAAGCCACAGTACCAGCTCTTTTGCCGACTGTAAGTAGTTACTTTTTTTGCAGTCATTAACTGCTCGAAGCTCAGAAGGTTCTAATGTGCCCGAATACGGGTGTATCTTTTGTACTTAGTTTAGGAGTTGCTATAACGCCATCTCTTGTCTCCACCATAAGATCAGTTCGATAGTGCTAGTTGTCTTGTCACCAAACTTACATAAACAAAAAGATAATGTGTTTTATTTCGGACATGATCCATATAATGTTAGTTTTACAATTATACCTATAATATAATGTTAGTTATTTATTAATAAGTCCCTGGGCGAGCTCGGATGAAAATTGAGAAAATACGGAGAAACCGAATTTTCCCGGACATGAGACCTATCTAGATCGATTTCTCGCCTCCGTTAAGGGGGCGTAGGTTCGTGGTCTTCTCTCCCTCTCAATGAGTATAAGCGTGAGCGAGATGGAAGTGCGTGTTTGGAAGCGCGGATATCATGTTTTTTAATTTTATTTTTTTGTGTGTTTTAATATACACCGTGTATTTTTTTGATTTCCGTTAATTTCGACACGATGTTCGGTTCATTAATAGAAGCTACCTGGTATGTTGCTTTTTGTTAAATTCGAAAAAAATTTTTTTTTTCATTTTTCATGCAAACTTAATCAATATTACAGTGTGGGAGGGCTCTAACACTTAATCTCAATTAACACAAAGTTAATTTTCACCTACGACAGCACTTGTCAACACGTAAATAAAATAAAGGACCATTCACACTGATTCGGTCATTAAATTGATTTATTGAATATCTGAAAAATAGTAAGAGTTAAGACACTAGTTTCTTAGAGAAATTAGTTCCATTTTACCTGAGGATTCTTCCCTTAGAGTTAACGGAAATCAAAAAAAACACACATGACACTGACAGGGGAGTGTAGTCCCTCGCAGTGCGACATGTAGGGACAGTCAACCCTGTCCGCTATCATGCGCAGAATGCTGTTGGGACTGCGGCGCACCCTGCGCACCAGGGATGCTGCGCGCGTACGCATGCTCGTTATGTGGCCGCGACAGACTTATCTCAATAATGTCTTCTCGGGTGACGGGTGACGCGGCTCGTGTGACATGTGGGGAGACACGCAGATGTACAGTCGGTTACAAAACGGTGTATCTATTTTTTACCTTATTACAACGCGGTAAGGTGAAAAATGGATACATGTTTGGTTCTTTACAAAAAATTAATAGATGAAACTTTTCAGTCTTGAATGAATGTATAAATATTGTTTTTGAATTTTCGCCCATAGATAACAGTATAGGTCGGCGTCCATATTAAACCGACAATTTTGAGGCCCAAGGAACCATTTTCTGTCCTCAACACTGATATTAGTTATATTAGGTACAGCATTTTCAAATAAGAGTAGGTAGTTGTGAGTGTTGTAACTTGTATCATAAAGAAACTCACATACATACCACACCTTAAATACACACCTTTTCGTTGGGCAGTGCTGTAAAAAGTTAAAATAGAAATAGAAAAAACTTTACTGTTGAATTTATCACCCTGTGAACGAATGACTATAGAAGAAGAGTATGAGCCTTAGGTACTCTCTGGCATGGTAACCAAAACATATTTAGGTATACATTCTTAGCTACATGTGATCTTAGTTACATACACAATATTATCAATGTCGTATTACATCAACCACCCGAAACCCTAACCGCGAAACTTACACTACTCATTTTTCTCACACAAGCCATAAAATAATTAAATTTTAATAAAGCCACTCGATACTCCAAGTAATTTCGGGAAATACTTATAAGTACGTAACCTCACGCTGGATAATTGTAGAAAATTAATCATTTCTGCATAAAACAGGCTGTCGAGTCGAGACTGATACGGCACAGTATTACAATCATACACAGTACTTTGACGCCACACGTAACGTTGATAGATAGATAGATTTTAGCTTTACCTATTCTTTCGAAACGCAACAATAACATGTTTAGATATAGATAGTATAGCATATCAGGAAACGCCTCCCTCCTCAATAAATGCAGGAGTTCGAATCGTGTATTGAATGATTAATACGGTGGTTAATATGGTAATTAATCTTACATTATCCATAGACAAATCTCACGAAATACCCCGAAAACATACGTCAAGATCAAATAACGGACGCTGTTTGAACATAGTCACTGGTTCCTACTTATATTCCTACGAAATTCATTCATACGCGCGGTTTTTGGCGACTGTCTGTGTGATTTCCCACAGGCGCAGCATCAGTTATCGCTCTCCTATCCTATGGAAACTTTCAATCCCCTTTTCATCCCTTTAAGGGATGATTTCTGGGATAAAAAACTATCCTATGTGCTTTCCATCTCCATGATCATCATTTTTGCGAGTTGAAGCGTGAAAAGGCGCATTTATAAAAAGTTATCGATGTCGTGATTTCGCACAGAATATAGTCCCTATTTATTTACCGATCGTCTTTCAAGTCAAAAGACTGTTCGTGATTAAGTTACGACAGCGGCATAGGATACCGCGGGTCCTCTTACACTAAAATTAACGACGATACCGCTTCGGGTGTCGGCAACTTAGAATAATTAAAACGAGATCGAACCCTGGGGCTCGAATTATGTAATTAAAAATATCTGGGGATTAAACGTGAAATGTTAGAATACTGGCTAAAAGAATACGTTATATTAATTTTGTATGGAGGTACCTAAGCAGTGCCGTCACGTCAGCTATATACATAATATTAAATGTCTAATTAATATTAAAATAAATAAATATTAGGGGCCAATCTTACACAAATCGAACTAGCCCCATAGTAAGGCATAAACGGCTTGTGTTATGGGTACTAGACGACGATATATTTAATAGATATAAATACTTAAATACATAGAAAACATCCAAGACTCAGAAACAAATATTCATGCTCATCACACCAATATTTACCCTTACAGGGATTCGGACCCAGAACCTTCAGCTTCGTAGGCAGCGTCACTACCCACTAGCTACACTAACCGGTCCTCTCGCAATTGAAGAGAAAAAAATTAAGAGTAGAATTTAAACCTGCGACATACACGCAGTCTGTCGCGCTAGCCAACTGAACTTTCGGAACAATCTGCTCGGTCAACCAATCTTTCAAGTTTTTAATCAAGAGTCCGTTGGAGCTGCCGCGAACACGTCGCATCAGGGACGCGACTCGCTTACGCATAATAACGTGGAAGCTATCCGTACGCGCCTCCGCGAACATCCCCGATGCACTACAGTAGCGCGGCAACCTCATCAGCATCCTGAATGCATTAAATTGTTATAGAGGACGCGCAGGGCGCTATAAGCAGTCTTCGTGTAGTTGATCCACAGGCTGCATGTGTAAAAAGACTGGCAGTAGGTTAATTTAACACTTGCTGTGCATTTTGCAAACCTGCGGATCAACATGTTGCTTCTCACTGACAGCGCCCTGCGCTCCCTCTCCAAGTCCAGGTCGTCCTTCAGTGACGCGGTGACCCAATGCCCCAGGTACTTAAATTGCGATACTATCTTAAGAGGAGCCCCAGCCAGCTCGACTGGTGGTACTATTTTGTAGCTTTTTGTACCCGCTTTAAAGATAAGTAACTCGCTCTTTAGCATTGTACCTAAGGCCGTGGGCCTCCGCGTACCGCTTACAAATAGCGAGCAGTTTTTGAAGCGTGTAGACCGATGGGCTCAGCAACACCATATCATCAGCGTAGCTGATGTTGTTGAAACACTGACCCCCGACTGAACATCCAGCCCGGGTGCTGCTGAGCTCATCAATCAGCTGGTCCATATAGAGGCAAAATAGCCTAGGAAAGGTCAAACCTCCCTGCCCCACACTGAGTCTTAAAGAAGTCGGACAAGGAGCCCGCCCACCTAATCCTGTTACTCTGATTGCCATACCAATATTTAAACAGCTCAACCAGTCCCCCAGCGTCATATTTTTTTTTCTATTGGAGATCGTAAGACACCAGATCGAATGCCTTGGACAAATCCAAAAAACACAAACAGTAATGAACTCATCATCCACCTCGCGTTACCCGTTTGTACCCATTTCGTACATACGAGTACCTACGTTCTTGTTACGTTAGTAATGTAGCTACTATTACTCCAATTTCGGGCCAAGAATGAAATCATTCCCAGACACAAACGTGACAATTTACCCAGGTGTTTGCTATGGCCAACTCAGTGATGTAATATCTCCGGTGACTGACAAGTAACATGCGTATTCTTGGTGGCGGATATTTCGGCCAAGTTCATGATCTGTCTATTCTCTATTTTGTCTCGATTGTGGCGTGGGTCTGGTATAACTTGAGCCCCACATTCGTATTAAGTATTTGTGGGCGTAGGTCTGGATTATACTGGTCCTATTCGCCACTATTGGTGGAAGTAGTCGCTATCTGAGCTTTTTGAATAACGGCGGCCCTGTCGTCTAAATTATCTAAATGGGTTTTAAATAAACAAACAACACGAATACGTGATAGTCATATCATATGTTTCGCCAGGAGAGTTTAATAAAAACACAAAGTCTAGAAAAAACTTGTTGTTGAAGTATCGGGCTTAGTGACATAGAGCGTTCCTCAAGAACCAAGAATATACATATAACGGCGTTCTACGGGTGTCCTTTGGTGTTTAGTGGAATAGTGGGATTGAATTTTGCGAATTCAGAATCTCTAAAGAGATAGAGTCAGGTGACAACGGCAACGGTTGGAATTCAGAAAGCTACAAAGGGACGGCCGCTATAGCCTAATAGTTGGTTGTGACCCTGCCTACGAAGCAAGAGGTCCTGGGTTCGAATCCCGGTAAGGGCACTTATTTGTGTGATGAGATGAGCATGATTATTCGTTCCTGAGTCATGGATGTTTTCTATGTATTTAAGTATTTATTTATTTATACATAACTATGTTTATCGTCGCCTAGTACCTAACCATAGTACTAGCTTTACTTAGTTTGGGACTAGCTCGATTTGTGTAAGATTGTCCGCAAATATTTATTATTATTATTTTTATTTTTTTCTTGAAAATGACCAGTGGCCTGTTTTACCAAGCTACGACACACAATGTTCAAATAACAAATATTTTTTTATTCAAGTACCTTAGTGTTGTTTGCTTATTTCTTTACTTATTTTATTTTAAAACGTTGTCCTAAGATGTTTTATTCAAGAATCCAACAAACTTTCCGCTCGGAAGTAATTTATATAGATTTAAAGGCAGCAATCATTGTCTTTTTTCTATGATTTATCTTGAATACCTGAGTACGAGGAAATGTAAGTAAATTAACCAAAATAAAGATTAAAACGCTCATAAAAAAAACTTTTAAGGGGCTATAAGTGGTAAGTTATCATATTTTTAATGTCTGATATTTTGTTAGATTTTGTGTCTATGTAATAATATAAATGATGATTGATGGTATACTTAACCTTTACTCAGAAAACATAATAAGCTATTATAAATTATTTCCAAATTTGTAATTTTTCCATACATATGGTAATAGCTGGGCCTCTCAGACTATAAATAAACTCTGTTCCCCTACAAACAGAATTCATTTTATTATGACGGGCCCGGTTATTGAAGGGTGGCCAGTAATTAAAACTTTATACTAAAATGAATTCTATTGTAGGTGAATAGAGTTCATTTTTAGTATGAGGTGGCCAGTTATTGAACGGCGGCCAGCTACTAACGATTTGCCCTACATTAATAGTTGTCAGTAAAATGACTGGACTATAGGTAAATGTCGCAACTGTGAGAGTACGTTATCTTTTTTGTTTCTACAGATCAAAATCTCCGTATCGTTAGGGACGGTTCACTCTGTGATTCCGTCGCGCCGCTACCAGTACATGCCGGGCAATGGGGAATGGATGAAAATTTTAGAAATGCCTGATTTTTTTTTGCTGATAGTATTAACCTTCCTTAGCACCAAAAAAAAGTTGCAGAGTTTTCAGCGGCGTCAATTATTTTTGAAAAATATAAACAGTTTCTTCACTTACGTTTTGGGGTTAGGACGGCGAATGAGACATTTTCTTTGATCCGTCTCATATTACAAAAAATATTTAGAATATCTGACTCTGGCAATGACAAATATAGCTTGCAGCTGTCAATATCATTTCCAGGGTCATTTTACCACGGATTTTTAAGATACTTTTTGTAATATGAGACGAATCATGGAACATGTCTCATTCGCCGTCCTAAACCCAAAACGTAAGTGAGGAAACTGTTTATATTTTTCAAAAATAATTGACGCAAATGAAAAGTCTAAATTTTTTTTCTGGTGTTAAGGAAGGTTATTCCTAACACCAAAATAAAAATCAGGCAATTCTAAAATTTTCATCCATTCCCCATTGCCGGCGGCCGCCAAATTGGCGGCCCATTAGTACTCGTAGCTGCCGCGTGTTGGTACAGGACGCTCGCACGGGTCGCAGCGCGTTGCATGCGATAGAACGGGATGGCCACATTTAGGCACGTTTGGCGTACCTAAACAGGGAATTTGTTAACAGAGAACCTTCTGTACGTAGTACTACTTATTCTGTGGTATCGTGTAGTTAGGACGGCCGCACACTCTCGCCAGTTTGATCGGTGTCGAGTGACAAAATAAATTGCATTATAAGCTGTTTGTTCGTGAAATAAGACGTCGATATCCGTGCGAACCGATTTCGTTTGCGTTCGCGAACGTGAGCTAATTTGCATAATGATCGTTTATAAAATCACTAGCTGTTGCCCGCGACTTCGTCCGCGTAGAACATGTTATCGTCTAAATGTTTGTTTAAGGAATTAATTTTTAAAATCATTGAAATTAGCTTTGTAGTCTTGTAGTAAACAGTCTAAAACGGAAGTTACAAATCCCTTACTTTAAAAACGTTTTGCTCTCCATACAAACTTTGAACACCCTTATAATACCTTTTAGGGGATGAATTTCAAAAAACGCTGAAATTAGTTTTGTAGTCTTTTAACAAACATACTAAGATCGAAGTTACAATTCTCATACTTAAAAATTTTCTTGCTCTGATAGTCTGCATACAAACTTTGAACCATTGAATTAACGCTTTTCGGGGAAAAATTGAAAAGAAAACACTAAGTTTTTTTATTGTAATAAGTATTTTTTCTACAAAATATCAAGTCCCTAGCTCAAAAAATGGGTTTCCCATACGAACCTTGCACCCCTTTTTATTCTCATTAGGGGTCGAATTTTCCAAAACGCTAAAAGTACTTGATTTTTATTGTAATAAGTAATTTTTCAACAAAGTTTTAAGTCCCTCGCTAAAAAAATATTTTCTTCATTCAAACGTTCTTATAAACCCCTAAAGATCGAAGTTTCTAAAATGCTGAAAGTATTTAATTTTATTTTTAATTAGTAAGCATTCTACAAAATTGTAAATCGGCTAAAAAAATGTTTCCTCCACACAAATGTTGCACCCACTTTTAACCCCCTTAGGAGTGGAATTTACTAAAACGCTGAATATCCTTTTTTTTGTATTTCAATAACTAATCGTCCTACAAACTTTTAAGCTCCTATCCCAAAAAGAGTTTCCCCATATAAACTTTGCAGCCCTTTTTAACCCTCTTAGGGGTGGAATTTTCCAAAACGCTGAAAGCACTTTGTTTGTACTTGAATAAGTAATGTTTCTACAAAGTTTTAAGAACCCCCTCAGGAGATGATTTTCGGAATAAAAACTATGCATCTTCCCTGGGACTCTTACTATCTCTATACCAAATTTCATCTAAATGGGTTTTATCCAAATTTTCACCCCCTATTTCATTACCTTGGGAACTATTTTCGGGATAAAAATTATCCGCTTTCATTCTCCGAGACTTAAACTATCTCTATACCAAATTTCATCTAAACGGGTTCCATCAAACGTTTCATCCTCCATTTCACTCCCTTAGGGGGTGATTTCCGGAATTGAAACTATCCTATGCCCTTTCCCAGGACTTAAACTAACTCTAAACTAAATTCCATCTTAATGAGTTCATCCAAATTTTCACCCCCATTTCACCCGTTTAGGGGATGATTTCCGAAATAAAAAATATTCTATTTCCTTCCCTAGGACTCTAACTATCTCTATACGAAATTTCATCTAAATGGGTTCCATCAACATTTTCACGCCTAATGTCACCCCCTCAGGAGCTGATTTTCGGGATAAAAACTATGCATTGTGCTTCCCTGGGACTCCTACTATACCAAATTTCATCTCCATGGGATTTATCCAAATTTTCAAAACTATCTAATGTCATTCTCCGGGAATCAAACTATCTCTATACCAAATTTCATCTAAACGGGTTCCATCCAAAGTTCAACCGGAGTTAAAACAGTCCTATGTTTCATCCAAATCGGTGCAGCGGTTAAGTAGCACCATACAAATTTTCAACCCCAGTTTCATCCCCTTAGGGGTGGATTTCCGGGATAAAAACTACCCTTTATGTCCTTTCCCAGGACTCAAACTATATCTATACCAAATTGTATTCATATAGGTTCCATCCGAATTTTCACCCCTAATTTCAACCCCTTAGGGGATGATTTCCGGGATAAAAATTATCCTATGTCCTTTTCCAGGACCTAAACTATCTCTAAACCAAATTTTATCAAAATTGCTTACTTCTAAATTTTCACCCTCTCATTTAACCCCTTTAAGGGATGATTTCCGGATTCAAACTCAAACTATTTATGAACCAAATTACATCCAAATCAGTGCCGCGGTTTAAGAAACTTGATATAAATGTTCACCCTCAATTTCACCCCCTTAGGGGTAGATTTCCGGGATAAAAACTACCCTATGTCCTTCCCCGGGACTCAAACTATCTCTTTACCAAATTGTATTGAAATGGGTTTCATCCGAATTTTCACCCCTGATTTCAACCCCTTAGGGGATGATTTTCGGGATAAGAACTATCCTATGTCCTTTCCCAGGATTTAAACTATCTCTGATACAAATTTCGTCAAAATTGGTTACGTCCAAATTTTTACCTCCTCATTTCACCCTCTATTTTACCCCCTTAGGGGATGATTTCCGGGATCAAACCTATCCTTTGTCCTTCCCTGGGACTCAAACTATTTAAATACCAAATTTCATCCAAATCAGTGCAGCGGTTTAAGTAGCTCCATACAAATTTTCACCCCCAATTTCATCCCCTTAGGGGTGGATTTCCGGGATAAAAACTACTCTATGTCCTTTCCTAGGACTCAAACTATATCTAAACCAAATTGTATTCAAATGGGGTCCATCCGAATTTTCACCCCTTATTTCACCCCCTTAAGGGATGACTTCCGAAATAAATACTATCCTATGTCCTTTCCTAGGATTTAAACTATCTCCAAACCAAATTCTATCAAAATTGGTTACCTCCAAATTTTCACCCCTTCATTTCACCCCCTTAGGGGATGATTTACGGGATCAAACCTATCCTTTGTCCTTCCCCGAGACTCAAACTATTTAAGTGCCAAATTTTATCCAAATCGGTGCAGCGGTTTTAGTAGCTCCATACAAATTTTCACCCCCAATTTCATCCCTTTAGGGGTCGATTTCCGGGATAAAAACTACCCTATGTCCTTTCCCGGGACTCAAACTATCTCTATACCAAATTTCATCTAAATCGGTTCAGCGGTTTAGGCGTGAAGAGGTAACAGACAGACAGACAGACAGACAGACAGACAGACAGACAGACAGACACACTTTCGCATTTATAATATTAGTATGGATTTCATGTGTAGAGTAACGAGAATTGGGAATGGATGAAAATTTTAGAAGTACCTGATTATTTTTTTAACCCTTGACGGAAAAAGTTTGACGTGTGTTTGTGTGTGTGTGTCTGTCTGTGGCATTGTAGCTCCTAAACGAATGGACCGATTTGAATGCGGTTTTTTTTCGAATCGAGATGGTTCTTAGTTATAAGTACGTAATGAGTTTTTTTTTGTAATATTGAAAATGTCAGGGGTTTTTCAACTGTTCTAAGTTGTAGCAAAGATTATTGAGATTGTATAGTTATTGGTGATAGGAATAACCTTCCTTAGCACCAGAAAAACGTATCAGACTGTTCAGCTGCGTCAATTATTTTTGAAAAATACGAGTAGTTATAAACAGTTTCCTCACTTAGGTTTTGGGTTTAGGACGGCGAATAGGACACTTTGCTTGATCCGTCTCATATTACAAAAAAAAACTTTAAATCCGTGGTAAATGGTAAACTGACACCGGCAATGATATTGACAGCTGCAGCAGCTATATTTGTCATTGCCAGGGTCAGATACTCAAAAATAAATGATTTGAGACGGATCAAGGAACGTGTCTCATTCGCCGTCCTAATCCCAGAACGTAAGTGAGGAAACTGTTTATATTTACAAAAATAATTGACACAGCTGAAACTTTTTTCTGGTGCTAAGGAAGGTTATTCCTATCACCAAAAAAATAATCAGGCACTTCCCCATTGGCAACTTCGTTATCGTTAAATATGGCGGCAGCTGTCATTTCATAGGGAACTGTCAAACTTCTTATACAAACAAACATTGGAAAAAATTAGAATGACATTTTTGTGCACACCGTCACCGCCGTGGATGTCACTGCCATCATCATCCATGCGTTATTCCCGGTTGTGCCCCTAAAGGAGCCCGGGGTCCGCTTTGACACCTAATCCCAAGATTTGGCATAGGCACTAGTTTTACGAAAGCGACTGCCATCTGACCTTCCAACCCAGAGGGAAAACTAGACCTTATTGGGATTAGACCGGTTTCCTCACGATGTTTTCCTTCACCGAAAAGCTAACGGTAAATAATGGATGTCGTCACTGCCATATGTGTAATTTTAAGTTATACTTTTTTTCCGTATTATACAGTGATTTACTACTAAAATTCATCATTGGCCTATATAATTTTCCCTAATATTAGCTTATTGTATTTTACTAATGTACCTATGTTTAACTTCATACCTCTCACTGTATTTTGCGCATCACGTTTGGTTTAAATTCTTCTGGAAATACATTACAGTTCTCACGACACAGGCTCCAGCTAGTGTGAGGACTATAGCAACTCTAATGTTAAAAATCTTAAGCTAAGATCTTTGTAATTCTTCCTGTTTGTAACTCACTAGGTAAATAAATAAATTTTGTATTTGTATTATAATACATGTATGTTAGTCTTTAAGGTGTTTGTAACTATGGGCAGTAATTAATCAATTATCGTATGGCGGTTAAACACTGGTACATATTAAGTATTCGTATTGATGTCGCTGATAGAGTTCCAGTGTGCGCTGCGAGGTTCAGAAAGAACAGTGCAGAGGGCCTACCGCGAACGGCATTCGAAGTTTTCCCTCTCTGTCGCACTTATGTAGGTACGAACTCGTAAGTATGACAGAGAGAGGAAACTTCGAATGCCGTTCGCGGTAGGCCCTCAGCTGCCGAGTTTGTTGTTCTTTAAGCACCACCCGGAGGTCACGTGTAGGGTTTCAAGGGTTATTCCTACACAACGACGTAGAACAACAACGACCTCCTACATACTATGGGCAGTATGGGCCTTAGATGCCTAAAATAAATGGTTTATTATATGGGCTTTTTGCCTTTTTATGATGATTGATGATGATGATGCATCCACGATAATGACATCCACGGCAGTGAACTGTCACTGGCAACTGAAAATGGCCCTTTTAACCGACATAACTTAAGATTACCTACACTACAGTGTGAACTGTGAACCCAGATTTTTGAAGACCTAAATGACTAAATCCCAGTTTCAAATATTCGGTAGCTAGTTGGTTAGGCTCGACGCCCATTCTCCGCTCGTAACCCGATCCCAATAATTACGCTCGTCTCGGCGTCACCCGATGCGCGTCACTCTGTTAATTTTGCTGGAACCAGACCCGTCTACCACTTTTTATACTGGATAATCTTTGACAGGGTTTTGGAATTTCGGTACAAAACTACCCGATTAATTTGCATTTTGAGTCTTTGAGAATGAAAATATCAGGGTTTATATTTTCTTAGGTTTCATTGTCTTAAACAAAGCTTTTTGGATATGTAATTTAATTCTTATACGTATATGTTTTACCTAATAAGTTATAACCTAACCTTTATGACCTTTACTGTGGGTGAGTTCAAAATGTGACCTTGATGCAGAGATAAACAGTAGAATTGGCGCTGCAGCTGCAGCGTTCGGCAAGCTGGATTCAAAGGTTTTCTGCTCACATGATCTGAAGTTGGCTACTAAGATCTCAGTGTATATGGCTGTAGTACTGCCTAACATCCTATACTCCGCTGAAACGAGGACTGTGTACCGCCGACACATGCGAATGCTGGACCGATTCCACCTCCGATGTCTGCGGAAAATACTCAACATCCGATGGTCTGACCGCGTGCGGAACACCGAAGTGCTGCGGAGAGCTAATGTCAGTGGCATTGAGGCTTACCTTATGCGGCGACAGCTTCGGTGGTGCGGGCACGTGGCACGAATGTCAGAACAGCGAGTGGCGAAGCGCATCTTTTATTCGGAACTTGAGGAGGGCAAGCGAAAGCATGGCGGACAACTCCTCAGGTATAAAGATGTGCTGAAGCGGCACATGAAAAGGTGTCGCATTGAGCCCTCTCTGTGGGAGAAGGAGGCTGCCAAAAGACCGGAGTGGCGACATCTTGTTAAATCAAAAATATCTGATTTTGAAACCGAGCGGCGCTTTGAGCTAGACTCGAATCGCGATGCATTGAAAGCCAGACCACCTGCGGCAATCAATTATTATTATTTAAACGTGTGTGCTCACATGCCCGCAATGTGCGAGGACCTTCACGAAGAAGATTGGCCACAGCGACTGCGTTCAGCAGCGCTACCACGAACTTCGAATCTCAAACTTCGTATAACTCCGTTTCGGTCGCTCGAGTACCATAAACCATAAGTGTGATAGAGACGGAGATATACGAAGTTCGAGATTCGAAGTTCGTGGTAGTGCTGCTGAACGCAGTCGCTGTGGCCGAAATCGGCCGGGACCCGGGACTACATCAAACGTGAGTTAGCAGTAGAGCTACGTAAAATAACCAGTTCACAGTGATATAGGTAGCCAGGGCTGTTATTCGCTACGCGTTAATGCAGCTCACCCCGCCGGTCACCCGTTACGAAACTAGACCTCTACCTACGCTTAATTACTACGCATCGCGGTGTCAAGGTATAATTGTGGGTGAGCCTTGAGGTGAGCTTAAAACAAGTTACAGAATAGGGGGGCAGTACACACTGTTTACGGTAATCACAGTCCTTATTTTCCTGACATTAGAGTTGTGTCTAGATCATTTTGAGCACTTGGTCCGCGTAGCTACTTTCTGCTGATTATACATTTTGATTATTCGCAAGACTAACTATTATAAAAGATACTAGGTTATGCTTATGTCTAGAGTACTAAGTCTAGGTACAAATTGTTCAATCATTAAAACCGGTGATTGAATCTAGAGTTACGAAGTAATTAATTATTGATGTTTGATCTACAACAGCAAGCGTTGCCAAAAATATCTCTCGCAAAGCTCGTGCTACGTATCCTTTTTAGATAACGAAGAAAAAGAAGATATCATGGGCTAGCGCCTGCGAGAGGCGGGTGGTAACGACCAGTGTAAATGTGCCCTAAGTGGCGGTACTTACGGCAAAGTATTGGATTGCATATCGACAATCATAATATCCAGCCAATAGTGTGGCATATAAATTTACCCGACTGCCAGAAAGGGTAATGTTTTTATTAATATCCGTTGATTTAATTAACTGATCAAATAATTATATTAAAAGTAGGTACACTCCGTGAGTGAGCACTAGCTCAACTTGCTGGAAGCAATCTTCGGGTCTACTACATAATATACGTCTATACTTTACTTTACTGTATGGGTCACGTTATGGCTTGTGTGATTTGTGTGGCTAACATTATCCGACCGAAAAAAAACCATGTCAAAGAATAACCGAACTAAACCGAACTTAAATTAAACTTGATTTATAGGTAGGTACTCGTATATGCAGTGGTTTGGTAGGTAGTGTGTGAAGAGGCATAATGTGATAAGGATTATATTTCACTCCATTTAATTGTGCAGGTTTGACGAAACCAGTAAAAAGTCATAAAGTTTTATTAGTAGGTGTATCCTTTTCACGTGGAATGCGAAACGCGGCTGTTGGTCGCTCTTGGTCCCATATCGGGTGGCTGCGGTCGTATTACGAATGGTTATTTTAACGTTTCCATGATGATTTCATTCTGGAGTTTCAGAACTAGGTATAAATTAATATTTGTACTTATTGTTTGTCTTTCCCACGTACAACAGGGAACTCGTAGTCGAATTCGGTATTTGACACAAGTCAAATCAGCTTCTTTTTATGAAACGACAAAAATGTTCCGTTAGTACGGAATTTGTAGGGATTAGTATTATAGGATTAGGATAGTTTTTATGAATTTAAAATTTTTAATATAGCAAACATATGAAAGATTGATTACACCGAGTATTTTCGTAATGTCTGCTAATGAAAAAACTTTTTTTTTTAACTGTAGTCCCACCCAGTTACCTTGTTAGCAACATTTTATGAAACGTCAAAAACGCTATATGAAGTTTGCAAGGAAAAGGAAATAGCAAAACGTGACGTCATGATTTTTTATGGTCATACAGCGACCATTTTTATTATGTAGGTAATCTAAAATCTTTCCTAGCTAATATGAGTTCAATGGTATCAAGTTGAAAGTGTTGAAACGTGATGTATTCCGAGTATTTTCGTGAGTTTTGTCTTCTCCACTTATAATAAATCTCTAAATTAAAAAAAGAATCAGCCAGTTTGAAACTAAGCTTTGCGCGGTTCGAATGTTCTCAGCATCCCATGAACGGAAAAATATGAAACATTTTATATAGGTACATTATTATTCTAGCTGCAACTTAGGATAGTTTTTATCCGACTGCGACAGTTAATTAATTTTCCGAAATATACGACTTCATTTAATTTTTCATTTATTTTTATTGAAATCAAACGCTGCTCCAACTGTCAGCTATAAGAACCGTCAAATTTTCGTCAAAATGGCGGAATTGCTTTGCCTTTCACTTATTAATAATTTAAATCCCGTCTACGATAGACCTTTACGAGACAAATGCTAAAATATAAACCATAAAAAAATATTCGATTCTGATATGAGAACTTATATGCGCAAATGTCGTTTTATGTCGTAATTTCAATAAATGAAATCAACAAATTTGAACAATATAATTAACACGAATTTGTTTTTTTTGAATGACAATGGCACGCGCTCGGCGCATTCAGCCAAAGTACCTGCGGCGCTACCACGAAAACCGATACTCAATGTTAATATATTTGCATCCCTGTCACTCGAGTATGGTTAGTGCGATAGAGATAGAGATACCCGAATATTTTCGAATTCCGAAGTTCGTGGTTATAGCTCAGGAATCGAAAATATGGTAAATAATCATAATGTATTTTCTCGAAAAAGAATTTAAAATAAATATAATAATATAGTCAAATGGAGAAAAAAACAAAGCAAGAGGTTATATAGGTAATGATTAAGTTATAAGAGTCCAAAGTTTTAAGAGGGGGTATGTTCTGTCCCTTTTCCGCAAAACGCACCTTCATATGAAACGATTGTTTTTTACTATGACGCTCGAGTATATTGACGTCACAGTCCCTCATCGTTTTCTCACTCTAACAAGCGACATTAAAACGGATGTAGCTTCATAATTTTTTGAGTTATTTGAATGGGAGTTTCATTATCTTCTATCTATTTATACATAATAAATGCCTATGTCCTGACATTGCAAATTGAACAAACACCTGTTTCAAATGGGTATGAAGCAGGACACAACTTGCAGGTTCTGCCAGGAGACAGAGGAGACTGCAATGCACATTCTCTGCTCCTGCGGACCACTCATGCATAAAAGAAGTACCTACCTAGGGCGGCACATAATGCACCCACAAGAAGTACAACATATCACCGCCCAAAGAATCTGGAATTTCCTGGAGGCAACGGGACTTAACGGTGAACTCTAAAACAAGGGCTGCCACAATAGATCACTTGCTGGTCGAAGCGGCATATTAAGGCCCACAAAAAAAAAAAAAAAAAAAAATGTCCTGACTGACTTATTCACTCAATCACTCACTCACTCACTCATCAACGCACAGCCGAAACTACTAATCTTAGAGAGTTGATTTTTGCACAGTATGTTGCTTTTATAACATGGGCTAGGGATAAAAAGGGATTTTTGAAAATTCTACCCCTAAGGGGGTAAAATGGGGGTGCAAAGTTTGTATGGGAGAACCTTTTTTTTTTGAGCTATAGACTTAAACTTTGTAGAAAAATTAGTTATTAGAATACAAATGAAACACTTTCAGCGTTTTGGAAAATTCCACCCCTACGGGGGTAAAATAGGGTTGCAAGGTTTGTATGGGGGAAACATTTTTTTTTAAATAGAGACTTAAAACTTTGTAGAAAGATCAGTCATTAGAATACAAATAAAGAACTTTCAGGGTTTTAGAAAATTCTACCCCTAAAGGGGTAAAATAGAGTGCAAAGTTTGTATGGGAAAAACTACTTTTTTTTAAATAGAGACTTAAAATTTTGTAGAGAAATTATTCATTAGAATACAAATAAAGTACCTAGATTCAGTGTTTTAAAAAAATCTACCCCTAAGGGGGTAAAATAGGGGTGCAAATTTTGTATGGGGGAAACAATATTTTTTTTAAATAGAGACTTAAATTTTTGTAGAAAGATTAGTCATCAGAATACAAATTAAGTACTTTCAGCGTTTTAGAAAATTCTACCCCTAAAAATAGGGGGCTAAAGTAGGGGTGCAAAGTTTGTACGTGGGAAACTATTTTTTTTAGCTAGAGTCCTAAAACTTTGTAGAAAGATTATTTAAATACAAAGAAAGTACTTTCAGCGTTTTGGAAAATTTCACCCCTAAGGGGGTAAAATAGGGTGCAAAGTTTGTATGGGAAAAACATATATTTTTTAATAGAGACTTAAAATTTTGACGAAAAATTACTTATTAGAACATGAAAAATACTACATTCGGCGTTTTACAAAAATCATTCCCTAAGGGGGTTAAAAAAGGGTGCAAGGTTTGTATGGGGAACACTTTTTCTGGGCTAGACACTTAAATCTTTGTACAAAGATTACTTATAAAAATACAAAAAAAAACTTTCAGCGTTTTGAAAAAATCAATCCCTAAGGGGGATAAAAAGGGGTGCAAAGTTTTTATCAGGGATTTATTAGACTTGAAACTTTGTAGAAAGATTACTTATTAAAATACAAAAAAAGAACACAAATCGTTTTAGAAAATTCCACCCCTAATAGGGTTAAAAAGGAGAGCAAGCTTTGCATGGGCAACACTTTTTTTGAGTTAGCTTATAACTTTGCAAAAAGATTACTTATTAGAATACTAAAAAAGAACTTTCAGCGTTTTAGAAAACTCCATCCCTAAGGGGATCCTTAAGATCCTTAAGAAGGGTAGCCAGTGTTGTGTGGGAAAAACTTTTTTTTTTTACTAGACTTACAACTATTCGAAATTTTACTTATTAAAATTAATAATAAAGTACTTTCAGAGTTTTAGAAAATTCCACCCCTAAGGGGGTTAAGAAAGCTTTGTATGGGCAACACTTTTTTTGAGCTAGAGACTTAAAAGTTTACGAAAAAAGTTCTTTCAGCGTTAAGAAAAATTCAACCTCTAAGGGGGTTTAAAAGGGGGTTCAAATTTTAAATGGCGAGCAATAAAATTTTAAAGTGTGAGTAAGAGATTCTTAACTTCGGTCTTATTCTGTACGTTAAAAGACTACAAAACTGATTTCAGAGTTTTTCCAAATACATCCCCTAAGAGTGTTAAAATTGGTTCAAAGTTTGAGTATTTCAAGGCATTTTTAAAGTATGAGATTTTTAACTTTGGTTTTAGACTGTTTGTTCACAAACTAGAAAATGAACATCAACGTTTTTTTTAATTATCCCCTAAAAGAGGGTTCAAATTTTGTATTGAGAGAAATCATTTTCTAAGACGATAAAAAGTTTTACGCGGACGAAGTCGCGGGCAACAGCTAGTGTAAGAATAATAGTTTGGTAAGTATGTTTTTTTGTTGTCACTTTCACTTGTCACTGTCACCTACCATATAATTAAAAAAAACAGTCGTAAAAGTGATATAGGGTATAATTCTTATTGTAAAAAAAGCAATCGGGTTTCTGTTTTTTTTTTCATTTCGCTGGTTTAATTATTTCCCTAGGGATATTCGGGATATTCCGACCTACGATTTCGATTTTTCATTTCATCTCCTAACAAGTTTCTTTTGAAATTCCAATTCTGAAGGGTATAATCGCCACCAGTCTCACTATAGTGTAACCAGATTTCGATGAGAATCATAAGTTTTAATACCCTTTACGCGTAACCCGAGCCGCGGGTGTTTTGGTCGCTTTTAGTCTCGTCTCTGGTTACCGCGTCGGGTTACCGGTCGGCTATTTTTACCGCTCCGATCATCCTAATGTGGGGTTTTGTTGTAAGTTGAAATGTCAAGCTTTATGCTTCATTTTAGATGCATTGCATTATCATCGGTTCTTGATGCATATAAAATGAATCTAAATTCGATTGATTAAAAAATAAACGCATTGTACAGATGTAGTGCATAATGGTTTCCCATCGTTTTTTCACGGAAACGTACGAACGTGTCTTGCTATTTCAGTCGGTACCGGTACAAAAAGTACTGAGGTTGACTGATGTAGCATGACAAATACGAACATTTCCGAGAAAATACGATGGGAAATGATTATTCACTACATCTGTACCTACTAATTTGGTATCTGCAACATTCAGAATCAGTCAATATAACATTTATACGGACTAAGTGACAAATATAATACGAAATAGTACATTACTTACCTAGGGCGGTTAAACAAAGAATGTCTCAGATCGCAGGTATTTGACGCCCGAGCCGAAGGCAAGGGCGATAAATATGCGCTCTGAGGCTTTCTTTATTACCGCCCGTGGTGAGTACAACATTTTACGTCTCTATCTGGCCAGGAAGTGGGGTTTTCCGCACGCATAGCGTGCGGTAATTCCTACTTTATGGCCAGGACAGCACGTATTCCAACAATAATAAATCCAGTATAAAAATTATCCCTCATAGTATATTTCTTACTGCGATGAATGAATACGAAATTGTCAAAATTATTAAATCATTAAATAATACAAATTCAACTGGACATGATGAAATTACTACTAAAATAATAAAATTATGTGCACATAAAATAGCTCTACCTATTAGCTATATTATTAATCTATCATTTGAACAGGGGTGCTTCCCCGAACGCTTAAAGCTTTCAATAGTCAAACCATTATTTAAAAAAGGCGATCCAACATTGATGGATAACTACAGACCCATTGCCTTAATACCCATAATGTCAAAAGTATTCGAAAAGGCAATGTATAGTAAGCTAGAAACTTTCCTTAGAAAAGCTGAGGTTCTAAATCCATATCAATTTGGTTTCCGAAAAAACTGCTCCACGTCTCTTGCGTGTTTTGCGATGATCGAAAATGTAACAAAGCATCTAAATGACAAGCAATCAATATTGTGCGCTTTACTGGACATGAGTAAGGCTTTTGACCTAGTTTGTCATAAAACACTGTTTGACAAACTTGACCAGTATGGGATAAGGGGTAACGCACACCACTGGCTACAAAATTATTTGTGCAATCGAAGACAATACACTGAAATAACAAGGATAAAAGACCACAAAAAACAGACATACGAATCTAATCCAGACTTAATTAAAAGTGGCGTTCCGCAGGGCAGCGTCTTAGGTCCCCTACTTTTCTTGTTATACATTAATGACCTGCCGTCAACCTTGAAACATAGTTGTATATTGTTTGCGGATGATACTACTCTAATTATTAAAAGTAAGGATAAGGAAGGACTAGAAATTGAGACAAATAATGATCTATGTAATGATGTCAAATGGTTAGAAGATAATTAATTGAAACTGAATATAAACAAAACAAAAATAATACATTTCCAGAATTATAATAATCCCAAATCAGACATTAAAATAAACCTGAACAACACCATTATTGAACCTATAGATTCAGCTAATTTCCTTGGCCTTACAATTGACAAACATCTCAATTGGAAAAACCACATAGATAATATTTGTTCTAGGTTAGACCGATTCGTGTTCGCCCTACGGCATCTCAGAACCGTTGCATCTAGGGAGGCTGCACTTTCCGCATATCACGGATACGTATCATCTGTGATTCGTTACGGATTAATCATGTGGGGTAATTCGGTTGATGTACAGAGAGCTTTTATCTCACAAAAAAAATGTGTCCGAGCTGCCTATGGAGCCCATTATTTGGCCCATTGCCGACCAATATTTAAGGAGCTAAAGGTTCTCCCCTTGCCCTGCTTATATATATATGAGATAACTAAATTTGTAAAAAGACATCCGCACAAGTTCCCTTTGTATAACGTTGTCCTAAATAAAACCAATGGTAGATATCCGCACAAGCTTTATGAGCCTAGACAGAATGTGAAAATTTTTAGTAAGAATGCTTATATTATGGCAATAAAATTGTACAATAATGTTCCAAATGACATGAAATGTTTACCAAATAATCAATTTGACAGGAAATTATTTAACTGGCTGCTTGACATTTGCTTTTATTCCGTAAATGAATTTTTAAATTATTAATTTTCTAATTATTACTTTTATTATTAACTTGTCGTATTGTATGTTGTATTTAATTAATATTTATGTCTTGATAATTTGAATGTTTATGATTTAACTACTTAAATTCAATAATATTTCTACGCCGATATCGGCAGGATATATGAAACTGAAATGTGGAAGACATACCAACAATTGTACCATATTCGGGGAAATAAACTTTTCTATTTCTATTCTATTTCAGGTATGACGTAAATGATTTTACCTGCCTAGCTAGCATGATCGCCTTTATGTCAGACATAAAGTATTCGTTCCTCTCACACTTATTGCAAAATATGGTCAAAGATTATTAAATTAAAATCACAATAATTACTACAAATTATTCGAACTAGTGAAAGACGTAGACGGGGAAGGTAACAGAAATACTACAGTAGCTGAAACAAAAGAGATGAAGCAGTGAACTTGTACCGACACATACTTTAAGATAATCATGCTTCCCTAGAAAACATTTAACTCAACTCACTTGCGACGAGAACGCTCTAATATTAGCCTAAAGGTAGTGCTCAAACTTAACTTATCACCTTCAATGTTACTTAGTAACCGTGCCTCCTAAGTCTCACATTATAGTGGCGGCGTAACTTTACAAAGGCGCTTCGAGCTCCGGTGTTGCCAGCTGAAACAAGTATTCCCTGAAAGAGGGCTCCCGTGACCGAAACAGGGTTGCTAAATTAAATGTTATTTTTAAATACCTGGTGTGTGGAGGCCTTAACAGTTGCTAAAATACAATGTTTTCATAGATTATGGATTAGTTACAAATTAAACGGCAAGTAGGTACTGTTCGTGACTTTGTCAGTGACAAAACACCGCTATTGTTCGTTAGTTTCGAGACTGTTAGAAAGTGTGTGTTCTGTACATCTAGCACAACTTGCTGCTAAGTCGTGTCGCGCGCGACTCAGCGACTCCTGTCTCACTCCTATTGTGCAAATTAGAAAGAGGCGGGTGGATTTTCTCGACTCGCGTCGCGCTTGTTGTGTCAGTTGTGCTAGCCCCGCTGGTTCGTAATATGCAGACATGATAACATCATTAAAAAAATCTTAAAATGCTTTTTCTATCGTCTTTCCCGAATACTCAGTTCATCATAAACTAATTACTAATAAATACATCTCTGTAGTTCAATGCATCTCCAAACTGAGCGTCTGTACAATCTCTGTAAATGAACAGTTTGTTTAATTTTCAGGACTCCCGTAATAAGAACCAATCAAACCATAATCGCTGACGAAATAAATAATTCATAAATTTGCACGTCAAACAACGTTTTTCCTAGCAACCCTATCCCGATTTCCCGCCAAAAATAACCTAGTGTTGCCAGCACACAAAGTTTTCCCCGAAAGTGCGGGTTCGCATGACCGAACCGGGCGTTGAAGAGTAATGCACTGAAACGTGAGCCACGCTTTGTTTCCACAGACTGTTATAATGAGAAACATGTGAAACGTAATCGATTGGATACCGGAGACGTAACAGAACGCCCGGGCCTTTGTGTTCTATCCTAGATGGAGTTTGTTTCACGTTTGAGCCAGTCGATGCTATGCATTTTGTTTTGTACAAGCTTTTATTTAGCTCGCATGCTCGCTACCTAAACTCTATTTCAATGTTGTGTGCAGTTGTTGCAGTTTTATGCGAACATTGTTGTATTGATGATTAATTTACCGATTAAATAGGTATGCGTAGGAGTGAAGCTGGTATGTTTGAGGGGCTATTGTATTGTAGGTATCTGTATGTAGGTACTTATACAATAAAGCTTTTGCCCGCGACTTCATCCGCGTAAAACTTCTTTTTATCGTGCCTCAGTAACTCGGTAGAAACATTCGTCCCCATTTTACTGCCTTAGAGTAGGATTTCTGTATAAAAACGATCCTATGTTCTTCCCAGTGATTCAAACTATCAGATTCAGATTTATTTATTCAAAATATAAAATTACATTCTAAATTACAAGAATCGAAAAGACACCGTTAGGGTATAATGTCCTTACGACTTACGACATTGTTGAAATGAAACGTACCGACACACAAGGAGATATACGTCCCTACTTTTCCATACATCAGAAATATATTTTATGCAAAAAAAACAAAAAAAAAGCGGCCAAGTGCGAGTCGGACTCGCACATGAAGGGTTCCGTGAAATAAATTGCGGTTTACGATTTATGACGTATTAAAAAAAAACTACTTATTAGATCTCGTTCAAACCAATTTTCGGTGGAAGTTTACATGGTAATGTACATCATATATTTTTTTTAGTTTTATCATTCTCTTATTTTAGAAGTTACAGGGGGGGGATACACATTTTACCACTTTGGAAGTGTCTCTCGCGCAAACTATTCAGTTAGAAAAAAATTATCTTAGAAACCTCAATATCATTTTTAAAGACCTATCCATAGATACCCCACACGTATGGGTTTGATGAAAAAAATTTTTTTGAGTTTCATCTCTGAGTAAATCAAAATCTACTCAGAAAAAAGTGGCTGTGACATACGGATGGACAGACAGACAGACAGACGGACATGACGAATCTATAAGGGTTCCGTTTTTTGCCATTTGGCTACGGAACCCTAAAAAAACTTTACAACGTGGAAAAAATGGCTTTGTTAAAAATATTTTATAAAAGCTTTATTTTGTCTTGGTGGGTAGTAGAATTATGAATACACAAACTTTATAAATACAAATATAAGTCAAACACAATAGTTAATCGACGGTTAATTTTCTGGTTAGTGTTAAAATTCCCAAATTTTGGCCTTTCCACGCATCAGCTTTGCAATTTTGAACCGCATATAATTATGACGAATTAGCGACCCGCCCCGGCTTCGAACGCCTTCGTGCTATCTATACATATAAACCTTCCGCTTGAAACACTCTATCTACTTAAAAAAAACCGCATCAAAATCCGTTGCGTAGATTTAAAGATATAAAAGCATACCTACATAGGGCTGCCCGCTGTTTGTGTATAACAGCGGGAACGACTTTAAAAATAAATCTGTAGGTAAAGTTAGTAACTAAGCAGTTATATGATTTTTTTTATATTAACTCTATTGCTTGTTAGAGTCTGACCAGCGAGTCGTGACGTGACAGTGAAAAATGGCGGCAAATTAAAAAAAAACGCATGCTGGTAACACGAAATGTATGGAGGCGTCATAGGTACTTATAACTGACAGTTTATTTCATAGGTAAAATTGTTGCCATATAAAGCATTTGATAAAAATACTATTGTCACGACTCGCTGGTCAGACTCTAGTCTAGTTCCTTATATCATTTTTTTTTCTTATTAAAATCTAAGAACTATATTTATTATGAATGAACCCCTAAGCGGATAGGTACCTATATTAGGCCTCCTCCAAAATATTCCACCTCTCTCTATCTTGGAATATTCGTGTCCAGGAGGAACCAGTAGTTCCAACACTTCCAACGATGTCGTCTTCCCGCCTACCTAGGATATCAAAGGGAAATATTGTACAAATTTCGATCATTTATAGTCTGGACGTTTAGGTATTTAAAAAAATGTAAACAAAAAACACCACGTGACTTGGTCATTCAACCAATCATAGCAACTTTTTGTATCTATGGTATTATCTTATTGGCTGAAAGACCAAGTCACGTGGTGTTTTTTGTTTACATTTTTTTAAATACCTAAATGTCCAGACTATAGTGCTTTTCAAACATAAAAATGCAATTTTTTTACGTTTCACAATGGTTTTCGATGAAATCGCATGACGATTAACGCACGATTTGTCTAATCTTAGATGGAACAGGGTATAATTGTTTCACATTCTTATCCTCTTTGCCACATCATCGTCTTTTTAGGAATTCCTTGACCCAGTGACCGTCCGGGCCCCATCATAGTTGCCTCAACTATCGGTATCGCCATTCATTAGCTGACGGCAAACAGATCGGGTGTCGCCAGCCGAGCTTATAATTCACCTAATGCCGTGTAAACCGATCCTCACTCCGTACTAATGTACGGAAACAAATATGAACGCTACAAAATGGGGAGCGGCTTTGGTTTCGCTCCCACAGACAAATTGACATGCCTGGGTATTCATACTTTGTAGGGATTGGATAGCTACCTGCTTTTATTTGTAAGTTACATTAAACTTAATATAAAGCAGACAGTAAATAGTAATATATTATACATAAATCTAATTGTTATCTTTTTTTTTTCTAATCTCTCTTTGCAAGACATACCTGACTGTTATCTATCTGTTTTGAAATATACTTACAAGTTGCATTACTGCTTTGGTTTTGGTTGTTTTTTTTTTACACAAAAATAACGCATTAATTTATTTTTATATAGCAACACTTGCTCTTACAAAAGCTGTCGCAATGAGCCTGGTTTTTTTATGTACACTTTTACTTCTCTAGTTTTTTTATGTAAAAAACTTCCCTAGTTTGAGGTTGCATATCGGAATACCTAAAATGTAGGTACCCACATTTATTGACAATATCATTAATATAGTTCCTTTTCCATTACTATTTATGTTACCTAAATATAATGGAAATGGCAGAAGTTACATGTTATAAAGGTGAACGCTGAACGGTGTTTACAAAAATAATAATTAAAAAGCGGATATTATAAAACGTAAATCCAGATACATACGATACTTACTGTCTTCATATTACCAATTAGTTAAAAAACCGATATAGACGATATCAAATTATCAATAGGTACCTACGGAATTCGTTACAAATGAAACATTTCCAAATATGACCGAACAAACAGACCCTTATTATATTACTTAGTAAAGTGTAGAAGCAATAATTTCCCATAGCTACCGTTTATTTTACAGTCTGGCAACACTGTGGCCGTGCGTAGGTCGCCGCGCGGTGTCGTATTGCGAACGCTCCTAAATTTACCTTGCTGGCTGACATTAAAAGCATTTATGTTATATTGGATATCACAATATTATCGACTGCAGCTAACGTTACAAGCTTTGACCGCTTCTTTGAAACTAAACCGGTCGAGAAGAGTACCTATGGGAATATTTTATAGCGTAATTAAATTAGTAGGTATACCTAGGTAAACGCTTTTCTAGAATATGTATGCTCTGCCTAGATACTGCCGTATTTGACTGAAGATAAAGAAAAAATAAATATAGGTATTATTTTGTTAATGATGCCATGCCGGACGATTGTCCTCAGTTTAGCCGATTTCATGTTAGAAATCAACCTTTAAGAGAATATATAGGTATTAGAACCAATTAAAGGAATTCAGTGTGTTTAATTTTGTTACAAAGTAGTAAATTACAATAGTGAAACATTATCATATTCATAAGAACGTATTATCATGTGTTACTTAATGTATTTTCATGTGTGAAATTAGAAATTCCGGATTGAACCCAGTTGCACCATGAATAAAATTACGCATGAACTTCGATATTAATTATCAGCCCGCTGGCAACCGATGTATTTTGTATTTCGCCTGCAGTTTGATCGGGCAAAAGCTGAATAATGGCTCCGAGTTTTACGTCAGACCAACGCCTTCGCTGCTGCGGTGCGTTCAGGGTATCGTGTTTTCAGTGATAATTATTACGCAACACTACACTGGCAACACTGGCGGTGAATTAAAACGAACGGCAGGAGTGCAAGCGGCCTGTGTCCGTGTTACCCATTAGAATACGTATCAGGTTTGTGTGGACGAGTAATGCACGTTCGCTCATGTTCTTTAATTAAACCACGGTTTACCTATATCGATTTATAGCCTTTAGCTACTAATTAATAGATCGTAGATGATCTTACGTAGTTGAACTGTTTCAGGTGAAAATGTGTGGTTTGCATCAGCCGTAATAGATTATTTCACAAATTGTATAAACTTAACGATTACAGCCACGTTTTCCGCTTTTCTTTTTTCTGGCATACCTAGACTACAGGTGGCTCCTATTAATTAATCCCTAAATAGCTCTAATGAGGGACCTTAATTTTCCCACGCTTATGCTGAATTTATTAATACTTTCCCTGTAACTCTTTGTGTCATCGGAGCCCAATTAGACGGCCCGTGGCCATCTTGTCTGAAATATAACCTGTCTGTCCACAGCCTTGCACACGACATAATTAAATAAGGTTATTTAGGCGGTCGTATGACAAAGAAGGTACTGTTACTGCTAAGTAGGTACCAGTATAATGAAGGTGTCTGAGGTTCCTATTTTACAAAGTTTACATATGTAAAGTTCCCTTTGTTTTATGTATACCCACTCTGTACATATCGTGTATCAGAAGGTATCTAATGAACCTCTACAAACGTTCTTACTTAGGTACTTCAAATTTGCTTTAAGAAAACCTCTTGTGTTATGTTTTTCAATGGATACTGGAATATCATGTGCCTATTTAATTTGTTATATAAGTTTAAGTAGTTTATCTTCTTCTTTACCTGTATTACAATTATTTTAGTTCTTAAGGATACAATTGCTAATTGCTATACCCATTCAGGGTCCATGCCCTCCTTATACTTATTGTAAAACAACTTGTATATTACCATGGTGCAATAAATTACTAAACTAAATAAACTATATATGTATAACATATTAGTTACCTGGAGTAATACAAAAAGAAATATCACCGGTCAGTATTGATAATGCGATTTAAAGGCTTTTGTGTGAGTAAATGGGGATCTTTAGATTATTAATATTATCATCTACGTATGTAGCTGTTAAGAAGTGTGCTGGGTTTTTGCCATTGCCACCTGTTACCACCAATTTGTTACCAGTGGTAACAGCTGGGATAATTTTTTCCCATATTTTACCACTAAAGTACTCGGTTGTAACTACTGGGAAAAACACCCCAGTAAGTAATTACCATAAATGACTATTCCCATTAGTTCCCACTGGTAAAACATGGGAAAGAATCCCAGCTGTTACCACTGGTAACAAATTGGTGGTAACAGGTGGGAATACCCCGATGGTGTGCTCCACTTCTCTTGCCTTTCAAGGTTGTTGGGGTCGTGGTCGTGCCAACTCAGGTACAATAGTAAAGGCCATTGCCATTACACACCTTGCAATTTGTCACAATGCAACTTGCAATGGATTGAATGATTCCTGTCTCTTTCCAACTATAGCCGCGTCTCTAATCGGCTGTAGTACAACTTATTAATTACTAAAGTGACAGCAGAGCGCTTTACTCATAAGAATTTTTATTTTTCGCTGGCACAAATATTTCTTGAGTTACACGCGTTGAATCACGATTTATATTCTTACGAATTTATCGCGATCGTTGGCGATAAAACGTAAGGAGGTCATCGAGGCGCCATTTATTTTGAAAAAATTGCTTTTTTATTTAAAAATAAACATCTAAAATAACAGCGTTCAATGTCCGTCGGTGACAAAAAATGTAAACAACTCGTGGTCACTGTGAATATTATAAATATATCACTAAGAACAAGGTGTACAATCGACGCCAAAAAATGTTTACAGTTTTCGCCTTATTACAATGGAATAAGGTGCAAAAGTGCAAACATATTTTTGGCGTCGACACACACACGTCGTACACTGCAGCACTGTGCAGAAGGCAAATTACTTTAAACACGGGATAAAAGCCCAAAATTATATATTGCCAGGCTTTGAAAGTACATGAACCAATATTTGTGACAGCCGAATGAATCTCTTTTGTTAAATTTTATCATTTCCATCAAAGAGTAAAGTAAGTATATAGCTGTACGAGTATATGTAGGGGCCGCATACGGCCAGTATTAAAAGAAGCTAGTTGTGTCGGAGATACAACCGTTAATTAAGTTCTGATCTGGTGGATACTTTTTTGTTGGCTATGGAACCCTAATATATCTCAATTAATTCACTAAAATCTGTATAGGTACAGATAAATCGGTATATATGGCAACATTGACTGAGGTAGCTTATTTGACTCGCGACGCGATACATTGAAAATGGCGGTCATTTCAGCATTATTTTCATGTCCACCACATAAACTAAATAACATTTTGTGATTAACAACTAATGGCAAATAAAGAAGGATTAAAACATGTAACAAACAATTATTTGAAATCAGATTGGGCTTCTCTACAAAAAGTTATTCCGGAAGTCACGTGATACATTTTGAATTGTAGGTACCCCTATACAAGAACGCGAGCAAAGAAGTATCCACTTCAAAAAGGTTTTATTCCGATATTATTTTAAAATAAGGAGGCGTGGCTTAGTAAAAATCACCAGGTGTATCAGTTGGTCTAATTTTAGTAATTAATGTTGAGAAATGTTGATGAGAACTTTAATTGTAAGTTAAAGGTCGATTCGGACGCGAATTATCGAATCTAAGGTTTGGCGAAAACGTCTCGCTCTTATTAATCGATAGGTATTTAAATCGGCCGGCCATAAATCTTAGGCTTACCCCAATAGTCGTTTTTATAAATATATTCATTTTTAGGGTTCCGCACCTTGAAAGGAAAAAGCGGAACCCTTATAGGATCACTTTGTTGTCCGTCCGTCCGACCGTCGATCCGTCCGTCCGTCTGTCAAGACCCTTTTTCTCAGGAATGCGTGGAGGTATCAAGCTGAAATTTATATCAAATACTCACCATTGGAGTTGTGAAAAAGTCAAACTTCTAAGCCAACGCAATCAAAAGTTGCAGCCGTTTATGCTGCAAATTTCCGCAAATTTTCGAAACTCGCAGGGGAATCAAAACCTACAGGGTAGGTACTTTCCGTGAACTCAGAACCTTGAAATTTGGTACGAAGTAGATAAAACTGACACGCACTAAGTATGTATACGGGGTGGTCCGGAACCCTCGGTGCGCGAGTCTGACTCGCATTTGACCTGTTTTTAGAACTAAACTAAATCCATAATCCGTCGTTTTGCGCGATTGAGTTACAAATATCCAGACTTTCACGTTAATATTGATATTATGTATAAGTAGGTAGTACGATGTAAAGCCGAGCTGTAACTGTAAGACACGACGCACGTGGCAGTCGTGGCACTGTGACTTTCAATGGGTTTGTGATGAGGAGGAATTAATGAGGTTGTGGGTTCGTTCCCGGGCTACGTACGTAATAAAAAAAACTTATGTATGAAATATAATTCTGATATTTTACAATGGCTTTTCGGTATTGGAATACATCGTGAGGAGACCAATCTAATTCTATCTAGGTCTAGTTTTTCCTCTTAGTTGCTAGGTCAGATCAGATGACAGTCGCTTTCGTAAAACTAGATACCTGCGTGCAATCTTGGGATTAGGTGCCTCCTTTAGGAAAAAAATGCTAGGTGTAATGATGTGGATGTAATTTCTCTACATTTTTGTTCCAGGAGTTCGCCGAGACGGCCATGAATGAGCTGCTGGGCTGGTACGGGTACGAGGGGCTGGAGCTGAGGCGCTGGGCGGCGTCGCGCGCGCGAGGAGCCAGTCCTGAGCAGGCGAGCGAGCATAAGAATAAAGGTAGGTCTCTCAGTCTGATCCTAGCTATGAATCCCACGCGGTGTTGGGATCAGCTTTCCGTGTTAAGCCTCTCACAGACTGGCGCGGCCTGTTTTGGAGGGCCAGTTATACAGGGTGTCCGGTAAATAATGGACAACCTTCTAACCACGAATAGGGCACCTTAGACTGGTCCAGAAAATCGACTTTTAGGTTTAGTAAAAGTCCCCTGGTTTTCGAGATATTCGCACTTTTCGAAGAGTGAATTGTACCAAAACAAGGTGTTTAAAACTGTCCTGGAATCGTCTTTGAATGCCTGACACTCTATCATGTCTTTTAGCACTACAGCTTTCCACCTGGCTGAGGGTCTGCTCCTGGATCTTCGACCGGTGATGGAAAGATGTACATTTCCTACGTAGTCAAGCAAGCCTCTTCTTTACATGGCCATAAGAATAAATCATATACAATACAGGCTCGCCCAATAACCCGGTTTATTTCGATTCCATCAACCAGCCGTACCCTAGCCGTTTCGGCGCAAAAAGAGGTGGGTGCGTTGCTCGTTGCCGCTTTCCTCTACAAAGCAGAAAACCGCGGTTTCGGCTACGAGCGCAGTGCTACGAAATCTTTGGCACTGAATGTGATGGATGTGCTAATGGTTCTGTGTGTGTGTCCCAGTGTCGTCGGCGTCCTTTGACACGGGCAGGGACTCTTGCATTTCATTAAATTGTCGCAAGTCGAAGATTCTACGTGTTGGTCATGTGGTACGAGTATATGGTACTTATTGTTTCGTCCGCCACCCAAAGTTCGGGAAACCATTGTTCCCTGAGCGAGAAAGACAAGGTTGGTAACAATTGCGATTGTAAACTATGTAAACTAAGGGCGGGTTGGATCAACAATATTTTACGGAATAGATAACGTTAAACATGGCAACGCCTTGCATATTACTACACGACAACATTTAACTAACTCAACAGCGCCAACGTATAGAGATAACCGTTGCAACATAGTTACCAACATAGATGATATTTTGACACTAAAATATTTACACTTGACATCCGTCCGCCATCCGATCCACTATAGTATAGTTGTTATTTGTACTCAAAATGCTGGCATAAATACCCAAACTGAGGCTTGGTTATTTACTCGGGAGACTGACACCTTAGAGATTGAGGAGAGAGCGTCCAGGATACATGCCTAACAATATCACATTTTCTTCATCTTTCGCTAGATTAGCTAGAAACATTGACTTAGGTGCTATTACTGCGTATAGACTGGCTATAACTATAAGTATAAAATTAAAAATATGAAAATGAAAGCATTTAATTCGGACAATTACACATCCATATTATGTTAGTAAGGCTTATACTACTATGTTAGTGGAAAATATAATTAAAGTTGGATCGAACATGCATGGACATCCAGTGAGCGAGGATAGGGCTGTCCATCCTCCCAACGATCACCTTCAGAAGAGCGTTGGCTCAACCCCGCACGCGCTCGGCCAGGGATGCGACCCGCTTGCGCAGCACGGCCTGGAAACCGTCGGTGCTCCACGCGGCGAACATCCCTGACTCGCTGCAGCGCCAGGGCAGCCCCAACAGCCCCCTGAAGGCGTCGTTGTACTGGACGCTACTTACGACTTAGTGTTTACTTAAAACTATACAAATCAATGGCTAGATGTGACGCTGAAGAATAAATGCGTTTTGCCTACCCCTTCCGGGAATACAGACGTGAGTTTATGTTTGTGAGTTGTATTTAATTTACAAAAACAATACCTATGTATGAGGGCTATGAGCTGCATTGAAAATATGAACGATCACCTCCCAAATTATTAAGCGTACTCATACGCTTTACTGCAATTGCTTTTCTCAGAAAACGCAACCAAAACAGCTGCAGTTCTTTGAAATGTGACGAACGGAACGATTCCCCGCACTATTTGACGGCTATAAGGGCGGGAAACGCGCGCGGGGTGCCAGCGATAAAAATCTAATTCCCGCTAATAAACCGATCATTCTTGGAATCGAGGGTTAATAATTACGTTATCTTTGTATGAGTATTATCGATGATATTATTCATATTTTCCCATGCGCTTTTCTCAGAAAACGCACCCATAACAGCTGTAGTTCTTTGAAACGTGACTTACGTGATGGACTGACTGAAGCCCCGCGCTACTTGACGGCAAAAAAGGCGGGAAACGCGCGCGGGGTGCCAGCATAAGCGATAAAAATATAATTCCCGCTAATAAACCGATCATTCTTGGAATCGAGGGTTAGGTAATACCTAATTACATTATCTTTGTATGAGTATTATCAATGATATTATTCATATTTTCCCCTTGTTTTTGGGGTTTACACAGTTTACTTACACTCCATCACTGTTTGTATGTAGGACGTACCTACTCGGCTAAAGTTACACGGTAGGCGGAGAAGCCAATACATATAGTACAGTCAGGGGTATTAATAAGTATACGTAGGTACGTAAATATCTGTGCGCGCCTTTATGACATTGACAATAAAGTCCTTGTACAGATATTTATGTCCTTATGTATGTACCACGTATATTAATAACCCTGACTGTGCCTAATCGTAATTTTACCTACAATACCATGACATATTTAGGACCTATATGAATATCCTGTAATAATAATATGTTTAGCATTTAGAATTTTTTGTTGAAACTAACTATTTCTCTGCACCTAAAGCTACCAAACGTACTTACGTTGCGTAGCACGTCACAGTCACAGTTAGGGTTGCCAACAAATTTTGAGGGAGATATAGTATTTTCCAGAAAAAACGACCAAAATATAGTACACTGTAAAAAAATATAGTACTTGGCTGGCCAATGTTGCTATTTAGCAGTGGCGACGTGTGAAAATTTTCTATGGGCAACCCGAAACAAAAAAGTTATGAAATAGTTTAGAACATATAACTATTAGGCTTGCCTAAAAATAAATTTTAGGCAATCGGCTTGTATGGGCGCTCCGCCACTGCTTTTAGTTAAACCTCGGCAATTCGAAGCACTTCGTAAGGTCCCCCAAAATATAGTATTTTCGCGTACTATATATTTATTCAACAGTATATAGTACAAAGAGTCAAAATATAGTACAATACTATATAATATAGTACGGTTGGCAACCCTAGTCACAGTGCATCATGGAAATCTCTATCCGCCTTGCGGCGTCAGTGGCGTCACGAACAGCAAAATAATATGCAGCAAAGTCACAGATAAGATGGGCCCAAGAATGGAAACAGGACTCCCCAACCAGCCTAGGGACTAATATCGACCCCACAAAAAAGCCCACTGGTTTTTCACTATCAAGGCGAAATTGGTGCCAGTTAAACAGGCTGCGGACCGGCTGGGGTAGGAGCCGAGAGTTCATGCACAAATGTGGATGGATGGAGTCTCCAGCATGCGAGTGTGGAGCTGCGGTGCAGGACATGGACCATATTATCCGCGAGTGCCCACTCACCAAGTACCAGGGCAACCCAGCCGACTTGTTCACCCTAGATAACAACGTAACCCAATGGATCCAGCAATTGGGTGTACTGCTCTAATTTGCATGCATTTTTTTTTTTTTAAGGAAGAACGATTTTAATTTTTAATTTAGCCATACGAATAAATAAATAAACAGATAAGATGGGTGTCGTTGAGAGCGGTTGGACCCGGAATTAGTGTTTGCCGTTTCCGTTCAGACGTTTATGAATTTTAGAATTATTTTCTTTGATTTTCGGAATTGTGCCGTCCGACTTGCATCCGACAGGCCTAGAACAGCACACGGCCACTGTTGCGCAGAACCAGCAACTTAGACTTCGATTTTTCGAATGCACGCTACTACTCTACATACATACACGTATAGGTACGGTTAAGTAGCCCTTGGCACTTTCTTTTTAGGGTTCCATACTCGAAGAGTAAAACTTACTTATACTATTACTTATTCTGTGCCCTATTACTAAGACTTCGCTGTCCGTCCGTCCGTCTATCTGTCATACTTAGCTAGAGAGTTGAAATTTTCACAGATTATGTATTTCTGTTGCCGCTATAACAACAAATACTAAAAACAAAATAAAATAAATATTTTTATTGATAATGGTACGGAACCTTTCGTGCGCGAGTCCGACTCGCACTTGGCCGGTTTTTTAAATGAACGCCGTGTTACTGGGTCAGGATTTAGCCGGAATCCTGATCCTGAAATTGTTGCTAAATAATTTGACGGCATAGATGCGTTTTATTGATTCTCGTGGCGTCACGCATATTTAAATTTGTAATCATTTTAATAGTAAAATGGATTACAAGCACTGCCGGGAAATGGGAATTAAAGCGAAAATTTACCAAATGATTAGGTACTAAAACAATGTTTTTTACAGCGTTTACTTTGTATAGGTAGCAGGTACTAAGTAATTATATTTTATAAATGCGAAAGTAAATCTGTCTGTTGCCTTTTCACGCCTAAATTACTGAAACAATTGGCAAGTAGGTGTAAGGCATGGACGTATTATTTTATGAAATCGATCCCCTGAGGCACGAAGGGGAATTGACACAGGCTGAATTCCAAGCGGCGAGCACAAGCTAGTATCTAAATATATAAATCGTCATATGCTAGACTTTCTGGTATTCCATACGAATCGCGATCCAAGCTCTTACTAATGAGTATTCAGCTCAAATTCTTTGCAACGCGATATTTACCGATTTTAGGCACGGCATTAACGTGAAACTCGGGACGGAATGTGAACATGAATATGATACTGTTACGGGTTTACTATTTCTAATGAACACAAAATGTTTTGATGTATTGTTGGAATTGTGGTCGCTTCTGTTAAGTTTGTCTTTGTCGTTGATATTATCGTTAAATTCTCTGTTTCAATTTAACGTGGAAGTTACCACGATCTTTCAACATTTAATAAAGAGAACAAATACAGTAGAACCTCATTGATCCGGCACTTCAATAGTCCGGTACGTCCAAAAATCCGGCACATTCCGTACGCGCGTCCTCCCAACTTCCGCTCCGTGCTTGCTCTCTGGCATCAGTGTGACCTTGATTTTTTCTTTACTTAATATAGTAATCCGAACTTTCCAATATCCCAGTACCGACAAGTTTTTAACCGACTTCAAAAAAAGGAGGAAATTCTCAATTCGGTTGTATTTTTTTTTTAATGTGTATTACCTCAGAACTCCGTCATTTATGAACCGATACGTACCATTCTTTTTTAGGGTTCCGTACTCAAAGAGTAAAACGGGACCCTATTACTAAGACTCCGCCGTCCGTCCGTCTGTCTGTCACCAGGCTGTATCTCACTGATACGGTGATAGTTCCAGTTGAAATTTTCACAGATGATGTATTTCTGTTTCCGCTATAACAACAAATACTAAAAACCAAATGAAATAAATATTTTTATTGATAATGGTACGGAACCCTTCGTGCGCGAGTCCGACTCGCACTTGGCCGGTTTTTTTAATTGAAAGTATATTCTTCCAGGTAGGTCCCATTGTTTTCAAAACTCCAGTTGAATGATGGGAACCATGAGGAATTGAGGGAACTCCTCAAATATATAAGGCACGCGTGTAGTAATTTCGGTGTGTTCTATTATAACTCGTGTATTTACTCGGAAATCATAAATTTGGTGAAGTGGAAGTGATGATGAAGACCACAGATGGCTTGTGGAACTTGTCAATGATGTACTTCAAACTATAAAAGTACGTCACCGATTCTGATATCATTCAGTTGAAATAGCAAACAAAGAAGTGCCAAAGGTGATCCTGACATCCTTGAGGAATTGACGGAAGTCCTCAAATATTATCGGCCCACATACAGCGATTTGGTTTCTTTCTCTAATAATCAACGTAGGCTCTCGATAATCGGTTCATGTCGTAAATTGGAAAATAAATGTGATAATTTTCATGTGGCTTGGCGGAGTACTGAATTGAAGTCGGTTAAAACTTTGTTTTTAAAGTAAATTATTTTTCTTTACTTAATATAATAATCCGAACTTTCCAATATCCCGGTACCGTCTAGTTTTTAATAGTGCTGGATTAGTGAGACTCTACTGTACTTACAAAGAAATGTTTTAATTTATTGTGTGCCCTTACAGGGTGTCATGAAGTGACTTATAACAAAAATGTAACACCTTATTATGTATGGCATGACATAACAATGAATATGAATATGAAAAAAACCGGCCAAGTGCGATTCGGACTTGCGCACGAAGGGTTCCGTACCATTATCTGTAAATATTTATTTAATTCTGTTTTTTTAGTATTTGTTGTTATAGCGGCAACAGAAATACAACATCTGTGAAAATTTCAACTGTCTAACTATCACGGTTATTGAGATACAGCCTGGTGACAGATGGACAGACAGACAGACAGTGGAGTCTTAGTAATAGGGTCCCGTTTTACTCTTTGAGTACGGAACCCTAAAAAATACGCGACTCGAGTCCGCGCCCTCTATTTTCCCGGAACAGTACCCTTATTGTGAGATACAATCGTAACCTAACGTTACGTAACTAATACGAGATCGAATAAACGCGCTTCGAATAGATTTCGATCTCGCTACGGTATTCTTCGATTCGACCCGTCAAACTTGTAACTCACACTGCCGTTGGACTACGAAACCAACTGCAAAACGTTAGGCATTTTGCGTTTAGTTTTCGATGCGTAATTTAACGTTCGATTCGTACTACCAATCGGTAGTGTGAGACATTTCGAATCGAAGAATACCGTCGCGACTTTAGTTTACTATTTCACTTGCAAAATGGCCCGTGATATCGTATTATTCCGTCAAGAGTTACCGTAGATCCGATCGAAATTTATCTCAAATTAAAGAACTTATAAAAATAAGGGATTTGAATTGACAACATATATCCGCAAAATTCGGATTGTCGCGTATTTTGTATTTAAAAATGCAAATAAATGGCCCCCGCGCCGCCATATTGTATCGACAGTCGACACAGTCGACGTCGCGATGCGCGTATTCTGTAATGTCATAACCGACAAACATTTAAATTAAAACGATAAATGCTAGTGATATAAGGTTGAATATTGGAAAATCGTGAACGAACGTGAAGTCGATCGCGAATTAAGTAGGTAATGTATAAGTGCCTCACGTTACAGTTTGGATTTTTAGTTCTATGAGTGACCACCAGGGGCGGTGTATAGACTTTTCATACTAAATCTTGACGATAGGCGGTAGCGTCGATAGTAGACGCGACTCACTTCAATCCCACGCTAAGGGTGCTGTATGCTTTACATCACTTCAGCGTCAGGGCGAATCTTCGCCTTGCATTCGCTGTCGCTACGCTACATTCAAACCCCTTATTTTGAGCATTTCATAATTTTATATGTTAGTTTGTATTTACCTACCATTTACTTACTTCACTTACTACCGCGTCCTGCAACATACGAACGTCTCCTTTTAACCCCCGACGCTAAAAGAGGGGTGTTATTAGATTGACGTGTCTGTGTGTCTTTCTGTGGCATCGTAGCTCCTAAACGAATGGACCGATTTGAATGCGGTTTTTAATCCGAAAGCTGACGTGATCGAGATGGTTCTTAGCTACGTTTCAACAAAATCGGTTCAGCCGGTTGTCAGATATTGAAATTTGAAATGAAAATATCGGGAGTTTTCAACTTTTCTAAGTTATTAATTATTAGGTCAGTGATAGACTGGTAGAGAAAAAGTCCACCATTTGTTCCTACCTTTTTTGTGCTGTAAAGTATAAATAAAAAAACTTACTGTAGCCGAGTGGTAAAGCACGCGACTTTCAATCTGGGGGTCGTCGGGTCGAACACTGGGTTTTTTCAAAAACTTATGTTCGAAATATGATTTGATACCAGTGGCTATAGGAAACTGGTCTAACCCCATAAGGTCTAGTTTTCCCTCTGGGTTGGAAAGTGAGATGGCAGTCGCTTTCGTAAAACTAGTGCATATGCCAAATGTTGGGATTAGGGCACAACCGGGAATAACGCTAGGAGGATAATTGTATAAAGTATATATAAATAAATATCTTTCTCATCATATTAAAGCTACTAGCCATCGAAAAACATTCGTGTAAACTTTTTCTGAAAGTAGCAGTGAATGATCGAGCGATGTATCGAATAACCCAGCGGATAGGATTCGTTAGCCACGTAAATTAATAAGGCAACGAGCCACCGTAATGAGACCGGTGTTCGGTTGCCGACTAAATGTTGCTTGTTTTTCATGAAAATCCCCGGAATTTAGATGTAAGTTACGGTCAATGCTCTAAACATTTTGGAGGGGGTGTTGCAATTCAATGGGTTTCAAATAAAATAATTTTTTTGTATTATTAAATGATTTCTTTGTAGAATTTAACAATCGATTTTTAACCGATGGATGAAAGTTTACCGTTTAAACCAATTATGTAATATAAAATATACGTAGATATGTTATAAGGGGTCCAAAAGTGACACTATAAATTTTGGTCAAGTCACACAGCTTGCCATAGTTTTGCGCAGTTTTGCGTCGACAATGGAAACGAATGCTGTCATAATTTGCTGGCCATTTTTAAACACGGAATTTCGTATACATAGACAACATATCTACCCATTTTTATATTACATCATTGGTATTAATTAAACGAGGTTTTGGCGTTCAGCGTACGAAGCCACAATTCTTAAATTTGGAGTCCCACAAGGGTCAGTCTTGGGCCCTTTACTATTTATAATTTTTATTAATGATTTACCAGACTTTTTGAGATATGGAACCCCTTATCTTTACGCTGACGACACTAGTATTATTTTAAGCGGACCATCTTCTTTAGCAACTCCTAACATGGTTTGAGGCTAACGGGCTTAACATGAATTGTAGCAAAAGCTTTTACATGACATTTCGTAGAAGTACATATAGTCCTGTGTTTGATTGTAATATACCAATATGTAAAGCTAAATGTACAACATTTCTAGGTGTAGATCTTGACCCATACTTGAGGTGGAATGACTAGATCGATAAGGTTAATAAGAAACTAGCTATTAGTGCTTGCTATGCAATGAAATCACTGATGAACATAGTCAGCAAAGATGTATTACTGACCACGTATTTTTCATATTTTGAAAGCATAATTCGATGTTGTGTCGAGGTTTGGGAAAATGGAACAAACATTAACTTAGTGCTCCTCAAACAAAAAAAAAGCTTTGAGATTAATAGAAAAATGTGCCAAAGTTCCTGACTCTCACCGTAGTACATATTTGTTGACAATAACATTTTGACTGTAATTTCTCTGTATTTGTACCGTTTATGTATTTATCTTTTTAACAATATAAACATGTATGTCCAGCTAGGCCAGACTACGAATAATAATCTTAGGATAAGAAATAGACTGCATTTAAATGTTGTGCATTATGCCCATTTTGACAAAAGTTTAAATAATACTGCCATTAGAGTGTACAATTTACTTCTTCACGACCTAAAAAATGTTCAAGAGCTAAGATCCTTTGACAAAAAAGTAAAGGAATAATTTTTGACCCGTCCATTCTATTCAATCAAAGAAATATTATGCAAGAATTTTCGACAAATTGTCTTGACATTTATTTATTCAGTTATTTTTAATTTTAGTTTTTCTTGAATTAAAAGCGCATTGATCCACATTCACCTCCTTACTTACATAATGTAAAGAAGATTAATTGAGATTATTACAGGTAGGCAATCAGTAATAATCCTGTATAATGTACTACGTACAGTACAACCCGTGCGAATTAACTGTGCACCTCGCGCTGTGACGTTTGCAGTTTGCACGTAGCGGAGTGCACAGTTGATTCGCACGGGTTGTATGTGTAGGTACTTGTGTGTCAATAATAAGGTCCAAAACCTCTTTCTTGGCTGACTGTTGGAACCTAACTAGGCAAAAAATGGATACCTACATCCATTTGCAGTCGATTGTAGGTACATGGACTAAACCTTAATCCACGGAATTTAGAAATTAATGTTTTTTGTTTTTTTAAGTTCGATAATAACTGGTTGTGGTTTATTATTTACATGGACGATAATACACAAGCTTTAACACAGAAAAGATAGTAACTAGTAGGTTTATGTATTTTAACTGTCTATATTTTTCAGTTTCTGCATCCAAGTCTACAGAATTAATTGGAAATAGATACCGGAGCGCACAATTTGTTTTATTCCAACTTGTTATATTCGTATGGAGGTATCAGATATTTTCATTTTAATTATTGGTAGTTCTTTCAGTAAATATCAATATCTATTCGGGGAGCGCGTTACGATAATATAAAATCTCGTAGTTCGCTAAAACGAGAGAGGAAATATTTATTTTCGTATTTTACTTAGCCCTTTCAGTTTGCCTCATACTGTTGCTCAAAGAAAACAAATGAATACTTAGATCGTAACCACGCGGAGCGCAGATTAAGTATTATTATTTTTATTATTTTTCTGTGTACTATGAACTATTGTCTGCAATAAACTGATTTTATTTTATTTTTTGTTTATTTAAGTAGAAGTTACGGGTGGGGCACCAACTTACGAGTTACGATTACAGACCGATCAACGTTAAAGGTAGCGCTGGTAAGCTGTCATGCCATAGAAACTTGACAAGCTTTTCATGCATTCTGATGTTGACGAACACCGCTTACCGATGTCACCAAAATATTACGAAATGTTAAACATGTTTCTCTCTAAATTCCAGATGAATGCTCGTGGTGCAACAAGAGTATCACGGACAGCGGGGCGCTTCAGCAGGCCGGCGCGGTGTTTTGTTCAGAGCTGTGCTTCAGCCAATCGCGGCGGGCCAACTTCAAGCGCGCCAAGACCTGCGACTGGTGTCGGCACGTGCGACACACGGTCGCGTATGTGGACTTCCAGGTGAGCTGTCTCTCTCTATTGCCTCAGATGGTCACTGCGGGGCAATTTCAAGCGCGCTATGATTTGCGACTCGTGTCGGCACGTGCGGTCGTAGGTATGTGGACTTCCAGGTGAGCTTCTCTCTCAACCCCGACATATCTGATCATCTCCCAGCTGAGGACTCCAGCTTTGCATTAGACAGTGCAATGAAGGTCCAACCTAAAGCACGTCAAGATATGTGACGCGCGGGATACGGGATACCACACACGTGTCGCACGACTCGCACGATTCACGGTAACATAATTATGTCGACTTCAAGGTGAGCGGATTCTCTTGCTCTTTCTACACTTTTTCTTTTTAGTTCTTGCAACAGCATCTTGCATTTATAAGGTTCTTTACAAGTAACGTGACCCATAAACTGGGTACTACGTTGGCTGAAAGTCTAAACTCCACTCAGATCAATAATTTCAAGGAAAGGCAGGAAGCCTATTTTAAAAACATATTTTTGTATTGTTGTCAAAACATTTTAGAGGCGGATAGAAGTTAACGGCAAATTATTTCCAATTACAGGATGGCGCCACGCAATTGCAATTCTGCTCTGACAAATGTCTGAACCAATACAAGATGCACATTTTCTGCCGAGAGACGCAGGCGCACCTCGATCTCAACCCCCACCTGGTGAACGCCTCCTCCACCTCCAATCTCATCACTCCAGAGCTCTGGCTCAAAAACTGCAGAAGCAGATCCGCCTCACCGACGTCTGAGCGCTCCGGTTCTCCTCCAGAAAACACCAAGCCGCCAGAAAGATCAGAAACAAAAGAGAATAGAAATGCAAGAAAATCCCCGCTCCCACTGATCACTATAGCTCCTTCAGCAAAACTAATGAAACCAAAAACACCCGAAGAACGGACGCCCGTACAGAAATCACCAGAAACTAAAAAGGAGTCCAGGCTAAAGATGAATTTGCGGAAGCGGAGGACGTCAAAATGTTCCGCCACCGTCACGTCACAAACGGTGAAGCATGCGTCCACCCCCAAGGCCCAGGATCTAAGAATGAGGAGTCCTTCTATGGAAGGGTCATCGCCAGCGTCTACCGTAGGCAACAGTGCTATACATTCACCGCCTCATCCAATAAATCCACACAATATGCCAACTCCTCAATTTCCTAATCCAATGTACGGTATGCCGCCTCCTGTTTTCATGGATAGCAATCATATGGAACACAGGCCCATGTTCCCACCGCGATTTGGATTCCTGCCACGGCCAGGAATGCCAATGCACCAGGAAAGACCTCGCATTCCACCTCCTCTGAACTTTCCACCGATGGGCCAAGGTCCACCGGTCACAATTCTAGTGCCCTACCCTGTCATCCTCCCAATACCTCTTCCCATCCCGATTCCGATACCTTTCGCGTCTTTCCTCCAAGCACACAACCTTAGTAAAGTCAAAACTGAATCAAACATGGACGATGCCGAAGGACCGTTAGATTTCACAATGAACAGTGATAAAAATAAAGACGAAGAATCCAAAGAGAATAAGAATGAGGTTAACACGGAGTCTGATAAGAATTCAAGCGTCCATAGCAATGAGTTGAACGATCGAATAGAAGAGGATAAACAATCCGAACTGGAATCTAATGAGACTGGTAACGCTGAGCAGACCCTGCCAAAGTTCAAAATAACACGACTAGGAAATAAAATGGCTAAGATAGTTACTAAGACCCGGGAACCTTCGGAATCGTCCAGGCCGCTCAGGAAGCGACGGAGACTTGTCGAAGTGGCCACAGAAGACGATCCGCTAATCTCAAAGACGAGAAAAATAGTCCAAGTTTAAATTTCTAAGTAGATGTCACATAATCTCAAATTTAATTATACCGTTTTATGATTAAATACATATCACAAATTCATGATAGTTAAGGTTTCTTAAAATTCGAAATGTCGGCAGTATTTCCTGGCACTCAGATTTACGCTAAGCGTAGTCATCTGAAGCACACGCCAGATTCAAAAGTGAACTCTTACGTTGCTTAAAGTATGTATGTACAGTCAGCATCATATAGAGAGTAGCAGCCAAGTATATCGCATCTTAATTACTGTAGGAGTACTTAAGGATGTGTTAGGATATATTTTGCTTCTTTTATCTGTAATATTATGCTGACTGTACGCTAAAGGCAACTGAATCACGTACCTTTTAGTCCTTTATTGTCAAAATTATTCGAGGGAAAAAGAGATGTATCAATTTCCTTGACTTTACCTATATTGCCTGGAATTTGCAGACTTCAGAGTGGTACCTAATAGTTACGTTTTGTGGTTACAGAACAATTAAGAAACGAGCCGCATTATTTTTAAGTACCACTACAGTCTGAGCCCTTTAGGCCCATTACGCCCTCTGAGTGTAAAGCTAACGAGACATATATACAGTCGGCCAAGAAATTGGTCGGTCATTTTTCGACGTTAAGGTTTAAAAGTGGTAGACCTTCTTGGCTGACTGTACGTACATAATAGGAATACAAATTTAGTCTCCAATGCTGGGTCAAAGTGAAGTAACTCTGCCTGATTTGCGTATTATACTATTCTGTGCTTGCGTCGTCCACGCGATGCCCATTTCACTGCACAGTGGTCAGCGCAGCGCGTTGCGCATCCTCTATGTGTGCCGTTCGTACCCAGGATAAGTCTTTGCTGATGCGCTGAACGAATAAAAACCGTGACTACGTTTCGCATTCAAATTTAATATCAATGTGTTTCGCGCCGTCGTTCTGACACAAGCTCGACGCGAAACGTAGGTAAGAGCGTGTCCACATGATCCAGTAGGTATTACGGACATTACGGTGTAGGATCCCGCAACGATTTCTGGGGAAGTAATAGTACATTACTGCAGACGGGAAAGAATAGTGATACGAAGCCGGCAAGCCCTTTTCACGTGCAGGCATGTATTAGTGCTTTTCTTAAAAATGCAATTAAATAAATAAATAAAACTCCAAGAAATCAAATTAATTTTCATGGATGAACGCCGCGCCGTGATGCTGTTCCACAAATTGTGGAATGAAAAATTTAAAAAAAATACGTCCTGGCCTAGGCCTTCAATTTTGTATGAAATTCCTTTACAGTTCTCTCGAGTTGTTCCGCCCGAATCGTGATACTTTGAAGCTTGTTATAACGCACGTACTCGTAATGACACATTTCATTGCATGTTTGAGAAAAGTACTGTATAGGAAACGTGGTCACTGTTCACAATGCACGGTACGGTACCGTTGCTCCGACACTAGCCTATGTGGTAGCTATAGCTACCACATAGGCTAGTGTCGGAGCCATATATGGTTGCCGGATCCAACACCGATATCGTATTGGATAATGTGAACACGCTCTATGTTACTGATCTGATCATCTTGGTACAGTCAGCTGGAGAGAAAAGGTGACTCCCTGCATTGAAGTTTGTAGTTTACATTTCTCTGCAGCGGAATGTACTTAAATGTAATATTATTAAACAGTTTCAACACCACTCAGTGGCAGACAGACATTTAATGAAAGAGTATATAGTATTTGAAACAATTCAAATTGCTAGTCTTAGTTGTAAGATGTGATGTAGCCATAAGATCTATACGCTAGATAATAATGAACGCACTGTACATGTGATATTAGTAACTTATTAACTCTAATGTATAAATGGAATTAAAATCTCATTACGATAGGAATGTGTTTTGTTTCTTGTAATTCATTATGAAACGAGCTACTATTTATATACTGTGTATATTTATTTGTTAGGGTTCAGTATCAAAAAGGTAACAATGGTAGGTATGTACCATGCAGTGGCGGCGCGTGAGAATTTTCACTGGACAACCCGGAGCAAAACAAAGGACTGCTTTTTGATGATTTACGAGTTTGGATTTATATCGCAAGATTTTTTTAGGAATCGGCTTATATGGGCGCGCCACAACTGGCGTACCTTACCTACTTATGATGCGACTCTGTTTACCCGTCTGTGACATCGCTATAATATATATGATCGCTGTTACCTTCAGCTCGGGCGTCAAGTACCTGCGATCTGATTCATTCTTTGTTGTTTTGTTTCGTATTAGGTAATGAACAGTTGAGTTCATAACATTACTACCTACTAAGGCCGGGAAGGAAGGGATTGCCTGTCGAGTGTGATAAAGACGGATAGTAATACGTACTAGGGCTTGCATTCCGGAATTTCGAAATTCCGGAATCTCGGGCAATTTATCCGATATTACAATTCCGGAATTGGTACAATCAGAATATCGGAAATTCCGGAACTGGATTTTATGTATTTCGAGAATTTTATGACTGTTTATTTGCAAAGTTTACCATTAAAGTAGACCTTTAAAGTGTAATTATCATACGTTAAGAGTCCGTACACAGCCGTTTGCTGAATTCGCTAAACTTTATTAGGTCATATCTTAATAAATATTCGTTTTCCTACATATTTTATTGCGTAATATGAAAGATCATTACAATTCAAGTTGAATAAGTGAAAAAGTTGTTTACATTTAGGTCTCAATTTATCATATTTTGGCTCAGCCCAACAGCTGTTTTCTCAATTTTCGCTCGGAGAGGTGTAAAAGGACTTAGATTTGAAGAACTATTTGATTTCAAATCGACATGAAACAAATAAATCTATATTGGGTTGATAGTCTTCTTAGGAATAAGTGGAAAACATTTTATAAGTTACATATTAAATTGTTGAGTAAAACCGTATTTCTATCCAACAACATTTTAGTAAAAACACACAAAGAATCGCCAGTATTTTAGGCCACTTAGCACATTATTTCAAAAATATGAATTCATAATAAAAAAACTCTAGTTCAAGGGCTATTCGTAAATGTAAAAAAATATTTATGTGTAAAAGTAAATTTTGGCATAAAAAATATTTCAAATCACCTTAAAATTCGTAATAAAACACCGTGCACGGCGCTCGATTCGGCAGACGCCGCCAAGCGGTTCCAGGGAACGGTCACGTCGCTCGTCGATTTCAAGGTCACGTTGCTTCGGGCGCTTGGGCTAGCGGGAATTATAGCGCGACGCGACAGTCTTGATCAATCCTAATGCTTTTTGTTACTTTTGACTTTTTATATGAAATTCGATTATGGAAATATTTTCATTGTACTACTAACATTTTTGACCTATGTTCCATATAAGGAGGTTCTTAATTAGTCTTCATGTTTTATCTATACAGCCTGTATGTTTAATATTACCTCAAATTGTAACCATACATAGCTTTTAGTACTATGAACCGATATTGTAAGAAAATTGTAAGTTAATGTTAACTAAGTACCTACCAAAGAGTAATTAATTTTTGAAAATTTATCGTGGGGCAATGTAATGCTTACACTCATTTGACACATGGAAGAAGCGGGTAACTTGTGACAGTTGTGACGTCACATCAGTAAGACGATGTAGTGATAAATTGCGTGCTAAATTATTTTATAAAGAAAAAAAAAGTTAGTAGTTAACAAAAAATCTTGCAATATCGGTTCATAGCATAGCCCTAACACCTACTTCTGGTTACAATTTGAGGTAGTATAAAAAATACTCATACATTAAGCGATAATTCTAAAAGTACGTCGTCGAATTTTCATCATCATCAGTCTATATATACGTCCCACTGCTGGGCACAGACATCCTCTCACGAATTAGTTGGACTGTTCAGGTTGTTATTTTGCAGTTTCTTAATTTTGACAGCCGTTTGTAATATTTCTGATTTACATAATCTTATTCCTATTGCCTTTATCTGTGTGATATAGACTGCTTCTTGCTGTCCTGGTGCTACTTTTGTGGCCTTTTTAATAATTTCTGGTTTTAACCATATTTATGCAGTTTTACCTAACATCTGCTTCGATGACAGGTCCCAAGACACATCTGTCAGTAATAATTGGCATATTTTAAAAATTACTCCAACGGGAGTCTGATTTTATGGGTATCAGCTTCTTTTTAAAGGCTAAAGCTAAAATCGGCAGGGGTATCATCGGCTTTCCACACAAAAAAAAATTACGCTATTTCTGTTTCTTCTTCTGCACCTTTGATAGTAATGTCTGCAGTGTCATTCCACCACTTGTATTGAACTCACGCTTTTAAAGAGCATATCGTTTTGCGTCTTGTAAGTAATTTATGACCTAATAGTAAATATATTTGCTGAAGTATTATTTGAAGTATTGAACGGACTGTGCAACATGCTTTAACTCCATATCTTTTTATCGCCCATATTTTCCTTGCTCAGATTCTTACTATTCATGTCGCTAAAGTAGTATACTATAAAACAATATTTATAAATTGATTGGTTTTATTAATTCAGATTCAAGTATGGCGCCTAGGAAGACAAACCGTTCGTTAGGTAAAATAAAGATTGTTGACCCGCGTATATGTAGGTCTATGGAATTCAACAAGATTCCTTACTCAACTAAAAATAAACTGTACCTACATTTCTGAATTACCTGGTATTTTATTTCAACATCTACACTAAAACCAAAGATTATTCTCAATAATCTTTGACTAAAACCAAGAAACGAATAAGTCAGGTAAGAACTATTCACCTAGAATTTGATAACCTGGAAACTGAAAACTGTAACAGTCATTAACAGACCTAGAATTCCGTGGGGCAAATCGTCTTGACAGCTAGGGACTTCCTATATCGATAAACTCATTTATCGATACTAGTTCTAACTACTAGTGACCGCCCCCAACATTGTGTGTATTTGTAACTTTAATTTTGTTCTGAAGACAAGTATGAAATTCACACGTAGCATCTTTAAAATAATCGGCAGGTTACATATAAATAAGGCGTAATACCGATTGCACTATAAAATTGTTGATACCTATTATCTTAACCTCTTCAGATATTAAATAGACGTAACTTACCTACTTAGACACTAACTATGAAACAATACTTGTCAATCTGTCAACTCTATTTTATTTGAATACAATATTTGAATACATACAAATATTAAGAAACGAAAAAATCTGATAAAACGGTTAAAGTATCAATACTACTCTACGCCGACGTAGCCGCCTCGCTCGACCCCCACTACAACACCTGCGGTGGCGCGCTCGGAGACGGGTAATAATACCTAAAATCGAACTTTTTCCGGGCCGCTACGGACTCTTAAGCTCAGCTCAGGTATCAGTTTGTATTTTTAAGCATTGATTTTGCTCGCAAATCCCCTGACTTTTGAGAATGATGAGAATCAATGCCATTATTGTTTAACAGTTATCTATTCGAATATTGTTCCCAGCCCAGTTACTGTTAAATAGTAGTAAATGAATTTCGTCATAGCTATTTATTTTCCGCTGTCTCCACAAACCTGGTATATATTATATACTATATAATATAAGTGTGGGGTCACGCTGGGGAGGCTGAATTTTAGTGCTTTGAAAGTATTCAGAGAATATTGGTTCCCTATTTTTAAAGTTAAATATTTTACTTTAGTTTCCGATCTGACTGACCATCCTGTGATCATCCTCTCAAAGTAAGCACAAACGTGATTTAAAATAGTAAATTATATGTAAAAATAAATAAAAAAGAGCATTTATTTCAGAAAACTGGTTCCATATTTTGGTAGTAACATTGGCTTTAAATACTATGTTAGGTTAAACTAATGAAATACATAAAAATACTAAAACTAACTAACAGGATTCTTCTTATATGTAGATATTTATTTCTGCCTCTATCGGAAACATATTTGCTTATTCTATAGTTTCCATTATAGATGCCTCCGTCCGGGACTTTATTGGGGATTGTGTTTTTTTGAAGTTAAATATCTTACTTTAGTTTCTTACTGATAACCCCTGTGATCATCCTCAAAGTTAACACAAACGTGATAATAAGCATTTACGTTGGGGTTTTTAATATATGAGTAGTAAGTTATCTATTTCTAGGCATTTCTTTCTTCGAATCTTTTCTGTGCCATCGAAAAGTGTTACCTCTCTGGCAAAAGCATATTCGCCTATAAGATAGTTTCCATTTTAGATGCCTCCGCGACTTTATGGGGATTCACTGGTTTGACCGTGACAGGAACACGGAAATTCTTAGGCGAGTTAATGTCACTGGTATAGATACATATCTAATGAGGCGAAAGATGCGTTGGTATGGTCATGGACATGACTCCTGCGTTTGATACCAGGGGCCAGGGTAACGGAGCGCATCATTCACTGCGATCTACAGAATGAGAAGAGAAAACCAGATTGCTGTTCAAAGATGTGTTGAAACGTCACATGAAGAGGGCCAACTTTGATCCATCCACTTGGGAGGCATTAGCTGATGGCCGATCAGAATGGAGGCAAACTGTGATAACACGCGAGAATGATTGTGAAGCTCGACGCTAAGACCACCAGCGGCCTTACGACTTAATGATCAAAGGGCGGACGATGGATGCAATGTAGTGAAGAAATCATAAGATGGATAAGACTTTTATTAAATTTTGAGTAATATTATTTATAAACATATATGAATGAATGAATGAATGAATGAATGTTTCTTTATTTCAGGCAATAAACCCATTACTACATTACAATATATATGATACAAAGAAATAAAATAAAATAAAAATAAAATCCTTAACAAATACGTACAATTATTTGCGATTCGGGTGCCGATGCGCAGATAACCAATGCAGGAAGATTGCATTTCGGTACAAGTTGTTACTGACCGTCTCAATTAGCACATTATTAGAAATGCGTATTCTTTGCCAGAACGACGCTATTCGATTTCTAATAATGGCATAGAAATCGGGTACCCTGGCGTCAGCAAACATTGCCGATGCACTACAGAATCGAGGCTGTTTGGTGATAATACGTAATGCATCATTGTATTGTACTCTAAGGGTGCTGTAAGCCTTCCGTGTATATTTTGCCCACAGTTGACAGGTATAAAAACTTTGACAATATGATCTAAACAGGACAAGCTTAACATCCTTAGAGCACTTTGCGAATCTGCGTGCCAGCATATTGCTGCGTATAGCCAGGGCCCTACGTTCACGCTCGATATCCAGGTCGTCTTGCATGCTCTCACATAGTATGTGACCTAAGTACTTAAACTGCTTTACAACCCGAACTGACTCACCGTTTAGAAACACCGGCGGCACCCTCTCCGGACCTTTACCATACTTAAAAATAACCATTTCAGTCTTAGCGATATTGTACTTCATGCCATTTTTTAAGGCGAAGTTCTCACAAACCGCCAAGAGTTCACGTAAGGCACTAATCGATGGACTGAGGAGAACCATGTCATCCGCATAACTTAAGTTATTATAACAGACGCCATCAATATGGCAGCCGACACGAGTTCTCCTCAGTTCATCGATCAGATCGTTGATATAGATGTTGAATAGGTCCGGAGAGGTGAGCCCTCCTTGACGGACTCCACACTCTAGTCTATATTCACTAGACTGTGAGTCGCCCCATCTTACGCTGTTTGTTTGGCCCCCGTACCAAAACTTGAGCAACTCGACCATACTATGTGGCACGCCCGCATTCTGTAATTTGCCCCAAAGCACCTTGTAGTTGACAAGGTCAAATGCCCGGCTCAAATCAAGAAAACAGGCGTAGATGGAGGTTTCTCTCTGCACGTAATAGTTAACCGTGTTTTTTAGACACAATATGGCCGAGTCGGTTGAAACACTTTGGCGGAAACCAAACTGAGCGTCGTTAATAACTACATCCCTCATCAATTCGGGTTGCAAAAGCCGCTCCAAAATTTTACTAATTACAGTACCTAAGGATATAGGCCTGTAGTTACCTAAGTTGGATAGGTCACCCGTGCGGTTTTTAGGTATGGGAACCACCACTGTTTTCATCAATCCACTGGGGAGGCAGCCATGTTTAAGGCAAAGGTTAAACAAAATAGCTAGGTTCCTATATATTTCATCGCTGGCATAGACAATGTGCTCGATGCTGAGCCCGTCTTGCCCCGGAGATTTCCCACGTCTCATAGTTTTCACTACGCGAGCTACTTCCTCCGGGGTTATCGTCCAGCTGGTGTCATGTGGCGCCGACTGGGGCTCAGCATCCACCACATTCTCCAGGTGCTGAGGAGTAGCCTTGAAGTGGCTAGCGAATAACTCTGCTATTTCTTTGGTATCGTGTACATTGTTTACACTAGTGGGCAATTTAGGTTTATGATTCATATTTTTGGTTGCCTTCCAGAATTTTCCAAAATTATGAGTACTGTTATGAATAGCCAGGATGTTCATTTTTATAGTCTCTTGGTTAGTTTGGCACCATTTAAGTTTGTTTTTGAAACGCTTCCTGGCATCACGCATCGTTTCAAACAATCTCCCACTATTAGGCCTCCCATTTAAAATCCAATTTTGAAACTCCAACTTTGCCTCTTCATGGCTACTCCTCACGTGGTGATTCCATCCAATTACTGGTTTTTTCTTCCCTCGCACATCAGCACCCCAATCCGCACATTGTTTGGCTCCATTTTGTAAGACGGTAACAATATTGTCATAAAAACTATTAATATACTCTAAAATAACATTTTTATCACACTTGGAAGACTCCTTACATATACATTGACTAGAATATTTCATTAACGACAATTTGGAGTGGCAAAATAAACCATATTTATTTATCTGATGCCTATTCCTATGCCCCCACTTTATTTTACTATTGTATATATATATAAGTATATATAGGTATGCAGTTTCTGTTATACATATATCAGTCAGTACATAATATCTCTATCCTCCAGAGTACATAATTAGTATCTGTAGATTTAGAGAGGGCATTTTCCCTATATAAGTGGATAGTGAAACATAAAATGAATGGACTTAAAATATGTAATATAGAAAAAAATATGATTATTTACTACAATAAAATTACATAACTATTTTGCAATTATGTTCTCTTTTTTAAACCAATTGTAGTCATATCCATATTACGTATATCGTTTGACATAATTTTGACATAATTTGCATCCGTCGTCCGCCCATTAATAATGATATAACCATGTAGGAGGGGTGGTGTGGCACCACATTTGCCGCGAAAATTGTCTACCTATGTCAGTCATCTCAGGGCACTTGCGAAGCTCTCAGCAGTCTCTTAATCCGTATAACAAAATCCGCCCAACCCAACAATAAATTGACCTCAGTACTTACAGTAGAAACATACTCTACCCTATTTGAAATGTATATTTATTGGCTATAAAACGATAATACACTCAGAGGAAATGAAAACGGGTCACTTTCCATGGATATTCCTATACAAAGTGACCCATTTTCATTGCCTCCGAGTGTAGTATGTTTTGGTTTGGTAGATTATGTCATACTTAAATTGAATTACAAAAAGGTAAATCCCAATCCCGGAATTGAAGGCCAATCTCGAAAATCAGTTCCGGAATTGAAAACCATCCGATATTGCAACCCCTAATACGTACGACGTTCGGCCTCCAGTTTTTCAAGAGGGCCAGATGAGGTGTTCAAAAATATCAGACCAACCTTATGCCCCGAATTATAAAGTCTTGTTATTACGAGTATATTACCTTGTCAGTGCACACATTTCGAACTCCACTGTAGGTACTTGTATAACTAAGAGACACTGTAGTTAAATAAAATATTGATGTCAATACGAATTTTCCGACAATTTTACATATTACAAACATAAAACAAAACGAATATACCTAGGCACGCCACGCAGCTGTTGTAATATTGACTGGCTGTGAACTATTAGTCATTCAATATGTACCTAATGTAGGTTTCTATTTTATGTGCTGTAGCAGTTTATTTTGTGAGTAATAAATAATAAAAGTAACTGCTTACACAATCTACAAAGGCAGGTAGGTTAGTAGGTAAAACGAGATATCCAGTATATATTTTATGAAGTCAGCTCTTCCTCTTATCGTCAAAACAAACAAAGCCTTTGAATTCAAACAATGCCGTTTTTTCTGTGGTCGGTCAAAAACAAGCATGTATACTCATAATAATATTATATTCGTAATTCGCCCGGTTGCATCCTGAAAGAGCATGTCATGATTTGTTAGCCCCAATTTGTCAGAAGCTGACTAATTGCTACCGTCTGGAGCATCTTGCGCTGCTGATCCAACTGTCAAACGAGTTGTACTGAGAAATTGCATGCACATGCGGTTGGATTGTTACATCTGTACGACACCCATTTCTGACTTCGACATGTTGTACTGACAAATTGTGGTGAAATCATATAATCTGTAGACCCCATTATCCCAATCTGGGCCGGCTTTTGGGGGGCGACCGGGGCGCCTAGGTGTACAGGGCGCTACACTAAAGGCCGAAACGCACTGAAAGCGGTGGTGGTGCGGCGCGGTGCGTGGCGGAGGCGGTACCGGTTGTAATGTTCGAGCTAATATGAAAGGGTCCGCACAGAATACTGCGGCGGGACGCGGCGCGGCGCGGTATTCTGTGCGGACCCTTTCATATTAGCTCGAACATTACAACCGGTACCGCCTCCGCACCGCACCGCACCGCCACCGCTGTCTGTGCGTTTCAACCTTTAGGGGTACCTAATGCGTGGTATTATTTAGCTTCAGGGCACCTAATGCGTGACTCACCCGGGTGTCTGGATGGCCGGCCCTTCCAGGTACTAGGGTGACTATCCACCAGGACGGGGCATGGTTTGACCTTCTCGAAGGTAGAAGAAGGAGAAGACAATTAAACACCCCGCCATTACCTAATGCACAACTCTCCTGCCATCTTTGAGGAAGAGAATGCCGCTCCCGCTTAGAGCTACAGAGTCATTTAAAAAAGTCCTCTACTATGCCTATTCACAAAGCGCTGCTTGAATCGTCTGATAAAGACGTAGCGTGGCTAGCCGCGCTCCTGCATCGCTTCCTGTTGGTCCATTTTTTTCGTTTCTCGTCGGTTTGCAACCTCGCACAGCTGTGTTATAGGCCCTTAGGCGTAAATTATACAGAGACGGCGGCGGCGTACCTAAGGTGAAGGCGCGGCGCAGGCGTGGAACCGATACGGCACGGACGCGATTAAATTTATATAGATCAACGATTATAGTAACGAAGAGACGTTACGATGAGTCATTATACAGTCTCACTTCGTTGCGATAGCATGTCTTCCTCTTCAGAAGACGAATATTTCATACAGCAACATAAGAAAACGTTTTGAAGCGGCATCATGCCTGCGCTGCCCTTTATAGGCGACGTGCCACGTGAATTAGGTACACTCAAGCGGCACGGCGCAGACACCGCGCCGCTTGAGTTAATTCACCAATTATTTCATTGTATTAAGAGGGCCTACCGCGAAAGGCATTCGAAGTTTCCCCTCTCTGTCATACTTACGAGTTCGTACGTAAGTGCGACAGAGAGGGAAAACTTCGAATGCCGTTCGCGGTAGGCCCTAAGGTCTACAAGGTTTCTCTGCGCGATCGCATCGGAATGAGCGGATCTATCCGCAGCAGAACCAAGGTAACCGATATGGCCCTCCGAATCGCTAAACTTAAGTGGCGACCGCGTACCGGAAGGCGCAGCGTGGGTGATGACCAGCATGGTAAAGGTCGCGGGAGTCCGCTGGATGCGGGTGGCGCAGGACCGCTCATTGTGGCACTCTTCGGCGGTCCAGCAGTGGACGACTTTCGGCTGATATGATGATGATGAAGGTCTACAATAGTTTCAAGCGGCACCATGTCTGCGCCGCGCCTTCACCTTACGCCGTCTCTGTATAATTCACGCCTTAGAGGGACTACACGTATGCCGCGTATGCCAAGAAGATCGCAGGATCAAATCTTGCTCGGAGCAACCTTTTTTTTTCATTTTTCCTTTAATTTTGAAATGTATAATACACGTCCAATTTCACACGGAAAAATCGGACGTGTAGGTATTCCTGCTCTTTAATTAGGAAAGGAACCGGTCAGTGGGTAACCACTCAAAGCATGCACTCTTATTTACTGGCGCTACAAAGCCATCATGGCTTTACAATCCTTAGTGCAATACACAAGGTTACACTTTATCCTACATAATTTATTACAATATAGTAGGTACGTACGCAAACGATTGACTTTAAGGATAAGCGAAGTCACTGGCCGCCGCCAAAACAATAAACAGAATAATCTAAAGTTATCGCCAACGTAATAGATCATGCTTGCTTCCCTAAACAAAACAAGTTTGCCCAACATTGGCCAAATAACACGTCATTCATAACAATTCTCTTGTGCCATTTTTGATTAGAATTTAAAAACACCTACTAACATCACATCATATAGAGGCTGGCGCACATTTGGCGCTGCGCGTGTTTCACTGTGGAAACATTGTCAACCTTGACATATTTAGAATAATGTCCAAAATTCATTAACAGGTCCCGTCTAAATCAGTCCAATGTAGAAATGAAAGAAAAGTATAGATTAAAAAATTCAAATGCTTTATTTTCTCAATTCACAGAGAAAACAATTACTAAAAACAATTTAAAAATATACTTCACACATTTAAACTTAATTTACTAACCGCTTGGCCGCGCAAGGTGGTTAAGTTCGCCTCATTCGGCATTTGTACTCATGAGATCCAATTACAATTTACATAATAACAATGATACTGCATTCAATATATTTAAATCCAAAAAATCATTAAAGCAATAGCGAAATTAAGGCAATTCTGGCATTGTTTCATACACAAATTTCATAGAATACATGTCAATTCTGATTTCATTTAATTTTCAGGGTGATAGCGTCCTAATTATAAACATTGTTTAGGAAATACTGTATATTTTTTTAATCACTGGCTTTGCATCAGGCAGTCTAAACTATTATATTGTACCATCATTGATAAATGCGTTATGTTACTGCTTGTTGTTGTACAAGTCCCAGAGGGTGATGGATCCGTCCAGCCCTCCGGCCGCCATGATATTAGCATTCCAAAAGGAAACCTTTTGAGACGAATAACAGACATCTTGTATGGCTTGCCTGTGCTCTGTCAGCACAACCAAAGGTCTCAAGGAAAACCAGGAGAATATACGGATGTGCCCATCCCATCCGCCTGATGCAAAAACTTTTCCATCCATGCGAGACTGGACTTTATTAATACCAGCATTCTTGATTGTTATGTCGGTCTTGTGGGCCAAGCTTGAGTCTTTTCTCCCTATATTAAAAATCTGTATCACATTAGAGGCATTCCCGACTATGCCTCTTTGCTGCTCAATATTATAGTCCACGGACATGGGACATTCTTTTGTTTGCAACTTGCTGATGCATTGACTAGTGTTGAGATCCCACAGGAGCAGCCAGCCGGCCTCGTAGCCCGCTAGAAGGCAATGCTTGTCACTTGATAACTCAATATACTTCAAACACATTGGATCTCCTAGTTTGGGCGACTCTTCCGGCTCGAGGCATCCAATCTTTTCTCCCGCAAAACTGTAGATGGAAATTTTTGATTCTTTGTCAGGTACGTAGAGTGATTCGAGTTTTGTGTTGGCGTCAAACCTACAGAAGCCTGGGTAGTCTATATCAATGACGGCATCCTCTTTGTACCCAGAGTTAGTGAGGTTGAAAATTTTGTACTTGCCACCTTTTTCTTGGGTGATGAGCTCACTGCTGGTGTGCATAAGATGGAGGATGGGAGCTTGACCAACTTGGATCTTCTGCTGCATGCGGTTTGTCTATAAAAGAAATTATAACCTTATCATCCTCATCCAATTTAGCCAATTGGGACCTGTTACAAAATTGTAACGTAAGTATTAGGTAATTAGGGAACCAACATTAACAGTAAACAAAGATTTATAATAGCAGGGTAGGTAGGTAGTCAAAATGACATTTAACATGAGGTTTAGAACAAACTTATAAATGATTCATCTAAATGAAGACATATATAAAAATAACACGCAAAGTCTAGAACAGATGGCATAGAAATTTGGTTATCTGCGCCGCAAGACAATTTATTTCATTTTTCTGGGTCAGAGAACGGGGGTAGTAAACAAAGGAATGCCGCGCAATACGGAGGCACGCGGCGACAGCCGTATACGTAGTTACACACGCCAAGAACGACGCAAACAGCATCCTTGGGATACAAGATCTCACCTGAAGGTTGTATGCATAAACACAACCATTTTTCGAACCGGCTAGTAACCTCTCCAGACCGCCAGGCAGAAAGCTAAATGCCAGCGAATAAACTGGAATATTGTCAACGTTACGAATAGTATAAACTGAGTCGGGGGGTAACAGTGCCATTTCTGGTCAAGCTCAAACCGAAATACTTGGTCGGAATTTAAAAACAAAATAATAACAAATTAATCAAGCCATCAGTAACTGAACCATAACTACGCACAACACAAAACTGACACAAAAACATAAAAAAAGTTTCAACGTCGGCACTGATTGGTACGTTCAGAACATTAAACGTTGAGTACACTGAAGCTTCTGGATTTGTTACATCTTATATGTGACATGTGCTCCCACATTTTTAATTCTAGAGTAATCCTTTCATTCATATCAAATGTATATTCAAATATAAATTAGTTTCAAAAAAATATATAAATACTAACTACTCGAATAAATATAGGTAAGTTTTTGAACGAATCTTTATGACATTTTTACGGCGGTGCCATGACTATTCGTTAAGCTGTTTTCATACGATCCGACTTGGTCAACAGACACATCAATACCAACTGCATCGCACCGGTAACACAATCGCGTATTTTAGAAAAAAAACTGCTATCTAGTTACACGCAAAGAGAATATAAATAAGAGACGGGACTTCCGACAATGTTTTGGATAACAGTGACATTGTCATTTGATTTTGACATGACAACTCATTCGAACTTTGAAATACCAAAATACCAATAAAAATAAACGCTAGTACGGAAGTAGACTTACCAACCTAACGAACGAGAACGATAGTAGGGTTGTAGTACTTAACGTTATCGATATCGATAATATTAGAACCCAACGTTATCGATATCGATAAATTATGATTAGGGGCGTCGTTGGGCCCACTGCAAATTGCTTTACAAAATCTAAAACTAATCCGATTTAGGTATGAAATAATAAAAGGCGAACAAATATTTCATACAGTTTATTTCACACTTATTTCCAAATCTTAGTATATTAACAAAAACTCACCAATCTGTACACATGTCTTTGCGGGTCGCAATGAATTCTTCTCGAACTAAGAAACCTCGCGCTTATAGGTTTTATCCAAGTACCAACCGTTGTTTATCATAAGTAAATCAATATTGGCGCTTGATATTTCGTTATTAATACTTACGTGTTTTATTTTAAGATAATTATTAATCTAATTTCGTCAAAAGCATTATTTGTTTGACACACACATGTTTTCTCGTGAAGTTATAATATCCATGGTGACCGGCCAAAGTCACCATGACAAAATGACAGACAGAGAAAGAACGGAAGTAGGAGATAGCATGAGTCCACCATAGCAATAGCACAGATAGAAAACTTGTCACTTGTCAGAACTTGTCAGATTTGATCTGAATTTGAGCAGTTGGACGTCATTCATATTTTTGTTCCTAGTTGCGCTACACTGCCACTGGTTAGACGTTCTATAATATTTCAGGCACTGCATGACTATCACAAGACGGCGCGCGAGCTCTATCGATTTTCCTCGCACTATCCGTCTCTCTCTTATTACAAGACTTAGAAAGAGACGTATAGTGCGAGAAAAATCGAGACAGCTCGCGCGCCGTCTTGTGATAGCCGTGCAGCACGGGTATCACAAGACGGCCGCGACATACTCTCGAGCTTTCTCGCGCTATCCATCTCTTTCTTATTAAACCACTTAGAAAGAGACTGATAGTGCGAGAGAGCTCGAGAGTATGTCGCGGCCGTCTTGTGATAGCTGTAATATAATTTTCACTAAACTACAAATTGTAAAGGTTTTTTTTTTATGTAGCAGAGTCCTCTATTTATATACTTTTAGGGAATCGGACTGTACCTCTACATTACTATATACATTGACTGAAACATTTAAAAATCACTTATTTATCGTGGTTGGTGATTATGATGGATGAAATTTTCCCATACATGTCATCATCGTCTACGTATACATCGTCTATATGCTATGCAAATGTAAATTTAAAATGAATCATTTTTAGGCCTTTAAATTAAATACCGCTATTTTCGTAGAGCACTATCGTTCATAACGTTATTTTTCCAAAAATATACTGGGCGCTGTAAAGCGGTATTCATTATAACATTTATAACGTTATTTAACTAGACCAATATTATGTAGTGTAAGTATGCATGTACTTGTTTTGCTTAAGCGAAATAATAACTTCATATAACGTTGTAGGACTTCAAGGCTATCCCTCTTTCGCACTCAGTTTCGCCCGTTCAACTGCGTGGCATATCGGTACTCGTTTTTATTTACTTGCAATGTTAGTAAGTATCTAATCTATCTTAGTTAGTTCATACTACCTACCATAGAGCTGGTCTGAAAATGGAGACTCCATTATGGAGTCGGAAGGCCATAGGATAGGAACTCCTAAACTTATCAAGATAAACCCATCGCGTTTGGGGCAGGACCGTAGCTAGGGGGGCATTAAGAAACTGCCTCACACATATTAGATCAAGGTAAATTTTGACTTGTGCCCTTACCTGTAATTACGGTTGCCCTATCTTAACTTCAACTCTGGCTACGGCCCTGGTTTGGGGTCATTTGTTTTGTCTTAGGAAACACTTCAGTGCAGGATGATTCCCAGGGTCTGAGAATGGGGCGGAAAGGTGGCCATCAGAACTCCTAAACCAAACAAGAGAAACCCATCGAGTTTGAGTTAATTTGTTGGGTCTTGTGAAAAACTCCAGTTCTGGATGATTTCCAGCGCCTGATGATGGAGCTGGAAGGTGGCAATAAGAACTCCTAAACTATACAAGATAAACCCATTGAGTTTGGGCTCATTTGTTTTGTCTTGGCAAACACTCCAGTGTGGGAAGATTCTCAGGGTCTGATAATGGAGCGGGAAGGTGGCTATGGGAACCTTTATGCAGCCTACTCGTTCTGGACCTTTACGCAAAACAGCATAGAGTACACAAAAACTTTAGGCCAGTTGATAAGTTAGGTATTTCCTACGATTGGCATTTTTAACAGACCTTAATAGAAGATGGAGGTAATAGAGGATGGAAATCTAAGGTAACTAAAATATTATAGAAATGAATGTAGCGATTTTGGTATTTACTTAGTCACTTTCAAAAACCATGAATTGGGTGATGATCATGATAACGGATGATCTACGGAACTGCTCAATGACGAAGTGATTTCGTTGAAGTGTCAACTAATGCTTATCAAAGTACAGATTTTGAAGTGGAACTGATGCTGAGGCCAGTGTAGCGCAACTAGGAACAAAAATATGAATGACTTCCAACTGCTCAAATTCAGATCAAATCTGACAAGTTCTGACAAGTGACAAGTTTTCTATCTGTGCTATTGCTATCGTGGACTCATGCTATCTCCTACTTCCGTACTTTCTCTTTCTGTCATTTTGTCATGGTGACTGGTCACCATGGATATTATAACTTCACGAGAAAACATGTGTGTGTCAAACAAACAATGCTTTTGACGAAATTAAATTAATAATTATCTTAAAATAAAACTCGTAAGTATTAATAACGAAATATCAAGCGCCAATATTGATTTACCTATGAAAAACAACGGTTGGTACTTGGATAAAACCTACAAGTGGGAGGTTTCTTAGTTCGAGAATAATTCATTGCGACCCGCAAAGACATGTGTACAGCTTGGTGATTTTTTGTAAATATACTGTGATTTGGAAATAAGTGTGAAATAAACTGTATGAAATATTTGTTCTCCTTTTATTATTTCATACCTAAATCGGATTAGTTTTAGATTTTGTAAAGCAATTTTCTGTTCATGCTGTGGGCCCAACGACGTCCCTAATCATAATTTATCGATATCGATAACGTTAAGTACTACAACCCTACTATCGTCCTCGTTCGTTAGGTTGGTAAGTCTACTTCCGTACTAGCGTTTATTTTTATTGGCATTGTGGTATTTCAAACTAGCTTAATTTCGAATGAGTTGTCATGTCAAAATCAAATGACAATGTCACTGTCATCCAAAATCTTGTTCGAAGTCCCGTCTCTTATTCTTATATTCTCTTTGGCTGAGGCTAGAACGTGATCCTCAACTCCCACATACTTACACTCACAACTCCTCACATATAGATTTCTGTATTTTACTGTACTAATCCTAACCCATTTTACCTTCTATGTAAAGCAGTTTATGTGGTAAGTTGGAAAGGAAATGTACAATATATGTATTGCGTATTTAATTGTTTATTTTATTTTGATATGTGTAATTTAATAAATACACCACTATAATTAAACTAAACTAAAACTAAAATACATCTAAATAAAACTAAAATATATCTAAAAATGGCCCCTGCGGCATGGTACCGAAGTCGCCGGCAGCATTTCCTCGCTGGATCGCCAGGCCGATGCGTTGAGCGAGGAAACTGCCAGCTCTTTGGTCTCCCGTGGCGTCCCTGAGCCTCTTCGACATATCCTTAAAGAGGCTCAGAGCGCCAGGGCCCCACGGACCTAGGGTTTCGACGCCGAATGGAACAAAATTATACTCGGCGCCGAGACCACTGTATTTGCCCACCTTGGCTTTCTCAGCCGCCTCTGCCGCTGCCGCTGCCCTGACGGAGGTTCGGTGGAGATGCGACGGGGCTAGTGTGTCTACACAGGTTGCATCCCACACCAGCACCCGTCCACGGAATCAGAGACACACCGTCCGGTCTCTTGCCATCGTTTCTAGAGATGCCGGTCGGCTCTAGAAGAGCCGGCACACCAACCGACGCAAGAGACCGGCGGATAATGTCATTTAGGGCAGCATGCCTGGAGAAGCGGCCCGCGCTTCGCTGGCAGGACAGACCGCGGTGCCCTAGTCGGTCGACATCGCTTCCGCAGGGGCAACGATGTGGGGCGCAGACCGGGACCCCAAGGCGAATAAAAACTGAAATTTGTAGGTACTGGCTCCAAGCGCACCCATCTCCAAACATAGGCACTTTTTTAGAACCCAACACGGTTCTAAAAAAGTGCCTATGTTTGGAGATGGGTGCGCTTGGAGCCAGTACCCGGCTTCCTTGGAGCTTACAGCCAAAAGTCTGGCTCGCCCCTCAGTGTTCGATTGATTGAGAAGGGAGGATAGGGTCAATTTACAAGCAATGTCGTCCCAGCTCCTTTGAGATTTTTTATGTTCCGGAAAATTTTGCCCGGGACAAGCAACTGACCAAGCATTTTTGGCATCAGCCAGGCCCGAAGTCTCACAGTCTATGCGTAGGATTTTTCCTATGAGACTGGATGAGCTATGGACTGACGACAAAAACGCTGGTAACGCAACACTCGAAATTTTGCGAATATCTATTTTGTTATACATTATTATTTGAAAAAGATTTTAAGTGAAAAAAGTCGGTTGTCCGACAATATTTTGATACAATTCCGTCCCATGCGCTGGAAAGTGTCAACACTTTTTAATTTGTGGCGCTAGTGAGCCGCGCTGCGTTGCACCCCTCCCCCGTACCGCTCGCAACCCTTCAACACTGGCATCTGGCAGTCGACACGACTTGTCAAATCAAGTCAGAATTGAACGAAAGTGGTGCACCATTTTACAAAATTTTCTAGTTTTATGAATGAGAATTCATTAATCTTGCCTGTAAAATGGGTGCCATATGTAAATTATGAAGATTAATTCGTTCGCGGCGTTCACAAATGGCTGTGGATTCGCTATTAAAAACGGGGAAGCACTCGAAATATATATCGTATAGAAAGATTTTGTATCATAGGTTTTTCGTTGGGTTGCTGTTGTTTATAGTGGTGACTTTAGCGTTGACTGTGTTGTTTAATGCTCTGTCGAGCAGTGGGCCGCGGACAGTGGTTCACGAGGCAGTGAGTTTGGACCGGAGTTCAGTGGTAGTGTTGGCGGAAGATGCAGCAACAGCGGACTCCAGGGATGCGAACTGCACATACTGGGAGTGCTTCAACGTGTACCGATGCGGCAGAGGCGGCCACAATAAGATAACAATATACATTTACCCGAGAACGGACTACCACACGCGAGAGGGTCCTATATCAAAGTTTTCTAGAGAATTTTACGTAATTTTAGATACTATAAGACATAGTAAATATTATACAGCGAATCCGAAGGAGGCGTGCTTGCTAATACCTAGTATAGACACTCTAAATCAGCGTAGTTTTCTAAGCAAACAAGTGTCACAGGCTTTTCACACTCTTCCACAGTAAGTACACTATTTTGTAAATATTTAATTAGTTCATTATCCTTGCTCGTGGTACTTCCCTATTTATAAAGTTGGTTGCTTTTAAACACTAACAAGGTACATATTATTTACTTATAGATATCATTATAATATTTAATTTTGGGACTATAGCAGTAACAGTTTCAATAATTAGTAGAATAAAATAATGAACCAATAAATATATAATGTCTAACCTAAACACCATACTTTTGTCATAAAAGTGTTGACTGTAGACAGCAATCAAGTATTTGGGATCAACTATTTTAAACCACTTGAATAATATTTTTCGAGAGATATTTGCATATTAATTATTAAAATATTTATACTAACCAGTTTTTTGCTGCCACCCGCTAATGTTAGGTATAACATTGCATCAAATATTGAACTACAATACTTATTAATTTGTTTTTACTTTAGTGCTTTAGTCTGAATTAACACGAATAATAGTTCACACCAGAACCCTCTATAAGATAAAGGCCTCTTTTAGGGACTGCCTAGTTTCTCTGTCTTGGGCCCTCCAAACCCTTAACCCAGTTGGGCCCCGCTACCCCTACAATATTGTCTGCCCATGCCACTGGCATGCGCCAATGGCCACCTTTCAGAGTAGTGTTGGGTAGGACATCAAATAAAAATGAGTTTGTATGAGTACCTCATTTCCAAAAATGAGGTGGTACAATGTCCTGCTTCAAATGAGGTGAGGTACCAATAAAAAAAAACCATATCTGCAGTAAAAACAAGGTTTTCTCAAGTGTAGTGTATCTGTCCTACGTATGAAGAATTTCAAGATTTTTTACAATCCAAGCTCGGATTCATATTAAGAGGCCCCGCGGACCCTCAGATATCTATTTTGAACAAAATCGGACTGCATTTACAGAATTTCAAGATGGCGGCAATTTTTTTACAATCCAAGCTCGGATTCATATTAAGAGGCCCCGCGGACCTTAAGATATCGATTTTGAACCAAACCGGACTGTATTTGAAGAATTTCAAGATGTCGGCAACTTTTTTACAATACAAGCTCGGATTCATATTAAGAGGCCCCGCGGACCTTCAGATATCGATTTTGAACCAAACCGGACTGTATTTGAAGAATTTCAAGATGGCGGCAACTTTTTTACAATCCATGCTCGGATTCATATTAAGAGGCCCCGCGGACCCTCAGATATCGATTTTGAATAAAATCGCACTGTAATTAAAGAATTTTAAGATGGCGGCACTTCATTTACAATCCAAGCTCGGATTCATAATAAGAGGCCCCGCGGACCCCCAGATATCGATTTTGAACAAAATCGTAGTGTAATTAAAGAATTTCAAGATGGCGGCAACTTTTTTACAATCCAAGCCCGGATGCATATTAAGAGGCCCCGCGGACCCCCAGATATCAATTTTTAACAAAATCGGACTTTAATTAAAGAATTTCAAGATGGCGGCAACTTTTTTACAATCCAAGCTCGAATTCGTGTTAAGAGGACCCTCGGACCCTTAGATATCGATTTTGAACGAAATGGGGCTGTATTTAAAGAACTTCAAGATGGCGGCCTTTTTTACTTTCCCACGGATTTATATTAAAATATATATACTTCGTGTCCCAATCCCAACTCACTTGATCTCACAGCACACCGTACTTTTTTGAGGTCGCGCTCGTTGTCATGTTCGAGTTAACTCCCTCGTCCACGCACTCATTTTCGGTGTGATAGATAAGCGGTGAGACAAATGAAGTTAGGCGCGAGTGGCGAGTTGTGGAGCTCGTTGTCACAGGGTTTGAAGTATTTGAGTTATAAATGTAGAGTGAGTTGATGAACTAGCGAGTGAGGAGTGGGTTGGTACCTCATGTGGAATGAGTTGGTTCATTTTTTCATCGTGAAGTGATGTGACAATTTAATGAAATGAGTATGACAAACGAGTTGCCTCAGGAGTGTTAGATTGAGTTACCCAACACTATTTCAGAGTGTCCATCTTTTTTCCTGGAATCTGGTGACATGACCAGCCCATTTTCATTTCAGTTTCTGGGCATGGCTCAGCGCATCCAATACTTTAGAAGTTTAGATTTTCCCTACTCCATTCCCTTTCTGCTGTATGCGGGTGGTGCAGGACCGCTCACTTTGGCACTCTTTGGGGGAGGCCTCTGTCCAGCAGTGGACGTCTTTCGGCTGATATGATAATGATGATGATGATGAAGTGTATAATAGTCAGTGTAACTGATACAGTAAACAGTTCTCTCCATCTGAAAACCCAGAGCCAGCGACACAAACATGTTTTTCATTTACTTACATAAAATTGCACTATCTAACATTTGCCTTGTCTCATAAACATTGAAGGGGGATTAGAAGGCAGTAATTGGATTACTTAAGATGGTTTGACTTACCTTGGAATGTAGTGTGTAACATAAGGTCAAGTTTACAAACATTATGCAAGGATATTTACATGCCCATATGTAGTCTACATACATGTTATCTTAACATGCTGTTAACTAGGTATTCTTGTTGTGCTAAACTTATGTATCCAATATTACTGAACTGATTCTCTGATTTTTTTTGGGAAACATTGAAATTTATATGGCTTCTTGATTATGTTAGTAATATTGATGAAAATAATAGTTTTCAGAAATCATGGGGTTCAGCATATGAACCCATATAAAAATATGGCATGTTGCTATGTTATTGGATATACCCATTTATTTGAATTTACTAAGCTCATCTCCATATTAATTTTTCAACCGACGAAAAAAACGGAGGAGGTTCTCAAGTCGACGCGTATATATATATATATATATATATATTTTATGTATGACCACGCATAACTTTTTACAGAGTTGTCCGATTTTGATAATTCTTTTTTTATTGGTAAGGGTATATACCCCGAAGTTGGTCCCATATAAATTTGGAAAAAAAAACCAACCTTAAGGGTAGGAAAATAGGGGATGATTGATTTTTCGTCGGTTAAAACTTTGTTTTTAAAGTAAATTATATTAACTGAATACAGTCGTAAAAAAAATTACTGTTGTAAGTATAAAAAACTTGCCGGCCGAGTGCGAGTCGGACTCGCGCATGAAGGATTCCATACCATTATCTATAAAAACGGCAAAAAAATTACATTTGTTGTATGGGAGCCTCCTGTAGCCTATAGTTGGTATTGGTAGTGAGCTAGTGACCCTGCGTACGAAGCCGGAGGACCCAAGTTCGAATCCCGGTAAGGGCATTTATTTGTGTGATGAGTACAAATATTTGTTCCTGAGTCATATTATTATAGTATATATTTATCTATGTAAGTATGTTTATCGTCGTCTAGTACCCATAGTTAGTACAAGCTTTGCTTAGGTCAATTCGTGTAAGATTGTAAAAGAAAAAAAAAACAGTTTTTTAGTATTTGTTGTTATAGCGGCAACAGAAATACATCATCTGTGAAAATGTCAATTGTCTAACTATCACGGTTCATGAGATACAACCTGGTGACAGACGGACAGCGAGCGGAGTCTTAGTAATACGGTCCCGTTTTACTCTTTGAGTACGGAACCCTAAAAAATATTGAATTTTGTTCTGATATTGATTAAATAGTTCACTCCTTTTTTTATGCAAGTGTAGTTAGAAGGGAAAAGAATACAACTTCTCGACAAATATAAAGCAGATGTAGAGCTTTTTCACAAGTATACCTTTTTAAGAGTGTGGCCTATCATTTCCGAAAATTACATTTACAGTACGTGCATGGTTGTGCGGAAAAGAGCACTTTCCGTGCATATGTCGAAACTTTAAAGAGCCATATGTACTGTAAAACGTTGTACGATACACGTGCGAATTGGTAATTCGCAACTCGTGTTTTAATCACCACTCATTGCGAATTTCCTATTTTCTGCACTTGTATCGTAAATAACTATTTCTGAGCATTTGTTGTCACATTTTCCCAATTCTTTATGTTCCCATGGCATTTTGATGAAATTTTATCGGAATTACAATATTACAAAACGAAGTACTAATAATTGATAGGTATGGTAACTGTAAGAAATTTATTACTTAGTGATCCAAAAGGCGGTGTTGTCAATATTATTTATTGTTACAGTTGGAAAAATGGAGAAAACCACCTTATATTTAACATGCTGCCAGGATCAGCACCTAATTATGAGACTGTCCTTGATCTCAATACAGGGAAGGCCATTATAGCGGGCGCCGGGTTTGACACCTGGTCATTTCGATATGGGTTCGATGTAGCAATCCCTGTATACAGCCCTATCGCAGCTAACATAGACAGCTCACAGCCAGATGAGAAGAAATATCTAATATTATCAACGCAACTAAATATCCCAAATGATTACCGGTCTATATTGCAAAATATAGCATCATCATCAAATGACTTAGTACTTTTAGATAGATGTAAAACAGACGATGGTACTGATCACAGTAAACGCTGTGAGTACGTAACGGGTAGGGTGTTCAACTATCCAGAAGTTTTGAAGGATGGAATGTTTTGCCTACTTATTAGGAGTGCAAGACTGTCGCAAGCTGTGCTGATGGATATATTGGCGTCACAGTGTGTTCCTATAATAGTTGCCGATTCTGTTGTAATGCCCTTCAATTCTCACGTGGACTGGAATAAGATCGGCCTGTTCGTGCCTGAGGAGAATTTGAGGAATATCTTGAAGATAGTGCACGCAGTGAGTCGGGAAAGACGAGGGGAGTTGTATTGGCAGCAGAGATGGGTGTACGAGAGGTACTTTTCAAGTGTACAGAAGATTACGATGACTACGCTGGAAATCTTTAATGAGAAGGTGTTCCCGTTGGCAGCTAGGAGTTACGAAGATTGGAACATGCCGGAGCATTTGGTGAGTTTAGTTTTTACTTTCTATTTAGGGATTTTAATTAGATATTTTGGACCATCAACACGTTCTCGCATCTCATCTCTTGGACCAATTTTTAAAACTGATTTTATGAAGTTTAAATCAAACAAAGTTTATGTGGCACATCCAGTTTTTTATGGATTACCATTTCAACATGTTATAGTAGAGTATAATTTATTACTGTGGTCTTCTGGCGTACTGGATAGAATAGCAATAGGAAATTGTTGATTGGCCCATTGATTTGGCGAACTAAGAAACAGTGGGGTGATTTTTCGTATATTGGCACAGCGCCAGAAGCACAGGTTCATGAGGCCTCAGGCAGTTTTTTAAGGCCTTTATTTTTATCTAAAAAAAACCTTTAAACTTTTGGGGGATAACTTGTGGTATTTTTATCTACTCACGACTAATCACGAGTGTCGCGCGAAGGACTCAGATTCTCAGATTGAACGCACTGCCTTCTTCGCGCTTTGCCTCTTATATTATACTCGTATTGTAACGTTTTCAGTATCACCGCCTTCGCGGAGATCTTTAACCAAGTGCCGTGGCCTTCCTTCCTTATGAGGCACCCCTTTATTCGCCTTTTTCAGGCAAGTGGTCGAGATCGTATTCATACGTGAAAATTAACTAAACTCTCGCCAATTATAAAAAGCTGCGCTTATTAGCGTAACGTATAAGCTGGCTTACTCTCATTACACTGTTTCCAGGTTTCATTAAACAATACTATTAGTCTGCATTACTCAGTCATAAATAAAGCCCCAAATCTGGCCGCAAGTATAAATTTCGCAGCAGGCAATTTTGTTTGAAAATACACCGAAACAATTCTCAACACAGTTCGCTAGGGATTTGTATCGGTTTTCGCTGTCAAAAATATTGTAGCCAGTTAGCTCCGGCGCGCAAAACCGACTTTTACAACCGTTTCAACGCAGAGTGGTGTAATTCGATTGCGGTGTGGCAAAATGGTCTCTGATGGGTATAATACGGGTTTTTGTGTGTGGTAAACGGACGTAAGCCTGTGGTAAACGGACGAGAAAATCTTTCATCAGCACTTTCTGAGTTTTTTTACACAGCTGCTCCTATTTTTTTTATTTATGCTGCGTGGCACTTAAGTAAGGTAAACGTCCCATGTGATCGACGGTGCACTAGTGTATGACATGGCCACTTTATGTCTAAGCAATATGGGTTAAATGGGGAATTTTAGAAACGCCTGATTTTTTTTTGGTGATAGAAATAACCTTCCTTAGCACCAGAAAAAAGTTGCAGACTTTTCAGATGCGTCAATTATTTTTGAAAAATATTAACAGTTTCCTCACTTACGTTTTGTGGTTAGGACGGCGAATGAGACAATTTCCTTGATCCGTCTCATATTACATAAAAATATCATAAAAATCCGTGGTAAACTGACACTGGCAATGATATTGACAGCTGCAGCAGCTATATTGGTCATTGCCAGGGTCAGATATTTAAAATATTTTTTGTAATATGAGACGGATCAAGGAAAGTGTCTCATTCGCCGTCCTAATCACAAAACGTAAGTGAGGAAACTGTTTATATTTTTCAAAAATAATTGACGCAGCTGACAAGTCTGCAACTTTTTTCTGGTGCTAAGGACTGTTATTCCTATAACCAAAAAAATAATCAGGCATTTCTAAAATTTTCATCCATTCCCCATTCGAACTAAGATAATTTTTCTACATTCGAATTTTAGCCATGTCACTTTGACATAAAGTGCCCATGTCATAAACTAGTGCACCATCGGCGAATAGACATTCACCTTAGGTGCCCGGAGGTAATTTACTTACTATTGTCATGACTTTAATATTTTATTCATAAAGCAGTAGAAATGTGGGTCCTATACAAGCTAGAAAAAAATTAAGACGCTTGGTGGGTACGGAACCCTAAAACAAAAGCTAATAATAGCCCAACTACCAAGAGAAGGAAAATGAACGGTCATTTTCCCCAAACTCGATAGTTCCGATAGTCGCAGCGTCGAAAGTCGCGCGTACGTGGGCAAACTTGCGAACTGTCTCCCAAAATGTATATTTTAGTCGGCTGAATAACGCCGACTGGATACAAAGTTTGGCTAAGTAGGCCCAAAGTTCACAAACTTCGAATAATGTAGGGTTTTGTGACGCTTCGACTTTTAAAGAATTCATGAACGGAGTGATCTTTCATATCTTTGTGGTGCCGCGAATTTTCGATTACTGTAAATTTTTTTTATTTAATCGTATGGCGTATTTTATATTGTAGGCTTTATCAACATCCAGGTCGCACAGCCAGTCGATCGCGTCACATGTCAGGTTAGTGTAGTGGTCCTCCGGGTCGTCTTTATAGCGTCGCTTTGGGCAGCGCTCCACGATGTGCTGAGTGGTTTGGTCTTCAAGGCCGCAGTCACACATCGGACTTTTGTTTCATCCCCATATGTGCAACATGCCTGCCGTGACCCGTACGGATTCTGTTGAGGCGGCACCAGTATTTCCTCTGAAGCGAGAAGCCCTTCTGTTTCTGAGTTGGGTTTCCTATACGTGGGCAACACTGATCGCCAGTCGCTTCCACCCACTCTTTCTTCCACGCTTGTTCTAGCTGAAACCCGTCCGCTCACAGCTTCCTTGCAGTATCGCTCGTAGGGCGGCGCCATTTGAGTCGTTGCGGTGGTGGATCCGTGAATTCGCGGTGGCATGGCAATTCCGGACGGGCTGTTATTTTTCCGGCTTCCCTCAAGAGCGCATGTTTCCTACGTAAGTGGGGCGGCGCTATGTGCCTAAGCACTGGCAGCCAGTGGGTCGTCGGCGTGGATTTTATTGTGCCGGACACACACCTCATCGCGTCGTTCAGTCTCGTTTCGACTTTTTGCACGTGCGCGCTTTCGCACCAAACAGGCGCGAGCATTCTGCTGCAGAGTACACATTGTTAAATTATTGTATAAGTATCGCGGCGAATGTTGATCCCTATGACAGCTGTCATCTCCGTACAATTTACAACAGTAAATAGAGGATTTAAGATGGAGTCCTAGCGTATACCCAAAAGGGATATAGGTTTATTACCCTGAGTACATTGAGAAGGATCACAATAATACATCCTCGACATCTCATGTATAACCCGCAAGAGTTAACTTGAGACCTCGTTCGTATGACGTAAGTATGCGCTCGAGTCTCAAGTTAACTCTTGCGGGATACTACTTACTTAATATTTTGACAGGTGGTGACTAACACTAAAAGCCTATACGCGCTGAGGGACAGGAGATTTGACATTGTATCTCGTTGCCACTTGTGGTATTGTCTATGCTTAAATCTTTGTCACACAGGTGTGTATGTGTGAGTGAGTCCCTGTATTCTTTCCTTTCTCTATGTTTACAACCTTATAACGCAAAAATTAACCGAGATGACATCTGTGATACTGATAGGGATCAAAATTCGCCGCGATACGTATAGTTTGAAACACAAGTCAGGTCAACGATATCATAGTCCTTATCTTTATCTGATTCTATTGTGCGTCAGGTCTTGTTTGCCGTACCTATTTCCCACCAGACCTAAGATACGTTTTCAGACAAGTGACATAAACGTCGTGGTTTAGCTTGCTTGATTTGTATAAAAACAAAGCTAGTGGATACTGGAGAGCAGCCTCTCAAAATATTGTCTCGCCCGCGCAAGGGTAGGTACTTTTCTTGCGGAAATCGGTATAAATTAAGTTTTCTCAAAACTGATCAGTATGTCAAAAATGTGAACAATTTAGATTAATATATTTTTCTCAAACATTGCAATGAAATGTCGTCATTCCGTGCGTCATAACAGGCTTCAAAGTATCACGTTTCGGGCGGAACAATTTGAGAGAACTAGGAATTTCATACGAAATTGAAGGTCTAGGCCGGGAAGTAATTTATTTTTAATTTTCATTCCACCATTTGTGGCACAGCATACGGCCATGAAAATTAGTTTGATTTGAGGAGTTTTTATTTATTTATTTCATTGCATGTTTGAGAAAATCACTATACACGCCTGGCCGTGAAAAGGGCTTGCCGGCTTCGTATCACTATCCGGCCTCCCTACGGTCGGTCGTCCGTACCTACTCACCCGGCAAGCCCTTCTTTACCGGCGTCTGCAGTAATGTACTATTGATCCTCGTGATGATTCTCTTCCCGAAGAAATGTCGAAATATTACTTGTAGTTTTCACTCAAATGTGCGAATTTCTTTATCGGGTTCAAGAGTGCTCACTTGCAACTTAATTTTGAAGCAGATATCTTCAACCGATTGAGCTGAAATTTTGGATAAAGGTATAGTTTGGATGACAATTCAATATTATGGTACCATCGAGCTGATCTGATGATGGAGACAGGTAGGTGGCCATGGGAATGCATTACTTAACCGACGTAACCCCGTTGAGTTTGGGCTTGTTAAAATCGTCTCAATTAGTAGTTGATGACGGTATTACAGAATAGTACAGTCGGCAATTAAAGCTTGTACCAAAATTTAAATTTTTGACCGAAGCATATTAACTTATATGGTACATAATATAGTGGAGGTTGCCAGAGTTTCCGAGGATGTGTTGTGTTGAGAGTCAGGGAGTGCGTTCGTCTCTAGCTATCGACACAACAAACCCTCAAATCAATAAAAGGGTCGGCAACGCGCTTGTGATTCTTCTAGAATCGTAAGCGTCCATAGGTTATGGTGTCTTCTTACCATCAGGAAGACCGTATGGTTGTTTGCCACCGTCGTAGTATAAAAAAAACTTTTGTGTGTTTCAAATTTCGAAAATTTAATTGAAAACTACTTATTGTAATTGATGATACCATTCCCTGTCATTATCCTGGGTCTGATTGAATGGGAAGGTAAACATAGAAACTCCTATTACGATAAACTCATCATCAACATGACGGGTGTATTGTGTGGTATTTAGTTGGTATAACCACACGATACACCCGTCATGTTGATGATGATAATAATATCTCGAGACGCCAATCTTGTCACTTGGTCTTGCTTGAATATTTTTATTTATTATTATTTTATTTAATGAACGTTTCCACATGCTCGCATAATCGCCCGTGACGTCTTCAAGTAACATAAAATCGGCCATATGGTCGACATTTCACGAACAGCATATTGCGTTTCTCACGCTAAAGTCTAGATAAAGCATCTGTTTATTTATCAACTGGTGTTAGAAAGGAGGGTTTTTTTTTATTTATAATACGATAATAGCGATTATCACCATTAAGCCCCCAGTTGATAATAAAACTCAAACTCACCCGCCTTCCGTCTAACAGTTGCTATTATCGTATGACTAGTTGCCCGCGCGGCTTCGCCCGCGTGTTGCAAAGAACCCAGGCAAACCCGTGGGATAAAATATAGCCTAAAACTATCCAGAAAATCCATTCTACACGCGGGTGAAAGAAATTTTCAAATCCGATAAGCGGTTCCGGAGATTACCTATTACATACAAACTTATACTTGCAATTGTTACTAACAAACTATGGAACCAGTTTTCTGAAATAAATGTTTTTTTTTAACTTATTAAGCTTATTATCTCACAGACTTTACCTCTTTGTAATATAAGTATAGATAAAACAAAGCTGTGTGCTTTTTTTGACGTCATTTGATAGAAATAAACAGATGCTTTAGTCTTTATAGCGTAATATTTTGCTCTGAATATAATAAAAGTCTCTCTAAGTCTGTTATATAAGTTTCTAAGCTGGGGATTATATGCATTATATGATAATACCGCTAAGTATCTCTAAAAGAACCGAGACGGTTCATAAATATCATTTGTTGTAGGTATATTTCTACATTCACAATGGTTTTAGATGAAATGAGAAGAAGTCTAGTCTGAGTCTTCAAACAAAGTATTAAGGGATTTACTATTGTAAGTTGTCTAGGCTAAACCTTCTGACTTAAAGGATAAATCAATCAATGTTAGGTCGACCGCCAATTATTCTATAGGTACCTAAATTTAATCCTACTATCCAAGTAATGTTATGTGTATATGTGTTTTTTGACGAAACCTGCGCTGTGGATATTTAACTTTGTGGATTGCTTTGATTAAGTATGCTTTGAATAAATAAATGTCTAGTAATGTTATACACTCGAAAAGAATGTGAGGACGTTTGGATATTTGTAGAACGTATTTCAATTTCCATTAATATCGCCTATCTATGTATAGGTACATCAGAATAACATATACTGTCCCAAAAGTCACGCGAGATTACAATATTTAGAATTGTAATTTTCACTCGAATCATTAAGTACAGTTTTTTTTTGGTTATGTATGGAGTAGTATATGGGGAAAATAGCCTCCGCGGGTATCCGAACTCTTTTGTTGAAATTTTCAATGACCATTTGGCATACAACATACAAGTTTCTGAATTTCGTTGAAACTGCGCTAAACGGCAAAATATAGGAGTGGGGCGCTTTTTTGACGATTGAACTATCCTCTTAAGGCTTGTACACCCGCTAACGTCCTTGAGTCGTCGTCCGTATGGGCCAGCGCGCAACTGATCGGGCCTGTCGAGCCTCCGCGCTCGCGCATTTTGTAGGTATTTAAACATAGTAATTAAGATAATCATTTTATCTATTCAAACTCTGCGAATTTGTCTATAAATATTTAATAACTTTATTTGAGTACAAAAATTTAATTTAAAATATCTATAGTTTAGTCATAATATTGAATAAACTTTACAAAAAGAGGTAACTTTGGGATTTTTTTCTATCGAGTGAAGTTCATTGTATCGCGTAACTGAATGCGACTTTGACTAGATTAGATCCTTCAGTAATACGTATCTTTTTTTTAGATTTTTGAACCCTATTTTCTACGTCTGAGATTGTTTTAAAAAACTCGAAAACGCTGCCCCTGTTGACTGTCGAGCCTTAAGTGGATGGCAAAAAAAGAAATGGCTAAAAAGATAACCCAATTTACCATTAGATATGTATTTTTAACTCCCGATGCAAAATGAGGGGTGTTATGTTATAAGTTTGACGTGTCTGTGTATCTGTGTCTGTCTGTGGCATCGTAGCTCCTAAACGAAGGACCGTTTTTAATGCGTTTTTTTGTTCGGATGTGTTTGTGTTATCTCACCAATTTTAATTTTAAATATTTTACAATCGGTACCTAGTATCAAAAGGTATCTGACGTTATCTGAACCCAATACGAGTGTATTGTAATATTTATGAGTCTATAACGGTGATGTAGTCAAGTAAATTAAGGCGCTGTCAACACCAAACACGCGCACACTGTCTATTTGTATCGGAGTAAGCGAGAGCGAGTGTTACTTGAGCGGCCAGGTTTTAGACGAAAATAATGAATAAATATTGAAATAAAAAAAAGTGTGAATTATTTGTGAAATACGGTTTAGGTATGAATATGTGGACTTCGTGTTTTTAATTGCAGACCCATACGTCAAAAAAATAAGGACATAGAACCGTTTAAGATGATTTTAAGACCAATCTTTGCAATTATTTTCTATCGAGCCGATTTCATCCAATTATGTTTCGAGTCCGTCTACGGTCTTGGAAATATGATGAATATTAACTTATATATTTTTTGATGTGCTAGAACAAATAGTTTTTCTTATACAACTGCTCAAATAATATCAATTTCAACAAATTTGGTCTTGTCAGCCTCTTAAATGTACCATAGCGAACTATTCATCAGCATATAAACCCCAGAGGTTTCCGCTGGTGTAAAAGATGTATACCAAAATGTACTACTTAAATTATAATGGTCAATAAATTAAAAAAAATATATAGGAAACGAGCCTAGGTATTAAGATTTGTTAAGAAAATTGAACAAATCTTATTACGGAATGATATTCAAAAAAAATACACTCACCTGATTGCCTTGCTGTCATTCCCGCCGCCAGCGATGTCGCTGCAAAAATGTCAAATCATCGATTATCGTGATAGATGAATACTGAACCCCGGATACCCAAATTTCCCGAAGTCATTTGTTATCAGCACCGGCTGCGGTCGCGAGTTTGTTTGCGACATCATATCTCTAATATTTTTTACGAGGACTTTATAAGATTTTGGCTTAGGTGCTTCCATACCGTAGCAAATAGGGACTTTATTACGAAAATCAAAAGTATAATCCAGCATTAAAACAACTCTAGCATTAAAACTTTCATATGATTTCTTTTTCTGATGTTATAATATGCATTTGAAATCTGCACGCGCCGGCACCCACCGAAAACGTTCTATATTAAACTGGCTTATGCTATGACGTCACAACTTATATTCTCGGCGCGTTTACTATGGAGTAAGTCATTAATTTGCAATTATCTCCACAAAATTTGCGTTTAAGTATATTCTTGTCATACAAAAAAATCATTTCTAATTCAATATTCTGTCTCATCATCATCATCATCATATCAGCTGAAAGACGTCCACTGCTGGACATATGCCTCCCCCAAAGAGTGCCAAAATGGCCGGTCCTGCGCCACCCGCATCCAGTGTACTCCCGCGACCTTTACCAGGTCATCAGTCCACCTCGCCTCGCCTTCCGGTACGTGGTCGCCACTCGAGAACATTTCCGCCCCAACGGCCATCGGTTCTACGTGCAATCCCACTGCCACTTAAGTTTAGCGATTCGGCGGGCTATATCGGTTACCTTGATTCTGCTGCGGATAGCCTCATTTCTGATGCGATCACGCAGAGAAACTCCCAACATAGCATATTCTGTCTAACTGTTGTTTTTTGTCACTTTAACATGAGGAAAATACAATCGTTTTTTTTATTTTATTTTTTATTATATTTCTACGTATATGCGCATCGAATGAGTGCAATTTATTCGAAATTGAACCCATGCAAGTTCCCCATTGGTGTGGTCGGTAAAATTACGACATTTTCTTTTAGAATCAATAAGAAGTAGTTACTCATCAGTTTTAGCAGGATAGACACAATATTTTCAAATGCCAGCCTCGCCATCAACCTTAAGGGGATGCATCGATACGTATAAGCCATGTAAGAGACAAGTTTATACCTCGCGCACTAGAAAACGAGATGCAACACTCTGTGGACGGTTTTTGATGAATATTTTTTGTGAAATTGTTATCAAACTTATCATACCTATTTCCTCCTATGAGATTTTGATTAGGAATACCATCATTTTTACTTGATTGAGTCGTTCAATAATGTACTGTTTCTGTAGGCTCAGGTAAAAAGGAGATAAAATACCCAGCATTGGATTTTATTTTATGTATAGAGATCATCATCATATTTTTAGGAGATTGTGTCATTACTAGGGCTTCCAAATACCGGACCTTTCGTGATCCCGGTATTGAAACGGGATTGGTCTTCATCAATCCCGGGATTGGATGGTACAAAAAATTTTTTTATTCAAAATTTCGTTTTCGAACAAGTCTTCTTGTTTCTTTGCACATTTAGTTGATAATCTATTCATCAAAACGATGTTAACAGGTTTAGTGATGTCGCTGTACCCTAATTTGAGAAATGAAAATGTATGCAAGTTTTTTTTTGTGCATATTCAGTGTCCCAGTGCTGTGCTAAGGTTCTTACCGTGATTTCCATGAGTCCCTACTACTGTCCAGTGCTTTTTCTGTCCAATCGGTGAGGAATGCCTCCAGACCGTACCGCCGTCTTTGTCTAGGTCGGGCCGTCTGCGTCGCCCGTTATACCCACTTGGTAGCTATATTATCCCACTTGTCTGAATGCATCCGGCAGACGTGGCTGGTCCAGTCCCACTTGAGCCTGGCAGTTTTTGCACCCGCGTCAGTTATGTTTGTTTTGGAGTCCAGTGTAGTTTCGCACCCGAACCGATCAATCCTTATAACACCTAAAATACCCTCAATGTGGACTTCTGACTCTCTCTGAGCGACCATGTTTGCGCATCGTAGGTTAGGACAGGCAAAATACACATTTCGACAAGTTTCCGCTTCAGTGACACAGCAAGGTTGCCCTTTATTAGCTCCTTCATGGACCAGTAGCTCTTCCAGGCGTTCTTGACTCGGCTCTCAACTGCCTTGTCTTACCTGTTGGCGAAATAGACTAGCTGGCCCAAGTAAATATACTCGTCGAAATATACCCGTCTACTTCGATCCGAAGTTTTGTGCTGTTGGTTAGGCATCACTTGAGTTTGCAAGAATACGAAAAGAACATTGGTATTTAACAAAAAGTTGTTTTAAAGATCTGTGTCGATAACTATGTTTCATCGTATATACTATGAATTAAAAACATAGTTTTCGATGACTTGTTTGTTGTTGAAAAAAGTAACACTGGTTTCAGTTTGGCACCATTTTTTGCAATTCAACGGTCAAGAATCAAATTAAAAATTCAATTCAATTACTTCTGGACTCTTTTACATGACAAAGTTTATAAATATCAAATGTTTATTATTTAGTTTATTTATACCTTATTATGTAGTTGAGATTATAAAATATCTAAAACATTAAGACTACTCACTCAAAATTGAACTCAATAGGCACAGTATTGTTTCTTTGACCGTTTTTCTGCTTGCTGGTTACATCTGCCGTACTTTGGAAAGCACGTCTAGCTGTTGACTTATAAGAATACAATAGGGAATGGATAAAAATTTTAGAAGTGCCTGATTATTTTTTTGGTGATAGGCATAACCTTCCTTAGCACCAGAAAAAAATTGCAGACTTTTCAGCTGCATCAATTATTTTTGAAAAATATAAATAGTATCCTCACTTACGTTTTGGGTTTAGGACGGCGAATGAGACACTTTCCTTGATCCGTCTCATATTACAAAAAATATTTTAACAATAATAATAATAACAAATATAGCTGCTGCAGCTGTCAATATCATTGCTAGTGTCAGTTTACCACGCATTTCTAAGATATTTTTTTGTAATATGAGACGGATCAAGCAAACTGTCTCATTCGCCGTCCTAAACCCAAAATGTAAGTGAGGAAACTGTTTATATTTTTAAAAAATAATTGACGCAGCTTAAAAGTCTGCAACTTTTTTCTGGTGCTAAGGTAGGTTATTCCTATCACCAAAAAAATAATCAGGCAGTTCTATAATTTTCATCCATTCCCAATTGCTGGCTTATACACAAAATGGAAAAGTCTATGTAGATATTCTAGACACAAGCGACTTTTAACTCCGTGGCGCAGCCAAAATTAGTCGTTTTGTTGGATGATATTAAGCTTATTTAGCATATTTTGCTACTTTTTAAGAATACCAGGATCCCGGTATTGTAGTTGTAAATCCCGGGATTGAAAAATGCCCTAAAAAGGCGGGATCCCGGGATTGGAAGCCCTAGTCATTACCCAATTGCAATTCACCATGCATTGACTCGGAAATCGTCATGACAAGTTATTTGGTCAAAATAATTTATTTTTAACGCTTGTCGATGGCGCCTTTTACGATTGCTTAAATGAGATAGGTACTCTCTTTTTTTGAGGATTCACTTTTAAGTGGGGTTTATATTGTCTGGATTTCAAAGAAAGTGTACGCATGTTCGAGATAAGTGCTGTGCATCACTTTTGATTCCGTTCTGGCGTCACTAAACATGATAGCGGCTTTAAAAATTAGTTCCAGTGAGGTTTCATTAAAAGTTCTGTTAAGTGTAAAGTGGTAATTGCATCATTCAAGCATAATTTTCCCTAGTCCTATTTCTTCCCAAGTTTAACATCCTATTACTAAAAATTTGGACAAGAATCGTCCCTCAGATTTATAATACATAGTAAGTATTGAAGTTAATGGAATGTCTTCGAACCGGGTCTGATATCATTTAGGTATTTCTCATGAGGCTCTTCTCGATATTTCTAGTTGGTGGATTTCTTTTCTTCGCATTTTTGCCAGATTGACGATTTCTCTGCGGGGTTGAGTTCGTAATACCTATTTCTTGATAAATATCTGTTAGCGGGCGGACTTGGGAATAGATATTAGGAAATTGAGTTATAAATTTGCCAGATTATTTGTCGGGACGTTGAACAGAGATCGTATGAAATTAGGCGGTGGTTGTCTCTATTCATAATCCTACACTATTAAAAGTCTCACATTTAAATAAAATCAACCTTTGTAGCCGAGCGGTAACGCATGCGACTCTGAAGGTAGTGGGTTCGAAACTGGGTGGGATTTTCAAAAAAACTTACATTTGTACGAAATATCATCTGATATTTAACAGTGGCTTTTCGGTGAAGGAAAACAACATGAGGAAACCGGCCTAATCCCAATAAGTTTAAGGTGTAAATGGTAAAATATATGAAAACACATATCTGGTGAACCCTAAGGCTTTATTATTCATAATAAAATATTGTAATGGAACATTGTAAGGTGACTTTCAACCCACAAGCACAAAGTAAATCTCTCTAGGAAAATAACAGCGAAAAAAGAATGTCTCAAGTATTAGCTATGCTATTTATGTATTTAACGCCCTTGTCTTAACAAACCTTGAGAAATATCAGCAATATGAGAGTTTCTTTGTTTTACCGTCCCAGATTTGTACTTAAATAAATTAAATATTTCGCTTATAATGCTATACCGTTGCTGACCGCTAAATAAAAATATCTTCTGTTTAATATCTTCTTCTATAAATATAAACGTAAAAATCCTGACTGACTCACTCACTTAAATCAACGCCCAGCCCAAACCGTTGAACATAGAAAGCTTTTTTTTCACAATAGGTAGTTTATATAACGTAACTACCCAATACGGAGGGATTTTTGAAAATTCTACCCTCAAGGGGGTAAAAAGGAGGCTGAAAGTTTGTATGGGGATGGAGTAAAATTTTAAGTGAGAGACTTGAAACTTTGTGCATGGACTCCTTATTACAATACAAGAAAAGTAATTTTAGGGTTTTGGAAAAACCCCCACCCCTAAGCGGGTTAAATAGGGGTGCAAAGTTAGTACAATATAAACGAGTTCCACGCGGACGGAGCGAGTCGCGTGCAGAAGCTAGTGTTATATATATGAACATGAACTATTTCATGTTACTCGTTGCCATGGTTACGTCTCCTAGATAACTCTTGAAAACTACGATTTTATAAAGGTTAATTCCACTGGACATGTGTTTTTGTTATTATATTGGTAAACCCATTATATGGTCAGGGATATCCTTAGCATGTTAGGAGTCCAATTTATAATATTTTTTCTAAGAAGTAGGGACACAACTATTGTCTCCTCGCGTACCGGGACAAAATAACAAAAGTCGTTGATTTACTTTCTTAGAAAAACTGAGTGTTTTCCCCGGTCCAATATGTATTATCCCTACACGAAACTGCCGTTTTGTAGGAACCTCGCTCATGTCGCAGTATTTCTCGACGAATTGCGTTTTTTAAGTGCTGTTTATTCATGTGTGTATTCAGCTTTTTCACTCGGAATAGTGAACATAATAGTACAAACTGTATTCATTTGATTTGATTAAAATATAAATCATCGCTGCATAGGTAGTATAAAACTATGCGACGCGAAATAGACGCGACAAAGCAATATTTTAGTATGCGTATCGTTTTTCGCGCTGCGCGAATGGTGGTTTTGTCGATTTAGGTTGCCCAGTGCTGCGTTGCAATTTTATCGATTTAGGTTCGTATAAAATGCTCATTGAATTAGTCGGTTTTCAGTTTCACTCTAAAAATATGTTCACTTTTGTGTCTTATTCCTCAGATCTTTTTAGTTGTGCAGTCTTGAAGTGGTCGTGATGGTCATGTCATGGTCTATTATTGCACCACCGTAGCTCTTGTAATGCGTCGCCATGTGGCTCTGTTTTTGGTGGAGTGAGGGCAATCATTGTTTCTGTCTTCTGTGACGGATTGGATGATCTTTTGCCCTCGACTTTCCCTTGGACCACCAAACGTTCCATATAAATTTCTCGTTACGGATGATGTGTTTTCCTCTGATATAAGTTCTGAAAAAACCGGCCAAGTGCGAGTCGTACTCGCGCACGAAGGGTTCCGTACCATTATCAATAAAAATATTTATTTTATTCTGTTTTTAGTATTTGTTGTTATAGCGGCAACAGAAATACATCATCTGTGAAAATTTCAACTGGAACTATCACGATATCAGTGAGATACAGCCAGACAGACGGACGGACGGACGGACAGCGGAGTCTTAGTAATAGGGTCCCGTTTTACTCTTTGAGGACGGAACCCTAAAAAGTATATACCTAATGATAATGACATGGAGCAAAAGAAAAAGTCTGTGAGGTTCTAGCTTGTAAGTTTCTATGTAGGGAGTAATTTCTAGAATTACCTTGTTTCACCAGTATATATACACGGTGTTCCCGGGAATTTCCGTTAAGTAACTTCGGCATATTGCAGAGTACATTCACAGAAACAAATTAGCACAATTATTTCTTGAAAAAAAAAACCAAAATATATTTTTTTCGCTTTTTGTACCTACAACATAATTTAATGTAGCATTAACGGTTATTGTCTTATTGTAGGTATGTACAAGGGACTTGAAACACATGCAATTTTTTTTTCGATGGGCTATCCAGACCAAGAAAGTTATGAAAGAGTTTCGAGTATATATGTAACTATAGGCTTGCCTAAAAATAAATTATTTAGTCCGTCTAGTTTTTAGGGTTCCGTAGCCAAATGGCAAAAAAGGAACCCTTATAGATTCGTCATGTCTGTCTGTCTGTCTGTCTGTCTGTCCGTCCGTATGTCTCAGCCACTTTTTTCCGAAACTATAAGAGCTATACTGTTGAAATTTGGTAAGTAGATGTACTTATTCTGTGAACCGCATTAAGATTTTCACGCAAAAATTACCCAGACCAAGAAAGTTATGAAAGAGTTTCGAGTATATAACTATAGGCTTGCCTAAAAATAAATTATTTAGTCCGTCTAGTTTTTAGGGTTCCGTAGCCAAATGGCAAAAAAGTAACCCTTATAGATTCGTCATGTCTGTCTGTGTGTCTGTCTGTCCGTCCGTATGTCTCAGCCACTTTTTTCCGAAACTATAAGAGCTATACTGTTGAAACTTGGTAAGTAGATGTACTTATTCTGTGAACCGCATTAAGATTTTCACGCAAAAATAGGAAAAAAAAAATTTACTTTTTCTTTTCAAGATATAAATCATATGCATATATAGACCTTATTTAAATGCGAAAAAAGTTCAGTTTGACATCATTTGTATGCTTAACTTTCGTTACAAAACTGACACTGAGGTTAATTTTTATTTAACAACTCACGCTAATTGGGTACACGAATTTTTAAAAATACCCTTATGTATGCTATAATTTATACGGAAACGAAGTCATGTTCCGAAGCTAGTATATTTATATTGTAAATATATGTCCCGTTTTGCGGAGAACTTCCTCTTCGCTAATCTCTCGACGTCAAGGACACTTGGCCCATTTTTTACCCTCGACGGCACGCGAAAGGAGCAGGTACCTATATTCCCTTAACATTACAATGGAGTTCCATTATTTTCCCAAAAAACGTTTGGCTTTAATTTAATTTGTCTTCTTGTAGTGCTGAAGGCAATTGGTTTTAACATCTGTAGGATCTTAAAATGAAAGCACTCCGTTATTCGATGTGTTCCAATGCGTGAGATTTTTTACTTTTATTAGCAAGACTAGAATTTGTATGTCCGAGAGAAAATATTTATTGCAACACCTTTGACTTGACCTATTTAAACAAAGTAGGTAACTAACATACACTGCAAATTAAATAAAAGCTTGTTAAAACTGTAAGTAACTGTTTTAAAGTTCACAATGTCAAAATATACTAATCCTGCAATGTGCAAGGATAGGGTAGGGCTATTATATTACACATGACACAGAACACATTTCGCTGCCGCAATATTACAAGGTTGTATGTTACATTTTTTCCATAATGTGAGTTATGATTAGTACGTAATTCTGCGTGTCTTTAGCTATATTTTACTGAAACCTGTAACTTAATATCGTCAACTAATAGTCCGAAAATCCCGATGTTACGTGGTTCTATGTTGTGCATATAAAACTAACAAGGGCAACAAGGTTCTATGTTTGTTTGATTGGTATTATTGTATAAGTGGCTATATCATTATATAATATTAATAGTAATTTAATTTATATTGAATTTGATAAGATAACCTTTCACTATTAAAGTGTATTTTATTGCATTTCATGTATAAAAGCAAACCTACTTATAACACTCAGGATAAGCATATAATACCTAACGTGTGATCGATCTCTTTATTAGAGAAACGTGGCCTGTATCGTATCATTTATATAGTTATTTAATAGTGGCATGCTGACACCCATTCTTTATTTGAAAATAAGAAAAAACAGGTACTATGGCATTTAATTTAATTTTGCTTCACAATATTAATATTCGTGTTTGAGAAAGCAAGTTATTTCAAGCAAAAAAAAATTGTTTTTCGCAATGGAGTTCATTATGACGTACGGTACGTATACTCAATCGGTATTTGAATTGAGCTACAAACAGTCTCACACAGAGGAAACATATATAAAAAAAAAAATTAAAACCCCAAAGAACCCGAAGGCAGAATAACGGCAATATTAGTGGTACTCCAAAGATTTTGAAAAAACCCGTTGTAGGAAAGACAAAAATAGATACTATCAAATCAATGTACAGGTGCCACGAGCAGATGTGGAGTACTACGAAACAGTTTTTAACGAATAGAAAGCCAAAATGGAACTCATTAAACATAATACTATATTGAAAAGATCTAAATTAACACCCTGTATACCGCTCGCTAAACTCCGAATCGCTAAACTTAAGTGGCAGTGGGCGGGGCACATTGCACGTAGAACTGATGGCCGTTGGGGCGGAAAGGTTCTCGAGTGGCGACCACGTACCGGAAGGCGCGGCGTTGGTAGGCCTCCCACAAGGTGGACTGATGCCCTGGTAAAGGTCGCGGGAGTCCGCTGGATGCGGGTGGCGCAGGACCGGTCACTTTGGAACTCTTTGGGGGAGGCCTATGTCTGGACATTCCCAGTGGACGTCTTTCGGCTGATATGATGATGATGATGATGATGATGATACCGCTCGCCTGTGGCCTCGGCCTCCAATCACCTGCTCCCTCCGCATTTTTCCAATTTCAATGAATAATTTTTGTACTAAGTACTACGCTAGAGACAAACAAAGTCCTATGTTACTCAACAGAATGTTTACCTAACGGGACCAAAGTTCTATGTAAATAACAAATTGTTTATATTTAATAAATAATTGAATGATTAAGGTGTATTTTTGGCATAAGTATATTTGTGTTTCTACAATTGAGATATTCGTTTATCTACCAGATCTATAACCAGCGAAATATAGTTATACTTATTTTCAAAGCTAATTATCTCCGTTCGATGTTCATGTAACATACAACCTTGTAATATTGCGGCAGCGATTTAATACTGCACATAAGCGCGTGGTGCACTGTACTGCACTGAGTGCTTTATAATTAACTTCGTCGTTCGCCATTGCTGAACATAGTGTCCGGAATAAGCCTTTACATAGACTGTTTCATCCCTTTGAAATAGTCTGTATAAAGGCTTAATACCGGTTTGCAGGCGTGACACACCTTAGAAAATAAAATTGTTAAAAATAAATTGTCCTAAATGGTCGCGTACGGTACAGTAGTTCTCCAATATCTATACAGACAAACTTCCAAAAATTTCTACACATGCGTCTTAAGGGGACGTAGGTTCGTGGTTTTCTCTCCCTCTCACTGAGCATAAGCGTGAGCGAGGTGGAAGTGCGTGTTTGGAAGAGCAGATATCATGTTTTTTATTTTTATTTCTTTGTGCCTTTTAATAAATAAAAAAGTAATAGCTGATTTCCTTCAAACATGACATTGCCGATTTTAAGAACCAATTATAATATGTTTAGCTGTTGTGCATAATTTGTTAGAATTTTTTTAAGTGTATTTTAGACCTATGTTCGTGATTTTTTTCTATCGAGCGAAAGTCAAAAACTCAGGATTCGAATAGCTGATTTCCCTCAAGAAAGGCCTCAAGATTGCTAATTAAATTTAAGGCAGCCGTATTATAATCCAAACAAGAGCTACGATTTTTTAAAAATCCGTTTTCGGAGCTCACGTCGCCTTAAGACAGTAACTTTAACGACTGTGTATAGATATTTTTGAAAGGTTGTCTGTCTGTACAGATATTGGTAACTCTACTGTACCTACGATTTCTGAGAAATTTCCTCGTGGAATGAGATCGCTGCTGCGGTTTTCACGAGTATGGGTTGTTAAGGCGCCGTAGGTTCAGCGAAGTTAAGCGAACAGAGTTTTTGAAACAATATACCTAATGCGTCTGTTTATAACAATATGGTTTCAAAAAAATACGAATAGTAAATCTTGAGGCTTTTCTGCAAGGAGATCAGTGATTCTAAACATGATTAAGCAATTTTCGCTCGATAGAAAAAAATCACGATTATAGGTATAAAATACATTTAAAACATTCGTAACAAATTATGCACAAAAGCTAAACATATTAAAATTGCTTATGAAAATCGTCAATATCATGTTTGAGGGAACTTAGTGATTACTATTTTATTTATTTAAACGTACAAAAAATTAAAATTAAAAATCATGATATACATGATGTCCGCGCTTCCGAACCCGAACACGCACTTCCATCTCGCTCACGCTTATGCTCAGTGAAAGGGAGAGAAGACCATGAACCTAATGGAGCCATAAAGAAAGGAGTGAATACATTTTTAAAGGTTCGGCAACGAGTATGTGACACCCTTGGTGTTGCAAGCGTCCATAGGCTACGGTGACAGCTTACCGTCAGACGTACGTTTGTTTGCCACCGACGTGAAATAAAAAAGCAGAAAGAAAGAAAGAAATAAATATTTGAATAACAATTGCTACAAGTCAGGGTACAATATTTACGAATATTTATTTATATATGTCAAACTATATTTTATACCTTTACTATGTTTTATACAGACATGACGGTAGGCATGATGCCTCATGTTAAAATTGATAACGTAAGGGTTGCTTAATGGATATATAGTAAACCATCAAATTATTGTAATAAAGTATAAATTATAAAATATCATTAAAATTATAAAAAAATATGCACCTTGAAAGTTTAGAAAAAATATGCAATTTTTTATTGTCCAAGAGTAAATTTAAAGCTACCAATAGCATCCTTACGCTTTTATAGAAACAAAATTGTATGACAACTATGTACCCAAACGCAGTATTTCGCGACCGAAACAGCAATTTACTTGATTTTCCATACAACCATTAGTACAAATATCAGGTGTGACGTCATACCTTTGTGACAATTAGTATGAAGCGTTTCGCCTGCCGGCAGCGAGTACCCTGAGAGAAAAAAACGTTTTTTTTGGAAATAATTCAATATCAGGCTAATTATTTGTATACGGCTTATATATGTTATTTAAAAAAAAACTTTTACTATGGAAGTCAATAATTCTATGGACCGGAAGTTAGGAAAAAAAAATAACCCGCAAGCAAAAATGCTATTAGTATTTTTACAATGAATACATGTTTGAGTACACTTTGGAGACTTACTACCTGAATCCAAAAATATATGCGTCAGGAAATAACAGCATTTTAAATTAAATATTAACGACCTTGAGTTAATATTGAATTTCATCTGGCCTATAGAAAGGTTTATTCATTAATAAAAATAAGTGGATTATGCGCGTATCCCAAAAGAACATATATAGACGCAGTCAATTAAAGAAAATCAAGTAAAGAAAGTTTATACCATTTTCGCCTGATTTTTACGGTATTTATAAAGATTACTTTTCATTATTTTTTACCGATGCGGTATCAAATTTAGGTGGATTATTAATGAATATTTAGTCAAATTACCCAACCTATTTTATGGTGTACAAAATGGCTGATATATTGTTGTGTTTTCATAGAGCGAAACCGTAAAGTTCTCAGGGTAGAGGCCAATCTTTGTCTCAAATTGAATGTATTTATGTTCTTTAATTGTAGTTGCTCCAATACAAATATTTGTTCCTCTCCAAAAACTGGTTCGAATGGCATCGTAAAACAATCTTAATCATCATCCCTATTATAAGAAGGAGCAAAAATATATTCATACGAGTAATAAGTATATTTTTTTCCTACGGTTTATCTCAAGACAGTTCTGAGCTCTTTAATCCTATATGCGAGTATGTGCCGGATACAGTCCCGGCCCTCGTTCCAGTCGTTCCTTAAGGCTCAGGTTAGGGTCGGGCGAAAGTCCGATTTTAAGGCCGATTCTAAGGAATAGAATGAACCTACCATAAATTATAAAAAATATATACAATAACCTTCGGTAAAAAAAAAAAAATGGTGTATGTTAACCATGTCAGTTCGCTATTGCTTCTAAATTATAAGTGATAATTCGACAGTTCATACTAAAACATAATTAATTGTTCACGTTTATGAAATAATACCTACTAGTAATATGATCTATATTATTTTGATAAAAAACAATTTTTATTTTTCACGAGTTTCCATGCAACGACGACGTATACAACGACGGTGGCAAACAAGCTTACGGCCTGCCTAATGTCAAGCAGGTACCGTAGCCTATGGATGGTATCGAGCTAACATTACCGAGCGAGTGAGACAACATTTTAAGGGTTACATTCGCCCAGCCGAATCCGACTCGGCTGGGCAGCGTTCGGGAAGCTACGGCACATCTTTTCGTCCAATATTCCGCAGTGTCTCAAGACGAAAGGCTTTGACCAGTGATGAGATATGGCACTGAAACGTGGTCGCTTACAATGGGCCTCATAAGAATGCTCAAAGTCACCCAAAGGGCAATGGAGAGGGCTATGTTGGGAGTTTCTCTGCGTGATCGCATCAGAACCAAGGTAACCGATATAGCCCTCCGAATCGCTAAACTTAAGTGGCGGTGGGCGGGACACATTGCACTTAGAACCGATGGCCGTTGGGGCGGAAAGGTTCTCGAGTGGCGACCACGTACCGGAAGGCGCGGCGTGGGTAGGCCCCCCACAAGGTGGACTGATGATCTGGTATAAAGGTCGCGGGAGTCCGCTGGATGCGGGTGGCGCAGGACCGGCCATTTTGGCACTCTTTGGGGGAGGCCTATGTCCAGCAGTGGGCGTCTTTCGGCTGATATGATGATGATGATGATGATGATGACATTCGCCTCAAACATTTTTAACCATATCTTGACATGTTATAATCATCATAACTTCGAAAGTGACTTATATATAAGGTTGAGGAAGTTTTCTTTTTCTTGTGTCTAACATCATCATCATCATCATATCAGCCGAAAGACGTCCACTGCTGGCCATAGGCCTCCCCCAAAGAGTGCCAAAATGACCGGTCTGGAATGGGCGTGTCATAGTTTAAGGCAATTGTTACTATGGAACCAGTATTCTGAAATAAAGGATTTTTATTTATTTTATAAGGTAATAACTTTGATGAATGTCGAAGACTATCTGCACTGCCCGTTTTACCTTCTACAGGAAAAAATACGAACGAAAGTTAAGAGTTTTGCTAAAACATGTCTTCGTAAAAAGTTATCGGCACCTCTTATTTTAAGGCGAGTACGTCTGCTCAGGGCCCGTTATCAATGGGGTGGTGGATGAATTATTGAAATCGGCTGAACCGAACAGTTCGAAGATTAACATCGCATCCATACTAAGTTTCCCCCTTTTCTGTCGTATAAATAGAGACCATTTCGATATCTTTCAAAGTTAACTAAGAAAAACTAAGAATAGCTTTCCTACTGTTTTTTACTAACGGATTTTTAAAACTCTGAGTCATGGAATGCAGTAACTCACGCAAGATTCATGATCATGTTTCACGTTTTACGTCACACAGTGTACGTGTATTGCATGCATGCTTGTTTTTATTATTTACAACCATTGATTGTCAGGCTGTGTATCCACCGGGGATGTGTGCTTAGCTGTTTCGATATAACTAATACAAGTTATACCTAGATAGCTTTAGCTTGAAAACGGAGTCTACTTTCGATTACGCATAGTAGACTAGAGGTTTCAAATAATTTTATAAGCGACGAGTAGAGTACAAAATGTAGGTATCGTGCATTGTTAGGCTGTAGCGCCATTCATATGTCTAAAGAATAAAATAGAATAAGCGTTTGTTCGTGACAATAAATAAAGCAGAACATGCATGTAAAGAACGACATGACATTCATTTATGACGTGTTCGTTAAGGGCACAGAGTTTAGGTCACGCAGCGGTAAAAAGGTGAAAGGGTAAACGCACTTTACGATGCCGTGTCTATATCGCTGTGTCACGACACGATAATTGTCAGAACGTACATCGTGGTCGATTTTATCACTCGATAGGCACGATAAATCGTCGGCGTCCTTCTACCTGGTTGTGTTAGATAGAGACGATTACGTTTTTGTCACGCAATAAATATTATCAAAGGCGCGGTTTACGCATCTTGTCTCGACAAAGACTTGCAAGCTAGCCTATCCTTACAAGCAACGCTACGTGTGCTACGCCGTTCAATATAGCAGCATTTTTCCGTCTTGAGAAATCGCTCGTAGAGGCATTACTGACTGTGACACATACGTGTGTGTGAGTCATGCATGGGCCTTGAATGGGCTAGAGCCGAGCCAATTCACAAAACTTGCCTCGTTCTAGCTTCTTGCCCCATTTTAACAATGCCCTAAAAACATGGCCATTGCTAGGCTAGTGGAAAACAAAATGGATTGCTTATTCAGCCTTAAATTCCAAGGTACAAATTATTTATAAAATGAAAGTCGAGTACCTACTATAATGCCTCATTATTATCATTGTTGTCTGCTAAATATATTATTAATGGAACCCAGACAGCTGTGCCATCGATACGTATGTTATCGTCGCGACGAGGAATAAGGAACTCCGTAACTAGAACGCGTTATCTTGCCTTAGCTTAGAAGGAGCGCGGTGCGTAAAGCCGAGAAAATTAATGCGTGCCTACCAAGCGATACTAGACCCTCTCTCACTGCCGTAAGAACTTTGCCAAGTATGTTATTAAAGTTGTCGCGTGATAAGCGAGCTCACCAGGTAGGGTTTTGCGATTTTGCATGTCAAGGAGGGAAAGGAGTTCGCAAGCCTTAGTAATGATACCAGGTGACAATGGACTTTGAACTCTAGTGGTTTAACTCAAGAGTAATATTTGTAGGAAAAGTATTTAGATATATATGAGATCGCGGAAGTTATTTCTTGATGTATTATCTTATCTGTCTTTTAAAAAGTGGGCCTTTTCTCCGCGTAATATATTATGTAAGACTTACTTGAACTATTGCAGTGAAATATATTATATTACGACTGTTCGTGAATTATTATACTTTCCATTTGTCTTTTCTTACGATCAGATAAAACCAAACTAATATCGAAGCCATTTTACGAACATGGGTTTGATGGACGTCAATTAATAAATAACTTTGTTTAAAAAGTCGATAAGAAACGAAGTCTATTGCATAATTACAAGAATAAATGCTTATTAGAGTACCTAAGGTTTATTCACAGTTTTTTTGACAGAATTGTAATTAAAAATAATAAGTCCGCCATTATTTTAATTTTATTAATTACTCAATTGCAGGGGTCGGCAACCTTTTAGCAACCAAGGGGCACAAAGGAGGTAACAAAAATTACGCGGACCTCACTTCTTAATTATTTGTGACTTCATCAGACGATTCCAAAATTTTCAGCGACCTTTACATACAGAACAGCCAGGGAGGTTCGCAGGCCGCAAGCAAGGGTCTCGCGGGCCGCATGCGGCCCACGGGCCGCCTGTTGCCGACCCCTGCTCTATTGTATTAATCATGAATGTAATGTTTCTTTCATATGTGTTTTATCAATAAGTACCTGAGGGGCTAGACTAGCTTCGTTCGTGTATCTCTCTCTCTGTCGCTCGAACTTGCAAGTGTGAAATAGAGGGAGATACACGAAGAAGTAAAAAAATATAGACGCAACATTACGAACACTGGGTTTTCCTTACTTCTATCTTCTATCTTCTTTTCTTGGTCTGAGAGTACCTGGATGAAAAGAGAGGAAACGAATTTTCCTATATACCTAGTTAGATCGATTTTTCGCCCCCTTAAGACACGATACCGTAAACCCGGGGTACTTTGGCCCTGGATGGCAACTTTGGATTTCGCGAATTACTTGGTCCTCCGCTTTTTTATGAGTTTAACAATGGTCTGATTACCTTATTTTTAGTGTCAGCTAATTGCTCACGTTGGTACTTTTATTATTTAACATTGCTATGTACTTATGTTTTTTATGCGGGCCAATGTAACCCTTTTTTTTTTTCTTGGGGAAATGCCTTTACGCATCCCACCTAGCCGAGGAACTAGGATGGGTATGACGGGCTCCCGGGAACCCCCCGGACTACCGTCTAAAACCACCAAGGTATGCAATCTCTGCCGTGTAGTAGGGGCGTCATGGGATCGCGAACATTTCACCACGACGCCCCTCGGCAACAGCCGCAGCTGCCCTCACTACTGAGGCAAAAGCCCCCCCTCCCGTCGTAAGCGTGCAGGGCGACACAACACGCTTCCTGACCCGACCAAAGGACCTCTACGCCGGGAGAGGGTGATATTCGGATTCACCCTCTCAGGTCCCCTTGTAACTTTTTATAAAGGTTTTCTCCCTTGCAGCCACAACTCTGCCCCGGCGGCCTGACCGTCGCAGCTCCCGTGCCTAACATGAATCTTCTGATAGCAGAGGATTTGTCAGGGTTACGTGTCCGTTATTTATTATAGATGCAAACGGCAATGGCCTCTCCCTCAAGCCGCACCTGGGGAATCTTGCGATTCCCTGGGCGTATCCCCCCGACCCCCCCGTGTCGGGTTATTGGTAGCACCAGCAAGCGATAACTTAGGGTTCACTAAATTATCACTTGCCGTTGTCTCCAGGGCGCACCGGTCAAGACACTACCCATTCCTGCGGATCAACCGAATCAAGAGGAATCGGTAGAGTCCAGACACTCGAGGAGGTTACCCGACATAGCGCCCCGGGCCAATGTAACCCTCCATTGGGTTAATGTAACCCGAGTTTACGGTAATTATTGCAAATTTCATCGAAAACGTTGGAGTCGTCACAAATATCGCTCAATATAGGATATGATATTAAGACCACCGCCTTTATGGTCTCCATTATAAGTTTTGCTTTCTATTATTTCTTGAAATGCTCAATAATGAGAGTTTTGTTGCAGTGTTCGTGTATGTGTATGAAATGAATTAGCCGGGCAAACGTTCCTAGCAATCCGCATTTTAAAATAGAACAATTGGACAGTGTTATGGAATAGCGAACTAAGCGCTATCGTAAGCGATATATAGGGCAAGTGTTTCATAATGATCGAACGAGCACTGAAAAAATACAGTAAGCCAAGTGAAACAGTTACGTAACGTTATCGTTTGCCAAAAAAACGTTAGCTAATCCACTATAGTATATCCTCACTTTTATGCAAACTGAAGCGCTGCTCTTTAAAGCTTTTCTTTTTATCTTTTGAGTTCGTATTGCTAGGATAGCACATAACGTATATAACACTAGATTTTCTATACGAATGAAGAGGTCAACGAAATCTTCGCACCCTTTGACCTCATTGTCCTTGTATATTTTGTATCTGGTGTAAATTGTACCTGTGTATGAAATAAAATACATACGAAGTCTCAGGATTTTCCTCAAGGCAGCCGAATAAATGCATTAGGCTATATGGATATTTTATGCTAGATAGTCTAAATACCTAGGTAACTTCTGGCTTCTTTCTTACGCATTATTTAGCTATTTTGTAAATCAAATTGACGAAAACATCTCATTTGCCTATTGTAGATATCCTCCGTCACTTTTCCTTATTCAGAATTTCGCCGAAGGCAAATATTCCTACACCACATTGTATTTAATTTTCCCTCCAATATTGTGTTCTCCGTATTTTTTACTTGGTAGCATATTTTATACTATTGTATAACCGTTTGTATCACGATTCTATCGGCTTTCCGATTCCCTATTATCCTTACACGCGTATTGGATTGAACAATCTTGTTTATCGGCTTTTGGAGCTATTGATAGTATTACACTTGGATAAATAGAAAGGAATACATGTCTATTTTCAAGTGCAGATTTATTTGTACCCTTTAATAGAAAGAGGTAGTGGTGGACTCGCTGGATAGATGGTCATCTTTAGAGGTTCAGGTCTTAAGAGGACTGCGACGATACAGAACCAAACCATGGCGCACTGATGGCGTCCACATGACTGCACGCTTGCTCGAATCGAAACATGACCTGAGCGACGCGACTGCCAGGGTTGTCCACACCGATGCCCATTGGGCATCTCTTACTTATTTGAGGAACCTCGACACGAAAGAAGAGATCTGCTGGCAGTGGCTGAATAGGGGAAGCCCAGAATCAAGTACCAGTAGGTACAGTGTTTTAGCGCAGGGTGAAAAAGACCTACGTTTAGCAGTGGATGAATTATGGTTTCTGGATTATTATCAGCTAATGATGATGAGGGAATCGAAGGAGGACGCTCTCAGGTAAATTATACTATACTTCATATTTACTTAATTGCATAATTTACGATATTATTCATATCATTATTTACCACTGTCTCTGACTTAAAAAATTGTTTGAGAGAGGCTTCAGGGTAGTCCCGATATACTTAAAGATCAAGATCTGATGAAACCGACCGTAGGTCAAAAAGGACACAATGCCATTTGTTTCCGTGATTAGTGTTCAGTTCACCTAACAATAATTCATTCTATAAAATATTCTCAACCGCTCTACAGCTGCGATACGCCGGAATTTATATGCCTTAGTTTCAATGCATAATCTCCACTTATATTAAATCTCTAAATTAAAAAAAGAATCAGCCAGTTTGAAACTAAGCTTTGTGTGGTACGAATGTTCTCAGCATCCCATGAACGGGAAAATATGAAACATTTTATATAGGTACATTATTATTCTAGCTGCAACTTAGGATAGTTTTTATGCGACTGCGACAATTAATTCATTTTCCGAAATATATACGACTTAATTTAATTTTTCATTTATTTTTATTGAAATCAAACCCTGCTCCAACTGTCAGCTACAAGAAACGTCAAATTTTCGTCAAAATGGCGGAATTGCTTTGCCTTTCACTTATTAATAATTTAAATCCAGTCTATGATAGACCTTTACGATGCCATACATGCCAAAAGTTAAACTATAAAAAAATATTCGATTGTGATATGAGAACTTATATGCGCAAATGTCGCATTATGGCGTAATTTCAATAAATGGCTCAACGAATTTGAACAATATAATTAACACGAATTTGTTTTTTTTAAAGGCGCTCTATGCGCATTCTGCCAAAGTGCCTGCGGCGCTACCACGAATACCGAAACTCGAAGTTCGTGTAACTGCATCCCTGTCACTCGAGTATTGTTAGTGAGATAGAGATACCCGAATATTTTCGAATTCCGAAGTTCGTGGTTATAGCTCAGGAATCGAAACTACACTGTTAGATGTTTAAAAACATGGAAAACATTGGTGCAGCGGACCCGGCTGTAGGACACTAAATAAAATAATCATAATGTATTTTCTCGAAAAAAGGATGATAGACAAATAATCAACGCAAGAGGTTATATGTATAGGTAATCACTAAGTTCCAAAGTTTTATGTTCTGTCCCTTTTCCACAAAACGCACCTTCATATGAAACGATTGTTTTTTACTATGACGCTCGAGGATCTTGACGTCACAGTCCCCGATCGTTTTCTCACTCTAACAAGCGACATTAAAACGGTTTTGAGATATTTGAATGGGATTTTCGTCATCTTCTATTTATCTATACCTACATATAAATGCCTATGTCCTGACTGACTCACCCGCTCACTCATTAACGCACAGCCGAAACTACTAGAGCTAGAGAGTTGAAATTTACACCAGAACTACCTTTTACAACGTAGGCAACGGATAAGAAGGGAGTTTTGGAAATTCTACCCCTAAAGGGGTCAAATAGGGGTGCAAAGTTTGTATGGGGGAAACTTTATTTTTTGAGCTAGAGACTTAAAATTTTGTTTAAATATTACTTACTAGCTGACCCCGCGAACTTTGTTCCGCCGTACAAAATGCATGAAAAAAAAAACTTATTTTTTCCATTTTTTTAAAGTTATTCTGCTATTCGGGGCGAAGAGAAATCCAAAAAAGTCAACAATCATCAAAATCGGTTCAGCCGTTCTCGAGTTATAAGCAAAGGAACTAACACAACTTTCTTTTATTAATATAGATTAGAATACCAATAAAATACTTACAACGTTTAGAAAAATTCTGCCCCTAAGAGGGTAAACAAGGGGTGCAAATTTTGTATGGGGGAAACTTTATTATTTTAGCAAGAGACTCAATACGGTGTAGACAGCTTACTTATTAGAATACAAATAAAGTACTGTCAGCGTTTTGGAAAATTCAGCCTCTTAGGGGGTTAAAAAGGGTTGCAAAGTTTGTATGAGCGAAACTTCTTTTTGAGATAGAAGCTTACAAGTTTGTAGAAAGATTACTTATTACAATACAAATAAAAAAACAGCGTTTTGGAAAATTCCACCCCTAAAGGGTATGAAAAAGGGGTACAATGTTGGTAAAGGGGATTTTTTTGAGCTTGAATCTCAGACCTTTTTAAAAAGATTACATAATAAAATAAAATACTTTCAGCGTTTTAGAAAATTCCACCCCTTAGGGGTGTATAAGGGGGTGCAACGTTAGTAAATATATTTTTTTAGCAAGCGACAAACCTTTGTTGAAAGATTACTTATTACAATACTTTTAGGAATAAAAGTCACAAAAATCACAAGTAACAATTATAATCGCTTTTTCTACAAATTTACAACAAAATAACAATATTTCAATAAGAGCAACGCTAAAACAATGCAAGCAATCAAGACTGAATGACAAGAAGTGACATTCCAGTGATTCCCGCCTTATATGACAGCTAATGTCAACCGGTCCGTTCAAGGCCTTGTTAAAATCGCAGTCAATGCCGAAGCGCAGATCCGACACGGCCTCTCCTGACAGTGCATCGTCCTCGACTGCATCTTCCGCTCTTCATCACCAACACCCGCAGCAGCCGCTGCACGGAGTCGGCAACACGTGACTCAGCTCCTGATGTTTCTAGCTCGCTGGATTCTGGAGAACCAGCATCAGGGACCAAGGACTCGTCATCTGAAACATAATGACCTTAGTGTCCATACTCACACTTTGTTTGACATTCCTTCCTTTTCAATCTTCATTCTGACATTCTTATTATTCAACAGACAGGCAATTCATACCTTGAAAGTAATGTTCAACATCACTATTGCAATGACACAACTCATTCGTGCATATGTCTCTCATCCAACATTACTTAACCATCATCTCATTCATCATTCTAAACCAGAAATCATTCATCATTGGAAACCAGAAATCATTCATCATTCGAAACCAGAAATCATTCATCATTCGAAACCAGTGATCATTCATCATGTTTTCAAAAACCTTCACTGAGACATCTCTTCATCAGCCAGAGTAGGATTGCCTACTTGGCTGCACATGCATGTATACTGATTGAGATTGGAAACGTTTCCCTTCATCACCCAGGAAGCTGAGAACACAAAGTCTCCTCCTCCGATGTTAACAAGGATCTCACCCACTTGTTAACCTGCTGGTAAACTACGTAACCCTGCACGCACGACAGTTAGATCAAATTTCATTCTCATACACAGGAAAATGACAGTCGCTCCGTCCCAACGCTCGCTCGAAAAGTTACGAAATTACCCTTCTGCATACATGTCTTTAACAAGGCATCCGAAGCGCTTGTTAACCCGCACCATGTATGACGTTAACAGAGGCTAGAGGCGTCCCACTAGCATGTCAACCTGCTTCAGCAAAGTACTTAAAACGTCGACAGTAGCATGTCAACCTGCTCAAACTAAAATGTTAACAAAAGCAGTGCGGGGTTGCTTGTCAACCTGCACACACGTCTACTATCATTAATGCCTTATTGTAATTCGTTTTATCATATACCTACGAGTAGGTCAGTCAGTAAGTAGCAGTAGGTTAGGGTACGGGAGGTAAATTAATTGGCCAAATAAAGACTAGGAGGGTCTGCAAATGAACATTCGTTCTGACTAGAGGGTACGGAGTGGGATTATGATAAACAGAATCACAACTCTCATGAACAACAATGAAAGTAGCGCATGACTCCAACAACTCTCCTCTGCACATCCTCAGATATAAGAACTCGCTCATCAACCGCAGTCTAGAGCGTCCAGGAAAGTTGTGCATGCCTCCGGGCATCGCCATTCTATCAACAGCACCGGACAGCAGGATCGGCTCATCAACCACAGTTCATAGCCTCCAGGAAAGCAGCGCATGAGTCCAGGCACTACTGTCCTCTTCGCCGTACCGCAGTAGCAGCACCAGCAGTACTCGATAAGAACCGCATATCAACCGCAGTTAATCGCGTCCTCTTCTTACAGTAAACAGCCACTGCAAACACAATAAAATCTAATTACCAAGTACAATTGCTCTTACGAACACCACCATTACTAAGTGTCGTTATCTACTGGACTAACGTCGCTACTCCTTGGAAAACACTTCCCATACAGCAAAGAGTACCACCATAATCATCATAAAAACTCTGTATCTGTCATCTTATGTTTAAACCCGATCGGCCCTCACTGACTCATTACTTATGTCATTTTAGCCCATACTGCTGAGCAAACGCTTCCTCCACTGTCATGCATACAAATAAATCCAAGTACCTAAATTATCAAGTCAAAATAAAATCTGGCATGATCTACATCTAGCAGAGTCGTCTAAAATCCATCAAATAGATCAAGTAACCTTTGACAGCCTTGCTACAAATAAAACCACATTCACTCCTTGCTTCAATTGAGCAAAGCAAAACCTTGCTTGGATATGGGGTAGCTCACTTGCTTACCAGTACTAGTAGTACCTACTCAGGCACTACCTAGCCAACAGCATTGATGGTACGACCGACTTACAACGTCATCGCATTCAAAGAGTTAAAGTAGTACACCCCCTTCATACTCCTTCATATATAAGTAGCTCTTGTACCTAAACATTACAGGTAACTATTCAACCGCCGAAAGAGGCGCCCATAGATGTCACGTCCATCTGACATAAGGATATGACCAAGAAGAAGAACTATTTAACCAGCCCGTCATTCAAGGCTGACTAGGATTTACAATTCACTAGATAATTCTCCATGTTACATTTCATGACCAATAATAAAAATCAACAGGGCTTTCTTGTCTCCTATCTATGGTTCAATCATTAAATAACACAACATAGGTTATCTCTAAATCAACTGTGCCTATGCAAGTAACATTCATGCATGAGTGACACAAAAATATACCAATGAGCAAACGCCAGGTTAAATAAATGTATGTGGTAGGCATTTAACCCTTTTCCCAATACTTTAAATACTCGTTGTCCTTAAACACCAAGACCTCTTGAAATAAAACCCTATGCACTGCATTTGCACAATAGTAAAAATTACTGACACCACCTTTTAAATTGATTTGTGAAACATAGGTCCGACGGACTAAACTTTCTGTAAACTTGGAACAAGTTAAATCTGCAACTTCTACAATCATCATCATCATACTAGCCAAAAGACGTCCACTGCTGGACATAGGCCTCCCCCAGAGTGCCCGCGACCCTTACCAGGCCATCACTCCACCTTCATATGAACATCACAAATGTGAAATCAATTTATCAAAACCTTAACTTATTTTTGCCGACTGTACCTTTCCTTGCACATCCATCATCTAATCACTGAGCCCATTCCTGTGAGCCCTAACATGATGATGGGTCTACTATGTGTGACTACCTATGTGTAATCAAAGAGCTGTTATGAGTAGCCTCTGTCTCCCTCATCAGACCAGCCCGACGGCATCATAACATTGCATTGTCAGCTGAAAAGCTCAAATGTTTGACCATTTCATAATTTCAACTTCAAACCAATATGACTTCAAAAAGTTGGCTAAACTTGACCTGCAAGACTTGACCCAAACAAGTCAACATACATAACTACATACATACCTACATGCATACAAGCTAACAAACATTGCAAATTGATTAGATGAAAGCTTGTACACACATAACACTCCTAGATAAAAGTATACGACAGAAGTCTTTCATCCATGTGTCAAACCCGGTGCAATACATGACCTGAAAATCTAGCGGTCATACGTGACATGACTGACTTCTCATTTGTCCCATGAAATTCAAACTTGATACCTAGGGTTGTTGTCAGTTTCTCATCAAACACATCACAACACTCATGACGCTACCTAACTTTAGAATGGAGTTGCACTAATATGTCATCAAAACATTCCATGTACTAATCACAACTTAATATGTGCCACTGAACTACTGACAACTTTTGCAGGTACCTACTAAAGAAATAATGTTACAAAATATGTCCATAGGCTACTACAACTAGAGTAAAGCCTGACACCCAACCATGCACCGTTGTCTCTCGCTGTAATTTAAAACTGAATACAGTGCAGAAAGTTTACCATCTAAGTAGAATGAGCTTCACAGACTTCATTCATACCACAACTTTTGTGTTACTCATACCACAAGTAGATAACTGTCATTTCATTTACCTACTCTTTTCATATTTTCCTCAATTGCATGCCAAACTTTCAACACATAGTATTTAGTTAGGAAACATTTGAAGTTGTATGCTAACATCCCTGAAGCTTCCTGCTGTTGTGTCATCGGAGTGATATTCAACTTACAAATTTGATTGAAAGAATCATCCTCAAAACATGTTAAAAATAATAACCACTGAAGTCACTCACACAACTCAAATGTCATGTAAATTGAAAGTGGCAAAAATACAGTCACTAACTGTTAACTTAACCGCTCATTTTATTTTAATACTTCCACTGCACTTTAAAAACTTAATGCTTTGAAACTGAAATCAATGACTCACATGATGATGCCTGAACGAGCATGTAAATACTAGGGCTACTCTAGGCATTTATATGATTTTGTAGGCACTGTTGCAGTTCTCATCTAAATTGCAATGCTATCTCACTAAGATCACTATTCCACACTAGGACTTTACTAAATCCTATAAGACAGCAGGACATTGCCTCTCAAAACACAAATCAATGCATGATACTTGTATTGATTTAAAAGTTTGTTTAGTACAGTACCTCATAGATCCGTAGGCAGCACTCATCTTTCAACATGAGTCTGACCTGTGTGACTACTTGCCATGGTATCACCACTTGCTTTGTCACTGTGCCAAGTCAGGAGCATCCGCAGCCCAGGAAATGAGGTTGATTGATTCACTTGCTGGAACTGTTGACTCAACTGCTACACACGAGTATGACGACTCGTAGACAGTCTGGCACTGACTGCTTTGGATGTATAGTTGCTAGGCAGCTCCTGTTGCACTTTGTGACATGACTTCCTTGACATCTGACGGCTGACCTGTGGACACTTAGAGATCGCCTCGGGACCAATTATTTATAACACTCCCGATACGTAACCACACCGATTGTAGAGTATTTGTCATCTTTTTTTTTTAACGTTACGTAGATGTTTGAATAGGCTAGTCGTATTGTTTTTGCCTTTCAAACAGAATTTGAGCCAGCAGGCGGCCATTTTCACGACACCGGCGTGTGCGCGGCGATCAATTACAACAATTCCGATCCCTTGCTTTGCTAGACAATGGGATCTAATCAGATTGTCTGAACGTTGCTCTTAGACACATTGTAACCGAGAGTTACATATTTTAAGCGAATACTTCATCTTAAAACACAACAAGTTAGCTAAGCACGCCGTAGGTATTAATGCGTCGTGGGCAAATTAATTACGTTTCTCACTTCTGATTTTAGGAATAAAAGTCACAAAAATCACAAGTAACAATTATAATCGCTTTTTCTACAAATTTACAACAAAATAACAATATTTCAATAAGAGCAACGCTAAAACAATGCAAGCAATCAAGACTGAATGACAAGAAGTGACATTCCAGTGATTCCCGCCTTATATGACAGCTAATGTCAACCGGTCCGTTCAAGGCCTTGTTAAAATCGCAGTCAATGCCGAAGCGCAGATCCGACAATACAAATAAAGAACTTTCAGCGTTTTGGAAAATTCCACCCATAAGGGTGATTAAAACAGGTGAAAATTTGTATGGAGGAAACTTTTTTTTTGAGCTGGAAACTTGAAATTGTGTAGAAAGATTATTTATTAGAATACAAATATATAGGTAAATTACATTCAGTGGTTTGAAAATTTCTACCCGCTAAGAGGGGGATAAAGAGGTGCAATGTTTGTATAGGAAAACTTTTTTTTAGGTAGAAACTTAAAACTCTGTAGAAAGATTAAGTACCTACTTATTAAAATACAAAAAAATACCTACTGCCAGCGTTTTGGAAAATTTCACCCCTTAAGGGGTTAAAAAGGGGTGCAAGGTTCATATGGGAAACACTTTTTTTTAGCTAGAGACTAGATAGTTTGTAGAAAATATACTTACCTATTACAATAAAAAAACCGAGTGTTTTATTTTAAATTTTTCCCTGAAAAGCGTTCAAAGTTTGTATGGAGAGCAAGAAAATTTTAAAGTATGATATTTGTAACTTTGATCTTAGCCTGTTTAGACTACAAAACTTATTTTAGCATTTTTTTGTAATATTTCCCCTAAAGGGTATTATAAGGGTGTTCAAAGTTTGTATGGAGAGCAAGATATTTTTAAAGTAAGGGATTTGTAACTTAGGTTTTAGACTGTTTGCTAAAATACTACAAAACTTAATTCAGCGTTTTTTTAATTCATCGCCTAAGAAGGTTAAAAGGGGGTTCGAACTTTGTATAGAGAGCAAGACATTTTTAAAGTAAGAAATTTGTAACTACGGTTTCAGACTGTTTACTATGAGGGTTCAGAGAGGGTTTTTAGTTTGTATAGAGAGCAAGAGATTTTGAAAGTAAGAGATTTGTCACTTCGGTTTTAGATTGTTTTCTAAAAGACTAAGTACAAAATTAATTTCATTTTTTTTTTTAATTATTTCTTCAACAAACATTCAGACGATAACATGTTATACGCGGACGAAGTCGCGGGCAACAGCTAGTATGAGAATAAATGTAGTTTATTCCAAAATACAATTTTGAAATTTAATGCTAGATAGTCCTCATTCAAGTTTAGTCAAATTTGGCTTTATTTAAATTAGGATCCAGTACATAGTGGGATGCGCGAATAGTAAATGGCATTAGTTGTTCTGTAGCACGCCCTCGCAAACTTGGCCAGGACTGAGATAATGGCCTTAGTGACCTTTGCGCCGTTTTGTATATCCCGTCTCGACCTATTTTACCCGTTTTACACTGAAGTACCTAACTGCTTTGAATGCCTACGAAATTAGATTAACTCGTTGTTTGTTTACAAATTATATTGCAGGTCTTTTGCTTACCTAATGCTCAGTTTGATATAGAAAAACCGGTCAAGTGCGAGTCAGACTCGCGCACCGAGGGTTCCGGACCACCCCGTACAATAGAAACAAGTCCACTATTAAACTGACACTCACTACGTATGTATTCACATACTTAGTGCGTGTCAGTTTATACTAGACATTAAATTTTCAGTGTTGTAACTAAAAATTTACAGTTTTCGCAATTTTTCCTTTATCTGTGCTAGAAGACGTTGCTTACTACCAAATTTAAAAATTCTGAGTTCACGGGCACGGGAAGTACTCTGTAGGTTTTGATTCCCTTGCGAGTTTCGAAAATTTGCGTCATAAACGGCTGTATCTTTTGATTGCGTTGGCTTAGAAGTTTGATTTTTTCACAGCTGCAAGGGACAGCAGACTTGATTATTTGATATACATTTCAGCTTGATACCTCCACGTGTTCCTGAGAAAAAGGGTCTTGACAGACGGACGGACGGAAGGACGGACAATACCTATAAGGGTCATTGTCAGATTTAGGTTCGCGTCTCTTCGGTGGACATTGCCAAAGTTAAGGGCTATAAAGCCTAATTTTTGGTTGAACTCTGAATCCGCATAAACGGCGTTGCCTCTTCTATAATTCTATGTGATAAAAACATATTACATTAAACAGAAGCCCTTAACTATTGACCACCGGAAAGATGATTTTTGTTTTTGTGACTGACAATGACCCATAAGGATCCTATAAGGGTTCCGTTTTTTCCTTTCGAGGTACGGAACCCTAAAAAGTACCATAACATAAATAAATTATCACCATTTTGTTACAGTTTGTGCTAAGAACATGGCCCATAAAAAGGGGGTTGAAAATAACAAGAAAACCCCTACTTTTGGTGGTAGGTATCACTCATCAAATTACAGGTTTAAAACGTGACAGAGGAGACGTCGCGTCACCATGGCTAAAATACTAGCGACAGATAAATGTTGATTGAGTCACGTATATAAAAAAAGCTGTTTATTGTAATAACTATATTACATAGTTGCAATCGTTTACATCAAATTTTTGACTTTTCTGGATGGATTCTATTATAGGATTAGTCACAACCACAATATATATGAACACATGATTAATATGATTACCCGTACTCGTATGTGGGTATCACATTTATACCACGTCAGTAACATCATCATTACTATGTATTTACTATTTGCTTTCCGAAAATTAGGAAGGCTTGTTAACATTTTAGATTTCCTGGCTAGGTATTTATTTATGTAATACTAGCCCCGATGCAGAAGAGTTCGTCCACATTTATTTTGATATTTATTACATGCTTAGATCAAACGACTACAATGTTAGTAATGTTTAATGTAGTTTATTTTCATTGTTATAAAAAGGGCACTTAAAAACTATTGTCTAATTCAAATAATTGTGGTCTCCAACTGCACTTCTTGACTCAATGGCTCGAAGCAGAACCGTGAGCAATATATAGCATTGCCGTGTCGCTTTCCGTAGTAATGGCCCTTTTTTCGCTTGTTGAATTCGTTACCGAAATATATAGTTGAAAAAAAAACGCAAAATTGCTTCTGCTCATAAAAGTGGTATCCTTGTATTCTAATTTTGTTACTGAGGAATATTTTCATGCATAGTGGAACTATTATACAACTAGTATTAAACGGTATTGATTTTTTATCGAAAACATTATTTTCTTACAAATGGGAGAACCTACCAAACTGCTCGGACTAGACGAAAACATATGCATCGGGGCTAGTATTATATCTTCAAATGTCCTCAGAGCAACTGTGCGTTTAATTTAATAATTTCTTAGTATTATATTAAGTTCTGCATTAATTTAACGTAGAGTAGATCTAGTTCAACAGATCAAGAGAGCTGTCAAAAAGAGACATTTTAAACATTACTTTTTAAAGGTGCGTACAGACACTAATACACCTACAGTTTCATCATCATCATCATCATCATCATCATATCAGCCGAAAAACGTCCACTGCTGGACAGGCCTCTCCCAAAGAGTGCCACAATACATTACACACCACACCTACACTGACCTACAGCTTAATAACAAGAAATTTCCCAAATCAACGTCTTCTAGTAATAAAAGTAAACTTACTACCTACAATAGGCATTTACGAGGTCTTTCTAAACGCGCAAAGCATTAACCCGCCTGAGTCCATCGATTGCTTAAGTTCGTTATCCGCGCTCAAGTACTTCTGAAAGTAGGGTGAAGCGCAGGCGAGATCTCGGCTCGCCTCGATAAGATCTTGGACACCTGACGGACGCTGAATTATGAACAGCTTTTATACTTTATATAGCTTTTATACAGTCATAAAATCTCGTTTTAACAGGTTGTTTAACGGCTAAGCGTTAATTCGACGAACGCTTTAATTACGGAACGTTACTCAAGCCGCCGGGTTTTTTAATGATCAGATCAGATCAGTTACAATTTACAACTTATGTGTCTATGTAAATATGGTAGGTACCTACGGTTAGTAATGTCATAATAAGTTTTTGATTTGTTCCTGATTCATCATATTCCTGATTGGTAATGATGATGATGATGATGTCCTCCCAGACGTATCCGTCGACGGCGACATCCTGACTTCCTGATGACAAAATTATTATCTAAGATTGGGAAACTTTACTTGGTCATATTCCTTATCCGACACTTTCCTAACTGGTCATGACCAATCAGGAATATGACGAAACAGCAGGGCTAGCACAACTGACACAACAAGCGCGACGCGAGTCGAAATAATCCACCCGCCTCTTTCTAATTTGCACATTACGAGTGAGACAGGAGTCGCTGAGTCGCGTGCGACACGACTTAGCAGCAAGTTGTGCTAGACGTACAAATCAAGTTTTTGTCAAATATTACATTTTGGTACAGTTTTAATTGCCGACTGTACCTATTGCACAGTCATCAAATATTAAATTGCGAGAGTTCTAATGAGCCCAAACATTACGGGTTTATTTTGTGTAATTGAAGAGTTTCTATGGCCATTAAGTTAAGCAAGATTAAGAAGTACGAGTACCTACGTATGTAGGAGGTTAAAAATGGTGTTAACTTGTTGTTCAAAACTGGTCAATTTGGCTAAGCCATGATGTCAAAGGTCAAAGGAAAACCGCATGGCCCCTGGGGCACGATGTTTCGAACTGGGTTTACCAGGGGTTAATGCAACTTTGGGTTCTAGTTCCAAACTGCAGGCATCACAAATTGCAAGTTTACTGGTTTCTATCCATCGATTCCGTAAGTTCGCCTAGACGCTCGAATACGTCTCGAGGTAGGTGAAGTGCGGGACTTATTGCCGTTGAAGTCCACAAATATCTTGCACACGGCGATTTACTACAGTTTATATAGGTGTAGTAAACCTTTTCCACCGGCCAAAAGTTCTCTGAGTTTGTAATTTAAGTTTAAGTACTTGTACTATTACTTATTCTGTGGTTTAAGTTACAATAAGAACGATTAATCGTAATGTCACAATCAGTCCCTGCGAAGTAGGAACCGTTGTCGGTATTCATTAAATTTCAAACAACTCTCTGAACTTGTGATAACTTCGTAATATTCTAATTGTTAGGCGATGATACTAAATTTTAGGGAAGTAATTAAAATTCTGAAAACATTCATAAGAACCGAGATAATTCATTTTGCGTGATAACTTAACGATATTTAATCATTGTCCGTAACTGGAAAATGCGCACGTGTACATAACACAAAAAAAAAAACTGGAACCATCTCTTTCTAAAATTATGAGTGCCAGTATATTTACGTTTCTAAGAGTGTCCACTAGGACTTTACATGACTGAATACACTTCAAATAGCAAAGTTTAATTGGATGCCGCCGGTGACATCAGCGCTTTTACTCTATAGCTCTATTTGGAATGCCTATAGTGAATGGTACTGTTTTTTTTTCTTCATAGAATGTAGAAGCGTAGGTATTTATTTTATAGTTTAAAAAACAGAGTAACATCAGATTGACCTGCAGGTGCTTTTCCACCGGCGAGCGAACTGAATTGAAATTGCGTACAACGGTAGCGATATCGCCGATAGTATGAAATTTCGCAATCCGCTCCTCCTCGCTTAGTGGAAAACCGTCATTATAGTTAAATACCATGTCATGTCACAACCTACCATTAAACACTTTTGATTAAGGCCCTCTGAATTGACTAATCTAACAATAATATACCAGCTTGGTGGCCCCTAACGTAATGAAATCATTTATTATAATCAAATTTCACTTGAAACGCGAATTGCTTCCCGTAATACCGGCTCGACGATCACGTTATTTCAAACAAGGAAACGGTAATGGTAGTTTCGTGCTCAAAATTGGTCAGTGTCGGTAATCTACGCATCTAAGGAGCCAGTTGACGTGTGACGACGGTTTGATTGCCTCTAGTTGCTTATTAATAGTAGTTTATGCTACTGATACATAATGAGAGGCCTTAAAAAGACGAGTGCGGTTTTATGAAACGAGCGACAGCGAGTTTCATAATAGGATCACACGAGTGTTTTAAGGCCTAATTATGTACAGTTGCATACACTACTTTATCTAAACACATATCATAAGTACTCTAAGATGGGTTCAGAAGCCGTAGGAAAATGACCTGCATTGCTACGAGTGCTGCCTGTAAGTTATCTTTGAAAAAACAAAGTGAGGAAAAAAAAAACTGAAAAAATAAATAAAAAAAAAACAAAGAAGTGAAAAAAAAAATTAAAAACTGAAAAAAAAGTTAAAAAAAGTAAGAAAAACTAAAAAACTGCAAAAAAAGTAAAAAAAAGTGAAAAAAGGAATAAAAGTGAAAAAAAGTAAAAAAAAATGTTTAAAAAATTAGAAAAATGGATATTTATTGACAAAAATGTAAAGTTAGATACAATATAAATTAAAAAATATGTAGGTACACTAAAACTAAAACAAAATGAATGCTAAACTAATATATTCCCGGGACGGCAGGTTCCTGGCGCAAATGTGCCCAATAATCAAATTCATGTGACATATTATAATTCTAATTTTGACATTTTGTTACTCATACCTAAATATTGTTATGTTATACTAGTTGAATAATCAAATTCATTTGACATATTATAATTCTATTTTTGACATGTACATTTTTATATTTTATGAATTAATGATTATGAGTATGAGTATGAGTATGCTGGCCGCGTTACCCCGCTGCACCGCCAACGATATGTGCTGCACCAGATACGAGCCGGACCTGGGATCGCGACCTCTCTCCCGCAATCGTTGTCCTAATTTTTTAATGAAAGTTTTTGCCTCGGAGCACCAGGGGCCACTCGTCTCCACAGCAACCGGGACGAAGTCATACACTGGTTCCAAATTTGAGTATTTTGAATGCTTAAGTTTTGCTGCGCATTCGGCGGCCGCTCCAGCCTCGCGTAACCGTGTGGTTGAGGTGCGATGTAGCAAACGTGCTTACACACGTTGCATCCCAAATCAGACTTTAAAAAATTAAAAAAAAAGTCAAAAAAGATTAAAAAGTTAAAAAAAAGTTAGAAAAAGAAAAAAAGTAAAAAAAATGCAAAAAAGTAAAAAAAGGTAAAAAAAAAAGTGGAAAAAGTGAAAAACGTAAAAAAGAAAGTTAAAAAAAAGTTAAAAAAAAAGTTCAAAAAGTAATAAAAAGTGAAAAAGAAAAAGAAATAAAAAAAAAATTAAAAAGTAAAATTAAAAATCATAATAAATTGACGTTTCGTATCGATAACTGTTTCAATATCTATAGATACTAGAAGAGAGACCCACTTGAGTATTGACAGGTGTTCCAAATTTAAACTCATAACGATACCAAAATCTGTACTGTAATAACTAATAACATTACAGTACAGATTTTAGCTACTACCACAGACAAGAAAGTTGTCATAGTAAAATTGGTTGTAATAATGCTGGTCATTACCGACGGTTTCTGAACGCATTTTAGAGCACTAATGATATGTGCGTAGATAAATATTAATAAAGTACCTACATTTGGCCTGCTAGTTTGTAATAGTATTTTATGCAACTGTTGTATAAAAAGGGTCTTAAAAAGCGAGTGGCGTGGGTCGCAATTACAGACGCCACGAGCGTTTTTAGACCAGTTATACACCGTTGCATACAATACTTTTTCTACGACAAATTTTAAATAAATAGCAGACTACAGAATAGTTAAACTATTCAGGCTGCAAGTTTTCTATTCGTTCTTTTGCTACTCACGCAATTTCTTCAGGAGTGCAGTTATTAATTTATTCTACCATTTATAAAAAGGAACGTACACTTTTGTCGTCACAAACACGAATAAAATCCTAATAGTTTAGGACTAATAGTTTATCTTCTTTCGTCTTTTCATTTTGAACTGTATTTTGGTGGGAAATCGTAAATGTGACACCTCCTGCTTATGGTTTGTTTTGTTTTTAATTTGTTTGCACTTGTTATCCGAACCAAACCGAATCCGGACCCGGACCGAATTCGAACTGTTTATTTTTATAAATAATACCAAGAAATTATAAAACATGTAATTTAACACACAATAGATGATGATTTATTATTATTGTAGTAAATAATTTATAATATACAAACATTAAATCGTAAATAAATACTTTTATTTCGAAATATTTGTTTATGGCACCACTGCAATATAGCGGCCGATTTAAAAAAAGTTAAACAGTGCTTTTTTGAAAAATGTATGAACCAAAAAAGTACGCTAAACAATGCGGTTTTGGGGCATAGAGCTTAGAGTTTTTCGACGACTGGTGGTGGTGAGTGGTGTCATTGTTTTTGAGCTACAGCCTATATAAATGACAGATAACGGTACAGGAGTAGAAACAATTAATTATAATCGCACAACTTATAAATTCTATCCCCTTTTGACCGGGTGTGTAATGTTCAGTATAAAAACAATTTCTATAATTTTATCACTACATAGTATAAAACAAAGTCGCTTCCCGCTGTCTGTCCATAGTCGCACTGAGAAACGGGTCGAGATTCTGTTTGAGTGTGCGTGCGGCGACGTATAGATAGTAGGTATAGCGCACACATACAAGCCGCGCGCGGTGCGTTTGTAGGAAGATAACATACTTTGCTGTATTTATACTATGGTCTGTCTGTCCCTATGTATGCTTAGATCTTTAAAACTACGCAACGGATTTTGATGCGGTTTTTTAAATAGATAGAGTGATTCAAAAGGTTAATATGTATAATACATGCATGCATTATACATATAAACCCGTGCGAAGCTGGGGCGGGTCGCTAGTTTTCCATATAAACGTTTATCATAATTTTTATGTGTTTAAGTGATTAAGTTACATAAAAAGAAATTATATAATAATGATCAGTTTTCATAATATTCCAATGCATAAAAACAAATATCATAATTTTATATGAAATTATGATATTCGTTTTTATATGCTGTAAAACGTTTTAGCAAAAGTTGTTATGTTATATGAGTTTTATATAAGTTGAAAAGTCATGATAATAGTTTTTATAGTAATCGTTGATTATGTGTTTCGAACGTATGTTACGAGAAAATTATATAAAAAGTTTTTATGACGATTGAATCGCTCCCCTTTTAACCCCCTCTGGGAATGATTTCAGGGATTAAGCGTCATTAACTTTTTCACCTACACTTTTTCCGTCTTTCTGATCTTTTTACGAACTTTCAAATTAATTTATTTTAAAAATGTGTCTGTTTAGACCATTTAAAATCTATAGGATCAGGATGATATAGATTTCACCGGTGGTTAACCAGCCGTTATAGTAGCTCTAGTATTTATAAGTTTTATCGATTCATATACGTTTTCGAGCGCGTTTGCGTTTTGTTTCTGTTAAATAAAAGACTAGGTGTCGTTTCTTTAGATGATCGTTTAATAATCTACCCGACAAAGTCGTTTTATAAGTCTACCCTGCAAATCATACAATACACAACACCTCCACGGTTATTCCAAAGAAATTTAATCTTTAGACCGAAAATACAACATACGAAATAGTCTAGGTGAATGGTAGGTAGCTACAACTACCGTTACCCCGCTGACTTATTTTAGGTTCGGTATTAAGTATGCCAAATGAAACATAAATATTAACAAAACTTACAACTATGAACTTGTATGGTTACCTACCTGATATCTTAGTCGACATTAGTCTATAATTAAAACAATTTCGTAAGAAGGTACCAGGTGCAGAAATTAATCACTAACTAGGTACCTACTACACCTCCCACTCGATTAGTTTACCTCACTACAAAATATCTAAGTAATAATTACCCATCGCCTTATATGCTTGGGTGAAAAAAAAAATATACTTATAAAAAAAAGAACAACTAGTATTAGTACACCTTAGCCATTGGCATACGAGAAACAAATAACAAAATAATTAATAATTAGGTACAGGTTCAAACAACAAAACCTTTTGTATTTGTTTATATGTAACAAACGGAAAGTTATATAAGATTAAAGTTGCTAGTATCTTATAGATAAGTAGAGTCTGTCTAATGAAAGTAGAGACTAGAAAGTAGCGGCAAATTTAAAAAATCGACGTATTGCAACACCGAGTATAGTGCGAAAGAACGATAATGATACTTGAACAAAAATTATAATTGTTTTACTACTTAGTGTAGCCACGTCTATACAGATTAGTTTCAAAATTGCCCAAATTGTTGGTAAGATAATATCCCAAATCCCAGTATAGTGTATATGACCTAAAAACTTGATCCCATTCAAGTTGTTGCAACCATCTAACAGTAAAATAAAAGACCTTTAGACAGATTACAAATTAAGTAATTAGATGCTTATAATCTATAATGTGTCTAAGAAAAGGTGTTTTTTTAGAAAGTGAGGCTAACTTCATGGGTCTCGCTTTATGTAATTCCATTTGCACATTTTTGTGAGGTTATAGCGGAAAAAGTACAGGTTATATGAAATAAAACTTTAACTTCGTTTTACAAGATAAGTTTATTATCAAGTTCAAAAGGTGTACACCTTAGGTACAAGTGTACATAATTTCTTAAATTACATAGGATTCACTGTCTTATTGTATATTTAAGAAGAATAATTAAATTCACTCTCTAAAATCTCAACTTCCATTGAATCCTCCGAAGTGGTCGAGCTGCTACTTCCCACACTAATAATAAATTTATCTATCATGTCTTCTTTGATGTTGTCCCTGTCTTTATATTGGTTTTCAACGTTAATGACGTGATTGATCATTTTATTCCAATCATCTGCTGTTATGCTTGCAAAAGACTCATGGATCAGTTTTTCTGTGTCTTGTGCAGATAACCCTATGTTCTTCTTGGCAATTTTCCTTTTTGCTAGACTCCATATTAGCTCGATAGGATTCAAATCGCAGTGGTATGGAGGCAGCCGTAAAACTTCATGGCCATGTTGCTGAAGTATGTGATTGGCTTCATACACTGGCTCTGGCTTGTATTTGTCAACAAGTACTAACAATTCATCTTTCTTGTGATATTCTTCATAGTGAATATTATTAGCTGTAAGCCACTCTTTGATTTTGGGCTTATTTGTTTGAGTTGTTGGGGCTTTATTCTTTACAACACTGTGGTAACTGGCATTATCCATAATAACCACACTAGGTTTGTCTAAATTTGGTATGAGTTTTTCTTCTAACCATTTATTGAAGTTGCCGGCGTTCATGTCATGGTGGTAATCAGCCAGTTTAGATTTTGTGCTGAAAACTAGAAGAGCATTTGGGACAAAACCATTTTCATGCCCAGCGTGCACAACAATGTGTCTTTTTCCAGACGAAATGCTTTCAACTGCACCACTTGTTCCCGGCCCTCGCCAGGATTTTTTAGGTTTGTAGTTTTTGTGGACATAGGTTTCATCCAAATACACAATTTGTTTTCCTGCTGCACGTTTCTCTGCAATCTCCCGAAGAAATCTATGCCTCCATGCAGCAATGTCGTAGCGTTCCATTAGAACATATCGTTCATTCTTGTTTTTTTGAAACTCATACCCGTTTGCTTTCAAAATCCGCCTTAGTGTTTCAATGCAGCCAAGGAAATTTATGCTAGTCCGCAACTCTACCAGGAGGCTCCGCAGTGTTGGTACTTCCTTTTTGACAGTATAAAATTCAGTAATTTTATTTTTAATAGTGTTTATGTCGAAGCTATCTAAATTTGACACCGTAGGCTTATGGGGCCTCTTTTTGCCTGGGGTATTCCAAACATTATTATTGATTCCACCTTCATATTTTATTCTCTTGAGGGTAGTGACACTAACTTCTGCAACAAACAAAATGAAAGTATGTGGTTACATAGATGACTTTTTTAGACTAGCAGGTTGTGCCACTCATTATAAAAACCTGAAAGTACCAGGTTTGAATTCCCATAAGGGCATTTATTTATGCGATGAGCACACACATTTGTTCGTAAGTGTTAAATGTTCTCTATGTAATTAACTTGTGTAGGTATAACTTTGTTTAATATTCACAGTAAACACTTTGCTTAGATTAAGATTAAGTCGAATTGTCCAAGATTGTTCATGGAAATAATTACCGGTAAGAGACGACAATTCTTCAAGGTATTGATTTTGATTCCTTATACACGAATCTTGCTCCAGGTCTTTCAAGCTCTGAACGGCATTCTGAATTTCCTCCACACCTTCGACAAGCTCCATATTACCCGCTGAAAGAAAAACAATGACAATACGTAAGTATTTAGGAAACAGTTGCTTTCTTAGATATGTTGCAAATAAAGTATCAAAACTTATCATGGGTACTAACCTACGAAATCCGATATCGTACGTAAGTACGCTGCTTTCTTATCGAAAATCTCTTCCCGCTCGTCTCGTTTTTCTTTGTATTTACCAATCATGGTAAAAAGTAACTGACGCGTATTACTTTTAATACTTTTGTTCATAATTAACACCAAAAACGTTAAAGAAAAACGCAATATTTTTTCCAAATGACACTAGTGACACGACAGTAAAGTGACATTTGACGTAATTGACATTTGAATTGTAGTTGCCATTTAAAAAGTTTATAATAAATCGCAGTCTCAACTTTCATTAGACAGACTCTACCTAATATATAATTAAGAAAAGGAACAATTAAAAACTGTAACAATTCGCAAAAAAAAAAAAAATGTAAGTACTACTTACAAATAGTGATAGGTACCTACGGCAAACAAAATTTAATTGTTTTTACTTCAAATGAAACACTTCCTCGAACCCATATCGAATTGGAGGATTTCGAGGTCTAGAAGGATATCTGGGGGGCTGCGGCTGGTTGGACGGCAGCGCATCAGCCCCGTCCCCGCCAGCGCCACCGCGCCCGCCCGGGCTGCTCGGGCCAGCGGTTCCCGACTGTACCACGCCACTCGGGAAAAGTAACAAATTATTTCCTGAACGCCGTTTTAATTGGTCAACATGACGATGGTTGGTTTCTCCCGTGACAGCTTCTACCGCGTAATCTGTGCTACCTAAACTCTTTTTGATAGTACCTTCAAGCCATTTCTCCGAATGCCTAGAACTATAATTCCTATACCAAACCAAGTCGCCCGCTTGGAAACCGCGGTGCGCACCGCCGGCTGCGCGTTGTTGTCGAACCTGCGTCTCCCGCGCGCGCGCCCCTCTATCTGGTTTTAAACAATCCAGCCGTGTGCGCAAACTTCTACCCTGTAAAATGTTGGCTGGACTGTCCCCCGTCGTACTATGCGCCGTATTTCTATAAATTAGTAGGAATCTACTCAGAGCTATTTCCGAATCGAGATGCTGTTTTTGCGCTTTAAGTAAAACGTGTTTACATATTTTTACAGCGCTCTCCGCAGCCCCGTTAGACGAGGGGTGGTAAGGAGCTGAAAATATATGTTCCACGCCGTTACTCTTAACAAAATTTTGAAATTCCTGACTAGAGAACGGGGGCCCATTATCCGACACCACCTGTTTAGGTATTCCAAACCTTGCCCATATTTCTCGCAACTTAGCGACGACAGCGGACGCTGTCGTACTCGCCATTTTAATAGCCTCAATCCACTTGGAGCATGAATCTACCATTACCAGGTACATCGTTCCTGCAATCGGTCCCAAGAAATCTAGGTGTAACCTGGTCCACGGGCGCTCCGGCCACGGCCAGGCGCGCGGCGCGTGCGCGGGCGGCGCGCCGGCCGTCGCCGCGCACACGGCGCACGCGCCGCACGTTCGCTCGATCGCTTCATCGATGCCCGGGAACCAGGCGTAACTCCTTGCTAATGATTTGGTTTTTACTACGCCCATGTGAGTTTCATGAAGCTCCTTTATAACCTTGTCTTGACAACCCGCCGGAATTACTACGCGGTGTCCCCACATGATGCACCCGAGTTCCAAATAAAGCTCCCGCCTCCGATTGAAAAACGGTCTCAATTGTTCTATTTCTACGGTTTCAGGCCACCCATCTAAAATGAAACTTGTTACGCGAGACAGTAACGGATCCTTACTAGTTTCTTTTTTTAGCACCTTGTAATCTAACAGTAGAGCATCCGCCGCAAAGTGGAGATAAGTTTGCTCTGGGTCCCTTTTGTCATTCTCCACTTCACTTAATTTATGTGCTTTAATAAGTCGCGATAATACATCCGCCACGTTTTGTTCCGATCTTACGTATTCTATATCAAAATCGTACGCCGACAAATATAAAGCCCATCTCTGTAACCTACTGGCCGTCATGCTTGGTACTCCTACATTGGGTCCAAAAATACTAACTAAGGGCTTATGATCCGTCCTTAATGAAAAACGCCTACCATACAAGTATTGATGAAAACGTTTTATTGCAAAATATATTGATAACGCCTCTTTGTGTATCTGGCTATAATTGCGCTCGGCCGCGGTGAGCGCGCGCGATGCGTATGCCAGGGGGCGCTCGGAACCGTCCGGATAGCGCTGCGCCAGTATAGCGCCCAGTGCGAAGGAACTGGCGTCACTCGTGACGACCACGGGCAGCGCGGAGTCGTAGTGCGCGAGCACCTCAGCACTTGACAACAAGCTCCTCACTTTTTCAAACGCATTAATCTGTTGTTCTCCCCAATGCCATCGGGTTTGTTTTTTTAACAACGCATGAAGTGGCGCCAAGTGACTACTGAGATGCTCGACGAACTTTGCATAGAAATTGACCATGCCTAAAAATGACCGGAGCTCACTGACGTTACTAGGATAAGGCATCTCCACTATTGGTTTTACTTTTGCTTTGTCTACGCTTACACCATTCCTGTCAATAATGTAACCTAAATATGAGACCCTTTTCTGTAGAAATACACATTTTTCCTTCTTTAGTTTTAAGCCGTGCTCCTGCAACCTAGCTAAAACCATATTTACCGTAGATATATGCTGCTCTAAACTCCTGCCCGTGATTAAAATATCATCGTAGAACACTACCACATTTTCAATCCCTTGTAATAGGTTACTCATTAACCTTTGAAAAATACCCGGGCTGGAGGCTGCCCCAAATGGCAATCGATTATAGGTGAATAGACCACGGTGCGTGTTAATGACCGTGTAACGTTTCGATTCCTCATCTAGTAATACCTGAGAATACGCTTGTGAAAGGTCCAGTTTTGTAAAATATGTACTACCGCTGAGACCACTAAATACATCTTCTATTTTCGGAACGGGGTATTTGTCGACCATTAAAACTTTGTTCAAAGTTACCTTGAAATCGGCGCAAATACGTAAGCTGCCGTCGGACTTACGTATGGGTACGAGTGGCGTGGCCCAGTCGGAAGTATCAACAGGCTCAATGACGCCGACGCTCAACATGGAGTCGAGTTCAGCGTCGACGCGCTCGCGCAATGCATACGGTAGCGGGCGCGCGCGGTGGAACACGGCGGCGGCGCCCGGGCGCACGCGCAGCGTCGCCGTGTCGCCCGTGAACCGCCCCAGCCCGCCATCAAACAATTCTTTATGCCTGCAAAAAATATCGTTCGCAATTTCATTCTCCGTCTTCGGCTCAACAAAATTTACTGCTGAAGGTACACTAACGCTCAATTCTAATTCTGCCATCCACTGCCGGCCCAACAAATTTGTAGACCGGTTCCCGTTTTCGATAACGTATAAATCAAGATACTTCTTAACCTTATTACACTCTACGGGTACGTTAATGTATCCCAGTGGTCGAATCCTACTGTTATCATACAACTTTAAAACTAGGTCACAGCTACGTAACGGTATGGACTGGAACAATTCCTCATATACTTTGTCACTAATACACGATAAAGCGCACCCGGTGTCGATTTCCATTTTAATACTAACATTGTTTACATTGACTGATATGCTCACCGGTTTGTAATTTGTTAAGGACATCAGATTAATGCACTCGTCGTCAGAGCACTCCTCCGCCTCCTCCTTAGGTTGATATTCATCTTGAAGCCAGTGTGCATGAGAGCCCCGACGTGGGGGCCCGCTGCGCCCACGCGGCCGCCACGACCGCGCGCCCCGAAAAGTGGTAACTCGCCCCCTACCCGAAAATCCGCTGATTTGCTCCATCGGATTTGGACACACGCGTCTTAAATGCCCCATCTTCCCACACCTACTGCAAACGAAACTCTGGAATCTGCATTCCGTAAAGTTATGATAACGGTCCCCGCACGCCGTGCAACCGTTTTTATAATGCACTGCACCGATGTTTGATTGTCGCGGGGTGCCACCAAATGACGCTGCGCCCGGCGCGGGTGCTCCTGCGCTAGCATGATGCACCCCCTCCGCCAACGCGCTCTCAACCCCGCTATGATCCACCGCTAATGCATCTCTTTGCGCCGCCTCCAGGTTCGATGCGATAGCAACAGCTTTTTCGAAGTCTAATTTCGATTCGGTAAATAATCTTTGTCTAAATAGATCGTTATTAATTCCGCATGCAAATTGATCACGTAAATTCTCATTAAGTGCTGTTTTGAATTCACAATAACGGGTCAATTTCTTCAACTCTGCGACATAATCCTTTACCGACTGACCTTTGCCCTGACGACATTGACGAAAGCGAAAACGTTCTGCTAAAACTGACGGCCGCGGTTGGAGATGGTTTTCCATTATTTTCACCACAAAAGCGTATGTTAAATCTCCTGGTTTTTCTGGGCTACATAGGGTTACCATTAACTCGTAAGCTGCGTCGCCGATGGCCGAGATTAATATCGGTAGCCTCATGTCGTCCGCCACCTCGTTGACCTTGTAGTACATTTCTACTCTGTCCACATATACTCGCCAGTTGCCATTATCCACATCAAAAGCACTTAATTTGCCAATAGTCGCCATGTTTTACACCTGAATTTACTTCGAAAAAACTGTATTTCCCATCCCGTCGCCACTGTTAAATAAAAGACTAGGTGTCGTTTCTTTAGATGATCGTTTAATAATCTACCCGACAAAGTCGTTTTATAAGTCTACCCTGCAAATCATACAATACACAACAGTTTCAATTTGTATGGTAAAACGTTTATGTATCGATTAAACTTATGGTAGAGCTAACGGCTGGTTTGAACCATGGGTTTAGAACAGTTTGTCTAACACACATGACAATTTTGTATCTTGCGTTACCGGACAAAATATAGGGTGGGTCTAAAAGTTGATTGGCCCATAAACGACTTAAACGTATCTTAAGTACATCGTCGGGAATCTATCTCCTTATCAAATTTATTCTAAGTTCTTTAAGGGGCTTAAGCGTGGAAAAGTATAATCGAACCACGATTAAAATGGGAAGGGAGGTTGGGGGCCAGTTTTGCCTGCCATATAAGTACCTAAGTGAAAGTACGAGTATATATGAACTGAGATCTATTCCAATCCCAAACTCACCTACTCACATACGAACACAGACACACACTCCCGCATTTACACCAGTACAGTCAGCGGCATAGAAACGTGACCATACTTCTATGCAGAGGGGTGTCCGCACGTTTCTCTGCATATCAAAACCAGCCCAATTTACAGTGATAATGAGAAGTGTCAGGGATGCCAGATTCTAATCCAAAGATATCCTCCTGTGAACAGGAGTCAAAGAGATACCCATAACAAGACAGACGTCGCATCGTTATTAAATGGGCGGATTTTTCTATCGTTGACGATTTTAGTTTTTCGTCTGAATAGGGGTGTAGACAATAAATAAAATATCCAATAATGATGATTTTTCTCGAAAACGGATTAAAAATAATTGACAAATGGAGAAAAAAGCAAAAAAGCAAATCGTCTCTCTAACAAGTAATATTAAAACGGCTGTAACTTCGCAATGTTTTTAAATATTTATATGAATGGGATTTTCGCCATAAGGCATATTTTTTGCCTTCTTTCTTTTGGAGTAATAATTAATTTTGATTCTACCTATACATGAAACTGGGATAAACAATGAAACTGGGAAACGCAAGATAAGAGACCCACACTACAGTCTACGAATTGATGATACTTTGGTAAGTTCTGACCATGAAGTAGCAGATCATTTTGAGCGGTTCTTTTCTAACGTACCTTTTGAGACCACGAAGTCTTTAAACTCATCACCAGATGTCGCTGAATCATTATTGAAAGCAAATGTAGCGGAATGTACAGAAAACTTTAGCTTCACTCACGTGACCCCTCATATTCTTGTAAAAACGTTTAAATTGTTGAACTTAAAGAAGACTGAAGATCTTTGGGGCATTTCAGTCAAAGTATTACATTCCATTGTAGAATCAATCGCACCTTTTTTAGCTGATATTTTTAATAAATGTATTGATACTGGAGTATTTCCTGATCTCATGAAACACAGTAAAATTATTCCGCTGTTTAAATCAGGAACGAAAACTGACCCTACCAACTTCAGGCCAATATCAATACTACCGGCACTAAGCAAAGTCTTTGAAAAGATTATTCTTAATCAGCTTATGTCTCACTTTAATTGTAATAAACTGTTCAATAACAATCAGTTCGGTTTTACTAGGGGTCGCTCTACCACTGATGCCGGTGTGGTACTAATTAAACATATTTTTGAAGCCTGGGAAGAGGCTCAAGATGCTATTGGAGTGTTCTGTGATTTATCAAAGGCATTTGATTGCGTTGATCACGAGAATTTAATCAGAAAGTTAAGACATTATGGGATTCAAAACGGTGCTCTTGATCTTGTATCATCGTATCTTTCTGAGAGAACACAACGAGTAGTCGTCAACGGGATGCACTCAGCGGGGACAACTGTTGCTCTTGGTGTTCCTCAAGGCTCGATTCTGGGTCCATTTTTGTTTCTGATTTACATCAATGACCTACCAAATGTGGTGCAAGATAAGCATGATATAGTGTTATTCGCAGACGACACGTCGCTTATTTTCAAGGTAGACAGGAAAGAGACAAGCTTCGATAATATTAATGATGCGCTCAACACTGTTGTGGAATGGTTTACAGCAAATAATTTACTGTTAAATTCCAAGAAAACAAAGTGTATCAGATTCACTTTACCTAATGTCAAGCACGTAAACAATACCAGGATCAAATTAAAGGGCGATGAACTGGAATTTGAAGATAGAACAGTGTTTTTAGGCATCACCTTGGACTCAAAACTACAATGGCATGCGCATATCGACACCCTAGCCGGCAAACTTGGTTCTGCAGCCTATGCAGTAAGACGTATAAGACAGTTAACAAACGTTGAGACGGCCAGGCTGGTGTACTACAGTTACTTCCACAGTGTTATGTCCTACGGAATCCTGTTGTGGGGAAAAGCGGCTGATATCCAGACCATCTTCGTGCTACAGAAACGAGCTGTACGCTCCATCTACGAACTAAAAGCCCGAAATTCTCTCAGGGACAAATTTAAGGAGGCAAATATTCTTACTGTAGCATGCCAATACATTCTTGAGAATATTATGTATGTGCGGAAAAACCTTCAGGACTTCAATCTCAACAGTGATATCCACGACTACAACACCAGAAGTAAACACAAGATCGCAGTGCAGTACAGTCGTCTTCGCAAGGTTAGCACGTCGTTCGTGGGGAACTGTATACGTTTTTACAATAAAATACCTACCGAAATTGTTAATTTGCCGTTAAGTAAATTTAAGTCTCATATAAAAAAATATTTGCTAAGCAAGGCGTATTATAATGTCAACGATTTCATAAACGACAAAAATGCCTTTAAGCCAGTAGCAGTCAAATTGTATTAGAATTAATATACCTTCGAGTATGATTGTCTTGGCGTATTACCTTTGTAATTATTATAAGTACCGGAAATAGCTGTTCCGTTTTATGTAACATGAGAGCACGTAATGCTTTTTCTCGCCGAACAAGTAGCTTTAATCTTTGCTATTATCAATGTCCAGTGTGGCTTGAATATGTCATGCTCGCTTAAAGGGCTTTGCTTACGGTGGCGTCGTTGATCGGGTCGCCACCTTCCCTAACATATGGTTGAGGGAGGCGATGGCTGAGATATGCGTCATACTCGTGATCGGGTGCTGTTTGTGGAGTCCGGTCTGTTCATGCTTGCAAGGGCATAGTAACTACCTAAATACTAGTGTTATTATCATTATTTTGACGAGAGACATCATTCTGTTCTTGACACGTTTTATTGTTATTGACCCTGTACATCTCTGACAATATTACATTAATGATCCTTTTTTTTCTGTTTTAACGCTTAGGGACAGTATACATCTCTATAAGAACATTAGAATAATTATTAATTGTATTTGGATGCTCAGAGACATTATACATCTCTGGGGTACTAAATTATATCATAAACTTATTGTTAATTCTGATACAGACCTTATATCGAATGTATTTGATAATATTTTACAATTTTGGATTGTTCTAGTTTTCATTCAGTGACATTTAGTTTGTAACCATTTAGGTACTAATTAGTTAAAATCTGCAATTTTAAAATGATTATTGTGTAAGATTATTAATATTATATTGTAGAACACCATTTGACATGTAAAAGTGCCCTTGTGGCCTATTTGCAGAATAAATAATTGATTTTGATTTTGATTTTTTGACACCCCTATTGGATACAATTTGGTAGGTTGGAAGAGCTTAGTGATTCTGTACAATGACCGCCCAATTTATTATAGTGTCCTACAATTTACTTCCATTGAGAGACCAAACGTATTGGATTTTCGTAACTCGGAGAATTTATGCCACAAAATTTAAGGGGTGTATGTATTGTATTTATATCGCACAGAATCACGAGCTCTTCAAACCTACCAAATGTTATCCAATTCTATCGAAAAATTTAAATCGACAACGATAGACGTTTTGCTAGATGGCATCATTCGCGTTAGTTCCATAGGAAGCTGTGAATAAACAGTAGCACAAACAGTAGCTACTCCAGTACACGTGTCATACTTCGGGCAGTTTTATTACGTCTCTTTGTTATCTTTTCCTTTCATATTTAGCAACAAAAAAAGTTGTAAAAGTCCAAGTGCTTTTTTGGTAATTTTAACTAAAACTATAGACATCGGTTACACGCTAATTCTGGCGTCAGTTCAGTCCATCAGTATGATCTGTCTGTATCTGTCATTCACAACGGTTACACGATCATTCTCTCATCATACTGAAAATGAAAAAGAAAAGAAAATGAAACATTGTTTATTTTCGTTAAACTTTACATAGGTACACAAAGGTTGGGATCTCTTAGTAAGTACCTATACATATGTGACAGGAGCTCCCGCGCTTCCATAAAATTTGGTTATAATGAACCAAAATAACAACAATTACTCAAAAATAAAAGTTAAAACTATCCTCTAGTTCAAATAAACTAAATAAAACTTAAAAAAAAAAAGAAATAATTGTGAGTGAACATTATAGAACTTTAAACAATGCATACTTTAGGTAGGTGGTATATAGGTGTTATGAGTATTTGTGATCAATGAAAGTGTTCGAATGAGATAGTGTGTAGTTGTGTGTATGGGTTCATATGTAGTACTTATATATTTATATGTATATACTTTATTAAATGTATGTTTATGTAGAAGCGGTTAACGATATATATTTTTTTAGGTTGTGCTGCATAGTGCTTCGACTTCTTCATAGTTAAGGCTTTTTAACCAGTTCGTCACAGTTTTTTTACAATTATAATGTTGTAGTGCATAAATATTCTTAGCTTTATTTATTTTATTATAAATACGAGCAGATAGATTACTATACTGGGACATTGCAAATTGAGATCTACAAGCAGTTACCGGGGCAACATTGTATTTTCGCCTTCCACTCAGTAACAGTGAATCGTATTTTAGAGATTTATGTACTCTAAGTGTACAAAGTAGAATGAATAATTTTCTCATAGAAAGTAGTTCTGACATTTGGTAAAGTTCGCTCGTTGGATATATAAAGGGCTACATACTCTCTCTCGGCTCGATGGATATATACTGATATCATATACTGATGGACTGAACTGACGCCAGAATTAGCGTGTAACCGATGTCTTACATATATACCTCTCTTACTCCTTAAACTAGCTACAGCGTATGGCATGCTCATTATCGCTCGTTGTAATAAGGTTGATTAATGGTCAGGTAATAACATCGTGAAATAAAAAATAATTGTCGATGGTGTAGACGGCTATGTATTTTTTTTTCACTATGTATAAGCTAAAAACGGGTTCCTTTTCGAACGAGAGAGCGAAGGGAATGAAGTTCTATGCTTCAGCTTGGGCCGAAAATCGTTCGTATGTCCGGTGTCTGTCCAGATGTCACGCTGTCCGGCTGATCGTCTCTTCTCCTCTACAGAGCTATAACCACGAACTTCGTATCTCGAACTTCATATATCTCCGTCTCTATCGCACTTATGGTTTATGGTACTCGAGCGACCACAGGTCGCATTTCTCAACCGATTCTCGGGAAATTTTGTGAGCAGCAGGTCGATCACGTAACGCATTGTACGAGCTAGGTCTAAATGTCTCTTTTTACATGGGAAATGGACAGTTCAATTGTACCGACGCGCGTTCGGAACGTTACGTGATTAGGTACCCCTCAGGTTCGTTATTTAAAAAAAACTTGGTTGTCGAGTCAATTTTTTTAGATTTTAGTTTAATCACTTATAATTTACCTTTTTATTACGGAACCCTAAAAATAGATACATAGGATATTCTAGTTGACACTACCTAAATTATAAGTCGCAATTCAAATCCTGACGTAATTTTTTCGACAAATGGGCCTCGAGGAGACTCTAATTAATGTCACAAATATTTTACTTTTAAGTCTCGGGTCTTAATTGACAAATTAGGACGGAGGGACGTCGTTTCTGGAACATTTTAAGATTTTAACCCCTCGAGGGGTGCTCTAAGTTATCCTGTTTGAGTGTGCGTTTGTTATCTGTCTGTACGTCCCAAACGGGTGAACGGATTTTTTGGATTCAAATATTTTTTGTTTGAGAGATCGTGTACTCTTAGCATTATTTTTGTATTTGAGTTTTTGAATTATGATTTTATAATAGTAATTTAAAAAGCCTTTACCTGGTAAAGGTCGCGGGTATCCGCTGGATGCGGGTGGCGCAGGACCGGTCATTTTGGCACTTTTTGGGGGAGGCCTATGTTCAGCAGTGGACGTCTTTCGGCTGATATGATGATGATGATGATGAATAGTAATTTTGATTAAGCTACGGTAGCCTAGTGGTTCAGGCATGCGGCTGTCAAGCCGCGGTCGTGGGTTCGAATCCCGGCTCGTACCAATGAGTTTTTCAGAACTTATGTACGGAATATTTTCCGTTAGCTTTTCGGTCAAGGAAAACATCGTGAGGAAACCGGCCTAATCCCAATAAGGTCTAGTTTTCTCTCTGGGTTAGAAGGTCAGATGGCAGTCGCTTTCGTAAAACTAAGTGTCTATGCCAAATCTTGGGATTAGGTGACAAAGCGGACCCCAGGCTCCTTTAGGGGTACACCCGGGAATAACGCTAGGAGGTCTCAGTAATTTTTAACCTCCGACGCAAAAAGAGGTGTGTTATAAGTTTGACGTGTCTTTGTGTCTGTTTGTGCATATCGTAGCGCCTAAACGAATGAACCGATTTGAATGCGGTTTTTTTATCCGAAAGCTTACGTGATCGAGATGGTTCTGAGCTACTTTTCATCAAAATCCGTTCAGCCGTTTTTGAGATACCTATTAAACTTTGAAATGAAAATGTCGGGGGTTTTTCAACTTTTCCAAGTTGTTATTTATGGTTATTTAAATGTATAGTAATCTAAACAAATATTGTAAAGAGGAAAAATCTGTGAGATTGTAGCTTTGTAAGTTTATAAGTTTGTATGTAAGTAATGGGCAATCTCCGGAACCGCTTATCCGATTAAAAAAAAAGTTCACCTGCGTGTAAAATGGACTTTCTGAATGGTATATTTTGAAAAATGAATGAAAATGAAAAATGAAAATGACCTGTGAAAATTTCAACTGTCTAACTATCACGGTTCGTGAGATACAGCTTGGTGACAGACGGACAGACAGACAGACAGACAGACGGACAGCGGAGTATTAGTAATAGGGGCCCGTTTTTCCTCTTTCCCATCTGTACCATTGATTAGTACCTACCTTTAATGGTACTACTGGGAACTTTTGTCCCACAAGTACCATTAGTTTACTACTGGGAAATATTCTTCCCAGTAGTAAGTACCATCATCTACTGCAGTAAGCATTGCAATGCTGGCAAGGTGCCCAAAATTTACCAGGACTATGCTAACAAACACCTTTTCTCTGTAATGTACTACTTCGAAATACATTTATCTATATGTCACCGTTAGATTGTGAACACCGTCAGTTTATAATCTTACTCGCGATATTATAAACTGTCGGAAAATTGTGCACTGTCAAAATCATTCACAATTTCGCGCATTATTTTTCGTTAGTTTATAAACTATCAATGTCGAATCGTCAAATTGTCATATATGAGATCAGATCGGCATGCTGCGGAACGCATAGGTACACAAAGAATAGGTAGGTTAGCTTCAGTTGCCCGAAGGGCAAACCGCACAGAAATAGGATTCAAAGCGGGATTCCGTCGACATTGCTGTATGACGAAATAAATGGAATAAAATGTCTGGATAAAAAAAAATCATATTCTGACATAAGTGGAAGCTGATACAAGTGAAATAATTCATTCAACCAAATTAGCGAACAGGGTGCGTTCCGAATCATGCCAATTTGATGTCAGTAGCTCTAGTATAAGTTGTATCGATACATATACGTTTTCGAACGCGTTTGCGTTTAGTTTCAATTTGTATGGCCACACGTAGTTCCTAATAGTTACCACCAGAGGCGCTGTTCGCGTTGCCATACAAATTGAAACTAAACGCAAACGCGTTCGAAAACGTATTGTATTGATAAAACTTATACTAGAGCCTCTGTTCATAATTTCACGATTCAACATTGATAGTTTATAAACTAACGAAAAATGATGCGTTAAATTGTGAACGGTCTTGATAGTTCACAATTTTTCGTCAGTTTATAATATCGCGAGTTAGATTATAAACTGATTGTGTACACAATCTAACGGTGACATATATAACTGAAATACCACAATTTTATAACCTGCTAGGTAACCGCGTAACTTTTCGAACGCACGTTAAGGGTCAGTTCCACTCGTCAAATTTCTGTCCAAGATCTTTGATCAAATGTATTTGCGTTTCACATTTTGCTTGAAGAGTGAGTGAGACGCAATGCACATTGGACAAAGATCTTGGACGAGTGGAAGGCCACCCTATGACATATTAACAGTATTTTTTTCTTAACGCTCGTTCGAAGAGGTACGCTGCTAATCAATAAACGAAAATAGCATGCAGAGTAGGTAATCAAATAGTTAGTGGTAGTAAATTCGTTAGTAAAACTATTCTACTCACGTACAAGCTGTGAATATATAATGTTAGTATTGGATAAGGTATCTTTCATATTCCTAACTTAGTATGGCATCGTAATTCGTATGCATTATACGAAAAACTATTTTGGTAACTACTCATTACTCAAGTAGAGTCAAGTGTAAAAAGGGTGCATACAACTTACTCATACATATGTCCCAACGCTCTTATGTCAGTTGATTAAGGTTTCGGTACATATTTAATATATGAGAGGATTAAATGGATACATATTTTTGCACTTGACTGTACCTACTCGACACGAATAACGACAGCCATATACAAAACTGATCGAGTAAGGTTTTTAGGGTTCCGTAGCCAAATGGCAAAAAACGAAACCCTTATAGATTCGTCATGTCCGTCCGTCTGTCTGTCCGTCCGTATGTCACAGCCACTTTTTTCCGAAACTATAAGAGCTATACTGTTGAAACTTGGTAAGTAGATGTATTCTGTGAACCGCATTAAGTTTTAGGGGTCCCCATATTAAGAACTGAAAAAAATTTTTCATCAAACCCATACGTGGGGTATCTATGGATAGGTCTTCAAAAATGATATTGAGGTTTCTAATATCATTTTTTTCTAAACTGAATAGTTTGCGCGAGAGACACTTCCAAAGTGGTAAAATGTGTGTCTCCCCCCCTGTAACTTCTAAAATAAGAGAATGATAAAACTAAAAAAATATATGATGTACATTACCATGCAAACTTCCACCGAAAATTGGTTTTAACGAGATCTAGTAAGTAGTTTTTTTTTAATACGTCATATATCGTAAAAAGCAATTTATGTAACGGAACCCTTCATGTGCGAGTCCGACTCGCACTTGGCCGCTTTTATGTAATTTATCGGTGTCTATAAAACGTTCTACGGTCCTAAGATGCTCATGTTATCGTGTGATAATGACAAGATGTATAAGTATTTTGTCGCTTTATGATACTATCTGATACTTTTACAATAATTTCTGCACGGCTATACGTCTATATCGCGCACTATACGTATCTTTCTAACTTTTCTAATAAGAGAGAGACTGATAGTGCGAGAAAAATCGAGAGAGCGCGCGCGCCGTCTTGTGATAGCCGTGGAGTATTGAGTGTTATGTCTTATGTCTTTCGTTTATCGAGTGATAAATACGACTTCTGTTAAGCAAACCGTGTTTTTTTTTTATTAAAATTTGGGCTATACGCCTATTTCGCGCACTATACATATCTTTCTAACTTTTCTAATAAGAGAGAGATTGATAGTGCGAGAAAAAACGAGAGAGCGCGCGCGCCTTCTTGTGATAGCCGTGGAGTATTGAGTGTTATGTCTTATGTATTTCGTTTATCGAGTGATAAATACGACTTCTGTTAAGCAAACCGTGTTTTTTTTTTAATTAAAATTTGGTACCTATTGTGATATTTGAGAAATGAAACGCCGCAAGTACGTAACACAGCTGATGCTTTATTGCGACTGAATGGCGGTATTCAAACAAATGATGAAATACGTAGGTATACCCACATATCCATACATAACACCCTTGCACTTATTCTAATATTTATTACATGGTAGATAATAAATAAGCTAAAATGAAATGACAGATTAATATATCAACATAATAGAGTACATGCTACTTCCCAAGGCAGATGAACAGTATTTAATAAAAGTTATAATTATCACTTAGTTCACGCTGCCACTAACAGTATTGACAACAACATTATACCTTCATTCTAATATGCACCGTTGTGCATTACTATACGGTTCACATGCGCCAGTTATTTAAGCATAAATAATAGGTAATGATTGTACAGTTAAACTACTGTGAAACATTATTAGGATGCCTATTCTCTGCTGACATGGTATTGTTTAGGTTGAAGTGAATAATGTGAGCTAAAATAAACACTATGTAAATCTAATTTTAAACTAACATATTAAGTATAACAATACATCTTCGACCATAATTGAATAAAAAAATCAGTCAAAATCAAATCCGTAGCGTCGGACCTTCTTGGGAATTCTCTTAGGTGTTGTCGGTAACGGTGGTAATTCTACGCGTTTGAAACACTTTGTGATTTCCCCTCCGACTGCAATCGGCTCACCCTCCTCGCGCGACGCGGGTGGGGCCTCAGGCGCGGCCGGTCCTGGCGCCGGCTGCTCCGGCGCCATCGCCGTCGCGGGCGCGGGCACCGCGGCACTAACGGGCTCGCTGGGCGCGGCCATACTAGCACCGTCGGCGGTGCTCCCTGGTTCGGTCTCAACGCAGGATGGAGGTGGAGGACAAACGTTCTAGTTTCTCAAGCGCCGCCGCTTCATTTGATCTATATGGCGATGATGCGTAGATCCGTCACTTGTCACAACCGTATAATCAGATTTTCCTAACTTCTTAGTTATGTAACCGTCTGACCATTTTTTTTCCGTTTGGAACGTCCTACATCGTACAGGCTCGCCTACATCTAAATGCCTAGACGGTTTACGCGACCGTTCTACTACTTTAAACTGTTCGTTTATTACCTTAGCTGTCCTATCAGGTTTTATAGCATCTAATCGAATGCGTAGATCGCGACCCTGTAACAGCCGGGCCGGTGACTCACCGGTAGTGCTGTGAGGTGTATTTTGATAGTGCAGTAGAAATTTTAGAATGGCCCGGTCGGGGTTAACCCCCTCGTGTTTGGCCTTCTTAATTACGTTTTTAACTAACTTCACAGCTCCCTCCGCTGCCCCATTAGAAGCCGGGTGGTAAGGTGCTGAATAAATGTGATGCACGCTGTTTATTTCTAAAAAACGGTTAAACTCCTGGCTCGAAAACGGTGGGCCATTGTCCGAAACGATCTGTTTTGGAATACCCCACCTTGACCACGAGTCCATTAACCTGTCTATGACATTACCGGCCGTAGTTCGTGCCATCTTGGATACCTCTATCCACTTGGACCTTGCGTCTATTGATACCATATACGTGCTTCCGCCAATAGGTCCCAAAAAATCGATATGAACCCGCTCATAGGCTCGTGACGGCCAATGCCATGGCACGGGCGCACTCGCTGGCGGCGCCGGGGCCACCGCCGCACACGTGTCGCACGCACGGCACCGCGCCTCGATCGCCTCGTCCAGCCCGGGCCACCATACATAACTCCTGGCCATGGCTTTGGTCTTCACGATTCCCATGTGGGGCTCGTGTAGTTCACGCAGCACCACTTCGCGGCACGCCTCTGGAACTACTACGCGGTGCCCCCACATTACACAATCGAGTTCTAAATATAACTCCTTCTGCCTATTAAAATATGGCTGAATTTCTCTCATGTCGGCACTGGTAGGCCACCCATTTTTTATATAATTAACTACCCTACCTAACAATGCATCTCTGGACGTCATCCGGCGTATTTCGTTACAATCAAGAAAAAGCGCGTCAGATGCGAAGTGCAAGTAAGACTGCTCCGGCGGGTCAACCTCTTTACTTTGTCCTATCGGTAGTCGGGACATTGCGTCGGCGCAATTGTGTGCTGTGTTTACATACTCAATATCAAAGTCATAAGCCATCAATAGCAACGCCCAACGCTGCATACGACTCGAGGTCATGCTTGGTACACCGGTTTGCGGGCCAAAAATGCTTACTAAGGGCTTATGATCTGTTTTCAAAGTAAACCGCCTACCATATAAATACTGGTGAAACTTCTGAGTGCAAAATATTATAGCAAGCGCCTCCCTATGGATTTGTGAGTAATTCTGCTCCGCCGCATTGAGTTTCCTCGATATGTACGCCACCGGGCGCTCCCGCCCCTGCCTATCCGGCTGACTGAGGACTCCGGCGACCCCACATGGACTGGCATCACACGTTAGCGTTAGGCTGTTACCCGGGTCGTAGTGAGCTAATACCAGCTTACCGAGCAACAATGCTTTAACCTTGTTGAATGATGCCTCGCACTCCACGGTCCAGTTCCATCGCGCACCCTTTTTTAGTAAACAGTGTATAGGGTGTAATATATCGCTCGCGCTTGGAATAAACTTTGAATAAAAATTTACCATACCTAAAAATGACCGCACCTCAGATACACTCGATGGTGGCGGCATTTTGGCCACAGCCGCGACCTTGGAGTCGGGCTTGATACCGTCCTTACTGACGACATAACCTAGATAACATACCTCGTCAGCAAGGAACGTACACTTACTTTTCTTTAGCTTTAACCCCAAATCTCTCAACTTTTTTAATACCGCCTCCAATGTAGCTAAATGTGCCTCCCGTGTTTTGCCAAATACCAAAATGTCGTCACAGAAAGTTTGAGCATTAGGTATATCCTTTACTATTGACTCACTGATTCTACAGAATATTCCCGAACTAGACGACAAACCATACGGTAACCTATTATATTTGAACAACCCTCGATGAGTATTTATAACGGTTAACATCTTTGACTCCTCGGATAAACAAATCTGATTATACGCCTGGGACAAGTCTATTTTGGTAAACGTTTCTCCGCCTGATAAGTTAGCAAATAACTCCTCCACCTTTGGCAACGGATACCTATCCACCATCAAAACAGGATTGAGCGTGACCTTGAAATCTGCGCAAACTCTCAAACCTCCATCCTTCTTAGTGACCGGAACCAGGGGCGTCGCCCAGTCCGCGCAGTCGACGGGCTCGATGACGTTGTTTTACTTATAAAAGAACTAGAAGCTCCCGTGTCCACTTCCATCACTAATTGTCGGCCATTAACGTACACAGGTAAACTCACCGGTTTGTACTGGCCTAAGGACATCCTGTAGACCGCTTCCTCTTCTTCAGAGTCACTTTTTTCTTCTTTTTCCTCTTCAGTAACAAAGTAGGTCCGTGGTCGACCTCTATTGTGCCCTTGAGTCGCCTGCCGGTTGCCGGACAATCCCTCGGGACACACTCGGCGCAGATGCCCCGTCGCATGACACATGCTACATACATAACCTCTAAACTTGCATGTAGAATAACTATGGTTCGTAGCACCACAAGCAGCGCATGGAGTTGCAGCACCCGCACTTCCAGCGTTTCCTCGTGCATTGAAAACTGTTTTCTTGCGCTGCGCCTGCGGCCACTGCCCGGCCGCGCGCCCCGCGCCCTCCCCGCCGCTCGCGACCCGATGAAGCTCCCCCGCGGGCTCCGCGTACCCCCGAGTACTGCAGCCCGCTATAACCGCTGCATCACGCTCTGCCGCCTCCAATGAGCGTGCCAAGCCCTGGCGTACGACAGTTCCTCCTCCGCAAACAACCGCTGCCGTATAATGTCTCCACTTACGCCGCACACAAATTGATCTCGAAGATTATCCGCCAAGGTTTCCTTAAAATCACAAGTACGTGCTAGTTTCTTGAGCTCCGTGACGTATTGTGATACAGTCTCACCCGCTGCTTGCTTCCGGAGCCGAAAACGGTAACGTTCTGCCATGACGGATGGTTTCGGATTTAAATGGTTTTTTACCAACGCCACCAACTGTACAAACTCTAATTCCGACGGTTTCTTCGGGCTCGCTAGATTAGACATCAACTCGTAGCACTGATCTCCAACCACCGAAATTAGCGTCGCTAACTGTTTATCTTCAGAAACAGCGTTGGCTTTGAAATACATTTGAAGCCGCTCACAGTACGAGTCCCAACTTCCACTTTCGATATCAAACTCGCGGATTTTACCGATTGACATTGTACTTATGTTTATTTTGCACGCGTTTTAGACAACAATTTTCACTTTTCTGCCTACAAACTGTTTTCCAGACGTCGCCAATGTGATATTTGAGAAATGAAACGCCGCAAGTACGTAACACAGCTGATGCTTTATTGCGACTGAATGGCGGTATTCAAACAAATGATGAAATACGTAGGTATACCCACATATCCATACATACTCGTAACACCTATAACATTTATAATCGTCAAATACTTATCACGTACATTTAGTCATTTATCTACGACATTAAAGAGGAATATTAAACTTAACATGATTGTTTACTTGTTACAGACAGCACTAGGCATATATTTCAGGTTTAACATGGTTTTCCTAGAAATCGGCTGAAGCAACTTTTTTCTTATGTGAAAAAAAAACGCAGGGAGACGCATTATTTATACATAGCGTAATAGCGATACATTAAACTCGACATACTACCGCCTAAGTTATGATGTTATGAACACGAAAGTTGGAAGATAATTGTACCTCAGCTCGTTTAGAGGCGTAAAAGGAAGGGATTTTTCCCAAATCAACCCATAAACGGGTGAAATGGGGTGTCAATATTTATCAAGGAAAATTCACGCGAAGGAAAATGCAGGGATAATATTTCCTGTACGAATACGTGTATCTTAGAATAATAACGCATAGAAACGCAGTTCACGCGCAACGGTGAGGTCACTAAAACTCGGCCATAAATGGCCCAGTACGCCGATCGGTGGAACAAAATTGGTGCGTTTGTGTGCGTATTGGCGCGTGTGAATACGAGTTGATCACAACTACATGAATCCATTTTATGCCTCACGCTGGCGTGTCGGCCGTATGAAACTATCCTTCTATGCGTTATTATTCTAAGGTGTATATTAATTCAGGGCTGCACAGGAATTGCGGAGACTTGGCAGTAATCTGCATTGCATCTTTATGCAGTATAGCGTTTTATAATAACAATTTATTCAATGTCCTTACCAGGTAAAAAGTGCAAACAAAAGACGACCTAGCAACGTCCGAAGTTATTCAAGTATTTTGACCGCTACGTAGGTTGAATTATAAAATCATTCGCTTCTTGTTAGTCGCACAATGTCGGTATACTGCTAGGTACAGCAATAAAACCAATAATATAATAGGTATGTGCGTCAGTTGAGGACGACAGCTTTAGAAGTTATTTTTGCCTTGTAGGTACAGTGGCGTAATGAAAAGGTTGATCAGTTTTCAAATCAAATGATTTACGCGTTGCAAGCACATGTTACCTTTTTAAACTGGGTATCAGACGAGAGTGATGTATTGAAAATTATGGTCAACTGTTTGACAACAAAGTTCAAATTTACTTAGACGAATTTTCCTTGACTTATTAATAGTTGAACTAAAACCTTTTTATTAGTTTGTTCTTGCCATTACGTTGTGTCAAGTTTGATAAATCTAATGATTAAAGAGGATTTAATCACGCTTAAAATTATTAAAACTATAAATGTCCTGTCAATGTCATCATTGCTATTTCTTGCAAAGAGAATATAAATAAGAGACGGGACTTCGAACAAGGTTTTGGATGACAGTGACAGTCATTTGATTTTGACATGACAACTCATTCGAACTTTAGCTAGTTTGAAATACCACAATACCAATAAAAATAAACGCTAGTACGGAAGTAGACTTACCAACCTAACGAACGAGGACGATAGTAGGGTTGTAGTACTTAACGTTATCGATATCGATAATACTAGAACCTAACGTTATCGATATCGATAAATTATGATTAGGGACGTCGTTGGGCCCACTGCATGAACAGAAAATTGCTTTACAAAATCTAAAACTAATCCGATTTAGGTATGAGATAATAAAAGGAGAACAAATATTTCATACAGTTTATTTCACACTTATTTCCAAATCACAGTATATTTACAAAAAATCACCAATCTGTACACATATCTTTGCGGGTCGCAATGAATTCTTCTCGAACTAAGAAACCTCGCGCTTGTAGGTTTTATCCAAGTACCAACCGTTGTTTATCATAAGTAAATCAATATTGGCGCATGATATTTCGTTATTAATACTTACGTCTTTTATTTTAAGATAATTATTAATTTTATTTCGTCAAAAGCATTGTTTGTTTGACACACACATGTTTTCTCGTGAAGTTATAATATCCATGGTAACCGGCCAAAGTCACCATGACAAAATGACAGACAGAGAAAGAACGGAAGTATAGGAGATAGCATGAGTCCGCCATAGCAATAGCACAGATAGAAAACTTGTCACGTGTCAGAACTTGTCAGATTTGATCTGAATTTGAGCAGTTGGATGTCGTTCATATTTTTGTTCCTAGTAGCGCTACACTGATTTCTTGTATACGTTTTTTTTCTTTTTTTACTCGTTTTCCAAAATTCAAAGAGGTGTTGTGAAATTACATTAATTATGACGGAATGTGTCTGACACTCGGTCGATAAAGCAGATACTGATAATTTATACTGAGCAAGCAAAAACAGATCTTAAGGCGATCAACCTTTTCATTCCCCGACTGTACTATCGTTGGTGTTTAACTTGATAAGGATAACCTTTGGGATACCCGCTATAGTAGACACTAAAGTTACTGTTTGCCTTGTAAAATCTATGCTACAATACTTCTTTATAGCCCACTCCTCACTAAAACGAAGCATTTACAAAGAGAAACAAACACAATAAAGGTAGGTAGGTAGGTAAAGTTAGACTTTAAAGGCGGTCTTATCGATAATAATATTCTAGCTACCTTGACACAGACTGCGCCATCTAGCTACCAAGATTTTTATGAGTGCGTGCTGCAAAATTTAAAAAAAAAACTTTACACCGCCTAATTTTGACCTTTGAAGTATTAGTTTTGGTAATGGCCTAATCATGTTGTTAGGTTATTCAAAATTCATATACAGAGTGTTTTTTTTAAATGGGACAGTATGGGGAAATCCTAATCCAAAGGAGATAGAGGAAAAGTGTCCAAGGAGACATTAGGTGTTTTTTTATGTAAACAAATTTGGCTCATTAAAATTTTTGGTCAAGCGTGAGTTGTTCTTAAAAAATTATAAAGTTGGTCAATTTTTTTTGACGCGGGTTGGCTTTGTTTCATGTAAGGATTATTTCATTGTATGGAAAGAAAAAAATCTGAACAGCAGAAGTTGGTCAAATTTAATGAAAACTAATCTTCATACAATTGCAGTATTCGCCTTTTAATATTGTTACAAGTGCCTAGGCGTGTAAAAAAATATTTAAAATTATTCCATTTTTAAATTTCGATAATCGATAAGAGCTCCAGATGATTCAAGAGAAGAACATTTTTTTTAATCTTCGTGAACATCATGGCACGCGATAGTCTTGAAATTATAAAAAAAAGAATTCAAATTTGGAACGTAAGTTATTTCTGCAGCTGTGATTTTGTTTCCAATCAGTTCATGCTTGTAATTTTATTCATCATGGCGTAAACTAATTCACATAAAGTTGATTTGATTGAGGCGTATTTTCTTAATTATCGCAGTAGAGATAATGCACTTAAGTGGTATCAAGAACGCTATCCTGACCGTGTAGTACCGAATCGCAAGATATTTGATAGTTTAATAAAGAACCTAAGACAGGAAGGCTGTTTCAAACCTAAGCGTAAAAGGCCGACGATAGTCAATAGTGAGTTTATAACTATTGCCGTATTGGGATATTTTGAAGCATATCCAAAAGCTTCGTTACGGGAAGCAGCTGAAACTATCGGTATTCATAAATCAACTGTAAGGAAGATATTGAAGGCTCATAAATACAAATGTTACATAGAAGGTCGACTTGTACAAGCGTTACTACCTGGAGATAAAGACCGCAGGTTACATTTCTGTAATTGGTATGTGGCTCAGACTATTAGATATAGATGTTTTCCTAATTTTATTATTTGGACTGATGAATGCAACTTTTCGAACAATGGCATGTACAACAGGAGAAATAACCATTACTGGTCAAAAATAAATCCGCTAAGAACTACAGAAACCCACAACCAAATCCGATTTTCTTTTAATTGTTGGTGTGCGATATTACATAACAGAATTTTTGCTATCAACATTTACCAAGGAACGCTCAATAGTGAAAAATATCAGAAAATCTTGAATATGGCTGCAGATTTAGTGGATGAGACTATTAGCTTAAGGAACTTTGGTAAGATAATCTACCAACAAGATGGTGCACCAGCCCACAACAGTAGGGCAAGTAAACTGTGTTTGGACGAGCAGTTTCCAAACCGTTGGATGGGTACATATGGGCCGATAAAGTGGCCACCACGATCGCCCGACTTAACGCCATTAGATTTTTTCTTATGGGGTTACCTTATATAAGGGTCGAATTTATGAATACCGATACAACTCCGTACAAGAATTAAAAGATGCTGTTTACAACACTTTAAACACAATTCACCATAAGTCTCTGTTAAATGCAACTAGAAGTGTCTTGAAGCGTGCTCGTACCTGCATAAGACAAGACGGCGGCGGCCACATCGAACATTTACTCAAGTAATAAACCAACTGTATGAAGATTAGTTTTCATTAAATTTGACCAACTTCTGCTGTTCAGATTTTTTTCTTTCCATACAATGAAATAATCCTTACATGAAACAGAGCCGACCCGCGTCAAAAAAAAAATTGACCAACTTTATATTTTTTTAAGAACAACTCACGCTTGACCAACAATTTTAATGAGCCAAATTTGTTTACATAAAAAAACACCTAATGTCTCCTTGGACACTTTTCCTCTATATCGTTTAGATTCGGATTTCCCCATACTGTCCCATTTAAAAAAAACACTCTGTATATCCATCAAACCAATTTTAGCTAAATGCCGTTAAAATTTGTTTGTCTTCATCTGTCAATTTTGTGCTTGTGAGAAAGGGCCAAAACACCTTTTATGTAACAAAGGTCTGTTAGGTTTCATGGATAAGGGTTACTTAATCCTTAACTATCAGTCACAGAAAATACAAAGGAGGGCCTCACTCTCTGTATAATCCACGTAGTTTTGTTGCTCACAAACAGCGGAATCGATATATGTAATCTGTGTAACATAGCCGTTGGTTATTCTTAAATAAATCCCATAAAAAACATTCCATGTAAAAACAAAATAGACCAAATCTCGAAATTCTTCCACCGTAAAAAGTTGTGGCATATTACGTAGAGCCAATTCAGGCATTCTTATTAATCTTTATTTCCTTGCTAAATAGTATACAACTACTGCAGAGGCCGGAAAAAAAGGTAGGTATTGCCGGCCAAGTAGATATAGTACGGATCGGGATACGAGGCTGGCAATCTCTTTTCATGCTGAGTATTGCTGAGGTATTGATAGTGCTTTTATCAAGCATGCAATGAAATAAAAAGTCTCTAAGATTATTATTAAATGGCTGAACGTGATGATGTTGTGTCACAAATTGACATTGAAACATATGAAGGTCTTTAGTTTTGTATGAAATTTCAATCTCAACCTCTAGTCTCACCGCACCAGAAACGTGATATTTCGCAGAAGGAAGGAACATAACGTCAATATTTCATTGCGTGTTTGAGAAATATTATAACAACCTTTAGTCGACTCTTGCAGTCTTGCTACTTGGTAAACTAAAACTGAAAATCCGAAACTTAACCTTCATATTTCTTAGTTAACGACCTTTGCCTAAATTGGATTTTCGGGGGTGGCGTCGCTTTTGGAGCCAGCGCTATAACCACGAAAATTGGAACTCGGAGTTTGGATGAGCCCGTCTCTAACGCACTTGAGCGACAGGAATGGTGATACTCCAACCGAATTGCGATGTTCGTGGTAGCGCCGAAGAAGGCATGCGAAAATTGTCGTGTGAAAACTACTTGTGTGAAGTTGTGTGACATTCATATATATTATTTGCAAAAATTTCCTTTCTTGACTTGGCGAGACATATTGCTGATTGTATTCGGACGAATAGTAGACATATGCCCTGACAACAATCTAAAACGCCTACGTTCTCCAAACTTTAAAATTGTTTTTTAATGAACACATTAGCTTAGGTAAGGCTTCCTTTATAATATAACAATGCTAAATAATTTATGGCTTCAAAAAGCGCCTTCGAAGAAATGAGGATTTGGCAAAAACATTTAAAATTGAAAAAATTGCGTCGCATAGTACACATTAGGTTAGATTATTTTTATAGTCGTTCTGAAAAGTTTAAGGCTTCAGAAATAATAGCAGGTACGTTGTGCAACGAGGTTGGTAAGAGATTTTTACGAACGAGACGAGAGTATTGGAAGCCCGGCGCCGAAGGCGGAGGGTTCTGATGACTCGAGTTTGTTAAATTCTTACCGTCCGTGTCACACACAATGATAATATCAGATTTGTAAGGGAACAAATACATTTTAAAAAAAAGGATTACTAATTGCAATAAAAATAATAAAATGCCAGTCGTCCATTTCGTTGAATTTCACCGAGGCGCGCAAGGCATAAGCCGACAGCTAAGAACTAGCCCTTTCGGTATACAGCAGTTGCGGAGCGCCCATACAAGCAGATTCCCACCGGCTTACCTAAAATTTCTTGCTATATATTACCAAACTCGTAAATCATCAAAAAACAGCTCTTTTTTATGCTCCGGGTTGTCCAGTGAAAATTTTCACGCGCCGCTACTGGTATACAGCCACATAATATATAACCGGGCTTTTAATCTTTTTTCCCCATAAACTAATATGAATGCCGTGCAGTCGATAAAAAATAACAAATAGCTGACAAAATATCCAGAACAATTAATTATAGCTTGCCTACCATACCGCACAGCGGTGATTATGAGCCCGATACTGCATTTGGTAATAAATGTTATAATTACAGTTGAAATGATCTTATCATTTCCAGTCCAGATAACGTTAATGAGTTTCACGTATTGTTTTAATGCGAATGGGACTTAATTACATATGAATATGTGAACGTTTCATTTATCGACGTTCCGGACGCCTTAGAAATAAGTTCCTAAAAATATATTATTATGGGACGTGTTGCGATTATATCAATGATAGTAATCTGTCCAAAGCCTTTGGCCAAAGTTAGACTGATAGTGAATGCTTACGACATTAAGTCCGCCTTTTGTATATTAAGTTCTTAATTCCTTTGTGCAATAAAAATACCTAGTATCAATGATGTTGACTCTACTACAATAAGTACAACGAGAAGTACAGAAAAAAACATTTAATATTTTTTCAACACACCTGCTCGTAAAGTAGGTCTTATTACAGCGTATTTACACTGATAATGCAGAATATTTCCCATGCCGTGCCTTTTACATTACATTATCGCACTAGTGCCTTTTCATTACATATCTTTTTAAATATTAGCAAAATAATGCAGAATATTACCCATGCCGTGACTTTTACATTACATTATCGCACTAGTGCCTTTTCATTACATACGAGGGTCAAACTGAAAGTTCTTAGAAAATCAAAAACTGAGCAATCAAGCAACTTATTACTTTTATTATATCTTTTCAAAATAGCCTCCCTTCACATCAATACATCGCTGCATTCGATAGAACCACTGAGAAAAGCACTTTGCCCACTCGTCCTTAGGGGTCTCTTCGACGGCCTTTTGAAACGCAGCCACTGCTTCGTCGGCGTCCATAAAACGTTTTCCTCGAAGTTTTTCTTTAATTTTTGGGAATAAATAAAAATCACAAGGTGCAAGGTCGGGGCTATAAGGTGGGTGACCCAGTAATTCCACGTTTGCCGTCGCCAAATAGTCGATCGTTTGCTTGGCGGTGTGCGATGAGGCGTTGTCGTGGTGAAGCAGGATCCTACTGCGAGGCCGTTTTTCTCGAACTTTTTCCAAGACAAGTGGTAAACAATTGTTAGTGTACCACTTCGCAGTAACTGTTTTTTGATCCTCTAAAATAATTGTTGCGTAATGACCAGTCCTTCCGAAGAACGAGGCCACCATCTTTTTTCCCACACTTCGACCTCTCTTCACTTTAGTAGGCAACTCCTCGGAAGGAAACACCCACTCAGCAGACTGTCTTTTAGTTTCAGGATCATAACAGTAAATCCAGCTTTCGTCACCCGTAACTACGTCGAACACAGCATTTGAGTCACCTCCGTTGAATCTTTGACCCATTTCACGGCACCAATCAACACGACGGACTTTTTGGGCTTCTGTCAAATTATGAGGTATCCACCGGGCACAAAGCTTCCTCACCGCTAAATGTTCATGGAGGATTTTGTGGACTTGACTCATACCAATGGCTAAGCTTGTACGAATCTGCTGATAGGTTACTCTTTTGTCAGTCTCTATCATACGCCGCACAACACTGATGTTATCTTCAGTAGTCGCCGTAGAAGGCCGGCCCTCACGCAGATCATCAGTGAGATCAGTGCGGCCACGTTTAAATTCATTAAACCAGTTGTAAATAGTAGCACGAGATGGGGCTTCATCGTGAAAGGCCAATCGAAGTCTATCATAACTTTCTTGTTGACTTAAATTACATCGAAAGTAGTAAAAAATCATTGCTCGAAAATTTTCTCGCGTTAAATTCATGCTCACGTAGTACACACAATTTTCAATTTGCCGCCAAATCGTAAAACAAATGACAATCGAGTGGAATTCGTACACAAAAATATTAAGAAAGAGTTCCATTTTCAAATTTTGAACTTATTTTTTTATTATATTTATTACAAGTGGCCAGTTCTAAAGACTTTCAGTGTCGCCCTCGTATCTTTTAACATTTTCATTATTTATTTATTTATTTTTTTCCTCGCAAATGTGTTGAAAAACGTCGTATGAAACACGTGAGCATTGGTCATTACACTTCTCGTCTCCATTAAGCCTTCGCCTTCGGCTCAGGCTTAAAAACCGACTCGAATGTATTGACCAACTTAGCACACTTGTATCATAATGTACTATTATCCCTCAGAATAAATTAAGTCAACAGTTATAATACATAGTACTTACTAAATCCTTTCCGCAACGATTTTTAAATCTTGTCAAACAAAGACCATTCGGTTTGTTCGTTAACTACACCAGGCTCACTACCATTGGTTTGAGAATGGTATTGAAGGTACTCTTACCACCTACCTTTTTAAATTAAAGAGATAATTTTAAAAGTTGCTTGAGCTGGAGTCGAACCGGCGACTTTTCGGAAGACCGCGACCGCTGCGCTCCTTACCAACTGAGCTTGCCCGATTCAACGAACTTTTCAACCAGTCCTCTCTTATCAAGGTTTAGGGAGGCTTCCAACGACATCTGCCTTGAACAATCAGGCTTCTTGAACGACGAAAACTTGACTCTTAGGTACTCCTCGTTATTGTCTCTTTGTCCGTTAAGATATTTTCATTTGCGATGTCGTTTGTACACGACTGAGTCATGGTAATGACGCGTAGAAATCAAACGTAACACGCAAATGGACGATAATGGTTGCTGCATATATTGTAATAATTACGTGTACTACAATAATTATCATTCCTTTGATCGCATGCAATAACAAACAGACGTAATAATAGAAATGTTTTAATGTCTAATACAATTGACAACATTTAATTTTTCTGACTCCTTAATTTTGTTTAGACATTTAATAGTACCTATTTGAAAAGTTAGAAGACACGTATTTTTTCTTTTCATTTAATTTTAAGTTAAACCCCCTAAATTTGGTAGTTTTAAACTACCACGTTCGACAAGGGCCTAAGTACGTTTAAAGGATGAATAAGATTAGAACTGTGGTCTATTTATTGAATTAAAAAGTAAAAAGTATGTGACTGTGACAGGAACATTTGACAAGATAGAATTAGTCAAATAACTGTCAATGTCACATCAATAGTTTTTTATTACATTGTACATTAAGCAAAGCTATGGAATATCCGCATTCAGCCTTTAAATGGCTTTTGCAAAGTAATTTCCACTTTTCTCAAGAACTAGCGAATATAAAAATCCGTTATTTTTTTATTTACTCAGCTAGCCCAAATCTCTATAGGTATAGTTTTTAGTTTTAGCCTCTATGAAAATGTCAATTGCGTGCAACTAAAAAAGACAAAGTTCAAAAAGTAAAGGCTTGGAGGCTAAAATAGTGAGTCACAATATTTTGACAAGTATTTTAATAAGGTAACTAGCTTTGAGAGTCTAGGCTCTGGAATAGAGCTAGGCTTCGGGGCTAAAGCTTGATAGGCTTTTAGTCCTCTAGGCGTCAAGAGTCGAGGCGAAACCTTAAAACCGGCCAAGTGCGAGTCGGACTCGCGCACGAAGGGTTCCGTACCATTATCTATAAAAACGGCAAAAAAAATCACGTTTGTTGTATGGGAGCCTCCTGTAGCCTAGTTGGTAAAGCCCGACCAGGAAAATAAAAAACCTGCTCTGGGGGTGTTAAATTAGCAATAATGATAGCAACACTAAGTATAGTCGTACGCATGCTAATTGGCTAGTGTAAAAATATTATATGTTAATATAGATTATTGATGAAATAAAATCAAGTTTGATTTACAACATTTATATTAGGTATATGTTTAAAATTATAATGAAATGATCCTCCATTTAAGTGAAACTAATTAATTAATTTATTTTTAGTAGATACGGTTGGGTATTCACAACAGATGTATGAATATAAGGAGATCGGACATGGCGGCCGATTTGTATAGAGTGAGCCTGTCGCAAGTACATTAACCCACACAACGCCCAAATAATTGACAAGACAAAGCACGCACACATCTAAAACACACACTTGTATACCTACACGCTTATTTGACAATAAACGCGCATCATATCAGGTATTTTGGGAAAAAACGTAATATTCTCTGCGATCAGCACGCGTGCACAGTATGGCAGTGTATGCCCATTGAGCATACAGCTGCGACACGGCCGCCGGCGGCTTGTCCTCTCTCTAGTATTCTATGCTCTGAGGGTATTCATTTATTAATCATCAAATTCGTAGTAATAGTCGCGGAGAAAATACAGCTGACGTCTGACCTTCTCTTTGTATTTTCATTACGGAAGATCGGGATATACCTGAAATTAAATAAACTTTTACTTGTAATACATTCACAAATTAGCCATTTTTCATTGCACATACTATATGATGTACCTACCAGTCATGTTAACAACAAGGTCGGTGATGTTATTTAGAGGAATGGAGTCTAATCATTCAGACTTTCTCTCCGACAATTACTTAGTCATATTGTTAATCACCTTTCTTAAGTCACTTTTATGGATTTCGGCATTTTAACCCACAAATAACACACAATATCTAAGAAATACACCACGCACAATCGACACCTCACTTTGACAGCACTTGACCGATGGCACTAATGACATCTTCAAAGTTACTGTTGCCAGTTGAAGAAATTAGTTCTAATAGTTTTCCGCAACATGGCGAGGTTTTTTATTTTCTTGGTCGGGCTATAGTGACCCTGCCTACGAAGCCGGAGGTCCCGGGTTTGAATCCTGGTAAGGGCATTTATTTGTGTGATGAGCACAAATATTTGTTCCTGAGTCTTGGATGTTTTCTATTTATCTATATAAATATGTTTATCGTCGTCTAGTTACAAGCTTTGCTTAGTTTGGGACTAAGCCGATTTGTGTAAGATTGTAAAAGAAAAAAAATATATACATTTATTCTGGTTTTTAGTATTTGTTGTTATAGCGGCAACAGAAAAACATCATCTGTGAAAATTTCAGCTGTCAAACTATCACTGTTGTTGAGATACAGCCTGGTGACAGACGGACAGACAGACAGACGGACAGCGGAGTCTTAGTAATAGGGTCCCGTTTTACTCTTCGAGTACGGAACCCTAAAAAAAGGCTAAAAGGCTTCTCGAGTCTTTAGCAACACTAGGTTCCTGTGTTCCCTTTCTATTATACCGTTTTTTCTGGTTTTGATATTCGCTGCCAAATAATTTTGTCTGCTATGCTCCCCCAACGTGCTTGTAGGTTGTTCGGTTGGACGCATTCAATGCACTTACGGGATTAGATTGAAGTTTGGAGTGGTGTTGTGCAAGTGTAAAAATTCAGAAAATCCTTTTTTGTGGCTGAGATCTTTCTTTTTTCCCTAATGCATATACTCATGAATATCAAAAAAAATGGCCTTAGCATGAACATTTTCTGGTGCAATTTGCTTCACAAGCTATGGACAGTACCTAATAACAATTCTCCACAGTTTGAATATCATAAATTAGGCAACCGAGTTTTTAAATAACCAAGATTTTTTAAGGCTGACTTCTATTACCTTTATCTTTCCGGGACTACAGAAACGGATGAATCTATGTAAACCATGTTTTTCTGTTCTAAATATAAGTCTGATCTTCAACTTAAAGTACACGTAACTCAGGCTAGGAGTCAGTTAAATATCACGGAGGTGAACTCAGAAGTTCTGAGTCAGAACTCCACGCATAAATGATATCTTGTTAGTACAGAGTTTTCGATGTCGAATACAGTTAGTTGACTTTAGTTTCAAATGTGGAGTGTGGAGTAAATTATCAAAGTAAATATACGATATTTGTTTTAAACTTAGTTGATACTCTAGTTCGGTTGTTCGTTAAAAATATTGAATATTGATTCGTATTGCCTTGGCTCCAGGCGGGACTATCCTCGGGTATATTTACGATATTGTAAACTACATTACTGATACGTCACTCTACATGATTTGTGGGGCTCCGGTATCAACTCGTATGATTAATTAATGTAAAGTTGTGATTATTTATGACATAATTATTGGTTTCGAGCGTGTTTCAATACATATATTATTATAAGTACCTGTATATGTGCATATAAAAAATCAAATCATCAAACATAGCCACAAAAAATCACGTCACTGATGGGTCGCGTTAGGGGAAGTCAAAACAGCATTCTGAAGGTGATTGCTGGGAGATATAACTACCCCATTTTGGGGCACCGGGTAGGTACTACTTTGACGTATATCAAGTTGTTTTTAGTATAAAGTAGCTGCTAGTATAGTACTAACATGGTTTTTAAGGTAAATTGTAACCAACAATAAATATATGGATCTATGGTCTGAAATAAAACATTTGAATTTGAATAGCCAACTAGCTGAGAACCATTACAAACGACAAGAATTTCGATTTTAAAAACCGCACTCGAATCGGTTCATCCGTTTGGGATCTACGATGCCACAGATATACATGTTAAACTTATAACACCCCGTTTGCATCGAGGGTTAAAAATGTGTCATCATCAACATCATCATATCAGCCGAAAGACGTCCACTGCTGGACAAAGGCAAAACATAACAAAATTTCCTACTTATTTCTGCACGCCTGTAAATAGAAGCCTTTTAGTGAATTAGTCTTACAAAGAGCCTCTATTCCCGTTATCCAATAAAAAAATACCCTCGTCTGACGGCCCAAGTCAATATAACGCTAATTGGGTAATGAACAAATAAACTCGCGTTTACTAATGTGTATACTTACATGATAGGATAGGAGGGGTGTGTAAGTGACCTTCAATCCCAATCACTTGACAGTACAAACACCAGCACCAGGGCCTCCATTCGGTTCATCTTTTGACAAGCTTTTATTTAACTTGCCTTAGTTCGGTTTACATCTTGCAACTGAATTTTAAAGCAGTTATCATCAACCGATTGAGCTTAAATGCATACTCGTGTAAGTTTGGCGACAACCCAATATTATGGCAACCCCGGCCGACCAACTCTGAAACCACACACGATACCAAAGGCACTACGGGGCCAAAGGAAAAGAGCAATAGACTTAATGTGATTAGGTTCGGAAGCGACAAACGAGAATTTTTGAAATGATATGTCGAGCATAGCCAAAATAGTGAACGCGATGTACCTACAGTCAGCAGCAGAAGTTGCTAAGCGGTCCTAGGGCTCAAAATGATCTGCTGTACTGTTGACTGTACTGATGCTGACTGTACCTACCTACTGATAATGAAGTTTGATTGGAATGAAATAGAGACTAGATTAAATACCCTTAAACGAAGCGAAACATTGATTCATCCAAGACTTTGGTGGTCGTTAAAATATTCAGTCTGAAAAATCTGCCTCATTACCATTTCAGTGTTATTTAACGAGAATCAAATATCGGGTCGTTAAATACGACCAATCTAGGTTTTAGCATAAATTGTTAGAATTTTACATTTGCGGTAAAATTTTCAAGCTGAGACCGCAACGGAACTCATTAATTATGTTCCTTCATTTATATATTATGTGGCGGTGTTACCGATATGTACGCTACATTACGAGTACAAATTAGCCATACCTTATTCCATATAATACTTAGTGGCTCTGTGATTTGTAAAACTCGCAATCCTGCAGTAAAAAAAAAAGTTATTGTTTGTTTTTTGTAACTACAAAAAAAAATTAACGAAACTGCTCACAAAATTTCACGAGGATCGGTTGAGAAATGCGACCTGTAGGTACAGCGGGAAAGCGGGACATCCGGATATCCGGACATACGATTTTCGGCCCAAGCTCCCTCGTTCCATTAGAATAATCGTGTGTCATGTCGTCATGCGATTTCAAGGAAAACCATTTTGAAACGCAAACTATTGAGAATTATTAGATATGTTAGGAAAGCACTCAATGATCGAAATAAGTAAAACTAGTACAATATTTCCCTTTGATATCCTAACTAGATAAACGAAGAAACGTAGACGAATTTGTCCGTTAAAATTCTAATGTCATAACTTATCTATACACTCGGCGTCAAAAGTATCGCACTTTTCCTAAAATTCGTTTCAAGCGATTATTACTCCTAAGATACTTGCTGTACCCTGTCGATATTAGTATCTTTTGAAAGCTTAAGCCTAGGGGGTTTTATTACCTTTCAAATGATACTAATATCGACTTGTTACAGTAAGTAGGTATCTTAGGAGTAATAATCGCTTAAAACGAATTTTAGGATAGGTGCGATACTTTTGACGCCGAGTGTATATACATATATGGCATTGGATTGGGGTATAGAGCTCAGTAACATGCGAACTATCAAAAATTAATTTGCGAATATTTCCTAACTTACTTTTTAAACGTTTGAATTTAAACAAAGAAAATTAAAATAAGTAGGTATTTCTTGAATCTATAGATCTATGAAAATCACTGGGGTGCTCCATAGTCAATACTTTTGTCCAAGGTTGTAACTCGCATATCCTTTCCTCTTACATTTATTCTAAACAACCGACTTGAAACCCACATATATCTTCGGTATTTTTGCATACCCTCTTCGCTTTATTATTTTACGATGTCACGTCCCCACAGCAGTGGAGTCTGCTTAGAATATTTGTAATAGGATGAATGGGTTAGACGTACGAGGCACAATAACGACTTGACCGTGAATTTGTATCACCGCAGAGCGTCTATTCACAATATTCGTTTCCCTTTATGCTCGCCTGGTATAAAGACATCTAGATTTGTAACAACTACTTACACCTTCTACTGGTGAGACTTATGCTGGCATGTCTAGAGAAGCGCTTGATTTGTTATTTGAATTCCTGCCCTGAACGGTCCACTTTTATGGTTGCGACGGATCACTTTCAAGTACATAGTACAGATTGAGTGTTGTGCTGGATGTCTGATCTCTCGAGATCGCTGTTTCTAGCATATTTATCGCTTTATATCGGGTTTTGAGACGAATTCGTCGGTCAACAGCGCATTAATTTAATTTGGACAGTATTGAATCCGCCTGACGATCCAATATTAAATATACATAAGCTCTAATATAAAAGCGGTGAAGCGTTGACTACATAATATTTTATGAATACAGCTAACATTCCCCTGATATTAAACAAACTTCTCTAGAGAGCTCAAGTACAACCACATATTTTAATATGAGTTTGTCGGAGAACCTTTAACCTTTTTGATTAGAGTTAACGTTATTCTAGTACTTACTTGTCTAAATTTAATTTATTATACTATGATATTTTCAGTTCGTATCAGTGAATATTTTTGAGGATATTTTATACCTACTACCTTTATGTACGTATATTATGTTCAATAAAATGTAAACAAAAAAACAAACGGTAATAGTAACATGAAAATGTCGGGGAATCGAAACGCAAACTCTCTATTTCAAAGGTTAGGGGACGACGCCCACTGCTGACTTTGTTGCTCAACCTTCATTAAAAAATGGTTTTATTATTATTGTTTATCACCAAAAAATGTATTGACAGGCTGTGCCACTTTGTGTGAACGCAGGGCACACTCTATAAAACAGGCAGCTCGTGAACTCGTGGAAGTCTAACATCAGACGTAATCTTTATCCTCTCTAAACGTTGAATAGCGTATGGGAAAACTTTAAATCTATGAAAATATCACATTCTGGTAATCTTTTAACTTATTTATAATGTCATACTTTCTCTTTCAGTACGGTCCTGTGAACCCACTCTTCCTCCCCGTGACCGCGCCGAAAGGGCCGGGGTTCACGGCGGTCATACTAACGTACGACCGCGTGGACAGCCTGTTCACGCTGGTGCGGAAACTGGTGCGCACGCCGAGTCTCGCGAAGATACTCGTCGTGTGGAACAACCAGCGGAAAGCGCCGCCTCCATGTGAGTTTACTTAGATTATGTATAAATGGCTCCGTGAGTGAGGTGGCGTGGCTCACAGCGGTCATTCTAACGTACGACCGCGTGGACAGCCTGTTCACGCTGGTGCGGAAACTGGTGCGCACGCCGAGTCTCGCGAAGATACTCGTCGTGTGGAACAACCAGCGGAAAGCGCCGCCTCCATGTGAGTTTACTTAGATTATGTATAAATGGCTCCGTGAGTGAGGTGGCGTGGCTCACAGCGGTCATTCTAACGTACGACCGCGTGGACAGCCTGTTCACGCTGGTGCGGAAACACGCACGCCCAGTCAGGAACTATCAGCGGAAAGCGCCGCCTCCATGTGGGTTTACTTCATTATTATCGGCCTAATATCTGTAATTGGCTTTTTGTATTTTATCTAAAGCTTGTCCCAGAAAAAAATGTCGCTCATTATTAGATGGGGTGGTATATCAGGATGAAATCTCAAGAGGTTTGAAAACTATACTCTCCGTTAGGATGGTCATTCATGTATAAATTAAAATAAAAAAAAAACGCTGTCAGTACTAGATGTTCAACGATGTCGTCGGTGCAAGAAAAGTTACACGAAAAATTTTTGTACAAATATGTTCAATATGGAGGCATCTCTGCGAAAAAAGTGGCAACGGAGCTAAAAACGTCTACAAAAACCGTTCAAAGGGTTTTAAAACGGTTCAGGGAGACTGGTGGTATACGGCGACGGCCTGGAAGTGGACGTAAACCAGGGTTTGTAAACAAGAATATCGAGAAGAAGATTATAACAGCTTTACAGAAAAAAACCTACCCTCTCTGTACGAGACTTGGGCAAAAAGTTTAAAACCTCGAAATCTACTGTGCAACGAGTGAAGAGAAATAATTCTATAAAAACGTTTTAACAAACTAAAGTGCTCAATAGAAATGCAAAACTGTCAAAAGAGTCTAAAACCAGATCTAGAAAGCTTTATTTAAAAATGACGAAGAAAAATTATTGTACTGTTATGGACGACGAAACTTACTGCAAACTTGAATTCAAATCACTTTCAGGACACCACTATTATTCTGGGACCGTCAGAAAAGCAGTAAGTGAAGAGCATAAGGTCATCAAAATGGATAAACTTGCAAATAAAGTTCTCGCGTGGCAGGCGATCTGTTCATGTGGCAAACGCAGTAAACCATATTTTACTAATGGAACCGTAAATGGTGATGTGTACCTGAATGAGTGCCTCAAAAAACGATTGTTGCCATTCATTAAGAGGCATACTTCACCTGTACTGTTTTGGCCTGATTTGGCCACGTATCACTACACGAAGAAAGCAATAGAGTGGTACAAAGCAAATAATGTCGATTTTGTTGAAAAACACCTCAAACCTCCCAACTGCCCGGAGCTACGACCCATTGAGAAATATTGGGTTCGTGTGAAACAGAAGCTTTTAAAACCTAAAAGTAATGACACTTCAGTCGAAAACTTCAAACGGAAGTGGAATGAAGCATCCAAACTAATCACCGATGACGATGTACAAAACTTGATGGCAGGGGTCATGGGAAAATTAAGAAGTTTCTGGATGAACCAATCTTAAACTGATCTTTATGTGTAAATAATAATATTGAAAGGAATATCAAATAAACCTGTATTGGAAAATATGTTGAATTTTAATAATTAATATGGAATTTTTACTAATTTATAAGCGACATTTTTTTCTGGGACAAGCTTTATATACGGTTGGTTCTCCAAATATAAATAAATAAATACTTCCCATTGTAGGGCACAGGCGTCTTATGAATTTTACGTGGATTTTGTATACCTAAGTGCCTTTTTAAGTGTGAAGATGATGGCATGCTACACAGCGGTCATACTGATATACGATCGCGTGGACAGTCTGTTATCGCTTCTGATGAGATTCATGCGCACGCTAAATCTCGCTAAGATATTTTGAGGATTTGTTGTGTTGACAGCAAGAAACAAACGTGCAAGTTCCTCACTCTTAACACAGCGCATCCACGCAAGCTCAAATTCAACACAACAACATACTTAAATTAAAACTAACGTGCTTAGAATTCAACATCTTTTAAAGTAAGGGAGAGTGCTATCAAAATATTACTCATTGTATTTTTCGTTAAAATACTCATTTAAGTTGTAAGCATATGTTAACTAAGAATGTTTTAGGTGTTTTATGAAGAGATATTTTTTTATGTTTTTAATGTAATTGGAAGCTCTGGTGACCTTACTTACGACAAGACACAACACCACATACCAGCAGAGCAAGTAATGGTGTTATTACATGCATTTCGATTTCCAAACCTGTTATTTTACTGGGTCCTGTAACACAGGGAATCCTAGCTCAGGACCCAACGACTTCCATCTATTATATTATGTAACATGTTTTTGTCAAAAAATATTTCAATATTTTTTTTTTATTTTTTTTGCTGCAGTCTAGCTCCGTATGTTGTGATGTGAAACTTGTCTTTATTTTCGTTGGATGGATTGCTATTAATATATTACAATGCTTTTCTGGTCACGTCGGCAATGATACAAAAAATATACGGTGGCCAGTTGACATGCGAACGCAACAATGTATTTGTGAAAAAAAAAATATGCGTCATGCTCGCAGTTTATTTTTATATCGGATCTTGCGGTCAAGTATGTGTAGGTACGAGTAACAGCCCGTTCACACAGGGTTTCCGTTTTACTGTTCCGTTTTATCGTATACGTTTTTTTTCATTGATGGCGTATGGAGTTGTATGAGCAACTTCATATGACACAGTATTCAGTATACAGTAAAAAATGTCGGTCCGCTAAATTATGACATTCCGTTTTGTTATCGAATACTGGATGAACGGAATACGTATCCGTCATGTATCCGTACGTTTTTACTGGGTATGGATATAATTACGGAGACTATGTGAACGGGCTCTCAGTTAATGACGGATACGTTGAACGCTATACGGTGCCTATGTGTGAACAAAGCATAATTTTTTGTTGCATCCGTTAAAACGGGTACTGTAAATACGGAAACCCTGTGTGAACGGGCTGTAATGCTATTAAAAACGTGACTGGTACCCGACAAAGGTCTCTTATTTATTTATTTCAAAGCTATTAAATATGAATCATTAGGTAGACGTTTTATTGTTATCGGATACCTACGGTAAAAAATATCCTTTGTTATTGTGGCTCTAGGAATTATACTGCTGAAATTGCTGAACTTGAAATGTTTGTGATTTAAATAGGATTTTAAATAATAATGAAAATGTGTAAAAAAATATGAACCTATGTAGTAGTCTTTATCCACAAGTAAAGGCAAAAAATACGATAAACGAGCGTAATAGTCTTTGCAATCATAATATCACAGTGCAATTGATTGGTCTATTTTCTAATGAATAATATAAAATAAAATAAATAAATTCATTTAATTCGACCAACTAGGATCATACAAATTACAAAAATACAAAACACAGCAAAAGTTTATAAAATAGGTAAAATTAAATATGTAAAGTACGGCGACAGCTGGACGCATATGACCACATTATGTGGTCACTTACCCCCCACTACCGACGCAGTTTACTAAGATTTGCTTGTCATTACATGAATCATATGACAATGATTCAAGTAATGACAATCAAATCTCTCAGCCAATGCCCTCAGGATTTTATTGGAGCTAGACCTGACCCTGCGCACCAAGGATGTGCAGCGTTTCCTCATTGTAGCATAGAAGCAATCTACCCTGGCCTCCGCGAACATCCCTGATGCACTACAGAAGCGGGGTAGCCCCATCAACACCCTGAAGGCATTGCTATATTGTACACGAAGGGCGCTGTACTGTTTTTGCGTATACTGTGCCCATAGACTCGCTGTATAGAAGGTGGTGCAGAATGCTCTAAACAGTGTCAGTTTTGCTTCAACAGAGCACCGAGCAAACCTATGGGCCACCATATTCGCTCTAACAGACAACGCCCTCCGCTCTCTTTCAATGTCTGCATCGTCATTCAGGTCAGAGGTTACCACATGTCCTAGGTACTTAAAACGATGAACCCTGTTTAGCGGCGTTCCGTACAACTTAACAGGAGGTACAGGTGGCACAACTTTACCTCTGGCCTGAAACACCATACATTCACTTTTTTTGACATTATATATCAAGCCGTGACTGAGCGCATACTTTTCACACACGTCCATAAGTTTGGACAGTCCACATGGGGAGGCACTCAGCAGCACCATGTCATGTCTTGTCAATATAGAGAAATAGAGAACTCGTATTAAAATATTTAATTACATAGACTCAATACTCTTCTGCTAACACATTTGGTTTTCTATAAACCAGTGTTTTTCAACCTGTGGGTCGCGACCCCCAGGGGGGTCGCGCCATGAAACAGGTTGAAAAACACTGCTGTAAACCAAGAGACGATAAATCGACTTTGTTGCATTTTGACAAGATTCAAAATCAAATGGCTTAATATGTTCGCTACAGAGACTGCGGTCATTATACGCCAGTCCTATAAGGTTTTACAGCTTTCAATAAATTCGTTCAATTTAGAACTTAATTTACGATGCTTTACGGTTGAAATTAGATGGGAGTGGATACTTCAATGTCTGCACGATAATATATTACAATAGATTTCAAATTAATGTAGATACTGTTTATAAAGCTTCAATAAAACAGATGTTAACCTAGCATAACATAATAGTAAAAAGCGCGTAACTCCCTAAAACGATTTGTTAAAAACTGAACTTAACGTCATTGTGTTACAGTATATATTTCAGGTAAACGCAAGCGCGTCATAGGAGCCGTGTTCATGAATGCCTATGAAGGATGTTACTGTAAATTGTTCCTTTTATGGGTTTATTATGGTTTAGTTTTCTTTGGTCTGATGGTTAATTAATACATTATTAATCATCGCTACGCACTGTCGAGCCGAGAGTGAATCTGAGATGAAAACAGGCGCGTTTAGATTCATTTTAATTGTAGTTAATAGGTCTAATTTGAGTGAGTTGAACAATTGTGGGAGCGAAGTGAATGACATATTGGAAATTGGATGGGAAAATGTGGAAAATAATTCTTGAAGATAAGACGTGATTATTAAGTTGTTATAAAGTATCTAGTAATAACATTAGTCCTTTGTTACATCTTTACTACGTTCCGAACTCGGACTTACCACTCACTTGCTTTCGGATTTAAAAATAGGTAGCCTAAATTAAATTGCTTTCATTTTTATATCAAGGCAGCCCATATCGCTATCTGTAGGTACCTGCTGTTCAAAGAGATGATGATCATCATCATCATCATATCAGCCGAAAGACGTCCACTGCTGGACATAGGCCTCCCCCAAAGAGTGCCTTACGTACTAAGCGGGCGCAGTCAGTCTATTCAAATATTTTAAATCGTATGACAACAAGCCTTCTGATAATGGTTGGGGAACGGAGTTTTAGTACAATCAGCAGTCAAGATGTAGTCAAATATGTATACAATATGCAACACGTCTTCATTACTGTGGCTGCTACATTCTATAATGATGCTGACTGTACTAAAAACTCCCAAAATTTATCGGAAGGCTTTTGTCATACGGTTTAAAATATTTGAATAGACTCAGAAATAAAATGTAATTAAACAAAACAATACAACAATAAAACGGACCACAATGGACTTAACTCGTGTAGCGGCCATTGTCAATTAGCACAGTGGGGTTTAATTTACATATCAGCAAAAATGGACTCGGACACGGTGCATTTAGTAATTAATGTAATGAAATGAACAACACGTGGTTTGGTGATACTGATAGCCTTTTGCGAATGAGGTCGTTCAATTGCGAAAATCAATTTAATTTAATCCATACTAAAACTATAAATGCAAAAGTGTGTCTGTTTTTTTTATATTACGGGACAATCTTACACAAATCAACCTAGGCCCACGGTAAACTCAATAAGGCTTGTGTTGTGGGTACTAGGCGACGATTTATATAATAGATAAATACATATAGATACTCATCACATCCATAACTCAGGAACAAATATTCGTGATAAACACACAAATAAATGCCCTGACCGGGATTCGAACCCGGGACCTCCAGCTTCGTAGGCAGAGTCACTACCAACTGGGCTACGGAGGCCGTTAAACCTACCTTACCTACCTCCTCACGCTTAAACCGCTGAACCGATTTAGATGAAATCTGGTACCTATAGATAGTTTGAAACCCGGGGAAGGACATAGGATAGTCCTGGTAATCATCTCCTAAGGGGGTGATAGTTTGTATGGGGCTACGATATAAACTAGTTCCACGCGGACGGAGTCGCGGGCAGAAGCTAGTGTTTTATAAATAACGCACTGATGTGGTACTAAAAGTTAGTTTGTCAAGAGTCAAAAAAGTTTTTTTGTTTGAGACTTCCCGCCTTTTTGTCACAACATCCTTGGTCACCGGGCGACTAAGTCTCAAAGACCTAATAAATAAGTTAATTATACGCGATTAACGAACGCTTACCAGACCTAAGGAATGAACCATCTGACGAAACATTTCGGCGCAAGCTAAGAAACCCTCTGTACTCCTTTAACGAGTACATGGAAATTACTTTTTAATTATGTATCTTTTTTGTATTTCTTTAAATGGTCATTATATTTTTCATCATTCACAACACAAGCCTTACTGAGCTTACCGCGGGTCTAGGTTGATTTGTGTAAGATTGTCTCGTAATATTTATTTATTATTTATTATTGTTATTATTTTCGGTTTCGTGTGACAATCCTTTTTGGGGGATATGTTTGAAATTTTTATATATTTTATCTATCCAAATATCATAAACCTTCCATGATGCGTTCAAGAACCGAACATTATGACCACCATAAAAACAGACTGTTTTGTTAGAACAAATGTCTTATCTCTATTCTAATATCAGTCGAAATGACGTTTAGGTCGAAATGAATTGTCAATTTGCATACATATTTGACAAATGTCGCACGTAAGTAAGATATCGAACGATATGACAGTTGGCGCCGACTCTAGTTTGTCTTTGAATAAAAAAAATACTATGACAGCTGCCAGAAAACAACGCCGCGATGCCGGTCATAATATGCGGCTCCTGGATGCATCATGGAAGCTTATGATATGTGGATAGATAAAGTAGTGTATGTAACTGTACATAATTAGGCATTAAAACACTGGTGTGATGAAACCCACACTCGTGGTTAATGCCCTTCATTATGTACAGTCACCTATTGTATTTTGAATATGTGGACATATTAAGTAGTAGTTCAGTCACTTTTATTTTATTTTATGTAATTTATGACGATCCTTTTTGGGAGATACAACAATATTTTGTATTTACACTTTTATTATTACTACAATTAATGACCATGGTAGAAATTCTTGTAAATATGACATTTATGCTAATTTATAATGTAATTTAAAGTGAAATAAATTAATCTAAATCTTTTAGTCAAAATAATGTGAAAATTTAAATCAATTTATTATTATACTATACTGTAGGTACCTCATCTATACCACTAGAGCTTTTCTATTTTTGTCATTTCTATCGTTGAATGTGCAAAGAAGTTACTTCAATCTCTGCACAGTCACACAATATTATATTGTTAGCTATTTTATAATCAACGATGTTAATAAACGCCGATACATCAAGAATAAGGTCGGACAAGACAGCGACGTGAGTGGCATTATGGTTCACGCGCAAGACAGTTGGCGGTTTTTAAGAAAAAAAGTGACAGACTGGATTGAAGCGTTAGTGGATGCGAGATGTAAAATGAAACAATATAAATAAATAAATATTTACAATAAGAAGAACAAGTTATTTTTTTTAATAGATCAGAAGTGGTAACAACCAGAAGAAACGCCAGTGTCAATCGATAAAACAGGTGAGGGTTTCTAATCGAGATATAGAAGTAACAATGATGTTTGATTTTCTGTAAACAGTTCGCTGCATAGAATATGGCGACAAAATAAGAAGAGACTCCAGTTTTCAGATACGAATTGACAAGGAAAAATGAATATGATTTTATTACAAGTACATACCTATTATAAATCTAGAAGTGAATAAATTATATATGACGCAATTAGTATTTGAAAGTTTATGTATGTAAGATAAGAGTTGTATTTGTATTGTATTTATAATATGAATTTGAAAAGTTCAATCAATGTAGACATAATATATTTATTCAGAAAATCAACAGCAATACAGAGCATGACTGTACCCAACTATAATGCAATAATACACAGTAGTTTAGCCAATTATACCTTAGATAACTTGATATGAAAGAGAAAATTAAAAGTAAGTGTGTATTTTCGCGGTCAATAGAAATGGCATAAGATGAAAACATTAGTAATAACTATGTAGCATGTCAAACCATAGGTTAATGTAAATGCAAATATATTATTATCCTATTGACAATTTTAAGTAATTCATTAAAGACAAATTAAGAGTGAAATAAATACAGATTTAGTTAAATAAGTACAACTTTATTAACATTGGTAGCCACTTGTTGTTTGAGACATTAACATTACTTAGGTACATGATAAAAGTTTGTTAAACATATGTGTACCTACCTACCTAATTGTATGGTATTCAGAATATAGTAAGTAGGTACAACAACATCCCATAAACAATAAATGTTCACAAAGTAACCAAGTGAAATGATAAGGATTTGAAGACTATTAACATTGTAGTTTTGTTTGATTCATTGGATATTTTAATACTTACTGTAGTATTATTTAAAAACATTCATGTTAATTTTATTAACTGAGAAGTGGACACAAAAATTGGTTGTTCAGTCAGCCAGAACTGTGTCAGTAGTAAATAAGCTGAGAAGGTACATGTCCTTTTGTTTCGGCTGAGAGTTGGCTTATGCGGGTCAATCAACTATTTCTTGTCGTTATTCTGTCCCATTAGCCAGGAGACAATATGACAGATTTTGTAACAAACTTAAAAGATACACCATACAAAAAGTGTTTGCACATGATAAGAAAATAGGTGACAACACAATGTACTGAGTAACTTTGTAAACAAATTATAAAACTTCCCTGAAATTGAAAACTTGTATTTATGGCTTACAGAAGAAGTTATTAACTGTGCAAAGAAATTTCAGTACCTACTTAATATGATGTGATATGAGAGGAGAAGGTTTTGTAAAACCTTATACCACTACAGAGAATATACTATAGGCAAACAAGGGAGGCGTTAAAAGAAAAAAATGAATGGATTAACATGTCTAGAGATGGAAAATAATGAATAAACTTGGACATTTTAAATACGGAAACCTGGAAATGAAAATATTGGATTTGAATTCATTGTCTATCGAGGACAGTTAAGTAATATTGACAGGATAAGATACAAAAAGAAATTGACAGAAGGATAGCAAATATTTGAAAGAGATATGGGCCGTTTGGTGAAATTATGAAGACACGTTGAGCCTGCCCGTCATGCCCTACTGAATAACTATGTATAGAGACTAAAATATGTATGATTTAATCGTGGGTGGCTCACTGGTGATGCATTGTGGCCAATGGTAAGGATAGCTCAGATTTTGCTGTACTCAATGATGTTTAATTGTACTTTTACAATGAAAAACACTTTTCCGGAGGCCAGTGAAAATTCAATCTTGTATTGAATCAATATTATGAAGACTGACAGGGAGAATCTTTTGTTCACTACAGCTTCAAGTTTAGAGAGGTGATAAAGAAAAAAAAACGAGTCTTCATTCAGTATTTTTTTGTAATCAGATCATTAAAACGTGTTTATTGTTTACCAACAGTCAAAACTTTTAAGGTTAAACAGGTTCTAAATAACACTTCCTTCAATGTTTATATAACTTTGACTTCCACATTGATTCTTCATCATGTTTTTATTTGTAACTTAAGAGTATAGTATTATTATGATTATACACTTGTTACACAGCAAAATGCCTACTCATAAGAGAAGTTGCGGCACAAAAGGTTCAATTGTATTGTTTCTTCCCGTTGAAGACACTTGAAGTCCAGTCAATACAAAAATGAATTACCGACGTCAGTTCTTAATCTCTTCGTTAACGTTTGATGCATTCATTGCGGTAAGTATTGCTTGCCTTTTGAAACGCGTCGTTTGTTCAAGGTAAACAGAACCATAACTGTCAAGTCTGCAGCAGAGCCCGTTTCTCGTCCAGGAAATCAGTATCCAGGCCATTTAGGTCTTAGTCCAGCTTATAATACACATAGATAATAATCAAAATCAACCTCAACGATGGAAACAATTCCGAAGATTGGCGTTTGACAATTTTGAGTATTTTGACATGAAATAAAGTGCCCATAGAATGACATATGAGTTGACCGTTTTGCGTTCCGATACTTACCATATTCATGCTGAAATAACGTTTCTTTGATTTTCACTTTATTTCTTTTGCTTATTTATATAAATCAATGAGAAGATCCAGTTTTGCGAAAGAATATAAAACTGAAACATTTTGACGAATGGTCTTAGACGTGTTCAGACCACAAAATAATCGTTATAACATATAAGGTACCTACCATAAGGATACGAATTCCATAGATCGAGTCCTAGTGGGACCTAGCGAGTCCCCAACAGGGATGAAGGTAAATTATCCTACCTAACTAAATTAAGAAGTAGGTAACAAAAGACTAAAGAGATTACATCCTTGTCATCTTATGTCCTATCTATATAGATACTTTAGTCGTATTATGTGCATAATGTCAGCTTTTGGATTTCTAACAAAAAAAAACAGGGCTATAAGTATATGATGAAGAACAGGAGATTCAACATTTGGCATATCTCGTTCCGTGTGGGTTTGTGTGTATCGCCTCTACACAGGGATGGAATTTACGTCCGTCAGCGCGATATTTAACGTTGATCACTTGTAAAACGAAAGTATCGAACATATTTTAGATATCATACCTAGTACTTACAAGGGATCTTAGAATCACAGCAACATTGATAAGAAAAGATAATCTAATATGATGAACTAATACCTATATTAAATTATGCAAACAGAACTTTTGAATTAAGACTTGCTAAGAAATACCTACTAAAGTTGAAAAGAAAAGTAAAATATCTAATAGCCATCATTCCCTATTGGTGCATCGCAAATCACATACAATTTGCTGTTTGAAATTAAATACGTCCAGATAGACTAGAATCTCTTACTGTAGGTAGACAAAAAGGAGACTACTCACTATGGAAACTGTCAAAGAAGATTGAAATGGGCCTAATCATGAAGGTATGCTTAAAACAAAACGAGGCGACCGGGAGGAGCTCCAAGGAAAAAGCAAAAACTTCTTTCAGCATTGCCGGAGTATGTGTTTCAGCCGAATGAACGAAACAAGACCTAAATATCAAGCTAACCATAGAGTCTTGTAGGAAGACAGTTGAAGTGAAAATAAAATACTTATTTACGAATGTCAATCCGATATACGTACTTTACTATGGACTTGCAGCAGTTACGGGCCATAACTATGGGCTCAGTTTGCCCAAAATAAAAATATGTATATATATTGAAATTCTGCAATGATTGCAGAACAATGCTCTAAAAATAATAAAAAAGAATGCCCCATGCTTCATATGAAATAAAATAAACACAGAAGATCATGAGTAAACAAGCACTTTCGAATAACATAATCTTCTAATTAATTACTATTCCTCAAATCCATTGATAGATACAGTTGGTGCCAAAATAATCATTTGTAGTATCTGGTAATGCCAATATTAAAAGAGGATATACAAGGATGTTGCAAAAGTTACGAGCACAGACTAGCACAAATAATATTTATGTATATATGTATTTAAATATACCTAGTAGATTAAGCTGTTTTCATTATACTATATGTTATATTGTTATGAATAAACTATTACTTCTCTCATATATCGTCTTGTATTTGATAAATATCTGTACATATTTGTTTGACTGTCGTACCAAGTTGTAGAAGTCAACTTTGGCAATGCCCATGCTATTAATGATATTCAAGTTTATAGGCGAAAAATAGATCTAGGTCTTAAGATTTGTATTTAATAGACCTAATGTCGACAATGATTCTGCTTGGAGTATTTGTTTATTTTAAGGTGCAGTGCAGCAGGTGTTGGAGTGAGCGTGCTCTGACACGGCTGGCTGAAGATATACTTAAGCGACTTGCTGGGTGTCGGAGCGAGCGTGCTACCGATGACAGCAGATGAATGACTAGCCTGGGTCTTGGAATAAATCTAGTACCGATCGCAGCAAATGAGTGCAGCAGGTGCAATCTAACCTTTGAGACATCTAATTTATATTATTTAATGTTGAAAATGATTCTGTTTGGAGAATGTGTTTATTTTTAGGGTGCAGTGCAGCAGGTGTTGGAGTGAGCGTGCTCCGACGCTGCTGAAGATACAAGCGATTTGCTGGGTGTCGGAGTGAGCGTGCTACCGATGACAGCAGATAGATGACTGACTCGCTGGGTGTCGGAGTGAGCGTGCTACCGATGACAGCAGATAGATGACTGACTCGCTGGGTGTCGGAGTGAGCGTGCTACCGATGACAGCAGATAGATGACTGACTCGCTGGGTGTCGGAGTGAGCGTGCTACCGATGACAGCAGATAGATGACTGACTCGCTGGGTGTCGGAGTGAGCGTGCTACCGATGACAGCAGATAGATGACTGACTCGCTGGGTGTCGGAGTGAGCGTGCTACCGATGACAGCAGATAGGTGATTAACTGACTGGGTGTCGGAGTGAGAGTGCTACCGATGACAGCAGATCGATGTAACTGACTGGGTGTCGGAGTGAGCGTGCTACCGATGACAGCAGATGTGACTGACTGGGTGTCGGAGTGAGCGTGCTACCGATGACAGCAGATAGATGTAACTGACTGGGTGTCGGAGTGAGCGTGCTACCGATGACAGCAGATAGATGTAACTGACTGGGTGTCGGAGTTAGCGTGCTACCGATGACAGCAGATGTGACTGACTGGGTGTCGGAGTGAGCGTGCTACCGATGACAGCAGATAGATGTAACTGACTGGGTGTCGGAGTGAGCGTGCTACCGATGACAGCAGATAGATGTAACTGACTGGGTGTCGGAGTGAGCGTGCTACCGATGACAGCAGATAGATGTAACTGACTGGGTGTCGGAGTGAGCGTGCTACCGATGACAGCAGATAGATGTAACTGACTGGGTGTCGGAGTGAGCGTGCTACCGATGACAGCAGATAGGTGATTAACTGACTGGGTGTCGGAGTGAGCGTGCTACCGATGACAGCAGATAAGTGATTAACTGACTGGGTGTCGGAGTGAGCGTGCTACCGATGACAGCAGATAGATGATTAACTGACTGGGTGTCGGAGAGAGCGTGCTACCGATGACAGCATATAGATGATTGACTAGCTGGGTGTCGAAGTGAGCGTGCTATCGATGACAGCAGATAGATGGCTGACTAGCTGGGTGTTGGAGTAAATGTGCTACCGATGACAGTAGAATTAGATGCCTGCAGTAGATATTGAAGTGAGCGTGTTCCAATACGGCTGAAGATTTGACTGATTTGGCTTGACATTCCGAAGGATAAGAATTAGTAATGATAAAATAAAAATGCTACAAGAACTAAACTCTGAAAGCAAGAAAATCGACTTACATATGAATGCATCTAAAACAAAATTAATGTCAAACTACAACAGAAAAGTAATTAAAATAGAGGAAAACCCCATAGAATATGTGGATGATAATGTATGTTTAGGGAAATTTGTGTCTTTCGAGGCAAATAGTAATGAAAATGATAGGAGAATAAACACAACATGGAAGAAATACTGGGCTCAGAAAGAAATCCTTAAAGGAAACTACAACCTTAACTAGAAAAAGATAGTAATGGATTCCTGCATCCTTCCAAGCTTGACATATGCTAGCCAAACATGGGTCTATACTGGAAAAATAAAGAACAAAATTTTATCCTGCCAGCATGCAATGGAAAGGAGTAAAATAAAGCTAAGAAGAATACAGAAAACGAGAAACACAGATATACGTAAGAAAACTAAGATATCAGATGCTCTTCAATATAGTTTAACACAGAAGTGGAGATGGGCAGGCCATATAGCTAGATACAAAGATAAAAGATGGGCCCTCCAAACAACGAAATGGCGAGGTCCAGCTGGAAAAAGAAATGTAGGAAGACAAAGAAAAAGATTGGTTGACGACATCATAAAAACGGCAGAAAAAAATCTGGACTGAAACAGCAACAGACAAGGAAAAGTGGAAAAAAATGGAGGAGGCTTTTACCCTTGGGGACCACTAATGTGGAAATAAAGCATTAATAATAATAGCAATAATAATGATAAAATAAACTGATAGAATAGGGTCATTCTATGATTGAGGGATGGCCGAAGCACTACAGGAATACAGACTTGAAAGTTGAGTCCTTTTGAATAGATCTTGCAAATGAGATTTGAAGTTCAATCAAGTAAGGAATAGGAACTCAGCAATATCACAATCTGGTGTACCTAATCAGTAAATATTGTGTGAAAAAGTACAGTCAGCTATAAGAGCCTGTGCCAGGGAATATTTTTTTTGTCAGAAACCTAACACAGTTGCTTTGAAGTGATTACCCAACAGTACACAAACATTTGAAGCATCGGGTATCTACGGGGCAATACGAGCAGTCTTTAAAGTGAAGGTCTGGATCTCAGCAAGGTCTTGTATGAATTTGCACACGCACGAATGTAAAAGAAACAAAAAAAAAAACCAGAAAGCACCTTTATTTGAATTCCTGTATCGTGGTCTGAGGGCAGACACGAGTCAGAATGGCCGAATGTTAGCTATTTTATAATCAACGATGTTAATAAACGCCGATACATCAAGAATAAGGTCGGACAAGACAGCGACGTGAGTGGCATTATGGTTCACGCGCAAGACAGTTGGCGGTTTTTAAGAAAAAAAGTGACAGACTGGATTGAAGCGTTAGTGGATGCGAGATGTAAAATGAAACAATATAAATAAATAAATATTTACAATAAGAAGAACAAGTTATTTTTTTTAATAATATTAAGTAGGTGAGTAACTCAGATTATAATTGATATTTATTGATTATAAGATTAATTTGGCTGTTACATTTCATTATAGTCTTAAAATTTACGCGCAAAAGGTTTATATTTTTATGAAACTTGATGCTGTTGATCAGATGATCAGAGAACATCTACGTCATATCTTTTTTGTCGTAAATTTTCTCTTTTCTTTTCGACTCCTAACGGCCAGTAATTATTAACTGGCATGAAAAAGTCAACATAATTAAGATTATGGCTCTACATGCCACGTGTACGTGCATGAAATGAATTCTTAAACTGATTTATTTGCATTAAGCATGTCATTGGGACTACCGGTTAGCCTAGTGGGTAGTGAAGAAGCTGAAAGTCCTGGGTTGGCTGGGTTCGAATACCGGTAAGGGCAAATATTTGTGTGATGTGATGAGCATGAATATTTGTTTCTGAGTAGATGGCAGAGTTTGAGTTTGAGTTCATTTAGTTTGAAGAAAAGTGAGGTTTATTTTATTCATTATATAATAAGGATTCGTTTTAAAAGTGTTTCATTACAATAACCACCTTTATTAGTATGTACCTAAAGTACTTAAAATGACAGTCTTTCACTGCAGACGAAAATGTACCCAAATTTATTTTAAGTTCGTTTTGTGCAGTAGTGTCAAAAACAAACTCAAATTAAGTACAGATTCGTCACTACTGACGAAAGTGCACAAAAAATACACAAATGCGTTTTTAGGAACTTTGTTGAAAAGTGACGAATGTGTCTGAGATCCTTTAAAGGCATGTGTTTTCTTTTTTCCAGCCTCCGAGTGGCCAGTGATCAACAAGCCCCTGAAAGTGATCCGGACCAAAGAGAACAAGCTGTCGAATCGTTTCTTCCCGTACGACGAGATAGAGACAGAATGCCAGCTCACCATCGACGACGATATTGTTATGCTGACGCCTGATGAGTTGGAGTTTGGGTGAGTGGCTTGTACTATGTGCCTAATTAACACATTCTATCTATCTATCTATATAAGCCCTTGATCCTGAACTCCATATTGAATGTATACATAATGTTTTAATGTAGGACATGTATCCTTTTATTTATTTTTTGTTATTAATATACAATATATTTTGTTATATATATATATTTTTTTTTTGTATATACATGTGTTTTTTTTTTTTTTTTTTTTTATATTATGTTTCTGAGTTCAGTGTGCCTCTTGGCAAAGGCCTCCTCTAACCCCTTTCATTGCTGTCTATCATTTGCGACTCTTCTCCAGTTTGGACCGGCTGTCAGTTTGAGCTCGTCCTCCCATCTCTTGTATGGCCTTCCCCTAATCCTCTTAACTTAACGTTACGCCCTGCAACATCTGACGCACGTAATTGAGTAATATCGCAAGTAAGCAATAACTATCTATAAGTACTATAAGCTAATGTATACCTTGTTCTTTATACTTCCTACCGAGAATACAACATCTTCGGTGAAACTATGTCTGGTTTTACTTAGAACCTACAATTCATCCCTCTACAATCTCAACATAACTCAGGCTTACTTAATAAGAGTAAATCTTGTCAATAAAAGCAAGCAACAAACTACCGTATAGTCAGAATACAAAGTCGTTTTCTGTTTACGTTTGTTTGACAAAATTTAATTTATTATTTACTTATATGTAGTAGGTTCGAATAGAGTACTCGTACTCGTACGATAACTACCAAATTAATTTACTTTCTCTCGTAATTAGTGGATACTTCTATAATATGGTATTGCTTGCATAGCGATTCGGTTGTTGTCGCTGTAATTCGGTATCATATCACTTATTTCTTAAGTGATATCGTGTATGAGCGTCGGCCGAGTATTGGACCGTGAAACTCATGATAATAGGTAAGCATTATAATGATTCACTGTCATTCGGCACTAATTGAAAATCGTCAACACGAAATTGCCATTTTGAAATTGGATCAAAAGTAATACCATCAAAAGTGAATTTGGTGAAAATGTAATTGTGTCTATCTATACTATTTTATGACAATTTTTTTTCTTGCTCATAATACGGGCCTACGGCTCCCTCCGCGTCCAGTACAACAACGAGTTCCGGGTGATTGTGGCATGGTGGGGCTGCCGCGCTTCTGTAGCGCATCAGGGATGTTTGCAGAAGCGAGAGTGGATTGCTTTTATGCCACCATGCGCAAGAGAGCTGCATCCCTGGTGCGTCGGGTGCGCGCCAGCCCCAACAACATCTTAAGGATGATAGGGGACAGATTGGACTGCCCATACTTGCTTCATTGTAGTCGGTTACATGCGCCGTACTCAGTGAAGTGAGCTGTGTAAATTTTTTTTTTAGTTTTTTTTATTTATATTTATTAGTACATTACTATAGAGGCCGGGAAACGAAGGGTTGCAGGCCAAGTAGATATAGACGCGTAGATAGGGATACGCGGCCGGCAACCCCGTTTCTCGCCGAGATTTGTATAGTGCTTTTCTCAAACTTGCAATGAAATAAAAAGTAGTCAATTTGTTTTATTCGTACAACTAAATAATACGTTTCTGATAGCTGTCAGTGCTGTCACATCATAACCTATAATTGTGTCCCACATTTCTTACTAACAAATATTCCGCTTATTCCCAAAATTAAGTATTAGTTTATAGTTACATGAACTTATATCTAACTATATAGACGAGGCACTACAACAAAGAAAACACTTATAACTTTTATGAAATTATCATACGCCGTCATGTACCTAACTTTTGATTTCGGGGCAGTAAATTATTCATCGCAATTCCGGAGGCGTACAGTTCAATTCCATATCATTTTCGTCCGAACTCATTACGAAATCGATGGATTTTATTAGAAAGTTTCAAAATAATTACGAACCACATACATTGACAAATCCAGCCAACAAGAAAAGAAAACTTTTTTCAATTACGCGTTAAACTTTTTTTTAACCTGTTTGAAGCAACGTTTTACCCGGTGACATTAACATTAGTCCTTATCTTTTTTTTTTTTTTTGGTGAATGAATGCCAAGACGTTCTGTCACAATTTGACGTTTATAAACAAAAGACGGTTGCTTTGCAGGCCTAGGTGTGTAAGGTTGTATGAAATGAAATTCCTTTACATATCATCTTCACTAGTCGCACCAGATACGTAGTATTTCCGGATCTAATTTGAAGTAAGTCATGTCAACATTTCATTGCAAGTTTGAGAAAAGTGTATTTACTAACATGGTCTTTCGAAGGATATTATCCCGGTAAGGGCATTTATTTGTGTGATGAGCACGAATATTTGTTCCTGAGTCATGGATGTTTTCTATGTATTTAAGTATGTATTTCTCTATATAAGTATATATATCGTCGTCTAGTACCCATAGTACAAGCTTTGCTTAGTTTGGGACTAGGTTGATTTGTGTAAGATTGTCCGCAAATATTTATTTTATTTATTTATTTATTTATATTACTAACAAATAATGGATCTTTGTAATCTGAAAATAAATGAATTGAATTGAATAATGAATCTAGCCCAAATTGAATTTTGTCCAGTATGAAATAGGTCCATAATTAAACACGTGCAAAGTGACTGTTGTCTAATTTAAATTAATATCAAAATTTGATATGACTATTTTGTACAAAATTCATATACGGCGTGTTGCCGATTGGTCATATTTTTGGAGTGCACGTAACTCCATATGGACGTATTTCTTTCGACCTATATCAAGTATGTCAATTGTACTTTTAGGACGTTATTACATATTAGCAATATTCAGGCTGGATAATTTTCCATTTCGAGTACCTATTTTTAAATTGACATTATACAGATTCGACCAATAATTTCGAGTTGTCAATTTTCCATTTGCGCTGAATGACAGTAAATCGAGTGCGAGAGGGAGCAATGCTATATTGATACCTGCAGACTCAAAGGGCGTAACAGCCATTATAACAACAGGCTGTTACGCCCTTTGAGTCTGCAGGTATCGATTATATTGGTCCTAAACGCGGACAGGTCAACTAGTAAGAATTTCTACGCAGACGATCAGCAGCGCCTCGCCTAAATCGCTCCTTGAATGTCAAAGCCGTTTATAGTTAGTTGACGCGTTTGAATATCCAAATAAATGAAAAACCAACGCGTCATCCGAATAAAACGATCGTGAATGTTAATATTCAACATTGGAACTTCGATTCAAATGAATGCTATTTGTCGCAGAGACAAATGGCGTGACGCGGTGTCCAGGTGAATGACCAACTCAATACCGCTCTTGGAATTATCCGCATACTAAATAAAATGTTAGTTTTATGCATTTAGGGTAAATCGCCAATAGCTGGCCATACTTCAGTAGCTTGCCCCCTCATACTAAAAATTAACTCTGTTCCCTTACAAACAGAATTCAATTTAATATGACGTGGTCAGTTATTGAAGGGTGGCCAGTAATTGAAATCTCATACTAAAATTAATTCTATTATATTAGTATAAGGTGGCCACTGGCCAGTTATTGAACGGTGGCCGGCTACTAACAGACTAACGGTTCACCCTAATTATTTATAGGGTGGATACCTAGATGATTTTTCTTGACGACTTCCATTAGGCCGCCATCTTGGAAATTCAGTATTAGTACATACAGACTAAGCAAATTGAGGGCTGAATCGCATCAATTTTATGCGCAAAATTAAGCTAGACGACTGCTCTATATACATATAATAATCTCAATGGTTTTATATTAAAATGTAAATTTTTTGGATTGATATTGGTTACCAATCCTTGCGCTTGCAGTTTCGACGTATGGCGCGAGTTTCCGGACCGTATCGTGGGGTTCCCTTCCCGTCTCCACGTATGGGACAACGGCACGCACTCCTGGCGGTACCACAGCGAGTGGACCAACCAGATCTCTATGGTGAGAGCGGTGATATCAATAACAAGATATATTTTTCATGCCGCAAAGAAGCATCTCTCGTACGCTATAAAACATAACATAAAACAACAACATAAATTTCAAATTAAAGGGAACATTGAAGGATATAATGCTACGAGCAGGATTTGGACCTCCCACCTGGTCTTTATCACCAGTTCCTTTCTACAACCCCTTAGGGAGGCGTGCAGTGAGGTATATCTCGAAGACTTAGTCTTTTTTGCGGCACTAACGTCAGTAAACGATGATACACAAAATTGGTTTAACGCCTGCTAACGAAAATTATACATTTCAAATAGGGGTGTAAATACCAAATAAAATAACCAATAATGATGAATTTTCTCGAAATAGGATTAAAAATATTGTCAAATGGAGCAAAAAGTAAAGCAGGGGATTACATACTCGTAATCACAAAGTTATAAGTGTCCAGAGTTTTAAGAGGCGGTATATTCTGTCCCTTTTCCGGAAAACGCACCTTCTTATGAAACGATTGTCATTTACTATGACGCTCGGGGATCGTGACGTCACGTCTTTCGGCTGATATGATGATGATGACCCCTATTAGAGGGAAAAATTGACACCTAAACCTCTCGCCACAACGGTGCCAGCTGAATCTGCTGATACAATGCATCCTGAAAAACCCCGTTAAATGATTATTGCAGGTGTTGACTGGCGCCGCGTTCCACCACAAGATCTGGTCCTGGTACTACACGTACCGTATGCCGGAAGCGGTGCGCGAATGGGTCGACGATAATTTCAACTGCGAGGACATTGCTATGAACTTCCTGGTCGCAAACATCACGGGCAAGCCGCCCATCAAGGTAACAGTTCATACATTAGAGTCTTCCAGTAGTTCTTAGAGTCTTATCTTCTGAGACACATCTGCGCATTACGTATGTTATTAGTAGGTATAGGTACACAATCGTTAGGGCGGAAAGGTTCTCGAGTGGCGACCACGTACCGGAAGGCGCAGCGTGGGTAGACTTCCACTGCTGGACATATGTCTCCCCCAAAGAGTGCCACAAAGGCTGGTTCAGCGCCACCCGCATCCAGCGGACTCCCGCGACCTTTACATTTTAAGAAGTGTTGTGTTGGGAATACTGAAAAAAACAATAACCCGTTATTACACCTACAACTGATTCTAAGTTTTCATATTGAAATTTCCAGGTAACACCCCGCAAGAAGTTCAAATGCCCCGAATGCACAAACACGGAGATGCTCTCCGCGGACGCGCGCCACATGAGCCAGCGCTCGCAGTGCATACACCGCTTCACTGAAATATACGGACATATGGCCCTCAAGTCCGTCGAGTTCAGAGCTGACCCGCTGCAATATAAGGAGAACTCTGGAATACCGCATATCTATCCCGAGATCGGTATGCTGTAAGGTTACATTCTGTGGTTTACTCGGTTCGCTCAAATATACGGCCACATTGCTTAAATCCGTCAAGTTCAGAGCTGCCCCGCTGCAATATAAGGAGAACTGGAATACCGCATATATAGGATATCGGTAAGCTGTAGGGTTAGAGTGACTTATTTATATTCATTGTTGATGTCGTGTGCATCGGTTCACTCAAATATACGGCCACATGGCTCCAATCTGTCGAGTTCAGAGCTGACCCGCTGCAATATAAGGAGAACTTTGGAATACCGCATATGTATCCCAAGATCGGCATGCTGTATAGGTAGATTATTTGGCATATTCATATCAATAAAGGTCTCCACATCGGCTTACTCAAATATTTGAGTGAGCCGTATATACGGCCATATGGTCCTCAAATCCGTCGAATTCAGGACCCACTGTAAAATAAGGAGAATTCTGGAATACTGCACGGGCTCTCATATAACGATAGTTATAGTCAATATAATAAGGTCAAAACCTTTTGCACACGGCATTAGTAACATGTCGATACGTCAAACTCAATATGTGAACGGAGCATACTGAATGGACTCCTAGTTCGAATATGTCTTAGAAAGAAACTTGTAGCGATGATGTATTAGTAGATTTGAGTACGTATATTATGTATTCAAAATAAAAGGCAATAAGTGGTATCTGCAAAATATATTGGTTATATGTTGTATACCAACGGAAACCAAAACCGATTTAAAACTTATGGCAAGATGAGATTCGGAATTGAGATTGTTTTCATCAGCATTTATTTATTTCATTCATATTCGAACTGAGAGAGTAAATGTTAGTTATATTAGGAAGATATAATGCCAAGGTTAACGAATCTGATAGCATATTACTAATCTGGTTGAAAGCTAGAAGGATGGACAATAAAGTGTAAGAAGGCTGTATGAGATTAAAGAAATGGGAAAACGTCCCCAGTACCCAGGGTATGTAGATTTAACTGCCACTTCTTCAGTTACTGAAACTTGGCAATAGATGTCGTTAGTGTCGCTTGTAAAATAAATTAAAGTATCGCGGCGAATCTTGATCCCAATTGACGGCTGTCATCTCCGTACAATTTACAACCTTAAATTAAAACGTAAAATTGTACTGAGATTTATTTATTTATCGTATGGCATTTTGGTTACTGGATTACATATAAAAGCTATATAAGAAAATAATAATAATAAGATTGATTAATTCAAAGCAGGGACTGATTAACCGAAAAATACCGGTAAGTATTCTATTTTAACGGTATGACGTCATATCGGTTGTCAAATATCGGTTTCGGTAGCGGAACCTTTACTTTATTTTTTCCGGAACCGTAACGGCTATTTAAAGGTACCGAAATATCGACTTTGGCCTGGAGTTGTTGCCAAACCGCCGGCAAAGGCTCTGCTGCTTTGTCTTTTTATCTTTAAATGTTTAGTAGCCAATGCTTCCTCTGTAGAGTGCCAGCTCGCTTACTTTTCTCGATAACCTTTATAATACCGGTTTTATAAAGGTTACGGTATCGTTTAAAACTGGTACCGCTAACCGCTATTTCAAAACGGTTACGGTACCGTTATGTTCGCGCGGCGCGCATAACCTTTACGCCATAACGATACCGTAATGGAATACCGGTTTCATACCGGTATAACCGTAACCGAAATCAGTCCCTGATTCAAAGGTTAAGATTAGTCCTCTTCAAGTACTCTGTAGCAAGTTCAGTAAGGTTCTTGAGGTCCTCCATCCGCCCTGAAAATTTTGTTGTCGGGCATTCCAGAACCATGTGGTTGACTGTCTGATCGGGGGTACTGAGATTACAGCTGTCATATGAATCAAGATTCACCGAGATACGTATAAGTGACTTTAATATTGACTTTATATCATTGAAATATGGGGTAAAATTGGTCTCTAAATTGTGTTTATTGATTAAAAATTCTCGTAAGTCCTTTGTACTTGTAAAAGGGCAAATTAAAATAGAGTTTTGATCAGTGTTAGTAAACGAAAATTGCAAATTAAAAACCCCTATAATTAATCTGGGTTTTCCATGTATGGGCACAGTAATGACATCTAGTGTGAAAGAATGATACTGACGGATAATGTATAGTGGTGGCAAACTTGATAAAATCTTTTTTCGCTGTGCCATTTATCATTTCCTAGATAAGTCTCAAGCCATAGCTTCCTGCATATTTAATTGCTAGTTCCCACACAATTTAAACCCACGACTTTAAAACCTAAGTCATAAATTCAAGCAATGTTTTGGTAACACTATATATACATTATCCTCAAATAATTTAAGCGAACATAAATTGACGTTCGGTGCGTATAAGTATCAATTGAGCGAGAATATTAATTATCGATATATTTTTTTAGAACAAACCAATTGTGTTGTGTGTCGTTGTTTTGTCGTTTTCGAAGTCAATTTTAGATGTAGGATATTGATTATAATATTTATTGTTTACAATGAGCTTCTGTGTTTAGCGTTAGATGTTTCACCAAAGTGTTTGCCGGTAATGAAATTGGCAATTAACGACATCTGTTGAGTGTTCAGAACTATTAACAAAAAAGCACAATTTTGTTTTGGACGTAGTTAAACGAAGATAATCACAAAAAACTAGTTTTTGACAGAAGGTTCTTATTTCTACATTTCGGAGAGTTTTGTTCCTTTTACGGGTAACACGTTCAATTGCAATTGAACAATTCTACTTTTTATTTTATCCTGAAATCCAATACCAGGTGAATCACTTCGTTTATTAAACGATTCCATCAACAACGTTAAATACAATTTCTTTACTGTGTTCTTTATTGTTTACTCAAACGTATTCATGACTTGAATATGTTAACATTTATTTTATCGGCATATCTTAGTTAAGAAAATGCTCCGAAATATAGGGTATTATGTCTATCCCGTCTTGAATTAACGGTCTAAATATTAACGAGTTTCCGCTTCAATACACCTTCTTGCCATATTCTGTAGTCAATAATTTTGTACGACAATAAGTTGTTAGTTTATCCAACAACCCTACTTACTTTAATGTCAATTCTCTTGAAAATGTTGGCTGATCATTGCTTAGATCAATTTTAATAAAATAATGTTAGTTAAAATCTGCCGGTAGTTATGGTAAACAGATACGTTTGGTAGGAGTCTCGTTTTGGTGATTTGGAGCCGCTAGTATTTATAATTGTGGGTCCTGCCACCTGTCATATGTATACTTCTATTTGTGTATAATGAGAGTGTTTAAGCGTTAAGACAACGTGTAGTAATGGTGTCTGATTTCAAAATTAACTTTGTACTGATACTGAATAGCGGGTTTCTAATTCAAAAATACATAACAGATTCTGGCTAGATAGCTCACAAAGTGTAGTTGGCGTACTGCCGCTTTGTAACACCACTATAGATAATCAAATTATACTGGCAATCATAAAGCCAAAACTGACAGCTATTAAAAATTCTGATTGGTATACCGTGTACCGTATTAAGCATGCAACACACTGGCGCGGCCTGCGGTGGCGGTCAATCGTCAATTTGACAGCTAATTACAAGTTTACTATTGACCGCCGCGCCCAGGCCGCTCCAGCCTGTGAGACCACTCGAAACCATTTGAGAATTTTTTTTAGCACCTAATAATCTTATTGTAATGTGCACAGAGTTAAAAAAGTAAAATTGATGTAAATAATAATTAATAATAAACATTCTGAACAATGATCAGCCAAATCCGTAGTGTAATATGCCGTCTGTCCTTAGTGTAAAGAAGATATTCTAAAACGTTGAAGGAAACTAGTGTTAGAGAAAATTAGTCCATCTTGACATATCGGTGCTTGCGTCGAGGTTAATTCCTACGTAGTTATATATAATATAATATGTGTGTGTGTGTATTAACTGACGCACGAATGGATAGGTATATGAAATTATCGAGGGCATAATTTTAAACATATATCTTTTGTATTTTATTACTATGCGACGACTGAAGTATATTTTAAGCAAATGGAATTTCAGTCGATTTTACGTAAAGTAACTCCAGTTTTTATTGTGTTGATAATAATCGATTTTATAATAATGTTTGAGCCAATCGTGTAAGTACATTTTATAATTTATTCGCCATTATTTTCTATTTATGGATTTATAATTTTATTAATTTATTTTTTATTAGTTTTTGAGACATTCGTTTGTATTTGGTAGTTTTTTTAAATCGTAGCCAAAGAACTTTTAGACTAGTCTCAACGTTTATTTCGCATTTACTTTGTATGTGTATTATATATGGTATCGGTTAGCTAAAAGACTATATAGTTTAAACTATTATGTTCGTTTAACAAGTGAAAAAGTTAATAGGGCTTATACTTTTAGAACTTAAAATGGAGGTTCGTATGAAGGATACACTGATTCATTGCAAGTATATTTGCTCACTTGTGGCAAAGATGTTGACGTTTAAAAACATTTACTTTAACATGGCGGAATATAATATAAAAAAAAACTTTCAAAAATGGGCTTCCCATTCGCGCGAAATTCCCCCTTTCCTAGAATTAACTTGTGTAAACTAGAATAATTTGAGAAGTTGGTTTGGGACGAGATATTTTGGGCAAACTGTTTTTCTCAAATTATTCTATAATTTTCTAGGAAAGGGGGGATTTCGCGCAAATGGAAAGCCAATTTATGAAAGTTTGTTACATAAGTTTCTTAAAATATCACGCCGTTAGCCTGCGAATGTCTAATAACGTTTTGTATGGAAATCAATCCACCCTGAGGTAAGGTTTTTTTGGTGGCAATATTTGTCTTTTATTTGACCGATACCTTATTCGGTAGGATGTCGCAGCATGGAGTTACCAGGTATATCAAACGACAGACTGACGAGTTCGTTACAGCTAGGCGTATGCTAGGTGTTAGATAGGTGCAAAGCGTAGGAGTAGGTGTACCTACGTTACGATCCTTGTCCGTGTCACCAGACTAATAGCTAGAGGGCTACCGTTAAACTGAGACGTGGCGAGACCCGCTCTCCACCCGCGCCTTCAGTTAAGGGTCGCCAGCACGCTCGGCTCTGCATACAAATGTAGTTTGGTTCTCATTTTAAAAAGACATGCTGGAATAACATGAAACTTTGTGTATATAATGGGATCCGCCATATCGGAAACTAGTTTCCGTTGTTAGAAATTAAAATAGAAAAAAAAGCGGCCAAGTGCAAAGACTCGCACATGAAGGGTTCCGTAAAATAAATTTATTTTTACGATTTATGACGTATTAAAAAAAACTACTTAATAGATCTCGTTCAAACCAATTTTCGTTGGAAGTTTGCATGGAAATGTACATCATTATATTTTTTTTAGATTTATCATTCTCTTATTTTAGAAGTTACAGGGGGGGGGGGGGGACACACATTTTACCACTTTGGAGGTGTCTCTCGCGCAAACTATTCAGTTTAGAATAAAATCATGTTATAATTTTTGGAGACCTATCCATTGATGAAAAATTTTTTTTTGAGTTTTAGTTCTAAGTATGGACCCCAAAATGTATCGTTTTTTTCTATTTTTGTGTGAAAATCTTAATGCGGTTTACAGAATACATCTATTTACCAAGTTTCAACTGTATAGCTCTTATAGTTTTGGAAAAAAGTGGCTGTGACATACGGACGGACAGACAGACATGACGAATCTATAAGGGTTCCGTTTTTTGCCATTTGGCTACGGAACTCTAAAAAATAGAGCCGGTAGAATGTTTTCATACAAATTTTCTAATCAGTTATTTTTTTAAATATTATTTGTACTAATATAATGTTTATAATTTATTGTAACATAAACTACTTTCCGAACTAGATATATGGCGAATTTCATTGTGCATAAAAGTTTCATGTTATTCTAGTATGCCGTTTTAGAATGAGAACGAAACTACGTTTGTATGGAGAGTCGACCGTGCTGGGGACTCTTAAGCGGTACACCTATAATCGCGTTTAGGGGCGGGCTGCACCGACTTACGATTACAGACATGGCGCCGGCAGCTGTCATTCCATATTAAACTTCCATAATTCCGATTTTAACTACCTACAGTCATGGCCAGATAATTAAGAACATGATTTTTTTCCCCATACAGTTGCATACAAATATGACGTTTCAAATTTGACGATAATTTTGTTTCTGATTATTCATATTCATATTCATATTTATTTATTCATAATTGTCAATATTACATGTCAGGAATTTATAAAAAAATAATAATAATAATATTAGCTTTACACAAAAAGTGTACTTACAAATAATATTTATTAGTTAAGATTGCAATAATAATTAAAAATATTCATACACTGTTTATAAATTCGTCGAAGCTATAGAATGTGTGCTCGAGAAGCCATTTTTTTAGTTTTCGTTTGAAAATCAGTAGTGACGGAGCCGACGTGATTGTCTCTGGCAACTTGTTATACACGGATGTAACCGTGTTTAAACAGTATTTAATATAGTGCAAAAGAGCTTCTGTAAAATTTAGACTTTAAAAAATACAGGCGATCAAATCCACACTTTTTATAAGTTCATACATTGTTCCTAGTTAGAATTACAGTATGAACTCGTAAAAACTGTCCATTTGACAATCAGTATTTTTTTAAGCACAACTTTTACAGAACTTTTGTATAAACTAAATTAAATCTTATTTATACACAGATACCTCCATATACTCAGAAATGAAATGGGCCAAACATATTTTAAATCATCATTAAATTTGAAAAGTCATATTTGTATGCAGTTGTATGGGGGTAAAAATCTTGTTCTTAATTATCTAGCCATGACTGTATATATAGGCGTGCGGGCGCTGCCTCCCGCACGACGCCCGCTCCCCGTTATCGTCATACTGCTGCGCCCGCGCGCCACGCAGGCGACGATTGAGTGAAGCGGTCGGACTATAAGACATCGGTTACACGCTAATTCTGGTTTCAGTTCAGTCCATCATTCTGGTCAGAGTGACGAGAGAATTATCGTGTAACCCTCGGACTGACGGACTGATGGTCAGTCTCCTGTCAGTTTTCTGTCATTCACAACATCATCGATGTCATTACCATTAGACATCCTTTACACGCTAATTCTGGTTTCAGTTCAGTCCATAATTTCTGGTCAGACTGACGAGAGAATTATCGTGTAACCCTTGTGAATGCCAGAAAACTGACAGGAGACTGGCCATCAGTCCGTCAGTCCGAGGGTTACACGATAATTCTCTCGTCAGTCTGACCAGAAATTATGGACTGAACTGAAACCAGAATTAGCGTGTAACCGATGTCTTACGGCCCGTTCACACAGGGTTTCCGTTTTACTGTTCCGTTTTATCGTATACGTTTTTTTTCATTGATGGCGTATGGAGTTGTATAAGCGACTTCACATATATATGACACAGTATTCAGTATACAGTAATCCATAATAAGTTTATCCGTTAAAACGGGTACCTTACATAGTCCGACCGCTTCACTCAATCGTCGCCTGCGCGGCGCGCAGGTGCAGCGGTATGACGATAACGGGAAGCGGGCGTCGTGCGGGAGGCAAAGATGAAGAGAGAATGATGGACGGAACTGAAACCAGAATTAGTGAGTAACCGATGTCTAACACCTCTTACTATTATAGATGGTTTGGTGCAACCCACCCTTTGTTCGACATGAATCATTCGTCCCTTTCGCTCGTATATATACTATATAAGTTATATAACGGTTGAATTTATCGGATATAAACGCGGTGATACTAGTTTGTCAGTAATACTTGCAGTATGTTTATCTTGATCTGATTAATGAGATTAGAATGGGATAAACGTTATTGATATTTATTATTGATGTTGTGGTCAGTTTTCGGGTTCTATTCATTTTGACCAGTTGATATAAAATGATCGTGATTGTTGTTAAGTTATTCTGTAAGGCATACACTTACAAAATTTATGACGTCGAGTTGCGGAAACCCAGCCCACGTACAACCTATAACCTAATATAAGATATACACGATGACATGTTTTTATAATTTCTAATGTCACAATATTGTTTATATCGACGATTTTAAATGAATGGAATCTTTTATAAATGTGGTGTGTATAGTATGTTCAAGAAAATTTTATTGCTATTTGGAATATCGCATGTTGTTTTAAATAGTAATATTGCAGTATAGTCAGTCTTAAAAGTCATTGCACATATTTTAGTACCAAGTCCCGATAATATAATACTTTGAATGTGTCAAATGAGTAAAACTATAAGTGTACTTAAATGTTTAATTACTTTTAAGGCTGATTGAGCTATTCAATAGGACTCAAAGATCGAAGTACATTAGATGGTTAGATAACTTGATAAGGAGATATTTAATATGAATTTTAAATAATTTTGTTGTGAAATAATAATTATTTTTATTTTTGTATAATTTTGTTATTTAGGCTCTCTCAAACCGAAGTTACAAGATTCAGATTTGAAAGCTTTCTTTCTATAAACGGTAGTTTAAGTCCAGTGGCGAGGTATTCGTCCAACCTTAGCCAAATACATGAAGGTAAGTACCTTCAGTCGAGTTCTCCAATATACAGACAATCTTTCAACAATATCTACACATGCGTCTTATGTCAGTAACAATAAAGGTTGTGTATATATTACCTAGATATACCTAGATATTTTTGACAGATTGTCTGTACCTATATATATTGGAGAACTCGACTCGACTGTCAAAAACATTAATAGCTATACAGAGCTACAGTCAAAATGATCTGTACACGCCTTTCTGTTAATCATACAGATGTTTTTGACTATTGTTTTGTATATAAATGTTTCTGATTGATAGGACTGCCTGATTGGTCTCACCATATCCTTCTAGCCTAATAGTTGCCACGAAAATATAATCTGAATATTGTGTCTTAGTGTGAGTTTGAATTTGCTTCATAAAAATATATATGGTAATTTTGAGTTTTTTGGCTGTATAACACAGCTGCAATAGCTGCATAGATGTGTTTGTGCAGCTATATTGTATTCATTTAGCTTTATCGTTCAACGTAAGTTGTTATAAGTAATATTATTCAATAGGGAACATTACTGCCATGTTCTGCCGCCAGAGGCAGCACCAGGTACCACTAATAGTAAATCAGTATAGAAATATAGGGATTCACACACACATGCACAATTGATTGTCAAATGAGTGACAAGGGTGCTTGCATAGACAATACCGCAAGTGGGGACGAGATACAATGTCAACGCTGCTAATGTCGCCACCTACGAAGAGTTTTGCGTAATGTTCCCTATTAATTCATTTGTCCAGCCTGCAGTTTTCATACGTAAATTCAACTAAAATATAGTTTTTTAAGATTTTTTTGGACTTGGTAGTTGTGTTTCTAAATGCAAAGAGCGTTTAGTCCTTCTAAAATGGTATGGTTGATATTATTTAATGTGGCCGAATTTTTATAAAGCTGTCATTGTAATTGGAATCTTTTACCATGGACGGTAGAGTTGCTTTTTGAATGGACTACTTTGATGCAATTCGGCCAACTCAAATAATCTCATGTATACCTCTTCTCAGGCCAGAAAGGAAGATTTTCTCCTACCGTAGCATGCGATAATAACTACTTTATGACATGGGGGACTTAAAATCATATACCCCGAGTCATTTATACTATCCGCAAAACTAAGTGGCGAGTTGGGCAATAAAAGTAACAATGAAACCTTTTTGTGTGTAATAATAGCATGCTTCTAATATTTTACGACCTGACTCGCCACTTAGTTTTGCGGATAGTATAGTCAGAAAATCGTAACTTCGGGCCAAGGAAAGACGTAACATTTTGTGCACCACGGGTGGTAATAAAGAAAGCCTCGGACCACGTTTTATTCACCTTTTGCTCCGGTTGGGGTGCCGAACAAGACGCGTTCTGAGGCATATTTACTTTACCGCCTTGATTATGTAACGATTATCGCCCTTACATAACAATTTATACTTTATCGATGAGCATGATGGTCTGAACAGTCATAATTTAACAATAATAATAACTAGATAATTTGTTTTTATACAGTGAAATTAAATTAATTCGTACGGACATTTTGTATGTTTGTTGTTGTCAGGTATAATCTGTTAACATTTTTTGTGGAAATTCTAGCTTAAGTACTTAATAGGTATTTATTGTAAATAAAAGAAGACATATCAATTTGTATACTTGGTTGTTTTACTGGTTATTTATTTACAACAGTCCGGTGACCGACTGCAAGAAACCCTAAGTGATAAAAAAATAGAAAATGCCTACTCTGTAGGGGTAGCTGACTTTTAGTCACTTCAACTGCTCTTGGTCGGCCGCGGCTTAACTTGGCAAATTTTGCGCAAATGGCATAAAAGTAGTACAAAAATTCATCGAAAAAAACGTCATCGAAAAATAGAATGAAACTTGTATGGTAGGATAGCTGCCTTTGAGGACAGTAAAAAAAAGTGGTCGGCCAAATCCAGTGTTGGCAGGTTCCTGTGTCCGACCGAATTTGTGGTACCTACCACGTGACACATTTTACGTCATCGAAAAATTGAATGAAAAAAACGGATTATAATAGCTCCAGCATGCGGCCCGCGAGGGCCTTGCTTGCGGCCCGCGAGCCTCCCTGGCTGTTCTGTATGTAAAGGTGACAGAATTTTGGAATTTCCTGCTAAAATCACAAATAATTAAGAAGTGCGGCCCGCGTATTTTTTTTTTAGCTCCTATATGGCCCTTGGTTGCTAAAAGGTTGCCGTAATTAGTTTATATAGCTCCAGTTTGTAAAACAAACGAAATAAAGCAAAAACAAGTTTTGTATGAAAAACTCAAATTGGCTATATTTTGTTTACTATGGTTTTGGTATCTGAAGCTACATAAACTAATTACAGACCTGGATGGTACTTAACTTATTCTAAGTACAAAGTTTCAGAGCAAACTAGCTAGTCGTTTTAAAATGAGAGCGTAACTACGTTTGTATGGAGAATCGAGCTTACTGCGGGCGGACTCTTAAACGCGCCGTCGACACGCGTTTGTGTCGAATCACGTGTGTTTGGTTGGACACAAACGCGCGTCTACTGCGCGTTTAAAAAACGCGAATAAAGTTGGTGTCCATTACTTTATGAAGAAGATTATAAAATTTCATCTTTTTTTGATAAAAAATGGAGCAGCTTCGGCCAGAAGTCAGCACACGCGATGGTCTCCTGCAGCGGCCGCGGCACGCGCACCACAAACGAGCTGAAGTGCACGTAGTTGCGCGAACTCAGCTGGAAAACCCTCAGCGAGTAGCCAGTCTTCTGGTGAATATACTCCACCATGTCAGCAGTCGTGGCGGAGATGCAGGCGCGACACGTACACTCGGTGTGGCAACCCGCAGATCAATGTTGCCAGTTTCAGACTTGTATAATTTTAGCTTCGTGATACGGGCGGCTGGTCTGATAATGGAGTCGGAAGACGAATTGGGAACTTCTAAACTTCTTAATCGTTTCCTTATTGCTGAGGGTCATGACTACCACAAAGTCTTGCACCACCTTCCTCCAAGCAGTTCTATATTGCGCCATGCGCAGGGAACCCTGAGCACTGGTTCCTACTGAAGCTTTTACAGGATCTACCGGATAGGCACTCTTCTTCTACCTTTCTTTCCCTTCCACGTGACTGACCAGTATTTATATCTCTATATCTCTAAATAGACTGTCCTCTCTAGCCATGTGTCAGAAAAATCGAAGTACGCGTTGAGTAGGTACATATGGTGGAGTCGAGATCGAATCTTCAGTTGACTTCTAAACTACACACGATAAATTCTTCAAATTCGGTCTTGAGCGATTGACGACTGTGTAAAAAAGTAGAACCAACCTAAACTACAAGATATAGGTACCCAAGCACATAATTTGGTACATTAAAAGCACTAGTTTTTATAGAGTTGGCTTTGTATCGTGGACTTTCAGCTAAGAGCCATCCATATCATTAATCTTCTACATAAACAGCTACCCTCAATTTGCCCAAAAGACTCTTAACGCCATCTGCATAAAGTCTAAAATGGCTCGTGCGTTTCTGTATCAAATATTTTAAAGCTCGGTTAATGCGTGTAGTTGTTTTGCGAAGCGGCCGCCATATTAGCGGTGGTATGCGCGTACGCACATCTCGAATACTTTAGGTCAGTATTGGTTTTGTTACAATTTTAGGGCTCCTATATTATGCCTTATTTATTGATGTAATAATTCACAGTTGTTAGAGTGATCCCGCGTTTCAGTAGAGATTAATCGCACGTTTAATAAATAAAAGCAATAGTGACTCACCTCTCTGTTAAGATACTCGCGTGTTTAAAATTGTGTTTTATACACACAAAAGTATTTATCACGCATAAGCTGACAGGGGCTCTCATTCAAGAGAGGAGGTCTGTGCCCAGAAGTGGAACGTATATAGGCTGATTTATTATTTTATTCGTGAGCTGATAGATTTTAAAATTATCACGTCAAATATCCGAATTTCATACTAACAGGACGACTCAACCATAATGTGGTATTTACCAACTAAGGTTTTTATGACAATATTATTACATACACTCGCGGTCAATAAATTCGGGTCACCATGAATTAAATAACTGCGATAGGTTTTTTTTATATTTAACACCAGTTATGTTTACATAACATAGCATTATTTTTAGTACCCAACTGAATTAGCAATGGGGAATGGATGAAAATTTTAGAAACGCCTGATTTTTTTTTTGTTGATAGGAATAACCTTCCTTGGCACCAGAAAAAAGTTGCAGACTGTTCAGATGCGTCAATTATTTTTGAAAAATATAAACAGTTTCCTTACTTACGTTTTGTGGTTAGGTCGGCGATTGAGACAATTTCCTTGATCCGTCAAATATTACATAAAAATATCATAAAAATCCGTGGTAAACTTACACTGGCAATAATATTGACAGCTGTAGCAGCTATATTGGTCATTGCCAGGGTCTAATATTTAAAATATTTTTTGTAATATGAGACGGATCAAGGAAAGTGTCTCATTCGCCGTCCTAATCACAAAACGTAAGTGAGGAAACTGTTTATATTTTTCAAAAATAATTGACGCAGCTGACAAGTTTGCAACTTTTTTCTGGTGCTAAGGAAGGTTATTCCTATCGCCAAAAAAATAATCAGGCATTTCTAAAATTTTCACCCATTCCCCATTTCCGGGATCCCATCATAAAAATATCAACATCCAAAATTGACGATTTTTGCGATATCTCGCTCCGTTAACGTTGTTTTTTTCATGGGTTTTTACGAGTCCGATTTAAACCTGGTAAACGTTCTTTTTTTACTGTTATTTTTGCAGTTTACATGTATAATTAAATGAAGAACTTGACAGGATTAAAAAAACTGTACAACCTTGCACTATTTTAGAAATATGACAGTATTTTACCGACCCATATTCTTTGTCCGAGAGTGTATATGTTTTTATCCTAGGGTCACACTCATCGTTTCGAATCATTTATTAGGTAGGCCCCATTTACGCACATGCGAAAAATCGTCCCCACATCAGTACCACCGTTTTCGTAGCGCGCTACGCTTGTAACATGCTAAACCCGTTTGTAGAAGAAATCGACTATAATAATAACCATTTATTTCAGGCATCTACGGCCCATAGTTACAAATACCCGCACCTACATACAATTATAGAATTAAAATATTATTATTTACCATGAGCGCCGCCCACCTAGCGAGTTCCTGGCACTGAAAGCGTAAAGGCGCACCTAGACGGTACTGCGTGCCGGACTGGCAGCTATGGTAGAGTCAGATAGCTAGGTGAATTTTAGCTTTGTAATTGAAAACATGATTATAACTTAAAAGTTACAAAACGTAAAGTGGGGATGTAATTTTTTTTCTTGAAAATGCCATGGTGTGTGTTATCTTTGGATAGCTTGTTCAAAAATATTAAGTTAATAATTTTTGTTGGAGTCAAGTTTCCCCCTTGCTGGCTAAATGGTTAATACGGTGTATATCAAAAATTCATGGCAGTATTACCCACATATAATATATATACCTATATGTATAATGAATTTAAAAGGAAAATTTCGTACAAATTCAGGCGAAGCAACTGCAACTTTAAGTTGGCGCGCGCATGTAACATGTAACAACAGACAGACAGGCAACTACGGAACCCTTCACTGCGCGTGGCCCGACACGCACTTGGCCGGTTTTATTTTAACTTATTACCAATCGCAGGTCTTACGAAATAATAGTTAGGTAGAATAAAAAAGAAATAACAAATAAAACTAATAGTACCTACTTACCTAGTTAATTGGGTCAATCAACTTTTTCTTGTTGTGATTCTGTCCCGGTAAGCTAAGAGACAACAGTTACAGACTTTCTTAGAAAAAATACTATAAACTGGACTCCTATCATGCTAGGAGATGCGCCACCATGGAATGGGTTTACCAATATAAGACTTGCGATCTCCTGTCTGTACGCAAACTATATCTATTAAATTTAATAACAAAGAAACACAAAACCACGACTTTTATACCAGACACAACATACAGAAGACGAAGGAAAATTGAAGTTGTTCCCGTTCCGTTCATGCGCAGTGCATATGCAAGAAGGCAACATGTATCACAGTCGGCTCGACTGTATAATATAGTTAATATATATAACGACATATACCCTACCACGTTATACGAGTGTAAAATCAGAGTAACGAAATGGCTAAAATTAAAAAACTATGCTGACGTAGAGAATATAATGCAGAATGTTACTTAGTAATATTGTATGATTAACACGCTCACACAGTCTCACACACGTACACACACACACACACACACACATACACACACTACACACACACGCATGAACGCACGCATGCACACAAGTATACACACAAGTATACACAAATCAAATAACTTTTATCCTTTGTTAGTTTTAGATTTTCAACATGTACCTAATACTTAATCTCCACTTATAATAAATCTCTAAATTAAAAAAAGAATCAGCCAGTTTGAAACTAAGCTTTGTGCGGTACGAATGTTCTCAGCATCCCATGAACGGAAAAATATGAAACATTTTATATAGGTACATTATTATTCTAGCTGCAACTTAGGATAGTTTTTATCCGACTGCGACGATTAATTAATTTTCCGAAATATACGACTTCATTTAATTTTTCATTTATTTTTATTGAAACCAAACGTTGCTCCAACTGTCAGCTATAAGAAACGTCAAATTTTCGTCAAAATGGCGGAATTGCTTTGCCTTTCACTTATTAATAATTTAAATCCAGTCTACGATAGACCTTTACGATACACATGTCAAAAGTTAAACCATAAAAAAATATTCGATTGTGATATGAGAACTTATATGCGCAAATGTCGCATTATGGCGTTATTTCAAAAAATGTATTAACAAATTTGAACAATATAATTAACACGAATTTGTTTTTTTTTAATGGCAATGGCACGCGTTCTTTGCGCATTCTGCCAAAGTGCCTACGGCGCTACCACGAAAACCGAAACTCGAAGTTCGTATAACTGCATCCCTGTCAATCGAGTGTTGTTAGTGCGATAGAGATAGAGATACCCGAATATTTTCGAATTCTGAAGTTCGTGGTTATAGCTCAGAGGGCCTACCGCGAACGGCATTCGAAGTTTTCCCTCTCTGTCGCACTTAAGTACGAACTCGTAAGTATGACAGAGAGGGGAAAATTCGAATGCATTTCCCGGTAGGCCCTCTGGAATCGAAACTACACCCCGTAAGCCGCGTCCGCTGCGCCATGTTTTCGTGGTTTTTAAACGTCAAACATGTTTTGCCAATCAAAACAAAACCCTATTTGTTTGCCGAACCTGACTGAAAACATGTTAGATGTTTAAAAACATGGAAAACATTGGTGCAGCGGACCCGGCTGTAGGTAGACACTAAATAAAATAATCATAATGTATTTTCTCGAAAAAAGGATAATAGAGAAAAAATCAACGCCAGAGGTTAGGTATATAAATAGGTAATCACTAAGTTCCAAAGTTTTATGTTCTGTCCCTTTTTCACAAAACGCACCTTCAAATAAAACGATTTGACTGCCCTCTAACCAAATACCATGGGCAAGTGGAGGATTTTAAAACTTTAACTAAAGACGCGGTAGCGTACTTGAAAACCGTAAATCTTTGAAGTAGAGATATAAAAAACAAGCCATACGATAAATAAATAAATAAATGAAACGATTGTTTTTTACTATGACACTCGAGGATCTTGACGTCACAGTCCCCGATCGTTTTCTCACTCTAACAAGCGACATTAAAACGGTTTTGAGATATTTGAATGGGATTTTCGTCATCTTCTATCTATCTATACCTACATATAAATGCCCTGACTGACTCACCCACTCACTCATCAACGCACAGCCGAAACTACTGGGGCTAGAGAGTTGAAATTTACACCAGAACTACCTTATACAACGTAGGCAACGGATAAGAAGAGATTTTTGGAAATTCTACCCCTAAAGGGGTCAAATAGGGGTGCAAAGTTTGTATGGGGGAAACTTTAATTTTTATAGCTAGAGACTCAAAATTTTGTATGAATATTACTTATTAGAATACGAATAAAATACTTTCAACGTTTAGGAAAATTCTGCCCCTAAGGGGTTAAACAAGGGGTGCAAATTTTGTATGGGGGAAACTTTATTATTTTAGCAAGAGACTCAATACGTTGTAGAAAGCTTACTTATTAGAATACAAATAAAGTACTGCCAGCGTTTTGGAAAAATCAGCCTCTTAGGGGGTTAAAAAGGGTTGCAAAGTTTGTATGAGCGAAACTTCTTTTTGAGATAGAAGCTTAAAAGTTTGTAGAAAGATTACTTATTACAATACAAATAAATAAAAACAGCGTTTTGGAAAATTCCACCTATGAAAAAGGGGTACAAAGTTGGTAAAGGGGATTTTTTGAGCTAGAATCTCAAACCTTTTTAAAAAGATCGCAAGCGACAAACCTTTGCTGAAAGATTACTTATTACAATACAAATAAAGAACTTTCAGCGTTTTGGAAAATTCCACCCCTAAGGGTGATTAAAACAGGTGAAAATTTGTATGGAGGAAACTTTTTTTTTGAGCTTGAGACTTGAAATTGTGTAGAAAGATTATTTATTATAATATTTATAATACAAATATATAGGTAAATTACTTTCAGTGGTTTGAAAATTTCCACCCGCTAAGAGGGGAATAAAGAGTTGCAATATTTGTGTAGGAAAATTTTTTTTAGGTAGAAACTTAAAACTCTGTAGAAAGATTAAGTACCTACTTATTAAAATACAAAAAAATACCTACTGCCAGCGTTTTGGAAAATGTCACCCCTTAGGGGTTAAAAAGGGGTGCAAGGTTCGTATGGGAAACACTTTTTTATAGCTAGAGACTAGATAGTTTGTAGAAAAAATACTTACCTATTACAATAAAAAAACCGAGTGTTTTATTTTTAATTTTTCCCTGAAAAGCGTTCAAAGTTTGTATGGAGAGCAAGAAAATTTTATAGTATGATATTTGTAACTGCGATCTTAGCCTGTTTAGACTACAAAACTTATTTCAGCGTTTTTTTCATTCATCGCCTAAGAAGGTTAAAAGGGGGTTCGAACTTTGTATAGAGAGCAGAGACTAGATAGTTTGTAGAAAAAATACTTACCTATTACAATAAAAAAACCGAGTGTTTTATTTTTAATTTTTCCCTGAAAAGCGTTCAAAGTTTGTATGGAGAGCAAGAAAATTTTAAAGTATGATATTTGTAACTGCGATCTTAGCCTGTTTAGACTACAAAACTTATTTCAGCGTTTTTTTCATTCATCGCCTAAGAAGGTTAAAAGGGGGTTCGAACTTTGTATAGAGAGCAAGACATTTTTAAAGTAAGAAATTTGTAACTACGGTTTCAGACTGTTTACTATGAGGGTTCAGAGAGGGTTCTTAGTTTGTATAGAGAGCAAGAGATTTTGAAAGTAAGAGATTTGTAACTTCGGTTTTAGATTTAACGGCCTCCGTAGCCCAGTGGGTAGTGACTCTGCCTACGAAGCTGGAGGTCCCGGGTTCGAATCCCGGTCAGGGCATTTATTTGTGTGTTTATCACGAATATTTGTTCCTGAGTTATGGATGTTATATATGTATATAAGTATCTATATGTATGTATCTATTATATATATCATCGCCTAGTACCCACAACACAAGCCTTATTGAGCTTACCGTGGGCCTAGGTTGATTTGTGTAAGATTGTCCCGTAATATTTATTTATTTATTTATTTATTAGATTGTTTTCTAAAAGTCTAGGTAGAAAATTAATTTCAATGTTTTTTTTTTTAATTCATTCCTTTAACAAACATTTAGATGATAACATGTTATACGCGGACGAAGTCGCGGGCAACAGCTAGTTTTTATATATGTCAGTTACCTTTCTTATGTATACGTTAGTTACCACAGTGGAAGAGCGGTGTCTCTTAATACAGGTATTATAAATACTTACAAAGAGGCACCAGCCTATATTGTTATATAAAATAAGTTACTGAATAAATCATTTTTTCAATATGACAAAAACACGTGTTTAGTGGATTTAAACCCCATAAAATAATAGTTTTAAAGGGTGACCCAGGAGACGTAACCATGGCAACGAGCAACAAGAAATAGTTGATTGACCCAATTATCTACCTACCGATATCTACATTTCGTGACGAATTTATTTGTAGTAGGTACGTAAAATGTAGGTTTTTTTACCTAAAGATATCAAAGTATGATCATCAGAACTTATATTGTAGCCCTTAAACTTTAGGTTCGTATGGAAGACTCACAGTAGTGTTACGGAAAGCATGCACCTAAGGTAACTAAAATCGATAATACCTACTTATTTACTTCATGATCCTGGAATTTCACACGCTTGCTAATTTCTGTGACGAGTAACGGCGATTGATAAAAGTTTCAGAGTAATATTTGCAATATAATCTCTACAGATTTGGATAAATTATAGAAAAATTATTTACTTAGCTTTCTTTTGATACCCCACACGTGTATGTACGTCGCATGGTTTGGATGTAATTGACACTCCAAAACGCGGCCGCGGCGATTTTGATGACGTCATCACCGGGGAGACCAACTCCTTGGAGATTGTCTTCCGGCAGATTTAGGGCCCAGGAGACATGCCTAACAACACAGGTACTAAAAGACGGCGATTGTATCCGAAAGTGAAGTATTTTTAACCCCCAACGCAAAAAGAGGGGTGTTATAAGTTTGACGTATCTGTGTATCTGTCTGTGGCATCGTAGCCACTAAACAAATGAATCGATTTTAATGCGGTTTTTTAGTCAGAAAGCTGACGTGATCGAGATGGTTCTTAGCTACGCTTCAATAAAATCGGTTCAGCCGTTTTTGAGATATTGAACTTAGAAATGAAAATGTCGGGGTTATTTTTTTAAGTTGTTAATTATCCCGTAACAACATGCACTAATCGTTATATTATTAATTTTCTCAATATGAATAAACACTAAAACCGATAAACTGAACGTGACAGAACAATGAACTGAGAGAATAGTTCTTACCTATTACTGGTGTCAATCGTAACAATACAACTAATTGGGATTAGGTATGTGACATTATAGCAAAGTACTTATACCTACCTATAGACAGTTACCTTTACCAACCTATAGGTAGTATACATATAGAAAATAAATGTAAGTACATTGTAATGTTGGTAAACAGTTTTACCGAATACCACACCGACAGACGGGATAGAGAGTACGAGTCTAGTTAAGTATCAAGTTTACAGTAAGTACCTAAACAATAAATGCACGTTTTCGCCCCGATTCTAACGCTCCCATTCAACCTCAGGACCATCAATTCGTTCAAACTTGAATACAAACAATAAATACCAACGATCACCGTCCAAACAAACCTATTCTATTAGCAGGAAAAGATGTAATCGCGCGAACAAAGCTCAGGGCGTCCATATATCGGGCGTTACTTACGACTCTACTATGGTATTGTGTCGACGCGATATATTTAACGCTCGTAGTTCCCGCAAATCGTCCAACACTCGGCCTTTGTGCCTGCTACCGACGCATTGTACCTACCCAGCCTCCCGAGGTGTTAATGTCGGCGGCACAAATATGTAGCGCGACAAACAAAACAAAACCACGAACAAGCACCCGCCTCGATTTATTTACGCGTAACCGAACTCAAACAATTTTAATTAGAAACGCGGGATTTTAATGAATAGAGACATAAAGTGTGTTTTCAGATTCCAGAGGATTCGACTGGCCATTTGTGCATGCCTCAATAATTGGCGACTAGATGACGATATTCTGGCAATGCCGAGTATTCGGTTGTCTCGCGGATATCTTGAATATTCAGCCGATTGTCCGGATAAAGGGGCTTGTATTGTATTAAACAAGAATCCTGGAATATTCGCTTGCGACTTTATTTAAAAATCTCAATGCGCTATTCAACATTCAATGCGCAACAAGCTAATGGATATCCCTGGAAATCTAAATTATTTGACAGCTTTTGATTTTAATTAACATTTCTTTTTGCGTTATATAAATTATTTTAACGACGGCACGTTTAACTTCTTCTTTTCATTATGCTGGGCCATTCATTATTTCGTGAAGTTTCAATGTAACATTGTTCTAGCTCGGTCTTTAAATATTGTAACAAAGTATAGGTAGAGTCGACGTCATAGGTATACCTATACATTTTTCGGGTTCATCATCATCTTTATCATCATCATCATATCAGCCGAAAGACGTCCACTGCTGGACATAGGCCTCCCGCAAGGAGTGCGCTTATTACAATGGAATTACTTTGAGAACTGTAGAGAACGATCTTTGACGTCGACTGTACATAAGGTTTTCTTAAGAACCGAAACTACATAATTTATACTGACTTCATAAGTTTGCTACGGATGAATAACCGAGGAATCCCTATGCCCACTAAGAAAGCCTCCAAATAAATACATTAGAGATCTGACACGTTGAATACAAAACAACTCTACTTGCAGAGTTGCTCTAGGTACAGTAGGTACCTACATAGAATTACTAAATACAGTCTGTTACCAGCACGCGGGCATTAATTAAAACTAATAATAATAATTTTCCACTAGCAATTGTTTGCATGTATTAGCAAATCATAATTGTGTAAAACTCCACAATTAAATTTCCAAAATCGGAACTAAACAGACTTCTATACAGATAGAAGACGAAGATTACGTCGTAATAAACAAAGTACGGAAAGCTGTCATTTACCTACTCTTACTTGTCATTTTACTTTGCTGATAGATTCAGATTCAGATTCATTTATTTCATAATAATATTACATATATTATATATCTGGCAATTGAAATCAGAAAATGTATGAAGTCGGAGTTATAATTGAATTAAGGTCATGGTTAAGGTGAAGAACTACGTTAACTTACCCTAATTTTAAAAAGCTCACTAGCCGGTAAGCCTCTATTTAAGGAAACGGGGTAAGTCTTACACAAATAGCTTTAAGTGCATATTCTGCACAGACAGTTGTCAGGCCGTGAATTCATTCTTACCTTTGTGCATTCTTACCACAATCATCCGCATCCCCACTTCTTAGTTGCGTCATCCTATCATATCCTCATTACAATACGACACTCCCATATATAGCCGAGTATTGAATTGCTAAAATAACATAATTAATATGAGTTGAAACAAAGCCGTACCTAATTAAATGTATAGGTAGGTACGTAATGTTTATGACAGAATCAAAGTCCGAAGGTGTTTGACCCCACACCCTGCATGGCCTAGCATGTGTATGGGGTAACCATGAATTTGAATTTATAATGGGATATAAGTCTTCATTTTTACTGCAAAAAGTATTGGCGCATACACGTACGTGTACATCACATACCTACGCTATGTAATACCCCGCAGCCGAAGGTGTACTGTACATAACATGGTCTCATCCGCGCATCAATCTAATTTTTTAAAGACTCTGGAGACGATAGGAGGATCTATGTATAGTGGTGAGTAAGGTCGCCAGAGCCCCCGAGGGTGCGCTGTGACCTGCTGGTCGATCACGTAACGCATTGTACGCATGTTAGGTAGATCTAAACGTCAAATTTTATATGGAAAAATGACAGTTGGATTGTCCTAACGCGCGTTCGGAACGTTACGTGATTACCCCTCATTTGTCTCTAGCTGTCAACACAAACAATCCTCAAATCAATAAATAGTCGGCAGCGCGCTTGTGATTCTTCTAGAGTTGGAAGTATCCATAGTCCTTCACTTCTGGTCGGAGGAGGGCTGGCTAACCCTCTAACTGGCACTCCACGCAAACTGGCGGCAATGATCGGACAAGTGCGGAAAATGGAGCCCATAAGCCAAGAAATCTATAGGCGTACCTACTCTCTAGAATTGTTTCTGGAACAAATTATTTTCATTTAATCGCTATATGCCTGCTTATCCAGAGGACCATCGGCCATTATTGTATTTTTTATCAAGCACATCATGATATGCCTGGTCAACTATTAGCCAAATCATGAAATGGCGGCTTATCACGATATGCCTAGGAATTTCGTGATCTGCCGGTTTTTACGGTCGGCCGCCGACATGTATATGTATACCGCTTAAATACAATTGACCAAGTAGCTTAGTCCGTCAGGATACCTTCCATACCATAAGTCAGATGAACTGACTGTTCAGCAGAAGTAGCTAAGCGGACCTGCACACGACTTTATTCTTAAACATTAGTCCCGTGTGGTGTCGGGTTAGAATTTCACCACCCCCTTTCTTCCCGTGGGTGTCGTAAAAGTCGACTAAGGGAGCAGGGTTAAAGTTTGTTGTGGGCGATGGGCTAGCAACCTATCACTGCGATATCACATTTTTTTTCGATCTTTTATACCTACGTTTATGCTAAAAGTGGCACTGGAACATAAGTTTCATGTGCTCTACCTATCCCTTTTGGGAATAAAGGCGTGAATCTATGAATGAATTAATTAATTAAGAGCGTGTGTAGGTCATTTAAACACCCGACCCGCTTAGCTACTTCTGCTGCTGACTGTACACTTGTTTGCCACCACCACGGTATTAAAAATATTTGACTTTAATAAAGATAACTGGACTGTATCCTGCTGGTTCGTATGGACACTCGTGCGTTGAATAGCGTTGCGTCAACGCTCCATCCCTGGCGCGCCGCATTTGGCAAGGAATGCGAGGTGGCAGTGGCACCAGCTCATTTTATTTGCTTAGAAAGCTACTGTTACTTTCCGAACGATATATCGTGGCTGAACAGGAGATGGCGACGGGTGACGTCACGACGTAGCTACGCCTAGGATTCTGGCGTTTTATAAGGGATATAGCTATAATTGTTCTTCCATATATTTTAGTGTTCTGCCTAAATTGTAGGCATACAATTTTTCTATGTAGGGACGTATAGTCAAAATGGACAAAAACAAATTGTTTATATTTATAAAAAATATATTCGTTTCTTCTCTTTCATACACCGCTATAATAATGCGAATAAATGGAGGTACCTAGGTACATGTATTGTTTGTTTAAAGTTTTGCATTTTCGGTTATTAAACTATGTAGGGCGAAGTTCCAAAAAGGGAGTATAAGTAGATGAATAAGTACAGGATATAAAGTACTTAACTAGGTAGGTACTTGTACTTACCAAATATATTTCTTCAGATACCATAAAATTTGCCATAAAAGTGTTTTTCTCTGAAAGCGTAACATTTTCAGGACAATCTGTATAAACTTTGTTTAGAACCCTGTAGGTTAGGTTTGTTTTATAAAAAAACCTGAAAAGTGGACAGTTTCATAGAAAAACGAATTAGGGCAAATTATGACGATGGCAAACGTTACATATAAATAATGTCGAATAATTGAATAAGGCGGTGCCCCATTGAATATAAATAAGTTTCTTTCAAAAATTTCATTTTTGGTACAAGCTTTTATTGCCGACTGTACTTTTCTGCATACCATCATCAACTCATTGAGACGATTCTAACGAGCCCCAACTCGATGGGGTTGTGTCGTTTTATTGCGGAGTTCCTATGGCCACCTTCCAGCTCCAGCATCAGATCAGCTCCAAGTCATCATAATATTGTATTGTCATGCGATATACATATGCTTCCAAAATTTCAGCTGAATTGGATAACGGAAAGTGGCTGAAAAATGAATTGCAAATTTTGACGGACAACTTACATATTTACATACATACGAACAGTGCAAGTTAATATAAAGCTTGTAAAAAGCGATCAATTATTAACATTTAATATTGTTCTACTATGTTCAAGCTGCGGTAACAACAATTAATTTTTGTTTAAAAATAATGATATAAAATATGGTGCCCGGATAAATCCATCATTCAAAGTCCTCTGGACAAAATGACTCTTCAGAATCATTTAGTACACCCTGATCTCCCATTACCTACGCACATTACAGACCAGTTGGTCTGTCCCTATTATGCACAACAGAGAAAAAAAAAGTTGTCAGTATTATTCATATCTACCTAATAAATCCTTTTAATATGTTCCTGCTTTATAACATTATAACTACGTTAATTATTAACTAAACTTTCAAATACGCAATTATCCTTTAAGGTAAAAGGAAATTAGGTTACCTACGTTACATAATTTTGAAGAGTCATTTATAATCCGCAATCAATTTCCCCAATTTCATAATTGGGTACATTATTATTACATATATGATGATTGATGCACTTTTGCATACATGTAAACCAATTTTTGAAGCATTTTTGCCATTCTGAATGAGTTATCTCCAAAACGTGTTGTTTGAACGCGTCGACCGCATCTTCACGGGTCGAAAATCGTTGACCATGTAATTTATTCTTCGCATTTGGAAAAAATATAAATCATTGGGTGCCAAATCAGGGCTGTAACGGTGGATGACCCGTTAATTCTATATTTTGACCTTCCAAAAAACGAGTTGTATCGCGTCATGTATGACGGCTGGCATTGTCATGGTGAAGAATGATTCTTCGTCGCTGGTTGTTCTAACGTATTTCCGGCAAACAAATGGCCGTGTACCACTCTGAATTAACCGTTTTACGATTTTCTAATGGCACTGTAGCCACATGGCCATTAATACTAAAAAAGCAGGCCACCATTTGCTTCAAGGTGCTTTTTTCACGAGTAACCTTCGTAGGGTTCGGCTCATTTTGAAACACCCACACTGTTGATTGTTGTTTAGTTTCGGGATCATACGCATAGATCCAGGATTCATCACCTGTGTAGATATTATACAGCTAACTGTTCATGTAATATCTTATTAATGCTCGTCATACATATTCCCAGAGTCGCCTCTATCTCGCAATACGTAACATGACGGTCATGCATTATGAGTTCTCGCACAGCTTCTATATTTTGTGGTACAACGACAGATCTCGGGCGATCTTCCTTAACTTCGTCCGTGAGCATACTACGATTACTACGTCCATGATTGAACTCACTAAACCAGTGATACACAGTCGTTTTTGACGGAGCTTCATCACCAAAAGTTAAAGTTAGTTGATCAGTTGGTGCGTTAAGCCACGCCGAAAATCGTAATAAATCATAGCACGAATATTTTCACGACTAAGTTGCCATTTTTGCAACGACATGACATTTTAAACCCCCCAAAAACAAAAGACTAGCGTACATGAGAAAAAAAATTATAGCGGCCAGTATTTAAAAAAAGTTCAAATTTTACCATAGAGGTCAGGTATAACGCTTAAAAAAGTTTGGAATCCCGGATTCCGGATACATAAGTAGCAGCCTATGTATAATGTGACGTCGTGCGGAACTTTAACGGGCTACCAATAGGTATCTTCATCATTTTTTTGTTTCGAGAACAATATTCCTTTGCTATTCCGCAAAGTAACGCTTGATTCAATAAATTATTTTTTGTTTGATTGACAAAATAAAAAATAAGTGTGCATTATATTTTGATAATCTGACTGACCGACAAAATTTTTTTAGGTAAGTAGCCAATTCCGCTTAAGGAATTGTAGATTTTTCAGGATATTAATAGTAACATAACTAGTGATCAGTAGGTAATTTGGTTGCATTTTTGTCTCGGCGTAGTGGTGTTAACAGAATTTGTGAAGACAATTTCAATCGAAATGATTAATTAACGTTATTTATGTTAATATTAACCTTAATTAATAATTTCGATTGAAATTGTCTTCACTAATTCTGTTAACACCACTACGTCGAATCAAAAATGTAATATATAAAATGTATACCAAAATACCGATCATTGAACACTGAACATAACATAACCTAACCTACATACCAGTTGGCGGCGCGTGAAAATTTTCAATGGGCAACCCGGAGCAAAAAAGTAATGTAATGGGCGCCCCGACACTAGTACATACATGTCTATTCTATTAAATAACCTTTTTTTTTTTTTTTTTTCTTTCTTTTGCTGGGCTGGGCCGAGTCTTCGCCGGCTCCGCACTGGTGGAATTCCGGGGTCGGCTCTCTCTTTGTGAAATTTTGTGCAGGTAGCTGCCGAAACAACCATGTCCTGACAGCACCTGCGTCAGCCGGAAGGTAATAAATCCGAAACGCCTTTCAACCCAGTCATGAAGAACTGGGTGAACCACCTCTATAGTGCGGGAGCCGGCCCTCGGACTTTCCAGTCGCAGCCCCCATACTTCCTCCGCCTCATGCAGCAGCTCCGTTCGTCGCTTGATTCTATTAAATTACCTGAGTCAACATTGTTCGTTTAGTGGAAAATGGCTTTCGTAACTATGAAATTTCTAAATAATTATGCTTTCGGAATATTACTCAACGTAATTTTTGTATTCCCGGGATATTCGATTTATTTTGGTGCTACTTAAGCCATTGGGAATAAGCTTTATCGACTCTACTCTATAGGTTAAATAACCACCCGGAGTCTTTTCTACGGGCGGGTGGCATCAACTTATGATTACCGACAGATCAAATATGGCGCTGGTGCCATTCCATAGAAATTTGACAAACTTTCCATACTAACGGTTTGGTATAGGGATACTAAGTATTTTCGGCATCACATCGTGAGGTTATTGGCAGTGACTCATGTAGGTACCCACGTCTTCCCTTGAAAACAGGCATATCCAGTTTGAGGTCTACCGAAGGAAAAACGATGCACTCCCAAATAAAGGTTAATTATAAAATTAGGTGTTTCCTCGTCTTTTAACTTACCAGGTAGGTAGGCAAAACAGCGCACATGCCCGATTGCACAAGAAGTAATTCTGTTGTAATATGTATATGTGAGTATGTACCTATTATCCTCCCTAATTAACTACTTGTAATTTCCACAGCTCTGCTGGTCGATCACGTAACGCATTGTACGTAGTTACGTTAGGTAGATCTAAATGTCAAATTTTGTATGGAAAAACGACAGTTGGATTGTCCTAACGCGCGTTCGGAACGTTACGTGGTCCCCTCTGGTCTTTTATCGCCTTTCATGGACCTATAATACCTACTCAGGACAAGCTATGGAATTATAATAATACCACGGTCCACGACCGTACGCGATAGTATACAAATCTCAATAAGTGTGACAGAAAGCGAGATATCATTCGTTGTCCTTGTCATAGTTCCACTTTTTAGGGTTCCGTAGCCAAATGGCAAAAAACGGAACCCTTATAGATTCGTCATGTCCGTGCGTCTGTCTGTCTGTCCGTCCGTATGTCACAGCCACTTTTTCCGAAACTATCAGAGCTATACTGTTGAAACTTGGTAAGTAGATGTATTCTGTAAACCGCATTAAGATTTTCACACAAAAATCGAAAAAAAACATTAAGTTTTAGGGGTCCCCATACTCAGAACTGAAAGTCAAAAAATTTTTTCTCATCAAACCCATACGTGTGGGATATCTATGGATAGGTCTTCAAAAATGATATTGAAGTTTCTAACATCATTTTTTTCTAAATTGAATAGTTTGCGCGAGAGACACTTCCAAAGTGGTAAAATGTGTCCCCCCCCCCCCCTGTAACTTCTAAAATAAGAGAATGATAAAACTAAAAAAAATATATGATGTACATTACTATGTAAACTTTCACCGAAAATTGGTTTGAACGAGATCTAATAAGTAGTTTTTTTTTAATACGTCATAAATCGTAAACCGCAATTTATTTCACGGAACCCTTCATGTGCGAGTCCGACTCGCCGCTTTTTTTTTATTTGCCGCAACTGAGTTAGTATGAGGCAGTATGAGGTTGTAGCAAATAAACCATTACCTGCCCAAATTAAGTTAGATGCAAGTTTTATTTTTAATTGATATCGGTAATACTGGTTGTCCTAATAAACGTGATGTATGCAGCTGGTATCTACCCTGACATACTGAAATGCACAAGAGTGTGTCCGGTTTACAAAAAGGGAGACAACATTTCAATTGACAATTATAGACCGATATCAATTGTGCCCAATATGCTGCATTATGCTGAGATAGAACTGTTTCGTGACTAACGCTGTGTGTTGTTTGTCTCGAATAAATGTTTCTTTCTTTCTTTTCCAATATATCAAAAATTATTGAATCTTTTCTGTCGCAACATCTAATGAACCATCTTGAAACCGACCTGACTGACAGACAATTTGCATACAGGAAAAACAAATCAACTACAATAGCAGCATATAATACAATCGACAGTATAACCACTGGTATTGACGCTAAATACAAAATAGCTGGCATATTCTGCGATTTATCGAAGGCTTTCGACGTCATAAGTCATAATCTACTAATTAAAAAGCTCACACGCTACGGCCTACAAGGAAGCAGTAATGAACTAATAAAATCGTTCTTAGAAAACCGAACACAAACAGTTCAAATAGCATCAAGAGGTAAAAAAGTGAGTTTGGGGCCTGGCAGTATGACTATCTGGATTCCACAGGGTTCTGCGTTGGGGAATACCTTGTTTCTTACATTTATAAATGCCCTACCATCTGCCATAACGGACGGTCAAATTACGCTGTTTGCCGATGACACGACAGTAGTAGTGAAAGCACGTACATACGAAGAATTGAATGACAAAATTAAAACTGTATACTTGCATCTTAAGAACTGGTTCTCGGCAAATGACCTAATTCTTAATGCAAACAAATCCAGTGTCATGCTCTTTTCTGGAAGGTGCGTTCCGAACGCAACTGTGAGCATACAGATGGGTAATTCTTGTAAGTTTAGAATAAGTTGTATTGTACCTATCTACCTAATACATCCCCTTGATATGCGTCCTGCTTTTGCATTAAGTATTGCACCTAACCTACCTACCAACGTTAATTATTAAGTATCTAAACTTTCAAATATGCAATTATTCTTTAAAGTAAAAGGAAATTATTGGGTAGGTACTAGGTACCTACGTTACATCATTTTGAAGAGTCCGCAAGCAATTTCCCCAATTTCATAATTACGTACCACATGTTCCGCTCTAGGAATTGTAGATTTTTCAGGATTGAATACCTACATAACCTACTACACACATATTCTATTAAATAACCTGAGTCAACATTGTTTGTTTAGCGGAAAATAGATTTCGTAATAATGAAATTTCGAAATAATGATGCTTTCGGACAAGTTAATCTTCGGAACTTTTGTGTTCCCGGGAGTTTAGATTTATTTTGCTACGACTTAAGCCATTGTGAGTAAGCTTTATCTACTCCATAGGCTTACCTCACGACGACGTTAGAATTTAATTTCTTTACCAAAGGGCCTCCCGTGGGGAAAAAAACATTGACTTATTCCTATCATCTCTGATGGTCTATGCTGATTGTCCGTTAGGTTTTACTCAGTTTGTCTATAAAAACTACTAACGTCTATAAAAAGTAACGCACGATGGCCTCATATCAGAAGTCTCGGGAGACATTGCTGTGCATGCTGGTGTTCGACAGGGCTGCCTTCTATCGCCTCTACTTTTCTTGTTAGCATTGGATGGAATCATGTGCCGCGTGTATAGCAACGGGCGCCGCGGACAAGAGTGGGGGATCTCCAACGTCTTAGAAGACTTGGACTACGCCGATGACCTAATATGTCTGCTTAGCCACACGCGCGCCGACATACAAACCAAGCTCGACGATCTGGGGTCAGAGGCGGCGAACATAGGCTTCAAAATCAACACCCGGAAATCCCAAAAGATGCGATCTGGAGTGAAGAACATGACACCGTTGCTGATAGGCGCATAGTCAATAGCCTCCCGTAGACGCCCGACGACGTAGGTGCCTCTTAGAGCGCGTCCACAAGTTCACCTAATATCTCGGTAGTGTCGTGTCAGAAACAGGAGCAACAGATGAGGACATCACTTCGCGGATTGCCAAAGTCCGAGCAGCCTTCGCACAACTCCGGAACCTGGGTATAGTAATCTCGAAAACTGACCCGAAGAGCGAAACTGAAAATCTTTGGGTCCATTGTTAAGTCTGTGCTGCTGTACGGGGGCGAAACGTGGAAGGTTATAAAGGTTATTTCCAACCAGCTTCAAGTCTTCGTTAACCAGTGTCTTCGTCGAATTCTCGGTATTCACTGGCCCGAGACCATCTCGAATGAGAACCTCCGAGAACGTTGCCACGAGATCCCGATCGACCAGCAGATCAAGCTCCGCAAGTGGAACACACTCCGGAGGGGCCCCGGCCATATTACCTAAACATGCCTTGGGTTGGAATCCCCAAGGAAAGCGAAAGCGTGGCCGTCCCAAACAAACCTGGCGGCGTACTGTGGTATTACGAGTAGACGAGGCGAAGAAGATCGGGAAGTCTTGGAGAGAAATGAAGCGAGAAGCTCAAGACCGATCTGCATGGAGAGTGACTGTGGACGCCCTCTGTCCCATCTAGGAGACATAGGATCTTAAGTAATACAAACCGGCGGCGCTACCACGAACTTCGAATCTCGAACTTCGTATAACTCCGTCTCTGTCGCTCGAGTACCATAAACCATAAGTGCGATAGAGACCGAGATATACAAAGTTCGAGATTCGAAGTTCGTGGTAGCGCCGCGGAGTCTTTTCTACGGGCGGGTTGCATCAACTTACGATTACCGACAGATCAACCTCAAATATGGTGCTGGAAGCTGCCATTCCATAGAAACTTGGACAAACTTTCCATACAAACGGTTTGGTATAGAGATACTAAATATTTTCGGCATCACATGATGAGGTTATTGGCAGTGACTCATGTACCTAAATATACGTACGTAGTCTTCCCTTGAAAACAGGCATATCAGTTTGTGGTCTACCGAAGGAAAAACGATGCACTCCCAAATAAAGGTTAATTATGAAATTAGGTTTTTCCTTGTCCTAAAACTTACCTCCTAAGTACAGCATACATGCCCAATTGCATAAGTTAATTATGTAGTAATATTATGTAGGTATGATAGTTTTAACCACCATGGCGGCAAACAAGCACACAGTAGCCGCTTACGTACTATCAGGCGTGTCTGCTAGTACGACGTAAGTAAGCGGCTACCCATGGACGCTTGCAATTTTAGAGGATTGACAAGCGATTCGCTGTTCTGGAAGGGTAAAAAATAAGCCAATAAATAATGTTTCGAAAATAAATTAAATTAATTAACTACGTTAATAATGTTACGACGCGATTAGAAAATTTCGTGACCTAATATGCCTTCAGTAGATATCGGAAGACACGCGTGAGTATATAGGTATGTATTTAAGTACGTTCTCCATATTTATCTAGTTAATAATCAAGGAAACACGTTTCCCAACAACTAAAACGCAATTAAAATAATCTCAACCTTTTTAAGGCTTTTAAAAGTTGAATGCACCGTGACTAACCCCAATAAAATAAACTTTAAAAGGAAAAACAAGCCACCTTCTGGACGAACGTAGGCGGCCGGTTACGCGAAGGAAATTCACAGATTTTTGTTAATAACCCTATAAAATTTATTTGAAACTAATTTCAATTCGATTTTGGCAATAATGAGTAGAATAAACAGTTTCGCGTGTAGGCGAACGTTTGGAGATAACGTTTTGAGATTGATTTAACTATTTTATTAGTTACCTACTTCGATTATTTATTCGTAATAATAATTTGAGGGTTGCCTGGTGAAACCCGATAAGTATGACAAACCGAGTTTCGAGAAAAACGATGATAAAGATTTATGGCCAAGTAATGCTAGTTTTGATTAAGAGGGCGCTCGTTTTTTGGTCAGGAATAAGCGAGAATGACGGATTTTTGACGTTGTAATTCTAAGAAACGGAGAGCTTTTTCTAGATTTTGATTAATTATTTGCATAGGTAAACTCCTCATATTGGTCCTAGCCGCCTCCAATTTACGAAGAACTGAATACTTTAACCGAAAATACCCGATTACCGACAGTAGTTTTCTGAAGAGAGCGCAGAGTCATAAGTTTGAGCCCCTAATACTCCATGATGTTATATGAGAACCTACTTGTTTTTTTCTATTTTCACTAGCGTAATATGTTGCCATTGCGCCTAGCTGCCTCGAATTTTCCTTATTCTGCACGTATATATATGTAAACTGTTCTCAATTACACCATATTTGTCAACAAAATGGTACTGAAAACTCAAGGATTTTCTCATTATTGTTGAATTATTTTTGTATTGAATCTTACACAACATTAAAGTTCATGCTTGTACCAACAAGATCCAGTCCAAAAAATATATCTTTTGTCAAAATTTATATTTATAAATAATTATTCAAAACTAGTATAAATTTACCGTCGCGCGGGAATATATCTCAGTACCGGCTGAATAGCCCTCCGAGACAGACGTGTAGTGTGTTTATTTGTGGCTATTCACAAAGCTAACCGGCCACTCTTCAGATAAAATAATATTATTTTGATCTCCGACTAGGCATAGTTGTTACCAACCTCGGGGTCAAACTATACTGGGGATACATTCGTGAGGCTAATCGAGACAAGTTATGAATTGCATAGCTGCCATATATGACGTAGTGTAGCGAAAAGGCTCAAACCCACCGGATACGTAACATTTAAAATTGAACCTTCTACCTAAAACAAAAGTCATACATTTCAATGGTGATGTCTTGTGGGTTGGATCCTTTTGTCTAAACTACGCGTTCTATAGTCAATTATTATTGTACGAGTGATCGTGATACTTGATAGATTTAATTTATTTACTAGTTAGTCCAGTCATCGGAATTCTCGTAACATTTTTGAGCTGTCATGGGGACTTCTCGTTTATCGACTTCTGATACAAATATTTTGTCGATACATTATAGAGCACAACACAACATATCAAAGAAGATTAAAAGTAGAGGTAAACAACAGGCGGTCTTATCGCTAAAGACCGATCTCTTTTAGATAACTTTTGACTTTCTGAAAATGTTAAATAGAGATTTGCAATGAAATCAATGAAAAATTAATAGTTAACAATTTTACATTTAATCAGTTCAGTTCAGTAAAATTCTTCTTTGTTACCAGGTACACGTTTTTAGGTTTCCGTACTCAAATAGTAAAACGGCACCCTATTACTAAGACTTCGCTGTCCGTCCGACCGTCCGTCTGTCTGTCACCAGGCTGTATCTCAAGAACCGTGACAGCTAGAGAGTTGAAATTTTCACAGATTATGTATTTCTGTTGCCGCTATAACAACAAATACTGAAAACAAAATATTTTTTTTAAGGGGAGCTCCCATACAACAAACGTGATTTTTTTGCCGTTTTTATAGATAATGGTTCGGAACCCTTCGTGCGCGAGTCCAACTCGCACTTGGCCGGTTTTTTTCTTACGATGTGATTCACTTGATACATGTTTTTTGATATTATGTTTTTTGAACTGTTTCAAATTAACATAACAAACAGAACAGTGTATCACGGAATCTTGTTCTTTATAAACCAGTTCCGGGTACGTTTCTAACCATTTACCAATAGTAGATTTACGAGGCATTCTCAATTTGAACGAGTGATTGACATAATAATAATAATAATCAGTCAACGTAAGGCAGCTTGTGGCGGGCTGTTAGGGAGTAGCGACCCTACGTACCTGAGTGCCCCTGGGGGTGTCCTGTGGTCAGGCTGAGCTGATCGGGTGGTTGGTTGGACAGGCCCCCCACCTCTGGCTTGCCTTAACTGGCTGTCCAGAGTAAAGTCGCAAGAGCTGTTGCTCGAGGGTAGATGTGGACACCTAAGTGGCGAGTTGGCTATATGTTTAAAGTCCAGTGCCACCTCTCTACCCCCCCAGCCTCTCTGACTGGTGTTGCCCTTAGGCAATTTTTTAATGTCGCTAATAATAGGGGCCCATCTAGCAGTTGGCGAGTCACCGTCTGCCAGAGATAAAAAATGAGACAGTTTATTAGGCAGGCGTCCGATGTTTCACCCAATAGCCCAGCCACTAGTCCATCATTTTCACCCAATAACCCGTTTTCTTTAGATTCCATCAACCAGCAATAGTCCCTATACACCCCAGCGGGTGCTGTCTCTGTGTGCGTCCCATGACACGGGCAGGGACAGCATCCGCTCGGCGTACTCCTTGCATTTCATTAAATTGTCAAAAGGGCCTCTACGTGTTGGCTCAGTTGGTACTTTGTAGGTACCTAGCCCCACGCACGCCTCCCAAAGGTCCGGGACATCATTGTCCCGTGAGCGGGAAAGACATACATAATAAATAATAAATCATTTATTCACAGGCGAAACATAACCCAAAATACAAATACAAGTTTGACAAGATACTTATTTAAAATTAAAATGTTAAACTAAAACATCAAAAAAATGATCCCCTTGTTCTTCGTACATTACTGAGTTACATTACTAGTAATGTACAAAGAAAAAATAGTCTTCGTTCAAAACTGGGTAATGTAGGAAGAAACTTTCGTTCTTTGCACATTACTAGTTCCGTTGGTATGTTGCCTCCAGGCCCTAAGCTAAGTCTAAGAATTTCTTAGATACCAACCGCTGCAATGATGATTGTACGGCATAGCTATTTAATTAATATCAAATGCTGCTCTGTAAACTCTTGATTTATTTATTTAAACTTTATTGCACTATACAACGGAAAGTAAAAATGGCGGACTTAATGCCATGAGGCATTCTCTACCAGTCAGGCATTTTAATTTGATTGAATTGATTGTGCCCCTTCGGCCGTTTTCTAAACCGTTAAAGAGCCATTTATTTTCTTCCACCATTGCTCTCTTCAACGGATTTGCGTTTTCCATATTGGTTGACCAAGGTTAGAGAAATTTCTTAGATACCAGATTTATAATTCCACGCACAATTGTTAGCTATCTGACGCCTAAGTGAAGTTCTTAAATGTTTCATCATGCACAGATAGCCAATATCGGAAAATAGGGCTCTCCAGGTCGTTGTAGATGACCTTGAGGATCTCGTCCTGAGAGCGCCCCAGCCTGTCCCAGAAAGCGGCAACTCTCGCCCTCATTACGGCGAAGAAATCTGGCACCCGCGCCTCAGCGAACATGCTGGACGCGCTGCAGTAGCGCGGCAGCCGCATGAGCGTGCGAAATGCATCATTATATTGCACCCTCATGGTGCTGTACGACTTTCGCATAAATTTAGACCACAGTTGGCAAGTGTAGAAACACTGACAAAATGCATTGAACAATGTCACTTTGACTTCGTTGCTACACTTACCAAATCTGCGTGCCAGCATGTTGCAGCGGACTGATAAGGCCCTCCTCTCCCGGTCAATATCCTTATCGTCTTTCAAATCCTCGTTTAATTCAATTCAATTCAATAGTTTTATTTCAGACCATGTGATAGTGCATATACTGTTAGTAACAAAATAAACTTAAAACTATGTTAGCAATTATTATTATACATTTTTAAAAAAGCGGCCAAGTGCGAGTCGGGCTCGCACATGAAGGGTTCCGTGAAATAAATTGCGGTTTACGATTTATGACGTATTAAAAAAAACTACGTATTAGATCTCGTTCAAACCAATTTTCTGTGGAAGTTTACATGGTAATGTACTCAGAGCATAGAATACTATATAATATATTCATACATCTGTGGTAATGTACATCATATATATATTTTTTTAGTTTTATCATTCTCTTATTTTAGAAGTTACAGGACACACATTTTACCACTTTGGAAGTGTCTTTCGCGCAAACTATTCAGTTTAGAAAAAAAATATTTTAGAAACCTCAATATCATTTTTGAAGACCTATCCATAGATACCCCACACGTATGGGTTTGATAAAAAAATTTTTTTTCAGTTTCAGTTCTGAGTATGGGGACCCCTAAAACTTAATGTTTTTTTTTCGATTTTTGTGTGAAAATCTTAATGCGGTTCACAGAATACATCTGGGTCATTGTCAGTCACAAAAAAAAAATCATCTTTCCGGTGGTCAAAAGTTACGGGCTTACGCTCACATATAATATGTTTTTCTCACATAGGATTATAGAAGGGGCAACGCCGTTTATGCGGATTCAGAGATCAACCAAAAATTAGGCTTTATAGCCCTTAACTTTGGCAATGTCCACCGAAGAGACGCGAACCTAAATCTGACAATGACCCATCTACTTACCAAGTTTCAACAGTATAGCTCTTATAGTTTCGGAAAAAAAGTGGCTGTGACATACGGACGGACAGACAGACAGACAGACGGACGGACATGACGAATCTATAAGGGTTCCGTTTTTTGCCATTTGGCAACGGAACCCTAAAAAGAACTGCAGTACTAATTGACATAAGTCAAAGTTGAACAGTTTAGGAGACGTCAGGCCCCCCTGCCGTACTCCACATTCCAACCTGTAATCTGTGGACAAAGTCCTGGCCCATCTCACCTGGTTTAATTGGTTTTGGTACCAGTACCTCAACAAACCTGTACAATCACCCGGAATATCTGCTTCCTCCAGTTTTGCCCAGAGAATATTGTAGTCCACTCTGTCGACGGCCTTGGAGAGGTCCAGGAAGCAGGCATAAATCGGTGTTTTTCTAGCCGTGTAGTACCCGACAGTACTACACGGCTAGAAAGTAGTAGTGCCAGACAGCAAATTATTATTCTTATTACTGACAACTTTAAAACTTGTTAGTTTATTTTATACAAAAATAAGTTGCTGTCAAAATGTTCATTTTTGGTACAAGCTTTTATTGCCGACTGTACTTTTCTGCATACCATCATCAACAACTAATTGAGACGATTATAACGAGCCCAAACTCGATAGGGTTGTGTCGTTTTATTGCGGAGTTCCTATGGCCAACTTCCTGCTCCAGCATTAGATCAGCTATAAATCATCATTATATTGCATTGTCATGCGATATACACATGCATGCAAAATTTCAGCTCAATTGGATAACGGGAAGTGACTGAAAAATGAATTACAAATTTTGACGGACAACTTACATACTTACATATTTACATACATACGAACAGTGCAAGTTAATATAAAGCTAGTAAAAAAGAATGAATATACTTTGTCATAGTATTTTAATATAAATAGAAAACATGTGCACAAAAATCAAATACTTACTTTGTTCAAGTTAGAGCATCATGTTAGCGAAGTAATGTTTATCACTTTTTAGTGCAAGTATCAATATCGGTCACGGAGCGAATTCCAACGGTGCGCTATACAGCTATTTGCATCGGCAAGCTCCGCGGTTAGTTCTATCCCGATCGCACTTACGTATAGCTAGAAAGGGACGGCACCCGCGGCTGGTGCGATCTAGCTGTGCATGTGGGGGTTAGGTACGTTTGTGTGGGTGGTAGTAGTATTTACACACACAAAAGCACTACGCCTGTCAAAATACCGAATTCTGAGCGAGCGCTTTTTTGAAGAGCACTCTTAATAAATTAGTAGTGATATAAGTTCCTTGTGTGAAATAATTCAATCCACTTTACGCTTTTTTGTTTTTTAGTTATCTACTGCATTTTGTTTTCCTGAGGGAATTTTTTTTTTATTAAGGTGTGTCGACTTATTGGGTTTATGCAAAAACAAAAAAGCGGGCAAGTGCGTGTCGGACCACGCACAACGAAGGGTTCCGTGCCTACTACTAACTATGTACACTACAACCTATATTAAGTAAGATTCTCTCCAAATTGTGAACGTCTTGGATAATAAAATTAATAAATCTTATTCATTCGCTTACACCCGAATATCATCGAACAAAGTCAAACATGTATACGTACATACAAATAATGTACGATTGTATATAAATAAAATAAATAATAAGGAATTTGCTAGCGTCGTCATGTAATCAGTAAGGGCGGGTTGCACCCCCTTACAATAACAGAGCGATCAACGTTAAATAAGGCGAATTTTATAGCTAAACAAAGAGAAATAAGTAGGTATATTGTAGTCAGGCTTCACTGGTGAAATTACCAAACACAGTGTCTTAATGCATTCCTCCTCGCGTGGTTACACAGTTGCAGCAAAGAGGAGTATAAGTAAAGCATTTCGCATAAATGTATCTAAAAGACTTTCAAGAAGAAACTCTTCGTTAAAATCTTTAAAAACTAGCGTGGGTAGATCGACCCCGCCGGCGCGGAGCGTCAGCTCTGCGACTAATGTGTCATGGAGAAGCAGAAGACGCGCACAGGAAATTGCAATTGCTTGACATCAGCGGAATTCGCGTATAAATACAGCTTCGCTGGTACGTGTACCTACATGCAGGCAGTAAGGACCTGTGCTTCGAAAAGAATTAGCTGCAGTGCCTGCAGTCTTACTACTTTTAGGCGGGCTCCATTAAGAGCCTGAGGCTCTAGTATAAGTTTTATCGATACATATACGTTTTCGAACGCGTTTACGTTTAGTTTCAATGTGTATGGCAACGCGTAGTTCCTAATAGTTACCACCAGAGGCGCTGTTCTTGTTGCAATACAAATTAAAACGAAACGAAAACGCGTTCGAAAACGTATTGTATTGATAAAACGTATACTAGAGCCTCTGTTCACGTGCTCACTAGCGCCACTGGTAAATGATTGAGATTATTTAAATTTAACGATAGGTACACACTGTATTTTGTATTTAAGTACCTTGAGAACGGGCTCTTAACAGCTTCATTATTTAATCTTTCGGACGGTGTAGCCTATGTATAATAGCATTTTATTTATGATACATGTTAATCTCCACTTATAATAAATCTCTAAATTAAAAAAAGAATCAGCCAGTTTGAAACTAAGCTTTCTGTGGTACGAATGTTCTCAGCATCCCATGGACGGAAAAATATGAAACATTTTATATAGGTACATTATTATTCCAGCTGCAACTTAGGATAGTTTTTATCCGACTGCGACAATTAATTTATTTTCCGTAATATACGACTTCATTTAATTTTTAATTTATTAATCTTAAAGTATATCGCCGCCACATCTGTCAGCTAAAAGAAACGTCAAAATCACAGACTAATAAGAAATACTACGGACAAAATGGCGGAATCGCTTTGCCTTTCTTTCGCCTATTAATAATTTTAATCCCGTCTACGATATACCTTGACGAGACACATAGGTATCAAAAGCAAATATAAAATTAATCGATTTTGATATGCGAACTTATATGCGCAAATGTCGAATTAAGGCGTAATTTCCACAAATGTAACAACAAATTCGAACAATATAAACTTGGTTTTTTTGAATGGCACGCGCGCGCTCTTTACGTATTCAGCCAAACAGCGAAAACCGAAACTCGAAGTTCGTATATCTGCATTCCTGTCATTTGTTAGTGCGATAGAGATAGAAATACCCGAATATTTTCGAATTCCGAAGTTCGTGGTTTAAAAGAAAATACTGATGTCGGATAGATCTATATTAATATTGTATGTGTAAACATGGTTAAATTTTTTTGGAAATACTATATTGTTGTTATTGTTTTAGTATATTTGACTAGCTTTAAGTTTAATATTGTACGTCCGAAATGGGCAAGCTGTTGGACTTTATTTTACCCAAAACAACTAAATGTACACAGTTCTGACAATAAAGAATTATTATTTTATCTTATCTTATCGAAAATAGGGATGTAGACACTAAACAAAATAATCATAATGTTGTATTATCTCGAAAAACAACGCAAGAGGTAATCACTAAGTTAGAAGTGTATACAGAGAGGGTTTGTTGCGTCTCTTTTCCGCAAAACGCACCTTTATAATGAAACGATTGTTTTTTACTATGACGCTCGAGGATCGTGACGTCACGGTCCCTGATCGTTTTCTCACTCTAACAAGTGACATTAAAACGGTTGTAGCATCGTATTTTTTTGAGATATTTGAATGAGTTTTTCGTTTCTTCTTTCTTTTGAAGTGAGTCTACAGCTACACCTCTATTTGGAAGACAAGTGGAAATAATCCATACTATCCATACTTATAATCCATACTTCCATACTAATATTATAAATGCGAAAGTGTGTCTGTCTGTCTGTCTGTTACCTCTTCACGCCTAAACCGCTGAACCGATTTAGATGAAATTTGGTATACAGACAGTTTGAGCCCCGGGGAAGGACAAAGGGTAGTTTTTATATCTGAGGGGCTGAAATTGGGGGTGGAAATTTGTATGGAGCTAGGGTCATTTCGCCGGTTACGCGACCACCTTCGGTTAGCGACCGGTGAAGAACATGGTTTTTTCAATTGAAGATAACATCAATTCTACAGAGCCTATTGAAACAGTCAGCCGTATGCCTTATTGTTTGTAGTTATGGAATAGGAATTTACAAAAAAAACGAGAAAATATACTTTCAGTTCACCAAGTCAGCTAAGTGGTCGCTAACCGGCACATGAAATTAGGTGGTCGCCAACCGGCGAAATGACCCTACTTAAACCGCTGCACCGATTTAGATGAAATTTAGTATATAAATAGTTTGAGTCCCGGGGAAGGACATATAATAGTTTTTATCCCGGAAATCATCCCCTAAGGGGGTGAAATTAGGGGTGAAAATTCGGATGGAACCCATTTTAATACAATTTGGTATAGAGATAGCTTGAGTCCTGGGAAAGGACATAGGATAGTTTTGATTCCGGAAATCACTCCCTAAGGGGGTGAAATGGGGGGTGAATATTTGGATGAATCCCGTTTAGATGAAATTTGGTATAAAGGTCGTTTGAGTCCCGAAGAATGACATTAGATAGTTTTTATCCCGAAAATCATTCCCTAAGGGTATGAAATAGGGGGTGAAAGTTTGGATAAAATTCATGTACCTAGATGAAATTTGGTATAGAGATAATTTGAGACCCTTCGAAGGATAAAGAATAGTTTTTGCCTCGGAAATCATCCCTTAAGATGGTAGAAGTTTGTTTGCATTATATTTTCTAAGTATAAGTTCTACGCGGACGAAGTTGCGGGCAACAGCTAGTAACATAATAAGTCATGTTAATAACATATAATAATATCATACTTATAATGTTCATTTATTTAATCATGCTGGCTAGTCCGGACGTACATACGTATCTAGGCAGGAACTGTTTTTGGGTCAGTCAATGGTTACTCATTTCCCCGCGAGATGGCACTATAGTACAAATTTGATTTCACTCGGCCCTTGAAGTAGCTAACTCTGAGGGTTAGTATGGTCATTATTTCTCAAGAGATGGCGTTTTACCTATCAGTATCTATTCGTCTTAATTTGTGACGCAATAGGGCTATTTTATTTTGCACACGATTATATCTTATCTTATCTTATCTAGGTGAGGGCCCTTTCGGATGCACTTCGACCCAGTGGGATCTTTTGTGCATTTGCTCTCTCCTTTATACCTGCTCCCAGGCTTGCTCCATCATTTCCACAAAGCGGATGATGCAGTTCGCCGGGAGCACCTTGAATTCCTTTGGTTGCGGGTAACCGTTACCAAAGTAGTTCATTCTTTGTCTGGCAAGGGCATGACATTCACACAATAAGTGTTCAATAGTCTCATCCCAACACGATTATAACACCTAATCGCTAGAACGATGTCGATATTCAAATGGACTTGGGTCACTTTGGTTTTGATATAAAGAAATGACGTCTTGTCTTCATTACATCTGCATATAGGTATATTGTTTAAGCCTTTATAGTACTTATTGCTTGACGATTAAATCCTAGAATGGCATGCATTGATTTGAAAAACTGCGGTTCGTGGACCCTAGATTCCACCCCCGATTTCATCCCTTTGAGGGATGGTTTCCGGGATAAAAAGTATTCTGTATGTTAATCCAGGCTATAAACAATATAAATTCATTTTAATCCGTTTGGCCATTTTTGCTTGAATGAGTAACAATCATTCAAACATCTAAACCTCCAAAGCTCAAAAACCTGTGAACCGATCATGTTCAAAATTCTTTTCGGTAAAAATATTTAATAAGCACTACGTCAATGATTTTTTTCAAATTTTTCACTTCCGCCGTTCGGAAGTTAGAGGGGGGAACACAATTTTTGTGATTTTCGGGGTGATTATCTCCGACTATATTCACTTAATCAAAAAAATTGCTGAGAAACCTTATATTTATTTTGAAAGGCCTATGGATTGATGTGCCACATGTGGACATAAAATGTTTTTTTTTTGACTTGCAGTTACATGTATGGAGTGCACCATTCAGTCATTTCATTGCATAAACTATGTAGCGGCCAACAAAATACACCTATAATCCACATTTCATTTAAATACACTTTATAGTTTTCGAGTTTTTGCCATTTTGGCTACGGAACCCTAAAAAAAAGAATTATGTTACTTAAAGGTTTTTATTAGTTATAAAAACCATTAAGAAGTAGTGAGTTTATAACTAAGAATGGTATTATTGTTCGTCTGTGTCCTGTGGAGATGGTTCTCGTTAGCATTGTGCTGCAACCCGTCTAGGAGAAGGAAAACTCTAAGGTATAAACCGGGGAGATGGGCCTCGTCAGCATTGTGCTGCAACCTTTCTAGGAGAAAACCCCCAATTCAAAGTGCCATTGACCTGTGCTGTAGGATGCATGGCCAGAGGGAGCCTGCTTTCAAACGGAGGATGTCTGTGTTGACGGTCACAGGATACAGTGGTAATCAGTCTTACCCTAATACAGGGCTCTGCTGGGGTGGACCTCTAAATCCCTACTACTCGTGGGAAAGCAATGGAGATTTAAAACAAATGTACCTAATCATCCGGATGGTGCCGACAACATTTGCAAATGCACTGAAATGTACATACATGTTAATAAAACAAGTGTGTGTGGACGTGGAGACTCGAGCTTCTGCATGGCGGTGTATCGTTTCTCGCGGGGCCGAAAAGCGGCTCACGGAGAACCGTTTTGCTACTTTGAATGTTGGTGGAGGAATGGATAAGAAGTTGAATGAGGTATTACAGTTGATGGACGAAAGAAAGATTGATGTTTTGTGTGTAAATGAGACGAAGCGGAAAGGGCCTTTAACGTATTCTGGTTTTCATTAAAATATTTTTTAAGTTTGAATCGGAATCAAGTAAAACCCGGTAAACACTAGTATCTGGTTCTACATTATGTGTTTAGTTAAATTTTGTACAAATATCTTTGCACTAAATACGTATAAATATATATTATGTGGTTCTACCACTAAGTAATACTAACAACGGAAGCCTTAAATATACTTATTAGTGTTTAGTACATCAATAAAAGTTGAAGTTAAGCACTTATTGGGTTAATACTCGGCCTAATTCCGTGATACGTGTAAAATCTACTTATCTGTATTTACCACTAAAAAGAGCGATATCGAATCACTATAAAACGACTTTTAGCTTAAAATCTCACTTTTTGTCACTTATCGATTTTACCAGGCAAGCCTCGATATTCGTTATAATAACCTTCAGAATAGGACATATTTGCAACTATTCCGACAATTTTTTTCATATTAGCTACTCCGACCTCTGAAGAAGCGGAATCAGTGTACAACTTAGTTAAGAATATATTAAAATTAAGAAGTAATTAGAATAAGAGAGCCACTATGAGGGTGGCATTTGTAAAACCCTCGTTAAATAAATGAAGATTAAAAAAAAAAAAAAACTTAGATTTTATTTGTTACTTTATTCTTATATGCCTGCCCGATTATTAGGTAATTACTCTACAAGACCCATATAATCATTCATACCTACTTAGGTATTATAATATAGGTGTATTTTTATTGCGTTTTGTTATAACTGTTCAATGTTGTACCCTCTCGCAGGGTCTTTCTTCAGTTTAGTACATTAAACTATTTTACATAATATAATTAATTATATAGATGATGATAATTAACAATAACTAAATTAAGTATAAATTAAAAATGCATTGCAATTCCTCGCTAAATTGCGCGAGAAAGACGCCAGCTTTTCGGTCAACGCAGTCTCTTTACATTAACCTGACGTTTCGCGATTTCCGCAAATAACTTAAGCGCACTAGCGCAAAACAAATCTGTTTTGTGGCACTGGGACCCCATGGACCGAGGGTCTCGACGCCAAAGGGTACAAAGTTGTTCTCTATGCCCTAGGCCTCTATATTTACATAAATCATGTAGGTACTACCTTCTTAAAACCTACCCGTTCGTTTATTCTTTCTTACCTATTGTGATAGAGGAATAGGTAAATTAGGATACCTAGTTAGGTAAAGAACTACTAACTAGGTATTTATAATTCGTGATGATTTTGTGTTGCATTTTTTTTTCTTAGCCTGTTTGGGTGTCTTACTGCTGGGCAAAGGCCTCCCCAATTTTCGTCCACTCGGCCCTATTTATTTATGTATTTATTATAAAAATTATTGCTGGCATGCTCTCGCCAACCCAAGCAGATCGCGTCCGAATCGTCCCGCCATCTCTTTTTGAAACCTTCCTTCCTTTCCTTGTTTCCAAACTGATGTGGGACTGGGCTGGCCATATCTGCCGTATGAATCCGGAAAGATGGGCCACAATAAGTACAGAATGGGCCCCGCAAGACGGCCACCGGACCCGAGGCAGACCAAAAAGGAAAAAGACAACATTTAATGGAAGAAAATAGTCCAATCATAGGATTAATTATTGCATTGATGAATTTGGCTCTAGGCCAAAATAGCTTAGCTGGATTATTTACGGTTGTGGATATGTTTCGAGAATAGATGCACAAGATTTTCTGATCGCACAAATATTTTTTGTCATCGTCCTACCAGGAAGTAAAATATTTGCCGTGAAATAGTTTATATACTATCCTATGAAGCTTTTGGAAGGTAATGAAAAAAAAACTTTTCAGATATATGGTTAATGCGCATGCCCCTAAGTAGAAACTTTTTAAAACTAAACCCGCGAAACGACTGCCTATAGTAGTGACATTTTTATTTATATTATAAGCTAAGCGTCAAACGTATTGCATATTAAATTGACGTGACAGAGTTTTCAATTGGTTATTAGTTGTGAAAATCGCCAGGTGCGAGTAGGAGGGATTTCAGACCGGTGATTGACCGTCGATTGCCATATTTGGCACGGCTCGCGTCTAAATATGGCCGGGCCGGCCCACCGCCCCGCGCGCGCCGCTCCACTTCCGATTCTATTATTTCTATTTACGAAATAAACTCAAAATAAAAGCTCTATTTTAATACGGGATTTCGGGCACTGAAACTCGCGGCGTCCCGGAGCATGCTTTTCCTACAGATGTGTCAGATTACGGCCGAAGTTCGCCGTCTCGCTCGCAGGGAGTTTGAGCCGTTGCGTGTGAGCGAGACGGCTAGCGGTGGAGGCGCGCGGGACGCGAACGTCGCGAAGTCAGTCACGGTCCGAGCGGCCGACCCGTCAGTCCCGCCCTCGGTTCATTCGCGTTTTCGGTCAGTCTCCGTTCGGTGTTTCGAACGGCGAGGTGTGTGAAGCGCGTGCGCGCACCGTCTACTGTGGCGTACTGTGAGGTTATGATGGACGCGCCCGGCGGAGCGCGGGAGCCCCGCTTCGGGTCGCCGTATGGGATGGGTCTCCTGGGAGACGTGGGGGACATGTACGGCGCGGGCCGGGCGCCGGGTTCGCTCGGCGGGTCGCTGAGGCCGGGGCTGCAGCCCTGTCCGGGCCCGCGTGGCGTGAAGCGCCCCTCGGACCAGTGCTACGACGAGCGGCCTTCGCAGAGCCTGGGCCTCGACCACTGCCCTATGCCTGATATAGCCGACGATGGCTATGCCTCGCTCCAGCCCAAGAAGTCACCCCCATCCAATGGCAAGAAGACCAAAGGCCGAGTTAAGATCAAGATGGAGTACATTGACAACAAATTGCGGCGGTACACCACGTTCTCGAAGCGGAAGACGGGGATAATGAAGAAGGTGGGTCGCTGAGACCGCTTTTGGCAATATTCCATAACAGTTCAACGCTGACCAGTGTGAAAGTGCAACCATTTCATCCTCCCAGTTCTATGCTTGAGCTCCCTGGGCATATTTATTAATACAATTCAATCAATTCTATCTTGACATTTTGAGCAGAGGATGTATTTTAACTTTCAATAAAAACATCTTAGTGCAGCCGAAGTTAACATTTTTCTAAGATATAATGACTACCAAAATTGTTTTCAAAGCTTCCACTTCACTCAATCTCATTTGAAAATTAATAATCTTGATTACATGTACCTCTTGTAAAATATGAAACATTTTAAATTTCTAAAGTGAAGCGCACAAGTGTATGCTAAAATACTTGCTGACATGCTTGTAAAACTCAAGTTTTAATATGTAAAATGCTGTTTCGCAAAATAATGCTATAGCAAATAGCATAGAATAAGTTAAAAATTAAGATACATCTCCAATTTCATTAATGAAATATATTGCATTAAAATCTTGGAAAGTGGTCAGTTAGCAAGCTAAAAATATGTTAAAAACAGCTGCAGAATAAGGGTTCTGTGTGTGCACTTAAGCCCTGAAGTTCCACAACGTATTTCTAATCAGTTAAAATTATGGTTAATGGTAAGGAGTATGAATAATTGCGATGAAAACAATCTTCTCTTGATTTCAGTTGTCAAGTTTAGAGGTTATGTTGCTACGACTACGAACTTATGGAATATTGCCGAAATTGTGTCCTAATGAAACTTTTACTAGTTATACATATTATTTCGCTTAAACCGACGCATAAAAGGTGCATCTAGAACATATTTTCGGTGTTTTTGTGCACATTTGTGATGAAAGTTTTGACAGGTGACAGCCAAGAAGATTGGATTTCGTGAGTAATTTATTGTTGTTTTAAATATACCTTGACTAAGGATACTTATTTTAATATCATGATACACATTGGGGGCATTTAGGAGCCGCTTTTTGTGTTGTAATAAGTATTATTTTGCATTATTAATTGATGACAATCAGCTGTGACAGCGCCGGTCGTCATAAATTTGCCACTAGATGGCGTTACGTGTAGCGATTGGCTAAAGCGGGTATTACATTGTCCTGAATTTAGCATCCTGAATGACCTAGGAAGCTGATTCAGGAAGGTATACCTAATCGCATTTAGCTAGTAAGTATCCTAAATCTAGATGCGATTGCACCTTCCTGAATCAGCTTTCTAGGTCATTCAGGATGCTATTCAGGACAATGTAATACCCCGCTTAAGTTTAGTGATGTACTTATTTCGATTAAAAGTTTACTACAATACCTACGGCTGAAAAATAATACTTCATACATTAAATGTTTTTTTTTCGATTTACCTACACTTGCGGTTAGGTTTCGAATATACAAATATGCAAAAGAATATGTTGCGTTGTAGTATAAGCATATTACATCACCGTAAATTTGAAAAAAACTTAAATATTATATAAATAACAAAATACTGACGTTTAGTGAAGTAATCTTACGCGTTAGATAATAAAGTATATTCATGTTTGTTGACATTGACAATGATGATGATGTCCTACCAGACGTACCAACCTACCTACTTATCCACCGACGGCGACATCCTGTCAAAATTAATCTATGTAGGGTCGGGAAACCTTACGCTAACATGACTTGTAAATCGCAAAACCAAATTTGGTGATATGATATTGCATTATACAAGCCAATGCCGCTTCTGATGGATCATCAATCTCATAGAATTATTGATAACATGCATTAATGCATAGATACATAACTACCTAGGTATAATAAATTAAATTACCGGCCTTTCATAGCAATTTTTGTGCAGAATTTTGTAAACCTTACGTAGGCTTACAATTTTTTTGACATAATTTGTTACGTTAGTAATTATGGCTATATTTAACTAAATATTCAACTGTATTTTAAATAAGTTGACCTCATAAATGCGCAATAAATATTTATTACGTATAAATAAACGTAAATTATACCTAGACTGTTAGGTATATAACTGCGGAATGACAAGATCGCTTTATATCAATATAATATTGCATTTTAATCAAATGCCTATTTAGACTAATATAAAACTAATATAATACTGCTTAGTAGGTAGGCTATTTATTTACTACATTAAGTTATTTTTTAATGGTCAGATATCGATGTCTTTATTTCTATCCTGAATAAAAATAGGTATTACGTATTTATATGTCACAGGGATATGATAAATACTGGCATTACATCAAATCCCTAAGCACTTGGTAGGTATGCAGATGGTAAAATGAGAATTGCGTTGAAGAATTTTCCTTGAGAAAAGTCCCTCTTAAATTAATATTGTTGGAGCAGTTTAGTGAAAAGACGAAATTGTCTTAACAACCGCTCGTTTTATAGTTAATTAATAGTACATTACTTACATAGGGCGGTAAAACAAAGAATGTCTCAGATTGCAGGTATTTGACGCCTGAGCCTGAGCAAGGGCGATAAATATGCGATCTGAGGCTTTCTTTATTACCGCCCGTGGCGAGTTCAAACTTTTACGTCACTCCCTGGCCAGAAAGTAGGATGTCACGTGCAGTTAATATTTCTACTTTATGGCCAGGTACGAGTATGACGTTAAAAAAATTAGGTACATCAATGTTGAGAAATTGCATTTTAACAATAACACAATTATCATATAGCAGATACAATGTTTTCAATTTTGTGCGCTAAATTATTATTGCGTTTCTTTGTATTATGTACCTACAGATCATGCATTAAAACCAAATTAGGGATTAAACTCCATAGGAATACACAGCCGTCAAACATTCTCATTGAACACGTCGACACAAATATTTTACCAATCAAAATCGCACGCGCAAAAAAATTAACGAAATCCGTCCTTTATTACGTGAAATATCGAAACTGTAATTACCATACTTAAGCAGTAAGCATGTGGAACAACTTTTACTCTATGACGTTTGGAAATTCGCTTAAAATTGCTCTCGAAAACTCAACCTGTCAACAACTTTTGTTCATTGGCAAAACGGGTTTGGTTGCGTGAAATTTGTTACAGTTAACTTTTGACCGATTTGCACAAGTTTTTTTTCAAGCTTTCTACCTACTTACACCTTGCATGTTGTGTCAGTTCGATCATGTTATGCAAGCCATTACTAAAAGTCTCGATAGACGTACAACCTTACCCGAATAAAGGTAGAATGCAATGAGTAAGTAGATATTATTTAATATGTATTAGTAAAGATAAATTATGTACCACTAAAACAAGTAATTTGTACAAAATCCTTATTTGATTCCATCCATTAAGTTTGTAGAGGCCTAATTTTATTTTAAGCCACTCAAGTTAAAGCTTTTGAGCCATCCTAAAGTTTTGATTACCCATCTGACGGGGGCGATATCGTGGCACAAGAGCTTACTTTGTTTTCCAATATATATTCAATTTGTTGGTAATAACTTGTACAAGTTTATTTTACAAATCGCTTGTGTTTTAACTTTGAATTAAAAAAATATATCTGGTGTAAAATAATGGTATGTTTTAAACATCTCGTATAAGGGTGAGTGCTGGCTAGCAACACTATTGGTTGCCTTTCTCTGTAAGATACTAACTGTAAGTCAGTTAACATATCACAGTGTGAACTTAATCTTGTAACTTTTGTTTATTGGTTAAAATAATCACCGTAAAACACCTATGCAATACAACGTATTACTTTTTTGTCTATGCCGTGTGACAACCTTAAACAATGCATATCTAACTACATTGTTTTGAAGTTGATTAAAATGTAAAGGCTCAATAGCCATCAAAACATTTCCCCGCGCAAGCGGCTTCATTATCCGCGCATTGTCAATCTATGCGCGTAGAGAAGTCTCCGCGGTCCGTGTAGGGATGTCTGTCAAAATTCACCAGCCTTGCTGGCTGGTGCAAGAGACTGACCTAGCGGTATACACGAATAATAACGAACTAGGAATCCACCTGGTAGTGGTACCTACATACACGAATATGTATATGCTGCCCAAGCCATTATGGCTGTCCGTAACGTAGGCAATGCCGCAGGATTCAAAATAGCACATGTCACCATCCAGAAAGTACATTCTATATACAAATAAAAGATTTTTTAAATTGGATGAGTGGTTCGGAGATTACCTGTTACATACACATTTACAAAGCTACAACATCACAGAAGTTTTTTCTTAATTGTAGGTGTACCTACATAAATTATGCACAAAAACTTTCCACGGGTATGAAAACCTTCAATGCCAAGTTTAAGGGAAACGAAAATACTCTCGAGAGGAACTTTCGTTTATAACGTGTCCAAAATTCAATTAGATGCTTTTTTCATTTGCCTCCTTTTCGTTTAGCTATATTATGATTTCACACAGGGTCCTTAATAAAAGGTTCTGTAAGTATGATAGATATGGAAGCTTTAGCAGTCTGATGTCTATTTGACATTTAGTTTTTTGAATATGGTTTATATTCCCTTTTTTAAGCTTTCGCCAGCCAAATTCTAGCAGTTAACGAGCCCTATGCATTTCCTGTAACTTGCGGCACATTCCCAGGTCTCGCACGCAAGCGCTGTCGCGCAGCGGGTATCAAAGTCGGCGGCGTGCTCTGTTGTTACTTGTTAGCTGGACGCGCCCGCGCATCCGACCTCGTTACCGCAGTAATAGCCCTTTGCTTTTAAAATTTTAATTAATGGCAGTTGAGAATTGCCAACTATATGCAAATTTTTATCGATATCGATATTGTATATCAGTTGCAGTTCCTCACTGAAGATTGGAATTTTTCATATTAATATTTTGCTACTACTTCATATACATTGAATGAGTGCGTTAAAATTAAATGTATATTCAAAAGAAGTTAAAATAGCTAAACGACAGCATTATTGTTTTTTCAAAAAATAATTTTGGAACTGATAAAAGATAATTGTTGAAGATTTTTATATATCTTCGGACAATATGCTGGTTTTATTGATGTTTTCTAGTAAAATTGTTACAAACTTTACAGTAGATTTTTTTATGTAAGCTTTAGTAATTTCTATTGTAATCGGTTGTATACTTTCTTAAAATAAAAACAATCGTCATGTATAATATATGTCACCGTTAGATTGTGAAAACCGTCAGTTTATAATCTTACCCGTTATACCTATTGTAAACTGACGGAATATTGTGAACTGCCGAAATAATTCATAATTTTACGCATTCATTTTCGTTAGTTTATAAACTAACAATGTCATATCGTCAAATTGTGAACTGAATCAAATTTTCCTGATTCGGAACGCAACCCGTGCGCTGTTTGGTTGAGCGCATTATTCCACTTGCATTAGTTTCCACTTACGTCAGAACATGATTTCTTTCGGCGGGCAACTGAAGATACCTAACTAACCTAACCTACCTAGTCTTTGTGTACGTTCCGTAGCAAGCCGATTTGATCTCAGTTCACAATTTGACGATTCGACATTGAAAGTTTATAAACTAACGATAAATATTGCGTTAAATTGTGAACGGTTTTGGCAGTTCACAATATTCCGTCAGTTTACAATATAACCGGTAAGATTATAAACTGACGGTGTTCACAATATAACGGTGACATATACATCTCAACATCCTTCTAAATGTCTATATTTTGTCTTTTGTTTTCTTTTTCGTATTTATAGACCGTGCACTAGGTGTCAATCTGACCCACAATTGATCCAGTATGTATCGTGGAGTTATGAGTGAGCACCCCGCAAGCGGAACTTAATTACGAAGCCCCAGGGGCCCGTCCGGGGACACGACGGCATTTGTTGTGCATGCCGGTATTGTACCTCTGTTATGTAATTGCCGTGTACCTGGCCTTTGATGTAGTCTGCCCCGGACGTAAAGGTTGTCTATGGCCCTTTATCGGGCGCCCGCCATTTCTCTCCGCCGTTTATATTTTAGTAAAAAGCATTTCCCTGTACACGTGAAATTCTTAAACAAATTTCGACGCCGCAACCCGGATGTAGATTCATTTTAAACAAAAAGATTAAACTCCTTTATAAAATATAATGACCCTCATTGTCTACTCCTTTTCGAAGCGTGAATTATACAGTCCGATATAGGCGCCCCGATAGTCCTTTAAGAGGACATTTTAATAAATTTAAAATAACGATTATCGTTGTCTGGCGGAGTCGTGATTTCGTTAGGTTCGTGGTTCGGTCTACGGCCGGAATAAGTCGTCACGAGCGATTACTAAATTAATTAGGACCTAGCTCGGATGTAGATTGCGCTCGAGATTATTTTCCCACACGACCCGACGTTTAGATCTTAACGTTTTGTAACTATTGTTTAAAAAACTTTAGCGGGATAAATTTGCATATAAACACGTACCACTTTTTTTTCGCCACGCCTCCGATCACCAGGGTATCATAAGCTATCACGGTTCTTTTTTTTGTGAGTAACCTGCGGACAGGAGCGCGAACGGGGCTGTTCTGAAATGAGACAATTATATGTTGCGCCTACACTAATTGCGGCGCGGGCGCGCATCTGCGACCCATATCTCACGGCCCGCAGTTTTGTAATGCTAATGCGGCGGGTGCGACCTGTGTGGCGCCGCTGCTTTGTATTTTGGTTGCTTCTGCTTGATTGTGTAAGGAGATTTAGCAGCCTGCCTTTTAATGGCGATTGTTTTTATTTCAATTCGCTTATAGAGTTTTACGGGATTGTACGATCAGATTGCTATTATCACGTTAATCGGTTAATATTACATCATGTTTAATATGTAACTGATAAAAAATAACTAGCTATCAGACATTGAAAAATATTACATGAATGTGTGTAATCAACTAGACACAACTATCTTTCCGCAAGCAACTCTGACGTTGAGTAGAGACTTATAGATCTCTTTGAGACTATGTATTAAATTAGTGCATTTTTAGGGTTCCGTACTCAAAGAGTAAAACGGGACCCTATTACTGAGACTTCGCTGTCCGTCCGTCTGTCTGTCGCCACGCTGTATCTCAAGAACCGTGACAGCTAGAGAGTTGACATTTTCACAAATTATGTATTTCTGCTGCCGCTATAACAACAAATACTAAAAATAAAATAAAATATTTTTTTAAGGGGGGCTCCCAAACAACAAACGTGATTTTTTTGCCGTTTTTATAGATAGTACGGAACCCTTCGTGCACGAGTCCAACTCGCACTTGGCCGGTTTTTAATTACATCTTTCTTTCTCTTTTTCATATTACATCGCTGAGGACGCTGAGAATGCTAGAATTATCGTTTTTGATTTTATAAATGTTAGTCCATTGTGTGATTTATTTACATTTTTCCATAGAACTAACCAAAAGAGCCAAATATGGACTTTTAAATATCAGGAGCGCATAGGTGAGGTGAAGTAACGCATATACTTAGTTGCGTGTTCTCTTTGTGTTTAATGCCATCTCTCGGAAAATTTCCAAACTTATATTTGATGTCATTAGTATGCGACCTACCAATACCAAAGAATTTTGTGAAAGATACTGGTGAGCTGTTCGAAGATAAAATAAGGTTTTATATATTTTTTTAAAGAATAGACTATGTTAACCTTTAAAGAAGGCGTTAAAAACAAGTTGCAAGTTGTGATTGATAGATAACCAGCGGCTTGCGAGGTGTCAACGAAGGGTGTGTTGCAAAACTGCTCGGTTGAACTTTAATGAGAACCAAACGCGACTGTTTAACCAGCCAAACTACCAGGATTCCATGACAATGGAGGTGGTATACGATAGGTTGCGCTGTGTGTCCATCTTAAAGCGACCCGCAATTTGACTACCGTATGCCTAGCCTTAGACGACGCCCGCGGAGTATAGGAGGTCAAGCTTAATTGGACGGTGGAAAGGGAATGTCAGGCGCGTTGGCCCGCCTCCCAACACCTTGCTCGAACGCCTCGCTCTCATGCGAGCCTAGTACTTGGCGCTACCAATCTGCAGTGTAGCCACATGTATCAATTTCAATTTAGTGCTTTGTTTTGTTCTTGTATCTAATCAAACGTGAGAAAGTTTTATAGGTCTCCGTAACTTACGGCTATCAATCCCATTGCAAATCCTTACGCCCTAGCTGACAAGTTGTCATTGTCAATAGTTAAACTGATTAGTCTGGAAGATCGACAGACTGTCCCGGTGCCGTCGGACTAATCGGCCGATTTATCGGCCGCGCGCTTCGTTAGTCGTCGGTCTATATCAAAGAGTTTTCGAGACTCACGACCAGAATGTTTATGGCGCGGTTTTTCGAGAAAACTCTACATAAAACACAAGTATGTGCACGATTGCGTCGTAGGTACAGGAACATTAAGCGTAGGAATGTTGATAGATCACCGGATCGGGACCCCATTTCGTTGTGACTGTGTATTTGAAGTTATTTTGTGAATTTTTAATGAATGAACCAAAAAACACCAATAGATCAAACGTCATCGGCATAATATATGACCATTTACAATTATACATTTTCCTTGTATTAAGTATATGTAATGTTTTCAATGTACTAACTAAATAACTTAAGAGATGTGTCCATTTGACGGACATCTGTCAAACCGCTGTCAAGATTATCAACTGCGTGTGGGCAGACAGTGTGCATACCGTAATTGCAACGCCATCTAGTGGATTTTAGTTTCATACCTCTTAATTAGCTCGTGAAGGTCTTTAAAAGAAAATGATGTGGCCAGAGGCGGTGAGCGAAATGGATATTCATACATAGTTAACTGGTTACTGTATTTTAAACTGGAAGTTAATTGAAAAGCGCAAGCACCTGATGTTAACACCTTTGTCATTAAATTTGATACCTTGTCTGTAAAAAAAGTGAAGAGTTTGGCAGGACACTGGCGTAGAGACACTGGTGAACAAGGTAAATAAAAAAAAAATATTTTTATACAGGCAAAGCCATGCATGAGTTTGTGCATGAGTGATCCGCAGTATTCAATTGTAAGGTGTAGACGTCAATAAATGTATTTGTCTTTATTTAATGACAAATACATTAATTGACGTCTACACCTTACAATTGAATACTGCGGACCGCTCATGCCCAAAAGAAGTACCTACCTAGGGCGGCACATAGTACAACATATCACCGCCCAAAGAATCTGGAATTTCCTGAAGGGAACGGCCTAACCCATTCAGTGCCCATGACGACACATATGCGTCAGAGCGCTACGAGCGCTTTTCGCTACATACGAGGTTTAACCTGCTACGGGCTACGGCGTAGCGCTACGAGATTAGCGTGGCCGTGAATGTGTTACGGTGAACTCTAAAAAAGGCTGCCACAATAGATCACTTGCTGGTCGAAGCGGCATATTACGCCCTCGTCACCGCGGTCTCTTCGCTGTCCCTCCAACTAGGACTCGCGCACTAGCCTCTTCCCCGCTGCATCTAGTACTAAAGCTATTAAATGACATACTCGACAGTGACAGCCAACTGGACATATTTTTAAGCCCGAAACCTAAATTTTTGGTGGCTGCCTATCAATATTTAGAAAAAGTTGTCACTCCTAGCTCCATAACGACATAATCTATATTATTAAAATAACCTGGACCTATTAATATTATATAATTTTAGTTTTATAAGTTTTATTGAACTTCTGTATTTCGTTGTAAGAATCTCAATCTGATACCACAAAAAAAAAAAAACTACTTTTTAACAATAATTATTATTCTTTTGATATTATACACTCTAAACTCGCATGATAAATATTAATTTACCAATTAGCATGTAAGGTATAACTGTTAGTGCTAATATTAATGGTAAGTCCCTGGGCGACCGAGCTCTGCTCGGGTGAAAATGGAGAAAATACGGAGAAAACTAATTTTCCCGGACATGAGACCTATCTAGATCGATTTCTCGCCCCCGTAAACCCCTGGATTCCAAATTTCATCGAAATCGTTAGAGCCGTTTCCAAGAACGTGATTGCAAATATATATATATACAAATATTGCTCGTTTAATAGTATAGGATAATAAATGATAAATGATATTAAGGCCCACAAATCAACAATAATAATAATTAATAACAATACAATTGAATACATAAAAATAAAGAAAGTAATGTATCGCTTTCTCACCCGATTATGAGATGTTTGAATATAAAAAAAGGCAAGAGGTTGAAAATTCATAGTATACCTACATAATGTTTGTACAGTTCGTCCCCGGAATCCTAAAACATTGACTAGGTGCCTAGAGCATAAGTAACACCTAATTGGAGTTATAAATATTGGCTTCCAAGTAGCAGCTTTTGGATTTAAATTTTAAATATATCTGTGTAGTTTTTATATACTCGTAGTTAACTTCATCAGTTCCAGAATAATTTGTATTTATAATGGAAATAGTTTGAGTTTCTGTATCATTTGCGAAGTGAGCACTAAAGGTTACATCTTTTTTGTCGTACTTTTTAAAGCACTGTGGCGCTCTGCTAATGGAATATCTTCCAATTGGCATTTTGTCAGTTCTTAATGTAAAGTCAAGAATGTAAGAAAGTCAAGTGAAGAAGTAAAGATATGAATATATTTTTCTCCTTGTTATAATGGAATAAGGTGTAACATTGTAAACATGTCTATGAAATCGACTTTGCCTCCATTCATTAGGGTTTTAAGAGTCCCCGGCAAGCCCGGTTCTCCAGAAAAATGTTACGCTCTCGTTTTAAAACGACTAGCTAGTTTGATCTGATAAATTGTACTCCGAATAAGTTAAGTATATCCAGGTCTGTAATTAGTTTATGTAGCTTCAGAAACCATAGTAAAAAAATACAGCGAATTTAAGTTTTTCATACAAAACTTGTTTTTGCTGTATTTAGTTTGTTTTATAAACTGGAGCCATATAAACTAATAACAGACCTAGATATACCTTATGTCATTGTATATGCAAAGTTTCGTTACAATCCAACTCGAAGTTTTAAAATGAGAACGAAACTCCGTTTGTATGGGAAGGTGAAATTGGTTGCCAGGGACTCTTAATGTGCTACGCTACTACTATCTTGTTGTATAGGTGAGTACTTAGGTACTCACTAGAAACAACACTTGAAACCATTTCTTGTCAACTGCATAATTAGAATATACGGTTTTTTTAGTACCTAAATTTTCAAGTCAACATTGCTATTTTATTCCGCTACTACGATTTGTTTTGAATTTTCCTGCTATTGTTTCACTTTGCCAATAAACATTATGAAATTAAAACACGAAATTGCGTCATACTGCACTAACCGAACCTAAACAGATCTTGCCAGCCACTATTATGAAGGTGACAACGACAGATAATAGACGATCTCGCGATGAAGGTTGAAAGTGACCATAGCATGTCTACATTCGTGGTAATCTTGACCTATAACGCAGAGTAAATAATTGTATTACTTACAGTACAAAAGGATCTCTGGCTCAGATATGACATTGAACATAGTTATGCTGATTGAGCACTTCTGCTATATCTATTAAAGAAACGTAAGTCAAATTAGCTCTGGCTTACCTAGGGATATGTGTGACGCCACGCAACTGTAACACATGCTCTTTCTTGCCCGATAACGTTTTTCTTGTGTTATTCACTACACACATTTTTTTATGAACTGCCACTAAACTTGTCAAAACGGAAGGGCCACCCTTTAAAATAAGTCTAAGGTTAATGAAGATTTTATCATATCGGGTCTAAAATACACTAACAAACGCCGCTCTAAACTTCGTCGTCTATTACCTTATTACAGTTAAAACTACTTCAAACTAGTTTCATCTCATTGCGAGAACCATAAACCATCGAGCAATAAGCGGTACACACACTGTGGACTCTGGCGCAATAAATTCTGTGCACCCTTAAGCACCCTTCACACGCACCTGCGAGCGCAAGCGCGTAACGAACGACCAACCTGTTGGTCCGAAATAGGCAGCTGTTCAGTGTTCACGCCCTATAGATCCTATAGATTTTGCTATCGGTATTCAATCTTGTACTTTTTTAGGGTTCCGTGCTCAAAGAGTAAAACGGGACCCTATTACTAAGACTTCGCTGTCCGTCCGTCCGTCCGTCCGTCCATCCGTCCGTCGATCCGTCCGTCCGTCCGTCCGTCCGTCCGTCCGTCTGTCACCAGGTTCCGTTTTGTCAAGAACCGTGATAGCTAGAGAGTTGAAATTTTCACAGATTATGTATTTCTGTTGCCGCTATAACAACAAATACTAAAAACAAAATAAAATAAATATTTTTATTGATAATAGCATGGAACCCTTCGTGCGTGAGTCCGACTCGCACTTGGCCGGTTTTTCATAGTTGCCGTGGTAAATTGAAACCGCGTGGTTTGATAGGTACTTAATTGAAGTTGCAATACTAACATACACGTCGAAAATAAAAAAAAAGATACGATAAATTGAAGATGCGATGTAGTATATGCTTAGCGATTAGGGCCCGTTCTATTGTTACCGTATTTTTAAAAGTCTACTCGTAGATATTAGTTATAGTGTTTGCTTGAAACATAAAAACAATCGATTATATGATAATTACGCTCAAATACCTCGTCCATTGCGGCATAAGTTCGTACCAGCCCGGCGCATATATGGTTAATTACAACTAAATTTTTTCCCGCAGTAAGTTTTTAATACCTAGTTTTGTAAAAGTACAAAAAAGTACGTTTAAATATGTATATTATTCAAAGCACAAGTTTACCTTGTTAGTGTTAACGATGTTAAAAATAATTCAAATACGAGATATTAATTGTAATGTCCGATCATCAGTGTTGTAATGACCATTTGGTACGGCCGCAATTATTGTGAGAATTAATGACGGATGTAAAGTATAACTACGCTGTTTAACTTATGGTTTAAATTTAATACCAAGCTCACACGAGTTCTATAGTGTTCCTGTCCACCATTCAGAGAACATAGGTGTAACCCGCATGTGTTAACTTGAGACCTCGTCCGTATGACATTAGTACGCGCTCGAGTCTCAAGTTAACTCTTGCGGGATATACCTACCAGTGTTTCATGAAAGTTTGTTAAAGTCTGGTCCACAAGGCGACCCAGGAGACGAAGAAAATGTTGAAAATGAAATTTGGCGTTTATAAATAGTCTAGTAATTACTAATTACATATATAAGTAGTGGTGTGGTGAGGTCAAAAAACTTTAATCACTTTTCAGATGTTATCGGCCCCGAAAGCCAAAAAACGGAGAACCGAACTGCCATAGAGTCCGCCTGTTTTGTCAAATTTCCAAGCGCAGTCGCCGCCCCATACATAATGTATGGGAACCGGGAATTTCATACATAAAACATTGCTCTGTAGGTTTTTATTTGATTGCCATTCGTAAGCACAACGAAACATTTTTTAATCAGGTGGAAAAAAGCAAACGATCCCGGATTTCGGTGGGAAAGCGTGGGTTTCGCCATCGTTACCATGCAATTGGACAATACCAGGTTTTTGTGTCCATTGTTGATTTTAGTGGAATCAGCTATATTTTGGAAAGGAACTGGATTTTGGTGAGGTTCCGCCACGATTGAGAAGCTTTTTGTTGGGCGTGAGGTGTTGATGAAATTGGTTTTTAGGTCTGTCGATGGATTGATAGATGTGGTCCGCTCTGACAAGGTTTTTTTGGAAATCGAGTTTTATGAAGATAGAGTTTGAGATTATCACTTCCCAGTAAAAAAAAAAACCGATTTATATGTGATGTGATGTCCAGACGTAGATTGGTTCATTATGTTCCGAACAACACGTGAGTGTTGAAAAGGGAGGAGTGAAAATGATTAACGGTATGGAATATAGAGTTTTTTACTGTGGGGCGCTCCTGATACGATATAAAGGGAAATGTTGAGAGGATAATATGATGCTTGGAGGCACCCATCCATGTCCTCAGTGGAGCGACGGCCTCCCACGCGCGCAGTCGCGTCACGAACCTCAGCCTCGGCACGTGCGTGCGCCCACCCGACGCCTACCGACCCACAACATTGCGAAAAAACCAACCTAACTCCTCCAACCTTGAGATTTAATGCCTTCGTTAAATTACCGCATGTGGGCTACTTAGGCCGTATCATAAGTTTCCTCCAGTATCTTTTGTTCATTGTATTCAGAGAAATAAAGCTTTTTGCGGTCGCGCTGAGAATTAAATCGGAGGTGATATCGAGACACTGCCGCGATCTACATCAAACATAATTAGAGGGACTGTCTTGTTAGAATTAAGATGGGTATAAAATAAACTAGAAGTTAATTGTGCGAGAGCCCTGCGCGGGCGCCTCGCTAGCCGCTGTAATGAACCATTCGAATAATCGCAATAATTCCCGTGTTGCGTGTTAGTCGTTAATTAAGCTATTTGTCAGGTGGCACGACAATTTACATTTCTCCCGAGTCCAGGGGATTCTCGGCTCGGGCTCGGGAACGACGTATTATTATCCTTTTAGGGAGGCGGCATCCTCAGAGGCGCTGGCTTCCGAACCTTTTATTGGGACCACCTGTGTTTGTTGGAGACGTCTGAATTGTCCGTAAATAAGGTTAGCGGAATATCCCCCTCTTCGGGCTTAATGCTATTTAGTGGCTATGTTGTTAATTTGCATAGGCTAGGGAAGGAATTAGCATTTAACGCGCGCCGCCACCGCCAGCGTCCGTCTCTCGATTGTATTGCCGCGACGTCAAATTGAATTAGATTTTCGATCGACGAGGAGCGGGCGCCTGACATAAAACTGGGGTCCGTGGTCAATACATTAACATGTAAGCAAGGAGTACGTCTTGTCCGACAGAGGTATAAAAATGTCTCGCGCAACACAATTCATGGGAACGGGTTGGGGACGGCGACAGGCATCAACGGCCCGGCGCAGGTGAAATGTATTGACAACTGGTCTTCCTTGATGCGTATCGGCGTGATGGTATCGAGGCGGCGTCTCAGACGCCGTCCCTGCTCCAGCATTGTGCAGATCATAGATAACGCTTGTTTATTTAGCGCTAAAATTTATTCAGCAATGAGAGACCATTAAGGTAAGAATTATTAACAGCCGGACAGGTTTATGTTCATAAGTTCTGTAATAGCGTGTTGAGTTATGTTTGTTTTTTCGCGTCCGTTAATGAATTGAACGTTAATATATTTATTAAATTCATGTTCTCGCTACCTAGTATAAGAATGCAATTTACGAGGCGACGCTGCGTAGTCCATACGATGTACGACTACTACAGGACCTGTACTGTACATACAATGTGTTCTCAATGAAATTCTTAATTCAAGGTCGCTCGAAATGATAGGCTACACGAACAACATTCGATAAATGGTAATAGGCGAACAGGAAACTATGGAAGTCGGGCGACAATATATTAAGGGCACGGCCGCTCATTCATAAAGCAATCTCGGTTGTTTATGAATGAAGCTGGCAACTGGCTGGCGTGTAATTATCACAGCTATTGATAGCACATTTGCATCGTACCTGGAGCCTAGCATGTGTAGTGTAAGATATACATAATGGCGAAACTCGACTGTCCGATTCAGACTTACATGATGGTAGCAAAAGTATGATCAAAAATCTTTGCACGAGTGACGTACTGTACTGTGTACATACAAAAAAACACACACCATTTGGGAATATTAGATTTTTGTGTGTAGTACAGGAATCTGTTATGAAGACTCTAGTAACACTAGGTAATACCTACCAAACTACCTAACAATTATAGAGAGGGAATAAAGGAGATCTATTTAGACAAACCCTGATATATATTTGTTTTTCCACCTTCGATCAATTACAAGATTCATAACATAACATAAACTTTTGGCGTTTATCCTCTCATTCAATCCTTAATCCTGTTAGTTCGTATTTGACCATAACGATCAAAATCATCAGGTAAGCCAAGTTATCAATCTTTATATATTCTCTTTTCAAGCTCAGAAGATCAGTCAAGGTTATAACGTTAGGAATGCCTGTAGGCGTTGACAGGTGAATAATTATTGGCGATACCACTGATATCAGGACCAAGCCTTGTCTATGGGTCACTATTTTGTTATTAGATCATCGATTATCTTATCATCTATTTACTGTCTTACAACTTCTGCAAATGCGGTGTTAGTTAAGTTATCATACACTCTGACATTTTCAACGCCTTTACTTCATGAATTCATTTTAATTTCTTTATAAATATTGAGATCGTTGTGCTGTTCATATCGATAATGGTTATGACGATTGCTCTAACTGCTGCGTCCATTCAATTACGTACTATCTCTGTACATTTGAACGTACTTAATAAAGCGATATATGTCATTATGAAAATAAGGTATTAACGCGATACAAAATGTTGTAGGTGACTACTGGAGTTACGCAGAAAGTGGATACTGGTTTAAAGTGCTAGCATGCTAAATATAGTTCAGCGGTAAACGATTTAATACAAAGTATTAAAGTTTAGAAATATTGTTTAAAAAACTCACAATAGTCACAATGTATAATCAATCTATACATAAAAAAATCCTCACGCAATTAAAACGGGCACTTATGCATAAAACTCCCAACGGCAAAAGAAAATGTGCGCAAGATTTTCAATCTTTTCTTTCATCATCCTTTTCTGTACCCTGCGGGAAAATTAGGTACGTAGCATTTGAAGGGCGCTATGACAAGTCATAGCGCCCGATGCTTCATGAATCATCAATATCATCATCATCCTATGCTGGCCGATTCCGACCACGGTGTCAGGAGAAAAAATCTGCCTAATCTGACCATCGTTCGCGAGCTCACATGATTGTGATAGCTAATTTTGGCGGTAAATGTGCAGCAAAACTTCCCGCATGTCAGCACTTTACCTATGCAAAAAATTAAATCGATCATGAAAAGACATTTTTCACATACACCATTACAAATATCTATTCCACAATGTTAGAATTGTTCCAGGCGATCGCGTCTCGCCGGGTCTTGTGTGCTATGCTAGCACGTCGGTAATTATTGTCTAAGCGGCGTTTAAACTAATCGGCGTCGTTCGGCGTGCGCGCAGTGCCCGATCGTCGCGCCGACGCCAGCTCCTGCCATTACGCGCAGTGTTGCCAGGAATAAGTTTCTTAATTTGTTAAATTTCGTTAATTTACGACCTAGAGCTTTAGATTAAATAGCTTTTATAGAAAAAATAATCTATTCAAACAAATTATTAATAATTCTACATCATTTTTAATTAATAAAATTAATAATTCAATAAATAATAATTAAACAGCATTATTATTTATTGAAAATCGTTAGTATTCAAAAAAGTATCAATCTTCCTTTATTCAGAGTTTGAATTTTTTATAGATTATACCTTATTTTTTAGAAAGAATAGAATGATAGATGCCAAACTGACGTAACTAGAGGTGCTACCAATGTTATGCAAACTATCGATACTATTCGAATGTAGTGTCTATACGAGTACACTACATTCGAATAGTATACCTAGTGCTAAAAGTATCGAGACGGTATATTATTGGGAAATGTAACGGTATTGAAATAATCGCTCAGGTGAACAATAAATTCACGGCCCTGGCTATTAAGCATGGGATTTTTTGTTCTTTTCGGCATCACAAAAACGTAACAGAGAACAGATTAACAAAACAAAACAGTTCAAATACTGAACAAACAAAATTAAAACTCAAACGAAAACACGTGGCGCATAAGTACAAGGCGTTGGCACTCGTACTGTCTGACTGCGTACTGATTATTGTTATTTGACAAGCGGTGACATCGAAATACAAAATGGCGGCACGGCACGGAGGTTCTATGTGTGTTGCCACTAATACAATTGTTAATATTATGTTATTACAGTTATAGAAAACTGGTATTTATATTGCAATTCCTTGTTTTGTTACACAATATTTCATTTTTTTTATATTCTTTTCTAGCAATCAAAGCGTATTGAAACAATATTGTAATGACGTGCACTTAAGAATATAAGTAAATGTTACGTAGTGTTTTCACGGTAGCTAGACCTTTTATTAACTGATTTGAGATCAGATCTATATACAATCCGCATATTAAATTCAAATTCAAATAATTTATTTCAGAACAATTTCCATAGTTGTTATAGTAAAAACAAAACATATGAAAACTTAATTCTAGTGTTAGTGGGTACATGAACTATAAACATTATTAGAATAAACAATGAATATCGTTCCAGTGCTTCTGGATACGGCCTTCAAATCTGTCAACAATGGTACTCAGAAGGGTGTTTGGGCTGCCCCGAATTGTGCGCACCACGGATGCTACCCTTTTGCGCATAATATTATTAGACGTGATTAAATTTTTACAAGCCATATTTGTCCCTTGTAAAAAATATGAATTTCGCTTACCGCCTTACAAAATTACATGCTATCTTGTAATGACATCTATCATTCTAATCTTGCTAGAAAAAATATTGTATAGATTAGAATTGATTATTTAATTCATGATAAAAGTACATTACAAATTTGCATATCTACGTTTACAAATTTTATTACCAAACTCTGGTCACACAATTGAAACCTGGAACGTGGGTAAAATAGGAGACTCGTTTTGAGAACCCACCCTGAAAAAAAACCTATTTCTATTCTGAATAAAAAAAGGACAAGATAGGAAACATTAAGAAAAGTCTACAAGTGTAAGTAAAAATCGCAAGTGTGGCAACATTAGATGCGTGACAATTTCAGTCTCGTTTACGTCGAAAACAACATTCACTCTGGCGCGATCCTTAATTATTACCTGCTAACTCTCAAACTCTCAATTGATTAAAGATTGGTTAGACTGACCGTGTCTTGGTGTTAAAAACATTGATTTATTGAATTCAGTACTAAGTTCCTTCAAAGTTAGAAGAATTTAATACAGTAAGCGCCTACCGTCCTCCAATAGCATTTTCTAGAGAAGTTTTACACGCAGAAATCCTGAAATCAATAATATTATTGCATTCTTCCCAAATACACTCCGTTAGCACTTATCTTTCAACTGACACGTTCCCCATCATTTATTATCTTTGTCTAACCTTAGTGTTGACACGCAAGGCGACTTTGACACAAAATTTAAATGACTTGTTTTCTGTTTGCAACGTCTGCATGTCCCTTTCGTTCGCTATTCTTCGTGCATTAAAAAAGGATGATTATAAAATAAAAAAACCTCGTGTGTTCCGACGCTTATCGCACAAAGCCATTTACATGCGTCCCGCTATCCGAGGAAGCGACTGGTTCGCACTGAATCATTGCTTTTTTTCCCGTAATCAAGTTTTCGCTTCTGACGAGCTCTCAAAACAAACAAGCCGCTTTGCCAATTTTACATTTATCTCCCACCGACGGCCCTTCAGCGGATTATGCGCCTTGTTCCTTTGAAATTAAAAGCAACATAATGAAGATGAGACTTTTGTGAGTGCAGAATGACAAGAGGTTTTCTTTTTGAAGTAGCCAGTTAAAATCGTAATTAAAGTAGTAGCTTCGCAGGCTGTAGTAAGATAACGAAGCCAGTTCGATACTTTCACTTTTCCATCATTACTCGGACATCGCAATCGTTTTAATGGCCACGAGGGATCGGCACCCCCTCTGGTGCAGTATTCTTGATTTACGGTAATGTTGTTAATTCAAAGTTGCGTAAAAAGCTGTCTTAAGTGTATGTTAAGGTTGTTAAGAATGCACCTTGCTTGCTACTCTATAATAACCACATGGCTACGAAACAAAGTAAGGTCCTGTTAAAACGAAACGACTACACGACTGTCGCATATATTAGCACTCTGTCCAGTTTTGATATGGAAAAACCGCAGCTTGTCAATTATCATTTAATACGCCTGCATGCTAAATTTCAAGTCGATCAAATAATTGAATTTCAGTTAAAATTGCCTCTGGCCTCGGCGCCGGGGCGCGAATTAAACCAGAAGTCTGAGCTGCGGATTTCTTAATTCGATTACATGTGAAGTGTGTGGAAAGAATCGTTTTTTGAATGACGACACTTGAGCCCGTTATGGGCATCGTTGTTCAGACGAGTTCCAAAAAAAAAAAAAAACAATTCAGTTGCTGGTCAGGATATCAAAATAGAAGTAGGTATTGATAGATGTTATACCTCTAAGACTGTCCCCAATTTTAAATTATACTCAGCTTGTTACATTACGTATATAACACCCATAAGAGCAGAGAACTTGCTGACCTTACTGTCAAAAGCGTAAAAGGATCTTCCATATGGAGGCAGTGACGTAGCAAACAAATAAAGGCACGTGGCTCGCGCAGGTACGCAAAAGACGATCTCGGCCCGTTTAAACCTTTTACGACTAATCCAGTCGGCTACCCACAAATATGGCAACCTGGCCTTTCATAACCTGTTTTTGGGGTTTCCTTCCCTTATCCGATACACCACGTGCTCTTAAAAGTTCAACGCTCTTCTGATTTTAGAAAACGATAACATTAAATAAGAAACTGTTCCATTTAATAATGCAGTTGCATCCATTATATTTAATGAAGATATTGTGATGTACGATGACGGTGACAATTTATCTCAAATTAAATCTCAATTGAATCATATTAAATTCGCCACACATAATCCTGTTGCAACCGGTGTTTCCTGAAAACTAATAAATGTTAATGGCGGGCATTTAGCCTTGTACCGTCACTGGCAACCTGTCCCATAACCCAGCTGGGTCCACATAGCTCATTTCCATAGGAATTGCGCTGTCTCGCCGCCAAGCGATAATAGGTAACACCACTGACACCTCGGGCTACAGTGAAAGTGGATCCGAGCTAAATAGTCCAGAGACTTGATGATATAAACGCCAACATCCAGCGCTTCAGAGATGCTATTACGAGTAGACACAAGGAGCACGATATCTAGCCGTCTCGTGGACTCATTAATCATTTATCATGCACTCCTCCTGTTTTTCCGTTACGTTAAACATTTGCTCGCACGGCAGATCTTTTAATAACGACTATAATATTCTCGTCTGAGCGTGTTTATAATGAATGTTAACAACTTCTCGATACTAATGTGTGGCGGGTAATGTTCGACTCAGTTCCCGGAGATGCCTCGTAAGCTTAACTAGCCAACAATGTCCTCCTCGTTAAACTAAGAATCTACAGTTTTAATACGCATTTGCATTTAATTAACCATCACGCATCTGCCAGTTAATGCTGCGAAGGAAAATATTGATACGGTTAACTTTAATGGTGATTTATAGGAGTCCGCTAAATGTGATAAAAATACCTGTATCCTGATGATGATGGCTACTATGAAGCTGTTAAAAAAACTGGTAAAAACGCGGTATTAACCAATAACATTAAAAGGTCGTAAAGCGCTGATGGCGCTGCCGATACGGGAATCACGGAGTATTCTTAATATTGTATTATTATTAGTCGGTTATTACGTTTATGCGTTTTCAGGTTTGGAGTTCTCGGAACGGTGACTGTTAGTGTGACGGGCTGAGTTTAACAAGCCGGAGTTGTAATTAAGGTCTGCTTACCGGACATTAATTTTTGGCAATAAAAGACGGGCGCGCGCGCAATGATCGGTACGCACGCGCGATGCGCCGTGGGAAAAGCGGTGGCTTTGTGCTCATTGTAGTCGCAATTAGTTTTTTCGCCAACGCATGTCGCACTTGCCGCAGAAATGTCGCGACGCGTAATGCCTTGTCCTAAATGTTTTCCATTAATTTGTGGCTGCGTACATCACCGGCGCCCTTACTCGGCGGCGAATTTTCTGCCACAAATAAATGCATTTGGGTGCACGAGGAATTGAAATCCTTGCTCTTATTCTTTAAATTAGGTTGTCCTCTTTCATTCCTTGTTGTAAATTTAAACAGTATCGTTATTGACTTAGTAACTTATTGAAAGGCCACGTACAACGTAAAAAAGCTGAAGATCGAAACATGAATTACTAAATATTCACATGTTTTCTTGAAATGAAACTGTCTTTTCTGAACGAAATTTTTTCTGGGCCCGTAGCATGGATATCACGCGATAAGTGACATGATGAGCATCCGTCCCTGGCTGACTTCTCACTTATCGCGTGATCCATGCTACGGGGCCTGATCTCTAATGAAAAAAATCAAGTTTGAGGAAAATAAATTTCAATGACTACGCCACACGACAAACGACAAGCTAGTAAACCATAATTAAAAATTAACTTACGCAAACTAAGAAAGAAAGAAAGAAAGAAAGAAAGAAAGAAAGAAAGAAGACATTTATTTACTACACAAAAGACACACAAAGACAAAGGGAGTAGGCATACATTACAATTTAACACATATTGTGTGTGTCTTCGCGGCAGTAAATAGGTCGCTGTCTCAGCATTATGCCGAGGTGTCAGTCAGACACCTACAGCGCTGATTTTCAGACAGCACCGTACGTGACTCACGGAAAGCAACACAACATAAGACCATTGATAAACACATAATTATTGTATACACATAATAAATAATAAATGTAATAAATTTGTAAAATATGTACCAGTAGTCAAATGGGATAGAAAGAAAAACACAAAGCACAAAACGCGACACGGTTGGGATAGGAAAGTGCTGGATGGGTTATGATTGGGTTTGGGATTTCTGGAGCGTCAACAAATAGCCCTTAAGCTGACGCTTAAAGGTATACTTGCTAGACGCTCCTTGAATAGGTGGAGGGAGATCATTCCAACACTTGGACGCCGCGAACCTAAAACTACCTCGAAACGCCGTGGTCCGATGCATTAGCACCAGAATCATCGCCTTACACCTACGCGCACTCTTGGGCCATACAAGTCTACTCAGCAAATATGCTGGAACCCCAGATCGCACTATCCCAAAGAGAAGAGTGGCAAGGTGAAGCCGTCTGCGTGCAGGCATGTTCAGCAGACCAGCGGCGTTCAAGTAGGGAGTGATATGGGAGCGGGGTGGGACTCGGAAACAGAAACGAATGCATGCGTTTTGCACTCGTTGTATGAGCTTTTTTGTACGACCAGTAATGCAGCCAGCATAGACAACTACGTTAATAAGAATTCGTATATCTAAACTACATGTAGACAATACCGCTACTAAAACAAACATCGGGACATTTATGTTCGTAAATGTTTGTATGATCAACAGTTTTTGCAAATCATAAGTGTGGTAATTCATGTGTAAAGCCTCTGACGGACATTTTTCATTGTCAGTCAGCCGTTTAAAATTTCTCCTTGCAACTTTTATATTTAATTTTTTGACGAGGCAATTTAGTTTCTTTCGGTGTTTCTCACGATGCCTCTTTATCGATAATGTCTATTGTCGTGGCGTCCTGGGGGTCACAAAATAAAGTAGATTTTAGCTGCGGCGATATTGGTCGCATCTTCGCCGTTAAGCTAAAGTGACTGCGCTTATTTTGCATTACAAAATTACAATGTTGTAAGGAAAGAGTTCCTCATCATTTGACTTCATCTTATTGATATCGTATTTTTTTAGGTATATGGGTTTCTTTATAATAGTTGAAGTTAAAGGAAATTTCTTGATGCTTTAAATTTTAAATACAGTCAATAAGCAATATTGACATGACGATCAACGGTACTGGTACATTATATACTAGTCATTATAATCAAATATATACCTACTTAACAATATCATGCCCACACAACTTTTTTGTGTCTATCTAACTCGCTACAAAAATGCCAGGTATCGTTTAATTGTGGCAAACTCATCCATGCAGGAGGCATTTTATACATCGGTCGCATGGTTTCCCAGCGCTAACTAGACGATCATCTTGTTTATAGAGCTATTAGTTATCGTGCCATCGGATTCTGTATCTGATCTCGTGGCCGGCAAAAAGTGCCGGTTTCATCGCCTGCAAGGGAACCGCTACGCCAGGGTTGCTAGGCTTATCATTTTCATATAATACTTGATATTATTTGGTTTCTATATCTGTGCTTCCAATTATGAAAAATATTATTTCTATTATATATATAAATTTTTCGTTTATTATCTGTAATTTGCGTGTTTGTGATGGTTTTATTATCGTCAAATGAATCAGTTATGTATGATTAATATACAAATACGAGGATACTTTACTCAGTCGTAATGTACATACGGTTTCCGTTTCGCCATTCAGAAATTACCTTATCGTGTGATCTATTTTGACTGAATTAGTTATGTAAGTTTCTATCTATAGTTTTTGTCTCCTACAATTTTATACGCCATAATTAATCATATGGCGTAAAAAAATTATAAAGATATAATGAAAATTCAAATTCTAGAATATTTAAATAGGACTTTTTGGGTTTGTAAGTATAATTTAAAATGATTTATTAGAAGTCTAACCTCCTTCTTCATATAACCTAATAAACCTCCCTTAAGTAAAATGTGCTTTGTCCTTTTCCCAAAAAAAAATATGCCAAATTTTTACGGCATATTAACTAAAATGGGTTTGATGAACGTTAATGAATAAGGGCACTATTTAACACTAATTGACAGTAATGCAATCATCGTGTATAGGCAGTTGTTTAACATCGATGACATCACCTATTTAATCCGTTCGATTTGTCCATTTGTATCCCCAACCGCAAAAGTTACGTTCAATTTCCTGCCTCCTTTTACTCGAGTATTTTGACTCGTAAACCTCTTACAACGCTGCTTAATTCATAAGTTGATAATTAAATTTGTTATCACGCATGTTCGCAATGACACTTAATTTTGACAGCTACAGATTGACGTTCCTTTTTTGAAATTTCGGCTTCGGGTGAAGTCGGCTGTTTCCGCATGGATTCGTCGACTCGTGCGCACCGAACGAGTTTCGCAGTATCTGGAGCATTTATCCGCCGTTTTTTGTGCTTTAGATAAATCGCCGATCCGTCAATCTTTACTAGTGCAAATATAATTTTCGATTACCGGATGATTACGTCATTGGGGTATTACTTGGTATTAATGTCTTGGTAATGAGATTATAGAAAGTTATTTAATTATTGTTACATGAGTCTTTGATCGCGTTAAGCCAAATTACTTATATATATTGAGTACCTATCAGATTTTTTGCTTTCCCGCACTTGCAATCGGTAATATCTCAAGGGTTATTTTCAAGTCAATTAGCATTTTGTAATAAATTAGGAAGGTATTCATTCATAGGTTTACGCGGTTTATGATGCTCGGCGTTATCGTTTATCTCTTCACACGGGCAAGGTAAAGCATTAGAAATTTCAAATGACAAGTTTTTTTTCTTTGTGGTAACCCTAGTACAGGTCAATGGCGGAGTCAAAGTAAGGTTAACCGAGTTAATCATGTTTAATCCTATTATTGGTTTAACTTCGACAAAGTCATTTATAACTGTAAAGTTGATGATGGCTCGAGATAAACTCGAATCGTTTCTCTGAAATAGTGTCTTTATCATTCCTGATTTTTCTACACTTTACTACTTACATCTATGTAGGTCTCTCTTCGTCTCATAATAACCGTTGCTACAAACTATTTTCTTTCATTTTCCCACACAATAATTTGACATTTTATACTTCAACTAGTGTTTCCTACTAAACATATTTCCGAATTTCATTGAAGTTACTTCCAGGAGGAACATTATCTTGTTATTGCTATTAAAAGCCAGTCAGACAAAATCGTGAATCAAAATAAAAAATCAATATTACCTTGTTTCTTACGTTCCAAAAAATGGGGTCGTACACAGCATCAGACATTCCACCCGCTTCCTCGTTTATCATCACAACTTGCTCATTAAAAGTGCATTTGTAATTGTCAATTTGTTGGCCAATCCGAAAATCTGCCGATCAACACGGTGCATCCAATCGATCCCTTTTTACCATGCAGTACATCTCAAATTTGAACAGCAGGATTGTAAGTAAAAACGGTTTCGAAAAATTTGGGAGTAGAATATAGTTAATTATATGATGCATTAATCATTGAGGATGGTTATTGGGTGAAGAAAGATACGCGAATCAGATGTTCTCACCCTGAGACAAACTCCAAAGACAGTTTGCGGAAAATATGTAAAGTGTACGTAGTCAGTATGAAAATTGCATTTGAAGAATAAACTGAACGTTTAAAACTTAGTTACACGGTAAGCTCACGTATTAAATGTCACTACAAATGTAAATTTGGTTAAATTGGGTAGTCCTTTTATATATGGCTATGGATGTTAGCGGTTTTCCTCTAATTCAATAAATATTACGTCATGTAAGTGAATTTACCTAAAGTTCATTAGTTTCATTGAAATTGTAATAAAATTTCACATGACATAGATCTTGCAATGCAATATTTAATCATAGAGTACCTCTACACAAAGCCGCAGCTTTCTCCATAGGTTTTTCTATTTTGCTGTAACTGTATTGATTGACAGAATTATCTTATATTGGATCAATGTTAAATTTGATATTTGATTGACCTGCGATCTTAGACCTTCATGCACTTTCAATATGCCAAAGATTTACTCATTTCGTATTTCTCATACATAAATATACAGTACCGGTCAAAAGTTTAAGTTCACCCTTTGTTTTTGGTACAAATTTGTACTTTTGTGCGATAATGTTTTGCAGTTCAGATGTCGAAAATTGTTTCCAACTGATTCGTTATTGTTTACGGAGATGTGTTTGATTAGTCAGACACAATTTACGTAGATTTCTAAACAACTGATTCCCTAAAAACCAACATTGTATCTGATCATTGTACGTTTTATGTGGCAACTTGGCAAGCCCATATATGGCCCAGCCTTTGCCGTCATTCCTACCTATAAGATTTTAGCGAATGCGTTGTTTAGAAATGTACGTGAATTGTGTCTGACTAATTAAACAAATCTCTGGAAACAATAACGGATCAGTTGGAAACAAATTTCGGCTTCCGAACTGCAAAAAAATGTTGTCCAAAAGTACTCATTTGTACCTAAAACAAAGAGTGAACTTAAACTTTTGACCGGTAGTGTATATTATTCACAGCCCAGCTAGCACACTAATCGGACATATATTTAGGTTCGGACGTATAACTTTACGATTGTGCCCATTTTTACATTACTTAGCTAACATGGTAATCAAGCAGCATATATTTATGCCATAGCGTAAAATATACGTAGCAAAATTATTACATTCATTTCATTCGTTCAATAGTAGTCTATGGTTAGAAGCCTATTATAATACTACCTAATTAAAGAGTAATGATAAGCACTGCACAGTTTACTAAACAGTTGTACTATTGTATTAAGTTGTGTTATAATAGTTTTTTGTTTTTATTTACGTTACTCCCACCCCATAAAAAGTTATATGTAGTGGTTTTAAGTAATTTAGCGAGTACCAAAACACATGTTAGTTTATAATTGAATCAAATTTGTCCGGGACATAGGCCGTAGGCTCAGGCAAAAGGGTGAGGATGCCCGCTCCGAGTCGTTTCTGATGCAAAGGTTGTCTTTAGCCATTCAACAAGGTAATGTGGCAAGCATAATGGGCACCTTTGCACCAGAGGCGACCAGGGGTGGTTTATTTGACTAGGGTTTTTTTTTTTTTTTTATATATAGGTACCTATTTAGTTAATGTATTTGTTACTGTTCCAACCTGTATGCCATACGATTAAAATAAATTGAATCAATAATATTTGTAAATTTGTGTAATATACCTTATTACAACACAAGCAAAAAATCATAATCATTGCGTTATTTATACTAATTTATAGTTAGTAATCATGATCTAGCTAAAATTAAAAATGCTAAGTAGATCATTCTTTCAGGAGACGATAGGAGTTTTGAAACTGAACCCGTATGTGTTGTGACAGAAATCGGAGAAATCCTGCGAAAATTATATTGTTTTCATAGTGTTAAAATTTATCCGGGGTCTCGAGTGACCTACATAAAATTTCGTCCGTCAACGGCTCATATCGTCAAGTTTTATGTGCCAAAATCAAGAGCATGTTAGCATTTGACGTAAAACAAATAGTTTTATGTGCAAGACATATAAATGGTCACATTTTACGTAAATGATGGTATAGCATGTTAGCTCATGACGGTAAAATTTTATACGTCGGTTGTGGACATAAAACATGTGCATAAAAGTCGTCATTTTGCTAGTGTGCTAGCCGGGCAGTAGTAGGTAAAATAACTTATGTGTCATAGAAGCGCCACCATGTTTAGTTTATTATTGGTTTATTAAACTATTGCAATATAACTGAATGTTTTATCGACGTGATTAAACTTGAAATTGTATTATTTGTATCACGCCGTGGTGGTCAATATAGATTGGTACAAAGTAGTTACAAGGTTTACTTCTATTTGTAATCCTATAGTTATGGACTATTTTAAATTATACTTCGCTAAATCCTACATAAATGTTATATCGTCATCGCTATGTTAATATTGATGTAAGGTATACGTGTTATAGTTGTACGAAAACTCACGTATATTTCCGTTTGTAGTCCAATAGTTCTCAAACCTCAACTCTATTGATACTTATTTCAAACAATTAAAAACATCAAATGCTAACCAGCACCATAGAAACAAGAAAACAATGAAAACATCATGTATACCCAGATCAGAGTATAATGGTTACCAAAGATCGCTATCTCCAGTAGTGGGCGACCGCTTCGAACACTCATTACATAATCGAAAAGCAAATTTTTACCAACATAACTATGCGTTCAGAAATCAACAAACACCATAGCCTAGACCTGTATTACCCACGCACTAAGGTTTGCATTCTGGTTTACATCAATTTAAACATCAAAGGTCGAGCTACCGTAGTTTTGTCAATTGTCCGTCTCAAATTGCTGTTTATCAATTTGCTGTTCCAGAGTGTTTAACATCTGAGGGTTAAGGTTCAATTTTGAATGCGTTGGCTCTAGTTATGTTTGTTTTAGTAGGCGGTGTAGGCGTTCGGGCGCCAGTGGGTGTGATAATTCCTCCGGCACACACAAAGAGTGCCGTGAGATAGTGATATGCTCCCGAAACGTGCGGAGGTTTGCTTAGGAATTAGCCGCGTGGGATAGGTGAAAGGTCACAGAAAATTTAAGGATAACTACTGGATTTAAGAAAGTCATGAAATATTTTAAAAGTTATCCTAGTATTTTGCCTTGAGGTTTATGACGCCGACGATCGAACGAGAGTCGGACATGTAATCGCACGTGGGCGGGAAGAAAGTTTTGTTTTACGATGGAATCATGGAGATTCGCAGGTTGGAGAGATAAATTTTATTTAACCAACTCGTGTAACATCAATTCTTTATCGTATCTGGCACCGTGACGTTCACGAAGTTACTTGCGGTCGATGATGAATCTGACTTTTAAAGTACTGACTCAAAGCATGGTCACTGACGCTAGTGAAATCTACCACTTAGGTGAACATACTCACTACTTTTTGAACACCCTAAGAGGAATAGTGAATATCTTCATTTTTCTCTTTTGTTGCGATAAATACCTACGATTATAAATATAAATATATTATGTAAAAGTAATGTGTCAGTGCAACCAAACAGTGTGGATGGAATATTATGGGCTATCAGACCGTGCCTCGCGGAGAGCTTTAGGGAATCTATGCAAAATTTTATCCCGTAAGGCTCTACCTGTCTATATGAATACCTTCTTCAGAAGGTTGGAAAATATATTTTTCTCAAACAATGAAATATTCTCTTTACGTTCCTTATAATAGACTCGGAAGTATCCTTTTTCGGGCGCAGCATCTCGAGGCGGCCTGAAATGGGATTTCATACAACTTTTCAGGCCTAGATCTGCAAAGTAACTTTTTAATTTTCATTCCACTATTTGTGGCATATCATCACTACATTCAGCCATGAAAATTAGTTTGATTTGAGGATTTATATATTTCATTGCATGTTTGAGAAAAGCACTATACATGCCTCGGCGTGAAAACGGATTCCCGGCCTCTGATGTAATGTACTATTGTAATACATTTAATTATGTTACTTCTCCATTGGAATTAAATAAATGACAATATTTTTTCTCATTCACAGGCATACGAGCTGTCAACCCTGACGGGTACGCAAGTGATGCTACTAGTGGCCTCGGAAACGGGCCACGTATACACGTTTGCGACGCGGAAACTGCAGCCCATGATCACCTCGGACTCGGGCAAGCGTCTCATACAGACGTGCCTCAACTCGCCCGACCCGCCCACCACCAGCGAGCAGCGCATGGCCGCCACCGGCTTCGAGGAGACTGAGCTCACCTATAACGTAGATAACGAGGATATGAAGGTGAGGCAACTGTCATACCCGTCGTCAATCCAGTACCCAATAGAGCACCACCCGGGGCTCGCCCCGTCGCCGCTGCAGCAGTACCACCAGCACCCTCCCTGTCCGTCACCACTCCCTATAGGCTCCCTCGGACAACCGTACTCCCACGCCCATCTATCACACCCCCACATGTCACACCATCCTCAACGGTAGTTCAGATGGCACTCTTGTTAAGCCCAGTTTAGCGAATTGACTCGCGGTCCGGGTCATCGTCATAGTCACGTTCTAGACTAGTTTGTAAATTAGATTAGTGAATTTTGATAGTCTATTTGTAAATAATTAATTTAAAGTTTGATTTACGAGGGTTCGGATCGTGATTGCGATGTTCAGTGATGCAATGGTGTTCCGCGAATCTGTCGGCGGGGGTGGTGGAAGTGATTGCGGATGATAATTGACAGGTCGCAACTGATCGCAAGATACGGGCGTCGCGGACGTGTAAAATGAATTATGAGCTGCCACACTTTCTCGCTTCTGTTGAAAAATGTTTTACGGCAAGGGACCGCTCGTGACGTTGCCAAAGCTGCCTATCACGAGGAACAAATTGATGGATTTCAAACCTGTCAAAAAACAAACAATATTTCCATTAAGAAGAACGGCAATAGGTATACTGAGTGCAACGCTCATTTTAAGCTCGTACAAGACGATTAGACGCTGTAATGGATCCCGCATCGCCCATTGAATTAATCATCCTAAAAATCCTATCAACGAAATTGATGAACGGTGTCGAAACGCATAGAGCATATTATTCGGTAGTAAAATAATCAGATTCAAAATCCGATTATAATTAACGCTCCGGACCGGTTTTACGATTTGTGTGACGCCTCGAATCGGAAATGGGAGCGGTGGTGCGCCACTACCGATTCATTATGATCGATGAATCGGCCTTTCATTTATTGTCAGTAAAAAAACAGTCGGAAAGAGCTTTAATAATCGCGATTATTCTTGAAATTGGAGGAAGTGCGTTCTAAAAAAGGAACCTTAAGTATGTCAGCAGCACTCGACAAAGGTACGCTTCGTTTCTTATATCGCCGAAGATAGGACAAATTCTCGACGCTTCTCTAGCTGTGGTGTCCGTATAACTAGAGACAGTTTCCAATTATCAAGGGAGCGCGCTGTCGCCGCCGGTCCCTCGTGATCCGGATTATCAAGAAACTTAATTGAAAATTACTTTCGGACACCGAGAGTGATTCTTATAAATTCCCCTGTCAAACTTGACCCGTCCGCTAGGACAAGCAATCCGTGTAACCCAGTAGCTTTCACATTTCGTGCCGACGCTCTTAAGATCATGAATCCGTCGATACAATATTGGTGTAATCATCATTAATTTTACTGTTTTCATTATGTGCCGCGTACAGTTAATCAATGAAACGCGTAGTTGATCAAACGCCCGCCAAATACGGCGTAGTAGCGCCATTCAGCGCTCGATTCATCCATTAACGCCGAACACACCTTGTGTTGCTAATCGGACACTATTTATTCATCGATTTGTACTCAGTAGCCGCTCTCGCTGCCGTCGCATCGATTGCAGCGAACGATTAATTCCCGCTCCCCATTTGCATACCGTTTTAATTTCGAACCCATCCGGCGCCCACTGCGCCTTCACCCCGACCTCGAATATCGCTTGTCAGCTCTGATATGTTGAAATCGATTACGTCGATTCACTCGTTTCGCGTTCGTGTCGATAAAAATCTCTCGTCTCCCGGTAGGTCCCTCATCCTCGTTTGACGTACGGAAATAATACGTCCGCGACGATATGCATCGTTATTGTTCATGCAGCGTCGATAAGGAGAATCGATTGAAATATTCACGCGGTAATTACGATTCCAAACGATAACTGCCCGAGATGGCCGCTCTTTAGATCTTTATCCGCTGTGTTTTTGTGTTCTATTCGTTCTACATCTTAATTCGTGACTCCGGTGAATGTGGCCAGCGAGTTCATGTTTGATATATTCTTTATATTCAAAGGCCGCGTCTAGTTGGACGTCTAGGTACAGTTTCACCTGCCATCGTTGGCCGGGGTCATAAATATGATGCTTTGCGTATTCGCAGCATGCCGTTCTGAGAGCGTGTTGTCTGTTTGGAGCACATGAAATAGCCGCGATATTGCGGTCGTAGGATGCAGATGCCCCGGCGCATGAATTAGCGGTGTGTGTAGAAGTCGGTCAGTGCCCCCGCGTATCCCTAATCGAGCGTCGGTTTCGTAACGGCGGGCCACTCGAGATTTCGCTTTCGGTGTAGTCCGGTGCGGAATCCGCGGGAATTCTTTAGTTCTATTTCAGAGCACGTCTCGATCAAAAAACAACCGTCGCCACTGCAGTGGTCCCGACACGAGTCGTAAATTCCTCCTCTTTTTTAGATAAGCGGGTCCCGCGGCTGACTCACGTCTCCTATAACGTATTCCGCGCGAGACGCGTGTCTATCCCGCCGGTGTAATCGCTCGTTAGTCGTCTCGCGCCTCCTTTATTAACTTATCAATACCATTGTTTTGATAAACGCCGGGACGATTTGCTGACTCATCGCATTGTGCTCTAATGTGCCTACATAATTGTCCGGCTTTAAGCCGATCGCCGCGACTAACAATAAAGCTAATTTGACTAATAGGTGCGTTGTAATCGTCACCGCGTGTGGTTTAAGGATTAGGATTATTCAGTCGGCTTTCTTCGCCGCTCCCTCTTAATGAACGTTGTTCTAAAGCTATTGTTCTACTGTTGTTTCTTTCATCGTTTTCTAATCCCAGTTTTAGTTTGTTTTGATTGTGTCAGTATTAGGTTGGTACCTTTCTTTAAGTACCGGTGTTAAACGTTCATCTGCTGACTTTCGTGAAAGGCCGTGGCCTTTGCTTGTGGTTTTTGTTTATTTAATTTCTGAATTTCGTGAAGATTCTTCGCGTCGCATCCCGCCGCGTCTGGTGCGATCATTAATTTATTATTCCACGCGTGAACGCACCGTTGCTTCGATTTTTTCGTAATTATTTAATGTTTGCAAAATTCGCATTAAATGATCGGTTCTCCCCTGTAATTAACATCCCGCCGACCACCCGCGAGAGATCGATGGTCACCGTTAATCCGCGAGATGGCATGCGCCTCGCCGTGTCGCCGGTAGACAAATGAAGAGATTCCTCGAGGAGTCAATTTGGTGAAATTTCCGCGAGAGCAATGGCCGTCGTAAATTCGATTCGCGCCGTCATTTAGGTAATGGATCAGCCCATTAACTGAGCAAGCGGCGACAGGACGATACGAGGACGTCGTGATATTCCCAATCGGACGAACATCGACGCGATGAAGCGTGTCGAACGGATGCGTAATAGCAGATTGAGCACTGAACTTCTGAACATCTTTTTGCAAAGAATCCCCGTACAAATTTGACCAAAGCGCGAACGTTGTACCACATTTAGAAGTATAAAGCATCAATATTTGGCACAGATGTTTTTATTAATCGTTAAAACAGTATGGGCGTTCCGGTGCGTTGCGTCCTGGCGTATTATTTTAGGCGTCGGTGCGCACTCCGTGCACTATTACAGCGGCCGCGCAGCCGCTGTTGCATAATTCAGACACGAGCCTTGCCGTTTGCATTCCGATACTTGATATGTGCTTTCACATGTATTTATGGACAAGATTTTGTGTCTCCGTAATGTTTGCCGAATAAATAAATTGTGTTTAAGGCATAAATACAATGGGCGCACCGGCTTCCCTCGTTACGTCGGCGACTGCAAAGTCCGGCCGCGGCATGTCACCGCTGAGATATTTTGCTGATGCGTCGCTTATTTCGTTGTTTAGGGGCTTCGTTACACTACGCTTTATGTCCGCGGTTACAAATTGGCGTTCGATCGGCATCGGCGGGGGGCGCAAAACCAGTAAGAAATTATGCTACATTGTGCTTCATGCTCGAGACAATTTGACACATCCCGCATTCGTATGCATCTGAGCCGCCATCGCGGGAGGCGCCCGCGCGCATTAGGCGGAGCGGGCGCGGATCTAGCCGACATCATTATCTGCGCGCCGCATCATACGCAGGATTCCCCTCACATCTCACTTACCGCAATTCTAATGATTTGCAACGGAGAGGCTCCTTTGTATGCAGACGACGGCCGCTGAGGTGCGACGCTATCCCGAGGAATCTCCCTTCCGCGAAGTGCCGATGCTCTAATTGAAATTTATTCGTGGTCTTGGACCCGGCGGGCGGACGCGGCCCGGGTGCCCAATGCCGTCGCCTTCTAATCCCATTAGATTAATGAATAAGCGCTCGGATCGTCCAGGTTGTTTAGTTATGTATGCGCTTGCGATCTCGTTTACCGGACTCGCTCGGGACGCGCCTCATCCATTATAGATTTAGTCTGGAGTGTGCCGTCCGCTGGATATGGCCGACGTCTATGTCATTTCGATAATTGGCCCGCGATTATATTTCCAGTTGCGCACTTAACAAACATCTGCGATAGATCCCTTGATTGGCAGTTGACGATTGCGTCATTGAATCTCAGTCCAATTATACATTTCAATTTGAATTATTCAATTCTAATGCTAGTTTTTTGCGTCTTAATATAGTCGATAATAAAACCGCGGGATTGGTTCGCCGAATACGCCGGCCCACTTCCTAAAACTAGACTGGGAGACGCAGAACGCAGATGGTTAAAATTAGGCGCGCGCGCGCCGAGAATAGAGTAAAACCGCTCGCCGCGTCACACGGGCCGACTTCGGAGATTGTGTTACACATATGACCATGTTGCAACCGCTTGTGCAGACGGAAGATTCCTTCTCACATATGTAGCTATTTTAGATAATTTTTGTTGTTTAGTTCTTATCATAAATCAGATATTTTTTGTGCTAGTGTTTAAATGCACGCGCAGGTTCCAGAAATAACCTTTCATCACCTCATTATATAATTAAACGCTATCCAGATTTCTTACGAAAATCCCATTAAAATTATAACTCATTGTAAGGTCACAGTTCAACCCTCGAAGTGACATGAATCCGAACATTGTTCAACAAACAACGAAAGAAATAAACCAAACTTATCGGTCATCCTTTTGTATCGGCATCGCGATGCGCTTTTGCGAGCCCATTACTATCATAACACCACTTTATTGTCCATTGACGTCTCTTAAAGGGATTTTGTCGTGGTTTATAAGAGCTTGGCTATTATAGGAGCGTTGGATGGTTGGTGCTGCGGTGTTGTCGGGTCTATAAATTCAAACTAACGTGGAGGCTCTACCGTTAGCGCGTGGGAAATGATTGGGTCCGAGGCTTTGTTAGGCCGATTGTCCACTGGAGTAGATGCGGCGATAGGCGGCGGTGACAGCTACGTGGGAACGCCGTTCGCTGTTTTCGGTGCTGTTGTACGCTACAATGGCTAACGGATGAGCGGACATTCAGCAAGTGTACAACACTCTTTAGATTTGAATCTTTGTTTGCATTTGTGCCACTTAAATTTGCTAAAGAGTTATTTTACTAGATATTATATAGGTATGACTGAATTTTAATGTTGAATAAAACAAATAGTTTGTACACCTGTTGCATTGAACCAATCTTTCACAAAATCTTCTAAATATCATAAACACAAAATGAGTTTTTAATAGTGCTATTTATAAATATAATTGCAATGAAATAGCAGTAGTAATGATTAAGATAAAACCACGTGTCTGAAAGTAAGACACTAGAACAGTTCGAAAAAAGGCCGGGAAAGTCTATTTGCGGCATTTCCGGGACTAGATTGTCGCTCTATCTCTGCTCAGTTCAGATTGTTGCGATAAGCCATTCGAAAATTGATCATGTTGCTTTGTACATAAGGTCCTCTACATCTAGCATTATAAATTGTTGTGTTGACACGATTATTTCATCTGTCTGAAACATGAAAATGATTAGTTCTCCTATGAATACCGTTATTAATTTCACAAATGTGGCGTTAATCTTTTAGATAAAATTAACAAAATTATTTTTAAAAATTCTTGAGGGAAAACAATATACATAGTATAACTTACTAAATTGGGTAAATGCTGGTTAATTAGCTACCTTTGATGTGATGGATAAAACAGTTCATTATTTCGGTAATAATTCGAAATACATAGATCCGCTCTTTTTTAAATAAATACATGTAGTAAATAGATATCCTAGAAATCATTATTCTGAATCCCATGTTAATTGTTTGACAACGAAAAGATCGACATCAACTCAATTCCGATCTCTACTAAACCAACTTCATTTCCCAACGAGTCAAGTACAACCATCCACCGGCGTAGTTACAGCATTCCAGTTCTGTGCGGTGTCTATGCGCTTTGCATTCTCCCCGCGCCTGCGCGATACGCGCGCTGCGTGCAACACAATAATTCCGGCATACATGTAGTTAAATGAGCCGAGGCGGTCATACATAAATCATGCGCGGGATCAGCGACGAGCGACGCGTGCGCAGCTAGGGGGATGTATCTATGGTGATGGACTATGATGATCCAATCGATAAGGTTTTTAAGGCAGAAGTTGGAAATCAAAATCGTATTTTCCCTGTAACGTGCCTACGTTACGGTTGAAGTCACCAGAAGCTGAACTACGTGTCGCTTTAAAGTCATGTTTGAACAGCCATATGACATTGTCAAAAGGGGGAAAGCAACTAATAGTTGTTCAGCTACTTAGTTCAACTGTACCGTTTCATATTGTTGTTGAACCTTGTTACTCTTTGGGATGTAGGGCTTGTACGTGTTTAATACCAGAACCAGTATTGAACAGCCTGGTTATTTTTTCTTGCGATTCCCAAAGCGACCATCTCTCGATCCACTGAGCCACTCTTAGTTGTTTAGGCCTGTTCTATCTTCGGTGATCAGTTTTCTGAGCTTTTTGAATTACGGTGTCATGTTTCCTACACACACAGGAAACAGGACATCTTCAGTAGGTACAGGACACGATCAGGATCCTTTGACCACATCCATTTGACCAAGTTATGTCTCTTGACTCTTCTGAACGCCGAAATCTCACGACCACTTCAAATGACAACTCTTTACGGTAATACTAAACACAATTATGTCCTCTACGTGTCCAGAAAGATTCCCACGTCAAAAAGCTCCGGAACTAATCCCCCGCACGTACTAAAGATTAGCATTTGAAAGCTTTGTTTGTGCAAGCTCGTCAATAGAAAAAGCTGTGATGGATCGGCGCTAGAGCACAAAGGGGGATTTGTTTTCAGACCTGAATAGGATGCGGGTTAGCAAGACGCGTGCGGAATATATTATGCTTGCTTATTTACTGGTTTATTTAAAACTGTTGCTGATCATTTTGCTAGAAAATATTCAACAATAGATGAAAGGATCGTAGAAGAGCGTCGTGCTATACATATACGTATCTTTCCTGTAATTAAGTAAAAATATGCGCTAGAGTAACAGTGTTGGAGATCGAGTTGTGTTGAATTGTATCTGAAAGAAGCTCCTATTCAATAAAATAAGCCAAATAATAACTAGCCTAGTTACAAGTCTTGAATGGATACAACATTATGATCACAATTGAAAGATTTGAAGAAACTTGGCATTTTGCACCCCAACTTCATCAAATAATCTGCTCTACAGATGATCCTCTTCCCGTTTTAGTTTTATATTGAGTAAAAGAGATATAATTAACTAAGTTGACTCTGCAGGTTGAAGTAATGGCTGCCTCGTTGCAACCTGCTCCAGTTATCCAAATTACTGTCATTAACTATCAAGTGAAGCGAAAAAACTGTATCAGCAGAACCAGTTCGTTTTCACTAGAAAACACTCAGAAGGTCGAAGATTCGATCCCAGGAACTGTATGAATAAATTATTCGTATTGTCCGAATTGGCCTGGATTTAAATGATCATTATCTGACTGTTACCTTCGGATTTCAGACTGGACTGCACTTTCTAATTTAGGATTTAACGATTCCAAATATGCGAACTTTTGTAATAAGTTGCTAAAGACTTAATTTAACACGAAGTAATATTTTAATTGTGTCTTTATGGTGTCTGAATTTCTTTATCAGTCTCGGTAAGTGCTTCACTCGTAACATTATTTAACATACGGTGATTAAACTTGTTAGTTCACAATTATCATTAAATTTCTTTCCATAATCATTGAAATCGTTTACTGCGTTGTTATCGGTCCATTAACGATTTTATCAATAATCTGTAAAACTCAAGTAAAGTCAATAATCTGTAAACTACGAGCACTATTGAAAAGCCCACTAAAAAGCAAACTAATAGGTGGTTGTGAAATACCAAATCAAATTAATCAGAAATGCGCATTCCTAACTAAACGAAACTGTTATCGTTCAAAATTCTAACGCCTGAATACAGTTGCGTGTTCTTCCTGCTCACACGTCACGCTTCTTATCACTCGATTGTAATCAGGAAGCTCAATGAAGTATGTTTCCCCGATCGCTAGTGCTTATGGCTTGCTATCACGCTATGATCTGCGATCAAATCCTGTTGGCATCGTCTAGTCTACAAAAGCGGTGACAGTTATAGGCCGGTTCTATCGCCCCGAACACCGCACTCCATACCCTAACGACCAATCAGCGCCCGCTATTTCAAGAGATTTGCCAGAAGCGTAAAAATAGACTTAAAGGGACCGTAGATATGATTGATTAAGTACTGAATTGATGGGTTACAAATTAAATATTGCCGGCAAAAAGAATCATACTTGTACCTAATTGTGCACGGTAGCATAACTCCAATCTGATCGGTATAACTCATAAATACATTAATTTGATTGCATCATAATGGATATCGTGCTCATCGAAGCAATTACGCCTGATGTTTATGGAATTTCAATACGTGCGGGTACATGACTCGTTTTAATTCGGCAGTAAATATAAGAATCGATGGCGCTCGTATCAATGGAGCTAAGAATTCTGCTTATGTCACAGAACCGAAAGTGGTCATAAACTGAAGAGCCTTGTTCCAATCTCTGACAATGCGGAATTACTCTGTCTCCTATTCCGTTTGTACTTACCTGTGTTTGTACTGGTTAGATAAGGACGCGAGCGCGCTCTCACTTCCGCCCGCCCACGGCGGCGCGGGCGTCGCGTCGCCTACGCGTCAATTTAATAAAAAAAAAACCGCGAGTGTGGCCGACGCGCAACAATTGTTTTTGACGGTTATTCGCCTTAAAATCTCAGTGAATTGAGAAATAATAAGTGTGTTATTTTTCATGTTTTATTATGTTCTTTGTGTGGTCAGCGAGTGTTGCGAGATACCATGCCGTAGGAGGCACCGATAAGCGTTGCCCAACGTCCTTAAATTATGACTTAATTCTGCACGCCTCTTTCTTTTCTTTTGCTTGTTTTGTTGTAACGGTACACCGGCACTTGACTTCGTAAAAGTCACGATTATCCTTAATTTTATTGTCCAATAAAGTGGCGTGATTACGATACACGCGCTCTCACGTATCTCTACACGGTTAAAGTTCTCCTATCATACCGAGCGAATATAAAATTATGTCAGTCGAAAGCGTTAGGGATTCTCGAAGTTTGAGTGTTGGACTTAATAAAGATATTAATAATCCGTTGGACACCGCAACAGGGGTTCATATATCAGTAAAAGCTGTTTAAATGAATCAATTACTTACCTTAAACGACGCAGCTGTCGCAATCAAACATATTCATATCCCTGTAACAGGAGCCGACATTGTTTAAGATGCACGATTTGACGTATGCAATTTCGTAAGTGAAATAAACTTCTTGAAAGGTATATCCAGGTCGAATCCTCTTAAATCAAACGTAGCCCGAGGAGTCATTATCATAAAATACTTGATGGAGGAATACAGATGCAACTAGTAGAATGGCGGACGCAAACAAATATTGTACGGAACGTGACTCGGTTTACCAAATCAACGAGATGCGAGGCTTAGCAATACCTATTAAGTACGACGATTATGTACATTATGTTTATAATATCCAATATATGATAAGGTTTTATTCTAATGCATTTTACTCATTAAGTTGCAGGCCATTAATAAAAGTGCCATCGTCTGTATAGTTTTTAAGTACAACGAATTCCGAACGCAACGAATTCCATTTCCAAATCATTCCTAATCCCGTCCCAGTGTTGTTTTTAAAGTTACGTTTAAATGGAAACTCGACGTTTTGGCGCCACCACTGACAGACAATAAGAAGAAATTGGAACTGACCAATCAGAAACGCTTTCAGTGATGTCGTCATTTCGAGTTATTTCCCTGTTGGTGCTAGTGTTGGTGCTGTAGTGACTTCGGACGTTCTCCGCTTGAGTGGGTGATCTCTGTTTACTCAAAGTAATTCTAAACTTATAATTATTTTTAATCATAAATCTTAATATATATTTTTGATACAGTAGTTAGTATAGTCGAGATCTGATGAATTTGTTAGGGTATAACCGACGTTGCATGGACTTTATTATACATTTTTATTTTTTATTGTATTTTAAAACTGACGTCGCTGTAGACGTGTAAAGTGGCAAATTGATGTCCTTTCATAAGGACTTGACAATATTCCTGTTTAAATATGCATTGAAAATGTGTATTAGAATTCATGCAAAAGGTTAGCAATATTGATACCTGTTCTTCTCCAGTGTGCACCTGTGTTCGTCTTACTATGTTGTGATCCATCCAGTATATGAAAGCATGTTGTGTGTTTTGCTACGTGAGTCAATTCTAATATGTCTGCGACTTGATCAATACCTTTTTTATCATTTACTTTACTGCAACCATTAAAGGTATAAATGAGCTTTTGACAAGCAGCCTGTTTCAAGTGTTTCAACATTCATGTACAAAGTTACATAAAAGGTGGTCGAGTCGTAGTACGTTCAATTTTTTTGTCAAATTGAACATATATAACAATAATAAATTATAAATATAAATTAATTTAAGTGTTTAGTAACAAGCATCTCATCTACCGATGCGTTTAGTGCCTTAACAAGATTGTACTTAAATTCGAAAACGACTGTTGAATTCAGTATTATTACGGATCGTGGTCACAAAGTGAATTTATAAGTTTTATTTGCACGAGGATGTTGGCCGGTTCTTTTCGAACTAATAAGAAATAAGTAGATTTTAGTATTAGCCTTGTTTCATTTGTTTTAAAATACTAGCTGAAAACAATTCTCACTCGAATATCAAAACTAAATTAAAAATACGCATTTAATTAAAATTGAAACTTAACTTCATAACGTAAGGTCGAGTTTGCATCTGCATGGAATTGAAAGATTTTTATGGATTGTTTTTTCTTTTTTTGATTTTGTTTATTTACGGCCAGCGTCGCTTAACTGAATGAAACAAGGAGGTTGTAATGGAGGCTTAACTCGAGTACTTAGTTAACCAGCAATTACTCTGCGAACTTATACAGAGGTTTGTTTTTGTTGTAATTAATAGTTGTACAAATTATTAGAGAGCTAGAACACTTGACAACGTTATAGTAACAGTGTAATGTCAAGTAACGAATAAGGTTAAGAACTATAAAATTGAATCCTATATAAAGATATATTTCGTAACGCATAAATCTGATTTATGCGTTAATTTTTTTTAATTGAGTTATCATAAATGTCAAAATTACCCATGCAAAGTTGCCGTTTAATGCAATATTGTTCGGCTCTGACAGAATTACAAAAGGCATGTAAAGTCGAAAACATATATTTAAATGCAAAATTAAGTTATTTGGCACGTGTTGGCGATTATTCACGCCCCGAGAAAAGACATCTTTCAATAATTTGGATGTAAGACGTGTCCTTTTAAAAGTACAGTTTGAGCAACATTTATAGAAGGTAGATATCCATGCAAGTTTGCATAAGAATGAAAGTATTTCAAAAACTAGTGTACAATGTGTTTTACAGAGTAGTTTGATCTGAGTTTAAGATAATATTGCGGCCGCGAATCCATTATTTTTAAATCGGTCTTGTGTAAAAAAAAAGATTTCTAAATTGATATTGAGTGCCTTTGAAATCCAATCTCCTCGTACTGACATATAAATTAAAGAACAATATGTACAGTTTGGTGGTACATGTTGGGTTTATACAAGTAGGTAATAAAATAGAAACATATCCCATGCCCTCCACCAAGTGTCAATTGTACTTAAATTTCCTTAATTCCTGCAATGGTTTCGACTTAAAAACTGTGGCAATATTTAAAAACGGTTGTGAAACAACTGCGTTCAAATTGCGATATTGTATACTAGAGTCAATTACTAGTTAAATGTAATTTAGTTTAACTATAGGTTACTCAGTTGGGACCAGTGTCGGGCTTCACCGAATATGAACTCTACGCAATTGTGTTTAGATCGATTTTACAACGGTCGAAGTGTTAAAGACAATGTGATAGAACCCATACCTGACGATAGATCATTGTTACTGTTAAATACAGTTTCTGTAAATATGTACAATAAACTTTAAAAATTTAAGCAAGACTAATTTTAATACTAGATGCAATGTTATACAAGTTTTTTCTATTTAAATATTTTTTAAAAGATTTAATCTACTCTATTTTTAATGATGACTTATTTTTATCGTTCCGAATAATTTATATATGTGGTTGTACAATGTCGCAGATGAAATCGGGTGAGACATTAAAAAAATTATAAAAAAATAAAATGTTAAAAAATTTGAAAAGGTATTATTGTGTTAGTTAAGTACCCTTCAGTCTCAAGCACTGTCTGGCGTCGCTCGGCTGTGCGATACGTATGCGGTCTCGTGCTGAACATTTCAGTTCCGTTATCGTAATTGAAACTATTTAGACCATAGTCCGATTGAGGATAAACGCTCACTGACGGTCTTTTGATGCACATCTTTATTGCAAAGAGTTTGGGTAGTTAACAGCCTGTCTCTGGTCCAAAAGACGATCGGTGTGCGTAAAGATATTTTTTTTTCAATGTAACGGTCTGTTCCATTTTCAAATATTCGAAACTGGAATGTTGGCATCGCGCGCAAAATGTACACAGGGGCGGCGGTAGAAGGGGCCCCGATTAAAGTGCCTCACCATTCCTACGCATTCACCACGACGCCTAAAGGCCTAAGGCGCCGTGTTTCGCATACGTTGGAATTTTGGCGCACTTTAATCTTCCACCGCCGCCATCGGACCCTACGTACCCCACTCCCATTTTATTACCAACATTGCCGTAAAACATCCGAATTGACGTTTTTAATTACATCGCGATATTAATACCGATGTTTTAAAGGGTGTGTCCGATAGTGTTTGGCCTTTATCGATAAATAAGGCTGTGCGATCGAAATGCTCACTTGACTTCCCGAGTCGGTTGTTTTTGGGGGTGTTTCGATTCGGTCGGTATATAGTTTAAGGCGCGTTGGAGCCAAAAGTTGCGTCGCTGTCGTTGTAATTACTTTCGCTGTATGCGAGATATTATTACAATCATAAACATGCAATAATTGCCACACGGTCCTCCCTCGTGTGTCGATGTATCGCTATGTTCGACTTTCTTTTGGCTCCGGGTTAAATTGCTCAAATTGGCTCGATTCCCGCACGAAACGTATTGCTATCCTTTTTGTTCAAGTAGATTCGAATGAGACAATATGATCGTGCGTTTTGGGTCAAATTGTTAAAGTTAAATAGTGTAAGATTGGCCAATCGAAGTGAACAGAAGAATGAAGAAAGAAGATCCAAGGTATGTACAGTTTTTTTTCGGTGCCAGTACTAATATAACTGATGTTTGAACTAACGTTTTAACCGTGTGATTGCATTTTGTTTGTTGTGCTTTTACAGGATTTACAGGTATCAATGCGTCGACGTTTACATAGGTTTTTAAAGAATTTGAAGTCTTATAAGACTTCAAATTAAAGGAAAAATTTAAAAATTTAGGCTCCGAGCCGGATTCGAACCGGCGACCACAAGCATACATGGCCCGTCGCTACTACGCGTCGTTTTTTAGTAGCGACGGGCCACGTATGCCTGTGGTCGCCGGTTAGAATCCGGCTCGTAGACAAAATTTTTAATATTTTCCTTTAATTTGAAATTTATAAATTTCGTTAGCAGCGTAACTGCTTTATACAAAATTGATATAAGACTTGCCGAGATTTAGAACAATATTATTTTGAATCTGTTTGCACTAAAATATTAGACAGAAATTAAACTACCCAGAAATACGCAGAGCATAAAGCAAAAATGTCCTACACTTATTCTGTCTTACATAATTGAACAAAAATATTAGGCAATTTGATTGACTACAGCGAATTTGATTGACTACTGTTTATAAAAAAAGTATTCTGAGAGTACTTTGGACTCGTTTGGAGGTGTTATTTCTAGAATGAAGCAATTAGGTAAGTTTGTGTACTATATGAGTACATGTGATGAGTACAAACGGTTACGTATATAGATACTACGCAATTATTTATTCAACAGGTAGGTATAACAAGTGTAACTTACCTTAGATTTGCGGAAACAATCATAGCGAATAGTAATGTTCCGCAACACTTAATTTACTTTTAAAACTGCACAGCAATAAAAATATTATATGTAAGTATCTCGCAATAAAGTCAAGTCTTTATCTATCACAATAAAATGTAACATTGAAATGCACAGATTGATTAAAATAGCTATTTCCTGCTTCTTTGCTCCCCACGTCTCATTGGGGTAGGGCAGTGACTAAAGCATGTCACTCTTGCGATCCTTACGTGCGTAAATGTTAGCATAAAAAAAGTATCATACTTTTTATAGGTATATGACATAAGACCGTAGCACGCAGATTGCCTAATAATTAAGTCTAAAGTGAAGTCATGATTAGGAAATGATAAATTATTAACAATTCATAAGTTTAGCCACGTCAACGATGAAAAGTATGAGACCATGTTTTACTATTTTCCTGTAAATAAATATACTACTAATACTAATAAAATAGTAGTTTATGCAACAGTGCTATATACTTAAGAACCAATTATGAGCTGTTGCATACATTACTTTTTCTATATGATAGCAGCAAATACATAATTATCACACTAGAGAACAATGGAAATGAGTCAATATGTATATGAAGAATTTTGTACACAGCATAAAGCAAAACAAAGTGAAGCACTGTTATTGTTCTTGAGTACATGGTAAATTAAATAAATTGTATGTACTTATATCGGACAAAATTAAATTCAGGAGTACACTCGTCACTCTCAGTTTCACTCATTTAAAATTTTAACTGTTTAAAGTATATTTCTTGGTATATTCACAAAATAAAGCCAATTAAAACCCACATTTAACAGTTTTGTAAAAGTTTTTCAATTTCGAAGACGGAACATCAACTTGATAGCATAGACAAGAAACTATAAGACAGTTCTCAATTACGAAAAATATGGTTGCGTTCAAGTAAATCTAAATGTCAAAAATTAAAATTAAGTTGATAGAATATTGGTGTTTATTTTTATTTTGTAATCATTAATATAATTAAGACACGTTAACGTTTTTTTCAATATCGATTCAGAATATGTAGATACCTAAGTAAAGTATTATTTTAATTTGAAAAGTTTCTTCTTTTTATTGAAAACGAAAATATACATTGATTTAGATATTGCTGTCAGTCATTTAATTGACTGATGCAGAGTGCTGGAGTAGAAAAATATATTATAAAAACGTGATTTAAAAAAAAGTTTAAATAAATCACTCGGATTAACGTACTCGGAATAACCCGATTCAGTACTTCCTCTTAATACTTACCTATAAAGCGAAATTTTAAGCCTTAATTATTTTAGAGTTGGTAGGTAGAATTGGACGCTAATTACCTATGTATATTTTTCCTCGCGTACGATACTGTGTATACGTTATTGCGTAACTTTGAGACTATTATTGAAATATTAATTAAAGGATACTAATGTAGAAGATACGGCAATAGAGAGATCTCTCAGGGACCGAAGTCCAATGAGAGTTGTTTGGATGTTATATTTATGCAACTGATTTAAGAAACTTCGATAGTGCGATGCAGAACTCGTCAGATTTGACAGGAGTGACGCCACATCAGCCCCCCTTTGAGACGGAGGGGTCAGCAATGTATGAAGAGAAGAGTGCAGCTTGCCAGTGCTCAGAGCCAGCATGGCGAGCGAGCGCTCAGAGCCAGGGTGGCGAGCGGAGAGAGAGAGAGAGAGAGTCTGGCTTGCTGAGAAGAGTCGGGCGTCAAGTCAGGATATTCAGAGTTGCGCTTATGTCCATTGTCGGGGTCACCAATGTAGAAGATACGGCAATAGAGAGATCTCTCAGGGACCGAAGTCCAATGAGAGTTGTTTGGATGTTATATTTATGCAACTGATTTAAGAAACTTCGATAGTGCGATGCAGAACTCGTCAGATTTGACAGGAGTGACGCCACATCAGCCCCCCTTTGAGACGGAGGGGTCAGCAATGTATGAAGAGAAGAGTGCAGCTTGCCAGTGCTCAGAGCCAGCTTGGCGAGCGAGCGCTCTGAGCCAGGGTGGCGAGCGGAGAGAGAGAGAAAGAGAGTCTGGCTTGCTGAGAAGAGTCGGGCACCGTCGTCGGTCCAGCTAAGCTTCGTAAATGTCTCAGGAATTGTGTGGGTTTGCGGTCGCCGAGCTCTTCGTGAAGCATAAGTTGTCGAGTCTTTTGCTCTTGAGAGACAGATAAACGCCTAATTAGCTCCGTTTTAAGCTTTTCGTATTTGTTTGTATCAGGCGGCGACAGTATTATATCTTTTACTTCGGAGGCAAACTGCGGCTCAAGCTGTCCGATTACAATGGTAGAATTTAGTTGAGTCAGTTATTCCGGATAAAATAAACTGACCTTCCAGCTGCGCAAACCATACCGCCGGTTCTTCAGGCCAAAATGGTGGCACTCTTACGCCGACCCGAAAGACACCCTGTATGTCTGTCGTTGAAGCTACGGTAGCCTAGAGCTTCAGGCATGCGGCTGTCAAGCGGCGGTCGTGGGTTCGAATCCCGGCTCGAACCAATGAGTTTTTCGGAACTTATGTACGGAATATTTACCGTTAGCTTTTCGGTGAAGGAAACCGTCGTGAGGAAACCGGTCTAATCCCAGTAAGGTCTAGCTTTCCCTCTGGGTTGGAAGGTCAGATGGCAGTCGCTTTCGTAAAACTAGTGCCTATGCCAAATCTTGGGATTAGGTGTCAAAGCGGACCCCAGGCTCCTTTAGGGGCACAACCGGGAATAACGCTAGGAGGACGATGATATTTTACTTATTTAAAGGCCTTAGCTTAGCGCTTAATTGATAATCTGGCGTACTAGCGGAGCAGGCCCCGTAGCATGGATGGCCCCTTATCACGCGATAAGTGATAGGATAGAGCTGCCGTCCCTGGCTGACACCGTTCGATAAAATGAGACGACGCGCTTATCCTATCACTTATCGCGTGATAACGCCATCCATGCTACGGGGCCTGACCGCGAATCGACCGCTATAACTTTAGCTAGTGAACGGGTTAATTTTATTTTTGTTTGGATCTTTGTTGCAATTCCACTTATTTTTTCATGATTAACATCCGTAGGCAATCATAGGGGACAATCTTACACAAATCGACCTAGTCCCAAACTAAGAAAAACTTGTACTATGGATATGGGTACTAGACGACTATATAACATACTTATATAGATAAATATATTATTAAACACATAGAAAACTCAGAAACAAATATTCGTGCTCATCACACAAATGAATGCCCACACTACCAGTACCAACTAGGCTACAGAGGTCGCACTATATGAACTAGAACCTCCTTTAAAACTTAGTTTTATAAACAAAAAACCTAAAAAGTTAAAAACCCTTGTTTCAAATTATTAAATTGTGAGTAGGTCATATTATTAAAATATACTGCGAATTGTCACATGCTTGACAAGTAGATGTTAGATTTTATTGACGTATTAAGACCTATCAAATTTCTCGCCAAAGCGATGAAATTGGTCGTACCTGTATCTACTTAACTTCAAGAAATGTAGGGTGACCCTAAATTTATTTATATTTGTTTTGGCTCGTTGATTAATATTTTTCGACACCTGATCAAGAATTAAAAATTACCGTGTAAAAAAATTCCCTACATAACCAACATAGAACCATCTCGCTCGACAAGCAAGACTTTCAATTTACAATACCGCACTCTAATCGGTTATCCTTTTAGGGAGCATCACAGACACACGTACACATTTTAAACTTATATCACCCCTACTTTTCGGGGGTTAAAAAGATATCAACTAAAATGACTTAACATTAACATTAAAAAAAACTCCAAAATAAACACGTTTCGAGAAACTTTCTCACAGCTCCGCGGCCCATAATTCAACACCTTTTGTTTCTGCATTAACTCCCTTGCCAATAATTCCGCGGCTCGTGGACCCATCCATTACAGGAAACACTGTATGGACTCATCTCAATATACGTACAAATATGAATCTTATACTAATACGAATAAGAGCCACGGTTTTTACGCGACTTAACAAGTTAATGCATTCGTTTAAAATATTGTGACGTCCACAGGTAACAGGTTCATGTAACCATATTGAAAAGAGAAAGCTAGTTATTTTGAAACCACATATAACTGAAAAAAAGAAAGAAAATAAAGTAAAGATCACGGATTTGAATAACTACTAGCACAACGCCAATACGCACACAAACGCACCAATTTTGTTCCACCGATCGGCGTACTGGGCCATTTATGGCCGAGTTTTGGTGGCCTCACCGTTGCGCGTGAACTGCGTTTCTAGGCGTTATTATTCTAAGAGTAGATAGTTTCCTAATGTCAAAATTGATCACGAAGTGTTGCGATTTTAGGAGGTTAGAAAGGATCAGTTGGACGGAAAAGAAAACTAATGAGGAGGTTCTGGATTTAGTTAATGAAAAAATTAATCTGATAGAAATCATTGAAAACAGGAGAGGAAAAATTATAGGACACATGTTACGCCACGATGACTGGACGAAAACAATAATAGAGGGACAAATAGAAGGGAAAAGGAAAAAGGGAAGGCCGAGGATATCTTACATGGAGCAAATAAACTGGAAATAAACGCTTCATCGTATAAATAAAAAGAAAGGCAGAATGTAGATTAAGTTGGAATAAGAAAAAGAAGAAGAATTGTTGCGATATGGAGAGTAAACTATTAAACACTAGTAGCTCGGTGAGCTGTAGAACTCGAGCCTTACTGGTTTTACATTTTTCTTTTAGTTTCGAAAAATTGACTGAACAACAAAATAACATACAATTATTGAACCAGCTCACAAAACTACACGCGAATCGGTTGAGAAATACGACCTGTAGAGGAGAACAGCAGGACAGTCGCCGGACATACGAAATATTTTTTGCCCGAGCTGGAACGGAGAACTTCGTGCGCTTCGCTCGCGCGTTTGATTGAAATCAAATAATACAAAATGTAACTAGGAACTTGAAAGTTCAAAAAAATTATGCATTTTTTATAGTTCAAGATCAAATTTAAAGCTGCTAATAGGATCCTTAGGTATGTACGTACGCTTAAATAAATGGAAGACTAGCGCTGGCTGTAAAGCTATAGCAACATGCTTAGCTGGGTCCATTTCGTGACAAAACCTAGTGTTATTTTAATTTACTTCTTCTATTTTCTGTATTGTTTGTCACGAAGAAATGTTTGAGTTTGACCAGTACGTCAACTATGCAACTAAACGCAGTATTTCACTACCAAAACAGCAAACAGAAAGCAGTGGCGTTACAGGTAGTCGGCAGTCGCAAGCGAGGTCTGTCTTGGACTATAATTTTATTGTCTATTTATTTCCTTTACAAACATTTGTTCCTCTCTAAAAATTGGTTCGAATGGCATCGTTATAAAAAACTTAGAAATCTAGCCTATTCTGGAAGAAATCAATAAATGCCCATAGTCCTTCAAAATAATAAAATAATTTTAAAGGATGGACCCACATTGAGAACTAAGCTTAGCCCACAAGCGATATAACATTCTAAGCCCCAGATCGTGTTGCAACTCTCAAGAGGTCAAACCATTTCTCCTGATGGCAGTAATATCAATCCCGAATAGCGTACCAATGCTGCACCTCTGTGGGAGGTACTAAACATAAGGGCATTTCCATGTGTAAATGATACTAAAGTAAAAACATATTAGGGTGTTCTTTTTAAGCTTTTCTCCAATGATGTAAATAAATTCGTGCTAGTTCGTAGTTGGCGTCTGAAATAAGAAGATAAATCTTATAGAAATTGGGTGACTCTTGGCTTTTATTTCAACTCATCTCAAGATGATGAATTAGACATGCATCTCAATGCCGAGTTAAAGCCGTTTCAATTAACTACAGAAATACCATAAAGCGAATTTTGTGAAAATGCATCAAAATATTATGTCAAACTTTGCTATTGCAACTGCACTGCAATTGTGGAAAAACATTGTAAATTTGGTGACAATTATCAACAACAGTCCTTAACTCGACCACCATATGGCAATATATGTGAAAAGTGACTATGCCTCCTGCGATCTGTCAACGTCTGTTATTTATGGTCAAAGTACATCAAATCATAGTAAATTCGGCCATAATATATGATAGTCATGTCTGCCATAAAACACGTCGAAACAACCCTATTCACCCCAGTTTGTATAGAAACTTTAGTCCTTTAACACGTCTCCCCAGACGTGGGGTCAACCAATTTCTCCCAATGATAGTCGTATCAATGGCTTAGATTTATGGCCGATGTCCGCGTATCCGTCAGACTGTCCAGACGCTTGTATTATGCAGATCACACAATGGTTGATTGAATTTGTTTGCCTGCATGGAGATTCATGGTTTTAATGAATGATTTGTTGACTCGGGGAAATGCGTCTGTTTACTTGGTCTTGTAAATGTGGAACGGTGTAGGACACATGAGGCGGTTTTGTATACGAGCTTAAAACCTTTTAAAATAAAAACACAACCCGTGAAGAGGCAAACAAATTAAGTAGACCCAGTCTTTTGATTCCATCACACGAGAGAGGCGAAGTAAGTAGACTGTGTAGAAACCGTTTTTGAAATCGAATTAATTACTAGAACAACACATTCGCTGGTATTATTTTATGTTAAAGTGTATTTTCGTGTCTGCAATAGTCCTACTTGGATATGTTCATCAACAATATTATAGTCTGACGAGCTAGTCGCGTCCCTGGAAAATGGCGGCAATTAAAAATAACTGTCATATTTCCATATAAAAAGGCATGCTGGTAACACGAAATGTTAGGGAACATTACGCAAAACTCTTCGTAGGTGGCGACACTAGCAGCGTTGACATTGTATCTTGTTCCCACTTGCGGTATTGTCTATGCAAGCATCCTTGTCACGCATTTGACAATCAATTGTGCATGTGTGTGTGAATCCCTATTTTCCTATACTGGTTTACTATTAGTGGTAGTGCTGCCTCTGGCGGCAGAACATTGCAGTAATGTTCCCTATTGGAACTGACAGTTTATTTCATAGGCATAATTGTTGCCATATAGAGAATTTGATAAAAATGCTGTGGACACGACTCGCTTGACAGACTCTAGTCTGGTCATCCAGATTTTAAGATCAATGCCCAAATGATCAATTGTAACAATACTTTGATGAATACCCAAATGATCAATGATTGATAACAATACAATACAAGTACTTATTTTGCACACCTCAATAAGAGCATACAATACAGAAAATAACGTGTAAAAGTAAAGTAGATGTAAAACAATACGACACATTATTTTAAAATGTCCGGCATTGAAGATTCACTCTCTCATACGAAAGTCTGCGTTGAATTTTGTTGTGGGACGTATATCGGCTGTTAGTCCAGGCAATGAACTGACAACTTGTATGGAAAAAATGTCAAATTTGGAAATAATTTATAATAGCAGATTTTTTTTATGTAATGGATATATTATCAATTAAATAGTTACCTAGCGACAAAATCCAACAAAATTTCAGACATCAGAAAAATTATAACTTAACTAGCTTCTGAAAAGTCGGAAAAAATATTTATAAATGGTTTTATCTTTATTTTGGTCCATTTACATTTGCTCTATAATATTAAAGATAAATAATAATAAAAAAACAATTTATGCTTTATTTAAATCTATATAAATACTTCCGGATGGAAAGTTTGTTGGATTCTTGAATAAAGCATCTTAGAATAATGTTTTAAAGTGAAATAAAGAAAAAAAACGCTATTATAAATTAATGTTTTTCAAAACCGTATTTTGCCTGGAGTATGTTTGATGATGATTAACTGGCTGCGTAAGAGCGTATCTAACTAAAAACACAATTTTCTCGGAAAACTATTTATCGTTGTTATATCGCTATATTTCACGAAAGCAGCAAGCTTGTACTTGTGTGAGAAGCTTTATCTATATTTCTATACCCACCTAAAGTTGCGCCTTAAAAATGACAAAAACATGTTGCTTTTCTAAAGATAAAAAAGTACAACAAATGACCTTTTGAAATAACATCAGTGCGAATTCATACTTTTAAGAAAAAAATATTAAATTATTTCAGGAAACTGCCTTTTACTCAGTATCAGAATATTTAACTAGCAATATTGGCTTGTAATCCATACACAGGTGTTTTGTTTTATTGTAATTTTTTTTTGTACAAATTGTTATTGACATGCAATGTAATGCACATAAGTATTACTTTATGGTGAAATAAAAAAAAATATATATACCTACTGATATTACTACAAAGAGGAAAAAACGGTGAGAACCAAGCTTTGTTTATTTGTATGTAGAGGGTAAACTCATTCACTTTAAAACATTATTTCACCAGTATATAGAATGGACCCTCTGGGTGGACATAGGCTATATTTTAACCGCGGGTTCCGCGGGGAACCTTCGCCTGGGTTCTCTATAATACGCCGGCAGCTAGTATACTATACACGTTAACTCTATACGAGTAAGCTCGGCAACGCTCGTGCTACACTTTTACTAATGCAATGCAGGCCATACACGTTACGGTCCACCGGAGAGGTCTACCTGTGCAGGTAGACCGGAGCGTGTATTGGAATGGAACAGACCTGTGCAGTGCAGGCGACCGGAGCAAAATATAAAATAGATTCTTTTTACAACGACGCTTTTTGGACGTTTTCTATGTATTTAAGTATAGGTATATTTAAGTATGTTTATCGTCGTCTAGTAACCATAAAACCTACAAGCTTTGCTTAGTTTGGGACTACGTCGATTTGTGTAAGATTGTCCACAAATATTTATTTATTTATTTCATTTACTGTCACCGTACGGTGAACCTGATGTGCGTCCCCACACACGTTGGTTGACCTGCGCAGGTAAGTGTAAGTACCTGCACAGGTAGACCTCTCCGGTGTACCGTAAAGTGTATGGCCAGCTTAAGACAACCTGCTAGTAGTTACATCCTTTATGAGTATGCACGTGAGATAAACGTTTTATTATGTTGTTCACACAAGGTACCGCTTTGTCTATATTCAATAAAGGCCTCAACATCACCAAAAACACATAGAAGTTGTATTGTAGTCCAAACTCCAAACTATATATCGTAACGCTTCAAACTATTTATTAAACAATCTTTTCACGCTAACAAACTCATACGAAATCTCCGATACGGTTAACTAGCCGTTTTTGAACCTTACTGCAACGACACAGGGTCTACCAATGGTCAGTGAACTTGCTGTGTGCATATGTAATAGGTATCATCAGTGCGCGTTTTTTGGTCGCGAAAGAAAGCCTCGTAATGGCCGGTAAACAGGTCTCGCTGGATGAACAGGAGAATGTATATTATCGCATTATGTAAATAGCGTGATAGCAAATATGGTGTATTGAAAACTTGTATGCTTTCGCCAAATGGTGAAAAAATTATACTTATATGTCTTCCATGAACGTATTTGCGATAGGAATAGTCAACAGTAGAAGTAAGTAAAAAAACACCTATTCGCAATGGAACAAAGTGCAAAAAAGTTTACTTACATTTGACGTTGACGGTTAGAATATGATTAGCCTTTGATATCATTCGGTAAATAAATGTTCTTGGTCAATAACTTCGTCAATTAGTAGTCATGCCTCTGATAAAAATATCTAATGTACAGCGAGGATAGAAAATATGATATTAAATAATGACATAGTCCCCGAGGGATAGATGTGGCAAAATATTGGCCAAATGAAATATAGTTTAAATTATTTGATCCCTACGAAGAAGAAGAAGTTGCCCGTGCGGCTTCGCCCGCGTATACACAAACCAGCGGGATAAAATATAGCAGTTGTCCATCCAGAAATTCAATTTTATACACATCAGGTGGCTACTTATACAAACTTCCGAAGCTACAATCTCACATACGTTTCCTTGCTACATACTTACCTGAATTATTTGAAAATATTTAGAACCTTAGACTTTTTACTGCATTGCTACATTTTAACTCCCGTCGCGTCGTATCGATACTACAATAAAATACCAAATTCATAAGCTAATTTTAAAATGTACACGTAAATGTGAAGTGTCGCGTTTCGGTAGCCGAAATCAGCAAACCGTTTTAGCTACCGACGTTTTGCGACACAATAAAGGTTTGGTGAGATGTCTTAATGCAAATCTGGTTAGTCCAAATACCGTCCTTATCAGTTATCATTAAAATAACGCTTTACGCGATTATGTTTCGACATTTTATGATTTTTCGGTATCGCATATCGTTCCGGTTCTGAGTGCCGTCAGGTTATTAAAGCGTGAAATTGCGGGTCAAATTTTATTATTAATAACAATAAGTATGTAACAGGTTTCGTTTAATAGCTTCCAGTAAACGTTGCATAACATTCAGTGAATATTAAATTTCTACGAGTATATATCGAGAATCTAACTAGCAAGGTCTTCAGTCAATCCGCTTAGCTTACGGTTTCCATCATAAATACCTGGCTACCAGGACAAGAAGCGTCAAAACCCCGGATTTTGGAGCTCAGAACCCGGACATGACAACAGATATTTGAAACCTTACTCCGTAAAAAAACCAACGTCCAACGACGACCCACGACTTGAAAATTTTAAACCCGGACTACGAATGAAACCCTGCCCGGACGCACCCCGGACGCCCCCTAAACTTGGACAAATCCGGGGAGACCCGGACGGACCCTAGCAACCCTAGCTTAGCTATACTATCTGGCTACAGCGTCAGAATCAAATAATCAACGTGATGATGAAGTAATTCATACGTAAGTCATTACGCCGGAATTCTCCCTCGAACTCTGAGTCAAACGAAGACTTCATTGGTAAGTTGATTCTTGGCCGTACAGTGTTGAATTTAAAGGTTGGGCGGGATATCATTTTACAGACATATCAGCAGCCTTAAGAAAAGCCGTGTCATAGTATAAAGAGGGCAAAGTATGTTATCTTCATACAAACGCACCGCGCGCGGCTTGTATGTGTGCGCCACAGTATCTGTCGCACTCTCAAACAAAACCTCGATCGACTATGGCCGTGTGGTTGGTTATGGATAAACATTTTACTTGATCTTACATAGGTAATTATTATCTTAGGTGTTCGTATTGATTATGGTGCCAGCTCAAGCTACAGAAGTGCCGGTATGAAGAGGAGACCTATTTTCGCTTCTGGATGGAAATAAATTGAATCTACTAAATATTGGATTGATTGTCGCTGAAGCGCGAGTAGAAAACGTTTAATAACTCCGCAACCCATCCAACAACTTATTATCAGAGCCTATTTAATATTCGCTATCAGAAATGCTGTTATTAATGTTATTATACTGCCTATCATCAAACGTTCGCTGCGCGTGGGGCCTTAAATTGTGGGAATAGGAGACCCTGTTACGCTCTTTGTCGCAAGTGCAACAGAGAATGCAATAGAGTTGTCCCGTTCCCTCATTTTATAACTCCGCGCGCAGCAAGCGTTTGATAATAGTACAAACAGATTCGCTTACGTAGACTAAACGACCAACACGCATTTCATCTCCGCAAATAAATCATGAAATATTGAATCGTGGCGTTTACGACCCAGGCTTTTTATCGGGGCATCTCTCTAAGTTATGGCGCTTTAATTACACCTTTATGTCACTATCGCGTATCCCGTTCATCTTGTTGCCGGAGGTGGAATCATATGTCGAGAGGTACAACATACGTTTTTCAAATTACGACACACTTAATTTGCGATGTTACGATGAGTAAATCATGATTATTTGGCCACCGCAGTTCGTATTTATGAAATGAAAAGTTTTGTTTTACAAGATTTGGGTTGGTAGTTTTTGTTTTAAAGAGGAAACAATAATCCTCACAAACGTTAGCCTTATAATACCTATTAGTTCTTCATGAACCCATATTATTATTTTTTTTTTTATACTACGACGGTGGCAAACAAGTTTACGGCCTGCCTGATGTTAAGCTGGTACCGTCGCCTATGGACACGTGTGACTCCAGAAGAATCACAAGCGCGTTGCCGACCCTTTATTCACTTGAGGATTCGCTGTGTTGGCAGATAGGGACATGTAGGTCCCTCACTGCCAACACAACGCACCCTAGGGAGCTCTGGCGACCTTACTATGACCCATAATATGATCCGCTTGCTAAAGAGTACGCAGGTCGCGTTTCCAGGTGTGTTCAAGACGTCCCTAAAATAGTGCGGATGGGGATATCCCCGGGAACGCCACGTTTTGGATCAAAGGCACGTGTGTCTACTCGTATCTATGACATGTGTACCATTTAGCTGTATTACCTATTAAATAATAAACAATGAATAAACCATTTATTTAAGGCATCTAAAATTACAAATACCTTAAATATTAACATTGTACATACAGTTATAAAATTAAATTAGGCGACGCGACGAAACAGCGTGGCTCCGTATTCATTGTTACTTTGTTAGTATCCCTTATCATCACAGAGTTATCCCGGACACATTCTAAAGGAGCCCGAGGTCACAGTGGCGAAGCTCGCATGGGTGCCATCCGGGGCAAAGTCTCGATCGATGGGGGCGATCCCCCGTTAATGGAGACTGTGTCGATTGGGACCACATTGTGACACACCCGTGTGTCACTCCCAAAACCGTCACACCGCTTACTAGCTAATCCCTAATTGAATTTATACTTTCTCAAAAAATGTGATGCGGCCCTTAAGCCGTCTGCACAAGGCTTTCGGCGATATCGCGCGTTACATTAATGCAAATGACCGCGGGACGGGTTATCGCTGTTTTTATATTATTTTATACGCGGCGAGGAGAACGCCATTACAAAGAATAAGGACGCGGAACCATGCGTTTACACGCGGACGTGTGAAGCGTCTCCAATTTATATACTTACTAATAAAAATATGTTAAAACACGGAGTAGGTACCTACGTGGTGAAGGTTTTAAACGAAATTGTGTACGTTTATTAAATGGTATTAATAAAAGTTTACGCGTCAATTTTTTGTCGTTCAGGGGACAAATTGTTTCGGGTTTTTAATTTTATTATTTATAGGTACCTACGCATTTGACCACTATCTCACCCGATGGTAAGATAAGTGCATTTTAAATTGTTTGTAAGCCAGTTTGTAGCATGGCCAATTTACGTTGAAGTAAGAAGTGGATAAATTGTACATTTCTTGATGTCACCGCCATTCAATGAGTGAGATTGAAGACGCCTCTTGAAAGCCATATGGCGTACAAAATGTATGGAAAGTAAAACGAAATGCAATTCGATTATTATATGTTTGATTATTTTATCAAAGTATGCTCTATTAAACATGCATAGTATCAACTTTCATCCCCAATTGAATTGATGGATATAAACTATTCTATGCTATGAGAAACAATCATCTATACATTCTCTTTTCTTATTAACAATATTATTAAGTAGTAGTAGTTGGACAGAAATAATGCCTTAAATTTGTTACAAAAGAATACAATTAAAAAACATTTAACCATTATATGCCTTAATTAAAGTTGTTTCTCAGCGTAAAGGCTTCTAGAATTAATTTTAAGTTAGGCTGGCTTATTTTATAATTTAAAATATGATAAAGTCATGCTACTGCAATAGTACGGCGATTGATAAATAAAGTTCTTCTAGAGCATAAGCAAAGACAGTACGCAACATATGTATGGCAATAAAAACAATATTTATTTTATCCATATGATAAATAGCATCCCTTTCTCTTTTGCACTCTCTTGGTTGTTCGAATTAATATAAATATTCTGCGAGATTATCTCGTTTCGGTTAAACAATAAATGTTAAGTCGCCGCTGGAGATTTGTATTACATTTAATTTTAAATTATATTTGCAATAAAACTTACAATGTTTGCGTTGCGAAAAAGGCAATGAAACATCATACCTACAGTGTGTAGTACAACCAGCAGCAAATGTATGGATGGTCAGGTAAAAATATAAATAAAAGCTCTTAAGCATACATTACTACAATCAATCGCATAATGAGTGGTATAATCCAACTCTATATTTAGTACAGTGCGACGGAGATATCGTTCCTTGAGAAACATAGTGTCACTATACAAAATGTTTTGTGCTTGAAAATTCAACTTTTGAAAAATGGAACAGTGTCACTATTTGAATGGTAATTAATTTTGTATAGTGACACTGTTTCTCAAGGAGCGATATATAGATGATAACTGATAACATGCTCCCGACAAACAATGTAATGGCTGTAAGGCCTATCGTTTAACTACTTATAGGTAAGTCATACTTGCACGGCTAGCACACTTCATCGGTATTGTGACAATCCTTGTAGTACAGACTATAATAGGGTCATAGAGAGTCAAAAAAACAAGTCGTCGTTCCTGTGCAAACAAAACGGTTTTATTAAGTAAGTACATAAAATAATATAAGGTGAGACGCCGTTTATGCTGATTAAGAGACTAACCAAAAATTAAGTCCTTTAGGTACTTCAGCAATGTCTACAGGAAATACGATATATAATTATCTGAGAATTGTGTTGTAATTTTAGTTATCATTATACTGTTCCAAACCTAACTTAACGAAATTGGCAGTTTTATAGCCTTTTAAGCGCAAACATTGATTCTGATGGCATCAGTTCGAACGGAAGTTGTGGGTTAAAGGTGGGCGAACTTGCGTAAGCCTTCTAGGTCAATACGCATCATGTTCAAGATCGAAATACTTACTGTTTGTAATTCTAATTTATGTCCAAAATAGTCGTTTATGTTCCTGTTAGGTAGGAGTTATAAATGCGTTTATACAGGCTGTCCTAGTTTCTTTAGTAGCGTCCTTGACAGTCAGCATCAAAAGTAGCTACGCAAACGAAGACGTCAGAAGTCTTTGTTAAAAGGGAATAAGAACTTTTGACGTCTTTGATTGCGTAGTTACTTTTGATGCTGACTGTACCCTACCCTACCCTACCATATCCTTTAAAAGATCTGCCTAGCTAGCATGATCGCGTTTATGTCGTACATAAAGTATTCGCCCCTCTCGCACTTACAAACTTGCTAGTAATATAACATTTTAATAAATGAAATTGACTCGTCTTATTTACTGTAGCTTGCTGTAGCAAATATCTTATTTTAAATAATATACTTACCAATAAACTTTTTCTTGTTCCCATATTGCGTAAATGAAATGAATGTTTATTATATAACTGCTAGAACACTTCGTTTGATTATGTTTCGTTTTTAAAGGTCCGCTCTTTAGAGTAGTCCCGTCCCGAGTAGTAAACGTCAAGATATGCTTTGGTGGGATTTATGAACAATTTACGAAACTATTTAAAATAGTTAACTATTTAGGTATTTGTAAATGTACCTACCAGGTATTTGCTTCCGAGAAGCATGTCGTTAATAACTACATAAATAATAAATAAATATAATAAATATTATGGGACAATCTTACACAAATCAACCTAGGCCCACGGTAAGCTCAGTAAGGCTTGTGTTGTGGGTACTAGGCGATGATATATATAATAGATAAATACATATAGATACTTATATACATATATAACATCCATAACTTAGGAACAAATATTCGTGATAAACACACAAATAAATGCCCTGACCGGGATTCGAACCCGGGACCTCCAGCTTCGTAGGCAGAGTCACTACCCACTGGGCTACGGAAGCCGTTAACTATAAAGTTTGTTTACTATTACACGGCTAGACACATGTATTAAGAGTCCCCAGGACGCTCGACTCAAGTCGACTCTCCATACAAACGTAGTTGGGTCCCATTTTAAAACGTCACACTGGGATAACATGAATCTTTTTATCTATCCAAATATCATAAACCCTCCATGATGCGTTCAAGAACTGCACATTATGACCACCATAAAAACAGACTGTTTAGTTAGAACAAATTTCTTATCATCTTATTATTGCTAAATAATAACATCGATTTCAATAATATTATTTCATTTAAATTTCGAATATCTCTGAAAAACTAAGAAATTTGATTTGACGTTTTTTCTAATATCAGTCGAGATGACGTTTATTTCGAAAGGAATTGTCAAGTTGCATTCAAATTTGACTAATGTCGAACGTAAGTAAGATATCAAACGATATGATAGTTAGAGCTGACTCTAGTTTGTCTCTTAATTAAAAAAAAAAACTATGACAGCTGCCAGAAAACTACGCCGCAATGCCGGTCTTATTATGCGGCTTGTGAATGCATCATGGAGGCTTATGATATGTGGATAGATGTAACTGTACATAATTAGGCATTAAAACACTCGTGTGATGTTATTATGAAACCCACACTCGTGTTTAATGCCCGTCATTATGTACAGTCACATAAACTACTATTATGCACAATGGAATCCGCCATATCTAGGTCGAAAACTAGTTTCTGTTGCTACAAATTATAACAGAAATATAATAGAAAAACAATTAAGCGATTAGAGACTTTGTATGAAAAACGTTCAATGAGAACCAAACTAAGTTTATATGGAGAGTCTGTCTTGTACCTTTAGTGTGAGCTACAATAGAAAAGTCACATTCGATTACTACTTTCGGGACCGAATAAACGCGCTTCGAATAGATTTCGATCTCGCTTCTTCGATTCGACCTGTCTAATTTGTAACTTATAGGTACTGCCGTTGTACTCCGAAATCAACTGCAAAACGATAGACGCTAGCGTTTAGTTTTCGATGCGTAATTTAACGTTCGATTCGTACTACCAATTGGTACCATGTGACATTTCGAATCGAAGAATACCGTAGCGTGTTAGTTAGTTATACTGGGCGTTTTCCGCAAGTCGACATCCATTGTGCCTATTTTGCGTGAAACGGCGGTGTGGCGCTACTCGAACCACCCCAGCTCGTTCAAAAAGTTGGTGAGTGCCTTGGTGTTGCTGACTGCGTCCCGTATTAGTGTGTTTGGAGAACCTAGGTGCTTCATTCTGTATACTTCTACCTCCTTGCAGTCCAGTAGTATATGTTTGGTCGTTTCTTCTGCCTCCATGCACGCTCTGCACATGGGGCTGTCTGTGATACCTAAGTCATAGAGGTGTCTGTTCAAGGTGTTGTGTCCTGTTATTATACCCATTATCTTGCGCAGTTGGTTTCTATGTGTCCTTAGTAGTGTGGTTGTGAGTTTGTAGTCGCGTTTCGACAGAATCTCTTTGGTCTGTCTGCATGTGTCTATCTCCTCCCAGTATCTTTGGTGTAGGTCTTTAGTGTGTTGGTCCAGTTGATTTTATATGTAGCTTTGTGGCAGGGGCAAGATTGGCTCCGGTCCGTATGCCTTTGTTTCTGAGCCTTTCCTGGCCAGTTCATCCGCTGCATCGTTTCCTCTTGAGTAGAGTCTTGAGCCACTGTGCCCCTTGATCCATTGTTTAGTAACTTTGTTTTTATCTACGCACACCTCTGTGAGGTTTAAGTGACATTCGTATATCATAAGTATCTATATGTATTTATCTATTATATATATCATCGCCTAGTACCCACAACACAAGCATTATTGAGCTTACCGTGGGCCTAGGTTGATTTGTGTAAGATTGTCCCGTAATATTTATTTATTTTATTTATTAATCAAGCTAGATATGATGTTACCACTGCTCATTGCTTGTAGTACCGATTTACTGTCTGAGAGTATCCGTATGTTTGTGTTTTCGACTTGTCGTCTCTTTATGGCATTGCAGGCTTCAATTATCCCTACGCATTCAGCCTGGAATACCGTGTTTTGTACACCCAGTGGTTTGGATATGTGTATGTTTAAATCCTGTGAGAACACACCACATCCTGTTCCCGTATTTGTTTTTGAACCATCTGTAAAGATTCTGAGGTCTGTTTGGTTTAACCCCTCTTTGGAGTCTTCTGTCAGTAATATTTCATAGTCTTTCCCAAAGACTGCAGTTTTTGGTATTTTGTCGATTGAAGCTTCCATCATAGGTAGGCTTGTGATCAGTTTGTTGTGGATCTTCGCGTGGGGTATGTCCAGTTTCGTCCATAGGTTGAGGCTTTTTAGGCGTATTGCCGTCGCAGCCGCCTCTTTTTGTATGTGCATATGTAAAGGCCCTAGCATGACTTCTAGTGCTGCTGTTGTGTGCTACGGTAAGCCCTAGCATGACTTCTAGTGCTTACCGTAGCGTGATATCGTATTAGATATTCCGTCAAGAGTTACCATAGATCCGATCGACACCTATCTCAAATCAAAGAACGTATAAAAACGTCGCTAGCGCCTGCGTAAACGCAACTCACGTCAATCCCGTGGTAAGGCCACAGGCGACCCTTAAGGCCTCCACACACCGGCCGCGGGCGCACATCGAACGCGGGCCTGCGTTCGATGTGTGTTTGAAATATAGTTTCAATGTTTTACAACTTGCGCGGGCCCGCGCCCGACCCGCGCCCGCGCCCGGTGTGTGGAGGCCTTAAATCGTCACTGCGGGCGAGATGTTACGAATCCTTGAAGAGTTCTTTGTGAAGAGTTGATTTAGAACTATGAAATTATCATATGAAGTCGTTTTTATTTGTCGCTAATTGGTAATGCCATTTAAAATCTCGAATTGCAGTCCTGTCTGTGGGGTAATTTGTCGTTTTTCTGTGGGCTAGAGCAGCTGCCGTCATATTTATCGTTGACCGGTTCTTTACATTGTATCGATGCAACTCGTACTCGATACACTGTCTTTAGATTAAATTGGCTACTTGTCAATTCAATATTACCATTGAATAACTAGGTATGGGTGCAACATTAAATATTTAAACACATCCGAAACAAAAAACATAGCTAAATACCGTCTTGACAGACAAGATTATTATTATCGATTAAAAACCGCTCTCAAATCGGTGCATCCGTTTAGGAGCTGCGATGCTACAGACAGACACACAGACCTTACACATTACCTTAAACTTGGCAGTGTTTTAATGTATTTGCAGTACACATGGTGCTACTTTTCCGCACGTGTGCGGAAAAGAGCACACTCCGTGCATATGTCGAAACTTTAAAGAGCCATATTATGTACTGTAAAACGTTGTACGATACACGCGCGAATAGGTAATTCGCAACTCGTGCCGATTTAAAACACTCCCTTCGGTCGTGTTTTAATTTATCACCATTCGTTGCGAATTTACTATTTTCTGCACTTGTATCGTAAATAACTATTTTGGTCACCTTTTTGCATTGTTGCTAGAATTCTTTTATGTGCTTGCAGTGCGACAAAAGCACGATTTTTTTTTAATTTTGCCAAGATTAGGGTAAAACCCTAACCTACATAGTAGCCTAGTGGTTCAGGCGTACGGAGAGCTACGGTAGCCTAGTGGTTCAGGCATACGGCTGTCAAGCTGCGGTCGTGGGTTCGAATCCCGGCTCGTACCAATAAGTTTTTCGGAACTTATGTACGGAATATTTACCGTTAGGTTTTCGGTGATGGAAAACATCGTGAGGAAACCGGTCTAATCCCAATAAGGTCTAGTTTTCCCTCTGGGTTGGAAGGTCAGATGGCAGTCGCTTTCGTAAAACGAAGTGCCTATGCCAAATCTTGGGGTTAGGTATCAAAGCGAACCCCGGGCTCCTTTAGGGGCACAACCGGGAATAACACTAAGAGGATGATGAGGGTAACAAACTCTGTCTGCGTTGGGGGTATATTTACCATGATATAAATCGTCTAGCCTTCGCCGAACTATGAAAAAGCTAAACACCGTTCAGGCGTTCTGTCAAATTCGTATACCTATAATTATGTTTTACAAAACCAGTTGTGATCGCGTAATGCGCGCGATTTCGCGCCAGAGCAAACAACGGGACTCGAACCCGCACTTACCTGCGAGCTATTCACAACCGGTTTCACCCCGCCTCACCGCTCTACCGGGTATATCTTGACGCCGGGATTCGTAAAAACAACGCGTAAGGGGAAATGTGAGTTATAGTGGCTCGACTGAGCCGATGTGAAGGAGTGTTGTGAATCAGCCCTGGTAAAAATACCCTTGGAACCGCTCATTCTGTGTCATAATTGAATAAATGACTGGTAACAGGTATTGGCTGTGACGGTACTTTCGAAAATTACTTTAAAAGATTTAAAATTAATTTTGTTTGTTTAAAATATAAGTGAGACTGGCGAATGAGTTCAGTTATGCATATTATCGATAACATGCAATTAGCCGGGATAAAACAAAGTCAAGAGAGAGCGTGTAATTTTTTAAATTTCAGTTATATTATGCGCATTTATGCCCCAGGATTGATCACTTTGGCACTCTTTACAGTGTTGGCAAGCAGTGGACGTCTTTCGGCTGATATGATGATGATGATGTCCCACAATTTCGGTGGAACGTTTTTTTTTTTGCATTATTGTCGCCAATTGTCTATACACCGACCCAGATACACTTATTACACCAAGCGACGCGACTTGCTACCTGTAGAGGTCGTTTATGCAACCTCTACAGTGCTGGCTGGGCAGCACTATCCTCACTTTAAATCAACCTGTCTGGAATTCTATATACAGGGTGGGTAGGAGTATACCGACAGATTTTAACCATGGTTTCCTTAGGTTATGTCGGTTTTTGTATGTAGATAGGATTCTTATTAATATACACTTTTTTGTTGTTACGAGTATTTCGGTCAATCAACTATTTTTAGTTGCTTGTTGGCCTTGTTGCCATGGTTACGTCTCCCGGGTCACTCTTTAAAACTATGATTTTATGGGATTTAAATCTAACACGTGTTTTTGTTATATTGTTAAACCCATTTCATAGTGGGGCATCTGCTTAGTATGATAGGAGTCCAATGTATAGTATTTTAAGTATTTTAAGAAACTCTGTCACTCTTGTCTCTTGGCTTACCGGGACATAATAACGACAAGCAAAAGTTGATTGACCCATTTGCTTACTGGCACAAAACTTCTGAATTCTGTAGACAGCTCATTTCTCGTCATTAGACCCAATGATGTAATATAAAATATAGGTAGATATGTTAAAAGCGCTCCAAAAGTGGCACACTAAAACCTGGTTAACTGACACGGCTTGCCATAGTTTCGCGTCGTCAATGGAAACGAACGCTGTCAGAATTTGGTGGCCATTTTTAAACACGAAATTTCGTTTAGACAACGTATCTACCTTGTCACGTTACGTGGACTACCGTGATATTGATAGCCCACGGAACAGTTAGAAAAGCTAGACTACAGAAAGGAAAAAAGATATTCGGGTCGGGGTTGTATATTTATTTTTTTAGTTTTGACAAGTGCAGGGGTTATAATGGCACACCGTACAGAATTTAGAGGTTGAGCGTAAAAAAAGGTAAAGAAAACGTGAGGTAGGTCGTGCGCAGATAGTGCGCGCCGTCCAAGGCGCATACAGATAGGGTGCGCAATCCAAGGGTGCGTGCGGATAGGGCGCGCAAAACAAGGGCGCGTACAGGTAGAGCGCGCAGTCCAAGGGCGCAATCCAAGGGCGCGTGCAGATAGGGCGCGCAACCCAGGAGCGCCCTATCTGCACGCGCCCTTGGATTGCGCGCTTGGACTGCGCGCTCTACCTGTACGTGCCCTTGGACTGCGCGCTCTACCTGTACGCGCCCTTGGACTGCGCGCTCTACCTGTACGCGCCCTTGTTTTGCGCGCCCTATCCGCACGCACCCTTGGATTGCGCACCCTATCTGTATGCGCCTTGGACGGCGCGCACTATCTGCGCACGACCTACCTCACGTTTTCTTTACCTTTTTTTACGCTCAACCTCTAAATTCTGTACGGTGTGCCATTATAACCCCTGCACTTGTCAAAACTAAAAAAATAAATATACAACCCCGACCCGAATATCTTTTTTCCTTTCTGTAGTCTAGCCTTTCTAACTGTTCCGTGGGCTATCAATATCACGGTAGTCCACGTAACGTGACAAGGTAGATACGTTGTCTAAACGAAATTTCGTGTTTAAAAATGGCCACCAAATTCTGACAGCGTTCGTTTCCATTGACGACGCGAAACTATGGCAAGCCGTGTCAGTTAACCAGGTTTTAGTGTGCCACTTTTGGAGCGCTTTTAACATATCTACCTATATTTTATATTACATCATTGGGTCTAATGACGAGAAATGAGCTGTCTACAGAATTCAGAAGTTTTGTGCCAGTAAGCAAATGGGTCAATCAACTTTTGCTTGTCGTTATTATGTCCCGGTAAGCCAAGAGACAAGAGTGACAGAGTTTCTTAAAATACTTAAAATACTATACATTGGACTCCTATCATACTAAGCAGATGCCCCACTATGAAATGGGTTTAACAATATAACAAAAACACGTGTTAGATTTAAATCCCATAAAATCATAGTTTTAAAGAGTGACCCGGGAGACGTAACCATGGCAACAAGGCCAACAAGCAACTAAAAATAGTTGATTGACCGAAATACTCGTAACAACAAAAAAGTGTATATTAATAAGAATCCTATCTACATACAAAAACCGACATAACCTAAGGAAGCCATGGTTAAAATCTGTCGGTATACTCCTACCCACCCTGTATATAGAATTCCAGACAGGTTGATTTAAAGTGAGGATAGTGCTGCCCAGCCAGCACTGTAGAGGTTGCATAAACGACCTCTACAGGTAGCAAGTCGCGTCGCTTGGTGTAATAAGTGTATCTGGGTCGGTGTATAGACAATTGGCGACAATAATGCAAAAAAAAAAACGTTCCACCGAAATTGTGGGACATCATCATCATCATATCAGCCGAAAGACGTCCACTGCTTGCCAACACTGTATCCCCCAAAGAGTGCCAAAGTGATCAATCCTGGGGCATAAATGCGCATAATATAACTGAAAAAAAAAAACAACGTATCTACCTTGTCACGTTACGTGGACTACCGTGATATTGATAGCCCACGGAACAGTTAGAAAAGCTAGACTACAGAAAGGAAAAAAGATATTCGGGTCGGGGTTGTATATTTATTTTTTTAGTTTTGACAAGTGCAGGGGTTATAATGGCACACCGTACAGAATTTAGAGGTTGAGCGTAAAAAAAGGTAAAGAAAACGTGAGGTAGGTCGTGCGCAGATAGTGCGCGCCGTCCAAGGCGCATACAGATAGGGTGCGCAATCCAAGGGTGCGTGCGGATAGGGCGCGCAAAACAAGGGCGCGTACAGGTAGAGCGCGCAGTCCAAGGGCGCGTACAGGTAGAGCGCGCAGTCCAAGGGCACGTACAGGTAGAGCGCGCAGTCCAAGCGCGCAATCCAAGGGCGCGTGCAGATAGGGCGCGCAACCCAGGAGCGCGTGCAGGTAGGGCGTACAGACGCCAAAGAGGGGCGCGTACAGATAGGGCGCGCAACCCAGGAGCGCGTGCAGGTAGGGCGTACAGACGCCAAAGAGGGGCGCGTACAGATAGGGCGCGCAACCCAGGAGCGCGTTCAGGTAGGGCGTACAGACGCCAAAGAGGGGCGCGTACAGATAGGGCGCGCAACCCAGGAGCGCGTTCAGGTAGGGCGTACAGACGCCAAAGAGGGGCGCGTACTGGCGTCCACAAGGAGCACGTGCAGATAACGGACGTGGTTCGTCAACGCGCTGCCAGAACTCGTAGGAGGGACCTTCTTGAGGTGCGGGGCCAACTGTGACCCCGCACAGGGCAATTTAGAAGTCTTCCTGGTTTGGAAGTCGACGTAAAACTGCTCGTTCCGCCCATTGTATGGGCTTATATACCCCAACCGACCAAGAATTCTAGAATTTCTAGTTCTAAATTTACAATTCAAAAATTTACAAGGTACCAGGATCACATAATAACGAAAAGTGAATACAACCTTAGACTAAAAGTATTCAACCTAAACTTCATGGTGACGCGGTTAACATAACTTGACATAATATCGTTGTTATGTCAGATTGTCAAACATAAAAATTTAATTACAGGAAATGTTAATATAAGCACTAAAACAGTATTTAAAATACTGCTAAAACCACAGAAAAACAGGTAAAAAGAGTGTGCCAAAACGCACGTTAACATTAGCAGCGTACAGACGTCATTTGCTGTTACAGAGACAGAATGAAAAGCCTGCTAGATGTCCCGTAATGTGAGAATCCTCAAACATGGCCCAGTATCACGACTGAGGCATGGGATGTGCATTTGTGTCCCTTAGAAGGATGAGGACTGCAAGCGTTCTTAATAAGGTAAATGTTACAACCTCTTTTATATTATACATCATTGATTAGTTAGACCAATCAAAGTAGTCATGACGGAAACTTTTCGGAAACTTAAGTGAAATTTAAGAATTAACGCTCCTTTCAGGAACATTGCACAGGTTTTTACAGCTGAAATGAATCACAGTTTTAGGAAAAATATGAAATGTTTCAGAAATTGCCAATCACAAGTACAGTACCAAGTTGTGCTAGCCCCTGGAATCAATTTGAATGCAACACGCAGGTTTCAAATCGACCCGCAGGTGTAAAGTGTAAACCATCCTTCAGCGCATGCGCGTCAACGAGTGCGTCAAAGATTTATTGACATAATTACACGACGCAATCTCCCCTCGCGTTTAAATGCAAAATCGGGTAACGTTGATAATTTCTCTGATAGCGGCTTTCGGTTAATACTCCAGGCAAAATACGGTTTTGAAAAACATTAATTTATAATAGCGTTTTTTTTCATTATATCATTTTAAAACATTATTCTAAGATGCTTTATTCAAGAATCCAACAAACTTTCTATTCGGAAGTATTTAAATAGATTTAAATAAAGGATGAATTGTTTTTTTTTTATTATTTATCTTGAATATTATAGAGCAAATGTAAATGAACCAAAATAAACATAAAACCATTTATTCATATTTTTTCTGACTTTTCAATAGCTACGTAAGTTATTATTTTTTTGATGTCTAAAGTTTTGTTGGATTTTGTCGCTAGGTAACTATTTAATTGATAATATATCCATTACAAAGAAAAAATCAGCTATTATAAATTATTTCCAAATTTGTCATTTTTTCCATACAAGTTCATTGCCTGGACTATAAGTTTACTCGATTTGGGTCCGAGAGGGAGGATGAAACAGTTGTTAAAGGAAGGGGGGGCCTCAAGGCATGTAGAATGTAGACATAAGATTTTTTTACATAACTTTCTATTGACATTCTTAATCCGTGCTTGTGTTGATCGCGTTAGGTTAGTTTTAGATTTTTAATGTCTGTGTATGATAATATCTACGGATTACAAAGCTTACTCTGGGGGCAGCCCAAGTTCGGAGTAAGGACACATATTTGTGTGAGTAACATGATATGTTTTCTCTGGTAGGTAATTGTCTATAAGTACCTATAGGTACAGGCTGTATTATTCAAACGGGACAGTGAGTGAAAATCTGAAACTATAAGAGACACGGAAATTAGCTCTTAAGAGTAACGAGGACGAATAAAAAAAAACGAAATGGAGCCCAATCAAATCTATCTAAAAATTCGAGAAATAATAGTGCTGGATGTAATGTAAGAAACAATTGTAGCTACGAAACCCTGTATCTGAGATCAGGAAAATGCCTAGTTTTATGCAAGGAAATGCCCATAAAATAATAATGTTTTGGCTTGTTGAGTTGTAGTCACATTTTAAAGACATATTTTATCTCTTTATGATTAGCATAGAAAAGTGGTACCATGAAGATGGTCAGATGATTCAGAGCAGGCATGTCTGCCGGGAGGAATTATGCAATAATTTGTTTAGGCAATTTTCGGCGTCGCCGGCGCTGACGCGAGATTGCGCGGGAGTCGCAATTTACACGCATTTGCATTGTTTAATTAACTAACAAGACTTTTACATTTTGTTCCAAGTTTATACCAAAAAGTTATCTCATGCAGGCTAAGTATTAAGTTTACCTATAACAGCAACAAATTAAATTCCGATAAAATGGACTGGTTAAGTATAATTGAACAACAGAAATACATATTCACCGAAATGCATAAGGTCTTAAAAAACTGCTCAATCTAAGGTGTCAAAATTGCTTAATTCAAATTCCTAAATACATGCTTCCAGGAGGTAACTCATGTAAAGGTTCCGACGGAAGACCAGCGCTGGCCTTCTAGGTTAGCACCATGCTGAGTCGGGGCCTTTTCGTGGACCCTGCTATTTTTACGTTCTATGTTTTGTTTTTTACACCCATTGTTTTGTCCACGAATAAATGTTTTCTTTCTTTCTTTCTTTCTTTCTTTTTAATGTATACTGAGTAAACAATGAAGATCTGTAATTTACACTTATAACTTTGCTGTAGGATTGCTGGAAATTAAAAATTTGTTACAAACTACAATACAATACAAATATTCTTCATTGCTCACCAGATATAGTACAAAATAGAAAAATAGAGTTAAAATAAAACAAACATAAACAATGGCAGACAACAGGGGGTCTTATCGCTAAAAAGCGATCTCTTCCAGACAACAAGGGTGGTGGAGACGATGCTAATACGAAACTAAATGAAGTCGTTTAGGTTAAAAACTGCGTTTGTCTGCTCTTCTACCAAAAAGGCTTACTTGCTCGCAACACCATCGGCATTCATAAATTACAAGTGAAGCATGTAATACTTGAAAACTTAATGTACCGCTAAAAGTTATTACGCACCAGGGCGATTCTCATTTTTGTGCACGCTGTCACAGCCGTAGATGGCATAAAGTGTGGATGTAAAAAAAATATTTGTCGCGAGGCAGCCGGTTGAAGGTAACCGATATAGCCCTCCGAATCGCTAAACTTAAGTGGCAGTGAGCGGGGCACATTGCACGTAAAACCGATGGCCGTTGGGGCGGAAAGGTTCACGAGTGGCGACCACGTACCGGAAGGTGCGGCGTGGGTAGGCCCCCCACAAGGTTGACTGATGACCTGGTAAAGGTCGCGGGCGTCCGGTGGATGCGGGTGGCGCAGGACCGGCTATTGTGGCACTCTTTGAGGGAGGCCTATGTCCAGCAGTGGACGTCTTTCGGCTGATATGATGATGATGATCCACCGTTTGACATCCACGTGTGTGACAGTGTGCACAAAAATGAGAATCGCCCACTAAGTTTTGGTGTTAGTAGTCCCGCCTCCGAGTAATTTCATTAGTACTTTACTTATCTGATGATGACCACGCATTACTTTTAACTGAGAAAACTTCACAGATTGTGGGTGCATCTGCTTGCTTTTTTGTGTAATCATTAATTTTGAGGACATGCCCGATTTTTCTGTGCTAACTTTAGTATTGATCTTTAAGTGCAGTTAAACTGGTTTTTGATTATTGTGATGCATAAAATTACTCTTATGTGTGAGTACATATACATTTCAAAATATCATGAAGATTATTTTGTCTTATATATTTATATTAGCTAACTAATGTTACCTAATTAGTTTAATGAATTGCGTTGTGTTTTTAATAACATCAAATCCTATCGGACAAAATTTTATAACCGTGTATGACACATGTCAAAAACAAAATACATTAAGTCATAAACAGATGAATTGGTGGATATATGGCGAATTTAGATGAACTCAAGTCTGTATCTCCAAATAATATTAGGCAGTGCACATTAAAATAAATGTTCAGTGCTATATCTCTAGCTAATCGTAGGCTTACAAAAGGAGAAAATGTTATATTGTCGTGATAGGCTGCTCATAATCTGCTCACAATACACTTCTATTCTATTCCCATAGTTGACTCTTACGACAACCAAGTGGAAAGGGGCCTATTGTAAACTGACACCTTAAAAGCTCGTATAAGCACGAAATAGGGATGACGACTAAGATTTTTTTAGAATGCCATTCGTACCAGTTTTTGGAGAGAAACAAATGTTTGTATTGGAGCAACTACAATTAAAGAATATAAATACCCAAAAATCTGAGACAAAGAATCAAATCTAAGTATTTATTTATCTATATAAGTATGTTTATCTTCGTCTAGTACCCATAGTACAAGCTTTGCTTAGTTTGGGACTAGGTCGGTTTGTGTAAGATTGTCCACAAATATTATCAATATTAATATTAAAGATGGACATCGCTGGCGGCAGCCCAAAACGCTTTATAGGCACTAATTGACACACATGTATGACTTCACAACTGCTATTTGTATTTATCTTATCTTATCTTATCTAGGTGAGGGCCCTTTAGGATGCACTTCGACCCAGTGGGATCTTTTGTGCATTTGCCCTCTCCTTTATACCTGCTCCCAGGCTTGTATTTACTAATCATTGTATGGAAAATCAAGTAAATTGCTGTTTCGGTCGCGAAATACGGCGTTTAGGTACATAGTTGTGATACAATTTTATTTATATAAAAGCGTAAGGATTCTATTGGTTTAAATTTACTCTTGGACAATAAAAAAAATGCATATTTATTCGCTGGATGCGGGTGGCGCAGGACCGGTCATTTTGGCACTCTTTGGGGGAGGCCTATATCCACGATACTACCACTATATGGACGTTTTTCGGCTGATATGATGATGATGATATTTATTCTAAACTTTCAAGGTCCATATCTTTTTATGATTTTAATTATATTTTATAATTTTATACTTTATTACAATAGTTTGATGGTTTACTATCCATTTAGCAACACTGCGTTATCTCATGTCTATTATGGCTTCGAAATTTGTGCGAAAGCGCGACTATATACTAGGAGTATTATAGCTCCAAGTGTGACGGTTTTAGTCAAAGTTCGCGAGCAACTCAGCCACTAGCACGTTGATGTCTTTTGTACTCACGACTTCCCCACTACATAAATCATATCATGAATATGTGACAACGTGAATTATAGTTATTGATGACATCTTTACATATACTGAGGCATGTAACTGGACATCCATGTTGATAAATTTGATGCAATTTTGAGAAAATTTGTACGGGATGCGCGCATAATATATTGTATGTGATCGTCATAGTAAAGTTTTTTGCCCGACTACGGCATAGCTGAAAGGAAGGGATATGTTTTAGCAGTCTATGTTTGTATTTGTGTATGTTCCACTGTAGCGTTTAAAATACTGAACCGATTTTGATAGATGGCGTGTCAATCGATTCAAAATTATACCTTTTGTATAAAAAATAAAAACATGTTGGCTGCATACAAATAAGCGACTGACTTTGACTGAAATATTTTGTTATCATAGCGTGTTGGGTACCAAATGAAAGAGGAGAAAATTTCGAGTTCAAATATCATCATCATCATCATCATATCAGCCGAAAGACGTCCACTGCTGGACATAGGCCTCCCCCAAAGAGTGCCAAAATGACCGGTCCTGCGCCACCCGCATCCAGCGGACTCCCGCGACCTTTACCAGGTCATCAGTCCACCTTGTGGGGGGCCTACCCACGCCTCGCCTTCCGGTACGTGGTCGCCACTCGAGAACCTATCTGCCCCAACGGCCATCGGTTCTACGTGCAATATGCCAATGTGAGTTCAAATATCTAAAAGTATTATTCCTACTTTTCCGTAGTCGGGATATAGTTCTTTAAACTTTTTATGCTTGTTGACTGAATATTTGAATAATCCGAATCGCTAAACTTAAGTGGCAGTGAGCGGGGCACATTGCACGTAAAACCGATGGCCGTTGGGGCGGAAAGGTTCACGAGTGGCGACCACGTACCGGAAGGTGCGGCGTGGGTAGGCCCCCCACAAGGTTGACTGATGACCTGGTAAAGGTCGCGGGCGTCCGGTGGATGCGGGTGGCGCAGGACCGGCTATTGTGGCACTCTTTGAGGGAGGCCTATGTCCAGCAGTGGACGTCTTTCGGCTGATATGATGATGATGATCCACCGTTTGACATCCACGTGTGTGACAGTGTGCACAAAAATGAGAATCGCCCACTAAGTTTTGGTGTTAGTAGTCCCGCCTCCGAGTAATTTTATTAGTACTTTACTTATCTGATGATGACCACGCATTACTTTTAACTGAGAAAACTTCACAGATTGTGGGTGCATCTGCTTGCTTTTTTGTGTAATCATTAATTTTGAGGACATGCCCGATTTTTCTGTGCTAACTTTAGTATTGATCTTTAAGTGCAGTTAAACTGGTTTTTGATTATTGTGATGCATAAAATTACTCTTATGTGTGAGTACATACATTTCAAAATATCATGAAGATTATTTTGTCTTATATATTTATATTAGCTAACTAATGTTACCTAATTAGTTTAATGAATTGCGTTGTGTTTTTAATAACATCAAATCCTATCGGACAAAATTTTATAACCGTGTATGACACATGTCAAAAACAAAATACATTAAGTCATAAACAGATGAATTGGTGGATATATGGCGAATTTAGATGAACTCAAGTCTGTATCTCCAAATAATATTAGGCAGTGCACATTAAAATAAATGTTCAGTGCTATATCTCTAGCTAATCGTAGGCTTACAAAAGGAGAAAATGTTATATTGTCGTGATAGGCTGCTCATAATCTGCTCACAATACACTTCTATTCTATTCCCATAGTTGACTCTTACGACAACCAAGTGGAAAGGGGCCTATTGTAAACTGACACCTTAAAAGCTCGTATAAGCACGAAATAGGGATGACGACTAAGATTTTTTTAGAATGCCATTCGTACCAGTTTTTGGAGAGAAACAAATGTTTGTATTGGAGCAACTACAATTAAAGAATATAAATATAGTTGTTATTTTCTAAGCCGTCCGTTCCGCACTAAAGAACGCCGCACTGCAGAACGGACGGCTTAGAAAATAACAACCATACCCAAAAATCTGAGACAAAGAATCTAATCTAAGTATTTATTTATGTATATCTTCGTCTAGTACCCATAGTACAAGCTTTGCTTAGTTTGGGACTAGGTCGGTTTGTGTAAGATTGTCCACAAATATTATCAATATTAATATTAAAGATGGACCTCGCTGGCGGCAGCCCAAAACGCTTTATAGGTACTAATTGACACACATGTATGACTTCACAACTGCTATTTGTATTTACTAATCATTGTATGGAAAGTCAAGTAAACTGCTGTTTCGGTCGCGAAATACGGCGTTTAAGTACATAGTTGTCATACAATTTTATTTCTATAAAAGCGTAAGGATTCTATTGGTTTAAATTTACTCTTGGACAATAAAAAAAATGCATATTTATTCGCTGGATGCGGGTGGCGCAGGACCGGTCATTTTGGCACTCTTTGGGGGAGGCCTATATCCACGATACTACCACTATATGGACGTCTTTCGGCTGATATGATGATGATGATGATGATATTTATTCTAAACTTTCAAGGTCCATATCTTTTTTACAATATTTTATACTTTATTACAATAGTTTGATGGTTTACTATCCATTTAGCAACACTGCGTTATCTCATGTCTATTATGGCTTCGAAATTTGTGCGAAAGCGCGACTATATACTGGGAGTATTATAGCTCCAAGTGTGACGGTTTTAGCCAAAGTTCGATAGCACGTTGATGTCTTTTGTACTCACGACTTCCCCACTACATAAATCATATCATGAATATGTGACAACGTGAATTATAGTTATTGATGACATCTTTACATAAGTATATACATATACTTGAGGCATGTAACTGGACATCCATGTTGATAAATTTGATGCAATTTTGAGAAAATTTGTACGGGATGCGCGCATAATATATTGTATGTGATCGTCATAGTAAAGTTTTTTGCCCGACTACGGCATAGCTGAAAGGAAGGGATATGTTTTAGCAGTCTATGTTTGTATTTGTGTATGTTCCACTGTAGCGTTTAAAATACTGAACCGATTTTGATAGATGGCGTGTCAATCGATTCAAAATTATACCTTTTGTATAAAACATAAAAACATGTTGGCTGCATACAAATAAGTGACTGACTTTGACTGAAATATTTTGCTATCATAGCGTGTTGGGTACCAAATGAAAGAGGAGAATATTTCGAGTTCAAATATCATCATCATCATCATCATATCAGCCGAAAGACGTCCACTGCTGGACATAGGCCTCCCCCAAAGAGTGCCAAAATGACCGGTCCTGCGCCACCCGTATCCAGCGGACTCCCGCGACCTTTACCAGGTCATCAGTCCACCTTGTGGGGGGCCTACCCACGCCTCGCCTTCCGGTACGTGTTCGCCACTCGAGAACCTATCTGCCCCAACGGCCATCGGTTCTACGTGCAATATGCCAATGTGAGTTCAAATATCTAAAAGTATTATTCCTACTTTTCCGTAGTCGGGATATAGTTCTTTAAACTTTTTATGCTTGTTGACTGAATATTTGAATAATCCTGGAACATATTCTGTCAAGCCAGGTTCTAATTATTATTTATTAGGCCGTAATGGATGCGGATGGCGCAGGACCAGTAACTGAGGGACTCTTTGGGGGAGGCTTATGTCCAGCAGTGAACGTGTTTCGGCTGATATGATGACGATGATGAGGCCATTTAGCGAGAGTTCGTTCTATTAACGATATTTAACCGACTTTGTCAGTTTGGATGTATTTTTTAACCGACTTCAAAAAAAAGGAGGAGGTACTCAATTCGGTTGTATTTTTTTATTTTTATTTGTGATTTGTAACATTCTTTTTTTTAATTGAAAGTATATGCTTCCAGGTTGGTCCCATTGTTTTCAAAACTCCAGTTAAATGATGGGAACCATGAGGAATTGAGGGAACTCCTCAAATATATAAGGCACGCGTGTAGTAATTTCGGTGTTTTCTATTATAAATCGTGTATTTACATTCGGAAATCATAAATTTGGTGAATTGGAAGTGATGATGAAGACCACAGATGGCTTGTGGAACTTGTCAATGATGTACTTCAAACTATAAAAGTACGTCACCGATTCTGATATCATTCAGTTGGAATAGCAAACAAATAAGTGCCAAAGGTGATTCTGAGATCCTTGAGGAATTGACGGAAGTTCTCAAATATTATCGGCCCACATACAGCGATTTGGTTTTTTTCTTTAATAATCAACGTATTTGCTTTTGGAAATCAGTTAATGTGGTAAATTGGAAAATAAATATGGAAATGTTCATGTGGCTTGGCGGACTACTGAATTGAAGTCGGTTAAAACTTTGTTTTTAAAGTAAATTATTTATATGACTTCACAATGATATTTTAACATTTACGGATACTACTGGGCATTGTGTCTGTAATTTGTTATGTTGGTGAAAAATTACAGATTTTTCAGTGATATCGCAACACAAGCTCTCCTTGGCCTCTGTATGCTAGCAGTGGCGGCTCGAGAATATTTTCGATGGGCAACCCGGAACAAAAAAGTTATGAAAGAGTTTATATTATAATAACTTATTTTTGTCTGTATTTTTACCTGTGTCTAGTGTACAATAAAGTTATTTACATACAGACATACTGTAGTCTTGCCTGAAAATACATTATATGCAAGCCGGTGGGAATCGGCTTGTATGGGCGCTCCGCCACTGGTATGTAGGCCAGACGGAAAAATATCCTTTTAAGTTTTATAAATAACGTTTGTCTACGAGTACACGTTGGCAGCTATCATCTCGTGTTCACATTAATCGCTCCTCAAAATTGCATTCTAAGTCAAAATGAAGTACAAGCAAAACACTAAGTAAGAGCTAGTCAGGCCAGAGTTATCGCCACAATTTGCCCTTCAAATTATTAAACAATAAATCTAAAACAATGCCGGCCGTCACTCCGCCCCCTAACACATAATAAGAGGGTCGTGTTCGGTAAACTTTATTGCTATCGCTATTTACAATGAGTTGAGTATCACTTATGATATCGTATTTGACTAATTTGTATTTTATCTTTTATTGAACCATAACAAGGATTACACAGCATAATTTAAGAAAAAAATGTTCTAGGCTACCCTATAACAGTTTCGGCTACAGAATAATACCAGTTCTTTTTTCCTCAAACTGTATTATCACTATCAGCAAGGATCGGACAAACATAACCCTGTTACCTATAGCAGAGACTTCTTAAGTTTTATTGTTAATAAAAAACATTATTAGGTATTTTATCGATTTATTGAAAATGAAAATGAAAATGAAAATGAAAATGTTTTATTTCATAGATTGCTAGGTTACATTGAAAATAAGGTTGGGTCTTCCTAGTAGGTAAAAAATACCTGTGTCAGGAAGACCCGCTCCTCCATAAAAAAGCAGTTAATGTTAATTTCTTATATGTAGGTAAATATTTATAACATAAAATAAAAACAAAGACGAATTAGGTATCACAGGCATAGTGTCGTGACCCTAAAGTTGAGTGTGTGTGTGTGTGTGTGTGTGTGTGCGTGTGTGTGTGTGTGTGTGTGTATGTGTGTGTGTGTGTGTGTGTGTGTGTGCGCGCCTGTGTGTGCGCTTGTGAGTGTGTGTGTTAGTGTGTGCGTGCGTGTGTGTTAGTGTGTGCGTGCGTGTGTGTTGTTTGATAAAGTAGGTATATATTATATATAACATTTTCCATTTTGTTATGTTTTACTAACTATAGAATTAAATTTAGATTAATACAAGATTAAGTAACAGTTCAGTATCTTCATAACTTAGCATCTTTAACCATTCCGTTAGAGACCTCTTACAATTATATTTCTTTTGTTGATAGATATTAATTTTAACATTTATTTTATTATAAAGGTATGCTGCACGTGTCTTATACTGCCTTTTAGCAAACAAAGATCTATATGTTGTAAGTGGGGCAACGGTGTTTTTACGTCTTCTAGTTAGAAGCGTTGGATTAAATTTTAGTGTTTTATGTAACTTTAATGTTGTATGGAGGATATACAGTTTTCGCATTGATAATTGGTCACTAATTTTATACAGTTCATTTGTGGGAAATCTGTATGGCCTCAAGTACATTACCTTTAACAGACACCGTTGCCCTCTTTCAACCTCCAAGAATTTGGATTTAGTTGCTCCACCCCAGACGGTGATACAGTAGGTCATGATGGATTCCGCTAACGATACATATAGTTGGTTAAGTAGTGTCTTGTTTGCAATATGTCGAAGAATTTTAAAGATCCATACCAATTTTCGAATTCTACCATTTACAAATTCAATATGCTGATGCCAAGATAGGCGCTGGTCTAAGATGACACCAAGGTATTTAGTGGAACTAGCCCTCTCAATGTCCTTACAGTTACATAGAAGGCGATCAGTAAGTGAACAGGTGTGTATTTTGAGGTTTAGGTTAGTCTGTGGTTGAGTGCTATTGTACTTGGTAAAACAAATGTAGTTCGTTTTTTTAACGTTTAAAGTGAGGAGGTTGGATTTTAGCCACGAGGATACCCTACCAAGACCCACATTTGCATTCACGAACACCGACTCCCAGGAATCACCCTCAAAGACGATGACAGTGTCATCAGCATAAGACTGGATATTACCGTGGTTTACATTTAGGTTAATTAGATCGTTGATGTAGATTAAAAATAACGTGGGCCCCAAGATACTTCCCTGGGGGACGCCAAAAGTGATGTCAACTTCATTGCTTATGTGGTCTCCCAACTTAGTTTTTTGAGTGCGACCATGTAGATAGTCACTTAGCAATCTCAGTGGGAGTCCCCTAATACCAACGCACTCCATCTTGCGTACGAGTGTGGGGAGAGAGACGGTGTCAAAGGCCTTTTTTAAATCGAGAAACACAGCTAAGCATTTTTTTCCACTTTCTATTTTGTCTATAATTAGGTTTGTGAGTGAAAGAATCGCGTCCTCAGTGGATCTAGATCGCCGAAAGCCAAACTGGAAGTCAGAAATGATGTTAAATTTATCTAAATATGCTATTAGTCTATTATTTATTAGTTTTTCAATTATTTTAGAAATAGCTGGCAGTACTGATATTGGTCTGTAGTTGTTGACGTCGTCTCTCTCACCACTCTTGTACACAGGAGTGTGAATAGTTAAGTGGGCCGGGGAACATTCCTGTGCTGAAGCAAAGATTAGCTAAGTGGCTAATAACAGGAGCAACATGGTTTTTTAGCAGTTTGAGAAATTTGGTTGGTATGTTGTCCCATCCAGGGGCACTTTCCGTTCTTAGGCTCATGACGATGGCACCCACTTCCTGAGGGTCAGTGTCCAGGAGAACAAAGGATGAAGTCGTCCAATGGGGCTGGTCATCGTCGTTCGAATTATCAGCTGAATAATTTGAGTTGTTAATATTCTCGGCCAGTGTTTTTCCGATCTCCGCAAAAAAGTTGTTGACATTATTAACAGAAATAGTTGGTGATGGATTACTATTAAGTAATTCAGTATTTTTAATTTTTGTAGATTTGTAGTGTGTAATCTTTTTAATAGTTTTCCAGAGTGTTTTTGAGTTTTTAGCTGAGTTAGTCAATTGATCCCTTTCATATTTGCGTTTTAGTTTTTTGATCAAGTTATTGCAGAAGTTACGGTATCTCTTAAACGTGACCTTCAAAATCTCATTATGAGGTTCCGAGCGAACTTTCAGTTGTAATCTATTGCGGTTTTTAATGCAGCGCAGAATACCAGGGGTAATCCACGGCTTAATAACGCGCTGGCTTCTTGGTATTAGTTTGGTCGTTTTACTCTCTTCAAGAGATTGGTTCAATCTATTAATCAGCTGTTGTACAACGTAGTAAGGGTCGTTACATAGAAGTAGAATCTCGATGTTTTTACTTATGAGATTTTGAATGGCTTTGTCATAATTGATAGTTACAGTATTCCTAGGAGCATAGTCAGTCAAAGTATCAGTCGTTAAGGCTAGGAATATAGTAAGGTGGTCAGTTACCGAGGTGTTGAGAATAGCGATGTGAGCAGTAGTTTTTTCAGCTTCTATTTTTAGCATAAAGTGGTCTAGACAGTTTGCTAGTCTGGTAGGTATGGAGTGCCCAGGTAGGATACCATGTGAAGAGAGCATATTAAGGTAGTATTGTCTATTTAAGTTTTCATGAGTTTATTATACTATAATTTATATGTATACGACAATTTTATTAATGATTGACATTCCGGAGTCTGTGTTCGAGAAAAAATCACTTTCGCCAATAAAAACGAAAGAGCAAATTTTATTCCAACTACACTTACTAGATATTTTGTGTAAACGTGTTAATAAATAAATAATATAAAATATATAATATCGTAACATCATAAGGAAGTCTCGGCTGTACGGAGCAGGGTTATGTTTTGAAAATGACGGGCGTTTGTTCGATCCTTGATTGTTAGCATAGTTTGAAGTGCATCATATTAAAAAAACCGGCCGAGTGCGAGTCAGACTCGCGCACGAAGGGTTCCGTACCATTATAAATAAAAATATTTATTATACTTTGTTTTTAGTATTTGTTGTTATAGCGGCAACATAAATATCATCTGTGAAAATTTCAACTGGAACTATCACGGTATCAGTGAGATACAGCCTGGTGACAGACAGACGGACGGACGGACGGACAGCGAAGTCTTAGTAATAGGGTCCCGTTTTACTCTTTGAGTACGGAACCCTAAAAATGAATAGTCTTCAAGAAAACGCTCTGGTTCAATGATCGCAATTTCCTCGTTATGTCAATTGATAATCGTATTCTAAAAGCCATAGTTAAACGTAATGGGGCATGGAACAGAGCAGCCTGGGTTGATTAAAACGGCGGGTCAAGCGGTTGATCCCGGTACACGCGTTGTGGACGGACGTGGGTTCGAAGCCGGCGTAGTCGGAGAACATTCATTACAGAAAGGATATCAAATAGGATATTTCTAATCAGCCTATATAATATCGTCCCACTGAAGGAGCCCGGGGTCCGCTTTGACACCTAATCGCAAGATTTGGCATAGGCACTAGTTTTACGAAAGCGACTGCCATCTGACCATCCAACCCAGAGGGAAGAGATTAGAACGGTTTCATCACGATGTGTGTTGCTACCGTAGCTTTATATAGGCTGATTTATTTATAAATAGGATGTTTGGGATTATGTGACACCAGCTGTCTGTGCTCCGTCTGAGTATTAAGAGTAGTAAGAATGCAAGCTAATTCGCGGGATGAAATATAGCCTAGGTATGTCCATCTCGAAAGTTCATTCTATACACTAGTATAAGATTTTTTAAATTGGATTAGTAGTTCCTGCGATTACCCCCTAAAGTCGCCGTCAATGGACTTTGCTAACTAATGTAAACAAACCGCCATACTGAAATTGACATTAAATGTTAATTTCAATACATTGTTTGTTTACATAGTTAGCAAAGTGCATTGACGGCGACTTTACATACAAACTTTCAAAGCTTGCACACTCATAAACTGTTTCTCTTAATAAATATTATGAGTATAGATGTAAATTACACTAACCATGGCGCACTGATGGCGTGCCCCTTATGTCCACACTCTTGCTCGGAACACGACCTGAGGGACGCGACTGCCAGAGCTGTCCACACCGCGCTGCCCATTGGGCATCTCTACTTTCTGACTTTTCGGAAGCTAGTTAAGTTATCATTTTTTTGATCTCTGAAATTTTGTTGGATTGTGTCACTAGTTAACCATTTAATAGATAATATATCTATTACATAGAAAAAATCGGTTAATTATAATTTATTTCCAAATTTGTCATTTTTAACCGACTTCAAAAAAGGAGGAGGTTATATGTTCCACTGTATGTATTTTTTTATTTTATGTATGTTCGCCGATTTCTCCGTCAATTGTAGACCGATTTCCAAAATTCTTTTTTTATTCGAAAGAGTATACTCCTGAGGTGGTCCCATTGTCACCAAGTCATGATCTGATGATGGGATCCCAGGGAAATTGAGGGCAACCCTCAAATTTTATAGGCACGCGTGTAGTGATTTCGGTATTTTCTATTATAACCCGTGTATTTACCCTCGGAAATCGTAATTTTGGTGAAGTGGAACTGATGATGAATACCACAGATGACTTATGGAACTCCTCAAAGATGTAAAGTACGTCAATGATTCTGACATGATTCCGTTGAAGTAGCAACTACTGAATTGTTAATTCTGAGATCCTTGAGGAATTGACGGAACTCCTCAAATATTATCAGCCCACATATAGCCAAGGCGCTTTTTTCTGTAATAATCAACGCATTTGCTCTCGGAAAGCAGTTCATGTGGTAATTTCGTTGTAGAATTTGGCAACATTATGGCCATCTTGTGCGGTAAATGGCTCGAAATGCTATCGCCGGAGGTTGAACCTTATTAAAGTCAAATCAGTCTCCGGATAACGAGACTAACGAGTCGTTCAATTACTGTGAAATTTCGAAACGATAAAAAGAGAAGTTATCAAATCTTCAGATTTTTAAGAAGACGATGTGTTCTATTGCCCACATAGACCGCCGGTATGTTGTTCTAAGGCGTACCCAATAAATATATAAGCGACCCCGGGGTCGCATTATACTCGTATCCCGACAATCCCGAGATTTTAACTCTTAGTGTGTTTATATATATTAGTTTAAGTTAATAAAGTTGTATTTTTTGTTCCCAAATAAAATAAAATAAAAATATATGTTTAGCTAATTATAATTATATAAGAAAATTATTAATCTTCCGCTGTGCCTAATAAATTAGGTCAGGCAACGAAAACGTATAGAGGGAAATGCTTGGAACACAAATTTTGACTTCGTAACTTTTTGTGGACTAGTTAGGAGATGCACATATCAAAAGTCCTGGCCCGTAGCCCATTTTTCGGTTTATCGCTTATATCTCTAAAACTATGCGTGCTAGCTACATGGCTACTTATACAAAATGAAAACTGATTAAATTTGCTACAATAGTACATTGTGATACAAGTGAGGTATGTTGATCATCACATTAGAGGCGGAATCACGCGCGCGCGAACCGCAGGTGAGCGTGATAAGAGAGCCGAGGGTGTAATTATCAAAGCTCACGCGTTTCATACGACGTTTTTCAACACATTTGAAGGGAAAAAAATATTTTTCATAAAATGAAAATGTTACTGGCTCCTAAGTTGTTACCTTTAGTTATTGATGACAACTGGTTTTTACTCACATATTTGTACATCTCCAAGAATGTACAGTGGCGTCAATTCTATTTATCACTTTTCTATTCACCACGAGTCAACATTTTTAATAATAACCAAATACGCATCATCAATGTTTATAAATATTTGTGAAATTACCTATAATAATGGCGCGCAACAATTTTTTTCGTGAAGTTCGCGCAGTGCGCCTGCTGCGAGGCTTAGATGAAATCTCTAAACAGCCAATACAAAATAAAATAAATATTTTCTCTATAAATATAAATTCTTAATAAATATTCAATATAAATTCATGTAAAATGTTATCAAAGGTAAATAGTTTTACTAAATGAAACGTTTCTATATCGTATCATATCCAAGAAGAAATAATCAATTAATTGACAAGAAGGATTTAATCTGTTTAGTCGAGGAAGAATCCATTTGCCGAGAATTAAAAACAAACCTGTATAACCCGGTCAATTTAAGAATGCGCCGAGTCCATACATACACCTTGCTGCAAGGTGCCGTGCCGACGTGTCTAAATCGGGATATAAACATAAAACACGAGTGTCGTAATGTTATAAAACACGCGTGTTTAATACCCAGGATTATGAGCCTGAAAGCGGCACAATAAGAGGCACGTTACGAACAAATGTGTTGAAAAATGTATTCCGTCAAGTTTTTCGATATCTTGTATAGTTTTCGAGATATCTGCTGTTTAAAGTCTGTAATTTTGGAAAACAAAATGTACATTCTTCGTCTTTGACGGCTATTCCTCATCAACCTCAAGCACGAAAGTAGCAGGGCATCAAAGGCTATAGACTCCATTTCATCAAAGACACCGAGATAAACGTCAAACAAAATCTTCTTGTTTGACGTTTATCTCGGTGTCTTTCGGCCCCACACACCGAATACGCTCTATATTAAACGGGCTTATACTATGACGTCACAACTCACATTCTCGGCGCGTTTACTATGGAGTAAGTCATTCATTAATTTGCAATTATCTCCACAAAATTTGCGTTTAAGTCTGTACTTGTCGTACAAAATATCATTTCTTATTAAATATTCTGTCTAACTGTTATGTAATATTATAGAAAAAAAATTTTTTTTTGTCTTTTTAACATGAGTTAAAACTAATACAATCGCTTTTTTATTATAAATTATGTATGTATGATATTTCTACGTCTATCGGCATCGATTGAGTGCAATTTATTCAAAATTAAAGTCCTATGCAAGTTCCCTATTGAAAAAAACTCATTTCGTCCTTTGAATTTTTCTTCTAACCATATAGGTATTTGCTAGGAACATCAGTCAACAAGGCTAAAGTATGGACCTTTATTATTGTTTGTCAAACGAAGGGCCATTATGACTCACGTTCAGTAATTTACCTATTTTTGCACATAAGTTTAAACATTCATTTATTGACTGCATCGTCTATTAATTGTTAATGGCCATCCATACAATAAATTATGCGATCGACGTGAAAATAAAACAATAAATACATCCTCCCAGGAACATAAAAATGGCTTTAATCGTTTTAAAATAACTTTGAATTGCTATAAGTATAAATGATTGGAAAACGATGGGGACAGGTGAGAACTTAAGAAGGCTAGAATATCAATAATATAATAAAAATACATACCTTGTCGAAATTATACTTCGACTGGTTTTTACCCAAACGAATATTTATTGAAAGAGCGAGCGAAGCAAACGCAATTCTCCGTTTCGCCTGGGCAATTTTTTTTTTCGTATGTGTGGCGTCTGTCCGGCTGTTTTTCTCTATAGGTCGCATTTCTCAACCGATTCTACCGAAATTTTATTTTAATTTGAATATCGAAATACTGAAGCGAAATACAACAGCCTGCTCACAATATTTTACAAGATGTCGGGCGATTAAAGCTTGAATCATAGAGTGGCCACATAGTGGGAAGTCATTTTATTTGCTTTGAAAAATCACTTTGCGTGACTAATCACACAAGGTGATTTTTCGAAGCATGCGAAATCGAAATGCGAGTAACCATAGCTACAACTCGTCGGAAATATCTGCGAACCTCGCTTCGCCAAATCCCAAGCTGTCAGATTTTTCTGGTGGTCACCTTGCCGGCCTCTATAAGAGGCCATCAAAATCTCACCCCCACCATTGATGGGGTCGTATAGAGGCCGGCAAGGTGACCACCAGAAAAATCTGATAGCTTGGGATTTGGCGAAGCGAGGTTCGCAGATATTTCCGACGAGTTGTAGCTATGGTTACTCACATTTCGACTATTCTTACTACGCCAATTTGTGTGATTGGTCGCGATAACAGAACTCTACCAGAAAGCCTAATTGAACTACAGAGTTGAGTTGCGTTTGAGTTGTACAGCTCACAGAGCCACAAGTTTAATCAGGTACTTTTATTAAATCTGACAACACAACAACAACAACTCGATTGTCTAGATTGTCGCGAATGCAACTTGCGTTTGACTGTTTAACGTTTGAATTAACCTTGACATGACTATCGATTACATATATGTACTTATAACCACAAACTGCCTCAAGCTATGTCACCAGTGACCTTTGCTATATGTAGGCGCACTGGACGTGTACCTAAACTCATATATGACATAGTTTTATGTTTTGTTGCATGGGACGTGAGGTTTTGCTGTTTGATACCAGCTAACTCAGCTCTCTCTCAACATTTAATGATACTCGTAGTAATGTCGTCAGCAAATGTTGCTTTTGAAGAGTAGGCATGAGTAGAAAATATCCTACTACACCCGCGCCTATAAAATTTAAGGTTTAATAATTGTATTTAAAGGCTAATCTGTCACTGTTCGTCTTTTTAATCTTTTTTTTCTTCTTCTAAATATATATTATTTCCGTGTCCTTTTTCACGCATTCCTATACGTTAAATGCATTTACGCGTTCCTCCATAGCCTTGATATACCCCTAATAGATCATGATCATGAGTTCCCATCGCCTTTTTCTCATCTCCCAGATAGTAACCCTGACTTGATGACTTGACTTTGGCGTATATTTAATGAATTTGGGTGTCGATCCCAGCTCATCATTCAGTTTCACTAATGTCAAGTTAAAATAAATGAATTACTATAAATATATACATAAAAAATAGACATGTTTATGTAGAACTGATTTCACCGTGGGCGCCGGCGTCGTGACTAATGGTGCTTAACTCGAAACTGGCGCCAATCCTTCACTTGACCACTAAAGTGACGCACGTGACAATCGCTGACCATCGCATTTTGAACCCAAATTAGGCCTCGTAAGGTTTTGAAATTAATTGAACAAATCGTATGTGAAGAGTCATTTTTTTGCCGTGCGTAAGTACCTACTCTTGTTTGTATTGTTTGGTATGATTCACACTTTTAATTTGTGCGGAAGTAGTTACAGTTGCCTAAAATAAGACACCATATAAAGAAAATGCAAATAAACACAGACTTTCGGGGAACTGTTGGAGATTCTTTGCCTGTAATTATTAAAATTCTGAATTGATTCCTTCTGTTTGGAGTAAGGCAGGCAAATAATAAATGTTTAGAAAGAAAATACAAAAGGTACCAGGAGGTTTCCTTTTCTCAAAACGAATAGTAACTTATGCTCACAATAATACTTAAACATTCATTAATAATGATCATCAAAATAACATGACCTTTAAATGGAATATTGAAAATTATTTTTGCATCTTAATTTTTGTATTATATGTATATTCTTACCGCTTCGTTGACAACAATTTATTTTTATTTATTTTATTTTATTTTATTGTATTTATTTATTTATTTTATTTAGAGACATCCTGTATACTCCTGTTATGTATTTAATATTAAATTAATCCACACGTTCAGATTTTGTTTCATGAGATCCTTATCAAGTGAGTTACGATAACGATTTCTATCGCCTTAACGTCAGATCTCAAAATCATATCAATATGTGATCTCATCAATAAATATGTCAACCGTTCTTCAATCTGAAATAAAGTGACCAGGAAAACAATAGCATAATTTGACGCCGCATCGAAATATTGAAGGAATAATAATAGAGATCTAAGGGAGCCTCCTGAGAGCTGATCGGAGATAAGCCGCTCAGATCATCAACACAGATAAACACAGATTTGAAAGTATAAAATGTTTGGACAGCTCTCGTATGGAATCTTTCACGTTCACAACGCACGAATATGACGCGTTACTATTTTGCTGTTATCATTATAAAATCAACTCTGTTCTTTGCGGGGAAGAGTAGAAAGTCATCTGTGCCCCTTTAGGTTTAATGTTAACCCGTGCACTTAACTTCCCGTTAAAGAAAAGTGCATCTTAAACGAGGCATGTTAAGAAAGAAACTTGATCGATCTGGATTCTTATCGAGTTCCATCGGCGGCATTGATCGATAGTATTTTTTGCGAACTCTTTATTTATAAAACAATCGAATGTCGTTGCAATAAATGTGGGCTCCTACTACAGTCGCGGTGACATTTTTACGGAAAGAAAGCAAAAAATTAATCGCATCTTGGCTGACTTTTTGCAGTCGCGATGTTTTTATGTTTCCAAGTAATTGATATCGTTGTTAGTTAAAAAGAAGTACTAAAATGTAATTAAAAAAAGGATCTGTGCGTAAATTCGTGTCGTGTTGGCGAGGGCCCTAACAAGGGAGCGAGAAGGCATCGAATTCGCGTGGTACTGTTTCAAGTTGTGTAATGTTAGGAATGCGCGGTTGTCGTAGGTAATTGTCATTTCATTATAGAAGTATTCGAGCGCAAATGCCAGCAGTATTTGGCTTTTTTGGCGGCCGAAATTATCGATAATCGAACCGGTCGATTCCAATCGATTTGGAAAAGTTTTTCGCGGCCTTATTGTTGTCTGAGCGGACGATCACCCTTAAAAGTTCAAAGCGAATATAATGTACGTTAAAATGCTTACTAATTGAAGGGGTTATTTTTTATAATTGGCCGCTCATTTAAGCCTTCAAGTGAACTAATTATTAAAAGCTCGTTATCATTCCCAAAGAAAATGTTTAACATTCCCAAAGAAAATGTTTATCATTCGCAAAGAAAATGTTTTTGTATCGATTCAGTTAGTATTTTTTTTACTTAAATGCATTTGCCATCATTTATTTTTTATTGACATAATATGTTAATTTCCAATTTTGAACAATTTCGACGAATCCATCTTATTACGAGTAAAATTGGCTGCTAAAATTGTGTAGAACGAAATTTGGAATGCGCTCAATTACAAAATAATCTGACGTATTTGATATCAGATTCGATGTTTAAAATTACTTGAAAATAGATTAGATAAAAATGGTAGTAGGTACGTATCACTAAATGGATGCATTGGGGTATACAATTATAATTGAACTCGTCATGACGTAATTTGCAGTAATAACACCCCTGAGCTGTATAATAGCGATTATCACCATATAGTTACCAACCTTTCGTAACGTATCAGGACTTGATGCAGCTGTCGGTTTGGTATTTTCCCGATGATGCGCTGTGTTGAGAAGTGAGAGCCTGCTTGTAGCTGTAAACACACACACACACAAATTTAAGAGTTATCCTCTTGTCGGTGGAGTATTATCCATTTCTCTCTGTCGTACGCCAGCCAAATTTACGGATACGACACGACACCAGCTTTTTCCTTTATTTGGTTCATATAACTGCGCCGTGGTCTTCTCATGCCTCTCCTTCGTTCTATCTTTCCTTGCATGAAGGTTTTAAAGAAGTTGTCGTGCCGTATCAAATGCCCAATCATTTTCCCTCTTCTAGTGCTGATAGTGTTCAAGGTCGCTCTCTTCTATTCACCCATTTTCCGCTTTCTAGCTGTAAACACAAAACAAAATAAGCGGCCAAGTGCGAGTTGGACTCGCACATGAAGGGTTCCGTTAAATAAATTGCTTTCTACGATTTATGACGTATTAAAAAAAAACTACTTACTAGATCTCGTTCAAACCAATTTTCGTTGGAAGTTTGCATGGTAATGTACATAATATATTTTTTTTAGTTTTATCATTCTCTTATTTTAGAAGTAATAGAGGGGGGGGGGGACACACACATTTTACCACTTTGTAAGTGTCTCTCGCGCAAACTCTTCAGTTTAGAAAAAAATGATGTTGGAAACCTCAATATCATTTTTGAAGACCTATCCATAGATAGACACGTATAAGATTGATGAAAAAAAAATTTTTGAGTTTCAGTTCTTAGTATGGGGAACCCCAAAATTTATTGTTTTTTTTCTATTTTTGTGTGAAAATCTTAATGCGGTTCACAAAATACATCTACTTACCAAGTTTCAACAGTATAGCTCTTATAGTTTCGGAAAAAAGTGGCTGTTACATACGGACGGACAGACAGACAGACAGACAGACATGACGAATCTATAAGGGTTCTGTTTTTTGCGATTTGGCTACGGAACCCTAAAAATTGTAAAGGGTCGGCAATACGCTTGTTTGCCACCGACGTGACACAAAAAATGATTTATATTCTTAACCAGCTATGATCTACAACCATACCTTAACGTTATATCAGTGCCCCCTCAATCACCCGTGCAATAAACGAGGCTCATGTTTCCATAATACAGTCCAATTGTAATGCAACATTATGACACACGGTCCCCGTAAAAACTATTAAACGATCGATATTGAGTACGTTTTCGATCCGCGGCGAGCGACATTCGTCTTCTATATGACTTCTGTATGACTTTAATAAGTTTTGTATTGATAGAAGCTTCTTGTTCGCTTGTGGAGGACTTTGTCTTGTAGTTTTTGTCCGATAACTTAAACCCGGGAAGCGAAGAGAAGCAGGTTGTTCTGAAATTGATGAAAGGTATTCAGCGGTTACTTTTTACTGAGCATTCACTTCTATATCAAATAGCTTAGATTAAAAGTGAGTTTTTTTTTGTATTAGGTACGTCAATTGTTGTAGATTCTGAAATTATTATTAATGCGAAATTTTGACGAAATTTTCCCTTGGTGTAGCTTCGACATCAGAATAGGACATAGGCTGTAATTTATACGCGTCCGAAGTCGCGTTATTGAACAAGTTTCTTTAGTTTCTTTGATTTTGTGGGGAAAATTATTGCAATTAGGCGGTTGGTCCAAGCTTCAAAAAATTTGAGGACAATGTTACACAAATCGATCTAGGCCCAACAGTAAGGCCAATTAGTCTTATGTCATGGGTACTTAACTGTTATGACGATATTGAAGTATGTAATACATAGTACCTACATATACTTAAATACATAGTAAATATACCACGACAGTGTCAACTAGTCTAAAGTGGTCGTCAATTAAAGATTCTCTGTATCGTATATCTTATATTCTTCTTCTTGGTCGTATCCTATGACTGAGGGACGTGACGTCTATGGGCGACTCTTTCCACCTCTGCTCTCCAGCCCGTTCTATCTTGAGCCTTTTCAACCGACGAAAAAAAAAGGAGGAGGTTCTCAAGTCGACGCGTATTTTTTTTTGATGTATGACCACGCATAACTTTTTACAGAGTAGTTCGATTTTGATAAAGAAGTTGATCCCATATAAATTTGAAAAAAAAAAAACAATTTTAAGGGTAGGAAAATAGGGGATGATTGATTTTTCGTCGGTTAAAACGTTGTTTTTAAAGTAAATTATTTATGGTTTCCTGTAGCGTGGACCCGGTAACTTCTTGGACTTATTATATTGCGGGACCCTAATAAAAGCATGTAAGTCCATACAGCTGAACACACATGTAAATTTACATTTTACAAATGCTGGTTTAACATACCTCATTTCGCGCATAGTTAGATGAGGCTATCCGTCTATTATTTTTCACTTTTCCCTGTTATTACCGTGTTAATCCTTTATTTGCGGCGACCGGCTTGACATTTACTAATGTGAATATTATGCTTAAGGCAACGGTTCCTTTTTAATTGATATAAGCTGTAAAGGTTGTAGCGCTCTGAATGATTTAAGATGCTTTGGTAGATTAATAGACATAAAAAGGCCTACCTTTTAAGTTCAATATTTCAATCAAGCTCAATGCTGCTGTCAAGCAGCGGTCGTGGGTTCGAATCCCGGTGAGTTTTTCTGAACTTATGTACGGAATATTTACCGTTAGCTTTTGGTGAAAAAAAAAACATCGTGAGGAAACCGGTCCAACCCCAATAAGGTCTAGGTCAGATGGCAGTCGCTTTCGTAAAACTAGTGTCTATGCCAAAATCTTGGGTTTAGGTGTCAAAGCGGACCCCGGGCTCCTTTAGGGCATAACCGGGAATAACGCTACGAGGATGATGATTTAAATCAAGCTCAATGCTCAGGAGTATTCAATTACATAATTTGTCACTCAACCATTCAATCAGGTGACAATTATTTTCTTTTTCTACTCCTGTACCGTTATCTGTCATTTATATAGGCTGTAGCTCAAATACAATATTACACCAATAATAAGTCGTCGAAAAACTCTATGCTATATGGCCCAAAAACGTACTGTTTAGCGTACTTTTATGGTTCATACATTTTTCATAAAAGCACTGTTTAGCTTTTTTTAATCGGCCGCTGAATTGCAGTTGTGCCAACTTCATAAACAAATATTTTGAAATAAAAGTATTTGTTTACGATTTAACATTTGTATATTATAAATTATTTGCTACAATAATAATAAATCATCATCTATTATGTGTTAAATTACATGTTTTATAATTTTTTGGTATTATTTATGAAAATAAACAGTTCGAATTCGGCCCGGGTCCGGATTCGGTTTGGTTCGGATGGCAAGTGCAAACAAATTAAAAACAAAACAAATCATAAACAAGAGGTGTCACATTTCCGATTTCCCACCAAAATATATACAGTTCAAAATGAAAAGATGAAAGATGATAAACTATTAGTCCTAATTAGTCCTAAACTATTAAGATTTTATTCGTGTTTGTGAAGACAAAAGTGTACGTTCCTTTTAAAATGGTCGAAAAAATTAATAACTGCACTCCTGAAGAAATTGCGTGAGTAGCAAATGTACGAATAGAAAACTTGCTGCCTGAAAAGTCCAATTATTCTGTAGTCTGCTATTTATTTCAAATTTGTCGTAGAAAAAGTTTTGTATGCAACGGTATATAACTGGTCTAAAAACGCTCGTGGCGTCTTTAATTGCGATGCTCGCCAAGGCTCGCATCGCAACCCACGCCACTCGCATTTTAAGACCCTTCTTATACAACAGTTGCATAAAATACTATTAGATTTACAAACAGAGGGTTTATTTTTGCTTGTCGTTTTCTACCCTAATCGCGCCAATCTGATGTACCAGAACGAGCGCGCGAAACATATTGAATTACGACTGTGATGAAAAAGAATTATCGAATTGAGAGCCAGCGTCTATTCTAATTGCCAGGTCATTTCATTTCATATTTATATTTTATTTATTATAGCACGTCTTTCGTCTAGTTAACCCATTCGTGCCACAGAAAAAAATGCGAGGTGGCACCCCTAACGCCTTGGCCACGACTTCGGTCTTAAGCGACCTGCGTCCAGCGTTTTATCTGTTCATTGCGCGATCGAGACGCGCAACCCACTGTGGTTAGATGGGATCACGCGCAATGAACAGATAAAACGCTGGTCGCAGGTCGCTTAAGACCAAAGTCGTGGCCAGGGGGTAAGCCACGCAAGTCTTTAGACTATTGTTTTTGGACTTCGTATGAAGTCGGTGGGTGGGTGGCAACGGTGACAAACTTGAGTTCAAGTCGGTGGCGGCGAATGGGCTCGCAATTTGTGTGACATTGACAGTGAGAACGTCGGTCGAAATAGTATATGCGAATGATAGTGTAATTGACCGGCGGTGTAAGCCGCGTTCAGTGAATTTGCACCTCAGACTCGGCTCGTTCAGCCAAAGGGACAGGCCTGACAAAGTGCAGATTTTTTCCCAATACACACTTTGAGGCCTCATGACTTTACATAAAACACAAAATTTTCTCCAGAATATAGCATAGTGCATCAACTGGGCAACATACCTAAAGTAGAAGCACTAAGTGCTTTATAACGCGCGTAAAATTGGTTTTATTTTTACACCCGACGTTCAAGCAAATATTAGTACGTCAGCGTAATGGATGGAAGCTCCGAAATTGCTTAATTAATTTCGTTATACAGTTATTTATTTAATGCGGTATCATTTTGGAGGTTCATCAATTAAATTATTTGTATTAATGCGTCGTTTATTATGCGAGCTGGCATGGTAGTTAAATGGGGGATGGTTTATTTGTATGTATACTTCAAGTACAATTACGATAGTAGAGATAATGTAGACAGTGTGACGTCAATTTAAGAATAATGTAGAAACCGGAATCTTAGGACCCCGGGTCATAGGCAGGGAACTTACAATTAGGTGTATGGGTTGTTAGCCCTGTGGCACATGAACGTTTCCAATTTTTTAAGACAGTAAATTCGTAGGCAAATGATGAATAAAAAGGGGTTTAGCTAAAAATGTTAGGTCATTGTAGAAAAAAATCTGTTTTTAGGAGGGCGGCCATTTGTAATAGGTAACTGATAAATATATCTATTTAAAACTAGCTGCCCTCGCGGCTCCGCTCGTTGTTGCAGAGTACAGGCGAAGACGGGATAAAATATAGCTTACCTATATCTATCCCTAAGCTTCATTATATACACACCCGCGCAGCCTGTTCATAGACGCAGCCTTAAAGTGACTGGTATAACAGTAGGTATTATAGAAATCTATAAAAGCTAGAACAAGAAACAAGTCATTACAAAAACAAATTAAGATCTGCGATCTTTTTCCAAAGGCAACGTGTTTTTGTCATCAGACATATGTCGGCTGTGATGATATGTGACAAATGGCTTTAAATAGGCCACTGTGGGATATATTACCGTCGATCTATCCAGCAAAGACGTATGTGTAGTTTGAACCGGAGAGTACATAAGTCGGTTTAGAATGTTGTTGTAGATTAGTGCAACGTCTGATTGAAAGGTAGACCAGATAGATAGGCATATAGACAGAATAGATAGGAAGATAGACACCGGTTGTCGTAGGCTTGTGGATGTGGATGTGCTTTTTACAAAGAACCCTGTAAAAAGTAAGTTACAAAAACTGCAGTGTGTTTTGTCTTCAATTGCGTCGCGGTCATCCTCAAAGGGAATGTGCAAAAAGTCGGAGTGTAAACCGAGGGTTCCGTATCTTTTTGGTATTTACAATATCTGCTTGGATTTATGCCTTTAGGAAAGTTGATCGTAGAAATGATCCTGGTACTTTGAACTACGTTATATGATGATATAAGTATAGACTACGTAGGATGCAATACATTTTTAAGGAGCCTTTGTTTTTTTATATGCATCTATGAGGATAGGCCTGTGCATAACACACACAGTACAGAGGCTGGTGATGATGTATAAATGTTGTGGGTTGTCTTGTTTTATCGGATGTTTCATCATTTAGTGTTACAGAGATGTGGATGAAGGTCAAAATACTTGCTCGCTTTTGTTTACCTTAGTTCACTTTTGTCGACTTGATAAAATCTAACTTGGTAGCTACACCAGAGTGACTGAGTCCCTGTGAGGCTAGTATAAAAATAGTAAACCTCTTATCGTGGAGCTTTCTAAGTCCTGGAATGCACACAGTTAGACCCGTATTTATAACCTAGCCGCCATCCACGCCAGCAGCAAATCAACTTATGACTTACAGTCCAATTTATCTGAAAAACAATCGCTTATCGGCCGTAAGTCAGCTTTCCTCGGCTCTTATTCAATTTGCGCCGGACAAGCGGTAACAATAAACGGGAGCTACACGAGTGAGCACTACCAACCATTACGTATTCCGACCACGATCCTATCTCGACCATACCTGGCTGGAAAATACCACGAAAACATCTTGAACGCTGGATACATTGCGTGCTGGAAACGAATGGTCCTTTATAGTTCAGGAGCGTAGGGTGCAGTGGAAGCGTGACGAGCGATACGGCCGTTGGATGAGCCGGCATGCGCAAGAGTAACAAAAACGCACGCAAACGTCATTTGCTGATAATTGTCGCTCCATGCACCACCGTATCGCCCTAGATAACCCTCCATCGCATTGTCCAGAGATAGCGGCCACAATGCACGGAATATTACTAATTAGGTTCAGTTTATGAGCACAGCCATTGTTGAAAGAATGAGATAGTTATCTCAACGTTGTCTGCAAATGAGATTTGCGATGCTTTGTCGGTTAGGTTGGCGAAATTGTAAAGAGCTTTTGTTTCATCTGAAATATTATCTACGGTAGGAACGAGCTTGTTTGTTTACTGAGACGGTGACAAAGTGAGCCGCTGTGCTGGTTTTTTTTATTGTTGTTGAGATTGCAGCGCTTTTGCACTGACCCCGTTATAAGATGATGCTTTGACGACATGATAAAAGCACTACTATTTTTTTTATGTAAGAATTACATTATTTTTTCATTCCATTGGGCATACAAATTGTGTCTGAAAATTCTTCAAAGTTGGCCACCTTTGGGACTGTCTGCCAAGTACTTCCGGCTATTTCAGGACTGACAGACTTAGTTTTACTCTCTCTGCGATTAAAGGGCTAAATGATGCCACATGTGTCGTAGTGTTGTCACATGACGTAAATATCCTTACCCTTAAAATGTTGACCGGAAGTGAAGGATTTTTCAAACTTTCTGCCAATTTCAGGTGCGATAATTTCTGATTCTTGCTCAGCACAACTTTCTCGACCGTGTGCCATGCATTTTATCGTGTTGTCATGAGACGTAGGTGTATTGGGAGCGGGTTTACGGACTACTAGCCGGATTATTTGTGCTTTTATAGTTATTTAATATCATGGTATTCATTTAACACACAATATTTACAATATATTATTGGATAAAGTCGTCGGTTAGTCGAAGGCCGTCTGTATTGCATGCAGCAAAAAACTGTTAAGTCGTAAAATAACTGCGGGGGTGCGTGCCACTCTCAAAATGAAACAATTAAGTTTCGATTATACGATTACAATGTTCGTTCAAAATCCTAGTTGAACTTGAAAGTCACAAATGTATAATATTGACAAAAATAAAAAAATCTTGAAGCTTCTGGTGACATTTATTAGTTAAGTAGGTAATTTTCTATCTATGTCATTCTAATTGTGTTTCAGCACCTTTTAAGCACTATTACGGCTGACTGAGGAAGATAAATAATGATTAGTTGGTTTTGGTGATTGTTTGAATCACGGCTAGAACAAAATAGTTGAAGAGAATTACGTCAAATTTTAAGTGAAAGCAACGTTACTCGAAAAATATACCACATTCGCGAAATTTGACCGCCCTCGCTAGATAAAATCGCGTTTCGCATTTATTACACAATGAATTGTAGCATTTTATGTTAATAACAATAGTGGGTGGGGATGTCGAAATACTGACTAATCGGGCCGTGGGTTGCCGCCGGAAAAAAATGGCAATTTTAAATTATTCATGCTTCCCACACCGTGAGTCCGAAATCAGTTCTTTACTTTATGCTTCTAGTTTGTTAATTGCTTAATTATGAGTATAATTTTATATTTTATATAGACCCTGCCTACCGATGATATTGATTTTATCTCATTTCAAATAGCATTAGACTTTTAACGGACAAATTTGTCTAAGTTTATTCGTTGTAGGATATCAACGGGAAATGTTGTACTAGTATTATAATTATTTCTATCATTAAGTGCTTTTCAAACATATAGGCCCATCAAATTAGAATTTTACGAATAATTAATTCCCAGAAAGCTGGATATTGTTTTAATACCTTCATTTGGTTGTAAATACGAGTTTGCCCAATCCCAGGAGGTGTGCATACATTTTTGCTCTTTTTTCATGTAGCACAAAAACGGTACTTCGGACAGAAAATGTATTCTAGTCAATATTAAAGAGGGTCAAATTCTGCGTCGAATGAATATCTAAAACTTCAATTTGGGTTCAGTATAGTCGAAATTTTGTCGTTTAGGTGCTAACTTCCATTTTGCGACTTTTCAAGACCGACATATCTTTGAAATAAATATACCTGCTGAAAAACCCATAGAAGAAAATATGTAGAAAATAAAATTTCACATTATGTACATTGACTTTCTTTAATATTGAATAGAATACATTTTCCGTCCGTCGTACTGTTTTTGTGCACATGCAAAAAACTGAAAAAGAGCAAAAATCGCGCGGCTATTTGGGCTCCCAAAAGTTATGCACACCTCCTGGGATGGTGCTAACTCGGATTACATGCATTTAGGACCAAATGAAGGTATTAAAACGATTTCCAGCTTTCTGGGAATTAATTCCTCAAAGCGTTTGTTTTGGATCTAATTTGCTTGGCCTAATATTAGTGTTTTTGTGATTCAAAACGGTTTTCCTTGAAATCGCATCACGATCAACGCAAAATTTTTCTTATCTTATCTTATAGGTATCCACATATGTGTCTGTCACTGGCTTGGCTGGAGACTTGCCTCGAAATGGGTCAATCGACTATTTTTTGTAGCTTGTTGCCGTGGTTTTATCTCCAAGAAAACTCTTTGGAACTATGACTTTCTAAGGTTTAACCCCAGTAAACATGTAGGTACTATCTTTGTGACAATTGGTACTGTCAGCTATCTCCTAAGCATGAATGCAAGCTGCCCATAACTATTATAAAGCTTTTTCTAAGAAAGTCTGTAACTATTGTCTCCTGGCTTTTCGGGATAGAATAATAGCAAGAAAAAGTTGATCGACCCATACATGTACTACGAGAGGATAATATCCTCCTAGCGTTATTCTTGGTTAAATGCTCCCTAAAGGAGAGATTTGGCATAGGCACTTGTTTTACGAACACGCCTGAAAACTAGACCTAACCGTATTGGGATTAGATCGGTTTCCTCCAGAAAAGTTACTGATAAATACGAGTATCAAATGGTATTTGTGCACACGTTTTTGAACATAGGTATACCCAGTGGTACGCCGGTGGTAAAAAACGGGGTTCGAACCGATATGACCTAAAAAAAAACAAAATCAGTAGGTCTCGTCTGCGTTGTTAATGTACACAAATGTTATATTAATTAACGAATTTTCTTAAAATAACATATCAATGTAGGTACCTATTCGAGAGGCCAATAAATCTACTTAAATAATTATCGAAACTTGCTTACGATTATGATTCGACGTCAGCTCTCGCCCACAGCACTTCTTCATTATAATTTATAATTCGCATATTAATAAATAGCTATAATTTTGATAATGAGCTAAATCTCAGTTAAACGCTTCTCTATTTGGGTAGATCTCGTTAGCAGTTTGTTCGGTAACTTTTTGCAAAAAACAAACATATTTATGGAGATAAACTGCTATTTATTCTAAGTTGGCTAATAGAACATTATAATCCGACTGTCAAACAAAACTGAGGGAAGCATATGTTAGCTTTCTCAAAGTCTTGATGTTCTTATTAATGGAAAACTTTATTGAACAAAGTTTCAACTACGATCAATGATGGGTTAGTTTTCTCTTTATTATTGGTAATTTAATATACTCGTATAGAGCACATTTGTTTTTAATTGTTTTATATTTTTATGACTAGTCAATCACATTCGAATAGAGCCCATAGTCTGATTGCTCTCAAACTTTTAATTTCAATCTGTAATTGTTTTTTTTTGTAAGAAATTTTTCAAGGCGTAATATTCGGCTTAATTTAATCTCTTACACTTACTTACAACCTTTAAGAGTAGGCTTAGTAGGAGTACGATAGTTATTTGACTGATGTAATTTCCAATTAGTTAAACATGTGCGGACCTTTATGAAACTACCCGAATCTTGCAAAGCATACATTGATATTGTTTAAAAACCTATTTTGTGTCAATCACAACATACATATTTGTCGTAGTACTACAGCGTCTTTTTGCTACATACGTCATTATGCTGCTACGGACTACGGCGTAGCGCTACGAGCGTAGCGTTGCGGTAAATAGGTTACGAGATTAGTGTTCGAGTCACAAAAATCTCCTTCCTTCAAATTCCGACTTCCTATCTACTTACAACTTTTTCAACTTCAGCGCTTATAACATGACGTTTAAAGATGATGACTTAAGAGTCCCCGGCAAGCTCGGCCGAATTTCACCTTCCCATACAAACGGAGTTTCGTTCTCATTATAAAACTAAGTGTTGGATATTGTAACGAAACTATATATCTAGGTCTGTAATTAGTTTATAAAACAAGTTTTGTATGAAAAACTTAAATTTGCTGTATTTTTTTTACTATGGTATCTGAAGCTACATAAACTAATTACAAACCTGGTAAGTACAATGTTTCAGAGCAAACTAGCTAGTCGTTTTTAAATGAGAGCGTAACTACGTTTGTATGGAGAACCGAGCTTGCCGCGGACTCTTAAATAGTTAATATATTAATAGCAAACGCTTAAAAAGTCATGTTCACGCCCAGTGCCTCCTATGGGGTCAGAGCTTGTCCATATGGTAAAACATTTGTTTTGCTAATCGTCCTTATTTATGACTGATTTTATTAATGTGTGCCATACCATTTTTAATGAACTGTTGAAATTTTGCTGATACATATTTGGTATCGTCTACTTTTTTTCCCCTAATGTTATAAATTAGAAAGTCACATTTAACATTAATGTTTATTTCGTTAGTTTGCAAGTAGAATTTTATGGTTATTTAAAACCAAACATTAGGTAAGAAACCTCTTCCATAAACTGACATTAACGTAGTTCATAGCTAGTTCAATTGACCCAGGTGGGTCGATCACGTAACGCATTGTACGCGCGTCAGGTAGATTTAAATGTCACTTTTTATATGGAAAATTGACGGTTAAATTGTACCGACGTGCGTTCGGAACGTTACGTGATTACCCCTCCGAAGTTTGTCTTGGAAACAAACATACTAAAACATTTAATATTATTCTGTGCTTATCAACACAGGGGGCTGTCGATATCATATAAAAATGGGATCAGTTGTCCTCAGAAATTTCAAATTAAAGAAAAAGAAAAATTAATTGCTCCGAGCTAGATTCGAACCAGCGACCTTCTGATATACGCTGATCGCTCTCAACTCAACCGACTAAGCTTTCAGAACCGCCCTCGGTTCAGCGAATTATTCAACCAGTTCGATATTTTACGTCTTAGGGAGGCGACGACATCTACGAGTATTACGTGGAAGACTCACGCTTGTTAAATGGCGCCAACGTCTCAAATGACATTAAGAAATCGTCAGTAACGATGCGTAGCTTCAGCTTTCCTTAATTTATTTCTCCAGTTCGTCCTCGACATCGTTTTCCAATACTAGACAACCGCTTCTTTGAAAAATTGTAGATGTACTGTCGCTTTAAGCAGCCAAGCCACGGGAAACGCTAGTTTACCTCAATGATACAAACTTATCGCTTCACCAACCAACCATTTCCTCAGCAGCATCGTTACTGTAATGACTTAATGAGATCTTCGCACTATTCCGCAGGCCAAAAGCAAAAAGGAGTAACAACCTATGTTATAATACATTGTATTACCTTCTAAAAACGGTTGCATTGTAGGCGGGGTCGCCAGAGGGTTTAGGCAGCAAACAACACTATTACCTTTATGATTTGTAATTCGCAACTTCTCACTTTCAAAGTGTTACCAATATACCTATCGTTGCCGGTCGTATTACAGGTTCCACCTTGGCGATAAACGATCTTATTTCGCCGTTCATTTGTTTTCATTTATTGAAGAATTTATAAACATGGTGTGGTGGTGGTGTTAGCCTAGTATTCCGTACCTACCAATGTACTCGTACGAGTATGACATACCCCAATGATCCCATAAGTGGTTTGACCGAACACTTACGCGGTCATTTGGTATCAGTCTATCACAGGAAGTTTCAAGAAGAAGCCTGGACATCCAGATAAGACCTAATCTAAAACTGTTGTCTATAGTATGAGTGAATAAAAAAAAACATACATAAATAATAACTCTTGTTCCCGTCTATTAACTACACCAACATACAGAGACCTTTTAACTTAAGACGACAGCTGAAGACTACAGCTATTATTATGATTGCTTCCTTCCCAATATTCTTCATGTATTATATTGCATAATTCCCAAAATTTATGGCTCGTGTTGCTAAACCTTAACACTTTCCAGCAATTTCGCGTTCCAGGGAAATTAAATTTCACGCTTAATTATCACTTTTGCGCGTATATTCGGAGTATGTCGTCGCCATAACTCACTGTGTAATAATACGGCGGCCATGTTGGAGGATGCGCATGCGTCGCGCGGCGCGAGTCATGGGCGATTGCGATTGATCTTTTAACACTTTAAATAATTAGTGCAAATATTTTACTTGTGGTCTAATGAAGAAGGTTCAAATTGCCATGCTAGTTTTCGTTCGTTTAATTTCAATCATTAGATACGTTTGTATAACTTTGTGAAATGCAAACACAGGATTTTACTTCGCTAATGCCTATTTATAAACTCCTCATATTATCTGTTGAAAAGTAGTTGCCTGGTGTTGACCTAATCAACACAATTATATCTTAGACTCTTAGTATATGTAGTACGAGTATATAGGTATGTACCAGTATGAAGCTGCTGAGGCAAAAATATCTTTGATATAAATTTCAAATTATGTGTGTTCTAAGCGCGTTGCGCTCGAGAAACACGGTAATTTTAAATTGTACGAGTACCGACCTGTGTAATTTTTCTCTGTTTCGAACAAATTAATATTCTTATCATGCAGTTTTTCCTTCGCGAATAGCATCTTAACTCCCGTTATTCTTTGCATCAAGCGATACTTTACGGAAATGCGATAAGAGAGTTTTAGCGGAATATCAAAGGAATATTCAAAATACTGTTTTACCCGGGTCTTACGCGATATTTAACTGCGACCATGACCGGTGCAATCCGTGTCGAAACGTCAGAAATACAGGTGAATAAATATCGCGTTAGACCCGGGTAAAACAGTATTTTAAATATGTGTACAAAGCGCGAGAGTTTGTAGAGAAGTGTCAAAGGAATATTGTTCTCGTAACTTATCTTAACTTCCGCCAAACGGCTACCACTTACACCGTTCCGCAACGCAACCGTTCATTAGCGTCCGAATAATTACGCGCTGATAAACCAAGCAAATTGTCCGCGAATTATCCCGTGGTGTGATGGATATCTCTCCCCGACGCCTCCCGAACTGTCACTTGAAATACGTCTACGGGTCCGCTGTGTACGATCACAGCACGGGTCCGATTCGATATTCGAATTGTGATGTTCCCCACTTGCCATAGGAGCATCCCCACTTTCAACCGTTTACAAAATCAGAATGACAGAGAAATGAAAGAAAAGCTATGTATGTAAGCTGCGGAGTAATTCCGTTAGGACATATCAATTGATATCGTCTAAGGCGCGTTTGATACAATAATGCTGTTGCCTTGCTGGGGATGGATGTGTTCTTCTGTCACCAAGAAAACTGGAATCACGGCTCGGGTAGATTTAGTACAATAATTAAAATTTTAAAACACTCACGGCACAACAAAAATAACTAATAAATAACCATTTCAAAAACAAATACAAAAAGGTTTATTAGCAAAAACAGAAAAACATCCATTTGACTTCTTTCCATCAGAGACCAAACAAGGCTGAGCCTGTATCTTGGCCTTCTGCCAGTGCGGTAATTAAATATTTAGGTTCATACACACAAGAATTGTTACAATCTTGAGAATAATTCTTCCGTAATTAAAAAAACTAACACTACTGCCACTACCTACTATATTATATCCTTATTCGCTACTTACTTAGTCCCTGTTGAAGTGTGTATGAATTTGTGCTTATTAGTTTATATTGTGTTTGTGTGTGTGGGTATGCGTGCGTGTGTGTGGGTGTGTGGGGGGGTATCTCGACAGACTTTATATTAAAAAAACCGCACTTAAATCGGTTAATCCTTTGGCGAGCTACGATGCCACAGATAGACTCACAGATACATTGAGCCAATGAAACAAATGTTAAACTTTAGAGACCCCTCTTTTGCATCGCGGGTTAAAAAGAGCTTGGCGTGCTCTTACTCTTTTGACAATACCTTTAGAGTTAGCGAAAATCTTTCGGACCTTTCTGAAATAGGCCATGTAAAGAAAGAAAGAGATTTATTGCTACACATAAATAAAAAACTCATACACATTAATTAAACACACATTTTTTTTTAAATATACAACTACCTAGAAAGGAAAAGAAAACAACACAATGTGGCAATAGGGATGGACTCAGCGTTTGCTGTGCCACCGATTTGATGTCACAGCGCTGGTTTTCAGTCCACCCCGGCGATTACAAAATAATTCAAAAAAAATATTTGCGGGTTTTACTAACAATAACTCCAGTAGAGTCGACCGAAGTAGTTGTAGTTGCTGGTCGCAGCAGGCCAAACTGTTACCTTAATAAAAACGTCGGGCGTATGTGGCGATTAGATTGAATTAATATCTCTTTTATTTACAAATTCGGTTAGTAGTTTAAATTTGAATTTCTTTATTTCATAACATACATTTACATTATAAATTGACTTATGATATTTTACACGACTTTATATTATGATCGTCAAGTAATGAATACAATATAAATTATAATTGTGTCAAGTAATTCAATTAAATGTCATTAGCAACATCATTTCCTTTCCAATTGCATAGAGCTTGACCGTGTGCAATAAGAGTTTGAACATGAATAGCAATTTCAGCATAAAACAAGCGCACTTTACACTCGCGGTGTCTTCAAATGTTTAATTGTAGCAAAAAAACTTTCTGAAGAATTTGGGGAATCTGCATCTGATTAAAGAGCAGGTTTGGCCGGTGCGGTCTTCCACTGAGATTGCGTTGTGGACGATAAGGTAATGCGAGGTAACTGACATTGGCACTGGACACAAGTGTTTAGACCAATAAAAGTAATAAATGAGGTGATTTGACCCTTACAATTATTCCACCATACAACAGTTAATTTGAGTAATTTCCACTCCCAACCAGTTCTAGTTTGCCCTTTGGGTTGAAAGATAAGATGGCAGTCGCTTATGAGAAACTAGTGCCCACGCCAAATCTTGAGATTAGGGTACAAACGGGATAACGATAGTAGGATTATGATGATGACAATAAATTTAGTAATTTGGTGAAAACAAATCCATGCAAACTTTTACGAGTTTTACGAATATCTAATAAATTAGCCAACGCCAAAAAAAGTTTTAACACCTTGAGATTAATAAAAGATAACATACACGATATATTTACAAAGAAATAACAAAATAAAACTTTAGTACTACTTAAAACAGTAAGGTACTTAATTTAAAATTAAACACAAAGTAGGCCATACTTGAGACACTTGTCTTAGATGGTCAAAAATCGATAAAATTTGTCGCGTTTTTAAGAAATACCCGATAACGTCAATAATGTACCTCACGTCACCTGATAAGCTACCTTATTGGAAGCAAGTGGAGAATAAAATAATTGTTTATTTTCATCGTTTTGCCCGTAAAAATACAGTAAAAGCGGGAGACAGTTCTAATTAAATAATCGTAAGATATTCGTCGATAAGTCGGTGATATCAAAACGGCGAGGTAATTTCCCAATTAAATTATTAAGGTTGGTTTCATGTGCTAGAATACAGAATACCACTAATCGGAAAAGGTACCTATGAAATCTAAACATTTAGAAAATACATGTGAACTGTTTATTACGCCAAAAAAACGGCACATTATAATGTAATGGGAGTGTACACCAAATGATTTTAGTTAGGTACACCTCTAAAATTGTCGGAATAATTGAATACCTATATCCAATTATTTGGCTTTTAAATATATTGACTGTCATCGTTCTGACTTCACTCCATTGCGCGTCGACTACAACAGTGTTTTTCAACCTTTTTCATGGTGCAACCCCCCACCCTTCGCTGTTCTTAGATATTTTCTTTATATTAAATATGAAATCCCCTACATATTTTAACTTACAAAATTCGAGTAGCCGCGACCAAACACAAATTTTTAAATTCGATAATAACATATTGTAAAAGTTGAATTTGTAACGTCCAGATTAGATGCTAAAGGTTCTTTGTAAGCTGTTTTGTTAAGAGAGTTTACAGGTATTGCATACTTAATACAATGTAACATTAGCAATAAGGTTTTTTTCAATAATTTATTCTTATTCTTAATAGGAAGTTGTAATTGTAATCTGCATAATCACTATGCTCTTACAGAAATAAATATTTTTTTCATTTATATATATATTTTTGACCAATGCCTGTTTCTTATTTGATTTTAGATTTATTCAAAAGTAAATGAAATAAGTACCTACATAGTTTTATTACGAAGATCCTCACCCTGTCGTGAACTGTTAGCGAAAGTTAAAAGTTAGGTACGTTAATAATGTAACGAATTTAATTTTCTTAGTTAATTGCAGTTTCTCTGTTGTACCTCCTTCATGTTATTTCTATAAAATGCACATAGTAGGCACAAACTCGTAATATTAATAACCTCATTGGTACCGCAGTTAACGTAAAATACAACCTCTAATAACATGGCTCAAAATCACAGCTCGACGCGTGTTTGCTTTAAGTAAGAACTGTTAATTTCGCCGCCAATTTATTTTTATGACCTACCATACTACTGTCTTTATCTGACTACCGTAAACCGATAAATGTCCGGTGAGATAGCCTATAATTTGGTTGGAATGGTAGACAATGTAAATTTTTACGATATAATCGTGTACCTAAAGATGTGAGAAGACGTGTTTGCTTTCGCGCAGGTGATTATGGTTACCATACGAAATGTCACAATTTATATACATATTTTACTTGATGTTTACTTATGAATCTTATGATTTACAAAACGCAGTATATACATAGTAACAGTCAATTTTTACATTTTTATGTAGACAAGGTCCCAAAGTTGTTGACACCTTATTTCCAATAATTAAGACCCTGTTCGCCTTTATTGCTATGAATTAAATCGCAAAGTACGAAGGGTTGAATTGGTGTCCAGCGTTGGGAAGTTTACCTTACCTTCTTTACATGCCCCAAGGTTACAGACAATATTTTTTAGACCAAATAAAACATGTGCATGTAAGGTGACTCATAGCAAATGGATTCCTGAATTACCAAACAACAAAAGTTTTAAAAAAATATTAAAACTTACTGTACGGTAACCATATATTATTGTTAAGCTTCATACATTAGTTAATTCAATTAGGGCAATACATAGATGACACCAAGTAGGGTTACCCGTGCAATGAGGCTACGGAAACGATGATTTTGATTGACTGTAAGACAAACAATACAATACAAATACTATATTAAATACGGGTCAACAAAACTTAAAAGTAGAGGTTAACAACAGGCGTTCATATCGCTAAAAAGCGATTTCTTCCAAACAAACTTTGGGTAGCGGAGTCATCATTGTCCTACTAGCATTATTCCCGGTTGTGTCCATAAAGGAGCCCGGGGTCCGCTTTGACAACTGAAGGTAACGGGTAGCGGAGTAATTGAAAGTATTGCAACAAATAATTACAAGTATATGATCAAATAAAATATAAAAATAAAAATATTTATTTTTGTTAATTAAAGTAGCATAGCCATAGCCATGCCCTATGAATTTTATTTCATTATACTTATTGCGTATCGTAAGTGGCTACAAAAAACATATTGTATGTTAATTGTTACCATTTTAAAAAAGAACACAAGTTTCATGTGCTCTGCCTACCCCTTTTAGGGATAAAGGCGTGATGAAGGCATACATACGTATGTATGTAATTTAAAAAAGGCCGTGATCATGGTTGGTATCATTTTGAATCTGTGCAAACGTGCTGTACAACTTAAGACATACCTGTTATAAATCTGATTATATTACCTAATGTTATTTAAGAACAACCAAAACTGTAAAAAAAAAAATTACATGTAAAACTACATTATGTTTTATCAAGAAATAAATTAAATGAAATGAAATCTGTATCAAATAGATACTTATAATTATGTACTTACAATGATACGGTTAGATTCTAACTAATCCGTATCTGCCTATACCAAACGCGGTTTCCCTAGATGGCATCTTTACTCGAGATTTACGCGATATACTTTATTGACCATTTATTTAATGGTAAAACTTACCACTCACATACTTAAGAGGAAAAGTTTGATTCGTCCGTACTTGCCCCTAATCTTATAAATACTTTTAGCAACGTCAACCAAGTAGAGCAGAGTTACCTACTAAGCTTTTATCATTGAAGACGGTCTTACTTATGTTTTAAATGACTCTAGGAGTAGAAATCGTCACCATTTCAGGCCTAGTAGCATGGTACGTTTTATCGTTATGTTTAACGTGACGATAAAACCTTTCGTGCTAGCCGGCCTGGTTAGATATTAATAAATATCTCATTACCATTAGCGCTTTACTTGACTGACAATATTCACGCATTTTGATCAACTTTGAACCCAACAAAACCGGTAATCAATAAGTGTGATATATTTCTGGGCATTTAAAAAGTAAAAAGCACATGTGACCACGCAAGTTGCGAGTACAATAGCACAATAGTGGGGACATAGTACAGCATGTTTTGAACGCACAATGCGGTGGTCCGGCCGTGTATGCCGGCCTTATGATGATAAATGTTGGGGTATATTGTGCGAGTTGTCATAGCTGTACCGTCGGCACATGCATTGGAAACGAGGCTTTATTAATATGAGTAACACGAATATGATGACGACTAAATTTAATATCTGTGGTTTGGATAGTTCGCTGTATCAGTAACAAAGCAGCTGAGAGCACTTTAACACTTACAAACAGCACTCTATCACCCCACAATGAGTGAATGTTTTTAGCTGCTGTGCTACAGAGACAATGCAACACTGAAGAATAACCAATGGTATAAATCATTTTATTTCGCAGTTAATTAAATAAACCGTCAATAATCATGTAACTTTTGAGAGCTAAAGTTAAAGCGTTATACTCGCCCGTGGCGCCAACTGCCTTGCTAGCATGAGTGCATTTATGTCGCAAATAAGTGTTCATACCTCTCACACTTACATACTTCCTAGTGAAGGGCAAATGCTTTATGTCCGACATAAAATGCGATCACGATAGCTAGGCTGGTGAGTACAAAAACGATAGCCCTCATTAGGTACATACCGTTTGAAACAACCGGCCCGTAATGTCATATATACATATGTATTTTCACATTATTGATAACGCAAAGGTTGTAGTGTAATGTAAAATGTATAACGCATTAATTTATCATTAACATGTATTATAAATTACAGATGTATACTTATATGACATATATATGTTGAAACGATGTACTGACATCATAATATGTTTTATTATGCAAGAATGACACCCCAGTATTTATTGCCTTACTATTGAACGTATAACACATGAGGTTTGGAGGAGTAGTAGTTGCACTGTAATATTGATAAAGTGACTAACAAATAATTAAATATCTGATAAAATATTATGATTGAGTTCCGTCGAGTTTGCTGACGGTACGCACGTGTGAATCGTTTATTTAGAGCACTGTACAATAACTTTTCGGAGGTGACCGGACTTTGTCCAAGATGCGTCTGTCATGCTCATGCTTGGGGATGGTTTTATGCAACACTAACCAGTACAAAATATTTAATTTTTAATGTTTTACATTTACAATAACTCGTAGTAGGTATTACATCACTACCAGCGTTTTAATAGTTATCCGCTGCCTATATCTTGCACCTTAACATTATATTTGTCGTCAAAAAACGAAACATTATATTCCTATCTATAGTACCTACTTTAGTTACAGAAGTATTTAACATAGAGCATTAATATTACAATTTATAGTCCATTTGAGAAATAAAGTTTGTATTTTCTTCATCACATTACGTAATACTCTTTATTTATTAATGTGTATTTTTATTTACAACCTCATTACCCCGTTTTTATGCAACAATTTACACCCGTAAATAAATTTGAATATTTCACTCCGTTAATTAATGTGTAATGGATTCTAAATATTGCTTGGACATACGCTATTAACCTAACACCTGCCTCGCTGCGTTCACGCATCCTACTTAAAACGAATACGCGCGAAATGTATTCAGAAACTTATTCCAATATCAACTGTAACACCCACTACATAAAGTTTATAACACAACTGATTAATCGCGGTACATAATGCTCCTTTATTCGATAGGGTTACAGGTATTATAGTAATGTGAGACAATTTGCGTGAATTCATTATTTCTAATAGCAAAACAAATTAATAAAAACCCGTATCTTTTCCCTATATCTTGCATTTTTAATTCTAGTGCAAATACATTTCCATACAACATATTTTTTCTAGATTTACTATTTTGCTCTTTTTATTTAAGTACTTATGTACTACTATGATACTGTGTTTGTGTCGTTATATAGGTAGGTATCTCAATTGTCCCGATGTTTACGGTGATTTCTTTTACTGACTATCTTTTATGATCCTAAAAATGTATATTCTTGCGATGTAGATAAGTATGTATTATACACTCGCGGTCAAAAAATTCGCGTCACTTTAAATTAAATAACCGCAATAAGTTTTTTTTTATATTTAACACTAGTTTTATTTACATAATATACTGTTCTTTATAATACCCAACTGTATTAGCAATTTCCGGGATCCGCTCATAAAAATATCAATGTCCAAAAATGACGATTTCTGCGATATCTCGCTCCGTTAACGTTGTTTTTTCCATGGGTCGTTACGAGTCCGATTTAAATCTGGTGACGTCATTTTTTACTATTATTTTTGTAGTATTGATGTGGAATAAATAAAGATCACGACAAGAGTTTAAAAAAAACTGTAAAACCTTGCACTATTTGACGGTATTTTACCGACCCGTATTCTTTGTCCGCGAGTGTATTACTAAAGTTTTAATATTAAACATTTGGGTACGATCTCATCTCACACAGCTTTAGCAAAACAAAACCAACCAACGGTTTGATTATGTGTACCCATAACCAAAACTGTGTTGTTGTTTTAGTATTTTTGCTCTAAATTTATAAACTAGATTGATATACATGTACCTATACACATATATACTCGTACCATTTAATATTTGTTGTATCACTAACTAGTAAACTGAAAACTCCAAATTAGGACTTTTGAAATATAATAAATATGTACCACAATATACAAATACAAATCCAGCCTGCGGGGTTCAGGTCACATACTTATGAATAATCAATGAGTGAACTTGACTGACATACTAAGATTTATATGAACTGATACGGCATAGGTAAATAGTTTATTGTAACTCGCAATTAACACAGTTGTTGCGAGTGCGTGTCACTTTGCAGCCACGCCCGCCATATTAAAGATATCGTTAAACTGCTCGTCATTACCGAGCATCAATATTAATGACGAGATTTAATAGCATTCAGATTAGTTCACACATGGTTATGATGGCTCATGTGTACCTGATTCCGTTTTTGAGATGATAAATATAACTTCAAAAGTTCGGAGATAAAATTGAAATATGTATAATTTTTGTACTAATTATTTATTTGCTTCCATTTGTGTTTGCAGGTCAGTGATGAACGTGATGAACGTGCTAAGAGGTCGGTGTAAGCATGGGCGTGTTTGCTTAGTATTGTGTTACTACATTTATTAATAAACCATCTCTGCTGGTTATTCTATCAATTGTCGTCCCTATCGATTCAAATACTTATATTTTTCTTAGAAATGAAAAATTAATACAATTTGTTTCTTTGTGGCATATATCATCCTCAGTTGACACAATTACTCGAGGCTGCCCACGTGCTGGTGTGTTTAGGGAAGGGATCCACTACATGTAAAGCCTTTGACCTACTATCAATATTATTGTTAAGAATTTTCCTTAAGATCCTAACTGATTGCAATTCAGTTACTATGCTTTGGATTGCGCTAAAATTGCGATTGTTAGCGAAATATTTGCTATGCATGTTTTTTTTGTTTTATCGGGATTTCCTTTGGATATGTGAACAATTTGCAATCCATGAAAATCAACTATATCAGAAATGAATGATGATACTAAGAATTCAAGTTATTTCACAAACTCATCTAAGGACTATGTTTGTTTTTTTGTTGGCATGCTGATATTAAAACCCGTTATTGAATGAGTTTTAGTGACTTTTTGAACGAGCGAGCGAAGTGAACCAATTTCTCCGTTTCAGCTTGGGCAAAAATTATTTCGTATGTCCGGCGTCTGTCCAACTGTTCTCCTCTACAGGTCCCATTTCTGAACCGATTCTCGTGAAGTTTCGTGAGTAGGTTCAATAACTATACTGTTTTTTTTACCGATTCCGTTTTTCGAAATGTAAAAAAATCATTGAGTAAAAAACTATTATTTAAAATATTATCTTATTTGTGTATAATTGTCATGACGCCTGAATATCTCAGTAAATTCGTAACACGTAGGTATACTGAACGTAATTTAATAGTGCTTCAGTTGTCATCCCAGTCATTAAGAAAAATAAAAGTTTGCATAATTAGGTTAACTGTACCGTATACCATCTAAATGTAAACTATTAAAGTGTGCTTAAAATGGCACCGGCTTTGCTCCCGTTACTTCTTGTTTAACGAATACCGCCAATTATTTCCGATCGTGAACGCTGTTATGTGTGACAATATAATAAAATGAACTCTTTATTTTGTCAGGTTTAATCAACAGCTCGATGTGATGTAAAGTTTTCAAATCAATAAAAAAAAATGGTTTTGTATAATACTACGTACAACTTGTAGTTTGGGTTAATTTGCGCAAGCAGGAGCAAGATTAGAGCCTTATGGAGTAGGTATATATTTTTCATTACACTTGCTCGTAAAAGGTTTCATATCGTGCAGGCATTACAGACCTACAATAGCCTTTATTAGGCCTACGCGCGTAGTGTTTTTTTTCTAAAATTGTATCTGTCACTCTAGCGTTTGTTATGAAGGGGTCGGGCTTCTAATACGCTCTCGTTCGTAAACTATCTCTCAACGTACTTATGGCACAATGTACTGTTTCGATGACCGTGACCCTAGTACTTACTTATGGGTTTGCCATGTTCTGAGTTCTGATATGACTGGATAGTATTTTAGGTATCTTTTATTCCGTTGTCAGCACTACGATAGGGTTTTCTGAGTATCTATACTTCTATACTATCAATATAAAGAGGAAAATTCTATGAGAGCTTTAAAAGTTTGTAGGTGGGAAATCCCGGAAACTTCTCATCTGATTTTAATATTATTGCATGTATATAAAACTTAAATATGATAAATGTGTCCCAAATCGCTCTTAGCGGCTATTGTGCCCAGAAGGCTGCATTGCCATTGAATTAGCAATGCTAATTCTCTGAGCGAAATATTGGTCACTTCACAGTTATTAAGCATCTAAATATATGTTAGTAATTTAGATTAATTTCTTGATCTATGTACTAAAAACTTTTAATTGGTATCTAGCATGTATCTTTCCCATAGTTAACTCGTAAAGTGAGTTACTTAAAATTCTGATCTAATGACTGGTTGCGTACTTTGCAAACTTGGTCTCTATACTTCTGATATCTGTATATAACACTAATACCTGCCCGCGCGGATCCGTCTGCGTATTACAAAGAATACCGAACTGCGGGGTAAAATATAGCCTTTGTCAATTCCAAAATTCATATTGAAATTCATATTCATATTGAGCTTACCATGGGGCTAGATCGATTTGTGTAAGAATGTCCCCTGATATTTATTTATTTAAGAATTTTTAAAATGGATAAGTGTGTCCAGGGATTAATCCTAACGTACAAACTTACGCTCTACGCTCGTACGCTCTACGCTCGTACGATCTACGCTCGTACGCTCTACGCTCGTACGCTCTACGCTCGTACGCTCTGCGCTCGTACGCTCTACGCCCGTACGCTCTACGTTCGTACGCTCTACGCACCGTGTCAAAGTAGATAATAAAATAGACAATCAATAAAACTACATTGTACGTTTAGAATGATAATATCGAAAATATGCCAAGGTGTGAAATACACTAATAAACCAACAAAAACAATCTCATTTGCATATGATTAGCAAAGATAATTGCCAGAATTTACGACACGTTTTATTTATGATGAGGCCTTAAACTTAAACGTCTTAATCAACGTTAAATTCAGTCCCAGATTAAACAATAACGCTTTTAACGGCTTCATAAATTCGAGCCAACCAAATGCAACAATTTAACGCCCATGTACAGAAGCTAATAAAAAGGATATAAAGTTAACAAACTTCTTTTGCCTTGCCGTCGTAAACGGCATGTAAAGAAAAGAGCAGTAATATGTTGCTAGCCTTTAATACACTCTATAGTAATATTATTTATCAGTCATAATATTTAATTGATACAAATTGATGTATTCGAACCAACAGTAAAGTTATCCAATAATGTTTTACACAAAATAAAGCAAATTAAAATGACAATACAAAAAATATGTTTTTTTTAATAGGTACATATTTTATGCAACCTGGCGTCTCTCAGGGCAATGAACTTGGTTTTCCTCTTTTCTTGATATACGTCAACGACCTACTAAGTTCATCATTTTGATGATTAATTGGCGTTGATAATATTATATTCTTATATTTCTGTATTTGAATGTACTTGTACGTTAAGCAAATAAACATCTGAATCTGAATCTGAAGTAGTTTGCTGACATGTACAATTATTAATTTTATTTATATGTGTAACAAGTTTATGTTTGTTGGTTTAAAATGTGCCTGTATATAAAGTGTAGTTTGCAAGTGCGCCGGCGCCATTCAAGGTTCGCAATTACACTGACATCTGGGTCAGTTCGTCTGAATATTGTTAGGGTCTCTCTTCTCTTCCCTCCGCTATGCAAGCAAATGTTCGCCCTTATTTGTTAGTAATAGACATGTGTAGAAAACATGTTATGACTTGTAGACTGTTTTCGAAGCGTTTACTGTTTTTATGTTCATCATATCAACCGAAAGACGTCCACTGCTGGGCATAGGCCTCCCCCAAAGAGTGCCACAATGTACGGTCCTGCGCCACCCGCATCTAGCGGACTCTCGCGACCGTTACCAGATCATCCGTCCACCTTGTGGGGGATTTTATGTGACCTATAAATTATTATAACTACTAGTGAGTATTAACTAGTATAGGTAATTAATTATTATTATAATGCTATGTTACCTACACTACATGCACTAAACAAATCAATCTGCAATAAAATATTTATGCATTTAGATTAGGTAAGCAAATCTGAAGTAGCTATACTGTTGTTAGGAAATGAGAACTATGATCGCGAATGAATATTTCGGGTGGAAGAAAAACATCCTTATCCCAATGTTCGTAATGCGTGCAGTCAGAAATTATGATTGTTATGTCGCTATTCTTAAAGTCAAGTTACCTGGATGTTCTCACCATTTTTTGTACTAAATACCTATATAATCGTAAAATCGTCTGGCTATAGAATCGTCGGCCCTTATTGCACTCATTATTTTTTATCCAAATTTCTCCTGTCATCGGGAACATCAAAACTTTCTCAGTACGTGATCCCTTCATATTTTTTTACTGACTGGTAACACCGTGTCATAAACCTGTCCGATTGTGATGTTACCATTATTTTTCCAAAGTCGTATCTTAACCAATAGTATAAACAACCTTGTGCCTTGCAAAATAGAGTTTGAACTCAATTGCATCAATACGAGAAGATAGGAGGTTGAAAAAGTTAATACATTTTTATGATTACCGTTAATCGACGACTCGTTGTTTATCGAGCATGGTTTTAATTATTTCGCTAATGAAATTAAACTGCCTTATAATTTAATTGGTTATTGATTTATGATTTTTGTTGCGAAATAGCTAGAGCGTTTTCAGTCATTCATCATCATGGCATTACTGGTGATTTTATCTCATGATAACTTCCGTTTTTTTCCTTCATTGTCGCATCAGCAAATATCATACAAATATATGATGATTAGTGATAACTTTTGATAAAAACAATTCCCGCGATTTGTGTTCTCCTTGCGGCGATAATCTTGTCACCAATTACGAGCCGACAATTACGGGTGTTTCAACGGTCGGATTCACCCTCTTGTCTGCGAGTATGGAGGCCTGGCGTTGAAATGCTGCGCAGTGTCAGAACGCACGGATGGCACCTATTCAGCCCCAAAGGAATGGCTGCATCTGAAAATCAAATATCTATATCAACAAGGGAAAAGATTTGAATACTATGTCTACACTGGTTTTTTATGATTTTTTATCATTTTGATGATGAAGACTGAATTTGATAACGTGTATGACAGAGTCATTCCATTTAAAATCAATGGGGCGAGCCGCATCACCTTAAAAATTTACTTGTAAGTTTCCTAAAATACATGGTAAAAAGTATGAACGAATTTCTAAGTTATGTTTCAACTAGTTTTAAGTGCTTAATAACATGGTTACCGGTGATACTTAACAAGTAAATAAGTTATGACTAAGAATTATATTATATGTATAATGTCTCTAATAGTTATAATAATAGGTTATAGAAATACAACGCTTACGCACTAAAATTGTGTCATTTATGGACGATTTTTTTTGCGAAGGTGTTGTATTGGCTACTGAGCAAATCTAGGGGCACGGTAGTGCCCCCGCCAAAACGAGCCTTTTGATTACTAAAATGCCTAATACCGGATGGATCATAACAAACAGATAACATGACTCATATTTTAAAATATACTTATGTTGGCTAGGAATCATTTATGCTTTTATAATATTTTAGGTACAGTACATCGAAGTGTATAGGTACGATTATCTGATTGATGGTGTCTATTTGCAACTACATAACCTTTCATAATTCACCGAATGCCTGCGATATGTTGTGTATTTTGGTTTTCCTTTCCTAATATATCGTCGATACCAAGATATAATGCAAATGTCACAACAAATCGAACAACCGTGGCGTTTACTATTAATACCTGATTAACATTATGATTCGGACCCTTAAAGTACCCATGAAAGACTCAATTTTTGCTGCTTTCCTAATAACACTAACAGCTTGTTTGTTTGTTTGTTTATAACAGGAGGAAGAGCCGACAAGGAAAGAAGGTTGCAAGGTAGGTCCTGAAGGTGACGAAAGTGACGATGGAGACGATGATTGACGCTGGGATATGTTTCGTTACTATAGTCGTCGTTATCGACATGTTAGGAGTAGAGGAGGATCCCGAATACCTCCTAGTGGTACTCCAACATTAATTTTCTTTGTGATCAACACACTACATGTTATTCATGATGTCACAGAAATAAACCGACGATTATAATTACAGAGCATAAATCACAATGAATATTTAGGAGTATGTTGCAAACATCTTAAATTAATATTTATCATTAAAACTATATTTAACTTAGTTCTCGTCTACTGTAATAACAAATCACGATCTCATTTTATTGTACCTTTAAGTAGTTATAAAAGTTATTAGTTACCTAATGATTTGCGTCAGGTTCAATATTTAGTTACAATAAACTACTTACATACTTATACTTTTTTTAATTTAACGTTTCTTAATAAGGTTGTGTAAATTGATATGTTAATTTTAATAAATTGATTTTTAACAAAGATTGTACAATTTTAGTTTCCATTATGACCAATCTTTATTGGAATCTTTCCTTTATCAACGACAGTAAATTTTCCAAGTATTTGTGAATTGCCAAAACGATTTTCTACTCAGTTTTGTTACGCTACTTCCGCATTTGGTAGGACGGAAGTAAATCTTCCAAGTATTTGTGAATTGCCAAAACGATTTTCTACTCAGTTTTGTTACGCTACTTCCGCATTTGGTAGGACGGAATCGGCTTGCGTTATTTTGTACTTTACCGAGAGCTTAGTCACCCAGCACGGCTATCACAGTACCGCCCGTGACGAGATACACTATCCGTCTCTTTTCAATTAGAACGCTTAGACAGAGACGGATATTGTAGGTCGCTGCGACATAGCTCGCGGGTCGTGCTTACTTGTCGATACACTGTCAGCATTACATTGGCGTAGTAGTATGCAGTACTGCATTCGCAACACCCCGCGCATCCAGCACTCATTTAAATGGCAGTAAAGAATCTGTACTGACTACTGACAGTTGAACCTGACTGGTTACTGATACCGTACCGATTCCGCACAGCCAAATGCGGTAGTGACCTTAGTTTGTTTCTGATAGGTACTTTAGAAACAATGTTTTCTTGCCGTTGGCATGATACGTAACTGCTGTCGATTTTATAAAAAAAACGATTGTTTACGTACAGTCGATGTTAAAGACATTTTTCGCCTTGTTGCAATGGAAGGTTTTAAGGTTGGAAGGCTTACAGTTAATGTCAAAGATATGTTCAGTACCTAGTCTTGTTACAATTTAAATACGTTTTAAAACTGTCACCATGTCTTCGACGTCAATATTCGTCGAATATGAGTGTTCGCATGTTTATGTTGTTTACTGTGTCTAATTAAAAAGTGTGTTATTTTGTAATGTGCTGTTTTATTTTTAGATTACATACATATGAATGTTATGATATATATGAAACGGTAAGTGTTAACAGAAGTGACAAGTTATGATTTATATTATCATAATATGCTTATAATGTTTTATTTATTAATTTAATGTTCGAAGGTGCAACCCGTGCAACTAATCCGTATTAGGTCATACTCTAAGCAGGTTAAAAAATCGTATACGTACGTATGCGGGACAGGATATCGTAATGATTAATAGCTTCACTTTTTTTTTTTTTTTTTTTTGCGGACAATCTTACACAAATCAACCTAGTCCCAAACTAAGCAAAGCTTGTACTATGGGTACTAGACGACGATATAGATACTTATGTAGAGAAGTAAATACTTAAGTACATAGAAAACATCCATGACTCAGGAACAAATATTCGAGCTCATCACACAAGTAAATGCCCTTACCGGGATTCGAACCCAGGACCTCTTGCTTCGTAGGCAGGGTCACTACCAACTAGGCTAAAGCGGTCGTCAGATACTCACTTTGGGCACATTCTATTGGACACTAATAGTAGTAGGTACCTATAGTAGATGGCGGTATACTCTGCATAGGGTTTGCAAGATCCGCCAATATTTTGGATCCGGATATTTCGGATATTTCAATTCAACAGATCCGGATATCCGGATCTTTCGGATAATACGGATCCACAAGGTTTTTTTTGGTATAAAGTAGGGAATTGTAAGTTTAAATCAAGAAAAAACGGCTACACCACCGTATACCTGAAAGATTTTAAATAGGTACGCATTACCGAGGTCATAAAGAGTATAAACTTCTTTTTTTTATTCAAATTTTTATTTACAACTACAAACTAACCGGCAAAGTGAGAGTTACGTCACTGAAAGCTGTCACTTGAATAACAACCAGGGGTAATCAACGTAACGTTCCGAACGCGCGTTAGCTATCGAACTGTCATTTTCCCACATAAAATTTGACATGTAGATCTACCTTACGTGCGTACAAATGGCTGGATTTAAAAAAATGGCTCATAAATAAAGCATTTTATAATTTGAAGGAGTTTTATGCATGTTAAGTATTTAGTCTTGTATATTAACACTACTGTGGTTAGTGTATACTTAAACCGAATAAACCTCGCTCGTATAAATTAAATTAAGTATTGCATGCCTGAAACAGGAAACTGTTGGAACTATTTTGGCATTACTACCTACCTACGTACCTATGTAACACAGTTTGCAATAAATCTTTCTTTCTTTCTTTCTTACAATGCGTTACGTGATTGACCACGGCAGGTCAAGTTAACTCCGTATCGTACATATATTTCAATGAGCTCTATGTACTGGAGTTAATTCAATAGGGTTGTAACTAGGTATCAAACCTAGGAGGAGAAATTGACAATGTGATCCGGACGAGGAAAAAGGTGTTTGTCTAGCAGGGGGCATTCCTTTAGGCAAGACTGTGTCTGGATATGGCAAAAACGGTGAACGGGCATTAATATAGCGTACCATGCTTATTATATTACATGATCATATTATAGGTCATGATCATCATACTAAATTTTTTTTTAAATATTACAAGTATTAAACGTAGGTATTGTTGCTGCATTTACTTTTTATTTCCTGGGTCAACTATACTTCTTAATTATTTCTATAGGTTTATTTAACTAAACTAATCCCCTTATTCATAAAACTTAAAATGGCTGCTAAATAAAATGTGCTTTGTCCACTTCTTACGAACACAAATGTCAAAGTGACAGATAAGGACAAACGAATTTTAACGCCATTTTAAATAGTTAAAATAGGCTTTTTGAACGTTTATGAATACGGGCGTAAGTCTTTAGTAGGTAGCTATATAGGTACCATTGGATTTATAATAATTACTTTGTGTCTTTGCCTACGGTGAATTAGTGCATTTAAACCAACGCCAACTTTCGCCATGAAACTGCGGCATTTTTACTAGTTTGTATTGTAGTATGTAGGTTTAATTAGTTTTTGTGACTAATAAATTAAAAACAAAAAATAATCTGGTCTGGGATGATGAAGTGGCGAATAAAAACAGAGATTGAGTTATCTACCATTCGGTTTTCAGCGTGGACTCGGTAAAAACATCATTTTGTAGCCGTATTTTCGGTTTTAATTGTTGTATTTTAAGGATCCGTAATATCCGAAAGATCCGGATCCAAGAGCCTGTAAGATCCGGATCCGAAATTCAGCGGATATCCGGATATTTCGGATATCCGGATATCCGGATTGCAAACCCTAACTCTGCATAACGAGTATGTTGAATGTTTATCTTCGTAAATACTCACGCGCCGCTTCTACCCTTACTTATACAGTATCGAGCAAAGCGTTGAAAATGAGTTATAGGGCCGCGAAACATCGTGAACTCGAACAGAACTTAGTAAACGAAACGAACAATGTTAAAAGCAATTCCGCTGTAATGACAGTCGTAACTGAGGATCAACTCGCGCGCACATTACGCCGTAATGGAGACGTCAGGCTAGAGATTAACGAGTACGCTCAGCATATTTAAGGTTAAACTTACATAAAGTGTTTTGGTATTTAAATGATACTCGGTTTCGTCCCTGAGCAACAATATATCCTTTGGTCGTCCAATCTACGAGGACACGAATCCATGAGGATGTAAGTAGGTATGCGAATTTTGATGTATTTTTAATGGATCGGTCCTTGAGTTGCAAATGTCCACAGGCCACGGTGACCGCTTAACATCAGGCCGACTGTAAGGTTGTTTGCTATACATGTTGATAATTGGGTTTCTTAGTGCTTTAGCATATGTACAACCTACAGTGACTGAAAATATCTTCAAGCAAGACCTAGTCAAAATGCGAAAATCGTTCAGAGGTTATGTCATCAACGATGCATTGAATCTTATGATGCGTGTCACGAGTCAATTTAGCTGTTAACTGTGTGTATTGCCTGCAGGCATTCATGTACACATTAATGTTTAAGCCACAATTTAACTCGGGCGTAGACCAAACAATTCTCTTGCAAATAAACTTATCAAAGTCCGCAAAAGATTAACTAATCTCTCTTTGATCATGAAATAGAATCTCTATTAAACGAGCACCTAAGATTCCCACAATCGATCCAAAGCGGCGTAACAAAGACGTCGGCGCCCGCGTGATAATCTTCCGCGCGGCCATTTTGAGAATCACGAACACAAAATGGCGGCGTTTGAAAGAGTTCCTGTGTGGCTTTATCTTGAACTTCGCGTTGGGTATTTCGCGGTAATCTAGGAAATATTTGATTATGCGGGGATATGACAAAGATGAAAGATTTACAAAGGAAAAGCCTTGTAAATTAAAGAGAAACACTTCTTCACGGATGAGTAACTCTTCAAATGAAAGTTCCTGGAAACGGTTAGGTACTAGATTTGTAATATATACTGGATGCAAGATCACTGACGGCTTTGAAAATATTCCTGTCTTATTGAGGTTTCTCTCAAAACTTCAAATTAGGGTTTCTATCTGACTATCTGGATTTAAATAAAATTAAGATTTGTCGCGCGCGTCAAACTAACTTATCAGGAATAGGGCGCGAACCTATTGAAATTTTGATATTTTTAGTTCGAAAGGTGCAAATAGTCCCTGCACCTTTCGCAGACTGTCAAGAAGATGGTTTTTGAATTGTGAGTGTCCATAATTAATCATTCATGTCAGCTAGTGATAGCAGCATAGGATCCGTAACTCTACCCATACAAATGCCTGTAGCCTTAAAACAGTAATCGAATGTAATGCAGTCTCCTGAAAAGTTAACCTCGTTATAGCAAATTATTCCACATTTTTACGATAACCTCCAACTCTCATATCACTCCATGAAAAATTACCTTCGTTTGTGAAGCCAATTATTGAATAGACTGTGTATAATTTCTTATGTAAATACTAGTGATATATTATTTTCAGCACATGTCCTTCACGCGGACGGGATAATGGTCACCCTCGCCATCAATATCGTGGCGTGAGTCCCGACAATTTGTTGTTAGTGTTGTCACCGCGCAAGCGAAGAGCGCGTTCGCGTTGTTTTAAGACCGATTTTATAATTTTGTGTTTTTTTTTAATGTCGAGAACATCTAATAACGCTGCTGATATAAATGCCACTTCCCTATAATACTAACATCATATGGATCGACTAAAGGTCTGAATAAATATATTTGATTTTATTATATTTTTTATAATGGAAGGTAGAGTTTTTGGGTTAATCGGTTAGTTAAGTATTTGGACGTCAAATTAAGCAAAGCATTTTTGAGGGTACAAACAATTTTGAAAAACGTAAGTAAAACATTACCGAAAGCTGAAATTGTTTCCTTATTATGTATGTCTATCTGTCTATACATAACTCAGAATCTAGACACATAGTATACGTACTCATAATCTGTAACTTTTTAGCGCGCACTATTGTTACATAAGATGATAAGGCAGTTAACCCATTGAGCGCCAATCACGACACACATGCGTCAGAGCGCTACGAGCGCTTTTCGCTACATACGGAGTTTAAGCTGCTACGAACTGCGTAGCGTGGCCGTGAATGGGTTAAACAGACCACCGATTTAACTAATTCGTATTTTTTTACTTCAATATAAAAACGTAACATGAGAGCCATAACGTCCTTCTGTGTTTTCATATAAAAAATAAACAGTGTTATGTGTTAGTGGTACCAAAAGCGTCAAATTTAGCTATGGCACTTTCTTGACGTGTGCCCCGACAGTGGAGCCGCACACCCCACTTTCCACCTGTACTCGTCGAATAAATTCCAAATTACCCTGAGAGCGTTTCGGTGTCAGTTTTTGCATGAGTTTTAAGTTTTATTACAATTGCACGTCCGTAAATAAATATAATAAAATGTGAGATATTTAAATTTGTACGGTTATTTCTGAACGTGCAGGAATTATTGACTGTCCGTTAGAGCTTCGGTAAATGTTAAATAGGTACTACCTAGTTTGAAGAAAGAATAAACGATGTGATACATAGTAAATATGAGCGTCACCTTTATTTGAGGGATCATTTTCTCAAGCAATTACCATAGCAGTATACTATCATTGGATCATTTCTATAAAAGTTTGTTCAAATTAAAGTCGTGAATTAAAATTTTGCTACCAAACTAACTTCTTATTAAGTACCTACGATGTTTTGGTATTCTTTACAATTTAGAAAGTATAAGTACAAATTTAAATAACCTTAATAAATAAAATTTACAAAAATAATAATTAATTTCATATAAAATTACAAAAAGGATTTGTAACAAAATAGGAAAGTTAAAAGTAAGCCTTAATTGACGTTCTTAATTAGTAAAAACTTTTTTAGGAATGCTCATTTAATAAGAATTTCTAAAGAACATTCAAGAATTTATTCTTGAAAGTGCTTTGGAAATTCTGTCAGTAGGTACCTTCTGAAACTGAGTTATTTGTTTCTACACGTGATTAGGATTGTAACAACATTTACCAAAAAAATCATTTCTTAGGAGGAAGTAGGGCCGAGACGTGCATTTATAGATCAAGCCAAAAAATGCCCTGTAATGTGGTATTCAGGAGCTCTAGACAGTAGCAAAATAATGGGATAGCAATTACTTCAACGACAAGAGCTCGGCTCTTAAATTTATGATGATGGAACAATAGTTCACGTACGTATTATCACTTTATTTAGTTCACTAAAATTGTTTAATCATTTTTTTTATTTAAATATTTAAACTTTATTGCACAAACAAAAAGTACAAAAGGCGGACTTAATGCCTTAAGGCATTCTCTACCAGTCAACAGCAGGGCTAAACAGAAAAGCTCGATCGTTCGATGTATCTCGTTACAATTTTTTCTGTGTTTTATTTAAAAAAAACATTGAAACTGGCCCAATAACAGTAAGTACCTACGCATTTTTAAATTGAAAATACATACATTATCAAGTTTATTGCAAACTTAGTAAGCTAAATAAAATTACGTTAATTTATTAAAATTATCGCCGATCCCCTTATTTATTGAGCTAGCCGACCTTCCATTAGCATGTAATGAGCACTTCTGTCTGTCTGTCTGTTTATGTGTATATTTATTTGTGTCTACCAAACGTACGATCAACGACATGGTTACACTTTTGCACCTTAGTCTTTTATAGAAAAATATAGGTAGGTACGTCTACTGGCGCCGACTGTACTTCCTTTTATATGAGCAGCTGCTATCCACTTTCAATTAAAATGTTACAGTCGACATTATTTCACAGCGTTTATGGAATAGATGCAAAACGCGTGGACAGTGAAGTGTGTCAACATGTCTATTGATTGTTTAGCTGGGGTGGAATTAGAGGAATGTATTTTTTCATTTATCATTAGGCTTTCTTCTTTAAAGAATTTGAAACATGATTGACAATAACGAACATAACGTGGAAAATTCTCATGGCTATCCCTTCTATCATGTTTCATAAAAAAAATGGAAGCATATTTACGCAATCTAGGTTAATATTAATCATCATACGCCAATGGCACCTAACCCCAACATTAATATTCAAAAAAAAAAAATAGATATGTCATTAAAATGCAATTTAATTTTGTACCTCTCGGACACCTCACATAATATTGATATTTATTTATCTCATAATATTACATATAAGAATTTTACATATGGTCAAATGAATATCAGGTCATCCTCATAATTAAAAACATAATAACGTGTTCCTGAAAGTTAAGGCTAGACGTAAAATTGTTTTTGAAACATAACCGCATGTAGGGGTCTTGTTTTGATCTGTTTATTTTGATTTAAGTAATCCGTTACTATCTGCCACATAAAGGTCGTATTTTAATTCCATCTGTGTTTTAATTACCATTTATTTCCGGCTTGATAAATACAATAAAAGTATTTTTTATTGATTATTTCATAAATAAGTTTCTGTCAAAAATTTAATTTTTGGTACAAGCTTTTACTGCCGACTGTACTTTTCTGCATACCATCATCAAGTACTCATTGAGACGATTCTAACGAGCCCAAACTCGATGGGGTTGTGTTGTTTTATTGCGGAGTTCCTATGGCCACCTTCCAGCTCCAGCATCAGATCAGCTCCAAGTCATCATAATATTGCATTGTCATGCAATATACATATGCAAAATTTCAGCTCAATTGGATATCAGGAAGTGACTGAAAAATGGATTTCAAATTTTGACGGACAACTTACATACTTACATATTTACGTACTTACATACGAACAGTGCAAGTTAATATAAAGCTTGTAAAAATAAAAATAAGGCATAATGGCAAACCAAATCTACTACCTACTAATTATCCGAGATTTTTAATGTTCTCGAGCCTCGCCGATAATTTGTAGGTATTCAATATTTTTAATTATCTATATTATAGGTAATAAGTTAATACCTAAGATTTCTTACATTTATTGTTTATGAAATTTTCGAAATATCAATAATGTCAATCGATGGATTATTTTGCCGTGGGATATATTAAGTACATTTTAATTACTGTACTAAACCTTATACATATGTACGAGTAGCTCACATTACATATAATAATTAATACTATGGTCGAAAGGGTACAATATTTAGTTTGTAATTAGGAATTTTAAAATACAAGAAACACCGCACGAACTCCTCAGCCTTTACGGTTTCATGAATTTGTCATCAAACCCATACGTGTGGGGTATGTATGGATAGGTCTTAAAAAATGATATTGAGGTTTCTAACATATTTTGTTTCGAAACTGTATATAGTTTGCGCGAGAGACACTTCCAAAGTGGTAAAATGTGTGTGTCCCCCCCTGTAACTTCTAAAATAAGAGAATGATAAAACTAAAAAAAATATATGATGTACTACCATGCAAACTACCAACGAAAATTGGTTTGAACGAGATCTAGTAAGTAGTTTTTTTTTAATACGTCATAAATCGTAAAAAGCAATTTATTTAACGGAACCCTTCATGTGCGAGTCCGACTCGCACTTGGCCGCTTTTTATTTTTCATATAGGGTAGGCCCCATCACTTCGGGGTCTTTGGCACACAACGCATACGTAAATATGTCTAAAGAACTAAAAAATACGACTTGAATAAACATTAATACGTCGAGAAAAAGACTGGCACCATAAGCCACATTACCTACTAGGTACTTAAATAGGCGCCAGTGAATAGGTCAACTTTCTTGTTAGACACTAATCACCTAATCTACGAAATAAACTTGTCTCTTCCCCACAAAATAAGCGTTTTATACTTGGTCCGGTTTTATTCGTTCACGCGAAGCGTTTATGTAAGGTCGGGTGTTAACATAACCGTTATCAGCGACCAGTCCGTCAACTTGTCCGAAGATTCATCACAGTAATTAATCTGCTTCTTATCACTTCAAGCTCGACCACATCAAACTAGCACTCGGAGAAACCCAAGCGGTTCAAAAGCGAGTCTTATGCGAAAAAAAATAAGGCACTTAAATAGGATTTGCAATTTTTTGAGCTGCGCGCGTAAATTGGTTTAGCAATTCTTGGAAAGTCTTCTTGAAACCAACGTGGGCCATGTTTTTTAAATGTTAAGGTTGAAAATCGCTTGTATGTATGAAAACGACGTTTCGGTACATTGTTATAGATCGCTCGATAGGTAGCGCCATAAAGTAAATTGTCTCACGTTAATACTTTTAAATTTTACCATCCTGCAAGATTTAGCTGCTTTGATTTGCATTTGAAAGATGCGGTGCTGTTGCGAAAAATGAATTATTTGGTCTTTGGAGTTTATTAAGAGTAAATTTATTTAAATTGTCGGGTTAGATCAAAACAGATGGTTATCTTGAGGGCGCTTTAAACTAGTTTGTTTATGATCTGCTAAATGTAGGCCGAGACAGATATTTCAATGATTTGAATAGAACTAGTACTATAACGCAACACCTGCGTCAGGTCTATTTCAGTACAATTCTAGGAGACCACTGTCTTCGATTTATTCGTGACTTACCTATATCAAATGAATAGCAGGTCATCCACATAATTAAAAACATAATAATGTGTTCCTGAAAGTTAAGGCTAGACGTAAAATAGTTTTTGAAACATAACCGCATGTAGGGGTCTCGTTTTGACCTGTTTATTTTTATTTAATCCTTTACTATCTGCCATAAAAAGGGTCGTATTTTAATTCAATCTGTGTTTTAATTACCATTTATTTCCGGCTTGATAAATACAATAAAAGTATTTTTTATTGATTATTTCATAAAAAATAAGGCATAATGGCATACCAAATCTACTACCTACTAATTATTCGAGATTTTTAATGTTGTTGAGCCTCGCCGATAATTTGTAGGTATTCATTTTAATTACTAAACCTTATACATATGTACGAGTAGCTCACGTGTGAAAAATACGTCAATAATTATAATTCACAACATTCCATCTAGGTACTATAATATATATCAGCCAACAATTGAAAATAAAAATAATACAGAAGGCAATATGTTTAGTTGAGAAGTAGTTAGGTAAGCATGAGCAATGTCAAGCTAGTTAAGCTGGCAAGTGTCGACAGTGTCGCCAGGGCTGTCGCGACACTCGACACCAACAGTAGGCTGCTGTTTAACGAGACATTTAAGTAAGCTCTTTTACAAGCAAGTTTAACATAAGTGGTTTATCACCATTTATTTATTTATGATGTGCACTCAAAGTGCTGTAGGCTTGCCTAAAATAAATATGAAGTTCAGTAGTGAGTAAACATCGAAGTAGGTAGGTACTTACTCAACATATCAAAACCCTCGCTTCTGCGTGTGACTCTGTATGCATATGCTTTTTACTAGAAAATTTTGTCAAAATGTAAAAACAACATATAAATACAATAATTCTCACAAACTTTGGCGTTTATGATATTTACCAGGATTCTGAATTAATAAACATAAATCTTTGTACAAATAAAGTATGTACTTTGAGGAATATTTTGAACTATCCTAGGTAGGTATTTTGTTACAGATTTTTAGTAATTTATTGTTATATAATAATGTTTGTAATTCAATAAAAGTTTTTTGCAATTTTTTTAATTTAAAAAATATAAATAAGTAGGTTATCTTACTACAGAACCTTAATTATCAAAAACACCAATAAAGTTCATGAAAAAAATTGTAAAAAAATAGGAAAATTGGAATCATACCATAATTGACGTCCTTATATAATTTGTACAATTTTTTTTAGGAATGCTCATCTACGTACAAGATTTTATACTTGGAGAGATACATTTTTCCAAAATGGTTTGTAAACTCTTACCCAAAAACTATTATGACAATCCATACCAGGACTTAAACCGTGTATTAAATACCTACACTTAAAAAGCTCCAAAGTAACTTAAAAAAAGTTTAATTATCATTTTGGAAAACAAACAGTTACAAATTCGCTTGTTATCATCCGATCGTGAGTAATAAGTCGCGTCGATAAGTATCGAGTGGATATGAGTCGATAAATACTGTCGATATAACGTGTGGACAGAAGCACGCCACGAAGCACTAAGTTGGCACGCCGGTGATTGAGGTTATTCTGTTTAGGATTCCGTAGTCAGAAACCCTGATACAACGTGTTAAAAATACCAAAAAAATACAGCTACCAAAGCCAAAAACAGAGTCCACCGCACAAATTCTTAGTGTCAAAATTGTGTTGATGTATAATGACAGCTTACTATTAGTGGCATTGACTATTTTAACAGAAATGTATTAGTAAGTAGGTAACTACATACATATTTGGCCAGAATGACAAGAATCATCACTCGAAATTGTCTTTCAGCGGGTAACAACGATAACAAAAATACTGTAGGTACACTTACGTTTTATTTTTACTAAAATATGGTATGGCACTTTCATGAAAATTCTTTTTTAAATATTGAAAAAATATCCATAAGCTGTATTTAACATGGGTATACACATGATCAATCACGCCTTAAAAGTCAAATAAATTCGTTTTTTTTATAAGAATGCTTGGTCACTTCAAACTTTTGATTAACTGAATCTTTTTACTAAGAGGTCACTAAATAATACTAGACAGAAAGAAAAATTATAATGAAAAAAATATAGTGTTGTACTTAAACTTACGTGTTCGCAATGCATCATTATTCATTAGGGTCAATACTTTTTCTTTTAAATCGGATAAGGTATACCTAGTCCTCAAACCGGTACATGTCATTGGCATTGGTGAGCGCAGTGAGAGTTTGAGATATTTACAGAAACTTTTAGAAAAGAAGGAAATTCAAGTACGAGTACCTAAGTATATTATAATAAGCCGTAAATAAGCTTTATTAACATGATTTTGTGAGATTAATAGTACACTTTACATCAGAGGCCGGGAAAACACGGATTTCCGGCCAAGTAGCTATAGAGATACGAGGCCGGGAATCCGTTTTCACGCCGAGGCATGTATAGTGCTTTTCTCAAACATGCAATGAAATAAATAAATAAAAATCCTCAAATCAAACTAATTTTCATGGCTGAATGCCGTGATGCTGTGCCACAAATAGTGAAATGAAAATAAAAAAGTTACTTTGCAGGCCTAGGCCTGAAAAGTTGTATGAAATCCCATTCCAGGCCGCCTCGAGATGCTGCGCCCGAAAAAGGATACTTCCGAGTCTATTATAAGGAACGTAAAGCATTGCATGTTTGAGAAAAGTATATTTCATAGCTAAATCAAAGCAGCATATACATTTTTTGTGAAATTAGGTATATCTGCAGTTGAATACAATGAAGTTGAATTACTTAATCAAGAAAAAACCGACCATTACGTAGAACGTTGATAAAATTAATAGCCTGCGCCTTACTAATGGACCATATTATTACAACGGTTTCTTCAATCACACGTCCGCAATCACTCATATCATAGACGCTACCGTTCGCTGACGTCACACGACCGAGACAGAAACATACGACCAACCCAAGCCAGAACGGCTCAACCGAACGGTAAAAACCAGCTGCCTTATTTGGGATCATATGTGGCTAAAATTTGCCATAAAAGTCCCTAGCGGGTACATAGGTGGTTGAAAATTCGCGTCCATATTGATTTTCGCGCAGGTTTCCTTTTTAAAACTAGTGGGGTGTTTTATGTGTCGTGGGATGCGCGGGAGTCAATGTTTTGACGACATGTGGCGCGCAGGTGCGATAGAGATGTGATGAAAGTCGTTAACGCATGTTTTTTTTTATAGTTTCTTGGATTGTTAGATAGAGTAAGGTCAGTGGTAATGAACGTTTTGTTTGAGTAACTGTTGAAGGACAGGCGTAGGCAGTGTTGTATCACTTATTATAAATATTAGTGATCATTGCCTATTAATAGAATACTTGTTTCTATGTCAGCGTAATAACGACACAGTTAACCAAGCAATGTTTAATAGTTACTATTTTATCGTGTAATTCGTTCCACCATTTCATCCATTTTTTATCTAGATATACTAGAACTATTAGCAGCGAGCATTAGATCAGCATAGCTACATACTTATTAAAATTATATCTAGTAAGTCATTTTTAAAACAATCTAACAACAATAAATAAATAATATGACTTGAAGAAGCAAGAGCAGTTATGGTGAGACAATTTATACCTTTTCCGTCCATATTTTACGCCTTTTCACAGGCTAATAATAGTTTGTGAACACGAAATCGATTTATTAGTTGATTTAGCAAATTAATTGCATAGGTGGCGCCGAAAGTTCCATAAATGCATGCTTGCTGATATATTAAGTAATATCATATTTTATAGAATATGCCCGTCTAAGGGAGAGTTTAGAAGAACCATCAAAAGTAATGCTGAGGAATTAAGTTCCTAACCTAGTTTCTAACCTGTGTCCGGTCCGAACCAGGAGAATAAGATGTGGCTAAATAGGAAGGTATGCGCAAGTGCAATTGTAGTATGAACTCAGGTTACCTTTTTTTTTCATGAATGTATGCATGTTGCATGAGATATGTAATTAATATTTATTGGAACATTTAAACCAGTGGCTCTGTGAACTGTAGAACCCGCGAGCCTGCCATATAAAAAGAAAATCTTTTTTTGTTTGTCAATAAAGTGACTCAACAAAAAAAAACTATATAATTAACGAACCTGCTCACAAAATTTCACGAGAATCGGTTGAGAAATGCGACCTGTAGAGGAGAACAACCGGACAGACGGACAGACGGACAGCTGAACAGCGTGACAGGCACCGGTCTTACGAACGATTTTCGGCCCAAGCTGAAGCATAGAACTTCTTTCGCTTCGCTCCCTTGTACGATTACGGAACTACCACTGCGTTTTCGTACAACGAAAATACTAAATTGACTTAATCCTCGACATAGAGATCTGAGCTGTAATTTTAAAGTATCTGATAGGTAATGCTCAGTGTACGACACTGCCCCTTGACATGCTCGGTGTCAATTAAGTAATGAAATTACGATCATATATCAAACATTGGGGCGTTTAACTTTATATACCTGAAGTATATATTCTTAACGCAAAAAGCTTTGCAATCTTCATGACTTCTTCGCTGTGGGTTATTTTCCGAATCTTATAATTAGTAGATATAGATATAGGTAGTTGTAATTTTTGTACAATATTTAATAACCGCAGCAGTGTGAACTCTCCCTATCCCCCCCGAGCCTCCGGCGCAATCATAAATATCTCTTAAATCTACACACATGCGTACTAGGCAAGTTTATTACTCTGCCTGCCGATATCATACTTAGATTTCACTTAACACCTCCCAAAACCAACAAAAAACTACCTTAGTCGCAATATATAAAGTTGAATTTGTCTTATTACGGTTTCTTGGAGTTGTGACGTTTTGTGTTAAGGGCTAGGTAGTTAGGTTTAACAGATCGGGGGGAAATACATTTATCTCTTTTCAATATTGTGTTAGATGTAAAGATTAGCATTAGTGTAGACAGTCGGTAGCGTACCGTAATAAATGAACAATTTAGTAGCTTTAGAGGATATTTCTTGATTTTGTAATGTCGGACTGTTTTGACACTGGGGAACGTCTTGTAGTTTAATAAGTGCCGAGTGGTTTGACATAGTGTCATTCTAGTTTCTCGGTGGAATGTAATGAAACAAGTATATTGTAGAAAAAGTTTTGTTTAATGGAAATATGTATATCGTAGAAGATGCGTTTGTAGCAATCGTAATAGGTCGTGGTGTTCACATAGTGAGATAACGTTTAATTTATACCGGGTGTGGCCTATAATAGGAGCCAAAAATGTTAAGGATGACGTGCCAGTGTTTCAAAATTATTGAATTCGGAAAAAAAATATTTGATGTTGTGTTCCATAACTCCATAAGTGATGAATTGTGACATCACGATATCGTACGTAGCATGTAACTCATTAAATATATTGGTAGACCACTGGGCACTTAAATATAATAGTTATTAATGGTATAATGGTGTCTTTATTTTCCATCAATTTTTGTTTTTTTCTTTAAATTTGGCAAAATTTTTTGTATTTAAAATTTATAAAAAGCAAAATTAAAAATTTGGAAAAAACCCACGACTATTGTTATTGAAAAATAATTAAATAAAATTTTAAAAACCTTTGGGTTAAAAAATAATAATTACGAAAAGAGGTGATAATATAATTACAAAGATAGTATTCCAGTTAAATAAAAGAATGCAGCCATGTGTAACGTGTAACTTCTTCTTTCTTTTTTTTTTGATTTTTTTTTGTTAAACCACTTGTAACTAATTGCTGGTTGGCTTAATAATCCACCGTTTAATTTTTTGCTCCTATTACAGGCCACACCCTGTATACATGATATACCTATTACAGAGAGCCCAGGCCTAGCCATGGGAAACATCCCCGATGCGGATTTTTTGTCGCATACCGCTTCGCTACCTCGCACAGCTATGGTGGATACTCAGCCTTACTAGAGGACTTTAGCTATTTAATTTTTATTAGTAAATAACTAGCTTCGGCCCGCGACTCCATCCGCGTGGAACCCGTTTATATCGTAGCTCCATACAAACTTTCATCCCCCATTTCACCCCCTCAGGGGATGATTTCCGGGATAAAAACTATCATATATCCTTACTCGAGATTCAAACTATCTCCATACCAAATTTTATCTCAATCGTTTCAGCTGTTTAAGCGTGAAGAGGTAACAGACATACACACTTTCGCAATTATAATATTAGTATGGATGGTTATTCTACCATTTATCACTGTTTTTCTTTAACGGATTAATCAACAATTTCTAGAATGAGACATATTACTATTACGCTACAATAAATTTCACATCATGCTCTTTAATACAATTGCCACAAAACCAATACGACTGCCGTTCACAATGCGCGTGACCATAAATTATGTTGAGCAAAAACCAAATGATCAGTAGCTATTACCATACTGTATCTGCATTGTGTTTTTTGCTAGATTTAATGTCATACGTTTATTTTAATTACTTTTAGGGACATATGTCTGGGTGTACTGGTGGGAGGAAAAGTGTTAGCTTATGTTAAAAGTTCTGCTAAGGTTTTGTTTTGTACGTGCTAAGAAAGTAGGCTAAATAGTATCTTGACGAGTAAGTTACTTAAGGTGGTTCGATTGCCATACAAAACGTTATTTGACATTCGCAGGCTAACGGCGTGATATTTTAAGAAACTTATGTAACAAACTTTCATCAATTGGCTTCCCATTTGCGCCAAATTCCCTCTTTCCTTGAATAAACTTGTACAAACTAAATTAATTTGAGAAATTGGTTTGGGACGTGATATTTTGGGAAAACTATTTTTCTCAAATTAATCTATTTTATACAAGTTTATTCTAGGAAAGGGGGAATTTGGCGCAAATGGGAAGCCAATTGATGAAAGTTTGTTACATAAGTTTCTTAAAATATCACGCCGTTAGCCTGCGAATGTCAAATAACGCTTTGTATGGCAATCGAACCACCTTAATAATGCATTGTTAGTTTTAAGTTGTTTTTAGTGAGTTAATTTTTTTAAATCATAAATAGGTAACTAGTATTTTTTTTTTATTAAAGAAGTTTATTTGAAAAAGAAGAAAATGTAATCTTATATAGTCTACAATAATCCTAAAGTCGGAAAATCTAATTATTCCTACAAATTCATTCTCATTTGTTTTATAAATTTAAGATTTGTAATACATGGACGTTTAATTTATACTTATTTAAGCTTTTTCTCAAAACCCGCGACTCGCATTGGTGTAAATTTCGAACGATATAAACGGTGTTAAACATTAATTTGTACAAACAAAAATACACGTTTTGTGTTAATTATTTGACAAGTCTTTCAAATCATGAAAAATGTATTGTGAGTTGATTTATGAAGTTTTTAATCATTAACGACTAAAAAGCAAAATTATACATGAAACTTTCTAAGTTTTGATGCATTTTTTAAATAAGATAGTTAGTTATATTATATCTCCACACACTTTTATCGACTAATATATAATAGACATGTATAATAAATGACAATACATCTTAAAACTCAGGCGACGTAATACAGAAGTCACAAACATTTTCCACGTTACTTACACCTGTGTAGTGTGTACAATAATTTAAGCCGGGTTATTTTAATAAGAAGACCCCCTGAGACCTCATGAATTGTTAATCCATGTTTAATTAGACTTACATCCAGGGACAAAAACCAGGTTCGCGGTAGTCGGTGTTTTTTAAACAACCAGGAAATTTGTGAAATTCCCGTGTTTTTTGGAAAAACGGCGAATGATCTGCGCCGGCTGCATTCTATAGGTTCCCGCTGAGCTTAAAAAATATAAAACGAGTTTCGCAATTGAAGTACGTAATTAATGAGATAAGCCTGTGTAGCGATTTCTAATTTATGTGAGGATATCGATTTTTAGTTCGATTTTATGCATTGCCAATTACATCATGTACATTCTAAAATAATTCCGTTCAATCGCACGATGAGAATGACACACAGGTGGAATATGGAAATTAAAAATAACTGTAAAAAATATATTATTCTAAAGTTTGGCCCGGATCTATAGAGAACTGTCATACGAGTGCTTACCGAGTATATAATAGTACATTACTCTCAAATAACTGCGATCTGAGACATTCTTTATTACCGCCCGTGGTGAGTACAAAGTTTTACGTCTCTCCCTGGCCAGGAAATGGGATTTTCCGCACGCGTAGTGTGCGGTAATTGCTACTTTATGGTATGACGTAAACATCTTATATATTCAAATTTTTTTTCAATCTGAGGGGTGATCATGATCAGTAGGTAACGTTTTGAACGCACGTTAGGACAACTCAACTAACTGTCATTTTTCCATACGAAAAGTGACATTTAGATCTACCTGACGCGCGTCCAACGCGTTACGTGATCGACCTGCTGGTTCTCATTTATCCTCCAAGTACCTAACTGTTTTATAGTGTCCGACTGAAGTCCGAAACATGTTTTTTTTGCCGAAACCGAAGGTGCGGCTTTGGCTCTAGTTTCGGCTGAAACCGAAACCGTACCTTTTGTAGACTTGTTGAAATCATTGTAAAAATTACATAAAACCGCTTTTAAACACATATTAACAAGGTAACACCTGAAACTCGTGAAGGTTGTATATAATAAAAGAAGGTTTACTACAAGTTACCATAATTCCGGTGGCCGGCGAGCTACGCCATATTGCCGGTTGGCACGAGCGAACCCGAAGTACCGTTTCGTGAGCTTCGGCCCGGCCGAAAGGTTCGGCCGTTTTTAGGCCGAAACCGAAACTATGACCGAAACATGATATTTTGGCCGAAACTGGCCGAAACCGAAACCGAACCCGAACCTTCGGTGGGACACTATTTTACATTCATGATTCAAGTATTTTTTAAATAAAATCAGCTTCTACTGTTTCGATTCCTCACTAATTAATAAGTGTAAAAAATCATTAGTGAGCTACTTTCTTCAAGTTTTTTTTACTATGATTCATTACCGAAAATCAATAAAAAACTTCACACAGTGAAATCGGTTGAACAATACGAAATGAACTCTTCAAGAAGGTAACAGCCCACCTCGTTGGTGTTTACGTTTTCATCAAATGGGGATGTATTACAAGCCCGTGACATGAGGCGGCGTGTCATGTTGCAATCGACACTTCTCGGTACAGTGACTGTGGATTTTTGTGATATATCACCGAATTAAGAAGTCTGCAACCTTTTTAAAAACCAATCTTTGTTAATAAATTATTTTAACTTTGTTGACATTATGTAAATATTTATTTTCTTAGTTTTTGACGAGCATGATATAAATTATTACAATTTTGACAGGTCTGTGAATGTATACTGTTTTTTTTGTTATGAAATAAATAATCTAGTAATGTTATAGCTTAAAAGACAAATATTACACGTGGTTAAGTGTCACTGTGAATTAAGTATGTAGTTGAAGTAACTCAGCACTTTGATGCGTAAACACACACTCAATACTCTCACTTAAATAGAAACCAGAATAATTTAAAAACTCTAAGAGTGAAAATACTTATAAGTATATCTATAATATATATGATACATTTTGTACAAAACTCTGCAGGTTTGTTTTACCAGCCGAAAAAAAGCAAATATTTATTGCCTACGTAAAGCATCATGCTCCGCTTGTCTCAATTTCCCTGTTCATACATTTCCGAAAAGGTTGCCGATCCCTGTAAATCCGCGACCGAATCGGCTCCGTGTCGAATAGCATTAAAATCAGCGGTATTATTTCAAAGATATCTCACATTTTGGGGTCACGTCTCCTTTGGTGGCGATGTCAGCACCAATATAGCTAGATTTGGTGCTGACGTGACTTCTGTGTTGTGAGCATACAATTGAAACTGATATGCATCTGTATATAGATACTTAAAACTAAATTATTCAGGGTTGGTGAATTCTGCATGATTAGGGCGAACAGTTATTTCGGCAAGTTTTTAGATAACCTATAATAGGTTTATGTTGTAAAGGGTTAACAAACTAACTATTAGGCACCTTAAAGTCTGAAAGATAATGTTTTTAGCGACTGAGAGAGAGATACATTTTTCAGTTTCACAAAAAAAAAGAAATTGAAAGAGATCCTTTAGTTATTTTATGTAGGAATGCGCACATTATATCACAAAGCGTGTAAAATGTTCAAAGTGACTTGACCACTTCGTTGTCAAATAAGCGTACGACCCGCCTAATTTGATATGATGCTGCCATCACAAAAGGTCGTGCCTCATTTCAAACGAATCCTCACTTACTATATTGACCTATACGTAATTTTTAATTCACAACCTCTGACTTCCTTTCATAGAGATCTGGGACTGAAACGCCAATTCTCGAGCCGTTCTAATAGAGATGATCTCTATTTACGTAATACTAACTATATAATAATAAACCATTTCAGGCATCTAAGGCCCAACGTTACAAATACCTTAAAAACTAACATACATAATTGTTTATGTCATGTGTGTTGTGTGTGTGTGCGCGTGTGTGTGTGTGTGTGTGTGTGTGTGTGTGTGTGTGTGTGTGTGTGTGTGTGTGTGTGTGTGTGTGTGTGTGTGTGCGTGTGTGTGTGTGTGTGTGTTATGTCTATTGGTTTTCGTTCGACATCATCCATTTTATTTTTCGAGGTATCTCTCTTCATCTCGGTCGGCCCGAATTGGCCTCCTGTGCCTTACAGTTTTTCCAGGCTAACCATAATGTGTGAAAACGTCGAACTCACACAATACCTACATGTCCTAACGTGCGTTGACCCAGTGTCGGCAAACTGGAGCGTGCGCCTGCGCCGGGCGCGCCGTGACGTCACTTCCCTGTGTGCGCGTGCGACGCGCATGGCTCGAGGAGGACGCTTTAGCGGAATACCATATTCACAATGCTGCCTTACCGTATTATCATTACGACTATTTCTTGGAGGGTTAGGCAGAGATGACGGATTTACATACCCGAAATTGACCTCGCCGAAATTTCTTAGACTAAATCTGAGGATTATAAGGAAAGGTCTGGTCAGGGGTACTCTGGTATCCTTTGGCCCTCCTTGGCAGTGACATGGTTGGATAATCGTTGGGGGTTTAGTGTGTAGTCTGGGCCTTCTGTCCGGGCGTCCCACACACCCGTCCGGTCCCTGTTGACCGGGCGGACGGTGCGTCAAAGCATTCCCCCAACGTAAAAAAAAAGAAAAAAAGGGGTACTCTGGTATGAGGAATGCTTAGAAAGTGAATAAAGTGAAAGAGGTTCGTCAGAATCGTAGCCATCAAAGTTTAACATTTCGTGATTATCCATGGGAGCAGGCTTTTACCCACTAGGCTGTTGGAAGAACACGACGTCTCCCCAGACGTATCCGTCAACGGCGACATTCTGACAAATTGGTACTGTGAGATCCTCAGTCGTTAAATGCATGGACGCGAGACAACAAATCAAATTGTGTTTGAAATGTGGAGAAGACAGAAGCTCTCTTGGAGTTCCATTGAAGACCTCTTCAATGGAACTCCAAGAGAGCTGCTGCCTTTTAATAGGCCTTTGCCAAGCTGTAGGTCCACATCATAGACTAGGACAAAAAATGGGTAATCAAATCATTTACTGAGGTAGGTAGGTATAAGTACCATTTACGAATAGTTTTGCATGGCTAGTAAAGATATACAATAAAGAAAGAAACAAATAAAAGAAGTTTATTTCGCAAATACTAAATTACACAATAATAATAATAAAAAAACTGTTTATTTCAGAAAAAAGACCTCATTCTACAATACATAACTGCAATCTTTTACATTTAAGATTTTGAAAGCTACGGGGTGTTGGGGGAAGCCCCCGTCAACAAATATCTAATATTTTAAATTTAGACTAAATTATAACATATATGTTTTTGACTAAATAGTCGTATGATTACATAGTCGTGCCACAAATTGAGTCACATAAATGAAAACCCTTAGAATAATAACGCCTAGAAACGCAGTTCACGCGCAACGGTGAGGCCACCTAAACTCGGCCATAAATGGCCCAGTACAGCGATCGGTGGAACAAAATCGGTGCGTTTGTGTGCGTATTGGCGCGTGTGAATACAAGTTGATCACAACTACAAGAATCCATTTTATGCCTGACGCTTGGCGCGTCGGCCGTATGAAACTATCCTTCTATGAGTTATTATTCTAAGTGAAAACCGCTTCAACCTTACTACTTAAAATCAAAGCACAACTTGAGGCCACGCCGCTTCCGCCCAAGCACGCGTCATCGTACACCCACCCTCGACCTTCCTCCATCGCCATAAGAACCAAGTTCCTTTGCACAATCTAAAGATAAAGATTGTGAGTTTTTTGTGAAAAGCGGCATCGTAAAAGGGCACAGGGTGGAGGAAGTCTCCAAGTACCGTAAGTCCATGTTATAGATCTGGGTTTGATTCCAGCGAGGAATCTCAATGCTCATGCTCTACTGGCGTTGCTTCCGGAATGGTGGGAATTTTGTTAAGACACTGTTGAGGTGTGCGTGGTATGTTGTTTTTGTTGAGTGGTAAGGTATTGTTATGCGGGGCAATGAAATTAAATAGTCTTGTGTCTTGACTACCACTGGATAATTTAATAAGAATAAAGAACATTACTAGGTATAAATAAGATTATGCAAGAGTTAAGTAGTGTAAGTAAACGTTAGAGGATTAAAATACATAGGTAAGTAGGTACTATTTTCAACGTTGGGGTCAAAAAAGAGTCATAGGTGTTTTGGACTTTTTACTATAAATGTGTACGTGTTCTAACACCTAGAATGTACGAGTAAGTCTTACTAATAATAACGAGGTAGTGTCGTGGTGAAATGTAAGTTTATAGCTTTGTATGTGCTGGGGTGTAATCTCCGAAACTACTCATTCAATTTTACATAATATTTCACTCGTTTATACAATTGACCTTAAGAACAAACATAAGGTAAAACACCTAGGTTCTATGTAATATGCCGATGAAGCCGCAAGTGTAGTTAGTATTTTAATAAATATAATAGGTGTAACAAACGATTTGAGCAATTAAACTCATTGGCTGCCGTTCCTCACCAACAAACATGATAATGTATGCAGCGCCGACTGCATTCGTTCTCTTAGCTTTGTGAGTATGGCAATTCGCGACGACTTTAGGCATCCATACAAAGGGTTAATAATACATAACTTATTCAATCAGAGAAATGTATCTCTACAGATCAATTTCGATGCATTCTTGCGAAACCTGTAGGCGACTCGGCTGAGATACCAGTTAAATTCTACCCCACTTCAACTTGTTACGTGTAAATTAAATTGTCCAGCGAACTTGAATAGTTGTGGACAGACAGACGGACGGACAGGCGACGCTGGCCAATCGCCTGATCAAACAACACCAGACATGAGAAGTACCGGTTTATAATGATATTCAGCTTACAATTAAGTGTATGGACACCTTTATATTTTATTACCTAAATAATAATCATTATCAAATGTTGCCCGATGACACTATTGACAGTCTCAAGGAAAGTAGGAACACATTTTAAAGTTTTACCTAAAATGTTTAGTAGTGTTTATATAATATAATAATATAATCTATTCTCCCGTCTGAAACGTGAGTACCTACCTATCGCCAGGTTAAGCCTTTGATTATCAAGATAGTTGGGTTTGCCTTTGACACGGCGGTATTTTCCTATTTTTATACTGGAGAATGCAGGGTATATGATTGATCCGGGGGGCGTCGTGGTGACATGTTCGCGATCCCATGGCGCTCCCATTAACGGCAGGGACGGAAACGCCGGAGTGGTTTTAGTGGGTAGACTCCCTCCCCCTTCTCTTTAAATAGAGATGGCTGGAGGGTGTGAGTCCCACATACCCCCCATTATAGCTTCCCGGCTGGGGGGATGCGTGAGTGCATTTCCACTCCGACAAAAAAAAAAAAAAAAGGGTATATGATTGATCTATAATAAGTATACTTACCTCTCGAAAACACAGCGGGTAGTTTATAGTACCTATGTATGATGATGTTTGTAGTATTCATTGATAGCTGATATTTATTTGCTGTTTATTTGTGCATTATGCTTTAAATACCCTCTGATATAACTGCTGTAAAATTATAACGGTTGGCAATGGTATTAAGTAATTCGTGCTTAACTACTGCTGTGTCTCAGCTGTGTTCTCGATCATCCAAAAAAGGTTTTAGCCCCGAAATTAAAGGGCAGTCACTTTTCAGTAAATTTTTGGTTTTCAACAAATTAGCAACATGATTAAAAATCTCATAATGATCATTTGCGAACGTACAGAGTGGACCAAAATTACCCTCTTGTCACTCACGCGTCCGGTCTAAAACCAACGGTAAAATGTCTTTAAAGACAATTTAAGTATTCAAGTAAATCGGTAATGAGTCAAAACTGGAGCAAAATGGAAGGGGCTCGATTGAGATATCTTGAAAACCACCTTTTTTAAACGGTTTTAAAGGCATTGGTAGGTACTTTTATTGGACAAAAGCCGTACTTAATTGATTTTGAGAAACATTTTCTCTCAAAACAAGTTTTCCCTGATTGGAGCCATTAAAACTGTATCAAATGTTTTTTGGTTAATTATAGCAGATTTTTAGGTTGATGTAGCCGAAAACCTTTTTTGTCTTTAAAAATCTGATTAAGCATGAGTACATTAATCTTACTTAACCAATCGCCATTGCTTCGGTTTTAACTCGTGATTATTGTAGTGTTTTGACAGCTGGGTTTATTAATGCACAAACGGACACTTCTGTGTTTTACCCGCCCTACCCTCGCTGGCTGCATTATTGACAAAGTTCTAAATTTGGAAACCATTTTCAGATATTTTGCAGTCGATGGTCGGTGGAGATGACTACCATTCTTGTTAAAATTTGCTGAACAATAGGCTAACTCTTAGCACATCGTTAACAATGCAACCATGAAAGTAAGAATCAGAACGGTTGAAATTGCGAAATACCTACGTCTCGTAGATAATTAAATTAGGTAGTCAAAAATAAGTAGTAGGTACTATACATAGATTGTTTTTTACTAGGATGTTTTTTTTGTTTCAATGTAAATAATTACCAATTATGTTACCTACTACCTTATATCAGTATAACTCTTATACTTATTTACTCTTTCTCACTCAATCGTAGCCTTTCACTGATAAGAGTGATAAGTGATAAGCAACGATACAGTTACGACAACTTGTAGGACTTGTAGGTCCAAAACAAACTCTTTTTCGAAGTTTCGCCACATTCGGCTGTAATTTTCGCAACACAATTTTATTGACATTCATTGACAGTCCCAACGTGTTCATCTGTCTGTCACGGAGCCTGTTGAATTTTACATGAATTTTGCTTCGCACTTGACAGCTCTGCGGTGTGAGTACGATTTAAAATTAATTCTTGCTGTAAAATTGGCCGCGTACTTATCTAAATCTTCATACCTAATAAAACGGTCGTTCGGCAAAGATGTCTAAATGGAACCTAATATAATCGTCATGTTACAAGAATCGCTGCGATACATTTTGTCATACGTAGGTAAGTGCTTAAATATGATTGTATAGATCCTTGTTGAAACAAAAAGTTATCTAGAAGGGTTCAAAAATCTAGGCACGAGGCAGCGTGTCAAGCCAAGTTCAAGCAAAAGAACTGGCTAGCCAGCGCCAAGTGTAATATTACACGAACCACTTGGTACAACTTTTGATATATTTTTACTAAAGTAAGTAGGTTACCTATCTAGTTATCTTATTTTATTTATATTAGCTGTGCTACATATCCTTCGGAGAGTTCGGAGTTATTCGTCGGTACTACTTCGTTGACATGCTCATATTAATATAGGTAGGTTACAAGTAGATTAGACTCACATTGCTCACATTAACACGAGAAGTCATTTCGCTTGCAGATTGTTTCATCTAATTTTAGGAAATATTGGCTGCTCAATAATGTTTAAACTGAAGTGAAAGAAAATCACTGGCTATGTGTCGTTCTGCCGGTCGGAGTGGTCGAACACTATCCCAAGACACTTAACACATTATCTGATGTACAAGCACCAAAAACCTGCAATAAAGGCCAACCGACGTTTCCACCAAACAAATTGCGAGCCGGTAATGTTGCCATAAACTAGTCATAATCTTATCAAGGCATTTTCTTCGTGCTGTCACATTGAACTTTCCAGTGTTCAAGCTAAACTGGACGCTGTTACTGGCTGTAGTAAGTTAGTTTTTAATGATATTATTTCTTTTTGTCGATATTCGGCATTGGTTTGAATGAAGATCTCTGTCCGCTTCAAACAATATGTCTTATTTTGATGGGGAAGCTATGTCGTTTACGTTTTTCTGTGTCCGATACTTTGTGGTGAAAGCAGGGTAGTCTATTTATGTCCGATGCTTCTGATATCAATTTTATTTTTACTGTTTTTGTCGTCTCGTTTCCTCTCGTGCCGAAGTAAAGTGTCAGAATGACCACCCGAAACATTTGAAACACAATCGGAATGTGAAAAGATTCCCAAATTTAGGCCCAGATTTATTCGCAGCTCAATCCTTGTGCAAGATGCGTTCGCGCACGTGCGCGTTAATTAACTGCCGATTAAGACGGATTGTAATTGGCTACCGGATTTAAAGGAACAAAAACTTTTCTGAAATTGATTCTTTGTTAAGTAGTCCAAGTTGCCAACTGTCCAGAATCACTGGCTGAAATTCTGAAGTCTTTATATTTATTTCGACGACCTCTGTAGCCTAGTGGGTAGTGACCCTGCCTACGAAGCAAGAGGTCTCGGGTTCAAAATAGTTCAAATCCGGTAAGGGCATTTATTTGTGTGATGAACATTATTTTTTTTCCTGAGTCATGGATGTTTTCTGTGTATTTATTTATCTACTTATATAAGTATGGAAGGAAGTATGTATATCGTCATCTAGTACCCATAGTACAAGCTTTGCTTAGTTTGGTACTAGGTCGATGTGTAAGATTGTCCCCAAATATTTATTTATTTATATTATCCTTTCGTTGCATCCATGGGAAACACGCGAAACTTATCTTCAGAGAATATTGCCAACAATGTATTTAATTTCACCTTGATACCGATATTATTATTAAGGTCCTCGCATGCGTGTACCAAATAAAAATACCAACAATACTGTAGGGATGGTGCTCAGAGGTAGAGTAAAGAAGACATGATTAATTTTTTACGCGTTTATTTAAGTACGTTGTAAGATAATAAGAATACTCCTGTACATCCAGCACTGTAGAAGTTGCATAGACGATATCTACAATACCGTATTCATGTATTTCAAAACATTTCTAATGCCATTTGCTAACCTCCCCAAGCAGCATGTAAGCATTTTTAACATCAATATACCAGCCTATATAAAGATTTAAGTCTTTTAAGAGACTTACAAGAGTGTCAAAAGAAATTTGTGCCCTTATAAGAGTGGTTCATGGTTTATTATTCAGCTCGATCCGTATAAAGTCTGTATGAAGGGACCCGCGTAAGCTTAGGGTGCTTAATAACAGAATATTAAAACTCTATTATACAACTTTAAGTATTTTGTGACACTTCAAGCGGGTTTTATCGTAAAAGCTGTATACAGGCTGTATTGTAAATATAGTAACTTCCTAAATACGTAATGGTGTAGGCAAACTCCATTCTAAAACTTATGCTTATGGCGTAATTGAACACTCTTATAAATACAGTAGTTCCATAACTTCTGTTTAAGAAGGTGTTTTAAAACTAAAATAATAAATGACAGCTTTAATGACGCTTTCTGTATTACCATAACCATTAAAGTTTTATAAGTCACACGTTACGACTGCAAGCATAATATTATCTATTGGATCGGACGTACATCATATGTGGAAAAAAAGAAAAAAGTATGGTGTAGTCAAAAGACGAATGAATAGTGAATATTTAAATATAAAAAAACTACGACACAATTAATTAAAGGTGGTGTATTAGGAACCGAAATACAGCCTAACTACTAAAAATATTCTAGTATGAAACTGATTAAAAGCCAAAAGCTGTATAAAATATTCTATTAATAATGTAGTACAGCTATTGAGACTATATACTTAATCTTCTCTCCAAATATACTTAAGGCTGTATAAACAAATTGTCGCCATTTTCGAGTTATTGAAAAGATAATTAAAGAAATACTTGACAATATTTAGCAATCACTAAAGTCTTATCGTGATTAACACCTAAACTAATGATGACTGTGCCCTCATAGCCGCTATTTAAAACAACTTTGTTTTTGTAACCTATAAAAATAAACACTTTACTTGCCATTTTGTTATTCACTTTTATTTTTACTTTGAATATTCTGGTGGCGCGTGAATATTTTGTTGAAAACCTCACACAGCTTCACAGCAAATATAAATGTGCATGTAATTCACGTTCACCCTACAACACAAGTCCCCTTATTTATACTAAATAATACGTTACGATATATCGCCGCCATTAAATTATCAAAGTAAAGTATAAAGAACCATATTGGTGCGCACATTTCTAGCAATATTTTTTTATTCTACTGAAATTCTCTTAAAAAACTTATTTAAAACTTGTATTCTGACAAGTGGCGTATAAGAGACTATTCGTAGTATTATAGTTTCATATAACACCGAATAACAGCTCTATTACAGCTATTATACAGCTTTTTTTTGCTTATACAGCTACTATACAGCTCCAAGAACGCCAAAAGCTGTATAATTTGGGCACTTTTTGCACTTAAATGGGCTGTATAAGCGCTTTTACAGCCTTTATACAGCCTGAATAAACAGCTTTTAGTGTAAAAAATAACGTTAATACAGCTTCTATACAGCTTGTAATGCTACTTGGGTCGTAGCCTTTGCTAATCATGAATTTTCCTGCGACACATCTTGTTTAACTGTCCTGAACTTTCTCAGTCACAAATGTCACAATACATGTGATCAATTTACGTACATACATGTACAGCTTACGTGTAAGTAAAGTTAACAGTGTTAATGTAATTTATTGCTGTACATCGCTGCTCCCGGCGTAGGCGGCAGTGCCGAACACGGGCAGTTTAAAGATTTCACTAAAAAACAACAAAATGCAATTACTTTCACGAAAATTTGCTGAGCTTTCGAAGTAAGAATCTTGCAGTTAAAACTGATATACATAATTAACAACTTAGAAAAGTTGAATAACCCCCCGATATTTTCATTTCAAAGTATAATATCTCAAAGACGGCTAAACCGATTTTGTTGAAACGTAGCTAAGAACCGTCTCGATCACGTCAGCTTTCGGAAAAAAAACCGCTCCATTCGCCCTCCATCTAAATCGGTCCATTCGTTTAGGAGACACGATGCCCCAGACAGACACACAGACACAGAAATACACAAACACGTCAAACTGTGGGTGTTATAACCCCTCTTTTTGCGTCGGGGGAAAAATCATCACTATCAGTTCGTTTACCCAGTTTTACTCGCCTATCCCGGGGTCGGCTTTAGCATCTAATCCCAAGGCTGGGCGTATTGCATTAGCTTAATAAAACCGACTGCCTACTGACCTTCCAACCCTGAAGGAAAAGTAGACTGTTGGATTAGAGATTCGGTTTCCTAACGACGTTTTCGTTCACCGAAGAGCTACTGTGAAATATCAACTGACGTATGTATTTTTGGAAAACCTAGTGGTTGGTACGGTCGGCCAAGAAAGTGGTCTACCACTTTTGACAAAAGTTTCTGTAAGATCTGATTGTCGCTAAGGTTACTGTGATAATATTATTGCAAGTGGAAAGTGACTGTTGTTTCATGACGTTCGAACCACATTTTTGGCCGACTGTACGAGCCAAGGTTCGAATCTACGTCCTCGAGGTTGAAAGTCACGTGTCTTGACGCTCGACTACAGTGGCTCTTATCTTTTTTTTGACGGACTGGAAATGCACTTACGCGTCCCCCCTGCCTGGGAAGCTATAATGGGGGGTATGTGGGACTCACACCAGCCATCTCTATTTAAAGAGATGGGGGAGGGAGTCTACCCACTAAAACCACTCCGGCGTTTCCGTATCTGTCGTTAGGAAGTGCCATATTAGGATCGCGAACATGTCACCACGACGCCCCCTAACAGTGGCTTTTTTTTTGACTGACTGGAAATGCACTTACGCGTCCCTCCTGCCTGGGAAGCTATAATGCGTATGTGGGACTCACACCCTCCAGCCATCTCTAAATACCGAGAAGGGGGAGGGAGTCTACCCACAAAACCCACTCCGGTGTTTCCGTCTCTGCCGTTAATGGGAGCGCCATGGGATCGCGCCCATGTCACCACGACGCGCCCCGACGGTGGCTCTTATCTGATCTAATACGAGTTTTCTTTACTCAATAACTAAGCTGACAACGCAGTGCGCGTGAGTTTAATCCGATACTCGTAGATGTGCTCGCAAGATCACTCATTTCCCTCTGCCCTACAATCATCCTTTAAACTATGGCATAAATTAAAAGAGCAGTGAAGTAAACCCATACAACACAACTAGTAAACAATGGAACTATCCGATCCGTACGTGCGTCGTATGTAAATATGGAGTGACTCAGTTTCCAAGTACAGATGTCGTTTGTTTTTGTTAGAAGATTCTGTGTAATGTATCAATGTTTCTTTTGTACTTAATACCTAACTAAGTAACTATTTTGGCTCGCTGATCCAAAAAGGCTCTTGGTTTCTGAGACGAAAGTACTTATCTCGATCGTGCGCCACTTCCTAATAATAATTGTAGGCTTGAAGCTGATCTCCGCCTCCACAATGTCTATGCGATACCTGTGCCGGCCGAGGGAAGATCGAGTCGTCAAGAGAACGTGCTTGATATCTAGATTTATTTGATTTTGTTATGCAGATGCCTTAACAGAGTATACCTAGAGTATAGCTTTGTAGAAGCCTGTAGCAAAATCAACAACTTCTATACTATTTTTCTCGATAGCTCACGTCACCATAGGATTGTTTTCATATTACATTTTCCGTATTAGGAGGTACCATAAATGGACGTACATACATGTTGTTTTGTATTCTTTGTAGGTACATTCGTTGTTCAATAATTAGGATTCTTAGATAATTTTTGGGAACTTTGGTATCTTAACCTTAATATGCACTAATATACCTATACCGAATATGGTAACGCAGACACAATAAAACTTGAAAAAATTGGTAGGTAGGTAGGTACATAAGTTTATTTTTATTTTCAAGCATACCTGAAATTCAAATGTTTTATTTTTTTTATCACATTAATAATGAATAAGATGTTGCCATCACAAATAGGACTTGGATGCTCTTAATTATACCAAAACTCGGAATAGGATTGTTCCAGCACCGGTCGAATTTTAAACGCAAACGGTCACAAAGGATAACAAAGGGAAAAGTGGCCCGGGATTGGCTTCCCCCGTGCTAATGGATAGTGCACACTGCCGCGGTAACTGTACGAGTGGGCGGGGCATGGGAACCGAGTGATGCTACCGTTTTTCACACTTAGATTTGTGGCACGCATGTTAGGATGGAGCAGCGGATTGCCAGTATTGCCACTATATATTAAGTTAAATTATATAGGGTTAAAGTGTGTTGTGGCCTAATGGTAGCCCAACCTGTCACTTCAATGTCACATTTTCTTTTTCTTTAAACCTGCTTTTCCTAGAAGTGGCAAACTTAATTTCATGAGCAATGCCTACCACTTTTGGGACCACAGCTGTGAATTTATGAATGATGAACTAAGAATTATATTTGTGAGAATAAGCGGGCTGTAAATAAAACATGTTAGAAGACAATGACTACAATTGAAGCAAATTTGCAAATATTATAAAATTTCTCTTTGTACATATTCTTTCGTCTCTGGTCATGTGATCGTTCAAATACTGTAGACTTATCTTTCATATACTTATTAAATGCGGTGTAGACTACCTCGGTCCCTTCTTTATATATGACTATAGTATGCGCAGAATTATGTGGCGAGTTGGGCAATAAAAGTAACAATGAAACCTTTTTGTGCGTAATAATAGCATGATTATAATATTTTTTGACCCTGCTCGCCACTTAATTCTGCGGATACTATAGGTTAGGTCTTGATATTTCCATTAGAAACAAAGGAAGTGGAAGTTTGTGTTGGCCTGATATAACACGTTATAGGAAAGAAGACTCACAAGCGTTACTTTGTATGCTCTGGATTATTCCGGTAAGTACTCACCCGATTCCCAAAAGGATTTCACCTGTATATAAAGTGGGCCTTTGTGGTTATATGTTACTCGACGGCTCTGCTTGCGTTCGTTTTAATACTCGGGCCAGTGTATGTACAGGGTGGAAAGGGTGGAAGTATCAATAGTTTCGTTGGGGTTAACTTTCAGTAATGTACAAAAAAGTCAGAAATGAAAGAACTAAGAAAATAGAAATGGAATCGATTGACATAAAAAAATACATGTAAAAGAACTTTTTTCGTTTTCATACAAATTGTATGGGGAAAGTTTTTCTCGATTTATGGCTTTTCTAGCCAGAAATTTAGTTTTGGTCCCATACAAGCTTTTGATCCTGGACAGGAATGGGATCGATTGGCATCATTAAAAAGCACACGCCTCCCTAAGGCGTTGTAAGAAGGAACTGATTGAAAGATTTAGGGGCTGAGACAGATTGTTCCGATAGCTCAGTTGGTTAGTAGCGACGGGCCATGTATGCCTGATGTCGCCGGTTCGAATCCGGCTCGGAGCCTAAATTTTTCAATTTTTCATTTAATTTGAAGTTTATAAATATCGTTAGCAGGCGTAACATTATACAAAATCATTAAAAAGTTTGTCAAAAATGACCATTTTCTCACATCCTGTATGTTTTTTCCAAAATCTGTACACGCCAATCTTCATTAATTTGTAATCGAAGGAAGTTCTCCTAAGACCATTTTCGCCTAGCAACACGGGATCTGGTAGCTGCCCTCACTGACCCAAAATCTATTTCCAACCTGCATAACGGCCAACTTTGTCGCCCGCTACCGCCCATCACATGGCCCAACGCCGCAGGTTAAACTCTAATTGCACTGTAAACCTATGTAAGTGCCAAACGAGGAGTAATTGTTTTATGTACGTACTGCGAGGCTGTTTGTCCATTTAAACGATCCAGTGTTGGCTTAACGTTGTTTTCCCTTCCAGGTAAATTGATGTGGGTTATAAGAACTTTTAGCAGTTGGTAAGCAGGAATGTTGAAAGGATCGTGGATTATGAAAGAGATTGCTTTTGTGAGTTGCTTTGTGTGTTTTAGTTTTGAAATGTGTGTTTAACCTCTTGACTTGGTAATCAATGCTTTATCTTGTCAATTCAGGGGAAATACAAGTGCCTGAAGTTTGAACGTAAATACGGTAATTTTTCGGAATGGTTTTCTTTCTAAACCGGAACATCATTTTCATGTCTCTGTCATTGCGATTTTGAAACACAGATAAGTACATGAAAGTGGGGATATCGCTAATAATAGCAAGGGAAGATGTCTTATTAGGAATCTAGAATCAGCCCCTGATATTTATTTAAAAAAAATTGTGTGTATGAAATAGCACTCTATAATATGCTTGCTTTTTTAAATGTTACGGCATATTTATGTTAGTTTCTATCATACCTAATACTTGATCGTGAATTATACTGACATTTGCACGTTATCTCAAGGTTTTTTTATCCATGTTGTATAAAGCACTGTTACCACTTTATTTGTACTCTCCGGTTCATCAAGTTAAGGGTAATTTAACTCACTTGTATTTCGAATCCAGATTCGCCCTCTGATATTTAATTCAACAATGTAAATAAATTGTAAAGAAAGAAGTATCAGGGGGGATACTCATTTTTGTGCTCTCCGGCCCCGTAGCATGGATGGAGTTAAATTACCCTTTGCTTGATAAACAGGCCCCGTAGCATGGATGGCCTATTTATCTATCACGCGATAAGTGACATGATAGAGCATCCGTCCCTGGCTGACACCGTTCGATAGAACGAGATGACGCTGTTATCTTGTCACTTATCGCGTGATAGATAAATAGGCCATCCATGCTACGGGGCCTGTTTATCAAGCAAAGGGTAATTTAACTACTTAACTCATATTTTGATTCCAAAATCGCCTTCTGATAATTCAGTATTGTAAATCATAAATAAATAATATAACAAGGATCGTCCCCCGATACCTATCTTTGTCCTCTCCTGTTTAATAAGTTAAAAGTAATGTAACTTTACCTAAGTTGTCGTTTAGGCTCGTGTGAAGTGTCGCCGGATCATCTTGGTCCGGCGCACCCTTGACCGCGTGAATCATGCGCAAGCGCAGCCTACCGGTATAGATACGGCGTTTAACGCGGTTTAACAGGAAAATTATATTTGACTTAGTACATGCCCGCGCAGCTTTGGCAGCGTATTGCATTGCAAAGAACGCAGGCAAAGCTGGGGGGTGAAATATTGTCTTTGTCTCTCCAGAGAGTCAAATCTCTAAGCAAATGAAAGTATTTACAGACGTTTTCTCTTTATAATAGTAGTTTAGATCAGTATAGATTAGATAATAACATTTGTAAGTATAGCTAGTGAAAAACCTTTTAACACAATGCAGGTGAAATTAAGTCTTATTAGTTTAATGGTGTAGGCAGCTTCGACTACTGTGTCGTTAATATATTGTTTTATTTCATGTATGTACAATAAAGGTTTTAGATAGATACATAAAATATTAATAATTTTAATATGGAATGCCAATCTTTACGATGTTCATTTATTTCATTTCAAGTTGAGCGACCCTAAAAGCATCACAGCGGTCGTATACTTAAGCATCATTACTCAACGGATGCACATTAAAGCATACTTATATGATAATATACATTTTATCACTTACATTTAAGACTAAATACGTAATTTTATGTCTGAGTTAAAGAGCTACTACAATTCCCGACTTTCATAAGTTGCAGTCCAAGTTGGATGTTTTGTGATTGTGAGTAAGAGATAGTACAAAGAGAGATAGGTATGTTAATCTATTAAAATTATTTAAAAAAGTAGGTATCTCATACATTTGACAAGCAGGTTGGGTGCCAAATAGGACCCGGGCTCCTTTAGTAGGTACCCAACTAGAAAAACGCTATGAGAATGATGAATATTTAAACAAACAACATTTTGTGTATTTATTTATTTGTAATTGAGTTCTCGAAAACGAACGAATGATTTACTTGCATTTCGATCACCAGAACAACGAATGTTTTGTCTGTTTTACGTTTTTTGAGTTTGCGTTTTTTGTACGGACCCGGGCGACTCTTAAGTGCATTTGCAAAATTTTTACATCCAGTGCGTAACGAAAGTTACCCATATAAAATGTATGGGTAAATTGCCGTTACACGATCAAAAAAAAGTTAAAGAGTAGATTAGATTAATGCTCTTAACTATGTACATTTTATTTACAATCCACCCTTTGAGCATCTTCTTAACTTTGGCGCTCTGTTCACCCAAAAAAAAATATAATATTACATAGATTGGACAGTGTAGCGCGGCTTTAATTCGCCCTAACGAGGTGAAACAAACGAACACGTGTCCAGTTGCGCCCACGCACGCAATTTCACTGCGGGCTAATTGTTTACTAGCACAGTAGACGCCATGCTACTTTATTCTTAATAGTTGATTAACCGTAACTAACAGACTGTGAATTAGGAGCAAGGAGCTCAGTGTGACACTGACTTTTTGCATTTCATATTGTAAGGTGGAGTCTTGTAATTATAACTATCTGGTAGGTAATTGCAACTAAATTTAATAATGGCTAGGATAGTGATCAATAGTGATCATATGTAGAGGGCATTATTAAATTTAGTTGCAATTACCAGATAGATATAGGTAGTTACCTACCAGTGACGGCGCGTGAGAATGTTCGATGGGCAACCCGGAACAAAAAAGTTATGAAAGAGTTCAGAGTATATAACTAAAGACTTACCTGCAAGCTGGTGGGAATCGGCTTGTATGGGCGCTCCGCCACTGATACCTACCTATCTAGTTGCAATTACAAAGCTCCACCTTACTAATATTATAAAGATGTTTGGGAGTTCGAATGTAAAGGGTTATCTCCGAAAATACTCATCCGATTTCAAAAATATAAAGTGCTAACTATCAATCAGGTATTATATATCAATCAGACTAAAGGATTGAATGGAAGGAAGCGATGCACAAGGGTTTGTACCACGATCCAAGATCCTTTAGTTTGTGAAGTACGAAGCAAGGCGTAAACGTTTAGGCAGTTTGCCGTTGCCTAAGGATGTTTATTTGTGCGTCTCCATACTCGCCTGTCAGCACGCTCCCCGCCCCGCCGAACGCTCCGCCTGCCCACAAACACGCCCTTAGGGAGGATTGCACCAACTCACGATAACATACCGATCAACGTTATGGCGCCGGCAGCTGTTTCCACAGAAACTTGTCTAACTTTCCATACATTCAGATTTTAACGAACACCGCTTACGGTTACATACGGTTTGGAGCTAAACATCCTAAGTCTTCCAAGCCCACACGGAACATAAACCTATACGAACCATTACCACATATGAGTAACACATATAGTTGACACATTAAGTATACATATTTCGTATATCATGCGCGCCTTTTGTCTCCCTTACCTCTAAGCCATATCACAAATCTACCACACAATTAAACAAAAGGTTATATAAACAAGAGTGATAGTGACAAACGAGGCATTGTACACTTTCGCTGATGTACGGACAGACAAACAGACAAAGACACCTACAAGTACAGATAGCATCGACAGTAGAATTAATTATCTGAATTCGGCCGACTACTGTTGGGACGGGTCATGTGAAGAATGTTGTAAGTGAATTTGGTTATGTAGATGAATTCAAACGTCGCGTTTTTGATGTTTTATAAATTTTGTAATTCATTTTATTTTAAATTTATTTTTAATGGCTATATTTTTGAATACTAAGCGAATGAATCATGGCGTTTTGTAGTCGTCCATTTTTTCAAACAATAATTGAATGCTCATTGGCTGGACCTAAAAAAAAGTAAGTAAGAAGATTTTGAAACAAAATCAGAGAACAAAGAAAATTTGACATAGGTACGTGAAATGCTAAAAAAAAGTTACGGCGCAAAGGTGACCAAAATATACAGGCAAACGTCAATACGAGAAGCAAAACAGGTGGTGAGGGCGGTGCAGTTGTTTGGACGCTAACCCGGTCGGCTAGAGGCTATAGATATTAATAGTACTACTATATTTACCTACATAAAAATTCAGTAGCCATGACATTATTTGCATTCGGTTACGATTAAAACCTTAACCCTATTATGGTATAAATATTACAAAAAAAGTGTCAAAGAACTCAGGTGCGGCATTATTCGTGGTAAGGCTCACCGCCCACGCGCGCGGTTAATACCGGCTCTAATGTGACGTTATTTATTATTCCAGTGCGGCGGCCCTTATCCGGGCGCTTTGTACTCGCTTTATTACAAATAAATATCAACTCGAATTAGTTAATATGAACGCTCTATGGCTCAATTGTTGCCACCGATCATAATTCTAGGCCTGTAATGGTGGATATTATTTAATGATAGTCTTTTAATGTTCCCATGACTTTTTAATGAGTTGATATCTATTTGACTCGACGTGGTTACTTATGGATCTCCCTTGTTAGACCTAACAATTTTAGCCCTAATGTTTCATTAGACCTAATGTTCCACTAAACCTAATGCATTTTCCTTCGAAACCGTGAACTTTTCGGGCTTTCTTTGAATATCATCAAATATATAAGTCATTAGGTTAGGTTTGTTTTGCAATAATCCTATGAAGTTTACTATTCAAGAAACAAATGCATTAGGTCTAGTGCAGGGGTTCCCAACCTTTTACCCTATGTGCCTCACTCAACGTTATGGTAAAATACTACGCCCCCCCTAATGCACAGCGAAGATCATCTTCAACATGCAATCTGTCCTTTTTCTACGACAAACGGTAACTTTTCGAACATTTAAATCTGGAGCCACTCCCTGCGCCCCCCCTTGGATCAGTCTACGCCCCCCAAGTGGGGCGGGCCTCACTGGTTGGGGAACCCTGGTCTAGTGAAACATTAGGACTAAAGTTGTTAGGTCTAACAAGGGAGAACCAATACTTATATGAATTCACTTGTTGTTCGCATTCGTACTGACTGATACATGCTTAGCGCGGGGGAAAACGTGTTGATAACAAACCAAATACTCTATGTCTAGTCAGAAAGAGATCCAAATCATGAAACAAAATTGGTTTGGTATTTTGCACATTAAAGCCAAGTAAAAGATAAAGTTGATGTCGAGTCGTATGAGGAAGTCAAGCGGCTGGCAGTGGACAGAGAAGAGTGGCGATTACTCCACCGACAATAGCAAGGCTCTTTAATAATGGTGATGATAATGATTTTGCAAAAAATATACGATATTCTTATATAAATAAGGGCGCCAATAGATTGAATGGTTTATGGGCTGAATTTCATTTGTAAAACGTAAATATAAATGAACTTTCATTAAAAACTAATTTATAACTTGCAATTTGGTAAAAATAACAGAGCCTTTGATTTATCACAAAAACAGTAATTTAAAACTTGGGACCTTTTTGCAACTCCCACGCCCTCCTACGCTTCACTTGTTCTTTAACAAGTAAAAAAACCAGTCCCGTGCCTTCCAAATTCTGAAACACTAAAAGGGCATAAGATGAATATTATGAAAATATACTTACGCCGTTTTGGCAATATTCGTCATAACGTTTAAAAATGGTTCCGGTCTGATTAACTTAGATTACATTGGGTACTTTATCGAAGTGTCTATTGAGGTACTGTCCATTCGTTGAAGGATGTTGGTAAACTAGAAAAGTTACTATCTACAATTTGTTTAAGACAATCTATGTTAAGTAGAAGATGTTGTTGAGTAACATATGTGCGTAGGCAGGGATATGAGGCCATAATAACACTTTGAAAACATGTTCACAGCAACCGTAAAATTTTACTTTAGTGCGAAAATATATGGAATATCATCACAGTTAGTTTTGCTCTGTTAAATGATAAACAGATCACGTTTCAAGCTTTTGTGTTAGTGTTTCAAGTTTTATTACTCATTAGAATTTGATGTTGCCATATTTATATTTTCTTTAGTGATATTGATATATCACATAAGTACTTTATTGAGATACCAGATTTTATCAGTGGACATTGCAAAATATGTCTAACTAAATGTTACAAGATGTTTTACTGGCTACACTAGTTTTTCCGCACATTTGATTGTGACGATTACCGTGATAGCATCAAAGGAATGAATTATTTACAAGCCTTTACAATAGCAAGCTCGTACATCAGAACAATCATAAGGCGATGGTATCTCGTCGCGGTTGTAACATGATGTTAACTCCGCAGCTGTCGCCTCCCCGTATTGTACTGTCATAATAATTATGTATCGCGAGCGCTAAAGAGTTTTCAGTTGCGGTCGTGTGCGCGGCGGGCGCACGCGGGCGAGAAATACGGGATTGTGGGATCTATGTTATTAGCGAGGGTGTAAATAGACTAAGCACCGTCGCAGTTATGTAAGATTTTGATGAAAATAAACATAGTCTAAATGTATTTGTCTACTTTCTTTTTAGGGCTTAGTAAAACAGACGCATTTTTAGGGTTCCGTAGCCAAATGGCAAAAAACGGAACCCTTATAGATTCGTCATATCCGTCCGTCTGTCTGTCTGTCCGTCCGTATGTCACAGCCACTTTTTTCCGAAACTATAAAACTTGGTAAGTAGATGTATTCTGTGAACCGCATTAAGATTTTCACTCAAAAATCGAAAAAAAACATTAAGTTTTAGGGGTCCCCATACTCAGAACTGAAACTCAAAACATTTTTTTTCATCAAACCCCCATACGTGTGGGGTATCTATGGATAGGTCTTCAAAAATGAGGTTTCTAACATAATTTTTTTCTAAACTGAATAGTTTGCGCGAGAGACACTTTCAAAGTGGTAAAATGTGTGTTCCCCCCCTGTAACTTCTAAAATAAGAGAATGATAAAACTGAAAAAAATATATGATGTACATTACCATGCAAACTACCAACGAAAATTGGTTTAAACGAGATCTAGTAAGTAGTTTTTTTTTAATACGTCATATATCGTAAAAAGCAATTTATGTAACGGAACCCTTCATGTGCGAGTCCGACTCGCACTTGGCCACTTTTTAAATATCAAGCTCCACTGAGGTTTTCATATTTCTAGTATTACTTGGAAATTGGTTTGCCATAGATATGCAACCTGAATTTTGTAAATGTATCACAATATAAAATATTTACCTTTTGACTTATTTTTTTTTAAATTTTAAAATTAAAAATTTAAATTGGTTCTACAATTGGTTATTGATTTATTGGTTTACTAAAATACAATAGTTAAACCTATTAAATTAAGGTTATCCATATTGTAGCAACAATCCAGCAGCATAGGTATTTGTCCACTTCAATCGCGATCGTTCCTTGATCGAATCAAGAGGAATTCTTGACAAGCAATCAGCTCCCGCATATTTTGATGTTAAATTATAACTTAGAGGCAAATAATGCCCTTTACCATGATTTTTTAAAGTGCATCATCATCAGACGATCCCTTAATGTCGACGATCGTGACATCATGTTCTATTCTTGATGACCAGACTTCTCCATAGGCCCCTATCACCCGCTTGATGTATTTACAAGCTATATATTAACTTGACCTGTTCGTATGCAAGTATATAAGTAGGTGAATCTATGGACGCAATAAATGATATGATATGATATTCAACTTTTCTCTGTCACTAGTGGCCATGGGTTACTACGTGTAACAGGGTCACTTTATAAAACTGCGATTTTGCGGGTTAAAAATGTTAAAATCCACCAAATTGTGGGGTGTTTTCTTGTAATTTTTGACCCTCTTTTTTAAGACCAATCTCCTTACTCGTTATATGTCCATGTTATAACAATTGTTCTAAGAAACTCTGTCATATTGTCTCTTGGCTAACGGGGTAGAATAAAAACAAGAAATAGCACCCATGTAATATGTAGTTGTCCGTCATAATTTGCAATCCATTTTTCATTCACTTGCCGTTATCCGATTGAGCTGAAATTTTGGGTGTTAGTATAGTTGAAGGTGTCAAAGCGGAGTCCGGGCCCCTTTAGGGGCACAACCGGGAATAACGCTAGGAGGATGAGTATAGTTGGGATGACAATGGGCTTGTGACCTTAAATTTGTTTACGATGCCATACGAACCAGTTTTTGTAGATGAACAAATGTTTGTATGGAAGCAACTACATTTAAAGGACATTAATACCCAAAAAATCGAGTTAAAGACGGACCTCGCTGACAGCAGCCGAAACGCTTCATACTGATTGGCTTTAAAGTATGACGTCACATCGTGCAATTTGTACTAACCGTTGCATGGAAAATGAAGTAAATTGCTGTTTCGGTCGCGAAATACTGCGTTTAGGTCCATAGTTGATGTACAAATTTGTTTCTATAAAAGCGTAAGGATTCTATTGGTACCTTTAAATTTACTCCTGGACAAAAAATAAAAAAACTTTTTTTTCTAAACTTTCAAGGTTCATATATTTTTATGATTTGAATTATATTTTGTAATTTATACTTTATTACAATCATTTGATTGTTTAATATCCATTTAGCAACACGACGTTATCAATTTTAACACCACGCAACAAGCCTATTAAATATTATGGTAGGTAGGTACTGTGCCGGTAGGCAGTGGACACTATCCGCGACCACCAACCACCGTTTGGCAAAGGTACCATCGAGCTGATCTGATGATGGAGACAGAAAGGTGGCCATGGGAGTTCAGTATTTAACCGACGTAACCCTGTTGAGTTTAGACTCGTTAGAATCGTCTCAATGAGTAGTTGATTATGTTATACATAAAAGTACAGTCGGCAATAAAAGCTTGTACCAAAAATTAAATTCATGATACAAACTTATTTAAAGTGACACATAGTAATATCAGCTTGACAGTGTCAAGTTGACACAAACACTCGGGTTTGCGTAGAAAAATCGAAAACTTCAAAGAATAAGACAATAGTAAAGCAAGCGCCGGTGAATAATCTTTAAACTTCGTTGTTTTCCGTCAGTCCATTATAGCTCTTAGGTCATGGAGTTAGTGTCGTTTTTCGTGGACATGCTTCACAGGAAGCGAGGGCGGAGGAGGATGTCAAATATTGGCTGAGACAACGTACCGCGGAGCAAATAGAACACGGTAATGAGACGAGCGAATTGAGGGTCAAGAAGGTAACACTTTTCTATCTAGACACAACAGGGCTCGCTTTTATCGGGACCATAAGTTAACCGAATAGACAACTAAGCCAATCTGATCGTTGACGCATATAATTATCATAAAAATGGGGATAAATTTAAACGAGCTCACTGTAGATTTATTTTAGTGAGTACCCCTTTTTAAATTTAGTACCGTGTTTCTCTAGTTTTCCTAATGTTAGCTTAAATATTGTATTTTACTAATGTATGTTTTCACTTTATACCTCTCAGTACCCAGATCTGTATTTCTGCGCATCACATTTGGGTTAAATTCTTCTGAAACCACCTTACACTTACAGTTCTCACGATGGCTCGCCCTAGTGTTAGGACTATTGCTTAACTCTTTGGCTAAGATCTTTGTAATTCTTACTGTTTTTAATTCACTAGGTAAATAAATAAATTTTGTATTTTGTCTAAACGCGTAGGTCAAATAGTGATATGATGTACTGAAGCCGGCCTCCTGAACAGGTAGTTGGCCTTTCATTCCATAGAAACATGTCAAACATTTCATATATTCAGATTTTAGCGAGCACCAGCACCCCTTACGATTACAATCGGTTTGTTGCAACCCACCCTAATTAGAGCATTTTTGCCGACGGTACTTTATTGCGACCATGCATGTAAACTTTCCCGACCCTATAGACAGACTATAGGATGTAAAATCATAATTGCAAACACCGGGTCTAAAGTGCAATTTCGTCATCCAGCAGCAGCAACAAGCGAGCGAAAATACATAAACAATAATGCTTTTAATTGCAATGTTAAAATGTATTGAAACGGGTCACACACGACACACGTCTTTAAAGTCTTTATCGCTCGGCATGTCTAGAACCGAAACCCGGTTCTTAATCATGAGCACTCGCGATACAATGCTAAAACAATATTCCTGTTGGCAAAGAAGCGCTAGATGAAACAGTTGACTATCTGGCGCGGCGTTTGATAAACAAGGCTTGTTGAATTCACCCCTAGATCCCTGATTGTCGGAAACAACCTAATTGTCGTGCGGAGTCGCCCGCGCAGCGCGCGCGGCGCCTTTGCGATCCCATCGCGCCGGCGCGATAGCGCTTTCCCTCGAGGTGCAGCTATGTGAGGTGCATTCTTTAGTTTTAGTATAACAGGGTCAAAGGTTTGTACTAACTGTAATATGGCGGTGTGGAAAAGGTTGATTTTATCTACTTGGAGTAAATAGTCTATTATTGACCACCAGTGACTGACCACTTAACAAAATATAGGTAAATAATAGCAGCATTATTATTATTTTTGTAATCATATTGAGTAACCTAGTAGCCAAACAGTTATCAGGATGCTAGAACATTGTTAAAGTATCCCTAATAACAACATTGACATGCAATATTGGTGTTCAGTTACTTACTGATTGCCAACTATAGGTAATTTTACGATTTGGTTATGTTCATTCGCCACCACAGAAAAAAATTAGAGGTGGCCCCCCACGCCATGCAAGTCTCAAGTCTATTGTTTTTGGCCTTCGTATGACGTCGGTGGCAGGGGTGGCAACGGTAACGAACTCGAGTTCAAGTCAGTGGCGGCGAATGGGTTAAAACTAGACTGTTAAACGCATCTATCACGCAACATTTTTACCGACGTATAATTGCGATGAGTGGTGATATGTCATTCAAAATAACCACATAAATATACATCCACAAAAAACCATTATCTTTATGTCCACAGTCGGTAAAAGAAGCGCCACAAATTGCCCAAATGCCACTGTCAGTGACATTAAAGTTAACAATGATTAAAGCCGATGATTATTTATAAAGGTTCGAGAGAAACGATTAAACGTAATCAGTCCATCCTTACATACCGTGAACTTTCATACTTGCGTAAGACCACCTACGAAATCTCTCCACAAAACAACACCCTTATAATTAAACGGCTAAGGTTCAGTTTTGAGCGAAATATCCAAAAATGTATGAGCTAATTTAATGTGAGAACCTTAAAATTAATGTACGTTTAATTCGCTAATTTCGGCCCAAGTGAGGGAAATTAAAATCAAATTATTACTGACCTGTGCGTCGGTCAACATTCTTGCCGTTCCCGAGATGTTCAAACAGGTCACTTGTCAGTCTATTGGATTAAGTAGAAAAAACTTAAACTGAGTGCAATCTTGAGTTTATTTTGCTTGGTATATTTTCGAATAGTCTAATTGTTTGTCTTAGTCTTAAAGATCTTAATTATTTAACTTATTAACACGTAAAAGTCTTATTTAAAAATATATCAGAATCGGATAATGTATGTGTCGTGTTGTCATGCAAGGCTTCAAATAATGACACACCGAAAAGACTAATTATCTAAAATTAACCAAATCAAATACATTTATAAAATAAAAGGTAATTAGTATTTAATAAGGTACCTACCCCTATTTTTGAATAACTTATCATACTAAAACCAATTAATTATGAATTTATTCATTAAATAATAAGCCGTTGCTAAAGCTTATCCAAGCCTTTAAGATAGTTAGTTACCACGTTCAAAACGCTAACCCATAATAAAAATCCTAATTACTTAGTTGGCTATTGAAAATTCAAACGCAACGGACATTCGAATCGACCAATAAAGCAACGGTGGCGACATCAGCATAAATCTAGCCTTTATAATTATTCAAAAACGGCCATTAAGGGCATATAAATCGGCCGTTAATAGTGTGGAAATGGCACACAATGCCACTGTGTATTGTGCATGATGGCTAAGGAAGCTCCACGGTTCAAGAATGGAGGGCTTGCGAACAAAGTTGTGATTTGTCAATATCGGGGCCTCCGAACTTCTCAACTGACAGACTATCATGATTGTCTGCTTGACAGAGCACTTCAAAAGACAGGCTTTTATATTTTAACAAAAAAAAATCATAAAACTCAGGGCACTGCTCGACAGACTTCCATACGTATGTCAAACGTTCACAAGCTGACGACTAGACAACTGTAAACAGCCCTTTCACGATTGTTTTGATGAACTTTGCAAACAACGAATGAATACGAGTTGAATTTCATTGCTAATGTCGACTCCATATCTCGCTACCGTTACACTTTTATCGCACGGCTTACCGTGCGATAAAAACTCCGATGCCTAGTAAGTAATTATTTTACTCCTAGCAATTTTTAAGTTTAAAACAGCCTCTAGGGGTGTAGGACTGTAGACTAACATTTTTTTACGATGACATTCGAACCATTTTTTGGAGAGGAACAAATGTTTGAGTACTTATAGCCAACTACGATTAAAGAACATAAATACCCAAAAAAATTGACAAATATGGGTCGTTCTCATTTTTCGTCCGGATTTGGTGTCCGGGCCCGAATCAAGGGTAAAATATATTAATTTTCAAATACGGCTACTTTGTTTAGTTTTGTTCACAAATTACGCAAAATGAGTATTTCGTATAATTACGCTAAACCTGAAAATTTGACAAATATTCCTGAAAAACCCATCAAAATTTCATTCCACTCCTATGTCCAAAGGTGTTGACTTGATAATTAAAAAAGATTCTGTTTTTATATAACAACCTGCTGTGTTTTTGTTGTTTATGCGTAAAACACATCTCTAATATTATGTCAGTTCATTGAAACATTAACTAGAGCTAAATTATCGTAGTGAACACGCACTTTTTTTATAAATTACATAATTATAAAGGTGCCTTTCATTGAATAATATATAAAATAAGTATGCATATGAATACGCGGTATCAATATCAACACAGTAGCTTCAAAAAAAAATTTTTTTTTCAAAAATTGCAAATCCGGACGAATAATGAGAACGACTCATATAATAATATATACAAATTGACTTAAAAGTATGACGTCACAATCTGCTATTTATACTAATCGTTGTATCGAAAATCAAGTAAATTTCTGTTTCGGTCGCGAAATACTGCGTTTGGGTGATGCATAGTTGTTACGAGTACACAATTTTGTTTCTATAAAAGTTAAGGATTCTATTGGTAGCTTTAAATTTACTCTTAGACAATAAAAGTAATGCATATCTTTTCTAAGCTATAAGGTCCATATCTTTTTATGATTATAATTATATTTTCTTATTAATACTTTATTACAATAATTTGATGGATTTCTATATAATTAGTTACTACTAACTAACTACGTTATCAATTTTAACATGAGTCTACACCTCTATTATTTTGGCATAGTACCTATTTATTGTCGTCTAAAAATTCAAGTTAACGATGACATGACATATGGAAGAATATATAAGATATATTGTTTTCAGATTTTATCGCCGGCTCAATTAAGAGCCTTTTAATAATGTATAATGTTTTTAATTTTATCTTTATCCATGGACTTTGCCTATTCTAATCCTTTTAATATTTTAAATGTTGACATACCTACCTTAAAGTTGTAATCTTGCCTATTTTAATATTTTAAATGATCTGACATTATTTTTAAATGATGAGTGATGACCATGTTTGTGTTTAACTTTTTAGGGTTCCGTACTCAAAGAGTAAAACGGGAGTAAAATTACTAAGACTCCGCTGTCCGTCCGTCCGTCCGTCTGTCTGTCACCAGGCTGAATCTCACTGATACCGTGATCGTTCCAGCTGAAATTTTCACAGATGATGTATTTCTGTTGCCGCTATAACAACAAATACTAAAAACACATAATAAAATAGTTTTTTTTATAGATAATGGTACGGAACCCTTCGTGCGCGAGTCCGACTCACACTTGGCCGGTTTTTTTTAATTATTATTAGTGCACTTTTCATGTGTATTTTAACAATAGGTGAAGTCAAAATGTTACTAACCGATATGGAACTTGTTCTGAAATAAATATTTTAATTCATTCATTCATTAAGCTTCATAAACCGACATTTTGCATATCTGCTCACCTTAAAGTGTTCCAGACCCACAATCCATTATAAAATGACCAATTTATAGGGCCATGGTCCTCATTTCTTGTACCTCGTCGTATACTACCGCAGCTTCGTCGTAAATAGAGCGGTGTCACGCGCGTACAACGAACAAGCCACCCCGGGAGTCAGAACTAGCTGTTCGAATCAGTGCAATAACTAAACGCGAACTCGCCACAATCTAAATACAACCCCAATGTTAAGAGAACAAGGTTGGATTTAGAGTGTCAGGAAAATGGAGATGGTCTTTATGGAATCGGTTTTCCGCCGCTCTTGATATTGTCGTATATGCAATTATGATAATAGTGTAATTTGAAGCGTAATTAAAAGGATTAAGGTCTATTTTAGGTTTGAATGAGTTTGTATGGGGAATAATTAAATTTGCGCTTGTGATATGAGTCATTTCGTGTAAGAAATGGGATGCCTATGAAAAGCTAGGTATTGTGTAGTTGTGTTGTTTGTGTTGCTGAGAGAGATGATGTTAATGCGATGTTTTTGTAAATTAAGATGCTACATCTGCATTTGATTAGAGAAACTACTTGGGTGATTCCGATCTCTACCCTACTAATCGACGATTGTAATTCATTTGGTGGATTTAAATCCTTAAAATCACACTTTTAAAAAGTGACCCAGGAGACTGCCATGACCATGGCAACTAGCGACAAAACGAGTTGACTGTCCTAAATACATTACTTTGCAAGGAGCGCACATTCGCCGACAAACTGTCCTCAGTTTGGCGAAGTTGGAAAGTATGTACTTGCCATTGTTGTTTTTTTTTGAGAATAAATAAATAAATAAAATAATAATCACATTTAAAACACTAAATATGTGTTATTGTCTTATGATGACTTGTATCCTGTGTATCATGTTTTACCGAATAAATATTTCAATTATAGAAAAAAAAACTATTGTTCTGCCTCAAAATAAAATAAATATGTACGTGAGCTTATAACCAATATGCCTATTTTCTTTCTTACCAAGAAATGCAAGAAAAAAAACAAACAATGACTTAGTAATTAATGTAATTATTAAAAACATGTCACAAAACAATGTCAAAAGTCGCTACCTTGGAACATCCTCTATGCCGATGATGTTGTTCTGATCTCGGATAGCCCAGAAGAACTTCAGTGGAACTTCAACTCCTGGATTGAAGCATTGGAAACAAATGGCTTAAAAATAAGTAGGAAAAAGACGGAACACATGTCGTGCATTTTCGATGATGTCTCTAAGCAGGAGAGTATAAAAATATATATAGGAAGTACTGTTATACCTACGGTAACCCAGTTCAAATACCTAGGCTCAATACTCAGCAATGATGGCAAAATTGATAACGACGTTACTCACAGAACAACAACTGGATGGATGAAGTGGCGGCAACTAACAGGCGTCATGTGTGACAGAAAAATGCCGCTTAAAGTCAAAGGGCACTTATATAAGACTGCCATTAGACCGGCCGTTCTGTATGGGTCATAGTGTTGGGCGACCAACAAGCAGCAACTAAACAAGCTGCACACCACAGAAATGCGCATGCTACGCTGGTCAGCTGGGGTGACGCTACAGGACAAAATTCGAAATGAGTACGTAAGAGGAAGTTTCAAGGTTGCCTCGGTTATTGATAAAGTCAAAGAGAAACGCCTAAGGTGGTATGGCCACATCCAAAGACGTCCAGATGACCACTTGGTGAAGCTTGCCCTCGACTTGCCTACCACGAAACGAAAACGTGGAAGAGCACCTACTACCTGGTTGACGACGGTCGAAAAGGACCTAAAAGAGTCTCATTTAAATAAAGACGTAGCACAGGACCGTGCTAGATGGAAATTACGGACAAGGAAGGCCGACCCCAAATAAATGGGACAAGGTCTAGCAGGAAGAAGAAGAAGTAATTATTAAAAACCTCGAGATATATTATATTCTTCTCATAATCACTTGCTCCCCCTGCCGTAGTGGACCAGGTTGCAGGGTTAGGGGACCCTAGCTAACCAAAAGTCCACGGGTCTGATGCGCATCGAAATTGTCCCGGGGCGCTCTCCCTGGCCAGGCCTGTAAAGCGGGCTAGTCCCGAGGGTCAAAGTTGCATGCGTAAGCGAACCTTTGACCCTCCTTGTAAGCGGAATGGCTGGACAATCGTTGGGGGTTTAGTGGGTAGTCTGGGCCTTCTGCCCTGGAGTCCCACACACCCGTCCGGTCCCCTAACCCTGCAACCTCAACCGTCCCCCAAAGTAAAAAAAAAAAAAAAGGTATAATCAATCTCTCCTGGTGGTACCTACCAGGAGAGACCAAGGTGCATGTACATTGTTTAGCTGTTTAAAGTAGGTAGTCTTCAATTATGAATAAAGGCAAGGAAGAAATACATTTTTCATTTGTAAATATGCCTAGACCTTGTGACTAGTTGATATTTTTTTTTTACTTTCTTGCTTTTAATATTTCCCTATCTATCTATCTGAATCATCATCATCATCACTTACAACACCCGATTTTAACGCATCCATTGTTGCCATATTTTTTTCCGCGTACGGTAGAATATGGAAATACCCATCCAAACGCTATGTTTCTATTAAGTTTATCTCTTAATGCAGATGCGACAGTTTGCATCGGAATGCAATTATAATCATAATACACGGTAATGATACCGGCGGCCGCTTTGTGGCTTGTGTTCCATGGCATTTTTGTGTGGAGTGTACATGGATGCTATGTGATATGCGTCGTGGGTGATATTATGTTGTTAAGCGTCTTGATATTGCTAGTAGATTTGAAATAATGATCTTAGCGATCTCAAAAACCCTGCGGTTCACTGATAATGAATGCCATAAGGCGTGTTAAAAAATAGAACGATACAAGAAAAACATAAGTTTCAAATAAAAATAAAAGAATAAAGATGAGATTTCGACCCTATAGGATCTTTTGTGCAATGGTTTCCTCCTTTGTGCCTATTCCAACGCTAAACTACAGTTGGTCTTATGAATTCGTCACGTGACCCGATGGTTAATACCAGCTTAAGAGTTATACATCGACTATTGGATATAGAACTGCCCTAAATAAGATTGTCATAAAGTTATTTTCTGCGCCGCACTTATCCAATACACTTCCCAAAAGCCTCAATGAAAACGTTTGATACCAGTCCTGAGCCCTCTCTATGTACAATGTACACTTGACAAACTCTGTTATAAGTAGGTAATTATATTTCTGTAGTATATTACATGTATACAGCCTGGATTTTTAATATTACCCCAAATTGTAAGCAGACGTAGGTGATAGAGTGAACCGATTTTGCAATATTTTTTCTTAATGCACACTTTGGTAGTTAAGACTAAATTAAAATTTTCTTGCAATATCGGTTCATAGCTATAACACCCAATACGTCTGTTTACAATTTGAGGTAAGTAATATTAAAAATACAGCCTGTAACTACCTATAAAAGGCTCAACAAAATAACTGAAACACATCGCTTATACTCGTATCTATACTGTTATCGTAGATAATCGTTTTAAAGCAGTTCCACGCAAATATTACTGTTACACTTAAATTCAATAAACAAAGTTAAGAGTTTTCCGGACCCATATTTTACTTAACGCCCCAGCTATGACTACGACTATTGACCACTCTATAGGGTCACCGCACAGGGTAGCGCGTGATACAGTTACTGGCGACACAAGCGCTAAAAAACGTCACAACTCAAACTAAACTTCACTTGAAAGCCTACCTTAAAAACCAGGAAATTCAGTTGAGTTTCCAACGGACGGATATTGAAGAAGTTACCCATGTTAAAAAGGACTTTGTTGCGTCGGAAATAGAATTGAATTTTTAAGACCAAGATGTTGTTTAGGACATCTTGGGTCTTTGGAGATCGGGTAAAGGAGATCTCCCCAGGCGGCTTAGGGTCACATAGATATTATCGGATGACCAAGAGGTCCGCAGGCATCGTTTAATTGCAGTGCGGGTTCGAATCCCGGGTGGGCGGTATAAATGGCGGCGCGGTAGCTATGGGTGGCGAATGGCCTGGCCATGTGGGATCGATGTTGGTAATCATTAGTCATTTGTGCCATATCTATTTTGTATTCAATAGTAAAGTAGGTACGCTATGCTATGATACTACGGTTCTTGACTGATTAGAATTTTTTTCGAATCGTCAAAACCGCAATGTTTAATGTAGGGAAATATTTGCAAATAACGGCATGATTTTCTATTTAATCAAAAATGTTTAAAATAACAAATACAAGCCTGATGTTGGCTGAGTATTTTTAATTGGTACTATGTGTTTTTTTTTGTATTACTATTTGAAAAAACCGTCACCTGCACATTAGGTATGTTTCTTAGGGATTCATTCAGATTCGATTCTTCAATTTCAAATATAAATCATTTTATTATTATTATACAGTATTTAAAACAGGAAGAAGACAGGTACCTACATGAAGTTCAATAACTACTACAAAAATGCACTAAAATGTATGCCATTCGGCATATATGCCAGTAACAATGCTAAATACGCTGACCTATAATAACCACCATTTCTTCGAGCTAACCATTTCGTTAACTTCTTTTTTCGGTAACTGGATACTTGATCCATCGACCGTTGGATCAAGTAACCAGTTACCACTACTGAATGTGATACAAGATTGACAGCAAATTGTCACCAATATAGTTAACTTTTACTACAGTCGGCACTATCTAAACTAACTCGATTTAAGCATCCGCCATCTTGTTCGGTTGATAGCTTCCGCCATTTCGAGAAAATGTTTTAAGAATTCTTATCTTTAAACTCGCGCTGTACCAAAACCAACTTTAACTTTACGGTGCAAAGTTGTTTATCGTAAGATAAGGTAAAGTGAGATAGGAGGGTGTGATGTGGAAGGCCATTTTGCTTTATTGTTCAAACTGATCGAGGGCGAGAGGTCGTTTGATTGACAAGGATGGGTAATGTGAATGAATAGTAGCGACATTTTAAAACGTAACCTCTGCTTTCATCAATGCTTGGCTCAGGAAACAGCCACTATAATAGTATTTTTTTGCGTTTAAAAGTTAAGTAGGTACCTAGGGTAATAATGGTATGTAAACAGCAAATGAAAATAAATATAATTTGGTGCTATCGTAATCATGATTCACAGAGGATAACTTTCTAAGCCTAGGTTAACTTAATAATGATTTTGATTCACCAAATTTCATATTACCCGTAAATTCCAGTAGTGAGCTCTGATGCGATGTACAAAAAACGGCAACATTTCGAACGGCTCCAATTCGCCACCACAAACTGCCCGCTTTACTTTTTTCTTAACAATAAAATTCTCACCTTCGATTTTCAAAACCATCGAAGATAACGAGCCATTCAATCGGATAAAGATGTATAGCGCCACAACATTAACTTTGCGAGTGGCTGAATACTGTACTAAATGCTTGTAATGGCGTGTTGTGGGACTTGTGGGTAATCCTGCGGTTTAAGGGCGCTGTCGACGGAAAACTTAAGTTTGTTATTTAACCGAAAAAGTGAGTTTGGACCATTGAGACCACAATAGGCCGTTAGTGTCGTTATTACTGGCGGCTGCAGAGCCATTTCAGCCTAATTGGGCCATCCGATATTAAATTTTATTAAGCGCAATGAACACGATAGAAAGTTTTAAGTGTAGTTTTTTGCTTGTTGAATTATTATCTCAATTTAAAATCGAAAATCTTTGCTACGTAATTCGTCCCTTGATGTTCCATTGGCCTCCAGAGTATTTTACTCGTAAAGAAATTGCGTGTTAGCGTCACTGCCGACGATGTATCCTTTGCAGTGCAGTTCAATTTTGGTCAGTCAAAATTGTTACTGCAGCGCGTTAAATGACGTATCGTTAACAGCGACATTAGTCATTCCTTATACTTACATTATTCACTTTGAAATGGACAGGTCAAAATTTCAACAAAAAGATGAGAAAAGACATAGAAAAGGAATCGAATCCTCGACCAAATTGGTAATTAATGAAATATTTCATTTCAGGTCTTGACCGACTCATATAAAAAGTGTTAGTTACATTTTAATTATAAGGTTAGGTTACACAATACAAAGCTCTTTTTCCCCCTTTTCCACTCCTCATCCCCCCTTTTCCCTCCCTTGCTTCCTTTGTGTACGCGGAAACCTCCCGCGTTTTACGCACGTCATCTGCGTGGCATTGTGGAAGGCCTAGGTGATAGATTGAGGTTGAGTTGCTATCGCCAGACACTGCATCCAAATTCTCTTCTGGTCGTAGCGGTTTACCGTTCCACCGGATTCAAGAGACCTAGGACGAGAGAGTGCACCTGCGTTTGCGCATACGTTTGTGCACTTTAATATATCCTGCGTACTTGACTGCTTCCGAATAAAGGACTCTTGATTGGCGTAAAGTCCAGTGGCGATGGGTTGAGGTAGAGAGGTTCGGTTTGATGCAAGCTGGGCTTTGTCTGACGCCTGCACACTGGCGGCTCTGGGGGTGCAGTATGCGCCGTGGTCGCTTTTACTCTGCACTGGGGTGACAGAGTTGATTCGGCAGCACCCAGAGTGACAAAGCAGCCCTATTTAGGGAAGCACTGCTTTCCCCGTTCAGCCGGGGAGGGGGCTAGAAAAGGTGCCCTAAAAAAAGCTCACCCCGCCTCAAGAGGATGGTAGTAACCGCGGCTGCCTCCGCATCTCTTAATTCGTGGTCGACGTAACAAAATAAGTAAAACTGTAAAAAGACCTGAAATGACTTTTGGCGCGTGGAACGTGCGAACGCTTCTTGACAGGGATTCCAATGCCTGTCCTGAAAGAAAAACCGCTATAGTAGCTCGAGAACTCGGCCGATACAACGTGGATGTGGCTGCTATCAGCGAAACACACCTTGCCGATGAAGGAGAGCTAGTTGAAAACGGAGGAGGTTATACTTTTTTCTGGAAAGGTACAGACTCCTCCGAACCTAGAAGGTCAGGCGTTGGTTTCGCGGTTAAAAACTGCCTCGTAAAGCAACTGTGTGTCCTGTCCATATTTCGGATCGCGTTACCACTTTGCGTCTTCACTTAGACAATGACAACTACCTAAATGTCATCAGTGTCTATGCTCCTACGCTAGACAAGGCTGATGACATTAAAGATAAGTTCTACGAAGAGTTAGTACAATGCCTCGATTGCATACGTCCCAGAGAACAGATCCTTCTTCTGGGGGATTTCAACGCCAGGGTTGGACGCGACTTTGAGGCCTGGCCCAAAGTTTTGGGCAGGCACGGAGTCGGCAATATGAACAGCAATGGTCAGCTGCTTCTTACCTTATGTGCGCAATATGATCTCGCGGTTACAAACACCATATTCAGATTAGCTGCGAAGCACAAGACGACGTGGATGCACCCAAGATCTAAGCACTGGCATTTAATAGATTATGCTATCGTGAGGCAAAGAGACGTCTATCAAGTCCAAATAACCCGTGTTATGCGTGGTGCACATTGTTGGACGGATCATCGGCTTGTTGTCACCAAACTGCGCCTCAACCTTCATCGCCCTCGTCGATCTGGAAGAGTAAAGCCGACGTGTCTGAACGTGGATAGGCTGGAAAATCTAGAAGCGAGAAAGGAATATGCTGAAGCCTTAGCTGATGTGCTGCCGTCACTTGACGAAGATCAAGATATTGATGCGCTCTGGAGGTCTCTATCTTCTCAAATTTTAGACACCGCCAAAAACACCCTTGGTCTAGCAGTCCATAAAAATGAGGACTGGTTTGACAATAATGATAGAGTCCTGACGGAGGCATTATGCAAGCACAGACGTTTCCTACTAGGAGATACCGGCAAAAAGCAAGGCGGAAGTATAACAGAGATCAAAAAACGTGACTTGGAGCTGAGAAAACTTACTCGAGAAACCAAAGACAAGTGGTGGCAGGAAAAAGCTCGTCGCATGCAGTGGCTCGTGGACACAAATCAGCTCGGAGACTTTTACGGAGAGGTAAGGAAGCTAATCGGTACAAACCATCATGCAAAGGTACCACTTAAGTCAGTAGACGGTGACTACCTTCTAAAAAGCAGGGAGGATGTACTTAATAGGTGGGCAGAACACTTCAACTCTCTGCTCAACGTTGATCGAACAGCTAATTTACAATTTATTGGCTCCATACCCCAGCTCTCCAAGTATACAGAGCTCGATGACCCTCTGTCTCGCGACGAAGTAATACTTGCCATCAAGCAACAGAAAAATAAGCGTGCGGTTGGCGTAGACTTTATACCAGGTGAACTGCTGAAGTACGGCGGTGACGAGTTGCACTTGTCTGTGTGGTCACTATTTGTTCGTATGTGGGAGGAAGAACGTGTCCCGGCTAGTTTCAAACTATCTCGCATTAGGGCTCTGTACAAGAACAAAGGTGATCGTGCAGACTGCAACTCTTATCGTGGTATTTCACTTTTAACTGTCCCCGGAAAAGTCTTTGCCAGAATACTTTTAAACCGCCTTATGAAACTGTCTGAAGAAATCTTGCCTGAAACACAGTTTGGCTTCCGACCTGAACGGGGGACTTGTGAAGCAATTTTCTCTTTACGTCAACTTCAAGAGAAAAGCAGGGAACAAGGTCAAAATTTGTATTTCTGTTTCTTTGACCTTGAGAAGGCGTTTGACAGTGTTCCCCGTGAAGCACTGTGGATGGTGCTGACTAAACTAGGGTGCACAGATAAATTTATCCGACTGCTCAGACTTCTGCATGACGACATGGAGTGCTGCGTCGCTGTGGATGGTGACGAGTCGTGCTTCTTCCCCGTTACCTGTGGGGTAAAGCAAGGGTGCGTTCTAGCACCCACACTCTTCGCTCTGTACTTCGCAGTCGCTGTCCGGGAAGTCTTGCAGAATCAGAATTCATCGGCAGGAATACGCATCCGTTTTCGCACCGATGGCAACATCTTCAACCTAGCCAGGTTGCGGGTACGCAGTAAAGTGTCGCATGTAATGATCACCGAAATCATGTATGCGGACGATCTATGCTTCCTTGCGCAAAACCCAGGTGACCTGCAACAGCTTGTGACTGACTTCCACGACTCCTGTTGCAAGTTTGGCCTAAAGATCAGCATTAAAAAGACGGAAGTAATGTCTTTAGACATTCACGGTCGCGAAACACTGGATGTCAAACTTGGCGCAGATGTGTTGAAGCAGGTGGACAAATTCCGCTACCTGGGTAGCGTAATAACATCTTCGTGCGACCTTGATACCGAGATCAACAGCAGGATCAGTGCTGCTGCTGCAGCGTTCGGTAAGCTAGATGCCAAGGTCTTTCGCTCGCATGACTTGAAGCTAGGCACAAAGGTCTCCATATATATGGCAATTGTGCTGCCTAATCTCCTTTACTCATCTGAAACGTGGACCGTATATCGTCGTCACACCCGCACATTAGATCGATTCCACTTAAAATGCCTCCGTAAAATCTTAAAGATCAGCTGGCCCGACCGTATACGGAACACCGAAGTTTTGCGGAGAGCTAACGTAGGTGGAATCGAAGCCTATCTCATGAGACGACAACTTCGCTGGGGCGGCCACGTTTCAAGGATGGCGGCGGGTCGAGTGGCAAAGCACATCTTTTATTCGGAACTTGAGGAGGGCAAGCGAAAGCATGGCGGACAACTCCTCAGGTACAAAGATGTGCTTAAGCGTCACATGAAAAATTGTGAAATTGACCCATTGCAGTGGGAGAACCAGGCAGCCAACCGCCAGAAATGGAGATCTTCAGTTAAAATCAAAACATCCACCTTTGAATCCCGTCGACGTATGGCTCTTGATTTCAAACGGGACGAGCTGAAAGCCCGACCACCTGCGGCGGTCAACTATAACTTTGTGAATGGTGTGCTCACGTGCCCGTTGTGTACTCGGGTCTTCGTAAATAAGATCGGCTATGTGAGTCACACCAGAGCACATGAACGACATCAACGCCAGAGTTGAGGCAGTCGCCGAGGCCGAAACCGGTCAGGAGAGATTATTATTATTATTATTATTATTACAAAGCTTACACACAATTTAAAACACAACATAAACTGGCATGATATACAGAGAACATACACTTACTTTATATATTGGAAGGTAGATTTGACCTGCCCAATCCAATACCTACTGAAGTATTGGACAGTCAAACTTATATACCATGCAGCCATAATTTACAGGATGCTGTTAGTGCCTTTTCTTCACGCGAGGCACCAGGGATGAAATTTTATTTCGCATAATCGCATGAAAGTGCCTCTGCGAACATCCCCGAGGCACTACACTATTTGGGCCTTCCTAACAGCATACTGAAAACATTATTATACTGAACGCGTAGGGAGCTATAAGCTCGCGTTGTGCGTACACAACCGTACCGTACTTAGATTGTCCCCAAATATTTATTTATTTATTTAACCCACAGTCCGCTACCGTAGAAAGATTTGCAGAAGGCTTTAAAAACACCTAGCGAACCTGCGGGCAAGCCGGGCAAGCATGTTACGTTACCTGAATGATGACGCCCAACGCTCCCTTACTATATCCTGGTCTTCGGTAATTATGTGACCAAGATACTTAAAACTGTGTACAACTTTAAGTACAACTCCACCAAGAGTGACGGGGGGCACATAATAAGGCTTGATTTTGCCCGCCTTGAAAACCATTACTTCACTCTTAGTGGAGTTGTACAGTCGACGCCAAAAATATGTTTATACTTTTGCACCTTATTCCATTGTAATAAGGCGAAAACTGTAAACATATTTTTGGCGTCGACTGTACACTAATCCATGCATGCTTAGCATAAGCTTCACATCTTCCATCCAGCTGTCTGAAAGCCCCGATGGCTCGCACGAGCCAATAATTACGTAACTTTTCGAACCAGCGTTAGTCCAAATCAACTGCCATTTTCTCAAACAATAAATGGCATATATAGATCTACCCGACGCACATGCAAAGCGATACGTAATTGACCAGCTGGATTCTTAGAATATCACTATTACCGTCAAACGGGCGCGTCATTACCAGGCTATCTGCCGCGGCATGCTCGCTTCATGGGGCCCTTGACTAGCTGGTTATCCTAAAGTGACCAGGCCTTCAATAGATTAATATGACCCTGGGCACCGTCTTTCCTTTTTGCCACTCTGGGTCCTGCGACTAATCTGGTCTAATGGGGGTGGTGCCTGCTATCTTCTGGACCCTAGCCCACGGACTATGCTCGCACCGTAACTATTAGTTCAGTTCTTATGAATTCCAGTGTTCAAGTATAGATCCGTTCCTATTACGATCCTATGTCCCTATACCTGCGCACGCGACGCTCTCACGCTGTCGCGCGACAAAAACACGCGCTCATTAGGATGCGCGCGACACGGCGCGCGGCATTGTCTCCGCAATTGCGCTTTTTGAGCGCAAGCCGCTTTTGTACCACTTTTCGAATATTTTTCTCAGTATTCGGAGTAGAGTTTTAGCTGTATTTATTTTATAATTTCTTATTAAAATATTATATTGTGTAGCCCAATTTTTCTGTAGCATATTGCCACAGATAATACCAATAGTGATAAAAAGAAATCCCTGTCAAAGAATTTTATGACATTGTCATAAGATTGAATTTCAATTGGCCCCTGGAAAAGGTCTTTTGATTAAATCTGTATCAGAACTTAGGTTTTTTTGTTTGCTCAATGTAGGGCCAATTTCAAACTATGTAATAGGTAGGTATTGAGGTTTTACTGTCAGTTGCGTTTTTTTGTTAGTATACTACCTACGTAATTCTAAAATATTAGGTACTATGTAACTATTCGTACAGTTCGTGATGATATCCGTCAATTTTCAGTTAGGTAGTTATAAAATTTCAGTTATGATTCGGGGCCCGCTGAGCCCTAATTTGGCACCTAACTTTTTTTTGTAATTTTCTTTTATTTCCTACATTATTAGCCCGCACTGTAACAGTCGATTAAGTATATTCTCGAAAACCAGATCACAAATATGTGTACTGATACTGAGTGTATAAATTAACTCGATTGTACCTACACCTCTGTACCTAATTTGTACAACAAACACGTTATTCAACCAACAGTTCAAAAAGCGCGATCCTAATCAGAGCAAAGGCGTTTATTAGCAGTCTCATATTTAATAATTCATATTTAATATTGTTTTTACGTTAACAAATCATTTCTCCACCCTTATTACAAAGGAGTAAAGTTTAATATGAATAATATAAATTTTAATGAATTATTAATCGCTTTTAATTAAACGGCTCATTAATAATGTTCTTTCAAAAGTCATTGTGATGCAGAACACGGATGTCTCAATGACATTTGTTTGTCTTTCCGCTGAATTTATGGTTTAATATTGTTTTATCACTAGGTATAAATTATCTTTTTTTTTAGTACCTAACGCTAAGAAGTAAATTCTGAGACATTGCACGAACATGTTATTAAATAATGTCACGTCGAAAACAGGAAAACAATGCTACATTTCTTTGTTGTGTGACACCCGCACGAGAGTATGTCACCCTTATACTTGTAGTTACCCACAATTTTCGCACCGGGTGCCACCCATGCCAGTGCTACGACACTGCCAGGAAGTGCGATTTTCTGCGAGCGTAGCGGACGGTAATTGCGGCATTAGGTACGAGTACGACCGTTTCGCTATGACATGACGTTGGTCAAAACAAGAAAGCACAAAGTACTTTTTTTATTTTTTTTTATACTACGACGGTGGCAAACAAGCTTACGGCCTGCCTGGTGTTAAGCTGGTACCGACGCCTATGGATACTTGTGACTCCAGAAGAATCACAAGCGCGTTGCCGACCCTTTATTCACTTGAGGATTCAGTTCAATTCTTGAGGATTGTTGGCAGATAGAGACATGCAGGTCCCTCACTCCCAACACAACGCATCCTAGGGAGCTCTGGCACTTATAAGTACTTATAGTCCTGTGTATATTTAAGGGCGATAGCTAATCGACACGTTTACTACTGCTAGTCATCTTTTTATTGTTCATTCAATCCATCAATCAAACATTCTTGTCAATTGTTTTTAAGCTATTTGAACTCCGAACTCTGTGAATGGTATTGGTGTCTGAATTTGTGGCAAGTAAATATCTAAAAGGCTAAAGTAGGATATATAATAGTGCAAGGTTAAATGCACATCCTGATAGGAACTGACCCAAACCATCAAAACCGCTCTCGATCAGGCGTCCTCATCTCCGTGTCAGTAGTGCGTCCGGCAACGCATATCTCAATTTATTGCAGTCGTCATCGCCTCTATCAACTTCACAATAAAGTTCACTTTAGGAAGACTGGTTTCAAACTAATATGGTATTGCAAGCGGCTGGTGGAATGCATTCACCGACGTCCTTATTGTAAACGAAATACGATCGACATTGGAAAAACTATTGATGGTATTCCTAACAGCCCAAGATACTAATACGTGTGGGTTATATCTTATCATGAGTGATATAGAGTTGATTATTGTTAAGTGGGTTGTATTAGGTATTGTGGTAGACTGTAGGGCGCCGAGATTCTATGAACGCATCCTAGGAGTGGGACAACAGGAAGTGACGGAACCGAGCGGATAGGTATTTAGGACTCCTTAGGATGCAATATCCGTCCTTAATCGCTTGTTTTTAGGGTTCCGTACTCAAAGAGTGAAACGGGACCCTATTACTAAGACTCCGCTGTCCGTCTGTCTGTCTGTCTGCCTGTCCGTCTGTCACCAGGCTGTAACTCAATAACAGTGATAGTTATACAGTTGAAATTTTCACAGAATGTACACGTATTTCTGTTGCCGCTATAACAACAAATACTAAAAAAACAAAATTAAATAAATATTTATAGATAATGGTACGGAACCCTTCGTGCGCGAGTCCGACTCGCACTTGGCCGGTTTTATTTGTAGTTTAGGGTCGGTTTCAATCTGTCGTTAATCGTTAAAATCAGATTGTATGCGAAGTTTGACAGTTCTTTAATATGAGATGATAACAGGCGCCATAATGATTCTCGGCCTGTAATGTGATGTCTACACACCCTTAAATCTTGTTCCAGAAGAAAAGTATGTTGAAATATTGACGTGGTTTACAGTAGTATTATATTGCACAGAAGCGGGGCGGTATACGAATGCAGTACTGCATTAAGCCTGCATCACACTGGCGCGGCCTGCGGTGGCGGACCATAGTAAATTTGACAACTAATGACAAGTTTTTTACTATCCGCCGCGGCCAGGCCGCGCCAGTCTGTGAGAGGACATACTCTTCCTTATCCCGCTCTAAGTAAGAGCACTCGTTTCATCATCATCATCATCATCATATCAGCCGAAAGACGTCCACTGCTGGGTCCAAAGAGTGACACAATGGCCGGTCCTGCGCCACCCGCATCCAGCGCTCATTTAAATGTAGCAAATAATCTGTCAATTCTGTACTGACTTGACTCACAGTTGACACTGACCGCTTACAGGCGTATTTATTTTTATTTTTTAAATGTTTACTTCTCCGTTTGTCAGCCGTGTCTATCCCTGTCTGGTCTAACCCTCGTATACTTCGTAACTGAAGAAAATGATGCGACGATAAAGGGTTACAAGAAGCGTATTAGATAAAAAGGAAATAAATCGCAGAAACGTGTTTCTTACTCCCGCTAGGATTCCTTAATTAAAAACATAAAGTACGAGGATTGCCCGTGGGAACGCCACCAACGCTGCGTATACGCAACGTTACAAAATAATTGGCTACGTCTAATGCTATTTCTAATACTTAATTGTCCACCACTCTTCAGGCATTAAACGGTTGATAGTACCTGCCATGCTTCTTATTGCGTTGTTGACTATCGAATTCGCCTGACGAAAAACCTCCTTATTCATAAAATTTAAGTTACCTCAGCCCTGCTATTCTGTAACTTGTTTTAACGTCACCTCACCGTTCAGCCACAAATAAAACTTGACGACGCGATTTGTAGCAACTAAGCGTAGGTAGAGGCCTAGTTTCGTTAGGCGTGGCGGGCGGTGTGAGAACCGTGAGGCGCATGAGCGCGTAAAGAATAACAGCCCTGTTAACTAAAATGTGTTCTGTCTCTTTCTTACAAACACTAAAATCAAAGATAAGAAGCACGATTTTGACGGTTTTTCAGGTAAAATAGGCCTGATGAACGTTCATGCTTTGTAAACAAGTCTTAAGGCGACGTGAGCTCAGAAAACGGATTTTTAAAAAGTCGTAGCTCTTGTTTGGATTATAATACCGCTGCCCTAAATTAAATTAGCAATCTTAGGCCTTTCCCGAGGGACAACAGCTATTCGAATCCTGAGTTTTTGACTTTCGCTCGATAGAAAAAAATCACGAAGTTAAAAATTCGTAACAAATAAAGCCTGCATCACACTGGCGCGGCCTGCGGTGGCGGACCATAGTAAATTTGTGAATAGCTGTCAAATTTACTATGGTCCGCCACCGCAGGCCGCGCCAGTGTGTTGCAAGCCTTATACACAACAGCTAAACATATTAAAATTGGTTCTAAAAACCTGCAATATCATGTTTGAGGGAACTTAGCTATTGCTTTTTTATTTATTAAAACGCACAAAACATTACAATTAAAAAACCGACCAAGTGCGAGTCGGACTCGCGCACGAAGGGTTCCGTACCATTATTTATAAAAAACTATTTTATTCTGTGTTTTAGTATTTGCTGTTATAGCGGCAACAGAAATACATCATCTGTGAAAATTTCAGCTGGAACTATCACGGTATCAGTGAGATACAGCCTGGTGACAGACAGACGGACGGATGGACGGACGGACAGCGGAGTCTTTGTAATAGAGTCCCGTTTTACTGTTTGAGTACGGAACCATAAAAACATGATATTCACGCTTCCGAACACGCACTTCTATCCCGCTCACGCTTATGTTCAGTGAGAGGGAGAGAAGACCACGAGCCTACGCTACGTCGCCTTAAGAAAGTTCATATATATGTGCCGATTCTGATGCATTATTAAGGTGCACATGCAGATTCCGTATACGATAAACTAGGGATCATTTTATTAGTTGTGACACGTAAGCACGATACGAGTGGAAGCAGCGGGTGCTCTAAATTCATTGAAATCATATTGTTATGCGAAGTCAGAACCATCACGAATGAAATCGACCTCCTGTTCCGTGCATCGCGGCCGATCGCAGCCGCGCGCGATCTATTGCGTGCTACCGACGCGCGAGGCTGATGCGACAATAGTCTGTGTATGTAAATGTATGGCGCCGTTTCCAAAGTCATCGACCTACACGTACACCCATTCAGTGCCCATGACGACACATATGCGTCAAAGCTCTACGAGCGCTTTTCCCTACATACGAGGTTTAACCTGCTACGGACTACGGCGTAGCGCTACGAGATTAGCGTGGCCGTGAATGTGTTAAATTATCGCTTCAGCCGCGCGCGTCAGTCGGACGCAATCCTCAAGCGCAACTGCGATCGGCCGCGATGCACGGAATTGCACATTTATTAACAGTTATCTACATTTATTTCTTGAATTGTTAATAATGTGTTTCCACGTGATTTGAAAAAAGTTGTGTGGCATGTTTTCGTGTAGTGTATTAACGTAAAGATTACGTTTCTAATGTTCCTAATGAATTAAAAACGTACAGACGGAAAGTTCAAAAGTTTTCACAATCACCATTTCGAAATGCTACACATATATGCTGGGTCCATTTTCAAATTCAAATTCAAATTCAAATATTTATTCGTGACACACAATTTACACATACAAAAGAAATAATATAATACATATTTTGTCACGAAATGGACCCTGCTCAGCATATTGCTAGCTTTGCAGCCAGCGCTTTTTCTTGCGATTTTGTATCTATTTTAATGTTTTTACTTTTGTGATCAACAACGCATGTCACAATTTTTTTTCTGAAATCATTGGCATCTCCTTGTGGTAATTTTGTTCTTCATTATAGTCATTCTTATAGTACAACGTGATGAGCTAATTAATATATTGCCTTTAAAGCAGTATCTTCCCGAGCATTCCAACTACCATTCCACCTCGCATGTGCAGTACTGCCCAAGTGCGAGAAACTCCAAGAGCCTCAAAGTTCTTACGTTCATATGTCCTTTATAACACAACGGCAGAAAGCTGGACATTCTTGCGCGTGCAAGTTTTTGCGACGCGCTGACTCAAAACTTACGATATTTATACTAGAGTGCCTGGGAACTGAGTGGTTTCTAACAAAAACAGTATTTACAAGTGACAGAACTCGTAAGACTGATGTCACAAGTTTGAGGTTTGAACATGGCTTGTCTACACAAGCCATGTTCAAACCTCAAACTTGTGACATCAATCAGACAACTCCCGTGAATTTCAGACATATTCGATTATAACGAACTATTCGAAACATGTCGAGTGAATTCGGCCTTAAAAACACGAGCAACCTATTTCATTATAATCTAATACGGCTTGTGCGTTCTGCAAACAAAATTAGCAACTTGTTCGATCGTAAGTACTTACCTACTTTGCCACGTTAAGCCTGACACCTGTTTACTGTTGACCGCCACGGCAGGCCGCCACAGTGTGTTTCAGGCTTTAGAGACAAATAATTGTCATTGAACTTGTATTTCGTTGGAGTGTGACTGTGTGAGGAAAAAGAAAGACATACCTAATTATAATAATCTCTATGTAATATGACTGTGCTTTTAGTTAAATACGCGTACCTATTTAAATTGGTGTTCAGCTCTTTTTTTGGCCTTTTAGTTTCATGTTTGTCAGGCGATCAATTAGTTCGCCGCCAAATCGAACATATTTTATAGGTATCAAATAAATCTTGTTTTATTGAATAATATTGATGTTATACAGTTTTTTTACTGAATATAATTGCAGTAAGATACAAAGATCACATATGATCAAGAACAATAAGATGATCAAGCACACCGCGGTCGTGCGTCCCGTTCGATTGTTCTTGTTCCGATCTTTATGTTATCTGCAGATACTACTGTAATGATTGTGTACGCGATACTGGCAGCATAACAAATACACTTTTCACTTCTCATGCTTGCAAAGTTCGCCTTTGTGCCGATGTATGCTGCACAAAATGCTTTTATGCTCTAGTGCACAAAGTAAAATTGTTTTAAAGAAAAAAATAATCGGGCCTAATAGTCTCGCACAATAAAACTTCGTAGAATAAACTTGTTATTTTATTTGATTTGCATTAATAAATTTCACATCCGTGTTTTCTATTACTAAATAAATAAACCCAGATGAAATAGGCTGTTCCTGGACTGTCGATTTATAAATATCTACAGAATGACCAACTTCATAATACCTGATTATAATTTTAACCTTTCATAAGACATAAGCAGTCTTTAAAAAAAAAATATTACAAGATAAGTATTATATTATATGTATTATACTTCTTACAACAAAAGTTATGATGCTGGGCAATGTTATCTAGTATTTTGCCAACCTATGAAGGTAAACTTTTATTCACTTTAAATACAAAATAAATCGGTTGATAAATAATCTGACAGTTTCAGGGAGTGTTATAGCGATATACTGTCCATTGATGTTGAATAATAGTTAGTTCATTTAAGAAAAAAAATACACACATGTTTCCAAGGTAAAAAAAACCAGGAAAGCGTACCTACCTACATTATTTCATCGAGGAAGTTCCTCGACGGAACATATCAATATTATCAATAAATTCGGACGGTTGCGTAATATTCGCGTATGCCATTTATTGTTGTTTTAAGCACCTTGCATATCTTATCAAAGGCTTTTAAGTAATGAATTTACGAACATTGTCGCCTCGCATATCAAAGCTACCGTTTTACGTTGTACCAAATGTGTAGGAGTAAGAATTTAAAAAACTCGCTAACCGTCAACAGACCGAACGAACGCCGTATGAAAAGCAAAATATCTACATTTAAACCAATTTACGCCGTTTTTACAACGTTATTAAGCACAATTTGACAGTAAAAATGGTGGAATTCAACAATAAAGTTTATTGCTAAGCCTTTATAAGGGAAATGTTAAGAATTTACTGAAGTTTGGCACGAGCCGCTGCGGCTACTTAGGCCAATTATCAAAATGGAGTTGTGGGTATAATCGGGTGTGTTTCAGCCGAAGTGTTTAAAGAGTAACGGGCTCGAAAAGGTGTGAACAGTTAAACAAACCATGATTGTTGGTGTGTTTTGCTCGTTAATTTGATAACACTGAGTATTTCTAAAGATGCCGATAAGTTCAGGGAATATTAGGTATACTCTAAATAAATCGGGAAAGCCGATCTATCTGGCCACATTCATAGTCGGCTTCATAGGTCTTACTTAATATTAGTTTTTAGGGTTCCGTACCCAAAGGGTAAAACGGGAGGTATGTCCGTCTGTCACCAGGCTGTATCTCATGAACCATGATAGTTAGACAGTTGAAATTTTCACAGATGATGTATTTCTGTTGCCGCTATAACAACAAATACTAAAAAGCGGAATAAAATAAATATTTAAGGGGGCTCCCATACAACAAACGTGATTTGTTTGCCTTTTTTATAGATAATTGTACGGAACCCTACGTGCGCGAGTCTGACTCGCACTTGGCCGGTTTTTTTTTCTAAACCAAACGAGTCTGAAAATATAAAATTAATCCAAGTTTTGAAGATTAATAAATGAATCCACGCTCCAGGACAGGTATAGTAATAGGTATCGCTATCAATAGTAGTTTCTCGTCTAGTCAGACGTCCATAGATTGAAATCTAGACCAGTTTTCATTTGTTTGCTATCGGTACGTTAATTAATACAGTATTACCGTGACTTTGTTTTGTCGTGTTTGAGCCAGTGCCTTAAGGCGCAGTGCGGTCAAAATTATAATCTTTCAGCGGCTATTTATTGGTCTGAAGAAAGGGAATAAGTGCGCATACGCCCCTTTTGATTGTTTTATCGGTTCTACTCGCGGTGGCATTGATTCAAGAACTAATTGAGTAAAGACCGCAGAAGAGATACTTGTTTTAGGTTGTATTGACACACATTTCGTGGATTTGACGTAGAGGTACAAAGATTTTCACTAGGTATTTGTCGTTTCACGCTGCCCAAACCTTCTTTATATTATATTTAGGTACTAATTAATAATTATATTGACCTGCCCCACTGCTGGGCACAAGCCTCCTATCATGGATGAAAGGAATTGGGCAGCAGTCCACTAGTCCATATGCTTGCCCAGTGCGATCTGGGGATTTCGCATACTCCTCTGAATTTCTTTGCAAGAACCTATATCACGATATTTTCCTTAACCGAAAAGGTAATGGTAAGTATTAAATGATATTCCGTAGCTGTGAAAATTCCGGAAAACTCATTGGTACGAGCCAGATTCAAACCTGCCCTTTGACAGCAGCATGCTTGGACCAAATAATCATTGGATCTTAATAATTAATTCATGTAAATTGACATACTAATTTAATTTACAATACAGTGTAAGTAGTCTTATTATGAAATAAATGAATCTGAATAGGCTACTATAGCTTCAGCTTGTCCTTAAAAATATCAAAAACGCAATCTATATTATACGCAGGATACAGATGTATTACAATTATTAATGAGCTGGCTTCGTTATGAAAATATGTATTCTTACACACTTATACATTTCCATTAGGTATTCAATTAAGCATGTTACAATGTTGTTTCGACTATAGTTAGATACATCCCTTTAGGGACAGCAAAAATACTTAAAAATATGTTCAACTAATGTTTAGTATGTATGTATCTGGGTTGGAAGGTTCGATGGCAGTCGCTTTCGTAAAACTAGTGCCTACGCCAAATCTTGGGATTAGGAGGTGCAAGGAGATCGATGATTTTGTATGTATCTGGAGTTGCAGGCGGCAATAGGCTACGGTGTTAACTTATCGTCAGGTTTACTTTTGGACCATAGTTGGGTGGATTGCAAAAAAAGTTTAATAATTAAGGGCCTTAATCTAATCTATGCTTTAACTTTTTTCCATTGTGTAACGAAAGTTACCCGTATAAAATGTATGGGCAATTGCCGTTACACAATGGAAAAAAGTTAAAGCGTAGATTAGATTAAGGCTCTTAATTATGTACAATTGTTTTGCAATCCACCCATTTGTACTCTTCTGGGACTATTAAGTGGGAGGTTTTATGCAGGAACTTATCGGCCTGTAGTCACATTAGTTCACTTTTTCCGATAAGTATTACAAAACTGTTTAGGAAATGAAGCTTATAATTAGATGAGTTGATAAAAATACAAAAGAACTTAATAGAATTAAACCGATATTATGGTCCCTGGTTTGTGGCACTCTTTGGGGGAGGCCTATGTCCAGCAGTGGACGTTTTTCGGCTGATATGATGATGATGATGGTCCCTGGTTTTAAATATTGTGGACGGCCATAGTCGAGATGGATCGACGATATCAAAAAAGAAAGTCCAGATGCACATGAACGCGCAGAACCGAGAGGATTGGCGAAAACTGGGAGAGGCCTTTACTCGTAACGACACGGTCCCCTCATTAGATTAAGTTTAATTTAAATACATAGCAATAAATATTTAGCGTAATAATAAGAACAAATAAAAAAAGATTAATTTTGGTAATGTAACTTTGAGACGGAAAAAGGGCCTTTGTTTAATTTATTTTTATCATCTAATATTGTGCAGAAGGAAACTACTGGATCGTCCGAAACAATTAAGTAGCGCCAACAACCGCTCACAAACTTTGCCACAAAAGCTCCCTCGCAGCTTACGTGCCTTGCGTTATGTTAATGCAAACAGTGAAAGTGCCTAAATAAGCTTTCAATTAACTAAAAGCTTTATTAATCGTGTTCGTGTCGGTAACTGGTGCAAATAAATATCAATTAAGTACTGAGTTTAATACTGTTTTGTGCGGTGTGTGGTGCAAACTGTGCACTACACACCTTGTATCTAAGATGTTAGGTAATTGTTTTTTTTTCTACCAGATTAATTGTATTTTTTTTTGTAGGTATCCTTTAACTTAAGAATCTTGAACAGAGGCCCGATTCGAGAAGACAAACAGACATTAGACATTCTTAAAGGGTCGGCAACGCGCATGTAACACCCCTGGAGTTGCAAGCGTCCATAGGCTACGGTAACATCACACTTACCATCAGGTGGGCCGTAAGCTACTTTGCCACCGACGTGGTATAAAAAAAGAAGACAATAAGTAACCTCTCCGCCATGTCATATATATATATCCTCACTATCATAACTCTGATGTCTTTCAAAATCTGAATGAATGAAAAAAGCGGTGTCCTAGTGATGCTCCCTTCTGTCAGATGTAATCGCGCCCCAGCGTTCAGGAGTCATAGTCTCCGAGTTTCCGAGTGTTAGTTTTCCTGATAACAATCCATTTGTCTCGCTTCCACACGCGCTTAGCTAACATGTCAGAACAAGATACACACACATCTAGCACAGTTTGTCCATGAGTACGCGACTTAACTACTCCTATCTCAGTCGTAGTACGTGAATTAGAAAGAGAAGGGTTGGTTTTCTCGTGCCACGTCGCTGCGTCACGACCTCGAGTGGCGGCAGCAGGCAACCGTGTACCGTACGTGGGAGCGAGAGATCCGAGTGCGGCCTCTCGCTCCTACGTATAGTGCTCGCTGTCGCTGCCGCTTGACGTATTGACCGAGCCCTGAGTCTATAGTCACGCTAACCGCTACCGCTTATCACGTGCACCACCGCACCGACACGGTTGCGCAAAAGCACCGTTTTGTTACAATTAATGATTTTAATTAACAGAAAAGAAACTTACTGTATCAAAATTGCAGCTAATGAAACCCGGCTTCGCCCGAATTACTTTATCACTTGGTATATCACAGAAATAACTCTGATCCAGACGATAAGGGAATTGGTACATGACGTTAAGTAACAATACTTTTGGATTAATTAAAATAGCGTTTTAATTGCCGGGACAATTTGGCGCAGAAGTACCTAATTAGGTGTGAAAATAAACCAGAATTGTATGGTCTGAATTTAAATTGATGGGCAATTTTGAGCCTCAAAGTACCTACTGTAAGTGCATGGTTACTATGTATTTAATTAAAAACAATACCTGAAATTTAGTTGAGTACCTACTTATATTATATATCGCTAACGCAAGACACAGGACTCAACATTAACAGCACATAAACAATAAAAATAACAAATAATAGTACATTACTTACCTAGGGCGGTTAAACAAAGAATGTCTCTGAAAGACTTGAAGGCAAGGGCGATAAATATGCGCTCTGAGGCTTTCTTTATTACCGCCCGTGGTAAGTACAACATTTTACGTCTATCTGGCCAGGAAGTGGGATTTTCCGCACGCATAGCGTGCGGTAATTCCTACTTTATGGCCAGGTATGACGTAAGATATAATAGTGGTTCAGGCATGCGGCTGTCAAGCGGCGGTCGTGGGTTCGAATCCCGGCTCGTAATACCAATGAGTTTTTCGGAACTTACTTACTTACGGTATGTTTACCGTTAGCTTTTCGGTGAAGGAAACATCGTGAGGAACCAGTCTAATCCCAATAAGGTGTAGTTTTCCCTCTGGGCTGGAAGATCAGATGGCAGTCGCTTTCGTAACACTAGTACCTATGCCAAATCTTGGGATTAGGTGTCAAAGCGGACCCCGGGCTCCTTTAGGGCACAACCGGGAATAAGGCTAGGATGATGATGATGAAACAATAAAAATAAAAATAGTACTACCTACTGATAAAGATGTATCAGAAAAATGTATCTGCAGTCGCTCCGGCGTAAACCAGTGCATGCGCCAAACCTGGAATTAGGTAGGTCTCAAGCTCCTTCAAGTAAAGTTTAGGAGGTCAAACTTTACTTCTTCATAATGCTTATATCTGGTCTGCTAATTCTGTTATATAATTAGGAGGCAATCTACAAAACGAGGTGTGTCGTTGCTAGATTTAAAAAAATCACCAATTTACAGAAAAATCCTTCTAGATACACTTACGCAACATCGCGCGAGTTCTTTCAGGAACAGCTAGCAATAATCGCCCCATACTCTTGGCTAGTTGAAACGGTTTTGAATCAAATCCACGTTTTTGATTGAACCCGTGACCCTCGGCTGATAAACCCGGCTGTCATGATAGTTGTGCGGTGAAGAGGCGGCGCGAATTACGAGCGAGTCGCCCCACGGCGCGCACGCGCACCGATTTACGCGCATCACTAACCGGTAGGGATGGGGTAGGTTTTGTCGGTAAACTATTTACTTTAAGCATTCGTAATATAGTAGCTTTGAGGTTAGGTGTTTGAATACGTTTCGCGCAAATCGCAATAGGGCGGAAGCGCGGGGCGATACGAATGCAGTAGCTGTAGCTCTAGTATAAGTTTTATCGATACATACGTTTTCGAACGCGTTCGCGTTTCGTTTCAATTTTTATGGCAACGCGAACAGTGCCTCTGGTGGTAACTATTAGAAACGTTCGCGTTACCATACAAATTGAAACTAAACGCAAACGCGTTCGAAAACGTAGGTATATGTATCGATAAAACTTATACTAGACCTACTGCATGCCTAGAGTTACCGCACCGCTTCCGCGCAATATATAATATTAGGCCAAAATGTAATATTGACAGTAAGTATATCGACATTTAAGGAAATCTGAACGAGAACAGTTAAGCTCTGGGTAGAATACAAACAACGTAATCCCACTCCGCCCCGCCGAATGCGGAAGTGGCCTAAATAAATAAATAAATATTTGCGGACAATCTTACACAAATCAACCTAGTCCCAAACTAAGCAAAGCTTGTAACTATGGGTACTAGACGACCTAAGGATGTATATTGAATACTTCGATATCTAATATGTGGAAGCTGCGTTTTCATATATTTGACACCAAGTTGTCATACATGCGAGGTGTCCAAAACCGATCAAAGTAACCGATATAGTCATCCGAATCGCTAAACTTAAGTGGCAGTGGGCGGGGCACATTGCACGTAGAACCGATGGCCGTTGGGGCGGAAACGTTCTCGAGTGGCGACCACGTACCGGAAGGAGCAGCGTGGGACCTGGAAAAGGTCGCGGGAGTCCCCCTGAGGCGGGTCGCGCAGGACCGGTCATGTGGCACTCAAGTCCAGAAGTCTTTCGGCTGATAAAATGATGATGACGATGTGGTGTCAAATATATGAAAACACATCTTCACACATCTCTCGTGGATCTTCACCTTAAGGGAACTACATCCTGCATATCGTGTGCGTTGAACCGTGGTTTTAAATCTTCAACTAAATCGACTTACTTACTTAATATATATTATACGATTATTCCCTGGTATTATTTCAAAATCGGTATCGCGCGCATCCCTAGCAGCCGTCGGCGACCACGCGCGTGTCGCTCGCTAAAACCGCGTCGTTCCGGTGCTCGCTGTTCTACCGGGAAATTTACTACGACACCATAGACTAGAGCTATCTAATTATTAGAAAATCGTCATGGCGATCATCTGGATTTAATAATTACAGAAATTAAAAATGGAAACACTCCGAACCATCGAACTTAGCTTAGAATCATCTCGACAGATAAGACTTACGATTTATAAAAAAATCTGTCAAGTGCGAGTCAGACTCGCGCACCGAGGGTTCCGGACTACCCCGTACAATAGAAACAAGTCCAGTATAAACTGACACTCACTAATTCATACTGGACATTAAATTTTCAGTGATGTAACAAAAAAAATATGGTTTTCGCAATTTTCCCTTTATCTGTGCTATAATAAGTTACTTCGTACCAAATTTCAAGATTCTTTGATTCTTTGAAGAGACTTTGATTCCCTTACGAGTTTCGAAAATTTGCGTAAATTTTTAACCTCGGACGCATTTGTTTCTGCCTGCGTAAGGACGCCAAGTGGTTACCGCGGATGGACTATCGGCCCTTCGCGAGAGATCAGCCGGTCAAAATCTACCAATCAAATTAATGATGACCGGATATGATTGGTGGATTTGGTCCAGCTATCCACACCCTGACCGGCGACGATCACCCTTGTTTGTTGCGAGCGTGAATTGGCTTACGAAGCCGAACTTAAACACTCGGTCACATATGGAGCTGATGAAGCACAGTAAAGCTAATCGAGACTGTTCTGTAGGTACTATATACACCACAGAGTCTTCAACTATTTGAAAGAGGGCTTGAGGCGAGATTTCCTTGCCTGGCATCTCACATAAAGTTGACATGTAATGCATTCTGGAAAACCTTCATTGCACTTGGCATTCCACATTCCACCTTTACTCAAGACATGGGCCTTTTTTTAAACCGCAAGAGATCGTAACTAAAAAAAGGTTCCAGTAATGTTTATTTAAGAACGTGAGCCTCACAATTATTCTCAAATTCATTGCACGATGAACATGATTAAATATTATAAATGACTCACTCAAACCTCCTCATTAAACCGCAATAAACGATCAAAACAAAACGCAATCTATTCAAATTATAAAGTTCAATAAATCCTTAATTTAATCCTTGCAGGCAGCGACAATACGGTATTATTTTTAAAGTTCCTTTGTCCGGCACGCCTTCGGTACGCCCGTAAAAAAGAAAATTAAAAAAGCCCGCATATGATTATGGCGAGCAATATCCGAAAAGATTACCATCTTATCTGAGATTCGAGACGTGAGCACATCTCGGGCTTTTTCTACTTAACGATCCTGTGCCGGGTGGCGTACGATTTGTGTCTTATTGAGGATCGTTAATTAATAAGCATTGAATGTCGGGGTTAAATTGTGGATAATACTGCAATTTATTAAATACTCGTTCGTTAGCACCTAGCCTCTCCTCATACGAAAGGTAAAGAAATCTAGGAACTGGAAGATAAATAAATGAGGCTAAATATGAAAGATCCAAGTTTCGGTAGCAAATTTGCGTATTTATCACATAAATATGTGCCCTTACCGAGATTGAAACCTGGTACCTAAATCTACATTCGTAGGCTGGGTCACTACACTACCAATAAGGCTAAACGTCTTCATCTCCTTTGATTTGAATTTAATATCCCAAAGGAGATAACTTCAGTTGAATACATGCTAAGAATCCACGTCTGGGCGTATCTTAACATGTAAAGGTCTCTTATTAATGCGACCTTCTGTAATCTGTCTTGCGAAACCCCGCATTGTCCACTTTCTTCTGCCCGTTTGCGAAACCCAATGAAAAATATACTGACGAAGAATCGAATCCACTTTTAAAAGCCGTAATGATTCCAATTTACCTTTCCGCATTTAAATATTTTAACTGGCCATAGAGACGTTACTTAATAACAAAAGGCGAGTAAAAAACTTAACAATATTGTCTCCAACTTTCAGATTAAGCCGAAAGTCGGGAGATATTTTCTTTAGGAATTTCTCGCGGCACCGAGCTCAGTCTTGTCAATAAACCCCATATAAATTGCCTGCACCAAAACCTTATTTGAATATAATAGCCTCTCCTATGGTTCGCTTTTTACCCCCTTTCCTTGAAGTCGGCTTGCAATCTTTGTCCGATTATATTGTAAGCAAATTATCTGGTCGGATCTGGCGGCTGAGGGACCCTTTGTTGATATTTTTATTCCTTTATTAATAAACTGTTGTGCTTAGAGTGATTCCTTGCTGACTGATACATCTTTTGATTATGGCCGCTTCTTTTAGGGTTGTATTTATTTACATGTGTAAGTATACCAATATTCTGAATTTCTGTTATTTTTTATATTGTTTAGATGATGTTCTATGATATTGATATTTTATAATAGGCCTGGTACTATGAAGGGTGTGGGGTGTTAAATTGTAACATTTGTGTCTTGTATCCTATTATTAATTAATTTATTATATGCTCAAAGCTTTATTTGTCTATTGTTTTATTTGTATTTAAATATCAATTATATTCATAGTCATCTAGAAATGTAAGAATAATTCATCAGGTACAGTGCAAGTTTTAACTTGTTTTAAATGATTAATACTGTTTCAACAAAAACAGTTAGTCGCAAATGTGATAGCCAAAAACGGAAAAGTGATAGGCATAAATGAAATAGTGATTGCAAAAATGTTATTCGTTAAGGTCGTTGGGCATGTGAAAATAATTAATATGGATAAAAATATTAATATAGTTATTACCTTCCTTCCTGTATATTCGTATGTTACCTAAGTAGAAAATTCAACATCTCATCTGATAACACAGAAACAGTGCGCACGATCGTTGGAGTCACACGTGGACACACACAAATGTTTTCACTTCGCAGCGCATCATGAGCCACTATTCATTGTATTTCATGAAGTAACATGTTTGTGAGAAACAATTTGGCAATCTTTGAGCGAACGCATGCACCTGAAACACAATATCGTCGCGCAGGGTGGCTGAAAACATTTCCACGTCCAATGGCCCTAGCTACTAAAAGCTCACCTATACCTAATAAGCACAACTTTTTATATCCACCTATACCTACCCGTTGACAAACAATCTGAAACGTCTGACGGTGCATTTGATTGCAAGCTCAGAAATCTTTTACCTATTGGATAACCCAATGTATTCAACTAAGGAATTTATTGAACTGACATTTACTTAATTTATAATACTTACTTGTATTTCCGCTATTGATATTTCTTCTATTTTTGTTTGTTTGATGTATTTTTTAAGGATTCATTCACATTTTCGTACATCATTATTTATATTTTAGATACAAAATAATTTTTTTAGTGATGATAATTTTGTACATTGTTATTTTATTTTGAGACGATATGTGATGTGATGTAAATTCTTATAATTAATCTATTTATATTATCTAAGGCTATTTGGTACTTATGTCGTCATCATATCAGCCGAAAGACGTCCACTGCTGGACATAGACTTCCCCCAAGGAGTGCCAAAATTACCGGTCCTGCGCCACCCGCATCCAGCGGACTCTCGCGGCCTTTACCAGGTCATAAGTCCATCTTGTCATGTCATGAAATAAATTAATCTACCTGTTCTAATCTAACAAATACTTAATTTGTAATTATGTTGTGTTTAACCACTAAATTAAACTACCTTAAATAGATGCGATTAAGGAAGCATGCTTTTTGGAGTATTAATTAGAACCATTCCACCGTATTAATTACAGGATATCACTTTATCCCGGTGTAGTTTTGGGTGGGCATGTCCTTTTTCTTCCCGAGAGTTTTGTGCCAATCGGCCTTGGGAATACGGGTTAAAGTGTGTTATAGGCGGTGACCTAACAGTGACTTCAGCTTCACTCACATTCACATTTATTACAGGTAAAAGCTCACAAAATAGACAGGAGCGTTTTAGCAAGCGTTCTAGCAAAACGATACAAAATTTTGCTTCAAGCTTTGAGGCGAGCAAATTTGTTACGCGACCGTCAAGTCTGACATCTTCGTGAAGAATACGTTTTTGACGTGATAACGTCTTATAAATCGATGAACGCCGCACGAATGAAAAAGTATGACTCGTTCCGAACGCCGGCTGCGCGCACGAAATATCAACGCACAGCCCAAACCGCTGGTTCTACAGATTCCACATTTGGCACGTGGGTTTCTTATAAGGTCTAGGGGTGCACAACGAAAGGATTTTTTCAAAATTCACTCTCTAAGGGGGTGAAATGGGGTTCCAAAATTTGTATGGCTGCACAATGTTTTCTTATGACGTTATCACGTAAAATTATCGTCCGTAAACTGTTTTTATAGACAACCAATTTTTGACAACAATTTGCAACAACACCCAAAAGTAATAAGGCGCGCGACAAAGCTGTAAATTCAATATTATTGCTTAATCCGCGCGCCTTATTACCTACTTGGGTCTTGCTGTACTAAACCGATCGCTAGAATGTACTGGAGCGATCATTAGAATGATCATGAAATGTTCGTAGCGAAATTTCTTCAGTTCGACATATTTAAATACGGCGAATGGTCGTTGTTCAGTTACATGTCAATGTATAACAAGTATAACATTCACTCACTTCACTCAAGTATAACACACAATTGGGTATGGATGAAAATTTTAGCAGTGGCTGATAATTTTTTTGGTGATAGGAATAACGTTCCATAGCACCAGAAAAAAGTTGCAAACTTTTCAGGTGAGTCAATTATTTTTGAAAAATATAAACAGTTTCCTCATTTACTTTTTGGGTTTAGGACGGCAAATAATATACTTTGCTTGATCTGTCTCTTAATACAAAAGCATATCTTAAAAATCCGTGGCAATGATATTGACAGCTGCAGCAGCTATATTTGTCATTGCCAGGGTTAAAAATATTTTTTTGTAATATGAGACGTATCAAGGAAAGTGTCTCATTAGGCGCCCTAAAAGGCTAGAACTAAAACGTAAGTGGAAACAGTTTTTATTTTTCAAAAATAAATGACGCAGCTGAAAAGTCTGCAACTTTTTTCTGGTGCTAAGGAAGGTTATTCCTATCACCAAAAAAATAATCAGGCACTTCTAAAATTTTCATCCATTCCCATTGCTGTAAGTGTCACTGAAAATTAAATTGAATGCTTAATCTATACGTTTTGGGAATACAGACGTGACCATAGTTATGCTTACAGTATGTAACATTATTATATAATAGAGTTTCTTGCCTTGATAATGTCATGAAATACGCGTGTTTCTTTCAAGGCTACCATTTTTAAATGAAAATAAAATGGTCACGCTAGAACCGTTTTGGAATGGAGTCGTAATAAGTTTTTGCCAAAAATTAAATTTTTGGTACTAAGCTTTTATTGCCAACTGTACTTTTCTGTATACCGTCATCAAATACTCATTGAGACGATTCTAATGAATGAGTCCAAACTCAACGGGGTTACGTCGGTTAAGTACTGAATTCCCATGACCACCTTCTGTCTCCATTATCAGGTCAGCTCGATGGTACCATAATGTTGAATTGTCATCCAAATTATACTTATACCGTAAAGTTCAGCTCAATCGGTTGAGATTAACTGGTTCAAAATTCAGTTCCAAGATATGCACACTAACAAACGATCAGGTCAAGTTAAATAAAAGCTTGTAAAAAATAACCAGTGCTAGCACATTGCACAATAACCAGTGCTAGCACATTGCACAATAACCAGTGCTAGCACATTGCACAATAACCAGTGCTAGCACATTGCACAAGTTGTGCAAGACGCGCGCAATCTGCGTCTCCTGTCTCACTCGCACGATTTCTCGTCGCGTCGCGCAAGGAAAACATAACAAAGAGACGTCATAAAACTGACCGAAGTGTGGCATGTGTAGGTACTGGAGTGGAGTTGCTACTGTTTGTTCAATTGTTTATGCGTTATTGTTTTACTACCCTACTTGAAGATAACATTGAAACAATAGATGGCGTTAATAGTTGGTTTCGTCATTTTAACTGGAACAAACTATATTTAATTTCATAGTCTATGCGACAATTCTGCAACAATCGCACTCTCAGGCGTCGTATGAAAGCCAAAAGCCACTGAGGAGTGTCGCACTTATCTTGTACAAGTCAATACCATCAGGAACACCAACGTGACAAAATGAAAACAAATTAGCTTTAAGACCGTACGAACCAAATACATAATTAACCAGCCCGCACCCTTAACTTTCATCACCTCGCATCTTGTCCAATCCTGCACGCAAAAAACGACTCTCTCTGATTCAAAAACGATTCAAATATGAACGAAGGCCGTTGAGAATTACGATGTTCGAAAAAGTAATCAGCCTGAAGTGATTACGAGTAAGAAATTACGATTTGAATAGCGTATTTTAGTGATAAAATCGACTGAGTTATAAGTTCGGGTGAAAAATTAACGTATAATGAAAGGTTTTTACAAAGTTCAATTAAAACGGTAGCGTTGGGTAAGTCGTGATTAACAGACGAATTTACGCAATACGATAGCATCTGATAAACAAGGTTTGAGGGCAGTGCATGGAACGAAAGAACAGCGATTCCTCTAAGGGAAATCTTAATTATAAATGAAAATGCTTACAACAAATCGTGATTTCAATTTGTACGTTTACAAAAACGCCGTAATAAAGTTCACAGGAAATAATTCAATACCTACCTTTAAATTGTTCAAATACCCATTGTTTCAGTGGATGCTGTAAAACCTTCCTCTTGAATCACTCTATCTATTAAAAAAAAACCGCATCTAAATCCGTTGCGTAGTTTTAAAGATCTACGCATACATAGGGACAGACCAGACAGACAGACATACAGCGGGAAGCGACTTTGTTTTATACTATGTATTGATTTATACGCCAGCATAATCGGTACAATACCTCAAGGGCCTTTTTTAGATTTGGCTTAGTTTAATTTAATTTAGTTAATGTATATTATCGTCTTGTATCTTTGGAAAATAAATGTATTCACTAGCTTTGTGATACTATCTATAATTTATACGATATGACAAAGTAGTTGGAGAGATGCTCCATACAATAAATAAATACCTACATTTTATTTGCTGCTTACCACTTACGCTTATGAATTGTAGTAAAATATGTAAATTTGAAATGGCTCCCGAGTTTGGTCATTAATTGTTGTTATGTAAGTACAAATATTTATTATCATACCTGCATATATCACAACAATACATGTATGATAAATGCAGTACAGTTCCATTTAGTGAAATTAATTGAAACACAACTTCAAGAACACATATTTTAAGTTTTTAGGTTAATATATCGAATTATAATATAACGTTTATTATGTGCTTTATTTTTCAATCAGGTCTTGATATGAATTTATACAGGATGTTCATGACGGATTCTGTAGGATTAATTGAAGCACTTCTCCAAGATTACATATTTTAAGTTTTTAGGTTAATTTATCGAATTTATAATTGATAATTATGAAAAAAATATTAGATTTTTCCAATTAAGTAGATCACAATATTTAGGTATGAATTACAAAAAGTCAACATTATAGAATGATTAAAATTATTATTATTATACATATATTATAAATACTCTATAGAAAGCTTTGTCAGACAGCCATTTTTTTAGCTTGCTAGAGCGTCATCGTACGTGTAAATTATAAACCATACATTTCCTCGGTTCTTCTGTTTAACTACACACATACTCACTACACACACTTACACTATTACTAGAGATGTCAAAAGAGTGTTGCGACATTTAATACATTTTATTTTATTTGCCACTGTTTTCTAGTGACGCGATCGTCTTGATAGACTTATTGTTGGTACTTATTGTTATCTTAGGAGGCATCATAGGACTCAAGGCAGGTTAACGTTCGGAATTAAGCCGGACTGTCGATTAATTTCGCCACACAATCAGTGTTGCCGCATATTGATCGATAAATCAAGAGTAGCGAGTAATTGCTTATTTAAATTTGGCCTGGGGGCGGCGTGTAGGTTTTTACACGTAAGTTCGGCGTTTTGACCAGACTGGGTTACTGTTGACTGAATGGAATAAAGGTACCACAAAAAAATACTCAATATCAAAAATCGATTTGAAATATTCACTTACTAGTTGACCCCGCAAACTTCGTATCGCCATATTCACCATACATAATCTATGAGAAAGTAAATATGTATTTTTTCCATCACTTTTGAATTTTTTTGTAGTTATTCTGCTATAGAAGTTTCATGTGCTCTGCTTACCCCTTTTAGGGATAAAGGCGTGATTGTATGTATGTATGTATGTATTCTGCTATTCTGTGCGGAGTCAAATCCAACAAATAAAATATCATAGAAATCGGTCCAGCCGTTCTCGAGTTATAAATGGTGTAACTAACACGACTTTGTTTTATATACATAGATTAATATTTGAAATGGATTTTAGGCCTATTTTCAAGCCGCTTCTTTTATCTGTCGAACGGAAAAACGATATAAAAAAATATAATACTACCTACCAATCATTTCATAGTTACGAAACTAAAATAATTATTCTCTCTTTGACCTAAAGGTTGACTGGTGCAGAATGCCTTATGAATGACGACCGCTTTAGCCTAGTTGGTAGTGACCCTGCCTACGAAGCTAGAGGTCCTGGGTTCGAATCCCGGTAAGGGCATTTATTTGTGTGATGAGCACGAATATTTGTTCCTGAGTCATGGATGTTTTCTATGTATTTAAGTATTTATTTCTCTATATAAGTATGTATCTCGTCGTCTAGTACCCATAGTACAAGCTTTGCTTAGTTTGGGACTAGGTCGATATGTGTAAGATTGTCCGCAAATATTTATTTTTATTTATTTATTTTACGTCATACCTGGCCATAAAGTAGGAATTACCGCACGCTATGCGTGCGGAAAACCCCACTTCCTGGCCAGATAGAGACGTAAAATTTTGTACTCACCACGGGCGGTAATAAAGAAAGCCTCAGAGCGCATATTTATCGCCCTTGCCTTCGGCTCGGGCGTCAAATACCTCCGATCTGAGACATTCTTTGTTTAACCGCCCTAGGTAAGTAATGTACTATTATGGCATTAAGTTCGCCTTTTATATATGAAACGTGTACTGTGCCTGTGCAATGAAGTTTAAGTAAATATATAAATAAATAAATATAAGGTTTCCATCAGAAGTAACAGTAACACAAAGTATATGAGAATAAATAAATTTTAAATTAAGTTCATACCTACAGCAGTGGCTCTGTGACCTGTAGAAAATGCGAGCAAAATATGTATTTTTATTTATTTAGAAACTTAAATATACCTACTTAGAAAATCCTTGTTAACTGAACCTTTTCAAAAAAATTCACAAGTATGCAACCTCTAGAGGAGAACAGAAAGAAAGAAAAAATATTTATTCATGACATTTAAAAGATGAAAGTGTTCAGTCAGCATCAGAAGTAGCTAAGCAAAATAACACCCTCAAAATGACCTACACAGATCCCTATTCCCTTGACATTAGAGTCTATGTGTAGATAATTTGAATATGAAACGCTAGTATATTAATTTCCATGGCAACACACGGTCACACGATCCTCATTTTAGAAAGGATTTTAATATCAAAATGTGAATCACCCGTAATTTTACAGGAAAAGTCATATTAATACTAATTATTGAATGTCGCTGTGATATGCCTAACAGGAAAAGCGTTCTCACGAAAACCAAGTAAGTTTCATGCGGATAATATCGACAATTATTTAAGCATTGGCTTTTATAAATTTCTAGTTATAGGTATGACAAATGCATTATTATACTAATTTGTTTTAACATTTAGCTTAATTAGTGTCCACATTGCATTGTCACAATAACCACATGCTCAGGATACGTCTGGGGCTTTCTAGATGGACTTTTATTAATAGAACTGTGAACACTATTGGTAAACCCATATTTTATAGGGAAAAGTAAATTTACTAAAATAATACCTGTACCGGCTCTATATAGCCGGGCACAGGTCACCTGTTTTTTTCTTAGCCTATTTCAATTAAATTTAACTCAACACATTCCCTTCGGACCGTTTCTTAGCCAGCTTTTGGAGCCAGCTACCATATGGGAATTTAAAACCCCGTTTGGGAGCCGGCTCTGAAATGAGACTTTATTTTTTTCGTTGTATTTTAGCGTTCTAGCAAATTTTATTTACTACTGCTTTATTGCTACAGAAGATTATTAAAAATTTGTACTGCGTAGTGTTTAAAACTAGCAAAATGTCAGGACACATTGAACTCTATGGCAGAATGTTGCGGACGCCGGAAAACAATGATATTTGTATATATTCAAGGTGCCTCCGAAACGACTTCGGGGAAGTTAACAATGTTACAAAAATAAACTTCCTCTGTAAACTGAATTTCTTAATATCACGTGAGACGAAGGTTTGCAACTACCACAGTTGGGGAAGAAGAATGGACAGTAGTGTTAGTCTTGCCCAACAACTGCACGGATTTCGGGACCAGCCATGCAAACACGATCGCCGACCTTCTCAGGTTTTCGCTGAGTAGAGTACACGAAGTGGTGTCGGAGATGTTCTGCAGTGTTTTGGAGCAATAGATTGATTTGATTTATATTATTATAATTTTAGTTTTTGTGTCTGGGATAATATTATAAAGATAAATTAAAATAATGTTTATCATATCGTAAAAGTACACTATATATACCGGAGTACATACGACGGTTCACTGAAAAATGAAATGGTGCGGTCAACTAACTGTAACACTGTTATACAACTGTACTACGGGCAAAGAGGGCTAAATTCACATTATTTATCATTAAGCTTTATGTGCCCAATTATACCATTCGGTTGGAATAATGCGAATACAAGTTCATAGAATAAATAAGTTGGAATCATGCGAAGACACGTAAGAACGGTATAAAAGTTGGATTCATGAGAAAGTTGGATTCCTGTTAAAAAAGGGTACATAAAACACAAAACGAATTATGTAAAAAGGGATAAGGGCGGTATATTTATCATCTTAATAATAATATCATGCCTACTTCTCAAGTGCCTTAAATGACAAATAACCGGCTCCGAATCGGTAAATGCATTTTGCCCGTTTCGTATCAGTTCAGCTCCCAAACGGGATTTTAAATTCCCATACGGTAGCTGGCTCCGAAAGCTGGCTACGAAACGGTCCGAAGGGAACACATTTATTTCGACCAACTGGGATCATAGATAAAGTTAGTTACAGTTTCTTAGCCTAAAGTTAGTAAATACTATAACCTAATACATATAAAATAAGGACAGTACTGAGTAGGGCTTGACTGCCAGTACGTGGATCATATGACAACGATTCACATACTCACAGTCAAACCTCTCCGCAAATGCCCTCAAGATACCACTAGCGCTACCCTGCGCGCCAGGGATGTGCAGCGTTTCCTCATAATTAGTTGTATAGACACAGTCAACTCTGTTATACGCGAATATCCCGGACGCACTACAAAAACGGGGCAGCCGCAGCCCCAGTAGCACCCTGAAAGCATTGTTTTACTGTACACGTAGGGTGTTGTATACCGTGTTATTTCGGTGTTCCACTTCTGGGCAGGACTCTCTCCTTGAATGCCATGATTCCCTTATTGGCGCCCCTACCTTGATATTTAATTGTAATTTACATTTTATGAGCAAACTGCTCACTAAAACCTGAAAAGACATTTTTCCTAAGATTTTTATTACACACAGTTCGTATGTATAAGTAAATAAATAGGTATGTAAAATGTCCTTCAAAATTTGCAAACGATTTTCCAGCCACTTGTCGGTATCCGATAGAGCTCGAATTTGGCGTTATTGAACGAGCGTTTCATCTTGGGCTAAAATTATTTCGTATGCCCAGATGCTGGATGGCCGGCTGTTTTCCTGTACATGTCGCATTTCTCACCATATTGTCGTGAAGTTTTGTGAGCAGGTTCGATAACAACATGGTTTTTTTGTCGATAAAATTTTTCGTAATTTAAACTTTCTATTGCCACAGCCTACAGAGTCTCTAGTTAAGTAAGTACGGGTGCGCAATATTATGGCTCCGCCGAGCTGATCTGACGATTGAGACAAGATACCATAGCAACTTCTAAACGTCACAAGATTTGATAATTGAAGCCCTCAATGATTCAAAAAGCCTTGACTTATTTAATCTATATACATACCTTCTTACTAGGGTATTTTCAAATAATTATGTGCCCAATTAGCGTGAGTCGTCAAGCAAAAATTAACTCAGTGTCAGTTTTGTGACGACAATTAAGGATCGACTACGTATAAAATCATTTTTTTTTACTTTGTAAATAATATGCATAACGTTACTTAAGTGTGAAACTCTTTAATTTTCACATAATTTATATGCTTAATTTTCGTCACAAAACTGACACTGAGTAAATTTTAACTGCCAGGTTCGTATACGTTTCTACGTTTATCTAGAATTGATATCAAATGGAAATATAGTACTAGTTTTACCTATTTCGATCATAAAGTGTTTTTCAAACAAAACAAAACTTAATACTAATGTTTTTGCATTTCAAAATGGTTTTCCTTGAAATCGCAGGACGATTAACGCACGATTTTTCTAATGTGATCTGGACTAAATACACAAAGCGCAGTAACAATTAACAAATTGCAGTACAGTATCTTATTAAAAACGCCACTAATCACGCGGCTAGCCTAGATGAATGTCTCGCCACGGGGTGCGCGCCGGGCACGAGCGACCACCGGACGGGACGCCCGGGTGGCGCGCTGGGGATACCGCATTTGTTTGGTGGAACGGGATTTTGCGTTATAATTTATTATTAACAATATAAACATTTTGAGGTGTAAACGAATATAGAAGTTATCTATAGTAGAATTTGATTAAGATCACTTTATTTATAATTTCGTTAATTTGAAAGCGTCATGAAAAAATGTGAGGATATTAAATATGCTGAGTGGCATCCGTTATAGTATTTATTCTTGTTTCATTAAATATTTACTTTACGCTAAATATTTAGTTTTTTTTATATTTTTCATCACACTGCGGATTATAAATTCACATGAAAATTATAAAAAAGGAATTAAAATTTGCATGAAATATAAATAGGTCAATACGAGTGGGCCGCCGAATGAATTTTCCATTCAAGCAAAAAAGCTACAGATAAATTCCCTTGGCTATTGGATCAAAAAACGTGATGACACTGATGACGGCGATGGCTATTCTTTAAAATTTGTATATACATATTATTGTATTAATTCATGAATATAATGTTAATTATCAATTTATTTTAATCGTATGGCATACAGGTTGGAACAGTAACAAATACATTAACTAAATAGGTACCTATATATAAAAAAAAAAAAAAAAACCCTAGTCAAATAAACCACCCCTGGTCGCCTCTGGTGCAAAGGTGCCCATTATGCTTGCCACATTACCTTGTTGAATGGCTAAAGACAACCTTTGCACCAGAAACGACTCGGAGCGGGCATCCTCACCCTTTTGCCTGAGCCTACGGCCTATGTCCCGGACAAATTTCTTTGCGTCCGACCCCCAGCAACCCGCTGTTTCTACTGCCACGGGTACAAAAATATAGCCTGATGTAAGTGGAGCGTACTTTTGTCGCTTTAATGCGGCCTGAAATTCGGCTGCTGCCCCGGCCGCGCGCGTAGTCCGGTTAATATGGGATGCCGCGAAGGTGCTGACGCACGTTGCGTCCCACACTAAGCACCGCCCTCTTTCCCATGGCAACAACGTCAGGCCATCGGGTCGTTTGCCATCAGTGCGACTAAGGCCCGGCGGCTCAAGAATAGACGGAACACCTGCCGACCTTAGGGCCCTCTGGACTATGTTGTTGAGGGCATGGTGTCGGGGGTGCCTACCGGAGCACCGGCGGTTAATTGTATTTTTATTGTATTTTTATTGTTCCAGGTATGTATGTCTACAGTACAAAAAATACAGATACAGACGGTAAAAAATTTTTCAATATATATGGTCAGGTATGTAATTAGATGATAAAAACAATCAGTTTAAATTAACAGATGCGTCCATCCTAAACAGAGAAGAGAGGCTTAAAGCATCTCACTTCAACGTATTGCTACGTCCCGTTTTAAGGATGCTAAATTCAGGAAGGTGTAAATCTTCAGTCAATGTCTTATCCATTCCTTAAATACAGATTAGAATGAAATAATTGCAAACACATATGTATTTACATTAAAAGACTTCGTACGTGCCTAAAGCTAGCTCTTGCAAGATTACAACACGATGATTCAGATGTCGTCAGATCTTCAAACCGCGTCCATATACAGCTAAACAATTCAGTGATCTAGGAGAGCTGCGCGCCTGCGCAATAATGACGTCACCGCGCGCACGATGATCTAGCGCAGCACGGGAAAAGATCTAGATTTAGGATATTCTCATGAAAGAAAATCACAATGATATATACCGGGTGAATGGCAAACACATGTTTTCTAATATGTGGTAAACGGTGTGGGTATATTAATATTGTAATCATAAGTCATATAAGTATGCATAAGTACCCCTTGTAGTGGCTGTTTGTTTACCTAAATACATAAAAAAAATATATATTCCAAAGGGGCAGTGAGGGAAATCTGAAACTAGAAGAATACAGGAATATGCTCTTAGGAGTCACCGATTTTAGAAATAATAAAAACTGCATTCAAAGGTTTTCTAAAAAGCCTCATAATACAGGGCTGGGAAATGAACCCTGTCAAATTTGTCAAAAATATCGATTTAATTTTATTGCTGGATGTAAGGAACAGTAGACCCGTGTAAAACAATAAATTAATTTAAAGAAGTTCAATTCAATCTGTCACTATACATTTTTGCAATGGACACATTTTTGGTGCAGGCGGAATAGCACAGGTTGCAACGGGCTCGCTTCGTGTGTGTGATAAATAGTCCAGGCAATGAACTGACAACTTGTATGGAAAAAATTTCAAATTTGGAAATAATTTATAATAGCAGATTTTTTTTATGTAATGGATATATCAAATAAATAGTTACCTTGCGGCAAAATCCAACACAATTTCAGGCATCAAAAAAATGATAACTTAACTAGCTTCTGAAAAGTCGGAAAAAATATGAATAAATGGTTTTATCTTTATTTTGGTTCATTTTCATTTGCTTTATAATATTCAAGATAAATAATAAAAAAAAACAATTCATGATTTATTTAAATCTATATAAATACTTCCGGATGGAAAGTTTGTTTGATTCTTGAATAAAGCATTTTAGAATAGTATTGATGTAAAGAAAAAAAATGCTATTATAAATTAATGTTTTTCAAACCCGTATTTTGCCTGGAGTAAAAATAGATTTACCCGTAATGTTGTCGCGTAATAGGAACAAGATAATGAGCATTAAATACTTAAAACAGGAATAAAATATTGTATAAAAAGTTCGTACAAATTAAGGACGTCAATTAAGGTATACTTTTAATGTACTACAACTAACCATAACTACCTTAAATTGTACTAAATACAATTTAAGGTATAATTTAAATAATTAAAAAAAATTACGATGAATGTAGTATAACAACTGGACCAACATTTTTCCAAATATAGTAATAAAGTTTTTATAAATCTTTTAAAATAATGTAGTTGGTATGTTGCTTATAAATATGAAAATTGAAGTAGCGCGGCTAAGAGCCACATGCTGGAGTTAGAACGTGCACAAAGAGCGGTTATAAAGGTAATGTTAAAAAAACCTTTCCGATATCCAACTGATACACTTTACAGTACCGGACCCGGGGAAGGCCCAGGGGGTATGTGGGACTCGCCCTTATGAGCTAAACCCACTAAACCACTCTGCGGCGTCGACCCTCACTGCCGTTAAGGGGGGCATCATGGGATCGCTAGCATTCTACCACGATGCCCCCCGGACAGTGACTGCAACCTGCGAAAGTGCGTCAGTTGTATATTTGAAGAGCGGTCGGTCGGACTCACGTTGGTCTGTATGGCTCCACACATTACATGGAAATGCTTAGCAGAAGAACCTTCAAAGCACCTCTCCCACCCTTTGGCTCAGCTCTGGCCAGAAGATCCCCTGCTTACTCTCACCCTTGCGTCTATAATAAAATTTGCTTTCACCTGAACATTAAAATGCTGCCTGCTCTTAAAGTTAAAGGGGCTGTGAAAAACTAGCTTTTATTCTTGTCATGCGATGAAACTGAATTCCTTGTCAAAATGCCTTGTATGAGCTGATACTTACTCTGGCTCCGTCAAATTGGCTAGTGGGTGCCAAATGCTTTCTCATGTTTTTAATCAAGCACACACACACATACTCTTACACATTCCCATCCATATACAACTCCCGCACACTTACACAAATACTCGCACACACACTCACATATATACAAGCTAACAGTCGATCTGCTGAATAAATAACATCGTCTTAAATTTTAAGTGAAGTTAAGTTTAGAACTACAAGTTACATTTGACCATATAAGCCAATTCTAAGCTAAAACTCTGTATAAATTAAGAATATAATATTAAATATAGTATTATGTAAGTGAAAACTTATGTACAACATTCTACAATTCCGTAAATCGCACTCGCAGACTACCAAGAGACATGCTCAGCCTAGTTTGGTGTCTGATGGATATTCATAATTTGTAAAAACTTATTTGTTAAATAAATATATTAAAAAAAAAGTATAAAACCCTTTAATCACATTAAATAGGTATCTTACACAAATTATCATTATTTAACGTAAGGAATTTTTCTTAGAACTTTTCGGAAAAATTTAGAAAATCACCTTGTAAGTGGGTATATTTAATCCATATGGCCATAATGCCTTGTTTGTTTTAATAAAGGACACAGTGACATTCATATTAGCCAGCCGCCACGGTCTCCTGGCAGTCGTGGCAGAGAGATGGGACAGCGCCCTAATCAGGCACTGGACCTCTCAGCACTTAAGTTTAGGTGCTAACATAGTTATTTAAGTTTATTGTAATACTAACATCTATGGATTATTTTGTCCGAAATAAATGCTTTTTATTTTTATTTATTATTTTTTTTATTTTCATGGACGTTGTTCGTAATGGATGTTCCTTTGACCATGTACCTACATGTTATTTATCCACCAACAAAGATTGATTTAAAATTTTAACACCTTCAGACATGCAACTAAAAGCCTCCCTGCTGTTCGTTTACATCAATGCCTTCTAATTGGTCGATTGCGTAAACACTGCACGCTGCACCCACTAGTTGAGCCCCATTATAAGTAGGTACATATAGCATTACAAACTTATATTTACCGATAGCCAAATTAGGAATTAAAGCTATCGCATACTAACTGCATGTAAAAGTCAAAGTCAATGACGCTTGGAACAGTTCTGGTAAGTTTGTTACTATATAATTGTGAAAAGGGCGGTGGCTGTGATGTTAGTTTAAATGGCAAAAAGTTGGTTCAAGTTGTCAGCCTTGTAATACGAATTTTACTTACGCCTGGCACGTTACAGGTGTAACGAGATAAACATACTGAGTAGACAGCGTAAAGATTCTATTAAGGCACTTTAGAAATAGTAAAACAAAAGAGTATAATAATAAATAAATATGTCAATGTTTGAGGATATTCTAACATACCATACATCAACTTAGTCCCTATTTAAGCGAGACTATTATTATGGACACTAGACGCTAATATAAGGCAACCTTTATTCTTACAATATAAAAGTTGACTGGTAGAGAATGCTTACGGCATTAAGGCAGTAGATGTACGATAACAAAGATTAAATAAATGAATAAACTTATTACTTACCTTGAAATGTATAATAAGCCTTATGAGACATAATTATGTAAACAATTAGATGTAAAAGGTAAACGTCCCAGGACATGACACTAAACCAACACTGGTCACTTGAAATCTTAACAACAACAACAATTAATGGTGAGCAGTATCTGTCAACTATTAGGCATATTTTTTTTCCTAGAACATTTAAATTTAGATTTGTTCCATAATTCAGAAAGGTCCCAACTTTTAATGTTGCTGACCGTCCAAGCCTTTTAACACCGCCCCTTAAGCAAATAGGTCCCGTCAGTCAGGTGACATGTCTACTGCCCCGATATTCTGTAATTTGTTAAGCTTACCTCAACGCTCAGCTGCAAGTATATCTTGACGCCGCGATTCGTAGTAACTAAGCGTAGGTAGAGGTCTAGTTTCGTTAGACGTGACGGGTGGAGTGAGACGCATGAGCGCATAAAGAATAACAACCCTGGTACAAAACGTTGCATTACACATCACCCGTCGACGCCCCGCGGGGACAAACGAGCCACCGTGCTAGGTTTCCTTTGACGATGTGAGAATCATGCTAGTCTCTTGCATTGTAATTAGTCAGGTTTTTTAGTGGGAAATGGTATAGTTCGCGAGAAGAAATCTGCACCTTTAGGTGAAACTTGTATACGGAAATACTTAGGTTATTACATTTTGCAAGACTGTAGAAACTTCTTGGTTGCAATGTAAGGCAAACGTATTGACACCCTAACTCCAACAGTTGAAATCGTATTAGTTATCTCTATTGCTTAGACGACCGCTTTAGCCTAGTTGGTCACTACCAACACACACTCGCACACTGCCTACGAAGTAAAAAGGTCCTGGGTTCGAATCCCGGTAAGGGCATTGATTTGTGTGATGAGCATGAATATTTTTTATTATTTATTTATAATTATATATACTTAAGTATGTTTATCGTCGTCTAGTACCCATAGTAGAAAGCTTTGCTTAGTTTGTGACTAGGTCGATTTGTGTAAGACTGTCCGTAAACATATTTATTTATTTATTCAGAGTTAAGATTGTTATTGACAAATAGGTATTGGGTCAATGTCGCACTGCAGCGTTTACAGTTCAAAGTTTTTCTAATCAACGGATCATTGAAAGTTAATGATTTCTCACGCTCCTTTTTATGAATCCCATTGCTATCACTAAACCAGAATTAAATGATCGGAGCTCGTAGCAGCAGTACTTAATCCATAATAGTAGTCAAAATAAATATTCAACAACAAATTTCCATTTAACAAAGTGATTGGAAACATCTGACTTGCGCCACGCACTACCGAGATTTATCAATCTTTTATGATTGAGCATAATCACATTAATCACCGTTTTAGTTAGATAATAATTCAACGCCTCAAAGAGATTCAAAGAATTTCTAAGATTTGTTGATAAAATTACGGCCACCAACGCTAGATTAGCGATTCGTGAAAGATAATCGGGATAATCGCTACTCGATTATCGGGATCGCTTCTAGTAAACTATTCGATAACAATGGTCATCAACTTGTCTTGATGTTCTATTTAATTTATTTTCCGGGTAACAGTTGTGACGGTCGTTTTTTTCTAGAATTTGTGGCACGAGACAATGCATTTAGTCACGAAACGGCAGAATATAAATCACTAATTGCCACATAAAAAAGCAATTATCTCCGTTTTTAATTTATTTATGCTGTGGTTAATTGTTTCGTCTCACAAAATAGTATTGACTCTACTTAAATGTTGGATCATCATCATAAATTTAAGAATTATCCTCTTGTTGGTGGAGTATTTTCCATTTCTCTCTGTGGTACTTTGATTTGCTGATTGGATCGACACCAGCTTTTCCCTTTATTTGGTCAATATAACTGCGCCGCGATCTTCCCCTGTCTCTCCTTCCTTCAATCTACATAAAGGAACCGAGAACGACAAGAAGCGTTTGAAATGTTGTGTTGGAGACGGTGCATGGAAAGGCATAAGCTGGACTGAGTGAATAACAAATGATGACTGGTTAAGAAGATTAAAAGAGAAGAGAGCGACATTGACACTAAAAGGGGAAAAATGATACGGCACGACAACTTCTTTAAAACTCTCATGGAAGGAAATGTTGGATCGTGGACCAATAAATAAATAGGACTGCCAATGTCTTTATAGAGTCGCATTCCCTCAAATTAAAAAGCCTGCTGGAGATGATGTCACTAAAAAAACGTATCAATACTATTAATTTCATATTAAGCCTGACTCACATTTACAGCTGCTTTTGAACTTGCTGGTGTAACGCGACTTTGTAAATATAGAGATTGGCAGTCATCTTGTTTTATTTGTCTATGAGCTGGATTCCATGTAGTTCCTTAACATACATATTGTTTCTACGTGCGTATGCTTATGTACGAAATATCATTTGATATTAATTTATCGTTAGCTTTTCGGTGAAGGGAAAACATGGTGAGGATGCCTTCATAAATCTGCAAAGAAACTAAAATATAGTATAGTAGTAAACACTTTATTGCACAAAAAAATAAATACATAGCAGAAAAGAACAATATTAAAAAACATTTGTACAAAGGGGAACTTAGGTGTATGTGAAGTCCCCAACCCGCACTGGGCCAGCGTGGGGACTACTGCCCGTTCCCTCTCATCCATGAAAGGAGGCATGTGCCCAACAGTGGGACGTATATTGGCTGATTTATTATTATTATTGTCTTTGCCATATCTAGGGACCACGGGGTCCCGGACCTTTGGAAAGCATGCGTTGGGCCGAAGCCCAGCCACAGATTTTATAATACCTAGTTCTGCCCAGCGCAGAACCACATATTATATAATAGTTCTGCAGAACAGCACAGAGGCTCTTTAAGACTCCATAATCTAAAGCAAGTATTATTGTGTGTACGCTTAAGAGCAGTTATTGACATAATTAGATAAAGTACATATTGCACCTTCATATACAATAGCAAAACAAAATACCACTATGCCACTATGTAGTCACTGGACCGTCCACATGGAGTCCAGAAAAAAAAATCAGTTAATTTAAATTAATGTTCCTACACTTATTATTATTTGTTATTTTTAATTTTATTTAATTTTATTAATTAATGTAAATTCAATGCTGTAATTGTTAATGTTTATGCTAATGATGATGTTGTATTTTTGTGTTGTGTTGTGATATGGTCAATGCCTGAAAATAAAGAATTAATTAAAATACAAATACAAAAAACCTTACCTACGAGATCATTATAATAAGCTGTATAAAAAGATTAAAAGACACCATACAGGCAGGATGAAGTAAAGTAATCACAAAGCAGCAAGCTTGCGCACAAACTCCAATTATACGATTATCGTAACAATCGATACGTCATTTTTTTTAAATCTATCACCTAAGGGTGGGATAATCGGAAGGATCCCAGTTTTTGTTAATTGATTTTGTAAATGCCTAGACGTAAGGTGGGGCCATGAAAGCAGGGTCAGTTAGGAGTCAAACCCTTGATCAAATCAAAAAGTGGATAAAAATATGGTAGGAAGCATATAGATTTTTAATTTTTCTCTACCTATCAACATGCTGAATCCTCAAATCAATAAAAAAGTCGGCAACGCGGTTGTCACTTTTTTTATACACTTGTGACTCCAGAATAATCACAAGCGCGTCGCCGACCCTTTATTCACTTGAGGATTCGCTGTGTTGGCACTCTTCTGGAGTCGCAAGCGTCCATAGGCTATGTGTCTGCTAGCATCAGTTAGGCCATAAACTATGCTTGTTTGCCATCGTCGTACGACTAGTACAAATAATAATACCTAATCTTGACAGGTCTATAATTTGCTATAAAGAGTAAAAAAATAATGGTCAAATAAAGGACGTCAATTATGGCATACTAAACTAATATTTTCCTATTTTGTTACGAATAGAATATAATAGAATATAATTTATTTGCGTAGAATAAGTAGGTACATCAGTGTCATTAGGCGGTAGGTGACAAAAGGTAGCTTATTCTACTATTTGTACTAAATACTAGTGTAGAATTATTTTAGTAACAGTAGGTACCTATACAAAAATATTACTTCTGTTGTAATATCGAATTGTTTCGCTATACTTTTCTACTTTCTCCATTCTAAACAACCTCATAAGTTATACATCTTATCTTATCTTATCTAGGTGAGGGCCCTTTCGGATGCACTTCGACCCAGTGGGATCTTTTGTGCATTTGCCCTCTCCTTTATACCTGCTCCCAGGCTTGCTCCATCATTATCAAGTTATACATAACATTGTAGGAAAAATACAATAAAATTTTAACAAAATAGGAAAAAAGGTTTAATTAAATGTTATATTTATTCAACATAAAAACTTATGCTACTACATTCTAATTAAAAGTATGACAAATATGACAACTATAACGTGGTAAGGTAAAATTATTATTACAGGATATAGGGCCCTTTAATTATTGATTCTTAATGAACCATACATTTTAATCTCACGTTGTTACAATACCGAGAAATTATTAGCGGAAATCCCAATTAGTCCATGAAATCTATATCGTAATTCACGTGACTAAAATACATCACGTTTATTGTTTATTTTTTTTATACAACGACGGTGGCAAACAAGGTTACGGTCTGCCTGATGTTAAGGTGGTACCGTAGCCTATGGACACTTGAAAGAAAGAAAGAAAGAAAGAAAGAAAGAAAGATACATTTATTCACTAACACACAGGACACATATATTAAGCAAACTTGTGACTCCAGAAGAATCAAGCGCGTTGCCGACCCTTTATTAACTTGAGGATACGTTTATCCCTTATTTAAATAGTTATATATCACATTATTACCACAATCAATTTAATTTTTATTTAAATAGTCTTTTCAATATATTATGAAAATGATCTTAGATTACAGTTACAATTTAAATGGTTGGACGTTATTTGTCTGCTTTGCCCAAAGCATTAAATCCGCCTTTTATACGATAAGTTCTTATTTTGTGCAATAAAAATCAAATAAATAAATAGGTTTTAAAGAACAGTAGGTATGTTTTATTGGGCAAACTACACAATGAGAATAGGACATTATAAATATTTTTATAAAGTTACATTGCTAAACCTCCTCAATATCATCGTCAATTTTTGTAGGATTTTTTTGAAAACGGCTTACTTAGTCCGCAACAAGAAGCGACTTCAATAAAAAAAATCCGCCATTCATGCTGCTTTTCTTTTTTGTACATTTAATTGAAATTGGATATAACACTATTAATAAATAATATTTTATCAGCGATAGTACCTATGTTCCGCACCAGCTCAAACGAGTAGTGTACTAAACTAAGCCTGAAAACTATGTACCAAGCAAGGTGGACAGAAATGTGCATTCCTAATCGTTACTTAAAGACACGTACTCATAGGTACGCAAGCCGTACGCCGCGCGCCGCGGTGCCTACGTCGTTACGTAAGAATAAGAAACTATTAAAAATACTTCAAACTTTTCGAAGCAAAACGGCGTTAAAAATCTCACAATAACTCACCAATTATCTAGCCAATTACGAGTATGTATACTTATCCCCTTACATTCTATGGCCTACTATCAATCACACAATATTTTTAACGCTTTAATAGTTTACTTTTGATTTGACCTTTCAAAGTCATTGTTATTTGCCGGTGCCGGTAAAGCACTTGGTTTGTTGTTAATCAACATTGTTTGTTTTTGTCGGTAGGGTCTGTTGAGCGTACCAACCGTTCTGGTGTATGGAGATTTTTTTGTTACGATGACTTATTCATAGGACTACGATTTTTTTACAATGCCATTCCAAGCAGTTTTTGGAGGGGAACATATGTTTAATTTGTTTCTATAAAAGCAGCAGGATTCTATTGGTAGCTTTAAATTAACATTTGGACAATAAAAAAAATGCATATTTTTTCTAAATTTTCTAATAGGTCTACACAATTAACGGAAATTGTCATGAACACGTTGTATATCGTTTTAAGATTTCAATTATATGTTAAAACATATGCTACTATAACAACATATAATTAAAATCTTTATAACAGTAATTTGAATTACCTAGCTACTATCTATTTATCAACACTAATATCAATTTTCACATGAGTCTAGACCCCTATTAAGTCGACGGGTTATTAGGAATAAGATTCCTCTTTTTGATTTATATTTTTCGCAGATCCCACAGAAACAAAATAAAACATTTTTTCTCGCTGTTGCAGTAAAGGAAGTCTATTTTTATCCGTCACTTGCGATCACATTTAAATCCGTTTAGCGCGCTCACATACACGCGCGCACGCGCCAGACGTGCAATAACGTGTCAGAGGAAACATATTTGGACTTGAAAGAGATGAACCAAAATTGAGGTCCAGGTTGTCGCTCGGTCTATGGCCCCACGTGATGTATTTACTCATTACCGCGTCAACTGCGCTTGCGACGGGAAAATGACGATTTACGGGGCTGCAGCGCGCGCCGCGATGACAGTGACGCTAACATATTGCGCGCTCGTAATTTGTTCCAATTTATATTTTATACACTTGTTTTGCATATGTATGATATCTAGGTGCGCTAATTTGTGTAAGTGGGTGCATTTATTTTGCGCGTCATTTGTTTGTGAGGTATTTTATCTAGATTATAGTAAGGCGATACTTACTGGGTTTGATTAGAGATCGAGTTGTGCAGCATCGACCGTCTTAATAACAGTATGGGATGTCGCAAATCAATGATATGGCCGTTATATATTTTATGTACTGTTTAATTTCTATGATAAAATGTCTGATGAATATACTTAGCAATGCACTGACGAAAAATTTCCAAAACTGTGAAACTTTGTATATGGAAAGTTATCGGTCATTGGAGCAAAAATTCTTTACAAAACTAAATGTCTTCTTAATAGATTTACGGAACTGCCTAAATGGAAACATACTCGTACATACATAAGTTTGCGTCAATGTGTTTAGAAACTTTTGAAATAATCCTGTACGAAAAAAAGTTTCTATGTAGTTCGTAATTGACCATTACGTGGCATTAAATTCTAATTAAATAAAACTCATTTAGCATAATTAAAATGAGATGAAAATAAACTCATTCTGATATCGTATTTCCAAGAAATGATAACTGCTTCGCCATTTACCTACTTTAATTATACGCTACATCAAACTTCCCTATAACGTCAATCAAGAGGCGAATGTATTACGTTTATTGAAATAATTAGCACTAATTTAATATAAGTTTCCTGTAGAAAAATATATTAATTACCTATTTTAGAAGTCAATCGTGCTACGTTTGCATTCTAAATTGCGGAAAGTTATGGAGCTCGTATTTGTAACAGGCCAACTGAGGAAATACCTTTAAGAAGACTGCGTTGGTGTGGGACGCCACTTGCGCCGACACACTAGCGGCGTCCTACCTCCCATCGACCAGCAGGCGTGCTGGCGCGGCGGCGGCGGACGCTCGGGAGCGTCTAAAGGTTGCCAAATACAGCTGTCTCGGCGCCCAATACGAATTCCTCGCGTTTGGCGTCGAGACACTTGGTTCGTGGGGCAGGGGCGCACAGTACCCTTATTGTGAGATACAATCGTACTAATACAGATGCTCCACAGGGCGCTTGGCTTGGCAAACGGCTGAGGGAGGCAACGGGCGACCCTCGCGCGGGCAGCTTTCTCGCGCAGATAATTGCAATCGCAATCCAGCGCGGGAACGCTGCCTGCGTAATGGGCACCCTACCAAGGGCACCAAATTTTGATAGGTATTTTTAATTTTTAGTTTTAGTTATTTTAATTTTAGTTAGTTTTATATTCAAGTTATGTGTTTTTAATAAGTAGTTTGGTTTGTACAATATTTTACTACAGTTGAAATATGAAAAAAATCTAATGTATGAAAAAAAAAATTACATTTAAGAAGACCGTAGACTGCTTGCTGTGTAGGTTTCTGGTGTTGTGGTTCTGGTGGTAAGTCGCCACCGCTCCCGAGAATCATTATCAAGATACAATTTAAATAACAAAGTAAAAAAATATGTTATACCTTGTTATGTGCGACCGGTTTAGCCTAGTGTGTAATGTGTATTGACCCTGCCTACGAAGCTGTGGGTTCAAATCCCGGTAATGGCAAATATTTATACGAGCATGAATATATTTTAAGTACTTATTTATATCTTTTAGATGTATCGTCGTCTAGTATATGATTACTAGACGACGATACATTTAAAAGATATAAATACTTAAAATATATTCATGCTCATCGCATAAATATTATACACAACCCTTATTGAGCTTACCATGGAGGCTAGCTTTATTTGAGTAAGATTTTCCAATAATATTTATTTATTTATGTAATTAGGGGCTCCGTTTGACCCATATGTTCCGCCGCATTCCAATGAATTTAAATATGTTTCGCGCGCTTGTACCTATGTACTGGAGTGTTTATGTCAGGGACCGGAACCGGTTACCCTTATTGGGGTTTTCCATTGGGTTATTTTAGAAGTTGTTTTTAAAACCCCATCTATAATGGTAACCTTATGATAAGGTAACCTTACTGATAGGGTAACCCTATTGTTATGGTAAGCATATCGGATATGGTAACCATAAGGTAACCTTAATAAAACCCTAACAAAACCCTATCTTGATAGGGTTTTGTTACGGTTACCTTAATGGTTACCACATCCGATATGCTTACCATAACAATAGGGTTGCCCTATCAGTAAGGTTACCTTATCATAAGGTTACCAAATTGATAGGGCTACCAAATCGATTGAGCCTGAAAAGGGGTTTTCTGGTACTTGGTTTATGTACAGTCAGCATCAATATTATGTATACGAATTTGAGTCTTATCCCACAGACATAAGTGCCGAAATGTTTACATATTTTTGATGCTGACTGTACCTACCTTCACACGGGAACTCAAACACGCACCTACATCTACCTATATAGCTGTGAAGCATGCGAGGTATCAAATAAATAAAAGAAATCTTCGAACATCGCTGGTGAATCTTCACCCTAAGGGTCAAAAACACTTTCAGTAAGAGTGTACAGTCGAGTACAAAGAGATCGATACGGCCATAGTTACAAAAAAAATGTATGTATATACGACCTTAATGTTAGGGCAATAAAGTCGTGTTACCTATATCTACATATTTTTGTATCTTTGGCCGTAGGTATTGATCTTTTTGTAGTTGACTGTACAGTGTATGAGTAAGAGATTTTTATGATCCGTGCATAATTTATATGTACGAGTACACTAGCTTCTGCCTGCGACTCCGTCCGCGTGGAACTCGTTTATATCGTAGCTCCATACAAACTTTCACCCCTCATTTCACCCCCTTAAGGTATGGTTTCCGGGATAAAAACTATCTATGTCCTTCCCAGGGACTCAAGCACTCTCTTCTGTACCAAATTTCATCGAATTCGGTTCAGCGGTTTAAGCTATAGGAGGTAACAGACAGACAGACAGACAGACACACTTTCGCATTTATAATATTAGCATGGATATGGATATGGATAAACCAGTAACTTTTGTATTGCCTACAGGAAAGACGCCGACGTTTTTGACCCTCAAATAATGACAGAGAGAGCATGATTTTTACTGTATCGAATATTACCTACATATCTTCTGTTACAGACAACACTTACAATCAACTATCCGATGCTTTTACCAAACATGGGCCCGTCGTCGCACCCGACAATTAAATCGACACAAAAAGCAATCGATACATATCGATGATCGACGGAATAGATCGTTAATCGATCCGAGAGCCGAATCAATTACCCAATAATGACCGGCCGGGAGTGTAATCATATTTTCTTATTTGTCATTCACTGAAATTGCTACGCTTGGTCTAAGTTAGAGGTTAGTTCAGTGTTTTGAAAATACTTAGAAAAAATATATAATCTTTTTTTTTATCGTAACGTACGTACGTACGTACGTTTTTTCAATCGTTCAATACGCGTAAAATCGCCCCACTCCTTCCCATTGTGTATTAGTTTGTGTTTTTTACATAGCTTATGTATCGATTTAAGCATCGATTTTATAATCTATATATCGATACCTGCAGACTCAAAGGGTGTAACAGCCATTAAAACGACAGGCTGTTACGCCCTTTGAGTCTGCAGGTATCGATATATGTAATAGCGTTGCCGTTCATCCAGCTAAACCACATCAACGATTTAATAACTCCAAAACTCATTACTTTCCTTTCACTTCGCTTATCACATGGACACCACAAAAATATCTTTATAATAGATTTAAACAAACATTTGTATTACGCCGCGGGTAGTTATAAAAAACAGTATTAACCGTAGCTGTAGGTGATAATTTTCACTAATGATAGCGCTGCGATGATGGATATCGGGCTTAACGTTTTAAGGGTAGGTCATTGAACTTTAATGAAGTATGAATGGTTTGGAAATTACTCGGTTAATCTCGATTAACAAGTTATATAAAAATATGGCTTTAGCCTTGTGTTACCGACAAACGTTTCATCGATAGTATGTTTTGCAGAGTTTCCGTTTCATCGAAAACAATTTTTTTCAAAAACAGGAACTTCAGGATTGTTATGTAATAAAAAGTGAACGGTTACTGAGTAAAATAAATCGGTTAAACGTTTGTCGGATAAGGGACTCCGAAAAATATAGTAATGATTTATAAAAAAAATATATACAGAAATTTAGACACATGAGGCGCGTCGCGATTTATTCTTTAGCAATGCACTTGATAGGAACTTCAGCTTCCAAGTTTAACTGGGTTTTGTTACTTTAACTGCCTGTTAGTTACCCTTACTTACTAATTATGATAAACTACTGAATCAACTGAGGGACATTTCCAATTCCAACGCACTCTTGATTTATTGAGATTAAAGGCATGAAAATCAATTCAGGTATATTTTTGAAATTTCTATTTTGTTACGAATTTTATGAATGTTAAGAATATGAACTTTACTATGTTGGATTATTGGTTAGTTATGTTACTTCTATTGTTTACTTTCTTTAGTTAATAAAATCTACACATTGTACTAGATAACAAAATAAAATTGGTGTTGTCAAACAGTCGAAAATACAGTCAGCAACAAAATCTTGTAACAAAATGTAATTTTAGACAGATTGTTTTAAGGTAAACGTCCCAGTGTCGGACACTGGCCCAATACATGACACTTTCAATCTCATGACAAAACACTAGAGGTGGACAATAGATGTCAACTATTAGGCATTAACGTGTCGTTTACCTTTGCAAAATGTAAGCTTAGAGGCGGACTAAACGAACAGGTTGCCAAAACGATATATCCGTTACGTTTAATATTTGCCCGCGACAGCCATTATTTTAATAAAGCTTTAATGACAGAACCCACACGCCATCCAGCCTACAATTTATTCGAGCGCTTTCTCGAAGATGTTCCGAAAAAAGAAAGTGCACCCAGGGAAAAAAGAGAGTTATGAGCTGCGCCCCGAGCGCTGCGGAAACAAATGGACAATTCATAATTATCGAGGGATAGGGGTTCCCTTTATCGATAATTATTAGGTTCTCTAAAAATAAGGTAGTTTAATCCATACTTATATTATAAATGCGAAAATGTGTCTGTCACTCTGTCTGTCTTTTCCCTCTTCACGTTAAAACCGCTGCACCGATTTAGATGAAATTGGGTAAAGAGATAGTTTGGGTCCCGAGGAAGGACATAGGATAGTGACCTCCGGGTGGTGCTAAAAGAACAACAAACTCGGCAGCTGCACTGTTCCTTCTGAACCTCGCAGCGCACACTGGAACTCTATCAGCGACATCGATACGAATACATATATTATTATGGTCCAGTGTGTAACCGTCATACGATAAATAAATATGGGGGTGAAAGTGTGTATGGGGCTACGATATAAACGAGTACCACGCGGACAGAGACACGGGCAGAAGCTAGTAAAACATTAATGCTAAGGCGTTTTAAGAGGGAACGAATTAAAATATTTGTTGACCGAGCAATATTGCTCGGACTGCTTAGTTGGATCTTTCAAATTACGGCCATGTATGCCTTTAGTCGCAATTTCGAATTTTTAAGTTTTGTTAGTCAGACGTTTCTGCTTAATACAAAGTTAGTTTATTTATAGGCTTACCGTGTAAATGAATGATTGAAAATCTGAAAATAATTTGTTCAGAAAGTAGAGTAGAATAGAAACTATCTGTAGAGTTCATGGAGCTAGTATTTTTTATAAAGAAAAAGTTATCGTTGCTAATATAATTAGTAGTAGGTACCTATAGAATGTGGAATATTAAAGCAAAATTTAACTCATGTATACCTTATACCTACAACGTTCAATATAAGATTTAAAAAATCGTACCTACGTTTTTAAATACGTCATGTGAAAACCATTGTGAAACGTAAAAACATAGTAGTGTTATGTTTGAAAACAATGATGTAATATAAAATATTGTAAAAAAATGGCACACTAAAACCTGGCCCCGTAGCATGGATCACGCGATAAGTGACAAGATAACAGCGTCGTCTCGTTCTATCGAACGGTGTCAGCCAGGGACGGATGCTCTATCATGTCACTTATCGCGGGATAAGGCCATCCATGCTACGGGGCCTGGTGAATTGACACGGCTTTCCATAGTTTCGCGTCGTCATCAATGGAAACGATGCTGTCAGAATTTGGTGGCCATTTTTAAACACGGAATTTCGTGTAGACAACGTAGGTATATACCTCTTTTTAGGGTTCCGTACTCAAAGAGTAAAACGGGACCCTATTACTAAGACTCCGCTGTCCGTCTGTCTGTCTGTCTGTCTGTCTGTCTGTCACCAGGCTGTATCTCACTGATGCCGTGATAGTTCCAGTTGAAATTTTCACAGATGATGTATTTCTGTTGCCGCTATAACAACAAATACTGAAAACAGAATAAAATAATTATTTTTATAGATATTGGTACGGAACCCTTCGTGCGCGAGTTTGACATCATTGTTTGAAAAGCACAAAATAATCGAAATGAGTGATTCGATTTGGTGTAGGTACGACTGTGATGCTGTGAGGTTGTAAGATATTCGCAACAGGTACAGCAGCCAATGGTTTGTTGTTCGTTTCACCCAGGGGAGACGTGCAGGGTGTGAGTGGCAAATTCCTGCAGACGTGAAAAACTTCAACCCGCAAAAAAAAAATCGAAATGAGTAAAAAAAGTAATATATTACCCTTTGATATCCTAGATAAACGAAGAATCTCAAACAAATTTGTCCGTTAAAAGTCTAATATTATCTGGAATTAGGTATAAAATATACGTTCACGTCGCAAGAAGTGTGGGATAGCGAAAGTCGATTATGTGTAAAAAGTGTTGAACATTTTATTGCAATTTTTATCGATATTTCAATTCCCATCTCTATTGAACCGGCAATTACGCGATGAGCGTTTACGCTGCGCGCGCGCCGATATTCGCGCCGAATTCACTTAATCGCTCACTTTGACCCAATACTTTACTTAACACAACTTAAATCCCTTTGTTGCTGTAATTATGATCATTTACATGTCACTTTAATAAGGTCATTTGGGTTAATTAAACAGAAATTTACTTGATGGTCTACGGATGGTAATGATACTGCAGATTTAAATAAACAGTGGCTGTTTATTTAGTTAGAGTAATGTGATATCGTTTTTTTTGATATACATTAATCATTGTATCTACTGACCACACTTTTCTAACCATACTGATACAGTAAATATCCAACCTAAAGGGTCCCGCCGAATAAAAAGGCCTAACTTATTTTTCTATTTAAATTTGGTCTGAGTTGTTCCCTCAATAACTACAATCCAATATTTATCGGATAAGGTCAATGCTATATGTTTCCGTTTTAATGATCCCCAGCAAAAAACTAGGCGGTGCCATGATCCGTGAATTGGCGCTTCTATATCCCCTTCTAAGCTACTAATTACGATAGCGAAAATTTACAACTTATTTTATTATTTAATTTTCAGCTTTGTTAAAAAGAAATAGAGTCGTATATTGTTCATACTTCTGTAATAGAATCGAATCTTAAACGTTATGACCATTAGTCAGTTTTGTTTAACGTGATAACCCAGACGTTTTGTATACATTAACTTACATGCAGAAGTTCTGTTGATATATTTTAACTGAACAATTAAATAGTAGTAGCAGTAGTAACATTCTTTATTGCACCACAACATAAGAAGACCATGATACAGGAGTATTACCTTAAATAAGTAATGGTAACAACAGGCGGTCTTATCGCTTTAGAGCGACCTCTTCCAGACAACCTAGACCATTAATAGTTATTTATACTAAATATATATGACTAAATGTAATGATTAGCACAAGCAAGCTCTGGTTACGGACATTACTTACTTAGAAAGTTACATATATGACAGACACAATATGAACATTGATTTATAATTTATAAGGGTTATAACTCTCTCATTTGGTAATAATATTATTGTTCATACATCAAGCCTTTGAACTAAAAAAATAAGCTGGGGTTCTATCCCATAGAATTGATTATATTACGGCACGGCAAATAAAAATTCTGGTGAATCGCGCGATCCTATAACTACTAAACACTAAATCAAAGTATATAAAATATAAATAAAAGTAATATGTAGTAGGTATATATATATATATAAAATTTGTATAATTGCTATTGAATTTTGAAGCCAAGCGTAGTTTTTTTTTCGAGTTTGCTTACAATCAAAAAATGCTAATAAAATGATTCGTATCATTCCTTATCAACCAGAAAACCTATGCAAAATGTTATGCGGCATCAAGCGTTTATTTCTTAATTTGTACATGCATAATCTTAAAGCATAAAACCTTACTGCCAAAGCCGGCATTTAATAAAAATCATTAATACAACACCGCAAGTAATCGAAACGTTTAATGGAAGCGGTTCGTTAGCGCATGCGGCATGCGCGTCGACAGCTCGATTTATCGACTCGCGACAATAATCGATATCGACGTGTTCGATTACGGCGGACGGTGTACAACACTAGTGATCGAGGAATTTTCATTTCGAGTGGCGTGGAGGGTTTTACACGGTTCAGCTATTTTTAAATGTATCTGCAGTTACGATTATAGGTATTAACAATGACGCGTCTCGTCTGGCATTATCCATGTACAGTCACCGGCATAAATATATGATGGAACAAAGTCCGCAAAAATATCTGATGACAACTCTATTCCTAGAGCCATAAGAGAGTGTCAGATATTTTTGCGGCCTTTGTTCCATCATATATTGATGCCGATGACTGTATATAAAATTATGATGATGTTTTGAAACCTGATTTAAATAAATAAATAAATATTTGCGGACAATCTTACACAAATCAACCTAGTCCCAAATTAAGCAAAGCTTGTACTATGGGTACTAGACGACTATATACATACTTATATAGAGAAATAAATACTTAAATACATAGAAGACATCCATGACTCAGGAACAAATATTCGTGCTCATCACACAAATAAATGCCCTTACCTTATTTAAGTATCTACTTATATTTGTTTATTATAATAGGTAGATTAATAGTACATTACTTACCTAGGGCGGTTAAACAAAGAATGTCTCAGATCGCAGGTATTTGACCGATAAATATGCGCTCTGAGGCTTTCTTTATTACCGCCCGTGGTAAGTACAAAACTTTACGTCTCTATCTGGCCAGGAAGTGGGGTTTTCCGCACGCATAGCGTGCGGTAATTCCTACTTTATTGCCAGGTATCACGTAAAATCAGTTAACTATTCTGATGTTAGCTATAGTAGCGCCGCAAATGTGTCAGAGGGGTCGGGCGGGTATGCGGGAGGCGACTCGAGGCTAACTTCTGAATCGTTAACTGATTTTAATCGTATTGTAATTACTTCCCTCTTATTACCAATGAGATTAGTTAGGCCTGTGGCAGAGACAGTGGAACGCATATAGGCTGACGCTGATCCGATGATGTTGTACCTACCTTATGTATTAGAAATGCGTGCTCGTGCATCATCGACTTCTAGTACCTATTTATTAGTCTCATGGGCTCATCCATTAATTACATCACACGTCTAGGGGGGCAAAATGTGACATGTTGTGACAAGGGGGAGGGGGGAGTCCCAAATTTCGTGACGTCAAAAAGTCATGAAATCCGTGTGACCTAATTAATGGATGTGCCCTAAGTACTCGATGACGATACTTAACGGAGACGTGGCAGACCTTGTCGGCGATGCCGAGACGAGTAGACTCCTTTTTAAAAGAATGGCCAGAGACTGCTCAGAATCGGGCGCATTTGAAAAGGAGGGGGAGGCCTTTGCCCAGCAGTGGGATACTACAGGCACGTAATAATAATAAAGTGCTCGATCCGTGTATGACTTTATGTTTGTAGACAAGTATTCTTCGTCTTATCAAAAAAAATACACATTTTTGACGTACACCGTACGCTGTAATGATATAAAAAATGTTATAAGTAGTAAGGATAAGAGTTTTTTTTACGGACAGTATTTCAGACGTTGACTTAAGGGTCGCCAGGACGGTCGACTGAAATCGACTCTCCATACAAACGTAGTATGGTTCTCATTTTAAAACGGCATACTGGAATAACCTGTTTTTTTAGGGTTCCGTACTCAAAGAGTAAAACGGGACCCTATTACTAAGACTTCGCTGTCCGTCCGTCCGTCCGTCCGTCTGTCTGTCACCAGGCTGTATCTCAAGAACCGTGATAGCTAGAGAGTTGGAATTTTCACAGATCATGTATTTCTGTAAGATCATGTAAATGCCGCTATAACAACAAATACTTTTAAGGGGGCTCCCATACAACAAACGTGATTTTTTTGCCGTTTTTTATAGATAATGGTACGGAACCCTTCGTGCGCGAGTCCAACTCGCACTTGGCCGGTTTTTTATAGACAATGGGATCGGCCATATCAAGGTTTGAAACTACTTTCTGTTGCTATAAATAAAGTATAATAGATAGAAATATAATAGAATAAAGCGATGTATGACTTTGTATGAAATACGCTCTTTTTTTTAATATTTTAATTTCTAGCAACAGAAACTAGTTTCCGACGTAAGTATGGCATTTCGTTTGTATGGAGAGTCGAGCATCCTGGCGACCCTTAAGATTTTACCCCTCAGGGTAACCACGTAACTTTTTGAACGAGCGTTAGGAGTCCTAACGCTCGGTAGGACAATTTAACGTGACAAAAAGTGACATTTAAATCTACCTGTTATTTTTTCCCCCCCGTTTGGCCTGCATTGTGGCCAGCTACGAATTCGTTTTGGTACATCCTCTCTGGGGGCCTGACGGGCCTCTCAGAGGGAGAAGAAGGAAAGTAAAGGAAAACAGTACAAGAATAAAGAAGAAAGAAGAAGAAAAGAGAAAAGTAGAAGATCTACCTGACGTGACGCAAGCACAATGCGTTACGTAATCGACCAAGCTGGCATATAGAAAAGGTTAACTATTACAATATATCTTCCCGTAATATTCCTTTGAAGCAAATTTGTTACTACATTAGTTTCATCCATCAAACACTGAACCGTTTATATTTCTATTGAAACCTGACAAACGAAGAATACATTGACTTCTGTTGCTATAAACAATTTAAAACTTACTAAACACAACCACAATAAGGGGAAGTCCCGTAATTCATAAAAATAAATAAGTTATATTTAAGCGAAAGCGCGGGAGTCCCGGTATCATTTAGCCATATCGTATATTAGGTAAAAAAAAAGTGCATTAGGTACATTATAACTTTTTTAATTACATAAAGTTTTCTTCCCTGTAAAATCATAAATCATATCAGAGACCACGCTTTTAAGGCCACACTTACCTACTAATTTCTCTCATACAGGAAATTGCAAAAAAGTTAATTAGACCGAATGCATTTTATTAATTTAATGGGGGATATATGAACATTTTAGAAGTGCCTGATAATTTTTTTGGCGATAGGAATAACCTTCATTAGCACCAGAAAAAAGTTGCAGACTTTTCAGCTGCGCCATTTTGGAAATATATAAACAGTTTCCTCACTTACGTTTTGGGTTTAGGACGGGGAATGAGACACTTTCCTTGATCCGTCTCATATTACAATAAATATTTTAAATATCTGACCCTGGCAATGACAAATATAGCTGCTGCAGCTGTCAATATCTTTGTCAGTGTCAGTTTACCACGGATATTTAAGATATTTTCTTGTAATATGAGACGGATCAAGCAAAGTGTCTCATTTGCCGTCCTAAACCCAAAACGTGAGTGAGGAAACTGTTATATTTTTCAAAAATAATTGACGCAGCTGAAAAGTCTGTAACTTTCTTCTGGTGCTAAGGAAAAAAATTAGGCACTTCAAAAAAATAATCCATTCCCAATTGGAATCGGTTTTGTATTTATCGTGGCGCGCGTAGCATAGCATAAAGGCGCTGATAGATTTGATTAAGTATTCACTTGTACCTAATGAGCATTCTTGCGAATGTCACATTACATGTAAAATGCTCACAAAATTAACAGGAGCGTTTTAGCGAGCATTCTAGCGAGCGTTTTAGCGAGCGGCGGCGATAGCTCGACTTTCCGTTACATGTCAATTAGGGTGCTCCTTAAGAGGCCGCAGTAAGCTAGGCCGAATTACACCTTCCCATACAAACGGAGTTACGCTCTCATTTTAAAACTACGTGTTGGATTGTAACGAAACTTTGCATATACAATGACATGAGGTACATCTAAGGCTGAAATTAGTTTATATGGCTCCACTTTATAAAACAAATGAAATGCAGCAAAAACAAGTTTTGTATGAAAAATTTAAATTCGCTGTATTTTTTTCCCTATGGTATCTGAAGCCATATAAACTAATTTTAGACATAGATATACCTTATTTCATTGTATTTGCAAAGTTTCGTTACAATCCAACACGTAGTTTTAAAATGAGAGCGTAACTACGTTTGTATGGAGAATCGAGCTTACTGCGAACTCTTAATAACCGACAGTTTGACATTTTTAATGAGGCACCCTCTTATATTGTTCTAATACCTAAAAAAATAACATCTTTTTTATTTTATTTTTGGATAAGATTCACTACCGAATTTTGAAATTATTTCCTAATGAATAATCTTGAAAACATCAATAAAAATCACTTATTAATTAATTTTATTGTGCTATGATGTTAGCATCATACGGACCCTGGCGATGATTTCAAGACTTTGATTTCAATTTTCTCGATTGTTTATTCCTTATTTATCAAGTTATACTTGATAAATAAGGAATAACCACTGTGTAGCGCATGAAAGTAGTAAAATGTTAAAAATAAAAATAAAATTTACAATCCCACATGGGTGTGTCCCATTACGGTAGGTACCACTTACATGGTCATGTCATCAAGTCATACATTCCCTCAATGCAATTCATACAAAACATTTTCATATAAAATTCAGATCGTTTTTCTCCAATCCATACACATAATTTTTATGAGACGTTCGCTTCATATGCAAAGGCGCCAGGCTTTCTTTTGATCATTCTACTCTAAATAAAACGCAATGGCGATACAAATAAGGTTTATTTTCGTTTGGACGGTAAACTCTCGTGACTGAATCACATAAAAGCTTTGTATATTACTTCGTATTGTAATGACACGTGTTTAAAGAAGCGCAGCATATTTCAATACTATCTTATGTCTACTGACAAACTGTTTTCAACCTAACAGCGGGTAACATAAGGTTGAAAATTGCTAGGTTATTTGGTAGAAATTTCGCAGCCACGCAGTCCAATACTGTGGGGCAATGCATAAAGTTATTGATGATTTATTCGTATAAATATATCTTTTTTTGCAGTTAATGTCGGTGCTAAGTAAATATAGACCAATATTAGCATTTATTGATATTTACGACATTGATATGAGATACTCGTACATTTACATTATAATATGATTGAGAATATATGACAATTTTGTAGACAGATTGTAGGTAATTCCTATTTACCCGACTGCTTCAGAAGTAGGGTTATGTTTTTCGATCGTATGTAGTTATGTATGTATATGAACAAGAAAACTCTATTTCACGAGCTACAGTCGAATCGGCTTGATGTATTTTGGTATATGAGGTATCGTTGGGTTCCTCATAATCACGGGAGTGACATAAGCTATAATATATAAAAAGCAGTTAAGATTTTTTTTAACTTTTGATTTTACTTGCTTAAGTATATTATTATTGTTATGGGAACTTAAGTGGCAGTGGGCACATTGCATGTAGAACCGACGGCCGTTGGGGTGGAACGTGGAAGGGTTCTCGAGTGGCGACCACGTACAGGAAGGTGGACTGATGACCTGGTAAAGGTCGCGGGAGCCCGCTGGATGCGGGTGGCCCCCGGACCGGTCACTTTGGCACTCTTTGGGGGTGGCCATGTCCAGCAGTGGACGTCTTTCGGCTAATATGATGATGATGATGATGATGGGAAGTTGTACTTAAAATTGTGGAGGTACTTTAACGAGCTGTGCATAATAAAGAGAGTCTCAGATAGGAACTTTGTTGGGTGTTGGAAAGTCACTTCAACCTGCTTCAGGTGCGATTGCGGAACGCTTCGAACGTACGTTAGGCAGATCTAAAAGCCCTTTTCTTGTTTGGGAACATGACAGTTTATTTGTACTAATGTTTGAAAAGCTACGCAGTCACCCATGAGGTTTACATTTTATTTGGTTTAAATAAAGAAATAGAGATTGATGAATACTTGCAAAGAAAATCATTTAGAACAAGATACGTCAAACAGTTTTTACCTTGAAACCGCTGAAAACCCTTATTAAATAAAAAACGACTTGTGACACGAGTTTCAGAAGATACGTTCTTTGTTACGAAACGCTTCCGTGTGCGTGGCTTAAAATGGAACCTGACCGTTTTTTTCTCGATCTATAAATAGATTTTGATATAGAAAAGAAGTTATAATAATCATGTTATTATTCTAACACGAAGCTACGTTTACAAGACTACTTTCTAAGCTCGCGACAAAAGCCTTAATAAACCACAACACCACAATCGTCGCATCAATAGACGAAATAATTGGAATCGCGCAGACGTCTCTATCTAACGAATTTCTAATTTATAGTGCGCGATAGTTCTCCTTTATTCCAAAAGACCACAAACACCTTTGAACACACGTATATTTATGTCTTTTCGAATTAGCCGGGTGGGATAGCCGGTGCGCCGTAAATTGTGCGCGCACGCATCTAATCGACGCGCGCGCTATCTCGCGGCGGCTTTGCGCACTAAGATGCAGACGTGCCGCTGTTTCTATTTCTATTATCTGTGGTGCTAGGTGGTGATAAGCGTTTAATTGTGTTGCATTTTAGTCGTGGTTTTAGGTTGTGTGACTACTGAACATTTCCGCTTTAACAGGCATTCCTTGTCTAATGATTTAGCCAGTGGAAGCCTTTTTAACCGAATTTAAAAAAGAGGAGGTTCTCAATTCGTCTGTATTTTTTTTTATGTGTTTTAAATTATGAACCGATTTGAAAAAAAAATCTTTGTTTGAAAGCATATACTTCCAGATTGGTCCCGTTGTCACCAAAATCCAGTTCTGATGATGGCATTTTATAGGCAAACTTGATGCAATTTGTCTACTGATATGAAGTCGGTTAAAACTTGGTTTTTAAAGTAAATTACTGAGTAAATACTTACTTAGACACACATTCGGTGCCAAAGATTTGGTAGCGCCACGCGCGCCAAGACCACGACTTTTCTGCTTTGTAAAAGAAAGCGTGCGCCCCTCAGAGCATAGATTACTAGAGAGAGGACAAGCCGCCGGCGGCCGTGTCGCAGCTGTATGCTCAATGGGCATACACTGTCATACTGTGCACGCGTGCTGATCGCAGAGAATATTACGTTTTTTCCCAAAATGCCTGATATGATGCGCGTTTATTGTCAAATAAGCGTGTAGGTATACAAGAGTGTGTGTTTTAGATGTGTGCGTGCTTTGTCTTGTCAATTACTTGGGCGTTGTGTGGGTTAATGTACTTGCGAGAGGCTCACTCTATACAAATCGGCCGCCATGTCCGATCTCCTTATATTCATACATCTGTGGTGCGCCCTGATCACATGTACCTACCCGAGCAAACGGGCGAGACAGTGCTCTCGGCCGAGTACTCGGTGCGTATAAACAATTAAACAGTCACTCGCTATGTAAAGCCGGGGTTATATTAGAGCCACGCCGCGTGTCGCAACGCAATCGGTTACATACATTTTGTATGAACGTGGTTACATTAGCTCAGTCCCGCGTGTCGCCACGTTCAATACAAAGTTCGCGTGGCGACACGCGGCGTGGCTCTAGTATAACTCCGGCTTTATACGCATCGAGTACTAGGCCGAGAGTACTGTCTCGCCCGTTTGCTCGGTACGTGTGATCAAGGCATTAGCGCCCACCTATCGAGTTCCTGCTGTTCCTGGCACCTAAAGCTTTAAAGTATCAAAATAATAAAAAAACCGGCCAAGTGCGAGTTGGACTCTGGCACGAAGGAATCCGTACCATTATCTATAAAAACGGCAAATAAATCACGTTTGTTGTATGGGAGCCCCCCTTAAAAAATATTTTTAACACATTTGCTCGTAACGCGCCTCTTATTGTGCCGCTTTTAGGCTCATAATTCTGGGTATTAAACACGCGTGTTTTATAACATTACTCGTGTAGTTATGTTTATATCCCGATTAAGACACGTTGGCACCTTGCAGCAAGGTGTATGTATGGACTCGGCGCATTCTTAAATTGACCGGGTTATACAGGTTTGTTTTTAATTCTCGGCAAATGGATTCTTACACGACTAAACAAATTAAATCCTTCTTGTGAATTAATTGATTATTTCTTCTTGGATATGATATAGAAACGTTTCGTTTTATTTGTTATCAAAAGTAAAACTATTTACTTTTGATAATATTTTACATGAATTTATATTGATTAAGAAAATATTTATTTTATTTTGTATTGGCTGTTTAGAGATTGCATCTAAGCTAAGAGGGCGCACTGCGCGAACTTCACGAAAAAAAAATAGTTGCGCGCCATTATAAGTAATTTTACAAATATTTGTAAACATTGATGATGCGTGTTTGGTATTATTAAAAATGTTGACTCGTGGTGAATAAAAAAGTGATAAATAGAATTGACGCCACTGTTACATTCTTGGAGATGTACAAATGTATGTGAGTAAAAACCTGTTGTCATCAATAACTAAAGGAAACAACTTAGGAGCCTGTAACCTTTTCATTGTATGAAAAGGATTATTTTCTCGCAAATGTGTTGAAAAACGTCGTATGACACGCGTGAGCTTTGATAATTACATCCTCGGCTCTATTATCACGCTTACCTGCGGTTCGCGTGACAATTCCGCCTCTGATGTAATGATCAACATAGCTCACTTGTATCACAATGTACTATTATTTTGTTGTTAGTATTTGTTGTTATAGCGGCAACAGAAATACATAATCTGTGAAAATTTCAACTCTCTAGCTATCACGGTTCTTGAGATACAGCCTGGTGACAGACAGACGGACGGACAGCGAAGTCTTAGTAATAGAGTCCCGTTTTACTCTTTGAGTACGGTACCCTGAAAATGAGCATTCGTTGTGTCGCAACCTAGACACAAATGCAGCCCCCCACCCTAACATCCTTCCCTTTCCATCCATCCGGAACCTATGGCAACCTTACTGACCAGTCACCACCAATAACACAACACTACAGACTACATACCTTCAGAGTAAGTAGTCATATTCCGCACATACTTTACGATAAACTTATTGGTTCGTTCCCGACCCCGTATGCTGAGACTCAACCAGGTCGTGTCATAAGATTGGCGGTTTCATAAGTTATGGGATATGTAGCCGCAATTCCATGTGACTTAATTAACAAAAGAGGATATCCCTAGTATATATCGCCTGTGTTACATGTCTTTGTCACACTGATTTTGAAACTCGGGCATGGATGGGAAACATAAAATTAGTCTTCTAAGAGTTCTAATGCCCTCCATACAATACGAAATGACAATGAATTTTAAATCATTTAGTAGGTACCTATCAGAAATGGAGTTGGATTCCTTTTGTTTTAAATAAAGACCGAAATAAAACTAATGCAACTCTATGCCAATTGAAAATGATTAAAACTTCTTTAAGAGAATAAGTCTGAAGAGTAGGCCCATGTGCCTATAATATAGCTGTCGTGTTTCCATGTTTAAAATGTTATAGTATAATTAAAGTAGGTACCTAAAGTATATTTTTAATCATTCAATATAACTTAACGTTTCATTCCGTATAATCTAAATTGAATTTCCGGCTAACATAAAGGTTTCATTTCAAAAAAGGAAATTACCGAGGAAAAATAATTATTCCGTTTCGCAAAGAAATTTGGCGAGTATAAGAACGAAAAAATGCTCAGTCAAATTAAGAGTGAAAGGAATATTTTTATAGAAACCTTTGAGCCTTTTGGGATTATTTAAATGAAGTAAATCTTTGCTTATGTTTAAAAAATAATAATTAAGCTGCTTATTTCTGCATTACATCTATAATCTTTTACATTAATTTTTTTGTGAACTATGAGGTGTTGGGGAAAGCTCCACGTCTACAAATAATATTTTAAGTTTAGACTATTTGTTTGTTACCGGCACGCAGGCATTTATTAAAACTGCTAATAATATGTTCCATTAGCAATTGTATGAAATAAAATAATTTTTTTGAACTGTTTATTTCAATGCAACACAAAATATTCTTCAGGGACAGCTTAACCCAATCTGAAATTTTAAAGATTATTAGCTAAGTTTAGTGAATTATATATCATAGCATTGACATTTTTATTTTTGTTAGTATTTGTTAGTTAAGTTAAGAATTTTTTTTTTTTTTACACTCAGTATGGCTTTCTTGATTACATATTTGGCTTTATGCGGTTTACATGTAGCAAATCATAATTATGTAAATTAACTGCACAATTAAATTTTCAAAATCCGAACCTTCATTCTACTAAGTAGATACGCGTATGACATGACGTCGCACTAAACAAAGTATGAAGAGCTGTCACTTACACTTACTTGTCAATTTACTTTGCTGTACATTGCTGGCAATTACATTTTTGTTAGAATGTTAATAAAGTCTGAATTTTAGTTTATTAATTAAATTAAAGTCATAGTTAAGTTAAAGAACTATGTTACAATACTCTACTTTAAAAAAATGTCCGTAACACACTGTATACTTAAGTTCTTATTTGTAATACATTATTAATATGTATAAGTACACCCTGACTTAGTAAATTATCCGCAGAGATATGTAGTTATCCACGGGTAGACGACGTACTACATTGTAACCTGCATAGACTAAGGTCCTGTTATATAAAACCGTCGGTAATCTTAAGGTAAAATAATAATAATAATAATCCGCTAGTCTCCTCCCATATTCCAGTCCACCCACCATTCAACCCAATAACCCATGACCTTAGTTTCCATCGCAGTCACAGTGCTGCACTGCAATAGTCTTTGCACCTGGCGGGGACCATCACCGGTTGTACTTAGATATCATGTTGTGCGGTCGGAGATGGTACCCGCCATGTGTATCCCTCGCTTTAGATTAGGGCCTCTGTGGTGTTGGCTTCGGCCCCACGCATGCCTTCCAAAAGTCCGGGACCCCATGGTCCCGAGATATGGAAAAAACATACAAATAATAATGATAAAAAGTATTTATTTAACTCCTGATTATGGTTATTATATGTAGTCACATTTGTGCGGCGGAGACTGGTGCCCGAACTGGGGGAAACCTGAAAATCTGTTTGTATGGGACGTTTGACAAATTTTTATGGTATGACGGCGCCATATTTATTTAACGGTTAGGCACTGAGTAACAAGTCTTGTCCGTCAAATACAACCAGAGGGGTGACCACGGAACTTTTCGAACACATGATGTTAGGGCAACTCAACTATTATTTTCCCATACAAACGGTGACATCTAGATCTACCTGACGTACGACCAGGGTCATAGGGCCGGTTGTTTCAATTCGAATTTGACTGTTCTCTATGGGAGGAAAACTGCCAGCGCCATTTTATTATCGGCCTGTGAACTGTGGTTGATGTAACCGTCTTTCATCTTCGTGTAGACGTAGGCTTTAGACTGAATCGTTTATACTAGATCCACTGGTTACACACCCAGATAGATTCCCAGCCATCAGTCTCGATGTATTCTGCGGATCGATAACGCAAAAGAAATTAGCTATTAAGTCAACAGCTTGAAAAATCTAAAAACAATCGCGTAGGTAGGTACTCGTTTTAGTTTACCGTTCGTCATTATCTCTAATTGACGTTCGTTCGGTCGCAAACAATGTCGTCCGACTAGCCTGGTCCGCAAAAACTGTAATCTATCGATTCTTTCGTCTCACGTATTGGTTTTTGCGGTCGAACGCATGCCGTGCGCTCCCGGCTCAAATTGCAAGGAACAATGCGGCGTCAATTATAATATCTACCATATGTACGTTCCTACAACCATCTCCGACCCCCAAGCGAATACCGACAGTCTCCCAAAGACCTAAGGTTTAAGTATAAAGCAATAAAGTTTAAGTACTTACAGCTTCTATATACTTTTGCGACGCAAAAAGGGGATGAATAAGTCATGAGCTGCGACAAATAGTGTAGGTAAAGGTCAGTCGCTTAATTATAGATGCGTGCACCTCACCTGTTGATTGGTCGGTTTGAAAAATGTGTCAATCATAGGATTTTTTTTAAAAGATCGCTAGCGCGGGAAAGCGCGGTGCGGAGTGACATACAGGTTGTGTTGCCGGCGGCTGGCCGCTCACTGAAGTTGGTGCCCCACCCCGCCCCGCCCTCGCCCCGCCCACCGCAGCGTGGCTAACTTCACGCCGGTCGGGAAAGTGGGAAACTCATCTAGTGGGGCGAGTACCCCGTGGTGGGGTGGGTTGTTACTGGTTGTATGGCTTTGTATGATCGTAATCGGTTTCACAATATTTGCCGACTTACTTAGTCCATAGATTAGCCAAGTTATATTTTTATGAACAATCAAGTTGCTATTGTAAGTTATCAACTGATTCAACTTGTACAGTCAGTAGACTATCAGTATCACACACGTGACATCTCGTTGTAGTTACAAAAATATATGATCAATTTTTCCACCTTCTTTGCAATATAGCGAAAAAATGGATGTCTTTTTGTAGGCAACTATACTCTAACTAAGTAGGTAAATACCTACTAAATATTCCGATTTTCTAAAATTTGTACTTGGTCCTAGATACATGGCATAGGTTCATCTAAACTTGATCCCTTTAAATATCTCTGGAATTATTTTTATTTTCTTGAAATAAGCAGCATGTTATACACATTTAAAAACGATTATTTTCTTCTCAAAGTTTACAATTTGAGTTACTACTTACCATTAACTTATCTACCTTACAGACACTTACAAAGTTCACTACCTTTTAGTAAACTTCTGTTTGTATCAAGTTCCCAACCAAAAGCACTCTACATAATTTACAAACTTGGAATGCATTCAGGATGCATCCGGATCTATATCCGTTTCCGGGAAAGCCCCGGGGATAACTGAGGTCTATGCTTGTTCATCTTTCCGCATCGAATTCGCATTTTAATGTGTTTTCGGCGCTCGCCTCTAACACGTGAACTAACATGTCAGAATATATTGAATCGCAATACGGCAGTTGACAACAGTAAAAATAACTTATTCAATCTTACATTATTAATAAACAAAACTCACGAAAACACACAGAAACATCGCGTTTCAACTTATTTTACAATATTGTTCATATTTTCAACAAACTTCATAAAAGTGCTGATAGACTTTTGTGCATTCAATGGTACCTAATGAGCGAATGTTGTATTCAAAGTATAGGCGTAATTTTTCGTACCTACAGAGATGAGCTCTTGTAAGTTTTTTACATAAGCTATCCATATGCGTGTCACATTTTAGAGGTCTCTATTGTTAGACCTAAGAATTTTGTCTCCTTAGTATTTAATAGCCCGTTTCCGTGTCAGTACTAAATCGCGAAATACTTTATCACGATAACTGTTTCACGAACGACTTTATCACGAAAAACTTTGTAACGTATAAACTTTATCATTCGTGCTAAAATTTTTCGTGATAAAGTCGTTCGTGATAACATAGTTTTTCGTGATAAAATACTAGCGCATTTACTTAGTTCTAGTTTTATTTGTTTGATAGTAGACTGTAACGCATAATTTGGGTCTTACTAGCGTTTAGCTTTAATTTGTTAGCAGTAAACCAAGTCTTAAAACTCAAGATACTTTTAACATTACATTATCTTCGATTTTGATGTCAGATGTCATATTTAAATATTACAGCTAAATCACAAAACAAACAGAGCGTTTTAGCAAGCATTCTAGCGAGGGTTCTAGCGAAGCGACAGTTAACTTTCTTTGTTTGTCACATCATTTACTATAGAGCGTTCGCTAGAATGCTCGTGAAAATGTTCGTAGTGATGTTTGGCTGCTTGGCTCTGATGGTTATGTTGGCTTCGTTGTTCAGTTCGATGAATTAAAAACGGCGAATGTTTGATGTTCTGTTACATGCGAATGGTAGCTTTTTTTTTTTTTTTTTTGTAGCCTAATTTGTGTCCCACTGCTGGGCAAAGGCCTCCCCTTTTTTCCGCCACTTGTCTCGGTCCAAAGCATGTTCTCCGATCTGTACAAAATGTGTCAAGGTCGTCCCGCCATCGCCTTTTCGGTCTGCCTCTACTTCGAAAGCCATCTTGTGGGGTCCATTCGGTGGCTAATTTGGCCCATCGTTCTGCGTGCATTCGGCAGACATGTCCAGTCCAGTCCCACTTAAGCTTCGCGGTCTTGGCACCCACATCTACGATGCCAGTTTTGGTACGCAGCTCCGTGTTAACCTAGCTAATTTGTATCAACGCGTAGTTCCTAATAGTTGCCACTAGAGGCACTGTTCGCGTTGTTATACAAATTAAAACTAAACGCAAACGCGTTCGAAAACGTATATGTATCGATAAAACTTATTAGGTACTAGAGCTACAGTTAAAACATTCCTATTGGGATATGAAAGTGATGTACCAAATAGGGATTATTGTAGGTATAATATGTATATTCTTTTAGAGGTTCGTAGTTCGGTGTCGGTTTTGGTGAAATGGAAACTATATTTGTTTAATATCTGTGAATTTTGACGTTATGTTAAGGGGAATATGCGGAATAATACTAAAGTATCAAGTCGTTGTTCTATCTCTCATCTCTTCATCATACATTTAAGAGTTGTCGGTGTGTAAAAGCCACCGTAGCCACTCGACCACTCGGCAAGGTACGCAACTTCTAATATATAGGTCGTAGGTTCGAAACCCGGCTAGTACTACTAGGTTTTTAGAAAAAAAAACCCATGTACGAAATATCAATATTTGTGTCTGCGTCTTAGATGTTCCTATGTATTTAAGTATTTATAACTATTAAATGTACCCATAACACAAGCCTTATTGAGCTGACTATGGGGCCAGTTCGATCTGTGTAAGATTTTCCCCAAATACTTATATATTTATTTATTTCAGAGAAGTTTCCACTAAACTTTCGTCTATATCACGCCTATCGTAGACATCAACTGGGATTAACTGTAAATATGTCCATTCAACATTTGTATTCTAGGTATCTATTATTTGACTACAAACATACAAATATACTCTCAGGATGTTATTACTCGTATCTAGCAGATATAGCGACGCCCTGCATCGAGAGATTTCCCAGGGGACGGCAAGTCCGAGACATAATCCTTTGAGTCGGTGCATTGGCGATGTTATTTCCGTGTCAATAGTAAATAAAATACGACTTGCTGTTGTGCATGTATCTGTGAGGCTATAAAATTTTACTTTTCTTGTTCAATTTATGTGTGGTGAGCTTAGGATACTTCTAATAAATGGGACATCGGCGTGCGGGATCAATATGCATACCATAGCGCCAGAATGAATAATATATTGAATGAAAAATTATTATAGGGGTCATCATGCTGTAGACTCAAAATTTATTATTACTTCAAAAGAAAGAAGGCAAAAAAATATGCCTAATGACGAAAATCCCATTCGAATATTTAAAAAAATTACGAAGCTACAACCGTTTTAATGTTGCTTGTTAGAGAGAGAAAACGCTCCGGGATCGTGACGTCACGATCGTCTAGCGTCATAGTAAATGACAATCGTTTCATATGAAAGTGCGTTTTGCGGAAAAGGGACAGAACATACCCCCTCTTAAAACTTTGGTCGCTTATAACTTTGTGATTATTTAACCTCTTGCGTTGCTTTTTTCTCCATTTGACTACATTTTTTATCCTTTTTCGAGAAAATGCAACATTATTGATTATTTTATTTAGTGTCGACACCCCTATTTGAATGAACATACAAGAGAACTCCCGTCCCTTGCTATATATAGGCAAGAGAAAACGGTCTATTCCCACTAGTTCTATTATATGTTCTACTCGTATTGACGGAAGTTGGAAGTTTTCTTCCCAGTAGTTACATTCAACGACGGGTTTTCCGTAAGTCTCAAGAAATATCTATAAATTCTAAAAGTAATTGGAAAAATTGTCGATTTAGTTACATTACTTAAATTAAACCTTTATTTTTTATGTAACGCTAAATTAAAAAAATCACGTAGTTCCAAAAAGAAAAATCCGTCGTTGAGTGTAACTACTGGGAAGAAAAATTCCATCTAGTTCCATCAATAGAACATATAATAGAACTAGTGGGAGTAGACCGTTCCCACTGGCTAATAGCAAGGGACGGAAGTTCTCTTGTAGATATATTCATTCAAACTCTTCCGAACTACCCTCTCACATGCTTTTAAAAGCGAAACAAGCGACCAGTAACATATAATCTGAATCTGAATGTATTATACATATAAACCTTGCTATTGATCTATATACTTACTAAAAAAACCGAATAAAAATCCGTTGCGTATAGTTTTAAAGATCTAAGCATACATAGTGTTAGCGGCATTTCCGAACGTGCCTCAGTTGACAGGGCAGTTGGCAATACTGAGAGATTAATAATGGCGGCCCGTGCGTCTAAGATAATGTCTAAAGGCCGATGGCTTGTAATTTAATGTGGAATATAGTCTTAATCTATGGAACCAGTGCTTTTATTGTTAAAAATAGGGACAGACAGACAGCGGGAAGCGACTTTGTTTTATACTATGTAGTGATAGTCAATTAATTGATCAATATATTCTACTGGTAGTTTTACTGCCAGCGAGAGATACCCTCAAGGGCCTCAAGCAGTAGAACGCTCTACTATCCGACTGATAACATTCATTAATCGTTATCCCATCCAAGGGGAGGACCCACATGTTGAATACAATCGACCATGAACCTAATGATTACTCAGGACCAACTATGGTAAAATAATAATACCACGACCAAACGAGATGATAATATACAAATCTCAATAAGTGTGACATAAAGGGATACATCATTCGTTCTCCTTATCATGGTTCCACTTTTTATTTGCCGCAACTGAGTTAGTAGGAGGTTGCGGCTTATAATCTATCACACACCCAAATTAAGTAGATTGTTCATAATAAACCGTCAGGTGGGTAAGGGTAATTTATAATCCAGTAATAACTGTATACATCCAGAGTTGTGATTTTTTGCAGACTTGTTTATGATGTTGGCCCAATGAATAATCCAAGTTTGTGACCTCGAGCGCCGAACGCAACTTTGTCAAAAATCGAAAATACCGCGAAAGTTTTTATTATAACCCTAAAGTACTAGTTTTTGAGAGCACCTTCTCAGGACGTTTTTAAATTAAACTAGATTTACTACAATATGAGACTGGAATTGTCTCTGTAGACCCAATAGTTTCCGAGATAAAATCTTTCAAAGGTTATAATTTTTCGGACTTCGCAACACTAGCAAACTCCTTCGGGGGTAGTTGGAACTTCATCGCGCTATAGAGTTGTTCGACTGACGTCTAAAAAATTGCAAAAAAGTGCGAAGTACGAAAAAAATATTAACTTTGAAAAGCTTTATCTTAGAAACTATTGGGTCTACAGAGACAATTCTATTCTAGTCTCATATTTTAGCAAATTTACTTAGTCTACTTTAAGTACGTCCTTAAAAGGTTCTATCACAAACGAGTCCTTTTAGGGATTTTGGGGTATTTTCGAGTTTTGACAAAGTTGCGTTCGGCGCTCGAGGTCACAAACTTGGATTATTAATTGGGCCAACATCATAAACAAGTCTACAAAAAATCAGAACTACCGGATTTGACGCAAACTACCCCCTACATTCAGGCGACCAAGTTACTTGATTATTAGCTGTAAAGGAGTATTTCTGTCCCTTATTCTTATCGCAACGCGTATAGCGATTGACTTATACACATATGTCGACTGACTTTAATTAGGTATACGTAACAGTCGCCATCACATTTATCGGAGCAAACAAGCAGCTCACAAACATTGAAATACACCTCTATTTTCAAGGCTAGGGTGCATGTGCCGATATTTTTGAACACCTATAGTGTACCTATGTATGTGATGGAAACTGTACATTATTAAAAAAGCGGCCAAGTGCGAGTCGGACTCGCACATGAAGGGTTCCGTAAAATAAATTGCGGTTTACAATTTATGACGTTTTAAAAAAAAACTGCTTTATAGATCTCGTTCAAACCAATTTTCGGTGGAAGTTTGCATGGTAATGTACATCATATATTTTTTTTAGTTTCATCATTCTCTTATTTCAGAAGTTACAGGGGGGGGGGGGACCCACATTTTACCACTTTGGAAGTGTCTCTCGCGTAAACTATTCAGTTTAGAAAAAAAAATTATTTGAAACCTTAATATCATTTTTGAAGATCTATCCATAGATACCCCACACGTATGGGTTTGATGAAAAAAAATTTTTTGAGTTTCAGTTCTGTGTAGGGGGACCCCTAAAACTTAATGTTTTTTTTCGATTTTTGTGTGAAAATCCTAATGCGGTTCACAGAATACATCTACTTCCCAAGTTTCAACAGTATAGCTCTTCTAGTTTCGGAAAAAAGTGGCTGTGACATACGGACGGACAGACAGACAGACAGACAGACATGACGAATCTATAAGGGTTCCGTTGTTTGCCATTTGGCTACGGAACCCTAAAAATGCGCCTTTAATCGCTCCGCAATGCAATGTTTGGCTTACCCAAAGAGCTTTAACCTCGGTATCTTTATAGAAGTCTTCATATTCTTCGCTTGCCCCGGACTTCCGCGCAAATCCGTGCTTGGGTGGTCCACGACATTTCCTTGGTGTAAAGAGACAATGAACAGTGTGGTTAGATTATTAACTAAGTTTACAAAGTTGAGTTAAAGTACAGTCAACGCGGTCGTAACCGAACCAGCAGGTAGATCACGTAACGCATTGTACGAAGGTAGGTCTAAATGTCACTTTTTATATGGAAAATTGACAGTTAAATTGTACCGACGCGCGTTCGGAACGTTACGTGATTAGCCCTCAGTAATGTTCCCGTTATTATTTGCTGTATTTTGAAGCTCGTTTTTATGCATTTTAATCTATCTTTAGACGATCAGAATACAAGTGATTATTAGACATATATAGACATAGACATCCTTTATTGGTAATAAGGTATTACCAATAAAGGATGTCTATGTCTATGTCTATGTCTAACGTATATACACATATTTAGATAATAGGTTACTGCGTATTAATTCCGATAAAGCGTGAAATTTACTATGAATAAGGTAAGCCTTAGTGTATTTTTACTAACATATTTTATGGACCTGGTCTGTATTCAATAAATTTTATTTGATTGTAAATAAGATAAGTTGGTCTAGGTTGCCGCTAGAAGGCGTTGTATCGTCGGCATCGATTTCTGAATCGCGCTTTTAAGATTTTTCAGTAGGTTTGACCCTTCCTTATACATTTTACAAGTAGGTTGTACATGTGCGTTGAATACTACATTACTATTCAATCAAACGTCAGGTGCTATTAATTAGGGACCCCTATCGCCACTAAAAACAAACGTTAAGACTCCAATACCTACCTAAATCATTCAATCAATTACCAAGAACTGTCTAATCCAAAACCATTTACTGTCCTAAATCCCGATTAAGCAATGTAGACCACGATCACACATCGTGATCAACAAATCATCTGTTTATGCTCAATGAGCGATTGTGGATGCGCGGGCGGCAGTGACGTCACCACGACACCGACCAATCGCGACCTTACTACCTTAGAAGGAGATTCTATTTTCAAATTGCCTTTACCAGTCCTTTATGATTATGAAGTTTAGAATTTGAATTTTATGCCAGTGATTTAAAGACGCTATTTGAGTGTGGGTGTTTGATTTTGTGCGTGTCTTAATATGGTGTTAAGCGATTGGGTGTGATTGAAGGGAGCAATTAAGTGCTACCTTGACTGGTGAATATGTGGTTGATACCTATATATTATCAGAAGTGTATCAATTGAGTTAGCCACCTGTCGCGTTATTGGGTTTAATGACCTTTAAGGTCTTGATTGCAGGCGACGCGTCCCGCGACGCGAGATGTGTGCTGTTAGGCGACTATGAAAACGATCACGTCTGTACATAAAGACTCTTATCCTTATAAACGTTGTTAAGGCGACTTATGGGACGCCAGGACACTCAACTCCCCATACAAACGTAGTTTGGATATTATTTTAAAACGACATTCTAAAATAACATGAAACTTTTATATCCCATTGTGTATAAAAGTTTCATGTTATTTATAAATATATTTTAAACGTGAGTCGGTGCTACGACTCTTACGACGCGTCTCTTGTCAATACGCTAAGTAGAAGACGCTTTGGAACGTTAGCTGACTTTTTTGTTTGTTTTCATTTTGACATGTTTTTGTTTTATGTACACTCAGAGTCAAATACTTTGTAGCAACCAAAGTAGTCAAATAGTTCGGTACTTACACCATATATTTAGTATGGTGTACCGAACTATTTGGCCACTTTGACAGCGACAGAGTATTTGACGCTGAGTGTACCTACATACACGGCTTACACGTGGCCTGAAACGTAATCTGATGGCGTGCAAACATTAAGTTTAAGTTTCATATTGACCTTTTTCCTTACCTAAGTACACAAAATTGTTTTCAGCTTGTAATCTTCTTACAGCCTGGCTTTATTCGCGAACATTAAGGCTCCCCAATACAAACGTAGTTTGGATTTAATTTTAAAACGGCATACTGGAATTACATGAAACTTTGTATGCACAACGGGATCTGCCATATCTAGGTCGGAAACTAGATTCTGTTGCTAGCAAATTGTGATAGAAAATAATTGAGACAGCTCTCTGTATTTTTTTTTCAGCTTCTGGGGTCTCTTCAAGTTTACATACAATTTGATAGGGTGACAATCTAATGTTTTAATAATACCTCAGTGCGTTATGAAAGACGGCATAGCAAAGCACGACGAACAAAGCTTACCTTAAACGCAGCACACATGGCTTAAAGTTTACAGATTTTCACTTACTTTGCCGTGCGTATGCATTGACAATTATTCGCATCGACTAGCGATGTTACGAGTCGATTTTGTTGATTCGGCCGCTCACTCGGCTCGGAACTCGAGTTGACTCTCTCGAATCTGCGAATCGGATAGTCGAGTCGAGTTCAGTGTATCTGTATCCTTGATTCGACTCGCATACGCTCGCACATTACCCGCCTATCCGATCCGTATCGATTCTAGAGCAAGGTATGCGAGTCAAACCGGCAGTGGAGACGGCGATTTGATTTGAATTGGGAAAGAACTTGATTCGAATCAACTCGCTTAGACTCTGATTCGAGTTATTCGAATCGGAGAACACGACTCGCCCGCTAATATCGGCCCCACTGACACAAAGAGACAAAGTAACCGCTCAAAAATACACTTAAACATCGACACGTGGGCGATATGACTCACAAACGGCTGTCTAGCCCCAAAACGGTCAAAAACAATTAGGTAACCGCCATTCGTCTGTTTTGTCCGAATTCAAATCGACACGAATCACCGCCTTTTTCGGTTATGCTACTGTGCTTGAATGGGCTACTTAGTGTTTTATTCGTCAGATTACTCTTTATAGGGCTGACAATGGAGTTTGGACGTAATAAATCAGATTGGTGAGATAGGCGGTTTTGCTTTCTCCCTGATGTGCTAGGATTGTGTAATTGTTGATGTTCCGTTTTGTTTTGGTACAGTGTAGTATAATAGAAAGAAAAAAAAAGGTGTATTTGCGAAGGCTTTTGGACGACCGTTGGGAAATCCGTATTTTTTTCCTAACGTGCCTTCGAAAATTTATGAATTTACCCTGCAGCGTTTGATTTTTGTAGTTTCTCTTCTTCGTCGTTTCACGACATAGTGGTCGTGGTCATCAGTTCAGGTGTTGGTAGTTAGCTTCACAGCATGCCGCCATCTTTGACAGTCGCCTTCCGTATGCTTCGGGTAGTGATGCATCTACTGCAGCTTTAATCTGGCCCCGTAGCATGGATATATCACGCGATAAGTGACAGGATAAGAGCGTCGTCGCGTTCTATCGAACGGTGTCAGCCAGGGACGGATGCTCTATATTGTCAATTATCGCGTGATCTGGTATGTCCATCTTATTGGTGACCTGCCTCGCGGTCCTGTGTCCTCGACCTTTCCCTGGACCACAACTGTTTGGGTTTCTAGCTTATGCGGCATTTTCTAATTCACTAATACTGCTCTCACGTTTGTATAGTCATATTATGATATTGACTTGTCATCATAGTATACATCATCATATCAGCCGAAAGACGTCCACTGCTGGACATAGGCCTCCCCCATAGAGTGCCACAATGGCCGGTCCTGCGCCAGGTCATCAGTCAACCTTGTGGGGGGCCTACCCACGCCGCGCCTTCCAGTACGTGGTCGCCACTCGAGAACCTTTCCGCCCCAACGGCCATCAATTCTACGTGAAATGTGCCCCGCCCACTGCCACTTAGGTTTAGCGATTCGGAGCGCTATATCGGTTACCTTGGTTCTGCTGCGGACCTGTAAAATATGATATTTTATTAATAAAAATCTGAATCTGAATGCTGCTAATGCATTATACCTTAAAAAAATATCTGTATAATACACAAGTACCTACCTTTTGCGTCCTAAATACTTATTGTTCTGAAAACTACAACATTTGATATTAGTATTCGGGTTTCAAAATTTCTAATAGGAATGTAAGTAAGTAAATTACCATTTAAGATTTCTTGAACGTAATATCAAAACAAATATCAAACGTTTTAGTTGTGAGTAAGGTACTGTAAAACGGGGTGAGTTGGGACAAAACTGACATTCAAACCTCGATAACATTTTATTTTTACATTTTAAGTTTGCTTAAAATTTTATTAATAAATGTTCCGGCTGTTTGTATTTTTCAACTGTCCTCGCAATCCCTACTCACGCCATTTTACGGTATTCAATATTAAACAAAAAAACATAAACCACATTGAGTAATTTGCGAAGAAAAATTTTAAAATTGACAAGTAGTAAGCAAAAAACCATAAAACAATAGGCAAAGTGTCAACGTACTGGCCGAAAAACGTAATATCCTGTGACAACTCAAAATAAAAAAAAATGCACAATGAATACTTCCCGGTTTCCGCACAGACACTTCCTTACAAATTACCAACTTATCTATGATATTTTCGTAGTCCTTGTCACATCAACATAGTGTCTACAATTGCCTGCTTTTTGATTTCTCTAGGTTTGTCGGTCTAAACAGGTCATTGACTTTAGAAAAAATGCACCGAATTACGATTATGATGGATACTCTGAATTTTGTAGGGCGTCACTAATATAAGTGATTTTGCGGATAAATATATTTTGGAATTGGTGACGTAAGGACGTAATAAGAAAAAGTCGAAGTAAGTACCCAATATAATATTATAAAATACTTCCGAATTTAGTGTGTAATTAAAATGTATCTCCCTCATAATGCCACATAGTTAATGATAAATTATGTTTTACTTCCATAAATATATTTAATGACTACTCACATATAATAACGTAAACCGCAATTGCGAATTTGTCCTTAATTAATAGGCATTCTTCCAGAAATGTTCTCGTCAGCGGTAATCACTTAGCAACAAAATGATTCAAATATGCATTAAATATATAATTAACTTCCTTTTCGACAAGTTTTAATCGCAAGAGGGATTTCCTGTCACGCAATAACTATTAGCAATGAAGACCAAAAAGGAAACAACTGTATTACCTACTACAAATGTAAGACCAAAAAAGGAATAAAGTATAATAATAGTCTCGAAATCCTGAGAAGAAAACTTGCAGAAAATTTATAAAAAAATAAAGAGAGCTTTGATATGTCCTTGACACCAAGCTGTGGCTTATACTGGTTATACACATTGGTGAAATACTTCTTATAGTGACGTAATGTTTATGAATCAATTCTAACTGAGTACAAGAATCTTAGCTTGTCATCATCATCATCATATCAGCCCAAAGACGTCCACTGCTGGACATAGGCCTCCCCCAAAGAGTGCCAAAATGACCGGTCGTTCTACACCCGCATTTAGCGGACTCCCGCGACCTTTATCAGGTCATCAGTCCACCTTGTGGGGGCCGCGCCTTCCGGTACGTGGTCGCCACTCGAGAACCTTTCCGCCCCAACGGCCATCGGTTCTACGTGCAATGTGCCCCGCCCACTGCCACTTAAGTTCTTAGCTTGTATTCACAACGTTTTCTAACAATTCGACTCAGATTAATCAATATTCTCATTAGATTCAGATTAAGCAATAGATTAAGCATTAGTCGTTAAAAATCGCGGGATTGAGTAATATTAGGTTAAAGTAATGTAACCATATGAGACTGTTTGTTTCTTAATAAATAAATAAACAACAACAGTGGGCGTCTTTCGGCTGATATGATGATGATGATGATGAAATAAATAAATAAATATAGTACTGAGGTGAGTCAAGTAGCGGGTCTGTCGCGAGTGCATCAAGACTGGCTCTCTGTGGAAGCAATATGGTGGCAAGTTGTTTAATAGCTAGTCTGGCAGGGCCTTTTTTCCCGGAGTCTCACACATCAAGACGCATCCATGCATACCCCAACCCAAAAATAAAAAGGTTGAGAATCGTATAGCTTGAGCTTTTACCACTTGTAAGTCTGGATTTTTTATTTTGACTTAAATTATTACCACTTGTAAGTCTGGATTTTTTATTTCGACTTAAATTATTACATTATGGTAAACTCTATAAAGTTAGCGATAACCAACAGATTTTCCAAATATAATGCGGCGTTATCCAAATATCAAATATTTAAAAGAGTAACTAAAAGAAAATTACTTTTTTCGGCTCCATCGACGTGGTCACCCGAGCCCATCCGAATGTGAGCGGAAATGAACGAACGTGCGGCGAACGCTTCCGAGCGCGTCGCGGCGCGTGTCCCACCTACTAAACGTTCGCTTAATATTGTTGTCACCCTACATGTTAATGGCGCTTTTTTTGTTTTATTTTGCATTTGATTGCAAGTTTTTTGCAAGGACAATATTTAAGTTAATTTAATACTTGATTATGTTTGGGTACATAGCGTACCTACTTACTATGTAAAAAAACCGGCCAAGTGCGAGTCGGACTCGCGCACGAAGGGTCCCGTACCATTATCTATAAAAACTATTTTATTCTGTGTTTTTAGTATTTGTTGTTATAGCGGCAACAGAAATACATCATCTGTGAAAATTTCAGCTGGAACTATCACGGTATCAGTGAGATACAGTCTGGTGACAGACATACGGACGGACGGACGGACGGACAGCGGAGTCTTAGTAATAGGGTCCCGTTTTACTCTTTGAGTACGGAACCCTAAAAATAAACTATTACTTGGTAGGCACATAGTTCACTTATTACTTTCATCTAAATAAAACAGGCATGATGCCTCATGTTCAAATTGATAACGTAGTGTTGCTAAATGGATAGTAAACCATCAAATTATTGGAATAAAGTATAAATTATACCTAATTAAGAGCATAAATAAAAAGTTGTGAAACAGCAATTTAGGTACCTACTTGATTTTCCATACAACGATAGTACAGGTGGGGTTCATTTTATCTGCAGCTGACCGTACAAATAGCAATTGTGACGTCATACCCGTGTGACAATTAGTATGAAGCGTTTCGCCTGCCGCCAGCGAGGTCAATGTTTGTCTCAAGTTTTTGGGTATTTATGCTATTTTTCTCAAAAATGGCCCGCAAAGTGAACATAACTCGCTACATATTGGAAGGTAAAGTGTATAGTTGAAGGCCAGATCAAAATTAAAAAATAAAAAACATTGCAGGCCGCCTGGAATGTTACATATGAATTCCTTTATTTGTCGAGTACCAAACTTTTTAAAAAGTAGAAACTGGCATATAAAAGACGGTACAGGTCGTATTCAGCCAAATCAAGTCGTATTTTTCTGTTGCAAACGCGACATTTTTGTATGTGTCATAAAAAGATTGCGTTTTTCGGTGGAAAAATACACTTGCGATTCTGTTTAAAAAAAATATGACGTTTAATTTTATGTCATTTGCAGTATCCTCAATTTGTATTTAATAATAACGCTTGATTTAAATTTAGTATTTTTTATTCCCCCATTTTTGAGAAAAGCACTATATTAGCCTCAGCCGGAATGGCAATTGCAGGCTTCGTATTATATATAATTAAACGGACTTGCAAGCTCGTCCGTTTAAACAAAATACTCAGCCTGCAATTGTCTCCTTCCCGGCCACGGCAATAATGTACTATTATTGTATGTGCTCCCATACAAACATTTGTTCCTCTCCAAAAACTGGTACGAGTGGCATCGTAAAAAATCTTAGTCATCATCCCTATTACTTAAAATCTAAAACTGTCAAGTGACTACTGATGGGGTTCCTCTTTTTATATTTATTAAATTAACAACAGCGTTAAGCTGGATGCGGGTGGCGCAGAACCGGTCATTTTGGTACTCTTTGGGTGAGGTCTATGTCCAGTCCCGCTATTCTGTAACTTGTTTTAACCTCACCTCACCGTTCAATCACAAATCTATCTTGACGCCGCGATTCTAATAACTAAGTATTATCACTTTCTCAAGTCATAGGTACAGGTAGGTACTCGTACCGGAGCGTTTTTCAAAAAAAGTGTACAAAACAACTTTTTTTTCAAAATTCATTTTTTTTTGTTTTTCTTACTCAGAATCTTTGATACTATCGATCTTCATACAAGAAAAAAAGTGTCCTAAATATTCCATTCCAGATCGTCACATTTTTGTATGCAGTTTTTTTCTATTTATATGGTCGTGACGCACTGGAAGAAAAAATTTACATTGTAAAATCTGGGACACTTTTTTTCTTATATGAAGATCGATAGTATCAACGATTCTGAGTAAGAAAAACCAAAAAATTTCGAATTCTGAAAATAAAGATGTTTTGTACACATTTTTTGAAAAACGCCCTCCGACACGGTCATCAGTCACGGGACAGTTTTGGATTTAAGTTTTTGCAACATGTTTAGTAATTTTTATGAGGAAGATACACCAAAATGTTATCGTGCCATTGATACAAATATATAAGGAAAATAATAAAACGTGTATACTTGAGATTATTTGAGTTGGCCGAATTTCATCAAAAAGAAACTCTTACCGTCCATGGTAGAGGATTCCAATTGCAGTTTTATAAAAAGTCGCCCTCATTAAATAATTTCATAAACTTCACTAACAAAGTACACTCAGCGTCAAATACTCTGTAGCAGTCAAAGTGGCCAAATAGTTCGGTACACCATACTAAATATATGGTGTACCGAACTATTTGACTACTTTGGTTACTACAAAGTATTTGACGCTGAGATGGGCATAAAAAAGCAAAGCAAAGCCCTATATGAATATCTCTCATCATCATCATCATCATCATATCAACCAAAAGACGTCCACTGCTGAACATAGGCCTCCCCCAAAGAGTTCCAAAGTGACCGGTCCTGCGCCACCCGCATCCAGCGGACTCCCGCGACCTTTACCAGGTCATCAGTCCACCTTGTGTGTATGAATATCTCTATCTATGTATAATGAATACTAGAATAAACCATAAAACATCAGACGTAAACCGGGTAATTCCCAACTGTTACCACTAAATTGTTACCAGTGGTAACAGCGGGGATTTTTTCCCCATCTTTTGCCACTAAAGTAGGTACTCGGTAACTAGTAGTCCCCATTGGGAATATTTTTCCCAGTAGTCCCCACTGGGAATATTTTCACCAGTAGTTCCTACTGGGAAAAATATTCCCAGTAGTTACCGAGTACCTACTTTAGTGGCTAAAGATGGGAAAAAAATCCCAGCTGTTTCCACTTGTAAAAATTGGTGATAAATAGGTGGGAATAACCTCGTTGGTCGTGTGTTTTTTTCGGTAGAGTATATTAGGAATTTTAACATACAATTATGTTAAAGTATGTAATACAGTAGGCTAGGTACCTATATATGACTATTTAACCCCAGAAGGCAATAAGGGGTGTTATAAGTTTACATACGATCCATACAATTTTATTTGAAAAAAAAAAAAGCCAAATTATCCCAAAATCATGTTGCGGTATGGTAACGACTAGAGGAAGTGATTTCCCGATAAAAGATATCCTTAAATTTTAAATTGTCTATTACTATGGAGAGCCGATTCTCAGACCACAGTGCGGCGTAGACGTATAGACGTAGGCAACATCACATAATCAAAGGGTAAAATTTATTAAACACTGATGGTTTCCACGCCATCAGAAGGAAGAGAGTTGCGTCTCTGTTGAGCAGAGTGCGTGGCAGTTCTAACACCATCCTGAGTATGTTTGCTGAGCGCCTGGACTGCCCGATGACAAAACACTGGGTAAAGATCATCACTGGCCAAATAAAGTGATGATCTTTGCCCAGTGTCGCAAATAAGTATGTAATATTAATTATTTATGTAGCATTATTATTATTATTATTATTCCCTAATCATAAATTTGTCAATTTTTTCTTCTTAATGTTAAAATATGGGTTTTTGCCTGAATTAAATCAATTTTATTTTATTATTTACTTTTTTTTTTATACCATATCTACAACAATAATCCGGTATTTCTCGGATTTACGTCAATCCTCATCAATATGTGACATAATATAGAACGAGACCTGTTCAGGAAAACCATCACGTGAATACCAATTATATTGATAAGGCTTATAATTGAATATTCTTAATTAAGAGCGTCATTAACGCAGTAATGACGTTAAGGTAAACTGACGTCGCGAATAATCGGAAATTCGAGGAATTGCGTTTATTAACGTTATCAGCGTTGGTAATTTTTATTGCCAAATAGAGGGACAACATATTATATGCAATACTTAATAGTTTAGGTAAACTTCAATAATTTTTCGGACATCTAAAAGAAAGGCTACGCATATAAGGTTCCAGTGAAAAAAATACGAGTACTATTATATAAAAGGTCTATTATATTTAATGGTCAATTAAATTTGGAAATCGGGTGATTTCATAAAAAAAATGTCCTGTTGGTCTTGTTAGTGTTAAGTAGACTGACCATCTTATTATTAGCTAAGTATAGTAAATAAAAAATTCAAAAGCTGACACTAATTTGCCATTTTAAGTTCAATATTCAGACATTTCGTCATAAAACTGCAACAAAATCTTAACACGTAATCATTTAAATACAATATACATCCGTTTTAAGCCATTATCCATTGATTTGGTTTAATTTCACGTCACGTCCATGTCCGACGCGTGGACGACGACGACCCTAATTGCATCTGTAATAGTATTCAAACTTTATGGTAATTTCTGGCGCCTATAATAAATACAGTGAAAACTGGCTAATTGACATCTCAAGAGACCAGCACTATTGTCTCAAATAAAGAGGTAAGTATCTCATTTAACCAGGTCGTCCCAATTAACCAGGTTCAAATTTTTTTGTCTCTTTTATAGAGATCCTCAGAATAGAGGTCATAATACATAGTAGCTATCGCCTTTTCTTCGGAAAAATAATAGAGAATGCAAAAAATACTAAATTTGTTCTAAGAAACGAATGATTGACCATTTGGACCCTAACCTGTCTACACAAACTTTCAAATCTTCAAAAATACTAGCAATTTTAGTGATTTTTGATGTAGCGTACACCACCACCAATGTACCTAAATATCCTACTTAACTTTACGTACCCCGTCTTCTTTGGAAAAGTTGAAAGAGAAAATGGCTACATTTGTTTAATTTTACAAAATAAAAAATGGTGTCAAGTTTGGCTCTAATCAGTCTACTCAAAACTACTATCCGAAGTGATGAAAAACTCAGTTTTTTAAAAATACTGGCCATGTCAGTTTCCGAAGTTCCGTTCCACTGTTCCATTTTTAAAATCAAAGTGCAAGCACCTCTTTTTCCTGATTGCCAATGTCTATCGCATACGAAAATACCGGATGTCGCGTGTGAACCTCCCTTTACACCCCCAATTGGTAATACCCAAACATTTTGCTGATCGAAACTAGTCTTTATTACGTTAGTAGTAGGCAGCTTGTATTTCTTTCTGGAGTGAAGGTACGGTGTTGGTGTAAATTTTGACATAAAGGAAGGACTGCACCGGTGCTTTTAAGTGTGTACGTGTTTTACGTGACCATTTTTTACTATTCGTCTGATTGGGTCGGTCTACCTACAGTCACAGTTGTGGTAATTGATCTGCTTATTTTATAAATGATCCTAAATTATGTTTCCGGTTTTTGTACTTATTGTGAATCTATGGGGTTATTCCCACCTGTTACCAGCAATTTTATACCAGTAACAGCTGGGATTTTTTTTCTCATCTTTCACCACTAATGTACGGTCAGCTGCAGATAAAATGTACCTTTTCTCTTCAGCTGACTGTACTCGGTGGTCACTACTGGGAATATTTTTCCCATTTTTAACCGACTTCAGAAAAGGAGGAGGTTCTCAATTCGTCTGTTTTTTTTATGTGTGTATGTTACGCGATATCTCGGTAATTTATGAACCGATTTGATTTTTTTTTCTTTGTTTGAAAGCATATACTTTCAGATTGGTCCCGTTGTCACCAAAATCCAGTTCTGATTATGGGACCCTGGAGAAATCGAGGGAACTCTTCAAATTTTATAGGCAAATTTGAAGCAATTTGGCTACGGATTTGAAGTCGGTTAAAACTTTGTTTTGAAAGTACAATTATTTACTACTAAAGTACTCAGTGGTAAGTACTCTGAAAAAAAAGTCGCCGTAGTTACCATCAATTACTATTCCCATTAGTTCCCACTGGTAAAAGATAAGAAAAAAAATCCCAGCTGTTACCACTTGTAACAAATTGGTGGTAACAGGTGGTAATAACCCAATCTATGGAGATTAGTAAGCAGGCAACGTAGCATCCTGAAGAATCACAAGGGCGTGGTCTACCGTTTGTTGATTTGAGGATTCAAATGCAGGTCCCACTATCAACACAGCACACTCGGGACCTCTGGCGACCTTACTCACGATATGTAGCTCTAGTATAAGTTTTATCGATACATATATACTCGTACGTTTTGAACGTGTTTGCGTTTAGTTTCAATTTGTATAGCAACGCGTAGTTCCTAATAGTTACCACCAGAGGCGCTGTTCGCGTTGCCATATAAATTGAAACTAAACGCAAACGCGTTCGAAAACGTATATGTATGGATAAAACTTATACTAGAGCTACAGGACACAACACCACATACGTACATACAGTGCAAGTAGAATGTCGCGAGTCTCAATAAAATTGTCTCTTTACGAGGGCAAAAGTAAGCTACTCAATCCATAATTGCTTTTAAGTGTTAACAAGAAATAATTGTTCAGATTGATTAAGTTATTAAGTCGCTCGATTATATTATGTGGATTTAACACGAGTTGAGTTCGACGTGTTAATTTGTCAGAATTACCATCAAATTATAGTAAAAAATATAGTTATCCCACGAAAAACATTACATGTAAAGTGATCGCCAAGACTTTCTAGCTCGTACAGCTTTCAGCGTTAAAAATACATCAGATCATGAGTAGTGCCATGCTCCCTACTCCTCACGGCTTAAATCTACCACTACCAGCCACGCTCTACAAAATCTACATCTTGGCAAAAAAGTATAGCTTTGTTGGGCACATCCCGTTGGCCGCATAGACTCTCGCGCCGAATGAATCTATGATGATATTAATAAGCAACGGGTCTATACTTTTTAGTAAAAAAGAATTTCTAGAGCGTGGCTGGTAGTGGTAGAGTTAAGCCGTGTGGAGTAGGAAGCTTGTCGCTACTTATGATCTGATATTTTTTTAACGCTGAAAGCTATTATGAACTAGGGAGTCTAGGCAATCACTTTAAATGTAATGTTTTTAGTCGGATCTCATTCCGTTTTGTAAGGTAATTTTTAAAGAAGTGTATGGGAAGGCCCATAAAAACTTTCAACCCCTAATTTAAAGCGTGTGGGTGATTTACTAAAAATCCTGAAATATGTATTTTCTTATTTATAACAAGGAGTCCCTATAAGTTTTCAGACCTCTAGCATCAAAATTTGCGGAACTCTCATACAAAATTCGATCCCCTAGTTTAATTGTCTGGGGGTAAAAGTTCATTTTTTTTAGGTTTTGTTTGTTGATTGTGTACCTACTAATAATAGCTTATATACCAATTTTTTTCTAGGACTTCAGGAAGTACCCTAGAGGTTTTGCTGATTATCCACGTGAGTGAGTGAGTAAGTCAGTGACGAAATCTAAAGTATCAGAGCTATGCAATTGAAACTTTATATATTTAATAAGTCCACTATTGACATTATATCCCGAGAATTTTATTTATCTGATATAATCCCAACCCTAGTTAGGAGGGTTCAAAAAATAAGAGAACAGGTAGATAGTGCCCTTGCGCTTCGGTTGGCTCGTCTTGGCGGGGGCACTACCGTGCCCCCAGATCATCATCAGCCTGTATACGTCCCACTGCTGGGCACAAGGCCATCTCTCGTGGAAAAAATATATAATACTACCTAATTACAACAATTATTATATGGACGGTTAAATTGAATTATTGTTACATTATCAATAAATAAAACTTATGAAAATACTGGGAAAGCGACACGCTTCAACTTATTTTTGCTATTTTAAAGATTTTTATATACTCATACTCATACTCATTTATTCATAAAATTTTACATGTCAAAAATAATATGAATTAATAGATAATATGTCAAATGAATTAGATTTTACCTATTACTCGTAGATCGCAATATTTAGGTATAAATTACAAAATGTCAACGTTATACAATGATTAAAATTATTAGTATTACAAATATATTATTAATACACATTAATATTATAGAAAGCTTTGTCAGACAGCCATTTTTTTAGCTAATTTAGAAATGTTGCATGTTTTTCAATATCTTTTAATTCGGAGGGTAATTTATTGTATTTTTTTATACACGATATGGACAGGTGCGTTTACGTTTTCATTACTGTAGTAAACTATTTCTGGACGTATCATTTATTCTTAAGGTGATGTGAGCTCCGAAAACGGATTTTTAAAAAATCGTAGCTCTTGTTTTTATCCTTGTTTGAACCTACGCCCCCTTAAGGGGACGTAGGTTCGTGGTCTTCTCTCCCTCTCACTGAGCATAAGCGTGAGCGAGATGGAAGTGCGTGTTTGGAAGCGCGGATATCATGTTTTTTAATTTTATTTCTTTGCGCGTTTTAATAAATAAAAAAGTAATAGCTGATTTCCCTCAAACATGACTTTGCCGATTTTTAGAATCAACTGTTATGTGTTTAGCTGTTGTACATAATTTGTTACGATTTTTTTAAGTGTATTTTAAACCTATGTTCGTGATTTTTTTCTATCGAGCGAAAGTCAAAAACTCAGGATTCGAATAGCTGATTTCCCTCCAGAAAGACCTCAAAATTGCTAATTAAATTTAAAGCAGCCGTATTATAATCCAAACAAGAGCTACGATTTTTTAAAAATCCGTTTTTGGAGCTCACGTCGCCTTAAGTAAAAATGTTATTTACCTTCTATGCTACTTTCTCACATTATTTTCTCATAACGTTTTCTCTTTTCCGCGATGCACAGTTTCTCTTCTCACGCAACCTCCATATCTTTTACGAGAAGTGTGTACATTTTTCTACGACGCATATACTTAACTCAAAGTGATGTACGAGTACCTATTCCTAGAGAAACTCAAATGCAAACCTTTTAAAATAAATTACGTCAGTTTTCTTGTTCGTTGAATATTGATGACTAAATATTGATAGCACGGTAGAATTTTCATAACCACAAAAAAAACCTCTCGTGCTAACCTTCGTTCCATAATAGTTAGTACTATTTTACTTCAATATTCACCTATTGGGCTCTCCTAGAAATACATACTAGGTACTCACTGTGTTGGAGCCCATACAAGGTTAATTAAGTACCTAACATGTATAACGAATTTACATAGTTATGTTACTTAGATATTGATGAACAATAAAACTTACATACACATTTGGAATGACAAGATTCCTTGCGATATTAGGTTTTTGTTACTGAAAGTGCTTACCCTTGGCTACATGATACGAGTATGCATGATGGTCCTAACCTAACAGATGGAACAACTTGTAAATTATTAGTAAGAAAACGGGCGCGATTTGGACTCGCGCGAGGAGGGTTCCGTACTTTGTGGGTATAAATAATTCGTCCAACACTCGTGTCAATTTTTAATACCAAATTCTGGTGTTTGCATTCTTTTGGAATTTTAATACCTATTTTGTTAAATTGTCATGATTTTATCCGTCCATATCAAGCGGCAGGCCTTTTTTAGTTATATTGTTCCTTTTTATGTACCGACATTCTTAGAATTTTTTGTTCTTATTTCTTGATATAGACGACGATCTTGATTAGAATACTTATAATTTGTACATATACTATACTATATTGTTATTTTAAATCAGGAATCAATTCTCCAAAAAAAGATCTTGACAGACAGACTAACATCGAAGTGATCCTATCAGGGCTCATTTTTCATTTTGAAGTACGGAACCCTTAAAATATGGCGTAAACTTCCAGTTGTACAGACTCATTCTAATTGTTTTAATACCAGAACGACTAGCTACCTATTAGCGCCTCACGTTACTTTGTTCATTATAGGTAGGTACGGTACGATATAACTCAGTTTTTTTCTTTATACTAGTCAAGGTTCTGACGATGCCTGGAACAGACATTCTTGAGCTTACGATTGATTTCAGACCTGTTAGAATGCTTGTTTGTTTCTCTTGGGCTTAGAGTCATCTCAATTTGATTACAATTTGACTTTATCTTTCATATTTTATTTTCTAACGTATATATACACTATGATAATTTACATCAACTATATTAAATTAAAACTAAATTCAATCTAAAAAAGGCCCTCCTTGTATCCTCGGATGCTGGCGGTATTACCTCGCTGAATTGCAATGCTGATGCGTTGCGCGAGAAAGCCGCCAGCTCTTCAGTCACCAGTAACATCAACCAGACGTTTCGCGATTTCCGCAGATAATTTATGCGCACTGGGACCCCACGGACCGAGGGTCTCGACGCCAAAGGGCACATTAGTCTGGTTTGTAAAAAGTAAGTCTGGTAAGTAAGGTCACCAGAGCTCTAGAGGAGGCTCTGTGATGACAGTAAATAAGGGACATGTAATTAACTGAATTAATAAAAAAAAACCACTCTAACCAGAGATACCTACTCATTGTCTTCTTATACAAGAAATGAAAAAAAATAGAGAAGTACACACTAATTATAATTTAACTGATTAATCCCAAGAAATTTGACTAGCAAAATGTCTAGTCTGTGTGCATGAAATGATAGGTCTAAATTTTATTCGTCTTCCCTAGCAATCATCTTCATTATACTGCTCATTGTGTAGGTACCTATAGTTGGTCCGACGCGGAGCTAGTTAGCGTAAAATCGTTTTTCAATTACATTCAAAATGTCCCAACGTGCATTCGAAAAATCTACCCTGCTGGTCTAAACTGTAATTTTGCCATGCCGGACCGTTGCCTTCAACAATGGACCGATCGACTCTCTAACAGTAGTTGTCTGAGCATACATAAAAGCTCACACATAATATGTATTAACAATAATACAAGTAGTATGTAAGGAAATTATACCTACTGATTTAGTTATTATCCTTCAAAAAAAAATCATTTTCATTTTTCATTTTCATTTTGTAGTTCATTGTACATGTGACACTTAATCGATACCGCGTTCGGCTCAGTTACCTCTCCTCAGCTATAAATAGGTATTTTGACAGCGTTCAATATTCGAGTGTCGTGCCGGCTTCCGGCAAACGCCGGAACCCGTCAGATTATCGGCGTATCGGCAATATCGCGGGTTCACTCACCGGTGATGTGAAAATTGGATTTGGGGGGAATATATGATGATGTGTTTCCAATTACGTAACGTGTAGTCACTGGCATTAATGTCTGCCATTATAAGGCGGATAATATCTTACACTTAAAAAAAAAAGATACACGTCGTACTGATGATCGGGTGCTGTTTGTGGAGTCCTCTGTTCATGTTTGCAAGGGCTTAACTAGTCTTCAAGGGATTATTGACGTTAAGATACCATGTGCATCATCATCCTTCTAGCGTAGCGTATAGCGTTAAAGGAGCCCTGGATCTGATTTCGCACCTAACCCCAGAATTTGGCGTAGAGACATCATCTAACTTACACCTGTCGATTTTATTTTATTTGTTGAATAGTATTTTGTAATTTTGTTCTCGTTGACATTTCGTTTTGTTAATCTGTATTCTTAAGCGAGGTTTAGACTAGCAATAAAAATTGCAGAAGCTGACTTCCTCAAGTGACTTGCATTGTGTAAACAGTACAGCAACCCAACTTCTGCATTTTTTTTCAACTTGCTGTACTTGTTGCAAGTCGTATGTGTAAACAGTAAAATATAGCCTCGACAAGTTACTTCTGCAAGTTGTATAGCTTGTGCAACTTGCACGGTTAGACTAGCAATAGAACTTGCAGAATAATACTTCTGCAAGCAAATACCAGTGTGTAAACAGTCGCGGCAATCAGACTTTTTGCAAGTTTTTTAACTTGCAACACTTGCTGCAAGTAGAACGTGTAAACACATGTCAAATATTGTAGCGACAACTTGTGTATTTATTTTGTTTGCAAAATAAAGTTTTCTTGGTCCGGCAAGATGTCTGAGAAAAACGTGTGGAGTCGTGAGGAAATCATTCGATTGATATCGCAGCATGAGCAACATGCTGAACTATGGGACACTAAGTGCAAGGACTACCGCAACAAAATTAAGAAAAATTCGACTCTGCAGATTCTAGCCGCAGAATTTAACACAACTGATGTTGAAATCAACAAAAAACTACATAATTTAAAAACGCAATTTGGCCAAGAATTAAAAAAAGAGCAACGTCGTAAAAGCGGACAAGGTTCAAATGAACTATATACAAGCAAGTGGGAATATTTCCAATTACTAAAATTTACTACGGGACAACATGCACATGCTTTGACTGAAGACCCAATGGCATTTTTATTTCATTTAAAATCTGCTTGCTGTTGAGCAATACAAATAGCAATAGTAGCCACCGAACAAAATGACTAGTAAAACCTGAATATCGGTAAAAACCGGTTAATATTGATAAATCGCTTTGTTGTAGTCTAAACAACCATGCAACAACTTGCGAAGAAAATCTTGCTGATGACTTCTGAAAGAGACTTGCGATACAAAAATTGCAATTAGTGTAAATAAATCAACATATTGATGCTACTCTGTGTGTGTATCTGCAATTTCTCGCTAGTTTAAACAGTCCTGCAAAAACTTCCAGCAAGAACTTGTTACTTAGCTTGCAGATAATACTTGTGCTACAGATATTGCATGTAATGTAAACACGAATGCAAGTAGTTGCTCAATAAATTGCAGGAAGATCTTGCTAGTCTAAACCTCGCTTAGTCGTAATTAGTTGGACAACTGTTATTTTTCTATTTAAAATTGCCGCTTGGCATGTAAAAGTGTTTTTTTGCAGTAATTGCAGAATAAATGGCTCATATTTAGAGAAATATAGGTTTGTGACTTTTTTTGACATTGCCAAAATTAAGGATTATAAAGCTAAATTTTTGGTTTAAGTCTTAACCCTTTACCGGGCAAGAATAAAATTTATCCATAATTCAAGTCTCTTGATACTGCATAAAACTAAAAATTCTGCACCATAAAAAAATACAAAAAGATGAACTTAACAGGTGGTAATTTTTGCCTTAAAATTTTCAAGTTGCCCTATAAAGGGTTTCAGCATAAACGGAGTCTCCTCTTGCCTATATGATTTCATGCCATTAGAACATTTTTTATGTGCACGGAAGCCCTATTGCCACAGGAAAAATGACTTTTGTTTTACTCAGTCTGTATGACCCAAATATTTGATTCAATTTGATGAACTAGAAGCAATATACATGTGTATGATAACATTGATAACCATATGAATTGTCATAACGTATCTTGTCATAGGTTTTTCGCATGTAAAAAAAAAATACGAAAGATATATGAAAAATTAACTTTATTCAAAGTTGATTCAATACAGAATACTTTTCGAATGTCAATAATTACAAGAATCTTATAAATAGCATTCATCCAGAGGTGGAGTCGTTACATTAGTCCATTAACAAATACTCATTTATATAAAAATAAAATGCTTACTATGTATACTTAAGTGCTAGGGGATCATCATACCAATCGCAACATATCACTTGACTGGAGCCACTGGAGGTATGACATTTGACCATATTAGTTTGTCTAACAAATACTCGTCTAATCTATAGTACGCTCTACTACTCAATGTTTGTTTCACAACAGCCTTAAATTTAGTATCTGGCATATTATTTACGTGTAATGGCACTGGGTAACTTATTATAACAGAGTGTACAGAATCCCACAAACGACTTCTGAACCCTACTTAACCTAGTTCTTACTGCTATCAATTTATCTTTATTTCTTGTATTGTATTTATGAACATCACTATTTTTACGAAATTGTGTAATGTGTTTTCTTACATACAATATGTTTTCATAAATGTACTGGCAAGGCAAGGTCATTATATTAATTGATTTAAATAGTTCCCTGAGTTATTCGCGGCTTTTTAGTCCGTACATTGCACGAACTGCTCGTTTTTGCAGGATAAATATGGACTCAATGTCAGCTGCTCTGCCTCACAGTAATATAGCGTAGCACATGATTCTATGGAAGTAGCTAAAGTAGACGAGTCTTGCTGTAGCCACGTCAGTTAGCTGTCTTATTTTTTTAATAGCGTACACTGCAGAACTTAGCCTTTTAGACAGTGCTGCAATATGAGGACTCCATTGCAGTTTGGAATCTACAGTGATACCCAAGAAAACTGCATTTTGGACGGAACCTAAATCCTGGTTATCTATTTTCAATCCTTGTATGCTACCTTTGACGTTAGGTAGCTTAAAGTGCATACATTTGGTTAATATCGCGTTTAGTACCAGATCGTTAGCCGTGGATTAGGTCAATGTAAAGTTATTTTTTCATATATTTTTAGTATTTTTTTTAACATTCGAAAGCTATGACAAGTTACTTTATGACAAAAACTAACGGGAAAAGCACAGACAATATTTATCTAGGTTTTAAATCTAAAGTGTTGCAAGCATAAAGCTATGTTTATATAAATCATATAGCTATGTTTGCATAAAGATATAGGTATCCAAAGTGCATCAAGCACATAATATTTGTTTACCTTTCTGTGTACTCGTCAAGTCTCTCTCAATTTACTCGGAATATGAATTACGAATCCAAATCGCCATGCTTTTACATCGAAATTATATTTCGCCGGATTTTTAACGAAGCCCATGCCGCGTTAATCAACTCAATTTAAAGAGTAAAAGCCGTGATTAACATGTTTCCGATTAACGTTTAACGATTAAAGATAAGGGACTGGGCACACCTCGGTAACAGATGGGCGCATTTTGCCGTCCTTTCTCGCCCAAAGGCCTTAATTTAGAACATTTTTTATATTCATAATTGAGGCGCCATTTGATACGGCTTCAATAGAATTATTTTATAACTGCCACTTATTAAATAAATAAATAAATAAATATTAAGGGGCAATCTTACACAAATCAACCTAGGCCCACGGTAAGCTCAATAAGGCTTGTGTTGTGGGTACTAGGCGACGATATATATAATAGATAAATACATATAGATACTTATATACATATATAACATCCATAACTCAGGAACAAATATTCGTGATAAACACACAAATAAATGCCCTGACCGGGATTCGAACCCGGGACCTCCAGCTTCATAGGCAGAGTCACTACCAACTGGGCTAAGGAGGCCGTTTATTAGTAGTTATTAGTAGATTTATTAGTAGGTAGGTACATTTACTTTAAATGTGTGGTATATTTCAGACAGTATTCACTGGTGGCTCTGTGAGCTGCAGAACTAGCAAAAATGTCATGAAAAAAAAAACGATTTTGAAAAACTGAATCGACAACAAAAATTCAACATAGGTAATTATTGAACCTACTCAGAAAATTTCACGAGAATGGGTTGGCAAACGCAAACTCTATAGGAGAACAGCCGAACATCGGGACATACTAAAGTATTTTAGCCCAAGCTAACCAAACAGATAACTTCGTTTAATAAACAAACGACACATTTATGATATAGTAGGCATGGCAGGCCTTTTGGGCTTTGGTTCAATAATGGGATTGATTAGTATGAAGGCATGGTTTTGATTCGTACATCATTCTATCAGCATAGAGACAGTCAGAGATGGGCATTAATCGATTCGTTTTTTAATCAACTAATTAATCGATTAAACAAATTATCGTCACAAAATTAATCGCAATTAATTTAATCAAGATTATTTAATCGACTAAATTTCACGATTAAATCTTGATTAAAAATTGGAACACAGCACACAAAAATTCAATGTGTCTTGTCATGTATTGTACACTTATAAATCATTCTAGTAGGTATGCTGTGTGATAAAAACTAATAACCACGGATAAAATAATGCTTCCATTCAGCCCTAGGTATTGTTATACATCCGTAACATGTAGCAATATTTCAACGTAACCCGAAACCTACACTTACAATAAAACTTATTCACTCCTGGTATCAATCGAGAGAAATCGAATTAATCAATCGATTAAAGTTTTAGTCGCTCGTATTTAATCGACGATTAATTTAATCGTGACTAAATTGGTCAAAACTCTTACGACTAAGATTATTTATTCGTAATTTTTAGTCGTTAGTCGCGATTAAGTTGGTTAATCTTAATCGTTAGTCGATTACATTTTGCCTATCACTGGCTACAGTTGCGAAAAGAAGAGGTTCCTCAGTTTTGAACCTTAACGTGATTAATAATATAAAATCGAAAATGACGAAGCCCTTTTCCTTCGGTTCCGAACCTGGGTATACAAGTAATTACCCCTGTGGTTAGTAACTGGCTGGGTAACAGTTATTCTTAAGAGGTTACAGAGTTGTTGGAATCTATAAGGGATTAATAGATATGGACCATTATTTAAACTGGGTATAAAATCGGTTTCCCTTATACGCAAAGGTACCAAATTGAAAATATTTGGAACTACTATTCTATAACCTACTGACATTCGTGCAGCATTTAGTGTGGGCGTGCCTTAAAATCATAATGCTCGTATGTTTTCAGAATTAACAAAAACTGACAGGTTAATCTGTTTCATTACGCGGTGACAAGTGCTGGATGCCAAAACATTCATTATGGGCAATATTTTTTATCTTTTTGTCAGTTTAATCCGTAGCTATTGACTGAGTCAGAGTAATTACATCTTTCATAACTGATTTAATATGGGAGATATTTAAGAGCCGAAACAAGAAAATGATTTACTCGGTAAGTATTTTGTATTTTACCGTCAATTAGGTACTCTCAAAGATAGTCCAATTGTGAACTGGTGACACTCTTTTTATAAAAAAAAAAATCATACTTTCGATTAAGACGAATTTGTTTGTTAAAAAAATAATAAATAATGATAAATCAGCCAATATACGTCCCACTGCTAGGCACAAGCCTCGTCTCATGGATGAGAGGAAACGAGCAGTAGTCCCCACGCTGGCCCAGTGCGGGTTGGGGATTTCACATACACCTTTGAATTTCTTCGCAGATGTACGCAGGTTTCTTCACGATGTTTTTCCTTCAACGAAAAGGTAACGGTAAATATCAAATGACATTCAGTACAGTCGCCATCACATACATAGGTACACTATAGGTGTTCAAAAATATCGGCACATGCACCCTAATGCCTTGAAAATAGAGGTGTGTTCCGATGTTTGTGACGTGCTTGTTTGCTCCGATGTATGTGATGGCGACTGTACATAAGTAATTTGAGATAAAGTAATTTGTGAATTTTTAATTATTCATAGTCAGGCCAGAATTTTGTTGCCAACACGTTCGAGAATTATTGTTTAATGTACTAAATTCGATAGGTATAAAATACTTTTCATCCTTCTCCATACTCATCACCATAAACAGATGGGCGAAGGTCGAACCACTATTCATATCTTAAGCTAGTACATGTTAGGAGTTAGAGTTAGAGCACTTGAGCGAGAACTGTGAGGACTGTTAAGAGCTAAATTATGAATGCGTTGCCACAGCTAGCTTCAATAGCTAACCGCCAGTTCCTAAGCCTCAGCTCTGCAAGTTTTCTTTACTAAGAACTTTGTGCTTAGACTGTGTCTCGGTTACACGCAATAACAACTTTGCGTTTCCTACTTGGGTCTTCCATGCGAAGTTATTACTGTTATATATATATATATATTTTTTTTTTATTTTTTTTTATTTAAGGATTGCCAACGGAGTTCACAATGTAACATTTAAAGAAAAAAACAAACACTTTGTAATGACTAATTGTAACCCTAATAATAGGCAACCACAGCATGCGTTGCGTTACAATTTTTAGCATTAATAAACTAATTATCTAGGCTTATAAATAAGAAACTAAATCATATCAGTCAGACTATGCTTCAAGGTTCAACAACAAATCCCTGATTTTGCATTTGAAGCTATTATGAGAATCACAAAAAATATCAAACTTTTCCTGTTCTGTAACGAGATCATTGTAAGCACGCGACAGGCGAGGTACAGGCGAGTGCTTACCAAAGTTGGTCCTACAAAAAGGAACGTGAAATAAGGCACGAGGCATGCTAGGTATTCTAGTCGGGACGCTTAAAGAGAACTTATCAACAATTTGAGGCTGTTATTAGCATTGTCATCAAAGTTAAAGTTTTATACATTCTTTAAAACCAAGTTAAACTGTTCTACATGATACCCACGGCTGCGTTTTAGCTACGCTCGCCGTCAGCAGGGCATTCATTCTCACACCTTAGAACCTAAATGGTCGCGGTTTCAGAGAAATTTCCTCCCTCGCTCCAGTTGTGGAATGAGCTCCCTGCCGAGGTTTTCCCAAGGTTTTTCAAGAAAGGAGTGTATAAATTATGAAAGGGTTGGTAACGCGTATGTGACACCCCTGGAGTTGCAAGCGTCCATAGGCTATGTGACCGCTTACCATCAGGCGTAAGATTGTTTACAAAAGACGTGGTTAAAAATACCGCAAAGTTGCCGGCTAAATGTGTTTTTCGTGAAATATTCAGGTTATAACCAAGTCTTAGGAAATTCATAGTGGGTAATTTCAGTACATATATCTATACCTATATTAAATAGAACATAACATGTACATTACTAATAAAATAAACTTTTTAAACTACACAGGAAAATTACTTAACTATCTGCAATCGAAAATTAGATAAACTAAACGAGGCAGTCCTTTCAATTGTTTATCGTATTTTATACAATCGTTACACAATGAGGGCTCTTAAAGTCGAGTACCTACCGTGTTAAGGTACGAGAATTTAAGAGCTAACTGTGTAACTATTGTAGAACATATTCTTTCTACGAATCAACTGAATTAATTTAACAAACTTGGTATCTATTGAAAATCTAAGCCCTGCTGAAACGAAGCACAGCCCACCGGCTCATCGTTTCGTTGATGTCTTTTGTTCTATAGGCGTCGTTCTATTGGTCAAATTCATTATAGTTCAGTAAAGGCGCCCAAAGATTTGTCAATTTCCTTTTAGTTGAAGTTGTTCAAAAAGTATGAGATTATAGTTTGGTGACTTTGGCATTCTGTCTTAATTCAAACATTAAAGTCGACGAGTTTAAAAAAAATGTTTTTAGTTTATTTAACCGACACCCATTAGGTATCATTCCGTGATAATCCAGCAATCCCCGAGAATTTAAGACTTCTACCTTTTATTTTAAAAAAACTTGTTGCATTTTTTTTAACGTTACAAACAAATTAACGATTTTTAACTCAAAACCAATAGGCATAAAGTCGTTACTTGTAAGTGTATTTTTATAGAGTGGATGTTAATATGTTGCAAATATTATACGCGGATCATCCTTTAGCATGTTAGAGCGCTCATGCAATACATTCTTGCTAATGATCTGAATTCTTCGGCTTTTAAAACTTAAGAAAAAAGTAATTAACTGTGAAAAGCAAATTAAAGGTTACATAGTCAGCGCATACCGACAATGGTTGAAATTGTATGGGGGTTGACCGGGTTTAATTGGCTACGTCAGGGGTGGTAAACACGCGGAGAGAGAAAAACTTATATAAGTATAACAAGAGCAAAAATTGGTTACATTTTGTGTAGAAATTAAAAACAAAGTGTATTGTTTCACGTTAAATGTCATGTGGCCCGCAGAGAAAAAGAAAAAATCTTATCCATTGACTAAAAAAAGGTGAGATCACCACTGAATTAGGTACAATATCATGTACATGATATTGACATTTAAGTAAGTATTTAGTTCGTTTAAATAAAGCCATAAAAAGTTATGTTTTTGTTCATGAGTTGGACTTTATTTGTTTGAAAATGCTCTATGTTTCAGTTAGTTAGGTTAGGTGTAGGTACTTAATGAACTAGTGGAAGTAGTAGTACGGAAGTAGTAGTCTAGCAGAACGAAAGTGTGCGCAAGCGTTCCCGTGGCTAAGCCAAAAAGCGTAAAACACCGTTAGTCCAGGCAATGAACTGACAACTTGTATGGAAAAAATTACAAATTTGGAAATAATTTATAATAGCTGATTTTGCTTTGTAATGGATATATTATCAATTAAATAGTTACCTAGCGACAAATACCAACAAAATTTCAGACATCAAAAAAATTATAACTTAACTAGCTTCTGAAAAGTTAGAAAAAATGTGAATAAATGCTTTTGTCTTTATTTTGGATCATTTACATTTTGCTCTATAATATTCAAGATAAATAATAAAAAAAAACAATGCGTGCTTTATTTAAACCTATAGAAATACTCCCGGATGGAAAGTTTGTTGGATTCTTGATTAAAGCATCTTAGAATAATGTTTTAAAATGATGCAAAGAAAAAAAACGCTATTATAAATTAATGTTTTTCAAAACCGTATTTTGCCTGGAGTACGCGGGGTTTAAGACGAATATATGAGACTATACGAGAACAGCCGGGCAGGCGGAAAATGGCACAAGATCGGGACAAGTGTCAGCCACTCGTGTCCAACGCCAAGACTCGCTTTGGATCATTGTAGTGTAGTTAGTAATCTCAAGTCAATGTGTAGCTACTTAAAAATGAGCGTCACAAATACACACTACATAATGGCTACTTACAAATCATTAATGGGTACCTTTACGAGTCTGCAGTCAAATTCGCTTCATTGTGTGCTGACCTTGATTAGGGACCTACTTATACTATGCGCCTGACTAATGCGTAACGTGCAGTGACATAAGGACATACCTTTTTAATTTTTATGTATTTATTAAACTTTATTGCACAATAAAAAAAGAACAATGGGCAGACGCAATGCCTTAAAGGAAAACCTTATGCTACTTAAGTGCAGGCATTTCACAAAAAAACGATTATATTATGTATATATAAAGTGAAGTGAATGAAGTGAAGACACGAAATACTCTTTTAGTTGTATGTAGGAATGCAACAAACTAGTAAGTTACCAATACTTTACATTTGTGACTAGTTTGGATGGAAACAACTGTTTTCAGGTAATGTAAGAAATAGTTATTTGAAAACGGTTAAAATTGGCAATGTGTCTCAATAATTCCTTATTGTGAAGTGGGCCAGTGGGTTTGAGAGACTACATGTTCATTTTCTCTCATCTGTGAGAGAGCTTCCGATGTTGACGATGATTATTGATGATTTTCTCATTTGTATAGGTACTTATAAAATACCCCAGTACTATACAACTGAATTTCTATCACAGTCAATTGATTGTTTTGCTTTCGTTTCAGGTACGTAACACAGTTGCACAAATACTTCAATTCAGGTACGAGAATCGAAAGAGTTTTTTTTTATTATTCTGCTCATCAAATAGATGATTATGCTCCTCCTGTTTTTTCTCACTGCACCCACATTAGCAAATTTCTGTTTGGCCCTACGGTTGACTGGTAGACAATGATTTGTCGCATTAAGTCCGCCCTTTTTACTGTTTTTATTTGTGGACAAAGTTTAAATAAGTAAATAAATATCGTGCATATAATAATCGCGGTGGAAATGAATGCATTTTATATTTAATTGTGTGTAGATAAATACATAAGTTGCAGTTCTAATAGCATTGTCAGAATAAATAATAAAAAAAAACAAATCGTAATATTCTGACTTGTATTTGTATGTATACCTATATTCTTTGAGAGGAGGTAACTAATGGGACGCATATAGGCTGATTTATTACTATTATTTATTTATTATTCCTTGAAATCATTGCGAGTGCGAACCAGAAATAAAAAAAAGCGGCCAAGTGCGAGTCGGACTCGCACATGAAGGGTTCCGTGGAATAAATTGCGGTTTACGATTTATGACGTATTAAAAAAAAACTACTTATTAGATCTCGTTCAAACCAATTTTCGGTGGAAGTTTACATAGATACATCATATATTTTTTTTAGTTTTATCATTCTCTTATTTTAGAAGTTACAGGGGGGGGGGACACATTTTACCACTTTGGAAGTGTCTCTCGTGCTAACTATTCAGTTTGGAAAAAAATGATGTTAGAAACCTCAATTTTTGAAGACCTATCCATAGATACCCCACACGTATGGGTTTGATGAAAAAAAATTTTTTGAGTTTCAGTTCTGAGTATGGGGACGCCTAAAACTTAATGTTTTTTTTCGATTTTTGTGTAAAAATCTTAATGCAGTTCACAGAATACATCTACTTACCAAGTTTCAACAGTATAGCTCTTATAGTTTCGGAAAAAAGTGGCTGTGACATACGGATGGACAGACAGACAGACAGACGGACGGACATGACGAATCTATAAGGGTTCCGAATTTTTCCATTTGGCTACGGAACCCTAAAAAGCTGTCAAATTATTACTTTGATCATGCTTTAGTCAAATAATTAAAAGACAATCCACATAATCCTTTCGTCATTGTATATTTAATACAGTTTGTATAATAATTTTAGTCACGTACGGTGAGCTGTGAATATTGGCACGCGAATTCCTGCATTAGTCCATCTGTTGCGTCAACCGAGCTGATTAAAATAATATACAGATGTTTAATTGTATGTTATAGTAGATCCATACATTCACATACATACAAAAATCACCCCCTTAAAGCCTTTGGCGTAGACACTAGACAGAGGCTACTTCTTTCGCTTCGATCACATTTATACATCTCTTTAAAATTCGTTGAAAAATAGTGACATTCACAAAAATTAAAAAAGAGAAATGCAAAGTTAAATTAATACTAAAATGTACAAATATATTAGGTTGAGTACGAATATATTAGGAATAGCTTTGCTGCCTGCATTTCTGTATTTGAGGCTGTCTCATAAAACTCGCAGGCCTGTCGCTCCATATCTAATTAAAAGCGACAGGTACAACTTTTTGCCCACGTTAACAAAGCATCCATACATCTGACCTTTGAAAACCTCGATAATCTTACAGCGTTAAGCGCCACGTTTTTTAAAACAAAAAACGGCGCCAGAACATCGTTAATGATTAGATGAATTGAACATACCAATATCAATGAACAGGTTAAAACGGATCTTTGAGAAACTTAGCACCTTATCTCAATGAAATAAGAGCTATAATAGCGTAGCTCTACTTCTTTTACCGTGACCAGGGGTGTGATACATTAATGCATTTGTTTTGAACCCATATCTCTCTGCTTCATAGGTATAAGGTGTTTCTTAGAAGGTTGCGTATGAATTTTGCAATGTTTCTAGTAAAACTATAAAACAGCGTAGCGCCGGCTTACGAAGTTTGATAGGATGATAAAAAATCTAAGCAAAAAGGTAAATAAATATCGCGTGTAAAGTAATAATTTAAAAACCTAAGCAAATATAATACTACATAATATCTAATCAAGTTTCTTTTAGTATTTTTAGGTGTATTTAATAAAGCAAAACCTACCCGTTTTTGTTCAAATCAGTGATGTTCCTTTTGGGTAGTTGTAAAAAAATGGGTTTTTAATCAGTAAGAGGCGAAATCCAATAATACATATCTACTCGTATTCTAACATAATAAGTAAATTATACAAAATAGGTCTTAAGTAACAAATAGTAACTAGGTCTTATATAAACATTGCAAATTAAACCAAAAAAAATAAAATTAAGCTAGGTAGCCTAAAAAAAAATACAACCAGAAAAAATTAAACTAATAATCGAATTCTGAAATTGGCCCCTGAGGCAAGGTACCGGCGAGGACGCTGGCAGCATTTCCTAAATCATGTCATTTAAAAAATGTTAAATGTTTTTTTTTTCTTTTTTTATTTTTTATTTATAATATAACAGAATTGTAGATGTGGGTGCCAAGACCGCCAAACTGAAGTGGAACTGGGCTGGACATGTCTGCCGTATGCACCCGGAAAGATGGGCCACAATAAGTACAGAATGGGCCCCGAAAGACGGCCACCGGAGCAGAGGCAGACCAAAAAAGAGATGGCGGGACGATTTGGACGCGTTCTGCTTGGGTTGGCGAGAGCATGCCAGCAATAGGGCCGAGTGGAGGAAAATGGGGGAGGCCTTTGCCCAGCAGTGTGACACCCAAACAGGCTAAGAAAAAAATATATGTAACAGAATAACAATAATTAAGTCGCTTTTTTTTGAGGAACACAAGTCGCTTAGATGACCTGCGGGATGGTTAAATACAGAATTAGTTAAGTTAGGTTAGGATTAGTTACCTATTCTCCAAATAAAAGCCGTTTTCTCACATACGGGACTTTGTTTCTTCCTCTTGTCTTTGTTACATAAACTGGGCCGCAATTCCACTCATCTTAATTGAAAGAATGGGACATCCTTAAGATATGACTTTTTCATATCTCGTTCTGAAAGTTACTCTAATTTTGAAAGACAGATATGTAAGTGTCACATTTTGAATCTTGAATTGGACAGTCAACTACAAAGAGATGTATCCATATGATGTTACAAAAATATGTATACATAGACTTTACTACCATACCTAGTAATAAGGTATACATATATAATTTTGTAACATTAAAAAACATACTTATCTTTGTAGTAGACTGGACAAATAGCGAGTTCATATAGGATAGTTATGTAAAACACGAGAAATAAAATATCATTCGAAATTCGAATCCTAAACCACAAATGAGAAAGATTTTAAATGACTTCATTAATTCTATTTATCGGTCATAATCGGCGTTGGCGGGTTTGCGCACGGTACTACTGACAACGTCACAAGCCAATCACTAACTAAATACCAAGGTCATAGAGTTGAAATTTGCTTGAATCGAACAAAGGCTTCCTAAGGACTGGCCTTATACGGTAGCCATAAAATTAAGGTTATATTATTTATATCTATGATACCTTGTTTTTGAGTTATTAATTTAAATCTAAAGAGCTTGAGGACAGGTGGTGTGACTCGGTAGACAAAGAAATGTGAATGAAAATAGTTCTTTTAGCCATAAAATTAAGGTTATATTATTTATATCTATGATACCATGTTTTTTAGTTATTAATTTAAATCTAAAGAGCTTGAGGACAGGTGGTGTGACTCGGTAGACAAAGAAATGTGAATGAAACTAGTTCTTTTAGCCATAAAATTAAGGTTATATTATTTATATCTATGATACCATGTTTTTTAGTTATTAATTTAAATCTAAAGAGCTTGAGGACAGGTGGTGTGACTCGGTAGACAAAGAAATGTGAATGAAAATAGTTCTTTTAGCCATAAAATTAAGGTTATATTATTTATATCTATGATACCATGTTTTTTAGTTATTAATTTAAATCTAAAGAGCTTGAGGACAGGTGGTGTGACTCGGTAGACAAAGAAATGTGAATGAAAATCGTTCTTTATCATGTCAATGAGCAATTTTTAACTAACAGTTTTTTTTTCTTATGGAATATGAATACCTACACATCATCACTCACTACTAGGAACATACCTATTTTGAAGGCATATGCCCCTCCTCTCATACTTACATTTAAAGACGATGAATAATAGAGTCGAAAAACGTGATTTCTGATTACACCTTCGATTTCATGTCATCCTGTAGGTAGTGTAGGTAACTGATAAAGTTTATTTTGGCTCGTCGTAAAGATTTCGATATTATGTAACACGAGTCTAGCCTTATTGAATTAAACAATTTAGTATTGCGCTAAACAAACGTAGTTCTCCGTTTCCGCTTGGGCAAAATTGCTTTCGTATATCTATCTGTCCGGATCTCATGATGTCCGGCTGTTCACTTCTACACAGCTCGCGGTCGCTTGAGCAGGTTCAATAATTATATGGGGTTTAGGGTTCAGTACTCAAAGAGTAAAACGGGACCCTATTACTAAGACTTCGCTGTCCGTCCGTCCGTCCGTTTGTCTGTCACCAGGCTGTATCTCAAGAACCGTGATAGCTAGAGAGTTGAAATTTTCACAGATTATGTATTTCTGTTGCCGCTATAACAACAAATACTAATACTACTAAAAACAAAATAAAATAAATATTTTTTATTGATAATGGTACGGAACCCTTGGTGCGCGAGTCCGACTCGCACTTGGCCGGTTTTTTTATGTACTCGCGTGGTCTACATACAGTATTGTTGAAGTGAGTCAGTGAGTGAAGTCTTGCCACACAGTTATAGTTAGTACGTCTGAAAGTGTAAGAATAAATCATGCCATAAAAACGCAAGCGAAAAAACTAGCTACTTTATAGTCAAAGCATAATAGTATTTTTCACAATCGTGTTATAATAGAGAGCTTTTTAGTCGAGTACCGTGTTTAGGCCACGAAGCTTGCTGAGTGGCCTAAGTAAGGTACGAGATTAAAAAGCTTGATTATAACACTATTGTGAGCAATACTTTTTGTACGAGTTCATTAAAATTAATTTTCTACGAGTCAACTGAACTAATTAAACAAACTCGATACTGTTGAAACGAAGTGCAGCTCATCGCTCGTACGCTTGTTGATATCTTAAAAGACACCAACGAGCGTACGACATCAAAGCGATTCTATTGGTCCAATTCATTACAGTTCAGTAAAGCAGCCACGTGATTGGTCGAATTTATTTTAGTTGTCTGGAGCGTATCGAAAAGTAGTTATTTCGATTGTTTCGACAGTAACATGGACTACAACTATGAAAAGAGTGACGTTGCAGTATTCTCTATGAAATCTTAATACACATATTTTAATCGTCGAGTACAAAAAGTAGATTTTTGGTTGCGTTCGTTTGACAGAATTTACTCTTACACTTCCGAATAGACTATACAATCTGTAAGCATTTAGAATGAGATTCGGATCTATAATTGTCTCACACTTGGTCTTACTTTTTTCTTCGGATCAAGCAGGCATCATTATAGAATGATCATGAATAAATACTGTATCATCAATACAGGGTGTTAATTACAGTAATCAGAGTAGCGCGTCGCTTCTTATCTTTAATTTGACTCGAATTAATATTGCTGCCTGTACTAGGTGAATGTTGTTATGCAGTAATGAATTTAATTAAAGGACAATAATAAAGTCAATATCAAAGTCAAAATCATTTATTTGTAATAGTACATTACTTACCTAGGGCGGTTAAGCAAAGAATGTCTCAGATCGCAGGTATTTGACGCCCGAGCCGAAGGCAAGGGCGATAAACAGAGGGCGGAATTGCTCATGGCAAAAATCAAACGTCAATAGAGTTGGAACGTTGAATTTTATCGACTATCGAATTAACTGAAATTATATTTACGTAGCGTATCTTTATTTATTTATTAACAAAACTAAACCTCAAATCCATAAGTAAACAATAATAGACTTCATATGAACATTACGGAATAACATTGAAATAAAAGACAATATACCTAAAACGATAATTTTAAAAACTACTTAAATTAGTACTGCATTATCAAAACTAAGTACCTAAGTTTCTATAATACAACCTAAGGATTCAAATCACCTGTGAACTAATTTTCATCGTATAAAACAGTATCGTAATCTAAGTCTGTGCTAATGACGTTTCCCTCGTCTTCTCTGTAATAATACATCGTGATTTTTTCCTAACCCCCCCTCCCCTCCCCTATCGAACCTCGCGTGATTTGTGCACAAGCCCTTATCGATAGCTGAAAAAGTCGATAAAATTCAACGTTCCAACTCTATTGACGTTTGATTTTTGCCATGAGCAATTCCGCCCTCGATAAATATGCGCTCTGAGGCTTTGTGTCAAAGTTTGATTGTTAACACATTCACGGCCACGCTAATCTCGTAGCGCTACGCCATAGTCCGTAGTAAGTTAAACCTCGTATGTAGCGAAAAGCGCTCGTAGCGCTCTGACGCATATGTGTCGTCATGGGCACTGAATAAGTTATAGTACATTACTTACCTAGGGCGGTTAAACAAAGAATGTCTCAGATCGCAGGTATTTGACGCCCGAGCCGAAGGCAAGGGCGATAAATCTGCGCTCTGAGGCTTTCTTTATTACCGCCCGTGGTAAGTACAACATTTTACGTCTCTATCTGGCCAGGAAGTGGGGTTTTCCGCACGCATGGCGTGCGGTAATTCCTACTTTATGGCCAGGTATGACGTAAACATAGTTAAGTAACTATATGGATGGTCAAACATTCTTAAAATATTGTACCAATAGGTACCTATGTTTTGCCATAAGGCATACACACATTTTATGAAAAGATGCATGCATCTAATTTAGAGTAATAGTACGTACCTATGTAATACGTTACTATTATACTATTTTGTGGTAATTGGTAGTTAATACAAAATGCGTTCTGATATTGTTAGAGTTCAGAATCCGTTAAATATTCTTTCAGTGAATATTAGTTTTTTTTAAATAAAAGTGTAAACAGGCCTTTTTTTTAATTCTACCATATCTTCTACTTAGCAAGTTTACATATATACATATTTTGGCTGTGAGATTGTAGACAAAAAAACCGGCCAAGTGCGAGTCGGACTCGCGCACGAAGGGTTCCGTACCATTATCTATAAAAATATTTATTTTATTCTGTTTTAAGTATTTGTTATTATAGCGGCAACAGAAATACATCATCTGTGAAAATTTTAACTGGAACTATCACGGTATCAGTGAGATACAGCCTGGTGACAGACATACAGACAAACAGACAGACGGACAGCGGAGTCTTAGTAATAGGGTCCCGTTTTACTCTTTGAGTACGGAAACCTTTTATGCTGTATTTTATATATATTTTGATGCAATATATTTGAAGCATCTAATTTATAATTTTTAGTGCAGCTTGTAACAATACAAAGAGGAGCCGCAAGCACATTTAGAACATTCGCGCCGGACATGTCAAACAGAACTACGGAGATTGGGTGTATATATCACGAATTATAATTGAGTAAAAACACGTCGCGAAAAGAGATCTATTCGCATGAGCTCACAAAAATAAAAACAGCCCGCCCTGAGGCAAAAATAGTCACAATTCAAAGTTGCTAACATCGATTGCAGTGAACGCTTATTCAAATTACTCGGTCGCACGTTAGTTTGCCACAACTGCTATCAGTGCAGTATAAACCAAATCAGAGTACAACTTAAGACATCTGCTTCTGGTATCCTCTACTCTGACTGTACAACGTCTCATCACGGTTTTGACAATCATCATCAACATATCAGCCGAAAGACGTCCACTGGTGGACATAGGCCTCCCCCAAAGAGTGCCAAAGTGACCGCCTGCGCCACCCGCATCCAGCGGACTCCCGCGACCTTTACCAGGTCATCAGTCCACCTTGGGGGGCCTACCCACGCCGCGCCTTCGACACGCCACTCGAGAACCTTTCCGTCCCAACGGCCATTCGTTCTACGTGTAATGTGCCCGCCCACTGCCACTTTAGTTTAGCGATTCGGCAACCCCGTATCGGCGTCGGATGACGCTGTATGGCTCAGAGCATAGAATACTAGAGAGAGGACAAGCCGCCGGCGGCCGCGTCGCAGTTGTTAGCTCAATGGGCATACTCTGCCATACTGTGCACGCGTGCTGATCGCAGAGAATATTACGTTTCTTCCCAAAATGCCTGATATAATGCGCGTGTATTGTCCATTAAGAGCGTAGGTGTACAAGTGTGTGTGTGCTTTGTCTTGTCAATTTCTTTGGATTTGTGTGGGTTAATGTACTTGCGACAGGTGTACTCAATGCAAATCGGCCGTCATGTCCGATCTCCTTATATTCATACATCTGTGCCGTATGGCAATATGTAAATCGATATAATGTGAAAGCTTGGTTCCCTTCTTCATGACACCGCGTCGATTCACCGGGCGTGGCCGCGGTGTGAACGGGGCACATTATTTTAACAACACGCCTACTTGTCCACACCTCCGTCTTACGTGATCGTAGGGGCTGTTTCATAATAACCTTATTTTGCATTAATAATAATCTTACCTCAATATAAGGGCACCTCGCTCATAGACATCGGTTACACGCTAATTCTGGCGTCAGTTCAGTCCATCAGTATGATGAGAGAATGATAGTGTAACCGTTGTGAATGACAGAGACAGACAGATCATACTGATGGACTAAACTGACGCCAGAATTCCGCGTGTAAAAAAAAAAAAAATGCTAAAAAAACATTATATAGACTCTCATAACACCAGCACTGAGGAATAATACTGGTATGGATAAATGTGATAGATAGCAAACTAATATTAATTAGATATTTCTTACAAATAAGCCTAATTGAGGCTTCAGTAAGAACTAAAGAGTATATAAATGTAGTAGAATAAGTTTATAATTTTGAATAAATAAAAGTAAAAAAAAAAACCGATGTCTTAACAATCAGCTACGCACATTGTAAAATGCCCAATTTAAGATGGGTAATAGTAGGTCTGGACACTATGAGGCATCTAACAGTCATATAAACCCTATCACGACAAAGATTCATATCGATAGTACACATCAATCGTGAATAACCAGTCGATGTTGGCTGCACAACGACTGGTTATGATAATAAGTGGGAAAAACATTGCAAACATGTATTTTATACAATCGTTACACAATGAGGGCTCTTACAGTCGAGTACCGTGTTAACGCCACGAGGCTTGCTGAGTGGCCTAAGTAAGGTGAGAGAATTTAAGAGTTAATTGTATAACTATTGCATACAATACTTTTTGTACTCGACGATTAAAATATGTGTATTAAGATTTCATAGAGAATACTGCAACGTCACTCTTTTCATAGTTGTAGTCCATGTTACTATCGAAACAATCGAAATAACTACTTTTCGATACGCTCCAGACAACTAAAATAAATTCGACCAATCACGTGGCTGCTTTACTGAACTGTAATGAATTGGACCAATAGAATCGCTTTGATGTCGTACGCTCGTTGATGTCTTTTAAAATATCAACAAGCGTACGAGCGATGAGCTGCACTTCGTTTCAACAGTATCGAGTTTGTTTAATTAGTTCAGTTGACTCGTAGAAAATTCATTTTAATGAACTCGTACAAAAAGTATTGTTCACAATAGTGTTATAATCAAGCTTTTTAATCTCGTACCTTACTTAGGCCACTCAGCAAGCTTCGTGGCCTAAACACGGTACTCGACTAAAAAGCTCTCTATTATAACACGATTGTGAAAAATACTATTTTCTACGAGTTAACTGAAATAATTAAACAACCTTGGTATTACCTATTAAAAATCTAATCCCTGCTGAAACGAAGCGCAGCCCACTGGCACGGCACAGCGTTCGTTGATGTCGTTTGTTCTGTGACCAATGCGACGTTCTATTGGTCAAATCCATTATAGTTATTTCAAGGCGCCACGTGATTGGTCAAATTCATTGTAGTTGTCTAAACTAGTTGAGTTGGGAGCTTCATAGAAAAAAGTTTGTGATTATAGTTTGGTGTACGAAATCTTCATTCAAATATTAAAGTCAACGAGTAGGAAAATTCCTTTATTGTACCTATATCAGCAAATTTGTAGCTACTTCTGATGTACAGCAATAGTAACTGACAGTATAGCAAAAATTGCTGATACGCACTAACGGTTCTACCAATAGTATCATATATTTTGCAGGTGACTGTACTACGTATCCATGTTTACCCTGAAATAACTTGTCTGTTGTTAACTTCTAATTTCATTCACAAATCTGACCACACCCTTACCAATGTTAGTTAAGTGTTCAAACATAATAACACGCTAGACGAATGATAATGAATGGCCCTCGCCCATTCACTCGTTCTCTGAATGATTGAAGAGTGATTGATGAACTATTTGTTAATCATGCTGCGTGATACACAGTTTATTGTATTTGTTTGAATCCCATTGTAGAAGAGCGAAGAAAAGTTGAATGAATCAATTTTTATAGTACATTTTGACTAGTCATTTCTAGTTAGACTATAGATGAAATGGTGGTAGAAAATAAAAATTAATTTTTGGTACAAGCTTTTACTGCCGATTGTACTTTTCTGCATACCATCATCAAGTACTCATTGAGACGATTCTAACGAGCCCAAACTCGATGGGGTTGTGTCGTTTTATTGTGGAGTTCCTATGGCCACCTTCCAGCTCCAGCATCAGATCAGCTCCAAGTCATCATAATATTGCATTGTCATGCAATAAACATATGCTTGCAACATTTCAGCTCAATTGGATAACAGGAAGTGACTGAAAAATGGATTGCAAATTTTGACGGACAACTTAAATACATACTCGTACTTACATATTCACATACTTACATACGAACAGTGCAAGTTAATATAAAGCTTGTAAAAATACACAGAAACAAAGATTTCATTAAACAACAATTAACAAATAAACAAATATTAGGAGACAATCTTACGCGAATCGAAGCCATAGGAAGCTCATTAAGGCTTGTGTATGGATACTAGATGACGATATATTTAAATACTACATAGTATTTAAATACGTGGAATACATCCAAGCCACCGGAACAAAATATTCATGCTCATCACACAAATATTTGCCCTTACCGGGATCCGAACCCAAGACTTTCAGCTTCGCAGGCAGGGTCACTATCCACTGGGCTACACGGATGTAATAGTACATTACTTACCTAGGGCGGTTAAACAAAGAATGTCTCAGATCGCAGGTATTTGACGCCTGAGCCGAAGGCAAGGGCGATAAATATGCGCTCTGAGGCTTTCTTTATTACCGCCCGTGGTGAGTACAACATTTTACGTCTCTATCTGGCCAGGAAGTGGGGTTTTCCGCACGCATAGCGTGCGGTAATTCCTACTTTATGGCCAGGTATGACGTAAAATTTATTTATCTTATGAGCCATGACACTTTTGGACTACACCTAGGTACACATTGTCTCTGTGTACATGGAGCTCAGTAAAGTATCTACCTACTGAATTGAAATGTGTCACACAGACACAAGGTGCATGTATACGTATATCTACACACACACAATCATGGCTCTTTCGCGTTCGTAAGATGAACATAATTGTGTAAGTAATAGATCCCTATCTACAATGCACCGACTTCCAAAATATATCTATTACAACCAGAACCCCTATTAAGCAAACGATGATAAATCCCCCGATTTCCGCAAGCGCGTAATAACAAGAGAACCCTAATACAAGAATTCGTCAAGAGCATTAATACTCGTTTTGTGACGGACGGACAAAAAGGACGTTTAACGACACAAAGTTAAACTTCAAAAGCGGACAATGTCGGACATTCTGGATTGTATAATTTTGATGAGGGGTGGTATTAGCCTGGTCGTCGATATCGCATTGTTTCAATTGACTTTTGTTTGAATGAAATACAAATTTAGCATTTAACCTAATATTTAACGAACAATTGTTAACTAAAATGTGTTTTGTGACTATCTCGCTAACATAAATGATAAAGTGACAGATGAGGAAAAATTTTAACGGCATTTTACTAAACTAGGTTGGATAGACGTCTCTGAATAAGAATGTAATTGGGAAATATAACTAATGTACCTGGAAGGAATGCGACTTTCTACTGACACAAGTGTTTCCTAACACCTCCTAGGAGGCCTCAAAACTACCATCTAACCATGTTAAGTATTTGTTTGGAACCAAATACAAGGTTCCTAACTTTAACTAAGTACCTAAATTGTACATAGTCAGTGAATTAAAAAAAAAATGGTGTGTAAGTAGACATAACCAATGAGTTATCTACATGCTGAGATAATGTTTTACATGTAATATTATCTGTCACACAACATTTATGCTTTAACAGTAATGTCAGGTATATAAATTGTTGGGGTGCCCATATTACTTATAGGGCTATGTTTGAAATAAATAACAAATTAATGAAGAAATAACTATAGTATTCCATACCTATTATAAATAATAATAATAATAAATAAAGTTTTTTATTGACAGGCAATAACCCATAAATCCAAAATTGCATAAAAAGTAAACATTATTTCATTATAGATATATTATTTTTGTAGAACCAACTTCAAGTATTCTTACTTATCGACGTTATCGAAATCGGCCCCCAGATGCAGTATCGATTACAGACAAAATCGCATTTTCTGTATTCGCGTCTTGGATCGTGCATAAACAGACACGTTCGGACACGTTAGAAAAAGTCGACATGATCTGCCGTGTTAGATTCGTGTTCGAAATATTTGCGAACGAGGTTTTTCAACCAAATATCGAGTGGTTGCGGAATTTCGGCCACTTGTTCGGCTATTGTAAACGAACAAGTTTTCGAGTTTATTTAAAAATGATTCTGTTTTGCGATTCGACTGCCTGTTTCATAACGAAACCACGAAATACTTGAAAAAGTAAATAAATATACATGTGGCTGTAAACCTGACTGAAAATGGTGTAGGCGACTAAGTATTATTAATTTTTTCACCTAACTAACTACATAGGAACCTATAAGGTAAAAAAAAAAATATTTTTGAAGTTGACTTTACGTAGGCAATATTTAAGACATAAGAGACAAGACATTTATTTATTTAGCAGAATCGTTTACATATATATTTATAAGTACCAGTCCCTGCACTAGGCTTTTCCTGTATCGCAGAGGGGTAATCACGTAACGCATTGTACGCGCGTCTGACAGTAAAATCACAATCTAACTGTCATTTTTCCATATAAAATTGACATTTAGACCTTACAGACGCGCGTAAGAAAAGTTACGTGATCGACCCACTGGAGACATTTACATTGCATGGATTCAAAATATTACAATCAATTGAAACGATGATTGTCACTCAACATGTCAACTACCTACCTGAGAACGTATCTCAAGAAAAAGTGTTATCACTTGTCATTTAAGTATGTACGAGTAGGTACTAAATATAATTAAATACCTACCTCAAAGTTTTTTTCCAATACCCTAATACTTCAGACGTTATTCTTTCATCTTTATTTCATATTCTCTTTTTTCAACTTGCCAATATTGAAAAGGGCCACAATGGCATTTTATGAAAAGTCGCTGGAATAATTTATTCTAAGAGAGAAAATATATACCTAGTAAGGTGATTAAAAATACATGTTTAGAATTATGTTTAAGTATTTAAAATTTCATTCGGAGTGGATTAAGAGACTGTAGTTAAAATTTCAAGTGGAGATGAGAAAATGTCTCTACGTGAAATACCAGTAGGCACTGATAAATACGAGTACTTATATAACAATTATGTTAGTTACCGAGAAGACATTGCACATAAATAAAAGGTGAGAAATTCTCACCTATAAAGTGTTTTCCAAGTGAAAAACAGAGACAGTGGCACCTGACTTGAAACACATATAATTTAATTGTTTACAAATGTTGAAACTAATTAGAATTCCTTAACATTTATTACAATAAATCGCGATACAGCTTCTGGTTTTTATTTCCACTACTTGATCTCATTTACTTCTTAAAGCTCCTATACCGTTCAAGCTGTTTCTTCAAAATTGGGTTCTACCACATATCGTGTAAGGTTAATTTTTACATGCAGTTTTAAATTTATATCAGGGGTCTACAACGTAGCTAGGAGACATGTATCGCGATGCGAGAGTCGTGTCCAACAAGACGTAACTTTTCACGATTATGGGTATACGTGATTAGAGTAGCGATTTGTCGAGCGCTCGATAAATATCGATATAAAAGTTTATCGACGCTTTGATGATAGGAGTTTTGAAGTCGATTGAAGTGAAATAGGGAACTTGCATGTTTTTATTTTATTACGAAATTCTAAAGTATAATCCAGCATTAAAACAACTGTAGCATTAAAACTTTCTTATGGTTTTTCTGATCTGCACGCGCCGGCACCCCCCGAAAACGCACGGGCTTATTTTGTCATTAATTTGCAATTATGTCCACAAAATGTGCGTTTAAGTCTATACTTGTTATATAAAATATCATTTCTAATTCAATATTCTGTGTAACTGTTATGTTATTTTATCGAAATATTCTATATTTTTTTCGTCATTTAAACGTGAGATAAAACTAATACAATAGTTTTTTTTTCTTTTGCATGATATCGCTACGTATATCCGCATCGATTGAGTGCAATTTATTCGAACTTAAAGACACATGCAAGATCCCCATTGGCACAGGTATGGCCAACTTGTTCCCAAGTTGAGGTGCTATTGGTTTAGTCGGCACCTTTCAACTTCTGAATTACTTAGGAGTTCTCTAGTTAGGGCATTCACGATGCAGTGAATTGGTTAAGAAACTTTTTACTTACGGACACTCCTATAGTCCTAATTATCCAATGCTTTCAAGAGTTTCAAGTCGATGCTGCAATTTTTAAATGAAGCCAAAGAAAATTTTAATTAAAAGTGGTTGGAGCGAAGTTAACTTCGATCGAAAGTTATGGAATCACTTGCTTTTTACTGCCTGCAGTTTTAATACAAACGCGTATTGTACCTTTTTATTAGTTTTATCTTGCTATTAGGTTGTGTCAAGTTTGATAAATCTAATGATTAAATACTCTTCGCTTATACAGCCTCTCACAGACTGGCGCGGCCTGGCCGCGGCGGACAACAGAAAACTTGTCATTAGCTGTCAAATTTACTATGGTCCGCCACCGCAGGCCGCGCCAGTGTGATGCAGGCTTAAGGCGCTATAGGTTCAGCGAAGTGAAGCGAACATAGTTTTTGAAACAATATAATGCGTCTGTTTATAATAATATGGTTTCAAAAAAATACGAATAGTAATCTTGAGGCTTTTCTGCAGGGAAATCAGTGATTCGAAAATCACGAACATAGGTCTAAAACATATTAAAATTCACTTAAAACATTCGTAGCAAATTATGCACAATAGCTAAACATATTAACATTGTTTCTTAAAATCGGCAATATCATGTTTGAGGGAACTCAGTGATTACTTTTTATATTTATTTAAACGCACAAAAAATTAAAATTAAAAAACATGATATCCGCGCTTCCAAACACGCACTTCCATCTCGCTCACGCTTATGCTCAGCGAGAGGTAGAGAAGACCATGATACTATAGCGCCTTAATGATTAAAACTATATGTGAATTACAGTTCCTGTCAATGTCACCATTGCTATTTCTTGTATACGTTTAAAAAAAATAGGTAACTCACCTTTTCAAAATGCAAAGAGTTCAATTATCATAGTGGACGTAGGTATATGTGGGCCATGTAGTGAAATGAAATTAATTATGACGGAAATTGTCATACTCGGTCGATATAGCAGATACTGATAACAGTGATAACTTATACTTAGCAAGCAAAAACAGATCTTAAGGTGGTCAACATTTTCATTCAGCGACTGTACAATCACCCAGTCAACTGTAAAATACAACACCAAAATATAGGTATTGTTAATACTAGTGGCTCCGTAAGCTGAAAAAAAAGTGAGCCTGTCTTAAAAAAAATACAATTAAAAAAAATATAACCAACGAACCTGCTCTCAAAATTTCACGAGAATCGGTTAAGAAATGTGACCTGTAGGAGTACAGCGGGACAGCCTGACAGCGGGACAGACACTGGACACCGGACAAACGGTTTTCGGCCCAAGCTGAAACATATTCGCTTTGCTCGCTCGTTCGATAAAATGTTGTGGATACAATTGATAACTTAATTCTGAAAAAAATTAAAACCCAAAGGCACCTCGCGATCATTTGATAAAAACCAGCGTTTCTCACATTTCACCCGGTAAAAGCGACCGCTTGGTTATTGCGGAGCGCGATACAGATAAGGAGATAAAAGGTTTTCCCTATCGGTCTTTATGACATTGGCATGAGATTGAATTTCACCTGTTTTTTTTACAATATTTGTATAAACCTATGTTAAAGCAATGACGCGTAGTTGCAATATCCAATAGGCAACCGGATGGCTCGCGGTATTTGACCTCTTGAAGTGTCGTGGAACCGCCCTGTGCAAGCGGAACTGAGCCAACTTAGAATGGAACGAAAATAGGAAAATGTATGAGAGAGAAAATTGTCATGAGGCAGTCGATTGAAACAGTGGTTGCCTGAAAGTGTGTGCGCTGTTTAGATAATGAAACTAGACCTCGGATTACGCTTAGTTACTACGAATCGCGGCGTCAAGATATATTTGTGGGGTGAACGGTGAGATGAGGTTAAAACAAGTTACAGTATAGCGGGAAAGGACACGTTTCATTTGTTAACATATTAGGGCCAGAAAACAGAATTAAGCCTGTAGTGGCCACTGGCCAGCCTTCGATTGGGTTTCGATTTCCGGGGACCGAATGGAGTAAGAACTTACCGATATAAGGTAAACGTCCGAGTGCTCGACGCTGTACGAGTATATGGCAGGAGCACTCTATGTCAAAGTGACATGGCTTAAATTTGTATAAATAAAAATCCTGTCAGTTCGAATTTAACCCATATTGCTTTGACATAAAGTGCCCATGCTATATACTAGTACCGCGTCGAGCACTAGGACGTTTACCTTATCTTAAAATAAAATAATAATGTAAATGAATATCCATTAAAATGATTATAAAACCGTTTGTTTAAACATGAGGCTTGTTTACGAACCGGCCACACACAGGCCCGCAAAAACGACGTTAGCGCGTGTGAGGTGGTTTATGATGAGTCCTCGTTAGTAGATAAAACGAGTTTGCGGGAAAAAGCTAGTTTTTAAACTCTTATAAATACCGCTTATACCGACGCTCCACGCAGAATTTTCGCTGACACCTTCCTACGGCGTCAGGGTTTCGCGTAACTTTCCGAACGCGCGCTAGGCCATAACGACCGTCATGTGATGAATGTGACACTGCTAGTTGATTTTCTTTTAGGTTCCTTCTTCAGGCTTATATTTATGTAGTGAGTTTATGCTAAAACTAGTGTTTGTATTGATGCTCCACGCAACGTTTTCGTTGTCTGTCTCGGTGTTTCACAGCGGCGGGGTATGAGGGTAATCGCGTAACTTTCCGAACGCGCGGACATATCAACCGTTATTTAATGAATGCAAAACTGCTACGTTGATGTGCCATTAGAATCTTTATTCAGCCTAATATTTCTGTTAGAAATGGGTTCATGCTGAAACTAGTTTTTAAATGCTTAAGCCGTCGCTCCAGGCAGCGTTTTCACTGACGACTTCCCATAGCGGCAAGATATGAGGGTAATCGCGTAACTTTCCGAACGCGCGGACATATCAACCGTTATTTAATGAATGCAAAACTGCTACGTTGATGTGCCATTAGAATCTTTATTCAGCCTAATATTTCTGTTAGAAATGGGTTCATGCTGAAACTAGTTTTTAAATGCTTAAGCCGTCGCTCCAGGCAGCGTTTTCACTGACGACTTCCCATAGCGGCAGGATATGAGGGTAATCGCGTAACTTTCCGAACGCGCGGACATATCAACCGTTATTTAATGAATGCAAAACTGCTACGTTGATGTGCCATTAGAATCTTTATTCAGCCTAATATTTCTGTTAGAAATGGGTTCATGCTGAAACTAGTTTTTAAATGCTTAAGCCGTCGCTCCAGGCAGCGTTTTCACTGACGACTTCCCATAGCGGCAGGATATGAGGGTAATCGCGTAACTTTCCGAACGCGCGGACAGTATATCAATCAACCTCATTTGTTGAATGCGAAACTGCTTAACCCAATGCCAGATAAGATTAGAAAAATCGTGCGTTAATCGTCATGCTATTTTCAGAAAAACCATTTTGAAACGCAATCACATTATCCTACTAATAATATGTAACTTTTTTGTATAACGCAGTTACGCTGCTAACGATATTTATAAACTTCAAATTAAAGGAAAAATTGAAAAAATCAGACTGGAGGGAGGCTTAGCATTATAATCTTAAATATTAAAGATTTAGCTAAGTAAGCAACATATTGATGTACTTATGTAACTTTTTTTTACTAAGATTTAAATTAGGATGCATCACGAACATGTGGAATCGACTTAGTAGTCTATGTTTATGTTCAACAGACAATGTCCTCAGATTCAGCAATGTGATCATCACTGTATGTTTATTAGAGAATACCTTATGCGAATTTATTGACTACGGCGCATTTTGTTTCATAGAAGTTGTAGGTATTTACGTAAAAAAAAGTGCTGAACATGATTTCCATACGACTTTATTTTATGAAATTAAAAATTATGCAGCTTCAGGTGTATCTATAGGTGCTTTAGCTCCTGATAATAATTACTTAGAAGGATGTAGAATACCCACATTCGTTTTTCAATTGTGTAATGTTAGTGCCTACCTTTGGTTGTGTATGTAGTTACCCGCAGTCGTATTTTCAAAAGCATTTTTTTTTGCTTCGACCAAGCGTCCTTTTACCTTGTTAAGGTTGGATGTTAATTAATTTCGAAAGCAGCACACACTTTTAATCAGTAGATATATTTCTGCTTCGCAAATATGTCACCGCTTGAAACTCGGAGATTGACAGGTAATAAAATGGATAAAAACCAATATGCACTTGACTCCAGCTGTCACCCCACTGCGCTGCGAGGGAGGTCCTTTTTGGTCGAAATCAATAAATCGAAGCCGAAATTTATTCGACCTTTTATTTTATTCGGACAATTAATTGAAGATATCGCTCACAACGAAATCATTCGCGTTTGACGGGAGCTATGGCAATTATATGATTTTTTCGCGCAACCAACTTACATTTGCTGTTACTAATCTACTGTTCAACCCTTTTTCGACTTTACGAACGACTACCTTAAGGCTCAAATTGGAGGTGGCTTATTTTAGTCTATGAAAGTGTTAACGTGGTTTTTTGGGCAAAAAGCGAGCCGATTGGTTTTTGTTTAGATCGGCGAGACCACACAGGCCGTGTCTTGCCTGGAGATCCAATAAAAATACCTAGTTTGAAAGGCCGATTGTCTTACTTACTGTCGGAAATTTATTATTTTGACCGGCCATTCCCACCGGCTTGCCTAGAATTTATTTTTAGGCAAGCCTAATAGTTATATCAGCCATCTTCGTAACTAATCAACCTACCTTAGAGGTGAAAAAATAACAATAATGTATATGGGCAGAGGGTATGGAGTTGTATCCTACCTGCAATATTAAATAGATTTTCGGATGAGCTGATACGTAATATTGATGGTAAAACGTGTAGTAAAACACGTTCAATAGTCAAAGGACATATGTTAAAAGTAGGCCTTAAACAATAAATGTACTTATCCTATTGTAAAAAATAACAAGAATAACATAATATAGCTACCTATTTAATTAAGACTAACTAGTTATAAGGCAGGCTCCTTAACTCAAAAAATCTTTTAAATTTAAGATTAGTAGTTAAGATTGTAATAACCCTTAAGTAATTTTTTATTGAAATAAACAGTTCAAATTTTAATATATTTTTTTTTTTTATAATATACCTACTAACTCTTTATTTTTTTTTGTTCCGGGTTGCCCATCGAAAATTTTCACGCGCCGCCACTGGTAAAAAGGTATATCTTTCAGCAAAAAACCCGTGTGGGATATTTTTTAACTGAAATTGAATGAGCTAACGTATTGCAATTATACAATAAATAAATAAAAAACATGAAATATGCAATAAGCCATATTTGCACTGTTGGACTTCTCATTAACGAGAAATCGGATGAGCTCAGGGTTCCCAGTGTCTCAGCATTCATGCTGTTTCGTATAAACTTACTGGGTACTGACCCAGGACTGGTGCAGTTCAATTGTCATAAAAACTTTTCGCATAATTTCATGCAGCATATGTTCCTAACGCATAATAAACGATTGCCGTAAATAAACACGTTTGTTTTTGTGAAATAGAAAATTATGACCACTGATCATTATGCGTCTTGAAATGATAGTCCAGGCAATGAACTGACAACGTGTATGGAAAAAATGTCAAATTTGGAAATCATTTATAATAGCAGATTTTTTCTTTGTAATGGATATATTATCAATTAAATAGTTATCTAGGGACGAAATCCAACAAAATTTCAAACATCAATAAGATGATAACTTAACTAGCTTCTGAAACGTTAGGAAAAATATTAATAAATGGTTTTATCTTTATTTTGGTTCATTTACATTTGCTCTATAATATTCAAGATAAATAATTAAAAAAAAAACAATTCATGCTTTATTTAAATCTATATAAATACTTCCAGATGGAAAGTTTGTTGGATTCTTGATTAGAGCATCTTAGAATAATGTTTTAAAATAATGTAAAGAAAAAAAAACGCTATTATAAATTAATGATTTTCAAAACCGTATTTTGCCTGGAGTATGATGCTTATTGTTATTGTTTAGAAGACCGGTTAGCCTAGTGGGTAGGTTTGCCTTTGAAGTTGAAGGTCCTGGATTCGAGTCCCAGTAAGGGCAAATATTTGTATGATGAGCATGAATATTTTGTTTCTGAGTCTCTATCTATTAAATGTATCGTCTTCTTGTACCCATAACACAAGCCTTGTTGAGCTTACTATGGGACTAGTCCAGTTTGTGTAAGATTGTACCTTTTTATTTACTTTTATTTATTTTATTTGTATTATGCAACTTAATCACACGAGTTGAAATTATAAAGATCGCTTTTATGCTAAATGAAATTACCTACGTATATATTAGTTTTAACTTAACTTTAGAAGCTAAGCATGCCTTTGTGGGTAGCTCAAACGGGGGATAAAGCTCTACGAATACTAGACCAATCAAATTAGCTTACCCTGGACATAATTCGTAAACTCGTTGTTTTTATTGTTTTATCGGATTTTACTATTCAGTATCAAATATTAATGAAATATATTAAGTAAAAAATCCGCGATCGTAACCGTAGTTAAAAAAAACACGAGTTAACGTACACTACCTAACTTTTTCCTAAAAGTAAAAAAGGTAACCAAGTACCTTGTTAGTATAACTTTGAGGTGCATTCAAATTCGATCACTTAATAGCAAAATTAAACTGATATCAAATTCGCATATACGTTTTTTTTCACAGTTTTCCTCTGATCTCATTATCTAGACAAGCCAAAATGGTAACTATGATGTTTTTATCTGTTTAAGGTATATTGCGTCTTTTTAGACATTTAAGACAATAATTAAACATTTATTTTTAACGTTTTAATAATAATGTATATCTCAGTAATTATAAATAGTAACTATGAATTTTTTGTTTACTAATAGCCTTTTGTGTACGATAATCATGTTTTCATCAAAATTAAGCATGTTAATTTCACGCTTAAGAAATTGAAAATTTAATTGAAAATACTCGCGACCTTGTCGTGGAGTCAGATGCATGCGGTGGGTGCGAGGCGGGGAGAGAGTGGGGCGCCAGCGGGCGAGCGCACGGCGAACCCGTCTTAACGAGTTTATTTCAATTACGTGTTTTGCACCGACCGCGCCGTGTACAAATAAAACAAATATAACGGAATATCCTAATTGTAGGATTTTAGCTCTTATGAAAAATCACAGTTTGTCCCTTACGCCCTTTGAAAACTCTGGTCCAAAGGGCGTAAGGAACGATTGATTTGCTTTTATCATCGAAAACATAAGTAAACTCTTAACTGTTAAGTAAATGAAAGAGATGATGCCATGATCGTGGTTAGCATAAAAAAAAAACCGGTCAAGTGCGAGTCAGACTCGCACACCGAGGGTTCCGGACCACCCCGTACAATAGAAACAGGTCGACTATAAACTGACACTCACTAAGTATGTATTTACATACTTAGTGCGTGTCAGTTTATACTGGACATCAAATTTTCAGTGATGTAACTAAAAATTTACGGTTTTCACAATTTTTCCTTTATTTGTGCTATAAATACTTCGTACCAAATTTCAAGATTCAGAGTTCACGGGATATGGGCATGGGCATTTCGTCCCTTACGCCCTTTGAGCCTACGGTAGTCGATATCCTTATTGGCAAAATTGAGCCGACACAGTTGGCCAGAACGCCAAAAAAAAAGAGAAGATATGCTTATCCACCCAGAGATGGGATAAATTTATTCGAATACGAATAACGTTTAAGAATAAATAGGATTATTCGCGAATGACGAATAAATATTTCGAATAATTATTCGCCAATATTTATTCGCATATAACTTCTTAATTCGAATAATCATTCGTAATGCTTTTCGGGAATAATATTTTGAACGAATATTGTAGGAATGCTTTTTAATAGAATATATCTGAAAAACGTAATATTTTCCTACAGACAGAACAGTGATACCTAGTTTCTAAATTTGTTAGAAAAAGGTTACCGCTTCATCAAGGGTACCAAGTAACATCGCCGTGCATGGTGAAACGGATATTAATTGTAATTATTTCACCTGTTTTATTTTTACTATTTCGGCTTTACCACGGGTGAAAAAAAAACCGGTCAAGTGCGAGTCAGACTCGCGCACCGAGGGTTCCGGACCACCCCGTACAATAAAACCAAGTCCACTATAAACTGACACTCACTAAGTATGTATTCACATACTTAGTACGTGTCAGTATATACTGGACATTAAATTTTCAGTGATGTAACTAAAAATTTACGGTTTTCGCTATCTTTCCTTTATCTGTGCTATAGGGCGTTGCTTCGCACCAAATCTCAAGTTTCTGAGTTCACGGGAAGTAGGTTTTGATTCCTTTGCGGGTTTCGAAAACTTGCGGAAATTTGCGGCATAAACGGCTGTATCTTTTGATTGTGTTGGCTTAGAAGTTTGATTTTTTCACAGCTCCAAGAGACAGTAAACCTGAGTATTTGATATAAATTTCAGCTTAATTCATTTATTTGTTGCAGTATGGGTCTCACAAGATGTTACATATAAATACAGTTCCAGCATAACCCGGTTAGGGCACAGCAACATTAATATAAAAAAAATATTAATTCTAAAATAATGCATGCACACACTATGTACAGGAATTCAAACTTTAAATGATTGATACCTCCCACACGTTCCTGAGAAAAAGGGTATTGACAGACGGACGGACGGACAACAAAGTGATCCTATAAGGGTTCCGTTTTTCCATTTCGAGGCACGGAACCCTAAAAACACACAGATCAGAATATAACATGATAAAGTACATACAATGTACAATTACAGGTATATAGTTGAACAATCTAACATGCGTAATCGCCTCTAATAACATACATTGATCCAATTACAATTTCCATAAATTACGTCATTTCAAAACTGGGGGGGGGGGGGGGGGTCTATTGGATGACGGTATTCATTTTATGAGGCGGGTAGTGTCCATTTAGGAATTAACAGGATGATGATATGAGGGGGGGGTCAAGCATTGACAAAAGACAACCGGCTTAGTCCTGAGTCATGGATGTTTTCTGTGTATTTAAGTATTTATTTATCTATATAAGTATGTTTATCGTTCGTCTAGTACCCATAATACAAGCTTTGCTTAGTTTGGGACTAAGCCGATTTGTGTAAGATTGTAAAAGAAAAAAAAACTGGTTTTTAGTATTTGTTGTTATAGCGGCAACAGAAATACATCATCTGTGAAAATTTCAGCTGTGTTACTATCACTGTTGTTGAGACACAGCCTGGTGACAGACAGACAGACAGACAGACTGACAGACTGACAGACAGACAGACAGACGGACAGCAGAGTCTTAGTAATAGTGTCCCGTTTTACTCCTTGAGTACGGAACCCTGAAAAAACAATGGTTCAGTTTCAATTGTTTTTTCGAGTTGTTGAGTCGCCGCTGAAGATGGAATTGTCCCGTAAAAAAATATTACGACTTTCAAAGTGGATTAACACAAAAACAATGTGGAGACCGGATGATTGCTGCTTTTAGTAATGAAACACCTTCAAAGACGACAATATACAGGTGGTATTCAGAATTTAAACGTGGCCGAGTATCCCTCACGGACGACGCGCGTGAAGGTCGACGAAAATCGGCAGTTATGCAAGAAAACGTCCACCTTATGAGTCAGCTGATAAAAGAAGACAGGCATGTGACATATCGGAAAATTCAGGAGTCTTTGCGGATTGGAATGAGTCAGATACAAATTATTTTACAGGAAGAATTAGGCGTGCGAAAGTTGTTTTCCCGTTGGATCCCGCACTTATTGTCTGACGAGCAGAAAACGACTCGTGTCAATTGGTGCCGCAAAACATTGAATAAATTCAACGGAGGAAGCTCAAATGCAGTTTTTAGTGTCGTATCAGGTGACGAGTCGTACGCATATGAGCCTGAAACTCAAAACCAATCTCGAGTATGGGGTAACGAAGACGAGCTTCAAGCCAACAAAAGTTATTCGCTCTCGCAGCAAGGCCAAGAAGATGGTGACTATGTTTGTCTCCAAATCGGGTCACGTGGCTACTATTCCACTTGAAGATCGTAGAACGGTCAAAGCCGATTGGTACACCAGTATTTGTTTGCCGATTGTCTTTGCTGAACTTAGGAAAAAAGGCCTAGTCGCCGCATCATCCTTCACCACGACAATGCCAGCCCTCACACCGCTCGTAAAACAAATGAGTACCTGGAAGGTGAAAAAGTCCAACTACTGGACCATCCTCCATACAGCCCTGACCTAAGTCCCAACGACTTTTTCACATTCCCCAAAATCAAGGATAAGTTGCGTGGTGGGCGCGGTGTTTCGGCGGCCGGCAGAAGCAGTGGAGGCTTTTAAAAATTTTATTGACTGGTTTGAACGCATGGAAAAGTGCATAAAATATAAAAGAGAATACTTTGAAAAACAATAAAAATACTTAAATCAATGTAACTGCATATTTTTTATATTCCCGAAACTTTCAGTTTGACCCTCGTAGTGACCCTGCCTGCGTAGCCGGAGGTCCCGGGTTCGAATCCCGGTAAGGGCATTTATTTGTGTGATGAGCACAAATATGTGCTCATGAGTCATGGATGTTTTCTATGTATTTATGTATTTATTTATCTATATAAGTATGTTTATCGTCGTCTAGTACCCATAGTAGTTTGCTTAGTTTGGGACTAAATCGATTTTTGTAAGATTGTATAAGAAAAAAAAAGAAAAAAAAATCTGTTTTTTAGTATTTGTTGTTATAGCGGCAACAGAAATACATCACCTGTGAACATTTCAACTGTCTACCTATCACGGTTCGTGAGATACAGCCTGGTGACAGACGGACAGACAGACAGACAGACTGACGGACAGCGGAATCGTCCCGTTTTACTCTTTGAGTACGGAACCCTAAAAACGATGACGTAATATATGGACAATCCCACACACATGACATATTGAAACAAACCTGTTAAATGCCCCATGAAGCGACTCATTTAACTCACAAAAATATTGTTAATTAGTAGAAAAGGGTATTAATACTTGAAAATAGGTACACTTGTAGTGATCATGTTAAATTCGTGTACGTGTTACAACGAGCAACCGCATCCTTAAATATTATTCGTGGATTTATTGGAATGAAATGAGAATAAATCATTCGTCATTCGAAAGTGTAGACGAATAAATTATTCGCGAATAAATGTTTATTCGAATAAGAATCATTCCAACAATGCCCCTTTCTGCACCCACACAAGTAACATATTTTATTTAAATAATTCTATACAGAAGACTGAGCGCTTATAAATAGGTAATCGACATTCCACGACAATTATGTCTCATGCTGAACAATTTAGTTATTATCGATCTAATGAACACAATATTTCAATAAATCTCCACCATAGCCGAACCGTGGTAAACGCCACGTTCGTCTTTATAAACGTTTGACAATCATTGACCTATCCATAATAAATGAAGGCCGAAACGCAATGACAGCGGTGGCGAAGCGGCGGCGCGGCGCAGTGTAGAGGTGGTACCGGCTGTAATGTTCGATCTAATAAAGCCGGGAAAAAGCGTTCGGATCCTTTCAAATTAGCTCGAACATTACAAGTACCGCCTCCGCGCCACCCCGCGCCGCTTCGCCACAGCTGTCAGTGCGTTTCGGCCTTGAATGCCTCCGACTCGCGTCAGCACGGTCGGTAGTTGAGACGCAAAGCAATGACGGCCTTATTCTGCAAGAGATAAGGTTCATATTAAAACTTTAGTACGAAAAAATATGAATTAATTAATAATCGTGGATATTTTTTGTTTAATTTGTTTCTTATAGTACTAATAATATGTTGACAGCATAAATCAAACACTTTCCAAGTAGTTATGTATTTTGGTTTTCCAAAAACTAACAATATTTGTGATTTTAGAACTCCGCAAAGAGAATCTGTTTAATTTTTAATAATTTATCAACACACATAATATACTATTCAGAATAATTTGTTAAATTGCAGTTATCTATAATTTCTGGTAAGATAATCCAGAAAATGTGTAACTTACTGAACTTTCTTTATTATTGATAGTCCCGGTTAATTAATTAGATTAATTTTGATTTCTTTAACTGGAATGCAAGCGTCATATCATAATAGAGGCACTTTTACAAAGTTACATATTATGATGCACTTATGAAATCAGAATTTGTTAAAAATTGAGATTTTTGCTTTTTTTACAATGACGCGGAACCCTAAAATGTTTAATTCTTTTTATTTTAACTATAACTAACAATACTTTACATCATAGAAAAAGAAAATTACAGTTATCGAATTATGTCCGGGTTTAGCTAATTTGATTGGTCTATACACCTATATTTGCATTGCGCTTGTCACATGTTTAATATTAGTCAGTTTGTACTTGCAATTCAACAGACATATCAGTGACCGCAACTGATGACTAATAGAAACTACATTCCATAGTTTATTGTGTAAGGAGATGCCAAAATATGCGGCTGACGCAGCTAAATTTCTTCTATTCGGTTCATCTATTTCTTATCCCAGTCGCATTTTAGTTGGTTTAGATTAAGGTCGCTTTCGCATTTGTTGGGGCGGAATCTGTATGCGGTATTTTATACTTTTACTGAGAGCATACTATCTGTTGCGTGTTCTTGTCTATTGCGTGGAAGCGGGACGGTAAACATGCAGTACCTACACATGACATTGAAACGTGGTCGCTTACTATGGGCCTCATAAGAAGGCTCGAAGTCACCCAAAGGGCAATGGAGAGGGCTATGCTGGGAGTTTCTCTCCCAGAAATGAGGCTATCCGCAGCAGAACTAAGGTAACTGATATAGCCCTCCGAATCGCTGAACTTATGTGGGAGTGCGCGGGGCACTCTTCACGCAGAACCGATGGCCGATGGGGCGGAAAGGTTCTCGAGTGGCGACCAGAAGACGCAGAAGGTGGACTGATAAAGGTTGTTGGTGGTAAATGTTGAGGAAGTCTGCTGGATGCGGGTGGCGCTTGATCGATCACTAGGGCACTCTTTGGGGGAGGCATATGTCCTGCGGTAGACGTGTTTCAGCTGATATGATGATGATGGTAACACGTGCAGTACCTACCGCATTCGTACCGCCCCCCGCTGCTGCGCATACTGCGCCATCAAGAACCACTCATTTAAATGTAGTGGCGTAATAAAGAATTTGTCCTGATTTACAAAGACAGCTGAAGGAAACTATTCTTTTTTAATTGAACTATATCATACTCATACTCTTACCAACTGGCAGTTTACTGACTGGCGTTACGTTTATAGCTCTTCGTGCGTGAAATTGAGAACGTCAAACATTGAAATCCAATTGAAATGCACATTGTAAGACGCAAATTGGCCCCCAGATCGAGATCTTAAACAATCCTTGTATTACTAAGAAATGACCACACTGGTAAACAAGATCTCAATTTGCGAATATTAATATCGTACTTAATTCGGAGAAAGTTGGACAATAGAATTAATGAAGCTGCGAAACACAAGGCTTCGAACGGTTGGCGTTAAAAATAAATATGTCTACATTTTGGACCTTGTTCCTTCGTAAAAAGGCGAAAAGTGTATACATATATTTGATGTCGATTGAATAAGATTGCGATTTCATAGCAGCAAAGTTTTATTTACCTTGTGCCGCCTAATGTGCACCAGCGTGTACCTTAAAGCGCTTACGGAGCCGAAAGTGGACTCTAGACTAATTTATAATGGCGTCCAAGCACTAAACAGACTTGGAAGGCACAATAAGGTGCAACTAGTTTGGATACCAGGGCACAAGGGCTTCATCGGCAACGAAAGAGCAGATGAGCTTGCAAGAGGGGGCTCTACAAATCACTTTGTAGGTCCAGAACCATTTGTGGGACTCTCGCAGGGGACCATAATATCGGCCTTTAAAGCCTACGCCAAAACCAAACACCAACACGAGTGGAGGAATGAGGCTGGCTTAAGGCACTCTAAGCTCTTCATAGAAGGAGTGGACTCGGGCTGGACCAGAAAACTCTGGAAATCCAGTAGGAAGCAACTCAGAATTATATCTGGGGTGTTCACAGGTCTCTTCGGGGTCAAGGATCTCTTGGCCAAGATGGGACTATCTGATAGTTTTGACTGTAGAATGTGTGGCGAGGAGGACGAGACTATGGAACACTTATTGTGTGAATGTCATGCCCTTGCCAGACAAAGAATGAACTACTTTGGTAACGGTTACCCGCAACCAAAGGAATTCAAGGTGCTCCCGGCGAACTGCATCATCCGCTTTGTGGAAATGATGGAGCAAGCCTGGGAGCAGGTATAAAAGAGAGGGCAAATGCACAAAAGATCCCACTGGGTCGAAGTGCATCCGAAAGGGCCCTCACCTAGATAAGATAAGATAAGATAAGATAAGATAAGACCTTAGGCGCCTACATTAGATTTCAATGGAATTTGGACCTTTCATAACATATTTAAGGTAGTATAGGTATTTCTTTTGTTTCATTCAATTCTAGAACGTAGCAAGGTCAAATCTATTTCCTAAATAACTTGATTCGAAATTCATTGATGAAATTCTATGTTTTTTTTATTGACACGTGTAAGAGCGCGACATTCTTACAACCCTGCTAGATTTTGCCCTCGAATTCATCCTCTAATGAGCGGAGGTTTGAAAAAAAGATTTTAGTACGTGTAAAGTTAGTAAATTAACCAGTATACGGCTAAATGAAGATGCTGTTTCAACCAGGCTTGTTGCCAAAAATGATTCAGCTTTACGGGGCACATTCGGATAGATACCACACGAGAGTTTCTGACTGTTATTTATTTAGTTGAAATATTTAATTGCCTTGTCTTGCGATTCTTCTGGAGACACACGTGTCCATAGGCTACGGTACCTGCTTAAGATGCTGATAAGACCTAATTTGTTGAAATTGATATTATTTAAGCAGTTTTTTTAAGAAAATCAAAAAAATATAAGTTAATATTCATCATATTTCCAAGACCGTAGACGGACTCGAAACATAATTGGACGAAATCGGCTCGATAGAAAATAATTGCAAAGATTGGTCTTAAAATCGTCTTAAACGGTTCTAAACCTTATTTTTTTGACGTATGGGTCTGCAATTAAAAACATGAAGTTCACATATTCATACCTAAACCGCTAACGAGCCTTAATTCAAAAATTATCCACACTTTTTTTATTTTAATATTTATTCATTATTTTCCTCTAAAACCTGGCCGCCCAAGTAACACTCGCTCTCGTTTACTCCGATACAAATAGACAGTTTGCGCGTTTTTGGTGTTGACAGCGCCTTAACATCAGGCAGGCCGTAAGCTTGTTTACCAACTTATGTAGTTCTATAAAAAAAAAGTTTATTGAGAGCTGTTCAGAAAACCGCTCATTATTAAATGCGACTGCACAGAGTTCACATTCACACTCTCTGAATAGATACGTCTATTTTTCGGCACTTGCGGTACTAATTTAATTTGTGCATTCAGTAGGTATGTAAATTTCAGCACCGGCTGCTGTGCCGAGGAGCGTTAATTACTCGTCTTTGTCAAACGCTACTGTCGACGCGCGACAGAGCATAATTTACACGGTAAAGGCCAAATGTTCATCATGGCTCAGTTAGGAGGAGAGTAGATAATAATTCTCAGCTAAATCAGTAATAGAATATCATGTGCTATGATGAGTATTTTTGGCATTGTACTACTTACATAGGTTCAATCTAAAATTTCAAATAATTTAATTTTTCAACTTCAGCTGCCCACTGGAAACACCGTAACATGTTTCAGGTACAGTGCCTGCGTTTCCTATACCTAATTTTTATTTTAAATCTCTGAACCAATATTATTTAAATTTTTAGTGTCATTTTGCTGTTTTGATAAAACGACTCGTTAATATTTATCCACGTTCGCGAATTGATATTTTATTATTGTTATTATATTATTTACTAAAACTGTCTTTACAAAGGAGTATCACAATATATCACTCCCAATTTTTTAGTTTGACTGTGGAGTCGGATTTTATTAGTCCTAAAAAAAATCTTAATAGCTAGTATTACATAGTACCTAACTGTACCTATACTTAAATATGATCGCGATTAACTCACGGAAGATCCGTAAATGCTAAAGTATTCTAGATATATTTTGTTTAGATTAACCTAGGTGCATATGCATATGCCTTACTTACAATACTGTCACTTACTGTCCGTGAAAGTCAAAAAGTACTGTCATGTTCTCAATTTTTTTTCACTTTACAATGAATAAAGTTTAACGTATCAATTTGACCACAAAAAAAAGTGTATTTACATAATTAGTTCATACTATTTTGACATTCAACCTAAGATAGTTCTCATTTCAGTATGGTCGTCTCTGGCCTCATACTATATCTGAACATGCCACCCGAACTATTACTTAAGGCAAGACTCATGTCAACAAAGTATTTCTGATTTATCGGTCTGTTTCACCGTTTTTCTCGCGTCCAGTAACTCTGGCGGTGTTGTATACATCATGCTGTCTCATTAAGACGTTATTGGTTTAAATACAAAAACAAAACGTATTGTGTGTGTTTTTGCGAATTTATGATGAACTCGAAAGTGGTTTAGGATGGTGAGGGCTACAAAAGGAGTGGTTTCATGAAGAAGAATTTTAAACTATGCCATTGGGCATAGAACCGTGTCTAATTGACATTATAAGTCAAATTGTATACTCCTTCGGGTTCGGCTTATATCATTATTTTGGCATAAGGACGTGTTAAAAACAGCGTCTCAGACGATTTCGTTTTTGTGGACCACTAGATGGCGCTGTCACTAGTATAAACTAGATAACGGTTGTTTGATTCAAATTCCTTACGAGAGAGCCGAGCTGTCTTGTCGTATATTTTGATTGGTAAGGTATGTTACGAGACCAATATTCCTTTGCTATTCCGCTAAAAAACGTGCTGGTCGATCAGCGGAGATCAAGAGATGCTGGCAGGAGATGCTGGCGCAAGCAAAATGCAGGCGAAACACGTGTCGAAGTTTTTTCATTATTGGTGGTGGTTTGCTGTAATTATTTGCATATTTATACGCAAATAGTTTGATCTCCGCTGATCGACCAGCACGTTTTTTAGTGGAATAGCAAAGAAATATTGTTCTCGTAATATATCATGGACTTTCGCAATGTAACGCCTGATTCAATAAATTATTGGTAAGGTAACCAAGTGAGTGCAACAGTCATTGAGAGAGAAGTATCTACAGTCCTCTGATTGTTTTAACTGCTCACGGAATATAGTACAGTCAGCGTGTAAACTGATGTGACTGATATAGTTGCATCGTAGGTTTAGGTTTTATTTCTCTGATAGCAGGTACAAGTTGATAATTGATGGTTGGTCAAGTTGGTGATTGACTAAGTTGCAATTAATTTGGTACGTTTCGTAAAACTAGATTACCGTTTTATAGAATTTAAGAGAAAGTTTATCTTAAAATAATGATATAAGCCACTGAAACCGTTTTTACAGTCTTATCAAGACAAGACTGTATTATGTGAAAATCACCTCTACACCTCATTCCATATAACATTAGTTTTAACATACCAAATAGTATACGGTTCTTTGTTTATCTAGGATATCAAAGAAGTGCTTTTCAATCAAAACAATACTGATATTTTTGCCTTTCAATGGCTGTCGTTGAAATCGCATGACGATTAACGCACGATTTTCTAATCTTAGGGTAGGTACATTTCTCTAATCTTATATTGAATAGGGTGCATTTTTCTAATCTAATATTGAATAGGGTACGTTTTTCTAATCCCATATGGAATAGGACACAGTTTCCTAATCTTATACGGAATAGGGTACATTTTTCTAATCTTATACGGAATAGGGTACATTTTTCTAATCTTATATGGAACAGAGTACATTTTTCTAATTGTATATGGAATAGGGTACATTTTTCTAATTTTATATGCAATATGGTACATTTTTCTAATCTTATATGGAATAGGACACATTTTTCTAATCTTATATGGAATAGGGTACCTACCTACATTTTTCTAATCTTAAATGGAATAGGGTACATTTTTCCAATCTTATATGTAATAGGGTACATTTTTCTAATCTTATATGGAATAGGGTATAGTTATGGTATCAATCTTATGTTCAGTACTAACCAACGCTTCTGATTAGAGTTTTATAGTAATATTTGTAATCATTAACTGACTTTCCCATAATCAACACAAGTTACGACGCTCAACTGCTTTTACAATTTTACATTCAACACATTCAATTCATTGTCGGTTCGCGCAGCGATATTTTACGGACAGACAAACTAACAAATCATCATTATTGTTAGCTGGTGACAAATGATGGATCGGTCGAGAATACTATTAAGTAAAACGGAATTTCATTTACAACACTATTATGAGAAAAGAAAATGGCCCTTGTTGCCAACAGAAAAGGTTTAAAATTGTAATACACCTTTTGCTGGAAAAAGTAGAAAGAAAACTGAGTATCGTTAGGCTTATTTACATCTTTATTTAGTTCGTTCATGATAGCACGTTATACTGAAGGCATTTTTTCTGTTATGAAATGTGCATAGGTAATATTTTAATGGAATTTTAGGGCGGGCTACTATTTGGAGTCAAAACAAAATCTTTAAGTGCACTTTATTTTAAATGATTTATTATCTCGAAATATAGTTTAAGTACTACAGTGTATTTGCCTTCCGTTATTCTTATCTTGATACCAACGATCTATCAAATTGTGCAAAAAATAAAATTAAAACTGAATAAAACACAAATTAGTACGCAATGAGCAAGAAAGGGTGAACAAAAACTTTTTTTTCGTATGAGTCATAGTTTTCAGTCTTTCATGTTGACACTTGACACTTCAAATGCTATGTATGGCCTTTCAAGGCTAAGGTAGCAAAATAAATGTCGACCCATAGAGGTATGTAATACGCCTTGGCGTGCAGAACCCGTTAAATATTGTATTGTCTACACCTATACAGGAAAAACACCTTTTTGTTACTGATTTTCACCCAAATGCCACAAAATCCTGAAATATTTTCAAAAATTAATTCAACCGTTTAAAATTCGATCAGTGGCATCTGTGACGCGGCAGGTTGCGGGCACGCCGTCATTCCACACAATGGTTCAACACGGGAGCCGTGGCCTCTGCCCGACACGATATCGCTATCGGCGCATCTTGGCTACCGACTTCACCCCAAGACCTTGAAGGTGACCAGGAGTTTGGGACATGTCCTGAATCATCAAAATCAAACATTCATTCGTGACACATTAAGAAACAGCATGGCTATTACACAGTTCGCGGGCAGCCGACGGCTGGGAAAGGAAGAAAGATTACCTGTAGTAGCAGGAGAATTAGGCAGGGGCTTACCAGTTAGACCTTGTCTCAACAGGTAACACTGTCAAATGGTCAGTCGTTATTATTATTATTGAGTGTTTGAACAGCTCTGACAAACAAAGCTGTACCACAAATTGGTACACAATTGTATTGTGGTCAATAGAAACAACCATCAGATATGAACTATGACTACTTAAGTGAATCTTCAACATAAAATACTCTCTAGATAGATCTCACTATTCTATCTGATGGTACATTAAGCTCGTTCTACATGCATCCGGAATTCTTTCTACCGCGCCAATCTGGATTTCGGGGTACCCATCCCGCCCCAGCCAGCCTATCCAGACATGGGTCTGCGTCTTACGTAAAAGATCGAATAAATGAGTCATTCTCAGGAAAAAAACCCTCTTCGTCGATGTGAATAAGAACAATTTCTTATTGCGTCGTTACGGAAATAGTGCCTTATTGAGTTGCTGCAGAATGACACAAATCATTCCGTCCAACATAAGTCACATGTGGGCACCCTACACAGCTCTTGTTTTTCCACTACCAACTTTTGTCTCCTGGAGCGCATCTCGGAACAGATAAATTTGAAAAAGGGACATACGGCGGCTTTACGTCACTGTCTTTTCCATTGCAATTTTACTTTCTAACTTTTTCGATTGTTAACGATTAGCAAGCTTTGTAGCGCGAAGTGGAAAACAAAATATTTGAATGCATGAAACTTTTACGTGGGAATAAAAGTTTTTTATTATACTGCGTATACGTATTATCAATTGTTGTTTCGATCATAGCTAACTTTTATGTTGCCTTGAAAACGGCAATCTATCATGATATCAGCGTAAAACGTAGAGTGCAATTGTCATATATATATGCATATTTCTGGAATAATTGTTTTTTATGTTTATATAAATTGATTTAGTCATGTCACTAAGAGGGCTCTTAGAAATATCCCTTGGGGGGAATATAGCTACAAATAAAAATAAAAACTGAGTTCCAGAGCCATCTTGCCAGGCTTTTTAAATAGTTAGAACTCTCTCTCTACAAGTATCATTGTATATTATTCTATTATTCTCTTCATATTTTTATCTCTCACTCCGTCCTCCTTATATAACTAGTTTCTGTATGACCCTATGGTTGACTGGTAGTAATTTCCTAGTAGAATACTACTAGGCAATTTCTACCAGTCTTAATAAAGCCTGATATGTCTAGTTAGTTTGTGCAATAAAGTTGAAATATAAAATGTAAATTGTGTTGATGTCTTTTTGTCGACGATAATAGTGCAACGATTACTTTCGAGATAATAAAATAACTTTTATTTTAAAACAAAAGAGCAAGCATAACATACATTTTTCGAATCCAGTTCATCTTGATATGATATGATTTAAGCAACATATTCTCGGTTTTTGTGGCTCGGTTCTGGAATTATGACGAAACTCTGGAGACATATCATAAATATGTCAAGCGATATAATCAGTATTCGAAAATTTCGATATTGATTTTTTGACTGGAATTATTTGGGTTGGAATGGAACTAATATTAACAAGAACACGATTGCTTGATGCAGTTTAGATATTTTATCCTAATGTTTACCCGCGGAAGGTATACCTCTATATATCATCAATGAAAATGTACAAACCTTCACTAAGAATACTCGAGATTTCATTGGAATTAAAATAGTTATGAATAGTTGAACAAAACTGTTACCTAATACTCACCTAGTTGGTAATAGTACATTGTTTAACAAGGGGCGTATGAGGAATATTGCAAACGAGAGGCTATCAGGAGCCCGACGCCGTAAGGCGGAGGGCTTTTGATGACTCGAGTTTGCAATATTCTTACGCCCGTGTTATAACAAAATGTTTTTCATCACATTTGCGAGGAAATAAATAACCACAAAAGACAGAAAACCCTATGTTTTATACAAGCGCATCAATCAAGTGTTGACAACTTCACTTCTAGATCAGTGCGAGTGGAGGGCGGAGCTTCAATATTTCAACCAATCACAGAGCAGAATTCTTGCCGTCCAGATTTGCTTAACCAATCAGATCACACACAAGCTCATTACTCCCATGGAACCATTATTTCCCGCGGGAACAATTTAGGCCATTGTCCTTCTGTATACAGGCAAGGAATAACACCATTTATGAGCAAGTGTGATGAAAAGAATGTTAAAATGGGGTAAGTATTTGAAACAATATGTGTTAAATTGTAATGTATATCTACTCCCTTTGTCTCTGTGTGTCTTTTGTGTAGTAAATAAATGTCTTCTTTCTTTTCTTTCTTTCTTTTGAAATTTCTAATGTTAAATTTAAAATGTAGCTCCTTTATTAATAAAACTTAAAATGCCTTCGATAAATAAAATGTATTTTGTCCCTTTTTTATGAACACAAATGTCAAAATGACAGACAAACAAATTTTAACGGCATTTTAGCTAAAATAGGTTTGTTGAATGTTTATGAATACGGCCATAAGTATTAAAATATACACAAAAAAATCCCAACCGTACACACATACACAGATATCCCTGAATCGAATTTTATAAATGTATCGATGATAATCGCCTTAAAGTCCTGAATTCGTACAAAAATAAATTATTTATCAACTGGAATCGATTCACGTATTAATTCCAACTCGATATTTCGGGTATCAATCATAACCCCGTGCTTTCGTGACATTATCACAAAGTGAATCGCCGAGGAATCGAACCCTGCCCGTTTTTTATGACGCTACCATTAAGAACCTTGTCGTTGCTACTTCATGAATGTGGTTCACACTGAAACGGTTCAAGAAGTTAATGTGAAATAGTCCCTACGCCAAAAATACAAATTGCAACAATAATGCTCGTCAGAAGTGGAATCAAAAATGATTCTTATTCCAAAGACTATGAGAGCATTTTTTATTTCAAGACTGATGACTTCCTACGACTAAAGGTATGTATAGAGTCTATACTGTTGAATATACGTAGAATTGGCCCGTAACAAATTTATCAAATATTGTTTATTGCATTTCATATTGAATTTATCGAATAAAAAGGTAATTTTATTCGATTCTTACATCGATGTATTATTGGCTTGGCAAATAAATTCCTTTAAGTGCATTCTTTCGTTATTGTACGATCAAAGAAAGGGCGTAAAAGATATTTAGGATTACGACAAGATGTTGAAGTATAAATAATATGTTTTGGTCTTTTTAACTATGTTTATCATTGTAACTAACAAACTATAGATACAATAGGTACATGTTATGCATCATATCTTAAACTTCCACTAATCAGATTGAGTAGAAATAATGTTTACCTAAATCCGATGTCCAATTCAATAATGATGTACCTATCGTTAAAAAGCTTATTTAATAATTTACTTTAAAAACAAAGTTTTAACTGACTTCAATTCAGTACTCCGCCAAGCCACATGAATATTTCCACATTTCTTTTCCAATTTATCACATGAACTGATTTCCGAGACCAAATGCGTTGATTATTAGACAAATTAACCAAATCGCTGTATGAGGGCCGTTAATATTTGAGGACTTCCGTCGATTCCTCAAGGATCTCAGAATTACCTTTGGCACTTCATATTGTTTGCTATTTCGATGGAATCATATCAGAATCTGTGACTTACTTTTATAGTTTGAAGTACATCATTGAGAAGTTCCACAATAGCCATCTGTGGTCTTCATCATCACTTCCATCTCACCAAATTTATGATTTCCGGGTGTAAATACACGAGTTATAATAGAAAATACCGAAATTACTACACGCGTGTCTAATATATTTGAGGAGTTCTCTGAATTCCTCATGGTTCCCATCATCCAACTGGGGTTTTGGGAATGGGATCAATCTGGAAGCATATACTTTCAATTAAAAAAAGAATTGAACGAAGTGGTTCATAAATGACGGAGTTCTGAGGTAACAAACATTAAAAAAAACCAAAAACATCTGAATTGAGAACCTCCTCCTTTTTTTGAAGTCGGTTAAATACTTACCTAGGTTTATGAAAATTCGTTTCAAACAATTAAGATAGGACTTAAAAAAAGATACATGTGTACAAGTTGATCTCATATTCGATAAAACCCTTCAATATGCAACTTATACTGATTATATTAAAATTACTTATCTGTATTTTATTACTAATTTCAACATGGCATAATATTATGGTTCTTTTATTTACTAAAGCCGTATTATATGATTTTCATTACAGCATAGATCATTATCTTGAATAACCTGACATGTTTTAATCATCGATGGTATTATACAAGTTGTCTCCTTGTACCTACATTAATATATTCTGCTCGATGTTAAAAAGCCATAATTATGTCACTTTGATCTTCATTTTGAATTACGACAATACGGTCGTATAATCGTCGTAACGCGTATAGAATTAACCGTATTAAAGTACGCAAGCACAATGTTTTTACATGTCTATAAAGCATAATAGCTAACATGTGATAAAATATAAAACATGCTCTCTTACAGTTCACTTTTTTCTAACTTCACTAATTTTAACAAATTGTAATTTTAATTTTTTATTTATATATCTCTGTTGCCAATACGGATGTATTTATTTATTACCAAGTATTTTATTGCCAACGGTTTATATCCTTACTGAAATGAAAGGAACAATAAGTTAAAAATACAAATTTAATTTTAATTTTAAGTCATTTGCTGGAAGTTTATATTCCAGGAATAATTAAGAGAAATTCCCTATAGAACAACTGATTCCTAAAGGATTCTTCAGAAGCCTGGGGAACCAAACCCAAACAGTCTACGTAGGCAGCAAAAATAACATAAAGCAAACAAAACACATTCAAACTGTCACATTAAGAGTATAATACGTACGAAAATATTCCTAAGCCTTGCCGACGCAAAACATTTTTATATGGAAGATGAATTCCTCTATGGAGCGTAATGCTATGTCCTCCGATCATATTTTAGTTTTTGTGATGCGGTCTGATATATCTTTTGTCATGATAAGTGAAATTATAGTATACGCGTAGAGCGCAGATAAAATTCTAAAATAAAAATAATTAAATCAGCCTAAATACGTCCCACTGCTGGGCACAGGCCTTCTCTCATGGATCAGAGGGAACGGACAGTAGTCCCCACGCTGGCCCAGTGCGGGTTGGGGACAAAATTCTAATAACAGATTTTTGTTTGTAAAATGTATCCGTTTAAATAGATCACATACTTATGGTTTGATAATGAGAACCTATTTTGGATACTGCTTTGCTTTACATACGGAAAATACAAAACTTAAATAGGATGAATTTATTTCACTTTTACTTTTTACTACTGGCTCTGAGAAACCTCGCAAAACTGTGCTTTTTTTTTATTTCCAAAAACTAAGTCGTTACAAAAATTCTGTGTACATCATCGAACCTGCTCACAAATTTTTGCGAAAATCGGTTGAAAAATGCGACCTGTAGTGGAGAATAGTTGGACAGCCGTACATTCGAACGCATTTTCGCCTAAGGTGAAACGGAGAACTTTGTGCTTTTTTTATTTATTTTTTATTTGCACACAATACAATATACCCATACCCTTTCTAAATCCTGCTTGTGCATCCCATACTTTCTCATCGGTCTTTTTCACTACTCTTTTAATCAACACTTTTGCATACAATTTGCCGACGATGCTGAGTAAGCTAATGCCCCTGTTGTTTTTGCAGTCAAGTTGTGATCCTTTCCCTTTGTACAGAGGAACGATTACGGCCTTGCACCAGTAGGCGTACCATATAAGGTTTGTCAGGATCCTAGCAAATGGAGATCCGTGATCTCTGCCTACCCCTCTGGGTAAGAGGCGTGATTATATGTATGTATGTTTGTATGTAAAACAATATACTAAGTTATTAACTTAAACTAAAGATTCGCCAAACTTCGCTTCGCTCGCTTGTTTAAATAGCTCCGAACTTCAAAACGAAACATTTGGAGATTGTCTTTGCAAAAAGAAAGAATCATAAACACAATATAAAATTGATGTTTTTTTTGTCCTAAATAGTCCTAGACGTTTTTCATAAAAGTAGTGGTATGCAAGACAACTTTTTCTATACAATCTGGCATCCTATGTTTGTTTAATTCTAATTAATGCAAAGATGAGCTATAACATTTAATAAAGTTTCTTTGTCAGTATGCTATTTTCTCTCTAAAGTCTAGGTACATACTTAATTAATTCGAAGGTGAGAAGCTAGACACTTAAACGGGAACGTCATTCTGACTTAACGGCTCAAGTTAGCAACTTACTCGTACATGCATAAAGTTTGAGAGCGCTAGTCGCTAGTAAGTTTAAAGTAAATTTTCTGTGACATTCCTCTTTAATTTACCGAGTAGTTAGTTCGTTTTACTGGGCATTACCCGCCAGTTGACATGCAGTGTGCCTATTTTGCGTGAAAAAGGGCACTACCACTACTCTAACCACCCCAGCTCCTCTTAGAAGTTAGTGAGAGAGTTGATGTTGCTTAGTTACTGCCTCCCGTAATGTGTCTGGAAACCCTAGGTGTTTTTTCCTCTATAAATATGTTTGACTTTGTACTGACGTCATATGATAGGAAAATATTAGGAATTGTATTTTTGGGTTTGCAAAAAGCTAGGATAGATTAAAGTCGTAGTCGTATCTTCGTACCTAGTGCGTGTGACAAAAAAAAACTTCTCACACACAATCAATACGTACAGCTACCCAAGCAAGCACTAGAGTTTACCTATCCTAGAAAAAAAGTATTATTGCAAAATATCCATCATACCGCCGAAGAACATTAAATTGACAAAGATATAGGTAGATATAGGTATATAATTAACTTTTTTTGTCTCATACCTATGATGATTTATTTATAAAATGTGTAAACTTAACATTTGAAACAGACGCGTAATACATATATGACTTATTCATTGACCAATTAAGCTACCTATATGTATATCAATCAATGAAACCGCTTCTATGTAATGGTGATGACTGATGAGGCAACTTACGTACATGACTCGTAAGGCCAATACGGGAGCGACAGCTACGACCGCATATTTGATAAGTAAATGTTGTGCACGGTGATGGAGGGCGGACTGCTGCACGCTCGTGTCTCAGTTCTCGTCAGAACGACAGAAGACTGAACAAGGCTGCATCATGCGCAACCATACCTTCGCCCAGGGTCTTCCTCCAGTGCTCTCGGTCCTCAGATTCGTGTTCCCATTTGGTTGGGTCGATCTTAAAAACCCTCTAATCAAATAGTTATATATGTATATCGCTTAAATATTTACGTAGTAACCTTTAGTTGCCTTTAGCGATGCAGAAGGGAATGTAGAATCCTACTTTAATAAACTTTTTTATCCTTTTCAGAGTTCCGTAGCAAAAAGGTAAAATATCTCTTATGTTGCGACACTTGCGACTCTGTCCGTCTGCCACATTTCTCAATATCTCAGGAACTAATTCAAGTATCGATTTGAAATTCGGAATAATTATAAACAAGGGGGCAACTCAAACGAAATATCAATGTTCATCAACTTCTTAGAACGCCGGACATTTTTCATTCATCGTCTCAAAAATCATCTGACAATTCAGCTTAGACTGACTCAAAATTCCAATCCCCGAATATCTAAAGCGCATTTATGATATAGTTTTTGCGTATACAAGAGCGCAGGCGCCGGCCGCTATGAGACGTGTCCGCTAGGTTAATATCAAATTATTAATAACCCACTTTTTGCCCTTAACACATAAATATGTCATTATTGGCACTGATCAATTAGACCTGGCCTTTTTGCAACTGACAATATTTTGGGCGACTGAGACTTTTTCTGCTTTTGACAAGACAGAGAACGCAGTGTATTAAATTTAGCTTTCAATTGTATTCACATAGTTATTTGGAATGTCGTTTATGTTTTTTGTTAATATTGTTTTTTTACTTTTTCAGGTAAGCATGCTGCTTGTAAATTTGTGTAAGTACGGAGACATAAACACATTGAACAGCCGAAAACAAAGTGACTAGGTAAATTTAGTAACTGTGTTAAAACTGAAAACATCAAGTTCAAGGTCCTAGGTACCTGAACTGTCACATGAAAAAAAAAAATAATGACTATATATATGGCGATACAATTAACATTATCTATATCTATACCTATTATAATCACTCGTATTATTGCATGGATTTTTCTCACAAAAAATTCACACCGAGGAAACAAGATTGTTCACAAAATCGAGGTGTTTTCGTACCTACCGCTTCAACTGAATGTTACCTACATAATGCTGTCTCGAGACTCGAGCGTTCAGCGGCCAAAAGACTGGCTAGCCTAGCCACTATTCACACAACAGACTACACTGTTACATAGTTATTAGCTACACTGTTATATTCGTTTGTCTTGATCTATCACTTTGACATAGGTGTGTTGAAGAAACTGGTCTGGGTGAAAAGGGTCCCCAGATATCGTGTAGTGTAATAACTGCATAAGATTACCTTATTCATCTTAGAGTAAGTAACACCAAAGCCTTCACCTTACCCGACTTTTAAAAAGGCCAGTTAATTTGTTATCGCCGTTATTTGGCAGAGGCGTTATTTTTCGTCTCTTATCAGCAAATCTCGCAGTAACAAGTGTGATTAATAACTCCTTGAACGCAAGAGTCGGCACATCTGCCTTAAGGCGTTTTTGGGGTTCCGCGGAAGCATGCTTAACCTGCCGATTTTAGTCAGATCAGGGCCAATTTTGACCGTTTTTGATGTCATCATCATCATCAGCCTATACACGTCCCACTGATGGGCACAGGCCTCCTCTTATGGGTGAGGTTTGATGTATTAAAACCAAATTAGAATTGTCTTGGTTCGTGCCCTCCTCCCTTTGCGCAAACGCAAGGGTGTGAGTAAGAACGATGCACTGATATTGAAATAAGATTGATATGAATCAAATGAAAATTAATGTTGGTTGGGGTTGCGCCATTAAACCTCCCAACTATAGACCAAATCACCTAACGTATGGTCCAAATAAACTGGAATTTTTCACGATTCGGTATGACTATTACTGTGAACGAAGTCCATGTAATTACAAAATACCATATAAGAACTAAGAAAATCGCTAAAAAGCCCTTAGAAGAAATGAATTCTCCAAATCTTCTCCAATCTTATATCGATATCTTCTCCAAATGTGCATTATTTTGGTGTAACTATTATATTATGAGCTTATGTTTCATTGTGTTCTCAAAATAGTCCCGTCCCGTCTAAGTCGAATCCCATAATTTAGGAACGGAATCGAACTATCATAAAATGATGTTTGGTTTAAGTATTTTTAAATACCTGAAATACTACAGCACAGAAGTAGCAGAACCCTCTTAACTTCTTTCTCCATACACTTGACTATTCCGTTAACTTTTTAACCATTTAAATTTACCGTATTAAACTTTTTTCAGCGGCGTGACTTAAAGGATTAATTCCGTCTTTAACTCTTAAGAGTACAATGTATACTGATTGTTTGGGCTGCTAAGTAATGGTCCGCGATATATTATTTAGCTGCCATTTTACATTCTGAGTATTGCTGTGTGAACTTTTTGTGTGATCCGTCGTTGCATATGATAAATATACAATGGAATAATGAATCTCCACATGGTGTACGGAACTGCCGTAATGCAGCTCATGGTATTTATGATTCGGCTGTTATAATAATTAAACAGCATTGCTAAAATTAACTCATATAATAATAATAAATAAATATTTGGGGACAATCTTACACAAATCGAGAAAATGTAGAAACAAATATTCATGCTTGTCACACAAATATTTGCCCTTACCGGGATTCGAACCCAGGACCTCCATCTTCGTAGGCAGCGTCACTACCCACTAGGCTAACCGGTCGTCATATAAATACCATGAACCAATTGCTAACGCAAGTGCGCTTGTCCTCTTCAACTGTCACCTCGCTTTGTTATGTTTGTTTATATTAACATATATATATATATATATTATATTATGTCACGAGGAAATGATTTGATCACATAACTACCGGATATCAATTCACGAAGAATAGTTTATGAATACTCCACTTCAGAATTATAAATCGGAACGAAATCAGTCAAAAAAGTCAATTCGTTTTGTCATTTCACTAGACTTGTCTAGAAATTGGATAAAATCCCTTAACCGTGAAGCGTGGAGCTCGAAATAACAACTCGTTTTGCTTTTTCACAACACACAAGTTTATAGATATGATAATATCTCAACTCAGACACACAGAATTGAATGCGTTAGTGATAAATTCAAATCCCTGAAAACTTGATATTTACATATAGGCTATGCAATCTATAGAAACAGTATGAGCTTTATCATAGGACGAACAATTCAGTTTAATCCGGACGACTCTAGTATTTTGTTTTCTAATATGAGATCACATTCAAAGATACTGAAAAAACAAATAACTATACCAGAATTGCACACAATACGAAGTTTTTAACCTCCGAGGTCCGTAATTAAAAGGTAGCCTGGCCGTATCTTCAATATCATAAGCAAAAACAATATAATTTCATACAATTAAATTCTAAAATAAGCCCCGCAACTCAAATATATTAAGCTAATGCAACACTTTTTTCCTTAACAATGGTAATGCAATAATGCCAAAATAAATAAATATGTACATATGTCGATAACAAGAAGCGGACTGGTTGGACTCGTACGCATCGGACGTAGTAACGATAACTGCTAGGGGTGTCTCCATTTTGTTGCTTAAAAACAACGTCATATTATATGTTTTACGTAACATCGGACAAAGAACAACAATTACTGCACGCTTAGCTCCGATCCTACTTTATTTATTTAATCGTATGGCATACATTATTTGGCCTTTGAGTTTGTCACTCTTTAGTACCACCCAGGGGACACGTGCAGGGTTGTGGTAGGTAGCTCCTGCGGCCCCTCGAAGGTGCTGGCCTAGTCGGGGCGGGGGGGCTTAGTAACCGTGGACTGCTCACCCACGGTGAAGCTAAGATGCACCCAGGGCCGGCTGCCGGCTGGCCCGAGGAGGGCGCTCCTAGCGGGGTTGCCAAAGCCCGTTTAGGGAGGGACCGCAGAAGAAGAGTTCTCTCTATCTTCTGCGGCTGAGGTGGGATCGCAGGGGGAGAGGCGTGTTGGTATAACGGTGCGCCACTCTCCCTACCCCCTGCGAACTTGGCGGGGCCGTCCCGCTGAAACGCTATTGGTGGGACCGCAGAGGAAGAGGACTGCCGGTATTACGGTGCGCCGTTTTCCCTATCCTCTGCGGCCGAGACGTGGTCAGTGGCGCAACCGCAGATCTGATCCGCCACCGGGTGCTGGATTTCCCGCACCCATGATCTCCTCGTTGTGGACTCAGGGGGGTCCGCTACTGAACAGGTGGATATCGAGGAGGAAGGCGGGCCAAAACATCTGGCGTGCCTCACGTGGAGGGCCCCTGGGCATCCGCAAGGGAGCCGCTCGTGGGCGGCTGCCGCCGGCGGGGTCGCGGATGTGTGCGCAAGCGTTCCCGTAACCTCGCCACCAGGCAAACAAGTGGGGGGGTTTTTAGTGGGTACACTGTGGGTCTCTTTAGCCCATACGGGAGTCCCACATAACCACTCGGGTCACCCCCTGCACCCGGGTGGTATGCGTAACGCATTTCCCCCCCTAACCAAAAAAAGAAAAGGTAGCTCCTGCGGACGCAAGTGACAGTTGTCCCCCATTTGTCAAGTGAGTGGGCAACTCGACTGTTAGAGGTTCTTAAGCCGCCCGAAAGCCTCTAACTCGGCTTAACGACTACTGTCATAGGACAGCAGCCGGGATCAACTGCTTAGCGTGCCTTCCAAAGCACGGAAGCGCTCATTTATTTAATTGACGCGGCGATACGACGAGACACGAGAAAATGTATCATCCCCTTTCTAATTAGATGGACCACATTTACTAAATCGCGACGCGACTTGGAAAGGCCAATCGATGGAGAGGCTCGTCGTCCAGGGATATCTGTAAAGAAGGAAAGAACACGAAGCTGGTCACCAACACGCTGGACGGACATAATAAAAAAAACCGGCCAAGTGCGAGTCGGACTCGCGCACGAAGGGTTCCGTACCATTATCTATAAAAAAAACTATTTTATTCTGTGTTTTTAGTATTTGTTGTTATAGCGGCAACAGAAATACATCATCTGTGAAAATTTCAGCTGGAACTATCACGGTATCAGTGAGATACAGCCTGGTGACAGACAGACGGACCGACGGACAGCGGAGTCTTAGTAATAGGGTCCCGTTTTACTCTTTGAGTACGGAACCCTAAAAAGGATATAGTACTAGCTTTTGCCCGCGACTCCGTCCTTGTGGAACTCGTTTATATCGTAGCTCCATGCAAACGTTCACCCCCTATCTTATGTCCTTTCCCGGGACTCAAACTATCTCTAATCGGTTCAGCGGTTTAAGCGTGAAGATGTAAAAGCAGACAGAATGACAGACAGACGCCAATTTTTCAGTTAATAAAAAAAGACAGCCATTCACACAGTCACAATCAAAATCTCTTATTTATTGTGCAAATTTCACTTTTACATGTCAAATGGTATTTTACAATATAATAATAATAATCTTACACAATCTAATCCCAATAAGGTCTAGTTTTCCCTCTGGGTTGGAAGGTCAGATGGCAGTCGCTTTCGTAAAACTAGTGCCTATGCCAAATCTTGGGATTAGGTGTCAAAGCGGACCCCGGGCTCCTTTAGGGCACAACCGGGAATAACGCTAGGAGGAGGAATAATAATCTTACACAATAATCATTTAAAAATTGCAGATTTTAACCAATAAGTAAACGGTTAACAAACTAAATGACTTTAAATGAAGCCAAAACAATACAAAATTGCAAAATATTATTCATTACATTCGATAGAAGACCTAAAGAAACCTAATCAGAATTAACAAGAATTTAGTATCCTAGGATAAGGTCTATGAGCGTCCAAATTACAATTAATTATTATTCTAATGTTCTTAGGTCTCTGTGGACGACGCGTGGCGCCGACGTGGTCGATGTGCGACAGGCCTGGGTTTGACCTTCGCGACCTCACAGTCACCTAACAAGGGGCGTTTAAAAACCGCGGCGGGCGAACCGCGCGTTTCAACCGCGGCGGGTGAACCGCGGCGGTTGAACCGCTCAGCGTGTTTTTAAACGGCCGTAACGCGCTCTGATAGCGCAGGTGCTCTAGGGGAGCACTAATCCCGCAGACTGAGCTGCACTGTTGAAGGATGGGGTGTGGGTGACGATAAAATAATACTTGGCGAAAAATAAATGAAACGGTATAATAAAATAATGAGACACAAACTACTGATTAAACTTTCCCTATCACAATTTCCTACTTCCTATCACAATTTCCCTACTTCTTCCTTTCTTCTTCTTCCTAGGAGCTCCCACTGGTGGGGCTGAGCGAACACAGATATATCCATCCATCGGGAGTCTTCACACACACTACTTAAAGTGTGGCGGGGGCCAGGTCAGTACTATGTGTACTTTTTGGCGGCTTGTTTTTCGCAACTTGTAGTGACAAGTCGGTAATCTTTTTACTTGCTGTTTTTGAGCGCAAGTCGTTTGGCGAAAACGGCGGACGTATGTTTTTCCTGTTCTTCAGGTGTCATTCTTGCGAATTCATGGATCTTCCTTTTTAAAGCCTCGAACGCTGTTTCGGCTGGAGGGGTAGGTCTTTCTGCTGCGGGTGCGGCAGTTGATGGCTCTTCTACTCGGGCGGCAGGAGAGGGTGGAGGGGGCACCTCCGCTGCGGGTGCTGCAGGGGGGGGATCCTCCTCTGTGTTCTTCTTCTTCTTTTTGTTTTTCTTCTTGGTCTTGGTTGCCTTCGGCGGGGGCCTCGGTGCAGTCGTCCCGCCCCGTTGTGTGGGGGCGTTAGCCGGCGCCATCAGCGTTGCCGGCGCCGACTCGTCCACCGTGGTCGTCTTCACCGACGCCCTCGTCTCCGGTCCATGCCTCTGTGGGACGGTGTGTGCCGCCGTCCCCGCCTTCTTGTTGCGTGCCTCTCGTTGGAAAACGGGGCACTTGGTATCATTGGCGGTGTGCCCGCCGGCGCAGTTCGAGCAGGTTGGCTGTTCGTTCCGGGATCTTGTGCAGTCTCTGGCTGCGTGGGGGCCCGCACAGCGCACGCATTTCCGCGGGCGGTGGCAGCCCTGTGAGTGGTGCCGAAATCCTTGGCACCTGTGGCATTGGGCGGGGCCTGCCTTGCCCCGCCAGTGCTGAATCTTTACGTCCGGAACACACAGGAGCTGCCTCAGCCCGTAGATCCCGACGTTGTCTCTCGGTCGTCCCGCCAGTTGGAGGAAGTAGGTACACCCTCCCCTCCCTCCCCTGGCGTTGATCTGCTTGACGTACTCGACTGGGTAGCCGAGCGTCAAGCAGGCGGTTGCAATTTCTTCTGTGGGCGTGTTGGCGGGGAGTCCGCGAAGTGACACCTTCATCTTCTTCTCCCTGTCCAATTGATAGATGTGCCACTCTACGGCCTCTCCTGCCTTCTCGAGGTCCTCCAGTCGGCGCTCCACCAAGCGGTACTCCCTCTCGCTCCGCGGGGTGAAGCGCAGGCCGCTGCCCATCGCCTTGCAGGCGGGGGCCTCCCCCAGCTCTCGGGCGATGTCCGCCACGATCCTGATCCAGTTCGGCAGTACTGGGGCCACGATCGTGGGATATCGGGGCTGCGGCGGTTTCTTCGGCTGTGTCTCTGCGGCTGTCCTCTTAGGGGCGGCTGCGGCGGCGGTGGCGGCAAAGGAGCCGTTTCCGGCAGCTTTGCTGGGCGACTCTTGTGCCCGGCTCGTTGATGGGCGGGCGGGCGGCACGACGGCGGTAGCCGTCGGCTGGGCGGCAGTGGACGTCGACGCTTTTGACGGCGCTGGCATCGTAGTGGCGGCATCCGGGGCCACAGATTGCTGCTGCGGGAATAGTTTCCGCGCAGCAATCCTCTTTCCGTCTTGCGCTTTCGCGCTCGGCGTTAAGGGGGCTGCCCTGGGTGTCACGGTGGGTCCTGTGGGGGCGGGCGTCGATTGTACGCACGCCCGCTTGGCTGCTTCTTCTTGGTGCGAGTCCGGGCTCGGTCTAGGGCGCTTCCCCGGCCTGAGGGCGGTCGGGTTGCTCCTCATAAACTCGATGAACGCGTGGTCCTCGGGCAGCAAGCTTGTATCCAGCCCCATCTCGTGGCTGGATATGCGGATAAAGGCGGCTATCTACGCCTTTAGTCCCGCCGATGGGATGCCCGCCCGCATAATATGGGCAACTACGAGCGTGTCCGTTCGCAGTTGGTCCATAGCGGAGGCTTCTCGGGCGGGCGACACGGGCGAGAATGGCCGCGCAGTCGGTTCAGGCAGCAACAGACGGTCGGCGTATTCAGCGTCGAAGTCCGTAAGCTGCGGCATCTCCTCTAGTTGGCTGGTGGCGGGAACGGGCGATGTAAGTCCGCCGGCAAAGCCAGGCGACAAAATACTGCGCCAGTCCAATAGTCCGCCGTCGGAATTGTTTGACAATTCGGCTGCATGTGTGTCTTCGGCTTCGGCTGGAGGGTGACTTCCGGGTGGTCCCGGATCACTCCCTGCTCCTGCGGGGGGCGCGCGCGGCTGGGCGGGGGCTCGGTTTTCCGAGCGGCTGGTGGTGGGTAGATCTAAACCGACTATTGTCGGCCGACCCCCATTTCGCGGTGTTTCTTGATCCATTCGGAATGGATGTACGGAGCTCAGCGACGCTCGCCACCGCCTACGGGACTATCCCCGTATTCCCTCCCCCCATTCGGGTACACCCGGGAACACGGTTTTAGTCGCCGACGACGACGGTGGGGCTGCGAGATGTGGGCGATCCGCGCCGGCTAGGAAAGCCGGGCCGCTATATTTCGCACTTTTTATAGCGAATAAAAAGTGACGAAATTCGCGATTAAAGATAGGCGTCCGAACTCAGGGGTAGCTCCGTAGGCAATCCCAAATATATCCGGCGATTATAGCCTCTTTTATACCCCTAAGACATCAAAAGTGGTGGGGATACAATTTTAAAGACCTCGCCCACTTTCACTATGGAAAAGCTAGTTTTTATGTTTTCCTGATTTTCAGGGATACCTTAAGGGTTTTTACATATTTTCCTTCAAAAGAACTATTTCTGAGCTATACATTACAATATCTACTAGTTTTCCTGCTTTTCCCGTTTAAATTGGGAAAGTCGATATTTACGTAAAATTATCAACTTTGGTAACATGAAATGGCTTTGCCAGGCCCTAGTGGCTTTAATTAACATTAATTATCAAAAGTGATTATACATACGTAAGGGCATTTACCTTACCTTCCTAACGATACCTCAATTGCTTTCGTACCTCATCTGGTTACGAAGCTATGGCCGGGTGAGACCGTCAATTTTCACATTTACATTAACGTGGTAGCATAAGTTTGACTTTGCTCCCGTCTTTTTAGCCAATCAGAGAAATCAACCTGAACCTTGACCATTATTGCACCATAATAAGCAATAAAACTCTATGCATACGTAGTGTACATTTTTATTTCACATTTTATGTAACTCTAGTTACCGATGTCCCTTGTTGACGGACTAGATCTGGATATAGTCTCAAGTTGGTTTCTTTACAAATAATTTGGCTATCTCTCCCTCATTTATCAGGGGCTCTCCCCCTATCGATCTTTATAAAATAATTACTGGAGGTACCTGGTACCTTTATCTTTACTTTAAGCTATTTTCTTCGTCTGTACCTATTGTACTTAGGTCCTAAATAAATCACGCGCTTCTTATATGAGCCGTTTGCTTTAGGAGCTTAATCTGGGCACAATTGCCGTCCTTATGTGAAGGAATTATAGTTACACGTCCTTTCTCTTCGTGACCCGTAGGCCTTATCGTTCACATACTATACAACACCCTTTCTCTTCGTGACCCGTAGGTCCTACATTTCACAAACTACATTCTGTCGCCCACAATGCCCCCGCCGGTATGTATCGCAGATACATACTGGGTTGCAAGGGTAAGCGACAGTCTACATTAAAGTCTTACGGCACGATTCGTCATTAATAACACTTTTAATCACTTTCACTGTCATGTTCATTCACTGTCTTTACCATTAACATTTTTTCTTTAATTACCTTATGTGGCCCTTGAGCGACCAGCACAACACATTTTCACTTGGTAGCCGGTACCCCCCATCGCGTGGTAGGTCGGCGGGGTCGGCGATGACCCTGCAAACGCCGATCTTAATCTTCACCTTCTTCTTCTTGTTTTGAGCAGGCCTTGTAGGCGCTGCGTCATCCGGCGGCTCCGGCGGAGCCGGGGGTTGTCCATTATTGCCGGTATGCAGTGTTAACTGCTCGTCCCGGCGGATCTTCTTCGTGTTAGCGACACTACTAGTCGCTGCCTCTCGCGTCGCGAAGGTTGGCGGGTCGGCGGGGCGCCGTTTGCGCTGTGCCGCCGACGATGTCCCGCTGTGTGCAGTGCTTGTGATGGCGAGCTGGCTCGCCCTTCCGCAACTGGCGACCGCAGCACTCTCGTGCGTCGCGGTGGAGATCGACCCCGCTGGTCCGGGGGCCGATATGTTAAGAGTGGCCGTGACCGACCCCGGGCGACCGCGGGTCGGTTCAGTGATGAGGCGGGCCATGGCGCCTCCTGGGGCCATGATTGTAGACACTGTGATGTCTTCTGTGCTGCTGTGCACGGCGAACGCCACCTCGGCGCTTGTATTTATAACTTCGAACGGCGGGGCACCGCAACTGGCGGTCTGCGGGTGCCCGGACGACTGGCTGTCATCCAAGTAGGCTCCCTCTTGTTGGGGCCTTGTAGCTATGCCGAAGTCAGCGACTTTCGGCAAGGCGTCGCCCTGTCGCGGCTCTGTCGGCCGGGCGGGCTCTGGCGTGGGTGTTGCGTCGCGTTGGCGATGTTTCTCAGCCATGGCGAGCGCGATGTAGGTTTCCGGTGGTGGTCCGGACGGTGGGGCACCGCAACCAGCGGTCTGTAGGTGCCCGTATGACTGATTGTCAGCCGTGGGGGGCCCCCCTTGCTGGGGCTCCCTAGATGTGCCGAAGTCAACGACTTCCGGCAACTCGTCGTGCCGCCGCGGCTCTGTCTGCTGGGCGGGCTCCGACTTTGATGCGGTGTTGCGTCGGTGACGCTCCGCAGTGGCCATAAGCCTCTCGTTGGCATTTCTTAGCCAGCACTCGTGTTCCTCTTGCTGTGCCCTCTTTAATAGGGCTTGCCTATTTATGGATTCTTGTTCCATTTTTCGTAACTCTTGTTTAAGGCCGGCGTCTATTTTCCTTATTTCTTCCTGGTGTGCTGCTTGTTGCAGCATTTCTTTTTGCCGTAAATTGGCTAGTTGCTCGCTCTCTTCTCGTTCGAGCTCCTGCTGGCGTGTCGCCGATAACCGACTTTCGGTTGACTGTTGTGATTCCGGCCGGCATGTCGTCAGTGGTTCCGCGAACGTGACTCTCTTTCTCATCTTGCCGACCTGCGCTCCCCCCGTCAGGGGGTATTTGAGGATCCCTCTCTGGTAAGTTCCAAGGGGTATGCTCTCATATTCGTTCTGCCGCTGCAGCCGGTTCTCTGCTTTTATGCGCCACGAAATATCCGCTTTCTCATATGGGGACTCTGTCACGTCCATGTTTGATAAAACTGCGGGGGCCGCCCCTCTTTGGGTGTCGGCTCTTCTAGTATCGTCGATACTCATAGGGGCTGGCATTCTTCTCCTCAGCCATTGCTCCCAGACCGCGTCTCGGGCATCTTTTTCCGGTTGCTTTTTCCTGGCAACCCGTGCGGCGTGCGCAGTGTGTGCGCCGTACGCCGCTGACTCGGCGAGCCATGTTCTAGGGACGTAGTTGTGATATGGTGTCAGCTCGCTCCTGACTGGCCTCATTGGAATCGTTCGGTTCATAATTTTGGCTTAATTCTGCCTATTTAGACCACTTTCATTGTGGCTTTTCAGTGCACGCGCACTTAATAACACTGTTGTCACACCGTAGTGACCAAATAAGTACTTCTACTAGAACTCTTCTATTTGAATGCCTGCGGTTGCGCTCTGGGCAACCTACACTACAGGCATGAAAGGGCTTCTACTCAATACACCGCACGTATTGTATACAGTTTATGCTGTCACACCGTAGTGACATACATGCATTCACAATTTCTAATTTTTTCACCACTTTTGGTCGCGTCGCGGCGACAAATTTCGAGCTACGCTGTTTTCGCTAGCGTCGTTGGTTTTATAACCCCCAAACGACTTTCTTTGAGTACCCACACGTACTATCACTTTTTATAACTTTCACTTTTTTGGATCTCCAGATCCGGCTCGAAGGACCAAAACGACTGTGGACGACGCGTGGCGCCGACGTGGTCGATGTGCGACAGGCCTGGGTTTGACCTTCGCGACCTCACAGTCACCTAACAAGGGGCGTTTAAAAACCGCGGCGGGCGAACCGCGCGTTTCAACCGCGGCGGGTGAACCGCGGCGGTTGAACCGCTCAGCGTGTTTTTAAACGGCCGTAACGCGCTCTGATAGCGCAGGTGCTCTAGGGGAGCACTAATCCCGCAGACTGAGCTGCACTGTTGAAGGATGGGGTGTGGGTGACGATAAAATAATACTTGGCGAAAAATAAATGAAACGGTATAATAAAATAATGAGACACAAACTACTGATTAAACTTTCCCTATCACAATTTCCTACTTCCTATCACAATTTCCCTACTTCTTCCTTTCTTCTTCTTCCTAGGAGCTCCCACTGGTGGGGCTGAGCGAACACAAATATATCCGGCGATTATAGCCTCTTTTATACCCCTAAGACATCAAAAGTGGTGGGGATACAATTTTAAAGACCTCGCCCACTTTCACTATGGAAAAGCTAGTTTTTATGTTTTCCTGATTTTCAGGGATACCTTAAGGGTTTTTACATATTTTCCTTCAAAAGAACTATTTCTGAGCTATACATTACAATATCTACTAGTTTTCCTGCTTTTCCCGTTTAAATTGGGAAAGTCGATATTTACGTAAAATTATCAACTTTGGTAACATGAAATGGCTTTGCCAGGCCCTAGTGGCTTTAATTAACATTAATTATCAAAAGTGATTATACATACGTAAGGGCATTTACCTTACCTTCCTAACGATACCTCAATTGCTTTCGTACCTCATCTGGTTACGAAGCTATGGCCGGGTGAGACCGTCAATTTTCACATTTACATTAACGTGGTAGCATAAGTTTGACTTTGCTCCCGTCTTTTTAGCCAATCAGAGAAATCAACCTGAACCTTGACCATTATTGCACCATAATAAGCAATAAAACTGTATGCATACGTAGTGTACATTTTTATTTCACATTTTATGTAACTCTAGTTACCGATGTCCCTTGTTGACGGACTAGATCTGGATATAGTCTCAAGTTGGTTTCTTTACAAATAATTTGGCTATCTCTCCCTCATTTATCAGGGGCTCTCCCCCTATCGATCTTTATAAAATAATTACTGGAGGTACCTGGTACCTTTATCTTTACTTTAAGCTATTTTCTTCGTCTGTACCTATTGTACTTAGGTCCTAAATAAATCACGCGCTTCTTATATGAGCCGTTTGCTTTAGGAGCTTAATCTGGGCACAATTGCCGTCCTTATGTGAAGGAATTATAGTTACACGTCCTTTCTCTTCGTGACCCGTAGGCCTTATCGTTCACATACTATACAACACCCTTTCTCTTCGTGACCCGTAGGTCCTACATTTCACAAACTACATTCTGTCGCCCACAGTCTCTAAGCGTCAAAACAGAAAAAATGAACATTAATGTGATGTAATGTGTCAAGAACAGAATGATGTCTCTCGTCAATACGAAAATAATGATAATAACACTACCTAGTATTTAAGTAGTTACTATATGCCCTTGACAAGCAGCTTAAAACCTGTTCACAGAAGCTTTAATAGGCTGCATGTTCTTTATGACTAACATTTCCATAGTCCACAGCACAAATAAATAAATAACATAAACGGCAAACCAGCAGCCCTAGTGTTAGTCGGAATCGCTTGTAAATATCTTATTGCTGTCCGTCCTGCGTCGGCGCTGATTTGCGGCGCGCTCCCGTATAGTAATGAAGGCGCAGCGACTGACAGCTCGCGCCGACCCGAGCGATTGTTATTATAACGTCACGACCACTGTCTCGAAGGGGTAGCTAGAGGAAACAGTTAAAATTAATTATTTTTGTTGAATAAACGAAACTTTCGAAAATACTTGAAATCATCCAGACACTCATATACCGACGAGTAAGGTCGATCTGGGTGACATTATTACGCAAAAGTATTACGTGAAAGTAATGGATGTATCCAACGTATCCTACTTATGTATTTAAAATGTCTAAATGTGACAGTTTGGAAATTAGGATCCTTCACATCACAAACAAACGAGTGACTTTATTGATTCAAATTAATATATAATTATACGCGAAGTCCCGTTTACTAACAATAAAACAAATAAATGCCTATAGCCTAGAAAAAACATAGCCTAAAACATAGGATACTTTTTATTAAGAAAATCATCCCTCAAAGGGATGAAATTGGGGCTGGAAGTAACACGAGTTCCCCCGGACAAAGTCGCGGGCAAAAGCTAGTGTACTTCAAAATCATTGTGATTCAATGTGAATCAAAATCAATTGTCAAACATTCATAAATAGAACATCATTAAAAGATGCCACAAAAAACTACAATCGGCCCCTGAAGAATTACATCTAATGATTCATAATGGCTTCAAACGACATCTATCGTGACGGATGTCAAATGAAATGATTGATTCTATGTGATATGTTCCGCAGTGTACTTTATCAGTGCTAAGATTGTTGAGAGGAGCAATTTTATATGTAATTTATACCATCCTCTGTATGTGGTTTGGGAGCGGTATAGATGCCAGCGAATACACCTGAGCGACGGTGCAAACACTTTTGAACTCACCTATAGGTATGAACATGAACATCTTCGCAATATACCTATTTCATGGCGATTTTAGGATTTTAGGTGACCTACTCGTATATATTTATTTCGAACCAAAGATTTTCAGGATTAGGCAATATTATAAATGTGAAAGTTTGGATGTTTCTTATTTAATAACGCAAAAACCAATGAACGGATTAAGATGACAATGCGCTGGTGCTGTTTGTGGAGTCCGGTCAGTTCATGTTTGCAAGGACGCCGAGTATAAAACTTCATTCCTCTTTTCTGCGGAATTGACATGAGAGATTTCAATCTGTTCTCATTTGATTTTATTACTTAGTTTTTGACACTTACCTTACCTTAATACATGTTTGTCAGACCTATCAGATGTATTTATAATTATTTTAATTTTGTCTTTTGGAGACCATATACCTACATCTCTAAGAAGTGTAGATTGTTATTTGGTTTTCTCTTATTGTTTTTGACATGTAAACTTTGATGTCGTTAATTTTATTATGAATGATGTAAACGTACTACATATTTAGAGTCTATAAATGGGCGTTTTCACTAAAACCTTTACTGTTTTCAGAATTTAGATTTTTTTGGTTTTTCCGGTTCAGAATCAGGAGCGTATGATACAGAATGTATGAAAAACTGGGGACACTTTTTTATTTATCGGGATTAAGAGTGCCCATGTTTCTGAACAGAAAAAACTCGATTCTGAGAAAAAAAGTAAAAGTCGCACATTTGAGTTAAAACGCCCAAATATACATTTTGACTTGTAAAAGTGCCTTTATGGCCTATTTCCTGAATAAATACTTCGATTTTGATTTTTTTTAATTTGCTTAGATATACCTATAGTTTTATCTACCTACCTACATAATTTAAACAAAATACACTTTATCCCGGAAATTCCCCAAAGGGAAGAAATTGGGTATAAAGTCGCTATGGGAGTCCACGCAGAGAAAGTCACGCAAAAATGCTAGCTACTTATATATTTTGAAAGAGCAGATAAATGGATTCCGTTAATTTATTTAAGAACTAAAAGCTATGATTTTCTTTTCTAGTACCGACAGGTCAGTCTCTGCTTATTTTAATAAAATTGCATCTTGTTGCCTGCAACACCCCATAAAGCACAATCTGATTTGAATTGAACGAACCAGTCCGGATAGTTTTCAATTTTCATCTATCTATACATATAATCTATCTATACATCTATACATATAATAAAGCTGTAGAGGGTTGAAAGTCTGTACATTGAAGATATTGGCAAAAAAATCAATTGTGGGCTCTAAGAATCGATAACAGAACACACTTTAACAGTTTTTAAAAATTTTGTCTGTTTGTCGGTTTATCTGTCTGTTTATATGTAACGGCATCACGTGAAAACGAGCGAATAGATCAATATGCGACTTATACTAAAACGTTAAGTGGATGTTCAGCCAGGCTAAAGACTATAAAAAATATAAAGATTAGGGTTCAAAGGGGGTAATAAATGGGGTTGAACTTTGTATGGGAACTCCTTGAATCCATGAGCTAAAGATTTGAAAATTGGCAAGCAAAAACTTGACTGGAAAGTAAAAACATCCCCATTTAAACTTTCAGCAATGTATAGATAAAACGTGAAAAATATGGGATGAAAACTAGGTGCTGAGGTGACTATTAGAGACTAGATATAATGTTGCGAGAGCGGGATTATAACAGTTTCATTGCTCGTGGAAGAATAATATTTAAGTTTACCTGGATGGTCTATCTTTACCTGGAATATTATACTTCGTATGCAGTTGGGATACCTTCTGTTTAGGTAATAGGTCCTGCAACTGAAACTCTCAGCCTGCCATACAAGGAAACTATTTTCAGCGATTTCAAAACTGCGATGAGAGTCATGAATCGTCTAAGTATGTATATTCCATGTCAGGACAAGTAAACTTATTTCAGGGTGTTTAAAAAAACATTAAGACAAGGAGGGGTTACAAGGAAGTTAAAGTGTGATAAGAAAATAAGTCTTTTTTGAAGAGGGAGGCTTAAAATTGTTACTAGCTAGCTATTCAATTTTCTGAAGATAAAATAAAACTACTTGGTTTGCTGCTCTACATTCGGACAGACTTAATTTGTTTCATAATTTGCAACGAAAAAGCGACTTCAAATCAATACTTTGTTGTACCACTTTCTGTTAACCTTACCTCACAGACTCTTTCCGAAAGCATATGCTTGGGTTTTTACAGAAAATACTTACACAACTGAAGTTATAGGGGCGCTATGCCACAGTTATCTACCGAATGTCAAGAAAATTTTATGAATGGGTCTATAGTAAAATCATACTTCCCACCAAATATTATCTGCTTTGACTTAAGGTTGACTGACAGGTAATGCTTTTAAGGCATTAAGTCCAGCTTTAGCAATAAAGATTAAATAACTAAAATTAAATATTATCGTCGATGACGACGTTTGTGAGGGTGTTTTGATTGAAAGAGAATTTGAACCGATACACGCATGAACTATGGAGTTGCAAGCGTCCATAGGCTACGGTAACCACTTATTATAAGTTGTTTGCCACCGACGTGGTGTAAATAAATATTAGGTATAAATCTTTAATTACAAATTATCCAGTAATATGGCTTTAGACATGAAAATAACATGTAAGCTATAATTTATACGCGTACGAAGTCGTGGGCACAAGCTAAATAGTTTGTTCTAAAATCGAACGAGACAACAAACGAAAATCTATTCTTTTATTATCATTTGATTTTCATTCGTTTGAACCATTTTGTTCTAAGGAACCTGGAACTCACAGAGCTAGATGGTAAAAGTGTCCATGTTAACACGTGTACGTACAAACATGTATGTATGCGGAAGCTGCACCTTATAGGGACGTCGCACGTCCGTCGCGTGGCAATCCCTTTACAAAAGTTTAATTGTACATGAAAAAGTGACTCTCGCGCAGGGCTGTTATTCGCTAGGCGTTAATGCGGCTCATCCCGCCGGTCACCCGTTACGAAACTAGAACTCTACCTACGCTTAATTACTACGCATCGCGGTGTCAAGGTATAATTGTGGATGAGCGTTGAGGTGAGCTTAAAACAAGTTACAGAATAGGGGGGCAGGTATCCCGCCTCGTAACCCGCCAGTTTCGGCCCTCATGAATAAAGACCGCATTGCTTAGATTCTTTGGGTTCCTTAGGTTTTAATTGTGAGTACGTAAGAGTGATAGATGTATGGGGTTTTTTTGGGTGATTGGTGCAGTCGTGGGAGGTATAGTGAGATGGCAGGTAGGTAGGATATTTGCGTCGGAACAATACTCGTATATAATTAAATAAAGAGGAATTTTACAAAAATAGTCCGAAATAAAGCTCTTATTGAGAGAGCTGGTGTATGGGTACTAAACGAGGATATATGCAAAAGATATTAATACTTCGAAGGCTCAGAAACAAATATCTGCTATCAGTCGTCATAAAAAAGTAATTTAATTATAATGGAAAATTATCAGAGTAACAAAAAAGAGATACAATCCATTTCCACAACGCAGGTTTTGTCAATACATCCAAACAGCAAACATCCGCAACAGAAAGTAATCGTCAATAAGTACCGTGGTCCGTATGTTTTACAATTGTTCGTACAATAATCAAAATATTAGGTCCTTACCTATGAAATTGGCGGTGTGTATGGAGAATTTTATGAAAACTGTGATTTTCATACATTGAATTTTGCGGATTATTCAGCAATGTCAAATTCAAAGCAAACTAAATTTTGGTAGGAATATAGAAAACTTTTAAGCTACTTTACACATATCTTCATTCCTTAAAAATAGTTCGCATCATAAAACTATACGTAATTGAAACACTTTAACCGGCAGCACATGAAAAGGGCGGTTTTCAAGCTTTAATTTGAAACACTAAATAAAAAATTCAAACCTATTTTTTGTATTTAAAACCTTTGTTACATAGTCTAATAATGAAATTAAAAAATAATTTGGAAGTTGCAATAGAAATGAATAAATTACGTACAAAATAATATCTGTGAAAAAACCGCCAATTTCATAGGTAAGTAGGTAAATGAAAATTTCATTATTCAGAATTAAGTAAATAAATGATAAAAAGCATTATAGGGAAAAAAGATACATCTACTTATATTAACCTATTCAGCGCCCATGACGACACATATGCGTCAGAGCGCTACGAGCGCTTTTCGCTACATACGAGGTTTAACTTACTACGGACTACGGCGTAGCGCTACGAGATTAGCGTGGCCGTGAATGTGTTAACAATCAAACTTTGACACACATAAGTAAAGTAGGCAAAAGGTCTGTAAGCGTCAAATTATAATAAAAAAAACCGGCCAAGTGCGAGTCGGACTCACGCACGAAGGGTTCCGTACCATTATGTATAAAACGGCAAAAAAACACGTTTGTTGTATGGGAGCCCCCCTTAAAATAAAATAAAACAAATATTTAAGGGGGGCTCCCATACAAACGGCATTTTTAAAGTGAATATATAACTAAATATTCTGTAAACATTTCAAGCGTCTACCTGTTGCCGTTATCAATATCGAGCAAAAACGAGCAAAAAAATCACGTTTGTTGTATGGGATTCCCCTTATATATATATTTATGCGCACAATCTTACACAAATCGACCTAGTCCCAAACTAAGCAAAGCTTGTACTATCGGTACTAGACGAAAAAAAAAATACAGACAGCGGAGTCGGGTCCCGTTTTACTCTTTGAGTACGGAACCCTAAAATTGAAGAACACCTACACTATTCAATCTAATATCCTAAGAGATGTATGAGGTTTTCAAGCCATTAAAATATGTCGAATTCACTCTTTATGCTTTGTATGTCATCATGTTGAATATTCCAATGTTGTCGTGCAAAACTTCAGTCCCGCATTCACAAAAACAAATAGTTCCCTGAAAAACACATTATCTTTAATTACGATTTTTCTTCGCTGTATTTGCGGTAAATGCTGTTTGTTCAAATTCCTAACACGCTATGAAATCGACAAAGCGAAAAACATCATCTTCGCAAGTTCGTATCTTCTCAATGTCAAGTTGCATAAAGCATCTTTACTTTTATGACATTAAGGTTGAAAATTCAAGTAAACGTTAAAGTGATGTAAGAGATTGAGTAGGTGGGAATGGATTTTACTCTAAGGACATTTTTTTCCGGTATCTCAGCATGGTGTCACCGGCTGAGCCGTAATTGATGGGGTTTCGTCGCATCAAACAGGCCGCTTGTAGGTGAATAATGTATGTCGGTAGGACGTGTTAATCACATTTTGCTTCCAGTAACCTCGGTTTCATTCAATTACGTAAGTTACAGGCGTTTGTTTCAGAACCTTCAAGTTGTCTTGAAACATTATTTGATCCGAGGCCGAGTTGTGTTACTCATACTTTTACTCATTATGTATTGCTATTGTGTGTTATTCAGTCGAAGGGCCTTACAGTGCTAGGGTATGATTCGTTTTCAGATGTTTAATATTTATGTTTTCCTACACATAATCCTCGGTACGGTTCCAATTTTTCCCCAACCTATTTCACAACAAACAACTAAGAATCATCTCGACAGCAACACATATTAAACTTAAAAATAAAAATAACATGCTTTTTTAGGGTTCCGTACTCAAAGAGTAAAACGGGACCCTATTACTGAGACTTCGCTGTCCGTCCGTCTGTCTGTCACCAGGCTTTATCTCAAGAACCGTGATAGCTAGAGAGTTGAAATTTTCACAGATTATGTATTTCTGTTGCCCCTATAACAACAAATACTAAAAACAAAATAAAATATTTTTTTAAGGGGGGCTCCCATACAAAAAACGTGTTTTTTTGCCATTTTTATAGATAATCTGTCACCAGGCTGTATCTCAAGAACCGTGATAGCTAGAGAGTTGAAATTTTCACAGATTATGTATTTCTAATGCCGCTATAACAACAAATACTAAAACCAAAATAAAATATTTTTTTAGGGGGGCTCACATACAACAAACGTGATTTTTTTGCCGTTTTTATAAATAATGGTACGGAACCCTTAGTGCGCGAGTCCAACTCGCACTTGGCCGGTTTTTTTATACAACGACGGTGGCAAACAAGCTTACGGCCTGCCTGATGTTAAGCAGGTAATACCGTACCTAGCCTATAGACACTTGTGACTCCAGAAGAATCACAAGCGCGTTGCCGACACTTTATTCACTTGAGGATTCGCTGTGTTGGCAGATAGAGACATGCAGGTCCCTCACTCCCAACACAGCGCATCCTAGGAAGCTCTAGCGACCTTACGCACCACCACGAACACAACACCACATGCTTCATAGCATGCAATGATGTAGCAACACTACAAAGCAGTGGTGCTATTATGCCTGCGGTCTTCTGTAAGGTGGAGGTACTTCCCCAGTTGGGCTGCTCCATATACGAGCGAGATGACATTCCGCTGTGCCCTACCTCTCTTTAAAATGCTGTGAAAAAACATACTTAATCAATAAAAAATTTTGTTTTTTTCGCGTCTTTTCTCGCCTGACGCGCCATGCTAGCAGTGCTAGAGGTAAATTAAATAGATGTAGTATTTTAATTTGCACGACAAACTGACTAATAAACACCCACCACGACTGTAACGACTAATAAAGATATTTTTATTAGAAAAAAAAAGCCGGTGCCAGTCTTGCAATTTATAATCTAATATCGTTTCCAATGGGACTTGATGCGCTGACGGGGCTAGTTAAAATACCTTCATGCGCACGAGTCGATGGACTATTTACTATGTTATTTTTATATAGGGGTAACAAATACTCCGTTTCTTCAACTTAAGGTAGTAGGTATCAGAAGGAAATATTCTTGTGAAAAAATACGTAACTTTTTGTTAGTTATTTCTAAGATTTTGTGAGTTAAAATAAAGAAAACTCCGAACGAGCGTGAACGAAATGCGATTTGGATATGAAAGAGATGAACCGAATTGAGACTTCATTATGTAAGTCAGGCCGTAGGTAAGGACAAATAATGTGCACCGGAGAGAGTAAAAAATACCATGTACATGCCAAAAACTTGAAGTATGAGTTAGTGTTTGACTTTCCTGTGTACCTAAATCTTTAAAGCCTATAAAGACTTAATTTTGACGCTGTACCCATATACGTATGTAACTACTTTACATAGCATATACCATGTACGACTTAGGACTTTTACGATGGGAGCATAATCTAATACAACGCAACAATACCATTTGGCAAAGCCTCAAATCATCACGGATGCTAAAACAATAACACACCATCAAACATCTGTTAAATGGAAGACTTATTTACACGCCTATATAGGCACATATTTATTTAGTACTGATACACTGTCATTTATTTCTAGCCAATCAATAATGGAAATTGCAACGACTTCAAATACTTTACTATCGTCTGCCGCAAGACTGACAGGCCCGCGCGACTTCCAGGTTCGATTTTTAAATTATCGTTTTCATATTTTTTCTATCCTGGCAACGCCGGCGGGTCCGGTATCCCCGACTCGTACGCACGCGTACTTTTTGCGAGTACCCCTTCCCTTTTAAGGGTACGCGGGATACCACGCACCGTGTACGGACAATAAACGATTTATATTTATTTATCGGCTAAATAAAAGCTTTCTCGGAAAGTGTTTAAGTTATTCTTCCGTGCTCGTGCGATCAATTAGACTTTTTATTATAGGATACGCTCCGGGAATAAGTAAGTGACAGCCCAAACTAGGATTGGCGTAAGGCTGGCTGGGCTTGAGTCTAAATTTTTCGAAAATCAGGGCTTTTGTTGCTAAACGGGATTTTTTTCTAAGAATACTACTTGTCTTAAGAAAAGGAGAGTCGAGGTTAAGCGTGCGCGTTTCGTCAACAAGTCATTCATTTGTTTGTTCGTAGTATAATACATCACACATAATTTTTAGTGCACACCTAAATAAAATGAGACGGTCGTACAGCTAAAGAGTGTCAATTTTATGCTTTACCAAAAGTAATAATCAAATCATGAGGAACCTATTCATCTCAATAGATCAGCATTGCCTATTGCTGTAAATTATGATGACATAGCGTAACGTTGCCGGGTCACTAAACGAATAGTAAGTATAACATAATAACCATAATTACTAAGGCCCCTTCGTACGAGTAATAAATTGTATTATTAAGTGTAATTACATAACTTACCAATTACTCATATCAAACACGTTCGCACACAAAAAGCTAAAACAAACGCACACTAACAGTAAGCCTCGTACAACTAATAACTAACATTTTATCCAGTAAAAAACCCTTGATTAATAGGATAGGGTTTCCCACGTGGTAACTAGAATCGAACCCGGAACATGTCCTGTGGAGTCTGAGAACTCTAGCCGTGCTTTTTGTGAGTTAGTGACGAGATTCTTTCGTTAGAAATACGAAATGTGACTTTAATTGGCTAGATGATGGTTTAGATCGATTTTTATAATTGAATTTCTTGATTACGCACGTGAGTTTGGTATCATTTGTGAGAATTGCGCAGTTGAGCGTAGAGTTCGTTTGGACGATGTTTTTTTGTTAATGCAATCCTGTCTGATATAAATGGTCTTTTATAAGCACAATAGGGATGACGACTAAGATTTTTTACGATACCATTCGAACCAGTTTTTGGAAAGGAACAAATGTGTGTATAGGAGCAACTACAATTAAAGAACATAAATACCTAAAAAATGTAGACAAAGATTGACCTCGCTGGCGGCAGCCATAAACGCTTCATACTAATTGACACACGGGGATGACGTCACACCTGTTATTTGTTCTTACTAATCGTTTTATGGAAAATCAAGTACCTAAATTGCTGCTAGCTTTAAGCAAAGTTCTTTATCTTGATAGCTATGCTCAATAAAAGGGTAAAAAACTTCCCTCTCTCCAATTAAAAGTTATCGATATCGATATGTCCCATCACTGCAAATTACTATCTGCACGTAGTATAAAATCATTGGCCGGTATGTCGACATTGTCTATTGATAGATCGCGATAGTGTCGACGCACGTTTAACTACATAACTACGCACGTTGTGCGCTTGCGACTTGGGGATATATATTTATACGTTTTATTTTTGAAAGCTTTTTGTTGACGTATTTCGCAGCATTATAACCTCCTGGATGAGATGAAAGATGTCATACAAGCCGAGAGTCCTTTATAAAGTACTTTGGTCTTGAGTCCTGAACCTTTCGCCGCTGAATTTAAGGTCTAAAATTATTGTTACCGTTTTTGCCACTATGGCCACATTATTTAGCGGTAAATATTTTACATACATATACATATATGTACATATTATGTACTTTATAAAGTACACTCGGTTTTTTCGGATGAGTTTATTTGTGTAGTGTCAGGACTCAGGACTTAAAGTGAGCGTCCATTTCGTCTTTGTAAAGGATGCGGGGATCCAGGAGGTTAATATGTCTTACCTGTAAATTATCCTGAAAAGCGGTTAACCTTACACTCGGCAGTGTTGTTAAAATGCAGTAGTTTCATTGTGCTATCGAGGCGTGAACGCACGATATTATTTACCAAGTGTCCTATTTTTGCGGTGGAGGACCGTGTGCTTGTTTGTCACCGTTGTGGTATAAAATCACGACAATGCTAACTAGCTAGACTAGAGTATACGACTGAGAAAAAGCAGTAAGCAGTCTTTTTGAGCTTACCGTGGGCCTAGGTTGATTTTGTGTAAGATTGTCCCGTAATATTTATTATATTATGTCGGCGGCCGATCGTAAAATCCGGCAGATTACGAAATTACTAGGCATATCGTGAAACGCCGCCATTTCATGATTTGGCTAATAGTTGACCAGGCATATCATGATGTGCCTGATAAAAATACGGCAGATCGATTAGAGCAACGCAATCATCGATATTCCTAGCTCTATACCGGGCACATCGTAAAAATACGGCAGATCACGAAATTTCTAGGCATATCGTGAAACGCCGCCGTTTCATGTTTTGGCTAAAACTTGACCAGGCATATGCCTGTTGCCTGATAAAAAATACGGCAGATCGACGCAGTGGCAAAACCGACTCGGATCGCGGATAGGTTAGAAGACGAAAGCAGCAGCTTTGCCGTCTTCGTGGTTATTTTTTTAAAATAAAAGAGTGGAAAAACTTATTTGCAAACCCTACTTACGTATAACGGCGAGTATTGAACGATATGGCGGCGTTTCATGATATGCCTAGGTATTTCATGATCTTCCTAAACGTCACTGGTGGGTGTTACTTAGCCAGATCATGAAATGGCGGCCTTTCATGATATGCCTAGGAATTTCGTGATCTGCCGGATTTTACGATCGGCCGCCGACATATACAATAGTTAACAAGTATAACTCTTTATTAAAACTGTTATTGTAATCTTCTACCTTGGACGGAAGAGTTGGTAGAATGACACTTTGATACCATTCGGCCAATTCAAATTATCTCAAGAATAAGTCATTAAATTTAAGAAAAAGTATAGCCTGGGATCGTTACGGTTTTAGATAAGAATATCCGTGTATGCCAAATAGTCGTCGTATATTTGCCTCAGCATTGGCACACCCAGGATATTGTATGTTTAGTTGAGCCTTCTTTATGGTACTGTAATAGAAAATAAAACTCACGTTTTGCCCTCGACTAGTGCAATAAAAAAACACGAATAAAAAACCTAAAAGTCCCCTAAATGGTCTCAATTGTTACGAAGCCCTTTTGTGGCACCCTGAGAATCTATAATCACCCGAGCCCTGACCACGGGTCAGATTGACAAGACAAGTGTCAATTGCACCCTGACGTGTCAAACTGGCTGTCAGTGATTTATACTTGTCACTGACATTGACGTGCGCTTGCGTTGATGAGGAAAAATGTGGCAATTGATTGGATGGATGTCGTTAGCTATCGTTGTGTGTTGCATGGTCAGTACTTTATGATGTAGAGGTACTATGGACATTGTATACCTACTATACCCTATTACGTACCGTACGGTTTCAGAGAAATTTCCTCCCTAGGACGCTCAGGTTGTGGAATGAGCTCCCTGCCGAGGTTTTCCCAAGGAACTACAGTATGGGGTTCTTCAAAAAAGGAGTGTATAAATTCTTAAAGGGTCGGCAACGCGCATGTAACACCCCTGGAGTTGCAAGCGTCTATAGGCTACGGTAATCACTTACCATCAGGTGGGCCGTAAGCTTGTTTGCCACCGACGTGGTAATGAAAAGAAAAACCATAATTATAAGATTAGAAAAATCGATTGGATTTCACGGAGAACCATTTTGAAACGCAATAACATGCATTAGTAGGTAACTAGGTACTGTTGTGATTGAAAAGTCCTTATGAATCGAAATATGTACTACTACTACTAGTACAATATTTCTCTTTGATATTGTATAAATATATTTCGATGACATCCTCGGATTGATTTTGTACACGTTGTTTCGCCTAACAAACTCCAAAGCTAATTTTTTTTTATGTGACGCTGGCTTCTGTTATTCCATAGAAACTTGTCAAACTTACCATACATTCGGATTTTAATGAATACTGCCTACGATTACAGACGGGTTGGAACGAACGCTTAGGTACGAGTCCCATCGTCTAAATTTCGCTTTCGTACAACGTTTACTAGAAACCAATAATTAATAGAAAGTTGTGCGCGCTGAAACTAAAGATGGCGTTGATTAAAGTGATTCGCGTTGCAATAAGAAGAGCGCCATCTATCAGCGTTCCACATTTACATTTAGATGGGCGCGCGCGCATTGCGCTGTGGTGCAAACTCAAATCTATTATCTTTTATAGTTGGGGCTAGCAATGACTACAAGTTTTCATATTTTAATGTTTAGATGGGCGCAAACGGTACAATAGTTCTTGAAAGTAATTACTAGTTACTACTTATCTCATAAAAGTCATAAACCAACAAAGTGGCCACAACTTAATCCTACTAATATATTGCCTATTATTTTATTTCATAAAAATATCGTTTTGTTACTTTATTATAGTTCAATCGTGTAAATAATTATTCTTAAATATTTGTACCAATCTCTTACGGTAGAGAAATAACAGCCTGTCAAAAAACGTCCAACTATTAATTTCAAAGCATTATAAAATAATTACAGTATAATTAATAAAGAAAAGCCATTTGCTAGTTGGCCATCTTGTTATTTGTAGGCAAAAATAAGTATTATACATTCATGAACAGTTTGGTTAGGAACTGTAAAATTGTTAGATAATTAGTATCGAAAATAGCTACCTGAATCTAACTATTCGTTTTGTTGATACTTACAAAACATTTCAATTAAATCCAGACTAACACACGTTTGCTATAGTTAGAACTTAATGGGCAATAAGTAACATAAATAGTTAAGCTGTAAATACTTAACACTAATAGCAAAACACGGTTTTGTAACAGATAACACCTAGTTCGCAAGTCCCAATTTTTGAGTAAGCAGTAACCAAATTTTTTGTTACAGTTATGCAAACATTTTTTTTCAGTGCGGTCGCCTAATTAATAACCCTCTCTCCTTCGGCAGTCAAAAAACGGTTTAGTAATCAATGTTTAACCTACTATCGACTAGAACTCGTAAATACTCTTTGTAATTAAATTGATTTAAAAAATATTGAACCTATCCCAAAATTATAGCTGTGGGCCCATTCATAGGAGTATCATCATATTAGCCGAAAGACGTCCACTGCTGGACATAGGCCTCCCCCAAAGAGTGCAAAAATGACCAGTTTTGCGCCACCCGCATCCAGCGGACTCCCGCAACCTTTACCAGGTCATCAGTCCACCTTGTGGAGGGCCTAGGAGTATGAAAATGAAAAATTACTATAAAACGACAATATCTTATTAAATTAGAAAAAAAAAACACATGTGTGAGGTTCTTTATATTAGCTTCTATCATGATATTTATAGATCAGTTATTTTTCTTTACTTTCTTAAAAAAGATCAAGTCAAATTTCTGGAAACTTTCACGAGAACTTAACACATTTATTATTATTTCGAGGCGCTGCGCTTGTAGCCAATGTGGCAGTTTTCCCGCTTGATAGAGGAAAACGCCTACGAACAGCTACGCTGAGCGGGTTAATGTCAATTTAGGAAGTTTCGCAACTTTGAAATTTGTTCGTCGCTGCATTGCTATTTGCTAGTTGTAGGTACCTAGTTGGGGTTTCATTTTGCAACTAGCAAAGTTTTATTTCAATCCAATATCAATGTCAATCAGTCAAAAAAATTTCAAAAGTGCGATTAATAAACTTTAATAGGTAAAAAAATGAAAAATAAAAAAAATTATTGGGGGCAAACCCCAATCTTAGATGATCTTTGCTTGGAATTAAATGATATTGAATTTCCTGCATTTGATTAACGTATAAAATATTTAATCATCTTGTACCTACTTGTAAAAAACATATAAATTACTAGCGGAATTAAATATTGTTCATAAATGAGCAATAGTTCAGTTAAGTCACAGGACAGACGCTATTCTTTTCTTTTAACCGCTTTGTCTTTTGCGTTGCACCGATTCATTTAATTTTGGATGACATTAACCATCACTAAACCAAGCAGTTTTGAACATTGCACGATACCATTTGAAACATTACGTACCTGTTACACGTAGGTATGATAATCATGTAACATGCAATTATGTCTCGTGTATTCTATCAATGGTTTTAATTGCCTATTTATTAATGTTTTTTTTGTACAATAATTGCAGTTACGAGAGAACAAAGAAAAAAAGTTCGTTATTGAAATTCTAGCAAAGTCATATCGCCAATCAACATAAATTATTCCATTCATAATGCATGATGATGTATAAATCTATATAAATAGACACAAAAAATCCATAGTACGAAGAAATAAGCGCCAAGTTTACAATGCGACCAATTTTATCTTTTATACTCATAAGAGAGACATGAACGGTAGGAGCATCATCCAGCGATCATGTATGGGATCGTATTAGTCGTGCATACTCTCTTGCCCTACAGCGTGGTTTAAGGTGAGAGAGCTTGCTTGGTCTAGTGTAAGAGAGAGTACACGATCCAATCTAATCTTAACATTTTCAACACTGCAGAAGCGCGGTTCTAAAAGGAAGATATTCAAAAAAAATTTTTTTAAGTGTGCCGGATCAAATTTGGTCTTGGACAAAACATACTACTGGGACCCATCAAGGGGAAGCTATATAAGTTGCAAATTTAGAAGCCTTGTAAGGTTAAGACTTATAAAATGGTTACTTTTTGCTTCGTGAAATGGACCACTGCTCCACTGATGCGATTAAATAATCATTATATGAGTTTACATTACGGTACTTAGTTGTTGCTACTTAGCAAGCGTGGCATCAAGGAACTAGCCTGTCACACGGTCACCAGATCCTATGCCGCTTGCAACAACAGCCCCCCTATTACGTAACTTGTTTCAAGCTCACCTCAACGCTCACCCACAAATATACCTTGACACCGCGATGCGTAGTAATTAAGCGTAGGTAGAGGTCTAGTTTCGTAATGTTTGACCGGCGGGGTGAGCCGCATTAACGCGTAGCGAATAACATCCCGGTGTGCATATCGCCAATACCAACACTGTTTCGATTAACTGACTGAAATCTTGTTCCGCCTTAATTACTTTTGCTAATCAAGTAATTTTTCCTCAAAGAATTAATCGTTACATTATTGAGTGTCATTATCTCCGCTAGCGTAAATGATAGTGCTCATCTTTTTCATTTAAATGAATACGATGCATTTATGAAATCGACTTAATAACTTTCTTTGAAGAGATTAAGTGAATTAACCGGTCACCGGCAGATAAACGATTCGTCGTATTCACTACAAGTAGTTAGTTGGTTTCGAATTGACCTGGTTAGTTCTAGTACATGCTAGTTGTTATTGGAATTTTATTAATAGCAAAATACCTGCATAATGTTGATGTCTTAATCCACTGGTATTTTGTGATGGAACATCTTTGTGTAAATAAAATAGATCATTTTTACTAAGTATCTTCTCTGTGAAATTTTTATTCCTGTCCTATGTAAATCCTAAACCTACCTCTGAACTTAAAAAAATAAAAGGAAAGATAGGATAAATTAGTAACATGGCACTGTTATATGCAAATATTTTTATTTATTATACATTACTCAGTTAAATATTTCTTGTACTGGTAACTACAATTATTCAGTGGAGCCATATTGATTTACTGCAACAACAAAAAATTGGTTAACTCTTGCATAATTCCATCCCCACTAACTCTTCGCAGCCCCGCCTTCGAAAATTAAATAATCAGAGCAGCGGCGTACCAGGACCGATCAGTGTATGGATAATGCGATCCATTAAACAAACACGCTGCGGCTGGTTCCCTCTTGATTTACGCAACACTATCCAATGTAGATCACTGGTTTACGACATTATTTAAATAATTTCACGTTTCAGACGCGAAAATACACATCTAAAGACCACACTCAAATAACAACCTTATTGGCTTAATTTTAGTGTTGAATTTTGATTGTTAGGGTTTAGATTTCTAAAGACTTGTATGAGGAAGCTACCTGTAGTATTTAAGTGTGTAAATAGTTCAGATGGTGGTTGAAAGCAGTGGGTGGACGAAAATATCATGTTTTTCTGGAGTTATGACTTAATACAGTGTTAGGTTAAAATGAAGTTGTCTGTTGAATATGAGGTGAATAAGACGCTAGTAAGTTATGCCAGTGGTTCATAGCTTTCGCGTTGATGAAGTCTTATTATGACTTACTTAAAAAGTCAACTCTTGTGATATATTCTATACTTATGCAAAAAAATAGTAAGGACCTACTTACTTACCTACTTACATATTTATATTGTAAACATTTAATAAATCTAAGTTACTGAATTTAAAAAAATAGTTAAAGTACAAAAGTAAAAAATATTTATTGACCAAAAAAGAATACAGACTAAGTAATGTAGGTACAATTTATCTGCAACCCCCACACTAGACTAGGCCTGTATCGTAGGAGTTAGAAACATGCGCAATTAGGTACCCATATTATACAGCGGCTATATTGAAAAATTATTAATATTAAGAAATGAAAAAAAAAAAAAAACTTAAGTAGTTTTTTGTCCGATCTATTTGTATGAAAAACTATCGATATTTAGCTGTTAAATCCTTCGGCAAAATAAGATAAGGTCCGTCAATACTTCAGAAATATTACCGCAATAGGTCATGATCGGTAACCTATAAAATACATAATATCTCGAATACTTAATTCTTCTAATAGCGAGTTCTGTCAGATAGTCCCGGGTTGTTATTCACAAAGCTTACTCCTCCTCGCCTCAGGAGACCAGTGTAAGTCAGACCTCCGATTATGCGTTGTTACTATGAATCTCGACGTCATGATATACTAGGGGTGAGAGGTGAGGTGAGGTGAAAGAAGTCGTGAATCTATAGCCGTCGTGATCCGGCGCCTCGGGCCGTCGATGTAGCACCTAAATCAACTTCGTGGTATACATAGTATTTAAATGACCCCCAGCATATAGCACACATTGCAAATTGAACCTTATAGATTAGGTATCGAGGTTGATGTTCGCACGGATTATTTTATGCTAAATTGGTCAGCTGAAATAATTTCAAGTGCATGATAAAGACACATCTAATCTACCTACGATCATTGACTGATAACTTGATAAGTCCAATTTCCATCAAAGCGACAACTCGCGAATGCTATGGAGACAAACATAGGTTCAGTTTGATTAAGGTACAGTCGGCGTCGTAAGTTGCTGAACACCTAAGTACCTTGTCGTTTTCACTCGTTTGACAAATTCATAAGGCAGTTTAACATGACGTTTAATGTGACACGGTACAAAGGTGTTAAGCCCCTTGTGAGGCTGACCGTACAATAATAGTACATTATGATACAAGTGTGCTATGTTGGTCATTACACTCGAGTCGGTTTTTAAGCCTGAGCCGAAGGCGAAGGCTTAATGGAGACGAGAAGTGTAATGACCAATGCTCACGTGTTTCATACGACGTTTTTCAACACATTTGCGAGGAAAAAAAAATAAAAAATGAAAATGTTAAAAGATATGTAATGAAAAGGCACTAGTGCGATAATGTAATGTAAAAGTCACGGCATGGGTAATATTCTGCATTATTTTGCTAATATTTAAAAAGATATGTAATGAAAAGGCACTAGTGCGATAATGTAATGTAAAAGGCACGGCATGGGTAATATTCTGCATTATCAGTGTAAATACGCTGTAATACTTTACGAGCAGGTGTGTTGAAAAGGAAATTATACAGTGCTGTTATTCGCTACGCGTTAATGCGGCTCACCCCGCCGGTCACCCGTTACGAAACTAGACCTCTACCTACGCTTAATTACTACGCATCGCGGTGTCAACGTATAATTGTGGGTGAGCGTTGAGGTGAGCTTAAAACAAGTTACAGAATAGGGGGGGGCAGTTCATCCACTTTTTGCCCGACTACGGCAGAGCCGAAAAGAAGGGATATGTTTTTAGCAGTCTATGAATGAATGAATGAATGAATGAATGAATGAATGTTTCTTTATTTCAGGCAATAAACCCATTACTACATTACAATATATATGATACAAAGAAATAAAATAAAATAAAAATAAAATCCTTAACTAATACAAATACGTAGTTTTGTATTAACGTGTTGATTTTGATGAATGTGGTGCGGTAACAATCGATTCGAAGCTAAATAATACCTTGTAAACGAAAAAAATATATTTTTTCCAGTTAATTTTCCGTAGTGGATATGGTTTTTTGAATTTTTTATGCTTGTTAAAAGTTTTTTTTGATGGGAGCACTTAGATATTTATCCCCCGACGCAAAACGAGGGGTGTTATAAATTTGATGTGTCTGTGTGTCTCGTCTGTGGTATCGTAGCTCCTAAACGAATGGACCGATTTGAATGCGGTTTTTTAATCCGAAAGCTGACTTGATCGAGATGGTTTTAACCGCTTCAACAAAATTGGTTCAGCCGTTTTTGAGATATTGAACTTTGAAATGACAATATCGGGGGGTTTTCAACCTTTTTAACCCCTGAAGAAAAACGAGGGGTGTTATACGTTTGACGTGTCTGTGTATCTGTGTGTCTGTGTGTGTTTCTGTCTGTGGCATTGTAGCTACTAAACGAATGGACCGATTTGAATGCGGTTATTTTTATTCGAAAGCTGACGTGATCGAAATAGTTTTAGCTTATGTTTCAATAAAATCGGTATAGCTGTTTTTGTGATATTGAACTTTGAAATGAAAATAATAGGAGTTTTTCAACTGTTTAAGTTGTTGATTATCAACTGTGTAGCCGAAGAGACTCCAGTGCGTTCAGTGTGAGATCCTGGAATCCCCCACATGAGACCGCAGATGGCGGATGCCGTGAAGATTTTAGTGGATAGACCACATAACCTAGTCATGTGTTCTATCCACAGTGAGTTCGCAGGTTTCCTCCATGAAAAAAAGTGTTCAAATAATAATTTCCTTTAAAAACAAAGTTTTAACCGACTACATATCAGTAGCCAATTGCTTCAAGTTTGCCTAAAAAAATTGAAGAGTTCCCTCGATTCCGAATCAATCAAAGTATATGCTTTCGAACAAAAGATTTTTTCAAATCGGTTCATAAATTACCGAGTTATCCTCCCCTCTGCCTTTTTTGAAGTCGGTTAAAAATCGACGAGTATTTTACTACCTATCTGCAGAGTGCAGATTAAATGTAAGACAATTCATTCTGATTTTGAATGTGTACCGTACCTTCTTATAAATGGCAACTAGTCGAGGGCTTCCAGGGTCCGACTTAAAAGGTCCGGTTATACAAATGTAAAAAAAAACATGGTTTGGCTTTCGGAACTTATGTACGGAATATCATTTGATATTTACCTTTAGCTTTTCGGTGAAGGAAAAACAACGCTAGGAAACCTTCGCTTAATTACTACGCATCGCGGTGTCAAGGTGTAATTGTGGGTGAGCGTTGAGGTGAGCCTAAAACAAGTTACAGAATAGGGGGGCTGCATACATCTGCGAAGAAATTCAAAGGTGTATGCGAAGTCCCCAAACCGCACTGTGCCAGCGTGGGGACTACGGCCCGTTTCCTCTCATCCATGATAGGAGGCATATGCCCAGCAGTGGGACGTATAGGTATAGGCTGATTTTTTAATTTTTTTTTCTATTAGTATTTATATATTCATTTAAATCTTACGTAAGAAGATTTTATTAAAACTCCACTCTGGCATCAATTTTATGGTTACACGCTTAGAAGAAAGGTCAGTTGAAAACTTCTTAGCTTGAGTTTGTGGGACCGGTCAATTGCGTAGCGTTATGTAGGGAGACCTAAATATAATTTTTGTATTGAAAAAAATACCGTTGAGGTGTCGTAATGGTTGTCTGAAAAATTACGCAATTACCCTGCTGGGGTACGAAATGCAAGCAGCTACCGATCAAGTTACCTTACATCGCGGGTAACCTTTGTGCAAATGGTTGGTTTTCGCGGGTCAGTCGAGCTCGTGGACGCCGCCGGCGCCCGCGCGGCTCCCACGTGCCGTGCGCCTGCGCATGTAGCTGCCATTTACATTTCCAATAGAATTATGAACTTTAACGTAAAACCTTTTTTTCGTGGAGAAAACTTACGTACCTAAACGGACGACCGGGGTATGACTGGGTTATGTGGTATTTTTATCCTCTTAAAACTCCACGGTGGTCACCAACCTCATGCGAAAGACTCCAGGGTCACTACTACACGTGTACTGAACCCACTGGAGAGACTCTCGTGCCAGTCTACTAGGGCGAAATGATCTTTTTCGCAATTATGAAGGTCTGATTTGTAGATTCCCCTGTATGTAGACGAGTTCACGAAAAAAAACAGTAGATTAGTTAATACGTTTGCGAACGCGTTAGCGTTTAGTTTCAATTTGTAAGGCAACGCAAACAGCGCCTCTGGTGGTAACTGTAACGAACTACACGTTGCCATACATCTTGAATCTAAACGCAAACGCGTTCAAATTTCAAATTTCAAAATTATTTATTCAAAATAAATTCATGGCGAACACTTTTTGAATGTCAAGTTTTACTTACATAGTTTTATACAAGAGGTAACTTAAGTAATGTCATTGACATTTGTCCATACATCCTTATCTGGTAAATACTTAAATTTATTTTCAGACATGTCCTAAACATGGTCTGGTAACTTGTTGTAGTAGCGTGTACAGAGCCCCACAAATGACTTTTAAACTCTACTTAACCTAGTACTTACTGCTATAAATTCAAATTTATTCCTAGTATTTATCTTATGAATGTGTCACATCCTCTAAGAAATAATTCTCGATTCTTCCTAACATACATAATATTTTCATAAATATGCTGACTTGTTCGAAAAGTGAAAACATATCATCATCATCATCATATCAGCCGAATGACGTCCACTGCTGGACATAGGCCTCCCCCAAAGAGTGCCACAATGGCCGGTCCTGCGCCACCCGCATCCAGCGGACTCCCGCGACCTTTACCAGGGCATCAGTCCACCTTGTAACTACTAACTACCCACGCTGTAAAACATATTTGTATCGATAAAACTTATACTAGAGCAACTGAGTTTTGTTTCTCCAAATATATTGGTATTGTATTGTATAGGCGTAGGGACAGATGCCGGAGCCAGCTACATACCTAACCGTGGTCAAGTGTGAACTGTTTATCGGGCGAGCGTGCCCGATTGCCCTAGCATTTCATTTGTGCTAACTGTACTATGTTTGTGGTGAGAATACACTGCTGCTCTGTTTGCTTACAAATGTTTGAGAAATTTGAGGCGACGTGGGAATAGGTGGGAATATAAAGGATAACACCTTAAACTCCCACTCTGGTCGTTTTTATAATTGGAGGTCAAATTGTAGTATCACATATAATGTTAAAGTTTCTAATTATTTGTTAGACCTTGCAATAAAGGCACCAATATGCCTCCTTATCTAATATAATATTGTCTTGTTTTCTATGTATTTAAGTATTTATTTATCTATATAAGTATGTATATCATCGTCTAGTACCCATAGTACAAGCTTTGCTTAGTTTGGTACTAGGTCGATTTGTGTAAGATTGTCCTCAAATATTTATTTATTTTTATTTTATTTATTCATTAATTAAAAATAAAATAAAATAAATTACTAGTTTAATTTGTCCAGTTTTGCATGAAGCTGGTCTGGTGATGGAATGTAATGAAATGCCTAGCAAAATTTCGAATCTTATCAATAAATTGATATAACATCACAGCCAGGTAGCCAATAAAAACTTGTCCCAAAAATAATATTCTTGCATAAACTTACATTTCATAAGACACATTGTACCTACATTATTTTTTTACACATTTTATTAAACCATGTCCCATTTTCAGTCAAGTTAATTTAAGCACTGGTAGCTCTCCAATTGGAGAGGTTTTGAAATCCAATGTTCAATTAATTAATTACCACATTATACGAATTTTGGTTAACAAACTGTGACATCGGAATGAAAGTCGCTACTGATCGCTATTGCCAAGACTCCTGGCACGTAGTATAGCCGTCTTCTCGCAGTAAATGTGGCAAACTCATTTGTCGCATAGACACCTCATATATGGGGAACTATAGAGCCTCAACCACCAGTGAACACCATCCACCGGTGTCCGATCTTACCCGCGGACCCGCGGGCGGCACGATGCGGTGATCGCGCCATCGCCACCGCCGTGATTTGCTTTCGGTGTTTGACCAGGAACTACGAGCTAGGTCGGGAAAAACTGGCGTTCGCATCAGCGACCTGCGCTGTCAAAATATAAGCACTTATGTAGTCGTGACCGTCACAGCTATATGGCACCTAATTTATACGTATTATAGTTAAGACTACACTTCAAATGTTTACAATCTTGCCATTTATCTTTGGGAATCTATTATTTGGAAGCTCGACTTCTACTCGGCTACCTTATCCCTTGAATTGACGTAGGTTGTTTAAGAATTCCAGAATTTACGTCTTCTAACATAGCTAACATCCAGAAACTGGTTTTACTGTAGGTTTTCCACGAGTACCTACAGTCTTGTGCCCGGTTAAAGGCAGAGCGAAAATTTAAGCACTTTAGTACGACTTTGATATTCATGTTTATACTTTTCTCCACAAAATCATCGCCATTTTTTTCAAGTACCGCATCCTCCCTCACTGACATGGAGGTTCCACATCGATTTGAATTCGTCACGTTTCGATCGACGCAAGCGCAAATTTCCGAGGCGGGGCCGAGAACGAAGCCTGCCCTGCTATTCACAACTTCACCTCAACTCACCACTCACTGCTATACTTTGACGCTAGGACAGAGTAATTAATAGTACTTACGTTCAGAAGGTCCTCTATCTAACAAAATCTATTTTTGACAGCTAGAAACTACAGAATCATGATATTCCGCTCTATCGCATAGCACGTGCGTGATCGTCTAGATAGGGTCTGCATGTCTCTATCTGCCAACACAGCGAATCCTCAAGTGAATAAAGGGTCGGCAACGCGCTTGTGATTCTTCTGGAGTCACAAGTGTCCATAGGCTACGGTAACTGCTTAACATCAGGCAGGCCGTAAGCTTGATTGCCACCGTCGTTGTATAAAATAAAATAAAATAGGGTAGTGTTGTTTGTTCGTCAACAGAAACAAATTTCCGACCTAGATATGGTGGCGCGCATTGTGTATAAAAGTTTCATGTTATTCCAGTTTTAATTATGAGAACTGAAGTACGTTTGTATGGAGACTGTTCTGGGGACTCTTGTGTCACTGAATGATTGTGTAACTATCCGGTGGTGTCAGCCGCTTTAGGTTGAGTTAATATATCACACCGGAGGTTATGTTAGCTGTGGAAGGTGAATAAGTTTCTGTCAAAAATTTCATAATTGGTACAAGCTTTTACTGCCGACTGTACTTTTCTGCATACCATCATCAAGTACTCATTGAGACGATTCTAACGAGCCCAAACTCGATGGGGTTGTGTCGTTTTATTGCGGAGGTCCTATGGCCACCTTCCAAAGCTCCAAGTCATCATAATATTGCATTGTCATGCGATGTACATATGCTTTCAAAATTTCAGCTCAATTGGATAACGGGAAGTGACTGAAAAATGGATTGCAAATTTTGACGGACAACTTACATATTTTCATACTTATATATTTACATACGGTTACATACATTTACATGGGGTTAGGACGGCGAATGAGACATTTTCTTTGATCCGTCTCATATTACAAAAAATATTTTGAATATCTGACCCTGGCAATGACAAATATAGCTGCTGCAGCTGTCAATATCATTGCCAGTGTCAGTTCACCACGGATTTTTAAGATATTTTTTGTAATATAAGACGAATCAAGGAAAATGTCTTATTCGCCGTCCTAAACCCAAAACGTAAGTGAGGAAACTGTTTATATTTTTCAAAAATAATTGACGCACCTGAAAAGTTTGCAATTTTTTTCTGGTGTTAAGGAAGGTTATTCCTAACACCAAAATAAAAATCAGGCAATTCTAAAAATTTCATCCATTCCCCATTACACTGGCTTGCGTGAGTGAAGGGAGATGAAACGTTGTGAATAATACCCCAGTGTGAATCGTAACGGAACGGACTAACCGCGCCAGCGGCGTTCCTCGCGGTATGTGACTATTGGTTGAGCTGTTCAAGGTGCTGAAAAAGCCGATAAGTACCGATTTATCAGGCTATTATGATGCTGCAATTTCCGCGGCTGTACGGTAAATGATTGAAAAACTCTTATCGTATTTGAGTTCGCGTCTCGTGCAAACGTTTTCATCTACTCAGCCTGAAACAACCTTGTGTTCAATTACTTTACTCTGTATGTATCTCCTAAAATATGGATACATTAAACGAAACAAAGTCGTATGACGATTCTTTTTTCTTTGAATTTATTCATGCGTCTCATTTTCTTTTTCTACTTTTATTCTTTAACATCTTTAACTATTTCATCGAAACCATTCTAACTAGTGCCTCTGTGAGTTGTAGAACCCGAGAGCCGACTTAAAAAAAAATCTTATTTCAAAAAACTGAATCGACAAAAAGTCTATATAATTATTGAAAGTGCGCACAAAAATTCATGAGAATCGGTTGAGAAATGCGACCTGTAGAGAAGAACATCCGGACATACAAATTTTTTTTTGCCCAAACTGAAGAACTTGGTTCGCTTTGCTCGCTCGTTCAATTAATAAACACGCAATGGCCAGGAGGCGCCTATAGGCGTAATTCTATTGTGTCTGGGGTATAGTATCCATCAATGTGTTAACTTCGTAAGCCCTGTAGTTTTGTAAAATTTAGATCTTAAAATTATATAGAGACACGAGATACCTACTCAAATGAACAAAAAAAAACCAGCCAAGTGCGAGTCGGACTCGCGCACGAAGGGTTCCGTATAATTATCAATAAAAATATTTATTTTATTTTATTTTGTTGTTATAGCGGCAACAGAAATACATCATGTGTGAAAATTTCAACTGGAACTATCACGGTATCAGTGAGATACAGCCTGAGGGCCTACCGCGAACGGCATTCGAAGTTTTCCCTCTCTATCGTACTTATGTACGAACTCGTAAGTATGACAGAGAGGGGAAACTTCGAATGCCTTTCGCGGTAGGACCTCTGGTGACAGACAGACGGACGGACGGACGGACAGCGGAGTCTTAGTAATAGGGTCCAGTTTTACTCTTTGAGTACGGAACCCTAAAAACAAAAATCACTCGGCAGTTGGAAATTAAATAAAATACAGGGTGACTGGTAATTCGACCTATTCCTTGAAAGGGGTTATACTAGAGCTAATTTGCAACAATTTATGTCCAGTCCATATTTTTGGAGTTTTTAGTTTGTTTAAAAAAACATCGCCTTGCAGCCTTAAAGTGCTGATGTGACAAAAATGTTTTTTTACCATCCAAATGGAAGTACTTTTGTCACAATCACCAGCTTAAGGCTGCAAGGAGATTTTTTTTCATACTAACTAAAAACTCGAATATCTCGGAAACGAGCGAGTTTCGACCCCTGGTTGACTGGACATAAATTGTGCAAATTAGCTCTAATATAACCCCTTTCAAGGAATAGGTCGAATTACCAGTCACCCTGTATAGCTTAAAGAGTGTACCTTAGTATTTACAATTTAAATAACCATGTCCCATTTTCAGTCAAGTTAATTCAAGCACAACATTATTAAATCCCAACAAAGGGACAACCCTGGAGTCTCATCTTTTTCTCATTAATTAAGTAATCGCCTCGCCTCTCAGTTTTCCATTTCTCTTTTGTTCAACCCTATTTATTTTCAGGGTTCAACGATCTGTGCTTGTTTAACTAAATGGATCCAAATTCGCCCTAAACCCTTCGTTTCGAATACTGAAAGTAACTTTCGTATTTTTATGGTAATTGACGCTCAATTGTTTATTTAATACATTCGTGCTTTTAGTTAAATAAAGAAGCTAGTTAAGGGTGGGTTGCACCAAATCGTCTGTAATCGAAAGCGATGTTCGTTTAAGTTTTGTATGTATGGAAAGTTTGACAAGTTTCTATGGAATGACAGCAGCCGCATGCGCGATATACCTAAAAAAACCGGCCAAGAGCGTGTCGGGCCACGCTCAGTGTAGGGTACCGTAGTTTTTCGTCCGTCACAGTAAGTGTGTGAAATTATTTTGTAATTTTTTTCAAAAACTGTTCAACCTTAACAAGTTCAAAATAATTTTCCTAGAAAGTTTTTATAAAGTTCTACTTTTTTAAAACTTATGGTTCAAAAGTTAGAGGGGGGGGACACATTTTTTTTACTTCTGGAGCGTTTATCTCCGAAAATATTAACATTATCAAAAAATGATTTAAGCAAACCCCTATTTATTTTTAAATACCTACATATCCAACAATATATCACACGTTAGGGTTGAAATTAAATAAAATAACACTCCCCACGGGATATAGGGGAGGTACCCTAATAAAATAAAATAAACCACTTTTTATTTTACCATTTTTACTTTGTCGGCGTAATAGATTTACATATTAGTACTAAATTTCAGCTTTCTAGTGCTAACGGTTACTGAGATTATTCGCGGACGGACGGACAGACAAAGCGAAACTAAGGGTTCCTAGTCGACTACGGAACCCTAAAAACATGATTGATTCTAGTCTCATCCGATGATGGTAAGCGCCTAAGATGAAGCTCTCTGGTTCAGTGATAGCCTATTCACTCTTGTTTTGAAGGCTCCTTGATCGTAATCGTCAGGAAATACTACTGTATTTCCTATAAGTTTTATCGATACATATTATACGTTTTCGAACGCGTTTGCGTTTAGTTTCAATTTGTATGGCAACGCGAACAGCACCTCTGCACCTCTCACCTATTAGGAACACAAATTGTACCAAAACGCAAACGCGTTCGAAAACGTATATCTATCGACAAAACTTATACTAGAGCTACAGATGTAGTGTGATCTTTTGTATACTAGAGCTACAGATTGATGTTTTTGTTTTTGTATTTTCGTTAGTTTTACATTAGGTATTAACTATTATTACCATTTTTTAGAGTGCAGAGTGTGGTAAAAAATATACACATATGAAAAATCTAGTTACCTATTCACACAATAATCGTCCCTGCGGCATTCCGAAAATGAAAAAATCATACTTTAAATCATTTGCGCTCACGAAAATACACCAGATGTTCTTGGCTATTTCATATTCCGTTCGTACATGCAGATTTTAGCATTCGCTAGGTAGAAAGGGAGAGGAATATTCATCTTCGAATGGAATTCTGAAATTACTTTAGAGTGTATCGTCGGTTCACCCGTTCCGAATTCGCTGAGTAGGTACAGTCAGCTAGGCTTTTTGTTATGCTAATTTGGAGCCTTCGCTTGAGGATAATGTATATTGAACAGTGTTGTAAAAGCGGATACACTTGAAATATGGGTCGGATATTGGTTGATGGTACTTTGCTTAAGAGGGCTGTTCAATTCTCTGCTGTAGCTGAAACGACTTTTTATACAGTAGTATACGTATACGGTGGCAAACAAGCACACGGTCTGCTTGATAGTAAGCAGATACCGTACCCTATGGACGCTTGCGACTCCAGAAGTAACCAGCGCATCGACCCTTAATTGATTTAGGGATTCGTTTTGTTGACCGTGTTTTTTTTTTATTTCCGTTAACTTTAAGGGAAGAATCCTCAGGTTAAATGCAACTAATTTCTCTAAGAAACTAGTGTCTTAACTCTTACTATTTCTCAGATATTCAATAAATCAATTTAATGACCGAATCAGTGTGAAGGGTCCTTTATTTTATTTACGTTTTAACTTTCGTTAAACGAAAAAGGGAATTATTGGGATTTGAACCTGGGACCCCTCACTCCATAAGCAAACTATTTACCACTGAGCCATGTGTTGACAAGTGCTGTCGTAGGTGAACATTAACTTTGTGTTAATTGAGATTAAGTGTTAGAGCCCTCCCACACTGTAATATTGATTTAGTTTGTATGAAAAATGAAAAAAAAAAAAAATTTTCGAATTTAACAAAAAGCAACATACCAGGTAGCTTCTGTTAATGAACCGAACATCGTGTCGAAATTAACGGAAATCAAAAAATACACGGTGTATTTTTTGATTTCCGTTACCTATATAGTATATTAGTATGGCAATTGCCCTGTAGCCGTCAATTACAATGTTTCCTTACTTACGGGTATATTGCAATCTTAGGTGTGACTAATAAAATAACCCAAGCTAAGCTAAAGGCCTAAGCTACTAGAATAGCGAATACTAGGCATAGAACTAAAATCGAACCAACGACACAATGCGGTGCCGTAATTCCTAAGTAGCGATGTTAATGACATAATAACAAGACGAAGCCATTTTTGGAACGGAGAATGGGAGCAAACGGACAAAAGGCAAACTGTAATAAGTACCATTTTCATCATTTCCATTATTGTTTTTTGCAAGTTTTTCAAATGGAACAAAGGCTCTGTAATGTACGGAAAAACTACTTATCAAATTATTATTATTGTACAATAGTAGATTACACAAGCGCATAAAACGAGCCAATTAACCTGAGACGTTTATTTATATCCACCCGAGCCACCGGCGAGGGTGGATAGTTCAGTCGAGGGGTTAAATGGTGAATTTATGCCCGAGTTATACACACTGCTTTTCACTTCGATTGCGAGAAAATAACAAATAATTGCAAAATAAAATAAATAATTGCTCATTCCCGTCACTTAACTTTTTAAAGTTTTTATGTTTAATTTTCGACACGTGATAAGTATAAGACTTAGTACTTCATACGGCCGAGTAATTTAATGGTTCAATACGTTTTTAAATTATAATTACTCCTATTTTATCTGGTTTTATTAATTTAGTAATGGAAAACACGGATGTGAAATTTATTAAAGCAAATCAAATCAAATGACAAGTTTATTCTACGAAGTTTTATTGTGTGTGTGGCTGTTAGGCCCGATTAACTTAGTCTTTAAAACAATTTTACTTCGTGCACTAGAACATAAAATTGGCATTTTGTGCAGCATACATCCAGCACAAAGGCGAACTTTGCGAGCATGAGAAGTGAAAACGTTTTTTAACATGGGGATGAAAGGCGACAGTGATCGCTTTTGCCTTGTTGCCAGGTTTTTCAGAAGATCTTTGATAATTTTTTGAAACAAATAAAAATAAATAAATTAAAAAATAAATTAATTCCAACTTGCCAGTCATTAAAAAGAAGACCCCGTCCAGCAGTTCCATCTGCGGCACGGGGCCCATAACGCTGGCGGCGTTACCTCTCTGTATTGCTAACCTAACTAATGTAATACGTTGCAAGAGGTAAGCTAACCGCCAGCCCTACGGCCCCCTGAAGCGTCGATGAGTCGTTTAGACATTTTAGACATTGCTCTTATAAAAGATTGCATGTTAGTTTACCAGGGACCCATTTTATACCCAGAATTTTGTATTGAATACTTACTCGGTTCTCCCATGCGGATTTGCACACGGAAGCTCATGCACAATGGCGGCGAGATGAAAGCGTGCGTGACGTCACCGCTAATGGTACAAAATATAACAACGGCTATTGTAATGGGATTTATCCTTTCGTATTCCCCTTTGGGATTGGTGCCGTTGGGTTTTGTAATGTTGTAGGTCGCGGTATGTTGATTGGCACTTTATTTGAGTACGTTGAAATCTAAGTTGAGAAAAATTACCCCTAGCGAGTCGAAATGCAAAGGGATGTGTTTGGGTACAAAGTATGGTTTACACAACCAAACCGTTCGCAATCGTTTTATTTCTTTAAATTATTAATAATTTGAGATCAGTAGATAACTATTAATTTTAACTAATATAATAATTACAAATTAGTGTGTTTAAGGAAAATCAATTTTTAAACGCAAAAATATTAGTACATATTGTTATGTTCGAAAACTACTCAATGATCGAAATAAGTGAAACTAGTGCAATATTTCCCTTTGATATCCTGGACAAACGGAGAAACGTAGACGAATTGGTCCGTTAAAATATGTGTGTGTGTGTGTGTGTGTGTGTACCTATGTTTGTTATGTGGAATGAAGTATACTTAGAAGACTATGTAGGACACTGTCTACACTACAGCCAAGTGCAAAAATATTTATATAACTAATTAATCCTCTCATACCGAATTTTGTGCCGAATCATGAGACATATTTTTGAGTAAGTTGTATGCACCCATATTTTTGGCACTTGGCTGAACTGCGGTACATGGCAATGGAGAGGACCTGTGCCCAGCAGTGCGACAGGTACAGGTTGATGATGAATAAGTAAATAAAGATCTTTTGCTAAAGAAGTATTACAAAATTCGACGCTCATCCGAAGAAAACCCAAAACCCCCATTTTATACAAGAACGTAAAGCGGCCAAAAAAACGTGAAAAGTAATTGGCACCCTCGCCTACGTGCGTCAGCGTTATCTGTCGGGAACGAACCCGCGACAATGGACACGGACGCGTCGCGGTGACAGGAACACGCGCGTTTGAGATCGGGGTCACTTCGGGTACAGACTCCAAGTGCCCACGTACAAGTGGTCAACCTGCCCCCCTATTCTGTAACTTGTTTTAAGCTCACCTCAACGCTCACCCACAATTATATGACACCGCGATGCGTAGTAATTAAGCGAATGTAGAGGTCTAGTTTCGTAACGGGTGACCGGCGGGGTGAGCCGCATTAATGCGTAGCGAATAACAGCCCTGGCCGCATTCGGGACGCGCTAATGCGCCTCACCTTACCCGTCACACCTAACGAAACTAGACCTGTGATTACGCTTAGTTACTACGAATCGCGCAATACAAATATCTGTGGTTAAACGATGAGTTGAGGTTTAAACAAGTTGCAGAATAGCGGGGTTGGAGTCGAGAGCGCGCCTGATCTACTAAAGCTGGACGTCCACCACGCGCCGACGCACCGTCTGTCTCTGAGACAAATGGGTGCATCACATGGATGGACGTTATATTTTTACCACATTTACGGGTGCGCCACGTAGTTTCCGGTAGGTCGTGATTGAATCAGCCAGCGGACGCATTCACAACGACACCAATGGGTTTGACGCCGTGGCATGATGTTTTTCAACGTTCAATTTTGACATTCATGGCCGACTATTTAAACATTGTAATCAATTTCTACGTTGGTATGACTTAGAGTTAGAGCACACACTCGTTGCAAACAGTCGCCCGTTTTATGAGCGCGCTACTGCTACTACATTTGTACAATAGGCATATCTCACATTCAACATTATTCTTCGACTATAGATTATAACGAAGAAACGGTCGAGATTCAAATCTCGAAATCGACGCTGTTGTATAGACGAAACGGTACTTTTTCTCTATTTAATCTGTGTACTGAAGTAGTTGTAGTCGCACAACGGAATCAACCCAATCTTGTTACACAGATCAGTATCGAGAGTGTGGTTTGCTCGCGTCCGATCAGCGTGCGCAATGGCAAGGGTATTCTACAAACGCAGCACAACCAATATTCACGACTTAAATATCGAGTAGGGGAGGCAGATACCATTTACTGAAGAATTGTTCAAGCTACAAGGACGCCCACTACTACACGTACTACTACGTCTACCGTACACTATACTACGTCTTCCGTATAACTGAGACTGCGCCTGTGACGTGACAGGGGTGCGGGGGTAACGACAAAGGGTTCCGGGAGGGTCCTCTCGCCCGTCTCTGTTAAACAGTCGACTTGTTATTGTGAATATCTTCCAGAGATGTACGAAGATGTGTTTCATATATTTGACACCCATACTTGACAGCTAGGTGTCAAATATATGAAACACATCTTCGTACATCTCTGGAAGATATTCACAATAACAAGTCGACTGTTTAACTGAGACGGGCGAGAGGGCCCTCAAGTATGCGAGTCAAATATATGAAAACACATCCTCGCACGCCTCTGGTGGATATCCACCCTTACGCTATTGATCAAGAGGTAGACCAAGGAAAAGTGGGCTGGAGTGCGTGAGAGACGATATGAACAGGAAGGAAATGAGTGACGAGGTGACGGGCTACAAAGAGGTATGGAAGAAAACGACAAGCTGCGCTGACGACCCCAAGTAAATGGGATAGTCAAGCGAGTGATGATCATACATTACGCTATAGAAAACACACACTCTAACTAACTAATACGCAATGCATAGGAGGGGTGGGGCGCGCCCATTCTCCAATAGCCAGCATTCGTAACAGTTGATGTAGAAAAAAACAAAAGAACATCACTTGCTTGAACGAGCGTTACACACTCTTTCGCAGCGAAGCCCTTACAATGCAAACTAGCCAAAGTCGTACAAGCCCCCGTTTTCCATCACCGCCCACGTATTGAAATTACACATAGGTTTAACCGAGTGTGCAACATTAGCACGATTGACAGGTACACGGCCCTTGTTACCAGCCTGCGATGCGTATCGAGCGCCCAAAGGCTACTGTTGTATCCGCGGTCGGGGGTAGAGACGCTGGAAGTGCTATAGCGGGCGCAACATGGTTGCCATTTGATCACTTATCGTTGTGGCCAAGATCAGGTTCTTGGACTCACGGATGTCTTGTCACTTATCGTTGTGGATAAGACATCAAGTTCTTGGACTCACGGATGTCTTGTCCACGACGATAAGTGATCAAATGGCAACAATCTTAGGCCCGAGGGTTCTGGTTCTAGGTTCCCCAGAAACTTGAAAAAAGATCATACATTTCAGTAACATTCTGATATACATCATAGCTTTTGGGGCCAGTCAATGGCATTAAGGACGAACATTATGGCCGAAAATTATTTCAGCAAAATGTCGTTTGACGAAAAATCCTCTTCGCAATGTTTTTAGATTGGGTATATAAGACACTCCTGCAATATTCCACCTAAAAAAATTGCTAGTCTTTGAACCTAATCTGACACATTTTAATCAATATCAATGCGTTCTCCCTCTATTAGAAATGTGTTTAATAAACTTTTTGTAATTTTTCTTCTTCATCAACATAATAATTGCGCTCACTTGCCACACTGTTCAGGATGCAGCGGTCCTGATCCAAGTCGCCTGCTGTCCTAGTCTATTAACGATGTAAGTGATTTTGCTGCATTGCCGAATGTGCTCGTTACACACTTTGTTTTGTAAGGATATTCCGAGCAATGAGCGCTCCATAGCCCGCTGAGCCACTTCAAGCCAATGGATTCTCCCGGTAGTCTCCAGAGATTATATTTAAACCTTTGCAATCGTTATAGTCATCATCAGCCTGTATCAGTTCACTGCTGGAGATAGGCCTCTCCCATGGCACGTCACGTCACTGAGCTCGATTATCAGCTTTTCTCCTCTAACCCCTGCCTGCTACTTTACGGAATGTCTTCGCCTCACAGCTACTGGGTGCCCTACACCACGTTTGCCGACACCCGGTCTCGACACAAGGACTAGGCTGCCCCAGCGACCATCGGTTCTGCGGCATACGAGTATGTGACCTGCCCACTGCCACTTCAACTTGCTAATTCGCTGAGCTATGTCGGTAACCTTAGTTCTCTGACGAATTACTTTGCAAACGTTAGTAATATATTAAAATGTTATGTAGACTATTCCAGCGTTGTTCCGATGATTCCGTGGTTCTCGCGGGTGTAAATGGGTGCATAATAAGCGGCCATTCAAAATCAACCGCATGCATTCCGTCTGGTATAATAGGAATTCTTTGCTATACACATGTTTGTTGGCTCTCGCGTATGTTCGGACATTTGTATGGGGGCCCGGAATAATGATTTACAATGTGTTTGTGCGATTTAAATAGTTTATTTCGGTTCTTGTTTACTCGAGTTTCGGCGAGTATTGATTGCAGATAAGTCGTATCTGGCTTTTGTGTGATAATCGCTCATATAATTGCGTGTGAACTTTTGTAAACCTCTTTTTACTTGGGGGAACAAATAGGGGTAAGTACTGCATCGGTATTTACTCTGAGTACGGTTTTATTTATTTATTTATTTAACAAACTTTATTGCACGATACAAAAATAAGTGCAAGTGGAGGACTTAAGGCCATAAGGCATTCTCTACCAGTCAACCATTGAACTATACAGAAACAGAAATGAAACAGAAAATATTGTTGTAGTTTCTTTACACAATTAAACCAACTATGCTCCCAACTTGTATTCGACCCAACAAATAAATATCTAGTAGAAAGGATATGAAATGATTTCTAAAGTTAGAGTTAGGTATTTTCATGGGTACTATCTCGCTCGTATAGATCTCAGACAGTATTCCTTCGACGCGCTAGTTTTCCCAGTTTAGAAAACTCTATAAATGAATTTGTAACAGTTTAATAGTTACAGTAAGCAAGTTAAGACCCCCTACAATGGACCTAACCGAGCGTCAGATAACAAAAAGTATAATTATTCTATGAGAATCCGAGAAGAAATTTATTGACTACGTCTAAAACGCTACAAAATGGTTTGTTAACATATGTATAATTAGCACATTCATTGCAAACCATAAATTGCATGAACAATATTGCATCTCGCGATTCAGTTAGTAAAGTTTAAGAGCTACTTGAATGGGATATGAAAGGGTTTCAGCTGAAGGGAGATAACGAATGCTGATAAAAGGTCTTTATGCATTCTCTATGTGCGGAGTATAAAATAGTTGGTTCTACTCTGCTTCTTTTTATGTATAAGATCTGATGATGTATAATATCTTATTGTGTAGACTTGTTTAAGAAAAAAATATTAAAAATAACTTGTTAACATACAGATTTGTAACACAGCGATATCTGTATTTTTATTCTACTTTCTCCACGTGTACTTTAAATAGTATTTTTATTATTTCTTATGCGAGGCTATGGCAGCGTTACTAAGGCTTGTATTTGAAAAAGTATAGGTACTGCTAAGTGGGAATTATAATATACAAGACTGCTGGTACTAACACTAACTGCATCAAGTGAAATATAAAGTTTTTTCAAAAAACCCAACTGCTTTTGTCAAATATTATAACCTATGTCACACTCACACGATTATGAAGAATCTAACGACACCTTATATATGTCAAAATCCATCAAGTCGTTTGGACTGTAGGCAGTGAAATTGAATTTTCTTGTCCATAGTCCATACATGTATACGCTCGGAAAACATAACCCCTTCTTCTGAGGCAATCGGGTAAAAAGGCACGTATCTAACAGTGTAGGGCGTTGCGGCAAACTATACAAGAATAGCTACCCCAATCATTAATGGTCAGCTAATTGAAAAGCTTTTTATTCAGACAGTGTTTGGTTTTTATCGAGTCCATTTCAGCCAATCTAGAATTTCCAAGCTATTTCCTTGAATAAATTGGGACCTTGCAACTGCAAACCACAATTAGTTTCTGCCGGGAATATCTCCAACTTTGCTCGAACTTTCGATTTATAAGACTCCGGCGCCTCGTCCAATTGAGTATGAATTTAGATATCAGTTTATATTAATCTAAGTCGAACTGAGAAGTTACATTCTTTGTTTAAATTAAATCGTCTTCCGTACGAAGTACCTCAATTACACATTAGATTACGTAAAATCTTATTAATAATGAATAAATGAATCAATATTTGGGGACAATCTTACTTTACTTAGTTTTGAGATAAATATTCGAGGTAAGGGAGTTTTTTTAAAAACATGAACCGTGGTGTGGTCGTTTAACCGGAATTTCCACAGAAAGATACGAAAGATAAACGATAATTACACGTATATGCACTTACTTGGCTAACGGTTATTCGAAAATTAAAGTGACAGTGAAATTATGATTTAAAATTGTAAGCTAAATCTGATTTACACGGTATCAAGATTAAAACTAATCTAATAAATCTTAACAAACCGCAACATCATTACTACAAATATCCTTATTACCAGCGATATCTTGTCGCACGATCGGCCGACCGATCGGCCCACCGATCGGCCGCTATCGGACACGATCGCCGATTGTCCGCGTGCGCTCCCGTCCCGTCACTTTGCGTTGTGAAGTTTGAATTGAATTTGAATTGGAAACGAGCTTTTGTTCCGCTAATTAGAATTTTATTTGGATTAAGGTGGACGTAATAAGGAAAGACATGATTTTGATTAAAGCGGAAAGTTATTGTGACTTGGAAATTCGCTGGATGGAACGGCGTTATGCAAAATATTAACTTTGAAGTCTTCGAAGATCCGTAATTAATAATTCATTTTCTCTGCAATATTGTCTTCGAATGCTTAGCATTTGATTAGACAAAGTTAAGGATAGTATGTTAATGAATTCATACAATGCCCTATCAAACTAGTACGCACTAAGACGTTAATCAACTTGAATTAGGATTGGGTACAAATAAGATTGATTGGCTGTCGCTAAATGTAAGTCCCAAAAACGGCTCATATTATTTTAAATGTGAATAATAATATAGTCCTCCACGCCGTGTCCAGCGACAGCGACTCCGTCAATTACTTAATATATCTGGATTATGGAATGCTCTAATGTGGCTCGCAAAACCAAATTTTGTTTTAAAAATGACATATTTATGTTGATAATATATTTATGTTGTTTTGAGCAAGAATATTTAATAACGGTTTGGACCCGGTCCCCCGGTACTAGGGTTGCCATATGGAAGAATTAAATGTCCTGACAAAAATCCGGACATCACCCTAAAAATCCTGACATTTCTTGTAACAGAGATTTGGCGTAGCTTGAACGACGCACCGGCGGCGCGCTGCGCTCTGCTCCGCCCGACCCCGTAGCCCCCTCCCTGCGCACGCGTGACCTGCGCCCGCGCGCGAAGCGCGAATCGCATCGTAGCTGCTCGCGTAGTTTAGTCGCCTCGTATGTTTCGCGTTGATTCATTCCTAAAAGTCCGGACACTTGCCAAGTCCGGCCGCAATCCGGACAAAGGGTTAAAAATCCTGACATGTCCGGACAAATCCGGACGTATGGCAACCCTACCCGGTACCCTATTTGCGCTCTTAATTAACAACATGTTTTTTGATTAATAAAATAAATTAATAACACTGACCAGAAAATTTATAAAGACATTAAACGCATGATGACTGAAAAAAATAACTGAAGCTATTTATTTTCGACACGTTCCGTTACCTCATTGCGAGTTGCGAGCTTGTTGTCCCGTTTAATTTATTTGCTATGGCTTAACATATTCCCTAACCGAAAAGATTTTGTGCATAGCGGTCCGGAAGGCACGCGCATGCGTGAAATACCCTCCTAATTGAGGGTTTTCGGACACCCGAATTCCATAAAGATTTATGGCTTACTTTACTTGATACGAAACTTTTAAAATTGCGAATCTCTAAAGTTCCTACTGATAACATCTCGTATGCAGTAGTGAGTAGATTATATTAAGTAACCACTGTAACAATCTGATAACATCCCGTTTGCAGTACATAATAAAGTAACCAACGAACGAAAGTGAAAATTTTATACTGTTTAGTTGAAAATCAGGACGAGAAGATGACGCATCAAAAGTACTATGCAGTAAAGAAAAGACCGGTTACAATATTATTTGACAACTACCTATCGTTAGGTACTATAATTCACTTTTATTACGCGAAGATTTACCGTCGTAACTAAAAGAAAAATTATAAAGTTATTTGCAAGTGAAAGACTATCATGGCTCTGTGATAAAATAAGCAACTCCACTGAATAAATAACGTAAACTAGATTAACAATTCCAATTCGAAATTCAGCACGCATCCGTCGCTCCGTTAAATCCAGCCAGCCTGCAACATTGTGTCAGCATGGTACAAAATGTCAACATACAAAGTATATTTTGCGAGCTCCTGTGAAATTGCAACGCTTCACGTTTTATGTTTGTGTGGATGGTGGTATGTAAGATTGCTTACATTAATAAATGTTTATTTTTAATTTAAATTTCATCCTTTTTATGTCGATTTGATAAATATAAATAAACATTCTGATAACATCCCGTTTGCAGTACATAAAGTAACCAACGAACGAAAGTGAAAATTTTATACTGTTTAGTTGACAATTAGTACGAGAAGTTGACGCATCAAAATTACTATTCAGTCAGGCGCGGCTCACTCGCGATTTGTGTTTATCGCTACAAGTACATGCCGGTCGCCCCTTCGAAGGGCTCTATTCAGTGGCTGCTACGTGTTGGTACAGGACGCTCGCACGGGTCGCAGCGCGTTGCATGCGATAGAACGGGATGGCCACATTTAGGCACGTTTGGCGTACCTAAACAGGGAATTTGTTAACAAAGAACCTTCTGTACGTAGTACTATTACTTATTCTGTGATTCAGTAAAAAACAACAACATGGTTGCAACATTGTGACAAATACCGTTACAAAAATTTATTTTCGCAAAGATTAAAAAATATATAGTATTGTTGTAACGAAAAGAGAAATTATTAAGTTATTTGGAAGTAAAAGACTCATGGCTGTGTGATAAACAAGTAACTCTACTGAAAGAATAACGTAAACTAGATTAACAGACCTATATAATGTAATTTGTATGTCATTAATTTCATGTGATGTAAATCTTTTAATGTAATGTCTGACTCTGACGTATTGAAAATAATAGCTTAAGACGACATATTGTGTACCTACCAACTAAGTACTTATTTGCCATAACTATAGTACTTATACATAGAACATACTAGGTAGTAGTTAGTTCTTTTAATTGATGATATGTAAAATTTCAAATTTTATAAATAAAGAATCTGTATCTGTAACATTTCAGAATTCATCATGAATCTGACGCTCTGTTAAATCCAGCCAGCCTGCAACATTGTGTCAACATGATACAATGTGTCAACATACAAAGTTTATTTTGCGAGCTCCTGTGAAATTGCCACGCTTCACACTTTATGTGTGGATGGTGGTATGTAAGATCGCTCACATTGTAAATTTTTTTTTTTTAATTTTATTCCTTTTTATGTCGCTTTGATAGATTATGATATAAGTAAAGATTCTGATTAAATACTTATTTATTAACTAATATACATATACCACCTGGGTTTTTAGGCCGGATTTGACCAATCAGGAATAATGACTTAGTCTGAGGTTAGAGGTCAAAATAATGTGGTCTACTATGAGATTAAACTCTTACCTTGTTCGAGTTGAATTGTTTAATTATATGCTTTGGTAAGATGCGTGCCGCTTTTACATATTTAGCATGGGCATCAGGCCGATTGTAAAATTGATGGAATCAAAATCTTACCAACTGGTGCAATTCGGTGTGTTAAAGACAAAATAAAAGATTTGTCTGTTCCTGGTACTGCTTGTGATCGCTGTTTATTTTATCAAGTGATAAACGCAGCGCATTCTGTCTTAGCTATTTCTCCACATACCTAGTAAATACAGTTCTGCGTTGTAGGTTATGTAAGTAAAGATTACAACTGCTATCATGTGTTTTTGGTCGGTCTCGCCAGATTATTTTACTGTATGTACATCTTGCATAACGCCGTCCAGTTCCGGCATCGTCACGTGGCGTTTACAGAGCGGACTGCGGGTACTTCGTCCTAAAACAGACAAAACGGACCGATAGCAGTGGTGGACATTCTAGTGTATGGTCCGCAGAACATTCACTAACAAACTGTGTGGTTAAAATGTACGTGTGGATTTAGGGAGCACGTTGGAAGCAAATCTGCTTGTTTTAACTTGCGTGGGTTTATTTAGGATTATTTGAAATGTTTACAAAAAAAAGCGGCCAAGTGCGAGTCGGACTCGCACATGAAGGGTTCCGTGAAATAAATTGCGGTTTACGATTTATGACGTATTAAAAAAAAACTACTTACTAGATCTCGTTCAAACCAATTTTCGGTGGAAGTTTACATGGTAATGTACATCATATATTTTTTTTAGTTTTATCATTCTCTTATTTTAGAAGTTACAGGGACACACATTTTATCACTTTGGAAGTGTCTCTCGCGCAAACTATTCAGTTTAGAAAAAAATGATATTAGAAACCTTAATATCATTTTTGAAGACCTATCCATAGATACCCCACACGTATGGGTTTGATGAAAAAAAAATTTTTGAGTTTCAGGTCTGAGTATGGGGACCCCTAAAACTTAATGTTTTTTTTCGGTTTTTGTGTGAAAATCTTAATGCGGTTCACAGAATACATTTCAACAGTATAGCTCTAATAGTTTCGGAAAAAAGTGGCTGTGACATACGGACGGACAGACAGACAGACGGACAGACATGACGAATCTATAAGGGTTCCGTTTTTTGCCATTTGGCTACGGAACCCTAACAAACATACGACCTGCGTGAAGCGGATACCGTAGCCTGCGGACGCTTGCTCCAAAAGGAACCTATTCATTCGCTCTAATAACGTCAAGAGACAGCTCATGCAGTTCCATCGTCCTTTAACATCAATTAATTCCATTACACTTAACAAATTATATGTAGTTTTCGAGTCGATTTGACTACATTTGTGACTATGTTTTCCCCACGCTAAGTTTATTTGGATTTTATCGCTTTTTACTGATAAAACCAACTAGGTATACTGTCTTCTTGTAAGTTGTATGTCCTTTATGATTTTGAAACTGCAGTTTGTGTTGTATCGCAGCAGAGGGTTAATAAAACACGGGGCACGGGTATATCCAGGTGAAAGAATATACCCCGTGCCCCGGGAGGATTCCAAATAATTTTTAAATTGTATTCCTGAAGCGCTAAAGAGTTAAAAAGAATCGTCCAAGTAAACTAGTTCTGCCCACTTTTCTTATTTTCATTATATAACTGGTCAAGCAAAATATGTACTACCTGATTTACTAATGTATTCTATAAATAAATAATAGTGAGTCTCAGCTTTCTTTATACGACATTTTTTACTCCTTAGGGGCTCAGTAACGCGTGTTTAAGAGTCCCCGGCAAGCTCGGCTGAATTTCACCTTCCCATACAAACGGAGTTTCGTTCTCATTATCAGAACCGAGCTTGCCGGGGACTCTTAAGATTATTTGGATTCCTCCTGAGGCCCCGTGTAGAATCGACTTCCTGGATGGACATAGGCTATATTTTTATTTGTTTATTAGGCTCACACAACAAATTACAGTAATTCTTTCAGTAACATAAGAAGCTTAGTGTCTAGATCTGGACTATAATTCTAAACAGTTTGTGCACAGAAAGATTCATAACTTAAAGACAAACTATTCACTAGATAAAATATATCCCGCGGGTTTGCCTGCGTTCTTTGCAACATAATAGATGCTAGTTATAGTACCTAGTTATTAATATAACCGTCGAGTACCACTTCTGCCGACGCTACAACTTATCAGATGTACAGAAGAAAGGCGAATGCGTTAAACGGTAGTTAGTTAGCTGCAATTATTATTATTTAGTACCGTCGGCATATAAAGGGTACGCCCACGCGCTATTGTACTGTCTGACCGTTCGTACAAGTAATTTTTGAGACGGTGAAAGCTGTGTTTAAGAACAGAGATATGGTTTTGTTTGTGGCAAAGAACACGCAGATAACACCCCGCCCCTCGAATAGGCATGATGCCTCATGTCAAAATTGATAACGTAGTGTTGCGTAGAGACGTCATAAAAATATATATGGACCTTGAAAGTTTAAAAAAATATGTATTTTTTTTATTGTCTAAGAGTAAGTTTTTAGCTACCAATAGAATCCTTACGCTTTTATAGAAACAAATTAGTACGACACCTAAGTATAACTACACAACTATAGTCCACTACCCCAACTATGGTCCAAAAGTAAACTCATCGTTTCTATCAATACCGATTTCGGATTAGTGATTGTATTTAAGTTGCCTGTCTTTAAGTTCATCCATGAAAAATAGCCCCCCTGAGCAAGTAATATGAGAATTGATTTGGACCATAGTTGGGTGGCCTGGACTATAGTTGTGTAGTTTTACGGTACCTAAACGCAGTATTTCGCGAGCGAAACAGCAATTTACTTGATTTTCCATACAAATATTAGTGCAAAATAACAGGTGTGACGTCATCCCCGTGTGTCAATTAGTATGAAGCGTTTATGGCTGCCGCCAGCGAGGTCAATCTTTGTCTCATATTTTTGGGTTATTTATGTTATTTAATTGTATAGTTGCTCCCATACAAACATTTGTTCCTATCCAAAAACTGTTTTTAATAGTATCGTAAAAAAATCTTAGTCATCATCCCTATTGTAGGTAAGCATATTCAACCTTATGACAAGGCACTAAGTATGATGATGATGATGTATTCCTGTTATCCCTCATTAGGGCTCGCAGAAGAATTCTCCATTTTATACGATCTATTGCGAGACCAGTTGAGCCAGCCTCTTTCACAACCGATCGCCTCCATGTATTCCGAGGAAGTCCCGGCCGTCTTCTGCCAGTAGATAGACCGTCAAAGCACGTGTTCAAGCCATCGCCATTTCCGCTCCAGGATTTCTTGGCTTAACCGTGTAGGCTCGGACAAGAATAGGTCTACGGTCTCCCCCGCCTGTCGTAGAAGGCGACTAAAGGGGGTCATCGGGGTCGCAGTGTTTCTGGCGGGGGCCGGGGCACTCACCTAAAAACCCCAGGGAAGGCGACCATAGTAAGTAAGGTGAGTTAGTAAACGAAAAAATTAAAAATAAAACAGAGACGAGTTTTTTTTAAAGTAGTGACGATATTTTGTTTAGATACGATATTTTTGAACTAACGAGTACTTATTATATCGTCGATTTATCGACATTGGAGTTTGTGCAGTAGCATACGAGATGTATTTTTATAAGTTTAATGCGTAAATAAACAAAAAAAATTAAAAAATCAGATACGAGATTTTTTCAAAGCAGCGACGATATATAACAGTTGTGTTTTATGTCGTATATTGATCATACTATATAGAATGTAAGCATTCTCGGAAGCAAACAACATGTCCGCCCTATTCCTCTCGCCATAAAGCGCGATGGTATCACCGGCGTGGAATCATCCGCATTATATTTATTAACAATTGTGCGCGCGATGCTACTGCTGATACCGATTAATTACTTCGGTTATATCACTGGCATTGTTTATGCTTTTTTAAACGATTGTTGTTAAATGTTAACTTATAGTGCATCAATGTACGTAGGTATACTACACGGCGCAAAAATTATCTTATCATGCACCATAAACACCTTGATAATATTTGTGAGCACCTTTTGCGCTCCTATATGTCTGAGTCTGAGTACGGCTTTTAATATTGACGTCTGTGACTCGTCGATTATGGATGTAAAGTGATATAATAATTACTGTAATGTTTTTAGTTTGATCCATTGACGTAAACAATCAGAAATTTGTGAATATCTAGTAAACTACTCCAGATGGGTAGCCACGTAACTCTATGAACGCGCGGATAATTCAAATGTAATTTTTTCACATAATAATGTACATTGACATCTACCTAACGACCTGCAGGGGTTGCAGGTGCTACGAACAAAATCTACAATATGGCAATAACTGGATTTTCAAAACCTCCCCTGCATTTTAAGTTACCTACCCCAATTTAGATAATGATAGGAACGTTGGAGCTGGGTTTTAGGTCGGTACTCACTCATCCTGGGAAGTATCTAAAAATAGACCTGTAAGGTGTAAAAGAACTACCTTCTTACTGTCGCGACTAAAGGGTAGCACTTTCCCGCCTAAGTGTACCACAATATTGTCCCATTATAATTTAATATGGCCGTAACGCGGAGTGGGAAGCGGTCGTAAAAGGGAGGACACACATTTTTCGCTAAAACGCGAAGAGCCTTTAGTTTGCAACACCTGCGTATCACTGGTTAAGGTATGCTGTAGAGAGCATTTTTTCATTCATTGATATTTCAGTCAAGTGATGAGGTCATGTTGCTGTGACAAACGGTTGATTTTTCGCGAAGAAAATTAATCAGATCATACTTAATGCTCGTTTGCTCTAATTCCACCAAAAGAGAAGATGCCGTATCGAATGTTACTGAAATAATATTAAGTCCTCAAAAAGACAAAATACTAAACCTTAAACTAAATAAAATAAAAAACAAAATAATGTAAAAAACCTATTTTATAACTAAAATAACGGGTCTCCCCGCGGCGTGGTGCCGAAGATGCTGGCAGCATTTCCCTGCATTTATCGCAATACTAATGCGTTGAGCGAGGAATCTGCCAGCTCTTCGGTCCCCGGTGGTGTCGGCTAATTTTTTAGACAGTTTTTAAGTCCTAATTATAAAAAAATACTTGGCCTTATTTACCTTGCGAGTAAACGCCTTAATAATGTCAGTACTTAATATTTTGATTGTAGTGTAAATGTATAATAATTTAATGTCAAGTTTAATGAAAAAAAAATCTTTGATTATTTTCATGTATTAGGTATTCTAAAAATATCATTGCTGTTACGAAGCCCTACGAGTCCAGTACAATAACGCGTTTCGGGTGATAGTGGGACTGCCTCGTTTCTGCAGCGCATCAGGGATGTTTGCGGAGGAGCGGGTTGATTGTTTTTAGTGTTCCGTACCAAAATTGGTCCAACGGAACACTTATGCGATCACTCGGAGGCTGTCTGTCGGTCACAGCCAGTTTTTAATGCTAAGTAGTATGCGCAGCCGCGCCGCATCCCTGGTGCGCCGGGTGCGGAGCAGTCCCAATACCATTCTGAGCATGATTGCGGACAAGCCTGACTGTGCGATTATGCTACACTGCGCACATTGTCCCACCAGTGATTCAGTGGTAAATGTTGTTGTAGTCTGTATTTAGTGTTATTTTAAATGTGTCTTTCATTAGTTACCTACAAGAAATAAATAATTTGAATTTGAATTAAGCTCAATGTAGTCAAGTAAACAGAAAACTTCGTAACTGTATGAACTACTAAAGAGACAGCAAACATATATATATTAGAAACTGCATTACAAAGTCACCCAAGCCCTTCTATTCTGTAACTTGTTTTAAGCTCACCTCAACGTTCGCGTAGGTAGAGGCCTATTTTCGTTAGGCGTGACGGGTGGGGTGACGCGCATGAACGCGTAAAGAATAACAGCACAGCAGACCAAAGTCCTCGGATGACAGTATTTATTTCGTCAAACTCTTAACTAAATGAAATGGCCTCACAGCCTACCTTAAACTCGAGAATAACGCTGAGATATAAACAGTAGAATTCCGCAGGGACGCCATAACTCGCCCGTCTTTATTCTATTACTCGCCTTTGGGTCACTCCCTCTTTGCAATAAATAAATAAACACAAGAAGTTAATCAATCATTGTTGGCTCGGAGGCTCTACAGTATAAATAAGTAGATAGGTACCTAAGTACATACATAGGTACCTATCTACTTATTTATACTAAATACATACATATGTCATGACTCATGAGCTTTGGGTCCTATTACTCGCCCTCTTTGCAATAAATAAATAAACACAAGAAGCTCATCAATCATTGTTGACTCGGAGGCTCTACAGTATAAATATTAAGTAGATACCTAAGTATGTATGTCATGCATGAGTAAGTGATGAAGAAAAGGATTTGAATCTGTTAAATATTATACTGGGAGGGAGTGCAATCCAACTTGTTCCATTAAGTCCGCTCTTTGTACTATTTGTGCAATAAAGTAAAACATATATAGGTATCGTTTGTTTCAATGAGAGCTCTTTTAATGGCAACTACACTGCCCTAAATTATCTAGGGATCAAGTACGTTTTAGAGTTTTGTTGCAATTAAGGTTTGTTATAACTCCCTCTTACTCTCGCTCTCTTTTATTCTGGACCTTTAAACTTTAATTCCTTCTGTATTGCTATTATCACCACGGTTGGATGGGCTGCTATTACAGCGATTGTAGTATGATAAAAAAGCTAAAAATTTCCTTTTCCCTAGACACTTTTGGGCAGTGTATATACAGGTTCACTGCGGAAATGTAATCAGAAATAACTTCTAGCCTCTATGATTGCCATTTCATCGCAATGAACGGTATATGAAAATAAATGTTAGGTTCGCTCGTCTCTGATCCTCGAAAGACTGGCCACTTTGGGGTAATATTTTAATATTAACGCTTGGAGACCGTGTACATTTTTTAGGATTTAGGATATTAGTGGTATTTATATTTATTCGTATTTGGTTTTACCAACCACCAATTTGCACCCGTCAGCCGCCGTACTACCTACTATATATTACTACTAATACATTACTACCGACTGTGCCGCTTCCAAATAGTTAAGGCGCTGCACCCGCCAAGTTCCCAAGTTTTAACTACACACTTATGTGTAGGTACACTACACACTAGGTGGAGTTAGCTGCAAGTTACGCCGATAAATTGGCTCTCGCCCTCAAAGTGAGTTAGCGGTTACAATAAATTGTGGTGACAAGCGCTTCGTTTGTTAAATAAATCGTTTGCGCTTCTTTTACGTTATTTTTAAGGGTATTTTCAATGAATATAAACAAATATTATCTATCACATCCTTCGTATTTTATCAGAATAATCCAACAAGAACGAATTTAGTGATTAAGAATATATTTTAGAGAATGTGACTTTGATTGCAAATAAATATTTTTTCAACACACCTGCTCGTAAAGTAGGTCTTATTACAGCGTATTTACACTGATAATGCAGAATATTACCCATGCCGTGCCTTTTACATTACATTATCGCACTAGTGCCTTTTCATTACATATCTTTTTAAATATTAGCAAAATAATGCAGAATATTACCCATGCCGTGACTTTTACATTACATTATCGCACTAGTGCCTTTTCATTACATATCTTTTAACATTTTCATTTTTTATTTATTTTTTTTTTCCTCGCAAATGTGTTGAAAAACGTCGTATGAAACACGTGAGCATTGGTCATTACACTTCTCGTCTCCATTAAGCCTTCGCCTTCGGCTCAGGCTTAAAAACCGACTCGAGTGTAATGACCAACATAGCACACTTGTATCATAATGTACTAATAAACACTTTCTTCCACTCCAAAAGTATTTTTATTTTTCTGTAAAAATAAAAAAAAATAACCTGTGTTAATATTTTTTCTATCCATACTGTATATTATATATATATATATATAATATTATAAATGCGAAAGTGTGTTTGTTTGTCCGTCTTTCACGGCAGCGATTAGAAAAATTCAACTCCTAAGGGGGTTTAAAAGGGGGTTCAAATTTAAAATGGAGAGAGAGCACGAAAATTTTAAAGTGTGAGTAAGATATCTGTAACTTCGGTCTTATTATGTACGTCAAAAGACTACAAAACCAATTTAAGAGTTTTTCCAAATTCATCCCCAGAGTGTTAAAAGGGGGTTCAAAGTTTGTGTATTTCAAGACATTTTTAAAGTATGAGATTTTTAACTTTGGTTTTAGACTGTTTGTTCACAAACTAGAAAATGAACATCAACGTTTTTTTAAATTTATCCCCTAACAGAGGGTTCAAAGTTTGTATTGAGAGAAATAATTTTCTAAGACGATAAAAAGTTCTACGTAGACGAAATCGCGGGCAACAGCTAGTATATTTATATAGTCCTCTTCTGTCGATTCAAACGAATGGAATCGCGATTCTATATACATAAATGCCCCCTGTTATTTCAATAGTTGTTGACCCCATAAGTTGTCATAACATCGCTCTGACTGGCTGAAGCTGATAAATGGATCTGAAGCTGAAGCTATGAAAAAGCAACCTTCCAGTGAAACCATTCACAAATTTATTTTCTCTTCTTTGCAGGACGAGCCTGCATCATCAGGCGACAGCGGAGACGAGAGCGGCAGCGACCCGGAGTCACCGAGCGACAAACTCAACCAAGCTGCTTTGAGGCAGGACTGGATTTGCAATAGCAGTACTGAACGGGAAGGTGGTAGCAGGTAATAAGTCAAGTGTCTTTTAGTTAATTGTCTGTAAATTACGAGTCTAAATATGCACGAAAATAGCGAAATAATGTACGTGTGGAATGACGTCTCAAGTCAATCAACTTGATTACTTACCAGGCTTTTCTGCGATTGTAGTATGCAGAACTCGGTATCAGCATCAGGGAAGATACTCCACCAACCTTCGGGCCGTCAACTTACCTTCACTTTAAACTCTCGCGCTTTGTACACATATTTAAAATAATGTTTTATCCGGTAAATAATGTTTTTGTTTATAAAGGTAAATAAATATCCCACCAAAAACATTACATGTAAAGTGACGGTCAAGACTCCTTAGCTTATATAGCTTTCAGCGTTAAAAATATATCAGATCATAAGGAGTGCCAAGCTTCCTACTCCACACGGCGTAACCTACCACTACCAACCTATGTTGCTAGGCGATAATTGGCTAATTACAATCTTTAACATCAAGTATTGGCTGTTGCGACAGCAAGAGATAAATGCAAGGCAAGAGTAAAAGCCCCTTAGAGTAAGTCGCCAGAGCTCAAAGAGAGGGAGAGATAGAGAGCTCTTTCCACAAACAAATACCACATACAGAGCAAGTTGTGGTATTAGGGTTACTTCTCCAGATGGGCTACTCCAAATATGAGCGAGATATCATCCGGATTTGTCTACACAAAAGTTTCCAATCCCATTCCGACATATTTCTTTTTCTAGAAAAATAATTTATGATTTTCGGCATCAACTACAGACATGTGAATAGGTTACTTACAAGAAAATGTCCACAGGGAACCACAAGCGTCAACATCATCGACCACTCAAGAAGCAGACAGCAGTAAAGCCAGTCAACAATCGATGCCAAAGATCATGCCAAAGTTAGACTTGCCGGGAAGAGCGATGCTGTATCCAGGTGTTCTGGGACTCGATGGGCTTGGCTCGAATCTGGGTCTGGGTAACTTGGCTATGGGTTACCCGCACAGTTTCATACTGGGACTTGCCAATCAGGGACAAGAAGGTGGTAAGTATTTATGACGTCATTCTATATCAACACATGTTAGCAAACGCGTTTTGGTTGTGACTTTTAATTTATAGCTTCTAAGGAGATGGTAAGACGCACCATTTTTTTTATTATTACTTACATGTATACGCATTTGACCACTATCTCACCTGATGTTAAGTGAGGTGATGAGGTCGAGGGTGTTACATGCATACTTAGTGCTTATTTAATCTCGTCTTGAAAAGATCCAAGATATAGCTGGGAAAAGGTCTGTCGGAAGTGAGTTCCACTTTTTAGCTGTCCTCGCAAGAAAACTGGAAGCAAAGCACTTCCTGCAAATCAGTGGTAAATCAACAACATAAGGGTGAAACCCACGTCCGTGCCTAATAGTCCTAAGGTGGTAGTAGGTAACAGTGTATTCATTTAAGCTTAAAAAAGGAGTCTAGCATCAGCACAATTTAGAAGAAAAAGTGCCAAATTTGCTAATTATTTAATGAGCTTTGCCCGGGGTATGCAATAGTAAGTAATTTGCAAAGGTTAGTCCATCTTTTCCAATAAAATTGTATGAAAGGTTATAAAAATAATACTCAATTTTTTGTACCCGTCAGATTATTTGTTAACGTTAACATATTTTAGACTACATAGTACCTAATGTACAACAACTAAAAGTAAAAGCAAATGTCTTGTCTTACCGGGACCTAAAGAAATTAGCCGAGGACCGAAAGAACTGGTGCCTACTATCTACTCCACTGACAAGAACCAAGCTCTTAAATGTTGATGATGATGAGTACCTAATGTTCATTATTTTTCTACTGAACACAAATTTAATTGGATTCCAGCGTCATCATCAAACCAGCCACAGTTCATCACCATCCCACTGTCAATGGCGATGGGAAACCCACAGGCTCCAAACGGGTGCCCCAGCGCTTCGAGTGACGACAGCAGCGAACTGCAGGACCTCAGCACTGGTGGAAGGAAGTGACGGGAGGTGAGGAACAATTGACGTTACTTACATAAAATCTAGTCACCTACACCCGCCACTACAGGCCGCCACAGTTCATCACCATCTCTCCGTCAATGGCGATGGGAAACCCACAGGCTCCAAACGGGTGCCCGAGCGCTTCGAGTGACGACAGCAGCGAACTGCAGGACCTCAGCACTGGTGGAAGGAAGTGACGGGAGGTGAGGAACAATTGACGTTACTTACATAAAATCTAGTCACCTACACCCGCCACTACAGGCCGCCACAGTTCATCACCATCTCACCGTCAATGGCGATGGGAAACCCACAGGCTCCAAACGGGTGCACCAGCACTTCGAGTGACGACAGCAGCGAACTGCAGGACATCAGCACTGGTGGAAGGAAATGACGGGAGGTGAGGAACAATTGACGTTACTTACATAAAATCTAGTCACCTACAGCTGCCACTACAGACCGCCACAGTTCATCACCATCTCACCGTCAATGGCGACGGGAAACCCACAGGCTCCAAACGGGTGCCCCAGCGCTTCGAGTGACGACACCAGCGAACTGCAGGACCTCAGCACTGGTGGAAGGAAGTGACGGGAGGTGAGGAACAAAATCCTACAGCCTACAGCCGCCACTACAGGCCGCCACAGTTCATCACCATCTCACCGTTAATGGCGATGGGAAACCCACAGGCTCCAAACGGGTGCCCGAGCGCTTCGAGTGACGACAGCAGCGAACTGCAGGACCTCAGCAATGGTGGAAGGAAGTGACGAGAGGTGAGTTCATGGTAAACAATTGAGGTTACTTAATAGGAATCTAGATTCCGCCCTAAATGACCATACACAACTCGTTTACGTGCTGCTGCGCTAGCGCCTACAGCGATGACAGGAGCAAACTGCAGGACTTTATTATTAGCACTCGTGGTAGGGTTTTCATGGACGCTACTTGGCAATTGTTACAACTTTGGACTTATCTATACTAATATTATAAAGAGGCACAGTCTGTGAGATAGTTAGTAGTTTTGTTGTAATGTATGGGTCTTTGTTATCTGCAATAAATTATTGATTGATTGATTGATTTGTATGTTCGTATGTAACGGGTAATCTCTGGAACCACTGAACCGATTTCAAAAATTCTTTCACCTATGTATAGAATGGACTTTCCGGATGGTCATAGGCTATATTTAATCCCGCGGGTTTGCCTGCGTACTTTGCAATACGCGGGAAGAAGTAGTATATTTTTAAAATAAGGCGTGCAAAGTACCTATATTTTTTCTTTTTTGAATGCTCCGCGAATAAATTGGCTAAAGGGACCACTTTTGGTATCACAATGCTTGTGTTTCTGTCCGTTAGTCACGGGCATTCAATGTGCTTGGCGGAAACTTAAGTTGGATTTTTTGTTTCAGACGGTGATTCAAGTTGCAAGAGTATTAATATTAGTCCTTATACAAATACTCAGTATATGACGATGTTCTGAGTATATTAATCTACTTATCTGTATTTAAGTACTTGGTTATCAATATACATACACAAATACTACAAATTTCTTTCAAAAATGTCTACAAAGGTGATGCAGATCACACAATATTATTATCAAGCAATATTTGTATTAATACGTGTAATAATTTAAGTAAATTAATTTAAAAAACGATGTAAACTATACTTAAACATGTCTTGCCAAGAGTACACTGTATCACCTTTTATGTATGTAGAAAATTAATTATTGTAAAAAATAAAATTATTGTAATGCAAACTTGGTTTGCAATTACCGCGCTTTTTAAATTAAATTATGTTAGTAATACTCACGGTGTATAACAAAAAAAGTAGGTACGTATTTTTATAAAAATCCCAAACTGTTTTGTTTTTTAATAAATATTTTGAACAATTATTTCTTACAGGTCAATCACTTAAGGGATGCATGTCATATTTGGGTAACTATATTTATTATCAAAGCAATTATTTTTACTACTTATGTATGCTCAATTCAGTTGGGGAGCACTACATCAAGGAGCATTATCTACATTAGGGAGCTGCAAAATTGTATGTAATAATTGGACATTAAAACTACAATATCAATATCAGTTCACGGTGTATCCTATAAAATATAGGCAAAACTACATAAACTAAGTAATTACAGTTTTTATTTCAATCTCTTTAGTTGTAAGAGATTTTGCTTAATACAATTATTATAACATGATTAAATGCATCCTCAAAGTAATTAATCTGGCACTTGCATTTTCTTTCAAATACCTACTACTTTTGCTAAGATATTTAGTTGGTTCACCATTACCTATTAGTAAATTATGGATATTTATAAAATTTCATACTTAAGTTTTACAAACGTTTTTGACTTAAAACAATGTTTAATAAACTCGGCTTGAACGAATTAAATTCAAAATATTTTGTGACTTATATAAATTCTTTTGAATACAGAGTGAATAATTGTGAAAATGTTGTTTTAATTTTAACCAATACTATAATGTTTTAAAATAGTTTTGTTAAAAATCTTAATATTACAGTTTATAGTGCCGAATGTAATTATTAAATTAAAAAATCAAGTCACACCTTCATAAGATACTTATATTACAAACTATACTATGCACAAAGTTAGTCTACTCTTGAATTCTAGCTAAAACCGTTTCAGAAATGTCAAAGTATCAGTCGACGCTAAGTACGAGGAAGTACTGGGCCGGTATACATATCTCAACTTTCATGTCTCTGTCATTCCAGATTAGAATATAAGAGACATCAAGCTGGGGGCAAATCTTCTGTCAAATATCACGAATGACCGGCCCTGATGGGGTAAACGCTAAAACGTGTATACAGTATAGACGGCAAACAACTTGAGCAAATTATTATTTTCTTTTCCAAATCCAAAACAAGCTTTTACTGCCGACTGTACTTTTCTGCATACCATCATCAAGTACTCATTGAGACGATTCTAACGAGCCCAAATGGGGTTGTGTCGTTTTATTGCGGAGTTATATGGCCACCTTCCAGCTCCAGCATCAGATCAGCTACAAGTCATCATAATATTGCATTGTCATGCGATATACATACATGCTTGCAAAATTTCAGCTCAATTGGATAACGGACAGTGACTGAAAAATGGATTATAAATTTTGACGGAACACTTACATACTTACATATTTACATACATACGAGCAGTGCAAGTTAATATAAAACTTGTAATAGTTAAACTAAAATGACACGACGCATTATTACGCAAAGATGAAATTCCATTAGAAGCGGGGTCCTATTTTTGATCGTAAGTGTAGGATGCGCAATCCTTCCCCCATCACGTCATCTAATGCTCAAGAAGTTTTCCGGCAATATCTTCTACAAAAAACTTAAAATGTATAGTATGATTTGTAATGAATGATAACCTCACCTACAATTAACAGTCACGACTGCGCACAGAAATTGATGATTTTGTAACCATCCTACAAATAGGGTCGTAATTTTTTGAATAATTACCTATACCTACACTATTGTATCAGATAATATGGTCAGTGACTGTTAACTAATTTGGATTAATACATAAAAAAAGCATTTATTTGTTACATTATTTAAGTTAAACTAAAATATAATTGAATACCGATTACATCCTCAAAGTTTCCTACTTAAAAGAAATGAGTCTGACTCATTGTTAGTGACCATAAAAACTAGGTCATTCAACAGCAGTTATATGCCTGCGTATTTATTATGTAACCTCAACTCGTTTGGTTAACACTAAATGATGGTGTAGGTAATTCAAAACCAATCTATAAAAGAAAGGTATACCTTAAATATATACCTAATATCAATTAATTCTCCTCTTACTAAGGTGGAGTAACCGGGTCATACATTATGAATAACAATTACACACTTGCAAGTTAGGGGCGAATGCTAAAGCATAAATAAACATACATGTCTTGGCAGCAACATAACTGCACAGTAATCCTTAAAGTTCGTTATCTACTGTACTATGTTGTGTTAATCGGTATTTAATTATAAATGTATGTTATTAATTTAGTACTCCTATGTCACTTTGTTAAGCGCAATCTTCCTAAGATGAATGATGATTTCTTTTTGTTTCAATTTTATAAATAAATATTTGAAAAATATGATGGCATTTATTTTTGACTCACGTTTCAATAAATTGTAGGTATAACAAAAGACATCCATCAGTTACAACCTACATAATGCGAAGAATTTAGACCAACGAGATCATCAGTCATATCATATCAAATTGGATATACCTACTGGATAATACATAAGACATAAGGGTGGATATATTGAACGGTACAGTCTGCCTGAAAAGTTGCTGAACACCTAAGTACCTTGTCGTTTTCACTCGTTTGATCTCTTCATATGGCAGTTTAACATGACGTTTAATGCGACACGGTACACAGGTGTTAAGCCCCTTGTGAGGCTGACCGTAGGTACCTAGTGTAATTACTAATTAGATACACGTTGTAATGAAATTAAAGAGGCACTAATACGGTATTCGACAACAGTAAATTGAAATTATTCTTCCATTGCCACTCAACTTATCTTTGCGGTTAGTGTATTGATCCTGGCGTTACTTATGCGGAAGTCCATGATAAGTTACGAGGACAATATTCCTTAGCTATAAAAAAACGTGCAAGCTTAACACACACAGTACAGTCGCCATCACATACATAGGTACACTATAGGTGTTCAAAAATATCGGCACATGCACCCTAATGCCTTAAAAATAGAGGTGTGTTCCGATGTTTGTGACGTGCTTGTTTGCTCCGATGTATGTGATGGCGACTGTACCTATACTTACAAAAAAGAAAATAACGAGGTTTGACCATAGAAAATTGTGACGTTACATTAGTACTGTATTTCCATTCAAACTCACAGAACGTCTTTCATCACCATCATCATATCAGCCGAAAGACGTCCACTGCTGGACATAGGCCTCCCCCAAAGAGTGCCACAATGGCCGGTCCTGCGCCACCCGCATCCAGCGGACTCCCGGGACCTTTACCAGGTCATCAGTCCACCTTGTGGGGGGCCTACCCACGCCGCGGCTTCCGGTATGTGGTCGCCACTCGAGAACCTTTCCGCCCCAACGGCCATCGGTTCTACGTGCAATGTGCCCCGCCCACTGCCACTTAAGTTTAGCAATTCGGAGGGCTATATCGGTTACCTTGGTTCTGCTGCGGATAGCCTCATTTCTGATGCGATCGCGCAGGGAAACTCCCAGCATAGCCCTCTCCATTGCCCTTTGAGTGACTTTGAGCCTTCTTATTAGGCCATAGTAAGCGACCACGTTTCCGTGCCATATGTCATCACTGGCAACACACACTGGTCAAAGACTCTCGTCTTGAGACACTGCGGAATATTGGACGAAAAGATGTGCCGTAGCTTCCCGAATGCTGCCCAGCCGCATCGGATTCGACGATTGACCTCTTTCTCAAAGTTACGTTACGTTAGAACGTCTTTGATGTTTCATAAAAACCTCTCGGTTCTACATTCAAAATTGCCTAACTGACATTATTAATTAACTTACTGCAAGCCAGAACCAGAAAACACGCTACTTATATTTATTTATACCTACTTAGATAATCCATCGAATATTAATATTATTAGCCAGTGTGTCAGTTTATCAACATTTCGATATATGGCGTCAACATTCTTCGATATTTAATTTTAGAACGGCCGCCATTGGTCCACTGTTGGCCAATGGAGGCGCTTGATTGATAATAAATGCTTCATACTGACAGGCAGAAAGACGTGGAGTAGGTATGATAATTTTATGAGGAGCTTTAAAATATTAAATAGACGGTAATAATGATGTAGGTAGTAAGTAACAAGTGAAAATAAGTTAGCGGACGCTAAGAATTAAATTTTGCAGATGCCTATTAAAATATTGTCAAATTGCCATTAAAACAAAGATACCAAACGCTTATAAATTACTTTGGCCGTATTAAATGTCGTTACAATTCGTTTGTCTTTATTTGTCAATTTGACATTTGTGTTAGTAAGAAAGGAATAAAACACATTTTATTTATTAGAGGCATTAATAAGTTTTATGAATAAGGGGGCTAATGATTGAATCACACGCGGGCAATATATAGTTTTTTATTATTATTATTTAGGATCACCAACAGCGGCAACAACAAACACAAGCGCATAACACAAATAAAAAATTGTGAACACAGCATGCATAAAAGAAAGTATATTATATTATAGACTATACAAAAAAAGAGACATTACAGTAAGGGACACAATAGTAGTTAATAATAATATACATATAACTAAATTAAGAATCTAAGAGTCTAAAACGAATGCAAATTCCTATGGTTATTGTGAGACAAGTCAAACGATAATCAACAGCATTTTCGTTTTGAATCGAAGCAAACTGTCATGGTGTATGTCCAACTCCTGCTCTGAATTGTTGCTCAGTTTCTTGTATATTGTATAGGCATATAATACAAGCAGATAGTAGGAAATATCCATTAAAAGCTTCAAAAATGTTGAACTTTCTGGCATTCATTATAAAGGTCTCGTACCGCCCTAAGTAGTGCGCAACAAAATATACCTACATTCGAATTTAATGGACTTTCGACCAATTTATCCTCGTAAGACCCCGCCTACAAAATTTTGTAGAAATTTCATAAATAAATAAAGCTCTATTTTATTAATAACGATATAAATTTGAGTAAGCAAACTTTTTTATGGTGGGCGGCACGACACGAGGATAATCTAGAAAATGTGCTAAAAAAAAATAAAAAAAATAAAAAAACGACTAAAGCGATTCCATCTATCCCCTGTTCCTGTTTTGACATGGTCGACGCAACCGCATTCATCAATGCATTACATACATACACCAGTACCTACACACATCGATAATTTACATGTCTGTGTATGTTGCTAGATAAGTTGCTGGACATTGACCAATAATATGCCACATAATATAAGATGGCCGAATGGCGTGTTCAGTATATAGCAGCGTTTTTTTCGAAATGCAGGGAAGGCATTTCGTCTTTGTCAATAGAGGTAGTACTTACTTTGGTAATGGCAGGTATTAAACAAGGTACTAGGTATAGGTAGGTATTTGGCAATATGAGTAGTAGTCCCCTATTGAATTTAGGCTGTAGGCAAAATGTACCAAATCATATGTACCTATATTGTATGTTCATCTCTGTCTGACATCTATGGGCACCTGCCCAAGGCCGCGGGGAATTTCCGGTAACTTCGGCATAGAGTACATTCACAGAAACAAATTAGCATAATTAGGTAGTGTACCTACCTATTTCTTGAAAAAAAAAGCATTTAATTCAGATAAAATAAATAAAATAATCCATAGAGGTTAGTATTACAATATAAACTTAAATAACTATGTTAGTACCTAAACTTAAGTGCTGAGAGGTCCAGTGCTTTATTAGGGCGCTGTCACATCTCTCTGCCACGACAGCCAGGAGACCGTGGCGGCTGGTGCGCACTCTGCGGAGCGTCGCGGCGCCGCGCTTGCGCAGCGTGCCCAAGATATTGCCATTTACACTGTTTAAATCTGCAAAACTGATAAAATTAAAATATTGAATATCTTGATAACAGTAAGAGTTAAGATACTGATCTGATATTGTCTTGGAGAAATTAAGTTTATTTGATCTAAACCTTTGCAATTAACGGAAATTGACAAAAACACGTAGTATATATATTATATTGTATGTACACATCTAAAAGTATGTAGGTAAGGTTGTATGAGGGGAACTCCGGAACTTCACATCTAATTACAAAAAAATAGTTCACCAGTATACATATAGAGTGGATCATCGGGATGGACATAGACATAATACCATACAACATGGGCAAAGCCAAGGTATAAGCATATTATGCTTATACCTTGGCTTTGCCCATGTTGTATGTAATACGCGGGCGATTAATCTTAACAGACTGAGGCATTATTGCATTTATCTTATCACCTCTTAAACGGGACTATGAGACGCCTTAGGAGCACAATAACACGATAAGTTACACCGAAGGAGTCTAATTTTCCTTCAACTTTTCTGCAATTTTTCTTTGTCTCAAACTCGACAAACTTCCGTTCAACATTCATCTTTAAAGATAACTCGACGTTGTTCAGAAACAAATAGGTGCGTCGCTGAACGCGGGTAGAATTTTAAATTTTGCAATTAGTTCGACGATTCTTGACGCCATCTTGTTTTCTTGTCTATGGTTAACGGTATTAAGCCTGCATCACACTGGCGCCGCGCCAGTCTGTTAGAGGCCTTATAATAATTTTGTTTAAAGCCCGCATCACACTGGCGCGACCTGGCCGTGGCGGTCAATAGTAAACTTGTCATTAGTTGCCAAATTTTCTATTGACCGCCACCGCAGGCCGCGCCAGTCTGTGAGAGGCTTAAGACGATTTAGTTTTTGTGGATCATTAGACGTATCGCTGGTATAAACTAGATAACGGATGTTCGATTCAAATTCCTTTGGACAGAGCCGTCTTGGCGAATACGGATTGGTAATCAAGTGAGTGCATAGTAACGGTGTAAACAAATTTAGGTGACTAAACATGACCTGGCCCCGTAGCATGGATGGCCTTATCACGCGATAAGTGCATATTGTGTCTCCTTCTACCTCTGAGCACCTTCCCTACAGTACGCAATCGACCAGCAGGCCCCGTAGCATGGATGTCGTTCCATGCTACGGGGCCTGCTGGTCGATTGCGTACTGTAGGGAAGGTGCTCAGAGGTAGAAGGAGACACAATATGCTTTTAGCACGTTTATTTAAGTACGAGTACCTTGTAGCAAGAGGAATGAATTTCGAGGCCCAGAGGCTAAAGCCTTCCAGATTTGAAATGAGAATTTACGACATTATTAATGCATAGACGACCTTTACAGTACTTAATTAATTAATTTATTTATCAACATAATTTCATTAAAAGTAAATAATGTAATTCTTTAAGAAATACATTCTTGGAACCTAAAAGTAATGCTTTGTACGTAGGCTCAGGTAGATCTTAATGTAATTTTTGTATGGAAAATACTCAGGGACTTTTAAAGTACGTGGAAAAAGTTACGTATTTAATCACCCCTCTGGTCTATTACCTACCTTATCCCATCCTCGTTGCCAATGATAAGTATGGGGAAATAACACAACGTGCTTGCCTTAGAACTGGTTTATTACTGACTTGATGACATCTGACATGACATACATGACAGATTTCTACAGCTCGCCCAGTCACTCGCGATTCTTTTACCTAACCAAATGGCTGATATCACAACCTTCGTCTGTTAGAGATATGAGTAGGATTACGAATCTTATTTCTTCACTATCTCTCTACCGCCTTCTTCTATATTATCTGTTGTATGTGTCTGTCTTTTAATTGCGGTGAGGTACTCAGGTACCTCACTGCAATGCATATATCTGTCTATTAATTTCGATGAGGTACCTGAGTGACACATACAACACTGGAAAGGAATTAAAACTCTTCTTACTCCGTTGGCTCAGCGACAATGGCCTCGGGGGCTTGGAGGCACAAAAATAAAATATGTTATTGTTTGTCAAACATGAAATTCTCATTAACGCATTCACTGCCACCGCCGCATATATGCGTCACCGTGACTTTCACGCAGTGCCTTCGACGCACAGACGCGTTCATAGTATTAAGTGACTTTCACCCAGTGCCTTCGACGCATATGTGAGTTGTAGATTTTGAAATGTTCCTCTTACGTCTAAAATGTTACTGGTTGGATCAGAAGATATTATAAATGGTAGTAGAAATTATAAGTAAGTAAAATATAATGCTGATGAAAAGACTATAGGTACGCACTTGAACAAAGAGGTTTTGTTATCAATACAAACTTTAGTTAATGTTTCCTAGAGTTAAAATAATTATCTAGTACCAATGCGAACACACCACTGTCAAGTTAGTATGAACTCATATCTGCGGCGGAGGCACTGGGTAATAATCCGTTGAACTCACATATGCGTTTGAGGCACCCAGCAAAGTGCGGCACCTGGCGAATGGCAAGAAAAAGAGGGTGGCAGTGAATGCGTTAACAGCCTCGAGATACATTGCACCCACCTTACACGAATCTCCGCCAATGTACCCTTTTATAGCATAAAAATTGCCTGGAATAAAAATAACCACGTTATAATAAATCGTATAACTTATGGCATAACTAAGCGATTGTACGTGGTTTATACGAAATTTATTCTTAAATATGTGCAATTCGTATAAGAAACACCGAAATTGGCACCTGTTACTGAATAAAAAGCTTACACTCTGTGTGAAGTCTGGTACTCAAATCTTTTTACACCTCACACACTGCATTTACTGAAGGTGGTTACTAGTATGGGATGGTTAATTGTTCATAAATATCGACATTACTAGAAACGACAACATAATTATGTATACGCACGCACCCTCAAGGAAAAAACGTAAGTACATCTTATTTATTTATTTATGGTAAACTGAAGCATTTGTAAACAAGCTAAAACATATTGGGCGTGCGTCGTTAGCACGTTTTATGGAATATATGCTTTTTTGGAAACTTGAACTCGCGTTTCAAAAGAAAAACAAACGGCTACAAGATTGACAAGATACTATACCAACAGGGGGTGACGTAAAAATGTATGTTATTTAAATACACGGACGGTTGGTATGTATTTCCGTAGATAAATAAGTTGCAGCTGGGAAACCAGCGGCCTAAACTAGGCTATCTCAGCGTATCGCCTGTCATTTGCAAACCTAATGTCAAATGTAAGTAAAACGAAGTGCGCAGCGCAGCGGCCATACGTAATGTCGCACGCGGGGAAATATAAAAGGACAGGTCATCCGCTACGCAAAACACACTTTCGACTTAATTCGAACGTGCTACGACTTAAATTTGAATTATTTTGTCTGATCTATTACTGCTTAATAACATTTCATAAAGCGCTGGCTAGTTAGAGAACGAAGTGTCAAGTTCTGAATTCAGAAAGACGTTGTTTTACATTATAGTAATTAATTATTTGATGGTTAGAAATTGCTCGGCAGATGTTTCGATGTAAGTTACACCACTAAGCGAAGAGAGGTGACATATACGCAGTAGTAATTGAATTTTATGGACGACATACGTTTTTACCCCGTATAAGTCTGCATTTTATCGTCGCACTATAGCGTAAACGGTACAGGTAAAAAAGGGAACGACAATGTAATACGAATTACCAAACTCTACACGCGACATTTAATTGACCCTAGCCTAACTATATGTTATAACTACATTGTTGCAACTTTGAGTGCAAATATATACCTATATATAAATACATTCCACTTTTTAGGGCCCGTGCCATACATTTCAGTACTTACGTTATGCAATCTGTTTATTAGTGAATTTCACTAATATTTACGCGCAATTAGGAGTATAGTGCCCGAATCGCTAAACTTAAGTGGCAGTGGGCGGGGCACATTGCACGTAGAACCGATGGCCGTTGGTGCGGAGAGGTTCTCGAGTGGCGACCACGTACCGAAAGCCGCAACGTGGGTAGGCCCCCCACAAGGTGGACTGATGACCTGTTAAAGGTCGCGGGAGTCCGCGGGTGGCGTAGGACCGGTAACTTTGGCACTCCTTGGGGGAGGCCTTTGTACAGAAGTGGAAGTCTTTCGGCTGATATGATGATGATGAGGTGTATAGGAGCAGGATGTTGTGCTTCCGTATTTTTGAAGTACAGTCAAATTATTTGAAATGGGAAATATGCAATACAATGATGTAATATAAAAAAGAGGTAGGTAGATAGGTTACAAGCGCTCCACAAATGGCAAACTAAAATTGAGTCAATTGCATAAACTTGTCTCAGTTTCGCGTCGTCAATGGAAACGTTAACGTGTCTCAGCTGTCAGATGTGCCTGGCCATTTTTTAACAGGGAATTTCGTATAGACAACATATCTACCTCTTTTTTATATTACATCATTGCCTACATACAATCATACTTTTAGGCCGCGGTCTGATAACTAGCGGATACCGGGATGACGCGCGGATATTTAGATTGAACCAAATTGAGACCAAATGTATGAACTGCCTCTCATCGCCCCGCTGCCCGCTGGCGTCCAGACCGCGACCATACAGTTTTTACAAATACAAATAATTTATTGTTTGATAGTGAGTAATTAGAAAAGGTCACAGTATCTTTATTGTTCGTCACTTTCAATCAGGCAGAGTTTGGCACACAACATTTGTTGAATTTATTCATTTATTGCATGTCATTAAATTAATGTATTTCAATATAGGTAAGTATGTCAATAGTGATAATAAAAGTAAAACAACAAAAAATATATATCATAAGAAAAAATTAGGATGTCAATGTCATGCTACGAATAGGTACATAATGATGCGATGTCATTTATCTATTATACAATACAGAATTATACCATACAACCTACAATACAATACAATAGATTTTTTTACCTACAGTTCTGGGCTGTTATTCGGAATGAATGAAAAATGAATGAATGAATGATTTATTTGATAAACACAACCACAAAATTAAATACAAATGCTTAAAACTAGGAAAAAATAAAAAGAAGTACAATGTTGAGGGTGGTCTCAAAAAGGAGTCCACTCAGCATGTGTCGAATGCGCTACCTACTGCGCCTCACTCCACCCATCACGCCTTTTTTTTCGTGGAGAAAACCTGCGAACCAGGTACCCGGGTCTCGGGGGAAGTCTGGGTTATGTGGTGTTTCTACCCACTAAAAACTCCACGTCAGCCGCCGTCTGCGCTAAGTAATTCGGAGGACTCTAGGATCTCAGGTTGAACGCACTAGAGACCTCCTCGCGCTTTGCCCTTGCGGGCTAGTTCTGGGCATCTTCGCCGCCTCTGGGGTACCTGGCCGAGTGCTGTGGCCCCCACCACAAAAACCACTGGCGACCCCGTTGACCCCCTTAAGTCGCCTAACGAAACTATAGACATCTACCTTACCTAGTTACAACGAATCGCAGCGTCAAGATATATTTGTGGGTAAGCGTTGAGGTGACCTTAAAATAAGTTACAGAACAGCGGGGCCTAATCTACTCGTAATAAATGTAATTATGTGCAACGTATTTGTGTTGGGTATATATACCCAACAGTACTGAGAATACTCAATCTGCCAGTATTACCAACTTGAGAGACAAATCGCTTGCAAATAACATAATTCAACTGCCCATAACACGGAAGGAAGCTAATGCAATTTACGACTTTCCATAATAGGTTTTTAATAGTTAATTCTTTTTTCCGCAAATGGTCACTTGGCAAACTTATGTGTTCAGTAACAAATGGCGTTTCTATGAGAAGTAATACAATAATGCTATACGACGAGATGCTAGTTCAGTCTTCTCTTACTTATATGGGCTACTTTAAATAGGCTGTATAATGTAGCGATAAAAACCTAAGGTCTAACATTGTTAGTGCGGGCTTCAGAGCTTTAATACATTTGATTGAATACGCAAAGAGCCGTCTGTTTTGATGACTTAGATTTTAGTAGTAGTAGTAATAAACACGTACGTACGTATAACGGGTACATAACACGATATCTATCCTTATCCATTCTATTCCTTAAAGACGAAAAGTCTGAAAGATTATAGTTTGTAAGTATGTGGTAGTTTCTGGAATACACTAATCCGATTTCAACAATTCTATCACCTGTTTAGAGAATGGATTTTTTGGATGAACAGTCAGCATCAAAAGAAACTACGCAATCGAAGACGTCAAAAGTTCTTCTTCCCTTTTAATAAAGACTTTTGATGCCGACTGTACAAAGCTATTTGTGGCTGTGCTATTATTATCACCGTTTTCCGACCAATAGGGATGGGGACGATATCTTTTTTATTACACCAAAAGAAAAAGGGCAGCAAAATATGCCTAATGCCAAAAAATCCATTCAAATATCTCAAAAAATAAACCAGCTACAGCCCATTTTAATGTTAGGTACCTACTTGTTAGAGAGAGACAACGCTCGACACTCGTGACGTCACAGGTCTCATCCGTCATAGTAACAATTGTTTCATATGAAGGCGCGTTTTGCGAAAAAGGGACAGAGCATATACCCCCTCTCAGAACTTCGGACACTTATAACTTAGTGATTATTTATTCTTTTGTGTTACTTTTTTCTCCATTTGTATTTTTAATCCTTTTTCGAGAAAATGCAACATTGTTGATTATTTTATTTGGTGTCCCCATCCCTATAGCGACAGGTTTTAACGATAGCTCTACATCATCCTCCTAGCGTTATTCCCGGTTGTGCCCTAAAGGAGCCCGGGGTCCGCTTTAACACCTAATCCCAAGATTTAGCATAGGTAGTAGTTTTACGAAAGCGACTGCTATCTGACGTTCCAACCCCGAGGGAAAACTAGACTTTATTGGGATTACACCGGGTTTCCTCACGATGTTTTCTATCACCGATAAGCCCCTGTTAAGCATCAAATGATATTTAGTAAGTTAGTTTTTGAAAAAGCCCAGTGCTGCGAGCTGGGGCTCGAGCCCTCGACCTCCAGATTGAAAACCGTGTGCCTTACTACTAGGCTACAGCAGCTCTCAAATGGAATATCTTTATTTCACATTTAACAGTGGACACTTCTAAAACTACGTCGACATTAATAATAAAAAGTTTCTGCCAAAAATTACATTTTTGGTACAAGCTTTTATTGCCGACTGTACTTTTCTGTATAATGAATAATGAATAAATATTATGGGACAATTTTTACACAAATCGAACTAGCTCCATAGTAAGCTCAATAAGGCTTGTGTTATGGATACTAGACGACGATATATTTAATGGATATAAATACTTAAATACATAGATGTATACCGTCATCACTCATTGAGACGATTCTAACGAGCCGAAACTCGATCGGGTTGTGTCGTTTTATTGCGGAGTTCCTATGGCCACCTTCCAGCTCCAGAATCAGATCCGCTCCATGTCATCATAATATTGCATTGTCATGCGATATACATATGCATGCAAAAATTCAGCTCAATTGGAAACCGGGAAGTGGGTCAAATTTAACATGCAAGATTTGATTACAGACAGACAACGGGACAGGGTGAAACTAAATAAAAGCTTGTAAAAATACTCAAAACTTAACATAACTCACTGGTTCAGGCTTATTTGGTACTCCCGACTGCCCACTCTCAAAATACTGGGTTCAGATCCTGAACCCAGTATTTTGAGAGTGGGCAGTCGAGGCGCTGACTAGCAAAAGCAGTGACTAGCTCTTAAACAAACTATAATGTATGGAAATGAAGGGGAGAAGTTGACACATCCGAAGCATGCGCAAGGCCCCCACAAGGTCTAAACGGCAACCGGCATATTAAAAATACCTACGAGCGAATACTCTGCATATTTGCTCTACGTTGTAGGAAAACGACTTGAGTAATTGCGTCTGTGAATTTGTATTTTACTAATGGAGAGATCGGAACAATTTACGAGTTGGTATGCAGCGGGTGTGGGAAAGTTTGCTCATGGAGTATCGTCGATGCTTGGAAGCTATTTACGGATCACTATTTCTCATTTGATTGGTGCGAAGGCACATGTAAACTCGTGATAACTAACATAATGTATAAACTAAAATATATAACTGACCAGCTGAATAATAAAATATTACCAACCGACCAACTACTTGGCAATAGGCTTGTTGCGTGGTGTTAAAATTGATAATGTCGTGTTGCTAAATGGATAGTTAATCATCAAAAGATTGTAATAAAGTATAAATTACAAAATATAATTCAAATCATAAAAAGATATGAACCTTGAAAGTTTAGAAAAAAAAGTTTTTTTATTTATTGTCCAAGAGTAAGTTTAAAGGTACCAATAGGATCCTTACGCTTTTATAGAAACAATTTTTTATGACAACTATGGATCTAAACGCAGTATTTCGCGGCCGAAACAGCAATTTACTTCATTTTCCATGCAACGGTTAGTACAAATTGCACGGTGTGACGTCATACTTTAAAGCCAATCAGTATGAAGCGTTTCGGCTGCTGTCAGCGAGGTCCGTCTTTAACTCGATTTTTTGGGTATTAATGTCCTTTAAATGTAGTTGCTTCCATACAAACATTTGTTCATCTTCAAAAACTGGTTCGAATGGCATCGTAACCAAATTTAAGGTCACAAGCCCATTATTGGGGTGGTTAGTTAAGAAAAAAATATATCAACTAGACAGTAGAGTGTAAGGAACGTATGACAAACTAGGTTGTAGCCTAAGAAAAATAAAATACTATATAACCAGTTTGACAGTTGGAATGTCCAGTTGGTCGGTGAGGAATAGACGAACGACATTTTCGGGTCAGTTCATTTAGCTTTTAGACAAAATACTCATACATATTTCAGGAGGAGTTCCAAAAGGACGGCAATAGAATATGTTGCGACTTGCGACACACCCGACTAATTAATTTGAAGTCCCAGTGCGTCAGTAGAGCGTGCTGCGCCACGATTCCATCTGACTTAACTAACAGAAGGGAATATTCTTAGGATATCACTTTTGTTTCGCGTCTCATTTTGTAAGACAGGAAAGTGGGGAAATCTCCATGATGTGCCGAGTGTCGTGTGTCCATCCGAGTCAGAGGTCTAACTGTGGTCATCAGAGCTACCGCGAACGCGTAAGACGACAGTTTGTATCTCCATCTCTGTCTCACCAAGGCAAGTGCGAAAGATGGAGACATACGAAAGGCTTTCGCAGTTACCTGCCATCGAGTCACGACTCGTAGCTACGTCGTTAGTCACAACCCGTGTGTTGTTGACAGCCCGACGGACAAGCAAATTACAAGTAATCCACTTATTTTCTTATAATTGCAGCTTGGTGCGATTATAACACCACCAGTTGCTCCGTAGGTATGTGGTGTTGTGTTCCTTCTGTTTAATAAGGTCGCCAGAGGTCCCGAGGTTACGTTGTGTTAAGAGTGAGAGACTTAGGTACATTTATACCGAGCTGTCAATATAACGAATCCTCAAATCAATAAAGGGTCAGTCAGCAACGCGCTTGTATATACTTTTTATGTGCTTTTCTGGAGTCGTTAGCGTCTTACCAGCAGGCAGGCCCTATATACATGCCACCGTAATTCACATACTACTTGAATGAAATGCGTTCAAAACGTTTTAACGTCGAATAAGAGAGAAACATTGATTCGGGACTAAAAACAAACCAACTTAATCCAAACAGAGTGTCAGACTTACCGTTTTGAAACGGTTCTATCTCAGCATAATGCTAGCATTACTGCCAGCGCTGATCTTCCTTAAGATGACACTACAAGCCTATAGGCAATACAATCTGAGATAAATCGTTTAAACTACAAAGAAGTAGGTACCTAATCTCCTTCTCATTACGTTTTACATTATGTACCTATATACTTATATATATCTAATACTATATATAGGTACATAACAGGAGACAGAACAATGGATGAAGAAGAGAAACGTCGGCGAAGATGGAAGCTCTCCTTGATGCGATTGAATAAACGCGAACATGGTTTGGCGTGACCGAAACCGAGAACCGATATTGCCAGTTCACTGTATTTTACACCAATTTTGTAACTATGCTGTAGTGATGCACACCCCCCGATACCACCGGCGTCTCTATTTGATTATTTTTTTATACATAACAAGTCTACAAAAACATTGTTACCTGTTCCTAGGGCGGTAAATGCCTCTTACAAACCTATATCGCCGCCTTATACGCCACACCATTGTCTGAATGAATCAATTTTCATTAATTTTCCTGTAACCAATAGGCATTGTGTGAAAAACAACCAATAAAAATTCATTGTGTTATGTACCTGATGATTTTGCCAATGATCATAATTATGGACACATTATTTTAATGCGCAGTCCTGATTTGGATTTGTCCGTCATCAATGTTAATGGTGACCATGATTTTTAAACAGCTGTCTTTTTCTGATGGTAAACTTTCCGGAATAAGTTAGTTATCAAGCTGCTCGATTGCATAACGTCTCGTAATAACAGGACACTACACCTTGAACAGACACAGACAGCCCCATATGCAGAGCGTGCATTGAGGCAGAAGAAACGACTAAACATATACTACTGGACTGCAAGTAGAGATACAGAATGAAGCACCTAGGTTCTCCAAACACACTACGGGACGCAGTCAGCAACACTAAGGCACTCACCAACTTTTTAGACGAGCTAGGGTGGTTAGAATAGTGCCACACCGCCGTTTCACGCAAAATAGGCACAATGGATGTCGACTTGCGGGAAACGCCCAGTATAACTAACTAACTAACGTCTCGTACGTATGTTAGACAGACGTAAATGTCATTGATGGTTCAGTTGAGTTCTTGAGTTGTCATCACGCTCGTTGGAAAAGTTGGCAATTACCCCTCTAGCCAGAAGAGATATACAAAGTACGATGCATGAGGTCAAATTACAAAAGGATTAGGTACTTTATTGGAAGAAATTCTTTCTTCTACCTAAAAGGAACCCCTCTGAACTGCTGTCTTTAAACTTGACCCATAGGCTGGACCATTAAAGCGATTGGAGTGCGTGTTTTCCACCAGGAATGTGGCAGACAGTAAGGAAAATTCAGGGTAAACAATTGGATAGGTTGCCAGAGCCACCGAGGATGCCCTGTGTTGAGAGTGGGGGAATTTGTATTTAGCTGTCAACACAACACAATGAATCCTATACAATCAAGGATCGGCAATGGGCGTGTAACTCTTTTATAGGAGCGCCCATAGGCTATGGTGCCTGCCTTCCATCAGGCAGTCTCTGGACGCTTGTTGGTATTAATAAAAATACAATTATTTACTTATATAAACGTTTACGACTGATCTTATCTTATTTTATCTAAATGAGGGTATTTTCGGATACACTTCGACCCAGGGGGATCTTCTGTGCATTTGTGCCCTCCGTTATGCCTACTCCCTAGCTCGTTCCCATCATTTCTTCAAACCAGATGATGCTGCTCAGCGGGAGCACCTTGAATTCCTTTGGTTGTGGATAGCCGTGACATTCACACAGTAAGTGTTTCATCATCATCATTACGACTATGATTCTAAAGTCGGATACATACCTCCCTGACGTGACGGCTCCAGGCATCAGAGGGCATCTGATCAGAGAAGGCTTTGTCTGTCACAGTTCTGTGTCAGTCTAGATTTTTAATTAGATCGCACCTTGTATTGGAACCATTAACCATGGTAACCCCTGGATAGTCTCACCTCCGGCCACCGACAAGCGCACCGCCTCATTGTCATGCTCAGACGCACGCCCGCCTAAACCGCGCATCCGCTCCGCTTTAGGCGCGCGCCGTGACGCGCATGCGTCTAGCGACCTTTCATGATGGCTTGAAAATGTTATGGGTTTTTGTTAAGTTGATTTAGTACTGGTTTCCATACGTCCTTTGTCTCACTCACTCACTTAGACTGAAATTTGATTAACAGAAAGTCTCTGATATATCAATTTGGTCAATGAAAAATGTATACAATACTGGCACCTTTTTTTTTGTTTGTCCCTAATATTGATATGACATTAAAACATAAGATGGGTGCGGGTCCATTTAGATTATTTTTACTTTGACTTATTTTCTTTTTACCGACAGGAAGATCTTAATATAAATTTTTACTACAGGAGTCACGTTTCAAAGCCTTCAGGGATTCTTCTTCTAGATGATAATCAACCAAGTCTAAGTTAAATTGGTTAATGATTATTTCCCGTGGTTATTTCGGAGATTATTCTTCGTTGAGTATTTTACACAAAATAGACCGGGCTCTCAGTGGAGTTTCCTTTGCAAAAATAGCGCACCGCAATCTGACTTTTGATATATACAATATGGATCCCAGACATCCAATTAATGGATGTTGCCAACCATTATTGTGGTCCAGTCTCCCACTCGAACTTGACCAAAATTAAAAAAATATATATATTTGTTATATTTTTTTACACAGGGGTGCTAATTTATTATTTAAATTAAATAAAGTTGTTTTGCATGTTGCACTTTCCTCGCTACAGTGAGGTGAAATTTATTAAATACGACCGACCGACGACCTAACCCAAAACAATGTGCCAATCTTCGTATTTTTTATCCTTTTGCGTATGCTTTAAAACGTAATACACAATACCCATATTAATGCCTACATAATACATATGCCTAAATTAACATATATTTGCTACTAAGTAGTTAGTTTCACTGGGTACCTCATCAAATCAATAATAGTTAGATAAATAACTAGATAATAATTGCTACAATTCAATCAAGCAAGAAAAATGAGCTCCGTCTTATATAAGTTCTACACATTGTAGACTGGGTACCCGCTAGTTTTCCAAGGTTTTTATACGTACAAAAACCAAAGAAAAACTTTTTACGGCGCTGCTGATGTATTGATAACTTGTATAAAATATAAAAGTGATAAAAGATCTTTATAGCCGTCACAGCAACCAACCATAAAAACGGCTGCCTACGAACCCTGCCATTGGCTGGCCGATAACTGTTAACCAATTATATCTATAATTGGTAATGAGGCTGTTTCTAGTTTCTATCTTTGTGTGTTTATTAGCTGCCTTTTTGTAACTTAGTTTACCGCTTTGCCATGCCTAATTTAATTTAATTTTAAATTAAGATTATGATTTAGGATTGCGGTCAGATACTTACTGTCGGGATATGTCCCATCTGCATATAAATAAATCCGCACAACATCTGGTTCGCATAATAATTGTGTTATCTATCATGTTTAGATTGTGTGAATTCTTGGCAGTCGTTTTATGTATGTACAGTTAAGCTTGTGACGTTCAATATTTAATTTTTGCACCAAACTGTATTCGTTCTTAGTTTTCTTCCTGTATCACTAATGTACCATATATTCACTATCTGAAATAAAAGTTGCGTTCGGTCCTCAGACTAATTAAACTATATGGACACGAAATACCTACGAAATGAGCGTGTATACCTAATCCTGGCGCTTAATATGGCGGCCTGTCAATTCGTGGCTGTAGGGTTGTCATCGATTAGAGACAATTATCGATATCAACTTGGACTTTGAAAAATATCGACATCAATATTTGAGTTTTCTCTGTAATTGAAACTGACCGAGACGAATAATAATATGCAAGTACACTACTCTGTTACCGTAACCAGATTATTTGTGAAGTGTTTTACCAACATTGCATTTTATTGGTACAACCGATAAGGTCGCAGCTGCAGCTATAGTGTGAATGACACGGTAAGAACAGGTGGTCACTTTTTTTTCAAATTGAGGTTTTAATGTCAAGTTTTCATAACGAGTTCAGCATTTTGACATTAGAAACTCATTTTGAAAAAAAAATTGAGTAGACATGGTCTTTTCGTGGACCCTTCCAATATGGTCAGAAATACAATTAAAATCTGTCGGGTTATTCAGGCCCAGCCCACTGTGTATACTATGATTACTATATGAATGGTGCAGAATTGAATAAAACAATGGTATTTTAACAAGCTTTTATTTAGCTCACCACGTTTGTTTTTATTATTTATTCTTGTTTCTTGGGTCAAATTTAGTAATTGAAATTTCACCTTCTTCCTGTCAACGGATTGAGTTTTGTTGAATTGCGATTCCTCAAAATGTAATGAACAGATGTATTTTTCTACATGTCGAGGATTTATATTTTCGATGCCGATGACATCAAGCCATTTCCCACGCAAAAATTCACTTTTCGGAAATCTGAAACATAAAATTACTCACATAGTCATTTAATTTAATAGCAAGTTGTCGATATCAGAGCGCAGCACTAGTCAAAATAAGATGTATGATTTAAATGCTAATAATACTGCTGTAAATATAGCGAAACGTGTATTTTCTTGTTGGGAACGATAAATCCATTTCAAAACTGACTATCATTTGGCGGATAGTGCGATTTACTGGCAGTTAACAAAGAAAAACGGCTACTAACCTATGAATGGTCAAATTCGGTTGATTTCTTGATTTCCGTGCACCACATTGCTTTGTTGAGCACGCAGGCATTTTGCGTTCACATCTATATGTGTTCACTACACAAAACCAAGTCCAAAAAAACTACTTTAATACGGAAAATTACGATTTTAACTCTGAGTTGTTTACCACTTGACAGCGCATGTACTACAAAGACATTTGGCGCATAAAATGGCGCATGGCACGCGGCTGTAATGTCTGTTGCTAGTATCGGAAGTAAGAGCAACGTAATATCATGCTATCTCTTTCACCATACGCTATCGAAAGTTGGAAAGAAAGAGATAAGTTGTGTTTTTGACCTTCTATGTAGATTTCATGTATATTTGCATAACATAAATGTATCTATAGTAGAATAGGGCCTCTCCATGTATTTATCTACTCAAAGGTTCGGTCTGTCAAGTTGACAGTGACACTGACACACAGTTTGCAGACGCGTTCACACGATGCAATTTGCCGTGCCACTCTGGCGTCGGATTTGTAATAGTTTTAAGATATATTGTGTTTAGCGTAGGTATTTGTTTTGTGTTGCCTTCCAGGAGGTAACTCAGGTAAAGGCTCCGACGGAAGACCAGCGCTGGCCTTCTAGGTTAGCACCATGCTGAGTCGGGGCCTTTTCGTGGACCATGTATTTTTTTTTTTTTTTTACGTTCTGTGTTTTGTTTTTTACACCCATTGTTTTGTCCACGAATAAATGTTTTCTTTCTTTCTTTCTTTCTTTCTTTCTAAAGATGCCATATCGTCGAGCTAGTGGTAGGTTTAAGTTTTATGGTGAACTATTAGGCTTTGCCCGCGACTTCGTCCATGCGGAACTCGTTTATATCGTAGCTCCATACAAACTTTCACCCCTATTTCACTCCCTTGGGGGATGATTTTTGGGATAAAAACTATCCTATGTCGTTCCCCAGGATTCAAACTATCTCCATACCTTTCATGCCTATCGGTTAAGTGTGTAAAGGTAACAGACCGAGTGACTTTCGCATTTATAACATTAATGAGTACCTATGGTGTAAAAAATGATTGACATCAAAAGTCATTCAGGACGATTCTAACGAGCGATTATTCCTGTGTAATTAACCCTTTGAACGCTAAGAACACCTAAAGGTGTTGCGCGTTGTCGTGCCCACGGCGCCATGGACGAGTATATTTAGGTGCTATGGCGTACAGTGTCAAAATCACCTTCATGCTTTCAACTAAGGTCACTTCTCACTCTTATGAAAAAATAGTTGGCGTGTCAGTGTTACTTTAGTTAGGCGAAGAATGGTTCAAAAAGCTATGAGTTCCTGTGGGTACCTGTCTTGGTAGATTTCTGGGCCATTTCGTACCTTGTCACAGTGAAAGTCAATATAAAAGCCCCTAGAGATCTCATATCATTGTCATTGTGACAAAGTACGAAGTGGCCCAGAAATCAAATTGGTTGACTGTACGTAGTGGGACGTGTGCGCTGATGGTGGCTACTTTTTTCATCGTTAGGTACATGAGTTTAGGGCGACCATCCACATCGACGCACGGTGGGCCACGCTACGCACGACTACGTAGTTTCGCCCGTTTCGTGGGTCCGTGGTTCCATAATAAAGCATTGTCAATCTAACCCAATTAAGTATATCGAACATAACTAGTTTGATAACCATTAAGGTTTTGTAGCTAATAAGGTAAATAAGGACCTTGAGTAGGTACCTAAGTGTGCGCATTTACCCTCTAGGGCAAAATTGGTCAGTTTGATGGTTTATCTTAATTAAAAAAAAAAAAAAAGGCTTATTTCTTACAGAATACAAATTACATATCGTTGGTTAGTAAAGAACTTAAACTTAAATTACTTGATTAAACTAGGTAGGTATTAGTACTATGCTGGTTTGTGAGAACCCCTGGGCGGGTAAAGGCCTCCTCCAAGGATGACAATGTGTCTCTGTCCTGTGCCACTTCGTACCAGAGTGAGCCGGCTGTCCTCTTGATGTCGTCTTCCCAACGTGTCATCGGTCTTCCCCTGCTCCGATTGCCTGGCGGGCCGCGCCAAAGAGTCGCTCTTATAAGTCCATCTCTGGTCTCTTAACCTCGTGACATGGCCAGCCCATTTCCACATTAGTGTTTGGAAGTGGGTTTCCCTTATGGATGTTCAATTGTTCATTAACATGTATTGTATCATTTGTAAATATTTTCCTTTTACTGATAACCAAAAGTTGGACAATAATTACTCAAAAAACAGTAAAATATAATTAGAAAATTGCCTGCATCATCAATATATTCAGTACTAAATATTATTTTGAATCGTGAACGAAGGGATTAAGTTCGCACACAAATATATATTTTTTCTTTGCACCTAAATCCAATCCTGATACCAACTCGCGTAATTAAAATATCAACAATGTTAGATTATCGCAATCCAAGGATCGATAGTAATAGAGTATCGAGCCGGGAATCCTGGACTCCTTAATAAGGAGACAGGATCGCGGTAAAAAGGTTAACTTATGAGACGGACCGATCGTGTTACGCTCTTCACAAAAAACGGTGCGTACGAGCGAGTTGTACGATGCCTTTAGAAGATACGATTATCGTGGAAAAAGTAACAGCTGATTTGGAATTGGTTTGGTTGAGCTTGTCATCATCGTCATCATTATTCTCAGCCTGTAAGCGTCCACTTTATTTTAGGCCTCTCAAAAAGTACGCTGCTTCAAAAGTGTCAGAAGACATAAAGCAAAGAAAATTCAGAATGCAATAAGTGACCTTTGATTTACGGTAGTGATCAGAAAGGCTGAAAATTTCGACTGGGTACGTAATAGCTGATTTAGCTTAGTTTGGTTGTTTCAGCCCTCATCATCATCATTGCCCACTGCTGAGCATAGGCCTCCCCAGAGAGAGAGAGGTCGCTCAAGGAGTACGCGGGCTTGGTATGGTTGAGTCGGTCATTATCATCATCATCATCATTTTCAGTCTGTAATCGCCCACTGCTGAGCATAGGCCTCTCCAAAGGTAGATACAGGTCGCTCAAGCAGTATGCGCGGTTGGTATGGTTGAGTCGGTCATTATCATCATCATCATCATACTCACCAAACTCTCTATAAATTCAGATATGAACGAACAAAGCTTTCGATTACAGAAGGTTTGGTGCACCTTAACCTACCTCTAAGATTTTACACCATTCGACTAAGTTACGCAATCAGTCGGAGGCTGTAAGGACCACAGTTGTAAGACTTACGGTAGCGGAGGGCGCGCGGTCTCCCGCGGTCTCTGTCAAGCCACACGGGGTGTTTTACAGCTTTGACATAGTAAATCACCACTGCGTATGTTCTTTGTGATGTGTATTGTACCGAGGTCCAGTTTGGCAAGATGTTGTGCGCAGAAACACCCAGTGTGGATTGGCATTACCATAGTGGATATTTTTGTGTACCTAGGGAAAAAAAAATGGCTGGCATTTTGTGTCTAAGATACTCTATGATTAAATGAATTAAGAGAAAACTAGGCCATCCAAACATTTAAGCAGAAAAGCATTGGGCTAAACACATTCAACCCACATTCCGTGCCTATTAACTGACACATTTGCAAACACACAAACACACAACACAACTTGCTAGACATTTATACACCTGTTTTACATTTTGGTAGAGGTCCGTAAAATAAATTAGGTATCTGTAGATTTTTTTTTTCTTTTGCACAGTCTCTAATAAGTAATATTGCAACCATTAGGGTTCTGAGGTCCCCATTTGGCTTCATCGCTAACTTACAATACTGCAGGGTACCTACAAAATTTAAGTTTTGTTGAATGACGAGTGTGGTTAGTTTTTACTTCCAGAGGGGTAATTGCGTAACCTTTCAAACGAGTGTTAGGAACTCAATGGGGAATGGATGAAAATTTTAAAAGTGCCTGATTATTTTTTTGGTGATGGAATAACCTTCCTTAGCACCAGAAAAAAGTTGCAGACTTGTCAGCTGCGTCAATTATTTTTGAAAAATATAAACAGTTTCCTCACTCACATTTTGTGGTTAGGACGGCGAATGAGACACTTTCCTTGATCCGTCTCATATTACAAAAAATATTTTAAATATCTGACCCTGGCAATGACAAATATAGCTGCTGCAGCTGTCAATATCATTGCCAGTGTCAGTTTTCCACGGATTTTTATGATAGTTTGTTGTAATATGAGGTTGATCACGCAAAATGTCTTATTCGCCGTTCTAAACCCAAAACGTAAGTGAGGAAAGTGTTTATATTTTTCAAAAATTATTGACGCATCTGAAAAGTCTTCAACTTTTTTCTGGTGCTAAGGAAGGTTATTCCTACCACCAAAAAAAAAATCAGGCATTTCTAAAATTGTCATCCATTCCCCATTGTAGTTTACTCATACAATAAATTACATTTAGATCCACCTGACGTACGTATTTATTCGATCACACAATCGACCAGCAGAACGTGATCAAAAAATTACAATGTAAAGTTGAACAAAAACTTGAAAACCCTGTTTTCATTTTCCATCCGCGAAAAATGCGTCCCTGTGCGTATACGCACGCTTATGATATTCAGCGTACGGCGCTCACCGCAAAAACCGGCTCCGTCCATGCGCGAGCGACGCGGTTATTACGGGACGGCCTATGTTAATTACAATTATGTACCGCGGTACGTGCGCCGCGACACAGTGCACAGAACATTTCCGGAATTGAAAACATGGTGAGGTAAAAGTCCTAATCTTCGACGTTGCACCAGTGTATGACATGGACAACTTATGTCAAAGTGACTATACTTAAATACGAATGACGAAAAATCCTCTTAAGTAGTTCGAATTTAACCCCCTCGAATTTTAGTTACCTATTTATTTGTGCGTTTACCTTATCATGAGGTTAACTTGGTTCAAAACTTTGAGACTTCAATGTCATTTGCGCCCTCCCGTGCGTTAGGAAAACATATGTGAATAATTTATATCACTTAGACGGCCTGGCCACAAACCAACTCATAGTTACTGTGTCGACGTCAAAAATATGTACATTAAATTTTTCGCCTTATTTGAAAATATAAAGTTCAAAAGTTTAAATATCTGTGCCACCCGTACCTACTAAGTTATTTCATGCCCATAGAGTGTAGATAAAAGCAACATTAATCTCTCTACTTTGCTGGCAAGTTTGAAGTGATGAAATTATGAAAATTTAATAAGCTAAGCAGCTCTTTGTCACAATGAACGTTAGTTTACTTCTCTTTACGTTTCTTTCAGGACACTCAAACAGCGTACAAACAGGGATGATATAATTTAAATAAAAACAATGAAGGGATTTACATAACAAAAAGATGATATAACTTGCTCTTCACGATGGTTGATCTTCTTCTCTATCTGTCTGTATTATCCAAGGTTTTATAGCAACCAGACTTTTAGACGACCTGTTTTAAAAATAACAGCGTAAAAGAATACCTATCAGGTGCACATTTTATTGACATTTCAAGGCAAAAGTGTAGAGGTATTTGCTTTCCGCTTAATATAATGCGAATTCAAGACACAAACATCGTCTTTTCAATACAATACTTCGTTTATTCCTTTGACACTTTACACCTCTGTGTACTGCGAGCACATACGATGGGCGAACAAAAAATACGATCCTATACAATTTTAATGCGATCACAGGAACTCGAAGGAGATTCCTCTCCCGTTTCTGAAAAACTGTGTGTCGACGATGTGATCGGAATCGCGATTACGATAGCAAGAATAAATATGTAATTGGTATAGTACACGCCTCTTCGTCTCCGCCTTTAAGTGTCCTCCAATAATTATAAACAGCTAGAAAAAAGTATGCTAAAGAACCACCCATATTTTCAAGTACCATATAGACGTTGAGATCGAAGAGGAGGCTACTAGATCGATAATATTCATGGAATTTTTGATCGATTATACGTGCGTAATCTACTAAGTACATAACGACCAAACAATACTTGCAAGCGATTTAGTATATTTTTATCGATTTAGTGTAGTTACGTATACGTACGTTACGTGTGCAATATGTACCCAACGTTATCTTCGGAATGGATAGAATTAAGTGAACTAATTGGACATACATCTTAAACCATAAACCATACATTTATTTTCTAAAGTATTCACAAGATGATAATTAACATTAACTTAATTAAATAAAAACTAAGCTAAATCTAAAAAAAAGCGGCCAAGTGCGAGTCGGACTCGTACATGAAGGGTTCCGTTATAGTACATTTTACGTCTCCATCTGGCCAGGAAGTGGGGTTTTCCGCACGCATAGCGTGCGGTAATTCCTACTTTATGGCCAGGTATGACGTAAAATAAATTGCGGTTTACGATTTAGGACGTATTCAAAAAAAAAACTACTTACTAGAGCTCGTTCAAACCAATTTTCGGTGGAAGTTTGCATGGTAATGTACATCATATTTTTTTTTTGAGTTTTATCATTCTCTTATTTTAGAAGTTACAGGGGGGGACACACATTTTACCACTTTGGAAGTGTCTCTCGCGCAAACTATCCAGTTTAGAAAAAAATAATGTTAGAAACCTTAATATCATTTTTGAAGAGCTATCCATTGATAACCCACGTGTATGGGTTTGATGAAAAAAAAATTTTGAGTTTCAGTTTTGTGTATGGGGACCCCTAAAACTTAATGTTTTTTTTCGATTTTTGTGTTAAAATCTTAATGCGGTTCACAGAATACCAAATACCAAGTTTCAACAGTAATAGCTCTTATGGTTTCCGAAAAAAATGGCTGTGACATACGGACGGACAGACATACAGACAGACAGACAGACATGACGAATCTATAAGGGTTCCGTTTTTTGCCATTTGGCTACGGAACCCTAAAAAAATCCCTCGAGGCATCGTACCGAGGATACTGGCGTCATTTCCTCGTTGAATTGCAATGTTGATGCGTTGCGCGAGAAAGCCGCCAGCTCTTCGGTCACCAGTTACATCAACCAGACGTTTCGCGATTTCCGCAAATAAATTATGGACTAATTAATTGAAGCATACAAATATAATATTTGGGGGTAAACTTAAATCCTCCATTTAATTACTTACTTACTATATAGACTGAGAGCTGAGGGACCAAAACTGCAACAGTTTTATAAAGGCTGATATTTTAATATTAGGTCATAAATAGCTCGAATATCAATAGCCTGCCGTCAGTCAGCCAGTTTTTGGGACAACTGGCGTGGGGGTGGTTCCGAACTTGTTAAAAAAACACCTACGTCGTCGCAACTGTTTTATAAAATCTGAAAATTTGTCTGTGGATAGTAAGACAACTAACAAACTATGCGGACTATGTAGTCAGTCTGCAGAATATTGGAACAGTACGCGTCAGCAGCCCGCTAAACCCGTCAAAAAATTTGTTTGGTGAAAGTATATAATAAAATCTAAAAAAAATCGTGCAAGTAGTTCATACCTAGTACCTAAAACCAGCCTAACGGTAACCTATCGATGTTTCGAAAAACGCTTGTCCGATTTTCACTTGTCCGAAAACGGTTCACCGAATTCTTATAATCCATATACTTTGTTTACCATACTTACATACATACAAAAAAAAACAGTCGTAACAATTGTATTTATGGTAGGTTAGGTTATGGTTATCTTGTGTGCCTTAGAGCGGAAATACGCGCTGGCGGTTAGGTTAAAATAATTGCCGTGCGTTAGTAAACGGAATTTTAATAAGTGTCTTATATAAGTGAATAGAACAATTATATTAAAATTATTGTACTCATTTCTTTGAGGAATTTAACCTCACTTAAATCTTTTTTCTTCTCCTTCTTTTGTTGTAGCGGGATATTAATATTTCGGACTTAATACTTTTCGGCACCAAAATCTAGTTGACAAATGATACTTCGGAATTTTAATAAGTGTCTATTCGAATCATAAGCGAAACAAAACTGCAACGAACTGAGAATTGGGAAAATAATAATATGGGAAATGTAATTTCAGGCAAACAAAATTTCGGCCAACTAAAATAAAGCGAAACGTTTTCGGGATTTTAATAATCGGAATAACAATTTTCGAGTTTATGATAGGTAACCCAGCCTAACATGTACGCATAGTTTGTTAGTTGTCTTACTATCCACAGACAAATTTTGAGATTTTATAAAACAGTTACTACCTTTGTCACTTAAACGTAGGCTCATGGACATGTGCATACTTCCAGTTCTCACCTACGGTGCACAGACTTGGTCTTTGACGGAAGCGCAAAAGTCCAAACTCAGGGTTTGCCAGCGAGCTATGAAGCGCAGCATATTAGGTGTAAAGCTAATGGACCACATCCGGAACACCACGCTGCGCTCCAAAACCCAAATAGAAGATGTAGCTCGGAAGGCAGCCAAGTTAAAGTGGGACTGGGCTGGTCACGTCTACCGCATGCCGAATGAGCTGTAGGCCAAAGGGACCACGGAGTGGAAGCCCCAACACTTAAAACGGAGACGCGGTAGACCTCGTCGGCGATGGCGGGATAACTTGGACTCCTTTTTAAAAGATTGGCTAGTTATTGCTCAAGACCGCGATGAATGGAAGGGGAGAGGGGAGGCCTTTGCTCAGCAGTGGGACATAACGGGCTCGATATAAAAATAATAAAAAAATAGTTGCGACGTAGGTGTTTTCTTAACAAGTTCAGAACCACCCCCACGCCAGTTGTCCCAAAAACTGGCTGACTGACGGCAGGCTATTGATATTCAAGCTATTTATGACCTAATATTACTTAAAATATCAGCCTTTATAAAACTGTTGCCGTGAGATTAGAAAAATCATGCGTTAATATCGTCATGCGTAGGCCCAAAGGTGGACTGATGACCTGGTAAAGGTCGCGGGAGTCCGCTGGATGCGGGTGGCGCAGGACCGGCCATTGTAGCACTCTTTGGGGGAGGCATATGTCCAGCAGTGGACGTCTTTCGGCTGATATGATGATGATGATGAATATCGTGATACGATTTCAAGGAAACCTACAACTAGCTAAGATTTTTTTATGGTACCTACCGAGCGTTAACACTCCCCGACCGTATTAGTAAAAAAGTCTGTCCACAAATGGTGTGAATTTCACGATCTCGTGCACTAGAAATTATATTTTCTTCCGGATATACAGTCGCGGAATGAAAAGGTTGACCACCTTAAGATCTGTTTTTGCTTGCTCAGTATAAGTTATCAGTATCTGCTTTATCGACCGAGTGTCAGACACATTCCGTCATAATGAATGTCATTTCACTACATGGCCTACAGATACGTCTACTATAAGAGTTTACCTCTTTGAATTTTGGAAAAACGAATACAAGAAATAGCAATGATGACATTGACAGGAACTGTTACTAACATTTAGTTTTAATCATTATAAGAGAAGATGATTTAATCATTAGATTTATCTAACTTGACACAACGTAATGGCAAGATCAAACTAATAAAAAGGTTTTAGTTCAACTCGTCTAAGGAAATTTGAGCTTTGTTATCAAACAGTTAAATATAATTTTCAATACAACACTCTCGTCTGTTACACAGTTTAAAAAGGTAGCATGTGCTTGCAACGCGTAAATGAATTTATTTGAAAACTGGTCAACCTTTTCATTCCGCGACTGTATAAACAATTCTACATGCACTATTTAAGACCTTATTTCCTTAATTTAAGACTTTTATTTCTTGACTTCTTGTTAAATATTCCTATTACGGCAATGTTGCCGCCACGATGTTCATCAATTATATTGTCTTCTACAACGTATTGAACAATACCCGTACTTTTTATCGCCGCTTGGTATAATTTTACTGAACGCCGACCACGGTAAACACTTGATTAGTCAAAGCTACTTACGTGCAGTGCAACTCAATAAAACAAACGCAGGTATCTAATACTTTATGACGTGTATAGTTACAATAATTGCTAAAAGCACATCTCAATTGATTCTATTAGGTTTTTGATGCCCTGAATTTTTTGACATGGTACTTATATTTCACTTGATAACATGAATATGCTTAGCACGATTGGGATGGACTAGTTCCTTAAAGTAAAGTAAAGTAAAGTAAAGTAAAATTAATTTGTAAAGCATAGGTAACAAAGATGGTACACAATGGTAATATGCGTATCACTATGTTTGGCCATTTAGGCATACAAATTTGCAAGCAGCATGCATTACATACTTATATATAGATAGTCTTAATTATAAATTATATTTCGCTAATTACAGTTTAAGTATTCATTGACTGAATGAAAAGCTTTACATGTCAAGAATTTAAATAATTTTGATTTAAATTGTGGCATGTCAGTTTCTCTTTGTGATTGGTCTTTTGGATTTAATGGAAGCACCAATTAGTTCAATGTTAAAATTTGAGATGATCACTTTCTCACATGCATCTGCTATAGGTACTACGTATATTGAACCAAATCAGCAACTTACTTATTAGTATGACTTCGTTGCTAATGAATTTAAATGTCCTGTAGACCGTTTCACAAAGTCACTCAGCGTTGCCAGCTTAAAATAAATAAAAAAGCCCTTTATTTCTCATTTCAAACTAAACATGCTATATGTTTTAAATTAATGAATCTTGAATATATCTAAATTTTAATGAGATAACCATTTACTGGTATTATACCAGTAAATGGTATCTCAAGTTGGAGGAGGCATATAATAGGACGAGGACACTTGGAGGAGGTAGCCATAATGCCCTGTCGACCGCCTTCCTAGTCCATCTTGCCAGCAACTTCTTCTATGTCATCTTACGACCTCTGTAGCCTAGTTGGTACTGACCCTGCCTACGAAGCCGGAGGTCCCGGGTTCGAATCCCGGTAAGGGCATTTATTTGTGTGATAAGCACGAATATTTGTACCTGAGTCATGGATGTTTTCTATGTATTTAAGTATTTATTTATCTATTTAAGTATGTATATCATCGTCTAGTACCCATAGTACAAGCTTTGCTTAGTTTGGGACTAGGTCGACTTGTGTAAGATTGTCTCCCAATATTTATTTATTTATTTTATCTTTCCACCTTCGACGCGGCCTGCCGCGAGGGCGGTGCTCCCCACGCATGTACCAGGGCAGCATTTTCTCGGTCCACCTCCCGTTGGTGCAGCGCGCCACATTCATGACCAGCCCATCGCCATTTCAATTGACATGCTAATCTTGCAGCATCTATTAATTTAGTTTTTTTATGTTTCTTTGTTTTTCACTCAGTTATAACTTTAGCATACTTCTCTCTTGCCAGTTTACACTTCTAAAATGTCACTTGTAGCTTCGTGAAACTGGCTGCTGATGTTTTAGCAGAAAATCAAGAAATTTTCCAGTCTCAAATACAACTTTCCACGTGGAAACAACCGTATATCCCGAAACTGGTACTTGGCATTGCGTAGTTGCGTACGTCTGCGTCTGTAGCCAAGGAATGTCCTCGGGCTTGTTCGATTGTCCTTAAAGCTTTTTTGGCATCGAAACGTCCTCGACTCGCATTCCACAGGGTTCGACGTCCGATCACGCCAAACCTCGCTATGTGTCAGCAAAAACTAAATGCTGTGTAGTCTGGACAATGTCTGTTATTTATTGTGGTTGGTACGAGAGCCTTGGGTCTGGCACACAGGTATTGTTGAAATTCGAGTACACATGCGCCATATGAACATGTTATTATGTACTGGTAATGATTCAGTGAGGGAACATTTGGAAAGCAAGTCTTAACAGCAAAAAAGCTATTGGAACATTCAGTTGTGTACGATTCCAGTCCAGACTCGACGGTTAACTTGACTTCACAGTATTTATTAAAATATTAACAGGCCTAAATTACGTTCGAAACGAGATCCATGGATGTCAATAATTCAAAAACCAACATTATACTCTAGTATTTTTTACGGCATCCATGAGAAGATGTCTGTGCCTGTGTGCTGCAGTAGGGCGTATAAAGGCGGATGACGATCCCTATCTATGTTTTTAATTTCTTGTATAATCCGACTATGATACCACCTTAGAAGTAAGGTGGATCGAATACGATTAAATTGCCTTCTTTTAATCAATATTTTCTTGCTCGCAACAGCACAAAATTTGTATTGGCACTCTCGTTAAGTAACTGATAAGATCTGGAAGCACATAATAATTTCAAAGGCCATTAATACTAAATCTACAATTATCTGCAAGATACCGCCTAACTAGTGGCGGTGCAACAAAGGCTTGCTATCTGTAAGAGGTCGTTATAATAATAATGTTCACCATAAAATCATTGTCCACAAAGTTGTTTTAATAGATAGGCTATTTTCGAAAAGTTTTGTGAAAACTTCAAGGGTTAAAATAAAGTTAGTTTCTGATAACGACAGATAATAATATTCCTTTTTATTCACAGTCTCATCAATCACCAATAAGTGGATTTGTATTCGGAAGTACCTACTGCGACTCTTTTAATTGAATCGTCTCAAAGCCGAAGCGATATGAAATAGATAATTCATAACCTGGATTTTAATCGAGGATTGATTGAGGGATGATTTTAGGATGCTATGTTTTAATATAGCATCCTAAAATCATCCCTCAAAGAGATAAACTTGGGCATGAAAATTGATACGGGAGTTCACGTGGACGAACTCGCGCGCAAATTCTAGTCCATACTCCTATAAAAAACTTTACCTAAGTTTGTGAGTGTGTAAGTTTGTAACAAAAATGTCAAAGTCAGATCATTTAATGCAATAAAAATGGCACAAGTCAAACAAGATCAAATATAAGAAGAAGAACGAAAACATTAATTACCTACACCTCAAAACTAAACAAATTCAATATTACATTATCAATAAAAAGTAGTTAATTAAAATGTCCCTATACCTTCTAATTTCCTACAATTACAAAGTTCGTCCACGCTGTAAAATACACTTTCCTTTAAAAAGTGCTTAGTGGTAACTTTGTATGTAAGGAAAGATCTTCGGAATTACTCACCCGATTTCTTTCACCAGTATATAGAGTGGATCATCAGGATGGAGTATGTTATATCCCAAGGCTTCTATTGCGTCCTAAGCAATAAGTGGGCGGAGCCACGCAGACTTGTTGTAGTAATATAAACAAAGAAAGATGACATGTATTGAGGTTGATAGATCACGCAGGAAGGCAGGAACAGACCGTCAGCGTTGACATAATTCTGCGCGTGCGTCGCATGCGCCGACGCGCTTACTTTACTTTCCGCGTTTCCGCCGGACGCGTACCGTTCGAGGCTTAGGCCTATTTCGTCCTGACGTTGTCACGTAAACAATTTTTTTTTTCTTTTAACGTTTGTTGCCAATTAGCAAAACACAGCATTTATATAATCAACGTCCACCTTGACACGGATATACATGAAATTTTCTTCAAGTTAATGTAATTTGGGTAATTTTCCAAGCTTCAAATTTGCAAATGTTAACTTTTTATAATTTTAGAGGGCAGGAGATGCAACTTATGTTTTACCATGACTGTATAATACTAAAATACCAAACAGACATGACATACATGCTCATAATTACCAGCAAAATAAATTCAAAATAGACACGGTTGTTACTGGAAAAGTTACAATAATAGTTAAACTTCCCAATGCCGCACTTTAATGCCTGTTAGTTGACACTTATCATTCTCATGTATTGTTAGGTATTAAGCTAGAAAGTGTTCGTATTGAGCCAAATGTAATTCACTGGGATGTTTACCTTAAATTACCTTGTTTCCTCCTTTCTTTCGTCTTCACTGGTTCTGTTTGGCACACAATTACTGGGTCTGAGGGCTGAAGTGAAGGGCACAATACAAATAGGATACAAAACAAGTACTTTTTATTGCACACCTATCAAGCGTACATTCAGTTTTAGTTTAAACCGTTACGACCGTTTCTTAAAATATACCTACTCGACGCAATTCTAGGTTTTCTTGAAATTGTCACCTTAAACTTCATCTTCCCGCCAGCCAGAATCGACCCGTGCAAGGAGGTTAAAGTAGGCAGTGGATTTAAATTCGATAGCTGTTTATCTATACTAATATTATAAAGAGCTAAAATTTGTGAGTATAAAGCTTTGTGAGCCTGTAAAGGGTACATAATCTAAGTTGTTTTGTACGTAGAGGGTAATCTAAGGAACTACACATCCTATAAAAAAAACATTCACCAGTTTATAGAGTTATGAAATGAACTTGGCATCAAAATCTTATTTTACCGATACTTGAAGTAGAGTCCAGCTAGTCCCTCGATCCGCCATTGTTATGCAGGACACGGAAGTAACTGTCCACGTCCTTCCTGCGCCGCCGGAAACTGCGTAAATAATCGCGTGCGCAGCCGTGCCAACGACGTCGCTAGAAAGCGGCTAATGGGCCTTTCTCTAATTAAAGAAGATTTAGGATGCGCTGTTGCCCAATTGGGTGGTTGGACTCTATGCGACGGTATGTCTGTACTAATCAGGATCTAATCGTAATAGGGATACATCTACTGCATGCAATCAATGGTAAAAAACGTTGGTTACTCTTCGCTTTTAATTCACTTTATGCTTAAATTCAAAATACTCCAATACCTGGAAGAACTTTAAAGGGTTACCGCCTTAACACTGAGTGCAAAAAACACATAAAATTGCACTGAAGTTTTAAAAAAGAACGTCGCAAATCGAACGAACTGCGAATCATTTCATTATCAATTATTTTCATTCATATAAATATAAACTATTACGAATCAAAATTCGGCAACATCTCCGGCCTCCCTGAAGAAAAAAGGAAAATAATGTAATTTCTCCTTCATTTTATATTAAATTTTATCTACACACATATCATAAATCCTGTAGAATGGGTTTCGGAAACCATATATAATGACCAACATTATTGCAACCAGTAACGTAAAATCAGCGTTTTATCTGTACCAGTGTTATTATAATGTATGAAAAATCATAATAACATCGATAATCGATGTTATTATGGAAATCTAGTTGGTCATGATTTGACACCTAGTCGGCCATGGCCAGCCATGGCGGTGCAATCGCGGTTATTCTAATGGTTCCCGAACATATCATTGACGATTTTTTTTCCGTATTGTGGCTTTTTGCTGCTTAGGCACTCTGCCCATGTCATTATAAGATGTGGGTAGATAAAGTAGTGTATGTAACTGTACATAATCAAGGGCATTCAAACATTCGTGTGATCCTATTATGAAATGCCCTTGATTATGTACAGTCACATAAACTACTATAAATGATATTTAAAGTCAGAGTCCGAATACGGCAGTGCAAGACGATAATACCTACATCAAATTATCACTTTAGGATGGTTGACACAAGTGTAACATGCGTAAAACACCAGCCAATCTCCAAATAAAAACCTGACCAAGATCGCTCTCCATTTAAGCGAGGCCAATCAATAAACAAACGAAGGGAACCCCAGTCCTCTAGACACAACGTGCACTCCCTTACCTGAACAGCACCATAATTTTGGACCCGATCCATGACCGATCACCTATTCCGTTTACTTATTTAGTAGCGACCATCTCATTATGGACAGTGGCCTTTTGCTGGCTTGAAGAGTCGAGTCCGCCGGGATGTTCCTTTTTGGTCCGCGACCGAAAAGGGTTATCCGTTATGTAATAGTGGTTATGGAGCGTTTGTTTTCGCTTTTTATCCTGCGAAATGTGTGTATGTTATCTATAAGTGTAACAGAGTGATAAAATATTGATTATTGTTGATCTGGGCAATGGAAACGAAACAGAGTAACAGGGGGTCTCCCGGGGTCTTTGAAATAAACATTGTCCTAAAATGTACTTAGTTTAAAAATATCAGCACAAACATTTAATTTACATGAATTATATTTTTAGTTTTAAGTTGTTTTTAATTTGTGTAGCTAATTTGTAATGAATAAAATTGGTAGGCAATTATTCATTATTCAATGCTTTAGAAAACCTCTATTAGGTAGATAATAAAAATAATTTTTAGTTGAAAAAGAAGACAAGAAATTAAACGACACTCAATATGACGCTCAATGTTAGGCACTATTTTACAATTTATTTTTGAAAAATAAATTTTACGTCCTTTTTTACTTATTGTATGAATTGAATTGGAAAATAAACCAACCTATCTGGAAAAAAGCGGCCAAATGCGAGTCGGACTCGCACATGAAGGGTTCCGTTAAATAAATTGCTTTTTACGATATATGACGATTTAAAAATAACTACTTACTAGATCTCGTTCAAACTAATTTTCGTTGGAAGTTTGCATGGAAATGTACATCATATATTTTTTTTAGTTTTATCTTATTTTAGAAGTTACAGGGGAGGGGACACACATTTTACCGCTTCGCGCAAACTATTCAGTTCAGAAAAAAAATTATGTTATAAACCTCAATATCATTTTTGAACACCTATCCATAAATACGCCACACGTATGGGATTAATGAAAAAAAAAATTGAGTTTCTGTTCTAAGTATGGGGAAACCCCAAAATTTATTGTTTTTTTTTCTATTTTTGTGTGAAAATCTTAATGCGGTTTACAGAATACATCTACTTAACAAGTTTCAACAGTAATAGCTCTTATAGTTTCGGGAAAAAGTGGCTGTGACATACGGACGGACAGACAGACAGGCATGTCGAATCTATAAGGGTTCCGTTTTTTGCCATTTGGCTACGGAACCCTAAAAACGCAAGTTGCACTTTAAAAAAGAGTGCAATATACTTTTAAAAAGATTGCTCATAAATGGCGCATTGAATATATACTCGTATGATTAATCTTATAAATCGTTCAAAAACGCTGACCAAATTAGATCGAGCGAGATGGTCTTATAAGAATATCAGTAAGTGTGACAGAGAGATATAAATATATTTGTTGTCTTTTTACTATGGCAATCATCTTTTTTTTTGCCCCAATACAACCGATATGAAGTTTGGTGTCAAAGCGGACCCCGGGCTCCTTTAGGGGCACAACCGAGAATAACGCTAGGAGCATGATTGATGACAACCGATATGAAGTTTGGGGCAAACAAGAATCTTCGAGCAACACGGCCTTAAGAATGCTCTAATTAGGATGAGGTTTGCAGGCAAAATACTTGCAAATGACGTCTCGATTTTCTTTGGTCAAACAGCGTCTGTTTTTAGGGTCCCGTACTAAAAGAGTAAAACGGGACCCTATAACTAAGACTTCGCTGTCCGTCCATCCTTCCGTCCGTCCGTCCGTCCGTCCGTCCGTCCGTCCGTCCGTCCGTCCGTCTGTTTGTCTGTCACCAGGTTGTATCTCAAGAACCGTGATAGCAAGAGAGTTGAAATTTTCACAAATTATGTATTTCTGTTGCCGCTATAATAACAAATACTAAAAACAAAATAAAATATTTTTTCAAGGGGGCCCCCATACAACAAACGTGATTTTTTTGTCGTTTTTATAGATAACGGTACGGAACCCTTCGTGCGCGAGTCCAACTCGCACTTGGCCGGTTTTTAGATGTTAATGTGAAAAAGCCTTTTTAATCGTCAGCCATTTTAAAACAAGTTTTCAATTTAGCTGCATATAGGAGCATTTCCGCCTGTTACGATGGCAAGCGCAATAGCCCTTTGGTATTCTTCCTCTAAGTTTATAAAAGGAGCCAGTCATTAGACGCTGACTGGTCAGAATAAGATCATCGTGTCGGTAAATGATTCCGTCAGCCTCGGCTGCTTACGTAAACCAAACAGGCACGGGGACAGAATTAGTTATACAATAATTAGAGGCACCACTCAAAAAGGGGCGCGCCATGTAGGGCCCTTGAAATTGTCGCTCTAAACATTTTCTAAGACGTATAAGGCGATGCGAATTGATGCACAAATGTTCGGGTTGACAAAAGCTGTTAAGTGACCGTCACAGAGCGACCTCGTGGCTGGTGTGAAATGCTTGGTACATAAATAGTGGAGGAGAGGGTCTAGTTTTAAAAACAATATACCTACTGCGTCTTGACACGAGAATCGACCGTAAAGAAAAATATGCGTATTTTTTTCCAAAATCTGAATCGAATGGCATTATGCCAGGTTATAACGTTTCATCCTATTCTTAATTCTTCACAAACACTACTTTTCACAACAGCAATTCACTCCATTTGCTTTTCGTCATATTCCTTGGGCAAAAGCGTTTTGAAATTCTCCACAAAAAGAACTACCTACTGGTCCTTCACTAATAGGGTAGTTCAGCACATACGTTTTGTGAAAACATATTGATTTGCACTATGTATGGGGAATATCAGTTATCCAATAAAAAAGTTAAATTAGAGGGATTCCTCTATTAAAATTAAAATCTAAGAGGATTCTTCTTATTTGTTTCTACGGGACCCAAGGCGCGCTAGTTCGGTTCGCACTTGACCGGGTTTATTTTATTCTATCGTACTTGATTTTTGAAGTTCATAACATTTCAGTTCATAATGGGATGCATAATCTGTTTTCATACTGGAAGTTCTCCTACTAAGCAAATTTATTGGAAACCGCGGCTGAGTTAAAATTCATAAAATTATTTACTGTACTTAAGTAGGTACAGTCGAGCTCGAAAATATTGTTAAAATATCTGAGCAACCTTATGCCCATAAGGTTGCTCAGATATTTTCGAACCTTTTGGAACGTACAGTCAGTCGCAGAGAACGTTCAGGTTCAGGGGGGGTCATGTTATCTATTTATACACATATATGTATAACTCCACTGTACCTACCCATCAAAAAGAAAAATGAAGTTGTAATTTCCGAGTAACAGGCTGAATGCTTGACATCTTGACAGTTCATCAAAACAACCTGCACCGGCTGCACCGTGTCTGATAATAATTGGATCCCAACTGTCATATAATGTTTCATGATGCCAATCGAACCAGTTTTAGATGGGGATCAAATGTGTATATAGGACCAAATACAATGAGCATAACAAAAAGCAACAATGGGAGTTAAATAAATCATTTCAAATAATTACATTTCATTTCTAAACCAAAAATATTGCGACCGAAAAAACAGCTCGTACCTACGTACTAATTGACACAGAATTTTGACGTCTCAACTTTATATCTTTGCCGTATACTAACCGTATGTAATGTACGTATTGCATGGAAAATAATTCCATTTCTGTTTTGGTTGTGAAATACTAGGTGCGTCTAACTAGGTGTCATACAATTTCTATTGGAAACTTATAAGTTGTAATATAAGTAACGTATCCTTTTATGTTTTTTTTTGATTTTATGCAGCCATTTGAAATTTTAAGAAGGTCTGTGGGTTTCCTTCAATTTATTGCGGGCGTGCGAGAGATATGGAAGGATATTGCATCGATCTTACTCCCACTTTGATCATCGGCCAAGGCTCAAGCTCTGTTGAAAATAAAAGCCTTCCACCTAGCTTCAAATTGTAACAATGTGGCTACATGGAAGGAGGAAAGTAGCTCTAGCTTTCTACATTATGCCGATTTCGTGTTCACAACAATCGCTTTTACGACTAATAAGATAATTTACGAACATTTCGAGAAAATGGGATACACGGGAGCGCAGCTGTACGAATTAAGTACGAGTAAGTAATGCATGTTTCATTAAAAAGCCGGGATTCATGGGTGTGGTTACTTGGTTAGGTAGTAGCCACTATCGTAATTAAGCCCTCAAAGTGATACAAACGGAACTAAATTAAATGGTTTATAAGAATAGTAATTAATAGTCCATGACTCTTATTTACAAGAGCAACATTCACACAAGTATTGAAAACCAAAATATAGTTTTTCACTTTCTACTTATAATATAATTGCAAACGTTTGTAATTTTGGATGATTGTTACCTACTCAGACACCTTAAAAAGGCAGAAGACTTTTAGGTGACTCTAGCCCCACCAGGTAAATTGTTTGCATTAAGACATTGAATACTAATTTTACCTAACGGTAGTTGATAAAATAAAAAATGGAAGTTAATACTTCGTTCACGCGGACGAAGTCGCGGGCAAAAGCTAGTTTAAAATATAACGCCCCAACGTTATCTCGCCCGGTAAGTACCAAAAATTGCGCGTAGGTATTTAGATATTAACTAACAGCAAAGGTAGAACCAAAATCACTGTAAGACCTTTACTACCTACTTATTTGATTAAAGAGCATTATGCATTTGCATAAACAAATATAGGAAAAAAAAAACTTTAAATAAATAAAGCCCCTCTTGCATGCATTCTGTGCATTATTCGAATAGGATTTTTTTGTTAGTGATATAATTTTAAATATGTAATGTTATTTTTAAACGGGTCACAACTGAGTAGGTAGGTACCTACTAGGTGTTTTATGGTTGTTGTTTTTACATATACTTAACCTACACGTAGCTGCACAGTTATTTATGAAGTGGTTTTTCAATTTCCAAAACCAAAAGCCAACTCAACCAAACAGCAACCAGCGAAGCAAATGATCGCAATATTCACAATAGTGCCAAATAACAGTATATCTTTTCCAATTTAACTCAGTAGGTAACAGTATGTTTTGATCGTGCGAATCCAACTACCCCCACGTCCTAGCGACCAAAAAAGAACAATAAAACTTTCAAAAAGTGATGTCAACCTCTAATAAATGTATTTAGACCGTTAACTTCCGATTTGAATGACCTAAACCTGTGTTTTTCAAACCTACGGTGATCGCCTAAAAAAGGCGCGCGGACCTTATAGAGCAACTTGATTCAGAAAATAATCGGATATTAATACGTATTTGGTTTTATTAACGGATTTTGTTTGAAAACAGTGGGGTAAAGAGGCCTGTTGGTGGTCAATTTAAGTGCGAAGAGAGGTTTTTGCGTCAATCTATGAATAATTTTGTAAGTATCGTTGGTGGATACTGCTGAAATTTTTGAAGTCATGTTAGTGTAGGTTGATGATAATGGTCTACAAATGTAAATGTAAAGTATTTCCAACATTTCGAACACAAATGTGATAGGGCTTGCAAAATGAAGATTAGTATGAGCTGAATAAAATCGGCCTGATATTATTTTTACGTATTGCCAACTGCGTACCTTGCTTCTACCACCAGCAAATTAATTTTCACGCCACTGCTCGGAAATATGGCCAAAGATGGATTGAAATGAGAGTAAAAAGTAGTTCTTAGTAGTACAATTCAAAAACAGTCAAACAATGTAGATTTGCAAAGTAAAATGTAGTGTTTAGCGGCCTTTTTTACTTTCTACTCTGCTATTGGTCGATTATTTTTGAGTGGTTGGTCATTGTAATAGTGGTTGTTCAGTTTGAACAACTCTTCGACCAATCACAGGGCGTCGAGCGGGAGGAGCGGCGCGAGAGGAGGCGAGCGGTGCCGCGCTTCTTTTGTTTTTTGATTTGTATCTTCAATTAGGAACTTAATTTTGATTTAAAATTATGATTATTTGCAATTTCCTCGCAGTAGACGTGAAAAGCACTATGTTAAGCCTCGGCCGAAAGTGCAATAGATGGACGAACCCTCGAACCTACTCCTCGAACTAACTCGTCCATCTATTGCTTACTTTCTAGCCTCGACAACAATGCACTATAGGTGGAAGCGGTGACGATGCGTTATTTTATTACCAGATGGGTAATCACGTAACGGTTCGAACGCGCGTCAGGACAATTTAACTGTCATTTTTCCTTATATTGACATTTAGACGTAGGTACCTGACGCGCGTACAATGCGTTACGTGATCGACCTGCAAGTCTGCTGCTGAAAAGTTGGTGTAGATCTGATGGATAAAAGGAGAAAGTTAGTTAGTACAATAACCATATGGCTATGTGTGTTTGTAATTTGTAAGCCACAGTAAGCGTTTCATACAGTATGCATCAACACAAAAGTTTCCGTTTGTCTAATTTAATGTTCGTCTGATTTGAAATACTTTTGAAATACTACAATCAATATACAATTGAAGAGTATCCAAAAATAGGTTATTCATCAAACTTGCTCATAAATGGTGTTATTCCATGCCTGTATACAGAAGGACAGTGGCCTAAATTATTCCCGCGGGAATAATTGTATTTTACAGCTCCCAAGGGAGTAATGAGCTTGTGTGTGATCTGATTGGTTTACACGCTACAAGAATTCTGCTAAAATCGAGCAGGCCATGCGCTGCAAGAATACTGCTCTGTGATTGGTTGAAATATTGAAGCTACGCGCTCCACTCTCGCTGATCGGGAGGGAAGGTGTCAATTTCATCAATATTTGATTGGTGCGCTTGTATAAAACATAGACTTTTTCTGTCTTATGTAGTTATTTATTTCCTCGCAAATATGATGAAAAACATTGTGTAAGTATAACACGGGCGTAAGAATATTGCAAACTCGAGTTATCAAAAGCCTCCGGCGTCGGGCTTCTGATAGACTCTCGTTTGCAATATTCCTCTTACGCCCCTTATTAAACAATGTACTATTTCGCACCTGCTATTCTGAAACGAACCATTGTTGTCCTCTAATAAGGAATCGAAGTTGTAGTTTTCTTCCCTGTTTTTGCTGTTCAGACAAGAGTCATTGTTGCCCTCAAATGAGGGACTTAAATTTTCCTCATAGAAGTTATGAAAAGCAGTATTTGCCACTCGGTAGCAAAATTATTTCAATCTTGTTCGTAAACACTTAAATCCCTCGTTATGCTCAAGATTCAATCAATATACCACCCCCGCCGTAAATATATGATTTTGCTCCCTTGACTTGAGACACATCTACAATTTTTTTATCCCGTCAAACTAGGTATGAAAAGAAACATATTTTTAGAAACTCTAGCTCGACGAGCTATTATGTCGATACATATGAATTAGTTACACATCATTATGATGTGATGACGGTGGTTTAAACGCTCGTGGTTACGGCTCCAGTACCTACTGGTGTTCATTTATTTTAGCTTACAGTACAGTCGCCAGCAGATATATCGAAGCGGCCAAAGTGCTCTCAAATATCTGAACACCTCCTCTAATGCCTCGACAATAGAGACGTGTTCAGATATTTGTGAGCACTTTGGCTGCTTCGATATATCTGATGGCGACCATACATGAGCATACCTGCCCAGCTAGCACGATATAGGTTTTATCGTCACGTTTAAGCCCCCCCCCCCCCCCCCACACTACCAGCGTCGTGTGAGCGTTCTTATACAAAATTGTGCGTTGCGTCGACGCCGCGTCGACGCAACGTACAATTTTGTATATGAACGCTCACACGACGCTGGTAGTGTGGGGGCGGCCTATCGTGCTAGGGCCTCTGAGAAGTATAAAACTGAAACTCATATGCACAAAGCATAAGAGTTACATCAGTTTTACACTTCTCAGATACGGCATTGTACTAGTTAATGTATGTCTGTTTGCCCGAATTACAGTGGTCTTACTTACTCTTCCTCCTTTTTGTATAAAAACATGGAACCACGGTGTCCAGATCGTATATTTTGAATCCCCAGCAAGGGCTCCTTTACCCTGGCGAGTCGGTCGTTGCACCGCTGCGCTGTTTGCCGGCCCTTTTTGGTCGAGCGTGGTCGAGGTGAACTCAGCAGGTGCGGTCACTGGTGGAAATACGACTAAATACGCATTCAATAACTAAAAAACACTTTTATAATAGAAGCTCGACCCGTTTGCATGAAAATTCAATACATATTATATTTCTGTAAAAATAATCACTTTCCAAGATTTTATTGATTGCACTGTCGTCAACCACGAACTCATGAAGGTGATCCTAACGAACGCATGATTTTGCTTGGTAGTTTTATGAAAACACTTACTACCTTCGGGCTTCATCAGAAATTATATCAATTTAGTATGCCGCTTTGCATGGCAATATTACCACTTTATAAAATGGTTTTGAGACTTGCTTTCGGCGCGCGTATAGAAAACTGAAACCGCATTGTCAATATCTTATTGTGCAATATTTCAACAACAATCTCGGAAAGTTGATGCAGTACCTCCTGAAACTAAACATAAGTACAAATATAATATACCTAGTCCCACTTAGGTGAACGAGGCGTCGTGGGTACCTACCTATTTGAAAGTTGCTTGAAAAGGCTAAAAAAATTACTTAATCATGATAGCCCGTAACACTATAAAATTCATGGAACACGGTCGAGAAAGTTGTGTTGAGTAAGAATCAGGAGATTATCGCACCTAAAATTGGCCGAAAGTTTGAAAAAGCCAAAAAAGGTGCAACTTTGGCACCGTCTGCCATTTCCAGCCATTTCCAGCCATTACCAGCGTACTTCCGGCCATTTCCAGGTTTACCTACTCTCTCTACGATTAAAGGGCTACATGATGCCACATCGATATTGTTGTCACATGACGTAAATATACCTACTTACCCTTAAAATTTTGACCGGAGTGAAGGATTTTTCAAACTTTCGGCCAATTTTAGGTGCGATAGATAATCTTCTGATTTTTGCTCAGCACACCTTTCTCGAATTTTGTCGAAAATAATTTCATTGACAAATGGTCAAGCGAGACAAAATAATGTCGAAATAGGAAGGGATACGATGAGTTCAGTAAGTAATTACGTAAATGCAAAATTAAGCATCATACTCTTTTTAAACGAAATCTAAACTAGAACTTTCCAGCTATTTATTTGCTTACGCAGGGCAAATGTTACTCTGTTAAGCTTGGTGCGAGGTATATTTTCGCACGGCGGTAGGTGTATGGTATCATAATCATTAAAAAAAATTAACTTTATGCCTAGATTCGTCTGCGTCAAGAATTCTAGTTCATAGATAAACTACTGAAACTGAGCCCATATTGATACTACTAGCGCCATCTACCGTAAGCTAAGTACATAATCAATTACAAGATACGATAATGTCAGCATGACGTACATACTTCACAGCGCTGGCGCGCTAGCGAACGTTGCGCACTTGGTGATTATAGATATCGTCGCTAGGTGGCGTTAAAACAAAAAATACTTTAATACATAGAACTGAAAATCTGATTCTCTGTAATGATTAGTCACCCTAGTGACTCAAACTTCTCACAAAGCATTTTATAGTGAAACATAAAAATGTCATTTATTGTGGTTTACACAGAATAACTAGAATACACCCCAAGCTTACGTTATCGATTCCAATTTAATACAGAATGTGTGTCACCATATTTCGGACGATTCGGACTCAAAGCATAGTGACCAATAAAAACACTATTAACGCGTTTTCATAGTGGGTTGATGTTGCAGTCAAACTTTGAGTCTGGGATTTTCTAAAACGAAATTCAAAATAATGGTCCAATACTCATTATTATACTTTTTTAATACTTAACATCGGTGGCAAACAAGCGAACGACCCACCTGACGGTATGGGGTCAACGTAGCCTACGGATGTGAGCAAGTCCAGGGTTGTCGCAATGCGCGTTGCCGACATTCAATACTTACCTACTCTTTTGAAGGACCCCATACTGTACTCCCTCAAAAAAACCTCGACAGCCATATCTTGAAATTAACTCTGTCTTGATATTATTATTAAACCATCAATTGACTTTTCAACCGATTCCATTTTCATTCAATAGGTAGGTATACCTATTTGTTCTGGCAAATAAATATCCCCTACAGTTTCAAATACAATCTGCTTCTGACTTTTACAGCAACACGCCTACATGCTCAGACAGACAACCGTGTAATTATTAAAATCGATTGAACATAATCGACATGCATGCCATCACCAACTTTGCTCGACCCGCCTAACCTCGTGCTTTAATCCTTCAAGTGGTACGAGCCACGCGGTGTCAGGGGTCAATATTTATTGGTGAGCTGGTAATTTGAGGGGTGGGTAGGGGGACCATGCATTATGTAGCGCCAATCAATGGTGTCGGTGATTGTTGGCCAAACTGAGTGACGAATGTATGGGAAAAGGCGTGGAGTCGACGGACATAATATTTAAGCTGTTAGTTATTTAAGGGCTTTTTTTTCTTTTCATGTTTTTTCTTGCTTGCCTCGGATTAACCTTGAAGCCATTGGGGTAACGGTAGATCTACGTTGCGCAGCGCGATGTACAAGTAAATATGAGTGACTTTCGCCTTCCATACGGTGCCCATGTCGTTGCGCAGTCTAAATACACAGTGAAATTGAAGTCTTGTGAACGACGCAGACGCAAGACATAAAAATGTTGGGATATACTTCCACATGATTGTCCAAAAGAAAACATATGTAAGTATAACTGAAAAAGTTTTGGTGAGGTCATAATTATTTACACATTAAAAGTCCGTACAGTGCATTATAGACTTATAATGAACGCGGAAGTCAAGGCTAACATCTGAGCAAATGGTTTTGTATAAATAGTCCGGATTTTTGTATCTCAGCCGTATGAAAAGCCAATTGTGTGGTGCCTATTTAATATCTGGAGTTTCTTATTAAGACATGAACACAACAGAAACTATAATTCAGAATAATGGTCTGGAATTTGCGAAACGTTGTCTCTTACACAATGTATTACCAACGTGGCTACGAACCAAAAATATTTTTTTGTTGGATCAAGTATGACATTTGCAAAGAAAAAACGAAGCAAAAACACCGTAGTCTATCTCTAAAACAGAGCTCACAAACAAGATAGCATCAAACATCGCACAATACAAAACCGATTACAAAACCTTACATCGCAGTGACATGTTCCCAGAATAACAGGCGCAATAAATTTCCCTTCCGCCAGAAAGGGGATAAACTGGTAGCAAATATGTAAATCATATTTCGGGCTCCCCGGGCGTTATACTTCTCACGAACGGTATAGGAAGGGGTAACTACTTATTATGTATTTGGTGTTGGTACCTATTTACGCTTCTTCATCGTGATATATATGATCTAAATCCACTGGTTTGATGCTAGATTATCCCCTTTGTGTATAATTGTACCTATATATCCTGCAGTGGCGGCTTGTGAGAATTTTCGATGGGCAACCCAGAACAAAAAAGTTATGAAAGAGTTTAGAGATAACTATAGGCCTGCCTAAGAAGAAATTTTAGGCAAGTCGGTGGGAATCGGCTTGTATGGGCGCTCCGCCACTGATCCTGTATCGATTATGAAACAGATTTATAGTTATAGACTTGTCTCTAGAGATAAATAAAATACAATCTCAATGTTTTGGTTATTATCAATGATAGCGTATTCAAAATGTCTGCCACTAAATGAACATGAACATGAATAGGTACCGCAGCTAGCCAGGAAGCAAGCCTGACCCGGACAATCCGAATGTACCAGGGGGCACAAACTTGTGGGGAGTGACACGCTCTGAAATGCGATGGGAAGATCGACCAGCCGCAACCAGTCGGCCACAATCGACCGGCTATGCAGCCAATACTGGAAATGAGGAGAGGCTCCAGCCTTTGTTAAAGCATGAGCGTTGGGGTACGTTGCTGTTGGTGGTTGCTATAAGCGCCTTTTCCTTGTGTTGGAGGTGACACTTCTAGGAGGTTGTTACGACCGAATGATTCCTACTCCTCCTCTGATAAGTGCCTGCTACTAAATCCAGCAAAAATAAGTACCAGGCATTATCTACTTACTACGGCACCTACTGATTCCAACCCATAATCAACATTCCTTTTACCTCTTTTCTTAAGTCTCTGTGTATTGTTGAGCCATATCGTCAAGCTTAAATGTTTGGCGCGAAAAACTACGACAAGGGTTTTTTTATCTTACTAGTTTCGCAACGTAATATTTTTTCTGTAAAACTTTCAGATAAACTTGCTATGGACACTTTTGTCAAAGAATAACTGCTCCTCAGTACACTGTATTGCAAAAACATTTGAAGACCGCTTTGGCCTAGTTGGTAGTGACCCTGCCTACGAAGCAAGAGGTCCTGGGTTCGAATCCCGGTAAGGGCATTTATTTGTGTGATGAGCACGAATATTTGTTCCTGAGTCATGGATGTTTTCTATGTATTTAAGTATTTATTTCTTTATATAAGTATCTATATTGTCATCTAGTAGCTTTGCTTAGTTTGGGACTAGGTAGATTTGTGTAAGATTGTCCGCAAAAAATATATATTTATTATTATTATTATTTCCTTTATTTCATTTCCTTCTTAGATTAGGTTTTTACAATATTCATATAAAAAGTAAAATATAAAACTATACATACAAAACATAAAATCATTATAAAAACCTAACCTAGGGTGCCGCCGGCAACGAGGCGGGGCCTAAGCTTATTATTATATTATTATAAATATATTATTAAAAAATGGCCCCTTCAAATGAATAGGTGTGCATGGTGACGTATGGGTCGAGGTCGGAAACATGGATTTTTTTTCTTGACCTCATTCCCAACCAATATAAATTAAAACATTTTCCTCTCCACTTTTTGCAAAGCCATATCCCCCATTGTTGGGTGGATTGTTATACAAAAAACTGGTTTTTAAAATCCCCAAATAAAAAATGACATAGGTAGGTAGGTGCTCCCACGGTTCCTCTGTCATTCCAGCTGTAAAGGGGTAGCGAGTGCCGATGGAGGCGCGTGAGGGTAATTCCTATTGTGAGTCCTGAATATACTGCGATCGACCTCTTGATACTAGAAACTATGCAATTAAATATTAGTGGGATTTTTTCTACGCGACCAGAAATGAACGTCAATCAATGTTTAGCTTGCAATATTGATAAATAACAATACGCCAACCCATACCTACGGGCTACATGATTATAAATGCGCAAGTGTATCTGTCTGTCTGTATGTTACCTCTTCACGCTTGAACCGCTGAACCGATTTAGATGAAATTTGGTATAGAGATAGATTGAGTCCAAGAAAAGGATTTATTCCGGAAATCATACCCTAGGGGGTGAAATGGGGGGTGAAAGTTTGTATGGAGCTACGACAGAAGCTAGTCATTATAAATCTAAATTGCCAACTGTTCTTTACACGACTATCACCATACATGATTATATATAGCGATGTAGGAGTTTAGCTTAAATGAGAGACAAATTATAGTAACTTATCCAAATAAAAAGCGTTGGTGAGGGCAAAATTTCCTCATTGGCAATTTTAGAGTTATTTATTTACTTTGTCTTTCTATAGTTTTTGACAAAAAGTGCAAATAAGCCTTTAATATTTAGATTCCAGAACCCAAGTACTAACACTTACACTGGCAGGAACCCGTCTAGTGGGCGCCTACACGTAGTCGCTGTCTGCAACATACGGGGAACAGCACATGATCGGCTACGAGCGTAGCGCGTAGCGATTCTTGGCAGTGAATGTGTAATGATCGTCAGTTATTCATTACGATCACATTCAAGTTCCTTGTATTGAACGTAATGACTGGGGTAGGTACAGTCGGCCAAAAATGTGGTCTACCACCCTACGGTCCAGGTTCATTTCAACGTCATGAAACAACAAGGTCGATTTCCACTTGCAATAATATTATGACAGTACCTAACCTTAGCGACAATCAGATCTCACAGAAACTTTTGTCAAAACTGGTAGACCACTTGTTTGGCCGACCGTAAGTTTATCTTTGCGTATTTATATTTAACTTTTTAGTTATTCGTTTAATATCTAAGTATGATCATTTATAAAATTGAAAGAAGTAGTTCACCAAAACGAAACTAGTTCATTCGACCGCAAACATCAAAACCGCTCGTCCGCTATAAACTATCAACTAGAAAATAAGGCTTCGGGTGAAAATAAAACCTGTAATAATCGAAGTAGTTGAGCCGCTGATAGCACTGCGGCCGCACGGGGTCGGTTCAGTATCCGGCGTTGTCTGCTTTTTGTTATGATTGTGACTAGATTCATGGTGGTAAAAATATTTGATAGAAAAGTGATTTCAAGATTATAATTTTAAGAATTTTAAGTAGGTACTTACCTAACTTCCCCGAACTAAAATATTTCTTTCTGTGATACCTTACATTTTTTTTTAAAAGTTTTTCCGGGGCTGATTTAGTCAGAAGGACTCGTTATTGGTAATACATAGGTAGGTACAGTAAGGGAAACGTATTCACGTACCACCGTAGAACCCTATCGCGATACTGCAGCCTGCTGCTGTGGTGACGTGACATATCAATCGAGTTTGTGTGACGGAGGCCTGTCAATTGTGACAGGGTTCTACGATGGTGCGTGAATACATTTCCCTTACTGTACTTATCTCATGGCCACAAACTGTTAATTAATATTAAACTCCTGAAAAAAGTTAAACAGTAATATCGAGAATGACTAGCTTATAAAAGATCTGATGATTCGGGAAATTGTAAGTTATAGCTTCGTATAATGGGCCAGTACTTACATTTCAAGTTAGGTATCGTACATCTCTTAAGAAAGAGTTTCCTGAAAAGTATTACCTTTTTACTAAATTCCAGCCTAGCTCTCCTAAAACGTAAGACATTTTTGCTCTATTCCAGCGTTATAGCAAGTATTAGGTACATAAGCGGGAAAAATGCTATACAGGGTGACTGGTAATTCGACCTATTCCTTGAAAGGGGTTATACTAGAGCTAATTTGCAACAATTTATGTCCAGTCAACCAGGGGTCGAAACTCGCTGGTTTCCGAGATATTCGAGTTTTTAGTTTGTATGAAAAAAAATATCCTTGCAGCCTTAAGCTGGTGATTGTGACAAAAGTACTTCCATTTGGATGGTAAAAAAACATTTTTGTCACAATCAGCACTTTAAGGCTGCAAGGCGATTTTTTTTCAAACAAACTAAAAACTCGAAAAATTAAAAAAAACGTGTTTTGACCCCTGGTTGACTGGACATAAATTGTTGCAAATTAGCTCTAGTATAACCCCTTACAAGGAATAGGTCGAATTACCAGTCATCCTGTATGTCCGACGTATACGCGGTCATGCTAGCTAGACAGAGATATATTTGACGTCCCGTCATCTATTAGACAGTGCCTTTGTGTCGCCCGTTAGTGATATGTTCCCTGGATACCCGGAGCTGCAGGTATCAAATTGCATGAATGAGGGGTTTATCAGACTCAACGCAGGAGAACACAATAGATATTGTGCGCGTCAAAACGCACTCTCACAATTATTATTTATTTGCGGTATGTTGCGGGCACTCACTCTTTAGGCACAAAACTATGCAATTTATCACAACTGACAGAGACGCAGATATAGTTGAAACGGGAGAGCAATATATTGCTCCGGACACGGCCCGTTCCAGCGTGAGTCATCATTTTACTTGCTGCACGTGGTCAGTTGTTGTGGTAAATTGGCTACTCCAGTATTTCGCGAGAATATCTGTAAGTCATCTTATGCGGTACTTTGTACTATACGAGTATATGTTGTGTTATAATCATAACAATTGTCACTCACAAACCAATATAAACTAGTATCTCTGTGAGCTGTAGAACAAGCGAGATTTATTTTTATTTAATAGCCTTACGTGTCCCACTGCTGGGCATGCCTCCCTCTATTCTTTCTGCGTATCCCTATCCTGGGCAGTCTCCCACCAGTCTTGGTCAAAGACCTCAAGCTCGTCTCGCCATCTCCGACGAGGTCTACCGCGACGCCGTGTTCGGTTGTGTGGGACCCACTTGGTGGTGATTTTAGCCGACAAGTCTTCCGGCATGCGGCAGATGTGCCCGGCCCAGTCCCACTTTAAGTTTGGCGGCTGCGTGAGCTAGGTACGTTAAAAACACAAGTAGCGTTTTGGAACGCAGTATTGTAATCCTAATGCAATCTGTTAATTTCACGCCCAAAGTACTGCGTTTCATGGCTATCTGACAAACCTTGAGGGCAGACTTCTGAACTTTTGTCAAAGACCAAGTTTGTGCGCCGTAGGCAAGCATTGGAAGAATGCACAATGCACATGTCCATGAGTTTCCGTTTTAAGGATGTAGGAAGGTTTCCCTCCCTAAACTCCTCCAGGCGTTTTCGGTGCATCTAGCAACTTCTTTGTCTTGTCGAGCCTAGAAGAAGACTATTTGGCCCAGGTATAAGTACTCATGGACAAGCAAGTATGTAAAAAAACCGAAATTGGAATCGACATAAAATATATATAATCAACGTACCTGGTCACAAAATTTGACGAGAATCGATTCAGAAATGCGACCTGTAGACTCCTCTCATTCGCATTTCTGAATCGATTGCTCTCCAGCAGCTGGACAGTCGGACATACGAAATGATAAAAAAGAATTTTGGCACAAACTGAACTTCGCTTCACACGCTCCTTCAATAACAACATCAAACCAATACATTGAGTCAGATATCGAAAAGATAGTGACATAGTATCCAATATGGATTGATCGGAAACACATGCGAATATCTGTGGGAACCGCCACTTGGCGAACCGAAGGTCGAAGTATCTGTCGCGTTCGCGTTCAATAGAACTGGAGATATCAATTTCGCATTCCTATTTTAATGCGTTCAGCATGCTCAATTTGACATGTTGCCTACGCGCAAAACACATTGAAATCGAATTGGAAATCGAAATGTACACTTGTAGCGGAAAAAGTGGACAAGATTTCCATCTTGGCCACTCTTGAATCCCTCGTTACGCTCAAGATTCAACTTTAGAATCCCTCGCTAAGCTCAAGATTCTATTGTAGAATATTTCGCTTCAATCAGGATTCAATATAATATATAATCTTGCTCCCTTGAGACACAAGCTACTATTTAATACCATGACGGTGGCAAACAAGCATAGGTCTAGCCGGGGTCGGCAACAGGCGGCCCGCGAGACCCTTGCTTGCGGCCCGCGGGCCTCCCTGGCTGTTTTGTATGTAAAGTCCGTTGAATTCAGAATTTTGAAATTCCCTGATCAAGTCACAAATAATTAAGAAGTAATAATTTCAATTAATTTTTGTTAGCTCCTATGTGGGGTTGGTCTTGGACCGTCTAGAACACAATTTGACTACATTAGATTTTTGCCTAGAGCTTAAAGTGACTACTACATAATGGGTCGAACACTCATATCTCCTAAGCACAAATTGACTAGTACCGAAAAAACGTAGAACACATTTCGCCTACTGTTGCATTTTGTTTTTGAATGTACAGGCGAGGTGAAAAATAAAAGTACAGACATATGTCACAGCTTATAGATATATTATGTCAACTCATATGGACAGGAAATGAAAATAAAAAGAAAAGTCACTCCAGAACTTAAATAACTTAAAGAGAATCTTCACGATATTAAAACAAATTCGGTATACACTTTAATTCAATGCTCTCTTGATGTCTTTTATGGCTTTTAAAAAATCGATTGGGGCAATGTGTTTTTTTAATAATTTTGTCAATTCTCGGCCGTATCTTCTATTAAAAAGAATATCTTTCTTTTGCTTGTTCTCTCGTTTCATAAAAGCACCTGCCATAGAAATGCTTTGATAGTTAGCTTCATTTTTTAGCTTGAACAGAAACTGAATTAGAGTTGGACTTTTGTTCATGTGGACAATCGGCGATGAATGCTTCTAATGTATTCGTAGTCCTATGTATCTCTCTACAACAAGAAATCAAAGCAGTATTTCTTAGCCATTGTTTTTCAAAATAAACAATAAATGAATCAAATTCATTGCATCTCGGCCCATTATTGACAACGTTGTCCCATGCCTGTCTAATTAAGTTGGATGGTAAGAAAGGCAAGTTCAATGCTAGTGAGATTATTTGTTTACCGGAAAGTGTTGAAGTCAACCCCTTTTTATCTGCATTATCGCAGACCGCCTTGCAAAAATGGAAATAACACCCCGTAACTTTTCCGTTCGGGTAAACCGTTTTAAATGCCGTTATCTGGGCCATTTCATAGTCACATTTGTACATTTTTATATTAACCTTCAGCACATCACGCAGGATTGAAAATAATGCTGTGTATGTACTTGTGCTCTTATTTGGCAATAACGCATAAAATGGCAGGTTTGACGTTAGTTGAATATTTGCAGCTGTTTAAGTCCACGTGCAAAGTAAATAGCTGATAAAACGGTTTTGGCACCACTTTAAAAGTTCCATCTCCAAACACCATTTTCTTGAGGTGGGCGTTTAACCGGAGGACCTTTTGAGACGATCGATTGCAGAATATTAAAATTTTGTTTTCTGAGTCCAATTCATACTCACTTACAAGAAAATCTTTTTTAATCATATCTGGCAATGAAACTTCGAAGGATTTCGTAAATTCTGTTTTCGCCACATCCAAGAACGTGAGTCGTGTCCTACGTAGATTCTCTCGCACTGACTCATATGGTAGGAATTGCACATCAACAGATGGGTTTTCAATTATAAAATCCATCACGGCTTTCTCATAATTTTCTTTCAATCCGTACATGTTTTCACAAACATAGGTTTTAGCGTTTTCAAGAACATATTCTCTGTACATCTGTTCAATATTGGGCTCGCAAGAATGTAGTGACGGTTTCTTACGAACTATAATTTCGTCGTTTTTACTCACAGTTATGCTTACACTGCACTCATTCCTCTTCGAACATTTCCAAAACGAATTCCCCGCTTTGTTTACCGATACAAAGTTATATCGGTATCCGTTGCACCAGACAATTTTTTTATTTGCTAAAACAATAACTTAGGTTCGTTCATTTTGCAGTTTTTTCAGCAGCATGACATAAACACAACATTACTCTTTTTAGAAAACGTCAAAATTAATCATATTTTCTGTACACTATCAGTGGCCAGTATGGTAAAATGAACACAAAGAGGTTTAACAAGTGTTTTACTATTATGGACTAATGTACTTATCTGTGAAGTGATCTTATCTTCATTAGCTCATCAGTCTCATCACATCACCTTCCATCATGTAATATATATGTCATAAGTAGTGTAGTCGCGGAAGGAAAAGGATAACACCGCCACAGTCATATAGTCGAAAAGTGACGTACTTTTTTATTCCAGACTAAACTTGAACAGACAAGTAAACATAAAAAAATAGGAATTCAATTTTATACCTGAATGTCCAGACAGTTTGGATTCTTGTCACTATGCTATGTAGGAAAAATACGCACTTGTCAATTTGTGTTTTAGGAGATTTTAGTGTTCGACCCATTATGTAGTAGTCACTTTAAGCAATAGGCAAAAATCTAATGTAGTCAAATTGTGTTCTAGACGGTCCAAGACCAACCCCTATGTGGCCCTTGGTTTCTAAAAGGTTGCCGACCCCTGGTCTATCCTATGGACACTCGCGAATAGTCGAATAGGAGAGAGCGTCACCGACTGTGGCTACTTTCCTAAAAATATATACTTATTTAAGTCTGTCAGTTAGATTATCAAAAAATATTGGACACAAATTTTATTTGTCAATCAATCAAATAATTATAACGAAATACCTAGCCCGTTAAAGTTCCGTGTGCCGTCACATTATGGTAAACTCAGTAGCATAATGTGACGTTACGCGGAACTTTAACGGCCTATATCTTCATAATTTTTTGGGAGTATGTTTATTTGTTAAAACAATTAAATTTTTTAAACTGACATTAATAAAACACTAAAAACTACCTATAAATAAAAAATATCTCCCAAATCAGTGCCGATGGGTAGTGTGCCCAGAAGGCTGGCCGCATTGCCACGTTATATGGTGATACTGACACGTTGTGCAAAGTATTGGCCAGCCCTCTGGTCACCAGTGGTTTCTTTTAGGCGCGCCGCTAAATCTTTTATAAATGCGGCGTGCGCTTGGTCCCCACGGCCCCAGAGTCTCGACCCCAAACGCCTCAAACATGTAACCGCTGCCGAGGGTGCTGTATTTGCGGCGTTTGACGTCTTCTGCTGTAGAAGCAGCATTGCCGGCATTTTTGCTGGTACCTGGAAGATGGGACGGTGCGAGGGTGTCTACACATGTAGCATCCCAGACCAGGGGCCGTCCCATCCTCCAAGGCACCAGCGTCGTTTTTGGTTGATAGACAAAAAAAAAATTCGTGTCCAATATTTTTTTGATAATCTAACGGACGGACTACATAGAATTACATATTTTTTATCCAGGAAAGTACCCAATTATGATATAAATCATTTCATAGAAATCAAGTATCTAACGATAGCTGTCGTGTCAAATTCTAATATTTCAAACAGATGTCATGTAGTCATGATATGGTACCATTAGTATATCTATGTATAAGTTATTTCGTGATTTTTAATATCATTACTTTGACCTACCGAGGGGACAATTATTGGAATTGGTTCGAAAACAATAGTTTTTTTCCATGAACATAGAATGGAGTTTGTTTTCAGAATTACTTAACAAATTGGTCACCGATTGAACTCATTTATTTATACCGTTTTCTGAGGAATCGAGAACGACATTATTGTGTGTGTTTTCAACACGCATTAACCCCGGTAATATTCAATAATAAATAAATATTTTAATCTTACACAAATCGACCTAGTCCCAAACTAAGCAAAGCTTGTACTATGGGTAGGTACTAGACGACGATAAACATACTTATATAGGTAAATAAATACTTAAATACATAGAAAACATCCATGACTCAGGAACAAAATATTCGTGCTCATCACACACATAAATGCCCTTACCGGGATTCGAGCCCAGGACCTCTTGTGTCGTAGGCAGGGTCACTACCTAGGCTAAAGCGGTCGTCAAAAAGTTTTTTTTTTTAATTATAATATTTTTAGGGCTGCGTACTCAAAGAGTAAATCGGGACCCTATTACTAAGACTCCGCTGTCCGTCCGTCCGTCCGTCCGTCCGTCTGTCTGTCATCAGGCTGTATCTCACTGATAGATAGTTCCAGCTGAAATTTTCACAGATGATGTATTTCTGTTGTTGTTATAGCGGCAACCAAATACTAAAAACACAGAATAAAATAGTTTTTTATAGATAATGGTACGGAACCCTTCGTGCGCGAGTCTGACTCGTTCTTGGCCGGTTTTTTTTAATTAACGATCAATGTATTAAATTTATTATTAGGTCCTTACCTATGAAATTGGCGGTGTGTATGGAGAATTTTATGAAAACTGTGATTTTCATACATTTAATTTTGCGGATTATTCAGCAATGTCAAATTCAAAGCAAACTAAATTTTGGTAGGAATATAGAAAACGTTTAAGCTACTTTACACATATATTCATTCCTTAAAAATAGTTCGCATCATAAAACTATACGTAATTGAAACACTTTAACCGGCAGCACATGAAAAGGGCCGTTTTCAAGCTTTAATTTGAAACACTAAATAAAAAATTCAAACCTATTTTTTGTATTTAAAACCTTTGTTACATAGTCTAATAATGAATTTAAAAAATAATTTGGAAGTTGCAATAGAAATGAATAAATTACGTACAAAATAATGTCTGTGAAAAAACCGCCAATTTCTTAGGTAAGGACCAATATTACATACAGTACTCGGCACAAAAGTTTGCGCGTCTGATGTTAGCTAACTAGTAGCGCCGCAAAGGTGTCAGAAAAGTCGGGGTATGCGGGAGGCGACTCGAGGCTAACTTCACACACGCAAACTTTTGTGCCGCGTAGGTACTGTAGGTACCTACTCTTTCATCTATTCTAGGTAATATTATAAAGAGGAAGTGTCTGTGAGATTGTAAGTTTGTATGAACCTAATGGGTAACCTCTGGAACCATTGGACCGATTTCAATTTATTTTTCACCTGCTTTTGTAGAATAGGTAGTCTTTCCGGGTGGGCATAGTCTGAGTTTATCCCTCTGGTTTGTCTGTGTTCCTTGCAATACGCGGGCAGCTAGTTAATGTATAAATGTCAAAGTTACCTTTTAAAAAAAAAAAAATATATGTATATATATATATATATATTTCAGAACATTATTCCATAAAAATATAAGCATTAGACATTTAAATCTTTAAAACTATTTAAGACATAATAGGTGGGTCATTCTTGAGAATTGTGTCTGCGGTTGGGTTTTAAGAGTCGTTCAAGAAATTAGAAATGTTTTATTTAATTGTGAGGACATACCAATAAAAGAAACAAAGGGAAAGACGACAATGGCTACAGCATCGTACTATTATGATTTAATTAGTACAGAACTTTAAAATATTCTCTATGGATCTTAAAGTGCAACGGAACGATCCTCAAGCAGCCGTTATTGAAATTTAAATTGCTAAGTGCGCCATCTTTGCCGTCCCCGGTAAACAAGGGAAATGCAATCAAGGGCCGTTTACCGATATTTCCCGATTCAATTTATTCGCTGAAAGAAACGAGCCTTTTATTGTATATTTTGTTGTATCTTCAGTGGTTTTCTTTGATCTGTGTAAAGGTAACGTTTGATGCTCAAATGTTGGGCATTTGAAAGAAAGAAAAACCATTTGTTCCAGCACACATAACAGGATTACAAATAAAATAAAACTAGACAAATGAATACTAGAAAAGAAATATTTTTATGAAATGTTAGTACTTAAGATGACCTCGAAATAAGCTTAATATCTGCGTACTCATCAAGAATTCGGTGTAATCATTTTTTAGGGTTCCGTACTCAAAGAGTTAAACGGGACCCTATTACTACGACTTCGCTGTCCGTCCGTCCGTCCGTCAGTCCGTCTGTCTGTCACCAGGCTGTATCTCAAGAACAGTGATAGCTAGAGAGTTGAAATTTTCACAGATTATGTATTTCTGTTGCCGCTATAACAACAATTACTAAAAACAAAATAAAATATTTTTTTAAGGGGGGCTCCCATACAACAAACGTGATTTTGTGCCGTTTTTATAGATAATGGTACGGAACCCTTCGTGCTCGAGTCCAACTCGCACTTGGCCGGTTTTATACATTGCTTTGGGCTATGCCTTTTATCTCCTTTTCCAAACTTGTGGATATGACAGTTGTCGCGAAGTATCGCGAGCCATATTGTAAATGAGGGTGTTTCATCATAGATGGTGCTAGTAGTCACGAAATAGCTCGCATTACGCATCGGAAGGCACTGATGGTATTGGAGAGGGGGTAGACGCGCGGACGGCACCGTGAACGGAGGTTGTGTGCGGACAAATCTATGGTGAGTGCTCAGATGTTTTGTATAACTGCTTTTCTCAGTGTTGTTACGGGGATACAATTGCGTGGCGGGTATCCATGTGAGTTAGCCTCGCGGAGCGGGGAAGCCTTGGCTGAATGGATTGATCATGGTATCCTTAATGTGAGGAAAGGGGTCGCTAGAAGGGGAGGAGGAGGCGACAGTTAACTGTTCAGCTCCGTGAGAGCTAGACAATGTGATGGTATGCGAAGGTAATATGGATACTCAGACCACGCTTCTTGAATACACTGTGTCGAGGTTAATTGGGATCCGTACTCAGACGATATCGTCGGTTCACCGAATATCCAGGCCATCCCACGAGGCTATGGATATCTGTATGTGCATTTACTATAGACAAGTAGACGCCAGCCCGTCTATCAGTAGGTAGGTGGTGAACTTGACGACAACAGTCTTTAAGGAATATCATTTAATAGCAAAAGACTAAGAAAAGCGTGTCACAGTGCGTATGAAATCAAAATGTCTTAAATATTTTGCTTGGATTCGGACGTTAATGATGAGTGATGACGTATAATATGAAGTTCAATATGAAGTTCAATCGGGTAGAAAGAAATTGGTTGATGTCTATGCTAATACATATGAGGCAAATCATAATGCATTTTACCCACTGTGCATTCAAGTATTTACCCGCGTAATTGACCTATTATTATATTACGATTTGCAATATAGTACAGTTATTTTTATAGGAGAATTTTATTGTTTCCGTAGTCGTTCCTTTATGACTGAAAATCGTGATCATCCGATGTACTTACCTATGTTTCGACAGTAAGTGCGACTTGCTTCCGGTTTCCATTAGTGGCCATAGGCATCATATCGCAGAACTAGGGGAGACCAGGGATGAACGTAACAATTTTTTTTTTTTCGTCATATCTTCGAGACCATATGAAATATTAAAATTCTAACTATCACACATGATAGATTGGACTATTGACAAACTTTTGACACTTGCTTAAATGCGACTGATACTACAGATTTTGAAAAAACTGTTCAAACAAAAAAAGTGGAATCTGGTACAACCATCCCTACCCCTAGGGTTGGTTGTAACAGTGCGAAGGGATGATTGTAACATTTTAAATAAAAACAAAATTACTTTCATAATCAACATGTTTATTTATAATCAGCCTTTTAAGTTTTACATTATTATCACAATTATCAAAAAAAAAGTAAACATTTCTAAGAAACTTAATAATCTTCTTAAATAATCAACCTTATTTAAAAATGAGATCTTAGTCCGATAAACAATTATGGCACACATAACTTCTTTCATTATTGGTGCAGTGTACATGAGCCCAAAGCTGACACTCTAGGCATTGCACCCATTTTTCATTTGACATGCTGTTCGAAAAAGATTCCACGCATACTAAACAGAAGCAATCTTCTCTGTCTGAATCATCACCACCCTTAGTTACATTAGCATTTTTTTTCTTCTTTTGTGTTTTGTTTCCTCTTTTTTTAATAATTTTCTTAACAGCTGGCGCCTTTGACTTTCTTGTTTCTTTATCAGTCTGCAAAATGGGTTTCTTAACTGCTTTGGATCTAATCTTTCTTTCTTCTTGTTCCTGAATTTCAAGCTTGTTGGGAGTATCAGTCAGTATTTTTTCTTCCTCGTCATTAAAAACTCGTCTTTTCGATACGTAGCCTACATTTGGAAGACTAGTTGAACCTTCTTCAAGCATTTTCTTCTTCTTTTGCACATATCTATATAAAGTAACGTGGCACAGCTGATATGAATTCGCAGCGTCTCGAAATGGTACGTTTCTGCTTCATCTGCTGCCAAATCCATTATTTCTGCAGAAACTAAACCTCTACTGGTGGTTCGTTTGTGTATATTAGGCATTCTGAAATAATAAAAATTAATCTGTAGTACTTTTAAATGTAAAAAATACATTAAAATACAGTTTAAGATATCACGATGATAATCGGGATGAAAGTAACAAGTTGTTACTTTCATCCCTACCTTAAATTTTTCCCGAATTGGACAAACACGAGCTTATTACCTAGAAAACCGTTAAAAAGATACAGTTTCGAACGACAAAATAGGAAGATAAACAGTTTTGCGACATTACTGGCATTTAACACTCAAGGTTACACTAACCATAGTAAAAACAAATGCAATTGAAAAAAAAGGTTAAAACTTACTTTCGAGGTATTTTTGCGGCATCGACTCGCTACGCCCACAACCTGACAGCACAGGACCGTGAGCGCAACTGAGGTAAGAGGGGGGTTTAAAATGACGTATGTAGGTGATCCAGCCATCAGTGCAGCCAACATAATTCGTTCAGAAAGTCATTTGTTACGTTCATCCCGTGTTACTTTCATCCCTGGTCTCCCCTACCGTCATACATGCCTACTTTGGCACCAGGGGAAACTTTGCCCAAGAAGCAAATTTTAAAATTTTCCTCTTGGGCAAAGTTCCCCCTGGTGCCAAAGTAGGCATGTATGACGGTAGCTGATCTTCTCCTTAATTTACCACTTGTATCCAAAAGTAGCATATAGTAGCTAGACTTTGACAGTACCCTTTTAAAAAATGAGCCCCGTCGAAATAAGAAACGGGTCAGTTACCAAAAACCCAAATACCCCAAATACGTTTCGATACCCGCGCCTGACCCAGAATCGAGTGTCGGATAATGATAAATGTTTGTCTTTATCACCTGCGTTACCCGAGGAAGTGACTCGCTGGAATAACACTTCCACACTAATGGATTGGACTCGAAACGGGGTTATAAGGTTTTAGGGGTTTAGGCGGGCGGCCTGATTTTGAAGGTGTCAGCTTTCGTTTGTTACTTGAGTTTGATGTATTAACGTCTATCTATAAAGTTCATATTTGGAAGGCATTGTTGGCCTTTCTATGAGAACCGAAGTGATTGTGTCATACTTCTATTAAATTATTGCCTAGCTGTAAATCTTTTGACAAGCTGCCCTACTTTCGTACTTAATACAGCAACGTACCTACTACAAATACGTCAAGTTTAACACCTAGGTAGTTTAATTTTCGCAAGGTAAATCCATGCAAAAAAATGTAACAAAAACACGGGTCAATTATTCGAAGTAAAGCAAAGGTAAAGATCGGAAAAGGAATACCTGACCTGCCTTCAGATAAATAGATCAGATATATATATATATGTACAGTCACGGACTTTAATTGTTGACCCATTTAGGTGTCGTTTGCAGCATCCCACCTGGGCCGCACGATACGAGTGGCAGGAGCTGCTGCTGAGTGGGCGGCTGCACGTAAGAGGGACAAATACGCAGTGCTCTCACACTACTTATTTGTCCCTCTTGCCGCTGAGACCACGGGATGCTGGTGCTCGGAGGGAAAGTCTTTCCTTAGGGAGGTGGGGCGCCGCCTGCGGGAAAGAGGCCTCGACCCCCGCTCCGGGTCATTCTTATTGCAAAGGTTGTCCATCGCAATCCAACGCGGCAATGCGGCGAGCGTGATGGGCACCTTTGCACCGGGGGTGGCGCGGGGTGGGTTGTTTGAGTAGTTTTAATTTAGTTTAATTTTTTATTTCCAAGTTGTTAATAAAAATTTAATACCAACTTAACAGAAAACACGGATGTGAAATTTCTTAAAGCAAGTCAAATAAAATTTAGGTGTCAACTAATTTTGGTTTTCATAGTAAGCTTTAAAGTGTCCAGTATAAAGTGAGCTCTAAATTGCTCAACAATTCAAGTCCGTAACCTATTCTGAAATTTTATTTCCAGATCTACCTTTTTATCACGTAATAAGCAGACTTTTGTCTGACTATAATTTAAAGTTTTCAACGAACTATTTTTCCACTATATCTGGACAATACAGTGATCAAAGTGCTACATAGTGACATATTACTAATATTATGTGACACTCGACCATGGGCTGTGGATCATCTGGCAACGTCGTGCCCGCGGAGGGCGCCAACGGCACCGCCAATGGCAATGCCAACGGCAAGGCGAACGGCAACGCCAACGGCCACCACGACGACGGGTTGCCAACGGTGGTGCTGCCAGAGTCGCCAGCTAAACCGAAGCCTCGTGAGTATTATAGAATGTCTTCATATCAGCAGAATCTAAATATCGATGGACCTTGTAGATGATAGATATAAGAATACTACTGTCCATTCGCGTTAAGAAAATAGTGACTCATCAGCGCAACTACCGTGTAGGCATCATGAGGTATGTGAAAAGTTTGGATGTTTGAATGTTTAGATGTTTGATACTCAATCACGCTTAAACGGCTCAACCGATTTGGATGAAATTTTGCACGAAGATAGTTTATAGCTTGGATTAAAATATAGAATATTTTTTATACCGGATCAACGCAGCGAAGTCGCGGGCGGAAGCTAGTATTAAATAAAGATTTTGATGACGTAGTATTTTTAAAGGGTACCTAATTTTATTTTAAAATATTGTAAATTACTCGGCTTTCTCCGCTATGAATTATTGATCCATTTATATTTTCACGAATAGGCGAGGTATTCATTTTTTAAATTGACAATAGTCGCGACTGTAGGTACCGTTTGAAAGCCTTACTTCAACTGGTCAATGTGAACACGGCTTGCCAATTTACAATAACCTAATTGGTAAAAATTTTAGTCACTACAATAGTGTCTGTGGATGTAATGAAGGTTTCCAGAATGCAGTATATCACCAGCTGGCAGCACTGTGGCGAGAGGTCTAGGTGTCAAAATCCACCAAGCATGTTTAATTATCATCAATCTGATTGGTGGATTTTACTACCTGCGGGCGAAGCATGGTTGCCAATTTATCACTTAACGCTGTGGATAAGACATCCGTCACGATCTGACAAGCCAGCGCCACCCACTGTATGGTCATAATCCACCATCTGCCCGTCTCAAGAGCCGCAGGAGTTTCATGCGGAACACTAGCCCCCTGCAAAGTGCCCCTCAGATGCTCGCTGCCGCCCGACGTCTACGTGCCAGCATCGGAGCAACTGCCATCCAGCCGCAAGGAGCCATGGCCCACCTGGAGGGCGCTTAATAGGCTCAGATCGCAAATTGGCCGCTGCAAGGAAGACATGGCCTGATGGGGACTGCATCGTGGCCAATCAACCCAATGTGTTTGCGATACAGCACCGCAAACCATGGCGCACCTGATGGCGTGTTCCACATGCCCCGACTCTTGCTCGGAACACGACCTGAGAGACGCGACTGCCAGAGCTGCCCACACCGCGCTGCCCATTGAGCATCATTGGGCATCAAATTTTGCGTTGTGGCGCCGCACCGCAGACATGTGGCCGGGCCCTATGCGAGTACGAGAGTACCGATGTCTTTATCCACAACGATAAGTGGTTATATCGCAACCATGCTACACCCGCTTCTGTCAAAAAAACGTCTCGCCACAGTGCTCTCTCTTTGGTCAGTCTTTCATTTTGATAAGGAAAAAGATATACTTACGTGCCTCATCTCTATTGTAATTTAACCCCCGACACAAACGAGAGGTTAACAGTTTAACAGGTGTACCTATGGTCCTATGTGTCAGTCTGTGGCATCGTAACTTCTAAACCGATGGACCGATTTCGAGTGCGGCTTTTTGATATACCTATTTGATGCGTCGTAAGCATTTACATTTTAATTATGAGATCTGTGTTGTCCGATCAATAGGACAAAGCAATCGGACCACGTGGCCACAGGGGACGCAGCGCACAATTTTGTATGAGAACGCTGAAAAGACGCCGGTAGTGTGGGGGGGGGGGGGGGGGGGGGGCTTTAGGTTTGAGTGAGCTATTGTCAGGCGATACCGACGAATTGCTAATAAAATTAAAACCATTCAGATGAAATATAGGCATTTAAAACGGTTACTGCCAACTTGCAGATGAGAAGTTTTTTGTCCAAAATCTAAAACAAAACATTTATTAACCAACACGTATTTTAGAGCATACCGGTGTCCGTAAGTAAAATTACTTTACTAATTACCTATAATAATTCTCTTCTTCACTAATATTATCTTACCTATCAATATTAACTTACCTACACTTTCAATCTCTAAGCACGGAAAACTCACTTATTTCTGTGTAAATAGTAAAACATGAAACTACTACTCTTCATTGCACATCTCACAAAAGTAATTAAAAAAATTGGTAGAACGTAAACGCGATCTTTACTTGAAAGAAAGATACTACGTAGGTACAACTACTTTTTTTCGTGGAGAAAACCTGCGAACCAGGTACCCAATCATCGGGGGTTGACTAGGTTATCTGGTACTTCTATCCATAAAACACTCCGCGGCGGCCGGCATCTGCGCTCTCATGCGGAAAACTCCAGGATCTCATTCTGAACGCACTGGAGTCCTCCTCGCACCCGCCACATTTGGGTCGTCCTAGGGTGGAAAAAGATGTTCGTCGCGTTCCCTGGGATTTTTAGAAACAAAGCGACCTCGCGATGACCCCCTTTAGTCGCCTGGCAGGCGGGGGAGACCGTTAGACCTATTCTAAAAAAACCGGCCAAGTGCGAGTCGGAGTCGGGTTCCGTACCATTTTCTATAAAAACGGCAAAATATCACGTTTGTTGTATTGGAGCCCCCTGTAGCCTAGTTGGTAGTGACCCTGCCTAGGAAGCCGGAGGTCCCGGGTTCGAATCCCGGTAAGGGAATTTATTTGTGTGATGAGCACAAATATTTGTTCCTGAGTCATGGATGTTTTCTATGTATTTAAGTAATTATTTATCTATATATAAGTATGTAGGTATATCGTCGTCTAGTATCTAGTACCCATAGTACAAGTTTTGCTTAGTTTGGGACTATATAATAGGTCAATTTGTGTAACATTGTAAAAAAAAACGTTTTTTTAGTATTTGTTGTTAAAGCGGCAACAGAAATACTACATCATCTGTGAAAATTTCAACTGTCTATCTGTCATGGTTCCTGAGATACAGCCTGGTGACAGACAGACTGACAGACAGACGGACAGCGGAGTCTTTGTAATAGGGTCCCGATTTACTCTTTTGAGTACGGAACCCTAAAAAAGGTAGAACTACTACTACTACTCCGTTCGCTCAGCGAGAGCGACCCGAGACGAGAATGCGCCAATCTTCTCGGTTCTGCGCTGGCTCTTTCCAATTGGTATAAAATAAAAATGTTAAGTTATTACGACCGAAGGATATATTAAGTTAAATAAGTAACTTAATCCGAGTCTACGTTTTTCGGCTCCAGTTACCGCTTCGTCGTAAGAAGACCAAGTGGAATAAATGGAACCTCAGTTATATTTAATCACTATGCATTTTTTATTCTTAAAAGTTAAGATTTTTTACTTATACCTAGTTCTGAAAATTTTAACACACCATGTTTTTTCCGTAGATAAATTATTTACGTGAAATATTTTTTTTGACTGACAAGGCAACATATGAACCATTTGTGTTTTTATTTGCACTTTTTTGATAATTTTCACCTTTGCAGAAACTACTCGATCACTTTACGAATAACACAGGTATAACTACGATATAGTATAGTATATAAGTAATTGGGTCTCGTGAACGATGACGTATATTGTGTACATAATATATTAGAATTTATAAAATTTTGTTTTTTTATTTGGGACTACTGCGCAAATGTACCATATACTGACAGGTATACCGACAAGTAAATAATGGTGGGCGAGATCAGCAAGCTTTCCGTAAAGTAGGTACAAGATACTGTAGATAGATTCCGCCCGGCAAATTCGGAAGTAGCGTGTATACAACGTGTTACAAAATACCCCATAAAAATTTACTACTTAATTTTATTTTTTATTGATTTTGGCGGTAAGTCATACTGCGATACTACGGTTTTCAAATTTTGTAAATTGACACTTTATAAGGGACTATTTAACCCCCTTTCCGCTTTACGGGTGTTTTTGTAACAGTTTGTATAGAAACGGCTCCGTTTATCGTGTAGCGAAACAGACCCTAAGAACTCTCAATAAGAGAACTTTAAAATTCACTGCACTAAAGACTCTTTACTCAGCTCGTCGTAAATCCTAGGAAGTTTAAATCGGCTTGCATTTTTTATTACCAATCGCCTAAGTACCGCTTTTGCGGCTAGGGCACTTAACCTCTAGCCCATGAAAGAAAGATTGCCATTGAAACTTGATTCTACTGTAGTAGGCAATAGAGCAGAGTTTTGTTTTGAGATTGAGAAACAAAACAAATGCAACTTTGTTCCAATTTAGAAGGATATTAATCCTTTGAACAGGAGACTACTACTTTAAAGACCCTTGGGCGGCTAGATGATATGAGGAAATGAATTTCCCCATCAACTTTTTTTTTACAAGTTTTTTATTAACTTGACCTGTTCGTATGAATATAAGTATGTAAGTTGTCCGTCATGCAATCCATTTTTCAGTCACTTGCCGTTATCCGATTGAGCTGAAATTTTGCGTATTAGTATAGTTTGGATGACAATTCAATATTATGGTACCATCACGCTGATCTGATGTTGGAGAATGGCCATGGGAATTCAGTATTTGACCGACGAAACCCCTTTGAGTTTGGGCTCGTTATATAGAATCGTCTTAATGAGTAGTTGATGATGGTATACAAAAAAGTACAGTCAGCAATAAAAGCTTGTACTAAAAATTATTTTTTTGACAGAAACTTATTTTACTAATATTATAAAGAGGTAAAATCTGTGAGGTTCCTAGTAGCTTTGTAAGTTTGAAATGATATGAAATATTTATTTGCGGAATACGTAATGTACGTTTCTTTGTAATGGGTAATACCTGGAAACGCTTATCCGATTTCAAAAATTCTATCGCCTGCGTTTAGAATGGCCTTTCTGGCCCCCATTTCACCAACTTGACAATTGACTATTCGCCATACATTGCTTGTTCTAGAAGTTAAGGTGGTCGCTAGGTTACTTGTGGAACCAGCAATGTACGGAGAAATGCCGTTGTCAAGTGACAATTATTGACAATGTTGGTGAAATAGGGGCCTGGATGGTTATAGGCTATATTTTATCCCACGGGTTTGCCTCTGTTAATTCTTTGCGATACGAGGGCAAAGCCGCGCGGGCTTCTAGTTGAGTGTAATAGGTGTTTGACGTCTACATACAGTGGAACATACAGTGTGTCCCTGGATAAAGTGCACAAGCGAATAGGGTTGAAACTAGATACATTTTTACCCCAAAGGAAATAATCCAGTGGTGTCATGTCCGGTGAGCGTGCTGGCCACGCCACTGGCCCTTGTCGACCTGATTAAGCGTAATCGCAATGTCTTTGTTTTGGCCGCTCGTTAAGGAATTTGTGATTGCGTGAGGCACATAGTTATTTTTATTATTAAAAGGCAATGAGATACACAATCGTTATTGATAAAAAAACATGAGGTAATATGGGCATAATTTTGAGTAAATCGAGTAACTATCAAGAATTAGAGCAAAAAACACACAAATTTCTTTACGAAATATTTTTTTTTGTGTGTTTAAGGTATGTTTTCGCATTATTCTGATTTTATTATTACAAGTAGCCCTTTGCGATTATAATTCCGTTTATTTTGAATCAATAGAGCCCGTAGGAGGCAAGATATCTTGATTTTTTTGTGAGAGGCCTTTTGCATACAATGATATTAAAAAAATATATTGGTTGTTTTTTTTAATAATTTTTTTGTCGATAAAAATGTATCTAGTTTCAACCCTATTCGTTTGTACACTTTATCCAGGGACACACTGTATAACCTCCTCCTTTTTTCAAGGCGGTTAAACATGGCGAAGGATGCGACAGAGACATATCGCTGCCCCAATATTATAGGGTTCTATGTTACATTGTCGGGGTACTTCAATTTAGACCTTCAGAGTGACAATCACTCTGACAAACGTTGATAAAAGTGCAACGTGGGTCATTGTCAGATTTAGGTTCGCGTCTCTTCGGTGGACATACTGGACATTGCCAAAGTTAAGGGCTATAAAGCCTAATTTTTGGTTGTACTCTGAATCCGCATAAACGGCATTGCCCCTTCTATAATTCTATGTGATAAAAACATATTATATGTAAACGTAATCCCTTAACGTAAGCCTTTTTGTTTTTGTGACTGACAATGACCCACATAGAACCCGATAATATTGGGGCAGCGATATGAAACAAAAGCAATCATAGGGATGTCCATTCTGTCAATGGAATCGGGGCTCAGAAATAATGATATAGAAATTAAACCTAGGTTTTTAACTAACTTCTAATCATAGTCAGTCATTTAATCTGACGATGAAACTAGCTACCCGCGCGGCTCCACCCGCGTGTAATACAAGGAACGAACAGGCGTTTCACACCACGGGATAAAATAAAGTGTTAAGTCCATCATAAAATTTAAATTTTATACAAAGAAAGAATTTTTGAAATTAATAGTTCCTGAGGGTTTCTCAGCTCAAACATCCCAAAAAACACCTACAAAACAAAAACAAAAAAGTTTTACTCTGCCAATGGGCCTCATGGGCATTTTTACATGTTAAACTATAAATTCCAATTAAACGATTATAATATTCACTTGCTATACAATATATTTAATAATAATGTTAAACCAAACTACGAAATACTACAAAAAATACCTCGATGTGTAGATTTCTATGTCAATCATATATTCAAAATCACTTAAACGGAATCTTTTCATAGAAGCATATCACATTATTGGTTTCGTATTATTTCCAGCAATCGCCTTCGAGATTCCCTTGGAAGAGTTCGACGCGCACCAACGCACAGAGACCCCGCCGCCGCACCTCCAGCGCCTGCTACAGCCCCCACAACCAGAGATCAGCCTGCCTGACATAGAGGGTAAACTGGCTGAGGCTGAGCAGAGGAGGCAACAGGTACATCTTTCATAATCATCATCATATTCAACACGCGCCTACTGTTGGCATAGGTCATTCACTCATATCAGCGCCTACCTCCATAATGAGGACCTCCGGGTGACAGACACGGGGGCGCCTGCCACCCACAGGTCCTCGAGTTGGAGAGCATGCCAAGTGTTCGGGTACGCTCCTTATGATGGTTTTCTGGGGGCGGGTACTTACCTCTCCCCCCGTGACGGGTCCCATATGGAGACAGCTGCTGGCGGAGTCGCGGAAGTGTGCGCAAGCGTTCCCGTGGCTCCGCCAAAGAGCAGCGTTCAGAACACCGTGGGGCTTTAGACGCTCGTCCGGGCGGTTCCCGGGAGTCCGTCATACCCGTCCTGGTTCCCCAGCCAGGCGGGATGCGTAAAAGCATTTTCCCCACGAAAAAAAAATCATTCACTCATTCTGTCCTGGTGCTGGTCTTACCCGTGAATCACCGCCGATTTCCGACCTTACTTTCATCTCACTGCCCCTCTTTATGACTTACGTAGCAATCTGGCATTTGCCACTCTGCACTACCATTATTTAACTAGCAATCAGAAAATATTAATTCATGTGGCATAAAGGGTTACGTTGCATAATGTGATAGATATAAGTGGACACCTCTCTGATCTCCTTTCTATCGAGACTTTCAGTTGTATTAACTACAAGTTGTTTTGTCATAGACCGCTGGTGTTAATCCCCCTAACCTCCACAATCAAGACAATTTACTTTGCTAGTAATCATGGAATATACTTGTTAGGTCAATGTGAACGTAGACTATCCTCAAGTTAGGAAAATCAGGAATGTTTGACAAGTTGCTCACCATTCACCTATAGAAGTTGCATTTCTGTTCCAGATTTTGCAGCAAAGAGCAGCGTCTGCACATAAGAAAGCGCAGAGGATGACCAGGTCGTTCCACGAAATGGATGAGCTTAAGTCTGAACACGTAAGACTAGATAATATTTCATAGTAAAATAAAATATTTCACAATGTCGCCAGAGCTCCCGAGGGTGCGCGTGCATTTGTTTATCATCACAAGGAAGCCTCAAATCAATAAAGGGCTGCAACACGCTTCTGATGCTTCTGGAGTCGCAAGCATCGATAGGCTACGGTTGCTGCTGCTTGGTTGCTTCATTGTCACCGTTGTAGGATAAAAAATCGTTACATAAAACCACGTTTAATCTGATTTTATTCTTCTGCCTAAGCGTTGTCCGGGGTTTTGTCAGCAACTTTGCACTATAATCGTCTTTCTGTTTCGTGCATTCGATTTCGCTCATGACACCCCGGCCTGGCCTTCACGATATCCAACATAGTTTCTTTGGTCGGCCGCCTAGAGCCAACGACGAAAATTGTAACCATACCTATGAAAAATGCTTGCCCGGAATGTGTAAAAAGACTTACTGTGTAAAAAATGTTCCTATTTCCTTTGAAATGTTAGTATAATAATGAGGGTTTCAGATTGTTCAAGTGGTGCTTAATCATTTCAGGAAATGATGAATACCATAAAGCATGCTTCGAAGACGCTGACCATCCCACCCGATCCAGGAGTGTGTGAAGATAAAAACATAACATAAGTTTGATAAATTAACCCTGCATATTAAGGTATATATAGATATATACCATAATAGGGGTGTAGACTCGTGTTAAAGTTGATAACGTTAGTATTGCAAAATGGATAGTAAACCATCAAATTATTGTAATAAAGTATAATTTTAAATTATGAAAAGATCTGGACCTTGAATTTAAAGTTGAGAAAAAATATGCATTTTTTTATTGTCCTAGAGTAAATTTAAAGCTAACCAATAGAATCCTTACGCTTTTATTAGAAACAAAATTGTATTACAACTATATGAATCTAAACGCAATATTTCGCGACCGAAACAGCAATTTACTTGATTTTTCATACAACGATTAGTACAAATAGCGGATTGTGACGTCATACTTTCAAGTCAATTATATAAGAATAAACTTTCATTTTTTTCATTTCATTTCATTTCATTTCATGAAGCGTATTGGACTGCCGCCAGCGAGGTCAATGTTTGTCTCCAATTTTTGGGTACCTATTTATGTTCTGTAATAAAATTTTAGTTGCTCCCATACAAACATTTGTTCTTCTCCTAAAACTGGTTCGAATGGCATCGTAAAAAAATCTTAGTCTACACCCCTATTCTGTCTGTAGGTCTATAGGTACTATCGCCCCAGGGTACGGGTACACACCTCTAGGGTAATTTTTCGAATGCACTGTATGTGCCCGCATACGATTTTGTTGAGAAAGTGTGAACCCGTACCCTTGGGCGATAGTTCTAATATTACGAAGAAGTGAAGTTTGTGAGTGCAGGTAGGGGATACTCTCCGGATAACTCATACGATTCTCCAATTTATATACCTACTGGTGAAAGAATGTTCGAATTCGGAGTAGTTACGGAAATTACCCCCTTCATACTTATAATAGCTTAGGTGCAGCAACGCTGAACCTCACAGACTTTTCCTCTTTATACTTAATATAACTTTAGATATAAAATCGCATTACTTTTGTTTCATTTCATTTTAAAAGAATCGAAAGTCAAATCTCAATAACAAAATATATATATGTAGGAATACGAGGATAGAAATCAAGATGAGGGCATTGAGAAAGTGATGATTGAAATGGTAATACTGACAGTTTTTTTTTCCTATTATATTTAGATTTGATACAGGAACAAATGAAAAATAAACCATCATCGTCTTCAGGCCAAGACAGGACTCGACCCTGCCCACCTGTATCGCCGCTACAGCGCTCTTCCAACTGAGCTGCTCAGACATTGACTGATGACCGCGTATCTTTCAAATCGTTTAAAATTTGATCGTGGGAACATCCACGTAAAATGAAACGAAACAAAAAATATTTACTGAAGCGCGGATATACTGTTTTTTAATTTTATTTTTTTGTGCTTTCAAATAAATAAAAAAGTAATCACGAAGTTCCCTCAAACATGATAATGCCGATTTTTAGAACCAATTTTAATATGTTTAGCTTTTGTGCATAATTATGTTACGAATGTTTTAAGTGTATTTTAGACCTACTATGTTCGTGATTTTTTTCTATCGAGTGAAGATTGCTTGATCATGTTTCAAATCACTGATCTCGCTGCAGAAAAGCATCAAGATTACTATTAATTTTTTTGGCAACCTCATTTTTATAAACAGACGCATTATATTGTTTAAAAAACTCTGTTTGCTTAACTTTGCTGAACCTACGGCGTCTTAATAATAAAACCAGGTCATACGAATGCTTAGATTTAGTTACCTACTTAAAATTAAAAAGATTAAGATTATTATACTGCAGTACTACCTACTATTAGCAAAATTTATATTGTACGTAGAAGTAAATTTTAAATGTTTGTGTATAAGCAATGTGATAATTAAGTCTTAGATAGGCAAGCAATTTTTTATGGGTAGGTTGGACGTGGACCTACTACATTATCATCATTATTGGCACTATTCATCTATGAAAAGACGATTTAGGCTCGCGTAATGAAAAAAAAAGGTATTATTGATGATTTATTTATTTATCGTATGGCGGTTACACACTGGTACATATATGTATTTGTATCGATGTCGCTGATAGAGTTCCAGTGTGCGCTGAGAAGTTCAGAAGGAACAGTGCAGCTGCCGAGTTTGTTGTTCTGTTCAGATGGTTATCAAAAAATTGCACATGATTTTTTTACCATCAGGTTTAGTGAATTCTCGTCCCGCCCAAATGTGCAACCGAATTGTACCCTCGAATCGGAATAAATCAAATTTATAACTTATGTTTAAAATTGTATTTCTTATGTATCTTTTCAGCTCTGTAATTTTTGGCTGGCATATAAATATAAGGTAAACGTCCTAGTTGCCTACATTAAATAAAATAAATAAATAAATATTTTGAACAATCTTACACAAATCAACCTAGTACCTACCACTAAGCAAAGCTTGTACTATGGATACTAGACGACCATATACATACTTATATAGATAAATTAATACTTAAATACATAGAAAACATCCATGACTCAGGAACAAATAAAACAAACAAATTCGTGCTCATAACACAAATAAATGCCCTTGCCGGGATTCGAACCCAGTACCTCTTGCTTCGTAGGCAAGGTCACTACCAACTAGACCCTGTACTATTATCTTAATTAATAATATTTAATGGTGGAGAGAAAATGTCAACAATATGGAATTAAGGTTTCGAATATTGGGACATTTAACTTACTTTCTCGATTACATAGAAATAAACAAAAGAACACGCATTTTTTTATAACTAGCGTAAACCTGACGAATTACTTATTTGTTACTTTGACTTATTTATGTGTAAGAAAGAGACAAATCCTATTTCAATTAATCGAGCAGATAATTTTACTTTAATGAAAAGGGGAATGCACTTATTCCAACCCTAATTGTACATAACTTTATGTTTATGAAATGAGGATCCCTTCATAATAACATGATTATCTGTATCTGTATCAATATTTTACAATAATAATGCATTATTAATGCGGTTGCAGATGCCCTAAGCAAGCTGCACGGCATATTGTCATGATGAACCCTTTTCTTGATATTGTATCTCACAAGATACACATTTGTTGATGCTCTTTTTGCATTATTTTTACAGACAGTCTTTCTGATCTACAAGGCGCAATTGGCGCAAACGAGGCTCGAACACACATTTTATTTTAATTTGCCAAGAAAAGGGTTAATGCAAAATAACTATTAATTAGGTAGGTATACTATAGCCACGGCACAGTGAGCGTTAAAAGAAAAATTGTATGCGCCCGGAGCAAAAAGTTCTTCTCTGACCTAATTAATCAACATGTTTCATAAAACCCAAGCGCTGTAGAGAACTGAACATTGCCCTAATAAGTTAAACCTAATTAAAACATACATTTGCTTAACAAAATGTTTTTGCGACTGTCAACTCCGGACCTTTTTAACCGCAAACTTCAGAACATATTTTACACGATATCGCACAGGGTTTGTTACTACTCATTTAGTTAATGTAAAACTTAGTAGGTAGGTAGGTAGTTTTTGATTGTAAAAATAAAAATAGAAGTGTACATTTCTAGTATCGGATCTCAGACCTTTATAAGCAAAACGAACTGTCATGACAGACGGTCGATTTGCAGCTTTTGTAAAATTCGTATCAATAAAACGTACCTAATACAAAATGAGTTTTATTATTACTTTATATAGGTATGAAATAAATAAATATAATATATAAAAAAAGTCCGGCCAAAAGTTCTGCCTGCGGCATAGACCCCATGACCCTGGCGGGACCCCATGACCAGGGCGGCACGCTTTTGGACCGCGAGAGCGATCCTTTGTGAAAAGTAAAAGCCAGCTGAGGCGTGCACCAGCCGCGACGACAGAGTCCTCATGAAGGCCTTCATGTCCAGCCGACCAGGGTCCCATCGTTTCAACTCCAATATAAACGCTGTGTGTTGTTTGTCTCGAATAAATGTTTCTTTCTTTCTTTCTTTCTTTCTTTTCAATATCATAATTATTATCATCACTATCATTTTATCAGCCGAAAGACGTCCACTGCTGGACATAGGCCTTCCCCAGACAGTGCCAAAGTGACCGGTCCTGCGCCACCCGCATCCAGCGGACTCCCGCGATCTTTACCAGGTCATCAGTCCACCTTGTGGGGTCTATCCACGCGCGCCTCCCGGTACGTGGTCGCCACTCGAGAACCTTGCCTCCCCAGCAGCCATATCGGTTCTACGTGCAATGTGCCCCGCCCACTGCCACTTAAGTTTAGCGATTCGGAGGGCTAAATCGGTAATCATATAATCATATCTCATCACATCTTTATTAAAAAAAACAATATACATTGCGTTTGAAATAGGTAGGTAGGTACATGAGCTCGAAAGTTTACATCAAAGTATTTTAAAACGAGCTCCAAATTAGTTATAAATTCGCAATTACAATATTATATTATATTACCTTGGCTCTGCTGCGAATAGCCTCAATTCTGATGCGATCACGCAGAGAATTTCCCAACACAGCCCTCTCCATAGCTCTTTGGGTGACTTTGAGCCTTCTTCGTAGTAAGCGATACTCCAATATACATCAATTTATTACGTTTTTATAACGTTCCGAAATTAATTCCAAATCGTGACGTGACACCAGGGGATAGATGTCGCGTCTCTCCGTCTTCATGCTAATCCTCGCAACACATAACTCCTGTCTGTTTGCCCCAAGTTTCAGATAAATCCCGCAATATCTTGCTTGTTTGCGTAGCCGCAAACAAGCAAGCAAGTTCAGGTAAATTATTCACAACACAACCTGTCTCCGTCCAATTCAACGCTCACCCCTGTTATTGTAACTGAAATCCGAATTTCTCGACCGCCGTAAGTTTGGGACAGCTATTCTATTCCCAAATCTATCATCGAATCATAATAATTACGCGTAACGTAATGCAGCGGGCTTATCTTCTAGTCGCGCATCATAGAAGAATAAGTTTCAGTCAAAAATTTCATTTTTGGCACAAGCTTTTATTGCCAACTGTAATTTTCTGAATACCGTCATCAACTACTCATTGAACCCAAACTCAACGGGGTTACGTTAGTTAAGTACTGAATTCCCATGGCCACCTTATGTCTCCATCATCTGATCAGCTCGATGGTACCAGAATATTAAATTGTCATCCAAACTATACTTAAACTTACCCAACATTTCAGTTCAATCGGTTAAGGTTTATTGGTTAACTGGTTCAAAATTCAGTTCCAAGATTTGTCCCACACTTACACACGAGCAGGGTCAAGTTAAATAAAAGCTTGAAGACATTGGCAGTGAAAGTACCAAGAGCAAGAAATATAATCGAGTTTGTTTTGTTTAAAACCTTACGAAACAAAAAAAAAACAACTCTGCTCTTACTGCATTATACCATGCAGTAAGAGCAGTAAAGAGGACCTCTAGGCGAATTTCAATCTAGAGTGAAAATTTTAAAACGACATCAGAATAACGTTTATGTACAGAGTATTGTAAGCTTAAAATTTTATTGTTGAAGCCTGGGCAGAAATGTTAAGTGTCACTTTGTATATTGTGCTGTACATTGGGCAGCACTAGGATAACATATACCACTAAAAATTATATACATATATTTATAAGCACAATATTTAAAAAAGATGCCTACGCAATCTACATAGACTTTTGTGAACATGTTTTATTAACAATTTTTTTTTATTATCGTTTAAATTATAACTCCAATCAAAACTATTGCTGTAATTACGCATTACTATAAACATGGTAGCGGTTTTATAAACTGTTGGCCTTTACGCTAATGAGCCTAAGAAATCACCAACACGGCGCTCAGAGCGGCACCTTTGCACTTTAGTTCATGTATCTCCGAAACGAATGCAGATCCCATTCTCAAACTTTTCATGTATTTTTTGTGAACTACAAGTTACATTTTGAAATAAAAAAATATTTTTTTTAGAATACCGAACTTAATCCAATTTGTATTCGAAATTTTTACTTCCGGTTTTTTGTATGAAAAAAAATATAAATTTGAAAATTATTATAACCGCAAAAAAGACTAACTAATAATCTTATGGGACGCTACCTGTGTAGACACGCTAGCACCGTCCCACCTCCAACGGACTTCTTCTAAAGCGGGTGCAGCGGCGAAAAACGCCGAACTTCTAAAATGTAATAAATATAGTGGCCTCGGCAGAGAGTACAACTTTGTACCCTTTGGCGTCGAGACCCTCGGTTCGGGGGGGATCCAGTGCACATACGTTATTTGCGGAAATCGCGAAACGTCTGGTTGATGTAACTGGTGACCGAAGAGCTGGCGGCTTTCTTGCGCAACGCATCAGCATTGCAATTCAACGAGGAAATGCCGCCAGCATCCTCGGTACAATGCCTCGAGGGCCTTTTTTTAGATTTAACGTAGTTTTAATTTAATTTAGCTTATAATAAATAAATAATAAATATAACGGGACAATTTTACACAAATCAACCTAGGCCCACGGTAAGCTCAATAAGGCTTGTGTTGTGGGTACTAGGCTTATGTTAATTATCATGTATTTACTATAGAAAATAAAGATTTATTATTTTTATTTTTAATATAAAATGTTTATATTCTCAAAGAAACATTAATTACCTTTTTTTTGTATTATGATAGCAGCAACAGCTTTTGAAAAATGCAGTCCTCCAAATTCGTCATATTTTTAAATGCATCCAAACCGGAAACGGGGTCGAATAAAAAAAAATAGAAATGTAGATCAGTTCAGGACATCAAGCGGTATAACTATTCCAATTATCAGCAAATTCTATAACCTGCCATCATTTTTCCTGCCCGCTTGGCGTGAAATGCCCCTTTTACCACTTTCAGTGCCAGGAACCGTGGTGCCCGCTAGGCGGGCGCTCTGCTCGTGAACATTCAGGCCAAGTTACCGGCAACGAGGGTTGCGCTACGAAATCTTCAGCACATTTTTTTAGCAGGTAAGGGCTTCCGTATATGCACGGCGAAAGCCCTTGTTGACCACAGGAAAGACGACTTTTGTTTTACTCAAGTATGACCCACCCGACAAGAGCATAGGACCTACTTACAATTTGTGGAAAAAAATTCCATCCTTCTACTCATTTTTATCCTCTTTTAAAATAGATTTTTTAGTTTTTCTCAATTGTAACAATACTTTTGTAACCGAACTCTATTCTCATTACTCGTCCTGAGACCGGCGGCAACGGTAATGAATTTTAAATCCAGCCTCGCTTCGGAAAACAATTTAGTTGTCTCTCCATATTTCCCGAAGGACTGCGCTGTTGCTTGAAGACTTTTTTCAGTTTCGTAGTGAAATGAGTCTTTGTTTTACATACTCTAAGGAAAGGTACTGGTACCTAGTTTACGCTGATGCTGTTTTACGCACCTACTTGTCCCGTTATTAGGGATTAAGTGCCAGTATATTCATTTATTAATTTAATTAATTATATTAATGTATGTCGTTACATAATGAAATGAAATGAAATGTTACACCGTTTGACCCTTACGTGTCATTCAACATATTAAGTTTAGTACAAGGAGTAATAATTATGTCACTAATCAAAACATAAGTGTATTGATTGCCTAAAGAACCACACAGTGATATACTTCACCACACTTGATTCAGATAAAATAATTATATGGGTACCTACTTATTTTCTTTATGCACAAGAGATATAACTAGTCGACGTCAAAGTTATGTATACTTTGTTAGCCTTATCACACTAGAATAGGGTGCAAAACTCTAAACATATTTTTGAAATCGACTGGCATCGGTCGCTTATCTAATGCAACTTACTTATTAATCATTTTATCTCTTGGTGTTAATTTTAGATTGTAGACTTTATTTCTCAGCAAATAAGACTTCTTTTATGTTTCACTTATAACTTCAAAACATTCACGGAAACATTATTAATATGACTGCTAGCGTATTATCTATCAGTAAGGAAAACTATTTGTACGATGACAACATGAAGACGATTATCTTCAAAAGTATTTTAATTGTGTGTGTAGTCAATGCGCATGATGCGTGGGAGTCGAAAACTGTGCAAACTGCGCACGGGCCTGTAAAGGGATACAATAATGACGGGATCTACGAATTTTATGGAATCCCATACGCGACCGCGCCGACTGGACCGGATAAATTTAAGGTAATTAGAATGAGTCTTTTCACATCACAGTATAGATGTCCAAGCCTTGCTTTGACATAAAGTGCCTATGTCATACACAATTTATTGCAACGTGGAGGACTAAGATGTTTATCTTTACCTATGCATTTTATATAAACGAAAAGGTTCTTATTCGTTGAATGAATCTGTTATAGCTGCTGTAATACACAATATCCACAAATTATGCACGGTAAATTGTTCTAATTGGTTGAAATTGATTTATTACAGGCACCACTTCCTGCGCCCGTGTGGATGCAACCTCTAGAGGCGGTTGATAATAAAATAATTTGTCCTCAAGGTCAAACTCCCTACTTGAACATTGACTTATCCGCATACACTATGCAAGAAAATTGCTTAATTGCCAACGTTTTAATGCCAGATACCGAAGAAAAGAATCTCCCAGTGCTTGTATATGTTCATGGCGGTGCCTTCCAACTGGGATGGGGCAATCTCATGTCACAGGAGAATTTGGTGAAGAGTAAAAAGATAGTGGCCGTCAATTTTAACCACCGACTTGGGATCCATGGTTTTCTCTGTCTAGGGACTGAAGTTGCTCCTGGCAACGCGGGTATGAAAGATCAAGTTGCTTTGTTGCACTGGGTAAAGAAAAACATAGCTAATTTCGGAGGAAATCCTGATGATGTGACCCTTGTAGGCAGCAGCGCCGGATCGTCGTCGGTCGAGCTGCTCATGCTCTCAAAAATGACTAAGGGCCTTTATAACAAGGCTATTCCAGAGAGCGGTGCAGGTGTAGCAGTTTGGAGTGTTCAATTAGATCCGATGCAAACCGCAAAAGATTTTGCCAAAGTGAATAATTTTAGTAAAGTAGACAACATCAGGCTTTTAGAAGAATTTTACAGAACAGTATCATTTGATGTCTTGACTTCGGATACGTTCATGGACAGAAAAGATTCTACTTTTAGTTTCGTGCCATGCGTAGAACGCAATATAGGAGAGAAAGCGTTTCTCGAAGACGCTCCAGTGAATATATTGAAGCAGGGCAAATACAGTAAAGTACCTGTTTTATACGGATTTGCAAATATGGAAGGATACGCAAGAATAATTGTGTTTGAAGATTGGTCCAAAGCTATGAATGAGCGTTTTTCGGACTTTTTACCAGCAGATTTACAATTCAAAGATGAAGAAGAACGAACAAACGTTGCTCAAGTAGTCAAAGAATTCTATTTTGGGGATAAAGCTGTTGGACCGGAGACTGTCCAGAGCTATATTGACTACTTTTCTGATATTACGTTTGTGTTTCCACAACTTAGATCTACTAAATTACAAGCGGAAGTTGGCAGTGACTCGATATACCTGTATGAATATACGTTTCCTACAATTCCTCCTCTGGGAGATGATGCACCTGATTTCGTAAGGAAACTAAAAGGAGCGCCACATTGCGCTCAGTCAGCCGCGGTTCATAATTTGCATCAAGATTTTATTACAGTAGATACGAGTGAAGAAAATTTAAAGATGAGGAGTACGCTTAGAGACATTTGGTTGAGCTTTATAACCACTGGGTAAGTTAATAAATAGGTCTATTAATACCATTTTCATTCATCATGCCTCGAGCGCTTTCCTGATTGTACCCTACAGGAGCCCGGGTTCCGCTTTGGCATTCCCAGCTACTCCCATTATTTGGCGTGGGTCGTTGTACGCAAGGGGCTGCTATCTGACCTTCGAACACAAACCTAATACCTAATAAAACTAAACCTAATACCATTTTAATTAGGAATCAAATCATTCTTAAACCACCAAACGTATTTTATTTCAGAAATCCAATCCCCGAAGGGTCCAAATTACCTGACTGGCCACCGGCTGATGCTAACAGGTCTCCTCATATGGAGCTTGGAGAGGAAATAAAGTTGAAAGGAGCCCTCTTGGAGCTAAGGGCTCGTTTCTGGGACGACATTTACGATCGACACTATAGGACTCCGATACCGCCTTCACTACCTAGATTAAGAAGCGAACTTTGATTTCAATAAATTCAGTAAATCTTTTGTAAATATTTTATTGATTTATATCTAATAACAACACTCTTCATGACAGTTTCCAAAGTATTTGTGAGAAAGGGTCAAACACATTTTAGTTTAACAGGATTGCCAATTATTTTGAATACGAGGGTAAATATTTAAGAGGAAGGAAGTAAGTGACGAGATGACGAGTGACAGCGAGGTATGGAAGAAAAGGACATGCTGCGCCGACTCCAAGTAAATGGGATACCTTAAGAGCAAGAAAATGATGATTTAAACATTTCATTCACTTAAAATTTCGGAACGAATGAATAATATGATTAAATATTTAGGTATGTGATCGGTGAACTTCATTACCCGTCGCGTAGGTAAACAATTCCCAAGCCATCGCCGTAACTGTTATTTTTTGATCACGAAATAATAATATTTAAACAATCCTATTTTTTTTTTATTATAGTAATATTTTCAACAACGAAGTTTTTCAATAGCGGGAACAGAATTACGAAGAAAGAAATTCGGACTAATATTTAAAGGGTTTATTATATTTAATATCACGTTAGGGGTCTGGTAAAATTTCCGATTTTGGCCTAAATAAGAGGGAAATATTAGGTCTTGGCTTATTTCGCAAAACAACGAAACGAGTGCCTAGGTCAAACCGCACTGGTGGTTTGACAAAAGCTTGTAATTAATTTAAGTTTAAAAAATATATAAACAATTATTATCATTATTTAAAGAGAAAACTTAAGATTAGGAGCCTAAACAGACCCCGGGCTCCTTTAAAGTACAATCGAGAAAACACCAGGAAGGTGATATTTGCTATTTTTAATATTTTGAAATGTGTATTTCCACACACAAAGACCAATAAAAGGACGCAGTTTGACCACTACTCTGAGTTCTACAAACTTCATACCTAGAGACCTTTTTTGACGTTTCATAAAAAGTTGCTGATTCATAATAGGTACCGTGTGCCAGCGCTTTACCAACGTGGGTATGCGTCCGTGCTATATGTTTTGCAGCAGGCGCTATATATGTTTTGACTTTTGTATACTTACGGTCAACCAATTTGATTCCTAGGCCATCATAGAACCTTGCCGTTGTAAATGCAATGTCTATACGGGTTACTAGATTATTGCGAGTTAAAATGACAGGGTTCTACGGTGTCCTAGGAATCAAAGTGATTCACTGTACAAGTGTACATTTAGCGAAGCCGTAGACTACTGGGCACTGACTGGTGCGGCCTGCGGTGGCTATAGTTAATTTGTCACTGAATGATCGCGTTAGACCCGTGTAAAACAGTATTTTAAATATGTGTACAAAACGCGAGAGTTTAAGATCTCTTACAGACTGGCGCGGCCTGGGCCTGGGCTGGGCTGTATAGAAAACTTGTCATTAGCTGTCAAATTTACTATGGTCTGCCACCGCAGGCCGCGCCAGTGTGATGCAGGCTTAAAGTGTAAAATAAATAGCTAATAAAAACCAATTCACAAAAACAAAAGAGTAGGTACCTTACCCTTCAAGATTGCAATGTCTCGTCGTCATCATATCAGCGAAAAGACTGAACAGTGCAGTGTGACACCGGTGTATATTTCCATAGTCGATTTTCAGCTCACATAGTGAGCCGTCGACATCCGATTCGAACTTTGATTTTCGATTTTCGCGGTTATTTCAATATTGCATATTACCTAGATGATGTTGTTAGTTGTCTTAAACAGGTAGCATTAAATATAAGTTTAATGTAAGTAAGCATTAAAAAATCAAAAAAACTGTAATTCAACTAAGTAACAGTTGTAAAAAAGATTTTTTTTCATAGGTACAAAAGGAGGCGGGTAAACATAGAATGATAACATCCTTAACAATTATTATTGATTTATTGTTGTTGGGAATAGATGTGTTGATGTAGGATGACTTTCAACTTCGTACAAAACCCGCAAGTGAAGCGTGACTTAGTAGTATGATGTAGGTACAGTCATCGGCATTAATATATGATGAAACAAAGGCCGCAAAAATATAATATCTGATGACCAACTCTATTCCTAGAGCTGTTAGAGCGTGTCAGATATATTTGCGGCCTTTGATCCATCATATTATATTGATGCCGGTGACTGAACCTTTTCAGTACAGTCTTAGTGATATGCAGAATATTACGAAGAATGGTTATCATAATATAGTATAAAAAATACTGTAGGTATCTAAGTAGAAAATATATAAAATTATAACTCGTCGGAAATATGTGCGGATGGCTTGATGACGTCATGCAAACTGGAGTGATAGCAAAAAAATCGAGATGCAAAAAATAAATTTATTTTTTGTTTGTGTGGCTATTTATATTTATACTGTGATACAACGCCTTAAACTAAATTGAAAATAAAAAATACATTTCTAAAAACCAGCTTTTGTAGGTTTGCATGTATTTTTTTTTCAATGTAAAAGCGTGTCTAGGTACATTTTGACGGTAAGAGGATATTGGAAAAAATAAATGCAAGAAACCATATTATAAAAGCTTGTTTTTAGAAATGTTTTTTTTAGTAGTTTCTACTCTAGGGTAAGTAATAATATATTAAAATCAAATAATTTTCAAGCCATTTCATTAGCAGGTATTTAACATTAAAGTTCTAATTAAAAACAATTACTCAGTCATTTTCAAAAGTGGTCATTTTCAAAAGCCTCAACATCCTTTGATTATAGTAAATACTTTAATCAAAGTCAACACCAGACATTGTGTGATGTGTCATGTTTTTCATTGTCAAATAATTGAATTACTTTGAGCACTACATTCCGCTCGGCACTATGTATAATCTAAATGTTAACCATCTTGTAAGTAGTCTATTGTAATAATAGTTATATTTCACCAAACAGAGAAACAATACACAATAAACAATAATGCGATTACGAAAGCGAGAATAATACATGTGCGTCGGCGCTTGCGTTGGCAACGGTACTGAATAGGCGATAACGGGCAGAGGTGCGGGAAAGCGCGGGGGGAAGCGCATTCCAGCGAGGTCCGCATATATTTCCGACGAGTTGTAGAATGATATAAGTACCTAACTACTATTTTAGATGTTTTACGTCACTTACATTAAGTTTTTTCCCAAAATGCTTGATATGATGCGCGTGTTTTGTCCACTAAGCGCGTAGGTATACAAGTGTGCGTGCTTTGTCTTGTCAATTACTTGGGCGTTGTGTGGGTTAATGCACTTGCGACAGGCGTACTCAATACAAATCGGCCGGCATGTCCGATCTCCGTATATTCATACATAATATATAGGTACCTACCTACTAATCTATACCAACATTATAAAGAGGAAAAGTCTATGAGATTGTAGTTTTAAAAGTTACCGTGTTAGTTCAATCTACTGTGGAACTTGCTTCTCGCTGAATTGCAATCTGGAAAGAAAGCAAAGCTTCGACAAAACCTATTTCTACTTACTTCGCAACGCATGGAATTAACCAATATATATTGCGGACCCCGGTAGTAACCTACATTTCAACACTACCTGCCCTAATTATATTAAAAACCTAAATAACACAAAAAATATTCTGAGTAATTAGTCCCATTACTCCGTAAGTGGGCATTTTTTTATTTTTCTTGTACCTTGATGTTTTTGGCGTGTCCAGTGCCTTTGACACCCTACAAATACGAAACACGTTGAAAAATTGTACTTGTACAATTTTAAAACGTCAATAATATATCGAAATCATATAAAAAACCAAAAAACCTATCATTTCGCATTAAATTTACCACATTTTCTTGGTTTCTCTGGCTGCCGACCCTCGATTTCTGCCTGTCCACCTGCGGAAAGCCAACTTCAAGTATCGATTCGAAGTATTAGGACTTGTATATTGTGCCTGGAAATACTTGTTTCTGATAGTGGAAAACATGAATTTTCTTAAATCAACCTAGTATTTATCTCGCTAAAGTATTTTTTACATAATAAACTAAAATTTATCTTGTCCAGCGATTTTGGAAAAGTGGACATGTCCACATTCCGTTACGATGATTTTGTGGGAACAAGGTATTTTTATTCCCAAATTAGGTGTTTATTTTCATCTAGCATCACATACCGTTACGTAACATCATTCGTTTTGTTTACAAACTGTCAGTAGTGGCTAGAAATCGCGCGCGAACGGTGCGTCGAGTAGAGTCCTGGTTCCGTTACGAGATTATGAAGGTTCCTATAATTTTCCGCTAATGCGACTCAATTATCTTAATCTGTCATTATCATTAACCATGATTTCAGTAAAATACTATAACAATTGTTAAAAACAGTATATTGAACACGTGTTTTAATCTGCGAAGTATTCGTTCCGTTACGTCCATTCCGTTACTATTTGTATGGTAAAGTAGCCCTCTTAAGTAATGGAATGACGCCTATTCAAATAAAATGGTACACTTTGAAAAAAAAATGCCCAAGTTCGTACCTACTTGCTCTTTCGTGAAGCCACAGAAGTGGTCATTGGTAGTCAAATGCACGTCGCAACCTAGTATAAAATGTAGCCGTAGTAGGAAAAATTAGATAACACTGTACTCACATCTCTAATTCAGTTTACGAAACAAAACGGCCGCGCCGGTCGAAGCAGTACTCGTCAGTGTCACGGCAACCTTGCGCCGCACAACATGATAAAGTGGTTGTTATTGTTACTAGCGGCCATTGCGGCGGCGTGCGTAGCGCAGGATGCGCCGGAGTCGAGGGTCGTGCAGACCGCACAGGGGCCCGTGAGGGGCTACAAGACTGATGGTGTATACCGCTTCTACGGGATCCCATACGCTACGGCGCCTACTGGAACCCGCAGATTTACTGTGAGTTTTTTTGATAGAGGCGAGGTTGTTTACTTAGTAGCCCGTTTTACAAAGGTACAGTCGCCATCACATACACAGGCACACACCTCTATTTTCAAGGCATTAAGGTGCATGTGCCGATATTTTTGAACACCTATAGTGACGATGTATGTGATGGCGACTCTACAATTCGTACATTCTTAAATTACATTTAATTTAACAACTATGTTATCAGTATACCTACAAATGTAAAATTAATGTAAGATTTGTGTATCCAATTATGCATAACTCCGGATGGGAGGAGCAGCTTCTCCTAACACAAGTATTGTCATATCATACTTACCTGGAGTCACATACAAATGCCTGCCAGTCACATACAAATGTAAAACCAAATTTTAAATACCAAATAAATATTTTTGAATTTGACAATAGGGGTGTAGACTCTGAAGACTCATATTAAAATTGACAACGTAGTGTTGCTAAATGGATAGTATTTACCATCAAATTATTGTAATAAAATATACATTTAAAAATATAATTAAAATCGATTTATTCGATTTTGTTACGTGTAGGTCGAAGTATTACAATTTAGTGTTATGTATGGTAAACACATGAGTAGGTGTTTGAATAGTTATTAGTAGCATCACTAACAGCTACTTACCTGCTGTGTTGCGCTATAAAAATTATACAAAATATTACTATTAAAAAAAAAAAAAAAAAATTTTAATCATAAATAGAATGAAAGTTTTGAAAAATATGTTTTTTTTTAATGCCCAAGTGCTAATTTAAAGCTACCAATAGAATCCTTACGCGTTTATAGAAACAAACTTGTATGACAACATTGACAACTATGGATCTAGCCGCAGTATTTCGCGACCGAAACAGTAATATACTTGACTATCCATACAACGATTAGTACAAATAGCGAATTGTGATTGTGACGTCATACTTTTAAGTCAATTAGTTTAAAACGTTTTGGGTTGCCGCCAGCGACGTCAATGTTTGTCTCAAATTTTTGGGTATTTATCTTCTTTAATTGTAGTATGGGAGCACCTAAGATACAAACATTTGTTCTTCTCCAAAAACTGGTTCGAATGGCATCGTAATAGTTATTTATGATACCAGTGCGGAAAGTAGCTAATTGTAGGAGTGGCGATGACGAAAAACATGACCGTGGTGTTTTTGATCGACACGAGTTGGGAACCTATCCGCACGTGTACCATACAACATTTTACAATGTATCATGCGAGGAAAAAAAAATATGCACTGTGGTCTACACCCATATCGTTTTTGTTGTTGTCTGTGTTGTTTGTGTGTAGCTATGTGAAACGAGCCACAGGTCACAAAATTGGGAATTGTCAAGTAGGTAATAATTTTTGTGCGCAACCGTGTACCTTCACAATTCTTTTACACTTTAATTTGTTTAAATGGCTTTCAGATCTGTGTGGCTGATAAAACTAAAATAACGTCATTCTAATTTTAGAATTACGATTATAATTGAACCCTCACTTTAGGTATTAGTAACGAGTCTCCCTTGTTAGACCTAACAACTTTAGTCCTAATGTTTCATTAGAACTAATGTTTCACTAGACCTTATGCATTTGAATATCGTCAAATAGAAGTCATTAGGTTAGGTTAGGTTTGTTTTGCAATAATCAAAGTTTACTAAAATGCATTAGGTCTAGTGAAACATTAGGTCTACTGAAACAGTAAGTTAAGTCTAACAAGGGAGAACCATTGACATCTTAATCTCTAATTATCATTTTGTATCTTGTTGACAAATACCTGTGTACATCATTTCCCTTTAAAATATTTGTTATTATAATATAAAATTTTAATTTGATAAATATTAAATAACTGACGATCACAATATTCCTTCCTAAAATTGAATGAGTGTTAGTTTTAAGTGACATTGTATATTGTGAGATAAATAAATCATATCATTTCATATCATTAGTAACGTCACTGTTATTTATTATCTAGTTATTAAGGTGAATCAATTCAAGGTGAAGACAACTGCGCTAAGTACAATGATAATGGTGTCACTGTATAAATATCTGTGGATTACGTTTGCGTAGTTTTTTGTCACTCACGCAATTATTATTTTCGAACTAGCGAGCGAAGCGAACGAAGTTCTATGCTTTAGGTTAGGCCGAAAATCGTTCGTATGTCCGGTATCTGTCACGATGTCCAGCTGTTCTCCTCTACAGCCCTCCTATTCTGTAACTTGTTTTAAGCTCACCTCAAAAATCAAAATCAATTATTTATTCTGCAAATAGGCCACAAGGGCACTTTTACATGTCAAATGGTACAATATAATATTAATAATCTTACACAATAATCATTTAAAAAATGCAATTATACCTTGATACCACGATGCGAAGTAATTAAGTGTAGGTAGAGGTCTAGTTTCGTAACGGGTGACCGGCGGGGTAAGCCGCATTAACGCGTAGCGAATACGAGTAACAGCCCTGGGGACCGATTTTTGACTTTCGAGCGCTCGACTTTTTCACTCGAAAACGGACAAAAATGACGAAACGCTATTTTTAAATAGCGATAGAAAATTGAAAAAAGAGTTATATTGAGCACTCGTATTCATTTCTATCGGTAGAAAGTAAGTGCCTGTAATTTTGGCCTACAATCGTATTAACTTTTACTTAATTTTCGAGGGCTCGAAAGTCAAAAATCGGCCCCCTGTTCGCATTTCCAAACTGATTCTCGTGAAATGATGTAAGCCGGTTTGTTAATTACTTACGTATACATTTTTTTGTCGAGTCATTTTTTAGAAATTCCAATAAAAAAAATATTTAGATCAGGCTCTCGATTTCTACAGCTCACTGAGTCACTATTTATTGTAAAGAGCCTCTAATAGCGTAATAAGTTCCCGCTTAGCCTTAGGATCTCCGAGTTAAAAGTAAAGTATGTAGGTATGTATGTAAATTATTAGTTTTACATAGGTTATTATAGTATAAAACATGAGCGTTTCTCGCCAACAAACGTCAGTTTGGCGAGTTATATGAAAGTTGTAAAATGTACTTAATTGCTTTTTTTTAATAAATAAAAAATAAATACTGAATTGTACACAAGACATACCACTACCACTACTACACTACCTACTATAATATATCTTAAACTTAACAAACTACTAGGACAGTTTCACAGATACATGCAATATACAGGGTGGGATTTCATAAACTGTACAAAATAAAAGGAGAAAAATTTCAGCCAATTTCATCGGTGAAACGGTGTTTTTTTTTTTTTTCTAGTCATTAGTTTTTTTTTTTCAGAATTTTGAAAATTTTTGTAAAAACTCGGGTAATACACCTAATTCAGACGGTATAACTTTTGATCCAATGGTCCTAAAATGAAAATAAAAAATGCAGAGTATTACCAAGGGACAGGTTAATAATTCTTAATAACAATAAAAAACCAACTAGAAGAGAAAATCCGCAAAAAAAATTATTGTTTTTGAAAAATGGCTACAAAAATTACGGATTTTAAAAGAAAAACACAATTTTCTGAAAAAAACGCAGATTTAGTTACCATTTTTTTTGCTTAGTATTAAACCTCACTTAATGCCGATTCTAAAACCGTTTTTAAACTGTCTCAGACTTTGAAAAATACCACGCTAATGGGTACGTAAATCAAACCATAATTTTATTAATTTTAATCCTCTTAAAATCCTTAATGACCGCTTGTTCCCAGGTAGTTGAAGGGTGTTTTTGGGTTGAAGGTGGAGATAACATGAGGGGTATAAAGGCATTGGGCAATAGGTCAACTATTCAGTCGCTCGCAAATCGCAATTGCTTGTCTTTGCTCGCCACTTCTTTGATTACTCCAGTACTTGTTCAGTTTGAATCATCATGCCCCGCTTACGAGAGTTTTCGCCGTTACAAATAGCCAACATGCACTATTATTATGGATTGTGCCATGGATCTGCAAGAGCTGCGTGTATCGCCTATTTGGAGCAGTATCCTAATGACGTTCCAAGACCTGCTGCTCGCCACTTTCAAGAAGTTCATCGCCGGTTGTGCAATATTGGCCTGGGATACGGTGGCCTAGATCGCCGAGAGCCAGGAAACATAATTGATGTTGCCATAGAAGAAGCAGTTCTCAGAGACTTGTACGCGGACCCAACCACGAGTCTAAGACGCTTGGCATTGAGGCACAGAATCTCAAAATTCTCTGTCTGGAAAATTTTGAATGGATGGATGCCCAGCTGGCAAATGGATGCAGTCCTTCCTTCTTCAAAATTTTCCAGACAGAGAATTTTGAGATTCCGTGCCTCAATGCCAAGCGTCTTAGACTCGTGGTTGGGTCCGCGTACAAGTCTCTGAGAACTGCTTCTTCTATGGCAACATCAATTATGTTTCCTGGCTCTCGGCGATCTAGGCCACCGTATCCCAGGCCAATATTGCACAACCGGCGATGAACTTCTTGAAAGTGGCGAGCAGCAGGTCTTGGAACGTCATTAGGATACTGCTCCAAATAGGCGATACACGCAGCTCTTGCAGATCCATGGCACAATCCATAATAATAGTGCATGTTGGCTATTTGTAACGGCGAAAACTCTCGTAAGCGGGGCATGATGATTCAAACTGAACAAGTACTGGAGTAATCAAAGAAGTGGCGAGCAAAGACAAGCAATTGCGATTTGCGAGCGACTGAATAGTTGACCTATTGCCCAATGCCTTTATACCCCTCATGTTATCTCCACCTTCAACCCAAAAACACCCTTCAACTACCTGGGAACAAGCGGTCATTAAGGATTTTAAGAGGATTAAAATTAATAAAATTATGGTTTGATTTACGTACCCATTAGCGTGGTATTTTTCAAAGTCTGAGACAGTTTAAAAACGGTTTTAGAATCGGCATTAAGTGAGGTTTAATACTAAGCAAAAAAAATGGTAACTAAATCTGCGTTTTTTTCAGAAAATTGTGTTTTTCTTTTAAAATTCGTAATTTTTGTAGCCATTTTTCAAAAACAATAATTTTTTTTGCGGATTTTCTCTTCTAGTTGGTTTTTTATTGTTATTAAGAATTATTAACCTGTCCCTTGGTAATACTCTGCATTTTTTATTTTCATTTTAGGACCATTGGATCAAAAGTTATACCGTCTGAATTAGGTGTATTACCCGAGTTTTTACAAAAAATTTCAAAATTCTGTAAAAAAAAAACTAATGACTAGAAAAAAAAAAAAAACACCGTTTCACCGATGAAATTGGCTGAAATTTTTCTCCTTTTATTTTGTACAGTTTATGAAATTCCACCCTGTATAGTGTATAGCAAAGCGGGTGCCAAACGACTACGGTAGGTATCTGTACCTACCTATCTACCTCACGGTTTTGGACAAATTAACACAAGTCCCATTTAGTAGAAATAAGGTGTGAGAATCTTGAAATTATAAATTAATATACAGCGTGTTTAGTCCATCGTTTGCCAAATTAAACCGGCTGGTAGGTTGGATCATTTAATATCACTTCGGGCCTCCGAAAAAAATTTGTGACATCGATTTTTTTTGTGATTTTTTAATTAATTTTGGAAAATTCTAAAGGCCTACGCGTTTCAACTTGAATTGAAAAAAAGGAAGTGATGGGGTCTAATTATTTTTTAAATTGTAATGTTAAGTTGTACGTCTCTAACAAAATCAAAATTATTTGGAAGTACCGTCTACTCATTTTTTTATTGACTGAATAATGTGAATTTGGCACAAAATTAGCAAAAAAATAAGGTTCCTTAAATGCTTTTGCACATCATTAGAAAGAGGATAGACTAGAGATAGACTTTTGCACATCATTAGAAAGAGGATAGACTAGAGATAGACTTTTTAGGGTTCCGTACTCAAAGAGTAAAACGGGAACCCTATTACTAAGACTCCACTGTCCATCCGTCAATCCGTCCGTCCGTCCGTCCGTCCGTTCGTCCGTCCGTCCATCCGTCTGTCTGTCACCAGGCTGTATCTCACTGATACCGTGATAGTTCCAGTTGAAATTTTCACAGATTATGTATTTCTGTTGCCGCTATAACAACAAATACTAAAAACAAAATATTTTTTTTTTGAAGTGGGGCTCCCATACATCAAACGTGATTTTTTGCCGTTTTTATAGATAATGGTACGGAACCCTTCGTGCGCGAGTCCAACTCGCACTTGGCCGGTTGTTTTTTACTAAGGTATCTGAAGCTACACAAATTAATTACAGACCTGGATGGTACTTAACTTATTCTAAGTACAAAGTTTCAGAGCAAACTAGCTAGTCGTTTTAAAATGAGAGCGTAACTGCGTTTGTATGGAGAATAGAGCGCACTTGGGTTAGTGTTGGGTATTTATGTTACCGTCAGACTATGAAAGCCCTCAGTTTATTTACTTGCTATATTATAAACTGTCGAAATTTTGAGAACTGTCAAAACCGTTCACAATTTAACGCATTATTTTTCGTTAGGTTTTAAACTATCAATGTTGAATCGTCTAAGTAATTGTGAACTGACATCAAATTGAAACGCATACACAAAGACTAGGTAGGTTAGGTCAATTAGGTAGCTTCAGTCGCCCGAAGGGCAAACTGCCCTGACATAGGAGGCCATTCGTTCATTGCCAGATGACGAAATAAATGGAATAAATTGTTTGGATAAAAAAAAAACAATCTAATAGTAGGTCTAAATGTCACTTTTTATATGGAAAATTGACAGTTAAATTTTACCGACGCGCGTTCGGAACGTTACGTGATTACCCCTCGGTTCACAATTTGACGGTTTGACATTGATTGGTTATAAACTAACGATAAATAATGCGTTAAATTGTGAACGCTTTTGACATTTCACAATTTTTTGGCAGTATATAATATAGCAAGAAAATAAACTGACGGCGTTCATAGTCTGACGGTTGCATCAATACCCAAGTGTTCACAATCTAGACACGCGGCAGCGTGTCAAGCCAAGTTCGAGCAAAGGAACTGGCTAGCCAGCGCCGAGTGTAATATTACACGAACCACTTGGTGCCACTTTTGACCCTTCTATAACTCAAAACCTCTTTAACGTAAACACATAAAACTACGTGTGTTTAATTATATCTATAAGGACATCTAGGAGCCCAAATTTCATGAAGCTAGCTCAAACGGTTATAAAGATATGAAGGTCAAAAAGTCTTAAATTTTAGCACTGACTGACTGACTGACATAAGTATGTATGTAGAACCTAACTTACTTACTTCCAGATGACCTAGAAGGATGAAATTTGGAATCCAGCTCGGTAATTGTATGTAAGCGTAGGAAAAAGTCAAAAAAAAAAAAAAAAAAGTTAAAAATAGGGGAGGTCCCCATACAATTTTTTTTTAAATTGTAGCGTTGGAACCACGTAAATACGCGCTAATCAAACGGTGTGTCGTCGGCGGCGCGCGTCGCGCGGCACCACATAATTCTTAAAAAAATAAAACCATGCAGCGGAAACGCAAGAAAAATCTTTAAATCTCAATACCTAATACTGAGGTAGAAAACGGCAATAATAATGAGGTGATAACACAAGACTCGGTGTCGCCTATTATGAGTCGCGCATCCCAGCCGGTGACGATTGCATATAATAAACCAACGACCGACAAGACTTCAAGTTCAAACTCCCAGAGCGTTGCGCCCGCGTTTAGCGGCTACCCTCAAGCGCGTGATAATAACACGGACGGTTGGATGCAAGTAACGTACAAACATAAGAAACAGAACTATCGCTATGCAGGTAAACGAGGGACGGCATGCGATGAGGAAAGTAACATTAAGTTTAGGGCGGCTGAGAGAAAAATACCCATCTTTATCTCAAATGTAAATAAAAATTGTTTTGAGACCGATATAACTGAATACGTGAGGACAAAAACGCAGGAAAACATTGTGCTGGAAAAACTTAATATAAAGAATAGCACACATAACGCGTACAAGTTCTACGTTTTAGAGTCTAAAGTTTCGTTGTTCTTGGATGCAAGATTGTGGCCGCAGGACGTTGTTTACCGGAGGTTTTTACACTTTAGGCATAGCGTAACGAAAAGACAGTTTCCTGTCGACGGCTCGTCAATTCATCTTAATGGATAAAGTCGATAACCAAACCGGTATACATTACAATAGCATTATGCTGCGTTCAGTTAACATGGTTAGTTTTAACTGTAAAAATGTTAAGCGGTCGGTAGATACCATCAGGCAACTATGTAAATCAGCGGATATAATTGCACTTCAAGAAACTTGGCTGAGACCTGATGAGCTTCAGTATTTATGCCAAATTGACGAAGGGTTCGGATGTACGGGAACGTCAGCGATGGACCCGGCCGGCGGCATGTTCACATTAATTCAGAATTTACGGATTGTTTAAGCTTGGTAAGTGCTACTATTAGTAACGAGGACATCTGGACGGCGTACATACTAGGGGACTTTAACGCGCATCCGAACGAACGTTTCTATAATGAAATGATAGGTTTCTGCTGCGAACAAGGGTGGACGTGCTCGGACATAGATCTATTAGGACTGGCATCGGGCACTTTTAGTTTTATTAGTGAGGCCAACGGGGCTAAACGCTGGTTAGACCATGTCTTGACAACCAAATCTGCCGCTAGAACTGTTGTGAAGGCTTATGTAAAGTATGACGTCACGTGGTCTGACCATTACCCTTTATGTGTAGAATGCAATCTAGATGTTATTAGCCCGGAGTTGTTATGTAGTAATAAACCGACGACCAATAAGGTTATTTGGGGCGAAAGAAAACCTGAACAAGTAACAATGTACAGTAAAATGTGTCATGACGATCTTAGTCTAATTGATTTTCCTAGCGATCTCCGCTCATGTTGTGATAGGTGCTGTTATGACCAGGGCCATAGACGTATTATTGACAGGTCACATAGTAGCATAATTAGTGTACTAAGCGCTGCAGCCTCAACCTGTTATTCTATAAAACGTCCCTTTAAGAAAAAACCAGTAGTCGGGTGGAACAAACATGTTGGTGAAACTCATAAAGAAGCTAGGGATAAATTTAATACTTGGGTTTTGTATGGAAAGCTGAGGTGCGGTCGTTTCTATGATGATATGCAAAGAAGTCGTACTATCTTCAAATCTAGACTCAAATGGTGTCAAAACCATAGTGAACAAATAAAATGGACATATTGGCATCTCATCATTTGCGCTTTGAGAACCACATACTAAATGTTGTGAGTAACTGCTTCTATCGCCTTAAAGTCCTATATAATATACGTGATTACCTTAGTGTCGATTTGCGTGTCGACCTATGTGAATCGCTTATATTATCTAGGTTAAACTATTGTGATGTCGTGTATGACGGGTGCATTACTGGTCGTTCCAAGAGGCTCATACAACGAGTGCAGAACGCATGTGCTCGTTTTTGTTTCCGAGTCCCTCCCCGGTCCCACATCACTCCATACTTGAACGCCGCTAACTTGCTTAACATGACTGCACGCCGACGCCTGCACCTTGCCACTCTGCTTTTCGGGGTGGTAAGGCACGAAACCCCATCTTACCTTTTCAATAAACTGGTATGGTCAAAGAGTGCGCGCAGATTCTAGGCAATGGCCATAACTCCTATGCACCGAACCGCTGCTTTCCGAGGTAGCTTCAAGTTCGCGGCGTCTAAGTGCTGGAATGATATCCCTCCCCCTATCCAAGGGGCGCTTAGCAGATACACCTTTAAGCGTAAGCTTAAAGGCTATTTGTTGACGCTCCAAAAATCCTAATCCTAATCCTGCACTTTTGACAGCAAAAATATGCCAATTGCACATTTTTATCTAGTTTTTGTTTTTAGTTTAATAGTAAAATTTACTTTAATGTGTAACGTAGTTATTATTTTATTAAAACTGCATGTAGGTAGTGATGTATGTATTATCTCACTATGTATTTATGTTTATTTCTCTCTCGCCTTGCACAATTTATTATATATATAGTTGTGTAATTATAATTGTATGACGTTTCCGTGAGTCACCAACGGTGCTGGCTGAAAATCAGCGCTGTAGGTGTCTGACTGACACCTCAGCATAATGCTGAGCCAGTGTCCGGTTCACGGCCGCAGAGACACACTTGTTACATGTTATTTTTATTTATTTTTGCTTAATATATGTGTCCTGTGTGTTAGTGAATAAATGTATCTTTCTTTCTTTCTTTCTTTCATCATAAAAAACATGACTTTCGCAGCTTTTGGAAATCCACTAAAAAGCTGAATGGCAAGCCTAATCTACCGGCAAGTATTGATGGCATTAACGATCACAAGTGCATAGCCAGTATATTTAGAAAGCAGTTTACTGTGGTGTCACCATTGGGGCCGTCACGCCTGATGGCCGAGGAGGAACCGAGTAGGCAGGAGATCACTGCTAGATTTACCGCCAAAGAGGTTGACAAAATTATTAAATCTATGTTAAGAGGAAAATCTCCTGGGGCTGACGGCCTTAGCGTGGAACATCTTAAGTACGCAGGTTCACATCTCCCGCGGGTTCTTGCCTTGTTGTATAATCTGTGTATAAGTCAAACTGTTGTAGTGCCAATCGTAAAAAACAAAAGTGGAGATATAAGTGACAAAAACAACTACAGGCCGATCTCGCTGGCGACGGTGGTTGCCAAGGTGCTTGACAGTCTGCTTAGCACGCAACTTGACAAGTACCTAAATATCCATCAAAATCAGTTCGGTTTCAGGTCGGGCCTATCGACAGATACGGCCATTTTGTGTCTAAAGCAGACTGTCAAGTACTACACGAAACGTAAAACGGCCATCTATGCGTGCTTTTTGGACCTGACTAAAGCATTCGATCTTGTTAGTTACGATCTTCTGTGGGAAAAGTTGAGACGTACCGATTTGCCGACAGAGCTGTACCATATTTTCAGGTTTTGGTATCATAACCAAGTGAACGTGGTACGGTGGTCGAAGGCATACTCGGAGCCGTACAGGATGGAGTGCGGGGTGAGGCAGGGGGGAGTTACCTCACCGAAGCTCTTCAACCTGTACGTCAATGCACTGATAGAGGAGCTCAGCTGCACTCATGTCGGCTGCCACATTGATGATGTGTGTCTCAATAACATTGGCTACGCAGACGACATGGTGCTGCTGAGTGCCTCGCCGTGTGGTCTCGCTAAGCTATTGGGAATTTGTGAAAAGTTTGCCCTTAGTCATGGCTTGCAATATAATGAGAAAAAAAGTGAATGCATGGTCTTTCATGTCAGAGGCAAATATCTGCCACCTGTACCCCCTATTCGTCTATATGGAACACCATTAAAAAGGGTGGATACCTTTAGATACTTGAGACATGTGGTAACCTCTGACCTGAGGGACGATGCAGACATTGAGCGAGAACGGAGGGCGTTGTCTGTTAGAGCGAACATGGTGGCCCGCAGATTTGCTCGTTGTTCTGCTGAGGTAAAAGTAACTCTATTCAGAGCCTTCTGTACGACCCTCTACACGAGCAGTCTGTGGGTCTCTTGTACGCAAAAACAGTACAACGCCCTACGTGTACAGTACAACAATGCCTTCAGGGTGCTACTGGGGCTGCCCCGTTTCTGTAGTGCGTCCGGGATGTGAGGAAACGCTGCACATCCCTGGCGCGCAGGGTGCGGGCTAGCTCTAGTGGTATCCTGAGGGCATTTGCGGAGAGGTTTGACTGTGAGTATGTGAATCACTGCCATATGATCCACGTACTGACAGTCAAGCCCTACTAAGTACTGTCCTTATTTTATATGTATTAGGTTATAGTACTTACTAACTTTAGGCTAAGAAACTGTAACTAACTTTATCTATGATCCCAGTTGGTCGAAATAAATGTCTTGAATTGAATTGAAAAATACCTGCCTAGTTTTCTTTACAAAAAGTAATGATGCACCTTAAGATCTCACATTTTTAAATAACAACAATTATTATAGGTATTCAATAAAGCAAAGAAATGGAGCTTAATATTTGTTCATAATGTTATTTTGTTCCTATAAATACATATTTGGATTTTGCATATAACTTGGCACTCATTTAGATCTCCATTCTTTTTGCGGCGAAGCCCACAGCCAAGCATAATTTTTGTATTGAACTTGGCTCTCCTTTTTTACATTTATGTTTTTGGTGGTATCGGGTCACTTGAACCGCCTAATTAAAAAATAGTGAATTTAACCATTTAGCAGTTTTGCTACTTCGTTTAGAACTTTCGACTTGTTTATTAAAACATAAAACCCGCTGGATTGAAAATGTCACATATCAAATCGGCACATGGGCACGCATCGAAAGGAGATTCGATGGATATTAACTTCATGTGTCAGTTCTGGCTTGTTCTATTCGCATAATCTCATAACAAATATTGTTATTGCAGGCACCGCTTCCTGGGCCAATATGGTTAAACACACTTGAAGCAGTCAACAAAAACATTCTTTGCCCGCAAGGTAAAACGCCTATGATGATGGTAGATGTTTCTAATAATGACATGCGAGAGGACTGTCTAATAGCAAACGTCTACATGTCTGAAACAGAGGAGACCAATCTGCCTGTTGTGGTCTATGTCCATGGTGGAGCTTACCAATTGGGATTCGGAAATATGGCGACACCAATCAATTTGGTGCAAACTAAAAAAGTAGTAGCTGTCACTTTCAACTACCGCTTGGGAGTGCATGGGTTCCTCTGTCTAGGCACAGAGAACGCGCCCGGCAATGCAGGCATGAAAGATCAAGTCGCGCTACTTCGCTGGGTACAGAAAAACATCGCCAATTTTGGCGGAAACCCTAATGATGTCACCATAGCTGGGTACAGTGCTGGCTCATCAGCAGTAGATCTATTGATGCTCTCAGAAATGACCAAAGGCCTTTACAATAAAGTTATTCCAGAGAGCGGTGCCAATGTCGGCGTGTGGAGCCTTCAATTTGACCCAGTGCAAAACGCAAAAGATTTTGCTAAGCAACTCAACTTCAGTTACACCGAAGATATCAATAAATTAGACACGTATTATTCGACGTTGTCATATGAAGCTTTGACATCAGATATTTTTATGGAACGAAAGGACTCGACTTTCTATTTTTCACCGTGTATAGAACGTGATACGGGCGATGAAAAGTTCCTTGGTGACAGTCCAGTTAATATTCTGACACAAGGAAAATATAGGAAAGTACCTATACTGTACGGATTTGCCAACATGGAAGGTTTGTTCAGGGCACCATTGTTTGAACAATGGAAAGAAGATATGAATAAAAGATTTTCAGACTTTTTGCCTGCAGATTTACAGTTCGGAACTGATGAAGAGAAAGAACGTGTAGCACAAGAAATTAAAGAGTTTTATTTCGGCAAAGAACTTGTGTCGGTGGACACTTTTCAGGGGTTTATAGATTACTTCTCTGACGTCATATTTGCCTATCCTCATTTGAGATCTGTGAAACTGCAAGTCGACGCCGGTAGTGATTCTATTTACCTGTATGAGTATTCATTCTTCAGGCCACTGCCTGAAGCTATGCCAGTACCAGAATATTTGAGAAATATCCGAGGGGCCGGTCACTGTGCTCAAAGTTTTACTATACTGAACAGTGAACTTCCAATGCCCGTAGTTCCTGACTCAGATGAATTCAAGAAATTTAAAAAAGATATGATTGAGCTCTGGATAAACTTCATCACCACTGGGTAAGTGAAATAGTCTTATATCATCGTCATCATCATTTAGAAGTCTCTCCCAATACGCGCCATTTTACCCTGTCTTCGGCTTGTCGCATCCATCTCCTACCTTTCGCAAATGCTCCACCTTGGTAGCTTGAGTTGAGGGCTCGGATCTTCGACAGATATGGCCTGGTCACTGAAACGTCAGCTTGCTAATCATATGTGCTACGTCGATGACTATAGTTCTAGTAGCTGACGTTTCATTGAGCTGGCCATATGTGTCGAAGAACCTATAACCGATGGGGTGTTTTTGAGTAGAGACCGCGACTCAGCAAGTGTTGTGTAGGACGCCCTCCAACTACTAGAGATATAAATTCTATGTCGGATAACCTCGTTGCGAAGTTTGTTCTTTAGAAAAACTCCGAGCATAGTAAATTCTAGAGCTTGCTGGGCAACTTTGAAATAGTGGACCAGCCGTATTGTGAGTGTTCTCGTCTCAGCATCATCAGGCCCCGTAGCATGGATGGCCTTATCACGCGACAAGTGACAGGATAGAGCATCCGTCCCTGGCTGACACCGTTCGATAGAACGAGGCGACGCGCTTATCCTATCACTTATCGCGTGATAACGCCATCTATGCTACGGGGCCAGGTCATGGTAGGCAGAACACATTAGTTAAAGGAACGGCCAACACTTTACATACCAGCTCTGTCTGACAGATTTTTCATAATGGATGATATGGTGATTCTTTGAAGATACATTCGTGCATGATTGATAAGGATTTGGACACGAAATTGCTACTTCATATTAGTTACTGGTACAGTCGGTCTCATAAGTTGCTGAACACCTAAGTACCTTGTCGTTTTAATTCGTTTCACAACTTCATAAGGCAGTTTAACACGACGTTTTATTCGACACGGTACAAAAGGTGTTAAGCCCCTTGTGAGGCTGACCGTACCTACGAGTACCTAATGTTTTTCTAGTACTTGTCTCTATAGGGGTTGTTGTATTAGTATACCTGCGAGCGATTTGATTTTGGGTGACGACAGACGTCATCGTCCTAATCTTAGTCGTGTATTATTATTTTCTTTCTGGCCTAAATTGTATTATTATTATTATTTATTTAAATTGACTAAGTGTGCTATTCTATTAATTTTATAGTTACTAATATTAAGCTTAGTATTATTACTAACAATAATGATCCATGTTGGTCCCTGAATAAATGAATTGAATTGAATTGAATTAGCATCAGAAAAAAGTTGCAGACTTTTCGGCTGCGTCAATTATTTTTGAAAAATATAAACAGTTTCCTCACTTACGTTTTGGGTTTATTAGGACGGCGAATGAGACAATTTCCTTGATACATCTCATATTACAAAAAATATTTCAAATATCTGACCAATGACAAATTAGCTGCTGCAGCTGTCAATATCATTGCCAGTGTCAGTTTACCACTGATTTTTAAGATATTTTTTTGTAATATGCGACGGATCAAGCAAAGTCTCTTATTCGCCGTCCTAAACCCAAAACGTAAGAGAGGAAACTGTATATATTTTTAAAAATAATTGACGCATTTATTCCAATCACCAAAAAAATAATCAGGCACTTTAAAAATTTTCACCCATTCCCAATTGTGTTGTGAATGTTGTGATCAAGGGAAACCCAAACGAATAATTATCCCCTTTTTAGTAAACCAGTACCCGAAGGCTCCAGTTTTCCGTCTTGGCCACCAGTCGGTGCTAACAGATCGCCCCATATGGATCTCGGAGAGGAGATTAAACTCAAAGGACCACTCTTGGAGAAACGCGCTCTCTTTTGGGACGGCATCTACGAGCGATACTACAGGTCACCAGTGGCGCCGCCTGCGCCTAAAGTTAGAAGCGAACTTTAAATCGATTTGCACGTTACAGATAAATAAAAATTGTCGTTCTTGTTACTAAGTTTCATTGTTTTTTTCTCAGTCATGAGCAGACATCGTTAATTTTGTAGCATTTTTGGTGCAGCGTAGTGCTGTTATCGGAATTGGCATGGACAATATCAACCAAAATTGTTAATTAGGGTAAACATTGACATTATTAACGCTAATTAAGTATCACGATTGAAAAAGTTTATACCAATTCCGTTAACAACACTACGCTGCACCAAAAATGCTACAAAATTAACGATGTCTGGTCATGATAAATTCTTCTACTCATTTTATGTTAGGAGGGAGTTGACTCTGGTGTCCTGTGTATTCAAACTTTTACGCGGTAAGGTCAGTAACTCTGGGGTACTGGCTACAGTGCTGGGGGCCTGTTGCCGCCGTTGCTGGCCGTGCCGCACCCGCGCACGCGGTGCCCTGGGCAAGGGCTCTGCGCACGCTCAATCAAGTTGCTACTCGGGTTGATGTATTCCACTGCTCTCTGAATAAATTCACTAAAGTTACTTTGTATGTGTAATGTTAATGTAGAACTTTGAATTATGTAACATATATTTTAATGTAGAACTTTGAATTATGTTGATATGTGTGAAAGTAGGAAAATCTTCAAATCCAGACTAAAATTTTGTCTAGATAATGAGGACCAGATTAGGATGGACAAACTGGCAGCTGATCATGCGTCAAAGCAGTTCCAAAAATTTTGGAAAAAGACAAAGTCTCAATATTAGACCTGGTTTGCCTATTAGCGTCGCTGGAGTTGGGGATCCTAGATTAATAGCGGAATCCTTTAAGAAACATTTCACCGTGAGTCCATTGCTTGTTCCATCCACGGGCACCCCAACCATAGAAAGTGGAGATGCTGAACCCGGAATGACTGGTTTCACTACGAGTTTTTCTGTCAGTGAGATTGATAAGGTCATACACAGTCTGCAACGAGGCAAGTCCCCTGGTCATGACGGGCTCAGCATCGAACACTTAAAATTTGCTGGTGTCCACTTACCGCGCGTGCTGGCCATGTTTTATAACCTATGTATGAGGCATTCTTATCTACCGAAGCCACTAATGAGAACATTGGTGGTGCCGATTGTTAAGAATAAAACAGGTGACTTGTCGGACATATCGAACTACAGACCAATCTCGTTGGCAACAGTGCTGGCGAAGGTCCTGGACAGTATGCTGGACGCGCGTCTCGAGGCGCTCCTGAATCTACATGACGCACAGTTTGGGTTCAGAGCGCGCGAATCTACAGAGAGCGCTATATTATGTTTGAAACACACGGTCGGGTATTACACAGATCGCAAAACACCGGTATACGCTTGCTTTTTAGACCTTTCAAAAGCGTTCGATCGTTTTATATACGAGCTGCTGTGGAAGAAGATGAGGCATGCAGGTGTGCCCGAGGAGTGCGTTCGGCTGTTTCAATATTGGTACAGTAAACAGTTAAACCAGGTTAAATGGGCGGGCGTGCGATCGGATGACTATAAGCTGGAGTGCGGTGTCAGACAAGGTGGTTTGACATCGCCTAAATTGTTTAACTTGTATATAAACGAGCTGATCGTCAAGCTCAGCAGCATGTATGCCGGATGTCATATTGACGGTACCTGTGTCAACAATCTTAGTTATGCAGACGACATGGTGCTGTTGAGCCCGTCGATCGGTGCGCTGCGTGAACTCATAAGCACATGCGAAAACTGTGCTCATGCGCACGGCCTTCAGTACAGCTGTAAGAAGAGCGAGGTGATGGTTTTTAAAACAGAGTGAAAATTCCAGCCTTTCAACATCCCTCCGGTTGTTCTGAACGGTTCTGAGCTGAGCATGGTCAAGCAATTTAAGTACTTGGGACATGTCATCACCGAAAACCTAACCGATGATCCAGATTTGTTCCTGAGTCATGGATGTTTACTATGTATTTAAGTATTTATTTCTCTATATAAGTATCCATATCGTCGTCTAGTACCCATAGTACAAGCTTTGCTTAGTTTTGGGACTAGGTTGATTTGTGTAAGATTGTCCGCAAATATAATTATTATTCCCTTTATTTAAATTTCATCTTATGTTAGGTTTTTACAATAATTATATAAAAAGTAAAATATAAAACAATACATACAAAACATAAAATCATTATAAAAACCTAACCTAGGGTGCCGCCGGCAGCGAGGCGGGGCCTAAGCTACCGGTGGTCAGGGCGACAGAGACAGGAACCTCCTGACTATCCGCGCAGTATCCAGGAGTACCGCCTTCCGTATCTGACCCTTGATCCAGCCATCTAGCGAGAGTCTCTTAAGGTGACGGTCGAGACTCTTCGCTATTAAACCATTCGCCGAAACGACTATCGGGACGATGATCGTCGAATCAACATCCCACATGGAGGTTACCTCGTGAGCCAGGTCTAGGTACTTACTGGCTTTGTCCTTCTCGGCCTTCACGTGGTTCTCGTCATGGGGGATGGTGATGTCGACGAGCACTGCCTGTCGTTTCGATCGATCTGTCAGCACGATATCAGGCCTATTGGCAAGAATAGTCCTGTCCGTGATGACAGATCGATCCCAATAGAGCGTGGCACGACCATTTTCGAGAACTGGCGCAGGTGTGTACTTATAGTAAGGCACTTCGGAGACCACAAGACAATATAGCAGAGCAAGTTGCTGGTGAATAATTCTGGCTACAAGGTTATGTCTGTACAAGTACTCGCCGTTAGCAAGATGACCACAACCGGAGATACTATGCCTGAGTGACTCCCCGGGACGGCGGCATGCCCGACAAATGTCGACCGTACCGTCCTTCAGGATATACCTCCGGTAATTGTTCGTCATGATAACTTCGTCCGCAATTGCACATACAAAACCTTCGGTTTCCCCGAAGAGATCCCCGAAACGTAGCCAGTTCACCGACGCGAGCAGATCCACATCGGGCCCTGTGAGGGCCTTGCAGAACCGCCCGTGAAGCTCCTTGCTCCTCCATACCGCCCTGCGGTCCTCGGCGCTCATCACTTTAAGTCTGCGCCAGTTCTCGTTTGCCAAGGAGAGCGGGGTGAAGTTTTCGTCCACTGCCACTACGTCGCAATGCATCCCACACTCGTTGTTTAGGAAATATTCCCTGAGACTGCACACCTCGCGGTTGTGGAGGTCTTTGGCATTTAAAAAGCCGCGACCTCCACACTTCCGCGAGATGTACAGTCTCATAACAGACGAGCGTGGGTGTAGCATGCGATGCGCAGTAAGCAGTACACGAACTCCTCGGTCCAGGGCATCCAGCTCTGTCTGAGTCCATCTTAGTACGCCAAAGGAGTAAGTGAGCAAGGGCATCACCCAGGCGTCGAAGGCGCGCACCCTGTTGCCGCCCGACAAAAGACTATTAAGTACTTTTGTCAAACGACAAAAGAAGCGCTCCTTCACCGCCCGCTTTACGCTCTCACCCTCAATACCCAATGACTGTGACATACCAAGATACTTATAGGTTTCTGCTTCGGAGATAGATTTGAGGGACATTGTCTCAGAAACTCTACCCCGCTGTACATGCATAACCGCACACTTATCGACACCAAATTCCATTTTGATGGCGCTACTGAAGACTTCTGTTGTTTTCAGTAGTTCCAACAGGTCATGTCTATTCGGTACAAATAGCTTGAGGTCATCCATATAGAGCAGATGAGAAATTACCTCACCCCCTCTCCGAAGCCGGCAACCTAGTCCTGAATCCTTCAGCAAGGTGCTGAGTGGATTCAGCGCTAGGCAGAACCACAGAGGACTCAGGCTATCACCCTGGAAGATCCCACGTTCAATCCTTATATAGTCCTTATTATTATTATTATTATTAGATATTGAGAGGGAGCGCAGGGCACTGGCTGTAAGAAGCAACATGCTGGCCCGTAGGTTTTCCCGTTGTACACATGAGGTTAAAATAACTTTGTTTAAATCGTTCTGCCAAACATTTTACACGGGAAGCCTTTGGGTTTCGACGAGCTTACGACGCCCTCGTCCTCCTATATATCCTCGTTATGTCATCGTCCTCCTAGCTTTATTCCCAGTTGTGCCCTAAAGGAGCCCAGTGTCCGTTTTGATACCTAATCCCAAGTTTTGGCATAGGCCTAGTTTTACGAAAGCGACTGCCATCGTGTCATCTGACCTTCCAATCCAGAGGGATTGGAGGAAACCTTATTGGGATTAAACTGATTTCCTCACGATATTTTCCTTCACCGAAAAGCTAACGGTAAATATTCCGAAAAACTCATTGGTATGAGCCGCAAGCCTTAATCACTAGGCTACCTTAGCTTAGAGTGAAGTTATTATAACTCATAAAAAATATAAACAACAAGTTTTAAGATATTGTAAACCGTGTATGTGGTCACGATTCGAATAATATAATCAGAAATACTCGTAAGTTCATATCATAGTTGTAACGTAACGTCATGTCATGACCAATGAGATTTATCCGTAGTAACTCCCGAGTCGTAATAAGTTCTAGGAGAAATGAATTGTCATTAATTGAATGCCCCACAACCCACTAATCATGCAAATTATGCATTTGTCGATGCAACTTATGTGGAAGGCTGTATCCGATGCACAACGCATGCAGCCCACCGTATACCTATCGCATGATCGAGAACCAATCAGCGACGATATCATGGCATGTACGGGCTTCCTGATTGGCCGATGAAGGAACCACTCCGGGCATTCGCCATTCGCCTCATCATTCATGCACGCACATGTGCTTTTTACCTAATTTTCTATATTCGTATATGTAAACGTGTACCTAATGTACTGTTATACTTGATTAAAAGTATTGTATGAAAATCCCGTCTTCTACATTATTGCTGCTGATCCTACTCCAAAGAAGAGCTACACGCCGAAACACAGCCATATCCACGCGCCGACCTAAATGGACCTTCGACCTCGGATATCAACCAGTGCACGTGGCTACAAAGGATACGTGGCGAGAGTAACGCAATCGGCAAGATAGCCATCGGCAGCAACACAGTGTTTTCGGTAAACGTGTACCTAATGTACTGTTATACCCCTGTGACCTTGACCTAAATCATCGACTATTTCTACGAGCGCAGTTGACAACAAAACCGGTTCCATGAATGATGCCTGCGCGCAATGAACATCTGTTTCTGCATCGGATACCTGGCTCTGGGTCTATATGCGCATGTGTAGTTATAGAATAACTACCCGATACGGCAGTGGAGGTGTGATTGGTATGAGGCTCATAAGTTTTAGTTTGGCTGGCCTTCGGTGTGCCGGGATAATTGTTTGTTACCAAAATACTAACTTCATCGCGGTGAATAATCGAGTTGTGTTTTTTATCACATTTCCTACAAGGCCCATACCTACACAAATCCGCTGTATGGCCGACGCGTAAGCAGTCGTCACAAAGAGATTTGTCACTGACAAATCTTATTCTATCGTGCATATTTAAATCCAAAAACGCTTGACATGAATATAAAGGATGCTTTGCACTGCACATTGGGCACAACTTTAACTTGCGGCTTCTCGGTCATAAAATTATAGTGCACCTTTGGAGTGAAGTTATTATGCGTGTATTTTTTAGTGTCTTGCGAATTTAATTTACTGTGTGTGATAATTAAAGTTTCAAGCATGTCTACCCTGCCTCTTAGGAAGGTTAGTAAATCGTCGATAGTTAATTTTGACTCGTTTGAATTGGACATTAAAGACCCTTTATGCTGCACCCACTCTCGCTCAGTGGTCGAATCAAGCTTGGAAACAATCATATAGATAAGCAAGGTATCCCACGAGAGTACAGGCTCCTTAAGTGCTTTTAGTGCGCGTATGTTTTTTAACACATTATCTATGAGTTTCCTAAGCAACGCGGGTGATTCCTTTTGCAACGTCTGTATACAAAATAGGGCTTTTACGTGGTTGTGAACAAGCAACCTGCTGTTGTTGTGTCTATTGAGTAATAGCTCCCACCCAATCTTGTAGTTATCCGTTGAAAATTCAAGCGAGTCAATCACTAGTTCTGCGCTTCCCGTAAGCGACGATTTAAGATAGTGAAATTTCTGTATGTCTGAAATTTCTTGCGAGTTGTGTACCAACGATAAGAATGTGTCTCGAAAAACAATCCAGTGCTCATGTGACCCGTCAAAGCTAGGCAAGGATAGTAGGCAATTTCACCGAATGTAACGTACCTACCGAATTTTGGCAATCAATTTTGACCTCGTCTTTGAACATGGATTCAGCTACGGCCATTAAACCGTAAAAATCGGCTTCAAACACATCACGTTCGTCGAGCTGAGAATCTAACTGGGTTTCGGGTAAAATTTCTTCAATTCGTGATTGAATTTAGCAAAATTCTGTAAACTAGTTCTTGGTGCCTTGACTACGGAGCCTTACTTCGGCCTTTTGAATACTGGATAAAACTTTGTCGAACGATTCAATGTAAGTTTTGAACTTAGTGAGTCTACCTTTAACTGAACCCCTTTTTTTTACTAAATCTTTTATTTCCTGCTGAGCCTTTTCTTCCGGAGTAGCCATTTTATAGGAACGTAAGAAGTAGGTACTTACAATTTATCCGGTATTTCTCTCGCTACTTGCCACGACTGCAAACGATTCAGCTGCCGGGCTGGCGGATATGCGAATGTAAGCAGACCACAAAGATGACACAGTCACTGGAATTAAAAATATGAATACGTATCACAACTGAAATGAGACAGGGTCGCTATTCTTGGTTGGTTCGCCTCACCGAAAACACTGTGTTGCTGCCGATGGCTATCTTGCCGATTGCGTTACTCTCGCCACGTATCCTTTGTAGCCACGTGCACTGGTTGATATCCGAGGTCGAAGGTCCATTTAGGTCGGCGCGTGGATATGGCTGTGTTTCGGCGTGTAGCTCTTCTTTGGAGTAGGATCAGCAGCAATAATGTAGAAGACGGGATTTTCATACAATACTTTTAATCAAGTATAACAGTACATTAGGTACACGTTTACATATACGAATATAGAAAATTAGGTAAAAAGCACATGTGCGTGCATGAATGATGGGGCGAATGGCGAATGCCCGGAGTGGTTCCTCCCTTCCTCCGTGGCAAAATCATCGGCCAATCAGGAAGCCCGTACATGCCGTGATATCGTCGCTGATTGGTTCCCGATCATGCGATAGGTATACGGTGGGCTGCATGCGTTGTGCATCGGATACAGCCTTCCACATAAGTTGCATCGACAATGTCGAAAATGCATAATTTGCATGATTAGTGGGTTGTGGGGCATTCAATTAATGACAATTCATTTCTCCTAGAACTTATTACGACTCGGGAGTTACTACGGATAAATCTCATTGGTCATGACATGACGGTACGTTACAACTAGGGAATGCAAACCGGTTAACCGGTTAGCCGGTTAACCGGTAAATTGACTAAATATGAGGCCGGTAAATAACCGGTAAATTAAAATCAAAACCGGTAATTTACCGGAACACAAGTTATTAGAAAAAATACTACATTTTACCGATTGTTAATGCTTCATCGTCATAATTATACCTCAATAACCCTCCTTTTATCATGTAAAAATGTCAATTGAATAAACTTGTTAGCGTTATGTTACCTCATGTTCACGTAGGATCAAATTAATGCACTCGTTTGTAGAAGCTTCTTAAAATATAAAATTAAACACGTTCCCGGTTCCGTTCTATAAAATATGAATAATGATTAGTTTGAATAAGTACAATAGACACGCCTTATTTAACATACTTTAGAGCTATACTCATCATCACAATCCAAAGAAATACCGTCTTACTGGGAGGAAGAAAGCCAAAGGCAAGGAACAGAGGTGGTGGTGCTTTTCTTCAAAAAGGGTGACAACACCCTGCTGAAGAGCTACAAACCCATCTGACTTCTGAGCCATGTCTATAAACTGTTTTCGAGAGTCATTACAAATCGTCTCGTACGCAGGCTAGATGACTTCAAGCCTCCCGGACAAGCCGGTACCCGGAGAGGTTTTAGCACCGTAGACCACATTCATACGCTCCATCAGGTTATACAGAAGACTGAGGTGTATAACCTGTCCCTCTGCTTAGCGTTTGCGAACCACGAGAAAGCCTTCGATTTGATTGAAACCTGGGCTGTACTAGTTTCTCCAGCGGTGCTAAGTTGACTACCGCTATATCGAAGTATTGAAGTGTTTTTACGAAAACGACACTGTGTCAGTCCGACTCCAGGATTTGAACGCGAAACCTATTCTGCTGCAGCGGGGAGTCAGCCAAGGAGATGGTATTTCCCCAAAACTGTTCACCGCTGCACTGGAGGATTTTTTCAAGACTCTGGACTGAAGAAGGCAGACATCAACGACGAGTAAATCACTCACCTTCAGATTTCTGACGATTTAGTAGTCTTGGCTGAGACCATGGAAGACTTTAGTACGATGCTCAATGACCTCAGTAAAGCCTCCGAGCGAGTCGGTCTAAAGATGAACATGGATAAGACGAAAGATCACGTCAAATGCCCATGTAGTGCCAACTCCTATTACAATCGGACGCTTTACGCTCAGAGTTGTAGACGATTACAGACTGTCCAGTTTCAGTCCTGTTGGCTGGGTTTGACCAGTTTGTGTTACCAGTGATAACATAATATATGGCACCTGACATGTAGTCGCTCACTATGGGCCTCAATAGAAGGCTAGAAGTCACCCAAAGGGCAATGAAGATGGCTATGCTGGGAGTTTATATGCATGGTCGCATTAGAAATGAGGCTATCTGCAGCCGAACTAAGGTAACAGATATAGCCCTCCGATTTGCTAAACCAATGACGCAATTTGGAACCCCCATGCACTCCACTCCTAGAAAAAGTTATAAAACCGTTTGTACGAACGGTCTTAGGTAAAATGTATTGTTACTATTACTACCCTTTTCTCTATCCAACTCTTTTCGATCTAGGTATGGTTGGTTATAATATATACGTCTCTTGAAGCCCGTAGAAACTTCAATTTAGTGAAATATTATTTTAGACTACTAAGTGGGCTTGTAGTTAGTTTCTGTAGAACTAGGGACAATTCCTACCTACCTGCTAATCCCCAAAGAACGTTTTCAGTTGTGTTTTTGCCCTCCTACCACTGAGCAAGTTTTTTTTTTTTTTTTTTTATTGAGAAACAAAGTCTTAAAAAACACATAAGTAACTTAGCTATGGCTATGTGAGTAATGCTATAATAGACCTATATTTTCATAAATGTTTACAAAGTTACAAGTTATATTAAAAATTGGAAAATATGTTTAATATAAGACCAAATGTCATAAATATATATATATATATATATATATATATATATATATATGTGTTGCAAATACACTTATGACAGTTAAGTACATTTACAACTTAGGTACAACCATTATACAATGAAAAAAAAGAAAGAAAAAGTTAATGAAAAGGTTAAGGTAACTGCGTTTTAACCTTATTAGATTAAAGAAAAAACTAATCTTTTAAATATACTATATGAGTTGCCAAACAAATCTGCGTCCATACATTTTTCATTATACAGTTTACATTAATATTAAATAATCTGATTATTACGGCATAAACGGCACATGATAACTCTTTATACTATATCATAGCTTATTTTTACGATAAATAAACGTCAAATAAAGCTACTTATTAGCCAAATTTAATTTACCGGTAATTTACCGGTTAACCGGTTTTGCCTCCCTCAAGTCGGTAATTTACCGGTAATGAAATTTGCCCGGTAATTGCATTCCCTAGCTTACAACTATGATATGAACTTACGAGTATTTCTGATTATATTATTCGAATCGTGACTACATACACGGTTTACAATATCCTAAAACTTGTTTTGATTCGAATGTTTATCATTTTTTATTAGTTATAATAACTTCACTCTAAGCTAAGGTAGCCTAGTGATTAAGGCTTGCGGCTCATACCAATGAGTTTTTCGGAATATTTACCGTTAGCTTTTCGGTGAAGGAAAATATCGTGAGGAAATCTGTCTAATCCCAATAAGGTTTCCTCCAATCCCTCTGGATTGGAAGGTCAGATGACACGATGGCAGTCGCTTTCGTAAAACTAGTGCCTATGCCAAAACTTGGGATTAGGTGTCAAAACGGACACCGGGCTCCTACATAGGGCACAACTGGGAATAAAGCTAGGAAGACGATGACATAATAACTTCACTTCTGCTTTAAGTATAATTATAGTCTAATCTAGTGCTAGACTTATGTTATCAGTGATAAATTAAGACTATAAAATATTGGATATTAAACCCTACATAGGTATGTCGGGTAATAGATAACATATAGGTATATATACAAGTTAAATTACGGATTGACAAAGACATATTTAGTTAGGCCCGGTTGATGGCTATAAATATCCTGTTTTTGCCGATACTGTGAATGCTTGTGACACAAAAAAATTGATTCAAATTGAGTCTCGGGTATTAACGTAGGTAATTACCTACGTTAATACCCGAGACTAGGTAGCAAAAGGACACCAAGCTCCTTCTGAAGATTCAGCTAACATATTAACACTAAGTAAATAATACTTCTTATAGCTGAAAGCGTTCCACTTCTTGAAGTAAAAATCAAAATAAACTAGATTAGGTATTATACCGACGGAACTCACTCCTCATCTTAGCATTATTCCGGTAAATAGCATCGAAAAGGAGCTCAGAGTCGGTACAAAATTAAATGACCCCAATTGTAGGACAGTTGATATGCTCTTTAATATAGTTGACCCTCATGTTAAGGTCGCGCCGCATTTACATCGTTATTAGACGTTAATCTACTAGGAAATACACTTGCGAGCAAAAGTATCGAATAACTTTGCATTTTTTCATGTGCATCCAATATCTTTGTAATTCCCCACCCGAATCCGAAGTTTATGGTATCAATTAAAAGCTAATCATGTAGTGCATTGGAAAATGTACTGATTTAATAATATTCAAGGTCCAAAGGCTGAAAAAAACCCGAATAACGGAAAAAGCTTGAAAATGCTCTAAAAATAAACAAGGCAAACTTGGAATAAAAGGCTTATTTAACATACAATACGATTTATTATCATTAAATTAGTATCAGGTATTGCCCCCCTAGCCTTACTCCCTACCTCTAGCCCTGCTGATAGAGTTTAAGCGATTTTTAATAGACCTAATTAATTTTCTAACGTAGTCTTGAGGAATAGCCACCCTCTCCTCCAATTAGTATCAGGTATTGCCCCCTAGCCTTACTTTTTAATAGACCTAATTAATTTTCTAACGTAGTCTTGAGGAATAGCCCCCCCCCCCCCCCTCCCCTCTCCTCCAGCAAAGCTATCTTCAACTCGTAAACAGTGGCAGGGGCAAGATGTTAACTCCTGTCTGGTGACGATTTCGGCGAGATGTTGCAACAATGAAGCGGTTTTGTTAACAAGTACCTAAAGCAATAAATTTGAATACACGATGGTATGGTTTCTAACTTGATGGTCAGACGGTCGTTGAGTCGAACGCTGAGACCGGCGCTTATTCTTCCTGTGAAGGTTTACCAATGGGAACAAGAGTTACAAGCCAGGGCAAACTGACCTGAATATCTGTCGTGTAGGAAAGATCGCTCAAGAGCGATGCCAACTGGCCCCCGGAACAGGCACTCATGTAGACAGTTGTGAACATCTTAGCTCATCAGTCATCAGTAACAGAACCGATGGTACGGCAGTACAGACAGATGCAACTTGTAAGGCCGAAACGCACTAACTAATGCGAAAGGGTCCGCACAGAATACCGCGGCGGGACGCGGCGCGGGGCGGTATTCTGTGCGGACCTTTTCTTATTAGCTCGAACATTACAACCGGTACCGCCTCCGCACCGCGCCGCACCGCACCGCCACCGCTTTCGGTGCGTTTCGGCCTGTAAATCTGTACAACTGGTTCCCGGCGTGGGCGTGAGGTTAAGTTTAGACCGAGATGAACTAGAATTATGTAGTTTCCCAGGTTCTCAACCGGCACGCACGCGGAGTTAACTCAAGATAGAGCTGCGCGGGTCTGCAGAGTGCCCATGCAATGAGGAGAATGAGACCTCGGATCACGACCTCTGGGAATGTAGACTGTACGCGGAGGAGAGATCAGGGGGAATGTACAATTGTACATACTCGTAGGTGTTAATTTCATTGTATTAAATAGTGTTTTATGTTTTTACCTTTTAAGCATCATTCAGCAGCTATCAAAGACAGTATGTATCAATAACAAAACAAATAGAAGATGCAGGAAAAGAAAACCGCGGGCAAAAGCTTGTTTATAAACTTCCGGTTATTTTTCACATTTCCACTGCTTAATACTTACCATACGGTATAGTGATATGGGGCAATTCTACGGATGCCAAGCGAGTATTAATACTCCAAAAACGCGCTATTCGTTTATTGGCTGGAGTAAAACACAGACAGGGAGACTCAGAACGGTCCCGCGTCGCATGGCACTTTCATGTATGAACCCTCGAGTGATAGGCCCAACCTATTACGAACGACTACCCGCCGAGTTGCGAACGGAGTCATCTGACGAAACATACGAACGCCAACTGAGAATGTTTTTATTGAAAAACCCATTATAATCAGTAAAGGAATATATTAAGGACATTAAACATTAATAATATGACTGTTTTTGACATTGTAATTTATTATATATCGTTATTTGTATTTTTTTTATTTATAGGTAAATATTATCGTTTGTTATCTGACGATCTTTATGTAATAATAACTTAGTCATTTAATTATTATTGCTTAGAGATTAATCAGTTGTACTTAGGGAATGCAAACCGGTTAACCGGTTAGCCGGTTAACCGGTAAATTGACTAAATATGAGGCCGGTAAATAACCGGTAAATTAAAATCAAAACCGGTAATTTACCGGAACACAAGTTATTAGAAAAAATACTACATTTTACCGATTGTTAATGCTTCATCGTCATAATTATACCTCAATAACCCTCCTTTTATCATGTAAAAATGTCAATTGAATAAACTTGTTAGCGTTATGTTACCTCATGTTCACGTAGGATCAAATTAATGCACTCGTTTGTAGAAGCTTCTTAAAATATAAAATTAAACACGTTCCCGGTTCCGTTCTATAAAATATGAATAATGATCAGTTTGAATAAGTACAATAGACACGCCTTATTTAACATACTTTAGAGCTATACTCATCATCACAATCCAAAGAAATACCGTCTTACTGGGAGGAAGAAAGCCAAAGGCAAGGAACAGAGGTGGTGGTGCTTTTCTTCAAAAAGGGTGACAACACCCTGCTGAAGAGCTACAAACCCATCTGACTTCTGAGCCATGTCTATAAACTGTTTTCGAGAGTCATTACAAATCGTCTCGTACGCAGGCTAGATGACTTCAAGCCTCCCGGACAAGCCGGTACCCGGAGAGGTTTTAGCACCGTAGACCACATTCATACGCTCCATCAGGTTATACAGAAGACTGAGGTGTATAACCTGTCCCTCTGCTTAGCGTTTGCGAACCACGAGAAAGCCTTCGATTTGATTGAAACCTGGGCTGTACTAGTTTCTCCAGCGGTGCTAAGTTGACTACCGCTATATCGAAGTATTGAAGTGTTTTTACGAAAACGACACTGTGTCAGTCCGACTCCAGGATTTGAACGCGAAACCTATTCTGCTGCAGCGGGGAGTCAGCCAAGATTTCAGATTTCAGATTTCAGATTTTTATTGCGTTCATGTTGTAACAAAATAGGTCTTAAGGCTAGGTGTAGTTCTAACATGAGCTCTGTCGAGCATTGCAATATCTATAATTATTCTAAATACATATCAAACTTGAAATTAAATTTTTACAATAAATATTATTACAATTAAATTACCATTACCAAGGAGATGGTATTTCCCCAAAACTGTTCACCGCTGCACTGGAGGATTTTTTCAAGACTCTGGACTGAAGAAGGCAGACATCAACGACGAGTAAATCACTCACCTTCATATTTCTGACGATTTAGTAGTCTTGGCTGAGACCATGGAAGACTTTAGTACGATGCTCAATGACCTCAGTAAAGCCTCCGAGCGAGTCGGTCTAAAGATGAACATGGATAAGACGAAAGATCACGTCAAATGCCCATGTAGTGCCAACTCCTATTACAATCGGACGCTTTACGCTCAGAGTTGTAGACGATTACAGACTGTCCAGTTTCAGTCCTGTTGGCTGGGTTTGACCAGTTTGTGTTACCAGTGATAACATAATATATGGCACCTGACATGTAGTCGCTCACTATGGGCCTCAATAGAAGGCTAGAAGTCACCCAAAGGGCAATGAAGATGGCTATGCTGGGAGTTTATATGCATGGTCGCATTAGAAATGAGGCTATCTGCAGCCGAACTAAGGTAACAGATATAGCCCTCCGATTTGCTAAACCAATGACGCAATTTGGAACCCCCATGCACTCCACTCCTAGAAAAAGTTATAAAACCGTTTGTACGAACGGTCTTAGGTAAAATGTATTGTTACTATTACTACCCTTTTCTCTATCCAACTCTTTTCGATCTAGGTATGGTTGGTTATAATATATACGTCTCTTGAAGCCCGTAGAAACTTCAATTTAGTGAAATATTATTTTAGACTACTAAGTGGGCTTGTAGTTAGTTTCTGTAGAACTAGGGACAATTCCTACCTACCTGCTAATCCCCAAAGAACGTTTTCAGTTGTGTTTTTGCCCTCCTACCACTGAGCAAGTTTTTTTTTTTTTTTTTTTATTGAGAAACAAAGTCTTAAAAAACACATAAGTAACTTAGCTATGGCTATGTGAGTAATGCTATAATAGACCTATAGTTTCATAAATGTTTACAAAGTTACAAGTTATATTAAAAATTGGAAAATATGTTTAATATAAGACCAAATGTCATAAATATATATATATATATATATATATATATATATATATATATATATATATATATATATGTGTTGCAAATACACTTATGACAGTTAAGTACATTTACAACTTAGGTACAACCATTATACAATGAAAAAAAAGAAAGAAAAAGTTAATGAAAAGGTTAAGGTAACTGCGTTTTAACCTTATTAGATTAAAGAAAAAACTAATCTTTTAAATATACTATATGAGTTGCCAAACAAATCTGCGTCCATACATTTTTCATTATACAGTTTACATTAATATTAAATAATCTGATTATTACGGCATAAACGGCACATGATAACTCTTTATACTATATCATAGCTTATTTTTACGATAAATAAACGTCAAATAACGCTACTTATTAGCCAAATTTAATTTACCGGTAATTTACCGGTTAACCGGTTTTGCCTCCCTCAAGTCGGTAATTTACCGGTAATGAAATTTGCCCGGTAATTGCATTCCCTAGTTGTACTATTTATAACTCGACATTTTATTACAATTCAATATTTTATTTGACGATCATAATATAAATTCATATATGTTAAGCTAGTTTTAATTTAAATAAAAAATCTGAATCTAAACAGGAAACAAATCATACATGTCTTTCGTTAACATTAAATCGTCAAATAAGGTTAGTGCCCATAATTCAACAATGTAGTATTGCGTGGTTTTGATAACATTAAACTAAATCGGTCATGTCAGAGTAATAGACTTAAAACTAGTTAGCTACGATGGTTCGTCATCTAACGTGTTTTTAGATTAGTCCACAGTGGCAGTGCAACCACAGTTCTTTGTTGTTGAGTGGTTGAGAACTGGCTGCGGGCGCTCACGTGCATTCCTATACACGTGCGGTTGGATAGAGTCTCCGAGGTGCGATTGTGAGGCCGCGGTGCAAGACATTGAGCATATCATCAAGACCTGCACGCTCAGTAAATACGACGGTAATCCGGCAGACTTGTTCACCCTCGACAGTGACGTAATAATCCTATGGACGCAAAATTTGAAAATTCTTTTATAGTATACGACTGATTAAATGCTATACGATTAAATAAATAACCACATTTCTCTATAATTTCATAGCTTGAAAACGGCTACAGGCTAAAAACGTTCTTATTACAAAGTATTTTGGTTTTTCATTGGCGTCAGTACACTACTATAAACCCGTTAGGTGTGTATTTTAAATGCTATGCAAGAACACCGTTACGGTATACTTAGCGATGTTTTAGTGATGACATTGTGAATTGTTTGTGATTTGCATATCTAAAGCATAAAATCCAAAATATAAAACAAACTAACTCATATTTCACGTAATGCTCTACTACTACAGCAATTATACATTTAGTTTTAATTTTCGTATTTAAAAAAACCGAGATAAACCTTCACATTTTCTAGAAATATTAGTTTAGAGGTTTTTTGCATTTTTCTCGAAACTACAATTTGTGGGTTAGTCCGGTTTTAGTTAGCAGTTAGTAGCAGGCAGCAATCACATCGACTAGTTACCTAATTGACCAGTTAATATATCCAATTTCAATCATTTCGATTGTCAGTGTGTGGCTACGGTGAGGCGGGCCGTGCGCTTATTATTTGTCAACGACATGGTACAAAAAAACCTTAACAATCAATATGGCACGACGGAGAAGTGGTTTTGTTTCGTGATACCATCCCATATTTTCCGCTCAACTACATGTAATTATTTGACTCTCCTGGAAGAACACACCTAAATAAATCAATAAAACATGTTGTTTATTTAATTGATGAAATTTGGATAATACCTATTTAGTTGTCTTTTATAAGCTTGTATACCTGTTATGTCCTACCTACCTGTTATAGGTTGTTGTGGTTATAGTGTTGGCTTAATTTCTAATCTTATCTGATTGGAAATACAATAGGCTATCCAAAACTAACTAATACAATTTTCTAGGTAAGTACTACTTATAGTAAAATGTTTGTAAGACTTCATAATCATAGGAAAATATACCTACCGACAGTTTGTTTCGAGGTTTTTTCTTGAACTCCTCTTTTAAAAATGCTAGTAGATTATGATTTCTTGCTGTTGTTTTGTTGCCATTGTGGTCTACGTGTTCCTTTATTTATATAATTTGTAATTTAAATGTTCGGTTCGGTTCACATTGTGTACAGTTTTGCGAGCCACATTCGTGCTCATCAGAGAAAATTGTAAGGGTCGCCGTGTCGGATACGACAAGGAAGACTATATAAGTTGCAATTTACATAGAAAAGGCATTCGATTAAATATTTCACATATACATCAAATACGCTTGATGTTGTTTGTGTCTTTACTAGATGGACTCTTCGGAAGACCAGCGCTGGCATAAATTTCCCATCATTTTGAGTTAGGCCCATTCCGTGACACGTTCAATTACGTTTTTATTACAAGCTTTATATTAACTTGCACTGTTCGTATGTAAGTATGTAAATATGTAAGTATGTAAGTTGTCCGTCAAAATTTGCAATCCATTTTTCAGTCACTTCCCGTTATCCAATTGAGCTGAAATTTTGCAAGCATATGTATATCGCATGACAATGCAATATTATGATGACTTAGAGCTGATCTGATGCTGGAGCTGAAAGGTGGCCATATGAACTCCGCAATAAAACGATACAACCCCATCGAGTTTGGGCTCGTCAGAATCGTCTTAATGAGTAGTTGATGATAGTATGCAGAAAAGTACAGTTGGCAGTAAAAGCTTGTACCAAAAATGAAATTTTTGACAGTTACGTATTTCCTTTGTCCTTTGTTCATGTATTATAAACGTTTTTCACAAATACATGATTAACAATGATTATTGTTAATGATATTGGTAAACGGCATCAATAATTTAAATATTACCTACTCAGCTAAACGCGCAAACTATTAACTCAAGCATCGATTTGGTGGAAAAGATTTGGACTAAGTAGTTTCTATTCCGTACCTGTAAAATATGCAGATGCTGATCAGATAAAGCCAGAAACACACAGTTTGCACATTATGCGGTTTAAGTAAGTAAATATTTGCAGACAGTCTCACGGCTCCTACACAATGGCCGATCATGCCCATCATGCCAGGCGTGCTTCTGCGCATGCATCATGCATAGCGCAGTATAGGGTACGCAGTTATGCATTGTAATGCGATGGAAGAAGAAGATGGAATTTATTCTGAACATGTCTAGGGGTTATACTCCTCAAGTGGCGACCACGAAAGTTCTCGAGTGGCGTCCACGTACCGGAAGGCGCGGCGTGGGTAGGCGGACTGATGACCTGGTAAAGGTCGCGGGAGTCCGCTGGATGCGGGTGGCGCAGGACGGTCATTGTGGACACAGGATGGCCATACGCGCCTGTACAATAGGAAAAGCAAAATGGCTTATAACATATTTTTTTCCCTGGTCAGTATTCTATGGGCACTAGGAGATGCCCGTATCCGATTGAGCTGAAATTCAGCGTGATTATGTAAATTCGGCGACAGTGTAATATTATCGCACTACTGACCTGGTGATGGAGACGGGAGATAGCAATAGCAGCTCCAAAACTACACAAGATAAACCCGTTGTGTTTTAGCCCATTGGAGCGGTTCTCATGGAGTAGTTGATGACGACAATAAAAGCTTGTACTTATCAAAAATGACATTGACAGAAACTTATTAGTCTTATTATCCTTTGGAGCAACATTATAATACACATTCACTACTAGTCTAGATCTTGTACCGCTACGTCATATTCCGTAGCGGCTTGAATTCCATATGTAGCGAAAATCGCCCGTGAATGAGTGCTTGCGTTTATGATCGCTTTATGCCCTGGGATGGAATCGGTATGCGGAAGTTTCTACTTTACCGAGAGCTTACTGATATTGTCCAGTTATCCTTACTTGTCGGTATACTATCGTCTATCTGTCTTACATTTGGGTGCATAACTACTACCGTATTATATTGCGAAATTAGCGCGGTATGTATAGTACCGTACCGCCCTGATTTCGTGCATCAAGAAGCACTCATTTAAAATAAATGTAGGTGCCCTGTAAAGAATCTGTACCGACTTGACTAACAGTTATCACAGACAGCTTACTGAAACAGCACAAATGTGTACGTAGCCTTGCAAATGCAAAACCCATTCAAAAAAACTGGTAGGTACTCGTACCTAAGCTACTCACACTGTCCATAGAAATCCTGTACAAATAGTAGATACACGTTTCCACTGCTCTTGTGTATGATTCCTAAATGAATCACTGATTACTATTATTAACCGTCAAAGGTGTACACCCATCCTTACATCAAATAAAAAAACCGGCCAAGTGCGAGTCGGACTCGCGCACGAAGGGTTCCGTACCATTATCTATAAAAAAACTATTTTATTTTGTGTTTTTAGTATTTGTTGTTATAGCGGCAACAGAAATACATCAAGCGTGAAACTTTCAGCTTGAACTATCACGGTATCAGTGAGATACAGCCTGGTGACATACAGACGGACGGACGGACGGACGGACGGACAGCGGAGTCTTAGTAATAGGGTCCCGTTTTACTCTTTGAGTACGGAACCCTAAAAATGGAAGGTTATTCGTTTCGGGGCCTAATAGCGCATGCGAAATCGGAATATTTTAATGCACTACTGCACATTAGCAACAGACAGCAAAATTAATTTCCTGCCGTCTTTATAAAGCGATAAATCAATTGTGACACACTCGACACATTCTAGACAGTTATGAATTCTACACATTTTTTTGAATTGGAACCTCGTACAATACCAAAAGAAACTCCGAACGGACTCTTTACTTGGCCAAGAGGGTTTCCTTCGAGCTCTTAATGGCAGCAAATTTACAGCGTAAAAAACGGCATTACATCAACTACTCATTGAGACGATTCTAACGAGCCCAAACTCGATGGGGTTGTGTCGTTTTATTGCGGAGTTCCTATGGCCACCTTCCAGCTCCAGCATCAGATCAGCTCCAAGACATCATAATATTGAATTGCCATGCGCATGCTTGCAAAATTTCAGCGCAATCGGATAACGGGAAGTGACTGGAAAATGGATTGCAAATTTTGACGGACAACTTACTTACATACATATTTACATAAGTACATACGAACAGTACCCTTATTGTGAGATACAATCGTAACCTAACGTTACGTAACTAATACGAGATCGAATAAACGCGCTTTTTATAGATTTGGATCGCGCTACGGTATTCTTCGATTAACTTGTAACTCACACTGCCGTTGGACTACGAAACCAACTGCAAAACGTTAGGCACTTTGCGTTTAGTTTTCGATGCGTAATTTAACGTTCGATTCGTACTACCAATCGGTAGTGTGAGACATTTCGAATCGAAGAATACCGTCGCGACTGTAGTTTACTATTTCACTTGCAAAATGGCCCGTGATATCGTATTATTCCGTCAAGAGTTACCGTAGATCCGATCGAAATTTATCTCAAACTAGCTGTTGCCCGCGACTTCGTCCGCGTAGAACTTTTTATCGTCTTAGAAAATGATTTCTCTCAATACAAAATTTGAAACCTCTTTTAGGGGATAATTAAAAAAAAAGTTGATGTTCATTTTCTAGTTTGTGAACAAACAGTCTAAAACCAAAGTTAAAAATCTCATACTATAAAAATGCCTTGAAATACTCAAACTTTGAACCAATTTTAACACTCTTAGGGGATGAATTTGGAAAAACTCTGAAATCAGTTTTGTAGTATTTTAACGTACATAATAAGACCGAAATTAAAAATCTCTTACTCACACTTTAAAATTTTATTGCTCGCCATTTAAAATTTGAACCCCCTTTTAAACCCCCTTAGAGGTTGAATTTTTCTAATCGCTGAAAGAACTTTTTTCGTAAACTTTTAAGTCTCTAGCTCAAAAAAAGTGTTGCCCATACAAAGCTTTCTTAACCTTCTTAGGTGTGGAATTTTCTAAAACTCTGAAAGTACTTTATTATTAATTTTAATAAGTAACATTTTGAATAGTTTTAAGTCTAGTAAAAAAAAAAGTTTTTCCCACACAACACTGGCTACCCTTCTTAAGGATCTTAAGGATCCCCTTAGGGATGGAGTTTTCTAAAACGCTGAAAGTTCTTTTTTAGTATTTTAATAAGTAATCTTTTTGCAAAGTTTTAAGTCTAACTCAAAAAAAAGTGTTGCCCATGCAAAGCAAAAGCCCTCCTTTTTAACCCTATTAGGGGTGGAATTTTATAAAACGATTTGTGTTCTTTTTTTGTATTTTAATAAGTAATCTTTCTACAAAGTTTCAAGTCTCTAACTCAAAAACATAAACTTTCCCTGATAAAAACTTTGCACCCCTTTTTATCCCCCTTAGGGATAGATTTTTTCAAAACGCTGAAAGTCTTTTTTTTTTGTATTTTTATAAGTAATCTTTCTACAAAGTTTTAAGTGTCTAGCTCAGAAAAAGTGTTCCCCATACAAACCTTGCACCCTTTTTTAACCCCCTTAGGGAATGATTTTTGTAAAATGTAGTATTTTTCATTTTCTAATAAGTAATTTTTCGTCAAAATTTTAAGACTATTAAAAAAAAATATGTTTTTCCCATACAAACTTTGCACCCTATTTTACCCCCTTAGGGGTGAAATTTTCCAAAACGCTGAAAGTACTTTCTTTGTATTTAAATAATCTTTCTACAAAGTTTTAGGACTCTAGCTAAAAAAAATAATTTCCCACATACAAACTTTGCACCCCTATTTTAGCCCCCTATTTTTAGGGGTAGAATTTTCTCAAACGCTGAAAGTACTTAATTTGTATTCTGATGACTAATCTTTCTACAAAGTTTTAAGTCTCTATTTAAAAAAAATATTGTTTCCCCCATACAAAATTTGCACCCCTATTTTACCCCCTTAGGGGTAGATTTTTTTAAAACACTGAATCAAGGTACTTTATTTGTATTCTAATTAATAATTTCTCTACAAAGTTTTAAGTCTCTATTTAAAAAAAAGTAGTTTTTCCCATACAAATTTTGCACTCTATTTTACCCCTTTAGGGGTAGAATTTTTTAAAACCCTGAAAGTTCTTTATTTGTATTCTAATGACTGATCTTTCTACAAAGTTTTAAGTCTCTATTTAAAAAAAAAATGTTTCCCCCATACAAACCTTGCACCCCTATTTTACCCCCGTAGGGGTGAAATTTTCCAAAACGCTGAAAGTGTTTCATTTGTATTCTAATAACTAATTTTTCTACAACGTTTAAGTCTATAGCTAAAAAAAAAAAGGTTCTCCCATACAAACTTTGCACCCCCATTTTACCCCCTTAGGGGTAGAATTTTCAAAAATCCCTTTTTATCCCTAGCCCACCCTAGTCCCTTAGTAGTTTCGGCTGTGCGTTGATGAGTGAGTGAGTGAGTGATTGAGTGAATAAGTCAGTCAGGACATAGGCATTTATTATGTATAAATAGATAGAAGATAATGAAACTTCCATTCAAATATCTCAAAAAATTATGAAGCTACATCCGTTTTAATGTCGCTTGTTAGAGTGAGAAAACGATGAGGGACTGTGACGTCAATATACTCGAGCGTCATAGTAAAAAACAATCGTTTCATATGAAGGTGCGTTTTGCGGAAAAGGGACAGAACATACCCCCTCTTAAAACTTTGGACTCTTATAACTTAATCATTACCTATATAACCTCTTGCTTTGTTTTTTTCTCCATTTGACTATATTTATTTTAAATTCTTTTTCGAGAAAATACATTATGATTATTTACCATATTTTCGATTCCTGAGCTATAACCACGAACTTCGGAATTCGAAAACATTCGGGTATCTCTATCTCTATCGCACTAACCATACTCGAGTGACAGGGATGCAAATATATGAACATTGAGTATCGGTTTTCGTGGTAGCGCCGCAGGTACTTTGGCTGAATGCGCCGAGCGCGTGCCATTGTCATTCAAAAAAAACAAATTCGTGTTAATTATATTGTTCAAATTTGTTGATTTCATTTATTGAAATTACGACATAAAACGACATTTGCGCATATAAGTTCTCATATCAGAATCGAATATTTTTTTATGGTTTATATTTTAGCATTTGTCTCGTAAAGGTCTATCGTAGACGGGATTTAAATTATTAATAAGTGAAAGGCAAAGCAATTCCGCCATTGTGACGAAAATTTGACGGTTCTTATAGCTGACAGTTGGAGCAGCGTTTGATTTCAATAAAAATAAATGAAAAATTAAATGAACTCGTATATTTCGGAAAATTAATTAACTGTCGCAGTCGGATAAAAACTATCCTAAGTTGCAGCTAGAATAATAATGTACCTATATAAAATGTTTCATATTTTTCCGTTCATGGGATGCTGAGAACATTCGAACCGCGCAAAGCTTAGTTTCAAACTGGCTGATTCTTTTTTTAATTTAGAGATTTATTATAAGTGGAGATTAAAGAACTTATAAAAATAAGGGTTTTGAATTGACAACATATATCCGCAAAATTCGGATTGTCGCGTATTTTGTATTTAAAAATGCAAATAAATGGCCCCCGCGCCGCCATATTGTATCGACAGTCGACACTGTCGACGTCGCGATGCGCGTATTCTGTAATGTCATAACCGACAAACATTTAAATTAAAACGATAAATGCTAGTGATATAAGGTTGAATATTGGAAAATCGTGAACGAACGTGAAGTCGATCGCGAATTAAGTAATGTATAAGTGCCTCACGTTACAGTTTGGGTTTTTAGTTCTATGAGTGACCACCAGGGGCGGTGTATAGACTTTTCATACTAAATCTTGACGATAGGCGGTAGCGTCGATAGTAGACGCGACTCACTTCAATCCCACACTAAGGGTGCAGTGCAAGTTAATATAAAGCTTGTAATAAAAATGTCGCACTCCCAACAACCTAATTTATGTGGAATATTTTTTACTTTGTGCGGTGTTAGGATTAAATAAATAATGAAACTGTTTAATCTGCAGCTTCCATGCAACCCTCGAATTGACCCTTAAATAAAATGCAAACAAGAGTTCTGTTACAAGGACGCGAGATGCTAATTCCTGTGGTAACACGCTAGGTCCAGGATGCGCTCTGCCGTCACGCCGCATATAAAAACATGAACCGGCGATGCTAAGGCACACTTCGTCTGACGAACAAAATGAACACCTACGTTGCTGTGAGTATTTGAATCTATTATTTTTTAAACGTAATATTTTTAATAGTACCTATTAAGCTACGGTAGCCTAGTGGTTCAGGCACGCGGCTGTCAAGCGGCGGTCGTGGGTTCGAATCCCGGCTCGTACCAATGAGTTTTTCGGAACTTATGTACGGAATATTTATCGTTAGCTTTTCGGTGAAGGAAAACATCTTGAGGAAGCCGGTCTAATCCCAATAAGGTCTAGTTTTCCCTCTGGGTTGGAAGGTCAGATGGCAGTCGCTTTCGTAAAACTAGTGCCTATGCCAAATCTTGGGATTAGGTGTCAAAGCGGACCCCGGGCTCCTTTAGGGGCACAACCGGGAATAACGCTAGGACGTTGACGATGATGATTTATATTAGTACCTTATACTTGTTATTTACTTATTTATTTATTACTAGCTGTTGCCCGCGACTTCGTCCGCGTATAACATGTTATCGTCTAAATGTTTGTTGAAGGAATGAATTAAAAAAAAAAAACATTGAAATTAATTTTCTACCTAGACTTTTAGAAAACAATCTAAAACCGAAGTTACAAATCTCTTACTTTCAAAATCTCTTGCTCTCTATACAAACTAAGAACCCTCTCTGAACCCTCATAGTAAACAGTCTGAAACCGTAGTTACAAATTTCTTACTTTAAAAATGTCTTGCTCTCTATACAAAGTTCGAACCCCCTTTTAACCTTCTTAGGCGATGAATTAAAAAAACGCTGAAATAAGTTTTGTAGTCTAAACAGGCTAAGATCGCAGTTACAAATATCATACTTTAAAATTTTCTTGCTCTCCATACAAACTTTGAACGCTTTTCAGGGAAAAATTAAAAATAAAACACTCGGTTTTTTTATTGTAATAGGTAAGTATTTTTTCTACTACCTATCTAGTCTCTAGCTAAAAAAAAGTGTTTCCCATACGAACCTTGCACCCCTTTTTAACCCCTTAACGGTGAAATTTTCCAAAACGCTGGCAGTAGGTATTTTTTTGTATTTTAATAAGTAGGTACTCAATCTTTCTACAGAGTTTTAAGTTTCTACCTAAAAAAAATGTTTCCTACACAAACATTGCACCTCTTTATCCCCCTCTTAGCGGGTGGAAATTTTCAAACCACTGAACGTAATTTACCTATATATTTGTATTCTAATAAATAATCTTTCTACACAATTTCAAGACTCAAGCTCAAAAAAAAGGTTTCCTCCATACAAATTTTCACCTGTTTTAATCACCCTTAGGGGTGGAATTTTCCAAAACGCTGAAAGTTCTTTATTTGTATTGTGATAAGTAATCTTTCAGCAAAGGTTTGTCGCTTGCGATCTTTTTAAAAAGGTTTGAGATTCTAGCTCAAAAAAATCCCCTTTACCAACATTGTACCCCTTTTTCATACCCTTAGGGATGGAATTTTCTTAAACGCTGTTTTTTTTATTTGTATTGTAATAAGTAATATTTCTACAAACTTTTAAGCTTCTATCTCAAAAAGAAGTTTCGCTCATACAAACTTTGCAACCCTTTTTAACCCCCTAAGAGGCTGAATTTTCCAAAACGCTGGCAGTACTTTATTTGTATTCTAATAAGTAAGCTTTCTACAACGTATTGAGTCTCTTGCTAAAATAATAAAGTTTCCCCCATACAAAATTTGCACCCCTTGTTTACCCCCTTAGGGGCAGAATTTTCCTAAACGTTGAAAGTATTTTATTCGTATTCTAATAAGTAATATTTATACAAAATTTTAAGTCTCTAGCTATAAAAAATAAAGTTTCCCCCATACAAACTTTGCACCCCTATTTGACCCCTTTAGGGGTAGAATTTCCAAAAATCTCTTCTTATCCGTTGCCTACGTTGTAAAAGGTGGTTCTGGTGTAAATTTCAACTCTCTAGCCCCAGTAGTTTCGGCTGTGCGTTGATGAGTGAGTGGGTGAGTCAGTCAGGGCATTTATATGTAGGTATAGATAAATAGAAGATGACGAAAATCCCATTCAAATATCTCAAAACCGTTTTAATGTCGCTTGTTAGAGTGAGAAAACGATCGGGGACTGTGACGTCAAGATCCTCGAGCGTCATAGTAAAAAACAATCGTTTCATTTGAAGGTGCGTTTTGTGAAAAAGGGACAGGGGGCCGATTTTTGACTTTCGAGCGCTCGAAAATTAAATAAAAATAAATACGATTTTTGTGTAAAATTGCAGGCAGTAACTTTCGACCGATAGAATTGAATACGAGTGGTCAATATCACTCGCTTTTCAATTTTCTATCGCTATTTCAAAAGAGCATTTCGTAATTTTTGTCAGTTTTCGAGTGAAAGATTCGAGCGCTCGAAAGTCAAAAATCGGTCCCCAGAACATAACACTTTGGAACTTAGTGATTACCTATACATATACCTAACCTCTTGCGTTGATTTTTTCTCTATTATCCTTTTTTCGAGAAAAATACATTATGATTATTTTATTTAGTGTCTACCTACAGCCGGGTCCGCTGCACCAATGTTTTCCATGTTTTTAAACATCTAACATGTTTTCAGTCAGGTTCGGCAAACAAAAAGGGTTTTTGTTTTGATTGGCATAACATGTTTGACGTTTAAAAACCACGAAAACATAGCGCAGCGGACGTGGCTTACGGGGTGTAGTTTCGATTCCTGATCTATAACCACGAACTTCGGAATTCGAAAATATTCGGGTATCTCTTTCTCTATCGCACTAACAATACTCGAGTGACAGGGATGCAGTTATACGAACTTCGAGTGTCGGTTTTCGTGGTAGCGCCGTAGGCACTTTGGCAGATTGCGCAAAGAACGCGTGCCATTGCCATTCAAAAAAAACAAATTCGTGTTAATTATATTGTTCAAATTTGTTAATACATTTTTTGAAATTACGCCATAATGCGACATTTGCGCATATAAGTTCTCATATCACAATCGAATATTTTTTTATGGTTTAACTTTTGGCATGTGTATCGTAAAGGTCTATCATAGACTGGATTTAAATTATTAATAAGTGAAAGGCAAAGCAATTCCGCCATTTTGACGAAAATTTGACGTTTCTTATAATTGACAGTTGGAGCAACGTTTGATTTTAATAAAAAAAATGAAAAATTAAATGAAGTCGTATATTTCGGAAAATTAATTAATTGTCGCAGTCAGATAAAAACTATCCTAAGTTGCAGCTAGAATAATAATGTACCTATATAAAATGTTTCATATTTTTCCGTTCATGGGATGCCGAGAACATTCGTACCGCGCAAAGCTTAGTTTCAAACTGGCTGCTTCTTTTTTTAATTTAGAGATTTATTATAAGTGGAGATTAAGGCTCCTGTCAGTTTTCTGTCATTCACAACGGTTACACGATCATTCTCTCATCAGTCTGATCAGAATGATGGACTGAACTGACGCCAGAATGAGCGTGTAACCGATGTTTAAGGGTGAGTTCCCACCACAGCTTGAATGAGCGTGTAACCGATGTCTAAGGGTGAGTTCCCACCACTGCTTGAATGAGCGTGTAACCGATGTTTAAGAGTGAGTTCCCACCACAGCTTGAATGAGCGTGTAACCGATGTCTAAGGGTGAGTTCCCACCACAGCTTGAATGAGCGTGTAACCGATGTCTAAGGGTGAGTTCCCACCACAGCTTGAATGAGCGTGTAACCGATGTCTAAGGGTGAGTTCCCACCAAAGGTAGCGAGGCGGTGAGCGAGGAATAAATGGACCAATAGGAAGCGATGCACGAGCTACTACTATAAGTACTCACTCTAAAACAGCCCGGGATCAGCTTTGGCACCTATTCCCAAGTACATCAGCGACTATATTGTGTTCAAACATTTTTTTCAAATTGCAAATGCTTTTCAGTATCATCATATCCATTATAACCGTTATTTTTCCAGCCAATATTATTTATTACGTTTGGACAAGCTTGATTGCCTTCACTTCAAATATTGAAAAATATTACGTTTGACATTCCAATCAGAATGCTTGTTTTTCAATCATTCAGAACTGTGTACTTTTTCCACGTATCTGTACGACCACAGAATAAGTGCGACTAACAAATTGTTGCAAAACGTGTTCAATGCCGTTAAAATAATTAACTAACTCGCTTTGAAATTTAAGGTTTAGTAAAGATTTATAACTATCTGTTGAATTTTGTCGGGGTCGCAAATCCATAGGCAGAGGATATCCCTTTTGTTTTATTTATAGTTATGTCACGAGACGAATAGGAAGGAAGTGAGTTACTAGGTGACGGGCGATAGAGAAGTTTGGAAGAAAAATACATATTCTACCCCAAGTAAATGGAATAAGGACAAGCAAATAACAGTCTGATTGTGAATCGTAGAGACATGAAAGTCTTTGACCGGCGGGGTTGGTGATATTTTGCTAGATTAGGTATGGATTGAATTGCCAGAAAACAATTTCTCCCTCTGTCAAGATACCTAGTGAATACCTAATAGTTTTTTGCATCAATAGTAAGTAATTATGATTTCTGATAATAACAATTAAGTAGGTAGGTCATCTTATTATAAATACTGGGTCACACTTCTATGTCTTTCGTGTGATGGATGATGATATGTTACTCGAGTTGTGAGCACAATTTTATTCTTATTATTACATTACATTACCAATAATGCTAATGATGAAGTACTATATTTTTTTTTTAAACTACGACATTCAGGCCATGTTTGTAATTTTTTCTACTCCTGTACCGTTATCTGTCATTTATATAGGCTGTAGCTCAAATACAATGACACCACTAATAAGTCGTCGAAACACTCTTTGCTCTATGGCCCAAAAACGAACTATTTAGCGTACTTTTTTGGTTCATACATTTTTCATAAAAGCACTGTTCAACTTTTTTTTAATCGGCCGCTATATTGCAGTGGTGCCAACTTCATAAACAAATATTTCGAAATAAAAGTATTTATTTACGATTTAACATTTGTATATTATCAATTATTTACTACAATAATAATAAATCATCATCTATTGTGTGTTAAATTACATGTTTTATAAATTCTTGGTATTATTTATAAAAATAAACAGTTCGAATTCGGTCCGGGTCCGGATTCGGTTTGGTTCTGATGGCAAGTGCAAACAAATTAAAAACAAAACAAACCATAAGCAATAGCTGTCACATTTCCGATTTCCCACCAAAATACAGTTCAAAATGAAAAGACGAAAGATGATAAACTATTAGTCCTAACCTATTAAGATTTTATTCGTGTTTGTGAAGGCAAAAGTGTACTTACGCTCCTTTTAAAATGGTCGAAATAATAACTGCACTCCTGAAGAAATTGTGTGAGTAGCAAAATTACGAATAGAAAACTTGCTTGTAGTCTGCTATTTATTTAAAATTTGTCGTAGAAAAAGTATTGTATGCAACGGTGTATAACTGGTCTAAAAACGCTCGTGGCGTCTTTAATTGCGATGCTCGCCAAGGCTCGCATCGCAACCCACGCCACTCGCGTTTTAAGACCCTTCTTATAAAACAGTTGCATAAAATACTATTTTTAATGGAACAAGCTACACCAGATGATTGTTTTTGAAACGCTAATTGGTGCTCTTAAATGAGCAGATAAGTTTAAAATATTATATTCTTTGATATTGAGACGATCACTTTAGCCTAGTTGGTAGTGACCCTGCCTAGTGCCTGCCTACGAAGCAAGAGGTCCTGGGTTCGAATCCCGGTAAGGGCATTTATTTGTGTGATGAGCACGAATATTTGTTCCTGAGTCATGGATGTTTTCTATGTATTTAAGTATTTATTTCTCTATATTAGTATCTTCGTCTAGTAACCATAGTACAAGCTTTGCTTAGTTTGAGACCAGGTTGATTTGTGTAAAATTGTCCGCAAAAAAAAAAATATATATATATTTTATTTATATTTCATTAACAATCTGAATCGGTTCTATCGAAAAAAAAGGTTATTAATTTATTATTTAAACTCTGAACGTCTGATATTCCGCTGTTATTAATAAATGTTAAAAAGAATATTTACAATTCACTTACATGAGAATTAAAGTATAACATTAAACTAACAAAAAGGACCGCCCCGGATCGTTGGTGGCCCAAAAGTTCCCATCACACTGGCAGCTTTGCCACGCTGGATGGCCAACGAAGTCTGTTGAGCCAGGAACGATCCGGAACGAGGATCGCAGCCCCTATCCCTAAGCCGGCGACCCAAACTCCGCATGAAGTCTTTGGCCTCCGTACCCCACGGTCCCGCAGTCTCCACCGCCACTGGCACAAAGTCGTACATTGGCTCCAAGGCAGAGTACTTACTACGCTGTTATTAATTTGTTTTTACAATATGAACTTTTATTAAAAATTCGCAATTTAGACCGGGAGCTGGCATTAAGAGCACATATTGACCTAACAATGACCTAACGTTAGTGATCCAGACATTTTAGTGACTAAGTCGTCTTAATGTTGTAGTTATTCTTATGGTTTTGTATCTGTTGCAGTTGACTTGCCTGCTGGCCGTGGTTGGCCTGACCCATGGCAGTGCCATCGGACTTGGTAGTGGCGGTGAGTAAATACTTTACCTAAAACTCCACGTCCACGCACCTTTTTAGGGTTCCGTACTCAAAGAGTAAAACGGGACCCTATTACTAAGACTTCGCTGTCCGTCCGTCCGTCCGTCCGTCTGTCTGTCACCAGGCTGTATCTCAAGAACCGTGATAGCTAGGGAGTTGAAATTTTCACAGATTATGTATTTCTGTTGCCGCTATATTTGCCGCTTTTGCCGTTATCCCATACAACAAATATGATTTTTTTGCCGTTTTTATAGATAATGGTACGGAACCCTGCGTGCGCAAGTCCAACTCGCGCTTGGCCGGTTTTATTTTATCTCTTTATGCAGGGGTTAAAAATATACATAGATGAGTACATATAGTTAGAATTGACCGCTTAATTTCAGTCCTCGCCTGCGCGGCGCGCGGGTGTCGGGGTAGTACGATAACGGGGCGCGGTGACGGCCTGGCCACGGACACGCGTGGCGGCGGCAGCGGCAGCGGTTTTTCTAATTCATTGCGTGTGATCCCTACTAACTGCAGTGCGTTGCGCGTCTCGACCGCGCAATGAACAGATAAAACGCTTGCCGCGCCGCAATTCACGCAATGTCGTGGCCGGGCCCGTTTATTCTTTACGCGCTCCTGCGCCTCACTCCTCACTCCACCCGTCACGCCTAACGAAACTAGACCTCTACCTACGCCAAGTTACTACGAATCGCGGCGTCAAGATATATTTGTGGGTGAGCGTTGAGGTGAACTTAAAATAAGTTACAGGCGCAGGCGAGGACCTCAGTCCAACTCATTGAGCGGTCTAGTGGGCGCCGATTATTTCATAATATCAGCCGAATGACGTCCACTACCTGGAAATTAAACAGGCCTCCCTCAAAGAGCACCCCAATTACTGTTTCGGCGCCACCCGCATCCACTCTCGCGACTTCTGCTTAGCTGATTATTTAGCTGTACATTACAAAGATCCAAACACACATACACTGATCTTTTTAGTAGCTGGGCAGACTCACTGTTTAATTAATTATTCATAAATGTAAATACATTCTGACTTATTAAGCGTGCATCAATGTTAGCATATTACTAATGCGCATAAAGCATATGGGGTCAATCGTGCAAAAAAAAAATTAGTTAGTAAATTTGGACTATAAGTAGCTGGTCTCTCTCACATTGCTCTCTGTTGTTACATTATTATTTGTCCAATAGAGATAAGGCAACATAACCAATTAATAGTAAAATTATACCGAATCCCATTAAAATAATTCGCGCCTCCCTTAACACTTATTTCTTTTTTTTCAGCCTGGGGCGGTCTGGGCTGGGGAGGATATGGCGGTTTAGGTGGTTTAGGATATGGAGCCTCCATCATCAGCGTGCCATACGTGGCCCCCGCAGTGTCTACCGCCAACCTCGTCAAGGCAGCCCCCATCCCTGTCGTCAAAACTGTCGTTGCCCCCGTCATCAGCAGCGGCTATGGTTATGGCGGCTATGGTTTGGGCGGCTATGGTTTGGGCGGCTATGGTTTGGGAGGCTATGGCTTGGGAGGCTATGGTTTGGGAGGCTATGGTTTGGGAGGCCTCGGCAAAGGCGTCTGGGGTGGCTATGGAAAAGGCTGGGGACATTAAATGACGACGAAGTGTTACTTACTTTCTTTCTTCGCCGCCACACTTTATTAAAGCATTCACTCCTTTAACTGGCTATTTCATTTTCTCAGTATTCTTGTAAGTGTCTCATGCCCTTCTTTTACCAACTTTTCTACTTTCACCAATAGACAATGACAATATATCGTACAGCCGCCATCATAATACAACAGAGCGAACAAGGTGCTCCGGGCATTCCTACGTATAGACTTACCTTACTTTTTATGGGCGCTCAATATTTTTTTATTACGATAAAATCTACAAAAAAAAAATACAATGAAGAATGTAGCAAAATGTTCTAGCAATTTTCTTAATATCGAAATTAAAAAGCAGCCTTTCTAAAAATTATCTTCATAGACAAACCAAATATTTTTCCTGCTTCCTTCAAAAGAATAGACTTATGCCCGTCCTTACTTTTAATCAAGAAAAACATTTCGTTTTCCTTTCACTCGCGTGTATATCGCGAAATGTAACTGATGGAAAAACTATCTTGCTACATGGGCATACGGTTTAAAATAAATCAATGTTGAATACGTATACGAGGTTTTTGAACATTTCTCTCGACTAGGTATCCGCCCGTTATCTCCTGTTGTTGGTACAAATTTCCAATTAGATGGAGTAATCAACTAGGAAATCTCGTTGGAAAACACTTAAAATTCAGTTCCAAGGATCTTCAGAACTTGCTTCTTTGGTTTTGGGAATATTAATGACTATATTGTACAGTCGCCATCACATACATAGGTACACTCTAGGTGTTCAAAAATATCGGCACATGCACTCTAATGCCTTGAAAATAGAGGTGTGTTCCGATGTTTGTGACGTGCTTGTTTGTTCCGATGTATGTGATGGCGACTGTACCTAATTCTTTTGTTATTAAAAGGACTAGGAAACGGTAATAGTTTGTGTTTATTAAATCTTCAAAGATATTAAGTATGTTTATTGGGACTACCAGTGTTGGACTTAATGCCATAGGTACATAAGCCTTTTTATACCGATCAACTACTTACTTGCCTAAATAAAGATCAGTAAAATTTGTGCAACAGAAAAATCAATGTTTTTGCATTACAGTCAGCAGAAGAAGTAAGTAGGTACGCGTTCCTAGAGTTCAACATTATCTATGCAAGTATTTATTATACAGCAACACGAGCTTGTCCAGAACAGAACAGAATTTTTCATACTACTTAGGTTTAAATTCTTAGTACAACATGCTCCCAAGCATGCAAAATAAATTATGGAACTTTATATGTACCTACAGTCGACTACAGAGAGATAAATACGGCCAAAGTTACAAAAATATGTAATATACATGACCTTAATGTTAAGGCAATAAAGTCGTGTATACGTTTTTGTAACTTTCCCTGTATCTTTCTCTTCGTATTCGACTGTTCCTTTTCTTTCGTTCTTATATATGTATATAAGTATCTATATGTATGTATCTATTATATATATAATCGCCTAGTACCCACAACACAAGCCTTAATGAGCTTACCGTGGGTCTAGGTTGATTTGTGTAAAATTGTCCCGTAATATTTATTTATTTATTTATTTCGTGCTTATTTACCACCGGCAGTCATAACATGCCTGTTCGCCGTCGTGCTTTATAAAAAAATCTAATCATTGACCTGCAACACCAGTTTACCGTAATTAGTTCCCTGTTCGCTCATGCACTTATTTACGATTCAAAACATCGAAATCGTTCGGCAGTAACAGCTTACTGCTTCCTCGATAGCGAAACGCTGAATAATTTAACTGTAATCACCTAAATTACGCCCTGAAGCAATCGAATTACTAGGTTATTATCTTATTTATTCCTACTAGATTTTAAATTATAATAACAACTATCGTTTTGGTTAGTTACTAACAAAATTCATATGTACAGAATCAGCATCGTGCATCCGTAGTAAATGCTAATCTATTTTTTTTTATAATAATCTACAGAGTGAAACAAAAGACGTAATGTGTCATAAGTTCAGAATGAAAAAACAAAAGTGGTCCCTGTGGTAATAGTTTAAACCCTTTGTACATGTAGATACATTATGAATTATGATTTAATGATATAGATATACATAAGAGGCATTTTATGCGGATTATAGGTCCAACCTAAAAATAGGCGCTATAGTCCTTAACTTTGGCTATGTTCACAGGAATGACGCAAACCAAAATCTCTATATGACCCCCGTACGTACCTAATACAAAATTAGCGGTTCCGGCTCAGTTGATGACGAACAGTATAATGTGCTCAATAGTTAAAATTCGGATTTCTACAGCTCAACATTCACCAGTTCCCTAAGAATCTTAAATTTCAGAGTTTTTCAATTTACTCTGCGGTTGGCAAAATAGTTTCCAAGTTCTTTTAGCCGTAACTACTACCGAAAAACGAAACCAAGCCAATCAACGCCCTAAACAAACAGCAGGCCAAATTATGTTTGTGTCGGGAATCAAACAGGACCTTCTTCTTTAGATGGGCGTTTAATTAGTGATTGGTTAGCAGGGGTAGAAGAGAAAACACTAAGTGGACCTTTAAGGTCACAGCTCATAACAGCCACCCGGCAGCTGACCCGCACTGCCTCGTCGTTCGGCGGCCACTCGTTGTCGACAGGTGGTCCACGGGTGGACGCCGGGTGGACCTCGCGTCGTCAACGAGTGGACGTCGAGTGGTCAACGAGACCCCCCCCCTCTCCTCCCCCTCCCAAACTACGCGTTGTCAGCTCGCGGTTCACGCGAGGCAAGCATGCCAACAGCGAGCAATCATCGAGTGGTCCACTCGCTGTCCGCTCAAAGTCAGCAAAGGGCAAAATGAGGCTATCCGCAGCAGAACCAAAGTAACCGATATAGCTCTCCGAATCGCTAAAATGTGGCAGTGGGCGAGGCACATTGCACGTAGACGTAGAACCGGTGGCCGTTGGGGTTGAAGGGTTCTCGGAGTAACAACCACGTACAAATGTGGACTGATGACCTGGAGGTCGCGGGAGTCCGCTAGATGCGGGTGGCGCAGGACCGGTCACTTTAGCACTCTCTGGGGGAGGCCTATGTCCAGCAGTAAACGTATTTCGGCTGATATGATGATGTTGATCAAAATTATTATTATCACTAACATATGTCTCGAGTTCAAAGTATGAACTCCTCGACCCGCTCACAGACCAAAACAATATATTTTGCAAATAGTTACAGTCAGCAGCAAACGCGAACCTAGTGCTCAAAATAACCTACGCACCACTCTTATGTGAACAGAGGCTGTGTAGATCTTTTTGAGTGTGTTATTTTGCGTAGCTCCTGATGTACACTGGTAATTAGTAGGTACCGTACCGCCGTCATTGCCGGCCACTGGCCCATGAAATGTATGTAGCCACGCATGCTATTTGGGTCACCTACTGGGAGTATACCTGACTTAACGTATTAGATTGAAATCAAATATATATTTGTCGCACAGTATGCTCGCACCAACGCGCTCCAAGGCTGATTTTAGCGCCAATAGAGATGGCCATAAATGTTAAACATTGTACTATAATTAATGACACTAACCTTATAGATAGATACATATAATTGAGAATAAGGTAGGGTTTGATGAGTAGTTCGTACAGGTACACTAGGTACATCATTTCTAAGAAGCGATATTGCCCGAAAGCATACTTATTCCTGTAATTCCGAAAACAATGATCCTGGTAAATTAACTCATTTAAGTATGTATTTTACTAAATCATCTGGGTCCAAATCGTCGTTTACTGGCTTTTGGAATTTTGAAGCTATTGGGCAAATGATTCTTGGGATATTTTTATATTCAGGATTTGATACAGAGGTGGAGTGGGGAAGCTAATAAAAAGGTGAAATGGCTAATAAAAAAATAAAAATTTTACTGCCGTGGTTGTAATAAACCAATGTTCTTAAGGCGACGTGAGCTCCAAAAACAGATTTAAAAAAAATCGTAGCTCTTGTTTGGATTATAATACGGCTGCCTTAAATTTAATTAGCACTCTTGAGGCCTTTCTCGAGGGAAATCAGCTATTCGCATTCTGAGTTTTAGACTTTCGCTCGATAGAAAAAAATCACGAACATAGGTCTAAAATACACTTAAAAAAATCATAACAAATTATGTACTACAGCTAAACATATTAAAATTGGTTTTAAAATCGGCAATGTCATTTTTGAGGGAAATCAGCTATTACTTTTTTAGTTATTAAAACGCACAAAAAATTACATTTAAAAAACATGATATCCGCGCTTCCAAACACGCACTTCTATCTCGCTCACGCTTATGCTCTCAGTGAAAGAGAGAGAAGACCACGAACCTACGTCCCCTTAAAGGTTTCTATAGCAGTCATACTTATATAATTCACAAAGGCAGCATTGCTCGTAATATGTTATAAGAGTACTACGTAAAAAAAATGATATAGGTATTATAAAATAGTTACACTGTTGTCTTAGGTTCGATGCCTGTAAAAATAGTTGTAAGTGTGGATAATAATAATAAATAAATAAATAAAATAATTTTGCTATAGATTATAATACTTTTTATTGATTTATCGACAACAATGCCTTTTTATTAGGAACATCACTAGCAGTAGCTATATTGTGTACCTTAAATTCAGTGCTTTAAGAGGTCTAAATGCCTCCTTATTGTTTTCTGTCATTTTGTTATATTCTGACATCAGAACTGTGGGCGAAGCCAAAACAAGACAGAATGGTTCTTTAGAGCAATACTTTTATATAAGTTGCATATGAAAATTTGAGAGTTCCGCAGAATAAAAGGTATTTGAAGTATCCGGTTCCTTGAATGGCCTTAAAGCCCCTAACCGCACCGGTAAAATGTTACAGTGAAGGCTGTAACATTTTACCGGCACATCACAGCACTAGTTGAAAGTAAAAACATATTGAGCCGCAGTGAACGCGTTAAGCTAATACAAAATAATACACATGTATTACTTAACGCAACCCGCCATGTATCTTTACGTCTCCCTCTCATCTTAACGTTAGCTCGGCCGCATCTTCGCTTATTTACTTCAGCCCCGGAATTTGCAAGCCCTTAAATATTCAAATTTGAATTCAATAGAATACGTTTAGTCAGATAGACCCACAGGTCAAGTCGTTATCGGACATCGTATAAATCTATCCTACACCGAACATTAAGATTATCTGATTAACAATACCCATAACTTCTGACTGTTTTTGTTATTGAATTCGAATCGGGATAACTACTTATTCATTAAAACCTCTAAATCTAATGACAGTTATATTAGATTATAACTGTTCAGTGATTATTCTTTGCTGCCCGGCCATTTTGATTTAGGGTTAATAAAAAGTGTTAGTTTAAGGTATTTAAGTACAGTCGATTTCTCCAATATCTACCTATAATTGGCTAAGCATCTTACAATAATGTTTAGCCACATTGTTTAGGTACGTTTTATAACATATGTATTATCTGTAGATGGGTCCTTGAATAAATAAATCTATACTGATAAATTTTCTAAAATATACACATACAATAAGGGTTCCTTTTTACCTTTTTGGTACTGAATCCTAAAAAGAGGTAGATATGTTGTCTATACGAAATTCCCTGTTTAAAAATGGCCAGGCACATCTGACAGCTGAGACATGTTCACGGTTCCATTGACGACGCAAAACTAAGGCAAGTTGCCAATCGATTCAATCTTAGTGTGCCATTTGCGGAGCGCTTATTAACCTATCTACTTACCTCTTTTTTACATTACATCATTGATTATATCTATGTATTTTTATTGATGTGATGTCATAATAAAAACTCGTTAGTACCCGAAAACTTTTTTTGGGGTAAAAGTAATCGTTAAACTTCGCTGTTACTTTTGTTCAGCATCTGGGGTACCTTAAATAGAGATATTAATTAGGGTAGGCGGGAAACTTTTTAACCACGAGCAAGATCGCGGGACTAACTAAGTTTTCCTTAAAAGACAAAATGTGCCATTCTCCGCTAGCAACAGTCACGGTGCACAGATTATTTTTTTCAAGGCTCCGTCAAAGGGGTATGTAGTATATCAACTCTTTCGAGATCTATCTTGTCTGGAACGTCAGTTGGGTTACCGAATATAAGAATATGTTGATATCAGCTCAATAGTTTTATTTATTTCAGGGATTGCCCACCGGCCATACAAGGAAATGCCTGATATGTAGGTACAAGACCTAATTACACATTAAAATATGCTAAAGAAATTGAGGTTTCGAAAACTCCTTCAAAAATTCAAAAACTTGCGATTTTGCTATTATTAAGATTTTTCTTCACACAATGAAAAGGGTTATGTTGACAAAACTACAATAGATGTCGTTAAGGTCTATGTGAATGTTAAATGTTCTAATGTGACATAAGAACACATAGATGAAACTACCGTCTATGTAAAAAAATGTGAGCTGTTCGTTACTTTAGTACTTAATATACTAATGAAGTGTTTATTACTCCGGAGTTTAGCAAATTTCTATTTAATCTGTTTAGTCATATTAAATTACGATTTTTTGTTTTTTTTTTGGACATCTCTGTACATTCCAGGCATTATTTAGGCATTCTCCTTTACGCGTCAGCTGTCGGCCGAGTCAGTACCGAGTCTTTACTGCGCGACTACATTTCAATGAGTGCTCGCTGACTGGCGCGGGATGCGCGGAGGCAGCGCGGTACGAATACAGTACTGCAAGCCTCGCTTTCGCGTATGGTCTTACTACCGCGCAAATGTAATACTGACAGTATACTCGTACCGACAAGTGCTGCTGCAATCTGTGCGTAAGTAAGCTCACGTCAGAGTACAAAATACCACAATATACCGCCCCGCCCAGTAAGGAAGTCTCACTATCCTCAGGGAACCTAACGAGCTCATTCTTAGATCAGTAACATACCTGTCTAAGACAAGTTTCGTGGCTTATGATTTACTAATCATAAGCCACGAAACTTGTCTTAGACAGGTATGTTACTGATCTAAGAATGAGCTCGTTAGGTTCCCTGAGGATAGTGAGACTTCCTTACTGGGCGGGGCGGTATATTGTGGTATTTTGTACTCTGACGTGAGCTTACTTACGCACAGATTGCAGCAGCACTTGTCGGTACGAGTATACTGTCAGTATTACATTTGCGCGGTAGTAAGACCATACGCGAAAGCGAGGCTTGCAGTACTGTATTCGTACCGCGCTGCCTCCGCGCATCCCGCGCCAGTCAGCGAGCACTCATTGAAATGTATTAGTAAATCATAAGCCACGAAACTTGTCTTAGACAGGTATGTTACTGATCTAAGAATGAGCTCGTTAGGTACTGACTTATTCTGTGTACTGTTATTACGAAGTGTTGTTTCAAACTCGGAGCCATCGAAGTTAGCGAATTACTCTAAAGTTACCGTCTGCAAATTACACAACAAACTAATTGATGAGGTGGAAGGTAGGCCGGCGATTGGAGATCACGAAAGTTGCCTTCAGTTGGGACTTATCGTCTTAAGAGCAATAATATTTTCACCATTGATACAAAGACCAAAGTCCAAAGAAAAATTTAAACACGCATACTAAGATTCCTAAGCAAACCGCGTAAGCGTAGGTACCTACTGTTTCTTTGATCTAGTTATTGTATTATAATGTGTATGTAGGTTAACATATAAACTATAAGTATCTACATAAATACATAGATTTGTTTATACTCTGGTTATTTATCTGTTTCACCTACTCAAATCATGTAATTATTTTGCATCGTCTCCACTACCCAAAGGTTGTGTGGAACTGCTCGTTTTTGCAGGATAAATATGGACTCAATGTCAGCTGCTCTGCCCCACAGTAATATAGCGTAGCACATGATGGTATGGAAGTAGCTAAAGTAGACGAGTCTAGCTGTAGCCACGTCAGGTAGCTGTCTTATTTTTTTAATAGCTAGAACTTAGCCTTTTAGACAGTGCTGCAATATGAGAACTCCATTGCAGCTTGGAATCTACAGTGATACCCAAGAAAACTTCATTTCGGACGGAACCTAAATCCTGGTTATCTATTTTCAACCTTTGACATTAGGTAGCTTAAAGTGCATACATTTGGTTTTTATGGCGTTTAGTACCAGATTGTTAGCCGTGAACCATTCGTGTAGCTGTTGAAGTGCATTGTTTATACTGTATATGTCCTTGCGTAACAGTCTGATCCAGCTATTGCACTCCGTTGTGAGTAAATTACTGATGACATAACAAGATCTTGATGAGTGAAGTGCACCGAATCGAACCCGGCGCCTCACAGGTATCAGGTGTATCCTTGGATCGCAAATGGAGTTATGGACACGAAGTGCCGGCGCCTGACCAAAGAATAAAACGATTGAGATATGACAAGAGCGTAATCTAAGACAAGTGTGTTACGTAATTTGATTTCTTGACCCTGTTAGACGGTCGCCAACACGCCCCTCCGACCGAGCGGTCCGCACCGACCGTGTAGACAATTGTTTGCAGTTAAATTTCATACTACTACAGCGGTCGGTGCCGACCAAGGTCGCTCGGTCGGAGGGGCGTGTTGGCGGCCGTCTAGCAGACACTTTATGCAGCTAGCAGTGCCGATACTTCGTTTTAGAGAACATATTCATAGAAAAGCCGGAACCAGTTTTAGGTAGGTACTTACTTATCTATGAGTTTTGTAGTCAACTGCTTTTTTAGGGTTCCGTGCACAAATGGTAAAACGAGACCCTATTACTAAGGATCCGCTGTCCGTCCGTCTGTCACCAGGCTGTATCTCATAAATCGTCATATAGACAGTGTCATTTTTCACAGATGATGTATTTCTGTTGCCGCTATAAACTTGTACTATAACTTATTCTGTGGCTATAACAACAAATACTAAAAAAACAGAATAAATTAAATATTTAAAGGAGCTCCCATACAACAAAAGTGATTTTTTTGCTCGTTTTTGCTCGATATTAATAAGAGCAACAGGTAGACGCTTGAAATATTCACAGAATATTTAGTTATATATTCAATTTAAATATAAATAATTAAATTAAAATAAAACAAATATTTAAGGGGTGCTCCCATACAACAGACATTTTTTCTGTTTTTATAGACGTTGCGGCATTCGTGTGCGAGTCCGACCGAAAATTTTGTTAAATCAAAATGTACACGATAATTAATTTCGCTTTATACACAGAATCACTAGTTCCGTTAGAAATCATTTAGGTACCATAAAGTAACCGCGGATTCAGTCACCCGTATCCTTCGCGAGGACTGTTTTCTAAATAAACAAAGAGATTTAAATAAAAATCGCATCGTGCCTTGCTCATGACAGAGCGTAATAATAAAACCTACCTATAAAAATCCTGAAAAAGTCACACCTAGCATCATCATCATCATCATCATAGCCAATACAGTCAAGCATGCGAGGCTTAGAGCATTAATCCAACCGGAGACGACACGCGCACACTTTTCTATCTAAAAAAGTCTGCCGTTTTCGGCGCGGGGGACGAGGCAACGCACACAAATCATGTTAACACCAATGCATTTTTCCGATAGTGTCACTACACACGCACACGACAAAATTATCAAACACCAGCATAAACTATACTCACACAAGTACAAACACTTACACAGACAACCTGTCCGTGAAAGAGATGACGTCAGCTCGAAGTAAACATCGATAGTGCGAGGAACACGTCGATAATAAATAATAAACTTATCGATATTTCATGTAGGTCCGGAAACGAATGCTCAAAAAAAGGTATAGAGGGAAATGCATGGAACACAATTTTTGACTTCGTAACTTTGTTTGGACTAGTTAGGAGGTAAACATATCAAAAGTCCTTGCCCGTAACCCTTGAACCGGAGAAGAGGGGGGGGTTTCAAAGTCCCATTATTCGGTTTTTCACCTATATCTCGGAAACTATGCGTCCTAGCGACATAACTATTCTAAACAAAATGAAAGGTGATTAAATTTGCCACAATTCTTATAATATCAAGTTTTTCGATATCTTGTACAGTTTTCGAGATATAAGATATTATACCATCGAGTACTATCGAGCTGATCTGATGATGGAGATGGAAGGCGGCCATAGGATATCATATTGAAATGCCATGATCGGTACTTATTAAAAGGGATTTTTTTTTATGCACGTAACATACGATCTTTGGACAGACGGTAAACGGATAACAGGATTTTTTTTCCACATGAGTAACTGGCCTGAATTTTGGTTCAGGCAGGACAGGTTAACACTGTACTGTATCTTTTGGAGATAACATAAAACAAGAAACAAAGAATAAAAAGCAACTTTTATAAAATAACATTCAAAAAGCTAGGAGCAAATAGTGCTAGTCTCGTTTAGGAGTCCACGACACATGATTTCCACAAGCTCGGATACAGACATCCTGAATCATTACATCTTTTGGGAATCTGAAAAATAAATTATAAGAATAACATACTTATAATGTTTATCGACATTTGTTTTTGTGCTGTCCCTTCACTAACTTTCCTAGTACAGTGTTGCTAGAGTAACAAATTAAAAATGCATATTTACGGAACAAGTGACGATCGTAAATTCCGTATAATTAAAAAAATACAGCCTAAACATATTATATTTAAAACATTAAATAAAAATATTATATGGTGAAAATAAAAGAATAAATTAATTTGCAAACAGTAATCCATCATTAATTAATTAAACATCTACAATTATACAATATACGTTATTTATGGTTGGTACCATTTTTATTGGATAAACTGTGTTAATAATAACGAATTTAAAGTAGAACTTATAATTAAACATTTATACAGTCAACTTTAAAAAATACCCAAAAGTAGAGCTAGTACCATTAAGTGGGAACACTGTTAGATTGACAATATTTTTTAGTTTTTTGCAAATTTAATGCACTATTTGATAATATTTAAACGTAATACTAACAGATGAAAAGTAACGTTATCCTTTTGTACATTAGATATTTCTGATCTCTTATTACACGAGAACACGTTGCAATTCGGCATTTTTAGCTCAGGTCATTCCGCGCTCACTGCGATTCATTGAATGGCGCGGAGCGCGCGGCAACTAGTTTTATATAACCGCTATGACCGGCGGTCTAGTACCTTTGGCAGAGGGGAACGCCTGGCAATGGCTACTCCGGTTGGTTTAATGCTCTAAGATGCGAGGAGTAAAATATATGAAAACATGGCTTAACCTCATCTCTGGTAGATGTTTACCCCAAAAGCGAGCGTTGAGCTAGACGAAATAAGTACCTATATCCAAACGAAAATTAGAAACAAAAACAGAGAAGCAATTGCTACTTGACAAAAAAACACAGTGATTTTCTAACCAAATTTCTGGGTGGATAAAATGTTTGTATGGGACCAGCTACAATTAGAGCAAGTAAATAGACAAATAAGAGGATCAAAGGTGGACCCTCGCTTGCGACAGCCGAAACGCCTCATACAAATTGACATATTTTGACATCGCAGCATTATCTTCTAACCGTTGTATGGCAAATACTGTATTTTGCTGTTTTGGCCGTAAAATACTGCGTTTAAGTACATAGTTGTCATACAATTATTTCTTTATGAAAGTGTAAAGATTCTATTGTTACCTATCATTAAGGCTCCGCACGTTCATGGTCGTCTCTCCCTCTCACTGAGCATAGGTACGCGTGAGCGAGATGGAAGTGCGTGTTCAAAAGCGCGGATATCATGTTTTTCGGAATATTTCAGAAAACGAGAAGAAATTTAAGTAAGTAAGAAAATAAAGTTATTTTCCATTACTTTATGAAGAAGATAATAAAATTTCATCTTTTTCTGATAAAAAATGAAGCTGTAAACTGGTTACATGTGAAATAATAGGGCTCACTTTAGATTTTTTTTTCTCTACTTTCTTTTGTTAAAATGGATTTCTACGAAAACTATGTTACTTCTCATATCTTGCAGATTATGATATATTTTTTCCGACGGCAAATTGTTACGTCATAATGTATAAAGTGGTTACTAAACAACTCATTTTTACGAAAATTTTAAAGGTCGAGCCTTAAATTTCCTCTAGGCCGATAAAAATAGGTACCGTAAAACCATACAACTATAGTCCACTAACCCAATCATCCATGAAAATAGTCCCACCTGAGCAAGTAATATGAGAATGGATTTGGACTACAGTTGTGTGTGGTTTGTCGGTACATATTTTCTTTCAAGTATCATATCTTTCTTTGGTTTTGATTTCATTTTGTAATTTACACTTAATTGTAATAATTTGATGGTTTACTACGTTATACATTTTAACGTAAAGAAACTACCCAATTAAATTGAGAACCTCCTTGGAAACTAGTTGTAGGGCGCGGCGATGCGATTTCCGTATTCCCGTCGCCTCTGCAGAGCCTATCACACCCATCCATTACGCCCGCGCGTCCGCGTTAATTGAAAATGCAATTAAAGCCAAGCCAAGCCCCGTGGAAACAACTATTCCAGACACTCTCGCAGCCTTAATGGGATCTTCTGCCGTAGGTCTCAGAGATATCTAAGGTTTTCAATGTGAAAGGTTTGTCTTTTGGTTGATTGTCTTTGATCTTTTGTTTTTTTAGTATAGATCTATATAACGGGCAGCCATTTTTAACTGATTTCTCAAAGGAGGAGGAAAGGAGGTTCTCAATTCGGTTGTATCATTGTTTTAAATGTTTGTTACGTCAAAACTCCGTCATTTATGAACCGATTCGTACAATTCTTTTTTTAATTTGCATGTATATGCTTTCAGATTGGTTCCAAAAGCCAGTCGTATGATGGAATCCATGAGGAATTGACAACATTTAATTTTCCTACTCCTTAATTTTGTTTAGGCATTTGATAGTATTTGAAAAGTTAGAAGACACGTATTTTTTCTTTTCATTTAATTATAAGTTAAACCCCCTAAATTTGGTAGTTTTAAACTACCACGTTCGAAAAGGGCCTGAGTACGTTTAAAGGATGAATAAGATTAGAACTGTGGTATATTTATTGAATTGAAAAGTAAAAAGTATGCTGTATCTGTGACGGGAACATTTGACATTTTGACGGTTCCCAACATAGTGGTAGAATAGATAGAGGGACTCACCCACACATACACACATGAGTGACAAAGATGTATGCATAAACAATACCTCAAGTGGGAACGAGATACAGTGTCATATTTTCTGTCCCTCATCGCGTATACGCTAGGACGTCATCTATATATCCTCTATCAAAGAATTATAACGCCTAGAAGGATAGTTTCATACGGCCGACGCGCCAAGCGTGAGGCATAAAATGGATTCATGTAGTTGTGATCAACTCGTATTTACACGCGCCAATACGCACACAAACGCACCAATAGTGTTGCCAGCGCATACACATTCCCTGAAAATATATATTATAATAAAACTATAATATGTAAGTTACGTACGCCCAAGATGAATTTTCTAATTTGTTGACGATGTCATTACCATGGTAACCATAACGCCGCTCTCGCAACATAAAAATATTTGGTCTCCATACAAAGTTTCATCCCCTTTTTTGATTAATTTTGACATAAATTATAGCATATGTCCTATTCTGCTACATAAGGTACATAAGGTGCTACATAAGGTACATAAGGTGCTACATAAGGTGGTCCAGTAGTTTTTGAGATTGATTGGAGCGTACAGCCATCCATCCAAACTTTCGCATTTATAATATTAGTAGGATAATTTAGGAGTTCCTATCTATCCTATCCGTCCTCATCATCAGGCCCGCTCGGAAGTACCATAATATTGCATTGTCACCTGATTTAAAACACGTGTACAAAATTTAAACTCGATTGAACTCTGCATGGCTATCACAAGACGGCCGCGACATACTCTCGAGCTCTCTCGCACTATCAGTCTCTTTCTAAGTGGTCTAATAAGAGAGAGATGGATAGCGCGAGAAAGCTCGAGAGTATGTCGCGGCCGTCTTGTGATACCCGTGCTGGGAAGTTAGTCAAAATTGACTTGCAAGATTTGACCTAGATATACTCAAACATACACGGGGAGTCAAGTAAAAGCTTGGTACATATCAAGTGATTAATCTTCTTCGTATTTTCAACCCTGCCGATATTTGTATTTTATGTAAGTATATTATCAGAACATAATTATGGGTAAATATATCCGTTACATTGGCAACACTACGCTGTCATGCCGCTTATAGAAAATATGCAATTTTGATTACTGTTTTACGTAAAAATACGAGTTAGAGAATAATACTTACGTGTGAAATGTTATCTTAGAATGTTTATCCTTCTTATCCGATGCATTGTGACACCATTTCACTGCACAAACCGTCATATTAATGAAAAATGTGGGAGCTATTTACACTTGACACGCGTCCTTGCAACTGACAAGCCGATCGGCGTACTAGGCCATTTATGTCCTACTTTTGGTGGCCTCACCGTTGCGCGTGCACTGCGTTTCTATGCGTTATAATTCTATGTCCTCTATCTACGGTTCCCAAACGGTTCCTTGCTGACGGTTTTCGTTTAAAATTGATCCTTGCAAATCATTAATCGCAAAAAGAACGTGTTTTGGAGTATGAGAAAACGAGAATTTATCGTCAAGATCCATTGATTTCGTGTTTTTTGCCAAGTTGCAGGCACACGGCACTGATGTCGCTTGAAAAATAAATGTTTTTTATTCCCTATCAAAACCAGTAGGTCGATCACGTAACGCATTGTACGAACGTCGGGTAGGTCTAAATGTCACTTTTTATATGAAAAATTGACAGTTAAATTGTACCGACGCGCGTTCGGAACGTTACGTGATTACCCCCCAGGTAGAATGGTGTGCTGCCGTCCACAAATCCAATGTTCCGAAAGGTTTACTATACAAACGTGAAGATAACCCAAACTGATAATAGCATTTTAGATCATTAATTTTCAAATTCGTTGGCTGAAAAACATTGAACTGTTTCATCATCATCATCATCATATCAGCCGAAAGACGTCCACTGCTGGACATATTGAACTATTTGATACAATAAAATTGTAAATATTCTTTCCAAAATCGACTTATTCTGTAGGAATTTCTATTTTAAAACCAGAAAAAAAAAAAAAAAAAACTAAATAAAACTACTTATTACTAAACTAAGGCGTGCCCTGCGGCATGGTGCCAAAGATGCTGGCAGCATTTCCCCGCTGTATCGCAATACTAATGCGTTGAGCGAGGAAGCTGCTAGCTCTTCGGTCCCCGGTGGTGTCGGCTAATTTTTTGGCGAGCTCTTTGAATAGGTTGAGTGCGCTGGGACCCCATGGACCAAGGGTCTCGACGCCGAATGGAACAAAGCAGTATTCAGCGCCGAGACCCCTATATTTATTAACTTTGGCCTTTTCCGCAGCCTCTGCAGCCGCACCGGCTCTGGAGGATGTTCCGTGGAGATGGGATGGGGCCAATGTGTCGACACAGGTGGCGTCCTACACGAGCACCCGACCCATCTTCCACGGAATTAATGACATTCCATCCGGTCTCTTGCCATCATCCCTGAAAATGCCGGGCGGCTCTAACAAGGCTCTAACATTGACGCTGATTGAATTTTGGTGAAATTCAATTCCAAGCCAATATTTTTAAATTTTGACTTTATCGTTGCTAGATCGGAAACAACGGTATCCACATCGCCTCCTAAGGTTCCATCGTTCAGATACCAGAGGTTAAATTTAGATTTGAGATTTTTTATAATTGGGTTTATCGCCAAACTAAATATTGCTGGCCCGAGTGGATCACCCTGCTGACATCCGACTTCAGACGATAGTAGATGTTCCCGGTACAAAAGATTAGTCGGGTCTGCGTAAGCAGTAAAAAGTTGTAAATTTCGGGAATGTTTTGTTTTACTTCTGACAGCAGAGTGTCCCTATTGACTGAATTAAATGCATTTTTCACATCAATTTTGACCAACACTTCGGCCGATGCATCTGAGAGGTAAGTGCGCAAGGAATGTACGGCTGCCTCACACCCGCCTTTGGTGCCAAAGCCTAGTTGTACGGGTTCGAAAAGGGGTTGTAATTTAGATAAGATATGCCGAACTGCAATTTTGGACGCAAGACGCCGAAGTGTTGTACCAACGGCTATGGGTTTCACCCCTCCGTCTTTTTTAGACAGTGCGATCAGGTTTGCACCGAAGAAAATGGGGACTATTTCGGAGTTGATATTGCCAGAGAACATTTTATTTACTAATTTAGTGATTGAATTAAGAAGTTTTTTGCCTGCATCGCCAGCAGAGAGAGAGACCAAATCTTTCAGATGCTGGGGTGAAATACCGTCCAGACCAATATTCTTTTAAGCGTTGTTTAGTTTTATTCTAGGCCCTTTGAGAATAAATGTGTTATTTTATACTATATATATCTACCTAAAGTCACGGCAAGTCCACTTTGTTCCGACTTTTGCCTCGTGCTTGCAAAAAAAAAAAAAGTACTTGCTAGTTACCTACATATATTATGATTAAAATAAAGGCTGCTCTCTCTAGACTTTTTTTTCGTGGGGAAATGCATCTACACATCCCGCCTGGCTGGGGAACCAGGACGGGCATGACGGACTCCCGGGAACCGCCCGGACTACCGTCTAAAACCCCACGGTGCTCTGCGCGCTGTTCTATGGCGGAGCCACGGGAACGCTCACGCACACTTCCGCGACTCCGTCAGCAGCTGTCCCCATGTGATACTCGTCCCCCAGAATAACATTGTCAGGGGCGTGCCCGAACACCCGACACGCCCTCCAGCTCGAGGACCTCTTCCCTATGGAACTAGCAAGTACTAGATCAAGGTATAAAATAATAAAAGTTAATCCTTTCGACGCATTTCACAACAAGCAAAGATGACAGAAACGGCGCCGTGGGCACGATAACCCACGACACCTTTAGGCGTTCTTGGCTTTAAAAAGGTTAATAGCGTTAAATAATAATGCATATATTACACCTGATGCAAGAGAACATTTAATTTTACACTATTTAATTGTATTACAATATCACCTACAGTATTGTTGCACTACTAGATATTTTATCAACAATAAGCAGGTATATATGTCTTCCAACACAGCTCTGACGTCCAGTAATAATTTCTGCTCTGCATACCCTTTGAAGTGCTTCAATTAGTTAATATATCTTGATATAAGACAAATTTATCTTTTAAAAGAGCCTCAGACAACTTAACCCGAGTGCAATAACACCTTATGGATGTGACTGGTGAGTTAGCTTCCACAAATAAACTGCATTAACATTATTCTATCCACCTTTGGTAGATTGCGAGAATTAGCTATAACGTAGGTATCCATCGGTGACTTACATTATTAGTTATTTTCATAATTTTATCAAAATGCAGTCCTCAGAAACTCCCATACAAAGAGCAAAATGTATGCCCCGTGAGCGGGTTTTGCCAACCTACTAGACAAATATATTGGTTGGCAACACTCATGCGTTGTCAAATTGACAATATATATCTTTCTTTTTTATATTTGACTTAATTGACTTCCTTTCCTTCAAAGACTTCAAATTCTAACGTCTGTCATCGTGTTTTCTCCATGTTTTAGTGAAAATTATATTTATAAATTCAGGATTTCTGAAAGTTTCATGGCGATCGGGGAGTTGAATTGAGCAAAGAACTCCCCTGCTCGCGCTAGCGCGTGTATACGTAATATTTTTGAGAAAGAGACTTGTGCTTGGTGACTCAGAAATTGTCGGTAAAACTAGACGCTGTGAAATGTGTGGCGTCCGAGAAAGCCTCAGGGGAGGTTTCTTTGCCAGTTTTCCCAAAGATGATCTCCGGTAAGTCAAAAACAAAACCTAGCTACAGCGCTACAGGTACACATTTACCGGTAGATTTTTTCAGTTGACGTTTTTAGGGTTCCGTAGTCAACAAGGAACCCTTAAAGTTTCACCATGTCCGTCTGTCCATCTGTCCGTCAGTCCGTCTGTGGCTGAGCTATGGTGTCATTTGTAATTTATTTACTTACTTCCTTAAAGACTAACATACATATTATCAATATAAACTAAAAATTAAATTATAACTATGAAAACACTGTCACACTTCCTTGTCAAATTATTGATGGTTGAATTCGCTGAATGAAAACATGATTCATGAACAATTTTTTAAGTATCTCAATGTATTTCAGTTACGCCTGCAGTGAACTTGATTGTTCCCATGGAGTCTCAACTTGTGCCTTCAAGATCAGTGCTTAAAAATATGAATGGTAGGTAATAAGAATTTTTAAGTATCATTTGCGCTTGTGATTCTGTATGGTCTGTGTCACCCCGCTGGAAAATAGTTTTGGGTACTATGTCAGTGATTAGTGTGAAGTGGACGTGACTTTAACATGTCGTAGCAATGTGTGTAACCCAACATTGAACAACGCTCTTGCCCGCGCTGAAAAGCCGACGGGCCGAGCACAGGCGCACAGTGCTAAATGCGCTGGCTGGCACCTCGATCACTCATGAACTCATGATTTAGATCCGAGTATTCACACACACATCTCGTGCAAAATTCGAATTCGGTAAAGAGGTAAGTTTGAATCCCAGACAAGGAGATAGAATAACTGTTTTCTCGGAAATCATCACCAAAGGAACATGTATTTGTGGTTTTATGTGCCTGTTTTCAGATGTCCACTGTTCGTCATCATGTTCTTCCGTCCGTCTGTCTACGACCGTCCGCATTGTTTTTAGTACGCATTGGCAACCCTTTATTGATTTGTGTTTTTTTTTACTTTGACGGTGGCAAACAGGCATACAATCTGCGTGATGATAAGCAGACACCGCAGCCTATGGACGCTTACTATTCCAGAAGAATCTTAAATGCATTGGCAACCCTTTCTTGATTTGTTTTTTTTTTTTACTTCGACGGTGGCAAACAGGCTACGATCTGCGTGATGTTAAGCGGACACCGTAGCCTATGGACGCTTACGATTCCAGAAGAATCTTAAACGCATTGGCAACCCTTTATTGATTTGTTTTTTTTTTAACTTCAACGGTGGCAAACAGGCATACGATCTGCGTGATGGTAAGCAGACACCGCAGCCTATGGATGCCTACGATTCCAGAAGAATCAGAAATTCATTGGCAACTCTTTATTGATTTGTGTTTATTAGGGTTCCGTACTCAAAGAGTAAAACGGGACCCTATTACTAAGACTCCGCTGCCCGTCCGTCCGTCCGTCCATCCGTCCGTCCATCCGTCTGTCTGTCACTAGGCTGTATCTCACTGATACCGTGATAGTTCCAGTTGAAATTTTCACAGATGATGTATTTCTGTTGCCGCTATAACAAGCAATACTAAAAACAAAATAAAATAAATATTTTTATTGATAATGGTACGGAACCCTTCGTGCGCGAGTCCTACTCGCACTTGGCCAATTTTTTTATTTTAACTTCGACGCCCACAAACAGGCATACGATCTGCGTGATGTTAAGCAGACGCTGTAGCCTGTGGACGCTTACTATTCCAGAAGAATCTTAAACGCATTGGCAACCCTTTATTGATTTATGTTTTTTTTTAACTTCGATGGTGTCAAACAGGCATACAATCTGCGTGATGGTAAGCAGACAGCGCAGCCTATGCGGACGCTTACTATTCCAGAAGAATCTTAAACGCATTGGCAACCCTTTATTGATTTGTGTTTTTTTAACTTCGACGGTGGCAAATAGGCATACAATCTGCGTGATGGTAAGCAGACACCGCAGCCTATGGATGCCTACGATTCCCGAAGAATTAGAAATTCATTGGCAACCCTTTATTGATCTGAGGATTCGTTGTGTTGATGCATAGACACAAACGCGGCATCCTCACTCGGGACCTCTGGCGACCTTACTCACCCAGGATCACAACACCACAGAGCAAGGTTATTCTGGTTGCTTTGTTCTATAAGGTGGTAGGTACTTCCACAGTTGTGCTGGTCTAAATACTCTAAATGTGAGCGAAATGACATTCCGCTGTGTTAGATTTAGATGAGAGTAATGTGAAGGTAGACCTCTTTTAAATCCTTACGTTTGAATTAAGTGTATGGCCACTTTATCAGGACTTTATTCTACAATACATTACAAGAGTCAGTAATATTAATATTTTGTTTAACGCTTATAAATACCATTATCAATATTGTTAGACACAGGACTATATTACTTATTATTATAACGTAACTCTATACTATAATATTACAAAGGTGTAATGTGTGTCGCTTTACTACTTTGTATGTAGCGGGTAATCTCCGGAACTACTCATCCGATTATAAAGATTCTTTCACCAATATATAGAGAAGACCTTTGGAATGGACGCGCTATCTTTTATACCGCGGCTTCGCTTGCGTTCTGTGTACCACGAGAATCTAAAATATAAGTTTATCTGGGAACATCTCTTGGGCTTTTGTTTTTTTTTTTCAGATGGGTCTATGCGGTTTTGGCTGGTGGCAGCAAAAAACTGACAGAACATGTTGGTACCTACTCTTAAATGTAAGAAACGAACACTCGATCGCGATACAGGTGTGTACCTACATCTTTTAATTTTGCTTGTGTCTTGCACCTGTGTGTAATTTTTCTAGCTAACCTAAGGGCAGCAGGGATTTTCACTAGATCAAATACAGATTTATCTACTAACTAGGCAATCACTGGCGTGATAGTATGGGTCCCGTAGGACATTATAGGCCAGTCATATTTGACCAGAAAAATCGCTAAAATCGCAAGCTAACGGCTAGTTCTGCTTTTTGAATATGTTGTTAGGACCACTACCAGTCCCGTATATCCAAGTTTGCAGCTTCAAAAACCTGTGCTAACTTTGCGGCACTCGAAAAACCACGAAATTTTCGCACTTTTTTTGGTATTGTCAATATAAGTCCTAAACTCTGCGGTCTTTAAATAAAGATTTACTTTCGGCTGATATGATGATGAGATTTTATTTCCGCTATCCTAAGGTTGTCAGGAAGAGATCACTCTGTAACGAGAAGACCGCCTGTAGTTTGCCTCTAATTATGTTGATTATGTTCTAACGAGTTGATTTTTTGGTTTTGTTCACAGATTGCGATATGAAAAGGAATGAAATCTAAAAGGAGATTTACCAGACAAGTGCTATAAGTCTGAACAATACGCAACGGTTAGGGGAATAAAATCTAATGCGCAAACGCAAAACACACGGCGGACCCATCCGGCTACTGAGCGGGCCGGGTCAGGAGTACGGCGCGTGGCGGCGGCGCGTGGCGGGCCTATTCCTCTAGCTCTCTATGAACAACATCGCTCAAGCGGCCGAGCGAGTAACAAGCGGGCGGGACGGGCGGCGTCGTCGTTTCATTGGTCGTTATACCTGTGTTATGCTACAAGCAGAAATGTATTTAACGAATCTATTTACACACTTAACTAATGAAACGTCGTCGCCTAAGAATTATTGTGTATAATATTTATCGCCGAAATGGTTAAGCGTAAGACAATATTTCGGCGAAAAATACGACCTTATTACCTATAATATAATCAGGACAATAGTGTTCTGATAATAATATTAATGTTGTTTGGACTAACAGTTCATTATTTCTCTCAGATACTTATTACTAGTTATTACTAGTTTTTTTTCATTTTGAACTGATAATGAATGGTAGGAGATAACAAAGGAGACAATAAGCATTGTCGTAAAGATAAGCTGTTTATGGCATTGAGGTAATATGTACTAACGTACTAGAGAAGACAACCCGAACATTATTTGTGCGCCAGCCGGCAAGGCGGGGGGTATGCGGGGGGAGGGTAGCTTGTCATAGAACTGACTGAGACGGTGCGGCCCATGGACTGCAACGCGTAGCGCAAACTTCTTGTTCGGTGTGTCTTCTCTAGTACGTTAGAAAATTATACCTCAATGGTTTATGGTCATTCGGACATCTTAAAACCAACTCGCTATACTCTATTCTATTGCATGGGTAGCAGTAGACTTGGCCAGACGTGTTATATGTATATGTCACCGTTAGATTGTGAACGCCGTCAGTTTATAATCTTACTCGCAATATTATAAACTGTCGATAAATTGTGAACTGTCAAAACAACTATCAATGTCGAATCGTCAAATTGTGAACAGAGATCCAATCAACTTGCTACGGAACGTACACAAATACTAGGTTGGTTAGGTTAGTTAGGTATCTTCAGTTGCCCGAAGTGCAAACCGCCCAGAAATAGGAGCCCCACGCAGCGTTAACGCCTGTAAGTATCTTTTGATTGCGTTGGCTTAGAAGTTTGATTTTTGCACAGCTCCAAGGGACAGTAGACTTAAGTATTTGATATAAGTTTCAGCTTGATAACTCCACGCGTTCCTGACAAAAAGGGTCTTGACAGACGAACGGATGGACAACAAAGTGATAAACTAAAAAATATGGACATTAATTAATGCAAGGATTAAATAGGGTAACAGTGAAGTTGCAAAGAAAAATATTTATTGGAATATTATATTTTGTTTGCAGTCGGGGGACCTATACACTTTAGGTTTTGTATGTAATAGGTCCCTAAAACTTAGCTGCAAACAAAATATAGGTAATATTCCAAAAAGAGATAGTGTCCAGGTACTAATATATAAGTTTACATAATTGAAACAATATCAGCGCGCAGCGGGGCTCCGTCGATACTACCGGATGACGAAATTAATGGAATAAAATTGCTGGATAAAAAAACTATCATGTTCTGACGTAGGTACGTGGAAGCTGATGCAAGTGGAATACTTTGTTCAACCAATCAGCACACGGTGTGCGGTCCGCGTCGTGCCAATTTGATTCAGTTCACAATTTGACGATTTCACATTGATATATTAAACATTTACCGAAAAATTATGTTGTTAATTTTTCGACAGTTTATAATATCGCGAGTAAGATTATAAACTGACGGTGTTCATAATCTGACGGTAACATCTACAGGTAGGAGGGTTTAGGCCTCTCTTTCTAGTATTTGAAATCATGTTTGGCCTAATCCATAATATGTTATTGTTGCCGTAATCGAATTAGATGGCATCTACGACTCGCCATCAAGTCGACGACTTTTCGCTCTGAGGGTACGCTACGAAGAAACCTAGGTAGGGTCGCTTCGCCGGTTAGCGACCACTTAGCCGAGTTGCTCACTTTAGATTAGTAAATGTATACCTGATTTTTAAATTTACACGCATAATAGATGGTATTCGGATAGGCCCTGAGTATAGTAAAGTTTTGAAACTAATAATAAAATATAGCACTTTAATCCATAGATTAGGAAAACATATAGGAAATGTTTCAAAATGGCGAATTCGCTAGATACTCTAGATAGCGACCGCTTTAGTCGGTTTGCGACCACCCTGTTAGCTAGTTGGCGACCACCCTTGCAAAAGTTGCAAATAGTTAGTGTTTAAGTAGTTAAAAAAATGATTCATCATCATCATATCAGTCGAAAGACGTCCACTGTTGGACATAGGCCTCCCCCAAAGAGTGCCACAATGACCGGTTCTGGCGCTGTTTTTTTACCTAGTCGTCAACCACTCTTTAAGAGTTTATCTTGTTTAATTATGGAGATGCTATGGCCACCTTCCATCTTTATCTTCAGACCAGTTTTATGGTACCATAGGATGGCATTGCCATCCGACTTACACTTACTAAATTAGAACTTGGAACTTGACTTGGAATATTTGACCCGCACATACTAATGCTAACTATCAAACGAACTAACAAGGCGAGTATTATTAAGCTTGTAAAAATAACCAGATCCAAATTCATCTGTCAGATACTTGGATATACCTCGTGCTGACCAGACGCTAGACATTTATTAAATTGTATTTAGCATATGTGACATTTTAGTAAATAAATCCTTGTTGTATCAGTGATAATGTAAGTGGTGGTGATTATGCCGGTTACGCGACCAGGTTCAGGCTGGCCTCACACAACGGAACTCAGTCACGGAATCATAATCTGAATCCTCAAGAGCAAATAAAACGGCACACTTTATGCAGAATCTCTACAAAAACCTCCTTTTTTTTTCAAAGTTTAAAGTGTTTATTTCCAGGAGATAGTTATAAAACAGATCTGACTGTAATAAGGTATAAAGTAGTTTACTTATGTAGTACTTATGTTGGACCAGCATTGGGCATGCAATATTCATGTCATGCTCCCCGGCAACCCCACTTTCGATTTCGGGATTTCTGAGTATGTGAAAAAATTGTACCAAAATTGTACCGAATTAGTACTTACTTGAAAAAAATTGTACTTCAATAGTTTCGAGAGTACAATTATTTTAAATTAGGGTTGCTAAGGAGCATCTCTCCTGCAACCCTAATCTTAAAAAGAAGTAATTTCGCGTAGAATCTAAGTTTTTTGGGTAAAATAAGGCCCAAAAAAAATTGTACTCTCGTTTTTTCCCGTTGAACGAGATAGCTAGGCTAGTTAAATTACCAAACTTGCGCCAGAAAGTGAACACCTGCGTGACACAGCAATACGGAAAACACATGTACTCCATATTTTGCTAATATTTTTCATCAGGCGCAAAAAATTTAAAAATAATAAGTAAAACTACGAGTACCTGGCCATAAACTGACTCATTCAACGGTAAAAACCAATGAGTACAATATTTCCAGCCTAATGCATGCTACTGGTGGCAGTCATATGCTACTTGTAAAGTTTTTGTTGGTTAGGCTGAGTTCCTCCGGCCCGGCAAACTAAGATAAACTTTTCGGCATCGACGGCGCTTTCAGAACGCTGGCTGCTGGCTGGCTGGTCGAATGAGGCATTTGCCCAAATGTTACAGCAGTCTATTGCTGTGCAATGCAATGATTTTTTGCGCCTTATGAAAAATATTTGCAAAATATGGAATACATGTGTTTTTCGTATTGCCGTGTAACGCAGGCGTTCGCTTTCTGGCGCAGGTGATTTAACTAGCCTAGCTATCTCGTTCAACGGTAAACACGAGAGTACAACTTTTTTTGGGCCTTATTTTACACAAAAAACTTAGATTCTACGTGAAATTCCTTCTTTTTAAGATTGGGTTTCCTGGAGAGATGCTCCCCAGCAACCCCAATTTAAAATAATTGTACTCTCGAAACTATTGAGATGCAATTTTTTTTAAGTAAGTACTAATTCGGTACAATTTTGGTACAATTTTTTCACATGCACAGAAATCCCGAAATCGAAAGTGGGGTTGCCGGGGAGCATGACATGAATATTTTAAATAATTTAATAACTAAAATACAATCTTTCTCTTGAGTGGACCAGATTCTGTTTTCTGTGCATGATCTCAGACTGTGTGAGCCCAGCCTCGACGAACACCTGACAAGGTTATTTTTAAAATTAAAGATATTGCGTATCTTTATTAAATATCTCTTTCTACTATGAAAACGATATAATATCCTTGCAGTTCAGGTCGTCTAAATCGAAGTGGTCGCAAAGTTCAGGTCGTCTCAATCGAAGTGGTCGCAAATCAGCGTACTAAATTAGGTTTCAGTGTATTTGGAGGGGCTACCGCGATACAAACACAAGCTTTGTTTGTGTATCTCCCTCTCAGTCGCACTTGTAAGTTCGAGCGACAGAAAGATGTTCGTTTTTCTTTCGCGGTAGGCCCTCTGGCAGTTTAAAATTATGCTTTACCTATTTGGCAATCTTAATGTATAATCTGAAGGAATAAATAAGGGTTGCACCTTAACTCAATATTGTTTCATTTATAAGGGACAAATACGACGACGCAAATCCAAAAATAGAAATGCTTTTAGCAATAATCATTGGTTCTTGAAATCACTATTATCGGTTCTTGAAATCACTATAATCGGTTCTTGACATCACTATTATCGGTTCTTGAAATTACTATTACCGGTTTTTGCAGCACTAAATTTGGTAAATTAAGCGTATTATACACCTATCCATCAGTCACAACCAGCTGCCTAAAAGTGAATGAATTGAATGTTTTTTGTCTCTTTCCATCTTGTAGGTGTATAATGGCCCTTATGAGTAGATACAGCAACATTCGATATTTCTTATGTTGGTAAGATGTATACCCGATCGAGCTTTCAGTGAGGTGAAGTACTATGAAGTTCCGTCTCTTAAACGTAGTGGTTATATTCTCTTTGTCAAAATGCTTAATATTCATTTGACAAGATAGAATTAGTCAAATATCTGTCAATGTCACACCAATAGTTTTTTATTACATTGTACGTTAAGCAAAGCCATGGAATATCCGCATTCAGCCTTTAAATGGCTTTTTCAAAGTAATTTCCACTTTTCTCAAGAACTAGTGAATATAAAAATCCGTTTTTTTTTATTTACTCAGATAGCCTTTAGGCTAAACCATTTAGAGATTTATCTCTAAATGGTTTTAAGTTTGAGCCGCTATGAAAAAATGAAATGTTGTCAATAGGGAACATTACGCAAAACTCTTCGTAGGTGGCGACACTAGCAGCATTGACATTGTATCTCGTTCCCACTTGCGGTATTGCCTATGCAAGCATCCTTGTCACTCATTTGACAATCAATTATGCATGTTGTGTGAATCCCTATATTTCTATACTGGTTTACTATTAGTGGTAGTGCTGCCTCTGGCGGCAGAACATTGCAGTAATGTTCCCTATTGAGGGAACTCCTCAATTTTATTAGGCACGCGCGTGATTTCGGTATTTTCTATCGTAACTCGTGTATTTACACTCGGAAACCACAAATTTGATGAAGTAGAACTGATGATGAAGACCACAGATGACTTATGGAACTCCTCAATGATATAAGTACGTCACATATTCAGACATTATTCAGTTTAAGTAGCAACTACCTAATGAAGCGCCAACGGTGATTCTGAGATCCTTGAGGAATCGACGAAACTCCTCAAATATTATCGACCCACATATAGCGACTTGTGTTTATAATAATCTACGCATTTGCTCTCAGAAAACAGTTCATGTAGTGTAGTAAAGTGGAAAGGAAATATTCCTTGGCGAAGTACTGAATAAAAGTCCTTTTAAACTTTGTTTTTAAAGTAAATTATATCAGTGGACTTAGTCTTACTCAAAAATTTGTGTAATAAGGTTACATTTTTTGTTTCTGAATCTTTTATGTTTTAATTGTGTAGTTAAATAAGTATTGGTATCTTAAATTATATCGCCGTCTAACACCGGTAACACTCGTCTGATTAAGCATACTAAATATGAGGCTAGTTCGATTTGTGTAAGACTGTCCCCCGGGAAATAGCTATTAAACCGGGAGATTGTTATGTCAAAGCGATTTACAGCTATTTAACAGCAGTATCACTAGACTAGTCTAGTAAAACAATAGCAAAGTTCCATAACAAACACTAAACTGACTAAGCTTGACCACAAGCCTCACAAAACTGGTCAATCTCATGCTTCTGGGAGATGTTTGCCCGGATGTGACGCCGCTTATATATGGAGCAAATCTTATTGCCTTGGCAAAAAAGGATGGTGACGTACGCCCCATCGCAGTAGGCTCTACATTCCGACGTTTAGCAGCCAAGATCTGCGTCCGGCTCACTAAAGCAAAATTACAGGCCCTCTTTGAACCCGTACAAGTCGGCTTTGGAACTCGTGGAGGTTCCGAGGCAACAGTCCACGCTGTTCGTACCTTTGTAAAAAGTGATTGGTGCGAGGTTCTTCTAAAATTAGACTTAAAAACGCATTTAATTCGGTCAATAGGGACACCCTGCTAAAGGAAATTAAAACACATGTCCCAGAAATTTATAACTTCCTTCTCCAGTGCTGCCTTCACCACTGTCCCTCAAAACTAGTTCATAAATCCAACGAGATTCTTTCGGCCGTCGGTTGTCAGCAGGGTGATCCCCTCGGTACAGCGATATTTAGTTTGACAATAAATCCGATAATCCACAACCTAAATTCAAAATTAAATATTTGGTACCTCGACGATGGGACCTTAGCCGCAGACGCGCAGACAGTCCTAGAGTTAGTGCATGTGAAACGGCACTTCAATCACATTGGTTTAGAATTAAATTATGACAACTCTGAATATCGGACAAAGTTAATCCACTCAAAGTTTAGTGTGGTTTTGCCGGCATTCCTGTCTTCAATCCACAGCACGCTAGATCTCGCAGGTAGAATACTAAAAGCCTCAGCGGGCATTAACTGTGAGATTGCATGTTTGGACAAGGCCATGAATGCCTGGCTAGCTGGACCGAGTCCAGATCTCCCATCCAAACCACATAGGCAAAGGGCCTGGGATACAATAGCCTCCGTCGCCACCTTACAAACATTAATAGAGCCTTCAACAGGCAGGGACCGGGCCAGGCTCTTAGCGGTGTCCAAGCCAGAATCTGGTTACTGGCTCCATGCATATCCCTCGCCCAATACTGGTACTTTTATCGACCCAGACAGCTGTCTGGGCGCCCAATATCAGTTCTTTGCTTTCGGCGTCGAGACAATAGGTCCTTGGGGTAAAGGTGCGCTGGAGCTCCACAGGGCGCTCAGTAAAATATTGAAGGAGGCAACGAGTGACCCTCGCGCCGGCAGCTTTCTCGCGCAAATAATAAAATCAAAAATAACAAATAAATAAAGTTTTATTTTCAGGCATTGAGCACCCATATCAACAAAATGACATCATCAATCACATACATTGCAAAAAAAATTATGTCGCAAGAATCGCAATCGCAGTTCAGCGCGGGAATGCTGCCTGCGTGATGGACACCCTGCCAAGAGGCCCAGGCCTCCCCCCCCCCCATTGAATTAATTATTTTATTTTATTTTTTCTAAGTTTAAGGTTTAGTTTTAGTTATTATTTAATTAAATAAAAGTTTCATCATCATTATATCAGCCGAAAGACGTCCACTGCTGGACAGCTGGACATAGGCCTCCCCCAAAGAGTTCAAAAGTGACCGGTCCTGCGCCACCCGCATCCAGTGGACTTGTGGGAGGCCTACCAACGCCGGGCCTTCCGGTACGTGGTCGCCACTTGAGAACCTTTCCGCCCCAACGGCCATCAGTTCTACGTGCAATGTGCCCCGCCCACTGCCACTTAAGTTTAGCGATTCGGAGGGCTATAAATAATAATGGTTTAGTCTTGTATTTATGTTTATTTCAAAATTTGTAAAATTTTATAAATTTATAAAAAAAAAATACTGAGGTTATTATGGGCCAAATTTGTGGATGAGTGTTAAATAAATAAATACCTACTACTTAGGGGACAATAGTACACAAATCGAATTACCCAAAGTAAGCTCAATAAGGCTAGTATCGTGGGTACCTACAGTCAGGGGTATTAATAGGTATACTTACAAAAATAAGGGCATAAATATCTCTACACGCCTTTATACACACAGATATTTATGTACGTATATTAAGACCCCTCGAAGCTTTCATAGCCCAGCGGCGCCTGCGAGTCGAAAACAATAACACACGTTAAGCAAAGATGGCAGCGGTCAGTCTTTGGATGGGTGACCGCCTGTTTGAGTGGTTACTATAAATGAGCGCTTCCGTGCTTTGTAAGGCACGCTAAGCAGTTGATCCCGGCTGCTGTCCATGACAGTAGTCGTTAAGCCGAGTTAGAGGCCTTCGGGCGGCATAAGAACGTCTAACAGTCGAGTTGCCCACTCACTTGACATAGGGGGGACAACTTGAAGACAACTTTGCGTTACACTGAACAATAGTCTAGTGAGTGACATCCAGTAAGTGCTACAATGTTCAGTGAACTCGATTCTGTTTTCACTCAATTGGAATAAAATGCGACTCTACTCGAGCAAAACAATATTTTAATACAGTGCTTTTGCGCGTAAGGTAACAAAGTAATGGTGAATAAATTCACACCCTTGAGCAATGAACAGGTCCTTAAGGGCTCCTTGTAGGCGATGTATAAATGTGTTTTAAGGGTCTGGTTATGACCTCATAAATAAATAACAATGTATTCATGGGTTTAGTCTGGCCGGTTGATTTTATCCCTATCCATTAATCGAATAATCTTCAAACTCTACTATGTACATTAATGTCAGTTCAATGTACTTAATGCATTTTTAATGAATTTTAATCTCTATAATCGATTTATAAAAAATATTTTCAAATCACCTTAACTTGGCCCAAACGCTCGAAAAGCAATATTAAATAAACTTCGTGGGGGCGTTAAGGTGACAGAGGTAAGTTATAACATTATTACCCATTATTCAGAATTAATTACTTCATTATGTTGTAAAAGAAACGCTACATGCCCTTATTTCATAGATAATCATGCAAATCTATTTTAGTCACGCCGATACGAAATGAAACGAGGCCCTTAAGGGTCGCCTGGACGTAGGACGCTCCATATACAAACGTAGAACCAAACTACTTTTGTATGCAGGGTTGACTTGAGTCTCTTTAGGGACGTTACCACATAGGTATGCTATTTAATCTGGAAGAACCTTAAGTTTTTTTGTGTACAAGATAACAGCTGCTATCATCCTATTTTAAAATTTGGCAACTTTTTTTATCAATAAAATAGCATCGCATTGCACAGGCAATAATATCTTCGCAAATTAATTTATTTACGGACTGTCTCTACGCTTGACTTAATTTTTTTTTATGTTACTCCATTTCTTATTAAGAATAGGTATACTATAAAATATACATTGTATGTAACTTTTAAAATTTTTTTATCAATAAAATAGCATCGCATTGCACAGGCAATAATATCTTCGCAAATTAATTTATTTACGGACTGTCTCTACGCTTGACTTAATTTTTTTTTATGTTACTCCATTTCTTATTAAGAATAGGTATACTATAAAATATACATTGTATGTAACTTTTAAAAATTTTTTATCAATAAAATAGCATCGCATTGCACAGGCAATAATATCTTCGCAAATTAATTTATTTACGGACTGTCTCTACGCTTGACTTAATTTTTTTTTATGTTACTCCATTTCTTATTAAGAATAGGTATACTATAAAATATACATTGTATGTAACCCTTTCGTTTGTTTGGTTTGCCCCGTTTCGCATTTGTTTAAGAGAAACTATTCTGTAAAATATCCCCTGCCTAAGTAGTAACGCCTCGGGCCACTTTGAGACAAAAGGCGAGATGAAAGGAGCCTTAACAAAGAAAGCATGAAAAAGGGGGAATGGAGAGCTCTAAAATGGGGGAAAATATGGAATGTTGGTGTAAATTCGAGACGCAGTAGGCAGTTTAATAACAGGGGGATATAAATACATAAAGATATAAATAATATAGTTATATGTAGAAACGCTTTTTCCTGGTTTAGTTTATTAGGGTTAAGGTAGTTCCGATTAAAACAACAGTGGTAACGAGCGTATTACCCGTCAACAACTCTCCTCAGTTTGGCGGAACATAATTTGTAAAACTAGAGTTTAAGTTTTGGTGAGATAAATAAAGAAATAAATAAAATTTAAATAATAAAATAAATATGTGGGAACAACTTTACACAAATCGACCTAGTCTCAAACTAAGTAAAGCTTGTACGAGTACCTACTACTACGTAGTTGCTATTATAGTACTAGTGGCTCTGTGAGCTGAAGAACCCGCATGTCTTTTTTCAAAAAAACATTTTTATTAGATTTTCGAAAAAGTGGATCGACAAAAAAAACGATATAATTGACGAACCTACTCACAACATTTGACGAGAACCGGTTGAGAAATGTGACCTGCAGAGGAGAACAGCCGGACAGCTGGACCTCTGGACAGACACCGGACATACGAACGATTTTCGGCCCAAGCTGAAGCATAGAACTTCGTTCGCTTCGCTCCCTCGTTCAACTAGGCGACGAAATACATACTTACATAGATAAATAAATACATTACATATACATAGAAACCATCCATGAATCAGGAACAAATATTCGTGCACATACCGGGATTCGAACCCAGAACCTGCAGCTTTGTAGGCAGGGTTACTACCCACTAGGCTAAAGCGGTCGTCTTAGACTAATAAATAGAAACAACTACGTGTAACAATAAGTACCTTCAGATGAGTAGATGATACCTACCCAATTGGTTTTTTTTGTAAAATTGTGAATGAATTCCGTAATCCATGAGCCGCTGGTAGTATCAGGCCGGCAAAATTGTGGAACAAGTGGACACGGGCGTTTTAAAATCGTATTGGTTCTGATAAAGAAAAAAGATTATACACAATTTGACATTATTTTGTTCATTTTCCTTTTATGACGGCCCATACGAAGTGTAAGTTGCGTAATGGAATACAATAAGATATATTTTCTTTATCAGTCAAGAGTGTTCATGATAGAACCCAAAATACTGAGAAAAAAAAGATTATGATATCACTTCTAATCGAAAACATCAGCACCAAAAATGTAGTATATAGATATCCTAGGATATCGCTTTTGTGTCGTGTCTTTGGACCACGATTCCAGAGACCCAATACTAGAAAAAATTGATGTCATGAATAGGAAAGTGGGAGAATTTCAGACTTATCTCGAAGCGCCCTGAGCCGTCACCACAAAAATCGAAAATCAAACTTTGTATTTTGTATCTACAATTCTATCACACGTGTTCATTGTAAAGATAGAGATTACACTACACGTGGATTTAGTGGCGATACCACTGTTGTACGCACTATTAAACGCACTTTTATCACAATACAAATACTCTTTATTGCACACACCTCAATAAAATAACCCTGAACAGAACATAATCAATACAAGTAGGGACAAACAACAGGCGGTTTTATCGCTAGAGAGCGATCTGTTCCAACCAACTAATGATGTAGGTAAGTGCAACGCAGACGGGGATGTCTGAATTACGAGAATCGATTTATCATGGTCTTCTCTCCCTCTCGCTGAGCATAAGCGTGAGCGAGATGGAAGTGCGTGTTTGGAAGCGCGGATATCATGTTTTTTAATTTGAATTTTTTGTGCGTTTAAATAAATAAAAAAGTAATCACTAAGTTCCCTCAAACATGATATTGCCGATTTTAGAACCAATGTTAATATGTTTAGCTATTGTGCATAATTTGCTACGAATGTTTTAAGTGAATTTTAATATGTTTTAGACCTATGTTCGTGATTTTTTTCTATCGAGCGAAAATTGCTTAATCGTTTTTCGAATCACTGATTTCCCTGCAGAAAAGCCTCAAGATTACTATTCGTATTTTTTTGAAACCATATTGTTATAAACAGATGCATTATATTGTTTCAAAAACTATGTTCGCTTCACTTCGCTGAACCTATAGCGCCTTAAATTAAGAGGATTGTGAAGTGTCCATACGCAGCGCGAGTAGGTATTTAAAAAATTGTTTCACACCGCTCTGTGCCTCACCCGTATCGTGCGATAGAGAGAGTTACCAGACCTGTATAGGTAATTGCCTACAATTTCTTGTTGAAATATTGTTTCGGGTGATAACGTTTTTACCTCCCTAAACCTTTATGAAATGAAACAATTTTATGTGTGTATTATTATGAAATGTATAATTAGATTGAGTACACTTTAATCTATGTCTGTACGTTTTCCTTTTTTAGTAAATCAGTTTAAATTAATTTAAAAAAAAATACGGTAGACAAAGTTTTTAAGTCAAAAATACAGATTTTTAGATGCTAATAACTTATAACGTAAGCAATATTTCTTATAAATCAAAACTTACAGACCTAGTTTTTCATTATATCTACAACATATTCAAAAATTATAAAAATAGAATTATGTTTGCGGGGTGAAAAAAACGTTATCGCTTTTTGTATGAAAATTTCCAGGTTCACAATCCTCTTAATACAACTTAGAATAGTTGAAAAACCCCCGATATTTTCATTTCAAAAACGGCTGAACCGATTTTGTTGAAACGTAGCTAAGAACCATCTCGATCACGTCAGCTTTCGAATAAAAAAACCGCAATCAAATCGGTCCATTCGTTTAGGAGCTACGATGCCACAAACAGACACACAGACAGACACAGAAACACACAGACACGTCAAACTTATAACAGCCCTCTTTTTCCGTCGGAGGTTAAAAAAAAATGCAAATATAAAAAATCATTTTATTTCCTTTCGTTTTCATTTTCTTGGTAACGCCTCTGATCTAATTCTGGTCACTGTGGCAATCACACGCCGATTTCCCTCGAACGCCTCCGCACTCGGGCCGCCTGCCGGCATTACGAGTTTACGAGTACGAGTAGGTAATGCGCTTTCCTCAAGTATTCGTTGCGTTTTATTTCATTCTTATGCAAAGGAAAATATTGTTTCAAAACTAAATTTCAAATGCTCAGCTCGAGTCTTATTGCAGTCGTTGCCACGATATACGCACACATTTACTAGTGGCTGTGAGCTTTTGAAGTCGGGAAGCATTTTTTTTAATTTTTATGTTCGAAAAACTGAATCGACAAAAGAGAACTATGTAATTAATTACTGAACCTGCTAACAAAACTTCACGAGAATCGGTTGAGAAAAGCGTCCTGTAGAGAAAAGCGTCCTATAGAGAAAAGCGTCCTGTAGAGGAAAACAGCCGGACAGCCGGTATCTGAGCATCTGGATACGAAAGAATTTTAGCCCAAGCTGAAACGGAGAACTTCTTTCGCTTCGCTGACAAGTTCGATAAGTAATAAGGCACCAAATAATTGATTGATTGATTAAAACTTTATTCATTCCCACAACATACATGGCATTCATAAAATACAAAATTTAAACAGTAAAGGTAAAAGAAAAAATATGTATATCTCATGTATAAAGAAAACATGCAAAAAGTACCTACAACTATAGATACAGATCATTATAATTTCTGTTGTGTAGGTACAATATATTTGCAACAACGTCGCTGTAAGGGTCAGATATTTAAAATATTTTTCTCAAACATGCAATGAAATATTCTTTACGTTCCATAATAGACTCGGAAGTTTTCTTTTTCGGGCGCAGCATCTCGAGGCGGCCTGAAATGGGATTTCATACAACTTTTCAGGCCTAGGCCTGCAAAGTAACTTTTGAATTTTCATTCCAATATTTGTGGCACAGCTTCACGGCATTCAGCCATGAAAATTTGTTTGATTTGAGGATTTTTATTTATTTATTTCATTGCATGTTTCATTGTATGAAAAGCACTATACATACATGCCTCGGCGTGAAAATGGATTCCCGGCCTCGTATCTCTATCCGGCCCCGCTACGCTCGGCCGTCTATACCTACTTGGCCGGAAATCCGTGTTTTCCCGGCCTCTGATGTCATCATCATCGTATCAGCCGAAAGACGTCCACTGCTGGACATAGGCCTCCTCCAAAGAGTGCCACAATGGCCGGTCCTGCACCACCCGCATCCAGCGGACTCCCGCGACCTTTACCAGGTCATCAGTCCACCTTGCGGGGGGCCTACCCACGCCGCGCCTTCCGGCACATGGTCGCCACTCGAGAACCTTTCCGCCCCAACGGCCATCGGTTCTACATGCAATGTAATATTGCTGATGTAATGTACTATTTTGTAATATGAGACGGAGCAAGGAAATTGTCTCCGTCCATGTCATTGTGTCTGCGTCACATTTAGATCTACCTGACGCGCGTACAAACTACAAACGTGATCTACCTGCAGGGGGGAGGGGACACATAGATTTGTTATCATCATTTTAATATAATTTACTTTGAAAACAAAGTTTTAACCGACTTCAATTCAGTGCTTCACCTTATTTGAAGATTTCACTCGATTTCTCTAGGATGCCATCATCATAAACTCACCTGATGAGAAGGGGACCACTCTTTCAATCAAAAAAAGAATTTTCCTAATCGGTCCAGGCGTCTCCTAGTAATCGGGGAACATAAATAAGAAAAAATATTTCGTCGAATTGAGTACCTCATTTTTTGAAAACGGTTAAAAAGAGTAGGTCGTATTCTTGTAATTTATTTTTTACACTATGTTTTCATACGCAGATTGCGATACCAAAAATTTGTATAACTCTATAGAAGACCTCTTAATCACTCTACTATAGTTTTTTCCATTCTTAACAAGTTTTGTTTCAGTAACATCATGAGCATCCATAAAACCGTTGAACGCTTAAAAATATTCTCAAATTTGAATAAAAAACATGGAATACCGCTATTTCTCCAACGATGCCAATATAAAACGAGTTCGGCTTAAATTCGCGCCTCGTCGTATGCAATGTAACGCTGATAGATTGAGAGCTGAGGGACCAAAACTGCAACAGTTTTGTAAAGGCTGGTATTTTAATATTAGGTAATTAATAGGACGAACATCAATAGCCTGTCGTCAGTCAGCCAGTTTTTGGGACAACTGGCGTGGGGGTGGTTCCAAAATTGTTAAAAAAACGCCTACGTCGCAACTGTTTTATTATTATTATATCGAGCCCGTTATGTCCCACTGCTGAGCAAAGGCCTCCCCTCTCCCCTTCCATTCATCGCGGTCTTGAGCAATAACTGGCCAGTCTTTTAAAAAGGAGTCCAAGTTATCCCGCCATCGCCGACGAGGTCTACCGCGTCTCCGTTTTGAGTGTTCGGGCTTCCACTCCGTGGTCCCTTTGGCCCACAGCTCATTCGGCATGCGGTAGACGTGACTAGCCCAGTCCCACTTTAACTTGGCTGCCTTCCGAGCTACATCTTCTATTTGGGTTTTGGAACTGTTTTATAAAATCTGAAAATGTGTCTGTCGTTAGTAAGACTTAAAAAATTATATAAGATAAAATGCTTTAATATAAATAGTTATACCCGCGCGGGACGCAGCGGGGGAGGGGTCATGGTGTACTCGCCAGCTTCGCTCGCCGCTCGCGCGGGCAGCGCGCCCGTGCTCAAGGCTACGGAAGCTATGCGCGCGGCGGAGTGTTTTTCCATAACCCTTGACAACTGTGGTGAGGCCCTCCATCTAGTAGCTATTTACAGACCACCAAAAATTAACAAACAGGATAAAATACAGCAGTTTTTTACTGAACTACGTATTTTGTTAAACGGCTTGCCCGAGAATTCCAAAGTATTACTCTGTGGGGATATCAATATAAACTTACTTAACATTAATGACAAAACAGTAATAACGTATGAAACTATATTATATGAATATGGTTTTAATAGGTGTATAAGTAAAGTAACACGTAAAGAAATTTTAATGGGCATCATTGTGGAATCTTGCATAGATCATATTTATGTTAAAGCACCGATAGCCTGGATCACATCGGCTGTCATTCAACACAAATTATCAGACCACTATTACGTTTCGGTTGCGGTGGAATGGAAACATGCACAACTCTGCCGTGGCGGGCGCCCCGTCGATTCGGCGAATCCGAATTCCTCGAAGCGACGTCGCGCGCGTCGCGCGCCGGCCAGCGCGGGCTCGCCCGCCGCCCCCGCCTCCCCTGCCTCACGACGGGTTTTAGATAATAGGTTAGTGAGAGAAAAATTACTATCAACTGATTTCAATAAACTCATGTCGATAGATTGCCCTATTAAATTATATGAAGCTTTTAGACAACTTTTTGTAGGTATTTACAACGAGTGTTATAAAACACAAACAATTTGCAGTTCTAATAGAGACAATAAAACATGGATTGGTATCAATCTAAAGAAGATGATTACTGAGCGTGATAGACTGTTTGAGTGGAGTAATGTTCCAAAGAATATGATGAAAAGGCTTCAATTTACCAGATATAGAAATAAGTGTTCTAAAGCAATAACTAAATGTAAGAATAAATACGATAAGCAGAGTATACTAGATTGTAATAAAAATTTAAAAAAGATATGGGATAAGATAAATAATATGATGGGTAAAGAAAAACAGTCATTAGATTCTATAATATTATCTAATATGGAAGAAAGTAATGAGAAAGCTATCTGTGATAAATTTGCAAATACATTCTCATCAGAAATAGAACAAATAAAACATACTTGTTATGATAAATGGTTAGACAGAGATAACTACGTACAAGAATCGGATGTGTGTATGCGATGGCAACCTGTATCAGCTGATTATGTCAATCGTATAATCAACAAGATGGACAGCAACAAGTCTACAGGGAGCGATCTCATACGCATGTCCGACCTAAAACTGTTGTAAATAATGTAAGTCCAGTTATCGCCAAATTAATTTACTTATCCGTCCCCCACGCAACATTTCCTAAACAACTTAAAGAGGCAATTGTGCGCCCAATTCACAAAAAAAGTGACCGAAAATTATATTCAAATTATAGACCGATTTCCATACTATCTAGTGTAAATAAAGTAATAGAAAAATGTATAAACCAAATAGGAAGTTATCTTCAACAAAATAATATATTAAATAAATGTCAACATGGTTTCCAGAAACAGAAAAGTACAAACACACTATTGTCTGTATTTACGGATGAGATTAACACTTATTTATCTGAAAAACAATTAATAATAGCAGTATTCTTTGATTTTAAGAAAGCGTTCGACACGCTCGAGACTGGAACGCTTCTGAGAGCTATGGAGGAGTGCGGGGTGGGGCGGCCGCTGAACCATTGGTTCCGCGACTACCTCACCGCGCGGTCCTTCCGCGTGAAGGTCGGCGCGGGGCTCAGCGACGAGCAGGTCGTCCGGTGCGGCGTGCCGCAGGGCTCGGGCTGTGGGCCACTCTGCTACCTGATGCACGTGAATAGCCTGTGCGGCACGCTGCGCCACTACATTGTGCGTCCCTTTCAAACGACATTCGCCCGAAGGGTAACTTTTCAAACAAGCCTTAGGACAAATCAACAGGCATTTTCCTGTCTGTTAAAAAAATCATTTTTGGTACAAGCTTTTACTGCCGACTGTACTATTCTGCATACCATCATCAAGTACTCATTGAGACGATTCTAACGAGCTCGATGGGGTTGTGTCGTTTTATTGCAGAGTTCCTACTTATGGCCACTATAAAGCTTGTAAAAAATAAGTTTAGATCTATCTTATATACCTAGTTACGAAACGCAATGCAATCGACCAGCAAGTCACTTTCAAAATTTACAAACATATTTTTTTTTCCAGAAGCTAATCGTCACATTTCAAATCAAACTCACAACAAAGTTTCGATCAATTTCAATCCCCGAAATCTAACAATAATCCCACCGTTTAGTAATATCGCACGCTTCGATAATAATCCCCTGAGCCATAAATTTGAAGAGCTAGAATATTTACGAGGTGTTCCAACGCTGTTGGTCACAGTTAAGAAATCGCTAACAGTATCTTAAGTATCTATTGACAACTTCAACCCACATACTCAAATACTAATTAACACGATCATATCCAAAATAAAACATTTGTCTTTATCTCACTTAGGTATTTGCTAAACGGAGACGGATACTTTACGTCAAACATAAATGCTGTCTTGGAGAAATTAACTTTATTTGATTTAAATTATATGCCCTATTGCAATTAACGGATGTCGGGAACACGTTGTATATAAAGTATAAATCGAGCACAATCTACCATGATGGAAAACTTTCCCATAAACCACCAAGATTGGGTACGGTGACCACTTATAATCAGGACTTTTTTGCAAACATTATGTGTGTCGTCAACCTGATCACTTGTTGCACTCTGATCTGCTCGCTAAACTAAGAGCGCCAAACGACGCGAGAAAATCTATCGTCCTCTTTCTGATTTGTACAGTACGAGAGGGACAGAACTTGGAATGCAACTTGTTGTTACATAAATAGACAAGCATAATGTTACAAGCAATAAGGTACCTATTCAATAAATATATATGAATAAAATAATAATGTAACTAGTGACCGAAGAGCTGACGGCTATACAGAGAGGAAATGCCGCCAGCATCCTCGGTAAAATGCCTCGATATTTTAGATTTACCTTAGCTTCTTTTTCTTTCTCAATCAAATTTACTTAAAACCGAATAGTGTAGATAGGCATTTCCGCGAAACAATGTTAGTTCTGCTACGATATTTTCCAACCAATTACCTATATGCCAAAATTTCAATATCCGATATATTTTTTTTCATTTCATTCAGTTAATGTAATTTAACCAATTTTATATTGTTTAATTTTCATTAGGCGTTACTCCTGAATAAAATGTTTTTCAATGGATCATATCAATGGAATGGTATGGGATCTCCACAACAATGAAAATAAAAAAAAAGCGGGCTGTGTCGGAGATACAACCGTTAATTAATTTTAAGTGGATACTTCCTTGTTGGCTGTACCCGTAAAATACATATATGAATTAATTCACTAAAATCTGTATAAGTACAGATACATCGGTATATATAAGGCAACACTGATTGACGTAGCTCATTTGACTCGCGACACATTGAAAATGGCGGTCATTTCAGCATTATTTTCATGTCCGCCACATAATCTAAATAACATTTTGTGATTAACAACTAATGGCAAATAAAGAAGGATTAAAACATGTAACAAACAATTAATTGAAATGAGATTAGGCTTCTCTACAAAAAATTATTCCGGAAGTCACGTGATACATTTTGAACTGTACCCCTATACAAGATCGCGAGCAAAGAAGTATCAACTTCAAAAAATCCTTAACTTACAAAATCAAAATACTGGTTATGGCACTTACACTACTCAAACCTCCCCGGTCACATGCTAACTACCCCACCTTGATAATTTACCCCCATCTCACCCTTTCGCCTCTAGCTTTTAAATGGCTATATCAATGGAGACCGTAAAATGTTTTTGAGAAAATCCATTAGGTACTTAATTTTCCTATTGTTAAGTAATAAAGACTGAGTAAATGTAAATACGGATCAGACACGAACCGAGAGTAGATACCGCCCGTTTGATGCGGGTGGCGCAGGAACAAAGAAAAATTCCGATTACTTAGTAATTTGTCCGAAATTACCAATTATTCCCAAATTGCTAAATTCTGAACGCCATTTTCGGTCAAATAGGTTAGGTAAGTATTATATCCTGAAAACCATGTTCAAGCAAAAGGTTTTTGATTTTTAGGATATAGTAACCTAACCTAACGTATGACTTATTCGGGTTATTCCCACCAATTTTTACCAGTGGTAGCAGCTGGGATTTTTTTCCTATCTTTTACCACTAAAGTAATCGGTAAAAGATGCGAAAATATTCCCAGTAGTTCGTGGTAAAAGATGGAATAAATATTCCCAGTAGTTCCCACTGGTAAATGATGGGGAAAAAGTTTCCAGCTGTTGCCACTGGTAACAATTTAGTGGTAACAAGTGGGAATAACCCATATACGTATTCCATTATATCATCTACGTCCAAATTACCCATTGATGGAAAATGGCATTCGGATTAATGATGGTTTTGGACTATTCGGAAAAATTACTCTTCGGATTTTTTCTGTATTCCCCATGCTACATACATAGGTATCAGTGGCGGAGCGCTCATACAAGCCGATTCCCATCGGCTTGCCTAAAATTTCTTGCTATATATTAACAAACTCGTAATCATCAAAAAACACCCCTTTGTTATGCTCCGGGTTGTCCAGTGACAATTCTCACGCGCCGCCACTGATAGGTATATACTTAGCTTCAGGTGAAATTATTATCACTAGATTGATGACGAGGTGTTAAAAACAATGTCGTATTACCCAAGCTTTCATGTTCCCTAGCTAGCCCCATACTAATTGAAATGCGAAATGCCTAATGGTCTCTAATTGGTAAATTAAAAGCAATCAGGACAAATTAATTGGTATTCCTGACTCCGACTTAATAAGGTTTCAATTAGGAACTAGTTACGAACGGTCTTCGAGAAGTGCAAAGTTATACGGATTCGATAAGACTTTTAGTTGTATTTAGTCGACCCTTCGGTGCCCGATATAAGAAGTCATGGTTAAAAAAAACGATAAGACTTGACTTGATGGAGATGATGGGATCACCTCGACGTTTTTTAATGAAACTGGTCTAATATGGCAGTATGGATCGAATGTGAAGAAAAAGTAAGCTTTTGCCCAGTAGTGGGAGAGTAGGGGTTAGCAACTGTAATGCTTATGTCTACAGGTGCCAACAAACCACATAAATCCAATGCTTTTTTTGATTGCGAAGGTGTTAGTCACCAGTTTTAATATCTGCCATAACAGAACGCGCATAAATATCTGACAGGACTCTATTCCCAGTGCCGTAAGGACATGTCAGATATTTTTGCCCGCTTTGTTATGGGAGATATACTGGTAACTGAATAATAGGCTTGTGTACTATAGTCCATTTTTTTAGGATTAGAAATACGGTAAACAAAGAAGCAGCCGTCGTCAACCTTTTCTGCTTGAGACAAATATTAAATGTTACGAAGTCCATAATAGAACGAGAAATAAAAAGTGCGTATTTCCACATAAATTTATAATGGAAATAAAACTATTTAAGTACTATAAAATTCATCTTTGCTGCAAAGTTCACACACCAACTTGTAAATGTTGACCACCGTACGTTTCTCATTTGCTGTTAATGGACTCTGTTTCTGTCTCTTTGCTTTTGGTAAAGGCAAAACTTGGGCCTGAGCTATAACCACGATTTTTGAATCTCGAACTTCGTATATCTCCGTCTCTATCGCACTTATAGTTTATGGTACTCGAGCGACGGAGATATACGAAGTTCGAGATTCGAAGTTCGTGGTTCCGCTGCTGGCCTCTGCGGCGCTACCACGAACTTCGAATCTCGAACTTCGCTCAGGTTGGTCCATCGCAGTCCGAACGCCACACAGCGAAAAATAAAATCTTAATATTAATTAACAAATAGATACTCGTATAATAATATCGAAATCTGAATTCAACAATTTATTGATTACAAAAGAAAACAAGAAAAAGAACGTGATACGATTGACAATTTCGACAATGTCGACAGCGAAAACAACGAACCGATCGTTTCAAACCTCTTCTTCTTTAGGTTTTTTATTATGCAGCGTTTCCAGAACTGAATAACAAAGTTTAAAATTACATAGTCAAAAAATATATACTTTCAAAATAAAAATAACTATTGTTGTAAGTGTTATTTAGATATCAACAATGAAAACACTTCTTTAATTTTAGGTTCGACAACAATAATGTAGGTCATTTTTAATGGCTGTTTGAGATACTTCGACAGTTGTGTGGCATAAAGTCGTGCTTCGTGCTTCATCCTTCTTTCTAATGCTAAAAAAAACGCACTATAAGATTTTTTCACGATGCCATTCGAACCAAATTTTGGAGAGGAACAAATGTTTGTATTGGAGCAACTACAATAAAAGAACATAAATACCCAATAATTCGAGGCAAAAATTGACCTCGCTGGGTGGCGGCAGCCGAACCGCTTCATACTAAATTGACACACAGCTTTTTATTTCTACTAATCGTTGTACAGAAAATCAAATAATTTGCTGTTTCGGTCACGGTGCCGGTTAATGTATGGCCATGATAATGTACAGCCATGATAATGTACAGCCCAATAATACGCGTCCATTGGACGCGTATTATCAGGCCGTACATTATTGGGCTGTGCATTATCACCCTGAGCAAATTCGGTACGGGGCAATAATTGGAAGCCAATCTTGTACGACCTGATAATGTACAGCCCAATAATTGGCGTCCATTAAAAAGTCTACTAAATACGAGAGGGACACGAGTGAACCCTAACCTAACCGACCTAAGGCAGAGTTCGCTTTTGACAGGCAGCAAACTTGGTCCGGGGCAATAATTGGATGCCACCTTTGTTCGAGCTGATAATGTACGGCCCGATAATACGCGTCCACTTTTTGTGGCTTCGTATTATTGGGCTGTACATTCATGGGCCGTGCATTATCACCCTGAGCAAATTCGGTACGGGGCAATAATTGGAAGCCACCTTTGTCCGGGCTGATAATGTACGGCCTGATAATACGCGTCCACTAAAATTGGACGCGTATTATCGGGCTGTACATTATTTGGCTGTTCATTATTGGCTCCCGCGAAATACTGCGTTTAGGTCCATATTAGTTGTCGTACAATTTTATTTAGTTTTAAACTTACTTTTTCTACAAGGCCATATCTTTTTATGATTTTAATTACCTATATTTTTTTAAATTTATACTTGATTGCAATAATTTGATGGTATCCATTTAGCATTAATACGTTATCAATTTTTACATGAGGAATCATGCCTATTGCCGTTTCTACCATCCCGCTTGGAGACGGTCAGCTGATCGCGGATTCCGCGACTGCGCCGATACATCCCCAGAATATTGTAATCGTGGACGCCACTGCGAGACTAGCACGCCAACACCGAGGCTCCGCTTGGCCTGAAGTAAGGGGCACAGAACCATCACATAATTGACACGGCGATGTGGGAGTCTGGCGCCCTAGAGATGGTCATTCATTATAAGGATTAGTGGGCAAGTTATTTTCTGCCACTTAACTCCTGCATTACTTATCTGGAGTCGATATAAACATTGGATTTCGTGGCATCCATCTGAATTTGTTTAAGTGATTAAATTTCGTTTTCGATTAAATATTCTTTCAACTCAACTTGTATTTAATCAATATCCACTACTAGGGTTTCAAATAAGGCATAGGTACTTACTCTCAATCGGTTAAAATATGCTTATGAATAAAACACATTTTTAGTTCAATTTTATTGTCTTTGGTTATACAAAAACATGGATTAATTTTTAAAATAATTTACAAAAAACACATTTATTATTTCATAAATACGCCGTGTTGACTAAATTGTACACTGATAATAATAAATCTATATTAATTTGCGAGATTTAATTCTATTTAGACACTTCGTACATATTCTTTCCATAAGACAGGGTTTCACTTCACAGTCTGGTTGGTCAGTTGACTAAGGAGGGGTTAGCAATATTTTTCAGTGGTAACATAAAAGGAACATACATCCTGTGTGCACGAAGCATTCCAAAATACGACCTGACAGAGCGCTACCACCGGCTTTCATCTGGGCCAGTACTCACTTCATACTCGAATTGTACAGTCAATATGTATATACCCAAAGATGCAAATACATATTTCTGTAACTTTGTGGTGTATACATATTGGTGACCTTGACTGTTCTCGCTCGCCACTTGATAATTATACAATGACCTTTTAAAGCAGGTCCAAATTTTTTGCAGGTACATTTGGTCATTTTAATTGCGACACAACTGCAATATTTTTATTATTAATGCCCTTCGCAGTTCAATCAAACCCAGGAGAAAATATTGAATACCTACTATAAAAAAACTATTGGAATTTCATGGGATTCTTTTTTTCGTATTATATAGTAAATATTTGGCACTGCCTACTCACATTTCATGCACTTACGTATTAAGTAAAAATCCATCGAATAGGTTTCTACCTATCTATTACTCTTAATATTTGCCAAACCTATTAGTTTCCTTTAGATTTTTATTTTAGGTACATCACTACAAATACACGACAATATTTTTAATTAAATATTTCAGTTCGTTTTACTCCCTTGTCATTTAGTAAATGATTTTAAAATCGACGTCTAAACATTATTTCAATAAAACTCAGGGTTTGCTTAAATATATGGTACCTCAAATATTAAATCACTTGTAAGGTCATCGGTATTTTTGAAAAAAGAAACCTACTGATGAATAATATTATATATCATTTTCCGTGTGAAAAATAATAACATATGAAAAAACTCTGTACTGCACCAAAAATCGTAATAAATACCACAGCGAGTCAAGTAATGTATATTTCAACTCACAATGACAACATATTTGAGGTAACCATATAATTCTACAAATGGAATGTGTGATAAATACAAAGGACTATTTTATAGAAAATTGCTCTGAAAATAATACAAATTCCACAGTAATATCGCAAATTATTATTACAATTCAGTTTCATACGACTAAAATTTCACTAACTATTCGATCGCCAAATTTATTAATTTAATTGTACATTAATTATTAACAAACGATCACTTTTTACATAAACGTGTTATTATAAAATGACTTAGTTTTCAAAATACATACATTTAATCCGAAAAAGCGATTGCTATGAAAGTTATTGCGAGTAAGTCAAAAAAATGTGCACCGAAATAAAGAAGTCGATATCAAGATGGTTGGAGCAAAACACTTATTTCACTAGCAAATAGATTAAGAAGTCTTCAAGACTCTCCTATGATAGCATTATATTATAGGTACGAATCCTATAATTATACGAAAATGACATCTCAGCAACTCAGAATTTATTAATCGTCTCATATAACGTAAAATTTGTACACAACGAATTACACTCAAGATCCGATTTACTCGAAAGAGCCAAAAGAGGAAATGCGTACTGTAATAATACTATTTATTTCTATGACTAAAGTATTTGAACAAAAACCTGATTAATTAATAATAATAGTATTCTGAGCCATTTCTGTAATTAATAAGGCTAACGGTTTAGTCAGCGGTCAAGATCAATTCGATCGATTACATTTCTTACATTGATTAAATATGGCGAAAATAGTAAGTACTGCAATATAAATTTTACAATATTTAAAGAGGGAGACACCATGTAGGACTTTCTAGTTTACATCAACTTGGCAAACTTTGGCGTATAACTGGCACAAACATATCAAATGGTGAAAATAAACATATAATTAATTTACTATATTGCACATTCGAAGGAGCGTGTTTTTCAAATAATTAAATATTGTTGACCACACACTTTTTTTACAACAAGTGAGATAATAATATTTAAATTGCGTCTACTATTCTAGTAATGAAATTGTATCGTTGTCTGACGTAGGTACAAGCAGTGACTTGGAATGCATTAAATCACATTCATACTAGGGTTTGTAAAATGTTCAATTTTGTCACCATGCAGGCGCATACAGTATTTTTCTATTATGTAAACGTGAGCTGTTTACGGGAAGGTGAGTAACAAAATTTACAAAATACATCCCAGTTATCTTACAAATAAATATGGCACATCAAGTACCTACTTTGGCCACTGCTTTAGTTTAAAAATACCACAATACATTCAAGTGACATAATTTTTAAAAACCAAACTTACATACACATATATATAGAAATAAAAAAATATATTAAGAAAGAAGAAATATACAAAATTTCGAATTTCACCCAGCATTTAAATAAATTAAAAACTTCTAGAGATACTTTTATAGGTATAATAGTTAGTCTATTTGTAAAGGGATGTTCGGTACAATCACTTTCTTTTTAATAAAAATAGAACCTGTAAAAAGGTCTAGTCTACAAGGCTAAGTATCTACAAATAATTATTACTACGAGGGACACCGACAAGAAAACGCTTCGTAAAGGTATAACTAAGTTACTGTGCGCGTTGACAATATACGTTTAGGAATTAGAACTAACATCAAAATACGTCACAAATTTCACATGCCTTCCCACTCAGAAAATTCACGTATTTTGTACATCTATTCTCCCTACTGACCTATATTCTTGTAAAAAATACTGATAATATTTATACTTAACTGTTTAAAACATGCAGATTTTATTCCAATAAAAACTATGAGTTCGTATGAGTATTTTAGGGTGAACCTCTTAGGTATTAAACTCTGCTGTTTATCCGTTCGTCTATCACTGTATATATAATAGAAGCAGGTACATTTTAATAAAAAAAAGTGTAAATTCGGCCTTGTCAAAAACTTTTTTGGCGTTTTTTACTCAATCTTAACAGTGACACGTAATCGTTTGTGTACGAATCCCACTTGCACTCGATCGGGTTTATTTGACTGCTTTGTATCTTTTTATTGTGAAACAATCAGTCTGAATCTGATAAATACTATATTTAGCGAATCATTATTTTTACTAAGTATTTTGTAACGTATTTTGATCTTGAAGCAGATTAACTACGCATTTTACGTCCAATGGCACTTTACTTATACTCGGACTAGTAGGACTAAAGCGAGAAAAAAACTAACTTTCATAGTGTCGAAATTAAATATTTGTCATATCATGGCTGGAGATATTATAGTGAGTGTTTTATTTCGTCAATACTTAAAAGAAACCTTTAAGTATGGATCAAATTAATCAATAACAGTACTTGAACCTCACAACATAGTCAAAGTTTTTTTTAATGCGTTAAGACATAATTTCACCCAGATACATGTCAATCATTATCCATAAAGTGGTTTCAAATGCAGGCACATATTGGTAGTTGGCAAGACCCCAAAGCTGAATACGGATTTTCTTTTTTTATCTGCATGTTGTTCGATGTTATTTGTAAAAATATCAAATAATCGTCCAAAACCTGTTATATTATCTATGTCCTTGTGAATTTTAAAACATAAACAATGGTAAAATGCGTAATTCTCCACGATTTGTATAAAAGTATGGTAATGATAAACCCTAACTTAATTAATTATGATATAATACTCTATTTCTACACATATATTATTAATAAATAGGTTAATAAAACCTCATTCACAACAGAGGAACGTTGTACGACACTCATAGATTCGACAATATACATATTACATAATTAATATAGGTAAATACTTACACTCGCTTGTATATGTAATAATCATTATATGTATTTACTATGTCTATTAATACAATGCCGATACAAATACAGTATATACTATTTATAGAATTAAATGTCGCTTTTTACAATATTAATCTTTTTTAAATGTTTATAGTACATATATTTAGAATTTAAATATATCGCTTTTATTCTTGACATAAAAGATTCATTTTATAGTATTTCAGTAGCCACAGATTTCGAATCTAAAAAGTGAGATAATAGTTTTAGGAAATCCTCTACATTGTTCATTTCATATCGTTGTATGCTTAAGTTTTTGTAATTTTTTGCAAATTCACTAAACTGTCATAAAATTGTGAAGTAACGCAATAGGAATAAAACAAATAGAAATTATTGAGAAAGATTCCTTGGAAATGTTGTTAGGTACATGTTTAGTGTAGGTACATGTCAAGTTTACCTACCTTCCTCTTTGTTTTGGAACTAGTATTGCAGCAATACTTTCATGCCAAAAAGCACCAATTTAACGGGAATATAATATTACATTTCCATCCAATTATCAAAATTATATACCTATCACAGAAATGTATCATATCTCAAAAGCTTCGTAAAGGTAAGGATACACGACGACACTGACTCTAGACACTTCAGTGTATACATCGACTGTCTACGTGTGTCCACTGCTGCGACACTTAGTTGCGGATGTAGTTGCGGTGTCGCTGAGTGTCCGTGTCGCTGCCGTGGAGACAGGCCATGCGCGGTGTCCGACACAAGTGTTTTGAATTTCGAACCTGTGCGAAATTTATAGCTAGACCAATGCACGCACGTGGACTGCAGAGGAAATAAGATCTTTGATTTGTTACTATGAAGCGCTGCCAGAACTATGGCAAATTTATATCAAACCGCCAATCCAAAAGGATTCATCAGCGGTAGAATGTATGGCAGAACAATTTCATACTACCACATTATAAATAAATATAAATTTGCACAATTTACGAACGCAATATATAGTGAATTAAGAAAACTAAAAAAAGGAAGAGCGGACAATGCACAGATCCAAATTATGTAAGCAACTGGGAATATTCTACAAGTTTAACAACAAGTTTCTTTCTTAATTGATTTCAACGTATGTATCTGTATCTACTACTGCTATTAGGTAACTTTGCCTTCAGGAGATACAAAATATTCTTTATATTTTTCACGAATTTATTTTCTTCCATTGAACATATTGTGGATCCATGTGGTCTAACTGAGAACAATACACTATCCGAAGGGGCATCTGGGGACCGATTCTTGACTTTCGAGCGCTAAAAAATTTTATAAAAGTAAATACGATTCTAGTGTCAAAATTGCAGGCACTTACTTTCTACCGATATAATTAAATACGAGTGGTGAACACCACTCGTTTTTAAATTTCCTATGTCTATTTCTAAATAGAATTCCATCATTTATGACCGTTTTCGAGTGAAAGAGTCGAGCGCTCGAAAGTCAAAAATCGGTCCCCTGATCTCCAACTGCCAGGGATCATTACACCATTAATTTTCTCAACGAACTTTGCCTTGTGCTTATACCTACATGTCTCGAATTCCGTTATAAGGGGAAATTATGTAACTCGCAGATTGCACATACATTTTTACTAACTTTTCAGGACAAATTTCTACGGGATTCTAAATCTTTTTGAAAGTATGCCATTTCATGGGAAAGCATCATCAGCAATAATGACACGAGGCACATTTTGATCCTACCAGCCCAGCTAGCACGATAAGTTTTATCACCACGTCGATTCATACAGCGATGGAATGTACCACACTGAATTGCAGTCAGTGTAGCATGTCGCGATTCGTGTAGACAGCCAATATTTACACTTGAACCGGGACACTTGATGTTTACACTAATGTCGAAACCAAAAGTTGCTTACCGTGTGGACGCAATCGACACTAGTGTCGACATTTGTGTCGAGTCTCAGTGTCGTCGTGTGTCCTTACCTTTAAGCTCATTATTATAATAAGCATAGTTGAATTTTAGATAACATAGTCAAATCCCAGTCAGAAATATAAATCAGTCATTTTGGTTTAGACGATTTGTAGGATTGTTAATCATGCTATTTTATAATTTAATTGATACGGCAAATTGTTCAATATTAGGTACTTAATTCCAAGGTAACTTTCTGAATACCACCACAAACAATCAGTATCATAGAATATCAAATATTGCTTAGAATCACTATAATTAACCCTAAGATAAAACACACATCAAGTTTGAAAAACAAGGCAGAACTCTCTCTGTTCTATAAACTATTCGTTTATACACACAACTTAGAACTAAGTCACGACAAATTTCAGTAAACAAACCAACGAATTGTCAATACGCGTTGACAGCCAAGATGAATTACAAGAGAAAAAATAGAAATTTGGTACTAAATTAGTAGCCTCAGTTTAAACATGATCCTTTGGATGATACTGAGATACTAATAAATCACAAGGAATTTTGGCAATGACAGTCCACCAATCATAAAATAATTTCTCAAATTATTCTCGCCTAAATTCGTCCATGTTATCCTAAAAGCTCACACCTTGCATTAAAGAACACCGTAGAGAAATGACTAAAGATTTTACGAACTGCGCAATATTCAAATTCACTTCCTTCATCTTTATACACGACTCATATTCATGGAACCATAATTCCTATCCTTTGGCTTTTAGTTCTTCTGCTTACAACAGGAGAAGACACGAAAACTAAAATCAGTATTTATCAACTAATCTCCAAGAAACTATCACAAAAATTTACGAAATCTACAAATCATACAACTATCATTGGACGGGTCGGTCAACTCACTAATGAAAATGAAACTACTCGCAATAAATGGCTTTTAAATCAACTTATGTTGATGGGTTTTACCACAAAGATTCAGGTACCAAAATTGGGCAATCATTAAATTGGTACCATATTAATCTTATCGTAAAAAAAATTTGGATTCGGTTTTAATTGTAAACACCTCTAGTCATTGCTTCCCTGTTTCTGTTGTGCCACTTGCACGTCAATATTCTGACATAAGTTCGTCTAAACGTAGCATTACACAATGCGTAACAGACTGGGTTTATCGTAGAATTTATATAGCATAGAGCATAGAAGAATGACCATAATTCGTCAGGAATGCACTTGGTACAAGCCGTAAGGGGCTTGAGTAGCACAAGAATATTGTAAGGCGTCCAAGTAATAATGAATGATAGAAGAATAGCTGACAACGTTTTAGCCGCTTTAGTCTCTTGTTTTTTCTCTTGCGTTTTCTTCTTCGTCTTTGGTGCCTTTGTTATACCTTTGCCGGCCAGTTGCTTCGGTATTATCTTGGCGTTGAGAGGAATTCTGACGTCTTGTATATGGGACGTTCTCCTGGTCAACGCCGGGTGTCCTGCTGGATGTAGATTCAATTCGGAATCTCCTCTTGTTGGTCTGAAGTGTGCTCTGGTGTTGTTTGTAGGAGGTGATTCTTCTGAAATCATTTTGATTGTAGGTCTATCAGAATCAGCTTCAGGTAATCTGATCAGGATCGTGTATACGGAGTCTGCTGATACTGATTTTGGCGCAGGTGAGGTAGTAGTGTTGATTCTCGTGTTAGGGGGGAGAGATCGGCTGTCGCGAGCCGCAGGGATGGGGGCTGAAGGAGCGTCGTAAGTGCGGCGGAGGGGGGAGGTGCCGCCGTCGCCGCCCGAGCCGCCAGAGCCCCCGCGGCCGGCGTACGGGTCCCTGATGACGTTTAGCGATGTGCATCTGTTGAAGACAGACGGATAAAGTTAATGACTCAAGGAACATTAGCATTTAATCAAAATTTACAATTAATCAAAATATGGAAATGAAAATGACCATATCTAGTGAAAATATACCTCAGCTGCTATTGAGTTAGTCTTAAATACTCTGCAATATTCGGCAAATTTGCCTGTCTCATTAATTGATTATCTGAAGTAAAGATTGGGTAAGCGCTGAATCCAAGCGCTCCTGAACCGACTTCCATTCTGCCACTGTAGTTTCTTCTTGTCTGGTCCTCTGAATAGTATCCTGCCCTTGAAGCTAGCCGAACCTATTCTAACCTGGACACGGTGCTTTGCAGCGGAGTCTCCACGGACACGGGCGTGGCGTAGCCCGGGTCCGACGGCTCCTCCTCGGGCTCCGTGTCCTCAAGGTCCTCCCGCCCGGAATGCCACCACGCCACGCACCACGCTCGGACCGCGGCCAAGCCTCGCTTCTGCGTCAGAGCTCGTCGAGCGTTCTGTTCAGAAAAAATAATTATTATTATTTACTCCATTGGGGTTTGTGATTGGCTTCCTAGACACGATCACTCACGCTTAGTTCGAAGAATGTATACATTACTGAAACATCGTCTTATATAGCAACTGCTGTTTGCTTCTATTGATTTAGTACTCATCCTTTATGATTAAGTGACCAACGATTGGCATTAAACTCTTCTTTTAAGACAGTATCGAATATTTATGTAGCTCACTGAACTTCAGTTATAGTTTGATCAAGTGTTTGCCTATTTCACGCATTTTTATTTATGAAAAATGCACCGGTATCTAATTTACGATTTTAAAAAGACACCTATTAATATCTCGCAGGACAGATAAACAGACACATCCGAGTGGACTTCGTCCAAAATCCTAATCGCGAGATGGGCATTATATTAAAGCACTCATAAATAGGAGCCAGTTTCCACATTTCAAAGCATCTGCAGACAATTCTTCAAAAGAATATCAAATCGGATAATCCCCTGAAATTGCTCAGCAATTCCAATACACACCTTTTACCCCCATACCTTGCCAAAAAAGAATACCTCAAACTTCTAAGTCGATTATTCATACAAAACATAGTATCTGCACACCGATTTGGCTATAACGTGCCAAATTGTCCCCAAGCGCATTCGATGCTGGCAGCATTCCAAAATTACGGCCTTCAGTGCAACTTGATACCAATTGATTTTGAACTTTGGCTGGTGTGATTAAGATTGAGTTTAGGTTGATGATGTTTAAAGGAGATGCAGTGTTGCTAGAAGCACATAATGTATGCTTGCCCACGCCGCCTGCGGGCCCTTCAGAGGCGTAGAAAATGTCTAATTGGCTGTTGGCGGAGTTGCGATTTATTTTCATGACGGTTTTTCAAAAGTTCATAATATCAATTGGTATCAGGATACCAAATAGATATTGACAAAGTATTGTGAAAGTTCCTGCCTAAGCTTATTAAATACGTAGGTCAACAAGCCCCTTGATATGTTTAGAAAGCAACTTAAAAGATGGCTAGTGCAAAAATGCTTCTACTCGGTCAATGAATATTTAAATTATGACATTTTATGATAAAGGATGTGATAGTAATGTATTCCAAAATTATTTTATTTTATCTACTACAATTATTTCACATTTAAATAAATAAATAATAATAATAAATTGTTTATTTGGATAACTTAAATTAGGTTTTACAATAGTGGTTGAAGCCTCCCAGTAGGTTTTCATGTACCTGTGTCAGGAGGTCTCGCTCTTCCATTAAGTAGTACATTTTAGAGACGACTTAGACTATTTTTAAGTATATATAAACGATTTAATAAACTACAACATATTATATCTTAATTTCTATCTTAATAACTAGTGCTAAATGCTTGTGTGCGTGCGTGTGTGTGTGTTTGTATGTGTGTGCGTTTAGAGGTGATAGAGATAGAGAATTTGTGGTAGGTATATGTATGTTACAATTTAGGAAAGCTTTTCTATATACATAAATGCCTACGTCTATATATATATATATATGCCTATGTCCTGCCTGACTGACTCATTCATTCACTCACTCACTCATCAACGCACAGCCGAAACTACTTGGGCTAGAGAGTTGAAATTTACACTAGAATTACCTTTTACAATGTAAGCAACGGATAAGAAGGGATTCTTGGAAATTCCACCCCTAACGAGGTTAAATAGGGGTGCAAAGTTTGTATGGGGGAAACAATATTTTTTGAGCTAGAGACTTAAAACTTTGTAGAAAGATTACTTATTAGAATACAAATAAAATACTTTCAGGGTTTTGGAAAATTCCACCCCTAAGGGTCGGTTGCAAAGTTTGTATGAGGGAAACTCTTTTATGAGATAAAAGATTAAAAGTTTGTAGAAAGATTACTTATTAGAAAACAAATAAAGAACTTTCAGTGTTTTGGAAAATTCTGCCACTCTGGGGGTTAAGAAGGGGTGCAAATTTTGTATGGGATATACTTTTTTTTTGAGCTAGACACTTGAAATTGTGTATAAAGATTATTTACTAGAATACAAATATAGGTAAATTACTTTCAGTGGTTTGGAAAATTCCACCCCTACGAGGGGGAGAAAGAGGTGCAATGTTTGTATGGGGGAAACTTTTTTTTAGGTAGAAACTTAAAACTTTGTAGAAAGATTACTTATTAAAATACAAAAAAGTACTGCCAGTGTTTTGGAAAATTCCACCCCTTAAGGGGTTAAAAAAAGGGTTCAAGGTTCGTATCAGATACACTTTTTTGAGCTAGAGACTTGATAGTTTCTAGAAAAAATATATTTTTCCCCGAATAGCGTTAATAGGGGGGGGGGGGGGGGGTGTCAAAGTTTGTATGCAGAGCAAGAAAATTTTAAAGTAAGAAATTTGTAACTAGTTTGTATAGAGAGCAAGACATTTTGAAAGTAAGAGATTTTGTAACTTCGGTTTTAGACTGTTTACTAAAACACTACAAAACTTATTGCAATTTTTTAAAAATTCATGGTTTAGACAAACATTTAGACGATAACATAGTCATAACGAAGTCGCGGGAAACAGCTAGTGTTAGTATAATTTTCTAAGAGACTTATTATTAATACAACAGATTTCTAGTGTACTCCGATTTACCTATTTAATAAACTATTTAAATAATTCTTCAGTCTCATAATAACTAAGGCATGTATCATAGTTTTTTACACTTATAGGAGATAAGAGGGTAAATGTTAATTACGTTGTTAATTTTATTGTACAAATGGGCAGACTCAATATTGTATTGTCTTCTTGCATAGACAGATTTACTAAAAGGAACAGCTACTACCAAATTTGCTCTTCTTCGATTTGAAAGTGGAGGTTTATAAGTAAGATCTTTATGCACTCTTAGTACTACCGATAAAACATATAATTAACGCATGCTTAGAAGCTTACATTCATTATAAAGTTCAGATGTAGGATATCTATACGGTTTGAAAAGGGTGGTTTTTAAAAAACACCTCTGCCCTCTCTCCACTTCTAGGTACTTTGTTTTCGTTGCTCCTTCCCACACTGGAATACGGTAAGTCATAACTGTTTGAGCAAGTGCACTAAGGTACATTTGGTAACGTAGTTTGATATTTGTAATGTGTCTGAGTATTTTGAAGATCCAAATGAGATTACGAATCCTGTTATTTATGTATTCGATATGAGGGTGCCAGGTAACATGTTGGTCAATGATAATACCTAAGTTGACGACCGCTTTAGCCTAGTTGGTAGTGACCCTGCCTACGAAGCAAGAGGTCAAGGGTTCGAATCCCGGTAAGGGCATTTATTTGTGTGATGAGCACGAATATTTGTTCCTGAGTCATGGATGTTTTCTATGTATTTAAGTATGTATTTCTCTATCTAAGTATCTATATCGTCGTCTAGTACCCATAGTACAAGCTTTGCTTAGTTTGGGACTAGGTTGATTTGTGTAAGATTGTCCGCAAATATTTATTATTTATTATTATTAAGTATTTAGTTGAAGTTATTTTTGCCAAGCGTGGGCAATCACACCGGGCATTATGAGCTTGGTTACAATTATGCATAGTACGGTTAAGGTCACCAGGTGGTTGAGTGCTGCTGTTTTTCGTAAAGCAGATGTAGTTAGTTTTGTCGGTGTTTAACGTAAGTAGATTCGAAACCAGCCAAGAGCTTATCATCTGAAGCCCTCTACCAGCATTGGTGAATACTGCGTCCCAGCTTCCACCAGTGAAAACTACAACAGTATCATCGTCATATAATATAACATGTCCCTGCTGTATACACATGTTGGTGAGGCTATTTATGTACACGAGAAATAAGGTGGGACCCAGTACACTTCCTTGAAGTACCCCAAAAGTCACTTTTGAGTCCCCACTCACTTTGACTCTCTGGGTACGGTTTCTTAGGTAGTCACCATGCAACGCCAGTGGTTTGCCCCTGATTCCCACACACACAAGCCTGTTAACAAGAGTGGGAACTGAGATAGTGTCGACAGCCTTTTTGAGCTCGAGGAACACAGCGAGAACCTTATTGTTTTTATCGACGTCTTTAGTGATTAGTGATGTAAGCTCCAGTACCGCGTCCTCCGTAGATCTACCTGGTCTAAAACCATATTGAGACGGTGATATTAGGTTAAAATTATTGAGGTAGTTAAGGAGTCTTTTGTTAATAAGCTTTTATATTATCTTAGAGATGGTTGTCAAGACTGATATCGGCCTGTAATTATTGGGATCAGTTTTGTTTCCATTCTTGTAAACAGGTGTGACAAGCGACTTTTTAAGTAAAATGGGAAAAATCCCTTGGGCAGAACATAGGTTCGCGAGGTGACTTACCGTGGGTGCTATAAAATCTTTACGCTTTTTAATGAATTTTGTAGGTATTCTATCAAATCCAGGCGCGCTATCAGATTTTAACGACGTTATGATGTTGGCTACTTCATAAGGATCCGTACCCAGAAGGACAAAGGAAGTTTGAGCTATATTGTTATTAGAGTTTGCATTCGTTACTAAATTAGTGTGCTTTATGTATATGTCATCTGCAAGTTTTTTTTTCCCTATATTAGTAAAAAAAGTGTTAGTACATTTAAGCAGATCAGTATTTACAATTGATTTGACATACCTGACTAATTTTACTTTAATTATTCATACTAGCATTCCAGTGTAACATTAAATATAGAAATATATCTATTATTTATTAATTAGCATGAAGTGTGACAAATCCTGTTAATATTAGGTACCTTACATTTTACGTGTTGCACTAGCAGCAAAACATGTGAAACTTTTGTTTTTATTGTAATAACCTTTTGTACGTCATGTTTTTATGTAAATTAAATTTAATTGAAATTGAAACAACTAGGTACATCCAGGTGGGACTAGGACATCTGAGGGGTAATCACGTAACGTTCCGAACGCGCGTTAGGACAATTTAACTCTCATTTTTCGATATAAAAGTGACATTTAGATCTTCCTGACGCGCGTATAATGCGTTACGTGATCTACCAGCGTGCAGGTCGATCACGTAACGCATTGTACGCGCGTCAGGTAGATCTAAATGTCACTATTTTAATGAGAAAATGAGAGTTAAATTGTCCTAATGTGCGTTCGAAAAATCACGTGATCGCCCACTGTTACATAAAAACATGTTCGTCTGATAATATGAGATTTTCCATATGTAAATCCTTATTAGGCTTCCGTACTCAAGGAGTAAAACGGAACCCTATTACTAAGACTCCGCTGTCCGTCTGTCTGTCTGTCTGTCTGGCCGTCTGTCACCAGGCTGTATCTCATGAACAATGATAGTTAGGCAGTTGAAATTTTCACAGTTGATGTATTTCTGTTGCCGCTATAACCACAAATACTAAAAAACTGTTTTTTTACAAGCTTACACAAATCGACCTAGTCCCAAACTAAGTAAATCTTGTACTGTGGGTACTAGACGACGATAAACATACTTATATTGATAATTAAATACATAGAAAACTTCCATGACTCAGGAACAAATATTTGTGCTCATCACACAAATAAATGCCCTTACCGGGATTTGAACCCGGGACCTCCGGCTTCATAGGCAGGGTCACTATCAAATAGGCTACAGGGGGCTCCCAAACAACAAACGTGATTTTTTGTCGTTTTTATAGATAATTGTACGGGACATGTCGTGCGCGAGTCCGACTCGCACTTGGCCGGTTTTATTATATGAATTAGGACTCCTGAAGACCTATTCCTGTATAAGTACAAAGCTCAGAAGGCGTGCGATGTAGAGTTTCTTTAAATACTACATAAACTAGTTATCTCAAAAATTGTCGTGAAGATTGGGTTCCTGGTACGCATGTTTTTTTTTCCACCGAAAACAGACCAGGAAAAAAAGGTTTTAATGGGTTCCATTTCTAAGAATGACAAAACCAGAATGTCGTAACCCTTTTCTCTACAACCGCTTTCCTCAGAAAAGGAATGGATCAAGTTGAAATGTATGACAGACACTGAGAGCTAATAGTGTGGTAAGAAATGAAGCTTCTAACTCAATGTCATAAAAACATGGCAACCGCAACCCTTCCTTGAATGTGTATATTTATTTCGTTTTGTTTTTAGTCTTTTATCTTCTAGGGCGTTACAGTGGCGAAAGCAGTTGTCACTACATTTTTATAAGTTTTGAAAATTGGAGCGCCGTACCGATAAAATGCTACTCTTCTATACATAAAAATATGGGACATTAGACCCATAAAACTAGCCTAAAAACTTGAAATTTTGAGGATTAATGCACAATGTTGAGTTATTTTCTTCCTTGATTTAATGTTTGTACTTTTATTTGGAACCGATTGGCACTACAAATTCAAAACCAACTTCAATTCAGAATGTTCGTCAAATACACTCCCTGCTAGAACGAAGCTTACGCGCCACAACTTCATTAGGCGCTAAATGTTATTAATTTGCCAGCCATTAGGGCGCTTTCAAGAGTTTAGATCTTATCTTGTAGATATAAATTTGTAAGCTCTTGGTGTGAGGGATATAAATGTAGTCAATTGAAATTATGGCATGAAATTTAGATAGCAATTACACGGATGATAGAACAGTTTAAAAAAATGTATGTCGCCTTTAGACTAATAAATAACATTTGAAGAAAGTTTATGAAATTCATAAAACGATGACGACGAACGCTGGAACGACGTCATCGAATCACACCTGCGTGATCTTCTTTTTTTATTTATTACGTTCATGTTGTAACAAAATAGGTCTTAAGGCTAGGTGTAGTTCTAACATGAGCGCTGTCGAGCATTGCAATATCTAAATATTCTAAATGGAACTCCTTCTTTTCGTAACTAACGTTTGGCAAACTGATTCATTTCGCAACTTTTCATTTCCCAAACTCTAAAACTGTAAATATTTCAGGATTTATTTCAGAGCCATCGTGGTGAACCCTATAGGTTAGGTTAGGTTAATTTATAAAGCCCCCTCGAGGGTGCCCGCCTTGTCGGGGCGGGGGGAGCTTAGTAACCGTGGACTGGTCACCCACGGTGAAGCTAAGAAGCACCCAGGGCCGGCCTGTTTGGGCTGCCGGCTGGCCCGAGGAGGGCGCTCCTAGCGGGCTTGCCTAAGCCTGCTTAGGATGCGTTCGGGAGGGACCGCAGAAGAAGACGAGTGCCGGTATTACGGTTCGCCGTTTTCCCTATCTTCTGCGGCCGAGGTGGGATCGCAGGGGGAGAGGCGTGTTGGAATAACGGTGAGCCACTCTCCCTACCCCCTGCGACCTTGGCGGGGCCGTTCCGCTGAAACGGCATTGGTGGGACCGCAGAGGAAGAGGAATGCCGGTATTACGGTGCGCCGCTTTCCCTATCCTCTGCGGCCGAGACGTGGTCGGTGGCGGAACCACAGACCTGATCCGCCACCGGGTGCTGGATTTCCCGCACCCATGATCTCCTCGTAGCGGTCTCAGGGGGATCCGCTACTGAACAGGTGGAGATCGAGGAGGCAGGCGCGCCAAAACATCTGGCGTGCCTCACGTGGAGGGCCCCTGGGCATCCGGGAAGGAGCCGCCTGTGGGCGGCTGCCGCCGGCGGGGTCGCGGATGTGTGCGCAAGCGTTCCACAAAAGGCGGCGAGGCGGCAAGTGGGGGGGTTTTTAGTGGGTACACCGTGGGTCTCATTAGCTCATACGGGAGTCCCACATAACCACTCAGTTCACCCCCTGCACCCGGGTGGTATGCGTAATGCATTTTCCCCCCTAAACAAAAAAAAAAAAAAAGTTTAATTTATAAAAATCCTAAAATATTTAACAGTTTCAGAAATATTAAGATGTTGGGAAATTAATAAATGCGAAATGAATCATGTTGCCAAACGTTAGGTTGGGAAACATTAGTGAACCATTCTAAATACATTTCAACCTTGGAATTCAATTTTTACATTTAATATTATTAAAATTAAATTACAATTACCAAATTATTCCACAATATTGAATTAACGTTATTAAAATATACATTATAAGTCAATAAAATTTAAGTTAAAGTGCAGGCATCACGAAATAAATAAAAAAATATAAATCTTAATTAGGTCATGTATCACTAAAGAATTCGTTAATTGAGTAGTTAGCCTTGTATAACAAAAAACGTTTAACTTCTTCTTAAATTTCATCTTTAAGCCTGGCGAGAAATAGCAAAAGATCGGTACAAATGGCGATAACTCGTTTCGGAGGCAAAGACTCACTTTGGGTCGCTGAGTCATAACTGTTAGTTAGGTAGGAAATTCAATTAGCAATTAATGTAATTACATAACAAGTAGACGAAAGGGCCAACGAGCAGAGCTAGAACCTAGCGGGTTACTGGTTATTTGCACTGAAAGTACCCCGGAAACCATACGGCTGGCTCGCCCTTTATTTATTTATTTATTTAAATCTTTATTTCAGATATAGGTAATCCATATTGTGTTAATGAAGACTTACGACTAGTGTTAGTAAATAATAATCTCCACTTATAATAAATCTCTAAATTAAAAAAAGAATCAGCCAGTTTGAAACTAAGCTTTGCGCGGTTCGAATGTTCTCAGCATCCCATGAACGGAAAAATATGAAACATTTTATATAGGTACATTATTATTCTAGCTGCAACTTAGGATAGTTTTTATCCGACTGCGACAGTTAATTAATTTTCCGAAATATACGACTTCATTTAATTTTTCATTTATTTTTATTGAAATCAAACGCTGCTCCAACTGTCAGCTATAAGAACCGTCAAATTTTCGTCAAAATGGCGGAATTGCTTTGCCTTTCACTTATTAATAATTTAAATCCCGTCTACGATAGACCTTTACGAGACAAATTCTAAAATATAAACCATAAAAAAAATATTCGATTCTGATATGAGAACTTATATGCGCAAATGTCGTTTTATGTCGTAATTTCAATAAATAAAATCAACAAGTTTGAACAATATAATTAACACGAATTTGTTTTTTTTGAATGACAATGGCACGCGCTCGGCGCATTCAGCCAAAGTACCTGCGGCGCTACCACGAAAACCGATACTCAATGTTCATATATTTGCATCCCTGTCACTCGAGTATGGTTAGTGCGATAGAGATAGAGATACCCGAATATTTTCGAATTCCGAAGTTCGTGGTTATAGCTCAGGAATCGAAAATATGGTAAATAATCATAATGTATTTTCTCGAAAAAGAATTTAAAATAAATATAGTCAAATGGAGAAAAAAACAAAGCAAGAGGTTATATAGGTAATGATTAAGTTATAAGAGTCCAAAGTTTTAAGAGGGGGTATGTTCTGTCCCTTTTCCGCAAAACGCACCTTCATATGAAACGATTGTTTTTTACTATGACGCTCGAGTATATTGACGTCACAGTCCCTCATCGTTTTCTCACTCTAACAAGCGACATTAAAACGGATGTAGCTTCATAATTTTTTGAGATATTTGAATGGGAGTTTCATTATCTTCTATCTATTTATACATAATAAATGCCTATGTCCTGACTGACTTATTCACTCACTCACTCACTCATCAACGCACAGCCGAAACTACTAATCTTAGAGAGTTGATTTTTGCACAGTATGTTGCTTTTATAACGTGGGCTAGGGATAAAAAGGGATTTTTGAAAATTCTACCCCTAAGGGGGTAAAATGGGGGTGCAAAGTTTGTATGGGAGATCCTTTTTTTTGAGCTATAGACTTAAACTTTGTAGAAAAATTAGTTATTAGAATACAAATGAAACACTTTCAGCGTTTTGGAAAATTCCACCCCTACGGGGGTAAAATAGGGGTGCAAGGTTTGTATGGGGGAAACATTTTTTTTTAAATAGAGACTTTAAACTTTGTAGAAAGATCAGTCATTAGAATACAAATAAAGAACTTTCAGGGTTTTAGAAAATTCTACCCCTAAAGGGGTAAAATAGAGTGCAAAGTTTGTATGGGAAAAACTACTTTTTTTTAAATAGAGACTTAAAACTTTGTAGAGAAATTATTCATTAGAATACAAATAAAGTACCTAGACTCAGTGTTTTAAAAAAATCTACCCCTAAGGGGGTAAAATAGGGGTGCAAATTTTGTATGGGGGAAACAATATTTTTTTTAAATAGAGACTTAAAACTTTGTAGAAAGATTAGTCATCAGAATACAAATTAAGTACTTTCAGCGTTTTAGAAAATTCTACCCCTAAAAATAGGGGGCTAAAATAGGAGTGCAAAGTTTGTATGTAGGAAACTATTTTTTTTAACTAGAGTCCTAAAACTTTGTAGAAAGATTATTTAAATACAAAGAAAGTACTTTCAGCGTTTTGGAAAATTTCACCCCTAAGGGGGTAAAATAGGGTGCAAAGTTTGTATGGGAAAAACATATTTTTTTTAAATAGAGACTTAAAATTTTGACGAAAAATTACTTATTAGAACATGAAAAATACTACATTCGGCGTTTTACAAAAATCATTCCCTAAGGGGGTTAAAAAAGGGTGCAAGGTTTGTATGGGGAACACTTTTTCTGAGCTAGACACTTACAACTTTGTAGAAAGATTACTTATAAAAATACAAAAAAAAAGACTTTCAGCGTTTTGAAAAAATCTATCCCTAAGGGGGATAAAAAGGGGTGCAAAGTTTTTATCAGGGAAAGTTTATGTTTTTGAGTTAGAGACTTGAAACTTTGTAGAAAGATTACTTATTAAAATACAAAAAAAGAACACAAATCGTTTTAGAAAATTCCACCCCTAATAGGGTTAAAAAGGAGAGCAAGCTTTGCATGGGCAACACTTTTTTTTGAGTTAGACTTAAAACTTTGCAAAAAGATTACTTATTAGAATACTAAAAAAGAACTTTCAGCGTTTTAGAAAACTCCATCCCTAAGGGGATCCTTAAGATCCTTAAGAAGGGTAGCCAGTGTTGTGTGGGAAAAGCTTTTTTTTTTACTAGACTTAAAACTATTCAAAATGTTACTTATTAAAATTAATAATAAAGTACTTTCAGAGTTTTAGAAAATTCCACCCCTAAGGGGGTTAAGAAAGCTTTGTATGGGCAACACTTTTTTTGAGCTAGAGACTTAAAAGTTTACGAAAAAAGTTCTTTCAGCGATTAGAAAAATTCAACCTCTAAGGGGGTTTAAAAGGGGGTTCAAATTTTTAATGGCGAGCAATAAAATTTTAAAGTGTGAGTAAGAGATTTTTAACTTCGGTCTTATTCTGTACGTTAAAAGACTACAAAACTGATTTCAGAGTTTTTCCAAATTCATCCCCTAAGAGTGTTAAAATTGGTTCAAAGTTTGAGTATTTCAAGGCATTTTTAAAGTATGAGATTTTTAACTTTGGTTTTAGACTGTTTGTTCACAAACTAGAAAATGAACATCAACTTTTTTTTTAATTATCCCCTAAAAGAGGGTTCAAATTTTGTATTGAGAGAAATCATTTTCTAAGACGATAAAAAGTTCAACGCGGACGAAGTCGCGGGCAACAGCTAGTACTAAATAAATCTAAACTTATTTCCTATATGATATCCTTTGCCCAACGGATCGGCATTAGCGATGATACGAGCCGATTTTTTTTCAACTCGGACAACACGAGTTGTTTTGTCCGCTAACTCGAATCGAAATTCGAGTTGACTAGACTCGCAACAGCCAGATGGGATGCGCTCCGCGGCAGAGGCCGAATCTGCGAGTCCGCGAGTCGAGTTCAGCGTATTCTATTCTTGATTCGACTCGCATGCACTTGCATTCGTTATCCGCTTATCCGATCCCTATCAATTCTATCCCTATCAAACCTCGTGATTCGGCAGCATAATATGAATGTCAGTTTAGAAAAAACACTTTTGTTTACCTTTCGTAACCAGTTATGAAAGAAGGAATAAAAAGTGTTTATTATTAACTAGTTGTGAAAAATAGTTGTGAAAGTGGACTAAACGGAACCGACATTGGGGACCTTTTCTGATTTAATTTTAAAGGTTACTTTAGTCTATTTAAGTTTCGTTAAGTTTTTATCAAGTTCCTATTGTATGGTATTGTATCATGATTATATTCAGTAAAGTACGCGAAAATGTATTTTTAACCGACTTCAAAAAAAGGAGGAGGTTCTCAATTCGGATGTATTTATTTTTTATTTTTTTTATTTTTAATGTTTGTTACCTCAGAACTCCGTCATTTATGAACCGATTCGTACAATTCTTTTTTTAACTGAAAGTATATGCTTTTAGATTGGTCCCATTGTTTCCAAAACCCCAGTTGGATGATGTGAACCATGAGGAATTGAGGGAACTCCTCAAATATATTAGACACGCGTGTAGTAATTTCGGTATTTTCTATTATAACTCGTGTATTTACACCCGGAAATCATAAATTTGGTGAAGTGGAAGTGATCATGAAGACCACAGATGGCTTGTGGAACTTCTCAATGATGTACTTCAAACTATATAAGTACGTCACAGATTCTGATATTATTCCGTTGAAATAGCAAACAATGAAGTGCCAAAGGTAATTCTGATATCCTTGAGGAATCGACGGAAGTCCTCAAATATTATCGGCCCACATACAGCGATTTGGTTTATTGGTCTAAAAATCAACGCTCTTGTTCTCGAAAATCAGTTCATGTGGTGAATTGGAAAAAAAATGTGGAAATGTTAATGTGGCTTGGCGGAGTACTGAATTGAAGTCAGTTAAAACTTTGTTTTGAAAGTAAATTATTTCATCTTAATGTTTACATTGCGTGCATAATATTACCGCGTAATTTTACAATAGGTTAAAAAAATGCTTTTTTTATTAGAATTGTTCACGGAACTCGAAGCATGCAAACACGCATATGCATATTAAATGGTAGCAATGTTAATTTTTATTGCCCCGTTTTATAATTTAGTTTAGTTAACCAAGTTAGTATTTAGTGAACCTGCTTAATGACTCTGGCGATCCTGGGTTTTAATCCTGCCAAGAACAATTACTAATGTGATGAAAACTTGGGCTTAAATCGTTTCTTTATTTATGTACGTTTAAGGGCCAAGGTATACTGCAAAAAAATAACAAAGCATTCCCGGCATATCCTAGAGATATTGTCTGTTTTTCAAAATCTGAATTATTTACATAAAGTTTGGTCCTTGTGTCGATTTAAACGAATGGAATTGCGGCCCCATGCTCGCACGCATCACATTGTGTAAATCGAATATCGGCCCTGGACCGTATTCCTTTAATTGACAGGAATAATAGAAAACATAATTAAAATACGCCAAAAAGTGGCTGCAGCTGCAGCACAGGGTTCGTACAGAGATAAGATAGCGTCTTGGGGCCCCTGTTGTTCCTTACTTATATAAATGATTTACCTGACTGTACTAAACATAACTGTATTTTGTTTGCGGATGACACTACACTGATAATTAAAGGAACACATATAAATAACTTTGAAGTTGAAATAAACGCAGCTCTAAGATATTTTATACGCTGGCTTGAATCGAATAATCTCTAAATTAACCTAGGAAAAACAAAATTTATGATATTCAGGTAATATAAGTCTAGGAAGATTCACAATATTACTGTTAACCACGATGAAGATGTAAGAAGTAGAGAGCACTGTATTTCTTGGTATGACATTGGATACACATTGCAATTGGAAGGAACATGTAGATATAGTCTGTAAAAACTAAAAGTTTATTTTTGCATTGTGGCGCCTCAAACCGACGGTATCATTCAAAGCTGCTTTACTGGCTTACCACGGTTATATCATGTCTACTCTGAGATATGGTATAATAATGTGGAGAAACTCTGTCGACGCCCACCGTGCTTTTGTCACTCAAAAAAAGTGCATCAGAACCCTTTGTGGGGTAAACAAAAGGGAATTATAAAACTTCATTTGTTGACCCTTCCTTGCCTTTACATATACGAGATAGCGGTATTTGTAAAACTCCATACGGAATTATTCACGTTTATCACTGATACGGAAACAACTAGGCAACATAGACGATATAGGTTAGCAATACCAAGTAGCAACAAATTGGTACTCAGAGAAAAAAGTGCTTACAACATGAGTGTTAAACGTTTTTCAACAAAATACCAGCTGAACTTAAAACATTGCCACACAATGTACTTATTTAAAAGAAAGTTAAGAATAATATTAGTTGACAATTGTTTTATAGTATACATGACTTTTTGATATACAAATTCTAAAACTATACCATAACGATAAATATGACATAATTACAAGAATAGCTGCCTGTTTCTAATTTTAATTGTTAATTCTAAATCTATGTTAATTTTATTCAGTGTTAAACAATTCTTTTAATATCATAATTGTTAATTCTAGTTCTTCTATTTGTATTTTTAATTTTTATGAATGTGACATTGTATGGCATGCTTATTATTAAATATTACGAAATATTATTACTAATTATATTTTTAGACAATTTGTTTGCATTTGATAAGCATGAATAAACGTTATGCTAATTTCACATGCCTGTTTGGGCTAAACATATAAAGGAACCAGAAAATGACTGTAACACCTGTGCTTATATTACCATATGTTTAATGTGAATAAACGACATTTCATTTCATTTCCCTGTGGATATTAGGTACATTACTGATAACACAGACGTAACCCTGTGTGGTACTAACTAACGCATACTGCAGTACAGGTGTTCTCAGCACAGCTCACAAAGCCACGTAATGGAAGCGCACTAATTGCCGCACGTTTGCTGCACAATCGAACTACGCGATGACACTCCGACACGACAGCTAGGTAATTGGTTATTGGGGATCAGAACTTGATTAGTTATTGTTTAGTGCACGTAGAATATAAATAATAGGTACAACATACACACTACAGGCTAAGTGAAATCAATCTTATGCCAATATCATGGATAAAGCCAACAGGGAAATACTTTTCTCAATAAATAAAGAGTAGGTATATACACTAAGTTTAATATTGGATGGGAAAAGGGAAGATCGACCAGCATGGCAGTATGAAGAAATATCCCTACTTACATAAATAATGCAGCCACGCTGGTAATAGTTAAATGCGAAAACGAAATAGCAATGTCGTTCGTCGACGTCCATTCACGGCAATTGGGGAAGATCACCACAGCAGTAAACAGTCGTCATGTAGATTTCGACGTAGATATCAATATTTTAATTTTTGTAGGCTTTCCAGAAACAGGGATATATATCTGCCAATTATCCCCTTGTGTAAGGGTGAGAATCCACCAGAGTTGTGCGAGGTAGCGGAGCGGTATGCGAAACCACCAATGGGAAGGAGACGCGCGAGTGCGGCTAGCAATGCTATTAACTCGCACAGTGTCTGGTAGATACTCACATTAATAGTACTGCAGCAACATGTGTTCTAATTACAACAGACACAAACCCCCATAATGGAAGCGCACTAATTGCCGGTGCACACTCGATGCACAATCGAACGCCGAAGCGATGACACGTGCGACACTACAGATAAATTGGTTATGGAGGATTAGAACTTGATCCAGTTTTTGTCTAGTGTATGTACAACATACATCGATAAATCTGGACTAGTGGCGACAACTCGTGTCGTGTCAGAAGCCAATACTCGGGTCGGAGAGCCATTGAAGTTAGTTTTAGTTAGTTACTACGATAAATATTGAAAAAAAATACGGGAAGAGAAAAGATGAACTGGTTTAATAGCATAAATCTCCACTTATAATAAATCTCTAAATTAAAAAAAGAATCAGCCAGTTTGAAACTAAGCTTTGCGCGGTTCGAATGTTCTCAGCATCCCATGAACGGAAAAATATGAAACATTTTATATAGGTACATTATTATTCTAGCTGCAACTTAGGATAGTTTTTATCCGACTGCGACAGTTAATTAATTTTCCGAAATATACGACTTCATTTAATTTTTCATTTATTTTTATTGAAATCAAACGCTGCTCCAACTGTCAGCTATAAGAACCGTCAAATTTTCGTCAAAATGGCGGAATTGCTTTGCCTTTCACTTATTAATAATTTAAATCCCGTCTACGATAGACCTTTACGAGACAAATGCTAAAATATAAACCATAAAAAAATATTCGATTCTGATATGAGAACTTATATGCGCAAATGTCGTTTTATGTCGTAATTTCAATAAATGAAATCAACAAATTTGAACAATATAATTAACACGAATTTGTTTTTTTTGAATGACAATGGCACGCGCTCGGCGCATTCAGCCAAAGTACCTGCGGCGCTACCACGAAAACCGATACTCAATGTTCATATATTTGCATCCCTGTCACTCGAGTATGGTTAGTGCGATAGAGATAGAGATACCCGAATATTTTCGAATTCCGAAGTTCGTGGTTATAGCTCAGGAATCGAAAATATGGTAAATAATCATAATGTATTTTCTCGAAAAAGAATTTAAAATAAATATAGTCAAATGGAGAAAAAAACAAAGCAAGAGGTTATATAGGTAATGATTAAGTTATAAGAGTCCAAAGTTTTAAGAGGGGGTATGTTCTGTCCCTTTTCCGCAAAACGCACCTTCATATGAAACGATTGTTTTTTACTATGACGCTCGAGTATATTGACGTCAAGTCCCTCATCGTTTTCTCACTCTAACAAGCGACATTAAAACGGATGTAGCTTCATAATTTTTTGAGATATTTGAATGGGAGTTTCATTATCTTCTATCTATTTATCTCCACTTATAATAAATCTCTAAATTAAAAAAAGAATCAGCCAGTTTAAAACTAAGCTTTCTGTGGTACGAATGTTCTCAGCATTCCATGGACGGAAAAATATGAAACATTTTATATAGGTACATTATTATTCCAGCTGCAACTTAGGATAGTTTTTATCCGACTGCGACAATTAATTTATTTTCCGTAATATACGACTTCATTTAATTTTTCATTTATTATTCTTAAAGTATATCGCCGCCACATCTGTCAGCTAAAAGAAACGTCAAAATCACAGTAATAAGCAATACTACGGACAAAATGGCGGAATTGCTTTGCCTTCCTTTCGCCTATTAATAATTTTAATCCCGTCAACGATATACATTGACGAGACATATAGGTACCAAAAGCAAATATAAAATTAATCGATTTTGATATGCAAACTTATATGCGCAAATGTCTAATTAAGGCGTAATTTGTATAAAAATGTAACAACAAATTCGAACAATATAAACTTGGTTTTTTTGAATGGCACGCGCGCGCGCTCTTTGCGTATTCAGCCAAACCACGAAAACCGAAAGTTCGTATATCTGAGGGCCTACCGCGAACGGCATTCGAAGTTTTCCCTCTCTGTCGCACTTATGTACGAACTTGTAAGTATGACAGAGAGGGGAAACTTCGAATGCCTTTCGCGGTAGGCCCTCTGCATTCCTGTCATTTGTTAGTGCGATAGAGATAGAGATACCTGAATATTTTCGAATTCCGAAGTTCGTGGTTTAAAAGAAAATACGGATGTCGGATAGATCTAAATTAATATTTTATGTGTGAATATGGTTAAAACTATTTGGAAATACTATTGTTGTTATTGTTTTAGTATATTTGACTAGCTTTAAGTTTAATATTGTACGTCCGAAATGGGCAAGCTGTTGGACTTTATTTTACCCAAAGCAACTAAATGTACACAGTTCTGACAATAAAGAAATCTTATTTTATCTTATCTTATCGAAAATAGGGATGTAGACACTAAACAAAATAATCATAATGTTGTATTATCTCGAAAAAAAAAACAACGCAAGAGGCTATATAGGTAATCACTAAGTTATAAGTGTATAAAGTTTTAAGAGCTCTTTTCCGCAAAACGCACCTTTATAATGAAACGATTGTTTTTTACTATGACGCTCGAGGATCGTGACGTCACGGTCCCTGATCGTTTTCTCACTCTAACAAGCGACATTAAAACGGTTGTAGCTTCGTAATTTTTTGAGATATTCGAATGAGTTTTTTGTTTCTTCTTTCTTTTGAAGTGAGTCTACAGCTACACCTCTATTTGGAAGACAAGCGGAAATAATCCATACTATCCATACTAATAATCCATACTTCCATACTAATATTATAAATGCGAAAGTGTGTCTGTCTGTTACCTCTTCACGCCTAAACCGCTGAACCGATTTAGATGAAATGAGCCCCGGGGAAGGACAAAGGGTAGTTTTTATATCTGAGGGGCTGAAATTGGGGGTGGAAATTTGTATGGAGCTACTTAAACCGCTGCACCGATTTAGATGAAATTTGGTATATAAATAGATTGAGTCCCGGGGAAGGACATATAATAGGTTTTATCCCGGAAATCATCCCCTAAGGGGGTGAAAGGGGGGGGGTGAAATTTGGATGTAATCTATTTTGATGAAATTTGGTGTAGATATAGGTTAAGTCCTGGGAAAGGACATGGGATAGTTTTTACCCCAGAAATCATCCCTTAAGGGGGTGAAAATTCGGATGGAACCCATTTTAATACAATTTGGTATAGAGATAGCTTGAGTCCCGGGAAAGGACATAGGATAGTTGTAATTCCGGAAATCACTCCCTAAGGGGGTGAAATGGGGGGGTGAAAATTTGGATAGATAGATAGATAGATAGATGTCATTTATTGTTAAAACTGTGTACATAAGATCTCATTTTAGACATTGGAAGGTATCAACAGTTTGCCCTTTTCGAGCGTACAATGTTATTGAACTTAAAATTAAACTTAATAATTTGTAGACCTAGGTACTTAAACGAAATATTCATTCAGATTGTAAAAGCTTTTATCTGCTAGCCATTTCTTCAGCTCCTTGTTGAACTTATTATTATTATCTAATGACTTAATATATACAGGTAAGTTATTAAAGATTTTGATTCCAGTAGCATAGGTACTCTTGCTAATTATGTAACTAGAAGGCCTAACTGTACACATATCATATTTATATTGCGATCTAATTTTTAATTTAGAGTCACTTTTCCTATTAAAAATATCGTGCCGTTCCTTAACAAATAAACAAATTTCCAGTATGTAGATACATGTCAGCGTTAAAATTTTATTGCTTCTAAATATGTCTCTTAAGGATTCCCCATTCTTAAGTTTAAATATTATTCGTAGGCTTTTCTTTTGTAGAATAAATACTGACTGAACATTTACTGAATTACCCCAAAAAATTATGCCGTATTTGAGTATAGGATAAACGTTTCCATAATATGCCTTTTTTGAAACTTCTATTGACGTTATTTTGGTCAGTATAGATAAGGCATAACAACTTTTAGCTAGTCTATTGTTTATTTTATTAGTGTGAGATTTCCAGTTCAAATTGCTGTCTATTGTGACTCCTAAGAAGTTTGTGTTTGTAACTTGTTCAATTTGTGTATCCTCAATTGTTATGCTTAAATTCTGCGGTATCTGCTTATAATTAGTAAATTGTACTATTTTTGTTTTGTCTAAATTAACACATAATTTTAAGGATGACAACCAATCAGTAACAGTTTTTAAGGTGTTATATAATACATTAGTAATATCAATATCTTTGTCCTCACTTACAAATATGGTGGCATCATCAGCAAACATCACACACAGGTGGTTAACCACTAGAGGAAACTCGTTTACGTATACCAAAAACAATAATGGTCCCAGCACACTTCCTTGGGGTACGCCTTGAATATTTTTCTCATAGCTTGACTGTATATTTGTTACTGTTTTTGTAATCTTGTCATATGAGGTTAGAGTTGTAGCTTGGATTCTATTTGTAAGGTAAGATTCAATCAATTTCAAGGGAATACCACGAATTCCGACATGCTCAAGCTTCTTTAAAAGCATTTTGTGAGAAACGCAGTCGAATGCCTTAGATAAATCTATAAACAATCCAATGGCTACCTTTTTTTTATGTATGTCTGTCCACATTTGCTGCAAAATTTTAAATATAGCTAGTGTAGTATTTTTCCCTTTTTGGAACCCAAATTGGTTCGCGTTTAAAATGTTATTTTTATTAAAAAACGATGTAAAGCGATTTAATATTATCTTTTCAAATATTTTAGAAAAATTTGGCAACAATGCAATCGGTCTATAATTGGTTATGTCTTGCCTCGAACCTTTTTTGTGTAGAGGCTTGATTAATGCCTTTTTTAATTCGTCAGGGAAAATACCACTTTCTATTGTTAGGTTAATAATATGAGCCAATGGTGCTGCTATATACTCAATGCTTGATTTTATCACTATTAATGGTATTTCATCGAATCCAGTACTTTTCTTGTTTTTTAACTCTCTGACTATATTTATTATTTCTTGGATGGTAACTGGGGTCATAAATATACTATTCAAGGTGGGTTGTGTTACATGCCTGACATGCGTATCGTTTGTGGTTTGTACATTATTTTGGTTAATGAAGAAGTCGTTCATAGTATTCGCAATGTCAAATGGATTTTTAATATCAATGTTATCTTTTTTTATAGATTCTATCGTATGTTTTATCTTATTCACTTGAGTTGTATTTTGTTTGATAATTTGCCATGTAGCCTTACTTCTGTTACTACTCTGTTTAATGAAATTACTATTTGTGTTACGTTTCAAATGGCTAGTAACTGCTTTCATGATTTTACAGTACTTTCGATAATTTTGTTTAATAATGACATTATTTGTTTTGAGAGTTTGTAAATATAATTGCTTTTTACGTTTACTTGCTATCACAATCCCTTTAGATTTCCAGTTTGGTTTTTTCTTGTAGGTTACTTTAATTCTTTTCTTTGGTACACAAAGGTCGTAAATAAGTTTATAAGTATCTATAAAGACATTATACGCTTCATCGGGGTGTTTTATAGAGTAAAGTTCTGAGAAACTAAATTGTGATATATATTTTAAAAATATTTCAATGTAGCTATCTGGACTTTTACAATACACATACCAGTAATGTTCTTTAAAACCTAATTCAGTGTGAACCGTAATGATCTGACAAGTATGGTCTGACAAACCGACATTTAATACTTCTACTCGATATTGCTTTATATTCGTGAAAATATTATCAATACAAGTTTGGGAATGTGTGGTTATCCTCGTGGGTACTGTGATTGTATGGTGAAGTTTGTAAGATCCAAACGTGTTAAGGAACAGTTCACTTTTGCTGTTCTTTTCTAGGATATTTATGTTGAAATCACCCAAAATAAATATTTTTTTATGATTATTTCTGGCCCTCGTCGTTAATTTACTAAGTAGAAAATCCAAATTTACGAGGAATATGTCAAAATTACTATTCGGGGTTCTATATATACATATGATAACGTAATCAAGTCCACATATTATAGCACCACAGCATTCAAAGTGACTTTCCACTGCCATTTTTGATACCCATTCTAATTCACGACATTCTACTGAGTATTTTGCATAGATTGCTACACCGCCACGTTTTTTGAGTTTGCGGCAAAAATGTGCAACGTTTTTGTATCCTTCTATTTGTAATACTTCTACTTCATCGTCTTTTAGGAAAGTCTCACTGTAACAACAAACATCTATACTTTTCTCATGTAATAGCAATTCCAACTGTTCTTGCTTTGACTTGATGCTTTGTGTATTTAAATGCATAATGATAAGGTTATTGTTAGACCTATCATTCACACTACCATTGTTAGTCACGAAAAAAATCTGATGGGTTGTGTTGTTGTTCAGCCATCGAAGTGTTTGCTGCTTCAGTGGTAGTTACCGCCTTAGCTTTTTTTAGTTTAATTTGCTCGAATAAGTAGGGGATGTTGTACTGTATTTTACGTGTTATGTCAGTATTTTGTTTTTTGAAGTTAGTTACATTTTCCTTTAATAGATATTCTGTAATTAGTTTTTGTCCTGTATGCAGCTTTTGGTCACTCGACTTTTGTATTTTTGACTGTTCATGCGCTATACTATTGTTTCTATAGGTAATAATTCCCGGATTGAAAGAAGGATGAATCCCGTTTAGATGAAATTTGGTATAAAGGTCGTTATTGAGTCCCGAAGAATGACATTAGATAGTTTTTATCCCGAAAATCATTCCCTAAGGGTATGAAATAGGGGGTGAAAGTTTGGATAAAATCCATGTACCTAGATGAAATTTGGTATAGAGATAATTTGAGACCCTTCAAAGGATATAGAATAGTTTTTGCCTCGGAAATCATCCCTTAAGATGGTAGAAGTTTGTTTGCATTATATTTTCTAAGTATTAAGTTCTACGCGGACGAAGTCGCGGGCAACAGCTAGTAATAAATAAGTAGGTTAGACTAAAGTCTATTTTTTATTCCGTAGACTAAAATGACATTTCATGTAGTGCTATTTGCTTGCTATTGTATTGCATGAAATGTCATTTTAGTCTACGGAATAAAAAAATAGACTATAGTAACATTAGGTAATGCAGTTAAAGTGACAAAGAAGCTAAGAACGGAAGCAAAATAACGATAGTAGGTACCCGGTGGTCTACTTTTGTTAGTACATGAAAACTCAAAAATTCAGATCAGTTAAGGTCAAAATACGCTACGTTTTCTCCATGAGGTCTACTATTAAATCTTAATCATTATCATTCATCAGTATCATTTTTACCTCTAGTTCTTTGGCCATATTGACAGGATGGAGGGACACCATCGAGCAACTGATGTTTACTGGCAAGATGTAAGGCCTCTAGAGGTTGTAGTCACATCAGATGGTCAGACTCAGTCCGCTAATCACTGAACACCAAACTTCACGATACATTCCACGAAACAAAGGACAGTCACAGCTGGTGAACTCTGATCGAAGAAAAGCTGCTTCCACAACAGAGGAATCACGACCCTTAGCAATGTGGAATAGGACGGAAGAATAGCAGATCATTTACACCCGTAAAATTTTACTGTTTATAACTGCAAACAAAACACTAGGCCCAATTAACCAGAATAAGAGTGTAATCTATCTCTATACGTAAGTTACACATCACAAAGCCTCAGACAGATACGTTGTAAACAACAAAGTGAAAGCATTAAAAGTATGAAGGCCGGATAAATGGAATATATCAGAGCCCCAACTTCGCCTAACTTGAGCGTCGGCAACGGAATTGCATTATGAATGGCCCTCTTTAATGTACAAAGGCGTATGCCACGCGAAATTTGAGTCAGTTACAACGTTTGGTAGTGAATAGCTGGAGTTCTGCAACGGGCGTATTCGGGGTATTTCTAACTGGTGTAATGGAGAATACGGTTTTACGAGATTTTACTTAACATGCCCGTTAGCAGCGCGGGTAGTTAATGGTTTACACGAACGGCAAGTGCTTGTCATTTTCTATTTACTTGATATTTTCAGTTTTCGTTGAAAACTAAACATTTTACTTATAAACATTAGGCTTCAGTAGCCTCTAGGTTCAAGCTGTCAAACGGCGATCGGGTTCGAATTCGAATCCCTGCTCATATCAATTGAGTTTTTCGGAACTTCAATATTTAGGTACCGTTAGCTTTTCGCTGAAGGAAAACATCGTTAGGAAACCGGTCTAATCCCAATAAGGTCTAGTTTTCCCTCTGGGTTGATGGAAGGTCAGATGGCAGTCGCTTTCGTAAATCTTGGGATAAGGTGTCAAAGCGGACCCGGGCTCCTTTGGGGAGCAACTGGGAAATCCCTAGGAGGATGTTGAAAACTAAACATTTCTAATTCAATTTTAACACTTCACTTTTTATGCACAGATAACGAGTGCGGCGACGCGAGTGTGGAAACGCTCCCTCCGCCTGTACATTAAACCCTCCTAAGCAACGTCACATCACATGCACATCACATGTATATCTGTGTGCGACTTCAACGCAGGTTCTTTCTGTACATTAAGGTACCCTTTGGACTGTTAGAATATTCTAAAATTATTAAGTAATTTATTTCGGTTTATCAAGATGCATTTAAGTATTAACTAACATCCCTTGTAATGCCCATGAATGATGATCTTGAATAAATAATTAAGTCCTGCAGTATAGTTCAAGCACAAGCATGCATGGCCGTCTACGAGAGCTATTCAAACTGACTGTTATAAATATCATAATATTCCACTAGTGTTAATATTTATTGCCAATATATGTCTACTTTTGGCCATTTAAGAATATTCCTCGATAATATTGCAAAATTTAAGGTGTTAAAGAAATGATTTTGATTTCTAGCTCGAGGAAATACGCTGCAAAAGCACTACCAAACCTTTGACATCGACCGTTAGTACCGAACACAAGCAACTAAATCAAAATGTAATCAATGCAAAGACAGTTTGATAAGCCGAGCCTCTGGAAGTGCCCCTTAAGCCGAAAGCCTATTTTCCAGGTGAGTTATTATTACATTAAACCGAAGGGCCGGTTAATGGTCATAGTTTTGGGTTCAAAATTGCCACCAAACTCCGAGCCGGTAGATTATGGGTTCATAAAATTTAATTACATCCTTAATATTTTGGTGAAACACATTTTAACTGTTTTTTTATTAGCAATAATAAGGGTCTTTATCATGCTTTGGATTCAGCTAGCTCTCTGTGGTGAGAGATGATGATTGATAATTAACTAAACATGATCTTTAGATTGAGTACCTATGGTTTAGAAACGTCGTTATTAACTGAGATTTAAACTGGTTATTAATTGAGTGCTCTGAAGGGACCGTTATCCGTTGATCCAGGTTGTTGTCTATGACATTAGTCCCTACACTGAGGTAGAGGCCTTCGGACGACTTGGGAACTACTAACAATCAAGATAAACTATGTCATTGACAAGTCATTTACAATCATAAATTTTTTCACATTACATTAGGTACCTTCATGTAAATTTCAATTGTACAATTCACTATTATATTTTTAATTTTATATATGAAAATACACTTGACATACCTAAGTAATGGTAAATTAAATTAAAACTAAGTATAAAAAAAACCTAAATAAAAAACGAATTAAGAAACTACTTAAATAAATAAAACTAACTTACTTAAACTAACTTGACGAAATCTAATCCCAAAAAGGTAGGCACTGTTGCGTTTTCACAATCGCCTGAAGTGTCGCCAAACATATCGCCTACATAAACATTAAGAAGGCCTTAATAATATCTATCTTTGTATCATATCGTGTCATGCCACAATAATACCAGTGTTTTGTTCAATTGCGCGGAAAGCTACGCACTGAGTTGGAAACTTTTTGTTTTCTGCAATGCACACAGTTCGTGCTGTGCATAAAAACCAGTTGTTTTTTTGTTTTTTTAATAGTTTTTTAAGTTTTGTGTTTGTTGTATTTTTTTTCTCGTCGTAATTTGTGTGTATGTAGCAAACAAATAAATGCTTCTATCATGCCAACAAACAACAACGAGCATCATTTCAAGGCCGGTTAGCGGGTTAAAGGGTAATAGCTTTGAATGCTGTAAGTCACTATTTCACTCCTCTACAAATATTGGCCTTTGAGCGACGCCCTGTTGAGTTGAGACCACAAAGGCACAAACCTACAGAGGCAATATGAATTTTAGACTAACGATCTGCGTTCTAATTTCTATACCTATTGGACTGCTGCTGAGGTCAGCTTTGACGGCATTTGGTAGTCTTATTTGGCCCTTTACGTAATCACAGAGCATCCAAGGATGAGCTGTATTGAGAGGGACATGCATTTTTATAAGTCAACAGAACGAATCCTACTATAAAATTATAAATGCGAAAGTTTGTATGCTGAGATGCATGTATGTTTGATTCTCAATCTCGCTTAAACGACTCAACTGATTTGGATAAAATTTTGCACGAAGATAGTTTATAGCCTATATTAAAAAATTATTTCGAATCTACGTAGACGAAGTCGCGTAATTATTCTAATTTTATTAGGATCAGTGTTGTGATTGCTACTAGGTTTCATTAATGGGCTTGTGACCTTATATTTGTTTATCTATCCAAATATCATAAACCCTCCATGATGCGTTCAAGAACCGCACATTATGGCCACCATAAAAATAGACTGTTTTGTTAGAACAAATATCTTATCTGTGAAAATGTTATTATTGCTAAATAATAACATCGATTTCGATAATATTATTTCATTCAAATTTCGAACATCTCTGAAATCAAAGATATTTGATTAGACCTCTATTCTAATATCAGTCGAGATGACGTTTCGTTCGAAATTAATTGTCAATTTGCATACAAATTTGACAAATGTCGCACGTAAGTAAGATAGTTAAATCCGACTCTAGTTTGTCTCTGAATTAAGAAAAAACTATGACAGCTGCCAGAAAACAACGCCGCGATGCCGGTCATAATATGCGACTCCTGAATGCATCGTGGAGGCTTATGATATGTGAATAGATAAAGTAGTGTATGTAACTGTACATAATTAGGCATTAAGACACTCGTGTGATATTATTAAGCCCACGCTCGTCATTGAGATGTGCATTAATAGTTATTTACGACACAAGTGCAGAAAATAGGAAAGTCAGAAAGTAGGTAGGCGTTCGCACGTGTATCATACAACGTTTTACAATACATATGGCTCTTTAAAGTTTCGACATATGCACGGAAAGTGCTCTTTTCCGCACACGTGCGGAAAAGTAGCACCATGTGTACTGTAAAGAGTATTTGTATTGTATTGCCGCGGGCGGAAGTAAGTCCTTAATAAATAAACGATTAGGCTGGCCACGAATATTTGCCACGCCCCAAGTAAAAAAAATATATCTGGATTTAAGTTCGTCCAAAGCCTCACGAAAACAGACACACAGCCGATTCTTTGGGTGAGACTTGTGGGTGTCCTATTGTTATATTATATGTATACCGGCTTCAAAAAAAGAAGTCAGTTTTTAATTCATCATGATTTTATATTTAAAATAGTTACCATTTTTTTAGGAGTGGTTAAAAATTAAGGAACCTTTTCAATATTCAAAGCGTTTTATTATAATAAGGTATATTTTCACATACTGGACGACGCGGCGTGGGTAGGCCCCCCACAAGGTGGACTGATGACCTGGTAAAGATCGCGGGAGTCCGCTGGATGCGGGTGGCGCAGGACCGGTCACTTTGGCACTCTTTGGGGGAGGCCTATGTCCAGCAGTGGACGTCTTTCGGCTGATATGATGAGGATGATGATGATATTTTCACATTGAATAATTATAAGTTCACTAAAAGCATAATTTGTCGAAGGACTGTTTTATTAAGCTTGTAAAAAAGTATGACGTACCTGCTGCTCTTTCCACCTGGAGTCGTGCAGTGCTCCCCGCACGTGGTAGACGGAGTCCACGTCTCCCGACTCGGACCTTGCCCGTCCGTCCACCTCTTTCGTCTCGTCACTGTGGACAACATTCTCTTGTTAGACGAGGGTAACAAGCGTTAATGGAAAAGTTGGTCGAATTTGCCGCTAGATGGCGCTGTACCGTCTCCATTGATTCCTGAATCGCGCTGTTAAGATTTTTTTTAGAATAATGACCTCTGGCCAGTAGTTTTGGATTTTTATACTAGTTTTAGATTTAGATTAGACAAGAGAAGAAGAAGATTATTTCGTACGTTGATTTAATACAAGTTTGTTGTCAAATAACACAGTGATATCAGTTCAATGCAAGATTGAACATGAATATTATGTGTAGACAGCCTTATATTATTATATTTTTAAGTATAGCAATATTGCATCTTTAATAGGTTTGCCACCTGGCAACACCAACCAGGTAGATAATCTTTGTGTATGTGCTTTACTATGTGGGCACAAAATATTCTTTAAAATTAAAACAATAGTGGTTATTCCAAAAATAAACTTTAAAATATATTCTACTCTGTTTTATTTATTCAACAACATCCCTTTAGTTACCGAATTTTGTGTGTACGTACCTACTCTTTGGAACTATTCTTCTGATACAAAAATGCTTTCACCAATATGTATGTAGGTAATAAATAGAATGGCGCTACAGAATAGATATTAGCTGAGTTTTGTCCCACGCTTTGTGATTCGTGGGCGGGGCCGCACGGGCAGTTAGTAGGTTACGTTCAAAAGAAAGATGCAGGAAATACAAACAAAATAGTCTTTCTATTTTAACAAGCAAAGGTATGCCGAACTTTACACAGAGGTAAGTAAGTGTCCAGACCGATTCAACTTCGACGTACTAATCCAATCGGCATCCGAACGGCCGCTGTTGTTTAGCAAGTCACAAAACCATTAACTGCTGCGCCGTTCAGCCCAGTATAACTCTAACCTCTATTGCTACAAACCTAGAGGTCAGCGTATACTATGAATTCGCTCAAAACTGGTTTATGAATTAGACAGCATGGGGACAAACGCGGTCACGGAATTCAGCAAATTGATAACGGAACGCAAATCGGATGCTCGTAAAGCTCTAGATTAGGGTACCTATACCTACGTTTCAGTCGGTTGGGGCATGTTTGTGGCATAGGCTTTACTGGTACAGTAAGGCATTCGACTGTGTGGATTCGAGTACTATGGCATACGTGGAAATGCTCTGAGCCTACTGAAGTCTTATCTTACTAACCGCTCCCAATATGTTGAGGTCAGGGATGTGCATGAGGAATCAAAAAAATCAAAAAAATCAAAAATATTTATTTGGTATCAAAAATTTGGTTTTTACAATTGTACGTGGCTGACCCCTCCAGGTAAGTATGACAATACTTGTGTTAGGAGAAGCCGCCCCTCCCATCCGGAGTTATGCATAATTTGAATACACAAATCTTACATTAATTTTACATTTCTAGTTATACTGATAACATAGTTGTTATCAGAACTAAATTTAGTTTAAGAATTTAATTACATTGCATTAGTGAAAAAAATACTACAAAAAAGGTGTGTGTGTGTGTGTGTGTGTATGTGTATGTGCATGTGTGTGTGGTGTGTGTGTGTGTGTGTGTGTGTGTGTGTGTGTGTGTGTGTGTGTGTGTGTGTGTGTGTGTGTGTGTGTGTGTGTGTGTGTGTGTGTGTGTGTATGTGTGTGTGTGTGTGTGTGTGTGTGTGTGTGTGTGTGTGTGTGTGTGTGTATGTGTGTGTGTGTGTGTGTGTGTTTAGGAATATGCAGTACAATCACAGGAAAAAACCTTAAGATATGGGGTTCCGCAGGGATCTGTGTTAGGTCCTCTTCTTTTCATCATTTTAAGCGTAATAATAGAGTCACTATCTAAAAGTGAGTTAAACACAAAAATGCAAGAATGCTGGTCACAACTTTCTACATGGTTCACATCGAATGGACTGAAAATTAACTGTAATAAGTGTTTCTATATGATATTCCGTCGTGGGTTTAATAGCCCTGATCATGTTTGCAACATTCCTATTTCTAAGTCAGATTGTGAAAGGTTTTTGGGTATTGAACTGGATTCCTTTTTAAGGTGGCATAAGCAAATTGACCAAGTATCTAATAGGCTAGCAAGTGCATGCTATGCTTTGAAGTGTCTAGCCAGTACAGCAGACAAAGAAACACTCAGAACAGTCTATTTTGCTCACTTTTAAAGCATTGTCAGATATTGCATAGAAGTATGGGGTAATAGTACAAATATAAATGCGCTACTATTGAAACAAAAAAGGCCCTTCGTTTTATCTCAGGGTGCTCACGTATACCTGTCACACGTATTTATGGAGCACAAAATTATGATTGTTATTTCCCTTTATCTTTATTGTATCTGCTTATATGTATTTAAAAACAAAGATCAATTCAAAGTAGCTAGACAAAACACGCAAAGGCAACTTAGACCTAAGAATGATTTTTACTGACCAAATGTAATTTTATGTATTTTGATAAAAGCCTAAACAATACCGCAATTAGAGTATATATTTAATAAACTAGACGAGTATAAAACAGTGTCATGACTTCCGAACGTTTGAACGAAAATTAAAACAATATTTTATGAACCGACCTTACTATTCAATCACAGAATTTTACGCGAATGCACAATTTTACTATTTTAATTCTACCGATTTTACCCTACCTGACTATTTACATAGGAATATAATTAATATTATTTCGAACAATAGGAGACATAACATATTATTTTATTTCTTTTGTGATTATGACATGTTATTACTTATTGGATTCTGTTTTTCTCTATGACATTGTATATACAATTATTGTTTCAACTCATCCTTCCTATTTCCATTGTATTATTATTATTTCTTGATTAAATTTAATTTTAATTGACTATATTGTATTTGCATGCATTTAACTATGTTCTTTACCGCAAATAAATGATTTGATTGATTGATTGAGTATACAAAAATGTTAGCTTGGGAGAGCGAGATAACAGCAGATGGCCAAATGTGGTCACAATCACAACTTATGTCGAAATTACGTGAATATGTAGAGGCCTTTACTCAACAGTGGGTGGAGGCTGAAATGGTGATAATTATTGAAGGTTATATTAACTATGTTAAAACAAGGAATTCAAGATAATGACTCTACATAGAGTCTAACAGAAAGAGTTGGAGGATTTATCAGCTGCACTGACGAGAGTAGACCTCTAACTTATGGATTAAACAACGTCGTTCGATGATATTTATCTCTTTCTCTTGTATCGTTTCAATAAGTAACTGAGACTTCCGTGCTTTGGAAATCACGCTAAGCAGTTGATCTTGGCTGCTGTCTATGACAGTTAGTCGTTAAGCCAAGTTAGAGGCCTTCGGGCGGCTTAAGAACCTCTAACAGTCGAGTTGCCCACTCACTTGACAAAGGGGGAACAACTGTCACTTGCGTCCGCAGGAGCTACCTACCACAACCCTATACGAGTCCCCTGGGTGGTACTAAAGAGGGACAAACTCAAAGGCCACATAATGTATGCCATACGATTTAATAAATAAGTAACTTATTTTTACTTTTATCATGACGGCGTGCGTAACATTTATCAATAGAACTTGGCAGTTCTTGGAAGAAGTTGTAAAATTAAACACATTCAACTGGTGCAGATTGGACAGGCCTTATAACATGATCTCTCTCATGAACTCATCTTCCGCTCGTGCATCAAATACCCGCAAGCAAATATTCTTAATTTAAACCAGCTAGCTGTGTAATGCAAATGTAAATTAAAAAAGCGTGAGTAATCCCAGCTCCACCTGATTTTAAAACAAGGCAGGAAAGGCGCTTAACCGCTCAGGACTGTTATTAATCAATGCTTCACCTGACCCTGGGAAAACCAGTGTAAGTCAGACTCTGTTGTTAAAACGAATCCCAGTGTCAATATATAGTAGTGATGAATGGTGAGACGATTTGAACCAAGTTGTGAATAGCATGGCAGCGTTAGTCCAGACAGGGCAAAGCTTGTTAAATGTTTGACGATTAGAAATGCTCTGGCATATTAGACATGCAGAAGGGGGTTCTTAGGGATGCCGTTGCTGAACATTGAAAAACTGCCGGCAATAAGTTTGTTTTTCTACTAGAGCAAAGTGAGGGGTATAATTTTGCTTATGTGATACTCATTAACTTATTAGCGTTAGCCGATATGTAACCTATAGAAAAGCAACCTGCCTTACGCTGCCGGCAACTAATTGTATGTTGACTAAGTATAATATCGGAAATCGCAAAACGTGTGGTTGATGTAACTGGTGCCGAAGAGCTGGCGGCTTTCTTGCGCAACGCATCAGCATTGCAATTCAACGAGGAAATGCCGCCAGCATCCTCGGTACAATGCCTCGAGGGCCTTTTTTAGATTTAACGTAGTTTTCATTTAATTTAATTTATGTTAATTATCATCTTGTATTTACTTTAGAAAATAAAAGTATAATATTACTTTATTGACCGCACTCAAAAGTCGGGTGATTTGAAGAGAGAAGAATGACAGTTACTGCAGTGACAAGAGCCAAGTTTAATGTATAGTACTCATCAAAACAAACCAAATGAGCCCCCACTCGAGGGTATACAAGTAGCCGTTGAGGAGATCCACTATCCACCTCCTGACTCCATCATCAGACCATCGTCACCAAGTATAATGTATAGTACTCATCAAAACAAACCAAATGAGCCCCCACTCAAGGGTATACAAGTAGCCGTTGAGGAGATCCACTATCCACCTCCTGACTCCATCATCAGACCATCGTCACCAAGTATAATGTATAGAACTCGTCAAAACAAACCAAATGAACCCGTACTCGAGGGGTATTCAAGTAGCCATTGAGGAGTTCCACTACCCACCTCCTGACTCCATCATCAGACCATCGTCACCAAGTTTAATGTATAGAACTCATCATAACAAACCAAATGAGCCAACACTCGAGGGTATACAAGTAGCCGTTGAGGAGTTCCACTATCCACCTCCTGACTCCATCATCAGACCATCGTCACCAAGTGTTATGTTCTATACATCAACCGAGTGCCTCTATACCGATACCAAATGCGCTGTGTTTACCCCCAAGGGCCCCGAGTATCCGAATCCGAACCGAACTACTCGTACATTCGTATTCATGGGATATTATTTAAAATAAAAAAATCAGGATTAGTTTTATTTGAATAAGAATAAGTTATCTTCATTCAATTTTCATCTCCAAGAATTATTCTCGCCGATATTTATTTGGAATAACTTTGACGGGGATAAAATCAACGTGATTTTATTCACGCGTTATTCTTATTCTATTCATGATTTTATTCTTGAATGCCCAACTCTGTTCTTAGCTACGTTTCAGCAAAATCGGATCAGCCGTTTTTGAGATATTGAACTTTGAAATGAAAATTTCGGGGGTTTCTCAACATATATAATTGATTGAATCATCGTCATCATCATTAGTCGTTCCCTCAATGCTCACGGTCGTATTCTTGCCGACCAGACTCCTATCACCTGCGTTATGTCTCTCGTGCAGATGTAGTTGCAAGGGTGCAGTGATTCGTTGAATTGGTTGCAAAAAACTATTTATATTATCGATTCCAATTTCATTAACAGTAAGTGGGACGCTTGTCAATACTATTCACAATTTGCCGTTGGTACTATACTTATAAAAGTTATAAAGATGAAAAATCTGTGTGAAGTAGGACGTAGCCTCCGGGATTACCTACGCGTCCGATGTCAAAAGTTATTTCACCAGTAAATAGAATGGATCTTCGCGTTACGCTTGTAGCCGTTTTCCTGCTAAAGTAGCAGAAAGCGTCTACGGCGTAGGCGCTAGCTAAGCGGGTTCCTGGCAATGAAAAAGTTAATAGCCTGAGCCTTAACGACAAAATTGTTTCGATTGACATTTAGTAAGTACCTAGGTTTAAGTTCCACAACAGCTTCAATATTTCATCCTATTTCAGATTGAGCTTTACCTAAACCTAGACTAACCTTAGGGTGTACCCATTTCAGAACTAAATCTCTCAGACCAAGAAAACTGGTAAACCTAAAATGCAAATGCAAATCCACACAAAAGGTAAAGGCAAACGCCACGATCCCAATATCATCGATAACTCGAGCGAATATTAAGCCAAAATACCAGCTCCCGACTTCAAACACGACGGAGGTCACAAAAGCAGAACATAAATACCAATTCGATGAATCGTCGAACGTTCCAACCCCGAACCCCATTCATCATAACCACCGAAGAGCAGCACAAATAAAATAACCACTACAACTATGACAATACGAATGCAAATTGCTTGTCAGAGCATCTTACCTACGCTCTCACGAAACAAACCAGAAATAAGTACCCTCACAGATTCCCAAACACAGGAGCACGAAACGTTAAAACTGCGCGATACATCAAGCGATTATGAATGTACATTCGTCAGCCTTGAGTTGACTTTTGCTTGTTGCGAATCTTGGAGAGATACAGGTTAATTTGTAAAAGTCGTAAGTGAGTAAGCGAGCTGTTGAGATTTCGACTCTATTTTTAATTGATAGGCTTGTAAATGGAATGGCCGAGTAGTTAACGTTAACGTATTGGGAAAGAGTTCGTCATAAATAGTGTACGGTGGAAAAACTTGTACATTTTCCTGATGTAGGGAGTTCTCCTTTCGGGGGGGTGGAGGGGGCATGTGGGCCCGCCTTGATAATGTAGCGAGCGAGCCCTACATGGAATTGAGTGAAAATGTTTTCGATGTAAGTAAGTTACGCGAGTTTTCGGCGTTACAGATAGTTATCAACACTCGATGTTCAAAAATTTTATTTATGGCATACAGACGTTTTATTCAGGCAACATGATGCTAAATACAGGGTGACTGGTAATTCGACCTATTCCTTGAAAGGGGTTATACTAGAGCTAATTTGCAACAATTTATGTCCAGTCAACCAGGGGTCGAAACTCGCTGGTTTCCGAGATATTCGAGTTTTTAGTTTGTATGAAAAAAATTCTCCTTGCAGCCTAAAGCTGGTGATTGTGACAAAAGTACTTCCATTTGGATGGTAAAAAAACATTTTTGTCACAATCAGCACTTTAGGGCTGCAAGGCGATTTTTTTTCAAACAAACTAAAAACTCGAAAAATTAAAAAAAATCGTGTTTTGACCCCTGGTTGACTGGACATAAATTGTTGCAAATTAGCTCTAGTATAACCCCTTTCAAGGAATAGGTCGAATTACCAGTCATCCTGTATCATATAAATTGATTTTTAGGGTTCCATGCCAAAATAGGTAAAACACCCAGCATTTTTATCAATTCGGTCACAACACAATGTTAAGTTAATCTGTTTGGTCGAATCGATACTAACTAAACACTATCCCTAAGTAAGTTAAGTGGCTCGGCGATTAGGGGAAACATGCCTAATAAAACTGTCTCACTTTTTATCTCTGTCAGACGGTGACTCGCCAACTGCTAAATGGACCCCTATTAATAGCGATATAAAAAAATGGCCTAAAGGCAACATCGGTCAGAGAGCTGGGGGGTAGAGAGGTGGCACTGGACTTTAAACATATAGCCAACTCGCCACTTAGGTGTCCACATCTACCCCCGAGCAACAGCTCTTGCGACTCCACTCTGGACAGCCAGTTAAGGCAAGCCAGAGGTGGGGGACCTGTCCAACCATCCACCCGATCGGCTCAGCCTGACCATAGGACACCCCCAGGAGCACTCAGGTACGTAGGGTTGCTACTCCCTAACAGCCCGCCATAAGTTGCCTTACGTCGACTGATTGCACCAGAAATCTGGTGGGCGATGGGGCCGTCACATCCCTACGCCAATTCTTATTATTATTACCATAGGTTCATGTTAAAGCTGCTAAGTAGGGCGGCCAATCTTAGTACTAGGTGGACGGTAATGACAGCATAATAAGTTTACTAAATAAAGAAGGACATTAAGTATAGGGGCCTACTATGGTGATTTCCAATCTAGTCACATAATAATTCATAGATGTAAAATGCAAATAATAGATGGAAGCACGCGGCACGTACTAAAAATCGGAGAATAATTAATTGTACTAATAATATCAATAAATAATTTCAAAACTAAAATACTTGTATAATTTATTAATTTTCTTTAACTATATTGTGACGACGGCGGGTTCAATAATGGCCTTGTTTCTATGGTGGTCAAATGCGCCGGCAAGGTATTTCAAAATTCACCGTATTGTCAAAAGACATCAGTAGCCTAGGGGTACAGACGGCGGTATTTTGGAGTCGGTGAGCCCCGGATCAAACCCTGCGACCGAAGCACTTTTTGTATGTTTTAACATTCAAGTGGAGTCTTTAAATAAAAATATCTTCAAATAGAGACCCACTTGAGTTTTGACAGCTGTTCCAAATTTAAACTCATAACGATACCGATAATCTGTACTGTAATAACATTACAGTACAGATTTTACCTACTACCACAGACAAGAAAGTTGTCATAGTAAAATTGGTTGTAATAATGCTGGTCATTACCGACGGTTTCTGAACGCATTTTAGAGCACTAATGATATGTGCGTAGATAATAGTACATTACTTACCCAGGGCGGTTAAACAAAGAATGTCTCAGATCGCAGGTATTTGACGCCCGAGCCGAAGGCAAGGGCGATAAATATGCGCTCTGAGGCTTTCTTTATTACCGCCCGTGGTGAGTACAAAATTTTACGTCTCTATCTGGCCAGGAAGTGGGGTTTTACGCACGCGTAGCGTGCAGTAATTCCTACTTAATGGCCAGGTATGACGTAAAGAAAGTTAATAAATTACACAAGTATTTTAGTTTTTAAATTATTTAATGATATTATTAGTACAAGTAATTATTTTCCGATTTTTAGTATGTGCCGCGTGCTTCCATCTATTATTTGCATTTTACATCTATGAATTATTATGTGACTAAATTGGAAATCATCAGATATTCATAGTAGGACCCTATACATAATGTCCTTCTTTATTTAGTAAACTTATTATGCTGTCATTACCGTCCACCTAGTACTAAGATTGGCCGCCCTGGTTACCGTTTTTAGGCTCAGAGATTGTTCTCTATTTCAGTATATAACAAAGTACTTTGTGCTGCTAAGTGACTAACTTGTCATTGAAATGTCTTGAATGCGAACCGAGATCAGCGTATATCACACAATACAAGTGATTTGAAACACAAGAGTGAAGCCACGCACAACAAGTTTGCAACACTAACTTACAGAACAAATCCCCGTGTGTATGCCCTATTTCAATCTTGAATACACTTACAAACAAAACAATGGAAAATATAAACTAGAACAAAATCTTTACTCGGCCGGTTCACCCGCGTATTGCAAGGAATTCAGGCAAACCTGCGGGATAAAGCATATCATATGTCCATACTTATTGTACAGCTAGTCAATTCTTTACATACATGAAATAATTTTTGAAATCAGATTAGTGGTTATATTAGACTTTTCCTTTTTATAAAATTTTAATAATACTTATAGGTAATATAGGATGAATACCATATCTTCTTCTTATTTAAGATCTAGGCTCTTGTCAGTGCAGTGGAGTAATTTATTCGTATGGCTAATTCAATCGTTCTTATAATCTAATGTTCATCTGCTGGACCTTAGAATAATAACGCATAGAAGGATAGTTTCATACGGCCGACGCGCCAAAGCGTGAGGCATAAAATGGATTCATGTAGTTGTGATCGACTCGTATTCACACGCGCCAATACGCACACAAACGCACCAATTTTGTTCCACCGATCGGCGTACTGGGCCATTTATGGCCGAGTTTAGGTGGCCTCACCGTTGCGCGTGAACTGCGTTTCTATGCGTTATTATTCTAAGTGCTGGACCCATTGGATAGCCTCGTCATTTTCCAAGGTGAACAAGTGGAGTAATTTCCAACTTATTCTATATTCCGCCTTTCTTTTGATTTGTCTATAAGATGAAGCGTTTATTTTTTATTTTATTTGCTCCAAGATATGCTGCTGTAAGATATCCTCGGCTTTCCCATTTTCCTTTGAAAGAATACCATATGAACCAGATGAATATCATACACCACCCAATATACCAAGAATTGATACTCAGTTCAGGCTCAACTCAACTGATCCTCACGCCCAACCCATCTGCATTCCTGCCATTGTATCACTTATCGTTGTGGATAAGACATCCGTCACTCTCGCACTCGCATACTTGCCAGAACGTGATGGATGTCTTATCAACAGCGATAAGTGATAAAACGTCAACCCTGACTCGTCCACCGACCTTTCCCACCTCTCCCACGTTTCCTACTCGTTCCCTGTCCCAACTTCTCCAAGTATAGTCGAGGAATGGTTGGCCACTTTTCGATTCACTTCCACCATTTAATGCAGGGCTGTTATTCAAATGCGGCTCACCCCGCCGGTCACCCGTTACGAAACTAGACCTCTACCTTCGCTTAATTACTAGCATTACTAGGTAAGCATCGCGGTTTCAAGGTATAATGGGGAACTTGCATGGGACTTCAATTTCGAATAAATTGCGCTCAATCGATGCGGATATACGTATAGATATCATACAAAATAAAAAATAAATAAAAAAATGATTGTATTAGTTTTATCTCACGTTAAAATGACGATTTTTTTTCGATAAAATAACAACAGTTACACAGAATATGAAATTAGAAATGATATTTTGTATTTTGGCAAGTATAGACTTAAACGTCGTTTCTGTAGCGCATCAGGGATGTTCGCGGCGGCGCGTGTGGACTGTTTTTATACGAGCATGCGTACGCGCGCAGCATCCCTGGTGCGCAGGGTGCGCCGCAGTCCCAACAGCATTCTGCGCATGATAGCGGACAGGGTTCACTGTGTCTACATGTCGCACTGCGAGGGACTACACTCCCCTGTCAGTGTTGTTTTGTTTTAAATGTAAGTTTAGCTGTAACTACTAACCCCCTAGTTTTGTAAATTCTACTAACAACATGTGTCAATGGTTACACGAAATAAAAATTTCATTCATTCATAAACGCAAATTTTGTGGAGATAATTGCAAATTAATGAATTAATGACTTTTGACGACCGCTTTAGCCTAGTTGGTAGTGACCCTGCCTACGAAGCAAGAGGTCCTGGGTTCGAATCCCGGTAAGGGCATTTACTTGTGTGATGAGCTCGAATATTTGTTCCTGAGTCATGGATGTTTTCTATGTATTTAAGTATTTATTTCTCTACATAAGTATCTATATCGTCGTCTAGTACCCATAGTACAAGCTTTGCTTAGTTTGGGACTAGGTTGATTTGTGTAAGATTGTCCGCAAATATTTATTTTATTTATTTTTATTTACTCCATAGTAAACGCGCCGAGAATATATGCTGTGACGTCATAGCATAAACCCGTTTAATATAGAGCGTTTTCAGGGGGTGCCGGCGCGTGCAGATTTCAAATGCATATAACATTAGAAAAATAAATCATGTGAAAGTTTTAATGCTACAGTTGTTTTAATGCTGGATTATACTTTTGATTTTCGTAATAAAATAAAAATATGCAAGTTCCCTATTGTGGGTGAGCGTTGAGGTGAGCTTAAAACAAGTTACACAATAGGGGGCTGTTAGGTCCAAAAGTGACGAACCTATAAAAAAAAAGCTTAGCGGAGAGGGAGGAGTAACCTAAAGCTTAACTACTTTTAAGATCTTTGCACAAGAAAAGAGAGGTACTTTTTAATGCACGCTACTGTAGTAGCTTCTTCCCAGATAACTTCCACGCAAGCAACTTATTCAACTTTACAGTCTTGTAAATAAGGGATGAGCAAGCACAATGTAAATAACCTAAGAAACTTGAACAGTGCACGAGTAAGTTTTCGTTCAAATGTTAAGTCATCAATTCAACAAACTGCAGTTTCTTAGAATATTTTTCTGATGTCTGTTTGTTTCGTTGATATTTGGGCTAAGACTTCTTCGAGGCTCGATAAGGTTGTTTATTTTAACCCCCGGCACAAACCACATTTTATCATCGTAGCTTCCAATCGGATGCACCGATTTTAGTGCGGTTTTTATTCGTAAGTCTTGCCTGTCGACCACTACCATCGGTTTAACTAGACTATATTTGTTACATATATCGGGGGTATTTTATGATTTTTTTAATTTGATAAATAATTATATGTAAAGATAGAATGTAGTAATTTGGCGTTTGTGCGATATTTTGATCGCTGATTTCAAATAACATTGCATGTCGGAGAGTTTATAAATTGGCTTACGCTTAGCTCCTCACGTCAAATTCAAGAAAAGGATGACTGACATATAGTTTTTTTTTAGGCGATTATTATTTAATTGTTATTTATATTTTATTGTTTCCTCGTTAATATGATGAAAAACATTGTATGTGCGGACGGTAAGAGTTTTACAAACTCGAGTCATCAAAACCCTCCGTCTTCTACATATCGGGGTCTGAAGTTGATTTTCCACCGGCGAGGCGATACGAGAATTGAAATTTGTATGGCAAATTTTCAATCCTCTCCCCGCGCATCTTCGGTGGAAATAGTAAGTGCCATACACATTTAAATTGGCAACAATATTTTCTGTCACCCTTATTATTAGATGTGTCACTAATCTGTAATACCCTAATTATAATCTCTATTTAATTCTATATTAGTCACCAGTTTAATCAAAACTGTCTCTAAATATAAATCACCTGTTTTCTGTAGCCTGATCTGATCTGATAGAAGATCTAATGATCTTTCATCAAAATAATAAATCTGTCACCAATATAATAGAACTGTCACCTAATAAATAGATCAGTTCCTTAATTTAATGAAAAACTGCCTAATAGGGGCGGAGTCAAATACGATATTTGACAAAAGTCAAATCAGCTTCTTTTTTTTCGTCAATGCTATAAATTTCAAAAGATATAAGTTGGTTTTACTATAAATAACTTTAGATATAAATAAATGATTAAAGGTAAAAATTGCTACCAAAACCCGAATCAGCGCACCCTACTTCCACGTGGTCTTGTCTGTCCTACCCCTAGAGTGTATATAAAAGCCCGCGGAGCCAGAAGCTCGCGAAGGAGGTCCTGAGTTGAACGGGTGCACGAGGCCGAAGCGAAGCGAGTGGGGGGAGGTAGCGAGTAAAGCGAAGGGCCGAGGAAGCGTGTTTCTGGCGGGAGCCTGGGCGGAGGGCGGTAGACTGAGTCCCAGAAACAAAAGCGGGCACAGTCACTTTAAAAAAAATATATATACACATATATATATTTTTTTCAGCGATTAAAAATTAGTTTTAAGGTACTTGGGTCATTGTCAGTCAAAAAAACAAAAATCATCTTTCCGGTGGTCAATAGTTAAGGGTTTTACGCTCACATATAATATGTTTTTATCACATAGAATTATAGAAGGGGCAACGCCGTTTATGCGGATTCAGAGTTCAACCAAAAATTAGGCTTTATAGACCTTAACTTTGGCAACTTCCACCGAAAAGACGCGAACCTAAATCTGACAATGACCCACTTAATCATTTTTATATTGTTTGGTGATTATGTTTTAGTGACAATTTCATTATTTTGGAACCCAATATAATTATTTGGTGATAGATATTATTTCCAAGTAATTTTTTATTGATTTTAGGTAATCCTTTTACTATTATTACCTAATTCAATTTAGGTGACAGATCTATTATTCTAGGAACTGAAAATGCATTTATTAGGTGACTGATAAAATCATACCCATTTAAATTCTCGTCTCGCCTCGTCCCGTACCGCCTCGCTTGTGGAAAATCAGCTTGAAATAAATATTTCAGACTATTAGTCCATAGGGTTAGGTAATACAATAACTTATATATCTATTGTTAGTACTACAATTAATGAGACACAACAAAACATTACACAACATTTACATTAAAACTTTCGCGGCTGTACGGCCACAGGTGCGTGTAGTTGCACGTACCTGTCTACCAGAGGCGAGTCCCACCGCTGAGCCAACGTACTTAGGATACTGTTAGTACTGCCACGGCTGCGGGTGAGACAATAACGCATTCACTTCCTTTTTAATTTTGCATATAAAAAAGACCGAACTTGTACCTATATACATCAAAAAAATATTGCAACATATATTTGCACAAAAGTTGTAAATTGTCAACGAGTATGCATCCACCACAACTGCACTTCATAGCTGACGTAGACTAAATTAATTGATGTTGCACGCCCACGGCCCGACAATATTCGGTAGAATAACAAGCATTAAAACTCTTTTATATTGTGGTGCAATTGTTAAACTATATCACCAGTGAATCTGTGAGCTGTAGACCTACCTACCGAGCGTGTCTTTTTTTTAATTTTTTTTGAACCTACTGAGAATAATTCCGTAACTATCCGAACAAACGGTAGGACAACTCACTCAACTGTCACTTTCTCATACACATTTACCTTTTTTTAATATAAATAAACTAAGTTGTAAATCCACATTGTTACGTCTTGCTCATCAAGAAATCACCAATCATCAACAATCGTGTTTGCAGTCACTCTAAATGAAGAGAGTTAACAAATATGGTAAAAAATACTCTTAACTTTTTACATTCATAATAAAACAGAACATGTAACACAAAACACCTATAAAACCTGCTGCAAATAATGAGATCAACAGAACAAATCTCCAGGTGTGTTAAAAACTCACATTTGAAACAAATCCCTATCTACGAGTAAATGGCACCAAGAAATAGAATGCAGTCGTTAAACAAGCCCGTACCATCTGACATAAAAGGAGTTTCCTCTTTGCATACAAAGTTGTCGCAACAATCGAGGCGCAACACAATGACGGCTGTCCGTCCCCTTTACGCAGCAGACACGGCTATAGTGTCGTCTCGCTCAATGACACGTCCTTCCTGCCAGTACAACGGGCATAGAGTAACGAAGGACAGATCAGATAGGCTCGTCATAGTTTGTACCTACGTGCTTTGAATGAGCCGCAAGGCCCGCTAGTATCAATAGGCATCGCCGACTATTGTGTTTGTGGAAAAATTGCAACATATTTTGCAAAATTTGCATTTTCAGCGAGAGGAGAATCGACAATATGAGGTCAAATTTGTAGTAACGTCACTCGTTTACTTGCAAGCATATTTATTGGCTTTTATCCTTGTGGACAAAAAATAAATGCTTTCACAAATTTCAATTTTAAAGCCTCGTACAGCCTGTCGATCCCTAAAAATGACAACACGATTCTGACAAATGTCAGCTAATCAGGAGCTATTCAGCAAAGTTAGCCTACTACTAGAATTGTCTTCGATTTCTGCTATTACTACTCATTAAATGATCACATAATAGTAGTTTATGTGACTGTACATAATGAAGGGCATTGAACACGAGTGTGGGTTTATGAAACGAGCCGAAGGCGAGTTTCATAATAACATCACACGAGTGTCTTAATGCCTAATTATGTACAGTTACATATACTACTTTATCTATCCACATATCATAAGCCTCCATGATGCATTCAGGAGCCGCAAATTATGATCGGCATCGCGGCGTTGTTTTCTGGCAGCTGTCATAGTTTGTTTCTTAATTCAGAGGCAAACTAGAGTCGGATTCAACTATCATATCGATCGATATCTTACTTACGTGCGACATTTGTCAAATTTGTATGCAAATTGACAATCAATTTCGAACTAAACGTCATCTCGACTGATATTAGAATAAAGGTCAAATCAATTTTTTTTGATTTCAGAGATGTTCGAAATTTGAATGAAATAATATTATTGAAATCGATGTTATTATTTAGCAATAATAACATTTTCACAGATAAGAAATTTGTTCTAACAAAACAGTCTATTTTTATGGTGGTCATAATGTGTGGTTCTTGAACGCATCATGGAGGGTTTATGATATTTGGATAGATAAAATGATTAAATGAAACTAATTAAACGGATCTTATCGCGTTTCGAAACCACGGCATGTATTTTCATACTTAATTATTATCATTCGTCTTTGTTATTTATATTGTATTTTTCATTTTATTTTTGACTTGTAATTGATGTTTTTCTTATTAAGTAATTTGACTTGTGCTGTTCTTATCGCATTAAATGAATTGACTTGTAAAATTGTAAGAACATTCGTGAAACGAGCCTGATAGAAAAAAAAACCGGCAAGTACGAGTCTGACTCGCGCACCGAGGGTTCCGTACAAACTTTCATACACCATACCCGTCATGCCAGAGTATGTTTGTTTATCAGCGATAGCTTTTTATCACGCGCACCGATTTCAATTATTTATTTTTTATTTGAAAGAAGGGACTTTAAAGATAATCTGATAGGAGTTTGAAGTTATAAAATTACATACAAAAGTAATCAAATTACAAATTTAATTAAGAAATTATTTTTGAAAAAAAAATACGCTAGTTAGAGATAGTTTTATTTTTTCTGTATTATTTATGTTATTCTTAAGCATATGTAATTATTTCGGAATTTCGCTTGGTAAACTTCAGAGATAAAGGGGGGTGGGATGGTATTTTTTTCTACATTTTCCTTAATAAATCAAAATTTAACCACTGTAAAAAAAAAAAATGGTTTTAGAAAGTGCAACTTAAGCCCTTTCATATGATACCCCACTTGATCTATTTACTAGACTTTGTTGATTTTTTAACCCCCCTCATATTCGTCATTTACACAGAAAATAAAAATGTATATTTAAATTTTTCATTCTCCATACAAGTGTCTTAATCCTCTCTACAGTTGTTCCAAATTTCAAATTGATAGCACAAGTAGTTCCTGACATATTTCACGTTGCGTTGTGACAGACGGACGGACGGACGGAGTCCCACCATAAGGGTTCCTTTTTTAGGGTTCCGTACTCAAAGAGTAAAACGGGACCCTATTACTGAGACTTCGCTGTCCGTCCGTATGTCTGTCACCAGGCTGTATCTCACTGATACCGTGATAGTTCCAGCTGAAATTTTCACAGATTATGTATTTCTGTTGCCGCTATTACTTACAACAAATACTAAAAACAAAATAAAATAAATATTTTTATTGATAATGGTACGGAACCCTTCGTGCGCGAGTCCGACTCGCACTTGGCCGGTTTTTTACCTTTTTGGTACGGAACCCTAATAAGGGGCAGTAAGTTTTTTTTAATTTTCCGCCGTTTCCTAGTAATACGAATGTCTGGCCAGACACACTGAAGTCAACTGATACAAGAAGGTCAAGGATTAAGAAGGCCTGTGCCCTGTGGCACCAACAAAGCGTAAGAAAAAAGTTCCTAAAATAGGGTCGTCACAAATAAACGTGATATTTCCCCGCCATAAACCCGGACTCACTCGGCAGCGTCAGGCGTTTCGTTATTAGATTTGCATATTGAAACGCTATCGACGCCATATATTTCTAGTATTTCCACCTCGTACCCACGTTTACGGTTTTTTTGCCGTTGTTAAACGTAACTAGATAAATATTTTCAGTTAGGCTTTGTTAGTTGTCTAAAAGGGCGATTTTTATTGCATCGTTAATTTTTCCTGAGCTCGAAAAGAACCTGCATTAAAAAAAATGTAATCTGAATTTACAAAAAAAAAAACTATATAGTCATCGAATCTGCTTGGTTTTGATTTTGACAGACGGACAGACGAACACATTTTCGCCTAAGGGGAAACGGAGAACTTGGTTCGCTACGCTCGCTCGTTCAATTAATTTGTGTTGTTTTCCGACATGTATGCAATGTATACATGTACCAATTTGTCGGTAGTTAATCATCATCAAAGATGATTTTGTAATTGCAAACTTTGTCTTTTGTCTGAAAACCACTCACTTAAGAGTCCCCAAATAGCTCGTCACAACCGCTTCCCATACATAAAATATTATCTTAATAATCTGTGGTAAACTGACACTAAATATATGTGTCATTGCCAGGGTCAGATATTTAAAATATTTTTTGTAATATGAGACGGATCAAGGAAAGTGTCTCATTCGCCGTCCTAAGCCCAAAAAGTGCACGAGGAAACTGTTTATATTTTTCAAAAATAATTGACGCATCTGATAAGTCTGCAATTTTTTTCTGGTGCTAAGAAAGGTTATTCCTATCACCAAAATTATAATCAAGCACTTCTAAAATTTTCATCCATTCCCCATTCAGCTACTTATTAAGGTCTCATTTTCTTTGTAGCGAGTTCTACGTTTTTCCGGTTAACCGAGACAGTGACAAACGATTGTAGTGGACAATTAAAAAATGGTCCTTGGGTAGGAAGTGGCCGGAGAGTTGAGAAATTGCTTGCACGTTTTACTACTCTCTGTCAAGCTGTCGAGTTTTTCAAGCGGTTTTCAACTTTATTCTAATCTGTTAAGGATTGGATTCCTTTGTAACTGTGCAAGTTACAACTTTGTGGGTTTGGGTAGTATATTTTGAACTGTCGGCTAGCCCGAATTTCCGACGAGCTATTGGTGAATATCAAATTCAATTCCGAGTATAACTTTCGAGATTGTTGGCACAGTAGCCGACTTAAACTGCTTGAAAGGCGAAAAGAGAACTGCTCGGCATTCTATCATAATTATCTATAATATTTATGGTATTACAAATCTCGCTGGCTAGTAAGAATCTTGTTTCGTTTTTCTAGCCTTTTTAGCCCTTAATTTGGCAGAGTACCTATCTAAAAATGCACACATTTTTCAGTTTATTTTTGCATTTTTTTTTAAAACGATTTTTTGTGGGATCTGCCATATCTAGATAAAATAAATATAATGGAAAAAAATTAAGCGATTAGATACTTTGTATGAAAAACATTCTATTCGCTATATATTTTTTTCTATTTTAATTTCTAGCAACAAAAACTATGTAGTTTCCGACCTAGATATGGAAAATCCAAATGAGTGTCAAAGGTTCATGTTATTCTAGCATGTCGTTTTAAAATGAGAAGTAAATTACATTTGTATGGAGAGTCTCGCGTCCTGACGACCCTTAAGACAATATTATAATATTTACTGTTAAATCTCCGATAGTGCTCCAAACGGTTTAAGTTATAAGTATAAGTATGCCTGCGCGTTGTTGTATTATATGTATAGAATCCAGCAAACCCGCGTGATAATATATAGCCTACATTCATCCTGAAGGTTCTATGTATATAAAAAAAAAAACATTTAATTCGGGTATCATCGACCCATACACACACAAAAAAAAACATCATTACACAATAAAATCTGAACTAAATTACTATAATTAAGTAACTACCTTTTACCATAGAAAGGTGGCGATTGGCCTGTGCATATCACCACAGTGCCGTAAATATGCACAGTCCACCCTACCTGCAAACATCTGCAGGATGTTGTTGGGGCTGGCCCGCACACGACTCATCAGGGACGCGCTGCGTTTGCGCATTGTCGCGTAAAAGCAGTATATTCCTGCGTAAGCAAACTTCCCCGATGCGCTGCAGAAACGGGGCAGCCCCATCAACACCCGGAACGCATTGTTAAATTGCACCCGGAGAGCCCCATATGCCCGCTGCGTATAATGGCTCCACAAACTGCATGTGTACCTACTCGTAGAGGGAGGTGCAGTAAGCCCTGAACAGTGTGATTTTTGCCTCTCTTGAGCATCGCGCAAATCTTCGTGCGATCATATTCGCCCGTACAGATAGGGCCCTCCGTTCCCTCTCCAAGTCTATATCGTCTTTGAGATCGGACGTATATAAGGGTGAAAAAAAAACTTCTCTTCTCTTTATTTCATTTCATTTATTTATTCACTAACAACATACATTGTGTTTGAAAAAAACCTATACAAAAACATTAAAAGTAAAAACATAATTGCAATTAGGTCCAATATTTTTTTTTTCGTTGCATCCTCATGACTTAGAGTCAAAACATAACTACACGAGGTCGTCGCTTTGCGCACTAATGCTCTCCAGGCCAATCGGTTTTCGGCCATCCGGATAGACGTCTGCAAGTTTCCTTTGCAGATTTCCTTTTTTGCGTCGCCGTCGGTCCAACGGGTTGGTGACCTTCCACGGCTTCTTTTTCATTTCACGTGTCCCACAACGATGAGTTTTTTCTGGCTATCAGGTTCTCGCCTGGCCACGTGTCTGAAGTATTGGAAAAGTCGTTGCATGAATATAGTGGACAGGCGGGACTTAATTTTCAACAAACAAACAAACTTGCAAAGCTACAATCTCCCGACATTTCCTCTTAGCAATATTACCGTCCTTCTAAAATGAATAGGTACACTCAGCGCTAAATACTCTGTAGCAGTCAAAGTGACCAAATAGTTCGGTACACCATACTAAATATATGGTGTACCGAACTATTTGACTACTTTGGTTGCTACAAAGTATTTGAGTGTACCACAGTTTCTAAACAGCAGCCAAGCGTCGCCAAGCACGTAATTAAATAACCCTCTATTTAAAAGATTGAAACTACCCTAATTGATTACTGGACTTGCAAATGCAATTCTCATTTCAGACACTTTCATTAGTGCACTTGTGTTTTTTTCTTTGTTCACGCTCGGGTGGTCAAGGCGGATAGATGATAACTTTTTGTGGCGTTGAAAAGCACTCCTAATTAACAAATGGGCTTAACATATATTTTGCAGAACGTGTTACGACGGATGTCTAGTTGGGGAGAACATTTTCGAATATTACTTTAGGAGCATTAATTTGCTTACAGCATTTCAGGTTCTTTACAATTTTTTTTTCGCAGAAATCTCTGATAAAAAAAATGTTTTATTAAGTAAATAAGTATATGAACTTATTTGCTAGGTTGGATGGCAATATTTCGTAAATATAAATTACCTACATTAACAATAAATGAAAATTTACTCAGAAAACACCATCTTTAATTTCTTTTTTTTAATTATATGTATTTTTAAATACATCAAAATATAAAATAAATGATGCTGTTTTAGCATAGTAAATCGTGACGTCATTTTTTCGTATTTCCCTACAAAATTCATACAAACAGAGCGTTTATGACGTTTCATTCAATTTAGTATTAGTATCAGTCATGAAATTCATTGATGTATTTTACCTCTTTGGCATTTTTTTTACATCATATCAATTGACTATCACGCTGTTGAAGCTAATGGATTTCACTATTAGAAAATACTTATAAGGAAAAACAAGATTCAAATGAAAAAAGTTGCTTAAAACGTATCCTGAAGCCTGCAGCGGATTCAATCAATCAATGTCTACCGGGTTGCGAAATTAAAATGCCGTTACTGTGGCGAAGGACAAATGAATTTGTACTTTGTGTGCACCAGATAGGGTCTACACTTTAGTGGCAGAAGAAAGTAGGTCACTTTACAACTAATGTGACACGAATTTGCGCTCTTAAAAATAATGTTTAAAACAGTATTTGCAGCCGTTTGTTGTGAATATTGTTCGTGACATATGGCCTCATTTATTATTGCGTACGAAAGCCGCGTATAGGTAGTTTATGGTACAGATTTTACTTCAAACAACAATTTACCATTATATGTACTTCTAGATATTTGATTACAACCTGCATTTTCCGTATACCTCTAGCTCTCTAGCTATAAATAACTAAAGCAATGTGTCTAGGAAATAGAAACGGAGAACGTAGGATGCACATATCGCACCGGATGTGGCGGTAGGTAGATAACTCATTGTTATCGTGGGAAGGGCTGCCAGTGTACGTTTACTAATACAGGAGTGGTGCAAATAATAGTCTAATTAATGGCCGTCTTCATAAACGTTCTACAAAAAACCCGTTAAATTCGTTCGTTTTTATCTGTCACTTTGACATTCGTGTTTGTAAGAAAGGGTCAAAACACATATTTGTTATAACAAGTTCCTTAAGTTTTTTGAATAAGGGGGTACAGGCTGTCTAACGACTTTGCGACATGAAGGATTAGTATATAGGTACCTACCATTAATATTGAAAAATATTTTGCTCTATGAGTGATCTGAGACATTCATTTATTTAAAAAAAGAAGTACAACCCACAACAACAACAACAGGCCACAACAGGTTGTCGTTGTTGGTTTGCAGGTTTGTGGCTTCAACTTAGTTGCGAACAAAGTGACATATATTTATATATTTCTCCACCTACCGCCGACACACCATAGACAATTATGTTGTTATTGTTAAAACAATTTTAACAGTACTGCATTCCAACATTCACCAAAAACTCCTCGCCTTAAAATATAACAATGTTCAATTGTTTTAAGATAGGTCATATGTTACTTTCCTCCTTCCGATTAGCATCTTTATAAATAAGTTTCTGTCAAAAATTTCATTTTTGGTACAAGCTTTTATTGCCGACTGTATTTTTCTGCATACCATCATCAACTACTCATTGAGACAATTCTAACGAGCCCAAACTCGATGGGGTTGTATCGTTTTATTGCGGAGTTCCTATGGCCACATTCCAGCTCCAGCATCAGATCAGCTCCAAGTCATCATAATATTGCATTGTCATGCGATATACATATGCTTGCAAAATTTCAGCTCAATTGGATAACGGAAAGTGACTGAAAAATGGATTGCAAATTTTGAAGGACAACTTACATACTTACATATTTACATACTTAGATATTTACATACATACGAACAGTGCAAGCTAATAAAGCTTGTAAAAAAAGGTTTCAAAACCTGAAACGAATTAAATGAACTACGAATCTAATCCTGCAACACTCTAAGAAAAAGAACCAAATTCATTATAAGCACATCAAGTTCCATTAATTATTATTATTTTGTTTCTTTAAATTTCTCAGTAATTACCTAAATACTGGTGTAATGGGAAGCACGGGCCGAAGCCAAGTGCATCTCATATACCTATTACGTTTTAATTAAGACGGAAGATTTTGATGATGATGATCTGAGAGAACATCTTGATGATGATGATCGGAGAGATGTTCTTGGTTATGGTTTGACTCGGGTGGAAGATGAGTAACTGATGAGCGATCTTATTGATTTTGTCCACTACAGTGATATCCGGTCTATTGAAGTATGTAGTTCGGTCTGTTAAGATGGCTCTATCAAAATACATTCTGTGGGTTTGGTTTTCTAGCACATTTTCAGGCGTATACTTGTAGTAAGGAATGGCTGGCTGAGGAATCAAGTTATATTTAATTGCTAGTTTCTGATGTACTATGTTGGCAACTTGGTCGTGTCTGTGCTTGTAGTCAGTTTGAACTATTGATTTGCATGCTTCGGTGATGTGTTGAATGGTTTCTCCTGGGCTATTGCACTTCCTGCATAAATCTAAAATTCTATTTTTTATTATGAATTTCTGATAGTTGCGGGTCTCGATAACCTGATCCTGAATAGCCATCATGAAGCCCTCGGTCTCTGGGAAGAGATCGCCGTGATTTAGCCATGCGTTCGACGCCACTTTGTCGACATTGTGTTGGCTTAAATCTTGGCGGTGTCTTCCGTGTAGAGACTTCGCACTCCACTGGGCTATTTTGGTTGTATGGTCGGTGAGCTCTTCGGTTTTTTGGGTGGTTCGGTCTTTTAAGTTCAAAGGTGTAAACTGGTGGTCATTCTGTTCTATTGCTGCGTGGGTGAGAGAGGAGTTAGATTTTTGATGAAAATATGTTCTTAAAGCTGTAATTTGTTTATTATGTAAGTTGGTCTCATCTATGAGACCTCTGCCACCCTCCTTTCTTGGCAGAGTTAATCTTTGTATGCAGGATCTAGGATGGTGTTTACGGAACTTAGTCATAGTGGTGTTTATGGTGCGCTGGAAAGATCGGATTTACTCCATCTGATGATGCCAAAAGAGTATGTCAGGACAGGTATTACGTAAGTATTGACTGCTTTCATGGTATTTCGTGAATTTAGTTGGGTTTTAAGAATGGAATTAAGTCTGTGTTTGAACTGGATCTTTAATTTGTTTTTTGTGGCTTTATGATGGATCAGTTGCGACTGCAAGTAGCCTAGATACTTGTATCCTGCTTTTTCATCTAGTGGGTCGATCGTTTCACCGGTCTCCAGAGTATAACTATGTTTGTAACTTCTCCCAGCTTTCATGGAATTGATTTTGCACTTATCTATCCCGAACTCCATCTGAATATCTCGTGAGAATACTTCGGTTATATTAGCTAATTGATCAAGGTCGGTTTCGTCAGAGGCATATAATTTAATGTCATCCATGTAAAGTAGATGGTTCAGGTGTATTTCGTCTTTGTCTGTCTGTCCGTCGTTCGCGTGGGATTCGTATTTAAGTGGGTATCCTTTTTCTGTATTATTGAGTATATTAGATAGGGGGTTCAGAGCAAGGCAAAACCAGAGAGGGCTGAGCGCATCTCCCTGGAAAATGCCTCGCTGTATTTTGATTTGGCTTGTTTCTATTGTACCTGTGGGTGAAGTGAGTCTGAGTCGGGTGGTCCAGTTTCGCATTATTGCATGTAGAACAAGAATTATCTGTGGATGGATTTTATACATCTCGAGTACTTTAATTAACCATGAATGGGGGACAGAGTCATACGCCTTTTTATAGTCAATATACATAGTGTACATGTCAGATTTCGATTTGTATACCTGATTTAGGATAACAGAATCTATAACTAAATGCTCTTTACAGCCTTGGCTCAGTTTTTTGCAGCCTTTTTGCTGTTCGGCAAGAATATTGTGACTGTGGGTGTGTTTATAGATGAGGTTGGAAATGCAACTGGTTATTACTTTATATAAGGTCTGTAGACATGTGATAGGTCTATATTTGGCTGGGTTTTTGGGGTCATCATGGTCTTTCGGGAGCATGTATGTTGTTCCGGCTGTAAGAAAGGTTGGTATTGTCTCTGGTTGCAAAATGAAGTTATTTATATGATTGTGTAAGTAAGGGTGAATTACAGTAAACTTTTTATACCAATAGCTATGAATGTGGTCAGAACCGGGTGTTTTCCAGTTATGTAAATTTTGTATTACTTCGCGGAATGTTTCTACTGGGACAAAATCAAATTCCATTGCTGATAACTCAGAGTTGGTAGACATTTCAGTTTCAATCCATTCTGCTTGAGCGTTGTGCTCAACAGGATTTTGCCAGATGTCTGACCAGAATCGGTGTAAGGTTTCTGTGTCTGGGCCGTTGTTACTGTTAGAGGTATTTTGGCTACTTTCATGATTGTTAGTACAAGCGGTTTTAAGTTCACGATAAAACTGATTTTCATTGTTGACAAACTGTGCATTTTGTTGTTTACGGAGCGTGCAAGCCTTGTATCTGTGGAGGCCGCTTGAGGTAACTGCAAGTTTTTGTTTCAACGTATCCAGAAACTCTGCTAGATCTGTATTTAAACCTTAATGTGTAGAGTGGACCTGATACTGGTCTTGAATTATTTCTACGTGTAAACTTAAATTCCGGCTTCTATTGCCATTCATATATTGGGTCAGTCTGCCTATTTTAATTCTATTATTATTGTTTATTTATTTCAGGCCAGGAGCCCATAAAGTTGTTAGTACAGTACATCATTAAATATGTTAGTATGAATTATTACATTAGAAATGGTATTATACATTAAATTATATTAAATAAAATTGAATAAAATTTATATTTATATGCCAAGCATTATCTGCCTCCACTTATTATAAATGGAGCAGTCAAATTTATTTGACAACATTATCACTATGCTGTTGCTGCTGCTCCGAGCGCGCCAGAGCAGGGAGGCCACTTTCTTGCGGATGATCGCGTGGAACCCATCCGTGCGCTCCTCCGCAAACATTCCCGACGCGCTACAAAAGCGGGGCAGCTGCATCAACATCCTAAAAATGTTGTTATATTGGACTCGCAGCGCACTGACAGCCTTAATGAAACTATTGTAACTGTACTCGTACTCCGCATATCGCCAACAGGTCGAAACAGGGTCAGCCCTAACTTTACCACGCTGACTCGATTACTCGGGGCACTGGGGCCCCCCATCAATCACAGTAATGCACTTTATATAGTGTGTAGTGTACACTGTACAGGACTATAAAATCTAATGGGGAACTTGCATGGGACTTCAATTTCGAATAAATTGCGCTCAATCGACACGGATATACGTAGAGATATCATACAAAAGAAAAAAAAATAAAAAATAAACGATTTTATTAGTTTTATCTCACGTTAAAATGGTGAAAATTTTATTTTTATTTTTTTGATATAATAACAACACAGAATATTAAATTAGAAATGATATTTTTTATGACAAGTATAGACTTAAACGCAAATTTTGTGGAGATAATTGCAAATGACTTAGTCCATAGTAAACGCGCCGAGAATATACGCTGTGACGTCATAGCATAAGCCCGTTTAATATAGAGCGTTTTCGGGGGGTGCCGGCGCGTGCAGATTTCAAATGCGTATAACATCAGAAAATTAAAACATAAGAAAGTTTTAATGCTACTTGATTTTCGTAATAAAATAAAAAGATGCAAATTCCCTATTTCAAGTCGCGCCATCCTTGTGGCGTCATAAAAACTCATTCCAGCACTTTAGGAAGCGACAACATGCATTTTGATAATCAGTAGACCATGCTGATTCCAACGATACTACGTGTGGGTTGTGGGCCTTTTCAGGCCTACGAAAGTTGCTATTCTTCAACTTGGCCTCTCTACTACTAGGGATGTACCCATTTTTGTTATGTATGTGTGATGCCTACTGGCGATGCGTAGGGGCTGTTTTCAGTCAAGTCAACACAAAAATGCCATGGATTGTATTGTGGATGGATTTGAAAGTTCAGTGTGATAGTCGACCCTTGAAATATTTTATTTTACCATTTTTACTAAGAATAATTATCTATTTCACTCACTTGTTGTATTCTTAAACTGGTACCTATTTGAAGTCTATAATGAACGAATATCCTACTAATAAATTGTATAAATCCGTAAGCTTGGATGTTTGTTACTCAATCACGCTTAAACGGCTCAACCGATTTGGATGAAAATTTGCAAGAAGATAGTTTATAGCCTGGATTAAAATAAAGAATAGTTTTTATCCCGGGTTCACGCTGATGAAGTCGCGGGCAGAAGCTATAATATAATATATCCTTTTTAATATATTTTGCTTAAAAACATCGTAAACGGGTCGCCACGCTCATACAAAAAAGATATATTCCAACTACGGCTCTGTTTTTCAAAGGTCCTCAGGCTATATTTTACCTAAAGCAAAATTTACAGTATTTACACATGCAAGATATTGCATGCAAGTTTCATTACATTGCGGGTTTTGGGATTTATCCCGAGTCTCTAATAATACAATATATTTTACTTTTCAAAACAAAGTTTTCACCGACTTCGAATCAGTAGCCAAATTGCTTCAAGTTTGCCTATAAAATTTAAAGAGTTCCCTCGATTTCTCCAGGATCTCATCATCAGAACTGGATTTTGGTGACAACGGGACCAATCTGGAAGTATATGCTTCCAAACAAAGAAAAAAAATTTTCAAATCGGTTCATAAATGACCGAGTTATCGCGTAACAAACACACATTAAAAAAATAAACATACAGACGAATTGAGAACCTCCTCCTTTTTTGAAGTCGGTTAAATACGACAATGCTCTTAGTGGATGTGCAGTCGCCATCAGATATATGGCCAAAGTGCTCTAATTGTCGAGGAGTTCAAGACGTGTTCAGATATTTTGTTTGGTGTTGCGGTGCTTGTTTGTTGTGTGTTGGTTTCTGTGTGTGTGTTGTGTTGGTGTTTGTTTGTTTGTTGTGTGTGTGTCTGTTATTTGTTGTGTGTTGTGTTTGTTTGTTTGCGTTTGTTGTTTGGTGTTTGTTGTGTGTTGTTGTGATATTTGTTTATTGCGTTTGTTTTTTTGTGTGTGTGTGTGTGTCGACTACTGGTTATCTATACAATTATTGTAAAGAGGAAAAGTCGTTTATAATAGCATTATAAGTTTGTATGTATTAGGTAATGGGTAACCTCCGGAAATACTTATTAATCCGATTTAATAAATTCGTTCACCTGCGTATAGTCTTTCTGGATAGTTATAGGCTATATCTGATTCCGCGGGCTTGCCTGCGCTCTTTGCAATACGCGGGCGAAGCCGCGCCCGCTGCTAGTATTTTTATACAGCATGAGTAGGGTTGCCACCCGTCCGGGTTTCCCCGGATTTGTACTAGTTTAGGGGGCGTTCGGGGTGCGTCCGGGCGGGGTTTCATTCGTAGACCGGGCTTAAAAATTTCTAGGCATATGTCGTTGTTGGACGTTGGTTTTTTTTTACTGAGTATTTTTTTAAATATCTAGAAAGAAAGAAACAAAGACAGATACATTTATTCACTAACACACAGGATACACATATTAAATAAAAAAAATAACAGTAAAAAACATGTAACAAGTATGTCTCTGCGGCAGTGAACCGGACACTGGCTCAGCATTATGCTGAGGTGTCAGTCAGACACCTACAGGGCTGATTTTCAGCCAGCACCGTTGGTGACTCACGGAAACGTCATACAATTATAATTATCTACACAGCCATATAATTGTGAAAGGCGAGAGAAAAATAAACATAATTACATAGTGAGATAATACATGTACGCACTACTCGTACCTACATGCAGCTTCAATAAAATAATAATTGCGTTACACATTAAAGTAAATTTTACTATTAAACGTAAAACAAAAACTAGATAAAAATTAGCAATTGGCATATTTTTTGCTGTCAATTTTGTGCAGGATTAGGATTAAGATTTTTGCAGCGTCAACAAATAGCCTTTAATACCTACGCTTAAAGGTGTATCTATCTGCTTGGATAGGGGGAGGGATATCATTCCAGCACTTAGACGCCGCGAACTTGAAGCTACCTCGGAAAGCAGCGGTTCGGTGCATAGGTATTATGGCCATTGCCTTGAATCTGCGCGTACTTCTTGACCATACCAATTTATGAAAAAGGTAAGATGGGGTTTCATGCCTTACCACCCCGAAAAGCAGAGTTGCAAGGTGCAGGCGCCGGCGTGCAGACATGTTAAAAAGCAAGTTAGTGGCGTTCAAGTATGGCGGTCCCACAGGACCGGGGAAGGACTCGGAAACAAAAACCAGCACATGCGTTCTGCACTCGTTGTATGAGCCTCTTGGAATTGGAATGACCAGTAATGTACCCGTCATACACGAATTCACAATAGTTTAACCGAGATAATATTAGTGATTCACATAGGTCGACACGCAAATCGACACTAAGGTAATCACGTATATTATTATATAGAACTTTAAGGCGATAGAAGCAGTCTGTTGACATGTCCGGGTTTTGAACTCCAAAATCCGGGGTTTTTACGCTTCTTGTCCTGGTAGCCAGCTTTTTAAGATGGCAACCCTAGTATAGGTAGACGCAGAGATTTAAAAAAGGGCGTTTAAGTGGTCTCCGTTCTGTCGATAGATGGGATGAAGAAAACGGATGATTCTATAGATAGAGACTCTTGAATATGTAGATCTTTAAAAGATAAAGGCTCTTGTATCTCGTGCGATCCTCTCAAAAATAAAATGTAACAAAAGATGCAGACTTCTGAGTCTACACGGATTCTAGAGATAGATTTTTATCTTATTCACTTCGGATGTAGAGGCACCTTTAGAATCGTACACATGGTTTATAGCATATTATTCTAAGTGTCATGGCAACTTTATGCCTATTTTGTAAAAAGTAACAATATTATCGACGGTCTGTCAAACGCTATTCGACGCGTGGATAAATGAAGTTTGTAGAAAAGGAATAGGTACAGTCACGGGTATTAATATACGTACATAAATAAGGACATAAATATCTGTACACGCCTTTAAGACATTGACAATAGAGTCATGTACAAATATGTATGTCATTATTTATGTACGTATATTAATATTCCTGACTGCACTTAGGTACCAATAAAAGTATTAAAAACTATCTTCACTTATTTAAACGTTGTACACGGTTTTCAGTATCCCATTTTCCCCACAATTGCTCAAAGGTTCATAAGTTCGCCTTTGTCATTTAATCTTGTGTGACAATATAAGTATTATATTGTTTTCAACTTCAGAAAAAAAATCTCATTTTTGGCCTCAATTCATAGCACCTACGATCTCGCAGGTAAAATTCTTCAAGCCTCTCCGGCTACAAACTGCGAGATTGCGTGCCTGGTTGAGGCCTCGAATGCCTGGCTAGCTGGACCGAATCAAAATTTTCCATCCCGACCTAAGATACAAAGGGCCTGGGATACCATAGCATCAGTTTCAACCCTAAACTCACTCCTCGACACCGCAACAGGCAGGGATCGAGCAAGGCTTCTGGCATCATCTAGGCCAGAGTCTGGTCACTAGCTCCACGCCTATCCTTCACCCAACACCGGCACCTTTATCGACCCAGAGACTATTCGCATAGCCGCCGGTCTCCGGCTCGGAGTTGCTCTCTGTGCCGACCACAGCTGTGCTTCTTGTGGATCGTCTGTAGATAGCCTCGGCCACCACGGGCTCGCCTGCTCTTCGGGTGCCAGCCGCCTGTCTCGTCATGCCGCCCTTAACGACATTCTGAGAAGGGCGCTCGTCAGTGCCGGCGTTCCCGCCGCTCTGGAGCCCCAAATAGTGCGGAACGATGGCAAGCGCCCCGACGGGATGTCGTTAATTCCCTGAAATATGGGCCGTGCGTTGGTGTGGGACGCCACTTGCGCCGACACACTAGCGGCGTCCTACCTCCCATCGACCAGCAGGCGTGCTGCCTTGGCGCCCAATACGAATTCCTCGCGTTTGGCGTCGAGACACTTGGTTCGTGGGGCAGGGGCGCACAGATGCTCCACAGGGCGCTTGGAAAACGGCTAAGGGAGGCAACGGGCGACCCTCGCGCGGGCAGCTTTCTCGCGCAGAGAATTGCAATCGCAATTCAGCTCGGGAACGCTGCCTGCGTGATGGGCACCCTACCAAGGGCACCAAATTTTGATAGGTATATTGAATTTTTAGCTTTAGTTAGTTTTAGTTTTACATTCAAGTTATGTGTTTTTCATAAGTAGTTTAGTTTGTAAAATATTATTATCTCCACTTATAATAAATCTCTAAATTAAAAAAAGAATCAGCCAGTTTGAAACTAAGCTTTGCGCGGTTCGAATGTTCTCAGCATCCCATGAACGGAAAAATATGAAACATTTTATATAGGTACATTATTATTCTAGCTGCAACTTAGGATAGTTTTTATCCGACTGCGACAGTTAATTAATTTTTCGAAATATACGACTTCATTTAATTTTTCATTTATTTTTATTGAAATCAAACGCTGCTCCAACTGTCAGCTATAAGAACCGTCAAATTTTCGTCAAAATGGCGGAATTGCTTTGCCTTTCACTTATTAATAATTTAAATCCCGTCTACGATAGACCTTTACGAGACAAATGCTAAAATATAAACCATAAAAAAATATTCGATTCTGATATGAGAACTTATATGCGCAAATGTCGTTTTATGTCGTAATTTCAATAAATGAAATCAACAAATTTGAACAATATAATTAACACGAATTTGTTTTTTTTGAATGACAATGGCACGCGCTCGGCGCATTCAGCCAAAGTACCTGCGGCGCTACCACGAAAACCGATACTCAATGTTCATATATTTGCATCCCTGTTACTCGAGTATGGTTAGTGCGATAGAGATAGAGATACCCGAATATTTTCGAATTCCGAAGTTCGTGGTTATAGCTCAGGAATCGAAAATATGGTAAATAATCATAATGTATTATCTCGAAAAAGAATTTAAAATAAATATAGTCAAATGGAGAATCTATTTATACATAATAAATGCCTATGTCCTGACTGACTTATTCACTCAATCACTCACTCATTCACTCATCAACGCACAGCCGAAACTACTAATCTTAGAGAGTTGATTTTTGCACAGTATGTTGCTTTTATAACGTGGGCTAGGGATAAAAAGGGATTTTTGAAAATTCTACCCCTAAGGGGGTAAAATGGGGGTGCAAGGTTTGTATGGGGGAAACATTTTTTTTTTAAATAGAGACTTAAAACTTTGTAGAAAGATCAGTCATTAGAATACAAATAAAGAACTTTCAGGGTTTTAGAAAACTCTACCCCTAAAGGGGTAAAATAGAGTGCAAAGTTTGTATGGGAAAAACTACTTTTTTTTAAATAGAGACTTAAATCTTTGTAGAGAAATTATTCATTAGAATACAAATAAAGTACCTAGATTCAGTATTTTAAAAAATCTACCCCTAAGGGGGTAAAATAGGGGTGCAAATTTTGTATGGGGGAAACAATATTTTTTTTAAATAGAGACTTAAAACTTTGTAGAAAGATTAGTCATCAGAATACAAATTAAGTACTTTCAGCGTTTTAGAAAATTCTACCCCTAAAAATAGGGGGCTAAAATAGGGGTGCAAAGTTTGTATGTGGGAAACTATTTTTTTTAGCTTGAGTCCTAAAACTTTGTAGAAAGATTATTTAAATACAAAGAAAGTACTTTCAGCGTTTTGGAAAATTTCACCCCTAAGGGGGTAAAGTAGGGTGCAAAGTTTGTATGGGAAAAACATATATATTTTTTTAAGAGACTTAAAATTTTGACGAAAAATTACTTATTAGAACATGAAAAATACTACATTCGGCGTTTTACAAAAATCATTCCCTAAGGGGGTTAAAAAAGGGTGCAAGGTTTGTATGGGGAACACTTTTTCTGAGCTAGACACTTAAAACTTTGTAGAAAGATTACTTATAAAAATACAAAAAAAATGACTTTCAGCGTTTTGAAAAAATCTATCCCTAAGGGGGATAAAAAGGGGTGCAAAGTGTTTATCAGGGAAAGTTTATGTTTTTGAGTTAGAGACTTGAAACTTTGTAGAAAGATTACTTATTAAAATACAAAAAAAGAACACAAATCGTTTTAGAAAATTCCACCCCTAATAGGGTTAAAAAGGAGAGCAAGCTTTGCATGGGCAACACTTTTTTTTGAGTTAGACTTAAAACTTTGCAAAAAGATTACTTATTAGAATACTAAAAAAGAACTTTCAGCGTTTTAGAAAACTCCATCCCTAAGGAGGTTAAGAAGGGTAGCCAGTGTTGTGTGGGAAAAACTTTTTTTTTTACTAGACTTAAAACTATTCGAAATGTTACTTATTAAAATTAATAATAAAGTACTTTCAGAGTTTTAGAAAATTCCACCCCTAAGGGTGTTAAGAAAGTTTTGTATGGGCAACACTTTTTTTGAGCTAGAGACTTAAAAGTTTACGAAAAAAGTTCTTTCAGCGATTAGAAAAATTCAACCTCTAAGGGGGTTTAAAAGGGGGTTCAAATTTTAAATGGCGAGCAATAAAATTTTAAAGTGTGAGTAAGAGATTTTTAACTTCGGTCTTATTCTGTACGTTAAAAGACTACAAAACTGATTTCAGAGTTTTTCCAAATTCATCCCCTAAGAGTGTTAAAATTGGTTCAAAGTTTGAGTATTTCAAGGCATTTTTAAAGTATGAGATTTTTAACTTTGGTTTTAGACTGTTTGTTCACAAACTAGAAAATGAACATCAACTTTTTTTTTAATTATCCCCTAAAAGAGGGTTCAAATTTTGTATTGAGAGAAATCATTTTCTAAGACGATAAAAAGTTCTACGCGGACAAAGTCGCGGGCAACAGCTAGTTGTTAATAAATTTAGCGATCTAGGAAGATGTTTAATTAATTATCTCAAATGAAGTGAACTTATCTTGAGCTATGATTTTTTTCTTGGTTCGAGAGATTTCATCTTTATTCAAGAGCCCGCGCGGCTTCGCCCCCGTATTGCAAAGAACACAGACAAACCCGCGGGATAAAACATATCCTACATACATCCAAAAAGTCCATTCTACATGCAGATGAACAAATTTTTGGAATCGGACACGCGGTTCCGGAGATTATCCATACAAACTTATAACCAATATTGGTATAGATAATTGGTTTCATTCAAGTCCATGACGGTTCCTAATGAATTTCTTGATTCAATACTTCTGTGTGTTACGATAGAGTGCTTTCATAAATATACAAAAGTGTCGCTTAATAGCTGCTGGCTTTACTCCACATAACTCGACGATACCACAGGTCATGGGATTTTGCTTTTACCTACCCCTTCCCATCAATCTCAATCAGAATCTATTTATCGGTATGCCGAGTCAAGAAAGCTTTTACGGGGTAAACATGTCTACTTTATTTATGTTATATTATAGTGTATTCGATATTGCGTGATGCATGTATATCTTAAATATATTATGGACAGTATACAGGGTGAGCGAGGGGTAAACACGTAACGTTCCGAACGCGCGTCGGTACAATTTAACTGTCAATTTTCCATATAAAAAGTAACATTTAGACCTACTCGACGTTCGTATGATGCGTTACGTGATCGACCTGCAAGTAAAAGGAGCAAAAAATGAAAATTTTAGAAGTGCCTGATTATTGTTTTGGTTATAGGAATAACCTTCCTTAGCACTAGAAAAAAGTTGCAGACTTTTCACTTGTATTATGTTATGGGTACTAGACGGCGGTAAACGTACTTATAAATAAATACTTAAATATACATAGAAAAGATCCATGACTCAGAAACAAATATTCGTGCTCATTACACAAATAAATGCCTATACCGGGATTCGATCCCAGGGCCTCTTACTTCGTAGGCAGGGCCACTACCAACTACCTAGGCTAAAGCGGTCGTCAAACCGCTTTAGCCGGTTCAACCGGTTTACAGGTTTACATGGTGCAGGTTCTATCGTTACAGATTACCGTTTACCTGCACAGTACCTACGCATATTATCGGTCAATATTTACAGAATTAGATCATCTTAAAAACTTGCTCTAATAAGTAGATATTTTTATTATAGTGTTCTCAACGCTGTACCGATACTCGAAAACTGCCGTAACATAATTTCTGATGGACAACAGTTTTATAAGTAGAATAAAACAGAGATACAGGAGCACTCGATTCATTATGGTTAAAAAACGATTTCTCATAATGTTTCTTTCCTATGAAAATATAGAATGAAAGGATCATGTATTTAATTTTTATTTTGTATGAACATGTGATCCTTTTCCTACAGTATTTCTTGATCCTTACCTTACTTCTACACGTGTAGATCCATATAAGTACATACATAATTTACTTTAAAAACAAAGTTTTAACCGACTATAATTCAGTACTCCGCCAAGGCACATGAACATTACCACATTTCTTTTGCAATTTACCACATGAACTGATTTCCGAGAGCAAATGCGTTGATTGTTAGAGAAAAAAACCAAATCACTGTATGTGAGCCGATAATATTTGAGGACTTCCGTCGATTCCTCAAGGATCTCAGAAATACCCTTGGCACTTCATTGTTTGCTATTTCAACGCAATCATATCAGAATCTGTGATGTACTTTTATAGTTTGAAGTAGGTACATCATTGAGAAGTTCCACAAGCCATCTGTGGTCTTCATTATCACTTCCACCATCGCCAAATTTATGATTTCCGGGTAAAAAATTACAACACGCGTGCCTAATATATTTGAGGAGTTCCCTCAATTCCTCATGGATCCCATAATCCAACTGGGGTTTTGAAAACAATGGGACCCATCTGGAAGCATATACTTTCAATTAAAAAAATAATTGTACAAATCGGTTCATAAATGACGGAGTTCTGAGGTAACAAACATAAAAAAAAAAACAATACATCCGAATTGAGAACCTCCCCCTTTTTTTGAAGTCGGTTAATAAGTAGTTGACAACAATAAAAATAAATCATTCAAACCGCTTTAGCCGCTGTCGCTGTTTCCGGTGAGGAGTAATATGCTGGCTCGCAGATTCGCTAGATGCTAGTTTAAGTTAAAATAACGCTATTCCAAGCGTAACACCAAGTAGCCAATCTTTTTACTCTAGCGGTATGTCGGTTCGGTATACCAAACAAACCTACAACGCCCTACGCATACAATACAACAATGCCTTCTTCAGAATGCTGATGAGACTCCCGAAGTGGTGCAGTGCGTCGGAAATGTTTGCTGAGACGCGCACGGACGATTTTCACGCCATAATGCAAAAGAAAACCACGTCGCTGATGGGTCGTGTCAGGGAAAGTCAAAACGGCATTCTGAAGGTATTGGCTGGTAGATTTAACTCCAACATAATGTGGCACTGGATCGAGCGGGTCAGAACTACTTTGACATATGTCAAGTAGTACCGCAGTTTTTGAAATGTATTTATAATAATAATTGCTAACATAGTTTTAACTTAATTTTGTTACTAACAGTATATGGATCACCTGGTCTGAAATAATACATTTGAATTTGAAATTAGCCGGTTGAACCGGCTAAAGCGGTTTGACGACAGGTTTTACCGTTCCATATTACCATTTATCTGCACAGTACGCATTTTATCTGTCCCTTTTATGTGTCTGTGACGAGAGGGTCTCAACCTCAACAACACTTCCCTCGATCAAAGTACCAGTCGCAACACTTAAGCATAAAGAAGATATGTTCAGAGGGGAAAAACCCGGCAAAAGAAGGAATTAAAATACAAGTCGAACCAGAGAGTTATTCCTTCATCGTTTTGTTAAATATTTGCAGAATTAGATAATTTATCTTTTGCGATCCAAGATCTGGTGCGTACCTGGTTCAACATATCTCGTTGGCTATTTAACGTGGTAATGCGGCGAGTATTTTTGGGACGTTTCTGCCAGGTACGTATTACGCAGGACGATAGTCCTGGATCTAGGCTATAAAAAAATAAATAAAAATCATTTATTTCAGACTCATAGAATCCATAAGTTTGTTAGTACATAAAAATTTTTTTTAAAGCTAAATGTTAGTAGGCAAAACAGAAAAGAAAAGAAAAGTATAATTTGTACGCTGAGAGGCACTGTGTCGTTCAGGGCAAAACTCAGAGTTATTTTACCCTCCCCGTCACAATGCCAACCCAGTGCCCTAACATAGGGCAATACCAACGTCCTTCCAATATCCTCAGAATGCTGTTCTCACTTCCTCGCACTCGTCTCAGCAGCGAGGCGACCCTCTTGCGTATGATGGCATGGAAGCCATCAGTGTGCGCTTCGGCAAACATGCCTGACGCACTGCAGTGACGAGGCAGCTTGAACAGCATCCTGAAGATATTGTTGAATTGCACACGTAACGCATTGTAGGCTCGCTTTGTATGCCTCATCCATAGACTGCACGTGTAAAAAGACGTACAATAATAGGCTTTAAAGAGTGTCAGCTTGACTTCCCTTGTACACCGTGCAAATCTACGGATGAGCATGTTGCCCCTGATTGCTAAGGCTCTTCTCTCCCTTTCGATATCCAGGTCATCATTCATATTCTCGGTTACTATATGACCCAGATATTTAAACTTACTGGATACTTTTAGGGCCTCACCGTTCAACATGACCGGAGGTACACTTTGCGGATTATACTTACGGGCTTTAAAGATCACCATCTCACTTTTATTTGAATTGTACCTAAGACCATGTCGTTCAGCGTAGCTCTCACACCTTGCAATGCCTTATGGAGTTGATTGAGGGACCAAGCAGCACCATGTCATCAGCATAGCTATAGCTATGTGGTAACATCTCCACTTATAATAAATCTCTAAATTAAAAAAAGAATCAGCCAGTTTGAAACTAAGCTTTCTGTGGTACGAATGTTCTCAGCATCCCATGGACGGAAAAATATGAAACATTTTATATAGGTACATTATTATTCCAGCTGCAACTAAGGATAGTTTTTATCCGACTGCGACAATTAATTTATTTTCCGTAATATACGACTTCATTTAATTTTTCATTTATTATTCTTAAAGTATATCGCCGCCACATCTGTCAGCTAAAAGAAACGTCAAAATCACAGTAATAAGAAATACTACGGACAAAATGGCGGAATTGCTTTGCCTTTCTTTCGCCTATTAATAATTTTAATCCCGTCTACGTTATACATTGACGAGACACATAGGTACCAAAAGCAAATATAAAATTAATCGATTTTGATATGCGAACTTATATGCACAAATGTCGAATTAAGGCGTAATTTGTACAAATGTAACAACAAATTCGAACAATATAAACTTGGTTTTTTTGAATGGCACGCGCGCGCGCTCTTTGCGTATTCAGCCAAACCACGAAAACTGAAACTCGAAGTTCGTATATCTGAGGGCCTACCGCGAACGGCATTCGAAGTTTTCCCTCTCTGTCGCACTTATGTACGAACTTGTAAGTATGACAGAGAGGGGAAACTTCGAATGCCTTTCGCGGTAGGCCCTCTGCATTCCTGTCATTTGTTAGTGCGATAGAGATAGAGATACCCGAATATTTTCGAATTCCGTAGTTCGTGGTTTAAAAGAAAAAACGGATGTCGGATAGATCTAAATTAATATTTTATGTGTGAATATGGTTAAAATTATTTGGAAATACTATTGTTGTTATTGTTTTAGTATATTTGACTAGCTTTAAGTTTAATATTGTACGTCCGAAATGGGCAAGCTGTTGGACTTTATTTTACCCAAAACTACTAAATGTACACAGTTCTGACAATAAAGAATTATTTTATCTTATCTTATCGAAAATAGGGATGTAGACACTAAACAAAATAATCATAATGTTGTATTATCTCGAAAAAAAAAACAACGCAAGAGGCTATATAGGTAATCACTGAGTTATAAGTGTATAAAGTTTTAAGAGGGGGTTTGTTGCGTCTCTTTTCCGCAAAACGCACCTTTATAATGAAACGATTGTTTTTTACTATGACGCTCGAGGATCGTGACGTCACGGTCCCTGATCGTTTTCTCACTCTAACCAGCGACATTAAAACGGTTGTAGCTTCGTAATTTTTTGAGATATTTGAATGAGTTTTTCGTTTCTTCTTTCTTTTGAAGTGAGTCTACAGCTACACCTCTATTTGGAAGACAAGCGGAAATAATCCATACTATCCATACTAATAATCCATACTTCCATACTAATATTATAAATGCGTGTGTGAAAATAAAAGTGTGTCTGTCTGTTACCTCTTCACGCCTAAACCGCTGAACCGATTTAGATATAATGAGCCCCGGGGAAGGACAAAGGGTAGTTTTTATATTTGAGGGGCTGAAATTGGGGGTTGAAATTTGTATGGAGCTACTTAAACCGCTGCACCGATTTAGATGAAATTTGGTATATAAATAGTTTGAGTCCCGGGGAAGGACATATAATAGGTTTTATCCCGGAAATCATCCCCTAAGGGGGTGAAGGGGGTGAAGGGGGGGGGGGGGGGGTGTGTGAAAATTTGGATGTAATCTATTTTGATGAAATTTGGTGTAGATATAGGTTAAGTCCTGGGAAAGGACATGGGATAGTTTTTACCCCAGAAATCATGCCCTAAGGGGGTGAAATTAGGGGTGAAAGTTCGGATGGAACCCATTTTAATACAATTTGGTATAGAGATAGCTTGAGTCCTGGGAAAGGACATAGGATTCCGGAAATCACTCCCTAAGGGGGTGAAAATTTGGATGAATCCCGTTTAGATGAAATTTGGTATAAAGGTCGTTTGAGTCCCGAAGAATGACATTAGATAGTTTTTATCCCAAAAATCATTCCGTAAAGGTATGAAATAGGGGGTGAGAGTTTGGATAAAATCCATGTACCTAAAAGAAATTTGGTATAGAGATAATTTGAGACCCTTCAAAGGATATAGAATAGTTTTTGCCTCGGAAATCATCCCTTAAGATGGTAGAAGTTTGTTTGCATTATATTTTCTAAGTATTAAGTTCTACGCGGATGAAGTCGCTGGCAACAGCTAGTCATTAATATGTACCTAGTATAGTTTTAGTTGACGATGCGTATTGCGGATGGTGAGTTGTAACTGTTGTGTACTGACGAAACCTGCGGTGGGTCCTTTATCTGTGGAATGACGAAACCTGTGGTGGGTCCTTTATCTGTGGAATGCCGAAACCTGTGGTGGGTCCTTTATCTGTGGAATGACGAAACCTGTGGTGGGTCCTTTATCTGTGGAATGCTGAAACCTGTGGTGGGTCCTTTATCTGTGTACTGACGAAACCTGTGGTGGGTCCTTTATCTGTGGAATGCCGAAACCTGTGATGGGTCCTTTATCTGTGGAATGCCGAAACCTGTGGTGGGTCCTTTATCTGTGGAATGACGAAACCTGTGGTGGGTCCTTTATCTGTGGAATGACGAAACCTGTGGTGGGTCCTTTATCTGTGGAATGACGAAACCTGTGGTGGGTCCTTTATCTGTGGAATGACGAAACCTGTGGTCGATCCTTTATCTGTGGAATGACGAAACCTGTGGTGGGTCCTTTATCTTGGAATGACGAAACCTGTGGTGGGTCCTTTATCTGTGGAATGACGAAACCTGTGCTGGGTCCTTTATCTGTGGAATGCCGAAACCTGTGGTGGGTCCTTTATCTGTGGAATGACGAAACCTGTGGTGGGTCCTTTATCTGTGGAATGACGAAACCTGTGGTGGGTCCTTTATCTGTGGAATGACGAAACCTGTGGTGGGTCCTTTATCTGTGGAATGACGAAACCTGTGGTCGATCCTTTATCTGTGGAATGACGAAACCTGTGGTGGGTCCTTTATCTTGGAATGACGAAACCTGTGGTGGGTCCTTTATCTGTGGAATGACGAAACCTGTGGTGGGTCCTTTATCTGTGGAATGCCGAAACCTGTGGTGGGTCCTTTATCTGTGGAATGACGAAACCTGTGGTGGGTCCTTTATCTGTGGAATGACGAAACCTGTGGTGGGTCCTTTATCTGTGGAATGACGAAACCTGTGGTGGGTGCTTTATCTGTGGAATGACGAAACCTGTGGTGGGTCCTTTATCTGTGGAATGACGAAACCTGTGGTGGGTCCTTTATCTGTGGAATGCCGAAACCTGTGGTGGGTTCTTTACCTGTGGAATGACGAAACCTGTGGTGGGTCCTTTATCTGTGCACTGACGAAACCTGTGGTGGGTCCTTTATCTGTGGAATGACGAAACCTGCGCCGTGGATCTTGATGGTATGTAGTAGTTCAATAATTATTATTTTTATAGTTTCTTCACGAACAAACTGTCTGTATTTCTTTAAATAATGCTATAATAAGTAGTTGAACAGTAAAAATATATTATTCTTATACTAGCTTCCGCCTGCGATTTCGTCCGCGTGGCCTCGGGATAAAAACTATTCTATATTTTAATCCAGGCTATAAACTATCTTCCTGCAAAATTTCATTCAAATCGGTAGAGCCGTTTAAGCGTGATTGGGTAACAAACATCGAAACATCTAAACATCCAACCATCCAAACTTTCGCATTTATAATATTAGTAGGATAGTATGATTAGCTTTAAACCAAACTCAAGTTTATGCACAAAAAAATTCACGCTCAACTACTTTTAATATAAACCACAAACCCAAAGATACCTAAATTGAACGCTGTTTGACGGGTTGACCACAGAAAATCGTGATGTCAGTTGTTCATACTATTTCCCTACAAATTCATAATGTATTAACACATTCACTGCCAAGAATCGCTACGCGCTACGCCGATCTCATGGTTTTCCCGCTAAGTACCTAGCGGAACGCAGTACGCGAAGCAGGGTCCTGGCAGTGAAAGTGTTAAGAGAGCGGTTTTTACATTTCATAAAAAGTAGCTGATTTGACTTGGTAGGTAGACTGACGTCAACTTCCCTATGAAACCATTAAGTACCCGTTAAATTGGGTATTTGACAACAGTGAAAATAAATTGGTTTTTCATTAGCAACAGATAAACATTAAGAAAATACTCGGAAAGTATCAAGCTTTCATTTATGTTTGATATTTTAAGATTTTTAAATTCATAAAAACTAACGATAAGGACGTTGTTTGATTGAGACGTCACAAGCAAGTAATCCCTACAATTTCCATACTATCGGAGCGTTTTTGACGTTTCATAAAAAGAAGCTAATTTGACTTTGTCAAATAGGTACCGTATTATCGATACCTGCAGCCTCAAAGGGCATAACAGCCTGCTGTTGTAATGGCTGTTACGCCCTTTGAGTCTACAGGTATCGTTACGATTGATGGTTGCCATTTAATTGTTTATCTACGCACATATCATTAGTGCTCTAAAATGCGTTCAGAAACCGTCGGTAATGACCAGCATTATTACAACCAATTTTACTATGACAACTTTCTTGTCTGTGGTAGTAGGTAAAATCTGTACTGTAATGTTATTACAGTACAAATTTTGGTATCGTTATGAACAGGTGTCAAAAGTCAAAACTCAAGTGGGTCTCTATTCTAGTATCTATAGATATTAAAACAGTTATCGATACGAAACGTCAATTTATTGTTTTTTAATTATGCTTTAAAAAAAAAAAATCCTTTTTTACTCTGTCACTTTTTTAACTTTTTTTTACTTTTTTTTACCTTTTTAACTTTTTTTAACTTTTCTAACTTTTTTTTACATTTTTTTTTTTGCATTTTTTTAACTTTTTAAACTTTTACTAACTTTTGTTATACTTTTTAATTTTTTTACTATTTTTTTACTTTTTTTTACTTTTTTTTCCTTTTTTTTTACTTTTTTTCACTTTCGTTCCTTTTTTCACTTTTTTATCACTTTTTTTTCCCTTTTTTTTACTATTTTGCTGTTTTTTAGTTTTTTCACTTTTTTTTTCTTTTTCTAACTTGTTTTTCACTTTTTGAATTTAAATTCTATTTTTTTCTTTTTTTTTTTTTTTTTTTTTTTTTCTCTGTTTTTTTTTAATTTTTTTTCTTTTTTTTTTCAAAGAAAACTTACAGGTAGCACTCGTAGCAATGCAGGTCATTTTGCTACGGCTTCTGAACCCATCTTAGAGTACTTATGATATGTGTTTAGATAAAGTAGTGTATGCAACTGTACATAATTAGGCCTTAAAACCCTCTCATTATGTATCAGTAGCATAAACTACTATTATCGCACCACACTTGTGACGAGTGATTTATCTAGTGACAAGAGACGAAATGGCGCTCATACCCGTGCATAATGGCATTTCTAGGTTTTCTGTCCAGGAACTTCGCCAGTTTGCCTGCCAGAGACTCTTATGCCTAATACTCATTAATTTGATACTGAAATAAAGTATACATTTTAGTTATTAACGTACACTCCTCAAATCACCATCCTCCTAGTATTTTTCCCAGTAGTGCCCTACACCTAATCCCAAGATTTGGCATAGGCACTTCTTTTACGAAAGCGACCTTCTAACCCAGAGGGGAAAACTAGAACTTATTGGGTTTTTTTCACGATGTTTTCATTAACCGAAAAGCCACTGTTAAATATCTAGTAATATTAAATAATGTTTTAACAATAATCATCAGAGGAATTAATAATTCAAATACCCCAGGAACACTAAATAATAGTCCTAGACAGTAAAAACGCGTCTCATTAAATACCCAAGGGCCATTATTTACAGTGGATGGGTCAAAGCATTCGTCTTGTGCGTTGTTGGAAATGCATAGGTTCCTTTCGTGCTCACAAAGACCCACGCGTCCCCACTCTCATGTGTGTACTGAAGCATCAAATACACAAGAAGCGTTCTTTCAATGTGTGTTTTAGTCTGGGATGCGTTCACTCTTGTTTTTATGGAGGTGCGTTGGACCCTAGGCTCCTGTGATCAAAGGCTTTAGAGGAAATAAAAATATGAATTATTTTTTATCCTCTGGATCTTCGGATTTAGCTGCTCTTCAGATGTGAAGAAGAAGTGGTTTATGTAACAAATTAGCTTTTATTCAATAAATGGCCGTGCGGCTCCACCCGCGAATTACAAAGAACGCAAGGCGGGGCCACATAACAAAATATATGTAGCCTATGACCATCCAGAAAGTTCGTTATATATAGCGGTGAATTATTTTTTACCCTTCACAAAAAACTACATCCTCACAAAACTATACACTCGCAAACTTTAGCTCTTTGTTATATTAGTACAGAATCATCTCCGATCATTAGTATGCAGGGTAAACTTCATTTATCATCATCGTATTATATTTTTTTTACCCGCCTCATTTTCATGATAATTTACCATTTCATTCCGTAAAGGCACCCGTCATCATTCCATTAATACACCCGCAACATTCCATCGCCGGTTACCTTTTAGTCCTTTTTACAGCGAGCCAATAAAAACAGCTAAAGTCTTTTAAAATTTTCATTCTACCTCCCACCCTCCCTAAAGGGTGAAAAGGGGATCCGCCTCACAGTAAGACATTACTGGGAGCCCCCTTAGATTTACGGGTGACGTGATACACGCATTTATTATGCATGGAGGTGACAAATTGAGATCACGCTATCTTTGTGTGCGTGATAGCCGTGATGATGGAGGTTTGATGCGTTTTATCTTGGGAAGACGCTCGCTTAATTTGGTTTAGCTTTTGTTAGTTAAAAGATATGTAGAATTGGGGTTTTTAGGGTGGGACTAGTTAGATTGGTGCCCCAAAATCGTTATTTCCGCGTACAATTTGGGGAATAATGCAATAGTATACATTAAGCAAATGATAATAAAGATGCACAGGTTCCAGCATGAGTGGGGAAAAACGCGAATGTAAATTTATTTAGCTACGCTACGCGGAATTAACGAGTTTGGGGACCATGCTAACCAGTCAGGTTGCATTGCACCGACCACCATTTACAGACCGGTTAAAGAGAACTGTCAATCCCATATAATCATAATTTAACGAACTTATCTTTCACGGACATTTGAAATATTCGGTTCTCAGCCGAGCGCGCCTTCACGCGCGCCAACCCTAACGAGATAAATTGATCCCCCCAAAAACATTACATGTAAAGTGACTGCCAAGACTCGCTAGCTCATACAGTTTTCAGCGTTAAAAATATATCAGATCATAAGGAGCGCCAAGCTTCCTACTCCACACGGCCTAACCTACCACTACCAGCCACGCTCTAAAAATTCTACATCTTGGCTAAAAAAGTATAGCTTTGTTGGGCACATCCCAGTCGCCGCATAGACTCTCGCGCTGAATGAATTTGTGAGCGACATTCATAAGCGACGGGTGTATACTTTTTAGACAAGATATAGGATTTTTAGAGCGTAGCTGGTAGTGGTAGGATACGCCGTGTGGAGTAGGAAGCTTGGCGCTCCTTATGAAGTGATATCTTTTTAACGCTGAAAGCTATATGAGCTAGCGAGTCTTGGCAGTCACTTTACATGTAATGTTTTTGGTGGGAACTCATTCCTTTTTTGAAGGTAATTTCTAAAGAAGTGTATAGGAAAACACATACAAACTTCCATCCGCTAATTTAAAGGGGTGATTTACTAAAAATCCTGAAACACGTATTTTTAACCGACTTGAAAAAAGGAGGAGGTTATATGTTCCACTGTATGTATTTTTTTTTTATGTATGTTCGCCGATTTCACCCTCAATTGTGGACCCATTTCCAAATTTTTTTGTTATTCGATAGAGTATACTCTCGAGGTGGTCCCATTGTCACCAATTTAGGATCTGATGATGGGATCCTAGCGAAAGTGAGGGCAACCCTCAAAATTTAAAGGCACGCGTGTAGTGATTTCGGTATTTTCTATTATATCTCGTGTATTTACCCTCGGAAATCGCAATTTTGGTTAGGTGGAACCGATGATGAAGACCACAGATGACTTATGGAACTCCTCGAAGATGTAATGTATGTTCGCCGATTTGTCCGTCAATTGTGGACCAATTTCCAATTTTTTATTATTATTCGAAAGAGTGTACTCCCGAAGTGGTCTCATTGTCACCAATTTAGGATCTGATAATGGGATCCCAGGGATATTGAGGGCAACCCTCAAATTTTATAGGCACGCGTGTAGTGATTGCGGTGTTTTCTATTAAAACTCGCGTATTTACCCTCGGAAATCGTAATGTTGGTGAAGTGGAACTGATGATGAAGACCACAGATGACTTATGGAACTCCTCAAAGATGTAAAGTAGGTACGTCAAAGATTCTGACATGATTCCGTTGAAGTGTCAACTTATGAAGTGTTAATTCTGAGATCCTTGAGGAATCGACGGAACTCCTCAAATAGTAACAGCCCACGTATAGCGACTTGGGTTTTTTCTGTAATAATCAACGCATTTGCTCTCGGAAAGCAGTTCATGTGGTAAATTAGAATGGAAATGTGGAAATTTTCATGTATCATGTGGCTTGGCGAAGTACTGAATTGAAGTCGTTTTAAACTTTATTTTTAAAGTAAATTATATTATTTATAATAAGGAGTCCCTATTTATATTTTTAGTCCTCTAGCATCAAAATTTGCGGAACTCTCATACGAAATTGCATCCCCTAGTTTAAGGGGTTGGGGGGTAAAAGTTCCAATTTTTTGAATAGTTTTGTTGATTGTAGATTTAGATATCAATAGAATATAAAGTATTAGAGCTATGCAATTGAAACTTTATATGTTTAATAAGTTTACTATTGACATCATATCCCGAGAATTTTGTTTATCTGGTATAATCCAAACACAAGTTATGAGGGTTCAAAGAAACGACGAAGCGCTTCGAGAAAAGATAGGTAGTGCCTGCCCTTGCGCTTCGCTTGGCTCGTCTTGGTTGGGGCACCCGTGCCCCCAGAAACAATCGCGTGCAATACAATACCAGTTTATATTCAATATGTTCAGTCGAATTGTCCCACAGTGAAAATAAAATGATGTAGGATCTTGGACCCAATTCCAAATGTTACGTCCTCGGCGTGATATAGGGATATCCTCACTGTTGTGTCTTTAAATATGAGCCGGTCGATTGCGTAACGTTTATTGCCTTCGTACGTTAGGTTGCCCTGAATGTCATTATTTGTAGGGGAAAATGACAGTGGAGGTGTCCTAACGCTCGTTCAAAAATGTATGACAAAGACATGAAACAAAAGCGATATCCCTGGGATGTACTTCTATCAATGGAATTTCAGCCCGCAAATACTATACGTTCCACAACGGCCTATTATCTAAAAGATTCCCAAACTTTATTAAGCCTACGCGTATAAAAAAACGAACGCTTTCCACGAAAACGAGGCCCAAAAGGTAAAAGTTCTTATATTATTTTCATTAAATTCCCAAAGGATAATATTTAATGTCGGGGCAAATTTTCCGCTTGTTGAGTCAGCAAATACGGGGCCCGGCCCGCGGTTACCGTTTCCTCAAGTTATGGATAAATGTAATCAATTTTGGTAACTTGATATTTGCCGAGCAATATATATTGCGTTTGTTTGTACTGTATATCATCAAGCATTAATGCATTTACTTAGTTACACTCGCGGACAAAGAATACATGTCGGTAAAATACTGTCATATAATTCCTAAAATAGTGCAAGGTTGTACAGTCACCGGCATCAATAAAGGATCAAAGGCCGCAAAAATATCTGACACGCTCGAACGGCTCTAGGAATAGAGTTGTATCAGATATTTTTGCTGCCTTTGTTCCATCATATATTAATGCCGGTGACTATACAGTTGGTGACAGTTGTTTTAATCGAGCCATGATCTTTATTTAAATATTACATATAATCTGCAAAAAAAACTAACAAAAACGTTACCAAGTTTAAATCGGACTCGTAAAAACCCATGAAAAAAACAACGATAACAGAGCAAGATTTCGCAAAAATCGTCATATTTGTATTGATATTTTTATGATAGGATCCCGGAAAATGCTAATACAGTTGGTTATTATAAAGAACAGTATATTATGTAAAAAAACTAGTTTAAATATTTAAAAAAACCTATTGCGGTTGTTTAATTTAGGGTGACCCGAAATTTCGTCAAGTAAAGTAGAGAGCATGCTTGTGCACACACAAACAAACAACATCTAATTTCCATCGCAGTTGTAAATAAGTAATCTAAAACACAGGAATTATATTGTGGCCACCAATCGGCTCGGGACATCCTTGTTACGTTGAGATAATAATGTAATCGTCTTATCTTATTTGACGACCGCTTTAGCCTAGTTGGTAGTGACCCTGCCTACGAAGCAAGAGGTCCTGGGTTCGAATCCCGGTAAGAGCATTTATTTGTGTGATGAGCACGAATATTTGTTCCTGAGTCATGGGTGTTTTTTATGTATTTAAGTATTTATTTCTCTATATAAGTATGTATATATCGTCGTCTAGTACCCATAGTACAAGCTTTGCTTAGTTTGCGACTAGGTTGATTTGTGTAAGATTGTCCGCAAATATTTATTTATTTATTTGTATTGATATTTTTATGATAGGATCCCGGAAAATGCTAATACAGTTGGTTATTATAAAGAACAGTATATTATGTAAAAAAACTAGTTTAAATATTTAAAAAAACCTATTGCGGTTGTTTAATTTAGGGTGACCCGAAATTTCGTCAAGTAAAGTAGAGAGCATGCTTGTGCACACACAAACAAACAACATCTAATTTCCATCGCAGTTGTAAATAAGTAATCTAAAACACAGGAATTATATTGTGGCCACCAATCGGCTCGGAACATCCTTGTTACGTTGAGATAATAATGTAATCGTCTTATCTTATTTGACGACCGCTTTAGCCTAGTTGGTAGTGACCCTGCCTACGAAGCAAGAGGTCCTGGGTTCGAATCCCGGTAAGAGCATTTATTTGTGTGATGAGCACGAATATTTGTTCCTGAGTCATGGATGTTTTTTATGTATTTAAGTATTTATTTCTCTATATAAGTATGTATATATCGTCGTCTAGTACCCATAGTACAAGCTTTGCTTAGTTTGCGACTAGGTTGATTTGTGTAAGATTGTCCAAATATATTTATTTATTTATTTATTATTTATCTCTTTCGCTCCGCTCTTCTTCTCTGATACGGATGGATTGGATGACCAGACTAGTTTCAAAAATAATCTAGATATTTAACGGTTCATTCATAAGTATAGCTTTGTTGGGCACATCCCAGTCGCCGCATAGACTCTCGCGCTGAATGAATTTGTGAGCGACATTAATAAGCGACGGGTGTATACGTTTTAGTCAAGATATAGGATTTTTAGAGCGTGGCTGGTAGTGGTAGGTTACGCCGTGTGGAGTAGGAAGCTTGGCGCTCCTTATGATGTGATATATTTTTAACGCTAAAAGCTATATGAGCTACCGAGTCTTGGCAGTCACTTTACATGTAATGTTTTTGGTGGGATCTCATTCCTTTTTGGAAGGCAATTTCTAAAGTGTATAGGAAAACACATACAGACTAGGTTGATTTGTGTAAGATTGTCCAAATATATTTATGTATTTATTTATTATTTATCTCTTTCGCTCCGCTCCTCCCGTCTGATACGGATGGATTGGATGACCAGACTAGTCAAAAATCATCTAGATATTTAACGGTGCATTAATAAACGTGCTACAAGCCTATTTTTATCCCCCGACCCAAAAAGAGGGGTGACAAGATTGACGTGTCTGTGGCATCGTAGCTCCTAAACGAATAGACCGATTTTATTGCGGTTTTTTGTCTAAAAGCTCACGTGATCGAGATGGTTCTTAGCTATGTGTCAACAAAATCGGTTCAGCCGTTTTTGAGATACTAAACTTTGAAATGAAAATGTCGGGAGTTTTTAAACTTTTGTAAGTTGTAGTTATAACTAAAATGTCGTTAAAATACGATTGCCCTTATCTGTTACTTGAGTAAATAAGTTTATTTGTTAAAACAATTAAAATTTTAAAACGGACATTAATTACAAACTAAAAACTACCTATAAATAATTTACTTTCAAAACAAAGTTTTAACCGACTTCAATTCAGTACTCCGCCAAGCCACATTAACATTTTCACATGTTTTTTCCAATTAACCACATGAACTGATTTTCGAGAACAAAAGCGTTGATTTTTAGACCAATAAACCAAATCGCTGTATGTGGGCCGATAATATTTGAGGACTTCCGTCGCTTCCTCAAGGATCTCAGAATTACCTTTGGCACTTCATTGTTTGCTATTTCAACGGAATAATATCAGAATCTGTGACGTACTTATATAGTTTGAAGTACATCATTGAGAAGTTCCACAAGCCATCTGTGGTCTTCATCATCAATTCATCACTTCCACTTCACCAAATTTATGATTTCCGGGTGTAAGTACACGAGTTATAATAGAAAATACACGTGCCTAATATATTTGAGGAGTTCCCTCAATTCCTCATGGTTCCCATCATCCAACTGGAGTTTGGGAAACAATGGGACCAATCTGGAAGCATATACTTTCAGTTAAAAAAAAAAATGTACGAATCGGTTCATAAATGACGGAGTTCTGAGGTAACAAACATTAAAAATAAAAAAAATAAAAAATACATTTGAATTGAGAACCTCCTCCTATTTTGAAGTCGGTTAATAAAAAATATCTCCCAAATCTGTGCCGATGGGTAGTGTGCCCAGAAGGCTGGCCGCATTGCCACGTTGTATGGTGATACTGACACTGTTACTTTGATATTTGTGTTCGTAAGAAAGCACATTTTATTTAGAAGAGCCATTACAGCGCCGAGTACATGCTTACAATAGTTACAATATACATATTTTCTATTTAGTTTACTTGCTCATTACAATAACAACGTTTTGTAATAAAATCCTGCAATATGGCCCGTACATATGCGCGGCGTGCGAAACGCACATTTAGTCCAGGCAATGAACTGACAGCTTGTATGGAAAATATGTCAAATTTGGAAATAATTTATAATAGCAGATTTTTTTTATGTAATGGATATATTGTCAATTAAATAGTTACTTAGTGACAAAATCCAACAAAATTTCAGACATCAAAAAAATGATAACTTAACTAGCTTCTGAAAAGTCAGAAAAAATATTAATAAATGGTTTTATCTTTATTTTGGTTCATTTACATTTGCTCTATAATATTCAAGATAAATAATAAAAAAAAAACAATTCATTCTTTTTTTAAATCTATATAAATACTTCCGGATGGAAAGTTTGTTGGATTCTTGAATAAAGCACCTTAGATAAATGTTTTAAAATGATATAAAGAAAAAAAACGCTATTATAAATTAATGTTTTTCAAAACCGTATTTTGCCTGGAGTAATTATTGAACGCGTTATTGAATGCAATAAGCTTCATACTACGCGGCAAACAATAGATTCCAGCAGTCAGTATATTTTCAGATTAGTTCCTAACAATGGACGTAACAAGCCTGATCGTAATTAAAGGCATTGAACCTTTGTGCGCTGCTAACTAGCACTCTTTGTGACGTTTAACTATGTACCAACTTTGTGAAATGTGTGTACTATGTGTTAAACTCGATTCTTCCGGAGTACACGCATTCTCAAAGGAAATATTATATTTATATCTTTTACATGTATTATTATTAGTTCCGTACGAGAACTACTATGTGAATTTAAGCCTGTTGTGCCTCTATTTATAGTCAATCTAGAATGAACCTTTACGTCATACCTGGCCATAAAATAGGAATTACCGCACGCTATGCGTGCGGAAACCCCCACTTCCTGGCCAGATAGAGACGTAAAATTTTGTACTCACCACGGGCGGTAATAAAGAAAGCCTCAGAGCGCATATTTATCGAATCCTGCGTCAAATACCTGCGATCTGAGACATTCTTTGTTTAACCGCCCTAGGTAAGTAATGTACTATTACAGGGTATTTGGTCCATCGTTTGCCAAATAACACGGCAGGTAGGCTGGGTCATTAGCTATCCCTTCCGGCTTCCAAATAAATTTTGTGCCCACGGATTTTTTTGTGTGTTTTGTTTTTAATTAATTATGGAATAGCTTACGCGTTTCAAATTGAATTTAAAAAAAGGACGAGGTTAGCCAATATTTTATTTAATAGTAATGTGTAAGATTGTACGGCCCTATCAAATTCAAAATTATTTGCAAGTAACATCTACTAATTTTTTGTTGACCCTCAAAAAAATATCATATTACAAGAAAACATTTTATGTAAAATGTTTCCTGAAGCACTACCATGTGATAAATCTAATACTGTGTAACATTTTACGACAGCATAATTTCAAAATGGCGGCGCCCGCTTATGATGGCTCGAGCGAACGCTTTCAGTGCCCGCATCTGTCTGCACCGCTTGAAAAAGTGCATAATGTCAACACATTTGTCTTGTGCAAGTCTGAGCACTGCACGAGTATTCATTCCCTTTTCCGGTTGCAAGGAGGAAGGAGTACGTTATCTGAGTAGGAACAGTATTTTTAATAAAAATGAATGGCAGAATAGGGAACATTACTGCAATGTTCTGCCGCAAGAGGCAGCACTACCACTAATAGTACACCACTATAGAAATATTGGGATTCACACACACATGCACAATTGATTGTCAAATGAGCATACCTGTGCTAACTCGGGGCACCTATACTAAAGTGATGTATCAAAATATTTTATCGACAAAAAAATGTATCGATGTTACTGTCAACATCTAAATGTTATTCAACATAAATACACATTATTTATGTTCTCTTCATTTTAAAATAAAAACATTAAATAAATTAAAACGTGCATTTATTTGTTTATTTTAAAATAGTTTTCATAGTATACAATTTATATATATTTTCCCTATTCGTCGGTAATAAAGACTGCCGGTTAGATGAAAATATCCACTTTAAATTAATATACGTTCTCTTAACGTCCACAGTGGTCAACGGGGCATTTTATCTTATCTTAAAATACGTCTATTGACTTTTGAGTCAAAATAAAACGGATATGATATGTGTTCAAATATTGTAGTGTTCACTTATTTGCTGATTCTATAGGTATATCTGTGTTGCCTGGCTAGCCAGCGCACCACCACTCCCGGCAACGGTCGGACCACCACTGCCGCCGATAGGACAGATACACTACATCCCTTTCTTGTTTTAATGAAAACAAAACCTATTCATGTAATCTATTTATGTAAATTAAATTATCTAGTTAAGTATAGAATCATGTTTATTTATTACGCATTTATGGATTTTACTAGTGTATGAATTTTACTTTATTCCTCCATATTTGAATCCTTTTGCTCTCTAGTTTCTTGATTACAAACTTTCCATTGACCTTCACCCTTTTTCAAATGCACGATATTTCTCCTATATAATTATCCAGAACTATCATTTCGGACTTCGACATCACCCCCATTTCTCTTTTCACTAGTGCGAGTGCCTATCTAATAATGGTCCAACCTAAGCTTGTTTTATTTGATCATTTTTTTTCTACCCAGGGTTAATAATATGATGCACCTGTAAATACCACTGTTTCTGAAAATGAACCTCAGCCACGAGAAAACCCGGCGTAAGAAACTGTACGCCTTTTATAATAAATAACTATATTCCGATATTACAAAACTACAATGCTACTAAGGAACACCTATTTATTTACTTTTCCCGCTAGATCACACATGAATTGTCATGTACATTCATGTAAGGTACCTAACTAACTCATAAAAGTCATAAAACACCAATATTGCTAACATGTTCTATATCTATGTTTGATTTAATCCGATTGAATACTACCCCATATAGTATGATGATCAATTGGTGAGTTTTAGCATTCTGTATTTATCTTACAAAGGTACTGCTTACTAAGGTACGGCCATACACACCTTTCTTGTCACATCGTTACATATAGGTACATTCCATTAGCGCTTCGAATAAACGCGCAATGAATAAAGTGTACTGGTTGAATTAGAAACTCGTGGTTCGGAGGCTCTACAAACATATAAATAACAAATAAATGCCCTGACCGGGATTCGAACCCGGGACCTCCAGCTTCGTGGGTAGTGACTCTGCCTACGAAGCTGGAGGTCCCGGGTTCGAATCCCGGTCAGGGCATTTATTTGTGTGTTTATCACGAATATTTGTTCCTGAGTTATGGATGTTATATATGTATATAAGTATCTATATGTATTTATCTATTATATATATCATCGCCTAGTACCCACAACACAAGCCTTACTGAGCTTACCGTGGGCCTAGGTTGATTTGTGTAAGATTGTCCCATAATATTTATTTATTTATTTATTATTATTTATATCAGATTCTACATATCGACTCTACATATAGAATCTACATATTGATTCTACATATCGACTCTTCATATCGACTCTACAATTCGACTCTCCATATCGACTCTGACACCAGTCTGTTATCAGTTTCCAGGTTTGGCTTTGTATAAATGTCCTTGAGTTATCAGTTACTTTTAATTAAAGCATGCTCCTTCCAATTTTACGCTGCCAGATAGTTATTCTTCTTTTATCTTTTCGAAAGATATGGACTGCCCTTAATACCCATATTCATTAAAATATTATTCTTCCTGTAAAATATATTTTAAACAAGGGAAGGTCTATCAGTTAACTACCAGCTAGTAGAATGGTAAGGCAATAATCAATACTGATTATAGAAGTTTTTTTTATTACATTTGCATATTTTTGTATTCCACTAATAGTAATTTGTGGACTCGGTATTTATTAACATATTATTGCCATCAAATTATTCCCACCATTAGTTGGCAAATAACGATGACGCGATGAAGTGCTCAGATATGTTACTGAAATATAAAGACACATGACTCACTTCTGCATGTTCCCTATTCTTTATAAACATCATCAGTATTTGTAATTTAAATAGCCATATTAATTAAATACGTTGACTGCTATTAACGGCATTGTCTTTATCTCAATAGGCTACAACCGCTGTTACCTTCCCTGCAATTATTTTTTTCTATTTTTATTTTTGTGCAAATTTATTAAAGATTGATGAAGGTTTCTCGATATTTTTTTTATATTCACGTAACATTAAATACCTACACTTCAGGTATCCATTACATCAGTTACCCTTTTTCCCGCTTGGGAATCCACAATCTGTTAGGAAGTGTAATTTTATTCTTGTCCATGCTTGGCACATTTCTTTTCAAATATGTGCCACTTCTCCGACCACCAATGGAACACTCATTTCACTTTCTGTTGAACTTCATAACCATACTTTATTTCACTGCCCTTCTTCAAGGAGCTATGTTTTACCGGTACTATGTAGGTACTTACTTCATCATTTTACCCTCATCTAATTTATACATAGATACTTGCGAATATCCATATCAGTACGGCAAAAATGGATGAAAATCGTGATCATCTACATGATCAAATTACTTTATGTATATTTAGGTTTAACCCTACATTGTGAAGTCACACGCTGAGTCAGAAACCTTACGCGGATGCTTAGTCCAGATATATATATCCGTTACTTCCCAATCTCGTAACTTGTTTGTAATACTAGTTCATGGTAAATTAATGTAAATGCTATAATAACTTCATTGATAATGTGAATGGTATGTTTTGTACGTACCGTAACACCAAACTATTAATTAATTAGTCATTACAAGTATGACTTGCACTTGATAATGTTCCTTTTATCAAGTGTTGACCAATATATGTTATATTATGTTATGTTTAACCTTTTACGTAGTGACCATATCAGATCTATAATGCAAGTAGTTCCACGACCTCACTTTGTGACCCGAGAGGTCATCGCGGTCGCTTTTTGAACGTATGTTCAGGGCAACTCAACTGCGTTACACCATCGAGCAGATGGCACAATGAATGTGATCTCTGTGTCGCTTCGCATATACTTAAGAGTGCTGTGCTGGTGATTTTGATTTATTATTTGTATCAAACACGAATGTTCAATAGTTGAGAAATATATTCGTATATGCATCACTAATCAATGGATAACCGGAAATGTATTGCTTACTTTATATGTGGGCAGAATGACTATTCAAATAATTGTAATTTATTCATCTATTCACAATACTTGAAATTCACTTAAAATTACACATGGTAATTTTAGGAGTCTGTATTATGATCGTCAGTTTTTTTTAATTTAATCAAACAAGCAACATTTAAATTATCATACAATTAGAATTTCAAAATGAATTATTAGTATTCCGGGTTTTAATTAAAATCCATAAAGATATAAATAACAATATAAATAACTATTGCAAATATATGTTTCTTTATAGTATGTAGGTAACGTTAATTAACACATAGGTATATTCCATATTTATGTCCCCCGACTTGGCTCAATTCCCCACAGACACGGAACAGAAAATTAGTCGTGTAATCATACGTTTTATCACTTAATGCACTTTGGCATATTTTGCATTTCCTTGGCATTTTATATGCTCCATGGCATATTTGACACACTTGTTCTCTCTGTCACTTTGTCTAATTAGGCTTTGATGTGCATTTAAGCACCACATTTGTGCTCACTTGCACCTTGTCCAATTGGGTGTGGATTTAGGCACCACATTTGTGCTCACTTGAACCTTGTGCAGTTTGGTGTGCCATGTTTTGGGTTAACCTATAATCAATTCATTTAATAATCGGATAACTTAACAGGCATCTGTTTATGACAATTTAATGGTCACGTAAATGTATTCTGCTCAAATGGATTTACTAAGCGGAATATTTGTCTGCCAGATTCGGCTATCTACTACTTACAAAATAAGCCTGTTATGTCAATTTAATGACCAGATAAGTTTATCTGCTTTTACTGATTCAGTAATCAGGTTTTGCTATTTCAAAAGTAATTAACACGTGACTATTTAATGTCCAGATTCGGTAATCGGCTTCTTTCAGAATTAGTCTGTTATGTCAATTGAAAGACCAGCTCAGTTAATCTGCTTTTATTGATTTCGTCATCAGGTTATGTCAATTTAATGACCAGATAACTTTATCTGCAATGTCCATTTAATGACCAGATAAGTGTATCTGCTATGTCAATTTAATGACCAGATAAGTATATCTGCCTTAACTTATTTAGTAATCAGGATTTATTATTCCAAAATTAATGAACACATGACAATTGTATGTCCAGATTCAATCTGCTGCTCTTTATTTGATGATCTGTAATTCTGTACATATACGAGTAGGTATGTCAATTTAATGGCCAGATAAGTGTATCTGCTTTTATTGATTTAGTAATCAGGTTTTTATTCCACCATTAATATACACACACGCGACAATTTAATGTCCAGATTCGGTAATCTGCTCAGTTCAATTTAATGATCGTATATTAATTGGTATCATATTCTCTTATTATATGAGAAGGCAGCGCATTAGTGCGTAGCTACTTACGTATTTTGGTACTCGTTTATTATGTTGAATTAGGCTACGACAACATTTTAGATAAGTAGGTAAGTACACTGAATACTATTTTATTATGCCTCGATAAACATTTATTTATCTTGGGTGGCAAACATACATAATAATAAAATCTTGCCACATTATCAATTAAATGACCAGTTCAAACACTGCTAAATATCCAATCTTGCCAATTTAATGATTCAATGACTATTATAATGTATACAGGTAATTTTCCTGCTGTAGCCATTCCTGCTGTAGCCGTACAGTTTAGTTACATAACTAGCATACGCATAGGTAAGATAGGCATAAAATAATAAGTGTTTCATCTCATTTTATTTTATGTCCTTATATAAATAATGTGTAGTTTCTTGTATGCTAAATAAACATAATTATTTTCTTTCTTTCTTTAAACTTACGTTACAACTATGTCTTCCGGAAGTAACCATAATTAAAACCTGGATACCCAGCAATGTATGTCTTAACTTTACCCAATATACGAGTAACATACAAAACTTCGACGTTCCAATTTGTAAACATCCTACAACTCACTAATCAGGCTCACGAATTATATCACCGTAAGCACCCCATAAACCGTATGGATTAATCACGCATTCAATATATAGCCCTGATGCATTATCTTTAGGGTGGGTCAATCAGATGCAGTTGAACAAATAAGTTACGTAAAGCGTTATACGCCAAAGTATTTAAGTACGTATTTAGTATTCACTTTTCCTGTTTACCAAATTTAATTTGAAGTCTGGTATAATAAAATGTTACAATATAAAATGGTAATTAGTTAAATATTCAATTAATTTGTTGTAAATGTTATTGAACATAATTAACAACCACCATAATAACCACAAGTCTTATGTATAACATGCTGTTGATAACAGCTGAGAGAAGGTGGAACAATAGTGTTTTTACTCTAAGCCTTTTTCTGCAAACAAATAATATTATTATCATTATTTAACACATTCGCTTAGTAACAATTATTGCCGATGTTAGCCTAAATCTAACGACTTCTAGCTAGCTAGGAAAAATGTATGACCATTAAGAGTAAGTACCGGTTTAAATATCCTCGTTTACAAAACTGCATGACGAGTCTGGAATTTCTTGACGTCATGCATAATTATAATTATGCTTGTCCCTTTTTAAGTAGGTCCTTGTAACTTTAATGGATTATTTTCATTTCCCTTTTGCTATAGGAGTGCATGTCAAACCAACAACAACCTATATGATCCCCATACACTTTTTTTTGTAAAAGTACTTTTAGTACTTACTTTTATCCTCGTCGCCACATGTAGTGTTCACTTATTTCCTGATTCTATAGGTATATCTGTGTTGCCTGGCTAGCCAGCGCACCACCACTCCCGGCAACGGTCTGACCACCACTGCCGTCATCGTGACGTATACTAGATAGGACAGATACACTACAGATATGATATTGAAGCTTTTCATAGCAATCAATAAATTTCAATGAGCACATGTGTTAATATATATCGACATCTTTTTATAGATATCAAATCCCTAAAAAGTGCCCCGAGTTAGCACAGGTATGCAAATGAGTGACAAGGATGCTTTCATAGACAATACCGCAAGTGGGAATGAGATACAATGTCAACGCTGCTAGTGTCGCCACCTACGAAGAGTTTTGCGTAATGTTCCCTATTTCTTTGTGTTAAGTAGGTACTTATGTATTTCTAAAGCTGGTTTCATACTAATCTGACGTGACGTGTCGTGATGTCACTGAGGTCGGTTAGATTTACTCATTTGATGCGTTCTCACGTGACGGTTCCTTTTGTGTTAGGCGTCAAAGCACATCAGAGAGCATCACGTACACGTGAGACATGTATTAATCCAGAAAAAAAAAGTTTTAAATAAAAAATATTTATTTTATGACATTTGTGTGTAACTGACAAACATGCGCCAAGGTGATTCCATAGTGTTTTCTTTTGCCAATTTGGTACGAACCATTAATAAGAGTTAGCCTAACACCGCTTTTCAGCCTTTATTCGTCCACACTGATGGTAAAATACGCAATATTTAGGGTATTCTTTTTTAAAGTGTTCTCACTGTCAATCATTTTATTTTATTAATGTTAATCCTACATTCAAAACTAATTCATAATTTCAGATTACTAGTTTTTATTTTAATGTGTTTGTTTTTCTTGTAGCTGGCGCAATAAATATCATTCTATTTATGTCATTAGCCATCAAGCATCAGGCTTTGCAACGCCCTCCCCATACATTCACAAGATGGAAGCAGCGAAGCATCTCTCTAAAGCTTTTATTTACGTCCAAGCTACAGATTCACTATCAATCTCCATCCATCTGGACGAAAGATGTTTAATCTATAGCAGAGATAAATCTACATGAACCAACCTGTCTTGAAGACAAACTGCCTTGGAAGCCTTTCCTTTGAAATACGGACGTAGTACCATCCCATCTCTTTCACTAAAGCCTGTCTCGTAACTGTGTGAGGGAGACAGATTGAAATATATTTCGATTTGGAATAACCCCTGAAAGCCTTTTCGTGTATCGAGAACCCTTGATCAGTTACTTAAATAAATTCGAAAACTTCGAAACTACCGTTGTCCTTTAAGGGATCTCCTTTATCCTGAGTAATGTAAATGGGAAAGTTTGTTTTTCCATTTTTACTATACAGTAGCTGAACTTTTGTTCTCTATATGACACACTAAGTAAAATGATCCACTACGTTTTGTTAAACTAGCGTTGTTTGTTTTTGTTTATGTTAGGTAGGTACGTAAAATTTCTCTCCGTAGTACACATAGGGTACCAGAGAGGGAGCAAAATTATTTAATTAATCGTTAGAACAAGTCGAACAATACTCAATAAACTATACAAACGCAACAAAACCACCTATATTATTCTAGCATGGAACGATAGTCAAAACAGTATCCATGAAGTTGGTATAGCATTAGCACTTTGATTGGTTAGTCATAACAATGGTCAGTTTTTCCTCTAATCTTTTCCGCACTGGTCGACGCTTGAAATAATTTTTTCACTTCTCATGCTCGCAAAGTTCGCTTTTGTGCTGGATGTATGCTGCACAAAATGCCACTTCTATGCTCTAGTGCACAAAGTAAAATTGTTTTAAATACTAAGATAATCGGGCCTAACAGCCACACACACAATAAAACTTCGTAGAATAAACTTGTCATTTGATTTGATTTGCTTCAATAAATTTCACATCCGCGTTTTCCATTAGTAAATTAATTAAACCAGATAAAATAGGAGTCAATTACTATTTTAAAACGTATTGAACCATTTAAAAGTTAAGTGGCGGGAATGAGCTATTATTTAATTTAATGTTGCAATTATGTGTGATTTTCTTGCAAATGAAGTTAAAAGCAGTGTGTATGACTTGGGCATAAATTAGCCATTTAACCCCTCGACTTATCTATCTACCCTCGCCGGTGGCTTGAGTGGATATAAACGTCTCAGGTTAAATGGCTCGTTTTATGCGCTTGTTGTACAATCTACTATTTCCTTTCTTTTCTATTAGATTAAAACTAAGATTAAGACTAAAATTTACCTGGAGTTGGATCTCTTGGAAGAGTCGTGTTTCTTCCCACCCTGTAGATTGGGCAGATCTTTCTGCCGCTTCTTCGTCTCGCGCCATATCCGATAGTACAGTATGCACATCACAGTCACTGGCACATAGAAGGCGGCGATCGCCGTCCCGAACGTGATAAACTGGTTCGTCTCTATGAACTGAATGTAACACTCGTTTGGGGGCACCTTGCGTTCACCGTCTATGTACGGCCACGCGTAAATCCAAGGAGGCCACAACACTAAACTGAATCCCCACGCACTGCCTATCATCACTGTCGCTCGCCGTGTAGTCCTTTTAGCTCTATACGTCAACGGTCGCGTCACACTGAAATACCTGTCAAAGCTGATGATAAGCAGGTTTAGCACTGACGCGTTTGATGCCAGATAATCTAACGCCAACCATGTGTCGCAGACGTGAGGTCCGAGCGGCCAGTAGCCGTATATCGTGAACATCGTGTAGAGAGGCATGGATATCAGCCCCACAGCGAAGTCGGCAACGGCGAGCGAGAATAGAAAATAGTTGCTGATCGTTTGTAGTTGCTTGTCGATTTTGAAGCTGATCATAACCATGGAGTTGCCGACGACCGTGAGGACAGAGAGGACGCTGGCGACGATGGCGATGACGATCTTCTGGGCGAGGCTGTACGGGCTGGTGGGGAGGTCGAGAGCCAGCTCTGTGAGGTTGGCAGTGGTGTTGTCGATTAGCATGCTGTCAACTCAACGCGCCCGGGGGCCGCGCTGCGCCCCAACCAGAGCGCCGGCCGTGTTCGGTCTCGCCTGAAACAAACAAAACAAATATTAAGCTGGATTCATACTCATCTGCACTGCACAGTGCACATTGCACGTAGAACCGATGGCCGTTGGGGCGGAAACGTTCTCGAGTGGCGAAAACGTACCGGAAGGCGCGGCGTGGGTAGGCCCCCCACAAGGTGGACTGATGACCTGGTTTAGGTCGCGGGAGTCCGCTGGATGCGGGTGGCGCAGGACCGTTCATTTTGGCACTCTTTGGGGGAGTTATATGTCCAGCAGTGGACGTCTTTCGGCTGATATGATGATGATACTCATCTGACGTGATGCTCTCCGCCTGACACAAAAGGAGCCGTCACGTCAGAGCTCATCACACGAGGGTGACCAAAAGGTACAAAAGTTAGTCAAAATCGGGAACAAATTGATATTGTTATTAAGTTCAGATTAGACTATTAGACAATATACCTTTCTTACGTAGTAGGTAATTCGGAACATAAAAATAAATAAAGAGATATGTATTTTACTTCTCGTGTCGCGAAGTCACTGTTACTACTCGTAGTGCTCCTAGTTAAGAAAAACACTGCTATAAACGGTGTCTTGAAATGAGGATGTCATTATCTTGTGTAGCTAAATTGTCCTACACGAGTAGGTGTCCGAAGGACGGGTAGACGACGTCGATATGTTATGTATAAATTTATTATATATATTTTGTACACCAAAATCTATGTAAGTAGTACGGATTTAGTGAGTACATTTTAGTTGAAAATATTTTCGTTTAAATACATATATTCATAATTTTGAAGTACAGATAGGAAAACTTACAACATTCAATTTGGGAAGGCTTACAACTAAAACTCGGATACAAAATTGAGGGTTAAATTTTGTCGTAGACTAAAGACACTTTAAATCTTGACATCGAATAACGTTTTATAAAGACTCTAATACACTTGCGTAAATACTTTCTAGACAAAATTTTCAGCGGCAAAGGGTTTCACATCAGTGTGAGTCGGCTTTTAGGCAAAAGGGGATTAAACAGTCATTGAAGTTTTTAAATGAATTTCGCTCGCTTGGAAGAAGTTGGTAGCTAAGGGAGACTTCAAGATGGCGGCTATAATTATTAGGATCAAGCCTCGTTGACTGTTATTCCATAGTAAGCCAAAAAGGGAGAATTCTACCTAATTAAAGTGTATATTGACGTCTAACCACTCTTGAGGCCCTAGCCAGGGGCGGTTCACTCTGTGATTCCGTCGCGCCGTTACAAGTACATGCCGGCCGGCCGCCAATTTGGCGGCCCATGACACCATGATCCCATGTTGGTCGTAAATAAAGTATTTATTATTATTATTATTAGTAGTTGCCGCGCGTTGGTACGGGACGCTCGCACGGGTCGCAGCGCGTTGCATGTGATAGAAAGGGATGGCCACATTTAGGCACGTTTGGCGTACCTAAACAGGGAATTTGATAACAGAGAACCTTCTGTACGTAGTACTATTACTTATTCTTTGCCCTAGCTCACTAGGTTTTGTCACCACGTTTTACGGTGAAAATGTAGGTGGGTCATTGTCAGTCACAAAAACAAAAATCGTCTTTTCGGTGGCCAATAGTTAAGGGCTCATGTTTATATATAATATGTTTTTATCGCATAGAATTATAGAAAAGGCGACGCCGTTTATGCGGATTCAGAGTTCCACCAAAAATTAGGCTTTATAGCCCTCTTAACTTTGGCAATGTCCACCGAAAAGACGCGATCCTAAATCTGACAATGACCCAGGTACTGAAACGTCACATAAAACGTGACAAAAACCTATCGTGCTAGGGCCTTTGGTGTAGGTATTTGTAAAAAGTTCTTAATATTTAGAAACACTAGCAATATGATACGATATGATATGATTTATTTATCTCACGATATATACTACGTGTTCATGACAATTTCCGTTAATTGCAAAGGGGCATAGTTTAGACCAAATAAAGTTAATTTCTCCAAGACAGTAGTATCTTAACTCTTACTGTCATCAAGATATTCAATGTTTAATTTTATCAGTTTTGCAGATTTAACCGGTGTAAATGGGTCTTAACTGTGACTTCATAACAGCTTTTTAAATTTATAATTTTGTAAAGACTCCGCTGTCCATCTGTCTGTCTGTCTGTCTGTCTATCTGTCTGTCTATCTGTCCGTCTGTCACCAGGCTGTATCTCAACAACCGTGATAGTTAGAAAGTTGATTTTTTTGCAGATGATGTATTTCTGTTGCCGCTACAACAACAAATACTTAAAAACAGAATATTTTTTTTTTTTTTTTACAATCTTACACAAATTGGCTTATTCCCAAACTAAGCAAAGCTTGTTGTACTATGGGTACTAGACGACGATAAACATACTTATATAAATAATTACTTACATACATAGCGGAGACAAATCCAATAAATCAAAAATCATGAAAATCCGTTCAGCCGTTCTTGAGTTATAAATGGTGTAACTAACACGACTTTCTTTTATATATAAAAAGATAGTACGAACGGTTCTTCGTGCGCGAGTCCGACTCGCACTTGGCCAGTTTTGAGTACACTACAAGAAGGTTTACAAAGTGAGTTCGTTCGATATAACATATTTTTTACATACATATTTTTATTTCATATGTTGCAACCTTTGTACAATAAGACAATTTTAACCGTTAATGCTACCTACATTAAATGAATTTGTACAAAAATCAAAAAATATATTTCTTTAGTTTTTTTTTCTCAAGAAATAATTATGCTAATGTGTTTCAGTGAATGTACTATGCAATATGCCGAAGTTAACGGAAATTCCCGGGAACATTCTGTATACAATTTCACTTAAAACTTAATCAATTTAACACTAAATCAATTTTAGGAATTTCTATTGCGATCGTCAGTTTTTTAACATTGTCGAATTAAATTTGACATTATAATAACAAATAATTTAAATTATAAAAATAAATATTTTAAATGATAATAACAAATATTTTAAAGGTAGTATTATAATATATTATCTAGTGTCCGACTGAAGGTTCGGTTTCGGTTTCGGCCAGTTTCGGCCAAAAAATCATGTTTTTTGCCGTAGTTTCGGTTTCGGCCAAAAAACGGCCGAACCCTTCGGCCGGGCCGAAAGTTACAAAACGGTACATCGGGTGCGCTCGTGCCAACCGGCAAGTCCGGCAATATGGCGTAAAGCCGGCCACCCACGCTAGGTTATAACCAAACGTCGGACTATAGGGGGCAGTTTGAGGGCAAGGTAAGGTTTACAAAAAAATCTTATTTTACGAGTATTATAATGTATTATTTGTAACATAGTTAATTCAATTAATTACCCGTTATCATTTATTCATCATTAATGTGTAAATACTCTTTGAAGTGATGACTGGTAGCCCACTGAAGTGGCCACTTAAAAAACAAATAAATAGCTGACATGCGTTATTATGACTGTTGTTCATACTTATATTTGTTGGTAGAGTGCCGTCTAATCAATAGAAAGATTTGCTTTATTTGTTAATTTGCATTTCTATCTATTGCAATGGATACGATACTACGACAGCACTCCGAACTTAAGTCACAGAAAGGTCACATTATTGGAATTTCACATTATAAATACTAGGTACCAAACACTATGGACAAAAATTCTCGAAAGTGAATTGATTGATTTGTGAACCTTACCTATCATTCTGACATGCCACGAAAATGTCCGCTGGAGTCCGACGTTTGGTTATAACCGACAGTTATGCCTGCCCAGTTTACTTGTGCAGCCATAACTGTGCATACACACGTTCAGTTATGTCATACACACGTTCATAGCCCGGCGGCGCCTGCGTATCGGAAACGATAACGCAGGTCAAGCAAAGACGGCAGGGGTCAGTCTTTGGATGGGTGACCGCCTGTTTGAGTGGTTACTATAAATGAGCGCTTCCGTGCTTTGGAAGGCACGCTAAGAGAAGGCAGTTGCTCCCGGTTGCTGTCTATGACAGTAGTCGTTAAGCCGAGTTAGAGGCCTTCGGGCGGCTTAAGAACCTCTAACAGTCGAGTTGCCCACTCACTTGACAAAGGGGGGACAACTGTCACACGCGTCCGCTGGAGCTACCTACCACAACCCTGCACGTGTCCCCTGGGTGGTACTAAAGAGTGACAAACTCAAAGGCCAAAATAATAATTGCCATACGATTAAATAAATACACACGTTCAGTTATGTCATACACACGTTCAGTTATGTCTGCACAAATTAACTGTGCCGGCTTTACTCGCCGGCCACCGGGTCAGTGAAGTGACGCTTTGTGTGCTTGTTCCCGGAATTATGGTAACTTGTAGTAAACCTTGTTTTATTTTATACAACCTTCACAAGTTTAAGGTGTTACATTGTTAATGATGTGTATAAAAGCGGTTTTACGTCATTTTTTCAACGATTTTAACTACGATTTTGACTAGGTTCCATGGTAGGTCATGACCCACTGAATCATGATTCAGTTGGTTCGATAGTACATGGCGTATAAAGGGTGTAATTATTCAAACGAGGCAGTGAGTGACGGAAAATCTGAAACTACAAGAGATACGGATATTAGCTAGTAGGTGTCACGACACCGATTAAGGCGCTATAGGTTCAGCGAAGTGAAGTGAACAGTTTTTGAAACAATATAATGCGTCTGTTTATAATAATATGGTTTCAAAAAAATACGAATAGTAATCTAGAGGCTTTTCTGCAGGGAAATCAGTGATTCGAAACACGATTAAGCAATTTTCGCTAGATAGAAAAAAATCACGAACATAGGTCTAAAACATATTAAAATACACTTAAAACATTCGTAGCAAATTATGCACAATAGCTAAACATATTAACATTGGTTCTAAAAATCGGCAATATCATGTTTGAGGGAACTTAGTGATTACTTTTTTATTTATTTAAACGCACAAAAGATTAAAATTAAAAAACATGATATCCGCGCTTCCAAACACGCACTTCCATCTTGCTCACGCTTATGCTCAGCGAGAGGGAGAGAAGACCATGATACTATAGCGCCTTAAGAAAAAATAAAAACTACAGTTACGGTTTTTCAAAAAAACCAGATTCACGGCTGGGATTCGTTTTTTTGCGTAACGTAATAGTACTGGAAGTGAGGAACAATTGTTGCTAAAGAACCGTGTATCTACGATCACAGGAAAATGCCGTATTTCAGAGTTGTATGTACGGAAATGCACCCTGTAGGTAAATTGCCCAACTAAATTTCCATAAATTGTCACACAAAATGTCTACTAGCTTAATTCTCAAGGCAAATAGAGCCCTGAAAATACACAGCGAGAGAAACTGACACTAATGTACTGTAAAGCAACACGAAGCCTTTTCCTATTTCAGCATGCAAATAATTTTAACTACGCTTCTCCCTGCTTAACTGTTTCCAGTTCTCACGTCCTATAAAGCTACGGTTATATTCATTAAGCGGAGCGTTCGACTGAATGCATGTGGTGTTGTGTTCCTGGTGGTGAGTAAGGTCGCCAGAGCTCCTAGGATGCGCTGCGTTGGGAGTGAGGGACCTGCATGTCTCTATCTGCCAACACAGCGAATTCTCAAGTGAATAAAGGGTCGGTAACGTGCTTGTGATTCTTCTGGAGTCACCAGTGTCCATAGGCTACGGTACTTGCTTAACATCAGGCAGGCCGTAAGCTTGTTTGCCACCGTCGTGGTATAGAAAAAAAATTGAAGCCGAATCCATATTTATCTGACGTGGTCGTGACACGGCAGAAAGGTAGGTATCGATTTCATACTTTTAGAACGGTTCACAGCTATCTGCTGGTTGATTGCCAAACGTTTCGTGCGTACGTTAGATGGGCCTAATTAGTACATTACTGCAGACGCCGGGAAAGAAGGGCTTGCCGGGTGAGTACGTATAGACCGTAGGGAGGCCGGATACGAAGCCGTCAAGCCCTTTTCACGGCCAGGCATGTATAGAGCTTTTCTCAAACATGCAATGAAATAAATAAATAAAAACTCCTCAAATCAAACTAATTTTCATGGCTGAATGCCGTGATGCTGCGCCACAAATGGTGGAATGAAAATAAAAAAAAAAATTACTTCCCGGCCTAGGCCTTCAATTTCGTATGAAATTCCTTTACAGTTCCCTCAAATTGTTCCACCCGAAACGTGATACTTTGAAGCCTGTTATGACGCACGGAATTACGACATTTCATTGCATGATTGAGAAAATGTTATTTTTTGTTATAGATAATGACAGTTGAGCTGTCCTAAGGCTCATTTGAAAATTTACGTTACTACCCCGCTACTAAGCAAGCACGCGACGCACACTGAACGTCAGAACGTTCAGTGTGCGTCGCGTGCTTGCTTCCTCGCGCGTCGAACTAACGTGAACACAGAACAGCGTGCAGCCCCCATATTCTGTAACTTGTTTTAAGCTCACCTCAACGCTCACCCACAATTATACCTTGACACTGTGATGCGTAGTAATTAAGCGTAGGTAGAGGTCTAGTTTTATAACGGGTGCCCGGTGGGGTGAGCCGCATTAACGGGTAGCGAATAACAGCCCAGTGTGTTAAAAGTCTAAGTTGCATATTGATATTTTTAGAGTCAAACGTACTTTACAATAACAGTTCTTTCCGCTCCGCTCGGCTGCCCGCTGTAAGCTCCGCTTCTCACAAAAACCGCGTTCTTAAGCCTTCATAGTCTCAACGTGTTTGTTTGTACACCCGTATTTACCTACAAGCCAAGTCAACTAGACAGACAGACGAACCGCAAGCCTCATTTGCATTAGTTAGGCTGTTAACTGGAGATTTACACTAGTATTGTGTTTCTATCTACTACAAATGTCAGATTCTTGATTTAGGTATAGTTCCACCAAAATGTGTTTCTATTTTCTTTTTTGCCACCAGGAGAAACTTTGCCCTAAAAGCAAATTTTAACCAAATCTGGTAATGAACGAAAACACAGCATATTAGGGCAAACCATACTATTTTTTGTAGAAACTAGATTATATTTATGACTTTACTTTGAGTCATACATGTCTTTAACTTCAGCCAGGAGCTTGCAGCAAATCGTGGAATGTGAGTCTACATTTCCGTAGGGCAAAGATTGAACAAATTAGGTAACATTACCCATCCGTATTGTGTAAAAGTTTTCGTAGTTAAGACCAAGATATTCAAACGGACGCCATGTTTGCCCAAAAATTTGCACAGAGTCTTGTCTCAACATCATAAGAGCTATAGTTGCGTCAATAATTCGGCAGAGGCAATGTTGACAAAAGTCAAGATAACTTTACCCGCGATCAAATTCGATAAAAATTTGGAATAGATGTTGCTTTAAAAAATATTTCTCCTCATCAGCACATGCGAATTACTACGACTGATTCTTTAAGCAAAAAAAAATCATCCTACCATATAAAAAATATGAGATATTCGAGATTATCCGAAAAAAGCGGGCAACGTAGGCATGTTTGACGCTCAGACCAAGTAAAAAATACAGACAGAGCATTACGAACAGCCTAGTGAAGCCGAACAAAACTAAGCCTTATAAGTAGATACACGCTCACGCACACATATACAGACAAAACTAAGCCTCAGAGTTCTTCAGTGCGTGTCGCGACCCCTTCATGTTGACATGTTTTCCATGACAACCAAGAAAATAAACAATGGTCTCCTGCGTTGTGAAGCGTTGTAAAAACAACATCAATTCAAATAATAAATCGGATGGAATAACGTTTCATTTGTAAAAACTGAAATAATACCTTAAAACACTGTTAAAAAACCGGCCAAGTGCGAGTTGGACTCGCGCATGAAGGGTTCCGTACCATTATCTATAAAAACGGCAAAAAAATTACGTTTGTTGTTTAGGAGCCCACCTTAAAAAAATATTTTATTTTGTTTTTAGTATTTGTTGTTATAGCGGCAGCAGAAATACATAATCTGTGAAAATTTCAACTCTTTAGCTATCACGGTTTTTAAGATACAGCCTGGTGACAGACAGACGGACGGACAGCGAAGTCTCAGTAATAGGGTTCCGTTTTACTCTTTGAGTACGGTACCCTAAAAACACAAATTTTTGCTTGGCTTGGAACACAAAACCTCAACAGTCAGTTGAAGTGACATGTGACACATAAAGCACGAGTGATACCGGAGTATGATTGTTGCTTACCCCAAACGGACAAATGACTACGGACTGTAAAATAAGACCGTATATGATTTACTATACGTAGTAATAAAATCAGTTCGGCTTTGGCAGATCGATTTAGTTACATTCTAAATAATTAATAATGAGTATACGGCAGCGCGAGATTTTAAGATATTATATTCCAATCATTTATTATATTACGATATTGTATGATTGAGATACGCATCGTCACAGTCCGACTCGTACTTGGCCGGTTTTTTAAAGTACAGACTTAATTTTTACGAAATTTTACTGATGCGCAATGTTTTGTATAGTAATACAACCCATAACTACTCTGCCACTGGCACGGTTGGTAGCCCGGTCATACCAGTATTTTTGTAACCCCCGATGAAGGAGTCACTTTCATGAGGCATGATAAAATTATTTTAACATTTTGAACGCATTCTTCACGTACTAAAGTGTAGTTGGCCCCACTGACACGCCAACCTTTCAATTCCGAAATCATAGAGAAACCTCAAGCAAATTACCCAAATTATAGGGATATTTTCTTTCTACTGGCATCACTCTTACGCACACATATGTAAAAAAGTTGCTTCGTTTTCTAGTTCGTAGTGTGGACTCTGTCTATTTCTTTGCTATGAGGTTTGACAGTAGGTTGAATTCCGTGGGACCGCATATACATGTCTTTGTTAACGTAAGCTCTTGAATGTCACAGAGAGACAATACACTCACACACAGCTATGACATAGAACACCAACCAACATAGAATATATACTTATATATAGTCCCACGTTCAATGTCTGTGACACTTGCATCTCGTTAAATCCTGTCATGAGTTATGGACCTCAACCGTACGCTCATTGCGTATTGCGTAGGGTCTTTCATTCATTATGCTGGTAATGCGACTAGCTACTCGATCTCGTTAAGACCTGCACACATCGAACGCGGGGCGTTCGAGGCGCGGGTCGGGCGCGGCGCGGCGCGGTTGACGCGGTTATATTTACACCGCCAGGCGGTGCGTCGCGCGCGCGTGTTTAACGCAGTAGCAACGCGGGCCCGCGTTACTACTGCGTTCGATGTGTGTTTGAAGTGTAGTTTAAATGCTTTACAACTTGCGCGGGCCCGCGCTCGAACCGCGTTCGCGCCGCAACCGAGACCAACGTGAGGTCTATCTAAATGTCATTTTTTATATGGGGAAAATGAATTGAAAAGTAACGTGGTTACCTTAGGTTCAGTTAGATTTTCAGATGTCAGTCAATACGTATAATAATAATTCTAATAATTCCGCGGTTAACGTATTAAATGACACTACGGGCGGCGTGTTTCGAACTCTTCGAGAGTCCTCCAGGATGAGTGTTTTCGCGGCAGTGTCGCTAAAGGCACTGCCCGCGCGCTCCGACCGAATAAAACACTCATCCTGAAGAAGAACTCCCGAAGAGTTCGAAACATGTCACCCGTAGTGTCATTTCATACGTAAGTTTAACTGTGGTATTATTAGTATTATTTTAAGTATGCGAGACGGATTTGACAAATGTTTTATGTTCGACTAGGCTTGTCTTGTCATACCTACAACATGATTGCAGGTAATGTACTTATTAATGAATCCACACATCGAACGCGACTCGGGCGCGGTTGAAGCGGTACATTCACACCGCAACCGAAGGCGGGCGGCGTGTCGTGCGCGTGTCCAATGCGGCAGTAACGCGGGCCCGCCGCGGTAGCAGCGCGTGTCCAGCGCGGTGGACACGCGGGCCCGCGTTCGATGTGTGTTTGAACTTTGAAGTGTGGTTTCAATACTTTAAAACTCGCACGGGCCCGCGCTCGACCCGCGTTCGCGGCGCAACCGCGACCAATGTGTGGAGGCCTTAAAAACTTGACTGGATTGTTGGTATAAAATCAATACTAGCAACATTGTGTACCAACTTCAAGCTCACGTGTTCTATTCATATCAGGCAATAAACAATCTTGTTTGCTATTGTGTTTCCTGGGCACACAATAAACAAAATACGGACGGTAAACAAGTTTAGTTAACATGACATTAGTAAACAAGACAATAAGCCTTTGTTATGTTAATAATACAGCGTTACTAAGGTATCAAATTCCTTCGTTTCTATTGGGTCTAATCTGGGTTTCAAATATTTGAAATAGTAAATACCTTATATAAAAGACAGAGGTTATTTCAGATTGTTTCGGCACCCGAACTGAGGGCTAAATTGACATTCAAAATGTGGTAGAGATGTCATAGAGATATCTCCACTTTCATGTCTCTTTTCTTTTAATCAGAGACACGATATAAATGCAATATCCTAGTGATATCCTCCTTCTTTCAAATAAGACGACATAATTAGTCTTATTTGAAAGAAGGGGGCCTAGCTAGACTCTATCAATTCAGTAATAATGACATGAATAATAACTAACTGTCACTACTTCGTTCGGCAATGACTTACGATAATTTGAATCACTATTTATACATAGTCAATATTAACGTCATTCAAAAGTAATGTTATTATTTATTACTGATAGTAGTGATAGTATCTGGACCGCAAGTGGAATTACAATTCTACGGTCTTCCATGATTCTGACTAAAGAACGAACACACAACGAAGTCTTACATTAAAATAAAGATACAACAATACAATCACGAACCCTAATAATATCCGCATGTAATAAGAGTAAATTTGTTACAGAACCAAGAATGAGAGCTTACCAAAGATAAGTAGGGATGGGAAAAAATCATATTACCATAATAGGGATATTAGTATTGTAGGTACGTAGGGCGTTATGGACGACGAGATTGGTTGCGGATTATTACTCATCATAATGTGAGGATGGTTGCCAGTTGGCTTGTTGGATACAGGATGTTTTGGTAGTCAATGGGTAATTGGTGAACTGGCCTTTACCTTCCTATACTGAAAGGTCTTATTCGCTTAAAAGAATTTAAATCATTTTCAATTCGAACAGGGTTGCATTTGTTTTGTCTTGGTCGTTTTTTGTAACAAATGAAAATCAAATCCATTTCCTACACCAGTTCATTCAAATTTCAATACCATTTTGTATTGTATGGCGGGGCCTTAGGAGGCTTTTTCAACTACTTGAGAATTTGTCGTACATTGCTTGTTCTGGAACCAAAGCCGGTCGCTGGGTTATTAGGAAAACCAGCAATTTAAGGAGAATTGTCACTGACAATTAACAAGGCCTGATTTGATACTTAGGTCAATCTGAATTAAAATAGAGAGTAATGTGTAATTATTTTTATAATAATAATAATCGTTTATGGAGATAATAATAATTGGTAAAAACATCTTTCGGAACACAAGGTAACGTTTTACTAAATGCCAATTTACTTTTATAGAATGCCGTGAGTGGCTTTTATCACCATAATACATGTATTATAGTCACTTTACATCCTGTATATGTGTAGTGTAGGCTTTGTTCAACTGAAATGTCACAACGCTGCCCCAGCGAAGCAATTATGTGTAACAAAATATTTGATAGGTACTCGAAGCTTTGCACTGACAGTTGATATTCATAACAAAAGCTCATGGAATATCCTAGGATGTAAAAGGGCCTTTTCTTTTCATTGTAAGTCCAAATATTATCTCGGAATGTATAAATCACGAGAAGGAAGGTGGTGGTTACCACGTCACTTTTATCCATAAAAAGTAGGTAGGTATGGGAAATTAGTACAAATTTTAATTTCGGCAAGAAGACAGTTTTTTCGAAGACCTCAAAGTTTTTGTTTTTTTATACTTATCGCGTAGAACGCATTAGATTACGTTTGTTTTATGATAATGCGGACAATTTCCCGATTTCAGAGAAAAACGGCTTTTATCCGAATTGAATATTCGGAGAAACGATACAGTTGGCAAATGAAATTTAGTGATTGCGTTTAAGTTGTAATACCGTTTCAATAGATTGATAAGATATCGGTTACACAATTTTTTCATCGGTTAGATATGAAAATCCATTCATCTGATTCATGCCTCTTAGCTTTATTTCCCTAGAGTCAAAATGCCGTAGTCTTTTGATTCCATTTACATTTGCATCCCATTCTGTTCCGATCTCATTAGGCGAACCGATTCAAAGATTGGATTATCCCGACCCGCGTGCATAGTAGCTATGCGCCAAGTTCTAAAGATATTGTTGAAGAGTAGGAATGGGAACTATAAATAAGTTATGGGTCGTAAATACGGAATATTCGTCCGGGATAACTCGTATTTCAGTATTGTATATTTGTATAGGAACATTTTATAGTAGCTGCTAACACGGTTCGGGATTAACATTAGGCATAAACGGCCGAATCTTTTGATTGCGTTGACTTGGAATTTTTATTTTTTCACAGCTTTAGGATTGCATACTACCTCAGTCATCATCATCATAATATCAGCCGAAAGATGTCCACTGTTGGATATGGGGTCTCCGGAGTATTTGATATTAATTTCAACTTAATACCTAAGTACGTCCACGCGTTCCTAATAAAAAGCGCCTCGACAGATTTTTTTCCTTTTGAGTTACGGAACCCTAAAAATCAGGTAAATTTGAAGTACCTAACTAAATAACATTCCGGAAACTAACGTATTTGCGTCCCCAATACCCACCGTTATTTGAGAACAAACCCCGGCACGGCAACGAGAACGACCCAGTTCCATCAAAGTCTTAATAAATTTCATTTTACTGGCTCAAGAGATATTTTGTGCATCCATTTTCTCGGTAACGGGTAATGTTTTAACCAAGTTTTATGAATCTTTTGACTGTAAAACTGTAATAAAAGCAGTATTCATATTTATGACAGCTTTTTAAATTGTACTTTTTGGGGGAATATTACAGGGGCTGGGTTTTATGAGTTTAACGATTTTGTATGTTTTTAGAGAAAATGTGGACAAAATAATCTTATTGGTGATGGCTAAACATGGTATTTTATGGGTCTCATTATTTTTACTACCGTATGTTTTATAGTGAAATATTCCGAAAACACCAACACCCAACAATGGAAAATACATAAAATGTTGAAGAGCATGTCAATACAGTCGATATCTATAGTGTTTGTTGGCCTTTATTAATTATATTATAACTTATGGGTGTGTGAAAGTGCTCTGGACAAATTACAGGCTACGTACCTACTTTTTTAATTTATATTCACTTGTAGGTACTATGTCTCCATTAAACTAACAAAATCATCAAGTCCAAATAAATGTAAGATTACATAAAACTTTCGTACACGCGTTGTAGTTAGTGCTACGGCATCGTAGCAGACATATTGACGCCAGAATAGTATTGTATGCACGTCCGCCTGAATTTTAATATGTGCATTTAACTCACACCACAGGAGTACCTTTTTTGACACTTGGTAAGTACTAATTTCACAAAATAGGCATAAAACAAATACTTAAGATAACCGCTTTTGAAGCCCATTAGACTCTACACGTGAGAGAACTGGCTTCTTACCTGCGAATTCCTACACGTGTTTAACCTATACATATAAGTATATCTGATAATACCGTGGCTTCGGAAATACCTTTGCGTATCGCCAACGCCGCTGCCAATTTCGGGCGACTGAATGATCGTATCTGGAAGTTCCATGATCTCAAGCTAGAGACATAGAAAGATTTATATAAGGCTTTGATCATTCTCGTTCTTTTGTACGGAGAAGAGATATGGTGCCTTTACAGAGCAGACATAAAAACACTAGACACGATTAAGTGACAGTACCGTGTTCCAAATTCTGAGGTTCTGCGTCGCTCTGGGATGTATGGCATGGAAGCCTCCTGATGCAACGTCAGCTCAGGTGGAGTGGGCATATCCTTCGATTGAAGGACCGCTGCTTGCTTAAGGCTGTATTCTATTCAGAATTAGCCGAGAGTAAGCGGAAGCACGGCGGTCAGCACCTACGCCATAAGGACGTGCTCAAACGACACCCGAACGCGTGCGGTATCGATCCTGAGTGCTGGGAGGAGCCGCAAAAAGGCAATTTTGGCGATCTACAATCTTTCAGAGAGTTCAATTATTTGAGGAGAACCGCCTAATAACTTTAGATGTATAACGCCAATCATGGAAAGAGAGGCCTAAACCCTCCTACGTGGCAACTGGCCAACTTGTCATCACCCTTGCAATAGAGTATTTAAGAGCAAGTTTGGTCTAGCCAGTCATATCAGAGCTCATAATAGGGCTAATACATAATTTGTTAGGGTTGCCGTCATCGAAATCGACGAGGAGGACTATACAGGTTGGCCCATTTAGATCGGTCAGTATGGGAAAGTCTGAAACTATAAGATATACGAAGATCTCTTCTTAGGAACCATGTTATCGATTTTAGTAACAAGAAAAACTGCATTCATACATTTAAAAAAAAACTTGTAAGTACTCAGACTACCATTTTTTGCAATAATTACAACATTTTGTTTCGAAAACTAAACTGAATTTAAGTATATGAAAACAAAGCATTTTGTTCATTTTAGACATCATTTTTCATAGTAACATTTACTGCTTAAGACCTATACAATCGATATCTAGAAATACTAGTGCTAGTTTTATTTCACAAAACGTCCGGGTTCGAATCCCAAGCTAAGTACAAGTTTTATTTTAAATGTATTCATTAATGCAGTTATTCTTGTTACTAAAGTCGATGGCATGGTTCCTAAGAAGAGATCTTCGTATGTCTTATAGTTTCAGACTTTCCCATAGGTATTGACCGATCTAACCCTGTATATAAAGTATGTAACTATAAAGCCATTGCCCGGTTCACGATTCCATCCCGTGACTTCGCATTCCGCGATCCTTCGCTATGTCGGCACTCCGCGGGAATCCAACTGTGCAATTCATAACCTATTTCAACTAGTCTCACTCAACTCTACTATATCTTGACCCTGGTATTCTACAGGTCTCAGTTGGTCAGAACTACACTGGTTTACTTGGGGCGAATCATTGGTGAGCTTTGTGAATGCCAAACCAACGCCGGAATCTGATATTACCAGCATGCCGACCTCGACTGTTCATAATTAAAACCGGAACAGACCTTTCGAATTATAATGCAGGTAAGCTGTAATTCGGTTAGAATTTGTTAGCGATTTGTTTTTGGATGTACTTGAAAAAGCATCGTTAAACATATTTCAATGTGACTTATTTGAAAATATATTTTCATTTTACCTTTCTCATGACTATGGTTAACGCACACTCAAGAGCTACCTATAATATTACTTTAATTTCAATGACTATAGATGAGTGGCAAAGATTTCAGTTCAAGGTTCGAGCACAGCGAGATATCATCTCGTTTTTATTTGGCCCCACCTCGCGAGTCACGTTTACCTTAGAATATACCTACCGTTTCGTTAAGTCGCTGGTTACATCAAGTGAATTGAGTTTGGCAGCTTTTTTGTTAAAAAGTCTGGTGTTTAGCAAAATGATCTTTTATTGTTTCAAGATAATGGAGAAAAACATAGTAGTCACCATATTTAAGTCTAGATAAGTGATACTGAATACGTGTTTCGAATAAACTACTTATGGACCTATATATACTGAGGTTAGCTATGTTATTGGAAGTTTTCTTAAAGACCATAGCCTAGTGGTTGATGCAAAGATAACTTCCACGATATAACTGCCTTTATTACTTTATCTGAGTGCGACTGAATTCAAAAGCATGTTTTTTGGTTTATGGAATTCACCAGTTCCATGCAGAAGATTTCACGTATTTATTTCATCTTTAGGCTTGACCACAATAACAGCTTAACGCTAACAGTGTCTTTACGCTACAAACTTTATGTAGAAAACGTAACGCATGAGATGCATATAATAACGTCCTAAAAGCTGCGTTAATCTTCGGTGCAGTTGATCCTTGTTATGACGTGATAGACGTAATGCCTGTTTTCACAGTATTTATATTGAATGCGCACTTTCATTTGCATTAGATTTAATCTTATTGCTTAAAGATGTCTCAGTTCTATGGAACAAACGGGTAGTATTCCATAATGCACCTCCAGAACGAGAATGTTATGCTCGTGATCAAGTCTTCTGTTCCCTCGTACTAGTATACCTACTAGTATGCCATCTATCGCTCTACACATATGCGACAATGTGTAGAGCATAATATCATAATTCTTCTTTGGGGGTCTTTAAAAATGTATATTTCGCATTTCAATTTAATTAAAATGTGTTCCATGCGCTTATACGTTACATGAAATGACGACCTCTGTAGCCTAGTTGGTAGTGAGTGACCCTGCCTACGAAGCCGGAGGTCCCGGGTTCGAATCCCGGTAAGGGCATTTATTTGTGTGATGAGCACGAATATTTGTTCCTGAGTCATGAATGTTTTCTATGTATTTAAGTATTTAATTATCTATATAAGTATGTATATCATCGTCTAGTACCCATAGTACAAGTTTTGCTTAGTTTGGGACTAGGTGGATTTGTGTAAGCTTGTCCACAAATATTTTTTATTTATTTATATTTAATGGTGGTAAAGCGAGCACTGCGCTTATATCGCAATGCGAAATGTATGCCTCAGACTGACCCCAATAGAAAAATGTGGCAAACGATAAAGAATTGTCCCCGTCGTAAGGCTATTCACAGGGGCACCATGGGGAGTTTATCCCCTAAACTAGGTCAAGTGTATGGGACGGCCTTGATCTGATTTGCATTACACATGTTTTGTATTGGTGTTGCAAATTATTCATGTATTGTTTGTACGAGTATTAGAATAATTATTATTTATGTATGCTTAAACTCTACATCTTCTCCCTCGTCACGAAGGCTTAAGGTTGTTGACTAGACTGGTTGTTGACTAGACCGATTTAAGGCACCCAACGCGTCACATTATATAACACCCTGCTTCTAAAATCACCTCTCGGAAAACGAAGCGCAAAAACCTCTCGGAGTTGAAAACCAGATACTACCAAAGCTACAAAGGCTTTAAAAAAACCTTAAGCAATATATTGACAGCGTATGCTTATTGCGACAATGAAATATAAAAATAAAACTTACTGAGGGGTAAGCAGCAGAGCGTGGGTTGTTGCGCCCCGCCGATCAAAGCCATGCCGATTGGGCGTTTTTACGCCCGAAATAGACGAGCGAAAACCATTTAAAAAACGCTTTAGAAAATGAGAATGTTGAGGAATTTAAAAACGCTTTCAGTCACAGTATTTTTAAATAGAACTGGTTGCGGGTGTTAAACAATGATTTGGTGGGGGAAAACGAATACTTTATTTGTTACCTACGTATTTGGATATAAAAGTAATTATTCTACAAAATAAAACCTAGTGATTAAGATGTTGTGTCTCCTTCCAATATTTCCAATATTCTACGACCTTGGGTTTTTGACGACAGTCAAGTCAAATCACATTCAATCTCACACTCTATAAAGGCAATACTATATTCAATCTGTTTATACGTGCGCCCACATTCTGATATGCATTAAGGATGACTCACGCTAGAACGGGCCGTGTCCGGCCTGGGCCGTTTTCTAAGAAAAATGACGGCGTTTTTACGCGGCCGAGCCATATCCAAGCCCAGCCGAGCCACGGCCGAGGCTCGGAAGCGGCCTGGTGTCGGTACGGCCCTTGGGCTTGGGCTCGGCCGCGCAAAAACACCGTCGTTTTTCTTAGAAAACGGCCCGGGCCGGACACGGCCCGTACTAGCGTGAGTCATCCTTTAAAAAAGAAAGAAAAAAAAGAAAGAAACATTTATTCGAGACAAAAAACAAACAATAAAACGAAAAACAAAAATAGAATGTCAGACATAGCGTTTCTTTCGATAAGCGGGAGTGAGCGGAGCGCGATACATGATGCTCTATCTCTATAAGCCCTACCTCGCCGTATGTTCGTGTCTACATTATACCCGTCTCGAGGCCCAACTTTTTTCAAGTGCCAATTTTTGCCCAATTCTCACTTTCGTTTAATATTCACCAGTTTAAATGACGATTGTAGATGATCCAAACAAGTGATGTGATCCCCGTCATTTTTGACGACAGTCACCCGCGTGGCGGGCGAGAGGGCGCGCGATCCATCACAGAAATATGCATGACTAGCTGTTGCCCGCGACTTTGTCCGCGTAGAACATGTTATCGTCTAAATGTTTGTTAAGGAATTAATTTTTAAAAACATTGAAATTAGTTTTGTAGTCTTTTAGTAAACAGTCAAAACCGAAGTTACAAATCTCTTACTTTCAAAATGTCTTGCTCTCTATACAAACTTAGAACCCCATTTGAACCCTCATAGTAAACAGTCTAAAACCGTTGTTACACATTTCTTACTTTTAAATGTCTTGCTCTCTATACAAACTTCGAAGCCCATTTTAACCTTCTTAGGCGACGAATTAAAAAAAACGCTGATATAAGTTTTGTAGTCTTTTAGCAAACAGTCTAAAACCGAAGTTACTAATCCCTTACTTTAAAAATGTCTTGCTCTCCATACAAACTTTTACCCTTCGATTAACGCTTTTTGGGGAAAAATTGAAAAGAAAACACTAAGTTTTTTTATTGAAGTATCTTTTTTTTTACAAACTATCAAGTCTCTAGCTCAAAATATGTGTTTTCCATACGAACCTTGCACCCCTTTTTAACCACTTAAGGGGTGGAATTTGCCAAAACGTTAGCAGTACTTTTTTGTATTTTAATAAGTAGTCTTTCTACAAAGTTTTAAGTTTCTACCTAAAAAAAAAGTTTCCCCCACACAAACAGTGCACCTCTTTTTCCCCCTCTTAGTTTTCCAAACCACTGAAAGTAATTCATGTATATTTGTATTCTAATAAATAATCTTTCTACACTTATTTCAAGTCTCTAGCTCAATAAATAGTCCTCCATACAAACTCACCCCTTTTTATCCCCCTTAGGGGTCGAATTTTCCAAAAGGCTAAAAATAGTTTATTTGTATTGTAATAAGTAGGTAATCTTTCAACAAAGTTTTATACAAACTTCGAAGCCCATTTTAAACTTCTTAGGCGATGAATTAAAAAAAACGCTGATATAAGTTTTGTAGTCTTTTAGCAAACAGTCTAAAACCGAAGTTAATAATCCCTTACTTTAAAAATGTCTTGCTCTCCATACAAACTTTTACCCTTCGATTAACGCTTTTTGGGGAAAAATTGAAAAGAAAACACTAAGTTTTTTTATTGAAGTATCTTTTTTTTTACAAACTATCAAGTCTCTAGCTCAAAATATGTGTTTTCCATACGAACCTTGCACCCCTTTTTAACCACTTAAGGGGTGGAATTTGCCAAAACGTTAGCAGTACTTTTTTGTATTTTAATAAGTAGTCTTTCTACAAAGTTTTAAGTTTCTACCTAAAAAAAAAGTTTCCCCCACACAAACAGTGCACCTCTTTTTCCCACTCTTAGTTTTCCAAACCACTGAAAGTAATTCACGTATATTTGTATTCTAATAAATAATCTTTCTACACTTATTTCAAGTCTCTAGCTCAATAAATAGTCCTCCATACAAACTCACCCCTTTTTATCCCCCTTAGCTTCGCTGCCATAATACGTAAAAAAGCCGCATCGCTGCTCAATAGGGTTGACCCTTACCCTATTGAGCAGCGATGCGGCTTTTTTACGTATTATGGCAGCGAGGCACCAACAGCATTCTGGCAATGTTTGCAGGCAGGTTGGATGGTGCCTACCTAAACCATTGCAGTGCACTGCATGTAATGGGAAATAATGTCTACTAACACTTTAGATGTAAGATGAAATTTACCTACTAACCCTGACATGTATTTGTATGTTTTATGGTTTGTGTATAGTATTTAAATGTATGATCCAAGTTGGTTGAATAAATAAATGAATTAATTAGGGGTCGAATTTTCCAAAAGGCTAAAAATAGTTTATTTGTATTGTAATAAGTAGGTAATCTTTCAACAAAGTTTTAAGTCCCTCGCTATTTTCTCCATACTTAACGTTGCACCCCCTTAATAAACCCCTAACGGTCGAAGTTTCTAAAATGCTGAAAGAACTTATTTAATTTTAATTTTAATTAGTAAGGTTTCTACAAAATTGTAAGTCGGCTAAAAAAATGTTTCCTTCATACAAATGATGCACGCTTTTTTAACCCTCTTAGAGGTGGAATTTACTAAAACGCTGAAAAGTCATTTTTTTGTATTTCAATAAGTAATCTTTTTACAACCTCTTAAGCTTCTATCTCAAAAAAGAGTTTCCCCCATATTAACTTTGCAACCCTTTTTACCCTCTTAGGGATGGAATTTTCCAAAACGCTGAAAGCACTTTGTTTGTACTCTAATAAGTAATATTTCTACAAAGTTTTAAGTCTCTTGCTAAAAAAATGAAGTTTCCCCATACAAAATTTGCACCCCTTTTTAACCCCCTTAGGGGCAGAATTTTCCAAAACGCTGAAAGCGCCTTATTTTAATTTTAATAAGTAAGTAATCTTTTTACAAATATTAAAGCTTCTATCTAAAAAAGAGTTTCTTTCATACAAACTTTGCAACCCTTTTTTACCCCTTTAGGGGTGGACTTTTCCAAAACGCTGAAAGTGCTTTATTTGTATTGTAATAAGTAATCTTTTTACAAAGTTTTAAGTCTCTAGCTCAAAAAAAATAGGTTCTCCATACAAACTTTGCACCCCTATTTTACCCCCTTGGGGGTGGAAATTTCAAAAACCCCTTCTTATCCCTAGCTTGCGTTATAAAAGCAACCTACTGTGCAAAAATCAACTCTCTAGCCCCAGTAGTTTCGGCTGTGCGTTGATGAGTGAGTGAGTGAATAAGTCAGTCAGGACATAGGCATTTATATATATAGACTAGCTGTTGCCCGCGACTTCGTCCGCGTATAACATGTTATCGTCTAAATGTTTGTTGAAGAAATGAATTAAAAAAAAAAACATTGAAATTAATTTTCTACCTAGACTTTAAGAAAACAATCTAAAACCGAAGTTACAAATCTCTTACTTTCAAAATCTCTTGCTCTCTATACCCTCTCTGAACCCTCATACTCGTAGTAAACAGTCTGAAACCGTAGTTACAAATTTCTTACTTTAAAAATGTCTTGCTCTCTATACAAAGTTCGAACCCCCTTTAAACCTTCTTAGGCGATGAATTAAAAAAACGTCTCTATACAAAGTTCGAACCCCCTTTAAACCTTCTTAGGCGATGAATTAAAAAAACGCTGAAATAAGTTTTGTAGTCTAAACAGGCTAAGATCGCAGTTACAAATATCATACTTTAAAAATAAAACTTTGAACGCTTTTCAGGGAAAAATTAAAAATAAAACACTCGGTTTTTTTATTGTAATAGGTAAGTATTTTTTCTACAAACTATTTATCTAGTCTCTAGCTAAAAAAAAGTGTTTCCCATACGAACCTTGCACCTCTTTTTAACCCCTTAAGGGGTGAAATTTTCCAAAACGCTGGCAGTTGGTATTTTTTTGTATTTTAATAAGTAGGTACTTAATTTTTCTACAGAGTTTTAAGTTTCTACCTAAAAATTTTTTTCCTACACAAACATTGCACCTCTTTATCCCCCTCTTAGCGGGTGGAAATTTTCAAACCACTGAAAGTAATTTACCTTTATATTTGTATTCTAATAAATAATCTTTCTACACAATTTCAAGTCTCTAGCTCAAAAAAAAATTTCCTCTATACAAATTTTCACCTGTTTTAATCACCCTTAGGGTTGGAATTTTCCAAAACGCTGAAAGTTCTTTATTTATATTGTAATAAGTAATCTTTCAGCAAAGGTTTGTCGCTTGCGATCTTTTTAAAAAGGTTTGAGATTCTAGCTCAAAAAAATCCCCTTTACCAACATTGTACCCCTTTTTCATATCCTTAGGGGTGGAATTTTCCAAAACGCTGTTTTTTTTATTTGTATTGTAATAAGTAATCTTTCTACAAACTTTTAAGCTTCTATCTCAAAAAGAAGTTTCGCTCATACAAACTTTGCAACTCTTTTTAACTGGCAAAACTTTATTTGTATTCTAATAAGTAAGCTTTCTACAACGTATTGAGTCTCTTGCTAAAATAATAAAGTTTCCCCCATCCAAAATTTGCACCCCTTGTTTACCACCTTGGGGGCAGAATTTTCCTAAACGTTGAAAGTATTTTATTCGTATTCTAATAAGTAATATTTATACAAAATTTTAAGTCTCTAGCTATAAAAAATAAAGTTTCCCCCATACAAACTTTGCACCCCTATTTGACCCCTTTAGGGGTAGAATTTCCAAAAATCTCTTTTTATCCGTTGCCTACGTTGTAAAAGGTAGTTCTGGTGTAAATTTCAACTCTCTAGCCCCAGTAGTTTCGGCTGTGCGTTGATGAGTGAGTGGGTGAGTCAGTCAGGGCATTTATATGTAGGTAAAGATAGATAGAAGATGACGAAAATCCCATTCAAATATCTCAAAACCGTTTTAATGTCGCTTGTTAGAGTGAAAAAACGATCGGGGATGTCAAGATCCTAGAGCGTCATAGTAAAAAACAATCGTTTCATTTGAAGGTGTGTTTTGTGAAAAAGGGACAGAACATGAAACTTTGGAACTTAGTGATTACCTATACATATACCTAACCTCTTGCGTTGATTTTTTCTCTATTATCCTTTTTTCGAGAAAATACATTATGATTATTTTATTTAGTGTCTACCTACAGCCGGGCCCGCTGCACCAATGTTTTCCATGTTTTTAAACATCTAACATGTTTTCAGTCAGGTTCGGCAAACAAATAGGGTTTTGTTTTGATTGGCAAAACATGTTTGACGTTTACAAACCACGAAAACATGGCGCAGCGGACGCGGCTTACGGGGTGTAGTTTCGATTCCTGAGCTATAACCACGAACTTCGGAATTCGAAAATATTCGGGTATCTCTATCTCTATCGCACTAACAATACTCGAGTGACAGGGATGCAGTTATACGAACTTCGAGTTTCGGTTTTCGTGGTAGCGCCGTAGGCACTTTGGCAGAATGCGCAAAGAACGCGTGCCATTGCCATTCAAAAAAAACAAATTCGTATTAATTATATTGTTCAAATTTGTTAATACATTTTTTGAAATTACGCCATAATGCGACATTTGCGCATATAAGTTCTCATATCACAATCGAATATTTTTTTATGGTTTAACTTTTGGCATGTGTATCGTAAAGGTCTATCGTAGACTGGATTTAAATTATTAATAAGTGAAAGGCAAAGCAATTCCACCATTTTGACGAAAATTTGACGTTTCTTATAGCTGACAGTTGGAGCAACGTTTGATTTCAATAAAAATAAATGAAAAATTAAATGAAGTCGTATATTTCGGAAAATTAATTAATTGTCACAGTCGGATAAAAACTATCCTAAGTTGCAGCTAGAATAATAATGTACCTATATAAAATGTTTCATATTTTTCCGTTCATGGGATGCTGAGAACATTCGTACCACGCAAAGCTTAGTTTCAAACTGGCTGATTCTTTTTTTAATTTAGAGATTTATTATAAGTGGAGATAAAGTTGGCGGTTGGCGAGATATTTGCATCGCATAGCTCCAAACTTCATAGGTTTTACTAGCTCCTATCGATCTGTAGAGAGTAGAACGCCAATAAAAGTCATTTCGGCATTTTCACATAGCGAAATTTTCAAATACGGTATTTAAGGAATGTTTTTTTTGCGATTAATCGTTAACCCTACAAATTCCCACTTAGGAGTGGAATAAACTTTACTATTACCATTAATATTAGTTCTTAGACAGTTCTGCACATTAGATACCTACTTTATATTTTTTGGCGTGGTAACATTAGCATAAAACTCACCGTGATAGCAACCCTAATTTCCTAACTATGGATTATCTCATTCTTGCTCGCTGCCTTTTAAATATCGTCTTTCCACTTGTTCATTCTCCAATATTTCTGAAATGAATAATCAAAAAATACACTTAACTATTCACGGAATTCATTAACTCTGCGTAAAACATTCGTCCTTTACATTTTCCTCATTCAAAATTTTTACCACAAAAACCGCCATAAATCCACTTGAAATGGAAATGCTAAATGAACTTTTTCTTTCAAAATGCACTGGAACGTTAAGCCCGGTCCAATTTGTCCTGTTTCTACGTATGCAAATTTCTGGGCTGGAATTCACAGCGCTTACTAAGTTCTCTAGCATTAACCAATGTAAGTCTGACCTCCAATTACCCAGGATACACTGGTGAGGGGTGTGGTTCGTCGATTCTGGTCGTAAATGGCATAACTGCAAAGCACTCGCACGATAATCATTTTATTTGCGAGCGTTTTACATCACGCTCAGTGGGACATTTTTAAGCTCTCTGTGCTACAGAATGCTTCGGACTTGATTGCTTCACGTAAAGCTCTAAAAAGCTTTTTCATTCGGAAAAAAACCACCTTAAGTCTCTTTTAATTGAATTTTAAATATCGTGGTATTCAAAATTATTCTTACCAGCAAATTATTATAAAGATCTACAGTAATATAGCGTCGGGAATGTCGGGATCTACGAAGGGCTATCTTCAAACCTGCTCTTTACGCTATTTCCACGATTATTATAGTAAGGATAGCTACTTACTCTATGTAATGAAGATTTATGCGTCTTTTTACCACACATACTATTTTATATACCTTTCTTATTGTCTAAACGTCACAGCACTATTTAATCGTCGGCCATCAACACTGAAATGAACCAAGGGTAGATTCCTGTGCATCCACCATGTCATTAACATATACTAAGGCCACGTCTCGGCCAAGTTCGTCGGTCGGTCAAGGGGAGGTTTCCTTGGCCTGTTTCCGCCTTTTGTAATACGAAATATGAAGAAGAAGTTATTTATTTCGGATCTTGTCACTCGGCCTACTAATTTATGCCCTAATGTTTCACTAGACCTAATGCCTAACCATCTGACGAAGCATTTAGACGCCGCCTGAAATACCTTTTATTGGAAAATCCATTATACTCAGTTAAAGAGTATATGGATCTTGATCTGACATGTTAAATTATTATTTTTACCTATTTACATTTGTTTTAATATGATTTGACATTAAATATCATTTATATTCTAATGCACATTACACTATATTGTAAATTGAATGACGATACCTAGTGGTTGACATATTTGTTCTTTTGATTTTGTTTTATTTTTATATTTACTCGTTATTGAGTAAATTTGTTGACATTGTATTAATTTAATATTATATCTTTATTTTTTCTTTGTTTTTGACGATCGTGATAAATAATCTTATTTTTTTGACATGAAAGCAAATTTGTAATGTATTTTTTTATCATGAAATAAAATAATCTAAATCTAAATCTAAATGCATTATTCTTCGAAACAGTGAACTTTTCGGGTTTTCTTTTAATATCATCAAATAGAAGTCATTGGGTTAGGTTAGGTTTGTTTTACAATAATCTTATCCTATACTATTAAACGAGTTATTAAAGTCGCTTTCGTAAAACTAGTGCCTATGCCAAATCTTGGGTTTAGGTGTCAAAGCGGACCCCGGGCTCGAATAGGGCACAACCGGGAATAACGCTAGGAGGATGATGACTATTAAACAAGCAACATTAGCATATATACTGGCCTGAAAAACAAGGTATAACACTCATATATTATACGTGACGATAACTAAAACTGGTATAAATACCTTCTTTTGCAGGCCAGTGTATATATATTTTCAATCACGTTCTCCGAAACGGCTCTAACGATTTCGATTAAATTTGGAATACAGGAGTTTACGGGGGCGGGAAATCGATCTAGATAGGTCTCATGTCCGGGAAAGTTAGTTTTCTCCGTATTTTGTCCATTTCTCCCAGGGACTAGATTGTTATTTTAGAAAATTGCATAATGTCTAATGAAACATTAAATAAATATTAAATAACTAGCTGTTGCCCGCGACTTCGTCCGCGTAGAACTTTTTATCGTCTTAGAAAATGATTTCTCTCAATACAAAATTTGAACCCTCTTTTAGGGGATAATTAAAAAAAAAGTTGATGTTCATTTTCTAGTATTTGTGAACAAACAGTCTAAAACCAAAGTTAAAAATCTCATACTTTAAAAATGCCTTGAAATACTCAAACTTTGAACCAATTTTAACACTCTTAGGGGATGAATTTGGAAAAACTCTGAAATCAGTTTTGTAGTCTTTTAACGTACAGAATAAGACCGAAGTTAAAAATCTCTTACTCACACTTTAAAATTTTATTGCTCGCCATTTAAAATTTGAACCCCCTTTTAAACCCCCTTAGAGGTTGAATTTTTCTAATCGCTGAAAGAACTTTTTTCGTAAACTTTTAAGTCTCTAGCTCAAAAAAAGTGTTGCCCATACAAAGCTTTCTTAACCCCCTTAGGGGTGGAATTTTCTAAAACTCTGAAAGTACTTTATTATTAATTTTAATAAGTAACATTTTGAATAGTTTTAAGTCTAGTAAAAAAAAAAGTTTTTCCCACACAACACTGGCTACCCTTCTTAAGGATCTTAAGGATCCCCTTAGGGATGGAGTTTTCTAAAACGCTGAAAGTTCTTTTTTAGTATTCTAATAAGTAATCTTTTTGCAAAGTTTTAAGTCTAACTCAAAAAAAAGTGTTGCCCATGCAAAGCTTGCTCTCCTTTTTAACCCTATTAGGGGTGGAATTTTCTAAAACGATTTGTGTTCTTTTTTTGTATTTTAATAAGTAATCTTTCTACAAAGTTTCAAGTCTCTAACTCAAAAACATAAACTTTCCCTGATAAAAACTTTGCACCCTTTTTATCCCCCTTAGGGATAGATTTTTTCAAAACGCTGAAAGTCTTTTTTTTTGTATTTTTATAAGTAATCTTTCTACAAAGTTTTAAGTGTCTAGCTCAGAAAAAGTGTTCCCCATACAAACCTTCCACCCTTTTTTAACCCCCTTAGGGAATGATTTTTGTAAAACGCCGAATGCAGTATTTTTCATGTTCTAATAAGTAATTTTTCGTCAAAATTTTAAGTCTCTATTAAAAAATATATGTTTTTCCCATACAAACTTTGCACCCTATTTTACCCCCTTAGGGGTGAAATTTTCCAAAACGCTGAAAGTACTTAATTTGTATTCTGATGACTAATCTTTCTACAAAGTTTTAAGTCTCTATTTAAAAAAAATATTGTTTCCCCCATACAAAATTTGCACCCCTATTGTACCCCCTTAGGGGTAGATTTTTTTAAAACACTGAATCTAGGTACTTTATTTGTATTCTAATGAATAATTTCTCTACAAAGTTTTAAGTCTCTATTTAAAAAAAAGTAGTTTTTCCCATACAAACTTTGCACTCTATTTTACCCCTTTAGGGGTAGAATTTTCTAAAACCCTGAAAGTTCTTTATTTGTATTCTAATGACTGATCTTTCTACAAAGTTTTAAGTCTCTATTTAAAAAAAAAATGTTTCCCCCATACAAACCTTGCACCCCTATTTTACCCCCGTAGGGGTGGAATTTTCCAAAACGCTGAAAGTGTTTCATTTGTATTCTAATAACTAATTTTTCTACAAAGTTTAAGTCTATAGCTCAAAAAAAAAGGTTCTCCCATACAAACTTTGCACCCCCATTTTACCCCCTTAGGGGTAGAATTTTCAAAAATCCCTTTTTATCCCTAGCCCACGTTATAAAAGCAACATACTGTGCAAAAATCAACTCTCTAAGATTAGTAGTTTCGGCTGTGCGTTGATGAGTGAGTGAGTGCAGTTAGGACATAGGCATTTATTATGTATAAATAGATAGAAGATAATGAAACTCCCATTCAAATAAATACATTCATTCATTCATTCATTCATTCATTCATTCATTCATTCAAATATCTCAAAAAATTATGAAGCTACATCCGTTTTAATGTCGCTTGTTAGAGTGAGAAAACGATGAGGGACTGTGACGTCAATATACTCGAGCGTCATAGTAAAAAACAATCGTTTCATATGAAGGTGCGTTTTGCGGAAAAGGGACAGAACATACCCCCTCTTAAAACTTTGGACTCTTATAACTTAATCATTACCTATATAACCTCTTGCTTTGTTTTTTTCTCCATTTGACTATATTTATTTTAAATTCTTTTTCGAGAAAATACATTATGATTATTTACCATATTTTCGATTCCTGAGCTATAACCACGAACTTCGGAATTCGAAAATATTCGGGTATCTCTATCTCTATCGCACTAACCATACTCGAGTGACAGGGATGCAAATATATGAACATTGAGGTTTTCGTGGTAGCGCCGCAGGTACTTTGGCTGAATGCGCCGAGCGCGTGCCATTGTCATTAAAAAAAAACAAATTCGTGTTAATTATATTGTTCAAATTTGTTGATTTCATTTATTGAAATTACGACAAAACGACATTTGCGCATATAAGTTCTCATATCAGAATCGAATATTTTTTTATGGTTTATATTTTAGCATTTGTCTCGTAAAGGTCTATCGTAGACGGGATTTAAATTATTAATAAGTGAAAGGCAAAGCAATTCCGCCATTTTGACGAAAATTTGACGGTTCTTATAGCTGACAGTTGGAGCATCGTTTGATTTCAATAAAAATAAATGAAAAATTAAATGAAGTCGTATATTTCGGAAAATTAATTAAGTGTCGCAGTCGGATAAAAACTATCCTAAGTTGCAGCTAGAATAATAATGTACCTATATAAAATGTTTCATATTTTTCCGTTCATGGGATGCTGAGAACATTCGAACCGCGCAAAGCTTAGTTTCAAACTGGCTGATTCTTTTTTTAATTTAGAGATTTATTATAAGTGGAGATAAATAAATATTTGCGGACAATCTTACACAAATCAACCTGGTCCCAAACTAAGCAAAGCTTGTACTATGGGTACTAGACGACGATATATATACTTATATAGAGAAATACATACTTAAATACATAGAAAACATCCATGACTCAGGAACAAATATTCGTGCGCATCACACAAATAAATGCCCTTACCGGGATTCGAACCCAGGACCTCTTGCTTCGTAGGCAGGGTCACTACCAACTAGGCTAAAGCGATTAGGTCAAATGAAGCATTTATAGGGCTAAATAAGTTTGGTCTATCAAGGGAGAACCATTTATTTAGCACACAAGAGACACAGAAAGAAGTAGTTAACTTACTTCTTAAGTGGTAAATGGGACACTCACTCAGAATGTTGTCGCGAAAGCCGTGACGCAGATTTTCAAAGAGCCCCAAACATAAAATAATACAGTCGATATTGTTCAACCTCCGAATTTCGGAGAGTTTCATGAAATTTGGTACGAATGTTTGTTGGAAGCCCTGTTTTCGTCTCCCAAAAGTCCCCGGATCAGGACTTTGTAGAACGGCCGCTATCTTGGGAAATGTAATCCATTCGTAAGAAATTCAGGTTTTGTTCGAAAACTACGTACTCTATGAAAACATGGTCTATAGCAACATTAAAGCTGATTAAATTCTGCACAAGCCTGTAGTACACAACCTTGACGAGAAAACGTGTCTTCGTGGATAAAAATGCATCCACATGTGAGATTTTACCTCAATGTCCTTTCAGGGAAGATTCTCCGAATTTGGAGCTCGGGAGAATTTCAAATTCACTTGGATTTACACAATAGGATATGAACTACATTAATAATAACATTTTACCCGACCACGGCTAAACCCAAAATTATGGTATAATGGATTAAATTTCTTGTTAAGTAGTGATAGTTTGCTACCACCTCCAGCAGGTCAAGATGCTTGATGAATTCCAAAAAATGAGGTGGTGTTAGATTTCTCTTCCGATATTACGATACACTTTTGTATATACATTACTGGTAAATATGAGCTGATTAAGTTAACCAGACACCAAACTGTTTGTTTCTTTACATTAATCAACTTCTCAATAGAGACAAATAAGTACCTAAAAGATTGATTACCATAAAAACTACATACCTATGCGTACGCTTTTCTATTGTCAAAACAAAGTTCTCTGTATTTATGCTGCAGCACATAATTAGTGAATAATTAATTCACTGAACAATGCAAAAAATTTGTACAGAAAAAATTTAAGAGTCCGCAGTAAGCTCGATTCTCCATACAAACGTAGTTAAGCTCTCATTTTAAAACGACTAGCTAGTTTGCTCTGAAACTTTGTACTTCGAATAAGTTAAGTACCATCCAGGTCTGTAATTAGTTTAAATATGTAGCTTCAGATACCGTAGTAAAAAAAATACAACAAATTTAAGTTTTTCATACAAAACTTTTGCTGTATTTCATTTGTTTTATAAACTGCAGCCATATAAACTAATTACAGACCTAGATATACATCATGTCACTGTATATGGAAAGTTTCGTTACAATCCAACTAGTAGTTTTAAAATGAGAACGAAACTCCGTTTGTATGGGAAGGTGTAATTCGGCCGAGCTTACTGCGGACTCTTAAGATAATCCATTGAAGTCTACTATCCACCTGGCTCCGTCATCAGATCAACCTAAAACGGTAGGGGAAGATGGGGTGGCTTCGTACATTTTTTACTCATAGCCTTGTAAAAAAAAATATAAACGCTATTTCAAAATGAAATGAATGCTGCTTAATCGTCCAGTTAATTGGCTATAATAACTGGGTATTTCCGTTTTGATTTAAAGCATCCTTGCCAAGGTATAATGGTTTTCCCAAAAAGTGGGAATTGTACGAATGCACCCCGTACGTGGGGTGGCGTCGTACACTTTTCGTTTTTTCCCAGCATTTATTGGATTTTCAGCTATTTCACCTGTTTAAGTCACCTATTAGGCATATCTTACTGATCTGGTATTGTAATTATAATTACTCTTGATATACATTTTTTTTACTTACATGGGGTGCATTCGTACAGTATGAAATTACATACATGTTGACTGTACGAAGGTACCCCAACCAAAACGATCAGGAAAAAAAACCAAAATAAAAATAACCGTAAAAGTAATCCCGAAACCATTGTTAACATATTAATCTCAAGCATCTAATTACAAACTATATAAAAATATTTCTTTTAATTTGAGTAAAACTTATTAGATACAGAAGCATTCAAAGGAGAACCAAAAATTACTTTCGGGTCGCGAAAACACATATTATTTTTTCCTGGCGAAATCTTCTGTCGCACTGCCATCACTTTTTGAGGGTAGCCTATGCATATGAGCGGCACTCACGCATAAAAATATGAACGCTTCAGCATGTTGGATAGTCGAGATATGACCACTGTACGAATGGTCCCTGTGTACGAAGCCACCCCATCTTCCCCTATATTAATAAAATTATGTTTTGCGAAGTGTGTAAGTACAAGTCCAATAACTAATTGGACAAAGTGCTTTTAAAGCTTTGGGTGAACTCACGGGGATGCAAATGGCATAGTACCCTAGTCATCGAGGACACACATGATATTTAGAATCAATTGAAATGAAAAATTAACTAATTAATAAACACGGAGCATATATTGGAAATCTCCGGTATTTAAAATAATGTTAAATCACACTAATCGAAAAAAGGTTCAAACTCAAAACAGGCGTTACCGACGTTTTTGAATTGCTTCATGTTTTATGTAATATGTAAGGGATAAGTAGTGTTTTTTTATATATATATATTTACGTATTTGTAATAAGCAGTAACGAAATATTTTATAATCCGGCTCGGAGCGATAACTTTTTTAATACAGTTTCTCTGTAATTGGAAAAAATATATAGTCGCATTAGGCATCGCAGTTTTTGTCGCATGGTAAGGCCAATAGCAAGCTATGGAGTCGACATTTGCTATAAACGTAAACTCTTATTCATACTCATACTAATTTATTTCATTAGTTAGGTATTTTTTTATAATCAAGAACAACAACGTTGACGAGTTTAGAAACGATTATGTAATGTTATCTTTGGAAAATAAATGTTACAATAAAAAAAGATTACCATTTTTATACTGATTTAATTACGAAAATACATAAACAAATAAAAGATACATTAAAACACGTAAAAACTATGTATACATATAAAAATATTTGAAGTTATGAATTCATAATCTAATAGAAAATAGTATTTTTCACAATCGTGTTATAAAAGAGAGCTTTTTAGTCGAGTACCGTGTTTAGGCCATGAAGCTTGCTGAGTGGCCTAAGTAAGGTACGATATTAAAAAGCTTGATTATAACACTATTGTGAACAATACTTTTTGTACGAGTTCATTAAAATTAATTTTCTACGAGTCAACTGAACGAATTAAACAAACTCGATACTGTTGAAACGAAGTGCAGCCTATCGCTCGTACGCTCGTTGATATCTTAAAAGACATCAACGAGCGTACGACATCAACGAGTAAACTCAATAATCAAAGCGATTATATTGGTCCAATTCATAACAGTTTGGTAAAGCAGCCACGTGATTGGTCGAATTTATTTTAGTTCTATTTTCAATTTTTTTTCGGTTGTCTGGAGCGTATCGAAACAGTTATTTCGATCGTTTTGACAGTAACATGGACTACAACTATGAAAAGAGTGACGTTTCAGTATTCTCTATGAAATCTTAATACACAGATTTTAATCGACGAGTACAAAAATATATTTTTATATAATTCGACTAAGATATATATAAATGAGTATGAGTGTGAATAAGAGTTTACATTTATGGCAGATGTCGACTCCATAGCTTGCTATTAGTCATACCATGCAACAAAAACTCCGATGCCTACTCATTATACATATAATTGTTTGGTTGGTTATTTTAGTCTCATAATGTTTCAATTTAATTATTTCGTATATCTAACAAATATACAATTAATTTAACAAATCCAGCTCCACCAATCAAGCTATCTTTTGTTCTTGACGCTCTCCATTTTGGCTGCATTGCTATCACAGTAGATTTTTTTTCACAGCCACAACCAAAATTTATATTTAATTGTGGTGCTTAATATAAATTGTAATAATCAAGAACATTAACATCCGGAGACCAGAGGGCTGGCAGCTATTTTGGCCAAAGGATTAGCCTAGCAATCCAAAGAGGTAACGCTGCCAGCCTTCTGGGCACTATAGCCAACGACGTCGACCTGGGGGGCATTTACTTTTTATAGTTTTAGTTTATAATATAGGTTTAGTTTAGTTTTATTTCTTTATAAATATTATTTTATACCATTTCGTAATTAAATTGTTTTTGAGAAGCTTGTAAATAAGTTAATAAACTGAATAAGAAATGAAGAGAGTTGCAGAACATTAACTAATACAAAGTTAACGCCCCGATACTGAACACCCAAATTCCAATAAGTGATACTTTGTTTTTACCTATTTTTATCTAATGAAATTTAGGTACAGTCACCGGCAATAATATATGCGATAACAAAGCCGGCAAAAATATCTGACATGTCCTAATGCGCCTAGAAATAGAGTCAGTATCAGATATTTATGCGCGCTTCGTTCTATCAGATATTATAAGAATTTATAACAGGTGACTGTGTCCCATGTATACTGTACCCATTCAAAGGTTAACCCTTTGTCTCCCAACGACTCACATGTGAGTCGGCCGGCAGGTCCCACATGTGGGTCATTTTTTTTACCCTGGAATCCCAATGACCCACATGTGGGTCATGATTTTTTTTTTATTTGAATCTTATATACAAAATACACCAGGGTTCATTATCGAGGTCTGACTGCTGGACCAATGGGACCACACATGCCGACATACATGTAAGTCGTTGGGATACCAGGCCTTCGATCACCGGATCGCTGGGAGACAAAGAGTCCAATATACTGATGCACCAGACTAAATTACAAACTTATCCCTATAAGGGAGCTCTTCCAGCTAACGTAATTGAGTGAAAAGTGGGAAATACGAGACAGACATCTACTAGCAAAGTTTTGAAAATCCAAGCCTTCGTTGATTGGGCTAAAAGGCGTAGACACAATTAGTTTCACCCAATCTCAATTTCCCTAACTCAGTTAGCTCGTGTTAATTCCCGACGCTATACTTAAATACTTAATGCTCGCGGTGTTGCGCGTGAAAGGCGTGTATTTGTTGTCTGTCTAATTTGTAACAATTAGGGGTTTATTTTCATTTGGGAATAGTAATTTAGTTAGATGTGTGCTGAGGCATACATATAATTGAAGACAACTTTTGGTAATGGGCATTTTCAAATAATTGTGTACCCAGGTAGCGTGAGTCGTCACACAACAATTAAATCAGTGTCAGTTTTGTGATGACAGTTAAGTCTTTGGATTGTAGGCAGGCTCCGTGGCATGGATGGCCTTATCACGCGATAAGTGACAAGATAACAGCGTCGTCTTGTTCTATCCAACGGTGTCAGCCAGGGACGGATGCTCTATCATGTCACTTATCGCGTGATACGCATCCATGCTACGGAGCCTGAAGTGACTGCTAACTCATCTTGCAACCCACAATTCATCATCAACATCAATCAGCCGAAAGGCGTCCACTGCTGGAAATACGCCTCCCCCAAAGGGTGCCAAAGTGACCGATCCTGCGCCATCCGCATCCAGCCTCCCGCCAACTTTACCCAGTGTAAGTAGTACGTATTTTTATTCCACGTGTTGGTCCGTGAGCGGGCGTAGAGCGCAACTTATCAAGCTAATAGTCTAATGTACAATTTCAAAATCAAACCAAATTTTGTGTCATCATCATCATCGTCATATCAGCCGAAACACGCTCACTGCTGGATATGTCCAAAGCCTCCCCCAAAGAGTGCCAAAGTGACCGGTCCTGCACCATCAGGCCTACCCACGCCACGCCTTCCGGTACGTGATCGCCACTCGAGAACCTTTCCGCCCCCGATTCTACGTGCAATGTTTCCCGCCCACTGCCACTTTTGTGTCGCTCGGCCCCATATTTTGCAGGCAAGAGTCACCTCAAGGATCATCAGGACGCTCGTCTTTCCATACGACCGTAGTTAAAACGACATCCTACAATAACATGAAACTTTGTACACACAATGGGATCCGCCACATCTAGGTAGGAGACTAGTTTCTGTAGCTAAAAGTTTATAATTCGTCGGGTGACAAGCAAAACTCACTAAGTAACAAATACCTAATTAAATCAAAGGTCGTATCTCAATATCGACTACGTACCGAGATACGAGGTTTTGAAGAGCAGCGACAGTTTTTGTAGTGACTTTTGCTTGTCACCCGACGAATGGATAGTCGACTTGCTCCGTGCTGGGGACTCTTAAATAGATTAGAATAAGCATGTATTCATGACAACAACATATGTATACATGCACATTGATCAACATACAAAAAGAGACTGTATAAATTCCTGGTAGAAAAAGCATACTATTCCGTAGCTGAATATTTAAGCGATATTTTAATTTAAGCGAGAAATTATTATGTTAATAGAGATTATTTTATTATTTAAATTAGCATTTAAGTACAAGCATGCAATATTTGGACTACAATATTTGTATGCCAAACGGCTAAACATAGCTATACCCAGAATTACTGTAACACCCTGACAACCTATGTTTACAAATACTAAAACGATTTGAATCTTTGAAAAACAACAACATTGCCACGAAACGGTTCCATCTCAGCGCTGTGCTGGCCTATGGCCAACGCTGGTCTTCCGATATGGAACCATCCAGCAAATTATACGTCTCAACGTCTTCCCGAATCGGTTTAGTTAAGACAGAAGCCGGAACAGCACGGAGTTAATTGCACTCGACTAATGAACCACGCACGTCCCTGGGGTTGAAACGTGATTTCCCGTCACTCGGCACTCGTTGGAACTGTTACTACTGCCTTTGTTTGGCATGCTCAATATATACAGATCTTTATTCTATTCGATTCTGGAAATAGTTAAGGAAAACACACACACGTATCTACACTTTAATAAACACACACACTGTATTATTTATTTAAATTGTTAATTTTAATATCTTATCAAATTTTGTTTAAAAAAATGTAATCCTTGCAATGTAAAAATGTTATTCGGTCTCCTGCTAAGACATTAATTTGCCAAATAGATGTGTTATAAATATCGACAGATAAACGTCAAACACAATACATAGTATTCAATAAGAAGAATTGGAGCGATTCCTCATGATTTGTTATCTCACTGGCAGACTCTGCAGTAATTAACTAACCTCACTAACTGAAAATCGATAGTCAACACCATACTTAGTTTACATTACGGGGGCTTGTTAGCCAATAATAGGATTAAAGTTTATATCAATAAGGTGCAATTTAATATGCGATGCTGTTTCTTAAAGATTATCTATATAGACGGGTGTGTAGCGACAGGGCAAGCGATGCGGCAGCGATACGGTTTGTACTTCGAACCTGTATGAAAGAAGTGGGAACTCATTAAATATCAAGAATGGCTACGATTCCGTGGTTTTCCCGCCAAGTAGCACCTACGACGGCGTAGGCACCTGCTAGACGGGATTCTGGCTGTGAAAGTGTTAACCTTTTCAGAGAAAGGTTGTCAACCACACGCCAAGTCAACAAGACATTTAGTGCGCGCTGGGATCCTTGGCGCATATATCGTCGTTGGCGTTGAACCTGCGGTGCGGATATATGCGTCGTTTGCGTCGAAAAGGTTAATACCGCCGCTTTTCTCGCTCGGTGGGTGATGCATTCATTCGAGTTCGAATATTTCAAACGTTACGTGTATCATACTCGTATGTTCTGTTTTATCTATCTCATTCATATATATAACTATACAGGGTGGCTCATTCAAATCGGTCAGTATGGGAATGTCTGAAACTATAACACATACGAAGATTTGTTCTTAGGAACCATGTCACCGATTTTAATAAAAAGAAAAACTGCATTCATACATTTGAAAAAAAACTGTACCCAGCTCGGGAATCGAACCCGGTTGTTTTGAAAAAATAAACTTATGTACACTTTTTCTATTTAAATATCGATTGTGTAGGTCTAAAGCTGTAAATGTGTCTGAGAAACATGATGTCTAAAATGAATAAAATGCATATACTTTAATTTATCATAGTAGGTGTTCGAAGTGACCACCGTTACAATATTCAACAAGTTCAGGCATGTAAAATTGTCTCTATGGCTGTTTGTACCTCTCTACTTGTTACATACACCTTATCATGTGGCATTAGCATTGCATTAAATCTTTAAGGAAGTTTTGTTATCTACAGTAATCAAACATAAACAATCAATTGAAAAGCCCACTTAAAGTAAGTATGTAGATATTGTAGATAGAGAGACGTGTTAAAAACGGTGGTCACTTCGAACACCTACTATGATAAATTAAAGTATGTCAAAACAATGCATTTTATTCATTTTAGACATTACGTTTCTTAGAGACATTTACAGTTTAAGACCTACACAATCGATATTTAAATAGAAAAAGTAAAAGTTTATTTTTTCAAAACAACCGGGTTCGATTCCCGAGCTGGGTACAGTTTTTTTTCAAATGTATGAATGCAGTTTTTATTTTTATCAAAATCGGTGACATGGTTCCTAAGAACAAATCTTCGTATGTCTTATAGTTTCAGACATTCCCATACTGACCGATTTGAATGAGCCAACCTGTAGAGAAGTAAGTGGTTTAAATTCTTAATCGCCGTGCAATAAGAAAACCCGATATCTAACGTGATGGCACCAATAATAGACACTTTTTCTTTAGGCCTCTCACAGACTGGCGCGGCCTGGCCGCGGCGGACAATAGAAAACTTGTCATTAGCTGTCAAATGTATTATGGTCCGCCACCGCAGGCCGCGCCAGTGTGATGCAGACCTTAGTCTCTCACAGACTGGCGCGGCCTGCGGTGGCGGTGAGTACAAAATTTAACAGATAATTGTCGAGTTTACTATTGACTGCCAGCGCTCTTTTTCCGATAAGTACCTAACTTGATGGCTATAAAATATATATGAATTTTACTGTCATGATTTATTATCTTAGTTCTATTCACATTTAATTTTAACAAATATGTACTAACTTAACCTATGGGGCCTACACTATATTTACATATATCCCCTAAGTCATTACCACTTGGTAGGGTGCCCATAAGGCTGGCTGCGTTACCCCGCTGAATGGCAATGCCAATGCGTTGAGCGAGGAACGAGCCAGCCCTATGGTCACCAGTGGAGTAGATGAGCATTTTACTAATTTTATTGAAAAGGTTTAATGCCTCCGGTCCCCATGGACCCAAGGTCTCCACGGCGAACGCCGCAAATACGTAATTGTCACCTAAGGATGCGTATTTGCGGCGCTTTGCAGCTTCAGCAGCAGCGACCGCACTGCCCGCCTTCAACGACGTCGTGCCGAGGTGGGACGGCGCTAGGGTGTCGACGCATGTAGCGTCCCAGATTAATGGCCGTCCCCGTTGTCACGGCACGAGGGTGAGTCCGTCGGGCCTCTTTCCGTCGTCACGCGCCAGGCCATTCGGTTCCAGTGTGGCTGGCACGCTGACGCTGGCCAGAGCTCGACGGATGATGTCGTTGATGCAGGCATGGCGGGACAGGCGACCGGCGCTTCTGGAGCAGGCAAGGCCGTGATGACCTAGGCGGTCTACGGTTGCACCACAGAGGCAAAGGTGGGGTTCGACGAGGTTGGCTCCGAGTCGCAGACCTACTGAAAGGCGGAAACTATGTGGGTCAAGGAGGTTCCCGAAATTGGCTGAGGGGTATGCATGTAGCCATTGGCCAGACTGCCTCTTGGATATGGCTAGCAGGCGGGCTCTTTCCAGAGGTAAAGGACGTCTCCAGTAGGTGCTCATGCACTCTCCGGCAAATAGGTTCGTCCCAGAGTTTCTGGAGGCTGGGGTTAAAGGGAACGTCTTTGTTAGGACAAGCAGCACTCCAGGCATCCCTGGCCTGGGACAAGCACGGTATCTCACAATCACCTAGTGAGGGTGTTAAAATCTTGCCTGTGAGAGGCAGCGTACTATGTACCGAAGACAGGAATGCAGGAAGTGCTACGCTCGATATTTGTCTCAAACCTGCGAACCTTACCGGTAGAGTTGCGATTTTACTTAATTTTATAGATTGCTATAAATATCTTTCAAATAATGTAAGAATTGATTGCTGGAGCTTGGGTGTCGATAACTGGAGATTTCACTTTTTTTTTCTGTATTCATTTTTTTTATTTTTTATTAAAATACACGACCGCCTTTAAGTGGCGATTATTGGTGCCATCACTTTAAGTCCCTTTAATACGCTTTAAGGCGACGTAGGCTCGTGGTCTTCTCTCCCTCTCATTGAGCATAAGCGTGAGCGAGATGGAAGTGCGTGTTCGGAAGCGCGGATATCATGTTTTTTAGGGTTCCGTACTCAGAGAGTAAAACGGGACCCTATTACTAAGATTCCGCTGTCCGTCCGTCCGTCTGTCTGCCACCAGGCTGTATCTCACTGATACCGTGATAGTACCAGTTGAAATTTTCACAGATGATGTATTTCTGTTGCCGCTATAACAAAAAATAATAAAAACAGAATAAAATAAATATTTTTATTGATAATGGTACGGAACCCTTCGTGCGCGAGTCCGACTCGCACTTGGCCGGTTTTTTATTTTAATTTTTTGTGCGTTTTAATAAATAAAAAAGTAATAGCTAAGTAACAAAAGTTCTCTGAGCTCACGTGACTCACGTCGCGTTAAAAACACGCGTCCATTACAAGATTAATTTCTATAATAATCCATTATTTATCCCGTTCAAGGCCAATGACACATATGATATGAGTCATACCTCTACGAGCGATTTCCGCTACAAAAAATTATGGTACAATCAGCGTCATATAGTTAGTATTTAGCAGCCAGAGTAGCCAGATATTTCGGTACCTACACGTCTTTATTAGTGTAGGAATAAGAGTGTGTTACGAAATATTTGGCTACTCTGGCTGCTACTAACTATATGACACTGACTGTACGTCGTAAGTGTACGGGTCGAGTAGAGCATCCATATAAAACAAATGCAATTTATATGGACGCACCACGTTCCGCTGGTTGCGTAGCGTGCACCCAGGCCGTACACTTAATTCAATTCAATTCAATTCAATTGTTTATTGCGTTTCATGTAAGTATAATAAGATCTTAAAGTTAGGTACAGTTTTAACATGAGCTCTGGTTGAGCATAGCAATTTCTTAAGACCACAAATTTATAATGTCAAAATACGGAAAAGCTTCAAACAATAGTTATAATAAAGTTTCGAATAATAAGTAGGTATATTAAAAAAAGTAAGTAAATTGTATTTATATTATAGTTTTGTTTACATTAAAATAATAAGATGACATTTTTATTGCAGTAAAATTCGTCATTACTTATATAAAATTTCGTAAGTTACATTATAATTTAATTTAATTTGGTCTCGGCGTCATTCAGGAATTCTTGTATGGAATAATAGGATTTCTTACTCAAATAAGTTTTAAGTTCAATTTTCAATATATGTGTGTTAGTTATATCTTGAAACTTTTTTGGGATTTTATTAAATATTTTTATTGCCATGGCAAAGGGGCCAGAGCTTATCATTTTCATTTTAGTGTCGGGTAGTGCCAGTTTGTTACGGGGTCGTAAGTGAGATGCACGTGAGTATTGTGGAAATAATTACATGTTGTTTTTCACAAATATAGTGGCTTGTAAAATGTACATGGAGGGAAGAGTTAGAATTTTTTGTTCAATAAAATGATGTTTGCAGCTTGTCATCTTGTCCACGTTAACTAGTATTCTTAGGCAACGTTTCTGGAGTCTAAACAGTTGTATTGCATCTGGACTGTTTCCCCACAGTAATATTCCGTATTGTAGCCAAGAGTGTGCGTAAGCATAGTAGGCACAAGTCGCAGTTTTTATGTCGGTGCATTTTTTTAACTCATAGAGAGCGTAACTGAATCGGCTTAACTTAAGGGATGTTTGATGTACGTGTTCTTTCCAATTTATAGAAGAGTCTATGTGAATACCCAAGAGTGGAGCGGTATTTACACATTCTTAATTAGTTTTATCGAAACTGTAATTTATGTTCAAGCTGCGTTTTTGGTAAGGTTTAAATTCGATAAGTTTAGTTTTGGAAAAGTTTATTTTAAGGTTGTGGTCTTGAAGCCAGGTTACGATGCTAGATATAGTTTTGTCTAATTGATTTTTTAGAGTATGGTTATTGTCACACGGAAATACTAGGGATATGTCGTCTGCGAAAAGAGTGCAGGAGCAATTTATCGTTTTGGGCAAGTCATTAATATATATTAGGAATAGGATGCATCCGAGAACACTGCCTTGAGGGATTGATTGTGTAACCCTGCTCATTTGTGATTGAATTTGATGAATGTTACCAGTTATGTGATTGTGGTATTCAATTTCTACATAATGCGTACGATTTGAAAGATATGAAACAAACCAATCATAAGGTATTCCTCTTACACCGATTCCGTGTAGCTTTTGCAGTAAAATGTCATAGAGAACTCGATCGTAAGCCTTACTCATATCAAGTAATACTCCAATGGCGTGTTTCTTGTTGTTTATTATATTTAGTACGTCTTGCATATATTTAAAAACAGCTAAAGTTGTTGACCGGTGTTTTCTGAAACCGTTTTGTGCATCACTAAATATGTTATATTTCTCGCAGAAGGAATATAATCGCTTAGCCATTGCAGTTTCAAATATTTTTGAAATAGTTGATAACAGAGCTATGGGCCGGTAGTTGGCGCAGTCACTTTGTATACCTTTTTTATGTATTGGTTTTATTACGGAGATCTTCAATAAGTCCGGGAATATGCCTTCGGCAAAGGACTGGTTTATTATGTACGTTAGTGGGAGGGCCAGCTCCTCAGCACATTCTTTAATTAGTAAAGGGGGTAGTTCATCATGGCCAAAACTTCTCTTATTTTTCAAGCTTTTTATTATTTTAAAAACTTCGTTTGGAGTAGTGGGATTCAAGAAAAATGATGTTTCTGTGCGAGTAATGGGTGGCCGTCCTTTCGGTGGTGTGGTACCGGTGCTTGCTGCGATGCTTATATTCCCAAATGCATGTGAATATTGTATAGTAATCAGATGATTAAAGAGCCGTAATTCGCAGCCACGAGCATTAATTATCGTAAATCACTCTAATTGAATATAAACCGCAGAATGCAGAGGTTCGCGTGGACATCAGTTTTATTCAATTTTAGTTTATTGAGTAAAATAATCATAACGTTGTATGGAAGCGAGCAGCAGTATATAAATATACAGATCTCCTTCCAATATCTGTTTGTGAGACTGGACGTTAATAAGTTTGAATTTAGAAGAGTAACCGTCTGTTTGATGGAGAAATAGCTGCAGACATCGTGTATAGAACCAAGCAGTACGTTGTATGTACAAAAACTTACGATATAGAACAACAAAGCAAAAAACAACTCAAAGCCACCCAAAGGGCAATTGAGAGGGCTATGCTGGGAGTTTTTTCTGCGTCATCGTATCAGAAATGAGGCTATCCGCAGCAGAACCAAGGTAATCGATCTAGATTGGTTAGGGCTATCCCTTAGAATTGCTTAAACAAGTGGGGCACATTCCACGTAGAACGCAAGCGAAGCCACCCACTGGGTGGACTGATGGCCTGGTAAAAGGTCACGGGATCCTGTTGTATGCGGGTGGTGCATCAGGACCGCTCATTGTGGTACTCTTTGGAGGAGGCCTATGTCCAGCAGTGGACGTCTTTCGGCTGGTGTGATGATGATGATGATGAAAATAGAAGACGAAGAATGTAGAGAACGTAGCTCAGTATTCTTGCACGAATCAGCGACATAGGTAGGGAGCTTCGCTAAGGAAGGATTTTGGCGGAAGGGAGTCAAGTTCCGGCGTTATTGCGGTTGATTACCTGACACCACGAAGTTGCGTAACACATCGCAGTTATAGTGTTTTTGTTATGTTTTGAAATGAGTTTATACTGATGTATGTTAGTCTGTAAGGTAAATATGGGCCTTCGTTGCCTGATTTATATGAATAAATATAAATAAATAAAAAGATATAGAGTGCGTGTGAAATGTGTTGGTGTCGAATGGAAGCAGTAAGTTGGTTCTGGTTTTGGTAGGCGAGATTTGGCTACTGATGGAGAATATTGAGTATTGAATAGCAAATATGTCGGGGTACCTATAGGAGTACATATCCCAATATTAACATTTTTAAATATTTGCCTGCAACTGAAAAGTGCTGGCAAGTCCCAAAATATATGTGGGAGTATATTGGACCAAACGCATTCGTTTGCAATCGGGTTTGGATTTATCGCGCGTTTTGACATCCTAAGAATAGCATTCAATACTTTTAGTGGAATATAAGTAACAATCACGTGGATTAACATATGGTTACTATACGTACCTATTCTAATATAAAATGTCTAATAATAGGGTCAAGTGTCCAACAATGAAACAGTGGTACACAATGAAACATTGGGATATTTCAAAAATGCCGTGTCGCCAGTTCGTACACTATATCGCATAAGGAGACTCCCGAGTTTACAGCGGCGCCGCGCGGAAGAAGACGTGTATGTGAAGAATTTTGGGTTTTGCGACGAAAAAATTTGTATTTTTAGCATTGATTTTTCAGTATTGGTTGGAAAATTAGTATTTTTCATGATTACCTAGCTCTAAACATATTTCGTAGATTGACGTGGACTAGATCACATGTGTGTTTTTATTTAGCGGGGAAAATTTTGAGCTTATTTTGTTTCATTGTTGAAGTTGTGGTGTTTCATTGTGTACAGCTGTGTGGACACAATGAAACATTTCCAACTTTTTGGTTTTTAATTATTTGGTAATTGGTTATACATTCATTAAAAAAAATATAAATACCATCCGATAAAATACCAGTAAAAAAATACTTCTATCTGTAAAAATGAAAGGTGTATGAGACTTTGAATATTTAGTGTTTTATTGTTACCCTACTGTGAAACGCTGGTAATAATACGCTAATAAACTAATTAAGTTAGCGCAGAGCAAACCGCACGTAATAAACTGCATAGTGGTTTACGCGAGATTGATTGGTTGCAAAATTAATTATGGATTAATATTAACATGTTGTTTGAACGAAATATTTGCTTTGCAGTGTCAAATTGTCGCGTAAGAGTGCTTAAATGCCTATAAGAATAGAATAGGATTATCCGCAAATCTTGTTTCTTAATATTTAGCTCACAAGCCGCTTATATGATATCAAAAAACCTCAAGATCGATTAGTAAGGCCGCACTTTACATAATTTTGAGCACAATTCCTTTAATTGTACGATATAAATACGTTCCGGGCAGGTCAGTTTTCAATCATTTGTAGCGCAAACCAAAATACAAATTTTAAGCTTCCATGATAACACACGGAAATTGCAATGAACGTTTTTTTCGACATTTTGAAAGGCCGCAAACAACTCAATTACCACGCGCCGCAATTTTGCATACGAGCATACAAGTAACATTCGCGATCTCTTATGTTGTTAAAACGTGCATTTTAAAAACGACTCTATAATTATGTAACTTACGTTCATATTGGAAGGAAGGTCCGTAACGATATGTGAGGTTGCAGCTCATCATGTCAGAATTTATTATAACGTGTTTTGCATGTCTGCCGTCGTGTCAACACGTTTTGCATTTTCGCGAAATGTTATTTTGTGGCGGTGTTGAATGAGGAAAAAAAACAAGGTAGAAATGGAATCAAGCACGATGGACATGACGAAATTTTATTTCTCTACACGTTTACATGGCCAGCCAAAATTTATACGTGTTTATATCTACACTTAGAAAATTTGATGTTTTCGTATAAATCTCAATGTTTGAGCATCCTTAAATAAAAGCCCACGGGATTATTTAATTTAATTAGATGTCATACCAAAACCATCGCTGAAATTAATGGGATCCGTAAAGCGATGTCATTTGTCATAAGGAGAAAATTTACTGTTTAGCCCGATTCGACAAGATTAATCTGTTAAACGTCTAAATTGTTACGAGTAATCTTTGGTTAAACACTATTAAATGTTTGATCGAATCTTCATCACATATAATCGCATCTAAACTTTCGTGAGGCAGTTCTAACATACTATCTACATCTACCAATAGATCCACGCTTGAAGCGATATTTAATACGTCAGTTAAACCGTGGATTTATTAGTAAGTAGTATTTTACATCACATATACCACATATTTGACTTATTTTTACAAGCATGTACTAAAACTAATTTAAATATTCCCTACTCCAAGTTTCGATCGTAAATTTCCAGATGAAGTTGTTTCACGTGTGAATTATGGACAATTTCCCAATTAATATGCAAAGTTTTGAATACACCGATACTGTAAATACTCGCAAGTTCGAGATAACTCATATTTGATAATTATAAATTACTAGACGAAACCGTACAGTAACCTATATACCAACCAAGATCTAAGCCTATTAAAAGTTTGTCTGTATGGTCGCTTATAACTCAAGATATACTTTAACTCATTTGAACTGGGCTCATGAAGGGATCTTTGTTAGCCAGGTATACAATGGTATTACCTATCTGCTTGTGTTAGCGGACGTGTGGCATTTTTTGCCAGAAAAAGTTTAGCGCCACGTAAAATGTTCATTAAATAATGAACTCTAACTTCTTTTACAATAGATGCCAAATTAGCTACGAGATAAAATATCACACACATCGCCTTATACCTGGCACTTTTTTAGGGTTCCGTACTCAAAGAGTAAAACGGGACCCTATTACTAAGACTTCGCTGTCCGTCCGTCCGTCCGTCTGTCTGTCACCAGGCTGTATCTCAAGAACCGTGATAGCTAGAGAGTTGAAATTTTCACAGATTATGTATTTCTGTTGCCGCTATAACAACAAATACTAAAAACAAAATAAAATAAATATTTTTATTGATAATGGTACGGAACCCTTCGTGCGCGAGTCCGACTCGCACTTGACTGGTTTTTTATCTTTAGTCCATTTTGAATCTATTGAATAAGACGATAGAGTCCATTATACAATGAATATTTTATGTGGTGCTAACTTTTTCTTGCAAAAAAGGCACGCGTCTGCAAACAATAGCAGATAATGCCATTGTAAACCTGGCTAACAAAGATCCTTTCATGAGCCCAGTTGAAATAAGTTAAAGTATACCTCCGGCTAACATTTAAGTAGCTAGTGCTTTTTTTTTAAACTCAACTGACATTAAATGACCGTTGTCCTTTATTTATTTACTCGTTTGTGTGTTATGGTTGATATTATTTAATGTTTACTTTTTATGAAACTGTCACTGGAATTGTAATCTTCTACATTGGACGGTAGAGTTGATTTTTGAATGGACGACTTTGATGAAATTCGGCCAACTCAAATAATCTCAAGTATAAGTAGAAAGATGTTTCAACCATCGCGGTTTCACAGATATTTTTATAGGCATAATCATCTGGAATAATTTCTGATAAGGCAAGGTGCTCAAAAATATCTCGTGCGGTCTAAAGGCTCTACAAACACTGCTGTTCATTTTTTATTTTGATTTCTTAGCAACGTATGTTTATTTATTTAATGTTTTTTTTGTAAAAAAAGTTGAAAAAATGTATATAGGTACGGCCTTTTTGTAGTCAACTGTACCTACAACTTACTTCTCCTTCGAAATCATTGAGATACAAAAATCCCCCAATGCCAATGTTATTGTACCTAAATGTCATAAATTGCAAAAGTGCCCACTGGTGCCAGCATTGTAAAATTGATCAAAAAATCTCATATTTTATGTGAAAATTTGGAAAATCCAGTGTCGTTGAGTTTAACCACGTATGCAATTGTGGCGCGGCACATATTGGATCGAACGCCATATTGGTCTGGAAATCTAGCACTGAATACGAAAAGCGTGGTTTTAGATCAAAATTGGATATATAAAATGTAAGTTTTCATGATAGATATCATCATAGATACGAATCACATCTTTAAAAGGTTATTTAATTCTTCATTAAAACATTCATCAATTCCTTCAATTCAAGTCACCAAATTGATCCGCCTTTTTAATTCATAAAGGGGAACTGTGTACTTTATTATTCGTAGGCATACATCAATACACATATGTATAGGTAATATACTAAACTCTTAGGTACAATAGTTTGCTAGGTAATGAAAGGTTTTTGTATAAGTAGACTGCTAAGTAGTCACATCAATTATTTATGCGACTAAGATGAACAGTAGGTGCCTACTGATTCGCCATTTGTAGATAAGACAGACAGCGTGCATAAGAGGTACGTGTAAGAAGAAAGTAGGCAAGATCCTAATATAATATAGGTAAGTACGAAAACAGTCGTTAAAAATATATATTTGGCATCAGAGCATCACAGCGGCGCGGCGACCCGTTTCGATCGTAAAGTAAGTATCTCGTAAATTGAAAGGTAAGTTTACGAGGGATGAATCTCCGAATTGATTGCAATGGCGCCGGACTTTATTCAGGTAATCGTAAATAAGGTTGAACTCTATTGTTTTATGGGGAGTAAAACTTTACTGTTATTATTGGAACATTGAGACCACTGGGCAGACCTAAAATCGTGTATCATTATAAGGTACCTAGTTAATTTTCAGTAGAGTTTCATATAGTCAATGGGTAGACAGGTATACTCCTCGGAGCGGAGCACGATAATACCCCTTCACTGTTTTTTTTCACGGTCTAGATGAAAAACTCCTCCTTAAAAAATATATTGCTAATAAAAAATTAAAAATCGTTACTGAAATATAGCATTGTTTTTTTGTTTTTCCGCTAAGAAGTACAGAGAGAGAGTGACTACAAGAAGTTAGCGGATGCTTTCATGAGCAACTCATTTATTAAAAAAAAACGGTTTACCCAAAAAAGTACACCACATTTTACAGATTTTAAATTGCCTTAACTAGAAATGGCCTATCGTTAAATTAAAATCATACATACTCAATCATTAAACTTACTTAACAAGGCTTAGTTAATAAAATAGGCACAATATTAGGTATATTCCTTTTCCAATATACCTATTTGACCGCAATTTAACTAAATATTGGAAAGGTGTTTATGTATAAGGGCAACATTGCTACATGAATCGAATTATGTTATTTGTCACATAATATGTACGATATATACAGTGTTACATTATGAAAGTGATTAGACAATTGGGCCGTTTTAGCGTAGGCGTCTACAAAGGCCCGCTTTTTAATTAAATTCCCTCCCGTGACGGTGACTTAGCTGTTTCAGGTTATGAAGGGTAGGAATTTTAATTGGAACGGTCTCATTGAGTTTTAGAATATATCTTTGGAATTAAATGAATAATATATAGTTAGACGTTCAATAAGATCTGTCGAACACTGAATATTGATTTTGTTTCGTGACTAGTACAGTCGTAGTAGTAGTAGCAGTCACAGAATAAATAAATAAATAAAAATTGTTTATTAAAAGAAAAACTTTTTACAGTACAGCTTATCCTGCGGCCCCACACTAGGCTATGCCTGACACGTGGTGGCCAGATTCGGTTTCAACATGACTTTACTACAAAAGTTACTTAAAATTATTTGCCGGTTACATACAGTCACAGATAAGGCTTGCTTAATAACTTTGATAAGAACAAAATAAACAAGATTTTTTATATGCGTGTGTGTGTGTGTGTCTTTAACTGAGTTTAATTGAGTGATATGTATGCAAGGCTTGAGTATTATTAAAACCACTACTTATCTTACGACCTCTAACAGTTTTTCCGTCTCAAAATAGATAAGACCCTTTAGCCACCTTACAATTTTGGATTTTGCTTCGCGTGGAGTACTATCCGAATTATCCGATATCATGCAGGCCTTCACCACTTTATTATAAATAAAAGGGTGCAAGAAATTTGGAAGACGTCTGGCATGTGTGGTTTTTACGCGTGGAACCGGTGTTTTAAAAACTCGTCTACGGAATAGGGTGGTATAATCTTCAGACTATACCGTATCTTTATGCACGTGAGTAGCAACTCGTAGGATCATTAGTTGCCTCACGCTTAGGACGTCCGAGGCCTTATAGAGAGCGATCGTTGGGAATAGCCGGGGTTTTCCTGAGCATAACCTTAAGGACAAACCGTTGGGCTCTCTCGAGAGGCAGGAGCGCAGATATAATAATACTACATATAGTACAGTCCAACTACTATTACCTACCTAACCTTGTGCCGTATAATATTAGAAGAAAAAATGGTTAGATACTTCTCTTTTCAGTCGATCGTACACCTCGCTGCATTATCATTAAAGGAGAGTATCGTTTTTTTCTCCATTACTAATATAAAAGTGTATCCATAACTAATGTAAGCCTTTGAAATTATTAAAGTTCCCGCCCGTAGCTTGAGTTTTACATTAAAGTATTTGCCTAACTCAAACAACTCGCATACATTTCGGCCATTCAACTCAAAGTAAACTAAGCCATTAATTTTGCAAAACCCTATGCTGAATCATGGTCTATTAAAGCCGCGAAGAGCCCAATTGTATAATAATTATCGCACACTTGTGCCCTTTTAATGTGGAAGTGTTCGGTCCATTATAATAGTGGAGGTTAGAACTCGGTGTATTAAGGGTTCTCCTTACCACAAAGGATTGCCGTTTATTGTGATGTCGTCGACCTTTCCCTGCCAGAATGTATACATAAAATAGATTGTGTTTGATTATCTCTAGTAGGGAATGCTAGTCTCTGAAGATTGGGTTTGTTTTGTAGCAAAATTACAAAACAACAAGAAGGAGTTTGTCTAAAACGTATCTGAGAGAGATATGGAATTCAGAGGAATACTAGCAAAAAGCGAAATATCTCGTAAAATTACATGGAAATTACGTGTATTCGTATCTAGCCAATTTAATACAAAACACGGGGTGGCTCTGAAGCTGTACGTGTAGCTTTCAGAGTGTGTAAAAATAACTTTAGAAGAACTGCGGCATTTTGTTAATAATTTTAAAGAATCATTAGTGTTTCGAAGTCGAAGAAGGATTTTTCGAAGTTCATGATGTAAGCGCAATTGGCTGCTTTATTCGATTAAGGAACAAATATCATCGACTTGAGAGTGCATACGAAGCATACGAAGGTGAAATTCAAATGAAACAAACATAGTGATTGAATTACTTACTGATTATATTGGTCCTTCACTTTGTTAACTTACCATTAAGACACAGTATTAATGAATAGTATTAGACTAACACACAATACATTACAAATAGTATTTGACTTCTCCCTGGCTAAATCAAGACTCACTCCGAAAAATCCCTCGTGGGACCAGGTCGCCACTACATTGACGTTACTTTTCCCTCCATTACTATCGACCAATCAGAGAGCCGCAGTAACACCTGGCGGTCTCTGATTGGTCGAGCGCTTCCAACTGTCAGTCCTGCTTTAATCCAAGTTTTAGGTCATAATACATACTCATTTATACAAATTAATGATTACCACTGCGTATTAACTATATAATTTCTAACAGTCGGCCATCCAAAATAGATGTAACGACCTCGCACATCAAATCGTAATATTAACTAACAAATAAGAATAAATAATACGTACGAGTTTATACCCGTGTAATGGAATACATTTGCTACACATTGTCAAAATATGTTGGATTTTGTATGAATATATCATACACATGGACCAGCTGTAGCATTATACATCTGCGATTATCATTATTTCATGTTTACAACTTATTTCATTAATAACATAACGATATGAATCACAATAAACAATCTAGAGTGTACTCTATGGATTTGATTTACTGATTTGCAAGTAAGTAGACATTATATCACGGCCTGTAAGAGTAAACTACTTAGTAATATAATATAAACATTTATTTTATTATTTTTGGCAGGCTTTATTTCATGGCCTGAATTTTATTCGCAATCGGGCATTATTTCATGGCCAGTGCGAGTGATGTATTATGTATTCGCATACGGGCATTATTTCATGGCCAGTGCGAGTGGTGTATTATGTATTCGCATACGGGCATTATTTCATGGCCAGTGCGAGTGATGTATTATGTATTCGCATACGGGCATTATTTCATGGCCAGTGCGAGTGATGTATTATGTATTCGCATACGGGCATTATTTCATGGCCAGTGCGAGTGATGTATTATGTATTCGCATACGGGCATTATTTCATGGCCAGTGCGAGTGATGTATTATGTATTCGCATACGGGCATTATTTCATGGCCAGTGCGAGTAATGTATTATGTATTCGCATACGGGCATTATTTCAGGCCAGTGCGATTCAATAAAATAGGCATTATTTCATGGCCTGGACACTGAAATAAATGGGTTAGTGATTACTTTCAAAAATAGGCATTATTTCATGACCTGAACACTGAAATAAATGGATTAAAGATGATTTTTATAAACAGGCATTATTCCATGGCCTGGACACTGAAATAAATGGGTTAATGATAACTTTCAAAAACAGGCATTATTTCATGGCCTGAACACTGAAATAAATGGATTAAAGATGAATTTTATAAACATGCATTATTTCATGGCCTTAACACTGAAATAAATGGGTTAAAGATGATTGTAATCAACAGGCAATTATTACATGACCAGAAAACTGAAAATATGGGTATAAGATGATTTTCATTTATTAACTGCTATGATGTTCGAAATACAATTGCACTAGTGCATTATTTTTTTAACATTAACATCAATTTTGAACTTAAGGTTTAAAATATTTATAAAACAAAGAAAAGAAGAGAGACGAGAACACGATATGACACAGATAACAAATATAATGAACAATGTACACCATCATCGTCTGAAGCCCAATACAAGACTCGAACTTGTGACCTCTGCATTGCCGGTACATATATAAAATTTTGTATATCACACTAATTAATTAGTAGCCTTTCATTATGGAGGTCTGAAATAATTCACCCTAGGCTTGATTTTATCAAAGTAACTGCTACTACAGAGGAATAGCGTCTATAACCATTTTTCATTATCTGAGTGTCAACAATCTGCTACCTATGAACATCGTATATTTTAATTAGTCCATATGGACCCTAGAACTTAAGTAAATCTATAGCTTTTTATTATTTTCAGTCGCTGGGATTTGTCTTTTGACACGTACTAAATATCCTACCTCGAACTTTTAGGACTGCAACGTTTTGCAGCATAGGACAATATCTGAGCTTCGTGTGAAGCTTTACGAGCTTCGTGTGAAGCTTTAACGGGCGCATTTATGTTTTCTCTCATTTCATCTACACATTTACTATCAGCGCTAGTAACATCGGTACATACTTAACTCTGGAAGAATGCGACTTTCACTAGGTGCCATTAACCAATTATTTATTTGGTGCCAAATAGCGCCTCAGAGGGGGTGCGATTAAGCCCTTGAATTTAAAGTAGTAAGTATGTACAATCTTCATTGCACATCAAGCATTTGGTCTCAACCGTGCCAATGCTATTGGCTGTCAAACCGTCCACCAAATTTATATTATAGCGTTCTACTTGCCCGTGACCCTGGGTGTGGATACAGCGTTCAATACAGTAATATTTAGTATTCCTATCGCACAAAAACTTCCCAAAGATCTCACTAGTGAAAGATATATATGATTCACCGAGGGACGCCAAAAAAAAAACCCAAAATATTTTCGGAATACATTAATCTTACTAACAACTATTTATGGACAATGTTCCGAAATAAATTATTTGAATTGAATTGAAAAATTGAATTAATCGATGTTCCTAACAGGCTTCAAGTAAGCGTTTTTAGTGTAAGAGTCTATAAGAACCAGTATATAAGCATTGCACCCTTTCAAAAGCGCATTTTAGACAAAAGGTAACGTGAATTCAATATTGTGAAATAATTAGGTATAATTGTAATTTAATTTAAATAATATATGAATAATATTTAATGTAAAAATTGAATTCCAAGTTTTATTATGTATTTAGAATATTTAAAAGTCCTTCTTTATCCCGAGATGAAAGGTTTTCTTCATATCCTGAATCAGCCTCAGATATGTCAGGAATACCAATTTGTTCGGAATCTACTTTCCTCCCGAGCTACACGATCGCGAGAAATCAAAGACTCATTCTTCAATAAGCAGAGATTACGAGGAGAGCAAACAGCTACAATATGTCCTACTCCTCCGGCAGGCATCCACAATACCCCAGCTACAACAGAATAACTCACCCCGTTATGAACTATACGAGTAAGTCCTCCTTCCACAAACATCTCCCCTTTGAATACTTATGGGTTCTGGACGCACCCCTATAAAGGTAGGATCGAAAATTTCTAAATCACGATCGCAATGTTATTTTGAACTTGTTACTAATGGTCACTAATTGATCAAATTAGAGTGTATCCAAGTGATGACTGATCTTTTGTATAACGGTGTGAGGTCGTTCTGTATAGGTTTATCCTATCAACAATTTAAATGGCATAACATCTTTGGGTAAAATTAACAAGTCCTATTTAGCTTCAACGTCATCTATGTATAATGATTTGTACCCATAGAGGTAGAATAGAATAGAGAGACTCGCCCACACATACCTACACGCATGAGTGACAAGTATGCATGCATAGACAATACCGCAATTGGGAACGAGATACAATGTCACATTTTCCGTCCCTCCCCGCGCATACGGAATCTTTGCTGTTTGCCACCACATCTGTCAAAATATTGTACATTATCCTTCTAGCGTTATTCCCGGTTATGCCCCTAAAGGAGCTCGGGGTTCGCTTTGACACCTAATCCCAAGATTTGGCATAGGCACTAGTTTTACGAAAGTGACTTTTATTTCTTTTTAGTTAGTGTGTGACTGAATAAATGATTTATGATTATGATTATGATTGACTGCCATCTGACCTTCCAACCCAGAGGAAAACAATACATTATTGGGATAGCCGTCACCGATATAACACCACCAAATCACAAATGACATTAGACGTCAATAATGTATCAGTCTTCTGATACTTCCCAATCTATTAAGGTAAATTCACCACTATCTATTTCGGGCATACGCTAGGACGGCATCTATTATATTTTTATCGAATTTTGGAGGGTAGTAAAATACTATACACCCATATCTCCGTTGACAACTTGCTGGGTCGACTGCCATTTACGACCATGACCGGTGAAACCCGTGTAGAAAGGTCAGAAATAAAGGTAAATAAATATCGCGTTAAAACCGTGAAAAACAATAATTTAAATATGTGTACAAAGCGCGAGTGTTTAAAGTGTTATATCTATAGGTATACGTTGTACTACAAAGTTACCGAATCCTCAAGAGTAAGGGAAGATTACTAGTTATATTGAATCCATTAGTTATAATTATTGAATAGCTTCATAACCTCCGACACCTTAACCTGAGGTATCCCGCCATACCAGGAAAATAGGCAATTAAATTTAAATCAAATCAAAATACGGACTAGAGTAGACTTTGTTCTTTTTCTAAAATCGAATGATGCAAAACAAATGCAACTCTGTTCTAATTTAAATTGAATATAAATTCCATTGACGGGAGGATGCCGTGAATTCGCGGCACCGGGAGACAACAGGACGTAAAGGACCGTATTCACAAACGCTGTTTTAAAATATTTGTCATTAGAATTGCGGACAGAGCTTAACCGGAGGAGACTGACGAGGAAGACCAGTAGGTCAATCACGTAACGCATTGTACGCGCGTCTGACGGTAAAATCACAATCTAACTGTCATTTTTCCATATAAAATTTACATTTAGACCTTACAGACGCGCGTAAGAAAAGTTACGTGATCGACCCACTGGATCATTAAATGCCGCAATACATATTGTAGTCTTGACATTGAGGAAGTTTGGCATAACACTGCCCAGTATCGTGACTTATTCTTGAGCATCGACCACATTTCTTTAATGGTTGCGTACATTCTAAATTTCAATAATATCTGAACTGTGATGTGACGTGGCCATCTTTCCTACATTTACAGCAACGAATAATCTTTGAATGTGTACGTGTCTGACTGTCAACATGCTCTTGGTAGTAAGTTCTTAACAAACTTACGCTCTGTATTTGTCGTTATATTTCTAACATTACTCGCATACGTTAGCGATTTATTAGAATTGTCACATATTGGGCTGCTTCCGCAACAAGCCTAGCAGAACGATCATCAAGTCCATGCAAAATGCATTCTACTGCACGTTTGCCAACAATACACACATCTATTTATCAAAACTAACTTTTCATAATAACACTCTTTAAGCGGATTAGAAAACCTAGCTCTTTTAGCAAGATGAAAATGGAAAGACAACAGATGGTCGACCCTCGTACCTTTTAACTTTGGCAAGTGAAATTGTACGATCCGTTTTTCGACCCAGCCGTAAATACTGGTGCATTCGTTTACCTTATGCAACCACATAGTCAAAGTCTATTTCCTCTTACATGGGTCGAATCCAGGTACAATATTATTCATACCTAACTTCCCTATATTATGGTCAATTCAATAAACTCTAAACCGATACAAGATCTACTTATATGTTAGTATTATGAGAAGGCTCACCGAGATGTCCCTGGTGCGTCGTTCACTATGACCGCGCTGCCCACTGGCGGCCCGGCTGCATGCCCGCCGGCTGCCCGACGTGGCTGCACTGTCCGCTGGCTTCCCGCGTGGCTGCGCTGCCCGTCTGCGCACCCGCTGGCTGCCCGCGTGGCTGCGCTGTCCGCTGGCCGCCCGCATGGCTGCGATGTCCGCTGGCTGCCCGCGTGGCTGCGCTGTCCGCTGGCCGCCCGCTTGGCTGCGATGTCCACTGGCCGCCCGCATGGCTGCGATGTCCGCTGGCCGCCCGCTTGGCTGCGATGTCCACTGGCCGCCCGCTTGGCTGCGATGTCCAATGGCCGCCCGCTTGGCTGCGATGTCCACTGGCCGCCCGCTTGGCTGCGATGTCCACTGGCCGCCCGCGTGGCTGCGCTGTCCGCTGGCCGCCCGCATGGCTGCGATGTCCGCTGGCTGCCCGCGTGGCTGCGCTGTCCGCTGGCTGCCCGCGTGGCTGCGATGTCCGCTGGCTGCCCGCGTGGCTGCGCTGTCCGCTGGCTGCCCGCGTGGCTGCGCTGTCCGCTGGCTGCCCGCGTGGCCGCGCTGTCCGCTGGCTGCCCGCGTGGCCGCGCTGTCCGCTGGCTACCTGCGTGGCTGCGCGGCCCGTTGACCGCCCGCGTGGCTACGCTGCCCGTCTGCGCGCCCGCTGGCTGCCCGCGTGGCTGCGCTGCCCGCTGACTGCCCGCGCTGTCCGCTGGCCGCCCGCGTGGCTGCGCTGCCCGCTGACCGCCCGCGTGGCTGCACTGCCCGTCTGCGCGCCCGCTGGCTGCCCGCGTGGCTACGCTGCCCGCTAGCCGCGCGACCGCTGACTGCGCCTCCTGCTCCAGAGCAGCGGCTGACGCCCCCCGCGAGGGCTGACTGGAGCGACCGCGCAAGCGCCGCGCCGTCTGACTGCTCGCCTGGCGCGGCGTCGGGGCGTGCTGCGCAACCGTCGATAACTCGATGTATCCTTTGTGGGACTCGTGGGGATATAAAGTTCCCTTCCACGAGCTGCTTCTTCTGTTATATCCTGAAACGTATAATTTGTTCGCGAAGTCACTGATGAAGGGTACAGTAAAACTATTAAGCGACACAAGAAGCAAGTATAGCTCCAGAAATATTTTGTATTTTTAGTAAAAAAAAGGAACAAATAAAAATGTATTCCGACCAGAGTTTTATTTAAACACCAATACGCATTCAACAACAGCTACATTATCATATAAATTTAATAAATATTATTGTTTAATAAATAAGACCTACTACTACTGGTACCTGTATAAACCCGGATAAAGGGCGTCAATCCTGAAGCCAACCTTGTCAAATTATTAGTCAACGCACTCAGTAGCTGTACATTATTTTATTAGCAACAATAAATACACGCTCAAGTGGATTAAAAGTCGAAGTGGAATAATGCGTCGCAATCATACATCACCCTACTTTGAACCATGTGACCTAACATTTTAGCAATTCTAGCTGTTGAATGACTCTTACCGCGGTATTTAAAGCTTTAACCTTTGATATTATTTTACAAAGAAACGAACTAGCAGCATACGCTCTGATTATAGGAACAAAAACAAGTTTACGTGGGCTTAGCGGTAAGTTTAAACAAAAGGAGGAAAAAAAATAGTAGTAAGCTTAGTACTTTTAAGGTCCTTTTTTTATCCAACTTCTGAGATGTAAGCGCAATTGGCTGCTTTATTCGATTAAGGAACAAATATCATCGACTTGAGAGTGCATACGAAGCATACGAAGGTGAAATTCAAATGAAACAAACATAGTGATTGAATTACTTACTGATTATATTGGTCCTTCACTTTGTTAACTTACCATTAAGACACAGTATTAATGAATAGTATTAGACTAACACACAATACATTACAAATAGTATTTGACTTCTCCCTGGCTAAATCAAGACTCACTCCGAAAAATCCCTCGTGGGACCAGGTCGCCACTACATTGACGTTACTTTTCCCTCCATTACTATCGACCAATCAGAGAGCCGCAGTAACACCTGGCGGTCTCTGATTGGTCGAGCGCTTCCAACTGTCAGTCCTGCTTTAATCCAAGTTTTAGGTCATAATACATACTCATTTATACAAATTAATGATTACCACTGCGTATTAACTATATAATTTCTAACAATTTTGTTTATTTTTGCCACAAAAAGATTGTAACTAAGTGGGTAAAAAATGCATATAATTTGTCCCACACGTTAAAAAAGATTTAAAAATTTTATTAATAACCATTTTACTTTAAATAATATTATAATTAATATTGCTTTATTATTTCGATTTTCGTTTCGATACTCATATTAGTGGACGTCTTTCGGCTGATATGATGATGATGATGATTCATATTATTATTATTTGTCTTGTATGGTAACAGAGTGACAGAGCCGTTGTGAAAATGATGTAAAAAATACATTGTAAAATGGCCATGCAATTTGGGATGAAAGTGAGAGGCAAAAATCTATAATTATAGTGTGTACATAAGTTTATTTGATATTTTATTGAAAAAATATATTTTTCTTGGTAACAGTGAGGTTTTTTTGTTACCAAGGGACACAAAATAATTGTACAAAACTGAGCTAAATTAGCTACGGCTTGAATAAAAAATTCTGTAAAGTGTAATATAATAATAAAATATGGAATATTACAGATAGTGCCACGGAAAAATAGACCAATAAGAAGCCATGAAAAAATATATAATTATATGAGCATTTTTTTTTCAAAGTGTACCGTTTTATTTGAATAGGCGTCATTCCATTACTTAAGAGGGCTACTTTACCATACAAATAGTAACGGAATGGACGTAACGGAACGAATACTTCGCAGATTAAAACACCTGTTTAATATACTGCTTTTAACAATTGTAATAGTACCTATTTTACTGAAATAATGGTTAATGATAATGACAGATTAAGATAATTGAGTTGCATTAGCAGAAAAATTATAGGAACCTTCGTAATCTCGTAACGGAACCAGGACACTAGTTTTTGGGTCCACCACTCGACGCACCGTTCGCGCGCGATTTCAAGCTACTACTGACAGTTTGTTAACAAAACGAATGATGTTACGTAACGGTATGTGATGCTAGATGAAAATAAACACCTAATTTGGTCATAAAAATACCTCGTTCCCACAAAATCATCGTAACGGAATGTGGGCATGTCCACTTTTCCAAAATCACTGGACAAGATTAATTTTAGTTTATTATGTAAAAAATACTTTAGCGAGATAAATATAAGGTTGATGTAAGAATCAGAAACAAGTATTTCCAGGCACAATATACAAGTCCTAATACTTCGAATCGATACTTGAAGTTGGCTTTCCGCAGGTGGGCAGGCAAAAATCGAGGGTCAGCAGCCAGAAAAACCAAGAAAATATGGTAAATTTAATGCTAAATGATAGGTTTTTTGGGTTTTTATACGATTAAGATATATTATTGACGTTTTAAATTCGCTACAAGTACAATTTTTCAACCTGTTTCGTATACAATAAAAACATCAAGGTACAAGAAAAATAAAAAATGTCCATATCTTGTGTCGTGCAAAATATGTATTCTTGAGTAGAATGACCCAAGTAGTTTACTTTTAACTGTCATAGGTACCTAATGTCAGAGTCGTCTGAAGTAAAGAAAAATATTCGATTAATTCTTTGTCAACGTATTTTAGGGCCATCCTGTACTTTGCTAATAGCTATAGGTAGGTACCTACGTATTGTTTTTAACTCGGAACTACTTAATAGCTTAGCTACATCTATTCATGTCTTAATGGGATCCCAATACCTACTCAAAAGGTTGAATTCAATGATCAACAATTTTATTAAGGCAGCATGAAAACCTGTAAAAGAAATAACAAAGTAGAGTTGTACCGCGATGTCCGCGATCTGACCTCGTTATAATGACAGGCCTCCTTCTAGCTCGGCTCGACAATGCGGTACCTAGTTGACAACATTAAAAATAAATTATTCTTGAATTAATAAAATTCACGAAAATTCTCGGAAAAAATCACGTTCCAACTTATTTGTGCAATGTTAAGGATTTTTAAATAAATGAAGATCAAGTATAGTGGAGTGTTTCTATTTCCTTAAATCAAATCAACATGGCGTTTTTGACGTTTCTTTATAGTTGCTTATTTGACTATTAGTCAATATCCCTATTTTCAATTTTCCTCTTTGATCGAAACTTAGAATTTCGTTAGCGGACGTTTCTGCTTAGTGTATAGCTCTTGTGTGTTTGTAGATCATTTCAGAAGGTTTATCTATTTATCATTTTATTGAATCAAAGCCAAAATGTAAACCTAAATTTAATGTATAAACTATGAACTTTAGTAGATCGGGCGTTCAGTCATCAGTTTTACAATATAATTTTGTCGCTCAGGGATTCTGCTTAGAGGCGACACTTAAACCCATCCATCATTGAAAAAATCTCAATCTGAAAATAACGTCTCCGGTGGGTGGACACGGAGAAAATTAGGTAGGTACTCCATTCTGATTGTGGCTGTAGTTATAGCTCGATTCCCTGGACTCAACGATTTACGAGGCAGCCAATGTCAGTTCAGAAATATCTTAGCAATGCACTAGAGTCAAGCTATTATGGACTTTATGCCAATGTCGTTAAGTCTTTAACGCGGAAATAACTTCAGCGGTTTGTGCCGCCATTTGTAATTTATTAGCTGACATGAAATGGCTGACTCGGCTGTGGCGTCACAATGTTTATTTTTATTGGTTGAAAAGTGGCTTTTCATGATGTACTTATCGGGTTATCCAAAGGGAAAATTATTGAACAAATAATGGTATTCTATAAATCTGTAACAGAAAGTTTTCTCATAAACGTATATTAACATCACAATGACGAACAAAAGTAGACCTGTTGCAGGTCTACTTTTGTTCGTCGCTTTCGATCTCAATCACATTTCAACGAGCGATGTAAAAGAGCTGAACCGAGATAAGGCCCTTTTCCTGAAACTAAATTATAAGCTTAAATTCTAATAGAAAATAAACATAAACCTAACCACTTCAGCCTAGCCACTTCAGACGTAGTGCACTTAAGTAAGAAATTATGTGGGTAGTACTCCAACGATCCATAAGTGAATGCCCTAAAATATGCTTTTTATTTCTTTTCTTCGTCTTAAACTTTATTCTCGGTTGTAAAACCACTAAGCTGTAGTTTAGTGTCCAAGGGGATGGAGGTAGGTAGGGACATAATAAGTGTAGTAAGGGGGCGTCCATTAAGTACGTGAGACGTACCAGAGGTGGGAGGGTGTTGAACAGAATCTCATCTAATCTTACTTTGGAGACCGCAAGAAACAGAGTAACAACAACAACCACAAAAAAATTACCAAATCATACACAATAATTTTTAACGAGATTTTGCAAACGCTGCAAAGTTGCACAGTAGGCGTCCAACCCATTTTCACTAGAAACACACATTTTGAAAAACCTCACGTCAAAATGGGGGATGAGGGATGGGGGTGAGCCAAAACTCACGACATCTCACGGGTGGGGGGAGAGGCGTCAGAAATTTTCTAAAAACGCTTCTCGTATATTATGGACGCCCCCTAATTATTGCAAGTTAATATGGGACAGTAAAAACTTATTTGTGGACTGATAGTAATCTGTTGGAACAAAACAAGGTCGTAGATCGAACGGGGGCCGTAACCTAAAAACTACTCATAATAACAAATATATAAATTGTAATAGAAGTAATAAAGCATAATAGTTAAGATAACAATTATAAAGCGAGTCGAGTGACCGCGCACATAATCTCGTATAGAGATTAGCAAAAAAATGTAATTTAGTTAAGTACTTTATCTGAAATAAATAGATTCATTTTTTTTTATTGTGAAGAAACTCGAGCGGTTTATAGCCAAACGGTGGAGATACACTGGGAGTATTGGATCTTATTCACAATTATTCTTATTTATTGATTGATAGAACATAAGTAGATATTTAATTAAAGTAACTACCATAGCATAGGGTACCATAATTATGTTTCTACTGAATTAATAACATTCATTCGTACAAAGAATACTATTTCTTAAGATGGCAGCAATGCATTTAGTATAAAAAGGTTTTTTTTATTAATAATTGTGTGAATTCAGTCGTTTGTTAACACATTCAGTGCCGGGAACACGACTATCGTGTGCCTACGCCGTAGGCGCTTTCCGCTACATACGGGGAACACCACGGGATCGGCTACGAGCGTAGCGCGTAGCGATTCGCGGCACTGAATGTGTAACCCATTCACGGCCACGCTATTCTCGTAGCGCTACACCGTAGTCCGTAGCAGCTTAAACCTCGTATGTAGCGAAAAGCGCTCGTAGCGCTCTGACGCAAGTGTGTCGTCATGGGCCCTTGTTGTAAAGTTGTATTTACACTAAATATCGTTTTGGTGACTTTAAAACACAAACTTGAGCAGTGATGTTATGGAGAATAGAGTATGGACTTTTCTTCAGGCCTATTATGTGTGTTTTTATATACATATAATTATGTGTGTTCATGATCAAGTATTAAAGTCGAGTAGAAGACAGTATTTCGGTATTAACTTGTCTAGTTGGATTAACCCAGTGTGTCTCCAGCGTACACTCACTGGTGTTCCGAAGCATAAAGTAAAGAGGTCAGCTCGTATTTACCTTAATCCTGTAAACGGGAAACTCATCAACAGGGAAAGGCTTACGGAAAAACTAATATAATTAATCAACACTGTTCTGGTCACCTTCATTGAGAAATCAAGTTTCTAGAGGATATACTTACTTAGATAACCAGAAAAACGTTGCTTTACCCATAAGTTTCAGAAAGATAAACGGATTGAAAAGGAAAGAAGACGCACCTCAAGCCACCTTACCATGCATGTATGTAGGTACTGACTGCCTGTATGTACGTAAGAAACAACATGCATGACTACAAACTGAGTTCGTCCCGTAGGCGACCTCTGCTGATCGTTCCGAGCCGCCGGCTGGCTAAGTCACGACGGTCACTCAGCATCATGGGGCCCACCCTATACAACTTGCTCCCGACTGACATAAAAAACTCAACCAGTAACAGTATATTCAAGAACTAGCTGTTGCCCGCGACTTCGTCCGCGTAGAACTTTTTATCGTCTTAGAAAATGATTTTTCTCAATACAAAATTTGAACCCTCTTTTAGGGGATAATTAAAAAAAAACGTTGATGTTCATTTTCTAGTTTGTGAACAAACAGTCTAAAACCAAAGTTAAAAATCTCATACTTTAAAAATGCCTTAAAATACTCAAACTTTGAACCAATTTTAACACTCTTAGGGGATGAATTTGGAAAAACTCTGAAATCAGTTTTGTAGTCTTTTAACGTACATAATAAGACCGAAGTTAAAAATCTCTTACTCACACTTTAAAATTTTATTGCCCGCCATTTAAAATTTGAACCCCCTTTTAAACCCCCTTAGAGGTTGAATTTTTCTAATCGCTGAAAGAACTTTTTTCGTAAACGTTTAAGTCTCTAGCTCAAAAAAAGTGTTGCCCATACAAAGCTTTCTTAACCCCCTTAGGGGTGGAATTTTCTAAAACTCTGAAAGTACTTTATTATTAATTTTAATAAGTAACATTTCGAATAGTTTTAAGTCTAGTAAAAAAAAAAGTTTTTCCCACACAACACTGGCTACCCTTCTTAAGGATCTTAAGGATCCCCTTAGGGATGAAGTTTTCTAAAACGATGAATGTTCTTTTTTAGTATTCTAATAAGTAATCTTTTTGCAAAGTTTTAAGTCTAACTCAAAAAAAGTGTTGCCCATGCAAAGCTTGCTCTCCTTTTTAACCCTATTAGGGGTGGAATTTTCCAAAACGATTTGTGTTCTTTTTTTGTATTTGAATAAGTAATCTTTCTACAAAGTTTCAAGTCTCTAACTCAAAAACATAAACTTTCCCTGATAAAAACTTTGCACCCCTTTTTATCCTCCTTAGGGATAGATTTTTTCAAAACGCTGAAAGTCTTTTTTTGTATTTTTATAAGTAATCTTTCTACAAAGTTTTAAGTATCTAGCTCAGAAAAAGTGTTCCCCATACAAACCTTGCACCCTTTTTTAACCCCCTTAGAGAATGATTTTTGTAAAACGCCGAATGTAGTATTTTTCATGTTCTAATAAGTAATTTTTCGACAAAATTTTAAGTCTCTATTAAAAAAAAAATGTTTTTCCCATACAAACTTTGCACCCTATTTTACCCCCTTAGGGGTGAAATTTTCCAAAACGCTGAAAGTACTTTCTTTGTATTTAAATAATCTTTCTAAAAAGTTTTAGGACTCTAGCTAAAAAAAATAGTTTCCCACATACAAACTTTGCACCCCTATTTTAGCCCCCTATTTTTACGGGTAGAATTTTCTAAAACGCTGAAAGTACTTAATTTGTATTCTGATGACTAATTTTTCTACAAAGTTTTAAGTCTCTATTTAAAAAAAATATTGTTTCCCCCATACAAACCTTGCACCCCTATTTTACCCCCGTAGGGGTGGAATTTTCCAAAACGCTGAAAAAGTTTCATTTGTATTCTAATAACTATTATTTCTACAAAGTTTAAGTCTATAGCTCAAAAAAAAAAGGTTCTCCCATACAAACTTTGCTCCCCTATTTTACCCCCTTAGGGGTAGAATTTTCAAAAATCCCTTTTTATCCCTAGCCCACGTTATAAAAGCAACATACTGTGCAAAAATCAACTCTCTAAGATTATTAGTTTCGGCTGTGCGTTGATGAGTGAGTGAGTGAGTGAGTGAGTGAATAAGTCAGTCAGGACATAGGCATTTATTATGTATAAATAGATAGAAGATAATGAAACTCCCATTCAAATATTTCAAAAAATTATGAAGCTACATCCGTTTTAATGTCGCTTGTTAGAGTGAGAAAACGATGAGGGACTGTGACGTCAATATACTCGAGCGTCATAGTAAAAAACAATCGTTTCATATGAAGGTGCGTTTTGCGGAAAAGGGACAGAACATACCCCCTCTTAAAACTTTGGACTCTTATAACTTAATCATTACCTATATAACCTCTTGCTTTGTTTTTTTCTCCATTTGACTATATTTATTTTAAATTCTTTTTCGAGAAAATACATTATGATTATTTACCATATTTTCGATTCCTGAGCTATAACCACGAACTTCGGAATTCGAAAATATTCGGGTATCTCTATCTCTATCGCACTAACCACACTCGAGTGACAGGGATGCAAATATATGAACATTGAGTATCGGTTTTCGTGGTAGCGCCGCAGGTACTTTGGCTGAATGCGCCGAGCGCGTGCCATTGTCATTCAAAAAAAACAAATTCGTGTTAATTATATTGTTCAAATTTGTTGATTTCATTTATTGAAATAACGACATAAAACGACATTTGCGCATATAAGTTCTCATATCAGAATCGAATATTTTTTTATGGTTTATATTTTAGCATTTGTCTCGTAAAGGTCTATCGTAGACGGGATTTAAATTATTAATAAGTGAAAGGCAAAGCAATTCCGCCATTTTGACGAAAATTTGACGTTTCTTATAGCTGACAGTTGGAGCAGCGTTTGATTTCAATAAAAATAATAGAAAAATTAAATGAAGTCGTATATTTCGGAAAATTAATTAATTGTCGCAGTCGGATAAAAACTATCCTAAGTTGCAGCTAGAATAATAATGTACCTATATAAAATGTTTCATATTTTTCCGTTCATGGGATGCTGAGAACATTCGTACCACGCAAAGCTTAGTTTCAAACTGGCTGATTCTTTTTTTAATTTAGAGATTTATTATAAGTGGAGATAAATAGATAGAAGATAATGAAACTCCCATTCAAATATCTCAAAAAATTATGAAGCTACATCCGTTTTAATGTCGCTTGTTAGAGTGAGAAAACGATGAGGGACTGTGACGTCAATATACTCGAGCGTCATAGTAAAAAACAATCGTTTCATATGAAGGTGCGTTTTGCGGAAAAGGGACAGAACATACCCCCTCTTAAAACTTTGGACTCTTATAACTTAATCATTACCTATATAACCTCTTGCTTTGTTTTTTTCTCCATTTGACTATATTTATTTTAAATTCTTTTTCGAGAAAATACATTATGATTATTTACCATATTTTCGATTCCTGAGCTATAACCACGAACTTCGGAATTCGAAAATATTCGGGTATCTCTATCTCTATCGCACTAACCATACTCGAGTGACAGGGATTCAAATATATGAACATTGAGTATCGGTTTTCGTAGTAGCGCCGCAGGTACTTTGGCTGAATGCGCCGAGCGCGTGCCATTGTCATTCAAAAAAAACAAATTCGTGTTAATTATATTGTTCAAATTTGTTGATTTCATTTATTGAAATTACGACATAAAACGACATTTGCGCATATAAGTTCTCATATCAGAATCGAATATTTTTTTATGGTTTATATTTTAGCATTTGTCTCGTAAAGGTCTATCGTAGACGGGATTTAAATTATTAATAAGTGAAAGGCAAAGCAATTCCGCCATTTTGACGAAAATTTGACGGTTCTTATAGCTGACAGTTGGAGCAGCGTTTGATTTCAATAAAAATAAATGAAAAATTAAATGAAGTCGTATATTTCGGAAAATTAATTAACTGTCGCAGTCGGATAAAAACTATCCTAAGTTGCAGCTAGAATAATAGTGTACCTATATAAAATGTTTCATATTTTTCCGTTCATGGGATGCTGAGAACATTCGAACCGCGCAAAGCTTAGTTTCAAACTGGCTGATTCTTTTTTTAATTTAGAGATTTATTATAAGTGGAGACAAGCCTAAATCATTGCTTATGGAACAGGCATGTTACTCAATTGACGAGTTTTGCGGACTTTACTAAGAAGGATCCAGCACCGTAATGTGTGACTGTGTGTACCTAACTTAATTTAATTTAATTGTGTTTGAAAATTATGACTTGTAAAATGTACTTTTACTAATAAATATCTGTATCCTGTATTCTGCAGTCATTAAAAAAATCGTCCCAGATACACAGTTAGTGGAGCCTTAATAAAAGTATCCCCGTGGGCACCCTTTGTTTATGGAATCTTTAATTTAAAGGGTGTTTAATGGATGAAATTGTATTAAGCCGTTACTACCGTAATATAGTTTTGTTTGTGATTGGTTTGTGAATGTATGAAAGGCTACTGGAAATAACAAAGTTTCTCCTCCTATCGCCAGCGTCCAAAGCAAAGCGTTTATTTTGTTTGAAGTGTTACAAATCACGTACAGTCGCCACCACATACATCGGAGCAAACGAGCAGCTCACAAACGTCGGAACACACCTCTATTTTCAAGGCATTAGGGTGCATGTGCCGATATTTTTGAACACTATAGTGTACCTATGTATTGTCGACTGTTCCTACACTTTTTCCGATATTTCGTAATTTTGCGGCTAGTAGTGATATGGAGAGGTCATTAATGAAGTTTCCGCACTATTTCATTTGATATAAATAGCCGGGTTTCATTTTCTCATTTCTCAATAGAACTATTATAGAGAATACCCAGGACCCTAGTGTGCTAGTTCTATTTCCACCGTGACCTATCGATGACGCAGAGCACGATTAGCTGCCTGATTGCCTTTGCGTTGCAATTTATTTTAAACGATATATTTTTATTTACCTTTTGTGTACCTGGGGCGCGTTCGATAAACCTGACGGTATGCTAAAATGTACTATATTCTTCTGGCGTAACAAAATTGCAGTTCAACGAGGCAATTTACCCTTTTTGTGGTGATTCCTGCACCGCAGCCACTTGAAACGGCATGGCAATCATGATGTATTTTTATATTTTGGTTATGAATACTTAAATTGCATGGAAAATGGGCAAGAATGGGCATATAGATATATTATTAAGGCGCTATAGGTTCAGCGAAGTGAAGCGAACATAGTTTTTGAAATAATATAATGCGTCTGTTTATAATAATATGGTTTAAAAAAAATACGAATAGTAATCTTGAGGCTTTTCTGCAGGGAAATCAGTGATTCGAAACACGATTAAGCAATTTTCGCTCGATAGAAAAAAATATCGAACAAGGTCTAAAACATATTAAAATTCACTTAAAACATTCGTAGCAAATTATGCACAATAGCTAAACACATTAACATTGGTTCTAAAAATCGGCAATATCATGTTTGAGGGAACTTAGTGATTACTTTTTTATTTATATAAACGCACAAAAAATTTAAATTAAAAAACATGATATCCGCGCTTCCAAACACGCACTTCCATCTCGCTCACGCTTATGCTCAGCGAGAGGGAGAGAAGACCATGATACTATAGCGCCTTAAGACTCAATATATTATTGCTATGCGTATAGAAGTCGAGACGGGTGGGCAATGTTAAGTACTAAGATGGTGTTAGATTACTTTTAGTACAAAACTTAAGAGGTTTTTTTTATACCACGTCGGTGGCAAACAAGCTAAGGGCTTACCTGATGGTAAGTTTTTACCGTGGCCTATGGACGCTTGCAACTCCAGGGGTGTTACATGCGCGTTGCCGACCCTTTAAAATTTGTACACTCCTTTTTTGAAGAAGCCCATACTGTAGTCCCTTGGGAAAACCTCGGTAGGGAAGCTCATGGTTAAAGAGAACAATGATAAAGAGAAACCACTCACTAGTTAATATAGAGATTAGATTTCAATAAGGAAATGCTCTGTGTTAACGACGAATTAAAATGTATAGCATTATTGTTAACAACAAATTAAAATGTATAACAGTATTATAAAGAATGTCTAATGTAGGATAAAATAGCTTATAAACTAGTACCTAAGTTGTATAAATAAAAGTTGCATTACGGGTCTCGTATTCATTACTAGGGCATCTGGCATACATTCGCTACTAGGTAAAAGTCGTCCCTGCCTATAGATTATATTAGAAAGGATAGACAAAAGGCATACGACAGCGAATGTGCTCCGAGGGCGGCCTAGACAAGAATGAGCGCTGCCTAAGGAGGCGCCGGTAGTCATATTTATAACCGCGGTGAGGCGGGGGGTATGCGAGAAGAGATTATGCCGCTGGAAAGGCCCAACTCTCGCATATCCTCACCAATCCAAGTAGAATCCTGTAAGAATTAATAAGATGTACTAGATTAGAACAATGTAATATAAGAAATATGTACGTGTAAAAAGATAGAGAGAAATAAATGAGTTTGCGCGGGAAGGGGGGTCAGTGCGGGATGGCGGGGGGAGAGGTGCTTAAATACGGGCGGGTATAAAGCGAGGGCCCGCGCCAAGTAAATTCACTCTACAAGAAGCAGCCGAACAAGAAACACCTCTCCTCGAAAGAAGCCTCCAGCCCTCGCACCGCTCCAGCCTCGCTCAGCAACGTTCTACAGTCACCTGCGTTTGTTCTCACCCCCGCTGAAACCTATACAGTCCACTCCAAAGTAAAGAAAAATAGAAACCCCGTTAGTACGTCACTAACACTCTGAATGTACGATCCATGACGAGCACACATGGTGGAGGGCGGCTTCGCAGACTGTAGTAATATCATGAGTCATAGTGACGTGTGAAAACCAATTTAAAAATGGATAACCGTCACTCTGATATTAAAATATCGGGTAGCGTCCAAGACTCCCTTAAAACATTTTAAATAAGGAACGAAGGGCGTTTCATTTCCCGGGTGAAACTAGCGGTGTCCATTTAGCACCCTGTTGAGGCACTTCATTAATAATTAAAAGGATTCATTAAGCAAACGGCGTGTGCTGTACTTAGCGGGTTCGGCTTGACGGAGTCTCTCTAAAAGTGTTGCGTAAAATGGAACGTTATGGTAGAAATAATTTAGGAGGGTGTTTTCACATTCTTAAGAGGGTTGTTGAATGTTAAAGTGGCAGGTTCTTATTTCGTTAACAGGATCGGGAAATTCAAACAGCCAACTTTACTTTGCTTGCGATATTCAAATAAGAGATGTTAGCATAATTTTGAAACAATAAGCCTTTTTCTTTTGTTGACGCTGAGGGAATGCCTTTACGTCTTTCCCCGGACCTGGGGAAGGCCCAGGGTGTATCTGGGACTCGCCCTTATGAGGGAATACCCACTAAACCACTCTGTAGCGTCAACCCTCACTGCCGTTAAGCCTATCTCAAACCTTTTCACAAGCTTTATATTAACTTGCACTGTTCGTATGTATGTACGTAAGTAGGTAAGTTGTCCGTCAAAATTTGCAATCCATTTTTCAGTCACTTCCCGTTATCCAATTGAGCTGAAATTTTGCAAGCATATGTATATCGCATGACAATGCAATATTGGAGCTGCTCTGATGCTGGAGCTGGAAGGTGGCCATAGGAACTCCGCAAATCGCAATAAAACAACACAACCCCATCGAGTTTGGGCGCGTTAGAATCGTCTCATTGAGTAGTTGATGGTAGTATGCAAAAAAGTACAGTCGGCAATAAAAGCCTGTACCAAAAATTAAATTTTTGACAGAAACTTATTTCTCATATTAGATACTACGATTATCATCATCATCATATCAGCCGAAAGACGTCCACTGCTGGACATAGGCCTCCCCCAAAGAGTGCCACAATGGCCGGTCCTGCGCCACCCGCATCCAATTTTAAATTCAATTAGAAATAACGATCAACCAAATAAAGAGGGTGGTAAATTCCGAAGGCCTGCCTGATGATAAGACTGCGTTAGTCTATTTACGGTTGCGACTCCAGTAGAATCACAAGTGCGTTGTACCCTTAATTTATTTTTTCTACTCGTCAACTTTAATCTTTGAATTAAGATTTCGTACACGAAACTAAGATCACATACTTTTTAATCCTGGAGCTCCACGAGCTCGTCACGGAGCTCGTATGGTTTCATAAGATAACCGCCAGCAGTCATCTTATAAATCCAGGAGCTGTATAAGATAACTGTGAAGACATCAACGCGCAAAATTACTAAGCTGCTGCGCTTCATTTCAGCAGGGAGATTTTCAATAGATACCAAGTTTGTTTAATAAATTATTATTTCCGTTGACTCGTAGAAAAAGTATTGTATACAATAGTTATATAATTTGCTTTTTAAGTCTCGTACCTTAATTAAACTTCGTGGCCTAAACGTGGTACTCGACTTAAAAAGCATCCATTAAATAACGATTGCATAAACTACTATTAAGGATTCGTTCTGCGCCAAAAGTCGGAGAAAAGAACTGGTTCCTTACTCTCAAGCACCTTCCGGAGTTCTGGTTATGACCTTACTCATCTGCAGGAACCCAACGCCACATACCTGCAGAACAAGAAGATTTTTAAGGTTAATATTAATGTTTAAGTTACATTTTTGGCAACTTATATACTTTACAAGGAACTGTTTCATTGCCCGAGTACTTACGGCAGAGCCGCAAGGAAAGGATATGTTTTAACAGTTTTTTGGGGGTGCGATTCTAGTCGCCCCCGGGAATGTCGACAATCGTATCTCGTGTTCTAGCCGGCAGGAATTAAAAGGTGGTTCCGATAAATGAGACTGTATTTTCACTTCTGCAGTTTGTATTAACTAATTATAGTTAGGAAAGTAAACATAACACATTTTTCTGTGACAGTTTGTCAATATCCAACATAAAACATCTGCCGATAAAAAGCTGATATTAAAGTAATATAAAACCGAGGAGCTTTGATGCGCGGCAAAACGCCACAAGTCTATGTTTGTGGTTACTTGTGTTCCACCGTAGCGTTTAAGATACTGATTCGATATTGATAAATCAGAGGGCCTACCGCGAACAGCATTCAAAGTTTTCCCTCTCTGTCGCACTTAAGTACAAACTCGCAAGTCTGACAGAGAAGGAAAACTTCCAATGCTGTTCGCGGTAGGCCCTCAGATGTCAATCGATTCGAAATTTTTCTCCAGGTGACATATACTACGGATTATTCAAATACTTTTCCGTGATTGGGTTAAGTTTTTTGAACGTGTTATTTTATCAAACATATCAAGCATTAGCCTTCTTTGCGTAAAGTTTTCATCCCGCACACGGCACAAAGCCAGATTATGTGACGGAGTCAGTCATTTTAATACCCGTCAAAGGTGCTCGGAATTAGCAATTGGGGCACATCACACATGCCGTCTCGAAGGGCCGGGAACTAGGTCAGCAAGCGGGTTAGCCCGGCGTGAGGGGGGTTAATAGTTTTATGTTTGAGACAGACAGACGTTAAGATGTTGTAATGTGTTGAAAAGCCTGAAGCTTTGTTAAGTAGTAGTAGTACTATAATCACAGTGGAGCAGTGTTAGGTACCTCGTTTCACTAAAGGGCAATCAAAATTGGGACTTACACTTCGCTTAAAAGAACTGATACAAACTATACATTTTCATCTTCGCTCTGTAGTATTAAATAATAAATTAGCCTGCCAGCTATTTTATTTGCGTAGAACTACAAGATTGTTTGACGACCGCTTTAGCCTAGTTGGTAGTGACCCTGCCTACGAAGCAAGAGGTCCTGGGTTCGAATCCCGGTACGGGCATTTATTTGTGTGATGAGCACGAATATTTGTTCCTGAGTCATGGATGTTTTTCTATGTATTTAAGTATTTATTTCTCTATATAAGTATGTATATCGTCGTCTAGTACCCATAGTACAAGCTTTGCTTAGTTTGGGACTAGGTTGATTTGTGTAACATTGTCCGCAAATATTTATTTTTTTATTTTATTGTATTCCATACAGACCTTCAACCCCATTTCACTCCTGGGTAAAAAATATCCTATTTTCATCCCCGGAACTCAAAATATCTCCGTATTTTTCAACTTAATCGATTCAGATTAATTGTGAAATTGTAACCAACAAACATACAGGAAGACGAGACATAGTCATTATAAGGGCGGGTTACACCACCAACTTACGATTACAGACCAAGCAACGTTAAATATGGCGCCGACAGCTGTCATCCCATATAAATTTGTCAAACATTACATTCTATCATATTTTTACTTACACCGCTTACGATTGACAGACGGTTTGGTGCAACCCACCCTAAATGTACAGCATTACCTACCACCTACATCATGAATCACAATACATCGAAGTCTTTTAAATTCGATTGAAAACCAGAGACGTGAGAAACTGCCTGCATGAAATCTCGCTTGTTACTGACCTAGTTTCCTCCTCCGATAGCGGAATTTACATATGCATGAAGAAACGTAATGCCAATACAGTAAGTTTTACTGTAAATATATTAGGCTTCAAAATCGTATTTAAATTATGAAGTTACTAGCTTTTGCCCGCGACTTCGTCCGCGTAGAACTCGTTTATATCGTAGCTCGATACAAACTTTCACCCTCCATTTCCTTTTTAGGGGTAGATTTTCAATATAAAACTATCCTATGTCCTTCCCCGATACTCAAACTATTTTTATCATCATTATCATCATCATCATTTATCAGCCGAAAGACGTCCACTGCTGGACATAGGCCTCCCCCAAAGAGTTCCAAAGTGACCAATCCTGCGCCACCCGCATCCAGCGGACTCCCGCGACCTTTACCAGGTCATCAGTCCACCTTGTGGGGGGCCTACCAACGCCGCGCCTACTAACTACCTCTATACAAAATTCTTTTCACCCCCTTACGAGATGATTTCCGGGATAAAAACTATCCTATGTCCTTTTCCGGAACTCAAACTATCTGTAAACCAAATTTCATCTAAATGGGTCACTCAAATCCAAATTTTAACCCCTTAGGGGAGGATTTTCGGAAAAAAACTATCCTATGTCCTTCCCCAGGACTCCCAAGTATCGCTATACCGTAAATGGATTCCATCCAAATTTTCACCCCCATTTCACCCCCTTAGGGGATGATCTCCGGAATAAAAACTATCATATGTCCTTTCCCAGGACTCAAACTATCTCTTAACCAGATTTCATCTAAATGGGTTCTATCCTAATTTTCACCCCTCATTTCACTCCCTCAGGAGATGATTTTTCAGGATAAAAACTATGAATTGTCCTTCCCTGGGACTCCCACTATGTCTATACCAAATTTCACATTAATGGATTTTATCCAATTTTTCACCCTCTATTTCATCCCTTTAGGGGATGATTATCGGGCTTGAAAATATCCGTTGTCATTCTCCGGGACTCAAGTTAACTCTAAACCAAATTTCATCTAAATGGGTTCCATCCAAATTTTCACCCCTCATTTCACCGTCTTAGATGATTTTCGGGATAATTATACATTGTCCTTCCCCGGAACCCCCACTATCTCTATACCAAATTTCATCCAAATTTTCACCCCCTATTTTATGCCCTTGGGGTATTTTTTCGGGACTAAAGCTATTCGTTGTTCTTCTCCGCGACTCAGGCTATCTCTATATCCTCTGACCTTCCCCCGGACTCAAACTATTTGTATACCAAATTTCATCCAAATCGGTGCAGCGGCTTAAGTAGTTCAATACAAATTTCTACCCCCCATTTCATCCCCTTAGGGGTTGATTTCCGGGATAAAAACTACCCTTTGTCCTTCCCCAGGACTCAAACTATCTCTATACCAAAGGCTATAGCCGTGTTTCTATACAAAATTTGCCTTTCTATCAAATGTTCTAGTTATTTCATTTTTAGATACTCCTTGTAGGCAAAGTTTTTGGCATGAAGTACCAAAGCTAATAATTTGAATTTAATATATGTAGTAGGTCTATAGATGGGCAATTTATGAAATAAAAACTGTAGGTGCCGCACACTGGGCTGAAAATCGGCTTTCATAGACATAGGAATCGAAGTTAACATATTAAAGATTTTTTGCTTGAAATGGCTATAACTTGCCATTATTATGCTAAATTATGATCCTGGCGTGATTTGGCATGATAACTTATGAGTTATAATTTTTTTCCGTAAAAAATGTATGGAGATGGAACGAAAAAACTGGATATCTCGGGAACCGCAAAAAAAACACAAATATCCTTACAGATGGTTATACTAATAATTATTCTTGATTTTTTGACATGCGACATATTTCAGTGGTAGATGCGGTTTTTTTTTTTTAAATCGACGAAATTTTTCATACAATCGGCTTTAATAGACATAGGAATCGAAGTTAACATTTTAAATATTTTTTGCTTGAAATGGCTATAACTTGCCATTATTATGCTAAATTATGATTCTGGCGTGATTTGGCACGAAAACATAGGAGTTATAATTTTTTCCCGAAAAAAATGTATGGAGCTGTAACGAAAAAACTGGATATCTTGGGAACCGTAAAAAAAACACAAATATCCTTACAGCCGGTTATACTTCTAATTATTCCTGATTTTTCGACGTACTACATATTTCAGTGGTATATTCACGGATTTTAAAAAAAAAACGACGGAATTTTTAAATTATTTTTTTTAAACTCCGTCGTCTTACTTTAAAAATAAAAGACAGAAATATGTATATTTCGCCTTTTCAATAAAGGATGGGGCATTGTATATTAAATTTTCAGTGTTTTTTTTTAAGTTAATTTTATTACATAAAAAAAAACAACCATAACATTTAAAAACAAATAATAAATACAATTAAAGTATAAAAATAATAGCATAACCTTACAATATTTTTTAACTTTTAATTTTATTCGATAAAAAAAAACCGTAGCTACCACTGAAATATGTAGTATGTCTAAAAATCAGGAATAATTAGTAGTATAACTAGCTGTTAGAATATTTGTGTTTTTTTTGCGGTTCCCAAGATATCCAGTTTTTTCGTTCCATCTCCATACATTTGTTACAGAAAAAAATTATAACTCATAAGTTTTCGTGCCAAATCACGCCAGGATCATAATTTAGCATAATAATGGCAAGTTATAGCCATTTCAAGCAAAAAATCTTTAAAATGTTAACTTCGATTTCTATGTCTATTAAAGACGATTGTATGAAAAATTTCGTCGATTTTTAAAAAAAAAACCGCACATACTACTGAAATATTTAGTATGTCAAAAAATCAGGAATAATTAGTAGTATAACCAGCTGTAAGGATATTTGTGTTTTTTTTGCGGTTCCCAAGATATCCAGTTTTTTCGTTCCATCTCCATACATTTGTTACAGAAAAAAATTATAACTCATAAGTTTTCGTGCCAAATCACGCCAGGATCATAATTTAGCATAATAATGGCAAGTTATAGCCATTTCAAGCAAAAAATCTTTAAAATGTTAACATCGATTTCTATGTCTATGAAAGCCGATTTTCAGCCCAGTGTGTGCCGCTACACCAGAACACCAAAAAAAAAATATATAGTTTCCATTATTTTGACATATATTTGTACTAAAGTTTCAGGCAATATTTTTTGTAGTGATGGGTTTTATTATGTAGTATGTTTACCAAAAAATCAAATTAATCGCAAAGGTAGAATTCAAGATATAAATTAAAAAGTGAAAAAAAACAAACCGCCATATTACGAAAACTGACAAGTGTAGATGGCTCTTCTTTGGGGAACAGACCTTTGCCTACAAGGAGTATCTAAAAATTAAATTACTAGAACATTTGACAGAAAGACAAATTTTGTATAGAAACACGGCTATAGCCTTTCATCTTAATCGGTTCAGCCGTTTTCACGTGATGCGCAGTCACATAAACAGACAAACAGATAAACAGACAAACAGATAAACAGATAAACAGATAAACAGATAAACAGATAAACTGATAAACAGATAAACAGATAAACATATAAACAGATAAACAGATAAACATATAAACAGATAAACAGATAAACAGATAAACAGATAAACAGACAAACAGATAAACAGATAAACAGACAAACAGATAAAAATTCTAAAAACTGTTGGAACGTGTTCTGCTATAGATTTTAAGTATCCCTAGCCTTTTTTTTTCGAATATCTTCCATGTACAGACTTTCGACCCTCTTCAGCTTTATTATATGTATAGATAAAACTTCTAATCGGCGGCGTTCCATCCATAGTGTTTCGACTTTAAGCTGGTACGAAATTGAAACTAACAACTTTATGTAAATTATATTTTAAAGAGTAGTTTCGTTATTTTTGTCTGCATGTGGTGGTAAAATTAGTAATAAAATATGTTATCAATGAATGCACCATGAAGAAGCATCGGAAATAGGTAGGTACTTATGTGGATTAAGAAATCTATATACGATTTTTTTTTTATTATGTGATGGGAGCTGGATTGGTTGTATGGTTGTTGTTGCCCACAGTTAGAATGTTTGAACGAGACTACTAATGGGGCTCCAGGCGATATTACGTCAAAAATAAAAATTATAAAATTTCTAAACACCAAAATTTCATAAGTCCTTGCAAATAACTTATCCCTTTCCAATATCAGTACAGCCAAAAATCCACTAACCAAGAACAATCACCAGGGCTGTGCCAAGCGCTTTAATTAAAAATTTAATCGGTTTTGCCCCCGAATATTCCAATATTCGCTCTTATGAAGCTATTTTCAAGCCGCATGGGTCGATCGGCTGAATTCTGCAGCAAATATGAATATGACCTATTCCAATTATTAGTTCAAGTCACGTGCATGACTTGGGTTTCTGACATCGCCTTGAGTTCTTGGTGGCTCTTGGTTATTCAAGTTCTGACAAAAACGTTGACACGGTAGAGATCTCTCGTCGTCTATAGATACAGACGAGAGAGAGGTCGCTATCGTGTCAACGTTTTTGTCAGAACTTTAATAATCATTCCAGAGCCCATCCAAATTATTTGCAAAAAAATATCACTGACTTAAAACTTGACGTAAAATTAGAGCCATTTATAATGCGACAGCAACGTTACTTAGAGATAGACATACAATTGTCAATTAAAAATATATTTATTAAAGATAAATAATATCATGGCACCGAATTGTAGTTTATTTTATTTTATTTAACCATTATTGCACACAAGAAGAACTTATAGTACAAAAGGCGAACTTAATGCTATGAAGGATTCTCTACCAGTCAACCTTAAGGCAAAGCAGATAAATTGTGGGCGGTGCAACATTATACACGAAGTCTATTTAATACAAAATGCTATACAATACTTTAAAATAATGTAATACAATAATTGTATTGTAAATGGATATTGATCCATTTTGGAAATATATCTTTATGTTAAGTAAGTCCAGTTACTGAACCAGTGAGCTTCATCTAAGGCTTTGTCGACGCTAGCCATCAGGTGAGACTTTGCCATCAGAAAAAAGAAGAAGCATCTGATAACATTTTAATTTTAATAGAATACCGTAATAAATGTGTCAAGTAAACGGGAAGTTGTTATCGCTTCGCCTAAGAAAAATACACTTAAGTAAAGTAAACACGATTTTCTTTCAACTGCAAACAAGCGTGGGACGTTTAAACCGAAGTGGCGGCGGATATTAGGTTGGTATCGACAACCCTAAGTGGATTTCCGACGGAGTCTTCAAGGAGACTAGAGATGTCAAACTGAACGCACTTCGTCCACTTTTCAACATTGAGGCGAGGATAAATTGTGTTAATCTAGAGCATAGCGAAGGATTTTAAAAATATAATTCAGGGTGTTTGGTGGAGTTCGAAATGTAAGTATGTTTTGTAAAGTCTAGTTTAAAAATAACTAGTTTATATACTCATAAGTAAATATTTCCCATTACTTTTATGCCAATGGATTAAGAGCAATGGGACATATGAGTAAGTTGTAGGTATGTACCCTTATTTTTACACTTGACTGTACACTTGTGTAGTAGTTTTAGTTTATATACACTCAAGAGCAAACGAATTTCCATACAAAGTGTACACTTTTTTTGCTCTTGAGTGTACCTACACACACACACATAAATTTACCTTTGTGAATCTCGACACACTCGGAACGGTGAGGATAAGTGAGGCTAAGCAACGTCAGCCATGGTTGGTTCTAGGATGGTTAAACGTTTTCGGTGGTTACTCTTTGTGTCATGTCATGTCAGCCTTAACACCATCAAAATCAATCGCCATCGTCACAAAGAAATAGGAAATCATCGACACGAGAACAGCAATACATGGGAACTAGAGTTGAATGCTTCCATTGGCTACGATGTCCTAAAACTGTTTGCCGCCATCGACGTATTCAAAATATTGTACAGTATAATATCTATTGCTACTATACACTACACAACAGCAATACATGGGAACTAGAGTTGCATGCTTCCATTGGCTACGATGTCCTAAAACTGTTTGCCGCCATCGACGTATTCAAAATATTGTACAGTATAATATCTACTGCTACTATACACTACACAACAGCAATACATGGGAACTAGAGTTGCATGCTTCCATTGGCTACGATGTCCTAAAACTGTTTGCCGCCATCGACGTATTCAAAATATTGTACAGTATAATATCTACTGCTACTATACACTACACAACAGCAATACATGGGAACTAGAGTTGCATGCTTCCATTGGCTACGATGTCCTAAAACTGTTTGCCGCCATCGACGTATTCAAAATATTGTATAGTATAATATCTACTGCTAATATACAATATAAAAGAGCATCGTCATATTCCAGCGAATTCCTATCTTCCAAACACCCACGCAATCCCTAATTGCGAACCCACAGCGAATTCACGGAAACGCTTTTAAATACGGAACGCTTTTTTATTCCTCGAATTTCTTTTTTATTCTTTCTAAATTCTTTTTATTCTTCGAAATCCTTTTATCTTTTTAAAAGGTGTGCGGTGAGTGAGTTCTCGGGAACTGGGAACCGATTCAGGGGCAAAGATAATCTCCGGATTATCCCGCTTTAGTTTTATTGTTGTTACGAGTGTATTTCAATAAATTCCAGTCCAGTGTTAAAGAGATCATCCTGACACTTTCAGCCAAAATGTATCTGAATGTGTTGAATGCTTTGAATGATAGCTCAAGTCGACTAAAATGGTTTGAACACTTTGAACTACTTATACATGTTTATATGTAGTTAAGTAAGAAACGCAAACATGGTAGGTATATTAAAAAACATTTTACATTCACGTAGCAAAATTTTAGGTTTTTCACCCCTGAGAGGTCGTCATTAAGTAAAGAGAGGCAGGCAACTGTTGGTGAGCGCAGAGCGGCAAATTATTGCGTCTGCAGGGGTCGGCAACTGCTGCATAAACTTGCAAATTATTGTAACAGCCCCGACGTTTATGTCGCTTTTGTACCGAATATTATGTTAAGTGTTGAACTGTACATTTGGCTCGTTAAGTACAAAAGAGCACTAACCGAAGCAGAATATACGTTTAATTTTGAATCTTACAATACAATTCAGAAAAGAGTCATTATTACAAATACAATACAAATACAAATTATTTATTTCGGACTATAAAATCCATAGTGTTAGTGTTTACAAACTTAGAGCTATGGTTAGTGTATTATAATTATGCTAAACTAAAATTAAAGACGCCTGGGCACCGGTATTACAGGCGCGTGCAGTTGCACATGACGCTGGAGCAGTGGCGAGTCCCAGCGGTGGGCTAGCATGCTCAGGATACTATTTGGGCTGCCACGACTGCGATTGAGGAGAGACGCACATCGTTTCCTCATTATTGTCCTCAAATAAAGGATCAAAGTTGTACTTTTCTTCCCTAATTCTTCTATTCAGATAACAGTAATTGCCATCAAATGAGGAATTAAAATTTTCGTCATAGAAGGTGTGAAAAATTATTTCCTTATTGGGCTTAGACACTTGAATGCCTCGTTACGCTCAAGATTCTCTATTCTCGCTCAGAGTTGTTCAACCTCTTAATGCGTTTTAGTTAATAACAAGGAATATTGAAAACTAGTACTATCGCCAACACAGTTAACTGATCATCCGTGCACTTTATGTGCATTGTAATAAGGTTCAATATAAATTCAGGATGGTCGGTTAACTATGTTGTCGTTTGTAAATGATAATTTGCTCCTAATGGAGTAGCAACTAACTGCAATATATGTACATGGAAGTTTTTATAAAATCAGGGTAGAAAATTATAATTTTACTACTAAATGCATTTTTGCATAAACACTGCTTCATTATCCCTTGCATACATACGGATAATATAAGGTAAACAAACGTCCTATACGTACGTTGTACTAGTATATGATAAAAATATTTTTTTTCTAAAGTAAATACAAGATGATCATTAAAACATCAACTAAATTAAATTAAAACTAAGTTAAATCTAAAAAAGCGGCCAAGTGCGAGTCGGACTCGCACATGAATGGTTCCGTGAAATAAATTGCGATTTACGATTTATGACGTATTAAAAAAAAACTACTTACTAGATCTCGTTCAAACCAATTTTCGGTGGAAGTTTGCATGGTAATGTACATCATATATTGACTGTGACGTGAAAACGGCTGATCCGATTTAAATGAAATTGGATATAGAGATAGTTCGAGTCCTGGGAAAGGACTTAGGATAATTTTTATCCCGGAAATCATGTGGGGTGAAATGGGGGGTGAACATTTGTACGCGAACCGATTTAGATGAAATTTGGTATAGAGATAGTTTGAGTTTTCCCTAAGGGGTTGAAATGGGGGGTGAAAGTTTGTATGGAGCTACGAGATAAACAGAAGCTAGTAGTTATATAATTACAAACATTCAATAATAAAATTAAGATTAAAATCAATAAATGTAAAATATTAGAATAAAAATAAAAATAACAAACAGCACATAACGTTAACTTATTCTAATATGCCTCGAAATTGGCCTCGAACAGCAAAGCAGCTGCAATGGGCAGTCCAGCCTGTCGGTTAAAAATCCTCTTAGTCCGAATGTAACCCATATAGATTCGACATAAAGTGCCATTACCTAGTGCAACGTCGATTACCTTACATGAAAGTATTCATAAAATGAGGGTTGAATATTATAATTTTACTACTTAATATGCATTTTCGCATAAACACTACTTCATTATGCCCCGCATAAATACGGATAATATATGTTAATAACTATAATTAACACAACAAAGAAGATTTTATCTTGTAACGTGCTCATTAAACCAGCATTGCATGTAAATGACATATAAATCATAGTGCTGAGCTGCGGGAGTCTTACTAAGTAACTGAGATAGGTACTAAATAGTAACGCAGCTCCCAACTTGAGAAGAAATGTAAGAAAAAAATCCGGCCAAGTGCGAGTCGGACTCGCGCACGAAGGGTTCCCCGTACCATTATCAATAAAAATATTTATTTTATTTTGTTTTTAGTATTTGTTGTTATAGCGGCAACAGAAATACATAATCTGTGAAAATTTCAACTCTCTAGCTATCACGTTTCTTGAGATACAGCCTGGTGACAGACAGACGGACGGACGGACGGACGGACAGTGAAGTCTTAGTAATAGGGTCCCGTTTTACTCTTTGAGTACGGAACCCTAAAAACGGCAAAAAAATCACGTTTGTTGTATGGGAGCGACCCTTAAAAAAATATTTTATTTTGTTTTTAGTATTTGTTGTTATAGGGGCAAGATAAATACATAATCTGTGAAAATTTCAACTCTCTAGCTATCACGGTTCTTGAGATACAGCCTGGTGACAGATTATCTATAAAAACGGCAAAAAAATCACGTTTTTTGTATGGGAGCCCCCCTTAAAAAAATATTTTATTTTGTTTTTAGTATTTGTGGTTATAGCGGCAACAGAAATACATAATCTGTGAAAATTTCAACGCTCTAGCTATCACGGTTCTTGAGATACAGCCTGGTGACAGACAGGCGGACGGACGGACGGACAGCGAAGTCTTAGTAGTAGGGTCCCGTTTTACACTTTGAGTAAGTACGGAACCCTAAAAACTAGTTACTGGGCTGTTGCAGTGACTAGTTTTTTTGGTACATTTTTAAAAAGGGCGACTTCTTACTGATATAACTTCTGTCTGATTCGATTCAATTACTTCTATCAGATAAGATAAATATAAGATAAGATAAAATTTATTGGTAACATTATAGAAGCACAGCAGATGAGTACCCGTAACGTTCGAGCACAATATAAACATAAGCTACATTTAATAAACCTGCAGCTAAATTAGCACTTACCTCCAAGAATTGCTTTATGATGTGCATCACAATTTATAATAAGATACCTGATAGTTTTAAGTGTAACAAGCTAAACTTATTTAAAAATCTTGTTAAGAAAATGCTTATGTATAAATGTTATTATAATATCAATGACTTTTTGAATGATTCCTTTTAATTGTATTATTAATTATTTCTTGACATTTAATTTATTTTGATATGTGTAATTAGATGTATGTACACCTGAAAAGGTAGGATGTGGTGAGCCCACCAGATCTACCTGCAACTGTAACTGCAAATTGTACACATTTCCCACGTACATAATAAAATTTCATTTAATTTCAAATAGTAACGGAATGGACGTAACGGAACGAATACTTCGCAGATTAAAACACGTGTTTGATATACTGTTTTTAACAATTGCAATAGTATTTTACTGAAATAATAGTAAATGATAATGACAGATTAAGATAATTGAGTTTTATTAGCAGAAAAATTATAGGAACCTTCGTAATCTCGTAACGGAACCAGGACACTAGTTTTTGGGTCCACCACTCGACGCACCGTTCGCGCGCGATTTCTAGCCACTACTGACAGTTTGTAAACAAAATGAATGATGTTACGTAACGGTATGTGATGCTATACCCTGTATATTTAACAGTGTTAGCAAAGCGTTCTTTCTGTTGCACTTTTGTATGAAAAATGAAAGGGACAAGAAACTGCCAGTGGGCGTCAACAATCGCACGTCGATGGCGGGCTCGGCTTACATGCCGCTTGTTAGAATATTCGTAATATTTCTCGTGATTTTTGTTTGTAGTTAGAGGCACCTCAAATAATTAACTTATTGATAACATGACATTGTCATGTCATGTTTATTCATCTATAAATCATAATCACCCATGCACAATTCTCCTCAATGCGTCTTTAGTGAAGTTTTGCTAATAACAGATTTCCTTGTCTTTGCCTTCTTAGGCGATTTAAGGATTCCACTTGTCTGCTTTTCCTTCACAATTCTGTACACAGATACCCAGTGAATGCCTAATGATGAAGCAATTGTTTTTGCAATCTCATTGTGTGAAGCGTGTGGAGTCTCCTTTAAAAAAAATCGTAGGTTAAAGTTTTGTACCATTGTCTTCTCTTGTGACGAGAAATGCCTTAAACGCCTTTTTTTCGTCACATTTGGCGGGTTTTCCATATTTTAACAAAAATTGTCCAAAAACAAGCCGAGTCACAGAAGAAGCAGAAAACAGTTCGATAAACAAGCCGAGTCATAGGTTAAATAGGAAACAGTCCAACAAACGAGCCGAGTCACAGGTTAAATGGGAAACAGTCTAATAAACGAGCCAGGTAAAAATTTGTAACCATCCGCACTTGAAAGCGTCCGCACCGTACGAGCGACAGATGTTGACAAAATTTTGACAGGCATGTAAACCTACCTTGTGCCTGTGCATCGTCCTTATCGCTGACCAATTACGTGCATTTTCTGTTTTCTAGTACTAACTCTGTTAAATAGACAAGGTATAGATGAAAATAAACACCTAATTTGGTAATAAAAATACCTCGTTTCCACAAAATCACCGTAACGGAATGTGGACATGTCCACTTTTCCAAAATCACTGGACAAGATTAATTTTAGTTTATTACGTAAAAAATACTTTAGCGAGATAAATATAAGAAAAATATATTGATTTAAGAAAATTCATATTTTCCACTATTAGAAACAAGTATTTCCAGGCACAATATACAAGTCCTAATACTTCGAATCGATACTTGAAGTTGGCTTTCCGCAGGTGGGCAGGCAAAAATCGAGGGTCGGCAGCCAGAAATGTATGCTAAATGATAGGTTTTTGGGTTTTTACACGATTTAGATATATTATTGACGTTTTATAATCGCTACAAGTACAATTTTTCAAAGTGGTTCGTATTTGTAGGGTGTCAAAGGCACTGGACACGCCATGCCCATTTCCCTTTCTGTCACACTTATCGAGATTTGTATGCTATACCGTCTCGTTCGCACGTGGTATTATAATTCCCATAGCTTGTCCTGAGTATTAAATATTGGCCAGGCACTAAGGTCCAGCTTTCCCTCGGCGTTGGAAGCTCAGATGGTCGCTTTCGTAAAACAGGTGCCTACGCAAAATCTTGGTATTAGATTTCGAAGCGGATCCCGGGCTCTTTTAGGGTTGTACCGGGAAAAACGCTAGGAGGCTTATGAGACAATCGAGACAATAGGAACGTAAAACAAATTTTAATTTTATAATTACCAGACACAGAATAAATAATAGTACTTTCGTACATAAGGTCCACTGTCCAACAAAACCGATGTTCAACAGCTAGGAACCTCGGATCATTCTTCCGCATGCAGAGATGCTCTTTCGCCTTGTTAGGGTCGTCACGTTTGTTTCGAAAGCGTTCCGTGGCTTCGCCGAAGGGCAGGGCGTAGAAAACCGTGGGGTTTCAGACTGTAGCCCGGGCGGTTCCTGGGAGTCCGTCATACCCGTCCTGGTTCCCCAGCCAAGCGAGGCTTGTAAAAAGCGTATCCTCACGAAAAAAATACACAACGCTGGCCGAGGTACAGTGAGTGTCACTGGCCGCGTTCGGGCAGTTACAACTCGGAGGTGCGCGAGACATTAACATGTTTGAATTTCACCAGACCCGCGGGTAATACAGAAGGAGGCTGCGGAGCGGGCTCGCGAGAACGATCCTCTCGCGGATCCGCTTCGCCAGCGACGGACTGCGGGCAGAGCCAGGCGCTATGCGCATCTGTTACCTCCGCCGTAGTGGAACCATGCAGGGAGTCGGGGTCCCTGTAAGTAAAGGTTCCACAGGACTGGAGCTGATGCCATGAAATGTCTGTGGCCTGCTACTGTGGGCCGCCCGCCGGGACGTACGCAGTTGAATGCCAAGAGCGATCCTGCGACGTCCCCCTTTTTTTCTTTTTTTTATATTCTCAAAAAACAACTTAATGGTAAGTACATATTTTCTTGTGCTTCGCCAAACTGAGGCCAGTTTGTCGGCGAATGTGCGCTCCTTTCTAAAAGTTAAACAATGTTGTGTTATACCTCCCTACTTACTAAATTACTTAATTTACTAACACTGAACTCTGTCACACGACACACTCAGCCGACCATTTGTGAACCTGCCTTTACAAGGCGGCGCTGGAACTCGTTGGTGGTTTTAGACGGTAGTCCAGCTTCGGTTAGTCCGTCATACCCGTTCTGCCTCCCCGAACAGGACGGGATGCGTAAAGGCATTTCCCCAAAGTTAAAAAAAAAGGCCCTCGGGTAATCATATGTTTTCACTATAGCTAGGCCAGAAATGTATGAGCACATTTTCAGACAGGAAGCCTGTAATTTAGCCTTTAATATGGCCACCGCAAATTAAGTGGGAATTACTCCCATTTGATGACCGCCAGTAATGAAGGATGGCTTAATAAGCGTTCGCGGCTTTGAAAAGTCAATTTATATGTAAATTTCGAATTCCACTTAATGCCGAAAAATAACCCTTTACGGGTGTGACGTGCCATTTAACGAGTTGTATTGGATTGGTATAGTATACTAATATTTTATTTAATTATATTAATTCTAAAGTGCGGCCAGCATCGAGCACGAATATTTTCGAACATTGATACGTCACAATCATATTCATGCCATCGCCATCTCATACAGACATTATGTACAGTCAACCAATTTGATTCCTATGCCATCAGAGAACCTTGCCGTTGTAAACGCTATGTCAAAACGGGTTACTAGGATTATTGCGTCGCTAATGTAGCAGTTAAAATGACAGGGTTCTACGGTGGCCTAGGTATCAAATTGGTTGACCGTACCTATATCACTGCTACTTAGGTACAGTATAGTGTACCTATGTATTTCCACAGAATAAATGATAGGTACCTAGTACTTAATCATGGTGGATGGAGTTTGAATAAAATTATAAGTTACCAAGTAACTACCCACGAGGCTTTGTCGGTGAATTACAGATACTTACTTAAGTAACCCAGATGGAGCCGCGAGATTAAAAATAGCATTTGTCCATCCTGAAGGTCCGTTAATTATAATATATCCTACTGGTGCTAGAGTTTTTGAATTCGGATCAATAGTTCCGAAAATTACTTATTAGAAGGAAGAAAGAAGAAGAAGACATTTATTTACTACACAAAAGACACACAGAGACAAAGGGAGTAGGCATAAATACATTACAATTTAACACATATTGTGTGTGTCTTCGCGGCAGTGAATAGGTCGCTGTCTCAGCATTATGCCGAGGTGTCAGACAGACACCTACAGCGCTGATTTTCAGACAGCACCGTACGTGACCCACGGAACGCAACACAACATAAGACCATTGACAAACACATAATTATTGTATACACATAATAAATAATAAATGTAATAAATTTGTAAAATATGTACCAGTAGCCAAATGGGATAGAAAGAAAAACACAAAGCAAAAAACGCGACACGGTTGGGATAGGAAATTGCTGGATGGGTTAGGATTGGGTTTGGGATTTCTGGAGCGTCAACAAATAGCCCTTAAGCTGACGCTTAAAGGTATACTTGCTAGACGCTCCTTGAATAGGTGGAGGGAGATCATTCCAACACTATCACACACAATACCACAGAATTTCCCTGCTTATAATATGTATAAGAGATTTATTTTTGCGCGACTACAGCTAGCCTGCAATAAACGCAAAATTGCTCTATGGAAACTGTACCCTACCCTCGTTCCCTGTGGACTATTAGTTCTGCGGACAGCTGCATAAGTGCGTGTCGAGCATCATTAGTCCTGTGGTTTATCCGGTCGGATAAAAGCTATCGATGTACCGCTATGGTACTGATATGATATATGATAGATATTCATGCATTATGACTTTATATAGACAGACCAGAATATTGTAGGATTGTAAATGACGACGCTGTCCTGTCATTAACTGGGTAGTCGGAACAAATGAGCAGTTCCAATGTCAAGGCTCCTCTACACAATGGGCCATCATGGCCCATCATACAGGACATAACTTTGTGTTAGAGGGAGAAAGACATACTTACATCGCATTCTAACGCATATCTGCGTCCCTGTCCCGAGCCATGATGTTATCATGGTGTCTTTAGTTTTGGTTTGATTTTAGTCAAACGGCGCGATGATTTCTACTCATCAAAGCCACTCTATAGCCACCGTAAAAGGTATAGCGTCCGAATTATTATAATAATGATGGGCACTATTAGTATTATAAAATTAGGGAGGGCTTCGTTATCTATACCTACTTACTAACGGATAAATAAGTACTTTGTTTATCTCGTGGTACAACATCGTTTATAAATGTTATTTGTAATTAATAATGGAAACTATAGGTCTAGAGTTAAGAGAAAAATTGTAACAATGCTTTGTGTATGACCGTTTGTTTCATATTTCAATAAATAAATAAATTCTGGAACCCCTCATCTTTCAAATTCTTACGCCAGACGGACCTCGGATTGACATAGGTTATATTATATTTTATCCTGCGACTGTTATTTGTAAGAGGCGCGGGCACCTTGTCTCTAAACCACTAATGTTTTCATGCAATCAACTAATCATAGGCTGTCACAGAGCATTCACCTGCGAAACAGGTGGTTTGCGTGTTCAACCGTTATACCTGCGATATGCATGGAATAATTTGCTGGTATTTATGCATTGACACACTACTCTGAATAGGGCGTCGATTCCATTTTATTGTATAGCGCTGGCTCGCTCTGACGCATTGTTTAGTTGAGCATGCGTGGGAGCGAGCATGTAAAGCAATTGAAATCAAATCGGTCGTATCGTATGCCTAGAATTGACATATAGATAAATACTGGCAAAATAATCCGAAACAACTCTTTTACATTGCAAGTCTAATCAGTTGGAAATTTCAAATGCCGTTTTGTAATTACCACTTTTATATCATTCCAATCCCGCATGATTTTCCGTTCGCTGGATTTACACACGCTTGGTTAAATTCTGACGCAAGAGGAACACCATAAACCTAGACGAGTCTACATTTATGTAACACTAGCTGTTGCCCGCGACTTCGTCCGCGTAGAACTTATACTTAGAAAATATAATGCAAACCAACTTCTACTTACCATCTTACCCAAGTAACAAGGTGACGTCGAATTCACGTCATTTTAACGTTAAACTCGCAACGATGACGTCTTAATTCATTATCGACGTCATATATGTCGTTATTCTGCGACGTATAATTCACGACAGTAACTAGACGTCACTGATGACGACATTAATCATGTAAAACTAGATCAATTATGTCGGATATTCAACGACAGTCACATGACGTTACTGATGACGACATTAATCACGTCAAACTAGATCAATTCTGTCGGATATTCGACGACAGTCGAAAGACGTTACCGATGACGACATTAATCACGTAAAACTAGATCAATTCTGTCGGATATTCGACGACAGTTGAATGACGTTACCAATGACGACATTAATCACGTAAAACTAGATCAATTCTGTCGGATATTTGACGACAGTCGAATGACGTTACCGATGACGACATTCATCACGTAAAACTAGATCAAATTCTGTCGGATATTTGACGACCGTTGAATGACATTAATGATGACGACATTAATCACGTAAAACTTCTGACGGATATTCGACGACAGTCAAATGACATAAATGATCACGACATTATTCACGTAAAAGTAGATTAACTCTGTCGGATATTTGACGACAGTCGAAAGACGTTACCGATGACGACATTAATCACGTATAACTAGATCAAATTCTGCCGATTATTCGACGACAGTTAAATGACACTAATGGTGATGACATTAATCACGTAAAGCTAGATCAATTCTGACGGATATTCGATGACAGTCGAATGACATTAATGATGACGACATTAATCACGTAAAACTACATCAATTATGCCGGATATTTGACGACAGTCAAAAGACGTTACCGATGACGACATTAATCACGTAAAACTAGATGAATTCTGTCGGATATTCGACGACAGTCGAATGACGTTTCCGATGACGACATTAATCACGTAAAACTAGATCAATTCTGCCGGATATTCGACGACAAACATTTCATGCCAATTCATAAGTCAGGAAATTCTGTATTTGTCTGTCTCATTCAATCATTTTTAGTTATTATTACTCCAAGTGCTCAGGATACATATTTTAATAAAAATAAAATCCAATAAATTACCACGGATATGACGTTCAACTATGTGACGATTTTTGCAAAATGCAACGTATTTTTAAATAACGAAAATACTATATACCTAGTAAAGGTAAATGCAATGCAATAAATTAATATGTAATATGGTAAATTGCACACAGATAAAATACTAACTTAAATTAGAATATATTACATTTTCAATGATAAAACACAGCATGTTAGATCGGTATTTTTATGATAAATAATAAGTTACTATAATTATTCGTTTAAATAATTCAAAAAATGTTTTGCGAATTCGAAATTGTTGAAACTGAACTCGAGTTTAATAACACTTCTCTATTCTATTGATTTGAATGTTACGTGAAAATACTTTTTTGATTGTTTTTAGATTTTTTAGTCGATAATACTTCATTTTATTTTATAACATACGGTTTTTTCTTATCTACGTCATCTAATGAGAATATTTGTGACGGTTTTTGGGAAAACGTCCCACTTCTTCGATATGGAGTTAAGAGTAGTTTCTAAATACTACAGATCATACGCTATATTTTGGTGAAAGATTCATGTCTCTAGGTGCTATAGTTATTTTTAAAAAGTTGCAGAAGTGAAAAAGCGACAATTGAGAAAACGTTGGTTAAAGTTTGGGATGGCAGAAAACACACTTCTACTTTGAAGTTATGGAGTGGTTGGTATTAAATGAATAGGCATACTTTAGGGATTTTAAATAAGTTAAAATCATGTATGTAACCTTAGTATTTTGAATGTTATGGAGGCTTGAACATAAAAACAGGACGAAAATATTTAAATCCTGAATATGGGTTTATTTCTATATTCTATTATACGGCACGCAGATTTATCATTAAAGTTGTATTTATAAATGGTTTCCCATGCTAAAAAAGACTTAAATAATTCTGTGGATCCTTTTATTTAGTTATTATGTCAAAAAGTTAATAACAAATGATTTGAAGAGTGCCATGCATAAAAATTAAAATACATGTGTCTCTTAATATATAACATGAGATAACTTTAAAAACATACTTATGAAGCATAGAAAGTATGTAAAATATCAAATTATAAGTACTCTTTGCGTGTATAAAGTTTAGTGATTTTATATAGGGAGCGTCCCACTTGGTCGGTTTACTAAACTTTAGTGCTTCTTCATTGAAAGTGTTTGTGTTTGGTATATTTTTCAGTTTTATGTATGAGATAATGGTTTGTTATTGTTAATCTAAGAGTCTTTGATACTAACGTCGTTTGTTTAAACTTTTTTAACGTAATTGAACGAAATTTCTTTTCGACTCAAGTTCAGTGACCCACTTTGACGGTTTAGTGGATCATACGCTAAAAAAATACTACAAGTATAAAATCATAATTTATAAACATAGGTGAAATTTGCTGAACCAAAAACAGTATAATTACAAACCAAAAATGGTGTACGTATTGAACCTATGAGATGAAGCAAACGGATCGAACTCATCGCAACGTATTTTAAAAATGCTCTTATAACTTTCTTTCACATTTAAATGACACCGAAAATCATAGAAATCATTGAGCGAAAATTTTCTCGTGTTTAATTCATGCTGACGTGACAAAGCCAATTTTCAATTTTAAAAATATACTCAGTTATAATGGGAGAGTTATATTTGCAAAATTGAACTTACTTTTTTATTAAATCATTTACAAATGGCCAGTTCTGAAAAATTGATATTATAATAAAGAAAAAAAAGTCTGTGAGCTTGTAGCTTTCTAAAATGTAAGTTTAAGTTTGTATGTAATGACAATGACTTGGTAACGGGTAATCTCAGAACACCTTATCCGTTGGTAGTTTACATGGTAATGTCCATCATATATTTTTTTCAGTTTTATCATTCTCTTATTTTAGAAGTTACAGGGGGGGGGGGACACATTTTACCACTTTGGAAGTGTCTCTTGTGCAAACTATTCAGTTTAGAAAAAAATTATGTTAGAAACCTCCATATCATTTTTGAAGACCTATCCATAAATACCCCACACGTATGGGTTTGATTAAAAATATTTTTTTGAGTTTCAGTTCTGAGTATGGGGACCCCTAAAACTTAATGTTTTTTTCGATTTTTGTATGAAAATCTTAATGCGGTTCACATAATACATCTACTTACCAAGTTTCAACAGTATAGCTCTTATAGTTTCGGAAAAAAGTGGCTGTGACATACGGACGGACAGACAGACAGACGGACGGACATGACGAATCTATAAGGGTTCCGTTTTTTGCCATTTGGCTACGGAACCCTAAAAAATAGTGATTTAGATATTTTAAGTTCAGTTGTAGAATTAAACAGGACTATTCAAATGTAATTGGTTATTGTAATATTAATAAGCAAATGATATTTTACTCCAATTTAAACCTTTTTTTCAGAAGCAATAACGGACTTCATAACTTTCACATCTTGTAAAGCAATCGCATTCTTAAATGGTGTAGTGATTTGGCGACACTCGATTCCGACAAAAGAAATATGATCCATAAAAAAAACAAACTTAATTTTACAGTCAAATCTAGGATTACTTAAATTAAATTAGACCTTATCACTATGGAGATACGAAGGTGGTCGAATTGGAATATGTTGCATAAGACGGCAAGGAGTGCCGGGCCTTTGACGTCGCCGCGTGAGATTGTTTTATACAAATTTAATTATGGTATTGTATTGGTCATATTTGATGAAGGAATAGGGTCTAAATTAGACATATGCAACTGATTTCAGACGTGAGATTGGGGGAGAGTAGGGGAGCGTTCTTAGGCCCAGAGCCCCTCGGCCTATTTGGCCGTCGGACGTGCGCTACTTAAAACATACATAGATTTTGCCAACGTTATTGATTAATTCTTAATTTGTAAAGATTGTATTAAATTTGTAACTGCATTATATTTTAATAAATTATCCTTCAAAATAATAGTTCCCTCCCGGAATATATAATATTAGATGTAGGAATGTGAACTGCAATGCCATTACAGCCGCATATTTTTGCCATTTTGACTTAATTTTTCACAATGTCGAGTAGAAAACTTAAAACGCGAGAGCGCACGTCTTCGCCAGCTTCTGTTCATAATAAAAGTAGACTGGAAGTGACGATGGAAGCGATCCTGAACCGCCTCGCGACGCTAGAGCAGCGTGTCGCCACTCCTGCCAGTGTGACATCGTTCGCGACCGGTGCCTTCAGCGCGGACTTGGACAGCGCAGGCAGTGCAGCCCCGCCAGAGCCTGCTGGACTGGCCAGTACACCTCTGCCGGAGCCTGCTGGGCCAGTCAGCGGTACCCCATTCGTTGCTGGCAGCACCGAGGTCCACCTCGCCACCGAGACACCACTGACGGCGTCAACGGACGTCACGGAGCGTCTCATCGACGCGTTGAGGACCATGAATCCGGTGAGATCTACCCATTATTATGTGTCTGATTTTGATCCCAGTAATCATGACGTTGATGCGTGGTGTGACGAAGTGGATCGCGCCCGCTCGCAAAACCAGTGGGACGATAAAGAGTGCCAGCTCGTGTGGGATTATCATTAAAAGGTGAGGCACGCTCCTGGTTGCGCGAGTGGACGAGTGACAACCGTAATTGGTCGAATTTCAAATCAGCACTTAGATCGCTCTGTCCGCGCCGCATTGACGTTGCAAATATACTTTTTGATGTGATGTTGCAAGATTCTGATAAGTACTCCACATATGCGGAATATGCGAGAAGATCTTTGTTATGGTTACGTAACGTAAAGGGGTTGAGCAGTGAACTTACTATGTGATATAATTGTACGTGGCATAACAGACCCTCAAGTACGAGCGGCCGCTACAAACGCTAAGTTGACACCTGAAAAAATCGTGGAGTTCTTATCGAGTTATGCGAAACCACGTCGTTCAAGTGCGGGCGCACCTAATAATAACATTGAGTTGCGTGCAAGCCGGCACGCCTATGATCCATCGTCCAAGAGAAATCATAAGCGTGCTATCCAAAATACAGACATACACGTAATTTGTTTTAAATTGTAAACAATCGGGACATAAAATGAAAAAATTGGCCCAAACTTAACACGTTTGGGGCAATTTTTTCAATTTGCCCCAAACGTGTTAAGGCTGAGAGTAGTAACGCGGACGCGAATAAAAACAAGTCTGTGCCTAATCCTGAGTCAACAAATAGGTTTGTATCAAAAATTGTGTGTTACGTTACGTAATAGTGACGATAAATGTTTTGCTAAAGAACGATCAGAAATGAGAAATTAAGCTAATTTTAACTTTTGTCGCGAAACAGCTTGCAACAACACAAAAACTGATATTGTGACAGCTGTAATATGTTAATGACCTTGCTGAGCATATCTCTTGTCGAACGTACCCTAGTGTTCAAATATTACGCGGTTTAGGTGGAGTAGAATTGCGATCAGATCGTTTTGTAACTTTGCCCGTAGAGTTCAGTGATGTAACCTTAGAGGTAGACCTTCATGTTGTGCCGCACAATTATCTTAGTGTGCCAGTTCTTATCGGTACGGATGTATTAAATATAGAAGGTGTCACATATATTCGAACAAGCGATTCTCAACGACTAGTCCTAGAAACAGTCCTAACGTCAACAATGTGACACATTGTAAGCCGACTACGCAACTCAGCTCAATAAGTAGACCCCGCTATCGGAGGTGCAAAATGGTAGCTGTCAAGTTTTAGGGATGGGTAAAAATTATTTTGTAATACTAGCTATATGTCGATAATTATAGCTATACGTCAATAATTTTCCTTTACCATAATGAGAGTCTAAGACTTTAATTAAACTTGTTACTTTTATAAAACAGGGCTTTATAATTACAAAATTGTCTGTTCAATATTTTTCATTTTTATAAATAAAAATCTTCAATCTTTCATCATTACTAAGAAATTATCGTTATTTTCAAAGTACGAACCATTCATAAATTAATTAAAAATTAAATAATTAATAAATCCCTCTTTTATTTCCACCAAAAGGGCTAATCGTATTCTTAATGAACAATCAGTTTTTTTTAGATTCTCTGCAGTAATCTAGTGCAGCCACGATGAATATATTCAACAATAAACCTTCTATTGAAAAGGTTTCTCTCAAGACACTCAAGAGCGTTCATGCACTGCCCTGCAACTCGAAACATTACAAAAGTAAAATTGCAACCATAGTATCTTTGTTGTACTGATAATGGTATATATTTCTGATGACGGTAAGGCCTAGTCAGGCATCGGTATAGTGTTTTAATTCCCGAGTAAGGCCTCATGAGGCATCGGTATAGTGTCTTAATCCCCGAGTAAGGCCTCATAAAAATAAAAAAATAAAAAAATAAAATTCGTTTATTTAAAAGAAACAAAATACAACATACGTTAACCCATGGTCCCACACTAGGCTAAGCATGTATCGTGGTGACCGTTTGAAAAATATTAACAGTAAAAGTTTGTTCGGGTAGGTAATCTCTATTTCTTATTATAAAACAAATGGCAATGTGTGCTTGTATATGCGTGTGTGTGTGTGTGTGTGTGTGTGTGTGTGTGTGTTTGAGTGTGTGCGCGCTACCAACTTATAAATAAATAAATGCTAAGCTAAACAACATTTTTGATGATTTGTTCAGTTTCAAGATAATTAAGGCTGTTTAACCAGACGAATAATTTACGCTTGGCTTCTGGAAGGGATGCATTTTTAATATCACATAGTTTGTTATATAGGTATGGATGAAAATAACTAGGAAAGCGTTTAAAGAAAGACGTGTTACAGTGCGGCATTGAAATCTTGTACACCCTTTTGCGCAGTAGCTGTGGATATATTTCCAAAGAAATGGTCTTACGATGAACCAAAAGGACGACTCTCAGATACATTAACTGCCTAACAGTGAGAACGGTCCATTCTTTATATAGTGTTGTAGTGGAGAATAACCGAGGCTTCCTGAGCATGACTTTTAAGATGAGTCGTTGTGTTCTTTCTAAACTTATAAGGTGCGAGCTGGCGGCACCACCCCAAACCGTAATGCAATAAAATAATATTGGTTGGCAAATTGAAATGTACACTAATTTTAAGATGTCTTTATCAGCGGAATTTCTAAGTAATTTTACTACATATACCAGTTTTCTAATCCTAGAGGATACAGATTCTATATGAGCCTTGAAGTTCAGTTTTTCATCAAGTAAAATTCCTAGGTATTTAATCGAGCGACAGTTAGTTATGGAATCATCAGTCCTTGAGTTACTTAATGCTGCGTTTGAGGCTATTACAAGATCTGGGGAGTCTCATGAGGCATCGGTATAACGTTCATTCTCGAGTAAGGTCACGTGTGGCATCGATGCAGCGCCGGATCTAGAATTTTTTCGAGGCGGGGCAATAACTATAAAATGCCGCCCCCGTCTGCATATATTTTTTATATTTTATTATTTCTTTTATTATTATCATAATTTCTTAACCATAAGATGCCCACTGATAGACACAGGCCTAACGTAACGGAAATAACGCTACAACGACCGGTCTAGCGTTGCTCTTTCTGTGTTAAGCCTATGTTTTTTTACGAATATGTATTGTAAGACGTAATATATACAGTGTGAGTCTTTATAATGTGCACATAGCAAAATGGGAGAAACTACGCCCAATTTTATGGTCGCAAAAAGTTTTTTTGGACACGAAACAAAAACAAATATGATCATTAATAACAGGCTAAAGCACTTAAATAATATTTGTCGAAAAAAATCACGCTCCCAATTTATTATTACGAGGTTTTTCATAAAGTTATGACTGAGATACAACTTTTGTTATCAAAATATGTTTGTTTTCAATAGATCTATCATAATCTACCACTTTTACGAGTGCCCGTACACCTAAAAAAACCACCAAGTACGAGTCTGACTCGCGCACCGAGGGTTACGTACAAACTTTCATACACCATACCCGTCATGTCAGGACCCAATTCAATCTTGAACAATCTTAAACAGGTCATAGTAGAAGTTACCGTTCCTTCTGCATTTTGGTACTAACAACTTACAACCTAGCAGTGGCGGAGCGTCCATTCAAGCCGATTCCCACTGGCTTGCCTAAAATTTATTTCTATATATAGTTGTATACTCTTTCATATCTTTTTTTGCATCGGGTTGCCCTTCGAAAATTTTCAAGCGCCGCCACAGCAACCTAGTAGGAAATAGGAATGTATGTTTATCAGCGATAGCTTTTTATCACGCGTACCGATTTCGATTATTTATTTTTTTATTTGAAAGAAGTGACTTTAACGATGATCTGATAGGAATTTGAAGACATAAAATTTCATAAAAAAGTAAGTAGGTAAATTACAAATGTAATTAAGAAATTATTTTTGATAAATAAAAAAAATAAGCTAGATAGAGATATCATTTTATTTTTCCTGTATTATTTATGTTACTCTTAATCATATGTAATTATTTCAGAATACTAGACTTTGATTTTTTAATCCCCCTCATATTCGTCATTTAAACAGAAAATAAAAATGTATATTATATTTTTTCATTTTCCATACACGTGTCTTAACCCTTTTAACAGTTGTTCCAAATTTCAAATTGAGATATTTAACGTTGTGACAGACGGACGGACAGACGGACAGAGTCGCACCGTAAGGGTTCCTATTTTACCTTTAGTTTTGGTACGGAGCCCTAAAAATATTTTTACGCAATGCCTTTTATTCACATTGTTTATGGGCCGCCATAGTTTCCCTTTAAATTATTTTAGTAAACACATTTGATAACGAAATGAAAACCAGCGAGCATTCTTTTAGGTAAGTTCAATTGAAATACATTGACTCGTAGATCCACAAAATTAAATAACTGAATTATTTTTAAATTCATTTATAAATTACCGAGAAATTGCTTGGATCTTATTAAAGTATCTATATACCTAGTAAGTTACTAGGTAATATAACAATTTTCTTGTGCTTTTTAAGTAAAAAGCACAAGAAAATTGTTAAAATACTTACCTAGTAGGGTATATAATTCGTGAGTAGGAGGGATTGGTGAGTTGTTTTTTGACACAAACACTTTTTTTTATTTTATACTTTTGTAGATCGACAATAACTATGTAAGTAAATTGAATGACACACAAATTGAATGTTAAAAACAAAACACGGCCGCGGAGAGTTATCGACGAAGGAGTTCTGTTACCAAATATAACTTCATCCCTTTCGCATGCAGGCTAACCGTCTTTAAATGTGAACTTTCTCTCGTGACGCCATAAAATAAAACAATAGTCTCCCAAAACAATAGCGAATAGCCCAGAATCTGGGCCCCAGATGTGCTATCACCGCGCTCCGTAGTCCGAGCGAGCGGTTAATCCCGTCCCATCTCCTTGGCTGATATTCTTTTAGCGCTCATGCGCATCATCACCTGACTCGTGTTCAAAGTTGCGTTGATGATGAGTGATGGTGTGATGAGATGTGTATTTGTCTGCCGAAGATCGAATTTGCCGCCCTCTGAATTTGGCGCCCGGGGCATGGGCCCCGGCTTGCCCCCCCTAGATCCGGCGCTGCATCGATGTAGTTTCTTGTACGAGAGAAAAAATATTGAGTAATAATTAAGTCGTTTGTTTGACTGAAAGTGCCAGTAACAAAAGTATCACGTGAAAATATAATGAAAGCGCATAAGAGCATGTAAAAAAAAAGAAAAAGAAAATCAGTTGCTGAACCGTGATCCTGGTGTTCACGTTAAGTGCAATATTGTATTTATATATCATTGTTTGGTCCGCAGGTGACGATACCCGTAACCAAGACCAAGAACCAACATCCGAGCCGCAATCAGGACAACAGGAGAGCATCGAGGACGCTGCTCTGTCAGGAGAGGCCGTGTAAGCATGAAACTGCTGACCGTGCTGACTACGACGCGACGATGACATCACTACCTCACCTGCCCTGGGACCCCGCACACCCTTCCTCGGGAAGCAAGGACCTACTGGTCGATCACGTAACGCATTGTACGAACGTCGGGTAGGTCTAAATGTCACTTTTTATATGGAAAATTGACAATTAAATTGTACCGACGCGCGTTCGGGGCGTTACGTGGTTACCCCTCAGACCTCGGCCTATTTGGCCGTCAGACGTGCGCTACTTAACACATACATAGATTTTGCCAACGTTATTGATTAATTCTTAATTTGTAAAGATTGTATTAAATTTGTAACTGCATTGATCTATATTTTAATAAATTCTCCTTCAAAATAATAGTTTCCTCCCGGAATATATAATAATACTGTTGCTGATTCTGTTTGTATGTTAAAGGACGAGACTATTATTACAATTGTAAGTATTGTCATAGATGGCGATGATTCAATGCTGTATGGCCATGATTATGCAAATAATGAGTATTTTTATACGGATCCTTGTCCTTCTAAATATTTGGATATAGTTTTAGTTAGCGAAATATCAGATCTGGGGGCACGGCAGTGCCCCCGCCAAGTCGAGCATCATTTTATACTCATAGCCATGCAAGCATTCTCTGATGTTTTGAATAAATGTATAGTCATTCCATTTTGTGATAAATATGTAGCATTATACCGTTGCGCTAGCATGTAGAAAAAGTTGACGTTAGGGACTAGTCGTCCAACCCCACATGTACGTTTAAGGCACCGATATGGGCTTTATCTCACCGGGGTGTCGCAGGCATATAGTATAATCCGCTGTTTTACAAAACAGCGCTGTTTTGTAATACGGCGGATTGAATACCGCTGAATGACAATCCCACTAATCGTCAACCCGCCGTGTTACAAAACAACGCTGCACTGCTATCACGCAAGACGGCCCGCGAGCTCTCGATTTTTCTGGCACTAAGTACCTCTCTTTCTTAGTTTTCTAATAAGAGAGACAGGAATAGTGCGAGAAAAATCGAGAGAGCTCGCGCGCCGTCTTGTGATAGCCGTGCATTTTTTTTAAAACATCTAGTTGTCATGTAATTTACAAAACAGCGCTGTTTTGTAAAACAGCACGGCTATCACATTGCGCCATGGTAGCGCAACCAAGCGGACACCAGCGGGCGTAGCATGGTTGCCATTTTAACACTTATCGCTGTAGTTAAGACGTCTGTCACGTTCTGACCAGTACGCGAGTGCCAGAGTGACAGATGTCTTATCAACAACGATAAGGTGATAAAATGACAACCATGCTACGCTCGCTGGTGAGATACCCTCCATTGATAGAACTGTATAATACATTTTGTTGGTGGCCGGTGGTTGTGCCGCCATGGTGTCCCGGTGACACATAGCCATATCTGTTAAAAGTTTCAAAGACAATGGCGACTGTACTATTCGGCTAGCCGCATGGGGTTGAGGGTCAGCATTAATACACTAGAGTAAGGAAATTCTCACCTGAAATCGCATATGTCTGGTCGTACACTGCATTATGGGGCCTTAGTCTGACAGAAGTAGAGCATTAATGGAAATCGTAAAGATAAAAAAAAATTGTTGTTTTTTTTAAGTGTAAGGTAGGTAGGTACACTATAAATTTCCTTTAAAAACGCTAAGAAATGTTAATTGAAAATCGAATGGACGTGTACTGTACCTAAACGAGAATTTTGTCATTATGATGTGGAATAAATCAATATTCGTTTAATATTTTTTTTTTTATGTCTGACTATATACTTCAGTAAACACGTCCAGCGACGTTGTTTTTGGTGCAACTATTGGAAGCAATATCGCCCCGACAAGCAAAGAAAAGGTTCAAGTTGGAACCCGACCGCAGACAGCAGCAGCAGACGACGTGTCGCAGCAACACTACCGGTTTATATGTTTCAAAGACCATTCGTAGCTAGCGACACGTCCCCGGACGTCGCCTTCATATAATTACATAGAAACCGATAGTGTCACTACGACACGTCGTCTGCGGTCGGGTTCCAACTTTTACCTTTACATTGCTTGTCTGGGCGATATTGATTCCAATAGTTGCGCCAAAAACAACGTCGCTGGACGTGTTTACTGACGTATATAATACGTCAGATAGTCGACGTAACTCCTTTCCTTTAACGGACGTTAATGTAACGTTACAGTAACGTATATGAGACGCCAGTGGTCACGTCTAGTCGACGTCGCACCGTCCCCTTAACTGACGTTAATGTATCGTTACAGTAACGTCAAATAACGTATCAGATACGTCAGTGGGCACGTCTACTTGACGTCATTTACTCCCGTAAACCAACGTTAATGTAACGTAAATTAACGTGATATATCACGTCCAATAACGTGATATTAACGTGAATTATGACGTACTTTCCCACACAATACTCACGTGTTAATGACGTCGGATATCACGTCAGATGACGTGATATTTAACGTGAGTTATGACGTACTTTCTCACAGAATACTAACGTGATAATGACGTTGAATATCACGTCAGATGATGAGATATTTAACGTGAGTTATGACGTACTTTTCTACAGAATACTAGCGAAAAAAATCACGTCAAATATGACGTTGGACGACGTGATATTCAACGTGTTATTACTCGTCAAATGTTGTGACACTCTCACGTTGATTTAACGTTAAAAAATCACGTTAATTAACGTCATATTTAACGTTAGTGGGCCAAACATACTCACGTAAAATTAACGTCGCAGTAACGCCAAAAATGACGTGACAGTTAACATCATTTTTGCCGTCGAATTTTGTGACATCCTCACGTGAATTCTTCGTCCAATATGACTTCAAAAAGACGTGATATTTTACGTCCCTTGCTACTTGGGTAAGGGATGATTTCCGAGGCAAAAACTATTCTATATCATTCGAAGGGTCTCAAATTATCTCTATACCAAATTTCATCTAGGTACATGGATTTTATCCAAACTTTCACCCCCTATTTCATACCCTTAGAGAATGATTTTCGGGATAAAAACTATCTAATGTCATTATTCGGGACTCAAACGACCTTTATACCAAATTTCATCTAAACGGGATTCATCCAAATTTTCACCCCCATTTCACCCCCTTAGGGAGTGATTTCCGGAATTACAACTATCCTATGTCCTTTCCCAGGACTCAAGCTATCTCTTTACCAAATTGTATTAAAATGGGTTCTATCCGAATTTTCACCCCTAATTTCACCCCCTTAGGGGATGATTTCTGAAGTAAAAACTATCCCATGTCCTTTCCCAGGACTCAACCTATATCTACACCAAATTTCATCAAAATAGATTACATCCAAATTTTCACCCCCCCCCCCCCCCCCCCCCCCTTCACCCCCTTAGGGGATAATTTCCGGGATAAAACCTATTAGCTCCATACAAATTTCCACCCCCAATTTCAGCCCCTCAGATATAAAAACTACCCTTTGTCCTTCCCCGGAGCTCAAACTATCTGTATACCAAATTTCATCTAAATCGGTTCAGCGGTTTAGGCGTGAAGAGGTAACAGACAGACAAACACACTTTCGCATTTATAATATTAATATGGAAGTATGGATTATTAGTATGGATAGTATGGGTTCTTTCCGCTTGTCTTCCAAATAGAGGTGTAGCTGTAGACTCACTTCAAAAGAAAGAAGAAACGAAAAACTCATTCAAATATCTCAAAAAATTACGAAGCTACAACCGTTTTAATGTCGCTTGTTAGAGTGAGAAAACGATCAGGGACCGTGACGTCACGATCCTCGAGCTTCATAGTAAAAAACAATCGTTTCATTATAAAGGTGCGTTTTGCGGAAAAGAGACGCATGCAAACCCCCTCTTCAAACTTTATACACTTATAATTTACTGATTACCTATACGAGTATAGCCTCTTGCGTTGTTTTTTTTCGAGATAATATAACATTATGATTACTATGTTTAGTGTCTACATCCCTATTTTCGATAAGATAAGATAAAATAAGATTTCTTTATTGTCAGAACTGTGTACATTTAGTGGTTTTGGGTAAAATAAAGTCCAACAGCTTGCCCATTTCGGACGTACAATATTAAACTTAAAGCTAGTCAAATATACTAAAACAATAACAACAATAGTATTTCCAAATAATTTTAACCATATTCACACATAAAATATTAATTTAGATCTATCCGATATCCGTATTTTCTTTTAAACCACGAACTTCGGAATTCGAAAATATTCGGGTATCTCTATCTCTATCGCACTAACAAATGACAGGAATGCAGATTTACGAACTTCGAGTTTCAGTTTTCGTGGTTTGGCTGAATACGCAAAGAGCGCGCGCGCGTGCCATTCAAAAAAACCAAGTTTATATTGTTCGAATTTGTTGTTACATTTTGTAGAAATTACGCCTTAATTCGACATTTGCGCATATAAGTTCGCATATCAAAATCGATTAATTTTATATTTGCTTTTGGTACCTATGTGTCTCGTCAATGTATATCGTAGACGGGATTAAAATTATTAATAGGCGAAAGAAAGGCAAAGAAATTCCGCCATTTTGTCCGTAGTATTTCTTTTTAGTCTGTGATTTTGACGTTTCTTTTAGCTGACAGATGTGGCGGCGATATACTTTAAGAATAATAAATGAAAAATTAAATGAAGTATACCACTTTAAGAATAATAAATGAAAAATAAATGAAGTCGTATATTACGGAAAATAAATTAATTGTCGCAGTCGAATAAAAACTATTCTAAGTTGCAGCTGGAATAATAATGTACCTATATAAAATGTTTCATATTTTTCCGTCCATGGGATGCTGAGAACATTCGTACTACAGAAAGCTTAGTTTCAAACTGGCTGATTCTTTTTTTAATTTAGAGATTTATTATAAGTGGAGATAAATAGATAGAAGATAATGAAACTCCCATTCAAATATCTCAAAAAATTATGAAGCTACATCCGTTTTAATGTCGCTTGTTAGAGTGAGAAAACGATGAGGGACTGTGACGTCAATATACTCGAGCGTCATAGTAAAAACCAATCGTTTCATATGAAGGTGCGTTTTGCGGAAAAGGGACAGAACATACCCCCTCTTAAAACTTTGGACTCTTATAACTTAATCATTACCTATATAACCTCTTGCTTTGTTTTTTTCTCCATTTGACTATATTTATTTTAAATTCTTTTTCGAGAAAATACATTATGATTATTTACCATATTTTCGATTCCTGAGCTATAACCACGAACTTCGGAATTCGAAAATATTCGGGTATCTCTATCTCTATCGCACTAACCATACTCGAGTGACAGGGATGAAAATATATGAACATTGAGTATCGGTTTTCGTGGTAGCGCCGCAGGTACTTTGGCTGAATGCGCCGAGCGCGTGCCATTGTCATTCAAAAAAAACAAATTCGTGTTAATTATATTGTTCAAATTTGTTGATTTCATTTATTGAAATTACGACATAAAACGACATTTGCGCATATAAGTTCTCATATCAGAATCGAATATTTTTTTATGGTTTATATTTTAGCATTTGTCTCGTAAAGGTCTATCGTAGACGGGATTTAAATTATTAATAAGTGAAAGGCAAAGCAATTCCGCCATTTTGACGAAAATTTGACGGTTCTTATAGCTGACAGTTGGAGCAGCGTTTGATTTCAATAAAAATAAATGAAAAATTAAATGAAGTCGTATATTTCGGAAAATTAATTAACTGTCGCAGTCGGATAAAAACTATCCTAAGTTGCAGCTAGAATAATAATGTACCTATATAAAATGTTTCATATTTTTCCGTTCATGGGATGCTGAGAACATTCGAACCGCGCAAAGCTTAGTTTCAAACTGGCTGATTCTTTTTTTAATTTAGAGATTTATTATAAGTGGAGATTAGAATAATCTAGCGATAATACCTAATAGTCACGGGATTTCCAGGAACACTATTTTGACATGTAAACCAATTAATAGTGTTGTGCTTGAAAGGTAATGAAATGAATCATCGAAATAAGTAAAACTAGTACAATAATTGTATTGGATATCCTAGACTAGATAAACGAAGAAACGTCGTATACGAATTTGTCCGTTAAAATTGGAATGTTATAGGAATCATTAAAATATGCCAAAAATGCTTTCAGTCATTGAGCTGGCATGATCGTGTTTATGTCGGACATAAAACACTCGTCCCTTTCTAGCTCGTTTGTCGATGCGAGATGGACAAATGACGAAGGCTGCAAATTCAAAAAAAACGGCCAATTGCAAGTCGGACTCGCACATGAAGGGTTCCGTTAAATAAATTGCTTTTTACCATTTATGACGTATTAAAAAAAACTACTTACTAGATCTCGTTCAAACTAATTTTCGTTGGAAGTTTGCATGGTAATATACATCATATTACCATGCATGTTTATTTATTATTATTATGTATCTCCTGTTTAAATTCACGGGACAAAGCCCGGTCCTTTGGAAGGCGTGCGTGGGGATATAGATCCAACACGTAGAGGCCCTTTGGAGACGAAGTTTAATGTAATGTATTATTATTATTATTATTATATATTTTTTTTAGTTTTATCATTCTCTTATTTTAGAAGTAACAGGGCCCCCACACACATTTTACCACTTTGGAAGTGTCTCTCGCGCAAACTCTCAAACCTCAATATCATTTTTGAAGACCTATCCATAAATACCCCACACGTATGGGTTTGATGATTTTTTTTTTATTAAGTTTCAGTTCTGAGTATGGGGACCCCTAAAACTTAATGTTTTTTTTCGATTTATGTGTGAAATTCTTAATGCGGTTCACAGAATACATCTACTTACCAAGTTTCAACAGTACAGCTCCTATAGTTTCGGAAAAAAGTGGCTGTGACATACGGACGGACGGACAGACAGACAGACAGACAGACATGACGAATCTATAAGGGTTCCGTTTTTTGCCATTTGGCTACGGAACCCTAAAAAGGCCCTCGAGGCATTGTACCGAGGATGCTGGCGGCATTTCCTCGCTGACTACTTAGTATATTAAAATTAAAGTTCGTTTATTTCAAGTACCAGGACTCATCTATATTCTATGTATATACATATAATAAAGCTGAAAAGGGTCGAAAGTCTGTACATGAAACATATTTGAAAAAAAGTTGACTGGGGATACATAGAATCGAGAACTGAATACGTTCCAACAAGCTCAAAAGGTACTACGCAATCGAAGACAAGACGTCAAAAGTTCTTATTCCCTTTTAATAAAGACGTCTTCGTTTGCGTAGCTACTTTTGATGCTTACTGTACGCAAAAAAATTAGGCTCAGTCGTAAAGAATTGCCAAAATATACTCATGTTTTGTTAGCTATTCAGTTTAGTGTCACTGACGCGAGATATAAGTTGGATAATTAATCGTGTGTCAGCATTATTAATTAAAATCTGTCTTGTCACTGTGATTTTCCACTCTGTGAATAAAGGATGATTCACGCTAGAACGGGCCGTGTCCGGCCCGGGCCGTTTTCTCAGAAAAACGACGGCGTTTTTGCGCGGCCGAGCTATACCCAAGCCCGGCCGAGCCACGTCCGGGCCGTACCTACACCGAGGCGCTTCCGAGCCTCGCCCGTGGCTCGGCCGGGCTTAGGTATGGCTCGGCCGCGAAAAAACGCCGTCGTTTTTCTGAGAAAACGGCCCGGGCCGGACACGGCCCGTTCTAGCGTGAATCATCCTTTACCCGTGGAACTTTACTGGGCTTGTATTCACTATGCTTACTGACTAGCCTACGTCGAGCCAGTGTAAGTCTGACCTGCGATTGCGCGTAGTTGGTATTAGTACTCAGTGTCTGGTATACCAGATTGTGGTGAAATGAGTTGTGACTTACTGTGAGTCGCAAAACTGAAGTGTACACTTCAGTCCAATTAAAAAGGGTGACTTACTGAAAAAGTTGACGGTTGTAAGTACATGTGTAACGTGTGCATGAGAGCACAATAAGTTGACTGATTACGCTCGTTTTCTTTTTCACTTGTTTTCCCTTTGTTTTTAGGGTACCTCAAAAGGAAAAAACGGAACCCTTATAGGATCACTTTGTTGTCCATCTGTCTGTCTATCTGTCTGCCAATACCCTTTATCTCGGGAACGCGTGGAGGTACCGAGTTGAAATTAAAACCATATACTGACGTCTACAGCCCCTTGAAACTCTGAAAAAAAAACAAGTTTCTAAGTTAACGTAAAAAAAAGTCTACAGCCCCTTGAAGCTCTGAAAAAAACAAATTTCTGAGTTAACGTAAAAAAAAGATAGGGAATCAAAATTCATAGGCTACACTCCGTTGACCTAGATTCTAGGTCAACGGTAAGTAGCCTATAAATTGTGTAGGTCCTAGAACATTGAAATTTGGCAAGTAAACAGCAAGTTTAGTTTGGCTTATTCTACAAGTACCTACAGGGAAAAATCTGTTAACTATACATTAGTAATTTTGTACGGAACCCTCGGTGGGCGAGTCCAACTCGCACTTGTTTAACATTATTCTTAGGGCACCACAAAACGCGAATATCTGACGCGCCCCGACGGCTACAAGATGAATTGGGTCAGATATTTTTTAGCGCTTCGTCCTGTCAGAGATTTGTGCTGAAGGCTAACACAACTTTCAGCCAAGTCGCGTCGCATGTGACTCAACTCTTGTCTCACTTGCACTGTACCAATTAGAGAGAGGAGGATAGATTTTCTCGTCTGGTGGGAGTAAAACAGCAATTCTTTGGAGGTAACAGAATCTATATACAATACTGTCTGTATTAGCGGTTGTTTTAAGTAGGGTTAAAATCAGTTTCCCTAATAGGCATGTGGGTAATATTGAAAAGGTTAGGAACCTACCCGGGTCACGTAGAATTAAAGGAGCCACATACAATTATTCAAAGTGAATGAGAGGCGACCCGTATCTTTTCATCCATTCACTTGTCCTCCCACTCAACGGCGTTTTTCAAATGATAAAGATAAACAAGCATTATAAAAACAGATAAACAGCACTCAGCGATCGGCCTGCTTCCAATTTTCTACGTCACATCCCCCTTTGTTGATCCACGAATACGGGCATTATTAAATTCTGCTTAACACATCTCATTAAAACTTTGACATCTCCGAGCACCGTACACCAAATTGAAATTGGAGTCATTCAGTCGTGTCATTCGTTCATTCATGGCTTTATTTGAAAGGATTCGATGTTTTGGTTGAATGTTGAAAGGTTCATTCATTCATTGCAGTCACTGTTGTGGAACAAGCATGTTGCTAAGCCGAACCGCGTATGTGAACGGCAAACTTATGCTGATATGCTCCATTGACAATAGGATGTCCCTTTACCTCGTTTGGAATTGCGGGGGACAAACGAAACGGTGGGAAGGGAACAGAAATCGTACCTACTTATAGATTGAAGATGGTAAATTGGTAAATATAGGGGTACAACCGGGTAAACAAATCCGAACGGGAGTTGCGACCGGGAACAACCGAAAGCATATTTTTTCCGAATTTCATAATTGCGAAAACCATGTCCCTCTGAAGGACTTTTTGATTTTTCAGTACCGTAAAATGTGGCTATTTGGGACAATTTTTTGACTAAAACATCAGTAAGTCCATGTTTTATGTGTTTATCAAATATGTAATATTTTTAATAGATAAAACGCATAATGCTCCACCATTCTATATACTGCACGTGTCTTAATTGTTAATACAGAATGAGTAATAATTTTTTAAAGAGGTGTTCTAAATAACCTCGTATTTGGGGCTTTATGGGAATCGACGGGTTTCGAACTGGTTTTGGCTGAATTTTGAGGCTTTTGTTATTTAAAACATAACTAGTGATATTTAAGACGCTTTAGGAACGACCGCCGAAGGTAAGGAGTAACCATATTTTCAGAAAAAAAACGGGAGAAAAAAAATCACAAAGTTGTACTAACAAAGTCAAGTTTTATTAAAATCTTTTTTTACCTGTAGCACACTTTTAAGGACCCGTAGTTACATTTATATTAACCCAAAATGTGCTCTTTTATATAAACATAAAATAAACGTCCTTGAAGACAGTAAATCAAGTATATATATGTAAAAAAAAATACTTCTAAGTCAACTTTAGATAGAATATGTTTCTTTGTTATTTCCTTAAGTACCTATAAAATGTTTATAGAAAAATTACTTAACTGTATTTGGTAAATCTACATATTACTTAAATAACAACAGGCATAATTAGCAGTATCAAAAACAGTCGTAATTTAAATTATGTTTCTCGCCAGCTTTTGCCAAAGACGGAGCTGCTACGTCGGCCATAGCATTAGCCAATGCTTCTTGGGTATAGGTATGACGTGTAGGGTTGATTTTTTTTCCCTTCCGACAATTGTGGTACGTACAGTTGTACTCTCGCACCATTGCACTGTTGAAAAAAAAAGATGGTCAACCTACCTTTACAGTAAGGGGGATATTTAGACATAGACATAGACATAGAAAAACTTTATTTAACATCACATTTTATACAAAAGGAACAGTGTACAAATTAGACTTAGGAATAGACAAACACACTTAAACAATATCGTACGAGGCATTTACATTTTGCGATGCCAAAAAGGGGCTAGACTCAGCATACTGTTGCAGTGAGTACCTACTGAGTACCTACACTGCAACGCTGATTTTCAGTCAGACCCTTACATATAATAAGTTTTAATTCTAATTAATATTGTCGGAAGGGAATGAATATCTTATTGGAATGTGAGTAATGTTGTGTATATTTTAAATTATGTAAAGACTGTGGTTTGGTTGTACTTGTATAAATATGTATGTTAAGTAAGCAAGTATATAAAAAATATGAAATAAAATAATAAACAATTTGAAATGACACGTATATAGTAAGCATCAAAGATACGAGGCCAAGACTCGACCGCCCAAGGGTAGAGTTTTTTGTATCTGGAGGAGGTGTCGTTTTAATTTTAATTTAAAACTGCTCAGACAATTAATATTTTTGAGAGGTGGAGGTATATTATTCCAACACTTGGTTGCTGTGTACTTAAAACTACCCCGAAAAGCGGTGGTGTGGTGATGAGGAATTATGAAATTTTGGCTGATTGATCTAAGGCCATACACTGTGGAACTATTTTTACGCCAAGTGACCTTTTTAAACAAATACTCGGGTACTGAAGTTTTTAAGATGCCGAACAGCAAGAATGACAAGTGAAGCTCTCTTCGAAATGCCATTTTGAGGATGCCTGCCGAATTTAAGTAGGGAGTCACATGTGTTCGAGGAGGAATTCCGAAGCAGTACCGCGCACATGCGTTTTGTACTCGTTGCACAATGCGATCAGTGCGTGCTAACAGTCGTGGACCGTATACAACATCGGCATAATTGAACCTCGAGAGAACCAAGGAATCGCATAGCTTGATGCGTAAATCTACGCTGATGAACTCTCGGATTCGGTAAAGTATCTTTAGTCTATAAAATGAGGTTCTGGCAACTTCCGATATGTAACTCTCAAAACGCAGAGCCTCATCCATTATGATGCCTAAATTACGCGACTCTGATATACGCTCCACCTGATCGCCCATTACAGAAACAACTGGATTATGACTATCTATCAGTTTTATTTGATTTTTAGATCCGAACAACATATATTTGGTTTTACTAGGATTTAATACTAGGCAATTTGACTCTGACCAAGCTGTAATATTTTCTAGATCTTTATTTAAATTAGCAACAGCTTGACTAGTATCAGAGGGATAACATGAGACATAAACTTGTATATCGTCGGCATACAAGTGGAAATGACAATGTTTTATTACATCACGGACATCTGCAGTATACATAATAAAAATGAGTGGGCCCAAAATGGAGCCCTGCGGCACTCCTCTGGATACTGCAGATGGTTTAGACTTTATATATAAACCATTGTCATCCTGCAGCTGGACAACTTGAGTGCGGTCACTCAGATAGCTTGAAAACCACGCAATTGCATCTGTCTCAAAGCCGTAGTAACTCATTTTAGACAACAGTAATTTTGTGTTTATGGCATCAAAAGCGCGAGAGAAGTCAAGCAGTGCCATTAAGGTACCCTGACCCATGTCTTGAGCAGACAGTATATTGTCAACTACATCGAGGAGGGCTGTCGTTGTGCTATGTGACTTGCGGAAACCGGATTGCAAAGCAGGAAGGACTTTATTTTTTTCAAGAAAAGCTGATAACTGTGTGTGCACAACACGTTCGAGTATTTTTGATATACAAGGGAGAATGCTTATAGGTCGTAAGTCTTTAAAACCCGTGATGTTTTTTTTTTTAGGGAGTGGAGTAACCATTGCCAGCTTCCAGGCATCAGGAAATATTGAGGATGTAATTGACTTATTAACAATTGCAGTAATTGCGCCAAGAGAATGAGGAAGAGTAAGAAGAAGCATGTCTAAGGAGATACCATCACCGCCCAGAGCAGCAGACTTTAGTGATTTAATTATTTTAAGGACAGAGTTTTGACCTATTGGTTCTAATTTAAACGATGCAGCATGGAAGCGGTTATTTTCAAAATGAGTGTGGTACGGTTGTGGAGCTGAAAGATTACCTGCAATTTCAAGAAAATGTGAGTTAATAATGTCTGGGTCACGCAAGTGTGCAGGTATTTCCGAATTGTGCGGGTTTTGTGTTATTTTGACAGTACGCTTAAGATTGTTCCAAAGAGCTCGAGAATTGTTCGCGTTGCGGTTGATATGTTGATTGAAGTATGCTCGTGTTTCGTGATACAATGCTTTCTTGACATAACTCTTTAGGTCATTATAGTATTTCTTGTGCTCGTCGGAACCAGTTGCTTTGAACCTGTTGTGAGCCTCATCACGCAGACGCATCATTTCTTTAATAGTGTAAGTTATCCAAGGATAATTCCTTTCTTTGATAGTGACCTGTTTCTGAGGTGCATATATGTCAAATAATGTTAAAACTATGCGATTAAACGTATTGACCATGTCATTTACAGTTGATAGTGATGCTATATTTTCCCATTGGATAATTTCGGTTGATTGATTAAATTGGGTCAAGTTAATCTCTTTTAGTGGCCTAAACAATACCTTTTTCGACACTGGTTTAAAACGTTTTATTTTTAACTCGCATGACAGCAATGCATGATGACCAAGAGTAGGAATGTAGTCTACTAGAGTATTTTGAAATACAATGTTACTACAAATCAAATCTATTAGTGTACTACTGTGGTTCGTAAAGTGGGTGGGCTCATTAACGTGTTGTTTTAGATCAAAATAAGTTAAAAAAGAGTTAAACTTGATGGTATTGATATCAGTATGTAATAAGTTAATATTGAAATCCCCCATTAACAGAATATGGTCGTAATTAGAAAAGGAGGAAATGGTTTCGGTCATAGTATCTATGAAGGTATCAATATCTAACCATGGCGGTCGATATGCTGTTCCAATTAGTAAAGTCATACCGTTATTTGAGAGCTTAAGCCACATTTGTTCTACCCTAGAGTCGGGGGGGTGGGCGTAGCGTCGCGCATTTACGCCGTTTCTAACATAGAAGCCAACGCCACCGCCGCGCGCGCGCAAGGCGCGCGGCCGCGGGACGTGGCGCAGGCGGTAATTCGGCACCACCGGCGCCCTCCCCTCCTCCCCCTCCCGAAGCCAAGTTTCATTTATGGCTAGTATATCTATATTGCGTTGTTGCACTGCAATAATAAATTCATTGTGATTGGTCCCTAGAGAGCCCGCATTCAGAAACCCTAATTTCAAGTTTAACCTCTTAGCCATTAAAAAAATTATATGATACTAGCTGTTGCCCGCGACTTCGTCCGCGTATAACATGTTATCGTCTAAATGTTTGTTAAAGGAATGAATTAAAAAAAAACATTGAAATTAATTTTCTACCTAGACTTTTAGAAAACAATCTAAAACCGAAGTTACAAATTTCTTACTTTAAAAATGTCTTGCTCTCTATACAAAGTTCGAACCCCCTTTTAACCTTCTTAGGCGATGAATTAAAAAAACGCTGAAATAAGTTTTGTAGTCTAAACAGGCTAAGATCGCAGTTACAAATATCATACTTTAAAATTTTTTTTGCTCTCCATACAAACTTTGAACGCTTTTCAGGGAAAAATTAAAAATAAAACACTCGGTTTTTTTATTGTAATAGGTAAGTATTTTTTCTACAAACTATCTAGTCTCTAGCTAAAAAAAAGTGTTTTCCATACGAACCTTCCACCCCTTTTTAACCCCTTAAGGGGTGAAATTTTCCAAAACGCTGGCAGTAGGTATTTTTTTGTATTTTAATAAGTAGGTACTTGATCTTTCTACAGAGTTTTAAGTTTCTACCTAAAAAATTTTTTCCTACACAAACATTGCACCTCTTTATCCCCCTCTTAGCGGGTGGAAATTTTCAAACCACTGAAAGTAATTTACCTATATATTTGTATTCTAATAAATAATCTTTCTACACAATTTCAAGTCTCAAGCTCAAAAAAAAAGTTTCCTCCATACAAATTTTCACCTGTTTTAATCACCCTTAGGGGTGGAATTTTCCAAAACGCTGAAAGTTCTTTATTTGTATTGTAATCTTTCAGCAAAGGTTTCTCGCTAGCGATCTTTTTAAAAAGGTTTGAGATTCTAGCTCAAAAAATCCCCTTTACCAACATTGTACCCATTTTTCATACCCTTAGGGGTGGAATTTTCCAAAACGCAGTTTTTTTTATTTGTATTGTAATAAGTAATATTTCTACTAACTTTTAAGCTTCTATCTCAAAAAGAAGTTTCGCTCATACAAACTTTGCAACCCTTTTTAACCCCCTAAGAGGCTGAATTTTCCAAAACGCTGGCAGTAAGTAAGCTTTCTACAACGTATTGAGTCTCTTGCTAAAATAATAAAGTTTCCCCCATACAAAATTTGCACCCCTTGTTTACCCCCTTAGGGGCAGAATTTTCCTAAACGTTGAAAGTATTTTATTCGTATTCTAATAAGTAATATTTATACAAAATTTTAAGTCTCTAGCTATAAAAAATAAAGTTTCCCCCATACAAACTTTGCACCCCTATTTGACCCCTTTAGGGCTAGAATTTCCAAAAATCTCTTCTTATCCGTTGCCTACGTTGTATAAGGTAGTTCTGGTGTAAATTTCAACTCTCTAGCCCCAGTAGTTTCGGCTGTGCGTTGATGAGTGAGTGGGTGAGGCAGTCAGGGCATTTATATGTAGGTATAGATAGATAGAAGATGACGAAAATCCCATTCAAATATCTCAAAACCGTTTTAATGTCGCTTGTTAGAGTGAGAAAACGATCGGGGACTGTGACGTCAAGATCCTCGAGCGTCATAGTAAAAAACAATCGTTTCATTTGAAGGTGCGTTTTGTGAAAAAAGGACAGAACATAAAACTTTGGAACTTAGTGATTACCTATTTATATACCTAACCTCTTGCGTTGATTTTTTCTCTATTATACTTTTTTCGAGAAAATACATAATGATTATTTTATTTAGTGTCTACCTACAGCCGGGTCCGCTGCACCAATGTTTTCCATGTTTTTAAACATCTAACATGTTTTCAGTCAGGTTCGGCAAACAAATAGGGTTTTGTTTTGATTGGCAAAACATGTTTGACGTTTAAAAACCACGAAAACATGGCGCAGCGGACGCGGCTTACGGGGTGTAGTTTCGATTCCAGAGGGCCTACCGGGAAATGCATTCGAAGTTTCCTCTCTCTGTCATACTTACGAGTTTGTACGTAAGTGCGACAGAGAGGGAAATCTTCGAATGCCGTTCGCGGTAGGCCCTCTGAGCTATAACCATGAACTTCGGAATTCGAAAATATTCGGGTATCTCTATCTCTATCGCACTCGAGTGACAGGGATGCAGTTATACGAACTTCGAGTTTCGGTTTTCGTGGTAGCGCCGTAGGCACTTTGGCAGAATGCGCAAAGAACGCGTGCCATTGCCATCCAAAAAAAACAAATTCGTGTTAATTTTATTGTTCAAATTTGTTAATACATTTTTTGAAATTACGCCATAATGCGACATTTGCGCATATAAGTTCTCATATCACAATCGAATATTTTTTTATGGTTTAACTTTTGGCATGTGTATCGTAAAGGTCTATCGTAGACTGGATTTAAATTATTAATAAGTGAAAGGCAAAGCAATTCCGCCATTTTGACGAAAATTTGACGTTTCTTATAGCTGACAGTTGTAGCAACGTTTGATTTCAATAAAAATAAATAAAAAATTAAATGAAGTCGTATATTTCGGAAAAATAATTAATTGTCGCAGTCGGATAAAAACTATCCTAAGTTGCAGCTAGAATAATAATGTACCTATATAAAATGTTTCATATTTTTCCGTTCATGGGATGCTGAGAACATTCGAACCACACAAAGCTTAGTTTCAAACTGGCTGATTCTTTTTTTAATTTAGAGATTTATTATAAGTGGAGATTACAAAGGATGTGTGCAAAAACCTGTAGGTATACTGGGAAATCATTTTGCTACAGCTTCGGTTAACTGGCAGTATACTGAGATGTCTGAGATACATACATATATTTGAAGTGTCAATTGAGTACAGTGAATACGGAGGCACAGAATATTCATATGATTGAGTTAAGCGTATTGAAATCAAAGTAATATTATGTGAAAAATACAATGTGGCATTGGTTCCAATAGTTTTGCGGATAGATATGGCAATGTGACAATCTATACATGGGGCGCGTTCTATGTTATACGCAAATATCATTTTTAAACAACAATTATAAATTCGAAATAAATGAGTCTGTACGAAATTAACATGTGACGCAAATGTCAATAATTTTAGGTGATAGGTATGACAATAAAGAGCCGAGTAAATTACTATCAAAACAGAATTTTCTAGCTGTGATATGGGTGTTCTAGGTACAAACCAAAATCTTGAAATTGTTTGTGACTTCATGATCAAATAGACGGAATACCAAAAATGTTTATCAGATCATCTTCAGATCGAACCCTGTGCGCCTGAGTGTTAGGCTGGCGCCTGACATATATTCGGCCGTCGCGGGTCCAAATGTACTTCCAGTTCAGCCGTGATCCTTCTTGGCGGGCTTTGTAAAATAGCTGACGGTTGGTGCGTGTAAGTCGCTCATTGACATAGAATCTACGAGGGGTTCCCGGCAGGTCGAAACCGGCGGTGTCCGCGCCCCGAGCGCGGCGCGCCGCGTGCAACAGCTCGTCCCTTAGCGCGCGTCGCGTCAGTCGCACTGCCAGCGCGCGAGGTCGCCCGTTGTCGATCACGCCGTCATCTGTTGTGCGCCGCATTCCTACGCGCTCCGCGTACACTATGTCCTTCGAATCCACCTCCACACTCAGCTTCTGCGCCACTAAAACAGCCAAGTGAATTGGGTTCTCATTTTTCGTTTCGGGTATTCCAGCTATCTCCACCTCTGTGGTCAGTAGTTCCTGATCCCGGTCGTTGAGCTCGAGCTTTAGACGTTCAACAGTATCAGTTAAATCTTTCACTTCGCTCGACGCGCTGGTAGGTTGTTCCTCTAGTATCTGAACTCTCTGTTCTAGGCTGCCGATGCGGCTATCAAGCCCTTGAACTGCATGTGAGAGCTTTTCGAAAATAGAGTTTATGTTCGACAGCTCTAGACGCATCGCTGTGATTTCGGAACGAAAGAGCTGCATTTCTCGTGCGAGGCTGATTTCATCATCCTTTTTTACTGGTGAAGGTTGATTTAACCGTCCACCTTCCGCGACCCGACGAGTGAAGTGCACTTCATCTTTTTTAGGAGGCATCGTGAATTTTTCAATATTTTATCGTCAAAATCCAAAAGATCGCACAAAGTTCAACAGGGGTCACCACAATTCGCGGAACTAGCGCCGACGTGGTTCGCGACCAAAACGTCGCAAGCGCAGCACGATTTCGTAGCACTTACTCATTTTTTACGTAACGGATCGTCGAATTCGCGCGCGTTTTGTGATGATAATGTTTTCTGTGATTTGTCCTTAATTTCTAATCTTAATTAGACTCACTTGAACTTTATTATAACCACTGTTCTATTACGAGTATTTTGGTATATATTTCATGGCAAAAAACACACTTTATCCTCCTAAAAATAATACTTTAAACGGAGCTACACAAAAACACTGTTTACGCGCTGGCGTCCCCCCCCTATGGTACTAGTAACCAAATAACCCCAGAAGCCGTCTCAAATAGCCTCATTTTAAAAACTCGTTAATATCTCATTCAAAATAACAGCTAAAATTATGTAACACAGCTTAAAAAACTCGTGAGAATATGTACTTTTAGATATGTATACTAAAAAAAATCAAACCCCACAGCCAGCCAACATTTGAATAGAAGTAGGACGGTGTTTAAATTCACTGATTTTCCACCGACACAATCAAGATTATTTTTAAGCACGCATGCTAAGTCCTTTGCATCACTAACCAACTTCACATTAGATTTAGGCTTGCCAGACGAAGATCTACGTTTCTACCATTACCAGCCTAGCTAGCACACTAGGTTTTATGTCGGCGAAAATGTACTGAAACGTCACGTAAAACGCGACATAAAGCCTAGTGTGGCTAGCACAAAAAATATATGGGCTCAAAACTTATATATTTTTTTTCCAAATTGCCTCGCATGTTTCAACTAGCCCCGTTTTACGGTATATAATACTAATAACCTAACCTATTTATTAGATATATTCCAATAAATCATATGTGTCCAAATTTTCGTAAAGCGAAATAAGTATGGCGTTGGCTTATTGGTTTTGGACAACTAATTGATCGGATTTTTTCTGGGTTCCCTAAATATATAAAATAGAGAATCAACTTACTGAGTTTATATTCGGTTAGATGTTAGATAGCCTTCTTGCCTTGGCAATGCTTTTAAAAATTGAAGTAGAAATTTAAATTATTATTTTATACGCAGCAGCTGTCGCACGCCGTAGCACGTAGAATAGGTATGGTTGATTATTCATTTGTAGCCGAGTTTTTATAAAACTCTCATTGTAATTAGAATATTTTACCTTGGACGGTACAGTTGCTTTTAGAATGGACAACTATGATGCAGTTCGGCCAAATCAAATAATCTCAAGTTATACTGATGTCATTAGTAACACAGGGTTGGGTCCAAGAAGTTGGACCAACGCTGAAGTAATTTAATCATGTAAAATGGCAAAGCCGAAACAGTTCCAGTCGGACTATACAGTCAGCATCAAAAATATGTATACATCCAGCACAAGGTTTCAGAAATATGTAGTCTCACTTCGATTTCAGAAACATTTACCAATATCTGTTGAGCATACGAAACTTGTTTTAGTAGACATATTTATGAAGTATTTTTATGTTTACGCCATTTTGAAACAGCTGATGTATCTAATTGTATGGTGTCAAATATTGATAAATGTTTCTGAAATGGAAGTGAGACTACATATTTCTGAAACCTTGTTGATGTATACATATTTTTGATGAGTACAACGCGAGAGGGGCGAATACATTCTGTCCGACATAAATAAATATCATCATATGTATGTATTACTTTATTGTACATAAAACATTGCAAAGTGAAAACAGAAACAAAAAAGAAGAAGTACAAAGGCGAGCTTGTCCTTTTAAGGGATTCTATTCTTCCAGGTAACCTATGAGCAAATGAGTTAGCAAAACCATCATCATCATTACTTAAGAGCCTTGCTCTTGTCCGTGGAGTAAACGCCACTCTTCTCTGTACATTGCCAACCTCTTGAATTCCTCACAAGGAATAAATATGCCATACCAAAATGTATCTGTAATTTATTGTCTATTCTACAATGCATAAGTACCTCACTTTACTTGAAAATTTATTACGTTATTTAAGATTTTCTCTCTGCCTGTTTTTAGACTCCACTCAATAAAATAACAATATCTCGTAAATGTTTTTGTTTCAAGGACGTCGAAAGGGTTGGTTGGAGACGGTGTAGTATCGATACAATACAAAATTAAACATTAAATACATAGGTATATCAATTATATACATAATCGCAGACTTTATCTCCACATTTAAATAATAATACATCATTCAATGGATTTCAATGAAACGAGAAATTCAATAGCCGTCTTCCAAAAATTATGTTAATACTGCCAACCGCCAATTATAGGTGAATTTTGTCGTGGATTCTAGGAAAATCACTAGAATTCAATTTGAATCGTTGTATAACTTTATCACAACACAAGACTACTTCGTGTAAACAAGTTCTTAAAGCTAGTTTAAAACAAACACATGTGCGAAATCGTGTATTAAACTCCCATTAACACAATTAAGAGATTGTACTAAAACAAGCAAACAAATCAAAGTACCCACTTATAATAATTTACTTTCAAAACAAAGTTTTAACCGACTTCAAATCAGTACTCCGCCAAGCCACATGAACATTTCCACATTTTTTTTACAATTTACCACATGAATTGATTTCCGAGAGCAAATGCGTTGATTTTTAGACCAATAAACCAAATCGCTGTATGTGGGCCGATAATATTTGAGGACTTCCGTCGATGCCTCAAGGATCTCAGAATTACCTTTGCTTGGCACTGCATTGTTTGCTATTTCAACGGATTCATATCAGAATATGTGATGTACTTATATAGTTTGTAGTACATCATTGAGAAGTTCCACAAGCCATCTGTGGTCTTCATCATCACTTCCACTTCACCAAATTTATGATTTTCGGGTGTAAATACACGAGTTATAATAGAAAACATCGAAATTACTACACGCGTGCCTAATAATATATTTGAGGAGTTCCCTCAATTCCTCATGGTTCCCATCTTAGGAGACAATTGGACCAATCTGGAAGCATATAATTTCAATTAAAAAAAAGAATTGTACGAATCGGTTCATAAATGACGGAGTTCTGAGGTAACAAACATTAAAAATAAAAATACTACCGAATTGAGAACCTCCTCTTTTTTTTGAAGTCGGTTTAAAATACAGTATCTCTACGTTCTAATCCCGTTATAGTTTACACGATAATCAAAACGCCCTATCGACAAGCTGTCATTGCCAACCCTATTATAACGTTCTTATTTCGAAAAGTTTGGCTGTTATTCACAACGCAGCTCACATCACCCCAGAAAAACCAGCGTAGTCAGATCTACGGTTAACGTTGTTATTATGAGTCCCAGGGTCAAGATATACTTGTGGGCGTTGAGGTGAGGTGAACCAGGTGGTGAATATCCTAGCCGGAATGGTACCGGCACTAGGGTTGTCACGTGGGACCGCTTCACGGTCAGTGAATGCGTAACAAGCGACACGTGTTTCGGGAACCTTCTTCGAGGGGTTTATTCTTAATGTTACGACTGTTTTCAGCGAATCAAAATCCGATTTCCATCTGCATCCAAGCCTACTCTTTTAATCTTAAAGAATATTGTTAGTATGGTGAACAGTGTCAGCAGTGTAGCCGAAAACATACACCCTTCACTTTCGCTAACTAAGTAGAGTGGCAGTAGGGTGGTTGATCCTTAGAAAGGGAGTGTGAATGTTTTCAGCTTCTTTTTGCACTGACACGATTGGCTGATCTTACTTTAAAATTAAAATATTTAGTAACAGAAATGTTGAACAATAATTGATGGTATCTCTTTTAAGGGTTAAAACGGGACCCTATTACTAAGACTCCGCTGTCCGTCCGTCTGTCTGTCTGTCTGTCCGTCGGTGAAATTTTCACAGATGATGTATTTCTGTTGCTGCTAATACACCAAACAGAATAAAATAAATATTTAAAGGGGCTCCCCATACAACAGACGTGATTTTTTTGCCGTTTTTATAGATAATGGTATGGAACCCTTCGTGCGCGAGTCCGACTCGCAGTAGGCCGGTTTTTTTTGTATTCGTTAACTGTATCCCATTGTAATGTAATGTGTATTAAACGATATGATACATATAACAAATATAATTGAAATACTCGTACAAACTATCATCGTCTGAAGCCCAGGATAAGACTAGAACTTGTGCTCTCTGCATTGCCGGTACAGTGCTCTCCCTCTGAGCTACCCAGACATTAATTGATAAAGCGTATCTTTCCATCACATTCGCCGCCGCTACTAGCGACCTCTCTGTATTTCCTTGAAAGGCTCACAGCCATTTTCAGGGTTCCGTACTCAAAGAGTAAAACAGGACCCTATTACTAAGACTCCGCTGTCCGTCTGCCTGTCTGTCTGTCTGTCTGTCTGGCTGTCTGTCACAAAGCTGTATTTCACTGATACCGTAATAGTTCCAGTTGAAATTTTCACAGATTATGTATTTCTGTTGCCGCTATAACAACAAATACTAAAAACAGAATAAATAAATATGTTTATAGATAATGGTACGGAACCCTTCGTGCGCGAGTCCGACTCGCAGTTGGCCGGTTTTATTTAAGAGGTGTAGTCATAGTCATTTATTCATTTAACAATATCTATTGTGTTTGAATTCATTAAATATAACAATAATATACAAAACTAAAAAGATAATAATAAATACAAACAGAGTGCGTCCCATGACACGGGCAGGGATAGCATCCGCTCGGTGTGCTCCTTGCATTTCATTAAATTGTCAAAAGGGCCTCTACGTGTTGGCACAGTTGGTACTTTGTAGGTACCTAGCCCCACGCATGCCTCCCAAAGGTCCGGGACATCATTGTCCCGTGAGCGGGAAAGAAATACAAACAGTTAAATTACACATCACTCCAGATCACAGTCACAATCAATATCATACGTAGGTACAATACAACATGCATGAAATAACATATTAATTCATTTAAAAATACAATTTAGAAAATAATATGTCCATAATATAAACATCTATGTCAAAATTCCAATAATGTAAATAACCATGTCAAACAATTGTCACACTTAGACCCTATGCTGTAAAAAACTCCTCAATCGAGTAAAAACACTTCCTCAACAAAAAAGCCTTTAATTTTTTTTTAAATATGTTTAAATTTGTAATGCATTTTAAATCTGCGGGTAGCTTATTAAAGAGGTCAATTGCTTGGTATCCCGAAGAGTGCTTGACAACGTTGAGTTTGGTGGTAAAAATTTGAGGTAAGTCCATTCTTCTTGTTGCCAGGCGCTTTTGTCTGTCTTCCAGTGTTTCAATACAGTTTAGGTACTTGATTAAATCACTAAGAAGTACAAGTATATATAGACTAGGAACAGTGAGGATTTGTAACTCAGAAAAATACGTTTTACAAGATGTGGTCTGACATATTCTGGCTATGGTTCTGATGGCTCTTTTCTGCCCCACAAAGGCGGACTGAATATTATAACGGTAACTGTTGCCCCAAAATTGTATGCTGTATCTTAATTTCGATTCCACCAAAGCATAATATACCATTTTTTGTTGGGAAAACTTTACCTCCTCTCTTAGACTTCTAAGCGTGTAACAAGCAGAGCTGATAGACTTGACCAGTGAAGACAGTTCATCCTTCCAATTTAAACTCGAATCAATCCAGACGCCGAGAAATTTCACCGATGTTACTTGCTGAATTCTTACTCCATTTGATGATATTTCCAGGCTGTCTTTGCTTCTCGAGGTGGTTTTGAATAAAACTGCATTAGTCTTGGTACAGTTAAGTAGTAGTTTGTTAGCACTAAACCAGGTGTTTAGAGCTTCCAAAGCAAAGTTCACTCTTTCATTTAACTGTGTCATATTCTCTGCCGATACCACTGCGTTAGTATCATCAGCGAATATTACCAGTTTTGTGTCATCAGCAGAATTACTCATAAACGAAACCAGGTCATTGATAAAGATTATAAAGAAAATTGGACCCAAGATGGATCCTTGTGGAACTCCTCTTTCTATCTTAACCATCTTAGATCTATGTGCAGTTTCTTTGCTGTCTTGTGTCCATTTTACTTCAACACATAACAAACTGTTTTCTATTTGTGAGGTATGACCTGAATAGATTTAATGTTCTCCCTCTTACACCGTAGTGTTCAAGCTTTGCCAGTAGAATCTCGTGATCAACGGTATCAAAAGCGGCGCTCAGATCGAGGAATAAACCTGCCACTTTCTTTTTGTCATTAATTTGGCGGGCAATGTCTGATGACACATCAGAGTGGTAATGGCATCATTTGTGCCTCTGCTTTTCTGGTATCCAAATTGCCTGGCGCTCAAAATGTTATAAAGATTAAGGTGTTTTATGAGCCTGTCTTTCATGAGTAGTTCCATGATTTTAGACAGCGTTGGTAGAAGAGAAATGGGCCTGTAGTTCTTTGGATCCAACTTACACCCTTTCTTAAATACGGGAAGTGTAATGTGTATTGTAACAAGGCGAAAACTGCAGGTACTTATTTTTTGTCATCAACTGTACAAAAGCCCAATACATCAAGATTAAAACCAAACTAATTAATATTGGTGGTTTATAAATACCAGTGATCGGCAACCAACAGGATTAAGAATTAATTGAATCATCGATTGCAATTTGTTATTACATAATGAATACATTTATACACTTTTACATTCATATTTACACGATTCTCTTAAGTATGGTATACACGTAACTTTATAATTTCCCCTATCTACCGAGTTCCTACTAACTAGGTAGGTAGGTAGAGATTAGAGATTGACAGAATATACTGTGGAAAGATATACAGGATGTCCGACGGGTGAAGGGAAAGTACAGTCGCCATCACATACATCGGTACGCTATAGGTGTTCAAAAATATCGGCACATGCACCCTCATGCCTTGAAAATAGAGGTGTGTTCCGATGTTTGTGACGTGCTTGTTTGCTCCGATGTATGCGATGGCGACTGTACCTTAAATATTGAAGATAGGCTATTTTGGTCTATGGAGACATCAGTATTATTTTTATATAAATAAAACAGCAATCAAATAAATAAAAAATCCTTGCCTCACCTGGGAATCGACCTAACCATGAAATTTGAATCAAAAATTCAGGTTGTTTTTTTTTTTGAGATAGTTGCCATGTGACATAAGCGGAATTATGCCTTAACAATTACGCTTGGGCAATTTTTGACAAAAAAAATTGTACCATTTGGTCGGTTGGGTGTGGTGAGGCAAGCATTTTCTTTAATATTTGAATTCAGTATTACTTTTAAAAATGTAATAATAATTCTATAGGGCAAAATATCCTGGGTGGATTGCAAAAAAAATTGTACATAATTAAGGACCTTAATCTAATCTATGCTTTACCTTTTTTCCATTGTGTAACGAAAGTTACCCATATAAAATGTATGGGTAATTGCCGTTACACAATGGAAAAAAGTTAAAGCGTAGATTATTAGATTAAGGCTTTTAACAATGTACAATTTTTTTGCAATTCACCCATATGCCATATTAAACGTAATTTCCGTAGTTTGCTGCAAACGCATATCTAGTACATAGCTTCCAGCAAACAAAAAAATGTGTAACTATATAAATAATAAACCGGAACCGGAACCAAATGATGACCGGAAGGCGCGGCGTTGGAAGGCCTCCCACAAGTTGGACTGATGACCTGGTAAAGGTAAAAAAAGGTCGCGGGAGTCCGCTGGATGCGGGTGGCGCAGGACTGGTCACTTTGGAACTCTTTGGGGGATGTCTTTCGGCTGATATGATGATGATGATGATGATGACAACTGATCTATCTGTGTCACGCCTATTGAGATTTGTTTGAAATCATCTCGCTTAGTAGTGGTATTATTATTATCGTAGCGAGTCTGATTAGGCTGAGGAGCTTAATAACATTAGGATTGAATTTGCAGACAACCTGCAGACAACTTCACTCGCTACCCGTCAATTTTAGAATTACCCGCTAGAATTAGCGGCAAGCACGATAGCTTTCACTATCACGTTTCACGGCCTGAATTTACTGAAACGTAACGTAAAACGTATCTACTTGGCTTGATGAGTATTTTATGACTATTGTTTTCAAAATCTACGAAATTGAAAACAGATAACATAAGATAATTATTTATTAACGCCACAATACACGATTACACAAAGCATATCAAAATAACTAGGTACCAACGACGCTAAAAGGAACCCCCCCCCCCCCCCCCCCCCACTCAGCATATTGCCACGATAAGCCATGGCGCTGATTTTCAGAGGGGACTAAAAACTACTATGATATAATTTATCTACACCCATATCCCATATCATAATACATATATAATGACCACCATTATTGCAACCAGTAACGTAACATCAGCGTTTTATCTGTGCAAGTGGTATTATAATGTATGAAAAATCAAAATAACATCAATATCGATGTTATTATGGAAATCTAGTTGGTCATGATTTGAAATCTAGTCGGCCATGGCGGTGTAATGGTGGTTATTCTAATGGTTCCCGAACACATCATTAAGGATTTATAATATGTGGGTAGATAAAATAGTTTATCTATCCAAATATCATAAACCCTCCATGATGCGTTCAAGAACCGTACATTATGACCACCATAAAAACAGACTGTTTTGTTAGAACAAATTTCTTATCTGTGAAAATGTTATTATTGCTAAATAATAACATCGATTTCGATAATATTATTTCATTTAAATTTCGAACATCTCTGAAAAACAAAGGAATTTGATTTGACCTCTATTCTAATATCAGTCGAATGACGTTTAGTTCAAAATTAATTTTCAAGTTGCAAACAAATTTGACAAATGTCACACGTAAGTAAGATATCGAACGATATGATAGTTAGAGCTGACTCTAGTTTCTCTGAATTAAAAAAAAAAACTATGACAGCTGCCAGAAAACAACGCCGCGATGCCGGTCTTAATATGCGGCTCCTGAATGCATCATGGAGGCTTATGATATGTGGATAGATAAAGCAGTGTATGTAACTGTACATAATTGGGCATTAAAACACTCGTGTGATGTTATTATGAAACTCGCCTTCGGCTCGTTTCATAAACTTACACTCCTGTTTAATGCCCTTCATTATGTACAGTCACATAAACTACTAATATGTTACTGTACAATACATAGGCATTAAAACATTCGTGTGATCCTATTATGACCCACACTCTTGTTTAGTGCCCTTCATTATGTACAGTCACATAGTATACTACTATAAAACTGAAACTAGTATTTAACTACCTAAACGAATGACGTAACGAAAGATCAGACCAATACACCCGCAGTTTAATATAAAAAAGAAACAAAAAATAATGATAAAAAACGAACAAAAAAAATAAAAGAAACATTATTTAACTAACACACGGTATTCAAACAATAAAGTAGAAACAGAGAACACTTAAAATCCTTGTTTCCGTATATTATACACAACGATTGGCTAAACTTATCAAACGCACCGTCATGTTGTTAATTTCATAATAAACATAAATATGTAATTTTCACGCATTTATTAGTTTTATTACGTTATGAAAAACAACGATCTTTTATTTGTATATTTATTCTGATATATCGTTGAAAGAAATGATTCAATAAAAATAAAAAATAACCGGCCAAGTGCGAGTCGGACTCACGAAGGGTTCCGTACCATTATCAATAAAATTGATTTTATTCTGTTTTTAATATTTGTTGTTATAGCGGCAACAGAAAAACATCATCTGTGAAAATTTCAACTAACTATCACGGTATCAGTGAGATACAGCCTGGTGACAGACAGACGGACGGACGGACGGACGGACGGTCGGACGGACGGACGGACGGACAGCGAAGTCTTAGTAATAGGGTCCCGTTTTACTATTTGAGTACGGAACCCTAATTTTAATATATATCAATAAAAATATTTATTTTATTCTGTTTTTAGTATTTGTTGTTATAGCGGCAACAGAAATACATCATCTGTGAAAATTTCAACTGGAACTATCACGGTAGGTACTGGTGACAGACAGACGGACGGACGGACGGACGGACGGATGGACAGCGAAGTCTTAGTAATAGGGTCCCGTTTTACTCTTTCAGTACGAAACCCTAAAAACAGTAGATTTAAAAAAAAGTGTGAAGTTGGCGAGCAATGCGAGACAAGATGGCGTTTTGACAGTACTAATGTTATTTGGCTCGCATAATCCTAGCGAGATCGAATGAGCACGTGTCATCTGATACAGACAAAACCCGCGATTCGGTATATTTTCGTGCCAAACGTTGTATTTAATGGCATCCTCAATATACTTAGTGATTCTCTACTATTAACTGTTCTCTGCCAATATGCAGATTCGGGATTGTCCATATCTGGGGGACCTCCCTTTTCTCGAAACGTTTCGACGTTCTTTCAAATCCTTACACTACACAGATAACACTATGAATATGAGTTAAAGGATAAGAATGATCATAACAAACTTATTAATCCCACTAAGTCGTGTTGCAAAATACACCCATTTTGTCACTCATTCACTCACTGACTCACTCACTCACTGGTGATCATCAAAACTTTTAGGTACTTTCTGCCGTTCTAGATAGCTGAAATTTGGTACACAGATTGTTATTGATACGTAGACTATATAATATTTAAAAAAAATACTTTGACCCTACAGCCCTCTCAAAGGGGCGAGCAAGATTGTATGTAGGTAAACATTAATTTGCATAGTAGGGTACTTCCTGAAGTCCCAGGAATGTGAAATTTAGTGTGGTGGCTAGGGTTAGCACATAAACCTATGAACCCATTCAAGGCCAAAGCTCACATATGAGTTATGTGTCTACGAGCGGATTCCGCTGCAAATCGGAAAAGGAAAAGTGATGCTACGCGCTATGGCGTTGCACAGCGCTGCTTGGCCTCGAATGAAGATTAAGAAACCTACATTTTTTAGCCGAATAACTCCCCCCCCCCCCCCCCCCCATCAAAGAGATCTGACTAAATGAAGCCGAGCTGGTGGAGTTAGGCAGTGTGGAGTAGGAGGCTTGGCGCTACTTGCTATCAACTGACTTTTTAACGCTGAAAGCGGTATAATAAGCTAGGAAGTCTAATTACAAGGAACACCTGGTTTTTCATAAATTAAAGGTTAACATTAAGTAATTGTACTGAAGTACAGAAGCTCTACATCACCTTAAGTTGCTGTCAAATTGTCTTAAATATTGCTGTGTGTAATGGATTTTACTTATATCGCCTTTTTACCAAAAATTTAATATATACGGTGATGTGCGTATTTAGAGCAGCAACAACCCTGACAGTTTAGACCTACCTAGGAGGTTACCACAGACAAGCTTCATTAATAGTTCAAATTAATCATAGAATCTTTCATTTCTCCCAAAAAAAGCTAATGTAAACTAAAAGTTATTATAGACTGCACTTAATTGAAACTCGCATTCAATGTTCTAGAAGTCTAGACAGTGAAATATTATCTGATTGCATATTATTAATTAATTATGCAATATTAAAAAAACAAACTCCTCCATCTCGTGGTAGAGACTACAATTGGATAATAATATATTTTTGATGAACTAAGCATTGATTGAGTATATGTAACTAGATACACAATCAGCCGAAAAAAATGGCAGTCCAAAAAAACCGACTGATGGAATTGGCCGGCCCTTTTGCGTTTAGTCTGGTTTCGAGCGTGAGACTTGTTGGTTTTCAGATATGTCTAAATGTTCAGTCAAAAACTGCGTAAATACCAACAAAAAAACAAGAAAAAAAGATGCGATATATTTATTCCAGTAAGTTCTATTGAACTCGTTGTGATTGAATAGTTTTGAACATGTTTTAAATAATTCGTTTTGTTAGTTCAAATGACATACGTCGCAGAACATAGATCTAAGGAGTCGGTATTAGATACTTTTATTATGACGTTGTTACCTACGTTATATGGTTTTCATATTTAAGATTTCCAAGAAATCCTCAGCAACATGCAAAATGGGCTGCAGTCATAACACGCGACAGTCGAGACGATTTATTTAAACCAAACGACTTTAAAATAAAAAACGAAGTAAAACATTTATATGTTACACTCATCTGTGAGCTGTAAATTTGCTACACGATATAAAATAAATGTACAGATCATTAAGACATATTCCATTAAAGACACACCCGTTTAGCGGACATGGTTGTAACTGCGAAAAGAAAAACAATAAAGAACTTTCTATTCTAATCTATTCTATTTTATTTGCGCGTCGTTTGTTCGACTCGTTTTTCTTCTTCGGATAATATATACGACAAAAAATGGATTAAACAGCCAACTAAAACTGCCACATCTGTCATGTGGTTCGTGTAAATGGACTCGTTAGTACATTTCTTTCCATTACATATTTTAATTACAATTCTTTCCAATAATTTGTTAGGCAAACTTAATACGTTTATATGGATCCAGTTTTGTATGAAAAACTTAAATTTGCTGTATTTTTTAGTATGGTACTGAAGCTACATAAACTAATTAAAGACCTGGACGGTATTCTAAGTACAAAGTTTTAGAGCAAACTAGCTAGTCGTTATAAAATGAGAGCGTAACTACGTTTGTATGGAGAATTGAGCTTACTGCGGACTCTTAATTTACTATAATATAATTGTATAATCCAATATCAACACTTTGAAACTGTTTATTCCCCACTTGTAAAATAAAGAAACCTGATTTATTTGTGATATAGGTCTTTCTGTTTAAATTCCTACATAAAATATTGTTCAATAATTGTATAACGCGACTCCATTCATTCGCTATTTAGTTTTGACGTGAGCAGTTAAGTCACATTATGATAAAATCTCAATAAACTAAAAAGTATTTTATTTTAGACTGTAAGCACCATATTATGGTGCTTACATTCTAAAATACTGAGTTCTTTTTTTTATGAAACATATACCTATCTTGATGCAGGTATAAGTTAACGCTATTAGCAACTACTGAAATATAGCTAGAGTTGTCATTTTGGGGCACATTTCTAGACATTTCGGCATTGTGAGTCTATTTACTTTATGGTACGTCAATGAAATTAAAATAATTTTCAAATTGTTTCCTTTTTACTTAGTAATATACGGAGTGTGGCTTGTAAAGGGAACAAAAAAAATCCGTAGTTATCAGAACTGTCTGTTTCAAAATTATTGAATTCGGAATAAAGAAGGTTGTGATCCCTAAATAACGAAATTTGATATGACAAATCGCGGTGCTACGATTTGTCATATCAAATTTCATTATGAAATATATTGGAACTCATAGTAATTAATGTATCTCTAAATTTCCATCATTCATATTTTTTTATTATATTTTACAAGATTTTTTGGATTAATTTTTCTACTGTTTTTTTAGTTAAACTACTTGAAAATAATTACTGATTGCTATGAGCTTCTAATCAACCGTTTCGTTATTTGCCCCTATTGCAGGCCACATGTTGTATACCTCTACATAGTGTGTACATACGATATATGTAACCTGTGATGCTATGAATTTATGAATAAGAGTCCCAAGTATATTCAGGAAAAACAGTAAACACAACAATAAACCGGAAGTGGTTATTAAAACGATGGAATGATGAAATTAATGATCGTCATTTGTCATCAAATTTTATTGGTGTCATTATACCAGTTCAGTAATAATGCACGAAACATTGGCACCATTCAGCATAATGCTGACAATATTTTTGTTAAGGTTCGTATTCCGTACATTCAAGTGTAAAAACATGGGTGCGTAGAACTTGTCTCCGTGTCGCGCTTTTTGCTTTGCGTTTTTTCTATTGTTACATACTTTACTTTATTACTTGAATTATTTATTTATTACGTGTAGGTATACAATAATGATGTGTTTATTATATCTATAGTACTTATCTTGTGTTGCGTTCCGTGGGTCACGTACGGTGCTGTATGAAAACCAGCGCTGTTATGTCAGCGGATCAATGTTTAGGTACATATTTACGACAGGATTAAATCGATACATATTTTTGCAAGATAATATTCAAGACTGTATCGTACTTTAAAATATTATCTTTATAACGCACAAAGTTCCTATATTTCAAACAACAGGTTTAAAGTCTAGTTTTCCAATGTACGAAGTTCCTATAAATATGTGTAGTTACTGGGCACGATTCGAAAATCTATGTTGCCGCATACGAAATGCCTAATAAACTGTAATTTTATCAAATTAATATGTGCATGTTGTACAGGTGACGTCAAAGATCTGTATTACAGCTTTCGCCTTATGTATAGAGCGAGCAACGAAGTTCTCCGTTTCATTGAGCCAGCCTTTCGCACGTCCGTTCAAATTTCGTAAATAGCACCCTTAGAATAATAACGCATAGAAGGATAGTTTCATACGGCCCACGCGCCAAGCGTGAGTTCGTGTAGTTGTGATCAATTCGTATTCACACGCGCCAATACGCACACAAACGCACCAAGTTTGTTCCACCGATCGGCGTACTGGGCCATTTATGGCTGAGTTTTGGTGGCCTCACCGTTGCGCGTGAACTGCGTTTCTAGGCGTTATTATTCTAAGATAGCACCATACATTTGCATCAGGCCGCTACGATTTTATGCTACATGGTGGAAAAACCTGCTACGTAACGTCACAGAATACATAGTATAATAGTATGTAACGTCGTAGCACGCGTAGCGTTACAACACATTAACACTTTCACTGCCAGGACCCGCCTAGCGGGCGCATACGCCGTAGCCGCTTTCAAAAACCTCGGGGTTGGCTACGAGCGTAGCGCGTAGCTATTCTTGGCAGTGAATGTGTGCATTGCTGCATTGGCAGGAACGCGCCGGGTGCTCTGTTTGTTTGCGCTATCGTCATTTAGCAAGAAGACCACGGCATTCGGCTACGAACGTGTAGCTCTCGTAGTGCTACGAGTTCATTGGCAGTGAACGTGAAAGAATACGAGATAAGAGAAATGCAAAAAAGTGTTCAAGTTTGAGTCCACGGTATCGACAATAACAGGCACTCAGGCTTCTAATTGGGAATGGATGAAAATTTTAGAAGTGCCAGTGTTTTTTATGGTGATAGGAATAACCTTCCTTTAGCACCAGGAAAAAGTTGCAGATTTTTCAGCTGCGTCAATTATTTTTGAAAAATATAAACAGTTTCCTCACTTACGTTTTGGGTTTAGGACGGCAAATAAGACACTTTGCTTGATCCGTCTCATATCACAAAAAAATAGCTTAAAAGTCCGTGGTAAACTGACACTGGCAATGATATTGACAGCTGCAGCAGCTATATTTGTTATTTAATTTTTTTTTGTAATATGAGACGGACGAAGGAAAGTGTCTCATTCGCCGTCCTAAACCCACAACGTAGGTAAGTGAGGAAACTATTTATATTTTTCAAAAATAATTGACGCAGCTGAAAAGTCTGCAACTCTGTTCTGGTGGTAAGGAAGGTTAATCCTATCACCAAAAAAACTAATCAGGCACTTCTAAAATTTTCATCCATTCCCCATTAACACATTCAGTGCCGCGAATCGCTACGCGCTACACTCGTATCCGATCCCCTGGTTATCCTCGTATGTAGCGGAAAGCACCTACAGCGTAGGGACTCGATATCGGGTTCCCGGCCCTGAATGTGTTAAGAATTAGGTCCTAAAATGATTAATACTTTTACTACCAGGAACCGGGTAAGCGCTTTCCGCAACTTAGCGAAAGAACCGCTCACTGCAGTAATGTTAAATAGATTTATGTGCAAATTTTTATTTTTGTGCTTATTGTAGTCGTCTAACCTTTTTATGGTCAACTATTAGTTTATTTTCAAATTCAAATTCAAATTCAAATTCAAAATCTTTATTGTTGGTTATATGTTAGTAATACAGATGTTAAATGATTTATAGTGCATTATAACCTGCCTACAAGGCGTACAATGTCCTTAAAATTAAAAGTATGTACATGTATATATATATTTTTTAATAACATGCGATATTAAATTGCTCCGTTACATCTAAATTATAATAAATAAGAAAACAACAGTAGTATAAAATTCTTCAAAACATTAATTATTAGACTATTAGGTATTTAAATTACATCATGTTAACAATTCAAATTACAACAAAAAAGAATAGCATAAAAATCATCATATTTCCATTAAGTATATTGAGAGTAAGTATTCAAATTATATTATTATTATTATCACAATTTATCGTCGAAAAATTCTTTTAGGTCGTAATAACATTTTTTGATGAGGAGTTTGCGTAAACGTTGTTTAAATACAGGCATTTGTAGTTCTTTTAAATTATTTGGCAAGTGGTTAAATAATCTCGGTCCCATCGTAAAAAATGAGTTTTGATAGAAGCTAGTCTTAGGTAGATAGTTCGGCAAGATGGTTATCGAATTTTTAGTTTTCCTCGGGAATTGACATTCGTGGATTTTAAATGAATCCATATTTTCTTTAACAAATATGCAGGACTCTAAAATATATATAGAAGTAAGGGTCAATATGTCTAGTTTAACAAAGTGGGGTCTACATGATTCCCTTTGATTCAAGAAACACATAGCCCTAATACATTTTTTCTGTGTTCGGAATAAAGGTAGCATGTGTGTACAGAGAGCATTTCCCCAAAGTATAATCGCATATCTTAAATTTGAAGCTACATATGCATGATATGCATTCAGTGCAGTTGCGTGTGATACTGTCATGGTTAAGTTTTTTAAAACATATACGTATCGGCTGACTTTTTTGCAGAGATTTATTAAGTGCGGTTTCCAACAGAGGTGCGAATCAATTGTAACGCCTAAAAATTTAATTTCACTTACTTGTTCTATTTCATCATCTTTATATTTTATTGTGACGTTCTTTCCGCGTGATTGAGGTAAATAGAATTGCATTGCTTTAGTCTTCGTTATATTTATTTTCAAATTGTTATTTTCAAACCATCTAATTATATTGTTTACAGCGTTATTTGCTTGTGAGTCATATTTTTCAATATCTTTTGGTTCAATTATAAGTGTAGAGTCGTCTGCAAAAAGCACCATTTGATTTTGCACGGCACACGGGAGGTCGTTAATATACAATATAAACAATAATGGCCCCAGTATACTTCCTTGTGGGACGCCGTATTCTACCATTATAGACTTCGACATTGTTTTGACTTCAATTCTTTCATCGTTTATATGGGCAATTTCAGTGGATTGTTGTCTGTTAGATAAGTATGATTTTATTAGGTCATATGCTAACCCTCTTATTCCATACGAATATATTTTTGTAAGGAGTCTTTTGTGGCAAACAAAGTCAAAAGCTTTTGACATATCCATAAAAATTGATAATATGGGTTTTCGTGAGTTTAAACATTTGGCAATAGAACTAAGAAGACTATGAATTGCCAATGTTGTTGATTTATTTTTTCTGAATCCAAATTGTTCTGGGGTTAAAATACTATATTTTTCTAAAAAAGAATACAATATATTGAAAATTACTCTTTCGAAGATCTTTGATAATACTGGAATTAATGCAATTGGTCTGTAGTTTTCACATGTTTCTCTGTCGCCTTTTTTGTGTAGTGGTTTTAATATTGTTATTTTTAATTTGTCTGGGAATACCCCCTGAGTAAGTGACAGGTTGATGATGTAACTTAATGGTGTGATGAGTTGTTCTGCACAGTGTTTTATTGCAATCGTGGAGAATCCATCATAACCAACACAATTGGTATTTTTTAATTTTTTTATTATTTTATGTATGTGGTCGGGAGTGATTGGGTTTAGATAGACCGATTTTGTAATTGACATGTTAAGATGCCCATTTGTATAACTTTGTGTATGTTGGGATTCTTTATCAATATTAGTAAACATATTATTAAACGTATTTGCAATATCTTCGGGTGAATTAAATACTTGGTTTTTATATTTTATTCGTGTGATATGAGATTTTGGTGGTAAATTCATATTTCCGTTGATAACTTGCCAAGCAGCCTTTGTTTTAGTAGCGGAATTCATAATATAAGCATTATTTTGAATGCGTTGAGATTTGTTAATAACCTTTTTTAGTGTCTTAGAATAGTTTAAATAGTAAAGTTTATCATTATTACATTTTGATTTTCGACAATTCAAATATAATATTCTTTTAGTCTTACATGATTTCTTTATGCCTCGCGTAATCCATCTATGTTTCCGTTTCCCTATTGTAACTCTACATCTTTTTATTGGAAAGCATATGTCATAATACGTCTTACACGTCGACATAAAATTGTTATAAGCAATATTAACATCATTAACCTGGTACACATTTTAGAGGGTTCTATTGAACCCAAACACGACGAGTTTACATTGTGTAGTTTAGGAGTTATGGCCATGCACCTTCTGTCTCCATTACCAGAACAGCTCGGTGGTGCTATAATATTGCATTATCACAGAAGTTTCCTAAGTATGCCAAATTTCAGCTCGTGTAATGGGAACTTATCCGTCTCATTAAAAAGGTAGCGGTAAGATAATGTATGTATTATGTATTTAAATGCATATCGATACTAGCAGTGTAAAAATATTCAATTTGGAGAAAACAATAAGGAAAGATTAACGAATAAAACTGAGGTATTTTTTTTAAATATTGTCTCATCATCATAATCTGTTTTATTTCTTTTTAAGATTATCTAGACTAATAGTATCAAGAAAACAGTTCAAACACACGCCCATCCCCGATATTTCGCATATGTATGCAGTTGCAAATAAATTAACATAGTAAATAGTTAGGTACGTATAGTAATAATTTACTTCAAAAACAAAGTTTTAACCGACGAAAAATCAATCATCCCCTATTTTCCTACCCTTAAGATTGGTTTATTTTTTGCAAATGTATATGGGACCAACTTCGGGGTATACCCTTTCCAATAAAAAAAGAATTATCAAAATCGAACGTCTCTGTAAAAAGTTATGCGTGGTCATACATAAATATATATATATATATATATACGCGTCGACTTGAAAACCTCCTCCGTTTTTTTCGTCGGTTGAAAAATTCGGACCAACAAATTCAACCCAGTCTAATTGCCTATTATGCACCCATTGGATTGTACATGAACAATAATTAATTAATTATATAAAACCGACCTTGTAAAATCAGTATGTGTCGGCAATTATATGTTATGCACGTAGCGTAGTGATACCACTGTCAGAGGAAGGTCAGCAGAATACTACTGCAATCAGTTCTACGACTAAAACTCTAACAATCCTAAAAATATTAATTGTAATTATATGATAAAACACTAGGCAAACAAATCCCCTTTAATAAACCTACATTTACGTTTCAACAATTCGCTCGAATCAATTCAAGCATTTCGACCAAATAAATCACTTTATACGTCCAATAAATATAAACCGAAACGCTACCCGATTATACAAACTGTCAGCGTCTTTACACTTAGAGGATTAGTGATTTTAGTAATGAAACAAAGCATTATTCATTCCCAAATCTCAACTAACCAAATCCGACTTTGAATCATCAAGATAAATGCGATACGTCCGGATGAATTTATCGTCAACTGACAGAACGAAACCGTCCTCCCTAATTAGGTGCGTCTTTCAAGCCTTTACCGCTTAAAAGCACAATAAATATAGGAACACCAGTGAGGCAAAAACGATTTTACAATCGTTCGTTCACCCTTTTCAAAATGTTCGTCAAATTCGTTGGTTCTAACTTAAACCGCACTGGCATTAAGCACTTAGAAGCCGTAGACCCCGTTTATATCACTTACAGAGTCTGTAAAGGCATTAGGCGCACCTTACAGGTCCTGAACCCCGAATATAACCTTAAATTTGGTGAGTTATCGTAAGTTTAACGCTCACCTATTTCTCCGCACATGGTCGCGAGTGACCGGGCTCCTCCGAAGCCTCGGCCACAGCCATCCTGGAGTCACGCGATGCTCATTTCACTCACACACACAACGGAACACCCCACGTCCGCGCTGCGAGACGATCTCCCATTCACTGAGTGAAAGCCCGGGCGGCGGTCCACAGCGCATGCTCGGACGTGTGTCAGGGCCCTATAACAGAAAGCATTATCATCCTCTCTCGTACACTAGACTTACACCCTCTCGAGTTAACCTTCGGAGGCTGTGGTCTCACAGGCTCCCTCTGGTTTAAGCACGCATGGTAGAGGTCACAAGGTCGCGATAACCTGAACGGTAAACATGATGCGAGGATGGTAGCTGATAACTTTGACAGCTGAATAGCGGCCTGTAAAAGCACGAGTACATAACCTGATTTACAACTATAGTTTCAACAGTCGTTCGTACATAGGTACTTCATACATTGATACTGTTCATAGTTAAGTGTGTGAGGCTGTGTTGCCGCAAACGGGCTATATAATCGTAGTGCGCCGATTCAAAAGTTGAATGAAGTCGAGACAGGGTGAAATGACGGATACGTAAACGGAAATTACTTTCGCAGAGTCTATATATAATATATCACCCTATTGAATACAATTAGGTAGTTTTTCTTATTTTCGAAGTTTGAAGACAAGGGTAATGAAATTATATTCTGGCTGAAATTTGGGTCGAAGACTGACTCAAGTTCCTAAAGACAGTCTCATAATAATTAACACGTTTCATAAGTGGTTCAAGCGTAGGCTCGAACACCTAAATAGAACCATTTTTCCCCCGAAGGGTATAAAACGGATATTTAGGTTCCAGCCGAAGCTTGAACCACACTGTAGTTGCCTTGCCGGCATCCTAACGTACAGAAGTATTTTTTAGGAATATTGTGAACATATTTAATGTCAAAATTAGATGAAATAGTGCAAATTTTATTTATTTCCACATTTATATGGAACGTAATAAAAAAAAATCGGTAAGTTCGTTGTGCTCACTTAGATGTGGTTAAGTGGGCCCACGATAACGGAATAATTATCAATCTAGCAAAAACTAAATGTATGCTTATACAGGTTGTCCCGGAACTCAACGATAACCTGGTACCGGGTGAGAGACCTGAGATACCAGTTATGAAAAAAATAAGAAAAAAACGATGTCACTAAAGGCCTCCACACACCGGTCGCGTGCGCGGGCCCGCGGCGGGCCCGCGCAAGTTGTAAAACATTGATACTACACTTCAAACACACACCGAACGCGGGCCCGCCGCGGGCCCGCGAGCTCGCGTTCGATGTGTGTTTGAAGTTTATCTTCAATGTTTTACAACTTGCGCGGGCCCGCCGCGGGCCCGCGCACGCGACCGGTGTGTGGAGGCCTTTAGTCAAGCGGTAATAGACATTTTTCGAAAAAGTTGAAAATTGGACACCTTTGGTCGCATTTTTAAGTACTGTGATCACAATTTTCACAATTTTACTGTGATTTTTTAAATAATGTAATTTCTAATAACAGTGTTATTAATCGCAACCACAAATCAAAGTAATATACATTCTTAAATAAGTAAAAAAAGTTTTGACGAGTTATGGTTTATAAAATTATCGTCAGTCAACTTTGACACTTCATGTTGGGACAAAAATTTACAACACTATCCTTGGCAAGTTATTTTGAAAGATGGCCTATATAGTCTAGATTTCAAAAGGGTACAATACCAAGAATTAGCAAGTATTACCAGCCCAGTATTACTAGTATTACCAAGTATTACCAAGTATTAATTCATAGTCTGTATTAAAAACGTTCTACTCGCTCTATTTTTTCTCTATAATATCTACCAACAGAAACTACACTCAAGAGCAAAAATTTCGGGTCACCCTAAATTAAATAACCGCAATAGGTTTTTTTAAGTATTGTACCCTAGTTTTATTTATATAATATTACTGTTCTTCGTAATACCCAAATGTATTAGCAGTTTCCGGGATCCTATCATAAAAATATCAACATCCAAAAATTACGATTTTTGCAATATATCTCGCTCCGTTAACGCTGTTTTTAACCCGGGTTTACGGTAAGTCAAAACATCTTAAAACAAAATCTCACGTTAATATCTGGCTGTGCAACACATGCAAATAAATAACGTTTCCATTTTGTGACAACCCTGGCACATGCGCGCGTGACAGCGTAAGTACTTACACGAGTGGCGGCGTTGCCCGACATCAAAGGCGTTTCACTACTGTAGATATATTGTAATACTGTGCTATTGTCATTCCGTGTCAGTTCGAGATTCGAAGTTCGTGGTTATGAAAGTCTTTTTGGCGGGGCAGCGCCGTCCGCGCGGTGTCTGTTTGGTTACCTAGGTACTTGATTAACGGAAGTTAATGAGTTCGTTAACAAATTTGAAAGTTACTAACTTAATAGTTAATCCGCTACTGACTTCTAACAACCCAAGAGAGTTTTTTATTTTTAACTCATTTTTACAAAAGTTACGTCCAAAAAACTGGTTTTTTGGCCTAAAACTGCTAAAGTTTAGTGCCATATATCTCAAAAACTATGAGTTTTGAAGTAAATGTGGGATACTATTTCGGTTAACCTCGTTTTTGGTAATACGATAAGCCAAAAAAAACACGAAAAAACGGACGGTAACAGATCGAAGGTCATTGGGAGCTGTGAGCCCCTTAACGGCCACCTGTATCAGTAGGTAACGGTGGGTAGGTACACACTGAGCAAACGAACGACCCATGAACGCGAAGCATTTAAGTAACAGCCGTTTACCATAACCTAATAAAACAAATATTCCCTTGTTCCCAGTTTATTTACGTCAAGTGACCAAAATTCAAATTACACGTCAAACATAAAACATTTTCTGATGGCCAGTTCAACAGAGTGAGATCATAGCTGTTCGTTGGCTTGGTGTGTAGTGTACCTAACCAAGTTAGTGCCAACGGGACGAATAAAAGCGATCATGCTAGTTATAAATATCATTTTATCTAGATGAAGGCCCTTTCGGATGCACTTCGACCCAGTGGGATCTTTTGTGCATTTGCCATTTCTTGAAATTAAAGTATCTAAATCTCCTTCAGCCTCCTAACGATTTCCCGGTTGTGGCCCAAGGAAGCGTAGGCAGTAGTGTTACGAAAGCGACTGCCACTGACCTTGCAACCCAGAGAAAAAACTAGACCTTATTGATCTATTGAAATGGCCGGAAGTACTTGGCAGGTGGTGCTTGACACATGACGTAAATATACCTTATAATTTTGATCGGAAGTGATGGATTTTTCGAACTTTCGGCCAATTTTAGGTGCGATAATCTTCTGATTCTTGCTCAGCACAACTTTCTCGACCTGCTGCCATGCATTTTATCGTGTTGTCATGAGACGTAGGTGCATTGGGAGGGGGCTTAAGGACTACAATGGGATCCGCCATATCTAGGTTGGAAGCTACACAAAAAACGCAAAAGTTTCGGGTCGGTGAAATACCGTCATATTTTCTAAAATAGTGCAAGTTTGTACAGTTTTTTTAATCCTGTCATGATCTTTATTTAATTTTACATCTAAACTGCAAAAATAACAGTTAAAAAAAATAAAATTTCCAGGTTTAAAAAGGACTCGTAAAAACCCATGAAATAATTACTTTAAAAACCAAGTTTAAACCGACTTCAATTCAGTACTTCGCCAAGCCACATAGGTACATGAACATTTCCACATTTCCTTTCCAATTTACCACATGCACTGCTTTCAGAGAGCAAATGCGTTGATGATTACAGAAAAAAACCCAAGTCGCTATCTGTGGGCTGATAATATTTGAGGAGTTCCGTCGATTCTTAAAGGATCTGAGAATTACCAGTTCATGAGTTGCTACTTCAACGGAATCATGTCAGAATCTTTGACGAACTTTACAACTTTGAGGAGTTCCATAAGTCATCTGTGGTCTTCAGTATCAGTTCCACTTCACCAAAATTGCGATTTCCGAAGGTAAATACACGAATTATAATAGAAAATACCGAAATCACTACACGCGTGCCTATAAAATTTGAGGGTTGCCCTCAATTTCGACAATGGGACCACCTCGGAAGTATACTTTTTCAAATAAAAAAAGAATTTTGGAAATCGGTCCACAATTGACGGAGAAATCGGCGAACATACATTAAAAAAAAAACATACATACAGTGGAACATATAACCTCCTCCTTTTTTGAAGTCGGTTAAAAACAGCGTTAACGGAGCGAGATATATTGCAAAAATCGTAATTTTTGGATGTTGATATTTTTATGATAGGATCCCGGAAACTGCTAATACATTTGGGTATTACGAAGAACAGTAATATTATATAAATAAAACTAGGGTACAATACTTAAAAAAACCTATTGCGGTTATTTAATTTAGGGTGACCCGAAATTTTTGCTCTTGAGTGTAGTTTCTGTTGGTAGATATTATAGAGAAAAAATAGAGCGAGTAGAACGTTTTTAATACAGACTATGAATTAATACTTGGTAATACTTGGTAATACTAGTAATACTGGGCTGGTAATACTTGCTAATTCTTGGTATTGTACCCTTTTGAAATCTAGACTATATAGGCCATCTTTCAAAATAACTTGCCAAGGATAGTGTTGTAAATTTTTGTCCCAACATGAAGTGTCAAAGTTGACTGACGATAATTTTATAAACCATAACTCGTCAAAACTTTTTTTACTTATTTAAGAATGTATATTACTTTGATTTGTGGTTGCGATTAATAACACTGTTATTAGAAATGACATTATTTAAAAAATCACAGTAAAATTGTGAAAATTGTGATCACAGTACTTAAAAATGCGACCAAAGGTGTCCAATTTTCAACTTTTTCGAAAAATGTCTATTACCGCTTGACTAAAGGCCTCCACACACCGGTCGCGTGCGCGGGCCCGCGGCGGGCCCGCGCAAGTTGTAAAACATTGAAGATAAACTTCAAACACACATCGAACGCGAGCTCGCGGGCCCGCGGCGGGCCCGCGTTCGGTGTGTGTTTGAAGTGTAGTGTCAATGTTTTACAACTTGCGCGGGCCCGCGGCGGGCCCGCGCACGCGACTGGTGTGTGGAGGCCTTTAGTCAAGCGGTAATAGACATTTTTCGAAAAAGTTGAAAATTGGACACCTTTGGTCGCATTTTTAAGTACTGTGATCACAATTTTCACAATTTTACTGTGATTTTTTAAATAATGTAATTTCTAATAACAGTGTTATTAATCGCAACCACAAATCAAAGTAATATACATTCTTAAATAAGTAAAAAAAGGTTTGACGAGTTATGGTTTATAAAATTATCGTCAGTCAACTTTGACACTTCATGTTGGGACAAAAATTTACAACACTATCCTTGGCAAGTTATTTTGAAAGATGGCCTATATAGTCTAGATTTCAAAAGGGTACAATACCAAGAATTAGCAAGTATTACCAGCCCAGTATTACTAGTATTACCTAGTATTACCAAGTATTACCAAGTATTAATTCATAGTCTGTATTAAAAACGTTCTACTCGCTCTATTTTTTCTCTATAATATCTACCAACAGAAACTACACTCAAGAGCAAAAATTTCGGGTCACCCTAAATTAAATAACCGCAATAGGTTTTTTTAAGTATTGTACCCTAGTTTTATTTATATAATATTACTGTTCTTCGTAATACCCAAATGTATTAGCAGTTTCCGGGATCCTATCATAAAAATATCAACATCCAAAAATTACGATTTTTGCAATATATCTCGCTCCGTTAACGCTGTTTTTAACCGACTTCAAAAAAGGAGGAGGTTATATGTTCCACTGTATGTATGTTTTTTTTTTAATGTATGTTCGCCGATTTCTCCGTCAATTGTGGACCGATTTCCAAAATTCTTTTTTTATTTGAAAAAGTATACTTCCGAGGTGGTCCCATTGTCGAAATTGAGGGCAACCCTCAAATTTTATAGGCACGCGTGTAGTGATTTCGGTATTTTCTATTATAATTCGTGTATTTACCTTCGGAAATCGCAATTTTGGTGAAGTGGAACTGATACTGAAGACCACAGATGACTTATGGAACTCCTCAAAGTTGTAAAGTTCGTCAAAGATTCTGACATGATTCCGTTGAAGTAGCAACTCATGAACTGGTAATTCTCAGATCCTTTAAGAATCGACGGAACTCCTCAAATATTATCAGCCCACAGATAGCGACTTGGGTTTTTTTCTGTAATCATCAACGCATTTGCTCTCTGAAAGCAGTGCATGTGGTAAATTGGAAAGGAAATGTGGAAATGTTCATGTACCTATGTGGCTTGGCGAAGTACTGAATTGAAGTCGGTTTAAACTTGGTTTTTAAAGTAATTATTTCATGGGTTTTTACGAGTCCTTTTTAAACCTGGAAATTTTATTTTTTTTAACTGTTATTTTTGCAGTTTAGATGTAAAATTAAATAAAGATCATGACAGGATTAAAAAAACTGTACAAACTTGCACTATTTTAGAAAATATGACGGTATTTCACCGACCCGAAACTTTTGCGTTTTTTGTGTAGCTTCCAACCTAGATATGGCGGATCCCATTGTAGTCCTTAAGCCCCCTCCCAATGCACCTACGTCTCATGACAATACGATAAAATGCATGGCAGCAGGTCGAGAAAGTTGTGCTGAGCAAGAATCAGAAGATTATCGCACCTAAAATTGGCCGAAAGTTCGAAAAATCCATCACTTCCGATCAAAATTATAAGGTATATTTACGTCATGTGTCAAGCACCACCTGCCAAGTACTTCCGGCCATTTCAATAGATCAATAAGGTCTAGTTTTTTCTCTGGGTTGCAAGGTCAGTGGCAGTCGCTTTCGTAACACTACTGCCTACGCTTCCTTGGGCCACAACCGGGAAATCGTTAGGAGGCTGAAGGAGATTTAGATACTTTAATTTCAAGAAATGGCAAATGCACAAAAGATCCCACTGGGTCGAAGTGCATCCGAAAGGGCCTTCATCTAGATAAAATGATATTTATAACTAGCATGATCGCTTTTATTCGTCCCGCTGGCACTAACTTGGTTAGGTACACTACACACCAAGCCAACGAACAGCTATGATCTCACTCTGTTGAACTGGCCATCAGAAAATGTTTTATGTTTGACGTGTAATTTGAATTTTGGTCACTTGACGTAAATAAACTGGGAACAAGGGAATATTTGTTTTATTAGGTTATGGTAAACGGCTGTTAACTAAGGAGTCGGTATTAGATAGGTACTTTTTTTATGACGTTGTTACCTACATTATATGGTTTTCATATTTAAGATTTCCAAGAAATCCTCAGCAACATGCAAGATGAGCTGCAGTCATAGCACGCGACAGTCGAGACGATTAATTTAAACCAAACGACTTTAAAATAAAAAGCGAAGAAAAACATGATTATGTTCAGACGTCGGGGTTTTCGGAGCGGGAATGATTTGAGAAAGAGTAGAGATAAACAGATATGTTAGTCTAAGAAAATATCTTATTATGCCTAATGAATAACTACCTCTCTGTGAGTTGTATACAATCTGTGACAAAGTTTTATTTTAATTTCCGTAAAAGTCTTATAACTTATAAGGTAACAATAAAAATAACTTTAATTAATTACCTGCTGTAAATTGAATAGTTGACACGATTTTCAGAATAAACTATTAATATTTTTTCTATATTTGGGACAGTTAATCTACGGCGTCTTGCTGTAAATATCCATTTCAAGGAGCTAAATGATCTTTCCACGTCGACAGTTGTAATAGCATATTTAAATTTTTTGTAGGAATCAATTGATGCACGAGAAGTTTGAGATTGAAGTTCTATTTCTTTGCCTTGTACCAACTCATTTATAATTTTTAGTGTGCTATAGCCAGAATTCTTCTTTAACACCAACTTCAGTTTATCATAAATTTGTTTTCCTTTTACGCTCATGTTTAATTTGGAAACATCTCTCTTTTTAAACTATCGCTGATGGACAGCTTCGCATCCTGTAGTTTTTTAATAGCATTTGGGATAGTCATCAAATGATTTGCTATGAAATTTAAGTCGCTTTTTATATTTGCATTTCCAAACGCTCTTTTTGCCTTTCTAATACTCTGGGCTTCGGTGGGACTGAATGTATTTAGAACACGTTTCACTTCATCGTAATGTTTGCTGTAATACGTTGCAGCTTCTATCCAGGTTCCCCACCGAATAATTGTTGGTCGAGGTGGTAAAGGCACTCCGGGGAGCATTTCTTTAAACTTTTGTATTCTTTTAGGAGATTTCAAAACTGTCTTCTTAACATTTGCGATTAAATCATTCACATCTGGATAAAGTTTTCTTACTATAGTCTGGACGTATAGGTATTTAAAAAAATGTAAACAAAATCACCACGTGACTTGGTCTTTCAGCCAATAAGATAATACCATAGATACAAAAAGTTGCTATGATTGGTTGAATGACCAAGTCACGTGGTGTTTTTTGTTTACATTTTTTTAAATACCTAAACGTCCAGACTATAGTTCAGCCACTCTATTTAAACCATGAGCCAAACATGTGACGTGCAAAAGATTGGGAAAAATACATTTTAAATTTCTTCCAGCCTTTAGCATGTAGCCCACACCGTCAGTTAAAAGTAAAAGTACTTTATTGTGATTATTATGGTTAGCACCCCATAATTCATCAAGAGCACTTGTGACCGTATTGGATATTGATACATTGTTCGTGCTGTCTAACCGTTTACTGGATATCAAGTGTTGAGTGCCAATGTGATCATCACGTAATGCTCCCACTATTACGTTAGCTATTTGACGACCATAATCATCCGTGGTTTCGTCAACACTCACATATATATATTCATTTTTTAGCTCGCTCCGTATTTTATTCATTTTTTCATCGTAAGCTTTATTTAAATATTCCCGTCGCAGTTGACATTCCGAAGGAACTTTTGCAGTTTTTCCAAATTTACCGGTAACACAATTTTCGATAAAATCTTTAAATATCGGATTGTTTACCTGCGTCCATGGTATATTACAGCCCACAATAAATTTCAAGAGCTCACTATTGAAATCATATTTCATACCTGTATGTTTATTAGATGCGACATGTCGCGTTACACTAGATTTCGTTTGAGCGAAGCTCACATTGCACTTGGTGCAAAATAATAAAGAATCTCGAACCTCTATCTCTGGATTATTTTCTATCCACGAACGCATAAACTCGTAACGAGTTTTTTTTCTCGGAGGCATATTTGTGTTGACTGATTATTTACAGTTTTTTAAAATACAATTGCATATAAGTTTATCTACTAGACAAGCAAGGGTAACGGTTGACAATAGGTGTCTAATACAATGTCAATCTTGACGCTCGATATCTATGAAGCATTTTCTTATAAATTAATAGACTTAACTGAAGAGGTTGATAATGAATGACCAATATAAAATATGTACCTATATGTATGATTAATCTTTATTTATTTTTCAATCAATTATTCATTCGGTAGAAACCTACTAGGGTACGATCTGTTTTTAAGTAAATACCTACTCTTTGGCTAATGTCAAACGTTCCCGCTCCGAAAACCCCGATGTTTGATTATGTTACACTCATCTGTGAGCTGTAATTTTGCAACACGATATAAAATGTACAGATCTTTAAGACATATTCCATTAAGGACACACCCGTTTAGCGGACATGATTGTAACACCGAAAAGAAAAACTAAAGAACTTTCTATTCTATTCGCGCGTCGTTTGTTCAAAACACAAAATGGACAAAAAATGGATCAAACAGCCAACTAAAACTGCCACACCTGTCATAGAAAGAATTGGACAAACGAGTCCATTTCTTTCCATTACATATTTTAATTTCAATTCTTTCCGATAATTTGTCACGCAAAATTAATTAGTTTATATGGATCCAGTTTATAAAACAAAGTTTTGTATGAAAAACTTAAATTTGCTGTATTTTTTTACTATGGTACTGAAGCTACATAAACTAATTAAAGACCTGGACGGTATTCTAAGTACAAAGTTTTAGAGCAAACTAGCTAGTCATTTTAAAATGAGAGCGTAACTATGGTGAATTGAGCTTACTGCGGACTCCTAATTTACTATAATATAATTGTATAATCCAATAGCAACACATCATTTGGAAATTTGAAACCGTTTATTCCCCACTTGTAAAATAACATACTTTCATACATACATATAATCACGCCTCTTTCCCAGAGGGGTAGGCAGAGATCACGGATCTCCATTTGCTACGATCCTGACAAACCACTTTCGCTTCACTCACTTTCATAACATTTCTCATACATGCTCGTCGGTTTAGGGTAAAATAAATAAACCTGATTTATTTGTGATATTGGTCTTTCTGTTTAAATTCCTACATAAAATATTGTTAAAATAATTTTATAACGCGACTCCATTCATTCGCTATTTAGTTTTGACGTGAGCAGTTAAGTCACATTATGATAAAATCTCAATAAACCAAAAAAATATTTTATATGTTGATATTGATTTGCTAATATGGTGCTTAGAGTTGAACAAATTGAGTTCTTTTTTTTATGAATCATATATGTCGATGCAGATTATAAGTTAGCGCAATTAGCAACTACTGAAATATAGCTAGAATTGTCATTTTGGGGCACATTTCTAGACATTTTTGTTCGGCATTGTGAGTCTATTTACTTTATGGTACGTCAATGCTGTTGCCTCTATGTAATTATTGCAAACCTGCAACAGAACAGACTCCGTGAAACGAAACGCAGCTATGGTTTGTGTTGCCATTTAACTTCTTGGTATTTTTTTGGTAAAAAAGTTACTCGTTCATGCTGTATTAAATTCAGTTTTAATTTTTATTTCACGTTATTCATTACTATAATAATATTCTTCAAAAAATGTTAAACTATTTCACCCCATAAACATTTATTTATTTATATAAATATTCTTGACATGTGGAATGACATTAGGTTATTTGCTGCGCCAAAAATGGCAACACCATATAACAAATTCTTTTTATTTCGGTTCTTTGCCGTGTTGTTTAGGGTACGTTGTTAAATCCGTTAAAATCTTACATATTACTTCAACAAACGTTGTGAAATTATTGCTAGTTAATACTTTGATATATTGTAGTTACTGCACAATGCATATTTACGCCATTTCAGTTGTTCGCAATAGAAATAATTGTCGCGGCAGTTTGACGTTTCGCACGCAGAGTGGGACATTAACCTAAACATTGCCAAAGTAAAGGCTAAACGTGATATTTCCGTTTTCAGCAAAGAGGACCAGGATGAAGTACAACAAGCTCGTGACTTCCTCGAGGAGGAAGAACAGGAAGAGGCATTTCAGTGCACCTTCTCACATCAGACGAGTTCTCATGTCCTCACCCCTATCCAAGGAGCTGAGGCAAAAGTTCAACGTCAAATCTATGCCTATCCGCAAAGACGACGAAGTTCAGGTAAGTTCGTAATTTTAAACTATGTCTAGCTTTCGTTGTATAGAAAAACAACAATGATAAAACCTCTTCGTATGTTTATAGGTTATGTTTTAGGGTACAGTTGAACAGAAAGCAGATGAACTACTATTTAATTGGAAAAGTTGCTTACATTAGTGCTCATGTTAAATAAATTGTATGATTTAGATTTAATACATATAATTCTACTTTTCTGTGATCTTGAAATCAAAGATATGAAGTGGTGTGGTGTTACTTTGTGACCAAGATGTGGACAGTGTATCTCATTCATCAGTAATATTTAATGTGCTATTACCCTTCTTGCATATTTAATGGAAAACTGACTTACTAGGGGTACTAATTAATTTTGCATATTTTGGACCAGTTGATTCACATTAAGATAGATAATACAACTATTGTATAATGTGGTCACAGTCCAAACAACAGTTTTTCTTGAGTGAGTGAAGTCATGGTATCTTAGTAAGTTTGATTGCTTTTTGCACATTTAACATATCACTTACTGTCCAAATACACTCAAGAGCAAAAGTTTCGGGTCACCCTAAATTAAATAACCGCAATAGGTTTTTTTAAATATTGTACACTAGTCTTATTTACATAATATACTTTTCTTCGTAATACTCAAATGTATTAGCAATTTCCGGGATCCTATCATAAAAATATTGACATCCAAAAATGACGATTTTTGCGATATCTCGCTCCATTAACGTTGTTATTTTCATGGGTTTTTACGAGTCCGATTTAAACCTGGTAACATATTTTTTTTTTACTTTTATTTCTGCAGTTTAATGTAAAATTTAATAAAGATTATGACAGGATTAAAAAACTGTACAACCTTGCACTATTTTAGGAAATATGACGGTATTTCACTGACCCGAAACTTTTGCTCTTGAGTGTAGTACATATCTTGGTCCAAGCGAAAATGAAAGATTGCTTATAGCCTCCGTTTCAGCAAATGTGTTAAAACTTTTGTGGACAGTACGTCGACCGGTGGGCCATATACGTAGGCTTAACAACGCTTAATTGATGGTACTGTCAATGAAAGTGGTAACATATTTTGTTTGCTTTCTGCACAACTGTGGTTCTATAAGAGGATATAGTTGAGTTGTTCAATGTAAGTTAAGATTTAAGGCAAAATTAAATGATGATCACAAACCATTCACAGACTGCAATCACTGCTTCCTCGGGAGGATGGAGCCGGAGGTTTTCTCCGGTGAAGTCTGAACTTGGCTGCCAGGTTGCACCATGGTTCAAAAAATGGCTCTGACTGTTTTGCCTTTTGAATTATAATTACTTCTGTCCGTGTTAAGATTCTGAGTTGCAATTATAGTCGGTATCTTTTGGATTTTTGTTTTCCAAACTTCTAGAGCATCCTAAAATGTGTAAGTAATATAAAAATAAACTAATGTATATTTCGATTGTCACTATTAGAAAAATAAGTGAAGTCAGAAATGGAAGTAGCCAACTGAACAGAGGGATCAAAATTATCTGCTCACGCTTGTATTATGAGAAGTTTTTGCAGACAATTCTGGCACACTTGTCATATTTGGTTTTATTTAAGACCTATCCAGGCTATTTCATAAAGATCCAGTCATGTTAGATCCTCTAATTCGGAGTTTTGGATAGTAATAGCTTTCACAATATCCCTCCTCCCTCTCCTTCGGCAGTCAGGTAAAAACTAGTGCCTTTCTGAAGCAAGTGGATCCTGGGAATCCTATGTTGACCCTTGCCTATAGCTTAGAATGCAACTTGACACTGGCATAAGTAGTATATAAATTCCAAACATTACTCTCACATGATATGGGTATGCATAATATGTACTAATGTCAAAACGTCATATCGTTCCAGGTTGTCCGCGGTCACTACAAAGGCCAGCAAGTTGGCAAGGTAGTCCAGGTGTACCGTAAGAAGTTCGTTGTCTACATCGAGAGGATCCAGCGCGAGAAGGCCAATGGAGCCAGCGCATATGTCGGCATCCACCCCTCAAAGGTAATATGGATGTTTTAAAGTGATATATATCTCTGACAATATCTACTTTTCGTACCTATGCCTCTACCTATGCCTACCTTTCGTATTTATTACCTTGAAGGACTTCTTTGTTTAATCAACCAATTTTCATGTTCCTTTTGCTTTGGGGCATTTTCACTCAAATGTGCGACTTTTACTTTTTTTTAGCAGAATTTAGTTTTTTTTTTGATTTTCCTGTTTAGAATCATGAGCACTCTTGATCCCGATAAAGCTAAAAAAACACATTTGAGTGAAAACACCCTTTGATCGTGAAAGTAGTAGTGTTAAATATAAAAAAAATCTTACTATGGAGATATATGCAAACCTTAAGAATTTCAAAATTCAGTAGCAACCCCTAAATCTCATCCAAGAATAAAAATAAAAATCAGACATTCTTTTTTTACGTATTAGAACAATATAAGAGGGTGAGACATTGAAATTTCAAATTTTCGGTTCTTATGCATCACCCTAATTATGATGATATAATTGTTGAGATTTAATTTTCTTCTTTGTACAAATGTGCTTGTCTAAATAATTGTTCTGGAATTGGTTGACATTGAGAGCTGAGACCACATCGTCTGGCAGTATATATATGTTTAATCAAATGATGTAACATTTTCCTCTTAGACCGTGCCATGACGTATCGTCACCCGAAGTTTCGACTGACGGCCGACACGGCTGGCACGGCTACTGCTGATACACTTCCATGGCTCTGACATCCCCTCCGCATCTCCAAAGATAACCTGAGAACTAACAACTCTGACCATATGTTTGTCTCTTTCAGTGTGTTATCGTAAAGCTTAAGATGAACAAGGACCGCAAGGCTATCCTCGACCGCAGAGCGAAGGGCCGTCTCGCGGCGCTCGGTAAAGACAAGGGCAAGTACACGGAGGAGACAGCCACCGCCGTGGAGACCTCGTGAACACCTAGATTATAAGATAATAAAAAAAGTAAAATACGATTCGGGGTTTTATTCTTACTTAAGGACAAAGTAATTCAAGGTGCTCCCGGTGAAGTGCATCATCAGTTATGTGGAAATGATGGAGCAAGCCTGGGAGGCATAAAGGAGAGGGCACAAACGCACACCTCGCACAAAAGATCCCACTAAGTCGAACTCATCTAGATAAGGTAAGAGACGGCCAAAAGGGCACCATTCTAATTAACCGCCATTGTCTGGTTTATTAGGCAGTGACTGTGTAAATGACGCCTTCTTGAGTTAAAAATGGCGAGCAACTCATTTGACGATCGGCGGTTAAAAGGTTAACACGTTCACTGCCAAGAATCGCTACGCTGGTAGCCGATCCAGTGGTTTTCCTCGTATGTAGCGGAAAGCGACTACGGCGTAGGCGCCCGCTAGGCTTGGTTCCTGGCAGTGAAAGTGGTGTGTGATTCTTATTTATCCAAGCTTTAGAGTCCCGTGGCCGGCCGAATTTACACTCATTTCTATCAAAGTTTTGTAATATTTTCATATCGACTAGGGGAGCCACCGGGTATGTAAATGACACCATATTCACTGACGAGGGGCATCAATAGGTTGAAGTGAGATACTCCATTCCCTCCCATTTCTTAGATACCACTGAGGCCCATTTTTCAAAGTGTATTATTAGTCTAATAATATGAGTGTGTTAAATAAAAACAAAAATGAGACAAAACACTAGTATTATTAGGCTAATACTTTTTGAGAAATGAAATGGGCCCCAGGGGCCCATTTCTCAAAGCGTATAGTCTAATAATATTAGTGTTTTGTCTCGTAAATAAAACCAAAAAATGAGACAAAACACTAGTATTATTAGGCTAACACTTTTTGAGAAATGTGCCCCTCACTAAATAAACCCTTTCAACGCCAGACGTCTACAAACTGTTGTGACTCGTGACCACAGCGCTAAAAAATGCTTAAGTTTCTGTCAAATTAAATTGTATTTTTGGTATAAGCTTTTATTGCCGGCTGTACTTTTCTGTAGAGGTACCGTCATCAACTACTCATTGAGACGATTCTTTCTTCTGTCTCCATCATCAGACCAGCTCGATGGTACCTACCTACCATAATATTGAATTCGGTTGAAGATATCTGCTTCAATATTGAGTTGCCAACAGTTGCAAGATTCCACCATATTTTCTTTACTCTTTGATTCCACCCGAACAAACATAGTTACAATTGCAAGTAACTCTTTGTCTCCCAACGATCGGGTGATCGAAGGCCTAGAGAAGTACAACTTTGATCGCACATTTGAGGCCAACAATTACTATTGCCTCTGAATAGCAAGTGAAAAAAATGTACCTACTTAAATCTTAAAAGTGAGATTCTTATTGAATATGGCGTCACTGCGATTTTTGGGTGTATCGTAGCTGTAGTGTAGCGTAGATGGCAGTGTAAAGGCAATAAATGAACCTAAGTAACGTTTCGTTTTGCCTTGCGCGTATGGTTGTTTGGGGCATGCAACTGAACACCTACACGGTACAATGGTGCCCCTTGAGAGGTTGACCGTACGGTAACGGGAGCTAATTTGAGTTACTTTTTATCTTCAGGAACTCGAGTATAAAGCCTCTGCTAGACGGTCGCCAACACGCCCCTCCGACCGAGCGACCTTGGTCCGCACCGACCGTGTAGACAGTTGTTTGGAGCAAAATTTCATACTACAGCGGTCGGTGCCGACCAAGGTCGCTCGGTCGGAGTGGCGTGTTGGCGGTGCCGGTTAATGTACGGCCCAATAATTGGCGTCCACTATATCTCTGTCTCTTTTTAACTCATGCAAAAAGTGAGAGAGAAAGATAGATGGACGCGTATTATCGGGCCGTACATTAACCGGCACCGTGTTGGCGACCGTCTAGCAGAGGCTTTAGCTCCCGCCCACAATACGCATGCCGGTTGCAATCGAGTTTCATGTTGACCACTGATTATTATTATTATTCTGGTAGTGGCTTTCGGGCTGTCAAAGCCCTTATATCACTGCGACCATCGCTGATCTATTGTGATCGCCACTTACTACAATTCTTGGTCAAGTCCTGCAAACTCAAAGAATTGCAGGATTTTGTTGATCTCCTCCGGGCACATGAAGTGTTTGCCCAAGAAGGAGTTACGACTGCGCATGAGGCAAGGGCAATCGGTTAGGATGTGTGTAGGCGTCTCCTCTGCTTCAAAGCAGAGTCTGCACTGCCTTGTGTCAGACAGTCCTAGCGTCTGCATGTGCTTATTTAGGCGGCAGTGCCCAGTAAGCACCCTGACCAGCATGCGTAGGCGGTTCCTACTTAGCGCCAAGGCGTCAGAAGACGCCTTTTTGCTAAAGGCTCTCATAAGTGCCTTGGAATGTTTCAGTCCTGGGATAGCTCTCCAGGCTTGAATGGTCTTGTAGAAACAATAGGCTTTTAGAGTGAGCTTGGTTAGACTTTTGGGGATACCACAGAACGGCTCTGGTCCGCAGTATGTCCCCTTCGCCCCCGCTCATCAGCCTTTTCATTTCCCTCGATACCTGCATGCCCTGGGACCCAACGTAAAATTACCTTGTTTTTGGCACCCAGGTCATTCAATAGTTCCCGGCAGTTCTCGACCAGCCTCGACGTTAGAGGTAGAGCCAAGAGAGCCGCCTGGCTATCCGAGTGGATAAAATATAAATAGTATGATTGACCACTGATATTTAATTACTGCTGACTTTATAATCCCAATTTGTTATCACTGAACTCCCTTGCACGTTGAACCGATGGCCGTTGGGGGGGGAAAGGTTCTCGAGTGGCCACCACGTACCGGCAGGCACAACGTGGGTAGACCCCCAAAAGGTTAGAGCGAAACATGACCAGGTGCGCTACCACGAACTTCGTTTATCTCCGTCTCTATCGCACTTATGGTTTATGGTACTCGAGCGACCGAAACGGAGATATACGAAGTTCTAGATTCGAAGTTCGTGGTAGCGCCGCTGAGTGAGTCTGCTGGATGCGGGTGGCGCAGAACCGGTCATTGTGGCACACTTTGGGGGAGACTAGTGGACGTCTTTCGGCTGATATGATGAAACTTCGTTAGGTCGTAAAAGTAAACCACCAAATTGTAGTATAAAATTTATTATAGAAAATGTATGAGTTATTGAGCTCCTCATTCATTTTACTATTACTCCAGGCAAAATACGGGTTTGAAAAACATTAATTTATAATAGCGTTTTTTTTGTTTATTTCATTTTAAAACATTATTCTAAGATGCTTTATTCAAGAATCCAACAAACTTTCTATCCGGAAGTATTTATATGTATAGATTTAAATAAAGCATGAATTGTTTTTTTTATTATTTATATTGAATATTATAGAGCAAATGTAAATGAACCAAAATAAAGATAAAACTATTTATTTATATTTTTGCTGACTTTTCAGAAGTAAGTTAAGGTATCATTTTTTTGATGTCTGAAATGTTGTTGGATTTTGTCGCTAGGTAACTATTTAATTGATAATATATCCATTACATAGAAAAAAAATCTGCTATTATAAATTATTTCCTGACATTTTTTCCATACAAGCTGTCAGTTCATTGCCTAGACTATATCCTATTCCTTACACTAGGACTGAATACTTAGCAGTCATAGGTAAACAGGTTATAGGAATATCGGCTTATAAATAACGGCCATAGTCCTACACTACACCAGTCAAAAAACACTTGGTGTCTATGGACGCAAGAATCTAAACAACAAATCGTTTGGGAAGGGGGCCGCAACATGCCTTAAGGCCTTTACAAACATAGCAATTTATCCCAACAACCGACAACGACAATTTAACTATAGTTAGAATAACAGGCAGTTGTTGCGCTCCTTAGGTCTGAAGTCTTCAGTCGACGTGTCAAAGGTTTGTATACTTTTTTCGCCTTTACAAAAGAATAAGCTGCAAAAATGTAGACATGTCCAGTTAGCTGATTAAAAATAAATAAAACATGACAGACTGGAGTAGGGGTTTAAATGCCTGATTGCCACACTTTGGCTTGCGTGGCTAAATGGTCTGAGGTCTTAACACTACTAGGCTATTATGGAACTTAACCTAATGGCTGGCAGTTGATACTTAATTAATGGTCTAGCTTGTCTTCAACGCCCAATATACACGACCATTATGCGCCGCAGATACCTTGATTTTGTTGAACCTATCCAATTGGCAAAACCTTTAATAACAATACTAACTATTTCACTGCGCAAGCGTAGCTAGCTTATTCTACACAGTCCATTGTGTACTAAATGTAGCGACACAACATGCGCAGCGAGAGGGTTAAAATAAAAGCGTAATTCGAGACCTACGCAGTGACAGCAGTTTTGTGTTTCTGCGCTTCTAAGGTAGCTTTAGACTGACATTTGAATCTTTTTTTCACTTCATTGTTTAATCCCTCGCGATTTCTTGCGATCTCTATCGCGTAGAACTGCACTCGTGGCACTAATATCGTATTCTGTTCAGAATAGTCCCCCTTAGTATCAGCTCTCATAAGAGTACCAAAACTGTAGTCTTCGATAATGTTCTTGAACTTTTCGCAGTACGCGCGCCATTTCGCTTTGTTGTGGTTGTTTTTGATTTCGTTTTCTTTGATGTAGGCTATGTTGATGTCGGGGAAGTCCTGTCTGAAGTGTGTGTATATTAGGTCGTCTTGCGGGGTCAGGCGTAGCAACCGTGTGTCGACTGAACATAATACCTGAAACAAGTGAGTTTTTAGGATTAATCACACAGCCACATAATATCAAACACTCACTAAGCTGGGTCCACATTTGTATCATTTCGTCGTGTCGTATCTCCGTCGCGTATCAAGATCGCTAGTGTAGACGCAAAAACAGCGCGATCATGCGGCGCCGCCGTATCTGATAGCTCGGGATCGATGTTGACACGCGTTTATTTTACTCCTCTATTATTGTCCTCCTGTATCATATTTTTCTTATGTTGTGGTGCAATAATAGTACATTACTTACCTAGGGCGGTAACACAAAGAATGTCTCAGATCGCATTCGGCTCGGGCGATAAATATGCGATTTGGGGCTTTCTTTATTAACGCCCGTGGAGAGTACAAATTTACGTCTCTCCCTGGCCTTTTCCGCACGCGTAGTGTGCGGTAATTGCTACTTTATGGCCAGGTATGACGTACAGAATATTACTACTTATACTACCTACTCGCGATCGGATACGCTCACAGATGTATGAATATAAGGAGATCGGACATGGCGGCCGATTTGTATAGAGTGAGCCTGTCGCAAGTACATTAACCCACACAACGCCCAAGTAATTGACAAGACAAAGCACGCACACATCTAAAACACACACACTTGTATACACAACGCGCATCATATCAGGCATTTTGGGAAAAAACCTAATATTCTCTGCGATCAGCACGCGTGCACAGTATGGCAGTGTATGCCCATTGAGCATACAGCTGCGACACGGCCGCCGGCGGCTTGTCCTCTCTCTAGTATTCTATGCTCTGAGGATACGCTTATCAAGATCGGTAAGTATGGACGTGTTTTGATACTGTATCACGATACGAAGTTATGATTTGATACGCGATACGCCGCGCCGTGATCGCTCTTGAGGCGGTTTTTCCCCGATCATCAAAGGGGATACGGATAGGGTCCACACTTAATGATACAGTGTTATGTTACGATACGCTGCTACGCTACGGTTTAGTATGGCCGCATTTTTCCACGCGACGATGGTAAGTAGTGATACGGTGAGCGTCCATACATAGGATACGCGAGCTCGATACGATACGCGTGATCGGCTAAATGATACAAATGTGGACCCAGCTTTAGGTGACTACAATTTTATTGTGACTATCTCCTTTTACCCATTTTGTTAGTAATCTGTAGGACAACTATTATACAAGAGGACTGCATTGCAAATTGTACTCTGTAAGAATAGTTTGTTTTAGATTAGATGACGAAAAGTACTTAAGGGGACGTAGGTTCGTGGTCTTCTCTCCCTCTCACTGAGCATAAGCGTGAGCGAGATGCAAGTGCGTGTTTGGAAGCGCGGATATCATGTTTTTTAATTTTATTTCTTTGGACGTTTTAATAAATAAAAAAGTAATAGCTGATTTCCCTCAAACATGACATTGCCGATTTTTAAAACCAATTGTAATATGTTTAACTATTGTGCATAATTTGTTACGATTTTTTTAAGTGTATTTTAGACCTATGTTTGTGATTTTTTTCTATCGAGCGAAAGTCAAAAACTCAGGATTCGAATAGCTGAATTCCCTCGAGAAAAGCCTGAAGATTGCTAATTAAATTTAGAACAGCCGTATTATAATCCAAACAAGAGCTACGATTTTTTAAAAATCCGTTTTCGGAGCTCACGTCGCCTTAAAAGCAACCATTACCAACATCTATTGTTTAATTGTTATTTTCAAGTAAGGTTGTAAAACAATTATGCATAAACAATAGGACAAACAGTAGCTGTAGGTCTATGTCCACACTCGACGCATGCTCAGCGGAGCGCGGCTCGCTCTAGCGTGCGCGCTCAGTGTGGTGTGTACGTCGCTCGGGGAGCAAATTCGACCGAGCCGCTCGGGCGAGCGTGTGTGACGGCTCGCGGAGCCGCTCAGCTGCGCATGCGTCCAGTGTGGACACACCTATTGGCTACTTATCCAGTACATGTGGCACACATTGTTCAATTTTATGACGTCTCTTTGTTATCTTTTCCTCTCATATTTAACAGCACCACTGCACCAGCACCACTGGATGCAACTGAATGTGAATGGGATGCGGGCAATCTAGGATGCGCAAGTTTTAGTCCTAAGTTAATATTTTAGTTATCATTGTAATTTGTGTCCACTAACATTAGTTTAATAATAGCTGTTTTTATTGTTACTAACCAAAAACGGTCAGCCAAAAAAGCGGTCTACCACTTTTGGACCTTATGTTGTATGCAATAAAGTCGAAAAGTGGTAGACCACTTTCTTGGCTGACGTTACATGTCCGAAATAATTTTTTGAATTGAATTGAATTAACAACAAGAGAAGTCAGTGGCAAAAGTAGATATGCGGGTGAGGTGCTCAAGAGAATTGAAACAAGCTTTTTTCCCTTTTAATAAATGATTGTACAAGTGGTAATAATATGAAAAAAGCTTCGCAAGTTAGGAATCAGAGTCAGTAAAGCGAAGAATTAGATATTTATAATTGTGTATTTTCTAGTTATTATAGAGAATCAATTATATCAACGGGACTTAACGGTGAACTCTAAAACAAGGGCTGCCACAATAGATCACTTGCTGGTCGAAGCGGCATATTAAGGCCCACAAAAAAATAATAATAAAAAATATCAATGTCTCTAAGAGACTTTTATTATGAATGCCTTATTATTATTTTTTATTATTAATAATAACTTTAATAACTGACCATTTGCCCTGTGTTGCCCATGTAAACTTGTAAAATTTAAACTTGCAGTTTCGTGAAACAGGCCATTGGTGGGAATATCCCTTTAACTGCCATTTCTCATAATTGGTCACAACTTTACCCACAGTTCACAATATCATATAGAACAGTAGTTCCCAAACTTATTTTTCTCGTGGACCCCTTCCAAAATTTTACTGGTTTCGGTGGACCCTCTGCTGCTACATTTCTACCACATTCTTAAAGTCACCAAAAAATAAAAATTGTGTCGCTTCTGAGTTCTGTCCCTTTATTCCGATAGGTAAAATAAAAACGAAAAATGGTACATTTTATAACACTTTATTTATTAAAAGAATATAATTACAAGAAAAAAATAATAAGGTAATATACTAATATACCTAGGTTCAGGTCATAATTTTAATTAATGGGAAGGATGTATTTGATGGAGTGTCAGCAAACGATCAATGTTTGGCTTTATTTTTGTGAGCAATAACCGCAAATCCCCCCGTTCTGTGATGTTTAATTTGCTCCTTTTTTTTGTTAAGAGGTTTGTAACTGCACTAAAACTCCTTTCGACAAGGTATGACGAGGGAAAAGCTATTAAAAATTTCCTTGCGATTTCCCACAGTCCAGGATATTTTTCGGGTATTTCTGCTTGCAGCCAAAATGTTTGGTAGCCTTTTCTAAATTTCACCTTCAGCTCCTCATTGGTGCTTAGCTCGAGCAGCTCCTCTTGTAATACAACATTAGCCACTTCCGTTTCATCAAATGGATTTATGATCCATGGTGGTATATCCATCGTCAGCATATCTTCAAACCTGGTTTCAAAGTCATCATGCAGGGCACTTAAATGTTGACTGTAGGTATGGTTATCCTCATCAATACATTCTACCTGCGACAAGTTTGGAAATTGAGAGAATTCACGCCGACTAATGTTTTGCTTCATAAATTTCAATTTCCCAAGAAAAGCCGAAATTATCCCCTTTGTTTTAATTAAATTCAGGCTGTCCCCTTGTAACTGCAAGTTAATATGATTAAATTTTTTAAACAAATCTGTCAAATACGCAATGTCTGCTTTAAATTTGATCAAGTTTTCTTTTAAATCTGGATCTCTACTTTCTAGGAACTCTAATACGGAATCGAAAACAGAGTAAAATCTCGTTAAACATGCACCTTTTGACAACCAGCGTACTTCAGTATGTAAGAGCAGTCGTTTGAAGTCTTCATCATTTTCGTCGCACAATTGAGCAAATAAACGCGTATTCAATGCATTGCTTCTGATTTTGTTGACAGCTTTTATTACAAAATGAAGAGATTGGTTCAACCTGTCACTTAAATGTTTTGCCACAAGATGTTGTCGGTGGATTACGCAATGAATAGCTGTAAGTCCTGGTATAATTCTTTTGAGATGACTTATAAACCCACGATATCGACCGACCATTGCAGGAGCTCCGTCTGTTGCCGCTGAAATAATGTTTGTAAATGGAATCGATTTTTCCGTAAAAAAATTACTCAGCACATTAAATATTGATTCGCCTTTAGTGTCAGTCTCCAAAGTTCTGGCAAATAGCAATTCTTCGTGAATTTCTTCCTCCATAATAAATCGAACATATGCTAATAATAATGCTTCATTACCGGGTAACGTTGACTCGTCCAGTTGTATAGAAAAATGAGTTTTTTGCAGATGATTGCACAAAAAACTTTCGGTATCAGAGCTCATTTCATCAATGCGTCTTTGAACAGTATTGTTACTTAATGGAATTCTTTTTAGTACGTCAAATGGAGATTTGTGCAAAACAGTTTTTAAAACCTCTTCAACAGCGGGTAAAATTAATTGTTCTCCGATAGTGTGCGGTTTTCCAGATTTTGCTATTAGTAATGAGATATTGTAAGATGCCCGCAAGCCATCATCGTTACTTTGAGATGTTGAAGCGAACATACTGTGCATGGTGGGTCTCTTTTCATATTTTTCCTTCAATGTTTGAAAATATTTCAAATCTTTACCTATTTTATCAGTATGACACCTTTTTAGATGATCTTCGAGCTTTGATGGTTTCATAGAGTCATTGCTCAAAACTTTGTTGCATAATAGGCACATGGGCAATTGTTTGTCTGCCTCTGATGGAACAAAACCATATTTCAAATAATCGACACTATATTGTCGACATTTTTTCTTTGCTGTAGCCATGTTTCGTGTCAGTTACCTTACCTGTAAAAAAAAATGTTTTAGTAACCAAGTTTTTTTCTGAATATAGGTATCACACCGCAGCCTTTGTCACCACGCGGTAATAGAATTACGGCTTGTAAAGGGACCAACTAATAAACCGCTAAGACAAATATAGACGTTTTCACAAAACGGTATCAATTTTAAAGTACCTAATTTACCACAAATTTTTAATAGTACAAATAAAAATTGGTGTACTCAGTATCAAATACTGATCATATTTGTGTAGAAAAAAATAAAAGTCGAAATCCCAAAATTGTCCATAAAAGCGATAACTAACATTTCATCAAATCAATGAGTTCACGCGCTCCGTGTATTTGCGTATTTTTTGTCTGCGGCTTCATTGTTAAAACGTGACAAACTGGCATCGAAGCTCAAGCCCTGCTCTTTCCAAAAAGAAATAGTTTTGATAAAATAGTTACTTCAAAATCAATTTAAAATGATTGTGAAATTACTGTTTTATAAAATTAGTAGTCATTTGCAAGAAAAATTACAAAATTAATTGCTCTGCAATATTGCTTATTCGGCCTTTTTAGAAAGGCAGTGCTTCTGTCGTGAAAAAACAATTGAATAAAACGTGCTCTTTGTCTTCAAATCAAAAGAGGACAATTAAAATATCTGTAAGTTACGAAGTTACCTATCTACAAGGTGTTTTTTTAACCGTCTTACACCAAAAGCCCATTTAATGTATCCATTATAAGAAATTGAAAGGTATACCTATTTATTAAATTTTAACTCTTTTTTCATAAAATAACGTATTTAATAAATAACAATTTTAATTTGAATCACTTGTTTAGTTTCAGTCAATAGGTGATAGTACCTAGCAATCGAGCCTGCTAATCAATATCCAATAAAAATAAGTCCACGTGGACTACCGTCCAATAACGTGCGAGCGGCACCTTTCAACCCCGCGCGTAATCCCTATTCTAAGGCGCTCGCGCTTCCCTTTGTGAAATGCCGCCTCAGTGACCTCAGTCACATTTTGGTTTTCGGCTAATGCACATTATGCACAAGTGCTGCTTTGTTATTGGCAAGTGTCCGATCGCGTGTGACGATGAGTGATAGCTGTGGTGATAAGTGATAGTGATAATCTGGATTATTTACAAATGGTTGATTCCAATCTTTTAAATACGCCTGAAATCCCTTACTTTGTTAAATACGTATCTACCACTAATGTTTTACATCGGAAAATTGTGTCAGACAGTCCTAAGCCTGTTTAAGTATGAAGGAAAGATTGGAATTAATCTCTTCCGACCGTCGCAGTGTTAGTGATACCTACCTATTCGGTTTAGAGTGCGTTGCCCTCACCGTTTGCGCCGTGAATACAAACAGTTGTGATCAACCGACTGGTACACGTAAACAAAATACTTAAGTACTATAAAACAAAAAAAAGGTAGGTACTTACTTTTCTCCGGCACTAGCAAACACTGATATAAATTTTCTCACACCTTCTTTTCGTAATTCCGGAAACAAATGAATGAGTTTGCCTTTGGCATCAAGTATTTATAGTGGTGATCAAATTCATGTCTGAACAAGCATTAAGCATTGTCGGGCGGATAGCGCTTTGCAAGTCTGTACACGAAATTGTACCTACGTAATATCGAATACGCAAGTTTGAACAAGTAACAGTCGCTTGCCTTATTAAAATATAATCTGCTTAGTTAGGTACTAAAAACAATGTAGGTAGGTAGTAGGCCCTTTTAAAAACTATGCTTACATTTTTGCTCTTTACTATCAAAACCAGATAAATTTTCGTGGACCCCCATTAACATTTTATGGACCCCCATTTTTTGTTCACGCCTACGTAGACCCCCAGCAAGTCTCCCGTGGACCCCTGGGGGTCCACCTGGACCACTTTGGGAATCACTGATATAGAATAACGGCCTCCGTAGCCCAGTGGGTAGTGACTCTGCCTATGAAGCTGGAGGTCCCGGGTTCGAATCCCGGTCAGGGCATTTATTTGTGTGTTTATCACGAATATTTGTTCCTGAGTAATGGATGTTATATATGTATATATGACAATTGACAAAATTGACATTGACTGTCAGTTTTGTAACTATCCGTTTTACATTAATGAATATCCCCACTTACGTTAAAATATATGTCACTGTGTTCCATTGCCTTGGCAGCCCACAAGTGCTCCAAAGTTTCATCATTGCCAAACTCCTCTGCGGGTTTGGTCAGGACATCCTGAAACAAATAATAACATCAATAAATAAACATTAAAGCTGGAAACGCACTGTCAGCGGTGGCGGCGCGGTGCGGTGCGGCGCGGTACCAGTTGTAATGTTCGAGCTAATTTGAAAGGGTTCACACATAGTACCGGGCCGCGCCGTGCCGCATTACGCCACTCTATGCGGATCCTTTCATATTAGCTCGACCTTTACAACCGCCTCCGCCCCGCGCCGCCACCGCTGTCTGTGCGTTTCCGCCTTAAGGGACAATCTTGCATAAATTGGCTTGTGGTATGAGCTCACGAAAGCTGCTTTATCCATAAATCATCATGAAACCACAACACTCTGTCAAGAGTAAACAACTGAAGAGCAACATTTGAGTACTACAATTATATTCAATATATGTATATATGCTAATAACACAAATATTTGCTCTTAACAGGATTCAAAGCCAGTGCCGTCAGCTTCAGAGGACAATTTATATTTTCTGAACAGGTCTTGCATCACATGTAACAGTTTTAATGTTGATGTGTCTGTCTTTCATGTGAATGTCTTTCGACATCCTAAATATCAACCTGATGAGATGAGTACAATTCAATTTTATATTTAGTGTATGTGAAGTTAAAGTCGAATTGGAGTCAAATTATTTGTTCCGCACACATGTTGGCTCGGGATTTTTACGTTACTTAAAGAAATATGGGTAAATAATGATAAATACATTTACCGCTATGTACGCAATTGGATCGAGTAGACAAAAGACCGGTAGTACAAAAGGTGGTTAATGTTACGAACAACTGGAACAACTTTCTTCAAACCACGTAGGGAGTAATTCAATTAGACTGGTTTTATGCTCAGTATTTGCAAATATACCTATAATTGGTATAAGCATTCAATTCGTGAATAAAATACGAATCGTTCCTATTGATTGTAAATGTCAAATCAATTTCTAAAAACTTATATTTAGTTTTTAATGCAATCCAATATCTTAGCTAACATATATGTGCACTTACCATGCTTGTTCACTAAACAAATTTGAATTTGTAATATAATAAGATTAGTAGATTTTAAAACACGTGCTTTATTATTTTTTTAACACTTAGGCCGTAAGTATACGTAATGTAACCATTCACATTGTCATTGACATTTAGTTGACATTTCAGCATAAATGTTACCATTTAATTAGCTTAGTATCTAGCTTAAATGTTACTAGTCGTAAATAAGTAAAAACATGTTTTTGGGGTTCCGTACTTAAAGAGTAAAACGGGACCCTATTACTAAGACTTCGCTGTCCATCCGTCCGTCCGTCCGTCCGTCCGTCTGTCTGTCACCAGGCTGTATCTCAAGAACCGTGATAGCTAGAGAGTTGAAATTTTCACAGATTATGTATTTCTGCTGCCGCTATAACAACAAATACTAAAAACAAAATAAAATATTTTTTTAAGGGGGGCTCCCATACAACAAACGTGAATTTTTGCTGTTTTTATAGATAATGGTACGGAACCCTTCGTGCGCGAGTAAAACTCGAACTTGCCCGGTTTTTTGTGTATTTGAAGTATAAGGCCTGCAACAAATACTAGAAACTAAATAAAATATTTTTTTAAGGGGGGCTCCCATACAACAAACGTGATTTTTTTGCTGTTTTTATAGATAATGGTACGGAACCCTTCGTGCGCGAGTCCAACTCGAACTTGGCCGGTTTTTTGTGTATTTGAAGTATAAGGTCTCTCACAGACAGCGCTATAAACACGAACATCGAATCTCGAACTTCGTATATCTCCGTCTCTATCGCACTTATAGTTTATGGTATTCGAGCGACAGAGACGGAGATATACGAAGTTCGAAGTTCGTGGTAGCACCGCAGCTGGCGCAGCCTGGCCGCGGCGCACAATATTATAGAAAACTTGTCATTGGCTTTAAGCCTGCATCACACTGGCGCGGCCTGCGGTGGCGGACCATAGTAAATTTGAAAGCTAATGACAAGTTATCTATTGTCCGCCGCGGCCAGGCCGCGCCAGTCTGTGAGAAGCAAATCAGTTCAGCGGGGCTAGCACACTCGCAAAATGACGACTTTTATGCACATGTCTTATATCCACAACCAACGTATAAAATTTTACCGTTATGAGCTAACATAGTGTACCGTCATCTACGTAAAATGACACTATTTATATGTCTTGCACATAAAACTATTTTTTCTACGTCAAATGCTAACATGCTCTTGGTTTTGTAACATAAAAAGTGACGATATGAACCGTTGACTGACGAAATTTTATGTATGTCACTCGAGACCCCGGATAAATTTTAACACTATGAAAACAATATCATTTTCGCAGGATTTCTCCAATTTCTGTCACAACACATACGGTTTCAGTTTCAAAACTCCTATTAGCTCCTGAAACAATAATGCAGCCTATAGTACAAATAAAGCAAGGCAATCGTATCGCATCTAAACCCAAAGACATAGCGAATGCGTTTGATGACAATTTTATAGACCAAATAAAAAGTAGTAAAAAAAATTCGCAATAGGGAACATTACTGCAACGTTCTGCCGCCAGAGGCAGCACTACCACAAATAGTAAACCAGTAGAGGAATATAGGAATTCACACACACATGCACAATTGATTGTCAAATGAGTGACAAGGATGCTTGCATAGACAATACCGTAAGTGGGAACGAGATACAATGTCAACGCTGCTAGTGTCGCCACCTACGAAGAGTTTTGTGTAATGTTCCCTGTTTCAAACTTTTTAAGTAAATGTTCCGCAAAATATTTTTATCTACACCCATTTCAAAAATCCTCTAGAATGTGTTCGGAAACCATATATAATGACCACCAGCCTAGCTAGCACACTAGGTTTGACGTGACGTTTCAGTACATTTTCGCCGACTTAAACCTAGTGTGCTAGCTAGGCAGTAACGCAACCAGTAACGTAACATCAGTGTTTTATCTGTGCCAGTGTTATTATAATGTATGGAAAATCATAATAAAATAAAATTAATTAAATTAAAAAAGATTTCTTATTGCAAAAAAACACAAAATCACAAAATCGGACATATATTTAAGTACGGACGTATAACTTTACGATTGTGCCCATTTTTACGTTACTTAGCTAGCATGGTAATCTCGCAGCATATATTTATGCCATAGCGTAAAATATACGTAGCAAAATTATCACATTCATTTCATTCGTTCAATAGTAGTCTATGGTTAGAAGCCGATTATAATACTACCTAATTAAAGAGTAATGATAAGACAGTTCACTAAACAGTTGTGCCCCTGTATTAAATTCTATTATAATAGTTTTTGTTTTTATTTACTTTACTCCTGCCCGCGAAAAGTTTTACGTTATGGTTTTAAGTGATGAAGCGAATACCAACACACATGTAAGTTTTTAATTGAATCAATAATATTTGTAAGTTTGTGTAATAAATTTTATTACAATGTAATTGATACTAACGAATTTGAAATTAACAATACACTTTGTTGTATTATTAAATGCCTAGAAAATAATAATTTATTTATTAATCTAAATAAAATTAATTTCAATCAACGTGCCTCAACTTCTTCCATTAATTATGGCTATCAAGGATGTTCAATTGAAGATGTCAATGACACCAAGTTTTAGGGCTCCATATCAACCGTAAGCTGACATGGAAGCCTCACACTGAAGCCATTTGTAAAAAGCTGACCTAATTTGCTTATGCTTTGTACAAACTTGCTGAGCAGGCAAGTGGTGAGGCTGTCATGACGGCATAGCACGGTTTCGTGGCATCTGCCTTGCACTACGGCACCATATACTGGGCTAACTCCACCAACAGAGAGACTGTCTTTAAGGCGCAGAAAAGGTGTATAAGAGCAATCCGCGGACTTAAGCAAACCGACAGTTGTGTGCCACATATTAAATATTTAAAAATCCTTACATTGCCATGTCTCTATATATTTGAAACTGCGGTCTGTGTGAAAACGAACCCATGTCTGTTTAGGAAGGTCTCTGAGGTTTTTCCAAGGAGTATTCGATACCGTCACAAGCTATTTACGGAGTGCGCAAGTACTGCCCTCAAGAGTAAAAGCGTATTCTGTATCGCGAGTAAAATATTTAACAAACTCCCTGATAAACTCCAGGAATTGCCTCCTACCCATGTATTTAAGAATTAAAAAAAAACTTATTGAGAAGTGCTTTTATTCAGTTACTAATTTCCTGGCTTGTGACATATTATAAACTTAATTTATTTTTATTGTTTTACGCTTAATTTTTAGAAATATTCTAATAACCAATTGTATTTTTTGACGTTATCTTTAATTTTCAACGTATATTATAAATTTAATATTTGCGAGCATTAATGAAAATTTGACTGAAAGCTTTTGACAAAATTTTAAACACATTTTAATTTTAATTTATTTAGATCATAATAATCATAAACTACATTTAGTTATTTGACATATTACAAATTATTATTTTTAATTGTAATACCTAACCCAAACCTAACCGAATTGTTCTATGTAGTTTAAAATTGTACACTGACATGTTATTTATATTGAATTATTTTGTATTGTAAAAACCGATCTGTTTTTATCTATTTTTAGTTTTCTTTTTCTAGGTGAGCGGCCACTTTAAAAAGTGCTAGGTTATGATACTTATTCAAAATAAACATATTTTATTACGAATTTTATTACTAAAGTGCATCGGAGCCGAGATATTTAAGTTTGACGTTCTTAAAAATACCCCGATTTATCAATGTAAGAATACGTTTGTTGTTCCATTTCATCACATAATTCACCACTATTGTTTGTTTTTAATATCATCATCGTCATATCAGCCGAGAGACGTCTACTCTGACGTCTAAAGTGATCGGTCCTGTGCCACCCGCATCCAGCGGACTCCCGCGACCTTTACGAGGTCACTTTGTCTACTCACGCTGCGCCTTCCCGTACGTGGTTGCCACCCAAAAACCTTTCCACCCCAATGGCCATCGGTTCTATATGCAATGTGCCCCGCCCAATGCCACTTAAGTCTAGCGATTCGGAGGGCTATTTGGCCTTGGTTCTGCGGTGGATAGCTTCATTTCTGATGCGATTGCAAACATAAACTCGCAAACATAAATTTGTGCATATCGCGGGTAACACGTAATGGCATGAGATGTTTATTGAGCTGGTGGTATAATATCGCATCGGCTGAAGACTTTAGAATCATTTCACTCCTTTCCTTTATGAGCTTCTGGGTGGAGTTAGAAAGCCTTTTAGTTATGTTGGCCCTTTGGACCTTGAAGAGGGAGAGGAGATCCAGTGACACGAATAACTTCCACAAACTCGTCATTTAATTTGTCTAAATTGCCACTTAGGCAATCGGAATGGTTTGGAGGTCCAGTGGAACGCTCTCGGGGTTTTGGATTAGTGCTGGACGGAGCATAGCTGAAGCTTAAACTGACGAGCTTAAGCTAAGCAGAGCTTGATCAATCGAGAACACTCTTGCGTGAAACAATGTATTCAATGTGCCTCTTACCAGATGGTTATCACTTCCGGTTTGAACCGTATTGATCACAAAGACATAATTGAATATACTCGTATGCTTCCTTGTCGACATGATGAAGCCAATCTCGTTTTTAGTTGCACCATCGGGACTCATCCAGGTCCACTTTCAGTGCTTAGAAGTCTTGGCTTAGAACATGGAGAGCTTGAGTACGATGCTTCATGACCATGACCTTAGTAAGAGGACCTCGGTGGCTAAGAGCGAGTTTTTTTCGAGATGATAATCACATCCCCGTATATACAATGCTTGTTGGACACGCGAAAATTAGGAAGGTCTTAAGCCTCAGTCGGTCTAAGGGTGAATATGGGTAGCATGGGAACCAACTCCCGTTACAATCGGACACTTTACACTCGAAGTTGTCAACGATTATGGATACTTAAGACAGACTGTCCAGTTAGGTAGGCCCAACTTCGAGAAAGAAGTCAATCGTCAAATCCGACTCGGCTGGGCAGCGTTCGGGAAGCTACGGCATCTTTACGTCCAATATGTATTTATTTATTTATTATATTTATTAACCAAATATATAAAAAACTTATTCTAAAACATGTCCCTGCAAAATTGTTTGAACAGTTTGCCTGCAGGTAAGTCTCTTTTATGCTTAATATACATAGCATAATAATAACATCGTTTTTAATCCTATTTTATACTTAAATGCTAACTTATTAATCTTGTTATAAATATGAGTGTGATATGATAACGCTTGCTTGCAAAATAAGCAAGCAAGCAGTTACTTAAGTGTAGGTATGCAGTAGGTGTATTTTAGTGCTTTTTTAAATTTATGTTTATTTGGTTCATTTCGGATGTCTTCGGGTAAAGTATTTAAGAAGTACGGAAGTCTCTTGGCTAAAGTACGGTCTCCAAAATAGTTATCAACCCGAGGTACTTCATACTTACCCGCGGACACCGACCTTGAAAAAATATATGATGTACAATATTACGCAGTGTGTGTTGCCAGTGATGACATGAGGCACTGAAACATGGTCGCTTACTATAGGCCTCATAAGAAGGTTCAAAGTCACCCAAAGAGCAATAGAGAGGACTATGCTGGGAGTTTATGTGCGCAATCGCATCAGAAATAAGGCTATCCACAACATAACCAAGGCCCAATAGCCCTCCAAATCGCTAAACTTAAGTGGTAGTGGGTGGGGCATATTGCATGTAGAACCGATGGCCAATTGGCCATTGGGTTGGAAAGATTCTCGGGTGGCGACCACGTACCGGAAGACGCAGCGTGAGTAGACAAAGTGGACTGATGATCTCGTAAAGGTCGCGAGAGTCCGCTGGATGCCGGTGGCACAGGACCGATCACTTTGGCACTCTTTGGGGGAGGCATATGCCTGGCAGTGGACGTTTTTCGACTCATATGAAGATGATGAAAAAAACAAACAATATTGGTGATTTATGTGATGAAATGGAACAATGATTCTCAAATTCTCAACTGATAAACCGGGGATTTTTAAAATTTCAAACTTAAATATCGCGGCTCCACTATTTTTTGAGGATTTTAATTTTGTATATCTGTGTTTATTAAGAGGTCCTCTGAACCATTTTAGAAATAATTGCAATTTTCTTCATACAAAGTTGCCCAATGCCCTTCATGTTTTTTAAATTGTACTTTTGTATCATATGAGCATGAACAATTGTAGACAATTAAAACACTGTGACTTTAGTAGATAAACTATAATTTCGTACATTATATATGAATTTTTACAGAGCTCTCTTACATTCTAGCGTCCATTCTTCGCCTCTCTCCCGACATCCTTCCACAGATAATCTATAAACAACATAACAGATACTTAACTATGATACATCTTCCCTTTTAATCTGTGAAGTTTGTCTCATAGTCATTGAGGTAGCGAGGAGGTCTAGCATTTCGCCTCGGTCTCTGTGGTGGTGCTTCAGGCTCGTTACACTGGCCTAAAGGTGACGGTTGAGACCGTTGTCGAGACACCTCCATCTCCTCACAAATGAAAGGAATAGAGCTATTCCTGGGTTTACTATGCATATCAGGAAACGATGGTTTCATTTGTGAAGAGTTCCTCCTTAACACAGTACCTCTCTCATCTTTTATAATATATGATCTTGGTGAACTGTGAACATTGACTATCTTGGCTGGTTCCCATACATTATTTTTACGATAAACAACATCTTGCTCTTCTTTAAATACATAATTATAATGCTTGGCATTCTTATCATAATTTGTTTTATTTAAGACATTCCTCTTGTTTTGATACCTTTTGAAATCATTAACCACTTTCGGAACTAACAATTCTGAATGAATTGGCAATGTAGATCTTGTAAAGCGACTGTTTAACAATTGGGAGGGACTGTATGGTGAACCCAGCACTGGACAGTTTCTATATTCTAACAGAACTAAATTTATGTCTAAATTCTCATCTTTACATTTTTTTAACATATTTTTTGCTATTCCAACAAACTTTTCAGAAAAACCATTTGATTTCGGATATAATGGACTTGATGTTACAATGGAAAACTTATACACTTTAGAAAAGTGTATAAATTCCATTGAATTAAATGGCATATTATCCGCTCTTACAATTATGGGTATGCCATGGGTAGCAAACAAGGGTTTTAAAATGTTTATTACAGTTCCTGCTGTCATAGAAGACACTTTAATGAGATCAAACCACTTTGAATAATAATCTGCTACTATTAAATAATTTTCCCCGGCATAATTCAGAAAATCACATCCCACTTTTTTATATGGATGTGTGGATACATCTTCATCTAAAATCATATATTCCTTAGCTTTGTTAATACTATATTTCTCACATAATCGGCATTTACCTACATAAGATGTTATGTCATCTGTCATCCTTGGCCAGTAAAATAATGATTTAGCTCTACCTACTGTCTTCATAATCCCAAAATGTGAGGCATGTACCTTGTGAATAACTGTTTTTTGCAGATTTTGTGGAACAATAATCCTGTGATTCAGATATACAATATTATTCTCAACAACAATATCATTTTTAAGCTTCCAATAAGGTTTAATGAAATCTGCAACTTTATCAATACTTTTTGGCCAACCAAGGTTGTAATATTCAGTGAGCTTCATCAATGTTAAATCTTTCATTGTGGCATCAGAAATCTCTGCAACAAAACTATCACTTACATTAATTGTATGAACAACTTTGTCTAACGACTGCTCTAAGGTGTCACTATCAGCTTTTGATGATGCTCTACTAATGGCATCCGCTATCAACATTTGTGATCCTTTAATATATTGGACATCAATGTCATAAATACTCAATTTTAATCTAATTTTCCGTAACCTCTGGGATGCAATGGAATACATTTCTTTGTTCATCAGTGCAACTAATGGTTGATGGTCTGTTTGTACAATAGTATGCCTGCCATATATATAATAATGAAACTTTTTACAAGCAAATAGGATAGCCAAAAATTCCTTATCTATTTGGCCAAATTCACATTCTGTTTTACTCAAACTCTTTGATGCATATGCAATAGGTTGTTTATTTTGTAATAATACACATCCTATTGCATTTTTCGAACTGTCAGTTTGAATAGTTATCGGTTGCTTGGGATCAAAATTTCTTAATACCGGCGGACTAACTAACATCTCTTTTATTTTGTCAATACAATTTTGATGAAGTGTGCTCCACTGAAATAATACATTTTTCTTTAATAGCTCCCTCAGTGGACTAGTAATTTCAGACAAATTGGGGATGAAATCCCGCATATAATTAACCATTCCCAAAAACCTCTGTAGACTTTGTTTATCATCTGGGGAGTCATAATCCCTTATAGCTTTAATTTTGTTTTTATCCGGCATTAGGCAACCATTAACTATCTCATGACCAAAATACTTAACAATGTCAGGTAAATACTGAAACTTTTCTAAATTAAATTTAATGTTTAATTTCCGTGCCCTGGTCAACACTTTTCTCAAAGCCAAATCATGTTCCTCTTTTGTTTTACCATGTATTAAAAAATCATCAATGTATATGAAAATATTTTCTATGTCTTCAAAACAATTTTCACAGTTTTCTTGAAAAATTTCTGCGGATATGTCAAGACCGAAAGGCAATACATTGAAGGAATATGTTCCAAATACAGTGGAGAAAGTACATATCTTTTTACTGCTATCAGAGAGGCCAATTTGCCAAAAGGATTCTTTTAAATCCAAAACTGAGAAAAATTTTGAATCAGAAATTTTAGACTTAAGGTCATTAATAGTTGGTATCTCAAAATATTTTTTTAAAATACACTTATTTAAATCTCTAGGATCTAAGCACACTCGGATAGCATCCTGATTTTTTTCTACAACAACAATCCTATTCACCCATTCAGTAGCCTCATCAACCTTTGATATAATACCCTTTTCACATAAGCGGTCTAATTCACTCTTAAGCTTATTTTTTAATGTAAGGGGAACACGGTGAGGTGGTTTTGAGGATGGTACTGAATTCTCCTTTAACAATATTTGACACTCTTTAGGAAACCTCCCCGTTCCAGTAAAGACATCTTGGAATTCAGAGATCAATTTTTGTTTACCCGGATCATCTGCAACAATATCAGATTTTGATGAGTCAATTTGGTTGATACGTTTTCTTTCTATTACACCTAACATCAGGCACGCATCTTTACCAAGAGTCGGCTGGAATTGGGAATCAGTTACAATAAACTCTATATAATAGCATTTATGTTTCAGTTTGACTTCCAACAATACAGTTCCAAATACTTTGATACCTGTATTATTGTAAGCCGTGAGCTTGAAATTACAAGGGCCCAGTTTGAGACTTTTTCTTTGTTTCAGCACCTGAAAAATACTATATGGAATTAAATTGACATCCGAGCCAGTATCTAATTTAAACTTGCAAGGTTTAGTGTCTTCAAGCAGTAACAGTTGGGTCCATTCTGTAGAACATACCTCTTTCTCAACACTACCACAGTAAAATTCGTTGTCGGAGTTTTCTTGGTTATTTTCATCATTAACTATTGCTCTCACATATCTACTGCGACACACTGTAGCAAAGTGGTTGTACTTGTTACACTTGGTGCACAATTTTCCTCGAGCTGGACATTTTTGTAAACTCCTTTCATGTTGCTGCCCACACCATTTGCATTTAATCACCATATTGTTATTGGATTTGTTCTGATCAATTTTGTGCACCTCACATTTTCTTTCAGTGCTGCCCTGTACATCAGCAGCTTGTTGACGACCTATTTCTGCCAACCGAAATCTACTGATGACGACATCGAGCTCCGCATCTCCAGCGATGATTAACTGCTTCTGGGTTTCGGAGTCACTCGCCCCCAGCACCAATCTATCTCTAATAGCTTCGTCATCAGACGTGAATTTGAAATCTTTGGCCAATTTTTTGACATCTGTCAGAAAGTTATCAAATGGCTCTTCTTCTTCTTGCTTTCTGCTGGAGAACAGGAATCTTGAGTGCAGTATGTTCTTTTTAGGATCACAATATTCTCTAAACTTTTGCATCACATCTTCAATTTTTTGATCTTTTTCAAACTTAAAATTGTTGTAGATTCTAAGCCCATCCTTGCCAATCACATTCAATAGAATAGCAATTTTTCTCTCATCACAAGACTTATCCAGTCCTGATGCCACCATATATATATTTATGGCTTGTTCAAAACAATTCCAAGACACTGATAGGTTCCCAGAGGAAACATTTAATGCCTCTGGCAAATTAAATGCCGACGCCATTTTCAATTTTATTACATACGTTCGATTCTCCGAGACTGCGCCATGTATCATATGAGCATGAACAATTGTAGACAATTAAAACACTGTGACTTTAGTAGATAAACTATAATTCCGTACATTATATATGAATTTTTACAGAGCTCTCTTACATTCTAGCGTCCATTCTTCGCCTCTCTCCCGACATCCTTCCACAGATAATCTATAAACAACATAACAGATACTTAACTATGATACAACTTTTACATTTTATATGAGGGGCATTTCACGTCAAACCAGCCACTAAAAAAAGTCGATGTTTCCGATTTGAGTAATTTTTGGTTATATTATAGCGATATATGTTGTCGGCCCAGACACGAAATAGTTTTGCACTGAACAGCTTAATTGCGGAATTACGGGACATCGAAGTTTTGACTTACCCGGCAGTTACGCGCCGCTTTGAACCGAAATACAGACTTTTTGAAGTTATAACAAAACTAAATAAGTAGTGTGATAATAACTTCATTAAAAATGCTTTTTAGTTACATTATTAAAATACAAAAAAAAAATTTTTTTCTTAAAGATTAATGAGTTGAAATTTTTTACATCAAATTTTAACAAAGTTGGACCATTTTTTTTTTTTTTTTTTCAAATATAGCTTACTGTCAATAGATTATCCCCTTCAAGTTTGAAAATGGGCACGAAAGTAGTTTAGGAGCTAGATCGGTTACAATACCAAAGGGCGCTACCGCAACGCAGGCGCGCCTGGCGCGTGGCGCCAAAGAGTATAACACGCTTGGCTACATCATCCTATAAATGAATCATTACTATTAATTAATCGTTTTAAGATGTAATTGAAAAACCAACAGCCATATCCAGTTATATTATATACAGATTTATTTACACATTAATTACAGGTTCATAGGTACAGATATATTTACACAAATTTATATACATTTATTTACATATTTTTACAATTTTATGAGTTTCACTATTGCTTGTTCGTTTTATTACGATACCACCAGCAGTAGGAATAAATGCGTGATATTTTTTTGTACCAGGTATAGTCACTGAAGAGTCAAATCTGTTTTTTAGAAAAACCCTGTTTTCTTCAATTTCTTCTTTTCGAGCGTAGTAGACATATGTTTGAGGCATCGATGATTTGGCCCATAGATATAATCTCTCGGGTGTTGTTATGGCATTATTTGGCGTAGCCTGTAAACTTGCCCGTGTTGCCAGACGTTTCAAGTTTCCACCAATGCCATCACACGGGCCTTTGCCATGTGAAGTGGCGTGAAAATGAAATTCTGCATCTGCTATAAAATCTTCTTTGAAATAGGATAAGTTAATAAAATTGAATCTATTTTTAAAATGTTGCGATGCGCCGTCAGTTATATATATATATTTGCTGGTAATTATGTTTTTCTCGTGAAGATGGTGTTGCAAAATTTTTTGATAAGTGTAGAAGGTGGCAGTGTCATGCTTTAAATCATCTGAAACCATGACAACACTTCCGTGTTTTAATTCCTGATCTTGTTTGTAATAATAAACGGATGTATGGAGAGTCGCTTGATCGTTATTCCAATGAAATGACTGGGCAGCATCTTGGACGACAAAGCTGTAGTTTTCAGCAAAATCGCACTGGGCAATAACGTCTCCTTCTAAAATGGTGTCCTTTAATAATCTAAAATATTCTGCTTGCTGTTCCGCTATAAAAGCATGGGGTTTTAAAAGATCCAAGGCTGAGCAAAGGCTATCTACGAAATCGTCTGATGGCTGAACTTGAGAAGCAATAGTAAAACGGTCCGTACCAACCCATGTATTGAACTGTATATTCGTCACTTGATTTTCATCGAATGTTTTTATAAGATGCTCTCGAATTTCATTGAGGCCAGGGCAGTCCTTGCAACGTTCGCTTACTGGCGATTTATTCGACATCAAGTGGCAAGTTGGGGTTTGATTAGGACACATCATCTTTTGCAAGAAATCCTTGTAAGATGTAAGAGGGATCGCAGTATTTTTAGTAAGATCCGGAATGCCAGCTCCCTCTATCATCAATTTAACGTTTTGATGATAGATGCAAACGCACACAACATGAGTGCCAGGATCTCCTGCTAAAATGCATTCCCTAGGCCGCAACGAGAAAAATTTCGTAAGGCCAACTTTTAATCCAGGATATTCTTGTTTAAATTGGTGATAAAGCTCGTTAATGTTACACATAAGCAGCTGCTTTTGTACATGAACTCGTTTGCCATCATCTAACTTTATAGACACAAAATCTTTCTTTCCAGGCATAATTCTAGAATTATCTTCTCTTAAGTAAATTTTTTTCACTAGATCTAGAGTTTCTAAGGATAACTTACGCCCCTCTCGTGGATTCGGTGAAGACAAAATTCCATTTTTTCCAACCAGTTCTTTAGCCTTTCTTGCTTGCCATCTAGATGTATTAAACTCTTCAGCAAGCCGACGTTCACTCCATGATTTTGGGGCTACAGTTAGGATCATCGTTTTTAGTGACACAGATGTTGACGGGTTATTAAACTTTTCTTTTAATTGTTCAAGTATTTCGCTGTCATTATATTTCAAATCCTCAGTCTGTGTTGCTTTAGTAAGCGCAATTTCTTCAGGAGCATAGCAAGAGCTTTGTGAAGCTTGAGTTGATAATTCACTGGATTGGCTACTTATTACGACCACATCCTCGTCGGTTATTAGTGGCATTTCACGAGTAAGTCGCTCTCTACACTGCTTACAAACGTAAAAGTTTTTACAACTATCAAAATTCCACTTTTCTGCTAACACTGTAGTAAGTTTTCTTAAGTCCTTTAATTTTCTATGCACAGGTATTTTAAACGGATTACAACATCTATCATTATACGGAGCCATATCTGTATTCAAAAGTTTCAACAAGAAAACAATGTCACAAAGTTACACAAAAAATCGTTCGTCACGCGTCCGTGTCAGTACGTAGTTGCCAAGCCACTAACTAAAATAACGGCTAAATTTAAAAAAACAGAGCGTCATAGCTCTGTCTCTTTTACTCGTTTAATGTAACATTAGTAGCTACGTTCGTGCACGAACTGTTTTGTCATAGTAATCATAGATGGCGCTACGGAATATAAAATTATATCAACTTAACTCGCACTCACTGGCGCCAGGTGGTTGCGCACTTTGGCATTGTAACCGATCTAGCTCCTAAACTACTTTCGTGCCCATTTTCAAACTTGGGGGGGATAATCTATGGACAGAGAGCTATATTTGAAAAAAAAAATAAAAATAAAAAAAATGGTCCAACTTTGTTAAAATTTGATGTAAAAAATTTCAACTCATTTATCTTTAAGAAAAATTTTTTTTTTTTGTATTTTAATAATGTAACTAAAAAGCATTTTTAATGACGTTATTATCACACTACTTATTTAGTTTTGTTATAACTTCAAAAAGTCTGTATTTCGGTTCAAAGCGGCGCGTAACTGCCGGGTAAGTCAAAACTTCGATGTCCCGTAATTCCGCAATTAAGCTGTTCAGTGCAAAACTATTTCGTGTCTGGGCCGACAACATATATCGCTATAATATAACCAAAAATTACTCAAATCGGAAACATCGACTTTTTTTAGTGGCTGGTTTGACGTGAAATGCCCCATGAACTATTTTGAATTTTAATTGAATACTAATAGGATCCATATTGTTAGCTTGTTTTTGTACGCCAAAAGGCTAAACATAGTGATACTAACATTTTTATCTTAACACCACTGTAACTTTGAGATTGAGTTTAGCATTTTGTATTTTAGCTAGAACATGATTACCTATAAATAAAGCAATGATTAAGATTGTGCTTGTGTTGTAATAAAATATATCACATAACACACTTTACTCCCGCCCCGCGAAAAGATTTAAGTAGTGGATTTAAGTGATGAATCGAGTAAAAAAACAAATGCATGTTTTTAATTGAATCAATAATAATTGTAAGTATATTATTGATTCAATTAAAACATGCATTTGTTAGGGTTCCGTAGCCAAATGGCAAAAAACGGAACCCTTATAGATTCGTCATGTCTGTCTGTCTGTCTGTCTGTCTGTCCGTCCATATGTCACAGCCACTTTTTTCCGAAACTATAAGAGCTATACTGTTGAAACTTGGTAAGTAGATGTATTCTGTAAACCGCATTGAGATTTTCACACAAAAATATAAAAAAAAAACAATAAATTTTGGGGTTCCCCATACTATGAACTGAAACACAATTTTTTTTTTATCAAAACCATACGTGTGGGGTATCTATGGATAGGTCTTCAAAAATGATATTGAGGTTTCTAACACCATTTTTTTCTAAACTGAATAGTTTGCGCGAGAGACACTTCCAAAGTGGTAAAATGTGTGTCCCCCCCCCTGTAACTTCTAAAATAAGAGAATGATAAATCTAAAAAAAATATATGATGTACATTACCATGCAAACTTTCAACGAAAATTGGTTTGAACGAGATCTAGTACGTAGTTTTTTTTATTACGTCATAAATCGTAAAAAGCAATTTATTTAACGGAACCCTTCATGTGCGAGTCCGACTCGCACTTGGCCGCTTTTTTTTTTACTTGATTCATCACTTTAATCCACTACGTAAATCATTTCGCGGGGCGGGAGTAAAGTAAATAAAACAAAAAAACTATTATAACACAACTTAATACAGGAGCACCACTGTTTAGTGCTTATCATTACTCTTTAATTAGGTAGTATTATAATGGGCTTCTAACCATAGACTACTATTGAACGAATGAAATAATTTTGCTAAGTATATTTTACGCACTGCACGGCTATCACAAGACGGCCGCGACATACTCTCGAGCTCTCTCGCACTATGCGTCTCTCTTTGATTAGACCACTTAGAAAGAGACGCATAGTGCGAGAGAGCTCGAGAGTATGTCGCGGCCGTCTTGTGATAGCCGTGCAGAGGGCCTACCGCGAACGGCATTCGAAGTTTTCCCTCTCTGTCGCACTTACGTACGAACTCTTGTATGACAGAGAGAGGAAAATTCGAATGCCGTTCGCGATAGGCCCTCAGACTTATTTTTTACTTACTTTCTCTGTAATCTGTGGTTTTATTTACGCTATGGGCTATGGTATTTATAATTTATATTCTCTTTGGGCTATGGCATAAATATATGCTGCGAAATTACCATGTTAGCTAAGTTACGTAAAAATGGGCACAATTGTAAAGTGATGGGGTCTACAGATTATATGATTTCACCACAATTCGTCAGTACAACATGTCGAAGTCAGAATTGGGTGTGTCGTACTGCACGGCTATCACAAGACGGCACGCGAGCTCTCTCGATTTTTCTCGCACTGTCCATCTCTCTCTTATTAGAAAACTTAGAAAGAGACGTATCTAGTGCGAGAAAAATCGAGAGAGCTCGCGCGCCGTCTTGTGATAGCCGTGCAGATGTAACAATCTGCAAATCTCCAACTACAATTTAATTCAGTGTGGCCAGTTAACAGGAAGAAAGCGAAAATTACCGCATTCAAACTTCTCTCGTAAATACTTTTTTTCACGTGTAAGTGTATTCATTTTCCTCAAACCACTTAAAAGTTTACACTTAAACAAACAGAACGCGGTTCGGTGCAATAAAGCCTTGGCCAAACACACGGCGCGATATCTCCGTACAAGCCGCTAGCGTGGTCAAACAGGCCATGTATGGAAATATCGCGCTGCGCGGCACTGCGTCGCGCCGTGTGTTTGGCCAAGGCTTTAATGGGGTATATACATGTAATATAACACTCTTAACTCTCGCGCTTTGTACACATATTTAAATACTATCTAACGCGATATTTATTTACCTTTTTTCTGTCGTTTCGACACGGGTTGCATGGGTTGAGTTATCTGCGACCATGACCGGTGCAACCCGTGTCGTAACGTCAGAAATAAAGATAAATAAATATCGCGTTAGACCCGGAAAAAACGGCATTTAAATATATATACATTTAATGATTTGTCAGCCCCAATTTATCAGAATCTGACTAATTGCTATCGTCTGGAGGCATTTCGCGCTGCTGATGCAACCGTCAAAAGTGTCAAACGAGTTGTACTGACAAATTGTATGCATGTGGACAACCAACACAATTTTTTTTGGCAGATTATTTTGAAGTAAACTATTTAAAATATTATTTAATTTATTGTAATTAGTCTTTCTACAAATTTTACACGCATTTATTATAAAGTTTGTATTTTAAAGGTATTGTAGTGCTATAAAAAACACATTTCACAGTCGATTAGAGCCACGCTTTGATAGCTTTATTTTTTTTTATCATCACGTTAGCATCTTACTGCGAATAGCGATACCTTAGGAAAAATAAGTAATAACACAATCATGACACAGTGCTTTGTTATGGCAATATTATTTTTACGAAATGGTATTCCTAAATTGCCACAATTTGTCAGAAATTGGATACGACAAATCAGAAGTGATAATTGTATGGTTTGTAGAGCCCATAATGTTGGCACTAGCACGACTCCCTAGTTATTTTTATTCAATTTACAAGCGGTTTTAAATTTGCGTCCAAATTTGAGAATTACTATGTTAAATATTAAAACAATAATCTTTCTTAAATCGTTTTTAATTTTCAATTCAATTTATTTGAACGTAATTTGTCGATTATATAAAACAATTGGCAGATCATGCAAATTCCATGGTCCAAATTGTGAGTCAGTACAACTCGTATGACGGTTGGATCAACAGCGCAACATGCCTCCAGACGATAGCAATTAGTCAGTTTCTGACAAATTGGGGCTGACAAATCATGACATGTATAGACCCCATAATCCGTCTGAACATAAATATTGTGTTTGAATTAGTGTGCTAGCCGAGCAGGAGAAAAAATATATACTAAAAATGCACAAATAATATAACTTTATTCTATAACATATATAATATTTACCTTCCAATGGGTTAAGTATAAAGAGCGCGACAGTGTTATAATTTCACGTTATGGAATAATACATTGGTAGATCTAAATAGGGGAAACTATACTGTGACCTATGTGCAATGCAAGGACCCAATAAATACTTGTTTATTAAAAAAAATAAAAAATAATAAGCTATAGTACTACATTTACTACAAAACTCATTGAAAGTAATAATAATAAAACAAAATTAATGTACAGGATACGGAACTCTTCTGAATACTTACTCGGAACATTAAAATTTTAACAAAAACTTCGGTTTTGCGTAACAAAACAATTCAGAACTGACATAAAAATACTACTGACGAAAAACATAGCCGGTGAAGGTAAAACAATATATTTGAAAAAATAAAGAAACGAACGTTTTAATTTTTTTCTACATCCATCATTATTCAAACAGAATGTATCCATTAACTGAGAAAGAGACAACAATATGCATAGCTTATGCAATATCGTGTTGCATGAAAGAGATACGTGATTTTACTTCTCGGAAGGATTCGTTCGCTTGGGCTTGGTTTCATTGGACGAGCGCGAGAAAGAGGGTGGCGCATGCGCGTTCGGCCGACGCCATCTCTAAATACTGTTCGTACTTATTCCAAGAGTGAAATGAATGCTAATTCGTGTTAAAAAGTGTAATTTATCATGTAATTATACCGCCGCTTGTGAGACAAAGTGATACCGCATAGTGTTTGACCTACGCAGTGCAAGCGTAATAAAATCGCGGTCGTAAATTTGCGGAAGTTTCTTAGCTATACCAACGCATATTTTTTGCGGCCGTCTCCGCGGTCACCGTATACAGCGGGCTACTTGATGGACCTTTGTCGGCGGACCGGCTAGTGGTAATTTACTGCTTTATTATCCACCGACGCCGCTGTAGAAAGCGTGCTAAGGCTAAACGCGTTACGCGCCTATCGCCGGACCGAGTTCGATTACGTACAAGCGATTGTTGTGGGTCAAAGACTCCGCGGTGTTGGCGCGCTTCCGCGACAGTTGTACAGCTCATCGCTTATGTTTCAGATTGTACGCTTCGGTGTGAGTGTTCCCGTGATATGAATTCTGTAAAGCCCGTTTTGCCCCAGCCTGGGGCGCCGGGTGTGCAGACGAGTCCGGCGAAAGCGACGGTCGCCGGCGGCGGGTTAGCCGCGGGCGGGAACTTACCCAACCTCGGAGGCAGCCTTGTGGGGCAGAACCTTACTCAGCCCGCGGCGGTACCTGTGCCGCTGGCACCGCCGAGCCAGGCGCTAGCACACGCCGCGCCGTGCATGGCGCCGGTGACCGCAAACATGGCTCAGATGGCTCAAAATATGAGTCACCACGGTAACTTGTCGCACGTCACGCAGAACTCCGTCGCCCCCGCGCCCGTCATCCCCGTCAAGGCGCCGACCAGCGCTCCGCTCAGCCTTGTCCAGGACAAACCTCCAGCACCAGCCCCATCTCAGCCCTTAGCATTGACACGAACCCTGGAGAAAAAGGAGCCTGACTCAACAGTCCCACCAGCTCAGTCCAATGGTACTATTGACTCTCCAAAATCAGCTTCAAATGCTCCTGCCACATTGAAACCTCAAAATCCTGAACCTAACAAAGATATTGACATTGCCAAGACCTCACCAAGTACACCAAAGCCCCCTGAAAAGCCATCAAGTACTCCTAATACTCCTCAAAAAGCAGAACCTGCTAATGCTAACCAAGCAGCCGACCCAGCTCAGCCTAAAGTGGCTACAGCTAATGAAGCACCGGAAAAATCTCCAGCAAAGCCATCGGAGCCCAAGCCAGCACCAACTGCTGATGTTGCACCTTCCCAAAGTGACAGCAAGCCAGTTCCAGAATCGGCTAAAGATAGTCCATGCCAAGAGAAAGCCCCAACACCACAGAAACAGGAACATCCAGCACCAAGCCCTGCTAAGGTACAAAATGATGTGAAACCTGATGAAAAGAAGTTGCCTGTGGAGCCTGAAAAAGTTGAAAAGCCAAAACCTGCTGAAGAACCAGCAAAGGCGGAAGAAGCACCTAAAAAGGCAGAGACACCTAAAAACGAGGAAAAACCAGTTGAGAATGTTGAAAAACCTGTAGAGAAGGTTGAGGAGAAAAAACCAGAAATTAAGACCCCTAAGCCTGAGGTAAAGGCGACTCCAAAGTCTACTTTGAAACTGGCGACAGTAACACCATCTATGAGAAAGCGGAGGCATGCGTCTCCAAGCAAAAGTGACGGGCCCAGTGCAGCAAAGAAACATGTTGAAATTGTGGGTACACCTGATCCCAGATCCAAAAGAAATAGGAAAACGGTAAGTTATTATATTATCCAATCCACCAATTTTTATAATGTGTAAGCCCAGGCCTTGGCAGCAGGAGACCAAGGCCTAACAATACATTTCTTCAAAATACAGTTGACATGGAGCAATACTTTTTTACTCCTTTTATCTGGAAACAGTTGAAGTTAGATAGCTGTATCTCCACTAGCTGACGTATAAAGTGACATTCTCGTTTAACGACCAAGCTCCTTAAATCAAAATTTAAAAAATAAAGTTCAGCTACTTTCATTAAACATAAATTCTATAAAATGAAATGAAGTTTTATAAATTATTTACTCAAAAAAAGAGTTCAATCCTTGATAACCAGGCAATTTTTCAGTGTCTACTAGTATCAATCACAACACATACAGTTTTTGAAATAGCAATCCTATTCTATTTTAAGTAATATTTAATTTGTTTATATATCTGCAATCACGTTCTCGAAAACGGCTCTAACGAATTCGATGAAATTATCAATATAGGGGTTTACGAGGGCGAAAATAGATCCAGCTAGGTTTCATATCTGGGAAAATTAGTTTTCTCCGTATTTTCTCTGTTGTCACCCGAGCGGTCGCCCAGGGACTTATGTCATAAATAAGTAATAACATTTTGCTTAAGGCTCCACCTTTGAAATTTTCGTGAAAATTAGTTGTTTAGTAACTATTTATACATTACTCGGCTCTGCTTCGCACGGGTTTATGTGTATAATACATGCATGTATGGCTTGTTGTATACATATAAACCTTCCTCTTGAATCACTCTATCTATTAAAAGAAACCGCATATATTAAATTTCCTCTTTTGCTGATGAAAAATGGTTACAAGTGAAATAATAGGGTTCACTTTAGATTTTTTTTCTCTGCTTTCTTTTGTTAAAATGGATTTCTAGGCAAACTATAATACTTCTCATATCTTGCAGATTATGATACATTTTTACCGACCTCAAAATTGTTACGTTATCAATACATAGTATAAAACAAAGTCGCTTCTCGCTGTCTGTCTGTCTGTCCCTATGAATGCGTAGATCTTTAAAACTACGCAACGGATTTTGCCTTGCAAAATGTATCATAATCTGCAAGATATGAGAAGTATTATAGTTTGCCTAGAAATCCATTTTAACAAAAGAAAGCAGAGAAAAAAAAATCTAAAGTGAACCCTATTATTTCACTTGTAACCATTTTTCATCAGCAAAAGAGGAAATTATATAATCTTCTTCATAAAGTAATGAACAATAACTTTATTTTCTTACTTCCTTTAATTAACCGACTTCAAAAAAGGAGGAGGTTATATGTTCCACTGTATGTATGTTTTTTTTTTTTTTATGTATGTTCGCCGAATTCTCCGTCAACTGTGGACCAATTTCCAAAATTATTTTTTAATTCGTAAGAGTATACTCCCGAGGTGGTCCCATTGTCACCAATTTAGGATCTGATGATGGGGTCCTAGGAAAATTAAGTTTTATAGGCACGAGTGTAGTGATTTCGGCATTTTCTATATCGTGTATTTACCCTCGGAAATCGTAATTTTGGTGAAGTGGAACTGATGATGATGACTTATGGAACTCCTCAAAGATGTAAAGTACGTCAAAGATTCTGACTTGATTCCGTTGAAATATCAAGTGTTCATTCTGAGATCCTTGAGGGATCGACGGAACTCCTCAAATATTATCAGCCCACATATAAAAAATAATAAAATAAAATAAATAAAAATTGTTTATTTCAGACCGAGATCCATAAAAGTGTTAATAACAAAATGGGGCTTACAAGACTATATTAGTATTACACGATTAAGTTTAGTTTAGTTTAAATAAAATTTTAATTACATTTACAATAAGGTACCTACTTATTTGGTTACCTATGAAAGCAGAAAGGTAGGACCAAGTAGTGAATATTTTATTCCCTACTTGGCCCCACCAATGACCACTTCAACCCAATATTTGGTGAGCGGGCAGTCGAGGCGCTCTGCCAACACCCTCGGCATACTGTTGCTGCTACCGCGCATCCGTTTTAGCAGTGACGCTATTCTTTTCCGCCGAATGGCAAAAAAAGTAAATATAGCAACTTGGGTTTTTTCTGTAATAATCAACGCATTTGCTCTCAGAAAGCAGTTCATGTGGTAAATGGAAAGGAAATGTGGAAATTTTCATGTACCATGTGGCTTGGCGAAGTAATGAATTGAAGTTGGTTTAAACTTTGTTTTTAAAGTAATATATTTCTTAAAAATTTACCTCGTCTTCTGAAATATTCCGAAAAAACATGATATCATCCGCGCTTTCGAACACGCACTTCCATCTCGCTCACTCTTATGCTCAGTGAGAGGGAGAGAAGACTATCAACCTACGGTGCCTAAACTTATCTGTATTTGTATAATATCTATACTAATGTTATAAAGAGGTACTGACCATGAGATTGTGTTTAAAAAAGTCTTTCACCTGTATATAGAAAGGACCTTCCATATGGACAAAGGCGATATTTAATACCACGGCTTTGTCTGTTCATTGCAATATGAGGGCGGAGCCACGCGGGCAGCTAGTTAGAAATAAAACAAAATCTTGTTCATAAAAAGCTCTTGGCCGGCACATGGTATTGATATTGAAGACTTTGTACCTTAAAGCCAATGTCAACTAATTCATTTTGTTTTATTCAATTATACTCCTAACTGGATTCAAAACGTGCACTCGGACTTGAGTGAGTGCTCCTGTACATAATTACAGTAATGTAATAATGGAACATGTGAGGCTGCATGAAACATACATGTGTGTGATAGGGATGGCAAGTGTATTAACTGTTTGGATGATAAAATGTTATGAAGAGTTCACGATGTATTGACATGTTATATTGCTCCCTGTACCTTTCAATACACAGTGGATACCAAATTTTGACAGAAGTTAGTCTGAAAATACGTTAGCTCCCCTGGTAGCCATGGGATTTGAACCTGTCAGGGCAGTTGAGAAATGACAATGGAATGTCAATCTTACTCTTACAAGTTAAGATGCATGTTTGGCAGGAATTATGTGGTAACACCTTTGCCTGAAAAAGGTTGAAGGACGCGGTCAAATACTGTACTACTTGTGGAGTTTCAATCTTCTGTAGGTAAATTGTATTACAAGTGAAAATGTTTTTTCGTTTCCTTTTACTTACAAGAAGTTAGAAATTATTATGAAATGGACATCTAAAAATTGAAGTGAAAAATATTTCTATGATTAAAGATAGTAAAAGATGAAGAGTGCAGTCCAATCCAACATTATCATGAGGAGTGTATATAAGTTCAGTGTGCCATTTTAGGCTTTAGTAGGCTTGATTCCTACGTTTTTATACGATACCATTTGAACCAGTTTTATAGCGGAACAAATGTTTGTATGGGAGTGACTACTGTTAAAGGACATGGCCATAGGTAAAAAAAATAAGAGGCCAAGATGGACCTCGCTGGCGATAGCTGAAACGGTTCATATAATTCCCGAAAAAGGATTACAAATTTACTCAAATGCAGAAAAAAGAAACGCTAAAATAAATAATCACAAAGTTATAAGCAAGGACCGGAATTCTTCATAGCAAAAATCAAACTGTCAGAGGGAATGACCAAATTGTTTTATCGACAATTCCACTTATCGATGTTACGGAATATTATCGCATATCGACTTATACGATTATCTGTAACATTTGACCTCTTTGATAAGCAACCTGCATCTTCATATTAAAATAAATCATGCCCACGTCACATTATATCTTTTACGTCGCTTGATTGTCACAAGTAATTTCCGTGCCGTGTTACTAAAATGGTTAATCCTAAAAGAAAAACCATTAACAAATGGATAACGAAAGATTTTTCTCTTAGTTACAAAGAAGATTCATACACGATATATTGCTCTAAATGTTAGTTTACACTTACGAAGGCCGGCTGATAAGTTCTAAGCCTAAGGCATAAAATGAAAGAAACGTTGAAGTTCAAAGTATAGTACACATTCAGTAACATTCTGGGAATTTAACGGTTACCGCCACAGTAATATAATACCATTATATTATTATAAACAGGCAAGAAAAGGTCACTATGTCTGCCAAATTCGGGTATTTCGGCATTTTTCAATTCCGCTCATAAAGGTCAGGTCTTGTTAGAAAGAGAATATCCCCTACAGTAATATTTGAAGAGTTGATTCATATTCTGCAGTCTACCATCTTTTTGTAAGCTTTTTTAAAAGTATAAGTCCGCTTTATTTAAAAAGGACATGAGCGCCATAATGTCAATCCCCGCTCAGGGCGATCTCTGGTGGTGGTGTCTGGGAAAATGTAAAAACAATTAAAAAATATGTTCAGTCTTATAAAAATCTAAGAATGCAGGTAGCAAACATTCTAAAAAATCGTGAGAAATGGACAAAATAAACTTTACACGGATATAAAACGTAATAAACATCCTTGAACTGTGTGCTACAAATGGCCAGGGCGCTCAATAAAGAATCGTGACTATAAAGTTGGGACATTCATTAGAATTAGGCAATAGCAATTCTAATGAAGTTTTCTATTATATTGTCTCTGTAGATGTAATTTACACATGCCAGTATGACCCGATTATAAGAAAATTCTACATGCTGCGATTTAAAAAATATAAATGTCTACCGAAGAATTCCAATAATAAAAGTCGTCTTAAAGAGTTCTATAATCGTGTCTTCGTTCGATGAACGTATTTTAGTAAATATATACTTGTCAAAAGGGACGACAGGGACTTGTCATTATTGCACAAAGTTGTTGAGGCCAGTACGCAAAGCCGGTTTTCGTTCCTGAAAACCGGCTTTGCGTACTGGCCTCAACAACGTGGTAAACTCGTATCCAAAGTGATATTTTCATAGGACACCATGTCTGTTCACTTGTCATGAGTTGCCAGGCAGATCATCAAATAGACTCGTTGAGCTAATATTAATCGTCTACCCGACCATAGGGACCTGGTTTCGAGTTACAATATTCGGTTAACTAATTTGAAAAACGAGTTACGCTTCCAAAGATAAGACAAAAAAAAGCTGACATTGTAGTTTTGTAGGGCTATTTTAAGGGCAAAACAAAAATTTTCTTTTTGGGGAGATGAAGTATTATATGATTGATGTGTTAAGTGTATTTTACTCGAGGATAGATGTTTATTTCAATCAAAATATTTGGTTCAGACCTTTCTTTCAATTTATGTTTTAGGCTTAGAACTTATCAGACGCCCCTCGTAGTATACTTGTTTAAACTTTTCATTGTGCCATATTAAAACTGTAAAATAATAGTACATTATGATACAAGTGTGCTATGTTGGTCATTACACTCGAGTCGGTTTTTAAGCCTGAGCCGAAGGCGAAGGCTTAATGGAGACGAGAAGTGTAATGACCAATGCTCACGTGTTTCATACGACGTTTTTCAACACATTTGCGAGAAAAAAAAATGAAAATTTTAAAAGATATGTAATGAAAAGGCACTAGTGCGATAATGTAATGTAAAAGTCACGGCATGGGTAATATTCTGCATTATTTTGCTAATATTTAAAAAGATATGTAATGAAAAGGCACTAGTGCGATAATGTAATGTAAAAGGCACGGCATGGGTAATATTCTGCATTATCAGTGTAAATACGCTGTAATAAGACCTACTTTACGAGCAGGTGTGTTGAAAAAATATTTTCTGTTTTTTTCCTTTCCATTATTTGACGATGTGTCATTAAGTGACATTTATTTATCGATAGTCGATAAAACACTGTGGTCAAACCCTCTGACAGTTTGATTTTTGCTATGAAGAATTCCGGTCCTTGGTCATAAGCTTCCAAAGTTTTAAGAGGGGGTATGTTCTGTCCCTTTTCCGCAAAACGCACCTTCATATGAAACGATTGTCATTTACTATGACGCTAGACGATCGTGACGTCACGATCCTGGAGCGTTTTCTTTCTCTAACAAGCAACATTGAAACGGTTGTAGCTTCGTAATTTTTTGAGATATTTTAATGAGATTTTTCGTCATTAGGCATATTTTTTTGACTTCTTTCTTTTGAATTAATAATAAATTTTGAGTCTACACCCCTATTGGGCTACCGATTTGAAGTCGGTTAAAACTTTGTTTTTAAAGTAAACTATTACATTTATTACTAATCCTTGTATGGAAAATCAAGTAAATTCCTGTTTTGGGCGTTAAATACTGCGCAGGTGCATGTAGGTGCATAGTTGTCGTACAATTATTTTAGCGTAAAGCGTTATTAAAGCGTAAGGATCGTATATAATCCAGTAATTTTGTCGCCTGTAAGTACGGGGTAGTTTGCGTCAAATCCGGTAGTTCTAATTTTTTGCAGACTTGTTTATGATGTTGGCCCACTTGGCCCAATCAATAATCCAAGTTTGTGACCTCGAGCGCCGAACGCAACTTTGCCAAAAATTTAAAATACCGCGAAATCCCTAAAGGACTCGTTTTTGATACAACCTTTTAAGGACGTTTTTAAAGTAGTCAAAATTTGCTACAATATAAGACTAGAATTGTCTCTGTAGATCCAATAGTTTCCGAGATAAAGCTTTTCAAAATTCATAATTTTTTCGTACTTCGCAATGTTATGCAATAATTTAGACGTCGCTCTAACAACTCTAGCGACATGAAGTTCAAAATTTATTGCAATAATTTGATGGACTGATGGTATACTATCCATATAACAACACAGGGTGTCCACTTTCTGGAAAGTCAGGGAAAGTCAGGGAAAAGTCAGGGAAGCTGATGGTGGTCAGGGAAAGTCAGGGAAAGTCAGGGAAGTTCTAGACAGGTCAGGAAAAAATCTATCTAGAAGGAAAAAATATAAATAAAAAAAATTAAAAGTAACAACAAATGTATCTTGAACTACAAATATGTTGATTCATCATCATTATGTAGTCCATTAACTAAATTTAGAAAGGTAAGTATATATCTTAGTTAGTTTGATTTTTGTTTTTATTCAGTGTTAAATATTTTATGACCAGGTGATATTTATAAGGCCATTTTGTGGGGTGATACCTCGATACATTGCCTTGCAAAAGGTGGAGAGGAAGATGTTTTGATTGATATTGGTTGAGTATGAGGTCATAAGTTTCCGACCTCGGGCATGTGTGGGTTAGCCACCATCTTCATTTGATGCTGGCACTTCACTTGGTGTTGCGTGTTCGCGGTGCGTGGTTGCCTCTCTCAAAGGGGCAATAATTTTGGTGTTTTAGAAATAGCACTTAATTTGTTATTTCTATGACAAAGGTGTCTATGCCAAGTTTAAGGATGATAAAAATGATTTTTGTCATATATCACAACAACATAAACAATTTAAGTCTTACAGAAAAAAGTTGTAAAGGGCGTAATAAGTAGTACTTAAAAAAATCTCTAGTTCAAGTGTTTTTGTGCCAAAATTGTACGCTTCGGATTAAAAGAATATAATGGGTACTTATTTTTAAATGTTGGAACAAGTGGATTCATCCCATGAGCGCGGGAAAATAGGTAGGTAAATGTGAAAAAAGTAGGCTTTGCCTGCGATACGGCCTTCTCTATAATTTATTATTGCTACAGCTTATGGGGTATAGTTATCGACTAAAACAGACACGGGGAATTCTTTTTAGGTGAAAAATGGTAGTTTTATAGTAAAAAAATGTCTGAAAAAATTAATAAAAATAAAACTTGCTGTCGAAGTTAAGATGAGGTATACCTGTCTAATACACATTTTTGAAAACAATATCTAAAAGGTCGTTTAGTTTTCAGAAATATGTGTACTTTTTGGGCGCTATAAACTATTATTGCTAGGGCTTATGAAGTATAGTAACTATAGTTATTGACTAAAACAGACACGGGGAATTAATTTTTGATGAAAAAAGGTAGTTTTAGAAAAAAAAAAATCTGATTTTTTTAAAAATAAAAATTGCTGTCGAAGGTAAGATGATCATATCTAATACATATTTTTGAAAACAATATCTAAAAGGTCGTTTAGTTTTCATAAATATGTGTACTTTTTGGGCGACGTCCGTACAAAAACTTCAAAAAATCCAATATTGTTTGCATCAAGGTAAAGTAGCGGTATGCCGTGTTCAGAATTATTGCTTTCAATATCTAAATTATGAATTTTTATAATCATCATCATTATCATATCAGCTGACTGCTGCAAAAGGCCTCCGCCAAAGAGTGCTACAATGACCGGTCCTGCGCCACCCGCATCTAGCGGACTCGCGCGTTTATGGGGGGGGGAGGGGGGTCTACCGACGCTGCGCCTTCCGGTACGTGGCTGCCACTCGAGAACCTTTCCGCCCCAACGGCCATCGGTTTTACTTGCAATGTGCTCCGCCCAGTGCCAAGTTTAGCGATTCAGAGGGCTACAACAGTTACCATGGTTCTGCTGCGGATAGCCTCATTTCTGATGCGATCACGCGAATAATCTCCCGGCATAGCCCTCTCCATTTTTGGGTGACTGAGCCTTCTTACGAGGCCCATAGTAAACGACCACTATTCAGTGCCATAAAATAATACTCATTCGATTCAGATAACAAAGGTTTATCACTGGCATATATGTCATCACTGGCAATACACACTGGTCAAAGAATCTTGTCTTGAGACTGTGTGGAATATTTGACGAAAAGATGGTGCCATAGCTTCCCGAACGCTGTTCAGCCGAGTCGGATTCGACGATTGACCTCTTTCTCGAAGTTGGACCTAGTAACCTCTCGAAGTAGGTCTTACATTCAAGATATTTTATTAATACCTACCTATCAAAATGCAAGCTGTAAAATAAAAATTATCCAAGTTTTTTTTATAAGTACCACGTCAAAATAACGACCCATACAGACAGAGTGTTTTATTCAAACGGGGCAATAATGAGATACGGAAATTTGATCTTAGGAACACGAAAAAAATTAAATTGAAAGCCATGCGTGCAATATTTTATTTTACATATTCGTCATATTATGTGTGTTGCTTTGTTCGTCACATTAAAAAAAAAATCTATTGAAGAATACTTAGTCTCGAGAAAAATTAATTCCTCGTGTCGATAACTATAACTATATTTACCGCACAGTAATAAAAGTTTATCAAGGAGGTCATATCGCAGGCGACGCCTGCTTGTTCCACATTCACACCCATCTTCCTTTGTCGATGGGGTGAATCCGAATTGTTACAACATGCAAAAATCTCTCCATCAATTTGATGCTTTTATTTAATACGAAGCTTACAAATTTGAAGCAAAAACCACTAAATAGAAGGAGGTAATGAAAAAAAAAATTCTCCGCCCCTCTACTATTTTACTTCAAGATTTTCAGATAAATGATTTATGACAAAAATTTTAATAATTTAAACATCTTTAAACATGAAATTATGCTTTCACATATAATAGAAATAAAAAATTAGTTTAGTGCTTAGGTACAATGTCAACGCACGAGTAGGTGTACTAGCTTCAGACGAATTTTATTATGCGTCCGACAGCCTTGCAAACGTCTAAAAGGCTGCGGTGACACAGCATCAGGCAGGCCGTGCGCTTGTTTGTCACCATCATAGTGAAGTTTATAAATAAAAAGTTTTCCTTGCGCTTCATAGCCTTAAAGAGTTTGGAGTGTGACATGCGTACTTTGAAATGGCGTTAAAGGTTAATCAATCGAGATATTTTGTAACATTTTTGGTCACGGAAATTCGAAAGAATGGTCAGGGAAAGTCAGGGAAAAGTCAGGGAAATATTTTCAGGGTTTGCAGTGGACACCCTGTCAACACTACGATATCAATATAAATTTTATTGTCTATGACATACTGTGATTTAAATGTATACATATGAAGAGATGAAGAGTGCAGTCATACAATGTCACAAAGAGCATTCTACATAGGTTAGCTGTACCATCTTAGGTACAGCTATAATAGACGATTTTTTAAAAAATATATTTTAAAAAGGTTGGTATAGATTCGATAGTCAAATAGTATTTTTATTTCCTGAAAATAATATCGCTTTATGCAATGAAAAAATTGTTAATATTTAAACGTTATATAGACGCGCAAAAAAGGCAGTCGTCATTATCGTGACGTCATAAGAGCAGAATGTCTTAAGGGTTGTTTTCAAAAAAAGTGTACCCTAGTTAAGGTAAAATTAAGAAACATTAACTTTGTCAGGTGAGTCACGAAAATTAGCTATATAAATGTATGGCAAGTTTCAAGCAATTATACGATTCTGTAAAATACATGTTAAAATGTAGTACGATAACGAAGACCAAAATTATGAACCCTCCAAAGCAGGATTGGATAAATAAAGACATCATAAGAAAGATTAATAGAAGGAATGAATTGTGGCAGCAACTAAAAAACAACCCAGATAACGACGAACTATTATCAAGGTTCAAGAAGGAAAGAAACGAGACTACGGTTCTAACAAACAAAACAAAAAACAAATATTATTATGACTCTTTTCTAAAAAGCAAGAACGACCCGAAACAGATGTGGAGTCTTATTACATCGTTGTCGAACAATAAAAGAAAAACTGAGAGTACTCCTTCAAAACTAATGACTACAACCGGTACAACCACGGATGGAAAGGAAATATGCGAACGATTCAACGAATTCTTCGCTACAATTGGTCCACACCTGGCTAATGAAATCCCACTTCGTTATCATCACAACATAGATACGCCTGGAACCCACAACAACATACAAGGCGATGGAAACGAACTGTCAAATTTTACATCATGCAGCGAAGAAGAAGTATCAAAAATTATCGAAAATCTGGATCCCAAATGTAGTGCTGGTATAGACAAAATCACAACAAAATCGATTCAATGTATGAAACAATATATAGTGCCAAATCTAACAGAATGTATTAATTACAGTTTGAGGACTGGTTCTTTCCCGGACTCGCTTAAAGTGGCAAAAGTGACACCAATTTTTAAATCTGGTTGCAAAACGGACCCGGGAAATTACCGGCCAGTCTCCGTGTTGCCAATATTTTCAAAAATTTTTGAAAAGATTATTTACTGCCGGCTTTTCAACTATCTTACACAAATTGATTTCCTTTTTAATAAACAATACGGTTTTCGCCCAGAATCCAGTACACTATCCGCAACGATTGACTTAGTCAGTATGATAAAAATCAAACATAGATAATAAAAAAATAAATCTCGGTATCTTTATCGATCTAAAAAAGGCGTTCGATACTGTAAGTCATGCACTCTTACTATCAAAACTAATGAGTATAGGAATTTCGGGCGCAGCTTATGCAATTTTAGAATCATACTTAAAAAATCGTTTTCAGATTGTCAAGATAGGCAATGAACAAAGTTCTCCTCAACGGATTACCTATGGCGTTCCTCAGGGCTCCATACTTGGCCCACTTCTATTTTTAATATATATCAACAGTATTAACCAAGTATCATTAAGAGGAGAACTTAGTGTGTATGCAGATGACACTTGCGTATTTTATTTTGGGCAATCGATAGATGAAATAAAAAAAAAAGCGCAAAATGATCTCGATCAACTACACGAATGGTTTCAAAATAATCTACTCACAATAAATGTAGCAAAAACCAGTTATGTTATATTTAAGGCCAAAAATAAGAAAATAAATGATGAAACTCCACTTACAATTAACTCAATAAAAATAAAAAAAACATCTGAAGAAAAATATTTGGGACTAATACTAGACAGCGAACTATCATGGAAGCCACACATAAACAGAATAAAATCAAAACTATCATCACTTCGAGGGTGTCTTTTTAATATTGTACACTGTTTCCCTCGCAAAGTGTTTATACACAATTTATAATTCGTTAGTAAAATTACATCTGAACTATCTCGTAGAGATATGGGGTAGCGCCAATAAATCCACACTTAAAAGTCTACAGATTGCCCAAAATAAAATCATAAAAACACTTTTTCGTTACGACTTTCTCACACCCAGCGTTAAAATTTATTCAGAAACTAAAATTATGAATCTTAACCAGTTATACTTTAACAATACTTGCCTCCTAATAAGAAAAATACTCGGAAAAAAAATCCATTCACAAATATCTTTTAAAACTAAAACAGAGGCAGGATTACGTCCTCTACGTAATGCCAACAATCTATGTCTCCAGCCAGCGCGTACTAAATTTGGACAAAAAAGCATAGAATATGAAGGGGCAAAGTTCTATAACAAAATACCTAAACACATCAAAGATTGTAAAAAATTGTATATGTTTAAACGGAAATTAAAAGACTTCGTTATTAAAAATATCTAAATCCGGCCCTGTCAGTGACAAGTCGTAAACAAAGAAGTATCGTGTTACTATTCAACTAATCCCCGTATAATTATTTTCGACCTAATATGCATTGCATTAAGGCATAAAATGTAATCGAATCCAATGTTATAAGTGAACTGTTTTCTGACTGTATTCAACTAATCCCTCCCTACCCTCAGTGTGCGAATTATTCGCGCAATTTTGTATTATTTGTATTACACTTTCTTACTTCTAGGAACAAAATTTGTTCAACAAATACCTTTGTTAATATTTTGTATTAGATACTATTACAGGCTTAGACCTATTATAATTTAAACTGGATAGCGTATTTCGATTTAGTGAATATTTTAATAGATTTTATAAATTTTGTTACATAACTACCTACCTATTGTGTGTACTACTGTAATTTATAATCTATTTTGTGTAATATGCTTAGAGTGTTAAGCACCTTGTGGTGCTTACCTACCGATAAAGTTTAGTAAAATTAGTTTAAGTTTCTCATAAGTGAAATGTATAATTTCTTAGAGAAAAAATAAAGTTCTTTAAACCTAAAGACGTAGAAACTTGTTGCTATTAACTGACGTCGTCACGAGAAAAAAATGGCGGTCGCTCGGCGTTTCGGTTACGTGACATATAGTAAAACTTCGATTATATTTTCAAATTAATAATAAATCTTATGTTTTTACAACAAAATATATTCGTTTTTCTTATGGTAAAAACTATAAAAAAAAACTACTTTGATAATTTAATTTTGATTCATGAAAACACCTATTGTCTATGTCTAGTTTCACATGTACAGTCACCGGCATAAATATATGATAGAACAAAGGCCGCAAAAATATCTGTTGACAACTCTATTTCTAGAGCCGTAAGAGCGTGTCAGATATTTTTGCGGTCTTTGATTCATCATATATTGATGCCAGTGACTGTACAGGAAGCTAAAGAAATGAAATGCACAAATATTTCAGGTGCAACTGTACCAGTCTCCAACTCCTGAGATCGCCATGGCAACGAAACTGTCTGCCTCTGCTGGCCGCTCCACACCAACCAAACCCAATGATGACAAACTCATTGTGTTCTACAAGTAAGTTCATTAATATTTATACAACGTGTTCGTGACAATTTGCGTTAATTGCAAGGGGGCATAGTTTAGATCAAATAAAGTTAATTTCTCCAAGACGGTAGTATCTTAACTCTTACTGTTATCAAGATATTCAATGTTTAATTTAATCAGTTTTGCAGATTTAACCAGTGTAAATGGCTGTTAACTGAGACGTCATAACAGCTTTTTAAATTTTGTAAGGTTCCTATTACACCAAATAAGAAGGATACAAAGTGAGTTTGTTCGATATTACATATTTTTTATTTCATGTGTCACTCTTGTACAATAAGACAATAACCGTTAATGCTACATTAACCTCTGTAAATTATTTTGTACAATAATCGAGAAAGATTTTTTTTTTGTTTTTCTTTTCAAGAAATAATGCTAATTTTTTTCTGTGAATGTACTCTGCAATATGCCGAATATAACGGACATTCCCGGGAACACCAGGTATACAAGATGTACCAAAAATGGGTTACACCCTGTATAATCAATTAATCATATAATTATATTTGTTTGCTCCATGGTAGTAGCATACCTATATACGGGCTGCCGGATTGAAAGTGGACGCCATAGCCTTTTGACGCTTAGGACACCATAAGAGTCACAAGGGCGTGGCTGACCCTTTGTTGATTTGAGAACTCCTACTTGTATGAAAGGTGAAGTAGATTTACTTCAGCACACCACATCCTTCACAGGAAACTACTCATAAAAATGCGTGTCGTTAGATATCTCGTTGAATTAATGTAGGTTTTTTAAAACCATTTTCTGATTCAGGGATCCGTTTGCGTAATATGAACCCCTAAAATGAACCAAAGATTTAGTGAAGTTCTGTGTCATGAAAATTTTTTTTTTCATTGTACATACTTACCAACATTCAGCAACATTAATGAATGTCAATAGAGTCCTGTACTTATGTTTTTGACTTGTTTCATTCAGATATACACTCGGCGTCAAAAAAATCGCACATTTCGAAAATTTCGTTTTGAGCGAAAATTGCTCTTACAGAATGTAATGTACCCCATGACTATGGGGTCTTATTTGAAAGGTAATGAAACCTTCTATCGGAAAATGTCAATTGAAAATCAACCCCGTAAGGAAAAAAAGGAAAAAAACAGGAAAAAGGAAAAATCGTTTATTTAACAAAAATTACAAAAAAATAAAACACAACAATAACAATAAAATAAAGCTTAAAACTAAACTTAAAACCTAGTGTTGCCTCCTCTAGCCCTCCGAAGCTCTTCCATGCGGTCGGTCATGGACCTGATCAGCGTCACGATGTTCTCTTGAGGAATGTTGTTCCACTCCTCAATGACAGCATCATGAAGCTCATCAAGTGTGGCAGGAGGAGGATCACGCGATCGTACCCGCCTTTTCAGCTGGTCCCAGAGGTGCTCGATGGGATTTAAGTCGGGACTCCTTGCTGGCCAGTCCATAACGTTGATACCAGCAGCATGCAGGTAGTCCCGAACGATCAACGCTGTATGGCTGCGGGCGTTATCGTGCATAAATTGGAACCCAGGTCCAATTACATCAGCATATGGGACCACATGTGGATCCAGGATCTCCGCAATGTACCGTTGAGCAGTCAGGGATCCCTGGCCACGGCCACCTCCAGTCCGGGAAACGCAAACAAGTTCGGTTTTCCCGTCGACGGAAATGCCGCCCCAGAACATACACGATCCACCCCCGTAGCTGACGGTTTCTACGGTGCAGGCTTCTGTATACCGCTCCCCCTGCCTCCTGTACACCCTTCTGCGTCTATCGTTGGTGTAAAGGCACACTACCGTCTCGTCAGAAAAGAGGACATTCCTCCATTGGGTGAACGTCCAATTCTCATGGCTAGTGCGAAATCCTCTTCTGGCATTCCGGTGCTGCGCAGTCAACTGGGGGCCCGTAGCGGCCCTGCGGGGCATCAAGTTCCTCTCCCGTAGTCTTCGTCTGATCGTGGAGACGCTCACCGACGTTCTGCGAGCTGCTCGAAGCTGTTGCTGGAGCTCAACAGCGTTGAAAAAACGATTCCGCAAGGAAGTCGTCACAATGTACCGGTCGTCTGAACCGGAAGTACAGCGTCGCCTCCCGGATCCATGCCTTCTGATGTAGCCACCAGTCTCCTCGAACCGCTGGAACACTCGACGCACTCGAAAACGGCTGATATTCAGAAGCCGAGCAACTTCAGTCTGTCGTAGTCCAGTTTCCAGTAGTGCAATCACTTGAGCGGCTTCTTCTGGCGTGGTATCCATTTTTTAATGTTTTTTTCTTGCTGTAGCTCTTCAGGTGTGATCTCAGTGACGTCTGGATAGCGAATGACCCTTAATCGATCTTTACCCCCCCTTTTATACCCGTCCATGGGTGCCCAATTAGTGACCCACTAAACGCGTACTTCGGGACTTTTGATTTAAAATGCGTTTTTTTTATGGTCATTGTTTTTACAAAAACAAACACCCACTCATTTAAAAGGTTGTTGATTGAGCTTTAAAATGATATACATATTAATGGGGTACAGTACATTCCGTAAGAGCTATATTCGCTCGAAACGAAATTTTCGAAATGTGCGATTTTTTTGACGCCGAGTGTAGTACATGTTTGTTTATAGGAAATTGTAAGTGTAAGCTTGGCAATGCACAGTAAGTATTCTTACACAAGTATTCGTAACCAATACACCTTTGAAAGATTAAGTTTATCAAAAGGTTGTCGACCTCTGTACGAATTACGAATACGTGACGTCACCGAGATAACAGGAGTGCAATTTTTTTGGAGCGGATATCACTTGAACATAAACATTATATCTGACTCTTATAAACATACAGTAGTTCTGCATTAATAGGCCAAGAAAATTAGATCCAAAAAAGACGTTTTGAGGAATTAATTCCCATAAAGCTGGAAATCGTTTTAATACCTTCATTTGGTCCTAAATGCATGTAATCCGAGTTTGCACCATCCCAGGAGGTGTGCTAAACTTTTGGGAGCCCAATAACCACGAAATACACCTTTGAAAGATTAAGTTTATCAAAAGGTTGTCGACCTCTGTACGAATTACGAATACGTGACGTCACCGAGATAACAGGAGTGCAATTTTTTTGGAGCGGATATCACTTGAACATAAACATTATATCTGACTCTTATAAACATACAGTAGTTCTGCATTAATAGGCCAAGAAAATTAGATCCAAAAAGACGTTTTGAGGAATTAATTCCCATAAAGCTGGAAATCGTTTTAATACCTTCATTTGGTCCTAAATGCATGTAATCCGAGTTTGCACCATCCCAGGAGGTGTGCTAAACTTTTGGGAGCCCAATAACCACGAAATTTTTGCTCTTTATTCAGTTATTTGCATATAGCACAAAAACGGTACGTCGGATGGAAAATGTATTCGAGACAATATTAAAGAGGGTCAAATTCTGCGTCGAATGAATATCTAAAACTTCAAATTTGGTTCAGTGGTATGGTCGAAATCAAAGGTCTAATAAGGTAAGGAACTGGGAAAAGGGGTCTAGCAGGCTGAGCTAGTGAGAGTGGCCCCCGACGAGGGATTTGATGATTCTTTCAGGGGGTGTACTGGCAGGTCCTATGAACACTCCATGCTTAATATCAGTCCACGATCTTCTTTTGTTTTCGAGTAATTTAGGATAATATAAAAAAAAACTGGTTATCATTTTAAGTGTCATCTGTTCATGTCATCTGTCATCACTGTTCAAGATAGAGTAACCAAACAAAATGCTCATGAATAAAAATAGAATAGGATATAAAGTGCAAAAAGCTTGAACACAGTAAAACATGGGCACATAAAGTAACAAAAATAAAAATGTTACAGAACATATTTCAAGGAAATTTTTATTGCATTTATTTACTAGACTAATAAACATTTTTACAAATATATACAATTATTTAATTTGCAAAAATAAAAATGTTACGGAACATATTTCAAGGAAATTTTTATTGCATTTATTTACTAGACTAATAAACATTTTTACAAATATATACAATTATTTAATTTGCTTTCTATATGCCATATACTGCGTGCTTTGCGTCGAATCCGGCTCATTAAGTCTTGGACAGCACTGTCAGGATATCTTTTGCAAGCCCATTTCCATTTGTTTTGCAATTCAGCTGCCGATTTAACTTCTCCGCCTCCTTTTTTTAGAATCCCTTTCATAATTGCCCAATATTCTTCAATCGGCCTCAGTTCAGCACAATTTGGAGGATTGCACTCTTTAGGTACCACTGCGACATCGTTTATACCACTCAACTACTGCTTTAAAGTAGTGACAGCTCGCAAGGTCTGGCAAAAATAATGGCTGTGAGCTATGACTGCGTAAAAAGGGCAGTAGACGCTTTTGCAAACATTCTTTTTAGGGTTCCGTAGCCAAATGGCAAAAAACGGAACCCTTATAAATTCGTCATGTCCGTCTGTCTGTCCGTCCGTATGTCACAGCCACTTTTTTCCGAAACTATAAGAGCTATACTGTTGAAACTTGGTAAGTAGATGTATTCTGTGAATCGCATTAAGATTTTCACACAAAAATCGAAAAAAAACATTAAGTTTTAGGGGTCCCCATACTCAGAACTGAAACTCAAAAATTTTTTTTTCATCAAACCCATACGTGTGGGGTATCTATGGATAGGTCTTCAAAAATGATTTTGATGTTTCTAACATCATTTTTTTCTAAACTGAATAGTTTGCGCGAGAGACACTTCCAAAGTGGTAAAATGTGTGTCCCCCCCCCTGTAACTTCTAAAATAAGAGAATGATAAAACTAAAAAAAATATATGATGTACATTACCATGTAAACTTCCACCGAAAATTGGTTTGAACGAGATCTAATAAGTAGTTTTTTTTTAATACGTCATAAATCGTAAACCGCAATTTATTTCACGGAACCCTTCATGTGCGAGTCCGACTCGCACTTGGCCGCTTTTTATTTGTAGATTTCACCGTTTGCTGTGCCTGTTGTTACGAATGAACGACTTCTTTTACCACAACTACATATAAATTGCCATAAAAGGATTTTTTTTGGAAACTCCGATCTCTTTTTTATCTTGTAATCTTCTGGGGCATCCTTACGATTCTTAGAAGTATAAAATTCTTGCCCCGGTATCTGCTTGAAGTCTGCTTTGATGTATGTTTCATCATCCAACACAACGCATCCAAATTTTGTCAAGTAATTGTCGTACAACTTTCGTGATCTCTGTTTTGCAGACAGATTTTGCTTAGCGTCGCGATTGGGTGCAGCTTGTGCTTTGAACGACTTGAATCCAGCTCTAGACTTTGTTTTCTGTACATATGACTGCGACATTTTGACCTTTTTTGCGACATCACGGACATAACTTCGGATTCGCTGTAAAAAGCCGCAAGACATGGGCTTCTTTTTTTTTTTCCTTTGCTTACCTGCACTTTAAATGGGGATTTTCAAGTAATCAAGTAATTTTTTTAGCATTCATGTTGTTACATAAAGGTGGTAGGTAGGTAGGTGTTACAATATGGACGTATCAAACATGAGCCCTGCAAGGGCATCGCAAAAGTAATAGTATTGAAATTAAATACTAACTTAAAAAGTAACAAAGCTTAAAGTAATATACAATTAGCTATAACAAATCTCTTTGAGCCGAATTGTAGTTAATGTTTGTTTGTGTTAGGTTACTAGTAGTGATGTAAGAACTTTGTTAAAGTAATTTGTCTTCTAAGTATTCACTAATAGAATAATACGCTTTATTTAGAAGAATTTGTTTTACTTGGCTTATAAATTTATTTTCGTTGCTTTCTTTTTTAATTTTTTCTGGTAGTTTATTATATAATTTTATGGACATTATTAAAGGGCCGGATGAGTGGAGTTTTAATCGGGAGGGTGGTGCTATTAATCTGGTTTTATTTCTTAATGCATATGGTACAGGTGTGTCTTCTCGTTTGGTATAGAATTCTGAGTATTTGCGGACAAATTTACATATTTTTAAGATGTATAAGGATGGTAGAGTGAGTATTCTGTGTTTGATAAAGTGCGGCTTACAACTGTCTATTTGTTTTAGGTTCACTAGTATTCTTATAAGCTTTTTCTGCAGGGTGAATATGGTGGAAGCATCGGTGCTATTTCCCCAGAGGATAATTCCATAGCTGATCCAGGAATAGCTGTACGCGTAATATGTTGCCAGTGCGGTCTCAAAGTCGGTGGTTTTCTTTATTTTCAGTATGTTTGCGCCAGGGACTGCATAACCTAAAAATACCGGTATTCTATTTTAACGGTATGACGTAATATCGGTTGTCAAATAGCGGTTTTGGTAGCGGAACCCTTATATTTCGCTACCGAAATATAACGGTACCTTTATTTTTTCCGGTACCGTAACCGCTATTTAAGGGGACGTAGGTTCGTGGTCTTCTCTCCCTCTCACTGAGCATAAGCGTGAGCGAGATGGATGTGCGTGTTTGGAAGCGCGGATATCATGTTTTTTAATTATAATTTTTTGTGCGTTTTAATAAATAAAAAAGTAATAGCTGATTTCCCTCAAACATGACATTGCTGATTTTTAGAACTAATTTTGATATGGTTAGCTGCTGTGCATAATTTGTTACGATTTTTTAAAGTGTATTTTAGACCTATGTTCGTGATTTTTTTCTATCAAGTGAAAGTCAAAAACTCAGGATTCGAATAGCTGATTTCCCTCGATAAAGAATCAGAATCAGAATCAAAGAAAAGGCCTCAAGATTGCTAATTAAATTTAAGGCAGCCGTATTATAACCCAAACAAGAGCTACGATTTTTTAAAATCTGTTTTTGGAGCTCACGTCGCCTTAAAGGTATATCGATATATCGATTTTGATGATGCCAAACCACCGGCAAAGGCTCTGCCGCTTTGTATTTTTGTCTTTAAATGTTTCGTAGCCAATGCTTCCTTTGTAGAGTGTCAGCTTGCTTACTTTTCTCGATAACCTTTATAATACCGGTATTATCAAGGTTACGGTATCGTTTAAAACTGATACCGCTAACCGTTATTACAAAACGGTTACGGTACCGTTATGTACGCGCGGCGCGCATAATCTTTATGACATAACGGTACCGTAATGGAATACCGGTTTCATATCGGTATAACCGTAACCGAAATCAGTCCCTGGTTTGCGCAAAATAATTTTTCGTTTCTTGTGTTCAGAGCTCGCCATCGCACAGTGTTTTATAGAAGCCGAAAAAGTGACACCCCCGTTTTATTACAAATTACTGTAGTTTAGATCATTACAAAGGTGAGACTAAAATTCCCGCGTTTCTAATATGCGTAGTTTTTGAGAAAATTTTTTTTGAAAATCTTGTTTCTGACACCCGGATATTACGAAAAACATTTATATATCGTGAATTATTTAATAAACTTTTCTTTTGTTCAAAATGTTGAATAATCCCTTCAAATATGTATATTTAGAGGCAATTACGACCTCTAGGTACATTTGTTACAAAGATATTAATTATTTTATAGATTTTGGTTTTTATTTTTTTTCTTTTATGTTCCACCGTAGTAGGACGCGATATTTATATGACAGCTTCATTATTATGTCTTCTATTTACCCTATTTTTTACAAGTCCTAATTCCATGGAACATTTAATATACAGTCAATTAAAAATTTCGGTCAGGGCTGCCACTACCAGTATCCGGATTTCCTGGATATAAAATTAACATAGTATACACGGTATAGCACTTTTATGGGTGGTGAAAGAAAACATACTTAGGAACCTTCACATATTAAATAATTTGTTTTTTTAAGATTCAATAATTATTTCTTAGCTATTAAAAATTTGGTTATATTGCCCATCTCAATTACCTAGTGTTTTATTAAGTGATTTTTTGTAACAAAGTAAATAATAGGGTATGTAATACATATGTAATAAGATTATGTGCCTGTACATTTTTGTAGTTTGCTCTTTGTACAGTCGAAAAAGGACCATGACAAGACAAATCAACACAATAAGCATGACAAGTCATTGAATGTCTTCTTCTACTTCCAGGCTCTCTGCCCCATCTAACACCTCATGGTAGACTCCTTCCCAAGTCACATGTAGCGTTTCATCGAAAATTTGTGCGAGTTTTAGTTCTAGCCAAAATTAATAAAACAAGTTTCTGACCGGGTATCATACATTTAAATTTTAAAAAGCAAAATCAGCACGTAATTCCTGATTATTACTTCCCTTAAATTTAAAATTACAAGTAATTTACAAAATACTAGGCAATAATTATTTGTGCAAGTTTCAGCTCTTGGCGAAACTAATAAAACAAGTTTCTGACCAGCAGGTCGATCACGTAACGCATTGTATGTACGTACGTACAGTCAGCATCAAAAGTAGCTACGCAAACGAACACGTCAAAAGTCTTTATTAAAAGGGCTTTTGACGTCTTCAATTACGTAGCTACTTTTGATGCTGAATGTACGTTAGGTAAATTTAACTGTCAGTTTTTATATGGAAAAATTACAGTTGCATTGTCATTACGCGCGTTCGAAACGTTACGTGATCACCCCTACATAATATATTATTTTAAAAAGCAAATACGATACTCATAAAACAAAACAGTAATCAGTGAAATTACACGTGATTAAAAAAAAAAAATAATATCTCTTTCTTCTGTATTAAATAAAACAAAACTCAATACATCTTACATGTTTTGCGAACATCAAAATCAAATATCGAAGGTTTCTCTCAATAATTCTTTTTTAAGCCTTGGCAATCCAAGAAAACCATAAATAATAGGATTCCCGAAAAAACGGCGTATAAAATTCAAAACACCGAAGTGTCAACCCTAGTGGCCGGATAAAGCGGATATATAGAGTTTAGGTGATTACTTGAATGTTCCATGGAATTAGGTCTTGTAAAAAATAGGGTAGATAGAAGACATAATAATAAAGCTGTCATACAAATATCGCGTCCTACTACGGCGGAACATAGAAGAAAAAAAATAAAAACCAAAATCAATAAAATCATTAATATCTTTGTGACAAATGTACCTAGCGCGGTCGTAATTGCCTCTAAATATATGTCTTCGAAGGTTTTATCCAACACTTTAAACAACAGATAAGTTTAATTAATAATTTGCAATATATAAATGTTTTTCGTGATTCTCAGGTGTCAGAAACAAGATTTTCAAAAATGTATTTCTCAAAAACTACGCATATTAGAAACGCGGGAGTTTTAGTCTCACATTTGTAATGATTTAAACTACAGTAATTTATAATAAAACGGGGATGTCACTTTTTCAGCGTCTATAAAACACTGTGCATCGTGAAAACAAATGATCAAAGTGGAACGCTGTCATAATAGTTTTTATTCATGATATCAAATAGTTTTTATTTATAATACTAAGAAGTTTCCATATTGTATAAATAAAAATATATAAGCATTTACTTGTGCCCACATTTTACTGTATTCAAGCTTTATATTCAATCAACACCATGTCCTTAAGTATCCTTTAAATAAATCTACTTTTAATTTTGTTTTGTTATTTTTTGACACTTTTTGCACAGGTACACCTACAAGAAAAATATCGTGACAAGCCACTAATGCCCACTACATATAAATATAAAAATATTTTAAAAAATCTTCGTGAGTTATGTCAAAAAAATACAATCGCCGAACAAGTAGATACTAGCATATAATTAAAGTACCAGTGCAGTGTGTAGATAAGTCAGTACGGTTATGTAGGTATACTGGTATAGAAAAAAAACGTCATAGAGCGTTTTTCAAAAAAAAGTGTACAAAACAATATTTTTTTCAGAATTTTTATTTTTTTTTCTTACTCAGAATCTTTGATACTATAGGTCCTCATACAAGAAAAAAGTGTCACATTTTTGTATGCAGTCTTTTTTTATTTATATGGTCGTGACGCACTGGAAGAAAAAACTTATATAGTAAAATCTGGGACACTTTTTTTCTTGTATGAGGATCGATAGTATCAACGATTCTGAGTAAGAAAAACAAAAAAAATACGAATCCTGAAAAAAAAGAAGTATTGTATCTACACTTTTATTGAAAAACGCCCCATATACACCCCTCAATTTCAAAATTCAGTAATTACGAAAGACTAAATTTGGCATTCATTCAAATCGTTTTTTTTTTCAAGTCCTTCTAAGTTGCACATTTTCCATAAATATGAGGTGTGAAAACATTTTAATGTAAATTTCTATCATCATCATCACCAGATTTACCCAATCAGAAAACTAGTTAAGAATATAAATATTCACACCCTGAGTAGAGATTCCAAGTAGTAAGAATTAAAAACATTTTTAATTATAACAAAGTTGTATATTGCCACAACGATAAAATATGAATAAAAACATATTATAAAAATCAATGCAGAAAATAAGGGCGCTTTCGACAGAACGAACTTTAGCAGCATAAGACAAGCACTAGAAAGACACAAAACCGAACCGCTGCTCATAGGCTCGAAGTGTCCCATCAGAACGCGCTGTCTACGCGAGCCCGAGGGCCGAAGGCCCGAAGGGCAAGCCTTCGCGGACACTCACTACCCCCGAGTGTTTTGCAAGCGAACCTGAGGGCCGAAGGCCCGAAGATGAGGTTCAAGGTCCGCGAAGGCTGAAGGCCGAGCTCTGCGTAGGGCCGAAGGCCCGAAGCGTCCCTCCAGAGCGCGCTCTCGGAAACCCTACCCCCGAGTGTCTTCTCTCTACGCGAGCCCGAGGGCCGAAGGAACACACCCCCCGCACTCTCTCACAAGCAAGACGTAAGAGTGCATACTCCGACTTACAAAAATACCTTCCGCTTTTCGCTTCCCATAGCGGAATTTCACTTTCCTTTTCCTTGAAAATATTTACCCAATTCCAGTCAGATTTTGAATAAAAGTCCAACTAGAAAATGACACCGGTATAGGCAAAAAACTAGTTTTTTTAATACACTGGTACTTTAATTATATGCTAGTATCTACTTGTGCGACGATTGTATTTTTTTTGACATAACTCACGAAGATTTTTGAAAATGTTTTTATATTTATATGTAGTGGGCATTAGTGGCTTGTCACGATATTTTTCTTGTAGGTGTACCTGTGCAAAAAGTGTCAAAAAATAATAAAACAAAATTAAAAGTAGATTTTTTAAAGGATGTTTAAGGACATGGTGTTGATTGAATATATGCAATTGCACTTTATAGCCTATTCTATCATTTTTTTTTTTTTTTTTTTTTTTTTTAGAAGCTACGGTAGCCTAGTGGTTCAGGCATGCGGCTGTCAAGCGGCGGTCGTGGGTTCGAATCCCGGCTCGTACCAATGAGTTTTTCGGAACTTATGTACGGAATATTTACCGTTAGTTTTTCGGTGAAGGAAAACATCGTGAGGAAACCGGTCTAATCCCAATAAGGTCTAGTTTACCCTGTGGGTTGGAAGGTCAGATGGCAGTCGCTTTCGTAAAAACTAGTGCCTATGCCAAATCTTGGGATTAGGTGTCAAAGCGGACCCCTGGCTCCTTTAGGGGCACAACCGGGAATAACGCTAGGAGGATGATGATAGTCTATTCTATTTTTATTCATGAGCATTTTGTTTGGTTACTCTATCTTGAACAGTTTACATATTATGACACTTTAAATGACAACCTGATTTTTTTATATTATCCTAAATTACTCGAAAACAAAAGAAGATCGTGGACTGATATTAAGCATGGAGTGTTATTAGGACCTGCCAGTACACCCCCTGAAAGAATCATCAAATCCCTCGTCGGGGGCCACTCTCACTAGCTTAGCCTGCTAGACCCCTTTTCCCAGTTCCTTACCTTATTAGACCTTTGATTTCGACCATACCACTGAACCAAATTTGTAGTTTTAGAGATTCATTCGACGCAGAATTTGACCCTCTTTAATATTGTCTCGAATACATTTTCCATCCGACGTACCGTTTTTGTGCTATATGCAAATAACTGAAAAAAGTGCAAAAAATTCGTGGTTATTGGGCTCCCAAAAGTTTAGCACACCTCCTGGGATGGTGCAAACTCGGATTACATGCATTTAGGACCAAATGAATGTATTAAAACGATTTCCAGCTTTATGGGAATTAATTCTTCGAATAATTCTAATTTTCTTGGCCTATAAATAAAGTGTTGCCTTCAATTTCGTATGAAATTCCTTTACAGTTCTCTCGAGTTGATCCGCCCCAAAACGTGATACTTTGAAGCCTGATATAACCCACGTCATGACGCCATTTCATTGCATGTTTGAGAAAAGGCATTTCCCCGACGTAAAAGAAAAAAGGTGTTGCTTTGTAACTTACTTTAAGCAGTTTAGTTTAGTCATCCTTTAATCTAGGCCCTATTTCCCCATCTTCACAATATTTACCTGACAATGACAACTCAGAATACATTGCTGGGTCAATCATGACCGGTTTCACATGTTATCGACTACGACCGTTGTCGTGAATGGTCGTGATTCACGATAGTATTTACATTGGTGTTTATAATTATGTCTTAAACAGCCGATTTATCTTATGTAGCAACACCTACAAGGAATCATTTTTATAACATGTTGACGGGTAGGCGGGCTGTCAGAGTTCCTAACGGCTATATTGGGAACGAACAATTAAGTGCGGTTTTGTATTGGTTGATTTGGAGGAAAACCAGGGTGAGCTCTTTCCATAATCACTTTCGATGCGTCCTACGATATTGTAACGATTTGGTATCATTTACACATGTGTTAATGTGCTTACACAGATCGGACGATGATTGTTTATGATGCGATGTATTTATGTGCATCCACAGGTCTCATTCTCGTTGGGAGGCGTATTGGTATATCATGTAGATGAATAAGGTTTTCCTACAGGTCGCGCATGTACGTGACCTGTAGGACACACAACACAGTTCTTAGTTGTGGAGTTCTTAAGTGTTAGAGGATTAGTTACAAGTGTAACAACAGGGTAGTCTCGGCTTCAGGCCATATCATCATCAGTCAAGGGTGCACCCGGGTAACTGGAACAATAGCGTGTGAATTGGGACAGTATCAATGGTGGTAAGGGATGTCTATAAGGGGAGGTTGGAGGACATTCTCGGGGACGAAAGTCCCCACACGTCATAGGGAGCTGGCACGCACGAGGCGGCAGCCCCTATGTCAGATATATAAAGGATTCCGCAAGTTGTAAGGGTATGTTTATAGTTGCATATATGCTAATACGGGTGTCTTAGCTTGAGTGCTATAGGTTCTCATTCGCGGCCATGAGAGTGACCAAAAGTGGCTTCGCGACAACCGTAGAGCGCTACATAATTTTTGGCAGTGAGTGTGTTAATGCCGTTTTAGACATTGAACTCTGTATATATTACAGGAACGAATACCTGGCGGTCCGAAACGCCGAGGGCGGTTTCTACGTGTGCCAAGCCACGCAGAATGTATACCGCGCTACACGTAAGATCAAGATCCGCTGGCTGTCCCAGGACAAGGCCGCGGACCCGTCCGGGGAAACTTATAAGCCTGACTTTTATGACGTCACTGGTGAGTGCATTAGAGTTTATTATTGTGTTTATTTTAGACAAGCTGCCCGTGCGGCTCCGCCCGTGGAATACAATGAAAGCAAGCGAAGTGGGATAAAATATAGCCTATGTATGAACATAGACAGTTGTTACTGTCTATGTCCATACATAGGACTCCTGTACTGTTGTACAGGACAGTAGTAGTGTACATTCGTAGGGAGGACCATCGAGCGCAGTTTTCACTAAACTTGGTCGTTGCAACACCTTGGTGACCTGGCGCGCGCTCTTGTGCCTTCAACATTACCCTATACTGTACTACTAGTCGTTCCACAGATGTGTCTTCTTGACCCCTTAATCCCTAGTTATTGGCGTCAGTATATATCAGCTTATGGTGCAGCAAATCATTAAGAGGCGTAACAATTTCCCCACAGACATGGAGTGCGTCCTAACAACGCTGTCGCTAGCCCGAGCCCCGGGCGGCGGCGGCGCGCAGATCCTGAAGCCGGCGGAGCAGGCGCGCGCGCGCTCCATCCTCGAGCGCGCGCTGCAGGCCGAGCAGGGCGACGCCAAGCCCGCCGTCACCGAGGAACACCCGGACGGACGTGAGTATTATACATACAGACATGGAGTGCGACCTAACAACGCTGTCGCTAGCCCGAGCCCCGGGCGGCGGCGGCGCGCAGATCCTGAAGCCGGCGGAGCAGGCGCGCGCGCGCTCCATCCTCGAGCGCGCGCTGCAGGCCGAGCAGGGCGACGCCAAGCCCGCCGTCACCGAGGAACACCCGGACGGACGTGAGTATTATACATACAGACATGGAGTGCGACCTAACAACGCTGTCGCTAGCCCGAGCCCCGGGCGGCGGCGGCGCGCAGATCCTGAAGCCGGCGGAGCAGGCGCGCGCGCGCTCCATCCTCGAGCGCGCGCTGCAGGCCGAGCAGGGCGACGCCAAGCCCGCCGTCACCGAGGAACACCCGGACGGACGTGAGTATTATACATACAGACATGGAGTGCGACCTAACAACGCTGTCGCTAGCCCGAGCCCCGGGCGGCGGCGGCGCGCAGATCCTGAAGCCGGCGGAGCAGGCGCGCGCGCGCTCCATCCTCGAGCGCGCGCTGCAGGCCGAGCAGGGCGACGCCAAGCCCGCCGTCACCGAGGAACACCCGGACGGACGTGAGTATTATACATACAGACATGGAGTGCGACCTAACAACGCTGTCGCTAGCCCGAGCCCCGGGCGGCGGCGGCGCGCAGATCCTGAAGCCGGCGGAGCAGGCGCGCGCGCGCTCCATCCTCGAGCGCGCGCTGCAGGCCGAGCAGGGCGACGCCAAGCCCGCCGTCACCGAGGAACACCCGGACGGACGTGAGTATTATACATACAGACATGGAGTGCGACCTAACAACGCTGTCGCTAGCCCGAGCCCCGGGCGGCGGCGGCGCGCAGATCCTGAAGCCGGCGGAGCAGGCGCGCGCGCGCTCCATCCTCGAGCGCGCGCTGCAGGCCGAGCAGGGCGACGCCAAGCCCGCCGTCACCGAGGAACACCCGGACGGACGTGAGTATTATACATACAGACATGGAGTGCGACCTAACAACGCTGTCGCTAGCCCGAGCCCCGGGCGGCGGCGGCGCGCAGATCCTGAAGCCGGCGGAGCAGGCGCGCGCGCGCTCCATCCTCGAGCGCGCGCTGCAGGCCGAGCAGGGCGACGCCAAGCCCGCCGTCACCGAGGAACACCCGGACGGACGTGAGTATTATACATACAGACATGGAGTGCGACCTAACAACGCTGTCGCTAGCCCGAGCCCCGGGCGGCGGCGGCGCGCAGATCCTGAAGCCGGCGGAGCAGGCGCGCGCGCGCTCCATCCTCGAGCGCGCGCTGCAGGCCGAGCAGGGCGACGCCAAGCCCGCCGTCACCGAGGAACACCCGGACGGACGTGAGTATTATACATACAGACATGGAGTGCGACCTAACAACGCTGTCGCTAGCCCGAGCCCCGGGCGGCGGCGGCGCGCAGATCCTGAAGCCGGCGGAGCAGGCGCGCGCGCGCTCCATCCTCGAGCGCGCGCTGCAGGCCGAGCAGGGCGACGCCAAGCCCGCCGTCACCGAGGAACACCCGGACGGACGTGAGTATTATACATACAGACATGGAGTGCGACCTAACAACGCTGTCGCTAGCCCGAGCCCCGGGCGGCGGCGGCGCGCAGATCCTGAAGCCGGCGGAGCAGGCGCGCGCGCGCTCCATCCTCGAGCGCGCGCTGCAGGCCGAGCAGGGCGACGCCAAGCCCGCCGTCACCGAGGAACACCCGGACGGACGTGAGTATTATACATACAGACATGGAGTGCGACCTAACAACGCTGTCGCTAGCCCGAGCCCCGGGCGGCGGCGGCGCGCAGATCCTGAAGCCGGCGGAGCAGGCGCGCGCGCGCTCCATCCTCGAGCGCGCGCTGCAGGCCGAGCAGGGCGACGCCAAGCCCGCCGTCACCGAGGAACACCCGGACGGACGTGAGTATTATACATACAGACATGGAGTGCGACCTAACAACGCTGTCGCTAGCCCGAGCCCCGGGCGGCGGCGGCGCGCAGATCCTGAAGCCGGCGGAGCAGGCGCGCGCGCGCTCCATCCTCGAGCGCGCGCTGCAGGCCGAGCAGGGCGACGCCAAGCCCGCCGTCACCGAGGAACACCCGGACGGACGTGAGTATTATACATACAGACATGGAGTGCGACCTAACAACGCTGTCGCTAGCCCGAGCCCCGGGCGGCGGCGGCGCGCAGATCCTGAAGCCGGCGGAGCAGGCGCGCGCGCGCTCCATCCTCGAGCGCGCGCTGCAGGCCGAGCAGGGCGACGCCAAGCCCGCCGTCACCGAGGAACACCCGGACGGACGTGAGTATTATACATACAGACATGGAGTGCGACCTAACAACGCTGTCGCTAGCCCGAGCCCCGGGCGGCGGCGGCGCGCAGATCCTGAAGCCGGCGGAGCAGGCGCGCGCGCGCTCCATCCTCGAGCGCGCGCTGCAGGCCGAGCAGGTGAGGTACGGAAGCGACTCCAGAAGGGAGTGGTCTAAGGATACCACAGCGGTGCACTCGGCTGACCAAGCGGCTCATGGAAGGGAGGAGAGGTTTAGGGATCCCACGGCGGTGCACTCGGCTGACCAAGCGGCTCATGGAAGGGAGGAGAGGTGTAGGGATACCACGGCGGTGCACTCGGCTAACCAAGCGGCTAATGGAAGGGAGGAGAGGTGTAGGGATACCACGGCGGTGCACTCGGCTAACCAAGCGGCTCATGGAAGGGAGGAGAGGTTTAGGGATCCCACGGCGGTGCACTCGGCTAACCAAGCGGCTCATGGAAGGGAGCAGAGGTGTAGAGATACCACGGCGGTGCACTCGGCTAACCAAGCGGCTCATGGAAGGGAGGAGAGGGTTAGGGATACCACGGCGGCGCACTCGGCTAACCAAGCGGCTCATGGAAGGGAGGAGAGGTTTAGAAATACCACGGCGGTGCACTCAGCTAACCAAGCGGCTCATGGAAGGGAGGAGAGGTTTAGGGATACCACGGCGGCGCACTCGGCTAACCAAGCGGCTCATGGAAGGGAGGAGAGGTTTAGAAATACCACGGCGGTGCACTCAGCTAACCAAGCGGCTCATGGAAGGGAGGAGAGGTTTAGGGATACCACGGCGGCGCACTCGGCTAACCAAGCGGCTCATGGATGGGAGGAGAGGTTTAGGAATACTACGGCGGTGCACTCAGCTAACCAAGCGGCTCATGGAAGGGAGGAGAGGTTTAGGGATACCACGGCGGCGCACTCGGCTAACCAAGCGGCTCATGGATGGGAGGAGAGGTTTAGAAATACTACGGCGGTGCACTCAGCTAACCAAGCGGCTCATGGAAGGGAGGAGAGGTTTAGGGATACCACGGCGGCGCACTCGGCTAACCAAGCGGCTCATGGATGGGAGGAGAGGTTTAGAAATACTACGGTGGTGCACTCAGCTAACCAAGCGGCTCATGGAAGGGAGGAGAGGTTTAGAAATACCACGGCGGTGCACTCAGCTAACCAAGCGGCTCATGGAAGGGAGGAGAGGTTTAGGGATACCACGGCGGCGCACTCGGCTAACCAAGCGGCTCATGGAAGGGAGGATAGGTTTAGGGATACCACGGCGGCGCACTCGGCTAACCAAGCGGCTCATGGAAGGGAGGAGAGGTTTAGGGATACCACGGCGGTGCACTCGGCTAACCAAGCGGTTCATGGAAGGGAGGAAGAGAAGTGCAGAGGGCAGAGTTGTGCTCACGGCAAGCTCATCTTTAGAATTTACGCAGCCGCTTAGCGTAACCGCTCAAGAGTCAGGGTTTTCAAAATATTTTTGGAGAGATATTCATTTTCTTTTAATGACTTGTTTCATTTTCAAGCAAGTAGGTTTGTAGTTATTTTATAAACACTCTCACTCTGATCTTTAAATATAAATAAATTTAGAAAATACTGCCATATTTTTTTTTCGTTAAGATTCGATCTGCGGATTCGAGGAGCTTTTCAATACGACTCCGAGGTTGGATTATCTGGCCGCCATCTTAAAAATCTTTATATACGTATCGATTTCGTTCGAAATTGATATCCGAGTCCGAGGGGCCTCTTAAAACGGATCCAAGCTTAGATTAAAAAAAAACCCGCCATCTTGAAATTCTTTAAATACACCCCGATTTCATTCAAAATCAATATCTCGGGGTCCGAGGGGCCTCGTAACACGAATCCGAGCTTGATTTTTTTTTAAATCCGTAAGAATCCGAGCTTGGATTGCAAAAAAGTGGCCCCCATCTTGAATAATCTTTAAATACGGAACGATTTCGTTCTAAATCCATATCCAAAGGTCCGAGAGCCTCTTAAAATGGATCCGAGCTTAGATTAAAAAAAAAGCCGCCATCTTGAAATTCTTTAAATATACCCCGATTTCGTTCAAAATCAATATCTCAGGGTCCGAGGGGCCTCTTAACTTAACGCGACTCCGAGCTTGGTTTTTTTTAATCCTTAAGATCTGAGCTTGAATTGTAGAAAAGTGGCCGCCCTATTGAAAATCATTAAATACGGATGGATTTCGTTCAAAATCGATATTCAAGGGTCTGAGGGGCCTCTTAAAACGAATCCGAGCTTGGTTTTTTTAATGCGTAAGAATCTGAACTTGGATTGTAAAAAAGTGCTCGCCATCTTGAAAAAAATCGATGTCAAAGGGTCCGACGGGCTTCTGCTAATATCTTTTTGTTCTCGATAACAAATCTAACGATTTCTATGAGACTTGGTACATATACCCCTTTACGAGGGCGATAAATAGATCTAACTAGGTCTTAAATCGGGGAAAAATTGTTTTAGAATTTCAAGTTGGCGGCCACTTTTTTTGAATCCAACCTCGGATTCATTATTATATTTCATTCATTCACGCCCGTCGGACTCTCAGATATCGATTTTGAACGAAATCGGAGAGCATGTAAATAATTTCAAGATGGCGGCCCTTTTTTTAAATCCAATCTCGGAGTTTAGTTAAGTGGCCACTTGGACCGTCAGATATCGACTTTAACGAAATTGGTCTGTATTTCAAGGATTTCAAGATGGCGGCCACTTTTTGAAATCCAAGCTCGGATTCGGGTTAACCTCGGACCCTCAGATATCGATTTTGAACGAAATCTGACCGTATTTAAAGAATTTCAAGGTGGCGGCCTTTTTATATTTTCCTTTGGATTCGTATTAAAAGGCCTCTCGAGCCCTGAGATATCACACAAGTGACATTATTTAAAAAAAAACACCTATTTAAGCATGATTTTAACCTTACCTTTTAAAAGTCGGTTTTATAATGTCAAACTTGACACCCCTTAAGAATAGTTAGCGCAAACTCAATGAGTTATTGCTAAAATTCCTCGTATCCCGCTTCCCCGCGTACCCCCCATCGTTGGCCCGCGCAGCCCCCAGCTTGCAGACTGTATGTAGTTAGACTGTGATAGACACAATACCAGACTCCACTCGTTTATTTCGCGTGCCTCGCTAAGTGTGCTCGGTACTCCATGATACGTGCACTGAATACCTGACGTCTATCCTGACTATCTGACGTGTTCAGCATTGCATAAAGAAAAGAAAGAAGACATTTATTTACTACACAAAAGACACACAGAGACAAAGGGAGTAGGCATACATTACAATTTAACACATATTGTGTGTGTCTTCGCGGCAGTGAATAGGTCGCTGTCTCAGCATTATGCCGAGGTGTCAGACATACACCTACAGCGCTAATTTTCAGACAGCACCGTACGTGACCCACGGAACGCAACACAACATAAGACCATTGACAAACACATAATTATTGTATACACATATAATAAATAATAAATGTAATAAATTTGTAAAATATGTACCAGTAGCCAAATGGGATAGAAGACAAAGCACAAAACGCGACACGGTTGGGATAGGAAAGTGCTGGATGGGTTAGGATTGGGTTTGGGATTTCTGGAGCGTCAACAAATAGCCCTTAAGCTGACGCTTAAAGGTATACTTGCTAGACGCTCCTTGAATAGGTGGAGGGAGATCATTCCAACACTTGGACGCCGCGAACCTAAAACTACCTCGAAACGCCGTGGTCCGATGCATTGGCACCAGAATCATCGCCTTACACCTACGCGCACTCTTGGGCCATACAAGTCTACTCAGCAAATATGCTGGAACCCCACATCGCACTATGCCAAAGAGAAGAGTGGCAAGGTGAAGCCGTCTGCGTGCAGGCATGTTCAGCAGACCAGCGGCGTTCAAGTAGGGAGTGATATGGGAGCGGGGTGGGACTCTGAAACAGAAACGAATGCATGCGTTTTGCACTCGTTGTATGAGCTTTTTTGTACGACCAGTAATGCAGCCAGCATAGACAACATCACAATAGTTTAATCTTGACAATATCAGCGATTCACAAAGGTTAACACGCAAATCAACACTTATGTAATCGCGAACATTGTAAAGAACTTTAAGGCGGTAGAAGCAGTTACTCACAACTTTTTGTATGTGGTTCTCAAAGCGCAGCTTGCCGTCCATGAGGAGGCCAAGGTTATTTGCTTCTACCACCCTGTCTATTGGTTCGCCTATGATAGCAACACCACTGGTAGTCAAAGTCTCGAGGTTACTGATGGTACTACGGATTTGATGCTCTGATCCAAAAACAACATATTTCGACTTGTTCGGATTAAGGACAAGGCAGTTCTTTTCCGACCAAGTAGAAATACGTGCTAGGTCTGCGTTGATGGTATTGATCGCAACAGATATGTCCGTGGGTACGCTAGAGAGGTATAACTGGAGGTCGTCAGCGTAAAGATGGTATTTGCTGCCCCTTATATTGTGAGTGATGTCAGCACTGTACAATATAAAAAGCAGGGGACCCATTATAGAACCTTGCGGCACTTCTCTTTCCACAGGGCAAAGAGCGGACCGCAAAGTGCTACCATCCATCCTACGTAACGCCACCGTCTGCACGCGGCCGGAGAGATAACTATCAAACCAATTTACGGCAGAAATATCAAACCCGTAATATGACATCTTAGAAAGAAGTAAGGATACATTAATACAGTCAAAAGCTCTAGAAAAATCTAGAAGAACGAGAATGGTACTCTCCCCAACATCCCGAGCCTGTAGAATATTGTCGACCACATCGAGCAACGCAGTAACTGTCGATCGACCCTTGCGGAGACCTGACTGTAGCTCAGGCAGGATGCCATTTGCCTCCAGGTATGCCGAGAGCTGGTCGCAGACCACCCGCTCTATTACCTTTGATGCGCAAGGGAGAATACTTATGGGACAGAGTTCGGACAGGTTAGCTGGATTTGGCTTTTTTGGCAATGGAGTCACTAGAGCAATTTTCCAGTCCACTGGGAAAGTCATAGTCTTTATACTTCTGTTAATAATGTGAGTCAGTATGTCAGCAGTCCTAGGCAGCGTCATAAGTAGCATGTCAATATTAATCATGTCGAGTCCCTTTGCAGTCGCCTTAATCGATGTCAATATTTTAGTGACAGCTGTAGTAGTCGTAGGCGAAAGAAAAAAAAGTTTTATTGCAGTGTCTGTCAAACTCATAAAAAGTCATGTCCGATATTGGTACGTCCCGTTTACTTGGTATATCCAGAAAATGTCTGTTTAATAAGTCAGGGTCGTCAAAATGATGCGGGAGATATGTTTGCGTCCGGGAATCTGGAATAACAGTCCGCTTCAAGTTGGTCCAAAGGGTCTTTGAGTCAGTCGTATTATTAATCTCGTGTTGGAAGTAGGCACGCTTCTCACTGTGGATGGCCTCAATAACAAGATGTTTCAGGTACAAGTAATATTGTTTATGTGCTACGTTCCTCGTCTCCTTAAATTTAACATGGGCTTTGTTCCTGAGATGCATCATAAGCTTGACGTTACTCGTCAACCACGGCTTGGGTGCCTCCCTCACCACAATTGTCTTCTCCGGTGCATGTATGTCAAACAGTCCTAGTAAAAGCTCATCAAATTGCCGAACCATGTCGTTTACGTCATCCAGTAAAAAAAATTGGTCCCAGTCTATAGCGTCAAGGTCATTGTTGAAATCGTTTAAGTTAATGTCTTTAAGTGGTCGGTAAGTAATACGTCTTGGCGTCGGTTTCCTTTTTTAATGTCAATCTCAGCTGTAATAAAAGCGTGTCTGCCTAAATCTGGAATATGCCTCATGGTTGTAAGCAGTGTATAACTTCCCTGCTTTGTAATCTCTTAACCACGAGACAAGAGTACGATACACCAATCAATCCAACCAATCAAACATCATCATCCTCCTAGCGTTATTCCCGGTTGTGCCCCTAAAGGAGCTCGGGGTCCGCTTTGACACCTAATCCCAAGATTTGGCATATGCACTAGTTCCAACCAATCAAACAAATCTTTTAAATTAATAAGTAATAACATATTAATCTCATCTTTTGTCACCCATCCCTGACAAAATTGAACACCTTTATGACGAGAAATCTTTCAATGATCCACAAGTTTCAATGAGCCCATATATTAGTTGGGAAAACTGTTGTATGCCTGATATCGGGTAACTGTTGAAACGAAGTCTGTCACGTCCAACTTATTTACACAGTTATACAGTCAAAATATTCTATTCTTAAAAATTAATCTTGTTCCACAGTGGACCTTTCCCTTTACACAGACGAGTCGCAATTGGAAAAGAAAACACGCAAACGCACCGCTTCAAAATCCTCCCCGCGCGCCAAACCGGCCACCAACGATACTGCCGTGAGTACACTTTTATAATACAATGTTTGTACTAACCTTTGTAGAGCCTATGTACATGGACTTTAAACTCGCTGACTACTTCGGATGAAGAAGTATTTTCTGTTTGAAGATGGCCACTTCTCTTGATGTCGGGTATATTTGGACCCAAGCTATTTTTCGTCTCGCAAAATTTCGTAGCCTAGCTGGCATGCTCCCTGTTACGTCTGACATAATTAAAGTATTGTTCCTCTAGCATTCACATACTTGCTATTATGCCTTGATCACACGTACCGAGCAAACGGGCGAGACAGTACTCTCGGCCGAGTACTCGGTGCGTGTAACATAGCGAGTGACTGTTTATACGCACCGAGTATTCGGCCGAGAGCACTGTCTCGCCCTTTTGCTCGGTACGTGTGACCAAGGCTTTGAGGGCGAATGCTTTTTGTCAGACATCGAGATCGTGCTGGCTTGGCAAAAAGTGTTAAGACCATAACTTTGTGCTTCAAAAGTTTGCTAAAGTTTAAATTTCCTGTTAAAGCCTTTTCTTAAACTCGTCAAGATAATAGTCTATCTATAGGCATATACTAAACGAGTAACTTTCATTGTTATCACACAGTATTAGGTGAGGCGAAACCCTGGCTTAATTGATTGAAGAACGTCGGAACTAACGAATTTTCCGGGAAATCAAATTTCAGGAAAACATTGAATTCGAGAAACGAAATTCGGATTAATGACAGGAGTGGTGCATCACTTTTAAGATTTCAACGAACCATTAATATTTATTGGAAGCAGTTTGTATTCCATGTAGAGTATCAAAAGTACCGTTTACATAGGCTCTTGGGATGCAATTAATGTAATACACAGTCATTAATCACTCTAACATGTTTGCTGCTTGAAAAAACATTTAGATTAAATAAGGGACATTCGAAGTTGGGGTTGTAAAACGATCATTTCATTGGTACATTTTGCATAGGGTAGTTGTCTGTTAGGTAATTTTTGCTCCTGTATTATGGATTTTCGTGCCGTGGACGTCAGATGTAGTAAAATTTTAATTAGTTTCCGTTTCACTGTTGCCTAAACTTACTAAAATATTAGTTTGAGGTTTATTGTAGGTAGATTGGTGAAGGTGCTATGATTGGATTATTGGTGCAATAGTAAGCGTCCACGGTTGAAAATACTTTGTCCTTACTGATCGGGTAAGGGCGTTTAGAAGTATAATTACATTTTAAATCGGTAAAAACCGACTTCCACACCTTTGATTTACGCCAAATTCATATGGAACACTCAAATAAAATAATAATTTTGAAAATAGATTGAGTAATGGCGAAATAAGTTCCTTTAAAAATTGGAGATGTCGTCGGGTTTTCGTAAAAACTACCTATTTAACTTCGACACTCACTGAAGAGCTTAGGCTCGTGATGGTACAAGTGATACAAATTTTTCAGCCTAACTTTCATTCTTCAAGTATAAATAACTTTAATAAACTTGAATGAGCACCTCTCTTACATCTCTTTTTTTGGAAGTCGGTTAAAATTAGATTACATTTTTGGTATAATTTAGACTACAGCCAACTACCCTACCGCGTCCATATAACAGCAATTTCCCTTGCAGAAGGAAGTGCCGACGCCCGTTAAAAAGGCTCGTATGACACCAAAGCGCACTCCAAAGCGCCAGTCCAAAGCGACTCCAACAAAGCCACAAACAAAACGAAAATCGGCAGGTACCACGCCCAAAGTGGCGACGGCAAGCAAGGTAGGCATAGTACAACGGATATATAGAAATGTACGTATCCGCAATCATCAGCATATACATTCATGTCCGAGAGTGAGTAAGAGGTGTGTGGTTACTGGATGCATGTGCCGTCGCCTTCTCGCAACCGCCGGATGCTAGGTGCGAGAGCGGGATGGCGACACGTCTCGCTTTGATATTTCATGCCGGTTTTTGTAGCTCGGATACTAAATGAGACCAACTCCTCACTGAGAACTATTTTTCAGGGAATCGCTTTAGTGCATTAAACAATGACATTAACCTTTCTGCTGATTCCCAATATACCAATTATTTAACTACAATCTAGCAAGTCACATACCAGACTATCCTTACAGCAAACTGTAATATTCCAGGATATCTTTGTACTTCAGGTACGATTGGGGTATTTAATACCGGGAAAGTGGTATATTCGAATTTATAAAAATGGGACATTTGTTATTCAAAAATTTGGTTCTATGAAATGGAGTGAAAATTTAATAAAAATCTAAAATAAAATTAATTGAAATTCACATAGTTTCAAAAATGTATATTTTGTCTAGAGATAAATAAATAACTAAATACAAGACGTCACTTGGCCAAGATGTCAGAAACTAGTTTCCCATGGAATCCGATCATTTAAAAAAAATAGCATCATTGCATCCAAATAGTGAAATTCTAGAAGAAAAGATATAGCTATTGCATGGAAGACACCATATTTTAATTGTAAACGAGATACAGAAACCGGTATTCAATGTAAATAATATATTTTTATAAAAGCAGATAAGGCACTGATTTGTATTGATAAATAGATGGATTTTATTTTCCTTTACGATATTTTTTAAGAAAAATTAGACATAGATTTCTTTGAAGTTTCCCAACTGTGCATGTTACATTGGTAATGCAAGTAATTGAAATATGCAAATGTATTTATATAATTTCAGTGTAACTACTCAGCATTATTTTTGGGTCGAGGTATACGTTATGTTCTTTATTCACTATCATTCCACACATTTAATTATATATTTAATAATATAATCAAGGTGATAGCCAAAGTGTTTTAGGGGACGACTAATGGGTTATATTGCATTTCTTATCTAGAAGGTAGTTAAATAACTATTAGGGTAGTACCTCCCAGCTTACTAGCTATAGGTTATAGGTTGTACGCGGGCTGGGTTTCCGCAACTCGACGTCATACTGGGCCTATTTTGCGTATGGGTTTTGGCACTACTGTTATTCGTGCCAACCCAGTTCCACCAGGAAGCCTAGCAAACCCTTTAAGTTGCCGACGGCCTCCGGTAGTGACCCCGGTGTTGATCGAAGCTTTGCCCTGTATTCTGCCACCCCAGGACTTGTCAGGATGACGTGGGCGGCTGTCTCTTCCTCTTCCATGCAGGCTCTGCAGAGAGGACTGTCTGTAACACCTGTAAAATAGTAGTTTATGTGACTGTACACAATGAGGGGCATTAAACACGAGTGTGTTCATAATAATATCACACGAGTGATTTAATGCCTAATTATGTACAGTTATATTCACTATTTTATCTACCCACATGTTATAAATCCTCAATGATATGTTCGGGAACCATTAGAATAACCGCCATTGCACCGCCATGGCCGACTAGATTTCAAATCATGACCAACTACATCATGCTGCACGACCCCAACACCGGACCTGATTTCCATAATAACATCGATTATCGATGTTATTATGATTTTTAGTACATTATAATAACACTGGCATATAAAACGCTGATGTAACGTTACTTGGTTGCAATAGGGAACATTACTGCAATGTTCTGCCGCCAGAGGCAGCACTACCACTAACAGTAAAGCAGTATATGAATATAGGGATTCACACACACATGCACGATTGATTGTCAAATGAGTGACAAGGATGCTTGCATAAACAATACCGCAAGTGGGAACGAGATACAATGTCAACGCTGCTAGTGTCGCCACCTACGAAGAGTTTTGCGTAATGTTCCCTATTATGGTGGTCGTTATAAATGGTTTCCGAACACATTCTAGAGGATTTATGATATGGGTGTAGGTAAAGGTATTTGTTTAGTAGTGCGTGGCCAGTTAAAGACAGTACCTAGCTATAATAAGTATAATAACGCCACTACTAACTCGAGTAAAGTCGCCAGGGCTCCCGAGGATGTAATGTGTTGAGAGTCGGGGACCTGAATTTGTATTTAGCTAACTGGCAACACGACGAATGCTCAAGTCAATAAAGGGTTGGCAACGCGCTTGTAACTCTTCTATGGTTCCGGGCGTCCATAGGCTACAGTGGCTGCTTACTATCGGGCAGCACGTATGCTTATTTACCATTGCCGTGGTATTAAAGAAAAGTCTTAATAATTAACTATTCCAAAATTTACACAATCTTTTATTAGCTTTAATGCTTCAATGTAGATCTAGTGGCGACCACGTACCGGAAGGCGCGGCGTGGGTAGGCCCCACAAGGTGGACTGATGACCTGGTAAAGGTCATGGGAGTCCGCTGGATGCCGGTGGCGCAGGACCGCTCATTGTGGCACTCTTTGGGGGAGGCATATGTCCAGCAGAGGACGTCTTTCGGCTGATATGATGATGATGATGAATCTAGATCCCCAAAAATATTATTTTGATACCACAATCACGAACCACAATAATTAGTAATTACTATGTACAGATCTGATGTAGTGCATAATGGTTTCCCATCGTTTTTTTTCACGGAAACGTACGAACGTGTCTTGCTATTTCAGTCGGTCACGGTACAAAAAGTACTGAGGTTGACTGATGTAGCATGACAAACACGAACATTTCCGAGAAAATATGATGGGAAATGATTATTCACTACATGAATAATGATTATTGCTTCTAGCCGGCAAATTAGGAATGTTTATATGTACAAGTCAAACCTATACGGTTTTAGTCTTGTCATAAACATATGATACCTGTTTAGGATACATCAGATTAAATTAGACTAGGTAAGGTATACCTACGCGCGTACCTACGGCGTTGGTAGGCCTCCCACAAGGTGGTGGATTTGTAGTGGTAGTATGAGAAAATAGAAAATTCAAATATAGAATGCCTGTAAACATACAATACTACTACATATGCAATTCCATGCTCTCGTTAATTTATTTATAAGTCTAGCGGTGAACGACCTGGTAAGGGTCGCGGGAGTCCGCTGGATGCGGGTGGCGCAGGACCGGTCATTTTTGAACTCTTTGGAGGAGGCCTATGTCCAGCAGTGGACATAGGCCTCCTCCACGACGTCTTTCGGCTGATATGATGAGGCAAGGTACCCTCTAAGATCATCTGACCCGATCACCCAGGTGATCGTATTGGACGAATATGTCTTATGAGATCACCTATTGTACGGTGGCATCCAGCACGATCACCTGGGTGATTTTAATGAACATAATTATATCCAGTAGGATACCCCAGAAGTGATATTACAGGTAGCGGCACGTAAGTCTAGCGCTGACCGTTGATGCGCAGAAGTCGAAAATAAGGTACAGCTACGGCACGTATAGATGAATTATCGAGAACATGGAATGGGGAATGGATGAACATTTTAGAAGTGCCTGATTTTTTTTTGGTGTTAGGAATAACCTTCCTTAACACTAGAAAAAAATTGCAGACTTTCCAGGTGCGTCAATTATTTTTGAAAAATATAAACAGTTTCCTCACTTACGTTTTGGGTTTAGGACGGCGAATGAGACATTTTCCTTAATTTGTCTCATATTACAAAAATATCTTAAAAATCCGTGGTAAACTGACACTGGCAATGATATTGACAGCTGCAGCATCTATATTTGTCATTGCCAGGGTCAGATATTCAAAATATTTTTTGTAATATGAGACGAATCAAAGAAAGTTTTTCATTCGCCGCCCTAAACCCAAAACGTAAGTGAGGAAACTGTTTATATTTTTTAAAACTAATTGACGCACCTGAAAAGTCTGCAATTTTTTTTGGTGTTTAGGAAGGTTATTCCTAACACCAAAAAAAAAATCAGGCACTTCTAAAATTTTCATCCATTCCCCATTGCATTTGTAGTGGTAGTATGAGAAAATAGAAAATTCAAATATAGAATGCCTGTAAACATACAATACTACTACATATGCAATTCCATGCTCTCGTTAATTTATTTATAAGTCTAGCGGTGAACGAAACATGGAGGGGATAGCTGCGCATAGGTACTGTCGCGAACGCAATTGTTATCACTACAACTTGATTACAATAATCCCCCGAGATACCTTATTTTCGACTTCTGCGCATCAACGGTCAGCGCTAGACTTACGTGCCGCTACCTATACTTTGCAAGTGATTCTAGTGGACGAACGTATCCAGTAAAATCACCCAGGTGATCCTATTGTACGTGGCATACATCACGATCCCATGGGTGATTTTAGTGGACAGAATTATACCTATCCAGTAGGATACCCCAGAAAGTAAGATAACTTTTCAAGTGATTCTAGTGGGCCAACTTATCCAGTAAGATCACCCAGGTGATCGTGCTGGACCATATGTCTATCACGATCCCCGGGGTGATTATAGTGGACAGAATTATATCCAGAAGGATACCCCGGAAAGTAATATTACCCTTTCTGGGATATCCCACTGGATATCATTTTGTCCACTAAAATCACCCAGGGGATCGCGCGTACAGTAGGATCACCCGGGTGATCTTACTGGATATGTTCGTCCACTAGAATCACTTGCAAAGTAATATTACTTTCTGGGGTATCCCCACTGGATATAATTCTGTCCACTAAAATCACCCAGGGGATCGTGCTGGATGCCACGTACAATAGGATCACCTGGGTGATATCTAGACCCCGCTATCGGAGGTGCAAAATGGTAGCTGTCAAGTTCTAGGGATGGGTAAAAACTATTTTGAAATACTAGCTATATGTCCATAATTATAAGGATCGTAACGGATCTGCCAAATTGAAAAAGCTGTAACTGTAAGCCAATTTATTTGTCTAAATTGTATGATTTTATAAAAAAAAAAAACAATTATACGTCTATAATTAAGATTTCTACTTTTTCTCCCACTCTTGCCGCAATTTTTGTCGAATGCCCTCCATCAGCCCTGCGACAGTGTCATTAGCAACTTTCTTGCAAGCTGAGTTCCACTTTCTCAGGAAGTCTTGCTGGTTGCTGGCAGTCTTATCTGTCTTACGCAAGATTCCTTTGACGAGAGCCCAATATCTTTCTATAGGACGGCACTGTGGAATATTCGGTGGATTCAGTGCTTTAGGCACGATCTGGATATCATTTTGTTTGAGGAAGTTAAGGGTATCCTTCGCATAGTGGGCTGTAGCCAGATCTGGCCAAAATAAGGCCGAATTATTGTGTTTTTGAATGAACGGTAGTAGCCGTTTTTTCAAGCATTCATTGATGTAAATATTCTTATTAATTGTGCCAGTTGTAACATAATTATGTACGGCTGCGATCACCGCATGGGCAAATTGCCTGCCAAACCAGATACTTGGAGCCGAATTTCTCCATTCCTATGGTGGTTTCCGAATCTGGAAGAGTTTCTCCATCAGCTATCGTATAAAACTGATCACCAGGAAGTGTCGAAAAGTCTGCGTTCACATAGGTTTCGTCATCCAGAATCAAATGAAAATTTTCGGTACCCAGTAAGTCATACAGCTTTCGAGCCCTGGTTTTGATAGTGCATCTTTGTTTTTCCGAAGTTTTCGGCACCTTCCGTTTCTTCTTTGTCTTCATACTTACTAGCCCGTTCTTTTGCACGTCTCACCATTGACTGACTTGTAGATTTTTTTTTAGCTATGTCTCGCTCGGACTTGCTGCGGTTTTTGCAAGTCGTCTTAATGATTTTCCTATCAAGCCCAGGATCACGAGCACCACCATGTTCTACGGTTCGAGGCTTCTGAGCGGTAGACAAGGTCTCTAAGTATCGTTTCAGGACCGTATCAACGGTTCTTCTTGGGATTTTTAAATCTCTTGCGATGAAATGGTTAGGACGCTGTGTATTTTCCATCCATTTGGCGAATATCTGCTCACGGCGTTCACGTTCATTCATTTTTATTTCGTTTTATCAGCTTTTACACATAAAGAAACGATGCCTACATAATTTGGTGACATTGGCTATGTCAATGCTATAAACAAAAACGAGATAAGTTTCATGACTGCTAGGTGCCAGCATTTTGAATTTGGCAAATCTGTTACGAATCAGGCCTTAGCTATATGTCGATAATTTTCCTTTACCATAATGAGAGTCTAAGACTTTAATTAAACGTGTTTATTTTATAGAACAGGTTTATAATTACAAAATTGTCTGTACAATATTTTTCACTTTTATAAATAAAAATCTTCAATCTTTCATCATTCATTACTAAAAAATTATCGTTATGTTCATAGTACGAACCTTTCATAAATTAAATAAAAATTAAATAATTAATAAATCTCTCTTTCATTTCCACCAAAAAGGCTATCGTATTCTTAATGAAAAATCAGTTTTTTTTAGATTATCTGCAGTAATCTAGTGCAGCCACGATGAATATATTCAACAATAAACCCAGTATCTCTATAAACCCTCTATCGGAAAGGTTTATCTCAAGACACTCTAGAGCGTTCATGCACTGCCCTGCAACTCGAAACATTAGAAAAGTCAAATAGCAACCATAGTATCTTTGTTGTATTGATAATGGTTTATATTTCTGATGACAATGATTATCATGGATCCCAAAAAAAACATGTTAAATAGTTGTCTAAAAAATGGTATACATATAGGATTAAATGTACAGAATAAGTAAGAGTATCGATATCGATATCATAAATATTTTTCCCATCCCATCCCCATCCCAAGAACTTGACAGCTACCAATTTGCACCTCCGATAGAGGGGTCTAGTGATAGCATAAGACATATTCTTCTAATACGATCACCTGGCTGATCGGGTCAGGTGATCTTAGTCTACGTAGAGGATACGCGGACTAGGCATGGTTTTTTTTTGTGGGGCTAACTTAAATTAATTAATATGGTATCATTTAATTAAGGCAGTGGTGGTAGCTGATTATGCATTAAATTTAAATGGATTCTCTGATAAGGATTAGTACGCATGTAAGCAAGCATCTTGCAAAATATTTTTAAGACAAAATATGGCCTTTATTGGCGTCTTGCTCTAGCATGCTGAGTAAGAGTAACACGGCAATAAACATCATCATCATCATCCTCCTAGCGTTATTATTCCCGGTTGTGCCCCTATAAAGGAGCCCGGGGTCCGCTTTGACACCTAATCCCAAGATTTGGCATAGGCACTAGTTTTTACGAAAGCGACTGCCATCTGACATTCCAACCCAGAGGGAAAACTAGACCTTATTGGAATTAGACCGGTTTCCTCACGATGTTTTCCTTCACCGAAAAGCTAACGGTAATTCCGTACATAAGTTCCGAAAAACTCATTGGTACGAGCCCGGATTCGAACCCACGACCGCCGCTTGACAGCCGCATGCCTGAACCACTAGGCTACCGTAGCTAATTCTAACACGGCAATAAACGCCAGCAATAAATGCTCGTTTTAACACGCCTTTAACAGAGCTCGCTCTATTAGACATAGTTTATAATAGGGAACTTGCATTTTAATATTTTATTACGGAAAACAAAAGTATAATCCAGCATTAAAACAACTGTAGCATTGTTTATTGTTTATTGTTTTATTGTTTATTTGCATTAAAACTTTGTTATGATTTATTTTTCTGATGTTATATGCATTTGAAATCTGCGCGTGCCGGCACCCCCCGAAAACGCTCTATACTAAACGGACTTATGCTATGACGTCACAGCATAGCCTTTACTATGGAGTAAGTCATTAATGCGATTATCTCCACAAACTTTACGTTTAAGTCTATACTTGTCATACAAAATATCATTTCTAATTTAATATTCTATGTAACTGTTACGTTATTTTATCGAAAAAATAAAAAAATAATTTTCGTCATTTTAACGTTAGGTAAAACTAATAAAATCGTTTTTTTTCTTTTTTTTTCTTTTGTATGATATCTCTACGTATATCCGCATCGATTGAGTGCAATTTATTCGAAATTGAAGTCCCATGCAAGTTCCCCATTGTATTCATTGGAATAAGCTATATACACAAGTCGTCACGCTAGCGAGTAGAGCTATCTGTTAGAATGAGTTAGTAACATATCTCTTACTCCTCATAGCTGTGTCCTTATTGGTTGGCGTTTACACAGCGAGAGACCTTTCTCTCGTCTTTTTACCCAACTGCCCCGAAGTAGGGTTATGTTTTTCGAGCGTATGTATGTATGTGGACAAGAACATTCTTCACGGCTACAGTCCAAACGGCTTCATGGATTTTGGCATATGAGTTCCTAGTATTCCTCATAATCGTGGGAATGACATTGGCTATAATATTTGAAAAAGCAGTTGGATTTTTTGAAAAATCGTTTGATTTCACTTGAATACACAGTTTTAGCATATTTACTCCCTTGGCTTCGCTGAATGAATCTTGGCCTCTGACACGAGAATGCCACTTTTCTCGGTTCTGCGAAAACTCTTGCCAAGTAGTCCAAGGCAATGAACCTGACTACTTGTATAGAAACAATGACAAAGAGAACAATTTATAATAGCTGATTTTTTCTATGTAATGGATATATATATATAGCGACAAAATCCAACAAAATTTCAGACATGAAAAAATTACTACTTAACTTGGCTTCTGAAAAGTCTGATTTTTTTTCAATAATTAGTTATTTCTTTATTTTGGTTCATGTATTCAAGATAAATAATACAAAAAAAGACAATACATGCTTTATTTAAATCTATATAATTACTTTGGGTGGAAAGTTGGTTGGATTCTTGAATAAAGCATCTTAGAATAAAGTTTTAAAATTAAATAAACAAAGAAAACGCTAAAATTATAAATTAATGTTTTTCAAAACCGCATTTTTCCTGGAGTAAAGTGCTGATTTGGAGTTCACGCAGATCTGTCTGACTTTGTCGCTCCAGCGATACATAGGATCATGGGGTCTAATTAGCAACTCGTCTATGTCGCATTTGGTCTAAATATCTGCTGGTCTAAAAAGCAACTGGTCTACAATTTTTTTGGAGTAGCAACCTTTCGTACGGCCACGGTATGCTGTCTTTACGTTGCGATATTCCTCCGTCTTCTCAATGTAGACAAGCCAACGGTGTTCTTTGAACGAATCATGGTCAATAGGGGTACATGAACAATGTAGACTCAAAATCTATTGTACTTAACTCCAAAAAAAAAGGCAAAAATATATGCCTCTAGTGACGAAAATCACATTCAGAAATCTCAAAAAATTACGAAGCTACAACCGTTTTAATAATGCTTGTTAGGGAGAGAACGCTCGTGGATCGTGACGTCACGATCCGCGAGCGTCATAGTAAATGACAATCGTTTCATATGAAGGAGCGGTAAAGGGACAGAATATAACCCACTTTTAAAACTTTGGACACTTATAACTGTGATTATTTAATCCTCTGCTTTACTTTTTTCTCCATTTGACAATATTGTGAATCCTTTTTCGAGAAAATTCATATTTTATTTTGTGTCTACACCCCTATTTGTGCCGAATTGAGCGAGCTCGGTTACCTTTATATGGTAGTATCTTTTATTTATACTTCAACTACTTACTCTTTCTGAAAATGCTGGATAATCTGATATAGGTATACGTGTTTTACATTGACCCTATTGATGCGATGTTTACTTGATCATTATTAACTTATCGTTCACTTTCACCCATCATTGCTTGCTTGTTGTGTTTTTCTACTGAACCTTTTGTTTCTGATATTTTGGCTTTTTTTTCTATACTTTGCTGTTTTATAGAATTTTCCTTATATACAGCATGATTGTATTGCATGGAAAAATACCAATGAAATTAATTATTAAGGATATTTATACCAAAATACCTATCATGTAATTTAAAAATATCTAAATAGGGAAGATGCAGCTTTAATATTTACCATTATTTTGTGATCAACATGTTGAAAAAACATGAAATAATTGCTTCTGAAACGTTTCTAGTTTAGTTTTTACTAATTTCAAACAATAATCACGATTTGAAGTAATGTGAAACGGAACGTGTTTTTATCCACCCGATCAGCGGCTGGTGACGTCACTCCTGTTATGACAACTAATGAAAGGTTATTATTGTTAAGGTAAATATTGTTTAATTGAAAAAAAATATGAATTTTGAATAAAAATGGAAGTAGGCTTTATTAAAGCAGACTCTAGAACCCGTCCAAAAGTTAGTGTCGACAAGGCCGTAAATTATGGCGAGTGACAAAAACGAGTGACGTCACAGGCACTGTAGATCCGTTTAAGCGCGAAAGTTTAAATTGTCAGTTTGTAACAGAATATTTTGACTTTAAATTATAGTATTTTCATTTTTAATACAGTCGTGGTTATACATGCAATTGTTTCAAATGAAAGCAAAAATGAAAATATTGCATCTTGCCTATTGCGATAACTATTGTTTATAGTTGTAAAAATGCCATCTTAATTTCAATATTTTCGGTCACTATAGTTGAGCTCTTTTTGGACATAACATAAGCAATTTGAGTACCTATTTAACATATAGTCCAATAAAAATATGAATCCCCATATAGCAAAGCCCAAAAAGACACCCAGCCCAAATATTTCCCAGACAATTTTAAAACTGGTAATATTTTCAGACGGCAACTGCGGTGACGGAAAAGGCAAAGGCTAAAATGCCGAAAAGGACGCCCGTGAAACAGAAAGAGACGCCGCCGCCGCCGACCACGCCCACAAGAGGAAGGCGGTCAGCTGTCAAAGGTAATAATAGTGCCCAACTAGCACACAAGCTGCTTGTACAGGCATTGTACAGCCTGGGAGTTGCATAGGAGTCGTTCAAGCGCTGTACAATTTTCCTTAAGATGTACAGTAGCATATTTAATTTCCTTAAGATGAACAGTAGCATATTTAAAAACCCTTTTACAGCTAGGTGGTACAGTAGCAGTTTAGTAGCAAAAAAAGTTACTTATAGTGATACAAGAGCATGCAATAGCATCGCTAGGCAGCCATAAGAAGTACAATGAGTAGATAGAGGCGCTTGTACAACCGTGAGATGTAAAAGAGTAATATAGTAGGTAAAGGTGTTTAAAAGGAGTTATACGTAGCTTTCATAGCGCTTAAAGGCGTAAGAAGGCATTTTGTAGAGCCTTAAGTTCTTTAATGGATTTTTTTACGGCTGTTGTATTACTAATCTATAATATAATAATAATAAATAAATACTTTATTTACGACCAACATAGGATCATGGTGTTAGTAACAATTGTATTACTTATTAAACTAGTGTTAGTACATTATATTATTAACATCATTATTATCATTATTATTTATTTCTGCGTGCATGTATCATGCAGCAGTTGTTCATGTACAGGCCATCGATCCTGTCCGCTATCATGCTCAGAATGCTGTTGGAGCTAGCCCGCACTCTGCGCACCAGGGATGTAGCTCGCTTGCGCATAGTGGCGTAGAAGCAGTCTACCCGCGCTTCTGCAAACATCCCTGATGCGCTACAGAATCTGGGCAGCCCCATCAGCACCCTGAACGCATTATTAAACTGCACGCGCAGAGCGCTATACCGTTTATATGTATAATCTGCCCACAGGCTGCCTGTATAGAAGGTAGTATAGATTTGTGTAGCTTAAGAATAGCGCCTTGAGCGCTATATGTGAGAATTATATGGCTACTGTACGGTAAATAGTTGTATAAGGAATGATACGAAACCTTTTATACAGCTGTAGGGGGTTGCAGAATAGTGTTATAGCACCTTAAGTATTTTAATAGAATTTACTAGCGCTCTTGTAACTATACGTCTACAACGGACGGACATAACTTTATACTAGAGCTCTAAACGCTATATTAGAGATAATAGAGATTAATACAGCGGAATTGTGATGTTAAACTGTATAATGAAAGGTACATGCTGGTGTGCGACCAAAACAGTTGAATATAGCACTCCTATACCACAACTTTATAATCTAGAAGTCCACAACAGCAAACACTATCGCCTTTGTACGGCCCAAGCCTGTAGAACAGATGTAACCAACTCTGAGAGCTGCTTGATCGAGACGCCATTACAGTATACGGTAAACGTATTTTTTTTAGGTTATTACAATATTTTGAGAATCGTATTTATGCATAATTCGTAACTTTTGGCGTAATTGAAGTCACTATTTCTTACCCGTGACCCTAATTTAATTATGTATATCCTTTAAAGTCTTATTTAAGTTAAAATACAATTTCATAACTAACATATCAATATAATTTTTGCTTTAAAAACTGAATAATTTGAGGGCGCGTGAGAATTTTGACGATAACATACATATATATTGACAGCAAACTGGTACTCGCACTGATATTTCACGTACACAAAGAAATAAAGCAATGTTAGACTTAGCTTTTTACTTATTTTGATAATTCATTTTTGTATCCTCACCACCTGTCACTGTACGATTATGTATATTTAGTTTACGCCACAGTAACACTACTATATTATTAATTTACAGCTTTGGTATTTAATATAACGATACAAGAGCGCCGAAATAAGGCGAAGGCGATATAATGGCGCTACAATAGCTTCTTATAGATCTCATGGCGCTAACCATCGCTTTTGTACCATCTCTGTAGAGCCTAAGAACACCTTTACGACCACTGTAGACCAATTGTAGCGCTATTAAATGAAAACGAGTATGAGTATAGGCTGCATAACGGGCCCTTTTAGCGCTATAAGAGCTCTATATCCTCTTATAGCACTACTATGCGAATACTGATGGAGCCGAGGCCGTTATGAAACTCCCTTATACAGCTACTGTGCAGCTTCTTATACCGCTTGTGTGCTAGTTGGGTGACGTCATAACGTGTCATAAGTATGGTCAGCTGCAGATAATAGTGACCCCGTCCTAGAAACTTCTAATCTAATCTTTCGATGTGCCGCACTCACACAGACACGCGTCGCTACACCCATTGTACACCTTTCAGGTAGGTCACAGCGTACTTTATTTTTAGGGTTCCGTAGCCAAATGGCAAAAAACGGAACCCTTATAGATTCGTCATGTCTGTCTGTCTGTCCGTCCGTATGTCACAGCCACTTTTTTCCGAAACTATAAGAGCTATACTGTTGAAACTTGGTAAGTAGATGTATTCTGTGAACCGCATTAAGATATTCACACAAAACTCGAAAAAAAAACAGTAAGTTCATGGTGGGAATATATTTCCTCGTAAAAGGTTAAGAGACTAGTTGAGACACTGCTTTAGCTAATATATTCACTGTGACTAGTATCGTCACAGTGAATATTGCTATCGTTTTCGCACTTGCGTGGTCATACAGAATATGACACCATTTAGTGACACTATAAATGTTTTTAACTATTAGTTAAGTTTATGGTGGTAGCGATTATGTTGTAAAATTGTATTAAAAAAACAAATCATCTGTCTGATAATAAAATAAATAAAAATAACTTTATTCAGCCTTCATACAGGTCATAACTGCTTACATAATAAGTAGGTACTCAATATCTAATTATCATTTTAATAAGATTTCCTGAAATCGTGACAAAAATAATCAAAACTCATGTTTAAGGTTGTTTTGTCAATAGCAATATCCCCGATTTAATTTTGTCTACAAAGTAATAAGTTTCTTTCAAAAATTTCATTTTTGGTACAGTCGCCATCACATACATCGGAGCAAACAAGCACGTCACAAACATCGGAACACACCTCTATTTTCAAGGCGTTAGGGTGCATGTGCCGATATTTTTGAACACCTATAGTGTACCTATGTATGTGATGGCGACTGTACAAGCTTTTATTGCCAACTGTACTTTTCTGTATGACCGTCATCAACTACTCATTAAGATGATTCTAACGAGCTCAAACTCAACGGGGTTAAGTCGGTTGAGTACTGCATTCCCATGGCCACCTTCTGTGTCCATCATCAGATCAGCTCGATGGTTCAATAATATTGCATTGTCACCAAACATGATACATAAGTATTCCAAATTTCAGCTCAACCGCATAACGGCAAGTGACTGAAAAATGGATTGCAAATTTTGACGGACAATTGGCTTATGACCTTAAATTTGTTTACGATGCCATTCGAACCAGTTTTTGTAGATGAACAAATGTTTGTATGGAAGCAACTACATTTAAAGGACATTAATACCCAAAAAATCGAGTTAAAGACGGACCTCGCTGACAGCAGCCGAAACGCTTCATACTGATTGGCTTTAAAGTATGACGTCACACCGTGCAATTTGTACTAACCGTTGCATGGAAAATGAAGTAAATTACTGTTTCGGTCGCGAAATACTGCGTTTAGGTCCATAGTTGTCATACAAATTTATTTCTATAAAAGCGTAAGGATTCTTTAAATTTACTCTTGGACAATAAATAAAAAAAATTTTTTTTCTAAACTTACAAGGTTCATATCTTTTTATGATTCGAATTATATTTTGTAATTTATACTTTATTACAATCATTTGATTGTTTAGACTTACAGTCAGGGGTATTAATATACGTACAGTCGCGGAATGAAAAAGTTGACCAGTTTTCAAATAACTCCATTTACGCGTTGCAAGTTACCTTTTCAAACTGTGTTACAGAAGAGACTGTTGTATAGAAAATTATGTTTAACTGTTTGACAACAAAGTTCAAATTTACTCAGACGAATGTTCCTTGACTATTAACAGTTGAACTAAAACCTTTTTATTAGTTTGATCTTGCCATTACGTTGTGTCAAGTTTGATGCAAATCCTCTTCGCTTCTAATAATTAAAACTATAAAATATGAATAAGGCCTCTCACAGACTGGCGCGGCCTGGCCGCGGCGGACAATAGAAAACTTGTCATCAGCTGTCAAATTTACTATGGTCCGCCACCGCAGGCCGCGCCAGTGTGATGCAAGCTTTACAGTTCCTGTCAATGTCATCATTGCTATTTCTTGTATTCGTTTTGTTTTTAATTTGAACTCGCCTTTCCAAAATGCAAAGAGGTTAATTCTCATAGTGGACGTATCTGTGGGCCATGTAGTGAAATGACATTCATTATGACAGAATGAAAGCAGATACTGATAACTTATACTGAGCAAGCAAAAACAGATCTTAAGGTGGTCATTTTCATTCCGTGACTGTACATAAATATCTGTATTGGACTTTATTGTCAATGTCATAAAGGCGTGTTCAGGTATTTATGTACGTATATTAATACCCCTGACTGTACAGTCGCCATCACATAAATCGGAGCAAACAAGCACGTCACAAACGTCGGAACACACCTCTATTTTCAAGGCATTAGGGTGCATGTGCCGATATTTTTGAACACCTATAGTGTCCCTATGTATTTGATGGCGACTGTACAGTGTACATACATAACACACGAACAGTTCAAGTTAAATGAAAGCTTATATAAAAGCTCGCAAGGTCTCGTAACTGCTGGAAGAGGTGTGTTGTGATTTCGAACATCGTTTTCGTGTCGCTTTCTCGTCGTTTTCCGGGTCAACTTGAAATGTTTTTTTTGTATTACTTCCTTACCAAACCTACCAGCCACACCTAACCAAACCGTCGTGTCCCCAGAGACCAAACCATCTCCGATCGTGCCGACCCCGTCAACGTCGACCGGCAAGACTACTCGCACGCCGCGGAAGCCGCCCGCGAACAAATAATACGGGACCCGCATTCGCGGCCCGAGTGAGAGGACACTGTGACGACCGAGCGCGCGGTGAGGCCCCCTATTGACTATACAAACCGCTGTCTTTGATGTTGACAACTTTTCCACGTCTATTAGGGAACGTGTACATTCAAAATGAACGAAATGTAATATACTTAATAAATTCCGCGAGCTCAAGATTGTACATTTCACTGTTTTGTCAAATAAGCTAGGCTAACATGGTCGCGTTTATGTGAAACATAAGACCTTAGTAAAAGCAAGTAAGCGGGACGAATGCTTTGTCGGAGACGATCGTGCTAGTGCTACTGATGCTGATATAAGTAAATAGCGGTTTTTATCGTCACAGAAACCTCACTGTAGTTGTCAATTTTCTCTACTTCTCTTGTTTCAATGTTATAGCATTGGGGCCAGATGTGTAGATAAATGTTATAAAATGTATCGTCCTTGTGCTAGCTAAGGTTGGTTTACAATTGTGTCTTAGAAGATATTTATTTTTACAACATGGACTTGCATAATAATGTTTTACATTTATATTGTTTTTTATTGTAACTGGACCCTCAGTATTCGCAATGAGCGTTTTGGCAGATGTTGCAAAAATGTTTGAAATTGAATGAGATATTTTTTTTATTGATTAGTGCTATTTGGTTGGTCTGTACTTATGACACATAAGTACTCCTTTTATTGACGATACAACAATATTCCTCGCAAATAAATATTACAACTCTGTCAAAACGCCATTCTGTGAACATTGATTTAGTCATAAATTTTATGATTCAAGAGAGGATTTGCTGGCATATCAATTGCTGGCATAACAGAATCCATCTCGCTTTAGCCCTTGAGTGAGAATGGGGTGGATACTTTTAGCCACGCAATAAACCAGATCCCTTATCTGCATATTTATAAAATGTTTTTATTCAATTGAATATTCAATTTGCAATGATGAAGTACAGTAGTCATGAAGCACAAGTTGAGGAATATTGTTATGTTATAGAGAAATGCCAAGTGGAGGTAAATTATAATGGTATAATTTCTTCTATACACTTTTGTGTATTGATCCGGGGCCTACTAGTTTGAAATGCCCATTATAGATTTAAACTTGTGTCAATGAAATGGCCATGTTTTTTTTTTTAATAATTGACTGTAAGAATCATGTTTCTTTGTAATAATAAATTATGGGAAATCAAGAATACACTTCAATTTTAATTATACTAACTTTTACTAACGTATTTGTAACAATTTTAGTATTCACTGTAAATATTTACAATTAACATGAATGTTAACAGTCTAATTTTGCTTATCTGGATCCAGCGCTAGAGGGTGAGTGTCTCCTCTAGCTATAGGCAATAGATTTATAGGTTTTTATAAGACTAGGCTAAAATTTTGAATTTTGCTAGAGTATTGACATTAGGATATGGTACTCGATAATTTCGGAGTTTTGTATAAAATCAGTACAAAGAATTTAAAAATAATCAGAATGTTTAGTGACACATTTGATTTGAAATAATGATATATTTTGATACTATTGGTTTACTTTTATCGTAACGTGCTGTCGTGAATTGAGGGTAGTTGTCGTTTTAACTGCAATGAGACCTAAGGAAAATGGATTGTAACAATTAAGGTATCTTATAGTGGCTGGCAGATCCTCGACTATACAAGCATTGAGAGGATAGCCGTCTTTGGTTACCTTTTATTGAGTTTCATCTGTTTGGACCAAGCATGTAATGGAATATCGTGGCTGGAATGCATTGAATCAATGTACAGTTGAATACTAAATGTTATGCCACTGCCTACTTCGAAACTTCTGCAAGTGTATAAATAGATAACATAATCTATATTCAGTTTTAGAAAATGTACTTTTATTTAATACATTCTCTAAATTTTGTTATTTCACTGAGTTAAATGACTTAAGGTTGTTTTCGGCCGGCGGGCGCGCGGCGCTCTGCATTTTGTTAAATGTTTTTTTCCATAAGTACTCTTATGTTGTTACGTCAGACCCGAGTTAAGGGCGTGAGTGTGTGTGTTAGAAAAATTAAGATCCTACATTTTAGGTGGTATTTCTAAATAGGTTAATTAAAGAGAGGATTAAGCTTAGGATATAAATTTGTGTGTGAATTTTCTGTTTATAATGTACCAAGTGGGAAATGTTGCACCAGTCCTCTGGTACAATAGTTGTAAACATATTTTAGCGTTTTATACAAAAAATATATCAGTTTGAGAGTACTATTGTAACAGAAAGTCCACAAATTACAAAATTTATATGCAATTCAGAATTAAATATAATAATTTAAGAGAAAAAGGTGTTTTAATTTATCCTGACAAATAAAAACAACTTGAGTAAAATTCATACAGACATTATTTATTTAATCATCTTCAATAGTTTCTAAAGGGTACTCTGTCATTACAAGTCCTCTGCCCCACAGAGTATCAGCTATATTCAACTTGTCTGAATCATTGGGAATATCTAGATTTTCAACAGATACATATTCAGGATATGATGTGATCAATGTTTCAATTGCGGGAGCCATGTCTTCCTCAATCTCCAGATATGGCAGCTCATTGGCATGGTATTCCAAAGAATTCTCAGTGTAGTAATACAATCTAATATGTTCCTCCTCGGACACCATTCTTAGGATATTCTTGCGCAGCAGTCTGATTTTAGTATCAAGGCTGATCTCAACTCTGTTAGTAACTTTACCATCGTCTACCATAACATCAGTATCTCCATACACAGTGACAGCCTTTTCTAAATCTGTTAATACCGGTGGCAGGGCATCATGTTGGAAGTTCTTATTCATTTGATCTACAGCTTCATCAATAGGCAGATGATCTTTAATTTTATCAAACAAAGACCCAATAAGCTTTTCAATCTCTTTCCTTCTTGGTGTCTGGAGATCAGAGTTTACTAAACCATAGTTATCATAAATATCAAACGGGAGACCCCGTCTAAGCTCTACATTTTCATTGAGAGCAAGGTGAAGAGCTGCTGGAATCATTTTCTCAAACAAATCTGCCCAAGAATGCTTCTGATACATACTGACTGTTATGTGAAGAGAATGCTCTCCATCGACGGTGATACCCTGATGTATAAATCCTCTAGGGAAATAGAGCATGTCTCCAGCTTCCAAAGTGATCTCCATTATTGGTTGTCCTATCTCCTCCTGGTCAAAATTCTTTGAAGATAATCTTGGGAGAACTTCATTCTCTGATAGTGGCTTGTAAATGCGCCAGTGTTTTTTCCCTTCAACTTGCAAGATAAATGCTTCAATGTCATCATAATGTGGGGCAAAGCCTTGGCTGTCTGGTGGGGTCAAGTAAGCATTGGCACCAACAAATGAATTAAAGAACTCTTGCAGTGTAGCATTTAATAGATGTAGTTTCGGCATGTAAGTTTGTGGGTTCAACAACCTGATGCTACAGCCGTTCAAGTAAAAATCCCAGACCAAATGCGGGTGAGCCCTGCCTTCCGGATTATGAGTTTCCCTCTTCCCTTCAACATAGGATGTTATATCAATGTTCTTTGTAAATTGAATATGTTCATTGCGAAGCATATCATCAATGAATGGAGTTGACATGATTTCTTTGTAATATACAGGTTTGTTTCTGGCTATGTGTAATGGTTTCTTCTCCCAGATTTCATTGAGGAATTTGTCAGGGTTGTATGGTGCTATCATCCACTTGAATACTTTTAGTCCTTCCTCTGCGCTGTCTGTCTCGACGGGCGTGAACTCGAATGAGCCATCATTGCTACAGTTACTGCAGTCACTGCAGTTAGATTGGTCCAATGCACTGCTGACAGCAATATTAAACTGTGGACTCACATCAAGCGCTGAAACAAGCTCAGGAACGTCGTCTGTATCTTCTTCGCTAACGCTTTTCTTATTACCTTTCTTTTTCTTACTTTCTACATTTTTCTTAGGTTCTTCTACGTGTTTCGATTTCTTCTTCTTATGGCTTTTCTTCTTGACGATATTTTTTGACTCTTTCTGTTTCTTTTGCTTTCGTTTTAGTTTCTGTGCTACACTTTTAGCATTTGATTTTTGACTAGGTTTTCGGTTCGCGCTGTAAATAGCAAATGCTGATACCGGCGACTCTTCCATTGTGTTGATGAAATTACTCTTATGAAAAACCACAGTATGCTTGTCCTCACGAAATTATATTACAGAGCATCGATTATAACAAAATAAATCTTAGGTACAGCAATGGTGTTATTAGTGAAACCGAACATGCTAAATGTTTTGAGGTTATAAAGTTCCGTCAAAGTTTAGCGTTTTGTTCCGTTGATTGTTTCATGAGTTCATGGCTATGGCTGTTCATTTTAGCAAACGCCAATGAGTCGGATTATTTACGTAATATAGGATTTTCATACTAATATAAAAGTTATAGTTATTTATCCAATAATTAGGACAAATCTTTCTTAGCTCAATAGATTTATTACTCGAGGGTGATCGAGGGAGACGACAGGGGAACGAAACAAAACGACAGTCACTTACAATCATATTTATGTCAAGTCAAGAGTCAAGTTGACAAATAAAATATATGTCATGGCGATGTCGCTGATGTTGTGTTGAGTTGAGTCTGTAGTTTTAAATGATTATTTTAATTGTGCAATGTTTCATTCCCAATAAAGGAGTGTCCTATGTAATGGTGGAATGAGCGATACTATTGAAGATTGTGCAGTGATCTTACTTTAGTTGACGAGGTTTCAATCAATATTATTGTGCCATAATTTATGTGTAGTTGGTGTAGGTTATAAACATTGCACAATACAATTTCGCCATTCAAAATTGTACCATAATCATTGAAAATGGCGACATCGGCGGCAAAAAACAAAGAGAGACAATTTATCATAGAGTGTATCAAGTACTACCGGGGTTTACCAAGTTTATGGAATACAAAAAGCAAACTATACTATGACCGGGAGAGGAAAAAAAAGGCATACAATTTACTTTTATCGAAGTACAGAGAGATGTTTCCCGAAGCGACGAGGGAAGATGTGAAAAAAAAGTTCAACGTTCTTAGAACAAACTATCGCAAAGAATTAAAAAAATGCCTTGGTGCGTTGGAGGCCGGTGAACGGTATAAACCATCGTTATGGTACTTTGATGAAATGGATTTCCTGCATGATGAAAACTCGCAAGATGAATGCGAGTACTCTATTTTGGATACAGAAAGTTTCATTATAGATGAAGATGAAATAAATGTAAGTTTATTAGCTAGTCCCAAACTGAGTAGTTCAGACACTACAGACAAAGAAAATAAGTACGCATTTCTCTTGGTCTGCTATAAAATATAAATAAATAGTACAGTCGCCATCACATAGGTACACTTTAGGTGTTCAAAAATATCGGCACATGACTGTATGTACATTACATCAGAGGCCGGGAATCCGTTCTCACGCCGAGGCATGTATAGTGCTTTTCTCAAACATGCAATGAAATAAATACCTAAATAAAAATCCTCAAATCAAACTAATTTTCATGGCTGAATGCCGTGAAGCAGTGCCACAAATAGTGGAATGAAAATTAAAAAGTTACTTTGCAGGCCTGAAAAGTTGTAGACATGGGGAAAAGCGTTACATTTTGATATCAGTGACTGACGATCCCGTTCCAAAAAAGTCACAGTGAAAAGTAATCGTGACTTTGTCACGCCTGTTACTCGTGTCACTGCATGATATTTGTGACACATCACGGTCCTGTAATGAACGTTTTAGGGCTCCGTACTCAAAGAGTAAAACGGGACCTATTACTAGGACTCCGCTGTCCATCTGTCTGTCTGTCTGTCCGTCTGTCACCAGGCTGTATCTCATGAACCGTGATAGTTAGACAGTTGAAATTTTCACAGATGATGTATTTCTGTTGCCGCTATAACGACAAGTACTTAAAAACAGGATATAATAAATATTTAGGGGGGCCAACATACAAGAAACGTTATTTTTTTGCTCGTCTTTGCTCGATATTGATAACGGCAACAGGTAGATGCTTAAAATATTCACAGAACATTAAGTTATATATTTGCTTTAAAAATAATTAGATTAAAATGATACAAATATTTAAGGGGGGCTCCCATACAACAAACCAAATTCGGAGCTATTCGTTTCGGAACTCAAGACCAAGGTCAGCCCTTGTCTATAATTATAGAACCACTTTAAGAACAGACACGCCACTATATATGTACAGTTAGTTAGTATAGTATGTACGGAATAAAATAACCTAAGTAATGAAATGCATATTAAATATATACAACGTGTCCCAAAACTCAACGATAAGCCGGCACCAGAGGATGGAGCTACTTATGATTAGTCGAGAAAAAATAAGGAAAAAAATATATCTCAATTATTTTAGAAATTACAGAAAAAAAATGAAATTCATCGAAAATCGACATCCCTAATGGTATTTTTAACGACCATGTCTACAAATATTCAAATATTACTGTTTTTTTTTGTTTTTGGAAACTTAAGTAGCCCTGCTATCTAACACAGTTCTTAAAAATACCATAATACATGTAGTTTTTACACAAAAAATAATCAAAATCGATTTTGTCCCTACAATTTTGAAAGATTTTTTCTTACAGTCCACTTTCAATCATCATGGTGCAAAAAAATTGTATTGACACCACAATGGCAATTATTTTCAAAAGTTGACGCAACTAACCAAGATTCCAAAATGGTATAATACTTTAGGAAACCTAGTCACAAAAAAAAACAACGAATTTTTAAACAAGAATCGACATTATTTAATGTTGGCGGTAATCACTTTTACTGTACCCAAAAAAGGATTTTTGTTGTTGAAAAATGTTGAATAAATGCAAAGAAATGGTACAATTTTTTTTAATTTTTTTAAATTCATTTACTACATTATTAATACTACAGTAAATGTTCAAATTGCCTGCCACCGGCATTAATACAGACATGACATCGCCTTAGAAATGATCGTTTTATCCGTCGTGCATATCTTCTACCATTGATATGATCCGCAGCTTGTGTGATTTTTTGGCGAAGCTCGTCCAATGTTGCTATGGGTTTTGAGTAGACTTTGTCTTTAAGACAGCCCCAGTAGAAGAAGTCCAGGGGGTTCAGGTCGGGCGAACGGGGTGGCCACAAGATAGGACCAAGTCGCCCGATCCAACGCCCTGGATACTCTTGGTTTAAGTATTCTCGCACTGCACGGGCATAGTGAGCTGGGAAACCATCATTTTGAAACCACATGTTTTGTAAATCACGTAAAGGCACGTCTTCTAATAATTCAGGCAAGTCGTTTTGTAAAAAGTTCAAATAGCCATCACCATTAAGGTTTCCTTGTAACTACGACTTCATGCGATGTCATGGCAGGCAATTTCAGGCAATACATTGGACGCGTATTATTGGGCTGTACATTATCATGGCCGTACATTAAGGCACTGTCAACACCTAAAACTCGCACACTGTCTATTTGTATCGGAGTAAGCGAGAGCGAGTGTTACTTGAGCGGCCAGGTTTTAGACGAAAATAATGAATAAATATTGAAATAAAAAAAAGTGTGGATTATTTGTGAAATATGGCTCGTCTACGGTTTAGGTATGAATATGTGGACTTTGTGTTTTTAATTGCAGACCCATACGTCAAAAAAATAAGGACATAGAACCGTTTAAGATGATTTTAAGACCAATCTTTGCAATTATTTTCTATCGAGCCGATTTCATCCAATTATGTTTTGAGTCCGTCTACGGTCTTGGAAATATGATGAATATTAACTTATATTTTTTTTGATGTGCTAGAACAAATAGTTTTTCTTATACAACTGCTCAAATAATATCAATTTCAACAAATTTGGTCTTGTCAGCCTCTTAACCGGCACCGTGGGGGTATAGTCTGTCCCTTTTCTGCAAGACAATGACCCGGTGACGTCAAGAGTCTCAATGTATTTTTTTAAGGCAAGTTAGGTTTAGAAAACGCTTTTTCTCAAACATGCAATAAAATATTCTCTTTACGTTCCTTATAATAGACTCGGAAGTATCCTTTTTCGGGCGCAGCATCTCGAGGCGGCCTGAAATGTGATTTCATACAACTTTTTAGACATGGGGGATAAATAACGTCACGGTGACAAAGTCACCGTGACTCGCCATCAGAAGCTGTCACTGTGACTTTTCACAAAAGAACAACGTTACAAAATCACATACGTTCCTTCCTACTTAGTGTTCCTAGCGCAGTCTCTGTTACTCAAATCACGACGAACGCGGAACGCTGCGGAGTGCTGTGACTGTGACTCGGCTCTAATCGTGCTCAGTCGGCAGTGTTCGGAAGTGGCGAACATCTTATGACGCCGCTGCCTGAGAGCGAGTGAGATAGCGTGAAAGTTATGAATGCTTGCTCACTCATCCGTGCCAAAGAGTTGCTAATGAGAGGAAGCATATATATTATGCCACATAACATGCCGCTTTGATAAACTAATTACTATTTTTAAAAAACATACAACTTTTAATAACGTAATTTTAGAATTGGATTGTAACACTTCTTGATTATTGATGGTGTGAAATGTTTTGGTTGGGTTTGGTGGTTGCGGTACCTTTTGCTTTGCTCGCAACTTCAGAACAACTAGCGGCTCTAGCTGGATAAAATTATCCTGTTTTCTAATACTGGTGATAAAATATAATCTGCGTGTCTCGTTCGAAATTTCGAATTCGTTTTATTATATTATTATGAGTAGGATCAGGACTGTGATGTGATGCATTGTAGTTTTTGTGTATACAACGTGTCCCAAAACTCAACGATAAGCCGGCACCAGAGGATGGAGCTACTTATGATTAGTCGAGAAAAAATAAGGAAAAAAATATATCTCAATTATTTTAGAAATTACAGAAAAAAAATGAAATTCATCGAAAATCGACATCCCTAATGGTATTTTTAACGACCATGTCTACAAATATTCAAATATTACTGTTTTTTTTTGTTTTTGGAAACTTAAGTAGCCCTGCTATCTAACACAGTTCTTAAAAATACCATAATACATGTAGTTTTTACACAAAAAATAATCAAAATCGATTTTGTCCCTACAATTTTGAAAGATTTTTTCTTACAGTCCACTTTCAATCATCATGGTGTAAAAAAATTGTATTGACACCACAATGGCAATTATTTTCAAAAGTTGACGCAACTAACCAAGATTCCAAAATGGTATAATACTTTAGGAAACCTAGTCACAAAAAAAAACAACGAATTTTTAAACAAGAATCGACATTATTTAATGTTGGCGGTAATCACTTTTACTGTACCCAAAAAAGGATTTTTGTTGTTGAAAAATGTTGAATAAATGCAAAGAAATGGTACAATTTTTTTTAATTTTTTTAAATTCATTTACTACATTATTAATACTACAGTAAATGTTCAAATGTTGTATAAGAAAAACTATTTGTTCTAGCACATCAAAAAAAATATAAGTTAATATTCATCATATTTCCAAGACCGTAGACGGACTCAAAACATAATTGGATGAAATCGGCTCGATAGAAAATAATTGCAAAGATTGGTCTTAAAATCATCTTAAACGGTTCTATGTCCTTATTTTTTTGACGTATGGGTCTGCAATTAAAAACACAAAGTCCACATATTCATACCTAAACCGTAGACGAGCCATATTTCACAAATAATCCACACTTTTTTTTATTTCAATATTTATTCATTATTTTCGTCTAAAACCTGGCCGCTCAAGTAACACTCGCTCTCGCTTACTCCGATACAAATAGACAGTGTGCGAGTTTTAGGTGTTGACAGTGCCTTAATGTACGGCCATGATAATGTACAGCCCAATAATACGCGTCCAATGTACGCGTATTATCGGGCCGTGCATTATCACCCTGAGCAAATTCGGTACGGGCGGGGGCAATGATTGGAAGTCAATTTTGTACGACCCAATAATTGGCGTCCATTAAAAAATCTCCAGCGGGTGACGCCACCCGGCTTAGTGGGGTGTCTATTTCCAGTCTGAGGGACACAAGTGAACCCTAACCGAAGCCGAATCTAAAAGCGAAATCTGCCTTAGGTCGGTTGCGACCTACAGCAGATTTCGCTTTTGAAATGCAGCAAACTTGGTCCGGGGCAATAATTGAAAGCCATTTTTGTCCACCCTGATAATGCACGACCCAATAATTCGAGTCCACAAAAAGTAGACGCATATTATCGGGCCGTACAAAATTGATTGATTGATCTACTATTCTACATTCTACACTTATCTGTCTTGGATATGTTATGAGTTACGAGTATTTCCTTATTTCCAGGAAAGTGCAGCTAAAAGAAAAAGGACAGATGAACCAGCTGTCGAGTTAGAATACGAACGTGTTGACGATAAAGACGAATTTTACCATTGGGCCATGGCTTGCGCGTCGGATCTTCGGAAAATGGAGAGAACTCAACAACTGTATGCAAAGAAAGCATTTGCTGATATCCTTTTAGAAGGTCAATTGGGTCTGCTGCACCGGTACTCTGTAAAAATAAATGACGATATTCCAATAAAGTGCAGCCAATCGGCCTCATAAAGCGCATCCGCACGGGCGAACATGGCAGACTGACGGTTTTGCCAGACGTCGTGCAGCAAATTGTCCATACGGCCCGAAATATAGAGGTACAATAGAATAGAGGGACTCATGCTCCCACACATACACATATGAGTGACAACGATGTATGCATAGACAATACTGCAAGTGGGAACGAGATACAATATCATATTTTCTGTCCCTCATCACGTATACGGAATTTTTGTTTGCCACCACCTATCAAAATATTGTACCTACTGAAACTGACACACACCACCATGACGTCACCGATATAACACGGCTACATAATATAATAATTATAATAAATCACATTAGACGTCGAGAATGTATTAGTCTTCTGATACTTCTTAATTTAGTTATTTTACCATCGTCCCTTTCGGTCATACGCTAGGACGACATCTATTATATCCTCTATCTACGGCCCGTAATCACGCGGCAAACTGCCATGCTCGCCCGTGGGGATGCACCAAAAAAACAACTCGCATGAGTTTTGCAAAGCTTACCAAATACCACCTCTAATCGAAGTGTTACGGCGGTGTAGCGGCAGCGGTTTTTATAATTAATTGCGTGTGATCCCTACTAACTACAGTGCATTGCGCGTCTCGACCGCGCAATGAACAGATAAAACGCTTGCCGCGCCGCAATTCGCGCAATGTCGTGGCCGGGCCGTTAGAGTCGGTTGTTTCAAACTATTGGCTGTCGTAAGTTACAACCGCTAGTCTGTTTGTATGGGAAGACTTAAGAGTTATCTATGAGACTGCAGGTGCAGGCGCCATGTTTTACGTTTTAAGTAGGATCGGTGCACCGCCTCGTATCAGAATGCGGATTATTGCGGACGTCAAAATCGTCCATTCAAATGTTGACAGATGTAAAACAATGAGTTAAAATTTGAAATCTTTGGCATGGATCCGTACCTAAGCATACGAGGTGTTAAGTCTGACCTTCGATTAGTTATTTATTACGAATGATTTAAGATGACTAAAATTATAACAAAGGTAACTTTTTTTTTTTTTTTTAAGTTGGGGAAGTGCTTTTACGCATCCCAGGGCTAGTCAAATAGGTATCAGCGCTTTGAGATATTCTTGGTTTTACCGCCCTGGGTGAGTATTGTACAACGGTCAAGTACAGGAAATGTACAAGAAAGTTGCAATAAAATATGTGTCACATTTCAAGCCGGTTTATTTATGAATTACTTCAAGTAGGGTACAGTATGGGGTCTAATTGCGGTTATCCACTTAAAGCATTTTTTGTGTTATTATTGTTTCTGCACTAATGTCTATTCTACACAAAATGTACATTTACGTGAGTTTCAACGATTAGGTATAATTTTATCTATTGTTAACGTCATATAATAATAATTTCTAATAAATACTTGCCGCTAGATTAGCACATTTCTTTAAACGGTTTAATTTTATATCCAGTACATTTCATCTCTTAATTTTATAAAACGACGTACTTACTTTAATTATAGCTACTCTGCTTATATTTATAACTTTTATAATGAAATATGCTTTAACACAGTGAAATAGATTTTGAATAACTTTGTGAAAGTTTTTTTCTTTTATAATAAGAGCTCCCTGTAGAATACCTAGTAAGAATATTTCTTAAGAATACATAGATACTTGATCTTAATTAACGAATGTATTTCAACAAAAATATGAATGATGAGATGATCAAGAAAAAAACATGACATCTTTATTACAGAGAGTGCCCAATGGAAAAAGAAAACGATACTTCTTTGTAAAAACATGCACATACCGTACTTTTCCGTATCTACACAAAAAACGATAGGTAGAATCATTTCTAAATTTTAATAAAAAAATACAAATAAGTGCGTTATTGTTATTACCTATAATTTTGTTAAGATTAAATAAAACGATGAAACGATTGCGTGTTACGGACTATTTTTACGTTACCTTTGGCCATAAATAGACAATTAGGTACGGCCCACTACTGCCATTGTGATAAACCCTACTGCCTGAACAGAGGAAGACGTAACATTTAGGACGGGCGGTAATAAAGAAAGTGTCCGATTCGGCTCGGGCAAAACAGATCCCTGGGTGAGTACATTGAAAACCAGTGACCACTGACCACATTTTATAGTCCGGTGGCCGACTGCAAGAAACCCTACGTGATAAAAAAATAGAAAATGCCTACTCTGTAGGGGTAGCTGACTTTTAGTCACTTCAACTGCTCTTGGTCGGCCGCGGCTTAACTTGGCAAATTTTGCGCAAATGGCAAAAAAGTAGTACAAAAAGTCATTCAGTATATTGCAATAGTTTTATTAAATTAAACATTATTAGTTCAGTTTAAGCAATGAAGAAACCATATTTTCAATAATTATTTTTATAAATGTGGTCGGACTGCAAAAACTGCCAGGCTAAGGTGAGGCCGACCAAGACATACGTCAACAGGTTTAATTTAGCTATTATAATCCGTTTTTTCATTCCATTTTTCGATGAAGTAAAATGCAGCAGTCACGTGGTACCACAAATTTGGTCGGACATAGGAACCTGCCAACACTGGATTTGGCCGACCACTTTTTTTTTACTGTCCTCAAAGGCAGCTATCCTACCATACAAGTTTCATTCTATTTTTCGATGACGTTTTTTTCGATGAATTTTTGTACTACATTTTTGCCATTTGCGCAAAATTTGCCAAGTTAAGCCGCGGCCGACCAAGAGCAGTTGAAGTGACTAAAAGTCAGCTAAGCCTACAGAGTAGGCATTTTCTATTTTTTTATTACGTAGGGTTTCATGCAGTCGGCCACCGGACTATTAGACTTAACCTACCTACCTATTGCTCTACAAAAAAAACTCTACATAGACGATAAATGGATTTGATTCCATTCATTCTCATTACAAATATTAATAAGACAGATGCGGCAAATTATAGCTTTCTACTCGTAGTAAGTAATTTATATAGATTTAGTTTAGTACGAAAATAAGTTGAAACATTGTGTCTTGTCATAAGTCCAACAATATTGTCATAGCGTTTCGATTCGAAGTGAACGGAATAAGCTATTGTAATGCTAATCGTACTTTGTGGATTTCCATTTATAAATAGTGAATTTATTTGATTAATATTTAATCACTCACAGCCACACTAGATGAAGGTTAAGAAGCAAATGACATATTTTTGATGTTTACGCGAAAAAGGACCATTTTGGTTTTCGTTATACAAACTTCCACAGTGATAGAAAAGTACTATACCTACCTACAAAATGTATTTTACAGATACTTACAGCGCTGCTTGTTATTAAATCTTTCTTTTTTTAAACCCACTTAGTTTTCGGATTTCGAATGACACATCTTCATCTTTTCGCAGTATATTGTGATGGTCATTTTTCGGCAAAACGTCACCTAAAATCTTGTGATCTAATACATAACTTATAGACTAAACACGCTCATCTACGTACAAATTAAATTTGCGTTACACGCCACAACAATCTACGTTACTATTTCTAAATATTATCATTGAAGAATGTCAATTGAGATAAACTACTACATTATTGGTCAACTATCACACCGAATTGATACGTACGTTTTAACATGTAAATACATATAATTTATATCTGAGTTATTTATTCAAGATTTCGTATAAATAAATACATGGTTTCTGGTACAGGCTACGGCTGACCATATTTTTATATATAAGTTATTATATTTTATTATAGTTATTAGATTATAAATTATTTTGCTAGTTTTACAGTTGATAAGGTGCATGTTTTTGCAATTAAAAGACTACTTCATCGTATAAAGTACGCTATTAGTTCTTAATAGTTTGTTACTGTACAGGATTAAAAATGGGTCTTTTGGCAAGTGCATCCTCAAAAACTCAATACGAAATCATATATATTTTTTTTCGAACACGATAACTACAACGTCAGACGAATTTTGTCTTCATCCTAATTTGTCTTGTAAAATGACCCACAAGAAATCCAAATTGGTGATTCTATTTAAAATCCTATATGATATTAAGGAGTTTAATATCTATTTGCATATTTGTTCGGCAGCAGGAATTTTCTAAGATACTTACACTCTTCTTCAATCTTACCCAAAATTGGTAATCTACAGTTGAAATGGCATTGGTTTTATTTCACGGGATCATGATATGTTTGTAACTATTATAAAGTTTGTAAACCGTATACACATCAGAGGATTAAAGTTGTTCAGTCTAATTTACTGCCATTTTTATGGCACAAACTTATAGGTCGGCCACTTCATTATTGGGTGTGCCATAAGGAGACGCTACACGGGCTGATATCGGCAGGACTGCATGCAGTCAAAGTTAATCAAATCAAGGTCACTCCATACTAGATTTTCTGTGACTTTGCTTGACAGTCTTGCCGATTTCGCTCGTGTAGCGTCTCCTATAGGTAGGAGCGAGAGGGCGCGCTTCGCGACCTCATCCGACAATTTTTGTTTGGAGCATGCTCATATATATCGGACTGGGCGGTGTGAACAGTACCTATTTAAGCATATTTTCCATACATTTACTTGCCCTCCAATTTCGTTACGATCCGTCACCGACTGTTACGGATTGGTGTTAACAGGCTCTTATAGTGGCCAATAGTGAAACAAATGTCGTCACATCACTTTTTAAAGGTATTTTGTACCAATTTGGATGTTGCGTGCCACCGCTAAAATTGTATATTTTTTGAAACGGTTGTTTTTATCGTCCGCATACAAAATCTAATGTGAAAATAGAAAAGTGTGAAAATTTGATATATCCTTGTCAGTCTTAACGTGCTCAGTTCAGCTAGTTTCACCAGCGGTTGTGATTTCGACGAATTTTCCAAGGGTTCATGAAAAATTACTGTTAAAGTTTTCATTTTGGAGAGGACGGTCTTCGATATAATTTAGTGGAAATTAGTGACAGCGTAGGTATGTGAAGATTGTGAAGGTATACGTATAAGTATTTTAAGACTGCGCAGTCAAAACTCAAAAGTTTCGTCAATGTTTAGAGCAATAAAATTTAGTTTAGGTACTATAGGCCAAGGCCAGAGTCGACCACCCTAAAGGCGCATTTTGGTTCCAGCCGTATAGCATTGCAAGCGATTCTGTTTTGAATCTGGTTGACTCTGGCTTTGGCCGATGGTACATAGACATACAACTTTGCTTAGTTTCAGCGGAGAGTAAAGAGTTACATTAGAGTTCAAAGACAAATGCCGACTGTATATACTTTTAAAAGTGTAAAACATTCATACAAATATGGATTACATACAAAATTTATGAGCATAGCATTATCTGTAATATTGCCTATGATATGTAACTTTGTACTCTCTGCTATTAGGTTATGGGTACCCAAAGCTTCTATCACGCAATGATTCCATAAGTAACATTATTATTTTGACTACGCAATCTCTTTGACATGTCGATAACTCTAATACATACTACAAAGTGATACCTAATTTGACACTTTCATTTAGACACGTTTTACTTTTTTGTAAACTTTAGTCAATGAAGGTATTTTAAGCAGGTAAGTAAATGTTTATTCCGTCAAATTACAATGGTCGATTTAGAATATTTTTAAATGTTAAATGACTCCCCATTTTAGTGTGACATTGAAATATTTTAATAAACATTTATTTTCATACAGAAAACAGACATATAACAATTATAACCATACCGGCCATACATGAGCATTGTAGGTAGTCATTTTGCGTTAGTTTTCATTTTTAAATCCCCAAGACACCATAAATATCAAACCTTTACTTAAACTAAAATATATATTTTTTGATTAATCCAATGATTAAAATTCACCGTATTATAGAGTCTGGCAAAATTAAAGTTAAACTCACTAGATTTAATCAACTGATAACACTATCGGCCAGAATGTATCTAAAGTCTGCATCACACTGACGCGGCCTGCGGTGGCGGACCATAGTAAATTTGATAGCTAAAGACAAGTTTTCTATTGTACGCCGCGGCCAGGCCGCGCCAGTCTGTGGTGGGCATTATGCAGGCTTAAGGCTATGCACAATCGGCAACTAAATATTGCTTTATGGGGAGAAAGATATACTTCCAAACGCATAACGGCGTCCCTGTCCTGCGCCCTGATGACCTTTGTAAGCATTCTGATCTATGGTTGCCGCGTCATTGAATCTAATGGGTTCATCTTGCATTTGCCAGCCAGTAGTAACAGTGGACGTCAGTTGTTTTTTAAAAGAGGCATTTACTTTTGTGGAAACGTCCTCGACTTGGGAATTCTCGTAAGTTAAGAGAGAAGAGACGTATTAAGTAGTCAATGTCAATTTATGTTCCCATTCCCACGCAAATGCTTTCAATAAAGCCAATTATCCTGACACTAGGACGTACAAGCAAAATTTTAAATAGCACCAAAACAAACCAACACAATTAGCTAACGTCAAACATTGACTCTACCTTGATGTTTCCCGTGCTGATAACTTGTTAATTCATGGATTAGGCAATAAAGTTAATGTGTACCCATGTGAACCCTATTCAGTCCTTTCAAACTCTCTTCCCCGTTGAAAAATCTCCCTCGACTGTCTTTAGTTTTACTATTTTCTGCTATCAATTTTGCTGGGCACGTCCAAAGTAACTGCTTAATGGACATGAGGCACCCTCATATCCCTGGCGTGGACTGGCGTGGTGTCCTCAGGGCTCGGGCTGTCGTCCTGGTGTGGGCGGATGTGGACGACGGAGCGACGCTGGTCGTGGTGGTTGTAGTCGTCCCTCATGACCAGCCCTCCGATCCCGTAGCCGGGGCCCATGGCGCTGGAGCCGCTGAGACGCATCTTCTCAGGGTCTTCGTCCATTTTCATGGAGGAGAACACGGTGCTCAGGTTCAGTTGCGGGATGTCGTAGAAGACGGTCAGGGTCAGCATGAGGAACGTCAGGCCGGCGAGCAGGAAGACTGGAATAATAGGAAAATGGGCGGCTAAGAATGCGTAGTGAATTGCCATCACAAATTTGGAACAGCCTAACTGGGGAAGGCCCTTCATCCCACAGAAAACCACAACAAGACAACAGTTACTATTAAGTTTCAAGTTTCTTTATTTGGCCAAGTACCAAAATTACGTTACGTCTATCATCATGGTTAGCTCTGTCTGTGTATTAATGATCACATTCACTGTTTTGACAGCATACAATTTGTGTCATACCCTGCCAATGCAATGAATCTTCATAATTATAACTGGTAGCCAGACTAGTAGCATCAGGTCTTGTGTCACAATGTCACAATCGTCTCGGAAAAGAAAATTTGATGTTCATTCAAACGTGCAGCCTTATTGTGAAATGTTCTCACCAATGTGGTCGTCTCCATATAATTTAGTGAGAACATCTTGCAATTAGGCTGCAGCATGCACACACGGTGCTATAAACCATACTTACAGGTAGTAGCAACTTTGTAGAACGGGCGGTACTCTTGTCCTGTCGAGTCTCCTGGGATGTAGTCACCCAGCCCGATAGTAGTCAGCGATATGAAGCAGTAGTAGAACGAATCCAGGAAGTCCCAGCCCGGCTCCAGCGAGGTGAAAATGGCCGCCGGCGTGATGAGGAAAAATACCACCAGAAATGTCACTGGAGAAGATAATGCAAAGGTAAGCAACAGTCATCATTATCTTATGTGACTATATACATCTCTAAGATCATTAGAATAATAATTATTAATTGTATCTGGACGCTCAGAGACCTTATACATCTCTGGGATATAAAATAATATCACAACTTCTTGTTAATTCTGATAGAGACCTTGTATCTAACGTAATGGATAAGTATTTTTTTGAAATAATGTTCTCATTTAGTGACTCATTTAGTTCTGTTAAACTGCAACTTCCAAATAATTGTTGTTGTAAGATTATATATTTTTTTATTTTAAATTATTGATTCACATGTATAAGTGCCCTTGTGGCCTATTTGCAGAATAAATGTTTGATTATGATATTTATGATTTTATATATCTACGTCCTACAGCTCTTTTAGCCTCTAGTGTACTATTACTTATTCTGTGCCTCTAGAGTCTCCATGATGTCATTCACCCAGTGCACTTAGAAACCAAACCTACGTACAGATCTTGAACAATTGATATTGGCGTTTCTTATGATATTCCGTAGGTACTTAAGTAATTCCGAGAAACTAATTTGGTATGAGCCAGGCCAGGAACATGCTCTCCTGTTTCCTTACGTCAGCTTATGTCAACTTGACCAAAATTTAATCAGTAGCTTGGTACTTTACATAAGCATTCGGTATACAGGGCCACGACTTTGCCACGTGGAGGGAAAGTAGGTACCTACCAGTGGTGGCGCGTGAGACAACACGGAGCAAAAAAGGGCTGTTTTTTGATGAAATACGAGTTTGGTGATAAAAAGCAAGAAATTTTAGCCAAACCGGTAAGAATTGGCTTGTATGGGCGCTCCGCCACTGGTACCTACCTTACATATATACTGTGGATAGGAAATTTTACTGAAAGAAGACTCAATTTTTATTTTAAAAACTATACGAACTGCATTCAAACAATTTTAAATAATCGCCTGTCTGAACCGTGAATCGAACTGGAACCCGCTAAATGTGAAAAAAAAACCCGCAACTTTACTGTACCGATCGAAAGGCTCAATCAGAAGCATCATAAATGCTCATGATTGAGCCTTAAATAAAAGAGGACCATGCAATTTCATATTTAATTAAAAATTTCGTTCTGAATAATGAATACCTAGCCTTTTCTCAGACAACTTATTTTATCATTTTAATTAAAGTATTACTAATGTAATGAATGCATCCTTGAGAAGTTACTTATAATTTATCTAGTGTATGATAAAATAATAATGTGATAAGTAGGAACATAAATTGTAGTATTAAAAGAGTTGCATTGTGCAAAGAAAAGGAAGACAGACATTTTGAGCATTTAATCAATTAAATTTATTTTAAGTTGCAGTTAGTTATGTACCTTGGTATTTTAAATTTAATGTGAAAGTCCATGGTCAGACCATGATGGTCTTTCTTTTATTTAAGATGCTACAATGCTTGTTATGCTACAATTCCCGTTTCAGACAGGTGATTATTTAAAATTGTTTGAATGCAGTTCCTACTGTTTTTAAAATAAAAATGAAGTCTTCTTTCAGTAAAATGTCATATTTACAGTACTTAAGGTACTTTCCATCCATCTGGCAAAGTCATGGGAGGCCGGTATAAGGGTTAAATTACGTTATGGAGAGAAATATATTTCTTAGCACCTACTCTAAGAACCTACTGGTAAAAATGCACGCCGAATGGTAAAAAGGGCAGTACGAGTAGGTAGTAGGTAAAGGCGTCCAAGTGAGGTGACGACGGTCCTCAGCAGCGCAGCAGCAGTTGCCCGAACAGTACAAATAGGGGCATTAGCGCCAGGGGTATTCCCAGAAACGTTAATCATGAACAAAACCAGACTATCAGCCATGCTCACCGATAATCGCAAGATGCACCAGCCGAATAGTGAAGGGACGGAAGAGGTGTCCAAGTGAGGCGTTCAGTTTTCTCAACAATGCTGTGGCTGGCAGAAGCAGTCGCTCGACCAGCGCAGATAGCAGCACGAGCGTCAAGGGTATGCCTAGCAGTGCGTATACCATGCAGAACAGCTTGCCGGGCTTGGAGAGCGGGGTCACGTGACCATAACCTGGAGAAAAGGTGTTTTTTATAGTTTTATTATTTTTAAGGGGACGCCGGGGTCCTTTATGGCACAACCGGGGAAAACGCTTGGAGGATAAGGATGATAGTGAAATTAGTATTGATTTTCGAAGATGGACATTTCAAATGGTTGGACTTCAATACAAGGTTTCCGGTTCGAACATTTATGGTGTTGTGGTAGGTATCCAGTAGCCAGCGCCTTTTCTGTGCAGAGTAGTTAATCAGACGGATCCTGGTCTACGTCACACTATGATAAATGTAAAATCTACTGTAAATAAGGAGCTACTTGGTAATGCAGACAACAATATTAATTTTTAGTCGGAGGTCTAATTTGAGTTTTCTAACCTATTTCATAAGATAAATTATCATTCCCGTAGTAAAAATTCGGCCCATCTATCAAAAAATATAAATTGATTACGTGACGTAGAATTCCCCATTCATTCATTATCTTTGACGTTCTTTTATAAATGGACACACCATTGGGTAAATTCAGGTCACAGATCCATCATAAGTCCTTGATTCTTTTTTTCAAAACCTGCTGGCCGATACACTTTGACCCAAAAAAAATCGGGTGATTTACGAGAAAGTTTAGAATTTTACCACCGCATGTTTTGTTCCATGCTCGACAAACAAAAAACGGTCATCGTCCTATCTTTGTCAATTTCGCCGATGGCTATGAAAACAGGCTATTGATTATCAGTGTCCTTCGTGAGTGCACAATTTTTCAGATCAGCGCCACTCCGTCAAGTAATAATTTGTGTCATGATCAGGCAAAATATACCACTGTGGTTATCAAGGCGCTCTAAGAATGCTAGTTCGAATATCATCTTTATTGGCTACTGACATAGTGGCACCTCAGGGGACATGACCGATATACTGTCTACTTACTTTGTTTGAATAGCCAACACAGAGCCGGAAACAGCACCAAGGCATTTATGATTTTATTGCCGATATCCGATTGTCTGATGGCGCGCTCTGCACACTTTAGCGGAGATGAAATACACTATCTCACCCTCCGATTATGTTAATACACACGTGATAATAGAGGCTCGATATGATGATGATGATGAGGTATAGTTGCATACCGATAGTTGTGACGACGGTAGACGAGAAGAACAGAGACTGCCCGAAGCTCCAATTAGGCCCGCCGCTGACGTTCTGCGCCGCTGGCACGCCCTGGTTGGTCGCACGCACCACCACCTCAAGCAGCGATTCCAAGTCGTCAGCTGTGGAAGAAGAAGTGTCGTTTAATACTCAAGCGGCAATTACACTTCTTCGTTCGCCGCATGCTGCATGCGGCGACCGCAAAAGTGTAAAGAACACGTTAGTCGGCCGCATTCGGCGATCGACAGCTTAAGTAATAGCCGTAGTAGGCGGACAGACTAATGTGAAGACGACGTTTGTTGGCCTAAGTAGTTTAAAATGAATTCGGCGACCGCATTAGGTGAACGACGCAGTGTAATTGCCGCTTAATACTCATAATATTATTCATAATACCTACTTAATTTATTGTTTGTGTGGTCTGAGATGTTTTTTATTTGATGCTTAGCCTATAAAATGTCCCACTGCTGAGCAATAGCCCTCTCAATTTCCACTCGTCAAGGAAAATAGAGACCTTACTATATGTATTCTGAATGAAATGCTGGAATTTATTTCTGATACAGCCAGGCTTATATTTGAAAATTAGTCGTTCCTAAATTTAAGTAGATCGGAGGGTAGGTATGAGATATAAATATTTATTAGTGCTCGATGAACTAAGCCGTAATTCTATACTATAGTTAGCGTGGAGTCTTCGTGGATCTGCTATGACTATAAATTATATTTGAATGAATGAATGGAATATTTTATTTCAGGTCTTCACCGACCCATATATATATAAGAGGTGTTAGTTACATTTTAATTATAAGGTTAGATTACACAATACAAAGCTTATATACAACACACACACACACACACACGCCGCGCTTACTTAATTATGCCATTCCTTTTTTTCGTACAAATCACACAATTGTGTCACAATTTGTCTGCTTTGTCCAAAGGTTGATTGGTAGAGAATGCTTACGGCATTGAGTCCGCCTTATACACGATAATGTCTTCTTTTGTGTAACAAACTATAAATAAATTAATAAATGCGTGTGAGGAGCACCGAACGTACTTTTATTCGTTTTAATAAGGTACTTTTTGGTCATTCATATTCTGCGTCTGCATTTGCAGTTTTTGCGGCAGCTGCAGTTTCTACCACAAACTACCAAGAAGATAAATTACTGTGAAACAAAACAGAAGTAACTAGTAGAAAACGGATACTTATACCCGTTTTTCTACTGCTTTTTCACCGAAAATCCTAGCAAAAGCAACATATCTGCGGACCAACAGAGGCTTTCGGCTTAATAAGTAATGAGTTGGCAACAGCCGCGCTGCAACTCGGGCTAATGAAATAACAGGGCTTGGCACCGATTTGTATTCATAAAGTTTACCTGGATTTATTTCATCAATTGGGGGAAGAATTACATTTATATGTATTGCGTAGCGTTTAATTATTAAAAGGTACAATAATATAGGTACTTATCTAGTTATGTTTTTTTCGGACGGGTTGTGTTTTCACTAGTTCTAAGTTCAAAACGATTTCTTTTGGCACGAGTGCGAAGCTACGGTAGCCCAGTGCGCATAAGTTATTTGCGGAAATCGCGAAACCGCTGGTTGATTTAACAGACCCCGTAGCATGGATCACGCGATAAGTGACAGGATAGAGCATCCGTCCCTGGCTGACACCGCTCGATAGAATGAGACGACGCGCTTATCCTATCACTTATCGCGTGATAACGCCATAGATAATCCATGCTACGGGGCCTGGTGACCGAAGAGCTTAGCGGCTTTCTCGCGCAACGCATCAATCAGCGAGGAAATGCCGCCTGCATCCCCGGTACAATGACTCGAGGGCCTTTTTAGATATAACTCAGTTTTAATTTAATTTAGTTAATGATAATTATCATCTTGTACTTTAGAAAATAAATAGGTACGATAACATAAGTGCTATGCAAATAAATATTACATTAGAAATTTAACCCTTATCAACCCTTATCTATCTAATTTCGAAACAGCATAATTCAAGTCAGAACCGTCAACTTCCTGCACAATAATTTTCACCTCGATACCGTGAGCCTAGTTCCAAAACATGAATAATGGAGTTTTCACTCCGCCGTTCCATTTGCGGCAGGGGCCTTTGTGATCATCATAAAGTCGTGTTATTGTTGTGTTTATTGCGTGATTAATGGTGTCGTGATGGATTTTGTGATTTGATTGCGTTAGACCGCGAAAATGTTCAGTGTTTCTGGGATTATCAATAAACGGAAAGTGATTCTTTTAGAATGAGTAATTTCTTTATATAAGTAGGTATATTTATCGTCGTCTAGTACCCATAGTACAAGATTTGCTTAGTTTGGGACTAGGTCAATTTGTATAAGATTGTCCGCTAATATTTATTTATTTTATTAACCGACTTCAAAAAAGGAGGAGGTTCTCAATTCGTCTGTATGTTGTTTTTTTTTTTTTTTTTTTTTTTATGTGTGTATGTTACGTGATAACTCCGTAATTTATAAACCGACTTGAAAAATGATTTCTTTGTTTGAAAGCATATACTTCCAGATTGGTCCCATTGTCACCAAAATTCAGTTTTGATGATGGGATCCTGGAGAAATCGAGGGAACTCTTCAAATTTTATAGGCAAACTTGAAGCTAATTGGCTATTGATTTGAAGTCGGTTAAAACTTTGTTTTGAAAGTCAATTATATATTTAGTAGTCATTCTTCCTATCGTTTGGATTTTACAAGGGATTGACGAAGTGATCTCATGAAGCACCCAAGCGTTGTACCAACTGCATGAATACAGATAAAAATTGAGCGCGTTAAATACTTATTTGTGCCCACAATCTTTTGACATCATACACCTAATAAAATTGCTTTCAGGAAATAATTTTCAACTTTTTAATTTTACGAAACTTTTAGATTTAGAACAGTCGCAAAGTAATCGCTCAATGTGGTCTGTCTACGAGTAAATATGTTGAAATATAATAGTCTAAGTCCATCAGTATGATCTGTCTGTCTCTGTCATTCACAACGGTTACACTATCATTCACTCGTCATACTGATGAACTGAACTGACGCCAGAATTAGCGTGTAACCGATGTCTAATGTTTATAGGCCATAAAGTAAGTCGACTATCACTGGTACTAAACCAATAACTAGTTTCATGTTTGTTTCCCGTGTTTTTACAAACTTCCAGCTCAACTCCCAGTGATGACGATGATGTAGGTATACATTCCTGCTATCCCTCATTATTGACATACTTAGGGCTTGCAGAAGTGTTCTACATTAAACACGATCTTGCGCGACTTCTTCTAGCTCTTTCCAGCCTAGACCTGTTGAGCCATCCTCTTCCGGTATTAGAACTAAATAGGAGTTGCTAACCTTTTCTCATAAGAAGTCAGAAAGACATTGTGGCATATTCCAGGCAATAAACCGACCAATGAAACACAAGTGGGTGACACGATAGCAGGCGTACATGACCGAGCTATCAAAGCATAATATATTACGTAAAGTAATTGCCCCTCTATGTGCAGGGGGTAAACTCGTACCTACTTAAGTACTGATAACCCGCGGCCGGTGACACTTAGTGACCGCCTTTAACTTTCACAAGAAGAATGCATTAACAACACTGCGTTGATACAAAGTTATACTTTTCTTCCTAGGACCGTAATTCAGACGGTGCGAGGGCTCGTCTTCTCTAGAAACGATTTACAGTTTTGGATCTTAGGGCGTTTGGAATAGGGTCCGAAGTTGAGTGAATGGTTGGGAGACGTGACCGTGCACATATTGAATGAAATGTGTTAAGTAAATTAAATATTCTGTTGCATGGACGCTGCACAGGCTTCAAAGGTCCACGAGACGAAGCACAAGTATGGTATCTACAGTGTTAGATGAGCAAAAATGATGGGAAGGGTTCCTACCACCAATAACAACTTGGCTTATGGTTTTTTTTTTAATGTAAACCGCTAACCTACTTATTATTAGTTACTATGGAAGTATAAAGTAATAATTGTAAGCAATCGATAGGTGGGTGATCAACTTTTAGTGTCCTCCCCGTTTCGAATATTTGCTGTTTAAAAGGTGATTACAAGAAAATACGATGTCTGCTGTTGGTAATTACTGTCGCATTCCTTACCCAAATAATTATAGCGTGTAACTTCATGAAAACTGTATTTAAAAATATTCATTTGACCTCAATTTCACCGGTTGCCCAGCGGACGTAAATTTGTATGAAATTTGTGGTTTGTCACCTAGACAACTATGTTTTCTGCTAGAATACGTTTTTGGATGAAGCGAAAGTCATTTAGGATTCAATATACCGGCCTCACCGTAAATATAATTATCATTTTGCTACCCTTGATACACACATCTACTATTATAAATTGATCAGTGGTGGTAAAGGATAACCTAGTCTTGTCAGACTAGCATACCTACTCCTATTATCCTATGTATTTAGCTCTTAGACTAGTTGACTTTATTTAAAGTACGGATCGTAATAAAATAACCCTAATAACCTTATGACACCGATGCCCTTAGATGACGTTCATTGCGTCATGATCATAACACACGTCGATAGTTAGGTCAGTTCAAATGCGCAGTGAAAATAAACATAGGCTGAGTAATAATTAATAAATAACAGTCTAACGAAAGACATTTTATTAATTTCATTTCATCGCACATTTTCTAGAATATTGACAATTATGATTACTTTACTTTGAAACTATTTGATATTAAGTAGATTTAATTAAGCTAACAGCGAGATATAACCTATAATCAGCGTCATATAGTTAGTAGCAACTAAAGTGGTCAAATAGTTCGGTACACCATATATAATGTAGGTACAGTAAGGGAAATATATTCACGTACCATCGTATAGTGCGTGTTGTTAGGGGATTCCGTCGAACAAATACTTCAATTTCGGATACCGGCGCCATATTTTGGTATGTTGTTAGGCATGTCACCTGAATTCCAAAACTGCCGGGAGACAGTCTCTAGGGAGTCTGACTCCCCTGTATTGACTTCATGAAAAACGCCGCAGCCGCGCTTGGAAAAGTGTAAATTACACCCATACCATGCAACTTATATACACATATGAGGTACCAAATGAAAACTGAATAAATTGTCAATGGTTCATTTATACCTTATATTGCAATTGTGTAGGTATTCTGTTTGTAGTTATTTTTTTACTCACTACTATTTTAGGCTAGCTTAATTTTATTTATTTAGATTTAATTTTCAATGTTTACTTGTACAGATCAGAATGATTTCAATACTTATTAATTATTATATTGCAATATATACGCTAGTTTAAGTACTATTAGCAAAATAATAAAAAAATCAAAGAAAAATCTAAGGACTTTCAGACTTTGCGGAAAAACTAGAAAAGATACACGAATGTAATCTACAACACAAATGATATCTAGTATTTCAGCTTCACATTTTGGTTTTTATTTTAAGGTAAGAGCAAAATTGGGATAAATGTGCTCAAAAAACCAACAACGCAAAGCGAGTTTTCCCTACAAGATTAATTTTATCGAAATTACTGTTTTCCAGAAACCAGTACGACTTTTAAGTATGTTGTTAGACATATTATGTGCACCGCAAAACTGTAGGCAGACAGCATCTAAAGTGTCTAGTTCATCAGTAATGACATAATCTTCATTGCCGCGAAGGCTTTTTGAAAAGTGGGGATTTTACCTGAACCATGAAATATTATAGAAACGTGTGTTATATCATGTAAAAGCTAAATAAATATGCAATATTTCTTGCGAACATTGTGATTCCATATATCCATAAATTTAAGGGGTATTTGCAAAATTGTAGAGAAGAGAAGTGAAAAACCTGTGCTAACATTAGATATTCGGGAATTGAAATTGCTCTGAAATGTATCAATATACTAAATTACAATGTTAGAACGAGTTATATACCATTTTATTAGCTTTCATATAATATCACATTTGCATTCAGAAATAACATAGTTTGGGTTTAATTTAGACTTTTCAAAAAGCCTCCGCAGCAATGAAGATTATTTAATTAGTCATTACTGATGAACTAGACACTTTAGAGACTGTGTCTTTGCAGTTTTGCGTTGCACATAACATGTCTAACAACGTACTCAAAGTTCGTGCTGGTTTCTGGAAAATAGTAATTTTGATAAAATTAATCTTGTAGGGAAAACTCGCTTTGCGTTGTTGGTTTTTTGAGCACATTTTTCCCAATTTTGTTCTTGTCTTAAAATTAAAAACTAAAATGTAAAGCTGAAATACTAGATATTATTTGTGTTACACATTACATTTGTGTATCTTTTCTAGTTTTACCGCAAAATCTGAAAGTCCTTAGATTTTTTCTTGATTTTTTAATACTTTTGCTAATAGTAGGTACTTACTTAAACTAGCGTATACAGTGTGTGTCTACGACCCGGGCTTTTTTTAAAGAAGATTAAAATAACGTATATTTATAATGTAATCATGATATTAATTTAATTTATAAACTAAATTTCAGACTTTGTTAATTTTCTAACAAAATTTTAATTGCCAGCAATGTACAGCGAAGTAAATTGACAATTTAGTGTAAATGATAGCTCTTCATACTTTGTTTAATACGACGTCATACACCTAGCACATTGAAGGTTTGGATTTTGGAAATTTAATTGTGCAGTTAATTTACATACCTAGTTATGATTTACTAATACGTGCAAACGATTGTTAACGAAGCATATTATCATCAGTCTTAAATATATTATATATATATATTATATATATATATATCTTATATATATTCAGCTTTCATTTGGTACCCCACATGTGTATATACGTTGCATGGTTTGGGTGTAATTTACACTTTTCCAAGCGCGGCCGCGGCGTTTTTGATGACGTCATTATAGGGGAGATCGGCTCCTTAGAGATTGTCTCCTGGCAGTTTTGGAATCCAGGAGACATGCCAAACAACATACTAAAATATGGCGCCGGTATCCGAAAGTGAAGTATTTTCCCCTAACAACATGCACTAGTAGTTGATGACGGTATACTTGTTTACAGAAATGTACAGTCGGCAATAAAAGCTTGTCAAAAATGAAATTTTCGACAGAAGCTAATTTTAAAATGTAAGTCTGAACTTTTTGTAAGTAAGTGTGTATGTAGGTGATAATGTCCGGGACTACTAGTCCGATTTCAAAAAATCTTACATCAGTATGTAGAAAGGACCTTCGAGATGGGCATAGGCTATATTTTAACCCGCGCCTCCGTCTGGGTTCTCAGCTGGAGCCACGCGTAGAGCTAGTAGTTAAATACATTTATCTAGACCCGTATCATAAATCCTCTATAATGTGTTCGGAAACCATATATAATGATGAAAATTCGGAAACCATAAACCATATGAAATGACCACCATTATTGCAACCAGTAATGTAACATCAGCGTTTTATCTGTGCCAGTGTTATTATATTGTATGAAAAATCATAATTACATCGATATCGATGGAAATCTAGCTGGTCATGATTTGAAATCTAGTTGACCATGGCGGTGCAATGGTGGTTATCCTAATGTTACCCGAACACATCATTGAGGATTTTTAATATGTGGGTAGATAAAGTAGTGTATGTAACTTTACATAATTAGGCATTAAATCACTCTTTTATTTAATTTTTTTATTTGGAAACAAAAAACATATAATTTTATTAACATCTAAAGATTCGCCAAACTGTGAAGCTGTTTGTTGGCTATGTGCGAAGCAGTTTGTTGGCGATGTAATGAACCCACGTTAACGTTTAATGCCCTTCATTATGTACAGTCACATAAACTACTATTATATCACCTCTCTTATGTCTCTATTTACGAGTTCTTGTTTACGTACATTAATGTTTCATATTTATCTTCATTATCTACAATACAAGAACGAGTATAAATTCGAATGGATCTGTCTTGATACCTCTATAAAATCTTTTACGTTTATTACTTAATGCCGTTAACAAGGAAACATAAATAGTCACATTTCTCAATTAAGTACATTTCATTATACTACTAATGTAATTAGATCTTTAATTCATGTCTATTAGGTACCTGCTACAAGTATGTGGCAATCAATTTCTCAAAAACTGGTTTGATGCGTTGCATATTAAAAAGAACCGGTTGATGAACGCACGCTTGGTCGCCAGGCGCGTTTCTAATATTTCTACGAGTATTTTATTAGATACAGGTTTCGTCACTAAAATGTCGTTGTGCTACAAAAAGATTTTGACAAAATAGACTACCTACTTAAAGCCCATTCGGCGCAAAAATTATTAGTAGGTACCTTATTGTTGATGCTTTGGTTCTATCGTTTAGATGAGTATCTACGCAACCGTTTAAAAGTGTTTTTTCACAACAACATTTTATAGATTTTGGATATTTGTTATTTTCTGTGAGAAATAACATAATTTGATTAAGTAAGTCCTTTCCATTATAAAGGTCCCAGAACCTTACCAAAATATCCATCGAGACGTCAATAATTATAATAGGTAGCATCTAGATAAATAGAATTTATGGCATTACTATTATAATTAGTAGGTAAGGGCTCCTCTACACAATTGGCCATCATGGCCCAACATACAGGGCACAACTATGCGTTAAGGCAGAGGTGGGCAAAGTACCGGCCCGAGAAGGGGTTTAATCCGGCCCGCCACAGCCCCTCCGAAAGTAGAAAACGCCATATTTTTTTTACAATATTATGTATTTTTATTAGACTTAGTCCCCCATTAAAATTCCTACATTTTTCTGGCCCTCTTTAAAAATAGTTTGCCCACACTTGCGTTCGTCAAGGGGAGAAAGATATGCTTACCTACTTCCATTGCATTCCAACGCTTAACTGCGTCCTGTCCTGCGGCAATGTTTTTTTTTATACAACGACGGTGGCAAACCTATGGACACTTGTGACTCCGGAAGAATCACAAGCGCGTTGCCGACCCTTTGTTCACTTGAGGATTCGCTGTGATGGCAGATAGAGACATACAGGTCCCTCACTCCTAACACAGCGCATCCTAGGGAGCTCTGATGACAGTGATGACCCATTACTTATGTAAAGGAGCCTTGTTTATGTCGACACGTTCGGTGACACACTATGGAACTATCACCAGGCGTGAAATGTCGCCGAACTTGTCGCTGGGGTTATTCTGAATGCGCTAATGCACCTCACCTCACCTCACCTGTCACTCCTAACGAAACTATACCTCTACCTACGCTTTAGTCCCTACGAATCGCGGCGTCAAGATATATTTGTGGGTGCGATGAGGTGAGCTAACAAGTTACAGAGTAGCGGGGCTGTACAGTCAACCAATTTGATTCCTAGGCCACCGTAGAACCCTGTCATTTTAACTGCTACATAGCGACGCAATAATCCTAGTAACCCGTATTGACATAGCATTTACAACGGCAAGGTTCTATGATGGCCTAGGAATCAAATTGGTTGAGACCGTACATAATACCTAAATACACGGCCTAATGTATTGTTATCGCAACACAATTTGGCTCACAATATATCGTAGCACAATGCACACGAATTCACTAAATTAATCATTGGGTATGATAGCATCATTTTATATGACGAAGTATATAACTTTAAATGATAGTTTTGTTTGTATTGTTATTGTTACAGGAGCAATCAGTGTTATCTTATCGTTACTAAATCGCTAAAGAGTAGTCGTTAGTGGCACAATTACTATTACCAAGTGACTCGTAATCAGTGAAATAACATTATATTTACTATTTTTATTATTATTTATATATTTAAAACATTTTTTTTACATGAATAGTAAGTTACATTGCTCCACAAAACGAAATTGTTCAGTTTGACTATGCAGTCAAAATTTAGTCTAATTAAATAAATAATAAATAAATAAATAAATAAATATTATGGGACAATCTTACACAAATCAACCTAGGCCCACGGTAAGCTCAGTAAGGCTTGTGTTGTGGGTACTAGGCGATGATATATATAATAGATAAATACATATAGATACTTATATACATACATAACATCCATAACTCAGGAACAAATATTCGTGATAAACTCACAAATAAATGCCCTGACCGGGATTCGAACCCGGGACCTCCAGCTTCGTAGGCAGAGTCACTACCCACTGGGCTACGGAGGCCGTCAAATAATTTCTAATTTCTCTTTAACATAATATGGTAGTGTCTTAAATATCTAGGTACAATGTGTATTCTGCATCATTTTAATATTACCTACTTTAATATGCATGTTATATCTACCATTTAGATAATGAAACAATACTGCAACTGACTGAACCGAATATCGGGTGCCTACGCCGTAGGCGCTTTCCGCTACATACGTGGAAAACCACGGTATCGGCTACGAGGCGTAGCGCGTAGCGACTCGCGGCACAGAATGTGTTAAGTATAAATATTATGAGATTTAGGTATCCGTTCAATTATAATAAAACTAGTTTCTGCACGCGATTCCGTCCGCGTGGAACTCGTTCATATCGTAGCCTCCATACAAACTTTTGTTTGTATGGGGATGATTTCCGGGATAAAAACTAATTTATGTCCCTTCCGGGGATTTAAACAATCCCCATAGCACGTTTCATCAAACTCGGTTCAGCGGTTTTAGCGTGAAGACGATACACTTTCGCGTTTACAGTTAGGTAGGTAGTATGGATTTAAGTACCAGGCCAAACGTACCGCTGTACGCTCAGAGGCTCTAGTATAAGTTTTATCGATACAATACGTTTTCGAACGCGTTTTCGTTTAGTTTCAATTTGTATTGCAACAAGAACAGCGCCTCTGGTGGTAACTATTAGGAACTACGTGTTGCAATACAAATTGAAACTAAACGTAAACGCGTTCGAAAACGTATATGCATCGATAAAACTTATACTAGAGCCTCAGAGCATAGAATACTAGAGAGAGGCCAAGCCGCCGGCGGCCGCGTCACAGTTGTTAGCTCAATGGGCATACTATGCCATACTGTGCACGCGTGCTGATCGCAGAGAATATTACGTTTCTTCCCAAAATACTTACCTGATGTGATGCGCGTGTATTGTCCAATAAGAGCCTACGTATACAAGTGTGTGTGTATTTAGATGTGTGCGTGCTTTGTCTTGTCAATTATTTGGGCTTTGTGTGGGTTAATGTACTTGCGACAGGCGTACTCAATACAAAGCCGCCGGCATGTCCGATCTCCTTATATTCATACATCTGTGGCTGTGTACGCGTACACTAACACAACAAACAGTAACATTTTTTTTAAATGCATCGTTGTGGAAATAGCGCCTTTTTGACCACCGAAGACGGAGCGCTGAAGGTACCCACACATATTGAAGAATATACCGTAAAATGGGGTGAATAGAGATTGCGAGGACAGTTAGGTTATGAATGGAGAGAGAAGGGATGACATGGGGGTGAGATGGGTTTTAAAGGCTACTGCTACCTAAATAATGTATTCTTGTTTCAAATGGAGGTATAGTAAAATTCATAATAAAAAAAAATCGATCCAACAATTTTCCAAAATCACCTTTGTATGAAATTCCACCTCACCCCAACTACGGGGTGAGGTGGGATTTCATACTTTTCTGAGTTTATCTTTAAAGTTATGAAATGGAACTACCTAAAATCATAAAAAAAACTAAAATAGAAACGGCTGGAACATTTATTAATAGAATTAGGCACTTGTCCCACCGCCGGCGAGTAGCGAGTACTCTCATAGTAATTCTTACTCGCTTTTACTCGCGCGAGTAAGAATTACTATGAGAGTACTCGCTACTCGCGGACGGTGGGACAAGTGCCTTAAGTTTGCATAAAATGTAAAAATAAAATGTTATCGAGGTTTGAATGTCAATTTTGTCCCTACTCACCCCGTTTTACGGTAAATATGTTTCTCATTATTAAATAAGTATCTCAATAAAGTAATTAAAATAAATGACGCGAGTGTACATATATGCAAAGCCAGTGCCAGTTAACCATATTTTGGCGACCACTTTGGGCACTTTGGCCTAATTTGTAAAAACTCTGCTTAAAAAGCCGGCAGACCCGGGTTCGAATCCCGGTAAGGGCAACTTACCTATTTGTGTGGTTCTATGTTTTCTATGTATTTAATAAAACATTTTATATAGCATCAGATTCTAAAATGTTATCTGAATCGTACCATCAAAGAACATCTCAAATCTTTTATTACTTCATATCGTAGCCGGGCGTTTTTCAAAAAAAGTGTACAAAGCTTTTTTTTCAGAATTCGAAATTTTTTGATTTTTCTTACTCGGAATCGTTGATACTATCGATCCTCATACAAGAAAAAATGTGTCCCAGATTTTACTATGTAAGTTTTTTCTTCCAGTGCGTCACGACCATATAAATAAAAAAAGACTGCATACAAAAATGTGACGATCTGGAATGGAATATTTAGGACATTTTTTTTCTTGTATGAGGATCGATAGTATCAAAGATTCTGAGTAAGAAAACCAAAAAAAAAACGAATTCTGAAAAACAAATAGCTTTGTACACTTTTTTTGAAAAACGCTCAGCCAATAATAACGGTGAAAAAAGACAAACAGTATCGAAAAGGCCGACTAAACCCTCTAACGTACCTTTTATGTGGTTTCCTATTGAGCCAGACGGTGCCCTTGCTTTTGATCTTAACACATACATTATATACTTGGCAGTAAATAAAACGAGCCACCTTCACTATTTTCATATTATTGCGGTTCCCGGAAAACCGATGAGTCGCTTAGAGGGATGTCTTGTCAACGCCCACAATTTCGTGACACATTCATCCTCACTTCTGAAAAAGGTCTCATTTGATAGGTAAAAGGGTGAATTGCAAAAAAAATATATGGTACGGGCATGTCATGAGACGCGACGAAGACCATGTCGTGAAGAAAGCCCTCGCACTACCGGACAACAAGAGAGGCAGAGGTCGCCTGCTCAAGTCCTTTGTGGACAATTTCAAGTCCTTTGTGGACCACCACGTAGGGTCCACAAAGGACTTGAAATAGGCCCAGTTGAACAAGGAAACAACCCAGGATCGATCGACCTGGCGCATGGGAACGAGGAAGGCCGACCCCAAATAATGGGAAGAGGCACAGAAAGAAGAATAACTGAATTGCAAAAAAATTGTACATAGTTAAGAGCCTTAATCTAATTTACGCTTTGACTTTTTTCTATTGTGTAACAGTAATTACCCATACATTTTATATGGGTAACTTTCTTTACACAATGGAAAAAAGTTAAAGTATAGATTAGATTAAGGCCCTTAATTATGTACATTTTTTTTGCAATCCACCCAAAAAGCATATCTTTCGAGCGGTATTAAAAGAAATATCTTACCATCTGGAGTCTTGCATTATACGGGTGTGAGACGTGGACAATGACCCAAAGAGATAGAAAAAGGATAGATCGTCGGGTGACAAGCAAAAGTCACTACCAAAACTGTCACTGCTCTTCAAAACCTCGTATCTCGGTACGTAGTCGATATCGGGTGACAAGCAAAACTCACTAAGTAACAAATACCTACTTAAATCAAAGGTCGTATCTCGATATCGACTACGTACCGAGATACGAACTTTGATTTAAGTAGGTATTTGTTACTTAGTGAGTTTTGCTTGTCACCCGACGAGATAATAAGCTGGACAGACAGAAAGACAAATGAAGAAGTGTTACGAATAGTGGGAGAAAAAATAAACTTGCTGAAGATAATTGAAAAAAGACGAGGCAAAATGATAGGTCACTTGATAAGACACGATATTTTCTTTAGAAATGTTATAGAAGGTAAGATCGAAGGATCAAGGTCTCTCTTATTAAGGTAGATCTTAAATGTTGATGATGATGTCATTTTTAACAAAAAATTTAATAACATGAAAATTGCAAGGGTGGCTCGATGTCTTTTCTCCCAAGTGTACCTATATTTTGCCTTGTTGTGTGAATGTTATGATTTTGTGGCGCCGGCGTAGAAAGAGTAGCTTTACTAGAATTTTACACGTTTTGATTGGATGATAGTGGTTCCTTTTTGAACAAAAGAACGGACTAAAGTCGGACGTTCCAAAATGTCACAAGATAGACAGAGCTTTTCAGCACAAAGACTACAATATACATAGGTACTGAGATAGACAGACAACTCGACCAAATTGTGAAGGCATTTAATGCTTGCGTACAGGCGCCATCTCTTCTGCCGATACTTAAAACTTTTCTTTGAATGTTAAAACATACAAAAAGTGCGTCGGTCGCAGGGTTTGAACCCCGGCTCATCGACTCCAAATACCGCCGTCTGTACCCCTAAGCTACTGATGTCTTATGTCAATACGGCGAATTTCGAAATACCTTGACAGCCTAGCCTAGCAAGCTTCAGAGAGTTCACCAGCTATCTAGTAGGTTACACTATTTTCAATAAGAAACTGGATTTGCATTAAGTTCTAAGTTCCTATGGGAACTTAGAACTTAATGCAAATATCAGTTTCATGTTTCAGCACGTGTCACAATGCTGTCAAGATCACCTATTTCGAGTTTTGTGCAATTTAATTTGTTTATGTGTTCGTGAGCGTGTGCTAAACTTATTTGGCTTGGTTGAAAATTGGCTTCACTGGGTTGTTCGTTATGCTCCGTCTATCTTTTTTTCTTGGTCTGAGTGATAGATATGTTACTTAGATTCTGCCACGATTGTATTCAAAATGGTCGTTTCTTAGAAAACTGTGAATCATCCAGAAAAACTTAAGGACGCCAGCGTCTTCATGTTATCTCCACTTATAATAAATCTCTAAATTAAAAAAAGAATCAGCCAGTTTGAAACTAAGCTTTGCGCGGTTCGAATGTTCTCAGCATCCCATGAACGGAAAAATATGAAACATTTTATATAGGTACATTATTATTCTAGCTGCAACTTAGGATAGTTTTTATCCGACTGCGACAGTTAATTAATTTTCCGAAATATACGACTTCATTTAATTTTTCATTTATTTTTATTGAAATCAAACGCTGCTCCAACTGTCAGCTATAAGAACCGTCAAATTTTCGTCAAAATGGCGGAATTGCTTTGCCTTTCACTTATTAATAATTTAAATCCCGTCTACGATAGACCTTTACGAGACAAATGCTAAAATATAAACCATAAAAAAATATTCGATTCTGATATGAGAACTTATATGCGCAAATGTCGTTTTATGTCGTAATTTCAATAAATGAAATCAACAAATTTGAACAATATAATTAACACGAATTTGTTTTTTTTGAATGACAATGGCACGCGCTCGGCGCATTCAGCCAAAGTACCTGTGGCGCTACCACGAAAACGGATACTCAATGTTCATATATTTGCATCCCTGTCACTCGAGTATGGTTAGTGCGATAGAGATAGAGATACCCGAATATTTTCGAATTCCGAAGTTCGTGGTTATAGCTCAGGAATCGAAAATATGGTAAATAATCATAATGTATTTTCTCGAAAAAGAATTTAAAATAAATATAGTCAAATGGAGAAAAAAACAAAGCAAGAGGTTATATAGGTAATGATTAAGTTATAAGAGTCCAAAGTTTTAAGAGGGGGTATGTTCTGTCCCTTTTCCGCAAAACGCACCTTCATATGAAACGATTGTTTTTTACTATGACGCTCGAGTATATTGACGTCACAGTCCCTCAACGTTTTCTCACTCTAACAAGCGACATTAAAACGGATGTAGCTTCATAATTTTTTGAGATATTTGAATGGGAGTTTCATTATCTTCTATCTATTTATACATAATAAATGCCTATGTCCTGACTGACTTATTCACTCAATTACTCACTCACTCACTCATCAACGCACAGCCGAAACTACTAATCTTAGAGAGTTGATTTTTGCACAGTATGTTGCTTTTATAACGTGGGCTAGGGATAAAAAGGGATTTTTGAAAATTCTACTCCTAAGGGGGTAAAATGGGGGTGCAAAGTTTGTATGGGAGAACCTTTTTTTTTGAGCTATAGACTTAAACTTTGTAGAAAAATTAGTTATTAGAATACAAATGAAACACTTTCAGTGTTTTGGAAAATTCCACCCCTACGGGGGTAAAATAGGGGTGCAAGGTTTGTATGGGGGAAACATTTTTTTTTTAATAGAGACTTAAAACTTTGTAGAAAGATCAGTCATTAGAATACAAATAAAGAACTTTCAGGGTTTTAGAAAATTCTACCCCTAAAGGGGTAAAATAGAGTGGAAAGTTTGTATGGGAAAAACTACTTTTTTTTAAATAGAGACTTAAAACTTTGTAGAGAAATTATTCATTAGAATACAAATAAAGTACCTAGATTCAGTGTTTTAAAAAAATCTACCCCTAAGGGGGTAAAATAGGGGTGCAAATTTTGTATGGGGGAAACAATATTTTTTTTAAATAGAGACTTAAAACTTTGTAGAAAGATTAGTCATCAGAATACAAATTGAGTACTTTCAGCGTTTTAGAAAATTCTACCCCTAAAAATAGGGGGCTAAAATAGGGGTGCAAAGTTTGTATGTGGGAAACTATTTTTTTTAGTTAGAGTCCTAAAACTTTGTAGAAAGATTATTTAAATACAAAGAAAGTACTTTAATCGTTTTGGAAAATTTCACCCCTAAGGGGGTAAAATAGGGTGCAAAGTTTGTATGGGAAAAACATATTTTTTTTAATAGGGACTTAAAATTTTGACGAAAAATTACTTATTAGAACATGAAAAATACTACATTCGGCGTTTTACAAAAATCATTCCCTAAGGGGGTTAAAAAAAGGTGCAAGGTTTGTATGGGGAACACTTTTTCTGAGCTAGACACTTAAAACTTTGTAGAAAGATTACTTATAAAAATACAAAAAAAAAGACTCAGCGTTTTGAAAAAATCTATCCCTAAGGGGGATAAAAAAGAATGCAAAGTTTTTATCAGAGAAAGTTTATGTTTTTGAGTTAGAGACTTGAAACTTTGTAGAAAAATTACTTATTAAAATACAAAAAAAGAACACAAATCGTTTTAGAAAATTCCACCCCTAATAGGGTTAAAAAGGAGAGCAAGCTTTGCATGGGCAACACTTTTTTTTGAGTTAGACTTAAAACTTTGCAAAAAGATTACTTATTAGAATACTAAAAAAGAACTTTCAGCGTTTTAGAAAACTCCATCCCTAAGGGGATCCTTAAGATCCTTAAAAAGGGTAGCCAGTGTTGTGTGGGAAAAACTTTTTTTTTTACTAGACTTAAAACTATTCAAAATGTTACTTATTAAAATTAATAATAAAGTACTTTCAGAGTTTTAGAAAATTCCACCCCTAAGGGGGTTAAGAAAGCTTTGTATGGGCAACACTTTTTTTGAGCTAGAGACTTAAAAGTTTACGAAAAAAGTTCTTTCAGCGATTAGAAAAATTCAACCTCTAAGGGGGTTCAAATTTTAAATGGCGAGCAATAAAATTTTAAAGCGTGAGTAAGAGATTTTTAGCTTCGGTCTTATTCTGTACGTTAAAAGACTACAAAACTGATTTCAGAGTTTTTCCAAATTCATCCCCTAAGAGTGTTAAAATTGGTTCAAAGTTTAAGTATTTCAAGGCATTTTTAAAGTATGAGATTTTTAACTTTGGTTTTAGACTGTTTGTTCACAAACTAGACAATGAACATCAACTTTTTTTTTAATTATCCCCTAAAAGAGGGTTCAAATTTTGTATTGAGAGAAATCATTTTCTAAGAAGATAAAAAGTTCTACGCGGACGAAGTCGCGGGCAACAGCTAGTTTCTACATAGTTGTATATAATCTAAGATCTTGGGGTTACTATTTATATCTGTGATGCACTTATCGCAACGCTGTGGATAAGACATCCGTCACGTTCTGACAAGTATGCGAGTGCGAGAGTGATGGATGTCTTATCCACAACGATAAGTGATAAACTGACAACGATGCTACGCCCGCTCACCTGTGTGGGTCCGACAAAGACTTGAAACTTCGCCGAGCGGCCGATAGCACCTAATTTCGACCTACATTTTCTTACGCGGTATTAAACTTCAGGTTGATAGATTGCCAATAGGGCTCAGCTCGGCTCGATATCGATTAGGGCAATATATTTAGGGCCTCAACTTCGCCCAAAATAGACGTTACATTACGTCCCAATTTAGCAAACTGCGGGGCACAGAATAATGAATGAAATTAACTTTGACTTTGATTGCTTTGCTAAGTTTGGCGCCTAAGTCCACAGACTTGTTGTTTATTCAAAGTTAATTCATAGATCGATATAGCTATCTTAATATCTACCTTGTCTGTTGTACCGGTCCACCTTGCATATAAATCCTTCAAATAACGAAGTAATGCGCCACTATTTCTCATCGCGTTCTAAAACGTGCTCATTTGGGTTCGGAACATATTGGGAGATATAACAGTGATATTATCACTATTATCACTACTGGACATAGGACTCTCCAAAAGAGTGCCACAATGACCAGTCCACCTTGTGGGGCAACGGTCATCGGTTCTATGTGCAATGTGCGCCCACTGCCACTTACCGCTCGGCCACGACTTTGGTCTTAAGCGACCTGCGACCAGCGTTGTATCTGTTCATTGCGCGTGATCTCAACTAACTCGACCGCGCGATGAACAGATAAAACGCTGGTCGCAGGTCGCTTAAGACCAAAGTCGTGGCCGAGCGGTTAAGCTTAGCAATTCATAGGGCTATATCGGTTACCTTGGTTCTGCTGTGTGGATAGGCTCAAGTTGAAAAACCCCAGACATAACGATTTCCTTCTATCGATATATAACGGCTGAACCGATTTTGTTGAAATGTAGCTAAGAACCATCTCGATCACGTCAGCTTTCGGATAAAAAAAAAACCGCATTCAAATCGGTCCATTCGTTTAGGAGCTACGATGCCACAGACAGACACACAGACACGTCAAACTTATAACACCCCTCTTTTTCCGCCGGGGGTTAAAAAGAGCCCTTGAGCCCTACTCGCAGAATAAATATTTGGAATTTACTGATTCGTATTCTGAGTCGTTTTCTCTATTAGATCATTCCTATTATAAATTGAATCTCAGGTTCGTGATAGCTAAGTACGCATAATCTGAGATCCAACTTATCTAGGTCTGTCTGTAGCCAAGTGTTCGGTATAAGGATTGTGAACACGCAAGGCTGTGAACTGGTCTTCATGCGTAAAACATATATAGCTCACGTTACTTCTTATGTAATACAATATCACAATCAACCTGGACTGCCTAGAGTCAGCTCATCACCTTGGTCGGTTAGCATTGAGAACCGGTTTCTTTAACCGGTGTATTAATAGCACCAAAGACGGAATACTCAATAACTTAATAGGTTACAAAGAAGTCTTACATACTGGTTTTTTGTCATCGGAATAATTTTTAATTTTCCGCACGGCTATCACAAGTTGCCGCGCGAGCTCTCTCGATTTTTCTCGCACTATACATATAATTATCTTGTGATAGCCGTGCAGTAGTGTAGTGTAGAGTGTACTAAATTGTCACGAAAGAATGATCAAGTAAATATGTTTTCTATAAAAATTTGAAAATACCGCAAGCCAATCTTCATATTTCTTTTGTATCAATGTTTTCTTATTTATTTGGCGTAGTAACTTGTATTTCATCTGTGGTACTAGTTACTTACTTACTTTCCTACCCATAACTATATATGATGCTACTTGCCTATGAAAGGATAATGAAAGTAATGAAACCATAAAGTTTGTTCTTTCTACTTCCGTAGGGGCGACACCTAAACTCAACGACGACGAAACCTGTAGAGCGATTCACAAATCGACTCACCACTTCGGTGTCCCGACCAGTATTCCTTTGGTCTCCGATATGCATAGTTGTTACTAATCTATGGGTCTCTCTGCGCTAACCCGTTATGTGAATATTGGAAATGCGGGTGGTGCTAAAAGAACAACAAACTCGGCAGCTGGACTGTTCCTTCTGAACCTCGCAGCGCACACTGGAACTCTATCAGCGACATCAATACGAATACATACATATATGTACCAGTGTGTAACTGCCATACGATAAATAAATAAATATTTAAGTATATTGTACGTGCAATGGTTTGATGGCTGGCGAGTATGGTTGAATTATTTAATGTTTACTTTTTATAAAACTGTAATTGTAATTGGAATCTTCTACATTGGACGGTAGAGTTGCTTTTTGAATGGATTACTTTGAGGTAATACTACCAACTTAAACAATCTTAAGTATACGTAAGCCGATCCGATGAGGGGTATGTTGTACAGTCGCCATCACATAGATCGGAGCAAACAACCAGCTCACAAACATCGGAACACACCTCTATTTTCAAGGCATCAGGGTGCATGTGCCAATATTTTTGAACACCTATAGTGTACCGATGTATGTGATGGCGACTGTACCTTGCCTTTTTGTGATGGACCCCGAACAAAACAGTGTAGACGTTCAAAATACGAGTCGAAAAGTCGTTTATTATTCGTATCCATTTCAGATATTGCAAAGGTGTAAAGGGGCATTTAGGTTTATAATCAGCTACTTAGTGTGGGTTGTCTCAATCTGTTGATACAAGTATCAGTAAGTTTTTACTTACGGTAAAATTTGACATCACGGAGTCGCATACAATTTTCGCCGGTCGGAGGTGTAGTGGCACTACAAATAAATACGAGCGAGGGTAGCATTCGTGATCGGCCGAGCTGGGAGCGCTTGCCAGTAGTCATCGAGCTGCCGTGGAGTGCTAACCTGCCTAAATAGTGGTTTTATTCACTTACCCTGAGACTCAAAGGAAACATCACAGGAGGTGCGGTGTAATGTGTTGCACCGTGCGGATTTTGTATACGTAAACAAACTGAGGTACTGACTCGCATACAACGTTGCGAACCGTCGCTCCGCACGCCGCAGTGGGATGCGATGACAGTGTGATGCGATGCGCCTTTGGTACATTTTATAACCTACCTACATTTTATAGTTAAACAATTAGTGCTACAGATTACCCACCTAAAATATCCGGATGTCGCATCATAAAATCTTGCTTCGCTCTGATCACTTCCAAGCGGACCTCATTCTCCATGGGTGTTTCCAAAGCGGAGAACACCAACGCCCCAGAAATCAGGTAGACGAAATAGAAGGCCATATAACTTAGCAGCAAGAATGTAAAACGCGCCTTTCCAAACAACTTCTCCGTGGCTATCAACGGCTGAAACGGAGGATTCTGCTCTTCATACAAAATTTCCCTCTCCACCACCATCTTTTTCGGATACGGGTAAAGTTGGCTATGAACCACCATATCGTCGTCACTTCTTGAACTCATCATACTCCCGTACGACTGAACACGCATATATTTATTGTTGGCCATCATTAAGTCAATTTTCAAATTCCGAACACTATTTTTAACTTCCGATTTCAAATTTCGAACACAATTTTAACAACCAATTTCGAATTCCGATCAAGATTCGATGTCACACCAAGTCAATTTTAAATTCGTGTTCCAAACGGCGGAACGTTGAACTTTGGTCAACTGTACTTAAAAAACCTCTTAGGATGATTGGGTTCGACGAATAGCGCTATAGTCTCTGTCACTTTAGTATCACGACGGCATTTTGCGAGTTTATAAATCACCATTTTGGTACATTTTACGGTTGAAAAAGCTTGAGATGGTTGATGCGCACGAGTCCGGTAAGCGCGAGGGACGGCGGATAACTGGATGGCGCGAGTGGTCTATCGAGTATTTAATCTGCGGCATGTGTTGGTAGATAAGAGGTTCGTTTACCGACCTACCTACTTAGCGTTTTTGTCGTTGGCGCGATAAAGACTGCCGTCTTTATTTTATTTACTCACTACATTAAACTATAGTTTAACACATAAATGCATAGGCATGAGTACATGTTGTCAAATTCTGTTTATTTTTTTTGGACATGTAAAACTTTGACAATGTAGTTTTCTTTATGATGTTCTAGCGACCCGCCCCGGTTTTGCACGGGTTTATATGTGTAATACATGCATGTTTTATACCTTCCTCTTGAATCACTATATCTATTTAAAAAAACCGAATCAAAATCCGTTGCGTAGTTTGAAAGATCTATGCATACATAGGGACAGACAGAGAGCGGGAAGCGACTTTGTTTTATACTATGTAGTGATGATTTATGCAGTTAATACAAAATAATGTTGACTAGTAAAAGCGCCCTTGTTTGGCCTATTTGCAGAATAATTGTTTTGATTTTGATTATAGAAATAAAGAATATGTATCTACCTGTTTGTTCGAGGTATCTCATTCTAGATCATCTAGATTCTCTTACTAGTTTTATAAGCATCACTGAAGAAGTGTCTACGGGCGAATATTCAACGTTTTTAAGGCGTTTGTTGCGTCATTGTCGTCGACAGCAAAATACTACTAAATGAGACGAACATCAGAGTCCACTTTTGATGAAGACGTAAGCCAATAACGGTACTGAGTCTATTTGATTAAAGTTTTCGCGGTATGTTTTACCTCTGCTGAAATAATCTTGAGCCGACAATGACGTTAGAACCGAGCGGTTCAGACGCTAGGAGATTTGCTCCCACTCAGCTGAGCCTAATGCCAAATTTTGAGCACATTGGTATTCAGCTTTCCCTTAGATACCTTTCCAAGAGTTTCAACGAATCGTGGAAACACAGACTGGATTTTAAAAATCATAATTAAAACTAATTACCCAGGGAGTCCTTACTACGGTAATCGGAGAAAAGAACTTCCCAGGAATTACAGTGCATAAATTAGATAATTGCAAGTAAATCGACGTCAAGACATTTTGTAAATACTAGTGGCGCGTTAGTGTTCGATAAATATAATTATTATTGCAATGATTTATTACTCAGGGGCATCCTGTTTTATTACGTACGTTTTCCCTGAGATACACAGTTCACGCTCCAGATTGTATCACAGATAGCTATTATATCATATAGAATTATATACATATATTTACATGCAATGATTGACGACTATTCTTCGCAAGGAAAGGTCTCAAGTGCTTGTATTGATTCTTTAACTAGACAATAATATATTTCCGTTTTTCGTGCTCGGTAACAGCGCTTTGGAGGTCTATCTGGCTTTATGCACGTTGCATGTAATCCTTCAGATACACATCATCACCATCATGATAATATCAGGCGAATGACGTCCACTGCTGGACATAGGCCTCCCCTAAAGAGTGCCACAATGACCGGTTCTGCGCCATCCGCATCCAGCGGTCTCCCGCGACCTTTACCAGGTCATCAGTCCATCTTGTGGGGGGGGGGGTCTACCCACGCTGGTCCTGCCGGTACGTGATAGATAGGTACCTTCTCATACGTAAGGCCAAAATACTTACGAAAGTCCCACTTCATTATAGTGTAAGAAAGGCCAGCCTATAAAATAAAAAATAAAATAAAATTGATTTATTTCAGGCAAAGACCCATATTTTTACACGGTGATTTTTAATTCGTGATTAGGCACATTATTTTCTTATTCAGTAATTAATGCCAAACACGATTAAGTCAATCGTGTTTGGCATTATTTTAGGTAACTTTACCTAAAATAATAGGTAACTATACATATTATTTTAGGTAACTATTTAACTTAAATAGTTACCTAAAATAAACGTATTTTTTTTCCTAAATAAACTTGAAATAGGAATTTGATAAGCTTTAATTAAAAATCATTTTCACTAAGGTAATTTAAATCTATGGAACCAAAACCTTGAAAAAATAAGTTCATAATGGTTTATGAAACCTAAAATACCTACCCTTGTGTCTAATTATTAAATGAAAAGTAATAAACTGTCAATTGTCCCAATGCATGACAAGTAGATGTTAGAATTTATTGAAGGAAAGACCTATCAATTTTCCCGACTAAGCGCTGTTTGACGTTTTACTTAACTTCAAGAAATGTAGGATGAAAATTCAGTCGAAGTTAATGTAAACATTACTTATAATTAAATTTTATTGTGAATAGTGATGAAATTGCTTGAGACCTCCATTGAAATCTGTTTTGGCTGCACGACAGACACGTAACGTTTAATTCTAACGCACGTTAGGAGACAACTCAGCTGTCATTTTTCCGTACAATAAGTGACATTTAGATCTACCTGTAGCTAGTAGGTATAAGTTTTATCGATACATATAGTGCCTCAGGGTAGTGTCTTAGGGCTTACCCTGTTTCTTATTTACATCGATGATCTGTGTCGCATATCTAAATCACACGCCGATATTATAGCTTTTGCTGATGACACCGTTTTATTGTCTTACGGGGATTCATGGGAGGAGGTGGCTAATCAAGCACAAACTGAATTTAATCACATAAATGCGTGGCTTTCCAGCAATCTCCTTACGCTAAATTTGGCAAAAACTAAATTTATGGCATTCTGCTTGAGGAATACCTCACAGACACTGCATAGAAACATATCAATTAAATTGCATAATTGCCAGAGTGATAATGTATGCACGTGTCCATATATAGCCGAGACTGCTTCTATTAGGTACCTAGGTGTCCTACTTGATAAAAATCTCTGTTGGCGCGAACACATTTTAAATCTAACGTCAAAGGTAAGAAAATTGATATTATGTCTTCAAAAAACTCAGACACGTATGCGACAAAAAACTGTTATTATCAATGTACTATGCACTATGTCAGTCGGTAACTTCCTATTGTATCACAGCCTGGGGAGGTGCCTCTAAAACATTGATGATTACACTAGAGAGAGCTCAAAGGTCGGTACTTAAGGTTATGACATTCAACAAATTTAGATTTCCTACACACTTACTTTACCGTGAAACCATGGTACCTACTCACGGTTAGGCAACTATTTATTAAGTTATTATTACTAAGACAACACAAATGCATTCCTAATTACCCTGCGACCAAGAGAAGAAATGATCTGGTATATTATATTCCGACTCACAAAACCACGTTTTCAAAAAAATTCATAAGTGTACTTGGCCCAACGTTATACAACAAACTAAGCAAACAAATTCACCTACGGTCACTTAATCTGCATTCCTGCAAAAAAACGGTGGAACAGTATATACAGAATTTGAGTTATGAAAATACTGAACAACTACTTAAACACATGGTGTAACACACACACATAAACATACACACACACGCAAATTACACACATACACACATATACACACACACACACGCGCATACATACACACGCATACTCACACACACGCATCCATATATAAACTATATTACTACGGTTGTACAACATTATTTAAACCCCGATACGTTATTACAGTGTAAAATTATGTTAAGTTTTTAAATATACTACTTGTTTACTTCTCGACTCGACACAGCGCTCGCTTAGGAGGCGTTGCTAGGCTATTATTCACCAATCTTTTGTAAATGTACCTACATTTAACAAGTTTGTTACCATTTAAATAGATATGTTTTTATGGGTACTAATAGTTAAGGACAGTGAATCCTGATCCACCGTTATACAGTTCACACTAGTACGGGGATCAGTTGAAGCTTACTTGGCTCATACTTAGTTACCTTCTTGTATTAATAGTAAAATGTAACTATGTACACGTATTACTTTAATAAACGTTGTTTGTTTGTTGTATATACGTTTTGGTACGCGTTTGCGTTTAGTTTCAATTTGTATGGCAAGTCATTGGCAACGCGAACAGCGCCTCTGGTGGAAATTCCTATACAAATTGAAACTAAACGCAAACGCGTTCGAAAACGTGTATGTATCGATAAAACTTATAATAGAGCTACTGAAGTACCTAAGTACATGTACAATGCGTTACGTGATCGACCTGCTGATCACGGATTAAAAATCACCGTGTAGGCAGATCAATTTACTACATAAACATCGTATGACATTATTTACTTAAGTATTCAATAATTTTACTTTACTTGCCTTTTTAGCAACATCGAAATGCCTATGATAGCGAGTGATATTCGGTACGGCAATATTACCAACAGCAAGCCTTGGGTCAAGTAGATCCATGTCATTAGGAAGAGAGACAAGCAAAAGTTATGACGTATCTTCTTCTTAGTTACGGCACTTATTCGATAAAGAAGAAATATGAATCCCCGAAAGTTGGCCCCGAGTTTCGACTGAGAATGGGTCCTTTTGCAGGTACACACGGTTAAAATATGTGAGCACCTCGTTTCGACATGCCATAAAATTCAAACAACTTTCCCGAGAACTTAAGTTTCACATAAAAAAACTTGAAAACGAACATCAGGGAATTATTGTGCCAATCTCTTAGCAGTTGGAGATGGTTTTATTTGACATATGGCTCATACATGGTGGCAGTTCGATCGAAGTGTCATCGATCTAAATCTATACCTATTGTCAAGACGTAAAGTAGGTACCTACCTGTTGGAAGAAATTACGAACACACATTATATCATTATCAAGACATTCTACTTAGTTACTTATGTTTGCGATGTAAATACTGATAACACGTGTTCGACATACAGGTATCTATTAGACGTCCTGATAAAGTCGCCGAACAAATAAACATTTGGAGTAAAGTCAGTCATGGTCAACTTAGATACCTATGTTAATTTACTTACATCCTCCTCTGGCGTCCTCCACTGGTTGTCATTACTCGTATTTACTTATACTAAATTCACAAATCTTTAAGGTCAAGATTAAACATCAAAAATGTATGCTCAAATCGCGGATTTACCTCCATTCTTGTTTCACCGAACTAGTAGTTTGTTTCACTTAAAATGACGAAAATGCACTAAACGGTGGATTTTACAACTTCATTTGTTGCTAAATATGAAAGGAAAATTATAACAAAGAGAGGTCGTAAAACTGACCTGAGTGTGCGCGTGCCTGGAGTAGCGACTGTTTGTTCTATTGTTTAACGTGTAATGGTTTTACAACCCTACTTGATGTTAACAATAAACAATAGATGTCCATAATGGTTGGTTTTAAGTAATTTTCGTCATTTTAAGTGAAACAAACTATAAATAGTGTATATTCCACACTGATGTGTCGGGTGCCCTTGTATGTTAAGAAATTTTATTTAGAGCTACTTGAAAGTATACAATATCATTCGCGACTGTTCATTTATTCACGTGCACGCCAAAAGGGTATAAAAGGGCAAGTAGACAGTAGCCACACGGGAATTCTGATGAATTGGTTTCATGATATACCTATATCATGAAACCAATTCATCAGAATTCCTACTTCATCATACTTACTAACTACAGTTACCTAAGTACAGTTGTTATTTTCTAAGCCGTCCGTTCCGCACTAAAGAACGCCGCACTGCAGAACGGACGGCTTAGAAAATAACAACTATACAAATGTAGTCAATAATGTTTCTCCATTGCCTTTCTCAGGAAAGTTTGTGCAGCCAAGTGTAAAAATACAACTTACTCATAAATATGTCCCATCGATCATATATCAGCAGTTTAAAGTTTCGGTACATAGTAATAATTTATTGATAATAAAAAATTGAGAGGAATAAATCGATACATATTTTTGCACTTAGCTGTATTAACATGGCTTTTTCAATTATTATCTCCACTTATAATAAATCTCTAAATTAAAAAAAGAATCAGCCAGTTTGAAACTAAGCTTTGCGCGGTTCGAATGTTCTCAGCATCCCATGAACGGAAAAATATGAAACATTTTATATAGGTACATTATTATTCTAGCTGCAACTTAGGATAGTTTTTATCCGACTGCGACAGTTAATTAATTTTCGGAAATATACGACTTCATTTAATTTTTCATTTATTTTTATTGAAATCAAACGCTGCTCCAACTGTCAGCTATAAGAACCGTCAAATTTTCGTTAAAATGGCGGAATTACTTTGCCTTTCACTTATTAATAATTTAAATCCCGTCTACGATAGACCTTTACGAGACAAATGCTAAAATATAAACCATAAAAAAATATTCGATTCTGATATGAGAACTTATATGCGCAAATGTCGTTTTATGTCGTAATTTCAATAAATGAAATCAACAAATTTGAACAATATAATTAACACGAATTTGTTTTTTTTGAATGACAATGGCACGCGCTCGGCGCATTCAGCCAAAGTACCTGCGGCGCTACCACGAAAACCGATACTTAATGTTCATATATTTGCATCCCTGTCACTCGAGTATGGTTAGTGCGATAGAGATAGAGATACCCGAATATTTTCGAATTCCGAAGTTCGTGGTTATAGCTCAGGAATCGAAAATATGGTAAATAATCATAATGTATTTTCTCGAAAAAGAATTTAAAATAAATATAGTCAAATGGAGAAAAAAACAAAGCAAGAGGTTATATAGGTAATGATTAAGTTATAAGAGTCCAAAGTTTTAAGAGGGGGTATGTTCTGTCCCTTTTCCGCAAAACGCACCTTCATATGAAACGATTGTTTTTTACTATGACGCTCGAGTATATTGACGTCACAGTCCCTCATCGTTTTCTCACTCTAACAAGCGACATTAAAACGGATGTAGCTTCATAATTTTTTGAGATATTTGAATGGGAGTTTCATTATCTTCTATCTATTTATACATAATAAATGCCTATGTCCTGACTGACTTATTCACTCACTCACTCACTCATCAACGCACAGCCGAAACTACTAATCTTAGAGAGTTGATTTTTGCACAGAATGTTGCTTTTATAACGTGGGCTAAGGATAAAAAGGGATTTTTGAAAATTCTACCCCTAAGGGGGTAAAATGGGGGTGCAAAGTTTGTATGGGAGAACCTTTTTTTTTGAGCTATAGACTTAAACTTTGTAGAAAAATTAGTTATTAGAATACAAATGAAACACTTTCAGCGTTTTGGAAAATTCCGCCCCTACGGGGGTAAAATAGGGGTGCAAGGTCGTTTGTATGGGGGAAACATTTTTTTTTAAATAGAGACTTAAAACTTTGTAGAAAGATCAGTCATTAGAATACAAATAAAGAACTTTCAGGGTTTTAGAAAATTCTACCCCTAAAGGGGTAAAATAGAGTGCAAAGTTTGTATGGGAAAAACTACTTTTTTTTAAATAGAGACTTAAAACTTTGTAGAGAAATTATTCATTAGAATACAAATAAAGTACCTAGATTCAGTGTTTTAAAAAAATCTACCCCTAAGGGGGTAAAATAGGGGTGCAAATTTTGTATGGGGGAAACAATATTTTTTTTAAATAGAGACTTAAAACTTTGTAGAAAGATTAGTCATCAGAATACAAATTAAGTACTTTCAGCGTTTTAGAAAATTCTACCCCTAAAAATAGGGGGCTAAAATAGGGGTGCAAAGTTTGTATGTGGGAAACTATTTTTTTTAGCTAGAGTCCTAAAACTTTGTAGAAAGATTATTTAAATACAAAGAAAGTATTTTCAGCGTTTTGGAAAATTTCACCCCTAAGGGGGTAAAATAGGGTGCAAAGTTTGTATGGGAAAAACATATTTTTTTTTAAAAGAGACTTAAAATTTTGACGAAAAATTACTTATTAGAACATGAAAAATACTACATTCGGCGTTTTACAAAAATCATTCCCTAAGGGGGTTAAAAAAGGGTGCAAGGTTTGTATGGGGAACACTTTTTCTGAGCTAGACACTTAAAACTTTGTAGAAAGATTACTTATAAAAATACAAAAAAAAAGACTCAGCGTTTTGAAAAAATCTATCCCTAAGGGGGATAAAAAGGGGTGCAAAGTTTTTATCAGGGAAAGTTTATGTTTTTGAGTTAGAGACTTGAAACTTTGTAGAAAGATTACTTATTAAAATACAAAAACAGAACACAAATCGTTTTAGAAAATTCCACCCCTAATAATAGGGTTAAAAAGGAGAGCAAGCTTTGCATGGGCAACACTTTTTTTTGAGTTAGACTTAAAACTTTGCAAAAAGATTACTTATTAGAATACTAAAAAAGAACTTTCAGCGTTTTAGAAAACTCCATCCCTAAGGGGATCCTTAAGATCCTTAAGAAGGGTAGCCAGTGTTGTGTGGGAAATTTTTTTTTTTTTACTAGACTTAAAACTATTCAAAATGTTACTTATTAAAATTAATAATAAAGTACTTTCAGAGTTTTAGAAAATTCCACCCCTAAGGGGGTTAAGAAAGCTTTGTATGGGCAACACTTTTTTTGAGCTAGAGACTTAAAAGTTTACGAAAAAAGTTCTTTCAGCGATTAGAAAAATTCAACCTCTAAGGGGGTTTAAAAGGGGGTTCAAATTTTAAATGGCGAGCAATAAAATTTTAAAGTGTGAGTAAGAGATTTTTAACTTCGGTCTTATTCTGTACGTTAAAAGACTACAAAACTGATTTCAGAGTTTTTCCAAATTCATCCCCTAAGAGTGTTAAAATTGGTTCAAAGTTTGAGTATTTCAAGGCATTTTTAAAGTATGAGATTTTTAACTTTGGTTTTAGACTGTTTGTTCACAAACTAGAAAATGAACATCAACTTTTTTTTTAATTATCCCCTAAAAGAGGGTTCAAATTTTGTATTGAGAGAAATCATTTTCTAAGACGATAAAAAGTTCTACGCGGACGAAGTCGCGGGCAACAGCTAGTAAGATTATAAGATTTTTAACCAATTAAGCCTAGCTGTGGAACAAAGTACTAGCAAACAGTTATTTAAACAAAGGCTGAAAACAATACTTTTAGATAAAATTAATTTAGACGTAGATATACGGTAGATATAAAAAACATTATTTCGTAATTGCACCAGTCACACGCACTAACGACGACGCACTCGGCGGACCATTGGTGGACTTTATGCTGTTGTAATAAGGTTCACAAATGGTCGGCTGAGTGTGTCGTCGATGGTACACTAAGTTTAGTGTTAGTAAATTAAGTAGGTAATTTAGTAAGTAGGTAAACACAACTATGTTTGACTTTTGGAAGGGAGCGCACATTCGCCGACAAACTGTCCTCAGTTTGGCGAAGCAGAAAGGAATGTACTTGCCATTGTTGTTTTTTTTTGAGAATAAATAAAAAAAAAAATTTGCTGTACTTTTGACAATTTTAGCAATTGAAATATCATGCTTAAATCAGGAGCGGTACTAAAGAAGCCCTATCAAGCCTTTGGTTCGGGCGTCAAACCTGCGATTTTTTTAATACTACGTCGGTGGCGAATAAGTTTACGGCCCATCTGATGGTAAGTGGTTATATACCGTAGCCTTGCATCTTTAGGTATGTTACATGCGCGTTGCCGACCCTTTAAGAATGTATATGTTACCGTCAGATTATCAACACCTTCAGTTTATAATCTTACTCGCGATATTATAAACTGTCGAAAAATTGTGAACTGTCAAAACCGTTCACAATTTAACGCATTCTTTTTCGTTAGTTTATAAACTATCAATGACGAATCGTCAAATTGTGAAATGAATCAAATTGGTATGATTTGGAACGCACCATGTGCGCTGAATGGTTGAACGAATTATTCCTCTTGCATCAGCTTCTACTTATGTCAGAACATGATTGATTTTTATCATCCAGACATTTTATTCCTTTTATTTTGTCAATCCACCAATGTAGACAGAGCCGCCACCCTTCTATTTCTTGGGCGGTTTGCCCTTCGGGCAACTGAAGCTACCTATCTAACCTAACCTACCTAGTCTTTGTGTATGTTCCGTAGCATGCCGATTTGATCTCAATTGACAATTTGACGATTCGACATTGATAGTTTATAAACTAACGAAGAATAATGCGTTAAATTGTGAACGGTTTAGACCTCAGAGCATAGAATACTAGAGAGAGGACAAGCCGCCGGCGGCCGTGTCGCAGCTGTATGCTCAATGGGCATACACTGCCATACTGTGCACGCGTGCTGATCGCAGAGAATATTAAGTTTTTTCCCAAAATGCCTGATATGATGCGCGTTTATTGTCAAATAAGCGTGTAGGTATACAAGAGTATGTGTTTTAGATGTGTGCGTGCTTAGTCTTGTCAATTACTTGGGCGTTGTGTGGGTTAAAGTACTTGCGAGAGGCTCACTCTATACAAATCGGGCGCCATGTCCGATCTCCTTATATTCATATATCTGTGGTTTAGACAGTTCACAATTTTTCGACGGTTTATAATATCGCGAGTTAGATTATAAACTGACTGGTGTTCTCAATCTAACGGCGACATATACAATCCTTTTTTGAAGATCCCCGTTCCCGTACTGTAGAGATTGGAGACATTGTTTGTTTTACGGCCTAGGTGGGTAATGTTACCTTACCTACTATGTATTTCAATCAGTTTTACGACTAGTGGCTCTGTGAGCTGTAGAACTCACGAGATCATGTCCTTTTTAGGGTTCCGTAGCCAAATGGCAAAAAACGGAACCCTTATAGATTCGTCATGTCTGTCTGTCTGTCCGTCCGTATGTCACACCCACTTTTTTCCGAAACTATAAGAGCTATACTATTAACGGCCTCCGTAGCCCAGTTGGTAGTGACTCTGCCTACGAAGCTGGAGGTCCCGGGTTCGAATCCCGGTCAGGGCATCTATTTGTGTGTTTATCACGAATATTTGTTCCTGAGTTATGGATGTTATATATGTATATAAGTATCTATATGTATTTATCTATTATATATATCGTCGCCTAGTACCCTCAACACAAGCCTTATTGAGCTTACCGTGGGCCTAGGTTGATTTGTGTAAGATTGTCCCATAATATTTATTTATTTATTATTCTGTGAACCGCATTAAGATTTTCACACAAAAATCGAAAAAAAAACATTTAGTTTTCGGGGTTCCCCATACTCAGAACTGAAACTAAAAAAAAAAATTCATCAAACCCATACGTGTGGGATAACTACGGATAGGTCTTCAAAAATGATATTGAGGTTTCTAATATCATTTTTTTCTAAACTGAATAGTTTGCGCGAGAGACACTTCCAAAGTGGTAAAATGTGTGTGTCCCCCTGTAACTTCTAAATTAAGAGAATGATAAAACTAAAACAAATATATGATGTACATTTCCATGCAAACTTCCACCGAAAATTGGTTTCAACGAGATCTAGTAAGTAGTTTTTTTGTTAATACGTCATAAATCGTAAACCGCAATTTATTTTACGGAACCCTTCATGTGCGAGTCCGACTCGTTTTTTAAACTGAATAGACATAATAAAAATATCGAACGTGCTTACAAAATATCAGGAGAATCGGTTGAGAAATGCGACCTGTACCTAGAGAAGGACAGCCGGACAACGGGACATCGGACATACGACCTGTACCTAGAGAAGGACAGCCGGACAACGGGACATCGGACATACGACCTGTACCTAGAGAAGGACAGCCGGACAACGGGACATCGGACATACGACCTGTACCTAGAGAAGAACAGCCGGACTGCCGGATTTTCAGCCCAAGCTGGAAGTGGAATGAGGAAGCCCAGCCTATGGAAATAACTGTAAGTGAGACACTTTTCTTTGGCCCAGTACGTAGTTTTGTCGTAGTTCAAACATTTTGGTCCTTTCTCACCCGCTCGTTCAAAGAGGTGTTTTAATATCCGCGTATTTGCTATGTCTCGCTCAGTCAACGAACTACCTATTCAATATGGAGGTGTAAGTACTTCTTTAAAAACGTCATTTCATTTTATGAGAAGGTACGTCGATAAATCCGCTTTTATTGTCCGCAATAATAAAATGATAGATTGAAGAATGGCAGCCTTTGGTTTAACCGCAGATGGTAGCTCTAGGGAGCTAAATTATAATACACCTGAGAGAAAAAGGAATGGGCAGGTTAGAGCTTGGGTTATTATGTACGCTAATATTTATTATAAAGAATTAAAGTCTGTGAGATTGTGGCTTCGTAAGTGTGTAAGTAGGGGATAATAAAAGGAACCGCAAATCTGATTTCAAAAGATCTTTCACTTCTGTAGCTCTAGTATAAGTTTTATCGATACATATACGTTTTCGAACGCGTTTGTGTTTAGTTTCAATTTGTATGGCAACGCGTAGTTCCTAAAAGTTACCACAAGAGGCGCTGTTCGCGGTGCCATACAAATTGAAACTAAACGCAAACGCGTTCGAAAACGTATTGCATCGATACAACTTATACTAGAGCCTCTGTACAGAATGAACTTTCTGAATAGACATAGGCTAGACGAGAATACACATACGCACAACCTACCCAAGGTTGTGCGTATGTGTCTGCAGTTTGTTATATGTATTTTCTTTTGACACGAACAAATGTTTTCTTGTTTTCTTTATTATTTTATCCCACGGCGGGTTTACTTATATTCTTTACAATACGCTGCCAAACCCGCGTGGGCAGCCGCCAGCCATAAGTAACATACATTTACTACCTACCTTAAGATACTACATTTGATGAACGTAGGTCTGTACCTACCTTCATCAAATGTAACACATACCAACCTTTTTGCTCTTGTCACAATGACAATAAGGGAATATTTCGATTTTAAAAACAAGACTGTTAAATTATTACGTAGGTACACCGTTACCCGTGATAACCTAAGGATTCTGGTACAAGTTGGAACCCGACCGCAGACAGCAGCAGCAGACGTATCGCGGCGACACGACTGGTTTCTATGTACCTTTTTCTATGACGGTGACGCCCGGCAACGTGTCGCTAGCTACGAAAGGTACTACACAGAAACATATAGAAACCAGCCGTGTCGCCGCGACACGTTGTCTGCTGCTGCGGTCGGGTATTAACTTGTATCTTGCAATGCAAAACAGAGATATCCGAATTTAAATTTTCATGGTGATAGAGAGGGCTATGGTGGGAGTTTCTCTGCGTGATCGCATCAGAAATGAGGCTATCCGCAGCAGAACCGAGGTAACCGATATAGCCCTCCGAATCGCTAAACTTAAGTGGCAGTGGGCGGCCCCGCCCACTGCACGTAGAACTGATGGCCGTTGGGGCGGAAAGGTTCTCGGGTGACGTTGGTAGGCCTCCCACAAGGTGGACTGATGACCTGGTAAAGGTCGCGGGAGTCCGCTGGATGCGGGTGGCGCAGGACCGGTCACTTTGGAACTCTTTGGGGGAAGCCTATGTCCAGCAGTGGACGTCTTTTGGCTGATATGATGATGATGATGATGGTTATAGACGTACCTCGGGTTTGATTTAGCAACTAACCTGAGACGCAAGCGTGATCCCGCAAGAAGTCGTACTTAAACTTCTGGATCTGCCGCGCCCTCTGGTTGTCTATCGAACCTTCCAACGTCTGGAACATCAGCGCTCCTGGAATAAAAATGATCAATTAATAATTAACGAACTGTTACCATTGCGTTAGGTATTTAGTTAGAGCAAGTTATGTTTGACTGTAATTGGGTTAATACTCCAGTAAGACATAGTATATGAATGTTGTTTATCTATTACATACTTATATAAAATTGGACCGTTACTTATAGAGTGACAGACAACGCACAGCCTAAAGATAAAAGCATGGAATTTGGAACACATATTCTTCAAGTTACGTAGAGGCGCACTAAGGAAGGATTTTTTGAAATTCAACCCCTAAGGGGGTGAAATTGGGGATAAACCGTTGTATGCAAAACCGTTATTTTTGAAGGTAGATCTATGAAATTCGAGATTTGGCTTTTCAATCAGAAATTAAAATAGGTTTCCTTCGAGCATTATCGGGTATATTCGTGCTTTAAAGGGGTGAAAGTTTATATGAAAGTTTCGTTATTTTTGAAGGCAGATCTATGCCATTTGAGATTTGGCTTTATGGTCACAAATGAAAAAAGGTTACCTTGAAGCATTTTTAGAAACTCGTAATTTAAAGGGGTGAAATAGGGGGTGAAAGTTTATATGAAAGTTTAGTTATTTTTGGACTTGGAAGCTGTCCACGATTTTGATTACAAAGTTATAATGACATCTAACTAAGTAATCTTCATTAATCAAGCATCTTGAGTAAATCAATCCTTAGCAGCATATATAATACCACGAAATCATTTCGAGTTTGCTCATCAACACTAATCTGAAACTACTGAACCAAGAGTCTTGAAATGTGTAAGGTAGGTTACTTATTCAAGGTAGGCTAGCAGTAAGTTAGGGTTTTACAAAAGTGGGTTTTCCTTTAAGTGGGTTTAAAAAAGGTATAAATGTTTGTTTGGAAAACAAGTCAAGTGTGGACCGTAGTTCATGTGGTGACGTGGAAAGGTGCATCTATGTGGCCTGGCGAATTACAAACTGAAGTCTAGAGAGCTTAAGGCGAGGCCGGTTCACGATCTGACGAATAGATTAATTTTTGAGCCTGTGAAGAAATAATGAAGAATTCTATAACAGATAAATTACTGTAGACTAAAAAAGAAACAAAGAAGTTTTATAACCGAACATAATACAAAATAACGGCTTGGTAACTCTGTTAAAAATTCTTGAATATCAACATAAAAACAAACTTAAATGTTCGAGATCACGTAATTTTCAACGACAATCTTTGTTTTTTTTTATAAAAAGGATAGCTTTTTTATTATTCTAGTTTAATAACCGGACAGTTTTTAATAAATTATCCAGTATTCCAAAAATATATTAATATATACTAAAAAGTGATGTAAAACACTACCGAACACGCACTTCCATCTCGCTCACGCTTATGCTCAGTGAGAGAGAGAGAAGACCATGGACCTGCCTCGCCTTAAACCATTTTAATCTTTATAAGAAAACTTGCCTTAGTGAGAAAATTAACTTTGCTAATAACAGCAAAGTTAATTTTCTCACTAAGGCAAGTAATTGGCTCGCAACAAAACTAAGCTTTTCGTCAAATTATTTGATCAGCAAATCAGCATACAAGATTGAATTTTTTATACACTTGCTGCCCGCACGGCTTCACCCGCGTAGCCTATGTTGTTGCAGAAAGTTCATTCTATACGCATGTGAAATGATTTTTGAAACCGGTCCAACGGTTCCGGAGATTACCCATTATACACAAACTTACAAATCTCACAGACATTTCCTGTTTATAATATACCTATAGATGAAATCAGGCTTCATTTGCAAAGAATGTCCCAAACGATCAACCATGGAACCAATATTAGTCCGCCCTTTAAATTGTAGACCAGCTAAATAATTGATTGAACAGCAATATTTCATAAAAAACAATTTTTTTTTGATTAGCCGCCAGTAAAATAGATTCCGACTAAAAGTAAGCCATTTATTAGTCAGTAGGTATGTACATACAGAATCCAACTACCTGAAATAATGTAGGTTAGTACTGCGACCCTCACTAAACGGAACTGCTACAGAAAAGCAGGCTAGGTTATTAGAACTGCTGACCATTATTGAAAGTTTTTTGACCAGAAGTTGCTTATCAGTTCATCAATCAGTCAATATAATGTATTATCTAATACCGACAAATTGGGATGGAATGGAAAGTTTTGCGTCTTTTGGTATAAGATAACGGGTTGCCCATACCAACGTGTGCTACTCAACGGATTTTGATAAAAAAAGCAAATCCTGAAAGTTATAATGTTTCCATGAGCATACATTTAGACCACTGATCAGGATTTGAAATAAAATTGGTATGGATATATTTTAAAACACTAGGAAGGACATAGGTTAGCTATTGTCTCAGAAATAATCTCTTAAAGGGGTCATAAGGTGGGGGGGGGGGGACTTTGTACGGGGGAGCGATGTTTACGCATACACCTGAAATACTTTAATAGCAATTATCAAAGTCAAAGTCAAAATTATTTATTATTTCATAGAATATGGTAATTAAAATTTTGATGTTAAAGGATATTACATGTACAACATATTCTGCCCACACAGGCGTAGAAATAGAAATAGAGCTGGTAAATAAAGTTACATGTCAAATAATTAATATAAATCATAATTTAGCAAATACAGTCAAAATAAAATAAAGGAAATAAAAGATGCAGGTAAATTCAGATTCATAAAATTGTAAAAGATAAAGTCAATACATAATGCAAGTTTGAGTGAGGATGTCAAATTTCATTACTATTTAAATATTAGTCAACTGTGTAAAAGCATTTATCCAACATCCATTTTGTGATCCTCCTTTTAAATATTGATGGTAGCATTTCCTTAAATGTAGATGGTAACTTATTTTACGTCATACCTGGCCATAAAGTAGGAATTACCGCACGCTACGCGTGCGTAAAACCCCACTTCCTGGCCAGATAGAGACGTAAAATGTTGTACTCACCACGGGCGGTAATAAAGAAAGCCTCAGAGCGCATATTTATCGCCCTTGCCTTCGGCTCGGGCGTCAAATACCTGCGATCTGAGACATTCTTTGTTTAACCGCCCTGGGTAAGTAATGTACTAATAAATGAGGATGCACATGCAGAACAAACCTCTTACAATAGTTGAATCGATACAACGGTGAGTATCCTCTAAGGCGATTAACGAGATCCATGCGGACGAAGTCGCGGGCTAAAGCTAGTGTTTTATAGTAGTGTACCTGCTGGCAAACTTTAATAAATCTATACATATAATAAAGCTGAAGAGGGTCGAAAGTCTGTACATGGAAGATATTCGAAAAAAAATTGGCTAGGGATACTTAGAATCGATAACAGAACACGTTCCAACAGTTTTTAGAATTTTTGTCTGTTTATCTGTTTGTCTGTTTATCTGTTTATCTGTTTATCTGTTTGTCTGTTTATGTGACCGCGCATCACGTGAAAACGGCTGAACCGATTAAGATCAAATTTGGCATAGAGATAGTTTGTGTCCTGGGGAAGGACTTAGGGTAGTTTTTATCCTGGAAATCAACCACTAAGGGGATGAAATGGGAGGTGGAAATTTGTATGGAGCTACTTAAACCACTACACCGATTTAGATGAAATTTGGTATATGATTAGTTTGAGTCCCGGAAAAGGTTAAAGAATAGGTTTCATCCCGAAAGTCTTCCCTTTAGGGGGTAAAATGGGGGGGTGAAAATTTGGATGTAACCCATTTTGATGAAATTTGGTTAAGAGGTAGTTTAAGTTCTGGGGAAGGACATTGGATGGTTTTTATTCCGGAAATCTTTCCCTGAGGGGGTGAAATGGGGGGTGAAATTTTGGATGGACTCCGTTTAGATCAAATTTGGTATAAATATAGTTTGAGTCCCGGAGGATGACAATGGATAGTTTGAATCCCGAAAATCATCCCCCAAGGGGATGAAATAGGGATGAAAATGTGGATTAATCCCATTTAGTTCAAATTTGTTAAAGAGATAGAAGGAGTCCTAGGGAAGGACAATGCATAGTTTTTATCCTAAATCATCTCCTGAGGGGGTGAAATGAGGGGTGAAAATTTGGATAGAACCGATTTTGATGAAATTTGGTATGGAGATAGTTCAGAGTCCTGGGGAAGGACTGAACATAATTTAAGTCCAGAAATCATCTCCTAAGGGGGTGAAATGGGGTATGAAAATTTGGATGGAACCCATTTACGGTATAGCGAGTTGGAGTCTTGGGGAAGGACATAGGATAGTTTACTCCTGAAAATCATCCCATAAGGGGGTGTAATTGGGGGTGAAAATTTGTTTGTAACCCATTTTGATGAAATTTGGTTGAAAGATAGTTTGAGTCCCGGAATATGACAACGGATAGTTTTAATCCCAAAAATCATCCTCTCAGGGATAAAATAGGGGGTGAAAATTTGGATAAAACCCATTTAGATGAAATTTGGTAAATAGATAGAAGGAGTCCTAGGGAAGGACAATGCATAGTTTTTATCCCGAAAAATCATTTCCTGAGGTGGTGAAATGAGGGTTGAAGATTTGGATAGAACCCATTTAGATGAAATTTGGTATAGATAGAGGTAGAGTCCTAGGAAAGAACATAGATTTTTTTTAATCCGGAACACATAAAAGGAGGAAATCATCCCCTAAGGGGGTAAGAAATGGTGGATGATCATTTGGATTGAACCCATTTACGGTATAGCGATAGATAAGGAAGGACATAGGATAGTTTTATCCCGAAAATCATCCCCTAAGGGGGTGTAATTGGAGGTGGAAATTTGATTGTGACACATTTTGATAAAATTTGGTTGAACGATAGTTTGAGTCCTGGAAAAGGACATATAATAGTTTCTATTCCAGAAATCATCCCCTAAGGGGGTCAATTGGGGGTGAACATTTGGATGGAACCCATTTACGGTATAGCGGTAGTTGGGAGTCCTGGGGAATAGGAACATTAACATTACATAAGTAAATTGACGTTCCAAGGGTAAAGGTACCTTATGGCGGACTTAGTTTTGAAGATGTTTTCTAAAACGGGGTAAAAAAGATGTTTGATTATGGCTATTTTGAAAACTATTAGATGTAACGTATAAAATGTTTAAATTACAAGTCAGTTAATTTAATGCTACGGTTTAGTAGAAAAGATCCTTACGGCCGTGTGATATGAAAATATGCAAAATAATACTGAAAAAAGCCTACATGCATCGATACCCTTTCCTTCATACAATTCATACTAATATTACAAATGAGAAAGTAACTTTATCTGTCTGTTACCTTTTCATGCTTAAACCGCTGAACCGATTGAGATGAAATTTGGTCAAATTCACTGCCGAGAACCCCTATGCGCTACGCTCTTAGCCGAACCTGTGGTTTTAAGGTGGTCGCTAGGTTACTTGTGGAACCAGCTATGTACAGAGAGTTGTCGTTGTCAGGTGACAATTTTCAAGTTGGTGAAATAGGGGCCTGGTAGTGAAAGTGACTAGTGCACTTGTCTTCTTAGTCTATCTATATTAGTCACTAGTCCATTGTTTGATTGCTGCGCGCAAACAGCAACGAAAGTGAGTATACCTTAGCTTTGCTCTTACATTCCCTAAGGCGCTTTAGTACATTTTATTGCACAAAAAAAAACAAGTACGTAGCAGAACAAAAAAAAATATTTGTATAAAAGAGAACTTATCCCTTTAAGGGAGCTCTTCCAGCTAACTTTTAACTTTGGAGCGTGCAGCATGAAGGACTGACTGACTCGTTAGTACAGTCCTAGTTTAGCACTATCAAAGATAGCAGTACCTCTAAAGAGTGAGATTCTGAACTCCAAACTCCTACTCTCTTACAAAGGAACTGTATAGGTAAAAAACTTAAAGCCCCCGTAATACCTGCGGATACCTAAGTAAGAGGTATAATTAATAAAACACGTACTTAAAAACTTCGTGGGTTCCAGGATTTACTTTGTTAAGCTTAACACAGATTTTTAACAGTAGGCTTACGTGACTAAAACCCAATGCCCAATTGCATAAGAACTATTCTCAATACAATGGCGATTGTTGGATTTTGTTTCTAATTTGTCAGTTTTACATTTTTGCTTGTAGGAAGAAACAAAGCTCATTTTAACTAATAGACACAAACTGAACTTTATGAATAAGGGAGCAAAACATTAAGCACTTTTAAAACTAAAGAACACCAAATACACTGTTCACAGTCACTGAAAGGATATTTAAAAATCCTCGTTGTGGCCAAAATCCCTCATTGAGGAAATAGAAAAAGAGTTTTAATTTTCTTTTAATTCAATTCAATAAATACATGTATATTTCAAATTACTACACGATCTGACTGTTAGACGTCGTACTGTTTTTAATGTTGGAAGTGTCTACAAACTTTGCAGAGCAGGTGTTCCAGGTATTGGGTAACTTTTGGGTCTCTCTTGTTCTTTCCGTACCTATTTATAAATTAACTTAAGACTTGTTGAAGAACATAAAATGTAGGACATAGCGATAGTGTAACACGTACAAACATTGTAGGCGGGTATCTATGTTTACCTCAATAAACATGCCGTTATTTTTGAATTTTTAACCCCCGACGCAAAAAGAGGGGTGTTATAAGTTTGACGTGTCTGTGTGTCTGTCTGTGGCATCGTAGCCGCTAAACGAATGGACCGATTTTAATGCGGTTTTTTTTGTCCGAAAGCTGACGTGATCGAAATGGTGGTTAGCTACGTTTCAACAAAATCGGTTTAGCCGTTTTTGAGATATTGAACTTTGAAATGAAAATGTCAGGGGTTTTCCGAATTTTCAAAGTTGTTCATTATTCAGTTATAGACTGAATGTACCTATGCAATAAAGTAGGTAAGAAAAAAGAATTGATCATTTACATATGTTTATTTCATGAATGGAGTTTCCTATAAATACTATCTGAAAGTATGCAGTACGTACCTACCTGCTAATAATCTCTAAAAAAATGATTGGAATCACGGAGCAATAATAATCAGATTTTAACATTGCGTTATTTTTTGCAAATAGAATCCCCAGTCCAATCTCGTCGCTAAAGGGAGTGATCCATTTTCGAGCAAACCGCCGATACGCCAAGAAGCCTGCAACTTGCGAGTCAAAAGTTTTATCGATACTTATACGTTTTCGAACAGGTTTGCGTTTAGTTTCAATTTGTATCTTTATGTCTTTTATTATTTATTATTTGTGTCTTTGTGCATACTTGAAATGACTGAGAGTCGCCTGTTTTGCTCGCCAATGGATCACTACAAGAGTCGGCGAGCCAAGGGGCTAAAGATTTATACCGTTGGCTCGCCGGCTCGCAAATTGATCAACCCCTTCAAAAAACTGTGAAGTTTCGCTGGTTGGGACGTTTTGTAATAATTCTAACTTGAAATTCTAACTGGGAGGTTTTGGAAAAAAACCCAAACTTTAATGCGAGTAAATGAGAACACTCCAGCACAGTTTGTCCTTTTAAGTTAGGACTAGCAGCCCAGTGCCCGCGCGTTCACCCGCGTATTAAAAATAACCCAGGCGGAACTGTGCAATAAAATATAGCCTATGTTCATCCTGGAAGTCTATTCTAGCCGACTTGTTCAATCTAGATAACAACGTAACCCAATGGATCCAGCAATTGGGTGTACTGCTCTAATTTGCATGCATTTTTTAACTAAGAACGATTTTAATTTTTAATTTAGCCATACGAATAAATAAATAAAATTCTATAAACAGGTGAATATTTTATTAAATCGGTTACCTGGGTCCGGAGATTACCCGCCTACATATAACTTATTGTGCGAAAATAGCACATTTTTTTTACTTTATAATATTAGTAAAGATAACGATAAAATACCCATGATCCCCTGATCGACAAGCAGAACTAAACTTGACCCAGAATTGTCACTGGCAGCTGAGTATTGTCACGCATGAACTAAGGGCCTGGTATTTTTACCTACAAATACCAATATTAGTAGGTAAATACCAGGCCCTTAGTTCATGCGTGACCTGAAATTCGGAAAAAATATAGTTCCGGTCAAATGACTGTTTGGAATAATGTAGTGTACCCAACTACATTATTCCAAACAGTCATTTGACCGAAACTATATTTTTTCCGAATTTCATAATTTCGAACACCATGTTCCACTGAAGGAATTTGTGATTTTTTGGGATATAATACCAACTCCTATTTTATTTTTATAGGTATTGCATTAGTTCAGTCTACGTCCAAGTTTGCGTTTAGTAGGCTAGTCCGTAGGGGTTCAAAGCCCCCCCGTGCCCCCTCATTGAACTGCAATGCTGATGCGTAGCACGAGAAACCCGCCAGCTCTTCGATTACCAGTTATGATGATACTAATGCTGAAATAACTCTCGATTCTGTAAATTCCTACAATTGAGGAGCTAAAACCTATAGTTAAATTCAAAATGGAAAGCAGGAGTGAAAAACCACTGTTTTGAAATAACTTACAAAGTTGAGAAAAGTCTAGTTTTCGACCATGATTTTCTACTATGTCGCTGAACCGAATTGTTATGTATTGGTACTCATTAGAAGCATACTTTTATATTCTTTAATTTCCTGATGAGTAACTTTTCGCTAGGATGCACCGTATAGAAGCTACGAGAGTGAGACACCAAAAAAAGTCCCAAAGTTTCGAGGATTTGTGGCTGTCAACGATATAAAAAAAAAAAAACTTCTACACCACCTTTTGCAACAAAGAATTACTCTACGGACTGGCCTATAGCGGAAAATGGCGTTCGAAATTTTGAAATTTCGAAATAATGATGGTTTTGGACAAATAGCTGTGGGGATTTTTTCTGTGTTCCTTATTGATACCTTATTGATGGAACTATTTGTTTATAATTTATTTTAATATTATAAAAACGTCTACTAAAGATTTACTGTTCATTGAATACCTTTTTAGTAATAATTAAGTTAACACGAAGTTGGTCAAACCAATAATCTCATCAACGAAACATTTTGTTATTTGTTATTTTGTTACCTAAGTAACACAATAAGTCTTTCTCCAACCTATCCCACTGAAGTACCGTTTCCTTATCACCCTAACAAATTAAATTCATTACTCGCCATTGCCAGTCAGGCGATAGAAACTTTCCAGAAAAATATCCTTAATATTCAAGTAAAAGAAATCCTCTAAATTGGACGGAAAATCCTCCTAAATTAAGCGGGAATTAGCGCTAAACATGGATAAACCTTGGAACGGAATTCTTTTTGATATTATTAAAGGAATTTCTGGAAGAAACTAAGTACCTATTAATAGTTTATAATTAGTGTTGACGACGGCCTCTTTACTGTGTTACTTGTCATTTTTATTATTTTTCTATCCGTCTTGTGATTTTAGCTGTCATGTAAAAAGTCTAGTAAAAATCTGCACGTTAAAATAAGCTACGAGTTTTTTCCTAATATTTAAGGTGTACAGCGTTAACAAAGTGGTCTTCGAGCCGTTTCTAGGGTTAATTTGAGCCGCACATTGTGTACACCGCGAAATGATTCGCACCCCGAGTAAAGAAAAAACACGTAGTGCTACTCGCGCAAAACGCGAGGCAGAAATAAAAGTGTCGACGCCTGCGAAGGCACCCGGCTCTTCACCAGCATCACTGACACGACATGCCGCAGACACGACGTTCGTGGCTGGCAGCAGCCGTATGGAAATTAAGGCGCCGTCGTTGAGGGACGACGGTGTGCTGCACCCGCTGTCACCGCACAATAAGGTACCGTCTGCATCCACATCCATGTCGACTAGAAAAAAGAAGCTGGAACTAGAGGCCAAAAAACAATTGGCACTAATGGAATTGGAGGCCGAAGAACGTAAGACGCTTTTGGAGTTGAGAAAACAGAAATTATTAATCGACATACAATTGAAGGCTGATTTAGCCGACCTCGAAGAGGAGAAATACAGTTCACACATTAGTAATGCTAGCACGCGTCACGATATTGAACATTGGATGGAACACAGTGAGCACGAACTTAAGAAAGCGCAGCCCGCCCCCGAGGATGGTTTGAATATCGGCGAGTTGCACCAGTCGGCGCCACCTGCCGTCGGCTCTTCCGATGAAATTGTTAAGATGCTCGCTGCGGCAGTTAAAAACTTGACTGTTGCCTCCACACGCAGTAAGTGTGATGCTAATGTATTGAGTCGTATGTGTACGCCACGAGATCTACCTGAATACTCCGGTGATCCACTAGAGTGGTTACAATTTAAGCAAGCGTACGAAGAATCGACCGACGTGTGTAAATTTAGCCCTAAAGAGAATCTATGGAGATTACGCAAGTGCCTGCGCGGACAGGCTAAAGAAACCGTCTCAGCCTTGCTCATGAGTGCCGCCTCACCTGACCGCATTATGGCCACATTGGAACTACGTCATGGTGACCCAGAGTTTATAGTAAGCAGGCTTATACAGGATGTAAAGAAACTTGCGCCCATATCCAACGAGTACCAGAGAGATATTATTAACTTCTCTATCAAAGTTCAAAACTTCGTGGAATCTGTGAAGGCGGTTGGACGCGAGGAGTACGTACAAGGATTAAGTATTGTTCCTTTACTCATATCGAAGCTGCCGACTGTACTCGTTTCTAAGTGGTCGGACTATAGCTATCCGCTCATCAAAGCTGGAACAAAGACCCGTCTGAGCATTATGTCGGACTTTCTCAATGCGGAAGCTGTGAAGATAGCCACCACCGCTAACGTTCATCTGCAAAGTTATCGCACAGATCAGAGTAAACACAAACAATACGATAGCTTCTCTCGCCCGCAACCTGTGTTATTGCAAACTGAGCAACGCAGCGATAATGATAAGCGTGATAAGTGCCTCTTTTGCCGTACACAACAAAGTCATGACCTACCGGATTGTAAGAAGTTCAAACGCGCTTTGCGCAAAGACAGATGGCGCTACGTGAAAAGGCACGGACTTTGCTTCAAATGTCTATTGCACCGTCACGACCGTGAGACATGTACTGCGCCTGCGTGCGACAAAGAAGGATGTGAAGGCGCGCACCACCAGCTGCTGCACTACACTGCTGCTGTCAACGGCAGCGCTCGCCGGTCGGACGACGTGACCGCCAGCGCCCTACTGCTGCCAGAGCCTGCACCATCACCAGCCACGGAGCCTGCACCATCGAGTTCTTCAGCACAGGCACCGAGCGTGACGGGAGCAACGTGTTTCATAGATAACGACAAACGCGTACTACTGAAAGTGGTTGCTATCAAGATTCACGGCCCGAACGGCGTGTTTGATACGACCGCAATCTTGGACGATGGCTCGTCAGTGTCACTCCTGAGCGCCGGACTAGCGGCGCGAGCCGGCCTGCAGGGCCGCAGCGAGACCATGCGCGTGAGCGGCGCGTGGAACAATAACGTACTTGTGTGTGAATCAACTGTAATGACTGTAAATATTTCTAGCGTTGCTGACGGTACTATGCACTCTCTGACTGTACGCAGTGTAAAACAATTAGATTTACCTGTACAAAATGTAGCTTTAGTAGACTGCGATAGGTATGAGCATTTAAAAGCGCTTAAATCAGTACTGCATACTAACTCATGTTGTAAACCTGAGTTGCTTATAGGTCAGGACAATTATAATTTGTTGTTGCCTTTAGAGTTATGTATAGGTCGATACAATGAGCCGTCGGCTACACGAACCCCCTTAGGTTGGTGTGTACACGGGGCGGTACAGGTGGCACGCGCGTCGCGGGCCGCGCGCTCGGCGCACGCCACGCTCAACCTTTGCGTGATTCCTGAGGAAGACGCCGTCGCGCACGCGCTGCGCGAGCTACATGAAGAGGTGCGCCGGTCGTTTGCAATCGACGCTTTGGGTATTTCAGGTAAGCCTAGGGAGAACGCTAATGATGTGAAAGCGCAAGAGATGCTAGAGAAGTCCGCCGTACTTGACAACGGCAGATGGACTGTGGGTCTGCCTTGGAAAGATCCGCACTGTAGTTTGCCCGATAGTTTTCCTAGCGCATTCAAAAGGCTACAGGGTGTAGAGAAAAAGATGCTAGCCGATAAAGCTTACGCACACAGGTACGAGGAACGTGTCCACCATTTGTTTGAGAACGATTTTGCTCGGCAAATGGCCGACACGTCACTCACGCCGAACACTTGGTACTTACCTCATTTTGGAGTTGACAATCCGAATAAGAAGAAGCTTCGTTTGGTTTATGACGCAGCTGCAAGAAGTCAAGGCAAATCCTTAAACGATTTTCTTCTCACAGGCCCGGACTTACTTGCTTCCTTGTTCGGCATTATGGTTCGTTTTCGAGAGGACAGGATAGCAGTAACCGGTGACATAAAGGATATGTTTTTGAGAATTAAAATTAATTCTGTAGATCAGAATGCCCTCAGATTCCTGTGGAGAGGCAGCGACCCCACAGGCCCAGTGAAGACGTACGCAATGACGTCACTGATTTTTGGTGCTAACTGCTCGCCCTTTATAGCGCAATACATAAAGAACAAGAATGCAAGCCGGTTTGAGTCAAAGCTTCCAGCTGCTGTCGCCGCTATACATCACCAGCACTATATGGATGACTATATCGATAGTCTGCCGGACGAGCCTAACGCCATCACTATGGTCAAGAATATTCGAGATATTCACAGCGCGGGAGGTTTCGAGATCCGCAACTGGACGTGTAATAGCGCTACTGTACTCGACACTATTCCTAAAGATATTTTAGGTACTACAGCTGTGACATTTGGACTTGATGAACATGACGAAGGCGAGCGCACGCTCGGACTAATTTGGTACCCCCGCTAAAGATGAACTAGGGTTCGATGTGTCATTTAAGCGTATCCCTGAAAGTGTGATTAAAGGCGAACAAAGACCCACGAAACGAATTATGTTACGTGTCATAATGTCCATTTTTGACGTCTTCGGGTTCTTGACACCTTTCACTACGCAAGGCAAAATCATGCTTCAGGACACTTGGCGCCTACTTATTGGTTGGGACGATATTATTCCAGACGAATTGTATAAAAAATGGTGTAGTTGGCTAGAACTACTGAAAGTTATTGGAGAAATTCGCCTCCCGAGATGGTACCAATCTTGCGCTGCCAGCTGTAATGTGTTGGAAGATGAACAGACTGCCAGTGTCGGAAGCCCTTCCACAAGTGTTGCGACCAAGCAAAGTTACGGCGATTTGGAATTGCATTTATTTAGCGATGCTTCGCTCAAAGCAATGAACGCAGTCGCATACTGGCGCTGGAAGAGCAACGGTCAGATATTTGTCGCATTTGTTGCCAGCAAGTCCCGAGTGTCGTCAGTGAAACCTCAAACCGTGCCACGTTTGGAACTTCAGGCTGCACTCCTAGCAGCACGGCTCGCGGAAACGATAGCAAAGACGCATCGTTTACACGTCACTCGGCGATACTTTTGGTGCGATTCCAGCACGGTACTACACTGGATATACAACAATACGCGTCAGTACAAGACTTTCGAGGCTAACAGGTTAGGTGAAATAGATGACCTCACAAAAGCCTCTGAGTGGAGATATGTGCCCACTGGACTAAACGTCGCAGACATTGCTACTAGAGACACGTTCGATTACCACTCATTTCTCAACGAATGGTTCAAAGGGCCTACTTTTTTAAATGAACAAGAGAGCTACTGGCCAGTGAACGTAATAGAACCTGAGAATAGGGATAGTTTTGAAGCTTGCGTGACCGTTGTACAAAATTCACCTGCACGCTTACCCGTTCCTGACCCTGAGCGCTTCTCTTCGTGGCTACGGTTTGTTCGATCTGCTGCTTCTGTTTTGAAGTTCACAAATAAGTGTAGAGGTCTTACGACTCTCGACGACTACACTCTGATGGAGCAAGCAAAGAGATTGGTTCTGCGGCAAGCTCAAGAGGATTCGTTTGCCAGCGATTTGGACGCAATAAAGAAGGGCAAAGACTTGCCACGCGATAGCAGATTGATCAATCTCTCACCTTACTTGGATGAGAATGGTCTTTTTCGCATGAGTGGTCGCATAGATGCTGTTTGCGACGTAGCCCAGGAAGCGAAAAGACCAATAATACTGGACGGACGACATCCTACTACCCGACTTTTGGTCAAGCACTATCATGTAAAGGCTGCGCACGGACACCAAGAAGCAGTAGTGAACGACTTGAAACAGATGTATTGGATAATTCAGTTGCGTCCTACTGTCAAGACTGTTGTGTCCCGTTGCATGTTCTGCAGGTTAAGAAAGGCTACCCCACAGGTGCCTCGGATGGGTGACTTGCCTCAGGCACGCATGGCGCATCATCAGCGCGCCTTTACCTTCTGCGGAATTGATCTGTTCGGACCTTTGGAAGTCACGGTAGGCAGGCACCGAGAGAAACGTTATGGCGTTTTGTTCACCTGCCTCACTGTTCGCGCGGTTCACATTGAAATCGTGCACTCACTTACCACCGACTCCTTGATCATGGCGCTGCGCAGAATGGCGTCTCGACGTGGTTGGCCGGCGCATATTTACTCAGATAACGGCACCAACCTTCGGGGCGCAGACGTAGAACTGCGAAGATCTGTAGAGGAGCTCGACGAAGAATCTCTAAGAATGGAGGCCGTTAATAATCAAGCTCACTGGACCTTCATTCCCCCCGTAAGTCCCCATTGGGGTGGGGCGTGGGAGCGCTTAATACGGGCTGTCAAGAGATCACTCCATGTCATTTTGAAGGAAAGAGCGCCCCGCGATGAAACCTTGAGTACTCTTCTAGCGGAAGTTGAAGGTATTATGAATGGTCGACCCTTGACACATGTCTCTGTAGAGCCGGGCTCTACTGAAGCGCTTACGCCCAACCATTTCCTTATAGGCTCTTCATCCAAATTACCACTGAATGGAGTTTTTGACGATTCGGATCTAGCCTTAAGGAAGCAGTGGCGCATCGCTCAGCGGTTGGCAGACATGTACTGGCAACGTTGGCTAAAGGAGTTCCTTCCCCAACTGTTACCCAGAAAGAAGTGGCAGCAAGAGAAGAGGCCTCTGAATGTCGGTGACCTCGTACTCGTCGTTGATCCTGACTCCCCTCGAAACGTATGGCCACGGGGCTTAGTTAAGAGTGTAGTGCCTGGCAAGGACGGTCGCATCAGAGTGGTTGAAGTAACCACCGCTACCGGCGTGCTGCGCCGATCCGTAGCGCGCGTTGCACCTGTCCCATTAGCTGATTAAGTGCTAGTTTCGCACTAGGGTGGGGAGTGTTGACGACGGCCTCTTTACTGTGTTACTTGTCATTTTTATTATTTTTCTATCCGTCTTGTGATTTTAGCTGTCATGTAAAAAGTCTAGTAAAAATCTGCACGTTAAAATAAGCTACGAGTTTTTTCCTAATATTTAAGGTGTACAGCGTTAACAATTAGTTTATAATTAGTTTATAATTATTTGCTTGTTAGTTTATTTTTATGTATGATGTTGTTTTCTCGTTTTTATAAATAAATATTTTCTCCACATTATGATTATTGTCCACGACTGTATAAATGAATAAGTATCAATTGTAAATAGTTTTATCAGTTGATATGATGACCTGGTAAAGGTGCGGGATGGGTGCGGGTGGCGCAGGACCGGTCATATTGGCAGTCTTTGGCTATGTCCAGCAGTGGACTTTCAGCTGATATGATGACGTGTCACTTACCGAATGTTAGATATAAGGCCATTGTGACCATCAGTCCTAAGGCACGGATCCAAGGCTTCCCGCGCGCGTCCGTTAAACACCCTGGCATCACTAATCGCATGTTTACACCTGTAACAAAGATAATGACACATTTATTTATTTGCAACAGAAAACGTACTTATTCACACTTACTTAGGTGATTTACTGTCATTCGGCACAAATGAAAATTCGTCAACACGAAATGAACATTTTGAAATTCAACCAAAAGTAATACCATCAAATGTGACTTATAGTTAAAATTAAACTGTGTCTATATTTTTTTATGATCAATTTTTTTGTGGTTAATAATGATATAATGAATCTAGCCCAAATGGAATTTTGTCCACTATGAAAAAGGTTCATATTCAAATAATACATCAAATATCAATAAAACGAGTGGCTCTGTGAGTTATAGAAATCGCGAGCCATTTTTATTAAATGTTTTTTTCTAAAAAGTCAATCGCCAAAGAAGTAATTTTATATTTATTAAACCTGCTCACGAAATTTCATGCGAGTCGGTTACCTGTAGAGAAGAACAGCCGGACATATGGACAGACCAACTGTCCATATGTCCGGCTGTTCTTATACGAAAGAATTTGACGGGGAACTTCGAACGATTCGCTCATTCGTTAAAAAAAAAAAATTATTGCATTTTTATGCTGTCAAATAACAGTTCTGTAAAGCAAATCGACGCCATCTGGCCAATGCCCAGTATCCTTCATACTCAGAGCATAGAATACTAGAGAGAGGACAAGCCGCCGGCGGCCGTGTCGCAGCTGTATGCTCAATGGGCATACACTGCCATACTGTGCACGCGTGCTGATCGCAGAGAATATTACGTTTTTTCCCAAAATGCCTGATATGATGCGCGTTTATTGTCAAATAAGCGTGTAGGTATACAAGAGTGTGTGTTTTAGATGTGTGCGTGCTTAGTCTTGTCAATTACTTGGGCGTTGTGTGGGTTAAAGTACTTGCGAGAGGCTCACTCTATACACATCGGCCGCCATGTCCGATCTCCTTATATTCATACATCTGTGCCTTCATATATACCACGTATACTTGGTCAGTCGGAGAAGCCGGGATTCATACCCATCGACACAGCAATCACAGAAAGGCTTTTATACTGTGCCGTGGCCACAAAATTGAAACACATTTGAGATGTGACCGTATTGCAAATGTGTTTTAATTTTGAGATGCCGTATTGCAGACACTAGGCGATATACTATCTGTCTTTTTCTAAGCATTCTAATTAGAAAGAGACGGATACTCTATCTCGCCGCGACACATCTCGCGGGAAGCCCTTGGATAGCCGTGCTGACGTGGTCCCGATTGTGAATCTAAGCTTACTAATTGTATTGCCTTGATCACACGTACCGATCAAACGGGCGAGACAGTACTCTCGGCCGAGTACTCGGTGCGTATAACATTTTACGCACCGAGTACGAGAACGCACGAGAACTGTTTATACGCACCGAGTACTCGGCCGAGAGCACTGTCTCGCCCGTTTGCTCGGTACGTGTGACCAAGGCATATGAACCTAATATACATGGTGTAAGTATTATTCAAACGGGGCAGTGAGAGAAAATCCGAAACTAAAAGAGTTACGGAAATTTGTTCTTAGGAGTCACGAGACCGATTTTAGACAAAATAAAAACTGCATTCAAAGATTAGTATTATTCAAACGGGGCAGTGAGAGAAAATCCGAAACTAAAAGAGATACGGAAATTTGCTCTTAGGAGTCACGAGACCGATTTTAGACAAAATAAAAACTGCATTCAAAGATTTTCAAAAAAGCCTCAGGCCGGGGATTGAACCCGGTCAAATCTGTGCAAAAATCTGAGTTGTTTTTTTGTGTAATCTAATAGTACTTACTGGATGTATGTAAGGAACAATTTTATTGTTGCTATGGAACCCTGTATCTACATCTACAATCTGTCTAATAATAATCAAAATGTCTAATTTGATACTTTAATGTAAGTATGTCTACGACAACGCGACAGGCGACAGCGGTCGGTGTGCGGGGGCGCAGGGCGCGGGATCCCTTCCACCGACGACTAGCTCAGACGGTGGCGATCACAACGCTCGCGTCTTATATTTCTACATACATAATTTTTCCTACATAAACGTAGAAGTTTAAAACATAGTTTTTTATACAGTTGCTCAAAAAGTGGTACTTTTTGTAGCTACAAATGGTGCGCAAAGTTGTATTTTGCGCACTAGTGCTTTTTACTTTTCCACGTGTATCGAACGACGTTTTTTAATACAGTTGCGAAAAAATAAGAAAAACAACAAGTAAGGAAATTGAAACTTTTATATTATTAATTCTGTAACATCATTGTATTACAGTTGAAAAATAATGAAGTTGTTCGAAAAAAAATTTTTTTTAATAATGTTCTTATCTGTTGTTTTTCTTATTTTTTCGCAACTGTATCAAAAAACGTCGTTCGATACACGTACGGAAATGTCATTCTTCACTCGTCCCGAGTCTTACCACTCGCCTACGGCTCGTGGCAAGATATCTCGGCCCTCGTGAAGTAATGACATACTTTCCGCACTAGCATCGAAATGTACTATTTCTTTAGCCCTTAATAGCGCGCATACATACGGAAATGGATCTCCCTACAAACATTACCTACAGTGAGTATAAGTATGGGAATGATATTATACAATTAATACTTACAATTACATGTCTTGACTGTCTTTGTCACTAAGTCACGAATAAAGTCCGCACTACAATTAACTATTACTACAAACTTACTCGATTTAATTATCAACACAAGGGCACAAGTGGCACAACCAAACGTGAGACAGTCCCAAGACGGCATGACCCGCTAATCCCGCTATGCTTGCATTCATCCATATGTGCGTCCTTGCCTTGATGCAATCGGGAACTAACTTCACTCAGCAGAAACACCCTGATTCTGTGACACTGACACCCATCACGTTAAGTTGAACCTTGAATACTGCTACTGCCGACATATATATGAAAGCACATGTTCGCACATCGCTGGTGGATTTCACCTTAACCATGTCACTTATACTATCATTACGAATGAATATCGCATAACTACACGACAAGTTTGTTTAGTAAATACTTACATTATAAACACTATTCCCAGTTCGGAGCCCCTAAATTTGAAAAAAAGCGGCCAAGTGCGAGTCGGACTCGCACATGAAGGGTTCCGTTAAATAACTTTACGATTTATGACGTATTAAAAAAAAACTACTTACCAGATCTCGTTCAAACTAATTTTCGGTGGAAGTTTGCATGATAATGTACATCATATATTTTTTTTAGTTTTATCATTCTCTTATTTTAGAAGTTACAGGGGGGGACACACACACATTTTACCACTTTGGAAATGTCTCTCGCGCAAACTATTCAGTTTAGAAAAAAATTATCTTAGAAACCTTAATATCATTTTTGAAGACCTATCCAATGATACCCCACACGTATAGGTTCGATGAAAAAAAAAATTTTGAGTTCAGTTTTGTGTATGGGGACCCCTAAAACTTAATGTTTTTTCAATTTTTGTGTAAAAATCTTAATGCGGTTCACAAAATACATCTACATACCAAGTTTCAACATTATAGCTCTTATGGTTTCGGAAAAAAATGGCTGTGACATACGGACGGACAGACAGACGGACATGACGAATCTATAAGGGTTCCGTTTTTTGCCATTTGGCTACGGAACCCTAAAAAGTACCTGACCGTCGACTTAAATCGATTACAATTTGTTGGAGGGCTTTAAAACTTGTGAAATCATCTGGCTGAATGGATTTATTCCGTTCTTTGAGTTGTTTTATAAACGTTTTTATTTACAGTCGAAATTGAATTGCAGTCTGGGTTTGTTAAGTTAACGGTCGCCAGGACAATCAACTCTCCATACAAACGTAGTTGGGTTCTCATTTTAAAACAACATGCTGAAATAACATGAAACTTTGTATCCACAATGGGATTCCCCATGAAGACAAGTTTCTTTTGCTAGAAAATAGAAGACAAATAATGGAGCGAGTATTAAGTTTTTCATACAAAGTATCTAAACGCTTATCTATTTAATTTTAAGTTTTTCCAAGATCGTGACACGGGTCCGAAATGCTGTCCAAGGAACTCGCAGCAGTCGACGCCAGGCGTCAGCCTCGTTATTCGTTAAATACAGGTTAAATTGCCGAATTATTTATTTTATTTATTTATTTATCCAAACAATTATTACACAGTATTAAAGTTACAGAACGAATGCACTGTGAATCTTAGAATTAACATTACCAGCATACTTATTATACTATTGAAGACTGACGGTCATCGGCCAAATCGAGTCTCGGCCCTCGGGTCGACTCGCCGGCGAAAAGCCTCCTATTATCGTGCCGATCCCACTGCGTAAGATACACACAAGTAACCTAAATGTTCTGTGCAAGTAAGACATCCAACATTGGCTACACAGTGTTTCCATCCATACTATATGAGGCTCTCACGTGGCGCGGTCACCCATCCGAAAACAAGCCAAAGTCAACATTGCTTAACCCCGGCTCCCCGTGACTACCTCGCTTTCGCTTCACTGAATAGGTATAATATGGTTTGTTTAGAAACGTAGCCCTACTGTACTATCTATGAATGACATACTAGCTTTTGCCTGCGACTTCGTCCGCGTAGAACTCGTTAATCGCCTTAGATGACGATTGTTATTCAATTCTTGCAGGCGTAGTCCATGCGTTCTGCCATTTCCCACACTTAAAGATGAAATTCCAGCTTAAAAAGTATCCTGTAGGTATCCTTCTTCAGGACCAACCGGACTCAACCGGTTCAACAGATTATGCGTGAAAAGGTAACAGACAGACTTAGGTACATTCACATTAATTTACTTTCGAATATTACTTCTGTAATATTGGTATTACAGTCAGCGTCAAAAGTAGCTACGCAAACGAACACCTCAAAAGTTTTTATTACAAGGGAATAAGAGCCTTTGACATCTCCGATTGCGTAGCTACTTTTGATGTTGACTGTACAAGGATGATGTAGAATCAGATGTCTGACTCGAAAATAGGTAAACCGAATCACGACTTTCACACTCTGCGTCAAGCTCGCTACTATTGCCAGTTTGTTTTCCGCGTCACACAATTTATGCTGAAGTTACAGTTAACATATTTAAAAGTTTTACAAGGGCGGCAAATTGTGCTCTTCGCTGATGGAAACTTGCAAAAATCAGTCTAAAAATTGTTTTCTTTTCGAAACGTATATATTATCAAGAAAGTGAACTATACGTTTTTTAGATTCAAGTAATTTTGACTCGTCTCCTGATATGATTAATTGTCGTTGAATCACGAAAAAAGCTTTTTTTACATTTTATAGCGAAGTTAATAAATAAATATCTAGCAAATAAATTTCTTTCTTTCTTTCTTTCTTTAATGTGCCAAAATTGAAAACATTCAATAGTTCCTATATCGGAACTCAACGTAAACCTCTAAACAATTTGTGTTATATATTGTATCATATTAACTACTTTTCTCGTTACACTTCGGTCCGCACTGTAAATATATTCACGCTAGTTAAAAGCAGTGTTAAATCCCCTGAATAATTACTAGTGTTGCCATTTTAACCCTTTAAATAAAGTATCGTTCCCAACGCTGCCTTTTAAATTATGACAGTAACAAAGTGGTAGGTATTCATAATTACCGACTTCTCGAAAGTACTGGTACTGCTACTGTATGACCTCCGCTTACGCGTAGATGTTACCATTGCTAGGTTCGCGTTATATTGGACTGTGGTGAGGTGAGTCAAAACAGGCTGGGAGTTGCATACCTAGACAGCTGTTATGAAGTCGACTGTACTTCACAAATCGGCTTACGTCCGTCAACGCTTGACTTATTGGAAGTACAGTCGGCTGGGAAAACGAAGAGTATTTTTAACTTTCTGGACTGAAACAGAAAAAAAATAGAGTTTTTGTTACTGTTTTGTAGTTGACGTTTTTTTTAGAGAAAAGCAGCCGAGTTGCTGACAACGTTATTAATATGCAAGGGTATTTAAACAATTTTAAACATGTTTCAATTCCTCGATATAAGATATAGATATATTTTGAGCACCGAGTGTTTAAAGAAAAACTTAAAATAAGATTTTATTATAACGTATATACCTACATATATATACGTTATAATAAAATCTCACTGATCCAATTTGGATATAGTTTCCTTCTCCGAAACGTTATCAACCGAAACGTTATGAATGACAACGTTATTAATATGCAAGGGTATTTAAACAATTTTAAACATGTTTCAATTCCTCGATATAAGATATAGATATATTTTGAGCACCGAGTGTTTAAAGAAAAACTTAAAATAAGATTTTATTATAACGTATATACCTACATATATATACGTTATAATAAAATCTCACTGATCCAATTTGGATATAGTTTCCTTCTCCGAAACGTTATCAACCGAAACGTTATGAATAGGAAGGAAATGTTGAAGCTGTTTTGATTTTTGCGCTTATTGTTAACAGATTTGTGTACTAGGCGTATGTTTGCGACTATGTAATTGGGCCGTTTTAAGCTTTCTTTAAAGTAACCTAGCACTTATAAAAATAAGAATATCAAAAAAAACAAAACGTACCGACACAGATATTGATGATAATAATATGATTTCAAAAAATCATAAATCTACGGTCAAAAACCTCGGAGGAAACAGGCGAGAACGTTTGTATGGATAAATGGCCAGTGGTCTTTCCTCTTAATAACAATCCACGAAAGTATACCGTTTCTGAAATAAATATGTTTTCTATGAAATGAAAAATCTGTGAAACATAAATTCGATGAAACAAGTGTCGGTAAAACAAGGTACTACCGATAGTTTGAAATAAGTTTGGAATGCGACATTTAACTCTCGAATCGAGCCTACTGAAGTGTTTCCCAGAAAGTTCGCAGCATTAGTCCCTCATTAAGCGTATTAACATTTAACCTTCCATTTGCATAACTTTTCTAAAACGTTCATCAACGCTGGGATTAGCTAAAATTAGATGAAGTTATCCCTTAATTGTTTTAGGGGCCGCTGATAAAAAGATTACCCTCAAAATGTTATTATTGAGATTATTATCGTAATTATCCTAATTTTACTTCACTGACGAATACTGTAATTGGTTGCAACATTAGTAGGTACATAAGGACTTAAATATTTCACTTCTATAAAAATATACATAATGAATATAATGATAGTTTAGTTTTAGTTTGGGCCAGAATCAACTTGCTGATGGAGTCATAAATCATTACGGACCTCTCGCTTACACCCTACAGAAATCGCAAGTGCGGACGAGATGTCCGCTGTACTGATTTATGACTCGATGTTCGGTTGGATTCTGGCCCAAATTAAAACAGAACTAAATATGTACTATTTATTTAATCGTATGGCAATTATTATTTTGGCCTTTGAGTTTGTCACTCTTTAGTACCACCCAGGGGACACGTGCAGGGTTGTGGTAGGTAAGCTCCTGCGGACGCGAGTGACAGTTTGTCAAGTGAGTGGGCAACTCGACTGTTAGAGGTTCTTAAGCCGCCCGAAGGCCTCTAACTCGGCTTACCGACTACTGTCATAGACAGCAACCGGGATCAACTGCTTAGCGTGCCTTCCAAAAGCACGGAAGCGCTCATTTATAGTAACCACTCAAACAGGCGGTCACCCATCCAAAGACTTGACCCCTGCCGTCTTTGCTTGACCTGTGTTATCGTTTCCGATACGCAGGCGCCGCCGGGCTATGAACGCTTCATCATATGTACTATGAATTTATTAAACTATCTTAATCTGAGTGTCAATGGTGAAATTAGAACTATTACTAGACATAAGTTATGAGGTCAATATTCCTGCGCTATTCCGCTGAAAAACGTGCAGGTCCATTAGAGATGATGAAATGGCTATTTGCGTATTACTTACTGCATGCGGTCAGTGCGCCTACCCTCCCTTCACACGTGCAAACATGCAAATAATTACAACAAACCACCAACCAATAATGACAAAACCTCAATTTTCATTATACTTTAACTAGATATAGCAATTTAATAAATATTGATTTTAGTAGGTATCAGCAGATGTATACTATTCTATTTCCACATCACTTGTACTGACATTATAACACAAATTACGGCGTATATATACTGTATAGAAGCACCCCTTTATATCTCAAAGCGATCTCACAAGAACTAATTGTTTTAGCAGCCACCTGATAGGCTTTTTAATATTATAGTATAGCATCGACCGCAGTGCCTTAATAGCCCTTACGTGCCATGTTGCTGAATAACTTACACAATCTCATATTTCACGTTTTCCGGTTACAAATCCATCTTGTTTCACTCGTTTAGGACTTCGACACTATAAAGTCTTAAGAGCCCATTCACGTGCTCACTAGCGCCACTGGTAAATAATTGAGGTTATTTAAATTCAATGATAGATATTAAACTAAGTAGACCGCTACACGCTGTATTTTGTATTTAAGTACCTTGTGAATTAAAACATCATAATAGTTTACGCAGAAAAGAAAAACGGCCGTTTTAACTTTCGACGCATAGATTGACGAATCCAGCAACGTAATAGTACATTACTTACCTAGGGCGGTAAAACAAAGAATGTCTCAGATAGCAGATATTTGATCTCGAGCCGAAGGCAAGGGCGATAAATATGCGTCAATCTATGCATCCAAAGTGCAAAGTTAAAACGGCCGTTTTTCTTTTGATTTCGATCGACGAATTCAGCAACATAAAAACTAGTTTGATGTATTCACAAGGTACTTAAATACAAATACAATGTGAAGCGGCCTACTTTTTTAAATATCTATCGTTAAAACATAATCTCAATTATTTACCATTGGCGCTAGTGAGTACCTGAACGGGCTCTTAAGACGATGCACGGGTGGCCATTTCTCCATACAAACGTAATCCCCCGTTTCCTCCCTGGATAATAACAAAAGAGCAAATATTTTGTATTTATACAATATATGACTTACCTCTGACATGTCCCTATGTTTCGTTTTACCTAATTATTTGTTTATTTTAATAATTAGAGACCTTTAAAAATTACGAAATTCACCGCTTTTCGGAGCCATAATCAAACGCTCAGTAAACAAAAGAAAAACAAAAAACCTAGAGACATAGCCAAAGCTCTCTTTATAATATAAGTGAAAGAAAATTGGTCCTAAATTGGAAGAGAAAATAGGGTACTACGAAACCCCGTTTTGGCCAGTTTTTTGTAGGTCATATCAGCTCGAGCTCGGAAGAATATGAAGGGGGGGGGGGGGGGGGTTAGACTAATACATACACGGTTAGAAAAGTAATGTGCCATAGTCGATAATTGGGCACATCGATAAACTAGGGTTGTCTGTCGAGTTTCATGTGCTCTGCCTACCCCTTTTAAGGATAAAGGCGTGATATGTATGTATGTATGTTTGTCGAAATCGACATTTTAACTTGTGTAATTAATTTAACTGATTACAGTCAAGGCCAATAATGGTAAGTCAGGAGTCAAATGAAAGGGACGAATGTATCGCGTGACATTTCTGATCTCTTCTCGATTAGAAAACTGGGGGCCTCGCGCACACACATTGATAATTTACGCTCAGATTTACAGAGACACCCCTCCTAATTCGTGCGAAATGCGACGGAAATAGGTTTTACAAATACCAATTTTTCAAAAAGCTCGCTCACCGCGCTTCCTCTTATGTACCTCGGAGTCGGGCATGTTCGCCGACGGCGCCGACGCGCATGTGGACGGATTCCAGGCCACGCTGCGCAAGCGCTGCGCCGCGACGCTCCGCAGAGTGCGCACCAGCCGCCACGGTCTCCTGGCCGTCGCGGCAGAGAGATGGGACAGCGCCCTAATCAGGCACTGGATCTCTCAGCACTTAAGTTTAGGTACTAATAGTTATTTAAGTTTATTGTAATACTAACATTTATGGATTGTTTTGTCTGAATTAAATGCTTTTTTATGGCCCTTCTCCGACGTGAGCGGGTGCCCGGAGATTTAATTCCGTGAATTAATTGCTACGCTCTAACGGTTTTCACATTAGAGCGTAAGAAAGAACAAATATTATAGCCATTGAATGACTTGCGTATCTAAAACAAAAACTTCCAAATAATAACCTTACTAATAATCTAGTCGAAACTGTAAAGTGGGAATTTTACCTCTCGACTACGAATGCAAATACTAAGGTTCGCTGATTTTCGGTTTTCGGTTTTCCTTAACGTAACCCAGTGAAGCGTTACGAAGTGTTATCAGTGGTGTACGCTCTGTTGAGTTCGTGACGTTGATAAAGGAGAATAACTTTCATCGGCAACCATAATACCTTACAATCTTTTATTGAAACCTCAATTTTTTAACCCCCGACGGAAAAAGAGGGGTGTTATAAGTTTGACGTGTCTGTGTGTCTGTGTGCGTGTGTGTCTGTCTATGGCATCGTAGCTAAACGAATAGACTGATTTGAATGCGGTTTTTTTATTCGAAAGCTGACGTGATCGAGATGGTTCTGGTAGCTACGTTTCAACAAAATCGGTTCAGCCGTTTTTGAGATATTAAACTTTGAAATGAAAATGCCGGGGGTTTTTCAACTTTTCTAAGTTGTACATAGTCATTTACTAAATGTTTGAAATTTAATTTCAAATGAGCACAATATTTCTACAATTACTTCAAATTTAAAAATCGCAAATGATGGTAGGTGTGGTATCTTTATATAAATTAATTAATTTAATTTATTTATTATCAAAAAAAACAACAATGGCAAGTACATTCCTTTCTGCTTCGCCAAACTGAGGACAGTTTGTCGGCGAATGTGCGCTCCCTTCCAAAAGTCAAACATTGTTGTGTTTACCTACTTACTAAATTACCTACTTAATTTACTAACACTAAACTTAGTGTACCATCGACGACACACTCAGCCGACCATTTGTAAAAAGGAAAATCTATGTAATCTATCTAAATAAATGTGTACCTGCAGGTGGTGGGGGGAGCGCCCCTCGGACAGTCATACGGAGTGGTCGCTGTCACCACCAGCATACTTATCTGTGTTTTAAATACTAGATACCGCAATCCCCTCGGTGAACACAACAGTAGACTGTTCCGTTTTCGGATGAGTGACGGCTATAAGCGGTTATTAAGATTGTATTGTATGTAACCATACAGGGTGACTGGTAATTCTACCTATTCCTTGAAAGGGGTTATAGTAGAGCTAATTTGCAACAATTTATGTCCAGTCAACCAAGGGTCGAAACTCGCTGGTTTCCGAGATATTCGAGTTTTTAATTTGAATGAAAAAAATTCTCCTTGCAGCCTTAAGCTGGTGATTGTGACAAAAGTACTTCCATTTGGATGGTAAAAAAACATTTTTGTCACAATCAGCACTTTAACGCTGCAAGGCGATTTTTTTTCAAACAAACTAAAAACTCGAAAAATTAAAAAAAAATCGTGTTTTGACCCCTGGTTGACTGGACATAAATTGTTGCAAATTAGCTCTAGTATAACCCCTTTTCAAGGAATAGGTCGAATTACCAGTCACCCTGTATATAACCAAATATCTATGGAAAAGTTGATTTTTTTTTTATATATTAACGACGATCAATTTAATCTAGTGGGTAGTGATCCTGCCCACGAAGCTGACGGTTCTGGGTTCGAGTCTCGGTAAGGGAAAATATTTAAGTATATGACTGATGAGCATGAATAATTGTTTCTGAATCTTTGATGTTTCTACATAATATATATTATGTGTTCAAGAACGAGTATTAAAATTCTATTAAATATATCATCGTGTAGCAACCGATGACACAAGCCTTATTGAGCTATGAGGCTTGTTCCATTTGTAAGACTTTCCCTTTAAATTGATCGGGTATAAGATCCTTTGAAATGCAACAAAAAGCGCTAAAATTAAGAAAGGTGAAGTCGAATTTCAATATTTTAAAATAAGCACTGAATATTTAAATCGAACCTAACGTGATTCAGAAAATTTATACCTAACATATAACGACATATTATCTTAAATTAGCAATGTACAAGTTGCAGAACATTCTCAAAAAGTCAGGAATAATCTGAGAATTTTCTGGAAACAATCACGAGATCTTAGGGCTAGTTTCCGTTTAGGACGTTCCCTTAATGTTATGAAATTACCAAGAACTTTCCGCATGAAAGTTTTACAATTTTAGAAATTTCTCTATGGGCGTTTGCTATCTTGCATTGCTCTCCCTAAGCTGTTTCCATTGAGATCGGGTCTTATTAAAAAAATAAAGAGCATTCTTATTACATTTTATAAAAAAACTTGTACAATGCCAAGTGAAAGTGCGCCTTTATATGGTTCAACATAAAAACGGGAAGTCGTCGATGCCGGTATGCGTGTGCCGGGCGGATCCAGCCCGTGCGGGAATGGATTTCATGCCAAAATTCCCACACGCTGTGCGAGAATGAGATTGAATGACAATTAAAATTTCACCTTTTAAGTATATTTTTTTATTTCCTTGCATGCATTGTATGATATACGTGCGGATAGGTAATTCCCAACGAGTGGCGATAGCCAAAAACACGACCGGCAGGGAGTCGACACTTTCCGCACTTGTATCATAAATAACTATTACAGCCTATATAAGTGGGTCTTAGTGGATATTATATGTATAGTAAAATATTAGTATTTTGTGTTTTTATTTCAATAAAGGATACGAGGTTTCATCACAACTGACACTAATCTGATTTACCTGCCCTATCTCTCAGAAAAGGAAAATCAAGAATGAAATATGATCACAAAGATAATTTAATATTTTCGCTGCATGTTATCTCTAAAGAATAGTTTTTCGTTCTTTAGACAAACAAATAAAAGATTTAGACCAAGCGAGTGGATCAAATTCTTCTATGATTTAGATTCATTGTTCAGAGTAAAAAGTGTACTAAGTATACTAAAGGTTTCAACGTTGCCCGAACATTGGACTATGATAAACAGTCATATTAGACGTGCCATATGTGTATTTGATTACTTGCACATGGTGAAAAGGGTAGTAACATTATTCATATTCATAGTAATTTATTTCGTATTAATCATACATTCTCATTCATTAAATTAAAATATCATAATAAGGTCATTAAAAACAATGTCAACAGGCATATATATAAAAAGCAATACAGTCAAAGTTATTAAATATTCTAGCTAATTAAAATTGATCGTCCAGGAATTCAGCTACCGAATAATAGGCCTTCTATATCAGCAGGGATTTAAATTTCAGGGTAAAACCAAGGCACGTCCGACAGTCTCTAATAGCTGTTGGTATTTGGTTGTATATCCGCGGACCATACATTCCATTGGCCGTTTTCATGAGTCGGTGTCTTGGCACCTCCAGGTGATGCTTCCTCCTATCCTGAAAACGACTGCTGGTCCATTTCCTCCTTGGAATACCTACCTCCAAATTCTGCCGAACAAATTTACCAACCTCAAGGATGAATATCGAGTTAAGTGTTAGGACTCTAAGGTCCACAAATAGCTGGCGAGCCGGCGCATCGGGAGCAGCCCTTGCCATTTTTCTTATGTTTTTTTTCTGAATGACGAAGGGTCCGCAGCCAAGCCCCACAAATCTACTCCATATGCTAGTATCGAATGGCAGTAGGTATGCATAATAGGCTATCAAAAAGTTTTCATTTGACAAGATGGGCTTGATTCGGGATATAATATAGTACGCAGAGTTGAGTTTCTTGCAGAACTTATCAATATGGTCCTGCCATTTCAGTCCGGAGTCAAAAATGAATCCTAAAAGTTGAGTCTGTGGTACATTGGAACAGCTGCATTTTGCACGAGTGCTATCTGTGCTAATTTAATCTAACTAGCTGCGTTTGCCGTTGGCTGTAGGTACTTCGGACTCGTTGCAGCCTTGTCGCTCCAAGTTTTGTTCAAAGTCTGTGCAGGGGGCTTTTTTTTAATTTTGTTTGACTAACTTCAAGCCGGGCCACAACAGGGCCCTTTTGCTCGGCACGGACAAGCGTGAATTGGCCAAGAGACCAAAACAGCTCAAACAGCAAAAGTGCAGGGGGCGTAGCATAATAGTTGCAATTTTATCGCTGTGGATAAGACGTCAGTCACGTTCTGACAAGTATGCGAGTGCGAGAGTGAGGGATGTCTTGTCCACAAAGATAAGTGATATTGGTAACCTCGAGATTGCGCTTGCAAGGCGACTGCTTGTAACTCCGCAAATCCGCGGATTTGCGGAGTTACAAGCAGTCGCCTTGCACAATGTTGAACCACATTTTATTGGATTTTGATTCAGCACTATATGAAAGCATTTTGAGGGCATTATTATGTCTGATTATTAGCACTGCTACCACAGATGTATGAATATAAGGAGATCGGACATGGCGGCCGATTTGTATAGAGTGAGCCTGTCGCAAGTACATTAACCCACACAACGCCCAAGTAATTGACAAGACAAAGCACGCACACATCTAAAACACACACTCTTGTATACCTACACGCTTATTTGACAATAAACGCGCATCATATCAGGCATTTTGGGAAAAAACGTAATATTCTCTGTGATCAGCACGCGTGCACAGTATGGCAGTGTATGCCCATTGAGCATACAGCTGCGACACGGCCGGCGGCGGCTTGTCCTCTCTCTAGTATTCTATGCTCTGAGACTGCTACCTTTCACAGAAATACCAAAATTTCGCGCAGAAGTCGAGATTTGCGTTAAATTGCGAACTATTTCCAGTTACAAACTGTACCAATGTAAATTCAGCTTAACTTCACTGCCCTTCATAAATACCTATCTACAATAAAATACACCCAGCGCTTCTAATGATGGAATCAAAGGGCCTTTTCTCTCGAATTTGCAACTCAATTGTCGCGCATAACAAGATTATCTGACATCGAGATGGATTTATACTCCACTTTCGAGTCACATTAAATAAATGACGAAGAAAAGTCTTTTATTAAGATACGTCAATTTATTGACGCGAACTGTCAATTTAAGTTTGTTTTATGTATAAGTTAGTGTCACAAAAATTACATCGTCAGTTGTTTGATGAATATTGTGAGTGCGTGAGTAATGCAATATCTTTAGGTATAAGCGATGCCTAGATCATATTATTTTATGACTAGCTTTTGCCCGCGGCTTCGCTCGCGTAGTACTACTACTTCCCCTTTGAATAACCCTAAGTCAAAACCCGTTATGTTAAATATTTATTTTACACTACTTAACCGTCTTACATATGGTTTTCACGAACGTACCTACACATAAATTGATATACAAAGCTACTTACTTATTTAAGTATATCAATTTATGTGTACAGTTGCCGGCAAACATCTTATTAGCTGGACCTAATAATAATAAATAAATAAATATTTGCGGACAATCTTACACAAATCGACCTAGTCCCAAACTAAGCAAAGCTTGTACTATGGGTACTAGACGAAGATAAACATACTTATATAGATAAATAAATAATTAAATACATAGAAAACATCCATGACTCAGGAACAAATATTCGTGCTCATCACACAAATAAATGCCCTTACCGGGATTCGAACCCAGGACCTCTTGCTTCGAGGCAGCGTCACTACCAACTAGGCTAAAGCGGTCGTCAATCTAATAGAGTGCACAGTAGCAGATTTAGCCAGTAGCCCTTTTGATTCAAGATGTTTACCGGGATCTATATCAATTACATATATAGTACTAGCTGTTGCCCGCGACTTCGTCCGCGTAGAACTTATAGAAAGAAAGAAAGAAAGAAAGAAAGAAAGATTTATTGCAAACTGTGTTACATAGGTACATAGGTAGGTAGTAAAGCCAAAATAGTTCCAACAGTTACCTGTTTCAGGCATGCAATACTTAATTTAATTTATACAAGCGAGGTTTATTCGGTTTAAGTATACACTAACCACAGTAGTGTTAATATACAAGACCAAATACTTAACATGCATAAAACTCCTTCAAATTATAAAATGCTTTATTTATGAGCCATTTTTTTAAATTTACTTTAAAACAGTTGCCCTCCATAGCTTTTATGTTAGGCGGGAGGTGATTAAATACACGGATTGCCATTATAAACGTGCTCTTTTTGTATATAGAAGTACTAATTCCCGGTAATCTAATATTATATTTATACTGTGCTCTCAAATTACCCTTCGTAGATGACAGTGTTGTAAAATAGTTTGGTTGTTTATACTTAGAAAATATAATGCAAACAAACTTCTACCATCTTAAGGGATGATTTCCGAGGCAAAAACTATTCTTTATCCTTCGAAGGGTCTCAAATTATCTCTCTACCAAATTTCATCTAGGTACATGGATTTTATCCAAACTTTCACCCTTAGGGAATGATTTTCGGGATAAAAACTATCTAATGTCATTCTTCGGGACTCAAACGACCTTTATACCAAATTTCATCTATACGGGATTAATCCAAATATTCACCCCCCATTTCACCCCCTTAGGGAGTGATTTCCGGAATCAAAAATATAGTTTGTCCTTTCCCAGGACTCAAGCTATCTCTATACCAAATTGTATTAAAATGGGTTCCATCCGAATTTTCACCCCTAATTTCACCCCCTTAGGGGATGATTTCTGGGGTAAAAACTATCCCATGTCCTTTCCCAGGACTTAACCTATATCTACACCAAATTTCATCAAAATAGATTACATCCAAATTTTCACCCCCCCCCCCCCTTTTCACCCCCTTAGGGGATGATATCCGGGATAAAACCTATTATATGTCCTTCCCGGGACTCAAACTATTTATATACCAAATTTCATCTAAATCGGTGCAGCGGTTTAAGTAGCTCCATACAAATTTCCACCCCCAATTTCAGCCCCTCAGATATAAAAACTACCCTTTGTCCTTTCCCGGGGCTCAAACTATCTGTATACCAAATTTCACCTAAATCGGTTCAGCGGTTTAGGCGTGAAGAGGTAACAGACAGACAGACAGACACACTTTCGCATTTATAATATTAGTATGGAAGTATGGATTATTAGTATGGATAGTATGGATTATTTCCGCTTGTCTTCCAAATAGAGGTGTAGCGTAGCTGTAGACTCACTTCAAAAGAAAGAAGAAACGAAAAACTCATTCAAATATCTCAAAAAATTACGAAGCTACAACCGTTTTAATGTCGCTTGTTAGAGTGAGAAAACGATCAGGGACCGTGACGTCACGATCCTCGAGCGTCATAGTAAAAAACAATCGTTTCATTATAAAGGTGCGTTTTGCGGAAAACAGACGCACAAACCCTATAACTTACTGATTTCCTTACTTATAACTTAGTGATTACCTCTTGCGTTGTTTTTCGAGATTATACAACATTATGATTATTTTGTTTAGTGTCTACATCCCTATTTTCGATAAGATAAGATAAAATAAGAATTCTTTATTGTCAGAACTGTGTACATTTAGTTGTTTTGGGTAAAATAAAGTCCAACAGCTTGCCCATTTCGGACGTACAATATTAAACTTAAAGCTAGTCAAATATACTAAAACAATAACAACAATAGTATTTCCAAATAATTTTAACCATATTCACACATAAAATATTAATTTAGATCTATCCGATATCCGTATTTTCTTTTAAACCACGAACTTCGGAATTCGAAAATATTCGGGTATTTCTATATCTATCGCACTAACAAATGACAGGAATGCAGATATACGAACTTCGAGTTTCGGTTTTCGCTGTTTGGCTGAATACGCAAAGAGCGCGCGCGCGTGCCATTCAATAAAACCAAGTTTATATTGTTCGAATTTGTTGTTACATTTGTGGAAATTACACCTTAATTCGACATTTGCGCATATAAGTTCGCATATCAAAATCGATTAATTTTATATTTGCTTTTGATACATATGTGTCTCGTCAAGGTATATCATAGACGGGATTAAAATTATTAATAGGCGAAAGAAAGGCAAAGCAATTCCGCCATTTTGTCCGTAGTATTTCTTATTAGTCTGTGATTTTGACGTTTCTTTTAGCTGACAGATGTGGCGGCGATATACTTTAAGAATAATAAATGAAAAATTAAATGAAGTCGTATATTACGGAAAATTAATTCATTGTCGCAGTCGGATAAAAACTATCCTAAGTTGCAACTGGAATAATAATGTACTTATATAAAATGTTTCATGTTTTTCCGTCCATGGGATGCTGAGAACATTCGTACCACAGAAAGCTTAGTTTCAAACTGGCTGATTCTTTTTTTAATTTAGAGATTTATTATAAGTGGAGATAACTAATGATAACGAGTCAATAATCAACTATGAGTAAGTGCTTAAAGTGTGACAAACCTGGAACTTATTAAGAATGTATAACATTCACAGGTGGGTCGTCGGTATGTGAGATATATTTCCGATATCTGACAGTATATCATCCTTTTATGTCGCGTGGCTGTCGTGTCAATTGAACGCATGAACTGGTTGGTTAACTCGTCGATGTGATAGTTAGTAAGTTATATCATTGTTAAATCCTAAAAGTAATCCAAACACTCCCATAAATGATCTACCTATATTACAATTTGTGATGGGCCGTTCTATAAATTATGCATGTTATAGGTGCTCGCTTACATTGTGAGAGTAGTCATAACCATTTATGTCATTCTCCATCTCGGTTTGACAAAGCCTTCAGAATGAGGAATTGCCGAATGTCCTGCCCAAGACTCGACAAGGTCTGATAAGGATCCAATCCGAAGAAACGGGCTTGACAGGTGACCGACACGTTTTTTAGGACGACAATCATGAACAATCTAGAAGAACGAAGGCCCATTTGCCTCTCAAAACTAGGTTTTGGGGTTACATTGAATGCAGTTATTTAATAATACTTATATGAAGTTATTTGTCTCCGCTGCTACCTAGTATTAGGCATATATAGGCATGACTAAAACTTTGTGATTTAAAAGAAATTGTGATGCAAGTAGCAACAAATGAATTAAAGTTCGTAAACAAATTGAAGACGTAGGTATAATACACTAAATAAAATTTTGTAACTGTACAGTTACTATAAAAATAGATTTCAGTTATTGTGAATTCTCGGCTTGTGACATTTTTTGTAGGTATTTGCCATTGTTATAAAAATCGAATAGAAAGTTTACACTATTATACCACTATGTACGTGTTCAAAGCCTGTTTTTTTTTTTTTTTTTTTTTTTTTTTTTTATTTATTTTCAAAAAAAACAACAATGGCAAGTACATTCCTTTCTGCTTCGCCAAACTGAGGACAGTTTGTCGACGAATGTGTGCTCCCTTCCATAAGTCAAACATTGTTGTGTTTACCTACTTACTAAATTACCTACTTAATTTACTAACACTAAACTAAGTGTACCATCGACGACACACTCAGCCGGTCGTGTGTGATTTGTGAACCATGTGTGTGTTGAAAAGTGCACTATTTTAGGGAATGCTCTTACTACAAATTATAACTCAAAATAAAGAGAGAAGAGGTGGAAAGGGATGGAGAGAGGGAGTCACGTTACCCTGCCTATTGCACTCGTAGAAAAAAAAAAAGAAAATGAACCAAACCAAAGTACGGTATCCCTATAAATACCAAAGTAACATACTTTATTTAATAAAATATCCCCAAGAGAGCCTGAATACACGATCCCCGAACGAACCCTCGCGTCTAATATAGAACTACTCATTCCATTCATTACTTATCGGAGAAAACTCAATTTCGCAATATGGCTGTCATATTAATGCCCAAACGAGAATGGTGCTTTGGTTTGACGTAGTTATGTAGCTCAGTCTGTAACTTCGACAAAAAATTACGAAAAAAAATCTTAAATAGTCTATGAAATGTACTGAAAAATTATGTCACAAATCTTATTACTTAAGATATGAATTAGGTACCATTTAATATTCAATTGCCACCCGACTCCCCTAGCGATACAAAGGCCACAGGCGGGTTTCTTTACAAAGCGGGAGCATAATTATCGCGTTTTGTAACGAAAATCACATAAGGTAAGACGCGTTATCTGCCAAAGAAAGATTTTATATGTAAGCCATATTATTTATGCCCTACATGTTACTGAAAATTCAGGGTTCTAGCTTTAGCCAGCACAACATTACAGGATGTTGAAAATGGCCTGAACGGCTTCGAGAAAAGGATGGTACGGGTTGTTTTGCTCGACTTGCCGGGGGCACTGCCGTGCCCCCCAGATTTATGCATTAGTTTTTGCCTTCAATTGGATATTTGATAACAGTAAAAATAAATTGTTTATTCATTAGCAACATAAATATTACAAAAATACTCGGATAGTATCAAGCTTTCATTTATGTTTGCTATTTTAAGCAGATTTCGGTTACGGTTATACCGGTATGAAACCGGTATTCCATTACGGTACCGTTATGTCGTAAAGGTTATGCGCGCCGCGCGACTATAACGGTACCGTAACCGTTTTGAAATAACGGTTAGCGGTATAAGTTTTAAATGATACCGTAACCTTTATAATACCGCTATTATATACCTTTATAATACATAATATGTCCTATGACGATACTGAGAAGTTATTTATCGTTTTAAAATAATTTTGTTCTATCTTCTATCTTTTTATACCTTTTTTATATATAGGTTATTAACTTACTAATTATTTTGTACTACCTAGTAAATAAGAATAATATTTTGCATGTGAATAACATATTCAATTGTTAGTTCTTTTTTGCCTGAAACACAGGGTATCCTAGTTCAGGCACGTGTTATTTGCCTCTAATATTAAGATCCTAGTCTATAGTAAACACTGATGTACATTATTATTAAACACCCCCTAAACTAACCTAGACACTAGACTATATGTTGTGACGTCACAACATATTCATCATCCTCCTAGCGTTTATTTCCGGTTGTGCCCCTAAACTAACCTAGACACTAGACTATATGTTGTGACGTCACAACATATTCATCATCCTCCTAGCGTTTATTTCCGGTTGTGCCCCTAAACTAGCCTAGACACTAGACTATATGTTTTGACGTCACAACATATTCATCATCCTCCTAGCGTTTATTTCCGGTTGTGCCCCTAAACTAGCCTAGACACTAGACTATATGTTGTGACGTCACAAGTTCACAACATATTAATCCCTACAAATTCCATACTAACGGAGCGTTTTTGACGTTTCATAAAAAGAAGCTGACTTGACTTTTGTCAAATACCGAATTGAATCATCATCCTCATAATCGCCCCGAAAGACGTGCATACCTACTGCTATTTTTTTTACAAGCTTTCTATTAACTTGCAATATAAGTATGTATGTACCTAACTATTAACGGCCTCCGTAGCCCAGTGGGTAGTGACTCTGCCTACGAAGCTGGAGGTCCCGGGTTCGAATCCCGGTCAGGGCATTTATTTGTATATTTATCACGAATATTTGTTCCTGAGTTATGGATGTTATATATGTATATAAGTATCTATATGTATGTATCTATTATATATATCATCGCCTAGTACCCACAACACAAGCCTTACTGAGCTTACCGTGGGCCTAAGTTGATTTGTGTAAGATTGTCCCGTAATATTTATTTATTTATTTATTTATTTAACTATGTTTGTTCGGGTGGAATCTTGCAACTCAATTTTGAAGGAGATATCTTTAACTGATTGAGCTGAAATTTTGGGTAAATTCAATACTTAACCCTAACCCCGTTGAGTTTGGGCTCGTTAGAATCGACTGAATGAGTAGTCGATGACGGTATACAGAAAAGTACAGTCGGTAATAAACGCTAGTACCAAAAATTAAATTTTTGACACAAACTTATTTGTTCTATACCTACCAGAAAAAGGCGATTTTCTCTTTGCGTCAGCTCACGAAATATCAAAATGACTTGCCATTTCCATTACGACGGACCGTCTCATTAAAATACCATTACTCGATATAAAAAGTAAGTACTTAGGTACCTATAACCTATAACCGCGTTCGATTCAAAACCTGCATTGTAACCGAAGGTTCGCATTGGGTTCTTCTCTGTATATCTGTGTGTCTGTCTGTGGTACCATAGCTCCCGAACTGATGAACCGATTTGAGTGCGATTTTTTATGCGAAAACCGTATCTGTCGAGATAGTTCTTAGCTGTGCGTTGTGTCGGGACCGGAGTGATTTATGTCCTACATAAACGCCATCATGCTAGCTATGCTGCTGACCTTAATATAGTGTAGGAATAAAACAAGTGGTTTTAAAAAAATGGTTTAGAAAAATTCTAAATACTGAATCTACAAAAAAAACTCTGTAGAATTAACGAGCCTGCTCACAAAATTTCACCAGAATCGGTTGAGAAATACAACCTGTAGAACAGCCGGGCAGCGAGACAGCGGTACATACGAATAAATTTTGGCCCAATTTGAAGCATAGAACTTCGTTCGCTTCGCTCGCTCGTACAGTACGTACTTAACAATCGGTTAATAATTCAACAATTCTCTTTCAAGGTTACCATATAAAATTTTGTATACATAGCAATATTTCGGAGGTCGTCGAAACTTTTCCTATTTCCCGAAACACACGGGTTTGGGAAAGTTTGCGAATTTTGTAATTGTTTTAAAAGGAATTCATATACTCCTTACTAAAGAGGTACCTAACTTCGAGATTTCCTTGGGCGATTGTGAAATTAACTTCCAAACATTACATTAAATTGTATCTATAGGTATATTCTGTGTAATTTTTTACCAAAGGAGAAGGTGTCACTCCTCGTTATCGTCAGGGGTTAAAAATAAACATACACACATTCTATAGGTGTTTGCCATTAATATACTCGTACTGAATTGTTTGATAATCGGTGGTTAAGCCTGCCAGGTCTAATGACTCACTAATTCAGTTTATTGACAAACGGCGGCCTAATTGCCAAAGGCTAATTGAGCGATCGCCGGTGAGTCGATCCGTCATGATTAAGTAGGTATGCACAATGTGCGTATACACGTAAAAGTACCTAACGCTTTTAGAGTAGTGTTTCGTTTTTTAATACGTTACAGTCCGTAAGCCCAAGTGCCCAAAGCTGGCCAACTTTGACATTGTCTGCCAAGTACTTCCAGCCATTTCAGGACTGACAGGCTTAGGTCTACTATCTCTACGAGTAAAGGGCTAAATGATGCCACACGTCTCGTATTGTTTTCACATGACGTAAATATCCCTACAATTTTGACCGGAAGTGAAGGATTTTTCAAACTTTCGGCCAATTTTAGGTGCGATAATTTTCTGATTCTTTCTCAGCACAACTTTCTCGACCTGCTGCCATGCATTTTATCGTGTTGTCATGGGACGTAGGCGTATTGGGAGTGGGCTTATGGACTAATTAAGCTACAGCCTGGAAAAAAAAATTAATACTATACTTATTATATACAGTCACGGTAACACTGTGAGCAACGCTAGGTATAAACTAAAATTATCAGAACTATTCCATAAATATTTTAGATCTGAAAGTTTGAATGTTTATTAGTTTGGACTTTCGATGTTGTTGAAAAGTCAGTTTGTTTTGATTAAAAAATAAATTGTACAAAGGACTTCTGTGTACTTAGATGGTAATAAAATTAGATTTTTTGCGTTGTATAAATGACTCATTCAATGATAAAATTCAAACGAAATAGCAATAAAATTTCTTAAAAAACTCCTCTTAGGATATACAGAGTGTTTTTTTTAAATGGGACAGTATGGGGAAATCCGAATCTAAAGGAGATAGAGGAAAAGTGTCCAAGGAGACATTAGGTGTTTTTTATGTAAACAAATTTGGCTCATTAAAATTTTTGGTCAAGCGTGATAATTTTAAATATTTTTTTACACGCCTAGGCACTTGTAACAATATTAAAAGGCGAATACTGCAATTATATGAAGATTAGTTTTCATTAAATTTGACCAACTTCTGCTGTTCAGATTTTTTTCTTTCCATACAATGAAATAATCCTTACATGAAACAGAGCCGACCCGCGTCAAAAAAAAAATTACCAACTTTATAATTTTTTAAGAACAACTCACGCTTGACCAAAAATTTTAATGAGCCAAATTTGTTAACATAAAAAAAACACCTAATGTCTCCTTGGACACTTTTCCTCTATCTCCTTTAGATTCAGATTTCCCCATACTGTCCCATTTAGAAAAAACTAAGCTCGGCTTTCCGAGCCATATACGTGATTATCAGAGAAAATTGTAGGGGTCGCCGTCGTCGGATACGACAAGGAGGACAATAGTTAGCTCGCCATTTGTATTTTTTTTATTTTGTATTTTAGATAGATAAAAACGTTATTCGTACCCACAATATACATGGTATACAAAATAACAGGAGAACATGCAACTTAAAAACTAACACCACCTAACTAACCACACCCAACTATTTTGTGCAGTAAAGTTTAAATTAATAATTAAATATAGTTTTAGTTATAGAGTTAAACTCGAAATTCTCTTTTTTGTACGCACGGGTTGATCATATTAGCATCCTTTTAAAATTACATTGTAATGTGAAGCGACAAACACACATCTCTTCGGACCAAAATAAGTCAGAAAAATGTTACACTTTTTGGAGCGACCAAGTATAATTTCTGAACCGGGCTAGTCTGACTATTACGGGCAGGTCAATTTGAAGCACCCTAATGGCCTTTCCCCGACATATTTCAACTTGATTGTTGAATAAATTCGCAGGGTAGTTGGTTGTTTACGAGAGAGGCCGCAGTTTAGCATGTATGTAATTTGTTTTGGCACAAGATTAACTGATGGATTCGGTCAGACATAATGAGGATTTTTCAGAATTCATTATGTCACTAGCTGGCAGCACTGCGGCGAGAGGTATAAGTGTCAAAATCCACCAATCATTTACATCATTGATTCGACTGGTGGATTCACGGTGGATTGTTAAAGTTGCTCATATTAGTCAAGAATATTTACCTCTCACTCGCTTGTAAAACGTGAAACATTGTAGTGGTTTTAGCCCAGTCTAACTCCAACTCGACCGGTTTTTCTAATCACGTTTCTTATCAGTCGTCTATTCCCTGCTTCATCCCGGATGTCCGGCTTATGCCCCTTCCGCCACCGCGCGGTTAACTAAGTTTGATACAACATAATTAAATAATAAATAAATAAATATTACGGGACAATCTTACACAAATCAACCTAGGCCCACGGTAAGCTCAATAAGGCTTGTGTTGTGGATACTAGGCGACGATATATATAATAAATAAATACTTATAGATACTTATATCATAACATCCATAACTCAGAAACAAATTTTCGTGATAAACACACAAATAAATGCCCTGACCGGGATTCGAACCCGTGACCTCCAGCTTCGTAGGCAGAGTCACTACCAACTGGGCTACGGAGGTCGTTTATAATTATGTTAGTTATGGAGCATAGTCGTACATTTTTACACCCTGTACATAATTATATGCTAACAACGTGTGACCGTGTGTAAACTTTGGTAATAATGCAGCATAATTATTAACGAAATTCGAATTAGTTTTAAAATGACAAAAGTACAGTCAGAATCAAAAGTAAGTAGTTGCGCAAACGAAGACGTCAAAAATGTTTATTAAAAGGGAATAAGAACTTTTGACGCTACTTTGATTGCGTAGCTACTTTTGATGCTGACTGTACTTGTACACCAGGCAATATTTTATTTATATTTTTTTATTTAATTTATTCCTTGATAAAAAATAGTTTGTCACTTTGGCACTCTTTGGGGGAGGCTTATGTCTAGCAGTGGACGTCTTTCGGCTGATATGATAATGATGAAAACATGTAAAAAAATTTTAGAGTCTTTTTAATTCTTGACTAACATTTATTTTATTTGACGCTGAGTAGTAGTAATAAATGATTGATGGATGACTTGGGTAACTACAGTAATACCCCGGTTTACGTGACCTCGCTTTACACGTATTCGCTATACGCGGATATCAAAATTTCGCGCTAAATTGCCCCGCTTTACGCGCTGCAAATCACTGTGATTTATTTCGTGTTGTGTCAAAGTTACGCATTATTGTTCAATATTCTCTTCGTTTTTTTGACCTTGTTATACGCGACGTTCGCATAACACGATATTCTCCAACACGCATCCCTCGCGTAAACCGTGGTATTACTGTACTCTTATTATTACTGTACAAGAAGAATACTACTAAATCTAATAGCATAGCGATTGTCACCATAGCTAATTTTACTCATGTTGATATCATATTAGTATGTGATTGTGTGTACTCAGTCTGTTCTGACGCGTTGATTCATTTATCTATCCAAATATCATAAACCCTCCATGATGCGTTCAAGAACCGCACATTATGACCACCATAAAAATAGACAGTTTTGTTAGAACAAATTTCTTATCTGTGAAAATGTTATTATTGCTAAATAATAACATCGATTTCGATAATATTATTTCATTCAAATTTCGAACGTCTCTGAAAAACAAAGAATTCGATTTAACCTCTATTATAATATCTGTCGAGATGACGTTTACAAATACACGTATACAAATTTGACAAATGTCGCGGTAAGTAAGATATCGAACGATACGAGAGTTGGATTAGTTGGATCCAACTCTAGTTTGTCTCTGAATTAAAAAAAATAAACTATGACAGCTGCCAGAAAACAACGCCGCAATGCCGGTCATAATTAGCGGCTCCTGAATGCATCATGGAGGCTTATGATATGTGGATAGATAAAGTAGTGTATGTAACTGTACATAATTAGACATTAAAACACTCGTGTGATGTTATTATGAAACTTGCCTTCGGCTCGTTTCATAAACCCACACTCGTGTTTAATGCCCTTCATTATGTACAGTCACATAAACTTCTATTACCGCCTCGCTACGCTCGTAGCACTACGCCGTTGTTCGTAGCAGTTTAACACATTCACTGCCAAAAATCGCTACGCGCTACGCTCGTAGGCGATCCCGTGGTTTCCCTCGTACATTTATGTAGAGGAATGCGACTACGGCGTAGGCGCCCGCTGGACGGGTTTCTGGCAGTGAAAGTGTCAAACTCCATATGTGTGTGTTGATTGGCACTACATATATGGGTTAACCTCGGCTCCTGTGGAGCTACGTGCAGCACATTGTGTACCAATATGATATAACTACGTATATTCCGATACAAATTGTCCTCCCGTTGCCCTAGTTGTCGTTATTTTGCGCACAAATAAAATGTGGGCTCGATGTTAGCTTTCATATTATCCGTCATTTTTAACCTTCACCGATTGTCAGCAAGAAATGTACAAATATTTTGAATTTCGAAACGGTTCGAAGCGAAGCCTCTTCGAAAAGATTCAAGACAGGCTAAGCAATTAACTGAGAAGCTAGGGAGAATGGCTTATAAATAAATGACTGTACCTATAGCATCAGATTACTATAAAACATATCGGAACCGGTTTTTTGCAAAAACCTCAAACTAACCACATTCGAACTATTTTATACTTCATATGTGTAGGACTCAGTTGTGTTTTGAGGTAACGTTTTATTAGATTGCCCAAATAGAAATAAAATAATTAACAAAAGAACGAAAAAATAACGTTTTCGTTCCCATACAAAAAAGAAGCGGGTTGTGTCGGAAATACAACCGTTAATTAAGTTTAAGTGGATACTTCTTTGTTGCCTGTAAACGTAAAATATATAGGTATCAGAATTAATTCACTAAAATCTGTATATACAGATAAATCTGTATAAGGCAACATTGACTGACGTAGCTCATTTGACTCGCGATACATTGAAAATGGCGGTCATTTCAGCATTATTTTTATGTCCGCCACATAAACATAATTTTGTGATTAACAACTAATGACAAATAAAGAAGGATTGAAACATGTAACAAACAATTAATTGAAATCAGATTAGGCTTCTCTACAAAAAGTTATTCCGGAAGTCACCTGATACATTTTGAACTGTACCCCTATACAAGAACGCGAGCAAAGAAGTATCCACTTCAATACACCGGTTTCCAATCCCTGCATAAACAGTGCGGTAGGTACCTCTAGTTTGAATCAGTTACAATAGGGATAATGACTATGATACTTTTACGATGCCTTACAAACCAGTTTTTGGAGAGGAACAAATGTTTGTATAGGAGCAATTACCATTAAAGAACATAAATACACAAAAACTTGAGAAAAAGATTGACCTCGCTGGCGGCAGGCGAAACATTTCAAACTAATTGCCACACGGGTATGACATCACAACTGCTATTTGTACTAAAGAGATTATGAAAATTTGTACTAATCGTTGTATGGAAAATCAAGCAAATTGCTGTCTTACAATTTTGCGTAAGGATTCTATTGGTAGCTTTGAGTTTACTCTTAGACAATAAAAAAAAACATATTTTTCTAAACTTTCAAGGTCTTTTTATGATTTTAATTGTATTTTATAATTTATACTTTAAATATTACAGTACTTTGATGGTTTAATATCCATTTAGCAACATTCTACGTTATCAATTTAAACATGAGGCATCATGCCTATTCTGGGGACATTTTATAGCTTGATGATGACTTTCTGTGTAGTATTTAGTATCAAAAGTAATCAATTTGCCTTGTTTTTTTGCTGGAATACGGTAGAAAAATTATTTTAGCAGTCTATATATTTTGTATTTACGTGTGTTTCACCGTAGTGTTTAAAATATGCTGAACCGATTTTGATAGTCATGGTATTAATCGATTCGAAATTATGCTCCGGGTGACAGCAGGCTACCTTTTGTATGAAAAAAAAAACAGTTTTTTCAGTTAGTTATCCCTAGTCGGACTCGGGATACAATTTTTTAACTTTTTATGCAACCATCGGGACGAATGGGTTAATATCCGACATAAAAGCGTTCATGCTAGCTAGCATGAACTAACATGCATGTGTTTTATATTTCTGTCAGTTTTTAAATGAACATTTTTTTCTATAAATCGCACATCTTATTATATGAGCCGAAAGACGTCCGGTGCTGCACATAGGCCTCCCCCCAAGAGTACCACAATGGCCGGTCCTGCGCCACCCACATCTATTGACATAAAATAGAATACGGATTTGCTTTAGCGTATTTACATATTCGTCGTCTAGTCTAACATTTATTTATTTATTACCATAAATGGTTTTATCTCACCACTCACTTTTTATCAGACGTTTATTTAACACAAATGAGTGAAAGTAACGTGATCAGACTAAATTGAACGTTCTAAATGGGCTGCTAGTTCGGTATCCTTAATTGTAGTCATTACCAACACGCAATTAGCTCGTTTGCGAACAAGGAATACGTTGAATGTTTCAGCAACTTGCTTGCACGTGACTTTCAGTTCAATACCTTGTATGACGGAGGCCATATCGCCTAGTGACTGCAATAAGGCCACATCTCGAAAGTAAAATATATTTGCGATGTGGCCACATTCCAGTCTTTAGGCGATATTTCAATTCAATTCAATTTCTTTATTTCGGATATACCTACAGAGTATCCATAGAGTGTTAGTAAACATAACAAATACTTAATCTAGTGTTGGTATTTATACATCAGCAATTGGAATAATAATACACAGCTAACACGTATCTATATTAAAAATTGCGCTATGCTTTTAATTTGGTCGGACCCGTTTTAATATCGGACAATCAAACATGTCAGCAATCTCCTTTAGAATGCTGTTGGGACTTTGCCTCACACGACTTAGTAAGATATTTACTTTGCATGTGGACATTGAGAAAATACTTACAGGTAGAATTCTGGACATTAAAAAAATGCGGCATATTATAAGTTTTTTATTCACCGCCAAGCAGAGTTGGGCGTTATTTAGATAATTTCTTATCTAGATAATTATTTCAAATAAATTTATTCGAAGATAAATTCAATCACAAATAGTGCGTTGACAACTTTTTTTATTTAGATAAATTTTCTAGATGAAGATAACCGACCTCGTTTGTTATTGAAGTAAGCTTATAATAATTAATGTATACAGAATGTCACGTCGGGTCAAAGCGTCACAATGACATTGCTCATAATATGCCCGACCACTTCTAGTTCTACATTACTGTACTACTGACATTCATCTTTTAATTAAAATCCCAACTACTTTATCTAGGTAAAAATGAAACTGATCTAGATAAATTCAAAATAACAAATGACGGATTATTTAGTTACTTCAAGGTCTTCAAGATGATTTAGTTATCTTCCCGGTTTTTCGTAAATAGATAATTTTTGCCCAACTCTGCCGCCAAGCTACGCTCGTAGCGGTATGCTGTTAGTCAGAAACAGCTTAACACTTTCACTATCCGCCTAGCGGGTGCCTGCGCCTTAGGCGCGTTCTACTACTTAGCGGGAAAACCAGGGGATCACCCAGCCCGCGTACAACCTATAACCTATAACCAGGGGATCAGCTACCGCGTGGCGCGTAGCGATTATTGGCAGTGCATGTGATAAACTTCATATTATGTTTTGAATGGATGAATGTATGGAAAATATTTTGATCTGTTTTCATGCATTATTTTTTACGTAAAGGAATCATAATTTTATATTAACGCACGTAAATATCCTGCTCTCGCCGGTTCGCGTTCCTTGGAGAGTCACTTGCGAATGGTAGGTACTTAAAACGCTCGGACTTCGCCAACTTTCGAGAAAAGTAGCCAATTAGGCTGTGGACTTTGCACAATAATTTCTCATATTCTTGCCACAAGTTGCTAATTTACTAATTTGAATTAATATGTTAACACTGTGAGAGAAATAGGTAGGTACTTACTTTGAATCGGATTGATGGAAGATGTGTATTTAATTTAGGTAGGTAGCAGGTACAGTCAAGGGCACCAATATGTTTACACCACAAAGTCTCAAAAATATGTACACAGACCTTTTTCTGCATCAATAAGGTTGTAGTATACATATTTTTTAATACAGTTGCTCAAAAAGTGGTACTTTTTGTAGCTGCAAATCGTGCGCAAAGTTGTATTTTGCGCACTAGTGCTTTTTACTTTTCCACGTGTATCGAACGACGTTTTTTAATTCAGTTGCGAAAAAATAAGAAAAACAACAGTAAGGAATTTGAAACTTTTATATTATTATTTCTGTAACCTCATTGTAATACAGTTGAAAAATATTGAAATTGTTCAAAAAAATTTTTTTTTAATACAGTTCTTACTTGTTGTTTTTCTTATTTTTTCGCAACTGTATTAAAAAACGTCGTCGAAATGTACTATATAAAACTTTGAGTTAATAAATGGCTCTGCCCGTGACTGTACTATTTGCAATAATGTATGAAATAATAACTTTCATTACACGTAGGCATACATAACCACAATAGCCAATACTACGCCCAATAGGCGTAAGTAAAGATTTTCTTTTCTTAAATTGTATCAGTCACTCAAACGTCAGTTACAAAGCAAGGAGGTTTTAACTTAAATTGTCTTTAAAAATGTATCTTTGAATATACGTAAAAACCATTTGAAGATATATTTTTTTTACAGTGATGGCTGTACGTCACATGGTATTTGCATTATGCGTTTAATTGCCAGCTATTTTTGTAAGCTGTAACCCTGAACCTACATAACTACATGGAAGAGGGAGCTTCCATAAGTGTTTTACGTATAGTTATGCCGTGTTCCACTACCGGCAAAGGCGGTTATAAATAGCCGCCATGATTAATTCTCGCGTTCGAAATTCGAAATTAATTCCAGGCTTCATTAAATTCCCATAGAGCTCTGACGTCTATCCTACGCGTGCCGACCACGCACGCTTCGTAATAGGACTATTTCACAGAATAAATGATTGTGCTTACGTATAAAAGGTCCTCAGTGTATCTAAACTGATGTTTGACAGTTGGAAAATTCAATCTTCTTTTGTTCCTGGTCGGTCTGTTGGGAAATAGTTATTTATGATACAAGTGCGGAAAGTAGGTAATTCCCAACGAGTGGCGATGACCAAAAACACGACGGCCAGGGAGTGTTTTTATTCGACATGCATGGAAATAAAAAAATATACTTAAAAGGTGAAATTTAAATTGTCACGAAATCTCATTCTTGCACAGTGTGCGGGAATTTTGGCCTGAAATCCATTCCCGGACTGGCTGGCTACACCCGGCATAGACCACTTCCCGTGTTTAACCATATAAAGGCGCTCTTTCAGAGCAAGTGCATTGTAATAGTACATTATGATACAAGTGAGGTATGTTGATCATTACATCAGAGGCGGAATTGTCACGCAAACCACAGGTGAGCGTGATAATAGAGCCGAGGATGTAATTATCAAAGCTCACGCGTGTCATACGACGTTTTTCAACACATTTGCGAGGAAAAAATCCTTTTCATAAAATGAACATGTTACAGGCTCCTAAGTTGTTTCCTTTAGTTATTGATGACAACAGGTTTTTACTCACATATTTGTACATCTCCATGAATTCAAGTCAATTATATTTATCACTTTTCTATTCACTACGAGTCAACATTTTTAACAATAACCAAACACGCATCATCAATGTTTACAAATATTTGTGAAATTACCTATAATGGCGCGCAACTATTTTTTTTCGTGAAGTTCGCGCAGTCCGCCCGCAGCGAGGCTTAGATGAAATCTCTAAACAGCCAATACAAAATAAAATAAATATTTTCTTATTCAATATAAATTCATGTAAAATGTTACCAAAAGTAAATAGTTTTACTAAATGAAAAAATTCTATATCATTATCCAACAAGAAATAATCAATTAATCCTCAAGAAAGATTTAATTTAAGATTTAGTAGGGCCGGGTATCTACAATAAATTACCCTCTGAAATGAAAGATATTGAAAATGATGCGACATTTCTTAATAAGCTAAAAAAATGGCTGACTGATAAAGCTTTTTATAATTTTAAGGAGTATATATAAAATATTGGTAATAATAATAATTTTAATCATTGTATAATATTGACATTTTGTTATTCATACCTAAATATTGTTGTGTTATATTAATTGAATAAACAAATTCATTTGACATATTATAATTCTAATTTTGACATTTTGTTACTCATACCTAAATATTGTTATGTTATACTAGTTGAATAATCAAATTCATTTGACATATTATAATTCTAATTTTGACATTTTGTTACTCATACCTAAATATTGTTATGTTATATTAATTGAATAATCAAATTCATTTGACATATTATAATTCTATTTTTGGCATGTAAATTTTTATATTTTATGAATAAATGAGTATGAGTATGAGTATGAGTAATTTGTTTAGTCGAGTAAGAATCCATTTGCCGAGAATTAAAAACAAACCTGTATAACCCGGTCAATTTAAGAATGCGCCGAGTCCATACATACACCTTGCTGCAAGGTGCCAACGTGTCTTAATCGGGATATAAACATAACTACACGAGTGTCGTAATGTTATTAAACACGCGTGTTTAATACCCAGGATTATGAGCCCAAAAGCGGCAAAATAAGAGGCACGTTACGAGCAAATGTGTTGAAAAATATATTAACCGGCCAACCAGACCGTGTGATTGGTTGGTATGTAAGGAATAATACTAACTGACCACGTAGTTGGTAACTGAACTGGGTGATTAAGAAAATAATACCAACCGACCAACTGGACAGTTGGGGTGGTTAAAAGTATCAACTGGACAGCCAGGTTGTGGATTAGGAAAACAAGACAAACCAGGTTGTCGCCTGAGTTAAAAAAAATACTTACCGGCCAATTGGTTGGAATTGCCGGTTGGTCTGTGGGTAATAGACGGACGGAGCTTTTGAGACGTGTTCGATATTTTTTGCGCACTTTTTCATGACAAATATGAATGCAGTTAACACACTCACTGCCAGGAACCTCCTCCTTTACTCTACTTAGCGGGAAAACTACGACATTGGCTACAGCGTAGCGCTAGGAAAAATCTACGACATTGGCTACAGCGTAGCGCTAGGAAAAAACAACGACATTGGCTACAGCGTAGCGCTAGGAAAAAACTACGACATTGGCTACAGCGTAGTGCTAGGAAAAAACTACGACATTGGCTACAGCGTAGCGCTAGGAAAAAACTACGACATTGGCTACAGCGTAGCGCTAGGAAAAAACAACGACATTGGCAACAGCGTAGCGCTAGGAAAAAAGTACGACATTGGCTACAGCGTAGTGCTAGGAAAAAAACTACGACATTGGCTACAGCGTAGCGGTAGGAATTTGTTGGCAGTGAATATGTTAACTGAAACCTTATTTCATAAACTTCAATAGAAGAAAGGTACGTCTTCATCCTATTACTATTTTGTTGCTATGTTGTGTTATTCTACTATCAGCAACAGTGGTCATTATACATTCCTGCGTTCGTCATTTGAAATTAATTCCGCCGATCCCACGCTTTATTAAATTCCTATAGAGCTCTGACGTCTATCCTATATAGTATATATGTAGAATACAAACGCGACCTCTCTCCTGAAATAGGACTATGTTTGCAAAACTCGGTTCATAATGCGCTATGGCGCAGAATACACGAGGTGTTTTGGAATATGGTCATTTCGGTATTTACTCTAGTTAAGTTAACCGTACTTATATTTACTCTCGGAAACCGCAAATTGGACAAAGTGCAACTGATGATGATGCCCACAAATTACATATTCACAGATTCCAGTGAATTTTCGTTGACGTAGCAATGAATGGTTGTCAAAATACACATTTTGAAGTGGAACTGACGACGAGGAACTGAAGATAAATGTGGCATGGGTATGCTATGGGTGGTAAACTGATGTGTACGCACCTACATAGATATGCCTACCTCAATGAGCGGCGCTGTTTGCCAGTAATAAATCAGCATCGGAACTACTCGGTTGTTTTACTTACGTCCATATGTAACAGTGTCGAACGAGGATTTTAAAAGTACCCCGCGTGTGAAAAATTAATCATTATGTCTTTTTTGGGAAATTTGACCAATTTTGATCATAAAACCTGCGAGTGGTCTATTTTTAAAGGACGACTAACACAGTTTTTGAAAGTGAATGCAGTGGTGGACGATAACAAAAGTGCAATTCTTTTAACCTACCTTACTGAGGAGTCATATCGTTTGTTGCGCAACCTTGCCTATCCTGCGAACGTGGACGAGCTGAAGTACAACCAGCTGATTAAATACTTGGACGATCATTTTAAGCCGAAGAAGTGCTCATATGCAGATAAGGCACGTTTTTATGGAGCGACAAGGAACTTAGGCGAAACCTTAGGAGACTGGGCGGCGCGTTTGAGAGGTCTAGCTAGCTACTGCGACTTCGGTACCGCCTTGGAAACGAATCTTGCGGATCGTTTCGTCCTAGGCCTAGGTCCGGGCTCCGAACGTGATAAATTATTCGAGCAAGATGCTTCGTCATTAAAATTAGGACAGGCCTTGGAAATAGCGGAGAAAGCGGAATCTGCTAGGGAAGCGAAGGCTGCGATGGCCGGTACCACCACCGTCAAGGAGGAACCCTTGTATCGCGCGAGCAGCGAGGGTCGGTACGGGGCCGGCGTCGGCGGCGGCGCGGCGCGCGGCGGCAGCGGCGCGCGCGCACCGCTGGCGGGCCGCGACCAGCGAGCGGCTCCCCGGTGCTCCGTGTGCGGCATGAAGAATCACGACGGTGACCGGTGTCGGTACAAGGCCTATCGTTGTCAAAAGTGTGGTGTTGTTGGGCACTTGAAGAAAGTGTGCAGAAATACGCGCCTTAATAATATGGAGTGTGTTGATAATAACCTAGCTGATCAAAACTGCTGCGAGGAGTGTCAGTTGTACAATTTGAGGTATGTAAGCAGCAAACCTATTGAATTGAATGTAACCTTAGGAAATATTCCTGTGTTGATGGAATTAGATTCCGGATCGGGTACCTGCGTCATGTCACAAAGAATGTATTTACAATCTTTCCCTGATTACACGTTAACAGATTGTAACATTAAGATGTGCCTTTATAATGGTCATAAAATCTCGCCCCTGGGCTATTTTTCCATAGATGTGAAATATAACGCCTTAAAAAAATGTATTAATATATTTGTATTAAAAGGCGAGGGTCCAGGCCTACTCGGGCGAGATTTCATGACAGCGTTTAATTTGGAGTTAACAACAAAAGTAAACAAAATAAGTGAAAGCAATGATGAAGATGTAAACATGTTACTGGAACAATACCCTGATTTGTGGCGTGATGAACTCGGGTCATTCAATAAATTCAAGGTCAAATTACAATTAAAGGAAAATGCTAATCCGAAGTTTTTTAAGCCCCGCTCGGTACCCTTTGCTCTAAAAGATAAGGTTGAAGAAGAGTTGAACCGTTTGGTAGGGTTAGGTATTTTAGTACCCGTTAATCACTCTCAGTATGCTACACCTATAGTTCCGGTTCTAAAGGAAAATGGTAAGGTCAGGATAGCTGGCGATTATTCAGTTACGTTAAATAAAGATCTAATAATTGACAAGTATCCCTTACCCCGAATTGAGGAAGTATTCGCTAGGCTTGGAGGGGGCGAACATTTCAGTAAGATTGATTTAAAGAACGCGTATAATCAATTTTTATTATGCGATTCGTCACAAGACCTTACAACTATAAATACCTCTAAGGGTCTCTTTAAATATACGCGATTAGTATATGGCCTAGCCCCAGCTCCAGCCCTCTTTCAGAAATCGATGGAATCCCTTCTCTCTGGAATCGATGGTGTAAGTTGCTGGCTGGACGATATATGCGTAACCGGACCTAATAAGATGACTCATCTAAGTAGGCTACGAGAGGTGTTATCTAGGCTTAATGAGGCGGGCCTTAGACTACAACAAGAAAAATGTCAATTTTTCAAACAGTGTGTCACGTATTTAGGGTACGTTATAAATAAGGAGGGACTGCACACCAACCCTGATAAAGTTAAGGCTATAATCGACTCGCCGGAGCCTACAAACGTCACTGAAGTAAAACGATTCTTAGGTGTAGTAAATTACTACAGGAATTTCATTCCCAACGCTTCGTCTATTATGAGTCCACTACATGAGTTGTTGCGATCCGGTGCAGAGTGGCAGTGGGGCGAGAGACAGAGCAGCGCCGTGCGGCGCGTGAAGCGCGAGCTTGTCTCCGAGCGCACGCTGGCGCACTTCGACCCCGCGGCGCGGCTGGAGCTGGCGGTGGACGCCGGGCCCGCGGGCCTCGGCGCTGTACTTTCCTTGAGAGACCGAAAGGGTCTCGAGCGACCACTAGCTTTTGCCTCACGGTCACTAACCCCCAGTGAACGTAACTATAGCCAAATACAGAAGGAGGCTACAGCGATAATTTTTGGCGTAAAAAAGTTTCACCAATACCTTTACGGCCGTAGCGAACCTTTCATCCTGAAAACGGACCACCGGCCGTTAGTCTCTATTTTTAATAATAACACCGGAATATCGGTAACTACAGCGCTGCGCTTACAAAGGTATGCAATTATATTATCGGCTTATAGGTACACTGTGCAGTATACGACGGGTGCTAGTAACGTAGTAGCGGATTATTTTTCTCGGGCACCGTTAGCGGAAACTATTACCGCCACCGATAAGGAATTCGACACATTTTGCTCCCTTAATTTCCTGGATTCGGTGTTACCCGCGGTCACGGCTAACAATATTAGGCAGGCCACCGAGAATGACACGGTTTTAAAAACGGTGATTAAATATGTTAACAAAGGCTGGCCGCGTAAGATAAGCTGTAAATTGATAAGGCCTTACTTTCAATGCAAAACAGACTTACAACTTGAAAATGGGACCTTATTACGGGGGCATAGAGTCGTAATTCCTAGCACACTTAGAGAAAAGATGTTGCGTGAATTGCATAGTACGCACTTGGGAATAATAAAAATGAAATCGAATGCACGCAGTCGGATGTGGTGGCCGGGTATCGATGGTGATATCGAACGTAGGAGCGGCACATGCGAAACCTGCGTGGCGTTGCGCCCGGCGCCGCCAAAGGAGGCGCCCGCGCCATGGCCGAAGCCGCCCGGACCCTTCCACCGGGTTCACATAGACTACTTGTCGATAGGGCAAAGGGTGTACCTAGTGGTTGTGGACGCGTATAGCAAGTGGCTTGAGTGCGTGTATATGAATAACGGGACGACTACGCAAGAATTAATTAAAAAGCTAAAAAATATAATAGCTACCTTCGGTTTACCAAATACTTTAGTTTCTGACAATGACGCCAAAATAAATTGCCATGAATTCATTACATTTTGTTCCAGTAACAATATTAACTATATGACATCACCAGTTTATCACGCCAATAGTAACGGAATGGCGGAATCGTCCGTTAAAATATGTAAGAAAATGTTAAAATGTATATTAAGAGAAAATTTAAAACCGGACATTATACATGAAAAATTGTTAGGCTATTTATTTGAGTACAGAAACACCATGCAGTGTACCACGGGCGAAACACCGGCTACATTGATGTTTGGGAGGAAACTCAGAACTCGTCTCGATTTGATTCTACCGGCGGTAAAACAGAATAATTCCGAGCTTCCTCCTCATCGGAGGAACTTTGAGATCGGTGACGTTGTTTTGGCCCGCTGGTTCAGTGCGAGGAAAGAAACGTGGGAACAAGGCATAGTTAAGAGTAAAATTGGTAATAAAATGTTTAAAGTACATATGGTTAATTTTGATTCTTATTGCATAAGGCATACGGATCAGTTACTTAAGTATAAGGGAGGTGTTACATTTAATAACAGGCCGCCTGTTGACACAATATCCGCGAATCGAGGACCAGCATTCTCGTCTCCAGCTACAACTGAACCTGATATAGTAGTAGTAGCTTCGCAAGCTCCAGAGTCGAGCGCTCGCATAGAGGGAGAGGAGAATGTAGTCCAGGGCGAGGACGAGGTGAGGGCAGACAGCGACGGCGACGTCGGCAAGAGCGGGCCGCGAGCCCCCGCGCCGGCGGACGCCGCCGCGGTCGGCGCGCAGGCGCAGGCGCCGGCGCCGGACCCGGATCCGGTTGCGCCTGCGGCTGTGGAGCCGCTCGCGGCCGAGCAGCCCGCGTCAGGACGGTACCGGTTGCGTCCGAAACGACCAGTAAATTATAAGGATTGGTAATTGTGTAAATTACTTTTATGTGTTTAGTTATTAATTAGTTATTTAATTGTTAACAGGGTTCAAGACTAGTGTGGGAGGGATGATGTGTACGCACCTACATAGATATGCCTACCTCAATGAGCGGCGCTGTTTGCCAGTAATAAATCAGCATCGGAACTACTCGGTTGTTTTACTTACGTCCATATGTAACTTGACGAAGCCTGCGCTGCGTTGCGGATACTTTTATTTATGTAATCATTCTTGTTTGTTACTTAAATAAATAAATTAAATTTTATATGGCATCTCTGAGGGATTGACGGAACTTATTAGTCCATATAAAGCGATTTGACTATTTGCTGTAGTAACCACCACTTTCACTTTTCGGAAAATCAGTTCGTGTGGTGACGTGGGAAGGATATCATCAGTTTCAATTAATCCGTGCGCGGCCAAAGAGCACAGCAAATAAATATATCAAGCTGACATTAGGTAAAATGTAACCTAGTAGGTGATAGTCGATGTATTTTAATTAGCAAGAGACACATAGCTAACTGTGCTGCAGCATGCATAATCATTGAGTCATATGTGTAGGGCAGACATCCTCTTGCTTAACTTTGCGCATATTGATGCAAGTCTGGATCACTTTGCTTAGTCTGTGGTGGGCTCAATACTAATATTCCAAGATGGCGGCCTGATAGAAGACGAAGGTTGGTGAGCGATTTACCAACAAACTGTGAATATAGTTTGGAGAATTAAAGTGTGTGCCTATAAGTTATTTTAAGTATTTGACAGCCCATCCATGCGGGTATCATAGACCAAAGAGAATATTGAATATATATATATAAGAAAAGTGTAACCTCTTTCCTTAATTTATTTTTAAGTTGATAGCTGACATCTGACAGCTGTGACTATGACATTGTAGTAAATGGATATTATTTAATTTACGTGTGATTTTTAAGTTGAAAGACCTGAAATTAAGGGCTTTAAATGTTGTTTCTTATTCTTTACAGGTAAGTGAATTATTTGTTTTCGTATAGTATAATTACTATTGGTTTAAAAACTGTAAATAGTAAATAAACTCTTATTCTTTACAGAAACACAATTTCGTCTTTAATTCAATTTTAATATAATTGAAGAGTATGTTATCATTATAAAACAACATTTTCTGCACATATTTCACAAAACATGGAAAAGTTGAGGTTTGATTTTGTTGTAAAATCAACGGCAGATGGAAAATCAAACATCATATGTATAAGCTCAATAGCTACTCCCACTGGTCAGATTTTTGGAATACCATCCGAATATCAACCTGCAAGCCTACATGGAGTAATTACGAAAACTTCCAATTATGCTAAGGTTAAAAAATCATTGACTAAAAGACTTCAGACAAGGAAAATATGGATAAATTTGACCGACGAAATATCAAAGACATATTTGGATGAGGAACAAAACTTACAGTTTCATGATTTTTACCTAGAGGAAATAGTGGAACAAACAAATAGTGCTGAACCCATGCCTGGTAGCTCGAATCAAACATTAGAAAAAATGTTAGAGAAATTACTTGAAGAAAAACACCAAAAGTCAGAAAATCAAAATTTAGGGAAAATTGCAAAAGATTTCATGATTGAGAAATTTACTGCCAGAAACTCTAATGCTTACCAGTGGATTCAGGATTTTAATAAGGAATGCGAACGTTTCCAAATAACCAAAGATAAAAAGAAAATTGAAATTTTAAGAAATTTCTTGGAAAACTGTAGTGTGGATTGGTACAGCTGTATGCTTATGAAACTTACAGTGGAATCAGAATGGAGCAAATGGGAGAGGAATTTTTGTGAGACGTTTGCAAACAAAGGATGGTCCACCACGAGATTTGCTCTTGGTTTTAAATATCAGGCAGGCTCCTTACTCGAATATGCTTTAAAAAAAGAAAAATTATTACTGGAAATAAGAAAATCTATTGATACTGGAACACTTATAGATCTTATAGCATTCGGCCTACCTAATTATGTGGCAGATAAGATTGATAAGGAAAAATTGCAGCAAACAGAAGATTTCTACAACGAACTAGGAAAATGGGAACATCTCGTTGGGAAGAACACATACAAAAAAAAGAATTTTACTAATTCTGACAATGAAACACAAAAAAAAAAAAAAAAAAGAAGCTGTAAAGTATTGGCAGCATTGGCTTATGGGAAAACAATTTGTAGTGTACTCGGATCATAAACCATTAGAAAATATGAATATAAAAGCTAGAACTGACGAGGAATTGGGCGATTTAATGTACTATTTATCCCTATATACCTAATTTCAAAATAAAGTATAACCCAGGAAAATCAAATCAAGAAGCAGACTGTTTAAGCAGAAATCCCGTTCTAGAACCTTGTGAAAATAACGATGACTTTTTAAAAGTAGTCAATTTAATAAACATAGATGTAATAAAAAATTACCAACGAACAAATCAAAATCTAAAAAATGACAAATTGAAACTTATATTTGAAAATGAAATTTACTATAAGAAGGATAAAAAAAGAAGTAAAATCATATTATCAGAAGAGCTCAGTAAAACTCTTATAAAAGATGTCCACGATACTTACTGCCATCTTGGAAGAACCCAACTGACTACTAAAATATCACCATTCTACACAGCAAAGAATATCATAGCGAATATTAAACAAATTTGTGATGAATGCGAAACTTGTATTAAAAACAAGTCAAGGAGAAAACCAAAATATGGCTTAATGTCACATTTGGGTCCATTAACACGACCTTTTGAAATTGTGTCTATTGATACCATTGGAGGCTTTGGAGGATCACGGTCAACCAAAAAATACTTACATCTTCTGGTCGATCATTTGACAAGATACGCATACATTATCACATCAAGAAATCAAAGCGCCAGTGATTTTATTAAACTAATAAAGAATGTGACACAGAGCTATAGAATTGATATGGTACTAACCGATCAATATCCTGGCATAAACTCCAAAGAATTTAAGGATTTCCTAAAGGAGCAAAATATAAAAATAATCTTTACTGCGGTGGATGCACCTTTTTCAAATGGGCTTAATGAAAGATTAAACCAAACTTTAATATAATATTTAATATAATAAAATTGCATGGACCACTATAGCACAGAAATGTGTAGAGAAATATAATGAAACAGAACACACTGTTACGAAGTTTGCTCCAAAATACCTCTTAGAAGGCGAAAATGTGGATATCCTACCTGTTGAATTGAAATCGAGATGTACAACAGAAGATTTAAAAAGGGATAGAGAAATAGCGCTTAACAACACAGTCAAGTCTCACAATTACAATAAAAAAATATTCGACCTTCATAGAGAAGACTACAAATTGGAAGCTGGAGACAGCGTTTTCGTGGAAAACGGGAATCGTTTAAATAGGAAGAAAATGGATGAGTTGAGGATTGGTCCATACAAAATTTTGAAGAAAATTTCAAACTGTATTTATGAAATTGACACCGGACGCAAGAAAACGGAATCAAATCTCTACCATATTACAAAAATATCTCCAATGTTGTTCACTAAATGAAAAAAATTGCGTTACACCTGCAATTATTTATCTCGGAGCGGGGGAGGTATAAGAAAAGTGTAACCTCTTTCCTTAATTTATTTTTAAGTTGATAGCTGACATCTGACAGCTGTGACTATGACATTGTAGTAAATGGATATTATTTAATTTACGTGTGATCATGCTATGCGAACTTAGAACTGAATGCAAATCCAGTTTCTTATTGAAAAAAGTGCCACCTTCTTGATAGCTGGCGAACTCTCTGAAGCTCTAGCGATTGCTAGGCTATGCTGTCAAGGTATTTCAAAATTCGCCGTATTGTTACAAGGCATCAGTAGCCTAGAGGTACAGACGGTGGTATTTGGAGTCAATGATCCGGGGTTCGATCCCTACGACCGGCGCACTTTTTGTATGTTTTGTACATTCAAAGAAAAGTTGTAACTACCGCAGAAGAGATGGCGCCTGTATACGCAAGCATTAAATGCCTTCTCAATTTGGTCGAGTTGCCTGTCTATCTCAGTATGTATATTGTAGTCTTTGCGTGTGATTTTTAAGTTGAAAGACCTGAAATTAAGGGCTTTAAATGTTGTTTCTTATTCTTTACAGGTAAGTGAATTATTTGTTTTCGTATAGTATAATTACTATTGGTTTAAAAACTGTAAATAGTAAATAAACTCTTATTCTTTACAGAAACACAATTTCGTCTTTAATTCAATTTTGATATAATTGAAGAGTATGTTATCATTATATATATTATAGAGTTGTCTTTGTTCTTGTCAGTCAACATTATTGGTAGTAGAGCCATCAATACTTGTGGGAATACATACACCCTGCGAGTTGACATCACACACACACACACTGTCATGAATATAATTACATTGTAGGACCCTTCCCAAAAAACCTTTCTGCCAAATTGTCGTCTTCCTTCCCAATTCTCCCCACCCCCTGGTGGGAAAAATTAGATTCGCAGGGAATTTGAAATGCATCAATTTGAAACACTACCCGAGTGTAATTACTGCTCACTCTGGTAACGGTCCAAATTTAATCGATTTAATTGTAATACAGTTTTAATAAAAGATGGGCACATAATTCAAAAATCAAATATTTATTTTGCAAGTATCTAGGCTTCCAGGGCTTTACTAAGTGCCAGAGCATACTAATGAATGCAGTTACAATGCACGGCGTAGTCAAGTAAAAGGGGGTCGAAAGCGGGGCAGATTCGTTATTCGTTGTAGTCCGGTAAAATAAAGCAAGGGTCCAATGAGTGAAGAGGTTTCGTCTTAGTCCAGAAACACAGCGAAAGTCGTAGATAAAAGCACAATTCAAATCGCATTCACGTATATAACCAAAGTTACGAAGTGAAAGAATTTCAAATGCCGCGGCTGACATAATGCCATCTTTCCGTTTCGTTTTGAAAAACTGTTGAGAAAATTAGTGTCTAACGCTATATATATAGCACTAATTTCACATTTTGGCACAGTGAGTAGGTATGTGAGGATAACTGATAATATAAGATTAATTTGTTGGAATTAATCTTTATTACACATCGGAAAACACATGACAGCACAATAACAACAATAGTGACAATTGACATCAGGGCGGCCAATCTTAGTACTATATACATAGGTGCGCGGTAATGACAGCATAATAAGTTTATTAGAGGCTGTCAAGGTATTTCAAAATTCGCCGTATAGTCATAATACATCAGTAGCCTAGGGGTACAGATGGAGGTACTTGGAGTCGATGAGCCGGGGTTCCAACCCTGCGACCGACGCACTTTTTGTATGTTTTAACATTCAAGTGGAGTATTTCAACTAACGATACTAGATGGCGCATCAAATACAGGGTTACCGATTTAAGGCCCAGAGATTGTTCTCTATTTCAGTATAAACTTAACAAAGTACTTTGTGATTGACATCAAAGACTACAATATACATACTGAGATAGACAGGCAACTCGACCAAATTGAGAAGGCATTTAATGCTTGCGTACAGGCGCCATCTCTTCTGCCGATACTTAAAACTTTTCTTTGAATGTACCTACATACAAAAAGTGCATCGGTCGCAGGGTTTGAACCCCGGCTTCTCGACTCCAAATACCGCCGTCTGTACCCCTAGGCTACTGATGTCTTATGTCAATACGGTGAATTTCGAAATACCTTGACAGCCTAGCCTAGCAATCGCTACAGCTTCAGTGAGTTCGCCAGCTATCCAGTAGGTGACACTATTTTCAATAAGAAACTGGTTTCGCATTACGTTCTAAGTTCCCATAGCATGATTGACATATAGAAGATTTGAAATTAAATAGAATTTCAACAACTGTATTCAGCCTGTCAGAACAATACGTAACCTCTTTTTATCTAACAAGAAAGAATCGATTTATGTCAAAAATACAAATTAACAGAGTTACTGCTGGCGCACGCTACCGGACCTGCGGCGCTACCACGAACTTCGAATCTCGAACTTCGTATATCTTCGTTTTTGTCGCTCGAGTACCATAAACCATAAGTGCGATAGAGACGGAGATATACGAAGTTCCAGATTCGAAGTTCGTGGTGTAGGCTCTGGTCGGTTCCCATCACCCGACGGGGGCCGATGGGCTTGCGCCTACCCTAAGTACTAAATTTAAAATAGTGACATCTGTAGTAGAATGGACAATTATCATCCGAGTCAAAGAAAAGAAACAAAAGAAAAGCAATTTCACAGAATATTCTAAAGTGAAAACACCGTGTCATAGACTAGTAGCAACGCCATCTACTAACGTATAAGCAGTATTTTCGTCACAAGCGATGGGCTGTCCATAGTATATTAGTCTATGGTACTAATAATCAGTGAATGTGCAAAATACTCATTGAAAATCCTTCCCGCGGTTGCGTGTCGCACGTTCCGTTTGAACAAGCAAACTGAAAATAGCCCTGACCTTGTGAAACTTAATCACTCTGTCCGGCAGATTAGGGACAGTTTGGGAAACTGTGGCTCATGGGAAATGAGACAGGGCTCGTTTAAAGGGGAACATTTAATATGGCGTATAGGTACATTGATTTAATAAACAACAATGTGTTTAAACATTAAGATAAAATGCTTAATAATAACCCAATACACCTTTTTACTCTAGGTGTTACAGACAGTCCTCTCTGCAGAGCTTGCATGGAAGAGGACGAGACAGCCGCCCACGTCATCCTGACATGTCCTGGAGTGGCGGAATACAGGGCAAAACACCTCGAAACACCGGGGTCACTACCGGAGGCCGTCGGCAACATAAAGGGTCTGCTAGGCTTCCTGGTGGAACTGGGTTGGCACGAATAACAGTAGTGCTAAAACCCCTACGCAAAATAGGCGCATTTATGACGTCGAGTTGCGGAAACCCAGCCCGCGTACAACCTATAACCTATAACCATAACCCAATACTTGGCACTTTCAATCTTACTTCGTAACAATAAGACCTCTCATAGACTGGCGATGGCGCGGCCTGCGATAACGTTCAATATTAGTTTTGACATTGACTGTCAGGTTGATTCAGGCTCAAGGCCCTTCGGCGCGGCCTGCGGTGGCGGTCAATAGTAAACTTGACATAAACGTCATTGACCGCCACCGCAGGACTTTCCGTGTATTACAGAGATCCCAAGCGGGATACTAATTAAATACGAGTATAGCCTATATCCATTTAGAATATCCATTCTTTACACAGGTGAAATATTTTTCTAGTGGGATAAATAGTTCCTGAGATTACCCTGTAAACTTACAAAGCTTCCTAAAATAATTTTCTCTTTATAATTAAGTTTAGATAACTGAAGTAAAAGTCAACATCCAACGTATTACCTCTATTTCATTCATTATAATTATTATAAACGGATGTTTATATAATTTTCAAATAATGTAGCTTAGACAGAGGCCATAGGCAAAATAATACAATTTAAAAAAATAATCACTTGCTTAGAGTTGCCAGGGGTTTAAAGTTTGTATGGGCAAACGGATCATATTTAATAGAGCCTACAGATCAAGTAGTTTGTCAAGTTATCATATAATTTTAGAAAATAAACTAGCACAATTCAAAAAGTCGCATCTTTCATCAATTGTACGGTTAACCAATTTGATTCCTTAGGCCACCGTAAAACACAATTTTAAATGCTACATTACATAGCGACGCAATAATCCTAGTAACCCGTATTGACATAGCATTGACAACGGCAAGGTTCTTTGATGGCCTAGGAATCAAATTGGTTGACTGTTGACCTATTAAGTACTTATACATTTTCTGCTAGGTACAATGCCGATTTATGAACACAGATTCCCGTATTTTCAAAATGGGTCATTCTCAAATTGTTAACGACACTTGTCACAACCATGTGCAAAAGTTAAGAAATTCCCAGCAGTTAAATATTGTAATACTTATTTGTATAGTAGCTGTCGTAGTCTTTTGGTCCTTATATAAAAAAAAAAGCGGCCAAGTGCGAGTGGGACTCGCACATGAAGGGTTCCGTTAAATAAATTGCTTTTTACGATTTATGACGTATTAAAAAAAAACTACTTACTAGATCTCGTTCAAACCAACTTTCGTTGAAAGTTTGCATGATAATGCACATCATATATTTTTTTTAGATTTATCATTCTCTTATTTTAGAAGTTACAGGGGGGGGGGGCACACATTTTACCACTTTGGAAGTGTCTCTCGCGCAAACTATTCAGTTTAGAAAAAAATGATGTTAGAAACCTCAATATTATTTTTGAAGAACTATCCATAGATACCGCACGCGTATGGGTTTGATGAAAAAAATTTTTTTGAGTTTCAGTTCTTAGTATGGGGAACCCCAAAATTTATTGTTTTTTTATATTTTTGTGTGAAAATCTTAATGCGGTTTACAGAATACATCTACTTACCAAGTTTCAACAGTATAGCTTTTATAGTTTCGGAAAAAAGTGGCTGTGACATACGGACGGACAGACAGACAGACAGACAGACATGACGAATCTATAAGGGTTCCGTTTTTTGCCATTTGGCTACGGAACCCTAAAAAGAGCAATAAATTAAGTATTAGAAGCGTTAACTTTTGCACATGGTTGTGACAAGTCAGTCACATTATTTGAGAAATACCCTGTTTCGATATATCAATAATACCTACCGAGTTTTGGGCTTGCCTTTTCCACATGACAGCCTGTTACGACTACGACTAAAAGCGTATAGGGGTCAAATGACTTGTACCGGGGCTTAATTGAATCGCTCCCATTGAGTTTTGGACAAGCCAATTTAATTTGTTTCGCTGAGAGGATCTGCCGTTGACATTCATTAAGGTTCGTGGGTACGTAATATTTCTAACTTTACTCTATATTTCTAAGGTAAGCGTTCAAGTGCTCGAAGCTGTACTAGTAGTAGATGGGCACTTTATGCCAAAGCAATATGGGTTAAATTCGTACTAAGAGGATTTTTTCGAATTCAAGGCATGTCACATTGACATAGAGTGCCCAATGGCAATGCCATATACTAGTAGAGCAATTCGGACGTTTACTTTATATTATAGGTATGATACTTAGTTAGGTTGAAGGGTTAGTATATATATAGTAGACTATAGTCCAAAGCTGCTTTGCATATGAGACTTAACTTCGCCTACCTCAAAAAAACTGAAATTTAATGTGATGATCTACCAAATGGTTCTACAGTCAGTATCAAAAGTAGCTACGCAAATGAATACGTCAAAAGTCTTAAAAGGGAATAAGAACGTTTGACGTCTTAGATTGCGTAGTTACTTTTGATGCTGACTGTACCTGGCAACTAATCGTTCTCCCGTTGAATTAAAAAAAAATAACAAAAATAATTTACGGCTTCATAGGCAAAGTTGTAGCATAATGACGGTATCGTGACAATAATAATTATAATCTTAATAATGATCCAACGCAACCTAGCTAGGTCATACATTTTACAATCTTTGGCTTCACCGTATGCGTAGCTACGCATAAATTAGATTAGATTAGATTTTTTTATTTCATAATATAAGATTACAATATAAATTAAATTACGCTTAATCTATATGAATTTATATCATGATCGTCAAATATAATATTAATTACAATGCAATGTCATCTTATAGGTCTGTATAAAACATTTAAATAAACTCATAACTAATTGATGTCCATAATAAAATATATAATGTCTAAGTTTATAGCACATACAAGATCGTCAGATTACCGAAGTAGGTATACCAAAATAACAATAAAAATTAACAAATACCAATAACTATAATATAAATTATTACAAAAGCCAAAAAACAGTGATTCCTAATATTTTGTGTTCATGTATTCTTTCACAGAATATAATGGATTTTTCAATAAAAAGATTCTCAATTGACGTTCAAATGTTTCATCACATGACTCAGTCCGCAATTTGGCGGGTAGTCGTTCGTAATAGGTTGGGCCTATCACTCGAGGATTCCTACATGAAAGAGCCATGCGACGTGGAACCGTTCTGAGTCTCCCCGTTGATCGGAGTTGTTTGCCCGGGACCTCAACACGCTCGAACATTGGCAAATTCTTTCTCACGGTGAAGCCAAGATTATAAAGTGTATGGCGAAATTGTGACGCCCAAGACACGTCACTACGTACGTAGTCAAGTGCAAAAATATGTATCAATTTAATCCTCTCATAAATATTATGTACCAGAACCTTAATCCGTTGACATAAGCGCGATGGGACATTTTTGTGAGCAAGTTATATGCACCCATATTTTTGTGAGCAAGTTATATGCACCCATATTTTTGTGAGCAAGTTATATGCACCTATATTTTTGTGAGCAAGTTATATGCACCCATATTTTTACACTTGAGGCACAGGCGCCCAGCTCCGGTGTGGTGTAGTTCGTTTGACTCAGTGTATCGATAGCTAATTTTATTAATACATTTTGTACTAAATTTAGACTATATTGTCTAGATAATCTTCAGTAACTATAAGGGATAGGTAAAGATGGCAGGCTATTTCTCCATTGGGGCATGTTTCATTCAAAACCACTTAAAAGGCAACAAACAATGAACGAATATTAAGAATAGGCCTGAAATTATCTGTATAAATACCTCGGTCGCCAAATGTACCTGAAAGCCTCTTAAATTAGACTTGCCTGAGGCAATTGGGTATTTTATCACGAAAATATAATTTCTTGTTAAATCAGACGTCTAAATTGGGATAACGACGCGTTTGCTTATTAGAGGCTTAAGATAGTTAAGTATGGTAAACGTCCCAATCTCCCAATGCTCGACACCGTAATACCTAATAGTTGACACCTATTGGTTACCTACTGTATTGACAGTATCATGTATTAGACCAGTGTCGGGCATTAGGACATCTTCCTTATTAAAATCTGAAAAAAATTGCAAAGGTATGGAATCCCATGACGTGTCTCGTCATACCATGCACATATTTTATTTAAATTATTCTCTTGCCATCAGTAAGTAGTAAGGATCAAATTTATTTTTACTTACGCTTTTATTAAGTACTTGCCGAGAATAGTGTTGATTTCATTCATATTGGATTAGATTTTTCCCAGATAACTCTCCCACACAATCTATGTACTCGTATTAGACGCACGCAGACGTTTGATGTTGTTTTTAATATACTCGGGCGACTGTGACTACAATGGCAAATTGCATCATAAATCGGATTTACCGCAAATGTGCTACTCCGGCATTGCTGCGTAATGTGAGGTAGATTAAGGCGCCGTAGGTTCATGGTCTTCTCTCCCTCTCACTGAGCATAAGCGTGAGCGAAATGGAAATGCGTGTTCGGAAGAGCGGATATCATGTTTTTTAATTTTAATTTTTTGTACGTTTAAATAAATAAAAAAGTAATCACTAAGTTCCCTCAAACATGATATTGCCGATTTTTAGAACCAATTTTAAGCTTTTGTGCATAATTTGTTACGAATGTTTTAAGTGTATATTAGACCTATGTTCGTGATTTTTTTCTATCGAGCGAAAATTGCTTAGGTAATCATGTTTCGAATCACTGATTTCCCTGCAGAAAAACATCAAGATTACTATTCTTATTTTTTTGAAACCATATTATTATAAACAGACGCATTATATTGTTTCAAAAACTCTGTTCGTTTAACTTCACTGAACCTACGACGCCTTAAGGCACACAAGGGATTTAAGAAGTAGATTGCCATGTGAGTAGGTAGCCATCAAAGTCAGTAATGGGTGTTCCAAAAATCACGCCAGATTAAAATTAAAGAGAAAAACCCCCTTTTAACCGACTTCAAAAAAGGAGGAGGTTATATGTTCCACTGTAAGTTTTTTTTTTTTATGTATGTTCGCCGATTTCCTCGTCAATGGTGGACCGATTTCCAAAATTCTTTTTTTATTTGAAAGAGTATACTTCCGAGGTGGTCCCATTGTCACCAAATCAGGACCTGATGATGGGATCCCAGGGAAATTGAGGGCAACCCTCGAATTTTATAGGCACGCATGTAGTGATTTCAGTATTTTCTTCCTTCGGAAATCGCAATTTTGGTGAAGTGGAACTGTTACTGAAGACTATGGAATGGATGACTTATGGAACTCCTCAAAGATGTAAAGTTCGTCAAAGATGATGATGATCGATATGATTCCGTTGAAGTAGCAACTCATGAAGTGGTAATCAATCTCAAAAATCATCCTTAGGAATCGACGGAACTCCTCAAATATTATCAGCCCACAGATAGCGATTTGGGTTTTTTCTGTAATAATCAACGCATTTGCTCTCTGGAAGCAGTGCATATGGTAAATTGAAAAGGAAATGTGGAAATGTTCATGTACCTATGTGGTTTGGCGAAGTACTGAATTGAAGTCGGTTTAATCTTTGTTTTTAAAGTAATTATATTCAATATTGTTTCATTGTTGTTTGTATCATTTTGCACAGTATAAGGTTACGATGGAGTCTCACATGAGGTAAATGCCCCACATCTGATCTGGCATACGACGTACGCACCATTTAGTTGAAATTTCCCATCTTTTAATTTATTTATTTAGCCTACTGGGCAGTGACGCAGCGTTGAGCTACGAAGCTAAAGGTCCCAACAAATATTCATATTCGTCACACTAATGTTTGCCCTTACTGGGGCTTACTAAGTATTTATATATCTATTAAATATTTTGTCTTCTAGTACCCATCATACAAGCCTTGCTGAGCTTACCATGGAGCTATTTAGTTCGATTTGTGTAAGATTGTCCCTGACATTGACAAACTGTTGCTCGCGTTCTCAGGATTTACCTACCGCAGCCTGCACGTATCCCCTGAGTGGTGCTAAATGAGCGACAACATTCTTGGCAAAATAGGTGCTATTATAAGAATATCACATGTATGTTAGGGATTGAAGTAGAATAGCCTCCAACGACGACGGTGGATAGTCCGCCATGTTGGAGGTTAGTTAACAGTCAGCGCGCACGTTCGGGCAAGAAGTGAGACCCCCAAGAACTATTCGCACTGCTGACAGACCGGAATGAAGTAGCTGCAAACCATTATAGCTACCTTCACATCAAACTACATCGCCATCTAGCGGCGCCACATAAACATCACCAATAGTTTGACTTACCGTCCGCAAACGCCATAGACTAGGTGAGGAATGGCAACACTCAGTACAACCAGTCAGAATCTAGACAGTTTTACGTATTCTCCGACATGTATATTCGCCTATTCTGCAGATCGCCATACGATTAAATAAAAAAATAATATTTAGAACTTTTCATTTTTCAAACGGTGTTTTCTATGTAACGGTGTATTCTTGCGTGATTTTTTTTTGGGACAGCCTATAGTTAGTTAAAAGTTCCTGAATGCTTACAAGTTACAAGCGGTTCGGTTAAATTATATTGTAGCCTTATAGGTACTTGTATAAATTTACCTATTTACCGCTTGTTTTGAGCCATGCAAGTCACGAAAGTCTGTGCAGTGCAATTCCTAACTCAATTATTTCAGACTGGACGCGTGGAGTGTTTGATAAAATCATACGGACAAGGTCGTGTAATTGCACGCTATTGTTTTCACTGCTAACGAACTGTCATTTTAATGTTGTCATGGCGGGAAAGGCCACAACATCGAACATAATAATTTTAATTAGTTTTTACAAGCTTTCTATTACGTATGCCCCTATGCCACTATGTTTGTTCGGGTGAAATCTTGCAACTCAATTTTGAAGCAGATATCTTCAACCGATTGTGCTGAAATTATGGTTAAAGGTTTAGTTTCAATGACAATTCAATATTCTGGTACCATCGAGCTGATCTGATGATGGAGACAGAAGGTGGCCATGGGAATTTTGTACTTTTGTTTGTAAATTCATTTTTATTTTGCCCATGAATTTGTCCGCTTTGAACTCGCACTTTCAAATTTTCAACCCCAATTTCAGTTTTAGACCCCATTCCATTCCGGGTCATAAACAGATTTAGTTTGGCGTCATTCTCGTGGACATTGTCAAAGTAAAGGGCTATTTTTTGGTTGGTTTCTTAAGCCGCATAAACGGGGTCTCCTCTTATACCTATATTATCAAGCGATAAAAACATTATTTATATGCACGTAAGCTCTTAACTATTGACCACAGTAAAGAAGAATTTTGTTTTAAACACTGTGTATTTTATGTCAGAATTGGATCCCAGAGCTGCGAAATTAACAATAGGGAACATTACGCAAAACTCTTCGTAGGTGGCGACACTAGCAGCGTTGACATTGTATCTCGTTCCCACTTGCGGTATTGTCAATGCAAGCATACTTGTCACTCATTTGACAATCAATTGTGCATGTGTGTGTGAATCCCTATATTCCTATACTGGTTTACTATTAGTGGTAGTGCTGCCTCTGGCGGCAGAAAATTGCAGTAATGTGATTAAGTGATCACGAGGTTTTGCAACAAAAGGCAACAAAATTTAATGAACTGTCGATTTATATTAAACCAATTGCCCGTACGGCTCCGCCCGCGTATATCAACGAAAGCAGGCATAAATTATAGCCTATATCCAACCCGATGGTCCGTTCTATATACTGGCAGATTTTTTGAAATCGGGTGTTTGTTTTCGGAGAGAGTACCTACAAAGTTACTCACTCACTAACTTTACGTCTTATATATTCATTATTATGAAATAAACTAGTATATATAACATTTTCCAGACTGTTAAAAAGATAACTGTGTAAGAATACGAGAAGCAGAGCGGTATTGTATAGGTATTCTCAAAGACTGCAGTTCTCAAAGTGCCCGCTTGAGCGTCCCATCCCACTCCATTGTCTTTGGTTTTATTTTATTTATAGGAAAATCACTGCCATTGGCTTTTCTAATCAGTGTTAAGGGCTTATTGGTCTTTTATTGGTTTCGAAACCATTAATTGAAACGTACTGGTTTTGTTTCCTATTTTACTACATTTGAAACCTCTCAAGTAAAAGTTAATTATCTTTGTAACGATAATTATGTTGTATATAGTAGTAGACCTAGTAGTCTTTTTCTTAGTTTGTCTTTTTAGTAGTTAGTAGGCTTTCGGACAATACGGAAAACATCCCAAATTGTTTTAGAATCTATACATTGACTGGTCAGTCATAACTGCACACATACTCGTAGATTTATCGTAGGGTTTAATTTAGCATGCAAAATCAATCAGCTAGTCTATATACATATAATAAAGCTGAAGAGGGTCGAAAGTCTGTACATGGAAGATATTCGAAAAAAAATTGGCTAGGGATACTTAGAATCGATAACAGAACACGTTCCAACAGTTTTTAGAATTTTTGTCTGTTTGTCTGTTTATCTGTTTATCTGTTTATCTGTTTGTCTGTTTATCTGTTTATCTGTTTGTCTGTTTATGTGACCGCGCATCACGTGAAAACGGCTGAACCGATTAAGATGAAATTTGGCATAGAGATAGTTTGTGTCCTGGGGAAGGACTTAGGGTAGTTTTTATCCTTAAAATCAACCCCTAAGGGGATGAAATGGGGGGTGGAAATTTGTATGGAGCTACTTAAACCGCTGCACCGATTTAGATGAAATTTGGTATATGATTAGTTTGAGTCCCGGAAAAGGTTAAAGAATAGGTTTCATCTCGAAAATCTTCCCTTTAGGGAGAAAAATGGGGGGGGGGGGGGGGGGAAATTGGATGTAACCCATTTTGATGAAATTTGGTTAAGAGGTAGTTTAAGTTCTGGGGAAGGACATTGGATAGTTTTTATTCCGGAAATCTTTCCCTGAGGGGGTGAAATGGGGGGTGAAATTCTGGGTGGACTCCGTTTAGATAAAATTTGGTATAAATATAGTTTGAGTCCCGGAGGATGACAATGGATAGTTTGAATTCCGAAAATCATCCCCCAAGGGGATGAAATAGGGATGAAAATGTGGATAAATCCCATTTAGTTCAAATTTGGTATAGAGATAGAAGGAGTCCCAGGGAAGGACAATGCATAGTTTTTATCCTAAATCATCTCCTGAGGGGTGAAATGAGGGGTGAAAATTTGGATAGAACCGATTAAGATGAAATTTGGTATGGAGATAGTTCAGAGTGCTGGGGAAGGACTTAACATAATTTAACTCCAGAAATCATCTCCTAAGGGGGTGAAATGGGGTATGAAAATTTGGATGGAACCCATTTACGGTATAGCGAGTTGGAGTCTTGGGGAAGGACATAGTTTACTCCTGAAAATCATCCCATAAGGGGGTGTAATTGGAAGTGAAAATTTGTTTGTGACCCATTTTGATAAAATTTGGTTGAAAGATAGTTTGAGTTCCGGAATATGACAAAGGATAGTTTTAATCCCAAAAATCATCCTCTCAGGGATAAAATAGGGGGTGAAAATTTGGATAAAACCCATTTAGATGAAATTTGGTAAATAGATAGAAGGAGTCCTAGGGAAGGACAATGCATAGTTTTTATCCCGAAAAATCATTTCCTGAGGTGGTGAAATGAGGGTTGAAGATTTGGATAGAACCCATTTAGATGAAATTTGGTATAGAGAGAGGTAGAGTCCTAGGAAAGAACATAGAATTTTTTTTATTCCGGAACACATAAAAGGAGGAAATCATCCCCTAAGGGGGTGAGAAATGGTGGATGAACATTTGGATTGAACCCATTTACGGTATAGCGATAGATAAGGAAGGACATAGGATAGTTTTATCCCGAAAATCATGCCCTAAGGGGGTGTAATTGGAGGTGGAAATTTGATTGTGACACATTTTGATATTACATAAGTAAATTGACGTTCCAAGGGTAAAGGTACCTTATGGAGGCCTTAGTTTTGAAGATGTTTTCTAAAACGGGGTAAAAAAGACGTTTGATTATGGCTATTTTGAAAACTATTAGATGTAACATATAAAATGTTTAAATTACAAGTCAGTTAATTTAATCCTACGGTTTAGTAGAAAAGGTCCTTACGGCCGTGTGATATGAAAATATGCAAAATAATACTGAAAAAAGCCTACATGCATCGATACCCTTTCCTTCATACAATCCATACTAATATTACAAATGCGAAAGTAACTCTGTCTGTCTGTTACCTTTTCATGCTTAAACCGCTGAACCGATTGAGATGAAATTTGTCATAGAGATACTTTGAATTCCGGGGCCTTCCCAAAGAGTCCTTACTAAAGATAGTTTTTATCTGGAAATTCATCACCTAAGGGGGTGAAAAGGGGGGAGAAAGTTACGATATAAACGAGTTCCGCGCGGACGAAGTCGCGGGCAAAAGCTAGTTGAGAATATATCGTGCTTATTTCATGAAATAGTATTTTTCACAATCGTGTTATAATAGAAAGCTTTTTAGTCGAGTACCGTGTTCAGGCCACGAAGCTTGCTGAGTGGCCTAAGTAAGGTACGAGATTAAAAAGCTTGATTATAACACTTTTTGTACAATACTTTTTGTACGAGTTCATTAAAATTAATTTTCTACGAGTTAACTGAACTAATTAAACAAACTCGATACTGTTGAAACGAAGTGCAGCCTATCGCTCGTACGCTCGTTGATATCTTAAAAGACATGAACGAGCGTACGCCATCGAAGAGTAAACTCAATAATCAAAGCGATTCTATTGGTCCAATTCATTACAGTTCGGTAAAGCAGCCACGTGATTGGTCGAATTTATTTTAGTTCTATTTTCAATTTTTTTTCGGTTGTCTGGAGCGTATCGAAACAGTTATTTCGATTGTTTCGACAGTAACATGGACTACAACTATGAAAAGAGTGACGTTAGAGAATACTCTATGAAATCTTAATACACAGATTTTAATCGACGAGTACAAAAAACCTTTTATCGTCATTCAACTTGCTTCATCATGCGTTTCCTAAAGTTCGAGATGATATTGACAAGTTACATGTATATCTACGCACTATAATCATATTTTTGTAAGTAAATATACATACATATACAGATGTAGTGCATACTGGTTTCCCATCGTTTTTTCACGGAAACGTACGAAGGTGTCTTGCTATTTCAGTCGGTCACGGTACATAAAGTACTGAGGTTGACTGATGTAACATGACAAACACGAACATTTCCGAGAAAATACGATGAGAAATGATTATTATTCACACTTCTTAATTTGAAGGTACAGTCAGCGTCATATAGTTAGTAACAGCCAGAGTAGCCAAATATTTCGTAACACACCCTTATTCTTACAGTAATAAAGACGTGTACCGAAATATTTGGCTACTTTGGCTGCTACTAATAGGCTTGTGCCTGCTCGATCTTTTACGGGAGCGCTCCGATCTCGTTCAATCGGTTTGAGGAACTAGTTCGGTCTTTTAGTTCCTTCGGTCTTCTAGGTCAGTGTGGGAGCGGCCGTTAGTTAAGATTGGTTCATGGCCTTTGACTGTCAAATAGCGCAGTAGCTTTGAGTTTTGCGTATTACGAACCAACAACAACTAAACTGACGACGGAGCAACGTGCATCCGTTTATCTCACTCGCACCTGTGCGCGCGCCATTGCCGGGCTTCGTATTCGTTCGTTTCGTTCACGTTCAGTACGCGACGGCGACGGTGCGCTCCTACGCGATGTTACCCGGTCACCCGCATCTCGTTCCGTACCACTCTCGCTCTGCTGCTGAACTAAAGACCGAAGACCGATTTAGATGGTGATTGAGGAACTAGTTCGTTTCGTTCAGTGTTGGGAATTCATTCCTAATAGTCTATAGGCAATATCGCAAAAAGTCGTCTCTTTCACGATTTTTGTGGACACGTCTTCTATATGGCTAAAAATGCTATGGATGTGTTCCGTGTTGTCTCCGGAGTACGAATCTACCGGTTTTAGTTAAGGCAGAGGGGCAGGGGCATAGCTGTGACGTCACAAAGATGGTGGCCGACTGTCATCGATTTTTGTTCACATTTCGGGTTCTATTTTACTGATCGGTTCGTGTGAGGTGTCATTTGAAAGTATATTAAACGTACTATAATTGATTTTTAACAATCTATGACGTACAATCAACAGTTTTTATTATTTTTTTTAAATTATGACTTCTTACCGTTCAAGTTTGCATAAGTACTGATCAAATACGCTTGTAACTCAACAAATAATAATCTTATTGCAATTTAAGTTATTATAAATAAATAAGGTAATTTTATAAGCTTTCCAAAATATAGAATTTGTTGGTACACAGTAATAAATAACCTAGAAATTATATGTTTTGTTCATTTCGCACCGATTGACTATCACCGTGCTCGACTCTGCTAGCGATCGCTGGCGTCGCGTCGCGCGCGCCTTTACGAACTATTTTTGTTTTTTGAATAGGAATACGAGTCAGATGGTCATGATAGCCTAAAGCCGCTAAATAAAGACCTTCTCAGAAACGTTGTAGCCCGAGCCGAAGGCGAAAAATTAGTCTAGTTCCCAGTATTACATTCAAAATAAAATAGTAAAACAATGAAAGAAAGCAGCATTATTAGTTAAGAGAATTCGTTTTTGCCCGGGGCGCGCCGCAGTACCTTTGTTGTAGTTTGACTTCTATTTTCTAAATCTGACTGGTTTTGGTTAAGTTTTTCCTAGGAAAAAGGAAGTGAATAACTGCTATGGGAAGCGAAAAGCAGGATTGAGATTTGTAACTCAAACGTTGCACTCGGTCCGTCTTGTGTGTGAAAGAGTGAGATGAGGGTGTGTCCGCGTAGGCTTAACCTACAAGCCTTGGGCACTCGGGCTCGCGTAGAGAGCGAGCTCTGATGGAACGCTACGGGCCGACAACCCTACGCGGAGCACGGCCTTCGGCCTCACATGCCTTGCCACTCACCTTGGAGCCTTTGGCCTTCAGGTTCGCTTGTAAGACACTCAGGGGTATGGTGTGCGAAGGCGCACCCTGAAGAGACGCTTCGCGCCTTTGGCTCTACGTGGACCTCGGCCTTCAGCCTCGCATGCCTCACCGCTCGCTTTCGCTTGTAAGACACATGTGGGTAGTGAGTTCCTGCGCAAGCTGGCTATTCGGACCTTCGGCCCTCTGGCTCGCGTACGAAGCGCGCTCTGATGGGACGCTTCGGGCTTTCGGCCACAAGCGAAGCTCGGCTTTCTGCCCGCAGGTCTTAGTTCTAGCTTGTAAGAGACTAATGAATAGTGAAGCGTCCGCGTGGGCTCGCCTTTTGGGCCTTTGGCCCTCAGGTCTCGCTTGTAAGACACTAAGGAGTAGTAAAGTGTCCGCGTGGGCTCGCTCTTCGGGCTTTTGGCCCTCGGGCTCACGTAGAGAGAGCGATCTGAAGGGAGCTCGGCCAGCGGCCTCGTGTGCCTTGGTGCTCACCTTCGAGCCTTCGAGTAGGTCCTTGCGTTATAGAATTGGCCATAAATTACATATTTATTATTATACGACAACAAATTTCATATTTTTGGCAAGCTAATGAAATGTTTAATATTTTTATAATAACATTAATCACGCTAAAGTATCTCTTTCTCGAATTATGTTGGTAAGTAGGCAAACTTCGAAGGTGAAAAAATCTCATTTTATTAAATATTTTACAAACGGTTGTTCGTATGTTATAGAGTTTCGGGACACAATTATAGTACATTTATTATGCTTTCAAATGACACCTCACACGAACCGATCAGTACAATAGAACCCGAGATATGAACAAAAATCGATGACCGTCGGCCGCCATCTTTGTGACGTCACAGCTATCCCCCTGCCTCTCTGCATTAACTAAAACTGGTAGATTCGTACTCCGGAGACAACACGGAACACATCCATACCAGATTTAGCCATATAGAAGACGTGTCCACGACTTTTGTCAATATTGGCTAATTTCCGCCGTACGTAGTTCCTAGTTCCTGACCGACACAAGCCTAGCTACTAACTATATAACGCTGACTTTACAGTCGAGTTCTCCGATAGTTATACAGACAACCTATCAAAAAATATTTATACGAGTACACAGTCTTTATTGTTTCTCACATAAGACGCAGGTGTAGATATAATGGAAGGTTTTCTGCATACATTTTAGAGAACTCAACAGCACACGTATCTATTTGATGTAGATATGTGCATAAAGGTCATACAGAGATTTTAAATTTTGACCTCAATTAAAACTGAGTCAGGAGTATTAAGTTAGCATTAATCATTAACATCGAGATATTCCAGAAATAGAACACACGATTTTTAAAATCCATTCATCCTAATACCTTTTGATTGATCAAAGCGAACCCCTAAATATCTGTCCTGACCTGAAAATGCTATTAGATCTCACATTATGTGAATTTTCTCAAACAACAGTAGGATATGTTCCACGGGAAGATTTGACCTGCAACGAACCCTGCGAACCGATCAATGCTGCTGACGTCATGGGAGCAAGAGTGCATTACACCGAGCAGAAATGTTGGAAATTGCAAACCTGAGTTACGTTTGTTTGGCTATTGGTTTTAAGCGACTTTTACAAACACAAATACTCTTTATAAACAGTTACAAAGAGAAACAAAACAATAACGTGTAGATACTTTTGTGTCTATTGAGTTAATGATTCGGCCATACCGTAATGGATGTTGAGTTATCGTACTGTACCGTAGCCATAGAGTATAGATTTCTACAGAGGAGCTTTACGGATGCCACCATAAGGGACGGAAATTCAGCTAAATAACTGAAACTGCTCTTAAAACAACTGACGGCTTGCCATACTAATTTAAGGACTTTTGTTTTGACTCATTTTATATGTACTTATAGATTTACTTATTTCACCTATTTTAATCACTAATTCGTCATAATTTAACGTCGTTCTAGTAAACACGTAGGCCGCAGCGCAAGCAATTATTCGTAAAAAAATATGCATTGCACTCAATCACTTAAACTTGCTTGACCTACTTAGTCTAACGCAATTGCAGATGCTGACACTGTCATTATGTATACCTAACGTAATTTTAATAGACGATTTTGATATGTATATACTAGATTTGTGTAATTTAAATAGATATAAGTTACTATGTTTTATATGCCAATTGTTTTTAAATGTACGATGATATTATATACCATTCTTTTGCACAATTTGCACTAATTAGTTTGAGTTTATTATCTTTGTCTGAGACACAGGATCATCCTAGTTCAGACGCGTGTAATATCTAATGTATGTACTATGTATTAATATGCAAGCACTTTGTTAAAATTAGCAGTAAAGTTTTTCAAAAAATTATTCTTATTCTTAATTATTCTATACACTAAACAACCTACTTACTTAATTTGTCGTCTTATTTGCCGAAACCACATCATCATCATCCTAGCGTTATTCCGTTTAAAAAAAAACTGTCACACTTATTGAGATACCCATCTCACTCATAGCGTTCATAGCCCAGCGGCGCCTGCGAATCGGAGACGATAACGCAGGTTAAGCAAAGATGGTAGCAGTCAGTCTTTGGATGGGTGACCGCCTGTTTGAGCGGTTACTATAAATGAGCGCTTCCGTGCTTTGGAAGGCACGCTAAGCGGTTGATCCCGGCCGCTGTCTATGACAGTAGTCATTAAGCCGAGTTAAGAACCTCTAACAGTCGAGTTGCCCACTCACTTGACAAACGGGGGAACAACTTGTCACTTGCGTCCGCAGGAGCTGCGCCACAACCCTGCACGTGTCCCCTGGGTGGTATTAAAGAGTGACAAACTCAAAGGCCAAAATAATGTATGCCATACGATTAAATAAAACCTACTAAATTAAGTTAAGATATAAATACAGCACAGTCCTCTCTCAGAGCTTTTAGAATATTTGGAGTCGGGTGCTGAAATCGTTTACTACGTTTTTGCATTCATATGCGTAAAATAAACCAACACGGTTCTTAAACAGCATCGAGTCTTTAAGCCTCGGGAGTCCCTAAGGCTTGAGTCTACAAGCCTCGAAATGAGCGTTATCCACAACACTAGCCATAGAGCATAGAGTTTTTCGCCATGCCATTCTAAATGCTCACGGGCAGTAGGTACGTACACCTTTCTCTATTCGGAGTCGAGCTTCGTTGGCCCGTGGGGTCTCAATGCCCACCACTACGAGGACTTGAAAAGGCTAGGATGCAACTGTGGACCATAAAGCTGGAAGTATCCTCGCGTAGCGCATTGGTATTACTATACAAAGGGGTAATGCTGCCAGCATTTACCGGGTTATATTTTTTAAAGTTTTTATTGTATATTTTATATGTCGACATCCTAGTTCACAGACGTACTAATTACATTTTTTTGTCACTGAAATTGTAACTTTATGATTTGAGCACTATCAATACTATCATCTTAATTACACCACTTTTTCCCCGTAAGTAATTAGTATCGATTGTGAACTAGGGTATCGATGTATCGTTTTGTGTTGTATTCTATTGTTTCTACTCATTAAACTCTCCGTCTAAAATGAATATGTACCTAACAATCCCGTTCGTCATGTCTAGATTTATATCTCACTCTGACCTGACCCCATTAGATGCACGTTGATGAAATTGTGAGAGCTATTTGCATCCTTAATATACTGTGACGTCCTGACGTAAGACAGACGTATCGACCGGGATGGGACGAGTAACATAGCCAAGGCAGCTGTAATTTTAAAATGAATTTTAAATCATATTATAGGCTCATTCTACCGGTGACGGCACCGGTAACTTTTCGAATGAGCGTTAGGCAACCCAACTGTCATCTCCCCACACAAAAATTACATTTAGATCTACCTCACCTATTTACGTACGAAACGCTACTCAATCGACCAGAAGGCTTCAGGTAGCGACCACCTGAAGAATAAGATAAGGTACTTCAGTTAGGCTTTTTTCGCAAATTTAGAAAAAAAGACCTTGAGTTCAAGCCTCATTTGTGTCACAAAACATTTCTCTTGGGATAAAACTGAGCCAAGTTTCTTTTAAAACGTTATCCGCGTGTTAAAATATAAAACCTTTACTCATAATTTTTCATATCTCAGGGCAGAAATACAGGGATTTAACATGTCTAACTGTAGGGTATGCCGCGCGACTCACGGGTCGTCTTATCTTGAGAGAAAATACGTAGAAAATCTCCCGTGTTACGCCGCTCGTTTGCCGAAAGTGCTTAAGTTATTTTTATATTAATTGATCCATTTGGAGATAAGTCAACAACTTGTGGTTAATTTTTAGGGTTCCGTACTCAAAGTCCCCAGGTTCACTACCAACTAGGCTACAGGAGGCTGCCATACAACAAACGTGATTGTTTTGCCATTTTTATAGATAATGGTACGGAACTCTTCGTGCGCGAGTCCGACTCGCACTTGGCCGTTTTTTTTTTACTTTTTTGGCCTTTGCAAAGTCGCATTTACACACAGTATACATTTTTCGCCTTCTTACTATGGAATTAGATGCAAAAGTTTAAACATAACTATCTTTGATGTCGATTGTACTGTATCTACTTGTATATAAGTAGATTGTGTTCATCTGGAGCACGGAATACTTAAATAAGATGGAAGCGGCTTGTTAGCTAGTTACTTCGGAATCCTGCGTAGCCAGCCCAACATAATCAAAACTGAATTTGTACATGTAAACATCTGGAGGTATCATTTAGTTGAATCTTTTTGGCATATCGGCGTGATGTATTCTTGGTGTGGTCGTGGGTTTCGGACATCGAGAGATTGAAAGGTCTACCTAATTAGTTAATGTGATACACGTGTCATGACAAGGTAATTAAGGTATACTCGTAAGTTACTGTTGAATCTCGCTCTCCCAAACCGACCAACACTATATTGACCAAGATATCATGTAAGGACACGCGCGCAATACAAATTTTACTGCGATTAGTCATAGTCAAAAATCATCTATTCCACATACCTACATTATGCACTAGAATATGTCTAATAACTAGGTACTTTATAGTACCTAGTCGGTCCTTAAGTTCTGTCACAAGGTTTTTGATAGATAAAACTCAGCAATAAACTTTTTCATATTCGTATTATACATGATTAAAAAGCTTATTGTATACGAATCAAATTGCAATATAATAAACTTTGAACAATTATCGCAATATGACAAAAAAGCCTTGTAAGTCGAGACAATCGTGAACCCAAAACACGCCGCATCTGACAGAAATACCACTTACAACAAATTTAATAAAAAAACAGTGTTCCAGATGACCAACAAGGTTTTTTTTATATATTCTGAAACCTCGATTTCAGACCATGCTTAGCAACTAGCATTTGATTTTCTGTTAGCTTTCAATTCCAACTGCTCCCATCGAGAACTTTACGTACTTTTTACGTTTTCAGAAAAACGCGTAAATTTGATCTTGTGGGCAACAAGTACACTACGTAAAATGTGAATATGAAAATGAGTTTTATCCAAACTTACTTATAATATGCTTCAAAATGGAGGAGGGAGGGTTCAGGGAGGGGTTCTGACTAAAATGTCACGTAAGTTTGTAAGGTTTTAAGAATTATGGAAAAAAGATACAGTGAATCACGTCCGTGTTGATTGCCTAAAAAAGTGCAAAATCTCTGAAGAAACTAGCATTTGTGTAATATGGCTTTAAGCATTTAAATCCAATAATCGTTCTAAATTATCAGTATTTAATGAGCTTTCAAACCATATATGGCATTAAATAAAAATATTCTTGGTATTAATTACTATGCGGCAAAACATTTGTGACAGAACTTAAGGACCGACTAGGTACTATTATCTATTCTGTGGTTATAGTGTGATATAAACCAAGTAGATTATTCTTAGTAGCCTGTAAAGTGTCCCATTGCTAGGTAAAGGCCTCCCCTCTTGACTTCCATTGCACTCGTCCCGAAAAGCGTCTAGATCGTACATCCCTCCCATACTTACTTATATGTACCTATAACAGTAGGTACACACAGTGTAACAGTATACAGTGCGCGGGTTGGAATGTGAAGTAGTTTTACGTGCTCCCAGCACATTAAAATACTTCCCGAAAAATTCACGCCACTTCTAACTTAGCACGAACGTTTTAAAAACTCAACAAATTACAGTCTGTGAGCTGTTAAAACATTCGGGTTCGGGTAAAATCGTTTATTTTGGCCTAAGAACCTGTAACAGCAAGTGAGAGAGAAATATAGACCAGAATCCTATTATAAATGCTCACAAGCTGTAATGACCGTAACACATTTGACTGTGCCTTCATTTGATCCTTATTATGAATAATAGATACCACAGAGCAATAGGCCAAGGAATCGATCCGAGGTCGCCGTGGTGGTGTTTTCCTGAGTGACACAGTGTCACACAGCGTCTTTAGTATATACCCACTGTGAGACATTACCATCGTGTAAACGGTGAGTCGATTTGGTAGCTGTAGAAAGTCTGAGACTGAACCTTCATGTACTAGCTTGTCATTGGCATTTTACAGGCTTTTGAACTTTATTTTCATGTCACATCATACGGCTTGCATACAGTATTATACGGTTGCGGTTTTATACGGTTTTATTATGCAGTATTTATTTATAAATTACCTTGATTGTAGTTTGTTTGAGTTTATAACACCGTGTTAGTCATCGTCGTCATGTTCCAAATTAATTAGGCCGGGTAAGTAATTTATATAACGACATTTGAACAAAACTAAACGTAAGTTAAAAATACAAGTCAGATTTATATTTAAGTATATATATCACGCCCAGAGTAACGGATCAGCGGAAAATTCAGTGAAAACATGTAAGAAAATGATACGATGCCTACTGACTGAACCGTTATCAGATGCAGTTTTGGATGACAAATTACTGGGACTATTGTTCGAATACCGTAATACTGCACGTTGTACTACCAGCGTACCGCCCGCTAAACTTATGTTTGGGCGCTCGTTAAGGTCAAGGCTGGATTTCATTATGCCATCGCACCGTAATAATAATAATTTTTCATCTCTCCTGTTCTGAAAGTTGACTTTTCATGGGCATATAGCCGGGTGGAAAATAGCGTTTTCTCCCCTAGGGTGGAAAGTAATTTTTGCGTATTGTAAAAATACCATAAAATCTAGTAAATTTGTTGTTTGTTTGTTTTTGTTTGTTTGTTTCAGTTTTTTTGTAAGTTTGTTTTGTTTTTTGTTCGTTTTTTTTTTGTTTTTGTTCTGTTTGTTTTTTCACGTGTCGAAATGGCCCTCTAGATTAGTTGCGTCGCGGCCTACTCAATTACATTCGAGTAGGCCGTGGCAAGTGGCCAGTGCCAAGAGGTTAGAGGTTGGATATAGTTTCAATTATTTTACTTAGGTATATCTAAAATCGAATAATTAATTTTCCTCACAGTCGAAATGAAAAGTAGAGTGTTTAACTCGGGTGAAATTACCCATTTCACCCTTGAACTATTGGCGCTCTCACTTCGTTCGAGCGCCAGAAATATCTCGGGTGTAATGAGTGACTTTCAACCCTTGGTTAACAATCTACTATTAATGGCTCATCAGCCTGTACAAAATTAGCAATGGGGGATCGAGTGTGGTTAAAGTGGTATATAGCGAGAAAAGATACCTGGGTGATGGTCATTATTCGAGACGTTGGAATCGCATGTATGATGTATATGTTAGTGATTATGATGTACTTTGCAGGCGCCATGTAGATCAATTGCGAAAATCATACCAGAGGACTATATACATGTTAAGGAATACAATTCGTGTAAATCGGGCGAGGTATGTGAACCATTGCAGCCGCCGTCGCCCGCGCCGTCCGCGCTAGCCGCGCCCGCGCCGGCCACGCCGGCCTCGGCGGTTTCGCCCCACTTGCACTCCGTGCCACCCTCTCCTTCCGCGCGTCTAGTGGTACCCGACACAATTATAGGTATTGAGAATGACGAGGTAGGGGAAAGGGCGGAAATGGAGGGCGAGTGGTTCGAGGCTCAAGACTCGACGCTGACTGACCCGGAGGAGTTTCGTTGTGACGATATTCCCTGTTCGGATTCGGCGCAGCCGCCCCGCTCAAATGACGATGATGCCGACCCCGGCAACGAAAGATCGCCCGGAGTCGGAAGGTACTGGTCAAGGTTAAGACCTAGAACTAAGAAAATTGATTATAAGCAATATTATTAAATTTATGTATAAACCCTCTGTTCGTCCCCAGATGCTCAAATGGCGCTGGAGGAGTGTAATGTATGTATGTATATGAAGAAGCTGGCAAGAACCGGTCGAGTCAGTAATAAACGGTCCGCGCTCTGTAACTGTCGTTTCATTTGCTACGTCTCAAACACCTCAGTTGGACATTGCACAAAGTCACATAGCTACAAACAGATTGATATTCCTCTATTAGTATGGATAACACGCTACGTGAATATTATTATGATAATAATGAATATGCGATTGGGTCTGCTCAAATATCAGTTATATGACTAATCTACGTTTCTACTCTATTGATTAATATCGAATCACACCGAAAAAAAAGATCGAATCTCATGCAACGCCTACCGCTGGATTCACATCACAGATTAATAGCATCTGCGTAATTTCAAAACGATCTTCGCTCTATAAATAAGACGGTCAGTAGACCTCCATGTGTGTGTGATATTAAGTATTACCTATTGATGGAACCCGAACACAGAATTATTGAACATACGTATGGATTTCAATAATTATAGCTTAATGTAACCTTCATAAGTCTTGTACATAGACTTATTTAAGGTTACGTTCGTAAGTTTTACTGTTATAATAATGAGTTAATTAAGTTAACAAGTATTTCATTGAGCTTTGAGAAAATAATGTAGGTAGGGTTACGCTTATTTTAATTGAGATAATTAACAAACATAGAAAATTAACCTAATTAAGTAACATAGACGAATCACTCGTATGAACTAGATTATTCCATTAAATTCATTATTTAAATATAAGTATTTCCTGGAGTTAGTCTGAGATTTGAAATGTTAACGATTTTGATCACAAGAAAGACGCCAACCTTTTCATTATAATGTGTTTTTACTTACATTAATATAATGTAGGTACCTACTAAAACCTAAATTAAGGTAAACGTCCTAGTCACGTTGCACTAGTGTAAATCACTATTTTACACGGGTCTAACGCGATATTTATATTTCTGACGTTTAAGCTTGATTTCCTCCTACGCTGACGTCAGTCGCTAACGTCGGTCGGGCATACGAATATACACCGCGCAGCGACGCCGACTAAAATGCCAGCGTACAGCCTATATTCGTACGCGCGACCGACGTCAGCGTAGGAGGAAAACAAGCCTTAGACACGGGTTGCACCGGTCATGGTCGCTGATAACTGTCGTCCCAGCAAGTTGTCAACAGAGATATAGGTTTCCAATATTTCACTACCCTCCAAAAGTCGATAAAAATATGGCGGGTACACCCGAATAAAGTCCACTACCCGTCTAGGGCACGGCACACAACACTCACAGTATCCGCGCACAGATTCGAAGATATATACCGATATTTCAGTTTCTGAATCACTGGTCCCCAAGTCGCCGATAAATATCGCGTTAGACCCGTGCAAAACAGTAATTTAAATATGTGTACAAAGTGCGAGAGTTTAATTTAAACTTTAAAATGTTATGCACTAGCTAGTGTATGACAAGGGTACTTCATGTCAACGTGATATGGCTTTAATTCGAATTAAGAAAAATCTTCTTAGTTCAAATTTAACCTATATATATTGCTTTGACATCAAAGTGCCCATGACATACACTAGACCAACGTCGAGGACTAGGACAAGGTACCTAAGGTAAACCAACTTCTTAGCTAGTGTTGAAATAATGATAAAGGTTTTAAGACTACATAGTTAGCACGAAAGCCGACAAAAATAATCTCTTGTGATGTTAGTGTGAGGGGGAGGGGTGCCATATGTCGGACGTAAACGTGATCGTGCGCAAGGCAGGACGTAAATATTAAACATGTTATTTTTGTCTATCAAACTACGTTGGTCTTGTTTAACTGGCATGGTGGCATCATCAATTTGACGAAAGCTTCGAAATAGAATAAACTACTTAATAATTTACTTAAAAACAAAGTTTAAACCGACATCAATTCAGTACTTCGCCAAGCCACATGTGTACATGCATATTTCATTTCCAGTTTAGCACATGAACTGCTCTCCGAGAGCATATGCGTTGATTAAATTACAGAATAATTGACTTTCAAAACAAAGTTTTAACCGACTTCAAATCAACAGACGAGTTGAGAAGTCGCTATGTGTGGGCTGATAGTATTTGACGAGTTCCGTCGATTCCTCAAGGATCTCGGAATTAACACTTCATTAGATGATACTTCAACGGAATCATGTCAGAATCTTTGACGTACTTTACATCTTTGAGGAGTTCCATAAGTCATCTGTGGTCTTCATCATCAGTTCCAATTCATCGAAATTGCTATTTCCGAGGAATTACACACGAGTTATAATAGAAAATGCCGATATCACTACACGCGTGCCTATAAAAGTTGAGGGCTGCCCTCAATTTCCCTGGGATCCCATCATCAGATCCTGAATTGGTAGCAATGGGACCACTTCGGAAGTATACTCTTTCGAATAAAAACAGAATTTTGGAAATCAGTCCACAATTGACGGTGAAATCGGCGAACATACAAAAAAAAATACATACAGTGGGACATATAACCTCCTCCTTTTTTAAAGTCGGTAAAAAATACGTTATGATTTTAATGTATTTTTGTTAGACTACAAATAAGTACCTATACGGCCTGTCTGATTGTACGCAAACATCGTAGCTTATGGTGACTTCAGAAGTATCACAAGCGCCTTTTTTTTTCTTTTACTTGGGGCAATGCTTTTACGCATCCCACCTAGCCGAGGAATTAGGATGGGTATGACGGGCTCCCGGGAACCCCACCGGACTACCGTCTAAAACCACCCCGGCCTGACGCCCCGCGCCTAACATGAATCCTCTGAGACCAGAGGATTTGTCAGGGTTCCGGGTCCGTTATTTATTATAGAGGCAAACGGCAATGACCTCTCCCTCAAGCCACACCTGGGGAACCTTGCGATTCCCTGGGCAGAACCCCCCGACCCCCCGTCTCGGGTTATTGGCAGCACCAGCAAGCGATCACTTATTAGGGTTCACTAAATTATCACTTGCCGTTGTCTTGTTGTTCGTTGCGTTAACTATACACAAATTGCTTCTTTGAATCAAATGTGAAAGCGGCTTTGCAGGCATGGCGAGGTCCCAAGGTTACACAAAAATTGATACGCGACAAGCAACAACAAACAAGAATTGCCGTGTCTGAGGTCACGCACCACCCGAGGGGCGCTCGTTCCAGCCGCTCACGCGCGCTTATTTATTCTACTGATGTAACATTCTGTATGACGTATCACTACCACAACCATTTAATTTTGAACCCTCTCCTTTAGCCAACAAAGTCGCTTCTCACTTGTCACGTATGATTTATTGAATTCGGTGATAGAACTTCGGTGATAATATACATAAACCTTTTATCGGATATTAGAATCATGATTCGAAACCAACATGAGAAGATATGCGCGGTCGTATTCGTTCTTGAGTTCCATTCCCGTTATTTTATGTGCCTGTTTACTCTTTCCACTTACACAAATGTTCCATCTTGGAGCGATCGTGCATGCGATCGCAATTCGAGAAACATGTTCGGAAGTACTTTCCGCTGGATTCGAATTTTACCGAGGCAGGTAGTTCGAATATAGTTGCAGCGTGGCATAATATGAAAGGTTTTCAATTTCTTAGTTCATATTTTCTTCGATGCGAGTGAGATGCAGCTGCTTTCAAAGATTGATATATAGTACCTACTCGTCATACAAGCTTGAATTTAAAGTTTAAATCTCCCTATTTTATCCCCTTAGGGGATTATTTTCGGGATAAAAGCTATCCGCTGTCCGTCTCCGCGACTCCAACTATCTCTATACCAAATTTCATCTAAATGGGCTACATCCAAAATTTCACCCCCATTTCACCCCCTTAGGGGATGATTTTCGGGATAAAACTATCCTATGTCCTTCCCCAGGACTCCAACTATCGCTATACCGTAAATGGATTTACTATACCCACTATTTCTATTTTAAACATTTTAAACTAGGTACAGTAGGTACCTGAATACCTGGTAAAGTACCTACTGCTGATTTTCCATCATTCTAGTGTTCGTACTAAATATTTTATTTTAATTTGTATTTAACGTCTTACGAAAGTTTTGTAACTAGCATTTTCCCGCGACATTGCCCGCGTGAACTACCTACAATCTCAACATATCCCCAATTTTATCCCTTTAGGGGATGATTATTGGGATCTATCTATACACTCACGAGCAAAATAATTGCATCACTTTGCAATTTTTCATCTGCACCCTATAACTTTGTAAATTGTTACCCAAAACTGAAAAACGTCGGAAAACTGAAAGCAGTCGGAAATGTATGAAAAAATGATCTATGAAAACAGAGAATTAAAGGACAGGTACAGGTTATATACTATCTCTAGAAATGTTATCTAAATCCGTTTAGCTGTTTTTGCGTGATCGCGTAAGAAACAGCCATGAATGAACGCGAACGCACAAACTTACCTTTAAAGGTGTTTATGATTCAAATCATGAAAATATTACATTAATATTGCTTGCTCCGTCAACAATGCCGGAATTAGCAATAATCCCGGTAATATTGCTAGTGGCAGTACTCCTGGGAAAGGGTGTATTGGCAACGGCACATCAGGGATGTTATTCGGAACGCGCTAATGTGCCTTACCTCACCCGTCCCGCCTAACGAAACTAATTACGCTTAGCTACCATGAATTGCGACGTCGAGATATAATAGGGGGTGAGTTGAGGTTAAAACAAGATACAGAATAGTGGGGCAGTAATAGTCTTCGCATTTTTCATAACATTGATAAGAAACCTGTTAACTAAAATTTTAATTTTATTTTGAAACAAAAAAAATACAATTTTACTAACTTAACCTAAAGATTCGCCAAACTGCGAAGCAGTTTGTTGGCGATGCGCTCACTTAATTAAAAAAGCGGCCATATGCGAGTCGGACTCACACATGAAGGGTTCCGTTAAATAAATTGCTTTTTACGATTTATGACGTATTAAAAAAAAACTACTTACTAGATCTCGTTCAAACCAATTTTCGTTGGAAGTTTGCATGGTAATGTACATCATATATTTTTTTTAGTTTAATCATTTTCTTATTTTAGAAGTTACAGGGGGGGGGGGGGCACACATTTTACCACTTTGGAAGTGTCTCTCGCGCAAACTATTCAGTTTAGAAAGAAATGATGTTAGAAACCTCAATATCATTTGACGATTTGATTTTGAAGACCTACCACACGTATGGGTTTGATGAAAAAAAAATGTTGAGTTCTTAGTATGGGGAACCCCAAAATTTATTGTTTTTTTTCCATTTTTGTGTGAAAATCTTAATGCGGTTTACAGAATACATCTACTTACCAAGTTTCAACAGTATAGCTCTTATAGTTTCGGAAAAAAGTGGCTGTGACATACGGACGGACAGACAGACAGACAGACAGACATGATGAATCTATAAGGGTTCCGTTTTTTGCCATTTGGCTACGGAACCCTAAAAAGATAATAATTAATAACGCGGTACTTACACCGAAAACACTAAACAACCACCCCAGCCAAAATGCCGCTAGTCCCTACAGAGTTCAGAATCTAGATATAATCCCTATCTCACATACACAAATATTAATGTGACAGATAGAAAAACACTTTAACAGCCTTTTTACTAAAATAGGATTGATGGACGATTATGAATAAGGATGAGGGCACGCATTTTATAGCACGTGGATTTAATAGTACCGAATTGCTTAATCCATAGCAACAGAACTTTCCCCAGGTAAATACTCGACGTCCCCGGAGTTTCATTAGCGGCAAAGCTTCAAGTTTTAATTGCAAATCTGTTAACTTTTTACATTTCGCGTACCAATGTCGAGCCCTTGAGAAGGGTTGCCTTTGGGGCGGTTTTGTTTTGGGAATTTTCGTTCGTTTATGTAAACACTTCGGTAAAGAATAAGGTTAAGGGCGTGAATTGAAAAATATCGCGTTGTATACGCCGTTCTGACTAGATTAGGACAAATTAATGAGGACTAAGTTTCAGATATATAATATAACTAGCTGTTGCCCGCGACTTCGTCCGCGTAGAACTTATACTTAGAAAATATAATGCAAACAAACTTCTACTTACCATCTTAACATTCTTAAGGGATGATTTCCGAGGCAAAAACTATTCTATATCCTTCGAAGAGTCTCAAATTATCTCTATACCAAATTTCATCTAGGTACATGGATTTTATCCAAACTTTCACCCCCTATTTCATACCCTTAGGGAATGATTTTCGGGATCAAAACTATCTAATGTCATTCTTCGGGACTCAAACGACCTTTATACCAAATTTCATCTAAACGGGATTCATCCAAATTTTCACCCCCCATTTCACCCCCTTAGGGAGTGATTTCCGGAATTAAAACTATCCTATGTCCTTTCCCAGGACTCAAGCTATCTCTATACCAAATTGTATTAAAATGGGTTCCATCCGAATTTTTACCCCTAATTTCACCCCCTTAGGGGATGATTTCTGGGGTAAAAACTATCCCATGTCCTTTCCCAGGACTTAACCTATATCTACACCAAATTACAAATTACATCCAAATGTTCACCCCCCCCCTTTCACCCCCTTAGGGGATGATTTCCGGGATAAAACCTATTATATGTCCTTCCCCGGGACTCAAACTATTTATATACCAAATTTCATCTAAATCGGTGCAGCGGTTTAAGTAGCTCCATACAAATTTCCACCCCCAATTTCAGCCCCTCAGATATAAAAACTACCCTTTGTCCTTCCCCGGGGCTCAAACTATCTGTATACCAAATTTCATCTAAATTGGTTCAGCGGTTTAGGCGTGAAGAGGTAACAGACAGGCAGACACACTTTTGCATTTATAATATTAATATGGAAGTATGGATTATTAGTATGGGTTCTTTCCGCTTGTCTTCCAAATAGAGGTGTAGCTGTAGGAGACTCACTTCAAAAGAAAGAAGAAACGAAAAACTCATTCAAATATCTCAAAAAATTACGAAGCTACAACCGTTTTAATGTCGCTTGTTAGAGTGAGAGAACGATCAGGGACCGTGACGTCACGATCCACGAGCGTCATAGTAAAAAACAATCGTTTCATTATAAAGGTGCGTTTTGCGGAAAAGAGACGCAACAAACCCCCTCTTAAAACTTTATACACTTATAACTTAGTGATTACCTATACGAGTATAGCCTCTTGCGTTGTTTTTTTTCGAGATAATACAACATTATGATTATTTTGTTTAGTGTCTACATCCCTATTTTCGATAAGATAAGATAAAATAAGATTTCTTTATTGTCAGAACTGTGTACATTTAGTTGTTTTGGGTAAAATAAAGTCCAACAGCTTGCCCATTTCGGACGTACAATATTAAACTTAAAGCTAGTCAAATATATACTAAAACAATAACAACAATAGTATTTCCAAATCATTTTAACCATATTTCACACATAAAATATTAATTTAGATCTATCCGACATCCGTATTTTCTTTTAAACCACGAACTTCGGAATTCGAAAATATTCGGGTATTTCTATCTCTATCGCACTAACAAATGACAGGAATGCAGATATACGAACTTCGAGTTTCGGTTTTCGTGGTTTGATGGCTGAATACGCAAAGAGCGCGCGCGCGTGCCCCATTCAAAAAAACCAAGTTTATATTGTTCGAATTTGTTGTTAAATTTGTAGAAATTACCCCTTAATTCGACATTTGCGCATATAAGTTCGCATATCAAAATCGATTAATTTTATATTTGCTTTTGGTACCTATGTGTCTCGTCAATGTATATCGTAGACGGGATTAAAATTATTAATAGGCGAAAGAAAGGCAAAGCAATTCCGCCATTTTGTCCGTAGTATTTCTTATTACAGTGATTTTGACGTTTCTTTTAGCTGACAGATGTGGCGGCGATATACTTTAAGAATAATAAATGAAAAATTAAATGAAGTCGTATATTACGGAAAATAAATTAATTGTCGCAGTCGGATAAAAACTATCCTAAGTTGCAGCTGGAATAATAATGTACCTATATAAAATGTTTCATATTTTTCCGTCCATGGGATGCTGAGAACATTTGTACCACAGAAAGCTTAGTTTCAAACTGGCTGATTCTTTTTTTAATTTAGAGATTTATTATAAGTGGAGATAAATAATAATAATAAATATATACATATTTGCGGACAATCTTACACAAATCGACCTAGTCCCAAACTAACCAAAGCTTGTACTATGGGTACTAGACGACGATAAACATACTTATATAGATAAATAAATACTTAAATAGATAGAAAACATCCATGACTCAGGAACAAATACATGTGCTTCACACAAATAAATGCCCTTACTTGTTTGTATGATTCTAGACTAATGATTGTTTTTCTGATTTAATCGATACATGACTGTTTTGGGTTTTTATTTTCCTATTTTAACTCAACCTACTCAAACAATACACTATTTTACGACTCAATCAAGTTAATACTATCGTAATTTACCTCATCTAAAATCTCACTTATTGAAAAAATAATAAAAATTCACGGTTTATCGAAACTTGCCCAAAAACATTTCCGAAGAGTGTTGCATCTCTTTTTCCCGTGCGCGGACGGCATTAAGTGTCTCTCATCCTGGGGGCGTCGTGTTCGCGAATCGACTCGTATCAAGGCATACCCTTAAAAGAGGTAGGGTTCAGCGGAACTCTCTCATATTTGGAGCAGCCTAACTGGGGAAATACCCCACTCTACAGAAACTAGCTTTGTGGGTGTTGTGTTCCTGCTGGTGAGCATCGTCGCCAGAGCTGCCTGGGATGCGCTGTGTCGGAGCTGTTTGTTTCTAGCTGTCTAAAATAGAATAGAATAAAATAGAATAGAATCTCAACACAAATAATCTTCAAATCAATAAAGGGTCGACAGCGCGCTTGCGATTCTTCTGGTGTAGTATCAGTTAGACCGTGTGTTTGTTTGTCACCGTCGTAGTATAAAGAAAAGCGGCCAAGTGCGATTCGGACTCGCACATGAAGGGCTCCGTGAAATAAATTGCGGTTTACGATTTATGACGTATTAAAAAAAAACTACTTATTAGATCTCGTTCAAACCAATTTTCGGTGGAAGTTTACATGGTAATGTACATCATATATTTTTTTTAGTTTTATCATTCTCTTATTTTAGAAGTTACAGGGGGGGGGACACATTTTACCACTTTGGAAGTGTCTCTCGCGCAAACTATTCAGTTTAGAAAAAAATGACGTTAGAAACCTCAATATCATTTTTGAAGACCTATCCATAAATACCCTACACGTATGGGTTTGATAAAAAAAAATTTTTTTGCGTTTTAGTTCTGAGTATGGGGACCCCTAAAACTTAATGTTTTTTTTCGATTTTTGTGTGAAAATCTTAATGCGGTTCACAGAATACATCTACTTATCAATTTTCAACAGTATAGCTCTTTTAGTTTCGGAAAAAAGTGGCTGTGACATACGGACGGACAGACAGACGGACATGACGAATTTATAAGGGTTCCGTTTTTGCCATTTGGCTACGGAACCCTAAAAAAGGAACTTATTATCTCCACTTATAATAAATCTCTAAATTAAAAAAAGAATCAGCCAGTTTGAAACTAAGCTTTGTGCTGTCACGAATAATCTCAGCGTCCCATGAACGGAAAAATATGAAACATTTTTTATAGGTACATTATTGTTCTAGCTGTAGCATAGGATAGTTTTAATCCGACTGCACGACTGATACGATTAATTAATTTTCCGAAATATACGACTTCATTAAATTTTTCATTTATTTTTATTGAAGATGTGGTCTACTGGCCCTTTTACATTCACATATTAAATGCGAACGTTTAGATGTTTGTTACTCAATCACGCCCAACCGGTCTAACCGATCCGGATGTAATTTTGCACGGACGTAGTATATTGCCTGAATTAATAGGATAGTTTTTATCCTGGTTCCACGCAGACGAAGTCACGGGCGAAAGCTAATTATAAATACTAAACGATACTTACTGAATGAATGTTATAGGATAGCATAATTACTTATTTAACTAAGTGACACTTATAAGGACGGTGAATCCTGACCCACCGTGACACAGTGCAAACTAGTACGGGGGTCAGTTGACACTTACTTTTAGTTTTCACCATACAAATTTGTAAATTAAAATGTAAGTTAAAAAATGTAATAAATATTCTGAAATTAAATATATGCCTATCTAAATCTATTAAAATTTATAAGATTTTTCTTGGACAAGCAAGTGGCAGGAATTCCTCATGGCTATTTGGTTGCAGATTTTGTAACATAAAGAAATATACCTACATTTCACTTATTGAGAATACAATCATTATCATGCCTTAATTATGCGTTACGCCCGTGAGCGCTTACATGTACCTATACCAAACAATAAAAAAGTAAACAAGTATAAAATAATTGTACACAAATACAAAAGTGGGTAATTGTTGCATTAATAACAAATAGCATAACGGGTAGATTGTCGTCAAGCAAAGAAATACACGCATGCGTCGCTCGCACAATGCATTTAACGATAACAAGTCATGACTGGATTCCAGCTCAAATTAAATGACGGGAATTTTATTGATGACATGTGTCTTAAGTTGGATTTTAAAACTATCGTATGAGTCCTGCCTCTTTTATATTTTTAGGTAAGTTATTATATAACCGTGCTCCTTCAAATGTAATGCTTTTAAGACCGTAGCTCTTTGTTCGGGGGAAAGGTACATATATAAATTGTCTGCGATTCGAAGAACCCGACACCCTTTCTGTCTATTAGTTGCAAATTAATTGCTGTTTGACAATGTATTTGTTTAGTTACGATTTTTCGTATTAAGATACATGTATTAAAATAATATAATAGGTTAAGACTCATTAATTTAATTTCCGCATAGTTTTTTTTTGGTTGAAGTTAAAAAGTCGTAATGAAACAAAACCTTAATTATCTTATTTTGTGTAGTTTGAATCACTTTTAAATTGGTTTTTGCCGCGTTGCCCCATATCTCGACGAGATAGTCTAAGTGAGATTTAACTAAGGAATTGTAAATATTTAAACGAACCTAACGCGGAAGACATCTTATTATGCCACGTATTGAACTTAACAAAGATGATAGTTTTGATTTGTTTTTTTTTTATGTGAGGTTTCCACGTCAGGCCGCTGTCCAATATTAAGACCAGATATTTTTTAGGCCAAGCAAATTAGATCCAAGAAAAACGTTTTGAGGAATTAATTCCCATAAAGCTGGAAATCGTTTTAATACCTTCATTTGATCCTAAATGCATGTAATCCGAGTTTGCACCATCCAAGGAGGAGTGCATAACTTTTGGGAGCCCAATAACCGTGAAATTTTTGCTCTTTTTTTCTGTTTTTTGCATGTGCACAAAAACAGTACGTGACGGAAAACGTATTCTATTCAATATTAAAGAAGGTCAATGTGTATAATGTGAAAATTTATTTTCTAAATAGTTTGTTCTATGGGGTTTTGAGCAGGTATATTTTTTTCAAAGATATGTCGGTCTTGATTCTTGAAAAGTCGCAAAATGGTATTTTGCACCTAATCGTTTTTGTCGATTAGGTGCAAAATACCATTTTGCGAGTTTCCCAGTTTCTTACCTTTGATTTTGACTATACCACTAAACCGAATTTGAAGTTTTAGATATTCATTCGACGCAAAATTTGACCCTCTCTAATATTGAATAGAATACATTTTTTGTCCGAAGTGCCGTTTTTGTGCTACATGAAAAAAGAGCAAAAATGTATGCACACCTCCTGGGATTGGGCAAACTCAGATTACACGTATTTAGGACCAAATGAAGGTATTAAAACGATTTCCAGTTGTAATTTGATTTACCTATTTCCTCGTTTGATTGTTTTAAAGTTACATTGTCAATACATAAAGGTGTATGGATGCTTGATTTTAATATTTTATTTATGTTATTTAAATGTAGTTGATTTACCTATTTCCTCGTTTCATTGTTTTAAAGTTACATTGTCAATACATAAAGGTGTGTGATGCTTGATTTTTTTATTTTATTTATGTTATTTAAATGTAGTATACAAATATTTGTTCCTCTCCAAAAACTGGTTCGAATGGCATTGTAAAAAAATCTTAGGTCACTAGCCTATTATTAGTCCACCAATCCCTTTGTCACAAACAATAATTTCTCCATAGAGTATATTTTTAGCCGAAGCCGACCCATCGCGTATCGATCTGAATACATTAATTTGATTTATTCAACTCCTACCTCCGTCCGTAAAATATGCCGACGAGCCTTATCGCGTACTGTCTTGAGACTTAAGTAAGCTGTAAACGCTCAAACATATTTGTCAAACTTTACGGTTTGTTTGTACGTTTTCATCAAACATCAGCGCACACATTCCAACAAGTTTGTCAAACAAGACTTCACTTTCAAAGCAGTTTTCGCCGTGAAGTAAAAAAAAAAATAATTTTGAACTGTTTATTGCGTTTTTATATATAAATTATTTTTAAATTATTTTCAGCTTAACTACTAATCTCCACTTATAATAAATCTCTAAATTAAAAAAAGAATCAGCCAGTTTGAAACTAAGCTTTCTGTGGTACGAATGTTCTCAGCATCCCATGGACGGAAAAATATGAAACATTTTATATAGGTACATTATTATTCCAGCTGCAACTTAGGATAGTTTTTATCCGACTGCGACAATTAATTTATTTTCCGTAATATACGACTTCATTTAATTTTTCATATATTATTCTTAAAGTATATCGCCGCCACATCTGTCAGCTAAAAGAAACGTCAAAATCACAGTAATAAGAAATACTACGGACAAAATGGCGGAATTGCTTTGCCTTTCTTTCGCCTATTAATAATTTTATTCCCGTCTGCGATATACATTGACGAGACACATAGGTACCAAAAGCAAATATAAAATTAATCGATTTTGATATACGAACTTATATGCGCAAATGTCGAATTAAGGCGCTCTTATTAGACGATATTTAGGTATTTGCGGAGGTGAGGCAGACGGAGCGGGAGACGCGCGTCCCGCGCACCCCGCTAACAGCCTTATTCTGTTGGCATCCGTATTCGGCTCGTTTTTGCGGAACATACGATCAAATGTTTGTCTTCTTGAATAATTGTTTTATTTTTCAAATCTTGGTTGATTTGTGTAAGATTGTCCCCAAATATTTTTTGTTTATTTATTTATTTAAATCTATTTTTTTTTATAAGGAATAATAGGTAGTTACAGTTCTTAAGTACATCGTAGTATGATGACATCAATTATGGACACTTACTTTCCAAAGATATGTTAGTACAGATTTCTTCATCATCAATCCACCTATCGTTTTCCCAGTTCCTAGGTGGGTGCTTCCGTTTTCCAAATACGTAGAACTGATAAAATAATAGTACATCTTCACTTCCTAAGGGTGAACGTCACCAATTATGGATTGTACTAATATATTACAGGTTATTTAAACCGAAATAAAATCGATTACTTCTAGGTAAAGTTATAGCGCCGGTTAACACCCGCTTAAGAAACCATCAAAAATAATAAACAAATAGCTATGTTCATCTATTTATCTCCTGGCAAATTATATTATTACCATGTATGTCTTTCCCGCTCACGGGACAATGATGTCCCGGACCTTTGGGAGGCATGCGTGGGGCTAGGTACCCACAAAGTACCAACGGAGCCAACACGTAGAGGCCCTTTTGACAATTTAATGAAATGCAAGGAGTATTATTACCATAATTATTACCTTTGTTACATAAGTATGACTGACTGATCAAAAACTGGATAATTAGACCACTGTTAGTCAGAAGAGCATTTTATTATACAGGGTGGTTATTTTAAGACCAGCAAGTTCTTCAGTACATGACTATGTCTATTAAAAAATGTAATTTGACCAAACATCATATAAAAATAACAAATTCAATTTGTCTCTTAAATACCTAAAAGTGTTATGTCACTGCGCTCGCACGGCGCGTGCTGCCTACCATGCTACCTCGACCAGCGGCCACACCGCGATGGACCTTGATACTCTCAACAAGCCAACAAGATTGGACTTATACTTGGCTCTATACTCCAGGCAAAATACGGTTTCGAAAATCATTAATTTATAATAGCGTTTTTTTGTATATTTCATTTTTAATCGTTATTCTAAGATGCTTTACACAAGAATCCAACAAATTTTCCAACCGGAAGTAATTATATAAATATAAATTAAGCTTTAATTGTCTTTTTTTGTTTGATTTATATTGAATTTTTTAAAGCAAATGTAAATTTAGGTAAAAGCCTCCTCGATCTCATGCCATTTTTTTCGGTCTTTAGCCAACTGCATCCAGCTAGGTCCGGCGACCTCAGTTATGTCATTGGTCCAACGTCTTCGTCGTCTACCTTTCCTTCTTTTGCCTTTCGGCCCTGACCAGTTTGTTGCTTCCAGTGCCCTTCTTTTCTCCGAATATCTGGCGATATATGGCTTTTACCCGAATGGGGTCCATATAAGAAAGAAAAAATGGCATAAATCTTTTAGATTTAGTAAATATGTACTAACACAAACAATATGGAATAAATAAAGCTTAAATAAATATATATATATAAACTAGCTGTTGCCCGCGACTTCGTCCACGTATAACATGTTATCGTCTAAATGTTTGTTTAAGAAATTTAAATGTTTGTTTAATAAAAAAAACATTGAAATTAGTTTTGTACAGTCAGCAACAGATAGTTAGTAGCAGCCTAGGTAACCAAATATATCGCAACACGTCTTTGTTACTATAGGTGTAAGGATGTGTTACGATATATTTGGCTACTTTGGCTGCTACTAACTATATGACGCTGACTGTACCTAGTCTTTAAGTAAACAGTCTAAAACCGAAGAAACAAATCTCTCTTTATTTCAAAATGTCTTGCTCTCTATACAAACTTAGAACCCTCTTTGAACTCTCATAGTAAATGGTCTGAAACCGAAGTTACAAATTTCTAACTTTAAAAATGTCTTGCTCTCTATATATAATTCGAACCCCCTTTTAACCTTCTCAAGTGATTAATAATTAAAAAACCGAAGTTACAAATCCCTTACTTTAAAAATGTCTTGCTCTCCATTCAAACTAGAAGAACTGTATATCCTAGAAGTGGGTATTTTTGTCAAGACCAATCCAAGCATGTTCAGTAACGTTTCAGAAGGCCGCAGATTTCCGACACGTAAACAATACAAACAAAAATTGAAAACTTTGCAGGGTAGCAACAACACAGCGCTAATCAGAGGCGGAATCTTGGGAATGGCACCAAACATTTTCAATAAAATTCCAGACCGAATTAAATACTGGATATTAATAAATTTAAAAGACAATTGACTTCAGATTCAGATTCAGATTTGATTATTATCATAATTTTACAATTAAAATCATAGTACAATGAATATACAGATAAAAATGTGTTAAAATTATAACTTGTCAGTTACAATAAAATACAATAGATGTGTACAGTTGTGTACAGAATTGTTATTATTTGTAAATAGTTTAATAATACTCATACTCATAGCATAATGCTATTACATAAAATAGAGAAAGAAAACATAATACAAATATTAACGTCAAGCTTTTAAAATCTTGTTATTTAGTCATTTGAAAGAAATTCTTGTAAACTATACAGTGTTTTTTCAAGCAATAGTTGTTTTACATGGAAGCGAAAAGAGTTGTCGTTCGTTATGGTTTTAAGGTTTGAAGGTAGCCGGTTAAAAAGTATTTGTCCTATTACCTTCGGAAGTTTTGTGCCTATTCTAAGTCTGGGCGAGGTTGTTTTGAAGTGGATACTTCTTTGCTCGCGTTCTTGTATAGGGGTACAGTTCAAAATGTATCACGTAACTTCCGGATTAACTTTTTGTAGAGAAGCCTAATCTGATTTCAAATAATTGTTTGTTACATGTTTTAATCCTTCTTTATTTGCTATTAGTTGTTAATCACAAAATGTTATTTAGTTTATGTGACGGGCATGAAAACTATGCTGAAATGACCGCCATTTTCAATGCCTCGCGAGTCAAACGAGCTACGTCAGTCTTCAGATTTATCTGTGCTTATACAGATTTTAGTGAATTAATGCAGATATATATTTTACGGGGACAACCAACAAATAAGTATCCACTTAAACTTAATTAACGGTTGTATCTCGGACACAACCCGCTTCTTTTTAAGTTATTCGCATTTCTCATTGATCTCGAACTATTTTCACCTCTCCTTTGAAATTCATTTGGATAACGTTTAACATACATCAAAACTTCCAATATATAAGTTGAAACTGATGTTAAGATACTAAGTTTTCTTAAATGTTCGCGACACGTGTATCTGTCCTTTGCATAGGGAAGTACTCTAATTGCACGTTTCTGGATCTTTAGGATGCGCTCATAATCCGTACTGTTGCCCCAAAGCATTATCCCGTATGAAAGTTGAGAGTATATGTACGCATAATACAGCTCTTTTAAGCAACTTTCTGACACGAGTGGTCTTAACTGTCTTAGAGCATAGATCCCTCTTGCTAACTTACTGTATAATGTATCTATGTGATCTTTACATGACATTATTGGATCAATCATTTCAATCAATAGATCAATATTTGATTGAAAAGTGTTATTATACCATTAAAGATTACTTAAACGACCCTACGACATAACATGATTCCATTCCAGACATTCCTTAGTTATAATATTCTTTAGTTATAGTTTTTTTTTGAGAGTTTTTGACATGTATTTGTAGTATTTAACACCAATCACTGTATTGACATTTTTTTTTAATTTTTATAAATATATTAGCTGGCTGAAATATTTTGTAAACCTACATTGTGGGTAATGCACAGAAGTCTTATATTTTGTATACCAACAATACTTGTAAAAGTTGTAACCTATGTTTAACAAAATAAATTTAATTGAATTGAAAGTACTTAATTTGTATTCTAATAAGTAATCTTTATGCAAAAATTTAAGTCTCTAGCTCTAAAAATAAAGTTTCCCCCATACAAACTTTGCACCCCTATTTACCCTCTTTAGGGGGGGAATTTCCAAAAACCCTTCTTAGCGTTGCCTACGTTGTAAAAGGTAGTTCTGGTGAAAATTTCAACTCTCTAGTCTTAGTAGTTTCGGCTGTGCGTTGATGAGTGAGTGAGTGAGTGAGTCATATCAATAACTCCATACCGACAAAAGGTATGTTCACTTAGATAACGTCACATTTATTTGCTTTAGTTGGCTTATTTTTAAAGGGGCGTGGCGGGGGAGGCTTTCTTGGTAGTTATTTGGAGAAACAGCGGTGGCAGAGTGAGTGCGAGATGTGAAACGGCATACTTTAGTGTTTTGTGATGGGTATCATGTGCACAAACAGCTGGCAAAGTTTTGCAGCTGTATAGGGGAACACCCTGTAGTACTTTGTACCCGACTGCCTCAGAAGGAAGTTTATGTTTTTCGAGCGTATGTATCATCATATCAGCCGAAAGACGTCCACTGCTGGACATAGCCCCCCCCCAAAGAGTGCCACAATAGCCGGTCCTGCGCCACCCGCATCCAGCGGACTCCCGCGACCTTTACCAGGTCATTAGTCCACCTTGTGGGGGGCCTAACCACGCCGCGCCTTCCGGTACGTGGTTGCCACTCGAGAACCTTTCCGCCCCAACGGCCATCGGTTTTACGTGCAATGTACCCCGCCCACTGATACTTAAGTTTAGCGATTCGGAGGGCTATATCGGTTACCGTGGTTCTGCTGCGGATAGCCTCATTTCTGATGCGATCGCGCAGAGACACTCCCAGCACAGCCATCTCCATCGCCCTTTGAGTGACTTTGAGCCTTCTTATGAGGCCTATAGTAAGCGACCACGTTTCCGTTCCATGTGTCATCACTGGCAACACACACTGGTCAAAGACTCTCGTCTTGAGACACTGCGGAATATTGGACGAAAAGATGTGCCGTAGCGTATGTATGCATGTATGTCTATGACGAAGATGAGGAAGGGCCGTGGCCTGCTGCTGGTGGAGTGGCAGGGTCTTTTTCCGCACTCGTTTTTAATAGAATCTACTAAACAGCAAGTAAATATACTTCAGTTCACCAACTCGTTTAGGACTTTAGTCTAGGTAGTCGCTATTCGGCGCAATAGCCCTAAATGCTTTTGATATATTTCTGTATGAATAAATAAATCTATTATTCGTACAGTCCATAATTGGTACCATTACCCCCCCAACCATGTGCTCGTGTCCGAATCCGATTTACACCCAACTACTTACTACCTAACAGTTCTAAATACGTATTCAGGATAACTGAAGATTTTTATTGACATCTTGTCAATATGCTCCAGCTACCTATTAATACGTTTTAGGTGCGGATGTAGAAACGCTTTAATGTAGTAAATATCGCATACCTTATATTTGTTATTCTATCATTTCGAATGTGTTCTCCAGTATGTATTAGCGTTTCCTATTCCTTTATATATTTTTATTTACCTTGATAACTCGAAATAATTGCTGCAAAAAGGCGTATTTGCGTGCCAGGTAAACATTCACAGGTCCGTCGTCGGCAGTGGCCACGGGCGTACTAAATTGTACTCGCCACCGCGCATGCATGACGCGGGCACCCGGTTTTTAGACAAATGACCAAATGTATAGAATTATCAAACATATTGAAATTCTAAGAAGCCGATAGATAGATCTACCAAAAAGCTACCTATCACAACAAATTTCATTGTAATATTCCAAATAACTTTTGAGATATTTCGAGTTTGGTGGTAAAAAAGCACTGTTTTGAAAGGCAAAATCTATCGAGGTTTTTGTAAGCAATCGTGATTTTACGAAGTACGAACATAGCCAATGAACTGAAGATATACATATCAAAAATTTGGATCTCTAGCAATAGTACAAGTATACTAATAATCGGTTTGGAAAAGGCACTTTTTCGATGCGCAGCTGCATACAGCGCCTTAAGGCGTAATTTGTACAAATATGTAACAACAAATTCGAACAATATAAACTTGGTTTTTTTGAATGGCACGCGCGCGCGCTCTTTGCGTATTCAGCCAACCCACGAAAACCGAAACTCGAAGTTCGTATATCTGAGGGCCTACCGCGAACGGCATTCGAAGTTTTCCCTCTCTGTCGCACTTATGTACGAACTTGTAAGTATGACAGAGAGGGGAAACTTCGAATGCCTTTCGCGGTAGGCCCTCTGCATTCCTGTCATTTGTTAGTGCGATAGAGATAGAGATACCCGAATATTTTCGAATTCCGAAGTTCGTGGTTTAAAAGAAAATACGCATGTCGGATAGATCTAAATTAATATTTTATGTGTGAATATGGTTAAAATTATTTGGAAATACTATTGTTGTTATTGTTTTAGTATATTTGACTAGCTTTAAGTTTAATATTGTACGTCCGAAATGGGCAAGCTGTTGGACTTTATTTTACCCAAAACAACTAAATGTACACAGTTCTGACAATAAAGAAATCTTATTTTATCTTATCTTATCGAAAATAGGGATGTAGACACTAAACAAAATAATCATAATGTTGTATTATCTCGAAAAAAAAACAACGTAAGAGGCTATATAGGTAATCACTAAGTTATAAGTGTATAAAGTTTTAAGAGGGGGTTTGTTGCGTCTCTTTTCCGCAAAACGCACCTTTATAATGAAACGATTGTTTTTTACTATGACGCTCGTGGATCGTGACGTCACGGTCCCTGATCGTTTTCTCACTCTAACAAGCGACATTAAAACGGTTGTAGCTTCGTAATTTTTTGAGATATTTGAATGAGTTTTTCGTTTCTTCTTTCTTTTGAAGTGAGTCTACAGCTACACCTCTATTTGAAAGACAAGCGGAAATATTCCATACTATCCATACTAATAATCCATACTTCCATACTAATATTATAAATGCGAAAGTGTGTCTGTCTGTTACCTCTTCACACCTAAACCGCTGAACCGATTTAGATGAAATGAGCCCCGGGGAAGGACAAAGGGTAGTTTTTATATCTATGGGGCTGAAATTGGGGGTGGAAATTTGTATGGAGCTACTTAAACCGCTGCACCGATTTAGATGAAATTTGGTATATAAATAGTTTGAGTCCCGGGGAAGGACATATAATAGGTTTTTTCCCGGAAATCATCCCCTAAAGGGGTGAAAAAAAGGGGGGGGGGGGTGTGAAAATTTGGATGTAATCTATTTTGATGAAATTTGGTGTAGATATAGGTTAAGTCCTGGATAGTTTATGGATGGGATAGTTTTTACCCCAGAAATCATCCCCTAAGGGGATGAAATTAGGGGTGAAAATTCGGATGGAACCCATTTTAATACAATTTGGTATAGAGATAGCTTGAGTCCTTTCCCAGGACATAGGATAGTTGTAATTCCGGAAATCACTCCCTAAGGGGGTGAAATGGGGGGTGAAAATTTGGATGAATCCCGTTTAGATGAAATTTGGTATAAAGGTCGTTTGAGTCCCGAAGGATGACATTAGATAGTTTTTATCCCGAAAATCATTCCTTAAGGGTATGAAATAGGGGGTGAAAGTTTGGATAAAATCCATGTACCTAGATGAAATCTGGTATAGAGATAATTTGAGACCCTTCAAAGGATATATAATAGTTTTTGCCTCGGAAATCATCCCTTAAGATGGTAGAAGTTTGTTTGCATTATATTTTCTAAGTATTAAGTTACTGCATGCCGAATGAGCTGTGGGCCAAAGGGACCACGGAGTGGAAGCCCCAACACTCAAAACGGAGACGCGGTAGACCTCGTCGGCGATGGCGGGATAACTTGGACTCCTTTTTAAAAGACTGGCCAGTTATTGCTCAAGACCGCGATGAATGGAAGGGGAGAGGGGAGGCCTTTGCTCAGCAGTGGGACATAACGGGCTCGATATAAAATAAAAATTAAGTTCTACGCGGACAAAGTCGCGGGCAACAGCTAGTCTTAAATATAAGTCTTAAGTGACGCTCCGACTCATTTTTTTGTATTCAGTATACAACCTGTCGCGCGAAAATGGTGAGTTTGTTTGACAAACATGACTGTTGTACATACACCTTCAAACATGTATGACAAGCACGCCGTCAATCAAATCTTTCAAACATACAGCCAAACATGTAGTTTGCTTGACAAACACGTCAAACATGACCGCAGATTGTCAAATAATTTGCCAAACACGTAAAATTTGACAAATTGTTTGAGCGCTTAGGTACAGCCTTCTTTAAGTACAGTCGAGTTCTGCAATATTTATACATATAGACAACCTTTTGAAAATATCTGTACACCATTTTTATTGCAACTTACATAAGACGCATGATATTTTACATATTGGAGAACTCGACTGAACGATTCCCACGGGCGGGACGAACGGGCCGGTTCGAAGCGCATCATAACTACTGAATACAAAAAAAAACCGTCTAGAGCAGCTACCATGCGATCCTAGTATAAAAACCATAAGGACCATAAGTTTACCTTGTGGCGTTTACCTTGTGGCCCGGGGCTCCATAGCTAAAATGTCTTTGCTGTCCTCGTAGAAAAAAGGTTGAGTAGGCATGGCTGGTCTTGAGAGAACTTACTTATATTTATACTGCGTTTTACAATAAAATAACAACAATAAACTTAAGACTACCTTAAGCCTAGTCAAAAAGTCCCCCTTGAGTCATCCCTGGTGCAAAGGTTCCCATGACACTAGCCGCGTTGCCACGTTGAATGGCGTGAGATCCCCTATCCCTTGTTCGACGCACGACGCGTTTTACGTTTTTAGATGGGGATGGTGCGAGTCAGCGGAATGCCAGTGTGGCTGTCCAGATCAGACGGTACACCATAATCATCTTTGAGTGACCAAATTTAGCGGGAATTCGGTTGATTTCAAGACTCTCTCGACGGATGCAGTTGCTTACCTTAAATCTAATATCATAAACATTTAAGTAGAGACATTTTATGCTATACGATAAATGAATAATAAATAAAATAAATAACACTAGCCGCGTTGCCACGTTGAATGGCGATGGACAACCTTTGCACCAGGTACGAACCCACGCGGGCGTCAGATCCCCTCTCCCTTATTCGACGTACGACGCGTTTTACTTGTTAATATGGCTGCTGTCTTCTGTAATGTGGTACTTTCCCAGCTCTAAATATGAGCGAGATAACATTCCTGTGAGCCGCCTATGCCGAACCTTCCTACAAGAAAATCACTGGAAATTAAATGAATCACATCAACTGCTAAAATAACACTACCATTACCTAGAAAATATCCTAACATTTGACTTCACATAATAATAAGGATATTTCGGTGTACCCCTTGCATTTCATCAAACTGTCGAAAGAGTTTGTGGTACTTCGCACGCCTCCGAAAGATGTGGGACACCATTGTCCCATGAGCGGGAAAGATATACGGGACATTATATATATTTTTTGTATTTGTATGTTATGTACTTTTAACGCAGGTAAAGCAAAGATGGCAGCGGTCAGTCATTGGATGAGTGACCGCCTGTTTGAGTGGTTACTATAAATGAGCGCTTCCGTGCTTTGGAAGGCACGCTAAGCAGTTGATCCCGGATGCTGTCTATGAAAGTAGTCGTTAAGCTGAGTTAGAGGCCTTCGGGCGGCTTAAGAACCTCTAACAGTCGAGTTGCCCACTCACTTGACAAAGGTATCCCCCCTTTGTCAAGTGAGTGGGCAACTCGTCTGTCACTGTCACTGACACTGTCACTGTCACTTGCGTCCGCAGGAGCTACCTACCACAACCCTGCACGTGTCCCTGGGTGGTACTAAAAAGTGACAAACTCAAAGGCCAAATAATGTATGCCATACGATTAAATAAATAAATATACATTTATATCTATACTAGTTTCTGCGTCTTCGTCCTTTATATCGTAGCTCCATACGAGTACAAACTTTCGCCCCCCATTTCGCCCCGCATTTCGCCCCCCATTTCGCCCCCTTAGGGGATGATTCTCGGAATAAAAAGTATTTAATATGTTAAACCAGGCTATACACTAGTAGGCTATATCTATGCCAAAATAATTCTTAATCCGTTATGCCGTTTTTGCGTGATTGAGTAACAAACATCCAAAGTTTCGCATTTATAATATTAGGATTGTGGATTAGAAGGATTGTAAAAAATCAACCTAAGATTTAAAATGACAAAGGGAAGGATTTACTAAAATTCTATCTAAAAATCTATCTATAAATCTATTCCTAACGATAACAGGCGTCCACCCAGTTTATTCTACGACGTAATACCTCTTAAGAGGCATTAGTAAGTTCAGGGAATCAAAGTGCAGTGAGGCGCGTGGGTGTCCTCTACGTGCAGCGGCGTAAGCCACAGAAGAGAGGTTTAATTAAATTCTATACGTAGAAATCGGGGTTATTATAGGTACCTACCCATTTGATATTAAAACTGATGGCCTTTGTTAATTGGGTCAATCAACTATTTCTTGTTGTTGGTCCTTCCCGTTAGCCAGGCGACACGGCAGAGAATATTAGAAAAAGTGTTACAGTATGGACTAATAAGCGTAGAAGACGGCCTATAAAAAGGGGTTAAAAATGTCAAGATATCTGATTAGGCCGTCTAAATAGGCAATTTAAACTATGCGGTAATGAGCGGTGCGGAACTGAAGGGAGACACTAAGGCAAGAAATAATTAATTTAAAAGAAAAAACAGCCGGGGTGTGGCAAAGGGGACGCAGGACTGACACATTTTTTTTAATGATTTGATGCTACATAATATGCTAAAATAAACGTGATTTACTTAAAAAAAATGGCCAAGATATTGGAGTACAATTATTTTTTTTCGCAATTTATTAGTTCGACTATTTTTTAGGCAATTTGCCCTTCGGGCATCAGAAGCTACCTAACGAACCTAACCTATCTACATATTTCGCGAAAGCGACGGGTCCAATATCTCAGCCGTTTTTGATTTTATAGCAAAGTTTTCAAATAAAATATGCTTACTTGGGCGTATTCTAAACGATAGAACCATATAAAATATGTGTCATAATAATGTCCCATCGACTGTGTCCCCTTTACTACAACCCTACATAACCGAAAAACCAAATGTAGTTTTGAAGAGCTGAAACTGCTTACCTGAGGAGGGTGTGCAGCTTGAAGCGCGCGAGCGAGGAATCGGAGAAGACTATTATTATAACTGATTTTAGGAGTAATATATTATTGCGGAGATATATATCGTGGTGACTAGGAAATGATATGTCATTTGTGGTGGCACAGAATAAGTAATAGTACTACGTACAGAAGGTTCTCTGTTAACAAATTCCCTGTTTAGGTACGCCAAACGTGCCTAAATGTGGCCATCCCGTTCTATCGCATGCAACGCGCTGCGACCCGTGCGAGCGTCCTGTACCAACACGTGGCAGCCACTGAATAGACCCCTCCGAAGGGGCGACCGGCATGTACTTGTAGCGATAAACACAAATCGCGAGTGAGCCGCGCCTGGTGGTGGTGACATGCGTATGGAAAAGTGTTGACATGACATACAATGACTTTATTCTGACGTATGTAGGCGGCGGCGGTGTAAACAGTCTCAGAGCTACATATAACCACGAACTTCGAATCACGAACTTCCTCTTCTCCGTCTCTATCGCACTTATGGTTTATGGTACTCAAGCGACAGAGACAGAGATATACGAAGTTCGAGATTCGAGATTCGAAGTTCGTGGTAGCGCCGCAGCAGCTTTTTATCAAAGAAGGCCAAATTTTTTGCACTGACGATGACGGCTTAACCAATAACCCTACGTTTGGAGGATTAGAATCCATATAATCACGATTTAAAAAGAAAATCTTTGATTAAGTTCTCCGATTTCATAATTCCTTTTACCAGAGTATTATTTTGGTTTGTATATAAACATAGGTTATATTCTGTCCTACCGGTTTGCATGTGTTCTTAGCAATGCGCAGGCAGATCCCCACGGACAGTTAGTAAGTTATATTATAAACTACGTAAATTATTTCAATTCAGTAATTTTCTTGAAAAATAATATTATTGGTAACGAATCCATGTAATGGTCACAGAAAACAGTTCCTTCTGTAATTATACTATACATCCGGTTAAAAAAAAAAAACTTTCACCAATATATTATTACTTAGGTATGCCAAAGTTCCCCGTATTCCTCGTGGGGTCTTGTTCATAAAAGAAGTGTCACTAGATACAAATTAACTTAAATGTCACTTTTAAGTTAAATTGTATCTATTACCGACAAAATGTAGGTACATGGCTTTTACAAATGAATAAAGATTTTTTTTTTACAATAAAGTGCTGAAATATTTTTTTGTCAGTTTTTGTATACTACATAAATTGTCGTTTTTTTTTTGCAGCGGCCAATATATTCCATTAAACGCGTTAAACAACATAGGAGTCGAGATATTTAACTTTTAAGTTTTGTTTTTAAAAGTTTTATGTATTTTAGAGTATTACATTACATAACAAAATATATTTGTTTTAAATAGATGTATCATTACCACTTTTTTGAGTTGGCACTCACCTAAAAAAAATACAACACTTTTATCCAAACCCCTTTATAGTTTATACTTCACCAGTCATGGCCAAGGTCGAGCTTAAGTGCACACAAGGCGAGCAAACAACCCTTCTCGAGACTGATGAGCGTCAACCCTACCTCGGCTCTTGACGCAGGCTGCGGTCGTGGGATTTGACGTAAATAATTGATGTCGAAAAATATGTATACAGAATCTTACCTGATAGACAAACGCCATGATCCATTTTTTTTACTGTTTTTTTATTTATAAATACGAAGCTCATCATCATCATCATCATATCAGCCGAAAGACGTCCACTGCTGGACATAGAGTGCCGCAATGACCGGACAAGCACCACCCGCATCCAGCGGACTCCCGCGACCTTTACCTCGCCTTCACCTTGCCTTGGCCTGGCCTACCCACGCTGTGCCTTACGGTACGTGGTCGCCACTCGAGAACCTTTCCGCCCCAACGGCCATCGGTTCTATGTGTGCCCCGCCCACTGCCACTTAAGTTTAGCTAATCGGAGGGCATTCGGGGTAATGCGAAGCTAATTTTGTCTATTTTGTGTATATGTTATTTTTTTTATGATTGTGATGATGATGATGATATGATGATACTAATCGTTAATATGTCTAGTCCGAATCGCTTCTACAAAGTACAAAGAGACGACAAAGGTAATGCCTTTAATTGTTAAATGTAACCACTAATTGTTTACGTTGCACAAGTTGCACTACCTAAGTGTACTCCAACTACCTAGGTACTAATAAAAAGTTGTTATTACCGATATATTATATATCAATTTGAATCTTGTTACTTTACCAATAGAGTCACTATTCGAGTAAAGTATTTATTAAACATGGCCATATTTCGAAGCGCTTGTGGCACGTGACTAAACACTGGTATTGTTGTACCGATGGATCTTAAGATAAGATCCGTTCTAGAAAAGCGTTTCGGACTTTACCGTTAGTTTATTTACATACGAATATATCGAGATATATCCTTATTTTCACCTTATTGCATTGCATTTCGTACTTGACTGTGCTCTTGCAAAAAAATATTCCACGAACTATTTTCATCTACGCGGTAAACATAACGTAATAGTTATTTGTGCAACAAGAGAGCAAAGTTATTTTTTGCTGCGAGTGCTGATTTTGAGTCCTGAGGAAGCGAAATATTCTAAAATTGAATCACGAGCGTAGCAAGTGATTCAAAGTTAGAATCTTGAGCGCAACGAGGGACTCAAAAGCACGAGACGCAAATACTTTGCTCTCGAGTAACACATACAACTTTTTACCTCAGCAGTGAGAACATAGTCACGTTAAAAAATACATCGATAGGTTATTACGTACCTATTCGTCTCGTGGATATTCAGGAAGAAAACTTGATTCGGGGTTCGTTCCTGCTTCTTTTAACTCCTCAGCGCGGTTAGTTAGTTACTAGAAGCATGCGAGAGCGCGGGCGAGACAAGACGCGACACGACAGACTAAAGCACATTTTAGTAAGTAATCTATAAAAGTCTCGCGTGACACTAACACAACACTAAAAACTAACCGTACCTATGATTGTTAAAATACTGTCACTCATGTTCCCACATTTCACTCATATTTTCGAGCAATTTTTTGATATATATTCAATCTAATATCTGTTACACTTAAAAGACTTATGACTTATAAGGGTTCCGCTTTTTCCTTTCGAAGTGCGGAACCCAAAAAGGCCCTCGTGGCATTGTACTGAGGATGCTGGCGGCATTTCCTCGTTGAATTGCAATGCTGATGCGTTGCGCAAGTAAGCCGCCAGCTCTTCGGTCACCAGTTACATCAACCAGACGTTTCGCGATTTCCGCAAATAACTTAAGCGCACTGGGACCCCAAGGACCGAGGGTCTCGACGCCAAAGGGTACAAAGTTGTACTTTCTGCCAAGGCCTCTATATTTATTACATTTCAGAAGTTCGACGTTTTTCGCCGCTGCACGGGACGGTGCCAGTGTGTCTACACAGGTAGCATCCCACACAAGCATCCGTCCCAAACTCCACAGAACCAGAGACACACCATCAGGTCTTTTGTCATCATTAAGTGATTGAAATCAGTTTGGTAATTTTCGCGCAGGCGTAATTCGCACGTCGTGTCACGCGAGATTACGGCTGTACGTAAACGCGGCTTTAAGGCATAGCGTTGAAAACAAGCACGATATTAACCTTGACGACCTCTGTAGCCTAGTTGGTAGTGACTACGAAACAAGGGGTCCTGAGGGCCTACCGCGAACGGCATTCGAAGTTTCCTCTCTCTGTCATACTTACGAGTTCGTACATACGTGCGACAGAGAGGGAAAACTTCGAATGCCGTTCGCGGTAGGCCCTCTGGGTATATTTATCTTCGTCTAGTACTCATAGTACAAGCTTAGCTTAGTTTGGGACTAGGTCAATTTGTGTAAGATTGTCCGCAAACATTTATTTTTATTTTATAGTAAATCTGAGCAAGCTAACCTTTGGTAGCAAATTTGAATGTTCATACATTCAAATTTTAGGAACTATTTTAGGAACTGTTTCTCTAAATACCCACGTACTGCAGTGCTATGGAAACGTATATTGCTTTGAGCGGACAACTGAACATCAACATTCCTCCCACGCTGCCTCAAATATTAACCAAGGAAAACGTACTGACCGATTTTTATATGCGCACCCACGCTCGAAACGAAAACAGGTAGGTATTAAAAAGATTCTAGAAAATATTCGGTAGTATATTCTAATTTACTTAACATTTTCCAGCCATGTTTAAAAATAGCTGAAAGTAAATGAGAGAATAATAAATGTTACTCAAATCGAACTAACCTCATGTTAAGCCCAAAAAGGTTTAATTGTGTAATAGGTAGTTACTTGGCGACTATATATATGAAATCTATATACTTAAGTACAATAAAGTTTTAGTATAAATAATTAAGTACAATCGACGCCAAAAATATGTTTACACTTTTGCACCTTATTCCATTGCAATAAGCCGAAAACTATTAACATATTTTTGGCGTCGACTGTACAATAGAACATATCCAAGACACTGAAAGAAACATTCATGCTCATTACACACATAAATATTTGCCCTAACCGCGATTTGAACCCAGTATATATGCAATATCAATAGCCATAACGCATATGAGTTGCAATATTGTAAATAGAATGCCAGCATAGCTTATTATACGTTGTTTTATTAACAATGCAGAAACCAAAAATAACTGAAAATTGTTTCAGTTAAAAGTTAAGATACAATGGCTCAAAATAAAGTTATTTCAAGAATAAATTCTACTCAAATTAGAGTTTAAATGTGTCAGTTCTCCATGGCTTGAAATGTTAGAAGAATGTTAATCGATGTGAACGAACCTTTCACCTATAGCTGTTTCTACGACTCTAAAAAATAGAATACGAATTAGATTGACAACCTGTGTCCCGCTCTTTCACGTTTGTTACGGTGTGTGTGAGCGCTAGAGCGTCATTTAATTTATATGAAATTAAGGTAGGTATAGGTAATCGGAATACAATCCCCGAGCAGTTTTATATTAAAATGCGTTCTTATATTTAAGCCGTCAATCTGTTTTTTATATCTGTTAGGTATAGTCAGCATCAAAAGTAGCTACGCAAACGAAGACATCAAAAGTCTTTATTAAAAGGGAATAAGAGCTTTTGACGTGTTCGATTGCGTAGTTTCTTTTGATGCTGACTGTACATATCCAATAAGACGGGCCCTTTTTACGAAAATTGCTCCAGTTCGTATTATAAAATATATTATTCTTTATTCTGAAATTAAATCCCTCTTACATTAAGCTTTGAAATTCTCTTATTTATATTGAGGTACACTAATACAGGTATATTATAGTTACTAAAATAATAATACCAGTAATTAGTTCAGACAAGTTTAGGCATTTCAGTATTAGATGCAGAACTTTTTCAAAAATATACAAACTATTAAGAACTTTCATTTTAGTGAAAAAATATTACCACTATACGTCATGTCGCGTCACAAAAGTAAGCTAATTTTCATGACGTGGTGGAACGAATCAAATCCCACTAAATCCTTTCTCTACTCCACTCATAGATAAATGAGTATTGTGCGTTGCCGATTTTTGAAATACACGTTGTTTTTAACAACTTTCATTAGCGAGATTTAATTCGTTTCACAACGTCACGAAAAATTTGCTAACTTTTAAATTAGCGTTGAACGAGTTAGAGTATAAGGCCTCTTGTGTACAGAGCCCCAAAAAGGACGAAAATGTTCCATTTACCTTCGCACAAAGGCTTTGTAGCTTAGTTAGCCTGGTCTAATGTTCTATGCCTAATTCCGAGGGGTAATTGGTTAGAAACCAGATAAAGACGGCTTAAGGCTTATCTTGCTGAAAGCGTTGGTTTGCGCTGACCTTTGATGCTGAGGTCTGATTTTTGGAAGCGGATTATTACTCTTAGCCTAATCTCATTCTACAAGGTGTAACAAAAATGAATTGAATTGAATGGATAAGGTTAGAATACCAAAATAGAGCAATGCGTAAATGAAAAGTATGACGTCCCAATGATTGGTCACTGGCTATCCCAAGAGGTCACTATGATTATAGAATGGTCACGTACGTCCAACTTTGAGTCACGTATGTGACTTAGCAATAATGCAGGTTTATACCCAAATTATTTCTTATTTCTACCAAAATTTGTAGACGATACATGTCATATATATTAATATTTTCGCAGCGATATAAACGCGCGACTTAACCCATTCAGTGGTCACGCTTTTCGCTAAATACGAGGTTTAACCTGCTACGGACTACGGCGTAGCGCTACGAGATTAGCGTGGCCGTGAATGTCGCGACAGTGGCCACTGGTCTGTCATAATCACCTGCATCAATAGTATCAATACTGTATCTCGTTTTTGTCACTTCAAAAAGTCGCCGTGTGTGCCGCCCCCACGTAACACAGTCTACGCTTCCTAGCACTGCACTGTCGTAGCACGCTACGCGACTAGCGCATGGATTTATTTTCACTTCATGATATTCTACTCATTCACTGCTACTCTACGCTCTCGTACTCCGTAAGTAGCAGCTTACGGCCGTTTTCATAAACGTTCTACAAGCCTTTATTAACTAAAATGCCATTAAAACTCGTTTGTCTTTATCTGTCACTTTGACATTCGTGTACGTAAGAAAGGGACGACGCACATTTTATTCTGCAGATGCATTTTAAGTTTTATGATTAGTCTCCATATGAAGCGAAACGCATTTGTAGAAGTCTGACTCATAACACGTTTACTGCCATAAATCGCTACGCGCTACGCTCGTAGCCGATTCCGTGGTTTTCCGCGTATGTAGCGGAAAGTGACTACGGCGTAGGGTGCCTACGCTGGTTAAGCTACGAGCGTAGCACGCAGCGATTCTTGGCAATGAGTGTTGTTATATGTAGTACATTGTGCATTAAGGGCCGTAAGAAGGGGATTTATAACGAGAGTCTATTAGAAGCCCGACGCCAAAGGCGGAGGGCTTGTAATGAGTCGAGTTTGTAATCCCCTTACTGCCCGTGATACACACAATGTTTTTCATCACATTTGCGAGGAAATAAATAACTCGCATACAACCGCACGACTCAAAAATTTACGAAATTGACAACTTCATTTACAGATTTGAGGAGGGCGAGGGGGCGTGGCGCCACATGGCCTGCTAGATTTATTTCAACCAATCACAGAGAAGAATGCTTATGACTCGCGGCCAACTAGATTTGCCAACCAATTTGTTTGATTTGTTTTTAACCAATCAGATCACACATAAGCTCAAAACTCCTTAGGGAGTTATAAATCCATAACTCCCGCGGGAGTATAGCTGCTCTTGCCTGTAAGACACCCTTTACGAGCAAGTGTGATGAAAAAACTAATAAGTATGTAGCGGTAAGCGGCTACAGCGTAGGTGCCTACTAGGTGGGTTCTTGGCAGTGAAAGTGTTAACACATTCAGCGCTAACGTTTTCGTAACGCTACGCTCGAGGCCCATATTGTGGTTTTCCTCAAGTGCCTGCTACGGAAAGTGTTAAATTATCGTGGATTGTTTTTATTACCCTATTACTTGTAAAAACTTACAAAAAGGTAAATGTGCTAGTCCTCTAGGTTGCAGTGTATATATATAGCATGGGCACTTTATGTCAAAATGAAATGGCTTAAATTCGAATGAAGAAAGAAAGAAAGAAAGAAAGAAAACATTTATTCGTGGACTAAACAATGGGTTTAAAAAACAAAACACAGAACGAAAAAAAAAAAAAACAGGGTCCACGAAAAGGCCCCGACTCAGCATGGTGCTAACCTAGAAGGCCAGCGCTGGTCTTCCGTCGGAGCCTTTACCTGAGTTATCTCCTGGAAGGCAACACAAAACAAATACCTACGCTAAACACAATATATCTTAAAACTATTACAAATCCGACGCCAGAGTGGCACGGCAAATTGCATCGTGTGAACGCGTCGGAAAACTGTGTGTCAGTGTCACTGTCAACTTGACAGACCGAACGCAACTTTTATTTCAGATAGTGAATATATGGTACATTAGTGATACAGGAAGAAAACTAAGAACGAATACAGTTTGGTGCAAAAATTAAATATTGAACGTCACAAGCTCAACTGTACATACATAAAACGACTGCCAAGAATTCACACAATCTAAACATCCTCTTAGTTCGAATTTAACCGATATTATTTTGGGTTAACTTTAATGCCTTGACATAAAGCGCCCGTGTCATACACTAGTGCAACGTCGAAGACTAGGAGGTTTACCTTATAGTGAAAAAAAAACCACACGATCCGTAGATTTTAATGAAATGGGCAGTCGCAACGCGGTAGCGAAAAGTCATAGAATAGATTTAAACTTGTAACTCCGTAATAATATTATGAACCCAGATCAAAGCAGTTCTCGTAACTCGGTGTGATTTGAGTTATGTCCACATACTCAACACTTTGATGTTGGATTATTTGACCGGTCAATGGTGACGTCAATCGACGAGGGAATAGTATTGAGAGATGGAATCATAATATAAAATTATTACACGCTTTCTAAACTGTCTAGTACTTACTTACATGGAAGCGTGGTCACTCATCTAATTGAATATGAATACTAAATATGTAGTATATGAGTCTATTAACACTTTCACTGCCAGGAACTCTCGTAGTCACTTTGCGCTACATACGGGGAAAACCACGGCATTGGCTACGAGCGTAGCAATTCTTGGCATTGAATGTGTTAAATGCGCCGACTGAAAATATTTATTATTGATTATAAAAAGTTTTAAATTACTGAAATACAACTTCGTTGTTTGCATTGGGCACAGACAATTATTCATGTGTAACATTCTACAGCTATATTTTAATCATCAATAAAAGTAGGGTCATTTCGCCGGTTGGCGACCACCTAATTTCATGTGCCGGTTAGCGACCACTTAGCTGACTTGGTGAACTGAAAGCATATTTACTCGTTTTTTTTGTAAATTCCTATTCCATAAATATAAACAATAAGGCATGCGGCTGACTGTCTCAATAGGCTCTGTAGAATGGATGTTATCTCCAATTGAAAAAACCATGTTCTTCAAGTGGTCGCTAACCGAAGGTGGTCGCGTAACCGGCGAAATGACCTTACCTAATAAAAAAATATTTCGGCAGTTTTAAAACAATGCATTTTAAAAGAGATATAGGTACTAACAAAATTTTAGTAAGAATTTCGTAGTTAAACTTATATCTTGTTAAACGACATAGGATTTTGCAGCCAAAATAATTTAAGACAATCGTGAAAGTTTTTAATTAATATATCAAGTTTAACTATTAATAATAAAACTAAGCATTATAAATAGTAATACTTAAAATATAACAAATTAAACTCACCGATTCCCTTTGACCCGTTCAAAACCACGGACAGTTAAATTACAAATTTAAAACTGATTGAAAAATTAGTTCTGAATTCGAATTATGAATTTCGCGGCGTTTTCGTACTGGCAGGCGTGCGACCGAGCGGCGACAGGGGCGGCATCTGAAGCGAGCCTATAGCTTTTATTGCACTGTTTGAAAATAGGCTGCTCTTGTAAAAATGCGTTTATAGCCGACGGTTTTGAGGTCGTAGTGATTGCAGCAACTCAGCCGCGCGCGAGCTGTCTCTATCTAACTAGTGGTGTAGAGGTTCTGTGGAGCTGTGGGACACGCGAGCCAGTAGTTAAAAAAAACGGGCTAAGTGCGAGTCTGACTCGAACACGAAGGGTTCCATAAGTACCATTATCTACATATAAACGGCAATAAAATCACGTTTGTTGTATGAAAAAAAAAACAAATAAAAAAATTCAAATATTTATTTAATTCTGTTTTTTAGTATTTGTTGTTATAGCGGCAACATAAATACATCATCTGTGATAATTTCAACTGTCTAACTATTACGGTTCATGAGATACAGCCTAGTGACAGACGGACAGACAGACAGACAGACAGACAGACAGACAGACAGACAGACGGACAGCGGAGTCTTAGTAATAGGGTCCCGTTTTACTCTTTGAGCACGGAACCCTAAAAAAACGAAAACGTGAATCGACCAGAAAAATCTATATACAACTCACAAAAATTCACGATAATCGGCTGTGAAATGTCACCTGTAGAGCCGGACAGCGGGACACCGGACATACGAACGATTTTCGGCCCAAGCTGAAGCATAGAACTTCGTTCGCTTCGCTCGCTCGTTGAATTAGGACACTTAGAAAGAGACGGGTAGTTTATCTAGCGGGGGTCTTGTACTAGATGTACGGATGATTAGCTCAGTCACTTCCATAATAATTCAGGATACACTGCTAAAGGGACGGTATTGAGACATTTTAACATGTATTTCTTTCAGTTTTGGGGTTGTAGGGATTGCTGGCTGATGCACGGATGATGGAGTTGAGTTTATTTCATGATAATTCAGTATAAATGAATCGGGTATTCCGTTGTACACATTAGCATGTATTTATGTATTTCGGTTTTGGGGTGGTACGGATTGCTGGCTGTTGTTCTAAAATAGGAGGATGGATTTCACATATTAACATGTCTCTATCTGCCAACACAGTGAATCCTCAAGTGCATATAAAGGGTCGGCAACGCGCTTTTGATTCTTCTGGAGTCACAAGTGTCCATAGGCGATGGTACCTGCTTAACATCAGGCAGGCCGTAAGCTTGTTTGCCACCGTCGTTGTATAAAAAAAAAATATATATATACCGCATGCAGTCCCAATTAGTGCAATCTATAAGTATAAGGTAATAAATCGGTATGACAATAAATTATGTTATGGTCCGATTGGTCTACTTAGAGGGACTGTTGCTCCGACAACCGACAACCCTACTCTAGCCTTATGGACATCAATTGCAGTGTTAAAAATAAACATCTTTACATGTAAAAATGCAAGCCACGATAAGTAAAAGTCATGTCGTATCGTATTCGTGTCGTACTCTGTAACAATGCCTGCACTCTATCAATGGCTGTATAACCCCCGAGCCTGCGCCTTCGCGCCAACGCCGCCGCCATGACACTTTATCAATGGAGCCGCCATCTTGTTGACGTCATGCGCTGTTGCCAACTTAGCTCTGCAGTTCATCTAGCGCCACTGTCAAACATTTTTAGTAAGTTTGAACCAAGTTACATTAATTCCAATTTTTTTCGATTGTAATAGTTAAAGTTGTAAAATCTATAGACGATCGTGTAATGTTTGTTTTCTTTTGGGCTTATGAACATAGGTTGTCGTTACACCACATTGACTGAATACTTCTGATTGGTAACGAAAACTGAATTCTGAATATATACGTACCTGCAAATATATTTGCACACGTATTTCTCTGACTGATTATTTCTGTAACTAGCATAAAATGTGGATGATGAACCATCCATTAGTGACCTCCAACCTCCCCTTATAGTCACCCCTTTCCTCACAGGATTTACCATACGTAACTTACTGCTTATAACATGTGTGTAACTGAATCATTCTAAATCTTGTCTGATAAATGTATTGTATACACATTGTATACTCTGAATAACTGATCTCTGGCTAACGTATTGTACACCAAATGTAAACTCTGAATCTCTGATTGTATAGGTACCAAATGTACACTCTGAATATCTGATCTCTGATTAATGTATTGTACACCAAATGTACACTCTGAATCTCTGTTTGTATACCAAATATACACTCTGAATATCTGATCTCTGGTAAACGTATTCAACAATAGATACTGTTTATTGCACCATGACATGAGAGAAACATGTTACAAGATTGCCTTATTAACTAACAACAAACGTTCGTATCGCTTCGCACTGATATTGCTTTTCATCTATTTGCAAATGAAATACGTATCACAGAACTCGTGAATCATATTAAAACTCACCAGGAATCCCAGGAACAAACACTACTGAATAAATAAGTATTTCTGGTAAAATTCCGTACTCCCTGTTTGGCAAGTTGTCAGATCCATACTGACATTTTAGCAACTCCGATTTTAAATTCACCGCTCACCATAGAGTCTGGATGAGGTCTGAATATTATCAATCAATCGACAAAACGATTATTGGTCTCATGTTTACATATCAAAATCGATGATTAGAAAATACTTCTTTATTCTAATCGCGGATCTTCGCGACATAGGTCGCGTAAAGTCGTTAACTATCAAAATGTATTATGCAGGTTTAATTATTAGAGATATATTAGACAGAGAGTATTTAAAATGGCTGTCACGGCTTGGGGATGAAAAAACGAAATTTCAAGTTTCTAACACATCAGGTTAGGTACAAAACGCCTCCAATAAATAATTCAATTATTTTATAGTAGTCGTGATGACAAGGTTCAATTTGTCAGTGGTTATCATATAGTATTATTACACAGGATGTTTCCTGTAACAGGAGCAATAATTTAAAATATAGACCCCTTAAGTAATCAGTTATTAAGTCCAAGTGGTTTTAATTAAGTAATTAAAATGAAGAAAAAAAATGCTTTTATTTTCATACACAATTAATCGAACCAGCAATGTACACCCGCCACGAGTAGCATCCCCGGTGCCACGACACTAAACCACCGTTGAGCGATCAAATTGCGATAGTCGGCATCCATTGATTGTTAAAATTAACTTTAATTGCTATTTTCTCTAAATTTAAGAACTTTGGAAAATTAAGTTATTGTTATTATGAGTACTAATTACCTAAGGAATCTTCGTTTTAATTTATTGCTCCTGTTACAGGAAACACCCTGTATAGGCACGTCAGGGTCCCACTGAAAATCAGCGCCACGGCTTGTCGTGGCAATATACAGAGTGGGGCGCCTTTTAGCGTCCGTTGTAGTTCTTTTGATATGTTATTATTATTATTATTTATTCAGAAAACCAACAGCGATACAAAGTATGTAACTTATAATATAATACACAGTAGTATGGCCAATTACAGGTTTCCCTAGATAACTTGATATGTAAAGTTGACAGTTGAACGGACTATCATAACATGTGTGAAAGAGAGATCTTTTTTTTTAAATTAAGTTTAAGTCATTGTTTTTTTTTTCTTTTTTGAAGATGCATGCATAACCAAGCATGTCAATCTATATAGGTTACCGCAAATGAGAATATATTGCTATATTTTATCCTAGTGACAATATTATTGTATTTATCCCATATTTACTCTAAACAAATAGATTTATTAACTTATGTACAATACTACAACATTGTTAAACATGATAAGAGGTGAGTTACCTATTTATAAAACTATTTATGCTGCTTATTCTTAACACTATTAATTACTTGCAATTTAAAAGATGCCTTTGAATATCTAAATATATCTACGCTACTGAAATCCGCATTATAAGTTCGAGCAATTCGTGTGAGCACGTTATTCTTAGCGTAGTTGGTGCCATGCATTGGCACGTGTAACATTGGGTTATGACGAGTGCGGCGAAGACGAGCATTAAACATTATTTGAGAGACCAATTCGGGACAGTCCAAGCGATAGTTCAGTATGTCATATAACAAACACATGTCCATGACTTTGCGCCTATCGACAAGCGGCAGCAGATTATGTTTGCGACAGTTATTCTCATAGGATGACGGAGGTAGGTGTAGACGAAAATTAAGGTGGTTAATAAATTTTTTTTGAATACGCTCAAGTTGATGAATGTATTTAGTATAATTCGGAGACCAAATAGGGCCGGCATATTCGAGAGTACTGCGTACATACGCAAAATATAGCAGTTTGATTACTTCTATGTTTTTGAAGACTTTACAAGACCGTAGGATAAAACCTAGATTTCTAAAACCCTTATTACTAATATAATCAACGTGTTCTGAAAACATTAATTTACTGTCGAACGTGACACCTAAATCGCGAACTACATCTACTTTACTAATTGTGGTACCTTCAAAATTGTATGAAAAACAGACAGGACGTTTTTTACGTGTATAACTTATACATTGACATTTTTTGACATTAACAGTAATTCTATTTTTAGTATAGTATTTTTGTAATTGATTAAGGTCTGCCTGTAAAGCCATACAATCGTCAGGACTTTTGATAACGTAAAATATTTTTTTGTCATCGGCATACAATAAATGTTTAGCATTTGTAAAAGAGTCAGTGATGTCATACAAGTAAGCGCAATAAAAGAGAGGCCCTAAATGAGATCCCTGTGGTACGCCACTAGGAATCTCACAGAAGTTTGAACGGTAACCTCCAAGAACTACCGCCTGTGATCTTTTGGTCAGATAAGATTTTATCCAGCGAAGAAGGTCTCCTCGTATTCCCAGTCTGAATAATTTCTCTAGTAGGATGACGTGATCCACACGATCGAAAGCTTTTTCAAAATCGGTGTAGATCACGTCAACCTGTCCACCTTTATCCATATTTTTAAGAACGTAATTAGAGAAACATGCTAAATTAGAGATGGTAGAACGTTTTCTTAGGAACCCATGCTGTTTATCAGATATACCTGCTAGGATGCACGGATAAATCGCGTTATATACAATTTTCTCAAATATCTTACCAACTGTATTAAGCACAGAAATACCCCTATAGTTTTCAATATTTGTTCGTGAGCCCTTCTTATGTATGGGAACAATGTTTGCCTTTTTCCATATGAGAGGGAAAATGCCTAAGCTAAGAGAACGATTAAATATTATGCTGATAGGCAAAGCCAGTGATTTCGCACAGTTTTTCCAAAATATAGGAGGGATGCCGTCAGAACCAGGTCCTTTGTCAGCAGATAGTATACTTAACGATCTTACTACAGTGGATACGCTGACCTGTAGGTTTGAAATTGAGGCAGCACCGTTATCTAAAAACTCGGGTCTAAAAGTGTGTTTATCGGGAACAGAGCCATCGATGAATACAGAATGGAAAAAATCATTGAAGGCCTCACATATGTTAAAACCGTCCGAATAGTTTTTATTATTGTAGGTTAACATTTGTGGATAATTTGAGCCCCCGCGAAGGGTTTTAATGTAAGTCCAAAAGTGTTTCTGATTTGATTTCAAAGCATTTTCAGTTAAACGTAGATAATTATTGTAACATGTTTCTTGTACTAGACGTTGTCTAGACCGTAAAAGCGAGAACGCGTTATAATCCATTAAGTTCCCATATTGCTTCCAACGTTTATGAGCTTTCATTTTTTCATTTATTATCTTTATCAAGGATAAGCTATACCACGTTGGGTATTTACGCGAGCTAGTTTTACGGCTCATGGGGACAAATTTGTTAATACCTATTTGAATTTGTTCGTAAAAATAGTGAACAGCTTCATCAATCGAATCTAATTTATTTAACGGTTGCCAGTCGATTTCGCTGTAATTTTCATTTAAAGAATCATAGCTGGCTTTACGGAAGTTAAATTTGGGGTTGCGAAGTTCTTTAAGTGGGGATACTTTTAAATCGTAAATTTCTGCAACAAACACGGGATGGAAAGAATCGACTTTAGTTAGGGCGTGATCTGGTACTGGAGTTACTTGAACCGGTAGATTAGAGAAAAATAAATCCAAAGTATTGCCCTTATGGTTCAAAATAGTATTATGTTGCGTTAAACCAAAAAAGTACAGTTCATTTACTAAGCGTATTCCAGAGTTTTGTATTTCAACTGAGCCCTTTTTGTGAAACACGGGTCTACCGGTTTCCCAGGATATACACGGCAGGTTAAAATCTCCCACTAAGATATGATTAAGTATGTCGAACTCATTCGAGAATACAGATTTAACACTTTGCAGTAAGTAGTCAATATCTGTGGGTATTTTGTGCTCATCAGGAGGAAAGTACACTACACTAACATGAAGGTCAGCGGTCGCGGACAGCGACCGCGCAGGTAACACAATGGTTAACATTTCTGTTGAACAATTAGTATCACACTGAATACTCCAAGCTCCTAGTTCATGACGAGAAAGTATCATAACACCTCCACCCGTTTTTTTACCCGAAGAGACTAAGTCACGATCGTTGCGGAACACGTCATATCTGTCGTCACACAGTTCTCCATCAAAAATACCAGAATATAGCCATGTTTCGGTAATTACAATTAGATCATATTGATTTTCCAGTATTTTTTGACGAAATTGTGATAATTTTGTTCTTAAACCACGACAATTCTGGTAATATAAGTTAAGATTATGCTGAGTCATTATGAGCACCAGGTAACACTACAAATCGTATAACAGCAACGATTTATAACAAAGGCTAACCATAACAAACGTCAACGCAACACAGGCATGGCGTGAACGCAACTTTTATTTGTTTTAAATATTAAACTGAGCTCGATATGCTCAAGAGTTTGTAATAATTGACAAGTTTCGGCAAATTTATTAGTATTATACGTATATATAGAACATAATTGAAATGTAATGTATATCAGAGAAACCAATAACAAACATTGGTCCGAGAAAGTACTAATATTATAAATGTTATGCATAGTTACTAAGCGGGTAAATAAGAATTTATATGTTTTGTGTAATTGTGTATAATTGGCATTAATAAATAATTATCTTGTCTTAAATAATTGTAATTTAGAGATTCACAGGTTCAACATTAAAGACTTCAATTCTTACGCTACTGACGAATTGAAATCAGATTGAAATCGCATTGATTGACGTCCTCTCACATGCATACCTAGATGCCGTGTGACCCCTGCAGTTTCATCCGAAGCGTCAACAGACTACGCTAACTACACGCGTTTGTTTGTCGCCATAAAAACTTTACCCATTAGGCGAATGGCAGAGTAATTACGTAACTTTTGAACGGATGTCCTCACGCTTAAACTGTTCGCTGGACTATCTAAGATTTGGCAGCGGCGACGAAAACCACTACCGCTCGCTGGTAGACAACAGGAATAGCCTGTCAATTTAAAAAGAACCTTCGCACAGTACTTGTAAGGTTTAAAATGTGATCCAATTTCGTGACATTTGGAACCTTACTTTTGTTTCGATAATAAGGTTTTAAAAAACGTTTCGAAAATACACCATAAGTTTAATATAACATCGATGCAAATAGTAAAGCTTCGTAACGTAGCTTTTTTGCGTTACGTAGTTCGTAGAAGCTATTCGAGGCGAAGCAACGCTACGTGTCCTACGCCGCCGTAATAGCGTGTTGCAGCATTTTTTCGACTTCTAGCGGAAATCGCTCGTAGATACACAACTCATATGTGACCCGTGGACCTTGGCGTATAAACTAAAAAAAGCTGGCCAAAAGCGTGTTGGACCACGCACAACGAAGGGTTCCATGCCTATTAAAAAGGTCGCATCGGCACCGAAATCTAACGGCACTCACGTCCTTTCCTATAGGGAAGGCAGTTTTTCAGCAATATTTCGAAAACCTGTGAACATCTTGTTCACTCTGCCCCTGACATTTTTAATTTTGCTAATTGCCATTCATCGAGCCATTTGAATGTCACAGTACAAATGTGTATTCAACCAGATCTTGGCACAACTAATATTAAAAAACCGGCCAAGTGCGAGTCGGACTCGCGCACGAAGGGTTCCGTACCATAATCAATAAAAATATTTATTTTATTCTGTTTTTAGTATTTGTTGTTATAGCGGCAACAGAAATACATCATCTGTGAAAATTTCAACTGGAACTATCACGGTATCAGTGAGATACAGCCTGGTGACAGACAGACGGACGGACGGACGGACGGACGGACAGCGAAGTCTTATGTAATAGGGTCCCGTCTTACTCTTTGAGTACGGAACCCTAAAAAGTAATAAGGTGCCGCTTCACAGCGTTTAATAACGATGCAAGTTCGTGGTCGTGCGAAGAATAACAAGCGGGTATGAGCCGCACTTTAAATGAAGCTAACCGTTGATCCTATCCTGGAAAGTGATTCATGGGGAAAAGGATTAAGAGAGTGATAGTTCTGAGTACCACCGATGTCTATCTCGATTGAGAGTAGAATGCCAATCTGACTCGATATCCATTATACTTTATATTCTCAATGCGAAAGTAACTCTTTATATCCGTCTGTTATATAACACGTTTGTACATGACATTACAGTAAATGCGTTGCGAAAAACTAATTTGTCTTTTCAAACTTGAACCACTGAACCGATTGAGATGAAATTTGATATGGACGTAGTTTCAATCCCGGGATAGGCCATTGCATAGTTTTATCCGGAAAATCGACTTTTAAGGAGATGGCGGCTGGGGGACAACATTTTTCGAGTGGTTAGATCGGTTTCCCATACCCGTTAATTCCGCGTAGCAGAATTTCCATTCGCGTTTTTCCCCACTTTTTATTTTTCTTAGACGAATTATTTCATATATGTAGGTAAGTGTTGACAAACGGATTGGTTTCTAGTCGCTTTTTTCCCCAACTGATTATTATTCTAGACGATATAGTACATAAATATTCCCACGTGGTAATAGACTGATTGTTTTCCAGGCGCGTTTTTTCTCCCTTTTACCCCGTACATAACAAGCTAATCAGCCCTCGCAAATTCCCGAAACACTAGGTAGGTTAGGTTTGTTAGGTAGCTTCAAATGCCCGAAGGGCAAACCGCCCAGAAACAGGAGCCCCGCGCAGCGGGACTCCGTCGAATCTTTTGAACTACGACCAAAATGGTGAAAGGGGCATGCCGGTAATGTAACTTAGTTATGTTTGGAGAACAAGAGAAAAAAACGCGTCTGAAGAAAAAACTGTCTATTAACACGTCGGAATATGAACTATATTGTCTGGAGAAATAAGCAAACGGGAAAAAACGGGAATAGAAAACAATCCGCTTGTCAACACTTGCGTATATGAATTAAATCGACTAAGAAAAATAAAAAGTGGGGAAAAACGCAAATAGAAATTCTGCTATGCGGAATTAAACGGGTTTGTGAAACCGATCTTATTAGCACTATTATTCATATTCATATTCATATATATTTATTGCAAAACCATGGTTACATAAGGTGGTCTATCTTAAGTGCTAAGTACATGGGAACCCTGTAAGGGCGTAGCAATTTCTTATGGCTTATTATTAAGTAGTATACGATATTCAGGTCGAAATTCCGGTCAGTCATCGAAAACTAGGGTCTTTAACCTACAACCGGTTTTCGCTTAGCCGGTGAATAACCTCCATCACACATTTTATTTTCTTTCTAGCCCTTATTTTATTAAGTTTGTGATAGAACGGATTTCCTACCGACCTCTCATTCTATCCGATCGCTCCATCCCTCTCGAGATGCGTCACATACTCTACACGTGAAGGAGTATAATTAGCTTATGCTAATATTACAGCATTTAAAAACCTCATCAATCACGCCCACGCATTTCCTCAACAAATAAACAATAGGGCCGTTCGCAAGAAAAACGTTTCGGCGTTTAAGGACGTAAATTGGAAAACACCGCGTTCTTTGAAACGCTGTTCTGACTAGATTAAAAATTAGTAAGGACTGATTTTCAGATATATGATTCATAACTTTATAATTGTTCATCTGATTTAATCAATACATGATTGTTTAATATTCCTTCGTCAGAAAAAAATACCAAAGATGGGTCTCTATTTGCCATTTTTAACTCAACCTACTCAAACAATATAAGAGTACATTATTTTACGACACACTCAAGTTTATACTATGTATTTTTTTTACTTCGTCTTATATCTCACTTAATAAAATGTGAGTAAACCTTCACTAAATAAGTTAGCTATTTATCGACATTTATCCAATAAAGCCTTTCCCAAAGAGTGTTGCATATCTTGTCTCGTGCGCGAAAGGCATAACCGTGTCTCTCACAAGGGTGCGTGTTTTTCGCGAATCGACTCGAATCTAGGCATCCCCTTAATCTGCTGCCTAGACCTATATCTGTAATACCGTGACATTTAAGGATGACTCACATTGTACACAGTGTCGAGCCCAGCAGGAGTTTCGGCCAGCACTCGGTCACCGAGTACCCCTTACAATCGCCGTGCCGAGCGTAATCGTATATACACTCATACGTGCGCGGCTCGGTAAAATGGTGACACCATTCAAATCGCATCGGAAGCAGGATGTTAATAATTATCACGCGAAATATATATTTGGGACGGGTTGATACATTTGGGACCGACTGGTTAATATGTATTAAATGGGGTGATTGTATTTATATCACAACGCTTTACCTATAACTTGCGGCCTACTTGAAAAGAACGGTCGTGTCTTCAATTAAACGCGTAAATTAACAAACTTTATAAAAGCCGATATAGGAAATAGCTCCTGTACCGTTATCTGTCATTTGTATAGGCTGTAGCTCAAATACAATGACACCACTTCGAAAAACTCTATGCTCTATGGCCCAAAAACGCACTGTTTAGCGTACTTTTTTGATTCATACATTTTTCATAAAATCACTGTTTGACTTTTTTTTAAATCGGCCGCTATATTGCAGTGGTGCCAACTTCATAAACACATATTTCGAAATAAAAGTATTCTTTTACGATTTAACATTTGTATATTATAATTATTTACTACAATAATAATAAATCATCATCTATTGTGTGTTAAATTACATGTTTTATAAATTCTTGGTATTATTTATAAAAATAAACAGTTCGAATTCGGTCCGGTTCCGGATTCGGTTTGGTTCGGATGGCAAGTGCAAACAAATTAAAAATAAAACAAACCATAAGCAAGAGCTGTCACATTTCCGATTTCCCACCAAAATACAGTTCAAAGTGAAAAGACGAAAGATGATAAACTATTAGTCCTAAACTATTAAGATTGTATTCGTGTTTGTGAAGACAAAGGTGTACGTTCCTTATAAAATGATCGAAGAAATTAATAACTGCACTCCTGAAGGAATTGCGTGAGTAGCAAAAGTACGAATAGAAAACTTGCTGCCTGAAAAGTTTAACTATTCTGTAGTCTGCTATTTATTTAAAAATCGTCGTAGAAAAAGTATTGTATGCAACGGTGTATAACTGGTCTAAAAACGCTCGTGGCGTCTTTAATTGCGATGCTCGCCAAGGCTCGCATCGCAACCCACGCCACTCGCCTTTTAAGACCCTTCTAAAATACTATTATGTGCAAACATTTTTAGGGAAGTGGAGCCAAGAATTTAGATATTTTATTATTTTTGAAATTACATACATTATTATTTGTGTTTTTAATATATTACATCTCCAGTAGCTACTTGTACCTACAGGCGATATCGAAAATATCCGTATGGAAAAACAAAAATACCTATACCTACATTATATAAAAAGGTATCTAAGGACAATTTTACACAAATCAACCTAGTCCAAAACGAAGGAAAGCTTATACTTAGGTATTATGATAATCCATTTATTTTAGGCATTTAAGTTTAAGTCTCTGAGTTACAAATAACTTAAAAACTATCAAATGCCATCCTACGTCAACAATTATCTTGAGATTTATTTTATACTAACTGCCCGCGCGGCTTCGCCCGCGTATAGCAAAGAACGCAGGAAAATGCTCGGGATAATTAGAGAATTTTTGAAATCAGTCCAGTGGTTCCAGAGATTGCCTATTGCATACAAACTTACAAACATACAAAGCTATAATCTGACAGACTTTTCCTATTTATAATATTAGTACAGTATATAGTAGAAAACAGCCGAAAATGACTGAAATGCCTTAGAAGTAATTTTTATCCACGCCGGGAAAAGCTACCCCTAAACTAAATACCTACATGAAAAACGAATTATAGAGTCAATCAAAACTAAAATCATATAAAATTTTAACGATATTTTAAAATAATTAACCACAATTAACATCATACGCTATCTTCTACTAGCCAATGGCATCCCCTCAAAGTGTGAAAGAGATGGTCATACAAAACATCCCTCTAGTGATGCGCCCTAATCCATGGCGCGAAATCTCACCGCGCAGTCGCGAATCAATAACCCACCCTCCACAAAACTACAACTCGCCACGGTCGATATCGCTCACATTTACATACATTGCGTTCTAAGTAGGGTCCACTATGAAGCGGGTACTGCAAAAACCGCAATTGATGTGATGTTAAGAAATGTGATGTTCTCGTATCACGTGTTTGGGGATGCCACGGAAGAGTTTCGCGCTTGCGCTCTGCATCCCTGGACCAAAATTTAAAGACAAGTGTACGCGATATCGTAAAGTGCGTCCATTTTGCTTGAAAATAATCCAATTTTATTGCAAAAAGTGAGTAATTTACAGCTGTTTATACTTGTGTATGGATTGGACGTGCGGTGTGGTTGTGTTGCATTGAATCCTGCGGTGATTATTTACAAAAAAAAAAAATTGTTAATAAACTACATTTTTTTTTAAAGAATGTTAAGTATTTAAAACAAGACGTACATACACGGTAAACTATTTATTAAACAATTTTTATTTACGATTTCCACAAATAAATAATAGAACAGATGATGCCTCTTTTTAAGTACCTATTCAAGATACCTGTGTTAAGAGGCATCGCTCTTCCGTGGATGGTAACGTTGTTAGTTTATTTATATTAGTGTACCTAAGTAACAATATTACAACTTACAAATAAATTTTAATATGCTATATAAAAAAAGAAAGAAAAGGTTTTACAAGAACATATGTGTTCAAAAAAATAATAATCGTGAATTATTTATCTCGATGTACGACCGGACGTGTTTGTTGTTCGATTTTGTTGTATACTACTTACTACGTACGTACTACTAAGTATAAAAATAATCCTTTAAAACCGGAAACTAATCATGTATGTACGATAGCTCGCTCGTTTATAAAAAAAAGCGGCCAAGTGCGAGTCGGACTCGCACATGAAGGGTTCCGTAAAATAAATTGCGGTTTACGTTTTATGACGTGTTCAAAAAAACTACTTAGGTACTAGATCTCGTTCAAACCAATTTTCGGTGGAAGTTTGCATGGTAATGTACATAATATTTTTTTTTTTAGTTTTATCATTCTCTTATTTTAGAAGTTACAGGGGGGGGGGCACACATTTTACCACTTTGGAAGTGTCTCTCGCGTAAACAATTCAGTTTAGAAAAAAATTATATTAGAAACCTTAATATCACTTTTGAAGACCTATCCATAGATCCCACACGTATGGGTTTGATGAAAAAAAATTTTTTGAGTTTCAGTTCTGTGTATAAAACTTAATGTTTTTTTTTTCGATTTTTGTGTAAAAATCTTAATGCGGCTGACAGAATACATCTACTCACCAAGTTTCAACAGTATAGCTCTTATAGTTTCGGAAAAAAGTGGCTGTGACATACGGACGGACAGACAGACAGACAGACATGACGAATCTATAAGGGTTCCGTTTTTTGCCATTTGGCTACGGAACCCTAAAAACCGGACAATTGCGAGTCGGACTCGCCCACCGAGGGCTCCGAACAAAATTACAAATGTATAGTTTTCAGATTTTTCCCTGTAGGTACTTGTTTTAATTTATTTTATGTAATAATTAGCACTGACAGATAAACCTTACGTACTAATTTATAATAAAATTAAAGTAATTAAATGGGTTCAAAATACAATAATATTTAACAATCAATAGTCAATAGGTACGTGCACATGGGTAATTGGGTATTAATAATTAGATAGAGCTAGGTGTGACAATCGATTCTAGATAGTGACTAGATGCGGCCAGAAAACGATACTCTGGTGTGAAAAAGACGTCGAGATGGGTGTCACTGGTTAAAATGTTATATATTGTAGTATAAGCAAAGAATAAGTAATAGTACTACGTACAGAAGGTTCTCTGTTAACAAATTCCCTGTTTAGGTACGCCAAACGTGCCTAAATGTGGCCATCCCGTGCTATCGCATGCAACGCGCTGCGACCCGTGCGAGCGTCCTGTACCAACACGTGGCAGCCACTGAATAGAGCCCTTCGAAGGGGCGACCGGCATGTACATGTAGCGATAAACACAAATCGCGAGTGAGCCGCGCCTGGTATAAGAGGATATTACTTACCAAATTAAATAGTTCTAGGTCAACGGAAAGTACCCTATACATTTTGATTCCGTTGAGAATATCTAAATATACGATTTTTGCAGCATAAACGGCCGTATCTTTTTTACGTTCACTTAGAAGTTTGATTTTTTCATAGCTTCAAGGGACTGTAGATGCCACCACGCATTCCCGAGATAAAGGGTCTTAACAGACAGACGGACAGACAGACGGACCACAAAGTGATCCTATAAGGGTTCCGTTTTTTTTCTTTTTGAGGTACGGAACCCTAAAAACAAAAACAATTATAATTTAATCGAATTGAATTGGTCGTCTTCGAGTGTACCAACTAACCAACCAGAAAATTACTCTACTACATTTTTGCAAATAAATATCCTTATTCTTGTTCTTAAGTTTCCTCCAAACATTATTTTTAGTTTATTACTGGAGGTGGTTCGTTTCTGGGGATCGATTTTTGACTTTCGAGCGCTCGACTCTTTCACTCGAAAACTGACAAAAATGATGAAATGCTATTTTGAAATAGCGATATAAAATTAAAAAACGAGTAGTATTGACCACTCGTATTCAATTCTATCGGTAGAATGTAATTGCCTGCAATTTTGACACTACAATTATATTTAGTTTTATTTAATTTTCGAGCGCTCGAAAGTCAAAAATCGGCCCCTGGAGTCATAAAGAAAGATGGCCAAAATTAATTTAAAAAGAAGCGGGTTGTGTCGGAGATTTTATTTTATTATTATTATTTTGTGGGCCTTAATATGCCGCTTCGACCAGCAAGTGATCTATTGTGGCAGCCCTTGTTTTAGAGTTCACCGTTAAGTCCCGTTGCCTCCAGGAAATTCCAGATTCTTTGGGCGGTGATATGTTGTACTTCTTGTGGGTGCATTATGTGCCGCCCTAGGTAGGTACTTCTTTTATGCATGAGTGGTCCGCAGGAGCAGAGAATGTGCATTGCAGTCTCCTCTGTCTCCTGGCAGAACCTGCAAGTTGTGTCCTGCTTCATACCCATTTGAAACAGGTGTTTGTTCAATTTGCAATGTCCTGTCAGGATTCTTGTCACTGCGCAGGTTTTGTGCCTTTTGAATTGTAATAACTCTTTAGACAGCTTACTATTGAACCCTTCGATCAGGGCTTTAGCTTGTTTTTGTCCTTTGGTGAACTTCCACAGCTTGATTGCCTCTGATTTTTCCGCGTTGTTTAGCAGAGAATATGCTTTCCGTTTTGTGATGCCACAGAACGGTTCCGGGCCGACTAGGGCCGTGTCTGCGCCCTGCCTTGCAAGTTCATCTGCTCTTTCGTTTCCTACAATGTCGGAGTGCCCTGGTACCCATCTAAGTATGACTTTGTTGGAGTTCGCCAGGGTGTTTAGATTATTTTTACAATTCTGGACTAGTTTAGAGTAGGACTCTAGTGATTCTAGTGCCAGCAGAGCAGCTTGGCTGTCCGAGTTGATGTAGATATGTTGGTTCCTTAGGTTTCTTTCAAGATTTATCTCCACGCATTTATTTAATGCGAAGAGTTCAGCCTGAAAGATTGAGGCCTCCTTCCCCATGCTGACGCTAGCTTTGAACTTTGGCCTCTCACCGTAGATACCACATCCAACATCATCACCTTTTTTTGATCCATCTGTATACCAAATGTGGCTTCCCTCCTTGAAGTCCATTTGGTCATTTGTCCATTTGTCTCTCGGAGGTATTTCCACTGTATACAGTCTAGTGAATTTGCATTCCACGTATGTGTCGTCAGTGGGCATGCTTAGGTTTTTGTTATCAAAAACAAGGGCCTCAAGTTTGCTTAGCGCTTGAGAGCGCCATTTTGGCCTTGTTAGTGTGCATATCCTGTAGATGCACTGCTTCGCCTCCTTTTGCACTTGCAGGTGGAGTGGCGTTAGATCGAGCAGTGCATCCAAGGCTGCCCCCGGTGTTGAGCATAAAGCTCCTGTTGCTGTTAAGCAAGCTGTACGCTGAAGACTGCTTAACTTTGTGATGGCTGTCTTTTGGTGGACTTTGTTACACCAGACTGCAGAGGCGTATGTGATTATCGGCCTCACTACGGCTGTGTAAAGCCACAAAGCAATTTTGGGTCTTATGCCCCATCTTGCTCCTGCCATTCGGCAGCAAGTCCACATGGCCATTTTTGCCTTTTGTATTGTGTTATTCAAATGAGCGTTCCAAGTTAGCCTTTGGTCAAAGGTAACTCCTAGGTACTTGACCTCATTTGAATAGGGTATTTCCTGTCCATTCAGTTTTAATTTGGCAAGCTTATCTAGTTTCCTTTTCCTAGTAAAAGGAACTAGTACTGTTTTGCTCGCATTGATGGACAGGTCATTTTCTTTGCACCATTTGTTTATGGTGTTGAGCGCTCCTTGCATTAGGTTCGAAATTGTGTGGAGGCAGGGACCTTTGATTATGACTACAAGGTCGTCGGCATATCCTTGCGTGTCATAGTCTAGGTCCTTCATAGTTGCTAGGAGTTGGTCCACTGCCAGGGTCCATAGTAGTGGGGATAGTACGCCTCCTTGAGGACATCCTCTTGTGGTGTAAAATGTAAACTCAATTGCATTGAGGGTCAGAGTGACTATTCTATTTGATAGCATGCTCTGGATCCATCTGATGGTGTTTTCGTCCACACCCTTTGATGCCAATCCCTTAAGGATAGTCTCTGTGGGTGTGTTGTCGAAAGCTCCCTCGACGTCAAGGAATGCACATAGAGCTGTTTGCTTATCCTCTAGGGTTTTTTGCACTTTGTCGACCAGATCTAGTAGTGCAGTTTCCGTAGATTTCCCCTTTTGGTAAGCATGTTGGTTCAGACTCAATGGTCTGACTACCAGGTATTTCGCTCTTATGTGCTGATCAATGACTCTTTCCATCGTTTTCAGTAGGAAAGATGATAGACTAATTGGTCTGAAGGATTTGGGCTGTGAGTAGTCCTTTTTCCCTGCTTTTGGTATGAAGCGTACCTTGACTTTGGTCCATCGTTCTGGTATAGTACCCCAAGCAAAGCTAGCTCGGAATATTCTTACCAGGTGCGGGAGGACTAGATTTTGTCCTTGTTGTAGTAATGCAGGAAAAATACCGTCTTCTCCCGCCGATTTAAATGGTTTGAATTTCTTAAGTGCCCATATAACTTGGTTTGGTCTGAAAATGTTTGCAGCCAAATTCCAGTCGTTGTTATGTGCCCTCCGGTCTTGTGTGCTCCTTTGGGTGCATAATTGGGTATTACTGGTGGGATACGAGCCTGGAAAGTGGATAGTTCTAAGCAAGTCCATTGTTTCCACCTCCGTGGTCGTAAAGCTTCCGTTAGGTCTCTTAAGTAGACCTAGGTAATTGGTTGGAGTCTTGGAGAGAATCTTGTGAATTCTCGCTCCTTTGTGTGTTTGGGCGATCTCTTCACAAAATTTCCGCCACGACTTCCTTTTGGCTTTCCTGATCTGTTTGTTATATTCAGTCAGTGCTCTACCGTACCTTTCCCACTCGTTTGGTCTGGTTGAGTGATTGAATATTCGACGGGTGGAGACACGGAGCTTTTCTAGCCTTCTGTTCCACCATGTCGTAGTGTAATTTGTGGTTGATTCTCGCAATGGGCAACTCTGTTCGTAGGCCTTGTAGATGCCGTTGGAGAGTTGATTTACTGCTATATTGAGGGAATCTGGATTTTTAACATATTTTGGGATATCCTTTAGAAAGTTCTCCAGGTGAGCTCTGTAAGCTTCCCAGGACGTTTCTCGTGGATTTCTCCGTGTTTGTGGTTCCATATCTAATGGGCCCTTAACACTAAATATTATATGTTTATGGTCCGACATTGAATTCTCGCAACTAACGTGCCAGTTATCTAGGCAGTTTGCCGCCTTTTCAGTTGCGAAGGTTATGTCTAGTACCTCTTGTCTTGCCCTGGTTACGAAGGTCGGCGTGTTGCCCCTATTTAACAGGTGTAGACAGTTAGTAAAAATAAAATCTGAGAGTAACTCACCCCTTTTGTTGACTCCGGTGCTCCCCCAGATGGTGTGATGAGCGTTTGCGTCGCAACCCACAATCAGTTCTGCCTTTTGTGCTTGAGCGTACTGTACAACTTTAGCCAGTTCTTCTGTGGGGTCTTGTTTTTCTCCGGGCAGGTAGGCGGAACAAATCAACACCTTTAGTGAGCCCCTTCCTTTGAGATCTACATACGCAGTTACAAGATCGTCGCTGCATAGTTCTGTAACAGGTAAGAAATCCATGTTTTTGTTAAACACGATGCAGGCCCTTGGTTTGGATCCTTTTTCGTGTATTAGTACTTTACCTGCTTTGTTGAGTCCTATTCCCATGGTTTTGGTGTTGATCCATGGTTCTTGTATGAGGGCGATGTTCAGGCCATTTTCGCCGAAAAGTTTTTCCACGACCGCTGTGGCCGCGATGGCGTGGTGTAGGTTGGCCTGCAGGAACGTCACCCCCCCGTGAGCTGCGTCTTTAATGTTCCCGGCGCTGGGCATTGGCATACCCTTGCCGGCCCCCTCTTCCTCTACCCCTGGGGTGGTTGGAGCCCCTATTGCCCCCCCTGTTGGCGGGAAACCGCCGTAATCCCGATGTACCCGCTACAGGATTGGATGGATTGGATGCGGGATTGGTAAGGACTGCCCTTTTAGGTCCCGGGAGGATCTTTCGGGCGGGTGTTGGGTTAAGGTCCTTAGATGTTGACGGGTTTTGCGGTGGTGGGGTTGGGGAGGTGTCAAGTTCAGGCTGTTGGGCCTTGGGGGTACCCTTTATCCGAAACTGAACCTTTCGGAAGCCTAGGCTTGCCTTTAGTCCCATTTTTTGGAGATTCTCCACTGATTGGTCGTCTATGGCTACAGTCAACATGACCCCACCTTTCTCGACCTTTGTGTGGAGAATCTTCCAATACTCTGTGTACAACCCGGAATTCTGTGCACAGAGTAGCGACAGGGACATTTTCACGTCCTTGTCGCTTAAATCTGGGATGAACACCATCCCTATGTTTGGCTTCGGAAGCTCATTTTCAGGTATGACCCTGAGGTTGGCTTCCGGCCATGGCTTGAGGGATGGTGTCATCTCTTCAAGCCAGGCTTTGGACCGCTGGTCTTCGCACGTGATGAGCAACCAGCCTGGCTTGTATGCGTAGCCTGTGAATTTAGGTCCTTCGGCCATCTTCAGAGTCGATATCTTCTGCAGGATGGTGTAGCAGAGTGACCCCAGTTGAGTGTCCGCCATCGGACTGGTGTCCTTGATTCCGACTCTAGTTTGGCTCAGGACCTCGCTAAAGGCTTGCGCTTGTTGGGATTGGGTTGTGGGTTGGGCCGGGGGGGTTTCACTCACCCTCGGGTTTTTGGGTAAATTACCCTGCGGCGATTCCTCCTCCGAACGGAGCCGTTTGACCGGCTTTTGCCCGGGTTTGGATTGTGAGCCCCCAAATTTGTAGCCCATCTTCTTGAGTTCCGCAAAGCTCTTTTCGGACAGTTGGAAAGCCTCTTCAGGCTTCACTCCCAGTCCCACTAGAGCTTTGTAGCGGCCTCGCGTGGAGCCTACCAATTTCTTGCGAGGCTTCCGTGCGTCGGTGTGCGGATTCTCCGTTGGTGGGTTAGGTCGTTTAGCGTCCTTTTCCACCGTGTCGGCACTCTCCACCACCTCCATTGCTTGCTCTGACGTTTGGGCGGTTTCTTCCGCGCATACTGTCAGGGGCAGTAGTTCCTGGCATAGGTCTTCCAGGGTACCTTCTGTTTTTTTATTAACTTCATCCATTTTTAATCCCACGAGAAGCTAGGGAAATTAGGTCCGTTCCAGCAGAGCCCCGCTTGCTGAAATAAGGCAAAGGTTCTCCTCGAGGTTGCCCGGTATCGAGGGTCCACCGTTAGTGACTGAGCTCCCCCTCAGTCACGCATCTCTGGGCACGGTAGGTTACACCTGTAGATTGGGGTTTTTGGGGTTGAGGTTGTCTCCTCCGGGAAGGGGCTTGGGTAAGGAACAAAGGATTTTGAAAGGATGGTGATAGTGGAAGGATTGGATGTTTGGAGTGACAGGATGGCGGGTAAAGGAGTACCTGAAGGGCGGGAGTGCCTATCCAGGTATCGCCTCTCATACTTAGCTGTCTCAGATCCGGGGTAGATGGTAAATAGTGCGACGCCCGTTCTCGATCTTCGACATTTACCAGGGTGCACGACCCACGCGACCGACTGGTGGGTTCGCCTCAGGTCTGTACGTCGGCAGTGCCTGAGGCGACGGGGACGTGTATGAGCAGACTTGGAAGGTAAATCGATAGCCCAGCGTCACATACCAAGGCGTATTCACCTTCCCGCACCCCTGTGTCGGAGATACAACCGTTAATTAAGTTTAGTGGATACTTCTTTGTTGGCTGTACCCGTAAAATATATATCTGAATTAATTCACTAAAATCTAAAAGCCAGGTCAAAAGTACCCTAAACCGACGAGCATGTATGAGAAATGTTATGAAAGTGAGTGAAGCGAAAGTGGTTTGTCAGGATCGTAGCAAATGGAGATCCGTGATCTCTGCCTACCCCTCTGGGAAAGAGGCATGATTATGTGTATGTATGTATGTAAAATCTGTATAAGTACAGATAAATCGGTGTATATGGCAACATTGACTGACGTAGCTCATTTGACTCGCGATTGTCGCAATACATTGAAAATGGCGGACATTTCAGCATTATTTTCATGTCCGCCACATAAACTAAATAACATTTTGTGATTAATAATAATAACTAATGGCAAATAAAGAAGGATTATAACATGTAACAAACAATTATTTGAAATCAGATTAGGTTTCTCTACAAAAACTTATTCCGGAAGTCACGTGATACATTTTGAACTGTTACCCCTATACAAGAACGCGAGCAAAGAAGTATGCACTTCAAAAAATTTGTACATCATGTGGAGGTGGGCTACAATAAGATATGTAGCACCACCCTCTTACTTCCCGTGGGTGTGGTTAGAGGTGACTCCGGGATAGGGTTGATTTTTTTCTCCACCTTCAAAGCTACAATTGGCACTGAAAATTTAATTGTATGTGCTCTACCAACCCCTTTGGGTATAGGTACGGTCAGCCTAACAAGGGGCTTAAAACCTATGTACCATGTCATGTTAAACTGCCATATGAATTTGTCAAACGAGTGAAAACGACAAGGTACTTAGGTGTTCAGCAACTTATGAAGCCGACTGTTCAAACGTGTGTTTATGCTCTGTTCAACTGTTTCAGTCATGACGTGCGGAGCGGAATGCCTGTCCCTAGGCCCGCCGCCGGATTCAATCCTGCACATGCCGCCTCCACCACTGCCAGCATTCCTCGCCAGTGCTGCCAACCTGACCCCCCCATGCCGCGCGTCCAAGTGCCCCCCGCCGAACAATGAGGAGAACAATCTGTTCCCTGGAGTGGAATACCATGAGCTACCCAGGCATGGTAAGTTACAGTTTACACACTTCATTTTCAATCAAGACGTTCCGAACTGGATGCCCGTCCATAAACCTGCTATGGGACTCGATCGTTAACATGCCGCCTCCACCGCTACCAGCGTTCCTCACCAAGGGACCGATTTTTGACTTTCGAGCGCACTCTTTCACTCGAAAACTGTCAAAAATTATGAAATACTCTTTTGAAATAGCGATATGAACTAAAAAACGTGTGGTATTGACCACTCGTGTTCAATTATATCGGTAGAAAGTAAGTGCCTGCAATTTTGACCCTGTAATCGTAAATACTTTTATTTAATTTTCGAGCGCTCGAAAGTCAAAAATCGGCCCCCTGTGATGAAAACTTGACCACTCCACGCCACGCGTCCTAATGCCCCTCGCCGAACAATGAGGAGAACAACCACAGAGAGGGAGATATGTTTGGATTTCGCGGTAGTCGCTCAGGACAAAGTGAACATGAAGAGGGTTTTACTCAGCAGTGGGTGTACACAGGCTGATATTGTTGAATTTCTTGTTGAGTTGAAAAATTTCAATCAGTATAATTTTATTTGGATATCTGTTTAATCGTATGGCATACATTATTTGGCCTTTGAGTTTATCACTCTTTAGTACCACCCAGGGGACACGTGCAGGGTTGTGGTAGGTAGCTCCTGCGGACGCAAGTGGCAGTTGTCCCCCCTTTGTCAAGTGAGTGGGCAACTCGACTGTTAGAGGTTCTTAAGCCGCCCGAAGGCCTCTAACGTAACGACTACTGTCATATACAGCAGCCGAGATCAACTGCTTAGCGTGCTTTCCAAAGCACGGAAGCGCTCATTTATAGTAACCGCTCAATCAGGCGGTCACCCATCCAAAGACTGACCGCTGGCATCTTTGCTTCATCATATCAGCCGAAAGACGTCCACTGCTGGACATATGCCTCCCCCAAAGAGTGCCAACATTACCGATCCTGCGCCACCCGCATCCAGCGGACTCGCGACCTTTACCAGGTCATCAGTCCATCTTGTGGGAGGCCTACCAACGCCGCGCCTTCCGGTACGTGGTCGCCACTCGAGAACCTTTCCGCCCCAACGGCCATCAGTTCTACGTGCAATGTGATTTTTGCTTAAACTGCGTTATCGTTTCCGATTTATTATTAGGATAGTACTTAACTACTCGTTCTACTCTAGTGGCGGGTGTTGCAGAGCCGGGCGGCGGCGACGACACCTGGCTGCTGGTGCTGATCACTTGCTGCGTGGCCGTGCTCTGCATCGCCGCGTTGCTCGCCCTTTTCCTGCTCAAGTGCCGCGAGTGAGTATATACTCATTATGATCATCTTAGTTACAAAATGCATGCAAATTAGAGCAGTACACCCAATTGCTGGATCCATTGGGTTACGTTGTTGTCTAGAGTGAACAAGTCGGCTGGGTTGCCCTGGTACTTGGTGAGTGGGCACTCGCGGATAATATGGTCCATGTCCTGCACCGCAGCTCCACACTCGCATTTTGTAACTAAGAACGATTTTAATTTTTAATTTAGCCATACGAATAAATAAATAAATGATCATCTTGTCGGTATACGAGTAGATCATTCATCATGAAGAAGCGTCGCACTATTACTTACGCTATCGCTATGGACCAATCACAAACTAGCACGACCTGAGAAGAAAGGCTGGTTTCCACTTTAATTAGTGATTAATGCGAGTCCATACATAAGCTACTCGCACTTGCAGCAAATGTATGAACTCGCACTAATCACTAATCAAAGTGGAAACCAGCCTTCTAGAATATGCCTGTAAAAAACTTGTTCATTAATGAATTACGTAAATAGGGCTCCTCGACTCTATATAAGTATTATTTGAGGATTCACTATGTTGATTACGGAACAAATGCAGGATCCTCACTGTCGACAAAATGCATCCTCGAAAGCTCTCTAGCGAATATACTGCCTATAATCCTACCTCTAAGAACCCAACACTGCATACACACAAGATTTGTGAGACGGTGGTGCATCCCCAGTGACGTTGCTAAATATAAGAGGGAAGGTTGTGATTCTCTGTGCACCTCTTCTATTGAATCAGTACTTTACAATATTCTTTGCATATTCTGAGATACTGTTTAAGAGTCATGTCTCATGTCATGACTGTTCCGCTCAGAGTCTATATAGTTAAACCGATTTGAACTGAGCTCATGAATGGCCATTGTTCTGAGCTAACTTATTTATATATAGACATTGTTTGCGAACGCGTGCCAAATTTTGCAAAAAATGTTATCGCCACGAAAAATGTTCATTGAATAATGAACTTTATCTTCTTTCAGAATAGATTCCAAATTAGCTACGAGATAAAATACCACACACTTATACCTGGCTCGCTGGGAGCGGGATTTTTTATATTTTAGTTCATTTTGAATCTATGAGTGTTCATTGTACAATGAAAATTGTATGTGGCGCTAACCTTTTTAACCGACTTCAAAAAAGGAGGTGTTTGTTACGCGTTAGCTCGGCAATTTATAAACCGATTTGTTTTTTTTTTCTTTGTATTTAAGTATATAACTGCCAGATTTGTCCCGTTGTCACCAAAATCCAGTTCTGATGATGGGATCCTGGAGAAATCGAGGGAACTCTTAAAATTGTATCGGCAAACTCGAAGCAATTTGGATACTGATTTGAAGTCGGTTTTAAACAAAGTTTTTAAAGTAAATTATTCTTGCAAAACATGGTACGCATCCGACCGCAAAGTATTGTTAGACTTGAATGCTACTGTTCTGAAGATAAGAAGGTCAGTTCAGTTCAGAAAATCTCAACTATACGTTCTGTGTCCTTATATTCATTATTTTCCAATACCCACAAGGTTGTCCCTGTACAGGGCCCGAGGCGGCTGCAAGAGCAGCACAGGCAAGGCCGGGGGCTCCAACGCGCTCTACGGGGGCGCCGCCCTCGACTCGCGCGTCCTCTGGGCCGCTTTGACCCCCAGAGGTACCCGGCACTTCGTCGCTGACACCTACCCTCACGACGAAACAGAAGACCACCACTACGAGTGCGTCGAGCCTCCGCTATACAAGCTAGGGCCTCCAGAAGACCTGGCTATAACTCGGCATTTCAACGTGGAATACGAGGATCCAGCGCCACTGATTGAGAGCTACAGCGATCGTACGGAGGAATACTTCAGGAATGGCATGGAGACACTTCGCAGGGGACGACCGCTGGTGTCCTCGCCTACTAGGATCGAGCGTCCGAACTTGCCTCCTCTTAATCTCCAGCCGAGGACTCTCCGTCGGGCACCGCATTCGCGGCGCGTGAGCGATGCCAATAACCCGGAGAAAGCGGCCATCTGAACCGAGGGTGGCGCGGTATTTTCCGTCGCCGACTCCACCGATATCGACTACGATTGGCAACCCGACAGCGCCAACGTCGATCGCCTCGTGTAAACGTTCAGACAAAAGCTGAAGATTCCCAATGATTATACAGACTCCATTTTACTTAAGTCCAAGAACTGTCGGAATCATTCTGTATTTAATTTCGGATTCTCACACAAAGTTTGTATCTACCCATGAAGAATTATTCCTTCGCCTTCTAAGATTGCCTGTATCCTCGTCTGATTCTTCCTTTGTGTGAAAGAGAAATGTGTAGGTACTTAAATATGCGCCGCTTTACGCGGCCAATGGACCACTTTTGGAACCAGTTTTGGTTTTCAATGAACGCTAAGCTTACGGGTAAAGTGCACGCTTCCAGTGAACGTTTTCTGTGGCTGGGTTCTGTGTAATAAAGCTCCTTAGAACTGTATTTCACAATGTTGGCACGTTATCGCATAAGTACCACTGTATATCGAGCTAAAGCAAACATCCCTTCCGATTTTTTAAGTCTGGCCAATCATTAACATCAGGAGCGTAGCTTAAAGACGTCTCCTTCTAATACTAGCTCTATTATCTCAAAAAAAAGAAGAAGTATAACGTATTCCACGTTTGATGGTCATACTGTAGGAAAGAAAAGTGATTGGATGCGATATACACGTTTGAAAAATAGGTGCTGTTTTTGCAATATGTCTCCATCCCTAAGTATAGTAGGATTTAAATGGAACTAAAACATTTCAATCTTAAAATTTTCGTCTTCTTTGCGCCCGGTCTGGTACTTACCCCACCTTATTTGACAAGATTTATTTGCCGTCGTTGTTATAAAGATTACATCCACTTTCATAAAATCCTGCTAAACTATTAAGTATTCTTTTTAGTCCATTTAGTGGCAATTCGTCCAAACCGAAATATCTATCATATAACAAAATTTGCTCATACAGTTTTGTTGGCTAACCTCAGATTAAGTCATTATTCCTGTTTGGTCGAATTTGGCCTGACTCAAACTGTAAATAAAAGCTTTATAAATAATATTTATTACAGTAAAGCAATGTGCAATGTAAAATGCAATGCAAGTAGATTCTAGTACTAGTACCTACACGTATTGCTGCTGAACTTTATTGTAGTTACATCGATATCTAACCCTTTAACCTTGATCATCATTATAAATACTAAAGCGGCAACTGTCCAAATTCCTACTTCAATTTGCTTTCACAAGTGGCTTGCTTCAACCTGTAAATAGTTAATTACTGTAATTAGTTAATTACTGTAATTAGTTAATTACTGTAATTAGTTAATTACTGTAATTAGTTAATTACTGTAATTAGTTAATTACTGTAATTAGTTAATTACTGTAATTAGTTAATTACTGTAATTAGTTAATTACTGTAATTAGTTAATTACTGTAATTAGTTAATTACTGTAATTAGTTAATTACTGTAATTAGTTAATTACTGTAATCAGTTAATTACTGTAATCAGTTAATTACTGTACCTAATTACTTCCAATTACACGATGACGGTTGAAGGGTTGACATCCTTTCTAGTCAGTACGTATAAATGTCACTGTGTATTCTCTGCAATAGTGTTCTGTACTCGATGTCTATTTCTAGTCTATATTTATTAATAATGCATTTACTGCACTAGATTACTTAGTCCAACAAAAAGTTATTTAACTCAGATAGGCAAAACTGCGTAAAGTCTGTGTTTTAAATTTTGTAACTGCCTTTTATACGTATCAATAAATTATTGTTTTACTCGTTTTTTCAGTATTATTTTGATTTACTATACGCGTGCTCTCTCTCTCTCTCTCTCTCTCTCTCTCTTCCCAGCTATATATCTCACATGGTGGTGGGGTCAGCTTTCCTCGTCTTACTTCTCCACTTCGCTCTGTCCTCGACATCGGTTTCGGATAACTTGCTCTCTCTTATATCTTTTAGCACTACATCCTTCCATCTTGTTCTGGGTCTGCCCCTGGATCTTCGACCAGAGACGGAAAGTTGTAGTGCCAAATTACCAACATAGTTTGGTGGCCTCCTCTTCACATGACCATACCATCGCAGCCGGCTTTCTTGGATCTTATCGGCGATGTCACGGATGCCCAGGCTTCCTCGGACGTACTCGTTGCGGATTTTATCGAGCCTGGTAACGCCGCACATCCACCGTAACATCTTCATTTCGGCAACTTGGATGGTATGGACATGCTTTTGAGTCAACGCCCACGTCTCGCTGCCATACATGAGAACCGGCCTTATGATGCTCTTGTAGACCAAACCTTTAAGTTTAAGTGCATTTAAGTTTAAAGATTGAGGAGAATATGGTACAACTCCAGTTAGATATGCGAGCCGCGCCGGCTGGCCGCCGCCACCGAGCGAATAGGTACTTAATCAGCGTTTCCACTCACGCGTCCGGCTCCAAAATTAATATCATTTTTTGGATATTATGGAATGTTCTGAAATAAAGATATTTTATTTATTTATTATAGTTGCCTTGGACGTCTGAGTGGTTATGTCCTTTTTTATTTCGTCATTGTTGTCGACAGGAAATACTATTATAAAGTACCTAGCCCTAAGTCAATACTAGTACTGAGTCTTTTTTGATTAAAGTTTCCGCGGTAGTTTTTATCTCTGCTGAAATAATCTTTAGTCGACAATGACATTAGAATCGAGCGGTTCAAACGCTAGGAGATTTGTACCGCCATGAAGACGCGGCGCGCCGCCGCCGCCGCCGACCTGTTCGAAATTCGCGCCGCAAGCAAACTCGCCCACGATTGGCCAGCGCTAGGCTGTCTAAGGCTCTAAGGCTCATCTTTGCTTAAGACACGGTCTTCTTAATTTGGTAACTCTGGGTGGAATTAAGAAGGTAAGTAATAACGAAACCGACAGGTTAGACATGACTTAAACCGAACTTAAACACCACTTAATCTGCCATTTTTTTAAACTTCCCAAATATCAGTCTACGCAACTGACACAATCTTACTCGAATCGATTTGCACTGTAGTGTAGTAAGAAAGAAAGAAAGAAAGAAAGATACATTTATTCACTAACACACAGGACACATATATTAAGCAAAAATTAATAAAAATAACAGTAAAAAACATGTAACAAGTGTGTCTCTGCGGCCGTGAACCGGACACTGGCTCAGCATTATGCTGAGGTGTCAGTCAGACACCTACAGCGCTGATTTTCAGCCAGAACCGTTGGTGACTCACGGAAACGTCATACAATTATAATTACACAACTATACATATAATTAATTGTGCAAGGCGAGAGAGAAATAAACATAAATACATAGTGAGATAATACATACAGCACTACCTACATGCAGCTTTAATAAAATAATAACTACGTTACACATTAAAGTAAATTTTACTATTAAACTAAAAACAAAAACTAGATAAAAATGTGCAATTGGCATATTTTTGCTGTCAAAAGTGCAGGATTAGGATTAGGATTTTTGGAGCGTCAACAAATAGCCTTTAAGCTTACGCTTAAAGGTGTATCTGCTAAGCGCCCCTTGGATAGGGGGAGGGATATCATTCCAGCACTTAGACGCCGCGAACTTGAAGCTACCTCGGAAAGCAGCGGTTCGGTGCATAGGAGTTATGGCCATTGCCTTGAATCTGCGCGCACTCTTTGACCATACCAGTTTATTGAAAAGGTAAGATGGGGTTTCGTGCCTTACCACCCCGAAAAGCAGAGTGGCAAGGTGCAGGCGTCGGCGTGCAGACATGTTAAGCAAGTTAGCGGCGTTCAAGTATATATGGAGTGATGTGGGACCGGGGAGGGACTCGGAAACAAAAACGAGCACATGCGTTCTGCACTCGTTGTATGAGCCTCTTGGAACGACCAGTAATGCACCCGTCATACACGACATCACAATAGTTTAACCTAGATAATATAAGCGATTCACATAGGTCGACACGCAAATCGACACTAAGGTAATCACGTATATTATATAGGACTTTAAGGCGATAGAAGCAGTTACTCACAACATTTAGTATGTGGTTCTCAAAGCGCAAATTCTCGTCCATAAGAAGGCCGAGGTTGGTTGCTTCTACCACCTGCTCTATTGGTTCGCCCATGACGGCGACATTCCCGGAAGTTCGAGCATTGTCGCGAAGCCACTTCTGGTCACTCTCATGGCCGCGAATGAGAACCTATAGCACATAAGCTAAGACCCGTATTAGCATATATGCAACTATAAACATACCCTTACAACTTGCGGAATCCTTTATATATCTGACAAAGGGGCTGCCGCCTCGTGCGTGCCAGCTCCCTATGACGTGTGGGGACTTTCGTCCCCAAGAATGTCCTCCAACCTCCCCTTCTAGACATCCCTTACCACCATTGATACTGTCCCAATTCACACGCTATTGTTCCAGTTACCCGGGTGCACCCTTGACTGATGATGATATGGCCTGAAGCCGAGACTACCGAACTACCCTGTTGTTACACTTGTAACTAATCCTCTAACACTAAAGAACTCCACAACTAAGAACTGTGATGTGTGTCCTACAGGTCACGTACATGCGCGACCTGTAGGAAAACCTTATTCATCTACATGATATACCAATACGCCTCCCAAAGAGAATGAGACCTGTGGACGCACATAAATACATCGCATCATAAACAATCATCGTCCGATCTGTGAAAGCACATGAACACACGTGTAAATGTTACCCAATCGTTACAATATCATAGGACGCATCGAAAGTGATTATGGAAAGAGCTCACCCTGGTTTTCCTCCAAATCAACCACTACAAACCGCACTTAAGGGTAGTTTTCAAAAAAAGTGTACCCTAGTTAAGGTAAAATTAAGAAACATTAACTTTGTCAGGTGAGTCACGAAAATTAGCTGTATAAATGTATGGCAAATTTTCGTGACTCACCTGAAAAAGTTAACGTTTCTTAATTTTACCTTAACTAGGGTACACTTTTTTTGAAAACCACCCTTAACTGTTCGTTCCCAATATAGCAGTTCGGAACTCTGACAGCCCGCCTACCCGTCAACCTTGTTATAAAAATGATTCCTTGTAGGTGTTGCTACATAAGATAAATCGGCTGTTTGAGACATAATTAGAAACACCAATGTAAATACTATCGTGAATCATGACCATTCACGACAAGCATCAAGGGTATTACGGATTTGATGTTTTGACCCGAAAACCACATACTTCGACTTGCTAGGATTAAGAACCAAACAGTTCCTCTCCGACCAAGAGGAAATATGAGCAGGGTCCACATTTATCGTGTTAATGGCAGCAGATGTGTCTGACGGCGCACTAGATGAATAAAGTTGCACGTCGTCCGCGTAAAGGTGATACTTACAGCTCTGTATATAATCTCGAAAGCGCCCGAAGTAGGTAACTATATTAAAACTCATTGCACCAACAACTTATCGTTAAGTTGCCTGTCCCTCGCAAGAATCTGATTGTGCCAAATGATCATTTAATTAGGTATCTTCTTCCACAAATTTGTGAAAAAGTCAATATGAGTATACAATAAAAAGCCAAGTAGGTAAACATTTTTCAGGTAGGTATCATTCATTATAATATTTTAGTAAGTATAATGAAAACGTACACATCTAGAAACGACATACTTATAACAACAATAACAAAGAGAAACTCGTAAACATATCAACATTCATCATCATCATCATCATATCAGCCGAAACACGTCAACTGCTGGACATATGCCTCCCCCAAAGAGAGCCAAAAATACCGGTCCTGCGCCACCCGCATCCAGCGGACTCCAGCGACCTTTACCAGGTCATCAGTCAACATAATTAGCTTGTTTGATTTGCATTACTTATTTTGCTTAGGCACGCATTAGGTACCTAATCTTGCTCTCATGAAATGTGTCACGCATAAGCCCTTAATCAAAGACAAATATCATAATAATTGTCATAACAAGTATCATAAATACCCGTCTCTCTTTTCAAGATACACGTCGATCTCCGTCAGTCTAATGAATCTGTAGTCTAGCAGAGCTGCTGCTACGGCTGCTTTTGTTGTAGGGAACCTCTTGTCAACTTGCTCCATCATATTCCTTTTCAAGGACAGTACGATCAAGGTTTCGTCGTCTGTGATAGAATTCAACACATCCTTTATTTCGGACTTGAAAACCAGTGGCACATTCAAGGAACACGTTTTTTGGGATGATAAAATCATTACTGCCTCCCGAAACTTCGACAAGAACTTCACCAAATCTTCCAACACATTTCAGTCAGATTGCGTAATCCTCAAATCACGCCGACCTATTTTTTGAATCAGCAAGGATGTGCTGAATTCTATCACAGACCTTGATCATGCTGTCCTTGAAAAGGAATATATGATGTAGCAAGTTGACAAGAGGTTCCCTAATACAACAGAAGCAGCCGTAGCAGCAGCTCTGCTAGACTATTATTGGTTCATGGGACTGACGGAGATAGACGTGTATCTTGAAAGCCAGACCACGGGCCACGGGTCGATTTTGTTGGACGGCCAAGCAAGGTCACAGAAAATCTGGTATGGAGTTAGCAAACCTAGCAAACCGTGCAGCCTGCATATGTCCACACGAGGCGGAATCGCCTAATGTCATGTTCGTGACTCGTTTGAGCGCGATTTCGAATAGAGTCAACGCTTCATAGCTTGAAAGCAGCATCAAGAGTTGGGCGCCCTTTTTTTTTTTTTCGTGGAGGATACCTGCGATCCAGATTGAGGTACCCAATGACTGGGTTATGTGGTATTTCTTTCCACTAAAAACTCCACGGCGGCATCTGCGCTCTCATGCGGAGGACTCCAGGATCTCATTCTGAATGCACTGGAGCCCCCCTCGCGCCTCGCCACATTTGGCTCGTCCTAGGATGATGATAGTCGCCTTCCCTGGGGTTTTTAGGTGAGTGCCCCGGCCCCCGCCAGAAACACTGCGACCCCGATGACTTCCTTTAGTCGCCTTCTACGACAAGCGCTCAGGCGGGGAAGACCGTAGACCTAACCGCAGAACCGTGTCAGAAACGATCCAAAAACCTGACATATGTATTCCGTCTCATGTGTATTTTTGCGTTGAAATGATTGCATTCGATTATATGCATTGAATTTTATTATATATCGCAAAGGGGTTCCGATGTGAATAATATGGAACCCCAATCTCGATCGCCGAAATTACTGAACGAGACAGACCTGTCACTCAGTTGTCAGGTCAAACTGACAATGTCAATTTGACAAATAAAATAACTGACGCGACGCCGTGCCGTGTCCGTATGCTTGAGCATCTACTTTAATAATAAATACTATGACTGTATTTAATATAGTTTATCATAAATAAACAGTTTTAACCGACATTCATTGTTTAAGTGCAATTAGTGTAATACAACAACATGGCTGACGACGTGATAAAGCACTCCGTTCACACTCTGGTATTCAGATCATTGAAGCGATCTCACGACATGTTCCTGGCTAACCAGGGAATGCTGCCGCCGATTGATGAGAAAGCGTGAGTATAAGGCTTAAATTACGCTATATAAGTAAGGTTTCTAAAAATGACAACAATTGTGGTTAGCATGCTAGGTTATGTTTTGGAAACTGTTTACCCTCAAATTTGAGCGCCATCTTCGTTATTTGAAGAAGTCTAGCAGATCAGACTACTCAACACTAACTTTCGGTCGAGGTGTAGCAAAGGGTACGCAGGACTTCGATGGTGGGATGTTATTATGACACATGTAGGTGTATACATATTTTTGGAATGATAGGCGTATACATACAGGGTGTCCACTTTCTGGAAAGTCAGGGAAAGTCAGGGAAAAGTCAGGGAAGCTCATGGTGGTCAGGGAAAGTCAGGGAAGTTCTAGACAGGTCAGGGAAAAAATCTATCTAGAAGGAAAAAATATAAATAAAAAAGTCAAAGGGGCAACAAATGTATCTTGAACTATAAAAATGTTGATTCATCATCCTTATGTTTTCCATTAACTAAATTTAGAAAGGTAAGTATAGATCTTAGTTAGTATTATTTTTGTTTTTATTCAGTTTTAAATATTTTATGACCAGGTGATATTATAAGGCCAATTTGTGGAGAGATAGGATACATACGCCTTGCAAAAGGTGGAGAGGAAGATGTTTTGATTGATATTGGTTGATTGAGTATGAGGTCACGAGTTTCCGACCTCGGGCATGTGTGGGTTAGCCACCATTTGATGCTGGCACTTCACTTGGCGTTGCGTGTTCGCGTTGCGTGGTTGCCTCTCACAAAGGGGCAATCTTTTTGGTGTTTTAGAAATAGCACTTATTTTGTTATTTCTATGACAAAGCTCAAAGGTGTCTATGTCAAGTTTAAGGATGATAAAAATGACTTATATTTTTGTCATATATCACAACAACATATATATATATATATATATATATATATATATATTTGTCATATATCACAACAACATATATATATATATATATATATATGTTGTTGTGTTATATGACAAAAATATAAGTCATTTTTATCATCCTTAAACTTGACATAGACACCTTTGAGCTTTTATATATATATATATATATATAACGAAATAGATAAATAAATTCTCATTTAAGTCTTACAGAAAAAAGTTGTGAAGGGCGGAAAAAGTAGTATTTAAAAAAATCTCTCGTTCAAGTGTTTTTTGTGCCAAAATTGTACGCTTCGGATTAAAAGCATTCTATAATGAGTACTTATTTTTAAATGTTGGAACAACTCGGATTCATCCCATGAGCGCGGGAAAATAGGTGTAGGTAAATGTGGAAAAAGTAGGCTTTGCCTGTGATACGGCCTTCTCTATAAACTATTATTGCTACGGATTATGGGGTATAGTAATCGACTAAAACAGACACGGGGAATTCATTTTTGGTGAAGAAAGGTATAGTTATATAGAAAAAAAATTAAAATAAAACTTGCTGTCGAAGGTAAGATGATCGTATCTACGAGTAATACAAATTTTTGAAAACAATATCTAAAAGGTTGTTTAGTTTTCATAAATATGTGTACTTTTTGAGCGACGTCCATACAAAAACTTCAAAAAATCCAATATTGTTCGCATCAAGGTAAAGTAGCGTTATGCCTTTGTGTTCAGAATTATTGCTTTGAATATCTAAATTATCATCATTATCATATCAGCTGACTGCTGGGATAGGCCTCCGCCAAAGAGTGCTACAATGACCGGTCTTGCGCCACCCGCATCTGGCGGACTCGCGCGTTTATGGGGGGGTCTACCGACGCTGCGCCTTCCGGTACGTGGCCGCCACTCGAGAACCTTTCCGCCCCAACGGCCATCGGTTCTACTTGCAATGTGCTTCGCCCAGTGCCACTTAAGTTTAGCGCTTAGCGTAGCTTCCCGAACGCTGTTCAGCCGAGTCGGATTTGACGATTGACCTCTTTCTCGAAGTTGGTCCTAGAAACCTCTCGAAGTAGGTCTTAATTCAAGACAATTTATTAATACCTATCAAAAAGCAAGTTGTAAAATAAAAATTACCCAAGTTTTTTTTATAAGTACCACGTCAAAATAACGACCCAGTGTATTATTCAAACGGGGCAATGAGATTAAAATTGCATGGTTTTTTTTAAAGAAAGCCATGAATGCAATAATTTATTTTACATTTTCGTTATATTATGTGTGTTGCTTTGTTCGTCACATTTTAATTTTTTTTCTACAGAAGAATACTTTGTTTTGTGAAAAATTAATTCCTCGTGCCTGTTTTAGTCGATTATTTACCCCAGTAATAAAAGTTTATCAAGGAGGTCATATCGCAGGCGACGGCTGCTTTTTCCACATTCACACCCATCTTCCCAAGTTGACGGCGTGAATCCGAATTGTTACAACATGCAAAAATCTATCCATCAATTTGATGCTTTTAATCCGAAAAGCTTACTTGACGCAAAAAACACTAGAACGAGAGACTGAAAAAAAAATTTTTTTTCCGCTTCTCAACTATTTTTCTTCAAGACTTTCAGGTAAATGATTTATGACAAAAAATTATCATCTTTAAACATGAATCTATGCTTTGTCATATAATAGAAATAACAAATTAGTTAAGTGCTTACAATGGTCAAAGCACGAGTAGGTGTACTAGCTTCAGACGAATTATGCGTCCGACAGCCTTGCAAACATCTAAAAGGCTGCGGTGACATAACATCAGGCAGGCCGTACGCTTGTTTGTCACCATCGTAGTGAAGTTTATAAATAAAAAAATTTCCTTGCGCTTCATAGGCATAAAGAGTTTGGCGTGTGACATGCGTACTTTGAAATGGCGTTAAAGGTTAATCAATCGAGATGTTTTGTAACATTTCTGGTCAGGGAAATTCGAAAGAATGGTCAGGGAAAGTCAGGGAAAAGTCAGGGAAATATTGTCAGGGTTTGCAGTGGACACCCTGACATATTTTAGGAAAACATTTTTTTTTTAATATTCGGAAAAATATAAATTAAAAAAAAAGTCGGTTCTGGCGCTTCGCCGGCCGCTACCGCGGCACGCGTAGGGTTGCGGTTCAACCTAACACTCCTCCTCGCTTCGCTCGTCGTTGTACCTACACCAACCTGCCTTAGAGTTAAGAGTAGAATAGGTTTCGCGTGGCTTCAGCAGTTTCGATGATACGGATATTATAATGATTCAGTATTAGACACTTTTCAATTTTGAGGTCCAATATCTCGGCCATTTTTTATTTAAGAGATTTTTTTTCATATAAAGTATGCTTATTTTGGCGTAGTCTAAACAATAGAAATATATAAAATATGTGTCACAATGATGACCCACCAATGAAAATTTTTCTAAGTCCTGCGTACCCTTTGCTACACCCCAACCCAAATGAATATATTTAGCTGATTAGTATACTTTTAGCAAATACCTTAAGTAAGTTTGTACAAATCATGACAAATATATTTAAATCTCATAATTAGAGGATGAAATTCATTGATGATGTTATTATATTAATGCTACATTTCCCTCTATCCTGGGAGATTTTACACATGCTTATAATCATCCATCTTAGGGGTTACCTCACGCTTTGATTATTCCACTGTAATGTGGCATTGACAGAGACCACCCCAACCAAATTGTTGAACACAAATCCATTTTTCATTTCATTCAAATCATTACGTACACTAAAAATGCTCATTGTTTATTGATATATTGAAATTAATAATTCAAAGTAATTGGTGTGAAACATTGCAGTGAAAAAGTCCTGCGCTCTGTGAAGGCCAGAGACAGCTATGGGCAGGTGATGGCGGCTGTGCAGAAAGCCCAGGCTGTGAAACAACTTGAGGTTATGAGCCGGCCGGAGACACCACATGACACAGGTATTGGTCGACCATGTTCTAGTCCCAGAGTGGCTACCGTGCAACTCCAATTTTGTTTGTTCACATAACTCCCTCTCTGTCTCATGAATATGAAAGTATGATAGAAATCTTCAAGAGATTTTCGGGGTTCTAGGCCTGTACCAGGTCAATTTCATCATGTGACAGAGAAAAACGGAAAAGTATTTATCAATCTTTTAATTAAGTTCAGTCATGCAAGTCAATCCTTTCAGCTTTGTACTGTTGTATCATCTATTATACCAAGTGACATCAGAAGAGCCAAATGCTTAATTTTGTAATTATCTAGCAAAAAAAAAAATCTTTGAACACAAAAAATTGTCTTAGAATCAAATTTCAAATTCAAACTCAAAATCATTTATTTGTAAACATAGGTATATGGATGGTCAAAAAACTTAAAATTATGTAACACTATGTTTTGCCATATTTTATGGCATACAAATACTTTATGAGAAGATGGAGCATGCATTTAATTTAGAGTAAGTAGTAGGTATTTAATACAAAATGCGTTCTGATATTATTAGAGTCCACAATCCGTTAAATATTAATTCAGTGAATAATAGATGAATTTTTTTTCTAAAAGGGTAAACAGGCTTTTTTAGAATTCTATCAAATCTTCTACTTTGCATAGATTTTTTGGAAATTTGTTATAGATTTTCGGTGCCATTCCAAAAACACTTTTAGCAAAAAGATCCGTTTTTATTGATTCCGTAAATATTTTATGACATTGGCGAGTACTGTTGAAAACAGAAAACTGATGCATATTGTTTTTAACGTAAACTGCGGTCTCGAATATGTAGAGGCACGGTAGTGGAAGTATGCTAAGTCTGATAAAATGTGGTTTACAAGATTCCGTTGATGGTATTTTACATACTGATCGTAAACATCGTTTCTGTGCTTTAAAGGCCATCTCTCTGTCTGTGGAATTGCCCCAGAACATGACACCGTATCTTAAAGTTGAAGTTACATACGCGTGATACAGAACAGCTGGTTGATTTACTATTTTACTAAGATTATATAATGCATATGAGAATTTGTAAAGTTTTTTACATATAATACGTCTAAATCATAGTTCACTTAGCACAGGTTCACACTGCTATAGATAGTTGGTCAAGTCTCGTTGGGAAGTCTCGTCGATTTTTAAATTCGTAAAGATAAAAAAGGGTGCTGTTTGACCACAGAAAACAGTGACGTCAGTCTGTGCTCCCTACAAACGTCAAACTAACAGAGCGTTTTTAACGTTTCATAAAAAGTTGCCAATGTGAGAATCAGTCTAATACCCTATTCTGAAAGCTATAATCCGCAACGCGCACTGGGCCAGCGTGGGGACTTGTGCCCGTTCCCTCTCATTAATGAGCCTGTGCCCAGTAGTGGGACACACATACTGAGATACCTATTGAGGGACTATAATATTTTGCTGGATGCGGTTGGCGCAGGACCAGTCACTTTGGAAATTTTTGGGGGAGGCCTATGTCCAGCAGTGGACATCTTTCGCCTGATATGATGATGATGAATATTTTAACACTGCCGTCACTATACATTTATGAGGTCATTTTGTACAGTTGCCTTGACATCAGATATATCGGAGCGGTCAAAGTGCTCACAAATATCTGAACATGTCTATAATGCCTCAACACTAGAGACATGTTCAGATATTTGTGAGCACTCTGGCCGACTGTACACCAGGAAGCATTCCAAATATCTTCCGGAAAATAGTGACTTAAACTTAACACGGAAAAAAAGAGAAATGAACAGTTCATCGATTAAGACTAGCAAAAGTAAGAAAACCAATTGTTGGACAGTCATATTCTTTTGTTTGTACAGTCCAGTTCACAAACATCTTTACAAGCCAACCTCCCAAAAATATGTTTACTCGACCTTATCTGTCAGACAATAAGGTCGAGTTAACATATTTTTGGGGGGTTGGCTTGTAAAGACGTTTGTGAACTGGACTGTACAAAAAAATCCCAAGTCACATACTTATCGGATAATAAATTTAAAAATCCAGCTTGATTCAGAAATCGTATTAATTATTAGTCAGAAATGTTTGGGATTTAGATTAAAAAATTGTAACATCATAAGTCATAACCTAGTAAATAATTATTGTAGGGATAATTTGTAATTATAAATCTTATTGTATATTTTTGACGGGCATACAGTTGTGGCCAGATAATTAAGAACACGATTTTTTTTCCCATACAGTTGCATACAAATATGACTTTTCAAATTTGATGATAATTTATGATGTGTTTGATTAATTTTGTTTCTGATTATACGGATGTAACCGTGTTTAAACAGTATTTAATAGAGTGCACATACAGCTTCTGTACAATTTAGACTAAAAAATAATCAAATCAACACTTTTTATAAGTTCATACATTGTTCCTAATTAAGTAATTACAGCATGAACTTGTAAAAAGTTAAAAACTGTCTATTTGACCATCCATATTTTTTTAAGAACAATTTTTACAGAAGCTTTATATAAACTAAATTAAATCTTATTTATACACAAATACCTCCATATACTCACAAAAAAAATTGGCCAAACATATTTTAAATCATCATTCAATGAAGTCATATTTGTATGCAATGGATGGGAAAAAAAATCTTGTTCTTAATTATCTAGCCACAACTGTAAGTGTATCTAAGCATACCTATGTGCGAAATAATTGAATTGGGAATGGGTGAAAATTTTAGAAGTGCCTGATTATTTTTTTGGTGCTAGGAATAATCTTCCTTAGCACCAGAAAAAAGTTACAGACTTTTCAGCTACATCAATTATTTTTGAAAAATATAAACAGTTTCCTCACTTACGTTTTGGGTTTAGAATGGCGAATAAGAAACTTTCCTTGATCCATCTTATATTACAAATATATTTTAAATATCTGACCCTGTATATGACAAATATAGCTGCTGCAGCTGTCAATATCATTGCCAGTGTCAGTTTATCACGGATTTTTAAGATATTTTTTGTAATATGAGACGGATCAAGCAAATTGCCGTCCTAAACCCAAAACGTAAGTTAGGAAACTGTTTATATTTTTCAAAAATAATTGACGCTGCTGAAAAGTCTGCAACTTTTTTCTGGTGCTAAGGTAGGATTCCTACCAACAAAAAAATTATCAGCCACTTCTAAAATTTTCATCCATTCCCAATTATGATGATGAAAGCTATAATGATGTGATTGGCCAACAGACATGGCCGAGTCCGCAGCGCTGGGCTCCGACGGCGCCATGCTCCCGTACGCCGGGCCGGCGCCGTCCCCCGCGCCTTGCGCGCTGGCGCCGCGCAAGGCGCCGACCATGCCGAAGCCCAAGTGGCACGCGCCGTGGAAACTGTTCCGGGTCATATCCGGCCATCTTGGGTGGGTGCGGTGCGTCGCTGTGGAGCCGGGGAACGAGTGGTTTGCGACAGGTAACAACTATAATAATAATAAAAAAACCGGTCAAGTGCGAGTCTCACTCGCGAGGGTTCCGTACAAACGTTCATACACCATACCCGTCACGTCACGACCCATTCATTGTTGAACAATCTTAACGATAAATTAATAGGAATTTGAAGACATATAATTGTACTTTCAAAACAAAGTTTTAACCGACTTCAAATCAGTAGCCAAATTCCTTCAAGTTTGCCTATAAAATTTGAAGAGTTCCCTCGATTTCTCCAGGATCCCATTATCAGAACTGGATTTTGGTGACAACGGGACCAATCCGGAAGTATATGCTTTCACACAAAGAAAAAAAATTTCAAATCGGTTCATAAATTACCGAGATATCGCGTAACATACACACATATTAAAAAAAATCAGATGAATTGAGAACCTCCTTCGGTTAAAAACGTTACAGACCGGGAGATGCTGACACAAATTTTTAAAGTATTTGTACCAAGTATGGCGACCCTTCAGGGGTCTAATTACGTAATGAAGAAACGTGTATTTTTCTACAGAGAACGAAACTAAGAAAAAATATCTGCCACACGAGTAGATCTTGACAAACAGAACCCTTATGTCTTGACAGACATAAGGGTTCTGTTTTTTCCTTTCGAGGTACGGAACCACAGACGGACGGACGGACAACAAAGTGATCCTAAAAGGGTTCGGTTTTTCCTTTCGAAGTACGGAACCCTAAAACATGGGGAGACGGGTCTAATTCTAAACAAGGGCTAGTTTTTCCTCTGGGTTGGAAGGTCAGATGGCAGTCACTTTCGTTAACCCCTAGAGCCTACGTCAAATCTTGGGAATAAGTACCACGGCGGACCCCCGAGTCCTCTAGGGTAGAAATGGGAAGATGCTAGCTGGATGATAGTGATGTCAATGTTTCAATCATGTTAATTGTTTGTTTTAGGTGCTGCGGACCGTGTCATCAAGATTTGGGACTTGGCAAGTGGCAAACTGAAAGTGTCACTCACTGGACATGTCAGTACAGTTAGAGGTAAGTAACATGACGTTTCGCCTTTCAGAGAAGCATCAAACTGGGACATCATAAACTTCAAATTAAAGGAAAAATTGAAAAATTTAGGCTCCGAGCCGGATTCGAACCGACGATCACAGGCATACATGGCCCGTCGCTACTAACCAACTGAGCTATCGGAACAATCTGTCTCAGCCTCTAAATCTTTCAATCAGTTCCTTCTTACAACGCCTTAGAGAGGCGTGTGGGACATCATGTTAACCATGCAAAAACGAAGCCGATGTTTATCCACAGGGACCAAGACCTAGTGTGTCAATACCTTCACCTACTTTTGCTCTGTTAGGTGACTTTTGCACAGCCCGATATGGGACTAGCATGCTGTTAGACAAAAACTAACCTTATTGGTATGTATAAATTGGGGTGATTGTCCTGCAATCATTCATCATGTAAATATTAGAAGATATGGGCTTAGGTAACGAAGGCCATATGGGCTCTAAAAATAATTTGTAAAAGCGAAAAAATGGAAATGAGGATGCGAGTTTTATTTATTTAAATAACAGAGAATAATAACGTGGATGTTACACAATGTTGTTGATGAAATTTCAGGTTTGGAAGTGTCTTCGAGGCATCCATATTTATTCAGTTGCGGAGAAGACAGACAAGTCAAATGTTGGGACTTAGAATATAATAAGGTAACCTAGCCCCTATAATTCACGTCCCTGTAATCCGCGTCCACTATATCTCTCTCTCTTTAATCTATGCAAAAATAGAGCGACAGACGTGGACGCGGTTTATTGGGCCGTACGTTACAGGGATCCTTTTAACCGTACAGTGTATTTAGACCATCATAATTAAGAGCTATGGGACATATTTATGAGTAAGTTGTATGCACCCATATTTTTATACTTGACTGTACCTACATCAACGTTCGATTTTGTAATTCTGTGTTTATTTTTGCGACAATAAATCTTTTTTTTTAATTAAATGGACCTTATTTGTATTAAGAACGAAGGTCAGTTTATGCAAGTGACGAACTCCAGAAGGGTATATTCGAATCATTGTCATAAAAGTAACCTCAAAAAATTCTTAACAAACAACAGTCATTCAATTCAATCGACCCGTGAAAAGACACCTAGCGGTGAATTGCAGTACTGTGCGCGCTAGCGGCAAGCTATCAGACCCGTGACAGAAACCATTTCGATTAACTGTTCTAGCTCCGCTGCTGCACGGTAGAGGGCGACTGTAGTATAATGGAAGATGTTATAAGAATGTTACAAAAAATCGAAAAAGACATAGAAAAGCAGAAACAAGACATGAAAGAAATGGAAAAAAACATTAAAGAAGCCATTATCAATAGTATTGAAGAGAAACTAAGCGGTTTCGATACGAGAACCAAACAGCTAGAAGAAAAAATTGAAAAACAGCAAAAATCTATTGATTTTTTCGATAAAAAAAGCAGGCAAAAAAATATACTCTTTTTCGGAGTCGATGAAACTGAACGCAACTACGACGGGCTATTAAAAATAATACATAACGTCATAAATGACAATATGAATATAATGTGTCAAGTATGGGAAATTGAAAATGTTTCCAGGATAGGAAGATATAACGGCAAGATAAGACCAGTGGTCGTGACTATCACAACGATGGGCCGAAAATTAGAGCTTCTTAGAAACAAAAAAAAGCTGGAAAACACGGGAATATATATAAAACAGGACTTTTCCCCAGCCATTCTAGAAAAACGAAAGGAACTGCAAGACGAGCTGAAACGAGAGTGGGAGTCAGGCAAAAGGGTAGCTCTACGCAACGATAAAATAATCACATTAAAAACAAAGAAGTCGGAAAGCCAAACCACTACTGAAAAAAACTCCAGCAAACGTCTTCGTTCCGAATCTCCTGTCGCCGTAGAAAATAGAGAGGCAGCAAACACCGCAACCCACGAGATTAAATCGAAACAATTACCTAAGAAGACCAAGACGCAAAACATAACAGGTTACCTACGCCCATCACAATTAAATATTCAGCCCTCAACAAGTCAAGATACACAATAGCAACGAACGGCGCAGCCTCCTCCCAAAACGAATAACAAAAGCAAGTCAGAAGCAACTCACGATATCCATCTTCCAAGCCGGCGAGTCACCGTGGAAGATCACGACCACAACCCTCCAAAGGAAACAACAGCACCAGACAGCAATATATCAAAAAAGAGTACTAATCAGCTATATATTTTAACCTATAACGTACGAACCCTATCGACTCATGACCGCCTAATAGAATTTGAACAAGCAATAAACGACATAAAATATGATATTATAGGCATATCGGAAATGAGAAGACAAGGCACCAAGATAGAAGAATACGAAAAATATATCCTATGTCACATAGGAAACACTCCAGGAAAATACGGGGTAGGTTTCATCATAACCAAATCTCTAAAAAAATACATAGAATGTTTTATAGGAGTAACAGAACGTGTAGCATCACTGAGCCTAAATATTGAAGGCTATAAAGTGACTCTTATACAAGCCTACGCACCAACAGAAGCAGCAAACGAAACGGAAATAGATGATTTCTATATGGCAATCTATAAGGCAATGCAATCGGCACATAAAAATATAATCTTAATGGGAGATTTTAACGCGAAAATTGGTACCCCACGAAGAGAAGAATATTTAGTAATGAAACAACACGGATACGGTAAAAGAAACGAAAGAGGACAGAGGTTGGTAGACTTCGCACTGGAAAATAAATTAACGATCATGAATACATGTTTCAAGAAAAAGCCCAACCGCAGATGGACCTGGCGATCTCCAAATGGGAAATATAAAAATGAAATTGACTTTATTTTGTCTAACCGCCCAGGAATATTTCAAAATATTGAGATTATAAACCTTAATTACTCACCAGACCACAGAGCGGTTCGAGCAACGATTAACCTCTCAAAACAAAAGGTTAGTAGAGCCAAGTTCATTAATACTCCCAAAAGCTCACTGAACAGCGACGAGGAAATAACAAAGTATAAAGAAAGCTTATCTTCTATACTGCATGATGCTTCCGACCAACAAGAACCTGCGTCAGTGCAGTCGTACTACGACAATATAATAAATGCAATCGAACAAAGTCAACGATATGCCCGGAAAACAAAAGAAAAACAAAATACTCAAAAAATACTGTCAACACGTACCACGACGCTATTACAAAGAAGAAGAGATCTGCAAAAAACAAAAAACAAAACCCGTTCCATGAAAAATGAAATTTCGGCACTCTACAAACTAGTCAACAAATATATAAAAAACGACTACGCAAAATACAGACTAAACACTATAGAAAAGTATGTAGAGGAATCGGGCGGTACAAAAAAAGCTTACAAAGAACTTAGCACCAATAAAACTTGGATAGAAGGACTGAAGCCCACGGGAAAAGAGCTCTACTACCGAAAAGACCTAATTAATGCTGCTACCGATTTCTACAAAGACCTGTACAGTGATCAAAATGAAACCACCACTACACTGATTAATTCCAGCGAGGAATTCTGTTTAAGCCCAGTTACACCAATCGAAGAAAGAGAAATTATCGAGGCTACAAAAAAATTTAAGTTAGGAAAAAGCCCGGGCTCAGATAATATCACTAACGAAGCTTTAAAAATTGCACACACAATCCTGGCCGAGCCATTATGTAAACTGTTCAATCTAATACTACAAAATACCGACACTCCACTGCAATGGTCTGAATCAAATATCATACTTATTTATAAAAAAGGCAACCCAAAAGATATTACCAACTATAGACCAATAAGCTTGCTACCGAGCCTCTACAAGTTATTTTCCTCCATTGTTAATACGAGAATAAGTAGGACATTGGAAACAAGACAACCCATAGAACAAGCGGGATTCAGAAAGGGCTTCTCCACTATTGACCACATCCACACCCTGGAATCAATTATAGAAAAGTACCTAGAACAACAGAGACATTTATACATAGTTTTTATTGATTACCAGAAAGCCTTCGATACGGTATCACATAAGCGAATATGGGAAGTCCTAAAAAATCAAGGAGTAGAGCAAAATTATATACATACTATAAAAAGTATATATAATAACAGCACCGGCCGAATAAAGCTCGAATCACTTGGCCCAAGTTTCCCAATTAACAGGGGAGTAAGGCAAGGCGACCCGCTATCACCAACACTATTTATCGCTATCCTCGAATCCATCATCAGCGAATTGGATTGGAAATACATGGGGATTAATATACACGGCAAATACCTAAGCCATCTGAGATTCGCAGACGACCTAGTGCTGCTATCAGAGACAAACTCGCAGATGAATCTCATGATTGAATCACTACATTTATCTAGTATCCAGGTAGGCTTAAAAATGAACCTAAGCAAGACTGTGGCAATGACAAACGCCCCGAAAAGACCTATAAAATTAAATAATAAGCCACTAGAATATACAAACAGTTATATTTATCTCGGTAAAAGAGTTAGCTTTGATAAACAGAACAACGAATTGGAAATAGAACGAAGGATACAATCTACCTGGAACAAATACTGGAGTTTAAAAGAAATATTTAAAAGTTGCTCACCAATATCAATCAAAAAGAAAGTGATGAACTCCAGCCTCTTACCGTGCTTGACATATGGCTGCCAAACGTGGAAATTCACAGCAAAAATAAAAAATAAAATAATCACTTGCCAACGGGGAATGGAGCGCAGTATGCTTAACATAAAGAAAATGGACAAAATACGACATACCAAAATAAGAGCTATAACAAAAGCAACAAATGCGCTCACCCACGCCCAAAAACTAAAGTGGAAATGGGCTGGCCATGTCGCGAGGTTAAGAGACCAGAGATGGACTATAAGAGCGACTCTTTGGCGCGGCCCGCCAGGCAATCGGAGCAGGGGAAGACCGATGACACGTTGGGAAGACGACATCAAGAGAACAGCCGGCTCACTCTGGTACGAAGTGGCACAGGACAGAGACACATGGTTATCCTTGGAGGAGGCCTTTACCCGCCCAGGGGTTCTTACAGACCAGCATAGTACTAATACCTAGCTAGTTTAAACAAGTAATTTAAGTTGAAGTTCTTTACTAACCAACGTTATGTAATTTGTATTCTGTAAGAAATAAAAGGCTTTTTTATTTTTATTTATTTATTTGTATTAAAATAAAGCTCAAATTCGCAGGTGATCCGTCACTACCACGGGCACTTGTCGGCTGTGTACACTCTGGCGCAGCACCCCAGCATCGATGTGTTGGTGACTGCGGGTCGTGACGCCACCGCTCGCGTCTGGGACATGCGCACTAAGGTATCCGTCACTACCACGGGCACTTGTCGGCTGTGTACACTCTGGCGCAGCACCCCAGCATCGATGTGTTGGTGACTGCGGGTCGTGACGCCACCGCTCGCGTCTGGGACATGCGCACTAAGGTATCCGTCACTACCACGGGCACTTGTCGGCTGTGTACACTCTGGCGCAGCACCCCAGCATCGATGTGTTGGTGACTGCGGGTCGTGACGCCACCGCTCGCGTCTGGGACATGCGCACTAAGGTATCCGTCACTACCACGGGCACTTGTCGGCTGTGTACACTCTGGCGCAGCACCCCAGCATCGATGTGTTGGTGACTGCGGGTCGTGACGCCACCGCTCGCGTCTGGGACATGCGCACTAAGGTATCCGTCACTACCACGGGCACTTGTCGGCTGTGTACACTCTGGCGCAGCACCCCAGCATCGATGTGTTGGTGACTGCGGGTCGTGACGCCACCGCTCGCGTCTGGGACATGCGCACTAAGGTATCCGTCACTACCACGGGCACTTGTCGGCTGTGTACACTCTGGCGCAGCACCCCAGCATCGATGTGTTGGTGACTGCGGGTCGTGACGCCACCGCTCGCGTCTGGGACATGCGCACTAAGGTATCCGTCACTACCACGGGCACTTGTCGGCTGTGTACACTCTGGCGCAGCACCCCAGCATCGATGTGTTGGTGACTGCGGGTCGTGACGCCACCGCTCGCGTCTGGGACATGCGCACTAAGGTATCCGTCACTACCACGGGCACTTTATTTTATTTTATTTTATTTATACATTACTTGTCGGCTGTGATTATTTAATGTGACCGAGTTTATATAAAAACTGTCATTGGAAATTGAGTATTTTACCATCGACCGTAGAGTTGCATTTTGAGTGTTGATAGTATTCGGTCAGTCCTCTTGTATAAGCGAAAATATGTACGTGTAAGTGTAAGGCCTGAGTGGACGCGCGAGTCGGGCGTGCGAGGGAGTGGGGCGTGCGGCGTGCATGTTAAACAAATGAGGCTCATACTGGTGTCCTGAGTAGACGCTGCACAAAGCGGATGCACGCTCGCCCGCCCCGCTGCACGCCCCGCCGGACGCTCCGCGCCGAGCGTCCACTCAGGCCTTACACTTAGGTACAAACTGAGCGAATGCGAATCTTGCTTCCACTTACGTAATTGGGGATTATACATATACTGGATGCTCCCGGGAATTTCCGTTAACTTTGGCATATTGCAGAGTACATTCACTGAAACAAATAAGCATAATTATTTTTTTGGTAAACAAAAAAAAAAAATATATATGTTTTCGATTATTGTTCAAAATAATTTAATTAATGTAGCATTAACGGTTGTTGTCGTATTGTACACATGAAACTCATCAGGGAATGATTTCGGTTACGGTTATACCGGTATGAAACCGGTATTCCATTACGGTACCGTTAAGTCGTAAAGGTTATGCGCGCCGTGCGAACGTAACGGTACCGTAACCGTTTTGAAATAACGGTTAGCGGTATCAGTTTTAAATTATACCGTAACCTTTATAATACCGGTATTATAAAGGTTATCGAGAAAAGTAAGCGAGCTGGCACTCTACAGAGGAAGCATTGGCTACTAAACATTTAAAGACAAAACGGCAGTGCCTTTGCCGGCGGTTTGGCAACAACTCCAGGCCAAAGTCGATATACAGAGTGTTTTTTTTAAATGGGACAGTATGGGGAAATCCGAATCTAAAGGAGATAGAGGAAAAGTGTCAAAGGAGACATTAGGTGTTTTTTTATGTAAACAAATTTGGCTCATTAAAATTTTTGGTCAAGCGTGAGTTGTTCTTAAAAAATTATAAAGTTGGTCAAATTTTTTTTTGACGCGGGTCGGCTCTGTTTCATGTAAGGATTATTTCATTGTATGGAAAGAAAAAAATCGGAACAGCAGAAGTTGGTCAAATTTAATGAAAACTAATCTTCATACAGTTAGTTTATTACTTGAGTAAATGTTCGATGTGGCCGCCGTCTTGTCTTATGCAGGTACGAGCACGCTTCAAGACACTTCTAGTTGCATTTAACAGAGACTTATGGTGAATTGTGTTTAAAGTGTTGTAAACAGCATCTTTTAATTCTTGTACGGAGTTGTATCGGGATTCATAAATTCGACCCTTATGGTAACCCATAAGAAAAAATCGAATGGCGTTAAGTCGGGCGATCGTGGGGGCCACTTTATTAAACTATCAAATATCTTGCGATTCGGTACTACACGGTCAGGATAGCGTTCTTGATACCACTTAAGTGCATTATCTCTACTGCGATAATTAAGAAAATACGCCTCAATCAAATCAACTTTATGTGGATTAGTTAACGCCATGATGAATAAAATTACAAGCATGAACTGATCAGCCCATCGACACCTCATAGGAAGATAAATCATGAACGTACTTTGTACCAACGATGAGGCATAGAAATAATCTTATCGAATTAAAATGACTGCTGATGCATATTGGTAGCAAATACCATACTTGCTATTCAAACATAGACGTATTATACTTTTCTTTAGGTTGGTATGATTGATTAAAAGTCAGATTATTTCTCGTATGTCAATGTGGTTTGCCGTATTTGTTATTTATTGTCCTTTAGTTAAAATAACTTTATCTGTTATTTAAATGGGGTCAAATCTTTAAGAAAATGTGAAGTTTGTGGTATCAGGCGTGTGAGACGATTAACTTCTAACGTATGTTTGGCCAGATTTCCACTTGAACGGGACAGGTCGGTAAACTGATGTTTTTCTGTGATATTTTCGATCATTCTTGACTTTGAGGCTTTAACAGTTACTAATTCAATTATTTCGAAGTAGATTTAGTCATTGATTGTAAAAACATTCTGTAAATAAAATACTTCTAGTGTAAATACTTGTAGTAATAAACATAACCTAAAACACGAATAGTGTGCGAACAACTTATCGATAAGCCTCTTATTTCAGATGTCGATTATGGGTAAAACTAACAGGAAATGAGGATTCGGCATATTTACCTATACAAAGGCTGAATGAAAACAAATAAACTTAACCTGGTGGACATCCAAGGACCATAAAGATATCATGTCAAAACAATTATATTGGCTCATGGCAAAAGTATTAATTAGGAGACAGTGCCAAATATAGAATTCTGATATTATTAAAACAGGAAATTTCTGCGAATGCTTCCAAGGTAGCTCAATTGAGAAGTGCCGCAAAGTAATGCATGTGTTTGTACAATATATTTGCTTTGTTATGTTGCATTTCTTGTACATTCTCGATGAAATAGAAATATGTTAATGCGGTGAAAATGAGAAATAAAATGATTTTATAGCTCAGTTTTATTTTATTTATACTCGTAATACTCAAAATTTACTGGTGTAGTACAGTAGCATGTATCGCATATTTATCGATATCGATAAACGTAGGTATTGGAAGTGTCAAGCTCTAGCGTTCTTTTTTTTATGTTGGTCACATTGGCATGTATTGTTGGGTTGGCACACAGTACGTTCATAATTCGTTACAAGGCTTCTTTGAGAGTGCCGACTCTTAAAACGTAGTGATTGTATACTCTTTGGAACTGATTGGAAACAAAATCACAGCTGCAGAAATAACCTACGTTCCAAATTTGAATTATTTGCTGCAGAAATAACTTACGTTCCAAATTTGAATTCTTTTTTTTATAATTTCAAGACTATCGCGTGCCATGATGTTTACGAAGATTAAAAAAAATGTTCTTCTCTTGAATCATCTGGAGCTCTTATCGATTATCGAAATTTAAAAATGGAATAATTTTAAATATTTTTTTACACGCCTAGGCACTTGTACCAATATTAAAAGGCGAATACTGCAATTGTATGAAGATTAGTTTTCATTAAATTTGACCAACTTCTGCTGTTCAGATTTTTTTCTTTCCATACAATGAAATAATCCTTACATGAAACAGAGCCGACCCGCGTCAAAAAAAAATTACCAACTTTATAATTTTTTAAGAACAACTCACGCTTGACCAAAACTTTTAATGAGCCAAATTTGTTTACATAAAAAAAACACCTAATGTCTCCTTGGACACTTTTCCTCTATCTCCTTTAGATTCGAATTTCCCCATACTGTCCCATTTAAAAAAAACACTCTGTATAGGTACCTTTAAAAAGCGGTTACGGTAGCGTAAAACACATGAAATTGAAAAAATGTACCTATGTAAAAAATATGTAATATCGAACGAACTCACTTTGTAAACCTTCTTGTAGTGTATAGGAAGTAGGAACCTTACAAATTAAAAAAAAGCTGTTATTTCGTCACAGTTAAAATCCATTTACACTGGTTAAATCTACAAAACTGATTAAATTAAACATTGAATATCTTGATAACAGTAAGAGTTATTAAGATACTACTGTCTTGAAGAAATTTACTTTTTTTTTATACAACGACGTTGGCAAACAAGCTTACGGCCTGCCTGATATTAAGCAGGTACCGTAGCCTATGGACACTTGTGACTCCAGAAGAATCACAAGCGCGTTGCCGACCCTTTATTGACTTGAGGATTCGCTGTGTTGGCAGAGAGAGACATGCAGGTCCCTCACTCCCAACACAGCGCACCCTAGGGAGCTCTGGCGACCTTACTCACCACCAGGAACACAACACCACATACCACCATATTTGATCTAAACTATGCCCCCTTGCAATTAACGAAAATTGTCGGGAACACGTTGTACAGTACCGGTCAAAAGTTTAAGTTCACCCTTTGTTTTTGGTACAAATTTGTACTTTTGTGCGATAATGTTTTGCAGTTCAGATGTCGAAAATTGTTTCCAACTGATTCGTTATTGTTTACGGAGATGTGTTGGATTAGTCAGACACAATTTACGTAGATTTCTAAACAACTGATTCCCTAAAAACCAACATTGTATCTGATCATTGTACGTTTTAAGTGGCAAGCCCATATATGGCCCAGCCTTTGCCGTCATTCCTATAAGATTTTAGGGAATGCGTTGTTTAGAAATGTACGTGAATTGTGTGTGACTAATTAAACAAATCTCTGGAAACAATAACGGATCAGTTGGAAACAAATTTCGGCTTCCGAACTGCAAAAAAATATTGTCCAAAAGTACTCATTTGTACCTAAAACAAAGAGTGAACTTAAACTTTTGACCGGTAGTGTATATAAGTACGTTTGTTTCTAATATTATTTTTGTCCGTTTAACAGGCCAACGTGCACACACTTACTGGTCACACGGATACTATCGCGTCACTACAGTGCCAAGCCGGCGAACCACAGGTCAGTTACAACAATGCTACTCCCTGAAGGCTTTCTTCTCATCAATTCATCCGTGAACTTAAAAAAAACCACTTATTTGTGCACAATAACTTTCACCAAAAAATGATCAGACAAGTACCCGTAGATAAACAGCCTAACCTACCTAATAAGTGAAACTGTGGCTATTTAATACAGCAGTTGGAAAGTCAATGTCAAAAATTTGTTATTGGTGTACTTCATTGGAATCAGTAGCAATAATGTAAATGATAATACAATTGTTGAGCATGATTATTTTTTGCTGAGTCTTGGATGTTTTCTATGTATTTAAGTATTTATTAATATCTATTAATTATATGTCTCATTCACAGGGAAAAGGTACTTTATTGTCGTTGGCGCTTATGTCAATGACTATATATTAATGCCAGAATTCACGGCGCAATAATGGCAAAAGCGAAAATGACGCATAACATCGTCTAGTAGTTAGTACCCATAACTCAAGATTTGTGTAAGATTGTCCCCTAATTTTACAAGCTTTCTATTAACTTGCAATGTATGTATGTACCTGACTATGTAACTAACTACCTATGTTTGTTCGGGTGGAATCTTGCAACTCAATTTTGAAGCAGATATCTTCAACCGATTGAGCTGAAATTTTGGGTAAAGGTATAGTTTGGATGACAATTAAATATTATGGTACCATCGAGCTGATCTGATGATGGAGACAGAAGGTGGCCATGAGAATTCAGTACTTAACCGACGTAGCCCCGTTGAGTTTGGGCTCGTTAGAATCGTCTCAATGAGTAGTTGATGATGGTATACAGAAAAGTACAGTCGGAACAAAAGCTTGAACCAAAAATGATTTTTTTGACAGAAACTTATTTATTTATTGTGTATCAGATAATCACGGGCTCCCACGACTCAACAATCCGCCTCTGGGACCTGGCGGCCGGCAAGTCTCTCTGCACTCTCACTAACCACAAGAAATCGGTGCGATCCATCGCGATACATCCCACACTTAACACATTCGGGTCCGCCTCGCCCGACAATATCAAGCAGTGGAAGTGTCCAGAAGGTAATATTTCTGAAACTTTATCAGTTACACTACTTTTTTCTGGTTTATGAACCGATTGGTTGTAGAAGTTTCTCCAAAATCCTGATTTCTGAGTCAATATATTTTAAGAGGTAACAGACAGACAGACACACACTTTCACATTTATAATATTAGTATTAATAGGATTAGCAAGCCTTAGTTATTAAACAATCAATAAATGATACTAACTTATCCTCCATTTTCCAGGCAAATTCATTCAGAACTTATCCGGCCACAACGCCATAGTGAACTGTATGGCGGTGAATCCCGAGGGTGTGTTAGTGAGCGGAGGTGACAACGGCACCATGTACTGCTGGGACTGGCGTACAGGGTACAACTTCCAGCGATTACAGGTATGTTTCACCACAACATGACTAAAATCTTCTGTAATAACTCATACATTCGTTGCCTTTATCACAAGTTTTTGATTCTCTTACATCGGCCATTCTATCAAGCCAGAAAACTTGCAGCGCTAAGATTGCTACAGCTGTTTGCAACGGGCAAGCGCTTTGTGGTACCTTTTTTAATCGTATGGCGATCTGTAGACTAGGTGAATATCCATGTGATATTTTTATAGGAGCGTCTATTTCGCCATAAGTGTTGTCGCTCATTTAGCACCATCCTGGGTCCCCTGGGACACGTGCAGGGTTGTGTGTGGAAGGTAAATCCCGCGAACGCGAGCAACAGATTGTCCCCCCTGGTACCTAGTCTTCTTCCACAAGTTCACTGGTCTAAACTCCGCTATAGATAGCCCCCTTGAATTCTTTTATCCCTCATTGAACTATACCTACACATGGGAGACGACCTCTGTCTCAAGTCATTCAGTGAACAAACATCAGGCAGGGCTCCGTCTTGCCAAGTTAAACTCGGCTCTTGTGCACGTGTATTGCTGGGACTGGCGCACCGGTCGCAACTTCCAGCTGTTAGATGTTGCAGGTGTCAGCAAAACACTACCAGGCCTGGCCCTATTGGCGCTTCGGCTAAACTATCGTGCACTTCTGAGGTGTTGATGCACCCGATAGCGTGTTTTCTATGTATTTATTTATCTATATGTATAAGTATGTTTATCTTCGTCTAGTACCCATAGTACAAGCTTTGCTTAGTTTGGGACTAGGTAGACGGTGAGCGCGTGCGAGCGAAATACCATTATTTGAATTGTCTAACTGTAAAACATCGGTTTTGTTGGATAGAGGACCTTCTGTGCAGTTTGTGGGCTCTTAGAACAGTATTCGGGTACTGGTGAAATCGTTTATTTTGGCATAAGAATGTGTAAGACCAATCGAGAGAGAAATGGGGACCCGTTTATCTTTTCATCGATAACACAATTTGTGGATTATTCGCAAGTCAAAAAACTTGTAGAACTTTAGCTTGGTACAGTCACCGGCATCAATATATGATGCAACAAAGGCCGCAAAAATATCTGATGACAACTCTATGCCTAGAGCCGATAGAGCGTGTCAGATATTTTTGCAGCCTTTGATCCATCATATATTGATGCCGGTGACTGTACAGCTGTTTACAGTGTTTACACGGAAAAGTGGCTAGGCTACCTAGCAATTTTCCCATTCCAGTGTTCTTCTGGTCACTTTATTATACTCTCGAAGTGCACTGTCTCCATTTTAGCACATTCCAAAATGTTTTTTTAAGAAATTGAAGGGTAACACGGAAAATAACATGGTATAAGTAGTCACTTCTTTTGAATGAGATTTTAATATCAAAATGAGCTCACGATGAACTTGTTTCTTCTCCTAATATTCTTTCTGTGTACCGTTCTATTTGTAACTGTCCTTATAAGTGAAGTAGAAATAAACGTTATGTTACGGACTTCCGCAAAGTAACGCCTGAATCAATAAATATAATAAACGTTATGTTTTCTCCCCAGTCCGCTGTCCAACCCGGCTCAATGGACTCCGAGGCGGGCATATTCGCGATGACCTTCGACAAGTCGGGCGCGCGTCTGATCACGGCCGAGGCCGACAAGAGCATCAAGATATACCGCGAGGACGACACGGCCTCGGAGGAGACGCATCCCATCAACTGGCGACCGGAGATACTTAAGAGGAGGAAGTTTTAATAAATTACTCACCTTTATACTAGTGTTTTCTTTAATCCAATTATTTTAAAGCTGAAACGACACAAAATATATGATGAATGGTGGCTTTTGCGTATCCGTAGATCTGTCATTTATGTGCAGTAGGAAGAGTGTAGCGTATAGAATAGACCCCTGAGATACACCGGTATGAATAGCCAATAAATAGAAATCGCATTCGCCAATAATTACTTTCATCGACCATTTTCTCACACAGTAAGAAATTCGAGGCACAGAGATATAGGAATTCAAAACAAAAAAAGCTTTTTGACAAAGCCATCGTGTTAAACCCTGTCAAGCGCCTTCGAGATTCGAGAAAGAAACTGCGATAGCCAACATCCACATTACTCTGTATTTCAGACAATGGCATAAAAAGGATACCAGCAAAGAAAACACGTCATTTTAGTACAGTATTTATTGTTAAAATAAAAATAGCGTGCTTCATAAACGATAAAGAAGCGAATTTAACATTAATTTTAGTTGAGTATCATACTCTAAAATATAGTTAGGCCTTGTGGAATGACATCGAAAATCAATATCTAATTTTTACGACATGATTGTTAACATCGATATAGAAAAAAAACTTTTACAAGCTAAAAATGTCAATTTCACAAAATACTTGGTCAGCATTTTTTTGTTTAATAGTGGTTTAAATAACAAACCAATGTCTTATAAGACTCTGATCTAACAACAAACAATTTGTTTCAACTACTTTGCAAAGAAGAAAGACATGGGGTACTAAACATCACATTTGATTTGATAGAATATTATGAACTGACGTAAACTTAACTTTTAGGTACCTATACTCATAAGTATCCAATCTAATTTGTTGACAAATCAAAAAATACTGATCCATCATAGCATTCACACAGCATAAAAATATAATTATAGTGCATAATAAAAAATATATAAAAACCTCACTCCATCAGTCTTATCTGCGCCTCGCAAAATAGCAATGAGCCTTCTTGTGTGAGTTAACTTGCCAGCAAGCTGATTTTTTCTATTCATACGAAAACTGCAGCCGTTTCGTAAAATTATCTAACTAAGCATCCAAAGTTATCAGTACGTGCAAAGATAGATCGCTTTAATATCACATTCCTTGATCTTACAAATGTAAATGCCTATAGTAAAAAAAAATGGAGTATGCGTTAATGTCCTGTCTATCCATCGAAAGTTTTAAGGCTTTGTAAAACCTAATTTTGTAGATGTTGCCATGTGCAATTCAGACATGTAAAGTGCCTTTGCGACTTAGGACATAACTTATTGACCACAAGAAACGCGTATTTTGTGTTGTTAGACCCATAGGCCATTTGTGGCGTTTTCTGTGTGCTTTAAAATTGAGAAATGTAATGGTAAACAAATAACGTTATTTTATGAAATGGCAAAACAAGCGTCATCGGTACTGTGTCGTGATTAGTCATCAACGTGATCATATCTCATCGTCCAGGTCAAACTCCTCCTCAGGAAAGTCGCCAACTGTAACGTATCCTGGCTTCACAAAACCGCCGTATTTCGGTGGACACGTGAAGTAACGCTTGCCGTTTACTCTGTTAAGAAAAATGTACAATTAGAGAACTTTCATAGACAAGAGCTATCTAGGTTGTTGGGGCGCGTCCTGCTCTTAAGATCAGTGGCGAAAACAATAAAGTCTACGGGTCATGTTGACGCTCCGAAGATGTGAATACGGCATAGTAAATAGGATAAGTAAAACCGAACTCAAATCGGTTCACTCGTTTGGGAGCTACGGTGTCACGGACAGAAACAGATACACAGTATGTTAAACTTATAACTTTCCTCGTTTTTGTCTGAGGTTAAAAATAATAATCATCTTGGGAGTAAGGCCGAGCCACACTAACTGCGCGCGCAGCACGTATGCGTGTACAGCACGTAGACCGCTCCGTTGTAATGTATGAATCCTCATACGACATGTCACACCGGATGCGTCTGCGTAGAGAGAGACGTGCACGCACACGCATCCGGTGTGACATGTCGTATGAGGATTCATACATTACAACGCAGCGGTCTACGTGCTGCACACGCATACGTGATGCGCACGCAGTCGGTGTGGCTCGGCCTTAAACATAAGCGGCGGTCACTTGATGTCACATCGACAGCCTTGTCTTTCTAGTGGCCGTAAATCCAAATATTACTTACTCACGCGCAGTTAGATGCTATAATAATTACATACATAAGCGTGTAACTACACAGCTTTCATCAACGTTAGAGTTGTCTACTATCATGTAACTAGCGGTCGTCTAGGATACACACCGTCGTTCTTGCTGCGTTCCTAAACCTAAACACACTACGATGGTTCGATGTTATATGTACGTGGTTAGTAGATGACAAGGATTATTTCGTAAGGAACGATTTGGTAGTAATTAGTGGTCGGCCAGTGTACTTACTCGCCATCGTTCTTGCCGCGCGGCTCGTCGTACTGCACGCCGATCCACAGGCCGCGCGCGCCCTCCAGCGGCCCGTTGTAGCGCACGGTAGCGCGCCGCACGCCTTGCGCCGGCACACGCACTTCACAACGCGCGCCCACCAACACTGCCGCTGCTAGGCTGAAGCGAAACATTCCAAATTCGGTATTTGACAAAAGTCAAATCAGCTTCTTTTTATGAAACGTCAAAAACGCTCCGTTAGTATGGAATTTGTAGAGATTACTATGTTATGACGTCACAACGTCCTTATAATAGATAAATAAATATTTGGGGACAGTCTTACATAAATCGACCTAGTCCCAAACTAAGCAAACCTTGTACCTATGGGTACTAGACGATGATATACATACTTATATAGATAAATATATATTTAAATACATAGAAAACATCCATGACTCAGGAACAAATATTCGTGCTCAACACACAAATAAATGACCTTACCGGGATTCGAACCCGAGACCTCCAGCTTCGAAGGCAGGGTCACTACCAACTGGGCTACAGAGGTCGTCAAATAGTTAGTTAGAGGTTTATTGTTCGTTTTTATGAATTTAAAAAGCTTAAAATAGCAAACATAAATAAAAGATTGATACTTTCCGAGTATTTTCGTGATGTTTATCTGTTGCAAATGAAAAAAACAATTTATTTTCACTGTTGTCAAATACCCAATTCAAATATTTGTACATTTTACGTCAGAAGTGGGCACGCAGTATACTTATTGTAACCATTTTGCCTGTCCAACCTGATTGCTGGTCTATATTTTATCCAACAATCATTCTTCTTATACAGTTTACTCTACATGATCAGGATCATTTAGACTTTAGAGCATCTTCTATTGCATACCTACTTCTGCGGCTAACTGTACAAGTTTTGTATGGAATAGCCTCTAGCGGCCCACCGTACGTGAAACATTGGCAATGAAATTTCAGTCAAATGTATTACTTTAGCAGACTAGAGTTTATTTTGTTTTAAAATCGATATAAATTCCATTGAAGGGGAGGATGCCTTTAAATAGGCATTTTTAATTTTTTTGTTTATTTATTTGGAAACAAAAAAATTACAATTTTAGTAACTTAATCTAAAGATTCGCCAAGCTGCGAAGAATTTGGGCAGCTATAGAGGATAGGGAATCACAAGAATAGTACATTATTGCCGTGGCAGGGAAGGAGGCATTTTTGAGGAAAGAATATTTATGAGAAGAAAAATGTTTTTATAATCATTTTTCTGTGGTTGTTCCTTCATGACTGCAGTTCATAATCATCTGATCCCATTTTGGACAGTATGACTTGCTTTCACTGGCTTCTATTAGTGGCCATCCGCACCAAATCATAGAACTTGCTGGATTGAGGTGGGATTTTGTATCAAATGAGATGTCACCTATGAATATCATAAAAATAAGATAACTGCTAGCATACCTTGCTTCCTCTTCAAGTTCCTTTTGCTGTTGTTCCTTAATTTTAACCATGTCCTCCTCATTATATTTGCCGAGCCTATTGCGCTGCAGGAATGATCGCACCGTGTCTCCCTTCTTCTCATATTCCTCTTCAGACAAACGGAATCTGAATTAATAATAAGTTTCTGTCAAAAAAATCATTTTTGGTACAAGCTTATTGCCGACTGTACTTTTCTGCATACCATCATCAACTACTCATTGAGACGATTCTAACGAGCCCAAACTCGATGGGGTTGTGTCGTTTTATTGCGGAGTACGTATGGCCACCTTTCAGCTTCTTTAGGCTTCCGTAGCTTACTAAGAAATCTACTGCAGTCATAACCACAGGGTTATTCTATTCAAAATAATACATACCTATATCATGATCATCATTACTTAAGGTGATTCGATTGCCATACAAAGCGTTATTTGACATTCGCAGACTAACGGCGTGATATTTTAAGAAATTTATGTAACAAACTTTCATCAATTGGCTTCCCATTTGCGCCAAATTCCCCCTTTCCTAGAATAAACCTGTATAAACTAGATTAATTTGAGAAAAATAGTTTTCCCAAAATATCACATCCCAAACCAATTTCTCAAATTAATCTAGTTTTTTTTTATTATATTTATTAACCAAAGATATAAAAAACTTATTCTAAAACATGTCCCTGCAAAACTGTTTGAACAGTTTGCCTGCAGGTAAGTCTCTTTTATGCTTAATATACATAGCATAATAATAACATCGTTTTTAATCCTATTTTATACTTACATGCTAACTTATTAATCTTGTTATAAATATTATACAAGTTTATACAAGTTTATTCTAGGAAAGGGGGAATTTGGCGTATACGGTACGTATACTCAATCGGTATTTGAAGTGAGCTACAAACAGTCTCACACAGAGGAAACATATATAAAAAAATAATAAAAGCCCCAAAGAACCCGAAGGCAGAATAACGGCAATATTAGTGGTACTCCAAAGATTTTGAAAAAACCCGTTGTAGGAAAGACAAAAATAAATATGTACTATCAAATCAATGTACAGGTGGATGCCATGAGCAGATGTGGAGTACTACAAAACTGTTTTTTTCTACTCCTGAACCGTTATCTGTCATTTATATAGGGTGTAGCTCAAATACAATGACACCACTAATAAGTCGTCGAAAAACTCTATGCTCTATGGCCCAAAAACGAACTGTTTAGCGTACTTTTTTGGTTCATACATTTTTCATAAAAGCACTGTTTAACTTTTTTTTAAATCGGCCGCTATATTGCAGTGGTGCCAACTTCATAAACAAATATTTCGAAATAAAAGTATTTATTTACGATTTAACATTTGTATATTATAAATTATTTACTACAATAATAATAAATCATCATCTATTGTGTGTTAAATTACATGTTTTATAAATTCTTGGTATTATTTATGAAAATAAACAGTTCGAATTCGGTCCGGGTCCGGATTCTGTTTGGTTCGGATGGCAAGTGCAAACAAATTAAAAACAAAACAAACCATAACCAAGAGGTGTCACATTTCCAATTTCTTACCAAAATACAGTTCAAAATTAAAGGACGAAAGATGATAAACTATTAGTCCTAAACTATTAAGATTTTATTCGTGTTTGTGAAGACAAAAGTGTACGTTCCTTTTAAAATGGTCGAAGAAATTAATAACTCCACCTACTGAAGTAATTGCGCGAGTAGGTAGCAAAAGTACGAATAGAAAACTTGCCGCCTGAAAAGTTTAACTATTCTGTAGTCAGCTATTTATTTTAAATTTGTCGTAGAAAAAGTATTGTATGCAACTGTGTATAACTGGTCTAAAAACGCTTGGGGCGTCTTTAATTGCGATGCTCGCCAAGGCTCGCATCGCAACCCACGCCACTCGCGTTTTAAGACCCTTCTTATAGAACAGTTGCATAAAATACTATTAACGAATAGTAAGCCAAAACGGAACTCATTAAACATAATACTATATTGAAAAGATCTAAATTAACACCCTGTATACCGCCCGCCTGTGGCCTCGGCCTCCAATCACCTGCTCCCTCTTATATATTCCGCATTTTTCCGCTTTCAATGAATAATTTTAGTACTAAGTACTGCGCTAGAGACAAACAAAGTCCTATGTTACTCAACAGAATGTTTACCTAAAGGGACCAAAGTTCTATGTAGGTAAATAACAAATTGTTTATATTTAATAAATAATTGAATGATTAAGGTGTATTTTTGGCATAAGTATATTTGTGTTTCCACAATTGAGATATTCTTTTATCTACCAGATCTATAACCAGCGAAATATAGTTATACTTATTTTCAAAGCAAATTATCTCCGTTAGATGTTCATGTAACATACAACCTTGTAATATTGCGGCAGCGAATTCTGTCAATGTTGTTATGCTGGACAGTCAATGTTGACAACTTCTGAACCATCCAACATATTTCATCTGCTTCTTCAAACAATTATTATGTGCTGAGAGGTCAGAATATTTTGGTATATTGCCGCAAGGCCCCTATTTTGTTTCTCACACAATTATCTACCTAATCGCTGGACCATTATTTCCTGGAATGGCATAAAAATTCAGATGGACTTGAGTCATTTTGGTTTTAAGATATTGAAACGTTGACTTGTCTTTCATACGTCAAGTTCTGCATATAAGTCGAATTGTTTACGCTATTATACTGCTTATTGTTTGACAATTAAAACCGAAAATGGCGTGCATTGATTGAAATCACTCAGATTCATGGACCCTACTTCCACCTCCGATTTCATCCCTTTGAGAGATGTTTTCCAGGATAAAAAGTATCCTTTATGTTAATCTAGGGTATGAACTCTTTGTATACCAAAATTCATCTCAATCCGTTTTGCCGTTTTTGCGTGATTGAGTAACAAACATCTAAACATCCAAACATCCAAACTTTCGCATTTATAATATTAGTAGGATACTTATAATTGGCATGTTTTGAAACAGAAAGGTATATTATAGCACTAAAAAAATCTGTCAAGTATTTGGTTCTGCAAAAGCAGAATGTTTGAATTCATTTTTTTTTCAGTGCATTTCTAACGGCAAAGACATATAGAAGATAAGATGAGTCTTAAACTGGATGGTACCACGAAATAAGGAGTTAATAATGTCAAAACTGTGTGGAGTAATCCTGAAATTAATTCAATTCCTGTTTCATTACATATAACAACATACCTCTCCGCACTATCTGAAGCACCAACATCACTCAGCAGCACAAACTTGTCCTCCACATGTATCCTCATACCATCATCAATAGGGTAGGAGCCTAGCAGCGCATCATTGTTGTCTATGTCCCCGACAAAATTGTTTTTGCTGTCAAACAACTTCAGTTTCATTGTGGTTGCATTTCCTCCAGTTACAAGTTCCAATTTCGTCTGGAAGAAGTTCAGTTTTAATTTAATGGATTTGGCTCAAAATTTGGGAGTTTTTATCCAAGCATGCCTAGTCTCAGTAAGTGGCAATATTTACCAGTAACAATAGCCACCAACAACAACAGGCCCCGTAGCATGGATGGCGTTATCACGCGATAAGTGATAGGATAAGCGCGTCGTCTTGTTCTATCGAACGGTGTCAGCCAGGGACGGAAGCTCTATCCTGTCACTTATCGCGTGGTAAGGCCATCCATGCTACGGGGCCAGAAATATCTACACATTCAAAGTGGTCAAAACAATCCGTAATACAAGGTAATAAGAGCTTGTTTCAATTGTTTTGAACTCTTTGCCCGCATAGTTACTCTGCTGCAACACTCACTTCAGTTTAGTTCAGTTTTGGTGTAACCATCATGTTTTCAAAATAGTAACTTTAATTAGGTAATATTCTACTGGACTGCAAGCAGGTAGAAGTATACAGGAAAAGACACCTAGGATCTCGAGACACATTACAGGAGCATTTTAGAGGAGCTGATGGTGTGGTTAGAGTTGCGCTACCTCCCTTTTTCATGCAAAATAGGCAGACTGGATACAGACTTGCGGAAATACCCATAAAACTATGTAAAAGGTATAGTTTATATTCAGACTGGTAGCAAAGATGTTGATGTACAGATAAAACGAACGCAATATAGGTTAAAAGTTTGCAACTATGGGGTAGTAGATAAAACTAATAAATAAACATCCACTTGACATTGATGTCTATGTTATGGATTTTTAATTTGGTTCTTATTATTTCTTCATGTTTTATGGAAATATAATGACATGTTTGATAAACAATGTAGCACTTGACATTTTTCCGAACAATTTGCTGGAATCCTACTGACGCTTTTTCAAGCAATATATGTTATCTGAAGAATATAGCTTCAAAAACATATCTCATGAATAGATATTTCATTTATAACGGGTATATAAATCTATTTGGTAGGTGACTCATTCCAACCTTAAATTCGGAGACTGTTATTCCCTTTTTGAAACGTCTTTCAACTGGGGCTCCAACATCTAAGTCTGACTTCGTTATATGCACGTTAACGAAATCTTGGGTAACTATTTGAATATTCTCCATGATTTATAAATTAAGATATTTTCTTGCACACAAACAACTCTCAAAATTTCTTTATACTATCTGACAGCAAGCAAGTGTCAATTTGGTGTCAATGTCAATGTCAAAAAAAGAAAAAAAATTACGATCCGTTCTAAAACCAATATAAAACTTGGCAGTAGAAATAAATAATAATGTAACTTCCTAGTTAGTTTCAAATTATAAATTTCAAAAGTTAAATTAATAAATAAGTCCAGCCATTTGTTTTTAGCCGCATGTGTCCGTCAGTAATGCAGTTAAATGTTACTAGACGGCGTTACTCAGTTTGAAGTTAGTTTTTAAGGTCACGCACAGATGGTGTGGATCTCAACGTCAAGCTTTTTTGGTCTCGACTCTCGGTGCCATCTTGCATTTGAATTTGTTGCAAAGTTAATGTTTAGAATACAAGCAGAGATAATGTACAAAATATGTATGTTGTGTGTGTGCTTGTCACTTACGATGATTGCTGCAAAATGCTGTTCAAAATAATGATGATGATATCATGAAGGGTAATCCTATCGCAATCACTAAATTTCATTTCCCAACTGTGTCGTTTGTCCGATTTTCATATCGGCAAAAAGCCAGTTTTCTCGAAGACCGTAAAGTTTTTGACTTTTTTAAATACTTATCGTGAAGAACCCATAAGGTTAGGTTTGTTTTATAATAATCTTGAAAATTTCATATTTTCAGAGAAAAACGACTTTTTGCCGAAATGAAAATTCGGACAAACGATAAAGTTGGGACTGGAAATTATAATTTAGTTATTGCAATAAGTACCTAACCATCATGAAGTGGACTCCTTTTTCGCATTTCACAAAGTGTAAAAATGAAAATGTACCTAGTGTACCCCTACTTACAGTTTCCTTTCATCCACGGCACAATGAATTTATCTTTTAGAAAACAGACCACGACAAACGACAACTCTTGCGCGGGATTTCTCAGTCAAGATGGCGCCTGTCAAGCGCTAGGGATGTGCATATCCGTCGTGAAGTAGTGTTGTGGTCGTTTTACCGATTCATGTGGCTAACACTAGGTAGGTATATTAATGTATAGGCATGTAGTCAAATTAGTTTTTTTTCCTTTGATTTAACGGTGGTGTCACAGGATTTTTATGAATATCCAGAAAATTTCCCCATTTGTAAGTTTTATTCGCATCCTCAGCCACACCATCGTCGTAAAACAAATTCACTTCAGCTCTTTGTGCATTCCAAACAATTTTCCCGCTCCGTCACAAGTTCTTCAAGTGGGTCTACATAAATAATATCCGGCATACGCCTTTCCTTTGTCCTCTCGCTATCCTCTAAAATGGAGCTAATTACACCTCCGGTCCCCATTTAATTAACGACAATGTAAACAACATTAGGACCACAAAAGCCTCGTAACTTGGACGCTCATCGGACGCGGTGGCCTCCGGAGAATGGTCTCTTGATTAATTAATAGTTAGTTCCACAATGAGGATTAGGTCAAGTCTTAGGATGCCTTTATGCACTGGGAATTGTATAGGTAAGTCAAGAGTTCTGTAGGATGAAATAAGTGGCAGGATAATCGCATAGAAATCTCGATAGACGTTAAAAATACGACGTTGCTTTCAGTTTCGCAGTCGCCCGTCGTGAGTTTTTTTTTATCTAGATAGTTACCTAACTATTAATATCATTCTACTAACTGCTAGGGTAAGTGCACCAGTAAATGAACGCTTAAGGATAAAGACTTCAATTTTTTTTATGTAAGATACTTAATATCGGCCATGACTGTTTGTACAGCTCAAACATGTATTCTAGTTTGCTTAAATTACTTTGCTTTTGCAATAAGTTTCCATAATTTTAAGTAATAATGACCTTTTAGGTAGAAAAATGGAAAATCACCAGTGAAGAACCCGGTTTTCTAGTAATTGAACAACTAAACACCAGTGAATGAACTACTGTTATAGTTATAATTTCTTGGTTTAAATTGCTGTTTAGCGATTTTTTTGGAGTATCTCGATATACCAACACACGGGATAGTAGTTAATTGTTTACTTTTTCTAAAACAATTAAAAAACTGTAACAAATGTTCGTTCATTAACTGGTTCCAAAAACCAATAAATGAACTAGGTAATTATCGGTCGACGTTCATTTACTGGAAATCTATACACCAGTGAATGAACTACCTTTATGTGCGAAAATGAGGTTTGTTTGAACACTGGACCAACGATGGACAAACCACTGGTGGTTATGTTACTGAAAACTAAATCTTATTACAATCACTAGAACATAAGATTTTGCGAAAACATTAAAACAGGCGTTGCCAGTGAATGAACAGTCCAGTTCATTCACTGGATTTAGGCGGTTATTAATTCTTCTAAAAATCGAGAATCTAAACTTAAAACACTTAAAACGATGTTTGAATAGCACAATTTCGTTCTTATGATTTCTAAAAACCACGCACCGTAAGTTTCAAGTTTATAAAACTAGTACAAAGGCACATCAAATAAAAGGTGACAATCTTGTCCCCTTATTACCGGCTCATACAAAAAATCCACGCCCATAGCCCGTCAACTTTAAGCGTCGCGCATTTAGTAACTGTTGCGACTGAGTTGATATAAATGTTACAAAACCCTTACAGTGAATGCTTCTAATCGAGAAAAAAATACCCGGTATGCTAGAAATATACAGAACTCTTAATTTAAGCAACTAAGCAGGTTTTCGTTCATTCACTGGATCCGTTCATTCACTGGTGCACTCACCCTATTACCCGGAAGAAAGGAATGTGTAAACTATGTTGCAGCTACTCTGTTACAGATAGATTTGGTGGTTAAACTATATAATATACCTATTCAGTGCGCCGTTGCGTGTGCGTTCATGTGTATGGTGTGCCATGATGCAGACGGTGCCGGTGCATTCATGTTCACTGAATGTACTTACCTACCTACCTATCTTCAGCCACTTTAAAGAAACCGCTGTTGGTTTTTATGTTCAGATAGACATCATAAATCGCTCCCATATTTTATCTCAGAAAGCGCAAAAAAGTTAAACACAAACAATGCGAGATAAAAATTATGTTTCACATTGTTTTCATAATGAGATGCTCAAGTAAACTGGTATTATTCCAATTTCTCCACGCGGCACACAGAAGCGTAAAATTTCGCGCCAAGTGATAAGGTCCTGGGTAATTTTTATGGGTAAATTCGCCGTAACAATAATAACAACTCGCAACTAATTAAAAGCGAAACGTGAACTCATGGAGGGAAAGAGCTCACCTTCAGTGGGTATGGTCGGCAAAACTAGGAAGACAACGAGTCAAGTTGAACATTGCGTTACTGCGCTGTTCATAAATAGTTAACCCTTTACTTTACCTCGTTTGCAACAAGTAGAGCCAAGAAAACGTATGCATTTTTTTACAAGGGCTTCAAAATTTGTGAAAATTATATATACCTACTTTACATATACATTGCGCATTTTGGGGCAAACCTATTCCAAATATTATAAACGAACTGCCCGCACATGTAGAGCACAAGCGATGCAGAGCAGAGCACAAGCGATGCCGCGGAATAAAATATAGCCTATGCCGTATGAGTAGTTCCAAAGATTACCCCTTACATACAAACTTACAAATCCTCATAGACAAACTCACAAAGCTACGTGATATTGTGGCTTTGTGTAGTCTTAGAATTTTCTTTTTTATAATATTAGCTAATATACTAATAGCTAGTTATGTCTTAGCGGTAGGTACGTAAATAATACATACGTATTTTGTTTTTAATTGTTTTCAAACTCGGCGTGGTTACGTTAAACACCCACGCCAAGGACACATACATTACATACCAACATTTGTAAGAAAATTATCATTTCTAGGGTTCCTTATTTATTGTAGGTACTCACTTGTTCTCTGTTAGAATTGTGCAACCTTGTTAGTAAATGACTTAAAACACATTACTAAAAGATTTGTAAAAGCATTTCGCTGTCCATTTTAATGTGTCTTGAACTTGAACTAATTTGAAGAAAGATCAGCAACGAAACTTTTCTCACAGGGGAGTAGGGTCATTTCGCCGGTTACGCGACCACCTTCGGTTGGCGACCACTTGAAGAACATGGTTTTTTCAATTGAAGATAACATCAATTCTAGAGAGCCTATTGAAACAGTCAGTCGTATGCCTTATTGTTTGTAGTTATGGAATAGAAATTTACAAAAAAAACGAGAAGATATGCTTTCAGTTCACCAAGTTAGCTAAGTGGTCGCTAACCGGCACATGAATTGAGGTGGTCGCCTAGTTTGCGCAAAGCATAGGCTAATATAAAGTAGTCTAATAAGTAATTTTTCTCAAACTTGCAATGAAATGTTGACATGACTTACTTCAAATTAGGTCCGGAAATACTACGTATCCGGTGCGACTAGTGAAGATGATATGTAAAGGAATTTCATACAACCTTACACACCTAGGCCTGCAAAGCCACCGTCTTTTGTTTATAAACGTCAAATTGTGACAGAACGTCTTGGCATTCAATCACCAAAAAAAAAAAAAAGATTAGGACTAATGTTAATGTCACCGGGTGAAACGTCGCTTCAAACAGATTAAAAAAAAGTTTGGCGCGTAAATTGAAAAAAATTTTCTTTTCTTGTTGGCCGGATTTGTCAATAGTTCGTAATTATTTTGAAACTTTCTAATAAAAACAGAAGTAGCCATGAATATTTTACTGCCCCCGAAATCAAAAGTTAGGTACATGACGGCGTATGAAAATTTCATAAAAATTATAAGTTTTTCTTTGTTGTAGTGCCTCGTCTATATAGTTCGATATAAGTTCATGTAACTATAAACTAATACTTAATTTAGGGAATAAGCGGAATATTTGTTAGTAAGAAATGTGGGACACAATGATAGGTTATGATGTGACAGCACTGACAGCTATCAGAAACGTATTATTTAGTTGTACGAATATAACAAATTGACTACCTTTTATTTCATTGCAAGTTTGAGAAAAGCACTATACAAATCTCGGCGAGAAACGAGGTTGCCAAGTATCCCTATCCGGCCTATCTATATATACTTGGCCTGCAACCCTTCGTTTCCCGGCCTCTATAGTAATGTACTATGAATTTATGAAAGCAGAAAATTCCAATAAACGAGCGGGTATTCCACTCTTGAATTTGTTAGAAAAGTATTTATAAAGTTACTCTGTACTAGGCTAAGGTCTTCAAAGTTGTTGATAAAGACTGATGATGCAGAATAATTTGAGTATGGAAAAAGTTTAACTTTTGTGCTTAGGATCGGAGGAGAAAAGTCGAAAAGGTTGGAAAGGACACAGAACTTGTTTAAGGAGTACCTAGAGGGATATTTCGCAAATGCCTGATTCCTAGCATCATCGGGAATGGCGTGAGTTACAAAAGCTTAGGTCAGATTGTGTTTGCTATTTTTCGGGTAATATTTGTGTTTGTATTTCGTTTCGAAAAGAAACACATTTTTTTCGAAACTTGAAAAAAATCGCCTTTTTTGGCAGAAAGTTTCTTGGTTACTAAGCTTATTCTTTTGCGTTTGTGAATAATTACGAATAGGAAGAAATGCTAGCCTGTAAAGCCTAAGCCTAACTTCGATAGTTTAGCGCTTCATCCTATCATATATTATTGACGGTTACCTGATGACTGTACAGAGAAATGCATAAACAATAGTAGGTACATTGTTTAACAAGGGGCGTATGAGGAATATTGCAAACGAGAGTCTATCAGGAGCCCGACGCCGTAAGGCAGAGGGCTTTAGATGACTCGAGTTTGCAATATTCTTACGCCCGTGTTATACACAATGTTTTTCACCTCACTAGCACGGAAAGGCCTTTTTGTATGTTTGTTAACTATTGAGAAAATCGCTTTTTATCCACATGTGAAGAAAGTAGACGTAGAACGTTAAAAGTACTATTATGACGCATAACGTTAAATGTTTATTTTTGTTTTTCGTAGGTATTTTTTATGACATATTTTTGTTTAACTTTTATTTTTAACTTTTTTAACTTTTTTTTAAACTTTGTTTTTACTTTTTTTATTACTTTTTTTTTAACCTTTTTCTTATTTTCCTTGCTGTAGTGAGGTGCAAAGATTTGTGTTATACACGGGTGAAAAGTAATTGTACGTCTCGTGTGTTGAAACACTCGCTACGCTCAGGATGCTATTTTTGAACCACTCGCTTCGCTCGTGGTCAATCATAGAATCCTTTCGCTAGCTCGTGTTTCAAATGAACACTCGCAGGTAAAATACAGCTTTCCCCCCTTGTATAACAAATAACTATTTCGTGGAAGTTTCGAACGTGTGGAGTCTTGGCAGTCACTTTACATGAAATGTTTTTGGTGGTATTATTTACCTACCTAGAGACCCACATAATTATCATAATTCGCACAACATTTTTTATTTAATTACTTCCATATTTCTTAAATAGGTAAGTAATCTCCACTTATAATAAATCTCTAAATTAAAAAAAGAATCAGCCAGTTTGAAACTAAGCTTTGCGCGGTTCGAATGTTCTCAGCATCCCATGAACGGAAAAATATGAAACATTTTATATAGGTACATTATTATTCTAGCTGCAACTTAGGATAGTTTTTATCCGACTGCGACAGTTAATTAATTTTCCGAAATATACGACTTCATTTAATTTTTCATTTATTTTTATTGAAATCAAACGCTGCTCCAACTGTCAGCTATAAGGACCGTCAAATTTTCGTCAAAATGGCGGAATTGCTTTGCCTTTCACTTATTAATAATTTAAATCCCGTCTACGATAGACCTTTACGAGACAAATGCTAAAATATAAACCATAAAAAAATATTCGATTCTGATATGAGAATTTATATGCGCAAATGTCGTTTTATGTCGTAATTTCAATAAATGAAATCAACAAATTTGAACAATATAATTAACACGAATTTGTTTTTTTTGAATGACAATGGCACGCGCTCGGCGCATTCAGCCAAAGTACCTGCGGCGCTACCACGAAAACCGATACTCAATGTTCATATATTTGCATCCCTGTCACTCGAGTATGGTTAGTGCGATAGAGATAGAGAAACCCGTATATTTTCAATTCCGAAGTTCGTGGTTATAGCTCAGGAATCGAAAATATGGTAAATAATCATAATGTATTTTCTCGAAAAAGAATTTAAAATAAATATAGTCAAATGGAGAAAAAAACAAAGCAAGAGGTTATATAGGTAATGATTAAGTTATAAGAGTCCAAAGTTTTAAGAGGGGGTATGTTCTGTCCCTTTTCCGCAAAACGCACCTTCATATGAAACGATTGTTTTTTACTATGACGCTCGAGTATATTGACGTCACAGTCCCTCATCGTTTTCTCACTCTAACAAGCGACATTAAAACGGATGTAGCTTCATAATTTTTTGAGATATTTGAATGGGAGTTTCATTATCTTCTATCTATTTATACATAATAAATGCCTATGTCCTGACTGACTTATTCACTCACTCACTCACTCACTCATCAACGCACAGCCGAAACTACTAATCTTAGAGAGTTGATTTTTGCACAGTATGTTGCTTTTATAACGTGGGCTAGGGATAAAAAGGGATTTTTGAAAATTCTACCCCTAAGGGGGTAAAATGGAGGTGCAAAGTTTGTATGGGAGAACCTTTTTTTTTGAGCTATAGACTTAAACTTTATAGAAAAATTAGTTATTAGAATACAAATGAAACACTTTCAGCGTTTTGGAAAATTCCACCCCTACGGGGGTAAAATAGGGGTGCAAGTTTTGTATGGGGGAAACATTTTTTTTTAAATAGAGACTTAAAACTTTGTAGAAAGATCAGTCATTAGAATACAAATAAAGAACTTTCAGGGTTTTAGAAAATTCTACCCCTAAAGGGGTAAAATAGAGTGCAAAGTTTGTATGGGAAAAACTACTTTTTTTTAAATAGAGACTTAAAACTTTGTAGAGAAATTATTCATTAGAATACAAATAAAGTACCTAGATTCAGTGTTTTAAAAAAATCTACCCCTAAGGGGGTAAAATAGGGGTGCAAATTTTGTATGGGGGAAACAATATTTTTTTTAAATAGAGACTTAAAACTTTGTAGAAAGATTAGTCATCAGAATACAAATTAAGTACTTTCAGCGTTTTAGAAAATTCTACCCCTAAAAATAGGGGGCTAAAATAGGGGTGCAAAGTTTGTATGTGGGAAACTATTTTTTTTAGCTAGAGTCCTAAAACTTTGTAGAAAGATTATTTAAATACAAAGAAAGTACTTACAGCGTTTTGGAAAATTTCACCCCTAACGGGGTAAAATAGGGTGCAAAGTTTGTATGGGAAAAACATATTTTTTTTTAATAGAGACTTAAAATTTTGACGAAAAATTACTTATTAGAACATGAAAAATACTACATTCGGCGTTTTACAAAAATCATTCCCTAAGGGGGTTAAAAAAGGGTGCAAGGTTTGTATGGGGAACACTTTTTCTGAGCTAGACACTTAAAACTTTGTAGAAAGATTACTTATAAAAATACAAAAAAAAAGACTTTCAGCGTTTTGAAAAAATCTATCCCTAAGGGGGATAAAAAGGGGTGCAAAGTTTTTATCAGGGAAAGTTTATGTTTTTGAGTTAGAGACTTGAAACTTTGTAGAAAGATTACTTATTAAAATACAAAAAAAGAACACAAATCGTTTTAGAAAATTCCACCCCTAATAGGGTTAAAAAGGAGAGCAAGCTTTGCATGGGCAACACTTTTTTTTGAGTTAGACCTAAAACTTTGCAAAAAGATTACTTATTAGAATACTAAAAAAGAACTTTCAGCGTTTTAGAAAACTCCATCCCTAAGGGGATCCTTAAGATCCTTAAGAAGGGTAGCCAGTGTTGTGTGGGAAAAACTTTTTTTTTTACTAGACTTAAAACTATTCAAAATGTTACTTATTAAAATTAATAATAAAGTACTTTCAGAGTTTTAGAAAATTCCAACCCTAAGGGGGTTAAGAGAGCTTTGTATGGGCAACACTTTTATTGAGCTAGAGACTTAAAAGTTTACGAAAAAAGTTCTTTCAGCGATTAGAAAAATTCAACCTCTAAGGGGGTTTAAAAGGGGGTTCAAATTTTAAATGGCGAGCAATAAAATTTTAAAGTGTGAGTAAGAGATTTTTAACTTCGGTCTTATTCTGTACGTTAAAAGACTACAAAACTGATTTCAGAGTTTTTCCAAATTCATCCCCTAAGAGTGTTAAAATTGGTTCAAAGTTTGAGTATTTCAAGGCATTTTTAAAGTATGAGATTTTTAACTTTGGTTTTAGACTGTTTGTTCACAAACTAGAAAATGAAGATCAACTTTTTTTTTAATTATCCCCTAAAAGAGGGTTCAAATTTTGTATTGAGAGAAATCATTTTCTAAGACGATAAAAAGTTCTACGCGGACGAAGTCGCGGGCAACAGCTAGTATTATATATATTTTCTAAGCCATCTATGTCGCTACTGACGGTACGAAGACTCTCCTTCTAATTAGCAAGTTGAGAGCTAAATATTACATTTATGATATGTAAATTTTACTGAGCTAACTAGCAAACAGCATCTTAATCTCGACTTTGCCTGGATATTTTGAGTACGACTAGAGCATTTTAAAATAGCGTTGGTAATAACAAAGTATTTTTTTCTTTGCAAATTAGGACAGCATGTGCCTTATTTTTTTATCTTGTCTTTGTAACTAATTTCAACATTAATTCGAGGTATTTCATCATCATCATATCAGCCGAAGGACGTCCACTGCTAGACATAGGCCTCCCCCAAAGAGTGCCACAATGGCCACCCGCATCTAGCAGACTCCCGCGACCTTTACCAGGACATTAGTCCACCTTGTGGGGCCCACGCCGCGCCTTCCGGTATGTGGTCGCCACCCGAGAACCTTTCCGCCCCAACGGCCATCGGTTCTACGTGCAATGTGCCCCCCCGCCCACTGCCACTTAACGAGGTATTTCAACATGAAGTACATAACCTACCTACATGTTTTTATATTGTTTCTCTTTGCAACTGCTTTGTTTGTGTGAGCTGTGCAATAAAGAGTATGTGTATTGTATTGTATTGTACTTAAATAATTAATTTAAGAACTCGTTTAATTTAGCCTTTTTCCATAATATAACAAAAACACCCCTGGCATAACAAAATCATCTCAGACAGACTTTTGTTAAAAAAACCGCTCTCAAACGGAACATCTGTTTAGTAGTTACGATGCCAGAGACAGACACGCATATAGTTAAATATACTTGTTAAATTTAGTTATAACATCCCTCACTTGCGTAGATACGCGCCAGCGAGGGCGGGGTTGAAAAATCAGTATAATATTAATACAGTAAGTTGACTAATGAAGATGAGAGAGTACCTATATTGTTCGACTGACGAATATGGGTACTTAGGTATAGTGAGCATAATTTTTCTAGAACGTTCTGTCGTTAACATTCTTCATCTCAATTAATTAGGGTTGTGCTTTAAGCATCTACAAAAAATCGAAAATAAAATGGAAAAGTAAGTATGCACCAAATGCTTAAATTTTGATTTTCGACGTTGTTGTTTATCAGTATAATAAATTTGTGAGTTGTTAAAGTGGCCAAGGGTAAATAACAAAAAAAAAGTTTGATTCAAATGTTATGGTAGGTATGACTTTTCATTTTTATGACCAAGGTAAGTATTGAAATAAAACTGCCTATCACAGACACCAAGTGATCGCGAAACGTAAGTAGGTACTCAACGTTGCAGTAATACCTACTTGTAATCATCAGGTACAGTCGACGCCAAAAATATGTTTACACTTTTGCACCTTATTTCATTGTAATAAGGCGAAAACTGTAAGTAAACATATTTTTGGCGTCGACTGTACAACTGAGGGGTAGTCACGTAACGTTCCGAACGCGCGTTAGGACAATCCACCTGAATTTTTTCCATATAAAATTTGACATTTAGATCTACCTAACGTGCGTACAATGCGTTACGTGATCGACCAGCTGGTACAATATAAAACAAACGCTTCTAACTTTGATCACGTCTTTTCTTATCCAAATATGCGTAACAAATAGCAAAGGATCTCATAAAACAGGACAAATCAGCCGTAAACTTTGTTTGTGCCTTTCTTATCAACGACTGATATGTTTATTGCTACGAAAACACATAATAAGAGAATTAATGAAACACTTTTTTTATTGATTTATTATTACTAAATACTTATAGGTAGAGTACCTATACGGTACCTTCGGTCCTACGGTCCTCCATCATCATCAAGACGTCCCACTGCTGGACATAGGCCTCCCCCAAAGATTGCCACAATGACCGCTCCTGCGCCACCCGCATCCAGCGGACTCCCACGACCTTTACCAGGTCATCAGTCCACATTGTGGGAGTCTACCCACGCTGTGCCTGGCGGTAAGTGTTCGCCACTCGAGAACCTTCAGGCCGCTATCTTGGAATCTCAGTACTAGTCCCCGCCACATACCTACTATAACCAAATGAGGCTGACTCGCATCAATTTTATGCTCAAACTTGAGCTAGAGGTAAAAGGATGTCTACTCTATTATTTATTTTACAAAACAATAACATTTCCATCCACAATGACCGATCCTGCGCCACATGTATCCAGCGGACTCCCGCGTATTTACCACGTCTTTCCATCTTGAGGGGGATCTGCGCCAGCCGAGCTCTCTTTGGGGCCTATGTCCAGCAGTGGACATCTTTTGGCTGATATTATAATGATGATGAACATTTCTAGAACGTTTTAGTGTCAATTATCCTTCTCATTGAAACTTCAACACCTACTTATAACGTACTAACGTAATTTCTTTTATGCAAGTTTACCGATTCTTTTGTCATGTCAGGCGTTGTATTGATGTAAGCTAACCCGAGGGATAAAAATATAGCCTAGTTATGTCCATCCCGAAGATCCACAGGTGAAAGGACTTTTGAAATCGGATCACTCGGAACCAGTAATCCGATTTACCCCCTACATACAAGCTTAGAAAGCTATAACCTCACAGATTTTTCATCTTTATGATTTGATTGCCTGCCCGCGCGGCTCCGGCCGCGTATTGCAAAGAAAACCGGCAAACCCGCGGGATAAAATAGCCTATGACTCTCAACTAACTCCATTCTTCACGCAGGTGAAAGAATTATTGAAATCGAATCTCTTGTTCCGGAAATTACCCCTACATATAAGCTACAATCTCACAGACTTTTTCCCTTTATAATATTAGGTAGTATAGATTAGTATAGTTAATATTAATATGGAAATGTATGTAGCTAACCGTGCAACCACCTTGGCCTTATCGCGTGTTAAGGCCATCCATGCTACGGGGCCTGGCCCCGTAGCATGGATGGCGTTATCACGCGATAAGTGACAGGATAGGCGCGTCGTCTCGTTCTATCGAACGGTGTCAGCCAGGGACGGATAGTCTGTCCTGTCACTTATCGCGTGATAAGGCCATCCATGCTACGGGGCCTGGTCGCATTTCTCAACCGATTCTAGTGAAATTTTTAGAGCAGTTTCAATTTTACCGTCGATCCATTTTTTCAAAATTAATAAATAAATAATTAAAAATGACAGGCTCGCGAGTTTTACAGTTCACAGAGCCACATATATTTGTTTTATGACTCACTGAATTCGTTCAAAATTCCCGAACACTACGTTCTAGGTTTTAAAAATATATGTATTTTGTGAATCATTTTTCAACACGTTCGCAATACGATTGTCATTTTGATGAGCTCCTTTTAGGGTCATTTTGTCCAATTAGTGGTCCAACCCGGTCCTTTCTTTTAATGTTGCGGATGAATCAGCAATTATAAGGGTTTAATCATCTTTATACAGTGGAAATCGTTAGTGACATGTTTTTTATTAATGTGTTCAGTTGTACCGTAAATTAAACTGACTCATTCATACCTATAAAGATATTAAATGCATGATATATATCATATATATGTCTAAATAGACATGCTCATGCCATACTTATGACTTATGAGCTACTAATTCTTTATTTACAAAAAAAAGCATTTTTCGTTTATCAGAATATTTCCACATTTCTAAAAACAGAATATTGGTGTTATACGGTATGCCACAAGTTTTTGTTACTCTAATTATATATTTACAGAGTTTTTGGCAAAAAAAATAATGTGGCCCAACGCCGCTACCAAAAATTTCTAACTTTTTGGCTAATTATTATTTATCATGCCTCCAACAACATATAAAAAAAAACTCTGTTATCAAAACCTACTAATATTTGTGATCAGCCGCTGGTCTACTTATTGTTACACCTTTAGTAGTTTGAGTTCCGAGGACATACGATCATGTTTTTACGTTGAAAAGCATCCTCTAACTAAGAGGATGAAATAGGGAGTGGAAGTTATAAGAGTGCAATTAACGAGTCCAACGCGGAAGTCGCGCGCAATTTTCAATAAATCAACTTTTTAAAATTGGACCGCTCTGCCACACTGCTAGTAGAATCTTAAACTAATAAATCTAATGCTGTGACAGAACGATTTGGATATTGCATTCACCAAAGAATGGCATCGGGAATTTAATTCGATTCCAATGACTAACATGTGCCATGTTTCAATGTTTCCACAGGAATTTTAACAAATTTCCGTCCCTCGCTGCAAAAACCCGTCACCGTAAAGAAATCCCACTGTTTTACACATTAATGCGTTTAAAAAATGCTCATTAAAATATTTTCTCTATTACCAAGAATTTTAGGTCGCACTTTTTGTTCTGACGTAGATATGCCGTTGAAAAATGCCTACAAACGCTGAGTGCGTTTGACTTTGACCTTTATTTACATAAGGATACAGTTTTAATTGGATAAGACGTTTAACTTTTTGGTAGAAAAGGTGTATAATGAATTGAGTGACGTAATAGGATCTTTTGTGTCAAGAATGTGACATTTGTGAGAGAAAAAACTGCCCCCGAGAACACTATCATTTGTGGAGATCGTAAGGACAAGTTGAGGCATCCAACACAATTAAAGTTATCAACGGAGCTGTTCATTAATAATGTTTGAGGGAAAAAAGCGAGCATTTTGTTTACATTTATTACTGTCGTGGTGAAGGCTCATCCATCAAGAGGGTATTAAGCGTAGGGTAGGCTACGTCCAACTAGAGCGATAGGACGAATTATAAGATCGTGGCCTGCATTCGGAATACCTACTAAAGAAATAATTCCGCAACGCGGTTTTGACGAATTAAAGTTGTAGATATCATTTTGGTTCATGCGCTTCCTCTTGCGTTAGCGCATAGCCATGTGTGTATGCATAATGAAAGCCCTGCTTTATTTCTCTTCTTTACATTCTGTGCACTAATGACTGAGCAGCTCCCACTATCGCATTACATAACTAATTATTTTTCTTCAAAGATGTACTTATTCACGAAACTATTACAATCGTTCGACATTGATAACTAGTAGGTACCGAGGCAAACAGAATCAGAGGCAAAATAACTTAACTAGTATGTAAAGAAAAAGGTACAAACGCGCGCTCTGATATATTTTTTGATTCATTTTGATACCGATTTCAATGTTATCCATGTGTCTAGTTTGTGTAAATAGAACAAAAATTCCAATCAAATGAAATATATGAAGAGAATTCAATAACATCTCTAATGAGATTATAAATAATCAATTAATTTCTTGGAGTAATAAACTAGGTAAGTATATTCTAGGAGTTAAATATCTACACTTGCTGGACTTAAAACGAACATTGAGAAAATGTAAAGAGACTCGTTATAAAATGGTACAAATATGTATCTATTTATCTAAGCAATATAATGGAACTTTTAGCTTTATTCAAACAAATTCTATTGACCTAATTGGAAGTTTAGTCGAAGCAAATTATAAAAAATTCAGTTCAATCATTTTCTATTCGTACCTCTGAAACGTTTAAACTTTTCATACTATGGACTTTATTTTGCCGTTAGTAATGTTGCTTTTTGTAATCATTCAATTATGAGATAAGAGATTGAGGAAATAACCCAACGAAATGTAGCAAATGAAAGAAAGAAAGAAGACATTTATTCACTACACAAAAGACACACAGAGACAAAGGGAGTAGACATACATTACAATTTAACACATATTGTGTGTGTCTTCGCGGCAGTGAATCGGTCGCTGTCTCAGCATTATGCCGAGGTGTCAGACAGACACCTACAGCGCTGATTTTCAGACAGCACCGTCGTGACCCACGGAACGCAACACAACATAAGACCATTAATAAACACATAATTATTGTATACACATAATAAATAATAAATAAATAATTAATGTAATAAATTTGTAAAATATGTACCAGTAGCCAAATGGGATAGGAAGAAAAACACAAAACAAAAAACGCGACACGGTTGGGATAGGAAAGTGCTGGATGGGTTAGGATCGGGATTTCTGGAGCGTCAACAAAAAGCCTTTAAGCTGACGCTTAAAGGTATACTTGCTGGACGCTCCTTGAATAGGTGGAGGGAGATCATTCCAACACTTGGACGCCGCGAACCTAAAACTACCTCGAAACGCCGTGGTCCGATGCATTGGCACCAGAATCATCGCCTTACACCTACGCGCACTCTTGGGCCATACAAGTCTACTCAGAAAATATGCTGAGTAGACTTGTATGGTTATTATTGAAGTGAACACGCCATCCACATAGCTATAACAGTTAATTTCACCCACCATAATAAATCTAATTAGGTAAATGTTCTGGAATTCGGTGGAGTTACCTTTTGTTTTATTTTTTACCCAGTACGGCATGCGGAAATATTTCTTTTGTTAATTACCGTATTTTTTAATTAACTGCCAAGTAAAAAAATTTGATGGAATCTCCTAACGCGAGCATACCTACACAGGCACGCTAACATTTGTTACTTTACGCTAACGTTTTCCAAGTAATATGAGTCAACAACGGAAACTAGATACAAAAACACCTAGTTTCCGATGTTGTAACGCCAGCGCCACTCTTAGGTGACAAAGCGATAGTATTTCACAACAAAAAGCACCCTATTTATCGTTAAGAGAGTCACATTTCTACACACCGCACTAACGTCTCATTATCGAGCACATGCCCTTTACGGCTTCAAAAAGTGACACTTTTTGTAACACTTCAGCCACAAAAAATGCCAAATTAGCTTTTTTAAAGGAAACGATCTGTTTTTGGGCCGCCACGTGTGACGGTGCGGAGTTCGCTTTATTCTATTTGAGGACGCCACATGGTCCGCTGATGGTTACTTTGTCGTCAAAAATCCCTCATCAATACAAATACCTATTTTTGACTCAAGACGAATAGTGGACGTCAAGTTTGAGCGCCCTACTTGACATTAATATGGCTGTGATATATGGAACGTCGTTACTAAGTTGACGCATTGAAATGAATTCCCTTTATGAATTATTCTTTCACTCCTTTATCACAGAAGCGCTTTATTAATAACTCACATGGCAAAATGAATTGTTCTAAAATCCGAGTGAAAACCTCAAAGGAATAAGTTTTGATCTGCGTACCTATTCTATTTCTCAAATATCCAATAGAAACAAGGGAAAGATAAAACGACGTTATTCTGTTACAACACGAAAACATATTACTCGAAAAAATCGTGTAAATGTAACATGACAACGCAAATAAACTTACACCAGAATAGTGTAGTCAGATATAGGGAAAAAAGGAAAGGCCTTAACTGGTTGAGACATTATATTCGCATTTGAGAAGATCAAAGAGTATGTTGTGACACACGGGAGGAAAACTTCTGTAGGCGTTCCTGAGGTGAAGACCGCCCGAGGCCTCTCGAGTAACACCATCCTTGAGGGAGCCAGGCTTTGAAACAAAATGCGTTTGCATACATTAAACTGTAAGAATGTTGGAGATAGGGAGGGCACCGCCGGGCCCCGAGGGACGCTGTTTCGGCGATTACGCGGGAAGAATTTAGCATCGCCAACTCGCCTTCTTGCCGAGATAGTTTGCACGTAACACTAGGCTCTTTGCGTATTTTCGCAGTCAAAGCGACTCTCTTGAATACTTCCGTAAGTGTTTCCAAGTATTTGAAAGGCAAATTAGGAACATATCTCGGCCAAGTTTCTCAAAAGGGCATTCTAGTTGGAGTGTTGCAAATATTTGGAAGTAATAAAGTTATCGCTACGTGGATACTTCGTATTGCGGGTTTTCTGCGCTGCTTGTTTCAGACTATGAAGCGGGCGTGCAAATAAAATTAACGACACAACAGTTAATCCTGGTCCCAAATAGACGGTATATACCCGGGGTCCGCTCCACAATCTCGGAGCAAATTCGCCACGTCCGTTGGGAATACTCTCCGCTGCAACTCATATAGCTATAGTCTGGTAATTAAACAATGCAATATTACTTACAATTACGCAGATAATTGATGTTACTCCGCATCGATTCGCATATTTTAGTAGCCGCAATCCCATGTTAAATATCTATAACAACAAATGTAGGAAATGTCGGAAGAGGGTAACTAAGGCGAGAGGATAGGTTATACGCAGGGTTTCCGCAACTCAACGTTATTTTATGCGCCTATTTTGCGTGTAGGCAATTTCTAGACCAAAAACAATTCTAAAAATCTGACTGAAGTAGATGAACAAACCCAGCATTTATGAGGGATAAAAGGATCTCAGACCTACTTATAAAAAAACCTTTCCTCCTTTTTTTATTTATTGGGCTATATGAGCGAAGTAAAAGAAGTTTCAAGGTTAGTATTTGGTATCTTTTGGTATCTGCTGACCCCAATAAGGGACTGGCGCGAGTATATATATTTTTGTATATACCTAATGTAGGATAATATATGTATCTGCTGACATTAGATATTTAGGTACCACTCTCGGAAGGTTATTTATAGATGTCCATAAACAACCAGGTTAGATAGTTTTATCTTTAATGCTGATAGGAAAAGACTGGCCCCATGATTACCCCCTAACTATTAAACGTCCTGCATCATGCGTAACTAAGGGCCATAGTGCAATAGCCGAACGCAATAACCGATAAAAGTCACTATAAACTCCAGTGTGCGTCGGACAAAGGGTCTCTAGTGGCCAATGAAGAGTAGGGCTGCGACGAATATTTTTACGACAATGACAGTCGTGCTAGATTTTGCTGGGTCGTGACGGGGAATCGTAATGTTTGTTTTCATACAGATGTCTATTGATAAAAAAAACTACTTACGAAAGTTTAATTTTGATTTTTACCGACGACAACTCCTCTCGCAGTCCCCAGCTTCCAGAGGTTACGGTGACTGCGTATCATCAGGCAGGCCATATGCTTGTTAGCCACCGTCGTGGTATAAAAAAAAACCGGCCAAGTGCGAGTCGGACTCGCGCACGAAGGGTTCCGTAAGTACCATTATCAGGGAGCGAAACTTTGGTGCCGATGACAGACGTATGACGTCAAGCTACATACAGAGTGTTTCTTTTATGGCTTGTGATCGTGTCCGGGTTTCGTGTAATCGTGTCGGGTACCCTGATCGTGATACACGAACGCGGTTTTAAGCGACCGGTCCGAACGGATCCGTGTAGTGATAATTATTACTAGATGATAATAGGCTTGTTGCGTGGTGTTAAAATTGATAACGTCGTGTTGCTAAATGGATAGTAAACCATCAAATGATTGTAATAAAGTATAAATTACAAAATATAATTCAAATCATAAAAAGATATGAACCTTGAAAGTTTAGAAAAAAAAGTTTTTTTTATTTATTGTCCAAGAGTAAATTTAAAGGTACCAATATAATCCTTACGCTTTTATACAAACAAATTTGTATGACAACTATGGACCTAAACGCAGTATTTCGCGACCGAAACAGCAATTTACTTAATTTTCCATGCAACGGTTAGTACAAATTGCATGGTGTGACGTCATACTTTAAAGCCAATCAGTATGAAGCGTTTCGGCTGGTGTCGGCGAGGTCCGTCTTTAACTTGATTTTTTGGGTATTAATGTCCTTTAAATGTAGTTGCTTCCATACAAACATTTGTTCATCTACAAAAACTGGTTCGAATGACACCGTAAACAAATTTAAGGTCACAAGCCCATTATTCATTTTAAATTCAAACATCTAAGGTACAAGTGCTCGACGCGGTTGGCGGCAGCGGCGCGGCGCACACGTCTAGTAGAGAATACTAGCGCTCGACGCAGTACTAGTACTCGTCATCCATACTTTCAATTGCGATAAATAAGATAAATCTAGTTGCGATGAAAGTAACGGTAATCTTATCTTATTTATCGCAATTGAAAGTATGGATGACTGCGTCGAGCACTAGTACTTCTACCGTAGATGTTTGAATTTAAAATGAATAAGTATCATCTAGTAATAATGATCATTACACGGATCCGTTCGGACCGGTCGCTTAAAAACGCGTTCGTGTAACACGATCCGGGTACCCGACACGATTACACGAAACCCGGACACGATCGCAAGCCCTAAGAGAAACACTCTGTATGTAGCTTGACGTCATACGTCTGTCATCGGCACCAAAGTTTCGCTCCCTGACCATTATCTATAAAAACGGCAAAAAAATCACGTTTGTTGTATGAAAAAAAAAAAAAAAATTTTTTTTTATTCTGTTTTTTAGTAGGTATTTGTTGTTATAGCGCCAACAGAATTTTATCATCTTTGAAAATTTTAACTTTCTAACTATCACGGTTCATGAGATATAGCCTGGTGACAGACGGACAGACGACAGACAGAGAGACAGATAGACGGACAGTGGAGTTTTAGTAATAGCGTCCCGTTTTACTCATTGAGTACGGAACCCTAAAAACGGCAATAAATCACGGTTGTTGTATGGGAGCCCCCTTAAATATTTATTTTATTATGTTTTTTAGTATTTCCTGTTATAGCGGCAACAGAAATACATCATCTGTGAAAATTTCAACTGTCTAACTATCACGGTTCATGAGATACAGCCTGGTGACAAACGAACAGACAGACAGACGGACGGACAGCGGAGTCTTAGTAATAGGGTCCCGTTTTACCCATACATTGTAGATTAGTATGTAATACTACCTACGTGAATATTACATCCAAAAACTACAGATAGGTATTATACTTGACGTTATTAAGCACACATGCTCAGATTTAATTCCAGTTCATTTGCCCAGCAAATCCCCACTAGTTTTAAAACCAACTAAACCTCCAACTTGAACGTAACTTGTGCCGTGACAGTCACGCGAACGACTTAAGAACTTCCCGACTTGACAACCCTGCGCAATTTACTGGCAACACTGTAAATCCACCGCCTTTCAAACCCATGCGATATTGCGTTTTACTAACCACAGCGAAGCTTTTTGCAGTCACGAAAGTATGTGGGCTGTTTTTGATGGAAATTTTAAAATTTTCCCCGGTACGAATTTGAATTTCGACAAGCAATAAAAAATTCTCGGGGACCGGTGAAATTTGATGCTGTTTTGTTTTAGATATGTATTGCAAAATACACGTTACGTTTGGGTGTTCATGGCAATCGGAGCGGTTATAATTATTTTCGATTGGTAATAATTATCAAAACGCTGACAGCGCTCGAATATGACAATATGCACTAACTACGCTCGCCATAATCTCAAATCTGTCTCGTAGAACCTGACCTAACGTGTGCTGTGGGTGCGGGCTTAAGAGAACATTATAGTAGTTTATGTGACTGTACATAATGAAGGGCATTACATTTCGGCTCGTTTGAGTGTCTGTAATGCCTAATTATGTACAGTAACATACTTACACTACTTTATCTATCCACATATCATAAGCCTCCACGATGCATTCAGGAGCCGCATATTATGACCGGCATCGCGGCGTTGTTTTCTGGCAGCTGTCAAAGTTTTTTCTTAATTCAGAGACTAACTAGAGTCGGATCTAACTATCATATCGTTCGATATCTTACTTACGTGCGACATTTGTCAAATTTGTATGCAAATTGACAATTAATTTCGAACTAAACGTCATCTCGACTGATATTAGAATAGAGGTCAAATCAAATTTCTTTGGTTTCAGAGATGTTCGAAATTTGAATGAAATAATATTATCGAAATCGATGTTATTATTTATCAATAATAACATTTTCACAGATAAGAAATTTGTTCTAACAAAACAGTCTATTTTTATGGTGGCCATAATGTGCGGTTCTTGAACGCATCATGGAGGGTTTATGATATTTGGATAGATAAAAATGATTAAAACATCTTTAAGCGTTTGAAATATCATTTGTTTATCTATTTTAATGCTTTTGCTATTAAATAAAGCGAATAAATAAAAAGCTGTTCCATTAAAAAGAGGCACGTGACTCGAATACTTTACTCGTATTCGCCCTATGACAAATATGAAATGAAAACATAGGAATGACTCCCACGGGATTCTTCGAACACTCACATTTTTCTCTTAAAACCATAACAAATTTCCAGATTACACGTGCGGGGTTCTTCCGTCTCTCTCAGTTGCTCTATTTATTGCTCTCTACCCTAAGCTAAGTTATCGAAAATATAATCCCTCTTACGCACAGAAACTTCTACAGCTGATTACTATTTGGAAGTGATAAGATGCGACGATGTTAATATGGATATACTTACAGCAAAAAAAAAAATTAATTCCTCGTAAACAAGCTATTATTAATTTTACGTTGTAGGTTTTGTGTTATTAGTAAGTTCACGTTTTATATAAGTAAGTTTTAAATATTTATTTACTATTAGATTTTGTTTATATGTAGCTAGGTAGTCTAGTATGGGTATACAAATCTTATAACTTGTGTTCTGTGAGAAAATATCAAATAAAAAAAGTTCAACACATTGAATCATATTGTCATGGGGTCAGTCAACTTTTTCTTGTCCTGGTAAGCCAAGAGACAACAGTGACAGAGTTTATTAGAAAAAAATACTATAAATTGGACTCCTATCATGCTAAGGAGATGCCCCAACATGAAATGGGTTTACAAATATAACAAAACTTGTGTTTAGTGGATTTAAACCCCATAAAATCATAGTTTTAAAGAGGAGACGTAACCATGGCAACGAGCAATAAAACAATGTTGATTGGCCCCGTCGTAACGACCCATAGCATTCTCGGGAGGACTATAATCTTATTGATACGTTTATAGGATGAACTTACTCATCATCATCATTACTTAAGAGTCTTGCTCTTGTCGGTGGAGTAACCGCCACTTTTCTCTGTCCATTGCCAGCCTCTTGACTTCCTTATATGACTCGACATCAGCTTTATGTTTTATTTGGCTAGAATATGTTAGCCTGGGCCTTCCTCTGCCTCTCTTGCCTTCAATTATACCCTCCAGGATGTTTAGGAAGAAACTGTCGTGCCGTATCAGGTGGCCCACCATCTTGCCTCTCCTATTTCTAATACATCCTAGCAAACATTTTTTCTCATCTACTATCCTTAAAACTTCTTCGTTTGCTCAAAATGTAAACTTTAATCAGCCGCTTTTTAGCTGTTTTTGGTATGCGTGCTTTTAAGAGATGCTTTTTGTTATTAAATGCCCTTTAAATTGAAAAAAAGGCATTTAATGTACTTACTAAGTAAGAAATAATCTTAGGTCCAGGGTAAAAATAACATAATATCTGAGTTCGCTTTTATTGACGTACATAAGGCATTCGGCCATGCCGCAATTTACCTAACAAGATATGAAAAAATTACATAAAAATTCATGACAACTACAGACCTGTAATGGGCTTGTGACCTTAAATTTGTTTACGATGCCATTCGAACTAGTTTTTGTAGATGAACAAATGTTTGTATGGAAGCAACTACATTTAAAGGACATTAATACCCAAAAAATCGAGTTAAAGACGGACCTCGCTGACAGCAGCCGAAACGCTTCATACTGATTGGCTTTAAAGTATGACGTCACACCGTGCAATTTGTACTAACCGTTGCAAGGAAAATGAAGTAAATTGCTGTTTCGGTCGCGAAATACTGTGTTTAGGTCCATAGTTGTTGTACAAATTTGTTTCTATAAAAGCGTAAGGATTCTATTGGTACCTTTAAATTTACTCTTTGACAATAGATAAAAAAACTCTTTTTTCAAAACTTTCAAGGTTCATATCTTTTTATGATTTGAATTATATTTTGTAATTTATACTTTATAACAATCATTTGATGGTTTACTATCCATTTAGCAACACGGCGTTATCAATTTTAACACCACGCAACAAGACTATTGTACTTGACTATTACGGTACGGTGGAACAAATGTATCCCATTAATGCGACACGGTAAGTAACCAACCAATGGCCATTTTTTACCCAAACTTTTACTCGTTAAGTCCCATTAATAGCGATGTCTGCCATAAAACAGTCATTATACTTTCATTAGTGGATTGGCTATCCACATTATGGCATACGCCAACAATGTTTGAGGGTTATTTTCCAAGTTCCGAGTTGCAGACGAATAAAATCCAACTGTAATCCCCACGAGATTAATATTATTTGATCGCGCACAATAAATAACGAGAGAATTCAATGGGAGCCGTATTACAAGTTTTTTGACACAGTTGCGAAGAAACTTTGACCGGATTCAATCTTCGGGGGATTTGCAGGATTAGGCTTTGTTATTCCTAATATATTAATGTATGGCTATCATTCATCACCGGGTGCAATACTTGGTAATAGTTTTGTGGAGCTTTTTTGCCTTTGTTAAGACTCCACTCGTCTTAAAAACAGTACGTTTCTTTAAAATTCACTTTATTTTATCAGTTCAACAGGTAAAACAAAAAATGAATGCTTCAAGTTCGTGTTTGCTGTGTAAATAAAAAAGCAAATCCTCTTTAGGTGTATCTTTAAAATTTAAGAATAAGAATACTTTATTGCACTCATGTCAGGTCTTAAATATCTTACAGTCTATAGTAGGTACAACATGACACCCTGTAAGGGTATTGCAAATCCTTCGTCTCAAAACGTAGGTACACATTACAAATTAAAAATTATAGTACTTAAACTAAGATTTACATGTAGGTAGGTACATAGTTATCAATATCTAGGATAACATTTGCGAAGATTATCTATGGTAACTATTTACATTGAAGAAGTCTTTCAGTGAATAAAAACTGTTTTCTATTAAATATGATTTTAACTTTTGAACAAATTTAGTATATTTGACCTCATCAGCAATTTCTTTAGATAGGCTGTTGTAAATGCGTATTGTTGTCATACGGGGGCTTTTATTTCTCATTTGTAAGTTACTTGTTGGGAGGGCTATTTTATCTCTATGTCTTAGATTTAGGGTGCAAGTGTGACGGTCTTTGGCTTGAGTGTATAAATGTTGATGCTTCCGTACAAATTTACAAGTTTCCAAAATATAGATTATTTATTACCCTCTCGGTAATGTTAAAATGCTTAATCTTTTAAAGTGGGGCTTGCATGCTTAATCAGCACATACAAGGCGATTATCAATATAAAGCATTTTTAGGCTCGCATGACCCAAAGAATTTGACATTTGGTATAAAATACCTGGGCGATCGAGCTTTACTCGGGTGATAAAACGGAGAAAACAAATTTGCCCAGATATGAGACCTAGCTGGATCGTCCGTCAACCCGTAGATATATTACAAATTTTATCGAAATAATAGATAATGTCCTCCTTAAAGTTCAATTTTATATTCTGGTGAAGAAATTCTTGAAATCAGATAGGTAGTTACAAACTTACAAACATTACCTCTTCATAATATTCTAGTTTACTAAGATGGCTCGATATAGTAAGTACAACAGAATGCTAAAATTTTTCCAATACTCTTTCTTTATTTGTTCAAATACCAGTTATCAATATTAAAAATCAATATTCAGCAATAAAATTAATCCAATAATGTAATGCAGTAATGCAGTATGCAAGGGTCACTGACAGACCTCTGATATGACGATTTATGCGTTTCGAACGCATACAGCCAAATAAATTGTACTTATGGGTTATTTGCTGAAACTAATGTACGGGAAACGCCAATAATATTGTTAATTGTATTAAATTTACCCCAGATTTTATGCGGTTTGTCTCGAGTTGATAAATGTTGCGTTTAATTTTTATAGAAATGTAGTAGAAATACAATTTTAAGACCTAAATAAATGTAGAGAATAATTCATAAATCTAAAAAACTATAATATATAATTAAAAAAAACTATAGAACTTAAAAAAAATGACAACAGTAATTGGAAAGTTGCCTATACTTTCTCTTTAGTCAATTTATGAATTTGTCAGGTTCTTTTGTAAGCAAGCGTTATTAATATAATATCTACCTTCATTTGTTACTTAATCGGTGTTATAATGAAATTAAAACTTTCATTTTATTTTATTCTCTACTCAACAGTACCAGGTTGCCTAAGGAAAAGTTTTGTATGTTCATGGTTGCCAGCACTATATTAATTTACTGATTTTAAAATACCTACTTAAGTAGGTATTACTGTTTCTTTTAAGGCTATTGCATAGGTAGGTATATAATATTTATTTCTAACAGACAAATTTTATTGTAAAAGCTGCAAAAAAAATGGTATGACTGTCTACTTTTTGGCAAAGCTAAGCAAAACTTCCAACAGTCAAACATTGAAATGAGTTCCTTACAACAGAGAGCCGTCAAATAATTTGCGCTCGTAATGGCTCCACATTACTCTCAGCATCATTATGAGAAATTGCCAATTTTCACGTGTGTCTCATTTCATGTCGCCATAAGATTGAGTCATAATTCACGGAATACATTTCATTTGCATCATCTAAGCGGAAAATGGTGTCGTATTTTTGTAGAAAAACAAATTTTCATATATTTGAATTAAGCATATGCGTAACGTTTTTGCTTTGAGATAATTTGAAATAATTTTGCTTGACTGAAGATCTTGTATGGTTCCGTGCTGATTGGCTGGAACATTTATATAAAGAAGTTCCTATAAAGTTTCCGAGATAAAATGTTAAGGGAGATATGCACCTTAATCTTTGCACTTATTACATACATGCTACTATTAATTAAAAGACACAGAAATAATCTTTGAATTCTGGAGGTAGAGGAAATGGTCTAGAATCGGACACGGAATTTACCCCTTTTTGTATGGACGGGACGATCAATTTTCTGTCATCCTAACACATTCACTGCCAAGAATCACTGCTCTACGCTCGTATCCGATCGCGTGGCTTTTCCGCTAAGTAGCGGAAAGCGCCTACGGCCTTGGCGCCCGCTAGGCAGGTTCCTGGAAAAGTGTTAAGGTCGCCTACGGAATACTCAAACCATCTACCGTCCAACGCATGTTTCTCTGATTGAATTCCTGTATGATTCCAGTGTTCTTCGAATCTATCGTTTGTTTTATCATTGTAACAAAGCCAGCTATTAGCTTATTTAGCAAGGTAACTAACTAAGTATCTAAAGATCCTTTAGCTCTATTCCTATTAAGCCGCTAAATATAAACCTTACCACTTTAACGTGGCCCCGGCCCCGGCTTATCTTATATTATACGAGCAATATTTGTATATAAACATATATATATATATATAATTATATATATTTGAAATGACGTTTTCGAAAACGGCTCTAAAGATTTCATAATGACGTTTGGAATGTAGGGGTTTGCGGGGGCGAATAAGTATCTATCTATCTAGGTCTCATGTCTGGGAAAAATCGTTTTCTCTGTCGGTCGCCCAGGGACTATGTATACTTGTATTCACGTTCTCGAAAACGGCTGTAACGATATTTAACTTTGGAATATGGAGGTTTCATTCGATTTCACCGTATTTTCTGCCGAGCAGGGCTCGGTCGCCCAGGTACTAACTAATTATGCAAACAAACCTACGCAAGTCAAATAAAGCCTGAAGTTCGTTCATCCCGGCAAATATGAAATGCACCCTCTCCAAGACAAATTATTTCATTTCCCCACCCTAAGGACAGGAATACGTGACTGCAGCTATCATCTGTGGGTATAACTCTAGTGATGTAATGCAGCAATTTATTGTAACGATGGGTGATGATTAGTATCGTCGTTTTAAGTGGGAGCAAGTTATTAGGTCACAAAGAAAACTGTCGTAAATTAGCCGTACACTTGAGGGGTGATTGTTATAGTTTATTAATGTAAAGAGACCGGCATGGGAAATAATGTTTTTTTTAAGATGAAACCGACTTTAAAATTTAAATTATGTAAAACTTCGGATATAAGGGGGGGGGGGGTGGTATTTTTTTTCTACATTTTCATTAACAAATAAAAATTTAACCACTATAGAAAAAAAATTAAAATGGTTTTAGAAAGTGCATTTCAAGGCCTTTCATAAGATACCCCACTTGATCTATTTACTAGACTTTGATTTTTTAACCCCCCTCATATTCGTCATTTAAACAGAAAATAAAAATGTATATTAATTTTTTTTATTTTCTATACACGTGTCTTAACCCTTTTAACAGTTGTTCTAAATTTGAAATTGAAAGCTTGAGTAGTTCCTGAGATATTTAACGTTGTGACAGACGGACGGACGGACAGACGAACAGACGGACAGAGTCGCAGCACCATAAGGGTTACTTTTTTACCTTTTTGGTACGGAACCCTAAAAATGAAATAATTTACATTATTGACTAATACATAGTGTACTTCGGTCCCAAGAAAAGGCACGTGTTAGTTAGGAAAGAGATATTTCCCTTGCCATGTCCCCTCAAACCTTCAAAAATAAATAAAAGTGTCTAACTCATGAAACTAGTTTCAAAATAATATTATCAGATTGTCAGTTTCTAAAATGACACGAAAGTCCTCGGGGAAACCCGGCTGACTGAGGGTTGGCCGTTGTGGCATTATTGTTTAAATAGCCCCATTTTTACACGACTGCCCAACGAAAAGAAGTGTAATGTTTTACATAGTTTTATCTTACATATTGAATCAACTAGTAGACACTTGAATATTTAAGATTGAAATTTGTTTGGTATTGCAAACTTTAATACTTACCCTTAATAATGAACGCCCCTCCATCTCTTTGGCAAATTTAACGTCCATAATATAAATTAACTTGATGCTAGAATTTAAAATGATTATTTTCATCTTCAGCACAGTCAGCCAACTTAGTTGCGTATCCCTGTATAGAAACTTGTGTGCAGAGGCGTAGATGTACCTAAACAACTTTACTTTTAATACGATACACGTAATTGTGTCTTTAAAAACTCATTAAGCTTTCTTAGTTAATATGTTGTTCTTCTCAGACAAAATATACCGTTTCATGGGTTATGGAATTAGTACGATTATTAATTATTACTTTCATCGTTATCCCAATGTCGCTTTATTGACTACCGACACAGAGGTCCATTTGGCTATAACGACACTTGTTATAATATCGAAATAGAGAAAAAATATGTACTTATATAGAATCAGACGCCATTTTACAACAAAGTTGTTTGGATATAAAGGTGTCTTTAGCCGTTTTTCATCGATTATGCACCGCCATCTGTTGCGAAGTTTTACCAAGTATAAAGTGAAGTTCTGCGCGGAACTCACACACCTGATCCCAACTCTAATCTAGTCTATATTCATGAAAGTTCAGTTTCTTTCCATAAATTCAGTAGTAGTAGAGTAACCCAAGATCCAGTAGAATATTCACGCCATTCTAGATGTAAAGTACATTCAAGAGCAATGATAACGGGTACGTTTGTATGGAATTTTGGTTCAAATAATCCGTGGATACCCAAGATGGGGCGGGTTTAGATGGTTTGATAATTGTTTTCTCCAATAATAACGTTAAGGTCTAACGTGAGTCCAATTTCCCACCATCCAAGACTGAGAATTGATGTAACTTTTCATCCTGAAATTGATTTGTTTTTGAAAAACCAGTTTCCTGGCAACCAAAGAGATATATACCTAGTTATTTCGTTCTAATTACTCATGCCTCAAATACCCTGACTGCACTCTATCCAGCTAAATAAGACATCAACATTTACGCGAAACACTTTTCCCACCCTCCACTTTGTCACCGTCAACGTGAAAAAGTTCAGGGAAATTGACCCGGGTTCAAGCGACGCCATAATTAGAACCGTCTAATGTCCCGGAAAAACAATTTCATAAAACATCTCATTTCGTCCGAGCCGCGGGAGCCGAATAAAAAGAAATAAGACACTAAATAAACGTCTACTTATACGGATGGCTACACCTTCATTTAGGGTCCACCATGAAAAATGTATGCTGATGTCCTCCGAGCGACAACATTCCGCTTTGCGTGAAAGAACAATTCGCTTAGACCTTGGCAAATTAAAATGGCTACAGCCCCGATATTCTGTAACTTGTTTTAAGCTCGCCTCAACGCTCACCCACAAGTATATCTTGACGCCACGATTCGTAGTAACTAAGTGAAGGTAGAGGTTTAGTATCGTTAGGCGTGACGGGTGGAGTGACGCGCACGAGCGCGTCAAGAATAACAGCTCTGGGCCCATGCCATACCATTCGGAGTCCTCACCACATAACCCAACGAAACGGAAATACCCCCTAATACGATGCGATAGGGACTATAAAGGGTTTCTCGATAAAATTGTTTAAATTTGGATATCCTTTATAGCAACTTCGTGTCACAGAAACCGTTTGTGGAAAATCGCTTGACGCGTGCTTGCAAAATTACCAATGGTCTGGTGAATACGATAGGTTTCCACAGATTTAATTTATTTATAGCTCTTGGACAGTAGAATTTAGAACTGTAGATATCTAATCAAAAGTAAGCGCTTCCTTGTTATTAAATCTTCACTTATGGTTTGATAATGTTCAGGCATGCTTCTCCCTGAATCTACAGCAAATGATGCCACGGTGTTTCTACCATCGTCCTTTTATTTTTTATTCTCAATGGTTTTATTCCGGACTAGAATGGATAAAAAGTGTTGCCCGCTAATACTTTTTTAGTCTTAATTTGCTTCGAAAAACGTTAGACAAGATACCACTGCTCTCAAATTAAGACGGTAGTAAAAATACAGTAAAATACGGAGAACCGTTGAAGCAAAAGAGGAAGCCTGGAAGACGTCTAAAGCAATCAAATCTACTATGTTGCAAAATTAGTCTAAAACGTCCGATCCAAATTACGACAACTTTGAAACGGCTACAGGAAACGGACTGTTTTTAATTATGCTTCCAATATTAAGATTAATGATGTCAAATTGAATTGAAATAATTAGGTTTGTTCTAATGGCCGTCCTTTGAAGTTCGGGAACAGGAAATATGGGTACTTATATTTCGAAATTATAAGTAGGCATCACGAGAGAGTGGACATAATATTGATACCATAGTGATAGTGACATATCAAAGGAGACGAAAGAAGATAATATGCTAGAAAAGGGGTACCCTACGTTAGAAAAAAGTATGTACGTAGTACGTATCTGATGCACAAAATAATTTCAGTAGGTAAATGTGTGAAGTGGAGTCCAGAACTGAATCATTAAACCTGTTTCACACATTTCCTGACGCTGTAAAGCACCTACCTAATTAACCGTTTCACAAATCCCGTTCTCTACAGGGAAACTTTTTTCCACGTGCGTTCGTTCACCCTAATTTCGTGCAACTAACCCCCATAGGACACAACATAAACACACGTACGTATATTTAGTACCTACTGGATAGAAATAACGACTACGCGTTATCTGCGGAAACTTATTAAGATAAGCCGTCACGAAAAGGGCTATTTGTCTTATTGGGTAAATTACCTACACAAGCGATACGTGTGATAGACAGCCCTAGATTGTGGGGTAATCCCGTGAAAGGATATTAACTGATGTTTGTGATTACCAATTCATGTTGCTGTCCAATCTGTTTAATGGAATTTATTTAATAGGTGCCGCGCGCGTCGGTCGCTAGCTGAAATAAATAAATCACTATAAAATAACTACTAGTTTGCTCAGTATGGATCGCAGCGCAGGTTTAGGTCACTTTGCAAGAATACTATTGTCTCTTTTTGTAAGATCTAACAATGTAAAAGAGCCCTTGAGGTCAATGATATATTTTTTTCTTGTGCCTGTAATATTAACTGGTTAATGCGTTGAAATAAAACCATTTTATGGACTTTGCTCAATACCGTAAATGGGGTGAGTTGGGTCAAAATAGACAGACATTGCCGGAGCCAGAACATTTTTTATGTATATATATAACTCAACGTGCCAATATTACATTAAATATGTTCCGGCTGTATGAATTTTAGCTATTTAATGAATATCTGTCGTTTAATTTCATAATTTTAACGATAAGCACAAAAATAGTGGAAAATCCCACCTCACCCCGTAGAATGGGGTGGGCCGGCAAAATGTATGGGGAAAAACCTTCGGATTGTGAATTTTGGATTAGCTTGTCTCGATCCGCGTTCCGTCCCACGCTCTGCTAATATTTATTGGTGCTCTTCCGCATGAACGCTACACGCAATCCTGGTACCACTCCGGGCCACATATCTCTCACCGCTCACTTCTAGAGACTTCACTTTTTTTATCTTATAATTTGGCTACTCCGTGTTAATAGATAAGAAAATATGTCTAAAAAATACTTTAAGAGTAACCTGAGCCAGAAAATCAAAGTAGCAACTAAAAATATTCGCGTCCCTACTGCCCCCTCAATCCCTACTCACCCCATTTTACGGTACTCTTGTATACAGGGTGTTCTCGGGAATTTCCGTTAACATCGGCATATTGCAGAGTACATTCACAGAAACAAATTAGCGTATTTATTTGTACAAATTCATTTAATGTAGCATTAACGGTTATTGTCTTATTGTACAAGGGCCTTAAAACACATGAAATAAAAAATATGTATGTAAAAAATATGTAAGTAATATAGAACGAACTCACTTTGTGAACCTTCTTGTAGTGTATAGGATCCTTATAAAATTTAAAATGCTGTTATGAAGTCACAGTTAAGAGCTATTTACAACGGTTAAATCTGCAAAACTGATACAATTAAACATTGAATATCTTGTTAACAGTAAGAGTTAAGACACTACTGCTACTGTCTTGGAGAAATTAACTTTATTTGATCTAAACTATGCCCCCTTGCAATTAACGGAAATTGTCATGAACACGTTGTATATATCAAATGCAAGAATGTTGACTTTTTAATAAACAGTGCCATGACGTACTGCAACGAAACCAGTTTAATTGTGGGTTAGAAATTAAAATGTACGCTAAAGCGACGCAAACTCGCGTGGCTAACATTGAAATATGCATCTGTCAGGGCTAGCGAGGACAAATTGCAAGTGACATTTAGCCATGCTCGGTAGGTACTGTTCAACTGTGCAATGGGGGTCCATCGGTCTAAACGTCCCGCTTGGATATCAAATTGACAGAGTCTATTTCGCAGCAAACGTTTCGTATGCTTTGGCAAAATGGCGGGTCTGTGATACTGCGAAATTCAATTTCTGTCACGTCTATTGATTAATTAATCAGTTAATGTGTCTAGCCGATATGACAGCCAGATCATAATAAGGTAAAATCATTGTTCAATTCCTCAAAATGTCCAAACCACGACCCACAGTACGGTTATGTATAGTTAAGCCCCTGCTAGACGGTCGCCAACACGCGCCTCCAACCGAGCGATCTTGGTTGGCACCGACCACTGTAGGCAGTATGAAATTTAGCTCCAAACAACTGTCTACTCGGTCGGTGCGGACCAAAGTCGCCCGGTTGGAGGGGCGTGTTGGCAACCGTTTAGCAGGGGCTTTAGTTGTCGCTCGCGCTCGTTTTAACGCACTCGTCTATTAGCCTCGTATTAAACGCCCGGGACTCGACACCAGAAAATATACCATGGTCTTTTTCTAATTAAAAGAGACACAGGAGTGGACTTCTCTGCTAGCGCTAGCTTCCCAGACGCAGAGTTCACGCAGTAAATATCAATTTGATACCAACCAATAAGTTGAGCCTGACAGATCTCTTGATCGGTGGACCCGCTACCTGTCTGATTGCATTTGGCTGGCTAAAAGCGTCTGTGTCTGGTTAAACTAGTGCGCTTGCTACGCTAGAGGGGAAATTTGACACAAGAGTTGCGTTTTTTTCCGAAATTTTGCACGTCCACTTGTTTGAAATGTGTTTTGCGTCATATTTGCTAATATCCCAATACTTTGGAGATGGAACTTTTATATTTGACCGGATGCTTGGCTGGTGGTTGAATACGAAACGGTAGATATTACGGATTTGAGCTTCGACGCATAAAGTGTCTGCTAGACGGTCGCCAACACGCCCCTCCGACCGAGCGACCTTGGTCCGCACCGACCGTGTAGACAGGACCTTTAGCGTGGGATTGAAGTGAGTCGCGTTTACTATCGACGCTACCGCCTATCGTCAAGATTTAGTATGTAAAGTCTATACACCGCCCCTGGTGGTCACTCATAGAACTAAAAATCTAAACTGTAACGTGAGTCACTTATACATTACTTAATTCGCGATCGACTTCACGTTCGTTCGTATAGTTTAATTGATTTTCCAATATTCAACCTTATGTCACTAGCATTTATCGTTTTAATTTAAATGTTTGTCGGTTATGACATTACAGAATACGCGCATCGCGACGTCGACAGTGTCGACTGTCGATACAATATGGCGGCGCGGGGGCCATTTATTTGCATTTTTAAATACAAAATACGCGATAATCCGAATTTTGCGGATATATGTTGTCAATTCAAAACCCTTATTTTTATAAGTTCTTTAATTTGAGATAAATTTCGATCGGATCTACGGTAACTCTTGACGGAATAATACGATATCACGGGCCATTTTGCAAGTGAAATAGTAAACTACAGTCGCGACGGTATTCTTCGATTCGAAATGTCTCACACTGCCGATTGGTAGTACGAATCGAACGATAAATTACGCATCGAAAACTAAACGCAAAGTGCCTAACGTTTTGCAGTTGGTTTTGTAGTCCAACGGCAGTGTGAGTTACAAGTTTGACGGGTCGAATCGAAGAATACCGAAGCGAGATCGAAATCTATTCGAAGCGCGTTAATTCGATCTCGTAAGTAGTTACGTAACGTAAGGTTACGATTGTATCTCGCGATAAGGGTACAGTTGTTTGCAGCAACATTTCATACTACAGCGGTCGGTGCCGACCAAGTTCGCTCGGTCGGAGGGGCGTGTTGGCGACCGTCTAGCAGGGGTTTTAGCTTTTGTGTCAATTGACTTGTGATTTGACACAAACGCGCTTCAATGACGCGCTTGATAAACACAGTCTGCATAGGCCCTAATAATTTTAGGGTATTTCTATTTCCCTCATCTATTAATCATCAACAGAGGATTTTCGCTATATAGCGGTAAAACAAGGGCTACGGCGTAGCGCTCATATTTGTGAAAAAGCTACTGCTGAAAGGCCACACGCTATTTACGATTACCTACCAATAAATGGCATTAGAAAATCAATAGGGTTAAAATGTTCCTGTAACAACACAAATTAATCGCTGTAGATAAACTAGGTATAAACGTAAAAAGTAGATACCAAGTAAACTATATAGTAGGTACTAGGTAAGTAGTAGGTAGTAGCTACCTAGTCTGTTTCTACCTACAGTAAACTAACGAACGCTTCCTAGCTAAATAAATTACGCAAACAATTAAATATCTGCAATAATGCTGCTATGGGGTGCGACAATTTGTCTGGACCGGTTGTTGGGGTAACTTCTCCCTGTAGTTCGATAATATTATACGGCGTGCTCTGAAAGTAAAACGTTTAATTTGTAATTTTATTTTTTACTGTTCACTTTCTTTGGTGAATATTTTTTATTGGATCTTGTTAGGTATCGTTTTTAGGGTTCCGTACTCAAAGAGTAAAACGGAACCCTATTACTAAGACTCCGCTGTCCGTCCGTCCGTCCGTCCGTCTGTCACCAGGCTGTATCTCACTGATACCGTGATAGTTCCCGCTGAAATTTTCACAGATGATGTAGGTATCTCTGTTGCCGCTATAACAACAAATACTAAAAACACAGAATAAAATAGTTTTTTATAGATAATGGTACGGAACCCTTCGTGTGCGAGTCCGACTCGCACTTGGTCGGTTTTTGTTTTGCTTTGTTGTTAACTGGTCATTATAGTTTTATCTCCGCTTCAAATCAAAATTGCTTCAAGGAGTATTATTTATTATTATTATTTATTTATTTATTTCATAAACAGAGTATATGTCTGGAAACCGATCTAATCCCAATAAGGTCTAGTTTTTCTCTGTGGCGGCAAACAAGCTTACGGCCTGCCTGATGTTAAGCTGGTACCGTCACCTATATGGACACTTGTGACTCCAGAATAATCAGAAGCGCGTTGCCGACCCTTTATTCACTTGAGGATTCACTGTGTTGCCAGATAGAGACACGCAGGTCGCAGGTCCCTCACTCCCAACACAGCGCATCCTAGGGAGCTCTGGCGACCTTACTTACCACCAGGAACACAACACCACATACTTCATAGCATGCAATAATATAGCAACAGTACAAAGCAGTGGTGCTATTAGGCTGCGGTCTTCTGTAAGGTGGAGGTACCTCCCCAGTTGGGCTGCTCCACATACGAGCGAAATGACATTCCGCTGTGCCCTACCTCTCTTAAAAGGGTTGGAAGGTCAGATGGCAGTCGCTTTCGTAAAACTAGTACCTATGCCAAATCTTGGGATTAGGTGTCAAAGCGGACCCTGGGCTCCTTTAGGGGCACAACCGGGAATAACGCTAGGAGGATGATGAATAAACAGAGTAGGTATAAGACATTGATAAATAACAGACAAAGTTAGTACAGAGTTAATTATTATATAAACTTAATAATTAACTGGGTCTCACAAAACTGTCGAAACAGTTTGTCTGTGTGAACATAGACATCACAGTACAGAGTTAACTAATTTGTAAATAGATTTAGGTTAAATACATGTTACATAGAATGCATACAGTTATGCCTTACGGGAATGCGTGCTTAAAAAAACCAATTTTTTTTTACTTTGGCCTATCAACTAAGTCACTGTTCTGAATAGTAAAGATGTGTCATTTATGTAAGTTTACTTGGTTTAATTTATGACAAATTGTTTGAATATTATCATCGCTGAATTCTTCTTTGAATTGATGGTACGAGTATAATAAATATTTTTCTCTTTATGATTGACTGGCAGAGAATACCATATGACATTAAGTACATCGTTTGTAACTTTCTGTGTTTTTTTTATAATTAAGTTCAAATAAATATCACTTACAATTGTACATAAAAAATAGGTACCTAGCATACAAGTATAAATAATCTAAGTAATTTATTATCGGTGGTCTAACGCAAACAGAAACATCAACCTGTACAGCGGTCGTTCTGTAGCACATGCAATGCGTAGTTAATGTAATTATGAGGCCGAAGCGTAAACGGTTCGGACTTGTTACCATTAAGAATTGTCTTTTAGCCAGGCGTCGTAAACCATTTTCACATTAAAACAAATAAGTAAATAGGTGTTTTTTGGTTAAACCAAGAGGCTGAGAGCAGCCTTAACATATCACACTTAAATAAGGTTATGAGAAACTACCTGTTGCCCACGACTTCGTCCGTGTAGGTCTTATTATCGTCTTAGAAAATGATTTCTCTCAATACAAACTTTGAACCCACTTTTAGGGGATAAATTAGAAAAAACGTTGATGTTCATTTAAAAACCAAAGTTAAAAATCTCATACTTTAAAAATATCTTGAAATACACAAACTTTGAACCCCATTTTAACACTCTTAGAGGATGAATTTGGAAAAACTCTGAAATTAGTTTTGTAGTCTTTAACGTACAGAATAAGGCCGAAGTTACAAATCGCTTACTTCTAATTTTCTTGCGCTCCATTTAAAATTTGAACCCCTTTTAAATTCCCTTAGGGGTTGAATTTTTTTAATCGCTGAAAGCACTTTTTTCGTATTGTAGTAAGTAATGTTACTACTAACTTTTAAGTCTCTAGCTCAAAAAAAGTGTTGCCCATGCAAAGCTTGCTCCCCTTTTTAACCCTTTTAGGGGCGGAATTTTCTAAAACGCTTTATTTACTTTTTTTGTATTTTAATAAGTAATCTTTCTACAAAGTTTCAAGTCTCTAACTCAAAAACATAAACTTTCCCTCATAAAAACTTTGCACCCCTTTTTATCCCCCTTACGCATGGTTTTTTCCAAAACGCTAAAGGTACTTTTTTATATTTTTATAAGTAATCTTTCTACAAAGTTTCAAGTGTCTAGCTCAGAAAAAGTGTTCCCCATACAAACCTTGCACCCTATTTTACCCCCTTAAGGGCGGAATTTTTCAAAACGCTGAAATTGCTTTATTTGTATTTTAATAACTAATCTTTCTACAAACTTTTAAGACTCTAGCTAAAAAAAAAGGTTCTCCCATACAAACTTTGCACCCCTATTTTACCCCCTTAGGGGTGGAATTTTCTTAAATCCACTCTTATCCCTAGCCCACATCATAAAAGTAACCTACTGTGCAAAAATTAACTCTCTAAGATTAGTAGTTTCAGCTGTGCGTTGATGAGTGAGTTAGTGAGTGAGTAAGTCAGTCAGGACATAGGCATTTATATGTATAGATGATGCGTCTGCCAAATTTAAATACAATAGGCAGTGTGAAAGCATAGCTAGTGAGAATAAAATGATTACACTTTTATTTAACCTGTGACGTTCTTGATTACATTAAATACTTTAAATCGGTAGGTATTTTTTACATTAACCCAGACGCGGAGTTAAAAACGTAATTAAAAATAAATCCGTATTTTTGAACCAATGGTTTGCAATGGACGTTGCAAATTGGAGGCAAATGCTTGTATTCATTGGAAAAGTTAATGAAACTCGCCCTTCAATTTATTCGTCCCCACTTGGTATAGTCGTATACCTTAGTTAGTACATATATGGAGAACCCTGATGATCAATGGTCTTGCGAGTATGACCTTAAAATAGTAATAAAGTTTATATTACCGGTTTAAATATTGTTTTGAGTTTTTAGAAATATAATTATTTGTTTGTTAGTCTTTAATGTTGTTAGTAGGTATTTTTACTATGGGTGTACTCGGGTGTTCCCTTGTCTCGCAGACTGAAATTTCAAAGAATTTCGTTTCGCAGAAAATGTTTCATATGATATTTGGTCCTTATATTTTTATTTTGAATATCAACGACTTGAATGAAACATTCAAGCAAAACATTTCATTGTTTTTTTTAACAAACTTATCGAATAGTAGTTTTTTTTACGAATATTCGTTTGTTCGGTGTATTTTTTCACGGTATTTTATTTCAACGAAGCGAGGAGGAGTGTTAGGAAAAACTGCCCTTAGCAAGAAAGCCGAGCGAGCGAAGCGAGCCTGCCGCGGCTGCGGGCAGCGAAGTGCCAGAACCGAATATTTTGTTACTAATGCACAGGATACATTATCAGTACAGTGTATGGGGATGATGACTAAGATATTTTTAAGATGCCATTCGTACCAGTTTTTGGAGAGAAACAAATATTTGTATGGGAGCAACTACAATTAAAGAACAAAAATTTGAGACAAAAATTGACCTCGCAGGCGGCAGCCATAAACGCTTCATACTAATTGAGACACATATTAATGAAATTTGGCATAATAGTTGTATTTTTTAAGTCGTTACATAAGTGAAATCAATTAAAAAGTAACAAGTGGTAGTTGAAGAACTTGCGAGCATTCAAATATTTTTGGTACGTGACGTTATATTGCGGTTGCTTTGTTTACAATAAACCAGTTCGGTAGTCCATTGTTATTTTTCCTATTTTCGAATAGAGAACGTTCAACGGCAGGAAAATATTTGGATGGGACGAATTTCATTCACAATAAAAGTAAACAACAACTAAATAATTCCTTTTCATGTGAAACCATGCGGAAATTATAAGTGAATACCTATTTTCGTATAGAGTACCTAGAAGCAAGCTAGGTAACACTTATAGCCTATGAGCTGGATATTCACCTAGGTGTGTGTCTCGGCGCGAAATAGATGCATCCAAATAGATGGTGTTTATATTTTCACTACTATCACGTGCGCGCCACGTATTCGTCACTCGCTCGTGGCCGTGGTTATTGTTTATAAGCCCCGGCCCCGACGCAAAAAAAAAGTTTGTCATGTCTATGTGTCTGTGTGCCTGTCTTTGGCATCGTAGCTCCTAAACGAATGGATCGATTTCAATGCGGTTTTTTAACCCGAAAGCTGAAGTGATCGAGATGGTTCTTAGCTAGGTTTCAACAAAATAGTTTCAGCTGTTTTTAGAAATTGAACTTTAAAATAAAAATATTGGGGGGTTTTTTAACTTTTCTAAGTTGTAATTATATAATACACTACACTCGCGAACAAAAAAATCGACTCACGCCACATTTTTTGGTTTAGGGAAAATTTTTCGCAACTGGGAAATGTTACAGGAAAAATGAGTATACCACGTTGTTATAAATTTATTCAGCTTAAAAAAACGCAACAATCATGAAAATCAGACGCATAACTTTCAGGATATGCTCGTTTGAACGGGAATTGAAATTTAACCGCCTTGAACTACCCACGAGTTGAGCGCCTTCAGGATGCATAAAACAGGTGTAAACCTGTTTTTCTTATCAGTCGCTTATCACAAGTTGACCTGTGCACATCTCTCGCAATTGGACCACTGAAACCACCTGGAAAAAATGGACACCACCGAAATGAAGCCGCCCAAGTCGTCGCCCTGCTGAATCAAGGACTTTCTCAGCGTTCAGTTGCCGAACAGCTGAATTTAAGTCAGTCTGCTGTCTCCAGGGTTTATCGTCGATTTGCTGAGACTGGAACCCTAACTCGGAGACCGGGATCCGGCCGTCGAAGATGCACATCCGAGAGAGAGGACCATTTCATCGTGACGACCAGTCTTCGGAATCGCCACCTGACCGGCGTTGACGTCCAGCAGCAGCTGATGCGGACCAGTGAGGAGCCCGTGAGCTCTTGTACAGTTCGCCGAAGACGTAAGCAAGCAAACCTCACCCCAAGAAGGCCAGCTACGGGGCCCAAATTGACGCAGAGACATCGGGACCTACGCAAGGATTTCGTAGCACGCTACGAAAATTGGAGCTACGAGCAATGGAGCCGGGTACTCTTCACTGATGAGTGCAGAGTTTGTCTCCATGGCAGCGACAGAAGAGGACGGGTGTACCGAAGACCTGAAGAGCGGTTTGCACAATGCTGCTTCTCAGAAACAGTCGCCTACGGCGGCGGCTCCGTCATGATGTGGGCGGGCATTTCAATGGAGGCGAGGACTGAGCTGGTTTTCATCCCTGGTGGCGGCCGAGGAGGTGGATTGACCGCGGATAGGTACATCACTGACATCCTGCAGGACCATGTTGTCCCATACGCAGGTTTTTTTGACGAGGGGTTTCATTTGATGCAAGATAACGCCCCTTGTCACACCGCTGGAGTGACCAAAGCGTACCTGGCGGCGGTCGGCATCCCCACTCTTACCTGGCCACCGCTGAGTCCGGACTTGAATCCCATCGAGCACATGTGGGATTACCTGAAGAGGAAGGTTCGAGCGCGGGATCCAGCCCCGGAGACGATTTTGGCCCTTCAAGCTGCTTTGGTCGAGGAATGGGACGTTTGCCCGCAGGACACCATCAGAAAGCTGATAAGGTCCATGAGGAACCGTATCGAGTGTGTAAGAAACGCCTATGGTGGCAATACGCGGTATTAAAATGAAAAATAAACGGTTTTTCCTCCATAACATTTGTTTTCTTTCAATGTTGTGGTTATGAAATTAACCAGTTTTCCCCCACTTTGTGAAAAATCACGTTTTTTTTCAGAACCTGAAAAAATGTTGACTTGAATTTGATATTTTCTAAAAGCTTACATTTTCAGCTTTCAGAAAATGCTAATATGCTACGAATACCTATATTAGTTTCAGAGATATTGCACATTGAAATCCAAAAAAATGTTTTGTCGATTTTTTTGCTCGCGAGTGTAGTGCGGCATTTGTCTCTACGACGATTGGATGCGTTAAGATGCGTCCAATCCAAATGGATGGGGGGATGTTCTTTATATGAATGTTGTTATTCACGAGCGTTCCAACAATCCGAATGGAAGATAATTAGAGTAAGTAATGTTACCTAAGTAGGTACATCGTAATAAACATTTCACATTCGAAAAAAATTATATAACTTGTATGCTATTTTTAGTTGACTTACAGGAAAAACTCGAGACGCAAACTCGCGATACAATTACCAGCACAAGAGAATTGCATACAAATTAAAGTAGGATAACAATTTACTACATAGTACTTAGTTCAATAGTTTTATTACGACCTAGGGCAACAAAATAAAGGTCACCGTCGCCTCTAAGACGCGCCGTATTCTTAACTACTAAGTACGTAATAGCCTACGATCTTCCTGCAGTAGGCAATTACTTACAGCAATAGCCCAATTAATATGGCGGCTAAACTCTATCGGCAATGCAGTTGTGTAATGATCAGTTTAATTGTAACCCAAGAGAAAAGTATTTGGTAATTGGATTAAGTATTGTCAGACTGTTTTTTGTAATGACGTACTTTTGTGTAATGCGTAATTCTCTTCTAGTTTCGAGATTTCACAGGTATTATGAATTCCTGGTGATAGAATTATGACTATACAGAACATAATCATTGTGTTTTGTACTACACAGTCGGTCTTGATTCACTTAAAAAAAAGTAAAATAAAGCGTTTGAATTTTACTCTTGTAGTTGTAATGTAGTAGATATTTGTCCAGTGCAATGGCCAACAAAGAAGAAATTCAATCTTATCAGCAGGACATGGTTGAACGTTTAGATTTGACTCTTCGAGCAGTCTTCGACTGGGGCGATGCTAATCTAGTCAAGTTCAACGCAACCAAGACACAGGCGTGTTTGTTTTCCACTAAACGGAGTCCGTTCAACTTGACTCTAACTTTCCGGAGCGTATCCATACCAATTTCTGACCATCTGCAGCTCCTCGGCATGGACATCAAGTCCAATATGAACTTTGGGCTCTACATTTAATCCTTGGCGCAAACCGCGGCAAAAAAACTTGGCATCCTCTCTTAAGTAAGGCGGTAGGTACTTCACACCCAGGCAGCTTCTTCAGCTTTACCAAGTACAGGTCCGATCATGTATGGAGTACTATTGCCACCTTTGGGACGGATTCGCTAAATATCAGCTAGCCGCCTTGGATTCGATTGATGGGCGTGCCATCAGGAAGCTCATTGGTGATTTAAATTTAACTGGGGCTAAAATGCAAAGATTAGAACACCGTAGAAAAGTTGCCTGCTTGTCGTGTTTATGTTCTACAGGATACATTTCGGAGATGTCCGCTTGGATTACACGAATTAATCCCGCCCTCAACATTTCGCCATCGTGGGACTAGACGCTAGGTCGTGGGTTCCACCCTTATGTTGTTGATTTACGCACGAAGTTTTCTCGCGAGGACAACTAAAGAGTGGAATTCACTTCAGGCAAACCTTTTCCCAGCTACGTATAACTTCGATCTTTTCAAGACGAGATTGAATTGGCACTATCTAGGTATGCATGTAACACCCTCGATCTCATCATCACTTACCATCAGGTGAGAGAGTGGTCAAATGCGTATGTATAAGTAATAAACATAAAAAAAAACTCTAGTAGACTATCTACAGCTATAACATTTCGATGAAATATTTATTCCCCAAACTGCAGCTGCACAGGATTTGCATCTTTAGTTGACAGTTGGCTGAGATCAAAAGAAATCGCTCTATTTGGCATGTCGTCCTCGACGACGGTTAAATCCGCGTGCATTGGTTTAGACATTTGACAGATACAACTACTCAGTAGTCTGCGCTTTCGACTGTCTGTTTAACATTGGAGTTTTGCTTGAAGTATTAACATATTTTACTAGCTACCTTTTTACAATGTACTTTCATAATTACATTCTTACACATTTTTACACGTTTATTAGGTACAATAGTACCTACTTAGTGTAGGTCATTTATGATTTTTGCAGGTAAAATCGATATAGCTTTCCGGGTAGAAATACATTTATGGCAATAATTGCAATCAGAAAAAAAACTTTTTCTTTGAACAAGTAATATTCTAGCCCCCCAATGCGACACGTGTGTTAAAATGATTACGGACAATTGAAATTCAATATATTATTTCTGATTGAATTTGGGAACTTTATGATCCTGCCCTTACATTTGTAGCAAGGGTTGGACAGGACTAAATATACCATTACAAACACCTGCACCATGCAAAATGTTTATGCAATTTCTGATGATCCGATAGATAGGTAAGGATTACTGAGGACACAGCATATAACATTTTATTAACTCTTGTAGACTACTTAAGTATATGTTCTCGATGCTAGCTTAAAATGGGCGGTCAAGCAATGAGCCTTTTCTCTAACATGCAATGAAACATTAACGTTATGGTCCTTATAAAAGGAAGGCTGCGAAGTATCACGTGTCGGGTTCGGCGAGACGAGAATTTCATGCAAAATGAACAGCCTGCAAAGTGACCTTCTTTTGTTGCAATAGCAATTTGTGACACAACATCATCGCTTTCACCTATTTAAAGAAAATTTTGTGTTTTTATACTTTTTAAATGCATGTTTGAGAAAAGCACTATACATACCTCGACGTGAACAGGGATTGTCGGCCTCGTATTACTATCCGGCCGTTACGCCCAGCCGTCTATATCTACTTGGCATGCAATCCCTATTTTCCCGACTGCTGCAGTACTCGTAATGAAGTATTAATGCCATTAGTCTACGAGGTATAAATAGCCCGGGTCTATTCTGATTCCACTACTGAGTTTTGAGCGATCCGCAGATTAGCTTGTCACTTAATGGACTAACATTGTCCAGGGCGGGTCTAGCACATTAGAAAACGTGGCAGCTGGCACAAAATTCAGAACCGTTCCAGTGCCAAAATATACATTTGATGCTAATTAACTATGGACATACTTATGGAATAATATTATTAACTTGTCTACAGTGTGGCCATAACGGCCCGCATTTATATTAGACAAAAGTCAAAAACAAATACCTAAAGTACCTACTATAATTTATGGTTGCGTTTTTCCTCAATATTCCAGTACGCCATTTTCTGACAAGCGTCTAGTACTCTAGATATTAGATTAAACAAATTCGTTGATATATTTTTGAAACGAATCCATTTCAACTTGCTACAAAGCTCAATTTATTATTGTACATATTTAAGCCTACCATATTGTAGTCTAGGGAGATTGAAAAATAAAATGGGAGTCGGTTTGACTAACCAACTCAACAAAGAGAAGAAAAAACACAAACAAATGAATTCTGTTTACTGTGGCCAAGCCCTGGTCTCATCTCATGGCCTCAGGGCTTATACAGCACGTGCCGTATTGTAATATATAAACCCGTATGCTGGGTTTATTATCGTTTTAAACCTTTCAAAGTTATTTGTCAAGTTGGCTAACTGTTCTTTTCGTGTAATATTCTGTCAGGAAGGAACCCCTGTTGTATTGGATAGCTTATCTGTGGACTCCAGTGTTGCCAGAGTTCGCGCCCGCTGACCAGCGACAAGGAGAAAAAAGGAATATCGCGTTGAACATTTACGAATCAATGATTAGATGTTTTGTTCGTCACGGGTTTCCATTTCATAATTCATAATCCACATAATTTATTGCATTTCTACTGTAGCGGATGACTAGATGTTTTCTTGTTTACAAATCAACACGACAGATTGTTGCAACAAGTTGGCGCGTCTACTTGAACTTCGGGGACCGGGTTTGAGAGAGCTGGCAATGTCGAAGTGTCAGATAGCGCACTTCCTATTTTATTTTGGTGTGCCGGAACACGTTTTCTGGGCGATTGCAGTATTTTCCTCGTAAGTATTGTTTAGAAGCCGTGTTAACTTCTTGGAAAAGCAGTAATTGCATAGACATGTTGTCAATTTTCAGTTTGCCGGTGTAATCAAGCCTTACAGGCAAGTTGAGGCCGTGGTGCTCTCCCACGCGACTTGACCTGGCTGAATACCACCGTGTTGCGGTTAAATCGGCGAGCCACGGGAAGCAAGGCCAGGGCCATTGGTGGCGGAGTTGACATTTGTCAATACCCATCGACGTGGGACAATTTTCCTCCGACAGGTTAGTTTTGTACTGTACCATGGACCGTTTTATTCCCTTGATTATTGATTGCCGGCCCACAGACTACTCTTGAGCCCCGGCCCGCTATCTAGCCCCGTGCCCGCCCAGTTTGTACTTGCTATTCTTGGCTAACCGTCTCATCGCTTGATGGAAATTCCAGGAGGTGTTTGGTAGGGGCCTGATCGTGCCCGAAGCCACCCGCGCCAGCCGAGCCAGTACTCCCGTTGTCGGGAACGCTCCGTAGCACCGCCTGCGATGGAGATGCAGCTAAGCTCATAGCCTATTATTTTAACATTACCAAATGGTTCTAGCGCAATCGACCAAAGCGTCATCAAAATCCTACCCTTAACATTTGTTTTTATACCTAGTTAGCTTTTAGTGAGGACCTAGAACGAAATAAAAGCTTTGGGTTACCTTCAGACCTTCTTTCATTTGCCCTAGCACAAAGGAAACTAATTACATGGCGCCCCGAACAGGTTGATGACGCTTAAACTCATTTCCCTCCTTACAACTCCATTTACTGTGAAGGTCTGAGTCTGGTCGCTTGCGCTATACCTAAGTATCTGAATGCAGACTTTCCGCCATAATAGTGTTAATGTCACACTTTAGTACATTGAATAGTTTGGACATTGACCTACATTACTTATAGTTACTTACCTACAACATACGGTCAATTATAGCACTTGGTTTGGCAAGTGATTACCTAAGTACTACCTATAGTTAAGCTTTATAAATTACAAATAACCTTTTAACAGTATTCATAAAAGAAATTACTACTATAAGCATTGTTTACCATTGTGTTGAACTGGCAAAGAGTAAAATATTGCATACCATAATCCACATCCTTTGGATTTTTTATATTTTTACATTTTTACATTTATGTTTTACACAAAATATTTACTTTGTTGTTATTTGAACTCAGTGACCCCTGTGACTGTGAACACAGGACTATAGGAATTACTGTGAGTTTAATATACAGGACAGTTGTTACACATCCAGTAGTATTGTTTAAATATTTAATATACCTACAATTGCCTTAAGCGCTAACGACGATGTATTAATAAACTCAGTGACTAACTAGGAGACCATAATACAATTGCAATTGCTGCAGTGTCATAGTAACACGAAATACAAACGCTTTTATGTGATTGGTCGATCGCGCTTTAATCATAAGCATCGATTAGCTCTTAAAGGACATTGAACCCGGTGGCTTAGAGCTCATACTTACTGTCCTACTCTTACTGAACATTTAGACTTCTGCCACACAGGCATAGTGTGCTCGGGCTGATTAGTGGTAATTACCGGGCTGATATTTTTATCGAAATATTACAACGATTAAACATACGTGTACGTGACAATGTCGTCAACAACCGGATTAGAGGAGCGCCCAATAGCCTTCAATCTCCTTAAGAAGGATGAGCTCCAGTACGAGGTCAGGGTGCGCCAGGCGGCGCCACTACCTACAGTGATGGAACTTAGGAGCCAGCTGCGGAAGCTGAACCAGGACATACCTACAGATGAGGTCGCGGACTACGAGGGAGATGTCGCCGCCGAGCTGGGCATAATCTCGTCAAAAATGGACGACCTGCGCAAGCTGCTGCAAGGGTCAACACAACCTCGCACCTCGTTAAAGGTACTCAATCGTGTTCAAGCTGCTGCACACCACCTGTATCACCGACTGACTCGACTCTCACCTTCAGGGTCGGAGATGAGCAGCCACAGCGAGCTCAGCGACCAGCTAGATGGGGTACTGGTGCGGTTAGATACAATATTGCTCACATTTACAAGTTCGTTGACAAAGAAGCAAGACACTACCGTCGCTGCACCTACCTGCGCAGCGCCACATAACAATAATGCAGTGCAAAAATTGAACTTAAAATACTCCGGTAAGACCTGCGTAAAGGCCTACCTACACAAACTAGAGCAGGTGCGTGTCTCCCGGGAGATCCCTGACTCAACACTGTTCCGCTCGGCATGTGAGCTCTTCACTGACGAGGCATCCTCATGGTTCGATGGCGTTTGTGATCAGGTACACTGCTGGACGGACCTCAAGAGTATGATGCTCCGCGATTACTTGCCGGTAGATTACAACGAGCGCCTACTATGCGAAATAAGGGCGAGGACGCAAGGATTTGACGAATCAATAGTGAATTATGTCAGTGTAATGCTTAATTACTACTCACGCTTAGAGTCCCCACTACACGAAGCGGAAAAGTTGAGTATTTTAATGCAAAACATTAGACCGTTTTTTTCAAAACAATTAGCTTTGTTTACTATCGACTCCATCAATGACCTTAAAGACCGCTGTCGCCAGCTGGAGGCTGCAACTCAACGTGCAAAACGCTTCGCGGAGCCAAATAGAGACTTGTCCAAGTCTCTTGCTCAAGACTTGGTGTATAAACCTATGACTACAAAACCGGTATCGGCGGTACAAACCCCTATTGATTTTTGCGTTCGGTGTCGAGTAGAGGGACATTCGTTGAAGGCATGTAAGGCGGCACCCAAACTGGTCTGTTACCGCTGTGGCGAGAATAACGTAACGGCACGAAATTGTCCCAACTGCACCCCTGTACCAAGTACTTCAAAAAACGAGTGATACCGAATCAGGGTATGGCTGATCCGGTTTCAATCAAAACCAATAAAGTATATAACAGAAGAATATTCATACCAACTCCTAAAAATAAAAAACAAAAACTTACAATATATCAAAACCATACATCCCTGACACACAACAACAACGAAATTAGTAAACCAATTAACATACCTAATACCCTGCATCCTATCCCCGTCCTAACTAACAAAGATAACACCCTCTCTTCCCCGCTTATTAACGCTTTATTCCACACTACTAACAAGTACAACACCCCTCCCCTGCCTGCTTGCTCCCGCCCCACCTCCCTGACCCATACTAACACAATCACTAATGTGTATAATAACCGAACATACCCAAATAACGAATTTTACCCAAATAACCGGTTCACCGAAAATTACCAAAACGTGTATTCTTGTCCGGAACCAACTACAATACCTTCCACTACTATTACTTACCCAATTAACGAATTTTACCCAAATAACCGGTTTACCGAAAATCACCAAAACGTGTATTCTTGTCCGGCACCAACTACAATACCTTCCACAACTGTTACTTACCCAATTAACGAATTTTACCCAAATAACCGGTTCACCGAAAATTACCAAAACGTGTATTCTTGTCCGGAACCAACTACAATACCTTCCACTACTATTACTTACCCAATTAACGAATTTTACCCAAATAACCGGTTCACCGAAAATCACCAAAACGTGTATTCTTGTCCGGAACCAACTACAATACCTTCCACTACTATTACTTACCCAATTAACGAATTTTACCCAAATAACCGGTTCACCGAAAATCACCAAAACGTGTATTTTCGTCCGGAACCAACTACAATGCCTACCGCGACTACTGTATGCCCAATTAACGCAGTTTACCCAAATAACCGGTTCACCGAAAATTACCAAAACGTGTATTCTCGTCCGGAACCAACTACAATACCTTCCACTACTATTACTTACCCAATTAACGAATTTTACCCAAATAACCGGTTCACCGAAAATTACCAAAACGTGTATTCTTGTCCGGAACCAACTACAATACCTTCCACTACTATTACTTACCCAATTAACGAATTTTACCCAAATAACCGGTTCACCGAAAATCAACAAAACGTGTATTCTTGTCCGGAACCAACTACAATACCTTCCACTACTATTACTTACCCAATTAACGAATTTTACCCAAATAACCGGTTCACCGAAAATCACCAAAACGTGTATTTTCGTCCGGAACCAACTACAATGCCTACCGCGACTACTGTATGCCCAATTAACGCAGTTTACCCAAATAACCGGTTCACCGAAAATTACCAAAACGTGTATTCTCGTCCGGAACCAACTACAATACCTTCCACAACTGTTACTTACCCAATTAACGAATTTTACCCAAATAACCGGTTCACCGAAAATTACCAAAACGTGTATTCTTGTCCGGAACCAACTACAATACCTTCCACTACTATTACTTACCCGATTAACGAAGTTTACCCAAATAACCGGTTCACCGAAAACCACCAAAACGTGTATCCTGGTTCGGACCCAACTACAATACCTTCCCCTACTACTATTTACCCGATTGACGCCGTTTACCCGAACGACCCAGTTAGCCCAACACACGCGATTCCGGTAACCACCAACGATGCTGCTGCCTTACTCGTTATCAACGACCCAGTAACTGAAAACAAAGCACCCATCTCAATTGATTGCCCTAATGAGTTACAAGTCCCAGTTAAATTACATAGTACTGGGAGCAGGCGGAAGACATGCCAACGTGGTGCGGCAGACCAATTACCATCAAATTTTGACGGGGATGAGTGGCGGTCCTGGCTGGCGACGATTGGCGCGTTTTTCGAATGCGGCCGAACTGCTAAAAAATTAAACAGTTACATAGACGGGTCGGACTTGCGTCCTTACCTTACGATACAAATTTACAGTCTGTCTTATACGGGCCTTTTGGATTCCGGATCGGAGTTATCTATTATTGGTGGCGATACTTGGAAACATTTTGAAGACCAGGTTACCCTTCATAAATCACACGACTTGAGTCGGATAGTAACGGCAAACGGCTCCTCTTCCCCTATCATGGGCCATATATTCTTGCCAGTCACAGTCGACGGTAAGACTGCGATAATCAAATTCTACGTAATACCAGAGGTACCAACTAAGCTATTATTTGGTATTAATTTTTGGAAGGCATTTAATATTGGCCCGGATGTGCTGTCTTTATTACCAAACGACTGTTCCTTGTCGGATGAAGAACATATCAATACCGTTGCGTCGGAAGTTAGGTTTATACAAGGCTTTGAGTCTCTGTCATCGGAGGAACAGCGCCAAGCGGAGAATATATTAAAGGAATTCGAAACCATATCCTCAGAGCGGAAGGGTTTAGGACGAACTCGTCTACTCACTCACGCTATCGATACTGGTGATGCGAGACCAATTAAGCAACGCCATTATATGTTATCTCCCTCGAAGCTCGCCGAGCTAAACAGGCAGTTAGACGAAATGCTCGAGCTGGATGTGGTGGAACCAAGTAGCAGCCCATGGAACAACCCCGTAACCATGGCACCGAAATCAGACGGAACCCTCCGATTCTGCCTGGACAGCAGGAAGCTAAACGAGATTTCAAAACACGATGCTTATCCACTGCCACTAATTAACCAGATTTTAGATCAGCTCGGGAACGCCAAATTCTTGTCGTCTTTAGATTTAAAATCAGCCTTCTGGCAAATTGGACTAGACTCACAGGCGTCTAGGGAGAAGACTGCTTTTACGGTGCCAGGCCGTGGTTTGTTCCATTTTAAGGTAATGTGTTTCGGTCTAACGTCGGCTCCAGCGACGCAACAACGTCTGATGGACGTCCTGTTTGGCCCAGAGCACAACGGACGTATTTTTATCTACCTGGATGATATTATTGTTGTCTCAGAATCGTTTACTGAGCATTTGGCCCTACTACGTACGGTGTTTGAGCGACTACGTCACGCTGACTTGACTATTAACTTATCTAAATGTAAATTCTTCCGCAGACAACTCAAGTACTTGGGTTTTGTTGTGGATGAATACGGTTTACGTACAGACCCAGACAAGGTCAAGGCAATTATTGATTTCCCAACTCCGACGTGTCGGAAGGACGTCAAACGCTTTCTCGGCACGGCGTCATATTACCGCCGATTCATAAAGAATTTTAGCAACATAGCAGGACCTCTTAACCAGTTAACATCTACCCGAAGGGGTGCTCCACCCTTTCGCTGGTCCCCGGAGGTGGATACAGCTTTCGGAGAGCTCAAGGTTGCCCTAACTACGGCACCGGTCCTAGCCTGTCCCGACTTTACCAAACCATTCGCGGTGCATTGCGATGCCTCAGATTTTGGGATTGGCGGAACCCTAACCCAAACGTTCGAGGGGGAAGAACACCCCTTAGCGTACTACAGTCGTTCCCTCACGCCCCAGGAGAGGAACTACTCGGCCACAGAGCGGGAGGCATTAGCTGTGGTAAATGTTGTTGAGCATTTTAGACCGTATTTGGAAGGTGATCGCCAATTTCAAATTATAACAGATCACTCCAGCTTGAAATGGTTCCTCAACCTTAAGAACCCAACAGGCCGCCTCGAGAGATGGGGTTGCCGACTGTCGCCTTACAACTTTGTGGTCGAGCACCGTCGAGGCTCGGAAAATATCGTGCCGGACGCCTTGTCCAGAGCCGTCCCAGTATACTTGATCGATACTAACGCGATTAATGATAATTGGTACTTACAATTATATAAGAGGTGCGAGTCTAGACCAGGCTCCGTTCCCAATTTACAGTTAATGAACGGTCGCTTGTACCGCTACACTAAACCAAAAAACGCGTTGTCGTCGGATTTTGAATGGAAGGAAGTTATACCTCAAGACTTCCGATTAGAGATCATGAAGGATAACCATTCGGTTCCGACCGCTGCGCATTTGGGCACAGCAAAAACGTATAATAGACTAAAATTGCGCTACTTTTGGCCGGGTATGTATCAGGACGTCGTCCGGTACGTTGCACATTGCTCTGCGTGTGCGGCACATAAGCATAGCCAGCTTCCCACCCCGGGCTTCATGGGAAGCGCGAAGGTTTGTTGCCGCCCATTCCAATGTCTGAGCTTGGACCTCGTTGGTCCTTTACCCCCTTCGCGGAAGTTAAACACTTATATATTGGTGGTTGTGTGCTGTTTCACCAAGTATTGTATGCTGTTTCCCATGCGACGCGCCACCGGGGCAGTCATTTCCCAAAGGTTGGAGGACCACGTATTCATGATCCACGGAATACCTCAAACCATTATTGCAGATAACGCTTCCTATTTCACTGGCGGCGACGTTCAAAGGTTGTTCACGAAGTATAACATACCACAGCTGCATTACACGCCTGTGTATTGCCCACAGGTCAACACAGTAGAGCGATACAACAAGACCCTCGTTATAGCCATTTCCACGTTCATCGAATCAGACCACCGCATGTGGGATGTTAACATTTCGCGTATTCAGTTTGCGATGAATACCTCAGTGAACGATTCTACATCATATACCCCGTTCTTACTAGTACATGGACGGGAGGCAGTTCCCGATGGTACAATCTATGGTGAACCAGAGGAGGTTGACGAGATTGTTTTTTCATCTAGACGAAATTACCTGGATAAAATCAATACCTTAAGAGATGTCTATTCCACCGTGAGAGAGCTGTTACAGAAATCTCACGATCGCAACATCAAGTACTACAATGATAAACGCCGCGACATTGAATTCGAGGTTGGAGATGAAATATGGAAACGCACCTTTAAACAAAGTAAGGCCAGCAAGTATTTTGCGGCCAAACTAGCACCCAAGTATGAAAAATGCCGCGTCATACGGAAAGTATCACGTTTAGTTTACGAACTGGAAGACGAAAATGGCAAGCGCTTAGGAAAGTGGCATGTAAAAGACTGCAAGCCAGTGTCCCCAAACGCCATTTGAATGATTACGTTTATTTTCTTAATGTGCCTAATTTGGCACCTTTTGCTATATCTTAGGTAAGATTCCTATTTTCTTTTCTGTAGTACCGCAGGCCATTACGCGATCGTTTCCAGCGCCGGCCACGCGGATTCTATTGATGCCAAGGTGCTGCAGGACTTGTGATTCTGGGCCGAGAATCCCTGTCTTAGTTTAGTTTTCTCTTTCAGGAATGGAGATCATGTCTAATTTAAGTTGCAGCTCGAGGGCGAGCTGGAATTTTACTCCCTCAACTCTTTTCCCTCGAAAAATTCTCCTAGGTGAGGGGGTGTAATATATAAACCCGTATGCTGGGTTTATTATCGTTTTAAACCTTTCAAAGTTATTTGTCAAGTTGGCTAACTGTTCTTTTCGTGTAATATTCTGTCAGGAAGGAACCCCTGTTGTATTGGATAGCTTATCTGTGGACTCCAGTGTTGCCAGAGTTCGCGCCCGCTGACCAGCGACAAGGAGAAAAAAGGAATATCGCGTTGAACATTTACGAATCAATGATTAGATGTTTTGTTCGTCACGGGTTTCCATTTCATAATTCATAATCCACATAATTTATTGCATTTCTACTGTAGCGGATGACTAGATGTTTTCTTGTTTACAAATCAACACGACAGATTGTTGCAACAAGTTGGCGCGTCTACTTGAACTTCGGGGACCGGGTTTGAGAGAGCTGGCAATGTCGAAGTGTCAGATAGCGCACTTCCTATTTTATTTTGGTGTGCCGGAACACGTTTTCTGGGCGATTGCAGTATTTTCCTCGTAAGTATTGTTTAGAAGCCGTGTTAACTTCTTGGAAAAGCAGTAATTGCATAGACATGTTGTCAATTTTCAGTTTGCCGGTGTAATCAAGCCTTACAGGCAAGTTGAGGCCGTGGTGCTCTCCCACGCGACTTGACCTGGCTGAATACCACCGTGTTGCGGTTAAATCGGCGAGCCACGGGAAGCAAGGCCAGGGCCATTGGTGGCGGAGTTGACATTTGTCAATACCCATCGACGTGGGACAATTTTCCTCCGACAGGTTAGTTTTGTACTGTACCATGGACCGTTTTATTCCCTTGATTATTGATTGCCGGCCCACAGACTACTCTTGAGCCCCGGCCCGCTATCTAGCCCCGTGCCCGCCCAGTTTGTACTTGCTATTCTTGGCTAACCGTCTCATCGCTTGATGGAAATTCCAGGAGGTGTTTGGTAGGGGCCTGATCGTGCCCGAAGCCACCCGCGCCAGCCGAGCCAGTACTCCCGTTGTCGGGAACGCTCCGTAGCACCGCCTGCGATGGAGATGCAGCTAAGCTCATAGCCTATTATTTTAACATTACCAAATGGTTCTAGCGCAATCGACCAAAGCGTCATCAAAATCCTACCCTTAACATTTGTTTTTATACCTAGTTAGCTTTTAGTGAGGACCTAGAACGAAATAAAAGCTTTGGGTTACCTTCAGACCTTCTTTCATTTGCCCTAGCACAAAGGAAACTAATTACAGTATTGAGTGTTGTGATGTTTGCACAACCCCATTTTAACGTTTTAAAAATGAAAAATGAAAAAGAAAGCATTTATCCTTCGCTTTATTTATTTTCATCCCTTTTTTAAGCCACTCGAAAAACAAGAGAATATTGGTTTATTAAATCTATAAATATCCGTACTCATATGATTTTTTCGATTATTTCTTATTTATACTAAACACCAGAGTTGACCAGACTGTCAATTATTATTCTTTGGTCTACTTAAATTGGTGGGTTTGGTGGTTATTTATATTGAAGTTTGTAGATCATTATGGCAGTGCGATTAATAAGCTTCACGAGGACGACGTCATGGGAAGAAGTAAGAAGATTTTAGTTTCTGTTGTTTAGGTACCTTCTCTATTTGTAAGTTAAAGTTGAGCGGTTCCCTTCTGTTAGAGTTGACCAAAAGACGAATAGGTATGTTTTACACGCATTAGTCTACAATTTTGAGGTTAGGTTGTGCGATTGCCTTATTATTATATTATGCTATTAATCTTACTTGACAAACTGTTTTCAGATAAAGCTTTAAAAAGCCAGCCTGAATGGAGTCCACATAACATAAATAAAATATCTAAAAAATCACGATCCACACACACAGTCATTTGTTTTACTCCTACCTCAATTTGTCGACGTACAATATTCAGGTAAAATGCTTTACGTAGGCATTTTAACAAATCGGTTTGCAGCGTGACCTAGGTTTTCAATGCTGAACACGATTTCATTTCTACCATCAATGCTCCCAAATGTGTTAAAAAATAGCAATCGGTACTCATTCAAAATAAGTTAGCTATTAATTTTTTCATCAACTTGCTTTACAAATAAGTTATATTTTTTTATCGGCAATGGATATATACTTACAAGCCTTAATAATTATTGCGTATATTAAACCCTACCATATTATTGAATTACAGCCTTTACAGCTAACTAGATGGTAATTGAATGCTGCATTTAAAATCACACAATGCAACTCGCTCAATGAGATGCGTACCCCAACGCTTGTCACATTCGAGAAACTGATGAGAATTTTATGCAATCCTGATCTTAGATAAAGCTGTGAGGGTGTTCAGGCCAAGATAACCGCTCTGCACTCCCATGGAATACAACAGTAACTCTCTATGATGCGTATAGGGAGTTACTACCGTTTTCCACGGGGTAGCTATGCTTTATTTTAATGCAAACCGACAACAAATAACGAATAAATATTCCCTTTTTTATTGTTCAGTTGTGACGCGACGAATGCTTTGATTTAGGGACAGATGAGAGGGGTTGCGCGCGACGAATTGTGGTTGAGATTATTCTGGACAGGGATTTATATTGCACCCACTGCTTGGAATTTGAGCAGTATCATGTTTCATCAATATCTGTGGGGTGGTGACCTGCGTCGTCGCTCGATTTGTTGCAATTTGTACATATTACAAAATTATTGACGGCAAATAGGTACTTAATGGATAAATGTTTTATTTTTCATAAGTAGGATGTTTGCCAATAGATTTATTTCCTCTAGTATGTTCTGTGACTCTTGTTATTAAAAAGGTTACCCTAACATGCTTAAGAGGGCGCTCGTTTTTTGGTCAGGAATAAGCGAGAATGACGGATTTTTGACGTTGTAATTCTAAGAAACGGAGAGCTTTTTCTAGATCCTGATTACTTAGTTGCATAGGTAAACTCCTCATATTGGTCCTAGCCGCCTCCAATTTACGAAGAACTGAATACTTTAACCGAAAATACCCGATTACCGACAGTAGTTTTCTGAAGAGAGCGCAGAGTCATAAGTTTGAGCCCCTAATACTCCATGATGTTATATGAGAACCTACTTGTTTTTTTCTATTTTCACTAGCGTAATATGTTGCCATTGCGCCTAGCCGCCTCGAATTTTCCTTATTCTGCACGTATATATATGTAAACTGTTCTCAATTACACCATATTTGTCAACAAAATCTTACTGAAAACTCAAGGATTTTCTCATTATTGTTGAATAATTTTTGTATTGAATCTTACACAACATTAAAGTTCATGCTTGTACCAACAAGATCCAGTCCAAAAAATATAACTTTTGTCAAAATTTATATTTATAAATAATTATTCAAAACTAGTATAAATTTACCGTCGCGCGGGAATATATCTCAGTACCGGCTGAAAAGCCCTCCGAGACAGACGTGTAGTGTGTTTATTTGTGGCTATTCACGAAGCTAACCGGCCACTCTTCAGATAAAATAATATTATTTTGATCTCCGACTAGGCATAGTTGTTACCAACCTCGGGGTCAAACTATACTGGGGATACATTTGTGAGGCTAATCGAGACAAGTTATGAATTGCATAGCTGCCATATATGACGTAGTGTAGCGAAAAGGCTCAAACCCACCGGATACGTAACATTTAAAATTGAACCTTCTACCTAAAACAAAAGTCATACATTTCAATGGTGATGTCTTGTGGGTTGGATCCTTTTGTCTTAACTACGCGTTCTATAGTCAATTATTATTGTACGAGTGATCGTGATACTTGATAGATTTAATTTATTTACTTGTTACTATCAGTCCACCTTGTTAGTATGTATGTATGTATGGGAGTTTGGGTGAAATCTTCAAATTAGGTACAATTGCGTATCTTCGGTGACATAATATCATAGAGCTGGTCTGATGATGGAGTCGGAAGGTGGCCATAGCAACTCCTAAACTCAACAAGAGAAAGCCATCGAATTTGGGCTCATTTATTTGGTCATGGCACGGCAAGACTTTGGTGCTGGATGATTTCCAGAGTCTGATGATGGAGCTATAAGGTGGTCATGGAACTCCTAAACTAAACTAGATAAACCCATCTAGTTTGAGCTCATCTGTTTTGTCTTGGTAAACACTTTGGTGATGGATGATTTCCAGGATCTGATGATGGAAGGTGGTCATGGGAACTCCTTAACTAAAATAGATAGACCTATCTTGTTTGGGTTTGTGTGATTTGTCTGTACAAGTACCCACGAACCAGCGACATAATATGCAGGGTTATTGAAAATAACAAGATGAATAAAAAACTTTTTAAAAAACAAGCTTATATGGCGTTTGTTAAGTACAGCACGATCCTACCTTGCATTTAGTAATTATTTTCGTTTATATATAATAATAACACACACCGGGGGTTTACACTGGAAAGGAAGATTTTTACGTGGTTTTATTACATTTCCGAGTCATCATCATCATCATCATCATATCAGCCGAAAGACGTTCACTGCTGGACATACGCCTCCCCCAAAGAGTGCCACAATGGCCGGTCCTGCGCCACCCTCATCCAGCGGACTCCCGCGACCTTTACCAGGTCATCAGTCCACCTTGCGGGGGGCCTACCCACGCTGTGCCTTCCGGTACGTGGTTGCCACTCGAGAACCTTTCCGCCCCAACGGCCATCGGTTCTACGTGCAATGTGCCCCGCCCACTGCCACTTAAGTTAAGCAATTTGGAGGGCTTTATCAGTTACCTTGGTTCTGCTGCGGATAGCCTCATTTCTGATGCGATCGCGCAGAGAAACTCCCAGCATAGCATAGCATAGGCTCAAAGTCACTCAAAGGGCAATGGAGAGCCATTGCCCTTTGAGTGACTTTGAGCCTTCTTATGAGGCCTTTAGTAAGCGACCACGTTTCCGTGCCATATGTCATCACTGGCAACACACACTGGTCAAAGACTCTCGTCTTGAGACACTGCGGAATATTGGACGAAAAGATGTGCCGTAGCTTCCCGAATGCTGCCCAGCCGAGTCGGATTCGACGATTGACCTTCCCTTCGACATTTCCAAGTATCACTCTTTATTTCGAAATAAATGTTTAAAAAACCGGCCAAGTGCGAGTCGGACTCGCGCACGAAGGGTACCGTACCATTATCTATATCTTTAAACGGCAAAAAAATTGTTGTATAGGAACCCCCTGTAGCCTAGTTAGTAACTTGGTAGTGACTCTGCCTACGAAGCTGGAGGTCCCGGGTTTGAATCCCGGTAAGGGCATTTATTTGTGTGATGAGCACAAATATTTGTTCCTGAGTCATGGATGTTTTCTATGTATTTAAGTATTTATTTATCTATGTAAGTATGTTTATCGTTGTCTAGTACCCATAGTACAAGCTTTGCTTAGTTTGGGGCAAGGTCGATTTGTGTAAGGTTGTAAAAGAAAAAGAAACAGATAAAAACTAAAATAAAAATAAAATTATGTATTCTGTTTTTTAGTATTTTTTGTTATAAATAGCGACAACAGAAATACATCACATTTCAAATCTCTATCTATCACGGTTCATGAGATACAGCCTGGTGACAGACGGACAGACAGACGGACAGCGGAGTCTAAGTAATAGGGTCCCGTTTTACTCTTTGAGTACGGAATCCTAAAAAGTGACATAGGTTTTATGCTCAGAACATAAAAAAAGGGAGAAGTGCCTTACTGCTTAATTTCAACCAAAACCGATGTCCCCAGTTTTCTCCCACCGCAGCGCCCACAGGCACACACATTGAACCGTGTAAAAACAAAGACTCGGGCGTTGCCAGTGAGTCTACGGCAACATGCAAACAAGGGCTGTGATTGGCTTAAACGCACTACACTAGGGGGGCGACAAACGTTAAAATTATGTTTTATCGACATTGATATTAAAATTAATATTATGTTAAGATATTGATGGGTAACAACTTCAACGACATGGTAAGTTTATGTGGTGGTATTTAAACTTCTAGCTACAAGTTTAAATAACACGGGTTGTTAACTTACCATAAATCGCAAAAGTAAAAAATATTGACGAATACCAACAGAGTAACATAAACAACTTTTTATAAGTTCGTGTTCACATACATTTAAAACTCTGGTCACATCGATATTTTTGACCTATAGGTACCAGGCCGATCCGACTCGCATTTTGGCGCGAAATAATATGTCCATTACTCATATTACGAGATTTAAGGCTAAGGGCGAGTATCCACCAAAGATGTGCGAAGATGTGTTACCATACATTTTACACCTAGGTTTCAAGCAAGCGAGGTGTCAAATATTTGAAAAGTGTACGGCTCTTATTAAGTGGTTGGAAACATTTTTCTTGAAAATGTTACGAACACATTAACTCTTCTCTGTACAGGAAACCAGTTAGGACCTCTGCCAGTAGCATCTTTCCATTTTTTTAGTACCTACTCGGATTCTTTGGAAAACTGTAATAAGAAACCGAGATTTCTTCTTCAATTATCACATTTCAAATGAAAGTAAAAAATACTCATTTAAAATAAATTATTGGTAATAATATCACATTTAAAGTTGTTCTGAAGCCATTTGCAACTAAATTATATACTTGTACATACAATTTTAATATGTCTATTTACCGTTCATACTGCAACTTAGTGAAAATCTTATTAGTAGGTACCGTAAACATTTTGTGCCTTTTAATCTTCTTAGTATGTTATTAGTTACCTTTAAGATAGGCACCCAACCAAAACAAGTAATTAAATAAAATAAAACAGCGAAAGTAGTCGAAATAAAATAACTAGTATGATATCGTATTGTAACTGCACTTTGGCACTGCTCTAGTTTGCGACGCCAAGCAGCGGCCGTACCACTAAAAAAATCAAGCATCGTCCATATCCATAGTGGTTTAATACATTGCGCCGTGGTTTACTGTATTGAACGTTCAATGTACAACGCATAGAACAAAAATATGCTTTTTCGTTCGATATGTTAGTTCGATCCCGAGAAATGATGCGGCGTTGCGTTTATTTATTAAAATATTAGTTTTTACTGACTTAAGTGAAAATACTAATACTCACATGTGGTGCGTGACTCCACCATTCATGTAGGTTTTAGTTTCATTCCTATTTTTGCATGTAACCACGCTACAATTCGGCATTTTGAGTAAACGTGGAAAACCATTTCAGATTCACGGCAAATTGCGACTAACATGCGGTGGGCAGTGACATGCCCATTTGGCCATGTCGCACCGACACGCGCCAAGCCCCCGTTTCATATCTATTCCTTTTTATCATCTGAGGTTTTAGGCTTTTGAATAAAATCACGCATTAATTAATTGTATTCTAGATAAAAAGCTGTGTTTGTATAATTTATAATTTTCAGTTCCTTTGGTAAGAAACGGACATAGCAATTTCTATGAAGGGCAGTTTTTTTTTACTGTCCATAACAAAAAAAATTTTCTTCAAGAAATGAATACGTAAGTACCCAGTAATTTACTAGTAGTGGGTCTACTGGTATAATTTCACTACATTACTATATATAAATAAGACTCAGATAACATGCAAACTATTAATATCCGTAAAACAAATTATTATTCTTATTACTGACAACTTTAAAACTCGTTAGTTTATTTTATACTAAAAAAACGAAACTAAATATATGTAATTTGTCATATCATAGTATTTTAATACAAATAGAAAACTTGTGCTCAAAAATCAAATACTTACTTTATTCAAGTTATCTAACTTCGCTAACATGATGTTCTAGAACATCATGTTAGCGAAGTAATACTTACCACTTTTTAGTGCAAGTATCAACATCGGTCACGGAGTGAATTCCAACGGTGCGCTATTCAGATATTTGCATCGGCAAGCTCCGCGGTTAGTTCTATCCCGATCGCACTTACATATAGCTAGAAAGGGACGGCACCCGCGGCTGGTGCGATCTCGCTGTGCATGTGGGGGTTAGATACGTTTGTGTGGGTGGTAGTAGTATTTACACACACAAACGCACTACGCGTGTCAAAATACCGAATTCTGAGCGAGCGCTTTTTTGAAGAGCACTCTTAAGGTGGTTCGATTCCCATACAAAACGTTATTTGACATTCGTAGGCTAACGGCGTGATATTTTAAGAAACTTATGTAACAAACTTTCATCAATTGGCTTCCCATTTGCGCCAAATTCCCCCTTTCCTAGAATAAACTTGTATAAACTAGATTAATTTGAGAAAAATAGTTTTCCCAAAATATCACGTGACAAACCAATTTCTCAAATTAATCTAGTTTATACAAGTTTATTCTAGGAAAGGGGGAATTTGGCGCAAATGAGAAGCCAATTTATGAAAGTTTGTTACATAAGTTTCTTAAAATATCACGCCGTTAGCCTACGAATGTCAAATAACGTTTTGTATGGGAATCGAACCACCTTAATGCTTAAGTAACCCATATACAAAAAGTACACAGAAAGAATATATATATATATATATATTTGTATTTATCTACTTACTTAGAAAATTTGATTTCATTGCCAGTAACTTAATAAATAGTTTAATGCAAGATTTGAAAGCGTTCTTTATTCATTAATTTAGAGATACAAATCTCATTAAAAAAATCACAGATTTCGTGCCTCACACGACTATCGAGCACATTGGAAATGAATCTACAAAATCCAAAAAAATATATAGAACCCAAACACAGTCATTTATACGCCTTCTGGAAGTTCACTACGATGTTGTGCTGCTCCATCATCAGACCCTCAACAGTTCATGTACCGAAACTACTCGGCAAGCACGATCTATAGAACCCAAACACAGTATAGATATATGCCTTCTGGAAGTTCACTACGATGTTATTCTGCTCCATCATCAGACCCTCAACAGTTCATGTACCGAAACTACTCGGAAAGCACTATATATAGAACCTAAACACAGTATAGATATACGCCTTCTGGAAGTTCACTACGATGTTATTCTGCTCCATCATCAGACCCTCAGCAGTTCATGTACCGAAACTACTCGGAAAGCACTATCTATAGAACCCAAACACAGTATAGATATACGCCTTCTGGAAGTTCACTACTTAAAAACTTTACAACTATGCAGGCTGGTGCCTCTTTTTAGGCAATCAAGATGCCTGTGGCAAGAGACACCGGTCTTCCTTAGAATTTAACATGATACAATAAACACATAGGTTATTTAGTTAGGTGAACAGAGGAGTGGATAGAGCATAGGGCTTATTTTAAAAACTTTCAAAACACTATCTATAGAACCCAAACAAAGTAAAATACATAATTATGCCTTCTCAAAGTTCCCCACGATGTTGTTCTGTTCCATCATTAGACCCTCAGCATCTCGTGTACAGAAGCTACTCGGAAAACACTGTCAAAAGAAACCAAACATGGCATAAATCGTTCAAGCCGTTTTTCAGATAATTGGAATCTTTCGTGTAAAATGTTCACTACAGCGCCGTCTGGTGAGTTAAGATAATAATTTTAATGTAATAACCATCCCTGATAAACCACAAACTCATCACCGAAAATCGCGTCGAAATCGGCCGTATTTGAGGTAATTGAGAAAATTTATTTAAAACGTTTACTACAGCGCCCCCTGGTGAGTAAAGATCCATAACACCTATCTAAGAACCACCCCTGATGAACCACAAACCCATTTCTGAAAACCGCGGATGCTCCTTCTCACCGTCTTCATTTTCTTAAAAAATAACTTCTGTTCTTTTCCGTTTTCGATCCGCATTCAACTTTGCAAATTTTCAATAAGGTTTGGCTACTGGGCAAACCTTAACCCGAACCGTCTTTGTTTAAGGGTCAAATTGTAGCTGATCTAAATTGTCCAGAGGACTTTTCCTCAAATTTTTGATATCATTTTTCGTTTCCAAAATATCGAGCGCCAAAAAAAAAAAAATATTGGTTTTTTTTTCACTAAGTATTTCAGCTAACACTTTTTTAGTTTTTGATTTTCTCGAATAATTCTTTTTGCACCTTACAGCTCTTGTGAATACGCGTCTTTTAAGCCTTTTTTGAATGTCATATCTTCACAACTCCCCTAGATATAAGAGGATCCCCTTCGCACATATTCGTCGACATGTCCTTTCCGATACCTCTCTCTTTTTATGTAATATTGTAACCGTCTACACCTCATTACAGAACTTCCATGTCTTTGTCGGGATCGGCCTTACTCACTAAAGTTACAGAGCTCAACCTCTAAATTCTTACGGTTTAGATAATCAAGGTCAGGTCAGTTACTGGCTTCCAACAATGCAGTCGTCACTACCCACGAGAAAATGACAGTCGATCTAACAAATAACCCGCATTATGGAAAGCGAGCATCATTTTAAAATCGTTCAGTTTCCATTTTCTCCCAAGATTTTTCAAATGCCACGACACTTCCACTACAATCCCCAGTATTTCCTACACGTGTTCGAGATAGATTCAAAACTTTAACACTCCCCTACCGGGCGTCGATAAAAACAATCAGCTCCAATTCTGGCCCGAGCCGGGAAATAAGAAACAGACGTTCGGTGCACTCCGCAAGGGAAACTTCACTTTTTATAGGGGACCAGAAATTATGTTCGGATGATATATAGCGACACTTTCCGCAGGATTTAAACGTACCGTTTTCGTAACAGTTACTTACTGCAGGGCGTGAGTATGACCCTTAATAAATTCAGCACGTACGGGAGGATTGGTGTGAAATTATTTCTTTTGGCATTTGGAATTTTTCAGAATTATCGCTTGAGGTCGAGGTTTGCCACCTATTTAATACTTTCATTTTATTTCAGGAATCGTTTAGTCGCATCGTACTTATGACGTGATGTATGTAGAATTAGTCGGCCTTTAGCTACTAAACAACTACTTGAAACTTGAAACCAACTTGGAGACGTAAGAGTGACACAATTGAAATGATTAGTAATATTAGGCATAAATATTTCTAAGATTGTATTGCCCTCTAATGATGGACTAATGATGGAATCAAATTTATTCTTGCTTGCGTCCACTTTCGTATTGATATCAATATTACAAACCAGACTGGTTGTACAGATTAAGTAAGAACAAAAGTTGTCTTTCTTGTTGTCAATAGCGTCCTTGCATAGATATAACAAATGTTTTGATTGCATGAAATCATATAAGAAGAGACATACAAAAAATAGGCGTTATAGCCCTTAACTTTGGCAATGTCCGCAGAAGACATACGAACCCAAATCTCTGTATGACACTTGTATGTAAAGTATTTGAGTTACCATATATATATTACCATATTTGGGTCCATTCAATAATACATGTCCTTCCAAGTCCTTCCAGTCAGTTCCAAGATTTTTCCCACCTTAACAAAGTAACAACCGAACGAGCAGGTCAATTAAAATAAAAGCTTGTAATAAAAACGATAAAGTATGTAACTATAAAACTATCGAGATCAATAGTTAGCCATCTCGGTAGCTAGCGATTCCGTGATAACCATTGCACGACTTGTCATCGGGTTGACCCTCACCTTACAGGAAATCATTACAAATAGAGCATGAGAAATATTTAAATGTCAAAGACGTAAAAAATATGTGCATAGCGGAATGCAATCCCGCATTTCTTTTTTATTTTTTTTTAATTCCTACCAATACGGAAAAATCTGCTAAAATACATCTTAAACCTCCAAAGAACAAATATATCTGGTAGACCAGAGTTCAGAATAGAGGCCGTTTTCAGCATACAATTTGCTACTACTTCAAAGTGATATGATGAAGTTTATTTGAGAACAAATATTGTTTAGTAAATAGTTTAGTAAATATAGGGTTCCGTAGCCAAATGGCAAAAAACGGGACCCTTATGATTCGTCATGTCTGTCTGTTTATCTGTCTGTCTGTCCGTCCGTATGTCACAGCCACTTTTTTCCGAAACTATAAGAGCTATACGGTTGAAACTTGGTGAGTAGATGTATTCTGGTTCACAGAATACATCTATTCACCAAGATTTTTGTGTGAAAATCTTAATGCGGTTGCATTAAGATTTTCACACAAAAATCGAAAAATAACTGAACTCAGAACTGAAATTAAAAAAAAAAAACACCAATCCCATACGTCTGAGGTGGATAGGTCCTCAAAAATGATATTGAGGTTTCTAATATAATTTGTTTCTAAACTGAATAGTTTGCGCGAGAGACACTTCCAAAGTGGTAAAATCCTCCCCCCCCCTGTAACTAATAAAGTAAGATTCAGTTCAGTTTCAGTTTCAGTTCTTTATTTGCTCATAAGTTATATAGTCATGCAAATACAGTTGATAACAGACGCAGTGAACAAGAGCTAAAAATTCAGCTAAATTTAAGTATATTTAGCTGTTGTTCACGATAAAATATACAGGAATAATTAGGAACACTTATACATACTTTCGAATCGGTCATTGAAAACGTAAAATAACATACCACAAATTCGTAACCATGTCAACAAAGCTAAAGATAAAATTAAGAGTATAAGTAACTTTATGTCAATCAGGTTATATTAAAAGCAATACACAGAAGTCAACAAAAAAAAAATAATAAAAATTAACCGGAAAAGTACAGTGAAAAATGTCAGTAAGATAAAATTAGGTATTATGTCAATTAAACATTCTGGCATAAAACTCATTAAGACTGTAGAAGGGCCTTGTTAATAAATATTTTTTAAGTTTTATACAGAACATTTGTACATTTACAGTATTTTTAATGTTTCATCCAGTTGGTTAAATATCTTTAGTGATACCCATCTTATGCTTTTGCTAAAATGAGAATAATGCGACGTCGGGAGTGCTAACTGTTGTTTACGTCTCAATGGGTATTTTGTTCCTGTGCAGGCATATTTAAATGAGTCTTTGTTTTTATATACATACACGCTAATGTGATATATATAAAGTGATATAACTGTCAGAATTTTATGCTTAACAAATATATTTCTATGCGTTACTGGAAAATAACCTACAACGAGCCTTATGCTTTTCTTTTGTAATAGTAGAATTTCGTTGATTCGTGTGCTAGTTCCCCAGACCTCTATACCGTATTTTACAATGCTCTCGAAATAGGAATAATAAATCATCTTTAACGTGTTAATATTTATCAGTTTGTTTGGACATAGATTTTAATGAATAGCATGCACTTGCAAGTCTTTTCCGCAGGTTATCTATATGTTGATGCCATCGCAAGTAAGGATTTCATTCTATCCCAAGGAATTTTAAAGTCGCAGCCTTGCTAATGGGTAAATCAATTGAGTAATCACTTGTCTGTCCAGCTCTTCTGAATATTATATAATTACTTTTATCTATCCAAATATCATAAACCCTCCATGATGCGTCCAAGAACCGCACATTATGACCACCATAAAAACAGACTGTTTTGTTAGAACAAATTTCTTATCTGTGAAAATGTTATTATTGCTAAATAATAACATCGATTTCGATGCTATTATTACAATCAAATTTCGAACACCTCTGTAAAACAAAGCAATTTGATTTGACCTCTATTCTAATATCAGTCGAGATGACGTTTAGTTCGAAATGAATTGTCAATTTGCATACAAATTTGACAAATGTCGCACGTAAGGAAGATATCGAACGATATGACAGTTGGCGCCGACTCTAGTTTGTCTCTGAATTAAAAAAAATACTATAACAGCTGCCAGAAAACAACGCCGCGATGCCGGTCATAATATGCGGCTTCTGAATGCATCATGGAGGCTTAAGATATGTGGATAGATAAAGTAGTGTATGTAACTGTACATAATTAGGCATTAAAACACTCGTGTGATGTTATTATGAAACTCGCCTGCGGCTCGTTTCATAAACCCACACTCGTGGTTTAGTGCCCTTCATTATGTACAGTCACATAAACTACTATTACACAGGTTCAATTGTAAGCCATTTGCTATAAACCAGCTATTTATACATTTTCAACAGCGCTTAGCATTGTCGGCCAATTCGTCAAATGTAGTTGCATTTATAATGATGCTGGTATCATCTGCATATAAATAAGGAGCCCCACAGGGTAAACTAGAAGAGAACGATAAAACAAAAAAATAATTATGATGTACCATGCAAACTTCCACCGAAAAATCGTCATAAATTGTAAACCGCAATTTATTTTATGGAACCCTTCATGTGCGAGTCCAACTCGCACTTGGCTGGTTTTTTTTTATTCAAACGCAAGAAGGTCAGCGGGTGGAAAGCTCAGCATATCGTAAGCGAGCGAGATAGGTAGCGTACCTACAATTAACAGTCGCTTCAACACTTACCTACTTCATTTTGACATGTTTTTTGCACTCCATCCCATTTACCGAGAACTTCAGTCTCAATTAACACACTAATCGATTGTCACCACTCACTATTTAATCGATTTGCACCCTTGAAAAAAACTGTCGCCCGAGCGGCGCGTGCCCAGCCGCCGGCGATTCTGTCGCCGACATCTCCTAATGCATTATCGGAATAACAATCACTAACCCATATCTTACACCGATTCCCAAAGAAATAAGAGCTTTATTGACAAGGCTTAAAGTTGTGTTTGAATTAGGAGGTTGAATGAGATACGAGCGTGCGAAGGCAACATTGCTTTCGTTCGCCATTTGCAAAATGGCCCAACTAAAAGGAATTCAATTTAAAAACACAGTTTTTCGCTCACGGCTACAATCGTGTTAGCAGATTGTTAGGCTGTTAATAATTTTCTATTGTTCACATAAAAAAATGTACTTCTATGAAACTTTTCATTAAATAGTATTTTATTACGATGGAATAACTAAGCCAGTTATATTCTGTATAAGTAATTAATGAACCCCGCTTTTCTGCTAATCTAACATTTTGAGGCGATAAAAGCAAAAAGAATTTAATTTAATGTAGCTAGGATGTACGAATTTTAAGAATATTCAAAAACGAACGATATGAATACAACCATGCTTTACGCATTTGGATGGAAGCTAGTTACTTTGTACCCATACCTTTCACCATTTAGTAAATAAGTAAGTTTGAAGCCATACAAACAGAATTCTTAATAGAACTGGCTAAGTCGGATCCAACGTGCAGTGTTACACTTGTGTGTGGAAAGCAGGCCGGCGTGAATTTACTAGGCACATTTACGCTTCACCACTCTCTCTTGCATATCTGAGGATAACGTAACTTCAGCTGATGCACAATGCTACACGAGTTAGGCTTGCATTTGAGCACATACAACTACATACAAAGACCAAAAGTAATGCAAATCAGTACTTAAGAGGGTATCCCAGCAGCATTTTTCCATACAAACGTATTCCCCTATTTCCTTCCTGGTTTATCCCTCTAGAGGACTCGTTTTTTTTACAAAATCTAGGTGTAGTGTATGTATGGCCCCTATCATTTACTTTTTCCCAAAAAACAATTACCAAAACAGATACGAATTCTCGAAAACCTACAAAAATGCCCCATATTTACTGTCATATTCAGATGACTACCAGACAAATATGAAAAGTTTTTACGTTAAAACAAAATAATAGAAACATAGATCTACTCTTCCTCTAAATTTCAACACCAAACATAATTGAATCGGCGCAGGTTTGGCGGAGAAAACAGGGGAATACAAAGCATCGATCTTGTCAAGATTTTGTGGTGAAAATCGGTCTGAGCTGCGGTTGTCCCTATCGCGCATCGCACGTGGTCGCTTGGGCGCAACGCGACGGCAATAGTTTGTACAAATACCTATTTCTCAATTTTGTCGCAGACCGACTACGCTCTTAATTTGAATTACTTATGTAATGAAATGATTTATTAAAATGCATGTAGAGATTGTGTTACAATTGCAGTTACATTTGCAGCTCTATGATTTTTATGTAACAGGAATATGTGCTCTTAGTTATACCGACCGGAGACGACCTACAGATTTGACTGACTAAATATCATCAATGATAAAAATGCACTATTATCTTTGGTGAACGACAACGGTGCAAATTATATTTCTTCAACTACTAACTTTATCAGCCCTATGCAAAACTGAATTAAAATGCCGCATCTACTTTGTCTAATGTATCTCCCACCCGCACCCTCTTAGCGCCCTAACGACGTTTAACTCCAGAAACATGTCGTCTTTACAGGGTATATGTAAATTGGTAATTGTAATAAATTGCATGTACATATTTTTCTCACCATGCGGGGGTGGCGACAATCAATAATGGGTTATTTTTGTTCGAAGGCAGTAAAACGAGGTGATTTTTAGGTTAACGTTCATGTCAAAACATTAAAGCTTATTTTATTTTTACCCTATACTCGTTGTTGTAAGAGTAGGCATTGCTGAGGAATGGAGAATATTAGAAAATTAGAATGAATATTAGACAATTTAAAGTTTATCCTACAATTCCTACATAACCGCTTTGAGTGATTCCTAAATGAAATACATATTTAAATAATTAAACTTGTAAATTATGTTCTTGTCGGTACAACGTAAAATTATCTTAATCTATCCAATTTATGCATACCAAATCACTAAATATCATGGAAAAGGCGATACAATTTTTCACGGGAATTCCAATCCTCATTGATTTGGCAGAATCTTTACGACACGGTATCAGGTAGAACATTAAATAATATTATGTCAGTACTTAGTATACTTACCAAAGATTGCATTTCTTACAAACGCATCCATTCTTAAAGAGATTAGCCTGGAGTCTAGACAAAAAGTATGCCTTCACCGTATTCTCCAGTATTTGGACCATATCGATCGTCGGGACCCCGATAATGTGAAGAAATTGGTGATAACTGGCACAGGGGAAGGCATAAAAAGTGGCCGAAGCCCCAAACGATCTCTGAATGTCCGAGCATCTTATAATGCCGGTTAATCCAGCCCTCCAACAGGCAGACGACCGAAGCTCTTGGAGGACAATACTAGCTATGCAAATTTGGCAGAGTCACAATCCTCAGACCGTGACCGTGAGGAGTAGGATTGATCATAATAAAAAAAACGTAATCAAAACATTTATCATTCGCCGTGATAATACACAAAATTAACCGGTTTTACGACATGCGGGTGCACTCAAACCTATCTGCAGCCGTTATCAAACATTCAGAGGGGACGAGTTGATGCATTACGTGTGCTTATTTTCATCAGTTTACCGTATTGATATGAATTTCTTCTACAGATATAGTTAAAAACCCTTTCCCCAAGCCAGGTGAAATACTATCTCAAGTAAAAGACATAATGACACTGGGCTTTTATCTATTATAACGAAGGGCCTAATATACTTTTCTCGCTCACACTATGTCTTCCGCTCGTATTGCGTGCAACTAAATATATAATTACGTACGTTTCAGTATTAATTGCCTGAATTAAGACAAGACCGGTCTTACAAATAGGTTCCAATTTTACAAACTCTAACCGACTTTGCAGTAACTTACAGATATTCGTCTACAGGCAACGACGTGAATCGATTTCGCTTAAGCTGGAACTTCATGTTAATTAAATTGCTGAAATGAAGTTTGTTTGCATTGGAATTGGTATTCCAGTGGTTGCTTCAGTTGCTCGTTTTATTATTTGTGTCTTTTTCTTCTTCAAACCTTATCCAGTTGTTTCTGGGTCGTCTATGGATTAGTATTGACTCTTCCAGGTATTCAATGATTACAGACTATAGCTGCCTGGGCTGATGTATAGCCTAGCCCATCCAGAAAGTTCATACACTGGAAAAAGTTTTTTTTGAAACCTGCTAAGTGATTCCGGATATTAGGTACATTTTTAGGGTTCCGTAGCCAAATGGCAAAAAACGGAACCCTTATAGATTCGTCATGTCTGTCTGTCTGTCTGTCCGTCCGTATGTCACAGCCACTTTTTTCCGAAACTATAAGAGCTTTACTGTTGAAACTTGGTAAGTAGATGTATTCTGTAAACCGCATTAAGATTTTCACACAAAAATATAAAAAAAACAATAAATTTTGGGGTTCCCCATACTAAGAACTGAAACTCAAAAATTTTTTTTATCAAACCCATACGTGTGGGGTATCTATAGGATAGGTCTTCAAAAATGATATTGAGGTTTCTAACATAATTTTTTTCTAAACTGAATAGTTTGCGCGAGAGACACTTCCAAAGTGGTAAAATGTGTGTCTCCCCCCCTGTAACTTCTAAAATAAGAAAATGATAAATCTAAAAAAAAATATGATGTACATTACCATGAATTTTCCCCTTTATAATATTCGTCTGGACAACCTGTTAAAAGGTATCTAACGCGGTGTTTAAGTTTCGGTTAGAGTTGCCTCACTTTCTTAGTCGAATCTTGGGTTCTCCTTTCAGAATATAGTGACTGTATATAGTGACTGTATATCCAATTCTATCGAATACATTTTTTTTTGAAAAACAACTTAACAAGACAAAATGCTATGTGTGTCCAATTGAAAATTATTTAAGGAAGTTCGTTTAAAATGATAGATAAAGGCTTTCCGTAGGCCAATAGGCCATTGGAGGTTAAGGTGGGAAATATGAGGTGTGCAGTGCTTACCCCATACCATGCATTTGTAACCTCAACGTAAAGGTACGGTATAATATTCTGGAGGAACTCGACCGATCGAGAAATTGCGTTTCGAGCGCAGAAAAGGTGTCTAAGAACTCCCATTTGTTCCTCAACTTTAATAGCACCCGCTTACGTCATAAAATAACAAATGCAATGATACCCAAAACAACGTTATTCCAATAAAATGTAGTCGGAATGGCTCCACAAATATTTAATAAATTACCAAAATGTTTAAATTCAATAGATAAACTACATAAATTTAAAATAGCCCTAAAAATGTTCTAGCTCATAAAAGTTATTATACCATAAATGAATGATAGTGACTTTGACATGCATGCTCAACAATTTGTTAGCCGCAAGTAAGGCGCCACATAGTGAAATTGACCATAATTCTGTAACATCCTGTAACCTATGTTGGACAAATAAATTATTTATCTTTATCTTTTATCTTTACATGCAATACAAAAAGTCATTGAAATTTGAATCATCTAGTGCAGAATATTTTGGTTCCAAAAACGACGCGAACAAGACAAAATGGCTGTGTGTGTTCTAATTGAAAAGTATGTAAGTTAGTTCCTCCTCCTGGGGCCCAGACTACGATTTTGTGTCATTGAATTAGGAACTTTTTTGACATTTAGTAAAAGTCCAAAGTAAATGTTGAAATTTGTACAAAATTTTGTACGCGGGGTCTTAGTAGGTTAAACTAATAGATAAGGACTTTTAGGAGGTTCAGGTAGAAAGTATAAGGTGTGTTAAATGTTACATATTGTATATTGTATGGGTCTTAGGAGGAAAAATAAGTCCTATGGGATTTCTTTCCCAAATCCTTACTAAGTCACAGTCACAACCACATGTAATAAGTCATTCAGTTGCTATTATACACGTATCGTTATCTCAGGTCCATACATTTTGCAGAATCAGCAATTACGACTATTCTAGGTCCAGTCTGGTGGGGTCGGGATAATAACGCGTTAATTATTCTAGGTATAGCTGACTGATGAGCCTGATGGCGTTAATGGGGCTTGCTTAATATATCACGCGAGATTGATACAACTTAGGACTGGTATTGATAGACATCATAAGCAATTATGATGTATTCATCTCTTGTTATTACAAATAATGGCTAGCTTTGGTAAGTAGGTATATCTTGATCAATTAATGATGTCGCTTAGAGGGGTAATCACGTAACGTTCCGAACGCGCGTTAGGACAATTTAAAAAGTGATATTTAGATTTACCTGATGCGTTATGTGATTTTACGCTTCTGCATCGGCGAGCCTATCTTTTTTTCAAAAAATCTATTGTTAAATTTTCAAAAACTGAATCGATCAAGGAAACTATTGTCAGCTTACGAAATTTCATGAGAATCGGATGAGAAATGTGACCTGGAGAGGAGAACAGCCGGACCATAATACCTATGAATGTCATTCGGGAATACGAAAGAGTTTTGTCCCAGTCTGAAGCAGAGAACTTCGTTCGCCTCGCTCTCTCGGTCAATAAAGCTCTCCTTTTTGTACACAAATACGGTAAGTTACGAAACATTTCGATATAAGTAATAGTTAATTTTTCCAACTACCGCCCAAACAAAGGAAAAGTTACCCCGTCGCGTGTTTATGTTAAAGTCAGTGTCTACTAACCCCTACAGGGGAAGGATCAAGACGCCCCTTTCATATTTAGCGTTGGCAACTAAATTGGCACCCTCACAGGGGAGAAATAAGTTTTATTTGACATATATCGCGTTTTGCACGCTCCGATCGTATTCTTTGCGACAGGTTGATGGGTGAAATTTCATAATACATTTCTCGATTCGCTTCAAATAAAATGGGTGAATATTCTTCGCGAGCGTTTATAGTATTTGTGATACATTGGTTCAGGTCTATTGTTCGCTTCTTAACACATTAGCTGCCTGGAACCCGCCTAGTGGGCGCCTACGCCGTAGGCGCTTTCCGCTACTGAGTGGGAAATCCACAGGATCGGCTACGAACGTAGCACGTAGCAGTTTCTGGCAGTGAACGAGTTAAACCAATCAACGCCAATCCAGACCCTCAAGCGATAGAGCGCTACGGCTGCTTTTCACTAGATATGGAGTTTTGCTGCTACGGACCACTGCGTAGCGCTACGAGCGTAGCGTGGCAGTCAATGCGCATATACCTTGCTCAATTTATTATAGGGGTCTGTACCTGGGACATTTTGAGAGATCAACAGTCACAATTTTGTCATGACGGCTCTGTTACATCGCCTAGTTAATTAAGCAGATCATGTGTCGAGAGCCGAGATTCCATTTGTCTGAATAAAATTTTAACGACAAAAGGGGACGTCTCTACTGAATCGATTTACTTTCTTATTTATGATGACTAAGATTCGTTTGTGATGCCATTCGTACCAGTTTTTGGAGAGGAACCAATGTTTTTATAGGAGCAACTACAATTAAACAACATAAATGGCCAAACATTTGAGACAAAGATCGACCTCGCTGGTGGCAGCCATAAACGCTTCATACTTATTGACACACACATGTATGACGTCACACCTGTTATTTGTACCTACTAACCGTTGTATGGAAAATCAAGTAAATTGCTGTTTCGCTCGCGAAATACTGTGTTTAGGTCTATAGTTGAAGTACAACTTTGTTTCTATAAAAGCGTAAGGCGTCTTTGGATAGGACTCTCGCTTGTGTCCCTGTTAAGGATCGTGAAAATAACGTGGCAGCAGGAAAAATTCAACCGCGTGCAGGAGGCCCTGGCGGCGCGCAGCGACGCGGGCGGGGCACTCATCCGGCTGCTCACCATCGCGCGCTTTGTCGACATAGCGCGGGCGCTGCTTCACGCGATCACGGGGGACGACAAGCTCAATATTGACTACTATGTCGCTGAGGTCCCCCAAATGTGCAGGCGTCTCCTGTACCCGGGAACGGTGCACAAGATGTGGCTGAAGGCAGTGGATACGCTGCAGGTGTTCCCCCAGGCGCTGGCGTTGTTCAGTTACTTACTAGACTTGCTGCAGAGCATCAAAGCCCCGGTGAGCGACGAGTGGCTGTACGTGGACATGGATGAGTGGAGCCTGTGGCACGAGAACCTGCGCAAGTGTTTCATCACGTTCCAAATTCCGGACGTGAAGTACGACGACCTGACGGAGGAATATCTGCAGCAGCTAATATTTTGCTTAGTGACAAACATTGGTCTCTGCCGGGCAAAATTGATTTGCTTCTAGGCGCCGAAGATTTTTTAAAATAAATAAATAAATATTTGCGGACAATCTTACACAAATCAACCTAGTCCCAAACTAAGCAAAGCTTGTACTATGGGTACTAGACGACGATATAGATACTTATATAGAGAAATAAATACTTAAATACATAGAAAACATCCATGACTCAGGAACAAATATTCGTGCTCATCACACAAATAAATGCCCTTACCGGGATTCGAACCCAGGACCTCTTGCTTCGTAGGCAGGGTCACTACCAACTAGGCTAAAGCGGTCGTCATTGCATTTGCACAATGCATTTTGAAATTTGACCGCATGTCCTGATGCTATCGAAACAGTGCTCGGATATATAATTTCAGGTTCCGCATCTAGGGCAGGATCAAGCGCATCTAAACTTAACACGTTTTTTACCACGACTACAAATGTAGACGCTCATCTTTCCAAATTTTGGGAAGTCGAAGAGGTACCGATCCGCAAACATGTTTCCGCCGGCGATAATGCATGTGAAAACATTTATACACAACTTGGTCGCTATATCGTGCCTTAACCGTTCTGCTGCGACCCGCGAGAACTAGGCAATTCCCTTCCAACCGCGACGCTTAGGTATAGTATCTCTAGAGAGAAAATTTAATCAAAATAATACCTTTATAAACCACCCTTTATAAACAATATGATAAGATTATGAAGTACGACGACCTGACGGAGGAATATCTGCAGCAGATAATATAAGAAAACCTGAAGTTAACACACGATCCGTCACTCAGGTTCCAAATGCCGGACGTGAAGTACGACGACCTGACGGAGGAATATCTGCAGCAGCTTATATACGAAAACCAGAAGTTGAACCAAGATCCATCCCTCAGATTCCAAATGCTGGACGTGAAGTTCGACGACCTGCCGGAGGAAAATCCGCAGCAGCTAATATACAAAAACCAGAAGTTGACACACGATCCATCCCTCAGATTCCAAATGCTGGACGTGAAGTTCGACGACCTGACGGAGGAAAATCCGCAGCAGCTAATATACAAAAACCAGAAGTTGACACACGATCCATCCCTCAGATTCCAAATGCTGGACGTGAAGTTCGACGACCTGACGGAGGAATATCCGCAGCAGCTAATATACAAAAACCAGAAGTTGACACACGATCCATCCCTCAGATTCCAAATGCTGGACGTGAAGTTCGACGACCTGACGGAGGAATATCCGCAGCAGCTAATATACAAAAACCAGAAGTTGACACACGATCCATCCCTCAGATTCCAAATGCTGGACGTGAAGTTCGACGACCTGACGGAGGAATATCCGCAGCAGCTAATATACAAAAACCAGAAGTTGACACACGATCCATCCCTCAGATTCCAAATGCTGGACGTGAAGTACGACGACCTGACGAAGGAATATCTGCAGCAGCTAATATACGAAAACCGGAAGTTGACACACGATCCATCCCTCAGATTCCAAATGCCGGACGTGAAGTACGACGACCTGACGGAGGAATATCTGCAGCAGCTAATATACGAAAATCAGAAGTTGACACACGATCCATCCCTCAGATTCCAAATGCCGGACGTGAAGTACGACGACCTGACGGAGGAATATCTGCAGCAGCTAATATACAAAAACCAGAAGTTGACACACGATCCATCCCTCAGATTCCAAATGCTGGACGTGAAGTACGACGACCTGACGGAGGAATATCTGCAGCAGCTAATATACGAAAACCGGAAGTTGACACACGATCCATCCCTCAGATTCCAAATGCCGGACGTGAAGTACGACGACCTGACGGAGGAATATCTGCAGCAGCTAATATACAAAAACCAGAAGTTGACACACGATCCATCCCTCAGTTTCCAAATGCCGGACGTGAAGTACGACGACCTGACGGAGGAATATCTGCAGCAGCTAATATACGAAAATCAGAAGTTAACACATGATCCGGCCCTCAGGTTCCAAATGCTGGACGTGAAGTACGACGACCTGACGGAGGAATATCTGCAGCAGCTAATATACGAAAACCAGAAGTTGACACACGATCTATCCCTAAGATTCCAAATGCTGGACGTGAAGTACGACGACCTGACGGAGGAATATCTGCAGCAGCTAATATACGAAAATCAGAAGTTAACACACGATCCGTCCCTCACGTTCCAAATGCCGGACGTGAAGTACGACGACCTGACGGAGGAATATCTGCAGCAGCTAATATACGAAAATCAGAAGTTATCACACGATCCGTTCCTCACGTTCCAAATGCCGGACATGAAGGACGACGACCTGACGAAGGAATATACGTAAAAAGTGCTAAACTATGATATGCTTGTCTCTTAATTGTAATTTAGCTTTTTATCTTTCGCATTTATTAAATTTTTGAACCGCTTTCTTTGTTCTTAGAAGACCAAAGAGATCTTCGCCCTTCTAGGCGGGGGGTATGTTTAGGCCGATGAAAGCATTATTCATTACTTATTGAATTCTAGACACTCTCGCTGAAACTAATGCAAGTCGGTTTTCGAATGCATGAGGGGCATCACTAATGCCCCTGTTTGCGGCTGATGCAACACTAGCTGCCAAAATCATTTGGAACAATATGGCCTTACTGGGTGCAACTTATTTCGCTACTCCTGCGCTGCTTTATTTCTAGAACTATCTATTGGTGCTACTGGTGACTGCTGTGCCATGTATTGTGCATAGTTTTGGATTTCCCGAGGCACTGAAGTTTGGTGAGTTGCTTTTAGATATCTTTAAGTGTGAATATTTCTTTCAAGGTATACCTACCGCCGCCCGGTCGCAACAAGATTTAGGGAAAGGACGACCGAACGTGTTTTTGAAACCTAAGGAACTGAATCGATTTACTTTCTTATTTATGATGACTAAGATTTTTTAACGATGCTCTTCGTACCATTTTTTGGAGAGGAACAAATGCTTATAAGGGAGCAACTTCAATTAAACAACATAAATGCCTAAAAATTTGAGACAAAGATCGACCTCGCTGGCAGCAGATATAAACGATTCATATTAATTTACACACATGTATGATGTCACACATGTTATTTGAATTAACCATTGTATGGAAAGTCACGTAAATTGCTGTTTCGCTCGCGAACTACTGCGATTAGGTCCATAGTTGTCATACAAATTTGTTTATATAGAAGTTTAAGGCGTCATCGGATAATGCCATCGCTTGTGTCCCTGTTAAGGATCAAAGGCACATCGTGAAAATAACGTGGCAGCAGGCAGAATTCAACCGCGTGCAGGAGGCCCTGGCGCTGGCGTTGTTGAGTTACTTACTGGACCTGCTGCAGAGTATCGAACCCCCGGTGAGCGACGGGTGACTGTACGTGGACATGGACGAGTGGAGCCAGCTGTGGCGCGAGTAATTGCGCAAGTGCTTCATAAAGTTCCAAATGCCGAACGTGAAGTACGACGACCTGACGGAGGAAATCCACTTAAGATCAAAGTCCCCATCATATTTTGGTCCTGTCGAACCACAATGCTCGGTAGAAATTTCTCTTTAATCATATTTTTCGTCACGTTGTGTATTTACCAACATTCCGCCATATTTACGTAATTTATCGCATTTTGTCTCCTAAATTCATCACATTGTGCAAGTCAACTTCGACTTGTAAGTTTTGTAACAAGGCTCATAATAGCCAGTTATGCCACAATCAACCCGAGGGTCAAATGCATTCTACGTCGCGACCAACCGCTTTGGTGCCGCGCGAATACGCTCCACCGTCCGCGGCCGCTGCACCCTCCGCGCCTGTTCACTCGCTCACTCCCGCTGCATCCGCGCTTGATCAGCGCAATTATAATGGGCTTGTGACCTTAAATTTGGTTACGATGCCATTCGAACCAGTTTTTGTAGATGAACAAATGTTTGTATGGAAGCAACTACATTTAAAGGACATTAATACCCAAAAAATCGAGTTAAAGACGGACCTCGCTGACAGCAGCCAAAACGCTTCATACTGATTGGCTTTAAAGTATGACGTCACACCGTGCAATTTGTACTAACCGTTGCATGGAAAATGAAGTAAATTGCTGTTTCGGCCGCGAAATACTGCGTTTAGGTCCATAGTTGTCATAAAAATTTGTTTCTATAAAAGCGTAAGGATTCTATTGGTACCTTTAAACTTACTCTTGGACAATAAATAAAAAAACTTTTTTTACTACACTTTCAAGGTTCATATCTTTTTATGATTTGAATTATATTTTGTAATTTATACTTTATTACAATCTTTTGATGATTAACTATCCATTTAGCAACACGACATTATCAATTTTAACATCACGCAACAAGCCTATTATCTTGTCTTCTTCTCCGAGATTTATTTATCATTCACGAAGTAGTACTCTTACTATGCAGCAACCAATCGCACAAGTATTCAGAGTAGAAAGAGAAACCAGTTGGTTGTCTCTTGCACTCTGATCCCACCCGATGCACAGCTCCCTAGAGCAGCCTCATTCTTGTCTTTGCGTGCGCACCGACTGCTCAAGTCAAATAAAAATATAATCCCAAAATATTATGTCATCGTTCAACGAAATGTCTAAGCGTCGTAAAGAAACAAGCTAGGAGAAATTGATGGAAGATTACGAACGGAGATTTGAAGAGGAGCCAAAACCGAAACGCCGCCGTATCAGATACTCCAGTTCCAGTAGTAATGATAAAGATAATGATGTGCCAAACGAATGTTAATATTTCTACGACCTCACCGCTTTGGTAATTTTTTACTGTTGAATTCTTCGGTGAGAATAAATTTGGTGCCTACATAATATTTTTCATGCCCGTTGTATTCTCCGGGTTACATTTAAAGCCAATGAATTTAAAATTTTGTGAAACAAAATTGAGATCGAACGTACCTGTTTCGAAATGTGTAATTTTCTATCCGTTGAATTCTTCGGTAGAAAAAACGTACCTAATTTTTAATCCATTCTTCGGGAGTTGCTTTTTAGAACATGTATTCTGTTCATGTCCAATTTATCCAAGTGTAACAATAACGCTTAAGTGTTTAACCAGCCGTTTCAAATGTTTGTTTTCAAACTACCCTCAATATGACCAAGTTTTTTATTCTTAACTCGTTACATGATTGGATGGCGATCCAGTAGATTTTTAATACATCCAATATACTGGTTTATTGTTACAGAACATCTAGACCCGACGGACGCTAACACTAAAGTTTCAGAAAGTAACTTTCCTAGTACTTTGACTAATAAGGATGAATCCATTCTCACAGAGTCTGTCGATAATTTTGACCCCGAGCTAATAAAGACTCTCGGAGAAGCTGAAGGAGAAGTGGAGCAATATGGAGAAGATTTACAAGGTGACATTGCTTAGCGCTTTCAAAATATCCAAGTAAATGGTCTTAAAAAAGAAACACGAGAAGAACTAATCAAGAAATATTTGTTCCCAAAAAATGTTTTTATGGCCAAAGCCCCTACTCTGAACCCGGAGATTATTTTTAAGTTATAGATAATGGTAGTCCGACTTGCACTTCGCCGGTTTTTTATGATTTTAATTATATTTTATTTTACAATAATTTGATGGTTTACCATCCATTTAGCAACACTTCGTTATCAAATTTAACAAGAGGCATCATGCCTATTGTCGATTTCCGTGAAAGTCACGAGTAGTATAGGTACTTATTACAAATTCCCGATAAAGTTAGTTTAGTCATTAATTCATTAGTTACCCGAGTTACCGACATTACTGAGTATTAGAATAATTCAATTTCAGGACACGTTTACCCCTATTTTAACAGAAAACTATAATTATGTCATCAAAATAATGTATGCTTTTACCCTTGAAAGGAATCCCATCTCACCGACAAATTAACGGAGGGGTGACATTGACAACTAAATAACAGCTTTTATAAAACCATCATTCACAGAGGAAGGAAATGTTACACTGAGGTTGGCACGTGTCTGTATTTCCCACATTCCCCATATTCTCCATTCATCGGCTGGTATAATACCGATTCTTCCTGTCGCCATTTCCACTGTTCTTATCGGAAGCGATTCACCATTGATTTTTCCGAAAACAATACAGGATGAAATGCTACTGCGGTCTGAATGGAAAGCCATTGTTGTTGTTAATACTGCCAAGAATTGAGAGATATGATACGGCACTGTGCAAGTTTATTAAAATCGGCGCTGGCATGTAGCGAGTTAGAATATTTGATGAAAATATTGAGATATTGATTTATTTGCCTACTGGGGTGAACTTTATATCATGAACTGGGGTGACTATAATTAGTATCATTTTACTGTAGGAAAGTTAAAGATCTCACTAAAATTTACAGAATTATTATCATAAGATGACTTATTTCGAATAGTATAAGATTTAAATGTTTCAAGGTATGCATTTAGTATTGATTGATTCATCATATCAGCCGAAAGACGCCCACTGCTGGACAAAGGCCTCCCCCAAAGAGTGCCACAATGGCTGGTCCAGCGCCACCCGCATCCAGCGGACTCCCGCGACCTTTACCAGGTCATCAGTCCACCTTGTGGGGGGCCTACCCACGCCGCGCCTTCCGGTACATGGTCGCCACTCGAGAACCTTTTCACCCCAACGGGCATCGGTTCCACGTGCATTGTGCCCCGCCCACTGCCACTTAAGTTTAGCTATTCGGAGGGCTATATCGGTTACCTTGGTTCTGCTGCGGAGAGCCTCATTTCTGATGCGATCGCGCAGAGAAACTCCCAGCATAGCCCTCTCCATTGCCCTTTGAGTGACTTTGAGCCTTCTTATGAGGCCCATACTCATAGTAGGCGACCACGTTTTCATGCCATATGACATCACTGGCAACACACACTGGTCGAAGAGATTGATTGGTTACTATGTCCAAAATATGTTAAACTTTTGTACACGCAGGTATTCTTGCAAATAAACATTTATATTTCTAACCATTTGAAATAACTTATTTCATTACGGTAATTTTATTCTGATAATATTAACAAAAAAGGATAATTTTGCTCCCACAACAGTGTCGTATAAAAATTCAACATTTTGTTTACATTATTTATAGGAACTATAGCAAAGGCTACTTTGGTTTGGGTTTGAAAATATCAAATTTGCTAAATAGTACCTACTACATGGAAAACTACACAACTTCCGTTATGAACGATACGAATCTACGGTCCCTATAGTTTGGCAAATAATCCTGCGTTTCCTTTTGTTCACTATCGCACGGCCGGATAGCGTTACTTAGTTAAAACCCACCCCGTACTTTTAGTCGCGTTTCTAATCGACTCTATGTAGTAGTGCGAAATTGCTCTCTCTTGCTCTCTTTTGTGCTTTACCGAATGTGCAACCGCGACGAACGATATTTAACTTTATAGATGTCCGTAAGCGTATTTGGATGAAATCGTCGTCAACGGCATTGTTTCGTCGTTGGCACCCTCCTTGAATGTCACATGGATTTGAGTGCATTAGATTCGCTCGAACGCTGCATGTCGGTTTCCTGGCCGTCGGTCGACACGTGACTCCAAATAAAAGGCTTCACGCCTGATCGACTGGCCAATATACAATGTGAATAGAATTGCCCGTTGTATAATAGCATTTAGGGAGTACTGTGGATATTATTAGTTTTTTTTTATTAGGTCTGTAATTTGAGTTCTTTTTTCGGGCGAGAAATATGGGAAGTAATAATTAAAGGCGTAGGTAATTGTAACTAAGCGGGACTAAACTTTTTATTGATATTATATCTATCTATTATCAGTATCACAACGTTGCGGTAAGTTTAATAATGTGAGAAGTAGTAATCGACATATTTTTATATACCTACCTTAAGACAAATTTTATACCTAAGTAATATAAACAAAAATATGAAGGTAAAAAGTGAAATTCCTTAATTAACTTAGTTAACGATACTTCTCGTTTTCCTTTTATTTAATTCTAACTTTCAGGGAAAATGCAACTGATAACACCATTATTTTGTTATAAATAATTACGAATTAACTAATTGGGACTCGAGGCTGATCCGAATTATTATCGTACAAAAAAAGGCAAAACTCATTTTAAGGATTTCGTACCCAAATGGTAAAATGGAATCCTATTACTAAAACTCCGCTGTCCATCCGACCGACTGTTTGTCCGTCTGTCCGTCTGTCACCAGGCTGTATCTCATGAACCGTGATAGTTAGACAGTTGAAATTTTCACAGATGATTTATTTCGGTTGCCGCTATACTTAACAACAGAATAAAATAAATATTTAAGGGGGCTCCCATACAACAAACGTAATAGTTTTGCCGTTTTTATAGATAATGGTACGGAACTCTTCGTGCGCGAGTCCGGTTCGCACTTGGCCGGTTTTATATTTTATCTTCAGTAAAACCTTTACAAACTTATAGACACTTTACAAAACATTAATAAATAAAATGTACGAGACAATGTCGTAATTAAGTTTCGTTTCCAAGCGAAATTCTAAAGCGGCAACCATTTTGAAACGTCGATAATGATTTATTCGAATCTACATATTTAAGGAGTCCATCCCGACAAGTACCCGTAATCAACTTTGACGTTTCATGTAAATCTGTTTCGGGCCTTTTTTATCTTGAGCTCTTTCATGGGAGTAATGTGATTAGCCCAGTCGGGATTCGAGTGCCCTCTTTCGGGAGGGCGCTAAATAAGATGCGACGTTTTCCGCTTCGGGCACCTTTGATAGTACTTTTAAAGCTGTGACACGAATTCCGAACCTCTCTTTTATTGGTCACCATTATGATAATTACATTAAGGGCCGTACTTCGATACTTCGTCTTTCGAATTGGTTCTGTTGTTACGGTAGGGCGTTTGCCGCTTGAATATTGATCAGCTCATTTGTGAAAATCGCACCTATTGTCTACGTGACATTTTCCTCTGAGAGGATTCTTCAAAGTCTTTAAGTTCCTTACAGAGCATCATTAAATAAAAAAATGTCCAGGCGTCAGGGCTTTTGTTTCTTTGCCTGGGGGTCATTGTTTCATAATACGCGCGAATATACAATTATCTTTAAGGCTTGACATCTCAAATTTTGGTAACAAGGAGTTGTTTAGTAACCAGTTTATACCTTATAACGTAACAATTTTCGTGTCGGAAAATAGAAATCATAATCTGCAATATATGAGAAGCAACATAGTTTTCGTAGAAATCCATTTTTAACATAAGAAAGTAGAGAAAAATGAATCTAAAGTCAACCCTATTTTTTCACTTGTAACCAGTTTACTGCTCCATTTTTTATCAGAAAGAAATGAAATTTTATAATCTTCTTCATAAAGTAATGAACAAGAACTTAATTTTCTTACTTTCTTAAATTTCGTCTCGTTTTCTGAAATATTCCGAAAAATATGATATCCACGCTTTCGACCACGCACTTCCATCTCGCTCACGCTTATGCACAGTGAGATGGAGAGAAGACCATGAACGTGCGGGGCCTTAAATCTTAACTCTTGAAAAGGTTAAACACCGTTCAGAGCCTTCAAAAGAGTATTTAAATAAGCTGACCAGTATACGCATGACCTCCTTTAACGTACTATACGTTACGACCTTACGACTCTCGGGTCAAGATACACTAGAGACGTGTCGGGAGGTTGTTCGAGATAGGTATGTTGCGAATCGCGTAGCTGTCTATCGGATAAAAACAAAATCGAAACAATGCTTAAATTAAATTCCGTTCGTTGTGAACACCTAAACTTTTTTAATAGTCAAATAAAAAAATAGAGTTTGTATCTACATATATGAATGCGAACTTTTTTATGTTCAATGGTATGCTAGGTACCTACATAGTAATTATATCGATGCACGTTTTATTAAAAAAAAAACGGAAATTAGTTGTGATATTCCAGCGGTTATGTTTTAGAAGCTAACTGCAGTGGAAACGTTTTTAGGATATTGTTAGAACTTTTTTTTTTTTAATCTCTGATATAACCAGAAACAGGATACGGGCGACTGAATTCGCGCTTACTTTATGATAAATGATTCACTACCCTTATCGTGAGTTACAATCGTAACCATACGTTAGTTAACTACAGACCAGAGCGAATAAACGCACTTCAAATAGATTTCGATTCAACCCGTCAAACTTGTAACTCACACTGCCGTTGTACTACGAAACCAACTGCAAAACGTTAGACGCTAGCGTTTAGTTTTCGATGCGTAATTTAACGTTCGATTCGTACTATTTACCAATCGGTAGTGTGAGACATTTCGAATCGAAGAATACCGTCGCAACTGTAGTTTACTATTTCACTCTGCAAATGGCGCGTGATATCGTATTATTCCGTCAAGAGTTACCGTAGATCCGATCGAAATGTATCTCAAATTAAAGAACTTATAAAAATAAGGGTTTTGAATTGACAACATAATATCCGCAAAATTCGGATTGTCGCGTATTTTATATTTAAAAGCGCAAATAAATGGCACACGCGCCGCCATATTGTTTCGACACTGTTGACGTCGCGATGCGCGTATTCTGTAATGTCATAACCGACAAACGCTAGCATTTCAATTAAAACGATAAATGCTTGTGATGTAAGGTTGAATATTGGAAAATCGATTAAACTATACGAACGATCGTGAAGTCGATCGCGGGTTAAGTAATGTATTAGTGACTCACGTTACGGTTTGGATTTTTAGTTCTATGAGTGACCGCCAGGGGCGGTGTATAGACTTTTCATACTAAATCTTTAACGCTAGGCGCTAGCGTCTGCGTAAACGCAACTCACTTCAATCCCACAATAAGGGTACTGAACTTTGACTTCAGATTTTTGGCATGATACAATATGATTTTAAGTTATTTACCTAGTTTAGTAAAGCTGCAACAAAAAATACTGGGGTATTTAATGAGATCTATTTAAAAAACGGTTTTTGTCACTTCATCATTAATTTGAATGGGGCCAAATTGTTATAAAACTATTAAATGTAATTGGAATCTTCTATCTTGGACTGTAGAGTTCCTTTTTTAATGGACTACTTTGAAGCAATAGATGTGTAGATTCAAAATTTATTATTACTTCAACAGAAAGAACGCAAAAAAATATGCCTAATGACGAATTTTGAATATCTCAAAAAATTACGAAGCTGAAACCGTTTTAATGTTGCCTATTAGAGAGAGAAAACGCTCCGGGATCGTGATGTCACGATCGTCTAGCGTCATAGTAAATAACAATCGTTTCACATGAAGGTGCGTTTTGCGGAAAAGGGACAGAAGATACCCCTTCTTAAAACTTTGGACGCTTATAACTTTGTGATTATTTAACCTCTTGCGTTGCTTTTTTCTCCATTTGACTACATTTTTAATCCGTTTTCGAGAAAATGCAACATTATTGATTATTTTATTTAGTGTCTACACCCCTTTTCGGCCATCTCAAATAATCACAAGTATAAGTATTTATTATTTATGTCATAGAGCGAGAAACATTTTTTAGTTTTCGTGTCAATCATTGCGCTCATTGTCATATCATGACATGATTGAGACGGTAACACCTCAGGACCACGATTCCATGCGTATTAATTGACAGGAGGGGATGCTAGATCCCTTTTGACCCTCGAAGAAGACGAGTGGTGTTATACGTTAAGTGTAACATGTTTATCTAAAAAAAAATATACATATATATATATATATATTTTATACTACGACGGTGGCAAACAAGCTTACGGCCTGCCTGATGTTAAGCTGGTACATCAGGCATGGTGGTAATCACAAGCGCGTTGTCGACCCTTTATTCACTTGAGGATTCGCTGTGTTAGCAGATAGAGACATGCAGGTCCCTCACTCCCAACACAACGCAATATATGTCTGTCTGTGGTATCGTAGCTCCTAAACGGATGAACCGTTTGCTATGTTTATATCGGGGTTGTTTTAAATTTAATTATTTCTGATGTCTATGACATTCTGATATTCAACGACATAGACATGATAATTCGGATATCCTTATGAAATGTGCTGTGGTCGTTTTATCGCTTGAAAAGCAGTAAGGCAGCTTATGTTGCAGTATCTAATATATTTTTTCTACTCCTGTACCGTTATCTGTCATTTATATAGGCTGTAGCTCAAATACAATGACACCACTAATAAGTCGTGGAAAAACTCTATGCTCTATGGCCCAAAAACGCACTATTTAGCGTACTTTTTTGGTTCATACATTTTTCATAAAAGCACTGTTTAACTTTTTTTTAATCGGCCGCTATATTGCAGTGATGCCAACTTCATAAACAAATATTTCGAAATAAAAGTATTTATTTACGATTTAACATTTGTACATTATGAATTATTTACTTCAATAATAATAAATCATCATCTATTGTGTGTTAAATTACATGTTTTATAAATTCTTGGTATTATTTATAAAAATAAACAGTTCGAATTCGGTCCAGGTCCGAATTCAGTTTGGATCGGATGGCCAGTGCAAACAAATTAAAAACAAAACAAACCATAAACAAGAGCTGTCACATTTCCAATTTCCCACCAAAATGTCCAAAATACAGTTCAAAATGAAAAAACGAAAGATGATAAACTATTAGTCCTAAACTATTCAGATTGTATTCGTGTTTTTGCAGACAAAAGTGTACGTTCCTTTTAAAATGGTCGAAGAAATTAATAACTGCACTCCTGAAGAAATTGCGTGAGTAGCAAAAGAACGAATAGAAAACTTGCTGCCTGAAAAAAAATAACTATTCTGTAGTCTGCTATCACAGATAACCTCCGTTATCTGTGTCTGCTATTTATTTAAAATTTGTCGTAGAAAAAGTATTGTATGCAACGGTGTATAACTGGTCTAAAAACGCTCGTGGCGTCTTAAATTGCGATGCTCGCCAAGGCTCGCATCGCAACCCACGCCACTCGTCTTTTAAGACCCTTCTTATACAACAGTTGCATAAAATACTATTTTATAAGTATAATAATTATGTTTAGCTTACAGCATTGTTGAAGTACAGTGGCAGACAAAAACCAAGACAACAGAAATCAAGTCAAAATTATTCGAAAGATAAATTGCATTAGGCCTGGTTTAACTTAGCAATTTATGAACCACACCCAATAAAGTGCTAACGTTTTGGATCAACCGCTAAGGGAGACAAGATTGTACGGTTTTTGCTACATCACTCACCAGGGATACCTTTAGTGGATTGTTGCATTTGATTTTATGCTTTACTATTTGGTGATAAAGCAGTAAATTGATAAGTGAATTGGCAGATGACTGGCAGAGTAACCCCGCCCGAACTATCAAATCACAACGTTACAGAAATGAGTTAGCAAATAAAATTGCAAAGTCACTGAATTGATCGAATATAGCGCATTATTGTAAATTGGAAATTTATTTTGCTGTCGTTCTCGTAAATCTGAAAATAATAAGTTACATTTTTATGGAATTAGTACTTGTATTTGATTTTAAGAGGCTTGTACCTAATTATAAGTTCCTTAATAATTCTTTGAAAACTAACGCGCCACTTTTAATTCGCTTAACAATCCCAGACGGAAAATTACGATGCCACACAGTGTGTCACATAACTCCCATCTCACCAAACAGGCTTTCTGACTCCGCTGAAAAAAGAAGAGATGGTCGCTTAAAGTATACTTGGCGGAAGACCGTGGCATTGGAAGTAGCTTCCCTCGGAAAGAATAGGGAACATTACTGCCATGTTCTGCCGCCAGAGGCAGCACTACCACTAAAAGTAAATCAGTATAGAAATATAAGGATTCACACACACATGCACAACTGATTGTCAAATTAGTGACAAGGATGCTTGCATAGACAATACCGCAAGTGGGAACGAGATACAATGTCAACGCTGCTAGTGCCGCCACCTACGAAGAGTTTTGCGTAATGTTCCCTATTGGCCGGAGATTTTCGCCGTCACCGAATATCACAAGCAGTGAAAAACTGTGAGCCCCTTTGCACCTTGAGGAGTTATTTCTGGTAGTGGCTTTCGGGCTGTCAAAGCCCTTATATCACTGCGACCATCGCTGATCTATTGTGATCGCCATTTACTACAATTCTTGGTCAAGTCCTGCAAACTCGAAGAATTGCAGGATTTTGTTGAACTCAAGAAATTTGATCTCCTCCGGGCACATGATGTGTTTGCCTAGGAAGGAGTTACGACTGCGCATGAGGCAAGGGCAATCGGTTAGGATGTGTGTAGGCGTCTCCTCTGCTTCAAAGCAGAATCTGCACTGCCTTGTGTCACACAGTCCTATCGTTTGCATGTGCTTATTTAGGCGGCAGTGCCCAGTAAGCACCCTGACCAGCATGCGTAGACGGTTCCTACTTAGCGCCAAGGCGTCAGAAGACGCCTTTTTGCTAAAGGCTCTAATAAGTGCCTTGGAATGTTTCAGTCCTGGGTTAGCTCTCCAGGCTTGAATGGTCTTGTAGAAACAATAGGCTTTTAGAGTGAGCTTGGTTAGACTTTTAGGGATACCACAGAACGGCTCTGGTCCGCAGTGTGTTCCCTTCGCCCCCGCTCGTGCAAGCTCATCAGCCTTTTCATTTCCCTCGATGCCTGCATGCCCTGGGACCCAACGTAAAATTACCTTGTTTTTGGTACCCAGGTCATTCAATAGTTCCCGGCAGTTCTCGACCAGCCTCGACGTTGTGACGTTAGAGGTAAGAGCCAAGAGAGCCGCCTGGCTATCCGAGTGGATGTAAATAGTATGATTAAGGAAGGCGCTTTGCAGATTCGTTGTCGCACATTCTAGAATGGCGTATACCTCTGCCTGGAATATAGAAGTGTGCTTACCCAGGTTCAGACTGATCGCTGCCCTGGGTGCCTCTCCATATATTCCGCATCCTACCTCCGATCCGGATTTGGAGCCATAAGTGTACCACTTCAGGCTACCTGGTTTCCAATCTATGAGGCTGATCAACCAGTCCTCTCTCCTTAGGAGTTCCACAGAGTAGTTTATCTGCGTGCAAAGTTTTGGGGGCATTGTGTCAAGTGGCATCCCTAAAACAGGTATATCGTATACTGAGTCCTTGAGTGTTCTCAAGGCTGTGGATAGCCAGTCGCCTTTCCTTACAGACGCTACTCTGAGCATGCTGGACTTCGCCTCCTTTTCCAAGTGGAGGTCCAGGGGCGGCAGGTTCAGCACGGCTTCCAAAGCAGCTGTTGGAGAGGTTGACATGGCTCCAGTAACGATAATGCAAGCAGTCCGTTGCAGACTGCTGAGCTTAGTTAATGTTGTTTTCTGTGTCGTTTTCCTATACCAGACCACAGAGGCGTATGACACCATCGGCCTCACAATGGACGTGTATAGCCACAGGGCAATTTTGGGTTTTAGACCCCATCTATTCCCCGCTAAACGACAGCAGATTGAGAGGGCTACTTTAGCCTTCTGCAAAATTCCGTTAACGTGCGGATTCCAGGTCAGTTTCTGGTCGATTGTAACGCCCAGATACTTGACCTCGGAGGAGAACGGAATTGTTCTGCCGTTCCTAGACAGAGGTCTCAGACCATCGAGCTTTCTCTTGTTTGTGAACGGCACAACAACCGTCTTGTCCGCGTTAATGGATAATTCATTTTCCCTGCACCATGTGTTAATAGTGTCTAGGGCTCTCTGCATTTGGTACGATAGTGTACTTTGGCAGTTACCCCGCACCGTCACCACAAGGTCGTCTGCGTACCCCTGGGTGTCGATGCGTAGTTCCGCCATTTTATGCAGTAATTCATCCACTGCGAGAGTCCATAACAGAGGGGAGAGTACCCCCCCCTGTGGGCAGCCTCTGGCAGTGGTAATGTCACGAGTGGTATTGAGCAATTCCAGCTTAGCCACTCTATTCGAGAGCATGCTTTGCACCCATCGCACGGTGGTAGGGTCCACTCCCTTTGACCGGAGTCCCCCTACCAGTGTCCTGATGGGTGTGTTATCGAAAGCACCCTCGATATCTAGGAAGGCTGAAAGGGCTACTTCCCTATCCTCTAACGCCTTTTCCACCCTGTCAACAAGCTCAAGTAAGGCGGTTTCTGTAGACCTGCCGCTCCGATAGGCGTGCTGACTGTCATGGATAGGCGTTGTTCTGAGGCAGCTCTCCCTAATGTACTTGTCCAGAACCTTTTCCATGGTTTTCAACAAGAACGATGAAAGGCTGATGGGTCTGAAGGACTTAGCCTGGGCGTAATCCTTCTTCCCTGCCTTTGGAATGAATAGAATTTTAACCTTGTTCCACATCTCAGGTAAAGATCCCCAGGCGTAGCTCGCCCTGAAAATTTTTACCAGATGAGGGATGAGGACGTCAGCACCACGTTGCAGTAGTACGGGGCTTACTCCGTCCAGTCCCGCTGTCTTGTATGGCTTAAAGGACTTAATGGCCCATCTCACTATACCCGGTCTGATAACCAGGGCTGATTGCCTCCAGTCCTCCGAGCGGGGCCTGTGCCGAATATGCTCGGCATTGGGTCCCCTTAACTCAGTGGACCCCGGGAAGTGAGTGCTGGCCAGTAGTTCCAAGGTCTCCGATTCGTTGGTTGTGAAGGTGCCATCTTGCCTTCTTAGGAGTCCAATTTGATTAGGCTTTGCCTTCGAGAGCAGTCTGTGGAGTCTTGCTCCCTGAGGCGTGTTGTTTACTTCCTCACAGAACTTCCTCCACGACGATCTCTTGGCTTTCCTTATCTGTTTGCTGTACTCATTCAGGGCCCTACGATAAATCTCCCACTCATTTGTCCTCTTGGCCCTGTTGAATAGCTTCCGTGTCTTATCCCTTAGCTTTTTGAGCTTGGAGTTCCACCATGGGACCAGACGTTTTGTGGTTTTAACCTTGGGTGGGCGGTTTTCCTCAAAGGCACGTACAATGCCCTTTGAGACAACTTCCACCGCAAGCTCCAGTCCTTCTCGTGTTCTTACGCACTTAGCAGCCGAGTCCAGGGTCCGTTCCAGGGCGTTGTTATAACCCGCCCAGTCGGTCCTCCTGGGGTCCCTGAAAATGACTGTTTGAACACTGAGAGAAAATGTCAGATTAAGACAAATGTGTCTATGATCTGACATTGATTCCACCCCACTCACTCTCCAGTTTACAATGTGCCTGGCAAGGTGTGGAGTGGCAAAAGTTATATCCAAAACTTCCTTCCTAGCCCTAGTGACAAAGGTCGGTTCACAGCCTAAGTTTAAGGTTTGGAGGCCGTTAATTAAGAGAAAGTCATGTAATAACTCACCTCTATCGTTGATATCAGTGCTCCCCCAACTTGTATGGTGGGCGTTTGCATCACATCCCACCAGTAGCTCTGCGTTGTGTCTGCGGGCGTAGTCGACCACTGCTTCGAGGTCCACAGAGGGGTTCACCGGGCAGGTAGGCCGAGCACATAATTACTCTTTGACCCTTCCAGCCCTTTAGATTTACGTACGCTGCAATCAGATCGTCCGTGCATAGCTCTGGAACAGGTAGAAATTCAATGTTTTTGTTGAAAACAATGCATGCCCTAGGCTTGATTCCATCGGTGTTGTAGAGCGTTTTACCCACCGAGTTTAGTCCTAGTATGGTTGAGTTTCGCACCCATGGTTCTTGCAGTAAAGCGCTCTCCACCACCGCTGTTGCTACGGCAGCGTGGTGGATGTTCGCCTGCAGGATCCTCGCGGGTGCTGTGAGGGCCGCCATTTATTTGGCCCTCTTAGTGAACCGCTGGGCACTAACCCTACTCCTCGCGGCCGGATGACCTCTCCTTCGGGAGGTCCCAGCCGCGGGGGTGGAGTTCTCTGCCCAGCTGTTCATGCTGCCCCTCGCCGCCCCTCTATGCGTCCCAACAGGTCGCGTCCTGCCACCACGGTCTCGAGTGCCATGGGGTATGGAGTCGCGACTGTCGGGCGCTCTTGTGCTGGGGCCTGCTTCCGCGGGGGGCTGTGATTGTGTTGCAGGTGGGGGAGCATTTGGCCCACCCCTCAGCCTGAACAACACAGTTTTGAAGCCGAGGGTGACTTCGCACCCACAGGCTCTCAGGGCTTCAGCAGAAGGCTCGTCCAGGGCAAAGGTGACCACCTTCCCGCCCTTCTCAGCCTTCTCACCAAGCACCCGCCATAGCTCCGTATTCAGGCCTGGATTTTGTATCCTGAATAGGATTGACTTGAGGAGTTACCAGATGCAAGAAGAAGATAAATATTATGGCTAATCAAACCACCGTAAACTGACGACGAGTGAACTTCCTCCAAAAGCGCTGAGATTAAATTAAATCCGATCTGTTTTCACGAATCATTAGATCAGTGTTTACTGAAACATGCACGAGCGTCTCGAAATTGTACAAAACCGTTGAAAAGGCTCCTCAATCCCTTTAAACCACCATTTTCTTTTATATCCAATGAACCGTAAAAATGCGGGCGTACACAAGGCCGGATTGAGTTAGCGCCATATCGAAAGCAAACTGTGAAACATTTCCAAATAAAAACAAAACCTTGGGCCTGAAACGGGAATTATAATTTGATTTTAAAATGAAATGGGTTTCGGGACTTTTGTTATTTAGGATGTTTGTTTTTGAAGGCAACTGAGGCTTTCTGACATTCCCTATAGAGTCTTATTGAATGAGGGATATAATTTGTGCTTGTATTTGTCAGAAATTTAATCTTTAAAAAGGTTGACTCGTGCCATAAGTCCAATAATTTATTATTAGCATGTTTGTTTAGTATTTAAACATTTTATTTCAACGTTTCTATGAGAAAATTATTTATCTTTTTACGTTTTGTTCAAAAATGTATCGAAACATTAAACCGTAAATTAGATATTTCTTCATTCATGCGTAATAATTTGAAAAAAAATGGTTTTCCCAAAGTATCACGTTCCAAACAAATTTTTCAAATTATTCTTGTTTACCTATACAAGTTTATTCTAGGAAAAGAGGAATTTCGCGCAAATGGAAAGCCAATTTATAAAAGTTTAATAATAACTTTCTTAAAATTTCACGCCGTTAGCCAGCGAATGCCAAAAGACGTTTTGTATGGAAATCGAACCACTTTAAGTGAGAAGGCAAAATATAATTACAAGTTTGTTAGACCAAGTGTAAATAATATTAATTAGTAAATAATGTCAAGAACGCAATATTTGATCTGACAAAAAGGTCCAACGGATCTTTGTATGACCGATCCGAAAGACATCCACCACTGCTGGAAGTCAAATAATAAATGCTTTCTTAATTAACTTAGTTTTAATTTATTTAAAATACTGTTTTACTCGGGTCTAACGCGACCCGTGGCGCGGGCGCGGGTAGTTTTCATTTGTATATTTTGTATTTGATTTGGTAGGTACAAAAAATATTAATCTGTTTTAATTTCAATTTGACAGGATTTTATTCTATATTTGATTTGGTAGGTACCAATAGGTACAAAAATTATTAATCTGTTTTAATGTAATTTCCAAGTTCTCTTATAACACGATTTGACATGTTTTATCTCTTTCTTACATTATTTTATATTTTTGCTCCTTGCACGTATGCAACATACAACCAACGATCACTGTACTCATACGATAAGTAATATGATCTGAAATGTATTATGTGAACCTTGTATTACGAAATTAATAAAACGAAATGAAACTAACCTAATAAAAATATAGAATTACAAGGAAGTGTCGACTAATTTTTTTTTTTGTTCCTTATCAATGAGTTCAATAAAATGTTAATTTTATGTCCACTATGTTCCTGTACGAAGTGTATCACGACCAAAACAACAAATACTTTTATACGACTAGTGCGGATACAAAGTTAGAACTTCATAATTCTGGGTCAATCAGCATGTGGCGTCGCGAGCGGTGTTTTCGCCTTTTGTTGTGTACTGATAATTGTTGTTGGTCCCACACAGATAACTAAGTAGTTCTCTCAAAAAACTGGTTCGAAGGGCATCATAAAAAACAAAGGAAGGTAGGTATCCAATGGAGAACTTGCATGCGATTTCAATTTCGAATAAATTTCACTCTATCGATGCGGATAGACGTAGAGATATCATACAAAAGAAAAAAAAAACGATTGTATTAGTTTTATCTTACGTTAAAATGACGAAAAAAAAAGTATATTTTTTGATAAAATAACAACAGTTACACAGAATATTGAATTAGAAACGATATTTTGTATGGCAAGTATAGGCTTAAACGCAGCAAATTAATGACTTACTCCATAGTAAACGCGCCGAGAATATATGTTGTGACGTTATAGCATAAGCCCGTTTAATATAGAGCGTTTTCGGGGAGTGCCGGCGCGTGCAGATTTCAAATGCATATAACATCAGAAAAATAAATCATAAGAAAGTTTTAATGCTACAGTTGTTTTAATGCTGGATTATACTTTTGATTTTCGTAATAAAATAAAAAGATGCAAGTTCCCTATTGCTATTAGGCTAGGTAAGTAAACAACAGACTAACCTACAAAAAGCACTTTATACTAACAACATTTTCATATCCGCAAAACAGTTCCGAGATTACTTATGTAAACCATAGCCAATTTGAGAGGCGAGCCCAACTTATTATTCCTACCTATTTTCCTCAACAAGAGAAACTAATCTAAAGAAAATTTTCGAGTCCCCGTGAAGAAAATAAGCTTATAAGGGAAGTGCAGTTTCCACACGAATACCGGGGATACGGGTTGGCAACAAACTTTAAATTAAACTTATTCACGGAAAATAAGTTTTTTACGATTCAGTTCGAGTCTTAATAAGCAATTCAGCGTGGGACATAATTTGTTGCTGGATGAATATTTACTTTAATAATGGTATGTTGGAATGGCTCGTGGATTTTACTTCAATGGTTTTCGAACGTTGTTAATGCTTTCGGTTGTGACGTTTGGTAAGGAGGTGAGGTGGTATTACATAAGCACTAATACCAACTCAACATAAAAAATATATTCGGGACACAGATCCCGTAAATTTAAAGAAAGGGTGGTCTATGCCCTGTCTAGATTGACCGCCGTAGTCCGGTACTCTCCTGGCTGGTCAGCGGCGGTCCGAAACTGGGGTCACGCTCGGCCAGCTGTGATGAGGAGCAGGAACGGCGACGGGCGAACGTCGAGCGGTTCCAGCCCAGGCCGCCAGGATGGTGATTGTGTGGTCTTCAAGGTTGATTATTAGTTAAAACGACGCAACCTGTGAAATATGCACCTGTAAGGTGCAAACATTAAAGAGTTGTAAAACAAAACGTAATTGGTATGAAAGAGACAGCATGAGAGCGTGACCGGATAAGGAAAGGGATAGAGGAATGAAAGGGATAGGAGATAGGTTTAAGCGAGAGTAAGATAAATAAAAAATATCATTATGGCCGATCCGTTATTTTCTTTTACTTATACTTAGCGCTGCAGCAAAACGAAAAAATATTTATAATCATGTCTAATCATTTCCAAAAGTGGTAGAATCAAGTTATTATCGAATATTCGTTTCACATTCGAGAAAAGAAATCTGAAATACGTTATATTTCAGCAAGATCGTCACAAACATCGACATAGGTACAGTCGCCATCACATACATCGGCGCAAACAAGCACGTCACAAACATCGGAACACGTCTCTATTTTCAAGGCATTAGGGTGCATGTGCCGATATTTTAGAACACCTATAGTGTACCTATGTATGTGATGGCGACTGTACATACAATGGAAAGCACACTTCGGGAGGATCTCGGGAGTTTTTACAGTAAATCAACTCAAAAGCGAGTTAAAGTCAAGGTATATGCCAACAACAGGAAATAAAGATGAATGAATTGAAAGTTTGTACCAGGGCACCGTGTCCAAGGACGAAAATTGAATTTTGGAGGAATAAAAAGTTGAAAGGACGAAGAGGTTATCCCAAGCATTCGAAATAAAAAACTTACAATTGCAACTTAACGAATTAAAACAGGATGAGGTTAATAAACCCACACCAGGTACGTCAACCGCCGATAATACTTTATTGCAAATATTACATACGCAATCCATGATTTTACAGCAAACTACAGGTATTTTCATCATCAGACACCAGCCAAGCTATCCCGTTGTTTGGTGGTAATATAACAGAAAACGCTAGTGAATGGGTGAAACAAGTAGAGAGAATAGCTAACTTAGCTAACTGGTCAGACAATCTCACACGGGTAAATGCTGCAATGAGGCTTAGAGGACCAGCAAATGCAAATGCAGGAGTGAAGTGGCTGCGTTCATAAATCTCTGGACAATATTATTATATTTTATGTTCTATTTTTAATTTCGTTAATTGTCCCATTTGTCCCTTCTCGCGTTTAACTATTTTTTTATCATTATTTTGTTTTTTTGTTTGTTATCCACCGTGAACTCACTCGACGGTTCTATCGGAAGACCAGCGCTGACAGCAATTATTCGGAGACAAATATTCTCCGTTTGGAGAGGATTCAAAATATTTTCCTTAAGTCACTGTGTTATGTAATTATTTCGAGCGTTCCGCGTCAGCTGCGAAGCATTTTTGTATTCCTTTCCTTCATAACCGGAGACAGTTTTTAGACGTGATGTTCCTGTTTAAAATTATTAAAGGTGTGATACACTGTCCTAACCTCTTGGAATTGGTTACTTTTAGTTGCCCGCGTCGTCCTTTACGTTCTAGGCGCTTATTTCATATCAGCTTTGCCCAAAAAAATTACTCTCGGCATACTTTTTTCAGACGAGTCCCTAGTTTTATAACAAGTATCTGAGCGATATTGATCCTTTCCACAAATCATTGTTAAGTGTTAAAATGTTAGTAAAATGTAAGTTATTTTTAGCTCATCCATGAGAACAATATTTACTCACCTAAGATACATTTTAGTATTCACATCACCTGAAAGTCTAAATCCAAAATGTCTTCATTAATCTCATATACCTACTTATTACCTACCTTTAACTTGTGCATAATACATACTGCGTCGACGACCTTTATTGTATTTTATTATATTAAATAATTTATTAAGTTAATTTTTTTTTAAATTTTTTCAGCTTTGTTTCTTTATGATTATTTTGTTATGTTAACATAGTTTTTATGTATAAATGAACCTCCAGGTCTTTAGATTTATGTTTATTAGTACTCTTTGTGTACCCTTTATATTTTTGTTTATGCGACTGTTTGTGTCCTAAATAAAAAAAAATAAAAAAAAGAATAAAAGTCACATCGGGAAGTTCCCAGATTTTGAATTAGAAATACAATTGATTAATGACAAGCCTGTTAGCTGTAAGCCTTATAGATTATCAGAACCAGAACGACGTTTTCTGAAGGAAACAGTAGAAAAATGGCTACAACAGAAGGTATGCAAATTATTAAATTCACCGTATGCACTTATGTTTGTGGTGGCACAACCATTTCATGAAACTACACCATACAGGCCGGTTGTAGATAACTCTAAAACCATTAATCCTGTTACTGTTTTAGACGCACAACCGATAGAAATAATGGATGATATAATCACAACTATTTCACAGTTTGTTTATAAATTCAAATTTGATATATATCACGCTTACCACAATATTATGTATCAGAGAACAAGGTATATTTAAAACAGCAGTTGTGACTCAAGATTATCACATAGAATTCTTAAAAGTTATGTTTGGACTTGTCGGAGGGCCTTCAATTATGTCAAAGGTGATAAAATCAACATATGGATGCTTGTACCAGGACGGAGTGAGAGCTTACTTTGATGACATCACAGGAGGTTCGAATACTATAGAAGAATTCATTACAACACTGCGAAAAGTATTCCAAGTAACCAGAGAGAAAAACCTGAAGCTCAACAAAGACAAATGTATTTTCATCGAAACTGAAATACCATTATTTGGCAAAATTGTTGGACATAAGCGAGAAAAAACTGATCCATAACGAACAGTAAACACATTGGCATCCATCAAAGAAATACACTCATTTCTAGGATTTACTGGAACATTTCGAAGATTCATACAAAACTATGCAACCATAGCCCGACCATTACAGTGTCTACTGAAAAAAGATAAAACGCAATGAAAAACAGACCGGCAATAATAAAAAAGTTACACTCACAGAGTAACAACAAAACGTATTTTTGAAATTAAAAAAACTTGTAATGACAGCTTCAATATTGTCAAACTTTCAACAAGACGCCGAAACAATCGTGGAACAAGGAATTGGCGCATGCTTAATTCAAATCCAAAAAAAGCGGCCAAGTGCGAGTCGGACTCGCACATGAAGGGTTCCGTGAAATAAATTGCAGTTTACGATTTATGACGTATTAAAAAAAAACTACTTACTAGATCTCGTTCAAACCAATTTTCGGTGGAAGTTTGCATGGTAATGTACATTATATATTTTTTTTAGTTTTATCATTCTCTTATTTTAGAAGTTACAGGGGGGGGGGGGGGGACACACATTTTACCACTTTGGAAGTGTCTCTCGCGCAAACTATTCAGTTAAGAAAAAAATGATGTTAGAAACCTCAATATCATTTTTGAAGACCTATCCAACCCCACACGTATGGGTTTGATGAAAAAAATTTTTTTGAGTTTCAGTTCTGAGTATGGGGACCCCTAAAACTTAATGTTTTTTTTTTGATTTTTGTGTGAAAATCTTAATGCAGTTCACAGAATACATCTACTTACCAAGTTTCAACAGTTAGGTGTACAGTGTAAATGTAGGTAGTAAATTTGTAAAAATAGGTTTAAAAATTAATAATTTAATGTAAATATTGCAATTGATCTGTAAATAATAGTAATAATTAAGTGTGTAAATAAGGCATGTACGTGCAACGTTACAAGGTATATCATTCTGTTAGGCCGTGTTCTTATGTACATGTGAGGCGTTAGCCTGTTAGGCGAATATGGAAAGACGACGCCTGTAGGTACATAAACATGCATGATTCTTGGATGTTTCCTAAGTATTTAAGTAGGTACCTAAGTAGTTATCTCTATAAGTAGATATATCGTCGCCTAGTAACACACGCCTTATTGAGCTTACTACAACACGGCGCGCGAGCTGTGTCGCGGTCACACACACTATCCGTCTCTTTCTAATTAAAAAGAAACCGATAGTCTTTCTCGCCGCGACACAGCCCGCGCGCCGTGTTGTGATAACCGTGCAGAACTAGATTGTGGAAGATTTTCTGTGTTAGACACGCCATCTCAGACAACTATCCACTGAGTCATACCTAAATCCATGTTTTAATACATGCTTAGTAACAGACATTTTTATTCATGAATCCCAATAAATAACATCGCAGTAATACAGCAAAATGCACAGATCGCAAAAGTGTTCATGCACCGATGCGTCGCGCGGTGATGCATCTCCCGCCGGCTATCTCCACAGTAAAGTTAATACACAACGTTAATGGATTGGCCATTTGGGTTATTAGAAAATTTCTACATTATAGATCGATATTGTGGACTAAAATATTGCATTAGCATGGTCTCTTTTGTAGAAAGCTATTAAAATCTGGTGTCTTTAGCCTGGACTCATATTATAAAGATTGAAATGTGGATGTTGACTGGTGGTCAAATCAGTCACTTTTTAACTAATAACACTTAGCTCAAAATCTTTAAAATTTAAGATTTTGTGTTTTATTGAAATGAACATTTCAATTTATTTATTTATTTTATGCAAAGACAAATATGTTTTTTAAGTCGAAGTTTGTAGGAAACTAGAGGGGTGATAACGTTACTTTTCAAACTTAAGTTAGGACAATTATATTGTCTTATTCCATACAAAATGTATGACACTTACCTGATGTATGTATGCAATGCACGTACAAAACGCTACGCAAATTACATAATCGGGCAGCAGGAACAAGGTGATCTCACGATTGTCTATGGTCAGACAGCGTATTGTTTTTATGTTTATGTATTTAATAATCTTTAAAATAGAAAAATAAGGTCAAGCGTGGTTTTTTTCATGAGATTTCTTTATACGGGTCGAATCCGATATTTATTTACCTTTATTTCTGTCGTTCGACCGAAGTGTTATATGTATTTTGGTGGATTTTGTTTATTGATTATGTAAGAGTAATTTATTATTGTCATCATCAAATACCGTATTGCTATTCTTAGTATTGATATTGTTTATAGAAGTAGGTACAGTCGCCATCACATACATAGGTACACTATAGGTGTTCAAAAACATCGGCACATGCACCCTAATGCCTTGAAAATATAGGTGTGTTCCGATGTTTGTGAGCTGCTTGTTTGCTCCGATGTATGTGATGGCGATTTGTTAAACTAAATTGGTTGTAAAGACCCTACCGGTAGGTCTTTTACAGAAGCAAATGAAGATTTTCACGGGACATAATTGATTGAAAACTGCGTCAATAACATATAAATATTGGCAATGTCAGCATTTATTAATCTTTGATAGGTTCAATCCTTGTCATTTCTCTTGGATATATTTGACATTGTCTCACAAAATTAGTCCTTAGAGTATCTATTAATTCTGACTTATTTGATCGGCATTTGTTTCTGAATAACGAAATAAATTGAAAGACGCCCTAAGCGTCTCCTTCAATTTTTCCTATCTCTCGGGAAATTATGTGGAAACAAATTCTACTTAACGGCCTATGTATTTGTCCCAGAACGCTAATATGAACAGAATTATGACAAACCGAGTGGAAAACGTTAATACGGAATAATACGAGGACACTATTGTTATTTGACGTAAGGGAAAAATGTGTGGATGATATGTATCAGGCACACAATTTGGTAGGTAAGCAAACAATTGGTTAGGTTTCTTATGTTAAATATGTATAAGGTGGTGTAACTTTTTACTTACGCATACCACCAAGGTGCGGGGACGGACCCTGGTGGTTATGTGGGACCCCATACCTACCTAACCCAACCCTACCTAAACTACAAGTAACAAATAGGATTCTTATTCAGATTCAGATTCAGAACTTTATTGATAAAATGTCATATTTTACAGGTCAATATCATGCATGTCAAATACATTTTAAAATTTCTTATTGTCTTAGATGTTATATACCTATCATTATTGAATAATTTTGAAAGTGTTGTTGATTTATGAGTGGGTCAATGATATATTGGTCATAAAGTCGTCTATGCTGTAGCAAGCCATTTTTATGAGGAGCTGTTTGAGCTTGTTTTTAAATGCTGCATCAGTTACGGCGTTTATAACGTCAGGCGGTAGGACGTTATAGATTTTAGGGCCTAGCACGCTGAGTGATTTCCGAGCCTTTTCCGAGCTTATGTTTCAATAAAACGTATATTCTTTACAATACCTAAGTACCTTAACGCAGTATTTGGCGACCAAAGTAGACATTTGCTTATTTTTCCATACAATTGTTACTACGGGGTACAAAATAATGTTACGTCATAACTCTGTGTCATTTAGTATGAGCCGTTTTTGCGTTCGCTAGCAATGTCTGAGTTCGACTCTTATATCTTTACCTTTTGTTGTGTTCTAATTGTTGTATACAGATGTTTGAAAAAAATATGGTTTTGAAGGTTAAATTTCAATTCAAAGACGATACTTTGATATAACATTAATATGCATACATTTAGGTAAATCATAATAAACGTAGTAATTACATCTGAATCTTGTGTAAACCAGCAAATAACTTTTATCGTAACTAGCTATTATTTTTATACTGAGAATAATAATAAGAGATTAAAAACTGTTACAAAAAATCAATTGGGAGTATAAACATATATTATTAACTTTCACATAGATCGTATAAGTATGTAAGTTATTTTTCATTTCTCATACTCTGAAAGTGGGTCATTGTTCATCTAAATGGCGTGCTGAAAGTGTCACATTTCTGCTCTAGAGCAGAAAAGTATTAAAAAAAGGTTAATCGAAGTAATATTGGGCAACGGCCTTAACCTATACAGGCTTAGTAGGTTCGATTCATTTTTAATTTATTACATATAGACCAGAATATTTGATAATTGTTTTTGATATTTAATACAAATAATGTTTAATATAATAAACATGTTTAATTCTTTCTCTCGCTTTCAAGACAAAAGGATAAACGTTCAGAAAAAAGTAAAAATGTTGTTTAAGACACATATAAAACCACCCGGATTACGAGAAAAAAAAAACTTACATTATGGCGTGTTGGGTGTAAAAAAGTAAACTGGCGGGAAACCTAAAATAAAAAAGTGCATATCTTTCTTTGGGAGTTCTATTAGCTGTGTTTCGAAACTAATTTAAATAAGATGATTTCTAGCGGTTCTGAAATGGATTTAACACCTGATTATATAAAAGAAGAGGCTCAAGCGGTCGTGGAGAACCTTTTACCGACAGTATCAAAGGAACGATACATGAAATCGTATAACGATTTCATGAAGTGGCGGGGTGAAAAACGTGTAAAATCCTTATCGGAAAGTGTGTTCCTTACTTATTTCAACGAATTATCAAAGAAACTTCAGCCTTCAACTCTATGGAGCATATTTTCAATGTTGAGAACGGTCGTAAATACAAAACACGACATCAATATAAAAAACTACACCAGGCTGATATCATTTTTGAAGAGGCAGTCGGATGGTTTTAAATGCAAAAAGTCGAAGGTTTTTACTGCACAAGAAGTTGAAACCTTCTTGAATCAAGCCCCTGATGAAATATATTTGGCCACTAATGTATGGAAAATCATTACAACTATTATTAAATTTAACTTAACGTACACTCAACGTAATCTCATCGAGTTTGGGCTCGTTAATAATACAATCGTCTTGGTATGAACGACACAGTCTGTGTAAAAGCTTCTAGGTATCCACAATTAAAATTTAGACAGAAATTTCTTAGTGTAGGTGTTGTTTAAAAAAGTATGCAATGCTAACAATGTGTGTTAATAAAATTATTATTTTGCAGGTGGCACTAATTTTGGGCATAAGCGGCGCATGTAGGAGCATTGAAATCATGAATCTCACTATGGAAAACATAGAAAAACATGGCCAATTACAATTAGTAAAATTGCCAAATACCAAAACAAAAATTGACAGAACATTTGTGGTGCGGGAACAATTCGGCCAAATTGTGCAAAAATATCTAGACCTTCGTCCCGGTAATTTGCCTACTAACCGTTTCTTTATCAACTACCAACGAGGCAGATGTTTGAAACAAGTTATCGGCAGAAACAAAATTTCTAGCATGCCTAAGGAAATTGCAGCGTATCTAAACTTGCCAAATCCGGATCTATATACTGGCCATTGCTTTCGGCGAACATCTGCTACATCCGATTCAGGCGCCAACTGGACTATGCTCAAACGACACGGAGGGTGGAAATCGAGCACAGTGGCTGAAGGCTATATAGAAGACTCCGTAGCAAACAAGTCCAAGATATGCAATAAAATAACAGAGGCTATAAATTTGCGCTCAACTTCACCTCAGCCAGGGTCTTCAAAAGATAATTGCGAGCAACATGAAGAGCTAAATAATTCACCCCATAGGTCTACGAACAAAATAATACCTTCTCCAACATTTACAGCCCTGCCTATAAATGATACTCAAATATCACAACAAGTATCGAATATTAATATCCCGGGAAAGAATGTTTCTCTGACGTTCAATAATGGGGAATGGATGAAAATTTTAGAAATGCCTGATTATTTTTTTGGTGATAGGAATAACCTTCCTTAGTACCAAAAAAAAAGTTGCAGAATTGTCAGCCGCGTCAAATATTTTTGAAAAATATAAACAGTTTCCTCACTTACCTACGTTTTGTGGTTAGGTTAGGTTAGGACGGCGAATGAGACACTTTCTTTGATCCGTCTCATATTACAAAAAAATATTTTAATTATCTGACCCTGGCAATGACCAATATAGCTGCTGCAGCTGTCAATATCATTGCCAGTGTCAGTTTACCACTGATTTTTATGATATTTTTATGTAATATGAGACGGATCAAGGAAATTGTCTCATTCGCCGTCCTAACCACAAAACGTAAGTGAGGAAACTGTTTTTATTTTTTAAAAATTATTGACGCATCTGAAAAGTCTGCAACTTTTTTTTGGTGCTAAGGAAGGTTATTCCTATCACCAAAAAAAAAATCAGGCGTTTCTAAAATTTTCATCCATTCCCCATTGTACGAACGTTACTATTAATTTTAAGTAGGTAACTTGATTGTACATTTTTTAATAAATATTTTTACTATACCTGGCTTGTGTTTACTTTCCTCATATTCGAAATGAAAAGTAGAGTGTTTAACTCGGGTGAAAGCACCCATTTCTGCCTCGAACTATTGGCTAACAAAAATATCTCGTCAGTAATGGGTACCTTTCAGCCCTTGGTTAACAATCTACTATATCTTAAAAGTAATCAAGCACTTGTTTGATCCTCGTCGCAAAATATTTTCTCAAGTTTAATTTCACGACTGTGTTCAATTCAAGCAACTATAAGTGAAAATCGTTTTACTTCGAGAGAGCTTTCGTACTTGAACTGGAATTAATATAAGTTGAAAGTACCTAAATCCCAAGTTATAAGAGAAATCTTAGGTATTCTATCAAGTCAAACAAAATCCAATATAAGTAAAGAAGAAACAATCACGACTTTATAAAGGACTTACAGTCTAACTATTTATCATTTCGTAATTCGTGGTGGTGTCATAATTAACCATAAATCTGTTACATAAGTAGCGGTACGCGACCTCGACAACTGAGTGGATGGTTTTTTGCGGATTTTAATTAATTTGAAAGTGGACGGTATTTTTTGCGATAGGTTTAGGTATTTTGGTTTTAGGCACACAAGAGAAAGGAGCGGCAATGCACTAACCTGATTATTTCTGGTCTGCTATCTGGTCTCGACGTGGTTGGCCAACCAAAATACGCACTCTGAAGAAATGTTCTTGAAGGCACAAATTACAAATCCTAACAGTTTTGAATACCAATTCACTCTGGGAGGCTATATAAGCGAACCTCAACCAATATGGCGGTAAAGTACTTAGTCGAAAAATGAGCGAGCTGCATCTCGTTATACAGTGCATGCCAAGGGAATAACGGGGTTTGACAGGTAATGGGAAAAAATACAATCATAAAAATATAAAAACGAAACCCAACAATTCGTATAAATGGTAACATTATTTAATGGAAAACTATATTTATATTTCACAAACACACTAGGTACTATCGTACATGAAATGGCTGTTAGCATTGTACCTACATGACAATTTTTTACGAGTAAATAGGCTAAGACTAAGGATAGATGAAGGCTAAAGATAAAGGTGTGTGTGCATGATTTGTATTTTACTAGGTACACCTAGTAAAATACAACAACTTCCTTTGCGACTGATGACGGACAATATAATCTAATGAAAATATTATTATAAAAAATATATTTTACAAGAATATTTTACGAATAGATTCAAATTGCTTAATTATTCGTTATTAGCCGGATGAAAAGCATCCTGTATACATATTCCTTTCCTTAACCCTACATTAGTTGCTTGCTCTTATCTCTCATTTACTCGTGATAGATAGCATGTATCTTTATTGCCCATTCCTCACCAAGCCGTCATCGCGTCAATCACTTCCTTCCCATCTAAATCATCATTAACACAGTCCATCCAGCATTTCCATAGCCCCCGCAAATACTACTGCTTTGTTCTTGTCACAGGATGTCATCCTTCCGCATCACATGTCATGCCCATTAGGTATAATATTAAGAGTTGACTTTATTCGAATTTTTAAGTTTATTGAGGTACCCGCTGGTATTGCAATTACTAGTTGTATTATTTATTTTAACTTCTTGTGACATAATTTCTTTTGATTTAATAATTGCAATTATTGGTACCTGTATCCAGTATTGATATTTTTAATTATTATTGCTTTATTCTTATACTTAACATTTAGTTTCATTGTGTACCTACTAAAAAGTAATATAAGATAACTATATAAATGTCGGGGCACATTGCACGTAGAACCGATGGCCGTTGGGGCGGAAAGGCGAGTCAGCTCGCGCTCATGTGGCGACCACGTACCGGAAGGCGCGGCGTGGGTAGGCCCCCCACAAGGTGGACTGATGACCTGGTAAAGGTCGCGGGAGTCCACTGGATGCGGGTGGCGCAGGACCGGCCATTGTGGCACTCTTTGGGGGAGGTCTATGTCCAGCAGTGGACGTCTTTCGGCTGATATGATGATGATGATGATGATGATATAAATGTAGATATTTATGTGAAATTTATATAACGAGATTTAAGGCGTTGTCAACACCAAAAACGCGCACACTGTCTATTTGTATCGGATTAAACGAGAGCGAGTGTTACTTGGGCGGCCAGGTTTTAGAAGAAAAGAATGAATAAATATTGAAATAAAAAAAGTGTGGATTATTTGTGAAATATGGCTCGTTAGCGGTTTAGGTATGAATATGTGGACTTCATATTTTTAATTGCAGATCCATGGACGTCAAAAAAATAAAGACATAATTGATGATTTTAAGACCAATATTTGCAATTATTTTCTATAGAGCCGATTTCGTCCAATTATGTTTCGAGTCCATCTGCGGTCTTGGAAATATGATGAATATTAACTTATTTTTTTTTGATGTGCTAAAACAAATTGTTTTTCTTAAAAAACTGCTTAAATAATATAAATTTCAACTTTGGTCTTGTCAAATACCACCATGCCCAAAAACCCTTACCCGTACCGGTAGACGTTCTTACTACCCTTACTTACCCCTACTACGATTTAATCCCAATTTAGTCTCAGCCGAACTCCTAGCACTTCCCGGGCTGAGCTGATCGATCACCCAAACTTTCGAACGTGTCACACACGATCGTATAAACTTTACACATTGCAACACTGCGGTTTCTTTTTATCACATCGTTGGCAAATTGAAGCACGTTTTAACACTAAATTCTTACCGTGGGCCATTTAGCGGGCTCGCGTCGCATTCACCCTGTACGTTTTACTGGTGGGCTATGCATTATTGAAGTAGCGCCCGTGGGTAGGAACTGCGGAATTTTAATACATACACGAAATTATTTATAAAGTGTGTGGATTAGAGGCGGAGAATCAGGTTTATATACTCTAGTATGCAACTTCAACAGAGGAAACTCGCTTTCGTTTTAATAGGTATTCGACGTTCGTAGTAATTGAGAAGCGGTGAAAGTTTTTCTAGAAATGTAATTACTAACCTATTACATTCGTGATTATATTATTCGTGGAACCTACATTTCGTTTGTTTTTGTAAGTAATATGTGAATTTCCGTGACACACGCGACCTCGTGTGATTTTCCGTTGCGGCAATATTACCTACGCTATAATTCGACGAAATTTAGCATTTCTGTTGAAGCAAAAAAATGTGAGAGATTACAGGGAAAATCTGATAACAACTTGTGCGCACGAACGTGAAAATTCTTTCATTTACGAAACTGATAAGCTACCAAGTTTGGGCCTTGTACAAAAGCGTTGAATGGCCGAGTCGGCCGGCCGCGCAATTTTTCTGTTTAACTTTATTTACCTGAGTGATAACTTGGACCAAGTTTCGGGTGGTCCCGAGGGAGAGGAAAAAGTTAGTAAGAACTATTTGGAAAAATGAAACTAAATCACATTAACGTTGGTTGGTAGCTGATATTTCTCCAATTTGAATATTAAAGCCGCATTCATCTTACATATCTCAGTGGACTAAACTAAACTAAAACATTAAACTTTGATACGAGTACCCGCATATATTTCACATTATCTTCATACTTAGTAATTTTGTTTATCATCCGTTTTAAGTCAGCATTAAAAGTAACTAGGCAATCGAAGACGTCAAAAGCTCTTATTACCTTTTAATACAGACTTTTGACGTCTTCGTTTGCGTAGCTACTTTTGATGCTGACTCTACTAAAAGCTCGATAAGCGTTAAAGAATTATATAATAGACGTAAATATACGGGAAAACAAGGCATTCCAAAACAGATTTCCAATTCCGAACAGATTTCGACAAAAAGCGGTTTGAGCGAAATTAAAATTGACGTGTACACAGATTAGACTTTCGATCACTGAAGGTACTGGATTTAAGTTAAAAGAATGGAGCAATTTTTCAAATTCACACTCATTCCTTTAACCTGACATCATAAAGAATTGGCGGTTTAAGCCAGTAGTACAGCATTTAACTTATAATGGGACTTAAGACATTGAGCATAATCCACCCTAGTCAAAATGTAAACAATTTTTAATATTTTTTGGCTCGCAGCAAACTTGTGGCGCCCTCTATACCCAAGTCGTTGTGTGTGTAACACTTGCCTGAATTCTATGGGTATATACTCGCTAGGGGCCACAAAGTCTCTACTAATATACACAATATATGGCTGCACATGAGAGTAGAAGGAGGGGACCACCTCCGTCTTCGCTGCCAAAGACATGTGTCATATAGGTTGCTACCGTATACGTATACATGCATATATTATATCTGAGGGTCTGGTCTACTGGCCAATCCAGAGTGACCCACCGTACGGCCGATTACGCCTCCAGCGCAGGTACTGCCTGTCAGTACCCTGGTGCCCTACGCACCAGCTGGACGTGGGGGCGTTGCCCCCACGAGGTCCTCCATATGCCTGCCCCCTAGACCTGGCCCTGTTACTCCAACTCATAATCGACCGTACTACATGCCTTGCCAGTGTGGCTTCAACACACAATCCTGGGAAGCCGGACCGGGCATTCCCTGTCCAAATCCCTTGTCTTTCAGAGGTACATACACCTCGAGATTGGACTACGTGAAACTACATTAACCAGCGACCGTTGGTTAATCCCCTGTTCCACTCTCATGTAGCTTAGAATGTCGATTATAGTATACAAATCATGCATGAGCACTTACCAGGATCGTCTCTAGTTTACCTCGTGAAGACACGCGCGCAGCCGTCCTGCGCGTCCCATCGCCTTCACGGTCCATGCTCATACCTTCTCACAAGATGACGCCGCGCTCTGCTGGTCGCACCACCTCCCGCCATTAGAACTGTCATCCCGACTGCCAGTGTTGCCACATGTCAGAATGCAACAGTTACCTGACTCTTTCCGGTCCGAATCGTGCTCGGCGCGACAAAACTCCTATTGTCGCACTCATTTATTTTCTGTATTGTGTTGTTTTATAAAAGTACCTACATCAGTGTTCGATTTTGTGATTTTATGTTTTTTTGCGACAATAAAGCTTTTTTATTTTTAAAAACCTTTAATTATGTGTACGTTCCCAAAAGATTAAAACAGGCTCTTTTATAACGTCGCTTCGCCTGGGCTCCATGTAATTCACGGGCAGAACTGCGTTAATGTGTTTTATTTGTGCCGATACGCTACCGCCTATACTGAAACCAAGTTCTTGCATTGGACAGTTCGACAGGTTTAACACGAAGTTATTTCTTGCACAACTGACTGGGTCAGTCCAATTTTGCTTCGAGATAATTGCGTTATAATGAGATATAAACTCATCCGGTACTGTCGCTATTTCCGAGCTAGAATTAATTCCTAGAATGTCTGTTTTGGCCGGGTCTATGATTGCAAATTGGAGTTAGAATTTAACTCGGACATAATGAGATTAATGTACTGCATTGAGAAGCTGGTTTGTTTTCAACGAGCTTGTGGCCGCATTTTCGATTCACAAAAAATATTGTAAAATCAAGAGTGAGTAAATTTTGCGTTTGAATATAACTCCACAAATGACGCCCAGACTATATATTTATGTATCCAATAACTCGGCAATAAAAATCATCCCCGCTTTGAAGCAACAATCTAGAATAAAAATGTGTGCTTAATACATAGTATTGGATACAGTGCATTTAAATGTAACATTATAGTTTATGTACTTAAGTGAGATTGTGTTCGCACCTGACTGTACTTCCGTTCACCACGACAACACTTCACTAAAACGTTACTCACTATTACACTTCACTGTACTTTACTTTACCCGGTTGTATTACTTCTTGTTGGTTACTACTTTGAGCTTGAAGGCGACTTGACCCCATGTTTTCAGGAAAAATCTCGTTATCTAGTTTCTACTAAGGATATCGGCATCTAGCGGCAAATTCATTGACTAATTTTGATATGTACATAGTTTCTTTATATTCCGTAGGCGACATGTGGCGTATGGCCGTTATGTATTAACTAAATGTTACTAGTAACTCCATCTATTAGGTTTTCTAGCTTCTACAAATCTCAACATCCTCCGCCGCCTAGGAAGTATTCCTTGCTCTAGTTAGAAAGTCTACACAGCTTGGTTATCGATCGTTGTGTGATCCCAAAAGCTGTGCGGATGTCGTACATACGAGTCAATCCATCAGTGCCAGTGTATTTCTTCAGTACTCTACCAACTCTCCAATTCGCTGGGGGATATCTAGGATCTTTGATTAATACCAGTTCATCAAGTTCTAAATCCTTTTGTGGTGTATTCCATTTTGGACGTACTTGTAAGCGAGAAAGGTATTCTGCTTGCCATTTCTTCCAAAAATCTCTTAGCATGCGTTGAGTCAGTTGCCATCTCGACAAGCTTGATATTGTACTCTGTTCATAACTACGATCTGGTAAGCTGATTAAGGGTTCACCGACCAGAAAGTGAGCTGGTGACAAATAATCTAAATTATCACCCAATGGAGCCAATGGGCGTGAATTAAGACACGCTTCTATCTGCGTCAGTACGGTGTACATCTCTTCAAATGTTAGTGTTGAATCTTTCATTATCCTTTTCAGGTGGTATTTTGTCGATTTTACACCGGCTTCCCATAATCCTCCAAAGTTTGGTGCTCCAGGGGGAATATATCTCCATCGAGTACCTTTGTCATCTATATAAGGTGTAAAAGACAGTAGGCGACTGCTTTTCTTAATTGTCTTTCCATTCTTCAGGGCATTCATCTCATCAGGGAATTCTATCTCCTGTGACATCTTCAAACATAATGTAAGTGCTTCATCTCTTTCTTCACAGGTTATATGCTTAGTAAATTATTTTTCTTTTTTCAGAACCTTTAGCCATCTTCTACAATATGCTACTACATCCACCAGTTTTTGCAGGGACGAGTATCTCTTAAATAAGGTAAGTTTTTCAGTGTCCAAGTCCAGAGTTGTTGTTTTACATTTTACTAACAACCGTTTCTCAAGATCTGTTTCAGGTATGAAGTCAACCGATACGCTGACGTCAGGTTGGTGTAAGAAATCTAGATATTGTTTAAGCTTGCTAGGGAACAGATCTCTAGATGCTGGATCTACTGGGTTCTCCTTTGTATTGTCATATAACCAGTGAGTGTCTAAGTTGTTTCTGTTATCTAACACTCTATTCTTCTCATCTATTGTATGGTGCGGCAGGTAAACTGTTTTCAGGTCTCCATTAGGTTTATCTACCTGTTCCATGTGACTCAAGTTAAGGTACTCTTTGATATCATTATCATACTCTGTTTTCAATTTACTGTTGTGTGCTAGCTTCCTCTCAAGACAATCCAGTCTTTTCACAGCAATTGTGCGTGAATGTTCGGGTAGAATCGGTGTATCTCGTACGAATGGTAGTCCCACTATGAATCTTCCATCCTTGTCTCTTGCTAGTGTTTTCTCATAAATCTCTTCAGCTCTAGTCTCGAGTGGCGTCAGAGTGTGTTTGTTCTCTATTTCTAGCGTGTCCGATTCCCAGAACCTTTGCAGCATGTTGTCTAGGCTTACATTTAGATGCATGCTAACAATTCTTCCATTTTTCCCGTACTCTGTGGGTGCTCCTCCTGATATTATCCAACCGAATAATGTCTGTTGCGCAAGCGGAGATCCTGGCTCGCCCTTGATGACGCCGCTCATGAGTATGTCAGTATAGACGTTGACACCAAGTAGCAGGTCTATTTTTCCAGGATTGTGGTAAGTAGGATCAGCTAGTTCCAATCCGTGTAGTTGAGTCCATTGTTTTATGTCAATCTTTGTGACAGGCATGATTTCAGTGACTTGTTTTATCACGTAGGCGGTGCATTTCATCTTGTAGTTGTCGTTTATTCTCGATACGACTTCTATCTCCGCCGCGTGCTTGATTGGAGTCGACATTTTTCCAACACCTGTAACATGACCATCCACATTTGTTCTCTTGAGTTGTAGTTTTCGTGCTGTTTCTTCTGTTATGAAGGACTCTTGAGAACAAGGATCTATAAGGGCTCGAACTACTTGCGCTCCTCTGCTCGTCGTAATATTCACTAGTGCTGTAGCTAAAAGAGTAACCTGACTTTGTGAGGCACAGTGAGATATTATCTTAATCGGTGGTGTAGTTTGTTCTTTGTTTTCAAACTCGTTGTTTTCTTTTCTTAATACCGGGTTCGATTTAGAAACGTGCAATAGTGTGTGATGCTTCCTCTTGCAACGCAGGCATGAAGTATTGCGTTTATAAAATCTAACGCCATGTCCAGACCGTAAGCAGTTGAAGCAAAGACCTCGTGTTTGTACTTCTTGGGATCGTTGTTCGGGATCCAGCTTCGTAAACTCCTTGCAGTTGAATATAAAATGATCCTCATTACAGAAACCACATTGTTGTTTGGAATCTGCAGTACTGCTATGAGGGGCAATTTCATGGAATGCTTTGGTTTTGAGTTGTGGCTTCTCTCTTGGGTGTGCAGTTTGAATCATCTCTAGTGCTCTAAATCTCCCTTCTAAGAATGCGCTAAAACGGTCCAAAGTGGGTAACTCTTCCACAGACAATGTCTTCAAGTCTTCTTCCCATTGTTTATGTGACTCAGCATCTAACTTGTTCACTAGTAGATGGATGATTATGGGATCCCAGTTCTCGATGCTTATGTCATTGTTCTTCAAGCTATTCAGACATTCCGTCGTCGTATCTAGCAGCTCTTTGACACCTTTAGCTGATTCAACACTAAGCTTATTTTGACCCAAAAATCTATTCAAGATTGTATTCACCACGATCCTCTTGTTATTGTATCGGTTATGCAATGTATTCCACGCCACTTCGTAGTTCTTTTCAGTAATCTGAATGTGTTTTAGTAGTTGCTCTGCTTCACCAATAAGACAACTCTTCAAGTAGTGCAGTTTCTGCACTGGGCTCAATGAACTCTGGTTATGAATGAGAGATGTGTAGAGATCCTTAAAAGTCCCCCAATCATTGTAATTTCCATTGAACTGTGGTATGTTGATCTTAGGTAGCTTCACTTCTTGGCACTGTGGTCTAATGGATTGAGCTTCCTTTCCTGCTAAGTCATTTCGTTGAACTTGTTCCAAAATTTCAAACATATCTGCTTTGGTGTTTAAATACTCCTCTTCTCCAATGCAGTGTACATCTTTTACAAAATATTCATGGTTCTTTCGTTGTTCCGCTGTAGCTTTCATCAATATCTCTCGATGTGTTTCTTGGAAAATCTCCCAATGTTTATCTAAGTTCTCAACTCTCACTGTCACATAAGCTTTAGTAAGTCGAGCCTTAGGAGACTTCTTGAAATTTGTTGTAGCGCTCTTAAGAGAGTTGTAGTTATCCAGTTGAACTATGTATAATGAATCCATTTTTGCTAAGTCCAATTCTAGATTATTTTCTAAGTTCGAAACTTCCAACAAATTCCAACTATAATTTTTGAAAAATTTTACAAGTCCTTGAAACACGATTTTATTTTAAGTCCAAAACAACGCGAAATATTCTAACTCTCGGAACCACGTAATTTTTCTAAGTCCAAAACACTTCTGAATATTCGAAGTCCCAATAATCGCGAGAAATTTTACAAGTCCAAACTTTTGAAACGACCTTACTCGAATATAGTCCTTAGTGCAATCCAATAGAGTTCACTTTTTACTGTACTATCACTCGCGTTACAGTCTGATCCGGCTCGAAGGACCAAATGTTCGCACCTGACTGTACTTCCGTTCACACTTCACTAAAACGTTACTCACTATTACACTTCACTGTACTTTACTTTACCCGGTTGTATTACTTCTTGTTGGTTACTACTTTGAGCTTGAAGGCGACTTGACCCCATGTTTTCAGGAAAAATCTCGTTATCTAGTTTCTACTAAGGATATCGGCATCTAGCGGCAAATTCATTGACTAATTTTGATATGTACATAGTTTCTTTATATTCCGTAGGCGACATGTGGCGTATGGCCGTTATGTATTAACTAAATGTTACTAGTAACTCCATCTATTAGGTTTTCTAGCTTCTACAAATCTCAACAGATTGTATTTTAACAAAACAAAAGAACAAGTATTTTATTTTCTTTTTTAAAGCGACGTAGGCTCACGGTATTCTCTCCCTCTCACTGAGCATAAGCGTGAGCGAGATGGAAGTGCGTGTTCAGGAGCACAGATATCATGTTTTTAAATTTTAAATTTTTGTGCGTTTAAATAAATAATAAAAAAATGTAAAAGCTTAGTTGCCTCAAATATGATATTGCCAATTTTTAGAATCAATATTAATACGTTTAGCTTTTGTGCATAATTTGTTACGAATTTTTTAAGTATCTTTTTGACCCATGTTCGTGATTTTTTCGCCTCAAAATTGCTAATTAGGCAGCTGTTTTATGATCCAAACAAGCGCTACGACTTTTTAAAAATCCGTTTTCTGAGCCTATGTTGCCTTAACGTTAATGGCTACTGTACTTTTCTTTACACAGTCACCAACTAACCAGCTTTCAGCTACTAATCGAGACAATCCTAATAATCTTATTTTTAATGAGGATGAATTGTTTTACTAAAAATTACCTGTGGCCACCATCATCAGCTGTATGACATTATTTTTACCCTTGACGCAAAAAGAGGGGTGTTAACATACGTGTATGTGTATCTGCGTGTCTGTTTGTCTGTCTGTGGCATCGTAGCGCCTAAACCGATTTAAATGTAGTTTTTTTTGTCCAAAAGCTGACGGAATCGAGATGGTTCTTAGCTAAGTTTTAACAAAATCGGTGTAGCCGTTGTTGAGAAATTGAAATTTGAAAAAAAAATGTCGGGGTTTTCAACTTTTTAAAGTTATTAATTATATTGTACAGATGCGTCGCATCGTTCGTATTTGTCATGCTACATCAGTCAACCTCGGTACTTTTTGTACCGTGACCGACTGAAATAGCAAGACACGTTCGTACGTTTCCGTGAAAAAACGATGGGAAACCATTATGCACTACATCTGTATTATATTCTGATGTTTAAACATCTTTTTCGCATCTTAAATTTGCATGCAAAGTGTTGTCAGATTTAATTAGACACAGTCCCATCGGAATAGTTACGAGTATAAATGAATCACATATTAATGTCCTGTCCATTTCTCAAACTTTATATCTAAGTACTTAATATTTTTATGTGAAACTTAGTATACTATTTTAATGTATGCCATACGATTAAATAAATTATAAGGAGCCTTACGATAAACCTAAAATTAATTCATTTTTCAGCACGAGATTAGACAGGCTATAATTTACTTTAAAAACAAAGTTTTAACCGACGAAAAATTAATAATCCCCTATTTTCCTACCCTTAAGGTTGGTTTCTTTTTCCAAATTTATATGGGACCAACTTCGGGGTATACCCTTTCCAATAAAAAAAGAATTATCAAAATCGAACTACTCTGTAAAAAGTTATGCGTGGTCATACATAAAAAAAATTTATTTATATACGCGTCGACTTGAGAACCTCCTCCGTTTTTTTCGTCGGTTAAAAAGGCGCGGCTGCAATCTGAAGCGGGGCGATTATTTCCCCGGGGTGGTGGCATATATGCGCCGGTTCTGTTCCTCGACTTGATCATGCCGACTTGGCGCCGGATTCCAGAAACAAAAGGAAACGATTCAGCCATGTTTGAGACTGTTTAGTTTATTTTACTCAAATATGCTTGGAAATTTATGCTTTACGTTCGCGAAAGTAGCCTGCGTTACGGGCGTCACGAATTTACAGGTCGGTAATGAGATCCGTAAAGGAAATTGCCGGCGAGTTGTGAAATTGCCGGCGCGGGTGCTGCAGCAGTTTTATTACACTCTTTTTTAATTTTAATTGTCTCGTTTCTTATATTTTTTTGTTTGAAAATAACTATACCAACCTCGGCTGGCACCAGGGGACGCCTGCCTTGTGTTACTAGACGTCTTTGACACACTTGTCAGACAATCCCTTCCTTCCCGCCCTTAGTAGTAATAATTATACTAATTTGGTGACCTGGTAAAGGTCGTGGGAGTCCGGATGCGGTGCACTACCCGATCACTTTGTCAATCGTTGGGGGAGGCCTATGTCCAGGAGTGGACGTCTTTCGGCTGATATGATGATCATGATGGAAGTGGGGACGTCGTATCCCTACGATACGACGGGGACAACAAATTTAAGCTACTTCCTGATTTGGCGGAACTTTATTGTACTGGATTTATTGTAATGGTTTTTTATTCTTGATGGATTTATAACCTTTACTTTTATTATTTTTCTTTTTTAGAAGTTATTTTGAATAAAACCTGTAAAAATGTCACAGTACCTTATCTAAGGGATATTTACCTACTATCATGTTTAAAACTAATAAGACGGGGTAAATTAGGTTCTCAGCTACACATAATTATTCCAGCAACCTTTCATTTTACGGGCTGTAATTATCTTTGAACGAACGTTAAATATCTTGCATAACTACTTCACCCGAACGCCGTCGCTATTTTCATCTCAAAATATAATAAACTGTAAAAAGCCACTAAGGAACAACCGTCTTTGGAACTCTTCCAAGTAGGTTTTTAATGCATTTTATTTTGAGCTCATTCATTTCAGTAAATTTACTTGGTGGTGCGTCTGACCCGATTTTATATCTCCGGACCTGAAATTTTATGGTCTTTGCGTTAAAGTCTGGTTATTTTCCGGAACAAATAGTGCATTGCCGTTTCGTCTCGTTGAACTGCGGTTGAAAACAAAACCAAGCTCCCATCGTCGCGTTTATCTCGTATATCTGTAAAATGGAAAATTTGTACAAAATAAAACGCCAAAAAACATTAGCGTGCAAGGCCACGTTTATGAGGAAGCGAAATGTTTGAGGCGCAGCGCCCGATACGAAGCTCGGCCAACTACAAGCAATGGCGTTGCCACAGAATAGTAATAATCTAATAATAGTATTACACGTTGCTTAGGAGTCAACGTCAAATTCAAAGTTATTCTTCAATAGGGAACATTACTGCAATGTTCTGCCGCCAGAGGCAGCACTACCACTAATAGTAAACCAGTATAGAAATATAGGGATTCACACACACATGCACAATTGATTGTCAAATGAGTGACAAGGATGCTTGCATACCGCAAGTGCGAACGAGATACAATGTCAACGATGCTAGTGTCGTCACCTACGAAGGGTTTTGCGTAATGTTCCCTATTTCGGCATATTACTAAACTACCACCGGTTCGGAAAGAAAACCTCTGCCACCAGAAGAACTGGCGTAAACAAGTCGGTGAGGTAAGGAGTGTTTATGTATAGGCGTGAGCGTTGACATACTGGACTGGCCTAACAATTCACGTGTCGCGTCGCCGCACGCGCCATCTGTTCATAAACACGGCCTAAGAAATAACGTCACGTATCCACGCCATATTGTGACAGAAAGCTGTCTATTTCGTTTGACAAGTAAAATCAAACGGATGTCGAAAATTTCCCATTCACAATCATTAATTGATTAGGATTCATTGCATTTTTTTTATCATAGTTACAATTGACATTCTCTCAGTCAGATGGCACTCGCTTCCACAAAAATTAGAGCCTGAGCCAATTCTTAATACTCGTATGCAGGCAGACCCCGGGATTCCTTCAAAATTGCGTTAAATTCAATATTTTGCTTAGTGTCTGAACATTATGTTTTCTCAAGTACGTTGAGTTTTTGTTTTATTCCATACTTGATATATTATATTTAAGATAACCAGTCTTCACCGCCAATATCCTCCTCTCCCCTTTATATTCCTGAACAATAACTCCCATTATTTGCCACGTGTCGCCTTCTTAGCGTACTATTGTGTTATTATTAGCATACTTTTCTTATATTTACGTGGAAGCACGTTTTTATGCGAACCCAACCAAAATTAGGCTTTGTAGTCCTTAACTTTAGAAATACCCACACGAAAGACGCGCATTTAAATCGCTGTATGCCCGTAAGCTAGTTCCATTCTTGTTAATCCTTGCGTGCGACGCGACGTCTACGTACTTGTACTACGCGCTACGGTATCACACTCACTAACGTTACCCGGCTCATTTCAAGCCCTTAAACGCTTTGAGTCTGTAAAATGATTATTATTTAATCTGGCACAAGGCTGTACCTGCTCTTCTTAAACTTGGTGCAAGACACTTTAATTTCCCTAGAGCCGCGGAGCCACCGAGCTCATAACTCATGCCAAGTTAACATTTTGTCAGTTCGCATTTGTTGCTCAGAACGCATGCTTCATTTTTAACTTTAATTTGCTCTTAAAATATTGTTCCGTTAATTAATTGAAAGCGATTTACGGGTGGATCGGGACGTGTCTTCAAATTTGAAGTCTTCAGGCACTTTAGCTAGCTGCTCGAACTGGTAACGTAAATGTCGGAGTTTGCTGAATTCTAATTGTTGCGTGCGAGTTATTTCACCTGAAGTTTCGTGTGTCTGCTACAAATTAGAGCGCAATATAGACCGCAGGATAGAACATAAGTTCAACACATGGCGAATATCTATCAAATATGATGGTCCTGTCTGTTGATGGAATTTTCTATATCTTAATAACTAGTGGTTCTGTGGGCTGAAGACCTCGCGTACCATGTCATTTTTTTAAGGTGACTTGAGGGGTAGTCACGTAACATTTTGAACGCGCATTAGGACAGGTTATCTGTCATTTTTCCATATAAAAAGTGACATTTAGATCTACCTGACGCGCGTCCTGCTGCTCACAAAATTTCATTTTAATTGAGAATCGGTTGAGAAATGCGACCTGTAGCGAGGAGAACAGCCAGATAGATGCCGGACATACGAAATAAAAAAAAAACCCAAGCTGAAACGGAGAACATCGTTGGCTTCGCTCGGTCGTTCAATTACCTATCTTTAATAATAACAATATCCGTTTTCTAGCTGGCCTATGATCGTATTTTTCGTGATACAAACAATTATGTTAATATTAGCTACTTTTTGGCATTATTTAATATACAGTGTTGGCTGTTTTTTCTGTCCTTGATCACGTGATAAATGCAACCATAATAATCTGTCATAAAACGAACATAGTGAGTTTGTGGTGTGGTCCGATAGATTTTCATCTCAGAATATCCAAACACTGAACTGGCGACGACTAGACAGTGCCGTGTCGTCTATTGTGTTGGATGCTAAGATTCCCTCGGTCACCGAGCTTTTAGGTGAAACGTTATATTCGCAAGTAATCTACATAATAACGGATGCAGCTGATGTTAATAGTCAGTACCTAACTACTATATATATATATATATATACATATATGTGGGAAATGGAATGTTAGTGAGTGAAAGGGACAGAAATTGCGAGATAGAAGGAGTATTGTCCGCCCTCTGGATACCGTTTAAACGTGAAAATGTAGTTCCGAGTAAAATTATAATAAATAATTGTTTAAAGAAAGACTTGTTTCACTCTGGATATATCGCAACCTACAATTTTTGGGGGCTCGTCCGGGATGTCCTCAGAGTGAATAAAGACGACAAATACGACGATTACGACGTGAAATAAGATTTGATTTACGACGAGGCGGACGGCATAGCGTCCCATGACAGAAGAGAAGACGATCGGAAGAATTGAAGGCGAACAAAACGACGAAGACGCATTTTTTCAAGACGACACGACGTATCTTTTAAAGAGATTATTACAATTTCACGACGAAGACGACTACACAAGCGACGACGACGACATGCCTGATCCTCCTACGAATGCAGACGGCGGTAACAAGAATGTCGGCTCAAGTTTTCTGGCAGCAGCAAACATGTTCTTCGATGGCGGCATCACTCAGTTCGACGGCGAAGACAAGACATACACTTCGACGAAATGGGCTCAAGATATCGAGGATAACGCGGATGTGTTTGTTTGGACTCCTCAACAAAAGTTGGTGATTGCGCGGAGATCCTTGTGCGGCACGGTGGCCTTAAGGCTGAAGTCTAAAAAAGTCTTTAAGACTTATGAAGAGCTCAAACATGCGCTACAGAAGACGTTTCCAGATGCCGTTAATTGTTTAAGAAATACTCGATTCACTCTGGACATACTACAATTTTTGGGGGCACGACCGGAATACCTAGGGGGAACGGTCAAGTTGAACGAGTTTACAAGATAATCATCCCTATGTTAACAAAACTATGTATTGAGAATGCAGGAGTGTGGTATAAGCACGTCAGCAGAGTGCAGAGAGCGCTAAACAGCACATTCCAGAGAAGTATAAATACAACGCCTTTCAAGCTGTTAGTAGGTGCTAAGATGAGATGTAAAGAAGACATTGAGATCTTGAGATTACTCAAAGAAGAATCTGCCAGTTTGTATGACAGTGATAGAGAAGAATTACGCAAGAAGGCCAAAGAACAGATGTTCGCAGTCCAGGAAGATAACATAAAATATTATAACAAAAGGAGAAAGGAGAGCCAGAAGTATATGGTGGGTGACTTAGTGGCTATTAAAAGAACTCAGTTTGGAACCGGTCTGAAACTAAAGCCGAAGTTCTTAGGGCCTTACAAGGTTACTAAAGTCAATGTGAACGACCGCTATGAGGTGAAGAAGGCTGACAGCTCCGCAGAAGGGCCCAACCATACCTCCAACTCAGCTGACTTCATGAAGAGATGGCCAGGTGGCGATAACATGGAGTAAAGTCAAGGTAACTATATTGCTATGTTGCAGATGATTGAATGAACGAGTTTCTTTTAGTTTAAGGCTTATGTGTATAAGCCATTTTGTTGTTGATTAAGACTTGTTATTCAGTTTATTTAAGTATGATTGTGATGACGCCTGATGATCAGTAGTAGAGGATGACTGAATGGGATGTCTATGGAACAGACATAGTGCAGGAATGGCCGAATGTGGGAAATGGAATGTAAGTGAGTGAAAGGGACAGAAAGAGCGAGATAGAAGGAGTATTGTAGATGGCGGATACCGTTTAAACATGAAAATGTAGTTCCGAGTAAAATTATAATAAATAATTGTTTAAAGAAAGACTAGTTTCACTCTGGATATATCCCAACCTACATATATACTTATATTATAAACAGGAAAAGTCTGTGAGATTGTAGCTTTGTAAGTTTGTATGTAATGGGTAATGTCCGGAACCGATTATTCACAATTCACCTGCGTGGCCGTGTTTAATGGACTTTCTGGGTGGACATAGGCTTAGTTTTATCCTGCGGGTTTGCCTGCATTCTTTGCAATACGCGGGCAAAGCCGCGCTGGCATCTAGTAGTAGGGAAAAAACATGTCTATTCACTTTTTCAACATGAGATTTTAATGTCAAGTTATAGTTCATAACGAGCTCAACACTGCGACATTAAAATCTCATTTTGAAAAAAAAAGTGACTTCACTTAATAAAGTGGAAGAAGAAAAGGCGCCTGACTTGTTATCAGTGGCTCTCACCAGTTTTGTGAGACCCAGTTCATTATTAAGTTTATATACTCTGTTTATTAAATAATTAAATAATAATAATAAGGAGCCAAGTGCAAATATATAATTACAAGCGTTTAACTAAGTTGTTAGAAATTCAATTGAAATATACTTTTTATTAAATACAAATCTAGTATGACTTGGAATTTATGTTGACTCAAATGTGATTTGTTTCTCGCTTAATTGGTTTGCAATTTATGAGTAGTAAATAAACCTGAATTGAACTAACTGAAATTGAAAATGGCGACGAGCAACGTTTCTTAGTCATGAGTCATGACCAACTTTACAAAATGCATTGCAACATCTATGTTAGTCGAATTTGTGATAAATTTACTATGTAACGTATTGTAATTTATATCATTCATCATCATCATCATCATCATCATATCAGCCGAAAGACGTCCACTGCTGGATATAGGCCTCCCCCAAAGAGTTCCAAAGTGACCGGTCCTGCGCCACCCGCATCCAGCGGACTCTCGCGACCTTTACCAGGTCATCAGTCCACCTTGTGGGAGGCCTACCAACGCCGCGCCTTCCGGTACGTGGTCGCCACTCTAAAATCTTTCCGCCCCAACGGCCATCAGTTCTACGTGCAATGTGCCCCGCCCATTGCCACTTCAGTTTAGCGATTCGGAGGGCTAGCTATATCGGTTACCTTGGTTCTGCTGCGGATAGCCTCATTTCTGATGCGATCACGCAGAGAAACTCCCAACATAGCCCTCTCCATTGCCCTTTGGGTGACTTTGAGCCTTCTTATGAGGCCCATTGTAATTTATATCATTACCTAACAAATTTTGATGCCATTATCCACAGCATATTTACTATTCCTGACCCGTGCAACGTAGTGTAGATAGAAACTAACATTAGTAGATTTAACCTGCACACTTTGGACATAATTAAACAAAACAAACATTCACGACAGCAAATAGTTACTCTGGCTAATTAGCGCATTCGGGGTGCATTACAAACAGTAGGTATGCAATTAAGTCGGACCCTATTAAAAGTTTAATGACTGAGTGATTTGATTTGATCCCCGTGCGTTATTTATTGATACAGCTAATCAGACAAATGGCTAATCCATTACGTGCTCAGTCCAGCGTCGGGTGACGAGAGCATGGACATAGATTTTTCTAGTTGGCTAGATTGTACTAGTAGTAACTCAATAACTCAATCTTTTATTAATATAACATTCGGTTCACTTTTGTAATCAATAAAAATATAGTGTATTTTTCTTTCATTGTTTTTTTTGCGCTTTGGTTCAGTTTTATAATGTGTATTTTCTTATTTTAGTTGTCTCGTCAACTCAACTGTGTGCCGAAAACTTAGCTTTATATTCAGGGCAATGACGCGTAGTTGCAGTGTCCAAGAGGCAATGCCTCTCGGACGCTGAAACTACGCGTCATTGCTTTAACTATAAGGTTTTTACGTGTTTTGGGCCTTTGACCGGGCGGGACACTTGGCGAGGAGAAACGAAGGGAGATGGACAAAACGAGTTACTGAATGGTGGCCAAGGTCATCGATACGGTCAGCGGGCAGACCACCAGCCCGATGGACCGATGATATCTGCCGAACAGGAAGCAAGCAGTGGATGAGATTACCACATGACCGGGGCGAACGGCGTAATAAAGAAGATGCATATACTCAACAGTGGGAGGACACGGGATGAATAGATAGATATAGATAGATAGATACTTACTAATAATCTTGTCTTTACTTTTAATTTCAACTCAATATTGAATCTAGCTTTTTGAAAAGCTGTTATCGTCCAAACTTATAGCGTCGTCATCATCTTATAATAGTTATATTATATTGTGTAGGGTAAGCTGGGTACGGTTTTGACAATTTTGGTTTGATCGCCTATAATTTTGTAAATTTACAAGTTATCTGTGAGAAAAATCACGTTAATACTTAATTTGAATATTTATCTACCTAAAATTGTTAAACTATTGTCCCTAACTACGCTGTATTAGGCATAAGATCAAATTTAATAAAAAAGGGAAAGTGTCACAACCGGCCACACCCCAAGGGCGGTTGTGACAGTGGTTGGGGTCGGTAGTGACAGGCATACAAAATACATCCAAATAGTTTGTAATGACTTTTATTGTTACAAATAATTAACTGAACACAACATAATCTTCTTCTAAACAAAGTTAACAATCACTTTATGGCAAAAAAGCGAAAATCTGTGATCACTTCTCTTCTTAAAATTAATAAGGCACTGTAACATATAACAGTCTTCTTTATAATCAGTCTAAATGTTAGCTTAACTACTACAAAATTTTAACAAAACTGTAACACAACAAAGAAAAAATAAACATTTATAAATGTACCAATCAACATACTGAGTCAGATTCAACATGTGACAAATGTATGTCACAACCGTACCCACAAAATTTGTCCCAACCGTACCCAACGCATACTTTTGAAAACAAAAAATGACCATGACTGAGCAAAAAGATCTGCATTAAAAGTAATTACTCGTAAGTAACTGCTAATGTTCAAGTTATAACAAAAAAAAATAAAAGTCAATCTATCTGTGTACAAATAACCGTAATTACAAAAAGAAATCGAACAAAAAAACTTACTTTTGACTGTCGAAAATCAATGTGGGCTCATGCTTACGTTACCGTCGCACGCCGGCTGACGCAACACTGGGACACGCGTTTAGACTTGCATGCCGCTTGTCTTTCCCCTTGCACCCCTCCCCGCGATCCGTATAGTTTCGCTGTTATAGCGACTGTCACTACCGTACCCTGGCACAATCGTACCCAGTTTACCCTACTCATTTTACTGGGTAATGGTGCGTAATACCCCATTACCCAGTAAAATGAGCCTTATTCGGAATTAAAATAAGGGTAAGTACTAGAAAAATATTATAAAATTATTACAAATATAGGAAAGATACGACATGTCTAAGTACATAAATAATGACATGTTTTTAAAATATTTTAAGGTGTTATTTACCTACGTTACGTTACGAAACTGGCCTCGGAACTGCAAAAATCTTAAATCGATGATGATTACCTACCAACGTATAATATGTATGTAGTTAATATTAAATTATTTTATGTCTCTTCAAGCACATACGTTCTACATCTGCAGCAATGCTTAGATAAAACTTAAAAGCTTGCGATTGGAGTGATCTGTGTTAACAGAAACATGACTGCTGTTAATTTGACAAACGTTGTATGTTACACTACAATCCCTGCGCTGTAAAACCTTTCCAAACTAACGCGGTATCCCGGCATTGGTATCAATGAAAAGCCGAAGCCTTTCATACACGCCAGTCCAATACCGATTTATTCATTGAGGCACATATTCAATTTACTTAGACCGATTTTAAGCGTTTTATTTTGTGCATTTTATAAATTGTCTTGTCATTTGACGTGCAGTCAACGTCACAGATATGTAATGGGTACCTATTTGTTGAAAGTTTTGTGGTGGCATTCGATCGTGTAGGGCACGATCGAATGTCGTTTGAATTGTTTTGGAATGGAGAATGACGCAGTGAGAAAGTGGTCTCGAAATGTGTATTAAGGAATATTATTGTGATTAAAAGAAGATTTTTTTAAAGTCTTTCTTTGTTCTCCTGCACTTGCCTAGAGGTAAACACTAAATAAATAATATTTTGGAAGTTGCCTTTATACGTCGTGTGAGAGATATGTGATCGATTAAAAGCTATTAGGCAGATCTTCTGTAGGTACTAAATATACTGAAATGTTATTACTATATTTTTCCTGTACATGGGACCACCAAGCGTGCTTCGGTACGATTCCACATTTACTTTCGAGAACCCAAGTTATACTCACATTTAATAATAGGTGCAACAAACGCCCGCCGCATAATATTTCAATTACAATCAATCTGCACACCGTAGAACCAACAAAATTTTAAAGGGGAATAACAATTAAAAACAATATCCCCAGACTACCCATCAGGTTATTGAAAGAGCCGACAAAGGGTGAAATTGGCGAGCGCTAATTAATAAATCAGGGTTCGTCTGCGCAAACAGCGGCTGGTGATAATTTCAACCGACATTACGAACGAGCCGTTGTGCACTGCATGACTGGGCAAGTTTTACTTCTATTTGAACTGTGACTGACTGAATGCAGTTCATATAAAGGGTTCACATTGAGTGTGCCAGATGAGACACGTGTCGTGGCAGACAAAATAATATTCTTCTATACAGAATGTATGTAAATACGTTAATACATTCTGTATAGAAGAATATTATTTTTGTCTGCCAAGATACGTGTCAGGCGCGCTCAATGTCTGTAGATATAAATCGACCTTTACGGAGACGTGATCGGAACCAACCCTAATCGACTCGGTAAGTTATAAGCTACTGTTTCAAATCAATAATAGGTAATGATAATAACAATTTATTTTTCAACACACCTGCTTGTAAAGTAGGTCTTATTACAGCGTATTTACACTGATAATGCAGAATATTACCCATGCCGTGCCTTTTACATTACATTATCGCACTAGTGCCTTTTCATTACATATCTTTTTAAATATTAGCAAAATAATGCAGAATATTACCCATGCCGTGACTTTTACATTACATTATCGCACTAGTGCCTTTTCATTACATATCTTTTAACATTTTCATTTTTTATTTTTATTTTTTTTTTCCTCGCAAATGTGTTGAAAAACGTCGTATGAAACACGTGAGCATTGGTCATTACACTTCTCGTCTCCATTAAGCCTTCGCCTTCGGCTCAGGCTTAAAAACCGACTCGAGTGTAATGACCAACGTAGCACACTTGTATCATAATGTACTATAACAATGTGCTTGCGTTTGAATATATAGTACAAAATACATTAACACAGTACATAATATTAGTCAGATTAACGCTACCAATTTTTTGTAAGGGAAACAAAAAGTGTTAGCTAATTAAATAAATGCATGGTCATCCTACATGAAACACGTCACTATTAACTGGTTTATTGTTGATTAGTTTGTTATGGTAGAGTGACCATTATTTGAACTTCAATTTAAAATTCTCTTAAAATTTATAAGGAAAAATAAAAGTTGACATATCATATTTATACACTACCACAGGGTCGATTATAATTTACCTACTGATTTATGTAGGGTTGGTTCCGATCACGTCTTTTGTTTAGTAGTTTTATCTCACGAACGCGGAGGAGCCTTCCATGCGAGCGGGAACTTACACATTGTCTTTGTGTGCGTGAAATTGGAATAATACTGAACTGAAACGTCCCGTGGAGACAATGTACGTGTAAGTTAGCATTGTACTTACTTTATACCTACCATGTACCTAATACCTTCAGAAGCGTACGGACGAAAGCGACAGAAATAGTAGCTGAAAACAAAGAAAATCTTGAGGCGCCTAATAAGGGCGCGCCAATAGACGGTTGCTGAAAAGCCTCGCTATGGCTATCAATGTGGAAATATTATAATATTGTACTTGTCTGCAAGGACAAATAGACCTACACGTTTAAAATAAAAAAATGTTATGAAACAATGTCGAAAAAACTCACTATGTTGTTATGTCACTACTTGAAATATGCGTAAGAGTTTCTTCTTGGTAAAAACTAAAAACCTAAGAACGTTGTGATAATTATAGACATTGCCTGGATTCAAAGGGCATGTTATGCTTCTTTGCTAGCGATTATGCTAACATTCAAGTACCTCCTTCCTCAAGTATTGACCAAATAGCGATCGAGGAACGCTTTGCATCCCCCGACTGCAGTCAAGTAGTGGCTACCCGGAACTATTTAATTGTATAAACCACTGGCTAGAACTATTTAACGAGAACAAGGTTTGAACATGCAATCTGAAGATGCAACCCCGACTTTCCAGACTTTCGATCGCAATGAACACATTCGTTTGCAACGGAAAGCACTTCCCCCTCATGAAAAATGCATGAAACTGCGGAAAACATTGTCTCTTTCGATTGTTTACGCTTATTCATAGTCCGAACGTAACTTTATGGACCATAAACAATATTCGCGGCGCATTGTTTGTTCAAAGAAATGACCAAAAATTTATTCATAGACTTTTGGAGATAAGGTGAAAAGTAGCTAAGCTTCATACTTACACGAAGTTACGGAGACAAAGATGAGCTCGTTGCCATTCTCTTGTTTATTTAATCAAACGTTGATATTTTTGCTGATATACTAACTTATATTTTTTTTATATTAATTTGATAATGATCAAACTATTACCTATCAAAGACGTCTTTTAAGAGTTTGAAATCTTATGCTCACTTAATGACGGTTTCTTAAAAGCCTCGCTATGGCTGTCAGTGTGGTTATATAATAAACAATTTTCTTGTATCGTAAATTTATTCTTGAATTTTAAATGCTTTTAACGTTATTTATGCCTCGTTTTTATGCCAATCCCGTGACACATTAATCAGAACAATAGGCCGAAAAACGGCAAAATATCAAGAGTCGGAACGTTTTAACATAATTTTTCGGGCTCCCGTCTGGCAGTCATCTCTCAAATTAGGGTCGTCTCAGCCGGCCCAGGAGGTCCTTTCAAATATCAATTATGTCGTCGCCGCTCCTGTCTTCGCAGACACTGGTGATTAATTAATTAGGGGTGCCTGCAATTATGTCTCCTGTGGAGCTTCACGATATTGTCACTTGAACTGTCGCTGGACAAATATCTTGTTCCGAAATTTGGATAATCTTGTTATTCGTAAAGTTTTGTAGTCATACTCGGTTTAGATAGGTGATTAAATACTTGTTGTTTAATTGATTGAACGAATTTTTTCCGTAAAGCTGAAGGTTTCCGAAAAAAATCTGTTAATAAACTAAAATAATTAGCGCAATCTAAAATAATAGTACCTATAGGTAGTGTAACTAAAATAACAGTAGTTGACTCAATTAGGAAAACAATACGAGGTTTAATAAAGATATCTTGTGGAACTTGGTTTCCAGAATTTAGTGAGTTTATGGATTTTTAGTGGCTGCAGTAGCTGATACGGGCTGAACATAGATATGTAGAGAGATCGAGTTTTTCAAACGCAGGCCATATGAAAAAAAATGTTCATATATCATGATATAATGAGTGAGTCCATGAGACTACCTTCCGTCCCTATCTACCTAAGCCCAATTCAATTGAAGAACAAAACTACACAATCGCACTAAAACTTTATTCAGTAGGTACGCATCATTTGAAAGAATTGAGTATCAAAGTCTCGCAAGAAAATCAGTTGAGGAACAAAACGCGAAGTATATCCTGAGGGATTCACGGCCGAGATATGTGATATAATATTAAAAACTTTTTTGCTTGCGTAGTTGATATGATGAATTGAGTAACCAGAAATAGGAAGCTTTTCAGGAAACAAGCAAAAAGTGGATAGCGGTTCCATCATAAACAGTATTAGTTAAGTCCAATCAATGTTTACTAAAAACCGATCAAGCAAGGTTAAATTAACTGATTATTTTGCATGAGGTACAACAAACAGCGACCATTAAACAGGTCAGCACTAAATGATTACTTGATTAGGCAGCATTATAACATATAACCTGCGACTCCAGATGCTTTTCAAATAAATTTATCACGACTCGCGTAGCTATTGCTTCACACTGGCCCAAAGTTAGGCCCCGGCTCGAGCCCTCGGCATGAATCTAAGAAACAGGCACAAGGAAAGATGGGAGACCAGGGCAGAAGGCACGAATAAATATTCGTGAAAATATAAGGCACGTGGAAAAAAACGGGAAATGCGTTTAGTCTACGATACCAAGTAGATAAACTAAGAGAACGCACAGAATAGGATCAAAAAGTAGGTAAAAAAAAAAATTATGTGCCTTGTGTAGAACAACTTAAAACATTTTTTTTACTAAAAGTGTAGGTATAGACGTACACCTAGAGCATAGCGTTGTAACGTCATAAAGAAAAACTAAGTACGTTTTTTAATGTGTGGATCGAGAAGAATGGAATGTATAAACTGGATGAAAAGAAGAACAAACGCCTAGGTATTGAAATGGATTGGAAATGAAAAACGGCTACTTAAAAGTTTTGAAAATAAAACAGTAAATATGTTGGGGCAGTTAGGTATATTTCCACTAGTTCTATTATCTGTCCTATTGGTGGAACTAGTCGGAATTCAAATGTAAATTTTGGGAAGAAAAATTCCAACTAGTTCCATCCATTAAACAGGTCATAGAACCAGTGGGAATAGTTCCCTGATACGGGGGAAAAAAGTATAATTATTTATGGACATAATGCATGGAAAGAAGAAGAGAAGATCCTAGAACTACACGCGTTTATGGAATTAGCTAAAGATAAGATCAATGTAATGTTGTGCCCAGGAAAAGAATGAATCTATAATGATGAAGAAATTACTACCATAATCCCTATCTATATTGTACATCGTTAGGTCGGAAGGGACAATCAAAAATAGACTGTGATGCTCTTAAATTCTGTGGGTTATAATTAATGAAAGATTATGTTGTTGACATGGTATAATCAAAGTAAACTTCACTAATAAACATAAAACTAAATTGATGGTATTTCAAAAATTACAAGGTCTGCAAGAGATATAAAAACCGCGCGAGTCGGATTCGCGCACGAAGGGTTCCGTACCATTATCTATAAAAACTGCAAAAAAATCACGTTTGTTGTATGGAAGCCTCCTGTAGTCTAGTTGGTAGTGACCCTGCCTACGAAGATCCCGGGTTCGAATCCTGGTAAGGGCATTTATTTCTGTGATGAGCACAAATATTTGTTCCTGAGTCATGGATGTTTTCTATGTATTTAAGTATTTATTTATCTATATAAGTATGTTTATCGTCGTTTAGTACCCATAGTACAAGCTAAGCTTAGTTTGGGACTAAGCCGATCTGTGTAAGATTGAAAAGAAAAAAAAATGAAAAAAATATATATTAAAAAAGTATTTGTTTATTCTGTTTTTTTGTATTTGTTGTTATAGCGGCAACAAAAATACATCATCTGTGAAAATTTCAACTGTCTAGCTATCACGGTTGTTAAGATACAGGCTGGTGACAGACGGACAGACATACATACAGTCTTAGTAATAGGGTCCCGTTTTACTCTTTGAGTACGGAACCCTAAAAACCAATTCTAAAACTAAATTAAACAAAAAAAAAACGAAACTAGCATGCACAAAAAATACAAAAAGTAAAAAAGTAGATCTCTGCTGTGTATCGAACTCAGGAGTTTGGCTCGGAAATCCGACGTTCTCAGACCGCGCCACAATGCTATTAACAGCACCCGACGAAACTAGGAACTGCTTCCAGACTGTCCAAAGCATGCCCACTGATAACAAACTACGTGTTAAAGTGACCACAATTTATGCCCCCATGCCATGAGGAAGAGCTTCAACTTCTACTACTATTCACATACTTAACATAGAAGGGCGTCACCACAGGCTGTGGACAAAATAACCCGTCAGTGTCATGACCTTTAATTGCCCGATGTAAGTACATATACTTGCACTCAAATTAAGTTACCACACTTACCCCGTGTCTTTTGTATTAGCGCGCACAGTATAACACAGTTACCGAACTATGTGGCACAATTATGATTGCAATCAGCACTTTTATTAAAATGAACACTCCGCGACTCCGCGATCCGGAGTCACTCTTTTGCTCTCGACCATTGTCACCGTTTTTACGGCCTACCCTCCATTCCAATCACGAGATACCGTCTTAAAGGCCTCCACACACCGGTCGCGGGCGCGGGTAGGGCGCGGGCCCGCAAAAGTTGTAAAACATTGAAACTACACTTCAAACACACACCGAACGCGGGCCCGCCGTTTTACAACTTGCGCGGGCCCGCGCCCGACCCGCGCCCGCGACCGGTGTGTGGAGGCCTTTATTTTAACAAGGTATAGTTCCAAAACGAGTGGCATTATCAGACCTGCAGTTTGGAGTTAACCTCGCTATTCACTTATGTTTTGAATGAAATAGTGAGATATGGCTTTGAACGTAACATAACGCGCGATCCATCACACAGCTTTGAAAAGTCACGAGGGTTTTAAATAAAAAAAGGTTATTTAAATGGCAGTTTGCCTAGTAACGGAGAGACGAATGTAAATAAAAGTGATTGTAAAAAAAACGTCTTTACGCTAACATTTGGACTTTTGAAATCCATTCATTAAGGGCTGTCAACACCAAAAACGCGCACACTGTCTATTTGTATCGGAGTAAACGAGAGCGAGTGTTACTTGAGCGGCCAGGTTTTAGACGAAAATAATGAATTAATATTGAAATTAACAAAGTGTGGATTATTTGTGAAATATGGCTCGTCAGCGGTTTAGGTATGAATATGTGGACTACATGTTTTTAATTGCAGACCCATACGTCTAAAAAATAAGGACATAAATAGAATCGTTTAAGATGATTTTAAGACCAATCTTTGCAATTATTTTCTATCGAGCCGATTTCATCCAATTATGTTTCGAGTCCGTCTACGGTCTTGGAAATATGATGCTAGAACAAATAGATTTTCTTATACAACTGCTTAAATAATATCAATTTCAACAAATTTGGTCTTGTCTTAATTGTTTAGATAAGATAAAATTAACTACAAGACCGAAACTATTATAATTATACAGTCTAGAACAAGACAGCGAGTCATGCCTTAATTCCTATAATTCTCGACGCTTTCGCTCAAGTTTACTTTTCATTGCCAGACATGCTCAGTACATATTTTATATTATATCTGTTCATACTCAAACGAGGTAGAGTATTGAGGAGGTGAATTTGATTCATCACTCCGCATCACATTCAGTGCGCTAACGAGTCAGAACGGGTACGCAACAATGTTTACTTACTTTATAAACATTTACCTACACACTGAAAATAATTTAACAGAAAGCACAATTCACGACAGTAACCTGGCAAACAGATCTAGTATGAATATTTAGGTGAGTGCTCCCTAAATCTACTTACGCGATAAATGGACTTTAATTCAACCTTTGTAATTAAATAATCCTTTCCATTACAACATTTACCATGTTGGAGTAATATAATAAAATTCGTTAGGATTAGAGGGTACTGCGGTACAGTTTACTTTGCCTGCAATCCGTGTTATGTGTACCTATAATACAAACTTTGTTCGTATGTCAGCAAAGGCCATATATTATTTCAAAATTGGAAAAAAATAGCCACTTACCTGTATTATATACAGAGTTGGGCATTTAAGTTCGGTGACAATGAAATATTATTGCATCACCGAACTGATCACATAATAGAGACAAAAGCCTATTCCAAAGAGTCATTCTATAAACTGGTGAAATAATTATTGAAATTGGATGAGTAGTGTAGGGATCATCTCTTACATACAAACATGCTATACGCAAGCTTACACACTCGCAAACTTTACCTCATTATTATTTTAGTACAGAAAATAAAGCAATGTTTTCTTACCATTTTCGTCTTCCTCTAAATATGATCTTGCTACGAGACAAAACGTTTGCCCCCTTATGAAAAAAATAAAGCTTAAATAATATACCTAATTTATTTAATTACCTACCGAATAATTGTATACACTTGTAAATGAATTGTTTTGAGTAGTTATTATTATTGTATTTTCATGTAGGTAACTGTTAAAGTTTATTTAATAATTCTGATATACATATTCCTTAATTAATTTCGGTCAAATTAGGTCCTAAATAAAAGGATACCTACATTTTTTTCTCTGTCCGTTATTCCCCAAAACCGTAAAAACAAAAACGAGTACAATGGACCAACGCAAAATGGTAACAATCCGAAAATGGATCCAAATAATACCAATTTCGATATAGTGAGGGTGTGAGCTTATTATACTGTCATAAACACTCGACACGTCTCGTGCAGCGTTCAAAGAATGCCACCTAATATGGGGAGGGATTAGAAGTACAATTGCAATGTTATCCATTCAGTTTTGGATTGGAGGGACACATCCCAATCATGTTGTTATTGGAGCGTTATGGGATTATTTTCACAGATTTGTCGAAATGTTACGAACATTTGGTGAAATGAGTCTTTAATTTACTACTGAACAGTTGTTCAGTAGTAAATTCCCTCAAATCCGAAAAATATATGTGTGTAGCAAAAATGCTTCTGCTAATACGCACCTATACCTATCCCTTACTCGTAACTACGAGCAAGGGATAGATACGTACCTATAAGCAAAATCATTTTTGCTACTCACATATATATTATTTGGATTTGAGGGAATTGACTACTGAACAACTGCTCATTAGTAATTTTTTTTTTCATGGGTGTATGGAAATATTCGAAATGTAATTGTTTAGCATAACATCTTCAGGTACCCTACCAAAGTTTCAGTGAATCCTCAACACAACCAAAATGATCCTCCATTGCGCCACCATAACGCGTCAACAGATCAAATCTTGTAAGAGTTTCATTCCACAGATAATTGATTCACCCCGACGGCAGAGAACTCTCAGTTCTATTTAAGTTTCCTAAAAGGAAATGAAAGGAAATCAGAGCTCGCGCCTTTGGAGCCTTTATCGAAACTTATCGCCATATAACCTAGAAGAAATCGGCTGTATAGGTATAGTAGACCGTTTTATTAAGTCAACTCCAAAATAACATTTTCTTGTGCTTGATTTTATATGAATAAGTTAGTACATTGTTACATCTGTGCTTTATTAGTAAACTAACCTGTAAACTATCGAAAGGAAAAAAACTTATAAGTAGGTACCTATTAAAATAAAATAACTTAGAAACACTAGGTACGAAGGCTTCTAAAATACTAAAATGCATTTATTTATTTACTTATGTATGAATATTAATAATTACTAAGTAATTAATGGTTTTATAATACAATCAACCAAATATTTTTTTATATATATGAAGACCCAAATTAAAACAATTCCTTTCCAACATCTAAGGAGACTTTCTCAAATAACTTATTTACTTTTAAACGAAAACTTTTCATGTAAAATGTGATAATTTCAAAGGCGAAAAAGGGGGAAAGCTGTCAAAATGGCGTGAGGGAAGTTCGCAAGTGGCTCGTCAGCAAATTACTGTCTACGTTGTGGAGTACAGCCGAGGATACAAGTTCGTGTATAAAGCTCAACTTTCCGCCATACAAACTTATGATTTTCATTAAATCCTCTTGGAGTTAAAGCCTTTGCTGAGACAATTTACACAGTATTTTAGATGGACTTTAAACATGGTTGACTTGCGATTTAGCGGCTATTTAGTTTTAAATAGATAACAGCTCACTGGGGAGTTTTTTAAATTCTTAGGTGATTTGACTTAGTTTCAGTCGCACTAAGTAGGTACCTACAATTTATAAACATTGTACTACGCATGCGATCTCATAATAAATTATTGAAATTAACTTCGAAGTTTTCAATTTTGAATTAGACGTTAATTACCTGACCTTCATAATTTATTGTAGGTAAATTTGTATCAATTTGAAATTTTTGGGATATACTTTTCGTAGGATATGCAGTTAGTAGTCGCGTATGTAAGTAGGTACTACTACTGCTTTTGATTTAAATTGATAAATAGATAGATAAGGTATAAATGATTCTTCCTAGTATAACCCATCAACTTCAAAATTTTAAGGCAATAATGACCACCTAGTAATGTCATCTTTTTGAATTTTTTTATGGTGCAGAATTTTTATTTCCATCTAATAAGAGACTTGAATTAAGGACTTGAATCAATCTTGCCCGTTAAAGGGATAACAAATATTGTTTAGTGCCTAAGTGCAAAAATGATTCATCGAACTGATGAAAAACATTTATTCCATGTGCTGCATAAATATAAAGCCAATGCAGTAGTTATTACTAGGGACAAGACTAAAGTAAATTATCTAATTTGCTATAGAACTAGAACACGAATCCCAGTGAAAATTTAAAACTATTGGTGTGTTCCTCTTTTTAAAAAGGATACAGAGAACCAGGGATTTTTAGGCTTAGAAATATAAAATGTAACCTGCCTTCTTCTACTTTATTATTATTAGAGGTAGGTACTACTTCAACTTTAGTAAGTAGTAGTTCCTATTTAGTAATTTTAGTTTGTGCATCGGAGAGCGGTGAAAAAATCAAAACTCATTCCAAAGTTGCTCCAAGTACTTACGTCTCAAATGTAGCACCAACACCCAACTCGCATATCGCGCTACACATGTGAGCCTAACTAACTGAATAAAGTGTCGTCTAAAACTCTGCGATACAAACTTTCGACTTGCAAGATTTGCGAAAACGCTCGCGGCTTTTCTCCTGTAGCGGAGCATGCGCGGTGCGTTTTTGTGCGTTTGCGATTGTCGCCCCAGCTCAAAGACAATGTGATTTATTCTTCAGTTTAGGCATATTACATGCACCAATAAATGTCAATAAACTACCACCGGTTCGGAAAGAAACCCTCTGCCTCGAGAAGAACCGGCGTAAAAAACTCGGCGAGGTATCATTTTTTTACAGTATACAATAAATAATGTCAGTATCAGAGTACCTACTATGTACTAATAAAATTACAGTGCTACAGTAGAAAGCCTATTAACTTATTTTGCGATAGATATCTAGCGCAGGACTTTATCACTGCGAAATATCCCTATCCATTATTTAATCGTTTATCCTATAATATTCATTCATTCATTCATTTATTTCTTGATAAAATATTGTATTTTACATGTCAACTTAAAATATAATGATTTACATTTCATTTTTAAATAATGTTTATGTCAATAAAATTTTATCGTGTAATATTTTTCATGGTACATGGTTACATAGGTACTATTTCTAGTAGTCTTATTTTTAGTTTTGTCTTTTGTCAGCAACGCTATCCGAAAAACTCGTCAATGCTATAATATGCCCGGTCAATTAATAGCGTTTTAAGTTTATTTTTAAATAATCTATCACTATCCAATTGAGATATTGCGAATTGTATAATTTTGCCCCAATGACACTAAGTGACTTCAACGATTTAGCAAGTCTGTATCTGGGAGTTATCAAAATATATTATTATATGCTTTTGATATACATAACTGTCTGTTTTACGAAATGTTTTTTGTTCGAATTTAGAGTCAGTAAGTTCGGTAATGTGTTTTGGAATTTTTCAACACACCTGCTCGTAAAGTAGGTCTTATTACAGCGTATTTACACTGATAATGCAGAATATTACCCATGCCGTGCCTTTTAAATTACATTATCGCACTAGTGCCTTTTCATTACATATCTTTTTAAATATTAGCAAAATAATGCAGAATATTACCCATGCCGTGACTTTTACATTACATTATCGCACTAGTGCCTTTTCATTACATATCTTTTAACATTTTCATTTTTTATTATTTATTTTTTTTCCTCGCAAATGTGTTGAAAAACGTCGTATGAAACACGTGAGCATTGGTCATTACACTTCTCGTCTCCATTAAGCCTTTGCCTTCGGCTCAGGCTTAAAAACCGACTCGAGTGTAATGACCAACATAGCACACTTGTATCATAATGTACTATTATTGTAGAATTTTATACAAAATTTCATAGGTTTAGCTACTCATTATTAGATTTCATTACAATATATTGTAGATGATCAATTATATACACATTATGTGAGAGTATCAAGATTTTTATGTGTTGTAATTATTAGTGACAGCTGTCAGGTGCCATTTCATCATTATGCTACTTTATGATATTTGTAAAATAATTATAGTACCTACTTACTATAAATGATTCTATTTCGTCCATTGTAAGTATGTGTATTGACGCGATTAAACTTACCTATAAGATAGACTCATCAATTATTTTTAAAAGTTTTTTAAACGTATGATTTTTTTCAGAACACAGTAAAATAAATTGATGTTTAAAAATATTTAGTATTTTGACAAATCTGGATCTTACTCTTTCTGATCCTGTTTTCAAAAAAATATCATCTGACTCTTGAACACTCTTGAACAAAAAGTATCATCTCTCTTTTATCACCGAGCGGAGCCACATACATATGTAATCTAAGTAGTATGAAGTAAACTTTCTCGTATCACAATTCGCGATCTGTCCACGAGTAGCCAGCTTTACATGCGACACCTACGGCACTACGAAAGTGGATTTAGAAACACGTCGCTTCGTTTTAAGTTGCAATATAGGGTGATTCTGTAATGTAATGCATATATTTACACACCTCTCTGAAGAAATGTGAACCCCTGGTTATTGACTAGCGAACAAACTTTTAACAGGATAGTGTTGGCTTAGGCGTGTTTAAAACAATGCCTTTATGTCAAACTATATGCCTACTAGGTACGGATCTGGACCATACAGTCAGTCCATACTACAACACATGGGATTATAATTACTTTGGACACTTGTGAGTCCAGAAGAATCACAAGCGCGTTGCCGACCCTACTTATGTGAAAATAATGACGAATTACGTATGTGAAAATAATGACGAATTACGTATGTGAAAATAATGAGTTTCATGGCATTATGAGTAATTAAGAAGATGGAAGAAGGCACAAACACCTTAAAAAAAATCAAAAAAATGGCTAATTGGACATGCCTTTTATAATTAAAATAATTTTTATGAAAATAATAATTGAATGATATGTATAAAAATTTATAAAATTTAATTGTTTATAATATGAAATTGTGAATAATTATGTGACGTGTATATAATATTAATGTATTATAAATAAATGAGTATGAGTATGAGTAAGTTAATTTCATTATGGAAATTCGTTTATACATTTTTGTACTTGACTTAATGACGTTCGCTTTTTTTCAAAAAATATCAATGAAAATATTTTTAGATATGCTGGTTCCTATACGGCATACCACTTAAACATAGGACGAGCGTATTACATTTTGGAAATAGTTTACCTACATCTGGTTATCTTACTGTAGACCCAGTCAATTAAAACAACATAGCATAACATAGCAAACATATTAAAAAAAAATCTTACAATCAAGTTTAATTGAAAAGAAACAACAAAATATCAGAAATGTACCAAGAAAAATAAATAAAACGGCAAAAATCCACGTTTGTTGTATGGGAGCGCCCTGTACTCTAGCCTAGTTGGTAGTGACCCTGCCTACGAAGCCGGAAGTCCCGGGTTCGAATCCCGGTAAGTATTTGTTACTGAGTCATGGATGTTTTCTATGTATTAAGTATTTATTTATCTATATAAGTATGTTTATCGTCGTCTAGTACCCATAGTACAAGCTTAGCTTAGTTTGGAACTAGGTCAATTTGTGTACTAGTTATATTGTAAAAAAAACGTTTTTTTTTTGTTGTTATAGCGGTAACAGAAATACATCATCCGTGAAAATTTCAACTATCTAACTATCACGGTTCATAAGATACAGCCTGGTGATAGACGGACGGACAGACAGACAGACAGACAGATAGACAGACGGACAGGCAGACAGACAGACAAACAGACAGACGGACAGCGGAGTCTTAGTAATAGGGTTCCGTTTTACTCTTTCAGTACGGAACCCTAAAAAGTAACTAGAAAAAGTCTTATTTGGCTAGTCGTGTTGCTATATTCCCAGATAATAATATCCCAGATAAATTGTTATGATTACGTACGGTCAACCAATTTGATTCCTAGGCCACCGTAGAACCCTGTCATTCTAACTGCTACATAGCGACGCGATAATCCTAGTCACCCGTATTGACATAGCATTTACAACAGCAAGGTTCTATGATGGCCTAGGAATCAAATTGGTTGACTGTACATTGGGCCAAAACACGTGGTCGCTTTAAAGTGGTACGGTTTTGGTCAATATTCATACTTACCAAACAAGTATGAAAATTCTTCAGCATCATCAGCATCACGCTACAATTTAAATGTTCACCAAGATACAAACTACATGCAATTTCAGTTTTCGGAAGGCACCGTGCTGCCATTTGGATCGTTCTACGTCCCATGAGTAGTTGCCTTTACATAACTTCCGTATTATACTACTTTCAATGTCTCAAAATTGCAGCAAAAGAATAACCTTATACTGTATTAAATCGGCTCGTAAACCAGAGCTAGTACACTTCATTGGCAAAACTTATGTTTGAAATTGCAAATAACTAATATAAAATTTCCATTTAAATGCAATATTGAACGTCTCTGCAGATGACCGAAGTAGGCTAGCTAGCTAATACTTGACAAAGGAGACACAGTAGGTCGAAATAATTGCATTGGATGAAACCTTGTTGGTATATTATATGATTTATAATATGTATATACCAACACAGTTTGTTTAATCTTTTGTACCTGCTATTTTATGAGAGGTGTCAAATAAAGAGTTTTTACGTATTTTATTGTGTGTAACTGCTTTAATAATTATAATATTTTAGTAACTACGCTTTCCTTGCATGATACTTAAACATACAATATACCGTGTAAAGTTATGTGTATACGGTGATTTTATGCTTCTAACTTTAAATCAAACATCCGTATTTTTGTTTTATTTATGTCATTGACTCAAATAAATGTCAATTTTGCAGTTTATTATATGTTATTCATAGTTGGGTAGGTACTGACGTGGGTAATTTGCATGTATTAGCCCAAACAAAGAGGGTCAATGCCAACGTTAATACCTACGACATATCTGAAATCTAAAAATTAATCTAACGTAGATTTTTTTCATGTAAAGCTTATTTTTTAATGCAAAATATTGCAACCCTATCAAATTCTTAACTGTTCTCTTATTTTACTTAGAACTAGGTAGCTGTCCGCGCGGCTTTACCCGCGTATTGCAAAGAATGCAGGCAAACCGGCGGGATAAAATATAAAATATAAACATCCAGAAAAGCTATTCTAAACGCAGGAGAAATAATTTGGAATCGGATAAGCGGTTCCAGAGTTAACTCCGGAACCGCTTATTCGATTTCAAATTTAAAATAAATCAACAATAATCTACAAACTCACAGACATTTCCACTTTTCAAAATAAGTATATAGATTAACAACATGTCACCATAATGTCCTCAATTACTTAAGTTAAGCACGATGCACTGTTTCTTTAGCCATCTTTGTTCTGGTTGGCACAAGAGTTATGCCCGGCACAGTTGGCAAGAACTGAACATTTAGCTCTTCGCTTGAAAAGAATAATAGTCCTGAATATTGTATAAGAAACTCCACAAGAACTAGGCAAACTACTTAGTTTGCTCTTAATACTTCTTCAAATAGAAATAAGTATCAAAAGTTGCGGAGAAAACAAAGGGAACCGCAAAGTTACTTTGGAAATCTGTTAAAGCTACCGATATAAGATATAATGAGATAAATATTCTGTTAGATTAGATGATAGAATTTAACTTTCAATTGACGTGGATAGGCTTTCAATTAGGTAAATTTAATTTTGTTTATAAATATTAAAAGACTCAAACAAGTTTAACAATGGGCCTCTACTTGTGGATGTAAAATTTTATAAGTTTTACATAAATTCAGGACATTTACATTACTTATTGAACGAGTAAGCGAAGCGTACGAAATTCTTTATTTCAGCATGGGCCAAAATTCTTTCGTAAGTCCGGCTGGCCAGCTTTTCTCCTATACTTCAGTATTGTATTGGGCAGGTCAAATCTACCATAAAATATATTAAGTAAGTGTATGTCCTCTGTGTGTCAGTTTAGTTTTGTTGTCATGTGTTAAATTATATGTAAACTTTGTATCGTGTAACTGAACCTGACTAACCTAATAATGAATGTTAGTGTCAGGAACAATTTGGATTTCAAAAGGGGCTCTCTACAAATGACGCTTTGTTTGAACTAACTAGTTATATCTCTAAAGCCTTGAATGAAAACGAGAATGTAGTTGCTGTATTTATTGACTTATCAAAAGCTTTCGATCATGTGGATCACAATGTATTGCTTGACATTCTAAATCGTTACGGTATTAGAGGGATTGTGAATAACTGGTTTGAATCTTACCTCATGCAACGGGAACAATATGTCATAGTTCCTTCGTTAGACGTTAAAAATCACACTCTTGTTGATTTGAAGTCATGCACTACTCAAACTATTTTCGGTGTACCTCAAGGGAGTATACTAGGCCCAATCCTATTCTTATTATATGTCAACTTTCTACCAAAGGTAACAACTAACCGTGTAATAATGTTTGCAGATGACGTTTGTGTACTGTTTAAGTTTAAACGAAATGAGGTGGATAATCTCAGCTTATTAATAGAGGAGTCACTGAATAGGATTGTTGATTGGTTCAATACTCTCAATTTGTCTACAAATGTAAGTAAAACAAAAGTAATTCATTTTAGAAATATTAATACAAATGCTGTAAAACTAAATATTAGTTTAAACAATACACCCGTCTTAGTTGTAAATGAAACTAAATGTTTAGGAATATGGGTTGATGAAAATTTAAATTGGAAAAAGCATGTCGATTCTCTATGTAAAAAGCTTAGTAGCTTTAGTTTCGCTCTTAGAGGCTTGAGAAAAATATCCACTAGAAAGGCAGCTATGCAATCTTATTACGCTTTTTTTCAGTCTCATGTATTATTTGGTTTGGCTATGTGGGGTGGATGTGTGGACATACAGCGATTATTTAGATTACAAAAAAAGTGCGTGCGTATTTTAAATGGAATTAAGTCTAGTCGTGAGTCGTGTAGGCAATCCTTCAAGCTACTATGTTTGCCTACTTTGACAGCTCTTTATATTATGGAGCTCTGCAAACTCGTGCGTCGATTTCCAGACGAGTTTCCATTAAAGAACGATTTTAAAAGTGACAGACTTAATCATATATTTGTGAATCAAGTCAAGGTCCCAGCTGGTAGAACAGCAATATTTACTAGATGCCACTTGCATGTTGCAGCAAAGGTCTACAATGCCTTGCCAGTTGGAATTAAGGCCCTATCGTCTACAAAATTTGTAATTGCCTTAAAAAAATACCTTGTTGAGCTGTGTCCATATAGCTTAAGTGAGTACTGTAAACTGTAACTAACTATATAAGGAAAAAACAATAATGTGAAGATATTTTACGTGTAATTTAATACTTGTTATTATTGCTACACCAAAAGTGGTAAAATTGTATTGAAACAAATTAACAAACTTTATTAATGTACCATCCTATGTAACATACAATTTATGGCAAATAAATGAAATGAAATGAAATGAAATGAAATGTTAATATGTAAGTAACACCCTGTTATCTGGGTCAATTAATTTCATTCATATATTCTATAGGTACCTACAGATCGCATTTCTCAACCGAGTCTCGTGAAATTTGAGAAGGTTCGATAATTATGTAGAATTGTTTTGTCGATTCCGTTTTTTTTTAATAAGCCTAGTCACCTGAGTTCTACAGCTCACATAGCCACAAAAAAAATAAGGACAAATGATTAATGACTAGGATTAATGTTAAGGACGGACCAGGTCTTAACACTATGCCGCGAATCCGCGCATAAGCATATTTTAAGCGCCAATGTAAATAATTTAGTCGTTTCACAAAAATAACCTCATAACTTATTTACATTAGCCAAGCCATTACACAAAACGATAATGTCACAAACTATTTGTACGCATGTTTTGCGTGGTCCAACAAAGTTCATTACGCAGCGATTAAAACAGATAAAATGGCGGGGTTAGCACGAAATAGGGTGACCCTACTCATAAAGGTCCCGGGATGTGTTGTATGTGGGGAAAGGGACAAATTTATGTTGCTCGGACACAAAAACCAACGGTCGTGTCTAAAGCGGCAGATACTAGTGGAAGCATGGAGTTTGACATCGGCACGAATAAGGTTTATTTATTAGGAAAGTTTCTAACTGGGAGCTACAGTAAATCAGCAATATGTCCACTAAAGGACTAAATATGAACGGGCCGTGAATGGGATCTATGGTAAGGAATATTTTGTGATTTGTTACTAGAAAAAAAGGTTTACCCACTTTTGGACTAAATTTATATGTAATAACTTTTTGGTCGTTACGATCCTAATAGATTTTGGTATAAAAATAAAAGTTACGACTAGGATTCATTTGAATCATTTGTTATGTTCATTATTTAAGAATTTTATTTTATTACACAATGCCAGTAAATCACGCGCGATTGATTTTTATATCGTAAGCCGTTACGTAAGGTTAACTTTATTTTTATTTAAAGCGACAAAACTTGCTTACATTACTATTCAAAATGTATTCCTGAGTGTCATTACGCAGCAGGGTTCTAAACAGATTTAATACAATCACCAAGAAATTTGTATGAGTAACTGTATTTACAGGGTTCTGCATGAAAATACTTTTTCAACACATTTGCTCGTAACGTGCCTCTTTTTGTGCCGCTTTTAGGTTCATAATCCTGGGTATTAAACACGCGTGTTTTATAACATTACGACACTCGTGTAGTTATGTTTATATCCCGATTAAGACACGTTGGCACCTTGCAGCAAGGTGTATGTATGGAACAACATCGCCCCCTAACCCCTCTCTACTCTCTACATACAACCATCCGTTCTTTTTTTTATATTTATATTTGTTGTAAATATTTGTTTATAATGTATAAGTAATAAAATGTATGTTACCTATTTAGAAAAACAAAGTATGTATGGACTCGGCGCATTCTTAAGTTGACCGGGTTATACAGGTTTCTTTTAAATTCTCGGCAAATGGATTCTTACTCATATTAACAAATTAAATCCTTCTTGTGAATTAATTGATTGTTTCTTCTTGGATATGATATATAAAACTATTTACTTTTGATAACATTTTACATGAATTTTTATTTAATAAGAAAATATTTATTATAAGAAATCTCTAAACAGCCAATACAAAATTGTATTGGCTGTTTAGAGATTTCATCTAAGCCTCGCTGCGGGCGCACTGCGCAAACTTCACGAAAAAAAAAATAGTTGCGGGCCATTATATGTAATTTCACAAATATTTGTAAACAATGATGATGCGTGTTTGGTTATTATTAAAAATGTTGACTCGTGGTGAATAGAAAAGTGATAAATATAATTGACGCCACTATACGTTCTTGGAGATGTACGTGAGTAAAAAAAATGTATGTGAGTAAAAACCTGTTGTCATCAATAACTAAAAGAAACAACTTAGGAGCCTGTAACATTTTCATTTTATGAAAAGGATTTTTTCCTCGCAAATGTGTTGAAAAACGTCGTATGACACGCGTGAGCTTTGATAATTACATCCTCGGCTCTCTTATCACGCTCACCTGCGTTTCGCGTGACAATTCCGCCTCTGATGTAATGATCAACATAGCTCACTTGTATCACACAGCTGGCCATAAACTATGCATTACGCTATGAGTGCGGAAAATCCCACTTCCTGGCCGGGAGGGAGACGTAAAATGTTGTACTCACCACGGGCGGTAATAAAGAAAGCCTCAGATCGCATATTTATCGTCCTTGCCTTCGGCTTGGGTGTCAAATACCTGCGATCTGAGACATTTTTTGTTTTATCGCCCCAGGTAAGTAATGTACTATTAATTCGATGACGTATATTTTTTTGCCTGTCTGTTATTTTATTAAACTCAAGACCAAAAAATACGGTTACACCTTGTATTGAATGTCATTATCATCATCATATCAGCCGAAAGACGTCCACTGCTGGACATAGGCCTCCCCCAAAGAGTGCCACAATGGCCGCTCCGGCGCCACCCGCATCCAGCGGACTCCCGCGACCTTTACCAGGTCACCAGTCCACCTTGAATTTCCGTTAATAAAAATTAAGCGTGCTTAATAATTAATGTGGAGTTTTTTTTGGGGCATCAACAGGCTTTTAAGCAAATAGCTAAGGATGCAACCGAGATTAACGCTAAGGTAAGAGGGACAATAAAAAACTTAAGCACGCTATATCTCCAGTCCTAGAATAGGTAGTACTGAAATCTATGTTATACCTAGGTATTGGTGTTGGGTATTGTGTGTTATTCACAAATTATATATATGATATGGGGTTCTTTAAGAAAGGAGTGTAAGTTACGGAAACAGCTTACAATCAGGAGGGCCATATGTTTGTTTGTGACCGACCTAGTGAGTACTTAAAAAAAACGTGAGAATATATTTTTAAATATTGTGTGTAGGTATTTGTAGAGTGCGATTTTTTCTAGGTAGGTAAAAAAGGTTCATAATTCTTTTGAGAGTTTTAGGCCACTTCCGCATTTTGCGGTGCGGAGTGGGTGTGGCATCAGTAAGCTGTCCGTGTCAACCGTCAGTCATGACTGTACAATATAATAGTAATACTGCGAAAATGTAATACTGACATTATACACAACAAGGACACGACAAGTAAGGAAGTCTGCGCGAAATTGGTAAGCTCTCAACACGGTTATCATTATCACAAGACGGCGGCACGCAAGCTCTCTCGCGGCGGCATAGGCTACCCGGTTCTTTCTGAATGTTCTAATTACAGAGTAAAGTACAAAATACCGCATACCGATTCTTTAAAAACTTCCAAGCAGTACCCTAAAACGTTCATTTCATAACATTTTACAGCTCTCTCGTCGATAGAAAACAATGACATTTACGTTAAACGGTCATACCGGTACGCTGCGAGATTTTATTGGATTTTTATTTCACTATAACGTCTATAACAGATACCAATTCGATAGCAATAGAATCGTGTCACGGACGGAAACGATAGTCATTTATATGCAGATGCAGACTTAATTAACATTGTTGTGGGTTACTGTTCTATTAAATAGGTTTTTTAACATTAAATTAACGTGTTTGGTATTCTATTCACAAACTTAATTAGATTCCTGGATCGAATTATGAACTGCATTTTGAGTAGTTTGTTATATCCTTACATTATTTAATAAAATATATACTGAATTATGATTTTACAACTGAGTCCTCTCCATTTACTATTCTAAAAGAAGAGTCAAAGTAACAGGCTTTGATGAAGATGGATTTAGATATTACTTTGCAAGTAAAAATTTGTAATTTTTCATAAAAACAATTGTAATTTTATTTTTAAGGTCCGTGAATAGTCTACAAAGAAATCAAAGCTATAAAGGTTCATTTTCGAGTGATGCTTAAGACTAGTTTAATCTAATCAATAATCAATATATTAAGGATTTAAAAAACAATTGCATGTCAAGGCATCAAATTGATGACACGACTTGTTTGCTACGTAACGTAAGTAAGTGGGCTGAACTGGCTTCTTTGGGCCACCAATTAATATTTAACTGGGAACAACCATTTGTATCAATTACAGCCAACGCTTAATTTAGGTAAATACCAATTTTATGGGCATGAACGATTGTGGTTTCGACGATGGGGCGAACGAGACTGAAGAGGTTTCTAATTTAATATTGTAGATAAAAGTTTAGTAGGTACCTACATTTTTTTAAAGAATTTGATGAGGATTTATTGCCTTGCTTTAGTGTTGGATTTATTTAAAATAACATTATTACAATTAAGAAGCAACTAACTGCATTTTTTTTACTTATAAATAGTAGTTTAGGTGTTTTTTTCACTCACAAAAAGAAAACAAAATATATATTAGACTAGCTTCTTCCCAAGACTTCGTCTGCGTAGAATTCGTTGATCATCTTAGATGATATTTGCTAATCAATTATTTCCAGCGTTGTCCTGATTATCGCTTTCTCATAGAAACTTCCACTCCCCTTTTCACCCCTTTAACGTATGATTTCCGGATTCAAAATTATCGCATGTTCTTCCCAGGGTCTCAAGCTATTTTTAAACCAAATTTTATATCAATTGGTTTAGCAGTTTAAGCAAGAAAGTATGTTATATTATACTGATAGATAGAAAGACACATTTATGATAGGTACTGAATAATAAAAGTTTCTGTTAACGTCATCGTGGCGTGACGTGACCTCACCTCGACAAGGATTAGGCATGACTCCAGATAAATAACGAGTATCATACCCCGACATGACATCGAAACATGTCAAAAACATGGACCACAAAAAATTACCAACCATTATCGGATGTCCCTCGGAATAAATTGCCTTTTAAAACGGATCCTCCCAATAACGTTAACAATAAGATCGAATGTATATCAATGGAGTTTCGCCCACCTCATCAACATAAGTACACAAAGGCCTGGAATGCATCAACATTACCATATCGATGTGTATAAGAATTTCGATAGTATTGTCGCGAGGAAGCATCGACTGCGTCCGATACCGATCAAGAAAAAAGGTCGCTCGACCCTCAGGATGATATCTCATCACGTTCGCAGTTTGAAATCAAATTCTCACTCCATTTTGATCTCTAAATCAAAGTATCAGAGCACACTCTGAAGTTAGCGGAGCGCAAGAGTTATCGCAGAAGTCGTATAGTCTTATTTCATTTTAAATCACTGGTGACTCATTCCCTCTCTACTACTTAGCTTTTATGCAGCCACTCGTATCAAATTGAATCCTGAAAATGAAAACCAATTCTTTTTCCATTTTTGTAATATCGTTTTGAAACTCGAGAGAAGTCTTTAAATTCAAGAATAATTTTTCTTCTGTGTAAAATAAATTGAAGTTCGTGATTTTTGCCGCCGTATCGTTCTCGTACATACTAGTAAATGCAGAAACAATGAATAACTTTGTCACGATGACGGCTTCAAATAAATCCCCATTCAAATTTGAAACTAATAAGATTTTTGCATACAAACACAGCTGGCTCATTCATAAGCCATAACAAATAGACTAGAAAGCATTACAAAAGAATTACTGCCACGTGGGTTCTTTCTTACAAAGAACCCCCCACGCGCGGCACATGTCAAGATTTTCTTTTAACAAGCGAGGTGGACGAAGAAAACAAATGACTGTTACTGCATCAATGCTGGTGTTTGGTTATAATAATCATAAATTATTCCATTGCCTTAACAACGATTCATTTACATATTAAAGGTTCAATTTTGAACCTTATTTTTATGGCAGTACGCATTTTTATATGTTATTCGAGTAGTAAATGTTGTGTTTGTGTTAATATGTCACATGAGCATGATCTCAAGGAGGTGGACGTAATGAGACGCGATCCGAGTAGAATAGATCATCTTGTGTGTCCGGACTTATTGGAATGTCTATTCTGATATTCCTTTTTCAATCGTAAAGGATCCACTCCAATTGATTCGATGAATGTGCACCTTTCCGAGATTATGTAAAAGTACGTAAATATATATGGTTAAAAGCGTACTGAATAAACTTTTGATACAAGCCGGGTAAAAGACCATAACCTTTATTGCACAAAAAACGTAATATATCGAAGTGTGGGGCTTATTGACGTTTTATAAAGGCTTGCTTCGCTCTTGTCGATGGACTGCTATAGTTCATTTGCCGACATCATACTCATTCTTGGGGACATAAGTACGGAGTTGGGGATATAAGAAAGAAAGAAAGAAAGAAAGAAAGAAAAATGTTTATTGTCACACAAACAGATTACATACGAAAAATACATTATGAGAAAAAAAAATACAAGATTATTTGTGTGACAAAAGGAACGAACTCAGCAATATGCTGTGACAGTCATTGCGGCTGTACAGCGCTGGTTTTCAGTTCGTCCCCTTTTCACTCACACCACATCCACATTGACTGCTAGTGCAGGTCGAGGTAGAACAAAAAATAAAGAAAAACACAAAGTAATTACAATATAATACAATAAAAAAACAAAAACGGTAAAATAAAAAAGAGAGAAAATAAAGAAGAACACTCACATTATATATAGTGCTTCCTTATTTTAAAATGACTAATAGTATTTTATGCAACTGTTGTATAAGAAGGGTCTTAAAAGGCGAGTGGCGTGGGTTGCGTCGCAATTAAAGACGCCACGAGCGTTTTTAGATCAGTTATACACCGTTGCATACAATACTTTTTCTACGACAAAATTTAAATAAATAGCAGACTACAGAATAGTTAAACTTTTCAGGCAGCAAGTTTTCTATTCGTACTTTTGCTACTCACGCAATTTCTTCAGGAGTGCAGTTATTAATTTCTTCGACCATTTTAAAAGGAACGTACACTTTAGTCTTCACAAACACGAATAAAATCCTAATAGTTTAGGACTAATAGTTTATCATCTTTTGTCTTTTTATTTTGAACTGTATTTTGGTGGGAAATCGTAAATGTGCTCTTGCTTATGGTTTGTTTTGTTTTTAATTTGTTTGCACTTGCCATCCGCACCAAACCGAATCCAGACCCGGACCAAATTCGAACTGTTTATTTTTATAAATAATACCAAGAATTTATAAAACATGTAATTTAACACACAATAGATGATGATTTATTATTATTGTAGTAAATAATTTATAATATACAAGTGTTAAATCGTAAATAAATATTTTTATTTCGAAATATTTGTTTATGAAGTTGGCACCACTGCAATATAGCGGCCGATTAAAAAAAAGTTAAACAGTGCTTTTATGAAAAATGTATTAACCAAAAAAGTACGCTAAACAGTGCGTTTTTGGGCCATAGAGCATAGAGTTTTTCGACGAATTATTAGTGGTGTCATTGTATTTGAGCTACAGCCTATATAAATGACAGATAACGGTACAGGAGTAGAAAAAATACTTTAAATACGTCTTCTATAACTGGTGATAAACTATGATAATATCTACCATACGTTAAGTGACTCGCGTTTAAGTTATTAATGTTATTATAGTCGCTATCGACTGCGTAAAATATTTGCATGAAGAATGACACAGCCCCAGGCGGTCACACATAGATCTTAAAATCGGATTGGCACCGCGACTTACTTATACGTTTACTACTTATACTCGCAGAAATGACACAACATGAGCGTCATTAGGTCATCATCACCATCTATCGAGTTCAATTAAATAAGATTTGAATAAACTAATTATTTCAAGCTACCAGGCGGCCAGAAGCGCCCAGAAGCTGTCCCACTTCAACCATATCAGTTTGTTACGAGCGTAGAAAGTATGGTGTGACTCGATCAGTTATAACTGTCACGTACCTACATTCATTTGTAACTCCGGAAGCTCAAACACGTTCAGATCTTAATATGATATACGGGTAAGTGGATTTTAATACTTTCTACCATAACTCGTTTTCTCCTAGAATATCTTAACATTGTTTCATATTTTTGACTGTATCCCCAAACTAACCGCCATGGCTTAGTATGGGGAGATCCATTTTCGTACATAAAACTATGATATACTTATACGCCATTTTCCCGTGATCGTAGATACAGGATATTAGCAACAATAGGGGTGGAGACTCAATTTTTTTTACGATGCCATTCGAACCAGTTTTTGGAGAGGAACAAATGTTTGTATGGGAGCAACCACAATTAAAGAATATAAATTGAGACACACCCAACAATTGAGACAAAGAATGCCCTCGCTAGCGGCAGCCAAAACGCTGGCTTTTTAGAAAATCTTTGAAAGCATTTTAATTTTTTTCTAATATCGTTTGAATAATGTATTATTCAAACGATATTAGATCGTAGATACAGGATATTAGCAACAATAGGGGTGGAGACTCAATTTTTTTTACGATGCCATTCGAACCAGTTTTTGGAGAGGAACAAATGTTTGTATGGGAGCAACCACAATGAGCAACCACAATTAAAGAATATAAATTGAGACACACCCAACAATTGAGACAAAGAATGCCCTCGCTAGCGGCAGCCAAAACGCTGGCTTTTTAGAAAATCTTTGAAAGCATTTTAATTTTTTTCTAATATCGTTTGAATAATACAACCTGTATAAGATCTCAAGCGGATGCTACGTAAGCACCGCTTAAACAAGAATTCGAAAAAAATCCATATTATTGAATATGTAGGTAGTAGTATATATTGCTTGTAGCTTATATATTTTTTATTTATGTATGTCTATATGTAGTGTATAATACATTTGCTTTTCTTTCTCTTCAAGTGTATTCCTAACATAATTTTTTTCTTTGCACCTTTTATAACTAAGTCTCTGTTTAGCCCAATTGTTAGCTAGTAGAGAATGCCATTTGGCATTGATCTCGCCATTTATACATTTTTTTTCTATTTTGTGCAATAAAGTTTAAATAAATAAATAATAAGCCTAAGTTTTGTTATTTATAACGAAACGGCAAACAATTACTAGGTACTTTATATTTAAAACTCAAAGGTAAAAAAACAACTTACTTGGTACCTAAGTATAATGTTTACTAAGGCGAGGTAGACCAAGGCCGATTGGTAGAATTTTCAGTTCCATTTTCAATCGAGTTAACTTTATGTTAATCGTGGAACCATTAGGTAGTTTCACTAGTTTACAACGTTGAATAGTGGAACTACCGAAACCCAATCGACCTGGGCGTATTTTATCCTAACTTAGAAATTTCATACCTAATATTAGTAAGCTTTGGACTACTGGAAATGTCACATAAAGAGATGGCGGCTTCCATGGATAATATCAAAATCGCATGCCAAAGTCAATGTACAGTAAAACAACTTCCATTCGCAAAACTAAAATCGTAAACACAGTAAATACGAAAGCTCTTAGAAGTTAACCCTCAACACGCTGGGATGCGGGAAGGAGAAACTCGTAGTTAGCTAATGTCTACTAATAATCGTTATTGTGTAGGTAACTACTGCCTTGCTGATTGCCTTAGGGTTCTAAAGACAGTTTTTGCTTAAGTTTCTAGGATTAAATTTACTTCATTTATGGAAACATGTACAAACTCCGTTGTCCAGCAGGGAAAACAGCTCTTTTAAGTAAGAGCGTAATAAATATGGCCCCTCTTATTTATAATAAATTACCTAATGACATATTACAATTAAATTCTAAATTATTCAAGAAAAAAATAATAGATTTGTTGTTAAAAAATGTTATTATTCTGTAAAAGATTTTCTTAATGATAAGAGTGTTTTGACCTAAATTTGTTATTTCTAAATTTCTGTTATATTATTACTTAATTATTATAATTGTGATTGCGTAATAATAATGTTTAAATTTAAGTATTTCGTAATTGCCAGGTGCGCTCATATTTTAAATGTTTAACATCATACTGCAATTATAATATGCATGCTATAAATATTTGTACACCTACACTAGTGGGTAAAACATAGAGAACGATTTGTTACCACAAATAAAATTTCTGATTTCTGATTTCTGAAAAAACTCCAATGGGATATAAGGAAATTCGTTTCCACGATTAAAACTTAGCGATGTATCCTAAATTGGAGATAGCGCTAGTGCGTTTTGTGAGAATCATGTTAGAATATTGGCAACATGGAATGTGATTTGTTTTATTCCTAAAATATCATTAAGTACCTAAGTGGCTCAGAAATGTTGCTAAAAATAAATGCCAAGTATTCATATGTCCCTTTGGTAGATAGGGATTGTTTCAATACAATTTACAAAGTTCAAGGAATGACGAACTGCGTTCCCGGCTCTTAATTTATTGATTGACAGTTATAAGATGCAATTATATTTGAAAACTAGGTACTTAAATCATTAAAAAAACTGTATTGTCCTTAAGTAATTTTGCTTAGCAAATTTTATTGCAATATTCTGACATAAGATTCCGACTGGAATCACATAAATATGTTTAGTTTCTACTAATGTTATAAAACAGCTAAGCAAAACTATAGTCAAACTATATATTTCCATTCGATAAAACATAAAAAGCTTATGGTTCCTTTGAAAAAAAAATAGAACGCATAAAATTCAAATAATTTCGTATCTCATTTCCCATCACATTGCGTTCCGCTTCTGAATTATTTATGTAATAGAATAGATATAAAAAGTGTGGTTGTGTGGTGTGGACTCCACCTTAAATTAGGAGTATGAGTGGGACAGTTACGCCCCTATTTGCGGTTAACTAGGATTCCGAAAATATATGAATGGGTTTATGATAGGTATACGTAATAGTTTCACACATTTATCGCCTTTTAGCTGCAGCACTTTCATATAATCATTATGTATTCGGGAAGAGTATGTTTGAATGTCATAGAACCAGTAGGTACCTACATGAGCTGTAGAAATCGCAAGCCTGTCCTTTTTCCAATTTTTTATTTTTTATTTCGAAAAACTGAATCAACAATAAACTCTACAATTATTGATCCTGCCCACGACATTTCAAGAGAATCATTTGAGAAATACGACCTGAGAAGAACAGCCGGACATACGAAATATTTTTTGCCCAGTTCCTAGCTTCGTTCGCTTCGCCCAAACGTTCAATAAAGCGACTGAGAATGAAAAAATCTTATTCAAAATACTCACATTTACTGTTGAAGCCGGTTGCTAATTTATGTTATCGCAAGTCTGTCAAATCCATGAGTTTCGGCTGTCCATGATAGTCTAGGACACGCTTCAATTGGGAAAAACTTAATCCTAATGGTGTCGATAATGTTTAGTAAATAAACTCAAATAGAAAAGTCGCCTTTGTTGACTGTTTATTTACAACTTTTAAAAATGGCCGCCTAAGCCTCTGCAGGCATCCATACCTTATTTCCTAACCGCACCCACAAAGAACATTCAAAGTATTCTCTGTGGCGTAATATTACACCCTTACGCTTTTTATTGGTAAATACGCGCTAACCTACATAAGGTTTCGTACAAACTGACAGCCCTTCTCGAATATCACAGAGTGACACTCTCGATTTTAGGTGTAAAAAACGGCCAAGAGTGTGCCGTTAATTTTAATGCAGGTTCATTTGCTGTTTCATGTAAAACCTGACGGGATGACACGATGAAATTAGTTGTAATAATTTACGTTGAAAACAAAGTTTAAACGGACTTTTCAATTCAGTACTTCGCCAAGCCACATATGTACATGTAAATTTCCACATTTCCTTTTCAATTTGTCACATGAACTGCTCTCCGAGAGCAAATGCGTTGATTATTACTATTTATTACCGAAAAAACCCAAGTCGCTATGGCTGATAATATTTGAGGAGTTCCGTCGATTCCTAATCATTGTTTCAGAATTAACAATTCAGTAGTTGCTACTTCAACGGAATCTTTGATATACTTTACATCTTTGAGGAGTTCCATAAGTCATCTGCGGTCTTCATCATCAGTTCCACTTCACCAAAATTGCGATTTCCGAGGGTAAATACACGAGTTATAATAGAAGATACCGAAATTACTACACGTGTGCCTTTACAATTTGAGGGTTACCCTCAATTTCCCTGGAATGCCATCATCAGATCCTGACTTGGTGACAATGAGCTGAATTTGTTTGGTTTTCGATTAAAAAAAGAATTTTGGAAATCGGTTCGCAATTGAAGGAGAAATCAGCGAACATACATAAAAAAACGTACCTACTATAGGTACAGTGGAACATACAACCTCCTCCTTTTTTGAAGTCGGTTAAAAATGGGCATTAGTGCCTTGATTGCTTTGACAAACATGAGAAATACACCGGGGACTGTCTGAAATGGGCGTTTTGCGTTTAAATTTAATGTCAAAGGGTTTTACTCGCTCGTTATGATACGTTTAGCTCGGCGCGCGTGGAAACACACACAAAATCCTATTTAAATCAAATAAAAATGCGAAAATGACTCTACTTGAATTTAAACATTACTATAGAACCTACGACATCATGATACATATTATTTTCAGTTAAGAACAAAAAAGTGGATATCGAATTTCCATACATAGTGCATTTATTTTTTATACATATTCATCTTAATATTAACTGCGCAACGTATTCTGATTTGTACCTAATATGGTGCGAATGTCGACACTTTTTTTATTTCATGTCGGCTTAATACCTAATATGTACATATCCCATTTATATGTCAGTATCCATAACTTTTACAAGGTTTTAGCGAATATTAGTGTTCATTTTGATCTCCGGTTCGAAATTTTGCAAACTGCTTTGTTCTCACGCTATTTCGCGCATACTGCATAATAAAGAAGTCATCTGAAAAAATGGAACCCTAATAAATATCGATAACGACGGAAGTAAAGTTAAGTGACGTGGAAACTTGTCTTTTGGCGAATCGAACTCCATTAAGGTGTAAAGTGAGTTGAGTTGACGCGAGACATCCCCGCTCGCTGGCATTGTCAGTCTAATACATATTGACTTATTAGAAGTTACGGGTGCAGATTTTTGATAAAAGTATGTGTAACTTCATCACAGTTGGACGAAACAGATTTTGCGATAAGAAAACCATTTTCATTGTAATTGAAATATTTTCTGAACTCCGTGTGGTGTTAAGAATAGAACCATACTCCTTTCCCGTGGGTATCGCAAGAGTGGGCGATGGCCTGGCAACCTGTCACTATGTAGCACATTTTCTTTTTTCGCATCCAGAATATTATACGAGTACTATAAGTGGTTTTATTTTATTTTATTTACTATAAGTGAAGATATCTTTGAAAAGGGACCTTGTTGTTGGTGCCATTGTTGACGAAGCGCTAACACAAATTTAATTTCAATTTGATTTATTTATCAACCAACTGGGATCATGTGTGTTAGTAGATACTTAAACATAGGGTTAGCCAACAAATGCGATGAGTCGAAGCGTAATAATGACAGTTTGCTACTAACGATACTAAGACCCCTTTGATCTGAGAACTTCACATGGGATGGACTCCGTCGGCCTCTTTTGGAAACGCGGGCGTGAGTTTACGTATTTCATTTAATTTATTCAGTCACATAATAAACTTACTTACAGTGCGGTCACCAAGTCGTTTACATGCTATTTCAAATACAATTCAACAAACATTTACACGAAAATTCATTACTAAACATCACACGAACAAGAATAATTTACAAAAATGTCAAACATTGTACTAATCACAAGAGTAACATTATAAAATATTAGTGTCAATAAAACAAAAATAAGTAGTGTTCTTCAAATAAAAAAAAGGAAACATAAAAGAGATTAAAATTACAAATTCATAAAAAAATAAAAACCTTAACTATGCTAACAAAACCCGTAAAAACGATAATACATGACTGCAATTTCTGCGAAATCCACCCATTCTATCCGCATGTACTTATGTAGGCATGAAAACCCATTTTCATAATGCACAATTTAAATATTTTTAATGAACCAGTTGTGTTATTTTAATGCCAGCGTTACTTTAATGGCACGGAATGTAGCCTTTTCTCTCTAATGTTATTTTTTCTAAAAGAAATATGTTTTTGATTGACAATATATAATAGTAGCTAAAAGCATTTGCAGAAAAAGTATTTCATATGACGGCAAACAATTCAAATACCCACGTACACATTTTTCTTCGAAAGCTTTTTTTTCCATGTGTTTGTATAGATATAACACCCTAAAATATTTTGAAACAGTCTAAAAATAATGAGTTAACCTTTCCTCTGGGAACAAGGGCACTTCAATAATATGGTGACTCCTCAAAACACTCATTTGTGCTCTTTTCATATTTATGTTTTAATTTGTATAAAATTTTACAGCAAGGGTGAATATTTAATCATTTCACATAAAATATACGTTATAAAAATGAATTTAACGACACTGGGCGTGGAAAATTGCTATCTTTATGAAACTTTATCGTATCGGTAGGCAAGTAGCGTTGTTGGGATATATACTTATGATCCGCATTCACAAGTAATTTTTCTAAAAATATTCACGATATAATAATTTATTAGCCAACCTAAGAATTACTAAGAACTTACTTTTCAATATACCTATTTACTTTTTCCAAAAATGATATAAAACATTATAATATCAATATTTAAAAAACTATACCTATCTAAAACTAAACTACTTATAAAATAATAGTACATTACTTACCTAGGGCGGTTAAACAAAGAATGTCTCAGATCGCAGGTATTTGACGCCCGAGCCGAAGGCAAGGGCGATAAATATGCGCTCTGAGGCTTTCTTTATTACCGCCCGTGGTGAGTACAACATTTTACGTCTCTATCTGGCCAGGAAGTGGGGTTTTCCGCACGCATAGCGTGCGGTAATTCCTACTTTATGGCCAGGTATGACGTAAAATAACTTATATCTAAAACTAAACTACTTATAAAATAAAATAACTTACAAATAAAATATTTGTCCGAGTTCGCCGTCGCTGGGCAACGTGCCCAGAAGGCTGGCAGCATTGCCACGTTGGATGGCAATGCTTATCCTTATATAAAACATAAATATAAAATTATACAATAGGTATAGTACAAAACATAGAATACTTATAAAAACGTAACTTAGGATGCCGCCGCCGGCGGTAGCGAGGCGGGGCCTAACCTACCATACCTCTTTACTATTGCTATGCATAAGAGGTACCTACACATTCTTATATTTCCTGGAAATAATCATTAAAGCTTTAGCGGATATGTGTGTATTTGTATTTTTTTTCAGTTCGACGGTTTTGTTCTCGTAGACCATAAATAAACCAGTGCATATATTAGACTGAATACTTATTGGATTTTTACGGTTCTGAGATTGAATGAATACGTCCGGAAAAACTAATATTTATTGCCAGTGCCATAAAAAATAGAACAACACCAACACGGCAAGTCATTTTTATCCGCACGTGGTATCACTATCCGGGACTATTTTTACGATGTTTGTTTCAACTTTCCCCGGTTAAGTTGGGACTGCTTGATTAAAACAAGGAAAATAATATTTGTTTATGACTATCTTTCCTTATACGTGGAAAGCAAAGTAGGTGATATGAAAATGTTTCTTATTAAGTTTGATATGAGGTTGCTACTGTTTAAATATGCGTAGTAATAAATAATAAGTATGAAATTATTTAGTGGCACGGACAAATTAGCAATGCATTAAAGAGAGTAAATCGTAGGGGATTTGGTTGATATATTCACAGAGGTACCTAATAGGATTTTATTTCAGAATATACTGGTGTATAACTATTTTCAGATCGTATTAATACACTTCATTTTTTACCTTAATAAAAATTTAATAAAAAATATATTACAAGCAGGCCCACATAAAAACATAATACTGGTAATAAACGCTTAATTTTAGTTAGTGAATATCAAGCCGAAATCAAATGGATTAAAAATACCTAACATTTAAGCGTCTTCTAAAAGTACGGATATTTGATTTACCAGCTCGTATATTTTTAAGTCATGATCAGTGTAGTGGTATTTACAAAAAACTTATAATTGTGACTGAAATTTAAGAAGAATTTGAATTTAAATATTGTGTCAAAAATGAAATGTTTCGAAAAATAAAATAGACCACTTATTGTGCTTTAAGTCATTTTCAACCGACGAAAAAAAACGGAGGAGGTTCTCAAGTCGAGAGAGGTTTTTATGTATGACCACGCATAACTTTAATTTTACAGAGTAGTTCGATTTTGATAATTCTTTTTTTATTGGAAAGGGTATACCCCGAAGTTGGTCCCATATAAATTTGGAAAAAAAAACCAACCTAAAGGGTAGGAAAATAGGGGATTATTGATTTTTCGTCGGTTAAAACTTTGTTTTCAAAGTAAATTATATCTACATCCATATCATAAATCCTTATAATGTGTTCGGAAACCATATAATATATAATGACCACCATTATTGCAACCAGTAACGTAACATCAGCGTTTTATCTGTGCCAGTGTTATTATAATGTATGAAAAATCTAGTTGGTCATGATTTGAAATCTGGCGGTGCAATGGCGGTTATTCTAATGGTTCTTGAACACATCATTGAGGATTTATAATATGTGGGTAGATAAAGTATTGTATGTACAAAACATAACAAATGTATGTACCTGCAGTCACATAAACTACTATAAGTACATATGATTATAATAAACGCACAGTTTAGGTATCGTTCATTAATCTTAAAATACAGGACCATTCAATCAAAGTTTATCAAATCCAGCTGATTCATTGAAACACGATACCAATTCGTCTGACGTCCAATACTCATTGGGTAACAGATGGATATTCGATCAATGGGGATCATAAAAAGCTATCACCTGTCCACTTTCCTTATGAGGCCGGCTAGCTCGTAATTAATAAAAAATAAAAACTGTCGAGAGAAGGTCTTAAAACGCATTTAATTCTTGATAAGGGTAACAAATTGGATAAAGATAGCACGGCTGAGACGGAGATCGTAAGTGCATTGCTGTGATAACTCGCGTGTGTGACTGCGAGAATTCTGTGGATATGATACAGGGGCCCAAGTCAGAAAATTTACTTACCTAATATAAAAATAATATTTAATCGACTTGGTTGATGGGGTCGTTAGCGTGTTATAAGCTAGTGCTCTTTTCTAAAATACCAGTACCAGTAGTGCGAGGCGTTGGTAATAAGATTAGATTGCGATAAAATTCTCAAGTATCCATATTTGTATAATAAAAATAAATAAAAATAAAAATGGTTTATTTTCAGATTTCTTAGATCCATTACAAAACACAAAACAAAAACAAAACAAAAACACAAAACACTTATACAACTATATAACTATATATAATATAATAGAGGGACGGTTGTCTTTGACTATGATAGTTTATGTTTTCCTTGATTTTATTCCGGTATTGCTTCAGTAGAATTAAAATGACTCGCAATGTTTTGCGTATATTTGTCAAATCAAAATACTAAAACCTAATAATGTGTGTTTATAAACTTTGTAAAATATTATTCGATTTTATAATTATAAATTACCTGTTAGATTATGTCCAATAATAAAGTATGTTACCTACCGCCTATCTTGGATCAGGTTAACGGAGTTTACAGAAACCTTATAGCATACATCATTATCTACAGCAGGGTTATTTCTTAAAGTGTGGTCCATGGACCCCTTTGGGGTCCGCGACATGATTGCTAGGGGTCCACAGCCTCTTCGATTACTCTTAACGTAGGTATTGACACATGAGTTCTTTTTCCTCATTTTCTTGAACATGGGTCCGCGGTATTTTTGAAATTCTGAAAGTGGTCCATGCCTAACAAAAGTTTAAGAACCACTGATCTACAGGCTGAAATTAAATTCGTGAATGTACCTATGAAATAGTTGATTTTTTTTGCATAACACAAAGCTATTGCATAACAAATAGTAAAAGTTGTTTAGAATCATGGAAAGATTCACATTTTGCCATTTTTATTCACAAATTTAATTTCAACCAGTAAAAAACCTCGAGTTTTAAAATCAGATCCATACTGTCCTTTACTTTGTCCTTTAGACGCCGCGTCCACTCTCCAGTGCTGTTTCATTGATGTTTGTAATCTTAAAATGTCATAGGTATTTAATTTGAATATCACGCCACGCCTTATCGTATGCTCGTATTTTAAATTTATCGATGACTTATCTACGGCAAGGATAAAAGGACCAGTCCTCAAGACGCTGTATAAGGCAGATACTTGTAGCTTAACTGGTGTAAGTATATGGAATAAGCATTTTAATATTATGGTTTGGTAAAGGAAAACATCGTGAGGAAACAAGTGTAATCCCAACAGCGTCTAGTTTTCCTTTGGGGTTGGAAGGCTAGATGGACTTGCCAACAATGACGACGCGACGCCGCGGAAGACCACCCGCCACTTGGTTGACAACAGTCCAGAACGACCACGGCTGTTACCTATTCTTTACACGCGCATGCGTCTCACCTCACCGGTCACGTCTAACGAAACTAGACCTCTACCTACGCTTAGTTACTACGAATCGCAGAGTCAAGATATATTTGTGGGTGAGCGTTGAGGTGAACTTAAAACAAGTTACAAAATAGCGGGGCTGAAAGAGACGGATATTGACGCTGCAACAGCGCAAGATCGAGAAAAATGGAAGAGACAGACATGGAGAGCTGGCCCCAGATAATGGGTACAGGCTAAGGAGAAGAAGAGAGTTGGAAGGTTAGATGGTAATGGTAGTCGTTTTCGTATAAACTAGTGGTTATGCCCAATCTTTGGGTGCCAAAGCGGAACCCTGGCTCTTTTAAGGTGTATACATTTTCCGCCTTATTGCCATGGAATAAGGTGCCAAACTGTAAACATATATTCGGCGTCGACTGTACAACCGGAAAAACGCTAAGAGGATTATGAACCTGGTAGAAGATTAAAAAAACCTAAGCCGCAATTTCATTCTAGACCTATTTTTTTTTCGGGTTTTGAAAGTCACCTTACGCACATTACATTGTCAGTACATTGAATTGGGGCCTATCCGTCATGTTAGGGACACGTAACATTTTGTAAGTCGAATACTGGTTCTGAGCGCCTTGTTTTGTCATATTGGAGGTGAATATAGGTAACTTACTGGCTCATAGGTTTGTCCACATTTGAAATCGGTTGGCGGTTCAGTTATCTCTTTCAGACAAATGCATTCCATCATGCTATCCGATACTACGTCTACCCGTTACTACACCGATATCAGCTCTTACGGATGTCTCATTGTGTTGTCAGGGTGTGATCGTATCGCTTTGACAATATCGTTCATTATTATTACTGAACACCATTACTTATAAAAATAATGCCTTAAACTGATTGAAAAGTGCCGGTTCCGAACCTGGGGTACTTACCCCTCTGTGGTAAAATGGATTTACTTATTTTAATTTATACGTTTTAAGTTTACGGGAACAACAGTCAACAGTCGAGATGCCGCTGCGCAGCGAATTTTACGCAGTCCGAATATAAAGCACGACAAATTTGGTTTCCTATCAATTGCAATTGATCAATTACAAAATTCCAAGCTAAGTTTAGGCGAATTTATGAGCATTGTTAATGGTGTCTTTAGAAATATGTCTATGTTAAAACTTCACCCCAAACGAAAAATTGTTTACTTATATGAAGTAGAATACAGAATACAGTTTAATACCTGACTACAACACAGTGATAGTAATTTAAAATGACTTAACAAGTAATGAAAAAGTTAGGAAGCCCTTTTCTAAAGCCAGGGATGGAATAGGGAGGTCCCGCGAACCGTGTCATTTTAAGCGACGTCAGACGAAACCGCGCTTCGTTTGACATGTCTGGCAAAATCGGGCGACACGAGATTTCATGGTTCCACGCTGCGCGATATGTCAAGCGAAGTCCGGCAACGTTGCGTCACTTCATCTGACTTCACTGGGCACACGTGTTACGGGAAATTTGTCCCCTAGTCAATCAGAGCTCCCAAGGATGCATTGTGTAGAGAGTAAGGGACCAGCATTCGTCAGACATCAATACAATGAATCCTCAAATCAATAAAGGGTCAGCAACGCGCTTGTATTCTTCTGGAGTCTCAAGCGCCCATGGGCTACGGTGTCTGCTTTATATCAGGTAGAACATATTCTTATTTCCGACCGTCGTAGCACAGTCGCCATCACATACATCGGAGCAAACAAGCAGCTCACAAACATCGGAAAACACCTCTATTTTCAAGGCATTAGGGTGCATGTGCCGATATTTTTGAACACCTAATATAGTGTACCTATGTATGTATGTGATGGCGACTGTACAAAACTAATAAACATTCCAAATTGACGACATCAGACTTTTTTTTTAACATGCTTTCATTAATTTTAAAACAAGTTATTACTTAAACTAATAAATACGCCCATCATGTACTAAATACGTACACCTCATACATTTTAATACTAAATTTGTTTCCGATACTAAAACATGTTCGTACAAAGTAAAAATCGATTCAAAATGATAAACGCCCGTAAGTCACAAAGGTTCGGCTTTAAATAGGCATTCAGATTCCGAGATAGTGATTCTTCCATAAACACGTTGTATGGTGTCCCAGTTTATTGTCATATGGCACGGCATGGAATCGTAAAAAGCCGTTAGTGTTATAAATTCTCAAGTATGGTAAGATATGTACATATTTTGACCACAAACGTAAACACAATGCTAGCAAATTATACTAGAACTAGCTCGCCGCGCGGTGTCGCCCGCGTTTATAGCATAATAATATAGGTAACCATTCAGAAAGTCCATGCTACACGGGGGTGAAATAATTTTTGAAATCGTATAATCGGTTGCGGAGATTACCCATTACATACAAATCTCACAGACACTATACTACCTTACACAAACTGCCCGCGCGGCTCCCCGTGCCAATCCACGCGGAGTTGCGGCATATACCTAATACATAGGCCACGTCCACCCTGAAGGTCCATTCTATATACCTGATGGTCAAATAATTTTTTAAATCGGATGAGTTGTTTCGGGGATAACCCCCTATATATAAACCTACATTTCACAGACATTACCTCTTTGTTATTGGTAAGTATTTTAGATTATTCGGTAATTTTTGGCTGACTGTACCTACGTAGCTATGTTGGGAGTTTCTCTGCGTGATCGCATCAGAAATGAGGCTATCCGCAGCAGAACCAAGGTAACCGATATAGCCCTCCGAATCGATAAACTTAAGTGGCAGTGGGCGGGGCACATTGCACGTAGAACCGATGGCCGTTGGGGCGGAAAGGTTCTCGAGTGGCGACCACGTACCGGTAGGCGAGGCGTCGGTAGGCCCCCCACAAGGTGGACTGATGACCTGGTAAAGGTCGCGGGAGTCCGCTGGATGCAGGACGCCGTGCCTTCCGGTACGTGGTCGCCACTCGAGAACCTTTCCGCCCCAACGGCCATCGGTTCTACGTGCAATGTGCCCCGCCCACTGCCACTTAAGTTTAGCGATTCGGAGGGCTATATCGGTTACCTTGGTTCTGCTGCGGATAGCCTAGCCTCATTTCTGATGCGATCGCGCACTGTCAGTAAAGGCGACTGTCAGAGAGGAATGGCAGCGTGTTGTGAAGCTTGCTACCAACACCTGAAATAATGACCACTGCATCGCAATCAAGGGTGAAAATGACAAAGAAAAAGTTCCAAAAACTACTCAAAGTGTAGACGTACACCCAGTTTAAAGGTGATTAGCATATCAGCGCAGTTGTCGCGTTTGAGTCAAAAGTCGCGTGCGGCTGGCCATCGTCCTTCCCATCATAACAAAAAAGCGTATCTTGATAGAATATCAACGTAACTTATGACCTTTTGAGTACCGAAGGAATCCTTATTAAAATTTATTGATGGCACCGTTAAGTTGTTACCGTGTTTGTGCTATTTATCATGAAAATAGGACATCGTTTGTGAGGTAATATGTTAATGTTAGACACGCTATGAAAGGGATAATTAAATTAATGCAATTGGTGATTTTAAAAAGTATTTTTTTTAAGCCGGGTGTTTTTTCTCTTTCTGTACTTTTTTTGCATTTCATTTAAAATATGAACCAAATCCTCAGAAACATCAAAAACTTCTCAAGTTATTATCCTTCACTACATGGCTACTGTTAAAATATCAAATGATATTTCGTATAGGTACAAGTTTGTTGTAAAACCCAAGGGGTATGGTCAGGATCACGTTGGGCCTTATTGGATAAAATATTGGCTAGTTAATTCCAATAAAGCCCAACGAGCGACATTGGGATGAAAGACTGAGCATACTCTTTTTGAGAACCCTAAGTTGTTTAGTATATTGTTCACCCCAAAAGAATGTTCATCTGTGTCTATTTCGTCACGGATTTGGGCGACCAGACACAACGACGTTCTTACGATTAATATGCATACTATGTTGCATAGTTTGGTAGTTACGTCGTAGGTACATTTTACAAATGGAATACCAAAGGAGAAATAAGCGAGGGTGCCTTTACTGTAATTTGTTTTGAGAAAATATTACACTCATTATTACATATGTGAAATATTACATGTATATACTAAAGTGGAGTCACCCTCGCTTATTTAAAATGTAATGCGTAAATTAAAGCCGACGATAGAGTCGACTTTAATATTTTGTGTGGTTTATAGATCCTTGTGCTGTTCCTTCTTCTGTCAAAAACCTATCACTATGCACCCCATCAATGTTAACTGTTATAATATAACATGTCATTCACGTAAAGCAGGTACTCGGTCGGACCGATTATAGATCCTGTTGCTGTTCCTTCTTCTGTCAAAAACCTATCACTATGCACCCCATCAATGTTAGCATCACTATGCACCCCAGCAATGTTAACTGTTATATTATAACAGTTAACATTGATGGGGTGCATAATCGTGTGGATCTTGTGGAAATGGGATCTATAATCGGTCCGACCGAGTACCTGCTTTACGTGAATGACATGTGTAAGATATTCTCTGAATGCTCAGTTTTCCAATTTGCTGATGACACTTGCCTGCTAACAGCAAACACAGACATTCTAAAAGCTCAAAGTACCCTACAAAATAACTTTGACAATTTGAGCAAATGGGCCCACGATGCTGGGCTTGTCATAAACGCCAAAAAGACTAAGCTAATGCATATAACATCTGCACATAAAAAGAGACCAATTACACCATTTCTGTTAGCTCATGATCATGTCTGCATGCATGGGGGGAGTACTGACGGGGCCTGTGGCTGCTCAAAACTTGACCTAGTTTCTGAACACACCTACCTTGGAATGATCATAGACAATAGATTTAACTGGAAACATCACATTGATGGAATATGTAAGAAACTAAGAGCCATACTAGCAAGGTTGTCAATTCTAAAATTTAAAATTCCCTACAACACCTTATCTCTTGCTGACTCTATAATTAACTACAGTATCAGCACATATGGATGCACTTATAAACGGTTTATTGAAAAATGCGGAGTAGCCTTTTATTTTCATTTCTCGTTGTTTAAAGGTACACCCACCTAAATATATACTGCTATAAGTAACCTGTACAGATTAAGCGTAGACGGTACGTTATTTTTCACTTTCGGATTTGTGCTGGATGTACTTATGCTGCACAAAATGCCACTTTTATGCTCTAGTGCACATAGTGAAATTGTTTTATAGACTAAGATAATCGGGCCTAGCAGCCACACGGACAACACAACTTCGTAGAATAAACTTTTTATTTTATATGATTTGTTTTAGTAAACACATCCGTGTTTTTTATTACAAAATTGATAAAACCAGATAACACAGAAGTCAATTATTATTTAAAAACGTATCAAACGATTAAATGACTTGCCAATATGAAGTACTTAAGTCTAATATCACGTGTCGAAAATTTAAATTTAAAAAAATTTAAACGTTTCGGATGAAATAGCTCGTTTTATGCACTTGTAGTACCATCTACTATTTTACAAGCTTTCTATTGCACTGTTCGTATCTCGCAATCATAGCAGGTCGATCACGTAACGCATTTTTCAGCCACTTGCCAGCACGGCTATCACAAGACGGCCGCGACATACTCTCGAGCTCTCTCGCTCTATCCGTCTCTCTCTTATTAGACCACTCAGAAAGAGACGGATAATGCGATAAAGCTCGAGAGTATGTCGCGGCCGTCTTGTGATAGCCGTGCAGTCGACCCTTGCCGGGCTGATTTTATGATGGAAAAAGAAGGTGGCCATAGCAACAACTCCTAAACCTCACAAGACACACGACGGGTGTGTTTTTGGCCCGTTGGTGAAACTTCTCTTTACTGAAATAGGTACCTACCTACACTAAACCAGATTTGATGAATTAATTAAAAAACAAAAAAAAAATAGGATTATTTATTAAAAAGTATTTTATTACTCGTATTAAAAATAATGAGTCCTTACCCTACCTATTTAAGTACATAAATAGGCCATTCCGGTCTGATTATGATTGATTTGAGGATTAGTCCGAAATACAACACCTTCGCTCATTTCACTGCCCTAGCCTGGACCCCCATGTCGAGGCTTAATGAGCGTTACCTGTCCACAACTTTAGCATACGCTTGTGAATGTGATTTTTGAGTAATTAGTCCGTTCGCCCGCGCCTCATATATTATGTCTTTATGTGGTAAACGGTTGCCTTTTAATTTGCAAACGGACTGCGATACGCACCGGGTATGTTTTAAACTTTTTAATTCTACGGCTTTTAGACACTTTTGATAAATGGTTGTTTGAAGTATGCGTAGAAAGTGGCCGACGAGGGAGTTAAGTTACGAATGCATGTTTTATGAATCATACGATCATTTTGAAAAGGATTTTTATTTTTACACGATAATTACGGCTCCGACAATAATATAATAATCTGCTTAATGTCTGAATTTTCATGAAAATTCTCCGAAATAACCATTTTATGTAACCAGCTGGTTGATTTCTTCACGATACGTACGTACCTACATTAGGTGGATCTAAGTAAATGTATATATATTATTTTATGGGAATATTACAGTTGCGTTGCCATTTACGTTCGACGGTCTCAAAAAAATCCAAGAGTTTCGTGCCAATCTTCGTATGAAGTAATATAGGAAGTTTTGACTAAAAAAGTTACTTAAAACCAAAATTAAGTTAATACTTATGTATATTATTTCTCTTACAGCAGTGACAGTCAGTACTGACTACTGTAAATATTTAAGTCTTCTCATGTTAAATTCTCTTTCAGTGACCAATTATAATTAAATTAAAGAAACTTGTGAAATTAATACTGCTAAAGCAAGTCTTTATAGGTTGTATAATTATTAGTCTTATAGTTAACTGACAGCTAGTACCTACTTAAGTATATTAATACTCGTACACACGCAGATCACAAATGGGAATAAAATATTTATTGTTATTACGATTGCCCAGCATTGACAATGAGCCTGTATTTTATTAAAAACTGATACGTTACCTTCACTTTAAAAGGTCTCCCGAAGTAAACACGGTCGTAAGAGTGGCTCAGCGACAATGTTGTCACTTTACTGTATCAGATAAGTACCAGAACGTGTCATAAACAACCACGTTTAATATCAAATTGACGACCGTTTCTGCACTCGAAAGTTCTTACATCGCGAATTGATTGCAGAGTACATAGCACCTATCGAGGTTTAAACCCACGCAACACTATCGATTCGCTACGCGTCCCACACGGCTTACATAAATCATAAATCAAACATACCTCACTAACGAACGTAGTTCAAACAGTGAAATCGAGTTATATGAATAAAAATGAATGAAACAATGGTTGAGGTTCTATAGTACTTCAATTTGTCAAAATGTGTCAGGATGACACTGTTTGCGCGCAGTGCGGGTCTGAGTTCGGGATCTACCGACGCTTTCAATGAATATTGTATTACGAGCAAAAATTAAATGAAAAAGTGAAATTGGTGGGGGGACGTGAAAAGAGAGCGTGTTATTCACAACGCGCTCAGGCGAACCAGTGTAAGACTGTCCTCCGACTACGCGTTGTTAATTAGGAATCCCGTTCAGGATATACTATGGTTGAGAGATGAGGCTTGGTGAAAAAGAGTGTGAATATGGGCCCACGGGCTATCGGCCGTGACAAGCGGGCAAGTTTTGCACTTTTGTTGAGCGGTGACGTTTTTCGTTTTAGCTGGCGCGCGTGTGTCCTTTGTTCTGTCTATTCGTGTGTTTATACTGACAGACTAACGGTATGAGATAAATAACAGCTTATGGATAACAAAGTTGAATATGTCACTTGTTTTGACAGAGATGCAAATCAAATATTTTGGTAAAAAATGGTTAGTTTATTTCTTTGTTTATTGGCTCTACACGTTGAGTTTGTTTGCGAGAGTATCACTAACTCTTCTGTTATAGCTAGTTCTTATTATGTATTAGCAAAACGGGACTGTATGATCACTACGTTTTTATAAAAATGTCAACATCAGTCAAATTGTTTAATTTTAGAAATGTACAAAAAAACAGATGTGGCTTCATGAGTTTTTATCAGTCAACTTACTTGGGCCCCGCTTCATTATTATTTATGGTGGGAACAATTTAAAAAAAGTTCATACCTAACAAAATAAGAGTTAAGAGTTTAAAAAAGTAAAATAAGGAATAACATGCAGTCTTCTCGGTACCGTTAGCCAGAGATTTAGGTAAAATTAACAATAATATATCGTTAAACCTAGCCCTAGCGCATGTCATGTTCTTTTTAATTCAATTATTTTAATATTGCTTCTTTGTATAATTGGGAATGGATGAAAATTTTAGAATTGCCTGATTTTTTTTTGGTGATAGGAATAACCTTCCTTAGCACCAGAAAAAAGTTTCAGAGTTTTCAGCTCCGTCAATTATTTTTGAAAAATATCAACAGTTTCCTCACTTACGTTTTGGGTTTAGGACGGCGAATGTGACAATTTCCTTGATCCGCCTCATATTACAAGAAAATATCTTAAATATCCGTGGTAAACTTACACTGGCAATGACTGAATGAATGACAGCTGCAGCAGCTATATTTGTCACTAGCTTTTGCCCGCGACTTCGTCCGCGCGGAACTCGTTTATATCGTAACTTTCTCCCCCCTTTTCACCCCCTTAGGTGATGAATTTCCAGATAAAAACTATCTTTAGTAAGGACTCTTTGGGAAGGCCCTGGAATTCAAAGTATCTCTATACCAAATTTCATCGCAATCGGTTCAGCGGTTTAAGCATGAAAAGGTAACAGACAGACAGAGTTACTTTCGCATTTGTAATATTAGTATGGATTGTATGAAGGAAAGGATATCGATGCATGTAGGCTTTTTTCAGTATTATTTTGCATATTTTCATATCACACGGCCGTAAGGACCTTTTCTACTAAACCGTAGGATTAAATTAACTGACTTGTAATTTAAACATTGTATATGTTACATCTAATAGTTTTCAAAATAGCCATAATCAAACGTCTTTTTTACCCCGTTTTAGAAAACATCTTCAAAACTAAGGCCGCCATAAGGTACCTTTACCCTTGAAACGTCAATTTACTTATGTAATGTTAATGTTCCTATTCCCCAGGACTCCCAACTACCGCTATACCGTAAATGGGTTCCATCCAAATTTTCACCCCCAATTGACCCCTTAGGGGATGATTTCTGGAATAGAAACTATTATATGTCCTTTTCCAGGACTCGAACTATCGTTCAACCAAATTTTATCAAAATGTGTCACAAACAAATTTCCAGCTCTAATTACACCCCCTTAGGGGATGATTTTCGGGATAAAACTATCCTATGTCCTTCCTTATCTATCGCTATACCGTAAATGGGTTCAATCCAAATGTTCATCCACCATTTCTCACCCCCTTAGGGGATGATTTCCTCCTTTTATGTGTTCCGGAATAAAAAAAATCTATGTTCTTTCCTAGGACTTTACCTCTCTCTATACCAAATTTCATCTAAATGGGTTCTATCCAAATCTTCAACCCTCATTTCACCACCTCAGGAAATGATTTTTCGGGATAAAAACTATGCATTGTCCTTCCCTAGGACTCCTTCTATTTATTTACCAAATTTCATCTAAATGGGTTTTATCCAAATTTTCACCCCCTATTTTATCCCTGAGAGGATGATTTTTGGGATTAAAACTATCCGTTGTCATATTCCGGGACTCAAACTATCTTTTAACCAAATTTCATCAAAATGGAACACAAACAAATTTTCACCCCCAATTACACCCCCTTATGGGATGATTTTCAGGAGTAAACTATCCTATGTCCTTCCCCAAGACTCCAACTCGCTATACCGTAAATGGGTTCCATCCAAATTTTCATACCCCATTTCACCCCCTTAGGAGATGATTTCTGGACTTAAATTATGTTAAGTCCTTCCCCAGGACTCTGAACTATCTCCATACCAAATTTCATCTAAATCGGTTTGATCCAAATTTTCACCCCTCATTTCACCCCCTCAGGAGATGATTTAGGATAAAAACTATGCATTGTCCTTCCCTGGGACTCCTTTTATCTCTATACCAAATTTTAACTAAATGGGATTTATCCACATCTTCATCCCTATTTCACCCCCTTGGGGGATGATTTTCGGGATTCAAACTATCCATTGTCATCCTCCGGGACTCAAACTATATTTATACCAAATTTGATCTAAACGGAGTCCATCCAAAATTTCACCCCCCATTTCACCCCCTCAGGGAAAGATTTTCGGAATAAAAACTATCCAATATTCTTCCCCAGAACTTAAACTACCTCTTAACCAAATTTCATCAAAATGGGTTACATCCAATTTTTCACCCCCCCCATTTTACCCCCTAAAGGGACGATTTTCGGGATGAAACCTATTCTTTCACCTTTTCCGGGACTCAAACTAATCATATACCAAATTTCATTTAAATCGGTGAAGCGGTTTAAGTAGCTCCATACAAATTTCCACCCCCCATTTCATCCTCTTAGGGGTTGATTTCCAGGATAAAAACTACCCTAAGTCCTTCCCCAAGACACAAACTATCTCTATGCCAAATTTCATCTTAATCGGTTCAGCCGTTTTCACGTGATGCGCGGTCACATAAACAGACAAACAGATAAACAGACAAACAGATAAACAGACAAACAGACAAAAATTCTAAAAACTGTTGGAACGTGTTCTGTAATCGATTCTAAGTATCCCTAGCCAATTTTTTTTCGAATATCTTCCATGTCCTCTGCAGCTTTATTATATGTATAGATAGATTGCCAGGGTCAGATATTTAAAATATTTTTTGCAATATGAGACGGATCAAGGAAAGTGTCTCATTCGCCGTCCTAAACCCAAAACGTAAGTGAGGAAACTGTTTATATTTTTCAAAAGTAATTGACGGAGCTGAAAACTCTGAAACTTTTTTCTGGTGCTAAGGAAGGTTATTCCTATCACCAAAAAAAAATCAGGCAATTCTAAAATTTTCATCCATTCAGCCAATTAAATTTAATTAAAAATATTCATTAAGATTCAAATCGTTTGTGTCAATTTGTTCATCGTTTAGTATGTTTACTATAGAAGCACGTTATTTAGTTTCGTGCTCGTCACACTGGCTGTCGGCTTAAAACACAACAATCGGCTTTGCAATTAGGTAGTTCACAATGTGCCCGGAAAATATTTGCATTTTTATTGAAAACCTGCTATCACAGTTGTTCTGGATACAATCACGAACAACTACCATACAAAAATATTGTTCGCGTAACAATTTACAGTTGGATCTAATCACGGTTTAACTAGGTATATCTACCACTTCACATAGCTCACAACTAAAGAAACTGTTTCGAGTTTAATGCGAGTTTTTGTGTCTGCCTCGACGAAAACATACATATAATTTTCACTTTTCTTTGGCGTTTATTAAAACAAAAAGTACCTACTTACACTAAGATAGCTACGTTAAATTCCTAATGGTAAAACGATCTTAAAAATGCACCCCGATTTTCCATTCATTTTAAAATCAGAACAATTAAACACACGGAATAGGGGTTAGGTGCTATCTGAAGGGTGCATGCTAGGTTGAAGAGCGCGAAATAATATTCCGTCAACTTTGTTCACACGAAAATGCACTTAAAACGCTTGTTCTAAGGATTATATTTGTTCACGGTTGCCGGTACGAGCGATCAGTTTTCCGCAATTCTCGTGAGTTATGATCTGACGAATTTTTCACAAGCAAAAGCTTGCATCGCATTATTGTACGAGCGAAAATACGTCTTACGTTGTTCGAATACCGACTAGGATTCAGTAAGAAATTTGTTAAATACTTAATGGTTATTTTTGCTTGCATAGGGTGGACGGAGCGTGTTGATAATTTGGCGTTTAATGAAGCGAGCATGCTGCGTTTCTCCGGCGGAAGACGGTAGAAAAATGGTCGCAGTGAATGCAAATTTTCTCCCTTATTGTTTGGTTTATTGTCTCGTTTATGAAGCGAAAAATATGAATACATTTGTCTGCTTTTAGATTTGTTTTCGAGCATTGAATAAAATTGATCAAACTTGAATGGGATTGCGTTAGCAAATTGCCTGGAACGGAACGTCTGCGTTTAAAAATGTTTACTGCGTTTATCTGTAATAATATCTGCACTTAACTTAAATAATGCCATCAACGTCGTGCTTAAGTATACTGAGTCATACATCCAGCATTAAGTCCAAGACAGCAATTCTGCCGAATCACGGTCCAAAATTCAAATATCACCGGCCGGCCGACGCGCCCGAAACTTTTTAATTGTAATGGAGATTAGCGGCTATCTGATTTGGGCTTAGTGTGCGCATTTGTAATAACATTGTTATTTTTGTTCGTTTGACAGCTGTAGGCGGTGAGATGCGCTGATAAGGAAGAGCGGGGCAGCTAATGCGAACTAGAATGCACGACTTTCCGAGCCACTGGTCTTGGCTGGTGTCTTTTGTTTCTAACATAACGTTACATTAACATTAAAAATGCGAACGGTAAGTGAGATGAATTAAAAATGACAGGTTGTTATATATATGAGAAGAACGTCTATGTCGCTAAAAAGTGGCAGTAACTAATTAATGTTAGATATCTACACATCTAAGCTGGTTTTTTCTTGGAACGTAACAGTACGTACACATATGTCATATGTATATGTCATGTTCCATGTATTTATAACAGACATTAATAATAAATAAATGGATAAAGGAGGGATTAAAATAAAAAAAATGTCTTCAGAGTTGAGAGATAGATATTGCCTATATAATTTACATACAGGTTGTGACCTGTAATAGGCGCAAAAAATTAAACAGTGGATTATTAAGCCAATCAGCAATCAGTTCCAAGTGGCCTAACAAAAAAAAGAGAAAACAAATCTTTTTTTTAAGTAGTTAACAGCATGCCTGGATTCTTTTACTTAACTGGAATACTATGATTGGAATTTTAAATTCAAAATGTTAAATAGAAACTCCAAAAAATGATGGAAAACAAAGACACTATTAATTACTATGACATAAGTGCCCAGTGTTCTACCAAGATATTTAATGAGTAACATGCTACGATATCGTGATGTCAAGTTTCATTACCTACATATGGATCACAACTTAATTTTTTTCCGAATGCAATATTTTTGAGACACTGGGACCAACATAGAATAACTGCGGATATTCTATGGAGTCATCCTTTAATTGCTTTCTCTCAAGCATACTGTCCGATATTACACGGACAGGAAAACACCTGTATATGCGTGTTTTCTTGACCTGTCTAAGGCCTTTGATTTGGTGTCATATAATATACTATGGCAAAAACTGTATGAGGACACGACACTACCCACTGAGTTGATAGAAATGTTTAGATTTTGGTACGGCCATCAAGACAATGTTGTGAGATGGGCTGATTCTGTATCAGAAGCATACAGGTTGGAGTGCGGGGTGAGACAGGGGGGGCTCACGTCACCCAAGCTCTTCAGCTTGTATGTTGACCGTCTGATTGGTGAGCTCAGCAATGCTATGGCCGGATGCTCAGTGGGCGGTAAATTTATAAATAATATAAGCTATGCAGACGACATGGTGTTGCTGGGCCCGTCAATCGGTGCTATACAGGATCTAATTAAAATATGTGAGCGGTACGCGAGGACTCATGGCCTAAGGTACAATACCTCGAAGAGTGAGTTACTGGTATTCAAGGCAGGTGCAAAGTGTTATCCACATCTTCCCCAAGTCAAGCTTGATGGCACTCCTCTAAAGGTAGTTGACGAGTTTAAATACCTGGGCTATTGGGTTACCGCGTCACTTAGCGACAACAAGGATATCGAGAGGGAGCGTAGGGCGCTGGCGGTTAGAAGTAATATGTTGATCCGTAGGTTTGCTCGGTGTACTAAAAACGTAAAAATCACTCTGTTTAAGGCCTATTGTCAGTCATTTTACACCTGCAGCCTATGGATCAATTATACTCAAAAAGCATACAACGCCCTGCGCGTCCAGTATAACAACGCTTTCAGGATGCTGTTGGGGCTGCCGAAACATTGCAGCGCGTCAGGAATGTTCGCGGAGGCGCGCACGGATGGATTTCACGCAATATTGCGAAAACGTGTTGCATCTCTGCAGAGACGTATCGGCCTTAGCCCCAACAGCCTCCTGAAGACAGTGGCAGAAAGGAACGATGGCCCATTTCTGTATCACTGGAATAAATTGCATGTGATATCCTTGTAGCCAAGCATGCCTTTTAGTTTGTCATATATGTATTAATGTTTAATATAAGTGGATAATTTTGTAAAGTGTACTAACATTACATTTAAGTTATTTATTGTAATTAACCAAATATGGATTTATTCCGAAATAAAATTATTGATTGATTGATTGATTAATTATTTTGCTGCTTTCCTCCTGTTACAGGCCACACCCGGTATATCTAGGTATGCATATCATCATAACTTTAACATTGATCAAGAGATGGAGTTTATAAGTTTATAACTTTGTTAGTTTGTATGTTGGTAGGTAATCTCCAAATCCTGAATTCAAATCTCTTTCACCATTTAACGTACTTGGGCTACATTTAATTATATTATCTCAGAAACCATCCATCTAAAGATACTTCAGCATTTGACACTGCTGCTAGGAGCTTAACGCAAAACAACGTCGCCAAATGAAGTTCTCCCAACGTGTCAACGTTATCAATAATACTCACGTCGCCGGCACCCCTTCAAACCTAACAGTCATTAGAAAACTGCAACTCACGTTGCCAATTCATGTATTTAATAACGTCACCCTCTAGAAACCTATTACCGTCACAACGTTTTAATAATCAATTTACAGACCCCTGGGTTACGAAAACTGAGTGGGACGGCAATAGCCGCCGTGGGTGTATGAGTTTTTAAATAACGAATAGACCTTCGTTACAGCACAGCAGCACAACATACTATTAAACAATCCCTGTGTTAAATATATGGCTGAGCAAGTGAGGATGCTGAATTTGACTAAAGGTTAGAAAAACTGAAAACAATTATGAGAGGCAGTTCTCTAATATGACTACACTTACGTTTTTAACATACCCATACGGAGTCATTGAGTAAATATGAGAGTCAATGAGACGTCTTTCTTTTGGTCAATAGTTAAGAGCTTCCATGCCCATTGCAATCACTACGGGCGGTAATAAAGAATGAAAGTAATCTTCTTCTTCTCGTGTCGATGGCTTCAGATTGTGCGGGACCAGAATGTGGCGACGCTTATCGCCCTGTCTGTCGCGTCTCGAAGGTCTTGCTTAGAGCAGGCGTGCGGGCACGCTGGGCAAGACAGCATGTGCTCCATCGTTTGTGAAAGTAATGTATTATTACGTCACACCCTGGCCAGGAAGCGGGATTTTCCGCACGAGTAGCGTGCGGTAATTGCTGCTTTGTGGCCAGGTATGAAGTAAAAAATGTTTGGATTGCATGAAATAATACAAGAAGAGACGCCTTTTATACATCTATACTAATTTTATCTGAAACTTATTCCTGCCAATCCAAAGGTTACCAAGAATATACACTAGACAAGGAAAAGAATTCATAAAAAATGCAAGCTGTGAAAATATTTGTTTCCAAAACTTTAATCAAATATTCTGAAAGTGTGCATCTACGAATGATTTCCAGACAGATTCAAATCAAAGCAATATACCAAAATTGAACGGTCTGCAGAACGGTTCCACTATTTAAACTGGCTTCAAATAATAAGTTAAGAATTCTACTATTTTGAATAATACCGATACCAAAATTTGGTACCTGATATAAGTTTATATATGAACTCCTGACAAGATCCTCACAGTAATTTGTCACTGGATTACATACTGATACTGGATACAAATTATATGGTATATTATATAGGTTTCCCGTTTGGTGTCAGGTTAAATAGTATCACCATCTTCTCGTGCCTATAGTAAAAGTCGACTACGGTATAGGGTTGAGGTATGTTGTCAATGAAATATCACATTTCCTCCATATGTAGCTAAGCTCCAATCATCATCATTGGCCTCTACGTCTTTATCAGACGATTCAAGCAGCGCTTTGCGAATGCATAGTAGAGCATTTTTTTAAATATGCGGGAGCGGCATTGTCTTCCGCAAAGGTGGCAGGAGAATTGTGCATTAGGTAATGGCGGGGTGTTTATTTGTCTTCTCCTTCTTTTACCTTCGAGAAGGTCAAACCAGGCCCCGTCATGTTTCTTGCGTCCGTCCGTGAGAGCCCTTCGCCACTTAATCCTATCTTCCGCAATGTGCTCCCAACATTGGTGATTGATGCCGAATGCTATCATATCCCGCTTGGCACAATCCTTAAAGCGTAGCAGAGGTCTACCTATACCTCTTTTAGCATTTGCTACGGCGCCAAGCAAGGTACGGCGTGGAAGACGAGTGGGTGGCATACGATGCACATGCCCCAGCCATCTCAACCTTCTCTGTTTGAGCAGAGCGGTGAGACTGGGCAGCTGTGAGATTTCCAGCACCCTCTCATTAGTCACTCTGTCCTTCCAGCTGATGCCAAGGATGTTGCGAAGACAGCGCATGTAAAACGTATTAAGCCAGCGTTCTTGTTTTGCATACGATGTCCAGGTTTCTGCTCCGTACAAGAGTATACTCAAGATGCATGTTTGGAACACGATCATCTTAGTTCTTGTTGTGAGATGCCCGTTATTCCATACTCTTATACGGAACTTCCCAAACATTGTCGCCGCTTTGCCGATACGCAAGTTGATCTCTGCGTCTAACGAGAGATTGTTCGACACGGTCGACCCAAGGTAGCAAAACTGTTCGACTACATATAGGGGTTTGCCATCCAGTATAATCACTGGTGGCTCCGCACACCCCTGCGCTAGAACTACCGTCTTTTTGGCGTTAATGCTCATGGAGAACAGAATGCAAGCATGTGCAAACTTATCCATCATCACTTGAAGCTCCTGCGAGGATCCAGCGATGAAAGCTGCGTCATCGGCGAAAAGAAGTCTGTCAGCGTATAGATCTTCACGGTTACGTTTGGACTTGAGAAGAGAGATGTTAAAAAGCTTCCCATCAGCTCTAGTGTGAAGGTGGATACCCTGCTGGTCGTCGCCGAAAGCAACTTTCAGTAGCAGCGAAAAAAATATGCCAAACAGAGTAGGTGCCAAGACGCAACCTTGCCGGACACCCCTGCGCACTTCGAAAGGATCCGATTGGTGTCCATTAAAAGTGACGGCGCCTTTCATTTCGTCGTGGAAAGATTTCACGAGGCTGAGCAGTTTCGGGGGCATCCTATACTTGCGGGTGCAGTGTAGAGCCCCTCTCTGCTTACCGTGTCGAAAGCCTTGTTAAGGTCAACGAAAGCGATACACAATGGTGTTTTTTGCTCACGACACTTCTCCTGCATCTAACGTAAGGTGAAAGTCATATCTATTGTAGATCGCTGGGCACGGAAACCGCACTGCTCCAATATGTATCTACATACAATGTAATTTTAGACGATGCAAAAGTGATTGTCAAAACCTACTTGAATAAATGATTTTTAGCTTATCTTATTTTATCCTCCGTCTAACTCCGTCTCTAAAATCAATTAACATCATCATCGTCATATCAGGCAAAATACTTCCACTGCTGGACATAATGCCATGCCCAAAGAGTGCCATATTGATCGGTCCTGCGCCAACCGCATCCAGCGGACTCCCGTGACCTTTACCAGGTCATCAGTCCGCCTTGTCTACCCACTCTGCGCCTTCCGGTATGTGGTCACCACTCGAGAACCTTACCGCCCCAACGGTCATTGGTTCTACGTGCAATCTGCCCCGCCCACTGCCACCTAAGTACAATATAATAATAATAATATAAGCCTTTTATTCAGACACTTAAGTTTACATTTACATTTTTAACAATAACATTAAAATTTGACAACATCGGTTCGGTCTGTTTGCCGTTTGGCAAAGGCCTCCTCCATCTCTTTCCATCTAACTTTGTCTCTCGCCAGCCTTGTCCATTGTTTTCTCGCAATTTTTATTATTTCGTCATCCCATCTTATTTTTTGTCTACCTCTTTTCCTCTTTTTGTCTCTAGGGTACCACCATATAATTATTTTGCTCCACTTCTCCTTATTCCTCATTATGTGTCCTGTCCATCTCCATTTGAGTGTTTTCACCTTAACAGCTACATCTTCCACCCCGGTTTTGCTTCTTATTGTTTCGTTTCTGATTCTATTTTTCAGTTTCACACCTATCATGCTTCTTTCCATTGACCTTTGGCATAATTATTTAATTGTTTTATTGTTTTGGTTCTATCACTTAGTCCAGCCCTATGCCGGCTATCTTGATCAATGGTAAACGACGCGTGATCGTCGCCCAATGAATTGCGAACTGCTCACAAATCTCAGGATCTGTCTAGACTGAGGTACCGCTAGAGATTATATCGTATCGTGGTGTGAAATTGCTCGGGTACTTTTATCGAGTGGAAATCAAGAAGGCTGCATGTTGTGGTCATATGGATGGATCATGTGGTAAAGAGGAGGTGGTGATGATGCATTTATCTGTAGACGTAGCTATTTTTCTTATCTTGGAGCTATTAAAAATCGCTCGTAACACAGCTCCGCCCATCTTTGGTGGCCGGGTGGCGCATTAAATATGTGCTATGTAGGACAGCCGCATTAACAAAATTAAGAATGCAAGTCGAGCTTAAAATTTGACTTAAATTTTTGACTAAATGTAGGTATATAGTCGATATATATTTTGTCAAAATTTTAAGTCAAGCTATTTAAAAATCTTAGTAAAACAAAAATCGGCATAGTAAGTATCATTTTCAGAGGTATTAAAATATTAATAAAAAAAGCGTCAAATAAGCGATGTTCTCATGGAATTCCTCAAACGCTAATATACTAAAATATTATATTTAATATAGCGCGTTAAAATTTTAATAATGATATATTTATATAGTTAAATAATGAACAACGCCTGAACATTAATATCACTTTAAATAGAAATACCTATGTTAATCCCCTATCTTGACCAAATAAAAAGATCTGCTAAACAAACTTACTACCTACAATAATGTATACAACGTCATGACAATTTCCGTTAATTGCAAGGGGACATAGTTTAGATCAAATAAAGTTAATTTCTCCAAGACAGTAGTATCTTAACTCTTACTGTTATCAAGATATTCAATGTTTAATTTTATCAGTTTTGCAGATTTAACCGGTGTAAATGGCTCTTAACTGTGACTTCATAATGGAAATTCCCGGGAACATCCTGTATATTTTTTTTTCTCAAACCAAAAGCTTATAGTGACAAAGCAGTATTTGATTCTAAAACCTTTTTTGCAAAGAAAAGTCAATCTTAACCGGCACTTCAATAATATTTTCTGAAGTTAGATTTCTGCCCCTAGATAGGGGAATCTTACACGCCTTCCAATCAATCAAGGCTTTTAGCGGTTTGTATTTAGAACTAATGGCTGGGCATAGAATAGTTGTTCGCAGATATGAAACTACTGACAAACTTATGATTATGATATAGGTGATCATTTTTGTGTAAATACTACATATAAATACAGTTAACATGAACAAAATGTTGCAGTACCTATAATCATCAGAACAATGACGATTTTCTTTGAGTATTTATGAGTTATACATCGGGGGCTATTTTTGTTCCTCGCATTCAACCACCAAGAAAACAATCTTGACGACCGCTTAAGCCTAGTTGGTAGTGACCCTGCCTACGAAGCAAGAGGTCCTGGGTTCGAATCCCGGTAAGGGCATTTATTTGTGTGATGAGCACGAATATTTGTACCTGAGTCATGGATGTTTTCTATGTATTTAAGTATTTATTTCTCTATATACTAGCGACCCGCCCTTGCTTCGCACGGGTTTATGTGCATAATACATGCATGTATGGTTCGTATTATACATCTAAACCTTCCTCTTGAATCACTCTATCTATTAAAAAAAACCGCATCAAAATCCGTTGCGTAATTTTAAAGATCTACGCATACATAGGGACAGACAGACAGACAGCGGGAAGCGACTTTGTTTTATACTATGTATGAAGAAGTATGTTTATCTTCGTCTAGTACCCATAGTACAAGCTTTGCTTAGTTTGGGACTAGATCGATTTGTGTGAGATTGTCCCCCAATATTTAATATAAGTATTAAATGTATTCATTCCCAGATTTAAAAAAAAATCACAAGGTGAAGTTCTTCAGTGTTTGAATGTCTAAATTAAATAATACAACCGATAAGAACAGTTTTCATATTTTTATTTTGGTACTGTAACAATGCGGAAACCGACGCATATCACGTGTTTATACTCCATAATGTTCTCTGTGAGGCCAGGAAGTTCAAGGCACAAACTGTCAGGTATTCTTTCCCGCCTCGATGATAATCTTGCCGGTAGACACTAAGTAAGCATTGAATAACTGGTTGATTGAATTACACTTAAGTTTGATTGAGAACCGATCACCCGCTGTCTTGCGAAGTGCGCGGAATTAATTCAAGATACTCCATATTACGCTTATTAGTCGTTTAGTTGTGTTGTGACTAATCAGCTATCCAAATTTGCTTTGCTCCTTTTAAATTGCTAGTTTTTCTAGTGGCATGTTGTAAGTAATAGATTTACTTGACCTCTGTTTGGGATTATCAGAAATGCGATTCACGATCTGTCTACACTCTTACCTGTGTGACATGTGGAGGCTGTGAATATATTAGTATTTATGCCTGCTACCTTGCTGTTTACTTGATTCAAATTAAATCCACTTAATTTCGATACTGCATTCTAAATTCAAATTTGCCCAATTTTTTTTTCAGAAACCCCGCTTTACTCTTACACCTCGGAGAGAGGCTGATAAAGATCTCCCACACACCTCCGTATATGAGATCCGCCAATTAGCTCTTAAAATAGAAAACTAAATATTTTCTATTTCATCGCAATATTTTACCAGCACAAACATTCCTAAAATAACTTACTTTTAAATTAATCAAATCGCTATTTACTTTAATTCATGGCCATGAAAGCAGCGGGGTGCCCGCTCCATACGAGCTGAACGCCACCTCAGTAATATTCTTTTAAAAATAAGTGGCAATCAAATATCAAAGGTTATTTTAATATGCAGTAAAATTTGAAATCAATTTCTTTCTGAGCCATAAAGGGGCTTTCCGTGAATCACTGGGAGCCGTAAGTAATTCCGATCCAGTGTATGATTTGTTAGTAAGAAGTAGTTAAAGGTCTGCGAGAAAAACAGTAAATCACTGCAAGAGACACCCGCTGCCGCGGTGCATATTCTCGAAAAATAGTATCCAACGGAGCTACCACAATGAAACGGAGTTTTTTTAATATTTATAAGTCTTTTGAGAGTTGACGTCTTGTTGTGAATTATTTTTAAACGCCGTGAAACGTTGAACTTGCTACTATAAATTCGTTTATATTACGCTGTGGAATATAATTTGTGCGCAAGGGAATTTATGCGACAAATTGTTTACTGGATTAAGTCAAATTTATTTATATGACTTAATTTAACAATTATTTGTAGAATAATATTATACAAAGATTTTAATGCTATCAACATTATTAAAGTTTAAAGTATACTCAGACCAGCCAATTTAGTGCAATTTTTCCGAGGCTAGTCGATAAAATAAATTCAACTCTACGAACAAAGAATTTGCTACCCAGTTATAACAATTATACTTATTTCGATATAATTAAACAGTTTTGGCTATACAAACTCTAGGCAAAATATATCATAAGTCACGTGTTGTACAAAAACAAAAGCCACGCATGCCCCAGATACTCGACACTCCTCCCAAAGAACAATTCACTAAAACGCAGCTACCATCTCCGTTAATTTGTCTGAAAGCGATACTTTGTAGACCCAAATCTATACGTGTAAGTAAATACGCTGCCGGTAATTTGTGTTTGCCCCCAAATTCTCTTCCACGTCAATCGAACAAAGATGTACTGATTGAATAGTAACACAATATCCAAGGAAGTAAAGCCAAACATTTCCGCGAGCCGTTTTGTTTGGCTTTTGTTTTATTCAGATGGAACTTGAAATGTATGTTGAGGTTAAAACTGGTAAATTTAGGCTGGAAAACAAAAGTAGTTTTGAAGTTCTAGTTAGGGCTGTTTCAATATCGTAATTTGGGCTAAATGCAAACCTTATTGTGATGATATTTCACTTTAATTTAGGACTGAAAGTTGTGAAAGAGTACCAAAAGAGGTGTAAAATTAGAATAGCGTCATTATGTTTTGGGGATATGGTAGAGAATAAAGACATGCTGCGCTGGCCTCAAATAAATAGGACGATGACCAGCAAAAGGTACAGAAAATACATTCCCAAATGAAAGATTATAATAAAATTCAGTTGACAAAAACACCTTAAAAGCTTGGCAGCAGCTATAGGTACCTCGAATAATAATTCACTGGACTAGTAGCTACTAGCTAGTGGCAAGACGCTGAATACCAGATAACTAAAGTAACCACAGATTATCAAATTTAAGACCGCAATGAATTTAATGGCACCGTCCGACCTCTCAAGGCGGTAAGAGCATGCAATTTACTAAAAACAAACGCCCTCGCTGTCTCACAATTTGAACGAATCGCTTAGCGAAAACATTAGCTACGGCTCAAAGGCTTTTCAGCGCAAATTGTACGTGAAATTCAACTGGCAACGCTTTCGGGTCGCGAAGATTAGGGGTCGATATCGTGCTTAGTTTGAACTTAGATGATGCCGTCGTACGTATCAGGCTTCAAGTTGTTTGTACTGGCCCGGTTCCACAAATAAGCTACTTATATTTTACGCACAGCTAACCCTGTTTCAAATGGTGGTCTTTGATTTAACTCTTCCTAAAAAGTGCCTAACTTGTGCTTAACCTAACAATAGGTAAAACATTTGGCTGTAATAAAAACAGTTAAACCAACCCAACCTTATAAAAAAACAAATATGATGCTGGTATCAAAATTGAACTAGTAGTCGTATCAAGGAGTTCGTATTCGTAAGGGTCGCGGTGGGCGTGACCAAGTGTTTACTCAGATCTTTGTACGTCTCGACTGAGCAAATACTTTTATCGTTATTGACACAGTGTTGAGTTGCCGTCTACTGAATTGCCTATGAGATATTTTTTTTTATATTTCGGTGGCCCTTCGATAATAAAATAATATTGGTTATTGTCTTTCTCCGGGTGGCTTGAGAAATAATGATCTGGGACTTGGAGAATATGTAGGTAATCAATCACCATGCTTGACGTACATATAAAGGGTAATAATAAGAGACACCACTTTCTTGATTCTTTTTTTACTACCTACTACAGCCAATTTCTCAATCTTAAGAGGATTGTGAAGTACCGATACGCGGCGCGAGTAGGTATTTAAAAAAAATGCTATCTGTTTCACACCGCTCTGTGCCTCACCCGTATCCTGCGATAGAGAGAGTTGCAAGTTCTGGAGAGTGGAGGCAATTGCCTACACTTCCTTGTTGAAATATTGTTTCGGGTGATAACGTTTTTACCCCCCTAAACCTTTATGAAATGAAACAATTTTAGTAATTTTGGATTTAGTACACTTTAATCTATGTCTGTACGTTTTCCTTTTTTAGTAACTCAGTTTAGATTAATTAAAAAAAAAAAAAACGAAAGACAAAGTTTTTAAGTCAAAAATATAGAGTTATAGATGCTAATAACTTTTACCGTAAGCAATATTTATTAAAACTCAAAACGTACAGACCTAGTTTTTCATTATATCTACAACATATCCAAAAATTATAAAAATCGAACTATGGGTGAAAAACGTTATCGCTTTTTGTATGAAATCCTCTTAACGTTACTTACAAAGTTACACATAGCTACACATTCACAAACTTTACCTTTCTATAATATGTATTAGTATTACTAATACATATTATAGAAATGTAATGTAAGGTAAAGGTTGTGAATGTGTAGCTATGTGTAACTTTGTAAGTTTGTATGAAGGGGTAACAACCCATCCGATTTCAAAAAACCTGTCACCATTATATAGAATGGACTTTCAGAATGGACATAATATGTTAAATTTTATCCCGCGGCTAGTGAGTTAAATTCATAAATCATAGTTCATTACCGTCAAACATGCCTACTTTGCCACCAGGGGGAACTTTGCCCAAGAAGCAAATTTTAAAATTTTCCTATTGGGCAAAGTTTCCCCTGGTGGCAAAGTAGGCATGTTTGACGGTAGTAATTTTTCTTCAATTCTGCAATATTTCATCAATACCTACACAGACACACATCACGCGTCACTTAAATATAATTCAAATTAGCAAGAATCGATTTTTTTTTCGAAACACAACAAGAAAACAAATTGAGACGTCTTTAGAATTCACACGGCGGAAACGAATTTAATTTATCGACGTCTCATTCAAACTGCGGACGACTTCGTTGCGTCGTACGACAATTATACGGACGCAACTTTATACACAACACTTGCAACAATTGTATCATCTCGGCTTAAAGGCGAAATTTGAATAAATAAACTTCCAACTAAGTTTGCTGATTCAGTATTGAACTGACAGAACTTTAATAGGACTTTAACAAATAGCTAAACATTTTGTAATTCGAGGAAAATCTTGAATGCGTAGTTTACTCAACAAAAGGATGGGCCGCCATCATTTGTTCAAACTCTCGGTTGCCAACATCTGCGCTTTTTTTTGCTACTTGACCAAGGTGAAATAGATATTTGTTCAACTAGCCAGAAAATCAACAGTCATTGTGTTTTTATGGGAAGGTGGTAATAAGTTTGTTTTGACAATGGTTCGGTACGGTCGAGGATGCACATTGCACATTTGACAAAATAATTTAGTTTTGAATGCTTTTAAATTTACATGTTATAAGCTGATTTGCGTTCAAGTTAAAGGGATGAAATTTTACTATCTTCTTACTACTTTAATCCGGATTAACTTTGTAACTATCAGATGGTTACCGAAGCACATAATAACTGTTAATTTTCTCAAGTTATTTTGGAGCCTCCTCAGTAACGTTCCTAGTTATTGAACAATTTCATTATTTTAAAGTACAAGCCCAATTTTTATAGCAGTATAAACATTCTTTAGCAGATTATTTAATAACTTACCTAGCCAACATAGTAAAAGTATTTACTAAAATAAAGTAAGTTAAGAACCTAATAAAAATGAATAATTAGTATTTTTTTTGACGTATCCATCGTACTTTATCCATTATAAATAAAAGAGTATGAGTATGAGTAAAAAAGAGTTCTTAGAAAAAAAAGTCGCGAAATAATAAATGAAGGGCGATATTTTTTTCACAATTTTCACCCCAATATTCCGCCAATATATATATTTTTTGGTGTTGTCAGGAGGTTTATCTAACATACCTTATGATTTAATATGAAAGTACTTGGTTTTGCTCGCGTGGACTCGAGCTTGCGCAGCAGCAAATGTAAATTTGCTATCGAACCTTTTCAAAACATGACTTTGACTGCATAATCAACTACAAAAAATATTGCACTCTATAGGTCACACATTTTCCTATTCTTCCTGCGACAAATGAATTCCTATATATTTTTATAAAAAGCTAGGGAATGTTCATTTCGCAGACCTACTTCGTAGTTAAAGCCCCGATATCAAAACTGAACTCGTTCTAACAATAAATACGAAGATAACGCAATATCTGTCTGGCGCACAGTGAGTGCAGGCCATTTGCATCGAAAGTAAATGCACTGAAACTGCCTCTGGCGGAATTTAATAAAAACATATATTAGGGCGGGGTTTTTGTTTATTTCTGTTCATTTATTCGTGGCGCAGTATGCGTGGCAGCCACCTGCTCGTTTACACAGAAAATGTTACCATATTGGGTGCATTTTCGTAGCCTATTCTAGTTTCTAAATGGGAATTTTGGCACAGGTGGCAGAGCGGAATGTCATTTCGCTCAAATCCGGAGCAGCCTGCTTGAGGAAGTCAATGAATACTAACTATTCCTTAATTGTAGTGTTGAGTTCCTGATGGAGAGTCGTCAGTCCTAAAGATGAGCTGAGCTGATTCAACTTCAAAAAAGGAGACGTAACCGGCGTCTGAGTTATTTGACTGATGAAAACATTTGAATGATGTTACGGTATTCGCGTGGAAGGAGTGCAGAAGAGAGGTATGTATAATAATTATTTCCTATCCTACCCACGTGAGTAATACTTAATTAAATAAATAGTTAATACGTCCTCTAGACTATTAAAACATAGAATCTGACTGATGGTGCCTGCAAATGAGAGATATCTTTCACAAATATTAGTATTCATATAGCAGCGTAGACGACATAACTAACATCAAATAACTCGACCTATTACGTATCGTGATAGCAATTGAGATCTACTTCCTTAGGGAATAAAAACTAATTATAGGATGTCTTCGTTAACTTAATATTAGATTGATATACTCATACGATGCTTGTAGTTAGTAAGGTAGCAATCAATGGAATGGAAGTATTGCCATTGATTATTATTCTAATACTTATGTTTATTTATTGAGACGTAGTTAAAACAAGTTTGGAAGGATATTTAAAAGATTACTTGACACTGGGCTCACGCGATGTTTATTTACCTTTATTTCTGATATTTCACTACGGGTTGCATCGGCCGTGGTGTGAAATGATTGGTGAACTGTAGCATGCACCATAAGTTGGGGTTCTGGATCTCTCGCCCCCACGTAGGCATGGCGCACGCTACCGTTACTGCTGCCACCGCACCGCTCAAAATCCTGGCCCACCCGAGAGACTAGTTCATTGAACGAGCGAGCAAAGCGAACGCAGTTCTATGCTTCAGCTTGGGCCGAAAATCGTTTGTATGGTCCGGTGTCCGGTATCTGTCCGTCTTCTCGTGAAATTGTATGAGCAGGTTCGTTAATTATTCGTTAAACTTTTTGCTCAAGTAAAAATTAAGAGCCACTAGTATTTATTCATATCCATCAAGATACGTAATACCAGCCATCAACTGCTCAGTATTCGAGCCGACCAGTTGTCTGGTTACTTCGAGAATATTGCAACATAGCTCTTGGCTTCAAATATGACATTGTCCGGTAAAGACCACTCGATAGATATCTGATATTTCTTGCGAATAAATATGAAACTTGGCAACGCTTCTTGTACAAATATAACATAAATATTGCCCTATCTCGTGGCATTAAAGTTTATGGCAGTTTAATAGTTTAGTAACTTTAAGATGAGCGATGGTATAATATAATGTTAATAGGTTAAATTATGTTTTGGTGCCTCAAATAGGTACATGATACATTTTGCTTCGTATTTTAACTACTAAGGCATTCAGAACCATTGTCCACGAGAAAAAAGCAGTGAAGCTATGTTTCATCAAAATAGTACATAAGTAGAAAACCGTAAGCATTCTAATTCGTATCTAAGAAGTTGTCAATCATATTCATATTTAAATCGACAATTCGACTCTAAAATTAAATGACATGATTCTGTAATTTCCGCTATCAATCCATAGTGTTAGTATACATTTGCTTATCCTAAGTTAGTTAAATCTTATATCATAATATCTTAAATACGCCTCTCGCTTCCATGTGCACCGGGTCCCAGTGTTTCCACAAAGCGCAGGCAGGAGACTCCGGCACCAGGCGCACGAGGCTGTTGGAGCTGTCACGCACGCGGCGCATCAAGGAGGTAGTTCTCTAGCGTATTATCGCACTGAAGCAATCAGTACTGTGCCTCCGCAAACATACCTGATGCGCTACAAAAGCGGGGCAGCTCTAACAGCATCCTGAACCCGTTATTATATTGGATGCGCAGGACATTGAACGCCGTTTTAGTAAAATTTATCCACAGGCTGCTATAAGTGTGATATCCATATACTCTTCCTTCTTTAGAGTATTTTGAGTACGCTGAAGTCCAGTCAGACCTTATTTTGCAATTCACAATTATATTAAGGCCGCTCATAGACCCAAATGAAATCTAAAATCGAGCCCCTTCTCACGCCACCCGTCCCCGCCCCTCGATACAATGACGATACAACAGCGCCAACATAGAAGTGGCAACTTTAATGAACTAACAGGCCACTGATTTGGTAAACGTATTACTAAAGACCGAAATAGTTCTTAGTTTTATTAGGCATCTGAAGACTATTTCATGTTTCATTTAAAATCACAAATTCTAAGGCCACTTACCCTGTGGCGGCGTGGAAAAAGGCACGGTGTCAGTAAGCTGTCACCGAGACTATACTTGAGATTGAGTTGACGAATTGCATCAAAGTAGTAGATTCTATTTCCTATAAGAGTTTTATAAAAATTCAGCCACATGCCACATATTGTAATAATCTCAACCATAGCTACAAATTCTTCACTGCGTGCCTATTTTAGCATTTGAAGGAAGTAGGTAGTTCATCAGAGATGTTCTAATAAATAAGTCAATGATATGTAATTAAGTCTCGTTTTGTAAAAAAATATGTGAATGTAAAAACCTAGTAAATAATTAGTCCGAACTCTAGCTGTAAATAAGCCATTAATGGCTTTAGCACATTATCATAAAACTCTGCGATAAGTAAGAATTATTTGAAATTTAAAAAAAAAAATTTTTTTTTTGCTTTTTTTATATAATGAATTAATAACATTAACATAAACCCAAATAACATCCACCCAAAAACAAGTGAGTAAAAAGATAATGCGAGCAACGAAAGATAAAAACTAGAACGACAAACAAATTGGATTGAACACAATAACAACGTCTACTTCAAGATACAATTTTCAAATATGCCAATTTTCAGTTGGATTGGAATTCGCCTTTAAATTCAACAACACTCTATTTATACTGCTGGATTCAAAAGTTGCTAGGCAAAACTACTGCGTCCTCATTTATTTTCCACGCAATTTCCGCGATACCAAGTTTCATTAAAAGCGGAGTGTTAAGCGAAAGTTTGATAGCGTTCCTAGTGCCTTGCCTGTTGTATAGCTGCAGCGATCAGCCCGCCTCCGCTCAATAGACATCCATTTTATGCCTTTTTGCTAAATAAAACTTACCCCACGTTCCCATATACAACGCAAACTTTACTAACGTTCACGCTACTAAAACGCCAGCTATCGATCTTTTCAAAATATCAATAAACAACCTTCGAGTCAATACAGTTGAGCACATTTTCCAGTTAAGGTGTTTCCATCGTTGATGCTTTATAGACATATTATTTTAATACGAGGTTTTCATAAGTAGCAGTGAAGTGTGTTGCAACGCGAATGTGCTTCTGTTATGCTTATGAATTTAAAGTAGTGCGCGTACTTTACTGACATGGTTTCATTTTTAACTTTATTTTATACTTTTATACACCAAAAAAAACAAGGTAATGCGCAGTGTAGAGTTTTTGATTCAAGCGTTAAGAATTTGTTCAAAAACGTTTGCTTTTAGGCAACGTTGAAGTAGCTCGGATTCGATACTATGAACTGCCTTCATCATCATCATCATCATATCAGCCGAAAGACGTCCACTGCTCGACATAGGCTTCCCCCAAAGAGTGCCAAAATGACCGGTCATGCGCCACCCGCATCCATCGGACTCCCGCGACCTTTACCAGGTCGTCATCAGTCCACCTTGTGGGCGCCATCCGGTACGTGGTCACCACTCAAAAACATTTCCGCCCCAACGGCCATCGGCTCTACGTGCAATGTGCCCCACCCACTGCCACTTAAGATTAGCAATTTGGAGGGCTATATCGGCTATTCACTGCCTTACTAAACTTCAAACATTAAAGTACCTATTTTTCGAGGTAACAGATACATTTAAATTTGAAAAACAAAAGCTACACAGACGTCTTTTGTATGGACATTCTGATCCACAATCCATACTTACTATAAGCTCAATCACGACAAAACAGTCATACCGCCTTCATGACAACTATGTATTCCGTCCAAGGGAAAACGGTCTTTATTACTCAAGACAAAAGACCGAGGTTCAGCTAGGGGTAAAGGTCTTGAGATCCCGCTGAGAACGATGTAGGCGGTTATCTGTTTATCAGATTAAGATAGTACGAAGGTCAGATCCGACACGCGAGCGCATACGCGGGCTCTTGCTAGTTGACGAATATGGTTTGAAATTCCTAGTCTCAATGTGTAAAGGTCGTGTCAAGTGTCACAAAGACTCGTGGAATATATTGGAATGTAAACAAGGTTGGTACGAGAAAAGAGATATAAGGGAATTCACTAGAAATACTCGTACGATTTATATATTGTTAAAGAAAATCACATACTTCCATACGTTTGACTAGACGTTCGTCTTTTTACAAGCATTTTATTAACTTGCTCTGTTCGTATATCTGTAAATATGTACCTAGGTACTTACAAACCAATTTTCAGCCACTTGCCGATATCCAATTCAGCTGAAATTTGCCATACTTATGTAATATCGGCACTCAACAGTTCGGCAGTTTTGTCACTCTTTGGGGGAGGCCTATGTCCAGCAGTGGGCGTCTTTTGGCTGATATGATGATGATGATGTAAGTTCGGCGACAACGCAATATTATGACTTCCTTAGCTACACAATTCACCCATCGTGTTAGGGCTCATTAAAACCACCTCTACGAATTGTAGTCGATAACTGCAAAAAAAGTATTGACGGCAATAATAGGCTGTACTTACACAAATATCTAATTCTGACAGAAAATAGACAGTGCACAGTGATAAATGATGTGCAAATTGCGGAAAGTTTCCAAAAAGTTGGAAAAGTTCTCAGAAATTTCTAGAAAGTTTCACAAATAATTAAGGAAATTTACGTACTGAGAAGCATAAAAATTTAACTCTTATACACTATGTATAAGAGTTACAGTGTTATGCTTCTCTGTACGTAATTTTTCATGTTGGAAATGGAAAGTTTCAATTCCCATACAAAAATGAGGAAAATTTCCTATATTTAATTGCAGAAACATTATGCAAAATGTCCGCTTCACGAGAAATGCCCCATCTGTGAAAATTTCAACCGGAACTATCACGGTATCAGTGAAATACAGCCTGGTGACAGACAGACGGACGGACGGACAGCGGAGTCTTATTAATAGGTCCCGTTTTACTCTTTCAGTACGGAACCCTAAAAACCAATTATTTACCTTTGACTTTCAGTAAATGCAAAAGATAACAATAGAGAAAGCTTTCCCAATAAATATTTTACCTCTTTATAATAAATGTCAAAAAAATATTACTTCGACGCCATAACTCAATTTGCGCATTGAAGACACTACGTTCCAGCATTTGAAAACGTACCCTCAGCATTTTTATCAAATACCGGTAGAAATGTGCTTGACAGTTAATGTTCTACGAAGCGCAATAAATTCGCATCGGTTGCGTTTTCAGTCGTTGAAGTCTAGAAGACTTCCGTTTCACGTGGGTGATATCAATGATGTAAATATTACATCATTGGGTATTTCTGACAAAGTTTTACGTCATGTTAAAGCGTACCCAAGACACGTTGATTTCGCTTTTGAAGCTGTTAAGTCAAGACATTTTGAATTCAAATCTAAATACAGTAAAATGGTAAAGTTACATGCCTTGATCTGTTTTTTTCTCGGATGGAAATCTATTATTTACATAGTTCACCTCTCTATTTGCGAGTTTCTTATACATATTATAATGAAAGTAGAAACCATCTCAGAAAACATCGCCCATAACATATCCTTAATTATCGCGATACAAGACGTGGTACGCAAAGTGTTGTTACGAAATTAATGAGACATAAATTCACGGAAAACTTCCTGCGCGATTTGTACATAACTGTCTCAAATATCTATGATGAACTAGTCGAATATAATAGTTCGTATTGTCGAATAATTAGTAAACTTTTCTTAGCAAAAATTTAACCGTAAGAATGGACGTTCGTTTGTTTTGGTTCAGCCCATCTTAACGAGAGCTATCGCTTGCCGCCTAGCATGCGCGGAGGCAGAATGAGCCGTCCATACCCAGTTAGACAGTACATGGTATTCGTGACTTACATTCTGTATAAAACAATTCTCGGACAAAGGTTCTGTCCACGAGCGAGCAACAAAGGAACAATGCGGACATCGGGAGATGCTTTGCTCCGTCCGATTGTGGGCAGCCGGTCCCGAACTGGCTTTGGTGATTGCGGCTGTTACATTTTTATTGGGTACGTTTGCTTTTGAAGAAACGAACAGTGCATGCTAAGCGAATTTTACGTCTAAAACTTGAAGTAAAACGGAGGAAGGTTTTATGCGTTTGATGGTTATGAACTTAATTTTAAAATTAAGGCATAAAGTCGGTCATAAAGTTCTACAGTGTGTAAATTTTATGGGAGCATATTATCACCAGACTTATGGTAGCTACTTTAAATCATCTGTTATAGTTAGGATTGGTTGAACTTCTCTAAATTAGTCCAGTTAATTAGTATTAGGTAGCAAATTAACGTTTGATGACTAATGCAATGCGTCTAAAATCATGAATAATAGTCATGATTTTAGACGCATTGCAATGGTCATCTTTCTAAGAAAAATAAAATATTACTTATGTTAGGTTAGGTTAGGTTATAATACAATTTTAAATATCTATTTAGGTATTCTAAAGCATACGTATTAGCAAGGATTTAATAAAAGCTTTCATTTCAGAATAAAATATTGACACCATATAGTCTGAACTGAAATACAATTTATATGTTTGTGATTTGTGCCCTAATATAGAATTACGGTGAAAGACCCCACATTGCTTTACCCCACATTTTAACGTGTCTCTATAAATTTACCTCCAATGAAAGATATCATGTCATGATCCTAAATGGCTTGTTTACAATTGTGCGCGATTGAAATATCAAAACCAAAATGGCACACACAGATAACTTGGTTTGAAAAGGTCAAAAGACATGATACCCAGGATCGATAATACTGTCCCGATATCCCACAGGCTACGACAAAACAGACATTCTATTTACCGAACCACAGAATAGCATCTTTGTAATAAGGCCACCCGGAAAGGTAGAGAAGTAAGCGCAAATGACATTGTCTGATCGCGGAGCTGATCTCCCAATTGAAAAATAGTGATTGTGCGAGAATTCATTCTATTTTTGATATGAAATATTAATGAAATAAAGATAGTTTATTGATGTATAGATTGTTGCGCTGTGTACATCCGTTTTATGTGTTACCTACTTATTAAAAATAAATAGGTTTTAACAGTCACGGATAGAGAAATCTCAAACTAAAGGAACGGAAGAAAACAATATATAAATCGTTATCCCCATCAAGGAGAAGTGGCCTGTGCCCAGCAGTAGGAATATAGGCTGGGGTGATGATAAATTACTACAGAGAGTAAATATCTCAGTTCATCTATTCTGGCTAAGGGGTCACAAAACCGGTTTCACCAATATGAAAAAAAAACCGGAAAAACCGGGTTTACCGCCACATGTCAAAACCGGGTTTAAGATGTATAAAAACCGGCTTTTTCGAGTTTTTCGGTTTTACACTTTTATGACCAATAAGGACTTGAGCTTGAGAGCTTGTATTTAGAAGAAACCCTACATTATTTATTTAAATAAATGGCTTACGGAGTATTGTACTATCGAATCCTGCATATACTATCGCAGAGAATGCATCAACCGTATCCGCACCAACTTCAATAACAATAACTTACTACAACTATACGACACCACGATCGCGGCCGCCACAGATGCACATATAAATGTACTATGTTGTCATTTTGGTCTGTCGTGTATTTTCTTTCGGAAACCACAAATTTCATCATCATCATTATATCAGCCGAAAGACGTCCACTGCTGGACATAGGCCTCCCCGAGAGAGAGCCAAAGTGACCGGTCCTGCATAACCCGCATCCAGTGGACTTTTCCAGGTCATTAGTCCACCCACCCACGCCCCGCCTTCCGGTACGTGATCGCCATTGGAGAATCTTTTCGCCCCAACGGCAATCAGTTCTACGTGCAATGTGCCCCGCCCACTAAAGCTTAGCGTTTCGGAGGGCTATATCGGTTACCTTGGTTCTGCTGCGGATAGCCTCATTTCTGATGCGATCACGCAGATAAATTCCCAACATAGCCCTTTCCATTGCCCTTTGGGTGCCCTTGAGCCTTCTTATGAGGCCCATTGTAAGCGACCACGTTTCAGTGCCATATGTCATCACTGGCAAAACACACTGGTCAAAGAATCTCGTCTTGAGACACTGAAGAATATTGGACGCAAAGATGTGCCGTAGCTTCCCTAACGTTGCCCAGCCGAGTCGGATTCGACGATTGACCTCTTTCTCAAAGTTGGATCTACCTAAATGGACAGTCTGCCCTAGGTATACATAATCGTTTACAACTTCGAGCGTATAGTGTCCGATTGTAATGGGAGTTGGTGCTACATGGGCATTTGACATGATCTTCGTCTTATCCATGTTCATTCTTAGACCAACTCGCTCGGAGGCTTTACTGAGGTCATCGAGCATCGTACTTAAGTCCTCCATGGTCTCATGCAGCCAAGACTACTATATCGTCAGCAAACTGAAGTTGAGTGATGTACTCGCCGTTGATGTTGATGCCTAGCGTTCTCCAGTCCAGAGTCATGAAAATATCCTCCAATGCAGCGGTGAACAGTTTTGGAGAATTAACGTCTTCTTCCCTAACTCCCCGCTGCAGCGGAATAGGTTTCGAGTTCTGGTCCTGGCGTCGGACTGATAAAGTGGCGTTATCGTACAAACACTTGTACTTCGATATTTATTTATTAAATTTATTTAATAAACAGAGTATATAAACATGGGTACATTAACTGGGTCTCACAAAACTGTCGGAATAGCGGTAGTCAACCGGCGGTTGGCACCGCTGGAGAGACGGTAATACAAATACAGCCCAGGTTTCGACCGAATTGAAGGCTTTCTCGTAGTCCACGAACGCTAAGCACAGAGGCAGGTTATACTCCTCATTTAGTTATACATATATTCACTTCACTTTAAAAATAAATAATTAAATTAAAATAAAACAAATATTTAAGGGGGATATATATTTAAAAACCTCAAACATATAGCCTCGAAAAATCTACTCAATCAAATTTACGTTTCCTTGGCCCAGTCTGTCCTTGTAACTGCATCCCTATATGGGGTGGTGCCACCAAAACGAAGTTTATTGAGTTAGAGAGAGCACAAAGAGCGCTGTTGAAGGTGATGTACTCCAAACCCTATAGGTTCCCTACAAAAAAGCTGTACGAAATTTGCGAGCTGATGACTGTCAGAAAGTTGTACGTGTTACATGCTATCTTGAGAAGACACAAAAGTACTTCTTTTAAACCTAACGTCACAATGACGAGAAGGAGATTGCCAAAGACAATCCCCTCCGCGACAGCTAACTCTGTTTACGCTAGGAGACAATACGAGTTCCAGTCTATTCACCTATACAACCTAATAAATCCTCTTATTGACATCAACTCCACAACCTTTAAAGAGTGTAAAAAGAAAATGATGACTTGGCTAAAAGATAAAAACTACTCCGATGTAGAAAGCTTATTACCTTAAATTAATATATAATTAAGCTTATATACCGACATATTTAGATCCACACCCATACGCGCGCACACACCACACACATAGTCACGCACACACACACACACACACACACACACACGCACACACACACACACACACACACACACACACAAACACTGTTTTAGTATTTAAAATAAACAATTAGTATTAGTTTTAGGAGATTTACTCCTCTTATATTATATTATTATTTAAACATGTTCTGTGCACTTCTATACGTTTCAAGTTACACTCTATGGAAGAGCGGTGTCTCTTGACACAGGTATCTCGATACTTAAAAAGAGACACCAACCTGTATTTAGTTAAGCTATGTTAAGTTACTGAATAAACTATTTTTCATTTTTCATTCCATACAACAGATATGATTTTTTGCCGTTTTTATGGATAATGGTACGGAACCCTTCGTGCGCGAGTCTGACTCGCACTTGGGCGGTTTTTTATTGTTATAAATGATGAATATATGTAATAACTACTAGTTAATTGACTGATTACCTACTGTTCATAAAAAAAAATTGCACTACAACTCTGCGTTATATTTAGTAAATATTGGTCCATATTTAGGACAGATCGTTGAAAGACTGAATATTAAAGAATACATTCTTAAAATACGATATTAAATCAATTTATTTTATAAAGTATTATATAAAATCGATAACACCGAAAAAACCGGAAACCCGGTTTTGCTCCTGTGTAAAATCCGAAAAACCGGTTTTCAGAAATTCCGATGGTTTTAGGACCCCTATTATCAATAACAATATATAACAATGTTGACCCGTTTTGAAAATGTTCGTGCAAGGTTGTCGGAATATCAATCTTTATTCACAAACTCAAAACTATCTGGTAACATCGTCCGGAAAGACGAAAGTACAACGCTGTCCGTAGCTGGCAAGTCATTACAATGCAAATCTGCCTTTACACCGCGCGTCACAATGAACGAACCTGTCCACCTAACTTTTTGCATAGAATCCCAAATTGAACCCCGACCCAGTTGGCGAGTGCAGCGGGAGAGGTGACCCTGTTTGTTAAATAACTTGTTTAAACTATGATATTGTCTATTTATACAAACATTGTTACTTAAGAATAGAATACTTTTATTTCGCTAAACTGGGGATGGATTGGGTGGAAACAAATATACTTAAGAATTTCGTGGTAAGTATTCTTTCCAGTAAATTATTTTCTGAATCACTTTACGAATCAAATTTGGTTCGAGGGATCAATTTTTAATATCTTCTCCAGAAATAATCTAGTACTAATTGTGTGTTTGTTTACAAAATGCGTAGTTGACCACCATCATGACCTCGTAAGAAAATGTCAACATGTATAAAAGTAGGCACTTAAAATTTTCGTCATACAGCAAACGGTAAAAATACTCGTTCATTAATCGACGTTTTCAATAAAACTCTCTAAACTCCGAATTGCAAACAGCCTTTCCGTGTTCGCTAATAAATCCAGACTTCCAATTTCGATAAAAACCGCTCCAATGTAGATAAACTCGATTAATTTACAATTAATGCAGCCGTTTAGTGCATAAACATACCGTCATCGGAGGCAAATTTTAATTGCGTCGTTATGTCGCCGGCTCGCCATCAAACATTGATCAATATTGACCTGGCCCTTAATAAACCCTAATGGATGGGGCGATGTGTGGACCATACCAACACAGGAACGCGTTTACCGATGCTTTTAAATTTTAAATAAAGTAAAAAATGCATGGTTCTGATTAATCGAGAGACATAAAGCGACATGGGAAATACTTTTATGCGTCATCATCGTTAGCCACGAGCAGCAGCTCTATTTATAACATTCATATTATTCTTAATTTAATTGAAAGCTGCATGCTGCAGTAAAGTAATATCAGGAGATATATTTATATTTCCTGTAGGTATATCATTATTTTCAATTTGATATTCCGGAAATTTATTTGCAACCACAAGGATTTTTACGAAATTGTAAAGTTGTGTTGACAAGTAAGTGTGATGATTAAGTAGTTATAAGTACAGTTCCAGTGTAAACATTAGCGTTATTATGTATACCAACCAAATGTGTCTTAGTGAGAGCTGGTTAGGAAATAAGTGCATGCTTATCTTAATGTCCTTGTGCTTTAGTTTATAAGTTTTTTTGTACACTTGTTTCTGTTTGTTCTCCGATAAATATATAAATATGAATGCCAGTGCATTATTAAGCGCATTATCTCAGGCCAAATCTAGCTATATATATATACTGAAAGATAGATATGACTTGGAGTCCCATCGTCGCTGTCCATAGTATTTTGTGCGTGGGGTGTATATAATGGTACAGTGGACGACAACGTGTACTAAACGTACCTTTGACGTCGACTGTACAAAACTGAGTCACCCCGTAGTCCATATTATTACGTCCAAAACAATATATATACTTATTTAGGTACATACCTATTTACCTGACAGTGACAAGATTCTAATATTCCTATCTACCATAACGGCAAATATCCTCCTCAGAGGGGTAATCAACTAATCACGTTAGTACAATTTAACTGTCAATTTTCCATATAAAAAGTGACATTTAGACCTACCTGACGCGCGTACAATGCGTTACGTGATCGACCTGCTGATGTGTGAAGATGTTAGTCTTATCAAATATTTAGCACTTCGCATATTTGACAGTCGACATTATAATATACACATACATACATACATACATACATACCATCACGCCTTTATCCCTAAAAGGGGTAGGCAGAGCACATGAAACTTGTGTTCCAGTGCCACTTTTAGCATAAATGTGGGTATAAAAGATCGACAAAATGTGATGTTGCAGTGTCAGGTTGCTAGCACATCGCCCACAACACACTTCAACCACACACAATTCAATATACACAGCTTCGCATATATTATGGTCGATATTCACACTTAAGGTTATTTGGTAGGTATCTAAGGTAAAAGGAGCGTCGGCCATCCACCAGCTCGATAGGTGGACGATATTAGGAAGATCGCGGGTCACTTCTGGATAAGATTAGCCCAGGATAGGGACGGGTGGTGTAGGTACTCGAAGAGAGGCTCAGCAGGCTCAGCAGTGGGCGATTACGGGCTGACAATGATGAAATGATCTATCCATTATTCTAAACAATAATATGAGTTAGTCTTAAGAAAGCAATTGTATTAAAGTAATAAGTGCTTAAAGCGTAAACATTAATTAGTCTAGAGTGCCTACTCAACCAATAAAACGCTAAATTTAAATCGAGATAACACTATCGTATTACTAAGATGGACTGAGCACGACCTATCTTCTGCGTATAATACCTACATAATTAAATTTAAAGTCGTAAAATCAGTTTAAGTTTCATTGGTCTGACGTGTTCGAACATTTTCTAGATTTGACTTTACATAGCTCATAAACAGGTGGTTTATTTTGAATTCTGTGTCAACACAAACAAGTTCCAATTTCGGTTGACGGTTATTTTTGAACTTCGATGTTTTAGGCAGGTGTGGGCGAGTGGTCTCTGGAATTTGCGGTCGGTTCGATAGTATTTGTTTCTCATTAATTTGGTCGAAATACAAATTCAATTAAATCAAATTCGCTTGATGCACTTCAGTAAGCAAATCTATTCATAGATTATTAACATTGATTAATAGTTTTACATGAATAACTACATTCTATTGCTGTTACATATACACAGGTAATATAATATACCTTTATGCATCTAATTTGTGGAATTGGTAATGTTATTGTGTTTTGTAATGCATATATATTTTAGTTTTACTTCTATGACATAGCCTGTGTCTTCGTCCGTGTAGACTTTGTTTTTAATCGTCCTCATACAACATTTATCCTCCATGTCACCCCAATATTGGATGATTTTTGAGATTAAGTGGGTAAAGTCTCAATGTTTGACACCTTATTTCCTAATTATTAGGTCAACTATTATACACTGGCCTGCAAAAGAAGGTACCTATAACAGTTTTAGCTATCGTAACGTTTATGAGTGTTATGTTATACCTTCTTTTGCATGCCAGTGTAGTTGACACTTCTATTGTTATGAATTAAAATTTAAAGTATTGGGCCAATGTTACGCACTGGGACGTTTACCTTTTATAGGGTTCCGTAGTCGACTAGGAACCCTTATAGTTTCGCTTTGTCTGTCCGTCCGTCCACGGATAATCTCAGTAACCGTAAGCACTAGAAAGCTGAAATTTCGTACTAGTATTATGTATATCAATAACGCCGACAAAGTGGTAAAATAAAAAGTGATTTATTTTATTTTATTAGGGTACGTAACGTGGGGATGGTTTTTTTTTCATTTCCACCCTAACGTGTGATATATTGTTGAATAGGTATTTAAAAATGAATAAGGGTTTGCTCAAATATTTTTTTGATAATGTCAATATTTTCGTAGATAATCGCTCCAGAAGTAAAAAAAAATATGTCCCCCCCCTCTAACTTTTGAACCATAAGTTTTAAAAATATGAAAAAAATCTCAAAAGTAGAAATTTATAAAAACTTTCTAGGAAAATTATTTTGAACTTGATAGAATAGTGTTTGAAAAAAATTACAAAATAATTTCACACACTTACTGTGACGGACAAAAAACTACGGAACCCTACACTGAGCGTGGCCCGACACGCTCTTGGCCGGTTTTTTGTACCCTTTTTTGGAATTCTCATACTAAATGTAATTGAATTTGTATAATAAACTAAACTTAAAATTCCACGCTATAGGCAGAGGTTAATTTTTCCAAATGCGAAATTTTCTTTTCAGACACATACCAGCAAAAAGATACTGCACTTTCGCAATTCCCAACCTTAGCACCCTATATCAAATTACTGGATAAAGCTCACTCCAACTCCTTGGGTCGTCGATTTTGAATGATTCATTCCCTGATTTTGTAGAACAAAAAATTCAGTGTCGGATCGCCTGCTCCAAATTAACACGCATATGGCGTAATACCATAAATACCATTATACAATTTTGCTATTATAATATATTTGTTCCACAGTTCACCTATATGCTTCGTTGTAGTCATTTTTGGAAATTCCCTCACCTTCTGTCACCTCTTGACGATATCATTAAATAAAACCGGCCAAGTGCGAGTTGGACTCGCGCACGAAGGGTTCCGTACCATTATCTATAAAAGCGGCAAAAAAATCACGTTTGTTGGGGAGCCCCCCTTAAAAAAATATTTTATTAAGTTTTTAGTATTTGTTGTTATAGCGGCAACAGAAATACATGATCTGTGAAAATTTCAACTCTCTAGCTATCACGGTTCTTGAGAAACAGCCTGGTGACAGACAGACGGATGGACGGACGGACGGACGGACGGACGGACGGACGGACAGCGAAGTCTTAATAATAAGGTCCCGTTTTACTCTTTGAATACGGAACCCTAAAAAACCATCTCTTCAATCGCTAACATCGATCTGAATGAAATCCAATGTACCCAAGCTTCTTTGCCAATTCGGCATGGCGGCATTGGGATTCGTAAAATTTCAAGCGTTTCTCTCCCAGCTTTCCTCTCGTCAGCACACGGCACTCAAAAATTAATCAGTCAAATACTAAAACCTCCTCACAATAATTTTGTAATCCCATTTCTCGCTGAAGCCGAGTGCCGTTGGAAAGAGCTATGTCCAACTGCAGACCTACCAAACAAACCCCATTCGCAGAGGCAATAGGATGGGCCGCTGTGTGAGCTGGTACGGGATAACCTTTATGAAACGTCTTCCAGCTCCGCAGATCGCGCGCGTCTCCTTGCCACTGCTAGATGGGAATCCGGCGGTTGGCTCCAGGCACTCCCTTCACAAGGTTAAACACAACATTAAAGCTGAATAAATTATGCACGAGCCTGTAGTACACAACCTTGACGAGAAAACGTGTCTTCGTGGAAAAAAATGCATCCACATGTGAGATTTTCCCTCAATGTCCTTCCAGGGAAGATTCTCTAAATTTGGAGCTCGGGAGAATTTCAAATGCACTTTGATTCACACAATAGGATATGAACTACATTAATAATAACATTTAGCCCGACTACGGCTAAACCCAAAAGAATGGTAATGGATTAAATTTCTCGTTAAGTAGTGATAGTTTGCTACCACCTCCAGGTCAAGATGCTTGATGAATTCCAAAAAATGAGGTAGTGTTAGATTTCTTTTAATGCTGACAACGTGTTGGCGCACATCGAGTTTAAAAAAAAAACAATATGGCGGGCGTGAGTGGAGACCAAATCTAAAATCACAACTTTGCTTCTAGCACTTAATTTATCGGGTGGATTTCAATAAACATGACATCAGTAGTGATGGGTCTGTAACACGCCAGTGCTATACACTATACATTTAACATTATTGATGCGGGGCGTATTACTGAAACTTCATAATGTGATGGTCAAAACATATTTTAGGGCAAAAATGGGGCAAAATGCAAGTGACAGTAGTCACTACACATGATATGGCAGCAGAATTGTACGCTATTGCCGAATGCTTGTCGTATCTAAAGTCATGCGTTGGGACCAACTTTGTAGTGCTGAGTGACTCCAAGAGCGCACTACAGCACTTAGCTCGATGCACCTCTGGTAACAGAGGTCATCCCCTAGCTTATGTTATTTTGAACTTATATTTACAGCTACAAAGTAGCGGCAAAAATATTAAATTTCAATGGGTCCCATCTCACATTAACCTCACTGGGAACGAAGCAGTGGATAAGCTGGCCAAAATGGGGGTTGACGAAGGGATAAGTGTAGACCATATGCCTTTCTTTACAGACCTACTCAGAGAAGTTAAGGGAAGCTGCTTTAAAATTTGGATTTGGAGGACGAAAGTGAAAGGCATATGGTACAAAACAATTGTCAATGAAATTGGTGGAGTGTGCTCGGATCGGAGCCGAACGCAAGGCATTTGAAGAGCAGTCCAATCTTAGGCTCACAGACGTAGGCTCATGCAATATCATGTTATCTAACCCCACATCTAAGTTAGCAATCAAACTGTACAACTTAATTATTAAATTAGTAAAGTGTAGATAGTTCGATAATCGCTCAGCGACGAAGGCCTTCTTTTTAATAAATAAAGATTATAAAAAAATATATATATATTCAGCTTTAATGTTGCTATAGACCACGTTTTCATAGAGTACGTAGTTTTTGAACAAAACCTGAATTTCGTACGAATGGAGTACATTTCCCAAGATAGCGGCCGTTCTACAAGGTCCTGACCCGGGGACTTTTGGGAAACGAAAACAGAGCTTCCAACGAACATTCGTACCAAATGTCATCAAACTCCCCGAAATTTTAATTACATGGGATTAAGGCCATTTGTACTTTTTCTTGTATTTGCCCTCTCCATTGCCCTTTGTATGTACTTACAAAGGGCAATGGAGAGGGCTATTCTGGGAGTTTCTCTGCATGATCGCATCAGAAATGAGGCTACCGCAGCAGAACCAAAGTAACCGTTATAACCCTTGGAATCGCTAAGCTTAAGTGGGAATGGGCACATTGCACGTAGAACCTTTGGCCGTTGGGGCGGAAAGGTTTTCGAGTGGCGACCACGTAGCGGAAGGCGCAGGGTGGGTAGGCCCACACAAGGTGGACTGATGACCTGGTAAAGGTCACGGGTTGCGCACAGGACCGGTCATTGTGGGATTGTGGCCCGCTTTGGAGGAGGCCTATGTCCAGCTGTGGACGTCTTTCGGCTGATACGATGATAGGTACTCTATTCTAAAGCGGACTCCGGGCTCGTTTAGGGCACTACCGGCAAAAACGCAAGGAGGCTGATGATGATTCCATTCTAAAGCTCAGACACATAAATACTATTTCGTTTATTATTTTACTAGCCCGCGACTTCAATAGCGTTGACCTCCTTTTGTTGAACTTTTACTGGGATAAAATGATTCCATATGTTAGTCCAGGACATACTCTAATTTATACTAAAATTTATCTTAATCAGTTAAGCAGTGTTTGCGTGAGTCAGTAAAACACATCCAAACTTTCGCATTTATAAGATGATAAATATTAGTAGTACCAAACAAAAGTAACTAGCAAGTGAAATAAAAGAGAGATTTAGTTGTCACCCGGTGTTAACTCATGCGTGGTATTTTTAATACCTACTGTACAGTGAAAATAGGTATGTCACTCCAATTTTAGTTTCAGAAATACATCAACGTAGCAAGTATTCCCCAAACGTTTACGTTTCAAAGAAATATGAAGTCGTGACGTTAATTACGCATTCCTGCGTACGCGCAACAAAAATGTTTGTTTATTTTAATGAGTGTTAAATCAAAACTAATGTTTATCCTGTCCACTTGATTGATCGTTGGCTGGATGACGTTGCCGACGCATATTAAACCTCTAGATGTGGTCTAAGGTCATTATTTGTATGGTATTTATCTTACCCCAGTAAAGCCCCGAAGGTATTTGATCATTGAGGTAAAATAGAATTGATATGGATGAACTTTTAAAATAATTGGATTAAATCCCACGATTGAGTTGGTCTGTGAATGAATTTGCGTTTTAATGTACCTATGTTAGGGAAAAAAGTAATTTACATAGGTCCTACGTAACCCGTAGATAATCTTTAACTTTAAAGTAGTCAGTTATCTAATTAAGTAAGTTGATATTAGTATGGACAAGCCTGTTATTTCTGACTAGCTCCGTCTCGCGAATTTGTACGAGTTAAGTTGTAACTTAGAATAAAAACGCCTAGAAACGCAGTTCACGCGCAACGGTGAGGCCACCAAAACTCAGCCATAAATGGCGTAGTAAGCCGATCGGTGGAACACTATTATTTGGTGCGATTGTGTACGTATTGGCGCGTGTGAATACGAGTTGATCACAACTACATGAATCCATTTTATGCCTCAGCCGTATGAAATTATCATTCTAGGCGTTATTATTCTAAGAGTTGTAACACATACGAGTACCTACTTATTCAGACATAGTTAATTTTGTAGCATTTTTGGTGCAGCGTAGTGTTGTTAACGGAATTGGTATAAACTATTTCAATCGTAATGCTGAATTAGCGTTAATAAATAATGTCAATATTTACCCTAATTAACAATTTTGGTTGATATTGTCCATGCCAATTCCGATAACAGCATTACGCTGCACCAAAAATGCTACAAAATTAACGATGTCTGATTATAAGGCATGTTACTAGAAAGTTACTTCAAAATCAGCTTGGTAGTCGCGCCAATGAAAGTAGAATATGACAATAATAAGATGTACGAAGTAGTTTGGTTGTTCAAAACACAGTGATCACCAGAAGCACTAAAATAACTATTTTGGCTTAGTGATCCAAAAAGGATATTGGCCTTCGAAACGAGAGCACGCCTCATATCCCGATCCTGCGCAACCTCCTGCCTGTCCTTAGCTTGAATTGAAGACGACGCAGATCTGTCTGCACGCTATCCTCCCATCGATACCTGGAATAGTATCACTAAAGCCCTAAATGAATGGCCGCAAACTATTCTATTTGCTACTCAACCAGCAGACACGAACAAGTATATCAAGTTATCTCAATAAGAATTTGCCGTGTAGGTTAGGTATAGTATATACACAAATTAACAATGCAATCAAATCTTAGTACTTACATTATTTGCAAATACACAAGTACCTAATACGAAGATTGAAATATTTTTATTATAACCTCACATATTAGTCGTAGCGTTCCAGCGGACACCCGGCCGATAAAGTTTATTTAATAAGGCGACTAAACGCATAATTTCCAGCCGATAGTGTCACAGACACCGTGTTTAAGTGTAAACTGCTGTTCTTTTGTGATAAAACGTCACATTCGGATAATTTAGCGCGAGGAACGGGTTTGAAGCCATCTTCCTAACGAATCGGTTTACATTATTCAAAACAAAAACATCGGTGTTCTGTGTTCTTAAACAATCTTTTTATAAATTTAATTTTGATAAATTTTCTAGGTTCCGTATGGCTATTTCGAAGTCATTAGGTACATTTTGTTTAAACATATTTTTTGCTGCGATTCTTGGAAATTATTCTAAAAATTAATAAAGTTGTTAAGTGATTTTTTAAATATGAATAAACCCAACTCGTGGCGAATAATTTTTAAATTTTCCTCTTTGATCGAAACTTATGAATAAACCCGTTTTTAATCTCTATATTTTTCGTAATAAAATGTCTCTATTAATAACTGTCTCTCACGGAATCCTGCTTCGATATTTTTATTGTAAAACGCCCATTCATATCGTCCAAAAATATACAAACGCAGATGTAAATGGATAAAGCAAACGATTCCGTATCTCGGCTCGTATAAATAAAGCATTAAGATGCTCGAAAACGTCAAAGTTATGATAATTGTGATCGTTTTGATAACTTAAGAACGCCAAATGAGCACTCTTGCGCCTTTTTGCGGTTGTTTTAATATTTTGTATTTAAATGCGCGGAATAAACACCTTCTCGCATTCTTGACGCCCTGGAATGATAGGTAATGGACAACTTTATTACATGTTGACACGTTTTAAGTCCTGTTGCGCGGTATGATGTTGCAATGTAAAAGGATATTAATGTGCTGAGCTCGTGTTCGCAGCAGGGTGTTCCGTACAATGTTTGTAAAGCAAACGTTTGTCGATTTTTAAATCATTTTGAAGATATGTAATGATATGTACCTATTGTGTTGTCTTTTTTAATTAAAACATTAAAGAGTATATACAAAGGTCACAAAGTAACGAGTCCCTATTAGCGTATTTTTTTAAAAATCGTGATCTATTTAGGAGCTTTCGTCAAACTGACACTAAAATTAATTCTGTGATTTTCACCAATTTTTCTAACCTGTACCTACATTAATTGTATTTATTTTTCAAGTAACATACTATATTGCTAAGAAATAAGGCATACATATGTGATTAACTGGTTACATACATACGACGAGCAGTGTATTGTTTCGTCGGTTCCAACACCCTTATTTATTTAATGTTTCTACAACAAGTTTGTGCGCATCCTAGACTTCAGATTCTGCTCCAAAGAAGGCTGTACAGCCTTTTTGCCGACTACAAATTCACTTTATAGATACGTGCACATGTTTTATTGAACGCCAAGTTCTTTCCCATTCACCACGGAATTCTAATGAATACAGGTGCCCTCCGGTGGCTTAAGTCTCGTTGGAGGTGTTAAACCTGCCCCGATAATTAGGTAATAAATATTTATAAACGAAGCACTGACGTCTCATCACTACGGTGCACACCGCCATATTATTTTTTACCTTTCGAGCGCCAAAGTACTGCAGTGGAACCTTTGCAAAATACCGACCAGCTCCCTACTGCTTGTATTCGATTTTGTATCTTGAAAATGAGTCAGAAGGTCGCATTTTAAATGTATTCGAATAATACGGGTAAGTCATTTGAATTTGATTGCAATGAGTGTGAATAATCGGGATACTTATTGGCAAGTGCAGTTTAAGTTTTCTGCGAATAAAATAAGTTAAAAGCCTCTGTAACTAAAATAAATTGGAATATCGTAAAACAGCAGCCTTGTTAGGTAGTGGTGTATTTTAATTCAGAACAATGCTTACCGATATTAGTGGTTCATTTTATGTTAATTATCTGATGTTTTCATTGTAATATTTATTGTTACCTATACCTACATTTGTGTTGACGTGTAGATATATATATTGTGCATGCAACACGACATGTGAAGTATAATTGTCTTTTAATTATGATTAAATTTGTACTTAAAAGGTTTTTTTTGCCGCCATATGTCTGGCGTAGATATCACCAGATTGCCACCCAAAATATTAAGTTCAAAAATACAATTTGGTTTTCGCATTCACTATGAGAACCATCTCCATAAAGCAATATCTTAAGCAATGTGATAGAGAGACAGTGAGGTGATTTAAATAATACACGCGTTTATTGCAGTGTCTACACCGTATGGAAACATTGTCTTTTTCCTTTGTGTTTGTGTTATTGGATGATGATATTCGCTAGTGCGGGAGAACAAATAGAGATCACATTATTAACTTTGTTCACAAACAAAGAAAACTAATAATATGATATTAAAGGAAAAAACAAAGAGCAAACATAGCTAGAGGCCCGCCAGAAATGAAGTTGTTTACTGCAGGTTAATATTATATAAGGATATAGTTTTAAAGACAGCTGCTTTAAATAAGCTTTTCAGCTCACTAGTAGTAGATAATGTTCTTAAAAACGTTCATCAAAACTACTTTAGCTATAATATCGTTAATATTCGTTTGAAGTTATGTCTCTTTGACATTTGTGTTTGTGAGAAAAGGACGAAAAACATTTCGGAGGGTTTGTTAAGTTTTATGAATGTGGGGTTATACTGAAACACATTTGGAAGTGTTGGAATCCTTTGCGGTTTTTTTGTTGGTTTATATGCTCACTTGCTTAACTGACGCACACTAAAAGTGTCAACTCGTCACCGACTCTACCCGAAACTCCGCAGTGGGATGGCGAGAACTTGTTCATGTGGCGTTGTTTGCGGTGTCGGGTTGATATGTGTGGCACCACAACCACAGATGTATGAATATAAGGAGATCGGACATGGCGGCCGATTCGTATAGAGTGAGCCTGTCGCAAGTACATTAACCCACACAACGCCCAAGTAATTGACAAGACAAAGCACGCACACATCTAAAACACACACACTTGTATACCTACACGCTTATTTGACAATAAACGCGCATCATATCAGGCATTTTGGGAAAAAACGTAATATTCTCTGCGATCAGCACGCGTGCACAGTATGGCAGTGTATGCCCATTGAGCATACAGCTGCGACACGGCCGCCGGCGGCTTGTCCTCTCTCTAGTATTCTATGCTCTGAGGGCACAACCGTTATAACGTACACTCTAAAGTCAATGTCTAAGGACATGTATAATTTTATTTGACTTTGGAAAAACTAACAAGGTGGAAAAGTACCGACGCTACCTATCAACATTGAGACAATAATCTCAATAATGTGAAAAAAACGGCCAAGTGCGAGTCGGACTCACGCACGAAGGGTTCCGTACCATTATCTATAAAAAACTATTTTATTCTGTGTTTTTGGTATTTGTTGTTATAGCAGCAACATAAATACATCATCTGTGAAAATTTCAGCTGGAACTATCACGGTATCAGTGAGATACAGCCTGGTGACAGACAAAAGGACGGACGGACGGGCAGCGGAGTCTTAGTAATAGGGCCCCGTTTTACTTTTTGAGTACGGAACCCTAAAAAACAGTGAATAATTTACGATACTTCTGTATCAGATGTCCAATCTATCTTATTTTCTTAATAGCCACACAGATAGCCACCACACAAAAATATTACGAGATGACTATAAAACCATACACCATCTCGTTTAGAGATAAAATCGCCTAATTTTTTCTCAAGATTTACCAATTAATGTGAATATCAAGATCGCCTCATTAAGTAGATTAAAACATTTAATGCGCACAAGTTGCGTACCTTTCCACTCGAATTAGTGGTCATTAAAGTTAAACAATAAAAGTCCTAATAAATTAAGCTGCCTTTGAATAACAAGATTGTTTTTAAAGCTGAGCGTCCAGCTGAAGATAAAGTTTAATGCCCTTTTAAACTTAACGTCAGTTAAAGAAGTCAAATGTTGGGAACACATTTGTTCCAATTAATTTCGTTCCTATAAAGAGATGAAAACCATTTAAATATGTATAGACATGAATTTCACCATTTGGTGAAAATTACTATCACACAGGCCCATTTCCTTACAAAGTTGCATTATTTTTATATGTTACTAAATGTTTAAACGATGATGACGTGATTGTTAACTTGAGTGGAAACGTAGATTACTTCTACATTAACTTGATAAAAAAGATAACTTGACGTCGGCGAAGTCATAACCAAACTCAAATGGAGTTGGGCAGGACATTTCTGGATGAGACTAGCACGGGACCGGGATAAGTGGCGTACGCGAAGAGAGGCTTATGCTCTGCAGTGGGCGATTACAGGCTGAAAATGATGAATGATGAACTTGATAAAATGTCACATTCGGAGCCATTTGCTGCTTCTTTTTTTGTCAATAATTCCGTTTTCCCAGGTCGGGGTAGCAAAGTCGCTATACCATCTAAACCCGTTCATCATCATCATCACCATATCAGCCGAATGATGTCTATCACATATACCTCCCCCAAAGAGTGCCAAAGTGACCGGTCCTGCGCCACCTGCTGCATCCAATGCGTACCTACATTATAATCTTATATTTTTTATGTCCTCACATAGCAAAAGTCCTCACTTTTTCACATCAGTGCCGGTTTTTAGTCTTCAACTGAGTGCTACCTAACAAAACCTAGCAAAAATAATTAACTAAGCGATAATCTTTGAGAACCTTTGACTTTAAGTAGAGTCTTCGTCTCTTTATGCGTGCTCTATCGCTTGTATAAAGGGTTGTGCTCCGAAGAACTGTTCTACATGATGTCCACGGCTGCTGGTTTAGTCAGCATCAAAATTAGCTACGCAAACCAAGACGTCAAAAGTCTTTATTAAAAGGGAATAAGAACTTTTGATGTCTTCGATTGCGTAGCCACTTTTGATGCTGACTGTACCATCGCACCGCAAGAAAGTTGTGTATTTTTTATGGGTCAGGCAACGCGCAATGTTTCTACACCTCTGGATTTGCAAGCGTCCATATGGCTACAATGACCGCTTATCCATTAGGAGCCGCACAGTGGATCGAAATGACAAAAAATGGACATTCGCATTTTTAAAAAAAAACCCTATTTAAAAAAATGCTTTTCGGTTGTAAATAATGCAAGGAATAAATAATGTTATATATTTTTTTCCAAAATAAGGCTTAACTATAGCAGTAAAAAATAAAATCTGTTTTTTTTGTATGAAACTGAAGAATAGGTATCTTATTATATTATAAGAGAACCGTTACCGATCCCGCTTTCTAACCTTTAGAATATTATTTTCCTACTTAAAAAAAGTAGAAAATAGTAAACAGCTTATCTCGGTTGGTGCCCGTTTTTTTCTATAGTCCAGTCAAAAATCAGTAAAAAACAAAAAAAAATCTTAGTGTTTTATTTTTATATGTTCAATAGCTTAACGGTATACTAATGATCATTTAGTGTAAATACGACATATTTTTGACACTTTCATAACTATGACAGAAAAAAAAAATTTTTACTTACGAGAAAATAATGAACCTTGTTGGCGGCCGACGTGATATAAAAAAAATACAATTTTCATATGTTTATTTCATATTATCCTGTTCCTTCTTCGTGTAGTGCTTTTGCGGATGATCCGAGAACTTGTTAAGCAGTTTACAGCATACGTGCAAATATATAGGCTCGACCACATGTCTGCGGTGCGGCGCGAAACCCGCGTTTCTCGGTAAAAACGCGGATTTCTGCGGCGCCACGCCGTAAAACATTGCGGCGCGCGCCGCACCGCAGACATGTCGCCGAGCCCTATTATGTGCTTATCGCATAAGAAGGGGTCTGTTTAAAGATCTCCAGATAGGCCACGGCTGTTTGTGTCCAGCGGGGAGCGCCTCAGCAGGACGGACAGAGTCAACAGGAGGAGCGCGAGTGTTTTGCCAGTGCGCGAGTCTGTTCCTCGATGGGGGAACCCTGGCAGCAGTAGTGTGCCTTATAAGACGCCCGGTGTATGTACGGGACGACCCCTCAAACCATGGCACATATGCTGTCTTGTCCGGCGTGCCCGTACACATGCTCCACACAAGACCTCCGGGACGCGTCAGATAGGGCTTTAGCAGTAGCTAGTTTCTGGTCCCGCACAATCTAAACCCAGGAAATAGGGAACCATCGACACGAGAAGAAGAAGAAGGGGTCCATTCATTATGACGCAAGGATGATGTTATTGGGGGGGAGGGTCAAAAATCGACAAAAACCGATGACGATATAAGGACAACTCATGGACAAGCCCTTCCGGTCATTGGTGTCTCTTAGGTACGTATATACGATACGGTCCTTAACACATATCGAAATAAAGTATTATGACTATGGATGCTACCAATTAATTAAATATAGCGATATTACAATCAAGTGGAACGCTAGCATTAGATCACATCTGACGAGAACCACATTGGTACATTAAACAATTTTACTGCTCCAAACATTCTCGATTTGATAGCTTGTTTTTTCCCAAAAATACTTTAGTTTCTACTGTTAAATTCGGACTTGGAACATGGAACTATAACCACAGTGTGTTTGGACTTACAGTCTTTGTTCGTCTCAGGTTTTATGACCAAATGGACACTTGACAAGTAATTACGTTGGAGCTTACTAAAACAATAAGCTGGAGTAAAATGTAAGTATGAATCAAGTTTATGTCCCAATAAACTGCTACTATTTTATGGTAGGCTTTATTTTCTGCACCCGTATTTTGCTGGCTGAATGAGAAAGAGCTTTACTTTTAAGTTACAGCAGGCAGAACAGAAGTTTTATTACTAGAGCCAAGATTTTTTATCTTCGGTCGAGAGAATCATCTTATTTTATTCAAACTGATTTCTGTTTCATTCCGAATGAATTTCTCGATCCAGGTAATTATTTTTTTCTGTGCAAAAACCTTTTCAATTTTAATTCAAATACCATACCTATTCAAAAATTGCCCCCCTTCCGTAAGGTCGTCTGTACATTACACCCCTAAATAATGAATTGCGGAATGCGCAAGTGCGCAGCTTACCATGTAGACTTCACGCCGTATAACAACGTTTAACAATTCGGAAAGTAGGCAATAAATATAACCAATTAATCGATAGCCGTCGGGCATTTTACAAACTCGAAACAAAAGCAATTAAGTTTCCATGTTTATCACAAAGTTCTGTCCAACGATCTACTGAGAAATTCTAATTTTAAAACATGATCAGTTTCCAATAGTGACCTATTTTGCCTCGGCAGTGTGAACCGGAATGTCTAAAACGGGAGATGACATCCGTTTTACCGGAAGCTTCTAACTTTTGTCTCATTTATTTTGTGCATTGTTCTCTCGGAATTAAATCAGGGAATAGATTGGAGCAAATTTTGGATTTTAAGTTTAGTTTGATCTAGGCTGTAAATATTAGGCGATGATTAGGGGACAAGATATTCACATCAATCAACGTTCATTAGCCTGGTTGGAAGTACCCGTGCTTATTTTTATACGAAGCTAGAGGGCCGGAGAGATAATTACGTAACTTTTCGGACGAGCGTCAGGATAAATCAACTGCAATTCTTTCCATACATTTTGATAGTATACTTACGTACAAACCGTTACGCAATCCACCGGCAGGATTCGATCCCGGTAAGGGCAAGTATCAGTTAATAAATCTTGGATGTATTCTATGTACCTACTTATTTATCAATATACTTAAGTATGTATATCGTAACCTCGTTACACAAGCCCTGCAGAGCTTATTTTGGGAATAAATCGATCTTGAGTAAGGACAATCTTACTAGTGTTTAATAAATTAATGAGGACAGCAAAAGTGTTTGAAGCGTTAAAAACAGTATTAGACAGTATTATAGCTAAGACCCGTTGAATACCTCTGGAACTGGCAGCCTATGCCCAGCCATAATTATTATTATGTGTGTTAAGTAGTTTATTACTATTTCTACAATTGTTTCAAGGTTTAAAATCCACAAAATGTCGTATTACCTATTGCATTTCATATAAATATCATATTAATATTAAACCGAATTACGTCAAGAACTGTCATACAAGGTGTCAATTACGATGGCTAATAGATTGCTTAACGTGTTGCGACGGCGAATTTAGTTCCGACAGATATAATGGTTTACGACCAATTGATCAAATATGATAGTCAGGTCAGTATAATAAATACAACTAATCCTGTAGAAATAGGGACAAAGATTCAAACCCAGCTTTAACATTTTAGGCCGGATCCAACAAGATTATTCTTCTTTATTCCAAGGTAAGTCAAAACTATTTTAACCTCAAATGATATCTTCATTCCTGCCTGGTCAAATCTGGTCTTAAAATGTTTGCAATCTTGGATTCAACCCTTTTCTTGTTTGGCTGATCATAGACATATACCACCATGAATATTATTTGGAGTAGGTTCAGATAAAAATAAACTTACGTAAAGAGCAGTATAACTTATTTGGTACTATAAATGTTATCAGGTATTTAACAAGTTAATCTTACAGAATGGTCCCAAAACTAAAATCTGTGTATGGCCCGGCCCATGAATCTTTTTTTATTACAGGGGGAATATTTTTTAGGCAAATACGGCTCCTTACAAATTATCTACTAACCCCGCAAAGGCCTAACATTTGACTGGGTTCATTCTATGGCGTCATAAAACTGCCCAATTATTTCCGCTCCAGCTTATCTGTCTCATCTTGCATCAATCCACTCGTTTCTGACAAATTTACGACAATGAAAATGCGCCATGGTAAACAATAAATATCCCTTTTACCGCCCGCAACTCCTTTTCTTATCTATTTCTTCTAAATTAAATCTCAACTAGGGGCATTCCCATATCCGTTCTGCGACCATTTATGTCAATCATAATTTATGTAAACTTATTCATATTCGTGTAAGTGATTTATTTTGTTCAGAAAATCTTCACGACAAGATAAATAATCAGCATCATTAATTTAATTCAAATGAGCATTTAGAATGTAAGGTTAATTAAAGTGATGTTAATATAACTAACTGCTTCACACACGTTAAGAAACCAGTTCCAACCCAAAAACCATTCCAACGAGGAAGCGAGTAAAACAATAAGAGGTACAGTGTCATAAAACGAATTTAACTATCTTAAACAAGGCGTCTAATTAAAATATCCGTTGTAAATGACCGTGGCTGGATAACAATATAAAGATGCCAAGAAAAGAGCGGTAAACATTTCTAGTGATTGGCGTTCGACTGCAGTACAAATCAAGCGGCGTTCAGACAATGACTTTGAAATGAACGCTGCTCCACCTAGTTGTACAAGTTTATTTGCAATATAATTTAATTAACTTCCTTGCTCTTTTGTTTTCGAACGATTCGTTTTAAAACAAAGGCAAACTAAGATGTAGTTTTGAAAGCTGCTGCTTTTGAGATACTTCTCGAGTACGAGTATTTACTTACACATTATTGTATGGAAAGCATACAACAATATTATTTATGATTGGAGTTAGAAACCTTGAACTATTCCGTAAATCTGCCCAACTTTCGAGACATCGAACTGTTTAAGAACATTTTGCGCCGGCTTAATCTGGCCTGTCAAAGTTACGGATGCCGGGATTAGTTCTGGGCTATTCTCATTAATCAAAATGATGACTACCCCCGAGAATTTTGTATTATTTTGACACAAACTGTCTATAATAAAATATAAGTCACTTGGTTGAAGTGTTCAAGTAAGCTTTTAGGTATTTATTTGTTTTTGGGCTTACGAATATTGTTAACGTAATGGGGTAAAGAATCTTGTACTGACTTTGAACAAACTTTATCCTTGACTTATGCGTCACTTGTATCGTAATGTCACTATTGTGATACAGTAACAAGCTGTAGGAATCTCAAAATATAAATATCTAGACTGTCTGAGAACAAACTTATACAACGCCAATAGATGCAAAGATCACTTACTAGTTAGTTTAACCAGTTAAGATTACTAATACAGTTTAAAAGCCCATAATTTGTTTCAAATTTCCGTCTATGCGGGTAGAATCAGGCATCAACTCAAACATTTAAAAAATTCTAATGACGATGTCGCTTATTTACGGCTATCACCGGGGCTATTTATGGTCAAACATTAATCATGGACAACACGCTTCTAATTAAACTATATGGGGGCAATTAAAAAGGTACTGCATGAATATTTTCATACAAAAGATTGTTGTATTTTGGTCGGAGTGTTGGGCATTTGGGTTGGTCGGTGCCCCCGCTGTTTCAATTAAAGTACTGACAATACTTCGGATGCCTGAGCGCCGCTGGGAGCCGAACACCGCGTCCGCTGGACTATATTTGGATTTAGCGTTCTTGGTGGTTGTAATGTCAGCTCCCTTTTCCAAGAGGGATTTCAACTGTCAACGCGGTCACAGGTTTATACAGGTCATATAATAATTATACTGTTAAACTCATCTATCAGATACTACCAACGACATGTTTCGTACTCTTCGGGCGTGTTGGCGCAACATAAATATATACAGACATGCAATGGTAGTACCAAAGTGACGTTACGGATACGTCACGACCCCGCTCCGAGCACCAAGCTCGTTCCATATAACATTCGATTAGTAACGGAAAAAATCGTCTACGTTTCTTCGTTTCTATTCTAGGATATCAAAGCGAAATATTGTACTTACTAATTTTACATATTTCGATTAATAAGGACTTTTCAAGCACAACAATACCAACGTTTCAAATTGGTTTGCCTTGAAATCGCATAACGATTAACGCACGATTTTTCTATTCTTATATGGATTGCGCCGTACAGCCACGGCAACACACATGAATTTTATAATATACTTTTACCTAGGTATATCTAAAGGCACGTACAGTCGGCCCATGAAAATGATGAGCATACTTAGAACCTTATCGCATCAAATTGCAAGTAACTTCGTTGACACTGAAATGTCATATACCTACATTTGGAACCTCCTCCGACTCACTAAGTATTAAAACTTCTACAAATGCCACTGATAAATGTCATCGGTGACATTAAATTACCAAAATTATGAGTTTGTCAATAGCTAAAATTATCAAAGAAATTGAAAGAAATGTTAATATTTAAACATTAAGATGCCTACCATAATATATGAAATGGAGTATTGAAATTGCGACTCACTATCAAGAGGGCAACTGTATTTCCAAAGTTAATGATATTATTCTGAGTGTTCCCGGTTGTTTCTTGTATGTTGTCTTAGTTTACAATGGTACCAATTGTATTCGAACAGTAGGTATACTGACGATTCATTATTCCCAGCGTAATACCGTGACTAAAGAACTGTGAATGAGTAAGAAGATATGCTGTCGAAGGAATATTTCGTAGCCAACTTAATAGTCTAATAATCGTTGGCAACAAGTCTTCTATGGAATATGAATGAAGAAAACCGATTTTCCTACAACAAACATAGATGGTCATCTAAGGACTCGTCCCCGAGTGATAAGAAATTATTTGCTATCACTGGTTTGCACTATACTGCCGTGCAGAACCTAAAGTGCAGTAACTCGAAAAAGTCCATTTCGAGATAAACGCAAAAAACACTTAAAAAGTAGTTTATTTCCGTTCGTTCAAGCGGTATATACTTATAATTTATTGTCATGGAAAGCGCTTAACACATAGAATACGATGACGTTAAAAACAATGGTTTCAGTGTACACTGAAATTAATTATGGGGCTTTTTCAAAATTTCAAGCTCGTACTGCACTCTTTGAGACAGGCAAAAACAAAAGAAATACCGCTTAAAACACAGTAAAAAGTCGGGTTACTGTCCATGTTTTGCATTTACTTACACAGACAAGTGATGAATTACCGTTTAAACCACAGTACGCGGAGCTATACTACTGCGTTTTAAACGGTATTTTGCTTGATTTTTAGTGCTACGAGCATCCGTTACTGCATTTAAAACAGGTTTTAGTAAAAAAAAAGTATGACTGACGCCTTTTTGCCAATAAAATGATTTAATATTTAATTGTCTTCAAAACTACATAAGCTCAGTAAATGTCAAGTCAATCAGGCTTCTTTAAGTGGGAGAAAAACGACTAGCAAGATTTAAATAAACTTATTTGTGATTTATTATTGGAGATCCTGAATAAAACACATATTTCGTGAAATTGTAAGCAAACAATGTTTATTACACATAATTATGTATCCCTACTAATAAAAAAAAACGACTACTTCATTATAATGCTCCTATTTATTCTTATGTACTGTTAAAATAGCACTTTAATCTTATTGTTATTGTCCGTTCAGTTACTGTGTCAGATATAAAACTATAACTAATAAGATCGTAATTACTAATAAAATGGACGGCACACATATATAACCATTCATTAGGCTATTAGTAACAATTAAAAATACAACAATATACAAAAATTACTACAACTAGAGCTTTTTCCGGTTAGAACAATGTGACTTCTAAACATAATTACATTAGAATACTTTGGTAACACCTGGGAATAAAGATATATCTTTATAATACTGTGTTATACCCTTATAAAACAAAGTAAAATTTTAGCTGGGATTAGCTATATGAATTTATTATAGTAATAAGGTATACGAATAAAATTTGTTTATAATAACTCACTTCTAAACTGTTTTGTAAAATATTTCACCAAAACTTTAAATATAAAACGAATTAAAAATTGGTCAAGGCTTGGAAAACTTAACTGTGTCAGCTCAGGCAAACAAGAAAAAAACTAAAAACAGGTATTTAAATATGGTAATCATTATTATTAGGAAATACCCCACGTACTGCCGTTGTCAGATGGGTAACCACGTAATGTTCCAAACGCGCGTTAGTACAATCGAACTGTCATTTTTCCATATAAAATATGACATTTAGATCTACCTGACGTGCGTACAATGTGTAACGTGGTCGACCTGCTGGTGCAGATGAGACAGGTAATTGCCTACAAAACACGAGCCAGTTTTTGAGCATCAAGGTTTTGCTTTCTTAAGTAACTGTTACCAAGCAAAAGATCAAGAGGTGCAGTTTTTCTGACCTATATTTAGTGAGTTTCATGTTTAAGACGACCAGCCTACATAATAAATAGTGATACTCTCAAATGCTCCAGTAAAACTTGGCTCCAGTTCCGTAAGGAAGCAATGCCGTCTTAACACGTTCGCGCAAGCAACTTCATTTACTTACACGTCAAGATTTAACCTTTGATTCCTCAGACAACGTTGTTAAACGTCAAATGGTCATACTAAATTCCTATTCTGACGTCATTGCGCTACAACACGTAAACATTTGGAACAGCTAGTGCCACGCGGTATCACTTGTTTCGACTTTGGAAGGTAGTTCATCCGCAAACATTAAGGAGGGTATGCATACATTTACAACGTCATTAAACGTTGCCTAATGTTCCTGACTCTTTACATTTAGCGAGACTGTGCGCAAGAAAGTAGACGCGCGCACGCCGGCTGTGACGGGTAGACACTGGTTATTTTAATCCCGTTATTTCGTTAGTTTTTGTAATAATTTGTTAGTTAAATATAATTTTTGTATATTTAGTAATTTTGTTACGCTAATTCATTATTATAATTGTTTCCGATGGAAACAAAAGACGTAGCAATACATTCATGAAAATTTTCGAAGATAGGTGCCTACTTAATCTCCGAGTGATGCTACCCTGTTGGACCCATATAGTGATGTGATGATGGTCAGTTTGGCTCAGACCGTGATTATGACCCAGGAAGGTGACCCAGTAGTTTCGTAGTCCGTGTGAATCCCAGGCGTGGATCAAGTACCACAAATAAGCAGTCCGATGCCAATCGTCAATTTGACGAAGCTTCAAGCGGTTGAGTACTTCAAGGTACTGATTCTATTGAAAGTAGTGACACTGACGCTTATATATGTCCTCAAGTTCCGACAGCATATACGAGTCTTGTGTAATACGTAGATCTATTGGACCTGATCATTGATCAACCATCAACATCGACAGCACACGTGAGAATTAATATTCAACATAAAGCTAAAAAGCCTAAACTTAGTGTTTACTCACATCAAGTTAACAGAGATGATATCTTTGTTCCTACGGATGTCATGAATGCAGAAAGTTTTAGATAGTGACTACTCCTTAGATAACGTATCTTTGACACTTGATCCAGTAACGCCTCAACCGTCCTCACCAGAGGTTTAAGATGTGTTGAAACGGAATCTTGGGGCTAAAATGGCACTATTCTACTATGCCAGCACGTGGTTTCTATCAAAGCACCAGAGTTTAAGGAGAATGGAGCGGTAGAATCACAACTATCACCGCCAGACGTCCCGCTTCCATCAAGTTCCGAAAACGAACTAGCTAATCCAGGTCACTTCTCATCAGCTCTAAATCAAATACTACCTCGTCACTCTACACTGCCAATGTTTGGATATGTGGAAGCCAATGGAGAACCGCCTTTTTCGCCAACGCACCAATTGCCACGGTCAAATATTGATCGATCATTCAGAGAATAATGATCGGTCTCTCCCATCTCCTTCGCTGCTCCTACCACTGTTAATACAATGTCAAAAAACGATTGCTTATCGAGTCTTACAACCTACGGCACAACAAAAGTCGACCATGGAACCTAACGAGATAAATACCAACATCATTACGTGTCTGTCACCTGCGGAAAAGGTCAACCCTGATCCTAAAAATGATGTGAATCGTGTGCAACACACATCTCACAGTTATAACATCCCGGAAGCTGACTCCCCGACAATCGACGACTTTTAAGGCCTCAAAACGCACCTAGGACTGACAAAATACTAGATGTAATTTTATCACTATGTATTTGTTTGTGTTTAGGAATAAAACTTGCCTACTTTATTTGTTTATAAACGTCGAAATAACATGAACGTGATAACACGTAGCTACAAAGATTGACTATATAGTAACACCACTTCTCGTCGGAACGTCGTGTGACGTCAGAATAATGACGCGTTCTATAACGTTGACATGTAAATTACTGTATTTAATCTACATTATAACGAACAACGTCTGTGGACGAAAACGTGAAGACACGTTGTCCTATTATAAATATAAAGAAATATATGGTTTGTAACAGTACGTCCTGTGACGCAGACGTTAAATAACGTTTGTGCTGCATAATATGTAGTAATAAGTTCTGGTAAGAACTGAACGTTTGTGAACGTCGTTTCGTTTTGTATGAAAAAATACTGTGTCAATCCGTGACTTCGTCGGATGTGAAGCGATCACGCGAACGTGTTAAGAAACTGCAGGGTTCACTGATGCTCAAAAATCGGCTCGTGTTTTGGTGGCATTTACCTGTCTCATCTGCACCTGATAACGCATTACGTGGGGTATTCCCTAATAATAATGATCGCAATGTTTAAATTAAATAATTTTTGTTTATCTTATTTGCCTGAACTGACACAGTCAAGTTTTTTTGGTGAATTATTTTAAGAAAACAGCTTGGAAGTAAGTTTTCCAAAAATAATTTGATTCTTGTACCTCGCTAATACATTTTATTAATTAATAAAATTATCCCAGCTAAAAATTTAAGTTGTTTTATGAGGTATATCTTTATTCCCTGAGGTTACCCAAGTATTCTAATGACATTATGTTTAGAAGTCACATTGTTCTAACTGGAAAAAGCTCTATTTGCAGTAAATTTTGTATATTGTTGAAGGATGTATAGTTACAAAATAGCCTATTGAATGGTAATATATGTGTATTCGTAATTACGATCTCATTAGTGACAGTTTAAAAACGTGTCTTGTTTGTCCATTACAATAAGATAAAAGTGCCATTTAGCTACATAAGACTGAATAATGTATTATACTGAAGTAGTAGGTAGTCTTTTTTATTACTGTCATACATAATTACATATGTTTAATAAACATTGATTACTTACGATTTCAACAACTAGGTATGTGATTAATTTACTATCTCCAAAAATAAATACCAAACAAGTATATTCCAATCTTGCTAGACGATTTTCGGCCACTTAATGTGGTGTGATTGACTCGACTTTTACTGAGCAAATGTAAGTTCGATGACGATTTAATAATTTGATCAATTGGCAAACAGGCCCCAGTCATTGTTTTACAAAAACCTATTTTAAATACAGTAACAGCACAAAATATCAAGCAAAATGCCATTTAAAACGCAGTAGTTAAGCTCCAGACACTGTAGTTTAGGCTGTAAAAACACACTGTCTGTCCACGAGTACAGTGACAAAAAACAAATGCATTGAAAATACCATCTTAAGTGCAGTACCTCGGCTTGCTACTGCACTTTAGATGGCAATAAGAGTAATATTTACATAGGGAGGGTACCGACTAAAGTAAGGTAACATACTTTTCACTGCGTTTTAGTTAGTAATTATATCTAAAAATCAAAGATATTCGAAACACAGTACGAAGAATTTGGAACAAAACTTTGATACTGCAGTTTAGTTAGTTTTCCACGAATAATTTGTTGAGTTCATACAGGCTAAAACATCTGATAAATTACGATTCTACTGCGTTTTAGTTGGTAATGGTCCAATATTCGTAGCCGTAGACGTTTTAACTGCGGTTTAAGTAGTATTTTGTGTTCTACGCTAGTCCATTACTGTACTTTAGGAGATTTTTTTTTACATGTTCCAGTTGTCCAAATAAAATACCGATTAGATACACATGTGCATCTTGAAATACTGATCACAGATCATCAAAAAACAAAAAATCCCAAATTAGCCCGATACTGCACTTTAGGTTCTGCACGGCAGTATAGATTCTTCAATAACGCTAATTTTTATATTTTACTTTGTAATAAAGAAAATTCCTGGATAAATCTCGAACCATTATTTCATCAGATCACGAATTACGATGATTTAGATGACATGATGGCAACCACGCAAGAAAACTAATTTAGTCTAAGATTAGTCCTCATTATAATTTATTTAGATTTTTAATCAATAATCGAGCTCAGATTAAGGTTTAATCTACGGTCATAAAATTGGACTTTGGTGGATTTTCATTAATAAAGCAGTAGGTAAAGTTTGTATTCTTCTACATATATTTAATCTCCGAAACTGATAATCTGATTTCGTAAAACAATTCACGAACATTTAGTATTGCATACATATGTGTTTCACCTTTTTCTAACACCAAACATACCAAGTACAAATTACTAAACTTCAATAAATACACAAAAAGACCGTCGTCGTATGAGATTAGAACCTAAGACCTCAATATTAGTAAGCAAGCAATTACTGACAACGCCACGAGGACTCATACTTTGTTATTCGAAATTAATCTTCTCATTTGTGCCTTGTAAGTTTGACATTGTGTCGTGAAACATCTATTCCTAATTTAGCTAACTGCAGTGTGTCAACATCGCAGAACAGAGATAGAGATATGCAATGACAAGTCTACACTCTTTTGCATGAATGTCTTAACAATGGGTTCTAAATTTAAATGGTTGACATCTAATCATCACGCGCGTTACTCTTATCGTGATTTAATTTGACAAAGTCCTAAAGTGCTCAACATTTTCATGGGCTGACTGTACATACAATATTTTTTCTACATTAAAGAAGATTTTTTACTATCCTGGAGTTCCTTCATTGGCCGTCCTACGATTCCTGGTCAGAAGAGAGCTTATAAAAAGAATAGGTAATACTAACGGGGATGAGTGTTCGCGCGCGCGGTCAGACAGTGTTCTCGATGTTGTAGTTCCAAACTAAATATTACTTAGACAGATGCACTCAATGAGTGTATCAGGTGATCGATGAAGCACGCAAAATAGTGTTTTGTAGTTCATATATTTAAGTATACGAGATGCCAGAACCCTTTACTTTACCCGCAGCCATTTTAACACTTATTGGGTTCCATTTTGTTTGTGTAGATGTAGCTCTCTACTCTGATATGATCAAATTGATTTATTATAACTTTATTAAAAACTGGTATTAGTTGTGCCAAGAACTTATTATATGGCGTGACCAGCGTGACCGACCCCATTAAGTACCAAGACTATTCAAACGAGGCATCTTGTTATGTAACTCACAATTGATACATGTACCGACAAAGCCCTGATAGCATCTAATCCAGATTTCCCCCACACTTAATTGATTATTTCATAAAGGAATACATCTCATGGCCTCATCCTACTTGACGGCCCGCACTATTGAACAGATAAATTGGGCAAAACAATCGTTCTCAAGTTCAAGTACGTTTCAATATCAGGGGTTACGGGCGGCCGATTCTGACGTACCGAAGTGTTTGTTAAATGTTTGCGGCTTTCTTTATACGTTATATTGAAGTAGGTACAAATTAATGTCCATGAACTCTCAATGTGACTCAAAGTCAATTTAAATACACATTCGTTTGTTTCGGCATTCGTTCAAAACTCAAACGAAACACAAATATTGACTAATCAATGTTTTCTCAACTTTTACCGACTGTCAAGTCAAAGCCATATAAAACAATCAAATTGGTAACAACAAAGGATCGTTACGACGATTCTGATCGTTTATTGTTTTTCAAAACTAATAAAGTACGTTTTACTATGAACCGTTACGCTGTAACCGTTTCACGAGTGCGTTTAATGCTGGGGTTTCACATGCGCGTACAAAATCGTCAATTGTACTGGATTAACGAAGCATATCATTACGTTTAATGAATCGGGCACTACGATCTTATCTGACATCAACGTCACTCTTAAATCTATTACTGTACATAATAGGCTACATGTAGTCACATATCCACGTTTTATATTATTGTTATTCTTTAAATAACCGTTAAAAAAAAAAAAGTTGATGTTGCTTTATTTAAGGATACGATATAGCATTTACGGCCTGGCCTAGTCGACTTTAATACTTACGTATTATGTTTGCGTGGCTCAGGTGGGTATGTAGCTCGAGTTAGCACTGTTATTTTTAAGGCATCCTTATGTAACTACACCTTATCTACTTAACAAAGTTTCCAGCTATATTTTTTATGTACCTACTTATTGGAACTTTCATACACAGTTAGGTACCTTTTTTCAATTTGTAATGGTAACAAAAAAACAATGCACAATCAGTGTCGAAAAACTTCTCAGTCCTATAGGTACAAATTTAATGTAGACAATGACAGTAACATTACATTTTTGAATGTATTTTCCCACAAATCATTTGCATTAGCGGTGCCTTAACTAGATCAGGCTGCTTATCTATAATCACCTCATCGGCTGCTATCGGCGCGACGATCGGAGAACGTGGTTAGTGAAAATTGGTACAAAGGGAAATTAATATTTTAATTTGCCTTACGTACTTTTAACCGTAGTGTAAGTATGTAGGTAGTTATCGAATTTATGCCTTTTAATAAGGGATTTTAATGCACTAAATCCTTGGCGCTTGTTTTTAATTGGTTTGTGCCGAATTGGGTAAGTGCCGAAATTATTATAACGTTCTGAAATTCAAAATGTACCTACCTGATGATCGAAAAACTGGCGGCTTTCTTGCGCAACGCATTAGCATTGCAATTCAGCGAGGAAATGCCGCCAGCATCCTCTTGGTACAATGCCTTGGGTCTATTTTAGATTTAACCTAGTTTAAATTTAATTTAGGTAATGTCAATTATCATCATCTTGCCTCATCATACCAATCATTAATCAATCAATCCATATATCAATCTTGTATCATTATACTTTAGAAAATAACGTTAGGTAAGTACTGAAAAACGTAGGTTTTTATTTATTTATAAAGGACAAATTTTATCTAAAATAATATACTTATATAAAACAGCGAAGGTTGTTTTAAGCTCCTAAAATACTTTTAGTCTAATCATTGAATCCATGCATTCAAAATTCATCTAATTGTGCTTACTAAGTAAGTACCTACAGTAAATACCACTCAAATATCTTACTTTTAAATAAATAAAGACGATGTGTATAGTTTGTCAAATTATTGAACGTATGTTTAGCAAACCGACGACCGCTTTAGCCTAGTTGGTAGTGAACCTGCCTACGAAGCAAGAGGTCCTGGGTTCGAATCCCGGTAAGGGCATTTATTTGTGTGATGAGCACGAATATTTTTTCCTGAGTCATGGATGTTTTCTATATATTTAAGTATTTATTTCTCTATATAAATATATATATCGTCTTCTAGTACCCATAGTACAAGCTTTGCTTAGTTTGGGACTAGGTTGATTTGTGTAAGATTGTCCGCAAATATATATATATATATATATTTTTTATAACCATTGTATATGTAACAAACAAAATCCGATAAAAAGACATATTGATGTTTTATACTTACTTACAACTCTCTTCATCCTGTGCCAGGTATTTTATAAGAGCGAGGGCGGCCGCGTCCCTCGTACCCGGGCTTTATCTAGACATCTACACGACACTACAAGACGTTAAAAGACTACCGACATGGGTACTTACAGCCTTCGGGCACTGTCGGGCTATTGTAGCTGGACAAGACAGTGTGCAAGCACCTTAATATATTATAATATGGACTATTTGCCTTGTAGAATTTAATTAAATTGCTTAATTTGATTAAATTTTTATTTACAAATAACATTTTATTACTAATATTTTATTTTTAAGTGGAAGTGTGTTTAACTACTTATCGTTGGAAATTAAGTTCCTATTGAAAAATAACCGGCTTCTGTATTATATTTACATTTAAGTCTCTCAATCTTGAGTTTCTGACGGGACGAAAACAAAGGTTGCAGGTTCAAGTAGGTACTACATTATTAGGTAGTTTCTACTAAAACATCTATTAAATAGAGAAAAATAAGACACAAAAAAAATGATTACTCCAATTAAGTATCGACAACACCTACGCTCGAAAAAGGTTCTTAAGACAAAACCGATTATTGATTAATGGCACTGCTGTAATTCTTGAAATGGCCTATCTTTATTATAACTGTATATGAACAAACAACCTTTTTACAATTAAGGTGAATCTACCCTTCAAAATGACCAAGCCCTTTATTTAAGAAAAATACCGCGAACCAAATTCAAGTTTTGATTTGTTGTTCACCTATATTATACTTTAATAAAGTTTTGAACTTTTAGAGTGGAAGTTGCTTAAAGTTGGAGCTCGGCTTGTTACTTAAGACAATTTACGACTTGAGGGACTTTAGAAAAAGTTTAAGGCACCTGTTCTGTCCATTTAGCGGCGATCCCAAACGTGAAACTGGATGGTCATAGACAAACGTGAACAAAATTGCGACCGAGTTTTTTAAACGTTGATTATGTGAAAATTATTAATCGTAAATTATTGTCCAAAAAAGGATACTATAATTATTGTTTAAATGTAACCTTATATCTTTGCATGTCACAGATAAATTATATTTATAAATTGTATAATGCAGATTGTTAGGCATTGTCGTGATGTCGTGCAAGATCTACAACGACTTAATGCTTTTAATTACATCGACAGCTACGACGTAACGTAACGTAACGTATATAACCGCCTTCAATAAAACAAGAACAAGGTTCTCAGTTTGACCCGTATGTTTTTATATATGTTTGTTCGCGAATATATCTCCGTACCCACTGAATTGGTTCGGTGCCAGTACTGATATGTATATTTTGTATTCTAACACTGATAAAAGAAACAATTTTTTTGTGATTTGGTAAGTAACTTCATTAACATCTTTAAAAACTTAAATATAAAAGATTGTAGCTATAAGTCTTTTTTTATGAAATATATATTTTAAGTTTTTTTTTTTTTTACGAAAATTATTTCACCAGCATGTAGCTTATCCCGCGGCTCCGCCTGCGTTCTTTGTAATTACCGGTAGGTCAGGCAACGAAAAGGTATAGACAGAAATGCTTGGAACACAATTTTTGACTTCGTAACTTTGTTTGGACTAGTTAGGAGATCAACATATCAAAAATCATTGCCCGTAGCCCTTGAGCCTGAGGGGAGGGGGGGTTTGAAGAGCTCATTTTTCGATTTTACGCTTATATCTGGGAAACTATGCGTCGTAGCGATATACTTAATTACTGTAATAATATGAAAGGTGAATAAATCAAGTTTTCCGATAACTTGTATAGTTTTCGAGATATTTGCTCTTGAAAGACTGTAAGTTTGGAAAACAAAAACTGCCTTATGCAACCTCAAGCACGGAAGTAGCACAGCATCAAAGGCGCCATCTATCAGCAAGTTTGTTGACTTCCATTTCACCAAAGACACCGAGATAGACGTCAAAAAAAACTTCTTGTTTGACGTTTATCTCGGTGTCTTCGGTAAAATGTATGTCATCAGACTTGCTGAGTCGATAGCGCCTTTGATGCTGTGCTACTTCCGTGCTTGAGGTTGATGTCATGTCCAACAAAGTTATACGAAGTCAAAAATTGTGTTCCATGCATTTCCCTCTATACCTTTTTGAGCATTCGTTTCCTGACCTACGGGTGCCAGTAAGCAGTAGTAAAACTAACTATAATCGTATTCGTATACATATAAGAAAATTACCACTGTTATTTAGATGACAAATTTTTTTTATGTGTTGATACCAATATCTGAGTAGGTAACCTAATAATAATTGTATAAACGAAAATAAGAACAAGTTAATACAAGCAAAATAAACAACAAAACAGCTACTATAATTAGTACACAACTTGGCATCCACAAAATATCTACTTGTAAAAGAATTATGGTCTTTAGCCGATCTGATAAAACCGCGTACCGATGACAAACAGCCCGGCACAGAAACTGATGTGGGTCCCACCAAATTTATGTCAAAGCACCGGATTTGATTACATTCAAAGAAAAATGTCAAGTCGGTAGTTTTTAAACGGCACTGATGATGGGAGATAATCAGCTAAGATTTATGTTTGTGTTCCTCCGGTGTTTAGTGTCAATTTGCTGTATGTTATGTAATTTTTTTATCGCACTTTATTCATCGTTTTAGTCCCAAATTTACCAAACTGGGAAAAATTACATTGAGATTTAAAGTCAAAAGTGTATAGTTAATTTCGAAGTATACCTAATTTAATATTTTATCGGTTTATAGAAATTTATTTCTCATAAGAATTTTTACAATTCACTTACATGAGAATTAAAGTACTTAAGTTAACATTGTTATAGTGAGCGTATGTGTGCGTATTAACATTCACAAAAATAGTATCTAAAAGACAAATTTATAGACAAATAACAGCAAATAGAGGAAGAAGTAAGGAACGTAGTTTCATAAAATTATAACATGCCAATTTCAAGAAAAGTTTCGTACTCTATAAAGGCAAAAGTTGTCGCGACTAGGGTCATAACACTAAATTGAACAAAAAAGCTCCTAAGTGTTATAATAAGGTAGGTATTTCGGTCACGATCGGCCCTCCAGTTAATCCTAAATCGATACGATACTTCTAAAGTAAAAGTAATAGACCAAAATCGGGTAATAATTTCACCGTCTTATCCCTGTCCACTTTACTTAATTCGACAGTAGACATTATACCTATAACCGATGAGACACGGCGCCAAGATGATTTCAAATTATCTCGTTCATAATCTTAAAATATCGGATGACAAAGAATGGACTGTTTATTACAAAATAACGATCTATCGGCGGCTGTGTGAGGACACCCGAAAATAAAACGATAGTCGATAGCTAACTAGAGGAACGTATAAAATAAAAGTTTAAAAAAAGTTTGGAGATTAGAATCGGGCGTATTTTATGTTGAGGAAACGATGGCGTGTGTTTAAAGGTTAACGATTCCTATCAATTAAGGTTATGGGTGGACTCGACAGTTCTGTCGGCGGGACCCCCACTGGGCTAGGATTCGCACCTGTCCCTTTTGGTTTAGTTTTTCACATCAGCGGCACCCAGTTAACAATACAGGTGCAAACCCATGGGCTCTGTGTAGGGTTACCATACGCGTAGGATTTGTGGATACATATAAAACAGGTAGGTACCTATTTTCCCTTGCAATAGTACTCTGAACGTAAAGCGTTACCTATTGTAGTACCTACACAATAGGTCCGAAAAATGCATAGTTCATTGTTTGTAACATTATCATCAACATTTCTATTTTTAATTATTACTAGCTAATACTAAGTTGCTGAAGTAAAATATTGTATCGGAAGCTATTGTACAAATACAGGTATTTGTAATTATATTGAAGAGTCTACTTTTTATCGAGTTTTATTAGGAACGACCAACCAGTTGTTATTTCAATCTATCTCTGAGCTACCGTATAATATCGACTTCATTTAAACTTCGCACAATTTTTCTTTCATTATGCACTGCATGTTTCTCAAGGCATAAGTTTCACTTCACCGCCATGAATATTAACTTCCTGACTAGAACAGACTGTCTTGAATTAATTCTGAACTCTGGTTACCTGATAAATTTTCCTAGTCATAACTGGATGTTAATTTATTGATATGTTAATTTTAACAAATAGAAACAGTATCCTACTGAGACGGTGGAACAAATGGGGTTTGATATTGCTTCCCAAAACCAATTCATTTCGTGGACACGCGAATTAATATTCAAGTTTTATTACGCTTTTGTGAAGACAGTGGAAATAGTTTTTGATTGTTACGGTGTAGCGTTAATGATAAAGCAGCTGTTTTTCGTGCATTGGTATCATGTCGGACCACCTGTTTTTCATTGTTTTTATGTTGTACAAGTACAGTCACGAGCTTTAATTTAGCTTTTCCTTCCCAAAGACCAAGACCCATTTCCTTCAAATGTTGTTAGAACATTCACAATACAATAAGGTCGAAAATTTCAGTTCAATAATAGTGGTGAAGTGTCAAGATAATACAATTAAATGTCTTATCGAATGGGCCCTTGAATTGATAACCTCTTTGGAAAAAGTTATCATTAAGGTTTTTTGAGTCAGTGTCAGACAAGAAAATAGAAAATCTGTGATTTTCACGAAATCTAATTTGCAAATAACAAATATGTCCGGTGAAGACAGGGCCAAAAAGACGAGTGACAATTAGTCGGAAAAAATCAGAAACGATCATTTGACTCGTTGCGCCCGGTTGACGTCACTGAGCGGTTGCCCCTAGACACGTATAAACGTAAGTTGTCCATGGCAAACTCTATGACACTACATTAAAATATAAGCTCTAAATGTCTTCAGTTTGGGACACGATATTCTACCTTAGGTGGGTCCTAAATTAAAGCTCGTGACTGTACAGTCACCATAAGACATAATTATCGGTGTGTATTAACCAAAACATGTCACCTTGGGTAAAAGTGAATTACTTTTTTAATCAGGTACTAGCTTCTGCCCGCGACTCCGTCCGCGTGGAACTCGTTTATATCGTAGTTCCATACAAACTTTCACACCTCCATTAGGAATAGCAAATAGGGGATGATTTTCGGAATAAAAAAAACTATCGTATGTCCTTCCCCGAGACTCAAATTATTTATATACCAAATTTCATCTAAATCGGTTCAGCGGTTTAAGCGTGAAGAGGTTATAGACAGAGACGTGTGTCTCTGTCTATAACCTCTTCACGCTTCCGCATTTATAATATTACTAGCTTTTGCCCGCGACTTCGTCCGCGCGGAACTCGTTTATATCGTAACTTTCTCCCCCCTTTTCACCCCCTTAGATGATGAATTTCCAGATAAAAACTATCTTTAGTAAGGACTCTTTGGGAAGGCCCCGGAATTCAAAGTATTTCTATACCAAATTTCATCTCAATCGGTTCAGCGGTTTAAGCATGAAAAGGTTAAAGACAGACAGAGTTACTTTCGCATTTGTAATATTAGTATGGATTGTATGAAGGAAAGGGTATATGCATGTAGGCTTTTTTCAGTATTATTTTGCATATTTTCATATCACACGGCCGTAAGGACCTTTTCTACTAAACCGTAGGATTAAATTAACTGACTTGTAATTTAAACATTTTATATTAAAAATAAAAATACTTCAACAAAATGTTACATCTAATAGTTTTCAAAATAGCCATAACAAAACGTCTTTTTTACCCCGTTTTAGAAAACATCTTCAAAACTAAGGCCGCCATAAGGTACCTTTACCCTTGGAACGTCACTGTAGGCGACGGGTGCAGGCACAGGTCGAGAGGAGCGAAATTAAAACAATAGGGGTTGTTTTTAAGGTAAAGTGCTTGAGTGCATGGACATGCGTGTATCGCCCGGAGGCTGTAGGGTAACTGGATCGGGATTGGCCGATGCCGATAGCCGATGCACACATATGCATGCGCTCGCGCACACGTTTATTCAACACATAGGAAACAGCGGCGGTGAGTACCTCCATATGTTATTTTATCAAATGTTATACTAATTAATAAGTTTGTTTTTATGATTCAGGTTTACTTTTTAGGTGCGGTTGTATAGCGTCGTCTACAGTCACATACATATATTTACTTATGTAATGTTCATATTCCCCAGGACTCCCTATTACCGCTATACCGTAAATGGGTTCAATCCAAATTTTTCACCCCCTATTTCACCTCCTTAGAGGATGATTTTCAGGATTAAAACTATCTGTTGTCATTCTCCAGGACTCAAACTATCTCTATACCGAATTTCATCTAAATGGGCTACATCCAAATTTTCACCCCCATTTCACCCCCTTAGGGGATGATTTCTGGAATAGAAACTATTATATGTCCTTTTCCAGGACTCAAACTATCTTTCAACCAAATTTTATCAAAGTGTGTCACAAACAAATTTCCACCCCCAATTACACCCCTTAGGGGATGATTTTCGGGATAAAAACTATCCTTTATCCTTCCTTAACTATCGTTATACCGTAAGTGGGTTCAATCCAAATGTTCATCCACCATTTCTCACCCCCTTAGGGGATGATTTCCTCCTTTTATGTGTTCCGGAATAAAATATATTCTATGTTCTTTCCTAGGACCCTACCTCTCTCTTTACCAAATTTCATCTAAATGGGTTCTATTCAAATCTTCAACCCTCATTTCACCACCTCAGGAAATAATTTTTCGGGATAAAAACTATGCATTTTCCTTCCCTAGGACTCCTTCTATCTATTTACCAAATTTCATCTTAATGGGTTTTATCCAAATTTTCACCCCCTATTTTATCCCTGAGGGGATGACTTTCGGGATTAAAACAATCCGTTGTCATACTCCGGGACTCAAACTATCTTTATACCAAATTTCATCAAAATGGGTCACAACCAAATTTTCACCCCCAATTACACCCCCTTATGGGATGATTTTCAGGAGTAAACTATCCTTTGTCCTTCCCTAAGACTCCAACTCGCTATACCGTAAATGGGTTCCATCCAAATTTTCATACCCCATTTCACCCCCTTAAGAGATGATTTCTGGACTAAAAATTATATTAAGTCCTTCCCCAGGACTCTGAACTATCTCCATACCAAATTTCATCTAAATCGGTTCTATCCAAATTTTCACCCCTCATTTTACCCCCTCAGGAGATGATTTAGGATAAAAACTATGCATTGTCCTTCCCTGGGACTCCTTTTATCTCTATACCAAATTTTAACTAAATGGGATTTATCCACATTTACATCCCTATTTCATACCCTTGGGGGATGATTTTCGGGGTTCAAACTATCCATTGTCATTCTCCGGGACTCAAACTATATCTATACCAAATTTGATCTAAATGGAGTCCATCCAAAATTTCACCCCCCATTTCACCCCCTCAGGGAAAGATTTCCGGAATAAAAACTATCCAATGTCCTTCTTCAGAACTTAAACTACCTCTAAACCAAATTTCATCAAAATGGGTTACATCCAATTTTTCACCCCCCCATTTTACCCCCTAAAGGGAAGATTTTCGGGATGAAACCTATCCTTTAACCTTCTCCGGGACTCAAACTAATCATATACCAAATTTCATCCAAATCGGTGCACCGGTTTAAGTAGCTCTATACAAATTTCCACCCCCCATTTCATCCCCTTAGGGGTTGATTTCCAGGATAAAAACTACCCTAAGTCCTTCCCCAAGACTCAAACTATCTCTATACCAAATTTCATTTTAATAGGTTGAGCCGTTTTCACGTGATGCGCGGTCACATAAACAGACAAACAGATAAACAGATAAACAGATAAACAGATAAACAGATAAACAGATAAACAGACAAACAGATAAACAGACAAACAGACAAAAATTCTAAAAACTGTTGGAACGTGTTCTGTTATCGATTCTAAGTATCCCTAGCCAATTTTTTTTCGAATATCTTCCATGTACAGACTTTCGACCCTCTTCAGCTTTATTATATGTATAGATAGAAGATGCAATAGGTAAGTAGGTATGGATAGGTACCTACTAAGATTCTGTTTTATTTTACTTTGTTTAATTTTTTATATGTATACACAACAAAGGCAGAAAGACTCAGTATATTCTGTCGTCGACTTTATTATTATTTTGTATTGCATGACTGACATCTTTTCTTAATGTGATGTTCCAACAAGTCTTTAACAAAGACTTGATTAAATAGTACATTAGTTTTCTTAGCGTTTAGAATAAAATCTCGCTCAAACACAGCTTCCTGTAGTATATTGTAAGGAATTCGATCCTTCGCCGGTGTCTTAATTTACGTAAACACTCAGACTAGGTGACATTAAATAAGAGTTCTCCTCGGTGACGACGGTTACGTTTTCATTTGGTCCAGGATAATTGTGTTTGTTCACTTGGATGAAGAATTCAGCTCCGTTGAGTAGATTGCTAGATAATTGCATCTTAATTAAGTGTTTTCGTGTGACATTAATTCGACACTCTGGTTGATTTGCATTTACAATGTTTACCATTATTATACGGCGTGAGAAATTCGATGTTTATTATAGGCTTCAGAGAAATGAGGAGAGCGCTGATTCTTTAATAAAAAGCTTAAACTCGTTTCACACCCAGAAGGCGTCTGAAATAAACAATAATTAGACCTTTGACTCCTGAAATAAACGAAATTCAAAAAAAATACTGAACTGTAAAAAATATGTTAAAATTCTAAAAAAGTTGCATTGTTTGCTAAAAGCATACTCCATTAAGATATGTACCGAGATATAGATAATGAAATCAGTTTTCTTAAACAGCTATTTACATTCATTTAAAATTAAGGTGGCGCATGGTTAAATGTATTTATTGTATCAGTATATCTCTGGATCTGAGCATTAGACTTTTTCTGAGAGACTTGAATGTGGCTCTGTGTAGAGCCACATTCAAGTCTGTCAGAAGTATGCTTTAAATATCTTGACGAGATAAAAATACAAATCTAGAAGTACAGTGGCGGAATGAAAAGGTTGATCAGTTTTTAAATCAAATCATTTACGCGTTGCAAGCACATGTTACCTTTTTAAACTGTGTATCAGACGAGAGTGATGTATTGAAAATTATATTCAACTGTTTGACAACAAAGTTCAAATTTACTTAGACGAATTTGCCTTGACTATTAATAGTTGAACTAAAACCTTTTTATTAGTTTGATCTTGCCATTACGTTGTGTCAAGTTTGATAAATCTAATGATTAAATCCTCTTTGCTTAAAATTATGAAAACTATAAATGTGAGTAACAGATCCTGTCAATGTCATCATTGCTATTTCTTGTATACGTTTTTTTTTCTTTTTTTAACTCGTTTTCCAAAATTTAAAGAGTTCAATTCGCATAGTGGACGTATCTGTAGGTCATGTAGTGAAATGAAATTCATTATGACGGAATGTGCTTGACACTCGGTCGATAATGCAGATACCTTATACTGAGCAAGCAAAAACAAATCTTAAGGTGGTCAAACCTTTTCATTCCCCGAATGTACTACAAAAAATGAAAAGGAAACGGGAATTGGTAATTATGATAATTATGAAAAGGAAAACCGCATCTTTTGGACTTACATATTATATACAGACATGAGTCACATGAAAAATAGAACTAAAGTTGAAATGAAAAACAGGCTAAAATCGAGGGGAAAAGGGACAGGAAGAAAAATATGAATGGATAACCTCAAGAGTTCGACGGGAAGTGACGCTGCTCTGCCTCGCTGGGCAGAGACTGCGAATATACTAGAGTAGAGTTCGGACAGTGGTAGCAGACATTCGTAGAGAATATGGCACCTACAGAAGAAGAAAAATTCAGATACCTACTGGTATAGTCTGTCTGTAATTATATTGACGATTATGGTAGAAATTCTTGTAATTTTGACACTCCCCAATGCATTTAATTCATATTTCTTAGGTATCACCGAAAAACGTGTGATACAGAATGACGAGTTGTTGTCCAGACAGCACGTCCGTAGGCACCTGGGCGACTCGGATACTCCCAAGCTTACACTTCCTATGATCACACGTGAGCTTTTGGATAAAACAATGAAATCCATGCTAAAGACCCGTACGACAGTTGATGCATTTGACATATCATTAAATATAGTTTTGAGTATTTGGGCGATTATCTCTGGCATTTTAGTAGTTTTAAATAATAATAATTATGATTCAAAGTGTTATATATCCTACTGTTAAGTGTTATCTTTAAATACTGGGCATGGGCATACTCTAGTGCTCTTTAAAAAAGAGCACTAGAGTATGCCCATGCCCAGGTATTTAAAGATAAAGGAGATAGGGAAGATTTGAACAATTATAGACTCATCACCATTGTACCCACAATATCAAAATTAGTGGAGTCCATTTTATCATCCTACCTAATGACCCACTTAGAAACAAACGACTTGTTTTCTGATAATCAATTCGCCTATAGACAAAAAAGGTCGACAGTTACTGCAGCACTCAAAATTAGTGATTGCATACAATGGTCTTGATGAAAAGTATAAGGTGGCAGGCATAATGTGGGATCTATCTCAAGCTTTTGACGTCATTTGTCACAAATTACTAATGTCAAAGCTAAACAGATTCCGCTCACAAATTGTTCAAATCCTTCCTATCTGACCGCAAACAATGCTGACGTCTGATGCTGGTTTTGTCAAGTTGGGTATTCCACAGGGATCAGCGGTTGGAAATACATTGTTTTTATTGTTTATTAAGGATTTACCATCGACGGTTACAAGCGGTCTATCTGTGTTGTTTGCGGATGATTTAACAGTCATAGTTAACGCAAAAACACACGAGCAGCTTGCGGAAAAAATCCATGTGGCATGTAGACAACTTTAAAAATGGTTCTCATCCAACGGCTTTTCTACTGAACTTGTCAAAATCAAGTGTCATGATCTTTTCAGGTCGAAAGATCACACTGCCTCAATTTATTTCCAACAGCCCCATGCAATTATCCGATGAGTCAAAATGTCTCGGCTTTACATTAGACTCGTGTCGGAAGTGCCATGTTGACCATCAATGGACTGAGTAGTGCGAAGTGTTCGCATTAAAGAAACTAAAGCCATTAGTGTCCAGCAAATCATTAAGGTCTGTTTATTTTTCCCTTTTTCATTCATTAATATCTTATGGTACTGTAATATGGGGTAATTCTACAAATACCGAGCGAGTATTTTTACTTCATAAACGCGCACTTCGGTTGCTGGCCGGAGTGAAAAAATGGCATCCTTGCAGAGAGTTGTTTAAAATTCACCATATTATGACGCACTTAGTACTAACTCCCTTTACATAAATTTGAAGTACTAATGTTTGTAAGAATCTTCAGATGTTCAAACGAGTAGTAGAGGTAACAGGAAAACTAATTAGTTCCGAGTCGCATGGCACTTTCGGAAAGATAGGGCGTGCGCGTGATAGGGCCTCGATAATATGAGCATCTACTCGTACCCGCCAAATTAAAAAAAATCATCATCAGATGAAACATTCAAGCGCCAACTTAAAATCTTTTTTATTTGAAAATCCATTTTATTCTGTGACTTTATGAAAATAAATATGTTTGACATTGATTATTGATTTTAGTATTATGTTATTGCTGTTAGTGTGATTATTATTTAAATATTCACGAACTTTATTGAAATATCTAAATTCTTAAGTTGACTAACTTGTATGTTGACATTTATAATTTGTACTTTTTTTTTATTTTGATTCTTTTTTTTAATTATTTGACGATCATAATATAAAGTCGTGTAAATTGACCTTGTGTTATTTATATTGTATCTTTATATTATGAAATAAATAAATGAAATCTAATCATCTATGCAAATTTATATTGTAATTTGTATCCTGAAATAAATGAATCTGAATCTGTTAGTATGATTGAATGACTTAGTCCTTGAGTGTCATACCTATTAGTTCTTAGTGTCGTCTCTATATTAATGTTGTCTGCGCTGAAATGAAAATGCTTAGATGGGCCGGTGGCGTTTCGAGGCTGGATCGTGTAAGGAACAACCATATAAGAGGCAGTTTCAAAATAAAGCCTATCCAAGATAAACTAGCAGAAAGCCGATTGAGGTGGTACGGTCATGTGATGCGACGATGTAACGATTCAACCTCATAAATTGGCTGTCTTTTTATGTTTTCCTATTCTGAACTTAAATTAACCCCTATCTGAAAGCTGAAGCTCCTGAGAAGCTTCTAGTCGTCTGAAAATTGAATCCTACCTGAAGGAAAAGCTATTGAATAAAATTAAACAGATAGTAAGCGAGAAAATAAATCATTTATTTACCATAGAAATATCAAATTAATTTTGTTTGTTTTGAAGCTAAAGAACCTTTGACTAATTAATCCAGTAAAATCAAGACTCGATTGTACTAGATATCCACTTTGTTCCTATAAATACTAACTCGTACCAAAGCGAATAGAAAAACCGAGTTAGTTCCGGCCGATCCTACTAGAAAGGTTGGGTTTTATTCTAGTCTAGGTAAATCTATCCTACAGCTACAGAATCTCTCGTTATTTATGTTAAAGTAATCGAGCTTGAGTACTTTAACAAACCAAATCATCTCCTAGGATATTGCCGGACGGAAAGAGATTCGGTCAAATAAAAAACCGTCCGACTCCAGGCCTACAATGCCGTAATCTAACCTAGAATTTATTATCTCTGGAACCTAACCTCGAAGACCTATTTAGACCTAAGCTATACGTGATTCGCGCTGGTGAAGTGGCTTGGCGTGTGATTTCGTCTAGTGGTTAGGCCCCGCGTTGTGCGAGTAGACCCAGCCCTTTTCGAGAAGTATGAAGTTTGTATTTCTATAAAGAGAAAAAGTTACACGTTAATTGAAGTTGTACATTAACCCCATTTTAGTAGAACCTATAACTTAAGTAAGACAATTATACCAGTTCCTTAGAATTAATTTACAATTCCGTAGTTTCATTAAGTGATGCACAACTATGGAGGCTAAAGTGGGCATAAATTCCTTGTTATACTAAGTTGTGGGACGTGATAAATTACGCTATGTGGTAGGTGACGCCCTTTAAACAGACTCGCAATACAATAGTGGTCAACTTGTGTTGGCCATGATGGGATCTCTATTGATGATGATGCGATGATATAATAATGAAAATAATCGTAAGTCAAGATATTGATGATGATGCGATGATATAATAACGAAAATAATCGTAAGTCAAGATATTGATGATGATGCGATGATAGTCTATTGAAATAGAATATTAGTACATGTTTCACTTCCAGGTACATGAATGACGCAATGTCTAGTGTAATATCGATTCTCCCTAACGATGAATCTTAGAGTTGTTAGCGAACTGTAGCGCTCGCCTCTCGCTCGCTCGCGGCTGCTCGTACTCGCTAGTAATCCCACCTCATCTGTTGATTCCGCCTACCCTATCGTTATTTCTATCAAATCTAATACCAATTAGTACTGACTTTTCCTAAGCAATTTATAATACAATTCATCCCCAAAATATCTCAATGGATGTAACACAGTGTCTTAGCAACCAATCTCACCCAATCAACTCAAAGGCACTTTATAGTCGGAACAATGTTAAATATACGACAATGCACAATTGAACTGACGAATGATAATTAATTACCAACCCACCGTGAGACCTTTGTTGAGATCCCAATAAAACGGCCCCACCTAAGAAGAGACCTACTTAAATATTACTGATATTAAGAGTGAAAGTGTTGGATTCCCTCGCAAAATCAATATAACAAAGGCCTCTAGATAAGAGGCCTTTGATTAAACCAAATCGATAGCTCAGCTACTGAGAACTCCCAATTTGCAAGATTGGGAACTCTAAATACCTTTGCCTAATCGATGACACATCCATGACGGTGCTTAAGGTGCGGTCACATCTCACTTGACTAAGGAACCTCTTACGAGCGAATCCTCATTGGCCAAGGTCGTCAATGTGCCCTGAGAACAAGAGTCCTGACACCAAGCGACGCGATCACCGGCGTACATGAACTAAATTACCTTGCTACATTCATTCGGCTAAGGAATCCCACACGGTATACCTATAGGTATATTTGATTCCTTCATAGATTAACGCAACCGCACCCCTTATTAAGAGGTTTGTTAAGACTAAGACGGAAGCTTGACCGGGGAAGATCCCCAATTTGCAAGATTGAGGACCCTCAGCCACTCGCTCCGCCTACACATCCATGAAGAGCGCATAAAGTGCAGTCATACTTCTCTCGACACAGTCGAGGTCTTAAGTATGTCCAAGGGACGATAGTCCATCAACACCGGTGCGAGCACACCTCTTCTTGACGTAATCAAGGTCCTCAATGTGCTCTGGGTGACAAGAGTCAGCGACACCGAGCACTCAATCATAGGTGTACATTATTAAATTACTCAGCTACGTTCACCTATTAAGGAATCCCTCAACCATATCGATAATTAACCACCGGGTCTAAGATGTACTTGTAGTAACATTAGTCGCTTATCCGCGCCTTAACAATTTATTCTCATATTACAACACGTACCACGGACCGAGTCAATTGCTATAGCTAGGTTGTCGTATAATAATTGATCACTTTATCTCGTAAGGGCGCACAGAACCCAATCATATCGCAGTGACAAAACAACTAGTAATATATATGTAGAACAAAACAACATTTCTGTAATATCGTCAGTTATTTGACCAATGACCTAGATCCGTTCATAACCTATACATAAACCGCTCGTACTTTATCTAGCATATTCCCCAAACTATATACAGTAGAACTAGATTTCGATACACAACTACAAGTATGATAACGTTGAAATGGTTAGATAATAGCCCAAAAACAAATTAATAAGTTTCAGAATCATTCAATACAGTGATTATAAAGGTCACTCACCAGATTTTAATTTCTTAATAGTGGGACACGTACCCAACGCCTCTCTGGTTCCCAGGGCTCCTGCCCTTCTGATCTCCCTCGACGCTCGTAACAAGCCAGCTCCTCCGCCATAAATAAATTACAATATAATATTAGCACATATTTTAATAAAGATTTCCCTCATTTGTACCTACAACTAACCACTAGATACTGGTATACAATTAGGAATTATTTACCATTGGACCGCTCCTTAGCGAACATTCATGTACTATAAATAGTAGTCGATTGCAATGACTAGACTAAAATAAGTGTTCACTTCACTTCATGGGAGTATACGGAATCCTAATATGGTGATGTCTTAAGCGCATTTATTAGGTGATAAACCTATTATTCCGTCACATATTAAAAATACACACGTGATAATATAAGATCATATTAGTTCGTGAACAGAAAGATATTGCCTAAATATTAATCACTCAATTCAAGACATTGCGCACCAGATAATTACTCCCTAAGAAATTCTAGAATTCACTACGATTAGTCACACTTTAAAATAAAATATTCAATCTCACCAGACGATCGCAAAGGCATTTGCGACCTTACCAAACTCTAATTCCTCTCAGCAACAGCCGTAATGCAGCCCAGCGGTGACCAGCCTTGTTCCGCCTCGAAGTAGTACGCGCCCAGAGGTCAGCCTAGCCTGGCCGCTTTTGCCTTCTGCAGCGTGATCTCGCTTCGACGTCCCATAGGAAAGTGAAACGCTCCTCGGCCCGCCGGGGTATTTATAGCCAATACTAACACGATCACGCCACTAATCCGACTCCTCATCTGAAAATATACCTTAACTAAAGGGTATAAGGCCCGTTTTCCAGGGAGCGTTCCTCGCCCCTCCGTGCCGATCGATGTCCACTTTTCTCGACTTCGCGGGTAGAATGTTCCTGCAGGCCGCGCGTCCGTCCACGCGTTTTCTTGCTGGCCAGCGATCCATTCTAACCTAACTATTCTAATTTATGAATCTATAAATCTAGATCTAGCACACATTAAATGATACACTAATCCAACAATACTGAATTAGTATGCTGAAGTATGTTTTAAACCAATTATTTTGGACGAAACGCGAGTTTTCTACACTTTTAATTGTAGTCTTGATTTTAGCCTAGAATAGCATCTAACGCAATTTATCTCTAACTTATTTACATACATAATTGACAGGATGATAACGAATGAAAGCTTCAATTCCTTCATATTTGGACCTGAAACCCACAACGCTAACATCTATCAATTTAAAAGAGTAATTCCGCCCTTAGATACTATTGAGTCTGAAAGCGAAGCTCTCGGATCGTCTCAACGACCACCAGAGCACATGACCAGAAAAGTCCTAGACATGACTGTTGCACCCCAGGGGCGAGGTAGACCCCGGTTAACCTGGATGGCAGTAGTGAGAAAAGACATGGAAGAGGGAAATTTAAGACCAGAGACGACCCAGGACCGACCGGCCTGGCGACGCATGATTAGAAGGCCCGACCCTAATTAAATGGGAAGGAGCCAGGCAAAAGAAGAGTCGTCTCTATATTAATGTAAGGCTTCAAAATATGACAGAACAATCAGTTTTAAATTGTCCTGTTTACGTGACAATAAAATTCAAACATAATTTCAAAGTTCCTTTCATTTTTTCCCTGCCTACTGTGCTGGACTAGCCGCAACTTGCACTTGGTTTGCACAAAAAACCTCATCTCAATAGAAAGTTCTTTTTACTTATGCCTTTTTTTCACTAAAGACAGGCTTGCTCAAACTTTGTTCTCCACTCATAGTTGCATCGGTTAAGCTCCGGTAAGTTTTTCAAGCCTCAGTTAATTTTCTAGGTGTATTTAAATTTCCCTATTAATAGTTAAGAGGAATTTAAAAACTTAGTTTAGAGCGTCCAGGTGGCGTCCTGTTGATAACAGTTCGCACTTACTTACTTTTATTGTAAACTAGCTTTGCCCGCGACTTCGTCCATTTAACCGACCATCTCAATCGGTTCAGCAGTTTTAGCGTGTTAAGGTAACAGACAGAGGTACCTACATTCTTTTGCATGATCTGAATTTGATACGACAATTTTTTCATTAAATATTTTATGTTTTTATAATATGTGTTCTATCATATAATACAATCATACATTAATAAATTATACAAAGTACACAAAAGGTTATTAATCTTTATCAAATTTAATAAAAATTGCAAAATATTGCGAGTATTTCAAACATGGTAACAAATAACCGAAGGTTTATTGAAGTTTGCAAGGAATTTATCATATTGGAAAATCCATAGTTGCCTCGGGCCGTTTAATATCAGCGGCGAAGTCTTAAATATTGTTTATATGCCATATTACTGTCCATTTCATTAAACAACTGTTTCGTTAGAATATATACAATGCTTTCCTGCTTCTATAGAACCTTATCGTAATTATGAGAATTCTATAAGAGCAATAATTTGCAGTAGGTAACTATGAAACCACCTACTTGAACTTTCAGGATTCGTGGACGATCGGGCTACAGAAACATCCATACTTTCTGAGTTTCCGCAGGAATGGACTGTTATTGAATACAATTATTGCCTAAACAGCTTGTTATAATCTTACTTTACAAATAATTAATATCTTCAATGTACTAATGAGCTAATTGAGGGAAACGAGCATCTAATCCAGTCTTTGTATCAAATATTGCGAACTTTTACAATTCTTCTCGTTCAGACTTTAAACTACGGCTACGGCTTCGGACCCGTTTGACTTTGCCACAAAGGAGTCGAACGCATGGCTTTGTGTTTCAACCCGGACTAAAGCTATTCTTCCGTAAGAAGGTTTAATGGAAACTAAAACACAAAGTTCTTAAATTGATTATATTTCACAAATATTAAACAGCACGTAGGTTAGTAAATGGTTGATTTTTACGACGTTATAAAGACGTTCTGTGTTAGGAGCTTATGTCTCTCAAGTAAGTAAAAAAGAATAGGCACTTATTTGTGACAATTACAGAACATGGATAGTCAGCATAAAAAATCAGTAGTGCTTAGTTAGTTAGTAAAGTGAAGTAAAAAACATGTTTCTCAATGATTCCCATACAAGCACATTGGCAATGTTTAATAAAACTGTTTTTATTATAACATATTTAGTTTAATATAAAATTGTAACAGTGTTTATTATGCTGAACTAACTCTTTGAAACAATATGAGAGCACTACCTATCTTTTTTTTATACCCTTCCAATATCCCTTAGCCAAGATTACGATAAATGCAATGATTGTTAAAACTCCCAAAAATTGTGTATTTACGAGTTTATTTTTGAATCAAAATGACTCCAGGGTGCAGTTTCAGCGAGAAACGTTTCAGATTACAGCTAAGGGACGTATTAAATTTTGAAAAGCGGCAAAGTTCCAGAGCAAAGATCGGGATAGTACTTTTTAACTCCTTTAAATTTTGCTTTCGCGCCGACTTCAATGAGTTCAAATTGTGAAAATGTATAATATAGGTCTTTTGTTTTAATGACTTTACAACAATCCATACTACTATTATAAATGCGAAAGTGTGTTGTGTGTTGTCTGTTTGTCCGTCTGTCCGTCTGTATGTCTGTCTGTACCTCTTCACGCTTAAACCACTGAACCGATTGAGATGAAATTTGGTTTGGAGATAACTTGAATCCCGGGAAGGACATAGGATATTTATTATCCCAGAAATCATCCCTAAAGAGGTGAAATGGGTGGTAAAAATTTGTATGGAGCTACGATATAAACGATTTCCACGCGGACGGCGTAGCGGGCAGAAGCTAGTTAGTTTATAAACCTAATAAAAAAGCATATAGGTGTAATTTAAGCTACGGTAGCCTAGTGGTTCAGGCATGCGGCAGTCAAGCGGCGGTCGTGGGTTCGAATCGCGGCCCCTACCAATGAGTTTTTCGGAACTTATGTTAGGAATGATAATTAGTGGATGAGAGTGGACTGTATATGGATGTAAGATGATGAAAACACGTATTTTAAACTGGTATTTATTAAAATATAAAACACAGAATCAGCAAATATATCAAGACGTGACAAAGGCAATCTGACAACTGCAAGCACAAACACGTCAACAGCAACGTAGAAGAAGTATTTACCTTTAGCTTTTCGGTGAAGAACAACATCGTGAGGAAACCGGTCTCATCCCAATGAGGTCTAATTTTCCCTCTGGGTTGGAAGGTCAGATGGCAGTCACTTTCGTAAAACTAGTGCTTAATAAGCCAAATCCTGGGATTAGTTGTCAAAATTGACCCTGGGCTCCTTTACGGCACAACCGGGAATAACGTTAGGTGGATGATGGTAATTTTTGATAGTAACAGATACGAGGTAAGATACTTATTCATTCTCTGAAATTAATAAACGTATGAAATTGTATACTTGATTACTGACAAAGGGTGATTAACTCATGACTTAAATAAACCCTAGGAAAAACCTTATACCTCAGGAGAAATTTTCAACTTTCTTTATCAGCATTTACATTTTGTCTCAATAGTCTTTACCCTTACCAATCACCGATGATTAATAACATGTGTTAGCACATAGTGGTAAGTAAGTAGTGACGACTAATAAATAGGTACAGTAACAGACTAAAATATAAAAATAATTATTTTTGAATTCTACATAGACCTTCGTCCGATAAATTTTAGCAAATAGTAGCAATGTGAACCAAATCCGGAGCGTATCTGGACACAAATCTTTATTACATGAACGCTTGCTGTCGCCAATGTAAAAATACCATTAGTAAAGTTAAAGGGTTGAATTGGTAACTTTTGGAACCTCATTATTTACATCACATTCTCAAACCTGACTTTTTATAACGTGAAGCGAAGATTGTCGGTGCAAGCAGCCAGGGCGACTTAGATTATAAATAAATAATAAATAAATAAATATTACGGGACAATCTTACACCCAGGCCCACGGTAAGCTCAGTAAGGCTTGTGTTGTGGGTACTAGGCGATGATATATATAATAGATACATACATCAAGATACTTATATACATATATAACATCCCTAACTCAGGAACAAATATTCGTGATAAATACACAAATAAATGCCCTGACCGGGATTCGAACTCGGGACCTCCAGCTTCGTAGGCAGAGTCACTACCCACTGGGCTACGGAGGCCGTTAAAAAGATTGTGCATCCCGTAGCGCAACGCAAATCTGTACTATTGAACAGCATAGAAATACACATGTCCCAAAATATGTGGTACAGATACGCTACAAAGTTTTTTTAAATAATGGCCACTATTTAGTTAATTCCTAGCGGACTATTGTCGGACATGTCATGCTGCGGACAGCCCGACGGCGGAAAATGGAAGCGAATTCAGTTTATTCCGGGAATAACTTCTGAATTATTCGGACCACTGGGCTTGCTTATAAATACTTAATATTTTGGGGACTATTTTTAAAATAATAATAAGCCATAAAGAGTGCATTGCTTTTAATTCCAGACTACTGTGTTGTATACAAACTTAAGTTTGGAAATACTTGTTACGTATTTTTTCATTGTAGTGGAGAAGCAATGGTTATCATTACTTTTTTCTGTCTTTTTTTATTTTGAATTTATTGAACAAAAACCGTGCATCATGTTGCACGGTCGCTGATAAATAAGTCAAATTAAGTGATTCATTCACGGGTTTCAGTGAGATGAGACATTCATCTTTAGATTTGAGAGTGTCTTCAACAAAGTCGCCACCACCAAACATTAAATTTCCTGCAAATCCAACACGGATTACAGTTGCAGAAAAACGAATATCGATTTATTCAACTGGGCTACAGTGGTCAGAGCAAACGTGCGACCGGCGGAAGCGGCGAGCCGTAGCGCTACCCCGGATATTGGACTAACTGCTGCGAACAGTTTAAATGTGCACGATTATTTTGTTGTAAACGAGTTATAATTTACCTCATTATTTATTGGCGTTTTTTGCTGTAGCGAGTTATTTTGAGCTGTGAATGTTGCACTCTGCCTGAGAGGATGTTTTTACAACTTTTATTAAAGTTTTGTGTCTTGAGCCACAATTTTGCAGTCAGCATTTTCATTCTCAGTATAATACACACCTCTGGGCAGAGGCTTCTCTCGTTTATGAAAGAGAGTGGGCAGTAGTCCCTACGCTGCACGCTGGCTTAGTGTGGCTTAGGGACTTATGAATTTCTTTGCAGGCTGTCCAACGATATTTTTCTTCGCCATTTATCGAATGCTAAACATCAAATGTAATTTCGTTTTTGGAACGCATGTACGTTCCCAAATACTCAATGATAAGAATGGATTTGAATCTACGACCTGTGTTTAAAAGTCGTACGCGAACATCTCGGCTACCTTAGCTTATTTTTTAACCAAGCTTTTATAATGTATTAATTTCTAATTATTGTTAAGGGTGGAAATTTCTTGTATAATTTGTGCGGAACCGCTATATCTTCACTTTGCTGTCTCTGTTATTTTGATTTTGAAAGATAGATACTTACATGAAAGTGGGCAACGGTTTTCTGATAACAATATAGGAACTTTTCAAATTCAAAATTCAAATTCAAATTCAAAATCATTTATTTGTAAACATAGGTATATGGATGGTCAAAGAACTTAAAATTATGTACCACTATGTTTTGCCATATGGCATACAAATACTTATGAGAAGATGGAGCAGCATGCATCTAATTTAGAGTAAGTATTATATTATTATAGTTAACAATCTGTAAAATATTCATTCAGTGAATAATAGGCTTTTTTTACTAAAAGGGTAAACAGGCTTTTTTTGAATTCTATTAAATCTTCTACTTTGCATAGATTTTTTGGCAATTTGTTATAGATTTTCGGTGCCATTCCGAAAACACTTTTAGCAAGAAGACCCGTTTTTATTGATTCCGTAAATATTTTATGACATTGGCGAGTACTGTTAAAAACAGAAAACTGATGCATATTGTTTTTAACGTAAACTGCGGTCTCGAATATGTAGAGGCAAGGTAGTGGAAGTATGCTAAGTCTGATAAAATGCGGTTTACAAGATTCCGTTGATGGTATTTTACATACTGATCGTAAACATCGTTTCTGTGCTTTAAAGGCCATTTCTCTGTCTGTGGAATTGCCCCAGAACATGACACCGTATCTTAAAGTCGAAGTAACATACGCGTGATAGGCGGTTAGAACAGCTGGTTGACTTACTATTTTACTAAGATTATATAATGCATATGAGAATTTGTAAAGTTTTTTACATATAATGTCAATCTGATCTTTCCATGTCAACTTATTATCTAAACTTAATCCTAAAAACTTAGTAAGGTCTGATTCGTCAATTTGGTGGTTTTTGTATGTCACGGTGAGATTTGGTATTCTATCAACTCTTTGCTTGAATTTCATTATCTTTGTTTTATTTAAATTAATGCATAAATTATTCGTATTCAACCATGTAATTACTGTGTCAACTGCTTTGTTAATTTCAATCTGTATTGTTTGTGTATTATTTCCAGTAAATATTATTGTACTATCATCGGCGAACATGATCATTGAGTGCTCAGTAGTCATTGGCAAATCATTAATATAGATAAGGAAAAGCAAGGGGCCTAATACACTGCCTTGGGGCACTCCGTATTTTATTTCTTTAAAATCAGATGATACAGATATTTAATTGAAGTAGTTTGTTTACATCCCACAAAGATTTTGTAATTGAATTGTTCTGTTTGCAAAGTCATTAATGCAAATATATCGTCAGGAAATAATTACTCCCCGACACCAGCAGCTGTTACGAACCTGTGCTACAGAAAAGCAAAATAATGTTTAATGAACACCCATTTTATTGCAAAGTTTGGTAATGTATCTACACTCAGCATCTTAATTGAACGAGCGAGCGAAGCGAACGAAGTTCTCCGTTTCAGTTTGGGCAATAACTCTTTCGTATGTCCGGCGTCTGTCCTCCTCCTCTACAGGTCGCAATTCCCAACCGATCATTGTGAAATTTTGTGAGCAGGTTCAATAAATATAAATAATATTAATTACTACAGCTCACAGAACTTATCTCTAAGCTATAATATCCTAGAACCACCTAGAATGTATAACTGTTTATGATGCTGACTGTACAATACTTTATTAACACGACTTTATATATTCTGATATTTATCCAGAGAACCAAGATAGGGTAGGGATTGTGTATTTTTGGTCGTGATTAAAAAAGTCCAATTTGCTCAACACGGGTTAATGTTCCTCTTATACGAGCATATTTTCCCCGAGATTTCACTGAAACTTCACAGTATTTGTTTCGACAAACGGTTGTTCGGCAGCTTTAATCAACTCGTGTTAAAAAGAACTTCTAAATCATTCGGGAAATGAAATTTCCAGCGAATTCATAAATTCACAAAAACATTCAATATCGCATTGTTTCGAAAAAAATCTACTATAATTTCAATCGACCGTTTCTCGACCCGGCTTTCAAAATGCAAACTTATTCATTGAGCCCGCACGCATGAATGCCGTCGATACACTACAGTCGGTTTCTGAAGAATGTTGCATTTTCTTTTAAAAATAGACGAAATCGCTCGACCACCGCTCTCCGGAAGCAGCGTCTTTGCCCGGATATTGAAGGGTAAACTGCGACCGTCCCCAAAGCTTTCGTGCAGCCTTTATTCATACAATACCAATAATAATCTTGGTCACGATTTATAAAAGTTACCGAGAATTCACGAATACGAAACCTTTCGTTTGTGGTTTTGAGGGGGCTTGAGACGGGTTGAGTTCTATATTAGATACAAATATCTTAGAAATGAAAATACTGGAACCAGATCAAAGGCTACGAAGAGAAAGTGAAGTCTACTTGATTTAATAGTTACCTACTTCAAGAATAACAATAGATAGTCCGTTCACCTAAAAACTGATTGGTTTAACTATTTATGATTGAATAAATAGTAGCCCCGTGTGGTTTCAGGTTATTATCCATAGGTGTCGTAAGAGTCCACTATGGGTATAGGATTGAAAGTTGTATAAGTACAGTCGCCATCACATACATCGGAGCAAACAAGCACGTCACAAACATCGGAACACACCTCTATTTTCAAGGCATTAGGGTGCATGTGCCGATATTTTTGAACACCTATAGTGTACTGTACCTATGTGATGGCGACTGTACATACCTACATTACATACGTTGCGTTGTCTCGTAAGCTCAAGGGTAACATAGCAATGAACAAACAGTATTTCGACTTCATTATTTTTTTTTATTTAAACCAATGTTATAATATAATGTACTAGCGACCCGCCCCGGCTTCGCACGGGTTTATATGTATAATACATGCATTTCTGGTTTGTATTATACGTATAAACCTTCCTCTTGAATCACTCTATCTATTAAAAAAACCGCATCAAAATCCGTTGCGTAGTTTTAAAGATCTAAGCATACATAGGGACAGACAGACAGACAGACAGACGGCGGGAAGCGACTTTGTTTTATACTATGTTTTATATATGCTAACCCAATAAGCTATACTCAGACAACCGCTTAACTGAGACGTCGCTGGTGGGTAGTTCCCTGCCGCCCGTCAACCTCTGTCGTCAACCTGTCCCGTCAAGCGCACCGTCTCAGTTAAATAGTAAGCCTATAACGTGTCAGAACGATCGTGCATAACACGTATAAGTACAAGGTTGTTGAAATGGGATTGAGATGTGAAATAGATGACGAATTAAGGCCCTAATTGCAAGTAGCACACAAGGTGACAATGCTAACAAATACACGTATTGTTACAAGATACGCTTTCTTAATTCAGACATCAATAAAATTATACACACGAATTCCTAACCAGCGAGGCGCTAGATGCCAATAACTGGCAAGGCGCTAGAATCAGGGGGACGAACGCACTCAAAACAAAATAACGACCCATCTCTTAAGAATAAAAGGAATTAAAAGCAAGAAAAGTGGTTCATCTTCATAGTTCTAGTACTGGTTATCAAAATGTATACTGTCGTAATTATTTGGACGTTACCCAGTGACGTCACGTGCATCTGATCCGGATCCGCCCTGGCCATTAATCACGGGGACAGGCTACGTGTAGACCTGCCTGGTCCACGCTGCTCTAAAGAAATATTATTCCGCGTAATAATTGTGAATATTCAAGTAATAAGTGCGGTGTTTTAATCACATTTTATTATTAGGTACTTGAGTGAGAGCGGGAGTCTGCTGGGTGCGGGTCGCGCAGGACATAGGCCCCAGAGAGAGCCAAAATGACCAGTACTTTGACACCAAATAGGATGCCTATGTCCAGATGTGGTCTTTCGGCTGGGATGATGACGATGATGAGTAAATGTTACTAATCAATTTACGCACGCGCTGGCTTATAAACGCAAAGGATAAGTGATTTTCATGCTCATTCTGATGCGTGCGGGCGCGATACACAATGAAATTGAATTGAAATGAAAACACTTTAAGTAACACAGAAATATTTATTCGGCAAAGACATGATACACAGGATACAAGTCATAGGGTCCTGAGCTAGGATTCCCTGTGTTACAGGACCCAGTAGATCAGCAAGCAAGATGTCTTCGTACAGGATAAACAAACAAGTACACATATAATAAATATTTTGCAATTGCAAAGCTACAATAAAATTAGTTATTTCAGTGTGTGAGCGTGAATGTGTGTGTGTGTGTGTGAGTGCGTGTTTGAGCATGAGTATTTTGAAGTGAAGGTATAAATAAATACCTAAATTAACAATTGAATACTGGTGAAATTAATAATATAATACAGCTTAAAATTGTTGTTGCTAACGGAGAACAGTTAAGAGCAGTTCAGTCTCACAGTAGTGTTGCAACAGCCATTTGGTTAAAATGCTTCTACTAGGGGCGGCGGGCTGTCGCGGAAGAATGCTTCGGCGTGCCCGTAACCCGTCACCTTGGTGACGAGATGGAACACCCTGGGGTTTTAGTCGGTAGTCCGGGCGGTTCCCGAGAGTCCGACATACCCGCCCTTTCTTCCCCAGCCGGGCAAGATGCGCAAAGGCATTTCCCCAAGTAAAAAAAAAGCGGCCAAGTGCGAGTCGGACTCGCACATGAAGGGTTCCGTTAAATTGCAGTTTACGATTACGTCATAAATCGATAAAAAAAACTACTTACTAGATCTCGTTCAAACCAATTTTCGGTGGAAGATTGCATGGTAATGTACATCATAATTTTTTTTTAGTTTTATTATTCTCTTATTTTAGAAGTTATAGTTACACATTTTAACACTTTGGAAGTGTCTCTCGCGCAAACTATTCAGTTAAGAAAAAAAAAGATGTTAGAAACCTCAATTTCATTTTTGAAGACCTATCCATAGATACCTCACACGTATGGGTTTGATGAAAAAATTTTTTTTTGAGTTTCAGTTCGAAGTATGGGGAACCCCAAAAATGTATTGTTTTTTTTTCGGTTTTTGTGTGAAAATCTTAATGTGGTTTACAGAATACATCTATTTACCAAGTTTTAACATTATAGCTCTTATAGTTTCGTAAAAAAGTGGCTGTGACATACGGACAGACAGACAGACATGACGAATTTATAAGGGTTCCGTTTTTTTCCATTTGGCTACGGAACCCTAAAAAAGGAGGGGGCTATATTTAAGTTCATTACGAGTAATGCGAATGTTCCCCTTGCAGCTAGCTATTAATTATATATAGTATCCCGTGTTGTTAGGTGCGGGCTGAAAAACAGCGCTGTATAGCCGACAGGCTAGCAGCAAACGCTGAGCTCCGAGCCTATTGTAGCACTCTTTTATTTTCTGTATTGTGTTGTTTTATATAAGTACCTACATCAGTGTTCGATTTTGTGTTTTTTTTAAGTATATAAAATTTGCAGAAGGTCTTTAGGACAAGAGGACAGATAGCTATAATAACTCCACTAGTCGCTCTGTAGATATGTGGTGTTGTGTTCCTGGTGGTGAGTAAGGTCGCCAGAGCCCCCAAGGATGTGTTGTGTTAAGAGTGAGGGATAAAGGTCGGTAACGCGCTTTTAATTCTTCTGGAATCGTAAGGGTCCATAGGCTATAGGGCCTGCTTACTAACAGGCTGACCGTATACTTGTTTGCTACCGTTGTAGTATGAAAATAAAAAAACATACATAATATACATAGACTGATAAACACATTACCCTCCTTTGCGTCACGCAGTCAGGTAAAAATAAAAATAGGTACCATCAGGAGCCTGTTTCACGAAAGTTACGATGATAATACGTAGTAGTTAGTGTTACTAATTGGCTTGGTTGGCACATACTCCTACCGGATATATAAATCAAAACTCTGAAAGATCAATCAAAAACCCGTGAACAAGCATTTAATTACAAAAGCCAGTTAAACGATACCCTAAGTCAACTCGTTAAAACTTATATTCGCATGGCAAACGTAAACATTTAAACCGACATATGCAAAAAATATTCACGCCCTTCTCCTTTGCTTAATTATGAGGTAATACAACACGAAACAGTAGTTTAGCATCAAATATCCAAACCCCAGCGTTTCGCTACTGGGCGGGGCGAGGGGCCCATTTAAATTTAGCACACTAATGATGCGTATTGCGAAACATCTCAATTAAAGAGGGTAATATTCTTTACTTCTATTCTATACATAGGTAGATATTAAAGGTGAAAAGTATCTTAGTTTGTATCTAGGGCCCAAACTTTTTCAGTTCGCGGCGCACTTATCCATTACATACTATCCATATCCATACTAATATTAGAAATGCTTAAGTGTGTCTATCTGTCTGTCTTTAACCTCTTCACGCTTAAACCGCTGAACCGATTTAGATGAAATTTGGTATAAAGATAGTTATAGTCTCGGGGAAGGACATAGGATAATTTTTATCCCAGAAATCATCCCCTATTAAGGGGGGAAAGTTTGCGTGGAGCTACGATATAAACGAGTTGGAAAGGAGATGGTAGGAGTCGCGGGCAGAAGCTAGTCGACGTCATACGTAGGTGTAGTATGGAATAGGATTAAGTTTCAAAAGTGTATGCATGCATATAAATATGTTTGATGTCGAGCGTGCCTACTTAACCAACTGCTTATGCTTTTTGCAGGCGGCTTCGTTGGCGAACACACACATAACACACACATACACAGAACGCTCGAAGTTGCGGGATACAGTATAGCTTATGTCCATCCCGGAGGTTTCCCGGAGGTTCATTCTATACACTGATGGTTTATAGATTCGTCATGTCCGTCTGTCTGTCTGTCCGTCCGTATGTCACAGCCACTTTTTTCCGAAACTATAAGAGCTATACTGTTGAAACTTGTTAAGTAGATGTATTCTGTGAACCGCATTAAGATTTTCATACAAAAATTGAAAACAAACATTAAGTTTTAGGGGTCCCCATACTCAGAAATGAAACTAAAAAAAAATTTTTCATCAAACCCATACGTGTGGAGTATCTATGGATAGGTCTTCAAAAATGATATTGAGGTTTTTATTATCATTTTTTTCTAAGCTTAATATTTTGCGCGAGAGACACTTCCAAAGTGGTAAAATGTGTCCCCCCCCCCTGTAATTTCTAAAATAAGAGAATGATAAAACTAAAAAAAATATATGATGTACATTACCATGTAAACTTCCACCGAAAATTGGTTTGAACGAGATCTAGTAAGTAGTTTTTTTTTAATACGTCATAAATCGTAAACCGCAATTTATTTCACGGAACCCTTCATGTGCGAGTCCGACTCGCACTTGGCCGCTTTTTTTTTTTTAATAGGATGTGTCATTACGGAAATTTATATATGCAAATTTACAACTTAATGGTCACAAACTTGTCCTCTTTATATTATTACGAGAAGTTTTCATTAGTTAGGTACTTCACTTACATCATGATACTTAGTGTTTCAAATCTAACTTGTCTTGTTTTTTTGATTTTTTTTATACTTGGCCGTGTCTGCCCGTATCGTGCCAGCGCGTGCCCTCGAGCAATGTCGATGAGCCTCCTCATCCCTCCCTCCCGGGCATGGCCAACGCCTTCCACGTCCTTGCAGCAGAACTGCTGGCTGGCTGAGTCACCGGAACGGAACGGAACGACGGTGGCAAACAAGCTTACGGCCTAACTGATGTTAAGCTGGTACCTTCGCCTATGGACACTTGTGACTCCAGAATAATCACAAGCGTATTGCCGACCTTTTATTCACTTGAGGATTCGCTGTTATTTTAATTTAATTAATTGGCAGATAGAGACATGCAGGTCCCTCACTCCCAACACAGCGCACCCTAGGGAGTTCTGGCGACCTTACTCACCACCAGGAACACAACACCACATACTTCATAGCATGCAATAATATAGCAACACTACAAAGCAGTGGTACTATTATGGCTGCGGTTTTCTGTGAGGTGGAGGTACTTCCCCAGTTGGGCTGCTCCACATACGAGCGAGATGACATTCCGCTGTGTCTGTTCTATACGTAGAGATCTATTTGCCAAACGTATTGAATTGGATTCGTTTTTAGGGTTCCTATTGCTAAGACTCCGCTGTCCGTCCGTCTGTTTGTCACCAGGCTGTCTCACTGATACCCTGATAGTTCCAGCTGAAATTTTCACAGATGATGTATTTCTGTTGCCGCTGTAACAACAAATACTAAAAACACAGAATAAAATAGTTTTTATATATAATGGTACGGAACCCTTCGTGCGCGAGTCCGACTCGCACTTGGCCGGTTTATTTTATTTTATTTGCTCGCTCGCCACCCGCATGCCAGAACGAACAAACGAGCGCCACAAATATGAAAGCGATTTCAACACAAAACTTTTACGGTAATTATCATATTAATATCAAGGCGTCTTTCGACGACCGCTCAGGACCAATTTGCAAATTGACAGATTAGTAGGCACACTAAGACTGCGTGACTAATTCAGAGGGAAGACTTCTAAAGGAACAAATTTAGGATCAAAGAGATTTACAGTATGAAAAGGTTTTCAAAATTAATTAATACGGTATCATCTTAGTAGGTACCTTTTTATAACTCAATTTGCGAAATTACTTCAGCTCCTTTACATCGTCAAATTAGATCTTTGAAAGCTGCTATTTTTAATTATATTTTTTTTCCACATTACGGCATGTGGTTTTAGAAAAGCATCGAGGCTCTGATGGTAAGAAGTCCCCTTAGCTTATGGACGCTTGCAACTCTACGGTCGTCACATGGCTGTTGCCGAGCCTAATAATTTATGTTTGCCGCAGAGGCGGATAATTATGTAACCTTCATAATGATTTACTCGATAAAACCTAACTACTCATTTAATACAATTATTTGGGACTGGTTCTAATCATAGCCTGACATAATAGAACAATTGCTAACTATATAGTTCATACAAAACCCTACCAGAGAAAGCAGAGATAAAGCTAGGAAAATCGTGTAAAAAAATTACGAACAAGTCAATTACACGTGATCAGGGATCGGCCGGATTCCAGATAATTGATGTACGGGTGCTGACAAGACTTTTTCGATAAGCGGAATGACCAGAGTTAATTTGGTGATTAATACGCTCTTTTTGCTCAGTACGATTTAAGCTAAGGGTAGACACCACGTTAGATCCATCACTGTAACTGATTCATTGATTGACGTTGATATATAATTTTCTTTTCTTATTTAGCATTGTTGATTATGTCTGTTATTAAAACTTTGTTATTTTGTTAAATATTTAGCTACATAGCTTATATTATTTTGATTTTGTGCGTTACAATACATTACAATAGTCCAAACAATTACTTACTTCCTATTCTGAAAGCCTCAATTGAATACCTAGTGGGATTTATGAAATGCATCGTTCTAGCTTCATTAAATTTAAATGTAATTAAGGAAGTGAATGCCTCAGATAAATATGTGAGGAGTGTTTTTTGTAATAGTGATATTTTCAGCGAAATTATATGTCCAACAACAAAATATCGATACAGTTAACCAAGAAAGGAATCTACCCCTTTTGAACCTGTGTATACAACATATTTTTGGAATTCTGTACCAATAATTTTTTGAATAAAAATACTGCTATGATCCCAGAACCAGAACATAATATTCCGATTAGCGGGCTCGAAGTATCACTCAAATTGAAGGGGCAAATTGCCCGGAGCGATATCTTTCATTAACTTTTCCGATACATATTTTACGAAAAATACTTCTCAACTTTACGTACCTACTCTTTTAAATCTGAATTTTAACATCGGCATTTGTGAGAATTGTGAGTACAAAGTTTTCAGTAATCTCAACTTGGGTGGTTTTAATAAATATTAAAGAATGTATATAGCTTACTTATCATTCGTATAACATATAATAACGTTCATCAGGGTCCTAATTAAACAAGAGGAATTTCAATTCTTCATCAGCAGACACTTCCTTAAATTCGTAGCTTGAGAGTTGTAACAAATATGGCAGATTTATTTACATAATGACAAACCAAGAAAACCGGTTAGTAGTAATAAAATAGAAAATGATGAATAAAGTAGGAATGTTTAAAAGGTAATTACCACCATAATCTTAGGCCACCGTAAGGGACCAACTGTCATTGATTATTATCGCATTTTTATAGCCGTCTTCTGTAGCCATATGGTGACACTTTTGAAGACAAAAACTCGTTTATTTAGGTATAATAAGTGTTTTTTATTCAAGGTATATTGTTTGAACTGTTGAAGCGAAATTTAAAAACATGTATTTAGGTTCCTACTTAATTATTAGTAAGGCTGTAAATTGTAATTATATTATAAATGGACAATTTTAACTGAATTGTTGATGTAAGGTTAAAAAAGCATTAATTTATTTATTTTTCTCAAAAATGGCCCGCAAAGTGAACATAACTCGCTACATATTGGAAGGTAAAGTGTATATTTTAAGGCCTGATCAAATTAAAAAAAAAAGAAAACATTGCAGGCCGCCTGGAATGTTACATATGAATTCCGTTATTTGTCGAGTACCAAACTTTTTAAAAAGTAGAAACTGGCATACAAAAGACGGCACAGGTCATATTTAGCCAAATCAAGTCATATTTTTCCGTTGCAAACGCGACATTTTTGTATGTGTCATAAAAAGATTGCGTTTTTCGGTGGAAAAATACACTTGCGATTCTGTTTAAAAAAAAATTATGACGTTTAATTTTATTTAATTAGCAGTATCCTCAATTTGTATTTAATAATAACGCTTGATTTCAATTTAGTCTTTTTTATTCTCCCATTTTTGAGAAAAGCACTATATTAGCCTCAGCCGGAATGGCAATTGCAGGCTTCGTATTATAATTAAACGGACTCGCAAGCTCGTCCGTTTAAACAAAATACTCAGCCTGCAATCGCCTTCTTCCCGGCCACGGCAATAATGTACTATATTCGTATGACATGGGTAGAGTTCTTTACAAACTTATATTAAGACCATCGTGGGTTAGAACTGTATGTTGCTGCGAGGCTATTAGAATAAGCAGTGCAGCAGCTAGAAGTTGATTACTCTTCATAATCTGGTGGTGCTTAAGCATTAATGATAAGTGATTTTAGTAAAGAGGTAACTTTGGCCTCCAGAGTTGTGGCAACAGCCATCATATAATTTATTTTATAAACTTCGGCAAATTAATGTTTCCTGTTTAGTGTTAGTAACACAAGGGTGACCTTCCGTCTAGACTTTACATCAGATTATATAGTGGATTATATTAACATAATTAAATCAACGTCACGTGCCAAAAGGCTAATTAATAGGCTTGCCCTTAATCTACCTAAGTAAAGATAAAGGATGTCCTAGATGAGACGAGGTGCGGAATGAAGAATGAAGATTTCGTCCCTCCGCTAGCGATCAATCAATTTACCGAAAGTGACGGCAAAGAGCTCGTTTATATCAATTGTACGCCTTATCAGTGTATCTGTAAGGGTGTTTTCGAATAAATAAATCACATTAATTCCGGTAATTCATCAAAACTCAGTTCAAGTCAACTCGTAGACGTCACGACTCACGGCTTTGCTCTTGTTTGATAATGAATTTGTTGTGAGATCGAAGTTTGGATTCAAACTCAAACTCAAATCATTCAACATGGATGTTTCATTTTGTAATTTAATGAAGGAAGTTTTGTTGGGTAGTTCAGTTTCACAACAAATATATTTAATCAACGCATGGACTTGATTTAACAATGTACAATTTTGATGTCATAATTCTCATTTGATCAGGCAATCTACGGTAGCCTAATTACCGTTAGCTTTTGGGTGAAGGAAAACATCGTGAGGAAACCGGTCTAATTCCAATAAGGTCTAGTTTTCCCTCTGGGTTGGAAGGTCAGATGGCAGTCGCTTTCGTAAAACTAGTGCCTATGCCAAATCTTGGGATTCGGTGTCAAAGCGGACCCCGGGCTCCTTTAGGGGCACAACCGGGAATAATAACGCTAGGAGGATGAATATATTATCAGGCAGAGTTGTACTGGTATAATCAAACGTCATCGCAACTTTCCAAGATTTCGAAATCTGATCCCGAAGCTGTGTGTAATACTAATTAGGAGCAATTTATTCTTCTTCGTGTCGGCTACCCGACAAAAAGAGGAGCGACAACAACAGACGGTATACAAGTTGTCACAATGTGATAAATCCGCATATGGCGTGACAAAAAACGATGAATCACTAATTACTACAAAACAACTGGTTTTATTCCGTTTCGTTTAACAACGCGGTTTGTGTTTATCAGTCGCCAAAGTCAGTGCTCCTATAATATTGTATCTTGCTGTAGCACATTTATTTAAAATGCGGGAAGTACAGACTTAACATTGAGGGATAGATGAAAAAAAAAAAACAGAACATAAACTCAGGCAATTATGTTACTTAAGACAGTTGTCCGTTGTAGTGCTTGGAAACAACCTATTCAGTTCTTACTAATCATATAGCAAGGCATTGTCATTACCATAATAATTACCAACCTACTTCAAATCATATTGCATAACAGCCTCCTTAAAAAATCAAAGTCGATGCCTATTTAGACTAAATTTGGGTCATTACCCTTCTGCTTTTTTAACCTCGAAACGTATGTTTTATCAGACAACATTACTTTCCAATTTGCTGAAACCGCACCCCAAGCACACCTTCACATTTCAACAGCGTATTCCAATTAAATGTTAATTAACTATTCGTAATACAAAGAAAGGTAATGAAAACTTCGGTTAACATTGTTAAAGGATCAGTAGAACTTGCGAACCGCTCGCCACGCGGCGAACTTAAAATATACATGAAAATGTGGAACGTCTCTGCCAATAAGGGTGTTTTGAAACTTCAGGCTGGTGGAGTAGATAACTTAACTATCGGTTAGTTAAATAGATGATTATTCGTCAAGTGCCATTAAAAATGCAAAAAAAATATTTGCTTGGTATCACACATACAACACATAATGGTTATTTAAAAAGGACTACAATTAAAACCATGAAGCAGCGCGCTCGTAGGTACTTAGTTAAATGGCAGACTCGTAACCAATTGAAAGGAATGGGTCGCTTCCTTGTGGCTTGGAAGATCTCCCAACATAATTTTTAATTAAGTAAAACTTCTGATAGAACTTGATGGAATCCACCAGATGCTCTCAATCATCCTGACGTTTTCCTATGTTACCGGCCCTTAGTTAGCAGCGATACGGCTACGAAAGTATGTCGGCGTGTTCCTCCGAACGTAGAATGAATTAATCCAATGAGTGCCGACTTTGCACTAACGAGGTTCGTCGTTTGTGCCGCCATTGGGATACTAAGACAGGGAACATTACGCAAAACTCTGCGTAGCTGGCGACACTAGCAGAATTGATATTGTATATCGTTCCCACTTGCAGTACTGTCTATGCATGCATCCTTGTCACTCATTTGACAATCAATTGTGCATGTGTGTGTGAATCCCTATCTTCTTTTATTGGTTTATGGTTTGTTAGTGCTGCACTCTGGCGGCAGAACATTGCAGTATTCATCCCTATTGTGACGGCATCATTTAAAATGCGAACATAAAAATTAGAAAATTAGGTACTGATTTTGAATGTGATTTGAGACACACCAATTTGGTTTCAATATGTTTCATACCTACGCTTATTCTGGCAAGTTAGTTCTTCAAAGCCATATTGATATCAATATAAAGCAATATTCAGGTTGATTCGAGACATATCAATGATTTGTCTCGAATAAACCTGAATATTGCTTTATACTGGCCTGATATTTCTTATGTAACTCGATGGAATACACAAGACGCGATCAGTGGAATGCACAAGATCCTGACGATCTGCTATGCTACTGGCTCTTAGCAGCGATACGGCTACGAAAGTATGTCGCCGTGTTCCCCCAACGTAGAACTAATTAATCCAATGAGCGCCGTCTTTGCACTAACGAGGTTCGTCGTTTGTGCCGCCATTGAGATACTAAGAAATTATGTCGGTATCGATTAAAATGCGAACTAAAAAACTAGAAAATTACCGATTTTAAATGTGTCTTCAGACACACTTATTTCGTTTCAATATGTTGGACGCCCTCATTCTGTCAAGTTAGCTCTGCGCGCGTGCACGGTTCGGAGTTAATCAAAACCATATTGATATGTCTCGAATCAACCTGAATATTGCTTTATATTGACCTGATGTTTCTTATGTAACTCGATAGAATACACAAGACGCGATCAGTGGAATGCACCAGATCCTGACGGTCTGCTATGCCGGCCCTTAGCAGCGACACGGCTACGAACGTAGAACTAATTAATCCAATGAGCGCCGTCTTTGCACTAACGAGATTCGTCGTTTGTGCCGCCATTGAGATACTAAGGAATTGTGTCGGTATCGAATAAAATGCGAACTTAAAAACTAGAAACTTACCGATTTTAAATGTGTCTCTCAGATACACTTATTTGGTTTCAATATGTTTCACGCACTCATTGTGTCAAGTTTGCTCTGCGCGCGTGCAAGTGTGCGGAGTTCATGAAAACCATATTGATTTGTCTCGAATCGACCTGAATATTGCTTTATATTGACCTGATATTTAATATGTAACTCGATGGAATACACAAGACGCGATAAGTGGAATGCACCAGATCCTGACGATCTGCTATGCTACCGGCTCTTAGCAGCGATACGGCTACGAAAGTATGTTCGGCGTGTTCCCCCGAACGTAGAAGTAGAACTAATTAATCCAATGAGCGCCGTCTTAGCACTAACGAGGTTCGTCGTTTATGCCCCCAGTGTGATACTAGGAATTGTGTTGGCATCGAATATACGGGAACTTTCAAACTTTTGAAAATCACCCTTTTATAAGCCTTTGTAAACGTTCTTAATTAAAATCTACCTACTTAGAAAATTCTCATCAATTTTAAACTGGGACAAGCTACGCCTAATTTGAAAATCAGGTCAACTATGGAAATGGTACTAGCAATATATTTCATACGATTGATACTAATATTAGCATAAAGAGAAAAGTCTGTTAGGTAATTTTGTGAGGGTGTGTATGACGGGGGTAATCTCCAGAATTCGTAATCTTATTAAAAAAACCAGGATATAGGTTGGACCTTCGGGATGGACAAAGGCTATTTTACCTCGCAACTTCGATTATGTACTTTGTAATACGTGGACGGAGCCGCAGGGGCAGCTAGTGTAATTTAGTATTCCTGAATAATAATGAGCCGAATTTGTAACGATGAATTAAGAAATATTTTCAGTTTATAATTCACGATCATGTTTCTCTTAACTGGCAGTTTTCTCTGAACCGTTGAAATAGATCGTGGGTAGCCATTCTGCATGTTTTTGTTTTATATGAACAGTCAAGGAATTTGATTCGCGTACCGTTTCGCTGATTTATTGCTTGGAAGTAGCGATGCGCAGCTTGTGATTTTCAAAAGTCAAAGTTTTATTTAAATTTCACTTAAGTTGCTTTAAATTTCTGATATGTTTCTAAGCTATCAGTCACAATAGTCATTCTTATTAATACTTGTTTGTAATTTGCTTACTGGCACAGAACTTCTGATTTTTTTAAAGACAACTCATTACTTGTCGTTAGACCAATCAAAGTAGTCATGACGGTAACATTTCGGAAACTTATATGAAATTTAAGAAGTAACATTTCTTTCAGAAACATTACACAGGTTTCTACGGCTGAAATGTTTTACAGTTTAGGAAAATTATGAAATGTTTCAGAAATTCCCCATCACTACTTGAAAGATGGACATATCTTAAGGTGTATATTCGCTTCAGCAAGCGAAAGTGTTTTGCATAATTAAAATGACGCATGTGCGGGTGAAACTAGTAGTAACCTCACTAGAGGCATTTCACGTTTTCGATCTGTCTTCTCTGAATAAAAACCAATTTGTAGTTTCGTATATTATGTAGAAAAAATAATTCTTCGGCGACGTCAAATTGGTGACATACTCGTAGCTGCATACAATGATGTAATATAAAATATAAAGTAAAGTAAAGTTAAGTATTTATTGATTGTAAACTGTGTACATACAGGTGTTAAAATATATATAAAAGTAACAACAGTTGCTCATTCCGAGTGTACAATATTCACCGTTAAAATTAAAGTTTAAAAATAATGTGCACTGACTGGATATATACCTATTCTAATTTATGCGCTGCTGATACTCAAAATATTCATTTAAACTGTAAAATACATTGTCCATAAGAAATTTTTCAACGTAGATTTGAATTTATTACCATCTAACATCTTAATACTATTAGGTAAGACATTAAATACACGTATCGCAGTAATGAACGCGCTTTTAAAGTATAGGAAATAACTGGTCTTAGGTAGCGACAAGTTGTACTTATATTTCTCACGAAGATTTTCTTTTTGTGAAGACTTACTTACAAAGTAGTCCATATTATTCTTAACAAAGACGCATAATTCGAGAATGTATATTCCTGTAATAGTAAGTAATCGTTTTTCTTTAAATACATTCCGAAGTGATTGTTCAGCACTCATACGGTATACTATTCGCAAGCACCTTTTTTGCAGAATAAATGTACTCTGCACATCAACGGAGTTCCCCCAAAAAATGATCCCGTAATTTAATAGAGAAAACACGTTCCCAAAGTACGAGTTTCTGACAACGCTTTCCGAGCAGGTTCCCGATAAAATGGCTAGGGCATAACACTGACTTGATAGCTTTCTATTGATTTGAGCAATATGTTCCTTCCAATTCAAGAAAGTGTCAATAGTAACACCTAAAAACCTTATATTATCTACTTCTTGAATTGTTGTTCCTGCTTCCGTTACATTTAACTTAATAGGAGTACTTTTATAGTTCCTGAACTGGATGTATTTTGTTTTATCTAAATTTACTCTAAGATTTATCGTTTCAAGCCAATTTACCACTTTTTTAAGTGTTGTGTTCATGTTTTGCTCCATTAAAGATATATTGGATTTGTCTCCTGAAAAAAGTATAGTGGCATCGTCCGCAAACATCACGCACAACGTACCAACAATCTTAGGAAGTTCATTAATATAAACTAAAAATAAAAGGCGTCCTAGGACGCTGCCCTGAGGTACCCCTATATTGGTTACTTCAAAAGGTGACAGAGTATTGTCTACTGTTTTAAGTTCTTTATTGTAATTTACGATCACCGTAGCTTGCTGTCTGTTGTTCAGGTAAGATTCAAACAATTTATGAACATGTCCTCTAATTCCAATATTGTCTAGTTGTTTCAAAAGTACGTCGTGCTTAACGCAGTCAAAGGCTTTCGACATGTCTAGCAGCGGAGATACACAAAGCTGTTTATCGTTGACTTTATCCCATATGTCTTTAAACATTTTGAAAATAGCCAAAGAAGTTGATTTCTGTTTCTGGAAGCCAAATTGGTTGGGACTCAGGATTTTTTTGAACTTAAAAAATTGTTTAATCGGAAATAAAGTACTTTTTCTAATATGTTTGAAAAACTAGGCAAAAGTGCTATACGTAGATATAATGTTATAAGCGGTCCAAAAGTGGTACACTAAATTTTGGTCAAGTCACACAGCTTGCCATAGTTTTGCGTCGTTAATGGAAACGAACGCTGTCAGAATTTGGTGGCCATTTTTAAACACGGAGTTTCGTATAGACAACATATATATTATCTACCTATTTTTGTATTACATCATTAACTGCATAGGTGAAATTTTAATGACAAACTAAAATTCGTGTAAAATTTGAAAATGCATCGAGTAAATCATGCAGACCGAAGAAGCCAAATAATTACAAAGCATGAGCAGGGACGCGGCAATCACGACAAAGCTCGGTCATTAAATATATCCCGAACAACTGTAATACTATGGATCGTTGCTTTCGATGCGAAGAAGAAGAAGACCGCCGCCGTTTTAACCACGCTTCAAAATTATTGAGATTCGGCAACGTTATGAAGAACATCCTTTCACGCTAACTAGATATTTTGCTGATAGGTTTGACGTTTACTTACGCACAGTTCGAAATTATCTTCACGGTATCGGTATTCACCACAGGCGACACGCGAAAAAAGTAGCATTGACTGAAGCAAACAAAACTTCAATAGCTAAATAATTTTGCACGCAGATACCAGAATTTTGACTGGAGCACTGTGATATTCACAGATGAAAAAACATTTCGTTCTTCCCAAGACGGAAGTTTGAGTTTATGAAGATATGACAGGACGCGGTATGCAGAAGAACATGTTGTCCCGAACCGAGCGTCTGGTGTAAGTGTAAATATGTGGGGGTTCATATCTTCTGCGGGGGTCGGCGAGCTTGCCCAGTTGCCTTCGCGAGCTAATGCTATAGATTATGTAGAGACAACGGATACAATCATGGTTTCTACTGTGCGATGCGTTTATCGTTATCCACAGAAAGAAGTTGCGAATATTCACTGCGTTCACGATAATTGTCCAACTCAAAAGGCAAAAGTCACCAAAAATTGGTTTCGCCAACATCCCGACATAATTGAAATTCCTTGGCCCAGTAAATCTTCCAATTCCGAGAGAAAAAAGGGCATCATGGTGCAAATTTGGGAAAATGGACAACAAAGAACGAAACAAGCCTTGGAGGAATAATGTCACGAAGTATGGGAATCGTTGCGTCATTCAGACATTTGTAGTCAGCCCCGACTCCAAGCTGTGTCCGAAAGAACTGGTACTGGTAAGATATTAAAAAGTATTATGAATAAATTTCTGATTTTTACTGTGTTGGAGTTTGTCTTATTGGCCATTAAATATTTTTGAAGTTGTTGTCAAACGCCAATAGGGAACATTACGCAAAACTCTTCGTAGGTGGCGACACTAGCAGCGTTGACATTGTATCTCATTCCTGCGGTATTGTCTATGAAAGCATCCTTGTCACTCATTTGACAATCAAGTGGTAGTGCTGCCTCTGGCGGCAGAACATTGCAGTAATGTTCCCTATTGATGACGGGAAAGTTCGGAGGCTAGTCCGAAGTTGTTGACTTCCCTTTACAACTGACTTGATACGAACGTGCGAGTTTTTTTACATTGGATTGTCAAGTTTTTGACAATTGTCAATAAAGTTCATTTTTGACTAGACAAATCAAGATTTCTCAGTTGTAAAGTATAACCACAGTCTAACTACATACAGTCTGCAAGCTCAGGGCCACGCGGGTTTACGAGAGGGGAGGAACGCGGGGAAGCGGGAGACGAGGAAATTTAGCGCAAACTCATTGAGTTTGCGCTAACTATTCTGAAGGGGTGTCAAGTTTGACTTTTTATAAAACCGACTTTAAATATCGGTAAGGTGTTTTTTTTATGATGTCACTTAAATTGTGTTCCAAATTGATATCTGAGGGCCCGAGGTCTTTTAATATAAGTCGAACGTCGAATCGAAGTTCTTTAAATACAGTCTCATTTCGTTCAAATTGAATTGCCGCCATCTTGAAATTCTTGAAATACTGTCCGATTTGGTTCAAAATCGATATCTGAGGGTCCGCGGGGCCTCTTAATATGAATCCGAGCTTGGATTGTAAAAAATGGCCGCCATCTTGAAATTCTTGAAAAACAGTCCGATTTGGTTCAAAATCGATATCTGTGGGTCCGCGGGGCCTCTTAATATGAATCTGAGCTTGGATTGTAAAAACGTGGCCGCCATCTTGAAATTCTTGAAAAACAGTCCGATTTGGTTCAAAATCGATATCTAAGAGTCCGCGGGGCCTCTTAATATGAATCCGAGCTTGGATCGTAAAAAAGTTGCCGCCATCTTGAAATTCTTGAAAAACAGTCCGATTTGGTTCAAAATCGATATCTGAGGCTCCGCGAGGCCTCTTAATATGAATCTGAGCTTGGATCGTAAAAAAATTGCCGCCATCTTGAAATTCTTGAAAAACAGTCCGATTTGGTTCAAAATCGATATCTGAGAGTCCGCGGGGCCTCTTAATATGAATCCGAGCTTGGATCGTAAAAAAGTTGCCGCCATCTTGAAATTCTTGAAAAACAGTCCAATTTGGCTCAAAATCGATATCTGAGGGTTGGCGAGGCCTCTTTATATGAATCTGAGCGTGGATCGTAAAAAAGTTGCCGCCATCTTGAAATTCTTGAAAAACAGTCCGATTTGGTTTAAAATTGATATCAGAGGGTCCGCGGGGCCTCTTAATATGAATCCGAGCTTGGATTGTAGAAAAATGGCCGCCATCTTGAAATTCTTGAAAAACAGTCCCATTTGGTTCAAAATCGATATCTGAGGGTCCGACGGGCCCTAGTGCGATAAAACTTGAAATTTTAAATTTGATTTTTCCCCGATCGATGCGATAGACCTAGATCGATTTATCGCCCTCGTAAGCCTCTATGTACCAAGTCTCATAGAAATCGTTACACCCGTTTTCGATAACGCGATTACACATAAGTATATGTACATACCATCATCATCATATCAGCCGAAAGACGTCCACTGCTGGACATAGGCCTCCCCCAAAGAGCGCAACAATGACCGCTCCTGCGCCACCCGCATCCAGCGGACTCCCGCGACCTTTATGTCTGATATGATGATGATGGTATGTACAATATGCTTAGGTGTAATCGCGTTCTCGAAAACGGGTGTAACGATTTCTATAAGACTTGGTATATAGAGGCTTACGAGGGCGATAAATCCATCTAGGTCTACTATCGGGGAAAAATCAAATTTAAAATTTCAAGTTTTATCGCACTCGGGCCCGTCGAACCCTCAGATATCGATTTTGAACCAAATCGGACTGTATTTAAAGAAATTCAAGATGGTGGCCACTTTTTTACGATCCAAGCTCGGATTCATATTAATAAGCCCCGCAGACGCTCAGATATCGATGTTGAACCAAATCGGACTGTTTTTCAAGAATTTCAAGATGGCGGCAACTTTTTTACAATCCAAGCTCGGATTTATATTAAGAGGCCCCGCGGACCCTCAGATATATTATCGATTTTGAACCAAATCGGACTGTTTTTCATGAATTTCAAGATGGCGGCCACTTTTTGAAAATCAAATATTGCATTCATATTAAAAAGCCCCTCGGAACCAATAACGATGTTGAAAACGAAAAAAAATGGCCGCCTTTTCTAAACGTATATATTTCTATTTAAAGATCTGAGTACCTACTTTTGATGTGATTGAAAATGAATCATGTAATTATAAATAAATTAATATCTCTCCAAACATATTTTTGACAACCCTGACTCTTGAGCGGTTACGCTAAGCGCGTGCGTAAATTCGTAGATGAATGAAGCTTGCCTACTGGTTGTAGTTATTTATACTGTGGTATAACTATAAGCAAACGTTACCTAGGGTAACGGCTAATATTTTCAAGTCACCCATAGCAACAGCCAATAACGTTCGGCATGGTCAACCGTTCATCCGTTGCTGGTAGTTAACAGCTAGTCGGACTAAAGCCGCGTCCGCTGCGCCATGTTTTCGTGGTTTTTAAACGTCAAATATGTTTTGCCAATCAAAACAATACCCTATTTGTTTGCCGAAACTGACGGATAACATGTTAGATGTTTGCAAACACCGAAAACATGGCGCAGCGGACGCGGCTTTTGTCGGCTATGTTCGATTGTGGTAAGAAAGAAATGCTACTACTGTCTTTGTCATATGCCATGCAAAATTTTCGAACCATGTCAAACGGTGACATGAGTTTGGAAAAGCTCGGTAAAAAAACATGTCATACTGCGGCATAAACGTCATATTAGCGTTGCAACGAAATGAGGAGATGTTTACAAATAACAACATAACTACATTGGAGTTGATTTTACAGGAAGCGAAAAAAACGTAATTTCTCCTAAAATATTATTTCTTTAAGGTGGTTCGATTGCCATACAAAACGTTATTTGACATTCGCAGGCTAACGGCGTGATATATTAAGAAACTTATGTAACAAACTTTCATAAATTGGCTTCCCATTTGCGCCAAATTCCCCCTTTCCTAGAATAAACTTGTATAAACTAGATTAATTTGAGAAATTGGTTTGGGACGTGATATTTTGGGAAAACAATTTTTCTCAAATTAATCTAGTTTATACAAGTGTATTCTAGGAAAGGGGGAATTTGGCGCAAATGGGAAGCCATTTGATGAAAGTTTGTTACATAAGTTTCTTAAAATATCACGCCGTTAGCCTGCGAATGTCAAATAACGCTTTGTATGGCAATCAAACCACCTTAAACAATACCTTCCATTTTCTATGCAGGCGTATGGCCATAGAGTTAGACTTGCATCTTGGATCCTATTAATAATCGGCTAACTCTTCAAAAATATGTAAAACTTCGTCACTTATGCTGTTTTTGTAAAATTATTGGCAGTTACGTTATTTTTGTGCAAAAATCATTGATATTCCTATAGTAAAAATAATTATTGAATTTACGAAAACTGATTAATACCAAATGTATTGCATTTAAATTAAATACATAAATGTATAAGAGAATCTAGTTATTATTGTACTATAAGTTTCGTAGAGCTGAGTAATTCCATTTTAAAGATAGACTGGTAATTTTGGGCAAAAGGGTTCCTAATTAAACAATGTATATTGCACAATTGTAGCGTCTTCACAGACGGACATAATCATAGCAATAACTACATTTCGTAAAATATATCAGTTATGTTTCTCCTCTCAAATATAACCCCGTAGTATTATCGATTATCAACAGCAATGTAGACTTAAGATGATACGCGAATCAAATTCCTTAACCGTACAATAAACGCACTGCCATTTACGCTGCAGCAGAATTCAGAGAATAGATGAAAAAACCTACCGAGTTCCAACTCAAATTACTTTCCATAAATACCTAACTGTTCTCTATAGCGCTGAAGTATCTCGATTAGTACGAGAAAAACTGCACGTCAGGACAACAAACGTCCAACCAAATTGTTTGAATAAAACTCGGTTCCGCCGTAGCACGGAGCTAAATCGTTGCAAATGAAAAGATTCGTTTCGTTCTCGGCTGCCGTGATATTTGCCCGTAAATAATAGACATCGTTAGTCGTACGGCCAGTTTGGGGCGTTACTTCTCAAGTCATTGAGTCAATCGTTTATTACTGGCTTGTTGTGCAAACTTTTACGCCGAATATGAGAATCGGGAGGTGTAGAGTAGTGTAGTTAGTGGTTTTTGTTCCTGCAGGTCGGTTACGTAACTTTTTGTATGGGGAAATGACAGTTGAATTTTCCTAACGGTCGTTCGTTTGAAAAGTTACCTCCAGAGGGTCGCTATGCAGAGAGTGAGTGGCGCGTTCGTCTATTGCTATCGATTTATCTTAATAGACATTCTAAAAATATGATTATATAACTTATTTATATTTATTTTATTTATTTATTTTTATAATCTAACAGTTTACAGTCAAGCTACACGTGTTAAAAGGATAAGTACAACATAACAGTATAATATTTATTAGGTAATATTGATACCATTATTCAATGAATAAGCATTTTTAGATACACTACTCTATGATGTATGGGTCATACAGAAATTTAGGTTCGAGACTCTTCTGTTGACTTTGCCAAAGATTTTTGGACGGACTCTTAATCCGCATAAACGGCGTTTCCTCTTATATGATTACATGCAATCAAATCAAAAACGACTTTTGTTGCGGCGTTGGATATACATACGTGACTCTGCAGACTCCGTGTCCACTCAGGTGAAGTTGAAAACTAGTTTTCCACCATCGCTATATTAAAAAAATAGAAGTGCAATTACAGCAGTCCAGAGGGGTTTTCAGTATCACGTGACGTTTCGATATAAAAATGACAATTAGATCTACCTAACGTAACTACGCAATGCGTTACGTGATCGACCTGCTGGTACAATTAATATACTCTGGCCATCGTATGTGACTGGCCAAATATATGAGCTGCATCGAGCTCGGTGTGTAATTGGAACGGATGCGCATACAAATCGTCATTGGTTAGGAGATAAATGTTACCGACGTATGAGGCAACTTTATGTAAATGTTCTTTTGACCTATGTTTGTATGGAGCAAAAATAACAGTTTTATACAGACGTCCATTCTGTTAACGCTGTTAGATAATACTAATATCTTGCACGTTACAGGTGTCGAGGTTCAAGTTTAATCCCAACAAAAACCAGTACCTAGGTACCTAACAAAAATGTCTCAAAAACGTTCAGATTGCTATTTATCGAGGTCCTCTATCACCTTGACCCACTTTTGATCCACTAGAAGACATGCTGTATGAGCTGGTTCAATAATAATACATTCAATATACGTTCATATACAAACAATAGAAAGTTTTATCTACGTACGTAGCTAAATGCCTGTCTAGAGTTTCAACTATAGCTGAAATTGAACTCACAACTTCCGACTCCCTAGATGCAACGGTGTTAGCTTAAATGCTAAATTATTTTCATCCTATAATAGAATATACTATACCAGCATAATAAGCTTATTAAAGTGTATCCCGACCACGGAAAACTAACTGGCAAAAAAAATATATAAAAAATGTAGCCTATGTAACTTGGAGCATAATTTCGAATACCTCATTCATCAAAATCGGTTCGGTATCTTAAACGCTACGGTGGAACACAAGTAATTACAAACATATACAGCTAAAAACATATCCCTTTCTTTTGGCTCTGTCGTAGTCGGCCAAAAAGGGTTCTCCATTGCATCCCTGTTCGTATTTAGAAGAGTCATTTCGGACGTCTGGCTCATTAGTCGAGGTAACTGGTGCAAAATTTTCCCAAAGTCATTTTCCTGGGCAGTTGCTTAGAAAAGATTTCTCCGAGGTTGCCAATTGTATTGATAACGAGCGATATTTTATCAATCGGGTTGATTCGGAACGCGTTGAGTTCTGTGGATGCGGTAATTAATGATGCATTGTTATTAAACAGACTTGGCTGGAGTAATGTAGTGGAATTGCTACAAAACTCAGCTTTACAATCATTTGGTTGTTTGCAAATGTGTGGCTGTGTGGTGTGCATTAAATCATCCCCATATCGATCAAGTTGGTTTAACGGGTATGTTTCGGATCACAACCCATACTTAACACTTTTGGGCTATTTGGAGTACTTGTTCTTCTTCTTTAAAAGAAATGGCTTCCATCTATGTTAAGATGATTTCGCCAATGTCAAGTTTGCTTATAAAGTGACGTTGTACACGTACAGTCAACCAATTTAATTCCTAGGCCATCATAGAACCTTGCCGTTGTAAATGCTATGTCAATACGGGTTACTAGGATTATTGCGTCGCTATGTAGCAGTTAAAATGACAGGGTTCTACGGTGGCCTAGGAATCAAATTGGTTGACCGTACGGTAGTTTGATCAGTCGTCAATAATGCAATCAGTGACAGAAGCTCCGCTTAAGAAGCAAGGCATCCACCGCTGACCGCATCCCCGACGAAAGCCGGAGTTGGTAAGTCACCGGCATCAATATATGATGAATCAAAGGCCGCAAAAATATCTGACACGCTCTTACGGCTCTAGGAATAGAGTTGTCATCAGATATTTTTGCGGCCTTTGTTCCATCATATATTAATGCCGGTGACTGTACTTGTTAAAACAATAACTTTTATTTGTAGGTTTTTGTTAAACTTCTGAGTTTAAATTTTCTTTGTTTCGGGTTTTAGTGCGTTCAAACATGGCACCTAAAACCACTTATATTTATTACACATAGGTACTTAATATTAACGCTGGGGGTTAATTTGATAAAACTGGTTATTCTCCTAAATTATAATTTTTATTTCGGCTTAATTTTGGGCAGTCTAAATATTAGGATTGAATTGATGAAATCTGCCTTATTTCCATTAATACTACTTTTTTAGGGTTCCGAACCAAAAAGGTAAAAAAGGAACCCTTATGGTGCGAATCTGTCCGTCTGTCCGTCTGTCCGTCCGTCTGTCACAACGTTAAATATTTCAGGAACTACTTAAGCTATCAATTTGAAATTTGGAACAACTGTTATAAGGGTTAAGACACGTGTATGGAAAATTAAAAAAATAAATAATTTATCATGTAAGTGTTTTGGTGTTAATATGCTGTAAACTTACATTGTATTTAAATGAATAAAATGAAAATGAAATAAACATTTTTATTTTCTGCTTTAATGACGAATATGAGGGGGGTTAAAAAATCAAAGTCTTGTAAATAGATCAAATGGGGTATCATATGAAAGGGCTTGAATTGCACTTTCTAAAACTGTTTTTTTTTTTCTACCGTGCTTAAATTTTGATTTATTAAGGAAAATGTAGAAAAAAATACCATTCCCCCCCTCATTTCCGAAGTTTACGAAGCGAAAATTCTGAAATAATGATGATTAAGAGTAAGATAAGTAATACAGGAAAAATAAAACGATATCTCTATCTAGCTTATTTTTTTTTTATTAATCATATCAAAAATAATTTCTTAATTAAATTTGTAATTTAGTTACTTTTGTATGAAATGTTCCTATCAGATTATCGTTAAAGTGCCTTCTTTCAAGTAAAAAATAAATAATCGAAATCGCTACGCGTGAATGAAAAGCTATCGATGGATTTAAACAAACATACTATGTTGTAAGTTGTTAGTACCAAAATGCAGAAGGCGCTTTGCAACGGTAACTTCTACTATGAGCTGTTTAAGATTGTTCAAGAATGAATTAGGTCCTGACATGACGGGTATGGTGTATGAAAGTTTGTACGGAACCCTCGGTGCGCGAGTCAGACTCGTACTTGACCGGTTTTTTCTAAATCTAAGTAATTAATTAGTTTACTTACCAAATTGTATCACTAAATATAATTTAATGTACAGTGTACTTACATCCTCTGTTAAAATTGATAGTGTAACAATAGCTGGATTAGAAGGTAACGGATTTAATCCAGGAAGAAGCAACATTGAACCGACATTCTCACGGACACCATAATATTTGCCAGGCACGTTAGCCTCGCATGATACTAAAATGGAAAACACTCGCGAATACGAGCGGAAGAACAACATTTAGTTAGTACAAAGTAAATATACTTAACTAAAATACTTCTAATGCTCGGGGCGTTCCTTTACAGAAATTATTTATCTTATCGATGTTTCATTTCATTATACCAGATTAAATACGTAAGTGGTCCAATAACTCTTGTTATATTTTAGCATTTTAACCAATAATAATTTATAAAAACAAAATTCCTACGCGAACCGATGATAAAACAAAAGATACATCGAAGTATGTACCAAAGTTTCACAGCGACTCTAGAATACTCGTTGACTCCCATAAAGACAGGACTCCAATTAGTCCTTGCACAGCATTTAATTGGAAAGTTAAATATTTTTACTGAATATATGTTATATACCGGTACTGAAATATTATCGTAATACTTACAATTATTAGTCGAGGATCTATTTTACCAAGAAGTTTTGAGAAGATTTACTACTCAGACTGTGAAAAGCCAAATGATCAAGCAACTTCAACTACTTGAACTAAAAGTTCGGTCTTCCTCACTCCACGTCGCTCCCACGTCCGTGTAAACAGTGTTAAGTGTTTCCCTATTTCCTCTTGACATTAGTCGACAATCCGGTACGGAATCTGGTAGTTATTCCGGTAGATAAAATGCTTTATCGATTCTTGGAGGCATTTTATCGGTGACACTTGTTATTCAAAGGGGTACCCGATATAAACAATTAAAAGATACTCGCTTAATGCATATATGAATATTATGATTTAAGGCAGTAATAGATTGATTCGACCGAAATTCATAGGGTTAGTCACACCCACATACAAGTCAGTTTCCTAAAAATACACAAATATTAAAATCACGCCAATTTTACAACAGCATCTAATTTTGTGCTTTCAGTAAATATTGTCAGGTTTTTGTACAAATCTCTTTCGATAACCCTGACAGCCTCAGTAACATGAAACATTTTTTGCACCTGTGCCTCGCCAATATAGAAACATAGCTTAGGTGCTGAAAAAGTTAAAAGCAGCCTAATAAGTTTATCGTAAATGACTGGAAGGATACGTCCGAAGCATGGCGTTAAGTAATAAAACGAATAAAACTTACGAATACGCTGTAAATCCAAGAGTTTCCCGAAAATCAAAGTATTTCCTAAATAGATTTAGAAACTTAATGCTACTTTACTCACTTTATTTTCTTATGCCGTTGACATAACCGTGTGTTAGACAGAATGTTTAATTTATTTAGACAGAGTCCCGTTGCGCCAGCCTCGCGGAACCTAATTACGGCAGTAATAAATATTCACTAGCGATAAACTTGGAGGATAATTTATGGACGTGTAAGCGTTTAATTTCAACACGATTTAGATTTTGGGTGCTGAAGACGCTGAAGTTACCTTCAAATGGAATTCAGTTTTGACTTTTCAATTAGTGCTTCTAGAAGTGTTATTGGCATCTATTTAAGACACACCGACAACTGTAGGAGCAGACGAGTTCTGTAGGCGAGACCGCGTTTGGGCAAGCGTAGCGCGTAGGACGTCCTGCAACTCGTTGGAGTAGCTGCATCCAATCAAAAAAAGGTGAAATGCCCAGAGTTGAATATTATGGCGCAACATGATGGAGACTGTCTAAAAATGCCTAAGTTCTAGAAACATCTTCAACAACCGTCTAAAGGCATTCTTGATAAAGAAGAACTACTACTCGTTAAATGAATTCCTTGATGACAAAGATGAATAAATAAATAAATTTTGTACAATGAATAAATTAATATGAATATGAGACCTACAATCAGCAGTAGACGGATAACGGCTGATGATCACGGACACATGCATATTTCTCTACACTGTTCTGCTTTGATTTGAAGGTACCAAGAATACTTGATATAGCCGGAGAACCTCCGGGAAGTTCAAAACATGTCGCCGTGTGACAATTTACACGTGGAAACTTTGTCAGATGAGTCACGAAAATTAGCCATACTATACGGCAAATTATCCTGACTCACCTGACAAAGTTAACGTTTCAGGGGCGTACAATAAGTTCTCGGTATCGGCATTAAAAACAGAAATTATTCGTTTCTTGTTTATTAAATCAATTTAATTTTGCACCAATAAAAAAATTTAACATTTGTTTGACGAAATAAGGCTCATTTTTTAAATCAACGTAATTGCACAGATTTAATTGGGGAATATTTAACCCTTAAACGGGCTTAACGATTTATCTGCTTTTGAATACTGATTATAGTAGATAAAAGCCTAGAAAGAAAAGTAATTTCTAGTTTTTTTTTTATTATTATTATCGAAAAAATACCCCGTGTGACCATTGCCCATTACTGAAAGATGCATGTGGTTCTTATGTGGCCACTGCCCTACTAGCAAATACTTTCCTTTTAAGGGTAAGCTATGTATTTAGAAGAAATCGTTGGTAATACACATAAATCACTATATGTATGCTTTTAAAATTTGAGGATTTCTCTCGATTCTTAATGGATCCCATCATCAGAATTGCGTTTTGACAAAAATGGGACTAATCTGTATGTATAATGTATATACCTACATACAATCAAAAAAATAATTTTCAAAATCGGTTCAAACGTGACAGAGTTATGGAGTAACAAACATAAACAATAAAAACAAAAACATACAACCGAATTGAGAATCTCCTCCTTTTGAAATCTTGAAGTCGGTTAAAAACATACAATAATTCACTTCAGATCACGTAAAATAAACTAGATTGTTTAAGAGTATTTATTGTAACGGTTCGTTTACATTGACTCTGCTGCTTTAAGCTAAAACCGGCCAAGTGAGAGTTGGATCTATAAAAATTGCAAAAAGATCACGTTTATGGGAGCCCCTCTTAAAAAAATATTTTATTTTGTTTTTAGTATTTATTGTTATAGCGACAACAGAAATACATAATCTGTGAAAATTTCAACTCTCTAGCTATCACGGTACTTGAGATACAGCCTGGTGACAGACAGACGGACGGACGGACGGACAGCGAAGTCTTAGTAATAGGGTCCGTTTTACTCTTTGAGTACGGAACCCTAAAAAGCGATATTTTTTATGCAATAGAATACTCAAGATGGATTTTAGTTTAAAATGGCACAATGAACTTGCCCTTAAAAGGCGTGTAAATGCTTTACAGGGCAGTGGCCGCACACAGACCACATATATCTACCATGGCTCAGACGGGCAGAGGTTATATAGGGACCACACAGGTTAAAAGCGATTTTTCACAAATAATATGAGACTGTTTGATATCATCACATACTACATGTCGAATAACTCATATGCTACGCACAAAATACAATACATAGCCATATTCATTTTTACATACCGTATTCATTTTTGGCATCGTTCCATTAATGAATGCAAGAAACGTGCAAAAACGAGTCAGATCGGTGGTTTTAAATTTGACAACTAAAACGTCATATAAATACGTTCCGATACACCAACTTTTTTTGCGTTCGGAAATCGCCATGTTTTGTATACAATCACTGCCATCACTGCCCGGGTAAGGGTTAATAACAAAGAATAAGAAGTAAAAGTAAAAGAGTTGGTCTACGTGACAGGGTAGATACTTAATTGGATAGAATTTACGTCCCTGAATAGCACCCCTGGTAATCTGCAATCTCTTCCTTAAACAGAAAAGCCATAAAATTGGCATTTAATTTTCTTTTTTTTTCTCGTTTTATTGCTATACGATTATCTTGTAACACTCTTCCGTGGTATTTATATACATACATTTTTATTTATATTGACCCGATTTCTAGAAATTAAAAAAATATACTGGTGGCCAATAAAACTTTGTTACGGGAGCTGTGGTTTAAAAATATGGTTAATGAGATTTTTTTTGAATTTTCTGCCTTCTAAATAGACAAATATCTCACTTTAAAATCAATATTCTGGATTACCGCGCCAGAATCTTACCAAATCCAACCTAAAAATCCAAAATAAAATCCTCCAATATATTACTGACGTCAGAATATTTGCTGCCCCATCTTCTTTGTTTAACTATTAAATAAAACAAATTTTAATTTTTCTTATTTAGTGTATTCATGAATAGTGATACAGTATGAAAAATAATCAGAAATTATTATCATGAGACGTGATCATGTCGACACCGAGAACTTATTGAACGCCCCTTAGGGTAGGGTAGGTACACTTTATTTGAAAACAACCCACCTACCAAACACAAGTGGAAATATTTAAATAGCTATGGACAACTCCAAAAAATATAAACACTATGAATATAATCCTCCTGTCGTCCTCTTTGTAACTGCTTTGTTTGTGTGAGGTGTGTAATAATAGTACATTATGATACAAGTGAGGTATGTTGATCAGCACATCAGAGGCGGAATTGTCACGCGAACCGCAGGTAAGCGTGATAATAGAGCCGATATAATGGCGCGCAACCAATTTTTTTCGTGAAGTTCGCGCAGTGCGCCCGCAGCGAGGCTTAGATGAAATCTCTAAACAGCCAATACAAAATAAAATAAATATTTTCTTATTCAATATAAATTCATGTAAAATGTTATCAAAAGTAAATAGTTTTACTAAATGAAACGTTTCTATATCATATCCAACAAGAAATAATCATTTAATCCACAAGAAGGATTTAATTTGTTTAGTCGAGTAAGAATCCATTTGCCGAGAATTAAAAACAAACCTGTATAACCCGGTCAATTTAAGAATGCGCCGAGTTCATACATGCACCTTGGTGCAAGGTGCCAACGTGTCTGAATCGGGATATAAACATAACTACACGAGTGTCGTAATTTTATTAAACACGCGTGTTTAATACCCAGGATTATGAGCCCAAAAGCGGCACAATAAGAGGCACGTTACGAGCAAATGTGTTGAAATAGTACATTACTTACCTAGGGCGGTTTAACAAAGAATGTCTCAGGTCGCAGGTATTTGACGCCCGAGCCGAAGGCAAGGGCGATAAATATGCGCTCTGAGGCTTTCTTTATTACCGCCCGTGGTGAGTACAACATTTTACGTCTCTATCTGGCCAGGAAGTGGGGTTTTCCGCACGCACAGCGTGCGGTAATTCCTACTTTATGGCCAGGTATGACGTAAAGAGTATTTGTATATGTGAGTATTGTATTATTGAGCTTACCGTGGGCCTAGGTTGATTTGTGTATGATTGTCCCGTAATATTTATTTATAATCCAAATTCTGCAAATTTATATAGTAAATTTGACATCATTGTGCGCAGACCACCTCAATGTTATTTTTTTCCTCTCAGTTCAAAGATATTCTAATACAATGGTAAACACAATAAACCTATGCATATTATACAGATTTTAAGTAAAAAAAACCGGCCAAGTGCGAGTCGGACTCGCGCACGAAGGGGTCCGTACCATTATCCAATAAAAATATTTATGTGAAAATTTCAACTGGAACTATCACGGTATCAGTGAGATACAGCCTGGTGACAGACAGACAGACGGACGGACGGACGGACAGCGGAGTCTTAGTAATAGGGTCCAGTTTTACTCTTTGAGTACGGAACCCTAAAAACAGGAATATCCGGATCACGACGGAAACGAAAATTCTGCCTTGAAAATAGTCCAGTGGCGTCACGTTCGGGAAATCCCCGCGGTGCTGTCCGTAGCAAGCTCTTTATCTAGCGAAAGTGCAAAGTTTCATTAAACTTGTGCAATTAATTATAAGCATAATTAACGAGCTCATGCTTTAAGTAACCACGAATTTCTTGGTTTATTACTTAAAGTTTTATAGACACCGAGCAACAACATATTAAAAATATACGAGTACGTTGGCGAACTCGGGTTTTGCGCTTTTTTATCAAAAACTTAATTAAGAGGTAAAACAGCAAACATTAAATAATTATTTTCAATGTGAAGTATAACAAGCAAACTCTGCCAGTTTTATAAAAGAGACTGGAAATATATTCCAGAAACGTTCCACAAAGTACGCAGTACGACCCAAAATAAATAGAAAGCATTACTCCTAAATGAGTGCTATCAAACTCATAACTGATGCCTCACGGGAACAAATTCTAACAAGTTGAAATTCGCACGCAAACGAACGCAATTTCAAATTCTAAACTTGAACCAACTCCACCGCGAATACGTACAGAGAACTTTAGCAAAACACGTCGGTGATATTAAATACGAGTTAAATAAAGACAGTTTGCCTAAGTATTGTTGCCTTACATGTATCCTATTTGAAACAAGTATAATTCCAGAAAGTTTCAAGCGCATTACTTAAGAAATTTAATTTAATAAATTAGCTTCTAAACAACATGGAAGTTTCGACTTCAGATTACATATCGGGATTTGGACGTGCAGGAAAGTTTTGGTCGTAATTAATTTTTGAGACAGCGATGAGATTACGTCTCAATATAAGGTTAGAGTAGGAGTATTAGCGGGTTATTGGACGAGAAATAATCTTGTTTGCGACTTCCAGCACTCTAACCAAATGGCTGCTGCAACACGACTACAGTGAGACTGAACTGCTCTTAACTGTTCTCTGTTAACAACAACAATTTAAAGTTATATTATATTTTTAATCTCACCAGTATTCAATTGTTTATTTATTTATTTACTTATTTATACCTTCACTTTAAAATACTCATGATCACACACGCACTCTCAGACTCTCACACACACTCACGCTCACACATTACACTGACAGAACTAAAATTATTGTAGCTTTGTAATTTGTAAAACATCTATTCTATACTTGTCTCTTATTTAATAGCGTATGCTTGCTGTTCTACTGGGTCCCGTAACACAGGGAATCCTAGCTCGGGACCCAATGACTTTGTATCCTAGTGTATCATGTTTTTGTCGAATAAATATTTCTATTTCTATTTTAATGGCAACGTGGAAGTGACAAATTTAATATAAGACGCTGTGTTCTTGTATATTTTTTTTTAATGAGTACAGTGTTTTACATACTTAAAATTAAACATTGCCTCACAAAACTGTAGTGACAGTTTGACTGTGGGAGCGGCAGTCTCTAGGTAAGGCATTTATTAACAAAAAATATTTAGTTAATCATTAGTAACAGTAGTAGTAGTAAATAGTATAACTGCGTTTTATATAAGTACATCAGGTAATGCTTTTTTAACAGTCTCTTAAATTTATACCTATTTTTTTCACGTCTAATGGCTTCGGGCAAACTATTGAGTAGGTATGGGATACGCTTTTTGAGAGTTCTGTCCCCATAATAATTATTTATCCTAGGAACGAATAGTTTACCAGTCGCCATAGCCTTGGTGTTATAGGTATGATCAATAGGTTTTAATGAAGAATACTCTGAGTTATGTTCCAGACAACCATGGTTATTAGTAGCAAGTAGATACTTATGTTTCATGCTTACCGGTAATATTCGACAGATTTTAAATAGTTGACGATAGTTACCTTTACATTTGTGTTTAATTTTTTCGGTAACGAGTAGTTTTAAAAATCTAATTTGCATGGCTTCTAATTTATCGATATTGGTCTTTGTTGTGAGGCCAAAGCTGTCAAGAGCATAACCCAGTATGGAATCTACCAATGACATATACAAACATCTTAGTGTGCTAATAGGAACTCTGAATCTTAAATGATAAAATTTAACTAATAAAACTCTAAGTTTTTCATAAATAAAATTGACATGATATGACCAGGAAAAATGTTCGTCTACTTTCATTCCGAGATAAGTGATACATTTAACTTTTTCTATAGGTTCACAGGCGCAGTTAGACTTATTTTGATGGAAGCAAGGATAGGTTGCATATAAGTGCGGATGGATATTCTTAAATGGTAGATGAGGGGAGTGAATTAACAAGAACTTTGTTTTGTCAGCGTTAAGAACTATACCATATAAATATTAAGGGACAATCTTACACAAATCTGCGGGATCTCCAGTCAAAGATATCTCCATAATTAGCTACCTACTAAATCCCGACCTTTATGAATTTTATTTATTGTAGGTATAATTTTTTAAGTTAGTAATTAACTAATTAACCTTTGAATATTAACTAAAGTGAACATCGATCTAGATCCACAGTAGGTTCAATAAGGCTTGTGTTATGGGTAGTAAGTCAACGATATACATACGTACTTGTAAAAAATAAAATACTCAAATGTATAGAAAACATCCAAGATAAGTACATATAATCGTGCTCATTACACAAACGTGTCCCTTACCGGGATTTGAACCTATGAACATTAGCTTCCTAAGCAGGGGTGTTACCAAATACGCTAAAGTGGTGATGGTGGTCTCAATGACGGACGCAATAACTTGATTTGATACTATACATAAAATACGTAATGCTCCATAAATGATCTGTGCATTCCTGACTTCGAGAATATCCTATGGTCGAAGTAAAACCTTGCTTCAGTTGATAACCAGCTCTAGGTTTCCTATCGCCGAACACTTATTAAATCATTGTCAAAGTCATTTAATCGATGCGCTTACACAGTCAGACATTACGAATGACTCCGAGATTATCCTTCTCGTGTCAACCGATAACCAGGCGGACCACACATTCATCGCATTCACCTCTAATTAAATCCCTTTATAGTCAGCCCGGTGGTACCATGGACGAGACAGTCAACGGAACACTCATGAACTCTATTCAAAGGTATTTAAGGTCTACCATTGATCAGTTTCGGGTGTTGCTGTTTGTACATAAGTCAGGTATAGCGAGATAAAGATTAATGCGTTCTTGTTAAATAATTTACGGTGCTGATATCGAACCTGGTATACCATTTGCCTGTCCGGTTGGTCGTTCTGTTCAATTTAGCAATTTATTTTTATAAAGAATTATGGCGATTATGTTGTTTCGGGTTGGAGTGCTATATTCGCATTAAATGTTAACTGAAATTAATAGAAACTACCAATTTCGAATAAGCTAAATGAGGTCGAGTTTGTACCCAATCATTAAAAAACCTCAGTAACGTTAAAATGACAATAAACTTGAACATTTAGGCACCCCCCAGATATTGAAAATCAAACAAAACCAGTGGCAGGCAGATTTTTTTCAAATCCACATAAACTTCCAATATTACTCGTATTGCAGTAGTTTCTCAAAACTGCCTTAACTTTTAAATCAATGAGACTCAAAATACTTCCTCGGGATAACTTTCGAAGTTCGAATAGGTAAAGTTGGGTCAGATTAGTCCTACTCGCGATCCGGTCGCAACTGGGATCAAACAAATTCGCCGACTAAGACCAACGTCTTCAATGCTACCGAATGTTCTTATGCCTTTACTTAGCGTAACAAAAACTTCACATCTGCTGAGCTACGCATTTTTGGGTCCTGCAATTTTATACAAACTAGTTTTTATATAGGTAATATGTATAAAAAACCGGCCAAGTGCGAGTCGGACTCGCGCACGAAGGGTTCCATACCATTATCTATAAAAATATTTATTATATTCTGTTTTTAGTATTTGTTGTTATAGCGGCAACAGAAATACATCATCTGTGAAAATTTCAACTGGAACTATTACGGTATCAGTGAGTTACAGCTTGGTAACAGACATATTGACAGACAGACAGACAGACAGACAGAGAGACAGACAGACAGACAGACGGGCAGCGGAGTCTTAGTAATAGGGTCCTGTTTTACTCTTTGAGTACGGAACCCTAAAACTGAATATACAATTTAATATCGCTACACTAAATTATATCTATATTCTAAACTAAAGCTAAAAGTCAATTCTGGTTTAATCATTTTGAAATTTGGACTTATAATTCAAATTTTGAACTTCAGCGAAATTAAAGAGAAAAAAATATGACGCGTAACATTTATACTATTATAAACGAATGTAACTATCGCGTTACACACAGACTAGATATTAGATTATACACTAACCAGCCCGATGGACCGATATCTGCGGAACCGAACAGCAAGTAAACAGTGTATGTGGTTAGCACAGGACCGAGGAGCTCGGCGTAGTAAAGAAGAGGCTCATACTCAACTTGGTTGGTTGGTTGGTTGGGGCGGAAAGGTTCTCGAGTCGCGACCACGTACCGGAAGGTGCGGCGTGGGTAGGCCCCCCAACAAGGTGGACTGATGACCTGGTAAAGGTCGCGGGAGTCCGCTGGACACTCTTTGGGGGAGGCCTATGTCCAGCAGTGGACGTCTTTCGGCTGATGATGATGATATACTCAACAGTGGGTGAATACGGGCTGAATCGCTGAATAGATAGATTGTAAGAATGTAAAATTACAAGATTTTTAGGGGTATTCACTATTATGTAAGGCGAAAACCCCTTAAGCCAATTAAAAAAAGTGAATGCCACGTGATTCACGCAAACGAGCTTAGTCAACTTTTTAACGAAGTATTTCTTGCGCAGGCGATATTCATTAAAATTTAAAATATTTATAATATTTTTAATGTAATTATGGCATCCGGATCACAAAGTCTCCCCTAGCTGTCTTAACAGTAAAGTTTGATCAAGTGGGAAACGTTCAAAGTTTATACTTCCCGCAGGAAGAGAGATTAATATTCATGAGACTTAACTCGAGGAAAACTTATTTCCACGTCAGTATCCGTCCGTCTGTACATTTGTAATGAAACGCCTCCTAACAGTCTGTTTTAATAGGCACTTTTAATTTGTACTTTATAAAGTACTGGAGCGTCCGTAGCGTAGTCAAGTGGTGAGGTGTTTTACTTTGTCGTGGTAAAATGGTTCCGTAATGCAAATTGACCGGTATACTATTTGATGCTTAGGTAAAATGTATTGTTACCAGGCAGGAGTTTGCGATTCTAAACCGAACAATTTACACACTATATTTAAAATAAAAACCGAACAAGTGTGAGTCGGACTCGCCCACCGAGGGTTCCGTACAAAAAACAAACTATTTCAGATTTTTTCCTTTATTCGTAGTATAAGGCGATATTACTTCCCAAGTTTCATAGTTCAAGGTCAGCGGAAAGTACCCTATAAGTTTTGATTCCCTTGAAAGTGTCGAAATATACGTTTTTGTACTCGACGATTAAAATATGTGTATTAAGATTTCATAGAGAATACTGCAACGTCACTCTTTTCATCGTTGAATAGTCTGTTACTTCCGAAACAACCGAAATAACTGTTTCGATACGCTCTAGACAACCGAAAAAAAATTGAAAATAGAACTAAAATAAATTCGACCAATCACGTGGCTGCTTTACCGAACTGTAATGAATTGGACCAATAGAATCGCTTTGATTATTGAGTTTACTGGTTGATGTCGTACGCTCGTTGATGTCTTTTAAGATATCAACGAGCGTACGAGCGATAGGCCGCACTTCGTTTCAACAGTATCGAGTTTGTTGAATTAGTCCAGTTGACTCGTAGAAAATTAATTTTAATGAACTCGTACAAAAAGTATTGTTCACAATAGTGTTATAATCAAGCTTTTTAATCTCGTACCTTACTTAGGCCACTCAGCAAGCTTCGTGGCCTAAACACGGTACTCGACTAAAAATCTCTCTATTATAACACGATTGTGAAAAATACTATTTATGTGGCATAACAGCTGTATCTCTTTTTTACGTTAACTTAGAAGCAAAATTTTTACACAGCTTCAAAACATAAGTTTTTAAGTTACTTGAACTAACACATTAATGATTTTATTTTTTCTTGTAATGTATGGATCTTCGTTATCTGTAATGATTGATTGATTGAAAGGACTGTAGATCTGAGTACATGGTTTTAATTTTAACTCGATACCTACTCGTAAAGGCGTTTCCGAGATAAAGAGTCTTGACAGACAGACAGACGGACAACAAAGTGGTCCTACAAGGGTTCAATTTTTTTCCTTTTGAGGTACGAAATCCTAAAAATATATATGTATATATCAAATGAAATAAATAAAGGTATATGCCCTCTTATCCATGACACGAGGCCTGTATCTACGGACGTATATAGGTTGACGATGTTGTATATATAAGTAATGTGTTTAGATATGTTTTCTATGCCAAAGAATGATAAGATGTTAAACAAATTACTATTTACTATCAATACACTTCACCAAACGCTAATATTTCAGTATACACTGCTCCGTATTTTACGAGTGTTCATTTTAATCCACACATGGGCTACCCGGAAATGAAACAGCCACACAATAATTGAATTTAATTAAAGCTTTATCACCTGCCGAACAATTTCATTAGATCGTAAGTGAGTTCCCTCGTCTTATCAATGTAGTCCGGTAATCAGGTAAAGAGGGAATTGTAACACCCTCCACCACCGCCCGACTTTTTTAATTAACAACGGATCTGTTTACTTTTCTTTATTTCGTCGAGGTATTTTCACTCCAGGGATCTATTTTAATATCGTGTAGTTGTTCTGGATGAATCGTGGACGTCGCTTTCAAATCGTTTTAATCAAAGAAATAGAGAACTACGTTTTTCATTAAATTATTTCAACAAAAACAATGCATCTTGGCTTCACTTGTATTTCTATTCGAGTTCTCTAGAATCTCCAATAAAAGCGCATAAAGTAAATCATTATTTCTAAAGAGCATAAGCCGGATCAAACCACGCTTTTACAGCTTAAGCAAAATGAATTGAGTTACACGTTTCGTCCCGTAAACAAGAAAAGTAATGCCATAAAAAAGAACGCCATTTTTGTTACAACAAATATTAGCGAAGTCTTTCACGTCATTAGCGTCGGCCACAAGCTCATGTGATACCGGCAACTCCAAACAGCGATAAAACGTGCTTTGTGAGATATTTTCTCTCACAACTTTTTAATGCTGTGGTTACATAAAGGGCCCTAAGTAAAGATGTTTCTAAGCTCCTTAATGGCTAATAAGTAGAACAATTTGGTCATGATCCGAATGCCTTAAAGTTTTTTGACATAGTTTCATCAAGTATTGTATTTATTTTGTGAAAAGTTAATAACTTAATTTAGTTAAGACACTAATGGTGATATACCTATTCCTTTTTTAAACGCAAATAATCAAAACGGAGGAGTTTCGTTGTCTAAAAGCCAAGACATTAATATCATAAATGACAAAAGAAATTGTATCTTGCCAAAGCTGTAGAGAAAGGCAAAATAAAATTTCAAAGTGAAACGGAAAGAAAACGCGAAGTAATTGCCTTTATGACTGTCCCAAGATGTCTTCCTAGAAGCCAGTAATGAGCACTTTGGAGGTATCTTTAGGTCCCGATTTCCTGCGTTTTCTTGCCCTTTAATTTTATAAAAAGAAGTATTTTAATATTTTTGCAAAGTTCTGATTGGATAATTAAGGATTTGACTGTTGACTTGCTTAAATATAAAATGACGATGCGGACCATGGTGTACGGATATTTAGATTTTAGTGGCGTTCAATATACTTTAGTAAGAGTCTAGTTTATTGGGTAGAGTTTCATGGGAGTCGTATATCAAATGTACCCGTTTTCTTATTGTTTGTGTAAAGTAAGAAAGGAAATAAGGTTTATTTTTTTCATTATACATCGTGGGCCATAATGACCTAAGAGATTTTTACCATCGATTCCTGTGCTTAATTACATAAAAAAAAAGTTATATATAAGATGTTTTGTCAAAAAATGCTTAGTTTCCGAAATAATAATTTATACTTCTTAACGAAACAAATTATTTTATTTAATATTTTTGTATGGCGTGAATTTAACTTCTTGTATTACTACAAAAATGTAAGCATAACTACTAAAATGTAAGCACACGTATTACTTTAATAAACGTTGTTTGTTGTTGTTAACGTGGAAGTAACCACGATCAAATTCCATTATATTCGTTCACTGTATCACATCGCTTATATAAGCTTTATTTTAGAAGATTCATGCGTCGAAAACTGTCGTTGTAAAAGAACCCATTAAACTGTCATACGCTCATACGTCACCCGCCATCAATTGTTTTAGTGCAGCTCGACTTCAGAGGTTTCACACGGAATCACTACATGTTCTGGAAAGGAACAAAATTAAAATGACATTAATCGGGCTTATGCTGATAAGACATAACTTGCTAGCTTGCTTGCTTGCTTGCTTGCTTGATAGGGCATACCGTCAGGAATCGGGCCTCTCGGGCCCACGGTGTATATTCAAGGTGTAGCTTGTACGATTAAAAAAACCGCAAATCGATCTACAGTTTAGCCATTTGGCACACGCATACTAGAGGTCAAAAAAATTTTTTTGAACCGCAGTTCCTAAAAAACTTTCCCTTAGGAGGGGAGTGCCATGACATTAAATTTTTTGTATGGATTTTTTTTTTAGAAACCTATCGAGTGTGGTATCTAATGAAAGGGCATTTTGAGGCGATTCTAAAAATATACCACATCATTACATTTTATCCTTTTTTTTTTAAATTAACACAAAATCAATTTTCGAATCATACCAAGTACTCCAGACACGATATGGCTAATTTGTTTTTAATACAATATACCACAAATATTAGGTAATGTCCTCATTTCTAACTTAAAAAAAAGCAATTTTGAAAATAACTTATTTTAGTATTTTATTTTTATTTTTCAATATTACAAAGTGACACAGTTCTACTTCAATACCTATTTGACGTGACTTTATGGAACTGTAGTACAGATACAGTGCATATTAATCATAAAATGATACGTACTTAGTATCCATATATCCAACGGGAAATATCTCTTTAACCCTTTAACTGCGCATTTTCATCAGCTGGTATAAATTGTTTACTTTTTGACACAAAATATCAAAAAATTTGTTTTGACCTCTACCTAGTATGCGTGTGCCAAATGGCTAAACTGTTGATCGATTTGCGGTTTTTCTTTGAAATTGGGCTTGTACGACTACCACTATATGAAAAAGCAACAGTAGTCAGTTTTTAACGCCATAATTTTGAATTGTTGCAAAATTACTACTATAAATAAATGTTGAATTACGCTTGGATAAAGAAATATAGCACCTTGAATTCATTTGAATATCAAGCAGGAATGTTAAATTTATTAGTCTACCATTTTTTTAAAGAACGTCTCATACTGACAAGTTGTCTGTTACGTATCTTGAAAATTATAAGAACAAAGGCAAAAGATACAAAAAAAAAAATCTTGGATTGAAAGCACTTTTTATATTCTAAAATGCTCGCAAAGCGTAACCAAAACACTCTCAAACAATTTACTTTCAGACTTTTAACTCTAGCGTTTACTTAACGCATTGAACAAGGAAACATTTGGATAGGAAATGGTCTGCGATTACAGCTCATTTACTTGAAAAGCTTTAGAGTAGAAGACTAGGGATTGCTGGCGACATTTCTTTTATGATATTTGATTTCAGAAATGGAGTTTTTATTTGTATCAACTTAAAATGATTTTCTAATTGATAACGTTATATTACCGTAACAAAGAAGCTTTACATACATTCACACGGAAAACATGAGGCTGTATGTTTAATTTAATATTTTTCACGAAATTACACGCGCTTTCGTAAGTAAACATATCTAAAGCTAAATGAAAAACGGCATTAATAAAAAAAACGAAAAAGTGCAAGTTGGACTCACCCACCGAGGGTTCCGCACAAAATTAAAAATGTATAGTTTTAATTTTTTTACCTGTATTTGTAGTAAGGCCATACTACTTGGCAAATTTCATAGTTCTAAGGTCAACGGAAAGTACCATCGTGATTCCCTTAAGAGTGTCGAAATATATCTACTTTTTTTGCGGCATAAACGGCCGTATCTTTTTTTAAAGTTAACTTAGAAGTTTGATTTTTTCACAGCTTCAAGGGACGGTAGACTTAAGTGAATGGTTTTAATTTCATTTCGTTACCTTTACGCGTTCCTGAAATAAAGGATCTTGACAGACAGACAGACAGACGGACAACAAAGTGATCCTACTTATAAGGGAACCCTAAAAATTGCTTCGTACTCATAAACCTCTTGATGCAACACTTTATTAAAGAGAAAACTAAAACTGGAGCATCTCAGCTGGTGTCATTATCTAGTGCTCATCTGAAAAATTCCGCAAAGTACTCTTGCATGCTTAGTTGACGGAAGAGCCACGGTGTTCCTGAGACCGCTAAGTGTTTTGAAAGGCGAAACTTTTTCTATCAAGGATTGGCTTGTAGAATTAAGGACTGAAGGGTTTTACGAGAATAACGAAAGCTGTAAATTATACAAAATTTGCATTTTAGAAAGGTTGGGCTTACCTATTAGAAAACTTACCTATTAGATATTGGATATAAAATTTGAAACGAAGAATTATATTTTGAGCAACAGAATATTATGTTGTTAATGGATTGAGTTGAAAATAATGAAGTTGAATTAAATGTTATCAATTTAAATTATCTACCAGTATATACCGAAATACTTTCTAGCATAGTTGGAACGAGAGTTAGAAACAAATATTATTTTTCAAATTAAATTCAAGGTTTGTGCAAGCCAGCCCTAAAGTAATGATTTAAAAGTAATGTAGTGAAACGTGCGTAACTAAATCGTCTTACTTTCTATAAGTACTTGTATTTGTGTTGTTTGATCTTGGATCTTTATTTATTTTGCCTTATTAAACAATAAATACCATGCAAAAATTTTAAAATATATTTTAGAATATAAAAAGTCTTTTCAATCCAAGGAATTCTTTATTTTTATGTTCAATATAAATTGAAACATTTATTATGATATTTTATGCTTTCGAAATTTCATCATAATGTGTCAACGCAAAAGCAAAATAAAAATATTGCTACGTGCAGGTTTCTAAGAATAAAAACAGTTAGTTTGCGTACATTTAATTTATAATACAAGCAATTTTGTTTGCAATATAAATCTAAATTCAGGTGTTCAGTTCAACAGCTGATAAAACCCGCACAGCCCCGGAAAGACTTGGCGTTGAGGGTAGTGATATAATGAACTTTTCAACACGCTGCCACTATTTTAATTAATAACACAAGTGACGGCTCTAAGCGAACAAGCGTGAATTAGAGCGTGGCTGGAACTTAACTACCATTATTCTGCGACTCTGGCACCGAACTCCATAACAAGAATTAGGTAGCGACTTACGTTGTGCAAAAGCGGGGGAAAGTTATTATGCGAGCTTGATTAAATTAAAATGACTTCTGTAATTAATTATGGACACAATCGATTTAAATCGGCGAACTTTTGGGACGTCGCACTTTAAATATGTTTTCGTTAATTTTCACTTTAACTGACTTTAATTCTATGCTCAATGTGGTTTTATATAAGTATTAAATGAAGTGCAGATTATTATAAACCGATTTTGGTCTCTTACTTAAGAGCTTTGAGTGATTCCATGATAGGATCCGTGAATAATAGTGGGTTTGTCTGAAGTTTCTTATACATTTGCTCCTGGAATGCATCATGGATCGGATTGAATCGATGGAAGTCAGTTTTTTTCTTTGTTAAATTTTATGATTATTGTACATTTTAGCACTCGCTGCTACAAAAACTAGCGCCTAAGCCAATGCTTGGGATTATATGTCGAACCCCGAGCTCCTTTAGGGTGAGTTTTCACCTGAGATGTGCTCAGATGTGTTTCCATACAAGTGACTTGTAGCGGTGAAGCATGCGAGGCGAATATATTAACACAGCTTAAATAGCATAATCTCTGCGCTCTGGTGGATGAGGAATATTTTCGTACAAGCCTTAGAATTGAAACGCTTGTACCAAATCGCTACCAAACCTTACTGTCCACGCTCCCCTACGGCCGATATTAAGGTCGGGCTCGGTTCCAACGTCTTGTATTCGGAGGCTCGCGATGGTGCACGCATTTAATTTATATCGCCCTCTAAATAAACGTGGGGACGTAATGACAACCTGATGTTAAGTGTCCCGTGTGTGCTTAATTGCATATGAAATTGCAACACGTTAAAACAATTATCTCGGGGAATAGTTGGGATGCTACGAGTAACTGTAATTTTCTGGGTTACCGATTTTTGTAGGATACATTTGTATCTATTGGTCCATGTAAATGTCTGTATTCCGAAAAAGGGATATACATAAGCAGGGCCCATGACAATTAAGTTTTAAGTGCCACTACTATCAATTGTAGGTGTAAAGATGAAGTTTTAAGTTTCTATATACACGTAGTTCGATTTGTAGTATTTCTGATTGCAATTCAGGTATCTAAATGTACGTTAATAAACGTCTACATATGTATGCACATGATTTTATCGTCTTTTACTTGCCGTTTCAAATAGTTGTTAATCATAAAAATAGTAGAATTGTCAAATTTTGTTTATGTTTTCCTAGAATTGAGCACAAGTCAGAGTTTTATGCGAAGTGCCTGTACAATGTTAACGGCTTTGGCAAGCGGCCGCGTCGTTCTTGCCATGAACTACGCACTGAATAAACAGTTTCCTTCGGCAATGAAAGTCACACATTCAACGCTTCGTGGATTGTAAAAACAAAAGAAGAGCTACGAATAATTTGCGAATTGGACATTTTACTAATAGGATGTTTTTCAGTAGTGACGTTTTGAAATGGGACATTCTGCAAAAAGGGTGTAATTTCCCCTTCAGACGCCTACGAAACCAACGCTACATAACCAATTACATACTTACGATTTTTTTTTTGCTACGTAACTGATTGACGTATTACTAGTGTAATAGCGTTTTTTATTCCATATGGTACATAATTAAGCCCGCCTATCCCACTAGTCCCATTGAGTTGTCTTAGTATCGGTCGACAGAGACAATATCGTCCCAATAGTGTCATAGGACAATTTGCACTCATATTGTATTGTTGTCCTGAAAATTTAGTTATATAAGGTCTGTCTAACAACAGTTATTACATCTCACACATTTTTTGCAAAAAAAAACACTTAAGTTACATGATGTATTATGATATTTATGATGTACTAGCTGTTGCCCGCGACTTCGTCCGCGTATAACATATTATCGTCTAAATGTTTGTTGAAGGAATAAATAAAAAAAAAACATTGAAATTAATTTTCTACCTAGTCTTTTAGAAAACAATCTAAAACCGAAGTTACAAATCTCTTACTTTAAAAATCTCTTGCTCTCTATACAAACTAAGAACCCTCTCTGAACCCACATAGTAAACAGTCTGAAACCGTAGTTACAAATTTCTTACTTTAAAAATGTCTTGCTCTCTATACAAAGTTCGAACCCCCTTTTTAACCTTCTTAGGCGATGAATAAAAAAAACGCTGAAATAAGTTTTGTAGTATTTTAGCAAACAGTCTAAAACCGAAGTTACCAAATCCCTTACTTTAAAAATATCTTGCTCTCCATACAAACTTTGAACACCCTTATAATCCCCTTTAGCGGATATATTTCAAAAAATGCTAAATTAAGTTTTTCAGTCTAAACAGGCTAAGATCGAAGTTACAAATATATCATACTTTAAAATTTTCTTGCTCTCCATACAAACTTTGAACGCTTTTCAGGAAAAAAATAAAAATAAAACACTCGTTTTTTTATTGTAATAGGTAAGTATTTTTTCCACAAACTATCTAGTCTCTAGCTAAAAAAAGTGTTTCGTATACGAACCTTGCACCCTTTTTTAACCCCTTAAGGGGTGAAATCTTCCAAAACGCTGGCAGTAGGTATTTTTTTGTATTTTAATAAGTAGGTACTTAATCTTCCTACAGAGTTTTAAGTTTCTACCTAAAAAAAAGTTTTCCTTTACAAACATTGCACCTCTTTATCCCCCTTTTAGCAGGTGGAAATTTTCAAACCACTGAAAGTAATTTACCTATATATTTGTATTCTAATAAATAATCTTTCTACACAATTTCAAGTCTCTAGCTCAAAAAAAAAAGTTTCCTCCATACAAGTTTTTAACCTGTTTTATTCACCCTTAGGGGTGGAATTTTCCAAAACGCTGAAAGTTCTTTATTTGTATTGTAATAAGTAATCTTTCAACAAAGGTTTGTCGCTTGCTATAAAAATATATTTACCAACGTTGCACCCTTATATACCCCGAAGGGGTGAAATTTTCTAAAACGCTGAAAGTATTTTATTTTATTTTATTATGTAATCTTTTTGAAAAGGTTTGAGATTCTAGCTCAAAAAAATCCCCTTTACCAACATTGTACCTCTTTTTCATACCCTTAGGAGAGGAATTTTCCAAAACGCTGTTTTTTATTTGTATTGTAATAAGTAATCTTTAATAAGTAAACTTTTAAGCTTATCTCAAAAAGAAGTTTCGCTCATGCAAACTTTGCAACCCTTTTTAACCCCCTAAGAGGCTGAATTTTCCAAAACGCTGACAGTACATTATTTGTATTCTAATAAGTAAGCTTTCTACAACATATTAAATCTCTTGCTAAAATAATAAAGTTTCCCCCATAAAAAAATTGCACCCCTTGTTTACTCCCTTAGGGGCAGAATTTTCCTTTACGTTGAAAGGATTTTATTTGTATTCTAATAAGTAATATTTATACAAAATTTTAAGTCTCTAGCACAAAAAATAAAGTTTCCCCCATACAAACTTTGCACCCCTATTTGACCCCTTTAGGGGTAGAATTTCCAAAGATCCCTTCTTATCCGTTGCCTACGTTCTAAAAGGTAGTTCTGGTGTAAATTGCAACTCTCTAGCCCCAGTAGTTTCGGCTGTGCGTTGATGAGTGAGTGGGTGAGTCAGTCAGGGCATTTATATGTAGGTATAGATAGATAGAAGATGACGAAAATCCCATTCAAATATCTCAAAACCGTTTTAATGTCGCTTGTTAGAGTGAGAAAACGATCGGGGACTGTGACGTCAAGATCCTCGAGCGTCATAGTAAAAAACAATAGTTTCATATGAAGGTACGTTTGGTGGAAAAGGGACAGAATATAAAACTTTGGAACTTAGGTATTACCTACACATATAACCTCTTGCGTTGATTTTTTCTCTATTATCCTTTTTTCGAGTAAATACATTATTATTATTTTATTTAGTGTCTACCTACAGCCGGGTCCGCTGCACCAATGTTTTCCATGTTTTTAAACATCTAACATATTTTCCGTCAGGTTCGGCAAACAAATAGGGTTTTGTTTTGATTGGCATAACATGTTTGACGTTTAAAAACCACGAAAACATGACGCAGCGGACGCGGCTTACGGGGTGTAGTTTCGATTCCTGAGCTATAACCACGCACTTCGGAATTCGAAAATATTCGGTTATCTCTGTCTCTATCGCACTAACACTCGAGTGACAGGGATGCAGTTATACGAACTTCGAGTTTCGGTTTTCGTGGTAGCGCCGCAGGCACTTTGGCAGAATGCGCAAAGAGCGCGTGCCATTGCCATTCAAAAAAAAACAAATTCGTGTTAATTATATTGTTCAAATTTGTCAATAATTTTTTTGAAATTACGCCATAATGCGACATTTGCGCATATAAGTTCTCATATCACAATCGAATATTTTTTTATGGTTTAATTTTTGGCATGTGTATCGTAAAGGTCTATCGTAGACTGGATTTAAATTATTAATAAGTGAAAGGCAAAGCAATTCCGCCATTTTGACAAAAATTTGACGTTTCTTATAGCTGACAGTTGGAGCAACGTTTGATTTCAATAAAAATAAATGAAAAATTAAATGAAGTCGTATATTTTGAAAAATTAATTAATTGTCGCAGTCGGATAAAAACTATCCTAAGTTGCAGCTAGAACAATAATGTACCTATATAAAATGTTTCATATTTTTCCGTTCATGCGATGCTGAGAACATTCGTACCACACAAAGCTTAGTTTCAAACTGGCTGATTCTTTTTTTAATTTAGAGATTTATTATAAGTGGAGATGGAGATAACTAATTACATATAAACACAGCGTGCTAGGTAATATATAAGTAAAACTTTTTTAGAAATTCACTCGTATACATAAAGCCGGGTCCGCTGCACCAATGTTTTCCATGTTTTTAAACATCTAACATGTTTTCCGTCAGTTTCGGCAAACAAATAGGGTATTGTTTTGATTGGCAAAACATATTTGACGTTTAAAAACCACGAAAACATGGCGCAGCCGACGCGGCTTATCTCTTTTTCCTTTGTCAGTCGTGATAGAAAGGAGTATTTAACATTGTAATCTACTCGTATACTATATAATTATAATTGCGAAAACAACTCCGTCCGTCCATCTATCAGTCAGTCAGTCTGCCTGTCTGTCGGTCTGTTACATTTTCACGGCTTAACCGCTGGACCGATCTGGTCTGGATCTGGAGCTGGACTGATGCAACTTGGTATGCTGGTAGCTAAAGGCCCGGGAAAGGACATAGGCTACTTTTATCTCGCTATTCTGTCGGGAACAAACACAGATGTATGAATATAAGGAGATCGGACATGGCGGCCGATTTGTATAGAGTGAGCCTGTCACAAGTACATTAACCCACACAACGCCCAAGTAATTGACAAGACAAAGCACGCACACATCTTAAACACACACTCTTGTATACCTTATACCTTGCTTATTTGACAATAAACGCGCATCATATCAGGCATTTTGGGAAAAAACGTAATATTCTCTGCGATCAGCACGCGTGCACAGTATGGCAGTGTATGCCCATTGAGCATACAGCTGCGACACGGCCGCCGGCGGCTTGTCCTCTCTCTAGTATTCTATACTCTGAGGGAACAACGATGAACGAAGCCGGTAGAAGATTATTGAAGAAAATATTTTTTTTTCCTACGTAACTGGTTTCGTAGGAAGAAAAATAAATAGATATTCGTACGTAACTAGTTACGTAGCAAGAAAAATAATTCTTCGTACTTAGTTAAGTACCAGTTCGAAACCAACGCTACGTAACCAGTTGGTTACGTAGCGTTGGTTTAGTAGGCTGCCGAAGGGATAATTTCAATCAAACCTGGGATGTTATTCGGAACGCGCTAATGCGTTTCACCTAACGAAACGCCACGTCACGCCTAACGAAACTAGAGTTCTACATACGCTTAGTTAGTTACTACGAGTCAAAATATATGTATTTGTGGGTAAACGGTGAGGTGAGGTTAAAACAAGTTCCAGAAAAGCGGGGCTGTACGTTTTACGAACGAAATCTTATGCGCCCAAACCCCTCGTATGTTCTGCGCCAAAACGAGCAAAATAAGTTTTCGGGAAATAAAAATAGTTTTCCGCTGTTGGAAGACTTGGAACTGTCAAAAATCTACACTCGTTGAAAAACAAGTATCCACCGGATTTCTTTAAAAAACAATGACTTGTTCCAATCAGAGTGTGTCATCCTCGTCTATGTCCTAACTTACTATACTCGTACCTACTTAGGTCACACTTGTGACTGAAACATAATCTTAACGTCTACAATCTAAAAAGATGCACTAACGTTGGCAGTTAATCCTCACTTCCAGAGCAACATTGTCTCGAACACAAGTAGCACGCATAAACTAGTTCTCATAAAACTTGTGATACCCGGTATTCACAACAGTGACAGGTGTTTTTTACGGCGCCCGGTGATTTAGCGCTTCGAAATTCAACATTAATCCGTGAATAGGCAACCGGGAGCAAACATTGCGTTACACAAATTTTTAGTGTTCTAAAAACCAGGTTTCATCATCATTGGCAAACTAAGTTTCATCATATAGACGGCCGGTTTGGCCTAGTTTGCAGAAAACCTACGAAGCTAGAGGTCCTGAGTTCGAAACTAGGTTTTTTTTTTTTTTTTTTTATTGGTTAATCGGCGATCAGTCGCGAGACTATAAGCTGATTTGTTGACAACAAGTGATTTAGTGACTTGTAGGCGTAGTGGCCAGTGCCTCTACTGTCCTTTCACAAAACATTCTTTCTCTTTAGTCGCATCTGAGTAAGAACAGGCTGTAGGAGTTGCGTTGCCAGGGGATTAGGGTGCATAGTCAGGCGTTCTGCATATTTTTTTCTATGCCTTTCTATTTCTTCTTGGATTGTCGGTACTTCGAGGTGTTTATGTATATCTTCGTTCCTGGAGAACCACGGAGCGTTCGCTATAGTGCGCAGAATACCATTTTGTACGCGTTGTAAGCATATAATGTTTGATTTGCTGGCTGTGCTCCAGAGCGGGATACCATAGGTCCAAATAGGTTTTAGTACAGAGTTGTAAATTAGCAATTTGTTGTCAACGGAGAGAGCCGAGTTTCTTCCCAGAAGCCAATATAGGCTCCTGCACTTTAGGTTTATCTCGTCTCTTTTCTTTTTTATATGGAGTTTCCAAGTAAGCCTTCGATCCAGGTGAAACCCGAGGTATTTTACACAGTTGGTGTCTGGGAGAATAGTAGAACCGAGTCTCACGGGTGGACTATCCTTTTTTCTCAGAGTAAATGTGATGTGATTAGATTTTGGTGCGCTTGGCCGTATGCGCCACTTTTCCAACCAGGTGTGTGTCTTGTCCAATACATTTTGAAGTTTATTGCTGGCTTCTTCAGGAATTTCATCACTGGCTAGATATGCTACATCATCAGCGTATGTGGCGACAGTCACATCTTCAGTGGTAGGCAGGTCCGATGTGAAAATATTATATAGGACGGGGCCAAGCACAGAGCCCTGTGGTACCCCGGCTTCTATTTTGTGTAGGTTGGACCTTGCATTCCCATGTTTTACTTGGAAAAGTCTGTCAGATATGTAGGATTTGATCAGGACGTACATAGTGTGTGGGAGATGTAGTTTCACTTTACACAGTAGGCCTTTGTGCCATACTCTGTCAAAAGCTTGTTGTACGTCCAGGAAAGCCGCTGAACAGTAAAGTTTCCTTTCAAAGCAGTGTCTGATTTCTTTATATACGCGGTGCATCTGCTCAATTGTTGAGTGCGATTTCCGAAATCCAAATTGGTGCTTAGGTATGACTTCATGGTCGTCCAGGTGAGCTGTTACACGTGCCACAAAAATTTTTTCCCATAATTTTGAAAGAACTGGAGTGAGACTGATTGGACGGTAAGAAGGTGCTTCGTGAGGAGGTTTCCCGACTTTGTGGATCATGATTATTTGTGATATTTTCCAGAGCTTAGGGATGTGCGATGTCCTCAAGATAGCATTGAAAAGAGAAGTGAGAAAAGTAATGCACTTCTTCGGTAGCTTCTTCAAAACTTTTGGAGTGATCAGATCAAAGCCTGGGGCTTTATTAGGGTCAAGGGTCCGTATTTCTCTTGCTATTTCTTTTGGTGACGCCGGTGTGATAGGTGGGCACATCTGGAAATCCTGCAAGAGAATTTCGTCCACATCTGATTCGTCGGCGCCCCCCTTATTTGGCTTAAAAACTTTTGCTAGATGATCTGCAAATACCTCAGCTTTTTCAGCATCTGTTCTTGCCCAAGAGGTAGGTGATCTAAGAGGTGGGAAAGACTGTTGTGGTTTTCCGGTAATTTTCGTTGCCTTCCACAGTGACATTTCACCTTTTCCCTGAGGAGTCATTTTTTCTAGGGTGTTACGAACTCTCTCATTTTCCGCTGCCTCTAATAGTGCCTTCAGTTGTTTTGCAGCTCGATTGAATGCAGTTTTATCCTTGGGACGATGAGATTGATGCCAACTTTTGCGTAGGCGTCTTTTTTCTTGCAGCTTGGATTTGATGTCACCCGATTGTGGCTTCTTGGAAGGAGGTTTAGAAACGAATGGCGTGTTTTTCCAAGCTGATATCTGAATTAAGTTGGTTATATGTTCACAAGCATTATCCACATCTTCTAAAGTCTTCAAAGGCAACTTTAAATTTATATTTTTCGTTAGGTAACTCTGAAATCCTTCCCAGTCAGTTTTATGATTTGTTAAAGTTTCCGGTGGCTCCTCGTTGAGGGCGGTAGTATTTAATGTAAGAATCACCGGTGTGTGGTCTGATGATCCATCCAGATTTGACTCTACAGAGGAGTAGATGTAACCGATGCCTTTAGTAATAAAGAAGTCTAACAAATCCGGGATTTTTTTGGGGTCAGTAGGCCAACTAGTGGGTTCACCGGAAGATATAGGTGATAGATGGTTCGCATCAAGGCAGTTTTTTAATGAACGGCCTCTAGGCAGCGTGATACGTGATCCCCAAAACGTGTGCTTCGCATTCCAATCTCCTCCCGCTATAAATTTGCTACCCAATGATGCAAAGTAGTTTTCAAACATCTGTTGTGTAATTTTATGTTTAGGCGGGCAATAAACCGCTGATAGTGTGATCAGCCCTGAACGATCCTCAAGTCTTATGGTTGTGGCCTGAATGTGGTCCGTGGTATAGCCCTCCAGCAGGGAGTGTTTTATGTGGGATTTGATAATAATCGCAGTACCCGCATGAGCTTTTCCATTGTCAGGGTGTGGCGTAAAATAGATATTAAAACCGTTCATACTGTAACAGCTGTTTCTAGTAGCGTGGGACTCCGATATGAGAACCACATCTATTTTGTTATTTTTTATAATTTCTTCAAGTTCAAGGATGTTAGCAGAAAGTCCATTTATGTTCCACGTTGCAATTCGAAGAGAAGTTATGAATGTAACTTAGAGATGACAGTTGTTAATAGGCCAAGCAAGGTTCCTATTTGTTGAATGAGTTGATCTAACTTTTCTGATTGTTTAGATAGGATTTGTTCTAGAGAAGATCTTGGTTGAGTGTTTGTTTGCTGCTGGTTCGTAGTGTCTGGGGGACATCTGTTGGCTGTGACATCAGAGTATTTTCCTTTATCACGAGGTCTCGAGTTCGTTGTTCCTGGTAAAGGTTCATCCTTGTTACGATGGAAGTTTGGGTCTACATTGTAATTGCTGACATGTTTCTGCAGGGAGTTTGTCTTGTTGTTCTGATTCGTTTTTCTGGCCAGAATTTCTATGTATACCTGGCATCCCTTGTAGTTGGCCGGATGGTCACGCAGGCACAGGGCACATTTGGCTGGAGTATTTCTGTCCTTTTTGCAGTCTGCAGACTTGTGTCCCTCACCGCATTTGACACAACGGTATGGTCGCATGCAATTGTTCTTTGTATGTCCAAGTTGCTGGCAACGTTGACATTGTACGATCGTTTTGGATTTACGGGGGTCCTCTATGATGACTTGTTGGTGAAAGATACTCTTTATATCCTTCACTGCTTTGTTGTTAGCGTTTCGTTCAAGATTAACAAAGAAAGTGAAAGTCGGGGTTTTGTCTGCGCCGTAGCGTGCGTTGATAATTTCTCCGCAAACTTTGTTACCTGTTGCTTCTATCGCTTCAACTATTTCTTGATGGGGTGTTGTTGGGTGTAGCTTCCGTATGACTATTCGGTATAGTTTTTTGTCTTTTGGGGTGAAGGTATGCCCGATTAAGCCGCTTTCCCTAATTTTCGATATGACAGTCTTATATGCTTCTGGGCATTGCACTAGGACTCGTAGCAGGTTTTTATTAGCAATGTTTATCTTGAACTGTTCAGGATTACAGACTGTTTTTAGAAGTTTATTTAGTTCGTTTACATCCTCGATTCCATATAAAACGATAGGTGGGGGCTTAATTGAAGTGGGAGTAACCATATTATTGTTAGAACTTTCTATTTGATCCTGTGGTAGTGAATCAAATCTATTGGATACATTCAAGCGTTCAGTGTTAGGGGGAGAGTCGCTGGTTCTTCTCCGTTTGTTGCTGGTAGGAACTCGCTGCCAGGAGGGTTGAACTGGCCCTTGGTTGTTCATGGCTACATCGGTATTCTCCCCTTGCGGTGGTCGTTGAGGGTTAGCAGTAAAATAAGCATTCTCGCCCTGCTCTGATTGTTGAGAGTTCACGTCAGTCTTGGTTAGGTCGCTGAGAGAAGATGATCGTGTTTTGTTGAACAATGCTGGATGGAAAACTTGTTGTGTGAGAGTTTTTTTCGTTGTTGTGGTTGTAGAGCTTTCGTTGGATTTATTCATCGTGCTCCTACGACTGTTTTCATCTTTTAGTAGTAATTATTTTTTTATTCGCCTGGCAACACTACTTCAATAAATATTTAAGTGGGTACTTCGACTCCATAATAAAATTGTTCTAAATTTGAGGGTTGGTTGAAATATGGCGAGTTGTAAAGTGTCACACGCGTAGTTTATTGAACTGATTTTAGCACTTTTTCAGTTTTTTTACGTCGAGATAACACTAACGCCATTTGGCGTGATCACAATGTTCACTTCGGTAACAGATTTATGCACTTTTTCAATGTTTATGGTATTAAGAACTGAATTTTCTTCAAAAGCACTTGCACACTCATGACAGTTGTTGACAGGTTTACTAGAAACTAGGTAAGGGCATTTATTTATGTGATAAGCACGATGATGATGATGATGAGAAGTTTGTTTATAGTGGTCTAGCACCCATAATTAGTTTAAGTGCTTGGTGGTGCGTTGCATTGCGTTGCGTTATTTCGATTGCCGCCCTTGTCTAACGTATAGTAGATTAAAGGACGGCAATCGAAATAACGCGACGCAACGCAACGCACTAGTGGAGCCTCACTCTAAGATTGATCGCAAATATTTATTTTATTTTATTTATTGGCCACGGTATTCTTAGCAGCATATTTTTGAACTTCTCGGTTTTAAAAAGATCCGTCAGACCCTTATGTCAGTAAGTAATGTCAAAAAAGTTACTCAAGTTCTATCTGACATTTTTTTGGTCTAACGCATTTAAGCCTGCACCACACTGGCGCGGCCTGCGGTGGCGGACCATAGTAAATTTGACAGCTAATGACAAGTTTTCTATTGTCCGCCGCGGCCAGGCCGCGCCAGTCTGTGAGAGGCCTTATAAAACCAGGCCAGCTAGGTTAATCTACATTGTTTCTGGCTATATCCTATTCGATATAAGATTAAAAAGAGAAAAATCCTGCATTAATCGTCATGCGATTTCAAGAAAAACCATTAGTAGGTGTGGTGTAGTATACTGATAAATATAGTGAGGGTAGATGTCGTGGTCACTTGCCATCAAGCTGTCAGTGAGAGAGGTCACGACGGTGCACCTGAGTGAATAGCCTAAATGGTGGTTTTATTATATACCCTGAGAGATCCAAAGACCAGATTATGGATCGAAATATGTAAAACTAGTACAATATTTCGTAGTTAAACAAAGAAACGTAGACGAATTTGGCCGTTAAAAATAATGATATATAGATTGAAGTATAGTTAGATCGCGGTTATTTCGGACAAAAAGCATTCGTTAGGGACGAATGCTTTATCTATATATATATAAACTTAAAAGTCCTCACTCACTCACTTAAATCAACGCGCAGCCCAATCCGTTGAACCTAAGTAGAAAGCTGTTTTTTTTCACAATAGGTAGGTACCTAGTTTGTATAACGTAAGTACCCACTAAGAAGGGATTTTTGAAAATTCAACCTTTAAGGGGGTAAACAGGGGGTTGAAAGTTTGTAAGGGGATTTATTTAATCGTATGGCATACATTATTTGGCCTTTGAGTTTGGGGATGGAGTAAAATTTTAAGTCAGAGACTTGAAACTTTGTGTAGGGATTCCTTATTATACTACAAGAAAAGTAATTTAAGGGTTTTGGAAAAACCCGCCCCTAAGCGGGTTAAATAGGGGTGCAAAGTTTGTATCGGGGAAATTATTAGAATTAAGAAATTTGGTATAGAGATAGTTTGAGTCCAGAGGAAGGACATAGGATAGTTTTTGTCGCGGGCAGAAGCTAGTTACTGATATAAACGCAATCATGCAAGCAAGGCTGATGGCTCACAGACAGTCCCACTTTTTAGGGTTCCGTACTCAAAGAGTAAAACGAGACCCTATTACTAAGACTGTCCGTCTGTCTCTCTGTCTGTCTGACTGTCTGTCTGTCCGTCTGTCACCAGGCTGTATCTCATCAACCGTGATAGTTAGACAGTTGAAATTTTCACAGATGATGTATTTCTGTTGCCGCTATAACAACAAATACTAAAAAAAGGAATATATTTTTTTTCTTTTACAATCTTACACAAATCGACCTAGTCACAAGTACTTAAATACACAGAAAACATCCATGACACGGGAACAAAATATTTGTGCTCATCACACAACTAAATGCCCTTACCGGGATTCGATCCCGGGAGCTCCGGCTTCGTACCAACTAGGCTACCGGGGGCTCCCATACAACAAACGTGATTTTTTTGCCGTTTTTATAGATAATGATATGGAACCCTTCGTGCGCGAGTCCGACTCGCACTTGGCCGGTTTTTAGTATAGATCGCAAAATATGTCGTGAGTTCTGAGGTGGTCTAAATAGAAACACTGTGACGTCTGCTTGACGTTGTCTAACCAGACTTGATCGTGTTTTACCATTCAATTTCGTAAGTCACGATGCCACTCAGGTTTCTTCTCGGTGCGACTTCCAGCAGTTAAAACTATAAGTTGACTGTAACTATTATCGAAATAAGTAAGCTACGTTCAGATTTTAGATACTTAAATAGATTAAATATCTAATCGTTATTCGAATTAATTAATGAATTAATGAATGTATTTATTTGTAAAACATAGGTACATGTATAGATCTTAAAATTAAAGCATAAAGCGAACCACTATGTTTTGCCGGTTGGCGTACAAATATTTTATAATGGTTTTTTTTTTTTTCATGCAATTTTAATAACAATATCAAAAAATAGAAATTACAGCGCAAAATAATTATACAATGGAATAATGTCAAAATAAACTTAAATATAATTATAATATTTATGTCAAATTGGAAGTAATACAATTGCAATATTAAAGTCAATTATAAATCAATGTCATTTAAAAATTGTTGAGTATTGTAATAACATTTTTGTTTTAATAATAGCGTTAACTTTTTCTTAAAGGGTCCAATTTGTAAATCTTTTATGATGCTTGGAATTTTATTATATATTTGAGGTGCCATTCCCAGTACACTCTTACTCACAATAGCAGTTTTACATGCTTTGTGGCGCAACATATTTTCATACTGTGGTCTTGTAGGGAGCTTTCGTGTGTCGGAAATTTTATTATATAGGTGCGGATTACATTTTACAAAAATTGCTACTTCTAAAATATACATACAGGAGAATGTCAAGATTTTTAATTGTTTGAGATATGGAATGTCTGTCATTTTTAATCCACACATAGCTCGGACGCACCTTTTTTGAGCCTTGAATACCGACTCCTTATCAACTGAATTGCCCCAAAAAATGATTCCGTATCTTAATACTGACGCAACAAGACCATGATAAGCAGCTAGTATATATATAGTATAGTAGCATCATTATTAACTAATTTGGAAAGTTTGTAAAGAGCAAAAGCAGATTTATTTATTTTTTTACACAGGTCTTGTACATGGTATTTCCACGTCAGCAGCAGTAGCATGAGTCCAATTATTTTGACATAGTCTTAGTGATTTTATTAATTACTGGAACTAGAAGATCAAATGATCGGATGACTCATCATAATAAAATATTGACAAACCGACCACGTGCGAGTCGGACTCGCGCACGAGGGGTTCCGTACCATTGTCTATAAAAACGGCAAAAAAATCACGTTTGTTGTATGGGAGCCACCCTTAAAAAAAAATTTATGTTGTTTTTAGTATTTGTTGTTATAGCGGCAACAGAAATACATAATCTGTGAAGATTTCAACTCTCTAGCTATCACGGTTCTTGAGATACAGCCTGGTGACAGACGGACGGACGGACGGACAGACGGACAGCGAAATCTTAGTAAAAGGGTCCCGTTTTACTCTTTGAGTACAGAACCCTAAAAATGAGTAATTTTTAAAATGAGTAATTTTTCGATTTTATCTTGAACTGATTTCAGCGCTTTAAAAATCCAAATTTTGCATAGGTATTGTTATAACAGCGAAACTAGTTTTACTTTTGAAAAATTGGTTCCGCAATTGCATATTGCGTGTCGGTGCGTATAGCTACGTAGAGGCTATTTATTAAGCCGTTAACGTGAAAAATCGCTCCCGGGTGCGCAATGATGGATTAAACTTTTGGCGTTATTCGTATGTTTCGCGTTTCGAGTACCTACTTTGGAGTTTGGCGTTGTTAAAGACACTGTACGGACGTTATTTACTCAAACAATCGTATTTAAGGATGTTTACGCTGTTCAATGTTTGTTCCGTTTTTGAAATTGAGGCTAACGTTATAATATTAACAGTACGCCGTAAAATCATCGATTATTATGCTTGAAAATGTTTATGAGGGAGTTTATTAGCAAATAACTTAATATTAACCTATATATAACTAAAAATATAGGCCATACAAAGTGGAAAGATAAATTGCAAAAGAACTATAAAAAAAGTGAAATAACTGCAATACCCAGGAAAACTTCAATGACACAATTTCTCGCAAAAACGGTTATATACAATAAACTTTTCACCTCACTTGCTCGGAAAGGCCTTTTTGTATGTTTGATATCTATTGAGAAAATCGCTTTTTATCCACATGTGAAGAAAGTAGACGTAGAACGTTAAAAGTAGGTACTATGACGTAGAACGTTAAATGTTTATTTTTGGTTTTTGTATATTTTATGACATATTTTTTTTAACTTTTTTTTTAACTTTTTTCATTTTTTTTTACTTTTTTTTTAACTTTTTTTAACTTTTTTTTAACTTTTTTTTTTCTTTTTTTTAACTTTTCTTTAACTTTTTTTAACTTTTTTTTTATTTTTTTTTTTAACTTTTTTCCCTTTTTTTCCTTTTTTCTTATTTTCCTCGCTGTAGTGAGGTGAAAAGATTTGTGTTGTACACGGGTGAAAAGTTATTTTACGTCTCGTGTTTCAAATGAACACTCGCAGGTAAAATACAACTTTCCCCCCTTGTATAACAAATAACTATTACTATTATGCTTGGAAGAATTTTAACAGCCTCAATAGGGCATAATAAACCACGACAATTATAAGTGTACTCAACGTTCACAGGGTTAAAAGTAATAATTGAAATTACTCACGGCGACAATAAACCCCCACTGAATCCTAATTGCGTGCAGACTCGCTACTACTTATGATGTATGACTGTCATTACGGAGTCAACACATTACCGGCCGCCGAGACGAAAACACGTTCTCCCATAATTGAATACCCGAAATCATCAACTAAAAACTACTGCACCGACTGCAACAACAGCCGACGCAAATACGTGTCCAACATATGTTCGGTATTTAATCTTTTCACACCGATTACTTTTTGCCAGACTCCAAACCGTTTAGATACTAAAAGCATTTGTTAACACCACCGCGGCTTGTCTCTGATGCGAATAAAAAGCTCCAACAGCATTCTAGTGGCTTCGCAGAGACGTCTGGGAATATTTCCTGAGCGTATCCTGCACCGCGAACGCCACTCCAGACAAGCGGGGATCTCTAACGAGTCGGCAACGGTTTTAAAATGTCGTCGAAATATACATAAAAAACTCGCAAGATTCGTGCCTGGAACGTGCAGGGAGTTTCGTTAGCCAACTCGGCATGTCGCAAAAACCTCGACCAACAAATAAGGGGAATTTTAATAAAACCCGCTGATGCGAATCGAAACAATCACACTTCGAATTTCATTGTTAAGGCGACAGAGCGATAAACATCTCGAGAACAATAGCTTCCTATACAGGTTGTAAATGAAACACCAGCTGTTTTCAGGGTGGCAGCTCGTCAATATGAATAAGATTTTGTTCAATACGGAATTTATGAAAAAGTCGAATGTTCTCTGAATTCAGCATTCAATTGAGAACGAAATGATGTCAGTGCATTGTTTTTATGATTGAAAAGCGGATCCGTACAGCTTTATCATCATTTTATCAATCTTGTTGTACACTTTGTATCACTGAATTTAACGTGTTCCTACCTATATATTGAAAGGTATTTGTATTCACAAGGTAGGAGTATAATAAGATCATATCTGTTTATGGCGCAACTATTTAATTTTCTTTCCCCAAGTCGACATTTATTTCTAATCACGTATGACATCTAGACAAATTCCAAACCACAGAAAAAACACCACAATCCTATCCACCCTTTACACACGTGTGTCAAGTCTATAGACAAGCAGATTCCGGTGTCCGGTTCTAAATTAGTTCCAAAAATACACATTTTCGTGTTCAGCGGCAAAGGGAGTAAAAAGGGCGTCGCGAGACGGCGGCGTCCATAATTGTCTCGTGTTTTGTTCATTTTGCGCGCGAAGTGTCGGAATGATTGTTGTTTCCCTATGGGCGCTGACCGGAGTCCTCCATCCATTGATATATTATTTATAATAATTTTGTTGCTGCTTTTATTTTTAGTTAAATATTAACTTTTTTCTCAGAATCCTCAATAGTGTCAATAATCGGATGATACGAGTATATTGCTATTTTTTTTTCATAGCAGCTCACATAGAAATTATCATAAACTTGGTAACAATTTAGTTCAACTCTTTTTAATCACATCCACATATTATTACATGCAGAGTAATTAGGGTTAACGTAACGTTAATATATTTAATGAGCTCAATAGACAACGTCATTTCATAAACTTTCATTAGAGTACATACAACGACATAAACTGGGGCGTTTTTAATTTTTAACCTACTTGTATGTAATATTATTGGAACTGCTGTATAATATTACATTATGATAATCTATTAGAGTTTCCAAACGAATATTATTTTTATAGGTGTTTGTATAATATATTAAAGTGTTACTATATTGGCTTCAGTTTCGGGTGTGCAAGTTTCATAAAAATCGATTCAGCATGCATTAACTAATTAGTGATGACCTAGCTTATTAATATGAGCTGGTTAAATGTTAAAGCTATTTATTAATTATTTACTGCAACACTACTACAAATTGAATTAGTTCATAATTTTTAGTTTTTTTTTTAAATATTGTTGTAGGTACATAACTTTTTTAAACCTCCTTACAGGTTATCCTTTAGCTGCTAACTAAACTTTTCCTTCCACCGATGCAGTATTCTCATACATCGGGAGTCACGGGTGACAAGTGACCGGGGACATTAACAACTCTGCAGCCGATCGGCCTTTGAAAGATTCAATGCGCCGTGGAACAAACCAGGGTTGCCAATCACAACAAAACTCCTCCTTATGTAAACCAGTATTAGTCAGACCTCAGATTACGCATTGTTATTGTGAAGCACTGTGTCAAGATATACAAGGTGCCCGGTGAGAAGGAACAACTTGTGAATAGCATACCAGGCCTTCCACTACACAATGGCACATCGATTATTTTGCCACCAGTAAAAGTACACTTGGAACATAAATATTGCGAAAGAAATCTGCTGAATTGTATTGAACATAAACTTTATTTTTGGTGCAAACTCGATTGTGTTAAATGTGGTGTAAAGTTATTCAGTACGGCGCAAGAGCGTTGACCAATAAAAAACTAAAACTAAAAAGGTTCTACAATCTTTTACTAACAATGAAAGCAATGTACTTACTGGATTTACAAATAAATTAATTCTTTATACGAGTTATACCAGGGATAAACTTAGGCGAGTAATTTTGATTGTCAAATATCCTATTGCTCTCATATTATTTCATAATTTTGACTATATTTTGTAATTAAAGTAAAACACCATGTCCGGATGATTTGAAATTAGTTTTTACGTCGGTGGCAAACAAGCATACGGCTCACTTGATAGCAAGCGGTCACCGTAGTCTAAGAACGCATGCAACTCCAGGGTTGTCACATGCATGTTGCCGACCCGTCTCTAGGTTTAGCTACTATATACGAGTATATAGTGTCCGGTCCAACCGGTCCTTCCTTTCTCGGCTCAAGTCACGAAGGGGGTCATAAAAAGGCTAAAAGAACAAGACGGAGAGAGATAATGGAGGGAAGCACCAGGATGTAGACAGGCAAAGATGATGACAGGAGGTGTGGATCACAGGAGAACCAGGTATCTGCTGAAACTGGGTAAGAGCAATCTGAGGTTGCTGACTGGTATAGTAACTGGCCACAATACCCTAAATAGACACTTAAATGTAATAGGTATCAGCAACGATGCTTCCTGCCCACACTGTGGGGAGGAAGAAACCAGTAAGCATGTATTAGCGGAATGTGTTATTGTACGCGGCACCGCGGTTTAATATATTCGGTAAATATATGTTAGAGGAGAGGGAATTGAGGGATGTCGACCTTAAAGATGTCCTTCTGTTCTGCAGGAAAACGAGAAGAATGAATGAGTTTGAAGTGGGAACGCCACCGGGACAGTAACCTGAGGCTCCAACCTAAGGGAATCGGGCTGAATGAACGGGACAAACGGTCGACAGCCCGCCTGTTTCCGGCCAGGCGTCCCCTCATAACATCATCATCATCATCATACATATAGTACACTATTAAATGTTAACATGAGGCCCTATTGTGCGAGTGCTATCCTGTGATATCGACCTGGATGTAGGTATTATTGACTGTACACACGATATAACTCATTTCATACTTTCGTTGATTACAAATTTTGTGAATTTATCACTAACATAGGTCATTAGGTTTTTTTCTTTTGTTTACTAACAACAATCTATGCACCAAGTTGTCTGAAAATAAAGATATTTGATTTTATTTTACTTTATTAAACAAAAATAAATCCTCATCGCACATAAATATAACGTTTAAAAATAAACTTCAAACGTTCCAAATAAATCTAACATACTTTACAACCTGTGGGCGTTAATGCACTATTACTTAGAATTATGAGGCACTTTTTATCCACTATTATTGTGCGTGAGAATAGATTTTGAATACATATTAATCATGTTACGTCAACGATGGGTATAACTATGTGGAGACCTATCATCGAACAATAATACTCATGTACAATGCAATAGCCCAAATCTTCTAATAGGCTTAGTAAGATTACATCTAGCCAATCCGTCCGAATCAGCAACCGTTTTGGCTAACTGTATGTCCAGGGTTGGCACTTCTACTTGAACGATAAAAGATAAATTATAGACAGTGGCCGGTCAAAGTAAATTTTCAGCATGAAGCAGCAATGAAGTTCATGAAAACAAATTCAAATGTCAATATTCGAATTTTAGGGGCAATGAATTAAAAAAACCCTTTAACTTGGAATGATGTGCCAACTCATAGTTTTTAATCTATTAAGGTGGTTCGATTGCCAAACAAAGCGTTATTTGACATTCGCAGGCAAACGGCGTGATATTTTAAGAAACGTATGTAACAAACTTTCATCAATTGCCTTCCCATTTGCGCCAAATTCCCCCTTTCCTAGAATAAACTTGTATAAACTAGATTAATTTGAGAAAAATAGTTTTCCCAAAATATCACGACCCAAACCAATTTCTCAAATTAATCTAGTTTATACAAGTTTATTCTAGGAAAGAGGGAATTTGCCGCAAATGGGAAGCCAATTTATGAAAGTTTGTTACATAAGTTTCTTAAAATATCACGCCGTTAGCCTGCGAATGTCAAATAACGTTTTGTATGGCAATCGAACCAACATAACTTTAAAGTCTACTATTTAAACTTCCCTTTTGTGGTTATTTTTAATTTCTAGGTAGCCTTTTTGGTTTGTTAAAATATGTACCTACCTAATTATGAGAGTCAACAAGTGAAATAAGAAACCACCATAATATACCCATCATTTTCGTTTAATGACATTTCATTTTACTAAAGCAGCAGCAGCCAGGCTGATTGGGAGTATAAAATTTATATTAAAAAACTATTGCTCATAAATCATTCCGTGCGATTCTTGTTGATGGAGTGGAAATCATTTACGATCAGTTTTTATAATGACATTGAAAAGGTTTTACTCCCATTTGCATGACCATTTCAATAGAGCTTTGAAGGTTACTTGTGGAAAAAATTACTTTACTGTGCAGTACCTACATACTGAGTAACCCTTTTTCGGGTAGAAGCGTTATATCAATCACATGACATAGGTACTACCTGTCAAAAGTGAATCTTAACGTGTATGAGTAAAACTGACATTACTTATGGTGTGATTAAAGATAGAAATGATTAAAATTCATCATTTATTTAAGCGCTGAGTAACCCTAAACGAAAAGCGCTGATTGATGAATCTCTTGACATTCAAGACAATGCGCACAAAACATCAATACATCGACCGCGATGACCTTACTGAGTCAAGATAGTGAGTAAATCACAACAATTTGACGATCGCTCGTCCTAAATTCCACAGTCACTTTCATAATCTCGTATCTCAATCAATCAATTCATTGAAATAAACACCTTCTCTTTGCTATTTCTAAGGTTCACATTTGAAACTGACGCAAAAAATAAATGAAGTTAGGAATGAAGGCAGTCAAAAAATGTCTGTGCCGTTACTTGTCGACAGCGTATCGACTACCTCATTCCTTACAAAGTACACTGCATCATTTTATCTTACGGTTAAAACGTGATCTTCCAGAGCCAGTAATGGATGTTGTTTAACAGTATAAGCGTTACAAAGTACCTAGCTGGTGTGGTAGGGCAATCAATTAACACCTACTTGTTCCACGTTAAGACTGCGCCGGTGCCAGTGTCTTAGAAGGCAATCTTAACAAGCTACAATTTAGTGATTTAGAATTGCTTGATTTGTGGTGTCTAGTTTTATTACGATTTATGAGATTACCTACAGATAATCTCATAGACATAGACTCTCTAGTAGGTATGCGCATTTTGTCTAATGTTTCGTAAAAAGTGATGTACATTCGAATTTTGCCTAACAATACCGTATGGAGTGGTAAATAATCTATTTATTTCTAAACATATTGTCTTGGAAATTTTGATTACTGAAACTCAAGACTAGATGGTTTACGCAAGTTATGCGAACTTAAAAGCGACTTATAATTTTGCACGCCGTCCAACCGAGTTTTATGTTTAAATAACCAACCATTCTGAAAAGTTTCATAGTAGAACGGCCCTGTATTCAAAAGATAGAAAATGAATACCAGAGGCACTTAACTCCGCAATGAATATTGTTGATGCAGTATAAACAACAACTTATAGCATGGATAGCATGATACTACGGACCCAAGTTGCTCGTTGTGTAAAGATACCGGAGTACCGTGTTATTAAAGCCTTCATTATTCTAATTAGTAAAATTCACTTCAAATTTTACTACGAATATTTCCTGGTAACATGAATATAACCCTAAGTGGACTGCGTTGTTTGAATTTGCGAAATTCAGTTTTAACAGCATAATTTACAACCCACATAGAATATTCATGTCCCTGCTCATGTGGCTGTCGTCGTTTGTTTTTATTTAGGAAGCATTTTTAATCGAAAATTCATTGGTTTTGGTTTAATCAATTCTACAATGTACACATGCAGGTGTTTGCATTTACATAAATACTCTCTTGTACCTATTCAATAACCAGAACAAAGCAAAGAAGACATTGTCACAAAACAGTCGATCCTAATAAATATTTTGATGGAATGTCTGGGAATACGCACGGTAGAACATAAAATACTACCACCACAAAACTCCACCGAGAACTTATTGACACATGTTATTTTCTCTGATGTGGTCATAAAATGCGACAATCCTATTTCGCTTCGATGTCTTTTAGCAAAAATATGTTTGAACCAAGGTAAGGATTATTCGATGACGTTTGGAGTCAGCGAAATTGTATCTCTGAGTGTGAAGGAACTTTTTATGGGTTGTTAATGCCGTAGCGGCTATTACTGTAAGAAATGGGTCCCTTCTTATTGATTTAAGATAATATATGCTGTCCACACGTACGATACTAGGCTAGACATTTATACAAATGCGAATCGTTGGGCATTACTAAGTCAAAAATTATAGAGACTGATTTTATATATAATTATAGGTACATAAAGTAAACATTTAAGAAACATAGCTAAGATAAGAACTATCACGACAGACTAAACTTTGAAAGTAAAAAAAATCTTACTGAAATCGGTTTATGCGTTTGGGGGCTATGGTGCCCAGACACACATAGGCACATTATATACGCATATTAAATTTGTAACACCCCTGTTAAGTTTAAAAAGTGCTAAATAAAAGATAGACTTAAAGAGACAAGGTATACAAAATGGCGAAAATTACGTAAACATTTCCGTTTACGTTGTGCTAACAAAAAAAAAATCCAAAATTTTAACACATTTTAGAATAATAGAACGCGTTCAGACACTCGACGTTGATCGATCTGCGGCAGGCGTTATCTTAGTGAATTTTCTACATTTTTATAGCCTTAAGCTAGAAGAGGGATCGGGCAAGAGCGGAAACTAACTATTCAAGAAATTATCAACCCGAATCTTTAGGTTTTATGTCAGCGATATATTACTGTCGCTGCTGACACATGGGCCACATTCTAGATAATACGTTGAGATTTTTTAAATATTACCATAATTAACCCTGATACCGATCGCCATCCGTTTACTCATTCCTTCATCTTGTAGGTCTCGTGTTGAAATGCAGTGAAATAAATTCTCAAATGTATTGTTTATCCGATTCAAAGGGAACCCATAATTTTCATTTGCAAAAACAAACAAGATCCTAATATTAAGAATATGAAATATCACACCATCATAATGTTTACAATAACCGCACAGTGGAAGATAAACAATAAATTCCCAAATCATCCAAACAAATTACACACCTTTCGAGACTTCATAACTCCACTTAATTGAAGCACAAACATTTGCAAATTGGAGACTGCAGAAGCATAAATCAATCGTATAAAAACCGAGAATGTCGAATCGTAATTCTCTCCACTTACGGTCTGTTGTCGGTCTTATAAATGCGTCTTAAGCCAAACTGCCTATTTGTTTGAATCGGAAGGCTTGATATAAATATGGTCTAAATTGCAGCGATACATCGTTTAATTTTTCAGTGCTAAAGTTAAATCGGCCAGTGAACGTTTATCGATGGGCAGCGCTGCGCGGGTGCCTCTCGTTAGTGGCTTGGTTTTTTTAATGCGTGCGTTTCACAGTCGCACGTGCTTGCCCGGTCTTTTCAACTCGCTATGAAAAATACAACGCTCATTGCAGCTAGCCGCTACAATCGACTTTATGAAATCGAATTTCAACTGTTATCCCCTTTTTCATTTGCCATTAAATTTAGTAGACATCCAGTACAAATAAACACGAAAGTACCCAACTTTATCTACATTTATGCTTAGTCAGGCGGTAAATGGTCTCAGCATTACGACCAATAGAAGGCTTTTGTGTATGTCTCCAGGCTGTTATCTGTCTAAAACGTTGCGAACTCAAGAGATAAGTCTTTACTAAACCTCGGTCTATCTGTCCTATAATTTTCTCGTTTCAACCAAAAGCGCTTTATAACCAGACAAAACAGGCAAGCCGTGTATTCGCCTTTGGCCAAATGGTATCTCGTTTGCGGCAACACGATTGCAAATCTTAAATACTTTCAGGCGCATTCAGACGCGTTTGATAGCGAGCGTTAGATGAGCATTAAACACACAGTATAGTACGTGTTGAAAGAAACCCGAGTCAGCCTCGAGGCATTTCAAACTAGCGTGCCTTCTGCGTTCACTACACCTCTCATTACCATTTTATCCGTTCGACTTCAAAACACTGTTATTATATCCCGGTAAGGGCGCGCAATGATCGCTCTGGCGTCGAGATGTGATTATTACGTCGACTTTTTTGTATTTTTTTAAGTTTGAATGGTGTTGACCGAATGTTTCGATGAGAAACCTAGAAAGATTACAACTATCATTACCTGATATAATTTAGTATATGGGAGTGACGGATGCTATTTACTTTTGAGACGAGGGTCATAATTGCACTAAAACAAAATAAACATTACCTACTTAATTCATTTATAATATGTATTTATCCTGGGTACAGAATACTTAAGCTAAACTTCGATTTATGGGAAACGGCGATTAAAATAATTGTCACAACATAAATTCAAAATTTGCCTATATAGTTTATAAAACACACATGCACTGTGTGCATTACTGAAACTATTATGCAGATTTAGTTCAGGCAACAATTCATTTTAATATCTTAATTCACTTATAGAGAGTACTTTGAAGAATCTAGTTTGAAAAGATATATTCTAGGGAAATGTCACAAGAGCCCGTTTTCGCATAGCAGAGGCACATAGTGGTAGTTCATTAAAAAGATATATGCGGTCATTACGCGGACATTTCTACAGCTACAGTATTACAGTAATGCCAACGGTCCTATAACTTATTGGTCTACTTTATTGGCAAGTCTGCATTATACGTTTACTTTTTGTACGTTCCTACCGTAATAAGATGTTGTTTTCGCGTTTATTTTATAAGAACAGCGATACAGCAACTAATTATTTCTAACGCAGATTTGAATAACTGGAGGTATTTATTTTTGAAGCATAATCTACTCTTCACTATTTTAACTTTTTTCTTGGCACTAGAACTTATAAAATACCTACACAGTTTTCGATCCTCTGTTTGCAGACACTTTTTTTGTTCTAACAGCCGCAAGCGTATGAACTAACGTTTTTGTTCATTTACCAAGAAAATGCTAAAACCCATTAGCTATTTAAAGTCAAATATTAACTTCAATAAAGTATTTGCCAGACGATTCGTATTATGAGTGCTTCAACGTCATATTTCATTCACTTTTCTTTTCAATATATTTTTGATGAAAAACCTCAAATTTACATGCCCTATAAAAATACCAGTCATTATGTCTAATGATCGCTCTTTCACTACTCTTTGAGCGACGTTGAAAAAATGCGTCATGCATTTATCTTCATTTGCTGTTTCAAAGACTCCAGACAAAAGTCGCCAAGGGTCAAGGTTCAAGTTAGAGTAACTAAATATTTCTCGTGGCTGCGAGCCAAGACCGTAAGTCTGGGCAGGCCGCCAGGTAACGGAGAGACTTGAAGTAAGCCCTGCCCTAGTCATATAAAAAAAAACAAATAAATAAAAGGAAATCGTAGCCTATGGACAATTGCAAATCACAAGCACGTTGCCGACCCTTTATTGATTTGAGGATTCGTTGTTGATAGCTAATGAAGGCGGGTCTCTCAACACAACACATCCTCGGGGGCTCTGGTGACGTCACTCACCATCAGGAACACAAAAAAAAAAAAAAAAAAAAAAAAAAAAAAAAAAAGATTCATACCATTCATACCTACAGAACAAACAGTGGCGTTACTATGGGTGTACTTCCCCGCAGTTGGGCTGCTCCAAATATGAGCGAGATAACATTCCGCTGTGCCATACTTCTCTTTAAGTCATCGCGTGTAAAATAAATAGGAAAATGTTGATTTCATTTGTCTGGTTCCGGGATAAAGCAATACTAGCGAGTGTAATCATTAATTTCATTTCATTAATCATTTCCTATGTGTAATATTGGTTGGCCTATGGATGAATGTCTGAAATAAATTGCTATTTATTTATTAATGAATAATTTAAAGACAAATACTATTTCAGTGTTTCATTGAAATGGGCGTTACTTTGCCGAATTCCATGATAAATTACAATTTGCTATTCCGCTACATTCGATTTTTTTTTTATGTAAGTATAAGCATATGATAGTATCGATATCAAAGTTATAAAAAATAAATAATGATAGTATCGATTGTTATAGTTGCTGGTGTTGGCTTCATTATACGGCGATTTGTGCTGATTAAGAGATTTCCTTTTGCAGAGTTGGTCATTGCGACTCAAACATGGATTTAAGAAGGGGCCATCAAAATTTCAGATGTAAATTTTGGGAAGGGGGGGTGGCTTACCCCGAATTACCTGGCGATATTTATTAAGCCATAAGGGCAAGCTTGGTATCATTTTCGTATAAATCAAGGACGCCGAATTCATTCCTGATATTTAATTTTAACTTTTTTCGACTAAAAAATTAAAAAAAATGAAAGAAATGAAAATTTACATTGTCTTACTTTCTTAAAATACCTTTATAATTTTTTATTAAAATTTTAAGAAAATAACAATAAACATATTTGCATAGCCATATTATAGTTAAACATTGTAAAAATTACCCATATTATTTTTTAGTCTGACTATTGTGCGTGTAAAAAAATAATTACTTTCCACGGAACCAAAATCACAATAAATGCATTTAGCTATTAAGGCAAGTTTGGTATCATTTTCGTATAAACCAAGGATGCCAAATTTATTCCTGATATTTAATTTGCATTTTTTTAAATGAAAAAAGCTAAAAACTCGTCTAATCTAACTAAGTTGTCCGTCAAAATTTGCAATCGATTTTTCAGTCACATGCCGTTATCCGATTGAGCTGAAATTTTGGTTTTTAGTAAAGTCTGGATGACAATTCAATATTATGGTACCATCGAGCTGATCTGATGATGGAGACAGAAGTTTTTTTTTTTTAGTTTTGTTTAGCCCACTCCTTAGAATCGTCTCAATGAGTGGTTGATGATGGTATGCAGAAAAGTACAGTCGTCAATAAAAGCTTGTACCAAAACAAAATTTCGACAGGAACTTATTTTCTTTTATCTCAAGTTTTTAATATGAAATGGTGTACGAGTAAATGGTGGAATAATCCATAAATGAATTTGTCATCTTTTGTTTCTTTGAAACGACACCAAGTTTAATGCAATAGCCTAAACACAAGCTCCAGTAAAATTAACACATTATTGATAACGGACCCCCCCCCCCCCCCCAAAATCAAGATAGCTCCCCTTCTTAAAACGGTCTGGGGGTTCAGGGGATTCACTCTGCCAAAGGACACCGCTTAATCATAAAACGCCGTATATTGCACTTTTATGTCGTGAACGGCGTCTGTTCACGACATAAAAGTGCAATATACGCCTACTATTAAGTTAATTTGATTATTGAAGTAAGTGAAACACCGGGAAGTGAGTGAAAAACGACTAACAACATTGGAATGATGAATGTGATTAGAATGTTAGTCATATTTACCAGTTTGGTCATAATTATAGTCAATGTAATTTACTTACCTATTCTGGTGGACAAGTCAAGAATCATTCCCATCAGCCTTTTTTTTTTTTTTTTTGGGGGGAATGCTTTGACGCACTGTCCGCCCGGTCAGTGGGGACCGGACGGGTGTGTGGGACTCCCGGACAAAATGCCCAGACTACCCACTAAACCCCCAACGATTGTACAACCATGTCGCTGCCAAGGAGGGCCAAAGGTTCGCTTGACGCATTCTACTTTCACCCTCGCGACTGGCCCGTTTGCGCGGGCACGACCAGGGAGAGCGCCCCGGGACAATTTCGGGGCGCTGCCATCACGTGGGCTTATTGGACGGCTAGGGTTCCCCGACCCTGCTATCCAGAATTCCCATCAGCCTATCGTGACCGATTTCGTCCAAGACAAACGTGTAGCCGTTGGGGTATACTCAGGTCGTTGACGAAGTCAGATTTTGCTGAACGATTACGTTCACTGCAAATCGGTATGCCCCTGTCAACATTAAATTTAATTTATCGTAGACACTGGTACACATATGGTAGATATATGTATTCGTATCGATTTCGCTGATAAAGTTCCAGTGTGCGCTGCGGGGTTCAGAAGGAACAGTGGAGTTGCCGAGTTTGTTGTTCTTTTAGCACCACCCGGAGGTCACATATTGGGTTTCTAGGGTTATTCCTACGGACGTAGAACAACAACAACCTCCAAGGCCTCTAACATTAAATTAAAAATGTACACAACTTGACAGAAGAAGATGTGTATTTAATTTTATTTCACCACTCACATTATTAAATATTAACACAGTGGGCCCTTGAACAGATTTGCAATGTCTGCAACGAAAATATTCCGTCAATTTACACAAACTCGTAACTTGTATCTCCGTATCCTACAAATGTAAACCTTATTCTGTTTAGAATACGGCTATTTTTCCAACGAGGTATAGTATATTTCTTCTGCGAGTGTATAACATGGAAGGAACTGAGAGCCACTAGAGATTTTGCGCTGTGTTACTGCAACGTTATTCTAAAAGGATTTTCCAGATTTAGGGAATTTTATCCTTGCACTGGTAAATTATGTGAGAGCAAAATTGAAGTAATTTTATGAAAACACGTGTGCAGTTTGAATTTGCTGTCGCTTGAAGTTTATTGTTATCATGGATGAATAAATCGAGCACCAGTAATATAATGTCACTGCTTAGAGGACCCTAATAAGTTTGTGTAGAAGTTGAATAACTTGAATGACAAAGTTCATATAGATAGCGCTATTGTGTGAAATGATCATATAGTCTGTTCCAGATAAAGTGACGAAAAGTACTTTAAACCAACTTAAGTGCATTTTCGTAATTTTAACTGAAACAAACTATACCTACAAATAAATAAAAATAGTATTTTTCACAATCGTGTTATAATAGAGAGCTTTTTAGTCGAGTACCGTGTTTAGGCCACGAAGCTTGCTGAGTGGCCTAAGTAAGGTACGAGATTAAAAAGCTTGATTATAACACTATTGTGAACAATACTTTCTGTACGAGTTCATTAAAATTAATTTTCTACGAGTCAACTGAACTAATTAAACAAACTCGATACTGTTGAAACGAAGTGCTCGTACGCTCGTTGATATCTTAAAAGACATGAACGAGCGTACGACATCAACTAGTAAACTCAATAATCAAGCGATTCTATTGGTCCAATTCATTACAGTTCGGTAAAGCAGCCACGTGATTGGTCGAATTTATTTTAGTTCTATTTTCAAATTTTTTTCGGTTGTCTGGAGCGTATCGAAACAGTTATTTCGATTGTTTCGACAGTAACATGGACTACAACTATGAAAAGAGTGACGTTGCAGTATTCTCTATGAAATCTTAATACACAGATTTTAATCGACGAGTACAAAAAACCAGTTGCGTGTGAAGAATATTTTTTTTCTTCCTACGAAACCAGTAACGACATTTTTTTTCGTATTTGGCCAGTTTCGGCGGATACCCGCTCCACGGGGCTCCTATTTCTGGTCTGTTTGCCCTTCGGGCATCTGAAGCTACCTAACAAACCATTCGGGCATCTAAAGCTACCTTTTTTTACGGAGTGGAAATGCTCTTACGCATCCCCCCAGCCTGGGTAAGCTATAATGGGGGGTATGTGGGACTCTCACCCTCCAGCTAACTCTATTTAAAGAGAAGGGGGAGGGATTCTACCCACTAAAACCACTCCGGCGTTTCCGTCCCTGCCATTAATGGGGGCGCAGTGGGATCGCGAGCATTCTACCACGACGATCTAAAGCTACCTAGTGTTTTGCAATCGTAACAGATTTACAACAAGGAAGGAGAATTCTTTAAACGTAACTAGTTTCGTAGCAAGGAAAAATATCCATCACCCGTAATTGGTAGCGAGGCGTTGGATTCGTAGGTGGCCTAAGGGAAATTATGTATGTTTTAATCACACGGATATGTAAGGACCGTACCGGAAAGAAAGTAGACAACTTCAAAATGGTATTATTTTTATTTTGTGTGAAAACTGATGATGAAACAAAAAGAAACTGAAAAATAAGGTCTTTATAAAGAACTGTTTTGAATGAATTCGTCGTATTTTATATATTTTGCCTGCAACCTAACTTTCTTTTTGATGTGTCTCATTCAATTCTGGACGATCACTTTTGACACATTTGATGATGCCCTGTTCCACTTTTTTTTTAAGTTTTCAACTGAGGTGGCAGCTTTGACGTTTTTTTAGAGGTGTCGTTTCATGATAGACCACTATCGCTCAATTGGGTGAACTTCTGGGCAATTGGGAGGAATCATCTCCTTATCCACTACTTCTACCTTATCGGCTTTATACCATTCCTTCGTTGTTTTAGAGTAATGACAAGAAGCCAAGTATGGCCAAAATGAAGTGCTACTCCTGTGCTTCTTTATTAGTGGTAGTAATCTATTCTGTAAGCACTCGTCACTGTATACCGTAGCGTTCAAAGTCCCTGTAGTAAAGAAGTATTGCGATCGCATATACCGCATTGAAAAGTCGCTTGCCACACTAATACTTTTTTGCCAAATTTCTCGATGTTGATGGCCTTATGTTTTCGAGTAACCTTCTATAAGCCGGCACCGTAATAAATTGAGGTCCTGGTAAGGCTTTAAAGTCCAATTTGCAATAGGTCTCGTCATCCATTGTAATGCACTGATTTTTCTTGGTCAATATACGGTCGTATAATTTCCTTGCCAGTTTTCTGACAGCTATTGTTTGATTCTCATCTCGTTTTGGTTGTTTTAGTTTTTTATAGGTCTTTAGGTTGCATCTTAGTTTGATTCTTTGTATCATAGCCGAAGAAGTTTTGGCTCATTTTGCCGCATCTCGAATTGAAAGGGCGGATTTTGTTTAAACATTCTTACGACTTTCTTTTCTCATGCCAAGTCGGTTGTCCCCCGGGATCTTCCAGATTTAGGCCAATCTTGGAGAGTACAGAAGTCACCAAATTTATTTATTATCTTGTGCACGCCCGCGGGACTCAACTCGTACTTTTTAACCAGTTTTCTAATCGTCATACCTTTTATTTTGCACCAATCGGCCAAAATATTTTTACGAACGTGTAAGCTAATTCGCTTCATGTTGACAGTTTGACAAAAGCAGTAATTGCTTTTTGTTGCAATTAAAAGAAAAGAATATAGTTCGTTATTTAAAAAAAAATTATGCCGATTTTATGTACGTACCAGTTTTTAGAGATGCCTAAAATTGTCTACTTTCTTTCCGGTACGGTCCTTATAAGAGGGGAGGCCGTTTACGCGGTTTATGAGTCCATCCAAAATAAACAAGCAAACGGTCTGCCTGATACTCAGCAGACACCGTAGTCTAAGGATACTTGCAACTCCGTAGGAGCCACCAGCGCGTTGCCGATCATTCAATGATTCGTGGAAGCGCTGGTGACATTACTTACCAGGGAGCACAAAAACTCTACAGTCTACCTACGGAGCAAGTAGGTACTATAATATGGCTGTGATCCGTAAGGTGGTCCACATGAGAGAGATGACATTGACATTCTCAACATCAAATGTTTATTCTGTAAGTACGCCACATGGGCTCTTTCACATGTCGACGACAATAAGTATGAATATAATATAAAAATTTTTTTTATGAGCAACAGCCTTATAAACCTGACCACATACGTACAAGGAGATTTATAGTCTCCAATGGCAGATTGATACAAATAAATATAACTAATACAGATATGTAAAGAGCATCTAATGTCAGAATAATAAAAGAAAAATAATTGTATAGAGTCACTAATGTTAATGTCAGAATTAAAATTAGAAAGAAAAATAATTAAGTACAGAGATGTCTCTGTACTTAATTATTGATGTCTCTATAATGTCGGAATAGGAATATAAACCCTCTTCTGCTGTGCTATACGACACTTTTATCGTCTTCTTCATATTGGATTTGTTAATGTAGCAATCTTCAACGTGTCAAGCAAAATCGATTTGAATTACCTAATTTAGTTCTCAAAGTATGCCGCTACTGTATACTTGTAGGTACAGTTACCTTGAATAACATAGTACCTATATAATAAGGCGTGCAAAAAGTCTGACGCAACTTTATTTCCAGAGCTAGGATGTGTTAGATGTGTGTGCCTTATGTCAGATATTATTACAGTTGACGGTTGTACCATACTTACATGTCTACGTCAGCGTAAAGCATCCTAGTACGGAGAGTGGATACAAAGTACATATAGATACACATTTTAAATATATTAATCCACAAATAAAAACTCATAAACGCATAACCGTGATACCTATTAATCGTCACTTCTAACGCGACCGATAGATCCCAGATTCCAGATCAGCGATTCAGGTCACCTCATCCCGTTTCCACCAGATGAAACCCTTCAAAGTATCCATGACCGTAAAATTCATTTAGATTACGAGCAAGTCTAAGTGTCGCTTGGTTGGACCCAACCACTTTCAACTACGTGTTCGCTAGACAAACCAGCATATGCTTTTAGCTCTGATAAGAAAATCTGTGAAAAGATTATATGGGGAGAGTATTATTAAGTGACTGGAGCAGTGACGAGCGTGTCTGAACTTTGACATGGAATAAATGATAGTAAGTATTACCTACGTAGATATATAATAGACTTTCATCAGCAAATCAAAATGTTTATTAAACGATGAAAAAAGATAAATAGAAACCTATTGTTATTCAATGTCATAGAGTGACGTGGGTGCATCGAAATTGCATAAGTCGTCAGAGCAGAAAGTCCACAAGTAATTGTATCGAGGGAATTTAATGCAGCCACGCCAAATGTAGCCTTCGTTTCTGATGGATCTGATGCCGCATATTTCGTCGGCGTCGCAGTACTGGCTCGGTAAAAGGCGGCTGCAAATAAATTACAAACAACGATATAATAGTACATATATGAATTACTCACCTAGGGAGGTAAAACAACGAATGTCTCAGTTCGCATGTATTTGTGAGAGCCGAAGTCAAGGGAGATAAATATGCCAACTAAGGCTTTCTTTATTACTGGCCGTGTGAGAACAAAATTTAACTTCCCCCCTGCTATGGAAGTAGGATGTTCCGCACGCGTAGCAGGCGGTTATTTTCAAATAATGACCAGATAGTATTATAGATACCTATGTGAATCGTCTTGGTTCATATAATACCTATTACCAAGGACCGGAATTCTTCATAGCCAAAATCAAACTGTCAGAGGGAATGACCAAACTGTTTTATCGACAATTCCACTTATCGATATACGATTATTCTGTAACATTTGACCTCTTTGATAAGCAACCTGCATCTCCATATTAAAATAAATCATGCCCACGTCACATATGACATTTACGTCGCTTGATTGTCATAAGTAATTTCCGTGCCGTGTTACTAAAATGGTTAATCCTAAAATAAAAACCATTAACAAATGGATAACGAAATATTCTTCTCTAAGTTACAAAGAAGATTCATTCACGATATATTGCTCTAAATATGATCTTCATTAAAATAATGACAATTTTATTTTACTACAGGGAAGATCAAGAAAACATAACTAGTACAGATACAGATTTCGACTCTGTTACTTTGAATGAAGGTTAGTTTACTGTTAGTATACTTGTTTAAACTTTTCATTGTGCCATAGCTGTAAAATAAAAATATTTTCTGTTTTATTGTATAATATACAGGCATTTGGATATTGTATATATCCAAATGCCTGATTTCATTACTTTGACGATGTGTCATTAAGTGACATTTATTTATCGATAGCCGATAAAACACTTTGGTCAAACCTTCTGACAGTTTGATTTTTGCTATGAAGAATTCCGGTCCTTGCCTATTACCTTTTGCGGAAGTGCATTGCAAAGTTTGTGCAAAAATGTAGGTAATTGAAATTAGCAAGCGCGGCGCTTTAGCCTAAATATAATAATTGGTTGTAACTAAAGGAGGAAAAATTTATAGCCTATTCAGGCGCTTAAAACTCTACTACTACCCGCACTTTGAAAAACTTTTTCCCCGCCATTCGTCGCATACAAAAATGTAATTTACACGCCATAATCATTACTAAATAAAGATTTCTTGATAGCATGAAGTTTACTTTGGCAGCGTACGGTATAATATATAGTCAATAGTCATTATTAGCTCTATGAGCATATAGAAGAGCTCAGGGCAATTTTATATGTGGAAAGGGTCTGACCGTCGGTGCCAGGGGGCAATATGTATGATTGATTGCTCTAGAAGCATTTTACTCAGCGCTGGCGAGCCTTCGCTCATCTGACTGGTTATGGTTACCCTAAAACAAAGGGTTTTATAATACTAACAATTTTCCTTCAAGACAATTGATATCTGGAACCTCATCAACCGTCTGGTTTACTTCACACTGCACGCAAGCCATTTGGCTGTAAACTGATCTTCTCATTTTGCTCCCGTGACTCAACTCCTGCACATTATACAGCCATTCACTCTTATTAGTGAATGAGAGCGGTAAGTCATGCATCGGTATGGTATTGCAAAGATTGCAGGAACAAACGTATGTTGTGTGGTTTAAAAGTGGGCTGTAACAGCCGCGGTCTACTATGCCGAAAGGCGTTTGCATGGAATAGCATACGTCGCTGTTGCGATCACATCGAATCAAGGGGAGTCTGAAACATAAAATATAGCAACCGATAAATATCTTAGCTTAGAGGACTAGAGATCACTAGCTTTTGCGCTCGGTCCGCGTGGAAGTCGTTTATACCGTAGTTCCATACAAACTTCCGCCCCCCATTTCATCCCCTTAGGGGATGATCTTCAAGATAAAAACTATCCTATGTCCTTCCTAGAACTCAAACTATATTTATGCATACCAAATATTACAATCGGTTCAGTGGTTTAAGCGTGAAATGTTACCCGCAGACAGAGTAAGACTAGAATCCACGGACCTACACGTTAAATTATAATTTTCAGAGTCAGTCAATAATAATAAGGAATCAAATACATATAATAGTACATTATGATACAAGTGTGCTAAGTTGGTCATTACACTGGAGTCGGTTTTTAAGCCTGAGCCGAAGGCGAAGGCTTAATGGAGACGAGAAGTGTAATGACCAATGCTCACGTGTTTCATACGACGTTTTTCAACACATTTGCGAGGAAAAAAAAAAAAAATGAAACTGTTAAAAGATATGTAATGAAAAGGCACTAGTGCGATAATGTAATGTAAAAGTCACGGCATGGGTAATATTCTGCATTATTTTGCTAATATTTAAAAAGATATGTAATGAAAAGGCACTAGTGCGATAATGTAATGTAAAAGGCACGGCATGGGTAATATTCTGCATTATCAGTGTAAATACGCTGTAATAAGACCTACTTTACGAGCAGGTGTGTTGAAAAGTAGGTCTTATTACAGCGTATTTACACTGATAATGCAGAATATTACCCATGCCGTGCCTTTTACATTACATTATCGCACTAGTGCCTTTTCATTACATATCTTTTTAAATATTAGCAAAATAATGCAGAATATTACCCATGCCGTGACTTTTACATTACATTATCGCACTAGTGCCTTTTCATTACATATCTTAACAGTTTCATTTTTTTTTTTTTTTCCTCGCAAATGTGTTGAAAAACGTCGTATGAAACACGTGAGCATTGGTCATTACACTTCTCGTCTCCATTAAGCCTTCGCCTTCGGCTCAGGCTTAAAAACCGACTCCAGTGTAATGACCAACTTAGCACACTTGTATCATAATGTACTATTACGATTTACGAGCAGCAGGTGTGTTGAAAACATAATTATTTCATTCTGGCCAATAACATGCCTTTGTGTATTGAATTTTATGGGTTTCAAGTCACTATCTCGCGCAACAATAAATATCGCACAAGTTTTTTTTATTATTACATTACAAGAAAGCGGATGCGTAGCACGAAGGGTACTTTGCTATCTTGCGTGTCTACACTCTCGGCGAAGAACGGGTTAAAAAAATACTCTTGTGATTTGTACAAAGTTTGTCATTTTTAGGGTTCTGTAGCAAAATGGCAAAAAACGGAACCCTTATGGATTCGTGATGTCTGTCTGTCTGTCTGTCCGTCCGTATGTCACAGCTACTTTTTTCCAAAACTATAAAAACTATACTGTTGAAACTTGGTAAGTAAGTAGATGTATTCTGTGAACTGCATTAAGATTTTCACACAAATATAGAAAAAAACAATAAATTTTGGGGGCTCCCCATACTTAGAACTGAAACTCTATAGGTCTTCAAAAATGATATCGAGGTTTCTAGTATATTTTTTTTCTAAACTGACTAGTTTGCGCGAGTGACACTTCCAAAGTGATAAAATGTGTCCCCCCCCCTGTAACTTCTAAAATAAGAGAATGATAAAACTAAAAAAATATATGATGTAAGTACGTTACCATGCAAACTTCCACCGAAAATTGGTTTGAACGACATCTAGTAAGCAGTTTTTTCTTAATACGTCATAACTTGTAAATAGTTGTAAACCGCAACTCATTTTACGGAACCCTTCATGGGCGAGTCCGACTCGCACTTGGCCGCTTTTTAGGGTTCCGTAGCTAAAGGGTAAAACGGGACCCTATTACTAAGACTTCGCTGTCCGTCTGTCTGTCTATCTGTCTGTGCGTCTGTCACCAGGCTGTATCTCATGAACCGTTATAGTTAGACAGTTGAAATTTTTACAGATGATGTATTTCTGTTGCCGCTCTAGGGGAATTTCAAAAATAATGGCCGATTAAGGTTAACTAAAGTGATGTTTAAGTCACGTCTAACCTGTCGGTCACAAAGACTAGCATGTGTCGCTGCTACAGGTTGCATGAGAACAACCCCAACAGCAGCACTAGAAGTCATGCTAGGGCTACTACCTCTACAAATGCACATACAAAAAGAGGCGGCTGCGACGGCAATACGCCTAAAAAGCCTCAACCTATGGACGAAACTAGACATACCCCACACAAAGATCCACAACAAACTGATCACAAGCCTACCTATGATGGAAGCTTCAATCGACAAAATACCATAAACTGCAGTCTTTGGGAAAGACTACGAAATATTACTGACAGAAGACTCCAAAGAGGGGTTAAACCAAACAGACCTCAGAATCTTTACAGATGGTTCAAAAACAAATACGGGAACAGGATGTGGTGTGTTCTCAGAGGATTTAAACATACACATATCCAAACCACTGGGTGTACAAAACACGGTATTCCAGGCTGAATGCGTAGGGATACTTGAAGCCTGCAATGCCATAAAGAGACGACAAGTCGAAAACACAAACATACGGATACTCTCAGACAGTAAATCGGTACTACAAGCACTGAGCAGTGATAACATCACATCTAGCTTGATATACGAATGTCACCTAAACCTCACAGAGGTGTGCGCAGATAAAAACAAAGTTACAATACAATGGATCAAGGGGCACAGTGGCTCAAGAGGAAACGATGCAGCGGATGAACTGGCCAGGAAAGGCTCAGAAAAAACGGCATACGGACCGGAGCCAATCTTGCCCCTGCCACAAAGCTACATATACCATCAACTGGACCAACACACCAAAGACCTACACCAAAGATACTGGGAGGAGATAGACACATGCAGACAGACCAAAGAGATTCTGTCGAAACGCGACCACAAACTCACAACCACACTACTAAGGACACATAGAAACCAACTGCGCAAGATAGTGGGTATAATAACAGGACACAACACCTTGAACAAACACCTCTATAACTTAGGTATCACAGACAGCCCCATGTGCAGAGCGTGCATGGAGGCAGAAGAAACGACTAAACATATACTACAGGACTGCAAGGAGGTAGAAGTATACAGAATTAAGCACCTAGGTTCTCCAAACACACTACGGGACGCAGTCAGCAACACCAAGGCACTCACCAACTTTTTAGACGAGCTGGGGTGGTTAGAGTAGCGCCACACCGCCGTTTCACGCAAAATAGGCACAATGGATGTCGACTTGCGGAAAACGCCCAGTATAACTAACTAACTAACTAACTAACCTGTCGGTTTTGTTACTAAACGTATGCGATTGACATTGACTGTCGGTTTTGTTACTATCCTTAACTGTCCGTTTAAGGGGGCAAAAATAATGAATATGCCCTAATAACAACCAATAGGTACTAAAAAACAGCATAAAATAAATATTTATGTGGGCACCCATACAACAAACGTGATTTTTTTTGCCGTTTTTGTAGATAATGATATTAATGGTACTGAACCCTTCGTGCGCGAGTCCGACTCGCACTTGGCCGGTTTTTTTTTGTAAATTAATCTTGTTGGTGTGATGTTCTGTAATTAATTTCCTTGTATTGCTTGAATTGTATTTGTTTTTGAAATAGCATGTAAACGACTGGTGACCGCACTGCACTGTAAGTATATTATGTGACTTAATAAAAGAAATAAAATGAAAATGTATACTTACAGTTTGTTTTCTGGATTACTGCAGTCCTTGTTACTAACATTGTCACATATTATACATGATAATTTCGCCAACTTTCCATCCATCATATCCAAATCTTGTACGTTTTCTTTGATAGAAAGTGGTCCGATGGTGTCCAGTAAATCGTCATCTTCCAGTGTTTTGGTTTGTTTTGTCACTTGCTCCTGGTACCGTCTGCTTAAATTCTCTACAGACATTGATAGCGTAGACCATGGCCTTGTACTTAACGTGTATGTTTGTACAAGATCAGAATGAGGTGTTTTAAATGTAACATAATATTTTGTAGAAGTTAGTGTCACATTCTCAAATAGTGCAATAATTTTATTTTTCTTAGTCGTGGTTTCAATAAATCTTAGCACCCCCGAACTTGGCTTAGGGGATTTAGCACGAGTAATGTTGCGAATAGAATAACTCGCATTCGCTGCATCAGCTTTTTCATGGTCAAATATTTCTTTGACATGTTCGAAAAACTCCGAGACCAAGTCATTCTGAGCATCATCTTTATCTTCTGAATTTAACTGAGTAAGATCGTCAATTTCGTTACCCTTTTTTGGTGATAAAGGAATGTTGTCGATTATGTCTGAAATAGTTACGTGGAAACTGATGCATATTAGTAAAAAAGTTACATTCAAAAATGTTTCGACGCTTATTTTCACCATGATTCTTTTGACAACAATAATACTATTCTGTCATAACTGACTATTGTCATAGGATCAACATACATTACAAAAGAGTTTTTGTACTAAGCAGGTTCGTCGATGAAATCCAAAGAAGTAATATGTTTATTTTACACACTGTCGTACTAGATTCTGTCTCAATTAAAGAAACTAGGCTCGTTCTGTTTCCGTATATTTGAAGTGCTGTGTCTGAATCCCAAAAGTTTTTGCTGTTACAGTTGCTCCCGTTGCAATAAGACAAAAAGGAGTTGTATGATGGTTTATTAGCGCATCCACGAGCTATGACGCCTTTATATTTGTCGATGTGAGTAAAACATATTTGTCCTTCATCGCAAATCGTATACTCGACACTGTAAATAGTTGGTTTTGTTGGTGAAACAGACAAATAATGGTACAGTCACCGGCATCAATATATGATGAACCAAAGGCCGCAAAAATATCTGACACGCTCTTACGGCTCTAGGAATAGAGTTGTCATCAGATATTTTTGCGGGCTTTGTTCCATCATATATTTATGCCGGTGACTGTACCGTAAAACCTTCCAACTGTAGGTAGTCCAAATCACCTATGTTCAAGATGAACTCGATTGTGTTCGACTTTTATTGTGGATGAACTCGGTGAGAGGCCATGTAACTACGAAATGGCAAATATAATCAAACAAAATACCTAAAAAAGTCCTTAGTTTTGGTAGAAATTAGTTAGTCTACTTTAGACCATATAGTTGTTCTTCTGTAGGTCGATCACGTAATGCGTTGTACGAACGTCGGGTAGGTCTAAATGTCACTTTTTACATGGAAAATTGACAGTTAAATTGTACCGACGCGCGTTCGGAAGGTTTCGTGATTACCCCTCTGGACTACTTATAGTTGGAAGCTTTTACGGTTACCAAAAATCTCACTGACAACCTTCTAGCAGATTGTCACTAAAACCAAGTTTCGACGACCTATTTTATTATGCCGCGTTTACATTACTGGTTAATCGTTATATACTTACTTAGTAAGTTTACATGTTGGACCCACCTCGGCAAGCAGGACACTGGTGAGCTCCGTCCCTCTAGCCACTTCGGCTAAACTCTATCGCGCACCTCCGAGGTGCAGATTCCTCTGGACGAAATTATCGTTCGCACGAAGCCACTGTTGTCACTGTCAGTGTCACCGAACTTTTTAAGACGAAAGAGCACGCGCTATACCGTGGTATGATTTTAATTTACATCGGTTTTGTTAGATAAAGGACCTGCAAGAATTTTCTGTATGTAAGAATGATATATTATTGTTATTAAAAGCCAAAGTCTCCCACTGCTGGGCAAAGACCTCCCTCTTTTTCTTCAACATATCCCTGTTCTGGGCAGCTCCCACCAGTCTTGATCAGAGACGTCTAGCTCGTCTCGCCATCTCCTACGTGGTCTACCGCGATGCCGTATTCGGTTCTGTGGGATCCACTTGGTGGTAATTGTAAAAAAAAATAAAAAAAAATCTAGCCCATAACGCTTCTGGCACACGGCAGACGTGTCCGGCCCAGTCCCATTTAAGTTTGGCGGCTGTGTGAGATACGTCACCTATCTGACAGTCAGAAAGAGATAAGTATAGAAAATTCAAATCATGGCATCCCGCTCGTATGTGCTACCTGCATAACACGTGCTCTTTCGTTCTTAGCGCGATCGGGCGTATCAACACCTCGGAGATGTGAGAGAGCCATAGAGTAGAGCTATACGCGTGCCATTAGGGACGGAAAGGCTCATATGCAGCTAAATTAAGAACTGGTCTTAAAATGGCTGACAGCTTACCATAAACAGCCTTCTTAATTCGGGCGGGTAATGGCATACATATTTGCCGCAATCTCATACTAACTCAGTTGACAAGGACAACGAATGATACCCTTTTTGTCACACTTATTGAGATTTGTAAGTATACTTCTATGTCGCTCGGTCGTGGTATTATTAGAACCATAGCTTTCCTGAGTAATCATGGGTTCATAGCGAGAGTTGAGACAGCCGAAGCCGAAACGGCCAGGTAGAGGGATAAGCCTGCTAGTAGTTAAATAAATTAATAAATTACTCATCCCCGAACACTTACTTCGTGCCATCAAGACAAGTTTGATAGAATCCAGTGGCAGTCGTGTTGCAATATTTACACGCCGTAGTAGGACTACCTAGAAATTAATTACATATTTTGACGCATTTTGTTAATGGACTGAGACTAAGAGTCTCCTTTTCGTTCAAAGTAAATAGTTCGATATTTGCATTTTTAGGTCCTTTAGTTTAGTTTGTTTAGTTAAGTGCTACTTGTCTCATTCGCACTGGCTCTGAGATGTTTAGTTATTCACGTGCTCCTATTGTAACATCTAAAATCCTACTGAACTAAGGCAACGAAGACCGTGTTAGGTCGCACACAAGGATCTAACTAGTTCCTTTTGGTCCGTGACGAAAATTAATTCCTCGTTTTTAGTTCCCGACCGACTTAAACTTACTGAAAAGAGATCACATTTATAGTACTGTAACTACTGGGATAAATGCGAATATGGTAGACGCACTATTTAAATCTTATTTTAAACCAAATTAAAAAAACCGGCCTAGTGCGAGTCGGACTCATGCACGAAGGGTTCCGTACCATTATCTATATAAACGGCAAAAAAATCACGTTTGTTGTATGGGAGCCTCCTGTTGCCTAGTTGGTAGTGACCCTACGAAGCCCGATGTCCCGGGTTCTAATCCTGGTTTGTGTGATGAGCACAAATATTTGTTCCTGAGTCACGGATGTTTTCTATGTATTTGAGTATTTATTTATCTATATAAGTATATTTTACGTCATCTAGTACCCATAGTACATGTAACTAAAAGGGACTAAACCGATTTGTGTAAGACTGTAAAAGAAAAAAAAAGAAAAAAATTAAAAAATGACTTATTTAATCTGTTTTTTAGTATTTGTTGTTATAGCGGTAACAGAAATACATCATCTGTGAAAATTTCAACTGTCTAACTATCACAGTTGTTGAGATATAGCCTGGTGACAGACGGACAGACAGACAGACAGAGAGACGGACAGTGGAGTCTTAGTAATAGGGTCCCGTTTTACTTAAAAAGAACATTTTTGACTCAATTTTTTGTTGCCATTGTACTTTTTTGCACTGGCATTATGCGAGTGTGTGTCGGGTGTGAGCCAAAACACAGTAGCTTAGAACTTGCTATGACCACCAGGCCCCTATTTCACCACCATGACAATTCGCCATACATTGCTTGTTCTAGAAGTTAAGGTGGTCGCTAGGTTACTTGTGGAAACAGCAATGTACGGAGAATTGTCGTTGTCAGGTAAGAATTCTCAAGTTGGTGAAATAGGGGCCTGCTGTCTTCATCATCAGATTAGATCGGAGCCCTAATATATACTTATTACCAATTTACATGAGTATTCAAATTTTCAGCTCAATTAACGTACAGGGCTGAAAAATGGTTTGCAAGAAGGACGACTTACGTATATACTTACATACACACGAACAGTGCAAGTCTAATAAAATCTTGTAAAAACTGCGGCTTATGTTTTACTGGTCCTACTTTTTTCATGTTAAATGTAAATAAATGCATACGAGTAAATACATCAGAAGCTGACCGTACTTAAAAAACATACGAAATGTAAATTACCTGGTAGGCTTGGCAATTGCAGTCGTCTGTTGTCGAAAGACCAATCCTTTACATTATCGTATACGAAAAACTCCCGCTTGTCAGCTGGTTTGTCGTTACAAAGCGTACATTTGCAGTAAAATGTTACGTTCAGTTTTTTTGGCTCATAGCAACCCCGTTTAATGTAAAATGGGTGGAGTTCAGTGAAGCACTGTTTTGCTTCTGAACTACAATCCAATGATGAGACACTGAAAAATAATTATCATTTTCATATATATCAATCATCATCATCATCTAACTACGGCCTTTCATATTGCGCCATTAAACTCAATCCATCCATGCCATAGAAGTATATAATTATAAGAGGACTTGATCCCCGCTCTGGGTCATTTCTGGTGCAAAGGTTAGCCATAGCTGTTCAGCGCGGCAATGCGGCCAGTGTGATGGGAACCTTTGCACCTGGAGTGGCTCGGGGAGGGTTGTTTGATGTTTAGTTTTAGGATTAGGAATAGGTTTAGGTTACTTAGTAATACGTTTAAGTTTGTTTTAGTTTAGTGGGTTTGAAAAATTCTTTTTGTTTTGATGTGATTAAGTAAATAAATTATATAGTAGTACGTATATTATAACGTCTTTATATTATAATACTCATTTAAAAAATAGGCATTGTGCACGCTGTGAGAATCTTGAAGTAATCAGCAGATTTATTCCAAGAAACATGTTAAATGGAAATCGGTTTCAAATTCGTCGCGCGCTAGTTCTAACATACCCTTTATTCCATATAGGTAACATAAGAAAAATTGTGCGGAAAACCATTTTGAAACGTAAACAAATGCATTGTTATGTTCGTCTTTAATTAACGACTACGAGTTTACGGCGCTTACGGTAGAAACATTGGGTCCCTGGTCAGCTGACATGAAATCATTTATGAGGGCAATGACTAAACGACTCGTCGCCACTTCAGGGGACCATAGGGCTGGCGCTTACCTCTCGCAACATATTTCATTAGCAATACAGAGAGGTAACGCCACCAGCGTTATGGGCTCCATGCCGCAGACGGAACTGCTGGACGGGGTTTTCTTCCTATGACTGGGCAAGTTAAGTTAATTTCGTTTTTAATTAGTTTATAATTATTTGCTTGTTAAGTAGTTTATTTTTATTTATGATGTTGTTTTCTTGTTTGTATATTTATTAGTGTCATCGTAGGTACTTGATTTGTACAAAGTATTCATAACGTTTAAGTACTATTCTTTATCTAAGTAAATATTGTCATTAAATTGTTATGTTTGAAAAGCACTTAATGATCCAAATAAGTAAAACTAGTACGAGTACAATATTCCCCTTTGATATTCTGGACAAACGAAGAAACAGACGAATTAGTCCGTTAAACATCTATTGTTATATAGAATCAGGTATTTTCCAAGTGTAACGTGGTATGTTTGTCATCAAGCAGCAAGTCGTGTTAAATAAACTAAAAAAATAATTCACGTTAGTTGGATGGAAATGGAACTAAATCCTTGGCTGTTATTTAAAAAAATTACTTTAGAATCTTACGAACGCAATTCAATATTATAAGTACTTACTTTATTCCTCTATAACAGTTTTCACTCTCATTACTTATATTAATCTTATCGTTGGTTCCATAACAATAAAAGCATTCTATCGGGTCAAATTGCCTGTCCCTAGCTTTCCTCTGCAATATCATCACACTTGACTCGTTTTTTTCCTTCTCCCCCTTTAAAATTTCTTTATATAATTTTATATTTTCCACTGAACTTTGTCCTAGTCTATTATCATCGAAATCTTCGTCGTCCACAGAGTCGTCGTCTTCAGTAATTACGGAGTCTTCCGCATTTTCAACAAAATTGAATTCGGACCAAAATGATTGTGGTCTTGCTGCGCCTTGTTCTTCATTATCAACAGAGTCTCCCTTGATCCCTCGAAACGTTAAAAAGTAAATGAGACAACAGACAACACTTTGCATATTTGCGTTCATTATTATGAAATTTATTCAGCGCACTTTTAACAAAAATGTGTAAATTGTTTTGAAGTTTGAATATGTATTGACGTCTGTCATTAGGAAACTTGCCAAAATGTTACAGTATATGACAAAGTACTTTGTGTCTTTGGTAAGAATAAAAAGGACAAGAAGATTACGCTTATCTAAATGGTTTATGGTTACTCGGAATACCGTTATATGATTGGTAAATTAATAAACCACTTTGCCTTAACTTAAAACAAATATCACGATCACTATTTTTAGGGTTCCGTACCTCGAAAGAAAAAAACGGAACCCTTATAGGATCACTTTGTTGTCCCTCCGTCCGTCTGTCACGATCCTATAGGTATACCTAAAGCTGTAATTTATATAAAATACTCAGGTCTACTGTGCTGTGGAAAAATCAAACTTCTAAGCCAACGCAATCAAAAGATACAGCCGTTTACGAGTATGTCGCAAATTTCCGAAAATTTTCGAAACCCGCAAGGGAATCAAAACCTACGGCGTACTTCCCGTGAACTCAGAATCTTGAAATTTAATACGAAGCAACGTCTTATAGCACAGATAAAGGAAAAATTGCGGAAACCAAAAATTTTTAGTTACATCACTGAAAATTATTGACCAGTATAAACAGACACGCACTTAGTATGTGAATACATACTTAGTGAGTGTCAGTTTATAGTGGACATTTTTCTACTGTACGGGGTGGTCCGGAACCCTCGGTGCGCGAGTCTGACTCGCACTTGACCGGTTTTTTTTGTAATTACCAGAGACTACAAGGTTTTTAAAAATATAAATACACCAGCCAGAGTTTTCACATCGATCATTAAATGCATACCTACTTACCTACACAAAATTTGTTTTCAATATTCTTTGCCAAGTTGCGTACTTTATTTTCACTATTTGGGTCATCGTCAGTCGCAAAAACAAAACTCGTCATTACTGTGGTCAAAGTTAAGGGCTTCTGTTTCTAATAAGTTTTTATCACATAGAATCCCAAAACCCAAACCCAGCTTATCAGACAGCACAGGCCCTCATCGACCAGAATTATAACACGGAAGACATGTAGAAGGCAGAATGGAAGTCTAATCATCCCAGGAGTGCCCCCTTGAGCTATGACCCTACTCAAAAACCCTACGGCTTCTCGGGCCCTAGACAGCAATGGTGCCAGCTGAACAGGCTACGTACTGAGCACGGACTCTGTGGGGAGTACATGTTTAAGTGTGGTTGGCGGGAGTCTCCAGCGTGCGATTGTGGCGCGCCTGTGCAGTCCATCCACCACATAATGAACGACTGCCCAAAACGGAAATACTGTGGTGGCCCTCTGGACCTCTTTGCTCCAAGTGAAGACGCAGCCCAATGGGTGAAGAATCTTGATATAAATTTGTAATAGCGACTTTGGTTTTTCTATGTCATACGATTAAATTAAATCACATAGAAATATAGAAGAGGCGACGCCGTTTATTATGCGGATTCAGAGTTCAACCAAAAATTAGGCTTTGTAGCCATTAACTTTGGCAATGTCCACAGAAGAGACGCGAGGCTAAATCTGCCAAAGACCCATTTTCAAAACCGTTTATTTAAAATATCAGTGAAAAAAACACGAAATAATACATTACTCGTACCTACCTCAATATCTATTCATACGGTCGTGTTGAAGGTATACAAAATTATTCAGATTATTATGAATTTATTCACACGAAAATGATGTTAATATCCAGAAAGGAAGCAATAAAACCGCGCTACAAGAAAACACTTTTTTGAAATGAATGAGACCTAAAATTGCGCGAGGTAAAATTACTCGGTGTATGTTCAGGCTCATAAAACAATAAACAGGAGTAGACTATTAACTAAATTGCCAAAATGTACCTACAGCGTTGAAATAAAATTTGCACGAAAATATTTACAGACAAAAGAGCAGGTAAATTGTTCAAAACCTGTCACTTGAGTTGTTCACTCACTTTTTATAATATTAATTGAATTAATTGTCTCGTTAATTGTTCCTGCTTAAGGTATGCATTAATTAGTTCACCTAATATTGGATTCGGTAATCGCTAATCCGTTACATAAAAATATTAACTTCGTTAATCGTTACATTTCTGAAGTTTTTACGGAAATTAACGTTAATCTTTTATTGTTAACGCGTGATAGAAGTTGCGTTAGTCAATCTCAATAATAAATAGTACTTATGGGCTAGTTATGGTAATTTAGGTAAAAGGTGAAACAATAATAATAACAAAAAGCGGCCAAGTGCGAGTCGGACTCGCACATGAAGGGTTCCGTTAAAAAAATTGCTTTTTACGATTTATGACGTATTAAAAAAAACTACTTACTAGATCTCGTTCAAACCAATTTTCGTTAAAAGTTTGAATGGTAATGTATACCATATATTATTTTTAGATGTATCATTCTCTTATTTTAGAAGTTACAGGGGGAGGGACACACATTTTACCACTTTGGAAGTGTCTCTTGCGCAAACTATTCAGCTTAGAAAAAAATGATGTTAGAAACATCAATATCATTTTTGAAGACCTATCCATAAATACCCCACACGTATGGCTTTGATGAAAAATTTTTTTTTGAGTTTCAGTTCTTAGTATGGGGAACCCCAAAATTAATTTTTTTTTTTATATTTTTGTGTGAAAATCTTAATGCGGTTTATAGAATACATCTACTTACTAAGTTTTAACAGTATAGCTCTTAAAGTTTCGGAAAAAAGTGGCTGTGACGTACGGATGGACAGACAGACAGACAGACAGAAAGACATGACGAATCTATAAGGGTTCCGTTTTTTGCCATTTGGCTACGGAACCCTAAAAACCGACCAAGTGCAAGTCGAACTCGTGCACTGATGGTGCTTTTAACTATATTCGGCATAGCTAGTGTAACATGAGCTTCCATCACGAAACGTGTACCGCCGTCTGGGTGTGCATTTACGCTGGTTATATTCAAACAGTATTTTTTAGCCCGATTACTGCTAACGGCACTGCCACTATCGGTAGGTATCATTGTTGTCGGAAATAATCAACTGTCACACACAGCTCTATCAAAAATTTCATTTTTGGTACAAGATTTTGTTGCTGACTGTACATTTTTGCACAGTTGTCAACTACTCGTGAAGCGTTCGTATAATCCCAAAGCGATATAATCTTGTGTAATAACGAACTTGCATGGTACTTCAATTTCGAATAAATTGCACTCAATCGATGCGGATATACGTCGAGATATCATACAAAGTAAAAAAACGATTGTATAAGTTATATCTCTCGTTAAAATGACGAAATAATATATATTATTTTTTCGATAAAATTACAAACAAGTAACACAGAATATTGAATAAGAAATGATAATTTTGTAGGACAAGTATAGACTTAAACTTAAAAAAAAATTGTGGAGATAATTGCAAATTAATGACTCACTCCATCTCCATAGTTAACGCGCCGAGAATATAAGTTGTGGCGTCATATACATAGCTCATTAAGCCCATTTAATATAGAGCGTTTTCGGGGGGTGCCGGCGCGTGCAGATTTCAAATGCATATAACATCAGAAAAATAAATGATAACATAGTTTTAATGCTACAGTTCTTCTAATGCTGGATTAAACTTTTGATTTTCGTAATAAAATAAAAAGATGCAAGTTCCACAATAGGGATTGTGGAGTTCTTATGGCCACCTTCCATCACCATCATCAATTCATCAGACTAGGTTTATGGTACCATTGTATTGCATTGTCAACCGCCTTACACAATTAACAGAGTTTAATTAAACTCGATTGGTTTTGACGAGTTGGTGAAATTTTGACCTGCAAGGTTTGACCCGCGCACTGACTAACACGGCAAATTATTATAAAAATTGTTAAAAGGACTGGGTATTTAAATTACAATAATTAAAACACTTGAAACTATTGCTACTTCACCGGCGGTAGTCACGCTCACGGATAATTCATAGGTATCAAACAAATCTCTTCGCAGTTTTATCAATTATCAGTCACTCACTCGCCGACAACAAAGTTTCGTTTAACTAGCGACACATTTCTTTGTTTTCATGCATCTGTCTTAGCGGCTAGCTAGCCTAACCTGCGTGTGATGACCACCGACCGACCCGAAAGTACTTGTCAGAGGCGCTACCACGAAAATCGAAACTCGAACTTCGTATGTCTCCATCTCTATTTTTTTATTATGGTTTATGGTACTCGAGCGACAGAGACGGAGATATACGAAGTTCGAAGTTCGTGGTAGCGCCGCAGAACGTGTTTTTGGCGGAGTGGCGCTATCCACGTGATGTTCTTTTGGAAAATAATAGGTACTTGATTAACGATTAAAGTACTTATGGATAGTTAAAATTAAATAATACAGCAGTAATTAGTAGTAAGTACTACACAATTATGTACCAAAAGCAACACGAACTGCCAGCAAACTGTCATGCAGTTTGGCAGTGCATTTGTTATGTAACCATTTTATGTGTCCTTTCGAGAAATAAACTATAATAATAATAACGGAAGTTAATGAGTCCGTTAACTATTTTTAAAGGTATCTTAAAAAAATTATTCGTTACTCAAAATGTTAACTTCGTTAATTAACGATTAAGGAGTTAACGCCCACCTATGTCTATTTGCTACGTAAAAAACGCAAAAGAATGCTCTAGGCCCGAATAAGTTTGTGCTAAGGATACTCGAAATAGATAGTCTAATCGGTGTAGACGGACAGTTCCATAACAAACACTATAAATTACACACAAATACCACGCAGTTGGCAAACCGTTGCAATAAACAAGATTAAAATATGCGTTCAATAGCAAAAGCCAGCTTAAAAGGCGTTACAGCGTGTTAAATCAATTACATGTCGACACCTACCGGCTGTGTCTAAATCGTAATCATAAACTTCGTGTATAAATAACTAGCGCAGCCTCAGCTATTAAGTACAGAGAGTAAAAAATGACCCAAGCAGAGCTAAACGAGACTTGATAACATCTAGCCGTACGTTATTGACGTGGTGAGAAAGGCGAAGCTGTGAAACATGGAAGAAGGCAATGGTTATTGCATATTAGTTTCTTTGTTAGTCGAACGGATACTTTTAAAAATAATCATGCACACAGTGTACGATTACTAAACCACTAAGGAACTCTTTTGTGTCTTTTGGTCACAAATACGAGTAGATACACACATTTTTTTCAGACTAGAAATATAGGATTGATGATGGGGATTGGGTGATTTTGTGGTCATGGCAGATGCGGAATGACCAAAAGCGAAATAAGTTGCTTGTACTGGACAATATTTCCTATTAGACGAACTACTACCTAAATCGCACAAAAAAACCGCTATTCCAGACATTAACTTTCACTTAACTCACAGTTAAGTCACAGTTAACTTTTAATTGGCTCTTATTTTTTGCGATTTCATGTTTAGTCCCATGGGAAAAGTGGTTTAGTGTGACCATCTTATTCGTTTTTGTCATTTCGGATCATGACTCCGAAATCACCCGGAGCCTATACTCTTAATCATGACATCGAACCATTAAATTATTTGTCAACTAGTTCTCGAAAGACGTCTCATTTCGCATGTAATTTTATGGTCTGTCTTCATACATACATGCTCCTGGTACAGTCTGCGACCACGATATGAGGATAGAAGATTTTCCAAAGACACTCTTATGCCATAGACAACAAAGACTTGTTTGGATCAGCTGTCTGACTTTGACTGACTTGATGTTGGCTGTTAAGTCGTTTGATGAAAGAAGTATAGACTCATGCATCGGCGTTTGAGCCGATGGCCGGTACTATAATTCAACCCAATAATGATTCATATAAATTTGCAAAACGAGCGAGAGGTGCAAACTGAACGAGTGAGCGATGCACTTGAATAATTTGCAAGAGGACCGCGGGCAGACTTTAGTGTTGCATTCAAATGGTAACGGAATTATATCGATACATTTTTATATCAGTCATGAAAACAGACGGCCGTCAAAGAAAAGTAATTTTTTACACTTTTCTTATAGCAATATTTTTTTAGTTCGATCTATACCGGTGTATTTATGTATGTCAGTTAAATATAAGGTGTTTCCCGGTGTTCTATTGAGTTGAAATTACCTACCTCGTATAAACGTCGACAAAAACGTTTCTTAAATATAGAAGAAAGCGATAGAAACTTGTTATACGATTGATTGCATTACAGTGTAGGTATTTGGTACCTATCTTAATAACGCTCAAAGGATAAGTACTTTTGATTATATTCTGTCCTACCACTTTACAATAGACGAAATTGCTGACCGACAGCAGTTTGCTTTAATTTTTTAGTAGGTATCAGTAAAAACTAAATTTACAAACAACATCGATACTATCGATTATAAGCTAAAAAACTCAATCACTTTTATTTCAAAAGATTATACGAAACCATATTTATAAATGTGCTATTCTAAATATCGATATATATATTTCAGACTTCGCCCCCATCACTATTAAAGCGTGTCATTCAGTTTTTATCACCATGATTAAGTTCGGGTTTATTGGAGTATTACTCGCCATCGCCAGGTAATTGCAGGTAGTTACGATAAAGCAAAAATAGGCTTAAACACTATCAGCAGGATATCTGTCAAGTGCCTATAGTAATCGTAATCGGTGGGCGGTCGCATCACTTATTTTTATTATTATGGCGTTTTTAAAAGAAAAAGGCCTTTAGACAATAACATTATTCTTGATAGTACAGTCGCCATCAGTTTATGGAATCTAACGAGATATTAAACCAAACACGACCTATTTTGAAACCGAACACGACCAATTTTGAAACCGAACACGACCAATTTTGAAACCAAACACGACCAATTTTGACGACTGGTCTAGCCTAGTGGGTAACACAACACAAGCCACATTGAGCTTATTATGTGGCTACTTAGTTCGATTTGTGTAAGATAGTCCACTAATGTTTATTAAAAAAAAAACAAGTGAACACTATGTTACGTTATTATCTCTAGTGTCAAGGTGTTCGAGTACACGTTAAGATATTTTTTGTACTCGACGATTAAAATATGTGTATTAAGATTTCATAGAGAATACTGCAACGTCACTCTTTTCATAGTTTTAGTCCATGTTACTGTAGAAACAATCGAAATAACTATTTTTCGATACGCTCCAGACAACTAAAATAAATTCGACCAATCACGTGGCTGCTTTACTGAACTGTAATGAATTGGACCAATAGAATCGCTTTGATGTCGTACGCTCGTTGATGTCTTTTAAGATATCAACAAGCGTACGAGCGATGAGCTGCACTTCGTTTCAACAGTATCGAGTTTGTTTAATTAGTTCAGTTGACTCGTAGAAAATTAATTTTAATGAACTCGTACAAAAAGTATTGTTTACAATAGTGTTATAATCAAGCTTTTTAATCTCGTACCTTACTTAGGCCACTCAGCAAGCTTCGTGGCCTAAACACGGTACTCGACTAAAAAGCTCTCTATTATAACACGATTGTGAAAAATACTATTTAAGCACCTTGAAGAGTAGGTACTATGTTTCATGGCAAATGTAATATTACATAAGTGCACGTCTACCTATGTTTATATAATGAGGTTTGGACAAAAGCATTTCTTTTGCCATTATTTATGAAAAGTATGTCTTTCTGGTTAACAGTAATTAAAACCTACAAAGTCAAAGTTTGTATTTGCAAGAATTATGCATGCAAAAAACAAAGCAGCAAAAAAGCATAAAAAGTTCAAAAACATGTAACCCGACAGCAGAAAAGTAATTGAAAAAATAACACCCGGAGCATAATTTGGAATCGATTAACACCTCATTTATCGAAATCGGTTCAGTATCTACGGTACGCTACTGTGCGGTGCGCTACGGTGGAACAAACGTATAGTAACTAATTACAAACAGACTGCTAAACACATATCCCTTCGTTTCGGCTCTGCCGTAGTCGGGAAAAAAGATACCTATGTAACGAAGTCTTAAATAAATAATTATGTTTCACTTTATAGTTTTAAGAATTTCCAACTACGTTATTAATTAGCACAAGTTTTTAGCAAATTAAATAATAATACGAAGATATTAAACATAATTAAAAAACTAATACTTACGGCGAGAAAAGACTCACAGAGTCGCTTTAAGGATGACTCACGCTAGAACGGGCCGTGTCCGGCCCGGGCCGTTTTCTAAGATAAACGACGGCGTCCAAGCCCGGCCGAGCCACGGTCGAGCCGTGCCGACACCGAGCCGCTTTCGAGCCTCAGCCGTGGCTCGGCCGACCTTGGGTATGGCACGGTCGCGTAAAAACGCCGTCATTTTTCTTAAAAAACTGCCTGAACGGCCCGGTCTAGAGTGAGTCATCCTTTAGGAGTTACCTTTCCATAAGTACCTTCAAATTTAAACTTTCGTGAGACATATTGAACGGGAAGGCGCGGCGTGGGTAGCCCCCCCACAAGGTGGTCTGATGACCTGGTAAAGGTCGCGGGAGTCCGCTGGATGCGGGTGGCGCAGGACCGGCCATTGTGGCACTCTTTGGGGGAGGCCTATGTCCAGTAGTGGACGTCTTTCGGCCGATATGATGATGATGATTGAAATAATACAAATAAATAAACGGTTAATAAACGGACACCGCCGAGAAAACACTCATCCTGAAGAAGAACTCCCGAAGAGTTCGAAACATGTCGCCCGTAGTGACATTTAATATGTGAGCTCAACCGTTTCATTATTAGTATTATTTTAACTTCAATTTGATTATTAATCAAAGCAAATGTTCAAAAACAAATTTACCACTAATGAGCTCTATAAACAATTATAATTTATGCCTGTCACGTTCCTGAAGCCCGAATTTCATGAGCCTGTTTTTACTTTATTAGCATTTACATTTTGTGCCCTTTACAAACTCTAATCTGTATACAGAGTGCGTTCGTCTCATCTTTTCTTAGTTAGCGCAACTCCGGTCCCTTCTCAACAATTAGGTCGGAGCTAATTTCTTAAGTCAAGTTATTTGTTCCTTTTGAACGATTTATTGCTACCCGAGGAACAGTGAAACTTTACTGGAGTCTGTCTTCGAAGGTACAATTTAGTATAATTCGAGAATCTGCAATGTAAACTGTTCGAAGCCAATGTTTTGCTAATTAATTATGTACACAAAATATTAATTAGCTAACAGGCAAATTTCATTATGTTTCAGGTACGCTGAGAGCTTTTAACATTTTTGTGCAGTAAATTTTGTGAAGTTCGTTGTGAAACTAATTTCGTTCACTTTGACTTAAAGCTGGGGTATTATGTTTCCAAATACTGGGGTGCATATAAAGGGCCATCAGTATTGAAAACAGAGGACGATTAAAAATGTTGCTTCAAGCATCAAAATTAAATGTCGATGCGGTACAACAATATGGTTTTCAACGGGATATTTTTCAAATAATTAAACCCTTCATATGCCGTTGGGTGCGCCAAGTAAGGCTTAGCATAAATCCTCATCCGTAATTTAATGTCGCATAAAATCACTGGTCAGTTCACGAGAGCGTGCATCCCTCCGCCGCGTTGCTATGTTATTCACAACCGGCCTCGTCACACCTCGCATCTCATCTCTAGGTTATTTTCACCCCGAAATTCGTTTCAACTATGCATACTCGGAGAGCAGACATATACTGGATATCCTCAGGCGATTTGATGTGTTTTGTGAATACCAACGCTGGTGTCGCGTGGATTTTTTAGGGGCCAGCGCGTTCTAAAGTGACTGAATATCATTAATCAACTTTTTTCGCTTGATAGTGAAATACTGCAGAGCGCATAGCAGCTACGTGTTTTTGATTCGGAAAGTAATTGGCAAGCAGTAATGTTGTTGCGATTTTGTTGCACATGTTTACAAATCTACCTGCATGTAGTTTTAAAAGGTTTTGGTAGGAATTTAATAAAGGGCGTAATTATATTTTATACTGTTCTCGAGTGTAATGTAATACACACCTAACATTTATTTGACACTTTTGAGAGAGTTATTAATTTATGTATAGTGTATCTTTACATTGCTTGCTGAATGATTGCAAACTTACAACCTTACAAACTTATAACCTGACAGACTTTTCCTCTTTCAAATATTAGGACAGGGGGTAAACACGTAACGTTCCGAACCCGCGTCGGTTCAGTTTAACTGTCAATTTTCCATATAAAAAGTGACATTTGGACCCACCCGACGTTCGTACAATGCGTCACGTGATCGACCTACAGGTTGTATAGATAAATCGGTGCGTTGCTTAGCAACAAAGACTAGACTGTCAATTAATTAATTAGTGTCATCGTAAAATCCACACCGAAACTTTTATTGTGAAAAAAACATAATATTGTAAAATTTGTGATAGGTTTTTAGTGCTTGTCTTTTTCAGATTACTCCGCCGCTGCAAGCTACACGTAAGTGAAAAAAAAATGATTCACTTCATTACCCGGTGACAATATCCATGTACCGTCCCGGACTGCGATGGCCTTCTCGCTTTACCTTTTACATCCCCACGGTCACTATATGCGTTTCACACCGTACCTAGAGCGCCGACATGACGTCACACACGAGTGAAGCCAGGATAAACTTGTGGTGTAGTGAAATGACGGGCAGCGTTTAGTCAGTTGTAGCTTGACAAATTGCATGCCAAATCATAGTTCTATATACAATGTACAACTGGGGAAGATTAACAGTAACTCCCAGCAATATTATTCACAAAAAATAACTTTGCGTTCAAAGTATTTCCAAGCAGTAAAGTAAAACTCGGCCAGACTAAAGAACCCTTTAAACATAAACACTTTTTACCTTGGCTTTTAGCTGCGGTACTTTTTATTGCCTGTAATTTTATATATTAACTGAAACACCATGGACAGTAGGTATGAAATCTGCAGTTTATGGTTTCAATTTATGCAAAAAAAAACTTTTTATAGCACTTTTTATTGGTACTTTTTGCATCCCAATAATGTTATGTTGAAGTAATAGGCACTGTGTAATATTATCATAAAAACTTGATACTAAACGGTTGAAAGTTATTGGTTAAGAGTGCTCTTCAAAAAAGCGCTCGCTCAGAATTCGATATTTTGACACGCGTAGTGCGTTTGTGTGTGTAAATACTACTACCACCCACACAAACGTACCTAACCCCCACATGCACAGCGAGATCGCACCAGCCGCGGGTGCCGTCCCTTTCTAGCTATATGTAAGTGCGATCGGGATAGAACTAACCGCGGAGCTTGCCGATGCAAATAGCTGTATAGCGCACCGTTGGAATTCACTCCGTGACCGATATTGATACTTGCACTAAAAAGTGGTAAGTATTACTTCGCTAACATGATGTTCTAGAACATCATGTTAGCGAAGTTAGATAACTTGAATAAAGTAAGTATTTGATTTTTGAGCACAAGTTTTCTATTTATATTAAAATACTATGATATGACAAAGTATATTTAGTTTCGTTTTTTTAGTATAAAATAAACTAACGAGTTTTAAAGTTGTCAGTAATAAGAATAATAATTTGTTTTACGGATATTAATAGTTTGCATATTATCTGAGTCTTATTTATATATAGTAATGTAATGAAATTATACCAGTAGACCCACTACTAGGAAATTACTGGGTACTTACGTATTCATTTCTTGAAGAATTTTTTTTTGTTATATACAGTAAAAAAAACGGCCCTTTATAGAAATTGCTATGTCCGTTTCTTACCAAAGGAACTGAAAATTATAAATTATACAAACACAGCTTTTTATCTAGAATACAATTAATTAATGCGTGATTTTATTCAAAAGCCTAAAACCTCAGATGATAAAAAGGAATAGATATGAAACGGGGGCTTGGCGCGTGTCGGTGCGACATGGCCAAATGGGCATGTCACTGCCCACCGTATGTTAGTCGCAATTTGCCGTGAATCTGAAATGTTTTTCCACGTTTACTCAAAATGCCGAATTTTAGCGTGGTTACATGCAAATATAGGAATGAAACTAAAACCTACATGAATGGTGGAGTCACGCACCACATGTGAGTATTAGTATTTTCACTTAAGTCAGTAAAAACTAATATTTTAATAAATAAACGCAACGCCGCATCATTTCTCGGGATCGAACTAACATATCGAACGAAAAAGCATATTTTTGTTCTATGCGTTGTACATTGAACGTTCAATACAGTAAACCACGGCGCAATGTATTAAACCACTATGAATATGGACGATGCTTGAATTTTTTAGTGGTACGGCCGCTGCTTGGCGTCACAAACTAGAGCGGTGCCAAAGTGCAGTTACAATTTACGCGTAATCGATAAAATAGAAGGACGATATCATACTAGTTATTTTATTTCGACTACTTTCGCTGTTTTATTTTATTTAATTACTTGTTTTGGTTGGGTGCCTATCTTAAAGGTAACTAATAACATACTAATAAGATTAAAAGGCACAAAATGTTTACGGTACCTACTAATAAGATTTTCACTAAGTTGCAGTATGAACGGTAAATAGACATATTAAAATTGTATAAACAAGTATATAATTTAGTTGCAAATGGCTTCAGAACAACTTAAAATGTGATATTATTACCAATAATTTATTTTAAATGAGTATTTTTTACTTTCATTTGAAATGTGATAATTGAAGAAGAAATCTCGGTTTCTTATAACAGTTTTCCAAAGAATCCGAGTAGGTACTAAAAAAATGGATAGATGCTACTGGCAGAGGTCCTAACTGGTTTCCTGTACAGAGAAGAGTTAATGTGTTCGTAACTTTTTCAAGAAAAATGTTTCCAACCACTTAATAAGAGCCGTACACTTTTCGAATATTTGACACCTCGCTTGCTTGAAACCTTGGTGTAAAATGTATGGTAACACATCTTCGCACATCTTTGGTGGATACTCGCCCTTAGCCTTAAATCTCGTAATATGAGTAATGGACATATTATTTCGCGCCAAAATGCGAGTCGGATCGGCCTGGTACCTACAGGTCAAAAATATCGATGTGACCAGAGTTTTAAATGTATGTGAACACGAACTTATAAAAAGCCTTTTATGTTACTCTGTAGGTATTCGCCAATATTTTTTACTTTTGCGATTTATGGTAAGTTAACAACCCGTGTTATTTAAACTTGTAGCTAAAAGTTTAAATACCACCACATAAACTTACCATGTTGTTGAAGTTGTTACCCATCAATATCATAACATAATATTAATTTTAATATCAATGTCGATAAAACATAATTTTAACGTTTGTCGCCCCCCTAGTGTAGTGCGTTTAAGCCAATCACAGCCCTTGTTTGCATGTTGCCGTAGACTTACTGGCAACGCCCGAGTCTTCGTTTTTACACAGTTCAATGTGTGTGCCTGTGGGCGCTGCGGTGGGAGAAAACTGGGGACATCGGTTTTGGTTGAAATTAAGCAGTACGGCACTTCTCCCTTTTTTTATGTTCTGAGCCTAAAACCTATGTCACTTATTAGGATTCCGTAGTCAAAGAGTAAAACGGGACCCTATTACTAAGACTCCGCTGTCCGTCTGTCTGTCTGAATGCCTGTCTGTCCTTCTGTCACCAGGCTGTATCTCATGAACCGTGATAGATAGAGATTTTCACAGATGATGTATTTCTGTTGTCGCTATTTATAACAAAAAATACTAAAAAACAGAATACATCTTTTTATTTTTATTTTAGTTTTTATTTGTTTCTTTTTCTTTTACAATCTTACACAAATCGACCTTGCCCCAAACTAAGCAAAGCTTGTACTATGGGTACTAGACGACGATAAACATACTTATATAGATAAATAAATAATTAAATACATAGAAAACATCCATGACTCAGGAACAAATATTTGTGGTCATCACACAAATAAATGCCCTTACCGGGATTCGAACCCGGGACCCCCAGCTTCGTAGGCAGAGTCACTACCAAATTACTAACTAGGCTACAGGGGGCTCCTATACAACAAACGTGATTTTAGATATATATATTTTGCCGTTTTTAGATATAGATAATGGTACGGAACCCTTCGTGCGCGAGTCCGACTCGCACTTGGCCGGTTTTTTTAACATTTATTTCGAAATAAAGAGTGATACTCGGAAATGTTGAAGGGAAGGTCAATCGTCGAATCCGACTCGGCTGGGCAGCATTCGGGAAGCTACGGCACATCTTTTCGTCCAATATTCCGCAGTGTCTCAAGACGAGAGTCTTTGACCAGTGTGTGTTGCCAGTGATGACATATGGCACGGAAACGTGGTCGCTTACTATAGGCCTCATAAGAAGGCTCAAAGTCACTCAAAGGGCAATGGAGAGGGCTATGCTGGGAGTTTCTCTGCGCGATCGCATCAGAAATGAGGCTATCCGCAGCAGAACCAAGGTAACCGATATATCCCTCCGAATTGCTAAACTTAAGTGGCAGTGGGCGGGGCACATTGCACGTAGAACCGATGGCCGTTGGGGCGGAAAGGTTCTGGAGTGGCAACCACGTACCGGAAGGCGCAGCGTGGGTAGGCCCCCCGCAAGGTGGACTGATGACCTGGTAAAGGTCGCGGGAGTCCGCTGGATGCGGGTGGCGCAGGAACGGCCATTGTGGCACTCTTTGGGGGAGGCCTATGTCCAGCAGTGGACGTCTTTCGGCTGATATGATGATGATGATGATGATGACCCGGAAATGTAATAAAACCACGTAAAAATCTCCCTTTCCAGTGTAAACCCCCGGTGTGTGTTATTATTATATATAAACGAAAATAATAACTAAATGCAAGGTAGGATCGTGCTGTACTTAACAAACGCCATATGAGCTTGTTTTTTAAAAAGTTTTTTATTCTTCTTGTTATTTTCAATAACCCTGCATATTATGTCGCTGGTTCGTGGGTACTTGTACAGACAATTCACACAAACCCAAACAAGATAGGTCTATCTATTTTAGTTTAGGAGTTCCCATGACCACCTTCCATCATCAGATCCTGGAAATCATCCATCACCAAAGTGTTTACCAAGACAAAACTGATGAGCCCAAACTAGATGGGTTTATCTAGTTTAGTTTAGGAGTTCCATGACCACCTTCCACCACGCTCCATCATCAGACTCTGGAAATCATCCAGCATCAAAGTCTTGCCGTGCCATGACCAAATAAATGAGCCCAAATTCGATGGCTTTATCTTGTTGAGTTTAGGAGTTGCTATGGCCACCTTCCGACTCCATCATCAGACCAGCTCTATGATATACGCAATTGTACCTAATTTGAAGATTTCGCCCAAACTAACATACATACATACATACTAACTAATCATAATGGCCGTTGGGGCGGGGAGGTTCTCGAGAGGCGACTACGTACCGGAAACTGCAGCGGACCCTCCACAAGGTGGACTGATAGTAACAAGTAAATAAATTAAATCTATCAAGTATCACGATCACTCGTACAATAATAATTGACTATAGAACGCGTAGTTTACACAAAAGGATCCAACCCACAATACATCACCATTGAAATGTATGACTTTTGTTCTAGGTAGAAGGTTCAATTTTAAATGTTACGTATCCTGTGGATTTGAGCCTTTTCGCTACACTACGTCATACTGGCAGCTATGCAATTCATAACTTGTCTCGATTAGCCTCACGAATGTATCCCCAGTATAGTTTGACCCCGAGGTTGGTAACAACTATGCCTAGTCGGAGATCAAAATAATATTATTTTATCTGAAGAGTGGCCGGTTAGCTTCGTGAATAGCCACAAATAAACACAGTACACGTCTGTCTCGGAGGGCTATTCAGCCGGTACTGAGATATATTCCCGCGCGACGGTAAATTTATACTAGTTTTGAATAATTATTTATAAATATAAATTTTGACTAAAGTTATATTTTTTGGACTGGATCTTGTTGGTATAAGCATGAACTTTAATGTTGTGTAAGATTCAATACACAAATAATTCAACAATAATGAGAAAATCCTTGAGTTTTCAGTAAGATTTTGTTGACAAATATGGTGTAATTGAGAACAGTTTACATATATATACGTGCAGAATAAGGAAAATTCGAGGCGGCTAGGCGCAATGGCAACATATTACGCTAGTGAAAATAGAATAAAACAAGTAGGTTCTCATATAACATCATGGAGTATTAGGGGCTCAAACTTATGACTCTGCGCTCTCTTCAGAAAACTACTGTCGGTAATCGGGTATTTTCGGTTAAAGTATTCAGTTCTTCGTAAATTGGAGGCGGCTAGGACCAATATGAGGAGTTTACCTATGCAAATAAGTAATCAGGATCTAGAAAAAGCTCTCCGTTTCTTAGAATTACAACGTCAAAAATCCGTTATTCTCGCTTATTCCTGACCAAAAAACGAGCGCCCTCTTAAAACGAATTAAAATAAGTTTCATTGTTGTAATTTATTACAATTTAAGTACAATCTGTTAACGTATTGCAATTTTTCAAGTAAATAAGAGTACGTTTTGTAAGAAGTGACAGTAAATATACAGTCAAATAATAAATAAAACTAGTAGCTCTGCGACCTGTACAACTCGCAAGCCCGTCTCTTTTTAATCGACTTTAAAAAAGGAGGAGGTTATTATGTTCCACTGTAGTTATGTATATTTTTTTAATTATGTATTTTCACCGATTTCTCCGTCAATTGTGGACCAATTTCCAAAATATTTTTTGTATCGTAAGAGTATACTCCTTAGATGGTCCCATTGTCACCAACTTAGGATCTGATGACTTGTATGTTATTATCCTTGCAATCATTATTCATAGACTACATTTGATCTGAATGTCTATCTATTTTAGACCAGCTAGACAGGACTGGCTTACCACGATGGTGGGATCGCAGGGAAATTTAGGGCAACCCACAAATTTTATAGGCACGAGTGTAGTGATTTCGGTATTTTCTCGTGTATTTACCCTCAGAAATCGCAATTTTGGTGAAGTGGAACTGATGATGAAGACCACAAACATGGAATACTCCTCGAAGATGTAAAGTACGTCAAAGATTCTGACATGATTCCGTTGAAGTACCTAGCAACTAATGAAGTGTTAATTCTGAGATCCTTGAGGAATCGACGGAACTCCTCAAAATATTATCAGCCCACAGATAGCGATTTGGGATTTTTCTGTAATAATCAACGCATTTGCTCTCGAAGAGCAGTTCATGTGGTAAATTGAAAAGGAAATGTGGAAATTTTCATTTACCTATGTGGCTTGGCGAAGTACTGAATTGAAGTCGGTTTAAACTTTGTTTTTAAAGTTAATTATTTTATTTTGAATAACTGAATCGACACAAAAAGTATGTACAGGTTGTTCCCGAGAATTTCCGTTAACTTCGGCATATTGCCGGGTACATTCACAGAAACATATTAGCATACCTAATTATTTCTTGAGAAAAAAAAAAACGAAAAAAAAAAATATTTAGATTTTTGTACAAATTCTTTTAATGTAGCATTAACGGTTACTGTCTTATTGTACAAAGGTTGAAACACATGAAATTAAACATATATGTATGTAAAAATATGTAATATCGAACGAACTCAATTTGTAAACCTTCTTGTAGTGTATCACAAAATCCTTACAAAATTTTAAAAGCTGTTACGAAGTCACAGTTAAGAGCCATTTACGCCAGTTAAATCTGTAAAACTGATAAAATTAAACGTAGAATATCTTGATAACAGTAAGAGTTAAGATACTACTTTCTAGGAGAAATTAACTTTATTTGATTTAAACTATGCCCCCTTGCACTTAACGGAAATTGTCATGAACACGCTGTATAATTATTAAACCCACTCACAAAATTTCACGAGAATTGGTTGAGAAATGTGATTTGTAGAGGAGAACAGCCGGACAGACGACGGACATATGAAATATTTTTTGCCCAAACTCAAACGAGAAATTCGTTTGCTTCGCTCGCTTGTTCAAAAACCCCCACAAGCAATCCGTTTCAGGGCTACGATACCACAGACAGACACACGGATACATGTGACCTAAACTTATTTATAATATAAATCTCCTTATTTGCGTTGGGTGTTACAATTGTAAGAGATTTAAAAATTAATATTTAGCAAGAACAAGGACTTTCTCAAGAAACGTTATGTATTAAATAAAATATGATTCACAAATTAGGGAAATATAATAAAAAAGTATAAGTAAGGAAGGCAACATACAGATTGATATCAGCTTACTAAACAAGAAAAGTATAAAAGATATCCTCAACAGCAACGAAATCGCTTCAGTTTGTACGGAACTTCAAAACAAATTGCCACCCTGTTTTAAAGAAACAAAGAATATTCCGAAAAGAAGATTTTGGGACCAAGTTACTCGTACAATCAAACCAAGATACAATCAAAAATATTGTTAATACGAGTAAGTAATAATGTGCCATTTTCAAAATGCTTCCTGTTTGCAGAATTGTACATTTATTCGGATTTCATTATTCTTGCTACATTTTGACGAGTAACCCCCATTTTGTCCCGAGGTTAAAAATGTAAATCCTCTTTCACGCCACTGGCTTAGAAATTAAGCCTACTGTAATGAAGTAGCCGCGTTTTTATTTTAAAACTGAATTCCTGCATTTTGGGGTAGTTCTTATGGGAAATGTTGGACTGAAAATGCTGGAAACGTGATTGTGTTGCACGATGGAATTACATTTCATATGAACTTTGTGGGAGTGGCAGTGGGCGGGGCACATTGCACGTAGAACCGATGGCCTTTGGGGCGGAAAGGTTCTCGAGTGGCGACCACGTACCGGAAGGCGCAGCGTGGTCGCCGGTGGTGGAGAAAGTGGACTGATGGCCTGGTAAAGGTCGCGGGAGTCCGCTGGATGCGGGTGGCGCAGGTACGGTCACTTTGGCACTCTTTTTATAGGCGATTTTTATGATGATGATGGTGTACTTTGTTGTTCATCAAAGCATAATGTAAATATGTAGCCGTGCGTGTCATCAACGAAAAAGTAAAAATACCGCGGAACTATCTTAGCAATACGCAAATTGATCAGCATAGGGTACTGAAATGAATCTGTACACATTTTTCTAGAAACATTTTGAAATTAGGAATTCTTGTAATTTTGTAAAAATAACGTGTCGCTTTCAATCATTTAATACATGTTTTTTATTCAATAAATATACATGAAAGAGGTAATCATTTACCTATTGCTGAAGGAAATATATAGTTTGTAAGGTTGTAGGTTTGTATGTAGGGGGTGACATCTGGATGAGAATCATCCTGTTACAAAAAAATAACAAAAGGCTATATATTTTTGATGCGCGGATTCGCTTGCGTTCTGTGTACAGTCGACGCAGAGATGTTTACACTCTTGCACCTTACTCCATTGTAATAAGGCGAAAAATCAAAACATCTCTTTGACGGCGACTGTACTACGCTAGCGGAGCCACGAGGGCAACTAGTCAAAAATATAGTTCCATTTAACTATATTTATGTAGTTAATTATTCACCTACAATAGGGCTTCTACAAAGGTAATTAATTCCGTTTGACCGTAGCGTTACTAACGCGCCACATTAGTCGCGAATTGACTATAATAATTTATGGAAATTAGACAGTACTAGACAGCAATATTGTTACATAGCCCCATTAGGGATTACTCGTATATTGCACTACCTTTCCTTGGAACAAACATTTAAGTGTGCCAAAAAATTGAATGTTCAGAAAAGTGGCCTTACCGCTTTTACTGACAGGAGTACAGTAGCGCGAGGCGCTACGCGAACTGTAAGGCGGTCATCAGGTCATAAGTAATCACACTGCCGCCGACATCCGACGCCGCATCCTGCTGCGATGTGCGGAGGCGCGCACAAATTTCGCCGCACGGAGGGGCGGTGCAGTGTGTGATACTGTGCGGAGTTTGTATACAACCTGAGGGACTTGCATACAATGAGAAAACCGTCGTGCTGCACTCCACAGCGGGATGTGGCAGCAGTGTGATAACCGACTTAAGCGTTTCCCGCCTACGCAGTAGCTCGTCATAGTCTCCCGATATGTCTCGCGGCTTTTCACGCAACATTACGCCTTTAGGTAAATGCCGCTTAAGTAATACACTAAATGTTGTGTTAACATACGTTTTCATCTGTGATGTGAGCTACTATTTAGTACGTCGCAGAGGTAGGTGTCAGAGGGGGTTCAACGGGGGTACGGGAAGCGACTTGAGGCGAAATTCACAGGCGCAAAATTATGTGGCGCATATTGTAAGTTTGTAACATAGATGAATGTTTTTTTCGTTCTCGTGTTCAGTGGTCAACATTTCATTTTATTACGTTAGGTGCCTTTGGATTATATGATTAGATTAAATAATCTAATCATATAATCCGTCAAACGATACGGCATAATTAAAGCGCCCGTTTCTTTCGACGAAATTGCGGCAATTGCGCCAGAAAGAGACGAATGTTTTATATGTATTATCCTAGCAGTATAAAAGCGTTCGTAACAAATTAGGCTGCCTAAGCTAATGACATTACCGGCGATCTGTTATTTTTTTTTTTACCTACTACGACGGGTGGTAAGCAAACATACGGTCTGCCTCATGGATAGCAGACACCGTAGCCTATGGAAGGTTGCGATTTTAGAAGAATCGAAAGTGCGTTGCCAGCCTTTTATTGCTTTCAGCAGTAGGTCGATCACGTAACGCATTGTACGAACGTCGGGTAGGTCTAAATGTCACTTTTTATTTGGAAAATTGGACAGTTAAATTGTACCGACCCGCGTTCGGAACGTTAGGTGATTAACCCTCTGTACCCTTATTGTGAGATACAATCGTAACCTAACGTTACGTAACTAATACGAGATCGAATAAACGCGCTTCGAATAGATTTCGATCTCGCTACGGTATTCTTCGATTCGACCCGTCAAACTTGTAACTCACACTGCCGTTGGACTACGAAACCAACTGCAAAACGTTAGGCACTTTGCGTTTAGTTTTCGATGCGTAATTTAACGTTCGATTCGTACTACCAATCGGTAGTGTGAGACATTTCGAATCGAAGAATACCGTCGCGACTGTAGTTTACTATTTCACTTGCAAAATGGCCCGTGATATCGTATTATTCCGTCAAGAGTTACCGTAGATCCGATCGAAATTTATCTCAAATTAAAGAACTTATAAAAATAAGGGTTTTGAATTGACAACATATATCCGCAAAATTCGGATTGTCGCGTATTTTGTATTTAAAAATGCAAATAAATGGCCCCCGCGCCGCCATATTGTATCGACAGTCGACACTGTCTACGTCGCGATGCGCGTATTCTGTAATGTCATAACCGACAAACATTTAAATTAAAACGATAAATGCTAGTGATATAAGGTTGAATATTGGAAAATCGTGAACGAACGTGAAGTCGATTGCGAATTAATTAATGTATAAGTGCCTCACGTTACAGTTTGGATTTTTTGTTCTATGAGTGACCACCAGGGGCGGTGTATAGACTTTTCATACTAAATCTTGACGATAGGCGGTAGCGTCGATAGTAGACGCGACTCACTTCAATCCCACGCTAAGGGTGCAGGATTCGTTGTGTCGATACCTGGAACGTGGGTCCCTCACTTTCAACACAAGACATCTTCTCACGTACAGTCAAGTGTAAAAATATGAGTGAGGTACAACTTACTCATAAATATGTCCCACCGCTCATATTAATGGGCCTGGCCATGTCTGCGGTGCGGCGCCGCAAAACCCCACGTTTCTCCGTACTAAACGCGGGTTTCTCCGTACTAAACGCGGGTTTCTCCGTACTAAACGCGGGTTTCTCCGTACTAAACGCGGGTTTCTCCGTACTAAACGCGGGTTTCTCCGTACTAAACGCGGGTTTCTGAGGCGCGCACGCCGCGCCGTATAATTTTGCGTTGCGGCGCCGCACATCAGACATGTGACCAGAGGGCCTACCGCGAACGGCATTCGAAGTTTTACCTCTCTGTCGCACTTACGTACGAACTCACAGGTATGACAGAGAGGGAAAACTTCGAATGCCTTTCGCGGTAGGCCCTCAGGCCCTATCATCGGAATGAGGTATCAGTACACATATGAGCGAATTAAATCGATACATATTTTTGTATTTGACTGTACTATTCAAGAACGTTGATATTGTGTCAGTAGTCTTCATTAAATAACAATTTATCTATAGCATATTAATTAGATCTAGGTATTCTAATTATATGCTTGTAATAGTCAATTGTTACTAGAAGACCTAACTACATGAATAACTACAGTAAATCATTTCCTTATTTCTTTATACATTGCTAGAAAACTCTAGAAAATATCCAGTTGCTATCTCTTCCCCTGGGAGGCGTTGAGAGAGTAAAAAACATGGGATATACAAATGTTCCGGTAGTTCTCTCTGGGGGAGCAAGATACAGTATTTAAGAGCTCGCTCTAGTTGAGCTTTTGCATAAAATAATCGTTACTTTCCTAGTTTATTTAGTTAAAAGAATCCTGGTCTTGAGTAGTACATAAAAAAACCTATGTACCTACAAAATATAATTTGATATTTAACAGTGGCTTTTCGGTGAAGGTAAACAATTTGAGGAAACCGGTCTAATCCCAATAAGGTCTAGTACTCCCTCTGGGTTGGAAGGGCGGATGGCAGTCGCTTTCGTAAAACTAGTGTCGTTGCCAAATCTTGGGATTAGGTGCCAAAGTGACCCCGGGCTCTTTTAGGGCACAACCGAAATAACGCTAGGAGGATGATGAACTATATAATAAAAATAAAATAATAATAAACCATTTATTTCAGGCATCTCTAAGGCCCGTAGTTACAAATACCTTAAAGACTATATACATACAATTATAAAATTAAAAACGAATAACGACGACGACGACGAACGATATTATGTGGGTTAAACTTCTACAAATCGAACTATGTAAGTAAACTCAATAAATCTTGTGTTATGGGTACTAGATGCGATACATTTGATAGGTCCATCCAGAAAACATCCAAGACTTTGTCAATCTGAAAATACTTACAGTGCCGTGTCTCTACATCTTAGTTCTATACTGACCAGTGTTATTAAACACCCAGAAAGATACGAGACAAATGACGAGAGAATCGCTAGACAGAACACTCGCGGGAAAGACTTAGGGATTTTGATTGCGCCTAAATTGAGAATTGTGCATCACTGTACGCGATATCAAGCCGTTAAATTGTACACTTATATTCATACATCTGTGATTGTACAACTGTCTGCCTAACGAGCTAAAATTATTGGATAATGTTAATATCTTTAAGCGCCGACTAAGGAACCTATTAATAGATAAATGTTATTATAGTATTAATGAATGTATGTGTAAATAAGCAATCAATAAATTAGTTAGCATGTATTGGAATCGATTTGACATTTAATAGATATTTTTTTTTGTAATTGTTAACTTATGCATGTGAAATTTGAATTATTATTAGCTTGTTAATTTTATAATATTATATTTCCGACACGATTGTAAAATTGTTATGGAATAAAGAAATTGAATTGAATTGAATTGACTCATAAACAAAAACTCATACTCATCTCATCACACAAATACTTAAATAGTCGTTTCGGAGATTACCCTTACATACAAACTTACATCTCACACCTCTTTATCATTAGTCATAGAAATAAATAGATTAGCACATGTTACCAATTTGTATTGAATCTGAGACAAAGATAAACTTTAAGTAAATACAAACCAAGCGGGTTTGTTATTAAGAAGTACTTGTGGCACCGACAAGCACGGATAATGCAAAGTATTATGATTTATCTACTGCCTAGTGGCGACGTGTCGAAACGATTGGTCGCAGTCACACTCCTATCGCTTGCCAAGTGCGAAGGGTTTCGCAAAGTTGCAGTGGGCAAGCGTAAATCGCATTTTGCGACCAACGGTCCAATAGGTATTCAATTTCTTGTGTGGACTGTATAAATAACAATTTCATTCCAATGGTATTTGATAATCAAACGCGTTACATCCACGAGCACCTTTCAGTGCCCGCGGAAACCTCGTTTTGAATTGTTCCTTTCATTTCTGTATGTTTCGTATTGATGAAGTATAAACTACCTGGTATGTAATACTTATATTACTTATATTTCATAACTTTGATTTTATTTAAAAACTACTAGGAGGAAGGAATACTTGTGACTGCGGTTGTGTCTAATTAACGCGACGCTTTACGAACATTTTATATGGAGTCGCGTCAATTAGACACAGTCACAAACCTAGAGAGTTACCGAAATATAGTTTCTTAGAATGCTAGTAGATTTTTAAATGAAAATTCATATATTATGTAATTGTCAATTTTTTTTTTTTTTTGTTCCTTTAAATATTAATGCCCATTTACGTTTTAAATAAATCACTACTTATTTATTGTCAATTAGTTTAACAATTTTATAAGAAGCTTTACCCAACGCACATTTAATAAAATGCACTATCTATGAAAGGAAAAGGGGGATACCATACGAATATACAAGAAAGTAGAGTTTAGGTAATATATAAAATATAACGAAAAATTTCATTAAAAACTCTCTTTTCTCTCGTTAATAACCGACATGTTCCAGACCACCTTTCATACACTAGGATCACATAACTTTGAATAACAGTAAAAGTTCAAAATTAGGTAATAAGTAAGGTTTAATTACAAGATTATTACAGTCTTCTAATGGTGATAGTACAATTACATGGGCTTGTGGTTCAAAGTGCAATTATACATAGATGATCAATAAAAGTGTACATGGTTGCAACTTGATAAGTTGTAACCGTCTGAGTCGGTTAAATGGGGAATGACATATGGTCGATCTACACAGGTTTTCGAGAGGGCCTGATCTGTTGCCTTTTATCTGTACGCATCGGGATAGGCTAACTATTTAAACTATTGCAATAATAAGTAAGGTAAACGACTCAGTGCTAGACAATTGTCTAGTACTTGACACTTTCAATCTAATGTCAAAACAATATTGGGGAACAGAAGAGGTCAACTGTCAGGCAATAATTGGCTTTAAACTTTTTAATAAGAGTATTTTTTACTGATTTTATGCATTTTTCTTATTGGATTTTTTAAAATGATAGAATGTTATGAAACCTGGGATTTTCCTACGCAGAATTATAAGTGGTACGTACTTTCAATTCCTATAATTAAATAAATTTTCCCTATTCGAAAATTACAATATACAAAAAAACAACATTGGTCTCTACAAACATTTCGTTATTTACCCTTAAAACATGCCTTAATATGAAGCTGGTTCGATTTGTGTATGATTGTCACCTAATATTTTATATGTTGTTATTAACGTATATACGTAACAAATATTTATGTATCTAGTTAAAAACAGAAATCGGGATATATATTTCGAATCTTATGTATGACGCATCATTAGTAAATTTATAAGATTCAAAAGTTTAAGTTAAATATTTTCTTTCTGCCGAACACAAATACGTGTCAGGTATAAAAACTCGTATAACAACCCTTCGTATCTGTAACTAATATCTCCTATTAATTATGTGATTAGCCTCTTACGTCACCAAATTCCGATGCTTTACGTCATCCAACACTGGCCACCGTCTCATGCCTGATAGGGTTTCATTCCGGGCTCCTAGCAGAAGGAAGGGGCATCGGCGAGAGTAAACACAGTCGGTTATTGCCTTTTTGAATAAATTAATCGGTTCTGTGGTTAATCGTAACCATATGCTGGGATCCAGTGCTAAAAGGCATTAAGTAAGAACATTGCATCTTGATAAAATTGCTGCGGGAAATGATGTACTCTAAATACTCTAATGCCACTGTCATGTTGTTGTCTGCTGTGTCTTTGGTCGATCTATGCTATTTTCTCTGGAAAGAGTCTTGGTAAAAGCATCAATGTTAGTGCTTTCTTCCTGCGAACGCATGATTTGTTGCAGGGTGGTTGAGAAATTCGTTCCATAAAACACTTGATTATTCTAAGAATTCTTATCGAACGAGAGAGCGAAGTGAACGAAACGAAGGGCCTAAAATTTTTGTCCGGTGTCTGTCCGTCTGTTCTCCTCTACAGGTCGCATTTCTCAACCGATTCTCGTGAAGTTTTGTGAGCAGGTTCGTTAATTATATAGTTTTGTTTTTCGAGTCACATTTTCGATACCTATAAAAAAATATATGAAAATTACACTTATCAAATTCCAATAAAATATATTCTGAACTTGGATATCTTTTAAGACTGCAGACATTGTTGCAAGCAGTTTTGTCGATCCCAAATTCAGACGCTGTGTGACCACGGCGGGAATGTGGTCTTCGGCTAAATATAAATCGTATTCGTACTTAAACGTTTCAGAACTGTGATTAACCAACTCATTATTACGCACATATATTTAGAGGTGACCGTACCAAGCAATACTGCCACGGTTTATCAATCTCGTTAAGATACTTATATTGACACTTGTAAAGGAGCCTTGAGTTCGTTCCGTGATGTTTTTTACCACAATTGGCTGCCGTAACGCGATACCGCCGTGGTCGGCCACAGTCCAGTGCTCGTTCGGTGGTTCCCAGGCTTTCTAGATATATAAAATGTACATTAGAAAGAGATAAAATTAAGTTCAAGATAAGCATTTGGAAATTAGAAAGAGGGAAAAACTATGTTGAAGAAGACTGAGCATAACAAAAGCATCTCTCTGAAATTTGGTGCAGTTCAAATGAAGGTATAATCGCAATTGAAAGTATTGTGGTCTCCGATTGATCCTCTTACGCTGCGTATAGTGTCTTGTTCTACAGACTCCTTGCTGCACATTCATACAACTTAACACTGTACAGTCAAGTGGAGACTCAGGTCTAACATGCCTGCGATTTATGTAATTCTTTGTTTTACCGCCCTAGGTGACCAATGTACTGTACCTACTACTACTAGTCTTAGGAGGACTGATGACTCAGGACCCGCACCACCGTCCGCGTCATTTGCCTTGGTGTTGTTATGTCTTTGGCCTCGTCATCACTTTCAGTGCCAGGAAGTCCAGAGGGGTGATTACGTAACGTTCTGAACGCGCGTTAGGACAATTTAACTGTTATTTTTCCATATAAAATGTGACATTTAGATCTACGTGACGAGCGTACAATGCGTTACGTGATCGACCTGCAGGAACCCTATCCTTTCAGGGCTCGGTTGGCACTTTGCTCGTGAGTGATTTCCTCTACAAACGGTTTTTTCCATGTTGGCCACGAAAATGTTTGCAGTGAATGTTTAAAAAAAATAGGAACGTCCCGTATACCTGCAGTTTAAAGGCACACAAATCGTTATTAATGTGAGTGCAATACTCACCAAAACGATTCAACTCTGTGGTGGGCGAACTATTTTCTGAAAGCAAATGTGTCTATATACTTTCGTGGAAAATTAATTTAAATCGTTGGTAAAATTACATATTGTTAGTGCTTAAGTGAGTTCAGAAATAAATTACCTCAATATACCAGAATAGCTACAACATAAAATAAATGTGAAGTTTTCTGCGCAACCTTATCTTCAATAATAGGTTATTAGATTTTCTGAGAATGATTCTCTAGCACAAATAAAACTTATTTATATCGCAATGGTTCAATGTCGATCAAGACTCAGATTGAAATAGTCACATCTGAAACGAGAAGTCTGTATTTAATGGAACAGTTAGGTACTTAAGGCGCTTATTATAGTTTGCATTGTATCGAAAAATGTATTATTTCAATACAAAAATAATAAAATGGTAGGTAACATCTTGCTGATGTTGTAACTACTACTACAAAACCTAAAAAAAATATCAATCATGTTTACTTTTTTTTCTAATTTAAATGCAAATATTTATTCGTAACAACAAAAACACATACAAAAGAAATAATATAAAACACACTTTTTCATTCTAATACTTTATTATTTGAATAATGTTCACCTATTCAAATATTAAGCTAAGTATTTACTAACACAAAACATTATGCAGAAATATACACACAATAACTGACTTAAATTAATTAAACAACAAATAAAAAAATTAAAAAAGAATTACAAGAAAATAGCCCATCTTATGTTTACATTTATATTTATGATATTTGACCTGGTAAAGGTCGAGGGAATCCACTGGATGCGAATGGCACAGAACCGGTCATTGCGGTGCTCTTAGGGCCTAAGTATCAGCAGTTTACATCTTTCGGCTGAAATAAATGAAATACTGAAATGATTTTTATTCTGCAAGTAGGCCGCAATACCGTACCGGAACCCACGTACCGGAAGGCATGGCGTGGGTAGGCCCCCAACAAGGTGGACTGATGACCTGGTAAAGGTCGCGGGAGTCCGCTGGATGCGGGTGGCGCAGGACCGGCCATTGTGGCACTCTTTGGGGGAGGCCTATGTCCAGCAGTGGACGTCTTTCGGCTGATATGATGATGATGATGATGAGGCTGCAATAGCAGTTTTACGACGCTGATATAATGATGATGCTGAATATGACATATGTGTTATTCGTAGAATACCAATGGTGTTAATAGCGTATATGTAATCCATAAATTATGCGGGAGTTTTATGTAATCCATAAAAATCGGGGAGTTACGTACAGTTTTGAAAAAATTGTAGTCTGTACTCGTCTTAAGTTACTTTCAAAGTGACCGTTTCAATTGGTTTATTAGACTGATAATCACAGACTGCCTTACTAATTGTCTTAGATTGGACCCATGCAATTAACAACAGCAGCACACTAACCACTCGGAATTGGCAATCAGTTAATGACTATACACGTACCTACATACATATATATATATATAAAGTAATTAGGGATTGGTTGTAATTGAATCATTTGCGTATAGCTTGAACAATATACATTATCTATTATCTCAAGTCTAAAGTTTAGCTATATTGTCTGGGTTGTCTGTTAAAGAAGCTCTGGGGACTATTGAATTAGTAATAAACACGTGTAGTCGTGTATGTAAGGACCGTATCGTTAATTATGGAAACAAGAATCACATACAATTAAACGAGCAATATTTGTATATATATATGTATGTATGTATGTATATATAAATATATATATTTGCAATCACGTTCTCGGAAACGACTCTAACGATTTCGATGAAATTTGGAATATAGGTGGTTACGGGGGCGAGAAATCGATCTAGATAGGTCTCATGTCCGGGAAAAATCGTTTTCTCCGTATTTTCTCTATTTTCATCCGAGCGGAGCTCGGTCGCCCAGGGAATAATGGTGTAATGTGCGTAAAAAGTTTTATTACAAGAAAAAAAACTAAAATAATGCGATTCTTAAATCTTCAAGCAATATAACAAGAGTGATATTGTATTTATTTATTGCCTCCCTTTGCCAGTTTTCTGACTTTGATTTTAATATTCTTCATTAACTTTTGGACAGCAACTGCAACGAGTTTTGGGTACGAATCCAATCTTTTTTGAATTGCTTGATGTTATCTGTTGCTTTGGCTTGTTTTCTTAACCTTACCTTCATCAGAGCCCAAAATCTCTCGATTGGTCTCTAACTTTAGGGCAAATCGGGGGATTTAGCATTTTCACAACCAATTCAACATTATTCTCTCTATCTAGTTTGGAATTTTTTTTCAGATTTTGAATGGAGATATCTTTTTTCCGGGAAAACGGTTCGCATATCTTCTTGTCCAAATTAGGACAAGAAGGGCGGTGTTTTCTGCCACGACCAGGCAAATCCTTTAAACTATGATTCATGCCGAACCGTTTGATGGTATTATAAACCGCTTTCAGGCTAACTGCTTCCTCTGCAGCTATCTTTTTCATAGACATACCCGATCCCTTGCAGTATTTGGTCACAATTGAAAGTATTTTTTTATCTGATAAACCCTTCTTCTTGGATATTAGAAGAATTGTGTTATTTTTCATATTAAATTCCAATAATTGAATATACATATACTTGTCACATTGTTATAGGAAAAAAAACAAAATATTGCAACCCTTTTTTTGCCCTAACAAACTTGTTTCCATAATTTTCGATACGGTCCTTAGTCTATGGAGATGTGCAAACTTTATTCTACGTGCATATCCTAATTTTTATTTCCATCTGTAAGAACGAGTTTTAATCATGGGAAGGAGGGGGGTTTTCAAATACTTTAATCAATTATTTGGATATTCTTAATTTATTTTATCGTGACATAGCGTTTTCCCTAATCATATTTACCACAAAAGTAATATTCTCTAAAACCGTAAAATTTTCAGGACTATTCATATAATCTTTATATAGAGTCCTGTAGGTTAGGTTTGTTTTAATAACAATATTTAACAGTTTCTGAGAAAAACTACTCAGGCCTAATGATAGTTATGGCAAACTTTAAATTTTCTGCTAGTAAAATTGTGGTTTTCATTCGAAGTAGGTATACTTACTACTCCTATACTCTCCCTTGCTACGAAAACCAAGAGTAAGCTAAATATTTGAAACAAAAAAGGGTAGTTAGTAGTAACTTATATAAGAAAATCAAGGAACTAGCGAAGTAGAATACTCTCCCAATAGCTAATTTGTCATTAAGTGACATATTTTACGAAATTAATCATTTTAACTTTGAATTTGGAGACAGTTGGAGAGAGCTTATATGAATGCAAATCCTTTATTGCGGGTACACAAAACAAGGGTGTACAAATCTCGAAAGAAAAAAAAGCGCTGTAAAACTTTGGACAAGTCGACAGGAAAGAACGCATACATAAAAACGTTTTTGACCCACGTAAATATATTTAGCCTGCTAGAGTTCTAGCTGCATTGCCATACGACCGTCCACTAATTGTACCGCAGACAAAAATTAAATAAAACCCTCTCTATGAAGTTTGCCGCAACGCAATCACACCGGTTTACCAAAATCACGTAGCGAAATACCACTGATGAATGTAACCATACTTATGTGATGATGGTAAGAGTTGTTAGTAATTAGTTTTGGTTTGGATAAAAGGGAAATAAAAAGTAAATGTAATTATCACATTTTTTTTTTGAAAACCCAGTTGATGTTTGATGAGTTTCCTAACTTAATTGATTAAATAAAGATTCAAAAATAATTTGAGGGGCAGATTCTGTATGCGGAGTTTTGTATTAAATATTAGTATTACAGCTTAAAATAATCATTTGCCTTGTAACTAATAAAGTATTATATTGTATTGTACTGTGCTATACCGAGAGTTTACTGACGTCGCCCAGATTTCCTTACATATCGGTATACTTTCAGTATTGTAATTATTTGCGCAGAAGTATTTTATTATGCCGAATCGCTTCGGTATGCATGCGGTACTGCATTCATACCTACCATTCTGCTTTCACGTAGGTATCCCGTGCCAAGCAGGAAGCACTCATTTGAATGTATAGGTGGCCAAAGTCGAACATGTCAAAGACTCTTACACCGGTTATATGGTTCTATGTACTTATAGGTTCCCACATTTAATGGCGTCGTCGAGCGCATCGAGCTTTTGATTTTGTGTGATGCAAAAAATACCTAGGGAAATATAGCCTAGTGCGGGGACCCCTGTGAACTATCCACAATTTTTCTTTGAGTAATAAACGATATTTAATTTTATATTTATTTATTGAAATAACCAAACTATATTCCGCTTTCAAAGAACTGTACTCGTAGAAGGCTAAACATTGCACAAAATAACGCTTTGCCTCGCTGGAATCGGTGCCAAACATCTGCTGCCGATTGACGCTGGCATCAGATGCATACGTTATGGATTAATTAATGAAAAGGATATCAGAATTGATTGGTTTTGCATAATTATTTGCAGTTCAGGAAATAGACATTAGCGCGCGTGTGATTAGCGGTATCAAACTAATTATGTGATTAAACCTATGTGGGTAGCATACTTATTTGTAGTATGCAACCGCTATCCTAAATGCCGTTTATTTAAAGCAAGGCCTTACTGATGGTCGTCAGGTGGTACGTAGTGACTGGAAGGCGAAAACGGTAGAGCGGGTCTTAATGGCGTACGGTCACGGACTTTACGAGTAATTGTTGAGCCATGTATAGCTCACTTTATACTGGACACTTCAAATTTTAACTATTAAAAAAGCAAAATTAGTTGACACCTAAAAGGCTTAACATTTAAATTCCTTGACCTTGGGGGAGGCCTACGTTCAGCAGTGGACTGCAATTGGCTGATATGTATAGACATAGCGGTGTATGAACGTTTGCGACTCAACCAGAGACAGTTGGCGTTGCCAACCATTATTTATTTGACGATAAATTGTGTCGTGCTAGAGACAAATCCCATACTCCCATCACATACTCTGGCTGGTGACCTTACTCACCGCCAGGAACACATATTATATTATTGATCGTATTATGACTGTGCTCTTCTGTAACTACTCAAGTTGCGCTGCTCCAAATATGAGTGAGATGCCATTTCAAAGACAATGCTCTAAATTGCAATTGGCTTAATACGATACATACGATATATATAATCTCGACATGTTTCGAACCGATTCGCGGTTCCTATTGATTGGCAAAAATACGTGAGTGACCCGTTTTCTATATATTTTAATGTCTGAGTCTCACGGGACTTTTTAAGTTATATTGTTTCTAAAAATAAAACTCTACTATACCTCTTTGCGAAAATAGCTCCTAGTGGATCACATATTTGTTAGCAGTCATGAAACAAAAAAAATAACAACTTCATTATCAGCCATCACCTTAAAAAGTACCTACTACGTACATGTTCACTGAGCATAAATCACAACTGAGCCTTGTTTACGGTGTTATCTGAGCCATAATCTGAGCCTTCATATTCACAAGCAGGCTGCCCGCGTGCTAACAGGCGATTTCATTATAGTGCGGAATATTGCAAGCTTAGAACAGAAGCACATAAAAATAATGGAACAGAAATATGACTGTCATAGCGTTGAAATTGCACTTCAATATAATGAGCTCCTTGAAATCGAGCGAACGAACAAGCGTTACACATTCTAATGGATCGCCAACACAAAAGCTTGAAAAACGCTGTTGCTGCTAGCGCAAAATGTAAGTAAAAAATCGTGACGTGTGAGCCGAGTCAGCGCATCGTCAAGCTGCGGTGTGGTCAGTCCTTAATCAGATACCTATTTATTGTTTAACTTCAATAGGTTTTGCTCAAGCGCGCGAAATACATCGAAATTAAATCAGTCAAATTGAAATGCGTACCATTTTTAACGAATCGGTAAATGTAGTAACGGGGATCATTTTCAATTGATATGTTTCCGAAAACCTGATTATACGTATCTAAGTAGGTATTTAATACGAATGTTAAACGAAACCGTCTTAAGCGGAAAAGAAAACTTCATATCATGCTGATGAAAATTCAACACAAACACAGAACTCATTTGTGTTAGATACATTTTGACGCAGATAGCAATTTTTTTTACAACAATCAAACGATCGCTGCGCCTGAAGCTACAATACTCGTTATGTGTGAACGGGACATCTTTGTCGCACCAATGGTAGGTAAGCGCAACAGAGGTGACCCTTTCGTTCCCAGGCTCCCACATTGTTATGGCCTTGCGCGTGACAGAAATGTAAATGAAAGCGAATTATCGTAATTATGATATCAACATATTATTTGTAATATTTATTACCACGTGTGTGGATTGAGAATAAAAAGCTGAAACATTGAAGTATTCACTTACTTACCTCTGTATTCGTGTACCCTGTACCCGATTTAGACAGTTCGTTACTATTATGTTGAATAGGCAAGGGAAATATAAAGTATTTGTTAAAACAAAAATCATAGAATTATTGTAACAACTCTTTTATTGGCCAAAATACCAGTAAAAACCTTCAAACCATAAGTATTAATTTATTTAACTTTAAATGATCCATAAGTTTAATAATCCACTTATAACGTGACTAGTAATCGAAGCATCAATAATAATTCAAGCATATAATGCAGTTGAAATACACAGCAATATCACAAAGTACATAATTAATACCAAGGGTTACTTAACTGACTGGACTTTCCAGGAGATGTTCACCATGGTCCAGCAGGGACAGTAATGAACTAGATTTTTTTTTTTCCCCCTTTGGCCTGCAGTGCGGCCAGCAACAGATATGATACGGTATATCCTCTCTGAGGGCCTTAAGGGCCTCTCAGAGGGAATAATGAACTAGAATCGGCCGGTCGACCCTTTTATACCTGATTCCAGGTGTTCGACCACGCCACCTCTGTTCGATAAACACGTGACGTCATGGATAGTTTAGTCAGTCATTATAATCACTTGATCAACACATTCTTACTAGTAGTCATTTAAAATATACACAAACATATAAAAACCATTATAAATAGGCACCATGAAAATTACATACTGATATTCATTTTAATTTTAGCATTGGGAATATTATTAGTAAGTCAACGATTATACACTTACCCGACATTATTTTCATTGAAGTGTCAAATCAGTATCTAATAGTCTGGTGACACAGAAAAGTGACAAACTAATCAATAAAGAAGGTTAATTCGCGTCATAACTTAAATTACTGGTAAGCTTATGTACATAATAATCTAACACGCGCAACGAGCGTTTGATAATAGTAAAAAGTCGAGGTACTGATTATGACGCTGCTACTGCGGCTTAAAGTAGCTGTGTAAGTTGGTTTGTTCTTGCCGCCTACTGCATGAGGAGATTATCGTAAAAATTAACTGCTTTACCTGTGCATTCAGTACTAAATGTTAACTACGAGTGAAATAGCAAACTATGATTATGGCAGCAAAGAAGGCCAATGGTTTGAGCTCTTAAGTAGGTGATAAAATATTTCATCACGGAAAACGGAACGGAAAACACGAAATATATGTAAGAAACATGTAGGTAACTTTTTTGTTAAATAGAAGTTCAAAAAGTTACAGATATGCGATTCTTATTTAGAATCACAGTGATGAGTTATGGGCTTAATTAATACAATGAAGAAAAAAACTATCTCAATCAGTTCTCAAGAAATTTTCAAAGAAAGATGAGACTTTCAGTAATTTAATAAACTTTTAATTTATACTAAGCAGAAACGTCCGCTAACGAAATTCTAAGTTTCGATCAAAGAGGAAAATTTAAAAATTAAACGCCACGGGCGGGATTTGAACCCACGGCCTCCTGGAATCCGTCCATTGCTCTTATCCCGCCCGTGGCGAATAATTTTTCAATTTTCCTCTTTGATCGAAACTTAGAATTTCGTTAGCGGACGTTTCTGCTTAGTATAAATTTACTGTTAAAATGGAGTAGCGCATTGTTACTAACGATTCTCAATGTAACTTGGGACGTTGGTGCCGTATCAGAAGTTTGTAACAACTTCATGAGAGATGTCGCTACGAGCCTCCTTAAGGTTAATTAGAAGAGTGAAGGGATTGAAAGATTCGTTGCCACTGGCGGGACCCACGGTAGCTCAGTTGGATAAGAGCAATGGACGGATTCCAGAGGTCGTGGGTTCAAATCCCGCCTGTGGCGAATAAATAAATAAATACATATTTGCGGATAATCTTACACAAATCAACCTAGTCCCAAACTAAGCAAAGCTTGTACTATGGGTACTAGACGACGATATATATACTTATATAGAGAAATAAATACTTAAATACATAGAAAACATCCATGACTCAGGAACAAATATTCGTGCTCATCACACAAATAAATGCCCTTACCAGGATTCGAACCCAGGACCTCTTGCTTCGTAGGCAGGGTCACTACCACAGATGTATGAATATAAGGAGATCGGACATGGCGGCCGATTTGTATAGAGTGAGCCTGTCGCAAGTACATTAACCCACACAACGCCCAAGTAATTGACAAGACAAAGCACGCACACATCTAAAACACACACACACTTGTTAGACAATAAACGCGCATCATATCAGGCATTTTGGGAAAAAACGTAATATTATCTGCGATCAGCACGCGTGCTCAGTATGGCAGTGTATGCCCATTGAGCATACAGCTGCGACACGGCCGCCGGCGGCTTGTCCTCTCTCTAGTATTCTATGCTCTGAGGTCACTACCAACTAGGCTAAAGCGGTCGTCAAATAATTTTTCAATTTTCCTCTTTGATCGAAACTTAACTTTTAATTTACTCTTACTTTTAATTACTAAACTTCAACCGCCTAAATAGTCTATTTTTCTGAGATCCATCTCAGTTCGGCCAAAAAATGGAGGTCGATCACGTAAATGTCACTTTTATATGGAAAAATGACAGTTAAATTGTCCTAACGCGCGTTCGGAACGTTACGTGATTGATTACCCTTCAGATGGGTAATAACGTAACGTTCCGAACGCGCGTCGGTACAATTTAACTGTCAAAATTCCATATAAAAGTGACATTTAGACCTACCCGACGTTCGTACAATGCGTTACGTGATCAACCTGCTGTTCAAAGTCGTTTGCCACGAAGTTTAATTTGTAGGCCGAAACACAGACTTTTTAAAAGCTTCATGCTTTGGACGTATGTTGCGGATATTCAGAATGTTACAATATATTTGACGACACCGGCGCGGTGCTGTATATATATACTCGTACTTCCTGCATAAACGCCAGTCCAGTAGTAAGAGGAACTCCAGTAAAATAAGTGTGTCTTTTTGTCAATTTAGTTGTTATCTTGAGATTATTTCCATGAGGCAATTTCCCTTTGTACAAACCAAACAATACTGCAACAAAACACTTATTGCTGGTGCATAATTTTGGGACTAGTTAACTCATTTTATGGAAAGCAACACTGCGACTATGAAAGGGCACACGCGGCCTTATATTATATAAACCGACAAGACATGTCTCAATTTATAAGAGACAGCGTTTTGAAGCCTGAGGTTATTTTACAAGCTTCCACATGCAAGCTATGTACCTAACTATGTAACTATGTATGCAGTTTGTATGTAATTTGTTCGGGTGGAATCTTGCAACTCAATTTTGAAGCAGATATTTTCAACCGATTGAGCTGAAATTTTGGGTAAAGTTATAGTTTGGATGACAATTCAGTATTATGGTACCATGAAGAAAGTGGCCATGGAAATTCAGTATTTAACCGACGTAACCCCGTTGAGCTTGGGCTCGTTAGAATCGTCTTAATTAGTGGTTGATGTCTGTATATAGAAACGTACAGTCGGCAATAAAAGCTTGTACCAAAAGTGACATTTTTTACAGAAACTTATTTATGTAGGTACAGGAGACTAGTTTGGCGACACTACAGGCGACTTTAACGTAGCCTGTAGATCAGCAAATACTGTTGTAAGCTGCATTCAACTGGGACACACTTTAGTTGTGTTGAATGTTTAGTTGTTTGATTGTCATGTACCCCTTCTGAAAGTAGTCGCAATATTAAGGACGGAGGACCAACCGCGTCGCACTTAGACGCCGTATATACGCGCTGACGTGGCTCACGCATCATGCATCATGATGTCTCTAAACATTTTGCTGCGTTATCGCAGCGTCTGCGTATGGTGTGGTATGAAAACAGCAGCGTGTATGCCTAGCAGGGCCCGCTTGCTGGTAGCAGTATTTAGCGAGGTATAGGTATAGCATGGCAGACCGGACGACTGAACGGTATAAGTAATTACTAGTTAAGCGCTGCCGTACTTTCGAAGGCACGTTACATCTTGATCCCGCTTTTTGTCTAAGATTGTAAGGATTAGTAGTTAAAGTCGCCGTCAATAGAACAAACAATGTATTTGAAATTTCAATTCCAATACATTGTTTGTTTACATAGTTTGCAAGTTCTATTGAATGACACTTTAGAGATGCAGTCGTCCACACACTAAAAGGCTAATCCTAATTACTTAGATTAAATTTTCCCTCTAGGTTGAAAGGTCGGAGGGTTAATCACGTTACTTTTCAAACGCACGTTAGACCAACTCAACTGTAATTTTCCCATACATAAAGTGACATTTAAATCTACCTGACGCGCGTACAATGCGTTCCGTGGCTAGATATTAAGCGCACCCCGGACTCCTTCACGGATGAAATGAAATTAAAATATTATTTATGTTTTGTGATATACGAGTAGGTAGAAATATTTTACCCAGTAGCGAGCGCATCCGAGCAAAGATGCCTTTAGCTTGTAACTTAAACCACCAGCCAACGGCAAAATGTTCTATCAACCCTTGGAGCTTCTCAACAAAGGCTGTGTTAGAGGATACGCCGAGCGTTAGAATACGCTTTGTCGACTTTACACCGTGTTTGCATTGGACTTGTTTTAGAAGCTTTTGAATTACTACGTTCATTTAGAATGTTACTAGCTTTTGCAGCTGTTTATATTGTTGCCTAAGAAAATAGTAAAGCCTCTCGCTGTGACAATTTTAAAGTTATTTTAACGTTCCGTTTGAAGTTTGCTGCGAACAGCTGCAGTATTGTTAGTTAGATCTAAAATTATTTATCTGAAAATGTAATTATATGAAAAATAAGGTTTAGAATAAAAGTCGAATATCTGAGAGGCAACTTAGGCGGTTTTTGCCGCTACAAAACGAAAAACACGACTAAGCAAATGCAACAAAGCGCGTAAGAGCTACAAAAATACTGGCACTGAAATACTCAATACTTGGCAGTGGTTCTTTAAATGACCACACATTTTTATATTTTTTTAAGAACGGTTTTTGTGCTCAATGCAGTGCCACTGACACTTGTTCCTACGATTTTTTTGTCATTTTATCAAACTTTGGTTTAAAATGTGTTTACAGACTTCTAATCTTAATCGTAAGTGTACATATACGAAACGATTTCTGCTTCTTTACGCGCAAAGGAAAAGTAACAGGCATGGAAATAAAGTCGAATATTTGTGAATCTTTTAATGCGTCAACTTTTGTAACATGCAAGTGTGCTCAAAAATATCTGAGCACAGATTTCACTATGACAATAAGCTCACCTGCATAGGTGCAAACGTTTGCGAGCACCTTATTTGCTCGAATTTATAATAATGGCTACCGTACGTAACACAATGTACCGTTAGTCTGTAAACTAATCCACGATCTATCACAATGACATATTGTAGCCGTGGTCAATGGTCATGGGTAGGTAAACTAAGTGAATACCAAACGATAGTTTATGTTCTATCAGACCATAATAGATTATAAAGATCAATGTTCAACAGTTCCACTTAGTAGCGTTAGGTAAGAATAGTCTCAGTAACATTAAGAATATACCTACATTTTTCATATTGATTTCTTCTTCTTCTCTTACTTAAAAGCTAGGCTCTTGTCGGTGTAGCTCAAAGTAGGCCCTACATCTACTCCGATCCCACGAAATCTCTTTGACCTCACGATACGACCCAACATCAACTCTCTTTTTGAGTTGCTCCATGTAGTCTATTCTAGGTCTTCCTCTTCCTCGCCTCCCCTCTATCTTTCCTTCAATTATGTTAAGTACGAAGTTGTCATGTCGTAAGAGGTGCCCTATCATCTTCCTTCTTCTATTTTCTAAGTTCCTAACTAACTGCCTGGTTTGCCCCACTCTATTCAGCACTTCTTCATTGGTTCTCCATTCGCCTCCAACACCACATCTCAAACGCTTCTAATATCTCCGCATCTTTCTGGGTCAAGGTCCAAGTTTCACTTCCGTACAATGCTATGCTCTATATGTATGATTTAATAATTTATTTTCGTTTCTTTCGATATTTTTGAAGTTAATATAAGTTTTTTGTTGTGGAAAGCTAGTTTTGCCATTGCTATTCTGGACTTTATATCTAGTGTGCATCTAGAGTCTGCGGTGATAAGGCTTCCTAAATATCTGAATGAGTTTACTTTTTCGACTGTGGATCCGTTTAATGAGATTGGTGTGAACGATGGATGTTTTAGATGCTATTACAATTTTGGTTTTATTGACATTAATCTTTAGCGCAAATTCTTTAAATACTGTATCCATTGTTTCTAGTAATGTCTTTAAATCTTTGCCTGATTCTGTTATTGCGGCTATGTTGTCTGCAAATCTTATGAATTTTATTCTGTGTCCATTAAATTTTACGCCTACATCTGTTTTCACTTGTATTGTTCTTATGGCAGATTCAATGAAAACAATAAAAATTAGCGGAGAGAGTGGGCAGCCCTGTCTTACCCCCTTCTTAATTCTTGCTGATCCCTTCTCCTCTCCAACTGTTATTATAGTTTCCTGGTTTTTATACAATTCGAATATGATCCTTCTATCCTTATAATCTAATCCTATTTCTTTAAGTTTTTTTAGCATTTTCTTCCAATCGACACTATCAAATGCTTTTTCCAAATCTACAAAAGCTATATATGTGTTTAATCCTAGGTCCATTCTCCTGTCAATAGTCTGCCTTAGTGCTAGTATGGCTTCTCTAGTGCCCTTATTTTTACAGAATCCATATTGATCATCCCCCAAATGCCATTCGATTCTGTCTCTAATTCTATTTTGGATTATCTTTAAAATATATATATATAAATATTTTTTTTATTTTTTTTTTGATTTGCCGTGACATAATTTTCGCCTGAAGTTTAGTTTTGTATCGGAAGGCGCGGCCTGGTTAGGCCACCCACAAGGTGGACTGATGACCTGTAGGTCGATCACGTTAAGCATTGTACCCGCATCCAGCGGACTCGCGCGACCTTTACATGAGGAGTAATCACGTAACGTTCCGAACGCGCGTCGGTACAATTTAACTGTCAATTTTCCATATAAATAGTGACATTTAGACCTACCCGACGTTCGTACAGTCGTCATCACATACATCGGAGCAAACAAGCAGCTCACAAACATCGGAACACACCTCTATTTTCAAGGCATTAGGGTGCATGTGCCGATATATTTGAACACCTATATATAGTGTACCGATGTATGTGATGGCGACTGGTACAATGCGTTACGTGATCGACCTACAGAAGGGTAACACACCGAGGTAAAGGTACGGGAAAAACGGGAGAATCTACACGTAGTAGGTACCTGAGAAAATATTAATGTAACTAAAAATGTATGCATCTTTCACTCATTTACATAAATTCGCATTCTTCAAGTGAGACTCGGAATAAAAATACGCTTGTTGGCAATTATTTTTTATACTTCACACATAATAAGTTGTAAGTGTGGAAATAAATAAAATAAAAATAAATAAATAAAATAAAATAATCTACTTACAAACTTACAAATTACCTACTGATATCAGATTCCCTACTTTGTAATTTAAAATCATTAACTTCCTTATTTGTACCTTTTTACACTTGTACGTAACTCACGTAGAAATAATACCGACTACAATGAGGCATACAAATTATCGCTTGCACCGACGTGGTGTTTTAAATCAGAAATACCAAATTTAAATTGTCCCGCTTTCCAAAAACAGCCCTATTGTGAAAGTGTTAGAATTGAGAGTTGTGAAGGTGAGATGGTGTAGTTAGAGGCCTTTTGCTTTCGCCGCGAGGTCAGTGGTCGAGGAATAACTCGCTAAGACATGATCATGACTGGTGGGCTTATATTCCACACCTCGTTACGTGTTAACAGCCACATTCGCTCACGACGCCATGTTTATCCGGCGAACTTCAGAATGCCTCGCCCTCTGCTCATGACGAAAGTGTAATGGTCCCTACGTGATAGGGTAAAACCATTGATTTTGACGCCATATCGACTTAATAGTTATATCTTTCGTGCCGTTTACAGTTATTATACATTCAGTGAGGTGTTGAAATTTTGTTTCCCGTAACATGTTGACTTTTTAGGGTTCATCTTATACCTAAGTGGGTACCTAAATAGTTATACTTGTAGTAAACGCCATTTTCCGTGTTTTCTTATATAGGTAACTGAAAGCTACTCGTATCGCAAGGCACAGAAGCTTTTTTAACTTATGTAATGTTAACATACAACGTTCTTTCATAAGCTGGAATGGATAACATAAATGTCATGTATATGACTATATAGTCAAAAACAAAATATTAATTATATGGATCAAAAATAAAATTATTATACGTATGTCTTTCCCGCTCACGGCACAATGATGTCCCGGACCTTTGGGCCTTTGGCCTGTGCGTGGGGCTATAGGTTAGGTTAGTACCAACTGAGCAGCACGTAGAGGCCTTTTTGACAATTTAATGAAATTCAAGGAGTACACCGAGCGGATGCTGTCACTGCCCGTGTCATGGGACGCACACAGAGACAGCACCCGCTGGGGTGTTAAAGGACTATTGCTGGATGATGGAATCTAAATAAAACGGGTTATTGGGTAAAAATGATGGACTATTGCTGGCTGGGCTATTGGGTGAAACATCGGACGCCTGCCTATTAAAACTGTCTCCCTTTTTATCTCTGGCAGACGGTGACTCGCCAACTGCTAGATGGACCCCTATTAATAGGGACATTAAACACCGGTCAGAGAGGCTGGGGGGGTAGAGAGGCGGCACTGGACTTTAAACATATAGCCAACTCGCCACTTAATTGTCCACATCTACCCTCGAGCAACAGAACAGAGTGAACAGCTCTTGTAACTCCACTCTGGACAGCCAGTTAAGGCAAGCCAGAGGGCCTGTCCAATCATCCACCCGGTCGGCTCAACCTGACCACAGGACACCCCCAGGAGCACTCAGGTACGTAGGGTCGCTACTCGCGAATCGCTTAACAGCCCCCCCCCCCCCCCCCCCAAGCTGCCTTATGTTAACTGATTGCACCAAAAATCTGGTGGGCGATGGGGTCGTCACATCCCTACGCCATAAATTATAGGTGGGCTGGGCTGTCTGCGAAGCCAAAGATATCTAAAATTGCATGACGATCATTCGTTTTACACTTTTGTCGTTGCAACTCTACCTCTTGGTTCAACGTGTTGACTCTTTAAGCATTCGATTGCTTGCCATTATCCACAGAGACTTGCGAAATGAAATAACGTGCGTTTGTATGTCGGACCACGCTACGATGTAAACTTAAAATGAACGTAAAATGTACCAGACTTTCTGTTAATTGTATAATCGTAGATTAGTTTTATAGTAGACATTAACGAGTAATAAATGCATATGACTTTTATTACAACGACCTTGGTTTTGAAACCCCATTTCATTATGTAGGTTGCTTTTGAAGATATTTGATTACGAATTAACTTCAAACAACATAAATTTTAAAAGTTCACGTAACGTTTCTCGTTAAATCTTTCCGGGCAACTGACGCAGGTTCGGACGTTAAGTAACAGTGAAAATCTTACCAAGAGCTAGAAAATATATGAGAATCTGATGAAATATTACAGAATAACCTATTTGAAACTAAAATACAAATGATTATGACCAGGGATTATTATATGAAAAATATTTAGGCATGAAATTTGATCATAGATGTTAAATAAATACACTATCAGTTAAACTTAGTTGAATGTTATGTGTACCAAACCATTTTTTCGAAGCAGATATTTAGTAAATGACTAGTGTACCAATTACCTACCATCCTTTATTTTATAAATTGTAACATTACACAAGTATTTTTTAACAAAAGAAGACGAATAAATAAAATATCAAATTTGCGTAAAAACTATATACAGGGCAATAATATCATATTGTAATAGGAGCAAATATTCAAAGGGACGCTTCCTTAGAGCATTTGCGGTACGGTCAACTGGGGTTACTTTGATTCGCGGGGCGACTTTGATCAAATAGGTTTTTCTCCGAAATCATTGTTTTTACTTGTGGGTGAACTGTGGCAGTGAATATATTAGTTATCTATCTTGCTGTATACTCGATTAAATCTTCTTCATTTCAAATAGTTTTGCTTTTATACTACATTCTAAATGATCAAAGTAGCCCCATTTTTTCCTAAAGTAACCATCTACCGTTAACCGGTAACCAGTCTACCGGTAACCCACACAGGGGGATTGGATTCGGAGATATTTTGATCTAAAGTTATGACCTCCAAGTAATGTATCTTGGCACCACGACATCATACCACAGCAGTCAATGCGGATTTTGAGGTAATATCATGTAACGAGTCATAATAGTTTTTGCATTTTTGTTTTCAAAAGATATTTTTGTGATTTTTTTATTTTTATTTATTTTTTTTTAGTTTCTTTTAAATAAAAAGTTACTGATAGCACTCCAGAAGTTTAAAAAAATACAACAAAACTTATTTTGAAGAAAAAAATGATAAATTTTATTTTTTTTGAAGTTTAACCATGTGGAAATAATTGTTCACAAGCTTAATAATCTACCGTTTAATTTTTGGCTCCTATTACAGGCCACACCCTGTATATACAATCCAATTCGTTGGTATGAATACTATGAATGTGTCGCATAAGATCGAAGAATCGTTAACGGGTACCTACGTGCGACGAAATGCGCAGCCGGAGACGATGTCGGACAGGGCGGAGTAAAGAAACCAGACGATAAACTAACCCAAACCTATATGGGAAGAAAGAGACATTACGACAAAACTATTTATCTTTACGAAATCATCGTCATCATCTTCATCACCTGCATATGTACCTACTTGCTACTGCTGGGCACAGGCCTCGTCTCATTGATGAGTTAACGTATTTTTTATATATCCAAAAACGCAAAGTGCAGTAAAATTGTGCACTTATATTATCCTCCTGGGGCCCAGACTACGATTTTGTGTCATTGAATTAGGAACCTTTTGACATTCAGTAAAAGTTCAAAGTTGATTTTGAAATTTGTACAAAATTTTGTACGCGGGGTCTTAGGAGGTTAGCTTATCTTATCTTATCTAGGTGAGGGCCCCTTCGGATGCGCTTCGACCCAGTGGGATCTTTTGTGCATTTGAACTCTCCTTTATATCTGCTCCCAGGCTTGCTCCATCATTTCCACAAAGCGAATGATGCAGTTCGCCGGGAGCACCTTGAATTCCTTTGGTTGCTGGTAACCCATCGATTTAAAATCGATGGTAACACCACGTAACACTTACCAAAGTACGAGTAGTTCATACTTTGTCTGGCAAGGGCATGACATTCACACAATAAATGTTCCATAGTCTCATCCTCCTCGCCACACATTCTACAGTCTAAACTAGCTTGCACATTAAGTTGTGCACTAATAAAAGTGTCAATTCTTAATCAACTGCCAAACATTGAGGCATAATAAACGTCTTGTGATTTTAATGACCTATAACGGTATGCGATAACGTTGTTTCAAAATTGTATTAATAACAAGTTTTGACCAGTTGTAATTATACATGTATCCAGTACAGCACGCTTTGTATCGTAGCTCCACGTCGTGATTGACACAATGATCGATTTGCTCACAAAACATCGCTCCTCGCCGGCTTTTAACCTCGTTTTGTTCCCGACTTAGAACGTTTGTTACAATACAATCTATTAGGCATTGTCGAAATTTATGTAACTTATACCTACTCTTACGCTCGGATCTTTGCAGTTGTTAGGTGAATTAAAAATGATATGGATACTTAGGTATCATCATCATCATATCAGCCAAAAGACGTCCACTGCTGGACATAGGCCTCCCCCAAAGAGTGCCAAAATGACCGGTCCTGCGCCACCCGCCTCCAGCAGACTCCCGCGACCTTTACCAGGTCATCAGTCCACCTTGTGGGGGGCCTACCCACGCCGCGCCTTCCGGTACGTGGTCGCCACTCGAGAACCTTTCCGCCCCAGCGCCGCCGGTGGCTCGGGTGGATATAAACGTCTCAGGTTAAATGGCTCGTTTTATGCGCTTGTTGTACAATCTACTATTTTCCTTTTTTCTCAAACACGAAGAAAGTCAAACAAGTTAAACGGCATTTTAGCTAAAAAAGGGTTTGATGAACCTTTATGAATAAGGCCAATAGGATTTATTAACAATGTTAGTATGTAATTTTATGTTACCTATTGCTCCAGCTGGGGACAAATTTATACAACTTAAATATTTTTTTGTGAAGGAAAATATCGTGACGATACCGCATGTTTACAACAAGAAATTCAAAGGTGTTTACTATACAATATACATAGATCCTTTTTCTTTCTCACTCACGAGAGGAGGCCTGTGTTCGAGTGCTATGACTCTGATTATATTGATGATTATATTTTTTAGTATTTATTTTTATCATGAATCTTTGTTTGCAAAAAAACTTAAAGGTCACATTACAATAGCATCATTAAAACCGTATCGGATTGTGTTTTTTTGACGTTTTATTGGTTTTTCTGTGAATTATTTGCTGTTATTAGGTACCGCTTTGCCCCACCCACGTGTTTCCTGAGTTTTTAGTGTTTGTTATGCTTAACAATAGTTATTATTATTTAATCGTATGGCATATATTATTTTTGGCCTTTTTGAGTTAAAAACAATAGTATAATTATTATACTATGTATTATACATGCGCCTCATCCTCTTAGATATATAATAAGCACAATGTAGTAACACATAAGTGACACCACTCGTCACTGTAGTTGAGATTTTTTTAATTACCACAATAGATAAAAATACATAAAGGAGAGCTATCGTTAGCGAATTACGAATTTGCGATGGAAGTTGTGACAGTGATCGCTTCTGTCATGAGTCACGGCTCATAACATAAATAAATTAGGACCAGAATCAATATACCGACGGAGTCATAGAAATTACTCGTTCGCACTCGTGAGCCACACTAGAGACCGAGAGGTCCGTCTTAATGATTTTAGACTTAATCGGCACGTTGGTTTTGATTTGACTCTACTATAGGACCTCTAGGAGACTATTGGGGATTCCGTGGACAGCCATGAGAACTAATAAATCCATCTTATAGGAACTCGGCATCACCAGATAGATGACACCAGACCAGGAAAGGACACTTTGTTTCATTGGGAATATCATGCTTTCATCTAGGCATGATCAAGAGAAACAATTGATTCTTGGTTATGTGGAAGGCAAACACGCTTAAGGAAGGATGTCAGTGCGTTGCACTGACTGATGCAATTAAGAGGGCCATCATGAGGGATCGACTAAGAAGAAGAAGAAGAAGTACCTGTATTATAGTGTGTATAACAATATCAGACTTTAAAGGTTGCTCGTTATTAGCATCACGCAAGACAATCATCGCTTATTAAATCTAGCAAAATAGCTCCTCAGGTAAACATAAACGAAAATCAAGAACCTGTTTTAATGCCAGCCAGCTACAGCATTCTTAATGCTGTAGCTGGCTGGCATTAAAAATCCTATACAAATTTATTTTTAAACAAAAACCTATCACGGCCTCCGGGATATCAATCTTCAATACATTGCTTCCTAAACTACATTACAGCACAGTACAAATATTAAAATCCGTATTTTGACTAGTAAAATAAAATAAAAAAATATAATTAAACACTACGGTCTGCCAGTGACTTTCTTACATACATACATACATACATATAATCACGCCTCTTTCCCAGAGGGGTAGGCAGAGATCACGGATCTCCATTTGCTACGATCCTGTCAAACCACTTTCGCTTCACTCACTTTCATAACATTTCTCATACATGCTCGTCGGTTTAGGGTACTTTTGACCTGATGGCCTTTCTGTAAGATTTCTCCAATTTGATCGGAGAAAGTTCGCCTAGGTCTTCCCCTTCCAACTTGCCCTTCCACTCTTTTTATATACACTCTCTTCGTTAATCTTCTTTCATCCATCCTCTCTACATGCCCAAACCACCTTAAAATACCCTTCTCAATATTCGTGACTATATCTCCATCCATTCCACACTTATCACTTATCACACTGTTTCTGACTCTATCACTCAATTTCACTCCACACATACTTAACACATATAAATAATAGTAGGTACCTATGTGTTGTTTTGATGTAAAAGCTTACTGTTGGAAAGTATCATCAAAATCTGTAAGGCAGTTTTTGAGTCAAAAAATCATATAAGTATCACAAACGTTACCTTCGTCAGGGGCGATTCACTCCGTTAAAAATACATTCGGGCACCGACTTTGTTAGTAGGTACCTGTAGGTGGATGCCACGCGCTGCAACGGAACGCACGCGTCAGCGCTTTACGTCATTCGCTTATCAACTCGCTTGCCAATGCAACGTTTAACATGGGATTTGTTAACAGTGAACCTTCTGTACGTAGTACTATTATTTATTATGTGCCTACGTGCTATTACTAATCTACTACTACCACAAAATAAGTAATAGTACTACGTACAGAAGGTTCTCTGTTAACAAATTCCCTGTTTAGGTACGCCAAACGTGCCTAAATGTGGCCATCCTTTTCTATCGCATGCAACGCGCTACGACCCGTGCGAGCGTCTCGTACCAACGCGCGGCAACTACTAATGGGCCGCCAATTTGGCGGCCAGCCGGCATGTACTTGTAGCGGCGCGACGGAATCACAGAGTGAACCGCCCCTGCTACTACCTACTATCTCTTTATAATAAGAGTATTAGTATAATAAAGTAGTTTTTTGTTTAATTCATATTTCGTGTAATTTTTTATTTCTCACTCATTCTTTATGCGTCATTCTTGCATCTATAAGGAAGATCGCGACGAAAAACGAAGAAAACTTATTAAGAGACATGTTACAGATTTTTACCAAAAAAGATAGTAAACGAATAAAGAATGAGTGACAGATACAGAATGAAACGATATCAAACGAAGAACGAATGGGACGAGAAAACACGATAGCAAATAAATAGATAACCTTCTAAGTCAGATTCAACCAAACGGTAATAAGGTTTATTCCTGGAGTAGTTCATAATATTTTGACATTCATTCCTGTTTGATCAAATCCAGCCGAAGTCCCGGATTAATATTTGCTGTTTAGAATTTCGAACCTTCGTTTTTACACCATTAGAGTTCGGAACCTGACTTTAATTTTATGTTATTTTATTAGATGAACCAACCTACCGCACAATAAATATTGGCAGTAGTTACAAAGAGCCAATTATAAGAGCTCACAGGTAGTTTAATGTGAAACTGGTCTTAGTTACAAAGATACTCGTAGTACAGTCGACACCAAAAATATGTTTACACTTTTGTACCTTATTTCATTGTAATAAGGCGAAAACTGTAAACATATTTTTAGCGTCGACTGTACATACTTATATCCAATAACCATACAGTAAATAGGATGTCGAAAACAAAAGACCGGAGCAGAACTCACGACATCTGGCTTTGTAGCCAAATAAAGTAACCACCGGCCAAACGTCCGTCAATTTATGATCTCAGGGGACTGATTTCGATATACTTACTGTGGTGGGCTGGATGATAAACGGCCCTTTATGTTTCGCAGGAGGAGCGTTATTTTACTGCTCTATAAATGAAGATAAGATTACCCCAGCCCCATTTATCCGTCGACGTCCGTGCCAGCACTCGTTATGTGTTTATTTTCTGATTGATCACCTGAGTTTAGTACACTTGAATGCTAAATACAGTGCGTAACCAAACTGGAAGTTTTACGTTCTTATTTTGAAATACTGAACGTGTTAGCTGGGTTTGCTGAGGCGTGATAATTGACGTGAGATTCTGTGTGCAGTTTAAGCAAATAAATTGCTGTGTAGTACTGCACATAAATTTTAGGTATTGAATTTTTTACTAGCTGCTAGCGTATTACAAAAAACGCAAGCGAAGCCGTGGGATAAGACATAGCCTATATCTGGAAGGTCCAGGCCGACATTGTACATCTAAAATCTAAATTTTCTAAATGTATAGTCTCACATACATTACCTCTTTATTATATTTCTATAGAAGTGTGTCGATACCATTGTTATTTGAACGTGATTCACATATGGCGTCATTAATACAATACATATCTACCCTCAATCGGACTAATTGCGTGCGTACCCTTTTACCGACATTTACATTTGAATATATAAACACTCTTTCTAGCAAACACATTACAGCAAAGTAAACAAAGTTTAATCCCTCTCAAAAATCCTCAGTAAAAGGATAACGACCTATTTTTTGCCTCTAGATTAAACCACAGAAGTGGTATCCCATAGGATTAACGCATGCTGATGAGACTCTGAGGTCAGGAACAGTTATACAGCTCTCGTGGAACGTATGAACCTCTGTGGGCATAAATCAACTCCGCGTGGTGTGTTTAAACTCAGGTTTAAGGCGTAAGCGTTCAGCGGTGTAGAGAGATCGTATCGTTGTATTGGTTTGATGTTTCACAATTGCCTCAGGTTCTTTTATATCTAAATGGGTTTTTCGAAGTACCTGAAATTGGTCTTTGTTCGCTCTCTTACTGAATCGGGTATGAATCTAAGGAACAGGAACTCACTCTTTTATAACGTTTAGGAAAGGCGATTAGGTAACAATTTTGCGTATGGCGGTTGCCATCGCCGAGTAAGTAGATAAATAACGTCGAAAGCAATTTAAGAATTAGATTAAATCCAATGATGATATATCAAATTGTACGTAATGTACCTAAGTCAAAAGGCCGGAGTGATTTTAAAGCTCGCAGTTACGTCTATAAATATGTATATGATTAAGAACTTATTCGGAGTAAGGTAAACATCCGAGTGCTCGACGCTGTACTAGTATATGGCATGGGCACTCTTTGTCAAAGTGACATGACTCAATTTCGAATGAAGAAAGATCCTCTTAGTTCGAATTTAACCCATATCTAGACACGTGGCAAGCCAAGTTCAAGCAAAATAACTGGCGTGTGTGTAAATACTATAATTATTCTATAACTTAAAACCTCTTTAACGTAAACGTGTGTTTAATTATATCCATAAGGACATCGAGAAGCCCAAATTTCATGAAGCTACTCAAACGGTTATAAAGATATGAAGGTCAAAAAGTCGTAAATTTTAGCACTGACTGACTGACATATAGTACCTAAACCTAAACTACTTCCAGATGACCTGGAAGGCTGAATATTGGAATCCAGCTCGGTAATTGTGTGTAAGCGTAGGAAAAAATCTAAAAATAAAAAAAAGTAAAAAAAATAGGGGGGTCCCCATTCAATTTATTTTATTTTATTGTAGCGTTTCTGCCGTGTCAATCCTATCTCGTGTAACTCAAAAAACTTAGTTTTGAGGTAACGCACTTTAAAGTTTTTTTTAGTAGATAAATTGTCATTTACCGTAAGGTTCCATGTATTTACTCAAAAAAAAAGTATCAACATAAAGGTGAAAGGTTGCTGTATATAATGAGAATTTAAAATATTTGTATATGTGTGTTTTGTATGTTTTATAAGCTATAACAGAGTTAGGCCTGACAGGCTTGCTATACTAAGCCTGTCAAGCGACGGTCTGTATCTTAAGATACATGACTTAAGCGCGACACATTTAGTGAGAAAAGTATTACTGGCTACTAATACTGCTGTTTTAAGTCATTTAAAAATAGCTTAAAGCTACGAAATTTACCAGGTAAGTTATACATATGTTTATTTGAATGTGGAAGAAAAATACTTTGTGTAATAATACTAATAATAAATGTAAGTAGTAACAAAACTGTTTTATTCGATACAATAGCCCACATTATTAAAACCTTTCGTCAAACATAGTACTTGTATTATTATCAGCTTCAACATAATACAAAAATCAAATAATTTACTCATTATCATCATCATCATCATTTCAGCCAAAAGACGTCCATTGCTGGACATAGGCCTCCCCCAAAGAGTGCCAAAGTGATCGATCCTGCGCCACCCGCATCCAGCGGACTCTCGCGACCTATACCAGGCCCCGTAGCATGGATGGCGTTATCACGCGATAAGTGATTGGATAAGCGCGTCGTCTCATTCTATCGAACGGTGTAAGCCAGGGACGGCAGCTCTATCCTATCACTTATCGCGTGATAAGGCCATCCATGCTACGGGGCCAGGTCATCAATTCAGTCCACCTTGTGGGGAGGAGCCTACCCACGCCGCGCCTTCCGGTACGTGATCACGACTCGAGAACCTTTCCGCCCCAACATCAATCGGTTCTACGTGCAATGTGGCTCCTACTGCCACTTAAGTTTAGCGATTCGGAGGATTCATTAGATAGGTCACACTTCGAGAAGGAGGTCAATCGTCGAATCCATAACAGTTATGAATATGTAGGACCTTGATTTTCGATTACTTTCCCCTTTTTCGCTATTTCCAATAGGAATAAACGTCACTCATTTTATTGTTTTGTAACACAATCGCGCATATCAGTTCACAAAACACAGATTCTTATTTATTTGTATTTATTTAATCACACCCGCGCGTAATGAACATGACCGCAACGTCAACGTAAATAAACAAACTAAAAAAAAAAATCACGTGGGAATAGACAGAGAAGAACGGGGTGCGGGTTGATGCAGGGGAGATAAAGTTAGTGGGTGGTCTGGCTGGAGCGGCCGAGTGCGGGCGCCCGGACAATCGAGGCGATCCGGCCAGTCTTGTGGCAGTGGCTGGAGCGGACACACGGAGCTCTAACCTTCCGGCTCGTGCAGGTTCTCTCGGGACACGGGTGTTTCGGGAGATACCTGCACAAAGTTGCCGACGGAGGAGTGTCACGATTGCGGCGTGGCGGTCGACACGTCGCAGCACACGCTGGAGGAGTGTCCAGTGTGGGGGGCCAGAGCGCAGCGACCTGATGGCCATAGTGGGGCCGGACCTGTCGCTCCCAGCCGTGATCAAGTCCATGGTTGACAGTGACAGGTCTTGGCAAGCAGTTAAGGCCTTCTGCGAAAGTATAGTTCAGCAGAAGGAAATGGCGGAACGGGCCAGGGAGGACGACCCCTTGGCCGACCCACGGCGCCGCAGGCGTGCTAGACGAAGGCGAGCAGCACAGGATCGCCGCCTGCCTCCGTAGAGTGACCAGGGGGTGACAGGCATGGGGACGCCGGCCATCCCTCACGCACCAGGTCACTGAGTGGGTGCCTGTAGTGGCATAAAACGAACGAGGTCAACAAGGACCTCCGGAGGCGGTGTTCCGAAAATCGGAGCGGCGCTGGTGGTGCTGAAGAAGTAAAGCGCAAGCGTTCCTTCAGCCCACCGCTAAGGCACAAAGACGGCAGACGGAGAGGTTTTTAGTGGGTAGACTCGGGGCCTCATTAGCCCACAACGAGGAGTCCCACATATCCACCCGGGTCCGTCCCCACAACCGGGAGAAATGCGTAAAGCATTTTCCTCTCCAAAAAAAAAATAAAAAAGGGGAGATAAAGTTATTACCTACTTTTCTTATTTCTGCCGCGCGCCGCTTGCGCATTCGACTTTCGACGACGACGGACGAACTTTACGCACAACTCAGTCACACCTAAATCATGTATCTTAAGTTAACTGATATAGAAATTCATGTAACTTAAGATACAGTATTTAGCCATGATGTACTATGGTAAAAACAGAGTTACACGAGTTACGTGACAGGCTCGTATAAGGAATTGGTAAGTTAAATTTAAAAAAGGATTATGTATGTAGGTCGATGAAGGCATGGACGAACAATAGATTTAGACTTGTTAAGCGTATCTCGTTTATCTGAAGATAACTGACATAGGATTGACACGGCAGCGTTGGAACCGTTACAATCAAATATTTGAAACCATCACAATATATGTATTATTATATTTACATATCAGAAATATAAAAATAAAGTTAAGTCAAAAAATAAGTGGTGTCCCCATACAAAAAACTTGTAATACGCGCTAAACAACCGGCCAATGGTGTGTCGTCGGCGGCGCGCGGCACCACATAATTATACACAGAACAGAAGTAAATCTCAATACCTGCCTAGTTTTCTTTACAAAAAGTAATGAAATCCCACCAAAAACATAAATGTAAAAAAGGAGAGCCAAGTTCTATACAAAAATTACGCTTGGCTGTGGGCTTCGCCGCAAAGAGATTGGAGATCTAAATGAGTGCCATAGTGCCAAGTTGTATGCAAAATCCAAATATGTATTTATAGGAACAAAATAACATTATGAACAAGTATTAAACTCTATGCCTTTGCTTTATTGGATACTTACCTATAACAATTGCTGTTATTTAAAAATGTGAGATCTTAAAGTAGGTTAGATTTGACTTGGGGGGGGGGGGGGGGGGGGGGGGGGGTAATTGCGTAAATTTTCGATCGAAAGTCAGGAAAACTAAACAGTCACTATATCGCCCAAAACATTAACTGTAGCTCTAGTATAAGTTTCATCGATATGTATACGTTTTCGAACGCGTTTGCGTTTAGTTTCAATTTGTATGGCAACGCGTAGTTATTAATAGTTACCACCAGAGGCGCTGTTCGCGTTGCCATATTAATTGAGACTAAACGCAAACGCGTTCGAATACGTGTTGTATGGATAAAACTTATACTAGAGCCTCTGAGTACATTTAGATCTAACGTACGTACAAAACGGTACGTAATCAAACAGCAGAAGCTTGACAGAACTGGCTTTCCAAGATTTTTAGAGTGGTCCGTCCAGGGATCGGAAACCGGTATTGTTTGTATGGGAACGAAAACGTTATTTTTTCGTTCTTTTGTTAATAATTTCATTTCTAATTGGGCAATCTAATAATACGCACTCGTTACCTCAAAACACAACTGAGTTCTACATATGAAGTATAAAATAGTTCGAGATTTGTGGTAAACCGAGGTTTTTGCAATCAACCGGTTCCGATCCCTGGTCCGTGCTGCCTAATGCGTCATCGTACGTTGTATAGTTAATCAAATAATGGGATTAGAGGGGACAGCATTGACATATATACACGTCAAAGTTTACATGAACTGAAAGACATCTCATTCCCAAATTCATCGTGGTTGAATAATACAGGACGCGCCTTCCCTTATAACTTAAAGCAAACCTTATTTAGCCTCCGGAGCTTGTTATCTACCGTCTTGCGGGAATCCCTCGGCCTTCATTACAGTTTTCGTCTAATATTACATACGGATTATAAACAAGCTCAAATGGCCCATCGCAATGGCCGCTTTTAATGAGAACTTGAAATATTTTGCAGTAGTCAAATTAATAATTTTATCAAAAATACCGTGTCAGTTTGAAAAGGAGTAAAAAAAGTAGACATTGAGTAAACAGAAATTAAAGTAATCTATATACATATATAAAAGAAGACTTCCTGACTGATCATCAACGCACAGCCGAAACTACTAGGACTAAAAACTTGAAATTTACACCCATACTACCTTTTATAACGTAGGCGACGGATAAGAAGGGATTTTTGGAAATTCTAATATACGATATTCTAAAAATAGGGGTTCAAAGTTTGTATGGAGGAAGAACTATTTTTTTGAGCTAGAGACTTCAAACTTTGTAGGAAGATTACTTATTAGAATACAAATAAAGCACTTTCAGCGTTTTGGAAAATTCCACCCGGAAGGTGGCTAAAAAGGGTTGCAAAGTTTGTATGAGGGAAATTCTTTTTTGAGATAGAAGCTTATAAGTTTGTAGAAATATTACTTATTAAAATACACAAAAAGTAATTTCAGCGTTTTAGAAAATTCCACCCCTAAGGGGGTTAAAAGGGGGTGCAACATTTGTATGGAGGAAACATGTTCTTTTAGCTAGAGAATTAAACCTTTGTAAAAAGCTTACTTATTAGAATAAAAATAAAAGACTCCCAGCGTTTTGGAAAATTCCATCCCTAAGGGGTTAAATAAGGGTGCAAAGTTTGTATGGAGGAAACTTTATTTTTTGAGCTAGAGTCTTCAAGCTTTGTGGAAAGATTACTTATTAAAATACAAATAAACGACTTTCAGCGTTTTGGAAAATTCCACCCGGAAGGTGGCTAAAAAGGGTTGCAAAGTTTGTATGAGGGAAATTCTTTTTTGAGATAGAAGCTTAAGAGTTTGTAGAAATATTACTTATTAAAATACACAAAAAGTAATTTCAGCGTTTTAGAAAATTCCACCCCTAAGGGGGTTAAAAGGGGGTGCAACTTTTTTTTGAGATAGAAGCTTAAAAGTTTGTAGAAAGATGACTTATTGAAATAAAAAGTTACTTTTAGCGGTTTAGAAAATTCCGCCCCTAAGAGGGTTAAACGGGGGTTCAACATTTGTATAGAGGAAACATGTTTTTTTAGCTAGATACCTTAAACCTTCGTGGAAAGCTTACTAACTAGAATTAAAATAAAGTTCTTTCAGCGTTTTGGAAAATTCCACCCTTAAGAGGTTAAAAATGGTTGCAAAGTTTGTATGAGGTAAACTCTTTTTTGAGATAGAAGCTTAAAAGTTGTAGAAAGATTACTTATTGAAATAATAAAAAAGAACTTTCAGCGTTTTGAAAAAAATCCAGGGATTAAAAAAGGTTTCTAAGTTTGTACCAGGGAAACTTTTTTTTGAGATAGAAGCTTAAAAGTTTGTAGAAAGATGACTTATTGAAATAAAAAAATACTTTCAGCGGTTTAGGAAATTCCGCCCCTAAGGGGGTTAAAAGGGGGTGCAACATTTGTATAGAGGAAACATGTTTTTTTAGCTAGAGACCTTAAACCTTCATGGAAAGCTTACTCACTAGAATTAAAATAAAGTACTTACAGCGTTTTGGAAAATTCCACCCTTAAGAGGTTAAAAATGGTTGCAAAGTTTGTATGAGGGAAACTCTTTTTTGAGATAAAAGCTTAAAAGTTGTAGAAAGATTACTTATTGAAATAAAAAAAGCACTTTCAGCGTTTTGAAAACAATCCACCCCTAAGGGGGTTAAAAAAGGTTTCTAAGTTTGTACCAGGGAAACTTTTTTTTGAGATAGAAGCTTAAAAATTAGTAGAAAGATGACTTATTGAAATAATAAATTACTTTTAGCGGTTTAGAAATTTCCGCCCCTAAGGGGGTTAAAAGGGGGTGCAACACATTTGTATGGAGGTAACACGTTTTTTTAGCTAGAGACTTAATACTTTGTAAAAAGCTTATTTATTATAATAAAAATTAAGCACTTTCAGCGTTTTGAAAAATTCCACCCTTAGGGGGGGTTATTGAGAGATTGTTAAAATCGTTGCAAAGTTGTATGAGGGAAATTATTTTTGGAGATACAAGGTTTAACGTTTGTAAAAAGATTACCTACTTATTGAAATACAAAAAAGAACTTTCAGCGTTTTAGAAAACTCCACTCTTAAGGGGGTTAAAAGGGAGTGCAGCATTTTTATGGAGGCAACGTTATTTTTTTAGCAAGAGACATTAAACTTTGTAGATAGCTTACTTATTAGAATATAAATAAAGTTCTTTCAGCGTGTTGATAAATTCCACCCCTGAGGGGGTTACTAAGGGTTGCAAAGTTTGTATGAGAAAAACTCTTTTTTGAGATAGAAGCTTAAAACTTTGTAGAAAGCTTACAAATAAAGTACTTTCAGTTAAATTCCTCTCCTTAAGGGGTTAAAAAGAATGCAAGATTCGTATGGGAAACACACTTATTGAGCATACTTGATAGTTTGTAGAAAAAATGATTATTACAACAAAAAAAACTCTCCTTGTTCCTTTCCTTCCAAAGTTGGTACGGAGAGTCAGAAAATTTTTAAGTATGAGATTTGTAACTTTGATCCTAGCCTGTTTGTTAAAAGACTACAAAACTTATTTCAGCCTTTTTTTAAATTCAACCTCTAAAGGGGATTATAAGGGTGTTCCAAGTTTGTATAAAGAGCAAGTAATTTTTAATTTAAGGGATTTGTAACTTCGGTTGTAGACTGTTTGCTAAAAGACTACAAAACTTATTTCAGCGTTTTTTTTTAATTTATCGCCTTAGAAGGTTAAAAGGGGGTTCGAAGTTTATGTAGAGAGCAAGACATTTTTAAAGTAAGAAATTTGTAACTACGGTTTCAGACTTATACTATGAGGGTTCAAAAAGGGTTAAATTTTTGTATAGAGAGCAAGACATTTTGAAGGTAAGAGTTTGTAACTTCGGTTTTAAACTGTTTACTAAAAGACTACAAAACTAATTTCAATGTTTTTTTTTAAATTCATTCCTTAAACAAACATTTAGACGATAACATGTTCTACGCGGACGAAGTCGCGGGCAACAGCTAGTCATATTATATAATTGCACTTATTTCTACGTTATTAATATGAAACGCTGCCTAAGCTGAAAAATAAGATTCATACTTTGACTTTGGAACACACTACCCACAATTTGCGTTCATTAATGACCGGTTCGCAAAAGATCAACTACCGACAAACAATACTAACGAAACATTTCGTAACTTTAAATTAAATCACATTGTTAAATTTATAAATCACTTAAGGTACAAATCCAAAGTGCTATGCGATTATGAGCGGAGTTTCACAAGTTTTGGTATTCCGAGGAGCAAATATGTTGCAAAGAGGAAGTTCCCTAGATTGAGGCGAGCCTCGGTTGATGAGTAAGTACGAAACTGAATACCAGCTTCCTAGTAAGCACATTGGGTGCTTATAGACACGTCCTTGCATACTAATTCTGTCTTTGGGCTGGTGTGATGATTTGGAAATGAAAATTATGGTTTGAAACATAATAGTACATTGCTTACCTAGGACGCGGACGGTAAAACAAAAAAATGTCTCAGGTCGCAGGTATTTGACGCCCGAGCCAAAGGCAAGGACGATAAATATGCGATCCGAGGCTTTCTTTATTACCGCCCGTGGTAAGTACAAAGTTTTACGTCTCTCCCTGGCCAGGAAGTGGGCTTTTCCGCACGCTTAGTGTGCGGTAATTGCTACTTTATGACCAGGTGACGTAAATATATTTTAAACTTTATTGCACAATTACAGGAAAGTACAAAAGGCGAAGTAAACGCATTTTCTACCACCACTAAACTTAGTCGGTTTTTATAATAACGTATTTTTCATGTTACGAGGCAAAATTGCGTTAAGAATCTGCCAAAGTCATTATATATTGCAAAAATTAACGATAAACTGACGTTAGAACTCAACCTTGCCGTAAACGAGACACCAGTCGATGTTTTAAGTTATTTTTCATAAGTTGTCAATAACGTCATTCATCATTAAAGTAGGTAACAACCACTTGTCTCATCATTCGTAGTCCTATAATTACTTGCTCACTCGTGGCTTATAAAGTCAATTGTTTTGCAATATCAAATGAAAATGAGACCAAAAACTTTGCAGACAGAAAAGTTATGATTGAAAGAAGATGAAAACCTAAGTACGTATTTGCTGTAACTTTTATCTTTTGTTTTAAAATTATTTTTAAAATGACTCGCCTAAACTCCATGCGGGGTTCATTAAATAAACATTTGTGAATAAGCCTATATACTTCTATATACATATAAGAACTGGGTACCAATTAATTTTTTTTACTGAATTACATTCTTCTGAATATTTCTGAATGGTTGTAGGTAACAATTTTTACGATAAGGCATACATATACATTTTACTACTACCATGACCATAAACGTTGCCTAGCTCGCAAAGCCGCCATCAGCATCTACCTATTTCATAAGCCTTTTCTTTAAAAGTCTGATACGATACGTTTCCTATAATGCACTCAAAACAAATGCCTTACAACCACAGAAATAACTAAATCGCTTCGCATTGACAGTTGGTAAGCAAAGTCATTAAAATTCGATAGCTCCCATAAACCTCCAACCGGCAAAAACATAGTTTCAGTTTCCAAAATAAAAGTAAATCTCCGTTGAAGGAGTTTATCCACGTTATTGCCAGTAATAATGCAACACGATATAGCAGAGGGCAAGAAGCAAGGTGAGCTTGAAATATTGCTCCGTGAGTTACCCGCTGGGAATACTTTACGCTTCCACAAAAATATTCACATATCAACAATACGGGAGCTTGGTTGTGCATTTCCTTTTAAATCCTGCATAGTTTTGAAATAAGTAGAACAGTTATGTTTAAACATATGACACGACGAGTGTTATAAATGGGTAATTCAACTTTTTTCTGTTACTAAGTAGTTGCCACTTGGTGAGGCGGTGCTGAGGGGTAATCACGTTACGTTCCGAACGCGCGTCGGTACAATTTAACTGTCAATTTTCCATATGAAAAGTGACATTTAATACCTAGCTACTTACTGTAGGTCGATCACGTAGGTAACGCATTGTACGCGCGTCAGGTAGATCTAAATGTTACTTTTTATATGGAAAAAATACAGTTAAATTGTCCTAACGCACGTTCGGAACGTTACGTGATTACCCCTCTGGGTCAATGATAATAACCTATTTATTAACAATTATGTTCCGTAGAATTACAAAATTATGAGGCAAAACAAACAATCAAACAAACAGCTTCTCCGTTTCGTCGTGGGTAAAAATAGGTCAAACTCATATTGTTTAAACTGATTTAATTATTCATCCCATTATATTTGCTCCGAAATTATATTGAATTGAAGTAGATATTTAAAAAGGTTTCATCCACATAGCTGCGCCTCAGCTATTAAACAAACACTCTTAACACGAGTCCGATTTTCTCGATCACAAAATTAATTTCTGCAGCTGGCACTTCTATATACATTTAAATTAGGATCGTGTTCACAAAATGAAAACAGTTTATCTCTAAAGTTGCCTTAAATAAATAGCGTCTGAGCCCACACAACGCATTTAGATCATTAAACATTATAAAGATTAGGAGGTCATATTTATAACTAATTAAATAAACTTCCACCTAAACAAACATCAATCGAAGCCATTATTGCTGCCGGTCCTTTTGACACACTGTAATGGTGGCTCCGTATCTTTAATTTATCTTTATCCTTTTAAGATTGACTGATGTTCGGTTGATTTAAGGCTGTAGGTAATGTAGAATGCTTGTAAATGGCATGTGCTCAAAGGACATGTCTGCCGATGCTCAATCTCGTGGGTGACTTAACTATTTTTTTGTGTATTTTATTACCTACGCCTACGTGTTTTTTAATTGAATAGACTGACCCATGAGTTGCCATCATCAATCTTAATTCACATTAATAGAGGTGACAAACACAGTGTCAACTATAAGTATAAGATTTAGGGTGTCATACACAGATACAGATTTCAAATTATAATATGTAAACAGTCAACCCTATAAGAAATAATATTTTTTACTAATTAAGCTAGGTTTTCCAAATAAAAGGTTTCACCTTTTCGCAGTTCTTTACAAAAGTAATTCTTCACAACTGCAATTAAACATAGGTAGGTATTCGTTATTATTCACAGTGGTAAATTTAACACCTCATTTTGAATTGCGTTTGTGACAAATTAAGAACGTTATGATGTAAAACCAAGCATAATTCATTTATACCTTATATACTAGCTTTGTGAGCTGTAGAGCTCGCGAGCGGGTCTTTTATAAAAACATTTTTGTTTTAATTTCGCAAAACTCAATCAACAAAAAAATCTATAGGTACTTATACATTATTATTGAACCTGCTCACAAATTCACAAGAACCGGTTGAGAAATGCGAACTGTAGAGATGAACAGCCGGATAACGGTACATCTGGATTCCGGACATACGAAATTAATTTCGACCAAAGCTGAAACAGAGAACTTCGTTCGCCACTCGTTCAATTACTGGCAATGCCTATTGCCTACTTAACGTACTTGAGTCATCATCATCATCATCATCATCATATCAGCCGCAAGACGTCCACTGTTGGACATAAGCCTCCCCCAAAGAGTGCCAAAGTGACCGGTTCTGCGGCACCCGCATCCAGCGGACTCCCGCAACCTTTACCAGGTCATCAGTCCACCTTGAGTAACTGCTACAAATTTACGGTGGAAATTGTGTTCATATATACCTAGTATTCAATCCACAAAAATACACGTGTGCCTCAAGACACGTGTATCGTACCACATTTCCACCGCAAGGTTAAAGTGATTGATTCATACCTTTGTTGTTTAGGGTTAATGTATCTCTATTCTAAAGGGTCATTTACATGACGCAAATCGTATGCGATTTTCATTACATTGCGGGGCTGCGGGCTACTGAAATACGACAAATTCAATCAAACCCTGCAATGTAATATACGCATACGAGTTGTTGCACCATGGAATTGGCCCTTTAGGAAGCTCGTGACAGTCCTGGCAACCATGAGAAAACGTCCTAAGTCTTCATTTATTGCAAAGTTTAACTGCCGGAGCGCTGTAATGCTTGTATTGATTGGTAACTGTTTAAAACGTTGTAACACTTTTACGATAGATTTACTTTGACATTGTTTTGAGTCAGCGTGCCAGTTTAATTGCTGTTTTTACTAGTAACACTTCTGTTAGGCCTTTGTACAAAGTGCGATTTCGATGAGAACTGATTCTTAAACCAGGGAATTGGGTAATAATGCAAGAAGCTGTTTATTTTTAAGGGGAATTTTAGTCATAAAGAGTTTTGTTTTATAACTCCTGCACTTGCTATGTCAGTTTACAATAGTTAACATTGTATTTGTTATTACTTTTAACTGTCTAGTTTATCCTCGAATCCTGGAACGTAAAATAATGTCTGCCGCGCACTGAAACAGCTTTCATTTTAATTTATTGATTCATGGAATTTCATTCTCAAACAATAGAATAAAATAGACTTCTTCAATGAAATTACTTTGTAGAACTATGGCTGTGTTTGTTTGTATACGTTTAATGGAATATTGCAAAGATTTATTCATAGTTGCTTCTAAAAATCTTTAGATGAGTAAAATATCGTTATTTTAACTTGATTAAGGTAAATAAATGTCCTAACGCTTGACCCTATAATGCCTAACTCCTTATGTTCCCCTTTATTGCTATGAATTACAATTTATAGCGTCAACTATTGGACCAGTGTCAAGTACCTACTTTCTATTCTTTAGTAATAAGTTGTTTAATTAGTCATTAGGATAGAATATAGATAGGGTTAGGTACCTATACCTATATAAGGGAAAAAAATATTTGTTTTTTTTTCTATTAAAAAAAAAATTAAGCAATCCTGTCTTGGCTTTAAACAACAAAATAACTATTTAGTCAAAATACGTATCCGATAATTTATTAATTTTGTTTCCTAGTTCAGCCAACCACCGTTCTGAAAAATATAGGTAATAATATTCCGATGCCGCCCCTTAAGACAAGACAAGTAAGCCACGGAGCGCTAGATGAATTTTATAGGCAGATAAAGTTAGCTCTTTAAAACTATCCGCATAACCTATTACACGAGTTTGTATGAAATAATTCCGCAAGTGTTGGGTTGATTTAAAAGCGATCTTGCGATATCGCACAGCTGTGAATCTATTTACTGGCCCTTTTCAACACCCTAGACTTTATGATTTCCTTCACTCCGATATGAATCGCCTGAACCGTTAATTTATTGTTTCAAACCCTAGCCTCTGTACGCATTGCGCGACTGGAATTTCCTGTCTCTTTACGGGACAGTTGTAGAATATGTTATTATTATGTTAAATTTCACTGTTTATAATGAAGAATGCGCACTTTTAACATGATATATGATTTGATATGGCGAAAGCAAGGCTGGGGGCATTCGGTTGCATTGAATAAAGTTTTGATTTGAAAACTTGGTTCTTTTTTCTTATAAAAGAATTTTAAAGTCATGAATGTAACTTTGTTTCTGTATGTCTAAAGTTTACCTTTTTCATGACATAAGTTGAGTAATTCATTTATTTAAATGGCGTCGAATAAAAATATGTATGTGAACAAGAAAAAAACTGAAATACATGCAATATTATCGACCCTCTTCAGCTTTATTATATGTACTAGCTGTTGCCCGCGACTTCGTCCGCGTAGAACTTTTTATCGTCTTAGAAAATGATTTCTCTCAATACAAAATTTGAACCCTCTTTTAGGGGATAATTAAAAAAAAAGTTGATGTTCATTTTCTAGTTTGTGAACAAACAGTCTAAAACCAAAGTTAAAAATCTCATACTTTAAAAATGCCTTGAAATACTCAAACTTTGAACCAATTTTAACACTCTTAGGGGATGAATTTGGAAAAACTCTGAAATCAGTTTTGTAGTCTTTTAACGTACAGAATAAGACCGAAGTTAAAAATCTCTTACTCACACTTTAAAATTTTATTGCTCGCCATTTAAAATTTGAACCCCCTTTTAAACCCCCTTAGAGGTTGAATTTTTCTAATCGCTGAAAGAACTTTTTTCGTAAACTTTTAAGTCTCTAGCTCAAAAAAAGTGTTGCCCATACAAAGCTTTCTTAACCCCCTTCGGGGTGGAATTTTCTAAAACTCTGAAAGTACTTTATTATTAATTTTAATAAGTAACATTTTTAATAGTTTTAAGTCTAGTAAAAAAAAAAGTTTTTCCCACACAACACTGGCTACCCTTCTTAAGGATCTTAAGGGTCCCCTTAGGGATGGAGTTTTCTAAAACGCTGAAAGTTCTTTTTTAGTATTCTAATAAGTAATCTTTTTGCAAAGTTTTAAGTCTAACTCAAAAAAAAGTGTTGCCCATGCAAAGCTTGCTCTCCTTTTTAACCCTATTAGGGGTGGAATTTTCTAAAACGATTTGTGTTCTTTTTTTGTATTTTAATAAGTAATCTTTCTACAAAGTTTCAAGTCTGTAACTCAAAAACATAAACTTTCCCTGATAAAAACTGTGCACCCCTTTTTATCCCCCTTAGGGATAGATTTTTTCAAAACGCTGAAAGTCTTTTTTTTTGTATTTTTATAAGTAATCTTTCTACAAAGTTTTAAGTGTCTAACTCAGAAAAAGTGTTCCCCATACAAACCTTGCACCCTTTTTTAACCCCCTTAGGGAATGATTTTTGTAAAACGCCGAATGTAGTATTTTTCATGTTCTAATAAGTAATTTTTCGTCAAAATTTTAAGTCTCTATTAAAAAAAAATATGTTTTTCCCATACAAACTTTGCACCCTATTTTACCCCCTTAGGGGTGAAATTTTCCAAAACGCTGAAAGTACTTTCTTTGTATTTAAATGATCTTTCTACAAAGTTTTAGGACTCTAGCTAAAAAAAATAGTTTCCCACATACAAACTTTGCACCCCTATTTTAGCCCCCTATTTTTAGGGGTAGAATTTTCTAAAACGCTGAAAGTACTTAATTTGTATTCTGATGACTAATCTTTCTACAAAGTTTTAAGTCTCTATTTAAAAAAAATATTGTTTCCCCCATACAAAATTTGCACCCCTATTTTACCCCCTTAGGGGTAGATTTTTTAAAAACACTGAATCTAGGTACTTTATTTGTATTCTAATGAATAATTTCTCTACAAAGTTTTAAGTCTCTATTTAAAAAAAAGTAGTTTTTCCCATACAAACTTTGCACTCTATTTTACCCCTTTAGGGGTAGAATTTTCTAAAACCCTGAAAGTTCTTTATTTGTATTCTAATGACTGATCTTTCTACAAAGTTTTAAGTCTCTATTTAAAAAAAAAATGTTTCCCCTATACAAACCTTGCACCCCTATTTTACCCCCGTAGGGGTGGAATTTTCCAAAACGCTGAAAGTGTTTCATTTGTATTCTAATAACTAATTTTTCTACAAAGTTTAAGTCTATAGCTCAAAAAAAAAAGGTTCTCCCATACAAAGTTTGCACCCCATTTGTTGCCCATTTTACCCCCTTAGGGGTAGAATTTTCAAAAATCCCTTTTTATCCCTAGCCCACGTTATAAAAGCAACATACTGTGCAAAAATCAACTCTCTAAGATTAGCAGTTTCGGCTGTGCGTTGATGAGTGAGTGAGTGAGTGATTGAGTGAATAAGTCAGTCAGGACATAGGCATTTATTATGTATAAATAGATAGAACTCCCATTCAAATATCTCAAAAAATTATGAAGCTACATCCGTTTTAATGTCGCTTGTTAGAGTGATAAAACGATGAGGGACTGTGACGTCAATATACTCGAGCGTCATAGTAAAAAACAATCGTTTCATATGAAGGTGCGTTTTGCGGAAAAGGGACAGAACATACCCCCTCTTAAAACTTTGGACTCTTATAACTTAATCATTACCTATATAACCTCTTGCTTTGTTTTTTTCTCCATTTGACTATATTTATTTTAAATTCTTTTTCGAGAAAATACATTATGATTATTTACCATATTTTCGATTCCTGAGCTATAACCACGAACTTCGGAATTCGAAAATATTCGGGTATCTCTATCTCTATCGCACTAACCATACTCGAGTGACAGGGATGCAAATATATGAACATTGAGTATCGGTTTTCGTGGTAGCGCCGCAGGTACTTTGGCTGAATGCGCCGAGCGCGTGCCATTGTCATTCAAAAAAAACAAATTCGTGTTAATTATATTGTTCAAATTTGTTGATTTCATTTATTAAAATTACGACATAAAACGACATTTGCGCATATAAGTTCTCATATCAGAATCGAATATTTTTTTATGGTTTATATTTTAGCATTTGTCTCGTAAAGGTCTATCGTAGACGGGATTTAAATTATTAATAAGTGAAAGGCAAAGCAATTCCGCCATTTTGACGAAAATTTGACGGTTCTTATAGCTGACAGTTGGAGCAGCGTTTGATTTCAATAAAAATAAATGAAAAATTAAATGAAGTCGTATATTTCGGAAAATTAATTAACTGTCGCAGTCGGATAAAAACTATCCTAAGTTGCAGCTAGAATAATAATGTACCTATATAAAATGTTTCATATTTTTCCGTTCATGGGATGCTGAGAACATTCGAACCGCGCAAAGCTTAGTTTCAAACTGGCTGATTCTTTTTTTAATTTAGAGATTTATTATAAGTGGAGATTACAATCATGTGATAAAATTATAAAAATAAATACATTAAGTACAAAAACACAATAGAATATACAATTAAAACTTGATTTAAAATTAAAACTAAAACTAACATAAAAATAACCTACCAAAAACTATAAATTACTATCTAAATTTGGACCCTTTGGTAGGATTCCCATCACGCAGGCAGCGTTCCCGCGTTGAATTGCGATTGCAAGTCTTTGTGCAAGAAAGCTGCCTGCGCGAGGGTCGCCTGTTGCTTCCCTCAAGCGTTTGCTGAGTGCCCCGTGAAGCCCACGCGCGCCCTTGCCCCACGGGCCAAGTGTCTCGACACCAAATGCAACGAACTCGTACTGGGTGTCGAGACAATTGTATTTGACCGCCTTTGCTCGTTCCCGTGCGTCTGCCGCCGCGCCGGCACGTCTGCTGGTCGAAGGGAGGTAGGACGCAGCCAACGTGTCAGCGCAAGTGGCGTCCCACACCAGTGCACGGCCCATCTTCCACGGAATCAACGACATCCCGTCAGGGCGCTTACCATCGTTCCGCACAATCTGGGGCTCCAGAGCGGCGGGAACATTGGCACTGACGAGCGCCCTTCTGAGGATGTCGTTGAGAGAGGCATGGCGGGACAGGCGGCCGGCACCTGAGGAGTAGGCGAGTCCGTGGTGGCCGAGGCGGTCTACGGAGGCCTCACAGGAGGCGCAGCTGTGGCCCACACAAACCTCAGACCCGAGCCGGAGACCGACGGCTATACGGAGTGTGGATGGGTCTATGAATGTCCCGGTATTAGGCGAGGGATAGGCATGTAGCCAGTGTCCAGACTCTGGACTTGATACAGCCAAAAGCCTGGCTCTATCCCTGCCAGTCGTGTCGTCAATCAGCGAATTTAAAACTGAAACAGAGGCTATGGTATCCCAGGCCCTTTGTATTTTAGGTCGGGATGGACAATTTGGGCTCGGTCCAGCCAGCCAGGCATTCGAGGCTTCAGCGAAGCACGCAATCTCGCAGTTTGTAGCCGGGGAGGCTTTAAGGATTTTACCTGCGAGATCGGAGATGCTATGGACTGAAGCCAAGAATGCCGGCAGAGCAATACTGGAAATTTTGCGAGTACCCAAACCACCGTACCTTATCGGTAAGGAGGCTTGGGTCCATGCCTGCTCGCTGAAATGGATGTTAAGAATGGATTCTATTTGGAATTTTAGAAGACGATCGATAGGTTGGACGAGTTGGGGGTATTTCCAAACAGGGCAGCAGCGCAGCAGGTAAGTAAATTTGGGGATGAGTAAACAACATTTCAAAACAAATAGAGCAGAGTGACTTATTAATTATAATATTATTGTTACGAAACGGTTCTATCTCAACAAGTTGTCCTAAAACTCTGGACAAAAAATAAAACCTGCTTTAAACTATATTCCAGGACTGCTGTAAGTAAAACAGTCAAATCAAACAAATTATGGACACCGTATTATAATTAAAAATCTACAATTTTCACATGGTTATATTTGCCGCTATTCATTTGAAATTGCTCACTCATGTGCAACGATATTCGGTTTTTCTGATAATCAACACAACCACATTTTTAAAACCCCATGTCACAATAACGCCACAAGTCTATTTAACTTCATTATACAATTCTAAACTCTACTGAGTTGCATTAGAATTAAATTTTGATTGTCTGTTAACTGGTTTGATAGGTCAGTTCGAGATTAATGATATATATTTTGATATGGCGGGAGCAAGGCTGCGGGCATTCAGATGTTATCGCTGGCCACCGGTAATGAAACTGGGTGTTAGTCGAATGGAAACACAGGGACAAGTACTTTGAATGCTATTTATATATAAACATTACATTTAGGTCGATTTTAATGTATCGCTTAATCGGATTCACGTTCGCTCTACCAGTCCAATGCGTTAAAACAAAAATTATTGTTATCTTTTAATAGTAAAAGCATGCAAGTATGTTTTATTTCTATCTCAACATATTACTCGTAGCTATTGAAGTCTTTGATAACACATTTTCAGTAAAACAGCTATAAATGGCTTCAACATCATCAGCCTACGAGTAATAAACGTCTCCACTGCTGGGCACAGGATTCCACTCATGCGTCAGAAGGAATTCGACAGTAGTCTCCATGCTGGCCATGGGTCGGTAATGGCGCAAGGTCAAAAATGCCCTTTGTAATATAACACACAATTCGACTTACTACTAGTAATAAATGAATCCAAAAAATATCAGCTGATAAAAATAAACTATTCAATAAATATTTATGATATCTCGATTTCATTTCTCCAATTACAATTCAAGATAAAGGTAACGATACATTAGCATTCGATTCCATCGCATCGCATCGATTACTCCACGAGTCGATCTTGATAAGCTACTAATTAAAGAATCGGCCAATCGTTCGGAGAAGTAGCTCGGAGATACGCAACTAACGTTGTTGGTTAGCGCAGCGACTTCGCTTCACAGAGATACCACTTCCACTATGTACTTCAAGTTACACCTGGGTACGGAAATGCTTCTACTCATCCGTATATTTAATCAAAATAAAGATTATTTTGGAAAATCAGATTAATCCTGGATTTATAGGATCGTATATCGTATAGCATCCTTACCTATTTCAACAAGACTTAATTTGAAGGATTTTGAGTCAAAGGGCCTCAAAGCGGTTTCGTTCACTTACGTTGTCAACTACACATTATGTGTGTTATATATTATTACAAAGGAAATTCAGTCAGCTTACAGGAATACCAGTTATATTATCAACTGCCTGAATTCCAACCATCTAAATTACCTCTATGTTGTACCATTCGTTTTTAGCTGTAACAGCCCAGCATCTGAGAAAGGTGATACGTCGGACTCGTAATTGAGAATTCGATGCTTGGCCAGAGGAGCAATAAGATCAGTCGGCTCGAGGTATTATTATCTCTATTGCTTTGTATATGAAGTAAGTGGTATAGATATGGTACTACGAGTATTATAATCCAAAACTAGTTTTAAGAATCAGCTCACTGCCCAAAACTTGTGACCAGTAGCTTCCTCTAGCGCAATACTTTAGGGAGACTAGAAAAAAAGTGTTAGTACTTTCGTGAAATATTTTATTTATTGGGTGCCTATACTATCGAATATTTATTGACAATTTCAAAGAATGTAGACGTTTTACTTCTTATTTAGGCCATCGTAAAACAAAGTAAATAAAGGTAGTTAGGTAATTTATGAATTTATTTCTATTTGCAAATTTTTATTATATTTATTTATTTAAATTTAGTTCAGATTTTATTGTGTGCTTGTATTCTTATGGGTCGGTCGATACTCGAATGTAATGTTTTTTTCTTTATTTTTTATTTATATCTCAATTCAATCATTGCTTTTTCTTCTACCTATCGTTATCCCAGCCATTAGCAGGGTCCACTTTTAATACAATCATTGTTAAATGTATATTCAACTCTTTAATATTAAATTGGAAATTATGACTTTGGATATGAAACCAAACGCGACACAAGTTAAAAGCCTAAATTACACCGCTGCACGCATTGCCTCAGCGTTGACGGCTTAGCCAAGCACTACTAGCTTAAAATAACTTTGAACTATGGGAAGATTAATTACTTAGCCTAACCACATTAAATTAATATGATTTTAATTTTCCCTGAAAACTACCGTACCGACGACGGCCGCAGCAGCTGCCGTCTGACGTCATTATTAAAACGGTTTTCAAGAGCAGGTGTTGATAATAACGGGGGAGTTAATTAATGAACACTAGCACTAGTTTATTACGTTAGTTTTGATATGAAGTAACAAATGTGAGGAAAATTGCGATTATGAAATTAATAACCTACTTAGTACAACAATAGATACAACAATGTAACCCGTACAGCCCGCTTTAATTTATAGATAAACACAATATGATTCTTATGAACATTTTAAGTGTGCAATAAATTAGTCTTAAGATTATGATTTACTGAAAAATTTATAAACAATGCGTACTAATGGATTATATTCAGTATCATATTTCACGCTGAAGGCTTTTAAAAACGAAAGACAACATTTTTTGAAAATTGAGTTTACACGACACTAGATCTGATAGCTCATAAATAAGAATACAAATGCATATCCGCAAAAACTCGCATAACTCGATGTAACTTTATTCAAAACCTTTTCCAGTTATAAAGGTAGCTAAGCTTCCCTTTTATGCCTAGTACCATTAGCATTGATTCTCTAAAGAGATCTGTTAGAGAAATAAGTCACCAGAAATCATGCCTACCTCACACAGAGCCAACACCTCGGCATAAACAGGGCCCTAACAATGTACTTTAATGATCGTTGGGAATATCAAGATGTATTTAATTGGATTTCGTTACGTTGAGGGCTTCGCAGGTGCGCGGCTAGCATGTATAGATAGATTTTGATTTATATGAGAAATTGCGAGGTCAGCTTTAGCTTAAGATAATTATTGCCGATTTCTGCCAAATTTTAATATATATACCTATGTATAATGAGGAGGTAGGTAGTTCACGAACTTAAGCGACCTTCTTTACTCTATCATCGTTGTTCTGAATTCTTGGTTTTAAATAAACCTATATATAACGTGATTAAAATATTGTTATTAGTAATAACTTTATACCTATTCTATTCTTGAACATTTTATTTGTTAACCATTAGTTGATGCATTGACGTTTTATTCATAAAATCTACTGATTTATAGTGGAATAACCAATTTGAATTCATATTTTTTTATTAAATCTACTATATTTTGTAACTATTTTATGGTTGACATCAATCGAAAACTTAATTTCCACCCGATTTATCCCCAACACATCCGAGACAAGTTTATAGCTAGTGTACTTTACAACTTTACGTCGTGATAAAAACAAAACAAAATCGCATCCACTGCCGTACCGCAAACGCGCGTAAAACACCGCGTGCCTGTCTTGTTGCGTCAATAAATAAAAATGGCCAATGTAGCATATTGCCTTATACGCCCAGCGGGCCCCCTTGTCACTTAGCCGGGAACTTAAATCAGCTGCCAATGCGTCGCCATTGCACCTGTGGAAACGTCGATTATGCAAATGTTGGGCTCTTTTAACTAAATACCGCGCTTCGGTGTTGCTAGAAACTTGGGGTCGTATAAATAGCGTTGTTTTTTATTCCCTATTTGTTAACGCGTTGATTTGTTTATCCGTTTAAGGCTTAAGATGTCGTCGTTTATAGGCTTTTTATTGCTCACTGATTGGAATAACAATAGCAGTACCTAGGTACCTTAAAGTAGCGGGTCAATTTTGGAACGTGAAACTGACCTAAATTAGAATGAATTCGTATTATTAGTCGTAGTATCACTTTTCGTAGGTATAACAAATGACTATCTTCTAACTCACCATGATGGCAATGGATCCAGCAATTACGAAGCCGCTCACTTGATTTCTAATTTCAAAAATGGTAGCCTAAATCGCTTTAAAAAAATACCTCTCCGCTAACTATGCCACAATTTAGGGGAGTGCTTGGTAGCTCTGGTTGCCGAAATCACGTGAGCTGCTATTATAAGTATCAAAAACAAAAGGCATGGTAGGTATAGGTACATTGTATTGACGAGAAACACATACAAGTTAACTTAAACAGAAATTTAAAGAATCCAAAGTTCTTTTTTACCCCGATATCTTAAACGAGCTCCCAAGTAAGCTAAGAAAGGCAAACGTACACATTTAGCTGGACCTAGCATGCGCGCAACTCTCAGCAATTGAATGGCGAATGTGTACAGAGGAATGGCTGGCGTCGCGGTCGGCTGAGGCTGCCTAATTTACCTTTAAGGGTACGACATCCGACATGTGCTGTGAGTTAAACTGTAAGAGAACAAGTTTAAAACGGGGTCTTGGGTACCTAGATGTTTTTAGCAATGGCAATAGGCAATATGCCTAAGATTTGTGTACGATGTCATTCGTTTCATACCAGGTTTTGGATAGGAACAAACAACTACAAATAAATAACATAATCATCATCATAACAGCCGAAAGACGTCCACTGCTGGACATAGGCCTCCCCCAAAGAAACCACGTACCGGAAAGCGCGGCGTTGGTAGGCCTCCCACAAGGTGGACTGATGACCTGGTAAAGGTCGCGGGAATAACATAATAATTACAAAAAAATTGAGTGAAAGACGGAATTAAATTTTTACTTTTCGTTGTATGGACATGGACAATATAATAAATTACTGTTTTTCTCGTGAAATCCTGCGTTTAGGAGCATAGTTGTCATACAATTTAGTTTTTACCAAAGCGTAAGGAGCCAAAGCTACCTACTACTTAATAGGTAATAAGCTTATTTTTTTTTTTTACTTTTTTTCTTTTTAAATTTCATGTTCCATGTCTTTTTATGATTGATTATATTCTGTAATTTAAACTTTATTGCAATAATTTGATGGTTTACTATCCAAGTATCCATATACGATACTACGATATTAACACGAGGAAACTGTATTCTGATAGATCCTTGCAAACATTGAAAAGGTTCAAATAGGGAACATTACTGCAATGTTCTGCCGCCAGAGGCAGCACTACCACTTATAGTAAACCAGTATAGGAATATAGGGATTCACACACACATGCACAATTTATTGTCAAATGAGTGACAAGGATGCTTATAGACAATACGCTGCTAGTGTCGCCACCTACGAAGAGTTTTGCGTAATGTTCCCTATTGAGACAGAAAGTCTTGCGTTGTTTATGGTGTAAATTTGACAACTAACGTCATCATTAAGCGAGTGCACACAGACTACTTTGAGATAATAACTGCGTATCAGACCGCTAACTCAGGAACAAAAAAATGCCTTAAGCAACTATATTTAATCTGTATGTTTACTAGTGTTGAATGACGTTTCTTTTTTTTTTATTTGGAATACTTTTAAGGCAACGGATCGAGCCGTATACATCCAGTGTAGCGCCTTGAAATTATTTTATGATGATTAATTTAATTACCGGTATTTAAATTGGACACTTGATTCCAGCTCAATGGAGGCAAGTGTCTACAACTGAAATACCAGGAAGTCCACTTAGTGGGAAATAAATGAAATAAAGAAAGAAGAATGAAAGAAAGAAAGCATTTTTTATTTCGGACAATTGTTACACATCCATAATTATTATGTTAGTAAAAACGTATACTACTATTCTTATCATTAGCATTACTAATGTTAGTGGAAAGTATAATTATAGTTGGAATGTCATGTACATTCCAACTATACATCCAGTGAGCGAGGATAGGGCTGTCTATCCTCCCAGCGATCACCCTCAGGAGAGTGTTGGCGCCGCCCCGTACGCGCTCGGCCAGGGATGCGACCCGCTTGCGCAGCACGGCTCGAAAACCGTCGGTGCTCCATGCGGCCAACATCCCTGACGCGCTGCAGCGCCAGAGCAGGCCCAACAACCCCCTGAAGGCATTATTGTACTGGACGCGCAGAGCACTGTTGCACGTGTTGTCGCGACATCTGGCAGTTGATATCGCGAAGACTTTAACTCGTGGTCGGAACGTGTAGTGACGCCTTAAGATTATTTGCACTGGCAAGGTTATGATATAGTTGTGACTGTGGGTAGACTAAAGTGGGAGTTTTGGAGCATTTAATCGTTTGTTCCGTGGAAAAAGCCTCATTTTATCATGGAGCGGCAGCGAGTGACGAGGTGGTCTTCGGGGTTCTCGCCAAGGAGCCGGGGGCTACGCAGCTGGTCTCTGAAAGCTAAGTGTCTTAGTTTCTTAGTACTTTATTTGTTCTATGAAGATTTATTTGCTCTGATATAATTGTGTGCTATAATCTACATATTCTAAAGGTTTTATACTAGAACTATTTCCTGAATCCTGTGTTACTTAATGACAATTAACCATCGCGATAACATGCTACAGTAGCCTGAGAACATAGTTACTTCTGATAGATAATATGCCCTAGTCATGATGACAGTATATAGGGGAGGTACCTCCATAGTTTCTCGGTCGAAGGGCGAGAACTAGATACAGTAATATAGTGTACACACCTTATGTGGCTAACCCTAGTGAAGGAACGACTATTCGTATATTTAGGAGAAGACGTGGTACAACTCCAGTTGTTCAGTAGGTAGAACTTATATGTGCTAAGTTTCTAAGGCCTACGTGACAGGTGTGTCATGGTTATCTTTATAACCACAGATGGTAGACGCGAGCGTCACCGTGCGAGTGCCGCGAGCGTCATCGTCTAGAAAAGCGAAGCAGATATCCGTGGACTGCAGAGATGATTCAAGGTAGGATTCAGATTATCCTTCCTATGTCCACATATAAACCCTTTCGCGGCGCCCTCTAATATTGCGCAGTCTAACTGTATTTGTACCGGTTACATTCCTATATAAAGAGAGGGCGTTCGCGACATGGTGAATGGTGCTGGGATATTTGAATCCGTGCCTATCGGTTATATTGAGCTGGTAGGCAGTCGGAGTAGCCAGTTTGTTTCAGGCAGTTTTATCTTAACCCTTGGTTTGGCGATTTAGTGGCGTGGTGGAGTATGGTGTAGCATACTTCAATTATTTCTCGATGCACATACAATTCCTTGATTGATTGAAACAAGCTAACAGCGGTATGATTTATTTGTCCCATTTTTACATTTGTTTGAGAATAATGTCAATTTTAGCTAAATTATACATGGTATAGAATGTATTACATACAATACCAGTTGAATAATGATACAATAAATTAGAGCTTCTATGGAACACTAATGGTGATGTCAATTCAGCCGAGGGCCCCGGCTAGTTGCTTCTCGATCAGTGCTTCAATGTTGTAATGAAGGTTCCTTTTAAAGTTCTTCCATGTTTTTGAATAAAATTAATGTTGGTACGTTGCTATTTTGAGAACACGTACAGTTTATAGAAGCTAAGAAACAGTTACCGTATAAAAATATAAGATGGAAAAGCAACGGATTAACTGTTTCCATCATAAATTTGTGTATCATGTTGCATCACGGAATTTTTCAGTCTAATTTGATGTAAAAGTGAAAGATCGAAAAAACTGTTCTATTTATATTATGTCGGATACCATATTTTAATGAGTATCAAGGATTTGTGCTTGCATTGCATTCAGATAGTGATGGAAGTACTTCTAATTATATTATAAAAAAAAGAGGGTAGTTGAGAAGAGTCGTGGCGATGAGACGAAATATTTCTACAAAGTGAGTCGAGTTAAGTGTTGAAAAGGATTTAGAAGTTCGTGATTTGGAAAGGGCCGTTAATTTGTGAGAGATGCAGCGAATTACCTTTAGATAGTTAACAGTAAGAAAGTTGGCTTAAATAAGTACGAGGATCTCCGGGTTAGATTCAGTTTGAGAGGATTATCTTGAAGTTTAGAATCGATTGTTTCCTTCAACAATGTTTGTAACAGCAGTGGTACGAGATATGACCGCAAAGGTACCTACATACTGTTTTTGTGAAATGCATGAACGTTTCTTTCCGGGATGTGATTCCTACAGGACCTGCGAGGGTGACCGGTGGCACTGCGTCGTGGCGCGTTGCAGCTTGATTTCTATACGAGGTGAAGTTCGTTAGTTTTTTGCTGCCGACGCATATGAGTGTCGTCATGGTTGTTCCTGAATTGTTTTGCATTTCGGTTTGATGCTGATGCTTTGATCTGACTTGTGAGCTCCAATTATTGTTGGCCGTGGTGATGTTAAGGTGCAGCAGTGTTTATTGTCCCCGAGCGATTGCAAACGTGCATGGGTGAATCGATTTTAGGGTGTTTGAGTGTAGGGAGAGGTGCTATTTGTGAGTACGTAATTTTGGCTAATACACGAAAATGGCTCTTTGGTTGTAGATCGACAGGTTGACTTCCAGTGGTTATGGTGTTGGAGGAGAAATTGTTACCTGTTTATCGTGTCTGGGTGGTTCCTAGTGCCGTCGAATTTTGTTTGTTGTGGGTGCTTGTTGCAACTGTGTAGCCGTGTAAAATATTAAAGGCGTGAGGTTGGACGCAGCATTTGTTTACAGACAGAAAGGCGTGACCCTCTCTCCTTCGGCGGTCGGGTAGAAGCAGCAAAGCGCAGGGGAAGTGGATTTAACTAGGTCGCGCAACTTCGGTTTCATACGTACATTGTTATTGTTCCAGGAGTGATTGACTTGCTGCCTATTGCGTAATTATGTTGTAATGTCGTTTCAGTTGTGTACGAGTCCTTGCAGTTTGCGTTAATGGCAAGTATCCATAACATATTTACATTCAACGTTAATATTTTCAGTTACTCAGTACATTGTATATTCGTGTTGAGCATTTCAGTGCAATAAAGAGATTTCAACGAACTTACGGAGTCATATTTTTGAGAAGGTTAAAGGTAAATTACATTAAACGTAACATGTTATGGAACGAATTCATTTACCAGTATTTTTCCTTGGACTATATTAACTTGGTAATGAGTATGAGATCTCGTAGGATTAACCAGTATTCTATTCTAATAATCATGCGTACGAACGACTATACCTAGTATATAGTAGGAGTATTTATGTATGTATGTTGGGTATAAGTAAAAGCAAAAGAACTTGCCAGACTTTTGAGTCAGAGTGGTCAGTCATATTTTGTGGTAAAGCAATAGCTTTTGTGAAAATCATATCAGTCGATATTTTATTTCATGCGCGGATTCTCATGGATCATTTACAATTATGGATTTCGTTTCCAATGTCGGCCTAGTATTTTTTATACATCATCATCAGATCATCATCAAATAGCAATAGAAAGTAAAAATACGTGTGAAAATTGAAAGAATCACTATAGTTATGCATATAGGGTACGTTTAATCATGGAAATAATCAGACGGAGAGCGGATGAGTATGGATTTAAAACGGAAAAATCATTTTTGTCTTTACAATTAAAATCAATGCGACTTTGACTTACTGCTTTCATCTTATTTTAGAGTCATATTATTTAAATACCTACTAATGTGATAATTGACTATTGCTATTTATAGTGCCGAATTATGTGGATTAAAATATTAAAGTAAGTAAACTTGGTTAAAGGAAGAACTTAGAATCAATGTACCTAGTGCACAGACTAGCATAGTAGTAATGATTACATAGATTAATTAGGAATAGATATATATTATTCCGGTACCCAATAGTACATACATTTTGACGCAGATTAATAACGGTCGTACATATTGAGCTTGAACAAGCTATGATGCATATAGTATACCTATCTGGTACTAATTATTTTTCAGTGCGTATACGTTCGAGATATTTATCCAGTTTCATGTTTTACTTCAGAAGCATAGGTACATGCGAGTAACAGTATTGTTAAGGGAAGGTTTCATACAACTTCGAAATATAAGACCGCGTTTTATGAGTATGTGTCCAGCCTATATTCAGATCATAGAAATGTTTCGGTCTACCAATTCCATTGCAGGATGGGCGTGTTGTTGGAACTACTTGGAACAGTTTACATATCACTCGTGCCGTCGTGAACGATTCCAGTAATGATTTACGTTCTAATCGAGCAGTTTATTTCACGCCGTTGGATTCCACTCTTGTTGTTAAAGTTTCTATTACTTAGTGCCGTCTCTTTGGTTCGTCGTGTGCGTACATATAAGAAGAAGAAGAAAATAATTTATTTCAGTGTAAGTGTATAAGGAGATGAAATGCCGAAAAATAAATTTCATGATACCTATTGTATATAATAATTCTGATAGTGAGCAACCGAAGACGGCTCAAAAATTTGTTTCAGATTTCTGAGAACGACTGCTGCCTTCTGAGTGAAAATAATATGATTTTCCAACATGACGTGATAGTTTCTTCTAAGTAGGTACTTAATAATAATCGGGTTAAAAGTTTTCTGATACACTAGCGAAACAGTTTTCAATGTAGTGATTTATAGACGAATGAGATAATGATTGGGTAGTATAATATGTCTACGTACGAGATCAATCAAATGTTTTTCTTTTTAACAGAGTTCTTCGTCTATAATCTCATTTCTCGTTGCAGCGTGATTGTAGTGGTGTTGATACAACTGTTGATTAATTGTTTATGGCATAGTTACGTACTATGGTACTCGATTATTTTCATAGACAGATGGGAATACGTAGGGTATGTAGTTACCAACCTACATGTAATATATAGGCAGGTGAATAATGGTGTAAAAGTTACTGAGTTATTCATTGAACATACTTCAATATGTAGGCGTTAAAATTAATTAATAGTCTTTGGTTACGTTTGTCAGTCTAGGACGTACCTAACCAACTCATGATGTAGTCACGTGAAGTTAATGTGGTTTTCACATATGTGTACCTAGTTATATCATCGGGATAGACTTGAGCATTTCAAGTATGAATTGGTAGGTATTGTGTGCATAACCGTGTGTAGTTGTGTGAAGTTTTGTGAGTCTTAAGCTCAATACCTACTCGACTAGTTATTTCAAATAATAAGCCTTACCACTGTTATTGTAATAGTTATGTACTATACCGGATACGACTGGGAGGACATCATCATCATGTACTGTATTGATCGTAATATCTACGCGAACTGTAGGTACAGTAAAATGTTATTAAATGTTTTCATCTTCTTACTTAATGGAATAGTCTAAATTTATTGATTATGGCAATTATTTGAATAATAAGAGAAAGCTAGTATGTCGTTAGCTACGTTTGATCACAACCAGTTGAAGTACCTAAATGAGTAATTGATATTCTATATGAATAGGTTCAGTACTGAAAATGAAAGGATTCGTCATCATCATCATATCAGCCGAGGGGCGTACACTGCTGAACATGGGCCTCCCCCAAAGAGTGCCGGAGTGGCCGGTCCTGCACCACCCGCATCCAACGAAAAAGAATGAAAAGAAATGTGGGAAAGGATGAAAGAATTGTTCGAATCAATTTAGATGTTACACGCGAAATGGAAATAATTCTATAACCCTGAATATTAGACATGGGTAGTATATATCAATAGAGATTTGTATATACATTCAAGTACTAGGTACTACGAGTTCGTTTAACTTGTCAATGACGTTTAATGCATAATATCACAGATTATCTTAAATCGTGCTCATCATCATCATACCAGCCGAAAGACGTCCAGTACTGGACATAGGCCATAGGCCTCAGATCGTGCTCAATACATAAGTATCCAAAGTATGGACATGAATGACTAAATAGTTTCAATTTAACATATAGGTAATGACGGCTCATTACTTAAGTAATACTTGTAGATGTAGACGGTACCATCACTTACATACATTTTCCTATTTTGGTTAATACGAGTATTTATTAAATATTTTTTCTTGTTGAAGTTTACTATACAGTCAAGGATTTGAGCCAGCATTGATAAAGTCTAAAGATTATAATATGACTTAATATGAATATTTGAATGAATTGACAGTTAAGTATTACTTGTTTGCAAGATTTAGATGTAAAGCTTACATTAATCTAGAATTTTCTCTGAGAGACATTGTATTGAAATTTGAAACGTCTGGTAACTAACAATACAAAGAAAGATACAGTTACCTTATTGAGAAAAATATTTTGGTCGCTGAAATAAGTAGTAGTAAGTAGATACCTACATGGTATCTAGTATTATATATCGAAATCTTGATTTGACCCTTGGTTGTTTAGCCAGTAGCTATGGTGAAGCTATTAGTGTAGTTATGTAATTATTTATGTGAGGCTTATCCAATACTTAGGTATTATACTTCGAATGATGTTCAGACATAGGAACTTAGTCGGAAGTCGGCTTTTGCAGTAGAATTCACTCACGATCGGAGAAATGGTTCCATAGATAGTTGTTTCTAAGTAGAAGATTAGTAACACTATTTATCCTTGTAGGATGCCCGATGATCTTTCTACCAATTTCTGTCGCTAATGATATTGTATGAATTAGGTGCTCGATAGCATCATTGCTTGTTAATTTCAGCTACACATTCGAAGTCAATACTCATGGATTCTGATTTAGAACGTTAGAGAAACATAGCCGATATAGTTAAGAGTGCTCTTCAAAAAAGCGCTCGCTCAGAATTCGGTATTTTGACACGCGTAGTGCGTTTGTGTGTGTAAATACTACTACCACCCACGCAAACGTACCTAACCCCCACATGCACAGCGTGATCGCACCAGCCGCGGGTGCCGTCCCTTTCTAGCTATATGTAAGTGCGATCGGGATAGAACTAACCGCGGAGCTTGCCGATGCAAATATCTGTATAGCGCACCGTTGGAATTCACTCCGTGACCGATATTGATACTTGCACTAAAAAGTGGTAAGTATTACTTCGCTAACATGATGTTCTAGAACAAAATTTTTTTTGTTATGGACAGTAAAAAAAAACTGCCCTTCATAGAAATTGCTATGTCCGTTTCTTACCAAAGGAACTGAAAATTATAAATTATACAAACACAGCTTTTTATCTAGAATACAATTAATTAATGCGTGATTTTATTCAAAAGCCTAAAACCTCAGATGATAAAAAGGAATAGATATGAAACGGGGGCTTGGCGCGTGTCGGTGCGACATGGCCAAATGGGCATGTCACTGCCCACCGCATGTTAGTCGCAATTTGCCGTGAATCTGAAATGTTTTTCCACGTTTACTCAAAATGCCGAATTGTAGCGTGGTTACATGCAAAAATAGGAATGAAACTAAAACCTACATGAATGGTGGAGTCACGCACCACATGTGAGTATTAGTATTTTCACTTAAGTCAGTAAAAACTAATATTTTAATAAATAAACGCAACGCCGCATCATTTCTCGGGATCGAACTAACATATCGAACGAAAAAGCATATTTTTGTTCTATGCGTTGTACATTGAACGTTCAATACAGTAAACCACGGCGCAATGTATTAAACCACTATGGATATGGACGATGCTTGATTTTTTTAGTGGTACGGCCGCTGCTTGGCGTCGCAAACTAGAGCGGTGCCAAAGTGCAGTTACAATTTACGCGTAATCGATAAAATAGAAGTACGATATCATACTAGTTATTTTATTTCGACTACTTTCGCTGTTTTATTTTATTTAATTACTTGTTTTGGTTGGGTGCCTATCTTAAAGGTAACTAATAACATACTAATAAGATTAAAAGGCACAAAATGTTTACGGTACCTACTAATAAGATTTTCACTAAGTTGCAGTATGAACGGTAAATAGACATATTAAAATTGTATGTACAAGTATATAATTTAGTTGCAAATGGCTTCAGAACAACTTTAAATGTGATATTATTACCAATAATTTATTTTAAATGAGTATTTTTTACTTTCATTTGAAATGTGATAAATGAAGAAGAAATCTCGGTTTCTTATTACAGTTTTCCAAAGAATCCGAGTAGGTACTAAAAAAATGGATAGATGCTACTGGCAGAGGTCCTAACTGATTTCCTGTACAGAGAAGAGTTAATGTGTTCGTAACATTTTCAAGAAAAATGTTTCCAACCACTTAATAAGAGCCGTATACTTTTCGAATATTTGACACCTCGCTTGCTTGAAACCTAGGTGTAAAATGTATGGTAACACATCTTTGCACATCTTTGGTGGATACTCGCCCTTAGCCTTAAATCTCGTAATATGAGTAATGGACATATTATTTCGCGCCAAAATGCGAGTCGGATCGGCCTGGTACCTACGGGTAAAAATATCGATGTGACCAGAGTTTTAAATGTATGTGAACACGAACTTATAAAAAGCCGTTTATGTTACTCTGTAGGTATTCGTCAATATTTTTTACTTTTGCGATTTATGGTAAGTTAACAACCCGTGTTATTTAAACTTGTAGCTAGAAGTTTAAATACCACCACATAAACTTACCATGTCGTTGAAGTTGTTACCCATCAATATCTTAACATACTATTAATTTTAATATCAATGTCGATAAAACATAATTTTAACGTTTGTCGCCCCCCTAGTATAAAGCGTTTAAGCCAATCACAGCCCTTGTTTGCATGTTGCCGTAGACTCACTGGCAACGCCCGAATCTTTGTTTTTACACGGTTCAATGTGTGTGCCTGTGGGCGCTGCGGTGGGAGAAAACTGGGGACATCGGTTTTGGTTGAAATTAAGCAGTACGGCACATCTCCCTTTTTTTATGTTCTGAGCATAAAACCTATGTCACTTTTTAGGATTCCGTACTCAAAGAGTAAAACGGGACCCTATTACTAAGACTCCGCTGTCCGTCTGTCTGTCCGTCTGTCACCAGGCTGTATCTCATGAACCGTGATAGATAGAGATTTGAAATGTGATGTATTTCTCCTGTCGCTATTTATAACAAAAAATACTAAAAAACAGAATACATAATTTTATTTTTATTTTAGTTTTTATCTGTTTCTTTTTCTTTTACAATCTTACACAAATCGACCTTGCCCCAAACTAAGCAAAGCTTGTACTATGGGTGCTAGACAACGATAAACATACTTACATAGATAAATAAATACTTAAATAAATAGAAAACATCCATGACTCAGGAACAAATATTTGTGCTCATCACACAAATAAATGCCCTTACCGGGATTCAAACCCGGGACCTCCAGCTTCGTAGGCAGAGTCACTACCAAGTTACTAACTAGGCTACAGGGGGTTCCTATACAGCATTTTTTTTGCCGTTTAAAGAAATAGATAATGGTACGGTACCCTTCGTGCGCGAGTCCGACTCGCACTTGGCCGGTTTTTTAAACATTTATTTCGAAATAAAGAGTGATACTCGGAAATGTCGAAGGGAAGGTCAATCGTCGAATCCGACTCGGCTGGGCAGCATTCGGGAAGCTACGGCACATCATCTTTTCGTCCAATATTCCGCAGTGTCTCAAGACGAGAGTCTTTGACCAGTGTGTGTTGCCAGTGATGACATATGGCACGGAAACGTGGTCGCTTACTAAAGGCCTCATAAGAAGGCTCAAAGTCACTCAAAGGGCAATGGCTCTCCATTGCCCTTTGAGTGACTTTGAGCCTATGCTATGCTATGCTGGGAGTTTCTCTGCGCGATCGCATCAGAAATGAGGCTATCCGCAGCAGAACCAAGGTAACTGATAAAGCCCTCCGAATTGCTTAAATTAAGTGGCAGTGGGCGGGGCACATTGCACGTAGAACCGATGGCCGTTGGGGCGGAAAGGTTCTCGAGTGGCAACCACGTACCGGAAGGCACAGCGTGGGTAGGCCCCCCGCAAGGTAGACTGATGACCTGGTAAAGGTCGCGGGAGTCCGCTGGATGAGGGTGGCGCAGGACCGGCCATTGTGGCACTCTTTGGGGGAGGCGTATGTCCAGCAGTGAACGTCTTTCGGCTGATATGATGATGATGATGATGATGACTCGGAAATGTAATAAAACCACGTAAAAATCTTCCTTTCCAGTGTAAACCCCCGGTGTGTGTTATTATTATATATAAACGAAAATAATTACTAAATGCAAGGTAGGATCGTGCTGTACTTAACAAACGCCATATAAGCTGGTTTTTTAAAAAGTTTTTTATTCATCTTGTTATTTTCAATAACCCTGCATACCTATTATGTCGCTGGTTCGTGGGTACTTGTACAGACAAATCACACAAACCCAAACAAGACAGGTCTATCTATTTTAGTTAAGGAGTTCCCATGACCACTTTCCATCATCAGATCCTGGAAATCATCCATCACCAAAGTGTTTACCAAGACAAAACAGATGAGCTCAAACTAGATGGGTTTATCTAGTTTAGTTTAGGAGTTCCATGACCACCTTATAGCTCCATCATCAGACTCTGGAAATTATCCAGCACCAAAGTCTTGCCGTGCCATGACCAAATAAATGAGCCCAAATTCGATGGCTTTATCTTGTTGAGTTTAGGAGTTGCTATGGCCACCTTCCGACTCCATCATCAGACCAGCTCTATGATATTATGTCACCGAAGATACGCAATTGTACCTAATTTGAAGATTTTACCCAAACTCCCATACATACATACATACTAACAAGGTGGACTGATAGTAACAAGTAAATAAATTAAATCTATCAAGTATCACGATCACTCGTACAATAATAATTGACTATAGAACGCGTAGTTTAGACAAAAGGATCCAACCCACAAGACATCACCATTGAAATGTATGACTTTTGCTTTAGGTAGAAGGTTCAATTTTAAATGTTACGTATCCGGTGGGTTTGAGCCTTTTCGCTACACTACGTCATATATGGCAGCTATGCAATTCATAACTTGTCTCGATTAGCCTCACGAATGCATCCCCAGTATAGTTTGACCCCGAGGTTGGTAACAACTATGCCTAGTCGGAGATCAAAATAAGATTATTTTATCTGAAGAGTGGCCGGTTAGCTTCGTGAATAGCCACAAATAAACACACTACACGTCTGTCTCGGAGGGCTATTCAGCCGGTACTGGCCGGTACTGAGATAAATTCCCGCGCGACGGTAAATTTATACTAGTTTTGAATCATTATTTATAAATATAAATTTTGACAAAAGTTATATTTTTTGGACTGGATCTTGTTGGTACAAGCATGAACTTTAATGTTGTGTAAGATTCAATACAAAAATTATTCAACAATAATGAGAAAATCCTTGAGTTTTCAGTACGATTTTGTTGACAAATATGGTGTAATTGAGAACAGTTTACATACATATACGTGCAGAATAAGGAAAATTCGAGGCCGCTAGGAGCAATGGCAACATATTACGCTAGTGAAAATAGAAAAAAACAAGTAGGTTCTCATATAGCATCATGGAGTATTAGGGGCTCAAACTTATGACTCTGCGCTCTCTTCAGAAAACTACTGTCGGTAATCGGGTATTTTCGGTTAAAGTATTCAGTTCTTCGTAAATTGGAGGCGGCTAGGACCAATATGAGGAGTTTACCTATGCAAATAAGTAATCAGGATCTAGAAAAAGCTCTCCGTTTCTTAGAATTACAACGTCAAAAATCCGTCATTCTCGCTTATTCCTGACCAAAAAACGAGCGCCCTCTTAATCATTCGACATTTGGAGTGTAGGAGATAAGTCTACATCCTGGTTACGCTTATGCTACTAATGAACAGCATCTGGTGACATGCTGTTTTATGAGATATGTATTGAATTGTTGATAATGTGGTACCGGGTATAAGTAGCGAGAAGGTGGAGTCGGTGACTTGTTCGATAACTAACGAGTAATTAGGTGGTTTCGAATTCGAATAAAAGTTGACGTATCAGTATATCGTAACGTACCTAGTAAGAGTTGAAGTTTTGGTATGTCGGGGTATGTGGAAGTTAAGGTTGTTTAACATTTGCAAAAGCTTAGAAAGAATCGGAGAGTCGTCCTCAGCGTTCGAATAACCTCTGATCTAATCTAAAGAGAGATACGTGGGAATACTGGTCGTCAGTTGTACTAGACGGAGTGATGGAAGGAGATTATTGTTTCAGGGTAGACAAGTCAACCTCCGTCGTAAAAGAATAAGCGATGCTGAAGGTACATAGTTTAATAGTTTCTTGAAATTGTTACAGGTCGTGTCTTATATTACACGATTTTTTTTTCAGGGGATGTAACTCAACTGATCAAAGTGTCTTAAGTATTTGGTAACAATAGATAGAAACAGAAGGATGAAGGTTCGATAGATACCTACCGCTCAAAATTGTTGATGTCTATAAGACCGTATCAGTTTGGACAGAAATGAGAGATCGATAGCTGGTATAACCATCCTAACCTGTTGTAGTTATCGTCGGAAAAGGCAGTTTTTCTTTTGGTTGGGGAGGGTCTATCGAATATGTTGAGCCTGTCATTTCATTACCAGAGATCCGACAGTGAGGGTGTTAAGATTGTGAAAGTAAACTACATACTTAGCATTGATTTTGGGAATACTAGAAAGGCACAGAAATAGCCTTGGTTCCCTTTAAGTAATAAATTAATTTCTTTTGGTCTGTTTGTTCGGAGGTACTGAATTTGAACACCTTAATTATAATGTATGTACATGACTTAACAGCGAATGAAATAAAATGAACGAGATTTGATTTGTTGATTTGGACTTCGAGAAGTGAGAATAATTATTGATGTTGCGAAGGGATATAATTTGAGATGAAGCTTCGTAATGATATGGATGACGTCATTGACAATGACTGTAACAATGAGTTAAGAGAGAATTTGCCATGATGGCCTGCAATTATACAGAAACATCGAAAGCTAAGTATATTTATAGATCTTAGTAAAGCTCACAATGGGTTTATGGATTTCTCTAGACAATTAATGTATATACATATAGGGATTGCCACGTGATATACGTGATGAGATCCATGTTGTGAATGTAAAATCTGAGCTCATCTTAGGTAAGGCGGAAATGGTACATCTTATCGAGGTGCGGCGGCTGCGGCTGCCGTGATCTCCCGTTCAGTTGCGAGACCCTGCTCGCTTATCGAAGTGCGGCTGGCTTCGGCCTCCGTGTACTTCACCATCTTTTCGGGACCCTGCCCGCATAGTATAAGCTTATCGAGGTGCAGCGGCGTTGGCCGCTGTGATCTCCCGTTCAGTTGAGAGACCCTGCTCGCTTATCGAAGTGCGGCTGGCTTCGGCCTCCGTGTACTTCACCATCTTTTCGGGACCCTGCCCGCATAGCGATGTTTACTTGTGTCTACCTTAGGTGGGATGAGGCCGGGTATGTCTGGGCTCATCTTGGATAAGGCTGACAAGGTACATCTTGTCGAGGTGCGGCGGCTTCGGCTGCCGTGATCTCCCGTTCAGTTGCGAGACCCTGCTCGCTTATCGAAGTGCGGCTGGTTTCGACCTCCGTGTACTTCACCATCTTTTCGGGACCCTGCCCGCATAGTAAAGCTTACCAAGGTGCTGCAGCTTTGGCTGTGGTGATCTCACGTTCTGTTGCGAGACCCTGCTCGCTTATCGAAGTGCGGTTGGTTTCGGCCTCCGTGTACTTCACCATCTTTTCGGGACCCTGCCCGCATAGTGCAGTTTAGCGAAGTGCGGATGGCTTTTGGCCTCCGGGTACTTCACCTCTCTCTTTTCGGGACTCTGCCCGCATAGGATTATCTCATCGAAGTGCGGATGGCCTTTGGCCTCCGGGTACTTCACCTCTTTTCGGGACCCTGCCCGCATAGGACAAACTAACCGAAGTGCGGATGGCCGTTGGCCTCCGGGTACTTCACCTCTCTCTTTTCGGGACTCTGCCCGCATAGGAATAGGGCTTAGCGAAGTGCGGATGGCGTTTGGCCTCCGGGTACTTCACCTTCTTTTCGGGACCCTGCCCGCATAGTGCAGCTTAGCGAAGTGCGGATGGCTTTTGGCCTCCGGGTACTTCACCTCTCTCTTTTCGGGACTCTGCCCGCATAGGATTAGCTCATCGAAGTGCGGATGGCCTTTGGCCTCCGGGTACTTCACCTCTTTTCGGGACCCTGCCCGCATAGGACAAACTAACCGAAGTGCGGATGGCCGTTGGCCTCCGGGTACTTCACCTCTCTCTTTTCGGGACTCTGCCCGCATAGGAATAGGGCTTAGCGAAGTGCGGATGGCGTTTGGCCTCCGGGTACTTCACCTTCTTTTCGGGACCCTGCCCGCATAGTGCAGCTTAGCGAAGTGCGGATGGCTTTTGGCCTCCGGGTACTTCACCTCTCTCTTTTCGGGACTCTGCCCGCATAGTGATGTTTACCTTTGTCCGGCCGAGTAAGATGATGCTCCTCTCGATAGTAGAGAAATAATGAGATTGTTTGGAGAGTACTATACTTATGAAGATTGCTAGCACAGACCTAGGTGATGCTCCTCTCGATAGTAGAGAAATAATGAGATTGTTTGGAGAGTACTATACTTATGAAGATTGCTAGCACAGACCTAGGTGATGCTCCTCTCGATAGTAGAGAAATAATGAGATTGTTTGGAGAGTACTATACTTATGAAGATTGCTAGCACAGACCTAGGTGATGCTCCTCTCGATAGTAGAGAAATAATGAGATTGTTTGGAGAGTACTATACTCATGAAGATTGCTAGCACAGACCTAGGTGATGCTCCTCTCGATAGTAGAGAAATAATGAGATCGTCGGGAGAGTACCATGCTTATAGAGCTTTCTAGCACAGACCTAGGTGATGCTCCTCTCGATAGTAGAGAACTCTTGATAGTAAAGAACTCTCGATAGTAGAGAACTCTTGATAGTAAAGAACTCTCGATAGTAGAGAACTCTTGATAGTAGAGAAAGTAAGTAGATGGAAGATTTGATTGTCGGGGAAATATTTACTTAACTAAATGACATGTAAACAGGATTTATGAATAAATTGAATGAATATATGAATATGAATGCCATACTTGTAGAGCTTGTTACGAAAATGGCGCAGTCGGTAAAGTGATTAAAACATGAACAAACAAAATCTAAGACAATTGAATATATTTGGATATAGATATAATAAGATAAGAAAAAATAAGAATATAATTGGAGTTAAAGAATAATGGAGTCCGTGCTTACACCTCCGTTGTGAAAATGTGACGAATATGACGTTGGGTGATTTGTGTGAATCCTGAGAGAAGTGGAAAAGGGGGTTCAGAATATATTCCAAGGCCTGTGAACTGAATAAGAAATCCGAAGAGATACAGATGAATATATTTACATGTAGTGGGAGAACAGTGCCGTGAGATTGTCAAACAAAGTCCTACTAAGTGCTTGACGTTGGATCTCTGTGTTTAATTGATGCGCTCCCCGTGCTTTTGAGAAGCTTTCTTGTACAGACCTAAGAGAGGCTCAGTTTCAGTACCTACCGTAATAAGCGAGACCCACGCTAATAAGCTAGTATCGGAATAAGTTTATTTGCCACATAAGCTAATAGCGTGCAAGTTTCAAGTTTTTTATCCGTAACTTAGTAAATGAATTGAAAGAAAACCTTGTAGTGAGTGGGAAAAATAAGGTCAAGGAATGGGAAATGAGTGTTCTAGATCTAAGCACAACTGTGCCAACTTGGGAAGTTGTTTGCCTAGTCTTATCTCTAATGGTCGTCAGGAGGGTCTTAAAGGATGACGTCCTGTGACGTAGCTTCTTTTGGCTTTCCAGTGTTGCGGCCAACCACTTCGAGATGACTTCACTTCTTTTGGAGTGGGGAGTGTCGCGACATCTGGCAGTTGATATCGCGAAGACTTTAACTCGTGGTCGGAACGTGTAGTGACGCCTTAAGATTATTTGCACTGGCAAGGTTATGATATAGTTGTGACTGTGGGTAGACTAAAGTGGGAGTTTTGGAGCATTTAATCGTTTGTTCCGTGGAAAAAGCCTCATTTTATCATGGAGCGGCAGCGAGTGACGAGGTGGTCTTCGGGGTTCTCGCCAAGGAGCCGGGGGCTACGCAGCTGGTCTCTGAAAGCTAAGTGTCTTAGTTTCTTAGTACTTTATTTGTTCTATGAAGATTTATTTGCTCTGATATAATTGTGTGCTATAATCTACATATTCTAAAGGTTTTATACTAGAACTATTTCCTGAATCCTGTGTTACTTAATGACAATTAACCATCGCGATAACATGCTACAGTAGCCTGAGAACATAGTTACTTCTGATAGATAATATGCCCTAGTCATGATGACAGTATATAGGGGAGGTACCTCCATAGTTTCTCGGTCGAAGGGCGAGAACTAGATACAGTAATATAGTGTACACACCTTATGTGGCTAACCCTAGTGAAGGAACGACTATTCGTATATTTAGGAGAAGACGTGGTACAACTCCAGTTGTTCAGTAGGTAGAACTTATATGTGCTAAGTTTCTAAGGCCTACGTGACAGGTGTGTCATGGTTATCTTTATAACCACAGATGGTAGACGCGAGCGTCACCGTGCGAGTGCCGCGAGCGTCATCGTCTAGAAAAGCGAAGCAGATATCCGTGGACTGCAGAGATGATTCAAGGTAGGATTCAGATTATCCTTCCTATGTCCACATATAAACCCTTTCGCGGCGCCCTCTAATATTGCGCAGTCTAACTGTATTTGTACCGGTTACATTCCTATATAAAGAGAGGGCGTTCGCGACACGTGTATAGATTTTGGCAGTAAGTTTTGAACAGTGTTATCTTCTCTTCACCTCGCGCGAACAGCGTGCAAACCTGCTTGATAGCCCTAACTGACAGTGCTCTGCGTTCCCTTTCCATGTCGACATCGTCTTTGAGGGTGTCTGTGACCCAATGTCCCAAATATTTAAATTTAAACACTAGTCTGAAGAGGAAAACCGTTGAGACTTATGAGCGGAATAGAGTACGTTTTATTGCCAGATTGTAAGATCATCTCGGTTTGAACACTTCAACCACTTAATGAGTCTAATATCAGGCCCCGTAGCATGGATGGCGTTATCACGCGACAAGTGACAGGATAAGCGCGTCGTCTCATTCTATCGAACGGTGTCAGCCAGGGACGGAAGCTCTATCCTGTCACTTGTCGCGTGATAACGCCATCCATGCTACGGGGTCAGAGCAGGGAAAATGGTGTAAAATAGCGTCCTTTCGCGAACTTTTACATACACAGCACTCGTCAAACATTTTGCAACATGCTAAACACTAACAGAGGAGGCTCTATCACAAAATAAAGAGGAGAGGATAAGCACAACGACTTCACTCGACTTACTTTACCTAGAACCGTGGAATTTGAAGACATGTGACAGTTGACAGTTTGTAAATGAAACATTATCATATTATCAATCAGCCAATCACAGCAAAGCAAGACGTCATACAACATTAAAAACAAAATGGCGCTACTGCATGCGTTTCGTTGTACGTCGATTACCAGCCGTGGGAGTGCAGCTTCTGTCTCATAGTACTACTTACATATAATAGTACCTACTTATTAAGTGCGGAATTAGGGATTACGATTAACGTCTTCTTCTTAAATGGAGCAACGGTCACAGCTAATATTCCTAGTCTACTTAAGCTTCAACAAAGTATATCAAAATGTAGTGGCTCATTATTGGCATACAGACTAAATACGTACCAGTAATGACATTCTAGCTAATAAAAGCCGTATCTGCATACACCCGAGCTGCTCATACGTCCCTTCATATTAACTTGTTGGTTCATCTTGCTTGATGTTAATAGGGATGACTCACAGTATACCGTGCCATGCCCGGACCGTACCCGAGCCGTGCCAGGGCTGAAGTGACTTCAACATAATTTCGCTTCAGTCGACATAATAACATCTTCCTAATCAATTTATTGGTTCAAAGTCGTTCAATCAAGTTTTTGTTTTTTAGTGTGAATTTTGTTACTCGGGCCGGCGCACGGACCGGACGCAGCACGGTATATTGTGAGTCATCCTTTACGTTTCGGATTTGGCTCTCGTACAAAATGCAAACGTAACAGATTAGTTTCGGGATTGCGTTGCGGGCACTCGCATTATTGTTTGGCTTCAACTGAGTACCATTGTCTGGAAAACTAGCATAAAACAATGGAAGTTACAGTTGCATTTGTGGACATTAACTACTTTTGTTGGAATATTATTGTTAATTCATTCGTCTGTTGGAAAATACCTACCTACTTGTTATTTATTTAATTTTTATTGCATAAAAAAGAAATTATACTGCAAATGCGGAATTAATGCCATTCTCTACCAGTCAACCTTAAAGCGACAATTGTGCAACTTTATTTGAGCGGAATTTTATTTCATAGGTCGGTATATTGTTCGTTCGATTTCTCTCATCTTTTCTTAGGTCATATAATAAAACTCTACTGCCCTTAGTCTGTGGTAACATGGTATCAATATTTAGGTACAAAAATAATACGGATGTTTACATGCTACAAATTATCGACTGTCCGTTATTTTCCTCGTGATATTAATCTCAATTAAGATAAACAAATTAATCACTTTGTTTAAGAACTGATTCAGTATCTTCGGTAACAATGCGCGGGACAGCTATTCATCAATCAAGACAAGGATATCTACTTATAAACGCATTAACCGACTGCCTAAAACAAACTGTCCAGCTAAACAGGTGCTTAACAAAAACGTTCCCCCGAGCACTTATCTCCATTCTTATGTAATTGTTATTAACGAATTTGATAACCTACATCAGTATTAAATTGTCAAGAAATCATTTAAGAACAATTTATAACGCTGTTTAGTGATCTGACTTCGTTAAAAGGGACAAGGTTGCTTAACTATAGAAAAGACATGATACAATTTAAATTAGAACTCTGTCGTTTTAAAAATTATAAACAAACGATATCTGATTATGAGCAAGAAATGTCGGGATATGGGGCGGATGTAGAAGTGATGTGGGCATGACACGATGACGCCATAATAATAGTTCGAACTCTCGTTATAAAATAAAAACGTTGGAGGTTACGGTTCGCTAGCCCCGGCCCCTACCATGTAGGACTACGCCTATTTAAAGATACATAAAGGCTGTAATATACAGCGTCTTGGTCTCACGGTCAGTTAATCTTGAGTCAATTCTTGACTGTACGTTTCGACGCGTTAACTCTAATGACTCGTTAGAGTTAACGCGTCGAAACGTACAGTCAAGAATGTAACGAGCAATACTTACAAACAGCTTGCGGGCTACTACAACTCTTAAGAAATCACTTAAACATCTAACGCAAAAAATCAGGAACATAAATAAATAACTTATTCGAATTTAAAATTAAAAGTAAAATAAACAAAACTTTGAAATGGATTCATCATGTCAAATTGTACACAAAGGAAATTGCAACATTTTGCGGCATATCTAAAGCCGAACAAACGCAGAAGAAAATTAAACTTGTTAGCACGCTAATCTTAGAGCAGGTAACTTTTTAATTTGCTTAGAGGAATTGTCATATTTCCCTTTGAGTGTCCTCTAATAAAGAAAGCGGACCGGGTGGGGTCAGTCTAGAATTTTTATTAGCACTTTATATTCAAGACAGAGATGGCAACTTCTGCAGTTTTGAGGAGTAAAATTTGTTTACACGAGACACGGGCACGGACTTTCCTCCAGAGACAGTCTGTTTATTACGGCTAACTCAATAACAATGAAATCTTTTGAAGTTGGCGCTGAATTGCGACTAAAACAAAAGCAAAACGCCTTTACGACTCCCTTCGCCGGGGCGACTCTTCTAAGGTAATTAACAAATCTTAGATTTATTACAAGTTGAATTAGCTTTCAACGTTTCATATCATAATCTGAAAGCGTTTTACTGTCCCAGGAAAGGGAATGGATTCTTTGGCGACAGCAGTAATTAATTACACTTAATAAACTTAACGACAATTTGAAGAAACTCTTCGTATTTTGTTTTGAAAAGACAGGTATTTAAGAAATGTCTACTTCACTTCTGAATACCTACATGTTTCTCTTTTTGCTTCATCCAAAATTAAACGTGCTTAACTTTTGTAGAATTAATATATTTAGGTATTTGCTTTTGATCTTTTGCAAGCAAAGAGTTTCGCCCTTCGCACGACACGATGTGAAAAAAATAGCAGTCATTGTCCAACGGCTGTTGTACACTGCCAGTAATTGTGCCAGTGACAAACTGTGTTATCCTGAAACTCTCGAGAGCTGGTGGCCATAAAAGTCACATGTTCGCCCCGGCTTTATTACCGCTATAACAATTTAAGGAAGCCAAAAGGGTGGCATGGAATTTCGGCGAAAACTTTTGTTTGTCTCCCATACTACTGAATTGTTTTATTTAAACAATGTTTACAACAATAACTTCATTGCACTTGCTTTATTGTAACTCTATTGAAAATATGGGTCGCTTTTTGTTTGAATTTGTTAAGTTTATGACTAAGCTACTAAGGTTTCCCTTTCGTAACGAAATTGTGTAGTGTATTAGGGGTATTTTGTGACAAACAAAACTTTTACTTTCGGTTACAATTTATGAATATTTGGCAACAGTTTCACTTTTATTATAGTAGTACCCGAAATTTCACAGAAGTTTTGTATGATTCATTCTATTGTTTGTGTCTAGTGTTTCGTTTGGTGCAAGACTTGTGTGCCTTTACACAATCAAGTACCCGAGCTTCAGAAGTTGCAAGAGCATCGCATTTCGTTTCGTGACTGACTTTTGCCCTGAATATTTAACTTGGTAAGCCTCTAGGCGCCATCTCTACTGAGTGGCGTGTATGTATGGAATTGCAAACACGAAATAAAACTAAAAAGGCTGACATAATATTTTGAACACTCTTTTGTAGGTGAAGTTGAAGATATAATTGTAGAACTTTGGCTTTCCGTTGCATTAAAAATTCTTATACTAATTTGGAGGACCAGGAAATGAATTAATATTAGAATAATTAAGAATATTTCATTAAGAGTTTAACTACTTAAGACTAATTAACAGTTATCAAAGACACTGACTACCCATAAACAAAACTTATGAGAGCTCAACGACGCTTGCCTACAGCAGGATTCAAAAACTGTAGAGTGAAGTTCTTGGAACTTTAAATTAGTTAGGTATATAAAAGTTGTCCCACGGCGGATTCGTTCACTTAATAAATTTTAAATTAAACACTTTTATTTTGAACTATCTGTGTTCCTATGTACCTATGTTGTTATATGTTCGGTATTTATTTTATGACAAACGAATATTTTGTTGTGATAAACATAAGCGTATCTGTGTCGTCAACTGGAATAGGCTCATAATCGACACAGTTCAAAGAAGAAAATGATGTCATTATCTCTGATGCAACCCGAAATTCCATGAACTGTTTAAAGAGAATCACCTTTTATAAAACCTGCTTGACCAGTCGGCGCTTTGAAATACTTAAAAATGCACTACATTTAATAAAAGCTAATGAAGGGTCCATTTCAAAACATTTACTCACCGCACCGCCCGGCCGGGTCTTAATTTACAAATTACGGTCATATCAGCCTCGGCTATACCTCATTTATCTGAGTGGCTTGTTAGCCAGCATTTAATTCTGGTCCAATAAAGTTTAAATAATCCCTCGTAAAATATCTTTATACACTGTTATTTTGAATGTGAAAATTATTATCTCGCAACTCTGCGAAGCTAGCTCCCTAACAATGTTGAGGTATTTTCTACCCAAATTATATGGTCGGTGTTGGCTCGAATGGCATCGGCCGTCTCGAATACAGTACCTATTTATAAAAAAATAACTTGATACACTCCGTGCTCACCCTTGTAAATTAAGGTCGCTGAGCGTAAAGTGGAGGCCAATTAAGGAATGTATAGTCAAAATGCGCTGTAAAACAATAAATCCAATGGCTTTCGACAACAGGCCTTATTAATTACGACTTACGGCTTTTTGGGGCAAAGGGGACAAAGGGCAAGCTGGTTCTTAGTCAATAGCCTTATATACCAGTTTTAGTTTGGAACTTGTTTATAGTCTCTATTCCGATATTGATGCTTTGTTGTTCACATTAAGACAATTAATACTTAGGCATTTATTATGAAATAATGACAAAATCGCGTAGCCAAAACAATCAATTTAATTGTTTAGCTGTTGATTAACACATTTCTATCGATATACAATGAACGACTTTAGTTTGTTTACAAATATACAGGTTGAGGCCTGTAATAGGAGCAAATATTCAAAAGGACGCTTCCTTGGAGCATTTGTAGTAACCCCCCGTGTCCCATTCATTTTATTTTTTTTTGGATTCAGAGTAATTTTGATCTAAAGTTATGACCTCCAAGTAACGTATCTTGGCACCACGACATAATAGCACAACAGTCAATGCAGATTTAGGGGTAACATCATGTAATGAGTCAGAATAGTTATTGCATTTTTGTTTTCAAAATATATTTTTGTGAATTTTTTAATTTTTATTTCTTTTCTTTTAGTTTTTTTTAAATAAAAAGTTACTGATAGCACTTCAGAAGAGTAAAACAATACAAGTGAACATATTTTGAAGATAAAAAAAAAACTATTTTTTTTTTCAAATAAAACCACGTGAAAATAATTTTTCACAAGCTTAATAATCTACGATTTAATTTTTTGCTCCTATTACAGGCCACAACCTGTATAAGAGCAAACAAACGGCTAAGTTTTTCAGGGTTTTTATGCAAATTATCTTTGCTTTTAGGTATATTAATGGGTCCTTATAAAAAGTAGTTAATTTTAGTAGTTTGGGGATCATTTTGTAATACGTGAAGTAATCAAGTGTCAGTGTAGGTACCTGTACTATGTGTCCTGCATCACCCTGCCAAATCGAGAATTCATTTGTACCTAAATTCGGCCAACAATAAATTATACCGCTACTATTTCAACTCTGTATTCCGCTTAGATAACTATCTTGTTTAAATCAGGCACAATCGGGACTCAACCACGCTGTCCTGATTGTTAAACGAAAGTGGCGGTACACTGTTTACAACGGGGAAAAAGACATAAATCTCTCTAATTTATATCCAAAAACATAATAAGAGGAGTTATTCACGCAGTATAAGCTAGTATGTCCGGCCTTGGTATGGCCGCAAGTAATTTATAGCACAGACTTCTAGCGTATATAAAACTAAATAAAGCTCATGAAATAGCTATAAATTGACTTACAAAGAAAGGCGATACTGTATGGGTTAAAGGGGCTTTTAGTGGAACGTCACGTGTGCGCAAGAGTTATTGGTGTTTATGACCGAACGCTGACAATATTTATAACCGCAACTCAAACAAAAAGTGTCCTTTATGTTTTGCGTGATGAATTCTTTGGATTCAAAACAACACGTAAGAAAATGTAGGTATAGTTTGTTTTAGTTAAGATGAAAAAAGGTACTTAAAATCAACTATCTATTACCGGCAGCTATTGGTTAAACAATTATGCATAAACAATAGAACAAACAGTAGCTACTCAAGTACCTACACCTCACATACTTCGGTCAGTTTTCTGACGTCCCTTGTTATGTTTTCCTTTCATATTTAGCAACAAAAGAAGTTGTAAAATCCTACGTTAACTGCATTTTCGTCATTTTAACTTAAAACAACTAATATGTGCTTGTGGATATCCGATAGGACCGTAGAAATGATGGTGAAAATAAGAGAGTGGACTTTGGAACAAGATGACACTCTTTATTTACCTACCTCAAATTAAATATCGTTTCACGAGATAACGGTTTCATGAGAATACTTAATCTGGTAAAATCGTCAAAGTCCAATCATTATATATACATCGAGTATATTGTATTTGTCTAAATAATATATTTATTTATGAATAACTATAAGAGGTAGAAGCTCACCTATCGGTACTTTGTTTTTATAAATCCTACGTGCATATAATTGTTCTCGTTCTTTAAAAAAATGCACGCAGGTCTAATCAGGTGCAAAATGACGCAACTTACGACGGACGTCAAATTATAACGACCGAAGATTATACAAAACTCCACACCTAATAAGGCTCGTTGGGTATAATCGGCTCCGTTTATCATGAGGACCGATTTTAATAATTACTTAACACTTCCTGACCGTACGAAAAATCACACCTTTCAGCCTCAAGTTGAGAGTCCTTTTCGTTTCGTCTCTCCGTCGCCGGTATGACTGAGAGCTAACAAGGTGTCATTATAAGGATGTTGACCTCGCTTTATCGATGTTTTTACCGTCTTATTACGTTTGGCAATGCCGTTGAAGATTAGGCTTTTTGCCATTTGTTACTATTGCATTGCAGTTAATAACAATTTGAAGATTTTAGTTTTTTTTTTTTTTGATTGACTGACTACGAGCTGGGCCACTACTGGACCCTTTTGCTCGGCGCGGGCAGAGCTTTTTTGGCCTTGGGGCCAAACCGCAAAATAATTATATAAAACTAAAGACTTAATCTAAGACTTAAAACTAGATAACCCAATGAAAGTTCCCACTAGCCTTATTGGCTAGCAGGTCTTTCCCACTCACTTAAAACTAGTTAAACAAAGGCTAGCGGGTCTTTTCATCCCCAGAGTGGGGACAGGGACACTACTACCCCTGTTTAGTGACAAGGAGATTTTAGTTAGAATGTTGATGAGGTTTTAAATGATTTCAATCATTTTATGAAGCTATATTAAGAAACCTTTGTAGTACACTGTGACAATACTATGACTGCTTTTTGTAATTTTGTATAAACTAGAATATATTTAACCTATTCGCCGCCACGAGTTGAACTCAAGGTCACCGTTGCCGTACCCACCACCGACTTCATACGAAGTCCAAAAACAATAGACTTAAGACTTGCGTGGCGTAGGGTGGTGGGGGCGATTGGTTTAATTTGTGGAAATCAGTAATAGGTATAATATACTCTACCTATTCAAAAATATATGCCGATTATTTGAAAAACAAATATGCCTAAAATACAAACTTGGTACATACGAGTATGTATAAAGAATATTGTTGCTGCAAAAAGAAGGGGAAAGCAAAAACAATTACAAATTATTACGTCTTTAAAAAATTATATCGATTAAAATCCTTCCGCACTATTATCGATATCGAGCTTAACTTCCCGCGGTGTTTGGGCAGGTGGCGAAACACACAGACAAAGGCTCGTATCATTATTCTGTCTCGTTACCGGCGCCCGCGCATCAAACGAGGCGCGATGTAATTCAAAAGGTGTAATTACGTTGTGTACTAATATGCCCTTGGCGGCCCCATGGTTTCGGTGATTCGCTGTTTGGGGAGTATTGGTCAGTTGTATAATTTAAATGGTTTAAATTGTTACTCAGTTGACACAGTTGAGGTACAGTCACGGAATGAAAAGGTTGATCACCTTAAGATCTGTTTTTGCTTGCTCAGTATAAGTTATCAGTATCTGCTTTATCGACCGAGTGTCAGACACATTCCGTCATAATTAATGTCATTTCCACTACATGGCCGACAGATACGTCCACTATGAGAATTGAACTCTTTGAATTTTGGAAAACGAGTTAAAAAAAGAAAAAAAACGTGTACAAGAAATAGCAATGATGACATTGACAGGACCTGTTACTCACATTTATAGTTTTAATAATTTTAAGCGAAGAGGATTTCGTCATTACATTTACAAACTTGACACAACGTAATTGCAAGATCACACTAATAAAAAGGTTTTAGTTCAACTATTAATAGTCAAGGAAAATTCGTCTTAGTAAATTTGAATTTTGTTGTCAAACAGTTAAACATAATTTTCAATACATCACTCTCGTCTGATACACAGTTTAAAAAGGTAACACATGTGCTTGCAACGCGTAAATGATTTGATTTGAAAACTGATCAACCTTTTCATTCCGCCACTGTACCTACCAGTGGCGGAGCGCCCATACAAGCCGATTCCCACCGGCTTGCCTAAAATTCTTGCTATATATTACCAAACTCACAAATCATCAAAAAACAGCCCTATTTTTGTGCTCCGGGTTGTCCTGTGAAAATTTTCACGCGCCGCCACTAGTACCTATCAATACTTATTTATACATGACTATATCTTGTTCGCTACTTGGTTAGTACGCGTATAGGTACTCTAATTTATAGTCTATTTATATGCTGTTCTGATGTACGGTCACCTCCTTAAAGCCTGACACATCCTTAAAACCCTGGAAATAGAGCCGTAACAGATATTTATGCACGCTTTGTTGAGGCAGATGGTTAAGGGTGGTGACTGTACATATAAACTAGTTACTTATGTAACGAGTACATCAAAAGTTTCGGGTCACCCTAAATTAAATAACCGCAATAGGTTTTTTTAAATATTTTCACTAGTCTTATTTACATAACATACTAGTCTTCGTAATACCCAAATGTATTAGCAATTTCCGGGATCCTATCATAAAGATATCAACATCCAAAAATGACGATTATTGCGATATCTCGCTCCGTTAACGTTGTTTTTTTCATGGGTTTTTACGAGTCCGATTTAAACCTGGTAACGTGTTACTTTTTTACTGTTATTTCTGCAGTTTAGATGTAAAATTTAATAAAAATCATGAAAGGATTAAAAAAACTGTGCATTATTTGGACTATTTTAGGAAATATGACGGTATTTCATCGACCCGAAACTTTTGCTCTTGAGTGTATAATACCTCCTTCTCGCCCGGCCCAACAATATGTTCAATACAAGTCCTAAAAATAGCTTTATGTTTATAAATCATAAATAAATATTGGTTGCTTGCAACACTTTAGATTTAAAAACTAGATTAATATCGTCTATGCTTTTCCCGTTTCATTCTGTTCTCGGTCGTGCTATAGCGATATTTCAAATTAGCTCAATATTTGTTTTTTAACATGCGGAAGCTTGTCCACGCTGTCGCATGTTAAAAACAGATACGCATATATGACAAAATTACTTTATTGAGCAAATTTCAAAGATCGCCATAGCACGAACGATAACAGACCAAAATTACCTATTGTTAGATACCTATAATTTTTTTCTTTATGCAAGAACATAGGTAACCTTTTATTATGTTTCTTTATTTAGGCCCTTGTACCTGTATTGTTTTTATTCCACTAAATTGTTACAATTTCACACTGTAAAACAAAGTAGTGTAACTCTCGTACATTTAAATACCTATACATTCTGACGAACGCCCGCCAATGATTAATAATGATTACAAAAACCATCAAATGAACTAAAAACCTCAACTTTCATTCGATGAACTCATCAAAGAAAAACTTAGAGATTATCACATTAGCGGGCCAGTTGATAATTACCATGTACACCAAACTAGAGAATACCAAAATTAAAATGATCTTTATACCAATACGAATAAGAGCTAGTCTGTTGATAAGTGTACGATGATGGGCGTTCACACATACATCTTGTTGTTTAAGACGTTACTTGGAATTAGTGATCGAGGCAAGTTCAAGTTAATAGTCTTGAACTGTTAATTTGGTAGATCTGTTATCCGTAATAGATGATCGTGAGAGTGGTTTTATAGGAGAAACCTAACTGCAGCTATATACCACCAATTTCGGTAATATGGCGGCTATATTATTTACATTAACGATCAGTTAGCCTATAAATTAATAGTGACGCCTGCGAAGCCATTATATTTAGTTTAGTAATATAGGTCTGAAACTATAAGGCACACACACGGACGGACAGCGAAGTCTTAGTAATAGGGTCCCGTTTTACTCTTTGAGTACGGAACCCTAAAAAGCCCATACTACTTAAATACTACAGAGGTAGAGCATAGTGGAATGTGATCAACATTTTTTTATACAGGCTTTATAAAAGCACGTAATACCTAATTACGTAATAACATCGAATATAATTAAACTGCGACCTGTGACGCGACCCACTTCCACAGAGGAAATAATTAATGAGAGTGAAACGAAATGAAACTGTATTTAATATTTTACAAATTACTGATAAAATGATCAGACTCATTAAACAGATTCACGTTCCTTTATGTAACGGTAATGTTTAATTATTAACACTGTACAGTCTACATGTGAAAACTGTGAAAATTCAAGTAGGTACTACCTATATATGTAATACCTGCTAATATTATAAAGAAAGTCTGTGAGATTGTAACTTTATAAGTTCATATGTGGGAGGTAGTCACTGAAACCACTTAATTCGAAAAAATACTTTTTGTATGGACGTAAACATCAGCTATATTTTATCCCCGTTGTTCCACTTGCATCATTTGTAATACGCAGAAGGCGCGCGGACAGTTAGCATTGAATATAATACTGTTTAACTACTTACATTTGAGCTGCTAAATTAAATAATAGATATCGCCTTACTCTCTAGGCAAATTTTGTTGTGTTTCAGGTAGTTTGCTGCTGACTGTACATTTGCGCAGAGACAGTATAGGTGCTGGCTATTATCATAAATCTTAAAAAAGGGCGTGGCTCTTTATCTCAGTGCAGCTTATTTAAGTTAATGTTGGCCAGATAAGTCACAGATACTGTTAATAAAGTAAGTAAGAGTTAATGCGTAATAACTTTGTGTTAAAGGTCAAACTTGAATATGAGAATGCGTTTAAAAGGTTTTGGAGTTTCTGGTGGTTGTACACCAAACATTTTGACAACTAACCAGAAAGTGGTAGTTAGTATTTAACTTAGCTTCTTGTTATATTAAAGTGCGTGTGCGCACACGCTCTGACACATTGGTTTGAAGCGCGTGGAAGCGATATCAAAACAAAGAAATACGTTCAGTTCAGCAAAATAGGTATGTAGAATAGAATTGAATAGAAAAACTTTATTCAAAATCACATTGCACGACATTATAATTAAAGATACATGTGAAACTTAAGATTAGACTTAAAATATCTAGGATGGATGTATTATAGGATGGTAGATAGGGGATGGATGTATTATAGAGGTAAAAGGCAAGTACAGTCGCCATCACATACATATAAGCAAGTAGGTACATTATAGGTGTTCAGAAATATCAGCACATGCATCCTAATACCTTGAAAATAGAGGTGTGTTCCGATGTTTGTGAGCTGCGTGTTTGCTCCGATGTATGTGATGGCGACTGTATAGTTAAGAATACTTTATAATCATCACTTCTGCTAACTTATTAATCTTATTTTATAGAAAAGAATAGTATATTTATTTGTTGCCCCGTCCGCTAAAGACGAAACAAAACAATAAAGTTATGCTTCAAATAACTTAACACTTAGCAACTTTACTGTCTTTGTTAGAAAAATCTAATTGCTATTAGAGGTTTTGCTTATTTGGACACCTCAAATATATATATAACTTTACTGTTCAGAACGAATAATCAGACGTATTTAATTGGCTCACAATTCAAGCAACTCCTACATTCGAATCAGTGTAAAAAAAGAGTAATCCTCATTAAAAGTAATACAATAGACAACGAGATTATACCAGAATGTGGGCGTACCATAAACTAGAATTCATTATTAACTATCGAAATGATTAGCAGAAATGTAGGCTGCCAATTTGTAATAATATGTAGCCAAATCATTTTTAATTGCTAAAAAACGTAACGGCGTACCTACGTAATAACAACATGTCAATCATGATTTTAAATCACTATGCTATATTTTGGTATGATTGCTTCGGATAGTAGATATTAGTCACGGTGATCCGTCAGTGTTATTAGTCTGCTTGGCATAGAGTAATAAATATGTCATAGTCATTACGTTTGACGCCGGGTTCGAAATGAAAATGTTGATTTTGCTGTACATTTCATCCAGCTTTATCATATGTAAGTTTACGAACGCAGTTGCCCTAGAATAATCCACCCATTAAAAAAAACCATGTAAAAATTGGCCAAGTCTCGAAACTCTTCCACCTTAAAAAGTTGTGAGATATTTTGTAGAGCCAAGTAAGGCATTCTTTTTAATCTTTATTTGCTCTAGTTGTGTGATTCCCAAGTTGCAGAATTTTATTTAGCTTTTGCGTATTTCGTAAAATATCTCACAACTTTTTATGGTGGATGAGGTTCGAGACTTAGCCTATTTTTAGACGATTTTTTTTATGGGATCTCATTTCTTTTTGAAGCAAGGAACTGCAAAATTAACTTTGTAATCGCATGTATTTGTATAGGATTACAAACTTACTTATGCGGTTTGCATATCTCTGAAAAGTGACTGAAATTGCAATCGTATTAGGTTTTTTAGGAATAATATAATAATAGCTAGAAATTGATTATGTTTAATATTTGGTCTGCTAGAAGTATAACAGTCTCGCGCTTTGTCCACATATTTAAATAGGTACTGGTTTTTCCGGGTCTAACGCGATATTTATTTACCTTTATTTCTGACGTTTCGACACGGGTTGCACCGGTCATGGTCGCAAATTACTGTCGTCCCAGCAAGTTATCAACAGAGATATGGGTATGCAATATTTCACTACCCTCCAAAAGTCGATAAAAACATGGAGGTACACCCGAAATAAGTCTACTACCCGTCCATTTTAATGCTAGAAGTACCTTAGAATAATGTTGATCATTTATTTATTTATCGTATGGCAAATCATTGTATTGGAACCGTGAGATCATTTTGAGTGAGTGTGTCGGTGACAAAACTAATGGAACTTTGACGGACGATAGATCAAATTGAATGCTTTTGCGAATATATCTATGCCATATTATGCCTTGCATGTTACTGAAAATTTAGGGTTCTAGCTTTAGCCAGCACAAAATTACAGGATGTTGAAAATGGCCTGAATGGCTTCGAGAAAAGGATGGTACGACCGTGCCTCTTTGTTTTGCTTGGCGCGGTAGTGCCCCGGATATTTATTAATGCATGAATTGTGAACTATGCAAACATTTCCTGAATACGCAAAGCCTGTGTCACTATGGAAAAAAATATTGACTCTTTAACCTTCGACGTAAAAAAGGGGTGTTATAAGTTTGACATGTCTGTGTGTCTGTCTGTCTGTGTGTCTGTCTGTGGCATCGTAGCTCCTAAACCAATGGACCGATTTTAATGCGATCGAAATGGTTCTAAGCTACGTTTTAACAAAATCGGTTCAGCCGTTTTTGAGATATTGAACTTTGAAACGAAAATGTCGTGGGTTTTTCAACTTTTCTAAGTTGTGTCATCATTACCTCCTACATACATACAAACTGTCAATTCTACAATAACCTCCGTGACCTTTCTGTTTATTATTAATTTATTACGTAAGAAGGGATAAATTATCTTTAAAAAAAACATGTTTTTTTTAAATTATATTTCACGGGCTAAACGGTTGATGGATTTTGACGACCGCTTTAGCCTTGTTGGTAATTGGTAGTGACCCTGCCTACGAAGCAAGAGGCCCAGGGTTCGAATCCCGGTAAGGGAATTTGTGTGATGAGCACGAATATTTGTTCCTGAGTCATGGATGTTTTCTAGGTATTTAAGTATTTATTTATCTATATGAGTATGTTTATCTTCGTCTAGTACCCATATTACAAGCTTTGCTTAGTTTGGGACTAGGTCGATTTGTGTAAGATATTGTCCGCAAATATTTATTTATTTATTCTTTGATAATTCTATACTAATATTATAACGACGAAAAGTCTGTATGTTTTCTCCGTATATCTCCGGAACCGCTTATCCGATTTTTGAAAATGTACCTATTCATCTACACGTATAGAATAGATTTTTTGAACGGTTATTATAGGCTATACTCGTACTTTATCCCGCGGGCTTGCCTGCATTATTTGCAATACGCGGGCAAAGCCGCGCGGACAGCTAGTATTTATTAAAGCGGTATATTATTCATATTAATTGCACTTGAGATGAGATCATGGTTAACATGAGTAAGTAAGGTACTTCAATTCAACAAGGCGTAACTAGAGACACTTTAAAATATGATCAATATTTCCAACGCAGTCATCATCATTATTATCATTAATTTATAATACGAACAATATGATATGCATTTCCCTGACTGCCTTGAATATACTAGTCAGAAAGTACATTATGAAAAACTCCGAGTGCCGTTCAAGAAACGCAATTTGAAATGCAAAATCACATGAAAAATCTTGGAACGTAAACGTTTACGAGTGAGAGAGCCACTTTTAAAAACTACGTCCAAGTGCGGTCTCTGAGTTTTGCGGACGTGTTATCGTGTTTAGAAAGAGTATACTATGGATAAGACCTGGGGGTAAACACGTACCGTTCCGAACGTTACCTGATCGACCAATGAATTATTATGGAAAATTGACAGTTAAATTGTACCGACGCGCGTTCGGACCGTTACGTGATTACCTACTCCTCTGCTGAAAATAATGTAAGTACATAATTTAAATTTCCCTGGCAGATTTATTTATGAAAATAGAGAACATTAAAAGGCATGTAAATTTATGCTTTACAATTCGTTATGTTAATTTTGGAACGTAAGAAAGAAAGAAAAAATACTTAAGTTAGTTTTATATGACAAGCTTTAATGAGCTCAATCATATCTCGTAAAAATAAATAAATTGAAATAAAATTTAAGTAAGTAAAGCAGCGGCGAAAAACGCCGAACTTCTTAAATGTAATAAATATAACGGCCTCGGCAGAGAGTACAACTTTGTACACTTTGGCGTCGAGACCCTCGGTCCGTGGGGTCCCAGTGCACATAAGTTATTTGCGGAAATCGCGAAACGTCTGGTTGATGTAACTGGTAACCGGAGAGCTGGCGGCTTTCTTGCGCAACGCATCAGCATAGCAATTCAACGAGGAAATGCCGCCAGCATCCTCGGTACAATGCCTAGAGGGCCTTTTTTAAATTTAACGTAGTTTTAATTTAATTTAGTTTATGTTAATTATCATGTTGTATTTACTATAGAAAATATATATATATATTACATTTAAGTAAGTAAGTAATTACATACCATCATAACATTCAAACTTCATTTCGAACAACATTCGATTCACTTAAAGAGTTATGTTCATTTTAAGATAAACACAGATTTGGCACAGTATTATTATCCCTAGTCAAGTTATGACGGATTTCTTACAAGACCTCATCTAAATTTCAACGATATTAGTAAGGCATTTAAACATGTCTATGTAGATATTTTGAGCAGCCTTTGCATGTTACGTTTCTTTATAGGTGACTGTACTTAACCGTTCACTAATATGTCTTAAAATCGCGAGAAATGGCGAGATACGTCAAGCAAAATCTGCACCTAACAACGCAGACAAAGTACCTACGTACCCGCAATACCAGCAATAGAATTCGTCATGAACTATCCTATCCATACTAACATAAACGCAAAGCACAAACGCATAAATAACTTTAACTATCGCGGACGGTCGTTGCACGTCGTATCTCCTGCACGTGAAACTCATAACATTCATAAAATGATTACGTGAGAAGAACCAACTGAGTCTAGGTCTCTGGATATAAGGCCTGTTTTCCAAGAACAGGGCACTGTGCCTATTTTCACTTAGGCAAGAGGAGGATCGTGACACTGTGTCGAATGCAGTGTGACTATTGGGATCTTGAGAGCTTATTCTTTAGAAGTTTTACGTTAAAGTTTGATGGTTTGGAAAGTTATTTGAGGTGTACCTGTACACGCGTGTAATTAATCACACGAACAACGATGTTATTTTGGTAATGGAAAGAACAGGACAGCAAAAACTGAAACGTTGGTAATGGTTATCGCAATACGTCAGAAAGACTAGACACTAGATGTGATGTCGCTTGTCACGGATCAAGAGTCACGACGACAGAGGTGTTGGCAGGCATGAGGATACGATAAAGGCAGTATACAGAATGCCCCATTTAGATTGGTCAGTATGGGAAAGTCTGAAACTATAAGACATACGAAGATCTCTTCTTCGGAGCCATGTCATCAATTTTAGTAACAAGAAAAACTGCAATCATACACTTAAAAAAAAACTTGTTCGATTCCCGAGCTGTGTGCTCGGGAATCGAACCCAGACGTTTTTGAAAATAAAATTAACACTATTTATATTTAGATATCAATTGTGTAGGTCTTAAGCAGTAAATGTTACTATGAAACATGATGTCTAAAATGAATAAAATGCATTGTTTTCATATACTTAAATTTATTTTAGTAAGTTTTCGAAACAAAATGTTGTACTTATTGAAAAAAACGGTGGTCTGAGTACAAGTTTTTTTTTAAATGTATGAATGCAGTTTTTCTTGCTACTTACTAAAATCGATGACATGGTTCCTAAGAAGAGATCTTCGTATGTCTTATAGTTTCAGACTTTCCCATACTGGCTGATCTAAATGGGAAACCCTGTATAAATGTTTTTTTTATAGTCGTATTGCCAGGCTATCACCACTGAAATATCCCAAAAGGAAATTGGAAGTGCAATTTAAGTCTGTGTGGGAGTGTGATCGAGGAGTTCCACGATGGTAGGAGGTAAAGTTACTACCCGGTCACAATACCTGTGCACCTCCCTAGAATGCGAAGCCCCTGTCGCTTCCCCTTTCACTTCCCCGCACTCCCTATGCACGCTTCACACCGTACCCAGAGTACTCATATGATGTCACGCGGCGAGATGCACTGATATTGTGACCGGGTTTAGCATGATTATAATTACAGTCACGAGCTTTAATTTAGGACCCATTTCCTTCAAATGTTGTTAGAACATTCACAATGCAATAAGGTCGAAAATTTCAGTTCAATAATAGGCGTGAAGTGTAAAGTTAAGACAATGTCTTATCGAACGGGCCCTTGAATTGATAACCAAGCTATCATTAGGGTTTTCTAATTACGAACATGTGTCAGTGTCAGACAAGAAAATTAAGAAAACTGACATTTTCACGAAATATAATTTGCAAATAACAAATATGGCCGGAGAGGACAGGGCCAAAAAGACGAGTGAGTTAGTCGGAAAAAATCGGAAACGATCGTTTGACCCTGCGCCCGGTTGACGTCATTGAGCAAACTTTATGACACTACATTAAAATATTAGCTCTAAATGTCTTCAGTTTGCTTTAAGATATTCCACCTAAGGTGGGTCCCAAATTAAAGCTCGTGACTGTACAAATTCGAAAGCATAAGTACCTGTGTATATAAATCTGTTGTTTTTCATGTATGTACCTTGTTGTATGAGGGTACTGAATTTGTCTATTACATCTGCTAATTCTTCCCTTAAAAGTTAACTGGAAGAGATCCCCCAAAGGGCTTAAAGGAATAAGTTCACTTCTGTACTTGCCCCTTCCTTTTGTAAATTTTACTTTTAGTATGGTGTACAATAAAGAGCTTTACTACTACATCTTGCAAAATAACTGTTCCGTTTATACTTATGTATAAAATATTTTGTCATTCCTTTTCTGAAAAGCCGTTAATATTTATCGCAACGACGTCACTAGAAGCATGTCCCGTCCCGCCATGTACGCCTTGTAAAGCAACACTGTATAAACATCACTTTATGGCGACATTACGAAAATCGCACTGGGACTCTAACATCTTTATTCACACGCCGGCCCCACTATAAAAATGGCCCTTATATCGACCTTATCAATTTTATACGTTGGCGACATTGTTTTTCTACGACGTATTGGGATACTTTATCTGTTCCATATCAATAACAATAAAATAAACCCAGGTTTTATCTGAAAGTAAGCGTTCGAATTCTGTTGAGACAGCGTTCAATGATAGTATCTTAAATCATTATTGTAAGCTGTATTCAAGTAATAATGATGTCATTATTTGTTATCTGTGGCGTTTGAGAGATTTTAAGACCGACCGATGTATAAAGCTGGTAAGTACTTAGCGACTAACTTCAACGATATTCAGCGTTATTTTTAATCGTCTCTACATACTGGTATATTCCGCTTTTGTCTTTTTTTATATACCTATATTTTTTCATTTATTCTTGTTTTTACGTTATCTTGCTTGGTGTTTATTTTAGAAAAGTTATCATTACTGCTTTAAGGCTAATTAAGCATTATTATACTAAATAATATATCCTGCATACAGTTTAAGTACTATGGGCTCTTATCGTTACGTTTCCGTATTTTATGTAAATACATACAAATTTGTTCCTGCGAGGGGTTATTTAATAGTGTTATTTGTAATTTAATTTATTCTGCGGCCATTAGCATGTTCTTCCCAAAACATTAAAGAAGGAGTCTCATATAAATTGTCCTTTTATCTACTAATACGTTACTTATTATTCCTTAAGTAAATTTGTTCACAGATGATGTAAAATTTTATAGTTGGTTAAGAACGGTTTAAGAGTAGCTCGCAATTAGATAGGTTAAAATGATGAAGACAAAAAAGTACTTATTTATTATAATTACTTATTTCGAATAAAAACATTGCAATTATTATGAACGACATTTTAAAATACACATAGTTGCGTAAGTTTTAACCGTGATAACATGTTGCATTATCCAGTTAAGTGAAATATAATATGTATGAAAAAATTAGTATTCATCTTAATCCAGAATCAACAGTTTTATGACCGCGATAGAGATCCGCGATATTGATTTTCTTAGTAATACTAATATTATTTTTTTTAATTTTGAGGTTTCCTATTAGTTTCAATATAGAGTTATAGACATTTAAGCAGTGAAGCGAACATTATGGCGATTACTCCACCGACAAGTAGGCTCTTAAATACATTCAAAAGTATTCTCTTTCACAGAAATGTGACTTTTACCACTTTAAATGTATATTAATTTCAACTTCAAACCCACGTTCAATACTTACGGCTAAGACTGCTTTGTTCTGGAGCTCATTTAGCGGCGCGCCGTCGACTCCATTAAGCAAAAAATTAAACAAATAAAAAAGCAAATAAAAAGTCGAAACTGGCGTCCCAGCCATTCAAGCGCGAATAAAAGTGTTTTATTAAACGTTGTTATTGATGGGGTCCCGCTAGATGGCGTTTAATCAACGGCCTGCACCCTGTACTAAGTTTCTTTGAGCCTGTCTCTGATATGCACATTAAAATCTTTACAAATGTGCTTAGGAGACATTGCAACCATTTAAGTAATATGAAACACACGCAGTCATTTCATTTATAAATATTTACAGCCACGTCACTCTACTGTTACGAGTAGAAGTCGTACTTGACTGGACCTTTTAATTTTGGCGACATAAGTTGCTGAATAAATATAATTTAGTTTCAAACAAAGCATTCTTATTTCAATATGTTACGTATTTGCGACTAGTGATGTGCCGGGGTATCGGAAATTTCCCGGGAAAATTCCCTTGTTCCCGGGAATATTCTCTAAACAGGGGAATATTGAAAAACAAATTAGGAAAATTAAAATTGTAATTAAAGTTATTAAAATGAATTGTGCCCCGACAAATAAAATGCCATTATATATACTGAATTTTTGTACAAATTCTGACTTTTATCTCAATTACCAATAATATGTGAATATTTTGTATGCATTCATATTTTTTTGTGATTTTTAATTAACTTATAATTAGTGTCCGGAGTATCGGTGGCTAATTTCACAAAGAGGGAAATGGAGTCGCCTAAGTAGTTTTATGATTAAACGAATAAAGATTAAATGATCAATTTTGCATAATACTTCGTTAGAACTATTATATTATCTGTGATAATACTTCCTATAAATTATCTTGCGAGCATTACCTATACCAAGGTTTGTGATATGGTAATATGTATATTTTTATCAAAATATTAGTCATTTTTTTATTCAAATAAAATTATTATACTAAGAAGTAATATCTACCTGCCATATATATTATTTTCTAGGCAACTACATAACAATTGGTAACTGGAAGTAAGTGTTCGAGGTCCTCTTCACTGTCTTCAGTTAACTGCGTATCCATGTTATAAAATGAATGGACATGGCATTTTGTTCCTGGTTTTTCGGAGTAAATCGGTTTCTTAATTTATTGAAGATCCATTTATGAGTGGAGAATGATCGCTTTACATCTACCGATGTCATGGTTGCATGTTTTAGGACTTGTCTATAAAAATAACCCAAAACATTTACGACATAGGTAACATTTGGGTGTTCCTGTAATCGTTTTATGAAAATAAATAGTTTTAAGTACTTGAAATTTACGAGTACCTAATTAATGACATAAGTACTAAGGTATACCTATAATTTATTTATTCAATCTTAAAAAACTATCATAAAAACGTCTCCTATACTTACCCTCTGTGTGAAATTTGCCACCGATACTCCTGACACTACTAATAATATTTTGTATCCTTTTTGTTACTCAAAGAAGTAATTTTATAAAATTAGTTTTTTTCGGCTAGGAGAATATACCCGGTAACTATGAAAATATTCCCATTGTTCCCGGGAATATTCCCATTGTTTCCGGGAATACTCCTGATAAATTACACTGGTTAATGTCTTGGTAAAAAAAATCAAGACCCCAAGTTATCATGAAATCCCTGGTAGCAAAATATATAACAATTTCAATATTCCCTTGTATGGGAATATTCCCGGGAACGGCACATCGCTAATTGAGACCCATAATTTCTTCACCTAGATTATCTTACACTTACTATTTAAAATAGTTTCATAAATTAAAATCACTCGGTACCTAAGAACCAATTCCACAGACTTTAGGTTTAAATAAACCGCACTCAATTAGGTTCATCGGTTTGGGTGCTACGATGCCACAGACAAACACACTGGTTTGCGTCGGGCATTAAAAACAAATGTAAAAATATCTATATAGCGTGTGACATCTATTAGAACATAAATTGTATGTAACGATAGCTTTAAGTGCTGTGAACCGTTTTATCGAAAAAAAAATACAATTACCATTTCTAATGGAGAATTATTCATTAAAAAAAAAATCTCGAGCACCGTTGTACTGCAAATTTTTATTTGACGTTTCAGAGAGGCAGATCTATGTAGTTTTAAATGTTACTGTCAATTGTTAGCTTTGTTACTGCGTGCCGAATTATTTTGTATGAAAAAAACAACAGTTTTTTTTTAACTAGAGATACTAATTTACGTTCATAGGGCTTATACGTTCATCCCTTAAAATATAGTTATGTTCTTATGGAAGTCACACACTGTATTATACTTGGTAGAAGAAGTAATATGGTAGGTACTTAGTAGAAGTAATGTAAGGGACCAATGCAAAAATATTCTTACCATTCGTACATATCTGTACATACATCTGTAGGGGCTTTAGACTTTATTTTTAATTCGACTTAATTGTCGGAGTTACGAGCCGGACCGAAGCTCGCATTTAATGCTGCAAACCTTTATTGGACTCGCTAGGACTGAGTCGATCGTAATTGGTGAAAGGCACTGAAAGGACGTGACATTTAGGAATCGGCGAAACACTTTGTTTTGCTAATTTGGCATCAATGTGTGCTGTTGTAGAGAATAAAAAAATAAAAAAAACCGGCCAAGTGCGAGTCGGACTCACGCACGAAGGGTTCGGTACCACTATCTATAAAAACTATTTTATTCTGTGTTTTTAGTATTTTTGTTGTTAAAGCGGCTACAGAAATACATCATATGTGAAAAATTCAGCTGTCAAACTATCACTGTTGTTGAGATACACCCTGGTGACAGACGGACAGACAGACGGACAGCGGAGTCTTAGTAACAGGGTCCCGTTTTACTCTTTGAGTACGGAACCTTAAAAACTAAATGAACGTTAGCAAAATTTTGTATGAATAGGTACTTTAATGAAAAACTAAGAACTAACTATTAGTCATCGTAATTCATTGTAAAAGTTATTTACATTTATTAGTAGAATAGTATAATACCTTGAAGATGTACAATAAAGATTTAATACCAAACACCTTATTACATTAATATAATAAGGAGTTTAGTGTTAATTAACCATTTTCTTAAAAATTAAAAAAAGTGAGATCAAGCCTCACTTGAAAATTTTGAAAAAAAAATTGGAGGCACCTTGTAGAGCAAAAAAATTGTCTGTAAAAAGAATGCAAAAAGAGCATCAAAAAATGTAGTTATCCTTATAAATGTCACGAAAATGTAACATTTTGTTATATATAAAATGGTTTTATAGTATTTTTTAGCAAAATACATATTCGTATTAATGAAGAAAAAGAGGAAAACCATGTCCCGTTTCCTTAAGACAATAGTTTCGCAAGAATGTAATTGAAATGTCAGCCTTAATTTGTATCTAAGTTCGTTTCAAGACTTCACGTTCAAGTCTTGTTACACCAATATAAAACAGTAAGTAAGGTTTTATTCTTCTTATCTAGTCGTCAAATGATTTTGTAAATTTATATCTAAAATTTTATTTCTTGCTTTCCTACAGTTTACTGTGGGTTGTTTGTTACCGTGTTGTTTGTATAGAACAGCGGTGTATCCTGATACAAGCAATATGTTTAGCTTAATAAGAATCTCCAACATCTGGCTATTGTTAAATGTGTATTGAGCTCAAATTAACTTTTTTTATTTCGCACAAAAAATACATTATAATTGTATATTAATTCCATATTCATCTCAGCGCGGCTAATTCATATTTGGCTAAGGGCTATCGTAATTAGTAGTGCCTGAACCAATACGATATATAATTCTTAGAATTATATCAGATGAGCGTTATTGCGAATAATATTATATCAAATATATTTACAGCCATCGTTACGCACCCAAAAAAAATTAACTACCTACGTTTAAAAGCGCGTACTGGTTGGGCCCCTTGAACTGTCACTATTAATAATTTAGGTACATGCAATAATCTTCTTTTGCAAAAATACTGCCTAACATTTGACAAACAAATTACTTTTGAAGTTTTAACTGTACATAACCACGATATTAAGCAATTGTTGTGACGGTTTTCAAACAATTGCTGAAAAACCAACCAATCCTTCCAGCTCGTGAAAAATAAATATTTACTTAGCATATTTCACTTGTCAAAGATTGCGTTTTTTTATTATAACTTACCTAATCACAATCTTATATAATTGTGATTTTATAACATCCGTACTGCTATAATCTATCAGTGTGGCCACGCCATGTTACGCGAAGTGTTAGCAAGAATGCGTTTTCATTAATTTCAAATTTTCTTGCAGAATGACGTCATTTGTTAAACGTTGCGAACGTAACGCGTCGCGACGGTATATGTAGTTACTTGAGACTATTAGAGTTGGCCGAATTGCATCAAAGTAGTCCATTCAATAAGCAACTCTACCGTCCAATGTATAAGATTCTGATTTCAATGACAGTTTTATAAAAAGTGAGCCACATCAAATAAGCTCAACCATACAAACTAAGATGTTTTTATAATAATGTATGTAAGCAACTGCATTTCGGACACATTTTGTAGCTTGTCAGTGATTTACTAACATAACATTAAGAAATAAAAATTGAAAGAGTTTTTAATTGGAATGGGCATTTTGCTTAATGGCGTCATATTTTATCGTAAACATTATGCCTTAAAGTATTCGCAATTACTTGAACTTAATTATAAATTCACCTTGGCATTTTTCAAATGCTATTCTTAGAATTTTTGCTTTATTATGGTCCTTGTAATTATAATGATCAATATTTTTTTTAATTAGGTAATAAGAGTAAATGAATATTAATAGGTGTATCCAATACTAAATAATAAATTATAGATAATAAATTATTGTGTACCAAACATGCGTTCTGAGCATACTCTTGTATGGAGCCGACACCTGGACGACGTATGCGAAACAGGAGCGACGACTTAACACTTTTCACATGCGCTGTCTACGTAATATCTTAGGCATTACGTGGGAGGACAAAGTGACAAATCAGAGGGTTCTTGACATAGAACAGCTGCCCAGTTTGACTGCTATTCTCAAACAGAGACGCTTGCGGTGGCTGGGCCATGTGCACCGGATGGAACCTTCTCGAATACCTCGACGTACCTTGCTTAGTGCAGTAGCAAACGCCAAGAGAAACGTTGGAAGACCGATGTTGCGTTTCAAGGATTGCGCTAAGCGAGACATGGCTGCTTTTAAAATTGACTATCGGACCTGGGCAAAGCTTGCCGAAGATAGAGATGGATGGCGCAAACGCGTTGTGGACGGCAGAGCGTTGTGCGATGGAACCTGGTTCGAGACACTGGCCAATAGAAGGTTGCGTAGACAACAAGCTGAAACTAGAGCCCCTGGCACGAATTTCGTCTGCCAGAAATGTGAAAGATCATGCCGGTCGCGTATTGGCCTCTACAGTCACCAAAAACGATGTCTCCAGGGCAATGTTTAAATCGTCTGGAATAGACGCAAAGGCCTGTGATGATGATGATCCAATACTCATAGATTTGAGTTACCAACATGATAAATACAGTATTTATTAAATAGACTAATCATTACTAAAACTATTGTAATGTAATAAACATAAATAAATAAAAAAAAACTGTTATATAGGTTACGCTTACTACCAATTTTCACTTAATCAAAATATTGAATTATGTTATTACAGATTTAAGTAAAATCATTTCAAGTAAACCTACCGAACATCATGTTTGAATCTCAAGTTTTCTCCCTATACCGTTCCATCCCTATCTGCCAAGTCAATCACAGCTTATCTACAAGCATGGGTCAAGTAACGTTACCTAAATTATTTACGCAGATATCCAACCTTTGGTTCAAATCCGTCCGACTTATGGGCCCTATTCACGACCCAATTTGGAAAGTGAGATTATCTGCGCAGGGTAAAGGTGACGCATGTCAGGAAGCTCCATCAAAGTTGTTCTAATAGCGAAGTGCTAGTTTAAGGCGACGTGAGCTCCAAAAACTGATTTAAAAAAAATCGTAGCTCTTGTTTTGGTTATAATACGGCTGCCTTAAATTTAATTAGCAATCTTGAGGCCTTTCTCGAGGGAAATCAGCTATTCGAATCCTGAGTTTTTGACTTTCGCTCGAAGAAAAAAATCACGAACATAGGTCTAAAATACACTTAAAAAAATCGTAACAAATTATGCACAATAGCTAAACATATTGAAATTGGTTCTAAAAATCGGCAATGTCATGTTTGAGGGAAATCAGCTATTACTTTTTTATTTATTAAAACGCTCGAAAAATTATAATTAAAAAACATGATATCCGCGCTACCAAACACGCACTTCCATCTCGCTCACGCTTATGCTCAGTGAGAGGGAGAGAAGACCACGAACCTACGTCCCCTTAATATCAAAGTACCACTTAACTCATAACCCTTGTTTCTTTTAATGTTCGCAAAAAAACTTTAAGTCCTAATTTACGACCATTTAATTGATTTGTTTAACCTGATTGATTAACCGACAAATAAAACGATTTCTACGATACGTTAATCATTGTAGCGTTTTTATCCAATACAGAAAATATCTAAAGGTGGATGGACTGTGTGAGAGAGGATATGAAGAGGAAGGAAGTAAGTGACGAGATGACGAGTGACAGGGAGGTTTGGAAGAAAAGGATATGCTGCGCCGACCCCAAATAAATGGGATAAGGGCAAGAAAATGATGACAGAAAATATCTACATCCAAAGAAAGAATTTGTTTTCACACATCTTATCACTGAACGACTTGGAATGCCACAAAAACAACACTGCGGTAAAGAGCACTGGAAAAATAACATATTGAACTTGCAGTCCTTTAGCTGCAATTACTTTTTTGCGCGATCTCAATGCCCGCAACTGAACGTTAATATATGTTATCTGAGAAAAAGGTAGTAAGTACGTACTTGCCTCATGTGTAGTAAGTCCGTTTATTTAGGACGGTACTGCACACATCCTGCGGCAAATTCAGAGGCATAACCAGACTGCGGGTGCGCCCGACATTAATTTCGTAATTAAGTGAACGATTAAATCGATTGTTTAATTCGTTTGCGGGCGCTATACAGAATTCTGATTGCTGGGTGGCGGTTGGGTAAAATCGGTAACTTTTTGAGCATGTCTTGCATTGTTAGATTTTGGTTTACCTCTGTTTTAAGGACAAAGTTTCTTCGACTGAATGTGTCGCCATTTTTTTTTGAACGTACATCTACGTATTGACGTCACGTTGAAAATATTATAGGTACTAGTTGGTTCTATCTATGCATGATATAACTAGCCCTTGAGGCCCATTATGATCATTAACCTACATTTAATAGAAGAATGCGAAATCACGTTGTTTTGGGATTTTGTATAGATATATAAATATCATCATATAGTTAGTATCAGCCAAAGTAGTCAAAGTAGACGTGTACCGAAATATTTGACCGTAAAGTAGTCGAATATTTCAGTACAAGTATATAATTGTATAGGTGTAAGGATGTGTTAATATATATTTTACCACTTTGCCTACTAGCGAAAACGTCTTTTTAGGGTTCCGTACTCAAAGAGTAAAACGGGACCCTATTACTAAGACTCCGCTGTCCGACCGTCCGTCCGTCCGTCTGACTGTCACCAGGCTGTATCTCACTGATACCGTGATAGTTCCAGCTGAAATTTTCACAGATGATGTATTTCTGTTAACAGATAACAATAAATACTAAAAACACAGAATAAAATAGTTTTTTTGATAGATAATGGTACGGAACCCTTCGTGCGCAAGTCCAACTCGCACTTAGCCGGTTATTCTATTTTATTTCGAAAAAGTGTCCCTCAAAAAATAAATAAATATAAATAAATAAATAAACAATCTTACACAAATCAACCTAGTCCTAAACTAAGCAAAGCTTGTACTATGGGTACTAGACGACGATATAGATACTTATATAGAGAAATACATACTTAAATACACAGAAAACATCCATGACTCAGGAACAAATATTCGTGCTCATCACACAAATAAATGCCCTTACCGGGATTCGAACCCAGAACCTCTTGCTTCGTAGGCAGGGTCACTACCAACTAGGCTAAAGCGGTCGTCAAAAAAACTATATATTTAACGAACCTGCTCACAACATTACACGAGGATCGGTTGAGAAATGCGACCTGTAGGTCGATCACGTAACACATTGTACGAACGTCGGGTAGGCCTAAACTAAATGTCACTTTTTATATGGAAAATTGACAGTTAAATAGGCTTGTTGCGTGGTGTTAAAATTGATAACGTCGTGTTGCTAAATGGATAGGAAACCGTCAAGTGATTGTAATAAAGTATAAATTACAAAATATAATTCAAATCATAAAAAGATATGAACCTTGAAAGTTTAGAAAAAAAAGTTTTTTTATTTATTGTTCAAGAGTAAATTTAAAGGTACCAGTAGAATCCTTACGCTTTTATAGAAACAAATTTGTATGACAACTATGGACCTAAACGCAGTATTTCGCGACCGAAACAGCAATTTACTTCATTTTCCATGCAACGGTTAGTACAAATTGCACGGTGTGACGTCATACTTTAAAGCGTCAGTATGAAGCGTTTCGGCTGCTGTCAGCGAGGTCCGTCTTTAACTCCATTTTTTGGGTATTAATGTCCTTTAAATGTAGTTGCTTACATACAAACATTTGTTCATCTACAAAAACTGGTTCGAATGGCATCGTAAACAAATTTAAGGTCACAATCACAAGCCCATTGTACCGACGCGCGTTCGGAACGTTACGTGATTACCCCTCTGTAGAGGACAATAGCTGGATATCGTGAGAGGCGGACTGCGTGACACTGAACGCACATACCAACGATTTTCGGCCCAAGATGAAGCATAGAACTTCACTTCGCTCGCTCGTTCGATTATGCTTAACAAAATACCGTAAACATACAAACAAACTACCTGCATTACAATTACAACTATTAAAATATTTCGAAAAAAAGCCTGATATTAGAAAGTGTTATTAACAGTGCTTTATACAACATAGATAATGATACTTTGAGATAACATGCAAATGTCGGTATAATTCACGATCAAGTATTAGTTATGATAGAAACAAACATAAATATGCCGTTACTTGTTAAAAGTCAAGCAAATTTGATCCCTATTCACATCGGCATAAGAATATGCGGTATAGATTGGATGACTAAATTGTTGTTTTATATTGACGAAATGTAATGACTACGTATGCACTTGTTCTCGTGAGGAGTGGAGTAATGGTCGTAATAATAGAGCAAGTCAAGTAACCTATGAGTTTGTACAAAAATATTATAGTAATGTTCTTCAACTTTGACCTAGAAAATAATCATCATCATAATCGCTTTTAGTTCTTGAACAGAGTTATGGATTCTTATTCAATTGAAATTTTAAGATAATGAAATATATTGCAAACCCTTTAGGTACTAAATAATTAAGTAATGGATGTATATCATCAGTTGACATCCAAAACTCATCATACTCTTACAGACGTCAGAAACAAACACAAGGCGAGATAGGGGTATTTGAGATATAATTGATACTTTTACTGAATAAAAATGATTGTTGAGTTATAAACGGTAACGATTTGCTAAATAACAATTAAAAGATGAGCAAACCAAAAGCAGTTTGTGACCTGATATCCAGTATTAACGACCTATCAGAGCCTAATTCGTATAGGTATTAACAGCATATAATGTAAGTACCGGTCACTTTGGAACTCTTTGGGGGAGGTCTATGTCCAGCAGTGGACGTCTTTCGGCTGATATGATGATGAATGTAAGTACAGTCAGCCTCATAAGTTGCTGAACACCTAAGTACCTTGTCGTTTTCACTCGTTTGACAACTTCTTATGGCAGTTTAACATGACGTTTAATGCGATACGGTACAAAGGTGTTAAGCCCCTTGTGAGGCTGACCGTACCTACAGCAACTGGGTAGGGTACTGTACAGCAACAACTCGTGTAAAATATATCAAGCACAAATCAATCAATCAAATCAATCAATCAAAGCAATCAATGAAATCAATCAATCATATCAATTAAATCAATCAAATCAATCAAATCAATCAAATCAATCAAATCAATCAAATCAATCAAATCAATCAAATCAATCAAATCAATCAAATCAATCAAATCAATCAAATCAATCAAATCAATCAAATCAATCAAATCAATCAAATCAATCAAATCAATCAAATCAATCAAATCAATCAAATCAATCAAATCAATCAAATCAATCAAATCAATCAAATCAATCAAATCAATCAATCAAATCAAGCAATCAAATCAATCAATCACGTCAATCAATCTAATCAAATCAATCAATCAAATCATCAAATCAATCAAATCAATCAATCAAATCATTTATTTGCGGTAAAAAACATAGTTAAATGCATGCAAATACAATTTAGTCGATTAAATTAAATTATAATAATACAATGGCAATAGGAAGGATGATACACACACAGTTTAGAAGACAAATTACTTTAACAAAGTAAGTTCTTATATCACTACTAGTAACCTAACATAATCAAACATTAACTACAATTTGGCTCAAAGATATTTGTGATAGCTAATTTTATATTACTTTAAGCTTTGTTAGTTTTTAAGTTAGTATTTAATTTCAATACTATTACTTTTGCGATGCCCTTGCAGGGCTCATGTTTGATACGTCCATATTGTAACGCATACCACCTTTATGTAACAACATGAATGCAAATAAATTACTTGATTACTTGATTACATTAATTAACGCCGATTCAAGTCAATAGAGCTCAGGGCATATAACTTAATGATCGTTATCAATAAAATATAAATTTCAATTACCCGATTTCAAGCGATATATTGTAACAATGTACATGAGCCGCGATCATAGTGTGTAACGTAGGTATGTGAGGTTTGGCCAACGAGCTAGGAAACTTGAAATTGTTTTCGAAGTAATAGTATAGATAGTAATTTTCACCTACCTGCCATTGTTTTTAACAAACTATTGTTACAGTTATGAAATGTATTCATACGACGTTAGACCCGTTACACACGGCGACGTTTTCAACGATACAAACATGATACAGTGTCGATGCGGATGAATATCTATGGCTAGTGTCACGATATAGTCGCGCTTTCTTGAAACGTAAAAAGTCGCCTTGTGTAACTACACATTCTACACAAGGCGACTTTTTAAGGCTAGTTAAGAGCGGTTGCTCTTATTTGCACTATTTCCTATTATAGATATGAATTAAACGACTAAGTAATAACAAACTAAAATAACTTACCTAATGATACTTCTTGTATCCTATATTGGAGGTCATTGTTGTTCTACGCCCGTAGGAATAAGCCTAGAAACACGTGACCTCCGCTCCGGGTGGTGCTAAAAGAACAACAAACTCGGCTGCTGCACTGTTCCTTCTGAACCTCGCAGCGCACACTGGAACTCCATCAGCGACATCGATACGAATATATATAATAATATGTACCAGTGTGTAACCGCCATATGAAAAATAAATAAATATCCTATTTTCAAACCCTTTGAATTCTAGAGTGCAGCAATGGGTATAGTGCATTCAATATAAGATGGCGTGATTCCACTTGAGACCGTCATTAGCAATAACAATAGGCTTAAGTCGCGGCGAGCCAAACACGTGCGGCTGGCGGTGCTTCAAAAGATCTTGATACTTTTCCTGTTACCTTTCCGTTTATTAATTCTTTAATTATTAGTTTATTCATTTTTAATTATTTAATAAAACGTGGTATTTCATTTCCGGCAAAGGCAACAGTAAAACAGCTATTGGAAATAGTAAAACAAAATGAACATCTTTTTAAAAAAATCTACGCAGTGGATAAAATGGCCCAGGAAGCAGGACACGAAGTTTGTAGACTTCCTCCGTATTACTGCATTTTTAATCAAATAGAGTTAATGTGGAGTTATTTGAAAAAAACAATACGAAGAGAAAACGTCACACCGACCATTGGAGATAGCGTCATAACTAAAATTCGTGACATTATTAATACTTCGGATCCGATTCTGTGGAAGAATTCTTGCAATAACTGTAAAAAAATTGAAGAAGGATTTTTAAATGCACTATGTTCCGCCTTTATAATCAATGTCGGAAGTGACTCTGACACTGAAAGTACCGAAGATAATTCAGAAACAGAAGAAATATCATCATAAGATCATAACTGAAAAACCACGTATTTTAATTTCTTCATTTATAAATAAATAATTTGTGTGTAACTTATTATTGTATTTTATTTAACATACCTGAACGTAGCTGTTTTTAAATTATTATTGATAATAAAAGTCTCAAGACTTGTTCGTCTGCACCAAAACAGGTAAAACCGAACCCGCCCTTTTAACATGTTTATGGTTTCTACGAGTGTTTGGTTTATTGCCTATATTGTTTGCGTTCAAGTGGAATCACGCCATCTTATATTGAATGCACTATACTAACAGTAAAAAATACGCATCATACCCAATCCCGCATATATTATATTGTTTGTTATCCTAAGATACGAGTTGTACGTAGGAGTCTTCCGTTCAGTCTACATTATATAACACAAGATATTACTGTAAAACGAATATGCAGATAGTTTTGAGCATATTATTCTGAGTGGCTTCTTCTGCTACTGCTGTTCAGCAACAATCGCGATAAAAATGTCAATTCATATGGCAAACGCTCATTCGACTACTATATACGCAACTACTGGATACAGTCCCCAGAAACAGCCACACACTGCACTCCTAACTGTTGCAACTCCACGGTAATAGCCTTAATAGACCTATGTAGGCTCCGGCAAACAGGACCTAAGCCTAGTGCACACGTGTACGCCAACATAGGCGGTGTAACGTTGCACGGCGACAATAATTTAACGTCACTGGCACTTGCATTGAAACCGCACCACAATTTAAGAGCATGCAATAAGGGAGCCTGCATTGTCTGCTAGTGTCTCGTGTTACCCGCATATGTGTACTACGCTTTATGTCTGACTTAATCTAGTTTCCGAGCCTTAAAGTTCTGTTTGGATTAGAGTGCCAGCTCTCGACTTGGTAGTTCATCAGATTGATAAGACACGTTTGTACAAGTCACTTTAAACTATTACTTTGTCGATTCAAATCAAAAGACGCTGATATCCACTAACTCACTAATGGGTAGAATATTTAGCTTGGTATTATGATAAGCGGCTATAAACCTTCCTACAACACTCCCTTAGGCTAATTTGATATACGTTACTGCTTCATAAAAATAAATTAACATAAAACAAAATTAAATATTTTACTATTCACAGTATAAAGTAAATGGCTAATGAACAAAACAAGAAAGCAATTTCTTTTAGCGCACAAAGATATGTATTTCCAAAGTTTTTCTTGCCAGCGTTCCACTTACGAAGTTAAGCCACAATAAAGTAAAGCGGAGCTTTCCTATAATTCCACAAATTCGACATTAAGTCAAAACCCTCCGTTTTCTATATCGTCCATAATGGCCTTATTTAGACGAAACCTCAGACGAGTCCCAGTAAAGCGAAAAACTTTTGCTCTATCTAAGATAGTCATTAGGTTCCTTCGTAATGCCTGCTCGCGAGCGCTCTCCAATCTTTCTATAATGACGCTCCTACACCAGTGCAGTGCACTGCTCAAGTTATATAATTACAAGTCGTGTTAAGGGTTTATATGCGAAAACCAGCACTTATTTATGGTAATTACGGCGGTTTTAACGCAATGTTTTTCCTGATCAACATTTTTTTTAGAATGATCATTCTCAATCTCTAACCAAAGACGAGGCTACGTATACGTACCTATAGTCGTAGTATATCACAGCAGCTAGCTGCGAGTACAAATCGAATTCAAAAAATGTACCAGTCGTCAATGGATATAGATAGTTACTATAGATATTGACAACCCAAATAAATTACTAAATTATCAAAAACGACTTCGAGCCATACGTCATACCAAAACATTACTAATAAATATATAAATAAAAGTTGATAAATAGGGCTTGTAATATCGGATTGATTTCAATTCAATTTCAATTCAATTGGATTGATTTTCGCGATTGGCCCTCGGAATTGGAGTCTCGGAACTGGTTCCGGAATTGGGATTTACCCTTTTGTAATTTACCAAAACATGTAATTATCGTTTTATAGCCAATAAATATTATCTTCAAATAGGGTTGAGTTCTATTTTATTTAAAAAATAAGTACAGATATAGTAATACTAGCTGCCTGCGCGGCTCCGCGGCGCTTACTGAAAAAATGCAGCCTACATCAATTTCCAAAGGTCCGTTCTATAAATACTGATGAAAAAAATAATGAAATTGAATAAGAAGTTCCAGATATTATACATAATGTACAAACTCTTAAACAATACCTAGAATATAATAACGTGGATGTAGATCACGATATCGTAATCCTAATCATAATTGTTTAAACAACAATTTCAGCATTAAATAACTAAAATCTTTTTGCCTTATAAGACACAATGCAGAAAGCGTTCATACATTCGCGATCAATTTGTGCAGTGTGTGGGCTTGCCCGAACGATCGACGTAAGAGGATTGCCTTTCCATAAGGATATAGCAACGAATTCACTGTAATTTCGTTTTTTTTTCTCACGAGCACAAATCTGAATAGATCTCATGGTAACTTTGGGATTCTGCCGCGGTTTATACCTCACGAGTGTGAGGTGCTTATCCATGATGGTGCAGAAAATTGCTTATTTGAATCCAGTCATCTAGTTCCTGTGAATTGAGCGCCATTTGGGATTACGAGTTTTCGCACTTGTAGGTGAGCGCTGGCCTGTAATGATATGTAATAAATACTGGCGGCCATTTCTCTGTACTTTATGTTTGATATTATTCATTTTATATAGCGATTTATTGGTGTTGATGAATCCTAAGGCAGTTAAGGCCTATAATACTCAATGAGGAATATCTATATATTTACTTATTTGTAATTTCAGATTTTCGAAAATGACTGTGAAACATTCTATGAGTTTAACAATACAAAGGTTAGCAGGGCCGAAATCTCGATCTTGCTAAGTTTCATATGCGGGAAAATGCGTCTTCGCTGTGGTTTCACAAGATTCGAAACAAATCACGGTCTCCCAGGTACAGAATCGAAGAAAATTTATGAAGAGGCCTATCAACAAAACAAAATGATGAAGATTTGTATTTAATTTTATTCTATGAAATGAGCTTGGTACAGTCGCCATCACATACATAGGTACACTCTAGGTGTTAAAAAATATCGGCACATGCACCCTAATGCCTTGAAAATAGAGGTGTGTTCCGATGTTTGTGAGCTGCTTGTTTGCTCCGATGTATGTGATGGTGACTGTACCTACCATTGTGTAAATAACGTTCATTTATTTTAGTACTAACTTAAAATGTTTCGTTAGCAAAATGATTTTTACAATAAAATAATTAATACATATACAAATACGCAAAACTTTTTTCACATCCTTACTTCCTTCTTCCTTTGTATTATCTACAACTACATTTTCATGCTTCTTGAACTAGAATCTAGTTCATGTTATTTTTGTTAAAAGGGTAAATCGCAACCTTAGCGAGTTCGAGCGTCAAAGTAAAACAGCATCGCCACAAGCTATGAAGCTGCACACTAAATAATAAAGTCCCGCTTCAGACTATAACAGCGAACCGTGATCCTTAAAAACTGCAACAACTGCCGTGTAATACCGCTCAGTTTAATAAAACTCGAGTTTCACAAGTTATAGTTGACAGGTAGTTAAGGCCAAGCGGCTACTGTCGTTCACTTTTCAAAGCCTTCTGACTTAGTTCTTCCTGATAATTTCTGTGCCGGAAATTAAACGTTGCGGCGCAAGGGAAACGGGAAACTTTAAATGAAAAGTGTTAACTTTTAGCCTGTACATTCCTTGACGAATTTCTTTATGTCGCGATTATCTTGTAATCTCGCTTTCTACCCTTTTAGAAACTTTTGTCAAAGGAACTTAATAGCGTTGTCGCTTTGAGGACATTAATACCGGCGTAGAAGACTTCATCATTGCCTGCTGGCTAATTTAATTTCGACCGGCATCTACTTCAGCTGCCTTTTTTCCGCTAGCCCTCGCAGTGTTTCATTGTTGAACAAACCACACCTCATCTTATCTGTAGGTACCTCCGTTTTTTTTTTATAAAGTGGTAAAGTTTATGAATGTTTAGTTTTATAAACTTATATAAAACTAAACATTCACCAGTGTTTACATGTGTTTTATTAGTTAATAAGTTAAAATAATATGTACTTATTTCTTAGATCGCAACGGCCGTCTACCACTTTTTTGCTCTCTCAAGGCTGACTAGTAGAGAATACCATATGTCAATAAATTCGCCTTTTGTACAATAAGTTCCTAAGATTAAATAAATAAATAGAATGAACCTTCAGGATGGTCATTGAGTTCATAAATAAAAATATTTACACGTATTAAACATGTAACTCGTTTTACACAAATTGTTGGTAAGATCAAAAGGAACTGCAATATATAAACGGAATATAAACCAAATAGGCATGCCACTATTTTGTAAAGCAAACGCCGCGTTTATACGAGAGTTGAGTAATTGCTACCGTCACAAGTCCGTACAATAAACTTGCCATGGAACACTGCACACAATAAAATCCCGTTTTACGTCTTTGATTGGCTGTGGCTCAGGTTTCCTTATGACCCCAACGCTCATATTATGCTAGGCTTTAACGTCTAGCAACTCGTGCATTTTACACATGCCAGGACCACCCTTTGTGTCGTACGTAGGTTTATTTATAAAGTGTGTTTAATCATGTCTTATTAACTAGCAAATATCACACATGGAAATTATTATTTCCGATTGTTTGCAATTATTTATAAAAAGGTATAGACATATGTGTGGTTGCCTGTGTATAATATGTGTAGGTATTCAACAGCAACGAACGGTGGCACGCCATTTATTTATATATACTTTTGTAGGTGAAAATATAAATGTGTAAAAACGATTCTGAGAATCGTTTGCTTTGTAATCCAAATTATATATTCAAACCGTATGAATTCACAAAGAAGCAATTTCAATTTATATCATTAATGCGCTAGTGAGGCCACTATGATATAATTTCATAGTTATCAGTAAATAATTGTGAAAGAAAAGCAATCACCGTGATCCAAATTATTCATCGAAATTCGTCTCACTGCGAGCCGCCGAAATCATAATAAATGATCTGAAATATTTTAGGATAATTTGGAACCTTCTTTAGTGATTACGTTATTATCGATTTGGCAAGCTTAATTTAGTAATAATTAGAGCCTACCTCACTTAAACCGTGCTGTTCGTTTAATTATTTTTAAATCATGATCTAATTTGTCTTGTCTACTAAGTTTCTTGAGTTCGTATTCATATCTTTTTACCTTGGTTATCTAAGGATTCTGTTCCTATGCAATATACGTCAGTTCCAGGTAACAAATGTTTGCGTCCTCTATACAATAGTATATTTAAGCAACTATCAATGTCATCAACCTTAGCTTATAACACAGACACACAAGTCCCAACACATTAAACAAAGACATGCCTCATCATAATTAACATCACAAAAATCAGATAATTTATTGTCACATAAACTTGCCCCGAATGTGTCAATTTATTTCAATTTTTCATCAGAAACCGTCTGATTACCATCTCAATTCCACTGCGTAACATTTATCGCGCGTATAAAACACGTAAAAAATATTGTACCATAAATTCGGTGGGCATGTACTCCTCCATCGGTTCAATACTGATTCAATATTTGTCGATGAAGCTTGCGTCCTCTTCTAACAAAAGAAGAACGAGCGTGACGGCAAAGACGAAAATGATTTCGAAATTGTATTATTCTGGTTACGTTTTTAACCTTTGGTAGTTGAAAGAGCTTATCTTTATTGGTACTATCTGGTACATACGCTGATTGAATGGTTTGGGTGAGAATTGGTGGGGAATGTTTTGGTCTGACCGTAACCGGATGACATTGCTGGTCTGTGATTAATTGTAGCTACGATTGAAGCCGTCGAACCCCCCACTGGCAGGCGAAATGGAATATTGTGTGGCGGCAGCCGAATACCCGAATAAGGCCTTTCAATAACGGAAACTAATTTATATACTTATTATACGAGTTGCGTCAGATATAACGTCAATTAGTAAAGTAGATGGCGCAACCTAACAATAGTAGAAGTCTGATTTGTAAACGTCATAATGAAAAGAAACTTCGACTACTTTAGCCGTGTAAGATGAAATCGTTCCCGTATCGAAGGGTTATTAAAAAGTACAGCTTATTACCAATTCAAAGGGGCGGCGCCTGCGCATAGAGTAGGCGGGTTTCTAGTTGTCATTTCCGTTGATCAAGATACCGCTTGTAGTGTGAACGCCTGAACGGGTAGATTAATAGTTTATACCAAAATATCGATTCTCAGTTTACAAGGTTACGCCCAAAAATAACGTCCATGGAAATTGGAGGTAAAAGGTTAAAAGTGAAACTACAGTTTTAAAGTAAAACCTTGGCTAATCTGTGAATTATGAAGTTATTCGGTGATAGTTACTTTAAGGTCAAATAGCGGAGTTACTGGATATTTTTACGGCTTAATAATTTCCAGTACGTGGCGGCACTGTCGTTCAACTTACTTACGTGCAGCAAGTATCCGAATGTATCCGTTAAAATTCAGGAAAAAAAAACAAAAAAAAAGTCAAAAAAACTAACTATCACCGATTAGCCAAGTACTATTTAATATCATATTGTAACGAACAGTATAAGAAATAATTAAATGCAGCTCATATTAGTAATTAAAATTGTAATAAAAAGTCATAGCTCCTCAGATTTCCAGTTACGGCTGACATAGCATGTCAACAGCCCAAACAAAAGAACCACAACGATTCGCGCTCTTAAAATGATTATAAAGAGTTAACATCTCTTTACTGCGCGGGATCTTCTGTTCTTATCCAATATAAATATTAAATACCTCCAAAACATCCCGTACCGCTGCCTCATATATTGTTTATGATACAGGTGGGTATAAATTAGTTCAGTTTAACAGAACCCGCTCTTCAGGGGTCCCCACAGAACAGGTTCAATCGGTTAATTTGTTTCATGTTTTTTAACCTTTTTATTGTGCACGGAATGAGTCGTAGAGTCCTTGACTCAACGAGGTGTAACTAAATGCTCGAATTTATAACGAATTTCATTGATCGACCGATGATCGTGATCCGTGATCACCTGCCCGCTATCAACTCAATCTATAATCAAGTAATTGATGCTTTTTATGACCCTAAAACCCATTTTTGGGAATCGCGATGATTTTGATGACCAAAGATCTATTTTATATCGAAATTCGTATTTAAATAGCTAGAAACTGATCATTAATAACACTTTATAGTTGCGTAAGCTGGCCGCTACCTGTATATATTTTCTTCTATTTGGATATTTTCGCCTAGACACTCTTACACTCTACTCTCTAGCATTATATGTTAGTCGAAGTTTTTTTTGGGTCAAATTAAGAAATATTTTCTTGATCAAAACATATCATCATTATAATCAGCCTATATTATGACACTGCTGCTAGTCAAAACATATGTACAGCACATATTATTGATGCACAAAATTGCATTATATTGGTTGGTTTCATCCTTTGGATATCGCTGCTTGCCAATAAATTTAAGTATCGATTTCTCTGTCCAAATATTTCGAACCAAAAACTTATCTCCAATAGAAAATAGTAATAGAAACTTATTTTAATTACCTATAGCCGGTTGCGCATGCGCTGTTAGTCGATTGACCGTGTTTTGTGTTGAGTTATCAAATAATCGACCTTATTGATGTATGGGCTACTGTCCATGATTTATTGTAGCTTCCGTGTAGAACATCATTCCTCTGCGATGATTTTCAATCACATCCGACGCTTCGTTAGCGTGGTATCTTAGATCATCGCCGCAGAGTTAGGAAACGATGATTTTGAGTGGGCATTTTGAGCTCAGGTAGGTACTTAACACTTAGGTATGCACAATGAGCTAAGTTCGATTATACAAGCAATTACATAAAAGTGTAAACAATAGCCAAGCTTTACGAAATAAGTATTTACCCTGGTTATATATTTTTTTAAATATCAGTAAAGTTCGTATTTTATGATGCAGGAAAGTACGAGTATAATTATATTGCAATACTTATTTTTCTCTTGACATTGTGTACCTACATAACTAAGAAACAACACGAACATGCATAGAATGCTAAAATCATTTCACACTTTTGGTTTTGCAGTTGGAAAAAAAAGTTTTTAGTCAACAAAATCTAAAAAAGTCAGGTGTCTTGTCCATTGTCATCAGATTTCCTGGTAAGATCAACAAGTAGTAATGCCACGGGACACATGTAAATAAATTGTTAGCCCATTCCCGTTGCGGGCGAGTCGATCTATCAGTAATTCACGATACATTATCAATCACCACTCTATGATTGATGGAATATGTATTTGTTCGGTAGCCAGATATAGCTTGTTTTTTACTTAATTAAGACTTCTACATAAGTCGAGAGCGTATATAAACATGCTTGTAGAGTTAGTATACATATTTATGTCGGTTAGAGATTTTTGATTTTATCTGTTTATCTATCGAAGCAGGTTTTAAGATCGCGGTAGAGAATGTCGTCCAATCTGTTCAGTTTATATTTGATAATAACAAACTCGGAGTACAAGTATGCGATGTTATCACGTTTCCGAATAAAATAAATAAAAGTTATAATTTGTTCGGACAATTTAACTACTACATTTTATAAGCGGCCAGTCGCCTGCGGCAGTGGTTCCACATCCTCATGTATATGAGCTTTATTTTAAATGGCGATTTTCTTTTAACGTGTCGTTTTGACGCTTTATATTAACGTGCACGTCAAAGAAGGCGGAAATAAATATAAAATGGGAGCCAACATTTATTCGGATTCCGATGTGAATGCTTCGTTTTTCTTCCAAACTGTCCACGTTTAATTAAAAAGTGCTGTTCAATTTAATTTCCGTGATGATGACTATAGGTATAGGTAAGTACTCTTTGAAATGTTAGTTTTTGTATAATTTTATTTAATACTATTGTAAAAGACTAGTGTATCTACAAATTTAAAAGATAAAATCAGGAAAAGAATGCTGTTGACAACTGGAAATACAAAAAAATCTACCTATCATTTTTTGTAACTTATGATTATAACTGTAGATTGAAACGAAGGAACCCTAATAATATCACAAAACCAAAAAAAACCTTAGTACAGAACATAGGCACGGATCAGTTATCACATTCGTATTAACTTTTTTGTCTCATTTTAATGACACGACGGTTTTCCTTTCGGTCTTCGACGCGAATGACAAGCACTCGTCACGGCGTCGCTCTGTCCGTCTTCTTGGGCTGGACAAAAGAGTCAAATCGAATCGAAATGTCAGCCATTGTGAAGCTACTAAGGCGCAGAACACACGAGGCGTATCGGCACCGCGCAGCGTGCCGTTACGTGGACCGCGTGAACGCGCGTAGGGGCGGACGCGCGTACGCGAGGTGCTGCTCGGTAGCTTTGGGAAGATTTCCCTACACGTTACCGATCAAAACTTGAAGAGTACCACCTTCCGCGCATTAGTGCGGCACGCAACTCGCTGAGGAGCGGCGACGCCCGCACTTATTCGCCGCGAATAGACGCGTAGGAGCGGTGTCGCGTGAAGAGGGATTCGAAACTCGAGAACGCGCAACGCCGCGTTGCGTGATGTTGAAACACCTCGTGTGTTCTGCGCCTATATTTATATTTGAATTCTCGTGTAACATTCCAATAAGTGTCTCTTTGGCTATCCATTTTGAGAAAATACCGTTTAGTGAGGTGACTTGATTGACGAACCGATTTGTCTATTTTTAACCACCGACGATAAAGAGAGGGGTTATAAGTTTAACGTTTGAGTAGGTATCTGTGAGTATTTCTGAGGCACACAGGTAAATCTCAAACGGACCTATATTTGGGTCAATCAACTTTTTCTTGTTGTTATTCTGTCCCGGTAAGCCAAGAGACAACAGTAACAGACTTTCTTAGAAATAATACTATAAACTGGACTCCTATCATGCTAAGGAGATGCGCCACCATGGAATGGGTTTACCAATATGACAAAAACACGTGTTTAGTGGATTTAAACCCTGTAAAATAATAGTTTTAAAGGGTGACCCAGGAGACGTAACCATAGCAACGAGCAACAAGAAATAGTTGATTGACCCATTTAACCTATTTTTGTGCGATTGTTTTCAACGAAAGTGTTGTCTGTTATATATATTGCTCATAACGTATTTTTTTCTGATAATATCCTATTAATTCAAGCTATGGTAATATTACATATATTTTGCTTGCAAAATGTATGTATTTGATCATTTATCAATATTTGATGGGTTGTTACTTGTTGTATAAACACAACAACCCAGTTATATAATAATTTAATGGATATTACAAGACTTGTCTACCTACTTGCATTATTATTCTTGTACTGCTAAATTGGAACGAGAATTATATATGAATGAAATCTACTTTGATTTTAATTTATTTATTTTACATAATGCAATGTTTTTATTATATTTTAAAGTACCGAAATTTTATATTACACTTGTGATAAACCATAAATGTTTAGCTAGGAATGTGTCTACGGCGTACTATAAAATAATAACATCAAGATGGATTTTTGGGATACATTTTATTTTGTTAAAAATATAAAGAATCCTATAACATCTGTATTTTCGATAGTACAAATACAGGTGAAGAAGACATGACACCCCTAGATTTATAAGTGCATACTTACACACTTATCACAATGTATGTATTACGCCTTCAGGTGCGCTCTAAGATTGCATTTTTCACCAAGTCGCTTATCGTAGAGCACAGCTGCAGCAATAACGTGCTTGTGTTGTTTTCAAACCTGAAGTTATGGTAATATAGTGTTTACTACAAGCTCAACGCTGAGTTTCAAGTAGTCAAACACGCTCATAATATAAACTTGCTTATAACTTAAACTATCAGCAAACAATATATGAAGCAACTGAACTGTTCTACAGCCATTGACTTAATATATGTACTACCTATAGACTGGCCACCAAGATGATTTTTCTTGACATCGTCCATTAGTCCGCCACCTTGGAGTGAACTCCAAACTACAAAATAAATGAAATACTAAATATGCAAAGACCAGAGAGAATAGTTTACCATGCGCAAACTTCTAGTGCGGATTCTTATTCTAGATCAGATCTTATCTTAAGACCCATCGGTCCAACAAAGCCACAATAGTCACGTGACACACACAATACTTTACTCTATTGCTAAAGTAGTCTATTGGTCAACATTGCTAAGTAGCGTTTTTTTATGTGGACATGAACCCGCTTTTTGATTGAAAAAGTGTTGATGTTTAGGTACTACGTTTATTTTACAGTATCTATAAATTAGCGGTTGACACTTTATAATAAAAGATAATCGCTTTGTTTACCAACAATGAAAGACATTCGCTTTGTTTACTAGCCACAAAGACTAGTGAATTCGGTCTAGAAAAAGAATCCGCCCCATACGTGAGGATATCTGAAGGGTCCACGGAAAGGACATGTCTAGGCACTTTAGTGACATTTTCAGTTATCGCGTTTTTAAAGTTAGGAATGATGTAGATAATCATCAAATATATTTATGCACTTGTGTATAAATCAATTGTATGTTAAAATTACTTATCTTTAGATAAATAAATAGAATATTAGTTAAAAGTGACGGATTGTTATTATTAATACCAAAAAACCGAACCAAACCCCTATTGAACTCGGAAGAAACATGCATGCGTTGTCACTTAACTACAGGAAATAAACATGCAAAGTCAAAAGCATAATAGTATTATTTTTTTGGAATCTGATAACTTTGAATATCAATTAGGTATATTTTGATTACATATTTCGTGCTTCTAAATATCATGGAGTCGCTATTGTATTTTTTAATAATATTATTTATTTAAATGTAAGTCATGTATGTAATCTATAGGAAGGTAATAGCGATTTAAGTATTATAACGATGTCCAATAATTAATAAATAGACCCTTTGGAGTGATTTAAGACTAATGTATTGTTTTGTTTTGTGTGACACAACATGTTTTTTCCATGTACCTAATATACAACGCACGTTATTTCCGTGTATAGTAATATTTAAAGTAAAAAAAAAGTCATGTTAATATAAAAATACAGTTGTAACAGAAGATGTAAGTACATTTTGGCATTAAAATCTCATTTTCAAAAAAAAGTGACTAGACATGTTTTTTCCGTGGACCCTTCATCTGCTCTATACCTACTATATGAATCAATGTCTACAGCTTAGTTTTTAATCGCTCTAGTCACGGGAGGAAATATCAGGACGAGTAAATCAACACTGGAGCCGGAACAAAGCTCGCAGTTCAAACCAATGTCTATCCCCTGTCCTAGACAAAGGAACAAAAAGTTTAATACCTCCTGGACTTTATTTGCGGACGCCAGAGTTCTCTAATTACGGACAAGTAGCGTCAGCAAACACGGGTCTAATATAAGCGGTGTATGTGGTCGCAACTCACAGATATCCACCGGGGTCTGACCACGGGAAGTTACTCAAAACTACCTCTACCTAACCCAAGTGAACATCGATGTTGTTGCTTGGGTGCGATTTCTCAAATCACGTGGTAGGGTAAATGTAGCTAGGAACTGGTTGAGTTCGCAGTTACTGCGGCAGTAAATTAAAGTTTGTTTCCATATGAGTTTGATATCCAATTTAGCCTTTGATTATTATAGAAATGGTGGGTGTAGTGGCGTTGCGTAAGCGAAACGTTTTGATACGTAAGCTTTGCATAATATTAAATTTAACTTTTAGGCGCATTTTTATTGGGATTTTTGATATTTTTGATAGTATTTTACATAACTGATCTTCTTTACTAATGCATTGAAGGATTTAATATTCATGATTGTCTGTTAAACATCACCAATTAGGGTGAGTATCTAATCTACCTGAGCTGTGCGAGGTATATAGGAGCGGTGTGCGAGGAAATGAACCACCATCGCTGGTGGAAATCTACCCTTAGGTTTTGACAACGTCTTCGAGCGTCGGTGGCAACGGCAGCGGTGCGCCAGTGGGAGCGAGAGGTCGTGCTCTGATCTCTCACTCCTACGTGTGAGACACCGCTGCGGCCGCCACTGTAAGCCGTGCCGGGCCGTTAAATGTGTAGAAATTGGAATTATGATCAGGATCGCATAGACACGGCAGCATAAAGGATATTATGGATACCCTGGTCTCACAGCTCCCGGCAAGGCCAGACATTTCCAAACTACATGCACAATACCATGTCCGAGCTATGTTCTCGAGGTTAATATTAAGTTTCTTCAGTTAACTAACACGCCATTTTGATTACTTTGGCGAAGTTTCTGCGACGCGCATGGTCCGTTGAGGTTCTGCGTACAGCTATGTAGTATTATATTATTCTGTGGTACAGCGAAATTAGTTTATGGACTGGACTGCTGGTGCTTTGGTACAAATGTTCACAAGTATTAATACAGGGACAAACCTCGGGGTCCATTCCACTACTTGTATTGGATTCGATCGAGTTTGTTGCATGCAATCTTTCTGACAAGGCGAATGTAAAAACTGAACAACTTCATTCCAATTTGTCATATACAGTCGTTGTAGGATAGGACCTCATTTACACAAATTTATTATTCAAGCTAAAACAGCACATTCTAGTTTTACTATTAAGTAGTAGACATACCTATATACTCAGTCAGTAGGTATTTAGATACGCATAACAGAGCGTTATCAGCTCGTCGGAGTCCAAAGAAAACTATTGTCACTAAATATTGAGCGGGAAAATAAAATAAACTATACCTATACACTCAGTCAGTAGGTATTTAGATATGCATAACAGAGCGTTATCAGCTCGTCGGAGTCCAAAGAAAACTATTGTCACTAAATATTAAGCGGGAAAATAAAATAAACTATACCTATACACTCAGTCAGTAGGTATTTAGATATGCATAACAGAGCGTTATCAGCTCGTCGGAGTCCAAAGAAAACTATTGTCACTAAATATTAAGCGGGAAAATAAAATAAACTAGCCTTTGTTACTAATAAGTCCAATTATACAACAAACATACCTAGAATAACAACTATGTAATAATTTTACTTCTTGTTTGTGATTTTACGCTTAAAGCAACTTAAAACTACAATCAGTACTAAACACTAACTCGAAATGCGTTAATAACTATAAGTTAAATAAATGGTATATGTGTGTGTGTATATTTGAAATGTGTTATTCACTTCACTTTAATAATGTCTTTTAACTTATAAGATGTCTCCAATCTCAGTTTGCCTCTTGGAAAAGGCCTCCTCCAACTCTCTTCACTGAGCTCTGTTCATAGTGACTCTTCTCCAAAAAGGTCCCGCTGTTTTTTATTTCGTCTTCCCATCTACAATATATTTGTGACTAGTTTACTCCCACCTATCATCTTTAGAGCGCATGATGTGGCTAGTTCAATTCCATTTTGACTGTTCTGTTCTTTCTAAAATATCTGTGAATTTTGTTTTTCCGTTATGTCTAAAATTCTAACTCGCTCACAAATTGAGTGGTAACTGGCTCACAAAATGATAGTGAAGAATGATATTTAAAAAATGAACTAACGAAAATGGGGTGGATACCACAACCGGAAAATGGCTATTGGAGGATGATGAACAAACAAAAATGATGATATTTAATATAAATAGATGCAAACAAAACAAAGAAACAACCAATTCCAACACTACAGTTGCGTGATCCCTTTTCCGTAAGTATAATTGCAATGTTGACTTGTAACCACTTTCGGTTAATCCTCTTACGAACCTTGTCGAAAAGTCTTTTGTAATTTTGTAATGGTAATTCAATCTTTGCCTGCCTTAACAGTATCTTATCTAAAGGGATAATCTGTTACGAAAGATTGGTTCCGTCTGTATTATCTGTTTGCCTTTTGTAATTTTAATGAGGAAGTATTTGTTCAGGAACACCGAACCATGCAGATTACCGGTAAATTTGGCACGATGTTCTGGGGTACCTATAATAACCTAAAGCGGGTAAAATGTGGTAAAGATGTCAGTTTCTCTATGCTATATTGAATTTGGTTATTTGAAATAGTACTACGAGCAAACTTTAAACAAACTAAACTTTTAAACTTAAATATTTTTTATTAAACTACTACTTTTGATATAATGTAACGTATTAATTACTTACAATGATGTAACGCGTAATAGTAGGTACATTACTTACCTAGGGCGGTTAAACAAAGAATGTCTCAGATCGCAGGTATTTGACGCCCGAGCCGAAGGCAAGGGCGATAAATATGCGCTCTGAGGCTTTCTTTATTACCGCCCGTGGTGAGTACAACATTTTACGTCTCTATCTGGCCAGAAAGTGGGGTTTTCCGCACGCATAGCGTGCGGTAATTCCTACTTTATGGCCAGGTATGACGTAAAATATATATGATACTCAATTTGAATAACTAAGCATTTCATGGAGTACATTAAAGGCTCTAAATGCCAAATTCTAGCTAAATTAAGTTTTCTCCCTCTATGTGAATTAAGGGAAAAAACTCAAACTTCCTTTTCTATGTGAATCGTCAATGTGAAGCACTCAATAAAAAAATCAAGAACAATATAATATAAAAAGTGAGCAATCACTTAGATAATTTCTTACGACGATTGTTTTACGAGCTGTCCAGTTTAAATCTATTATTTTATTCAAAGCTACTTTTAACGCTTAAATAAAAAGGCTTCGTTTATTTTTTTCTGCGAACAAGGCACGATAAATCGTTAAGTGAGTGAGAGAAATTCGATATATCGCGTTAAACAGGACCTGAATCCCGCTGTGAGTAGTATAATTTGCCTGTACAGAGGCGGCCATCCCGAGTTTCTTTTACCATTCTCATGCGTTGCTGTTTCATATTCTCAAAAACGAACTATATTTGGTAGAAAATAAAGTAGTTTATAACTTAAAACTATCTGGTTACATACGAGATCGTGAGAGTAAGCCGCACTGGAACCATGCGGCGCGGGTTAGGGCTAGTGCGCACTAAATGAAATTCCATAGTCACCTTGCCGAAGGTATATTTAAATGAAAAATACCTTTGAAGTTTACTCGCCTGATAATTGGAAGTAAATGGCCTTTTGTTTTCCCAGACTAAAGATATTTGCATTGAGTTTTTGTGCTAGGTGTATTAATTTCGCTTGCCCGCATTGAAAACAAACACAAACAGAATAAACTTAAACATTAAACCACCACGATGTTACTATTAAAACTACTTTTTACCCGATCGATCACTTGCAGTTTAGGTGATTTAACAACAACACATATATTACAATTACCAATTTTGAGCCGATCCGATATTCATCCAATGTAGCCTTATATATAATAGTTTGTTCCAGTTAAAATGACGAAAACGCACGTAACTTTTAACTTCTATTGTTGCTAAATATGAAAGGAAAAGACAACAAAGAGACGTCATAAAACTGACCGAAGTGTGGCACGTGTACTGGAATTGCTTCTACAGACACAACATGACCGCACAAATGAAATTTCAATGTTCTTCTTCCGTTTAAGACAATGAGAGCTATCATAAAAAGTTGAATTTCTCCCATGTTCGCTTCAAAACGTAATATCCGAAGCTCCAAATAGATTATACATATGGGTGAATCAACTTTTTTGTGTCGCTAGCATAAAATAGTTAGTAGTTACCATGGTTACCCAGGAGACGTAACCATGGTAACTACTAACTATTTTATGGGTTTAAATTCCCCAGATGTGGGGTTTTCTTGTCATATTCAACCCCTTATGGATGGACCATCATCTAAGTATGTTACAAGACATAAGTGCAGCATTTTACAGAGATTACCCATTTCAGTAGGTCAATCACGTAACGCATTGTACGCGCGTCTGACAGTAAAATCACAATCTAACTGTCATTTTTCCATATAAAATTGACATTTAGACCTTACAGACGCGCGTAAGAAAAGTTACGTGATCGACCCACAGATCTCTGTCTCTCAAAATCAGAACGACAGAGAGACATATAACGAAAGCGATATCCTGGGGATATACTCTTCTGTCAATTAAGACGGCCTTTGTTTATTTCAATCTATGTGTTGGCGATTGTATTTTTTTACAGTATCGTTGAATTATTATCTACACCTAATTATACTTTAGGCTGGGTTGTTTTAAAGCGTCGGTAATCGTAGGTTACAGTTCTCTATGAGATGACAGTTCATCATCGTGATCATCATCATATCAGCCGAAATACGTCCACTGCTGTACATAGGGCTCCCCCAAAGAGTGCCACAATGACCGGTCCTGCGCCACCCGCATCCAGCAGACCTTTACCAGGTCATGAGTCTACCTTGTGGGGGGCCTACCCACGCTGCACCTTCCGGTACTCGAGAACTGTTCCACCCAAACGGCCATCGGTTCTACGTACGTGCATTCGGATATCGGTTACCGTAGTTCTGCTGCGGATAGCCTCATTTCTGATGCGATCGCGCAGAGAAACCCCCAGCATAGCCCTCTCCATTGCCCTTTGGGTGACTTTGAGCTTTCTTATAAGGCCCATAGTAAGTGACCACGTTTCCGTGCCATACGTCATCACTGGCAACACACACTGGTCAAAGACTCAAGAAGATGACATATTTAACACTTTCACAATCAGGAACCCGCCTAGCGGGCGCCTACGCCATAGTCCCTTCCCGCTACATACGAGAAAAACCACGGAGCGGCTACGAGCGTAGCGCGTAGCGATTCTTGGCAGTGAATGTATACCGGACGGTAAAGACGTGTTGTCGATGCATCTCGCTATTAGTAAACTTAAATCAAAAACTAGTTCACCAGTGTACCGTATGCCTAAGGCCCGTCGCCGGCGCGTTGAAAGGTACGTGCGGCTATTAGTAACGACTTAGATCGAAAGCTAAATAATTGCCTCCAACCCGTTCGAGGGATGCTCCTTTGCTTCTTGGCATTCACGGATCAAGTACAGTCAACCACATTTGTACAAACAAGTGAAAAATATTTATATTCACCTTTACGTTAATGATAATAGAGGCATATAATAGAAGAAAAGAAAGCAAGTACTTAAAGACAAAAAGCCAGTACTTATAGAAAAAAAATATTTCGTTAAGATATTTATGTTTTCGACATTAAAAGACAGCTTAAATACACACGCTAATGTAATACGAGTGATAATAATTTACTCATTATGATTTCATAGGCACGTACGGTGATATCGTTTTTAGCAGAATATTAAAATTTTCACCACTATAATTTATTTGTAGGTACTACCTATAGTAACGAAGCCTCGACGTGTTCAATTATTTTCTAGGTATAACAAGTTCTCCAAGTACCTACCTAAATATACATCAAATACGAATAAAAAATATATTAGATTTTTATAATATTCAAGAGTAAAGGATTGAAAAACGCATCAAACTCACAAAAGGACTTGTTAACCACTGTACGACAAAGTTCCCACCCACCGTTGACATTTTAGAAAAAGGCACAAAAAAATTCAAGAACAGCCTCATAATTGGCACAAAAGATGGCACAATGCAAAAAAAGACGTTCGGACAGAGCATTATCTTTTTAAAGATTAATATTTTTATTCGTAATTTTTTCTTAGCAGCTCTGCTCTGAGCCGCTTATTTTTTATCCGTTTCGTATTTTCGTTGGAAATTTGTTCAGATAAACTATTAGAGACTTCATTCCCAAAAAGATATTTTATTCTGAATGAAACTTGACGTAAATACAACTGCTACCATACATTTTAAATAATTTTAATTCCATTGATGTATGATTGTTAAAATAAATATGTTTTCGTTTTTTTCCCGCATCTTTTCTTCTACAAATTTAGGTCTGGTAACAAAAAGGTCCGCCAGCGTTACGTTACCAGCCCACACTCTAAGTATTACGTAGGCACTAGGCACCTAATAATTTTAGTGAAGAATTTAAGCCATTTTTTTCTTAATTATCTTAAAGAAGGTAGTTATAGTACACTAGCTTTTGCCCGCGACTTCGTCCGCGTAGAACTCGTTTATATCGTAGCTCGATACAAACTTTCACCCTCCATTTCCCTTTTAGGGGTAGATTTCCGATATAAAAACTATCATATGTCCTTCTCCGTAACTCAAACTATCTTTATCATTATCATCATCATCATATCAGCCGAAAGACGTCCACTGTTGGACATAGGCCTCCCCCAAAGAGTTCCAAAGTGACCAATCCTGCGCCACCCGCATCCAGCGAACTCCCGCGACCTTTACCAGGTCATCAGTCCACCTTGCCTACCAACGCCGCGCCTACTAACTACCTCTATACCAAATTTTATCTAAATGGGTTGTAGCTCCATACAAATATTCACCCCCCATTTCACCCCCTTAGGAGATGATTTCCGAGATAACAACTATCCAAATTTCATCTAAATGGGTCATTCACATCCAAATTGTCACCCGTTAGGGAAGGATTTTCGTGATAAAACTATCCTATGTCCTTTTCCAGGACTCCCAACTATCGCTAAACCGTAAATGGGTTCCATGCAAATTTTCACGCCCATTTTACCCCTTTAGGGGATGATCTCCGGAATAAAACTATTATAATATGTCCTTTCCCAGAACTCAAACTATCTCTTAACCAGATTTCAACTAAATGAGTTCCATCCAAATCTCACCCCTCATCTCATTCTCTCAGGCGATGATTTTCGTTACAAAAACTACGCGATTTCCTTTCCCGGAACTCCAACTATCTCTGTACCGAATTGCATCTAAATGGGTTCTGTTCTAAATTTCACCCCTCATTTTACCCCCTCAGGAGATGATTTATCAGGATAAAAACTATGCATTGTCCTTGTCCAGAACCCCAACTATCTCTAAACCAGATTTCATCCAAATAGGGTACATCCAAATTTTCACCCCCTATTTTATGCCCTTGGGGGATTTTTATCGGGACAAAAGCTATCAGTTGTTCTAGTCCGCAACTCAAACTCTCTCAAAATCTCTATAGGTACCAAATTTCACCCTTATGGGTTCCATCAAAATTTAAACCCCTATTTCACCCCCTTAGGGGATGATTTCCGGTATAAAAACTACCCTATGTCCTTTCCCAGGACTCAAACCATCTTTATACCAAATTCCATCATTTCCGAGACAAAATTTATCATATGTCTTTTCCCAGCACTCATTATCCCCTTAGGGGATTATTTTCGGGATAAAAGCTATCCGTTGTCCGTCTCAGCGACTCAAACTATCTCTATACCAAATTTTATCTAAATGGGCTGCATTTTCACCAAATTTTCACCCCCATTTCACCCCCTTAGCGGATGATTTCCGGAATAAAAACTGTCTTGGGTCCCTTTCCAGGACTCAGACTATCTTTCACCAAAATTTTATCAAAATGGGTAACAAACACATTTCCACCCCCAATAACAACCCCTTAGGGGACGATTTTCGGGATAAAACTATCCTATAAAAATAAAAAAATAAAAAAAGCATTATATTAAAAAGTATTACAATAAACTTAAATAACTATGTTAGTACCTAAACTTAAGTGCTGAGAGGTCCAGTGCCTGATTAGAGCTCTGTCCCATCTCTCTGCCACGACAGCCAGGAGACCGTGGCGGCTGGTGCGCACTCTGCGGAGCGTCGCGGCGCAGCGCTTACGCAGCGTGGAGTGGAATCCATCCACATGCGCGTCGGCGAACATGCCCGACGCGCTACAGTATCGCGGCAGCCGCAACAATACCTTGAAGGCGTCGTTATATTGTACACGCATGGCATTAATAGCACGCTGCGTGTACCTCGTCCACAGGCTACAGGCGTACAGCGAAGTACAGTACGCTCGAAAGAGTGTTACTTTAACTTGCGCTGTACACCTGCTGAACCTCCGGGCTATCATGTTGGCCCTGACGGCCAATGCCCTACGCACGTCTTTCTTTCTCAATCTTTATGTCAGTCGGGAGCAAGTTGTATAGGGTGGGCCCCATGATGCTGAGTGACCGTCGTGACTTAGCCAGCCGGCGTCTCGGAACGATCAGCAGAGGTCGCCTACGGGACGAACTCAGTTTGTAGTCATGCATGTTGTTTCTTACGTACATACAGGCAGTCAGTACATACATGCATCAGCAGTACAATGTCATCAGCATAGCTTATGTTATTAAAACAAACCCTGTCTATGTGACAACCAACATGCATACTGCTAAGCCCACCAATAAGGGCACCCATGTACAGATTGAAGAGCTTGGGGGAGGTAAGCCCCCCCTGCCTGACCCCGCACTCCAAGCCCTATTCGTCCGACAGCTCGTTACCCCAACGAACACTATTTCGCTAATATGCGTGTGAGTTCCTTAGAAAGTTGTCATTCCCCAGGACTCCAACTATCGCTATACCGTAAATGGGTTCCATCCAAATTTCCATCCACCATTTCACCCCTTTAGGGGATAATTTCTTCCTTTCATTTGTTCCGGAAAAAAAAAATCTATGTGCTTTCCTAGGACTATACCTCTCTCTTCACCAAATTTCATCTTAATGGGTTCTATCCAAATTTTTGTTTTCTCATTTCACCCCTTCAGGAGATGATTTTTCAGGATAAAACTATGCATTGTCCTTCCCTGTGACTCCTTCTATCTCTTTACCAAATTTTAACTAAATGGGATTTATCCACATTTTCACCCCTATTTTATCCCCTTATGGGATGATTTTCGGGATTCAAAGTATCCGTTGTCATTCTCCGGTACTCAAAATATCTCTATACCAAATTTGATCCAAACGGAGTCCATCCAAAATTTCATCCCCCATTACACCCCCTTAGGGGCAGATTTCCGGGATAAAAACTATCCAATGTCCTTTCCCAGAACTTAAACTACCTCTAAACCAAATTTCATCTGAATAGGTTCTATCCAAATTCTCACCCCTCATTTCACCCCCTCAGGAGATGATTTTTCAGGATAAAGACTATGCATTGTCCTTCCCTGGGACTCCTTCTATATCTTTACCAAATTTTAACTAAATGGGATTTATCTACATTTTTACCCCTATTTCACCCCCTTAGGGGATGATTTTCGGGATTCAAAGTATCCGTTGTCATTCTCCGGGGCTCAAACTATCTCTATACCAAATTTAATCTGAACGGAGTCCATCCAAAATTTCATCCCTCATTACACCCCCTTAGGGGAAGATTTCCGTGATAAAAACTATTTAAATGTCCTTTCACAGAACTTAAACTACTTCTAAACCATATTTTATCAAAATAAGTTACATCTAAATTTTCACCCCCCCGTTTTACCCCCTAAGAGGAAGATTTCCGGGATAAAACCTATTCTTTGACCTTCCCCGGGACTCAAACTATTAATATACCCAATTTCATCCAAATCGGTGCAGCGGTTTAAGTAGCTCTATACAAACTTCCAACCCCCATTTCATCCCCTTAGGGGTTTATTTCCGAGATAAAAATAACCCTATGTCCTTTCCCGGGACTCAAACTATCTCTATACCAAATTTCATCTAAATCGGTTCAGCCGCACAGTGTTCAAAATGACTCAAAAAATTTCCCTATGCTGTTTATCGCATAAATCGATCAAGGAATGCATTTTAAACGCAAGACTAAAACACCCACAAGTCTATTTCAAATACTTTTTTTTATAAAAAATATTTAAGATTTCGTGACCATGACTTAAAAAAATGATAAAATAAATTATGTAAGCGTATCTGATCAAGATTTTTATTTGTGATCAGTACAGTTGGATAAAGGACTTTTTGGCGCATATTTTATAATTCTTATTTTTGGAATTTCACTTCTGGTTACCAAACAATTAATGTTTTTTCAGATTTTGGTTTTTATTTTTTTACTCCAAAAAAACTCAAAAGTGCGACTTGTGACCAGCACCAAAAGATTGCTATTAACTAGGTCTATCACTGATAAAAAATTCAAGTTCCACTATTGCGGCGTTTCGGAGTTATCGAATTTCAAAATATAGTGGTAGGGTTGTCATTCAAATTGACCTTTCATTTCTTAGTTAGAATTGATCCAGTTTCACTGGTTTGTTCTGATTTGATTTGAATTCAACCATTCTAAAGAATGTTCTAGACTCCTGGTGAGCTTACGCATTCAAATGTGGTGTCATAAATAGCCGCACGATTCGGGAACTGAGTTTTACTTAGCAAGTGGTTTTTTTTGAATTTTCAAATCCAATTTTTACAAAAAGTAACTAGAATACATATGTTGAAAACCTTATACAAACTATTTTTAGAGGTAAAGTTGGTCATGGAAATAGTGGATTTCGGAATGATAATTACGTAAAGATCACGTGATTTCGGGACTAGGTTTACTATAAATTACTTAACTCAGATAGGCAACACCATTGCCGTAAAATGAACAGGAGAAAAACTATGATAGACCTTTTTCACCGTGCACTAGAATCATCGCATCCGTTCGTGTCTATGAAACATTACAGATAAAGCCAAAAATCGACCAGAGGGCCGATTTTTGACTAGACTAGGGCGGTAAAACAAATAATTTCTCAGATTGCAGGTATTCGACGCCCGAGCCGAAGGCAAGGGCGATAAATATGGGACCTGAGGCTTTCTTTATTAGCGCCCGTGGTGATTTCACAATTTTACGTCTCTCCCTGGCCAGGAAGTGGATGGGAACGTCGTAAAAAATATAATGTAACAGTCATCCGAATGTATGTTTGAGTATACTTAACTACGTTATACATATTATATAATAATGACTTAATGATAATAATTTATAAAATTGGAATTTAAATTGAAAGAAAGAAAGAAAACATTTATTCGTGGACAAAACAATGGAATTGTATGCTACAAAATGCTTCCCGATTAATTTTACCGAAGATTTCTCTATGCCACTTTTGTTCTGCGATCCAAAAAGCAGACTTTTTTTAAATGATGAACAAAGCTATAGTGATAATGTTTGCTACCTGAGCTTTGGCCTTATAGGCACCGCTTGTGAAATATTACCGCCCAACCCCTGTCACACACATCCACCTTATAAACGGATGAAAAAACATATAACGAGGGAGACGGCTCATGCTAATATCGATGAATAGGAAAAGGATAGTAAGTTTGCACGGCATAAGAAATAACCATCCTTAATTGCTTTGATTAGATTTCAAAGAGATTAATATACAGATTCACGCGTTTTGTCAAGGTTCATATTTTCTGATTTTATTCGGTGTGACTGTTATAAAATATGGTATGGATCCCTTCGTTGAATGGAATGTTTACCCTTCTTAGGTTTTGGTCATTGTGTGTTGTGCATTATATTATTTCATTGCTGGCTTAGCTGTCAACATAATACTGATAAAAAAGTTAAGAAGGAAAGGAAATATTTCGCGTCGCTTCCATGCGGAAGTTTACTTTGGTACTTTTTATCGAGTTTCATATTTATAACGAACTTTGGGTGAAATAAAACCTAAATTTATGGAGGTTGATTTTCTGGATCGCTAATGGAGGGGCATATCTATTGATTTGAGTCAGATGGCTTCTAACGATTAAACGCTTCGAAATGTGCAGACTTCTTTTTGATTAAGATACTTCCTGAGACGATAAATGTGTCGCGTTTTTATGTGAAGTTCACTATTATTAATAAAGGCTAGAATGCTGAGGCTAATAAACTATGCGCGGAGATAATAACAATATTTTGTGATTAGCTTAATGACAAGCTGGTGTAATGATGAAGCCCGAAGGTGGCAAGACATGTTCTGTAACTGTTTATATTCCTTATAGAATTGTTTTAATTTTATTACCTTTACCATCTATAAAAAACTACAGGCAGCAGTAAAAAATATTTCAAAACAATTGTTTGTCTGACATTCAGTAAGAAGAACTTATAAAAATATCACAATAATTGTTTATAGTTTAATATTCTGTTGCAACATAATAACTAACCTTTTTTGGTAACAGCTTCTCCGGTCGCTGATATGCCTCCCTCTGGTAACTTTCATAGTTTTTCACACTCTTTTCTTTATCTTATCCCGCACGTTACACTTTGGATAAGCTGAATTTACTATTCGTAGTTTCTCTTGATTTCAACCTTAATTCAAGCTAAAAATGAATTGCGGTAATTTACCGATATCCCGTTACAATAAATTAATTGGTAACAGTCTATTAATGTCGAGAGAAATAAAGATACCGACTCATCAATTAATCTAAAACCACTACTTAATTTAAGCGCTGAGTAAGAACGGTTTCTCGGGAGCCGAGTACTTAAAATGATTCCTATAGGAACATTGAAAATCCAATAAGATGGTCTTCTTTATGCAATGCGTTGAATATCTTTTGCATGACCAAGTTGTAGAACATTCTCAACATTAGGAAGTATTATTCTCAGAAGGTATGGGAAAGTATGTATGTAAGATTGTAAATAATTGCCTTTCTTTTCAGCAATGATTTTCTTATAATGTTGTAGATACATCTGAATGAACATAAGGCTTTTAATAATATCCGATACTTAAAAAAATCTAGGTATAAGAATATGCTTATTACAAATAGATCTATCATTATTTATCTCTATTACGAAATGCCGCTCACCTGGTATACCTAATTACAAGAAGAAATATTTTTTGTCCACAGCCTTTTGGAAACTTTTAGTTTTTAAGTAGGTTCCAAAATTACGATTGAACTTTTCGCCCAGAATGATATGCAACTTTAGAAAATCCATGTTTTGTAACTACTGCTATATTAAAGTATGTACCTAATTCCAAAATAATTGTTTGTCAGGATTTCTTTTTTTGACTGCATAACTACCTAAGAGCAAGTATCAAATTCTTAAACTCGTCTCCCTTGTATATAAGCTACTTAGTTAATAAAATGAAATGGGTACTTACCTCGCATTTTTCAACAATCAGTTCGCAATTATCGGATAAAAACGATTTATTCGAGCGAAGAACTATTTCACTGGATCGTAATAAGCGAAGAAAAAGAATCGATGCGTGGGAGACGTTGCCCCTACGGCGAATATAAGCGAAAACGATTGATCATTATTCATCCCGGAGAACTGACAGATTTTGATGTGAAACACTTCGGTATACTCGTAATAACTTTAACACGTTCTGAAGGCATCATGGTCGTTTTATTTAAAGTATACATGTGCCCATCGCAAAATACTTACTAAAATCTGGTGTTTTATAATGTTAACAAAATAAAAGCTAATTAGTGATATAATATTCGTAAATCTAAATAAATCTTGAAGAAAAACTGATAAAAAAGGGCTAATTGGCAAGGCGTCTCTAGATACAATTTTTTTTCGTTAAATCTTATGAAATTAAACTACTTTTGTAATAACAGTAATTTTTCTGACCTCTAAAAGAAATAAAATCGCTTCAAATACTTATAATGATTATCATTGAATTTGCTGTATTCAGTGAATTTTGGATCACTGAATACAGCAATACAAAATTATCTAAAAATCAGCTACAGAGGGAATGTTAACTAAATGGGAAAGGTTTTAAGTTACGTTCACGATTATAGTTGTTATTTTCTAAGCCGTCCGTTCTGCAGTGCGGCGTTCTTTAGTGCGGAACGGACGGCTTAGAAAATAACAACCATACAAATATTGATCAACTACAATGATATGTATTATTTTACTTAGAAATAATACAATTACTTTAATTAAAGATAGCTTTCATTGATTTATACTTAGAAGTTTGATTATTATAACTAATGGGCTTCTTTATATTATAGGTGATGTGTTCATACAAAATTTAAATATTACACGTTTTAAAAATAAAAATACAATCTAGTCCGAAAAAAAATTTTTTTTTGCCTAATTTGATTTAGGTTGATACAACATTGTTTACTCCTTATAACCTCAGAAGTGCATGGCGAAAATCTGTCGGGTTACTGGGGCCCGCGGTCATTTACCAACGCACTGAAATAGGTAGGTTCCTACTTAAAAAAATCTTTTATAAAAATCTAGTGTCAAAAGGTAAAAACGTAGGTTCAACTACCAACAAGTAACCAAGTTAGCCCAGTCATTCGTGAAACCAGCGCTAAGTGACAAAAGAAAAACACGGTTACCACAAAGCATCTGTCTCATAGTCAACTTAACTAAAAGGATTAAAATGATATCTTCCGCCGTCTGACAGCCAGTGTGGTCCTCGGAGCGTGAACAGAAATTGTCTTGTAGAGTTCTTTTGAGGACGCATTTTCGAATTTTGTTACCTTAAGCTCCTAAAACCTTTATCCCATAGTAGCTTTTAATTTTAGCATTCAAAAAGTATAAAAGGGTTGATTTTTAATCCCGCTTTCCTGTAGGCAAAAGCGTCAGAGCCTTTGTTACTGTTCGAGGCCCCATTCATCTTGCGGTAAATTCATTTCGATTTCTATAAGAAAATGTATACGTTTATAATAGAAGTAAAAAGTTTTTATACGATTACTTCTGGATTCAGAATCCTATTAAAATTTAGTTTCGTTTGGTGCAGCGACGTAATAGGAAGTTGACGATTAATATTCAAAGCTTTAGAAGTTTTAAAGGATTTGCTTTGAAAAGTATAATTAATATTATAATAATAGCCGGCCATCATTATGTGTAATATGAGTTCCGTGTTTCTTTTGGAAATAGGTATTTATTTTAATTTATTAAGAAAGAAACCGTTTTTGAACTGAGATGAAGGTAAACAGATTAGGTACTTAAATAATAAATAAATAAATAAATATTACGGGACAATCTTACACAAATCAACCTAGGCCCACGGTAAGCTCAATAGATTTAGATTTAGATTTATTTATTTCGAGATAAAAATTACAATATAGGTTTGCATACAATGTCAAAATTATAAGAATCCTTATCACGATCGTCAATAATAAGAAATAAAATTTAAAAATATTCAAAATGTAAATACACAAAGTGGAAATCGTAGCTCCAATTACGGATTGTCATTACAGGATGGACAACAGGACAATAAATCAAATAAACTCTTAAAAAACCATGTCCATGAACTCATGAACAGAGTACAGAGGGTTATCCAACAAAAGATTTCTCAGTCTACGCCTAAATGTTTCGTCACAAGGTTCGTTTCTTATATCGGCGGGTAGGTGCTCGAAATAAGTAGGCCCTATAACCCGGGGATTTTTCTCTGAAAGCGCCATGCGACGAGGAACTGTCCTTAGGCGCCCAGTTGAACGAAGCTGTTTGCCTGGTACATTCACACGTTCAAACTGGGAAATGTTTTTTCTTACAAATAAGAGAAGCTCAAACAGATGTTGTGAGTAGTGTGTCATTATGCGTTGCGTTGAGAATAACTTCCGACAGGGGTGCCGATGCTTGACTCCTACAAGTACCCGAACTGCACGTTTTTGCATGACAAGAACTCTTTGCGCATTGGTGGAGTTACCCCAAAGGAGGGTACCGTAGGACATCAGTGAATGAAAATATGCAAAATAAACTTGTTTCAGTGAATCACCTGAGATTAGCGGCTTTAATTTTCTCAACGCAAAGACAGCACTACTCAACCTATCACACAGACTGTCAACATGGCGCTTCCAATTCAAATTTGAGTCGATTATAAATCCAAGGAACCTGCTTTCCTCACACAATGGCATTGAACAGCTTGCCATTGACAATGGCGTTGGTACTTTACGGCCAGAAAAAAGCATTATATTGGATTTGGCTACATTCAGTAACAGCCCGTTAGCCGCGAACCATGTTTGGAGTTGCGTGCAAGCCGCGTTTATTTTAACGCTTAGTTGTTCATAGCTGTTTGCACCGACCAACACGGTAGTATCATCCGCAAACAGTACTGATAACCCGGCTACGATATTCGACGGCAGGTCATTAACAAATAATAAAAATAGGGTATTTCCTAAAGCTGACCCTTGAGGAATACCTAAATTGATATAACCTGTATCTGATTGCACCAATTTGCCGTTTGCACGTAGTTTTACGACTTGTTTACGCTTTGACAAAAACGAGGTAAACAATTGGTGAGCTTTGTTTCGAATGCCATACGATTTAAGTTTGTTCAGCAGCAGTTCGTGGCTGATAACGTCAAATGCCTTTGACAAATCGCAAAGCACTCCAGCCATCTTATTCTTGTCATCTAACCCAGTCATTATGCAATCGAATATCCTGTACGCTGCAGTGGTCGTAGACATTCCCTGTCTATACGCGAATTGATTATCCGTAAGCAATAAGGCTTGTGTTGTGGGTACTAGGCGATGATATATATAATAGATACATACATATAGATACTTATATACATATATAACATCCATAACTCAGGAACAAATATTCGTGATAAACACACAAATAAATGCCCTGACCGGGATTCGAACCCGGGACCTCCAGCTTCGTAGGCAGAGTCACTACCCACTGGGCTACGGAGGCCGTACGGACTTGTTTCTATTACCTGCCGATTGTAGGTCAAATTGTGATCGGTAGGTTCAAAATGTCCTAATTGTGATATTTTAAATACGTATCCTATCTTCATTTAAATGAGAGTACCTTTTAATCATTTTATAGCAAATTCGTAACATTGAATATTGCATGATTTCAAGGTAGATATTGTTTTGTCGAAGAGAATAAAAGGATTTGCGAAATTCAATTCTACAATGAAAATATAACAATCAAATAGTTTTTTACTACGAATCCGTCATATTATTAGTGTTGATTTTTCGCTTTTATACCTATGTGCTTAATTTATATTATATCATTATGATGTATTTTTAAACTTAATTTTATTTACAAGTACATATTGTATAGTTCCGTTTAAATACTTATTGCCTTGAATATGTCTTCATTGAATTGAAAAAAATTTGGATACGTTATTTTTCAAACTTCCCGTAAGCTGTTTACAATTAGTATAAACTTTTATTCCTCAATTTTTAGGACTTGTCCACTGATATTTTGGGCGAGTCATTTAGAACACGTGAAGTGAAGTACAAAAGCAAAAAGGGTTGTTCAAATAATTTTCATAACAAGCCATACCGTCCATTCAAACTTTGAGGTCCGCACATACGTGCGTCCGATGCCAAAGCTCCAAGAAAAAATAATTTATTGTAATAAGGCCTCGTGAACATTCGCAACCGCTCGGCTCATCTCGCCCCACGCCCCGCGCCCCTCACCCCACCACCGAACGTATACTAGACTGCAATGCCTGTACTGTACTCTCGTCAGTTTACTTACCGCAGCGTCGAGGCACGGTCGCGCCGCTCGACGCTCCGTACGGACGACATTTCAGTGAAGCACGCTTATCACTTACGTATTTCAATAACAACACTCGGACTGAAATAAAATTACAAACTCGTCGAATGATCAAAAACGAAACTTTGTGTGAAAGTTGTAGTGAAAATTCAAGACTTTAAGTATATGTGAACTGTTAATGTGCTATTTGTTTACGACTCAAAGGATACATTACCGAACTGTGAATTGATATCATCACATAATGTGTGTTGATCTAACAAGGTGTTTTGGTTAAATTGATGCTGAAATAGACTTCATAAATTGATGGATACTACACATCCGGCAAGGGGACGAAACACACGAACACCGACGGAAAAAACATGACACTGAGCCTACCGTGTCTTGTTTTCTTTCTTCCTTGATATTTGATTTACCCCATAATGGCTCTCCAGAAAAGGTATTTAAGAAAACAACTCTTCAGCCAAATTTTATTTTGGTTTGTTGTTGGACTTAACGTCGCTGATCAGAGCTCATTACCACTCAAATATGAGGCTCCAGATGATTGTCAGTGGTGGTTACGAGGCCCAAATGAATCCCACGAAGTTTCCCTCACATGTAAGCTGCGTACAATAAACAGTGAGTTTGACACGACAAACTTCAGTGTCATCCCTTCGGAGCACACAACGTCACTCAGAATAGAATGCAACGAAGACATGATGTACAAGAGCGCATTAGACGACAGAAGCTTTGCGCATTTAATAAAACTACGTGAACTTGTTTTGGATAACTGTAAAATTGGAAGATGGCCTCCTGGTGTACTTTCCGGCCTAAGAGATCTTCGAAATTTAACGATCCGGACGAAAAATACAGAGTGGGCCGCCATGAGCCTAGAGATAGCATCAGAGAGCTTTGTGGCTGTTCGGCAGTTAGAAAAGTTGGATCTGAGTTTTAACAACATTTGGTCGTTCCCTGAAAACTTGTTTTGTCCGCTGACGAACTTAGTGTACTTAAACGTTTCGTCAAACCGTCTGCTGGACGTGAGTGACCTGGGATTCCGGGAACAAGCGGTTCACCAGGCACTTATTAGTGAACAAGATGGACCGCTTCCTTCATCTTCAACCCTGCCCCATGCTTCGTGTTCCTTAGATATTGAAGTTCTGGATGCCTCAAGCAACCGATTTGTTTTAATGCCCGAAAATGGCTTTATGTCCTTAAGAAGATTAAAAGAGTTGCACATTCATGATAATGACATATCTATGGTGTCCGAAAAAGCCCTCTCAGGCTTGAAGCAATTACAAATAATAGATCTTTCAAATAATAAAATTGTTGCTCTACCACAAGATCTGTTTAAGGATTGTAAGACAGTTATAAAAGAAATCTACTTGCAAAACAATTCCATAAGTGTGTTATCACCGAATTTATTTGCCAACTTGGACCAGTTGTTGGCATTAGACCTATCAAATAACCATCTTACGAGTACTTGGGTGACAGAGAACACATTTAGAGGTCTTATAAGAATGGTCCTGTTAAATTTATCTAATAACCGATTGAGCAAATTGGATCCGAAGATATTCAAGGATTTGTATACACTACAGATATTGAATGTGCAGCACAATTCCCTGGAAAGTATTGCTGCCGATACATTTGCACCGATGAACAATCTACATACACTGATTTTGTCTTACAATAAAATAACACATATCGATGCCTATGCCTTAAATGGTCTCTACGTATTGTCGTTGCTATCTATTGACAATAATCATCTCGAAGAACTCCACCCTGAAGCGTTTAGAAATACATCCTCCCTGCAAGATTTGAATTTAAATGGAAATAGATTAAAGAAAGTACCCATAGCTCTAAGAAACATGAGATTACTGCGAACATTGGATCTAGGAGAAAATCAGATAACATTGCTTGAAGAACCCGGCTTTGTCGGTTTGCATAACGTATACGGACTACGACTTATTGGAAATAAAATAGAAAACATAAGCAAAGACGTGTTTTCTGATTTACCGTCGTTGCAAATATTGAATTTAGCTCGCAATAAACTGAAGAAAATCGACATCAATGCTTTTGATACTCTAACTAATTTACAAGCTATTAGATTGGACGCAAACCAACTCACAGACATCCAGGGGCTATTTGTAAATATTCCTTCTCTGTTGTGGTTAAACGTGTCAGATAACCAAGTAGAATGGTTTGACTACGCTTTTATACCGCCGGGACTTCAATGGCTGGACCTACATAGCAACAACATCAAAGAATTGGGCAATAACTACCGTCTGGACAAAGAGCTGCGCCTGCAGACATTAGATGCGAGTTTCAACAAAATGACAAAAATATCCACCTTTTCGATCCCGAGCAGCGTGGAACTTCTGTTCTTAAACGATAATCAAATTACACAAGTTGAAGCTCAAACTTTTGTTGGAAAAACCAATTTAACGAGAGTCGATTTGTATGCAAATCAGATAACTAGTATGGATCTCAATGCGCTTCGTTTAACTCCGGTCGATCCAGGACGCCCTCTGCCCGAATTTTATATCGGCGGAAATCCATTTCAATGTGATTGTACAATGGAGTGGTTACAACGAATTAACAAACTCGATCACCTCAGACAGCACCCGAGGGTAATGGACCTAGAAAGCATATACTGCAAGTTATTATATAATAGGGAAAGGACTTATATTCCACTTATCGAAGCGGAATCATCCCAGTTTTTGTGTACATATAAAACTCATTGTTTTACGTTGTGTCATTGTTGTGATTTTGACGCTTGTGATTGTGAAATGACGTGCCCATTGAACTGTACATGTTATCATGATCAACCGTGGTCGGCAAACATTGTGGACTGTTCGGCTGCTGGGTACGCGGAAATACCCAACAGCATACCTATGGACGCTACTGAACTATATCTAGACGGTAACAATTTTGGTGGTTTAACGAGTCATGCTTTTATAGGTCGTAAAAATTTAAAAATATTGTACGCTAATAACTCAAATATTGACGCTCTGTATAATAATACGTTTAGTGGACTAAAACGCTTAGAAGTTTTACATCTAGAAAAAAATAACATAAAAGAATTGCTCGGCTTCGAATTATCGCCCCTGGAGAGTTTAAAAGAGTTGCATCTACAAAACAATAAAATACACTACATCGATAATCGAACCTTCATAGAGCTGAGGCGTTTAGAAGTGCTACGTTTGGAGGGTAACAACATTTACGGCTTTGCGGTGTGGCAATTCACGATGAATCCATATTTGGTAGAGATAAGCCTGTCTCGCAACCCATGGGCATGTGATTGTCAATACTTGCATAAATTCAGAAATTGGTTTAAAAATAACTTTGGAAAAGTGGAAGATGCCAATAAAATAATATGTGTGCTCAATAACGGTACCAACGAAGTCGGTCCACTCATGGCTGATTTCAATTCCACTGTTTGCACAACCCCCGTCGGCGGAAGCTCCTCAATTATCGAAAATCAAGTTATAAATGATTACCTTCCACTGCTTCTGATATCTCTCTGCATATTTATAATAAGCTCGGCATTAATATGTGGTGTATTTTACTGGCGACGAGAGCTTCGCGTATGGATTTACTATCACTGTGGACTTAGAATGTGCTATAAAAGCACTGTTTTTGACGATGAGGCGGATAAAGATCGACTGTTTGATGCCTACATTAGTTATAGTGTGAAAGACGAATCATTCGTAGCACAGATGCTAGCACCAGGCTTAGAATCGGCTGACCCAAGTTTTCGGCTTTGCCTGCACTATCGAGATTTTAATGCCTCCGCTTACGTGGCCGATACCATCATCGAAGCCGTAGAATCGTCAAAAAGGACAATAATCGTCCTATCTAAAAATTTCATCAACAACGAATGGTGCCGTTTTGAATTCAAGACGGCACTCCACGAAGTACTAAAAGAGAGACGAAGAAGACTGATAATAATATTACTAGGCGAGCTACCGAATAGAGACATTGATCCCGAGCTGAGGTTGTGTTTGAAGGCGAACACGTGTATAGAGTGGGGTGATAGGCAGTTTTGGCAAAAGTTGAGGTTCGCGATGCCGGACTTGAGAAAGTGTCAGTATCACCGTTCCACGGTGAATATTTACGCATCTGTGTCGCCGGTGGGGGCCGGGCGGGCGCCGGCGCCGCCCCCGCCGCCGCCACCTGGCAAGCTGCCCCCTCTGCTGGGCGACGGGCTGGCGCTGTCGGCCGGCATGCACGCGCACGACGCGCACGCGCACCGCCTGCCGCCGCACGCGCAGCTCTGGGCGTAGCGTATGCTTCAACGCAGGTAAATCTTCTTCTCGAAACGCTTAAGCGTATTAGTCCAACAAAAGTGATAATTAATTTTAAGATGTACGTTCCATAATAATACCTATTTATTTTAGACTAAGGTGTATAGCATCACAATCCGCATTTAAGTAATTGTACAAATAATGTTAGATTATGGAGTTGTTACGGCCGGATTATTTTCCTACTATCTGCGATAGTAATTTATAGATAGACTACGAGTAATTGAATGTAAATATATTGTAACAAAAAATCTGAATCGAATCATCTTCTACAATTTATTTTTATTGCTTAAATTATTATAATACCTACCAAAGTTTTATGTACAGATGCATTTATAATAATTATTTGTTAATATTATGATTGTCATTAAAAGACTGTAAATATTAAAATATGTAAATAACTGTAAATATGAACAAGAATACAAAAAAGAAAAACTGAAATAAAAATCATTTCCAAAATTATAATTTTGTTTTGTTTTATTTTATTTATTTACCTTGTCTTTATTTGCATTTTGATTTTTACTAAAATCATGAAAACTGCTGCATAGGTTCACTAACAAATCATTAAGACTACTTAATTAAACAAAGCCGGGCCGAGCTATAAAAAATCATGTGGTAGTTAAATAGGTACGCCACTAGGCATGCCTTTTAGTACAACTCTTAAAAGCTCTTTGCCAAAGTATTCATTTTAAATGCCTTCAAGCGAGTGAAACTTAGCCTGTTCCAACGTTCACTTAGTCAATATGCAAACATGTTGGAAATTCGAAGTCACTCCACCAAAGTTAAGTGCTGGTAAAAGGAACCCTATAATGTGGTTACTCTGGAGAGGAATCGTCAAGAACTAGAAGTGACATGTAAAACATTAACCAAATAATAAGTAAAAAATGTAGCTCACACTTTTCAAATTTACTTACTTATGAATATTTCTGACAACGTATTTGGTGGTATTTATATGAGCCATTATAAGAAAATATAAACAATGTTACATCTTCAAATCTATCCACAGGTTCATTCTATGTGTGTTACCAGTATTCGTCTCAGGCTTAGATATGTGTAGAGCTTAGGGTCTAAAAACGGTTTTTGCTAGATTTAATGTGCGGGTGTAAGTGTCGAATATCAATCCTATTTCACCTATACACGACTTAAATTCTAGATTTATCAAATCAAAGATAGGCATAGTAAAATGAATAATTACCTACACCTACCTAAACCACGACTAGAGCTCGATTCGCCAAACATGTACAGTCAGCATCAGATAGTTAGTAGCAGCCAAGGTAGCCAAATATATCGTAACACTTCCTTACTCCTATAGTAATAAAGATGTGTTGCGATACTTGCGATATATTTGGCTAACATTAACTATCTGATGCTGACTGTACTAGTCGCAGTGACAGTTAAATTAAATAACACATAACCATAACGTTGTTCACTTCAGTATAACTTAATATCCTTGTACGATACTGAGTTCCTAGGTCTGCCATGTTCAGGCAGGGCAAGTTTCCTGCGATATACTGCAAAAGTGAATTCCAGTCAGGGAATACCGTTGCCGAAAATTTAACTAGTGGATGTAATGTAATTATACAGCGTGTATTTTTAATATTACCTCAAATTGTAACCAGACGTAGGTGTTAGGGATATGAACCGATTTTGCAAGAAAATTTTCTTAACCTACCAATATTTTTTTTCCTTATAAAATAATTCAGCACGCAATGTATCACTAATTTGTCTTACTGACGAGACGTCACAACTGTAAGTGACCCGCTTCTTCTATGTGTCAAAGGAGTGTACGCAATACATTGCTGCTCCATAATTTTAAAAATTAGATATACTTTGTTAGTTAAGACTAACTTAAAATTTTCTTGCAATATCGGTGCATAGCCCTATTACCTACATCTGGTTACAATTAGAGTTAATATAAAAAATACAGGCTGTATATGTTTTAATAAAAATCGTATAACACAATGACTGGCAACCTGTGACAATCGTGAATAATAGAGTTGTTCATTTGGAATTTTGAACACAAGATTTCTTTGGTACCTACCGCTATCTAAATTATTATTACATTGTCATAAACGTTACTGAATTATGCTGTATGCTTACAATATTTAAATTAAATCCGGCTAATGTAAATTATCTATACATCACACCTACGTAACTAGTATACGTAGAAATACAAAGCATGGAAAATGCAAAAATAATAATAATGTTAGTAATTTAATTATAGGTACATTGAATAAAATTGAGGTATAATATTGTTGATGTTTTGATAATTGTTCAACTGGTAACTATTTAATCCTACAAAAATTCGGTATTAATATATTACAAATAATTTATTTTGGTTGCTAAGAATAATATCATTATATTATAAGTAAATGAATATGAAATAAATGAATATGAATATGAAATATGAATAATGAATATAATGATATTCATGGTCAGAATACTTTTGTGGTTAAAGCATCGCAGAGGATGCCCAGCAGACTAATACTTACGCATTACGACAACTTATGATAAAACTATAATAAAACAAGCGAGAAGTTATGATATATCGGCGAAACGTTTGGCAAAAAATAGACCATCTAGAATTAAAGAAACATTTCCAAACTTTTACAAATGACGCCCTTTTGATTCCGGTAGCCGACATCGTGACAAGCGTGTCATATTAACGCTTTTTGTCTCGTCTGCCGGGATCGCTGCTCGGTTGGCTCATGAAACTGCTATTATCTCAGCGCGGACAAATCAAAACGAAATCAACATCGGTTTCCCTTCTGCCGTTCGCACCCTTATCAACCGACGACGGGTCAGCGCGGGAATAATGGGAAAACTTATTTCCACGAGCCCGGGTCTCGATTTTATCGGATACACCCTGTTTGTTAGTTAGTCTTTAGAACTGTAAATTGCTAGAAGTTACTGAAAACGTAACTTGGCCTAAGACAATCGCACTTGAGACGAAGTTGCTGAAATGTAATGCCTCCTCAATCGTTCAAACTTGATACATGAAGGATGGGATAGCAAATATTGCAATGCAGATAAAGTTTAGCAATCATGTTGCATTTGTGATATAATAATAATTGTATAAATAAGTAACAAAATAACGTGAGTTTGTAATCAAGCTCAAATATTGGGACTACAAATTTAATGTAACTAACTAAATACGAAGGGATAGGGGGGTAATCACGTAACTTTCCGAACGCGCGTCGGTACAATTTAACTGTCAATTTTCCATATAAAAAGTGACATTTAGACCTACCTGACGCGCGTACAATGCGTTACGTGATCGACCTACAGTTCCAATGACTTACTTGACTATGTACTATATTATAACAACATGAATGCAATAAAATACTTGAAACTTGACTTAATGTTCTATGGCCCCTAGATGGGGCAGAGGGCTTCCACAGTGCTTCGCCATCGCATTCTGTCGTGGGCTACGCGCTTCGCCTCGGACTACGTCAGCCCGATTGCCTTTAGTTCCGCTGCCACTGAACGTCTCCATGTGTGCTTCGGCCGGCCATGTTTCGTCTTCCCTTGCCGTGTCCATTCCAGGGCTTGCCTTGGGAAGTGGTTGGGAGGTTTTTTTAGAGTGTGACCGATCCAAGTTCGCTTGCGGCTTTTAATTTGTTGAACGATTGGCGTTTCGGAACAGGTATCCCAACGTTCTTTGTTGGGAGATCTTTTCGGGCCAGTAATCCACTCTTTTGCAGTTAATAAGCAATTGATAGCTTATTGGCGTTATCCTTACATTTCGTGACATTCTACTCTAACAACGTGTAACATTACCATTGAAGTGTTCTTGTTTCTAGTACTACTGGCTCTGTGAGTTGTAGAACTCGCTAGCCTGTTTTTTTCACACTCACAAAATTTCACGAGATTCGGTTAAAAAATGCGACGCATTTCTCAAAAGCTTGTAATTTGTAGGTAATACAAGCCGAAGTCTCTATCTAATACAATGAGTTGAAAAAAGGCCTCCGTTTGTACAGTCAGCAACAAAAGTAGCTACGCAAACGAAGACGTCAAAAGTCTTTATTAAAAGGGAATAAGAACTTTTGACGTCTTCGATTGCGTAGTTACTTTTGATGCTGACTGTATTACAAGTTACACAAATTACAGTTCCCTGTAGTGGAGAACAGCCAGCGGGACAGAGAATTTTGGCCCAAGCTGAAAGGGGAAACTTAGTTCTATTCGCTCGCTCGTTTAATTAGGTTCTTATTAAGTTCTTATTAATACAGAAAACTGTATCAAAACCGCATACATAAAAATGCGTATCATATTATCCCTCATAAAACATATTCGCATAATGTTAACACAAAGGCGGGGTAATGGAATTAGTTGGTAATTAATTTTGGTACTTCACTGAAGAGGGATGTAGATAACATTGTGCGGAAAATTTTAGCTACGCAGACTCTACGTTTTGATAGTTATTAGAGAACCGCAATAGGGCTCTGTGTGGTTAAGTTTAAAATTTAGTTATCAAGGGTTGAACGAGTTTGATTGTAATGGGCGAGGAATGCTTTGTGTTTAAGCAAACGAACGATTATATATTTGAATATATGAGATTTACTTTAATTACTTCTAGTATGGTACAAATTCCAAACAGTAGGTATTTACTTATGTACAGTGAAGTGCAATTATAATAATTAGAGATGCGCCGAATATGGGTTTTACCGAATACGAATATTCGGCCGAATTTTTGGTCCAGCTTTTGCCGAACCGAATATTCGACCGGAGAGTCGACGGTTCAAATGAATGCCTTATGCCTCAGCCGTTCCAAAACAGACTCATTTTTCAGTGGTAAAAATCTTGTTGATTTTTAAGTGAAACATTTATACTAAAGGTAGTTAAATAACAATAAGAATCCGTTTTAGAATAATAATTTCACAGGACAATGACTATGTTACATTCTTACAACCTGCAGACAAAAAACCTGCAAAATTATTCGGTAAATATTCGGCATTTCAACCGAATAATTCGGCCGAATAACGAACATTGAAAAACGTGCCGAATATGCCGAATACCGAATATTTACCGAATATTCGGCGCATCTCTAATAATAATATATGTATCGATATAATCATCTGATAAATATGTACCGAAACCTTAATCCGCTGACATAAGAGCGATGGGACATATTTTTGAGTAAGTTGTATGCACCCATATTTTTACACTTGACTGATATCATATTTAATCGGAAATACTTATTTTAGATAACTATAATGAGACTATAACAGTGAAATTATAAAAATAAATGTGAGGATGAATAAGAGAGTAGGGATGAACTAGAAAAGAAGATATTTTCTTGTCTTGGAAGTAATTTATATTACCTTACGGAATGTCTATTGCTCAAAGATGCCTCCTTTAGTTTGCGTATTTGGTCATTATTAGATAATAATGACCAAATGCCCAAGTACGCAAACTAAAGGAAGCATCTTTGAGTGCCACCAGTCGCTTTGATCGATGTAATTCTATTTTAAATGTCGTTAAACTCCTAATAGGAATTCTAAGATATAAGCTTACTTAAACATGGAGGCTTAACAAAGAGACAGCTGCTGGGAAAGCGCCATATGGCACGACAAAAGACGCATACGCAATTTAATAGCACTCTAGTCTAAAATGTCACCGACAGTATAGAAAAACGTATATTGTCATTCGATAATCCTTTACGTACTTTAGAGATGTCACTGCAAGAGATCAGCTTTCGTCTAGGCAACGGTATTGGGTTTGCGTAACTCAATACGAATTGTTAAACTCATTCAACATTCAAAACTACCTCTTAACTGCCTCGAAATAAGAACTACGTGACATTTCATGTCGATATGTCGACCACAGACCGCAAAACAAGGACAATCGAGGACAAAAGGAGCTCAGATAATATCCCATCCCTTAATCACATGCACCGGTGCACTCGAAATGATGTTTGGTAGTCTAATAGAAAAACATTGGTACGATTCGTTTGTTCGAAATTCTATTTTGGGTAGCAAAAATTTATTTATGCATTAACAACCGGTCGTACAACATTTTTTCCAGCCGAATTTGTTGTCAAAATGTCAGAACTTCGGCGTGTCGTTCTAAATTCGAATAGGTTAAAGGAATGTTGCTCGGGGCGCGTTCAGTGTTACAAAAGATTATCGTTAATTTCACGAAGGATTTCGTGACTTCTTGTACTTTTTAGTGTCATTAATTCAATCTGAAGTTGGTGAAGAATGTGAGCAAAGTGTCGGCTGTTGGGAATTTTCGGAGCGCAGTAAATAGCTCGGTGGACCGTCATTACGACGGGTTCATTCCGAGTTCCCAGCATTAGTCGGATGTCACTTTTATGTGTAGTTACAATCTCCACTTATAATAAATCTCTAAATTAAAAAAAGAATCAGCCAGTTTGAAACTAAGCTTTGCGCGGTTCGAATGTTCTCAGCATCCCATGAACGGAAAAATATGAAACATTTTATATAGGTACATTATTATTCTAGCTGCAACTTAGGATAGTTTTTATCCGACTGCGACAGTTAATTAATTTTCCGAAATATACGACTTCATTTAATTTTTCATTTATTTTTATTGAAAACAAACGCTGCTCCAACTGTCAGCTATAAGAACCGTCAAATTTTCGTCAAAATGGCGGAATTGCTTTGCCTTTCACTTATTAATAATTTAAATCCCGTCTACGATAGACCTTTACGAGACAAATGCTAAAATATAAACCATAAAAAAATATTCGATTCTGATATGAGAACTTATATGCGCAAATGTCGTTTTATGTCGTAATTTCAATAAATGAAATCAACAAATTTGAACAATATAATTAACACGAATTTGTTTTTTTTGAATGACAATGGCACGCGCTCGGCGTATTCAGCCAAAGTACCTGCGGCGCTACCTCGAAAACCGATACTCAATGTTCATATATTTGCATCCCTGTCACTCGAGTATGGTTAGTGCGATAGAGATAGAGATACCCGAATATTTTCGAATTCCGAAATTCGTGGTTATAGCTCAGGAATCGAAAATATGGTAAATAATCATAATGTATTTTCTCGAAAAAGAATTTAAAATAAATATAGTCAAATGGAGAAAAAAACAAAGCAAGAGGTTATATAGGTAATGATTAAGTTATAAGAGTACAAAGTTTTAAGAGGGGGTATGTTCTGTCCCTTTTCCGCAAAACGCACCTTCATATGAAAGGATTGTTTTTTACTATGACGCTCGAGTATCGAGTACGTCACAGTCCCTCATCGTTTTCTCACTCTAACAAGCGACATTAAAACGGATGTAGCTTCATAATTTTTTGAGATATTTGAATGGGAGTTTCATTATCTTCTATCTATTTATACATAATAAATGATCACTCAACCACTCACTCATCAACGCACAGCCGAAACTACTAATCTTAGAGAGTTGATTTTTGCACAGTATGTTGCTTTTATAACGTGGGCTAGGAATAAAAAGGGATTTTTCAAAATTCTACCCCTAAGGGGGTAAAATGGGGGTGCAAAGTTTGTATGGGAGAACCTTTTTTTTTTGAGCTATAGACTTAAACTTTGTAGAAAAATTAGTTATTAGAATACAAATGAAACACTTTCAGCGTTTTGGAAAATTCCACCCCTACGGGGGTAAAATAGGGGTGCAAATTTTGTATGGGGGAAACAATATTTTTTTTTAATAGAGACTTAAAACTTTGTAGAAAGATCAGTCATTAGAATACAAATAAAGAACTTTCAGGGTTTTAGAAAATTCTACCCCTAAAGGGGTAAAATAGAGTGCAAAGTTTGTATGGGAAAAACGACTTTTTTTTAAATAGAGACTTAAAACTTTGTAGAGAAATTATTCATTAGAATACAAATAAAGTACCTAGATTCAGTGTTTTAAAAAAATCTACCCCTAAGGGGGTAAAATAGGGGTGCAAATTTTGTATGGGGGAAACAGTATTTTTTTTAAATAGAGACTTAAAACTTTGTAGAAAGATTAGTCATCAGAATACAAATTAAGTACTTTCAGCGTTTTAGAAAATTCTACCCCTAAAAATAGGGGTGCAAAGTTTGTATGTGGGAAACTATTTTTTTTAGCTAGAGTCCTAAAACTTTGTAGAAAGATTATTTAAATACAAAGAAAGTACTTTCAGCGTTTTGGAAAATTTCACCCCTAAGGGGGTAAAATAGAGTGCAAAGTTTGTATGGGAAAAACATATTTTTTTTTAATAGAGACTGTAAACTTTGACGAAAAATTACTTATTAGAACATGAAAAATACTACATTCGGCGTTTTACAAAAATCATTCCCTAAGGGGGTTAAAAAAGGGTGCAAGATTTGTATGGGGAACACTTTTTCTGAGCTAGACACTTAAAACTTTGTAGAAAGATTACTTATAAAAATACAAAAAAAAAGACTTTCAGCGTTTTTAAAAAATCTATCCCTAAGGGGGATAAAAAGGGGTGCAAAGTTTTTATCAGGGAAAGTTTATGTTTTTGAGTTAGAGACTTGAAACTTTGTAGAAAGATTACTTATTAAAATACAAAAAAAGAACACAAATCGTTTTAGAAAATTCCACCCCTAATAGGGTTAAAAAGGAGAGCAAGCTTTGCATGGGCAACACTTTTTTTTGAGTTAGACTTAAAACTTTGCAAAAAGATTACTTATTAGAATACTAAAAAAGAACTTTCAGCGTTTTAGAAAACTCCATCCCTAAGGGGATCCTTAAGATCCTTAAGAAGGGTAGCCAGTGTTGTGTGGGAAAAACTTTTTTTTTTACTAGACTTAAAACTATTCAAAATGTTACTTATTAAAATTAATAATAAAGTACTTTCAGAGTTTTAGAAAATTCCACCCCTAAGGGGGTTAAGAAAGCTTTGTATGGGCAACACTTTTTTTGAGCTAGAGACTTAAAAGTTTACGAAAAAAGTTCTTTCAGCGATTAGAAAAATTCAACCTCTAAGGGGGTTTAAAAGGGGGTTCAAATTTTAAATGGCGAGCAATAACATTTTAAAGTGTGAGTAAGAGATTTTTAACTTCGGTCTTATTCTGTACGTTAAAAGACTACAAAACAGATTTCAGAGTTTTTCCAAATTCATCCCCTAAGAGTGTTAAAATTGGTTCAAAGTTTGAGTATTTCAAGGCATTTTTAAAGTATGAGATTTTTAACTTTGGTTTTAGACTGTTTGTTCACAAACTAGAAAATGAACATCAACTTTTTTTTTAATTATCCCCTAAAAGAGGGTTCAAATTTTGTATTGAGAGAAATCATTTTCTAAGACGATAAAAAGTTCTACGCGGACGAAGTCGCGGGCAACAGCTAGTATTAAATATATTCCGTATTTGAGATTGAAAATTTGTGTATTCTATGATATTAAGAGTTTTTATACACAATGAATAAATATTTGCGTCTATTACTAAGATAGCTTTTACTACAATAAAAAAGGCAGGGGTTAATAAAACTTTGAGTAACGAACACAAGTGAGCTACTTATAAATCATTGCTTTGTTATATTTATATAATAAATCTAATTGATATAAAACAAGATACCTATGTAGAAGTACCTATAATTCTCATTCAAAACAAAACCATTGCATCCTACAAGCTGAACACTCGTAGTCTTATTTGCCCTGGCCAACTATGAATAAACTCAGCATATTACCGGAGGGTCCCCAAGGCAGCCATGGTTTAGATAACCCAAAGACAGCGGTTTCCAGCACCGAGTGGCAATAATTGACTATCAAACTTGATATATCGCTTTCTCGGCGGCTTGACGGCGGTAGTTAGATGACTTATAGCCGACGTCCCCCGAGAATGCTGGCGTTTTGTTAACTTGCGCAAAACGGACTCTGATTTTCTTGTCAGGAACTGATTGCTGGAGCAAGATTTAAAAAGCTAATGAGTTTGCAAGAAGTAATTAGCTGAGCAATAGTTTACTTGAAATATGTGCCAGTTGTCTCTGGAGTGAATTATAGTTTCACTAATATTAGGTAAGTATTCCTACTTAAGTATATTTCAGTTTTACTCGGAACAATTATTCACTGTTTTAATGATTTTGTTTCAGAGTTTATTGACCATGAGAAAATTGCGCATTGTATTAACACATCATAATTCATAAAGCGAACTCGATAGTTCTGTGACATACTCGTAACTCTATTAAAAATTTAGAATGTTATGTAGCTGTTACTATAATTAAACCCGTAGGATTATAATTATTTATTAATGAGTCAAAATCGTGGTAATATGTGTAACAAAGGCACAACCCATTGAATATTGAACATACCGTTATACTCGTAATTTACAGTGAGTCTGTTCTGTTTAAGCTTGGGGGTTATGAAATTTTAATCAAAGTTCTTGGCCCTCCGAGTATTGGCGGGGATAGACTTTAATGGAATCTATTTTAGTGTTTCCTTGTTTCTCGTTACTTTAATCAGAATACGATAGCGTGTTTGGATGTTTAAGGCGTAGACGTCACGGTGCGGTAGACCACTTTGCTTTCAACAGGCTGAAAGGATGAGGTATACCTTCGCACTTAGCCACGTAGCTTGATATGGGCTTTACATATTATAATAAGTTAGTAAGAATTAAATACATAGCAGTTTATTTATTATAAATAATAATAATAATAGGTCCGGGACATCATTGTCTCGTGACCGGGAAAGACATACATAATAATATTAAATATTTTCGGACAATCTTACACAAATCAAATTAGTCCCAAACTAAGCAAAGCTTGTACTATGGGTACTAGACGACGATATAGATACTTATATAAAAAAAAAAACTTAAATACATAGAAAACATCCATGACTCAGGAACAAATATTCGTGCTCATCACACAAATAAATGCCCTTACCGGGATTCGAACCCAGGACCTCTTGCTTCGTAGGCAGTGTCACTACCAACTAGGCTAAAGCGGTCGTCGAAATAGATAAAAATAATGACTGAGTGAACCCCAAGTAATTTGGATAGGAGCAATCAAATGAGGGTTTGTATTGAAAATAGCGTTTAGTATTCGAATTTATAGAATCACGACTAACTACCTAGTCCTTGGCACCAACATTGTAGCAGCTTGTCTCGTTATGTTTACCAACTTGTAACCGTCATAGGTTCAACGAACTTAGTCCAGAGAATAAATAATTTTAAATAAAGAAACCTTCACTCATGTTCAGTATGGCGATGACATCTGCTTGATCATTAGCACAACAGAGTGTGGAATTAAAAAATGCCGCGAGCTGACGAGAGTCCATTAATTTTCGTTTGTCATACGCTACTAATTTGTTAAAATTTACTGCGCCCTACTAATAGCACTGTTTCCGGTTACATATCACTGAAATATTTAAAAAAATCTCAGAACTTTTTCTTAGTTCGGAACTCGTAAACGTATTTATGTGTCAGTTAGCACCAATAATCGTCTAAAACGGCTATCAAAATGTTGTTAAAATCATTTATGAATGTTAATGCTTAAATATACCTCTCTCAAAGCCACCAGTGTGGTCTACATAAGTAATTAATGTGACATGTTCAGCATGTAAGGATTTTCATAATTTTGAAGCGTTTTTAGCATTCTAAGCACCTTGGAAGCTTAGTTATAGATGGTGTCTTATAATTATAACTTATATTTATTCATCATATCAAGACGTCAGACTACTAAATAAACCCGATCAGACAGAGTATGGAAATGATACTTTCGAACATGATTATTAAGATGCTTCTGAAACCATCCGACTCACACATACGTCACAATTTCCGAATCATACTTTCCACTTACAATTTTTATCTCATAAAAATGTTACGGGAAGCAATCAATTACCGCATATAATGCCTTCCGCTTTTTATGCAGTGTTAACAATATTTACAGCACAGGTTCGGCACCTGGTCATTCGACATGTCAAGAGAGTTCGGCGCGACCATAAATACAAAGAAATACGTATTCTTAAGCCGCCTGAGGTCAAATTTAATTATCATGTAGACGATGAATGTCCATGCGTAGACTTGGACGCCCGAAGCGGTGTAATGTACCTAGTATCACATTCGTTGGTGTAAAGTATTTTGCACTGGTATCATCGGGAGGCGGAAAAGTATCACTGTCAATCTTCTGTCTGTTGTTCTTTTGTAGTTAATCGAATACAGACTGCTACAATTGACATACGTGTCTTAATTAAAAAGGACGCGGGTAGGTATAGACTGCAAGTTAAGATTGCAATACTAATATACTTACTAATATACTAAGTACCTTATCTCGACTTATCTCTCTATCAAATGTTTTGTTTAGGTCTTAGATGCATTGCAGCTACAACCCATTAAATCCTCTCTCATATCAACTGCCATATAATAAAACCAAAGCATTGAAGCGATGAACATACTAAACCACTTAAGAGGATTGTGAACCTGTAAATTTTCATACAAAAAGCGATAACGTTTTTCACCCCGTAAACATCGATCGATTTTTATAATTTTTGGACATATTGTAGATATAGTGAAATACTAGGTCTGTACGTTTTGATTTTTAAGAAATATTGCTTACGTTAAAAGTTATTAGCATCTAAAAATCTATATTTTTGACTTAAAAACTTTGTCTATCTTTTTATTTTTTTTAAATTAATCTAAACTGATTAACTAAAAAAGGAAAACGTACAGACATAGATTAAAGTGTACCTAATCCAAATATAAACAAATTATTCAATTGCATTAAGGTTTAGGGGGGTAAAAACGTTATCACCCGAAACCATATTTCAACAAGAAAATGTAGGCAACAACCTCCAGGACTTGCAATTCTCTCTATCGCACGATACGGGTCGGGAGGCAGAGCGGTGTGAGACAGATAGATTTTTTTTAAATACCTACTCGCGCCGCGTATCGACACTTCACAATCCTCTTAAATCATAGACATATTATTTAAATTTGTATATGTAGGTCTTCTTGTCGTATCCGACGACGGCGACCGTTACAATTTTCTCTGATGAGCACGTATATGCCTCGCAAAGCCGACCTTAGCTTTAAATGTTCGATTACATTGTGCGCAGTATAACTCGCCCGTAGGTCGATCACGTAACGCATTGTACGAACGTCGGCGTCGGGTAGGTCTAAATGTCACTTTTTATATGGAAAATTGGCAGTTAAATTGTACCGACGCGCGTTCGGAACGTAACGTGTTTACCCCCCGTCATTGTAAGTATATGTGTAGGATGGCCTCCGTCAAGTCTTCCGAAAATGGCGCTATTTCAATTTACTCTGTAGGAATACTACTAAGTATTCAGTATTTTTACTCGTTACTGTTCGACGCCCGAATCTCCACTGAATCTTCACCACTCTTTTAAGTAACGCCTACAGTAACGAACAAATGGCCTATTCGGGAAAAGGCTATATTTCAGCGGGCAACTTAAACAATAGTTAAAATAATGGTGTCGATGCTCAACATCATTTATTTAGAACCGTTTAAATAAATCAATGCATAATATTAGAGCCTGTTACCATGTATGATTTATACGACAGTTCATTTGTTGAATACAATTTTGGTTTCTAATGATTTTGTATGAGGAATGTGGTATCATATTTAAAGAAATTTGGTTAGGTATTTATATATTATACAAAAAATAATATTTAAAAAAATATTTTGCAGACTTATTAAGGAATAGGATTCCCTGTGTTTCAGGCAAAAAGAGGTTTAATTTAACTATTTTTGAACATAAACTTACACAATATCATTATACATATTAATAAAGATCTAATCTTTTCAACTACAGATAATGTTTACTAAATAAAACAATAATAAAGAAATAAATGATAAAACTATAAAATGTATAATTTACAATCGCTGTTGAGACGCGTTAAAACATTCTTTCGTTTTTTTTTTACTAAGGTTTCTGGAAATAGACATCATCATCCTCCTAGCATTTTTCCCGGTAGTGCCCTAGGAGTACGAGCCCAGGGTGCGTTTTGGCACCTAATCCCTAGATTTGGCGTAGGCACTAGTTTTACGAAAGCGACTGCCATCTGACCTTCCAACCTGGAAATAGACATAATTATGTATTATAGGTAATCATTGTAAAATTAGATATGTTAAACACACATAGTTAAAATAAGAATGTTGAAAATGAGCAAAAATTATAATCATTGAGATTTAATTATGCACGCGGTAACACTGTTGGTAAATAAGGTAATCTATGGCGTTTAGTGTTGCCGCGCGTATTTGAGTCTAGTGAGGTCAAACTTGCGTTTGCCCGACTTTAGCCACCGAAACATTTCCTTTAAAACTTGTCTATGAGGCTAAAAATGGTTTAACACACCACAGCTATCATTATCTCTTTAATTCATTGAAGTTTCCAGACTCCAATTAAAATAAAATTATAAAACTTTTATTTCAACGCACACAAAAAGAGCCGGCGACTATTTTGCTCGAACTTTTTTATTCCGAGTAAGGCATGGTAATTAAGTGGGGTCAGCGAGGTTCCGGCTGCTATACAAACTTGGTACAATACTGCCAGTTTCTAAAAAGCCAACAGCTGTCTATTGTTAATATCGCTATCACACTCGTTCTTCCAACTGACGGTATATTTTGTCGCCAAAAACAAAGGTTGATGAGAGACGTTAAGACAATAGAGGCACTGTAAATGTTTATCAGCATAAGTACCTATTATGATTTAGTTTGCTTGTTCTCGACAAAAAGATAACTAAATTAACAAGAAATTAATATGAATCGATTAGATATTAGATATCTATGGCTGTAACAGGACAGCGATATAGCTGCCTACCCAGAATTGATATTGAATTTCTTGTTACCTTATTAGATTCCACGAATTTGGTTTGCATTTTTGCACTGCCGTACATTGTATGACTTGTGGCCGTACTCATTTGTTAAAGTGGAAGGAAAATATTTTTATTATATATTTGTATGATACAGCGGCAACAAACTAGTTACTCTTGGCTTTAAAGCGAGGTCCATCGTTTCTAAACGCAAACCTAACGCAACTGACGTACACAGAAAAGGCCTTGATCAATGATTTAGAATTTACGAACATTTAGAGTTCACTGGAAATGTTCAGCAAAATATTTGCTGCTCAATTAATACTGCTCACATTTTTCCATCCACACAGATCGGGCAAAAATCTTAGTACCTACTATTGGGGGCCGCTTGAAGTTTTCAAAAAACTCTTCTGCGTGTTTCAATTATTATAACTTATTGAATGATTATGAGGAATCCAACGATACCTCATTATGTCAAAATGCATCAAACTAGTTTTTTCAGAACGATCGAAAAACAAAACCCTCCTTCTGATACAGTTGGGTAAAACAATTAGGGGTCCACTCCACACATATTAAGGAACGTCAACATATGGTAACTCTGGTAAATACCTTGAGTTTCTTATCAAAAAGCGCTTGCCGGTTTTGTTACGGGATCCTGTATTGCCTGTGGTGTGGCTCGATTCCCATCCAACTGTGATTATCAGCGCCTTTGGAAACCATAAGACCTTTTAACATAGTCATAAGTCATAACCAAATATGTACTTGCAATGTGAGGATATTTACAATTTGGACTCTAAACTACTGGTTTATTACCTAAATGAAGCCAGTGATAAACAACATAACATTAACGTAATAAACTGAGTCAGTAATCTCAAGTTGCCTCGTCCAGTGCCTTTATATCTCGACGAGATCCTCCGGGCCTTCAACCGTATAAGGATTAGGAATTCGTGCGGATTTGCTTAAGGGGAGATGGGGGAAAATTGAGAATTGTTTCCTCTACCACACACTGAGCAAAGCTTTATGCAATGAAACGTAATATTCGCGAATTTGTAGACGTTTTGATGGGGTTATGTGAGTTTCTACACATCAAGATTCAATTTTAATAATTTTATGGACTGCAAAATATATGAATTTAGTTAGGGTAATAATTTGTATTTGTTTAAATTATTCCGCGAGTTAATTCCTCATCATCGAGACATTATTGCAAATTTGACAAAGTAAAGTTACATTTATTATTGGGATGAATAAAAAAAATATCGAACCTACATAACAATAATATTGCTACTTACATACTTTGGCAACTTTGCAGTAATTTATCATTGTCATATTTTTAAAGTCTGACAAACAATGTTTTTTTTCCAAATCGCAAGTAAAACAATCAATAACTTCATTTATTTATGGACTGGAGCTCAGTTTCTAGGTTTATTACTGTTTCATCGTAAACTCCCAGTGCTTCTGCTAATGCGATTAAAACGGCTAGTTATAATAAACACTTAATTATGATTAATTGCTCCAAATACTACCAAATTATAATTGTACTTTGCAACATAATGCTATTTTCAATTAAATTAGTTTCACAGCCCTAGGCCTGAAAGCCTAACTACTCATAGTTGCCGTAAACGGTGAGAATTTAATAGGATAACAGTACTAATAGAGGTATACGAGTAGGTATACAACAATTTTTTATGCCTTTATTTGGGAAGGAACTGGCTCTCGAGACACAGGGAAACCTAGTTTGAGAGCCGGAGAAACTTATCATGTATGTACATTGTAGTTACAATAAAGAGTTTTTATTATTTTCTTTTTTTATTCTTATTAAACTAAAAATTATTTCTGTGTGGTAGAAGAGTGATGCTAAAGTAGGTATTTTGAAATTGTTTATCACAACAATGAACAGCTACCTACGTAATTGTACATAAATACTGTTGGTTCTATTTTTAGTAATTATCCGTCAACGATTTTATTTATTTAATTGTACAAACTTTGCTTAGTTTGGGACTAGGTAGATTGATGTAAGATTGGACAATCTATACATATAATAAAGCTGAAGAGGGTCGAAAGTCTGTACATGGAAGATATTCGAAAAAAAATTGGCTAGGGATACTTAGAATCGATAACAGAACACGTTCCAACAGTTTTTAGAATTTTTGTCTGTTTATCTGTTTATCTGTTTGTCTGTTTATCTGTTTGTCTGTTTATGTGACCGCGCATCACGTGAAAACGGCTGAACCGATTAAAATAAAATTTGGTATAGAGATAGTTTGAGTCTTGGGGAAGGACTTAGGGTAGTTTTTATCCTGAAAATCAACCCCTAAGGGGATGAAATGGGGGGTGGAAATTTGTATGGAGCTACTTAAACCGCTGCACCGATTTGGATGAAATTTGGTATATGATTAGTTTGAGTCCCGGAGAAGGTTAAAAGATAGGTTTCATCCCGAAAATCTTCCCTTTAGGGGGTAAAATGGGGGGGTGAAAAATTGGATGTAACCCATTTTGATGAAATTTGGTTTAGAGGTAGATTAAGTTCTGGGGAAGGACATTGGATAGTTTTTATTCCGGAAATCTTTCCCTGAGGGGGTGAAATGGGGGGTGAAATTTTGGATGTACTCCATTTAGATCAAATTTGGTATAGATATAGTTTGAGTCCCGGAGAATGACAATGGATAGTTTGAATCCCGAAAATCATCCCCCAAGGGTATGAAATAGGGATGTAAATGTGGATAAATCCCATTTAGTTAAAATTTGGTATAGAGATAAAATGGGTCCCAGAGAAGGACAATTCATAGTTTTTATCCTAAATCATCTCCTGAGGGGGTGAAATGACGGGTGAAAATTTGGATATAACCGATTTAGATGAAATTTAGTATGGAGATAGTTCAGAGTACTGGGGAAGGACTTAATATAATTTTTAGTCCAGAAATCATCTCTTAAGGGGGTGAAATGGGGTATGAAAATTCGGATGGAACCCATTTACGGTATAGCGAGTTAAGGTCTTAGGGAAGGACATAGGATAGTTTACTCCTGAAAATCATCCCAAAACGGGGTGTAATTGGGGGTGTAAATTTGGTTGTGACCCATTTTGATGAAATTTGGTATAAAGATAGTTTGAGTCCCGGAGTATGACAACGGATTGTTTTAATCCCGAAAGTCATCCCCTCAGGGATAAAAAAGGGGGTGAAAATTTGGATAAAACCCATTTAGATGAAATTTGGTAAATAGATAGGAGTCCTAGGGAAGGACAATGCATAGTTTTTATCCCGAAAAATCATTTCCTGAGGTGGTGAAATGAGGGTTGAAGATTTGAATAGAACCCATTTAGATGAAATTTGGTATAGAGAGAGGTAGGGTCCTAGGAAAGAACATAGAATATTTTTTATTCCGGAACACATAAAAGGAGGAAATCATCCCCTAAGGGGGTGAGAAATGGTGGATGAACATTTGGATTGAACCCACTTACGGTATAACGATAGTTAAGGAAGGACATAGGATAGTTTTTATCCCGAAAATCATCCCATAACGGGGTGTAATTGGGATGAGAATTTGGATGTAGCCCATTTAGATGAAATTCGGTATAGAGATAGTTTGAGTCCTGGAGAATGACAACGGATAGTTTTTATCCCGAAAATCATCCTCAAAGGAGGTGAAATAGGGGGTGAAAATTTGGATTGAACCCATTTACGGTATAGCGGTAATGGGGAGTCCTGGGGAATATGAACATTACAAAAGTAAATATATGTATGTGACGTTCCAAGGGTAAAGGTACCTTATGGCGGCCTTAGTTTTGAAGATGTTTTCTAAAACGGGGTAAAAAAGACGTTTTGTTATGGCTATTTTGAAAACTATTAGATGTAACATTTTGTTGAAGTATTTTTATTTTTAATATAAAATGTTTAAATTACAAGTCAGTTAATTTAATCCTACGGTTTAGTAAAAAAGGTCCTTACGGCCGTGTGATATGAAAATATGCAAAATAATACTGAAAAAAAGCCTACATGCATCTATACCCTTTCCTTCATACAATCCATACTAATATTACAAATGCGAAAGTAACTCTGTCCGTCTGTTACCTTTTCATGCTTAAACCGCTGAACCGATTGAGATGAAATTTGGTATATAAATACTTTGAATTCCGGGGCCTTCCCAAAGAGTCCTTACTAAAGATAGTTTTTATCTGGAAATTCATCACCTAAGGGGGTGAAAAGGGGGGAGAAAGTTACGATATAAACGAGTTCCGCGCGGACGAAGTCGCGGGCAAAAGCTAGTATTTAATATTACTTATTATCTCCTTTAAAAAGCAGTATAAACATATATAAATATGCCTACTTACAAAAATATCTGTACACGAATTTATATAGGTAGTACCTAATGATAGAGGAGTCCTGTACAGATATTATTACCATTTGTTTTGTACCGATATTTACGTAGTTGACAGTGCCCAAATTTTTTTTTATGAACAGTTACTTTAAAACTGAATCCGGGATTTTCCAAACTACGCAACTCCAAAATATGAAAGCGAACGTCATCCAAATTACATCACTAAACGTCATCATCATCACCATAAAATTCACAAAAGAATTTCTAAATTTACAACCTCATAAACAATATACAAAAAAAAAACATTCTTACTTTCGTTCGTCACACAATGACTTTACCGCCGGAAGGACCCTCTGTTCAATTCCTTCAAGTTATTTATGACGATGTTGATAGTAAACGAAAGCCGAAATTCAACCGAATTTGCATACAAGGGATGCGTAAAACGAAACGGAGAATTCAGTGAAACCAACTTTGTCTTTACGACTGACGATTCTATTCATAGTAGCAAGCTCTTTGTGAGTTTCGTTACGATTTTCGATTTGGGTCATGACTTAGTTTGAATTGAATGGCTTGAAGGGTAAGTAAGTACCTACCTTAGAAAAAGTCGCATTTCGAAATATACTTTTTTTGTGTAATTATCCTTATTAACTTCGTTAAAAAAATGTATTGAGAGAAGTGTACAATAACGTATTTAAGTATATTTTTTATGCAATCAAATGTTAAGTTAACCTGTTAGATCCTTTTTTTGATAGATACGCAAAAAAAAAACCAAGTTACGAAAATTTGGTCTGAGATAAGGTTTTACGGATAAAACGAAGCCTTAGTTGATTGGCCTTGCAAGACTTCATCAATTGACGTTGAATAAAAGTTCTATAATGCACGTGATAAACGGCGTCTTTATACCATCAGCCGAAACCGATGTGTCGTCCCGACAGACCGAAGACACGCCTACCCCGCCTAATACTCGTCTTTCACCCTGTCCTCACCGCCTTTAGAGTTGGCGCCAATATCAGCGTCGGTTACGAAATTGTCGTTGTTAACGACATCGGCGATCGGTGTCGGGACACACAAAGTCAAAGCGTTTTGTATTCACGTGCCTGACTTTACTTTCTAAAATGGCCATATATTTTAGACAATCCCTACCTGGTAACAATAAAACCCTTTCAATTCAGTACACTTCCTACAAAATCAACATAAAAAAGGGTTGTTAAAGTCCCAATTAGTAAACCTTACCCGTTTTCGATTTTGCCCTTGCAAATTAGTTCCCAAGGATTTTCATACTTTTACTTTCTCAGCGACAAGGGATCTGCCGTCATAAACGAAAGTTTGGGCCTCTTATATGTGTACCTACAGTTTCGATATCGTGTTATAAATAGGTTTTATTCCTGCGTTGGCCCATTAGATTGAATAACAAGGGAGTTTTATGAGCACGCCGTGCGATGGCAGACGCCGTCCTTAAGCCTTAACGGGATTATTATTGGCATTTGAAACTAAGACTTGCCGTCACCCTGGGTGTTTAAAAATAAAACTTTGTGTGACATCACATCATACACTGACACTTTAAGCAACAATGTGGAACTTAGATCTCCGCGCAAGATAGGAATTTCCTTATAGCTTTTTCGTGGTAGTCACACACACAGGGTATACATAACTCCTAATACTTAGTTGCTTAGTACAATAATATATAAGTACTACTAGGTACGTATATTGTACGTATAACTCCGCTCCAAATATCCGACGAATGTTTATCAATGAAGCGTTGAACGAAAGGATACATCAAGAACTAGATATGATGCGCTCTTCCAATGTAAATACATTATCAAGCTGCTCTCATAATTGCTGAATCAAAGTTATTTAAGCAAACAAATTTATTCGCAATTTTTGCCATTGAACTTAAAAAGAGTCAGTAAAAAACGATTGAAACCCAGACCTTAAAAAAAGCTCATTTTTGTAAACCTCTGATGGGTGAACATTATCCGAAAACGGTTAGGGAGCAAATATTGCGGTAGAATTTCACCAGAGCGCACTGGGACTTATCTTTATGTAGGTTTTTATGTATTTCGCAAAAAATGTTATCGGCCAGCAGTTAAACAAGGCCCTTAATGATGGCCCTCCGAGCGTTATCGCCAAAAAGTATATAAAGTAATTTTGAGGAATTATTACGAATTTCGCGCTTCCACCGTGCAATAAAGAAATTAAACAACAAAGACCTTTGGCCTTTTTTGGAAAGCAAAGTTTTGAATTTTATTTATGCAGGATTTTGATTTGTTAGGCACATTACAAGTAGCTGGGAAAATATCTGTTACGTCGATATAGCTTCTGTCTGTACCTATTACACGAATGTCGCTATATTATGAAAAAAACTACACATCTTATTTACTTAATATGCATTCGAAAGTTGGTCAAACGATATTTGAATAAGCTTAGTCAGTTAGAACTTAGCTTTTCTAAACGGCTCTCGTATCTCTTGTCTCTAAAATCATTTAGGCAATTTGTTCGAATTACTTTTCTATGCTAATCTGGATCGCGTCGCGAATACTTTCGTTGAAAGAAGTATCGACTCGGAGGCTCGTAGGCGTTTAAGATCGTTGAATTGGCTTGCGCTCAAAAGATGCATGTGCTGGAAGCCGGAGCTCGTACAGAAAAACAAGATACTACAACCTATTACAACGCGCTTTACATCGTAAATAATCGTCTTAGCGCGGTAAATAAATAAGTGTATAGACTGTTGGTTCGTGCGAGCGCTCGTATCTGATCTGAGGCCCGGGACGCAGCAAAAGCCGGGAAAGTGCTGTTTAAGAGGCGAGATAGCGAATAACGTAGGAGGAACATAAGTTTTGCGGCGTGTTAAAAGATAATGAGTGCGGATATAGCTTATAAGAAAAGAAGACATTGCGTACGGTCTTTGTAAGGAGACAATATTTTCTTATCTCGCATGCTTGCGATCACAATACTGAGTTAAACCCTCTTTGTACATCCTAACGCACCTCGCTTCGTTTTAGGATTCGGAATTTATGTCCTCCTGAGACCAAGTTTAAAACCGAAGATTTAGCGGCTCTGCTTAGAGATACCAGCGCCTATTCAGAGGTCAAGCGTGGGGCTAAGTCAATTATACAGTACTCTCTGATTGAGTTTTGAGCGTTTTGTTCTTTGCGTTGAATGAGATGCGGATTATCTATCCAAAGTTAAGGATTGTGACTTTTAACTTCGTTAAGAGATAAGCGAATTTATGATGGTTTTGAAACGTTTGCCATTTTGAAATTTTGAGGAAAGTCATTGTTAGTCTTAATAATAGGGTTACCTAATATCACTTTATGTTTACGACTCCTCAAACCTTATTTAGGTTTATGATTTCGAACCACAAACAATTATCCTAGAATGGGATAATAATGTTAATGTTTACGTTCAGTTGACATCTAATCTAGCTGAGTGTAGGCATTACTAGGGCACTGACACGAGTAATATAGAGCCTTTAGTAACACGTAAAAACAAACGACCGCGTGCCATAAGTACTATTTATTGTTCTAGCTTTTTTACGCCTTGTGAAGTATTTAAAGTTATTTGCAGAATTATTCGTCAATGAATGTGACAAGAAAAATGGAGCGCAAATTTATGTGAGCGATGTGAGTCGTCCTTAACGTCACTTGAATGGTTAGTTTTGCATAATTAAACAAGACATATTGTCTTGACTTATACAAAAAAAAACACACTGATATTTGAACCAAGCGGTACGGGTAATACGTTTTGAATTGAGACTTGTTCTAAAATGAACACAAATATAAAACAATGTTCTTACTTTAAAATTTGTCTCACATTCCACATTTTGTGTCTTTTTGTAGGAACCTGGATATAAACAGGGATCAATAGGGATTGTGTGTACCTACTATATTCCATCTTGTACATGAAGGTGGGGTTAGACCAAGCGAAAGTACATTAGTATTGCCAGTAGGTAATCTAGAGAGAGAGAGGACAGCATCTAGGCAACATGGGTTTAATCTCTGTTAGCCAAGCCATAACTCTTTAAGAAAAGTATGTTGTATTATGTCGGTCAAAATCTTAAACCATTTGCCAATTGACCTAAAAACTCTGAATATACCAGAACTCAAAAATAAGTTATTTAATTGGTAAATTAAATGTATTATAGAATTAACAATCATTTAGAAATTTACAATTCCTGACAAGTACATATGTATGACCAAAACCTTGTAGGTATATACATTCTCTGTGACTTTATTTTATTTTATTTTGTTCTGTATTGTAATTGATATCGCATCACTATATATTCGTAGCATGACATTGATCTTTTTTTTGTTTTACTTTTATTATTATTATTGACATACCTACCTATACTAAAAATACATTAATTCAATGACATGCAATGAATAAATTCTAGAAATATTGTGTTCCAAAATCTGGCTGATTGTGACGAACAATAACGATACTGTAACCTGTTATAATCACTCACTTTCAAACAGTAAAATATATATATATATATATATATATATATAATAACGCTTTGTATAAATTCATAAAACATTTGTATTATGTTAAATTGATTTATCAAGTTACAGTTTTGAACAAAATTAAGAACACTAGCTCGTTTGTTTTATTTGAAAACTTCTACATCTAGTTAGTCAAAAATGACAATATCTACAATTTATCAAAACACGTAGCTAGAGGATATATAGATGGCGTCCTAGCGTATACCCAAAAGGGACGATGGTAAATTAACCATACTAAATTAAGAAGTATCAGAAGCTAATACATTCTTGACGTCTAATGTCATTTATAATTTAGTCGTATTATATCGGTGACGTCATGGTGGTGTCAGATTCAGTACAAATTGCGGTACCTATTGCCTATTCATACATCTTTGTCACTCATGTGTGTATGTGTGGGTGACTCCCTCTATCTATTCTACCTCTATGTCAAAACACTAACGAATCTGCAGGTCAATCACGTAACGCAATTTACGAACGTCGGGTAGGTCTAAATGTCACTTTTTATATGGAAAATTGACAGTTAAATTGTACCGACGCGCGTTCGGAACGTTACGTGATTACCCCTCTGAACTAAATACCATTCAATTAGAAACATCATAATGTTCTTTCAATCGTGATGAACTGACTTGTTGCTAATGAAAGATGGACACCCACATCAAGTCATGCTTGCACACACTTGGACGTTAAATGATACGAACATATCCCGTAGTTAATGAAGTATTGCGTTGGCGGACAGGTAAATAAACTTAATCATTCCTATGATTGCCCCATCAATAACTACAAGTTCGGTATGGAATAACAATTAGCTCAAACGTATATTGACACCCATTTTGTTAATTGGAATTCGTGCAGAGACCTCATGTTACCACTTAACCATCGAAACGGGAGGTTATTATTTAAATATTATAGTTTTATATTAAACTATAATGTTAAGGTTGTCACGAATCGATACTAATAATAAAGAAAAAGTTTGGGAAATGTGTTTCGGAATTTACATTTAGGCTTTATTTTATCCCGTGTCTCCGGGATGGTGGGACTTCTTTGTAATCCGCGGACAGATGGCGAGAAGAGACGAGGCAATGTGCGAAATTTCATACAGTTATATGATCGTCTCGACTACAAAACACATTACTGTTTCATTGCCGATTTTATAAAATATCCTGCTTCATCTCTTATTGCCTCGCCGATGGACAACCAACATTATTTTTCGGAATATTTTTTTCGACTCTTTCTTTCTAGTCTAGACTAATCAGAGGTGACTCAAATCAATCCAAATAAATCACATATTCCCACCCTAAGCGACAATTGAACTTCGCTTTTGTTTGAAAATAAAATAAATCCCAACAATGCGATTTCTTTTCAAGAAAAATAAACGGGCAAGGGTGTAAGACGAATCACTTAAGCGCAAACAACTGAAGGTACGTTTGAAATCAGTTTGAGCTAGAAAGCGAGATCTTATCGTGCATCTAGCGATTGATAGGAGTAATGCATCACCTGGCTTCCGTTGCAGCAACCATCTTGATTCAATCCTAATGCACCTACCTCCCACATTCAAGCTCACGCGAGTCATGCTACCAACATTAGATGACCCCTCGGTCCACTTACCATCGTCAAATGCGCCGAAGCAGTAGCCTGCAAGTGTGGGAGATCTACCTATACTGGCTTAGACACATCCTCAGTTGGGCTACTTGACGTTCCATAGATAAGATTGGCCCTCATCCGTTTAACACCTACATCGGCTACCGAATATTGATATTCAAATTTATTATTAGTGTGCGTGTTCGTTTTCTATGCTTTTGAATTCAAAACTTACATTTTACGGTAAAAGAGAAAGTTGTTTAGGGATGAATGCCTAGCATATATAAATTACAAAAATGGGGTCGGTTAATTGCTCAACGTGTGCGACCTATTTCACACGAAATATTTAGCAATTGAACGTAGTTTTGTTATGAGCGTCCAGGTTATTAAGAGGGCTTTCATGTGTATCTACACTAGCGCCGCTGGTAAATCATTGTGATTATTTAAATTTATCGATAGACATTTAAAAAGAAGGCTGCCATATACTGTGTTTCCTATTTAAGGACCTTGAGAATACATCAAACTAGTTTTTATGTTGCTGGATTCGTCGATCTATGAACTTAAAAGAAAAACGGCCGTTTTAACTTTGGACGCATATATTGACGAATCCAGCAACGTAAAAACTATTATGATGTATTCAAAATATTGTGTTTGTATTAAATACAAAAAACATTGAATAGCGGCCTCCTTTTTAGGGTTCCGTACTCAAAGAGTAAAACGGGACCCTATTACTAAGACTCCGCTGTCCGTCCGTCCGTATGTCTGTCACCAGGCTGTATCTCACTGATACCGTGATAGTTCCGGTTGAAATTTTCACAGATGATGTATTTATGTTGCCGCTATAACAACAAATACTAAAAACAGAATAAAATAAATATTTTTATTAATAATTGTACGGAACCCTTCGTGCGCGAGTCCGACTCGCACTTGGCCGGTTTTTTTAAAAATATTTATCGTTAAATTTAATTAATCACAGTTATTTACCAGTGGCGCTAGTGTGCACATGCTGCCCTCTTAACCCTCAAATTAAACCTATTAGTAAATTGTATCACTTTCATGATGTGCATGAGATGTTTCAAGTGAAGTTTAAATACAAATAAATATCTACGCTATTGTTAAATATCGTGGAACGAAATTAGCCTCATTTGCAAAAAAGCAAGTTAACTGTATTTACACTTTATGTTAGTAATTATTTAACATTCCATCTTGAAGAAGTAATTGCTATTTTCGGCCTGGCTGCAAAGACACAAAAAGTAGCTTTACGAACGTGAGAGAGAGAAAATAACTTTACCAACTAGTTTTGTATTTTGTGAATACTTTTACTTGTATTTACTAGAAAAAGTGCATTAGCTTAACAAGAACGAAAACCATTAACAAAAAAATCCAAGTAGCAAATATAAATCACGCAGAGACAGTAAATATTCGACAAACCTAGATTCCGAGCTATATAAAAAATACACAACGTATGATAACATTCGATATTTCCTCGGTGTGGAGCTAAAGAAGATAATAGATAATTTAGATAACAAGAAAAAGCCATTCCGAGGCGTTGCTACCGAGTAAATGGTAAATATTACTCACATGTTCATCGCAACTCTTTCGCGTAGGAAGCGATTTTGCCTTCCACGTACATTTATACATCTTTTTGTTTTGCCTGTGTAATGTAAATAATCCAAGAAATACGCAGATAATACGTTAAAAATTATTAAGTACACATTTAGAATAGAGTTCCGGTCTATATTTCTATTTCGCTTGCTCTTACACGTTGCGAAACCGAATACTGTAGGGTAGGAGCTCACGGACAGTAGGTACTAAGGTTATACGTATGATTTCCCAGGGTTGCCGTGGCAGTACAATTCCTAGAAAGCTTAGTAAGGTACTCGTACGCTATAGGGCAATACAGATTCCGTCTGTGAGGATGTTTACAAGTTGTTTTACCAAGATTAATTAATCAAATTTTATACACACTAAATATGCTATGCTATTTTAAGATCGAAACGCAAAAAGACAAGTGGGCAAATTGTAGCAATTAACACCTAAAAGCCCAGTTGACTCACAGTTATAAATGCTATTATTGTTTCAATAATCTTAACTGGGCGTGTATGTACATTAAACAAAACTAAACGACTAAGATTTATGAATGGCGATTACATGCTAGGCTGCGTTCCAAATTGCAATTTTAGTACATGCAGCTGCTTGCGACATGATTTGAATAGGTATAGATCCTAGTTAATAGGAGTATGAAACACCGCCAAGAGGCAATTTGACAATTGATAGAGAAGGTATATTATAATTTAAACTCGTATCACATAATATTAAATAATGCAGAGGCCGGGAAAAAGCAACTCATGGATTCAGCTTCGCTTCATCCGACACTAGATACGAATCTACCTATACGAATGGCCATTCCCGCCGAGACATTATGGTGTCATAAAATATGACGAAATCAATTTTTTTTTCAATAATTGTTTCAGCATGACGTTGTTGATAATTTATTTGAAAACTTGCTTCTGAACTTCGTGGTATTAAAAGATAGAACGCTCAATCAATGGACATCAATGTAGAATTGTACAGTATAAAACTTCCTGATTAAAAAAAATATTTGTTTCTTCGACAATACTTACCTCTCTTCCCTACACAAGTGCAATAAATAATCAATAATTATGAACTCTTTAATCACCTTTTAAAATTACAGCAGTAAAATTGCTATTTTAAAAGTTTTTATAACAAATGTTTCTTTCTCAAATAGGCTTAAGTATAACTGCAGCGCAGCGCCAATAACAACTTCGCCAACTCGACCGATATTAAACTACGCCATTTGGCAAATAAAACTGGTTCCGTCTAAAATATAGAGAGGCATGTAACTGAATATAAAGTTTTTCCTTTTTGTCAACACTAGTGAACTATCGGATACGATCCCGGAATTGGCAAAGAAACGTGATTTTGCATTCGCGTATAATATTTTGTATGCGGGGAAAAAGGAGTTCCGGATTGAATTTGTGGGGCGAAATTGTTGTAACTTCACTCTTACAAATGAAAGGGTTTTTACACAAAAATATCTACAGGCAGGCGGGATTACCTTATCATACTATTGAACACGAAATATGTACTATAAAAAATAGGGTAAGAACAATTAATGGACTCATTATCGCCGGACACGGATACGAGGACAGTGTATCCACACAAGAGCAAAAAACGGGTACACTCCGTACGAGGTGTACTTGTTTCTTGCTCTTGAATGGATCAGAAATGTGAAAATTTGTTTCTTTATATACTCGTATTTCCGTGTTTGCTCTCGATTACGCAAAAACGCTTGAACGAATTTAGACGAAATATTCTAGATATTTTTACTTCTAAATTAAATAAATAAATAGATTAGGTTATATCTGTACTTACCTTCATATGCAAACCAATTTTATATTAAGTACCTTTTTATGGGTTATGTACCACTTCTGCCCGCGACTCCGTCCACGTAGAACTCGTTTATATCGTAGCTCGATACAAACTTTCACCCTCCATTTCCCCGTTAGGAGTTGATTTCCGGGATAAAAACTATCCTATGTCCTTCCCAGAGACTCAAACTATCTCTTTACCAAATTTCATCTAAATGGGTGCTATCCAAATGTTCACCCCTCATTTCACCCCCTCAGGAGATGATTTTCGGGAGAAAAACTATGCGTTGTCCTTCCCTAGGACTCCTACTGTCTCTATATCAAATTTCATCTAAATAGGTTTTATCCAAATTTTCATCCCCTATTTCATCCCGCTAGGGGATGATTTCCGGAATTAAAACTATTGTATGTCCTTTCCCAGGACTTAAACTATCTCCATACCAAATTTCTTTCAAATGGTTTCCATCCGAATTGTCACCCCCATTTCACCCCCTTAGGGGATGATTTCCGAGATAAAAACTATCCTTTGTCTTTTCATAGGACTTAAACTATCTCTCAACCAAATTTCATCAAAATAGGTTACATCCAAATGTTCAACCCCCAATTTCACCCTTTTATGGGATGATTTTCAGTATAAAACCTATCCTATGTCCTTCCCCAGGACTCCAACTATTAATATTCTAAATTTCATTGAAATCGGTGAAGCGGTTTAAGTACAAAGAGTTTATACCCACTTTTTTGGGAAGAAACGGGTAAATACGGGTAGATTGGGTAAACCTACGGGTATACCGGGTAAATACCCGGTATTTACCCGTGGGTTTTTACCCACTACCCATCTCTAGTCCTGAAGAAGGACATAGGATAGTTTTATCGTGAAAATCATCCCCTGAGGGGATGTAATTGGGGGTGGAAATTTGTTTGTGACACATTTTGATAAAATTTGGTTGAAAGATAGTTTGAGTCCTGGAAAAGGACATAAGATAGTTTCTATTCCGGAAATCATCCCCTAAGGGGGTGAAATGGGGGTGAAAATTTGGATGTAGGCCATTTAGATGAAATTTGGTATAGAGATAGTTTGAGTCCCGGAGAATGACAACGGATAGTTTTTATCCCGAAAATCATCCTCTAAAGGGTGACTCACGCTAGAACCGGCCGTGTCCGGCCCGGGCCGTTTTCTAAGAAAAACGACGGCGTTTTTGCACGGCCGAGCCATACCCAAGCCCGGCCGAGCCACGGCCGACACTCGGAAGCAGCCCGGTGTCAGCACGGCCCGGCCTTGGCTCGTCCGGGCTTGCATTTAGCTCGGCCTTGCAAAAACGCCGTCGTTTTTCTTAGAAAACGGCCCGGGCCGGACACAGTCCGTTCTAGCGTGAGTCATCCTTAAGGAGGTGAAATGGGGGGTGAAAAATTGGATGGAACCCATTTACGGTATAGCGATTTGGAGTCCTAGGGAAGGACATATGATAGTTTTTATACCGGAGATCATCCTCTAAGAGGGTGAAATAGGGGTTAAAATTTGGATGAATCCCATTTACGGTATAGCGATAGTTGGCAGTCCTGGAGAATGATAACGGATAGTTTTTATCCCAAAAATCATCCTCTAAGGAGGTGAAATGGGAGGTGAAAAATTGGATGGATCCCATTTACGGTATAGCGATAGTTGGGAGTCCTGGGAAATGACATATATATGATAGTTTTTATTCCGAAGATCATCCCTTAAGGGGGTGAAACGGGGTGACAATTTGGATGGAACCCATTTACGGTATAGCGATAGTTGGAAGTCCTGGGAAAGAACATTGGATAGTTTTATCCCGAAAATCCTCCCCTAAGGGGTGAAAATTTGGATTTGAGTGACCCATTTAAATGAAATTTAGTTTATAGGATAGTTTTTATCCCGGGAATCATCTCTTAAGGGGGTGAAATGGGGGGTGAATATTTGTATGGAGCTACTATACAACCCATTTAGATAAAATTTTGTAAAGAGGTAGTTAGTAGGCGCGGCGTTGGTTGCGGGCTGGATGCGGGTGGCGCAGGATTGGTCACTTTGGAACTCTTTGGGGGAGGCCTATGTCCAGCGGTGGACGTCTTTTGGCTGATAATATAACCGTCTCGGGGAAGGACACAGGATAGTTTTGCGGAAATCTACCCCTAATAGGGAAATGGAAGGTGAAAGTTTGTATCGAGCTACGATATAAACGAGTTTTACGCGCGCGGACGAAGTCGCGGGCAAAAGCTAGTAAATAAATAAATCTAAATCTAAGCCTCCTATTGACATCATATCCCGGGATTTTTGTTTATCTGGTATAACCCAAACACAAGTTATGAGGTTTCAAAAAAAAAACCAGTCAAGTACGAGTCTGACTCGCGCACCGAGGGTTCCGTACAAACTTTCATACACCATACCCGTCATGTCAGAGTATATATGTTTCTTTATCAGCGATAGCTTTTTATCACGCGCACCGATTTCGATTGTTTACTTTTATTTGAAAGAAGGGACTTTAAAGATAATCTGATAGGAATTTGACGTTATAAAATTACATACAAAAGTAAGTAAATTACAAATTTAATGAAGAAATTAATAAAAAAAAAATTAAAAAAAAAACGCTAGTTAGAGATATCGTTTTATTTTTCCTGTATTATTTATGTTACTCTTAATCATATGTAATTATTTCAGAATTTTCACTTGGTAACAAACTTCGGAGATAAAGGGGGCGGGGGTGGTATTTTTTTCTACATTTTCCTTAATAAATCAAAATTTAACCACTGTAGAAATAAAATAAAAACGGTTTTAATTCGTCATTTACACAAAAAATAAAAATGTATATTTAAGTTTTTCATTTTTCATACACGTGTCCTAACCCTCTCAACAGTTGCTCCAAACTTCAAATTGATAGCACAAGTAGTTCCTGAGATATTTAACGTTATGACAGACGGACGGACGGACGGACAGAGACGGCACCATAAGTGTTCCTTTTTTTTAACCTTTTTGGTACGGAACCCTAAAAACGACGTAGCGCTTCGAGAAAAAGTAGGTAGTGCCCTTGCGCTTTGCTTTGCTCGTCTTTGCGGGGACAGTACCGTGCCCCCAGATGCTAAAATAAATATTCTGGATACTTTTATCTTTTAAATCCTCTCAGATGTACTGAAAACGCCTGGAGGATCTATTGGTCTAGGAGTATAATATAGAGGAAAACCTTCCGATACCTAATGGTATCGGAAGGTTTTCCTCTATATTATGTGTGCATTCTTCTTTGCGCCTTAGACTAAAATTGAATAAAGACAATAATAATAAATTATCCTCTACTCTGATGATCCGGTAAAGGTCGCGGGAGTCCGCTCTGGATGCGGGTGGCGCACGACCGGCCATTGTGGCACTCTTTCGGGGAGGCCTATGCCCAGCAGTGGACGTTTTTCGGCTGATATGATGATAATGATGATGATGATCCTCCACAATCTACGTGAAAATGTGAAATTTGGTATGAAAGTACAAATGAATTTGCGGGCAAACGCTAGTGTGCTTATAAAGTTAACTATGCGTTGGAGAATATAATGGGGAACTGTTGTATGTGCCTAGCGAATTGGAAAGCATTCATGAATTGGTGGCAGGTTAGTCGACCTATCAAAGTTGTAATATTAGAATTGAGTTTATGAAGTGCAGCTGGCGTTATGAAACACTGAGCAAACATTGTCAACATAAGAAATTATAAATAAATACCTACCTATATGTACCAATTTGGTCGTTGAAACGTGGTCGCTTACTATGGGCCTCATTAGAAGGCTCAAAGTCACCCAAAGGGTAATGTAGAGGGCTCTGCTTGGAGTTGTTGATGTTGATGTTGTGAAGGGACGCCTGGCCGGAAACAGGCGGGCAGTCGACCACGCGGTCGCGGCCATTCAGCCCAATTCCCTGAGGTTTGGGCTCAAGGTTACTGTCCCGGCAGCGTTCCCACATTAAATTCTTTCATTATTCTTGTTTTCCTGCAGAACAGAAGGACATCTTTAAGGTTGATATCCCTCAATTCCCGCTCCTCTAACGTATCTTTACCAAATGTGTTAAACCGCGGTGCCGCGTACAATAACACATTCCGCTAGTACATGCTTCCTTGTTTCTTCCTCCCCACGGTGTGGGCAAGAAGCGTCGTTACTTATACCTATTATCTTTAAGTGTCTATTTAGAGTATTGTGACCGGTAATGATACTAGTCAGCAATCTCAGATTGCTCTTACCCAGTTTCAGCAGTTACCTGGTCCTTTTGTGATCCATACCTTCTATCATCATCATTGTCTGTCTACATCCAGATGCTTCCCTCCATTCTCTCTCCCCATCTTGTTCTTTTAGCCTTTCTATGACCCCCTTTGTGACTTGAGCCGAGAAAGGAATTAAGGACCGGTTCTGGGCCTATAAACTCCCTTCCCGCGCCCTCCCTAGCCAGCTCATCCGCCCTCTCATTGCCTCCCCTGATGTCCTGGCACCGCCACGTCACACCTGGTTCTTCTCCTAACTTGTTAAGCTCTTCCTTGCATTCTTTGACTAAGGCGGATGTTACCGTTGCCCTTCGTATTGCCTTCAATGCCGCCTGACTGTCCGTATATATCACTACACTTCCAGTCTTTTGCATTGTCTCTCCTATAATCTATGCGCACCTCGTTATCGCGCACACTTCTGCTTGGAAAACGCTAGCATACCTCCCTAGTGGGATGGATACTTTTTCACGCAGTTTAGGTATAACTATACCTGCCCCCTCTAGTCCTGTTGATTTTCTTCCTGATCCATCTGTGAAGCAAATCGTCATTGGGTGTTCGACGTCTACCTTCCAGTTGTCTCTTTTTCCTATGTATATTCTATACTTTTTGTCAAATATCTCCTGCCTCTTTATAAGGTCGTTATTGGCTATCATCATTTGTAACTTCGATAGCACCTCCTCCTGTATCAGCGCGTGTCCTTTGTCCACACAGCTTCCTCTCCATTCTTTACATGCTTTCATTCTGTACCACTGTTCCATGGCCCTTTTCTCCACTTCAATCCGCATTGTCTTCATGCCTAGCAGTATTTCCATGGCTTGTGTCGGGGTCGTTCTATGGTCCCCGTCACCATCAGACATGCTAGTCTCTGCACCTTGTTCAGTTCCTTTTGATATTCTTTTATACGAGCCCTATGCTATGCTTGGAGTTTCTCTGCGTGGTTGCATCAGAAATGAGCCTGTACGCAGCAGAACTAAGGTAACTGATATAGCCCTCCGAATCGCTAAACGTAAGTGGCAGAGGGCGGGGCACATTGCACGTAGAATCGATGGCGGTTAGCTGATATGGTAAACTGATGACCTGGTAAAGGTCGCGGGACTCCACCAAAGAGAGTGCCACAATGACCGCTCCTCCGCGCCTCCGCTATTTCCAGAAGTGGACATCTTTCGCCTGATATGATAATGATGATGATGACTAAGTCGGTGCTCTTCTAAAGAATTTGGTGGCCAGAGAAAACGTAAAATGTTGCACTCGCCAGGGGCGGTATTAAAAAAAGCCTCAGATAAAACGCATAATTAATTATCGCCCTTAACTTCGGTTCGGGCGTCAAATAGATACCTGTTATCGTCCTAGATGAGTAATTAACTATTTCAGCTGTATAGGAATTACATTCAGTGCGAAAGATTTTCGTTTCACAAGTAGATACTGGACGTAAAGCATCCAAAAAAAGTTTAAACAGAAAATTACCTCCATTATCAACTTACGCGTTAAGTCTGTCCCACAAAAGGATCAGCGAAGGGAAGCCACGTACCTTTTGAATATCGATCTCACTCCCGAAAACCATATATTTGGTAAAAGGAAAAGGCGCTCATACTAACGAGATTGTAAAAGGTAACTGAATATATACTTACCTCCAGAAAACTCTCGCTTGGTCGAGCAACGTGAGAGGCATATTTACATTTTTTAGGGTACCGCCGTGAATCCTTACGGCCACGACCACGACTACACGCGGCGGCGGAAGCGGAAGCGATGCGCGATAGGTGGGAAAGAGAGGCGGCGCTTTGACCTCACACTCCAAGTATGGCGCAGCGATGTAGCCTGCCGCCACCGCGCGTATTCATAGCCTGGTTAGACTTTAAGCTTCTTATTTGCAACATACGTCCGGCCTCACATTTGCGGTATGGTGAAGAAATTGCTTTAGTTTTTGTAATGCAGAGTTTGTTTGGAGTATACAACATTATTCACTCATCATCATTCATTTTGGCACTCTTTGGGGGAGGCCTATGTCCAGCAGTGGACGTCTTTCGGCTGATATGATGATGATGATGATGTGTATCATCATCATCATCATTATTTATATTACTGCATTGCACTTCCTATCTCTCTCTTCTTCTTCTTCCTGCCCTTGTCCCAGTTCAGCTGGGTTCGGGCCTCCTTGTGCAGCGGCGCCAGGAAATTATATCCTGGGTTGTCATAGGTGAAAGGTTCTGTGCTTTTAGGTCCCTCTCGATGTTTGACCACCACGTAGCCGGTGGTCTGCCTCTCCCTCTGGGTTGGGTGTTGATATTAAGCACTGTCTTTACGGAGTAGTCATCTTCTCGGCGCATTACATGACCATACCAACGGAGCCTACATTCTTTGAGCTTTGCTGGTATTGGAGCTACTTTAAACTTGCTATCTCTCGATTTATAAAAACCTCTTTTCAAAAGTAACGTATAGGTTGTCTTTATACTGAACCCCTAAACAGTAAATACATTACTTTTTATGTTCATTGCAGACTTAGCTCCGTGGATGGATGAGTCCACGACATTGTGTGACATTAGGCTCCATTGCGCTTCAATATACGGTATTCTAACCAAGTCCATAGACAGATAAGCAAATGAATTGGAAGAGTTTTGTATTCGTTATTTAAGAAAGCAGCTAAGTATGTTTAAGGATAACATTCGCTATACATTCCTTACATATTGTGAGGACTGATGTGCGAGCTTGAGTGGTTCTTAATAGACATTCATTTCTCATTTATATTTCATGTCGTAAATGTTGCTGCCGCGCTCTCTCACATTTCATCTCATCACACACACACCAGAATACCTGCCAAACTCTATGTAGGTGGAATAAAATTTCAGTTTGAGTATATCCATTCATATCAAAGAGTACCTACGTGAACTTAATGAGAAATTAAATGTCGAGATTAGGTTCATTGCTATCACATGTACGACCTAGGAGCGGGCAGTGCCCTGATGCCAGATGTTAGGATATTTTAATTTGAAGTCGGAACAAATTAGACCCAATTAAAAAGCAATCGACGCAAATGTGGCAGTCCTTTCTAATTAGCTACCTACCATAATCAAGCTCTAGAAGATATTTTTCAGTCAGAACAAATAAAACGGTCACTGACATTTTACTCAGCCAAACCTACAACGACCATTACGACTGTCTACAAACTAACATTATTTAAATGAATTCCACGTTTCTAATTAAACACGTCTTAAGACTCCCTCCACGTAAAAGGATTGTGAAATATTTTGGCAATTAGGCCTCCCGTTTTATTAAAGAAGTCCGTCGAGTGAAAAATTAATTAAAATTTAAGCCTTTCGGTGTTCCCTACGCAGCAGTTGCAAAATAAAAGGGCCTTCACATCTCAGCGCGCCGCTGAAGATCAACTGAATTAGATAATTTGAATGGTTTCATGCGGTATGCAGATGAATGGATTAAATTTTCATTATTGTAGAGACGCCACGCCGCTAGGAAGCCACGGCGTACTATTAGAACGTGCACTAATCCTTAGTTATGAATATGACACACATAATAGCATACGCGTGTTTGTCCCCTAGGGAAGGAAAGATAAATAAACAAAACAATGGGTTTAATTAAGGTGTATTTCATCGGCAGGCATTTGGTGAAACCAGAGATTACCTAGTAACGATTTTAATCTGCGCATCGCAATTATATTTCTGAGTTTACTAATGGATTTATGTAATACAATCAACTAAATTGCACCGTAGTGAAACTAAATCGTTTACTTATATGATTTTAAATTAACTTTAAATCAAAACAATATACAAATAAATATTTTCCCAAAAGCACGAAATTCCTCGAAAATCCGTTTGTATAGAGAACAGAAAGCTTTTGGCTGACAATAGAAGGGTATGCTCATGTATTTCGTTGTCTACTTATACTAAGAGTGATGTCACGTTGTTCTGGATGGTGTGCTGTATAACCGAGAGAGAATTGACGTTATTCCTATATACTCGTCGTACCGTAACTCAGAAACGTTTACTAAGCAAAAAGGTCGTGTATCGAAGCACGAGTAAATCACCCGATAACACGCAAGTCGGATCAATCTGACACTGTTCACATTCCATTTTGATTCGAATATGTTTTGCGCACTCGTGCTAAATTAATACGTTGGCTCAACGTGCGTAAACGCGAGTGCTCGAAAGTCATTGATGTAGTTAAATTAGAAACGTAAAGTCCGTCAGTCCCCCCCAAGTTTTATTAATTACAAAAGCAAACCTTCCAAGTTCCAACCTCATTCCATATAACATTAAAATTTTAACGGACAAATTCGTCTACGTTTTTTTCTTTATTTAGCATATCAAAGGGAAATTATTGTACTAGTTTTACTTGTTTCGATATACTAAAGTTGTTGCGTTATTTTATTTATCGTATGGCTATTAAAATACACTGTTTTTATAATCTAAATTTTTATTCTGCCAGGTAGTTAGCAGCTGCACTCGTACATTTTTTTAAATCTTCTGCTGAACCATCGTATATGGTTAGTGGACACTCCAAGACGATATGCCGCACAGTTTGCTTTGGGCATCCGCAATCGCAGCATCCCTGCTCGCTCCAGTCCCATTTTTTCCGGAGATGGGCACAGTGGCCTATGCCCGTTCTCAGTCGACTCATCGTGCACCAGACACGGCGCCGGCGTGATTCGTTGAATCCAGTTGGGTGGCTGCCCGGGTCCAGGTGTAAAAGTTCAGGAGGGGTGTCAGCGGCAGACCATTCATCAGACCAAGCCTCATTTAGACGTTCCGTTTAAAAATGGTTTTCCTTGAAATCGCATAACGATGATTAACGCTCGATTATTTTAATCTTATATGGAATAGGGTATACGTATATGTATTGCAAATATATGATTGCGTTCTCTATTAAATGCATAGTTATTATGTATTTGAATTTAAACTGTTGAACACATATTGCATAACGCCATCACCCTTTATTTACTATAGTCTTAGCGCTTAACACGGCCTCTTTATCAAGAGAACAATAATTGCATTCAAAATCAAAGATGGATGGTCCGATAACGCGTGGGTATTTTCACTAATTAAGGCCAGACATGCACTGAGCAACAATTAAGAGGACCGATGGCTGATAAGCTCAGTTGATAGCCGTCGGATAGCGCTTAGTGAAGCTGTAGAGTGCTTTCACACCTTATTAAGGAAGGTTATCGGTGGGTTTCCATGAAGTTTGGCTTCATTGTCAGCGCTGGCATTTTAATCAAGTCATTATATTGGAAAGGCGCGAGATTTAAAAGTTATGTTTTCAGAAATGAACTGATTTAAATTTGATTAAACCATGAACTTTATTTTTAAGGTGGTTCGATTGCCATCCAAAACGTTATTTGACATTCGCAGGCTGGCGGCGTGATATTTTAAGAAACTTTTGTAACAAACTTTCATAAATTGGCTTCCCATTTGCGCCAAATTCCCCCTTTCCTAGAATAAACGTGTATAAACTAGATTAATTTGAGAAATTGGTTTGGGACGTGATATTTTGGGCAAACTATTTTTCTCAAATTAATCTAGTTTATACAAGTTTATTCTAGGAAAGGGGGAATTGGGCGCAAATTGGAAGGCAATTGATGAAAGTTTGTTACATAAGGTTCTTAATTTGTAATGCAGTTTTTGAGATATTTCTATGCCTATTCAGGCTGGATTGTGCTGAACAACATTGTATCTTATTACACCTTATGTACCACATTCAAGAAATAAATAAATGATTGATTGATTGATTGATTAAAATATCACGCCGTTAGCCTGGGAATGTCAAATAACGCTTTGTATGGCAATCGAACCACCTTAAGTAGGTAGTTCAGGCGCATTTAATAAATTTCCCTAACATGTAACAGTTTTAAGCACAATCGAACATTAGCAATAAGGTTTTTTCAATAAATTATTCTGATTCTTATTCTTATTCTTGCGTATTCATTTTTCTCACGTAATCTAGTACCTTGCGCTGTAAGGGCCTGGCCACATGTTCTAGAGTCTCGGTATTAAACGCGGGTTCCTGCGGCGCGCGCGCCGCAAAATTTTGCTTTGCGGCGCCCCGCCGCATACATCTGAGGCCCTACCGCGTAAGGCATTCGAAGTTTCCCCTCTCTGTCGTACTTACGAGTTCGTACGTAAGTGCCACAGAGAGGGAAAACTTCGAATGCCGTTCGCGGTAGGCCCTCTGGCCGGGCCCTAAGGCCGTGTATAATAACCAAGCGGAGCGATCAGTGGGGTGGGGTCCGCGTCAGAATACACCCTAACACAAATATATGGCGATGTCTAGGAGTGTTTACGTACAGATGAGAACGTTTTCCTATTCGCATGACAGCACGCGTCACGTGTCGTGGAACGCCCCGCGCATCTGCAGACACGGCCTAACTAATAAATAGATATCTCAAAATATTATCGTATGTAAGTTTACCGTTATACACTTTATAGAAGTATAAAAAACTCATCAATAGTTCAGTTATTAATCGTGTTGTACCGCATGACGCCGTATCTATGGTGAAGACAACTTAGAAGCGCTGCGTAACTATGCCAGCCTTCTCCATATTGAGTTTGATTCCTCAACCTTATTTAGAGGATAGATGTTTCTGACGTCACTAGAGCGTAGCGGTTACTCCGACGAATATGGACGCATGTACCCTTGATTTTCAATAGACATACAGCCTTTTAATAGCGCAGTTGTATAGCGGTTGTTAAGTACCGGTAACAGTTGGACCAGTTGCAATTAATAGTTGCACTTATACGATTTGTCCTAAGGCATGCGCGCGCAATTGCAGTTGGATGATGGGGAAATGAGCTTCTTCCTCGTGGTTGCAACAAACTTGAACGCATTTCTGTACAGGCTCGAACAGTTTTAATTATACATGGGCACTTGATTGGCATTTCTCACGGCTGGTGGGTATTGTAAATACAAAAGTAAGAAAAAAAAATTGGATATGTTAGAAGACATGCGTGTATAACTTAATAAATTAATGGGCAAAACTATTTATAAAGTAACAACGAAAATGAGATGTCTTCGAATATTAGAGAATTGAATGTGAAGGAAGCAGTCTGGTATCTTACACTAACTTATCAAATGATATACATATTAGGTAATGATTCTAATGACGTGATGGAGTAGCTCCACTGTAACCAAACGTTAGAAGTTAGGTTACTTGTCCAATCTATTACATAAAGTCAAAGTTATTTTATTCTTCAATTTAGGCATGTAAATAAACTACCCGGTTTGGAAAGGAAACCTCTGCCTTGAGAAGAACCGGCGTAAAAAACTCGCCGAGGTATAATACAGTAAAACAGTTTATTATGCATAATTTCAGTATCACAGATATCACAGTATTATAAAATTACATTGCTGCAGTAGAAAGCCTATTTATTTATTTTGCGATAGATAACCCGTGCAGATATTGGTATACATTGGAATGGCTCATGACCTTTGCAATGTGTATGGAAGAGTATGTTGCATTGTTGAGCCACCTATGTCTGAATATGCCTTCATATAATTAATTCACATATTGGGAACTCAACGTCGAACGAAGGCTTAAACGACTTTCTGTATACACTATACACCCTTTCCGTTTTATGTAAAGCTGAAAGTCCTAAATAAATAATTCCAACCACCCCAGAAATCTGAGATTAAAGAAAGAAAAACGCAAGTAGTTTACGGTTAAAGCTGGCCGCTTAACCCTTTTAAGTTCACTCCTTTTAAGCAGCGAGGAAAAGTTGATTAAAAAACTCGGCCCGTTAACGCTCGATTTAACCCTTGCGTTAATCGTAACACAAACAATGGCCAAGCGAAATAATGTTGGATTCCGCTCGACAAATTAGGCGACCTTTTTAGGCGGTCGGCACTCGGTATTTAAAATAACAAAAGAGAAACTTTTTCACCGGCTTTTCCCGTTCCACCGCGAGCGCACGTACCTACTAGAATTTATATCGGGGTTGTATATATCACAAAAGTAGGCTGACAGAACGAGTGCTCATAAGCAACGTGTTGTTCAAATATGTATGAAAGAGAATACGCAATTGTTTTTTGGGCTGTATCGACATGTCGAACAACGGGCGTTGTACAGTTTGACATGTTGATGTTGTAGCTTCACTTATTCAACCCGCCTAACGCAAAAATAAAGGCTTTGAAGCACCCACACTTTCAGCGGCTTTCAGGATTATTGCGTTTTAGCGGACGGTCTGGGTATGTGCTTTAAGGGCTTCTTAAGCTTTGCTAAAATATTTCCGTGTTCTGATTCTGACAGAAATAGATAAAAAAGATTTATTCCTTTGTTTGTTTTTATATTTAAATCACTACATTCTGCTCTCGTGAACTGCTAATTTATATTTGTAAGGCCCTTTATCGCAAGCGCATTCAGTTCAGGGGCTTCAGCGAACGTTTTTATTCAGTCGATTTTGTAACTTATGCCGTAATTAAAAAATATTGGTAGCAAATCCTCGCAATATCGCGTTTATCGGTTAAAATACGACGGTCCGAAACCGTTTTTCAGATATTAATTCCTAACAATCATAAAAGTAACTTTCATGGTGGCCCTAAAAAGTTATTGCCGTTTCCCCGCGAAATATACTTTCTGTGGACTTTATCTGGTATTCGGTTTGTCTACAACGGGGATCTGGATAGTCGTAACAATAAAGTAATAACACTTAGGTATATTTTTTACTGCCACAAGAATTTACGGGGATATACCCGTCCGTAAATGCTTATTTGAGTAAGGTAATGGCATTCACGTACGTACGTCGTTTGCCCTTTCAGTACCTAGGCTTATTACAAAATCTGTCTGGATTTACCTGCCAAGAAAAGGATTCAAATGAGATTCTGCTCGCCAAAGCAATTTTGTGTACGGGTTATACCTATCGCTGACTTTTGAATATTTTATATAGAAAAACAGCTGGAGTTGAATCTCAAAGCAGATGATGTTTATTTTAAAGATTGGGCGTATTTTAAGTGCTACGCGTTATTGGTTTGAAAGAGCTTAGCTAAGGCTATTCGAATATTATCATCTTTTAGAGTTATTATTCTATTAAGTTATCTAAGCTTTTTAAATCTATATCTTAAAGCTTTATTTACCACGTAGCATGTACCTGAAAATTCTTCTTTTACTGTACATCTGATAATAATTTGACATTGAAAACGCTTTCTAAAAAAAACTAACAATGCTCAGCGCCACACTAAGTATGTACCTATACACAACTGTCAACATTACCATCCCAGCTTTGTCATCTCACAATCCAAGGCCAGCTTTCATCTAATAAAATCCTAATCGCACCGACCATAAACCATTTCCATCAACAACGCCCTTTCCAAATCAACGCAGGAATTGCTTTAACTTTTTTCCCGACGCAGGCGATTGCGTGAGGTTTTATAATACAAGTTTGATGATTGCTTTTTATTTTATTTTGTAGTCGTAACAAGTCGACAACGAGCCGAATCGAGAGACAATAAAGCATCTTTCAAGGCTGATGAGACGAAAGTAATGATTATTGCTTACGGTTGTTGATCCGAGCTTCTGGACGGTGTACCTGCTATTTACGGGGTACCTCACGGAACTGTTTTTAGAGTATTTGGACCTTAAATGTTTGTAGATTATATCACAAGGATTTAAAGATTTTAGGGAATTGCCTTTCCATCAGAGCAAACACTCAAGTCTGACTAATTACAAATCCTTTGCTTTTAATAAAGAGCTTTAAATTTTAATGAATGTTAATAGTAGTGGGTTCCTGAGAAGGTTGTTAGCCTTAAAATAGAGAATAAACAATACAAATAATTTAAGCTTTCGCAATAAAGGTTATCTAACGAGTATTTCACACATTGCGAAATCTGCGAAGCGTTGAAACGAATAAAATGTTGAAGTAACTTTGTTTAATCATTAAGTTTTGCGGTATGACGTATGCATTGTAAAGAAACATTGTTATATATACGTTATCATGAACAATAGTGGTATATTCGTTGAGGATTTAGGTAGGATACCAATAAATAGATATTGTCACAATGAATCCTAAACTACTGTAGAATTCCATGTATGATGGCTTGTTGAGACAAAGAGACCACCAACCTAACACACATTTTTTGTCTGGATCGGTAATCAAAGCCTTTGATATAATTTTAACATGTGAATCAACCGGTCTGTCTTATCTCTAAAGTCCTCTCGCCGAATTAAACGAGATTGTTCGAGATATGTCTAAAGTTAGATAGCATCGAGTCGCGACTGCTATGCTATTCATAAACAGTCTCGACTTACCTCTCTTCTCTCTAGTATAACATGACCACGTCCGAAACTATTAGAGATTTATAAAATTGAAATTTGATTTGAATCTTCTGCCATGGACGGTACCGTCGCTTTTTGAACTGATTACTTTGATACAACTCGGCCGACTCAAATAATTGTAAGTATCACTATCAGTAAGGCTCTCCTTATACTGGTTCCCCTGAAGCGCATTATCGGTAATCGTGAATACCAGCCCTGCTACCTGCGCATACGTCGTGATTAGTATCAGGATTCGGGAGGCTATAGTGATTCTGATGTTACGCTGTGTTACTTTAATCGTCAACGTGATAGCGTCAGAACGAGAATAGAAAATTATATACTGTCAATTAAGGCCGGATTCCACGAAGAAGGGAATCCGGCCTAAGTATGTAGCTACCTACTTAATTTGCGGTTAAACATATTGATTTAAACATCCGCAATTTTCCCTTTTAATTTTTACTAAACGGGACATCTTAAATGCGTGTGATTGTATTTATTACTAGCAGCCCGCGCGGCTTCGCTCACATATTGCAAAGAACGACGGTAAACTCGCGGATAAATACAGCCTATCTACATTCATAAAGCCTATCTCTCTCACTGCGTATAGACAGGAGAAATATTTTTTGAAATCAGATAAGTGGTTCCGGATTTTACACCCTTCATACAAACTTACAAAGCTACCATCTTAGACTTAGGGTCTGGCCACATGTATGCGTTGCGGCGCCGCACCGCAGACATGTGGCCAGACCTTTGCTTTACTGATGTTTGTAACATCCTTGATCGCGAGAATACTCAAATAAATTTATAATAATAATAACGAAATATAAGCAATAACTTTCATCATGAAAGATAATAGGTAGTTATTAGGCACCAATCACATATGAAGTCAAGATCTTCAATTTTGGTTTTTATGACAAATATTCACTTGGGTAATAACAGTTTTATAACTACAACGACATTGAAATTATCACCATTTTATCCGTTAAACGTCACTGTCCGTACCAATTTGTCACAAACACCATATTTTTTCCTATCCATACAGGGCAACGGCCGCGTCAAATGTTACAGATGATTGCATTACATAAGTCATCATCATCATGTCGGTGGATCTGTTGTCAGGGACGAGTCGTTATATCGAGTTAAACTGAGTTATGATTGATGTTCCGAGATGTTAGGAAAATTAGAAGTCGGTTAATGACGGAGCTGACACTTCAAAGAAGAAGGTCTTAAGTTTGTTTGGGTTATTCGGAATAACAACGGTTTTCTCTTGAGACGATGGGGTAGTGTTGTCGAAAAGAGGGTTACTGCATTGAATATTTTGGGCCCGAATTTGGCTACTGACGTACACCATATTGTGAGTTACCTATAATTGGGACCGTTTTGTTTAGAGAAGACCCTTCTCTAAAACCTACATCATTCTGCACATTCTGAAATCTGCACATTTCCTACCGTACAATTTTATTAATAAAGTAATTTTATTTTATATGTCAAAATTATCAGACTGACCCTTTTGCTGCCGTGTCATGACAAAACACTGTAACTTAAAAAAGTGCATTCTTCAGAAATCGCAATAAACGTTTTTTCTCGTTAAGTGGCCATAAAACTGTGAATATTTATCCGATTTTGATGAAATTTGGGCAAAGTATTGATAATGTTGCTCATAAAGTATACAAATCATAAAATATCATTTTTTTTTATTATTTCATTCATTTAAAGACCAAAACGTGTTTTGTCACGACATAAGTTGGTAATACTATTATAAATCGTCGTGACAAAACACTGTAACTATCATGTTACAGTGTTTTGTCACAACAAATTACCGCTTTTGTACATAGATTTACGACAAAACACTGTAATTATCACGTTACAGTGTATTGTCGTATACTCGTAAGTATGAAAACTCTACTTTAAATTTTAGCTATTGATTAATATTAACACCATCAATTCTTCTTAGACCAGATTTGACCGAAAAAAGAATAATGTTTATACCAAGATTAGATAGGTACTATTTTGACGTTTAACTTTAGATTATGTACTTATTCCTGTTTGGTCAATCTGTTCTCAGTATTTGAAAGGGAACAAAGGACTACATAAATATAAATGAAAATAAAGAGGGCAAGGTTAGGTAATCTTTTATATTCTCATTATCATTAAAGTATTATCATCCGTAGTAATTAAAAATCAATATTTCGTTCCGTTGCCAAATCATCAACATCAGATACAACGAATTCTTCAAAAAATTGTCTTCTTGATTGTGGCATAAACTGACATAATTTCAGAAGTTCTGTCTTATTTTCTTTGCAAAATCCTCTCCGGTTTTCTTGTTTTTTAATCTTATCTAACTTTTTATCATCCATTAACTTTTTCAATGCAATTTCCAGTCTTTTCCAAAAAAGATATTTCCTTGTAACTCGTATCATCATAGTTCGTTTTTACAAATAAAGACAGACAGCCTTTTCCTTTGTTCAATTTCAAACCTATGTATATTAAAACCATCAGGATATTTAACTTTACTCTCATTCTGGAATAAATAAACATTTTTGTGTGTCAGAACTAGCGTTTCATTATTTTTTCTAGATTGTTTTATTTTTTCATGAAAATCATATATTTGGAATGCTCTGTTTAGGGGAATGGTTATGCTATAACGCGTAATATAGTATAGAAACAGTTTTGATTGACGTTTAGTTGTGAACTGTTAATCGATAATCAAAACGAACCCTTTTTAGAGTATATTAAACCGGGCATTAGTAATGTTTACAAACACTTCACAACCAAAACACTCACTTCAAGGTTGGTGTTGCGCGATTGTAACCACTGTTACCTTAAGATACAGTGTTTTGTGGTAACAGTTACGACAAAACACTGTATCTTAAGATAACGGTCGACAAAAAACGTCAGTGCTGTTTTGGCAAAACACTGTATTTAGAGATACAGTGATTAGTCAAAACAAGACCCTAGTTTTAGAAGTTACAGTGTAAAATGCTTTGAGGTATTTCATTGATTTAAGTACAAAATGAGTGGTCTGTTAGCAGGCATATATAGTTATTGACCCAAAAAGCTCAATTATTGATGTTAGCACAAAACACTGTAACTTGAGTTACAGTGTTTTGTCATGACACGGCAGTTTGTAGGACGAGTGATAAGTTGATAACGTTGTCTTTTGAATGAGAATAGCTTATAATAATTTTATACAATATTTTTTCTCTAAAATCCTACTATTTTTTGCCACATTTTTTGTTGATAGAATGAGATCTTACTTTTTTCATCATTCGTTTACGTGCACTTACGGGACATACTACATTGATTAATCTTGAATCGTTTTCAAACATTTACTATTTCACCGAAATTAATTTACTATACGCCAATTCGTTGCTATACCTACTTAACAATAGGTACGTTGCTATAAGAAAGTATTGTTTATTAAGATAATGTTCATCTCAGCTTGAACATCGCTCGGCTTGACTCGTGGTACAAAATTTCTTTCATCAAATAATCTCGCCCCAAGCTTCGGCAAAAGGATTTTTAAATTGGTTAAGGCTGGGCATTCATGAAAATATAAAAATGTGTTAGAACTGTGTAATAAAAATACGTACTCAAATTCTCGTAGCATAATACTTTTAAGTATTTGAACCAATTGTGTAGGTACTTTCACCTACGTTTACAATCATCATTAATAAAGGTTACTAATTAGGTAAAATGTTACATAAGCGATAAAAACTTCTGAACGATCTTACGCGTCTGTGACTGTGTAAAATAAGTGTCTCATATATTTGATCACATTTGCCTTTTCACAATTCAAGTATTCAAACTAAACTTTGTTCTATCGATATCATTACTTTTCATAACAAATATGTTTAAGTTATTCATGTATAATATTAAAGGACTTGGTGAGAGACTATATTGGGTTGTTTTCAAATAAACTGTACCCTAGTTAAGGTAAAACTAAGTAAAGTCGCGGGAGTCCGCTGGATGCGGGTGGCGCACGACCGGTCATTTTGGCACTCTTTGGGGGAGGCCTATGTCCAGCAGTGGACGTCTTTCGGCTGATATGATGATGATGAAGAAACGTTAACTTTGTCAGGTGAGTTACGAAAATAAGCCATACATTTATACGGCTAATTTTCGTGACTCAGCGTGCAGCGGTCAAAGTTAACGTTTCTTAATTTTACCTAAGCTAGGGAAGGCGCGGCTCACTCGCGATTTGTGTTTATCGCTACAAGTACATGCCGGTCGCACCTTCGAAGGGCTCTATTCAGTGGCTGCCACGTGTTGGTACAGAACGCTCGCACGGGTCGCAGCGCGTTGCATGCGATAGAACGGGATGGCCACATTTAGGCACGTTTGGCGTACCTAAACAGGGAATTTGTTAACAGAGAACCTTCTGTACGTAGTACTATTACTTATTCTGTGGCTAGGGTACAAATTATTAGGGCAAGCGAATGACGATGTAGAAAGGGAAAGCGGGCGAAAATGCGCCCCGCTCCTAGTAATTTTTATTTTTTTATTTTTATATGTTCAAATTACATCTTACAAAACATTTATATCCTCGCCAAACTGTTACGTTTGATGGCGAGACGTCAAGCATTGAGAACAATTTTGTCAAATTAGTACGCAAAGGTGACGAGTGCGACGCGCTTTGTGAATGAAGGGGTCTGTCTGTTCTGCGCTGAACGAAAATTGTACCGTGAATAGTCAACTTTACTAAACTTGTTTATACACATTATGTTGTTGCGACCGTATTCATATTACAGCGGTGCGTGTACGTACGTGTCCGCCTGTACCGCACAGATTACGCTCAACCTTTACTTTCTCAGCGGATTCCAACTTTTTTGCATTTTATAGCGTACAATTTAGTGGACTAATGGCGTGATCGCTACAAGCAAGATGCCGTTGGTTATTTTTAATATTAATATTCAGTGGTTTATTAGCTCAATCGCAGCCTTTTGCGATTCGTTATGCAATTTAAATGTTTAAAATTCTGGGATTTAAGAATGATGACGAGGGATAGTTTTCGCCACGTCGTATTTCAATTAATTGTGTAGCAGTAAACACAATCGTGTTACAACCAGTTAAGGTTAACATTTGAACTAACTTAGAAAACTCATACGAACTTGATGAGTATAGCCTTTCAATTTTCTTTCCATATATGCAGAGAATGTATTGTGTTTTGTTATTTTTTTTCATTGCCTAAAGCCAATGCTTCGCATTTACACGTTCGTTTTATCAAATGCATGAATTTAATATGATAACGGTTATAATTTTCATGCCAAGCAAAACTACCTATTTACTGTCTTAGTTCCCACGATACAATACAATAAAATACAGATACTCTTTATAAAATGATTGCACACCTTAAATGTACATGTATGAAACTAATACAGGACATATAAACTCATTTTTTCACTTATTCACCGCCATGTCAAGTTATCCTGATGGATTGAATCCTAAACAAAAATCAATAAAAATACCTTCCTAATTCCGTCCAGAAATCTTTATTGAAGTGTTGTGATCGATGACACAAAATGACACTTTCTTGCACCTTTTAATCGATTAATCCATCAATGGCCGGAACTCTAAAAACTGCACTTTGTGCAATCCAAGAATGTATTCTCAAGTGAGCCTCACACAAAGAGCACTTGGCATAATTGTGAAACTACAATGTCATAAATGTCCGGCACGTTTCAAGCGGCTATGATACTTATGTTTAGAGCGTCAAAGGCGTCACTCGCTTATCTTTGGAGAGATCGCAGGGCCTTTTACATTCAAGTTGATTTGCGAAGCGTTGTAAAAATTTTCTATTACACCCGCAAGTCGTAAAAGTGTCACAAGACAATAAGAGATCAATCATTCAGTAGACGAGGTCTCCAGTAGTGATTCAACGTGAAAAATATCAGCGGGCTGACCCACTTCCAGAGATTTGCATTCAGGCGGAATACTCTGGTAATTTATCATCCTTCACGTGCCAGCAAAAAAGTTTGCCAAGTACGTGTGTATTTTGGAACAAATACGGGTTCTGTTCTTTAGCCGTCTGGCACATCAAGGTTTTTTAGAAAATAAGAGCCACTTTTTGTGATACAAGTGATGCTTCGTTATTAGGAACGATATCGTAAAACTTTTATCGCTTAACAGCTTGGCTAGGCGGTGATCACATAGCGACCACATAGCAATTATTTTATTTTAAATCATGTCTGTCCACTAAACATGACTGCTGCAGTCCATTAAATATGTGTATTTATAAGTACTTAGTTGCATCGAAAGATGAAGGATAGATCCCTAAAACATAGCCATTTCAAGGTACCGTCATCCTATTATTCGTTGAATCTCCCACAAAAGGGGATGAAAATGTGAGCAGTTCGTCTTTTGTTTCTATTTTTTCCTTTTAACTACAAACCGTGTCACTGCTTCTATTCAAAACACAATGCGTAAGTTTTTTGTTCTATTTACGAGACGTCGGCAGCATCAAGTTATACAATTATGAAGGCCGCGATTCGACTTACATCTCGTCATGTAGTCATGTATCCCCAGCATATCATATCCACTTTTATATGTTTGTCTTTCAACGTCTGAAAGAAACAAAAGCGATATCCTAGAGCTGTCCCATTTTGTCAATTGAGACTAATGGAATTGCAGTCCGACTATGTACACACCTAATCATTATTTTTACCCGAATGCGGCAGAAGTAGGTATGCCTATTTCTTCGGCACGCTTTGCAGCATAAACGGTTGGATGGATTTTAACATGTTGTGAGGTCTTGTTAGATTCCTCTTAGTCATGAGAGTGACTAAGGCTATAATAATAGACAAAAAGTAGTCAGACTTTATGTAAAAATAAATCTTATATATTATCTGACTTGACCACTTTTAGTTGCGTTTTGTCTCATAATCAGCACTTTATTTTAATGGAGAGGACATGGCACTATTAACAGATGTGATTATTGGTTGCATAGAAATACGAAGAAAAACAACATTATACGTATATAAGCCTCATGTGTCATAAGTGTCATAACATTTGTTTTCTCCATTACAAATACGGAGCCAGACATAGGTCTCGACTATATAATGACAACGTTTGATGTTCTAAGAAATACTTAAAAAAAAATATACTTACTTTGTTAGTTGTATAAAGATTTCGTACTTTTCTGCAAGCATACCCACATCCCAAGGTCAAATTTATAATAAATTATATTTATTTCCACTCAATTTGTTAAATCAATATACGTAGCCGATCCGATTATAAATAATTTATGGTCACATAATTTGTGAAAAACCGTTTGTCCCACGATATAAATACTTATTTAAATTGGAATTTAATAATGAGATTTGCTTATAAACTCCCTAAATGACTAACATCTTATTATGTAAATTGGCTTCAAATTATCACAAGTCTTATGCAATTTTAGTATTCGGTCAATATCGAATCCCATGCATCATTGTATTGGATTTTGCTGTCAAGCCATTACGTTTGATTAGCATATTCGAAACGGAGAATATTTTAAAATATTACCCACAAAGGTTATAAGCCAAGCATTCATATTGAGATTTTATTTGCTGTGGATACTTTAGGTATATTTCTAAGTGTGGATTATCAAGATTAGGCACTGTGTGTATTAAGTTGTAAAGAATTTTGTAAATTTATTTTAAAGCCTGTTTAAACTGGTACTTATCTACTTAGTGCCATACAATGTTAAAGGCAGTCGTATTTTGATTTTGGAATTGATATTTAATACAAACTTATAAGCAAACTGTCAAATGGGCAACAATGTTAAGCTTTAAAATATGAACTCCTTAATTGCTTTTAAATGTAATTCTCATCTTTAGGAACTATGTAAATATATCATCAAAGCCTGTTAGTATATGAGTACAGTAAAACTATTTTAATGTTGAATTTAAGATGTAAGAAACTCGGTACTGTCCATAGATAATAAGCTTCTTATCTACAACTCGGTATTAAAATCAGTTTGGACCTATGGAATCCAGCTAAGGGATGTTGCGAGTAAAAGTAATATTCTCTGTTTACAACGAGTACAAAATTGCATTCTCAGGGCAATAGTCCACGCTCCTTGGTTCACAAGAAATGATGAAGTTCATGAATATCTCAACGTGCCGACAGTTACATCTGAAATCGAGCAGTATAAGAAACAATACAAAGAGCGTCTATCCTTACACCAAAATCCACTCGTAGTGGATTTGTTGGATCCGTCCGCGGTGGTCAAGTGACTTAAAGGGGGCCACCTTATTGATTGGTAGAGGTGGCGCTGGCCACCCCACCAGAACGACTGATCGCAAATTCACCAAGAAGAAAAAAAAACTTTTACTCGCAACACCCCATAGCTCCATTCCGTAGGTCCAAATTGGTTTTAATACCGAGTTGTAGATAAGAAGCTTATTATCTATGGACAGTACAGAGTCTCTTCCTAAGTCTCTTCATAAGCCAGGACAAATTACTAAACTGGTGGTTGACTCCGTCTCTCTTTTGTTTTTTATGATATTTACATGTGAGGCGCCTATCAAGGCGAAAGTCTAGGTATTTCACAGAGTCTGAGTGTGGTAAAATATCATCACCAAGTCTTACAGGAGGACAGTTTGCTCTCCTCAAGGTGAAAGTGATGTGGCTAGACTTTGCTGCACTAGCACGTATACGCCCCACTTGCGCATCCATTCGTGGATTGCGTTTAATTGTTCCTGGAGTTGGCGACTGGCAGCAGCTGGATCATTGACAATTAGACAAGTTGGCTATGTCATCGATATTAAAAGAGGCAGACAAGTGACGTCACAATTGTAAAATATGTTATTTTGACAGTTTACACAATACCGTACTATGATCAAAAATATTAGTAAATTACTATGTTGAATTAAATTGTTTCATAATCAATAATACCCCAAGAACAATTAATAATGTATGATACTAAAAATAAATGACCGTTCCGCCAAGTCCGATAAGCTTAAACAATAGAAGGATGCCAAACAAAGATTCGGCTATAAAGAATTCAATTCAATTCAGTTCATAAAATATGTTTTTATTAATTAATAAAGCAGCCCGCCTTTCGGACCATCGGATAACGCCAAGTAAAAACTTATTTCTGTTTAGTTTGGCATACGTCTCAATTCTTTAAATTCATATTTCTTTTTAGCTTATGGTTATTCGATTTGGAATTCCATACAAACATTGATAATACTGGGAATTTAATAATTGGTGTGTTTATCTTGGGATTATTAGAAAAACATAGTGGTATGCCTTTTGAGATACTTTGTAGCTCGGGGCTGGCTTTAATGTGGAATAATTTGGTCCTAATTTGATATAATAAGACGCCACGAGTTGTCCACGTATACAAATAACATATTACGTTATTTTTATTGTGCATTTGTGATTGGTTTTGGTTTTGAGATAGCTATATTTTAAACGTTGTGCTGAAGGTAAAGGTCAATACAAAATATGAAAAAGTGTTATCGTCTCATTGATGAAAATAAAAACTATTGAACGATTTAAACATTCTTATTCTTCGAGTTCCTTATTGAGTTGGTACGGGCTAACCCACGAGGTGCAGCATTTTTAACATAATCATTAAAGAAGGTTTTATTTATTTATTTAATATTAAGTTACTGTAAAAGAACTGCGTATGGCGGAATTAACCTAAACCACACAAACATTAAGTAATTGGAAATAAACCACTTACTTAAGGTAGATAATTATAATTTTTACACTTTAGCCTAGTTGGTAGTGACCCTGCCTACGAAGCAAGAGGTCCTGGGTTCGAATCCCGGTAAGGGCATTTACTTGTGTGATGAGCACGAATATTTGTTCCTGAGTCATGGATGTTTTCTATATATTTAAGTATTTATTTCTCTATATAAGTATTTATATCGTCGTCTAGTACCCATAGTACAAGCTTTGCTTAGTTTGGGACTAGGTTGATTTGTGTAAGATTGTCCGCAAATATTTATTTATTTATTTTATTTATTTATTTATATTACCGATACATATATATTACGGTCTTAGAATTTCTTTGAAATAATCAATTACCTATCTTAAGTACCAAGCGCATTCAATCACCACAAACTTCAATCAATTTAATTTCAACTCTCAGCTAACCATTTTGATCACGAAAAATATTTTTCCAAAACTAAAATTTAGATTCCCGCAAAACAATTACTTAGTCTAGATATATTATAGGTCAACTGATTCACATGTGAGATTGGCAGAGTTTTTTTTTATTATTTACGTGGTTGTTAGTGTTGTTACGCAACAACATGACCCAACAGATTTAAAATTCAGATCTTAAGCAGCCAACTTTACAGTCATCAAAGAATAATGAGATGTTATAAAATTTTTGGCTATCTTTAGTGTTTATGTTAATGGTTATGTTACCTACCTCAAATATCACACATCATCAGAAACTTAGACCGGGGTAAGAATGTATTCGATGTGAAATGATTGTTTTTTTTTTAAATATCCTCCTAATGTTAAATGCTTAGTATGTCTCATTTATGTCTTGTCCATCCAGTTAACGATTTGATTTCCGTTTATCTTATTCCTTTCAAATTTAACTGTACTGAATTTTTAATGTCCCGAGCCTTTGTACCCTAACAAGAGACGTGATAGAAATTCTTAGCACATTGTGAAATTAATTGTTCGCCGCTGGTGACCATACAGGGCTCGCTATTCGGGTCACTTGATGCATGCTCGTGATACTAGTCACTGCATAAAGAAACTAATCGGTTTCTGAGATTTCGACACCGACGGGGAAACCTGTTAACTTTTATCGAGAACAGGTATTTTTTGTAAAGAACTGTGATGTTATATACTTAGGGTGTAGATCCTTTCACTTCAAATCGCCATCTCCTTCCGGCTGACCACGCCACCGTTGCCCATTTTGTGGCAAACCACATTCTTATAAGAAACTTATTTCCTAAAAACTAAACTAATCTAACATAAAAAAAGGCGTTAGTAAATATTAAAATTACAGAAGGTTTGTGTTGTTATGAATTCCATAAACTTATAGGACTTAATGTCCGCAAGCGATTACCTCGTGGCAATATAATAACGTCTGGTGAAGATGCTAAAATAACGGTTTCGTCAAGATATCGTGTTTTATGTCCTGGGTTAACTTCATTACGGAGGTTTAGATGTAAATCTGGAGCATGACGTGTTTATTTTAGCAAAGTAATTTACAAAGCGTGGGATTTTAAACTCGTTATACAACAAATTGTAAATTTAGTAATCTTATAAAAAATATCAACGACAACGTTTTACCTATATTATATTTTGAGGCAATGTTATTTATCAAAATTTACCAAAAGTCTAACTTTTTTTCAATATTCATAGAGAAATTATTATTTTACAATATTCAAATGACTTCTTATAATGTAATCGAAACCAAATAAAAGTAACACTACTAAAGCAGACCAATTCTCTGACTTAACATAAGCACATTAAGGCACACTTTATGTTGTCGTTTAAACTCCCATCTCTCTAATTCCCCTCGAACTAATTAGGATACAAAAGAAGGAGAGCGCAGCAGCTGATTACAATAATTCACACTTGCCTCAAGCCTGTGTCTCGGCTTCTCTATCTGTACCATTGTTTTCTTTGTCAAACGTGTCGCCCTAAGCGCTTGGTTTATGATCATCTTCTACACCAGCGGATTTATCTTGATGATCTTTGTTTATTCCATGAGTCAGGTGGTTTATGTTAATTAAACTTTGGAATCGCGCACTTATTTTCACTTAATTGGATGGAATCGTGCTTGCATTTATGTACCTAAACATTAAGTGTTCGGTCTGATTATAAATTATAATGCAGTATTGCTTTTAAATCCATTGTGTCCATGTGAAGCCACTTATTGCAGGCAATTACTAAAGCTAAATTAACGTTGCGCTTCCTATGAGTTAGTGAACTTTGAACGAAGCGTGTGCTCACACGTTATAAATCGACTTCCTAATTAGGTATCACAGAAATATCTCCCAAAGCACTTTGCCGAACATGTACATTTCAGTAACATTGTCCAGGAGGCTTAAAAGGTATTAAACTGAAAATCACCAGACGCCTTTTATCACAAAACATCAAAGTAATGAAAACACCGCCGTATCTACAGTTAACAAATTAATATACAAAACTAAGCCCGTTGAGCTAAAAATACAGGAATCAAAGGGGCTGAGTGAGCAAAACGAAGATCATTCTATTTATGTTAATGTCACGGGCGTGAGGAAGCGTTTAAATCCAGTCATTAATTATTGTCAAAGCTAAGACAAAATAGATAATACATTCTCTATTTGTTGCCCTCTCTATACTCCTTAAAGAGCAGGACGAAAGAAATAACAAGGAAATAAGTAGACTGCGAGACAAAATTGATGATAGACTTGCGATGAAAAAACGTGTCCTAAGATTAAGGATGGTCCCTTTAAAGTCATTCGTTCCCAAATGAGTTTTGGGAAATGACGTAACGTTCCCATAAGTAACAAAGGATGAAGGGACATTAAATAGCATTTTGTCAAGATTTATAATTTATCGTCCGTAGCTCATCTTCAGACGAGGCAAGAATTCTATTTACGGGTTTTATGACGCCTTAAAAGAATGCGTCTTAATTACATTTATAGAATTTCTTATTATAGAGAGATTTATTGATCGGGCCCGTCTCTTGTATGCTCATAATTGTTTCTGTAGTGGCGCGAACACGAGAAACAAGAATATTTCATCAACAGTACTCCGTTCGGTTACCGGGCATAGCAAGTCATCGGCAATAATTATTGTACCTACGAATCAATACACCGAAGCACAATACTCGCGCCTTTCTCAACAGAATATCATTTTCTTCTTCGTCTTTCTAAATTAACAAAATAACTGGCAGGATTGTACTCTGATTTATAATTAATTATTAAATTATTCACAAGGTGGACTGATGGCCTGGTAAAGGTCGCGGGAAACCGCTGGATGCGGGTGGCGCAGGACCGGTCACTTTGGAACTCTTTGGGGGTGGCATATGTCCATCAGTGGACGTCTTTCGGCTGATATGATGATGATGGTGACTAAATTCTTTAGACTTGCGTTTTTCAACTAACTTTGCTCATTGCAAAGTTAGTTTAAAAACGTCACGTTAAATAAATACGTTTCAATTTAATAGTTTATTAAACGTTATAAAGAAAAGTCATATCATAATTTTAGATAAGTTTGTTAATAAAACTTAGTCAAATAACCTGCCACGTGTCATTCCGGGTGCAAAGGTGTCCATCACACTCACCGCATTGCCACGTTTACCTTTATCCAGTGAGAGAATACTTATACCAAAACAGGTTGAGAAACGGTTTCGTTGAAATCAAGAGTAAAACATTTCCAAACTGATTTTTATCGACAAAAAGTTAATCAATGCTCGAAGGCGGTTGTTTCCTTGTATATTAACAGTAATCAATTAAAACTAATTTATAGCTTCTAGTTTATTCCAATTGAGGTCAAAAAGAAGTAACTTTTTGGTTTATCGTCGATGTTAAATATTATGTTTTAAACTAGTTTGTCTTATTGGTCTTGTCAGAATTAAGATACATACCTAGTTAAAAAAAAAATAATTACCTACTCTTGGAACTTGGTAAAGTTTTGATTTTAATTAAATGTAGCGGCATTTTAAACATGTTGCTTAAACTGCTGTGCAAAGTTAATGCATATAATTAGTAATGTAGTACTTTAAACATGTATATAGGTAATAAAAATGCATAGGTCTTTTACATGGACACAACATTTCAGTCTGACATTGAGAATATACTATCAGTCTATTGAATTCTTCCTTATAGATAATATACATAATATGCATTCAGTGTATGTATGTATGTATGATAAGCAGATCACATAATATACCGTTACGTTCCTTCTAAGATAAGTAGAAAGATATATCAACGTTAAACGAAACTGGCATCACATTAGAGCAAGATTATCCACTGATTAAGCGTGAAAGGAATGAAACAAAAAGTCAAGCCGCACTTTACTAACCGACTCTGCAAGTTCGCAATAAATCTTCTCCATTCTATACAGTCACAACCCCGCCCGGTCGCTATAAGCAAGTGTTATAATTAAGTTAAACTTGGACACACTGACTCGGAGCTCCAAATACATTTTTTTCTAAGGATAGCTCTAACTATACTAAGAATATTTATATACAATATAATAATATAAAGTAATCTCATTGAATAGTGTCTTTCCAACACTTTTGATTCCAATAATTGCATTGTAACTTAAACTTACAGATACCTTTCGCTTTAAGCCTGGAATAAATCAGTTAATTGAATATACCTAAAAAATAAATAATATATTCAAATTCTATCGTCAAATAATAAATAAATAAATAAATATTTGCGGACAATCTTACACATATCGACCTAGTCCCAAACTTATTTGCTAGAAAAACTAAATAATATAGAACATTATCCACAAAATTCCTGTCGTATGTGTTTAGACTAAGCGTAACCAAATACCACTGAACATTTTGGAAATATTTAAATACGGTGATAAAGTTGATTATGTTACGAGTATTTACAAAATGGCTAAACATTAGTAATACCATGAAGCACACTACGCCCGGCCGCCATTCATCCAATATACCGGTCAGACAACGGTATTTTTCTCAAAACACCGGGGCAGACAAGTGCATTTTCAAATTGGGTATTTTTGTACCAGGGGTCATATGAGTGGTTACAGAAAACGTATTTTTTACGCACAATTTCACGATGTTAGTTTACTGGCATTAATATTCATTACTTCAAATACAGACATCTCTTCGCATATTCCACTGCAAGCGTGCTTTTTGTTTCATATTGCACGCGAGCACAGAGCAAACGTGTGATTATGTCATTCGACTAACCGTAAACTCGTGTGTATTGCACCGAATCGTGTCCGCTCACAGATGGTGTTTTAGTACGGCCGGTTAGCAAGGAAAAAATAAAAAGCAAAAACATTACCGACCATCTAATAATGCAGCTTGTACCGCTCCCGCATCTGCTGTTTTTGTTAACCGAGGAAGTCTGCTAATTAACTTTAGCTACCATGTTACCATTGTTAATTGATTCTTCATACTTATCAGAGAGCGAAAACGAGTCAATTATGAGTGTAAAAAATAAGACCACAGCCTGTGTAGATTCTGTACAAGGTTATTATATTGTACGCTCAGACCAATCGTCTCTGAATTCAAAGTATGGACGAGGTTTCGTTCGTCCCCGAGTGTATACTCGTATCGTATAGGTACTACATCGGAGATAGGGCAGAGTATGCTTTAAATAAGTTATTTCCTCTCATCTCTAAGTGGTCAGCGGACGATGAATGAGACATAATAGATGACATATTTCTTTGTGCTCTACTGAATGAACATCTTGCCGTCTTATATTATTATTTCCATAAGAACCGCCTTTGAAGATCAAAATGTTTTAGTCTCGTTAGTAATTAGTAATATCATAATATATTTGTACTATGATTTTGTGAAATAAATTATAAAGTATCAAGTTCATCACGCTAAGATAACTTAGTGAATAGGATTCTTGTGATTTTACCCTATTTGTTTCTAATAACAAAGGCAACTAAAACTGCTTGGGCTTGATGAGCGAGGGAACGCGAACGTCAGTCATCGACAGAAGTGATTTATGAACTCAAATTCTTGAGGCGACCGGCGGACGACACGTTTCTTTCAATTTTTTGCGCTCAACGCGGCAACTTTGTAAGAATTTAACGCTGATTAAACTGTAAAATTACAGACGCAACGGCCTTTGTGACAGATGCGGCTCGGTATAATAACATTACACACACGTACCGATACCTTAGGTAGCACTGTCATGCGGCCGTCCCTTTGTAGTAAAAGAAATCCACTTACAACACAAAGAGCACAAAGGAGATCTTTGGCAAATTGTAAAATATACACCTAATTATCAGCATTGAAGTGTGACGAAGCGTTGGGGATTTACTATTCCACGGCCGTATTGAAGGCGGTCCTTGAGGCTTATGAAAACATGATACAATACGAGAGGTCGACCATCAGCCTGTATTATGATAGGTGTAGTTACTTTTTGCCCATTCATGTTATTGTTGGCTTCTTTCGTATTGCGAGGTATTCGAGTTAGAAACTAAAGATAGAGTACCTACCTGTATAGATGAGGTTGTCGTACAGTCCAAAACATAGAATAGATACACAAATAGAAGATGTCTTTAGATATTTTTTCGCATCTTGTCCGCTCCGAGACATAGGTATTATCTGCTGGCGACTTTAGGTACCTACCAACGTTTTGAAGACTAAAAGTAATGGGCATGGCGATAGGCTACATTTACGTATATTATGCATTAATTTCAGAATTTTTAAATATTTATGGTAGAAACTCGAAGCTGTAAACTCAATTAGAAAACAGAAGCCTCTGTTAGCACCTTTGCTTTTGGGGGCGTTTCTGTACGTCAAGAAATAAAGGAGCCGATGCATTTTTATTAACAAAATTACTACACACCTATTCTCAACAGCTAAGTAGTTAATGTTGTAACGTATTACATAGGAGCGAGTTCTCGAGACTTTTTCACGCTTTTTTGATGTAATTTTATAAGTTTCGTTATGAATGGGTTCTCCGCCCCGTTCGCGTGGAGGGTCGATTGTTTTGTCAGCGCAACACCTGGATGCAAACAAATGCGCGCGCGCCGGGAACCGTTGCTGAATCAAGATGGCGATTGCGTGCGAGAAATGTACCTAGTTAATAGAAATTTTGATTTCACGGTACCAATTCAGCTGTGAATTTAAATTCCACATGTACAGTCAGCATCAAAAGTAGCTCCGCAATCGAAGAAGTCAAAAGTTCTTATTCCCTTTTAATAAGGACTTTTGACGTCTTCGTTTGCGTAGCTCCTTTTGATGCTGACTGTACAACCCACAAGTGTTCAATACATCGGAATCTTGCTAGATTCAGTTGTATTTCATTCATCATTTTAACTCATTCATGGATTATTATTCCTTAAATTGACTATTCTTTTGTTATTTTGTAGTGTGTATGCGTCAATCAAAGGATTAACATAAACTTTTTTATAAGTTGCAGTTGTGTTTTTGTAAATAAATGTACTTTAGTATTTTTTTAAAGATCACTTTTCGATTCGATTTAGAGTAGGTTTGGTGCTATCGTCAAATATTATTATAAAATTCATTTTTTTCTAATAAACTACGTGGTTTGTGTAAAAAGAACAAAGCAACAAATTAAGTGTAAACGAGTGGGTTTATCCGCCTAAAACAGACTACTTTACTCCAATCCTTACGAAGAAAGTGAAATTATGAATCGCCATTGTGCAAGGAGTTTCGTAATTAAATCGTATGCCAGATGCTCTTAGTTTCAAAGGTTCAACGATAAGTGGTGTTATAAAAGCTAAAGCTGCTCGTAAAGTTTGCACGCACTTTAGACTTTTTTAATTATTCCCTACCAAGCTTTGTGTCAAGAATACTTCAGTTATAAGTAATATTTAAATATTGAAAGCGGTTTTCAAACATTTTCTAAAGACTTTAAACTCAACTTCCACTTACCCTTTTTCATCTTCATTAGTGAAATAAAATTACCAATTCTAATCTTTAAGTAAGATTACCTGTAGTGTAGGTAATCTTATTTTAGAGGCGAAACATGTAACTAGTTGTAAAATAAATTTGCATTTTTATGTGAGTTTCTACTATAAATCGTGGACCCAATTAATTTGGTGTCATTTATACATACGTTATCACAACTTAATTTCTGTGATTTTGTCTACAGCCTGTTTGTGGAGGTTCCAATACATTAATCACCTCGTTTTTAAATGGCAGTGGCGTTAGATCCAATTTAGGTTTAAATCGATCTCATTTTGACCATTATAAATTATGTTAGAACACGATGAAATTAAGTTCGACTTTGAATTATTATCATGTACGATTATGTACAGAGTAAAGATATTTGTTTTTTTTTAATACCTAGTCAAAACGAAAAGAAGAAGAAATATTTAACATATGGCTTTCAATTTCAGAGTTATTTCAAACTGTATTGACATAATATAGTTAGAACTAGTTGCACAAAGACCTAAACCTATATAGTTTTAAACATTGAATGGACACACTCTTGTATTAAAAATCTCCCTGTGGTGAATGACACAGTAAACAATTATGTGGCGACAATCTTACATGAATCGATCTAGTCTCACAGTGAGGGCAATAAGGCTTCTGGTCTGGCAGTAACCGATGTTTTTTTTTAATGCATAACTAGAAAACATCCAAGACTCGGGAACAAAGTACTCACCCCACGAATATTTGCTCTTACCGGTATTCAAACCATTCGTGAGCTTTGTAGGCAGTATTACTAGGCTAAATAAAGTGCAGTGGGGTAATCACGTAAAGTTCCGAACGCGCGTCGGTACAGTTTAACTGTCAATTTTCCATATAAAAAGTGACATTTAGAGTCTAAATTTTAGACCTACCCGACGTTCGTACAATGCGTTACGTGAACGATCTGCTGGTCGTCAAATGGCGGATGGAGGTCGAGTGTGGCGATATTTTTGCCAAAATCTTTTTTTTCTGATAGTAATCTTTCCATTCGCAAAATTTTTTTCTGTAGCTTATTTCCCCGGTTTACTCTTTTCCCCAGTAGTAACAACCCCATTCTCATAATTTCTCAATCTTTATGTATCCGAATTAAAATTTCCCATTCTCTTTTGTTCTTAGAAGCACCATTTCTTATGGCTTAAGCTTTCTTTATTATGGCGAAGGATTGAATTTAAGAGTTATCGGGTTGTGTCATATTTTCATAAAGTAAAATATTTGTTGCAAAAGTCCTTTATGTGAACTCATTTTATATTAAATAGTGAAAAAAAATTAAATACCGTATTGAAAGCATAAAAACAAGGAGTAGCTATTTAGGACACAACCAACGCGATGAATGCATTTTGTACAAAGCAGCTGTAAATACTGTGAATGATACTGTTTCCAGTAAACTTTAAAACGTAACGAGAAAAGACTTTGAAGCATTCATAAAATTACCATCAGACGTCATTTAAGGTCGGCTCGTCTGATTTACTAACTATTTATTATAATCGGTCTGATTTACATAATTTTCTTATTAGAAATGAGGTAAATTATTGCTGGTGCTCTGTTTTAGCGGCATCGTAAATTGTGTACCGTCCGGCTAGCCGGACGATACGTTTTTAATTAAATCTCGCTTCGTTAGTTTCGTTGGAATGTGTTCGGAAATCTGACGGTTTCATTGCTTGTTTTGACTGTAGTAACGTATGGAACAAAACGACATTCGTGTAGGTACTTTTAAAAATAACAAAATTCTCTCGTATTTTTCTTTGCTCTATTCCATCTCACTGAATCAGACTTGTGAAAAACGGATTCAGTTTCCTTGTTTTTAATAGGTAGCAATTTTTATTTATCTTTCCATGAACATCAATTATTTGACACTCGCTTTTATTTATATAATCAGCAGCAGATATAATTTATTGCATTTTTTGGGATTAGAATAAAACTGAAATAATATTGCTATTTGCAAAATCGAAACGCAGAAACCATACAATGGTTATAGCAATTAAATAACAGTACGCAATAGCTTTTTTCAACTTCTTTTCGTTCGCTTGCTCGCCGAGTAAACTGAAGTAATTAATTCAGGTGTAAGTTACCGAAATTAATTACGATTCTCTATAGAAGCTGATTTCTCAAACAACTACCTATTAACTTGTCTTCATTTTAATCAAATCTGACGTTAAAGCGTTATACTGTTAGCAATAACATCCTTTGTATTAAACTATGTTTGCAAGTACGAGTAGGTAAGTGAAAGTTCGGACAATGGCGACATAGGCCGTAAAGGTCCTGTCGCGTGTCGGATCGGACGCAGCAGTTAGCGCGCGAGCCCGCGCAAATCTGAATGCACGGAACGAGAGCTGTGTCAGCTAAGTATGTCGCATTAAACATAATTTGACATGTAAGAAAAGCGATATCCTTGGGATTTTGTCGCGGCCAGATATTGTGCTACTTGTTGGCATGGCATTATGCGCTTCACCATGCTATGGAGTTGTATCACTGTGCGAAATTTAGTAGGTTTTGCAGTTTAGCGGGCCATTTTAATTTCGATTCCATTTTGTAATTGTAATATTTAAGTACCTACTATAATGTGCAAAACTCTTTACAGTATTTACTCAGACGGATCCACGGGAATAACATGATCATAAATATTTATGTTTTCGTAAATCACATGTTAACGTCGATGAGGATTGATCGTTATATAAATGCAACCCAGTTCCATCTTAATGCTGTTAATCTTCGGAACTCGTAATTGCTTATCGGGACCATTATATCCAAATTGATTTTGAAATGTCAATTGATTGGGAATTGGTTTCAATTATAAGTTTTGAAATGAACCTTGACATTTATTATACTTCACCGTAATGATTTATGTCATTTTATTATAATAACAATTTTGATTTATTTCTGGACATTTTGAGCCCATAATCATATTTAGCAACTGATTTAGTAGGTTTTATTTGTCTTGTAGAGAACACTACAAACAGGTACCTACCATAGTTAGTTGATAGTACCGAAAACAAGCATAAAACCCCATTATCTACTCGAGTGAAATTTGCTGTAAAATCTAATATACTTTCAATATTAAAAGTTGAAATTTAAAATTGCTCTTTTTCAATTTCATTTATTAATTACTTGTAAAACAATGTTACAATATATCACGATTGCCACGAGACAACACCTGTGTCAACCTCACGATACCAATCTGCGGCCTAGCATGAACCTGCACCCCTGTTTCATGAAGACTAGCACGACCTGACCCCAGGCGGCTCTCTCAGCAACGTTCCAAATATAGAACTAGGTACGCCCCATCACGTAATAACAGTACCTAGCATACGTGCAAATGTCTAGAATGTAACATATTATACTTCAGAGGCTCTAGTATAAGTTTTATCGATACAATACGTTTTCGAACGCGTTTGCGTTTAGTTTCAATTTGTATGGCAACGCGAACAGCGCCTCTGGTGGTAACTATTAGGAACTACGCGTTGCCATACATATTGAAACTAAACGCAAACGCGTTCGAAAACGTATACGTATCAAAAAAACTTATACTAGAGCTACAGAAGTTTCTAGAGGTAGGTTGGTATTTAAGTAAAAGGCAAGTAGGTACTTATAATTAAAGATGGCGATTCGAATGTAATTGATAATATTTTACAATTTTGGATTTTTTTAGTTTTCGTTTAGTGACATTTAGTTTGTTAACCGTTTAGGTACTAATTGGTTAAAATCTGCAATTTTAAAATGATTATTGTATAAGATTATTATTATTATATTGTAGAATACCATTTGACATGTAAAAATGCCCTTGTCGCCTATTTGCTTGTGGCATAATTGATTTTGATTTTGATTTTGATGTGAGTACGAATGTGTTTTGTTTGGGTCTCCCTTGTTAGACCTAACCACTTTAGCCCTAATGTTTCACTAGACCTAATGCATTTTCCTTCGAAACATTGAGATTTTTGGGTTTTCTTTGAATATTATCAAATAGAAGTCATTCGTTTAGGTTAGGTTTGTTTTGCAATAATCCTATAAAGTTTACTATTTAAGAAAAAATGCATTAGGTCTAGTGTTACATTAGATTAAGCTAATGACACATTAGGGCTAAAGTTGTTAGGTCTAAACAAGGAAGAACCGTTTTGATTTCTATAATTTTATTGAAGGAGGGAACGAAGTTTTCAGCATTAACTTGGGTCAATTTTCTTTCGTATGTTCGTTTGTCCAGCTGTTCTCCTCTACATGTCACATTTCTCCACCGATGTGAGCAGTTTCAATTTGTTTTTTTTTGACGATTCAGACTACCTACCTATTTTTTTAATTTTTTTTAAATACGGGCTCGTCGTATCTAGTAACTATATGGTTCGAGTCTTAATGCTGGTAATTTAACTCGTTATTATTCATCTTTTGTGTGTATATGTTTTGTGAATTCTCCAAAGAAGGATTGATCTTTATAAGAATTATTAGGAATCATTGTCGAATGGTTAGTGGTTGCAATAAATAAATTGAAATGAAATGAAAGATGTTTTATAATATGAGTTGTCAGTAATGATAAATACTTATATTTCTCTCTTTGGTTAGCTTGCAATCTGTTGATTTTGTTATACAAGGTTTATAAACTTAAATAAAGGCGTCAGCCTACATAAAATATGTCAAAAATCGAACCTATAAAACGTATTCAACTTCAGTTTAATTTTTATTCACCTGTTCTTTTTTTATCCAGCAACGAACAAAACTAAGGCATTGCTCGTAAAAGCCTTCCAAGGCAAGAATTTCAAACCCGTCACGTAAGAAAAGTACTCAGCCATACAAGAAACCACGATACCACCTTATAAATATTTACCGGGTTTTTCTGCTTATCCATAACAATGTCCGGTACCCGCCGTAGTCTATCTCATCACAGTACACCGCACTTTAATAAAATTGCTACCATATTTTGGGTATGTACGGTTTGCCATGTAAAAGGTTAGAGATTGGATTGAGATAACTGATTTCTCACCATATCAATGGTTTTTATAAACGTGAGTTTGTATGTTGCTGCATAAACTCGTATTATACTTAAATAATAATCGTCGATAAAGTAATATGTATATTTTAGTTTATTTTATTTATTTCAAAAGGTACATAAAACAGACGGTAATCCAAACGAGCAAAAAAAAATACATACGAGTAGACACTTTACAGTCCAAAAGTTAGATTTTAACGATTTTGAAATAATTAACGCAAATATATAGACATAAATAAATAAATACTACGGGACAATCTTACACAAATCAACCTAGGCCCACGGTAAGCTCAGTAAGGCTTGTGTTGCGGGTACTAGGCGATGATATATATAATAGATACATACATATAGATACTTATCTACATATATAACATCCATAACTCAGGAACAAATATTCGTGATAAATACACAAATAAATGCCCTGACCGGGATTCAAACCAATGACGTCCAGCTTCGTAGGCAGAGTCACTACCTACTGGGCTACGGAAGCCGTACATATCCATTATCCATGCATAGGTACCTACCCATATTATAAAAGCTTTCCACTACCACCATTGACTGCCTAACAAAACATCTGGGCAAATATGGGACGCAGCAACAATATATCAGTTCATTAAATGACTGGATTTTTCATACCAGCTAGCAATGATGTAATATAAAAAACAAGGGTTCCGTACCATTATCTATAAAAAACTATTTTAGTCTGTGTTTTTAGTCTTTGTTGTTATAGCGGCAACAGAAATACATCATCTGTGAAAATTTCAGCTGGAATTATCACGGTATCAGTGAGATACAGCCTGGTGACATACAGACGGACGGACGGACGGACGGACGGACGGACAGCGGAGTCTTAGTTATAGGGTCCCGTTTTACTCTTTGAGTACGGAACCCTAAAAAGAGGTAGATAGGTTATAAGCGCTCCACAAATGGCACACTAAAATTGAATCCATTGCACCAACTTGCCTCAGTTTGCGTCGTCAATGGAAACGTAAACGTTTCTCAGCTGACAGATGTGCCTGGCCATTTTTAAACAGATAATTTCATATAAGTAGATAACATATCTACCTCTTTTTGGGGTTCCGTACCCAAAGGGTAAAACGGGACCCTATTACTAAGACTCCGTTTGTAATACTGTGACTCCGCTGTCGGTCTGTCTGTCCGTCTGTCACCAGGCTGTATCTCATGAACCGTGATAGTTAGACAGTTGAAATTTTTACAGATGATGTACTTCTGTTGCCGCTATAAGATCAAATAATAAAAAACAGAATAAAATAAATATTTAAGGGGGCTCTCATACAACAAACGTGATATTTTTGCCGTTTTTATAGATATTGGTACGGAACTCTTCGTGCGCGAGTCCAACTCGCACCTGGCTGGTTTTTAGGGATCCGTACTCAAAGAGTAAAACGGGACCCTATTACTAAGACTTCGCTGTCCGTTCGTCCGTCCGTCTGTATCTCAAGAACCGTGATAGCTAGAGAGTTGAAATTTGCACAGATTAGGTATTTCTGTTGCCGCTATAACAACAAATACTAAAAACAAAATAAAATAAGTATTTTTATTGATAATGGTACCCCTTCGTGCGCGAGTCCGACTCGCACTTGGCCGGTTTTTTTTTATATTAAATACATCACTGCCAGCTAGTCGAACACGTAACGCACGTCACCGTTACGTCGTCGTTCATACGTAGTACGTCAGGTCGATCTAAAAGTCACTTTTTGTATGGGAAAATGACAGTTGAGTTCTCCTAACGCGCGTTCGTAAAGTTATGTGATCACCCCTCAGGTATATTTAACAAGTAAAAAAGAATAGAGTTATAATTAGACATGTTAATTGTAATCTAAACGAACTTTACAGGCCTTCGGATATTTGCAGGCGACAGCCACGAGTTGGCTAAGAACAACTAAGTATACTCGTGCCTATAAAACCTGTAAAATACAGAAATCATAAATTTTGAACTGTTAATTGAAGTTATATAAGGTAGTAGTAGATACTAGATAAACATCTTATCACATTCTAGCCGCAGCTATTATTTTGAACCCATACGTATTTAATGTGTGTGGTGGGATAACTGCATAGAATAAATCGGAAACAACAAGTTAGTTCGATAACCTTTCCACCATTACATCGGAGCGATCTTCGGCGACCCTTTCATCTCCGAGCCAGTCGAGTCATTACAGCCAATAACACAGTGTATAAAAAACAGATGCGAACTTTACTTCCACACACATGATTAGATGCCTACGGCCTCTGAGAAGGCGAGACTTGTTTGAATAATTTTAGTGCTTAATAATTTGAATTTCTTTAATTCAAAGCTAATTAAAAAGAGAATTACTTAAACAACACCCCAGAGGTTTCGTGTATTTAACCCTAAACTTGGTAAAGTAACAAAAAAATCGTGCGTTCAAGTATCGTTTGCGCTGTACAAAGCGCAAAAAATCGTTTTAGAAAAAAATACAGAAAGGTAACTAAAATATGTGTTCATTTTTAGATAGGTACTCTGCCAATTTAAGGGTTGAAGGACAATTTCAATGAGTACCTACGTAGTTACGTACGAACTATTACAATAGTAATACATATATAGAAAATACGATTGGCTTTTTGTTATATGCTTCGAATGATAGGTAGCTATTCGTAAAAATAAAGATTGAGTGGTTATGTCAAATACTTAGGTAGGTATACCACACTAAATATTAAACCACAGGTATAAGAATAATAGGTAAAAAATTGTAACACAAAAATTGTGTATAAATTCATTTTTGCACGCCAAACCCCGCGAAGTTTAGGATTGGCCAGACACAAGTAAAATTTGACAAATAACCAAGTGCTTATTTTTACTAAACTTCTAACTTTACGTATGTGACCACTGGATGTGGACTGTCGACTTTTTTATTGATCTTTGCCCCCTACTCATCCCACAAGCACGATCACTCGCACGCGAGTCTCCAAAATTTGTTCCGGCGACCAACATTGTTAGTGTAGGCAGATAATTCCTACAATAAAAATCAAAACTCGGGGAATTCTACAGAACTAACAAATAAAACGATTACAAACCATTATGTGTGCTTATTAATTCATATTATACGGCCTTTTAGACCTCTTGACATGGTGACAAAAGGGAGGTCTCAGAACGACCACAAAAGTCAATGGATCGGAGCGCGCTGAATATAATAAATTACTATGGCTATCCTCAAAGATGCGTACGTATACGTGAGGGTTTTTGTTCCTTTTTCTCTCGGCCGCGTTTATTTGTGTACTGGGACAATTTATCTTGCTATACGAGCGGAGTATGAATGAGTGAGCTTACGGTTATCGAATGTATGGAATTGTTACTGGCAGGAAAGAAAGACCTTTTAAATATTTTTTTTGCGCAACAGTCTGGAAAAGAATAACCTCTCGTCGAAAAGATGAAGCACGCGTTTTAGCTTCCTATACACACTAACTTATTAGTGAAAACGTCTTTTTGTCTTGAAAAATCTTAACAACGGCCAGAAAAAAAAGTAAAGTAAAAAAGATACGTATAGTTGTTATTTTCTAAGCCGTCCGTTCTGCAGTGCGGCGTTCTTTAGTGCGGAACGGACGGCTTAGAAAATAACAACTATAATAGATATGATTATAATAATTTAGAAATACATTTTATGCAAACTATTTAAATATTAAATTATTTTACTGATAATGTATTCTTTTATTCATAAAAAAACTGGACAGGTACTTTATTAATAACCGTTTTTACAAAATCATTTGATACAAGACATAATTAGCAAATAGGCATATCATTAAAATACAACGATTTGCAATATCATTATTCATATTATGACGTTATTGAAAACAATTTCTGTGGCCAAGTTAGCTTCAGATAGATTGTGGAACGACATCTCCAATTTCCAGTCGTCAACTACCCCGCGATGAATCTAAATTCATCTTAATTATGTACGTGACGTGCTGAGCTTTCAATATGACGGAAAAAAGCCTTCTTTCATATTCTGTATCTCTTTTGTCTTTCGCGTATTCTTAGTAATACAACGACGAGAACGTATTTGTCATAGACAACGCGTGTAGCCACTCACAAGACATTCAAGCTGGTCTTTGTGTTTGTTTGAGTTCCATTTCCTTATTCAAAATTATGCGGCACATATTTGAAAATGGAATACTGAATACGTTTCTGGAGCGCTCTTTTGTTGCTATATGGAAATGAAAATAATATCTTTAAGCGATTTGCATTTTGGACAATAACGTCCGTCCATTTGTGACATTCAAATTAGAATTAGGTTTTAGTTAGCTTGTTTTATTAAAAGCTCTTTGTTGTGGGTAGTAGCTTTTGAACCCCTTGTTGACTAAGCGTACCTACGATGAAAAGTTTTTACCATTGGTGCATTTTTTGTACCACGTTGGTGGCAAACAGGCCGGGCGTTTTTCAAAAAAAGTGTACAAAGCTTTTTTTTTTCAGAATTCGAAATTATTTGGTTTTTCTTACTCAGAATCGTTGATATTATCGATCCTCATACAAGAAAAAAAGTGTCCCAGATTTTACTATGTAATTTTTTTCTTCCAGTGCGTCACGATCATATAAATAAAAAAAGACTGCATACAAAAATGTGACGATCTGGAATGGAATATTTAGGACACTTTTTTTCTTGTATGAGGATCGATAGTATCAAAGATTCTGAGTAGGAAAAACAAAAAAAAAATGAATTTTGAAAAAAAAGTTGTTTTGTTCACTTTTTTTGAAAAACGCTCCTGATGGTCCGCTTATATTGGTAAATAGCTCGTAGTTTATGGACGCTTGCAACTCCAGGGATGCCCATCGCTGCTCCTTTTATAAATGTATATGTCAATGTTAGATTGTGAACTCCGTCAGTTTATAATATAACTCGCGATATTTACACTGATAACTTTACGGTTTCGCTCTATGAAAACACAACAATATATAGATATCAGCCATATTTTTACACCAAAAAATGGGTTTGGTAATTTGACTAAATATTAATTAATAATCCACCTAAATTGAATACCGATACGGTAAAAAATAATGAAAAGTAATCTTCATAAATTCCATAAAAATCAGGCGAAAATGGTATAAACTTTCTTTACTTTATAATTGAATACGTTCTTTGGGATACGCGCATAATCCACCTATTTTTGTTAATGAATACAACTTTCTATAGGCCAGATGAAATTCAATATTATCTGAAGGTCGTAAATATTTAATTGAAATGACGTTATTTCCTGATGCATATATTTTTGGATTCAGGTAGTAAGTCTCCAAATTTGTGTACTCAAAGATGTTTTTATTATAAAAATACTGAAAGCATTTTTGCTTGCGGGTTAATTTTTTTTCCTAACTTCCGGTCCATATAATTATTCATTTCCATAGTAAAAGTTGTTTCAAATAACATGTAAAAGCCGTTTACAAATAATTAGCCTGATATTGAATTATTTCCAAAAAAACCGTAATTTTCTCAGGGTAATTATAAACCGTCGAAAAATTGTGGACTGTCAAAACGGTTCACAATTTAACGCATCATTTTTCGTTAGTTTATAAACTAAGTATGAATGTCGAATAGTTAAATTATCGACTGAGATCATATATATCGGCATGCTACGGACCGCATGCACAAAGACTAGGTAGGTTAGGTTAGTTATAGGTAGCTTCAGTTGCCCGTTGGGCAAACCGCCCAGAAATGCGGGGCTTCGTCAACATTGCTGGATGACGAAATAAATGGAATAAAATGTCCGGATTTTTTTTTATATACCACGACGGTGGCAAACAAGCTTACGGCCTACCTGATGTTAAGCTGGTACCGTCGCCTATGGACATTTGCGACTCCAGAAGAATCACAAGCACGTTGCCGACCCTTTATTCACTTGAGGATTCGCTGTGTTGGCAGATAGAGACATGCAGGTCCCTCACTCCCAACACAGCGCACCCTAGGGAGCTCTGGCGACCTTACTCACCACCAGGGACACAACACCACATACTTCATAGCATGCAATACTATAGCAACACTACAAAGCAGTGGTGCTATTATGTCTTCTGTAAGGTGGAGGTACTTCCCCAGTTGGGCTGCTCCACATACGAGCGAGATGACATTCCGCTGTACCCTACCTCTCTTGGATGAAAAAAAAAACAATCATGTTCTGACATAAGTGGAAGCTGATGCATGAGGAATAATTCGTTCAACCAATCAGAGCACATGGTGCGTTCCGAATCATACCAATCTGAGTCAGTTCGCAATTTGACGATCCGTCATTGATAGTTTAGGCGGCATGTACACTTGCAAGTTCTTATTCTTACGTAAGTTCAGTACAAATACTGCTCACGTAAGTCGCTGTAAGCAATATTTGTACTGAACTTACGTAAGTAACTGACAGGTGTAAAGGCCGCCATAAACTAACAAAAAATAATGCGTTATATTGTGAACGGTTTTGACAGTTCATAATTTTTTCGAAAGTTTATAATATCGCGAGTAAGGTTATAAACTGACGGTGTTGATAATCTGACCGAAATTACTTTCTTGAAGATCCCAGTAGGTGAAGACACTCAATAAATTTACCTACCTAGTTACTCTCGTATAATTAGGTACACGTTAATAAAAATTGTAAGGAGTAATAGTGATATTAAATAGCTTACATGATCTTGTGTCTGTATTCAAACTAGATATTTATGAAGTGAAAAAACTCTTTTGTTATAACTAACAAGTCGCGTTCCGTAGCATTTATTCCAGCCATACCTTAACGGGTTATTTATTGAATATAATTGTCTTTCGTTCGTTTTACATACTACGGTATTGTAGGTATACTTATGTTGAATTTGGAATAGTTACCATTAGCAAATCATTAGTATTTTACTTGCTATGTTTATACCTACACGGGTAGACTGCATAGTGAATAGGTATCAAAAGTTTTAATAATTTCACTAAATTATTTGATACTTAGTCACAAGGTGCAAAATAATGGTATATTTTCAATCCACGACATTAACATCGCAGGGAAAAACTACCAACATAGAAGCGGTTAACTAAACCAACCAAACAACATTGAGTTGAAGGTACCTACCTAAATACTTCGCTTGTTATCTCCTCGTAAAGAACTATGACCCTAATTATTCCCGTAGTTTATCAGAAATGAGCAGTTCACTGGTCTCTCAAACACCATTAACACATAAGTTACACGCTGAAAGCAATAAAATTGACCTATTTATTACTCACATACCATCTGATAAGTTTCGAGGTCATTAACACTTTCTGTTTGATAAAAAATATATGAAGGAGTTTTGGTGACACTTTTATTTTCTCTTTAATTGATTTGTGTCGTTGTTTGTGTTTTAATCAAAGTAATGTGACTATTTGACTGCATTGACTTTTTGGTACTAAAACGGGACAGCAACATGTTAACTTATTGAAAGTGTTTATTTGTTAAAACTATGTGCAACTTTAATATGATAAATAATATTCTTCCATGTGCTGTACGTGAATCGATCACCTAGAATTCTTTCTATTGTGAAGTTTTTCATTCACTTAACACAGCATAATCTCATTAACGGCCTTTCCTAATTACTATGAAACGCTTCCTGCGCGTGGATATAAATTGTGGGAACGGGACTTCCATTTACCTGCCATGATTGGTGCGACAAAGAGCGCAATAGAGGTGTCCCGTTCTCACACATATTAGGGCCCGGTGTGCAGCGAATGTTTGATAATATTGTAGTAAGTATAGTTATTTTTTTACACCAAATAACTCGCAATGTAGTCATTCCAATCAAAATCAAAATATCTATTCTGCAAATAGGCCACAAGGGCACTTTTACAAGTCAAAATGTGTATCTATTGATTCTAAAATTAACTACATAAAGTATCTAAGCTAAGGTATCTAAGCGTCGTTATTTAACTAATGCATCTAAATATATGTATAATCAAACGAGAACAGAGTGAAATCTCTCATTTCAATTCAGGTGAACACTATAGTAAAGTTAGTTGTCGTATTTGCAAGCATGAACTGACCACCACTTCACAATCAAATTAAAATGATAGCATAGATAATGACCACTGTTCATAATTTCCTACCGTTTTTCCTACCTTAGTTAAAGAAATATATTACTTATAGCAAGAAGATGTCCTTTAAAAATACCAGTTAAGCACTTAAAACTTGTGCAGTAAGCTAACTTTGAGTATTAACTTAACCCTCTAGATTTAGGTATCTTTCGAAATGTACCCATCATTATAATAGTAGACATAATTACGTTACTAGATCGCAAAGAACAAAGTTAGGTACATTCAAGTATTTCCACGCACATGAGTCCATCATAAAATAATGTATACCCTATCCCAGATAAGATTAGAATAATCGTGTGTAAATAAAGAAAGAAAGAAAAGAAATGAAACATATTTATTCACGACGCTACTGAGACTAAGACATGGACAATAGACATTTTTGCTTAAAACTAGCGTGAAATGTTACTTTAACAAAAGCGTCAGAGAAAAGGCCTCCACCCAGCTTAATGACAAGGTACTACCATGTAAATACCTTGACGCTGATCTTCCAATAGACATGCGATTACAAAGAAAACCATTATGAAACGCAAAAACACTAGTATGGATATGTTTCCAAAGCACAATGATCGAAGTAAGTAACACTAGTACTGTATTCTCCTTTGATATCCTCGATAAACAAAGAGACACAGACGAATTTATTCATTTAAATTCTAACTTAATACGGAACGAGGAATAGGATACATGTACTGGCTGGTTATGAATGACAGTTTTTTATGTCAAGCATGACATTGCTCTACAGAAGCTACATAAGACCATAAATCAAAATTTCCCACCGATAAGAACTTACCGGAATCAAGCATTCTAGGTGGCATTCGTTTGACATCATAATAAAATGATAAATTGTGTATCTGATTGTTCCTCATTACCATAACATGACAAGTCCATTAAGGCTCGGACACATGTAACACGGGCAACATTGGGTGAAACATTTTGCTTTTTATTTAAATAACGACTGGAAAAAACAAGTGTTTAAAAATAGTTTCCTACCCGCAAATCATTTTACCTGCTCCAAGAGTAGAGAGACAATCATACGACCGAAAAAGAAATAACGGTTGATCGCCGTAGAGTTCAGAGAGTAGTATTTTATAAGTCGAGTATGTTTATCATGTTTTTTAATTTTATTTATTTGTGCGTTTTAATAAATAAAAAAGTAATAGCTGATTTCCCTCAAACATGGCATTGCCGATTTTCAGAACCAATTTGAATATGTTTAGTTGTTGTGCATACTCGTAATTTGTTACGATTTTTTTAAGCGTATTGTAGACCTATGTTAGTGATTTTTTTCTATCGAGCGAAAGTCAAAATCTCAGGATTCGAATAGCTGATTTCCCTCGAGAAAGGCCTCAAGATTGCTAATTAAATTTAGGGCAGCCGTATTATAATCCAAACAAGAGCTACTATTTTTTTAATCAGTTTTTGGAGCTCACGTCGCCTATCGATGGATATAAAATTGGAGGATGCTTAGGAATTTTAGGAAATTCTGAAAAAATTGTACAGTAACAGGTCTTCATAAATCAATTTTCTTAAAGGGTCGGCAACGCGTTTGTAACAACCCTGGAGTTGCAAGCGTCCATAGGGTACGGTAATCACTTACCATCAGGTGGGCCGTAAGCTTGTTTGCGACCGACGTGGTAAAAAAATATATTTTTCATTAAAAAATAAAAATTACTACAACAGAATAAAAATTGGCCCATTTATCGTAACGACATCCGTACAATTGCCAACTTGAAAACATTTATAAGTACGAGTATATGCGGATAGAGAACGTAGAGAGAATAGTGTGTGATGATTTCTTTATCACATTGCAATACACTTGCGGTTATTTTACTATATGTGCTTTCAATATTTCAATATTTTTATACAGTAGAGTAGAATAGAAAAAGCAAAAAACCAGTATAAAGAAAGAAAATACTTGACAAAATATATTGTCATAACAGTCTTGAATTTCTGATTTCAACTATGTTACGGTACAACTAACTTGATACGGCTGTTTTATAAAGTCCTTACTTGTCTATCATAGAATAATCAAAGTTATATTCACAATGTAACCTACTGTTTTTATGACTGATGTGTATTTTCACATCGCCACTGGGTTATATTAAGCGTTCAGTAGCCGTAATTGTTGAGTCATTGCGGGTGAATTTGTTATACGTGTTTCGACGAATTTCGATAACGAGATAAGCTTTTATAACTAAGGGTCCCTTATTAAGTTACCTTCTTAGACGTCAGGTCATAAAATCTGCTTTTTAGGGTTATTATAACAATTTCGTTTAATGAAATCTCGGCGTCATCATTTGTTCTTTCGCTAAAGGGAGTTAATTGAAGATATTCAAAAGTTGTTATGATTACTTTCGTGAAATGGGGCTATTAAAGGTAACGAAATTGATTTGGTTTCAAACAGTATATTTTACACTGTTAGGTACAGTCGCCATCACATACATTGGAGCAAACAAGCAGCTCACAAACATCGGAACACACCTCTATTTTCAAGGCATTAGGGTGCATGTGCCCATATTTTTGAACACCTATAGTATACCTATGTATGTGATGGCGACTGTACCTATTTTGGCTATGTTTAAAACGTGGCCATATAACGTGGCCACAAATATACTTTGTAAACATGATAAAAAAAATTGTGGTCTTCGTTTGTTTAAAGTTAATTAGGTAACCCTCATTTTTTAAAGCATAAATATAATTTTTGATTATGATGACAGTTGAGTTTTTTAATCTTAAATCTAAGTTTCAAGTATGAACACGATCACATCATATTACTTACAAAGTTTTGAAATCTCGTAAATGTGGCTATTTAAAAGTAAATTTGAAAAGATATCACTGGAAACTTCTCTCATTTATCTTACATAGCGAGGCGATAAAACAAATTGACGCAAGTTCGAACTTACTTCAACTTCACAAGTCTTTAGAAGTCAAAAATATTCAGAGTATTGTTAACATCGTACACAACCGTCTAGCGAGAACATAAAGCCTCGACATATCTCCAATTACGGTTAATGTAGCAACTTTGTAGCAAACGTAATTTAAAAAAATATCCTCTTTATTACAGGCATAATCCATGGAGCGCGAATCTCCCGCCGTATATTAGGCAGCTTGGATCGTAAAGGTCCGCTATGCGAGACCGTATATCTCTGTTACTGAGGAGTTTTTTGCCGTTTGTTTTCACGCAATAACCTCACATTACGCGGTATCTCCGCAGCCGGTTCCGCTCGCGAGGCAACTTCACTCATTTATTGTATTATAAATTTAGTGGGAGGAGCTATCGAACGCGATCGACCTTCCCACTTCGCGAGTCGCAGGAACAAGACGGCGATACCGCGCACCAGTTTAACAATAAACCACGCGAACGAGTGAGATGGAACCTATAATTTTTTAAAGTTCACTAGGATAGAAAAATAGGGGCCGATTGCTGGCTTCCCTTCATTAATAAGCTATTAGATTACGCGATGTCGCACCAACCGATTGGTGGCCATAGGGAATCCCAATAAGCGTTGCCCCCACTTCCACTTGGATGGCTATTCGAGATTCAAAAGAAGCCCCGCTTTGAGCTCACGAAACAAAACGGGCGCTCGAAAAAGACCCCGCTCTAATTCTCTTTACGATCTCCGATTTCAATTGCTCCTTCAGAATTTGAATATAGGGAGGGACAAAGTTTTGTCACGTAGGGTCGCGTATAGAAAGGCTGAGTACATACAATGCGGGCTCGGGCCTCATAGGTACCCCATTAACGAGAGTGCCCGAGAGGCGAGGACGATATCACATCTAAGGATCAAATTGACAAAAAGTAAAGAAAAATGTTTCGGCCATACAAGTCAGCTAGTTTTATGAGCTCTGTTATTAAACATTTTAAATAAGTTTCTGTAGCGTCTGTTTTTTACTGATCCCATTGAGTCTTTCAAGATCTATGGGCCTGATCTTAAACCCTTTGGTAGTAAACTCACACACACATAAAATAGCTGGTATAATTTTTGTCATCAGTGTATATGTGTGTTTTTTTGTTATTTGTGTCCCCTTTGCTGGTACTTTTTGATACCGATCATTTTTTGTTCGCCCATTATTACGGAGCATTGTGCGAAGGTTTAGCCCGATAAGATCTCTGATATGTCACCAAAGTCCCTACCGTATTTTTTATTGATCAAAAGGAGTAACCTTTTTAGTAAATCAAAAAGGTTGTGAGAAAAATGTTCGGAGCTATAAATTGTAGACTTTAAATATTTACGAATTCATGACTTGATAATTTGTTTCTAATCACATAGCTAAAATATTTTCGAAATTCTTTTAAAACTGTAGATATTTCATCTTCGACTCTTAGTCTGATTTACGTACTCGTACTTATTTGCCACAATTACTGTATTTTCTGTGTACCCCCATGAAACGCCCATCAAATTCTACTAGAATATACTTTAGCAACCAAAATAAAGGAAGTTCTACAAATTGGTAATTCAGTGAACCAATCATTCGCTCCACATTGCAAAAGTCGAAACGACCATCAATCATTCGAGATAACGCCACAAATCGAACCAGTCACACGAAAACCATAAAATTGCATATTCAGCACAGAGACAAGATAAATTTGAAGCAAGTAGTGCAGAAACATCGCAAGAACACTGCTGAATCATTTACCTACTGCAAGAAAATATTACATCGACTGAATAAAAATGATGCTGATGCTCAAGACAAAAGAGTACAATGTCTCCACTATTACATTTGTGGAAATAAGTGAACAGGAAAATAATAAAAGGACTGGCGTTTTTCGATCAGCTATTTCTGGGATTTCTTACTTGAAATGTATCTATCAAAAGTCGCTGAGTTTGTCAGCACAATGGTCTGCTAGAAAACATCTACTTGTTCGGTTTTATTCCTGAGACTCGCCATTTGTCGCTGGCTTCTAACGATAACAATCTCATAAGTCGTATTCAATGTCACATTTCATCAATAGTGTCTTATCTGCGCCGTGGAGACTTCATGTTATATAATGCTCTTGTCTGTTCAGTACGACTACCACGTCTCAGTATTGAAATAAGTTCTACGAACGAAGGATAAAAAAACTTAAAAATATTACGGCTGAAAAGGTTCTATGCCATTATTTTAATATGCAAGCTTTAGTAGAATACTAACGCAATAGAAAAATGCACAGACCACACTTAATTTGTATCTTATGACGAAGCAGAAGCAGAAACGCAAATGACCTAGCATAAATTGAAGCTTATGATTAAACTAAAATCTCCTCACTCTTTCTATTCTTGGAGCAAAACATTCGTTTTTTTCTTATTTGCCGTTATCTGCAAAGGAAACGTAAACACTACTTTTCCTATTAGGTACGTACACTTTTGTTGCTCCACTGGGAAAAATGTTGTAATTCGATGTAATTTCCTTTAGAAAGGCTTCTGCTGAGACCCTGCAAGCTCTCGAGTGCCCACGACCATTTTGTATCCGATTACACGTCCGTGAGGACCGGAGTAACTGGTCGATTGTTTGTCGTGTGGTTTGTTTACTCACTCCGCTCCACGTTATCCCTCTTCCACTGGCTGGGGACTATCTTCAATCACGCAATTGTTTGAGAAAATGTGCCTGCGAACATTGTATACTAAAACGTAGGACTAAATCGCTTGAGATATGTTTTAAGAAATTGCTGGGAAAGTTACAATTAGAGCAACAAAATAATTATAATTTAAATACCCTACTAAAATGCACAAATATTTGAAGCACTCGTAAGTTCATTTGATACTTAAATATTATTGTTTATGTATCGTTTGTTATTTATGATATACCACAAAAATGTTTTATTGAAATCAATCTTAAAAGGTTCATAAAATTTTACTTAGACGTCATTTCAGATAAAAGGACGTTTATCTATAATAACATTTTAACATAACATTCTTAAATTTAGTGTTAGATGAGATGTATTTTGTATTGATTGTAATTTAGTGTTCCTCGTTGTACGTATCTGAGCAGTTTGCTTTATTTCAACGTTGAATATAAAATGTGAAATGTTATACATACGTCGACGAACATAAAAATAGATACGACTAAAGTGAGTAACTTTTTAATGTAGAATGCGATCCATGAGTATGCCTTAAACATTCCTGTTCCTTTTTTTCACTCAATCAATTTTTATTCTTTTCTTGGATTTGTCATCAGACTGCCGGCAAAATTTGGGCAACAGCTGCCGTTTCTTTCGCATTGCATAAAATTAATCCGCGTGGCACTACCGTATTGAATTTCGTTTTCACTCGATTGAAAATATGTTTTTTTTGCGTCACAGACTGTCGCCTAAGCTTCGTTTAGGATCTCAAATTACACGGTAGCTTCTTTGAAGCGCTGTAACCCAAGGAAGCCGCCGGTAGGTGCCATTATCATATTTTTTTGTTACCTCTTGAGGTGAACGTTATTTGTAGGCGTTGCTAATGGGAGGATGAAAATTAAATTTATGTGTAAAGTCAAGAACTTATCGTATTTCCACCATATTGTTACAATAGCTAGTGAATCCTTAGCTACTGTAGTAGGTAACAGTGCTCAATTTATTTAGAAGAGAACTTTGCGTTAACTCGGTACTTTAATTTAACTTCTTGATTCTACGGAGACGGCGCAAAGTTTTGGTAACGAGATATTTCGAGATAAATTATTTTAAAGGCATTTGTAGGAAGTCTGTCATTAATTACGCCGTAACTCATTAACTAGGTACCTTTACATTGAGGTAGGTATATATATATATATATATCCAGTAGGTATATTTTACATCAAAGGCATTCACATTCTGGGTATAATACATGAATTAATGATTTTACATCATCATCATCATATCAGCTGAAAGACTACTGCTGGACATAGGCCTCCCCCAAAGAGTGCCAAAGTGACCGGTCCTGCTCCACCCGCATCCAGCGGACTCCCGTGACCTTTACCAGTTCATCAACTAGAGCCTAGGAACTAGCTAGCTAACCTTCTCGGCGGTACGCGGTCGCTACTCGAGGACAATTTCTAAAAGAAGGTAATTTGAATGTCTGTATATATTTTATAACATTTTCAATCACGGTCGTTGTTAGCAAATAATAAAAGTTAAATCAATTGCAAATTAACTTTCAGTTAGGTTCAAATAACAAGCCCCCGCGGGACGGTGGTAGGCGAGACAACCGATGCATTCAAAAACAATATTTGCGCTGCGATACACAATAAAAGATTGTAAATACGGTAAGCAATTACTACACCGGCAACATATTTGTTTAGGACTGAGAAATTGAAGTGTTTTCGAGCGTGCCGAGACATTTCGTTGGAGGTATTTCCTCTAAGGTGCTATGAGTGCGTACGTCTACAATGCTACTGGTTTGTTTGGTTTGCGAATAATTTTACAATAAGTAAATAATAAATTCGAAACATTATGATTACGTACCAACGTCTTTTTCTGTTTGTACTGGTGACGCGTAAGCAATGAAAGTCTAATCAAAAAGGGAATTCATAAAAAAGCGAGTTTCTTTATTTCATCAAAACTACCAAACGCATTAACCAATAAATATAAGTTAGAATCCCAAAAATCGTGTTAGATTTATTAGAGTAGGTATGTAGGTACCTACTCTAATAAATCTAACACGATTATTGGGAAGAAAGTGACTTGATTACCAAATCAAGTTACTTTCTTCTGAAAACGTGACGTGTAAAGACTGTGAGAAGGTATCGACCCAAGGAAAAGGTGGACGAAACCAAATTTCATAATCATAGCACATAAAAGTAAGTGCTGCCTTCTTGGACAAATTTACCCAAATGAGACATACATACGATAGCTCAAAAGAACCCCTCCTGCTGCTACGGGCCAATGCCATAAGAATTCAAAATGATATGGTCTTTGACCCGGTGAATAAGGCTGAGCTGATTAATATGTTAAAAAAACTGAAATCTAAAACATCTTGTGGATATGATGAGATTCCCATCTCCGTCATTAAAGATAATTTTGATATACTTGCTGAACCACTGGTATATCTCTTCAACGATTGTTTTAGAACTAGTACTTTCCCTGACCAGTTTAAGGTGGCTAAGGTCCTTCCCGTATTTAAGAAAGGGTGTAAGTTGGATCCAAAGAACTACAGGCCTATTTCTCTTCTACCAACACTGTCTAAAATCATGGAACTACTCATGAAGGACAGGCTCATAAAACACCTTAATCTTCATAACATTTTAAGCGCCAGGCAATTTGGATACCAGAAAAGCAGAGGCACAAATGATGCCATTACCACTCTGATTGATGACATTGTCCGCCAAATTAATGACAAAAAGAAAGTGGCAGGTTTATTCCTCGATCTGAGCTCCGCTTTTGATACCGTTGATCATAAGATTCTGCTGGCAAAGCTGGAACACTACGGTGTAAGAGGGAGCACATTAAATCTATTCAGGTCATACCTCACAAATAGAAAACAGTTTGTTGAAGTAAAATGGACACAAGACAGCAAAGAAACTGCACATAGATCTAAGATGGTTAACATAGAAAGAGGAGTTCCACAAGGATCCATCTTGGGCCCAATTTTCTTTATAATCTTTATCAATGACCTGGTTTCGTTTATGAGTAATTCTGTTGATGACACAAAACTGGTAGTATTCGCTGACGATACTAACGCAGTGGTATCAGCAGAGAATATGACACAGTTAAATGAAAGAGTGAACTTTGCTTTGGATGCTCTAAACACCTGGTTTAGTGCTAACTAACTACAACTTAACTGTACCAAGACTAATGCATTATTATTCAAAACCACCTCGAGAAGCAAAGACAGCCTGGAGATATCATCAAATGGAGTAAGAATTCAGCAAGTAACATCATTGAAATTTCTCGGCGTCTGGATTGATTCGAGTTTAAATTGGAAGGATGAACTGTCTTCACTGGTCAAGTCTATCAGCTCTGCTTGTTACGCGCTTAGAAGTCTAAGAGAGGAGGTAAAGCTGTCCCAACTAAAAATGGTATATTATGCTTTAGTGGAATCGAAATTAAGATACAGCATAACATTTTGGGGCAACAGTTACCGTTATAATATTCAGTCCGCCTTTGTAGCCCAGAAAAGAGCCATCAGAACCATGGCCAGAATATGTCAGACCACATCTTGTAAAACGTATTTTTCTGAGTTACAAATCCTCACTGTTCCTAGTCTATATATACTTGTACTTCTTAGTGATTTAATCAAGTACCTAAACTGTATTGAAACACTAGAAGACAGACAAAAGCGCCTGGCAACAAGAAGAATGGACTTACCTCGAATTTTTACCACCAAACTCAACGTTGTCAAGCACTCTTCGGGATACCAAGCAATTAACCTCTTTAATAAGCTACCCGTTGAATTAAAATGCATTACAAATTTAAACATATTTAAAAATAATCTAAAAGCTTTTTTGTTGAGGAAGTGTTTTTACTCGATTGAGGAGTTTTTTACAGCATAGGGTCTAAGTGTGACAATTGTTTGACATGGCTATTTACATTATTGGAATTTGACATTGATTTTTATATTACGGACATATTATTTTCTAAATTGTATTTTTAAATGAATTAATATGTTTTGTCATGCATGTTGTATTGTACCTACTTATGATCTGGAGTGATGTGTAATTTAACTGTTTGTATTTATTATTATCTTTTTAGTTTTGTATATTATTGTTATTTTAATGAAGTTAATTCAAACACAATGGATATTGTTAAATGAATAAATGACTATGACTATGACTATGACCTAAGTATTAAGTACCATAACAGAAATGTTTGTTTCTATCGCAGTATTTTAAGGTAAATTCATAGCATTAACTTTAGAACTTTATTGATAATAATTTTGAATAGCAAAAACACCAACCTTATGGTCACCCTATTCGACTACTATGGGTTTATACACATGTATAAACCCATACCTATATAGGTAAGAGATAACTAAATTTGTTAAAAGACATCCGCACATGTTCCCTCTGTATAACGTTGTCCTAAATAAAACCAATGGCAGATACTTATCCGCACAAGCTTTATGAGCCTAGACAGAAACTTTTTTTTTTAGTAAGGATGCTTATATTATGGCAATAAAATTGCACAATAATGTTCCAAACTAAATTATTTAACTGGCTGCTTGCTTATAAATGAATTTTTAATAATCTATTGTATTTAATTAATTGTTATGTCTTGTTCATTTGAATGTTCATGATTTACTTAAATTCAATAATATTTCTACGTCGATGTATGCGGGATATGTGAAACTAACATGTGTAAAACATAACAGTAGTTGTACCATATTCTGAGAAATAAACGTTTCTTTCTTTTTTTTTCTATGACAGTTTAACATAGGAATTAAGGTGACCATGAGACTCAGTAAATTTAAAACAATTGTTTTAATTAACGAATTAACAAACAATGTTTACATATTTTTGCCTGTTGTCACGTCCACCACGTTTAAAATAAAGTTAAACAGTAAGAAACACATATATTTCTGTTCAAAACTCAGGATTCACCCTGTATACATATATTATCTATTTAAGTAAGCTATCTGTACTGTCGCTAATAATTCAACAGTTGATCAAAATTCGATCCGGTCTAAATTCAAAACCCAACCTTGAAGGTACAACAATCCGGAGGCAACGTACACCAACCATAAGTGTATGCTTACGCCTACCAGTCGACTATGTAAATAATATTCCTCAGAGACAATAACGAATCGGAACAATCAGCACGGTAATGTATTTGATTTATTAAGAGCTCTCATAGACACCGCGATAGTATCATTCAATAGGTCCCCGAATTGATTTTATGATTTATTATGATTGTGTTGTTTCGTTGCTACTGCTACCGAGTTTTCTCAGATGTGCCGAGGTTAAACGCTTAGTTCTGTAGGTAATACAATTTTGTAAGTTAGTAATGTATTGTATTGTGGTTTATTACCGGATTCATTTTCATTATTTAGCAGGTCCTGTCAGTTAGAAAATCAATGAAAAATGAACTCTATAAAAAAACAAAAACAGGTGTGGAGTTTGTGGTCAGGAGCACAGAATAAGTAATATAGTACAGATATTTTTTCGAACAAAATATTTTCTTTCTCGTTCAATCCAAAGATTTGCGTTAGATCATAATATACATAATATTTTGATTAGGTAAATGTAACTAGAGGCAAACATTATATTATAGTACATTGTTAAACGAGGGGCGTAAGAGGAATATTGCAAACAAGAGTATCAGAAGCCCGACGCCGGAAGCGGAGGGCTTTTGATGACTCGAGTTCTCAATATTCTTACGCCCGTGTTATACGCAATGTTTTTCATCACATTTGCGAGGAAATAAATAACTACAAAAGACAGAAAAATCTATGTTTCATACAAGCGCACCAATCAAAAATTGACGAAATACTTCACTTCCAGATCAGTGCGAGTAGAGCGCGCAGCTTCAATAATTCAACCAATCACAGAAAAGTATTCTTGCAGCGCATGGCCTAGTAGATTTTTATTTCAACCAATCACAGAGCAGAATTCTTGTAGATTTGCTATAATATATATATTTGTGTGTGATCTTATATATATATATAAGATCACACACAAGCTCATAACTCCCTAGGGAGTTATAAAAATCCATAACTCCCGCGGCAGGTACATCGGCTGTAGCTGCTCTATACACCTGCCCATAATTCACCCTTTACGAGCAAGTGTGATGAAAAATATAGTACCTACCTACTTGTGTAGGACTAGTACAACTTTTTAATAGACCCTCAGATTTATTAAGCTTTTTTAAAGATCATACACAATATATTATAGCATTCCTAAACATTCAATCAAATGAAATCAAAACAAAAATACTTTTTAATGCAGACAGAACCTGCTACAAATGAGAAGGGAAGAAATGGGAAAAAATATTAAAACTTTCTTTATTCCATCTCGGAACGCAGCCTCGGAATCCTTTTCGCTAACTTTCTTTAATATAACTACCTACTCCCGGATCCCGCATTATAAGGAATAAGAAGAAAATATAGGGAGATAGTACGAGCATAAGGACTGTTGGAGGCTTGTGTTACTTTCTAAATTCACGGATTATTTTTGGAGGTCACCTTAGTTTCGTTACTTTATATTGTGTTGTGTTCTTTTAGCAAATAAGGGGATTTATACGTTTTTGTTTATCGGTTATTATTTATATAATACAGAAGAGTATGCAGTTGCGGGTTTACAAATATTGATTCTTTTGATTCATGTATCAGGATGGTAAACGAGCAGGTAGGTACGTGAGAAGATAATTATTATTATTATAGCAGTCGTCTTTTTAGGTTAAGTTATTATGTTCTTGTTTGTATTTATTATTATAAAGATTATTATGTATGTACTTACAAAAGCAAACTTATCCGTATAAGGGATAGTATATTTACCTTCTGAAAATATTTTACTTTTTACATCATCATCATTAGTCTGTATATACGTCTCACTGCAGGGTCAGCCTTAACTTTCATGTTAAAGAGGCAATTTTAATAATAACTAGAAATGCGAAATACCTATTCCATGCCAACGTGTGCATCAGTGCAAGCAGTCTATACTATACACCAGTAACTTTATACCTACATCCAGAGTTTGCGTCAAATCCGGTAGTTCTGATTTTTTGCATACTTGTTTATGATGGATAAATGAATAATCCAAGTTAGTAACCTCGAGCGCCGAATGCAACTTTGTATAAAATCTAAAATACCCGGATTTGACGCAAACTACCCCGTACTTTCAGGCGACAAGGTTACTGGATTACTACTACAAAATTAAGTTTTACCAAGAAAACACGGCGACAGAGCGCTAGTTATCAAACAAAATTAACTTCACTGAATTCATCAAATATGAAATGGCTTCGCTAAGAATTCTCGCTGCAGCATCCGAATTAATTTTGCGTTTTCATTTTAGCTAAATCGTACTGCGGGAAAATCGAGTTTTCGTCTCTACACTCGCATCTGTATGGAATGGCTTGTAGCGTCGAAAAACAGACGCGACAAGAGATTGAAACCACTTTCTAACTCGATAACATCCCAAGCGACGGCCAAATACCCTGACTTTGTCATTCTAAACCACACCTTGAGTCATGGGAAATGAGTTGATTGTCGCATGGACATAACTTGTTAACGCAAGTATACAAAATGCAATCTAGTATAAATGTAGGCACCATCCACGCGCCAGATGTTGCGGTTTTCGAATTTCGACGTAACTAAAAGCTTTGTTGCGAGTTAAGGTCTCTAATGCAGACACCAGCACTGAACATTAATGATGCATGCTGTCTTCTTTTATTGTTATTATAAGTTGTTTTACACACATGCAGTCAGGAGCCATGCGTGTCATGCTATGCTACTGTATTTTTATGCTTAAATTAAAAACGATATTTCTATTAAGCATTCTTGCAAATACTTAAATAATGAAATTTTACTTACCTGATGATAGTGATGATCATGCCGAAATTTTGATGATATTTTGACACATGCTGACATAAATCATAAAGTAGTAATTCACTAGTCTTTGGCTGCTAAGACTGCCATCTCGGTGATATCAGAGACCAAATAGAGCATAATTGCCGGCTGTAAAGCTAGCAACATGCGGAGCTGGGTCTATTTCGTGACAATGACTTATGTGGTTTATAAATACAAAACCACATAAGTCATAGTCACGAAATGGATACATTCTTTTATTATCTGTGTATTTGTCACGAAAAAACGTTTGAGTTTGAGTTTAATTGTAAATGCCAAATTGTAACTACTATACAATACCTAATTCCATATAACATTTAAAAAAATTACGGACACAAATTTGTCTACTTTTCTTCTTTTACCTAGGATAGGAAATGGAAAAATTGTACTAGTTTTACTTATTTCGACTATTAAGTACTTCTCAAACATAGTACCCATACGTTTTTGCGTTTAAAAATGGTTTTCCTTGAAATCACATGACGATTCACGCACGATTTTTATAATCCTATGCCTCTGTAATAAATAAGTCCGTTATTCATTAATTAATCGTACTAAAAAAGAATTACCCAGTGACGTCAATTTTAAAATAAGGCAAGAATAAATGCAAAATAGGAGATTGATAAGGAATGTCAACTTTGAAAGCGTTACGGAAATTAGAAACCCCTGGAAAGAATAGGTAGTTAATTAGTTTAAACAGTTGACGGTGACTTTTCCCCCCAAAGTCGCCAAGATCCCCCAGGACAGGGTAGCCTAATTATGGTTAATTGTAATATTTTCCCCTACTTGTATATATACTTTTATAAAAATCTGACTAACGTGCATTTTTCTCTTTCTTTTCATGTTTGGGTGGATTTTTCCTGACATCTAAAACTCAGGTTGGTATAATATTAGGTAGTTGATCTATAAATAAAAAGTGATTTCAATCATGTAAGTAACAATAACATAGTTTCATAGCTTTATTAGTAAAATAAATATTCTGCATGAAAAAAGAAACCAACGAAAACATTCTCAATACAGTCAAAAGTGTTTTATCAAATGAAAAATAATATCTATATATAAAGTTAATGAATATTAGGTAGTACTAGTCAAAAATCCTCAAATCATTGCCGTAGAACTTATATAAAACATAAAAAGCCTGTTTGATTGACATGTACAAAAAATCGACCTTATAATAACACATAATCAGCCATTTAATCACCATAATATTCATTACCGGTGAAACCGAATGGGCGAATTACTCCGATATTTATTCTTATCCCAGCGCGCATTGTCAAGGTACCCGCGTATTGTCAAATGACAAAACCAACAGACCCAGGTACCCAACCCACCAATTACTCTCTATTGTCAAAAACCTATTCTGGAGACATTTTTTGAACATGTCATTCGTATGGTACAAGCTCGTTGCGTCGTATATACTGAAACCGTTTGATATTCTGCTTTGCTCAAACGGATTAAAGACCTTTATGGCGTTTACAAACAGAATAATACAGTTGTGGAAGCACACTCAAAAACTTTTGTAAACTGGTCCTCTAGTCTGTCACATATCCTCCCTATTGTGATTTTTACTTGAATAGATTCGAGTCTATTGATTTTTAAGGGAGCTTTGGCAAAGAGTTCACCTACACCTGCTTTTGTAAACGTACGCGCGTGTAAAAATTAAATGGAATGTATTCCTAAAAGATAATGTATATTTAATTTAAGTCTTGAAAATTAAAACTTGTAAAGAAGCTTCTCATCAAAGTTGAATTATTAAGATACCTATATTTAGTGCTCTCAAAATACAAGCTCTTAATTAAGTAAGTCTACATATAAATAATTACAATTACGTTACAAGAGACCAATTAGATGTGGTTATTAAATGTTCAGAAATACACGAGTTTGAGATGGTAATTTTAAACTGACTTCCATAAATATGAACGAGAAACCGATAAGAAACGTTCAATTGGCAAATAAGTATATCAAATATAGTTATAAAAAGTGTGTTTGTATATTTGAGATTATTTGAGTTGGCCAAATGGCATCAAAGTAACTAGTCCATTCAACTAAAGCAACTCTATACAAGATTCCAATTATGGTTTTATAAATGTCGGCCACGTTAAATAATCCGAACCATGACAAATTAGCTAATTCATTTGTTTCGACTAATGGTGGGGTTTTTTTTTCCGCGGGGGGTTCAACTTGCGATTACAGACCGATCAACGTTAAATATGGCACCAGCAGCTGTCATTCCATAGAAACTTGTCAAACTTTCCATACATTCAGATTTACGATTACAGACGGTTTGGTTCAACTCACACTAAAAAAAATAAAGACGGAATTGGCTAATACACTCAAGAGCAAAAGTTTCGGGTCACCCTAAATTAAATAACCGCAATAGGTTTTTTTAAATATTTTTCACTAGTATTATTTACATAACATACTAGTCTTCGTTATACCCAAATGTATTAGCAATTTTCGGGATCCTATCATAATGATATCAACATCCAAAAATGACGATTTTTGCGATATCTCGCTCCGATAACGTTGTTTTTTTCATGGGTTTTTACGAGTCCGATTTAAACCTGGTAACGTGTTTCTTTTTTACTGTTATTTCTGCAGTTAAGATGTAAAATTTAATAAAGATCATGAAAGACTTTCACACTTTTGCTCTTGAGCACTCAAGAGCAAAAGTTTCGGGTCGATGAAATACCGTCATATTTCCTAAAATAGTCCAAATGTTGTACAGTTTTTTAATCCTGCCATAATCTTTATTAAATTTTTCATCTAAACTGCAGAAATAACAGTAAAAAATAAACACGTTAGCAGGTTTAAATCGGACTCGTAAAAACCCATGAAAAAAACAACGTTAACGGAGCGAGATATCGCAAAAATCGTCATTTTTGGATGTTGATATCATTATGATAGGATCCCGAAAATTGCTAATACATTTGGGTATTACGAAGAATAGTATGTTATGTAAATAATACTAGTGAAAAATATTTAAAAAAACCTATTGCGGTTATTTAATTTAGGGTGACCCGAAACTTTTGCTCTTGAGTGTAGTTGTTTTGCTGATGGTTGTAGAAAATTCCCTAACTCGAGTACAGAATTTACTGGTAAAATAAGCATTTTACAAGTCACAAGTTAAATACAATTATAGGTACATTTAATATTTTAAATAACTACAACTTAGAAAAGTTGAAAAACCCTCGACATTTGCATTTCAAATTCAAAATTCAAATTCAAATATTTATTCGTGGCACACAATTTACACATACAAAAGAAATAATATAATACATATTTTGTCACGAAATGGACCCTGCTCAGCATATCATAGTTCAATATCTCAAAAACGCCTAAACCGATTTTGTTGAAACGTAGCTAAGAACCATCTCGATCACGTCAACTTTCGGATAAAAAAACCGCATTCAAATCTGACAAACACTCAGACACGTCAAACTTTTAACACCCCTCTTTTTCCGTCGGGGTTAAAAAGGTACCTATTAAACATGCAACATACGATAACAAGTTAATAGATGCACCTATATGTTTTCAATTCTGAGACGTGGAAAGATATAATAAGTACACTTATTTTCAGACTACAATCTGCGTTATATTCCAACGTGCAATCTCGAGCAACAATATTCACAAATAAGCCGTAATTACAGCCTGATTAACATCCCTAATAATTTTGTTTGCCGTTTTGCTTTGAATCAGAGACCTCTGAATTATACATAGTTAACCTTTCTTTAATTTATGCTAAATATAAGACTGAAATCGCAGCTAAGAACACTTATAAAAGTCTACCGAGGTATTTGTTAAATTATATAGTGGGTAAATAATAGATCAAACTTTTGACTCACGACTGTAGGTAATATCTGATAGCACCTAACCAAGATTAATTCCGTTCATAAATTACTACTAAGACTAGTATTATGAGCAGCTATTTTAGTAACTGAATTAGGAATAATAATAGTACATTGTGATACAAGTGAGCTATGTTGACCATTACATCAGAGGCGGAATTGTCACGCGAACCGCCGCAGGTGAGCGTGATAATAGAGCCGAGGATGTAATTATCAAAGCTCACGCGTGTCATACGACGTTTTTCAACACATTTGCGAGGAAAAAATCTTTTTTCTACTCCTGTACCGTTATCTGTCATTTATATAGGCTGTAGCTCAAATGCAATAACACCACTAATAAGTCGTCGAAAAACTCTATGCTCTATGGCCCAAAAACGCACTGTTTAGCGTACTTTTTTGGTTCATACATTTTTCATAAAAGCACTGTTTAACTTTTTTTTTAAATTGGCCGCTATATTGCAGTGTTGCCAACTTCATAAACAAATATTTCCAAATATAAGTATATATTTACGATTTAACATTTGTATATTATAAATTATTTACTACAATAATAATAAATCATCGTCTATTGTGTGTGAAATTACATGTTTTATAAATTCTTGGTATTATTTATAAAAATAAACAGTTGGAATTCGGTCCGGGTCCGGATTCGGTTTGGTTCGGATGGCAAGTGCAAACAAATTAAAAACAAAACAAACCATAAGCAAGAACTGTCACATTTCCGATTTCCCACCAAAACGCAGTTAAAAAAAATTAAAAGACGAAAGATGATAAACTATTAGTCCTAAACTATTAAGATTTTATTCGTGTTTGTGAAGACAAAAGTGTACGTTTCTTTTACAATGGTCGAAGAAATTTATAACTGCACTCCTGAAGAAATTGCGTGAGTAGCAAAAGTTCGAATAGAAAACTTGCTGCCTGAAAAGTTTAACTATTCTGTAGTCTGCTATTTATTAAAAATTTGTCGTAGAAAAAGTATTGTATGCAACGGTGTATAATTGGTCTAAAAACGCTCGTGGCGTCTTTAATTACGCAACCCACGCCACTCGCCTTTTAAGACCCTTCTTATACAACAGTTGCATAAAATACTATTTCATAAAATGAAAATGTTACAGGCTCTCCTAAGTTGTTCCCTTTAGTTATTGATGACAACAGGTTTTTACTCACATACATTTGTACATCTCCAAGAATGTACATTCTTGTTCATTGTACAGTGGCGTCAATTATATTTATCACTTTTCTATTCACCACGAGTCAACATTTTCAATAATAACCATTGCGCATCATCAATGTTTACAAATATATGTGAAATTACTTATAATGGCACGCAACAATTTTTTTTTCGTGAAGTTCACGCAGTGCGCCCGCAGCGAGGCATAGATGAAATCTCTAAACAGCCAATACAAAATAAAATAAATATTTTCGTATTTAATATAAATTCATGTAAAATGTTATCAAAAGTAAATAGTTTTACTAAATCAAACGTTTCTATAATATATCCAAGAAGAAATAATCAATTAATTCACAAAAAGGATTTAATTTGTTTAGTCGAGTAAGATTCCATTTGCCGAGAATTAAAAACAAACCTGTATAACCCGGTCAATTTAAGAATGCGCCGAGTCCATACATACACCTTGCTGCAAAGTCCCACCGTGTCTTAATCGGGATATAATCATAACTACACGAGTGTCGTAATGTTATAAAACACGCGTGTTTAATACCCAGGATTATGAGCCTAAAAGCGGCACAATAAGAGGCACGTTACGAGCAAATGTGTTGAAAAATATTTAATAAAATGTGGCATGTTTAAAAATTTTTGACCCCGAATAGATTATAATTCGATTAGAATAATTTATTTCTTTTTAGGGTTCCGTACTCAAAGAGTAAAACGGGACCCTACTAAGATTCCGCTCTCCGTCCGTCTGTCTGTCACCAGGCTGTATCTCACTGATACCGTTATAGTTCCAGTTGAAATTTTCACAGATGATGTATTTCTGTTGCCGCTATAACAACAAATACTAAAAACAGAATAAAATAATTATTTTTATTGAAAATGGAACGGAACCCTTCGTGCGCGAGTCCGACTCGCACTTGGCCGATTTTTTTGTAATATTTGGGTAGATTCTTACACAAATCAATCTAAGTAAGTATAGGAACCCACTATACTTAGACGGTAGTCCGGGCGGTTCCCGGGAGTCCGTCATACCCGTCCTGGGAGGTACCTAATCACGTAACGTTCCGAACGCGCGTTGGTACAATTGTCTGATATTTGTTGGTACAAACTGTCATTTTCCCATAGAGAAAGTGATATTTTAATCTACCTGACGCGCGTATAATGCGTTACGTGATCGACCAGCTGGTTGGGAACAAGCGCGATGCGTAAAAGCATCTCAACACGAAAAAAAAGGATAGATGTCCGAACCCGAAGAGCAAACCGTTCAATGCTAAATAGTATAGGAACAATTTCGAATTATTTATTTATTTATCGTATGGCTATTAAAATATACTGTTTTTATAATCTAAATTTACATTCTGCCAGGTAGTTAGCAGCTGCACTCGTACATTTTTTTAAATCTTCTGCTGGACCATCGTATTTGGTTAGTAGACACTCCAAGACGATATGCCGCACAGTTTGCTTTGGGCATCCGCAATCGCCGCATCCCTGCTCGCTACAGCCCCATTTTTTTCCGGAGATGGGCACAGTGGCCTATGCCCGTTCTCAGTCGACTCAGCATGCACCAGACACGGCGTGATTCGTTGAATCCGGTTGGGTGGCTGCCCGGGTCTAGGTCAAAAAGTTCAGGAGGGGTGTCAGCGGCAGACCATTCATCAGACCAAGCCTCATTTAGACTCCATTGGAAGCTAGGTTGGTGGGCCAGCAACGCCGGAAGGTTACGTGACTTAAGTCGTTTTTTGGTAAAAGCAGCTAAATCCCGATTGATTGGCAGTTCCGGTCGTTTATGGGCTTTATCTACCTCCCTAAGCAGGTGGCGTTGACGGCGGAGGTGGGAGGGAGCGATGTTACTTAAATCCGCGAGCCAGTGTACAGGGGTGGGCTTCATGCAACCCGTGATCAAGCGCATTGAAGCATTTAGCTGCGTATCTACAGTTTTGGTGTGAGAGCTGTTAAGCCACAGAGGCACAATATTCTGCCGTCGGATACACGAGAGCGGTTGTTCGTAGGCAGCTGGCAGAGGCACCCCATGTGGTCCCAGTTAGTTTCTGCAGGATGTTTAACCTGGGCCGTAATTTGGCTGCAACGTTATCGAGATGGGGGCTGTACGTTAGGCTTCTATCCAAGGTGACACCGAGATATTTTGGTAATGGGTTGTGGAAAAGCATGGAGCCCCTGAAGGAGATGTTGATTTTCCTGTTGGCAAGTCGGTTGCTTAGGTGGAAGCAGCACACTTCGGTTTTGGACGCATTAGGACGCAGCCGCCAGCGAACAAAGTAATCATCCATGATGGCCAAGTCACGCTCTAGCTGGTTTTCTGTAATGGCTATACTACGGTCCTGTGCGACTAGTGCTAGGTCGTCAGCATATGTTATGAGATCTACTGTATGGACAATTAACATGATCGCAATAAATGAATATGAATATGAATATGAATATGCGAATTTCCTTGAGTGTGTTTCAGGCATGTTGTAGGTGTACAAATTAAATAGGGTGGGTGCCAAAACTGATCCCTGTGGCAGGCCGTTGTTTAATACCCTGGTACTGCTGGATTTGTCGCCGAGGAGAACCCGAAATGACCTATTAGAAAGGGCATCCTCAATGATTTTATATATTTTCAAGCACGGTACCACTTTCAGAAGTTTGAGCAGGAGACCTTGACGCCACACAGTATCATAGGCTGCTGTAAGGTCCTCGAAAGCAGTCGACGACTTAAGGTTTTCGTCGAAGCCTTTTTCCAGCAGAGTCGTTAGCGCTAGGACTTGGTCACTGCAGCTGCGACCCGGCCGAAATCCTGCCTGCTCCTGGGGGATATGTTTATCAATCGTCGGTGCGATGCGGTTAAGAATTGTACGTTCAAGAACTTTGTACGTCACGCTAAGGAGTGCGATAGGACGGTAGCTGTCGGCTCTATCTGCTGGTTTGGCAGGTTTAAGTATTGCGGTTACCTTCGCCCGTTTCATGGAGGGCGGGATTTTTCCAGAATCAATAATGTTAGTAAACAATTTTGCAAGCCATTCACGTGGGCGAGGTCCACAGTGCTTGATAAATTCTGGAAAAATATTGTCTTCTCCACAAGCTTTACCGCATTTAAGACTCTTGACGCTGGTCAGTATCTCCTCAGCTGTAATTTCGAATTGTGAAATGCCTAAAAAATGGTTGTATGTGGTTCCGTATTTTCTTATAATTACAGTTTTTTTTCTTCAATCGCAACTGTGTCGTATACGAGGACACAAATGTATTCGATTGTAACTGGTTACGAACTTGGCCGAAGGGATCATTTTTATCTGCACCTTCTTCATGATCTTGCGTACTTTATAGCGTAAATACAAATAACTCATAAACAACATCACGGAAATCCCGATGGGTGAGTAAATAACCTCGGAAGCTCGGCAGGATATCTTTAATTACATAATTTATCTCATTTACTGGTGGATAAAATCGCCTTTAACTAGCCTCTCCTAATAAGGTAACAAATGTAATTCTAAAAAGAAACAAAGAATATAACAACAACTGTTCTACAAAATTACTACACTATGTTCTCATTTTATAAATGTAACAATTCCAAATAATTTGAGTCGGGTCTATATTCTTAAATTATTTCTGTTCTAATATAATACATAGTATTTACTGCAGGACTAGCTTTAAGTACTAAATAAAAGAATGTGTGTGTACAAAGTACCTACAAAGAAAAACGTAAAACCCATCCTTTCCGCCTCCTCCTTTATGCGGTGTCCTTCTCAATGTCTGTGTCGAGGTCCGATCATTTATAAATGTCGTGTTTATTCCCATACAATGGCCCGAGCCACCTCAGTTCACATGTCAGACCCCTCACTAATTAAAAAAAGACTGACGAATAAGACCAGCGATTTTTATCGCTCGCCGAATCGTACATCCAAAGAAAAACGTAGGCGTTCTCTATTTCACTTCCTTTTCTTACATCCACTACTTAGAATACGTTATCTCTTTCTCACTTATCGTTTTTCTTTATTCATTAAACTCGTCCGTAATTGTTTATAATTATATTTCATTTAAATTTGGAAGAAAGCCGTTACCGCTTCTGCATCTTGATACTGTTGTTGGTCTGTGGGAATTTGATACTTTATCTTCCTACGAGTCGAATGCGGCCGACGATTCGGGATGATGCTCGGATCATTCGATAATCGACTCAAATTTATATGGAGTCGACGGCCATAGAGTCCACTTTAATCCGAATAATAAATCCAAATCAAGAACGTGACGGCGACAGTGTTTTTATTTGAACATTACTGGTTTCTGGGAGATAACACTTTTTATTACCATAATGGTCGTTGTGGCTGTCTACAGGACTATAGGTACCTATAGTACCTGTAGCGGTGCACAGTGTATTAATTATCAATCAATATTATTACAATTGTTATGCACTTCCAAGAATGCTTTCAAAGATTCGTTAAAGCTAATATAATATCCGGAAAAAACTAAATGCCTTACCCCCCCGTAAATCCCTTAAAATTAAGAATTATGTAAATAAATGGAATTAATTTACAAACCTTCGTTATTTATTAAGATAAAACATGAAAGATAATTAACACTGACTTTCAGACTAAAATATTTTCGGTCACTCACAGATGTTATCAAAGTAATTTAACCCAAGCAAAGCACAGGACTCAACTAATTAACTAGTTTAACATGAAATTCAAAAAGCATTTAATACATTTTAAAACAGACTTATTTTGTGAAGGGCGCTCAACCAAATTCGGTTTGTTCAAGTCAAAACATCTAATGGAAAATATCTGTTACGTAAATTAATAAATTAATTAAGATGAAAATATTCGAAAACCTTCAGCTTAAAACATTGCATCAGTGATTAACCGTACCTAATTTATCAAAATCTAAAAGCGTTCTTAATGCGATTTAATACCCACGAGCACATTTTATTAAATTTAAAATTTGCTCAACATCTTTTCATTTGCCTTAAAATGAAACGAAAAGCGAATTGCGGTTGAAAAGTATGGCATAGTGCACCTCGGATAATTTCTAACGAAATTGCGAAACCTCGTAGGAGTAACAGTACCGCAATAGCTATGCAGATTCATTAATATGCATAACGCGCCGATAGATGCTGTAACCAACTATCGCCAATAGAGGAGTTTAACGCAGGAAACTTCATAATTAATTCACAATCTTAGACCGAATACGGTTTATTACACACTACATTGTGGCGTCCTAGTGTGTTTGCAGTATTAACTTTGCTCTGTTATTGTGATAGTTCGGAAGCGGACCGCCGCGTTGCTAGCTCTAATAAATTATATAATTATTACAGAGCTACACGATCTCAACTATTTACGTAAGCAATGAGCAACGAAGTTCTAATGTAGGCCTATATACATACACTCTATTTTTCTACACGGTAACTATTGTATACGAAAGTTTATTTGAAGCTGATATAATAGCTTAGCCAGCAATACAATCAAAATTACTATGCAAAATCGTACCCACATAACATATGGCGCTATAACGATTCCAAATAGCCTTCGGAGCTTGTTTGTTCTTTCACTAAGCTATAATTACGCGGGTCTTGTTAACTTTTTCGTCTCTGCTCAGGCTTCAAATTAAAAGGGAATCGCCAGTTCACCGGCAGGCCCCGACCGCAACGTACAGTTATTAACGATTCCGGTATAGAAAATGTTTTACTTCCACTGTCTTATTAAACTTGTTTTTGGGACTCTCCGTTTTATCAACGCATCAGACACCGACGAGTTTAGTATGGATACGAATTAAGAGTGATTAAAGCAGCTACTTATATGATGTGGTACATTAAGAAAAGTGATTCATTTGAACATTGGGAACACTTATGAGAGGTCGGAAAGCATCATCATTTTTACGAATAGTTGGACTGTTCATAATAATTATGATTTTTGATGATAATAGTCAGGGGTATTAATATACGTACATAAATAAGGAAATAAATGTCTATACATGAGTCTTTTGTCAATGTCATAAAAGCGTGTACAGATATTTATGTCCTTTTTCTATGAGTATAGTCAGTACACTGTGCCGATTCTCATTGAAGGCCTATTGTCGCACTCGCTCTAATATTATTGAGCTCCTTCTACTTAATATGAAATTCTAGCACTATACAACATGTATGTAATAAGACATGTGTATATAAGCTCATACAAATGTTCCACTGACTCATAGAATACACCAAATTACCCGTTGGGTATTCTAATAAGATACAAAGGTATACTTGAGATTATTTGAGTTAGCCGAATTGCATGAAAGTATTCCATTTAAGAAGCAACTCTACCATCCAAGGTAAATAATTCCAAAAGTCACCAACATTAAATAATCTCAACTGTACCGGTTATAATAAACGGAATTCCCTAGCAACATAAGTACTTTGTTAAAAGGAAGTGACAGTAACTATGGCAACAGCCAACAGCAATGAAATCATCCAGGATAATATTCCTTACAAGGGAAACGGAAATTATATTTTACATGTACCTACATAATATACACCGTTTATGTTATTAACCTCTATTTTAAGGGTTCCGTAGCCAACTGGCAAAAAACGGAACCCTTATAGATTCGTCATGTCTGTCTGTCTGTCCGTCCGTATGTCACAGCCACTTTTTTCCGAAACTATAAGAGCTATACTGTTGAAACTTGGTAAGTAGATGTATTCTGTAAACCGCATTAAGATTTTCACACAAAATATAAAAAAAACAATACATTTTGAGGTACTAAGAACTGAAACTCAAAGTTTTTTTTCATCAAACCCATACGTGTGGGGTATCTATGGATAGGTCTTCAAAAATGGTATTGAGGTTTGTAACATCATTTTTTTCTAAACTGAATAGTTTGCGCGAGCGACACTTCCAAAGTGGTAAAATGTGTGTGTCCCCCCCCCCCCTCCTGTAACTTCTAAAATAAGAGAATGATAAATCTAAAAAAAATATATGATGTACATTACCAAGCAACCTTTTAACGAAAATTGGTTTGAACGAGATCAAGTAAGTAGTTTTTTTTTAATACGTCATAAATCGTAAAAAGCAATTTATTTAACGGAACCCTTCATGTGCGAGTCCGACTCGCACTTGGCCGCTTTTTAATTTTAAGTTATTATGTCCTGTATGTGATTCATGATGTGATGTTTTGAGGTGTACAATAAACAGTATTTGTATTGTATTGCATAATATCACGCTTTAACCAGTGAACCGATTCAGAAGAAAGGTATGAAGGGAGAACACATGGGGTATATTGATTGAAACTTTCACGATTCTCACACATAAGGGACTTAATCGTGTCGTGTCCCAACGTTTCGGATATATCGCAAGTCGCAACATCCATGGTCACGGGACAATTCACTCGGAGAGGTAAATAAATAAGTTAATTATACGCGATTCCCACATGGGGTAGTTTTTGTCCAGGAAATCATCCCTTAAAGGGGTGAAAACTGGAGATATTGATGTTGCGCTTGTGCGAAGTCTAATAGCATATCTGCTATTAGATTTTGTACAGGTGAAGTATTACTCCTTTACGGCGATTAACGCGTATACGCGGACGAAAATGGGGGCAAAAGGTGGTAAAAATATACATCACGGCGTTTTTCAAAAATCACAACTAAGTACCTATTCATTATTTTTGAACTCGTACATCTTTTTTTTTTCAACAAAATCTGTAGCTTTTCAATCACAGATGTATGAATATAAGGAGATCGGACATGCCGGCCGATTTGTATAGAGTACGCCTGTCGCAAGTACATTAACCCACACAAAGCACAAGTAAGTAATTGACAAGACAAAGCACGCACACATCTAAAACACACACACTTGTATACCTACACGCTTATTTGACAATAAACGCGCATCATATCAGGCATTTTGGGAAAAAACGTAATATTCTCTGCGATCAGCACGCGTGCACAGTATGGCAGAGTATGCCCATTGAGCTAACAGGTGCGACACGGCCGCTGGCGGCTTGTCCTCTCTCTAGTATTCTATGCTCTGAGTTTTCAATGTACCATCGGCCAAAGCCAGAGTTGACCAGATTCAAAACAGAATCGCTTGCAATGCTATACGGCTGGAACCGAAATGCGCCTTTAAGGTGGTCGACCCTGGCTTTGGTACCTAAACCAAAAACATTATAACTTTATAATCAAAGAAGGTCCGCATTATGACCGTCACTATGTAATTTTTGTTTTTTCATTCTGGTTAACCCATATTCGTGCGGCGTCGAGGGCGCGCAATTATGTAATTACGTGTTAGGAGATCTGTTTTTATCACGTCCACCCTTGTCTATTGGACGATAATTGAACTCTTGTTTTGGTCGTAACTTGTAATCAGTCCAATTTACCACATTTTTATGGTTGCCGCCATATGTTGAACAAATTTTGAGGCGCCATGTGCCAAATTATTCAACAGTTTATTACTAAAATTTTGATATCGTCACAATTTTTTGAGATGATTTATCTGCTTGTAAACTAATATAATAAAGATGTTATGTTTGTCAGTGTGTAGCTTTGAGGGTGTAAGTTTGTATGTATAGGGTAATCTACTAATCTCTCTCCCGATGGGTCTCTGTTTAGCCCAATGGTTAGCTGGTAGATAATGCCATTTGGCATTAAGCTCGCCATTTATACTTTTTTTTGTATTTTGTGCAATAAAGTTTAAATAAATAAATAATTTCTGGAATTAGGTAATCTCAGGATTTCTAAAATTCTCTCACGGGTATACATCTTCGGGATGCGCTTAAGTTATATCTTTTCCACCGCTTCGTTTGCGATCTGCGCCATACGGGAATCGAATTATTTATTTATCAAAAAAAATCGAACGTCACATTTATCTCTTAAAATAACTATTTAAACTTACTAAGACGTTACTCTTAAGAACATTGAAATTGAGTACAGTCTGCACTCAAATTAATCACAACTTGTACCCAACTTGATTGCTGTTGCCTATAGCTAACCATAACCAGTCGGATTACGCTGTTTCCAAAACTTCACCGAACACACTGCCCAATAAATAAACCAGCAGCTGCGCACCCCTTTTTCGTACAAAAATCACTACATCTGCTGATCGCGACTAAGAAAAACAAAAAGAAAACGCGTTAACTCGCGAACCAAATATCTCTCATCGGACCTAAAAAAATAGTCTTTTTCTTCCAAATATTCGCTAATCCTCAAGACACGAAGTAATTTCGGTGGCCATATGGCGTTAACAATAGGGCAGGTCAATAACATGGACGAGCTCGGCAGTGGAACGTTCCACTTACTCGCGATGACCCGGCTATGGATATATATAGAGTAGCTTTCAGAAAACGATATTAATATTTCAGCATGTTACTGGCAGAATATAAAACCTTTTTTCACACGACCCTTGTCAAAAATAATAGAGCAGATCAATAATGGCTTGAAAGACGAGGCCTTCGCTCGTGCATCTGATATTCCTGTAACATTAAATGTTAAATAAGTTCGGTACCTACCTACTATACATTATATCGGCGTAACATTTTGAAGCCGCAAAAATGTTACAGAGCTTCTTATAATTAATAATTTGTAAGGGTACCTATACTTATACAAAACGGTGTCTCTTACATTAAATGAATTGGGTTTTAGACATAACTATCCAATATTACACATAACTTTAATTATGTTTAGAGTTTAGAGCGGTATACACAGATGATTGAGTTCAATTATTTGCGAAACTGATGCATGGTAAGAATACATTTTCAATAAAAAGCGTGCCTTTTGTTTCTTCTCAGAATTAGGCGTGTATATAAAAAAAATACTAGTTTTCCATATTGGGTTTTGTTTTAGTACGGGCTAAGTATACAAGAATAATGAAAAAACGTCTCACAAAGGAATAAAGAAAATGTTATTTTTGAGTAAAATATCCCCAAAATTGGTAGATTCGGTCATTTTCTTATTGCAAACACCTTCGATCACAAAAATTATGTACTTATTGACATTATCGAATAGATTAATAACAACACACAAAAATACTACTAATAAATCCACGGTCAAACTCACGTACGCCGAACAAGCATACGTGACAAGCGACATTGCCGTTAAAATACTCATCCTAAAGAAGAACTGTCGCCTGTCGTGACATTTAATACGTGAGTTTAACGTTTAATTTATTAGTAGTATTTTAGACATGCCTCACCAAAGTTTTAATGCGATAATAACAACAACACAGTCGAAATTTTACCATTTCTTAAATTTGCTCTCTCATTTGATAGAAAAATAATAATGATGTGACCGTTCAGCTCTATACATTTCCACTCCTTGAGGTATGACCATTACAGCAGGTTCAATCAAAAAATCATTTTTTATCATATTTAAACCGGACGTAGCTCGTAATAGTTAAAGGACGTTAGGCAATATTCTATCCCATATATTATTGTTATTTACCATTGTTAACGACCAGTGACAATCCATTTTGTACAGGGTGTAGCTTTTGTACCTTAGCTTCGGGACAAATGAAAACACTTCAGGTTTATTAAAAATATTTTATTCAATCTGCAATTAATCGTAACAAACGGATCTTTCTGCTCGTATATCCTTAGATAAATTACTTTGGACCAACAACGTGAGGTGAGAATACGGAGCAATCATAACATGGTAATTGCGATTGCAACACCAAATAATCCATTTCTAAAAGTTGTCGTTGAAAAACATTATACAGTTTTCTGCCGATTAGTTGGAATGAACTAGATTTAGTTTGAAACTTTCGATTAAAGTATTTTCTTGTTACATATAACATTAAAGAATTCCCAAAAAGAAATTTTACGTATACCTATCTCAATTGTTTGTGCAGAATCCAAGGACACTCTGTATAATTTACTAATAAATACATTAGGTTCAGTAGTCAATGTTATAACCATTTGGGCTCTAAAGAGTCTTATTTAGACCGGATTTAAAGTAGGTAATTTTAACACATTCAGTGCCACGAATCGCTACGCGCTACGCTTGTAGCCGATTCCGTGGTGTTCCTCGTATGTAGCGGAAAGCGCCTACGACGTAGGCACACGATAGTCGTGTTCCCGGCACTGAATGTGCTTATCTAAAGCTCTTTAATGGTACCAAAATAAACGTAAAAAGACGCCTCCATAATCCAATGTATTTCAAAGTATGAGTCACGCATTTAGGGATCCCCGGCGTGACTTTTTTTAGAAGATGGCGTTGTTTTGACACGTTCATCATTCATCAGTCAACGTCGTAAATAATCTTTAAGTTTACACGATGCTATATAGATGAGTTTTGATGGCTTCAGAGCTCTACTTTTGTAAAAAAACTATTGCACATTTGTATATACATGTTATTGGCATTTTAGATTGCAAATCGTTGCATGTCTTGGGGCTGGACTCTGGAGGCAATAAAACATTTAATTTCAATTATGTAGGTATATACATTACATACTAACCAAATTACTTTACTAAGCATCTAGTGAAACTGTTAAGGTTTTGGCAGTTCCAAAAATCTAACTTCCATACCTATGTATGAGAAATAAAATCTACATTAGTTACATGTTAATGCGTCACGCAATAAACTGTTCCTATTGATTTAAACTTCCACGATTTTCAAACATTATTTTTACTAAACGGGACATAATCACGTGTATCCTTGTAAAATAAGGTAGACTCGCCTTGGATCTGTGTCCTATCGGACGCGCTTGCTAAAAATACTAAAATAGTGATACCCGTACACGACGAAGGAGGAAAACGTGAAATAAGTTTTCCCGTTACACCAAATTCGTGTAGGTACCCCGAAATATTCATAGAGCTTTGTCTCTCGAGGACCTGCCTTGATGAAAATATGTAAGCCAAGGGCATAAAGTTATGAAATACATATTTGACATGTTCTGTTGTGGAATAATGTTAATGTTATTTATTTTATGAGGCGTTGTTCATATTTATTGCGAATAAAACTTCAGGGCTATACATGGACTTTGTAATTATTTTCAGGCTATTAATAAACCTGCCGGTTTACTGTAATCACAGGGACATGGCCCTTATTAGGTCGTAAGGCAGCTCAGGTCAATCTTTTAATATAAAAAGAAGATTCTTAAGCTTGGGAAAAATAATGTTGATAACTCAAATATATTATCCGAAATTCTGTAATATTTACTTAATTTAAAATAAATTAATAAAAAATATTTATTTCGGACTTAAACTCATAGCTTGTAAGTAAAGGCTTATTTACTAGGTTAGTACGTAAAGTTCAAATTGAGCCACACTTTTTATTTGCCCTACCCAAAACTTAATTAAGTATTGGGAAATCCGACCTTTCTGCGACCGCATTCAGGATGCTGTTGGAGCTGTGCCTGACTCGATCCAGCAGTGAGGCGATCTTTATTTACGCATAAAGCATAAGCTTAATTTAAGCATATCATTTGTGGTCTTATATGAGGGTAGATTTTTGAATTTCGAGCGCTCTACTTTTACTCGAAAACTGTCAAGAACGATGAAATGCTATTTTGAAATAGCGACAGAATATTGAGACCAGTCTTATTCAATTCTATCCTTAGCAAGTAAGTTCCTACTATTTAGACACTACAATCGTATTTACACGTATTTAATTTTCGAGCGCTCGCTAGTCAAATTCGGCCCCTGAATGCGTTTGTGTATTACGACTTCATTTAATTTTTCATTTATTTTTATTGAAATCAAACGCTGCTCCAACTGTCAGCTATAAGAACCGTCAAATTTTCGTCAAAATGGCGGAATTGCTTTGCCTTTCACTTATTAATAATTTAAATCCCGTCTACGATAGACCTTTACGAGACAAATGCTAAAATATAAACCATAAAAAAATATTCGATTCTGATATGAGAACTTATATGCGCAAATGTCGTTTTATGTCGTAATTTCAATAAATGAAATCAACAAATTTGAACAATATAATTAACACGAATTTGTTTTTTTTGAATGACAATGGCACGCGCTCGGCGCATTCAGCCAAAGTACCTGCGGCGCTACCACGAAAACCGATACTCAATGTTCATATATTTGCATCCCTGTCACTCGAGTATGGTTAGTGCGATAGAGATAGAGATACCCGAATATTTTCGAATTCCGAAGTTCGTGGTTATAGCTCAGGAATCGAAAATATGGTAAATAATCATAATGAATTTTCTCGAAAAAGAATTTAAAATAAATATAGTCAAATGGAGAAAAAAACAAAGCAAGAGGTATAGGTAATGATTAAGTTATAAGAGTCCAAAGTTTTAAGAGGGGGTATGTTCTGTCCCTTTTCCGCAAAACGCACCTTCATATGAAACGATTGTTTTTTACTATGACGCTCGAGTATATTGACGTCCCAGTCCCTCATCGTTTTCTCACTCTAACAAGCGACATTAAAACGGATGTAGCTTCATAATTTTTTGAGATATTTGAATGGGAGTTTCATTATCTTCTATCTATTTATACATAATAAATGCCTATGTCCTGACTGACTTATTCAATCACTCACTCACTCACTCATCAACGCACAGCCGAAACTACTAATCTTAGAGAGTTGATTTTTGCACAGTATGGTTGCTTTTATAACGTGGGCTAGGGATAAAAAGGGATTTTTGAAAATTCTACCCCTAAGGGGGTAAAATGGGGATGCAAAGTTTGTATGGGAGAACCTTTTTTTTTGAGCTATAGACTTAAACTTTGTAGAAAAATTAGTTATTAGAATACAAATGAAACACTTTCAGCGTTTTGGAAAATTCCACCCCTACGGGGGTAAAATAGGGGTGCAAGGTTTGTATGGGGGAAACATTTTTTTTTTAAATAGAGACTTAAAACTTTGTAGAAAGATCAGTCATTAGAATACAAATAAAGAACTTTCAGGGTTTTAGAAAATTCTACCCCTAAAGGGGTAAAATAGAGTGCAAAGTTTGTATGGGAAAAACTACTTTTTTTTAAATAGAGACTTAAAACTTTGTAGAGAAATTATTCATTAGAATACAAATAAAGTACCTAGATTCAGTGTTTTAAAAAAATCTACCCCTAAGGGGATAAAATAGGGGTGCAAATTTTGTATGGGGGAAACAATATTTTTTTAAATAGAAACTTAAAACTTTGTAGAAAGGTTAGTCATCAGAATACAAATTAAGTACTTTCAGCGTTTTAGAAAATTCTACCCCTAAAAATAGGGGGCTAAAATAGGGGTGCAAAGTTTGTATGTGGGAAACTATTTTTTTAGCTAGAGTCCTAAAACTTTGTAGAAAGATTATTTAAATACAAATAAAGTACTTTCAGCGTTTTGGAAAATTTCACCCCTAAGGGGGTAAAATAGGGTGCAAAGTTTGTATGGGAAAAACATATTTTTTTTTTAATAGAGACTTAAAATTTTGACGAAAAATTACTTATTAGAACATGAAAAATACTACATTCGGCGTTTTACAAAAATCATTCCCTAAGGGGGTTAAAAAAGGGGGGCAAGGTTTGTATGGGGAACACATTTTCTGAGCTAGACACTTAAAACTTTGTAGAAAGATTACTTATAAAAATACAAAAAAAAAGACTTTCAGCGTTTTGAAAAAATCTATCCCTAAGGGGGATAAAAAGGGGTGCAAAGTTTTTATCAGGGAAAGTTTATGTTTTTGAGTTAGAGACTTGAAACTTTGTAGAAAGATTACTTATTAAAATACAAAAAAAAAAACACAAATCGTTTTAGAAAATTCCACCCCTAATAGGGTTAAAAAGGAGAGCAAGCTTTGCATGGGCAACACTTTTTTTTGAGTTAGACTTAAAACTTTGCAAAAAGATTACTTAAGAAGGGTAGCCAGTGTTGTGTGGGAAAAACTTTTTTTTTTACTAGACTTAAAACTATTCAAAATGTTACTTATTAAAATTAATAATAAAGTACTTTCAGAGTTTTAGAAAATTCCACCCCTAAGGGGGTTAAGAAAGCTTTGTATGGGCAACACTTTTTTTGAGCTAGTGACTTAAAAGTTTACGAAAAAAGTTCTTTCAGCGATTAGAAAAATTCAACCTCTAAGGGGGTTTAAAAGGGGGTTCAAATTTTAAATGGCGAGCAATAAAATTTTAAAGTGTGAGTAAGAGATTTTTAACTTCGGTCTTATTCTGTACGTTAAAAGACTACAAAACTGATTTCAGAGTTTTTCCAAATTCATCCCCTAAGAGTGTTAAAATTGGTTCAAAGTTTGAGTATTTCAAGGCATTTTTAAAGTATGAGATTTTTAACTTTGGTTTTAGACTGTTTGTTCACAAACTAGAAAATGAACATCAACTTTTTTTTTAATTATCCCCTAAAAGAGGGTTCAAATTTTGTATTGAGAGAAATCATTTTCTAAGACGATAAAAAGTTCTACGCGGACGAAGTCGCGGGCAACAGCTAGTTTATTATAAATTTATAAACATTACCTACTACACCGTCAATCAAATTTGAATTTAAACAGTCTCCTGTAACATTAATTTTACGATTCCGATGGTGCGATAATACGACTGATCGGGTTAGAATACGTACAAACTTACCGCCATATTTTCCATTACGCCGGTGACACTAAAACAAGCGACTATCGGAAACGCCGCCGCCGCCGAAACATTTCGAAATGTTCATAAGTGTGAAGTTTAAATAAGTCGAGCATTATTCAATCCAAATGCCGTTAAAACGTGCTATTTAAGTAATTTCGATCAAAGAACAAAAGCTGCACAGGAATCGATTTTCCCGAAATGAATAGAAAGGACGTGTGGAAACAAAGGGCGATTCTAGATCATCTTGACGTAGTATGAGTTCGGCGTACGAAGGCGAGCCGTAATTTCGGCATTCTGCCGAGATTTTCTCGCCGAAAATATTTACGTAATTTTAAAAAGAAAAACCGTCGTTCGCAAAAAACCGGTGTCTAGTTTGAAGGAGGTCAGTAGGCGTCGGGGTTGGGATAAATCAAGTGTAATTTGAATTACATATTAATGGAAATAGGAAACGTTTCTTTGACATAGTGATAACAAATAACCCATAGAGTGCCCGAGGTTGTGCCTAAAATTATGTACAAATCATAAAATAATGTAAGCGATTGAATAGTGAAGTTTTCTTAAGTTGTCACAATCCTCAATTAAACGAGCCTTGTAATGTACACGTAGTGGCACTCTCCAGGACGGTTCTACATTATTATATCGTTTTAATTTACAATGTTGACGAAAAGTCGATATAAGGGCCATGACATCTGCTATTTCGTACATTTGTATTCTTATAAAATATTTATCACATTTTAAGTTTATTTTTCTCATTGTAGGTATCATCAAATAGTTAAGACGATGTCAATCGAGTTCTTTGGACGTCTATTTTTGGAACGATCCGGTATTTTTTCAAAATTATCCAACACATCTTACACAACCATATATTGTACGCACGAGCAATAATTTTGTAGATATAATAGATGTTTTTGAACATTTATATACTTAGATGAAAAGAACATAGGCATAGTATAGTACCAAGCATGTATGTACCTAGTACCTACTATTATTTATTCTGTGTCACAAGTTTTCTGTGTAATGCTCAAACGCAAAAATAACAACATCGATGTAAGTGAGAACATACGAGTATCAATATAATTTGAACCAATTCTGAACTTTGCAAAACTAGAGTGGCGCGTTCATGTTTTGCGAGACCCAATTCCATCTAGATTGAGCTAGACCTTCCAGATGGCTTGTCGCCAAGCGACTCCAAAGTACCTTAATGCGCGGATGATTTGGCAACTGCTTCCGTCAGCTTGCAAGCTGGATCATGCAGTACCGGATCTTTATTTCAATCTGTTTCGCATTCTCCACGCACATTTGCGCGTAGGTATCAAGAGCAAACGCGTGAACAGCATTGAAATACGATTAGGATGCGTAAGAGCTTATTCCACCACGTACTCAACTCTTAAATAAGTTTCTGTCAAAAATAAACATTTTTGCTACAAGCTTTTATTGTCGACTGTCCTTTTTTGCACTGTCATACTGTCAAAAACTATTCGTTAAAATCTTTTTAATGAGCTCAAACACCGGTTTCTCTTGTGTAATTTAGGACATGCTATGGCGACCTTCTGTCTCCATCATCAGATCAACTCCATGCCATAATATTGCCTTGTCACCGAACTAACATGAGTAGGTAGGTATGCAAAATTTCAGGGGAATCGGATCGGTAGCAAGTGGCAGAAAAACGCGCGGCGTGGCGTATCGTGACAAACGCTATAGCTGTAGCTCTAGTATAAGTTTTATCGATACATATACGTTTTCGAACGCGTTTGCGTTTAGTTTCAATTTGTATGGCAACGCGTATTTCCTAATAGTTGCCACCAGAGGCACTGTCTGCGTTGCCATACAAATTGAAATTTGATTCGAAAACGTTTTGTAATGATGAAACTTATACTAGAGCATCTGACACTCTTTTTTAGGGTTCCGTACTCAAACAGTAAAACGGGACCCTATTAGGTACTTAGACTCCGCTGTCCGTTTGTCACCAGGCTGTATCTCAATAACTGTAGTAATTTTCACAGATGATGTATTTCGGTTGCCGCTATAACAACAAATACTAATAAAACAGAATTAAATAAATATTTATAGATAATGGTACGGAACCGTTCGTGCGCGAGTCCGACTCACACTTGGCCGGTTTTTTTATTGTTTCTTTTTTGTCTCGAATAAATGTTTCTTTTCTTTTTAAAAATGGTTTTGAAGTACAACCACAGATTAAGTAATAATACTACTGATTATATAATACATATCATAATCTCACAAAAAAACGGTAATGGTAAATAAAAGCTCGTAAAGACAGCCACAAAATGAGACAATATACCTTGAAACTCGCAGCGTAAACAAATATAAAACACTAAATTAAAACTTAAAAAAAACATTACACTCCTTTTCGTTGGGCAGTCGTGTAATAAATGGATCATTTTGTGTAATTTCTAAGAATAACAAAGAATTAGAAAAAAAATTGGTTCCCATTATTACACGAAATCCTATTATAGAACTTAATAGTGGGGTTGTTAGACTATTACTGACTTACCTATACCAACTGTTTATTTAAGGAATTAGTATGTGTTTATTTATCAAACACGTTCTATACTATTTTGAACAAAAAAACCAAACCTGGGCCTCCATTTAGCAAATTACCTTTTTCCTATTTGATTTCAGTGTCCAATATTATTTATCTATGTAGAGATTTGTAAGTTCCAGAAACTAGAAATTTACTTTAGTGAAACACTTTGTTATCGAATTGAAATGCATATCATACGTCTCAAATTGGCTCCATGTGTCAAATAAAACCAGAAACAGAAAATTTCAGGTAGAAATTTGTCTTCAACATTCCCGTATACCTCAGACAACATTAAATTTTTAACGGACACATTCGTCTACATCTTTTCGATTATCTAGGATATTAAAGGGAAAAATTGTATTAGTTTTACTTATTTCGATCATGAAGTGCTTTTCAAACATAGCTATACTATTTTTTTGCGTTTCAAATCGGTTTTCCTGGAAATCACATTACGATTACCGCATGATTTTTCTAATCTTATTGGAATCCACAATAAAGCTATATGAAAAATGTCGTCATGATATCGCTGCATTTTTATAAATAATTATATAAAAATTACCAATTCAGACAGCAAGTTCAAAGGTCCGCTCGCTGCCAATAAGTCTACAGGCCATAAGCCCGACATAAATCTCAGTCGCCGCCTCCGAGACATAAAACTCGTTTAATTTACCGCCGAAGATAATGATACAATTGCAAATTAACCGCCGGGCCGTACCCGCAGAGCCAACCGTTGTTTATCTTTAATCAGCCTTTATTTTTTCCGTTTCACCCCTTTTAAAACACCCTTGCAGCGGGTGTAGGGTACCTAAACATGAAGCGATAAATAGGACACCAGTTTTAAGATTTGTTTGTTTTTGAAATGTCGGAGGTTACACTCGTCTAGTCATTCCATAACAAAGATATATAGATATACATTATCAAACGATAAAAGTAAAAAACAGAACAAGGCCTTATAACAATGTAATAGGAATGGTTGGTGTCAACCACGTTAGACGAAATATATTGTCGCAAATGGGATTCGAGTACCGCAGTGGAACTATATCAAAGGAAAGTTATAAGTATCCATTAAAATTATTAGTATTTTAATATTTTTCTTAAGTTAATAATTTCTCAAGGTTTCTTGATAAATCAGGATTACTTTTACTGATAGAAAGTATAAACTGTGAATCTATTCAACGCTAAACGTTTATTCAATTATAGTTTAAATGTAAACTTAAAAGTTCTTCCCATTAAGTGGTGAAATTATTTACCAAACTTCCAGGCTTTCTAAATGTGCCCACGTAGACACCCTAGCGAAATTATGCAGCAGCACGCAAGATTCTTAACCCTTTCAGCCTAAGTCATGATTTTGCTTATCGCGAATTGTGATCGGGAAATTTAAATGCGATTTTGGCGAACTCACCCTGAGATTCGTTTTGTTTGCTGACGTCTAGCCCCTCCGTACCTCAAGCTGCCATTGTTTGGGAATAAAAGCAGTTTCGTTTACAATTGTCGACGAACCTTCAAAATGTAGAAACATTTTACAATATTTCACCACAGATATTCCCTCGGTGTTTTACAAATTTTGTGATAAACAATTGAAAATGTAATTGCAGCGTCGAATATAATTTAATTTTCACTCAAATGAGCCTACATTTTGCCGCCTGCGATGTGTAATGGAGCAAAGATAAATTTTTAGTAGAATCGGAGTGGACATTTTGTGTTCATAACGTTGTTTATAATTCTTATCAGACACAGGTAATCACATCACACTCGTAGTGTGTGTTATTTATAACAACATTACGGTTCCTCAATCGGGGAGTTTTTGTACAACTCTTTCTTAATTTTAAATATCTAAAGAGAGAACTTAATTTTACGGATACATTTTATAATTAGAGCCAAACTTCAGCGTAAATTGTAAAAAAAGATAATTACAAACTGTTTTTAATTAACTAATTTTATGACTGTATTTAACTGATGGGTGACAAAAGAAAAGCCATCGTAAAATTTATTAGAAGTAAAACGAGTGCAGGCAATGTGCCAAATAGCGGCGACGCGAAGATTTCCTTAACTGGGGCACATTTTGACTCGTTTTAGTTACATTTCGTGACGTGGCGATCATATGGCCACTTTTGTGAAAAGTTTATAATATTTCACCGATGAACTGTCCAATATTTCTATCTCGAGCATTATAGAAGTAAGATACTTTTTCAAGTAGGTACAATCATTTTATTGACCAGATGTTGCCTGTCCTGTCTGACTGAGACTGAGTAAGACTGATATATATTCAATAGGCATTTTTGAACTGCAAACTGAATAAAGTTAATAGTTTTTTTTTAAGTATTTTTTTTATACTACGACGGTGGCAAACAAGCTTACGGCCTGCCTGATGTTAAGCAGGTACCGTCGCCTTTGGACACTTATGACTCCAGAAGAATCACAAGCGCGTTGCCGACCCTTTATTTACTTGAGGATTCGCTGTGTTGGCAGATAGAGACATGCAGGTATTGCAGGTCCCTCACCCCCAACACAACGCACCCTAGGGAGCTCTGGCGACCTTACTCACCACCAGGAACACAACACCACATACTTCATAGCATGCAATAATATAACAACACTACAAAGCAGTGGTGCTATTATGGCTGCGGTTTTCTGTAAGGTGGAGGTACTTCCCCAGTTGGGCTGCTCCACATACGAGCGAGATGACATTCCGCTGTGCCCTACCTCTCTTAATTAAGTATTTTTATATTTATATATCTCCGCCGTGTCCCAAAATTGCTGATGTTTTGAGATTTCAAGATCAAGATCAGGGTCATTCACAAGAAAAGCATTTCAAGTTTTTAACCGCACTCCGTATTTATCACTGTAATATTGTAAAGTTTAGATGGAATATAATTAAAATCAGTAAAACATTTTTGTATGAATAACGAGGATATATGCTAACTAAGTAACATTCATTTCACTTGACCACTTGTCATTGCTATTAGTTTGGTGATATATGATGGTAAGAACAGAGTTAGGAACGCCGTTACGTTTTCTTCAAAATAACCGTGCCCATTTACGCCGCTGTTCCCATTAATCGGTGAATTTATACTCTTTGCCTGCACCCTATATCCATATCGCACGGTGTAAGCGATTACGCGGTTGGCCGGGTATCTCTTTTGTTACTGGAATAATTATGGAGTAATATAACAGCACCAGCCAATTTACATGTTATATTAATTTAAATTAGTGCACTTGGTTCTGGGCTCAGTGGAGCTTGAATTACGACTCTATCAAATTATCGTAAATAATCGATACATTGTGAATTTTATCGGCAGTTGCAATAATTTCACTTTCGTTTGTTTGAATACGTTTTAGCCGAGAGCAATGCCTACCAGAGCAACTTTTGAAATCTCAAATTTTTGACGCAATGTTTCTGTCGCGCTGTTGTGGGCGGCGGGAGCTGTCTATACGATAAGGACAACTGCAGCTCGCACTAAACAAAAAACACCCACGCAAAAAACTCAAAAATCGAGGTTTCGCTCTCGACTCCTCCAAAACGCAACCAATCATCATAACATTTTGGAAACTGCAAGAGGAATAAATAATCTACGCCGCTGTGTTTTGATTTTTGGATATTTGTTGTTATATTTGTATACTGTGCCTTTTTTTTGCAGCCATTTCAATTAAGCCATTTTTGCGATTTTCGGGGCGCAGTAAGTTTCTTTAAAATAAAAAGACCCAAAAAAGCGAAACATAGCGGCATAGATATTGATGATATTGACCTTATTTGAAAAACTCATTGCTCTTGGTTCAAAAACCAGGGAGGAAACAATCGAGAGCGTTTGCATCGGAAAATCGCAGATAGGCATTCCTCTTAATTTGGGGAATAGCTGAGTATTCATTCCGCATCAAGTTTAGTGCGTAGGTATAGTAGATAAAATTTTATCAAATTCACCAAACCTATTGTCCCGGGACTCTGTGCAAATGATGTATCATCAAGCATCCCAAGTATCCCAACGATATTGAAATATCAACAGTACACAATTAGATATTCCTTCTCAGGCCTCTACTTGTCTTGCACTGTAGATATGCAATGATGGTATCGTAGGACCCTTCTAACGACCAGCACGGCTATCACAGGAAGGCCCGTGCTGTGTCGAGACAGAATATCCGTCTCTTTCTAATTAAAATGCTTAGAAAGAGACGGATAAGCTATGTACCAGGTATGCTTCCAGGAAGAGACGTATATGATTCAGTCTCAATAAAAAAAAATTACACATGGTTTGGATAAACACCATGACGAGGAGATCCTGATTGTGATTTGTGACCAGATTGAACGCACATTATTTATGTAATAAATTAAACGTAGGTAGTTAACGTTCTAGAACTGTGACACGTTCATAAAACTAACAAAATCCCAAAGCGTACAACAACACGCGCCATAAAACATCATCAATGAAAACACGAAAAACATTTCACGGCAATGAACAATGCAACCTGCCCAACATTGCCCTATTACAACAAAAACGTAGTAAGTCTGTATCAGTTTCAATAACAGATACATCCTTTTCACAAGCACGGGAGGACAGTTGTGGCCGATGTTTAGAGACATCGATAAATGTCGAACGGCAAATAAAAAACGGGCATTACGTCACTCAGGACCAGCCTCGGGCCCATTGAGGAGCGAAATAAGTCTAAATGATACCATTAGGTCCACCGCAAGGGGAGCAGATAATATGAGGAACGATTTGTGAGGATGTGCCTAATAAATGAGATAAGTGGTTTAGTTTTACCAGTGTGACGCTTGACTAACCTTAAAATGAATGTTTGATTGCGGTGGATTAGATATTGTGCGAAGTCTTAAAAGTAAAACCTATGTTTTACTTTTAAGACTTGTTTCTATAAACAACGTCATTTTCATCAAAAGATAGGATGGATTTCAGACTTAAGGGGCTCCACGCGCTTTTTGACTAGTTTTGATGAGTTTTGAGTTGATATTCCTCCGTCATTACAATAGATATATTTATGCCACAAACGTTAATCGGTTCTTCAATACTTTACTTACTTTTGCAAGAGAGTTTTTTTGGAAAAAAATGTATTTTAATTTTTCGATGATTTATTCAAACATGGTGCAAAAAAGCTCTGTTTTCGATATAAGTATGTTGTTTATCCACTTTTATATATGGAATTTACATTTAACTGTTCCTTTTTGACGTTTCTAACAACCCAAGAGAGTTTTTTATTTTTAACTCATTTTTACAAAAGTTACGTCCAAAAAACTGGTTTTTTGGCCTAAAACTGCTAAAGTTTAGTGCCATATATCTCAAAAACTATGAGTTTTGAAGTAAATATGGGATACTAATTCGGTTAACCTCGTTGTTGTTAATACGGTAAGCCAAAAAAAAACACGAAAAAACGGACGGTAACAGATCGAAGGTCATTGGGAGCTGTGAGCCCCTTAAATCGATATTTTTCTTTTCGTAAATAGGTACCTAGAGTACCTAGATAAGTGTCACTTTGAAGTGAACGCGACTGGCATTAATGTTGGTATAACTCATCAATTTTCATTTGCATTCGGATAATTATTAAAGATGATCAGCTTATTACGTAAAAAAATCCACTAGTAGTTTGTAAATTAAATTATGTGTAATATTACGTTCAGACGTTAAATTATGCATGTAATTGTAGCAGATATGACAGGTCCATACTATTGTTACGTGTAACCGCAATAGTACCGGGCATAACATTTGGCAAATGCATAATATCGGGCGTTAATATGACAGGTTTAACCATAAAATTTCGCATTCAATGCCCAAATGGACCCCTTTATTGAAAATACATTCAAATTTATATAACGCTGTTTTGAACTTGGAATTTGCGATTCTATAACATAATCCTTTTCGGGTTTACAATTAGGTAGGTAGGTATTTGACAACAGTGAAAATAAATTGTATTTTAATTATCAATTAAAAAAGTTATAATTATCGTAAACTATCATCGTATCACTCACGTATTTTAGGTCGAGTATCGCTCGACATGTTTCGATCCGATTCGCGGTGCGATTATGAAAACACTCGGAAAGTAGGTATCAATCTTTCATATCTATTTGCTGTTTTAGGTTTTTTTAATTTACAACAACTAAGGACGTTGTTTGATTGTGACGTCCCAAGCAAGTAATTCCCACAAATTCCATACTAAAGGAGCATTTTTGACGTTTCATAAAAGGAGCTGATTTGACTTTTGTCAAATAACGTATAACTAACATAGTACTAACTACATGAATTTATTTATTATACATATATTTTCAATATGCCTTTGTTGTATACGAAAAGTATCTAAAGAAACTGAAACCCATCGGGAATCGCCTAAACACCGCAAATGCCTCTCCACATTTAAATAATACGCAACAATAAAGAGTTCAAATAAAGAGCTCTTACAACGAAGTACTCTCAAAGTGATTCAAAGTTACAGAAATATATGGCTAGTGTTCGATCCCAATAGAAAGCTGAAAGACATTCCAGACTGGGATTTGACTTCTAAGTCACTTGAGGTCTTTTGATTCATAACCACTTTTACCTCTTCACTCGTACTCCTCTGAATGCTCTTTATTCAATTGTTCAGTATTTAAGACGTTAGTTTGAAGCTCCTAGAAAACCTATTAACTACAGATGAAATCTATATGAATTCGGAATATGCGAATGTAACCCTGTTGTTTACCATTGACACTTAAAGCGCCAAATTAGTTCGGAGATATTTTGAGTCCTCGAGGCACGTAGGCATTTAGGTACCTACATCGGGAATCATCCTCTAAGACAAATGAGATGAAGGGGAGGTCATTAACGAGTTATGTGCAATTAGAGACGCTGGTATCTATTAGTTTACTTATAAATACCAGCGTCTCTAACTACATTTTTAAACTACATTTTACTCATTAATATCCAATGTATAGAAGCATCTGTTCAAATTCATTATAAAGGGCTGTAGGTAGGTAATTTTGTATTAACCCTTCTGTCATTTTGGAATATGTAACAAACATCGTAAAATAATTATTTAATTTTGCAAATACTTAAATGACTTAGGTCCTGTAGACAAGCTGCCCCCGCGGCTCCGTCCGGAAGAATGCTCGTACTAGCGGAGCTGCAGAACAATATAGTGTAAGCCGTACGATTTAATAAACCGCAAATCGATCTACAGTTTAGCCATTTGGCACACGCATACTAGAGGTCAAAACAATTTTTTTGACCCGCAGTTCTTAAAAAATATCCCTTAGGAGGGGAGTACCAGGACATTTTATTTTAAGTATGAAAAATTTTTTTTTTCAGAAACCTTCTATTGGCCAGTGTTTCGAACCAGGTTCCATCACACAACGCTCTGCCGTCCACAACGCGTTTGCGCCATCCATCTCTATCTTCGGCAAGCTTTTCCCAGGCCTAATAGTCAATTTTAAAAGCAGCCATATCTCGCTTAGCGCAATTTTTAAAACGCAACATCGGTCTCCCAACGTTTCTCTTAGTGTTTGCTACTGCACTAAACAAGGTACGTCGAAGTATTCGAGAAGGTTCCATCCGGTTCACATGCCCCAGCCACCGCAAGCGTATCTGCTTGAGAAGAGCAGTCAAACTGGGCAGCTGTGCTATGTATGTCAAGAACCCTCTGATTTGCCACTTTGTCCTCCCAAGCAATACCTAAGATATTACGTAGACAGCGCATGTGAAAAGTGTTAAGTCGTCGCTCTTGTTTCGCATACGTCGTCCAGGTTTCGGCTCCATGCAAGAGTATGCACAGAAAACATGTTTGGTAAACAATACTTTTGGTTCTGATGGTAAGATGTCTGTTTCACCATACTCTTGTATGTAGCCTTCCAAACATTGTCACCGCTTTGCTGATGCGAATGTCGATCTCTGCATCAAGAGAGAGATTGTTCGACACGGTCGACCCGAGGTATAGCAAAACTTATCGACAACTGAGCTGGTGCCGTCCACCAGTATAGTTGGTGTTTCCGCACTGCCCTGGACTAAAACTATTGACTTTTTGGCATTTATGGACATGGAAAACAAAGAGCAAGCCCGTGAAAATCTATCCATGATGAGGATGGAGCTCGAAAGCAGAATACCCCATACAATACAAACTTACACCCTCAAAGCTTCACACTCACAAACTTTACCTTTTTGTTATATTTGCATGTGGTACACTAAAGGCAAAGTAAGCAATTCATGTAAAATAAAATTGTAATGAACTTATGTACGTATTATTTAATTGTCAAAATCATCATCATCATCATCACCATATCAGCCGAAAGACGTCCACTGATGGACATAGGCCTCCCCCAAAGAGTGCCACAATGGCCAGTCCTGCGCCACCCGCATCCTAAAACCTAATCAAAGCTGCATGGTAAACAGATATTATCACAAATTTAGTGCGTCAACGGAAAAAAAGTAATAACAACTGAACTGAAGATTAGCTAAGTAGCAAAATAAGATTAGCAGTGCCAATCATTATAAATATGATTAAACGAACTTATCTTAAGTGAAGTTCTATCATAATTACATATACGATGCTCCTTGTCCGAGACGTTATTACAGTAGTAACGCTGACAGACCAGCGCAGAATGATAAAACGTAATCAAAGCAATTTCGTGGTAAACGGATATTATCACAAACGTATTGCGTCAACAGAAAAAAATAACAACTGAAGATTAGCTAAGTAGCAAAATAAGATTAGCAGTGCCAATAATACAAATCTGTTTACCGAAATAACTAGCAAAAGCAGTCGAAATATGAACCAATATTTGCGCACCCCGCGCTCCCATTCCCAATACAAACAGGGTTGTTATGACAAAACGCTTTTTACTGCAAAATAAATAAAGGCCAAAATTAACTAGTATATTTTATCATTATTACAATATATTTAAAGTAAGGTTCGGAGCCACTAGTCACAGTTAAGCTTAAGCCGGTTACGTCCCTCCCTATTTTCTGATGGAGATTAATGTCAGGGGATCAAAAGTTTCCAACTCTCTCACTATAGCGATACCTACTGTCTTTGTGTGGGTTCATACACAAGGCCGCTTGCAAATTTGTTTCGGAAATATTTTGCTGTTTATGGACAATTCGCTGTCAGTTCTAATAAATAAATAGCCGTCGGAACATATTCCATTACCGTTCGCGAGCGTTCACGGTTCAGGTAATAAAAATATATGTAACGTATAGTTTCATTACTACCGGTAGTTCACTTTCTCATTAAAGCTTTAATTTTAGTGACGAGGCACATTGCCAGGGTTTACGACCTGTGATTTACTGCTATATGAAGTGTCGCGGCTGACAGTAACAACACGTTCGCTGCACGGAGACTTTATTCCCCATAGATGGGTTCATTGAAAATACGTAATTTTTTATTCCTTATTAGATGAGGTTAGATATCACGTTTTACTGAAATTTGGGAAAAGATCAAAAATTGGATGGGACGTTTCAGTGCACTTTTCACAGAAAAGTTATCCGGCAAAATTGCGTACCTCCAAATATGCTCAAATTAATCTTGTTGTACGTCAATCATGTTATTTTGTCCCGCGAATAAAAAATATGTGAACACTGAAGTAATACAAGACTTTTTGATGTTTTTTTGGATGTGGTGACTGATTTAACAAAATAAAGTTAACAAAATTTGTAAGTATTTGTGTGCAAAACGACAGGAAAACCTCGTTGCTAAGGCACTGTATAGCTAAGAATTTAATATCATGGCTCTAAACCTATATAATATTTGACTGCAACTGTAACCCTGTATACTTAACCTATGTAATATTTGACTGCAACTGTACGTGGTCAAGCCACTTCCAAACTGCCAGTGCACATATTTTTTACACAGATTAGCTTTTTTGCGGGTCGTAACTCGTAAGTTGTGTTCATCCCCGCATATTTACAGACGGGGCCATGTTATTTATTCTATGCGTGAGCTTGTTTAATGATAGAGGGGTGCAACTTTGATTTCGAATTAAAACGACGCGCTTAGCATGGGACGTCGTTTTGATTAATTCGGTTTGGCGGTTCGTACTCTGATCGAATAATTATAATGTAATACAAACTATTTTATAAAGCATGTCTTTTTTAAATACCTGTGCTAAATTAATCATTGGTGAAATTTCTTTTTAAGCTATAACCTTTGAAGGTACGGTTTGAGGCAATCATTTGATTTCAAAAATTCTTACACCAATGTATAAAATATATCTTCAGGATGGACATAGGCAATATTTTACCTGGGTTATATGTAATACACGGACCTTTGTAAGTCTGCCTTTAAAAAAATAAAGATATTTTGCTTATACCTACGTTTAACCACGTTGGGTTGGGGTGCTCTATCTCAAATCTTAAATTGAATCTAGGAATCATACCGATATTCAATTTAACGTTTGATATAGAGCACCCCTAATGTGTGTGTATGTGTAATGTGTATAGTATCTTATTGGTTTTGAAAATAAGTTTATTGGGACTTAAAATAACGGATCGACAGCATTTTCTATACGATAAATCTACGGATAGTTTTCATATCGGAAACGTACCTATGTAAATTAGAAACGAAAATGAGTGAAAGTTGACACTGTATCTCAATAAACCACACAAGAAAAGCTGAGTTGTTTAAAAAGTCCACAGGTAGCTGGATCAATTCAGTGATTCATTTTAAACTCGTCCCACATAAATAATGCAACTGAAATAGCATAACTGCATACGCTAATGAACCACCCGAAACCGTCCCAAAACCTGACTCTTCAGTTCCACAAAATTAGTTTTTGATGGACAGAACTGTTATTCTTTCGGCTAGTTAGACGTTCACCGAAAATATCACCTGTCAACGGGTTCAGAAACTTTATACTGAAATGTTGCACAGACGACGTGGGCACAATTTATTATGCTCTGAAATAGAATAAACTGCCTTTAGACCTGGCAGTTGTTTAGAATAACGCGTCTGTTATTTAGCATGCGGAATATTAATCTGAATCAAACGATGCCGGAGAAACAGATCGGGTTATTTGTTTTCATTATTGGGAGCGACACGATTGTTTCTAATTTATATCCGTAAAGAAAGACACATTCCGACACTCCAATATTTGGGAAACTGTTTATAAAAACCTTAGTTATAAATATAATTACGAAAATCGAACGATGTTTTTACCGGACTGTGGCAAAGCCAAAAGGAAAAGGTTAGGATTTTGGCAATCTATGTATGTTTGTATTACATTACCAGACTTAACGACTTGTTGTCGCAAGGGATAAAGGTAAGGTCAATTTACATAAGCAACCAACAAACAGTGATGTTATTCAGTATCCTTCATTCGGTATTGTTTATTTATCCTTGCAACTGTTCCTCAGCGACCAATTAATCTAATGGAATCATTTTATTCACACTAAAAATAATGCCTGAGCTCTTTAGACCCACAATCGAATAAAGGGAAAATCTTTTAAAGCTAAATTTAAACTCCAAATTGGTTACAGAAGTAACTTTCAAACGCTAAATATGAAACTACAATCCAAGCACTCCGTATCAAAGCGACGACATAGCTACGACTAAACGCTTTGACAATTTCCGTCCTGAATTTGCCAGACGCACTACAATGGAAACAAACAGACGTTCACAGCTTCACATAACTCACATACATAGCAATTATAGTTATGGCACAATGAATTTATTAGGTCAGTTAACTTGAATTTGTGGTATTATATGTCCGATGACGTTATTGTCTATACAGAGCTTCTTTTGAACCTTGGCTCCTTGATAATAAGGGATACGTTACTAATTGGTAGAGCAATGGTATATGGGTTAATTGTGTTGGCTCGTCTTTACCATTAAATTAGCCTCTCAGAGCGTGTACACGTGTAGGTATTACCGCGGTATAATACGATTAAATGATGAGTTGATGGGTAGTTTGACATTTCTGAAATCTTGAGCAGAATAATGACGATCCATGATCAAAGTACCTTCATGCTTATGAGAAAGTAATTAATGATGACTTTATAAGGATAAGTTCATACATAATGCATTAAGAATTTGATATCAGAGCACTTATAATTTTATTAATTACATTTATTTTTGTTTGTAACGTCGTATTACAAAAGTATACAAGATCAAATATGTTTTTTATCTCTTACTGATACGAATAGTAAATAATTGAGGTCGATATTAATAACGTCATTTTATAAAATCCGATTGAATAAAATATAAGTGTAAGTATATTTGTTGACACAAAGATAGTTACAAGGTCTAAACGGATCCTCATACTCATACTCATTTATTCATAAAATATAAAAATTTACATGTCAAAAATAGAATTATAATATGTCAAATGAATTTGATTATTCAACTAGTATAACATAACAATATATAGATATGAGTAACAAAATGTCAAAATTAGAACTTTAATATGTCACATGAATTTGAATACAACCGATCCTTACAGATAACCTAACGATATATTAATGTCATCGCAACTCTTGAAGCTTCCTTAAATCTAAGAGCCCGCTGACCTTTCCGGTGCCCCTTTAATGTACCACCCTGTACACATACACAATAAGGCGACCGCAGATGTGTATGTATGTGTCAAGTGATCAGCCCTGGATTACGCTCGAAACACAAAGCCACTGAGCCATTATCACTACTATCAGGATTGTTGGCACATTTCGTGTTTTGCATATAATTACTTATTTGTGTATTTCTATGTTCGTTAATAAGTTTAATAACATTGTGGGATTTGTTTAATATGTTTAATGTAAACCACATTGCATAATTAACTAATCTAATTTAATTGTCCAACATTTGAAAAACTATTTTTACCGTGGATCGTGATTGAGGATTGTTGATGAGGATAAAGTAAAAACCGGCCAAGTGCGAGTTGGACTCGCGCACGAAGGGTTCCGTATTATCTATAAAAACGGCAAAAAAGTCACGTTTGTTGTATGGGAGCCCCCCTTAAACAAATGTTTTATTTTGTTTTTTGTATTTGTTGTTATAGCGGCAACAGAAATACATAATCTGAAAAAATTCAACTCTCTAGCTATCACGGTTCTTGAGATACAGCCTGGTGACAGACAGACGGACGAACAGCGAAGTCTTAGCAATAGGGTCACGTTTTACTCTTTGAGTTAGGAACCCTAAAAAGACAAAATGTGTAGAGAAAAACACTGTCTTTCCCTTTTTATCTACACATTTTGTCTTTTAATTCAAAAGTATGGACGTTGTAATGATGATTCTGAATAAAAAAAAAACAAATACCATGAGTTAAACGTTATATTCTTGTGAAAACATTGATGCTTTGTCAAATCGAGATTTGACTCCAAATACTTCAAATTCAACTGTAGTTGGCGGATAAGCCTAAGTAAGGATTTTTACCTTGGAGTCGTTCGATCAAAGCAAAAGTGTCAGAAAGAGAGCATGGGACGTTAATATTAAATTGAAAATTGAACGACCTCCTACTCTGCTCATTGAATAATACTTCATTTTGGAAATGTTACAAAAGGCACAAAAAGGAAAAAATAACAGATGGTCTTACATCATACCACCCGATATAAGTTCTAAATACTATAGTCTATTTTTTACACCGTAGACTAAAATGACATTTCAAGCAATACAATAGCAAGCAAATAGCACTACATGAAATGTCATTTTAGCCTACGGAATAAAAAAATTGACTTTAGTCACTAACTATTATAGCATAGTCACCCGCAGGTCATTCGTCTCAATTGGCAGCTATTTGCATTATTAGCCTAGCCTCGTTTACGTCATGCGGTTGGGATGTTTCTAATCTTGCCAATTGCCTACATTACAGCTGGCTCCAACTAGACAATTAACTACAAACTCATGCCGAAAAAAATTATAGAGCCGTAGAGAGGAACTTTTCAATGTCTAATAATAAGGTAAGTAATCTATCTAACCTCGAATGAGCGCGGATTGACAGAAACTCACAGAATGACAACCTTACTTTTGGTTTTTAAGGCTTATGAACCCCCGAAGCGAAAAAGGGATGAATTACTTAACAACCCAAGTGGATGAACCGATTTGAGTGCGGTTTATTTGTTGTGTCGGGTGTGTTTTAATTTTTTAATTTAGTAGTTGATCATTTGTGTTCTATATTTATAATATTTTATTGAGAATCAATTAAATACGATCTTCTGATTATTATAACGAGAGTACTTTTCCACTGAAATTTCTTTTGTTGGAAAAACCTCTGCATTCAGTTAACGAGTAAATGGAACAGAATTGATTGTTTCTTCTCGACTATTGTTATCTTTTGTATTCTAATGACGATCCTTATTGTAAGTTATGATTTGGATTCAATTATTTATTGTTTTTATGTTTTTGTACTTACTGATATATTAATGACTTCGTATTTATTTTTTCTTTGGCATTAAATATTAGGTCCTTACCTATGAAATTGGCGGTGTGTATGGAGAATTTTATGGAAACTGTGATTTTCATACATTGAATTTTGCGGATTATTCAGCAATGTCAAATTCAAAGCAAACTAAACTTTGGTAGGAATATAGAAAACTTTTAAGCTACTTTACACATATCTTCATTCCTTAAAAATAGTTCGCATCATAAAACTATACGTAATTGAAACACTTTAACCGGCAGCACATGAAAAGGGCGGTTTTCAAGCTTTGATTTGAAACACTAAATAAAAAATTCAAACCTTTTTTTTTGTATTTAAAACCTTTGTTACATAGTCTAATAATGTAATAATTTGGAAGTTGCAATAGAAATGAATAAATTACGTACAAAATAATATCTGTGAAAAAACCGCCAATTTCATAGGTACCTTATAATGATCAACTGTGTGCGATATCAATAATTATTTATCTGGTGACACACTGGTATTTTAAGTATCATAGTTTATTATTATAAGGATCAGTGATCACAATGTATACATTCACATAAATAGGTAATTTTGATACTGACATGCATGTGAGTTATTTTTATTATTATAATCAAATGAATCTATGTATCAGCATCTATGTGTGAGCAGACACAGGAAAACAAGACACAACCTCGTTATAAGCTCAGAAACAGAAATAAATTATGTAGTACATTTACGAAACTCCTAATTGTAACATCGGGCACACACCACATGACGGTAAAAGTTTACAATAGTTACCTAGTGTTCCTATAAGTATAAAGCAGGTTGAAAAAAATAAGGTGTTCTTTAAGAAGTTGTAAGATTTCTTAATCACGAAAAGTTAATACTTATACATTATAAAAATATTTTAGTTGTAATTACTTAATATATGCATGTTAATCTTAACCTTAATATTATTGTAAATACATAGTGTTATCAAGTGTACCCTAGTTAAGGTAAAGTTAAGAAACATTAACTTTGTCAGGTGAGTCACGAAAATTAGCTGTATAAATGTATGGCAAATTTTCGTGACTCACCTGAAAAAGTTAACGTTTCTTAATTTTACCTTAACTAGGGTACACTTTATTTGAAAACAACCCATCATTACTTTTGCAGTGCCCTTACAGGGTTTATATTGGGACGTAAAATATTGTAAGATCTTTTTGTAACCATATAAAGCAATAAACGATATGATTATGATTATCCACGTTCTAAGTCTCTTACCGAGATAATAAAAATAACTAATGCCCTTTCCTTTGTGGGTTTTCTTTTTCGTTTCTTATCTTGACAATCGGGGTTGGAATTAATGAACTTTGTCACTAATGTTATATGTTTAATTTAGGTATCTGACTCTCTGACGACCACTTTAACCTAGTTTGTATTGAACCTGCCTCTAGGCCTGGATTCGAACTCAGGACCTCTCGGGTCCTACCTAGAGGTCCTGAGTTCGAATCCAGGAAAGGGCATTTATTTACACATGTGATGAACACGAATATTTGTTCCTGAAATGTTTTCTATGTACTTAATTATTTATTTATATACGTAAATATGTATATCGCGGCCTAGTACCCATAGTACAAGCTGTGCTTGGTTTGGGACTAAGGTCGATATGTGAGAGATTGTCCCCAAACATTTATTTTGATATTTAATCAAGATTATCCACCCAATAATATCTACCCAGTGCTTGTGGAGACGGGTTAATTCCAGCCCAGCGGTGCGAGCCCGACGTGCACTAGCAGCCGATCACAGATATGAACCAACCGACTGGACTGGCTGTTTTTGAAATTGATGTCTCCGATCGGAACCAGACGCATATGACTGAATATCTAAGGGCGATGAAAGCTGTGCGCTGTTGTATGAATAAACCCAGACGATGTACGACTACAGTAAACGGAGTATTTCTCTTTCGAAACATATTAATTGCGTAAATGATTGAATCTGGTAGTGGAAAGTTTTCCGGTATACCTACTCTCCATATTTTTATTGAAGAATAAAATTCAAAAGCCTCCAACAGCCAACGCGTTGTGGCTGGCAGGCTGGATTGCCCGTTCAAGCACTGGATGCAACTCCATGTGAATGGGAAGCGGACAATCTATAGGCTTCGAATTTTAGCCCTAAGTTAATTTGTGTCCACTTACATTATTTTACTGTTCTTATTTTTACTAAAAACTACAAGGGATATCCGAAATAAAGATTTGATTTTGAATCTGAAAAGTCAAAGTCGAAAGTCATCAAAATCATCTAAAATGTTGTACCACTATCTATTGCTTTAAGGCATACTACTATATCCCGCAAGAGTTAACTTGAGACTCGAGCGCGTACTAACGTCAAATGAACGAGGTCTCAAGTTAACTCTTGCGAGTTATATTTTATGACAAGAACAATATGTGAACCAAATCCATTGACTTCTTATCAAGCTCAGTAAACTGCTGCTAAAGACATCAAAATTTTGTCGATTAGTCGAACCCAACCGTGGCGATCGCCTTCTTCTCGTGAAAGATCGCTGGTTGTATTTAAAATTTTTGCAAGGTTTTTATAATACAAAATAATAGTTTCATTTTGTAGGTTAATTTGAGAAAAAATGTTTTCCCAAAATATCACGTCCCAAACCAATTTCTCAAATTAATCTAGTTTATACAAATTTATTCTAGGAAAAGGGGAATTTGGCGCAAATGGGAAGCCAAATTATGAAAGTTTGTTACATAAGTTTCTTAAAATATCACGCCGTTAGCCTGCGAATGTCAAATAACGTTTTGTATGGCAATCAAACCGCCTTACGTTACGTAGATGTTTCATCATTTACAAAAATACGGGTGAGTATATAACTTTCATAAAACTTACAATTTAGAATGTAATTCCCTCGTGTACCGTAATGGGAACCACGCGCGGGTAAAAAGTTTCGTGCGAAAACTATTCAGAACTTACACAACAGACAATAAAACTGCCACTATTATACCGATTGCAGAATATTTGTTTTATCTAATGCAAGTTCTCTCGGTTCGAAATATTATGATTATCATTATTTTATCTAAGCTAAAGTTGTATAGGTATCTGTAAGAACGTCTACTAATTATCGTGTGGTACGTTACGAGTACTAATATTTAGTCTATTCATACTCTGCCTAGACTCACCTCACCACACGTCCTTTGTGTATCTTGGCCCCGACTGGTCACAACTATGCGTTGACGGAGTTCTACTTATATTGGTTTGACCGAGTGGAGTTGTTCATTAAGTATTGTGAATACCAGCCCTGGTTCCACCAACTGTTTCACGCTCCCCGTAACTAAGCAAACAAACGGTGCAATTCCAACCATCGACTCGGAAACGCATAGATTGTATCGTAAATAATTATCGTAATACACAGCAGTTTGCATGAAATAATGCTTAATTTCAATTCCGTGCACTAAGTGCATATGTAAACTTGTGTGGACCGATGCCAATAAAGTTGATATAGATCGTTACGGTTATTCTATTATTAGTATATTAGGGTGCTTCGATGACTCCAATGTATCGATTATGCTAATTTTATTAGCGAAATTTCATTCGATGCGCTTACTTTTGCTGCACTCTTTTTTACCGTCCCCCCTGTATGCGTAATGAAGTTTGTTCGCTTTTACGAAGTTCGGATGGAGGCAGGGACTTGTATGTCTAGTTCGGCTTTTTATGGCAAGTGTATTTCCTTAACGACATTTATTACTACGCTAAAAAGGCCTAGGGGGTAAAAGCGTTACTTTATGAACGCGCGTTAGGGCAGATCAACTGTTTTTTTAAGGTTCGGCACTCGGGTAAAAATTACAGATACTCGTACATAATTCCTAACGCTCGCATGTTTGAAAGGTTGTGCTATGGTTGTGATAACCAACCATTTACATGTGTGTGTACAACTATAATATGTTCAGTGTTCTGCAATGTGCATGTGTGTGTCAGGAATTTAATATCCATCCTAAATCTATCGCATTTGAAGACCATGTTTTATTCCTTCGACCCTATATTACTCATAATACTCATATACCTGATTGGGTTTATTTTATAGACAGTATTGTAAATACCGTAAAATAAATTCGTATCGAGTCCCACAGTATCTAAGCTAGCATACTGTTTGCCAATAAAATTTGGTAACAGCCCATATATTTTTGATGGGCTACTAACTTACATGTCATTTAGTTTGGGTTACGGTTGTGTAATGGTGTTATTATGATTGATTATGCACTTGTCGTATAATAGGACGACCGAATTGACTGTTACCATTAGATTTCTTCAAAGTACGTCCTGTGACTTGTAACGTGTGATGTCATATTCTTAGTCACCGACAGTACTTAACTGGTTTTTCTTTGTATACTTTAGTCAATCTAAAACTTAAATTTGTATTCCAATATGGTTTCAATACTGTTAAGCGTTTCTTCATGCAAGTTAGCTCAGCAGGCCCGAATAGAAGCTAACGTTCAGAACGTATTGAAATTAAAATTGCATGCAAAACGTACTATCTTAGGCAGACCCTGTTAAATAGGTAATTTTTATTTGTGGGTACAAATGTGTAAAAATTGTGCATTATATCGCGCACGTTGTTGTCACGCGTGTTGTTGTTTAGTTTACAAGTACAGTCGTCATTAAAATAAAGTCGAAAAGTGGCGGTCTTTTTATGCCTCCTAGGTTAAAGGGCAAAATCTATAAGACCATTGTGAGACCTGTCTGCATGTAACGGAGATGAGGATGTTAAGATGGATGTGTGGTGTGACGAGGATGGACCGAATTAGAAATGTGTATGTAAGGGGAAGCCTAAAAGAAACACGTATCGCGGATAAATTGAGGGCCAATCGCCTTGCGTGGTATGGGCACGTAATGCGGAGGGATGAAAGTCATGTGACCAAAAGAGTATTAGGTATGAATGTGGATGGTTGTAAAAGACGAGGTAGGCCAAGGAAAAGGTGGATGGACTGTGTGAGAGACGATATGAAGAGAAAAGAAGTGAGTGATGATATGACGGCTGATAGAGAAGTATGGAAGAAAAAGAAATGCTGCGCCGACCCCAAGTAAATGGGATAAGGGCAAGGAAATGATGATGAGTGGCGGTCCTTTTCATTCCTAGACTACTTATATCTAAGCCAAGTACCTAAGCTTAATTCTGAAACTTGATTTAGATAAATCGTATCAAAACCCGGAAACGGATATATTTGAAACAAAAATGTCCAAAACAACACATCGTTCTTATTATATCAAGCCCCTATTAATAAATATCAAGCCCCACCCGAGATACCGGAGGTAAAGAAAATGAGAACGCTATCTGACTTATTCACAAGCTTATTTGCTGTACATTTTACGGCAACGGAAATAACATACACGAATAGCATATTTTTGTAACAAATAAAACCACAAAAACGGAACACGAGTCAAACGTAACTCGGGGAAAGTAGGGAAATTTTGATTTGATGTAGAATTTCCGGGATTGCGGATACTGTAGTAAAATTTACGATCATGTTTACCTCGCTGATGTTTGTTTATCATATAAAACCGAAGGGAATGCGGACGCTGGCCGGCGGCGCTGATTTCTGTTTAATCAGGGGTACAATCGATTTCGAGTAATTCATTGAAATTAACTTGGTATTAGTCGCGCGCGCTCGCTCTGAAACGTTAGGTTTGTCGCGCGAAAATGAGCGCGAGTAATAAAAGATAGATTCCAATTCGATGCGGACGATGCGGTTCTCGAGTTCCAGAACAGAAAAATTGCGCCAAAGTACAAGAAGATATATACCTACTTGAGTTGACTTGGAACTATGGTTTCATATATGGGTCAAGGATACAAAGCAAAGACTTTAATTACTAATAAAAAAATATGTGATTCACTTTCCGTTTATCAAGCAGTGTTTGTAGCGTTGTTTGTAGCAAAGTATCTATCTTCTATATCTATCTATCTATCTATACATATAATAAAAGCTGAAGAGGGTCGAAAGTCTGTACATGGAAGATATTCGAAAAAAAATTGGCTAGGGATACTTAAAATCGATAACAAAACACGTTGCGACAGTTTTTAGAATTGTTGTATGTTTGTCTGTTTATCTGTTTGTCTGTTTATGTGACCGCGCATCACGTGAAAACGGCTGAACTAATTTAGATGAAATTTGGTATAGAGATAGTTTGAGTTTAGGAGAAGGACAAAGGGTAGTTTTTATCCCGGAAATCAATCCCTAAGGGGATGAAATGGGGTATGGAAGTTTGTATGGAACTACTTAAACCGCTGCACCGATTTGGATAAAATTTGGTATATAAATAGTTTGAGTCCCGGGGACGGTCAAATAATAGGTTTTATTCCGGAAATCTTCCCCTAAGGGCGTCAAATGGGGGGGGGGTGAAAATTTGGATATAACCCATTTTGATAATATTTGGTTTAGAGGTAGTTTAAGTTCTGGGAAAGGATGGATAGTTTTTGTCCCGGAAATCTTCCCCTGAGGGGGTGAAATGGGTTGTAAAATTTTGGATGGACTCCTTTAGATCAAATTTGGTATATAGATAGTTTGACTCCCGGAGAATGACAACGGATAGTTTGAATCCCGAAAATCATCCCCTTAGGGGATGAAATAGGGGTGATAATGTGGATATATCCCATTTACTTAAAATTTAGTAAAAAGATAGAAAGAGTCCCAGGGAAGGACAATGCATAGTTTTTATCCTGAAAAATCAACTCCTGAGGGGGTGAAATGAGGGGTGAAAATTTTAATACAACCTATTTAGATGAAATTTGGTATGGAGATAGTTAGTCCTGGGGAAGGACATAATATAGTTTTTAGTCCAGAAATCATCTAAGGGAGTGAAATGGGGGATACAATTTTGATGGAACCCATTTACGGTATAGCGAGTTGGAGTCCTGGGGAAGGACATAGGATAGTTTTATCCGGAAAATCACCCCCTAAGGGGGTGTTATTAGGGGTGGAGATTTATTTGTGACCCATTTTGATAAAATTTGGTTGAAAGATAATTTGAGTCCTGGAATAGATATATGATAGTTTTTATTCCGGAAATCATCCCCTAAGGTGGTGAAATGGGGGTTAACATTTGGATGTAGCCCATTTAGATGAAATTTGGTATATAGATAGTTTGAGTCATGGAGACGGACAACGGATCGCTTTTATCCTGAAAATAATCCCCCCAAGGGGATAAAATATGGGGAGAATATTTGGATAGAACCTATTTAGATGAAATATTGTATAGAGATAGTTAGAGTCCTGGATGAGGACATAAGATCATTTTTATTACAGAAATCATCCCCTAATGGGGTAAAATTAGGGGTGAAAATTTGGATGTAACCCATTCAGATGAAATTTGGTATAAAGATAGTTTGAGTCCCGGAGAATGAAAACGGATAGTTTTTATCCCAAAAATCATCCTCTAAGGAGGTGAAATGGGGGGTGAAAAAATGAATGGAACCGATTTACGGTATGGCGATAATTGGGTGTCCTGGGGACATAGGATAGTTTTATCCTGAAAATCCTTCCCTAAGGGGTGAAAATTTGGATGTGAGTGACCCATTTAGATAAAATTTGGTTTACAGATAGTTTGAGTTCCGGGAAAGGACAAAGGATAATTTTTATCCCGGAAATCATCTCCTAAGGGGGTGAAATGGGGGTTGAATATTTGTATGGAGCTACTCTACAACCCATTTAGATAAAATTTGGTATAGAGGTAGTTAGTAGGCGCGGCGTTGGTGGAGTGATGACCTGGTAAAGGTCGTCGCTGGATGCGGGTGGCGCAGGATTGGTCACTTTGGAACTCTTTGGGGGAGGCCTATGTCCAGCAGTGGACGTCTTTCGGCTGATATGATGATGATGATAAAGATAGTGAGTCTCGGGGAAGGACATAGGATAGTTTTTATATCGGAAATCTACCCCTAAAAGTGAAATGGAGGGTGAAAGTTTGTATCGAGCTACGATATTAACGAGTTCTACGCGGACGAAGTTGCGGGCTGAAGCTAGTTACAAAATATAATTTAGCTTTTTTTGCATATGTCATATGTAAAACATCACGGAAGCTAAGCGGATTTTATTTCTTACCGGGATGGAATCTTTATACACTCTCGGGAATCGGATTAAAACATTCAAGGCCAATTACTTATTTGACTGGACTGTAAGATCGATTACCGCTACAAAGTGGAAAAAGGCCACTTCGTGCTACGGCGGCACAAATGGGTTAATTAATACAGCACTCATTTTGGCATATATCGTAAACAGTCCAATTAAGTTCACGTGTATTTCACAATAGTTAACGAGCATCCCAACGATCGAAACTATTTAACATGGTAATAATTGAGATTAATTCTCACCACGCCACGGGTTAACCGACACAACTTTTAACCGTGGTAGCGTAGACCGCTCCTTAATCTAAGCTCCATTAACAAAAACCATTTATCATAGTCTTAATAACAATTTAACCCCAACTAGATTAATATATCTTCATTTATTCATGGAAACCGACGAGCATGCCTTCATCCCATCCCATCCATGCAAGTTATCAACTTTTTTATCATTCAAATTTCATCGAGCACTCTTTCAAAATCGACGCCGCAGCAAATGCACTCATTGTCCTTGTAGACTCGCATTCATAGATCACGTCTGTTACAAATGTAAAATCCAGCTTTTGTTGTTTAACCATTGTGTACAATTAAACTTGGAAAGATGTAATAATCTCGAGCATCTCTTTGTGTGTTTTTTAACAGTGACACATGCGGGGTCATAATAAATAATAAGTACCGCCGGTGCGAACATTTTTGTCCGACAATGAAATTGAATGTCAGTTTAAACGTAGGGTTGTGCACAGTTAAAAATTCAATGTCGTGGTTAAGCGTAGGGTTGTGCGAAGCTAAGCGTGTGCGCAAAGCGCTAAATTCGGGGTGTACCGTAATTTATTACAGTATAATATTTTGTTGCAGTCCACCGTTTATAGCACATTTTTATTTATTATGTTTTTTTATTAACGGCGAAATTCGGGTCATTATTGCGCATTCAATGATGGGGTTGCTATTCATTAAATTTGTTTATGTTTCTCACGGACCATGTTTATTACATAATGTGAGTAATTTTCGTGGGAGTTGTACCAATATCAACATGAAATATTTTGTTTGTATGAATATTACTTATAGTCAGCTTTTTATTTTTCTATATTCTTCTATAGTCCCCAAAAAGGGTACAAAAGGGCTGAATCCGTGAATTATACAATGTCTTATACAGTGTATTTCTAATGAAATGTGTCATCACCAGCCAGTCGATTAAGTTGCGGCCCGTATACCTAAAAACTTTCGATTACCTATCTAAGAAATATTCTACGTCCAGCACAGGTTTAAATTGTGGTATCGTAAAGACGTAAAGCCCACAGGCTCAAGCGCAAATCTAACAAATACAACCTCAGAAATTACAAGATTCTTGTTTACAACGGCACTAAGCAGACCAATTAATCAAACCCAACAATTTCAACGGCCGCGTTCCAATTTCAAGCTAACGCAAACGCAAATACGCCAACTAACCGGCAATGTATTACTTTGCGCACCATAATCGAACAGTGATCACAAGCCCCGCTGCTTTAATAAGCCTTAATAACATAACAGTGAATCGGCTGTACAACCTCACGTACCAAATTACCAGTCTTAAATTACCAGTGTGACTGTAGGGGGAAATCGCAACATGTTAATAGAGTACTCGAAATAGTTTGAATACCATCTCCTGGGGCGCCTGAATTATTGGTTTGACCCGGAGCTATTTAGGTAAGCGTAACTATATTCGCTAATAAGCTGCGTCGGCTATTGTCGGAAATGTAACAATAGTTGTCGGTTATCGAAAATCAATTGCTGCCCCGCGGAGTTTAAACGAAATTTGGGATGAAATTGGCTGTTATGTGTACGGTAACTATGAAATAATATTGTTAGTGCATTTCTTGCTGTATTTTGCGTAATTGCTTTGCCATAATAACTTTAGGTTAGGTTTTTTAATTCATTGGCAAGTTAGCTTTTTTTGTAAATTGTTGTACAGTCGCCATCACATACATCGGTACACTATAGGTGTTCAAAAATATCGGCACATGCACCCTAATGCCTTAAAAATAGAGGTGTATTCCGATGTTTCTGACTTGCTTGTTTGCTCCGATGTATGTGACGGACGGAACTACAATATTTTCATTCAGTAGATAGTATGTAAATATACTTTTCATATTTGATCCGTATTTGAAAAAGGATCACAGGTAATATTTTTATCGTCGAAATCAAATTTATTTAATGGCATCATTAATTTATATGCTTTTGTCGTCCGTCAATAACTCTGGGTTACCGCATTACTGCCCCCGCATCCAAACATCACGCATTTCCCTGTGTGTCTAGCTGCGCAGCGGGTCCCAAACAATGCCACGACATGTGTGTGCGTCCTTCTGGCGGACCCATATACACACATGTAAAATGATTTGTGCGATATCGAACCCACACAATGGCACGAACGTGTGTACGTTACTCTGGTCGGACCCACAGCACGCGATCACCCCTCGCGTTTCATTAAATACATTTCCGCATATCACACACTATGTCATTTCCTCTCTAGTGTTGTGAAGCTATTGTTACTGTAGTCGATAAAAGTAGTTTAAAATCGTGACTGGCCTATTTTGTTACAAAAAAAAGAATGATTACTGTAGCGTGTTAAATTGTTACATAGGAATGAGTAATCAAATCGTGAAAAGTAGTATACGTGAGGAAGTAGTTCCAAATTAGAAAAAAAACACAAATAAAGTCTTATTTCAAATTCCGAGAAAAATTAAAACCGGCCAAATGCGAGTCAGACTCGCGCACGAAGGGTTCCGTACCATTATCAATAAAAATATTAATTTAATTTTGTTTTTAGTATTTGTTGTTATAGCGGCAACAGAAATACATAATCTGTGAAAATTTCAACTCTCTAGCTATCACGGTTCTTGAGATACAGCCAGGTGACAGACAGACGGACGGACGGACGGACGGACAGCGAAGTCTTAGTAATAGGGTCCCGTTTTACTCTTTGAGCACGGAACCCTAAAAACAAGTGAAGAAATAGTCTGTTCAGTAACCTCGTCTAGGTTTTGCCTTAAATGATAATACCTGTACATGTAAAACTTAACATAACTTATGTCTTAATCGATCAATAAAAAAATTAAAAAATAGTTAGTTAAAAGTGAATTGGCAGCCTCAGGGGCCTTTGCCAAAAGCAATTATGATAGTCTGTTCAATTGTAGAATGTAGGTATTTACATATGTCAATATCCGTGCTGTCTTGCTGACTGTCGAGACCTGTTTTGCCTATCGTCTGTTTTGCGTCTCTGAATGTTAAATCTGTCATTTCAAAATGGTCGGTAAAGTAGTCAACCAGTCATAGTCACAGTCAGGTCTGTCAGTCAAAAATTTCAACATTCTACAAAACATGAAATATCGACTGAGTCCCTGCTCATAATTAGGTAGGTAATCTACGAAAGCTCTCGATCTACAATGTAATCGCTTTTGTCAAAAAGCTGCCTAAGTAGTAGGTTAACATGTCTCATCGATTTCCTGCATATCTTTTTAAACGATGATTATCGATATTTCAAAAATACAATATCTGTCACGCCACTAGTCTTTATAGGGCTTTGGGAAGTTATTTGCAGATTCAATTAAACTAAATCAATGGAATAGAAAATATGGCTCCCACCAAGTTTCTCAACAGGAATTTACAGCTTTCGATGTAGCAGTTCCATTGATAGTAATCAAACGTCAAATAAATCGGTGAAAAGAAGTTCATTCCGCAATAATGACTACTGCTTTCCCTAGAACGTATCTTCTGCCTGCGCTGTTTTTAAATGTATACTTTAGCCGCATGGGAACTTAGTCTCATTTACAACGACAGAATAAATGTAATACGATATGAGAAAAGTAATCTATTATGTACATGCCTATAGATATGCAGCGTAACAAAATAGTTCTTAAAGCCTGATATTTATGGTTGATTTTAATTTGTTTAAATGCGAGCTGATATAAATATGTATATATCATTATGTTGATACCACGTGTGATCGTGGAAAGCGAATCTATACGCGTCGTGACTGAATGTAGCTCGATTGGCTGTGCCCTACTTACCTATTGGACCTGTTGTGATTATCTCTTAGGTTCTCTTCGGACTAGTTAATCATCTTGGTTCTAATGACATATCAGTTTCGTTCGATGGATGTAAATTACTTTTCAACACACCTGCTCGTAAAGTAGGTCTTATTACAGCGTATTTACACTGATAATGCAGAATATTACCCATGCCGTGCCTTTTACATTACATTATCGCACTAGTGCCTTTTCATTACATATCTTTTTAAATATTAGCAAAATAATGCAGAATATTACCCATGCCGTGACTTTTACATTACATTATCGCACTAGTGCCTTTTCATTACATATCTTTTAACATTTTCATTTTTTTTTTTTTTTTTTCCTCGCAAATGTGTTGAAAAACGTCGTATGAAACACGTGAGCATTGGTCATTACACTTCTCGTCTCCATTAAGCCTTCGCCTTCGGCTCAGGCTTAAAAACCGACTCGAGTGTAATGACCAACTTAGCACACTTGTATCATAATGTACTATTATCTAAATAGGGGAAGAGCAATTACACAACGGTATTGTTATTCGAATGCGAATCGCTAAACTTAAGTAGTAGTGGGCGGGGCATATTGCATGTAGAACCGATGGCCGTTAGGGCGGAAAGGTTCTCGAGTGGCAACCACGTACGGGAAAGCGCAGCGTGTGTACAGCCCTCACAAATTGGACTGATTACCTGGTAAAGGTCGCGGGAGTCCGCTGGATGCGGGTGGCGCAGGACTGGTCGTGGGGGAGGCCTATGTCCTGCAGAGGACGTTTTCCGGCTGATATGATGATGATGATGATGATATTGTTATGTATATAATAAAAAGCTGGAATCTTGAATTCATATTACCGGCGTGATTAAGACAGAAAAAGCATTCGCCGCCGCTTCTGACGCCACTTGGTGCTTTGTTTTATTGTTTATCACTTGATAAACCTGACTACACTTATCACACGGGATCTAAATGAGCGCTTGATCTTACGCTTCTAAAATAGAATTCACAGATAACATAAGTAGACATAACACAGCACGCCTAAAACCGAAATGTTCATCAATTTCATTATACAGCTTAAAAAGCTATATTGTCAAAAATGGACGAGGTACTTTAATTTACTTCGCCAACTCTTTACTTAACTGTTAATGGCTTTAAAATTATTCAAAGACAAGGGTTATCATTTACAATGAGAGAGCAAACTTCAAGGTACAAATTGACGACTCTGCACAAGCCTAAGTAAGATTATTTAATTTATTGTCTTTTGTGATTTAACCTTTATTTTTACAACGGCCGCGCCAGTGTGATTCAAGCATTATAGGTCGGTACCTAAATAGAACCAACTCCTTTTAACGAGTTGGTAACACTATATAACGATATCAAATTAAAAAGAGCAATTATTCAACCATATTTTTGAGAGGAAAGCATCCTATATTATGTTGACTGATTTCACGTAATCAGCGGCGTAGTCAGGTCAAGACCCAGTGGCAAGGTATCCATAGATTCCCACCGGCTTGCTTATTTGAAAACAATTGACGGCCTTGCCCTACATCTCTTGAAGGAAGATTAAGCCAAATCAGCTGAGGCTCAGCCAGATACTCATGACGTCACATTAGTGATAGGCATTTGTTTTCTGTGAACACTTCAAGTCGCACAAGCCAATTACACAATTAGTACGTTGGATAATCTAAACATTTCGCTTAGCTATTTGGCTTGATCTGGATATTCTATATTATGGAATATCACATTTAAAACAAATTTGGTGATCATACAAACAACTGATTGTGAATAATATATTTCACAACGCAATCAAAAATTGTTAAATGTCCCAAGCCCTTTGTGTTATTTGAATGTCCGCATCACCCATCCGAATTCATCATGCAACCGGTATCCGATAAATATTAGCTACGCTTCAACTATTAACCAATTTTAATTTGTTCTCTTCTCCTTTGTATCCTAAGCTTTGTATTTTGTAAATTAAACGTAGTTATGTCATATTTAACGTTAAAGTATTTAACAATGTTGTTTTTATTTATAATTAAAAAAATAAGTTTGATGTTTCCAATTAATATATGTTTTTGTTTAAGTTCCGAATTCAATTGACAATGTATTTGCATGTTCAAGTATTTAAAATAAATTTGCTATTAATAAATAACTATCTGCCCGCGCGGCTCCGCCCACGTATTACAAATAACGCAGGTAGAGCCACGGGATAATAAATATAGCCTGTCCATCCCGAAATAACAGAATTTAAAAAAGTGGATGAGCCGTTTCGGACATCACAAAGCTACAGCTTACAGTTTCACAGTCATTTCATCATCATCATCATATCAGCCGAAAGACGTCCACTGCTAGACGTAGGCCTCTCCCAAAGAGTGCCAAAATAACCGGTCCTGCGCCACCCGCATCCAGCGGACTCCCGCGACCTTTATCAGGTCATCAGTCCACCTTGTGGGGGGGCTACCCACGCCGCGCTTTCCGTACTTTCGGCCCCAACGGCCATCGGTTCTACGTGCAATGTACTTAAGCAAGCAACTGTACGTGCAACCCACTGCCACTTAAGTTTAGCGATTCGGAGGGCTATATCGGTTGGTTCTGCTGTTCAGTCATTGGCTACTTTATTATTAGTATAGATATACTAATAGAGTATATATTAGGAAAACAAGCAACCGCGTAGAAACTTGCATCTTAGATTGTCGCTAGCGAGTCGTGACCAGTTTATTGTGATACCATGCTACGGGGCCTGGTCAAAAATTTTACCCATGAAATAAACTGTCACCAACACTGAAAAAAATGTTAGGTTGGATTTACCAGATTCCGTGTAAATGTTACCAAAGTTAGCGGTTGATTTCGGTCCTATCACGAATTTTGGTTGATTTTATCAAACTAAATAAGTTGGTGTTGTACCAAATTTATTTCGTAGATTACACCTATATTTTGTAGTAAATAGTAAAATTGTTTACCAAAGTACTTTAGTAACATTTCTCATCAAAGTACTTTAGTATATTTTTTACCAAAGTACTTTAGTAACGTTTCTCACCAAAGAACTTTAGTACATTTTTAAACAAAGTACTTTAGTAACCTTTTTATCAAAGTAGTTAAGTATAATTTTTTTCAATGTAGTTTGGTGTAATCTACCAAACGGATATTTTTCATTTTACCAAACATACTCGTCTTTTTTTACCAAATACCTTTGGCATGTTCTACTGTTACTATTTTTTGGTACAAATTACCGAAGTTAGTCAGTAGAAAATGCAAAAGTAATTTGGTAAAATCTACAACACAATTTGGTAGATATAGCACTTTCTATTGGTACAATGTATCAAAAAATTTTGATTGAATGAGCTGAACTTAACTTGTAAGTATAATGTAATTTATTTGGTGAACCCTAACAAACAAAGTTAAGTAGTATTTACTAATCACGTTCGGTGTATTTTGTCAGCTTTAGTTTGGTAATATTTACCAGATTTATATTTTAGTTACTACTAAAGGTGTTTGATATATCTACCAGATATGTAACGCAGTTTTCATCAAAGTTAGTCTAGTATCATCTATCAGATTGGATCGTGCTTTATATCAAAGATAATATTGTATTATCTACTATAAGTGGATCGCAGATTTTATCAAATATAATTAAGTATTATCGATCATGTGTTTCGTATTTTTTCCTAAAATTGGTTTGGTAATATCTAGCAGATTTGTACTGTGGTTTTTACCAAATGTTTACTAGTAATATCTACCAAGATTTTATCAGTGCTAGTTCTGCTAATTGTACCGGTCTTAGTTTAGTAAGACGTACCAAATAAGTAGTGTAGTTTAAAGGTGTTAGTTTGGTTAATTTATCAAACTAACACTAGTAAAATGTACACATCTTTTTAGGTAAATATCACCAAACACAATTTTTGATTTCCAGAGTATAAATAGGGTGTGGTATCATTGAAAATTAGAAACTTGCAATATTGCTGACATGGTATGAGAGTAAAATTATATTGCAGTTTAGATTTTCAAACTACGTAGTTTTCTATGTAGATTGAAGATTATTCGTAGCCACACCCTAAAAATATTGTAGATGAAAAAAAGCTAAAGACAAACACTTCAAAAATATGCAGGCTTATTGGTAACCAACGTATTTCTTTTAAGGGAGATATAGTAAAGCTCATTTGCAATTAAAAAGGTCATGAAAGCTATCCGAAAATCAGCAATTCCTAGAGAGTGAACATTTACAAATTGCCTTTTTTAAATAGATAACACTGTTAAAAGGAATAACGTCGATTTACCAGTAGCCTTATTTAATATTATAAGGGCTATATAAATACGGTGGTTTAAAGAAAAATAGTCCGAATTTTGGTACATGTAATATAATTTATTTTACGAATCGATACAATAAACTGTAGATCACTTATTTTAAAATTATGTCAGTGACTTAGTAGGGTACAAAATCTTTCTTATAATAAAAGTCAAAAGGATGCCAGGTTGCGGCCCACATACTTTCTCTGCGGCTGACCGTACGTGAATCAAATTCCTTGGCTGTACATATCTTAACTTTAAGTTTACGAGATAGATACCTTGTTCACGGTATACGTAGTAAGTGTGAATCTTATAGGCTGAGTTACAAGTCATGATAAAATTTGCTGAGTAGTCTTATAGACTGGGCTCTCAGTGAAGTATCGTTTGCAAAAATAGCGCACCGTATTCTGACGTCTTTGTGTAGATTCCAGACATACAATCAACAGAATTCGCTGCCCCAATATTATAAGGTTCCATGTTGCAATTTTATCAACTTGAAATTTGAAGTTTATAATATTGGGGCAGCGAGATGTTGCCAACCATATTCTGCGTCCAGGCAGTGAAAAGTTTTGAAGCATACGTCCAGCGCTTTCAGGAATGAGTTTATATTATAAAGGATGTCGTCATAAGCAACATAAAAGTCCTTTAGGGCATCGATGGTCGGTCCGACAGCAATGATGATGGGTTGGCACCACAGTCCCTTAGCCATTTGGGCTTTTATCCAATATTCCAGCTGGGTGAGGACTTCGCTTTCGTTCTGGAAATTAAAATATATTGTTTACTTTTAACCGTATCCATACTAATCCTACTAATATTATAAATGCGAAAGTTTGGATGTATGGATGAATGTACGTTTTAATTAATCTCAAAAACTACTGGATGAATTTTTAAGAAATTTTCCAGTAATGTACCTTACGAGTATATATCAGAATATGACAGGCTATAATTTATTTCAAATTTCGTACCTTTTAGTATTAAAAATACGAAAGTGTGTCTGTCTGTATATCTGTATGTCTGTTACCTCTTCACGCTTAACCCGCTGAGTTGAAGGAGATGAAATTTAGTAGGTATCGAGATAATTGGGGTCCCGAGGAAGGAGATAGAAAGAAAGAAAGAAACATTTATTCGAGACAAACAACACACAGCGTTTGTCACGAAACGGTTCTATCTCAGCATAATGCTGGAATTGCTGCCAGCGCTGGTCTTCCGATAGAACTGATTAGGATAGTTTTATCCTGAAAATCATCCCCTAAGGAAGAAAAATGGGTAGTGAAAATTTGTATTGGAGTTTATATGAAATCTTTATGGCCGTTTGTATGGAAAGTCGTCATCACACAATAGTGTTAAAAATGAAATTATACCTTTGCATGAAGAATGAAACTGTTCATAGCTTCTTGAAAGCTTGGCTTTACGGTTTTTTTTTACCATCTGTATCTTTGTAGTGTAATCTCACAAGTGGAACTATTTTATATCCAATTATTATTATATTTTATATCTGGAAAATAAAAATAAATATTTAGTTATGTATGATGCATATTTGTTGACTTAATTAGATCAAACATTATGTTTATACAATATTGGTTATTTTATTTTTTTACCAACACCCTATTCAACACTAATTAAACATCAGAATAATGATAACCAATCACGTAAAAGTACAATATTGCAGAGGGCGGAAAAAAGCAATTCGTGGATGGGTAGAGTTTGACGGACGAAGCGTAGCTTAATCCGTCAGTAAATACGAATCCACGAATTGCCATTTCCTCGACGTTTCGATTTTGGGGTGATATTCGTGATTTTTTAATAAATATTATGATAACCAACCTTTGCTTGGATTTTCTTCGATCAATTTAATGTAGACAGAAGCAGCTTTAATCGTTTTCAAATGATTAAACGCATTATCTAAGAAGTTGGGCCATTTCTTGAATAGTAGGAGCTCTGATCCTTTAAACTTGGTTTCAAAATCCAATTCAATCTGAAAAAAAAAACGATTTTATGTATTTTACTTAATGTGCGAAATGCCTAGGTATCTTGTTCTTCATCCATCACGTTTTGTCGATTTGGCTTTGGTCAGCCAAAAACAAATATTGAATAATAAGAAATTCAAGTATGTAAATTATTTATCAGGGGGTGTTACCATACATTAAAAAGCGGTCAAGTGTCAGACTCGCGGACTGATTTCCGGGATGAAAGTATCCTACGTCCTTTGCCGGGACTCAAGCTAAATATCTACATCCCAAATTTCATCTAAAAAGAGCCCGTTCACGTACTGACTAGCGCCACTGGTAAATATTTGAGATTATTTAAATTTATGAATAAGTTTGATGTACTTGTTTTTACGTTGCTGGATTCGTCAATCTAAGTTTGATGTACTTGTTTTTACGTTGCTGGATTCGTCAATCTATGCGTCCAAAAATATGATGGCCGTTTTTCTTTTGATTTTATCAGCGGCCTACTTTTTAAAATATTTATCGTTAAATTTAAATAATCTCAATAATTTACCAGTGGCCCTGGTGAGCGCGTGAACGGGCTCTTATTAATTTCGGATTTTTTATGTTTTTCTTTGGTAGCTTCTGCCCGCGACTCCGTCCGCGTGGAACTCGTTTATATCGTAGCTCCATACAATTTTTTACCACCTACTTCACCGACTTAAACTATTCGATGTCCTTCCCCGGGACTCAAACTATCTTGATACCAATTTTCATTTAAATCGGTTCAGCGGTTTAAGCGTTAAGAGGCAACAGACAGACTGACACACTTTCGCATTTAAATGTAGTATGTAGTATGGATAATAAATGTAAAACAGACAAGAATACTTACATGAATAATGTTTTGGAGTTTGTTCAACCCCCGCTTGAATAATATTATTTCCTTTAAACTGGGAATCAGCTCCTTCAGTTCATTTCTTGAATAGAGTCGAGCAAATTTAACGAAATCTGATTTTCTAAAAAATAAGACATATATGTAATTCATCAGTCTTTAAACTCATTATTTAATGTTCAGTTAGTTACATGCAGACAAAATACAAACGCAACAATGGCCAACCAAACCGATTTGGTATATTTTACTGAAATTCGATTTGTAAATAAATCAAAGTAATTAGGTAGGTAATACGTAACCAATATTTCTAGGTCAATATCTAAGCCTGAGTTAAGCTTCCTATTCATATTAAACTATAATCAAATTATTATATTTAATCATTAATAATAAGGAGGTATGGGTGGGGAATCCATATACGGTGTCAACTATAGGTTACCCTGTGTTTCAGACAAAAAAGAACTAACAATGGAATAAGTTATTCACATACAATATCATTCTTATTCACAATTAATTAGTAAGGTATCAGTGTTGCCAATTTAGCACTTTTAGTGTAATATCGTTCTAATGCTTACCTTCAAAACTTGTTATGGTAGATTGAGATAATCCCCATTCCTTCAAATATTCAGTCACCCCCACACTTAAGTCATCGTCGAGATCACTATCCATAGTTGGTTACACTTTGCAAACTAAATCTACCACGCACCAGCCGAAATGAAATGGCGCACCAAGAAAATTTCATTAAAACGCAAACAAAACAAAGTGACTATATACAATGAACTACCTCAACGCAATGAAGCCTGCCGCGCCGCGCGCGCATCGCAAGATGCTGTAGCCGGGGGAAGGGGCGCACCTCCGCAGGGCAGTCGGGGAGGGGAATAGTCACATCTCACTCTTATGTTTATAAATTGAGTAGGATGGAACTATGCATGCAGCGGTATTGTTTTGTAAAATGTACCAGACTTTTACCTAGTTATAATTACCAAACTCTTTGGTAATTTTAACAAGGTATAGGTCTGGTAGTGACTGCAGCGCTTTCTCAAAAGGTACGAGTAGATAGTTACTACCCTACCTACCTATGTACCTACTAAACGCCAAATGTTTCGTGTTAATGTTGTTGGAAAAAATAGACTAGGTAAGTACTAAATACTATTTTGTGTGGCGTGAAAGGTTGCAAAATAACAAAGCAATAGAATCTCATTCCTACGACCAACAAGTAAAGACAAAACGATTTATTACTTGATTATATACTTATAACTAGCGACCCGCCCCGGCTTCGCACGGATTTATACGTATAATACATGCATGAATTATACATATAAACCTTCCTCTTGAATCACTCTATCTACTGAAAAATACGTAAGTGACTTTGTTGTATACTACGTAATGATTAGGTATTTAGGTAATTTACCAATTGTATATTTTAAGACGTCAATTAATCAATGATAAAGTTAAAGGTACATCCAGCAGCAAAAGTAGCTACGCGGGTCAAAGTGCTCAAAATGACCTACACATGGCTCTAATGTCAAGAGGATACGGACTTTCTAGATAATTTCGAGCGTGTTATTTTGTGTTGCTACTTCTGCTGCTGACTGTACCTACGTGGGTACACCATGTAGTATCTACTTACTAGTTTTGTCAGCGGCTTGGCCCGCGTGACAAACGTAAGTATTTTGCTTATTTATGAAGACGTCCAAACAAACACCAACCAATTAACACACTTTTACATTCATACTATTAGTAAGGATAAGGAAGGATATTACTTACTCGTATTTAGGAAAAGCCACGAAAACTTTAACGTCGTTAAAGCCTAATTACTACATAGATAATCATTAAGTAAGTACCTACGCAACTTTACTTTTTTTGTCTGGGAATAGGTATGGCAATCTGTGGTATGGCTCTGCAAATTATTAATTTGGGTATAGTCTAGCTAGGTAGGTACCTACATACAACGTGAAAGGCGGCCTAGATTATGATTTAATTTTATTTAATATACAGAGTATAATGAAATGAAATGAAATGAAATATTTATTTGCGGAATAAATATTTAATATATTTAATATAATAATAATATAAACATAATAACTAACATGGTCTCGCAAAACTGTCGGAACAGTTTGTCTGTGTGATTATAAACATCATAATAAGTACAGAGTTAATAATTAATTAATTACTAATTTGTAAATAGGTTTAGGTTAAATACATGTTACATACAATTGCATACAGTTACCTATGCCTTATGGGTTATGATACTTAAGTAATGTCGTTTTAATAATTATTGAAGCAAAACTAAGTCGTACGTAATTCTAATAATTGTGCTAACTACATTAACTATTATACCTATATACTAATAAAACCAAGAGTATCTTTTATATTAAATCGTAAGAGTATTATTTTAAATCGAAAGAAAACTCGATTTACTTCATATTTACGTATTTACACAATATACCTAATAAGTACCTACTTATTCCATTTAGCGTAGTGTAGTCTGAGGAGCTACCGCGAAACGAAAACAAACTAAGTTCGTTTATCTCTCTCTTTGTTGCTCTAACTAGCAAGTGCATTAGTTATTATTATTATTTATTCAGAAAACCAACAGCGATACAAAGTACGTTTTTTTACTATAATACACAGTAGTATGGCCAATTACAGGTTTACCTAGATAACTTGATATGTAAACAATTGAACGGACTATCACAACATTTGTGAAAGAGAGATGATTTTTTTTTAATTAAGTTTGAGTAATTGTGTTTTTTTGTTTTGAAGATGAAAGCATAACCAAGCATGTAAATCTATATAGGTTACTGCAAATGAGAATATATTGCTATAGTTTATCCTAATGACAATATTATTGTATACATCCCATATTTAGAGTGAATCAAATAGATTTAGTAACTTAAGTATAATACTACAACATTTTTAAACATGATAAGAGGTGAGATATGTATTTCTCATACTATTTATGCTGCTTATTCTTAACACTATTAATTACTTGCATTTTAAAAGATGCCTTTGAATATCTAAAGATATCAACGCTACTGAAATCCGCATTATATTTGTGTTAAGTATTATTTTGTAAAACCTTGTTAAACTGGAATAATAAACCTTGTAACAATGTCACTAGAACTTAAACTGAAACATATACCTACAACCATGGGCTTTGCCTTATTCGTACTCATCGCGATAATTAAAAATTATCCGACTTTTCTTAATAAGTAACTATGTCGCCTGAAAGTACGGGGTAGTTGGCGGGGTTGGTAGTTCTGATTTTTGCAGACTTGTTTATGAAGTTGGCGCTATGAATAATACAAGTTTGTGATCTCGAGCGTCGAACGTCACTTTACCAAAAATCGAAAATACCGCGTAATCCCTAAATGACTCGTTTTTAGGGTTCCGTACTCAAATAGTAAAACGGGGCCCTATTACTAAGACTCCACTGTCCATCTGTCTTTAATATTAATATTATTACTAATAATTGTTTTCGCTATAACAACAAATACTAAAAACAGAATAAAATAAATATGTTTATAGATAATGGTACGGAACCCTTCGTGCGCGAGTCCGACTTGCACTTGGCCAGTTTTTTGGTAGAACCTAACCAAATTGTTGAGACGTGTTTGGTAAAATGTTCATTTTTTTTCGTTAATTTACACCAGGAACTCTGGGTAGGGACTATATTTTGACCTCAACCTTTTCAGTTTTGTAAGTTCAACCCCACAGGGCCATGTTATATTAATCATATGTTTATCATAAAATCAACCGAACCAAATTCTTGACATTTGTTTAGTAAAAATGTACAATATCCTTTGTTAATTTACACCATGAACTCTAGTAGGGACTATATTTTGACCTTAACCATTTTAGTTTTGTAATTTCAACCGCGAGGTCTTGTTATAGTTATCATATTTTAATTATAAAATAAACCAAATCAAATTGTAGAGATTTGTTTGGTAAAATGTACAATATTCTTTGTTAATTAACAGCATGAACTCTGGTAGGAACTATATTTCGAGGTCAACCATTTTAGTTTTGTAAGTTCAACCGCGACGTCTTGTTATATTTATCATATTTTATTTATACAATCTACCAAACCGATTTGTAGGGATTTGTTTGGTAAAATGTACAATATTCTTTGTTAATTAACACAATGAACTCTGGTAGTGACTATATTTTGACCTCAACCTTTTTTAGTTTTGTAAGTTCAACCGCGACGTCTTGTTATATTTATCATATTTTATTTATAAAATCTACCAAACCGACTTGTAGAGATTTGTTTGGTAAAACTTACAATATTCTTTATTAATATACACCATGAACTTTGGTAGGGACTATATTTTGGCCTCAACCTTTTTTAGTTTTTTAAGTTCAACCGCGATGTCTTGTTATATTTATCATATTTTTATAATAAAATCTACCAAACCCAATGGTAGAGATTTGTTTGGTAAAATGTACAAGATTCTTTGTTAATATACACCATGAACTCTGGTAAGGACTATATTTTGACGTCAACCTTTTTAGTTTTGTAAGTTCAACCGCGAGGCCTTGTTATATTTATTATATTTTTATGATATAATCAACCAAACCAAATTGTTGAGATTTGTTTTGTAAAATGTAAAATACTCTTTGTTGATTTACACCAGAAGTCTGGTAGCGACTTCAACCTTTTTAGTTTTGTAAGTCCAATAGCGAGGTTTTGTTATATTTATCTTAGTTTCCATGTAATTCAGCCAACCTTAGCTAATTTGGTAAATCCAACAAACCATTTTTTTCAGTGAACCCACCGTACCTACCTATGAAACCACACACAGACTGGCGCGGCCTTGCCGCGGCGCGGCGGTCAATAGTAAACTTGTCATTAGCTGTCACATTTACTATTGACCGCCACCGCAGGCTGCGCCAATGTGATTTGGCCTTAAGCCTCTCACAGGCTGGCGCCGCCTGCAGTGGCGGTCAATAGTAAACTTGTCATTAGCTGTCACATTTACTATTGACCACCACCGCAGGCTGCGCCAATGTGATTTGGCCTTAAGCCTCTCACAGGCTGGCGCCACCTGCGGTGGCGGTCAATAGTAAACTTATCATTAGCTGTCACATTTACTATTGATCGCCACCGCAGGCTGCGCCAATGTGATTTGGCCTTAAGCCTCTCACAGGCTGGCGCCGCCTGCGGTGGCGGTCAATAGTAAACTTGTCATTAGCTGTCACATTTACTATTGACCGCCACCGCAGGCTGCGCCAATGTGATTTGGCCTTAAGCCTCTCACAGGCTGGCGCCGCCTGTGGCCACCGCATTAATAGTAATTTTGACAGCTATTGTCAAATTTACAATTGACCGCCACCGCAGGCGACGCCAGATTAATTCAAGCCTTACGCGGGCATACATTTCTTGTCACCAGCTTGTTCGGTTTTATTTCCACCTCTTTCTTGACTCGCTGGTCAGACTTTAACACATTGACGGACACAAAACATCCGAGATATTTATATTGTGTGTTCGCTTAGTGTCCGTCAATGTGTACCTACATTGTGCATTATTAACCTTATAAGACTAGGTACATAAAAAATGCACGACATTGTAATAGGACATTACTTACCTAGGGCGGTTAAACAAAGAATGTCTCAGATCGAAAGATTTGACGCCCGAGCCGAAGGCAAGGGCGATAAATATGCGCTCTGAGGCATTCTTCATTACCGCCCGTGGTGAGTTCAACATTTTACGCCTCTATCTGGCCAGGAAGTGGGGTTTTCCGCACGCATAGCGTGCGGTAATTCCTACTTTATGGCCAGGTATGACGTAAAAAATATTAAAAATTTGCATCATCGTCATTTGCAGATTACTAAATATGTATGTAAAATAAACACTGCATTATTGATAAACAGTTGATTGCACTTCCATGTGTAAACTTAGGGATACAAAGAGGAAAAACAGCCTTCCTCCACGCCCAGGGGTCACAGGGGTGGACTGACCAGCAGTGGTAATTTTACAATGCGTTTATCTGCAGTAAATTGGCTATCATACAGATTTCGGGAATTGTTTAAACTTTAGTTCCCATGCACTATTGCCGTGGGTCGGAAAGCCATTTGACTCCCCTAAAACACCCTTTATTAGGGGCTTGCGTGAGTATTAGCCGCATTAATTCAAATCGATACTTTATGTTTTGTTTCGAACGTAAATAATTACGTATATTACGTACAGTAAATTGTCAGCAGCACCGTTATCGATCGATTAAAAGACTATCAGGTGCCCAAATAGGCAGTAAAGCACCTTTTTAGAGCTAACCCTCTAAACCAACAAGCTATTTCATTATGTTCTTCAGAACATTTATAAGATAATCAGACATAAAGCTGGCTGTTAAAATTGCCTTTCGATCTTTCATTGCCTTAAGTCTCCATTTATGAACCATAAAAATACATTAATAATTAATAAAGTTAATGGAAGCGCAACAATGAAGGATGTAAAAGTTACTTGGGATTCGGATGCGAGGTCGTAAAACATAGACTTGTTTTATAACGCGTTTATCGCAGCGTATGAATGTATTTGTCGAATACTAATTAGTATAGGTGGACCACCAAAGACGCGAAGACTAAATTTCCTGGTTTTTATTTGACTTACGGTAACATTTGCCCAAGGAAGTTGACAAATTAATATCAGAAATGTTATTTTTTTAACATGGTATATTGACTTCGATTAAGGCGTTCATCGACTTCATAATTAATGCCATTTATAAAGCATCATTCAATTTGTTATCAACCAAATTTTATGGTCGTCTTTTGTTTCTCACGCTACTACAATAATAAGACTTAAATATTGCCAAAAAATTACTTCATATTACTGTTTCCAGTTATTAACAGCTTTAAGACTTAATAAGCTGTACTTAGTTTGGCTATAACGGCCTCTTAGTCAGTGAGTGAGATTTTTTTAGAACGTGCGTTTCAGTATAATTAGGTACCTACAGGTTGACGCTTGAAGATTGCATCAAAAATAAAATAAGACCATTTTGTCCGTTTTCAATATACGAACTCAATATTTATTGCAGATTATAATTATAAATTGTTTAAATATTTGTTGTGTGTTGAGTTTATAATAAAACCAAAAAAAATGAGTGCAGTGGAGGAACAGAAATAGAGTGTATGATTTTAGTTTAAAGTGTTTATGCAAGATACCTAAATGGAGACGAATGGGATAAAAGTTATTGCAGTTTAGATTGTACTCGTAAGTAGGTATTATCGTTCGCAGTGACGCTATACTTACCAATAACTAAAATAGTAAAAAATCAGAGAAATAACCATAGAAAGCCGAGTAATGAGCTGGACGGATCCACGCACGCCTCTTGTCTATATTTACACGCACGAAACAAGTTCCATACTGTCAATATTGGTCTTGCCATACAAATGAATACGTAGCTTGAATATACCTTCCATTTTGACCGTTGCCTCTATTTGTGTAGACAATTCTCGCTACGCCCGGGATACCACCAAAGTTCTATGCAGGCAGTGCGTAACAACTCTTTTACTGGCGTGGATAGAAATGATACCGTTGTTAAACAAGTGGTGGTTGCGTTGCGTGTGTAATAACGTGCGTTTAATATTTATATTGTAAACAAAAAGTTTAAGTATATACCTGATTCATGCCTCTTGTCAATTCTGAATTAGTCAAGGGGCATAGATACTGCTATTATTTAGTTTGTATAAATCGAACTCATAAAAATAATAGCAATGGCACGTTCAACATCGGTCAAAAGACATCCACGTGGCATCTTGCTTTCCAGTACATAAAAGTTAAAAAATAAGTACGTAGGTACGTATAACTACTAATTTACACTGTTAATTTCACACATGTAACCAAACCAGCTATTATTTACTTTCATAGTAGTTACTAAGGAAACTTATGTGCAAGCACCTAAATAGTTAGTAGCTAACGTATGCATGAGGTGCGAAGTAAACTAGTTAGGTTCACTAGCTATTCGAATAAAACATTTAACGTTAAGATTCAAGACTACTACAAAGGTAACAGTTTGTCAGACTTAACAGTACCTACTAGAAAAAAAAAGTTTAATTTTAAATCATGATGGACTTTCAACAAACATTTAGACTTAGCTCATAATTTCATAACAAGATTAGGCTCTCCTTTTGACTTCAAGAATTTTAGGCGACTTTTAGTTCAAGTAAATAATTTGATTCACTTGTTAATTAGAAGAAGAAAGTTATTCTGGCAAGTCAGTTTCTAATTACTTAGGATATTGTTGGTAATTAGACACCAATTTTAATGCATAATTAGTGAGCTTTAGAACTCATTACAGCTTCAGTCTTTCGACACTTCATTAGCAGGATTTACTTCGCAATAAAAAGTTTATTCAATCGAAAAAGAAAAAAAAATTGCTTTGTATTTCGCGATCTTTTAGTTTTTACAGATAATTGAACCAACCTTGTGGCCTGTACTCGTGAAAAAGGCCAAGCGTTTTATTTGATTGTGTCACTCTCACCGCCATACGGTCCGCCGGCGGGTCGTAACATTTCGAGTATGGCACGCCAAATATAGATGCGTCCGCCGGCGGTCCGTATGGCTTGTTGGACTCGAAAATTCAATATATGGGTGGCGGTGAGAGTGCTAAGAATTTCAAATGTTTGTCGTATGCGAAAATTTACTCAAAATTGATACGTCATGCAAAGGCCGAATTCACGGCATTTTATTGATAAGTCGTAAGATGGCCGATTTTGAGATTTCTCGGTGAAATCACGCAATTTATCACTGTACCTTTCATTTGTTCCGTTCCGATGCACTTGTAATGGCAAAACTTTACAGACCCCAGTGACATCACCAAATTATCCACTATGTAGTTCACCAGCTGTCATGAAAACATCATGAATAGGTACGGCCCTAGGAAAGGACGTGACATAATATCTGTAGTTGAGTCTCTTACCGTATCAATACCAAGTTTTCTGGTCCAGCATGCGCTCGAGTACATCCAAAGGCATATTTGACACTATTAATAGACCTTATCTCATTGCAATAAGGTTTCAAATGCTACTTTACTTTAAAAGTGCCTTCATCCGTCATGTAGGTACACTCAGCGTCAAATACTCTGTAGCAGACAAAGTGGCCAAATAGTTCGGTACACCATACTAAATATATGGTGTACCGAACTATTTGACTACTTTGGTTGCTACAAAGTATTTGACGCTGAGTGTACCTACTCCAGAAAATACTAGATCACACCTGTGCTTTAACATAAAAACTTAGAACGTACCAGGGCCATGATTCCATCCGCGATAATTGACGGAAGGGTAAATGTCTCTTCATGTCTTTATCATTCTGATTTTAAAAGCCAAATACATGAAATTACATATAACGTCCGCTTCTGTCAATAATCGCGACCCACACCCTACTTACACTAGAAATAAATTGAAAAATTAATAAATAGGTACGTACATGAACTGCACAAGATATTCGCAGTGCATGAAGTCTGTGATATTATAATATTAATCAGTTAGAAGCCATTGGTTTCCGGTTGAGGCCGTACGGACGCAGTGTTAAACGTCACATTGTGTGGAAATGCTGCACATTTCTACACTTAGAGATAGTGTACGTAGCACACGCCCTTACGGGAGACCTAAACGCAATATAAACCAAATCACGATGAAATAAAGAGGATTTTTAATTAGTAACTATTCGTGCTATAATTATAATATCAATATCTGACAGGCGCAAGAGTTTACCTTAAATCAAATACGTAGTTACAAGCACCTAGACTTAAACAACAACTTGGTAAATATTCCCAGTGCTCGACACTGACACATTACTTCGATCTTTAACATAGCGTTGAACAACAAAGTGTCAATGTCAAACATTGAGATTTTTACCGTAGTACTAATAAAATTTAAAGATTGCTAAAAGCCCCATGTTTTTTGTAATTCTCGAGTTTGATCTCACTCCCACGATACAGGCTGTGCCTAGTGTCGAAGTCGCTGTAGCTAAGAAAATGTTTGCTTTATGTTATGGTAAATAAATTATTATTATTCTTATTCTCCAAATAAAACTAAACATTTCTTCCGTTGGAAGTCACATTTTCAAATTTAAAAATTCAAAAAATATAAAATTTTAAAACCTTGAAACGGGATCTGGCGATGGTGGTCGCGGGAGTCCGCTGGATGCGGGTGGCGCAGGACCGGTCATTTTGGCACTCTTTGGGAGAGGCCTATGTCCAGCAGTGGACGTCTTTCAGCTGATATGATGATGATGATGATGATGGGATCTGGTGATTACCGACCCAGTGCACAGTGCAGGTCAATGGCAAAACACAAAACTGAAACATTAGAATGAAAATAGAACATTCAAAGTAGCAAGTAGCAGGAATAATAGAGCCATGCGTCTTCTCCAGCGACTACAACATGTTCTGTCGTCACAGATTTTATCTATGCATCCCATTTCTCCGCGGTCTCCACAAAACGCACAACTTACGCTCTAGGATTAAAAAGGTTCTCACAGTACGAGCATAATAATATTATTCCTTACACTTCTCCAGAGCTCCGGGCGAGGCTATTACTCATCTTTCCCGACTCGAGGGCTCTTTTTTATTGCTAGACGTGAAAAATACCAGAAATTTCATCCGGTCCGTTCAAAGTGGCTGGATTAATTCAGCTGGCACTTATTTCAAATTGGATTTCGTTTGCAGCGACTGTGATGTCTGTAAGGTCTTTATTCCCTTTTAATAGTCTTCGACTCGCTTTCCATTTATTTCCCTTATATTATTATAAGCACCAAACGACAAGCACAGTTCATTTTGGGGTAAAACTTTATATTCTAAAAAAATGTACAGCATTTGTCCACTGAAACTTAAATATCATGTTCTTGAATTAAACATAAAAAATTGCACGGATCGATTGATTTTACAAGCAATATACTTATGATTTTCATTTTGATTATGGTTTGATTTATGAAAAACGTATTAGAATAATAAAACATGCTAGTGCAGGCATCGTAGTTTTGTTGATCTAATGGCCTGGCAAACAGTAATTTGACAAACGTTAGAACCATTAAATGAAAATGAATTCGCTTTCCATTTAAATATTGTAAATGCCGCTAGTAAATTACAATTACTAGTTACGCTTTGAAACATTCAAATAGCTGTCTAGTCGTAACCCAGGCATGTTATTTTAGTTGTACATTAGTAAACACGAATTGAATAGCATGTTTAATAGTTTAGTTTCGTTGGGTAACCACTGGCCGTCTCCTTTACCCGAAGGTCTAAAGGACAATCGGTCATAAGATTAACCCGCCAATTATACTGTTATCCCACTACATGCCTTGCTTATTAACTGACCGTATGAAGTAGTTCACTGGATTAGCAACTACTACATTGTAAATATACATGTACACTCACGTTGTATAGTACACCTAATGGAAGCTACGAGGAATCACATCTATAGCTTCTTGTGGTATCTTCCAAGTAAATTGATAGTATTTCCAACAGATATAGTTGAAGCCAATGCTTAGGAATACAAAACTCCATTACGAGTATCTTAACTATGACGCTTTTACATGCTGAATGGATATAACCTAGTTTTTTTTTTATGTAAATTTTTCAATGCTTTGTTCGTGCTCAACGACAGAGGAATATTTTGTTACTAAAATCTGCCTTTGAATTCGTGATTTCATGTCTGCATTTTTTTATTTTAATGTTTTTTTGGTTTAGAACAGTGATTAATAATTAAAGGCATCTAATATGACAAAAAATTTAACTATAACTACTCAACTGTTATCGCCAAACATTTTCATTTGAGCTTTAAAATACCTACATAATAAATAAAACTTTAAACTTCATAGTATTACAAACACCCTTTTATTTTATGGGTAACATTTTAAATGATACATAGGAGCCATTTGCAAACCGCTTTCTGTTCATAGTTTACGCAAAAGTATCAATAAATCTTTACCGTAGACATTTTATAAAATCCCACCCCAGTGCCCGTATTCAGGGAACACTCGAGACCTCTTATAAGTTCCTATAAAGTGTGTCAAGACCGCTGACCTGTGCTCTCTGACGCCTCTTTAAGACAACAAGCTAGACAAAGGTAAATACAGCATTCTGTTTGCTCAAGTGATCGTAGGTGGCACAGGCATGCGCGAAGACGTAAGCCTATATAACTGCTTTGTGTAAAGATGAATTGAACAAAAACGCACTACTGCATTGGGGAAAACCGGAAGCTGTATTAGGTAGAATTACATAGATGTATGTGTATAGCTTCTTGTAGTTCCTTCCAATCAATTGGATATTTCAAACATAAGATCCCAAGCACAATACACTAGGGTTCCGTGGTGGTTTCGTTTCATTAGCTAATAGTTATGAGACAGCAGACTCTTATATGCAAGGCTAGAAAATATTTTTTTTTGCAGTTTATAGTCCAATGGAAAACAAAAGTGTAGACATAAATATGTACACATATGCCCTAGCATGAATCCTTTGACTACTGTGGAAGCAAACAAGTAGCAAGTTTATAGCAGAAATTTTGATTTGCTCGAGAACGGAAACGAACAAAATCACACAGTTAATCAACCAGTGTTGTTAATTTGGTCACAATTTCACTTTTCCGCGCCGCTCCGAAAACCAGCGAGTTTCCTACTAACTCTGTTCATGTGGAACCATTACTGTTCCAAAGCTTTCCGAAGTGTAATATAACTGTATTTTAAAGACAATAAATAGGTCTTACAAATAAATCGAACGTAGGAAGTAGCCACATTACAAAACCACAAATGTGTATCACCTGAAACAATGAATAATAGACGTTCTGTAAATGGCATAAGGACTTTGACGTCTGCCAAAGTTAGTGGTTCGTAGCCAAGTTGACATCATTTCCCAACGCACGCGCAAGTGCGTCCCGCCCTGTCAAGACTACTGTCTTGTTAGTTGTATTAGGTATTACTATGATAATATTATGTCGACGTCGTAGCTTAACCATGCCTTTGTTTAGTCCAAGAACATGGTCCAATTGTTACGGCCCATGTAAATGTAGCACTAGATTACCATTAAGGCGCGAACTCCAACTTAAGGCCGCATTAAACCTTTATTAAGCTACTAAACCTCATTAGCAGATTCTCTAATGCTGTATTTTGTAATTAATATCTTAAAGTAAATACTTGGAAACTTAACGTAGCGTTTAGACACGGGCTGAATGTTAACTATTTTAATGCATACCATATGCATATTTCAAATGCATACTTTTCTGTTAATTAGTACAAACAAACAGAACAAAACGAGAAAAATGTAGAATGTCGATTATTTATCTTCAAACTGAAGACAAACAAGCTAAATGTTGTTTTATTTTTCATTTATACCTACACTACAAAATACCTTTTCTAATTCCACCTTGTATAAATAATAGCTAAGCACTGTAAATAAATAAAAATTACGTAGAAATTTAATATCGTCACAAAACCAATGTCCCCAAGTAACTCGACTAAATTACGAATGAACCCAAAATAATTTTCGTATACTAGTAATGAGCTCATAGTTACTCTGTTTTCCTTACTCGCACTACAAGGCGACGTCGAACCTAAGCTGTAAACGTTAATTGGACATGGAACGAAGTTTAACACGGCTCATTAAATAATGAACATGACAGTCTGGAGCTGGACTGGTATTTTGAAACTGTATCTCAAATCGATTGACTTGTGCCATGGACATAGGATACTCTGGACAGTTTCGACTATATCTGGACTATATCGCGACTCTATCCTTAAATATTCATCTGAACGGCTATCACTATCACAAAAGGGCGCACGAGCTCTCTCCATTTTTCTCGCACTATAGTCTCCTTCTAAGTTTTCTAATAAGAGAGAGAGATAGCCGTGATGCGTCGTGAGAGCTCGCGTGCCGTCTTGTGATAGCTGATAGCAGTCGATACTTTATCGCGATATCACGTTTGTATTGCTGAAAAAGTCGCCGTGTGTAACTTAACTGCTGTATAATTGTTCTTTCGAGGAGGAGAGATTAATTTAGTCGATCTTTTTACCCGACTGCCTCAGAAATAAGGTTATGTTTTTCGACCGTATGTATATTTATGCATAGGTATATGGACAAAAAATAATTTCATCTCACGTCCAAACGACTTGATGGATTTTGACTGATGAGCTGTTGCTGGTTCCTTTTAATCGTGGAAATGACATGGCCTATAATATTTAATCAGTCAGGATTCTTAAATAATGGGCTTGTGACTTTAAATTTGTTTACGATGCCATTTGAACCAGTTTTTGTAGATGAACAAATGTTTGTATGGAAGCAACTACATTTAAAGGACATTAATACCAAAAAAATCAAGTTAAAGACGGACCTCGCTGACAGCAGCCGAAACGCTTCATACTGATTGGCTTTAAAGTATGACGTCACACCGTGCAATTTGTACTAACCGTTGCATGGAAAATGAAGAAATTTCTGTTTCGGTCGCGAAATACTGCGTTTAGGTCCATAGTTGTTGTACAAATTGGTTTCTATAAAAGCGTAAGGATTCTATTGGTACCTTTAAATTTACTCTAGGACAATAAATAAAAAAACTTTTTTTTCTAAACTTTCAAGGTTCATATCATTTTATGATTTGAATTATATTTTGTAATTTATACTTTATCACAATCATTTGATGGTTTACTATCCATTTAGCAACGCGACGTTATCAATTTTAACACCACGCAACAAGCCTATTGTCAATAACGATTTCCTTTTTCCCTATTCCAGTGCACCCTCGGAGCGCACTGCGTACTCTTGGCTGCCAGACACGCGGCTGGAGTTCAGCTCGCCCTACAGCCGGCGTCGGTCGTCCACCTCCACGGTGTACGAGAGCGACTGATGGCACGACACCTTCGACACGCTCGAAGAGGCCCTGCTTTGATAACGGACACTTGTGTGTGAACAGTGTAAATTAAATATTATCAAGTTAGGTTGGTACTTGAATTGCGCAGTAGCGCCTTGCTAACGAAAATTATTTCAAATCATTATCAGTGCGAGGAATCCGATTGATGGGCGCTGTGCTCGTCGCTTTCTTTTACATACGGAGTTCCCAATATTATCGGCTACGAGCGTAGCGCTACGAAATCATTGGCACTGAATTGTTAGGGCAAAATTCACGGTTCATAACTAGATTCTAAACCAGCTAACTTTGGCATAATAATGCGGAAAGTTGCTCTCAACCATAGCCATAGCTTATTTGGTTGATAGAAACTGAACACGTATATTAGGTCGGTGAATCAGATCCAGCTCGGAGCAAACATTTCATAACTTTTCCTTTAATTTGAAATTTATCTAGTTAGATTATATTTTTGAAGACACCAACAACGTAGGTCTAGATCTTAATCAAATGGGATCTTTGAACGGGACGAGACTTCTTACCAGAGTAAGCCTCTTTAAATTTGGTTTAGCTATTTAATTTTGCATTCGCTGTGACGAGCTGTAAACGTAGAACGTGCCACAGTAAAAAGGTCTTTAGTAACCCGATTTTGCAATTCAATAATAATTACATGAAGATTTACGAAGATCATGTTTCTTTAATCAAAGTATAGACTAAATACATGATGAGTCTCAGTGAAAACAGCATATTTTATAATATTTCAACAAGATTACTTTAGACTAAATCTTGTCAAGGCTTAGTTTAATATAGGTACTGATTTTTCTAAATTCGCATGTATTCTTTGTAGGGTTAAGTCTATTTGATATTTCATTTAACAAATAATACTCGTACTAACAAATAATGGATCTCGTTATCTGAGTTAATAAATGAATTGAATTGAATTTCATTTCATTTCAAGAAATAACCTTTAGGTATGTGCCGTGCCAATGAAGTTGTACGCCGACATTTTTTTCATCTCATGCGTGTATTTACGAACCTTCAGATTCATTTATTTTAAAAACTGTGTCCACCAAACCAATTAAAAACGTAACCATCCGGGAAATGCTGGTTTAATTTATCGTTATATACAATTGAATACCTGGTTTAGAATAGTTTCCTAACAAACATGACAGTTTTGTCTCAATATGGTCTATAAGTTAATTTGCCCAGATAACAATGTACCATGCAATGTGGACCACTTTTTGATCCGAAAATATATTGCTAGTCTAAAAATTTATTGATCCAGCTATCGATGACTTAATTGGTACATTTTTTGATCCGAAAATACAGCTAATGTTTTATCTACGAACCGGTTAATTTCAACAAATATGTGTCTTGTGCCGTATGAAAAGCTTAATTTTACTCGCAACATTAATAATTATTTACTACCCTTCAAATTCGCGAGACTTAAAAACGATACCTAGACACAATACTTTAATTAAGAATCCACCTACAACATCCATAAGCAATGTACAACGCTTCTGAATTCCCGGTTGGTTCGCATCTTTCTAAGCAACGAACACGATCATAAATTCTCTAATATTTCTCGCATTTACTTGGACCGAGAAGAAGCGTGAAACTTCCTCATCGTTGCCTAAAATGAATATTTATGACGGGCAACGTGTAATGCGCCATTTATGGACGAAGTTACAATGTATTCAGTTTACTTATATCGAACGCAACGGAATCGGGACTTTGGTGTTTATACCGAAATGTGCTGCGAACGAAATACAGCTGCGTCGCTACCACTCACAAAAATCCATTACTATATTATTATTTCAGCGCTGTAATATTCCAACAATGTGCGAATAACTCAAACACAGTTTCATAGTCATATCAATAAGAATAATTTCGACGATCATTGTCCCGATAGTCGTTTCGGCGTACGGTTTAATATCATAGAGTCTCGGCCAACAGCTTAAGAGACTCTCACTAGATGGCTGGGTCAGATACAGAAGGCGGTAGGTACTCCTGGACACTGCGCGGGTATATAGTCAGTAGGGTCCTCGCTCTGTCGCCCTGACAACCGGTAGCTTAGGCTCCAAGTCATATTATACAATCAAACAGTAATAAGTTATAGTCAGTTGATAAAACGTCCACACTAACGTGCTGAGAATGTGAACTGACTCCGTTTCAAACTGCAGTGTCCTATTATGCTCGGGAATAATTCTGACTTGTATGTGGAATATTCTCCATACAAATCATGATTTCTTGTTCCCGGAAACGGGACATCACTAATTTTAAAGATATTTTCGCATCTAACTGTAATCATTCCGGGATGGAGGTGCTATTATTTTCAATTACGAACATTAATATATTCCTTACTTTAAGCACACTCGTTTTTTGATTGTATTTTTAAACGCAAAACGAGATGTGGTTTTTGTACCTACCCAATCATTGAAATATTCATCTTTCAGAACTAGGACATGTAATTACCCTGAAAATCCTGGGAATTTTCAGGTACCGGACCTGCAAGCCCTATTAAAAACCAATTGCCTGAAAATCAATAGTCACGTACTTATACTAGTTATACTATATACATTTGTATTCCTTTACTACTTACTACAACTTAGGTATTTCTATTCTATAACCCTTCCTTATAAGTCTCCCTATTTTTATAAGTGTCGTAATTTTGTAGTTGTATACTCCTAACTCTTATCTTAAATGACTTTTGTAATATTCTTAGTATCGGCATAAGAGACGAATAAATGTAAATCGTAATGTAAGAGATGACACCAGCAATCATTGTTAAGTTTATAGATTAAAATATCAATTAAATAGTACATAAGATATTCGCTGTGATTTTTGGTTTAAGCTTTCCAATTGATGTATTTTTTCCATTCCTTAGCTGTAAAAAATTATGACTTCGCGATGTAGATGTAAGAAACATATGTTAAGATTTATTTTTTTAATGTAGATAGTCCCAGGTTTCAAGACACACGATTTGATAGTGTAATCGATTGGTAATATAATGTACAGAATACCCCGCGTCTAAATATTGTGTGTAAATATTCTATAATGATTTAATGATAATTAAAAGAGGATAAGTAGGTATACAAAGTTATCTTTAAAATAAACTTATGTTAAATATTTTTCCATTCAAATGACAACTGTTGCTGACTGTATATAGTTTTGATAAGAAAGAGAAAGTTTGAAAATGGTAACGAACGATCAAAGGATGAGGACAATGAAGAAACTCAGAAAGGGGATAATGGTGGAATAATGTTCAATGGTGCAATAAGTTTACTTTATTCATTGCGAAATGTTTCACATTTACAGATTTTTGGTAAATAGTTTCTAACTTTATTGCTGCTTATACAATACAGTCTTAATTGATAATGTTTTATTACAGTTTTAAATACTATATTAAACAAAATAATCAAATTAATGCTCAGTAAATTGGTGGATTATGACAAATGATTAGGAATTTCAATTCAATCACACAAGCATTTTTATTAGCATTACTATACTTCTTCTAAATTGCTTGTAACTGAAATCGTAGGGACAGTCAGCAGCAGAAGTAGCTAAGCGGACCGGGTGTTCAAAATGACCTGCACACGATTACTCTGCTGAACTACTCTTTTGAACATGGTCCGCTTAGCTACTTCTGCTGCTGACTGTACAAAAGATTAACATTGCTTTCAGTTTTTACTTAGAAGCAGCGTAGCGTAAGGTGACTACTACTTTTTGCTTAATTAACACTGATATAAATTCCATATCAATACGATATTCAAAATCACAATTGACATTCAATTGATGAATGATTATCGAGGTACAAATGCAAATTTTCATCATGTAAAGCATTGAGATAAAGAACAGCCATTGCGAGCTAAACTGAAAACATACCAATGACTACTAATAATTTCAATGTAATCACAATTTTCACCGATCGTAAATAATTTAAGGCCGTGCTGCCTGTGTTAATTTACATTAAAAAGTTATACTCGTATAGGTACTTGAAAGTCACACAAATTATGACTTGCGACTGAAGAGACTTTAAAAAAACACGTACTTAAAATATTTATTTGGTTCCATATATATGTACATAAAGCACCATGTACACTGAAATGTATATTGTTATAATAATTTACTACTATATAAACTGATAAAACTTTTCAAATTGTTAAGTTACATCTAAACATGTTTTGGTAACAAAATTCTGTATTCATCAATTAACTGTGTATTATTTTTACCCAACCAGAAGTTAATAAATAGAAACCTGTGTTGTTGTAGCAACAATACGAAACAAACGATGTTTCTGACCAACTTCAAAAAAAGGAAGTCCACAGGGAAATCCCTTGTCCCGTCGCTGTTGACCCATAGCATTATTTAAAATCAAATTCGCAGGTAAGCAACTTACTACACGTAAATACCTAAACAAAATTACCGTTTCGACAAAACTTATAAAAGTTATAAATACATATATTACTTTTATATGATGCGGAACAGCGTTTTAGTCCTAGCGTTTACCACGAAGTGTTTCAATTTATCCACTTCTGGGCACAGCCTCTCATCATCAGTAGGTATACAAATCTGGTATTTTTTGTCATCATCATCATCATATATCCGAAAGACGTCCACTGCTGGACATAGGCCTCCCCCAAGATTGTCTGGTTTTTTAAATATAATTAAGTAATACAAAGTTCATGTACCTACACTAAATACATACAAAATATTTTCTGATCATAACTCCAAAATATACAATAAATCATTACAATTATATTATAATCTTTATGGAAGCGTGTGTAGGTAAGAACTTATAGTAAATGCTTAACTCGAAATACTCGAAGTACTTAATACCTTCGTAGTTACTAAATCAGCATAAGTACAAGCTAAAAACTATTCCCAAACTAATCAAGTGTGTCTTTGCCAACACAAGGCGAGATTAAACCGATAATTAGCGTGACTCGCCTCGTTTCCTGCGACGGGCTTATTAAACTTTCCTGTCCCTCTAGATGCGCGCTTGACACGCTTCCCGCAAGGGTAGACGTGCAAGTTGATGTCCTTTGTTTACTTTCTTAAGGCGTTACAGATGTCACGATGGGAGCGGGCCGAAGGCTCTGAAAAGAACAAAGCAAAGATTGAAAAAGATGTTCGTTAACCATTGGTTTTTCGTAGTTGTAATTTGTATGTAGATTTATTAAAAGCTCTTTATCAACAAAAAATCTGTCTGTCTGTTTTCTACGTTAAATTTGGTAGTGCTTCTAAACTATAAATGATATTTTGCCAGTTCTTTTGGACACATAAAGCACAATAGGGAATATTACGCAAAACTCTTCGTAGGTGGCGACACTAGCAGCGTTGACATTGTATCTCGTTCCCACTTGCGGTATTGTCTATGCAAGCATCCTTGTCACTCATTTGACAATCAATTGTGCATGTGTGTGTGAATCCCTATATTCCTATACTGGTTCACTATTAGTGGTAGTGCTGCCTCTGGCGGCATAACATTGCAGTAATGTTCCCTATTGTTAACTTTTTTAAATAATGAGCTAATAGGGAACATTACTGCAACGCTGTGGGTTCTTGAAGGGGGTCGAGGCTACTTGAATTTTTAAGGTAAACTTATAGGGATTTCATATTTGTAAAATAGAAAATATAATATAAGAACAGCGCAGAGTGGGGGGTCGCGATATATGTTCTTACTGTAGGGGGTCGCGTGATGAAAAAGGTTGAAAAACACTGCATTAAGACATCTTTAAAAAAAACTAATAACTTAAAACTTCTTCTTTATTCTCGCCTTATCCCATTTCAGTTGGAGTCTGCTCTCCTAATCATTTTCCGCCAGGACATTCTGTCCTGGGTCGTCTGAGGGTCAATTTGAGCTGCATGTTAGTCCTTGTCAACAACTGATTGCCATGTGAGTCGGGGTCTGCCACGGCCTCTTGGACCAGCTTTTAAGTTAAGCACTTTTCGTGTCATATGGTCACGTGGTCTTCTCATGACGTCATGACGTGCACGTACCACCTCAACCTACATTCGAGCAGTTTTTCCGGGATTGGCCTCACTCTGAATGTGCCGCGAATGTGATCGTTACGTACTTGGTCCAGGTGCGTCACTCTTTCTAAACATCTTCATCTCGGCTACATGCATCTGATGTTGCTGCTGCTTTTTCAGCGGCCATCAGCATTCCGAGCCGTTAAGGCTGGTCTGACATCAGCTTTGTAGAATTTTCCCTTAAACGGTATGGGCATTCTTCGGTCGCATAACAAAATTCCCTTCACTTTATCCATCCGGTATTTATTCGATTTGTGAGGTCGGTTTCTATAGCTCCGTCACTCGACAAAATAGAGCCCAGATATTTGAAGGTCTCTATCTTTTTAATTAAGAGAAGTGCCCTGCAGGAGTTTTGTGTGTTCTAACTGATAACTTAAAACGTTGTCTCATATATATTTTTATTTTTATTCAACGTCTCCTTTTGGTCAGGAAACGAAAAGGTATAGAGGTTGAGGAGAGGAGAGCTTGGAACACAATTTTTGACTTCGTAACTGTGTTTGAACTAGTAAGGAGGTAAAAGACATGACTACTTTCACAAAATGAACGCTAATCAAAGTTGCTACAAGTTTTATTCGATAAAGTTTTTCGATATCTTGTATAGTTTTGGAGATATCTGCTCTTGAAAGTCTGTAATTTTGGAAAACAACAATTACCTTTTTCGTCTTTGACGGCTATTCTTCATCAACTTCAAGCACCAAAGTAGCATCAAAGGTGCTATCGACTCAGCAAGTCCGTTGACATACATTTCACCGAAGACACCGAGATAAACGTCAAACCAACGTCAAACAAGAAGTGGTTTTGTTTGACGTTTGTCTTTGTGCCTTTACAAATAGGTCGATAAGACCTGAAATTGGCATTTCTTACAAAACGATATATTAATTGTACTTATATGACTAATACAAAAGGAAATGCAAGGGATATAAACGGGATGCAAAGTTTTGCAAACTGGAAACACGGAGCACGTATTAGACGGTTTCTCTCGCTTCCAGGGGTTAAAGACCGGTGCTATTTTTCTCGACGTGGCGAAAGCCTTCGATAAGGTCTGGCATAATGGGCTTGTATACAAGTTATACCTGCTCGGTACACCGGACAGACTCGTACTCACCATACGAGATTATCTCACGGATCGAAGCTTTCGCTACCGACTAAAGGGAACGTACTCGATCTCACACCTCATGGGCCGGAGTCCAGCAAGGCTCTGTGCTCTCTCCCACTCTTTACTCGTTGTTCACAGACATTCCCAGGTACCCTAAGGTGCAACTGGGGTTGTTTGCGGACGACACCGCGCTCTTTACAACCCATTGTAAGTTCGCTACTATCCGGCGATACCTCCAAGAGGCAATCACCGACCTAGGTCGTTGGTTTGATCTTTGGCGTATCGAAGTCAACCCGGAAAATAGCACTGCAATAGTCTTCCACCCGTCTGACTGCGTTAGTACAGAAAGGCAAGTGGCTCCGATCCAGATGTTTGACCGACCTATCCCCTGGGTCAACGAGGCCAAATATCTTGTTGTAAACCGAGGGTTACACCAAGGACAGGAAAGGGTGGACAGGAAACTGACTTTCCGTAGCCACATTCGTAGGGTAAGCAACCGTTGATCAACAAGTTTAGTAAAATATCACTTAGAAATATGCTACACTCTACAAGACTTGTGTTCGTCCAATCATGGCATATGCAAGTGTAGTATTTGCTCACGTGCCTATGTCAGCGCTCAAACCGCTTCAGGTCATTCAGAATCGTTTTCTCCGTTGGGCGATTGGTGCCCCGTGGTACTGCACCACGACTTAGGGATTAGCACCATGTATGGTTTCTTTAAGCAGGCTACCAGACGTTATTTTGACAACGCCCATAGGAATCCGTTAATTAGGAAGGCTGCTGACTACATTCCCATCCCTCCCCCCTCTGTCGTTAATCGGGGTTTACTGATAAGGGGCCGCACGGTCCGGCGTCCTAGGCACACACTCACGGACCCGGACGACGAAATCACGGTGTCCATCGAAAGATGAAAGGCTGCGCTTTCGGCGTCCGACCGACCGATGTTTTTGTGGGCCTAGCTGTGTTTCTCGCTGGGCTCTTCTCAGCTAGGGTAGGTTTTAGCCTCAGAGCATAGAATACTAGAGAGAGGACAAGCCGCTGGCGGCCGTGTCGCAGCTGTATGCTCAATGGGCATACACTGCCATACTGTACACGCGTGCTGATCGCAGAGAATATTACGTTTTTTCCCAAAACGACTGATATGATGCGCGTTTATTGTCAAATAAGCGTGTAGGTATACAAGAGTGTGTGTTTTAGATGTGTGCGTGCTTTGTCTTGTCAATTACTTGGGCGTTGTGTGGGTTAATGTACTTGCGACAGGCTCACTCTATACAAATCTCCTTATATTCATACATCTGTAGTTTTAGCGAACCAGCAATCCCAGTAGTTCATCACCACTCACACCTCAGATTTGGTTGATATACCTTTCAACCAATCTCACTGGAACGCAAACTCTTAGATTATTCAGTGTTTACCCATTCCCGTATGGTCGTGCTGGAGGTTCCTCTTGTATTTTCCCCAAGCTACCCTTCAACCACGCAATTGGACCGCTATATAGGGTTCGTCCTATCATAGCAACAGTCAGGTTCCAAAAAAAATTATCAACTTTATTTTTTACAAAGGGTTCTCTTTTCTAAAACGAGTTTTTGAGAGAATCACAAAAAACCAAAAAATGGGACCTATTTGCCATTTTCGGTGGAAGTTTGCATGGTAATGTACATCATATATTTTATTTAGATTTATCATTCTCTTATTTTAGAAGTTACAGGGGGGGGGGGGACACACATTTTACCACTTTGGAAGTGTCTCTCGCGCAAACTATTCAGTTTAGATAAAAATGATATTAAAAACCTCAATATGATTTTTGAAGACCTATCCATAGATTTGAGACACGGGTTTGATGAAAAAATTTTTTTTGAGTTTCAGTTCTGAGGTCCCCAACCCCTAAAACTTAATGTTTTTTTTTCGATTTTTGTGTAAAAATCTTAATGCGGTTCACAGAATACATCTACTCACCAAGTTTCAACAGTATAGCTCTTATAGCTGCGGAAAAAAGTGGCTGTGACATACGGACGGACAGACTGACAGATATGACGAATCTATAAGGGTTCCGTTTTTTGCCATTTGGCTACGGAACCCTAAAAATTGTGTTCCAAGCATTTCCCTCTATACCTCTTTTTGAGCATTCATTTCCTTACCTACTTGTGCTCGTTTGTATAATTGAAGTAATAATATATATTTCTACTGTTTTTTTTTTATCAAAAACCAAATAATTTGCACGCCTGCATGCAGAATTTGCACGCCAGGATACATCGAACTGAAATCATTGTACGCGTATTCAGCAAATAAACGATTTATTTTTTAAGAACATTGTGCCTAGTACCACCAGGCAAAGAGGAGGTGAGTTTTTGTGACGCGTAGTGTGTGTGTAAGTTCGGAACAAATCAAACTACGTGTTTTGTGCTGCCGCTTTGAAGCTTCGATTCGGCAAAAGGGAAGTATTTATGTAACAAAGAACAAAGCAGCCTAAGAAAGTAACTGCAAAAGCTATAAAGAAAATAATGAAAACCCAGTCTTCGAAGCCAAGAAATAGAGATAGGCTTGTACATATTTTTAATTTCTTTAAAAAATATTGAAGCTTTCGGAATTTCAAAAAATATAAGTTAACTCAGCATACATTTTGGTATTTCTCAAACAATCGTTGTTCAATGAATTCTATTGGCTTCACGTCCTACAAAGAAATGTATTACCTCCTATTGTAATATCGGTGGAGAAAACTGCGCACCTACATATGTGCCTAAGCGAAGGAATACTTATTGTAGGACGCAAGGTCCCCTGGGATAAACAAAATAAAATATACAATACTACGAATTCAAGTACTTCACGGTAAGTAGTTATATAAAATCAAAAGAGCCGACCAACTGCGAGTCGAGCCTCACTTTACTTAAGGATCTCAGGGCACTCACGTCTTTTTGTTTAAGACGGGTGTTTTTGACGATAACTCCAAACCTTATTAATTTCATTCTGAAAAAGAGGTAGTAATCAAAAATTTATAACTTGAAATTTTTAAACCAGCTAAACATAAATAACCTTAGTTTTCGTACCTATAAAAAGCCATGTTAAAAGAGTCGTTTCAGTTTTTTTCGGGAAAGGTACTTGGCATAAATCTGAGTTGCGCTTTACTGCATAGCACGTTCCAGTCGTAACCGTCACGGTCACGAAGCGTATTGAAAAGTTCCACCTGAGTTTATTTGAGTTATTCGATTACGACGTCGGAAGTCCGCGGAGGTGGCATTAATCTGCCATGCTTGTCGAAAACGTCTAAACTACCTTTGGTTCTCTACTACATAGGCTATTTCTATCGCAGTGTGACTGCAAAGGATTTTATTTGGACAGCAACGGCAGCTGGCGCCGAAGTGGTTAAATTTAACCTTTTGTTACTTCTTCGAACTAAGATCTACGAGTAGGGGAGTTCGGTACATTATAGGTATTTGGTAGGTGTTACATCTGTTAATTTAATGCTGATTATGTGAGCATTATAAGTCTTCGAGAGATTAATTTTCCGAAACCGTACGAGTAGCTTCGCTGCTTTTGCATTTTCAAAGTGGACCGATTAAATATTTCAATTAATATTGATGCCTAATTAAAATTGCCATATCTTCGCAGATAGTGGAACTAGTGCATTTGCAATCCAAGTAGTAGTTGTTAAGACGTTTATCAATTAATACTGCATTATTCGGGGCATCACGGTTTGTTCCTAACGCGCGCAATATCAAAGCCTGGTGTATGAATATTAACACAAACACGTCATACTAGGAGCAACACTGAATATTTGATAGTCCTTATAATTAACTCCTCCAGCTAATTAATGCTACACGACGTGCTTATTAACAAACGCTTCCGCTGCGATGTTTACTTACATAAACATAATGGACATGTCTGAACATGTCTTTCGAGGACACAACCGTGATTAATATCAAGGTAATTAACAGGATAATTGGGAGAAAATAACGTGAGCTAATAGGGGTGTAGTCACCAAATAAAATAACCAATAATAATGAATTTTCTCGAAATTGGATTAATAGTACATTGTTTAACAAGGGGCGTGTGAGGAATATTGCAAACGAGAGTCTATCAGAAGCCCGACGCCGTGAGGCGGAGGGCTTTTGATGACTCGAGTTTGCAATATTCATACGCCCGTGTTATACACAATGTTTTTCATCACATTTGCGAGGAAATAAATGACTACAAAAGACAGAAAAATCTATGTTTTATACAAGCGCACCAATCAAATGTTGACGAAATTGACAACTACACTTCCAGATCAGTGCGTAGCTTCAATATTTCAACCAATCACAGAGCATGGAGCATGTGGTTGGCCTGTTCGATTTTATTTTCAAACCAATCACAGAGCAGAATTCTTGTCGTACGCGGCCGTCCAGATTTGCTTAACCAATCAGATCACACACAAGCTCATTACTCCCTTGGGACCATTATTTCACGCGGGAACAATTTAGGCCATTGTCCTTCTGTATACAGGCATGGAATAACACCATTTATGAGCAAGTGTGATGAAAAACTATTGTCAAATGGAGGAAGAAAGCAGAGGATTAAATAATCACAAAGTTATAAGTGTTCAAAGTTTTGAGAGAGGGTATGTTCTGTCCCTTTACCGCAAAACGCACCTTCATATGAAACGAATGTCATTTAGGTACTATGACGCTCCAGGATCGTGACGTCACGATCCGCGAGCGTTTTCACCCTCTTACAAGCAATATTAAAACGGTTGTGGCTTCGTATTTTTTTGAGATATGTGAATGGGATTTTCATTACTAGACATATTTTTTGCGGGCTTTCTTTTGGAGTAATAATACATTTTGAGTCTACACCCCTTTTAAGGACTTTGTTGCGGTTATTCTTGTCTAGATAAGTAGGTAGGTCTCGACCGGTCAAATAGCGAAGAGTCTCAATCGATGTCCTAAGAGACTCTCGTTGGATAGCAGGGACTTCGTGGGGAGAGCCCTCTCAATGGCTTGATCGTTCAGTTTTTTTGAATTTCTGACGTAGATATATTCAAAGTGTATTTTTTAAAGTAAGTATACATCTCAGAAACTACTTGCTCAATCTACAATAACAAATGTAGGTCCTCGTAATTGTTGTAATACAATCCTTATTGAGCATTTTGTGGGACTAGATAGATTTGTCTAAGATAGTCCCTTATTATTTATTTAAGTAGTTAGGTACTTATAATTATAAACTACTGCACCGACAGCATGTGTGTAGTATGGACGCTTAATGGTATTTCAAGTAAATTTTGTGAATAACTACCGTTGTAAAGCGTTCGTAGAGTCTGGCCAGCAAGTTTTAACACATTTTTTTCAAATTCATTAATTTTACTTACTAAATTAGCTTTCATTCATTATTTAAAATAAATTCCTAATACGGGTGTAGAAAATGTATTATTACTTCAAAAGAAAGAAGATATAGCCTAATGACGAAAGTCCCATTCAAATATCTCAAAAAATTCGAAGCTGCAACAGTTTTAGAGGTAGGAGGATAGAGGGAGCAAACGCTCGCGGATCGTGACGTCACGATCCTCGAGCGACAAATCAAATGTGAATCGTTTCATATGAAGGTGCGTTTTGCGGAAAAGGGACAGAATATACCCCCTCTTAAAAACACAACACAACCACACACACACACACTTATAACTTTGTGAATATTTATCAGTTTTTATTTTAACCTCTTCCGTTGCTTTTTTTTTCTATTTGATTACATTTAAATCTTTTTTCGAGAAAATACAACATTATTGATTATTTTATTAATTTATTATCATTACAGTGATAACTTTGAGCGTGTCACATTTGGGTCAAAAAATATTTTGGCCCAAAGTCACATTAACGTTTTTTCCTTAACAGGTTAAACATCCCAATGTTTTGCAAATCCATTTATTTAATGTAAATATTATAATTGTGACAGTGGTAATTTTGAGCAGACCATCACATTTGGATTATTGTACCAAAAAATATTTTGGACCAATGTCACACTAACGCTACATCCTTAACAGGTAAACATCCCAATGTTTTACAAATCCATTTGTAGCAAGATCGTGCAGGAAAGCTTTCAGCTCATTATCATAGTAAAGACCCGAAAATCACAGTAGCTTGTTAGATGTTTGATCGATTGGACCTACCAGCATTACGAACGTTAGAAGTCAATTCTCACGCCTAAATCAACATCTTAAGCATTTTGTAAACAAATTCCGACAATACACTACCATGTGGATATTCATTTCATAATTTACCAACCGAAACCAAAAATGAATCGTGTACGTATTCTTTTTGAGTTGATATTTGTGTAAAAACCCACGTCCAATATTGAAACCTCTAGCTGGCTTCATATTGACTTTGCCTTTGTAAACACTAATAGGAAATTCAAAAGTGGGAACTAGTTAAAATGAAACAGTGAATATGTTAATTTCGTTAGTGTACCTAGTAAGCTTGACCGGGTTCCAGTGAGCAGGATTTTTACCTTTTTGCTCCTACCTGCACCATATCTTTTATGCAGTCTCAATCAGTAGAATGCAGCAGCGCTGGAACTAGTGCTTTTATGGCGCAGACTTGGTAAACAAGCGGACAGGCCGTCTGAGGGAAACTGGCACAGGAATATGAGCCAATTATTCCTATGTTTTCAACTAATATTTCGACGACCGCTTTAGCCTAGTTGGTAGTGACCCTGCCTACGAAGCAAGAGGTCCTGGGTTCGAATCCCGGTAAGGGCATTTATTTGTGTGATGAGCACGAATATTTGTTCCTGAGTCATGGATGTTTTCTATGTATTTAAGTATTTATTTCTCTATATACGTATGTTTATCTTCGTCTAGTACCCATAGTACAAGCTTTGCTTAGTTTGGGACTAGGTCGATTTGTGTAAGAATGTCCGCAAATATTTATTTATTTTATTTATTTATTTATTTAATATGGAAGACTTCTGAAAGTCTAGTTTTGAAAGCTATTTCATCAATATTCTCTTACCAGTAATTCTAGCCAAATTGTCAACTTTATTTTTGGTTATTATATCTATTATTTATAGTTATTTCCAATTTACAAAACGCTGAAACTTACATTTGTTACAAAACAAAGGCATAAACGAAATAAATATATAGCGCCAACAGCTGCACAGAACATGATACTAATCCGCATTTTATTCCCTGAAAAGAAGCTCCTCCAGCGCCATAAAAGCCTATAGAATATCCTGCGTCGAATATTTTATAGGTTTTTAAGTGACAACCTTCGATGGTAGCGTGGGTTTTAATAAAGAGAAGGTAAAGAGTATTTTACCATGTATTCATGACTTTTCAAAATATTTTTACATACTTGTATGGATTTAAGACCTTTTTGTTTGCTACTTTTACATAAATGTCACTGTGTTTAGTTTAGATCGTTTTACTGTGCACAAATAACTATATTTCTTTTTAGGTATCGACCGAACCTAGTCATTAAATTTCAAAACGTGACTTTTCATCATACCAACGTATTATTGTAACAAGAATATGAGTAAATACCGAAGATATCATCATTCGCATTGTCTCTGGAGCACGCAAGCCTACTATTGACTCAAGGTAATTTGTATGACTAAAGATAAATCTCGTCCCTCCAGTGAAACCAGGGGTAGACACTGAATACATATAAAACGATAATTACAATTGTGTGTACAGAAAACGTCTCTGCCTTCAGCATTTTGATTAAACATTAGCCATCAATGTTGGTACTAATTTGTATGGAAATCGTGGGAAAATATATAAGAGTGAAGCAACAGTATCTTTCAGTAATTTACGTATCGCGGAAAATTCTTGTCACGCTTTCTTATTTAAATTCAAATTGCTTCTGCGGTTGCTTAAATCTCAGTGTACATTAGACACGAAGGATGTTATTCCAGGTATATGTATAATAGGGCTTACTAGGACTTAATATGTACCATAGTCATTAACTCAACCACATCAGGCGGATTGAAGTTATTCGTAAACATTCAATGCAAATTACATTTCATTGTTTTCTTTTAAAGTAAATCCGATAGAAACAGATAAAATAAACAATATGCATTCATTTATCAGTAATTTAATTGCGTGAGGCCTGACTCAGTGAATTCCTGGTTTGTATACACAAAATTACATTTACCTATATATACGTATCTGCCTGACGTGCGTACAATGCGTTAAAAGGCAATCGATCAGCTGATCACTGATTTAAAAATAATGGAGTATAAAAAATACCAATGGTTCACATGAATAGCCAACATTTGAACTATTGGCTTCAAATTAAGGAACATAAAATTAGTTTCCATTTTTCAGTAACGAAGCAATTTACGATTGAAACTCAAATGCCTCGCGAATTGCAACGGACTAAAAGTTAGCTCGCTTTTATTAATAGTCGAATTTTACTCTTTTTCACCGGACAGTGGGGGCAATCATGGCGACTCGAGTATAATCATGCCCCATTTAACTGCACTTGCACTTGTCATGTTTAATCAGTGTGAGTTACTCCGTGATCCTGCAGGAATAGTGAATCATGTGTGAATAGCCGGCTGTCGCATGCGACAATTCTCTTCCAAGAACGGTATTCCAGGCATGTGATGACTTATTGTTACAGCGCATATCTCGCGCAAAAATTCTCAAGTTAATTGTCTCTTTGAGATTAACTTTTTGAAACGTAACTACTTCAAATTTAATGCGGTGGTAATGTTGGAATCATTAAATACAATTTTTAATATATTGAAATAAGCGGCGGTTTTGTTGCACTTTTTTAATGTATTTTATTTTTCTGGATTAAATCTTATTATTCTTATAACTGTAGCAAAATCGTGCAGACAAATATTTGATAACAGACCTCTTAAAATAAAAGACTCGGCTGTTCTACATATAAGTACGTAATGTTTGTTCTAAACATTGTTGACAGTTGCATAAAAATAAACATAATATGTAATTCAAATTGTGAACGAGTTTAATTTTTTTTTGACTTACCCGACAAATAAATAATGCCCTTAATGATTTTCTCTACCACTTTAAAGCACGGACTCACTGCTATAATAGGATATAAAATATCAAGTGCTAACTGACAGCTTACACGTTTAACGAACACTTGATCTTTGCCTTTTAAAGCGTCGTTTAGGCAGCTCACAACAAGTAATGCTAACAACCCGAGCAACCTCGGGTGGCTGAATACATGCCACCGGCGCAGCCGCATTCAGGTGTGAAATAATCACAAGATATATCACTTGAGGTAAAGGCTAAGGCGCTGTCAGCTGACATAACCTTTTTAGGGTTACATAGCCAAATGGCAAAAAACGGAACCCTTATAGACTCGTCATGTCTGTCTGTCTGTCTGTCCGTCCGTATGTCACAGCCACTTTTTTTCCGAAACTATAAGAGCTATACTGTTGAAACATGGTGAGTAGATGTATTCTGTAAACCGCATTAAGATTTTCACACAAAAATATAAAAAAGACAATAAATTTTGGGGTTTCCCACTATGAACTGAAACTCAAAAATTTTTTTTTCATCAAAGCCATACGTGTGGGGTATCTATGGATAGGTCTTCAAAAATGAATTGAGGTTTCTAACATCATTTTTAGGGTTCCGTAGCCAAATGGCAAAAAACGGAACCCTTATAGATTCGTCATGTCCGTCTGTCTGTCTGTCCGTCCGTATGTCACAGCCACTTTTTTCCGAAACTATAAGAGCTATACTGTTGAAACTTTGTAAGTAGATGTATTCTGTGAACCGCATTAAGATTTTCACACAAAAATCGAAAAAAAACATTAAATTTTAGGGGTCCCCATTCTCAGAACTGAAACTCAAAAAAAAAATTCTTGAGGTTTCTAACATATTTTTTTTCTAAACTGAATAGTTTGCGTCAGAGACACTTCCAAAGTGGTAAAATGTGTATCACCCCCCTGTAACTTCTAAAATAAGAGAATGATAAAACTTAAAAAAATATATGGTGTACATTACCATGTAAACTTCCACCGAAAATTGGTTAGAACGAGATCTAATAAGTAGTTTTTTTTAATACGTCATAAATCGTAAACCGCAATTTATTTCACGGAACCCTTCATGTGCGAGTCCGACTCGCACTTGGCCGCTTTTTTCCGCTTTCTATACAGCCCGCTAGGCCCAACAAAATATGAAGACAGTCGCGAAAATACAAGAACCTCGACAACCTATTTAGTGTATTCTCAAGAGGACTTCCTGGAAAACGTGATCTGCAGGTCGATCACGTAACGCATTGTACGCGTATCAGGTCTAAACGTCACTTTTTATATGGAAAAATTACAGTTAAATTGTCCTAACGCGCGTACGAAACGTTACGTGATTACCCCACTGAAATAAGTCCAGGGTGGCCTAAAGATGGTAAGGAAACATGGCGAGAAAGTATAGCTTGAACATTAATACAAATTAGGCTTCGGTACTCTAATAACGGATTTGATCCTTTAATTATGCGAACGGCATATGCGACAAAAAATATTGAATACAGCCAAAAGCGTCTGCATCAGCCGGCACCATCCCACATGACTTACATTACACTACACACGTTGCAACAATCATTCGAAAAGGATGCCATGGCCATTGATTACCCTTACTAGGCTGATCGGGTCATCAAAATAATATTTATGTAAGTATGACATGACTGCAAAAAACGCGCAGACTCGAACCGCTCGCTGCGACACCCGAATAGACTCCTCCCGGTGGAGCGACGGCTGGCGTAGTCCGAAAAGGTGACTCACGTAATGGGACCGACTATATATAATAAGTTACCGGTAGAAGTCACCTCGGCCCCCTCACTGCAATGTTTCAAAAAAAAACTAAAGGCTTGGCTTCTCAAGCACACATTGTATAGTTTTGACGAATTTTTAAACATTAAATTATAGTTAAAATAACTTTTAATTGAATTTTTATGATGGACTGAATTTATTACTTACTAACCAATTGGTTTCACTTTATCACACATATTTTTTTTTTATTTAAATTGTAATAAATTGACATGTAATATACTAATGATATTATCAATAAATGAATATGAATATATTCATGACATATTGTTATTGTAATAGGGAACTTGAAGTATTATCCAGCATTAAAACAACTGTAGCATTCAAATTTTCTTATGATTTCTTTTTCTGATGTTATATGCATTTGAAATCTGCCCGCGCCGGCACACCCCGAAAACGCTCTATATTAAACGGGCTTATGCTATGACGTCACAGCATATATTCTCGGCGCGTTTACTATGGAGTAAGTCATTAGTTTGCAATTATCTCCACAAAATTTGCATTGACGTCTATACTTGTCATACAAAATATCATTTCTAATTGAATATTCTGTGTAACTGTTATGTGTGTATTATTTTATCGAAAAAAATATATATATTTTTTTCGTCATTTTAACGTGATACTAAACTAGTACACTAGTACAGTAAACTAATACAATAGTTTTTTTTTTTCTTCTGTATGGTATTTTTACGTATATCCGCATCAATTGAGTGCAATTTATTCGAAATTGAAGTCACATGCAAGTTCCCCATTGAGGCTTATTCTACTTATATTTAAGCATTGTGAATTCTAATGTCATGTTGTAATTTAAATTTGTACGCCGAAACATAGCGCCGTGTACCTTTTACACCACCACTCTGTAACCTATGTTTGCAAATAAAACACTTACTTACTTACTTAATAAGTAGTTATTAAGGGTTAAAAGGGGAGTTTGTCAGTCAGTGGAGCACAGTACCTTAAGCTGCTGGAATGCCGCGATCCTCTCGGGATAAACAAGTAGGTAGGGGTCCCGCGGGAACACGGGAACAGTCCCGATCCGGGTCACACACTTGGGATCACCAGCTGCACAGCATTCAGGTGTTGGCACTCACAATATTGTTTGTTTTCAACAGTTTCGCACTATTTAATGAAGCGCGTCGCGGGCATGCGTGTCGCACCACTCGTAGGTCAGTACTAATGTCATATTAGGTGAGGGTAATTAAGCGGCCGTTAGGATAGCGGTAGGGATGGAATAAAATGCATGAACATCGCCCCCGCCCTAAACATAAATTAAATGTTTAGGAAAACGAGTCAAACTTAATTTATAGGTAGTCTTACAAGCTTAGTCAAGGGTCGTTTTAGTACTGTGGTGGGAGTTTGAACATCGACCACACGGATAACACCGTCTTGCCCAGGATAAAGTCTGATGATACGGCCCCGTCTTCATTCTAGGGGAGGAGCGTTATCCTCCTTCAAAAGAACTAGTTCCCCTATGGACGGCGGCTCCATAGGGGCAGTCCACTTGTTACGAGCTTGCAATGTAGCAAGGTATTCGGAATGCCATCGAGACCAGAAATGTTGAGTTATCTGTTGTAATACTTGAAAACGAGTTAATCGATGCATTTTGACGTCTTTAAATGGATATTCAGGTACGGCTGTTAATGGTTGACCTATTAAGAAATGTCCAGGTGTAAGGGTTTTAAAGTCATTTGGGTCTTTAGAAATAGGGCAAAGAGGTCGGGAGTTCAGAACCGCTTCGATTTTAGTCATCACAGTAGTGAGTTCTTCAAATGTAAGAGGGGTATCGCCAATAACACGCTTCAAGTGAGTTTTCGCAGATTTCACGGCAGCCTCAAACAAACCACCCCAGTGAGGGCACGATGGAGGGCTAAATAACCAATTAACATGGCGTTTTGAAAGTTCATGACCTATTTCTACCTGGTTCTCAGACAGGAATTTTTGCAAATCTTTAAGGTGGTTATTCGCGCCAATATAATTTCTCCCATTATCAGAACGAACCAGATCTGGATAGCCACGACGGGAGACAAAACGGGTGAACGTAGCAATAAAGGCCTCGGTGGTTAAATCAGACACGATCTCCAGGTGTACGGCCTTTGTGGATAGGCAGATAAATACGCACAGGTAGGATTTAACAAGTGTTCGATTTCGATGTCTGCCAGAATGCGCGTGTTATGATAACGCCGCTTTAAAAGATCGCGCACAGTGTCATAGTTGTCGGCTTCTATGCGCAGGTGTTGTAATAGTCGACGCGGCTCATCAGTTAACGACCCCAGTAAGTACTGAAGTTTGACGATGGGAGTTAGCAGGGGTTGTCGCGAAGTATCGCGAGCCATATTGTAAATGAGGGTGTTTCATCATAGATGGCGCTAGTAGTCACGAAATAGCTCGCATTACGCATCGGAAGGCACTGATGGTATTGGAGAGGGGGTAGACGCGCGGACGGCCCGGTGAACGGAGGTTGTGTGCGGACAAATCTATGGTGAGTGCTCAGATGTTTTGTATAACTGCCTTTCTCAGTGTTGTTACGGGGATACAATTGCGTGGCGGGTATCCATGTGAGTTAGCCTCGCGGAGCGGGGAAGCCTTGGCTGAATGGATTGATCATGGTATCCTTAATGTGAGGAAAGGGGTCGCTAGAAGGGGAGGAGGAGGCGACTGTTAACTGTTCAGCTTCGTGAGAGCTAGACAATGCGATGGTATGCGAAGGTAACATGGATACTCAGACCACGCTTCTTGAATACACTGTGTCGAGGTTAATTGGGATCCGTACTCAGACGATATCGTCGGTTCACCGAATATCCAGGCCATCCCACGAGGCTATGGATATCTGTATGTGCATTTACTATAGACAAGTAGACGCCAGCCCGTCTATCAGTAGGTAGGTGGTGAACTTGACGACAGGGGTTGCGAGTCGACCACACTATCAAACTGGTCCAAAAAACTAATCCACGACTCTGGACGGCCATCAAATTTAGGTATAGGTAGGTCGGGCAGTCGGCTCTGCATCGGTTCCAACATGGTGGGTCTGGCCGGCATCGCCTGCCGCAAGGGGGTACTACTGGCGCCAGGTTCGCCGCCGTCAGGTTTGGGGAAAACCTCGTTATATTTAATTTTGAGATCATCTACCATATCTCTAACTGATCGGGTTTGCCTACGGATGTATTCGTATTCGGGTTTGTCTATATTTTGGTCTAAGCTACCAAACAATTCCGAACATGCATGGGTAAACCGCTCATAATGCACATCTAACTCACTTAACCGCACGCGCAGTCTAGGAACCGTAAAGGATTCTAACCCCGTATGGGTATCTTTAACCCAGTCGCTTACAAATCGAACAGTCCCCATATGACTTTTAAACTCTGCTGAATCGGTATACAGATGTTGGGCCATATGGTTACCATCATCCTCGGTCATTTTGAATGTCACTACAATATGTAGGATCAAGTTTAAGGTGTAAATAGTTTAAACGTAATTATTAAAGAAAAACTACGTAATTTACTTCGCAGTCACAGATGTTTACACAACAGATAACTCAATAAGTATCTTAACTGGCCCAAGGAATTTCGCTAATTATGGTCTGCAAGTGAGGCGGCCGTCGTAAGCTGTGTAACAATAGGCTCGGCTCGAGTAGGTAGTTTGCTAAGCGGCGCGCGGCGCATTCAATGTTCTCGTAAACAAGTGACGTCACAGGTGGTTTGATTTACTATTTTAAGTACAAAATTCTTAAGATGCAATATTATCAAACTCGAATCACAGTATGTACATTATCAATATATCCCAGTACAAGATAAGGGTGTTAGAAAGTAATTTAACTTAGTTGGGAAGATGAGATTACGTAACAGCACCGCTATTTTTAACAAGAGGGGATGAAACCACGCATTTTGCTACCAATATTAAGGGTTAAAAGGGGAGTTTGTCAGTCAGTGGAGCACAGTACCTTAAGCTGCTGGAATGCCGCGATCCTCTCGGGATAAACAAGTAGGTAGGGGTCCCGCGGGCACACGGGAACAGTCCCGATCCGGGTCACACACTTGGGATCACCAGCTGCACAGCATTCAGGTGTTGGCACTCACAATATTGTTTGTTTTCAACAGTTTCGCACTATTTAATGAAGCGCGTCGCGGGCATGCGTGTCGCACCACTCGTAGGTCAGTACTAATGTCATATTAGGTGAGGGTAATTAAGCGGCCGTTAGGATAGCGGTAGGGATGGAATAAAATGCATGAACAGTAGTTATAATATGCGTTATAAATAACAAAAATCAATACTTTCGCCAGCTAGTTTAATACTGTACCTGTCTTAAATATCCTCCACATAAACGTTGTCATGCCGGCTGAATACTGTATGTGACGCCCACTGCTTATTGTATGGAAATGCTGTATGTCCCGCCGTGCTGTAACTCGATCGTTCCTACATGGTCTGGGACGGGCCATGTTGGATGGCGTGTCTTTAAATACGCGTGAAGGGGTATTAACGCTTTATGTCATTTAAAGTGACATAAAACATGGTTTTATTTAAATAGAAAAGTGACATAGGTACATTATTTAAATACTCGTGATGTGTCTAACACGTACCTATTGTGTTATTTCGTTGAGAACGGTAAAGGGGCGAGTTACTGAGGAGTCGTGTCTCATCACTAGTACGTGCTTAATGGTTGTCGGTAACTAAACGTGTTAAAAAAGTTGTACCTATCTGATATTCAATGGTTTTGTCGAAGTTCCAGCAGTTAAGCAAGTAACAGAGCAATCTCAAAGAATAAATTACAAATATAAAATAAAATTAATACTTGAGGACAATCTTAGGGTGGTATTCCGCTCGTCCAAGATCTTTGTTCAATGTGCATTGCGTCTAACTCACTCTTCAAGCAAAATGTGCTTCAAGCAAGACGCAAAGACATTTGATCAAAGATCTTGGACAAAAGCAATGCTTAAAGTACAAACTATGCGGGGTTTGGGACTAGGCGTCAAAATATGTAGGTACGTACAGTACATAGATAAATAAATACTTATACGTATACATAGAAAAAATCCACGACTCAGGAAGAAATATTCATGCCCATCCCACAAATAAATGCCTTTACCAGAATTCGAACCCAAGACCTCCAGCTTCGTAGGCCAGGGTCACCACCACCTAGGCTATAGAGTGGTCCTCAAGATGAAACTATAATAATAAACAATATGTTTCAGTTTCCGATTAGCTATAGTTATAGTTAGTATAGTTCGAATCCCGGTCAGGGCATTTATTTGTGTGTTCATCACGAATATTTGTTCCTGAGTTATGGATGTTATATATGTATATAAGTATTAAGTATCTATATGTATTTATCTATTATATATATCATCGCCTAGTACCCACAAGACAAGCCTTATTGAGCTTACCGTGGGCCTAGGTTGATTTGTGTAAGATTGTCCCGTAATATTTATTTATTTATTTAATATTTATTTATAGTTTCAGTGGTTTTTAGAACCCATGATTCACTATCACGCATAACACCATAAGGCGAAATTATTCCTTTCTTCTGCCAAGTAAAGGCATATTGTAAACCGCCATCGACAAACCAGATCAGCACTCAAGACAGTGGCAAAAACCACACCAACATAGTTTAGAATACTTGCGAAGTTTAGGAGTATTCGCTCCACGGCTCTCGCCACCAAGTAAGGTAAAGTATGAAATAGAACTCTTCCAGTTTTGGAATACTTCGGTGCTTATACAAGATACATGGTTAATCTCTCCGCTGTTGGCTCGCGGTAAGTAAAGTGATAATGTTAAAGTTTTGAACACAAACTCGGTAGTTTTTGAGTTACGGTAGTTTTTCTTTTAGAAATGTTCTATACCTTAACCACACCGGTAGTAAAATATGCTCTAATGATAACAAGTGAAGGTTGTTAAACATGAGCAGTCGATAAAAACTTCCACAGTTTTCTGAGTAATAAAACTAGCGACTACTTTTAAAACTATTTCATCTTAACCATAAAGGAAGACGATATTATTCAAAAACGTTGGACCTGGTTCGAGATTTAAAAATCCAGGCATGGTATAGGCAAAATATAACAACTGACATCGAAAAGCGTTATCCCACGGACATAATATATGTCATTATTATACCTAACTAGAGTCACAGCCTTGTACAATTTGGTTAAAATTGGTTTCATTTTGTCCGTTATTTTTACAGATTTTGAGTAAGAGAAAGACAACCGTTTGAGCTTCACGAGATAGTTACGATAGCATTGTTATGTTTAATTGTGAAAACGAAATAAAATAAGTCCTTAAAGATTATATTATTGGTGTGCAATCTTTAAGCACAATATGGTTAGCAAGATTTTATCCGCCCCGACACAGAGATCGCGACCACGCTGTAGTTCTCCTAGTAAGTAATTAATAAAAAAAACCGGCTAAGTGCGAGTCGGACTCGCGCACGGAGGGTTCCGTATCAATAAAAATATACATTTTATTTTGTTTTTAGTATTTGTTGTTATAGCGGCAACAGAAATACATAATCTGTGAAAATTTCAACTCTCTAGCTATCACGGTTCTTGAGATACAGCCTGGTGACAGACAGACGGACGGACGGACGGATGAACAGCGAAGTCTTAGTAATATTTTGGGATATTCAATTCAATTCAATTCAATTCAATTATTTATTGATAACATAGGTTACACGTCATTTGGCAGTTCAAAATTTACAAATCATATTAAGATACATTCATTCATTAAGTTATTAATACAATAATGTCATTAAGTACATACAGTTCATACATTTTATTTATTTAAGAATATTATCATAGGTAGGTTAGTATAAATCGATAACGCTTGAAATGAGTTTCCAAATCAATCATATTGTTGCGAATGGCTGGCTGGCCATTGTTTGACATTATCGTAGCAAAATAACATCCCCTAATTATTTCGGTAAACTAATAGTTATTCCAAATAAACAATCTACACGGCCTGAGGTTGTGGACGCATTATCAGATTAAGCGATTAAGGTTAGTCATACACTGATGTTTTATTTTAGAAAAATATTACTTTGGAATTGTTTTCGGATCTATCATGCACACTCTTTACTTTACGTGCCTCTAATCAAGCGCGCGGAGCATGAAAGTATTTCAATGATTTTAAACTAGATCCCCAACTATCCCCAGCCCAGCGTGAACCAAAAACTAGTAATCTATCCACGGCGGAATTACCTATTTGCTGGTCTAAATAATATTTTGTTACTACTTACCTTTCACTTTACATGCTGCATATATATTACTATTCATACAGGTTTTAGCTAACGAATTGTAGATTAAATTAGGAGCTTTGTCTGCCAACTATCCGCAATGTGGTTTGGCAGATTTGTATTTTAGCTATAAGCCTTTAAAAAAAGACAATAAATATTTATCATTTATATATTTTTTAATTAATTTTGTCCTGTCTGCCTACCCTCAGGCAGCAAGGGTGCGTTTTTAAAAAAAAGTGTACAAAGTTTTTTTTTTTCAGAATTCGTTTTTTGTTGGTTTTTCTTACGCAGAAATCTCAGAATCTTTGACACTATTGATCCTCATACAAGAAAGAAAGTGTCTTAAATATTCCATTCCAGATCTTTATATTTCTGTATGCAGTCTTTTTTTATTTATATGGTCGTGACGCACTGGAAGAAAAGACATAATACATAGTAAAATCTGGGACACTTTTTTCTGGTATGAGGATCTATAGTATCTACGATTATGAGTTATGAGTAAGAAAAACAAAAAAAAACTAATTCTGAAAAAAATAAAGTTTTGGACACTTTTCTTGAAAAACGCCTGACTTAGGAAGCATGTAAAAACGCTGTGTAAAATTCTGTTTCAGCCCGAACTTCGAATGCAACTATCTCCTGCACATCACCCGCTACCGCTTATGAGTTACCTGCTACCGCTTGTACGTTAACCGCTACAGCGTACTAGCGTTTGAAATTTCGGAAAAAATCAATTATTTTTTTCGGGAATTTATAAAATTTTCGTTTTTTTCCGTTTTTTTCGGATTTTTAAAGAAAAAATACCAATAAGCGTAATGACACAACTGTGACAACTGAACTGAACTGACACCGATGTCAATGTCAAAGTAAGTCTATAATCATTCACCTATGTATCCACCAGTATTAAGAAAAATAAACCGATTGAAACCTGTTTAAATCGTTTTTATAAGTTTTTTTCGGAAAAATTTAAGCGGAAAATTTCAAGGTTTTTTTCCGTAAAAATCCGAAAAAAACGAGCCGTTTGGAGAGAAACGGGTTTTTTTCCGGAAATTTTCAACGCTACAGCGTACACGTTATCCGCTCCCGCGGATGGACGCCCCAGAGCTATAACCACGAACTTCGAATCTCGAGCTTCGTATATCTCCGTCTCTATCGCACTTATGGTTTATGGTACTCGAGCGACAGCGACGGAGATATACGAAGTTCGAGATTCGAAGTTCGTGGTAGCGCCGCAGGTCGCATCAGTCATACGACGTCAACCTCGCACGTCATCTGTCAAAACTCGAGCTCGGCTTTAATGGATTATCGAACGCCCGTTTTCAATCAACACGCGAAGCAATTTTTTGCGGTCAAGCGTGTCACGTGGCTTTAGTTTCGTGATTTGTTACTTTCAGACAGGTGGGCGTGTGTTATGACCAATTAATGTCAAAAAACACTTTAGGTAAATAGGGTGGACATTCTTTACGGACTTTTAATTGCTTTGTAGGCCGTTACTTTGCTGTATGTGTAGTAGAAGTAAGTACCTAGTCATTAGCTGTAATTTTGCTAATGGATAAAAAATATTTCTAAAGCCTTTAGGGGCGTATAAGTTACAATTGGTTTTGTAGGTATCAACAAATTGATTTAGATAATAGCAAAACGATTATATATTCTGAAGACTTCATCAGAAGGGAGGCGTGATAGTAAATAATGGTTTGGCCACCTCATGATCTAAAGACCAGTTTCCCAGATATGTCTGGGGTATACCATAGACAATTTTTATATGCAGTCAACCGCAGTGAAAGTACCAATAAAGAAACGCAAGATAACTAAACAATAGCCGTTTGGCTCTGACGAGATGACAGGTACATACGTCTAAGTCATCTTTATTTCTGAGCCTGTATACCACTTTTATTTAAATTGACATTGTCTGATATAACCATCCTACTTACAGGAAAACGAAGCGTCGGTCGTCCACCAGCTGTTGTTTTTTTAAATTATTAACCAATATATTTAGAGTAGTACATTTTGGTATACATTTTTAACACCAGCGGAGCTCGATGGGTTGACGACGTAAATGAGGCCGCGGGTCATTTTTGGATGAGACTAGCACGGGACCGGGATAAGTGGCGTACTCGAAGTGAGGCGTATGCTCAGCAGTAAACGTGAGTTCATCATATTTTTTTTATTGTTTTTTTTTTTTTACTTTAGCATATTTACATATTTTTCAAATGTTATGCTAACTAAAAAAAAAAACAAAAGAGCTAGGTTCTTGTCGGTGGAGTAACCGCAACAGATTTTAGTCCTCAACCAGCCTCTTCACGTTTTCGTACGATTCGACAGCGACTTTGTCTTGTACATGGCTGGCGTAATTATGTCTGGGCCTTCCTCTGCCTCTCTTTCCTTCGATTAAATGCTGATAATGATGATGATGATGATAGCGCAGTGGAAAAAATCTGTATTAAGTATATATTTATGCACACGTAGACGGATTCTCCCCATTTGTGTTTATGACAAAACCACTTTTATAACTCCATGTCGCGAAAAGCTTTTAAAGTAGGCGCTTCGCTCCCTACACATGTAGTGTGCAAATACTTGAATAATAAACACACTAAATTGTGCAAACACGCCGACGGAACCCTCCGACGGGATATCTTGTACCTACTCCAAAAATTGTTTCTTGTCTTAACAAAAGTATGGTGTGTTTTGTGCGAGGGAGTGTTTTTTGAAGGTTCCTAGGGGTTTTATGTGAACAGCAAAATACTGCCGTGAAAAACGTGTACCATTTTAACTAACTGCGCGGATAAAAGAGGGTACCTAATGTAAATTGGTTTTGAAACAATATTACAGTGAAAAAGATCTGCATGAAAATAAACTAATTGTGAAGGTGTCAACCAACCAACGATGTTATTAATAAAAAAATACTTTACATTACCTATAATGAAAAAAAATATAATAATAATAATAATGAGCCGGCAAGGGGTAGATATAGACTATTATATGTTTAACTGTTTATACTAAGTAGGTGTACCGATGTCAATAAAATTCAAACAGGACAAATATTCATCGACATACCTATATTTAAAAAACCGGCCAAGTGCGAGTCGGACTCGCGCACGAAGGGTTCCGTACCATTATCTATAAAAAACTATTTTATTCTGTGTTTTAGTATCTGTTGTTATAGCGGCAACAGAAATACATCATCTGTGAAAATTTCAGCTGGTATCTCGTTATCAGTGAGATACAGCCTGGTGACAGACAGACGGACGGACGGACGGACAGGGAGTCTTAGTAATAGAGTCCCGTTTTACTCCTTGAGTACGGAACCCTAAAAAAATACTTCCTATATAATTATGCTTAGCGCTTCAAAAAACTTAACGTACGACTAAAAAAAACCCCAAGCTATGCTTTGAATAAACAAAATACCCCAAACCCCGTGTAGAACATCAAATAGTTTCACATTAACATCCCTTCGTTTTGTTTACTTCCATGACGAGACGTGCCCTAATAAATTTTAATATGCTCTTTTTATCTACTGGCTGGAGGTAAACAGAAGACGGTGTCTGGCGCGTATAAACTTATAAAGTAGCTTCATCGATGATATTTTTATGAGCATTCTAAACAAGTTATGATTATAATGTGATGGCTTCTTTGTTATCGAAACAGAATTGTATGCTGACTCACACTAAGTTTTATAGTGATAAGTCCACGAGACTTAAGATCTCATTGTCAGCTGATAAGAGTACCTAAAGCAGGTCACCCCGTCCTTGCAAGAAGGGGCCAAATCGAGGCATATCCTCAACAGTTTCCTCCTCCAAAATATAACATATTTTATCCATGCTTCATATACAGAATACTGAAAAGAATGTCTTGTTTATTTAGCATCAATGAAACATTATGTATTTGTAAACAATCTTCACCCTAGACAGTCTACTAATGTAGATCAGCCACCAGATTTGTCTTCGTTTAATTGCCACGACTCCATATAAAATGTTCATAAATAGTTGCGGTAGTTATACCCATCGCAGATATAAAATTTGAGAATGGCGGAGATTTGGTTGAGATTATTTAACATGGCCGAATTTTTATAAAACTCTCATTGAAATTAGAATCTTCTACATTGGACGGTAGAGTTGCTATTTGAATGGTCTACTTTGATGCAATTCGGCCAAATCAAATAATCACAAGTATACATAGGTACATTTAGGTACATACTCATTTTCTGCCGGGAAAGCATAGACTAATAGAAACAAACTTAGCGTTATCGAAATATTAGTACTCTACCATCGGGTTTGTATGGATCTTCAAGTAAAATACTATTAATAAATCCACGGTTAAACTTACGTCTTAAATGTCACGACAGGCGACATGTTTCGGATCCTTCGGGAGTTCTTCTTCAGGATAAGTGTTTTTGCGGCAATGTCGCGACATTTAAGACGTACCTGAGTTTAACCTGCGAGCCTGTTTTTTATGTTTGTAACTGATTCGACAAAAAAATTCTTATTATCGAACCTGCAGATCGATCACGTAAAGCAATGTACGAACGTCGGGTAGGTCTAAATGTCACTTTTTATATGGAAAATTAACAGTTAAATTGTACCGACGCGCATTCGGAACGTTACGTGATTACCCTAAGTACTATTTTAGAGATGTCTCACGAAAGTTTAAATTCGTTCTTGAAGTAGTCCAATTTTTTTTATTGGCTTAACATGGAACCTCCAAGTAAACCCTAAGCAAAATATGACAGACATAATAAATTAGAAGTAAAACGTAATAAAGAATATTCAATAACTTTCCGGACCCCCGTAATCCTGAGATGAAAACGCCGAGAGTAGGTCGGAGTCCATTTTTAATAATCGTTTATTATACTTATTATTGTTAATTAGCTGCGAGCTTCCTTCCTAGCCGCGCTAAGTAAAATATACGTAGGGTTTTCTGCGTAATTTAATCTAAACATCGTGTAAATTCTCATTAAGGAAAAAAAACTCTTTTTTACATAATTTAATCCAATTTTGTGAGTGAACCATTTAAAGGCTTAGACCGTCATATATTCGGCATTTTACTGAGTCGATGCGGCCATTTACCGTGCTGGACTTAAAGTGCCGTAAATATACAACAACAAACGTCTTATTGGTAGCGTTTAGGGCCAATTCTGACCAATAAAGCCTGGGCGCGTGGGTGCGGTGCACCGACCAGCGACATCTGACCCCTGACTCACGCGCACCGCCACCCTTATTAATGTAAAAACCTAAAAGCTGCAAGGAGACGAAGGTCACGTTTAGCTGGTCAATATATTATCAGACGCAATTGCGCCGCGAATCCAGGAAGGTGCGTGGGAGTAATTCTTTTATTAAAATAATTCTAATTCTGGAACAAGTATTGTGTTCATGTAAATTCTCAAAATTATGTGACAATCGCAGTACAGATGTGACATTTCATGTTCTCAAGTGAGCCCAAATTGCATTTTATCTTTCTTGGATATGGAATGGTTGATAAGAGTCGTGTTGAGTTTCCGTTGCAATATTTTCGCATAAGTAATGTGCAAAAACTGGTTTAACAGCTCATAGATACTGCTTTACATAATATGGGCATATTTAACACGTTCCTAGCCGACTCTAGCATCTCATTTTAAAGCCATTCTACACATTATTTAGTGTTTATCGCACGTTAGAAATTATACAATCATGTTTCATTTGCATTTACATATATCACCATAATACAAATTGATTCAAAAATATTTATAAATGCATTATAATTATATGCATGTATTCACTTCCAAATACTTCATTTTAATCAACTTCACTTCAACTCAAGGGAAAGGTTCTCATTCCCCAGGCTGCCTAACACAGGCAGTAACAGACCGACTACGTATTCGAAATGCGTTAAGACCATTCGGCCATATCTTTTGGGATCTGCCCAGGAATCGAAGCCTTTTTGGGGACATTCTACAATTTGTATATTAATGTCGCTTACATACTTGACTTAAGATCCTATGTCCCCTAGATGGAGCAGAGGGCATCAACAGTGACTCTCCATGCAGATCGGTCTAGAGCTTCTCGCTTCATTTCACTCCAGGACTTCCCGATTTTCTTCGCCTCGTCTACCACAGTATTACGCCGCCAGGTTTGCTTGGGACGACCACGCTTTCGCTTACATACGCTATTCTTTTAATATTGAAAATGTGTGATCCTACAAATAAAATGAAATACCTGCAAAAGAAAAGTCATACAATCGAATTCTCATCAGATTAACCCTGCATTCGAACTAAACGAGTTGATTTACAGCTCTATCGCAGAAAACAATCAAGTCTATTCAGTAGGAGTCACTAATTACGTGCGTGCACGCAGGCAGTCTTTGTGCGCGGTTTTTTCCCAGGACTGAATAAAATAAAAACAATCGCCACAATAAAATCAATCAATTATAAACTCAAGTTGAAACAAGTGAGGGTTCAAATTGGAATGCTTTTGTTTATCGAATGTGTCAATTCGGTTTTGAAGACGGGGGTTAATTTTCGCTCAAATGTCGATGTGTCAGCGCTGATGGCGCGTGACGTGCGCTTGAGCTTTTGATGTCGCCGCGGAGAAGCGAATATCTTTTGTTTCTTCGTTTCTGAGTCGCTGTGAATTTGCAAATTGGCTACCCTACTCCTTATTAACAGGAGCCTTATTATAGTAAACAATTGTTTATCAATTTAAAATTGAATTATCAGGAATTATAAAAATTAGAATAGATTAGCATTACTGGCGTTGACAGGTAAACACATTAAAATGCTAATTAGCATTAGATTAATATTTACCATGTGTATCAACTTGAAAAATAAAATAAGGTTTACTTAAGCAAAATTAAATCAGTCAGGCTAATGCAATAGAATAGATTGTTCAATTCAATTCAATTTATTTCCCTCGCATAAGTATCACACGATTACTTTTATGGTTTTGTGCGGTTCCAATATATTCTAATTTCTCAAAAATATGGATCAACGGTTTTATCGCAACACTATGCATCAAGCACAATGTGACCATATTCAAAATGTGTCCGGGGTATAACTAGGTCGTCGGTTCTGGCAAAAGTTAGAGATTCCCGCTCCGAGTCGTTTCTGGTGGATATAACTGGATATATCCATGGCCATTTAACAGGGAAAATATCTAAAGCATAATACGGGCCTCTTTGCAGCAGAGGCCGCTTTAAATAAAATAATCTCAGAAACGTTACAATCTAGCAAGTTTTACTAAATAATGGTTGAATATTAAACTCGCATTTCTTTTTGCTCTGCATATATTAAACAATTTAAAGACCGTTTGACGGCCCGTCGAATAATGATTATTTTGCAGTGGGAATAAAAGTCAAATGGTGGCAAAAACCGCATTGCTACGTAAGTGCAGCACGGCATGCGGCGTGGTTACTGAGGAATGTCCGAAACGAAGCCCAGCTGTCGCCGCCGTGAAATGCTATAATTGAGGTGAAAGAAACTGAAATATTGTGTAATTATATTCGGGCGTTAGCCGCTGACAATTTAACTCGTCGCAAAAACTTATCTGGTGTAATGATTGACAGCCGCAGGGTTGTCAATTGGACTTTCGTTTAGGATGCGCCAGGCTTTTCGATTTGCCGCGGCGCGCCATCGCCACCTTGGACAAGTTACAATCGTAATCACCAGTTAAAAAGTATAGCGCAAATAAACACAGAGTGTGACTAGATTTAATCGATCACTTAATTATATCAGCCAATTTACATCTAAATTAATATTCAATGTGAAATTAAATAGGGCACTGCTTGCAGAAAATGGCAAAGTTATCCAATGCATGTGGTGTCTAAACATACTACGAGTTGGTAAAAAATGCATTGAATCTTTTTCCCATGACAACGGAAATCTTGAAGATGTTATGCTAATACCTATAAATAAATTACTAAACAAATAAAAAAAACATTACCTGCAATTGCCAGATGTGTGGTACTGAAAATTAAATTTCATACCCCTCCCTGGACCTTTTGGAAGCCCGGGAGCCCGATAAAAATAAAACAATTGATGGCCCATGATCATAATTACAGAGAATTTTAATTTAAATAATAGTTGTTGGCACACAGAAATGAAATTTTAATAAGCGAACTGTAATCTGACCCGGAACTGTGTCGACTGCTTTCATATTACATTCATATTTTTAACTGACGTACTTTTGTTAAATTCTTTAGCCCGTATTTTTACCCAGGGAATAAGACAATCTGCCAACGGCCAGAAATTGTGCAGACACTGACAGACAAAAGGGGATATTTCCTCGAAAATATATAAAAACAAAGCAAGCCGTCAGTGCTTCACAATTTTCTCAAAAACGTGTTGTGTCATTTCAAATATTGCCAAATGTATGTGGAATATTTCAGGAATCTACACATACGATAAATATTCGGCGAAGAGATACTTTAGGTACTGTAACAGAAATTAACCCCTCAATATAATGATGACTATAACAGAATTAGCATAGCTTAAGGTGGTTCAATTGCCATACAAAACGTTATTTGACATTCGCAGGCTAACGGCGTGATATTTTAAGAAACTTCAAATTAATCTAGTTAATACAAGTTTATTCTAGGAAAGGGGAAATTTGGCGCAAATGGGAAGCCAATTGATGAAAGTTTGTTACATAAGTTTCTTAAAATAACACGCCGTTAGCCTGTGAATGTCAAATAACGCTTTGTATGGCAATCGAACCACCTTAAACTCATGAGTCATGAATGACATTAAAACGCGTACCGAGATGACCAATTTCTTAAGTAAATACTAAGCCAAGCCTTGACAAAAATAAAATGTGCCGAAAAATGTTCTGGATGCCAAGTTCTCTCTTCGTGTTATACTCGTCCTATTCCGTGACAGCATCTGTCAATCAACAATTTGGCACCATCACAAAGTGGAAAACAACAAACATTTAAAGACGTAACAGTAAGATGCTTGATTAATTGTTGTCTTAAATATAAAAAGCGGTGCTTTTTGGAGGTGATAGGCGTTAACGCGACACGGCTCGTGCGTCTACTACAGCAGCGATTGCTTAAAAGGTCTTATAACCGTTTCTGAATCAAAGAAGTACGCCCTTTCTTAATATCTCGTCTATTCACGGGTCCCGTCCTGCCGCCCACCGGCCATAGTACACGGCTACAACCGTCTATTTGAGTAATAAAATTCTTAAATCTGATAATAAAATGCTAACGTTATTGACAGTGAGTGTAACGTTTGATACTGCACAGGACATGCAAGAATGGGAGAGTAAAAATCACTTAGAATTGTTTCGTACACTTAGCTTCTTATAAGTATACCTACTGAGACATATTATATTAAACCATGTTCTTTTTAAATAACGTCACTTAAAAGGAGCTGGAATTTAAGTAATCAGGTAAATTGTTCAAAGATTCAACAATAACCTAGGTAATAACTGATTTTCGAAAACTTATGTTGCAGAGCATGTAGATATTTTGATTAAAACGCCATTTTAATATGGGAAATTTGGTAGATAAAATAAAACCTGATTCCACGAAAACTAATAAATTCAGGCATGCACTGAAAGTTTAAATTACGAATACAGAAAATAATATTCAAACACCAACAACGGTAGTTGAAGAATCTACGAGCAGAAATATAAAAGGTATAGGTACCACTTAAGGTGCGATATGACTAGAGCGATTTAATGATTTTTGGTTTCGGGAATTCAATTAGCTAAAGTACTAAATGGTTACACGACTACATAAAGATGGTTCGATAAAAAAATACGAAAATTCTACAAATCGACCTGAACTATTCTGCCAGATACCTACTAAAATTCATATCTGTTTGCATCAAATACCTAAATAAAGTCAAATGCGCAAAAACAAAACGAAGCTGAGTTGAACAAAATGGACTCATAGAAAACATTGTTTAATCTGAATTGTTTATCTATACTGCATTATAAAACGACGAACGAACGGATTCCGTAATGTTCAGAAAAGAGTACATTTTAGTAAAAATACGTATTCTAATATAGGACTATCAAAGCGGGTATATAACCATATTTGAAAGTAAAATTCATTGTTCCGATTTCGATTGAACCTTTCCGGTAAATATGCTTATCAAAAATGTTGTTCATTTTAGATGGAAGTAAAGGATGCCCCGTACTTTTATGTGAAATAAAGTTCTTGGTAACCATGTTCGGTAAATGCAAGTGTTGTTTTTAATATGACTAAGATATAAAATCTGACGATCTATTTTGAACTAGTTTATTTAGCTGATATTTTCTATTTAAGGATCGTACAGATATCACGTCTTAACATGTGAAAATTGTCTAATAAAGGACATTTTTTGACGTCCGCTTTAGCCTAGTTGGTAGTGACCCTGCCTACGAAGCAAGAGGTCCTGGGTTCGAATCCCGGTAAGGGCATTTATTTGTGTGATGAGCTCGAATATTTGTTCCTGAGTCATGGATGTTTTCTATGTATTTAAGTATTTGTTTCTCTATATAAGTATCCATATCGTCGTCTAGTACCCATAGTACAAGCTTTGCTTAGTTTGGGACTAGGTTGATTTGTGTAAGATTGTCCGCAAATATTATTTATTATTATTATTATATAACGCCTAATTTTTGGTGGGACCCATAATCCTCATAAATGGCGTTTCCTCTAATATTTTAATGTTTAATTAAAGCGTTACCTATATGTTTGTCTACAAAAGCTGTTAACTGTTGACCTCAGTTATTTTTCACTTTGTAATCACTAAAGTTTAACAAACGCAAAATTTTATAAAATATCGTCTTATAACTTCAGTCAAAATGTATAAATGGATTCCAAGGTGGACGAAGCTCTTGAAGCAACCATTGTCGCTGGATAGCTCTCGACAAATTAATTCATCGGCAGTTTTGCTGGGCCTTTAGTTACAAAAGATGGATGACGTCAAACCCTCCAACCCGGCTTACCCAGTTTGTTGTGTTGTACCCTGTTATTCGTTACCCCTACTATGCTTTTAGCAAATATTATGGTTTTGTAAAACGTGTAAAAATAAAATGACAATGATGATGATGGACGGATTAAGCTGGAATGTCAAAGCAGCTGCATTATTAAATGCTATGACACAAATGTGTATGTGCAGATAGATCTTAAAACGGTACCCCAAGTCCAAGGTCTTCGTTCAAGAAACTGCTGACGTTGCCTTTCCTTTTTAATTTTTGAATTCATGAAAAAGTAGAATTAAAGTTTGAAGAAATAATTTTGTAATACTTGCAAAGGCATTGTGTTTACTCCTTCCAACTTTTTATTTCTGTCATCATCAACAATAATTAAGAGCTTGGCTCTTGTCGGTAAAGTAGTACCAGTTCTCTCGGTCCTCGGCTAATTTCTTAAGGTCCCGGCAAGACACGTAATTAGCTTAGCTCAAACTTGCAATGAAATGTTGACATAACTTACTTCAAATTAGGTCCGGAAATACTACGTATACGGTGCGATGAGTGAAGATGTAAGTAAGTAAAAGAATTTCATACAGCCTTACACACCTAGGCCTGTAAAGCAACCGTCTTTTTAACCGCCTTCAAAAAAACAAGAAGGTTCTCAGTTTGACCCGTATGTTTGTATGTTAGTCCGCAATTATCTCGCGTTTGGCTAAACCGATTTTGATGCGGTTTTCAGAAAAGTATTTGTTACATTCTGGAGAAGGTTTTGGTATACAATATATTTTGTGTTTTTTAGTGCGTAGGTGTTTTGAAGGCGGTCATGCTATGCGAACTTAGAACTTAATGCAAATCCAGTTTCTTATTAAAAACAGTGCCACCTTCTTGATAGGTGGCGAACTCTCTGAAGGTCTAGCGATTGCTAGGCTAGGCTGTCAAGGTACTTTAAAATTCGCCGTATTGTCATAAGACTTCAGTAGCCTAGGGTTACAGACGGCGGTATTTAGTCGATGAGCCGGGGTTCAAACCGTACAACCGACGCACTTTTTGTATTTTTTGTACATTCAAAGAAAAGTTTTAAGTATCGCAGAAGAGATGGCGCCTGTATACGCAAGCATTAAATGCCTTCTCAATTTGGTCGAGTTGCCTGTCCATCTCAGTATGTATATTGTAGTCTTTGAAGGAGGTTCCCTTTTAAAAAAAAAGTTATGTTTATATCAAATTGTGACAAAAGGTTATAATGTGACAGCGCTGACAACAGATGTAATTCATTGCTAATGTTTCGTTCAAAAACGTATTATTTAGTTGTATAAACCTACGAATAAAACAAATTGACTACTTTTTATTTCATTGCAAGTTTGAGAGTAGCACTATACCTACAAATCTCGGCGAGAAACGGGGTTGCCGGCCGCGTATCCCTATACGGCCTCGCTACGCTCGGCCATCTATATCTACTTGGCCTGCAACCCTTCGTTTCCCAGCCTGTATAGTAATGTACCTACAATTACTTTTAGTTGCTGTACAAAGCCTTATGCCTTTATGCCTGTAATATACAGTGTGTCTCTGACTTTGGGGCTTTAAATTCAAATGTCGATTATGCTCCTGGAACAGAGGGGTAATCACGTAACGTTCCGAACGCGCGTCGGTACAATTTAACTGTCAATTTTTCATATAAAAAGTGACATTTAGACCTACCCGACGTTCGTACAATGCGTTACGTGATCGACCAGTAGAACTACTTTTGTTCTACAACTTTTCAAAAATACGTTATTTTTGTATTTTCATTTATCCATACAAATTAAATAAATTTTTCAATGTACATCATCCATTAGTTAGTTTTCATACTTTTCAGTGTCATGGATGTCAAATAATGAGGCCAAGTTTGCAATACATTGATGGTACAGTTAAAGTTCAAAAACTAACAAATTATAGAAATGATAGTTATTTTACAAACTTGCGGAACAAAAGTGGTTCAGTTTCAGGACCATAATCGATATTCGGATTTAAATCCCCAACGTCAGAGACACACTATAGACTGAAACGCCATTGTTGGTGTAGCACGTCAACAACGAGCGATAGCTGTCCAAATCGGGATCGAGTTCGTGAAAATCGAGTACCATCCCAAAATGTTAACCGCCCGCCGCAAGCGGGTCAATGAAGCCCTTTGATCCGGGCTCTCACCTGTCTCCAAAGCACTCCGGTCTTTCGCAGACTAGACACTTCGCCGCCACTTAACCCGGCCCGCCGCTGGTTACCCGTGTTTACTTTGTACCGCGTGTACGAAATATCGGGGATACAATGTTTCTTGATTAACGGTAATTGGTTACGGGTAATTTTGTTACATAAAATTTTAATAATTAACTAGCAAGCACTTGCTATATTTTCGGAATTTAATAGCCATGTTAGTTGTAGGTAGGTATATAAGAAACAGTTTACTCAGCAGCTAAAATTTTGGTTAACTCATCTGGGGGCACGGCAGTGCCCCCGCCAAGTCGAGCAAAACAAAGAGGCTCGTCCGTACCATCCTTTTCTCGAAGCCATTCAGGCCATTTTCAACATCTTGTAATTTTGTGCTGGCTGAAGCTAGTACCCTGAATGTTTTGTAACATGTAGGGCATAATATCGCTTAGTTATATTCTCAATTGCATTCAATTTGAACTAGTCGTTTCAGAACTATTGTCCGTCAAAGTTCCTTAGTTTTGTCACTGACATACTCAATAATGATTAACAAAAAATATAAAGATTAACGATGAAGATGATTGGTAAAGATTAATAAAAATGCCTGACTTGGCTCAAAGAAATATCTCACAACTGTTTAAGGTGGAAGAGTTTCGAGACTTGGCCTATTTTTAAATGGAATGTGTTTTATGGGATATAATATAAAGTTACGAGTAGGTAAATACGTAATATATCTATGAACTCTGTCATTAAGCGATATGACGAATGCCTGTGAAAACAATCAATCAATTATTAAGAGGTCATCCGTCAAATGAGTTAAGTACCGGTATTCTCCCTCTTATTTCAGTTGCGCTCATGTTTTTTTTGTTCGAGTTATTTTCTCAGCCCTCCTTTGACTACTAAGACGACAGAAATACTTTTATGAGCCACCCTAAATCAAAACATTGAATAATGACAACAGATGTTCGAAGTGAAGCAGGCTATTTAATAAAAAGCTATAAAAAACAAACTACTGGAGACCCCAGCCTAATACCAAGTGAAAGAAGCGTCATAACAATTTGACGATAATTTATTAATAACGTATACAATCCACGTGATCAAGAAAACATGAAAAAGGACAAGCGTTTTTTTCTAAAAATGTTTTCGTGAATGAACGGCCACCGATAAAAAGGTGTGTTTGTATTTTGTGGGTCCGATACCGATTTGAATAATAATAGTGTTCGAAATTTATTTGGTCATAAAACCTGCGAGTGTTACATTGGCTTGTGACAAAGGCGGTTTTATCGTTGTCGGTGAGCGGTCATAAATTGTGCTTCGGCTGTCAAAACAGTGTGCAGAGGACCTTTGCCGAAGCCCTCGACGTGCGGGATGCTAAGCAACGGAGACTATAAAAAGTATATAAAAGGAAGGAAGAGCCCATACTGACTAACAATATTACTGGCGAGCCAAAATGGATTTGAGTGCTTACAGACAGACATATTAACTTATGCGATTTGACCATTTAACAGCACATTGTGGTAAGAGGGCGTTGACGAAGTTATTCATGCGTCCGTTGAGAATTTCCTTTCCAACTACTATACTCAGTAGTAAAAACGCGCTGAAGCTAGGACTAACTATAAATTTGCGCGCCACGGTTCGAAAGTACCTAACTATTATTTTATTTATACTAGGTTCAAACCTCTTTCATAATAGTCACTGTAAGGTCTACATAGTTTTGGTGTAAGAATACTCAAAGGTACACAAATACTCACCCTAGTTCGTTGAGATAAAGTTGAATAAACCTCCTATGGTCAAACTTTCCGATCGTAATGCGAGTCCCCACAACACATTCCTTTTTAACAGAGACTCCAAATAATTCTTTAAACGTTTAGGAGGTTAATTTACCGATGTAATTCGCCCTCGAGGCATCAAATTTTACAAGCGATCAAGTGCTATCGAAGTCTAATCGTTAAAGTTTTATCGCTCGTTTTTGCATTCATATAGATTTATGGTCAATTGAAAAGCAATAAAAGTACTATGGCGCTACTAGACTTTATTGCCTACTTGCAGGAGTGTCCGCGGATATTAAAGTAGCTGCTGTTTTTTGGCATATGTTTTTATATAAATTCTTATATTAACAAAAACTGGATAGTTTGGATTATTCCTGAATGGCTGTTTTTTATTGTTCAAAGTAAAGTAAAAGTTTCGACCAGTTTATTGCATAGTTATGCCAACTTGGAATTTTGATGCGTTTACAGAAAAGACTTCAATCGTCCAATTTGCTAAAGACGCGGCAAAACGGCCACAATAAACAATTTAATTCAGAGCAAAAAAGGCTCCTAATTTAGTACTTTATGCATATCTTATGCCCCACTGCCTTTGTTTCCCAATAAACAGTGCTCGTTCCGGGTTTCCCTTTTCCCGCTTTTTTATTGTTACGGCCGCATTTACCTGCAAATGTTCAGTTCCGAACGCACAGTTGGAGTTTATTCCGTTTTGTGGAAAATCTGTTGCGGGAAGTCGTTAGGCGGTAATACTTGAAATAAAATTGTACATATTTAACTATTTGTTTTGGTGATAAAAACTATAAAACCAAGATATGATGCAACAAAACTTTTAAGAACATATTATTACTTAGTAAACTTTTAAGAAGATATTTATCTGTGTGATAAATATGGCGTCGAAAGACGAAACTAAAGATTTTTAACGATTTCTTAATTTTAACATGGCAAAACTTCAAAAGAACAGCCAAGTTCTTCAATTGGAATGAATTAGCGCCCTTGTTAGTTTTGGAAAACAAATGTCCCAATTTGTCACCATCTTAATATCTCGTTGCCGTACAAAGGCTTCAGACTCTAGCCGGCGGCATCCCTCACAATATTGTCTTGCAGACATACCGAAACAAAATTAGCCTTCTCGTAATAAATTCAAATCACGGCTCACCGTAATTTGAGCCTCCTTTTTCACCAGGAGCTATTCGCGGTGGAATCCTTAATTTGGTTTCGCGTTATTGTTGTGGTTACTTCCGTTGTTATTTCCCGTTTTGTTTTGGCCAATTTTGGTTATGGTCTGCAGCTGTAAAGGAATTTCTTGTAAAATTCTGAGAACCACATAGATCCTGGTTTAGAGATCTAATTAAAATTTAACATACCTATCCTTCTTTTTTTGATAACAGATACACGAGTATATAAATAAATAAATGATTTATCGAGAAGTTTAACACATAACTAGGCATGATTATATAGATTACAATGAAAACATTTTAACAAATGATAGATAATTCGAAAAAAGGGTGTACATATTCATCCCTTTCCTTGTCGCATTATGATCAATTTTCCTGTAATTTCGGATTCCCATTTGAAGTTTTTTTGTAGGATACGGGACTTCAAGAAAATAAGTCAATATTATAATCCGAACGTATAGATAAATGAATGGTTTAAAAGGCGATCAAAACTTAAAGCGGTTCAAAAGCTCTAGAACTACCCATTTATAATTCGTTTTGTGTTCACAAGTCTTGCCAATACCGCCAACATTGGTCCACCATCGCCACTACAACTCAATAAATCATAATCACTTACCGACTATTAAGGAGAGTTTCAGCGTTAGTTGCAATCGATAAATTAATAATAAGCTACCGAGTGTAGCGCGATGCATTAATCACGAGGCTTCCATTATGAGCGATGTTTGTTCTGGCTAGTGATGTAAAGACTCGACCTTCGCGTGGCTCGAGGACTGTCACGTAGGCAAAAAACAGTACAAAAATCATACTCATTTATTCATAAAATATAAAAATTTACATGTCAAAAATAGAATTACTTATAATATGTCAAATGAATTAGATTTTTCAAGGTAACAATATTTAGGTATGAATAACAAAATGTCAACGTTATACAATGATTAAAATTATTATTATTACAAATATATTATATAACTAGCTGTTGCCCGCGACTTCGTCCGCGTAGAACTTTTTATCGTCTTAGAAAATGATTTCTCTCAATACAAAATTTGAACCCTCTTTTAGGGGATAATTAAAAAAAAAGTTGATGTTCATTTTCTAGTTTGTGAGCAAACAGTCTAAAACCAAAGTTAAAAATCTCATACTTTAAAAATGCCTTGAAATACTCAAACTTTGAACCAATTTTAACACTCTTAGGGGATGAATTTGGAAAAACTCTGAAATCAGTTTTGTAGTCTTTTAACGTACAGAATAAGACCGAAGTTAAAAATCTCTTACTCACACTTTAAAATTTTATTGCTCGCCATTTAAAATTTGAACCCCCTTTTAAACCCCCTTAGAGGTTGAATTTTTCTAATCGCTGAAAGAACTTTTTTCGTAAACTTTTAAGTCTCTAGCTCAAAAAAAGTGTTGCCCATACAAAGCTTTCTTAACCCCCTTAGGGGTGGAATTTTCTAAAACTCTGAAAGTACTTTATTATTAATTTTAATAAGTAACATTTTGAATAGTTTTAAGTCTAGTAAAAAAAAAAGTTTTTCCCACACAACACTGGCTACCCTTCTTAAGGATCTTAAGGATCCCCTTAGGGATGGAGTTTTCTAAAACGCTGAAAGTTCTTTTTTAGTATTCTAATAAGTAATCTTTTTGCAAAGTTTTAAGTCTAACTCAAAAAAAAGTGTTGCCCATGCAAAGCTTGCTCTCCTTTTTAACCCTATTAGGGGTGGAATTTTCTAAAACGATTTGTGTTCTTTTTTTGTATTTTAATAAGTAATCTTTCTACAAAGTTTCAAGTCTCTAACTCAAAAACATAAACTTTCCCTGATAAAAACTATGCACCCCTTTTTATCCCCCTTAGGGATAGATTTTTTCAAAACGCTGAAAGTCTTTTTTTTGTATTTTTATAAGTAATCTTTCTACAAAGTTTTAAGTGTCTAGCTCAGAAAAAGTGTTCCCCATACAAACCTTGCACCCTTTTTTAACCCCCTTAGGGAATGATTTTTGTAAAACGCCGAATGTAGTATTTTTCATGTTCTAATAAGTAATTTTTCGTCAAAATTTTAAGTCTCTATTAAAAAAATATGTTTTTCCCATACAAACTTTGCACCCTATTTTACCCCCTTAGGGGTGAAATTTTCCAAAACGCTGAAAGTACTTTCTTTGTATTTAAATAATCTTTCTACAAAGTTTTAGGACTCTAGCTAAAAAAAATAGTTTCCCACATACAAACTTTGCACCCCTATTTTAGCCCCCTATTTTTAGGGGTAGAATTTTCTAAAACGCTGAAAGTACTTAATTTGTATTCTGATGACTAATCTTTCTACAAAGTTTTAAGTCTCTATTTAAAAAAAATATTGTTTCCCCCATACAAAATTTGCACCCCTATTTTACCCCCTTAGGGGTAGATTTTTTTAAAACACTGAATCTAGGTACTTTATTTGTATTCTAATGAATAATTTCTCTACAAAGTTTTAAGTCTCTATTTAAAAAAAAGTAGTTTTTCCCATACAAACTTTGCACTCTATTTTACCCCTTTAGGGGTAGAATTTTCTAAAACCCTGAAAGTTCTTTATTTGTATTCTAATGACTGATCTTTCTACAAAGTTTTAAGTCTCTATTTAAAAAAAAAATGTTTCCCCCATACAAACCTTGCACCCCTATTTTACCCCCGTAGGGGTGGAATTTTCCAAAACGCTGAAAGTGTTTCATTTGTATTCTAATAACTAATTTTTCTACAAAGTTTAAGTCTATAGCTCAAAAAAAAAAGGTTCTCCCATACAAACTTTGCACCCCCATTTTACCCCCTTAGGGGTAGAATTTTCAAAAATCCCTTTTTATCCCTAGCCCACGTTATAAAAGCAACATACTGTGCAAAAATCAACTCTCTAAGATTAGTAGGTAGTTTCGGCTGTGCGTTGATGAGTGAGTGAGTGAGTGATTGAGTGAATAAGTCAGTCAGGACATAGGCATTTATTATGTATAAATAGATAGAAGATAATGAAACTCCCATTCAAATATCTCAAAAAATTATGAAGCTACATCCGTTTTAAAAATTTAATGTCGCTTGTTAGAGTGAGAAAACGATGAGGGACTGTGACGTCAATATACTCGAGCGTCATAGTAAAAAACAATCGTTTCATATGAAGGTGCGTTTTGCGGAAAAGGGACAGAACATACCCCCTCTTAAAACTTTGGACTCTTATAACTTAATCATTACCTATATAACCTCTTGCTTTGTTTTTTTCTCCATTTGACTATATTTATTTTAAATTCTTTTTCGAGAAAATACATTATGATTATTTACCATATTTTCGATTCCTGAGCTATAACCACGAACTTCGGAATTCGAAAATATTCGGGTATCTCTATCTCTATCGCACTAACCACACTCGAGTGACAGGGATGCAAATATATGAACATTGAGTATCGGTTTTCGTGGTAGCGCCGCAGGTACTTTGGCTGAATGCGCCGAGCGCGTGCCATTGTCATTCAAAAAAAACAAATTCGTGTTAATTATATTGTTCAAATTTGTTGATTTCATTTATTGAAATTACGACATAAAACGACATTTGCGCATATAAGTTCTCATATCAGAATCGAATATTTTTTTATGGTTTATATTTTAGCATTTGTCTCGTAAAGGTCTATCGTAGACGGGATTTAAATTATTAATAAGTGAAAGGCAAAGCAATTCCGCCATTTTGACGAAAATTTGACGGTTCTTATAGCTGACAGTTGGAGCAGCGTTTGATTTCAATAAAAATAAATGAAAAATTAAATGAAGTCGTATATTTCGGAAAATTAATTAACTGTCGCAGTCGGATAAAAACTATCCTAAGTTGCAGCTAGAATAATAATGTACCTATATAAAATGTTTCATATTTTTCCGTTCATGGGATGCTGAGAACATTCGAACCGCGCAAAGCTTAGTTTCAAACTGGCTGATTCTTTTTTTAATTTAGAGATTTATTATAAGTGGAGATTATACTCCTTAAAAGTATAAAAAGCTTTGTCAGGCAGCCATTTTCTTAGATTATCAAGAAATGTCGCATCATTTTCAATATATCTCAATTCGGAGGGTAATTTATTGTAGATAGCCGGAATTTGGTGCATATTACTTACTTCTCACGTATTTTACTATGTAGAAGATGTATTGTGAGGTTAGTGTCATTACTGTCATTAGGTACGTTGGTGTCTTTAAAAAGTGGCCTTGCATGGGTGCCTGGCGGTGCGAGTGAAATAATCCGTATAGCTCGTTTTTAAAGTATAAAAACTCGTTGCCATTCAGCTGCTGTACCCCAAAGTTCTAGCCCGTAGCACAAACCTAATTCCAATAAGGTCTTGAGTTCTCTCTGGTTCGGTAAGTCGGATGGCAGTCGTTTCCGCAAATACTAGTAGGTACCTATGTAGGTCGGCTACTTAACTAAGACGGTGCGGGAGGTTAGGCTACCCGCCCGGTACTCTCTGACATCTCCCCTCGCGTTCCTGTCACGTCACAGTTAAATGGTAAGCCTATAGGTAATTAACTTACACACATTGTTGGGACTGGGTAACCTGCGGACCCCAAGCTGCTCCAGGAAGAAGCCGAGATGACACCAAGTTGAGATGTGGTAAAGGCTCAAGCTGTAGATTACTCTAAAACATGCACCAAGGTGTCGAGTCGAGCGTGAGTTATCAGTGCAGCGATTCGTGTCTTCTAAATAGCTCTAATCTTCGAGCAAGCTCAAGTACTCAATTCAAGCTGCAGGGTGTAAGGAGATAAACGTAAATATAACAATTGGCTCAAAGCATGTAACGGCTCAGGTAGGAGCTCTTTACCCACAGGAATTGAACGAAGAAAATAGCCTCGCGTTATAATCCCAGGCTTGTTTCGTTCGCGAGGCTTACCTAGTTACAAGTTTCTCGATAATAAATAAATATTAGGTGACCATCTATAACACAAATCCAACTAGCAGCCCCATAGTAAGCACAATAAAACTTGTGTTGTGTTAAGGAGATAGACGACGATGTATTTACTAGCTATAAATACTTAAATACACAGAAAACATCCAAATCTCAGACACAAATATTCATGCTATTCACACAAATATTTGCCTTTGCTTGAATTCGAACCCAGGACCTTCAGCTTTTTAGGCAGCGGCACTACCCACTTGGCTACTCGATCGTCAAAAAATAATAAAATAATTGAAGTCCTAATATTTAGAGGTATTAAGGAAGTATCGTTCTTTGAATTTCGAGTGGAATTTAAAAAATATCCTTAGAACTCGAGTACTTTACTGCACTAGTTCTAGCTTGCCAACTGCGGCGGCCTCGAGCGCTCGTCGGATGTTGGCTTCCAACTCGGCATGTCAAACATGTTGAAACATAAGACTACTGGTTGTAATACGAAGATAATATTAAGAACCACGTCAATTCGGCGTCAGTTTTTGTAACTCTTATGATCTTGAAGTATCAAATAAATACTGCGTAAAATGCTAAACTTCTAGTTAATTTTGTTGTAACGATGGTTTCCTCAAAAAGTGTGGGATTATATGCTAAATAATAAATATAATTTGAAAATGGATATTCACAGGACCCACCTTGGGAGTTCGCCGTTTTGACTCAGGACACTATCTCTATTAAAATGCTGCTTGAAAAAGATTCCTTTGTTGAGTTTCAATTGTATGTATCTATTCATTTAGATCAACAATTACATCTTTTTACTACTTTTTCAGACAAAACTACAAATATTTAAAACGGCGACGTAAAATAAAATTTGTGGTCAGAATGAGAATGAGCTTATATGTAAATGTCCCTAATAAACTTACTCCTATTTGTAAAATATATGTACTTGTACATTGCTGCTGAGATTAAATAATAATAACTTTATGTCTTACTCTGACTTTGAAATAAAAATTTCACATACTAGGTATTGTACTACGAAAGAGAAAATATTTTGGCAATTTAACACTTATTTGTTACACCCGTGCCGATCAAATAAAATTCCCCTCGTACAAAGCCAAAACATCAAAGAAAATCGACAAAAAGCCACAAAGTCAAAGTTGATTCCAATATTTAAGTGTTAGGTATGTGTATAGGCAAGTTCATGTTATATGTTGAACACTACACACGAGGGATGGGCAGCGCGTGACAAGCATGATAAATGAGGAGTTCGGGATCATGCCTCCAGGGACTCCTTTTGGCTGCGAGGGAAGATTTAGGAAAAAACATAGCAACCTACCGAAAACCTCCAGTCAAAAACACACCCTATCTCAACCTCGTAAAGTTCACTTTACTCCAACGGCGTAATTTGTTTCAGCTACGTAAAAATACTTAAGCTACTTCGAATTAATATTGCAAAAAGTAGCTGTAAGGGTGCTAGTTTAAAACCAATTTCGGTTGTCCTGCTTCGAAGTTAAGGTTCTAATTGGCTTGGCGCATGTCGTGGTTGCAGTCGGCGGAAAATGTTAGCCGCGAAAAGCCAGACAGCAAATTTAAATGTGGTTCCAAGACAGGGGAGTCACGGGGAGCGGAGTAAGAAGTATTTACGGGCTTTTAAAAACAATAATAACGAATGCAGGGAATTATGACTAAAACCTTTTTTCTTGAATTTTGCTTGCATAAAATAAGAATTTAAGTAGGTACCTGCAACATACATTAATTTAATGTTGTTCTTCTTAGTATTTTTTAATCCATTATTTTAAGAGTAGTTCTAATAAAATTTATGTTTTATATTGTGTTGGTTGCATCAGAAGTACCTACAGACTTATTAGCATAGTCGTAGTACTACGCCGTAGCAGTTTCATTGTAGTATTTCTGTCCAATTGGGTCCTAGTAAGATAGCTAATATATATGAGTGTAAATAGTTCGCTGGATATAGCCTAAGGTCTTGTTTAAATCTTCCATATCCATAAAATACAAAATTGCATTGAAATTTAACCAACTAGAGTAGAAAATAGAACTGAATTTCGTTTGTTTTCAAAAAAGAACTAAAACAGTATGAATGCCACTCTGTTCCAATCTAAAATGATTTTAATTTCTTTGTATAAGTCCTTTTAACGGGGCTAGCCCATTTGTCGCCACGACGCGACGCAAAACGAGAAAATCTAGCATTCTCTGTCTAATTTGCAAAGTACGAGTGAGACACGGACACGAGTCGCTGAGTTGCACGCGATGCGACTTGGCAGCAATTTGTGCTAGACTGGGCCTAAATACTGCGACCGCAGTAGGCCCATGGGCCTGAGGAGTGTATGTGGTACGAGCGACAAGTTTCGTGACACTTCAGGCAACTATGGAAACGCCATAAAAAAGACTGCAGAATACAGAATACAGATATTTATTGGTAAAAGTACATTTTACAAGTCATAATTTTCAAACACAATTAAATTAAATTAAGTTAGGTACACACAGTCACACATTACGGTGCTGGATCCTTACGAGTGTGCAAAACTCGTCAATTTATGCCTGTTGTTCCATAAGCAATGATTTAAGCTTGTTCTTGAATATACTGTTGCTGGTTGAGTTTTTTTTGTCAGTCGGGAGCAAGTTGTATAGGGTGGGCCCCATGATGCTGAGTGACCGTCGTGACTTAGCCAGCCGGCGGCTCGGAACGATCAGCAGAGGTCGCCTACGGGACGAACTCAGTTTGTAGTCATGCATGTTGTTTCTTACGTACATACAGGCAGTCAGTACATACATGCATGGTAAGGTGAGAATTTTATGTTTTTTAAATAGCGTCTGTGCAGGATAGCTTACAGATTTTCCATCGATTATACGCAGGGCGCGTTTCTGTATTCTAAACAGTCTGTCGTGGTCAGCAGCTGTGCCCCAAAGATCAGTACGTAGTCACCTTGAGTAAGAATCGAGTGGAAATATCCGTAGTAAGCTATCATAAAGTTTTCTTTGGATAAACTAGGTGCTAGTCGGGACAATGCGTAACACGCTAAAGCTAATCTATCGCAGGTAGACTGTATATGTGGAGCCCACGTTGAACCAGCGACAATTTGGAATCCCAGGTATTTTACGGTGTAAACCTGTGGAATCGGTGTGTTGTTGACAATAACATCGAGTTTCGGCTTGTTCATATTTTTAATTTGGAAGTGAACAACTGCCACACCTGACTAAAGAATTAATACATTAATTGCGGCATGGAGTTTAAGCATGCATGGTTAGTTATATTATTATTTACAATCAAATATTTTCTTGCAGTGGAGGTTTTCTTAGATTTAATATCGAAATGGTATGGATGAATCTTGGATTAAAACATTCCCAATTTTTATGTATGTGTATCCTTTTCTTATATCTCTGTTTCATCATCCTCCTAGGGTTTTTCCAAGATTTGGTTTAGGCACCAGTTTTACGGAAGTGACTGTCATTCCAACCCAGAGGGAAAACTAGTCCGATTGTTACTTTACTACCGGTTTTTTCTTTCAACGAAAAGCCAGTGCACACTGTACACCGCGTCTCTTTATGCACAAATATTATGAGGAAAACACTGGACGAGCATTAGCTACATATATGCATGTAAAGTAAATTAAAAGGTTAAAGCTCTCAGTTCGTTGCACTTGCCCTAGTGTTGGTTTAGCTGTTAAATGTTTGAACTCGAAGCCATAAACTCGACGCGCCCGACAGAAACACTTGTATGCACATATTGCAACTTGCCAGTGACAAGTCGCCTTGTCGCGACAAACGTACTCAATGTAACATAAATTGTCAAACAAAGACCACATTTGCCGTGTATCATATTTCCCTACTCCATTTCTTTTTAATTTTTGCTGACTTTTGACTAGAAACAAACTTACAAACCTACTTAAATATTTTTTTTTTATTTAAATTATGTACCAATTGGTATGCGAGGTTTGAAAGCTATACAATATTATGCCCTTTTTAGGGTTCCGTACTCAAAGAGTAAAACGGGACCCTATTACTGAGACTTCGCTGTCCGTCCGTCCGTCTGTCACCAGGCTGTATCTCAAGAACCGTGATAGCTAGAGAGTTGAAATTTTCACAGATTATGTATTTCTGTTGCCGCTATAACAACAAATACTAAAAACAAAATAAAATATTTTTTTGAGGGGGCTCCCATACAAAAAACGTGATTTTTTTGCCATTTTTATAGATATTCTGTCACCAGGCTGTATCTCAAGAACCGTGATAGCTAGAGTTGAAATTTTCACAGATTATGTATTTCTAATGCCGCTATAACAACAAATACTAAAACCAAAATATTTTCTTTAAGGGGGGCTCTAACGTGATTTTTTTGCCGTTTTTATAGATAATGGTACGGAACCCTTCGTGCGCGAGTCCAACTCGCACTTGGCCGGTTTTATTTAACAGTGTTTTCCTCAAACTTGTTCAGAAACACTGACATGTGTTCGTGATAATAAATACAAGAGTTTTGTTCAAAAACTAATAATAAAAATACAAGATTTTGTCAAAGAAATTTCATTCATAAACAAAATTTTGCAATATTGGTCTAGGCGTAAAAACAGAGGTATCTTTTTTACATATTTTTTTTCTTATAGGGCTCTCTTTTTGAGTCTTCTGTTTCAATAGTACAGAATAATCGTTTATTCGCGATGAAAATAGTCCAACGGAACACTTTTACGGTCACTCGGCGCCTGTAATTTGTCACAGGCAGTGTTCTTAATCAATTTCATGTCATTTTATGAATTACTAGGAGCCGCTCGGCTCTGACATTTGCCAGACATTATCCCATTATTATTATTAAAGATTAATGCAAATTCACTCTTCTAAACTAAACCTAACAATCCCAGAAACGATATATTATGAAATGGCAATGTTCTTTTCGTGTTCTGTTTACTCATTAAACCAGAGCGCTGCAGGCCCTAATTTTCCTTCCCTTTCCTTTTCATATCAGTTTTCCCCTTCGTCATCTCGTATGAAAACCAACGCACTGGCTATACTTACGGTTTAACTCCAGCAAACTGAAAGCAAAAAGTAATGTAAAGGAATAAGTTCGGGTAGGCCCGTCAGTATTACTTACTTTAAAAAAAAGGTCTCCAGCAAAATATCCCGCCTTCAATATTTAAGGTAATTTCCCTTCATGTTCCTTCATGTTCATGTTCCTTGGGATGGAATACCCTGCATATCATATCTCTGGTATCGTCGCTTCTTCAACTGGATTTTTTAAATCTGGTTACCCAGATGTATGAATATAAGGAGATCGGACACGCCGGCCGATTTGTATTGAGTACGCCTGTCGCAAGTACATTAACCCACATAACGCCCAAGTAATTAACAAGACAAAGCACGCACACATCTTAAACACACACACTTGTATACCTACGCGCTTATTGGACAATACACGCGCATCATATCAGTCATTTTGGGAAAAAACGTAATATTATCTGCGATCAGCACGCGTGCACAGTGTGGCAGAGTACTTATGCCCATTGAGCATACAACTGCGACACGGCCGCCGGCGGCTTGTCCTCTCTCTAGTATTCTACTTAATATGCTCTGAGTGGTTACCTGTTGCAAAGTGTAAGCTTTAAGAACATGGCTCAGGACATCTTGATCCTGGGTATAGATGGCACCCCTCCTGTTCGATCGGATCTGGTTCAGGGCACGAAGCCACTAAGTCATCTCCGCTGCGTGATCTTGATCAATACATTGTTTCACGGGATAATCGGACAGCATAAGTATAACCACTTCTCCGTAAAGTCTAGGCTCATATCTAATAATAGTGCTTGTTGGGATTCCAAGCGCGTTTCTCTAAAGGTTGCGCGTTGCGTTTTAACTTGTACAAGCGAAGCGGATCGGTGTAGCATTTTTCTTACACAGGATGTCCCAAAAGTCAATGTAAAGTCTCAAACCAGTCATAACAGTTATCAAAAAATTGAACAAAATCACGCATAAAAAAATAAAAGCATTTTTTAATGGACTCTGCTGTAACGATATTTAAGTACTACGGCTACAGATTTTTACTTTTCTTCAATATTTTTATTGGTATGTGACTGCGAATAACTCTTTTGTTAATTACATAGTAAAGTTAAAACACAAGTGCCTCCGTTTTAAATAAATGTATAGTGAGAAATATAATAACGTATAAGTATGTAATAAAATGGCTCACTTTGGAGGAGGCCTTTACCTGCAGAGGGGTCTTGCAGAATAATGAGTGCAACATTAAACTACCTAATATTCTGTATAAAACTTAACTTACTAACATTAAAAATAACTAACTAATAAATTTTTGATACTAACATAACTACTTTGTAAACTTAATTCTGAAAGAAATAAAAGGCTTTTTAATTTTTATTTTATTTTATTATGTAATAAAATAAATTCTATAATCATTATACCTATCTGACGAAATGAATCAAACAAATAGTTAGGTACTCACCTATATACTTATATCCTCTAACCTGACATCGTTAATTTTGTAGCATTTTTGGTGCAGCGTAGTTTTGTTAACGGATTTTGTATAAACTATTTCAATCGTAATGCTTAATTAGCGTTAAGAATGTTAATATTTGCTCTAATTAACAATTTTGGTTGATATTGTCCATGCCAATTCCGATAACAGCACTACGCTGCACCAAAAATGCTATAAAATTAACGATGTCTGCTCATAAACCCATGAAAAGATATAAAAAATCAGAGTTACTAATTACAATTCCTACTTTCCCTCATAGGTAGTCGATGCTACTTATGACTACTTTTATCTTAGTTTCATCTTTTTATCTATCATTTGTCTGTACCTGTGTATTAAATCAAATCTTACAAGTTGTATCTGACCCATATCCCAGTGAACGATTGAGCTGAAAAATTATGAATGCACGATCAAATGATAAAGCAAAATGATCACCTATGTTATGAAAAAATGAGTGACCTTGGTAATCAAGCTACGTCAACCCTTGGACTGTAAAATATTGATATTAGTCACGTCAACTGATTAGTTTACTCTGGTACTTATAAACATGAATCTTATTGCTTCTTTGACATATACAACTAAGTTGTTTAGAACTTTAGACTTTATTGAAGACACAGGGTCTCAAATGTGACGTGGATTTAATTGTGCATAAGCCATTCCAGTTGAAATAATTGGATTATATAGCATAGAGCAGACATCCCCTATAGCATAAGTTTGAGCATGTAAGCCTACTCCAGTGGGAGTTCCTTTGCATAGTCTGCGGTGGGCGCTTGTACTGAATTCCAAGATGGCGGGCTGATGGAAGACGTCAAGAGAAATGTTCTAGGTGGCCAGTCTATACGTAGTACTCGTAATAGTAACTAAGTTGATGATTGAAATTACCTATACGCTACGCCGGACACACAAGTCGTAGGCTTATAGAAGCTATCACTTGAAAATATAGGCTCTGCAGGCAATGGGCTCAATAGCTGTAGATGAGTGGACGATCGTTATCCGGAGTTTATACGACCGTTTTGGCAGTCGCCGCCTCGCCTGGCCACTCGCGGCATTCTCGCCTTTTCTATTTTACTTTGACAGAAGTGAGACTCGTGAAAGCTGCAATTTTATCAGTAGGGTTATCTACTTATTTGTTTGTGCGTGCATTTTTAATAATTTGTGTATAAGTATAGGTTTTTTGTGACCTCGGTCAACCAAGATGATTGGTTGTAATCAATTAATGTATTGACCTACAGATGGACGTAATCTTTCTGAAGCAAAATATTTTTACTGCAAAAAGGTCAAAAGGGTACCTAGTTTTAAAAGTCAAAGGGCACATAACAAACAAATAACTTAAGTACTTAAGAAACTCTTATAATTATTTTCCAATCTGAACCGATCAGGCCTAAACGTTGAACCTATGTACTTATAACAGTGTGTATTGTGAGTAGGTATCTAATACCTAATTACTCTTTCCCAACAAACAAAATAAGATCGGTTTTTTTTATAATTGTTACTAATAAAATATAGGTATTGCGTGAGTGTGTAGCTTTGTTTTAGGTTTGTATGTTAGTGGGTAATCTTCTGAACTACCTACTCATCCTATTTCAAACATTCTTTCAGCAGTAGTCCATTGTATAGACCTTCGGGGTGGAAAAAGCCTGTATTTGATCCGGGAGCCCACCTTGCGCCCTACGCATATATTAAAATGATGTTGACGTTCTTAATTTAAACTGCTAGTGCGAATAAAATAAACTCTAATTAGTCCACACTTTGAAAATAAATTCTTAACTTAAATGAAGTTCCAAGACGGAATTAACGAACGGGTAACTTAGTCAGGCATCCATTAACGTAAGTCGCCTCTGAACTTACGTTTCACGAAGGTCAAGAAGTAGATCTGAAACTTACGTTTCAGTGTCTAATATGGTACCAACGTGTTTTCACACGCGCACTCGCTCTCACGAGTGACGAACTATCGAGTTGATATCAAAATTGGAAAGAGCCACGTAAGCATGAAAACGACCCCAGCCGCGCTATCGTGCGGCATCTATCCCTAATTGGCTCTGACCCATTGCGAACCCCGTTAAAAAGGTCTCCATAAAAACCGTCTAATCTCTCTTAATTGCGGCCCAGCCACTGATCTAAGAGTCCAATAATCAGAAAAGGACTCTTCATAAGAACCTTTCCAGAATGACCCAAAAAATATATATCTTTGCATTCAGGGGCGGCGCGTCCGGTGGCCCTGTCCGCGGTTGATTGCGTTCAACCCGTGAATAATACCCACTTTGTACCCAATAAAAGTTTTCTTCCCTTCCCTAGATATTGGAAACAATGGCTTTGATTCTCAATTTCCCCGGCGCGCTCGGAGCGGGCTGCGGAAACGGGTCGGATTATAACGTTCTTTTGATTTGAGGCTAAACGTGACGTCGTTCCAAATAAGAACGCTTTGTTTTGTCGATTTACGTAAATATAAGTTTTATGTAACTTTTATTGGCCTCAAAATACTTGTTAAGCATTGAACGCCATCAGCAAAATACCTACTTGCGATGCGAGATTATTTATTACCTTTCACATCATCGTACGTATATAATAAATACCTATCTTTTACAATTTCACATCGGGGAGTTCACGACTCTAAGCAATGAGGAACACGATGCAAGGCCTCCTCATCTTTTACAAATTCTGTTAATTTTAATTCAGCATTAATTAATACAACGTACATACTCTCAATTGAATGAAGTAATTGAATGGTACATCAAAGTAATTCTTAGACATTTTCCTAGACTCTCAAGCACCTACGCGTATCAATTTTTTCAGCTCAATTGCACAGTAGCTCCCTAGCTATCTTCAAATGAGACAAAGACGGAATTAATACGAGAAGCATTAAATTGAGATAAGAACTACAGCAGATTGGGTGGAGCCCTTCGGGTGGTATTAGCCGTAAGTCCTGATAAGTGAGGGCCCGATTGTTTGCAGGGAGTTGCATAGATCAACGGACGGCGAACAGACTGGACGATATTTCAGAACAAAATCGCAAATCGCGGCAATAAGTTGATGATAGCCTTTTTAATGTATGTAATGAGGTAATAAACTGTTCAGTATAGTATCGTTATTTAACAAATATTTATTTATTATGTAGTAAAAAAATGCGGTAGAACACATTCGTATATTATGAAAACTTACCCTTCCTAACTATCTAGTACCTACCTAATACAATTTTTCATCTAACCCATTCGCAGCCACTCTTTTTTCGCATGTAAAAATTACACAAGGTGCGAGTAAAGTGTTCCACTTGTCCTCACTGAGACTCTCTCCAAAAACCACAAACCATTCACAGCGCCACACAATGCTCCAAATTCATCTATTTATCCAATCCTCGCAGAGGGTAGCATGGTGTCGGTGTCGTTAGTAATTGCAACGCCGGCGGGCAACCGGTTTGTCGTTCGGCAATCAACAGAGGACGTGACGCGAAATCCGATACCGGATAGACCGTCGTAATGATGGCCGGCCATCGGGCAATCACGTGGCGATTTCAGCTTGTAATCTATGATAATGGTCTGCAAAATGACGCTGGCGTGTAGTGGCTGAAAAGTGCCTTAGTTGCGTTGCGGGAATGCCAATTCAGGCCTATGGTCGTTGCGTTTATCGCGCGACAGGGATAACATTTAGCTCTTTCTGACATCACTTGAAATAACGCATTCAGTTTGTTTCATAATCCAGGAAGTATATAGTCTTTAAAAAAACATTTTTTCAGTTCATTCATCATTCATCATTAAGTTAGTGTGGCAATTGGCGAAGGACCGAGGTTGTGGTAGCCGCGTTACTTTCTAGGTAACGCACTACCGCAAATATCTAGAAAACCAACTATGTCCCTACATACATACAGGTGAACCTAGTGAAGAATACAATTGATTTATACATTGACTGATATTGCTTATTAATAAATGCTATTACTTATTCTGATTCGGATTATTTCAATGACACTTTTAATAATTTATTAGTATTTTAGGGGGTATTCCGCAGTGTTTCAAGACGAGAGTCTTTGACCAGTGTGTATTGCCAGTGATGACATATGGCACTGAAACGTAGTCGTTTACAATGGGCCTCATAAGAAGGCTCAAAGTCACCCAAAGGGAAATGGAGAGGGCTATGTTGGGAGTTTCTCTGCGTGATCGCATCAGAAATGAGGCTATCCGCAGCAGAACTAAGGTAACCGATATAGCTATTCGGAGGGCTATATCGCTGCGCTAAACTTAAGTGGCAGTGGGCGGGGCATATTGCACGTAGAACTGATGGCCGTTGGGGCGGAAAGGTTCTCGAGTGGCGACCACGTAACGGAAGGCGCGGCGTTGGTAGGCCTCCCACAAGGTGGACTGATGACCTGGTAAAGGTCGCGGGAGTCCGCTGGATGCGGGTGGCACAGGACCGGTCACTTTGAAACTCTTTGGGGCAGGCCTATGTCCAGCAGTGGACGTCTTTCGGCTGATATGATGATGATGATGATGATTAGTCTTTAGCATCACTTTCAGTTTTGATTTTAGTTTTTTATATAGGGTGGGTTGCACTAACTTACGATTACAGACCGATCAACGTTAAATATGGCAGCTGTCATTGTCAAAGTTGCCATACGAGTACATTCCGATTTTAACGAACACCGTGCACCGCTTACAGATGGTTTGGTACAACCCACCCTAAGTGCTCAAATTTATTTATTTCGATGACATTATAATTAATTAAGACGATGACAATAATTGATAGGTAAACATGACATTCAATTTCAGTTTTAATTTATTATGTAATATGTGCTCAATTTTATTTAAATTTTTACGCCTAATTTATCATTTATTATTCATGTAACTTTACATTTAATTCATGTTTTTGTAAGCCCATTGGCAGGACATAGTGGATCACATGATAATGTGTTTAATAACTTCCAGTAAACCTATGTTCTACAAATAAACGATTGATTGATTGAATAGAATAAATTATAATTTTAACCTGATAAAAAAAAATTGAGGTAGTGGCGCTTCTATAAAACTGATTTTGATAGACATACTTACTATTATAAATGTAGATCATTATAATACCTACTTATTTTTATAAGCTTTGTAGGGTGTGCGGAAGTGAAATCTGAATAAGACAGTAGAATCATGTTAATAATACTTCAGACAGGAGCTTAATTTCCGTAATATAAGCATAGAATAAATATTTTCACAGTGTTAAAAACGTTTACACAGGAGATATTGCCCGAGCGGGCTCCGCCTCATATTAAGTTGACTTAGTTCAACACTCGAGGGTAGCAGCCGCCTAACAATCAAAATCTTGTTTAATTTCATTAAATCGAACAAATTGGATGTTTCATTCGAGACGGGCGAAATAAACATCGAACAAAAGATTCGTTATTACATTTTTATACCCGGCCTCCATAGATTTACGAGATAAAACGCTGGCACATTTAATTTAATTAAGAATGGTTTTTTTAAAATAGAATAACGTTTTTTATGGCCACGGACCTGATCTAATGAATTTTTATTAAGCTTTGTTTTTTTTTGTTGATAAGTGTAACAGATACAAATTAATATTTTTTATCAAAACAAATGTTATTATGTCTGTTTATTCAAAGCATAACACGCTGAACAGCCTCAAAACCAAGGAAAAACATAGGTACACAAATAAGATACTTATCAACCCAAAACGTTAAAAAAAAAACAAAACAAAACAGTAAAATGCAATATGTTTTACCATGATAAGTAGTAAGATTCGTACAATAGTGTTTAGGTAACTGTTATTGACAAAAAGGAAAAAAACATACGGTAGGAACGTCTAATGAAGACACATCAAAAATAGGTAGGTATAAATGAGGAGGATGAACTACCCCTTGTCTCCCCTAGGTACGTTACATAATTATAAAATTCAACATAATGGCCTCGTTACCTCCTGAGTACCTACTGGGATCATAAAAACGAGATGTTTTAGGTAGCTCACCTTCAAATTATTCAGTTATTATTCATTTTTTCGCTCACATCTCTCGTCGACGAGAAGTAATTAACATTTTGAGTGGGAAACGAAAATTAGCTGGCACATTATGCCTAACAATAGTTGTTTATAATGGAAAAACGAGGGACGAGCACCCTTAGGATGGAATATTAAATTAGGTTTGTGCTGAAAAAAAAACTGTCATCACAATATAATTATGGCATAAGGGCACACATTATATTTGCCGAAATATTATATTGTGTGTCTGTTTTAGTGAGTAAATGCGAGAGACATTTCAATGACGTCTTAGGTTAAATTTGTAATTTTCGTCGACATTTGCATCATAACAAACATAAGGAGTTCATAAAACTGTATCCCGACTACGGAAAACCAACTGAAAAAAAAACTGGGGTTTTTTTCATACAAAAGGTAGCCTATGTTACCCGGAGCATGCCTAATTTTGAATCGATTGATAGGTACCTCATTCGTCAAAATCAGTTCAGTATCTTAAACGCTACGGTACGCTACCGGGAAAACTTCGAATGCCGTTCGCGGTAGGCCCTCTGAGGTCCCGTATGTACGTCTACACAAAATAATACATTATAAAAAAAAACGGCCAAGTGCGAGTCGGACTAGCGCACGAAGGGTTCCGTACCATTATCTATAAAAAAACTATTTTATTCTGTGTTTTTAGTATTTGTTGTTATAGCGGCAACAGAAATACATCATCTGTGAAATTTCAGCTGGAACTATCACGGTATCAGTTAGATGCAGCCTGGTGACAGACAGACGGACGGACGGACGGACGGACTGACGGACAGCGGAGTCTTATAATAGGGTCCCGTTTTATTCTTTGAGTACGGAACCCTAAAAAATGGATTAACAATTACTTATATATATATACACATTTGTTAGAGTTGTTATTCATTTCGATACATTTTGAAGGTTAAGTCCCACGAGGTTAAGATACTGAACCGATTTTGATCTTCCTTTGCCTCTGCCGTAGTCGGGCAAAAACTGAATAGCGAAGAGAGTTTTCTGAGTCATCAAGGAGCTAACCCAGTCAACTTTGCAGCCAATGTGAGCCCAAGCTATTTTCACTCTGGCAGAATCACAAGATGAATATGTACCTCCTTATTAGTAAGCCAATGTCTTGCTAATAGAAATCAAACCTATTGTGCCCTTTTTTACTAAAAAATCAAACATTAGTACCGCTTGTCAACTACTAATTATGAAGAGTATTTTCACATGTGTATAGGTTACAGCTATACCGTGTCGACCACCCATAACTGCCACACGTTTGTTTATAACAACCGGTGTACACATTCAAGCAGCAGATAAATGACACAGGATATAAGGAAGCTAAAAGGACGTAAAAATCTACGATGACGCGATGAACAAGTAGTTGATAAATGATGAGTCATCAGCATCAGTTTTTTTTTTACAGTTGGCACAAAAAGTATGTAGTACCAACTCCCATTTTAATCGGACACTATACACTCGAAGTTGTAGACGATTATGTATACCTAGGACAGACTGTCCAGTTAGGTAGGTTCAACTTTGAGAAAGAGGTCAATCGTCGAATCCGACTCGGCTGGGCAGCATTCGGGAAGCTACGGCACATCTTTTCGTCCAATATTCCGCAGTGTCTCAAGACGAAAGTCTTTGACCAGTGTGTATTGCCAGTGGTGACATATGGCACGGAAACGTGGTCGCTTACTATGGGCCTCATAAGAAGGCTCAAAGTCACTCAAAAGGCAATGGAAAGGGCTATGCTGGGAGTTTCTCTGCGCGATCGCATCAGAAATGAGGCTATCCGCAGCAGAACCAAGGTAACCGATATAGATCACATGTATATTAGCGATAAGACACCTTCTGAAAATGCTTAAAAAAAAATTAGTGGAAAATTGTTTACAGTTTACTTAAATCCAAAGTAAGGACAGTGTTGACAGAAAGACAATCTAACTATAAAATATGAAATTGGAATACCAATAAATACGAAAAGATAAACACATAAGAATGGTTATTGGCGCAAAAAATGCAGGATGAAAGATAGAGCTTGCACTCAAAGATGATGATTGATTGAATTCTATTCAACTTGGTACTCGAATGCGTCGTCAAACTTTTAGTGGCAGAGAGCAAATCTGGTGGAAGGTTCAAGGATCAATCAGGAATGAAGACGAGAATTGGGGGCAGAGGAAAAATAGGGAGCTGCCGGGAAATGCCGAACATAATCGGCGAAGTCAAGGCAACATGACTGCGCTGGCTCGTCAGCCACCTGGAGAGGATAGAAGTCGATCGTGCAGTGAAGAGAGCTTATGTAGGTCCAATGGAAAACGCCCGGTGGCTGGCCCAGGTACCGCTGGAGTGACGAAGCCCTCAAATAGCTAACCGGCCCAGGGGCAGCCCGTTGGCGTGAGGTGGCGCAGAATAGGGAAGAGTGGCGTTCTCTTGTCAGAGGCCAAGATCCTCTTTGGGTTATCGAGCCAGCGTAGTAAGTAAGTAAGTTAATTTTACCCAAAATATTTTATACTATTTGTCAAAAAAATACAGTATAATCTACAAATGTAGTATAGACGTCGAGTGTAAACCTGCAACCCTTTTGCGATAATTAAACCCGTGAACTAACGGCGGGACCACGTGTCAACAAATCGCGCCGACCACCCGTATCCGCTACACGTTTGTTTACACGCGCTCGCTGCACACTAAAAGACCTATACGACACAAAAAAGTGGATAAACAAAACCTTTCGGGCCAGTTATGACAGTATGTCCCAACAGTATAAATAAATATACAAGTTGCACAAATCAAACAAATGGCGCTTACTGCATTGCATGGCGCTTGCATAGTTTACTCTGTGTACTCGTAGCTACTGTTTATAGCGTTACAATTAATGCTTCCAGACTTCGAATTTTAGATGCTGAAACGACTTCCTTAACAAACAAAGATGCTATTCCTGGTTTTATAAGGAAATCCTCGTTACGGAGTCAATAAAGATTGAATGTGAATCAGTGTACAAAGTTTCGGTTTCATCATTTAATGTGTCTGTGTTGAATGAGGTGCCGGAGTAGGTGTCTTGCAAAATTTGTAAACAAATTAATGTAAGATAAAAACTAATAATAATAATGTCATACCAGAAGCAACACAGAACACGGCCAGGGTGATCTACGTTGCTAATCAATACTAATATTATAAAGAGGAAAAGTCTGTGAGATTGTAGCTTTGTAAGGTTATATACCGATGGCCGTTGGAGCGGAAAGATTCTCGAGTGGCGACCACGGACCAGAAGGCGCGGCGTGGCCCCCCACAAGTTGGACTGATGACCTGGTAAAGGTCGCGGGAGTCCGCTGGATGCGGGTGGCGCAGCAGGACCGGTCACTTTGGCACTCTTAGGGGGAGGCCTATATCCAGCAGTGGACGTCTTTCGGCTGATATGATGATGATGATGAAGTTTACATGTAATGAAGAAAGTCCGGAACCAACAATCCGATTTAAAAAAAAAATCACCTGTTTGTAGACTTTCTGCCCTTTCTGGATGGTTATAGGCTATATTTTGATCCTGAGGGTTTGCCTGCGTTCTTCGCAATACGCGGGCGAAGCCGCGCAGGCAGCTAGTTATGTTATAAGAAGCTACCCCAGGCTGCATATCTAATAGTGGACATCTTTCGGATGTGATGACGATCGTAGAATAATTAAAAGCGGCCAAGTGCGAGTCGGACTCGCACATGAAGGGTTCCGTGAAATAAATTGCGGTTTACGATTTATGACGTATTAAAAAAAAACTACCTATTAGATCTCGTTCAAACCAATTTTCGGTGGAAGTTTACATGGTAATGTACATCATATATTTTTTTTAGTTTTATCATTCTCTTATTTTAGAAGTTACAGGGGGACACACATTTTACCACTTTGGAAGTGTCTCTCGCGCAAACTATTCAGTTTAGAAAAAAATTATGTTAGAAACCTCAATATCATTTTTGATGAAAAAAAAATTGTTGAGTTTCAGTTCTGAGTATGGGGACCCCTAAAACTTAATGTTTTTTTTCGATTTTTGTGTGAAAATCTTAATGCGGTTTACAGAATACATCTACTTACCAAGTTTCAACAGTATAGCTCTTATAGTTACATGACGAATCTATAAGGGTTCCGTTTTTTGCCATTTGGCTACGGAACCCTAAAAAGGACATGGAAACTGGTACTTTATCATTTTTGTACCGAGATGCAAAGTGTTTCTTGTTTCAATTACCTTGGCTGTACTTATGTTTTCGGAGAAATTTTGCTTGAAGTAACGCAAATATGAGCTTTTACCGTCGTCCTTCAGCCACGTTATGATCGCTAATAAATAGCTACCGGTTTATGAATACAGACCAGCAAGTTATCATTCCCCCAGTGATATCAAAGAACCAACTTACAAGTTTGAAACGTTTGATCATAAGTGAAGGTTGTTATTTAAATTATGTCATTGACGCTTCAGCAATGCTTCAGCTATTTGAAAGCGAATATTTATAGTCATTTCCCTCATGGGCAGCCTGGGTAGTGGCAGTGATTTATATGATTATAGTCACCTGCAGAGAAAGATGCTCCCCTGCATACAAACTTCTATGCAAAGTCCTTAAGTAAGGTTTAGTTAGCTAGTAAGTTCTCTTATTTCTATTAATTTTTTCTTACTCTCTGTCGAATATAAAGTATAATATGTAATTATAAATATCGTCGCATTATAGTGATGACGACGAATTCCACAAATTTTGCGCGAGTACGTTTACAATATCTTCACCCTTTCTAATAAACCTTATAATGTGTCTCGAGGCAACAACGTGACAAATCAATTAAATTTATCAGGAACCCCTCTCCGTAACAGGTTTAACAGGGGAGCCTGTAATTTTGTTCAAATAAAATTAGGTGTATGTATTGTTTGCCGCGCCCGCATGTTAGCTACACAACCGAATTTTCCGGTCTGCGAAGCACTTTGTGATCTGTCCAATGAAATCCCAAAACTATTTCGCATTTAAATGCAAATAAAAGAGACGGCATTGAAAATTGTTGTTCAGAGAGGTAGGGCACAGCGGAATATCAGAGAGGTAGGGCACAGCAGAATGTCATCTCGCTCGTATGTGGAGCAGCCCAACAGGGGAAGTACCTCCACCTTACAGAAGACCGCAGCCATAATAGCACCACTGCTTTGTAGTGTTGCTATATTATTGCATGCTATGAAGCATGTGGTGTTGTGTTCCTGGTGGTGAGTAAGGTCGCCAGAGCTCCGTAGGATGCGCTGTGTTGGGAGTGAGGGACCTGCATGTCTCTATCTGCCAACACAGCGAATCCTAAAGTGAATAAAAGATCGGCAACGCGCTTGTGATTCTTCTGGAGTCACAAGTGTCCATAGGCTACGGTAGTAGCATAACATAAGCAGGCCGTAAGCTTGTTAACCACAGTCGTTGGATAAAAAAAAACTGATTGTCAGTAATTTAACAAGTTCAGTTTTTGAAGTTCGGTTCATTTCACATACTATCATTTATGATATGTAAGATCCCTATCCTCCAGGTATTAACTAGTCAGTTCCCAGTACTACATTAGTCATATTTTTATTTTACATGTAAAAGGACCCTTGTGGCAGGTTACAGAATAAACATTTGTATTTTGATTTAGATTTTTGATTTTATCCAAGAAAAACTCTGAATAAGCCGATGAGCCGTATAAATTATAAAATTCAAAATAAATTCTCTAAACTATTTATTAGTTCTCAATATATACCTCAACCTTATAATTAATAATAACCTAAATCTATATCTTAATATCTTAATTATTTCACCATTCTAAATCAATTCAGACCACATTCAAGCCAACTCCACACATAACCATCAAAAAATTCTATGGCCTAGCTGATCTGCGTCTCAATCTGCGTCTCGATCTGCGTCTGTGCTAAGAATATTATTTTGAGTAGGATATTATTATAGTAATTGCAACTCAGGTTTTGGTTTGGTTTACGCTGGACATAGCGTGGACTATCTCTGTATACCGTACAGTATGTATATTCTTAGGTTAATATCTCTTATATAGGTTAATAAGTTAGTTTTAGTTTAACGGATCCACTGAAAATCAGCGTCGTTGCACTGTGTGTCTCGACTCATGCTGAGTGGACTCCTTTTTTGAAGCAACACTAGATTCCTTCTTTAGATCTAAGCCTTATATGATGTATATGCCTGTTGTTGTTCCAAAATAAACTTATTCTTATTCTTATTCTAAAAAGTATACCAACCAAAGTCTTATTTCATTTGAAACACACCAATTAGTAAATTATATCGTCATTAAACGAATTATAATTTTTGAAAACAAATAAGGAAATCAATTAGTGAAATGAATGAGTATTAAATTGTATCATAATAAATGCCATTTTAAATTAAAAATAACAGTAAATACGAATTTAATTTTGTTGAATTCATTAAATAATATCGGGAAGTCACAGAAAGCTTTCAAAGTACTTTGAGTAGCAAAGTTTGTTATCTTAATACAACAGCTCTTCTGTAAATTTATTTGCGAGTTAAACATTAATGAATTTGGAAATTACGCATACGTCTATACAAATACCTATTAGAAAGAGACAAAGATTTTGAGTTTGTAGTTTTTGCATGTCTCTGGAACTGGTTATACACGTTGTTCCCGGGAATTTCCGTTAACTTCGGCATATTGCAGAGTACATTCACATAAACAAATTAGCATAATTATTTCATGAGACAAAAGAAAAGTCTTTTTTTGTACAAATCTGGGGGCACGGCAGTGCCCCCGCCAAGTCAAGCAAAACAAAGAGGCACGGCCGTACCATCCTTTTCTCGAAACCATTCAGGCCATTTTCAACATCCTGTAATTTTGTGCTGGCTAAAGCTAGAACCCTGAATTTTCAGGAACATGTAGGGCATAATATGGCTAACATATAATGTCAAAAGCATTCAATTTGAACTTTTAGTTTAAGAACTATTGTCCGTCAAAGTTCGTTAGTTTTGTCACTGACATTTCAGTCATGTTTCAGAGATATACTAACTGCATTAGTAAGTTTGTAATCTTATACAAATACATGCCATTACAAAGTTACTTTTGCAGTTCATTTTTGCAAAAATATACAAACGTTATTTGCGGTTGGTAAAATAACATTCCCATACAAAGTCTACAAAAAGAAATGAGATCCCATAAAAAAACATTGCATGTAAAAAATAGTCTCGAAACTCTTTCACAATAAAAAGTGGTGAGATATTTCGTAGAGCCAAGTCAGGCATTCTTATTAATCTTTATTCGCTTGCTAAATAAAATTTTGTGACTTCGCAATCACACTTACATAGTTGTAGGTACCTATGCAAAAATTAGTAAATGCAGTAAAGTTGTGTGATTCCCAAGTTGCAGAATTAATAAGAATAAAGATTATTAAGAATGCCTGACTTGGCTCTACGAAATATCTCACCACTTCTTACTGTGAAAGAGTTTCGAGACTTGGCCTATTTTTTACATGCAATGTTTTTTTATGGGATTCATTTAATGTAGCATTAACGGTTAGTTATTGTCTTATAGATAAATAATGTCATTAACACGTTGTATACTAATCCGATTTGTAAAATCTTTTACTAGTATACTTATGGAAATCCATGCTAATATTATAAATGCGAAACTATTATCCGCCTGTTACCTTATTAGGTACGCAGATAATAAAGTAATAATTACCGCCAGCTTACGCGTGTGTGACACTCACCACGACGGGCATAAAATATCTGCGATCTGAGACATTCTCTGTTTTACCGCCCTAGGTAAGTTATGTACCATTTTGTACCTACCTATTTATTTTTCCCTCAGCGTTTGGGTAATACCGAAAATGTACTTCGATATACATATCGTCGGGTGAGAAGCAAAAGTCACTACCAAAACTGTCACTGCTTTTCAAAACTTCGTATCTCGGTACTTAGTCGATATCGAGATACGACACCCAACGATATGTAAGTACACTACAGACAGGGACACTTTTCCCGGCAAAAAAATGTCGTATGATATTCTAAACATAGCTTAGGATCAAAAGTCTGTATATTCTCAAATACTTAAACCTTTTACCAGCTTACGCAAATGCACAATAGTATTAACTTCGTATAATTTCCACTTTCTTATCTGCACAAACAGCGCAGTCGACGCTGGCAACAGTCAGGGGGAATTTCCACGTAAGGACACCTCCACACTGGCTTACGATGACCGATCAATCGGTAGATAGGTACCTACTTTTATTGAAATTCAAAACAGATAATCAAATGCAGATGAAACTTGGTAGAGAGTGGTAGAAGGGGATTGTTCCCTGATTGGTGTAAAAGGCGAATCAGCCGGACGGATGAAACTATTGAGTAATTACTTCTGAAGATAATCATGTTATATTTATATTTAATAATCATATTTTATGAATCATGTTATAGTGATGGTGAGAAGAAATAGAATGGTGCTTTTTTAACCTAGTTCTTGCGATGTTTTTGTTGATTTGAGGATACCAAGTACCTACCGTGCAAAAATAACTGCCAATTATAATAAAATGTGATAAATTACGTGAAAACGACGAATGTCGATTTTATTTTGAATACATACATAAATATAATTTATGTACGCATAAATTACATCAGGGTAAACTTGTAGGTAATTGTAAAATACATTATGACTGTCATCGTTTTTCCCCTTTTACTATTAAATTATTAATACCTATTTAAAGGTAAGTATGATGTACCTACGACTGCCACTTGCAATAAAATTAAATTGCGACGGACAAAAATGTGACTTGACAACATCGGAACAGGGCTGTTATTCGCTACGCGTTAATGCGGCTCACCCCGCCGGTCACCCGTTACGAAACTAGACCTCTACCTACGCTTAATTAGTACGCATCGCGGTGTCAATGTATAATTGTGGGTGAGCGTTGAGGTCAGCTTAAAAAAAGTTACAGAATAGGGGGGCAGGGCTGTTATTTATTATATACGCGCTCATCCGTCACGCCTAACGAAATTAGACCTCTACCTAGCTTAGTTACTACGAATCGCGGCGTCAAGATATATTTGTGGGTAAGCGTAGAGGTGAGCTTAAAACAAGTTACAGAATAGCGAGGCAGCATCTCGGCTTTCCGCCGCATGTCTGTCTCACGCCTAACTACACAAACCGACTGGTCTTCTCCATTGTTTGTTCAAGGAACCTTTTTGTCAAGATTTCCCATGGGCCCGCGCCACGGACGTTTCCCTTCACTCTTGTTTTCAACGGGGACACGAATACGCAAACAGATTTGTATAAAAGAATATTCTTTAAGGAAATATTTATTATGCTTACGGCGTTCGTCATGTTCAGGGCAGTACAGAGTTTAATTTTTTACACTAAATAAGTTTTCTTTTTCAACACGAGTGAACTTGTGGACTGTAGGAAACTAGGTTGGTAATACATAGAGTGGTCTCTTTATTGAATTGTAAGTTCGATGTAGCCCTCAAATAATTGTTGGAAATTGTGTAGAAAGGTTTTGAATAGAACACGCATGTCCATGCAATAAATTACTTAGTTTGATTCTATTGTCCTAGTTTAATTATATAGGCCTGGATTTTCACTCCCCTACAGCAAATACAATACCTACTCAAAAGTACAGTGTACAATCATACTAAGGAACAAATCGTCAATAAGTAGTTACTGTTGGAGCTATCCGTAAACGCAGTTATGTTCGAATATAGGAATTCAATAAGCTTGTGAGAAATCCGATTAAATTTTCACGTTACGAGACTTTATACGTACTCCTTGCAACAATGTAGGAAACAGTATTGTTACATGCACAAATGCATAAAATGAAAATTGTTCTATGTACAATTGACTACATTTATTTTTTTCAAGTGGGCCATTTTATGATTAATTTCGCTAGAAAATGTTTTTTTAAGCGTCACGTGTTTTTTTATTTCTCCCTAAATTGTAATTTTCATTCAGAAAATCAAATTGAAAAGTAGCGAATTCCAGAAGGTCGTAACTAAATTATGACGTCAACATTACGGCTCTGTATGGCAGCTTGCACACTTTTCATATGACAGTCGTAGTATTGACGTGATCACACTGATCACACACGGCTTTAACCACTTTTATACAATTTCGCGATTTTCTTAAAAACGGGTGAGAAATTAAATAAGAAAACTACTTTATTACGAGTACGTTCATGTAACATAATTACCGAATTGGTTTTCGAATTAGGCATCATTACAAAGTTTGAAATGTTGTCAATTAGTCCACAAAAGAGTACCTAACCCTTTTATTTCCATTAAAAATACTACTGAAAAAAGGTAATAGGAAGCTATTCAAATGTTAAAAACTATTCATGCCAGACGTAACAAAGCGAAGCTTGCTTACTAGCAATTAAACGTAGCTTTGTCTTACGAAATTAAATTGAATTAATATCTTATTGGAGGTGCACCGTTGAATGAGCGGTGGCTATAAAGCGTTCCCGACTTCTCACACATTCCGGTGCGCGTCTTCGTGCCGTGCAATTGGCTGGAAACAATTAGCACATTTCCTCGATGACGTCCACACTGGATTGGAACCAAATGAAGAGGTAATTTGAATTAACGTAACCACAGTATGCCACCTTAATTCGGATTCGGAGACGAGGCAGATCTCGCCAGGGATATTGTGACATACTAGACTCAATTTTAAGCATGAACAATTGATTAACAAATAGTTGGCTTTTAAAGAAAAACTATATTTTGTATCGCTTAATAACCACGCCACGGTTATTATCTATTTTCTCCACTGACTAATCTGGATTGCTCAATCTATATAGATAGAAGGAAGGAGAGAGTAAAATTTGATACTGATGTCTGTGAAATTAGGTGCTATGCTCATAGTGTTTGAATGGACAAGTATTGGCCAATTACATATATACACATTACCCACATACATCAAAAATAACACCCACTACGACCCGGGCTTTTATTAAGACTGATGATAATATGCTTCGTTAACAATCGTTTGCACGTATTAGTAAATCATAACTATGTAAATTAACTGCACAATTTAATTTCCAAAATCCGAATCTTCAATGTACTAGGTGTATGACGTCGTACTAAACAAAATATGACGAGCTGTCATTTACACTAACTTGTCAATTTACTTCGCTGTACATTGCTGGCAATTAAAAAATTGTTAGAAAATTAACAAATTCTGAAATATAGTTTATAAATTAAATTAATATCATGATTACATTATGAATATATGTTATTTTAACCTCCTTTAAAAAAAGCCCGGGTTGTAGACACACACTGTATATGACACTTAATCAGACGTATAACGACAGTTTATTTACTTACCTTGCTGTAACATAAAGAAGCATTAAAAGGCGCATCTTGCAGCTCTTTATCTCGCGTAGAATAATTGCTTTTCGATATTCTAGCGACCGAGTCTTGCGTTCCTTACCAGCCGCCTGGCATTAACGCGCTTACCCGCGATAGTTTTTGCGATCGGCTAGCTTCTAAAGGATTATTAAGCTTCATTAGTTAGCCCTAACTACGTGATAACGAACAATCGTCTGCGAACATTTGTGATAAAACTGCAAGAATTCTTTAATACACATGTAATTATTATGTAAGCATATTTCTTTGTTTAATTACAGCGGTTGCTTTGAAAACGCGTGAAACTATTCACCACGTGTATAGGCATAACAATAAAAAGTGTTGTACAATGTGTCCTTTGTCGCGCTGCAGTTTTATGTCTTAATCATGAACAGGACAATTCCTTTGTGAAGCTATAAAATTTGAATGAAAGTTGATCAAATGCAACTTGCAATAATTCTACACGGCGATGAGGCCATAAAAAGGCTTGATACGTAACATCTGGTAACGAAGCTTATTTAAGTACAGTTGAGAGACATTCGCTGGGAACGGTTCTGGTCATATCTTAGAGTGATCAAAGCCCGGTCCAATGTCCACATGATAAAAGGCAGAGCCCGTAAAACGTTGGCGGGAAAACGATCCCATAACTCGAAACTGCGATGCCGTAGCGCCGGTCCATCGAAAACACATTTGCAAAGGCGGAGCTCGGCGCGTCTTCACCTGCACCGCTTGAAAATGTTCTAAAATATCCGTTGAATACCATACCGTGTAATCGCGCATCTTATTCCCATTTATATAAATATAATGTGTTGTTCTGGACACGAACGAAGAAATAAAAACTGAATTGTGTTGCTCTGTAAAGAGAAAACTTTTTTATTAATAACGAGTTTACAGCTACAATTTATCTAATTCTATGCTTATAGGATAAGTACAATTCTTACCTGTAAAGAGAAACAACATTTGAAGCTATTATTTCTCCAATTCCTTAATATTCATAATCTTATTTAATTTTTAGATGCACTTTCGTGACATTGCAATTTCCATCCAACTGATCTGTCACCTGTCAATGTTCGCCACAGTTCAGAGCGGACCAAACGGCATCCTTAAAACTATTGCGCAGCAAATTTAAATGAAGTGTGTAGAGACTAACTTCATTTTACATCTCCCCCCCCCCACATTTTTTTTTTTTTTTTTTTTTAATACTTACATGTGCTTATGAAATATTTTCTTTTGTTTATATTTCTTTCAGTACCGGAATTATTTTGGTTATGTGAAACAAATTAGATTCCGACTTTTTATGTCCGGTATCTATCTTATAAATTGAATCAGATATTTTTTCTATCACTTTATATGGTCCTATCTTTAATTCGTCTAATTTTTTTCTGTTTAATCGATTTCCATTCTCAACAAATACTGTATCTCCTACTGTTATTTGGCAATGTTTTCTGTTTTTATCAAATAGTTTTTTATTATTATTATGTGATTTTACTGTGTTTACCAATGCTATTTTTCTATCTTGCGATAAATCATTAAACGATCTTTTTTTTTTTATTTCCTCTGGTAGAATATTATCACTTATACCCTCTAACAAATATTTTGGTGAAAACCTTGTTACAGTATGTTCTGTCTCATTATATCTTTTGGTACATTCATGTGCAACAGTTGTCCAAGCTATTTTTTCTTTCCTTTCATTTATCTTACACCTAATTTTGTTTACTAAAGTTTGGTTTAATCTTTCATTCAAACCGTTTGAAAATGGTGCATTTACTGCAGTAAAGATTATTGGTATCTTTTCTCTATTTAAAAAGTTTTTAAATTATTTTGAATTTATACCTGGATATTGATCAGACAAGATCATACCAATTTTACTTCCTTGTGGTACTTTTTGTATAAGCTTTATAAAATCATTAGATGTTTGAGTTTTGGAAGTTAAAATGAAAGCATATCGTGTAAAGTGATCCACCAGCAAGTGTAAGTATGTTTTTGTGGAGCGTGAGCCACCAAACCCACCAATAGTATCAATGGATACTATTTCAAAAGGGTAAGTAGCAGGGCCCAAGTGGGACATTAATCCAAATTCAAATTTCCTTCTAGATTTATTCTTTATGCATATTTCACAGTTCTGACAAATTTTCCTGATATTATTAGTTAAGTTTTTAGCTATATAAAATGGTTTTAACTTATTCTCCATTTGTTGTATTCCTATATGGCAATAATAATAGTGTATTTTCTCTATAAGCTTTTTACTAAAGTCTTCTGTTAGTATTATTTTTTCTCTTTTTCCTACTTTTTTATAGTATATTTTGCCTTTTAATGTTAGTTTATTTTCATTTTGTTTTATATGTTCATTTTTTTCTTGGTCATCCTGAATGTCTTTTAGTTGTATGAAGTTAACAATTTTTAAGTTTTGATCATGATTATCAGTATCTTCACCTGGTTCTAACACAGGATTTCTACTTAAACAGTCCGCCTCTAAGTTGTATTTCCCTGGGGAATATATTACCTCAAAATCAAACTGAGATAGGTAATATGCGAGATCTCCTAGTTCCTCGTCTGTCCTTGCTTTAATATTCATTTTTTCTAGAGGTTTATGGTCAGAGAAAACCGTGAATTGTTTTCCTACTAGCCAATGCTGCCAGTATTTTACTGCTTCCTTTATTGCTAAGCACTCTAAGTAAACAGCTTTTTTTTTCTTCTGCGTGTCATTCAATTTTCTAGAAAAATAAGCGCAAGGCTTTTCCTCTCTATTGTGTTGTGTTTGTTTTAAGATCGCGCCTATGCCTTGTATACTAGCGTCAGTATAAATACGTATTGGTAAATCTGGGTCAAAGATTGCCAAAATTGGTTTTAAACAAAGCAATTTTTTTATTGTTTCAAAGGACTTCTGACATTTTTCCGACCAACTGAATGGTTGACCTTTTCTTAGTAGATTATGCAATGGATCCAATATAATTGATATGTTAGGCACATATTTTCCATAAAAGTTAATTTTGCCTAAAAATTGTCGTACATTTTTTTGTGTTTGTGGTGCTGGAAAATCTTTTATGGCTATTAGATTATCTTTTAACGGTGTAATTGTATTGTCTTTTATAATGTGGCCCAAGTACTTCACGGAATCTTGAGCGAAATTACATTTAGAGAATTTCAACCTAAAACCTTCCTTTGAAATTGCTTCCAGTAACAATGATAAGTGTCTAATGTGCTCTGCAAAAGTTTCAGAAAATATTAGTATGTCATCTATGTAATTCACAGTAAAATCAGACAACCCATGTTTTCTTATTATACTACTCAATATTCTCTGAAATATTGCAGGCGAAGTTTTTAAACCATATGGGAGACAAGTCCATTGGAAGTGGCCTTCCTGAGTTACAAAGGCAGCTTTTTTTCGGTCTTCAATTTTTAAAGGAATCGACCAGAAAGCTGAGCTAATGTCAAGAGTTGAGTAGAATTTACAGTTTCTCGTCTTTACCATCAAATCTTCAATCAGGGGAAAGGGCTGTGATTGGGGCACAACAATTTTGTTCAGATCACGAAAATCTACACATAGTCTCGATTTCTTACCTTCTTCTTTTTTGTACGCCAATGTTACTGGAGCAGCAAAAGGACTGTAAGACTCTTCAATTAAATTCCTTTGTAAAAGCTTTGATACCTGCTGCTCTATTTCCTTCCTATCTTCTATAGTGCATCTATATGGCCTTTTACTACAATATTTATCCATTATCAAATCTATGTGTGCTTCGTAGTCCTTCACCGTCCCCACATCATATTTATCTTTCGCAAATAGCGATTTATATTTGGAAATTAATTTATTTATCCCTGCCTGTTGCTGATGATTTAGATGGTTTACTGAAATATCAAAATTTTCCACTTCTATATTCTCATTAAAGTTTATTTTATATTCATTTTTCTCTGGGGTCTTAGTCTTATCAACAACGCCCAGGTTTTTATCTTTACTACACAAAATGTGTGCTTCGTCGTTATTATTAGGATCAGAAATTATTTCTTCATTTTTTTTCTCTGTGAGCTTTTCAATGTGATGTTTTTTTTCCTCAATATTTTGTGAATATTCTAATCTATCATTTTGAACAAGATGAAATTGTTCTATACAATCCAATCCGATTAAAAATTCGTAGTCGAAATTTTCTTTGTCTATTACAAAGACATTGACTTCTCTTTCAATATTTAAAATTTTCAATTTTAAAGTTACCATTCCTAAAGTTGATTTAACGCCATTAATTGTTTTTAACCCTGTTGTTTTAATATTAGGATTTATTGGATTATTTCTCAAGGACAAGAATCTTGAACTTATCAAGGAAACATTCGATCCTGAATCGTAAATCCCTGAAACCTGTAATGTATCATTTATTAATAAGTTTAGTTTAATTAATGGCGGGATCACTAGTTTTTTGGGTCTAAGTTGTTTAACTCGGTTTCTAACTGAGAATTATTAACCGTCCTTATTTGATCCCGTCTTTGCCTATCCGTACTTTTGTTTTTGAACCAACATAAAGATTCGGGATGATAGCGGTTGCCCTTATTTTCTTTTTCACATATTCTGCATGGCCGGTCTCCTCCATTCTTTTCCTTAGTCTTGTTATCAAATACGAGCGTTCTCTTTTCCCATATTTTCTTTTCCACCATATGTTCTAAACCTCTAATACTGTTAAATAAATCCTCCGTCTCCTTTAGGGCATTCCGGTCAATTCTATCGGCTACAAAATTTGGCAACCCCGTAGCAATAAGATCAATCAAAGTAGACTTATCCATGCACTTATTTATCTCCAACAGAAGTCTCTCCTTCTTAATAGCATATTCCAGTAACGAGCCTTGCTTATATTTGAATAAAAAAGCATACCTGACCGGTGACCACCCTTTGTCTGCATAGGTTTCACAGAAGATCCTTTTCCACATTGACCACTCTGAGTTTACGGTATGTTTTATCAACATGGAGCTGTACCAGTCACAACATGAATCTTCCAGGAATAACTTCAGAACTTCGATACGCCTCATATCGTCTTCTATACCAAAACGAGTACATTCCCTTTCAAAAGTGGTCATCCATTGTGCTGCATTTGAAGTTTTCCTAGTGAATTTTTCGATCACAAACTTTTCAGTTAAATTTCCCAAATTCTTAGGCACATCCTTCTGCTTCTCAGCAAAACTTTCCAAGATTCTTGTCAGTGCTTCTTCTGAAATTCCAGCAGCTGCAGGCTGTTCCTGTTTTTTTGGTGCTATCTCTTCCAGTAAAAATCCCTTAAACTGAATATTTCCGTCCTCATCTACATACATTTTATTTATCTCGGGAGTTATTGAGATCCAAACCTTCCTTCTGTCATGCCTCTTTTGTAATGTAACTTTAACTTTTTGAAAAGCCTGTGTTTTTACAATTGTCTCGAGCAATTGCACTGGTTGGAGATGTTCGGGGAACACGAAGATACTGTTATCTGCGTCCGTAATTGAAGTCACACAGATTATATTCGATTTTGGATCCTCAGCCGGTTTTACTACAAATTCAAATCGTAATCTTTCCATCTTCCTTATAACAGCTGAATAATGTTGTTTTATAATGTGTTGTTCTGGACACGAACGAAGAAATAAAAACTGAATTGTGTTGCTCTGTAAAGAGAAAACTTTTTTATTAATAACGAGTTTACAGCTACAATTTATCTAATTCTATGCTTATAGGATAAGTACAATTCTTACCTGTAAAGAGAAACAACATTTGAAGCTATTATTTCTCCAATTCTTTAATATTCATAATCTTATTTAATTTTTAGATGCACTTTCGTGACATTGCAATTTCCATCCAACTGATCTGTCACCTGTCAATGTTCGCCACAGTTCAGAGCGGACCAAACGGCATCCTTAAAACTATTGCGCAGCAAATTTAAATGAAGTGTGTAGAGACTAACTTCATTTTACATAAATATCCGCATGTTTTGCGTGGGTCCACGCGCAACGAAATAAGTCATTTCATGTACCGCGACATGATGTAAGCGCAACGTGTCAATGTCAGATTTTTACAAGCTTTTGTTTAACTTGGAATCTTGTATGTATGTTGTCCGTTTCAAATCTTGCAAACCAACCATATTTCAACCACATCCTGGTTTTCGATTAAGCTGAAAATTATTCGGTGACAATGCTATATATGGTACCGTAGAGGTGGTCTTCTGATCGGAAGGTGTCCTAAATTACAAAAGTGAACCCGTGATGTTGGGGCTCATTGGAACCCTGTCGACGAGTAGTTAATGAAAGACTGTTATGAGTGTGCTAAAAAAGTACATTCGGTTATAAAAGCGTCTACCAAAAATGTATTTTTTTGTTACAGAAGATACCAACTTATGTTGCGGAGCGCGCTGCATCAATTGTATTGTAACATTTCGTTGAGACCACAGTACGCCACCATTTAACGCTCGGGTTAGAATAGTACCTATAGTGCAATAACATAATGAAATCCGAGTGAAATTAGCAATATTCAGAGTAACATCTCTTTCTTGATGATGCCAAACCTCGTCGATATCCATAGTATTTTTCTAAAACCTGAATAATTATTTATTAATTCATAATTCATTTAATTCATAATTCATTTATTTGTTGCAGTATGGGTCTTACGAGATGTTCGGTACATATAAATACAGTTCCAGCATAACCCTGTTAGGGCACAGCAACATATATATAAAAAATATTAATTCTAATTTTCATTTTGTAGAATTAACATTTTAATTCACGAGCTGGTTAGTTCACGAGCTGTTTGTATTTATGTCACAACAACGGCACTTTAAAAAAGACCTAATTGCCTATATAGACACCGATGGACTGAATCTGCTTCATAATTAAAGAACAGGATTCTTTGTTCCATTTTGGCTCGGGACGGAACAGATCTGCATTTATATCGCGAAAATACGATCTTTTTATCAGTAGACAAAACCTCTAGAGTTCAAACAATACCAGCGCGGGCACTCGCAGACTCCTCATTGCGATTTGTTTAAACAGGGAGCAATTAAAGAACTAGGAATGAATGAATGACTAGCGCTCTTTTTGTTTCATAAATGATAGGGTTTGGATAGAATTGCAGCGATTTCTACCTTGTTGTGCGGCCTCAATTACTGAAACCATCATAGATCGAATTACTCACTCGTTCGACAACGCACAGCACATCGTTAGTTATGGTGCGGTGCATCTTCTCATAAATGGTGCCAATACCTACCTACAATACCTACCTACAATACCTACATCTGACGGTCAGTGGATGATTGAACATGTACACAGATTTCGATTATCTATAAGTTATCGTTTCTGAGGCTGATATTTTATACTCCTTATTTCTTATTTTATAGCTCTTAGAAAAGTATTCATACTCGTATTACTATTTTGTTATTTTTTATTTATTAATTTTATATTAAAAGAGAAATACACAATACAAAATTAATAGAACATGCTCGCAATTCTACATCTCACGGAATAACTAGTATCCATTTTTTTACTCATAAATAACTACCAGTAGTCTGTCATACTATGTCACAGGGCGTCATTATTAAGTCTTAACATAAGTCAACCCTCCAATCAAAATACATACATACATACATACATATAATCACGCCTCTTTCCCAGAGGGGTAGGCAGAGATCACGGATCTCCATTTGCTACGATCCTGACAAACCACTTTCGCTTCACTCACTTTCATAACATTTCTCATACATGCTCGTCGGTTTAGGGTACTTTTGACCTGGCCTTTCTGTAAGATTTCTCCAATCAAAATACTTATAATAATAGACTGTTTAAAAATAACACTGTCTGCAATTTTAAATCGCCAGCCGCCAAGTTTCAGACCAGAGCCTAATAACTTACCTAGCTTCTTTTTGTGCAGTCCGATGAATGGCAGAGCTTCGTTGGCCGCTTGCTAAATAAAGGAATAGTTAATAAAGAAGCTTAATAAGATAAGTTAATGAGTACGAAACGCTAGAGGTTCCTTCTCTCTGCTTAACAATTAATCAAGCAACTCTTTTTTTAATTTGGCATATTCCAGTATTTACAACTTGTAAGTACTGGAATATATATTATATAAGTATTGACTGACTTGTAAGTTACAAGTCAGTCAATACTGTGGGTGACGATGATGATTGGGGATGATAAAAAATGAGGAAGATGGTCGAAATCTCGAAAGAAATAAGAGCTAATTAAGAGTTAACTGTGAATTCATTGAGAGTCAATGTATGGAATAACTGTTTTTTTTGGTGTAGTCGTTGGTCTCATATAGAAAAAGTTATTCATGACAACCATATTCTTATTTTTTTGTAATTCCTGAGGTTGACCCCGAAATCACGCAGTGAATATCTGTACTTTTAGCGTGGGATTGACGTGAGTTGCGTTTACTACAGGCGCTAGCGCCTATCGTCAAGATTTAGTATGAAAAGTCTATACACCGCCCCTGGTGGTCACTCATAGAACTAAAAATCCAAACTGTAACGTGAGGCACTTATACATTACTTAATTCGCCATCGACTTCACGTTCGTTCACGATTTTCCAATATTCAACCTTATATCACTAGCATTTATCGTTTTAATTTAAATGTTTGTCGGTTATGACATTACAGAATACGCGCATCGCGACGTCGACAGTGTCCACTGTCGATACAATATGGCGGCGCGGGGGCCATTTATTTGCATTTTTAAATACAAAATACGCGACAATCCGAATTTTGCGGATATATGTTGTCAATTCAAAACCCTTATTTTTATAAGTTCTTTAATTTGAGATAAATTTCGATCGGATCTACGGTAACTGTTGACGGAATAATACGATATCACGGGCCATTTTGCAAGTGAAATAGTAAACTACAGTCGCGACGGTATTCTTCGATTCGAAATGTCTCACACTACCGATTGGTAGTACGAATCGAACGTTAAATTACGCATCGAAAACTAAACGCAAAGTGCCTAACGTTTTGCAGTTGGTTTCGAAGTCCAACGGCAATGTGAGTTACAAGTTTGACGGGTCGAATCGAAGAATACCTAGCGAGATCGAAATCTATTCGAAGCGCGTTTATTCGATCTCGTATTAGTTACGTAACGTTAGGTTACGATTGTATCTCACAATAAGGGTACAGGCTATACTGACCGAAACGAACCGAATAGGCTTAATTACGTGTATATGCGAAGTGCGAACATTTTGATGACTCATAGTCATAATAGTCGTAATTTAGCACCTACATAAAGACATCAACTTCAGTTATTCGGCACCACCCCTTCCTGTCTTCGCTTTCGTACATTGTACTTAACCAGTTTGTTTAAGTATCCCGCACAACTTATTCATAGAAAAGCTTTTGGGTGGTCAGTGGTTCATGCATAATCACTCGTACCAATGCTAGTAATACTCCAGGCAAAATACGGTTTTGAAAAACATTAATTTATAATAGCGTTTTTTTTCTTTATATCATTTTAAAACATTGATTTATGATGCTTTATTCAAGAATCCAACAAACTTTCAATCCGGAAGTATTTATATAGATTTAAAAAAAGAATGAATTGTTTTTTTTTTAATATTTATCTTGAATATTATAGAGCAAATGTAAATGAACCAAAATAAAGATACAACCATTTATTCATATTTTTTCTGACTTTTCAGAAGCTAGTTAAGTTATCATTTTTTTGATGTCTGAAATTTTGTTGGATTTTGTCACTAAGTAACTATTTAATTGATAATATATCCATTACATAAAAAAGATCTGCTATTATAAATTATTTCCAAATTTGACATATTTTCCATACAAGCTGTCAGTTCATTGCCTGGACTATAACGGAAGTTAACAATTACGCTTCTCATGCGATGTTAAGCATGAGATACTTTCTTTTAATTTTATTTGAATATCGTAGAAAACGAATAGGTTCGAATAAATTGTTAGTGACAATTTCATAGACAAAGAACTTATTTTACAAAACTTGCATTTAAAATGCTAACTGCATGAAATGTACATGTAACTATAACTACTAATGAAATAAGATCTTTCATTGTGTAAGTAAGTATTTAATTGCAATTTGATACCAATGTTATCCTAATTTGACGACCGCTTTAGCCTAGTTGGTAGTGACCCTGCCTACGAAGCAAGAGGTCCTGGGTTCGAATCCCGGTAAGGGCTTTTATTTGTGTGATGAGCACGAATATTTGTTCCTGAGTCATGGATGTTTTCTATGGTATATAAGTATTTATTTCTCTATATAAGTATCTATATCGTCGTCTAGTACCCATAGTACAAGCTTTGCTTAGTTTGGGACTAGGTTGATTTGTGTAAGATTGTCCGCAAATATTTATTTATTTATTTATTAATTTTTTATATCAGTTTGTCGCACTAACACACAATGTGGCTATGCAGTTAATGCAAAAAAGCGCATTTGCGCGCTTTGGGGGACATTTACGTCCGCTGGGCAACCGGTGAAATTGAGGATAAATGAATATTTTTAATTACAGTTGTCATGTAGTTAAAGTTACACGCTATAATTCATTGAGTATATCATTTATTTAATCATTGCTTTGTGTGTACAAAAAGATCTTATCACTATTATCTTATGTAGGTATCAACACAACCCTGCAAGGGCACTTCAATAGTATCTTTATTACATTTTACCAATTAAATTAAGTTAATAACTATCACTTTACAATCACTAATTATTCTATAGCCGCATTATTCTACGTAAATAGGTATCTGTACTGTTTGTAGATCTATATATTAAGAGGATGGAAGAGAGAGAGACAGACTCTCATGAAGTATGCTTGTTTATTTAATAGTTATTTATTTGTTATCTTGTAAATATAAGGAATGCGACAACAATTAACAACGGCAGAAAAATTGATTTACCCAGTCTATAAACAAAAAAACTAAAACAAAACTAGTATAATTTATCTCCTGGCTTACGGGAGAGAATAACAACAAGAGAAACATCTAACGACAATAAATGTATGCTTGTCTTTACAGAAATAAACAAGGAACAGATTGACCTTTGCAGGAATATTTTGTTTGTGCATTTTCCTTTAATGATGTCGTTAGGTAACGCCGGTTAACAAGGCGGTAGTTAAGGAAGAGCACGTAAGATTTACGACGTCCGATGCGATATCAACTGCTACTTGACTTGTATCCCTAGCACGGGATCAGCGGTGGAAATATTACTACTTCATTCTTAGTTGCTGCCCGTGTGGCTCTGCGAACTACAAATAACCCAGGCAGAGGTACGGGATAAAATATCATAATCATCATCATATCAGCCAAAAGACGTCCACTACTGGACATAGGCCTCCCCCAAAGAGTGCCACAATGACCGGTCCTGCGCCACCCGCATCCAGCGGACACCCGCGACCTTTACCAGATCATCAGTCCACCTTGTGGAAAGTACCCACGCTGCGCTTTCCGGTAAGTGGTCGCCACTCGAGAACCCCAACGGCCATCGGTTCTATGTGCAATGTGTCTCGCCCACTGCCAGTATAGTTTAGCGATTCGGAGGGCTATATCGGTTACCTTGGTTCTGCTGCTTTTGTTCATAAAATATAGCCTACGTCTGTCCCTGAGATACTCATACTCAGGCAGAGCTGTAGTGGTTTTTGAAATGGATAATAATAGTCCTTTGCTATACCCAAAGGCTGTCTGAAAGAGATCGCGTTTTAGCGATAATACCGCCTGTTGCTATATAATATTATTTACTTTACAACTTAGTGTTAGCATTTTAAAATAAAAAATTAAAAAGTAAAATATAAAACTATACTATACTTGTATGACTGTATGTATCTATGTATGTAAATACTTTATTGTACACAAGACATTGGTAAAAATATAGAGAAATGACAGACTTGTGTGATGAGCACGAATCATGCCTGAATCATGGATGTTTTCTATGTATTTAAGTATTAAAAACGTAACGAGTCTATATAAAAGTATGTCTAACGTCGTCTAGTACCTATAGTACAAGCTTTGCTTAGTTTGGGACTAGGTCGATTAGTGTAAGATTTTCCCCATATATTTATTATTTATTTATTATTATTATGTATACATACAACTGTTGCCGCGAAAGATTCCCAATTGTCGTCATACCTGTTTACGCCAAAACTAAAAAAATCTACATGCTAAAGTTAAGTAGCAAAGGGTTCCAAATAATTAACTATCGAACATGCTAGTGTTGCTACACAAAGGAGACTATCCACGTTTGGTGTCGATAGATATCACTTTGTCACGGGAACAAACTCCCACCAGATTTACGCTGTCAAGAAAAATAAAAGTTATTTCTTCGGTGAAAGTAACTGGACTAGCGTGTTTTCCTTCGTCGGTTTATTTACCTTTAATTAGCGATGAAACTGGAGATAACAATTAAACTACGATGTTATTTACTTTATGATGAGGAACGTTAATAAAGAATAATTAAAATTACATCTACTTTTTACAAGCTTTATATTAACTGGCAATCTAACCTAACTATTATGTTTGTTGGGGTGGAATTTAGCAACTAAATTTTAAAGCAGATATTATTATCTTCAACCGATTGACGTGAAATTTTGGGTAAAGGTATAGTTTGGATGACAATTCAATTTTATGGTACCATCGAGCTGATCTGATGATGGAGATAGAAGCCATGAGAATTCAGAACTTAACCGACATAACCCCGTTGAGTTTGGGCTCGTTAGAATCGTCTTAATTAGTCGTTGATGACGGTATACAGAAAAGTACAGTCAGCAATAAAAGTTTGTCGTACCAAAATATAAATTGTTGACAGACACTTATCACGAATCAAATTACTTTACAGTACACATGGTGCTACTTTTCCGCACGTGTGCGGAAAAGAGCACTTTCCGTGAATATGACGTATGTACCTACTGTAAAACGTTGTACGATACACGTGCGAATAGGTAATTCGCAACTCGTGTCGATTTAAAACAAACCCTTCGGTCGTGTTTTAATTTATTATCTAACTATTTTACAATATTGTTGATTCGTATTAATATAACGTGGAAGTTACCACGATCCATTTAAATAAACAGAGAACAAATACAAAGAAAAAAACAAGCGTGATCGCATGTATCCCGGGCATTGTATGTGTGTCCCCGTCTTAATCTGATCGTCTATCTATACTAATATAATAATTAACAACTTACAAAAGTTGAAAAAGCCCTGATATTTTAATTTAACCTATCTAAAAAAAAATCTTGAACCAATTTTGTTGAAACGTAGCTAGGAACCATCTCGAGCAGCGTCAGCTTTCGGATAAAAAAAACCGCATTCAAATCAGTCCATTCGGTTAGGAGCTACGATGTCACAGACATACACACACGCACGTCAAACTTATAACACCCCCCTTTTTGCGGGGGATAAAGAGGAAAAGTCTGTAAGATTATAACTTTGTAAGTTTGTATGTAAGGGGTAATCTCCGGAACGAAGAAGGGACCGTCAGAATGCAGATAGCTATACATATTTTACGAGTATCCCGTGGGTTCTCTGTTACAGGCGGAGCCACTCGGGCACCTAATCTATATAAACATATATAAAAGAATATTATATATTTTTAAACAGTATGGCTCTACGTCGCCATCCGCAAGCGCAAGAGATAGAGATCGCACCGGTACGTGCGCGTGCGGTGACTACACGGTCGCTTGCGCAGTAACTTGTGCCCGTGCGCAGACTTTCGCACAAATCTTACCAGGGCTCCACAACCGTTTCTAATTGCAGTCAACTGCGATATTAAAACTGGTACTAGTAAATGGTTAATTCGTATTTTGAAGAGTTATACTCAAGATTAAGAAGCACGGCACTTTTACTATTATTTCGCCATTTCTTAATAAGCATTTGTATACATTTAATCGGCCTTTAAAGTACATATTTAAAAATAAATAAAAAATGTCGCTCATTTATAATGAATTGAAAACATACCATTTGAAAAAAAGAAGTATATTTTGTTAAAATTAAATTGATGATAGCAAATCAATAACTCCTATCGGCTTTTATAACTTAAGGCACATAATATATATATATAGTACAAGTATTTATTTGTGTAGCTATAGGAAACTAACTATTGCTTTTTGTGAAAGATACTAGAAACCATTGGCTATCTTGTAACAGTTACCTACACACTTACTGCATACTTAACTTAACGTAATACAACGTAATAAACATCGTTAAGTCCTTTATAAATAAACACTGTGATATAATAGTACATTATGATACAAGTGAGGTATGTTGATCATTACATCAGAGGCGGAATTGTCACGCGAACCGCAGGTGAGCGTGACAATAGAGCCGAGGATGTAATTATCAAAACTCACGCGTGTCATACGACGTTTTTCAACACATTTGCGAGGAAAAAATCCTTTTCATAAAATGAACATGTTACAGGATCCTAAGTTGTTTCCTTTAGTTATTGATGACAACAGGTTTTTACTCACATATTTGTACATCTCCAAGAATGTACAGTGGCGTCAAATCTATTTATCACTGTTCTATTCACTACGAGTCAACATTTTTAACAATAACCAAACACGCATCATCAATGTTTACAAATATTTGTGAAATTACCTATTATAATGGCGCGCAACTATTTTTTTTTGTGAAGTTCGCGCAGTGCGCCCGCAGCGAGGCTTAGATGAAATCTCTAAACAGCCAATACAAAATAAAATAAATATTTTCTTATTCAATATAAATTCATGTAAAATGTTATCAAAAGTAAATAGTTTTATATATTATATTCAAGAAGAAACAACCAATTAATTCACAAGAAGGATTTAATTTGTTAATATGAGTAAGAATCCATTTGCCGAGAATTAAAAACAAACCTGTATAACCCGGTCAATTTAAGAATGCGCCGAGTCCATACATACACCTTGCTGCAAGGTGCTAACGTGTCTTAATCGGGATATAAACATAACTACACGATTGTCGTAATGTTATTAAACACGCGTGTTTGATACCCAGGATTATGAGCCCAAAAGCGGCATAATAAGAGGCACGTTACGAGCAAATGTGTTGAAACATTTTTTAAACAAATTAAGTGTACATTTTTACGGTTTGCAACCCATGGCCACGCAACAAACGCTCCAAGCGCAAGTATTTGTGGTGGTCGATAATTAACTACCTATTACTCTCATTTAATAATGCCAACGCTATTTTAACTAACCCAACTCAAACGCTCGATAAAATCCTGCAGGCTGTTACAAGCTGCGGGTACGATTACCGACGTAGGTACCTTAATGCGCAACATGGTGATAAGTTGAATAAAACTCTGAATAACACTTTCAACTTACGTTATGGTTACTTACGAAATGTTAAAACAATTGAATCTACATACACTAAGTATACTGTAAACCCAAAAAATATTAGGAAGCACTGGAGCCTAAAGGTTGAATAACCTAACTGACAAGCATGCGAGGTGTCTTGCAAATGTATTAAAGTATCTCTGGGTGATATTCACCCATACATTGGTCTTCGAAGTAGTCCTGGTGTAGTTTCATAGATTAAGCCTGGGTTTTTACCAAATACACCCGAGTACTTAATTATTATTATAATACTTATTATTTCAAATCAGTAGCCAAATTGCTTCAAGTTTGCCTATAAAATTTGAAGAGTTCCCTCGATTTTTCCAGGATCCCATCATCAGAACTGGATTTTGGTGAACACAGGACCAATCTGGAAGTATGTGCTTTCAAACAAAGAAAGAGTTTTTCAAAGCGGTTTATAAATTACGGAGTTATCGCGTAACAAACTAACAAAAAAAAAGCGGCCAAATGCGAGTCGGACTCGCACATGAAGGGTTCCGTTAAATAAATTGCTTTTTACGATTTATGACGTATTAAAAAAAAACTACTTTCTAGATCTCGTTCAAACCAATTTTCGTTGGAAGTTTGCATGGTAATGTAAATCATATATTTTTTTTAGATTTATCATATTATTATTTTAGAAGTTACAGGGGGGAGGGGGTACCTAGTATACCTTATATTATATTGGTGTAGCTACATCAACGGTGATGCCGCATCCCTAAGTACTTATTTATGTGGCCGCGATAAAGCCCAGCGTGCCCTTGGGCCGAAAGCTTATACTTTTATCAGCTAAATGGTTTTTTGCGTCGGAAAACATTGGATTAATGTACTACATATAATATAAGTAGACGTCTTGAGAAATAACTTTATTTGACATGATATCCTAGATTATGCACATGAATATAGAAAATGACAGAGCACTAGTAATTGCTTATTATTGCTGGAGACTGATAATTTACATGCTTCTTTATTTCACCAATAAAAAAGTTCGACATTTTCACAATCGCTTTTTCTTCAAAAGCCGAGGGTATAATTTGTCTCAACTAATTGGGTGTCCTCCTCATTGGAGGAACATGCTTCAAAAATATTGATTGTTTGTATCAGAAAATATGTTTTAGTGTCATGGGATTTTCAACTCTCTCCTGTGTGGTCTAGAGCTATAATAGTCTAGCAAAGCGGCTGAAATTGAGGCTAAATTAAATGGGCAAAGCCGCAAAGGCCTCATAAGCTTTAATTAAAAGAACATCGCGATTACTCTATATATTAGTTACAATCAAAGAACAAGAATCCAATGGAGATGTAAGTCACATCTCAATATTCTAATACAGATAATAATGTGTATAAAGACATAATTATGGATAGGTACCTCCTTTGTCATCTTTTCAGTTCAACACAATTTATTGTGAATTTGTTACAACTAAAGTATCGTATCTATCGATATGATGTTGTGCGGAGCCCGGGTCCCTTTAATTCCATTATTTTAAACTTTGATTTGTAATGTAACTAGTACTTGGAAAAAAGTTCAGGTAGTTCCATTACGGAAAAGCCATCGTTGAGTGTAACTACTGGGAAGAAAAGTTCCAACTACTTTATTTCATCAATATAACTGATAATAGAACTAGTGGGAATAGACCAGGAAGATGGGCAAGGAAGCGGAGTACCGAGCCTGGATGTCACAAAAACAGTGAGGCTTGAGAAGGAGTTCAGTGCGTGAGACGCAAGATCCATATTATTCTGCCTTTGGAATAATGATGAACTATACTCACTTTTATTCAAAGCTCAACCCCTTCTTGTGTTCTTGTTCATAGCGGCACACCGACCACAGCCATATTAATGGTCTTGTCAATAGTATGATGTAATTATTATATTAATGTTCTCAGATCCAAGATAAAATGTTATTATTCCAGTGTGCGAATCTTATTACTTACGGTGGAGGTATCTCTCTTAATTGCAATGTACGCATTGTTTTTTGATTCATGCGCCGACGGCGTGCGGTGATCTAGTGCGCTTACGCCGGTCCCATTACTACCGGCGAGGTAGAGTACCAGTTGTAAAATGCTTCAGCAGTTTAAGTGAAAAGCGAGCGGCGGGGCAATCTATACAAGCAAGGAATGTAGGAATTATGTATGTGTTGTATGTTTTTTTAGGAAACACACGTTCTTCGCGATTATTAGTTATAAACCAAATGATTCATATAATTAGTATATAATGTGACTTAGGTATGTTAACTCTACTTAAAAATTTGCAACGCGTTCATCAAGTAACACAAATTATAGGTACCGTTATGTGATAAAAATAAAATTAAAGTGAACATGTTTTTAGAAAAAATGTGTCCAAATTAATTTTACCCTTAGAGTGAAGAAACTATAAACAAAAATACTAAGACAGTAAAAATTTAGTGTGCTATTTCATTGTTGTAGACTCAGGATTAAGACTTTATTGCAAAGTTAAACTAACGTTGATTTTGCGACTGTGCACACGCTCTATGTTCTTATGAAATTCGGGAAGCTCATGTTATTTAACAATAAATGATGTCAATAACTTGCAAATGGAACATCAATGGTTTCTTGTAATATGTCCCAAACTACAAGAGCTTGAATGCTTCTGAATTATTGACGTCGTTGCGGCGACCCGTTGGGTACCTGCCCGTAGCGTACAGCACACAGGAGATTGATTTTTGTTTCTCGCTTCGCATTTCAATCACATTTTACTTCTTGGAATTTTCGTTGTCTTCTCCACGTGCGCCGAGCTAAGGAAGAAGGAGAAGGGCTAAGGGAGAAGAAGCACGTTATACACATTGAAATGATGTAACTGTGATTGCGACAAACCCACGGACAAACCGAATAAAACCCATCGCCTTCGAGAAGAAATCAGATTTATATCAACTAAGGTTTTGTGTAAACACGTTGATGAACCGTACCGACTAGCGATATTTTACAAATCCGTTGTTGTAAAATGCTTTCAAACATGTTATTAATTCGTTGGCGATAAAATAGTTGCGAAATAAGGGTGTACAATTGTTATAACCCGAGGCTGCGCTAGTCTTAAATCATTTAATGACTAAAATGCCTTTATTATTAAACTTGCCTACTGATAAAAGTTTGGTACTCACAGTGAAAAGAGCAGCGGGCAGTGAAAGTCAACTATTTTTGAGGGAGATATAGTATTTCCCAGACAAAAACGATAAAAATATAGTACACTGTAAAATAATATAATACTTACTTGGCTGGGCAATGTTGCTAAGTATTTAGTAAAAACCTCGACAATTTGAAGCGCTTCGTACTTAAGATGTCAAATATAATATTTTGGCGTAATATATATTTCTTCAACAGTATATAGTACAAAGAGTCAAAATATAGTACGGTTGGCAACCCTATGTGAAACCTATCATTTCAAAGATAGTGTTATTAATTATGGGAAAAATTATAGTAGGTATAATTAAAACTTCTACAACTTTACCTCTCACGTTACTTACAATATTACTATGTTCCGTATTTTCTTGCGGTGTAATAATTTTCTAGAAGCTTTTTCTTTTCTAGATCCACAGTTATATTGAAATTATGTTTTACCCGTTCCGACGATCCTTTTAGATATAATCCTTTTAGGTAATATTGCAAATGTCGCTGTAACGAAAGTATTTTGGGCAAACTATTTTAAAAGCTTAAAACAGACTAATCTAGTATTTCAACAGCCTAATTAGGTCAATTAGTAGGTGAGATGTAGCTCACTTATAAAAAAATCACACGAAGTCCATTAGCTTTCGACGAGGACCGTTATGATTTTAATAATTACCCATCAACTGGCTCCGATGCCGACGCCGTTGGTTAAATATTGAAAGGCCAGTGAAGATATTTCCGACCCAACATTCCCTAACCCGTAATTACTCGGAATTGGTAACAAACTTTGATTAATCAAAACTTTATAGAAATAACTACAGAAACGATCTACGAAAATCCAATAAGTTGAGTTAAACAGTTTCGAAATACGAGTATGCTGGAATGACTTTGGCGATAACCAAGTTTAAGTCTTCTGTAAAAACTTAACTGTTGAAAACTGTTGTTTCTCGGGACTATAGTGATGGATGTAACACTACGTACGACCCTGAGAAAACATTGAAGTTTTGAAACAATTACTTACAGATAGGTATTTAAAGGTGTCGACATATCGAATTGATAACAGCCCATAGCACGCCATAGCCCAATTTTGGAGCTCGTTTGTGACGTTAGTATTGAAATCATATTTGAAGAGTCCTTACGGTAACAGTGTGAGCGAGATGTTGAATTGGAGTCGGTATATAAATTTAAGTTATGATTATGAAGTACAAAACTGAGGCCCTGGCATAGAAATTTTGCACCTTACAAATTATAGTTAAACGTTAATAATTAAAATGTATATTAGTGCTCCAAATAAAAACGTCACCCAAAGTTTAGCATCAGCAAGTTTATAAGTCCTTATACCTACTTGAGAAAGTCTGCCAAAAACCGCAAAAGTGTTGATATAGGTACCGATATTTAGGTATGAAAGACCATCAATTTCGCTAATGATCCACTATCACTTCAAGTCGTGGTCAAAGGCTAGCTTAATATTAAGCCCTAACTAAAGAGAGTATTCGCATGAGGGTCAAAGAAAATTTGTAATCCATCAATCCAGCGTCGATCAACCTTTCATTAGCCCGGCTATTTAAGCAAGCTTTTAGATGATGAGTTGCAATTTTTTACCGACATTGGCTCTTAAAATATCTTAGCTTTTTATATTTATAATATAAAAAAAAATCTTTGTTGTTTATATAACAAAAACAACAAATTCACAAGATTTTTATGATTCTTGGCCCAGGAATAAATACCTCACGCCTTTTTCGCACGAGCCGCATTTTTTTGTTTAGGAGGTGAAAGTTGTAGGCGTCTTCGTATAAAGATAATGTGATGTGATCATTTATTAAAATTAACTATATACTTTAGTCCTCAAACATAAAAAACCGGCCAAGTGCGAGTTGGACTCGCGCACGAAGGGTTCCGTACCATTATCTATAAAAAACAATTTGATTCTGTGTTTTTAGTAAGTATTTGTTGTTATAGCGGCAAAATAAATACATCATCTGTGAAAATTTCAGCTTGAACTATCACGGTACCAGTGAGATACAGCCTGGTGACAGACAGACGGACGGTCGGACGGACAGCGGAGTCTTAGTAATAGGGTCCCGTTTTACTCTTTGAGTACGGAACCCTAAAAAACACCGTTTCCCTCAGAAATCAAGGATGAAAATATGACAAGGATATAACTTTTTTTCACTCGTTTAGAACAAAATTGAAACTAGTTAGGTACCTAATTTGTTAAGATTCCATGCATTTGAAAAGAAAAACGATGTTTAATAGTAAACATTACGAAAGCTTTCACTGGCCGTATCAAAAAAGAACAATTAAAATGTTCATACACCAAAGAGATGTTTTAATATCAGTTGAAGGCAAAACCAATACAAAGCGCACTTACACGATTTTGCCTCCGGGTATGTTTCGTGATTCGTTCCATAATAAGCTGCTCACAACTCTGTTATTATACTGTCTGTGGTCTGGAAATAAAAAGCGACGCCATTAGCAAGTGATACCTCTGCGTGAGATAAACGGTTTGATAATTATGTACGTAGGTTGATATTTGTGTAGCGATTATAAAACGCATTCTGGCGGTCTAATTGTTCATTTCTTAAACTACCTAATTAAAGCAAGTCTGTTCGAAGAGACTACTCTATAAAAAAAAACTTATTTTATTATATTAGTAATGTTTATGATATTACAAGCTACGTCCCATTTTCTCTTTCAAAGTAAAACAAGGACAATCCCAAAACTGTTCGCCTTGTTGGATATATGCAAAGCTTTTTTAATAAGAGTTTGGGCTCGTTTTATATCGTTCCTTCGTCTCGCGGAAATGTCAGCAATCTGTGGCAAAAGCCTACTTTATTGTTATTGTACCGCATTTTATTCGAAGCTCAACCGAAAGAGATAAACCTGGGAATCGGTTGAGAGTAAATAAAGTCACTGACTGGGACACACCCAAAGCCTCTGTAGACGGGTGGATCGCGGAGATAACAATTATTGGGATTTTATAGTACGCTTGCCAATCGGCCAATAAAATAGAGGCGGGTTAGTGGAAATAAAATGCAGACTAATTCGCGCGGAACGAAAGTGTTGCAAGGCAACTGTAATGTTCAGTAAGTAGCCTAGTGTAGCTTGTGTTGCAAGGCAACTGTAATGTTCAGTAAGTAGCCTAGTGCAGCTTGTGTTGCAAGGCAACTGTAATGTTCAGTAAGTAGCCTAGTGTAGCTTGTGTTGCAAGGCAACTGTAATGTTCAGTAAGTAGCCTAGTGTAGCTTGTGTTGCAAGGCAACTGTAATGTTCAGTAAGTAGCCTAGTGTAGCTTGTTACTTTCTCCCACCGCTGCATTTTTAATCAAACCTTAAATAGCAAAATTAACTTGGTTTTCCAATGTAAACTTTCAAAAATCTCTTGATTAAGGTTAATCCCACCCACTTTGATCACTAACCTTCGATTTTTATGCTGAATTAAGTAAATTGACCTTCTTTCCTCATCTAATGAAAACACGGACGTTGGAAAAAGTCGTCTCCAAAATATCTTCGCGAAACATCAAAGATGCTACGTAACATTTTAAATTATTGAGTGAAACGAAGGGAGGTAAATCGTATAAAAAGTAAAAGAATTAATTAGGTATCGTGGCAAGTTTTGAAGCTCTTGAAAATCTATTTTGCACAATTTTAAACGGTTCTGGAAATACTTTTAAAAAACAAGATTATTTCAGTCATTTGTTTATCAGGTATACCTTATATATAACGCCTATTGCCTGCTATACGGCCACAATTCAAAATTAAAACACATTTGAGATGTGGCTCTATTGCACTTGCAATAGACCCACATCTTAAATGTGTTTTAATTTTGAGTTGTGGCCGTATAGCAGGCAATAGGCGATAAATCATCACTTTAACGTCTCATTACTTTGCGGGAACATGAGCTCAAATCAACTAATTTCAATAATCAAAGGCTGCTTGCGTAAAAATTATGAAAAACCACTGACTCAAGGAATTTAATTATATACCCAAGTCAGCAATAACGAACGTATTTATATGATCTAGCTAGCCTTTTTCTTTGAACAGATACTCTGAGCTACGTAATGCTTATTAAACTTATATTTTACGCTAAATAAAAAACGGGTCGGCAGTAAAATGCACGAGTAGATGGGCCCGCCTTTGCATTTTTCCCAAAAGGAATCCTAGCCATAAGTACAGTAAGTATAAAATATAATAAAAATATACCTTCAAAAGGAGCATTTTATTCGCTTTCCACGAGCTCTCCAGGCATGAAGAAGAGCCGATGCTCACTGCAAGTTTTTCCCTAACGTAAGTGGCTGCGGATGTAAATTTTCTAAACTTCTAGAAATGATTTTCGATTAGCCTTTTTAAATTCATATTTGTTGCATTTCTGTAAGTTATATCATAATATTACAGCAGCAAAGTGCATGGTGGGATTCTGAATAAAATGGAGGATAAAGAAGCTAAAGGATTCGGGAAATGACACTGAAGTAGGTATATATAGGTATACGAATATATCATTTAAACAACTCGTCATTGCTCGGGTTCAGCAACTGGGAGAGGATGGAAGACGATCGCACCAGGACATAGGTTTTATGGACATGTTTTGTAATAAGATGAGGTCGCGAACCATTGCGGGACGCCTTAGCCAGTGTTGGGCAAAACGTAATTGAATTACTAATTAATAATTACAATTACAAAAAGTAATTGCAATTACAAATTATAATTACAGGGAAAATGAAATTGTAATTATAAGTTTCAATTACAATTACAAAATGTTATTATTAATTGAATTATTAATTACATTTTGCAATTAATTACTTATTAAATTACAAATTACTTTTTTTTACGTCACGTTTTTGTACCTTTGGGCCGTAAAACTTGACCATAAAACTGGGCAGGTGTGACAAAGCCGTGGCGCTAAATAGAGAACAGACCAAAGGCCTTATTTTCAAAGAAAAGACATACCGCCAAGCATTTGTTCCTATGTGAAGAAATATTTAAATCATAATTTATAGGGTCCCTTCCAGCGCATTTAGCTTTCACCGGAGGGATTTGCAGCCCTCGCGCAGCACGAAAGATTTTCATATTCAATTACAAATAGACAAGTGCGTCTCAAGTATCGCCTTTGACGTCTTTACGGTTTAAGGGAATATTAGGCCCCCTCAACTCAAGGGCGGGCGCCAAGCGAGGTGCAATAACGACTGCTACTTCCACAACCTCGTAATGCAATCTATTGTGTATCGGCAATTGCAACCTTGTTTTGTAACAAATAAAGTTTACCTTTGCAAATATTGAAAATAGCTATTCGAGGTTGAAAAGATATGCGTAGATATTTTATGTGTACCATCGACAAGAGTCTTTGCAATTAGCCGTTCGTTTGATTTCGATTAGCAACGCTTTTGCGAAAAGTGGATTTGCTGTCCTTTTTATTATGAATTTATTAGTTCTTTGAGAGTTTCTCTAGTCTCGTAATGGTAATAAGTCTGAAAGCATAAGTACGATTTAGATAAATATTCAAGGTGATACATTAAAATATGTTTGATATTTTGTACTTTATTGAAGAAAATCCGTTGAAGGGGTTGTGAATATTTGTGTAATAGTGTAGACACATACAAATAGAGTTACCTGTACGTATGATGAAAATATGTACTTATGATGTGATATATTAACCGATGCATGTTGTTCCCTTGATCTGTATTGCATTCCCCATATCCCCGTTTAACCGATCAAAGTGATACAATTCAAAACAAAATGATATACTTACATACGCTTATGATAACGAATGCCTTTATAACCAGCATATTATATGAACATCAATAAACAACCCGCCTTGTACCTCCTGATGGCGCATGGATGAAGATCAAACAAATATTCTATGCAAAGGGGACAGGCTGCGAAACGACCTCTCACTATGTGCATATAATAAGGGGTAGTAAACAGTAAACTATTTAAAACAGTAAGGGAAGGCATTGCACTTAATGCCGTCGCTAGTGCGATCATGCGAGGCGCCCGTCCCACCGCGTTGTCAAACGTTACACAACTGGGGTGGTAAAACAAAGAATGCTTCAGATCACAGGTATTTGACGCCCAAAAACCTAATTGGCAATCGCACGATCCGATTAGGACGGTGTTTAAAGATACTTTAATCTAAAACAACAATTTTTTTACGAATCCACGAATCCAAAACTATAACTAACTAAACCTAATCAAAGAGGAAAATTGAAAAATTATTCGCCACGAGCGGAATTTGAACCCGCGTACTCTGGAATCCGTCCATTGCTCTTATCCAATTGAGCTACCGTGGATCCCGCTGGTGGCAACGAATCTTTCAATCCCTTTACTCTCCTCTTTCTTTCGTTAGCGGACGTTTCTGATTAGTATTAATTTACTATAATAATATACTTAATATCAATCATGCAATAAATATTTTTTTTTGAATTGTCATAAATGAATCGAATCTACTCTATCGTAATCGTATCGACTCGTTCCCGATAGCTAAAAGGAACAAAACATTTACAACTATAGACTAAGGTTAAAAATTCTCTTTAACTTTTATTACTACATCTAAAATGCAATAAATTAAGAAAATAACTTAGCATTGACTAAGTATGATGAATAACTTTATCCAGTTTCACAAAACGTCTATGATAAGTTCCAACTTATTCTTCAATAATAATAAAACAACTACTATAAAACAAAAGGCACGTGGACGCTCATCTACTGCTATTATGTCATATACTGTTAACAAGGTAAAGGCAGAATGCAAGCTCTTGTGCCCTCGTACGGCAATGTTTCATATAATTAGCTTAAGCGGTTTAACGAGGGGACGATGCTATTTGAATAGAATTTTTGAATTACCTAATGAATGTTTAGTTTGAACGAATTTCGTATATTTGAATTTAGATTGCGAAGGGTACAATGCCTCTTTGATGCTCTACGTAGTAACATGTGTCCAAATAGCCGGGCACTGATTGTGTTAATCGGTATTTACCACGTATTTACATATATTCAGTGATGCTCGATCTAGTCACTTGGTTCTTCATCTAAACCGTTATTTATATAAGCTCATTCATTACATACTCGTACAATATTAGGTCGAATTGAATTTACTATTCTTCTTAAGCAAGCATGTAAACGATAAACTTAAAAATTACCGAATGATGTTGATGCTATTTTCACTGATTATGTAACAATTGTTGTTGAAATGCGATGGCAACAAAAAATTATAACCAAATCAGTGACGACATCAAATTAATATTTACCAGAAAAAAAGCAGTTCAATACACAGTTGAAGAATTTTCTAGTAAAAAAATGCTATCTATTAAAGATTTTTTTGACGATAAAATTTAATACATAATTGTTTTTTTGTATTGTGTGGAATTGAAATTGAATTGTCGAAGTCGTAATTATTATTTACTTATTAACAGAATCTGGTTATTACTCATTAAGTTAGATTAAATGAGAATTATTTCTATCCTTGAAATTGCTGTGCCCTACCAGGGTCCATGAGAATCTATGCCCTATGTAAGAGCTACTATATTTGTACCATGGCTGCAATAAACTATGAATGAATTAATTAATGATTTTGATGTAAAACCAAAGTAGAATTATAATATATTAAAAGTTACTGTACTGAACTTCGAGCGAAGCACAGAGCTGATATAAAAAAATGCTATTAATATATGTACAGTCGCCATCAGATATATCGTTGGTTTAATGCTCTAAGGATATATCAGAGCGGCCAAAGTGCTCACAAATATTAATTAAGGCGGAAAGGCAGATTGAAAACCAACATTTTGCATACAAAATGTTGGTTTCCTAAGCAGTAACGCTTAATTTGAACGGGGAAAAATCTGAAAAATATATCTTAATCCTTGAATTTACATTACTAATCTGAACGTTTAAATTTCTAGAAGGACTACTTTGTTAAAATATTTAGTGTCCTACTAGAAATACTTTTCTGTTTTCAGCTTACATTTGGATACTGCTCTACAAGTTATCTTCTCGCGGGACTTTCGAGAAAGATTGGTTTAATTTATCTAAAATCTGAACGTTTGGTGTTCCGAAATAATCGTTAGTTTTAACAATAATATTTTTCAAGAGCGAGCAAGGGCGGGTATCATTTTACCTTAACGAAAAATCTAAATTTTAAATCATCATTCATTTATTTTCATCCTGTAGGTAATCGCCTAATGCAGCATAGGCCTCTCTTCGAGTACCACCCTTCCCTATTCTGAGCTAATCTTATCCAGAAGTGACCTGCAATCTTCCTAACTAATATCGTCCACACATCGAGCTGGTTGACGGCCGACGCTTCTTTTACCTAGAAGGGGCCACCAATCTGACACCATTTTGGTCCACCTACCAACACTCACTACCTGGCAAGGTGTCTTGCCCAACTCTACTTGTGTTTGGTACCTTAGTGCGACGTCGGATCTCAACATTCCTCACTCGGTCATGCCGAGCATGGCGCGCTCCATGGCTCTCTGTGCTACTCGTATTTTGTGCACTGCCTCACTTGTTAGCGTCCATGTCTCGGCACCTCATGTCATAGTGGGCAGGACACGTTGGTTAAAGAGGCGAGTCTTCAGGCATTGTAGAATTTCGGTGGACTTGAGGATGTCGTCCAGTTTATTAAATACCGCCCAACCCAGCTGTATTCACCTGGAGATCTCTTATCTTGATGATGTTTGTCGAGGGATAGAATATGTCCAAGATGTCCATATTGGTCGACCGACTCCAGTTTATCGATTCCTACCGTTATGGTTGAATTCGAGTTACGGAAGCCGTTTGCGATAACAACTTTAGTCTTATATATATTCATCCTGAGACTTATATACTTTTAAAGAAGCGTGGCAAGCAATTGTAGATACCTACTTATATCTAATTCAAATTATAAAGCGCAAAAGACCGTGTACAATCTATTCATTTCCTATCAAATCTTAACATGTACGCTAGTTCAATTTAAATATACCTACTAACATACATGTTTCAAACTTGCATTGATATATAATATTTGGGGGCAATCTTACACAAATCGACCTAGTCCCGAACTAAGCAAAGCTTGTACTATAGGTACTAGACGACGATAAACATACTTATATTGATAAATAAATACTTAAATACATAGAAAACATCCATGACTCAGGAACAAATATTTGTGCTCATCACACAAATAAATGCCCTTACCGGGATTCGAACCCGGGACCTCCGGCTTCGTTCTCTACCAACTAGGCTACAGAGGTCGTCTATTGCCAAAAGGTATTGTGATTGTACAAATAATGTATTAAGTATGAATTCACTTTAAATTACTATACAAACAAGCCACGGCGTCATAATTCCTTAGAACTTCGTTGGCAGTCTCTTTACCTGTACGACAATCCTTTTAATCCACTCCGACATACGGAATTGAGAAGGGATTACTTCAACAATACCGCTTAAACCAATTTTTTGCTACTGTCAACTAACTGTCAAATTAACAAAACCGATTTGTCTGAAGGCAGAGCAGCTGAATTATTAAATTAAGACATGACACACGAAGAAAGACATTGCGATAAAGGGTTCCATTTTGTGTCGGCATTTTTTTTTGACAATGCTATTGTTACAATAACTTGAACCGTATTCAAAATGTTAAAGCAATCAGATTTTGTGCGGAACAGTTAAGTCAAAAATACAAAGCGTAGCTGTCAGTTATTGTAACATTTTAAATCTGAAACGGAAGGGTTGACAAAAGTTTTTTTTGCTCGGTTCGTTATGTGACTTATGTGGGATATTATTATGCAGAACACGAGACTATTAAATTGAAACAATACAAAATCATTTCCTTGTTTACAAAACGCAAATGCTTTTACAATGGGGATTGGATGAAAATTTGAGAAATGTCTGATTTTTTTTTTGGTGACAGGAATAACCTTCCTTAGCACCAGAAAAAAGTTGCAGACTTTTCAGATGAGTCAATTATTTTTGAACTTTCCTCACTTACGTTTTGGGTTTAGGACGGCAAATAAGACATTTTGCTTGTTCCGTCTCATATTACAAAAAAATATCATAAAAATCCGTGGTAAACGGACACTGGCAATGATATTGACAGCTGCAGCAGCTATATTTGTCATTGCCAGGGTCAGATTTTAATATTTTTTGTAATATGAGACGGATCAAGGAAAGTGTCTCATTCGCCGTCCTAACTACAAAACGTGAGTGAGGACATTGTTTATATTTTTCAAAAATAATTGACGCAGCTGACAAGTCTGCAACTTTTTTCTGGTGCTAAGGAAGGTTATTCCTATCACCAAAAAAATAAACAGGCACTTCTAAAATTTTCATCCATTCCCCATTCACAACAAAGCGCCGCTGTTGAAAACATGTAATTAATAAATAACTTTAATCAAGCTAGTCGGGAATAAAGATAAAACGCCTTCTAGAGATCGCATTATTCGCATTGCATGTCTGCGTGCATCTATATTGCCCTAAATTTCATTGTAGGCGCCTGCAAACTATCGCGATCGTTGTCTTATTACCGTACTTATTATGATATTTTCGATTCCAATGCTTGTTTAATTCAGTGGTGCTATTTTATATCAATGTCAAATTAACGTTTGACGTTAAGTTTTAACCCTTTGGACGCCATTCCTCTCTTACGAATGTGACAACTACACGCCATCTTTCTTTCCATGAGGTTGTAAATATGATCCCTAGTTAACAGCATGAAGGTGACATTGACTTAATAGTCGTTCTTGGCGCCGTAGGCGTAGCTCGAAACAACTTTAAGCGTTCTTGGTATCCGAAGGGAAACAGTACTTCCTTTTTCCGCTACTGATGTATTTAGTTTGGAATCTTTTACCTCGTACACTCTCTCCAGGACGAGATCATTGTTGTTGTCATAAATGTGTATGAGACTGCGCATTACGTAGCACGATTCCAACCAATCTAATCAAATACGTCAATAAACGCATTTTGGAATTGAACCACACTCCAAACCAAAATGCCCATAACACTAAGTGAATCAAGGAAAACACGTCATAGATTCTCGCAATCTGTTTACGTTATTCATAGGCTGCGATATTCGCACGCCATGGAACGGCTGTGAATAGTTAATGCTGGTTCTAAAATCCGGGCGGCGCAGCATTAACCTGCGTCACGGGGCTTAGTGGGAGCACGTGTCGGGCGACCAGCAGTTTACGGTCCGGGGGAATTTATGGCTGGTTACTCTAAGATGCTTAAATTTTTAATCCTTCGCGAATTTAATCGGGATGTTAAAAGGCATTTACTATCTATTTCACCATCAGCATATTTGAGTCAATCAACAAATTCTTGTTCTTTTTCTGTCCCGTAAGGAAGGAGACGAACATACAGACCTTTAGAATTATTGTTATAACATGGACCTCTATTATATATATGGATACTGTGCGTAGAAGATGGCTCATAAAAAGAGGTCAAAAATGTCAAGGAAAGCCTATGTTTGGTGGATTTAAACCCGTCCATTCACAGTTTTAAAAAGTGACCCAGGAGACGTAACATGGCAACTGGCGACAGAAAAAAGTTGATTCGCTCACCCATTTAGGTCCAGGGCACAAGCTCTTTGCATGCCCATTATGCACGTTTCCTCACGACGTTTACCTTCATAGTTTCAAATTAATGAATAATAATGTTTTGTATTGTAATATATATATCTTTCATAATGTGACATATGATGACTATAAGTTGAGCTAAATAAATTACTTACTTTACTTACTGAAAACTAAGGGAATTTATTTTATTTTACTTTGGGCCCAGTTGCCCACAATAAGGTAAATATAGAATGATATTCCGTACATAAGTTCCGAAAACTGATTCGTGCGAGCCGAGATTCGATCCCACGGCCACGTATTCAGATGATACAGCACTGTGACTGTCGAACACAGACTGGGGACCCTTAGTCACAAAGGCTTTTTTTTTTCTTTTTGAATCTGCGATCAGTCATTCTAACTATTTATTATTTAATCGTATGGCGTATTCTATATTGTAGGCTTTATTATTTTATTATAAATCAACATCCAGGTCGCACAGCCAGTCGATCGCGTCAGATGTCAGGTTAGTGTAGAGGTCCTCCGGGTCGCCTTTATAGCGTCGCTTTGGGCAGCGCTCCACGATGTGCTGAGTGGTTTGGTCTTCAAGGCCACAGTCACACATCGGACTTTTGCTCCATCCCCATTTGTGCAACATGTAATTGCACCTGCCGTGACCCGTACGGATTCTGTTGAGGCGGCACCAGTATTTCCTCTGAAGCGAGAAGCCCTTCGGCTTCTGAGTTGGGTTTACGATACGTGAGCAACAAATTCTAACTATAAGAAGGTTTGATGTAGTATTTGCTGATGGCGTTTGGAACGAGTCTCCTTTGACACGCTCCTTTTAGAAAAGCTGCGTCTCCACACTGCTGTGTTCGAATATATCACGTCGTTTTAGTCTTTTGGTGTAATCTGGGACGGTCAGTCGGTCAGGTTCACTTCAAGTTGGTTTGGGTGCTTATCAGGCGATTCTTGTAGTTTTTAACCGACTTCAAAAAAGGTGGAGGTTCTCAATTCGTCTGTATGTTTTTTTTTTTATGTGTATATGTTACGCGATAACTCCGTAATGTATGAACCGATTTCAAAAATTATTTCTATGTTTGAAAGCATATACTTCCAGATTGGTCCCGCTGTCACCAAAATCTAGTTCTGATGATGGGATCCTGGAGAAATCGAGGGAACTCTTCAAATTGTATAAGTCATATAAGCCAAATAGCTCCAAGTTTGCCGGAGCTATTTGGCTACTGATTTGAAGTCGGTTAAAACTTGTTTTGAAAGTCAATTATTGATGCTCTGTTTGAACTCCTCCTTTACAGTGTTCATGTTCAGATACAGAATGTGATGAACCAGGGTGTATTTGATAAGCTTTTCAGTATGCAATTCTGAAGGAGTTGGATGATATTCACGTTTGAGATACTCGCTGACCCCCAAAGTTGTATCCCGTATGTCCAAATAGGTTTTATTACTGCATTATAGATCAGTAATTTGGTATCGGCTGATAGTTTTGAGTTTCTGTTGAGTAACAAGTACAGTCCTTTATATCTAAGGTTTGCCTCATTTCTCTTTGCTTGTATGTGCTTCGTCCATGTGTGTCTGCGGTTTAAATGCATGCACAAAGCACAAAGGCCTTAGTGATTTATGTAATACTAGCTTCTGCCCGCGACTTCGTCCGCGTAGAACTCGTTAATTGCCTAGACATGATAATTAGAAAAGAATTGACTTATGTATTCAATAGTCGTATAGAATCTAAATGCTGTTCTAGGCTATTGGGTGCAAATCACCAAAGTTGTACTACTGAATTAATATTTTTGGAGGTATCCGAGGCTACGTTCCATTATATTCAATGAGTAAAGCTCAGAAATAGCTTGAGATGGTGACAGTCGATCAACTGACGAAAAAGGTATGTTTCTATATACCAAACAATGTTGTCATATTATTATTATGGAATCAGGACATAATAGTTAATACTAAAGTGGATAATGAAATTAAAGATAAAAAATGTAAACAAATGTGTTGCCACTGCAATAAAATCAGTCCCAAGAAGTGGAAACTAAAAATTCGTTAAATACGCGAGATAAAAAATAATGCGACTAATTTATACGTAAAACAATGCCTGGAAAATATTCGTAAATATTTAAATAAGCAAAATGAAAACGTAATTATGTTATATTCATAAATATGTGCAGTTTATATTTACGCCACTGGCAATGGTTAGGAATTGTAAACCTTTGGTTCGTAATTTAATTAATATACCTGGATATTCCTATTCCTTATTCTTAATGTTCGAAGAAGGTTTAAAATTGGTGACGCCTCAAAGATGGAGTGATTGTGTGGCTCATGTAATAAAAGGAGAGGATAACTTGTGCCAACTTGACCACCTAATATACAATATAACAGAGACATTAATAATAAATGTAACTGAGGAGGATTCGACATCTTCCTCAGAAAGCGAGAGTGGAAGTGAATAAATAAAAATTAAAAAATCAAGTGTTATTTTTCTTTGTGTTTTCCTGTCCTAATAAGACATATAATATGGCACGTCTTGCTTCCATCGCTTGGTGTGGTTCTAGTGGCTGCAGGCAATAGGCTTTTGCTGTATATCGTACCCGGACTATCGTCACCTACTAAGTACCTATTCATACCAACCTACGACATTAAAATGATCAAAGTAAAATATAAGATTGTTTTAAAAGTAGTGACGATATATTTATTAGTTAAAACCAAAACCTGGTTGATTGCCCCTGAGACGTCACTTCGACGTTGACAGTTCTTTGTTTACATTTTTTATCTTTAATTTCATTATCCACCTTATCTATTATTATTATTTTCTTAATTTATTTTTACAATTTATTTTATTGAAGTATACTTCTATAAACTATATTAAATGATTTATATCGATCAGCAAAAACATGCAAATTATTTGATTTGAACACGTGAGCAAGCTACATACAACTGTCCATGAGAAAAACATGGTGTGCCCAGATGTATTCCTGCTACTTTTAACGTTTACACCTGTGATTTATTAATGGTCATAGAGAATGCTACTTTTAATGGAAACTGTAAACGTTTAAAATTAAATGGTAAATTGTTCGGTATAATTGGAATACGTGGTATAAGTACACTTTCTCCCTTGGCTTCTCCCGTTAAAATCGTGCCTTTCACAATGTACTTCCCTAATTCGGTGATTATCAATCTAGTGCCGTTGCATAATTTGGGTGCGTCTAAGTTGCGCATTAACAAAACTGGTACGCCTACCTTCAGTTCAAGCATATGGGATGGCACCCCGGATAGCTCCAAAGAATTCAAAAATTCAACGGGGTAAGTTGTGGTGTCATCAGCGGACATGACAGTGTCGACGGAGTTATAAATTTTTGTTTGCGTAGAACTTATTTTGTTCAAGATTTTTTTGTTGATTTTGAAAACAATATCATTTTTTGGAGCCAATATGGTTCTTTCACACAGCCAATTTTCGTCATGAATATTTTGTTCTAAATCAGGAAAAACTTGAGCTATAAGCTCATCTTCCGATTTCACAATATGACAAAATTCATTAGTGAATAGAATCATACCGTCTTCGTCAGTTTCTAACCGACCGTCACCTATCTCGAGCAGTTTCTGAGCATATGCACCTGACTCTGCATCGTTAAATAGCTGGACTCGCATGTTTGTGGTCAGATGCAGCTTTTCAACTTTGCTCCACACATAAGATGATTTCAGGCATGCGTTTATCTCGTCTGCTGGAGTGCCTCGCACGATAACTGGCAAAGTCTGTCTGAAATCACCAGCCAGTAACACTACCACACCACCCATCAATGATTAATTACTGTGCATGTCTTGTAGACAGCGATCAAGTGCCTCAATACCTAGCTCGTTTATGTGACATTGTACATTCGTCCCATACGATTAGTTTGCATTGTTGCAAAAGGGCGCCGCGAGTGCTATTCTTACTAATATTGCATGTTGGAGTTTCTTCGCTTGCCAAATTAAGAGGTAACTTAAAAACTGAGTGTGCCGTTCGCCCACCAACAACGTTGCAGCAATTCCAGAGGAAGCCAATGCTAATGCAACGTTTTGGTTACTGCGAATTTTAGCTAGCAGCAAATTAAGCAAAAAAGTCTTGCCTGTGCCTCCCGGGGCATCAAGAAAGAAAAGGCCGCCTTTACCACTCTCGACTCGTTGTACAATTTTGTAGTAAATTTCGTTTTGCTCGGGTAGTAGACGTGGCTCAGTTTCACTTATGTGAGTATTTAATATGGTGGTATTGTAGCTTAGCTCGCGGATCAAATCATTTGTCAGCTGTCCTCTGTGCTGTGGCGTGGGCATACCGAAATCGGACAACTTTTTCCCGGAAATTGAAATTATTTTATCCTCAATAAGAAACAGTGCCTCATTAAAGCAAAGATCATTGTTGATAAGGCTGTTTTGTACTTTTCCCACAGTTCTAAAGGATTTGATAGACCGCATGTACATATCATTATGGCAAATAACTCTCTTATTTGCGCTGGTGAGCGACATAGCACAGCTTCTTCTATTGTGGCATCCCAGTGGTTGTCATCTTCTAACAATCCCAACTTCTCACACACCTGTTGAAAAGTGGCAAGTTCTTGGCCGTCAACTGTTTTTACATCCAAATAGTCAGTGGGTCCCCGAATAACATTCAACAGCAATCGCAGACAATAACACTCAAAGTAGCTAATGTGCACAGTGTACATTCGGCCAAGAGCGTCCGACTCCTTCACTCCTGGCCAGTCGTCAACAGGTTTTCCTTGTAAACGACGTCGCCATTCTTTTTGTGACGCGTGCCAGGTATAGTAGCGAGGTACATCAATGTAAAGTAATGTCTTCGCAAAGGCGTCATGTTGACACAGTATAAAAAATGCAGTAAGTGTCGTTTTAGGTGGTACCGCTAATCTGTCGCTTAAATTATTTTCATTAAAGTACACCCGCTCTCCATTAGGCAAATGTCCTGCGAGATGAGTGACTGTGGGGTATCGCTCGTGTACATGTAATCCCAAGATTTGCCACGCTGCTTCGTTACTACTAACATATCGACCTGCTCTAAAAGTTTGGACTTCATCTCTCGGGTCTATATTTTCATGCCCTTGCTGTCGGATGTTAAATATGGCCTGGTCGCTCCCTTTATTTATATATTTTAAGATAGTCGTTTGCACGGTATTACAGAATTCTGCATTTATATGGCAATTAAACAATTTACAAAGAAAGGGAGAATATGGCACTACCCAGCTATTATCCACCAAGATTTCTCGAATTCCACTTCGAGCTTTTATTGGCGCTGTACGTCCACCATCATCTGGGGATCTACGCCTGTACATGGGATAGCCTTTATCGTTGGTTTGAGTATCTTTTAAAAGCGACTTAGGATACTTCTTGGTACATTTTCCCTCCTTCATACACGGCGATGAAGGATTTAATGTACCACAGGGTCCATGAATCATGTTTTTAGTCACCGTGTCATAAAGTTGTGGGTCTGTTTCCGGGTTTGGTATCTCTGCACTTATGACTTCATCAATTTGGTTAGGACACAACTTTTCCTTCAGCCACAAGAGTAAATGTAAATGAGGTAAACCTCGTTTTTGCCATTCTATTGAATACATGAAACATTTCATGTCACCAAATACCTTTCCTTTTGTAAGTAGAGCAACTAACTTTTGCACTTTTATTCTAAATACTCTGGCTGTTAAATCATGTTTATTATCCGTTGATTTTTGGCCAGGCATAAGCTCGTTGGTTATTTCCAGCCAGGTGGGGTTGCATGTCAGTGTAATAAACAAATCGGGTCTGCCGTGATTACGTACGTATGTGAACCCATCCTGTGCGTATTCGTGAAGGTACCTCGGGCTATTCACAAATGATGACGGAAGAATCACCATCTGACCCAAATTATTTGGATCCACGTCCACATCCTTCCTTATTGCGTCTTGCAAATGAATATATTTTTCCGTTCGCAGTTTTTTTGGTTTAAAGAAATAAATCGCAAACGCTCACTTTCCATTTTAACATACATATCCACCAAAAATTGATGCAGAAGGAGTCTACATCGAAGCAATAAATTGAAATTGTTGCGACGGATCATTAAGTGGTAGGAATAAAAGTCTTTACATGACACTTTTTTATTTGGACTTGGTATTTTGGTTATAGGATTTGTCTGAGGAATGTCCAAATTGTAGCCCTCTTGTCCTTTCCAAAATATAATTGGGTACTCAAGAGCGTCATAAAATCTATGCGTATCTGGGACTCTAGAGAGCGTGCCATCGTGCGCTTGTATAACTATATCTCGAGACGAAGTTTGCTCACCACTTACTACTACGGCAGCTATTTCATTTGTAGTTGGAGCATTGAACCGCCTCTCGTGTTGACCACGTGGTACACGATCAGGATGGATTACGACTTTGTAGTCATTGTTGGAAATTCTATCCTTAGCTGTTTTAAATTCATGGACCAAAATATTGTGATCGTGTAAAACTCGTTGTATTTTTTGAATAATGGTTCTTTCTACATTTTGTACGTAGTCAGTACAGTACGCCTATTAACTTCTGCTTGTTCATTACCCAAGAAATAAACTTGCAAGAATTGCGGTTGCATATTAGCCGCAGGAAGCAAAGAACCAATTCGGTGATATATTTGTCCTTGGACTGTGAAAGTCGGAAAAATCCAGGCATTGAGACCACTTTGTCTGCACCAAAAGATGTCATATGAAAACAGGTATTGTACTTTCTTGTATTCTTCAAAAAACGATGAGATTCATCAGTTTCACAGCAGAAAAGTACCTTTAGTGGTTCAACTGGCTCATCTAATAAAGGAATTGCTATTTTCCCTCCCGAACAACACGACATACCCGGTGACTCCTCTTTCCATTTAAGAGCGTTGCAAAATCTGCATTCTATGCACATTGCTTCTACTTTTATGAGAATGTGACTGGCATAGTTTAAAGTTTCGTCGTATTCGAAGGCAGCTTTATCAAATACCTCCCAAGTGTTTTTAGTGAATATTTGACGTCGATGTGCTGCCCTTTCGGCAACAGCGCGACTGCGAGATTCTGTCGCTTCAGCTGTTTCTGTGGCTCTTTGAGACGCCAAATACTCGGCATGATGACGACTCCGAGCTTGGGACTCTTCCGGAGTCTCAACAGCCCTTTGAGATGCCAAATACTCCGCGTGCTGGCGACGCTGAGATTGGGAGTCTTCCGGAGTCTCAGCAGCCCTTTGAGATGCCAAATACTCCGCGTGCTGGCGACGCCGAGCTTGGGAGTCTTCCGGAGTCTCAGCAGCCCTTTGAGATGCCAAATACTCCGCGTGCTGGCGACGCCGAGCATGGGAGTCTTCCAAAGTCTCAGCAGCCCTTTGAGATGCCAAATACTCCGCGTGCTGGCGACGCCGAGCTTGGGAGTCTTCCGGATTCTCAGCAGCCCTTTGAGATGCCAAATACTCCACGTGCTGGCGACGCCGAGCTTCGGACTCTTCTGGAGTCTCAGTAGCTCTATGTGCTGCCACACGCATTGCGTCTTTAATCCTGCTCAGTTCGGTTCGTTGAAAAGTTTTCTCATTTAATTTTCTAGCCACTTTCACAGCTCTAGCTTTACCAGAACTCCGTGAAAGATTTGATTTACGTTTTCGCGATATTTTGTTATTTGTTTTTATTTTCCGTTTTTGGTGTTGAGGGGCAGAGGAATCCGAAAGTGAGTTCGAATCACTAAACTGTGTGAAATGTGAAAAATAACGGAAGACGATGAAGGCAATTGGATCAGTTCTTTTTGTGTCATACTCGGCGGTGGGCATGATGTTGAGTTTATATGAATGGGGTTAGCGTGATCAGAGGCTGTGTATGTCAGTGACGTTAAGTCCATGTATGTCGGTGAGGTAGGATCCGTGTATATCGGTGAAGTAGGATCCGTGTATGTCGGAGAGGAAAAATCTGGTTCAGCACACGGCAAATAAACGTCAAAGTGACCACTTGATAAATTATTTGAAAACCGTAGACGACCTATGGGGTTGCCTTCTTGACCTGAGCTCACATAAAGTGTACCATTTCGATAGACTTCGAATACATGGTTATAAATTTCGGCTGCCGCGTATAATTCACATAGGCCGCCATAAGTATTAGGATGTAACATTTCCCTGTTGTACACCTCTGCGCTCGAGTAATTATTGCCACTCGGGTCATGCGTCATGATGGAATATTGCTCCCAATTTTGAACGACGTAAGCTACGACTTTCTCTCGTATCTCTCTATCCCTGACTTGAGTGGCATACAAAAGGTAGGAGAGACCTCTGAATAGACGTGCTCCGTCACCGATAATTTTAATAACGACGTAAGGAGTCGTAACGCCGTGTATGTTATATACTTCACGGATCATCGTAGTGGTGGTAAACGTTTGTTATTTAGATTAGATAATCGACTTCTAAGTCACCAGATTTTATTAAATTTCAGAACCCAAGAATAACCGAACGACCAAGCCAAGCCAATCCACTGACCAGACCAGTGTATTATTTTATTTATTTGAACCAATTTTAGTATTAACGAAAACCCAACGACCCAACCAAGCAACGACAACCGACACGACAACTACCAAAGAACTGGAACGAAAGAAACCCATTTTTTTATTTATTTGTTATATTTATTTATTAATTGATAATTGTTTTTGTAGAGGCATTAGCATACGTGACCCTATTAAACCAGGAAAAATCTTAACAGCGCGAAGTAGGAATGTGTGGAATGTGAAAAGCGCCATCTATTGCAACAATATGTAACTAAATCATTGTCTTCGAAAAACTATATCTAACGCAAGAATTGTATCACAAAGTCACTGGTAGCACTGCTTAAACGTTAATTATAATTTTATTAGTTACAAATATAATAAAACTACAATACGTACGTACGTTACGTACCTTACTGCATATTTTCATTTTTAAGGTTTAACTGTTCGTATTGCTGGATTGCTGATTGTATTATAGTTACCCTTACTTCGATATACCCCGTAATGCAGTGAACGTGGTAAATCAATTGAAATAATTGAAGCCATTACGTATAAAAAAGCGGCCAAGTGCGAGTCGGACTCGCACATGAAGGGTTCTGTTAAATAAATTGCAGTTTACGATTTATGACGTATTAAAAAAAAACTACTTACCAGATCTCGTTCAAACCAATTTTCGGTGGAAGTTTGCATGGTAATGTACATCATATATCTTTTTGAGTTTTATCATTCTCTTATTTTAGAAGTTACAGGGGGGGGGACATACATTTTACCACTTTGGAAGTGTCTCTCGCGCGAACTATTCAGTTTAGAAAAAAAATATCTTAGAAACCTTAATATCATTTTTAAAGACCTATCCAATGATACCCCACACGTATGGGTTTGATGAAAAAAAATTTTTTGAGTTTCAGTTTTGTGTATGGGGACCACTAAAACTTAATGTTTTTTTTCAATTTTTGTGTAAAAATCTTAATGCGGTTCACAAAATACATCTACATACCAAGTTTCAACAGTATAGCTCTTATGGTTTCGGAAAAAAATGGATGTGACATACGGACGGACTGACAGACAGACAGACAGACAGACAGACAGACAGACAGACGGACGGACATGACGAATCTATAAGGGTTCCGTTTTTTGCCATTTGGCTACGGAACCCTAAAAACGTACAAACAAAAAAACAAAAAAGTACATCTATCGCCATCTAGTGACTAAAAGATATATTACATTTGGAATAGCTCATTTTCAAGCTGTGTGGACTAAGGAAACGAATTAAGAATATGTTCAATAAGCTTCATTATAAATATAATATTCTATTATATATTATTCTCTTAAATTTAAATATAATACATTGATGGGAATCACTCCGATTCATGGACCCTCCTTGCACCTCAGATTTTATCCCTTTGAGAGATGTTTTCCAGGAAAAAAAGTATGCTATATAGGGTATGAACTATTTGTATACCAAAATATGTCTTAATCTGTTTTGCCGTTATTGCGTGATTGAGTAACAAATAGGATAAATCATGGATAAATCAATTTCCTTACGCATAGAATCTTCATTTCACTAACTCTTTCTAGAACCATTTTCTAATTTGTTGACAATGACGTTACCATGGCAACAATAACGAACGCCGCTCTCGCAACATAAAAATATTTGGTCTCCATACAAAGTTTCATCCCCTTTTTCATCCCTAAAAGGGATGAAATTTTACATAAATTATAGCCTATGTCCTATTCTGCTATATAAGGTACATTACTGGAAAGTTTCATAAAAATTCGTCTAGTAGTTTTTGGGATTTAATGGAACGTACATCCATCCATCCATCCATCCATCCAAACTTTCGCATTTATAATATTATTATTAGTAGGATTTATATAATAGGATCGCTACATTTTGAATTCTCCAATATATGCAGACAACCTTTCAAAAATATTTGTGGTCTTAATTGCTACTGACATAAGAAGATATTTTGGAAGGTTGTCTGTATAGATATTGGAGAACTCGACTGTACTAAGTTAACCGTAAGAAGGTAATAAAAAAAAAGATAAACCTAGGTTCTTGAAAAAAATAAAGTTCATCTTTTAATAAAATTTGAAAGACTCGTTCTAGAAGATTATCCGTTACAACTCGAGATTTTTGGTTACAATACATCTCAACTGGAGCTTCGCTGCGATCCGACGGAGGATAATACGGGGATTTTTACTAAAACCTCTCTAAGCCAACACTAAAATGCTCAAAATTCAAATTAAATTTAAGTACACAAAAGCGACGGGATTTGGATGTATGGTGAACTATTTTAAACACAGCGTCAGAATTGTTGTTGTTAACGTTCTTTGTTCTTAAACTTGATGGAATTACTAATGAGAATAGTGTAATTTTATTCGTTAATTCGATTTAGGTACTGTCATTCAGCACAAATGGAAAATTGACAACTCGAAATTATTGATCGAATCTGAATAATGTCAATTTGAAAATCTTTAACATGGAAAAGTATCCAGTCTCAATAATGCTAAAATGTAATAAGTAATAACGTCCTAAAAGTAAAATTATCATCTCCACTTATAATAAATCTCTAAATTAAAAAAAGAATCAGCCAGTTTGAAACTAAGCTTTGCGCGGTTCGAATGTTCTCAGCATCCCATGAACGGAAAAATATGAAACATTTTATATAGGTACATTATTATTCTAGCTGCAACTAAGGATAGTTTTTATCCGACTGCGACAGTTAATTAATTTTCCGAAATATACGACTTCATTTAATTTTTCATTTATTTTTATTGAAATCAAACGCTGCTCCAACTGTCAGCTATAAGAACCGTCAAATTTTCGTCAAAATGGCGGAATTGCTTTGCCTTTCACTTATTAATAATTTAAATCCCGTCTACGATAGACCTTTACGAGACAAATGCTAAAATATAAACCATAAAAAAATATTCGATTCTGATATGAGAACTTATATGCGCAAATGTCGTTTATGTCGTAATTTCAATAAATGAAATCAACAAATTTGAACAATATAATTAACACAAATTTGTTTTTTTTTGAATGACAATGGCACGCGCTCGGCGCATTCAGCCAAAGTACCTGCGGCGCTACCACGAAAACCGATACTCAATGTTCATATATTTGCATCCCTGTCACTCGAGTACGGTTAGTGCGATAGAGATAGAGATACCCGAATATTTTCGAATTCCGAAGTTCGTGGTTATAGCTCAGGAATCGAAAATATGGTAAATAATCATAATGTATTTTCTCGAAAAAGAATTTAAAATAAATATAGTCAAATGGAGAAAAAAACGAAGCAAGAGGTTATATAGGTAATGATTAAGTTATAAGAGTCCAAAGTTTTAAGAGGGGGTATGTTCTGTCCCTTTTCCGCAAAACGCACCTTCATATGAAACGATTGTTTTTTACTATGACGCTCGAGTATATTGACGTCACAGTCCCTCATCGTTTTCTCACTCTAACAAACGACATTAAAACGGATGTAGCTTTATAATTTTTTGAGATATTTGAATGGGAGTTTCATTATCTTCTATCTATTTATACATAATAAATGCCTATGTCCTGACTGACGTATTCACTCAATCACTCACTCACTCACTCATCAACGCACAGCCGAAACTACTAATCTTAGAGAGTTGATTTTTGCACAGTATGTTGCTTTTATAACGTGGGCTAGGGATAAAAAGGGATTTTTGAAAATTCTACCCCTAAGGGGGTAAAATGGGGGTGCGAAGTTTGTATGGGAGAACCTTTTTTTTTTGAGCTATAGACTTAAACTTTGTAGAAAAATTAGTTATTAGAATACAAATGAAACACTTTCAGCGTTTTGGAAAATTCCACCCCTACGGGGGTAAAATAGGGGTGCAAGGTTTGTATGGGGGAAATTTTTTTTTTTTAAATAGAGACTTAAAACTTTGTAGAAAGATCAGTCATTAGAATACAAATAAAGAACTTTCAGGGTTTTAGAAAATTCTACCCCTAAAGGGGTAAAATAGAGTGCAAAGTTTGTATGGGAAAAACTACTTTTTTTTAAATAGAGACTTAAAACTTTGTAGAGAAATTATTCATTAGAATACAAATAAAGTACCTAGATTCAGTATTTTAAAAAAATCTACCCCTAAGGGGGTAAAATAGGGGTGCAAATTTTGTATGGGAGAAACAATATTTTTTTTAAATAGAGACTTAAAACTTTGTAGAAAGATTAGTCATCAGAATACAAATTAAGTACTTTCAGCGTTTTAGAAAATTCTACCCCTAAAAATAGGGGGCTAAAATAGGGGTGCAAAGTTTGTATGTGGGAAACTATTTTTTTTAGCTAGAGTCCTAAAACTTTGTAGAAAGATTATTTAAATACAAAGAAAGTACTTTCAGCGTTTTGGAAAATTTCACCCCTAAGGGGGTAAAATAGGGTGCAAAGTTTGTATGGGAAAAACATATTTTTTTTTAATAGAGACTTAAATTTTTTTACAAAAATCATTCCCTAAGGGGGTTAAAAAAGGGTGCAAGGTTTGTATGGGGACCACTTTTTCTGAGCTAGACACTTAAAACTTTGTAGAAAGATTACTTATAAAAATACAAAAAAAAAGACTTTCAGCGTTTTGAAAAAATCTATCCCTAAGGGGGATAAAAAGGGGTGCAAAGTTTTTATCAGGGAAAGTTTATGTTTTTGAGTTAGAGACTTGAAACTTTGTAGAAAGATTACTTATTAAAATACAAAAAAAGAACACAAATCGTTTTAGAAAATTCCATCCCTAATAGGGTTAAAAAGGAGAGCAAGCTTTGCATGGGCAACACTTTTTTTTGAGTTAGACTTAAAACTTTGCAAAAAGATTACTTATTAGAATACTAAAAAAGAACTTTCAGCGTTTTAGAAAACTCCATCCCTAAGGGGATCCTTAAGATCCTTAAGAAGGGTAGCCAGTGTTGTGTGGGAAAAACTTTTTTTTTTACTAGACTTAAAACTATTCAAAATGTTACTTATTAAAATTAATAATAAAGTACTTTCAGAATTTTAGAAAATTCCACCCCTAACTTAAGGGGTTAAGAAAGCTTTGTATGGGCAACACTTTTTTTGAGCTAGAGACTTAAAAGTTTACGAAAAAAGTTCTTTCAGCGATTAGAAAAATTCAACCTCTAAGGGGGTTTAAAAGGGGGTTCAAATTTTAAATGGCGAGCAATAAAATTTTAAAGTGTGAGTAAGAGATTTTTAACTTCGGTCTTATTCTGTACGTTAAAAGACTACAAAACTGATTTCAGAGTTTTTCCAAATTCATCCCCTAAGAGTGTTAAAATTGGTTCAAAGTTTGAGTATTTCAAGGCATTTTTAAAGTATGAGATTTTTAACTTTGGTTTTAGACTACTTCACAAACTAGAAAATGAACATCAACTTTTTTTTTAATTATCCCCTAAAAGAGGGTTCAAATTTTGTATTGAGAGAAATCATTTTCTAAGAAGATAAAAAGTTCTACGCGGACGAAGTCGCGGGCAACAGCTAGTACTTGATATAGGTCGAAAGAAATACGTCCATATGGAATTACGTACACTCCAAAAATATGACCTATCGGAAATACGACATATATGATTTTTGTACAAAGTCGATTTTTTTTATTTTTTTTAAAATTTCAAAATGCTCATTTCGTGTGAATGACAGTAAATCGTTCCTTCCTACGTATAGTATATATAGGTACCTATATCTGCGAAGAAATTCAAAGGTAGGGTAGGACATGTGAAGTTCCCAACCCGCACTGGGTCAGCGTTGGGACCACTACCCCTCATCCATGAGATCAGGCTTGTGCCCAGCAGCAGCAGCAGGAACACTATAAATTGAGGTTAATCATTTTTATCATCCGTAAATAAATATTACATTCCATTCAATGAAATAACTTAAAGCATTGCATTCAGTAAATAAATATTAGTATACATTACTTAGGGCGGTAAAACAAAGAATGTCTCAGATCGCAGGTATTTGATGCGCGAGCCGAAGGCAAGGGCGATAAATATGCTATCTGAGGCTTTCTTTATTACCGCCCGCGGTGAGCTCAACATTTTACGTCTCTTACGTCTTCAGGAAGTGGGTTTGCTACTTTATGGCCAGGTATGGTATGACGTAAATTAAATTACAATCATAATCGTCAGCCATATCACATGTCCCACCTCTCATAATTTGTTTCTGAGTCTTGGATTTCTTCTATATAAGTATTTATATCAATTAAATATCGTAATTACCCATAACACAAGCCTTATTGTGCTTACTTTGCAGCTAGGTAGTTCGATTGGTGTAAAATTGTCCCCTTATATTAATTTACTAGTTGCCCGCGCGGCTTCGCCCGCGTAATGCAAAGAACGTAAGCAAAACCGCGGGATAAAATATAACCTATAACCACCGAGAAAGTCCATTACATACGCAGGTTAAAAAAATTGGAAATAGGATAAGCGGTTCCGGAGTTTACCCATTACATACATACAAACGTATAAACTTGCAAAGCTACAATCTCAGTCTGTTCCTCTTACTAGATTTTGACCGCGACTACGTCCGCGAGGAACTCGTTTAGGTATATCGGAGCTCCATAATATATAAATTTTCAGGCCATAATGTTGGTATGTTGGTATCGTGTTGGTAGAACCAAGGTAATCGATATAGCCCTCCGAATCGCTAAACTTGTGTCAGTGGGCGCGGCACATTGCACGTAGAACCGATGGCCATTAGGGCGGAAAGTTTCTAGAGTGGCGACCACGTACTGGAAGGCGCAGCGTGGGTACGCCCCCGACAAGGTGGACTGATGACCTGGTAAAGATCGCGGGAGTCCGCTGGATGCGGGTGGCGCAGGACCGCTCATTGTGGCACTCTTTGGGGGAGGCCTATGTCCAGCAGTGGACGTCTTTCGGCTGATATGATGATGATGATGATGAATGTTGGTATCCTCACGATATCTTATAACAAGTGATCAGGCGCATGCTTCACACAAAATATAGCTATAGTAGCTACACATTAGTGAAACCGCCAATAAAGGTAGGACAGTTAGGTATTGCAGTCATAATGCAAACTAGTTCTTACACCATTTGGTATTAGGCAGCGAGCCTGGATCGATGAAACGGGACAAGGACCAGCTAAAAATAATTGGGCAAATGTAGGTTGTATATGCATTGTTCCTGTTTGGCCCAATTTGCGTGTATAGACCTTGTGTATTGTTCTATCTAAGCCATCACTCCTGCCCACGCGAGCTCAATCAGTTCGGAAATCCAAGCTGGATTAATTAACCGCAGCAAACGATACAACTGGATATCTTTGTTCAAAGATCTCGAGCATTGACCTAGCTAGAGGGTACGTTTTAAATATGTCGATTTTCGGCGACGGTTCGAGAGAGATCTTAATGTAAAGTATTAAGTTAATTTTAAGTAATTAGGGAAAAAGCTGCAAGAGTGCAATAAGAAAAAGTAAAAAAGAGTGCATAACAATGTCACGTTATGAATATCAAACTCAAGAAAAAAATGTTTGAAGATGTATATTGACATATAATATAAATTTGTTATTGAGATTATAAGTTAAATTGAGACATCGCGGCATCGTTCGTGTGACGTTAGGTAGTACGCGCTCGAGTCTCAAGTTAACTCTTGCGAGATACTTATACGTTGAATTTTTACGGAGAAAATCCATAAATAGATACTAATATAGATACTAATATTATAAATGCGAATTTGTGTCCGTCTGTCTGTCTATCTGTATGTTTGTCTGTCTGTCTGTTACCTGTTCACGCTTAAACCGCTGAACCTATTTAGATGAAATTTGGTATGGAGATAATTTGAATCCCGGAGAAGGGCATAGGATAGTTTTAATCGCGGAAATCATAGATTTCATAATGTAGTTAATTTAGCAACAGACACCCACACTAATTATCAGGGCCCAAAGAATCCTCGAGGTTACTTGGTCGGTACTTGGCATAATTCTACTTAATAGTTACCTACTTTATTGCATGTCAATAAATCACACGATAAGATAAATAATATTATACGTAGCACAATAGTAGGTTATAATATTGATAAATATGACATATCTTTAATAATTAGGTACTAAATAAAGTTTTTACGATTAAAAATTCACCAGGCACTAAACAAAGTATTCAATGATCTATATACAATCAATAAATAAAGGAATAAATAATTATCACAAACTGGCATCGTACGATTAATGGACATATTTCTTGGAATATTTCTTCTTGGGATATTTTTCATATTTCACAACACCTTGCTTTAAATTCTTCTCGCGGTACGCCGTCAACCAATCCTGCAATATATCCAAACTCCTGGCTTCAACTACGGGCGTAGGTGTTCTTGTTCTAGAAAGTAATCCTTGTATTGCTTGAAGAAGAAATGATAACAGAGACACGGACACCACAATGTTAATAGGATCGAAGCCAATCGAATGGTGGTGATACGTTGGTGGACCGTAATTGGCGTTCCCGGTGTGGCCGTGCCCAGCTCCGGAGCCAGTGTGCCCGTAGCCTGTGGTCGTATAATGAGTATTAAAACTCCTTGCAACCGCGTCGGCAGCATTCAACTCTTTAAAACTCTTTAATGGCAGACTCTTCTCAATAGTTGATTCCACTTGATTGACATTCTTAGTGTTCTTACTCGCTATATTTTTCAAGACAACCTTTGACTTCTGTTTCATACTTTGTATAGTTTGCAACATTCTCTGAGCATTTGTCTGGATTCTCTTGAAAAGCGTCTGAATCTTCGAACTTTGCTCCTTAATCACGTTCGTCACGAATTCTTTGAAGTTCTGCGCGTTGGAATCTTGTTTATTTTGTTGAGTTTGCGTATCAGTTTTGACTGTAGTGACGAGAAGAATTATTAGGAACACTATGATGGATATAAGCGACATTGCCGCAAACAATGTTTTATTGAAGATTGTCTTAAAATACATTCAAGTTGGTTTCGCAGCTGAATTGGAAATGGGAGAGAATCTTTACATTTCCACTTTATATTGTGTGCGTAAAGTGGTCTACTGCGTATGTTAATTACATGTCACCGGTGTCAGTACCCACCTGTAGGATTGCCTTGACACTTGACCCAGCTGATCATAAGGCATCTCGTATTGTGGAGCATTTCTTTTCGATTCATTGTAACCAGTAAGTAGCTAAGTTTAACAACAAAGAAAGTTAATTTATTGCTTTCCACCGGAAGAGAAAGCATATCTATTGCATATGCTAGCTTCGTAAAACCGATGCAAGATATAAGGTCAGATTTGGAAAAAATGTAACACACGCTTTTATTAATAAATGAAGAGAGGTAGGGCACAGCGGGATATCATCTCGCTCGTATGTGGAGCAACCCAACTGGGGAACCACTGCTTTGTAGTGTTGCTATATTATTGCATGCTATGAAGCATGTGGTGTTGTGTTCCTGGTGGTGAGTAAAGTCGCCAGAGCTCCCTACTAGGATGCACTGTGTTGGTAGTGAGGGACATGCATGTCTCTATCTGCCAACACAGCGAATCCTCAAGTGAATAAAAGGTTGACAACGCACTTGTGATTCTTCTGGAGTCACAAGTGTCCATAGGCTACGCCGCAGTGGCGGAGCGCCCATACAAGCCGATTCCCACCGGCTTGCCTAAAATTTATTTTTAGGCAAGCCAATAGTAATATACTCTAAACCCTTTCATAACTATTTTGTTCCGGGTTGCCCATTGACAATTTCCACGCGCCGCCACTGGGCTACGGTAACTGCTTAACATCAGGCAAGCCGTAAGCTATAAGTCGTTGTATATAAATTAATCAAAACTATTTTACTTAAAAATTATGTTAAGTTCCTTCTTCGTCTTTGACAGCTATTCTTCATCAACCTCAAGCACGAAAGTAGCAGAGAATCAAAGGCGCTATCTATCAGCAAGTTTGTTGACCTCCATTCCACTAAAGACATACGTCTAAACGTCAAACAAAACCTCTTCTTGTTTGACGTTTATTTCGGTGTCTTCGGTGCAACGTATGTCAACCGACTTCCTTAGTCGATAGCGCCTCCTCCTCGCTCCGGCTCAAGGGCTACTACGGGCAAGGACTTTTGATATGTTGATCTCCTAACTAGTCCAAACAAAGATACAAAGGCATAAATTGTGTTCCAAGCATGTCGCTCTAGGTCTAGACTTTCTCGTTTCCTGACCTAACATGGATTTTTATGTTAGTACGTACTCGACTCAACAAATTAGAACTTTATAGTGAATTCATTGATTATTTCTTCTTGGGTATATTCAAACGATTAATTTACTAAAATTGCTTATGTATTTAAAATTTTACATGAATTCGTGTTGAGTACGAAAATACCTATTTGTACCTGTTAAGAGATTTCATCTAAGTAAGTTCGCTTAAACTTCACGAAATAAAATTGTAATTTTACAAATATTTGTAAACATTGTTTGGTTTTATAAGGGTTCCGTAGCCAAATGGCAAAAAACAGAACCCTTATAGATTCGTCATGTCTGTCCGTCTGTCTGTCTGTCTGTCTGTCTGTCCGTCCGATTGTCACAGCCATTTTTTTCCGAAAGCTGAAATAAGAGCTATACCTACTGTTGAAACTTGGTATGTAGATGTATTCTGTGAACCGCATTAAGATTTTTACACAAAAATCGAAAAAAAACATTAAGATTTAGGGGTACCCATACTCAGAACTGAAACTCAAAAAAATTTTTTTCATCAAACCCATACGTGTGGGGTATCAATGGATAGGTCTTCAAAAATGATATTAAGGTTTCTAATATCGTTTTTTTTTGAAACTGAATAGTTTGCGCGAGAGACACTTCTAAAGTGGTAAAATGTGTGTCCCCCCCCCCCTGTAACTTCTAAAATAAGAGAATGATAAAACTAAAAAAAATATATGATGTACATTACCATGCAAACTTCCACCGAAAATTGGTTTGAACGAGATCTAGTTAGTAGTTTTTTTTAATACGTCATAAATCGTAAACCGCAATTTATTTTACGGAACCCTTCATGTGCGAGCCCGACTCGCACCAGGCCGCTTTTTAAAAAAATTGACTCGTGGTGAAAAATAAATAGAATTGATGCCACGGGTAATTCTTGGCTATACAATTCCTATGCGAGTAAAAGTCTATTGCCATCAATAATCAATAACTAAAGAAAATAACTTTTCACACCTGTTATTCAGAAAATAGTAATTGCTGGCCTTAAATGAGGAAACGAACTCACTGGCTCTGTGAGCTGTAGACCTCGCGAATCTGCCTTTTGCACAATTTTTTTATTTTTTTTATTTCCAAAAACTGATGGATTAAAAAACATTTTTTTTTGCCCTAAGGTAAAACGGAGAACTTCGGTCGTTTCGCTCACTCGTTCAATAATGTTTTCAAAAACCGTATTTTTTCCTGCAGTGTAACTAAATATAAAAAAAAAAACCGTTCAAGTGCGAGTCAGACTCGCGCACCGAGGGTTCCGGATCACCCCGTACAATAGAAACATGTCCACTATAAACTGACACATACCTACCTACTAAGTATGTTTTCACATACTTAGTGCGTGTCAGTTTATACTGGATTACTAATTTTCAGTGATGTAACTCAAAATTTACGGTTTTCGCAATTTTTCCTTTATCTGTGCTATAAGACGTTCCTTCGTACCAAAATTCAACATTCTGAGTTCACGGGAAGTACCCTGTAGGTTTTGATTCCCTTGCGAGTTTCGAATGTTTGCGGCATAAACGGCTGAATCTTTTGATTGCGTTGGCTTAGAAGTTTGATTTTTTTACAGCTCTAAGGGACAGTAGACCTGATCATTTGATATCAATTTTAGATTGATACCTCCACGCGTTTCTGAGAAAAAGGGTCTTGACAGACGGACGGACGAACAACAAAGTGATCCTATAAGGGTTCCGTTTTTTCCTTTCGAGGTACGGAACCCTAATTATGTAAATGGATTCGTAAACAACTCCATCTCTACAGAGATCTACAGATAAAGCTATGCTATTCAATGGCACAGTGGGCATCATTAAAAAGTGCATTCGCAATACGCATTCACTGACAGTACGCCTACTGCAAAGCGCCATCTATGACTTCCACCTGATACTATTCCATCATTATATTATCTCCTCTCCACTCCACATGACGACCGTGGGCTGAGCTTTCAAAAGCTTTTCTGCCAGTGTGTAGTTTTGTAACGCTGCACGAGATGGCGCTACATCAGCAACGCGTGCGCACATGATACATAAAGTATATTCTAGATGGCTCTTGATCCTAACTTCCAAAAAACATTATTTCTGAGCGAAACTTGATTATAAAGAAAAAGTGCGTTACACTCGCTGATTTATTTTATAGCACCATCTGTTACTTCGGCCTCACATCAATCCGTTCCCTCCATGACGACTCAACGCACAGTTAAAAGCTCTCGTGGGTGTATAGTTTCGAATTGATGCACGAGATGACACTACACACTACATCACCAGCAAGTCCAGCAACGCGTGGGCGTACCATGAATTATATTCAAGATGACATTTAATAATTAAATCATCACTAGCAATGGGCACTATGTCTGGAAAATCGCATTCCTTGGGAGTTTTAAAAAGCGCTATCTGTGAATTAGTTCTAACACTAATCCGGCACTTCCACGACGACCGTGCGCTTAGCTTTCAAAAGCTTAGCGTGCCGGCGTGTAGTTCCGTAAAGCTTCAACAGATGGCGCTACATTTTGCGCAACTCGTGCGCAGGTACACGCATCCATAGATGGCGCTTAATCTAATATTATATAATATAAAGGTAATACTAGCTTTTGCCCGCGACATCGTCAACTCGTTTATGTCGTAGCTCCATATAAACTTTCACCCCCCATTTCACCCCCTTAGGATATGATTTCCGGGATAAAAAATATCATAGGACAAATCGTTCGCTGGCCACCGTTCAATAACTGGCCACATCATACTAAAAATGAACTCTGTTCACCTATAATAGGATTCAATTTGGTATTGAGGTTTCAATTACTGGCCCCCTTTAACTACCACGCCATACTTAATTGAATTCTGTTTGTAGGGGAACAGAGTTCATTTAGCTATTGAAGGGTGGCCTGGCAACTGGCAATTTACCCCATGTCCTTCCACGGCATTCAAACGATCTCTATACCAAATTTCATCTAAATCGGTTCTGCAGTTTAAGCGTGAAGAGGCAACAGATAGACAGACAGACACACTTTGGCATTTATAATATTAGTAGGTATGGATATGGATAAACGTGATTATATTATAAATTACAACTATTAAAGTGGAAATGAAAACCGAGTCGACTGCCCAATGCCCTCGTATGGCTGCATACACGAGGAACAGTAATATACAGTATAAAAACACAAACTAAAATGGGGTCACTGATTAACATTCTAATTTTCATACTAACATGGTGGCAAACAAGCTTACGGTCTGCCTGATGGTAAAAGGACACCGTAGCCTATTGACACTTGCGATTCTAGAAGAATCACAAGCGCGTTGCAGACCCTTTATTGATTTGAGGATTAGTTGTGTTGATAGCTAGAGAGGAACGCAGGTCCCTCAGTCTCACTTAGCACCACACATCCTCGGGAGCTCTGGTGACCTTACTAATCACCAGGAACACAACACCACATACCTTATCTTATCTACGTGTGGGTCCTTTCGGATGCACTTCGACCCAGTGGGATCTCTTGTACATTTGCCCTTTCCTTTATGCCTGCTCCCAGGCTTGGTCCATCATTTCCACAAAACGGATGATGCAGTTCACCAGGAGCACCTTGAATTCCTTTGGTTGCGGGTAACCGTTACCAAAGTAGTTCATTCTTTGTCTAGCAAGGGCATGACATTCACACAATAGGTGTTCCAGTCTCATCCTCCTCGCCACACATACTACAGTCTAACCAAACTATCCTTGACCCCGAAGTGACCTGTGAACATAAACTAACCCAGATATCATTCTGAGTTGCTTCCTACTGGATTTCCAGAGTTTTCTGGTCCAGCCCGAGTCCACTACTTCTATGAAGAGCTTAATAGAGTCATTCCTCCACTCGTGATGTATCCTGGTGTTTGGTTTTGGCGTAGGCTTTAAAGGCCGATATTATGGTTCCCTGCGAGAGTCCCACAAATGGTTCTGGACCTACAAAGTGATTTGTAGAGCCCCCTCTTGCAAGCTCATCTACCACATACCTACTTACAGAGCAAGTCATGGCGTTCTTGTACTTGCTTATCGTTCACACTGTATTATAAATTATACCTACTATTTTGATAAGATAGGAGTGAGAATATTTCAATGAATAATTAAATCGGTTTTCGTTAAAAATCGTTCTCACCTCAACATTACCTTATCATAGAACTCATTACTCACAATCAAAATCAAACAAAAAGTCCTGCATAATTTACACACCGACAAACAAAGTGGAAGGGCCGGTAGAACAAAGTGGTAAGTAGAATTTATAAATGGCGGTGGATCCTATATTAATTCCTCGTTTGTCAGAGTCGCTGTGTACACGTATTTTTTTCTGGTGGTAGCACCGTAGGGTTAATTGTAACCGAGCGGTGATTGGTCTCCAAATACATGGAGTAGTCCTACATTACAAATTTTACGCAGGAGCTCATTCTACAAATAAAACTACGAGCATAAATGAAGAAAAAGTTTAACTGTGTAATTTAATTGTTCTTTTAAATGTTTATTTATGAGGTTACATTGTCACTCAGATAATACTTTTTTCGACTCCCTTAATTTCTTACGTTCGGTTAAAGTTTAACCGATATAGGTACACCGGATTATGAGGGTCCAACCTTTTAACTCCGGCCAAATTATTTCGTAATCTTAATCATTTTTGTATAGTTTGATAGACCTGATTGGTAATTAGGGTCATCACGAAATACAGTTTGATATTTAACAGAGGCTCTTCGGTGAAGAAAAACATCGTGAGGAAACCGATCTAATCCCAATAAGGTCTAGATTTCCCTCTGGGTTGGAACGTCAGATGGCAGTCTCTTTCGTAAAACTAGTGCCTATGCTAAATCTTGGGATTAGGTGTCCGATCTCCTTTAGGGCACAGTCGGGCGGGAATAACTCTATGAGGATGATTGTGTTCCCCTCTTTTTTTTATTACAAGCTTTATATTAACTTGACCTGTTCGTATGGAAGTATGTAAGTTGTCCGTCAACATTTGCAATCCACTTTTCAGTCACTTGCCGTTATTCGATTGAGCTGAAATTTTGGTTACTAGTATGGTGACTGATGATGGAGAAAGAAGGTGGCCATGGGAACTCAGTACTTAACCGACGTAACCCCGTTGAGTTTGGGCTCGTTAGAATCTTCTCAAGGAGTAGTTGATGATGGCATACAGAAAAGTATAGTCGGCCATAAAAGCTTGTACCGATTATGATTTTTTTGACAGAAACTTATTCCATTAGTCCCAGTTTTCCATTATTCCGCTGTTGACGATGATGTGTCCGTCTCTATTTCGAGCTGTAGAGTTTCCATTCGGTTGTAATTTTTATCCACGACTCATTGGGCAATTTGGCATGCTGCAGACGTGACCAGCCCAGTTCAACTTGACCACCTTTCAAGCTACATCAATTATTTGGGTTTGTAATACCGTGGGTTCCGATTACAACACAATATGTAGATAACATACTTCAACAAGCATAAAAAGTTCAAAAAACGGTATCGTTACTACTAAACGTAACTGAAAAAAAAACGTTTTTTTTTCATAAGTACAAAATTCTACGTCTACCCATGTCACCCTACCCGGAGCATAAGTTTGAATCGTTTGATACATTGAATCGGTTCAGTACCTATCTTTAGACGCTAAACTACAGTGGAACACACAAATACAAACATAGACTGTTAAAATCATATCCCTTTCGGCTCTGCCGTAGTCGGGCAAAAAATGTTTAGGTAAGCAGTTAAATATAGGTTATATAGGAGGAGTAAAACCAGTCTTAAAATTAACGGTTTAAGTCACAGTGTGAGTGAAAATATTTATATATAAGGAAGATATTTATTGCAACACTTTTGATAGTGTGTGTTATCATACTTATAATACAATATTCATCATTTTCACCCAATAACCCGTTTTCTTTAGATTCCATCAACCAGCAATAGTCCCTATACACCCCAGCGGGTGCTGTCTCCGTGTGCGTCCCATGACACGGGCAGGGACAGCATCCGCTCGGTGTACTCCTTGCATTTCATTAAATTGTCAAAAGGGCCTCTACGTGTTGACTCAGTTGGTACTTTGTAGGTACCTAGCCCCACGCACGCCTCCCAAAGGTCCGGGACATCATTGTCACTATTGCAATAAATATTTTTTCTTACACCAACAACCATGCCGATTACTGCAGGGGGGGCATTTTGTTATAAGTTTGGATTTACTCTACCTGTGCATTATATTTGGACTGCATTTTATACCATTGAACAAATTTATTTTTCAACAACACAAGATTTTTTACAGTTATATCCATTAGTGATACTTCTATTAGCAGAGTACATCGGGCATCGCATAATATTTAGTCTAACCCTACTCCGCAAGATTGAATGTAGATGAATATTACCTTTCAATCTTAGTCACAGGATTCTCTAACAATAGGTAAAAGCAAAACGTGAGTAGATTAGGTACCTACCTAGACGTTAAAAGAGTGGATTAATTTTTGATCATTGGACTAAAACTTTTTTTTATAAAATGTGCGACTCTACGAATCCCCATTCCCGCTCACCGGCTAACAATGTGAAAAAATGCTAAGCATAAAAATACTTCATTATACTAAGTTTTATCTTCCGTGTTAATCAATGGGCGTTGGCTACTAAAATCTGATTGGGACGTACTACAATGATGTAACTTAGTACCTCAACGTGGTAAAACATGTCTTATTACAAACACAATAAGGTACTAACTGAAATGAGGAAAATCTATGCATGCTCCTCTAGCTATATCATGATGCGACGTTCTAAGCAAACTAGAGTTTTATAATACCGACAGTAGATTTATTGGTACATCCTAACGCAATTAATTTAGAATTAAGATGTCGGAATATTGAATGCCTTCGCTGTTCTAGGGAGTTTCATTTTAATTCCCGCTTTATTTGATGATAAAAATGAATCCAGCGAAGTGAAACAAATATGGAATACTTTCAGCGTCCTTTTTAATAACGATGTTAAATTATGGTACAATGTATGATTTTAATGGAACACAATATAATAAAGTTATAATTTAGGGAGCATTCTCTGGTAATGGGCGATAAATATTATTTAACAAAAAGCGGTTTTCAAAGCATAACTAGGTCCGAGATAAGATCTCGCCGGATCGCGTGAGCTGTATTCAATTTGCCGGCAGCGTAGTTGTTGAAAAATAATTAAAAATGCAATTAAAAACCGCCATAAATCCGTCAGTCGCCCCGCCTAGCGCGTAAACAAACTCAAATTAATGCCCAACTATAAATAAATAAAACGTTATATTGTTTTAGTGTAATCGTATATTGGCGCTCCCGGTTTTAATGGTTTTGTTGTTACGCAGCCCCATACCGCTCTTTACACTGTAGAGTCGGTTAAGTATTTACGACTCCAGCTAGACTCGTAATTAATAGCTTATTGCCTTCTAAGTAATTTATAGAAAACACTGGATCCCGTTCTCTCTACCTTGTATCGCTGGTAGAACGAGCCATTAATTGACACGTTTGTCAATACATTCCAGAGACTTTTATGATGTGAATGAGAACGATTAGGAATGCGTAAAACGTTGAGAAATTAGGCAAAATACAATTTTATGCCAGTTTTTAAATAATAAGGTAATTTTTAAACATTTGCAAACGTAGGTTACAATATATTTTCTTTAATATATGTATGTATTTCAATAGTATCTAAATAACAAAAACATGAAAAAACTTAAAAATCAGACTGACGGTTTCAATAATAAAGAAGACTTACCCCCCGACCTGTTCCAAGGAATCGTCCACATTTCTCCGTTTTTATCGAGTCGGTATAAACGTTACAGGTGCATCGCTAAAGGGGCAGGTGTGTTTGTTTAAGATCATCTAAATTGTCCCATTAACATTGACTGTGGCGTTTCAAACCCCTTCGAGTATTTAGAACCGAGAACATTTGATATTGAAACTACAACTATTTGAAATATTTTATTGATGAAAATTATGAAAAATACAGTGTTCACGATACATGCAAAACTTAAAATCTACTAAGTCATTTGTATAAATACTAAATATTCAGTTAATTCAACGGGCAGTAAGGTTAAAAACACCGGAATCACACGGCTTATACATATTATAAAGGCATGAAATATGATATCGATGATTTATTATCACCATTTTTGAAAACAATACACTATGCCATTACAAGTACAATATTATTTAATAACATAACACTTTTTTTTGGCCATTAATCCCTGAACTAGGTACGTCTGTTATAAAAATCAATTTTAAATGGAATATTTGTTCCTCAGCCTGGCAATCAAGCAATCTCATACATAAACTTTAAATGCATAAGTAAATTAAAGTGTTGTCAAATGTGAGTACCTACTACTTGTAAAGTCATCATTGATTATCTTCATCTTAACTTTGACAATATTTATATAAATCAATAGTTTTTTATGTCCTTTGATCAGCCTTTATAGCATTGTTATTGTTATTCTATTATCGCGTGAATATATATAAAAATATGGAATCAATAGTTGTATAGCTATTCGTGTATTATTAAGGCATCCTTGGCGGGTTATTAATTAAAATCATAATTATTAATCAGTTATTAACTTGATCAAACAAATTGTTATTTAAATGGTCTACTACAACAGTATTACTGCTACTTACTAGGACCGATTTCATATCAACTAGTGAATATAATCTACGATTTACTTAACTTTGCGATGCGCTAGCAATCTAAACATCAACGAGTGTTGGAATACAGTGAACCAAATACACAAAATTGTCTAAATTAAACTTACCACATCAAATAAGTCTTAGGAACAATTCATTCTACTTATAAATAACATGTTTGGAAAGATATACGTCACTATAATCTAAAACAAGTAGCAATTTATCTATCGTACTTTTAAAATTAAGTTGACACGTTATATATCAGGTGATGCCTTACCACAGAGCACAACTTCTGATAGCCTTCCAGTCAAAACAAAATTAAACTAAATTTACCTTCTATTTAGGACTAATTCTAAACTTGAACATTCTAATCATGACAGTCAGTAAGAGAAGGTGATATACATATTAGACAGTCAAAAAAACAAACCAGAATTAGTAAACAAAATTAATTTTATCGATAACTTTTATCCTCGCAATGGTTATCATTATAGCGTGAACTCGACCAACGTTTTTATTCCGGAATAACGCGGGTGCTACTGTCAAATTATCATTAAAAACCAAATCTGGCAATTTCACTATGCACAATAATGCACATACCTACCTATAGACTTATTAGGATCTGGAAAAAACATTTTGTCGGAATATCAATCATCACCAACCATATATCAGAATAAGCGTTACGGCCGAATAAAACAGTTGGTTGACTCAACATTCACCATGCTACAATGAGACGAGTTGACACACTCACAACTGTTTCAGGATTGGTTGGCGGCGGCGGTGGCGGCGGCGACGCTGGCGTTGGTGATGGGCGGCTGCGGCAGCAGCAGGTCGGCGAGGCGGCCCGCTTCGCGCAGGCCGGAGAGGAACGCGCCGTGGACCGTCGCGGGGTAGTTGCGCATTGTGTGCTCGCCTGGTTTAATAATTAATACATTATACATAACTCTAGCGCGCGGTTGTTTTATGCGTCAAACGCTGCGTTCCCATAGATACCTGCGCTTACCGAAGCGTTTGCCGCAACCTATATGTACGGGAACGCACCGTTTGACGCACAAAACAACCGCGCGCCTAAGGGCTCAGCCGCGAGTGCCGCGACTTCCAGCAGCGACAGTGGCACAGTGGTGCGCTATATGTCGGAGCGAGAGGCCGCACGATGACGCCGCCGTTCAAAATCGTAACGTCTTGTATACAATTTCACCGATAGTTATCGTTCGTAAACTCAATCAATCAATCAATCAATCAATCATTTATTTATTTCTTGAATGTGGTACATAAGGTGTAATAAGATACAATGTTGTTCAGCACAATCCAGCCTGAATAGGCATAGAAATATCTCAAAAACTGCATTACTATAACTAAGACTAGAGTCTTATGACCTATCATGCAGCATGCAAAAAATACTACTAAGTTACAACATTACACTACATTACCTATACTAGATTCAATAAATATGCGGCATATAGTCAAAAAATTCTTTCAACGTGTAAAAAGCATTTTGTACCAAAAAGTCTAACAAATATTTCCTAAAAAGAGGCATTTCGGATTGTCTTATTAAATTGGGTAACTTATTATATAATTTGGGGGCCATGCCATAAACACTTTTTGCACGCAAGGCTGTTTTTGATGGCTGATGCGTGATTTTGTGTCCCTGTCGCGTACTATTATAAGCAGGAAATTGATTAATATTTAATTTGACATACATGGCAATTTCAAAAATATATAAACATGGCACAGTTAGTATTTTCAAATTAATAAAGTATGGTTTGCATGAGTCAGGTATCTTTAGTCCACAAGCAGAACGCAGACACTTCTTTTGAGCCTTAAAAACCAAATCTCGATCAGTTGAGTTACCCCAGAACATTATACCATAACGCAATGTAGCTGTCACATAGGCGTGATAAGCAGTAAGTACCTCAGTCCGACTTACAACTTTATTTAAATTATATAATGCATATGAAAAACTATTTAATTTTTTACATATAGTATTAATCTGGTATTTCCACGTCAGTTTATTATCTAGATTTAATCCTAAAAATTTCGTATTATCAGTTTCCTCAATTATATAGTTATTATATGTCACAGTTATATTATTAATCATGTTATTGGTTATTTGGTAAAAATTCATAATTATTGTTTTCCCTAAATTTATATGTAAATTATTGTAATTTAACCAATTTATTATTAATTCTAATGTATTATTTATATTGATTTTACATGTCTGTGGATCTTCTCCAGTCAATATAACCGTGCTGTCATTTGTGCTCCGTAACCGTGCTCATATTTATTTACTTTTTAGCTAGACAGAAGTCAAACATTTCTTCTGTTTTTGTGACAAATACAAAACTTAGTGCTGATCAGCGTAAAACATTGTTAGCAAATGTAAAGAGTTAAATCAAAGAAATATTTCATTTAAGCCTAAAGCCGGGGTTATATTAGAGCCACGCCGCGTGTCGCAACGCAATCGGTTACATACATTTTGTATGAACGTGGTTACATTAGCTCAGTCCCGCGTGTCGCCACGTTCTAATTTAACGGAGGCTTTAGAAAGTCACATTGTATACCTGTACCTAGGTATTAAACACGTCAAACAACCACACTAACTACAGGGTGTTACAAAAATACCCGTAAAGCGGAAAGGGGGTTAAATGGTCCCTTATAAAGAGTAAATTTACAAAATTTGAAAACCGTAGTATCGCAGTATGACTTACCCCCAAAATCGATAAAAAAAAAGAATTAGAATTTTTTTTACGGGGTGTTTTGTAACACGTTAATGAACTAATCTAAGATAAAAACAGTTTTATGCTAAGTAGGTACCTAAGAACTACTTAGAAAATGATTAGCACCTAGTTCAGTTTTCTTTATGACCCTCGCGCATCTTCGCTTTTAACGACAAATATAACTGTTTTTAATGATATACCGCTAAATGTTTTACTCACTCTAATAGATCATTTATATTACTCCTTACTTATTTGAGCTGTGAATACGTAGTAATAATAAACATTTACGGCATAGTTCCGTTTTATAACACACAACGTACCAGCAAAGAAGAGTCTATTCTCCCCCGGAGAGGCCCCAGGCACGGGCGCAGCCAGCAAATCATAGTCAGTGCCCGAGGAACCAACCGCCACAAAGCTGTACGAACCCCTCGCATACGGGTCGGCCCGCCATCTGAAACGAACGCTCGCTTTGAACGCAATCTACTATAGGCACAGCCAAAGACAGTGCTTTTTGGGTTCATATTAACACAGGCACATACGTGAGCGATTGTTCCAGCCCGGCTTTACCGTCCGTGGCCAAAGCATTGAATAATTGTCAAACAAAAGTGGACTTTTGTAATGGATTGAGGATTGAACAACGTTAAAACCGTCTTTTTCCCTACCCGTATTGATCTGCTGAAAGACAACATTTTCAACGTTGAATGTGTAGCGAACGACTGCAAAAATGCACATACTAACTCTCGATACCTCTTAGTTTAATTTAGGCTGACTTAGCAGAAAATGTAATCTACTTATTTCTAAAATGCATTTTACTCAAAGAGGTATTCGATAAAAAAAACCTAGACTTCTCGTCAGAGTTAGTAGGTATATATTTTTTAAAGCCTACGCCAAAACCAAACACCAACACGAGTGCAGGAATGACGCTGGCTTAAGGCACTCTAAGCTCTTCATAGAAGGAGTGGACTCGGGCTGGACCAGAAAACTCTGGAAATCCAGTAGCAAGCAACTCAGAATTATATCTGGGGTGTTCACAGGTCACTTCGGGGTCAAGAATCTCTTGGCCAAGATGTCTATCGGACACTAAACTACTAGTCTAAACAGACTGTTGAATGTGTGACGAGGAGGATGAGACTATGGAACACTTATTGTGTGAATGTCATGACACCAAACCAAAGACGGTACCAAAGTAGTTCATTCTTTGTCTGTTTGTTCAAAGAATGAACTACTTTGGTAACGGCTTTCCGCAACCAAAGGAATTCAAGGTGCTCCCGGTGAATTGCATCATCCGTTTTGTGGAAATAATGGAGCAAGCCTGGGAGCAGGCATAAAGGAGAGGGCAAAATGCCAAAAGATCCCACTGGGTCGAAGTGCATCCAAAAGGGCCCTCACCCAGGTAAGATAAGGCGTGTGTATATACCAGCTGGTGACATTATTGGTCATCCATTGTGGAAATAAGACAAAAATCCACGCTATTATACCTGGTCACCACGCACTCCTTAGGCTGTGGCACGGCCGCGTGGCCGAAGATGCTCTTTAGCACGGCGATGCACCGGCCAACGATGACGTCATCAGTCACATTCTCCATGACGGCGGCCGCTTCGCCCGCCACCAAGGCCAACAGCACCGGGGCGCTGTACAGATTCCAGAACAGAAACAGTTCACCTGTAAACAAAGACATAGGTAAGCATCTAAAGAAAGCCAGGAGATTCCCCTGGGGGCAAATGTCCTGAGACGCATCGCCAGCGACTTCAGATAAAATCGGGCTCGCTTGACGTGTTTGGCAACATCGAGCGACATGTTCCAAAGTTGCCCGTATCGCTCGACACATCAGGAGAAATCACATGTTTTCGTTTGATGTCCCTGCGTCACGTGTTCAGGACATTTTTGTCCCGTAATTAATCTCATACTTTAATGACTGGTATGTAATATCCTATCATGAATATAAAGAACATATTTTTTTCGCATCAGCTGTTTTAAGAGTTATTAGTAAAACATCCAGGAATAACAAACAAGATAAATAAAAGCCCGATTCCTCAGAAGGTATATAATCTTGCAAAAACTGCTGAGGGTTATTTGATCTTTATAACCATTCCAATTAGTGTCCAGGATTGCCCCAATTTACTTACTTTTCCAATATTCTTTTAATTAACTAACTTTGGTTAATAGTCGAATAACAAACAGAACATTTAAGTATCTCTGAGCCACCTCGGCCCGTTTTTAACTTTAATAATTACTTTACATAAACTTTATTATGTGAAGCGTTAATTTTTACTGTCAAGACAAAATTATCTTAACGAGCCACCGTAGACGTAGACACGCAAGGACAATGGGACAAAACAATTACCTATGCAAAAGAGTAACTAAACTACAGTTAGCAGAATTGCGTCCTAAGTTAAAAAGTATCGTCGACCGTCGTTTTCTCACATAACTCTTAATTCAACGCGACACGAGCGATAACACTGTATCAGATATCCAACCTCCTTAAACACGGCCAAGCCCAAAAATGTTAAATTGGCTACTATTAAAAAAGAGTCCGTTTACATTGTTCGGGCATTCCCAGCGATGGCGTAGGGGGCTTAATGAAGTTAGCAGAGCACACAACAAAGACGGTAAGGAGGTGAACTAAACCAGAACGTTAAAAAGGCTTGTCTTGACTCTTAGTGATTTATCGTCAGTCGCCCTTGGGGTTCCCGTACGTAGCGTTAATTATTTAGCTTTTAATTCTGTATCACGGTCCATTCTGTTTCAAAGTTTTACACTATTTACACGGCGAAATGATTTACGCGTAGTGCTCTAGGAGGGTGTAAGTAGGGTTAATTTGCGGAGATTCCGCAGGCGCTCCATTAATATTGATGAGTCGGTTGTTTGTCGCGAACATGCACTTCAGAGAGCTGCAGTTTGGAGGATCATGGTGAGTGCTTGCGTTGAATAAGCGTCGATGAATGCGCATATAATTTATCTAGTATAGCAATCTGTACCTTGTAATAGCAAGATTTTGCCCATGTTTCGCACAAAGTAAATGCCATGTGTTCTTAGCTTAGCCTATAATTTATCTCGTATGTACACTAGTTACTGTTTGTTCTTCAAAAAATAAATAAATATTGAGATTATTCTACGAAATTATCATTAGCGACAAGAACCGAAAACCATGTGAAGTATACCTACTATTATAATGCTAGTTTATAGGACTTATTTTTTTGCATGAAACGCATTTTAAAATGATTATAGGCTAATATTTTATAGTATTTTATGCAACTGTTGTATAAGAAAGGTCTTAAAACGCGAGTGGCGTGGGTTGCGATGCGGGCCTTGGCGAGCATCGCAATTAAAGACGCCACGAGCGTTTTTAGACTAGTTATACACCGTTGCATACAATACTTTTTCTACGACAAATTTTAAATAAATAACAGACTACAGAATAGTTAAACTTTTCAGGCAGCAAGTTTTCTATTCGTACTTTTGGTACTCACACAATTTCTTCAGGAGTGCAGTTATTAATTTCTTCGACCATGTTAAAAGGAACGTACACTTTTGTCTTCACAAACACGAATAAAATCTTAATAGTTTAGGACTAATAGTTTATCATCTTTCGTCTTTTCATTTTGAACTGTATTTTGGAGGGAAATGTGACAGCTCTTGCTTATGGTTTGTTTTGTTTTTAATTTGTTTGCACTTGCCATCCAAACCAAACCGAATCCGGACCCGGACCGAATTCGATATGTTTATTTTTATTAATAATTCCAAGAATTTATAAAACATGTAATTTAACACACAATATATGATGATTTATTATTATTGTAGTAAATAATTTATAATATACAAATATTAAATCGTAAATAAATACTTTTATTTCGAAATATTTGTTTATGAAGTTGGCACCACTGCAATATAGCGGCCGATTTAAAAAAAAATTAAACAGTGCTTTTATGAAAAATATATGAACCAAAAAAGTACGCTAAACAGTTCGTTTTTGGGCCATAGAGCATAGAGTGTTTCGACGACTTATTAGTGGTGTCATTGTATTTGAGCTACAGCCTATATAAATGACAGATAACGGTACAGGAGTAGAAAAAAAAAATAATAATTAAGCAAAACTAAGTGTTTCTTAATGCCAAAATTCGCAGTTACCTCTGCTCGCAGTTGTGGTGCCAACATGGCCAAAGAGGTTCGCGCTAGGATCCCAAAATGTTCTTTCAAAGCAAAGCACCACTTTGTTTAAGTTGCCGTAACCCAGACGCTTGATGGCAGCCACCTAAAATCACAAAATATAAGGGTTTTATTTTGAAAATACGCTAAATAATAAAATAACCTAATTATCATATAAATACCCAAAATTACATAATCTCACCTTCCAATCCGGTAACGGAGGATCAAAATTTACGAAATTCTGTTGATTTTGCCCACTGTTCGCCACCGCTACTTTCAATACTCCGAGAGGCAAAGTGCAGAGGACCACATCACCTGGAAAAAACGAATAAAATAAGTAAAAGGGAGACGAATGGTTTTACTCTTTCATTATTGGTCTTTAGTTGTATCCAGGAGCGTCGGCTCGTCTCAGTTTTCCACCAGGTTCATTATTATTGGTTAAGTACTTTGAATTAAAAGAAAACTATCCTAAATCATAATAACATTTAAGTAGTGCGAGTTGCGTTGACCAAGCATTACTGACCGGTGGACGTTAATTATGGTGCCCCGGCAGTTGTCATTTCATAGATAACTGACAGATTATTGGGTAGAACAGACTAACTTACGAATACCCACGATTTGAAACAACTGAGCCATAATATGTATAAGGTTGAATAAGATTAGCGGTAGTTTTAGTAAGCTTTCGATGAGATCAAAACATGTCGCCAATAGACTATAGCGACTATTATTATAACGTGTTTTCAATTCACATTTATGAAGTGAGAATTATGAAGTGTCCATGGTCCGTCTTAAACTCGACCGAGTTCAATTTGGCCGGAACAAGTAAATCAAAACATGCAAACGTATGTACCCTTTGTTGAAACAAATACGTGTCCGACTAGGTTGCAATCTGAGTGAGTAAAGCTGAGTTTACCAAGGGTAGGAAACGTTGACAAAATTCGACATCATCTATTTTGACAGCGTAATAAAATCACAGCAACCTTTGAACAAGTGGCGCTGCGGGCTACAGAGTAATCAGCGTGAAAGCCTCAGCATGACCTGCAAACAGCTCGCACTCCACTCTCGACACACTAAATTAGGAGCTCTTTGTTTGTGGAAACCTTAGTAGCTTAGAGACCTTAACCCTTAGCGGGTAAACTTATTTTGCACATTGCCTTTAGCCAGGGCCGTGAAACACACATGAAAGTGCAAAACTGTTATTATATCTCTTAGGTACTTTATTCTCATAGAATGCAAGATAACAAAATGTATTTAAACACATTCATGAAAAAATGTTATTTCATAGAGTCTGGCAAATGAAAGATGAGAATGAGTTTTAAATTAAACTTTTTATATGGCAACAGTAATGGTCGCACCACACTTGGGGGTTCGTGTTCACGTTGCGTCGTTGCCTCTCTTTCATTTGCCGTAGGAAAGAAAAAGATGCAACACGAATATTTGGGCAAACACCGCCAAGTGTGGTGCGACCATAATATCGTTGTCAAATGTGTCAAACGCCTTAAATTAGTATGATACTTGACATGGTAACTAAGAAAGTAACAGTTCGATGATAAATTGATCCCTTTTTGCTTTTTAAGAGAATTTTACTCAAAAGAGGAATTGACCCTACATATGTGCATAATTTTTTATCCCATAAATCCACCCATAAGTTCACGTGTGTCATGCGGACGAAGTTGCAATGCAATGCATAGCTAGTTTATAATAATAGTTTGGATCGTACTATGTACAGGTAAATTAATCAATTCGTCGTTTTAAATAATTTATATTACAAGTCTCAAGACTGATTTTCGCGTTACACGTAACACTCCAAATTTTTGAATTTGCCGCAATTTGTCATTCTCATCTTTCATTTACCAGACTCTAGCTTATTAAGTAGGTAAGTAAGTAAGATCAAAATCTGTCACGTTATACTTTTAAGTACATATATAAAGTAGGTACTTAGTAAATTAACTATTGTAGTAAACACGATCTGTATACTAAACCAGCATGAAAGAGCACATTAATAAGTTTTGCGCCTTCCTATGTAATTACTAGGGCTTATAATTTCCAATTATTGCGATTTTCGTCATGCACTAACTCCGATCAACTCAACCACACGTGCTAGACAAAAATAGAGGCGCGGACCGCCTCCTAAACGTCTAACTGGCTTTCACAATAGACTCCGCCCGTATGCAAATGTGGCGGAAGAGCCTCCGGCGAGGGAGTGGGGTCGATCGGCCCGCCGGGTCAACACGAGGCCGACCGTATTTTTGCGCGTCGTCAAAGTGAAATTAACGCGTTAGAATTGCAAATCATCCCGCGACAAAGAAATGACAAGGAGCCGACGGCGCTGTGGATTTTTCTCATAACGCCCATTATCGTGACAACGTGCTCTTGCTTTGTTTTTCTGCTCAATATTGAGGGCCCCGGAATTTGATTTTTTCGCGTCTGGTGTGACGCAAATGTAAACAATAAAACGGCAAGCGTCGCAAGGTAAAGTCAATGTTGAATTGCTTTCCATTAACTGTTCAATTCCAGCAAACAAATGATGTGTATTCGAGTATATTATCGCAACTCCTCCGCGCAGTAATAAAAAACAGTCCACCAACAAGTCGGATTCAATAATGTATTTCAAGCGTGTCTCGGCTTTATGAGATTCGGAGTTCATAAACAGATTCATTATGAGCTTGGCTTCGGCGCCTACTCGTATTTCGATAAAATTGATAGAGTTCGATTGGATTTTTAATTTGTCCGCAGAAAGTTTTTAACGAGTTTTGTAACTAGCTTAATACCCTTGAAGACTTGCGGTTGGCTCTGGTTGCGAGGATTGACCGCCTTGACGGTGACCCCAGGCCCGCCGTACTGGATGTCGGTGACGGCAGTGCCGAGCCTGATATCCAGTCCCTCGGACAGCGCCACGGGAACACACGAGTAACCGTTGCGAACTGAAACAATACAAAAGCACATACCTACATAATTTGTCAGTTCTAAATAATTTCTTTACTTCTTGATGTAAAATGAGATATAAGACTCCTTATCGACAGGTCCCTTGCCCTTATTACTTAGTTTGAAATATAATTAGTTACCCATAGAATTTTAGAGTACATACGCTTCATCATCATCATCATCATATCAGCCGAAAGACGTCCACAGTGACTGCTGGACATAGGCCTCCCTCAAAGAGTTCCAAATTATAATGTAAGTCACTATGAAAATAACGTGTCCACTGAATGGAAACCAGTGGATTTTACATAGTGTCTGGAACACGACTTTACACAACCCGAACCAAAAACATCCAAGTAAGTAAAGCACCCACCAATTGGCTTAGTAGTCATTAAGAAAAACGGTGCATAACTAGCTATATGAACGAAGGACTGTTACAATTTTTCAGGACCCATCCAATGGGCATGCCCACACATGGGGCGCGACCCACACTAGTAGGCCGCGAGCTACTAGTGTGGGTCGCGCCCCATGGTCTATTTGAGATGATGTTATAATCTAAAGTATCAACCTGGCGGCCTGGGCAAGTAATTAGGGCTTCCAAAATTACGGATATTTCAATTACGTAACCAATACCGGATCAAGTTCGTTAAATTACGTAATTCCGTAATTACGTAATTCGTGTAAGATTTATAATAGGTTTTTTTTGACGTGATAATAACGTCTTATAAATTGATGGACACCGGCAGCACGCACGAAAAACTATAACTCATTGTCCCGTTCCGCCTGAGCCGAGTGTTCGGCTTGTGGGTGGCGCAACTATCTTTCGCAGCACAATGTTTTCTTACAACGTTATCACGTAAAATTATCGTCCGTAAACCTACTTATAGACAACTAATTTTTGTATATTATTTTACCGGCGGACGGCACTTTATTTTTACATTGTCATCGATTTTATATGTTTTCACTAACTTTCTAGTGAAGAAAGAAGAGAAAAATTTGAAATAGTCTGACATAAAAAGATATAATTTGATTCATATATGGTAAAGTATACAGGTACTGGTACTACAGGTAGTACGATTAGTATTAATTTTATTCATATTCAAAAACGTAATTATAAAATGCCCAAAAATCGTCCGTAATTACGTAATTACGGAATGGAAGCCCTACAAGTAATGTCAATGTACATGGACTGCACGTGCACGGCAATGATCAGTTTCTCAACAAACTACTTTGATCGAACGTTTATAAACTTGAAATGATATCTAATTAAATAGGTTTAATGTTTAACTTTTAAGATTATTCCTATTAACGAATAGCCTGCAGTCTTAAATGAACCTATTACGTAAAGTAATTGGTAAGAGTGCATACGAACTGGGACCACAACGCAGTTTTCAATTAGGTTGATAGCACCGTGCCGGGGTGGTTCTATTGTGCCTTAATAACTTTAAGTGGATAACTATCTTACTCCAATTCAATTGGTAAGGACAGAGATGAAAGAAGAAATATTATTTTGGGAATATTTCTGCACAAATCAAAGGCTTTCAGGTTAAGATGTTATTCATAGGTTATACTCAATATTGTATTAAGTTAATAAACGTAATGAAATTTGAAGCCCACAAAAAATAAATTATGTACAGATTCAATTCTAAAAGACTAACTAGCTACAACAAATCCTCGGACGTCCAAAGCTTCCTAAATTAGATCTGTCGACTAAATCTCTAGCGGAGTCACCCATTCGCCCATAATACGAGTACTCCTACATTACGTTACGTAACAAAGTAACGCAGTAATGTAACGTTACTGTCACAGCATTAACAAAGTCAGACCCTCTTAATTTAACTATATCTAGAGCTAATTCCGTTATATTGGTACAATAGGTTGCTTAGTTAGTCTCATACACAATATAAATGAATCAGACCGTACTTTTAGTCGGTGTTAAGCGGTAGTCCACTGAAGCGCACGCTACACACGACTGCAAGCCCTGTCATACGACTATCATTCAGAACGTGTATAGCGTAATGTAATAAATAATAATAAATGATTTATTGCACAAAAACACTTGTTACATGATATTATAGGGTATATCCATCAGACTCCAAACTAGACTTAAGCCTGTATCTTGGCAGTATGTGTGCCGCATGCACCGCTGCACAAAGAAAGGATTTTTTTTTTATGAAATCCATAATTGCCCTTGCACCAGCAACAGATTTTTATGAAGTTACTCCCATGTGATAACGTGTAAGATACCTCAGACAGTTGTATCCTAAAATTCTCTGAAAACGTCAGCTGCGGCACCGAACGTAGGTGAGCACCGGCCGCCCTCAGTTTTTTTGGTTTTGCGCTCCTGATTTATTATAATTATTATCAAATACTCGCTAACCCAATATCTTAAAAAAAAAACGTTAGCTGAGTATAACGGGGTGGAACGTACGTCACACGCTGGTCACAAGTGCGGTTATTGATGCGGCGCCTGTTGGAAGTATAATGACGTCTAATATAATATTTGATAATACCAATCAGGGGTAATAGATGCACTAGTATATGTCACCGTCGTCACCGAACTCGTGGGCACGAGTATTTTTTGTTTTAAATATACTGTATGAAGTTAAGTTTGTATATGTATACTATGTATTGCCCTTGAAATTATTACTCATAGAGTACATCTGAATGCCTGTCAATTTAGACCAGCTTGACAGAACTGGCTTCCCACGAGGCCGCTTGACCCAATGAAGGTAAGATACTGATCAATACAGTAAGCACTGTGGCCTGGGCTCTATACGGGTGTTTTATCGTGGCTTAGTTTCGGGCTGTTTGCGTTTCCAGCCAGTTGTGGCGACCTGGCGACAAGGCGAGTCACTGTCGTTAAATGGTACATTGTTGTGGGTGCATCCCACCGGGACAGACAATAGGAATGTGCTGAGGAAAGCTTTCGTGGACAATACTATCTACATTTTGTGACACTATGTATTATCTAAAATAAAAATATACTAGATGGTTTAACAAATCTGTGTTTTACGATAGGAGTAGACAAACACCTTGGGAAAAATAAATTTGACATTTCTTACGTAGTATTACTTAACACTGGCATAAATGCCAGATAGTAATTAATAATTAATTTTGGGGCAAAATGTATAGGTCATATTGCCCTGATACTACGGGACCCACCACAAAAATTAAACGGCTGGTCAATAAAAAGTAAAGTAAGGTGTCAACGACACTCTTTTTGTAATTTAAATTGTAAATTCATTTTAATTTTTTAATTTATTTGATTTTAATTGATTTCTAATTTTTATATTCTAATGTAATGAAATGGGTTAATACCTTAATAAAGAACTAATTTATTATTAATTATTATTAGGTATTTATTAAAAAAAAATCCTGAGCATTTAATTTTGATCTCGAGTTTCGTTCCATTGTAAAAGTTGTTCAATATCACCTAAAGATTCAACCGTTCAACAGAAAAACCATACTGTATACAATAATTATTGGTGAACAACTTTTGTAAGTTAGCACAGCAAGTAACAAAGCTTCAGTCTTCTACGGTACTTAGTACTTAAGAAAATGGAACTCACGTTGACCGGCAAAGCAGGTAATCACGTAACGTTCGGAACGCACGTCGGTACAATTTAAATGTCAATTTTCGATATAAAAAGTGACATTTAGACCTACCCGACGTTCGCGCGTTCGTACAATGAGTTACGTGATCGACCTACTGACTTACATTATGTTTGTTATTCGGCAGAACTCCATGCAAAACCATGTGCTATTCCTATGTTTAGCAAATGCAGTGCAATGAAGGAAAAGTCCAACTAGCAAGCAGAAATTAAGCTCTTTACGGTCGCTACATTTGATCCGATCCGTCTGGCTAATAAAGGCATATACTTCATCCGATGTGATCAGGGCATGTTATAGGGAGAAAACGTTTAATGTACCAGGGAAATATAAATGTAGTAGAATAAGTTTATATTTTGAATAAATAAAGGTAAAAAAAAAACGCTAGGAGGATGATGATGGATTGGTTCCGTTGTTACATACAAACTTACAAAGCTTCAAAATAACATTTCACAGACCTCTTTATTATTAGTACAGAATATTGTAGTAGGTACCTACCTATACAAGTATTGATTAGTATACAATAGAATAGAATACATTTTATTTGGAACAACAACAAGATTATACATTACATGGTGCTTAAATCTACAAAAGGATTCTAGTATTTCTAGTGATGCCTTAAAAAAGGAGTCTACTCAGCATGAGTCAAGACACGGAGCACAACGACAATGATTTACAATATATTACAGATGAAGGAATTATAATAATTCCTTTTTTGTATGTGTTCCTTGTACGAGCAGCACGAGTACGAGTAGCCTCATGGAATCATAATTACATAAGTTTAGACCCAGAAACACTTTAGAAATATGTATAATTTTCGCGTTCACAAACATCAGAGAGGAGTAACTTACTGTTATTCACAGCATTCATTATACAAAACTTTGATATATAAATAGTAAAATTATTGAAAACCCAATGAAATAAACACAAACACAATTACGTGCTAAACACAATTACGTACAAATATTTCACGTTAACATCCTGTATGTCCATCCTGTTAGACATTTTTTTTCTATAATAATTTATAGTTTATTATATATTAACATTATAGTTGACTAAAGGGTTCAAACAATCCTCAAAGGCGAATCTAATAATACATTTACTGTTCGAGGACAAAACTAGCACAGCAATTTACTTTAAGTACTTGGCCAATTTAAAACGTCAATTCAATATCATTTTTACCACAGCACTAACTACCCGCAAACTATAAAGCTGTGCATAAACTCGATCATTAAAACAATATGACTTCCCGAGTCCCAGTGCAGCGTAGTGAAATACTAAATGCACAAATACCAGCTATTACCTCACAATTACTATACGCACGCATTCTTCCCTGGCACAAACGGGTGTATTGTGAAAGAAAATGCAATTGTGATATGTCTTTCTTTGAAAAGAGGGCAGCGTTGGCGAAGTGCACGACCGTTCGAGAGCGGGCCAATCAACATACAAGTCGCATTAACAAGACGTCTGGTTTACCGAAAGACCTGCCAATTTACCGTCCACCTGCGGAGCAACAATGTACCATTTGGAATCGCCGCAAATGTTAGGCTTGCAAATCAGTGTGGCAACACCAAAGTGTGGAAGTTTCAGAACCGGCAAGATTTTCTGTGAAAACATATCTAATTAGGTATAACAAGTAGCAGGATATATGTATGTATGTAGTTATGTAAGTACATAAATACTTTATTGTACACAAGACATTGGTAAAAATACAGACAAAATAAGTTAAGTTGGTACAAAGGCGAACTTATCCCTGTAAGTGATCTCTTCCAGTTAACCTTAAAGTATATTAATCACAGTGAGAGATTACAAGTAATCTCTCATACATTAAAGAAATTCATAAAATAACTACGAATAATATCTACTTACTTTATTTTACATTATTAAATCATCATACAAAACAAATAATTCTAAAGAAAAGTACTATTGTATGCAAAATTTTTTAGGCGGTTATGAGATTTAACTAGATTAAAAAATAATTGCATGGAATTATTTTGCAATGAATCTATGTAGTTCGAAAAACGTCTGTATGAAAAGAAAAGTTCACAATGTCGTTACACCTTAAAGCAGAGAAAACTGCTACTTAAGTCACGCAAATGTTTGCATAATGTTTGCATAAAAGGTGACTCACATAATGGGACCGACTATATATAATAAGTTACCGGTAGAAGTCACCTCAGCCCCCTCACTGCAATGTTTAAAAAAAAAACTAAAGGCTTGGCTTCTCGAGCACACACTGTATAGTTTTGACGAATTTTTAAACATTAAATTATAGTTAAAATTACTTTTAATTGAAATTTCATGATGTACTGAATTTATTACGAATTTATTACTTACTAACCAATTGGTTTTACTTTATATTTAATGTTTTATTTAAATTGTAATAAATTGACATATAATATACTAACGATATTATGAATAAATGAATATGAATAAGAATATGAATATCCAGCAACTCACTTACCGTTATTACATTGGACTTACATTAAAACGACACCTTGCAAGGATTTCACCAAAAATATAAAAAGATCAGTGGCGCATTTACTTTTGCCAAAAAGTAATGTTTAGGCCATTATCGTAACAGCATTTAAGAGTTGAACCATTTAAGATTCCTTCACACAATACCAACCTCGCGATTTGCATAACCCTGTGTGATGCGAATTGGGAATAAAGTTAAACTTAGGTCATTACTTTTGTAGATAAGCCTGTTTATGCTGAAGCAGTGTGCTCAAATTAACGACCGTCGAATTTAATTCAGGAATCGGCCATTAACACAACACGGGGGGGAAATATTCGGCAATTCGTTCCCCAAAGAACATTAACTTAAGCGTAATTTAAATAATTTTACGTGGCGGTGAGCACAAACAGCTGTAATTAAAGGTATATTTTGCGAATGTACTAATAATAAATAACGAAGGGGCCACGCTTAGTGGACAAGATTAATGTAGCGAAAAAACGTTGGAGCGATAGGTGTTGCATGCCTAAAAGAGTCCTCGTCTCAGCGTTTCACTAGTAAATTTTCCAACAATGCTAGATTTAACATTAAAAATGTTCAGAGCCCAAGAGCCATACGTATAATAAGATGTTGAAAACGAAAAATATATACCTTTTACATAGATACATATAATCACGCCTCTTTCCCAGAGGTAGGCAGAGATCACGGATCTCCATTTGCTACGATCCTGACAAACCACTATCGCTTCACTCACTTTCATAACATTTCTCATACATGCTCGTCGGTTTAGGGTACTTTTGACCTGGCCTTTTTGTAAGATTTCTCCAATTTGATCGGAGAAAGTTCGCCTAGGTCTTCCCCTTCCAACTTGCCCTTCCACTCTTTTTATGTACACTCTCTTCGTTAATCTTATTTCATCCATCCTCTCTACATGCCCAAACCACCTTAACATACCCTTCTCAATGTTCGTGACTATATTTCCATCCATTCCACACTTATCTCTTATCACACTGTTTCTGACTCTATCACTCAATTTCACTCCACACATACTTCTCAACGCTCTCATTTCTACTGCATTCACTCGACTTTGATGTCTTTTCTATATACCTTTTAAATGTCTATAAATATTTAATAAGTATTAACATTTAATACTTTACAATGCACGTTTAAAACTGTGAATTACGAAACAAAAGCCGTGAATGTTTTAATAATTTTAAATGGATGAACTGAAACAATACACTCGGACGCGCCTCCGCGATGAGAAATTAACAATTGAATTGACAAACATAACAATTGGATTCGAGCCTCCATTCGATTGCTAATTACTCAAACAGTCGATGATAAACTATGGAGTATTTAAAATTTAAGTATTCATTTTTCGGCGATGCCTTTGCACAGAGGCTGTTTTAAACCCACAGACACAAACGTGCTATAAAAGTTTAACATGTGACTGTCTGTGGCATCAACTAGCTGCCAAACGGAAGAACCAATTTGAGTGATGGTCTTCTGAAATCGAAAGTCTTGTCTATTGAAATGATTCTTAGCTATAGTTTTAGTGCCGGGAGTATTTTATATAATACTAATAATTACACGGTTAAACTAACGTATTATTTGTTGCTACGGGCGACATGTTTCAATCTCTTCGGATACATTCTCACGTCCTCATCCTCGTTCTTTAACATGTCTCACGAAAGTTTAAACTCGAGTATTTTATACGTTTAATAATTGTAATTTTTTATTAGTTTAATTAACTGTTAAATTGATAAACGTACATTACCGTAATAAGTACATTATTAGCATAATAATATATGCGGGAAATTATTCTTTAAATTCATTTTCGTGTAATACGTGGGGCATACTGAAAGTTTCTGGAACTGGCCAATTACAAGAAGAAAGAAATAAAAAGCATATAAGATTTTGAAAATAGAACTCTTTGCGAACATTTTACTTTTTAATTTGCGAGAGTGTCATTTGTTTTTTTCAATCTTGACCCCCGACCTCGCTCCTTGTGACTTTTTTTTCCAAAAAATAAAGATACACTTAGAGGTTTACGATTTTCAAGCCCGGAAGCGGCGGTGGACGTGTTCCAAGAAGCCATTGAAGAGGTGTCTTCAGAAGACTGGGCCTCCTGCTTCACACAATGGTTCGAACGAATGCAAAAATGTGTAAATAGTGGGGGTATATACTCTGAAAAACAATAAATGTATTAATAATATAATATCTGGTCTCATTGGTCACGCTATGGCGTCCGGTAAACTGTGCGTACCGAAGGTTAAAAACTTTTATGGCGACAGAACCTTAAAAAAACGTATCCCTTACCTTCTGAACAGTCTACCAGAAACTATCAGCCGTGAAAGAATAAAAAACGACTTTAAAAGAAAATTAAAACAACATTATTTAAGTATCATAACACATAAGTAACTGTATGCATGGTTTAGGTTAGGTTAAACATGTGTCTAACCTAAACCTATTTATAAATTAGTACCTAATTAATTAATTATTAACTCTGTATTATTATGTTTATAATCACACAGACAAACTGTTCCGACAGTTTTGTGAGACCCAGTTAATGTACCCATGTTTATATACTCTGTTTATTAAATAAATGTAATAAATAAATAAATAAATTTACGAAAATCCAGAAGTTTTCAGTATGACCTAAGTATCTTACCTGTATTAATTTTTTTAGGGTTCCGTACTCAGAGAGTAAAATGGGACCCTATTACTAAGACTTCGCTGTCCGTCCGTCCGTCCGTCCGTCCGTCTGTCTGCCACCAGGCTGTATCTCAAGAACCGTGACAGCTAGAGAGTTGAAATTTTCACAGATTATGTATTTCTGTTGCCGCTATAACAACAAATACTAAAAACAAAATAAAATAATTGTTTAAGGGGGGCTCCCATACAACAAACGTGATTTTTTTGCCGTTTTTATAGATAATGGTACGGAACCCTTCGTGCGCGAGTCCAACTCGCACTTGGCCGGTTTTTTTTTATTAATGGATTGATATTACACAAAAAAATTGTGTTAATATCAAACCATTATTGACATTTCATTGTAAATTTTGATTATGGCAGACAGACAATTCTTTTATTGTATAATTCGACGATAATTTTGAGTTTATGGGTTAGGATGTGGCCATAATCGACTCCATCGCTAGCCACACAACTATAGTACTTATTCAGTTCACATAAGGTTTATTGTAATGTTTATCATATTGGTATGTTTAAAGTACGATTCCAACGATTTGTCACTTAATATAGTGGTCTATTTTACGACTCTGCTCGGTTCTATGATAAATAATACAATTTTTTTATCAAAGTATATTCTTTTATTCGTACCTACCAATAGTTTCCGTGACTAATTTCCACTATATTATATCAACAAAACATCAAAGATTTAAGCATCGAAACACCAAAATAAATGTATAAAATCTATAGAAATAAATTGTACTTACTTTGCGCGGTAAAAGACAAATGAATTCAAATGATCCTAAAGACAAAATTCACTTTTTTTTCAAAGCTAAACTCATCACAAAAAATGACCAATTAAATTTTTGTCCACATTTAAGTTACAACAATTAATATTCACGTCGATATAATCGATTAAATAATTATGACCCCATCTGGTTTTGTGGGAAGCTTGAGTTGAATTTATTAAGCTGTCAATTAATATCTTGATACACTTTATTATAAAATGTAATGTGTTAATTAGTGCTTTATAATGATCACAGAATCAAATGCCATGTTCCACTGTCATTTTACGTTGAGTTGGGCTCGTGCCAAAGATTAGGGTTGGAGCGATCGCGGGCGGACAAAAGAATAAAAAATGCCAACAACCAGCCGTCAAACCCTACTAAAGTAAGTAGGTAGATACATTTTATGACAATAAATCAAAATTTGAACCTATTAAAATTGGTGCTTTGCTTGCACCGAGTCAGCACGGCCAAATGGGAAAGTGGTCTTAGGTTAAAATCTTGCAAGTCAATTTCATCATACACTTCCAATGGTCAGAAGTTTACTTTTTTAAATTATTTATTGACATACTAAAATCAATCAACTATGTACAAAATAATATGGACAACTCGAATAAATAGTACCATAAAAAGCCCAAATTATTCATTTCTGGCCAGTTTTCTAATTGTATGCCTCATGGTGCCCATTAATGACCGGACAGCGACTTTGTCAAAAGTTCGAGCCACCTTATTCCAATCTGACCGAAACTGTTGCTCTGTATCGGCACTACGGGCTGTTTTACGTAGTTTAGCTTTCATTATAGCCCAGTAGTGTTCAATCGGGCGAAGCTCTGGACAATTCGGTGGATTTAACTCTTTGGCCACAAAATTTACATTATTGTCTTTATACCATTTTACTACCTTAGCCGCGTAATGGCAAGACGCTAAGTCAGGCCAAAATACAGTTTCGGAGTTGTGCTTTTTGATCATCGGCAATACTCGTTTCTGAAGGCACTCTTTCATATAAATATCGGCATTCATCGACGAGGTAGTGAAAAAAGTAGTTGACTTCATTCCGCATTCACAAATGGCCTGCCACACCATGACTTTCTTGCCGAACTTCTCAACGCAAATGGATTTTTCAGCCTCTGTGATTTCTGTTCCCTCACGAATAGTGTAATACTGGGGGCCTGGCAAAGACTTGTAGTCCAGTTTTACATACGTTTCGTCGTCCATTATTACACAGCTGTGTTTTTTCGATAAAATCGAGTCAAATAATTTTTGGACTCGTGTCTTAACAGATGCTTTTTATTTTTGACTTCTTTTGGGCTGTTTCTGTTTTTTTAATGTCTTTAAATTATTCCTTTTCTTTGCACGTTGTACCATCCCTACTCGTAGGTACCAACATTTTTCGCGACATTTCGGACTCTCTATTAGATGCGAATAATTTTACCATCTTTTGGTCCAGTTTTGGATTGGACGGACCTGGTTTTTGGCCTGGCCGTTGTTGGTCCTCGAAGGTATAATCCTCCCCGTACTTACGGATAGCAGTTTGGACGGCTCCAACACTAACACCTTCCATTTGTGCGAGTTTTCGGTACGTAATACCTTTAACCGAACACCATTTGTCCACAATAGATTTTCGCTTTTGCGGTGTAAGGAACAAGTTGAGCAAAAAAAGAATAAAGATATCGATTCTATGACAAATGTCAATCAATTGTCTTGTATCAGAATATTTTTAAATGAATAGGCAACTTATTCCTGCCAGAGCTAACTTGTATTTATAACAAACGATACAGTCTTTAATACAACGCAAAACGCCACATTTGCAAACAGCATTACTGTCGCAATTATTTTCGTACATTGTGCCGCACTCCGAAGCACGGCTAGATTGTAGATTTCGACTTTATTTTTAGATTCCTTACTATTTTAATGGCGTTTAATTTCATTACTTCAAATAACCACTTTATTACTTGCCTGAAACGGGATTAGGTACTGCGCCGCCGCATAAAGCATACCTGCTAAGATAAGCAATCTCAGTATTTAAGAAGGTATCTACTTATTATGTTTTTTTGCATAACATGATCAGTTAATCAGATACATTAGAAATGTACGTAAAACGTTTCTAAAAAACCCTTTCCAAAAGACATGGTTTTGTTATATACTATTTAGGCTAATCGACTTGTGTTTGATGAGGGTCTGTGAGGTCGCGTGAGCTCCGTGCACGGAAGGGCACTACAACTTGGCCCATTATTCGGACAGACGCGCTCCGACGCCTTTTAGCCCTTTGACGTGGAAAGGCCCCATTAGCATGGAGCGGCTTGTTGATCTCGCCTGTTAATTACTGCCCTCCACTTTAACTAGCAGCCTGTCTTAGTTAAGCTTGACAATCCGTAACACGATGATGATCCCGCTCATAAAACAGGAGAAATGAGCAACAGAATTCGTTTCCAATAAAACAAACAGTAAAAATTCAGACACGTTGAATTTAATCAGCATCAACAAAGAATCCGCGGCGAAAGATATTCAAATGAAGAATGAGCTCGATTCACGACAGGGATGAAGCTTGGAATCAAGGCAGCGGAATCGCCAAATAAAACTGTTGATTACGTACCGCGCAAAGTTACGCTCCGTCGATTGGAATTTTATTTACTCGCTCGTACGAAAAACAAATATGATGGCTTTTAATTTATGAGATACGCCCGATGGACCTCTGACATTTCAGTACGAGGCAGCCGGTTGCCAAAAGTGTTCGGAGTTTATTTTTTACGATTTTTTATTGCAACTTATTTGCGGTGTGACGATGCTGTGCGGACCGATGGAGATAGCGTATCTGTGATATCGCAGGAACCGTTTGACAGGTTTATTACGATCATTTGTAATGTAACTGATGTGCATAGATAAAATTAGTATGAAATCGATTGTAACACCTACTGATTCGTACCTATAAAAATGGAATATAACATCATATACAATTAATTGTACGGTCGTCGGGTATGTACAGCAAGGCGCGCTATAAACTCTACAAATAAAAAAACTAAGAACTACGAGTACTCATTCCAAAAAGATGTTTTTAACATCTATTTTATTTACTTTTAGGGTCTACGATAAAATAAAACACTTTAAACATGGACCACGTCCCTAGTTAGCGAGCGGCAGTGAAGCAAAGGCAAGCCATGTTGTTCTTTTAGGTAATTTGTTCACGGTCGCCCCGTAAATGGTCGTTTAAAAGTAGATCACTCATGCGCGGCTGGCCACTACACATCGTCGATTTTATCCGTCTTGACACTTAAGATATCTGAATAAACGTATCTCAGACACGTATCTCGGTGCCATTTATCGTATAATGGTACGTACCGGTGCATGTAATTGGCTAGCTTAGCGATTAAAAAAATACTATTACTTCTGGCATTAACTTTTAAGCTTTTAAGGCAAATAAAACCTGAGCGGGTTACTAATTAAATTCATAGAGCTAAGCATCCATGAAGGAAAGTACTTGTAGTTAACACGCATACTATCGGAAGCAGAATCTCATCGCTGTACAAATTAACGCTGCATCGTCGACATTGTTTACTTAATCAGTTTATACTCCACTTGACGTTCAACTAATTATGTTATTAACTCAAATACGGCGAGGAATCTCATACGTTATTCTACACATATGTAGGCACTGACTAGATACACATGCGGCGCGTAAACAGACAGATTATTAGTACTAGATTAAATTAGCAAACTTAGTTAGGCCAATCAACTTTTTCATGAACACTCAAAACAAATTAGTTTAAAACTATGAGACACTGTGTTAAAGTATGATTTTGAGCAAAAATCCAATAAATATAAAATCTTAGTCATTTGTCTACGAAACTCTGGCACTCTGTCTGCTGGCAGAGACAGAATAACAAAAACATCAACCCTAAGTTACAAAGCATTTTTCAAACTGATCAAAATCACTTAAAACATATCTAAGGAATCGCACAACATAGGGTATTTACTATTGGCGTAGTTTTATTGTCTCAATGCCCGACAGAAGGGTTCGACCGGTATAAAAAGATGCCGAAATCAGATCGGGCGCACGGACGTCTCCATCGTGTGCAAAGTCGCCGACGTCACGGACAAAAAGGAGGTTTTGCCTTGTAAATCAGCACGTCACACGAGCGACGGCCGCCGACGGGCCGGCGGGCGCGCAGGCAAATCGGAAATCTCGTACCATCAGGGCTGTGACAATCAGAGGGGGGTTAAAATCTTAGCAATTTTCTTTATGAAAATGAAAATGAAAAATGTTTTTATTTCATAAGTTTTGTTCTTTTACAAAGGTCCTTTGGGGCTACCTAGTAAGTAAATAAATACTTGTGTCAGGTAGTCCCGCTCTTCCATCGGTACAAGTTGCTATATAATATATGAAATAATTTACTTAATTTAAATATTAGTTTACAAAGTTTTATGTGTGTGTTCGTGTGCGTGCGTGCGTGCGTGCGTGCGTGCGTGCGTGCGTGCGTGCGTGCGTGCGTGCGTGCGTGCGTGCGTGCGTGCGAGCGTGCGTGCGTGCGTGCGTGCGTGCGTGCGTGCGTGCGTGCGTGCGTGCGTGCGTGCGTGCGTGCGTGCGTGCGTGCGTGCGTGCGTGCGTGCGTGCGTGCGTGCGTGCGTGCGTGCGTGCGTGCGTGCGTGCGTGCGTGCGTGCGTGCGTGCGTGCGTGCGTGCGTGCGTGCGTGCGTGCGTGCGTGCGTGCGTGCGTGCGTGCGTGCGTGCGTGCGTGCGTGCGTGTGTGTGTGTGTGTGTGTGTGTGTGTTATTATCTATAAATTTACATATTAAAATATTCAACTGTTATATTATCAGCCTATAACCATCTTCAAGTTTTGACAAATCGATAGACACTTATATTATTAAAGCCCCGGTCGATTTGAATATTCGTGGACTACTAATTACCACGTACTTTAATAGACTGCGCGCAAAAAAACAATTCCGCATCCAGGGTTTGGGCTTGGGTTTACCACAACATTGATTATGGTGGAAAATTAAACATCCTTAAACTCAGAAAAATAAATACTCAGGTAATAGGTATTTCTCGATCCTCTCGTCAAAGCCGTTGTTATACGTAGCGTAAATTAATATCGAACAATTCTGCCACTCTCGCACGTTATTAAATTCAAGAGAAGACGCACTTCGATATTATGTAGAATCTTGGCAAATATTTGCTACGTCAAAGAAGGGAACTTGCGTTCTAAAGCAAACTAGGCGCGATTATTACCTTTATTTTATAAACATTCCCCATATACAGAATTATTATACAATAACAACATATATATATATATATATTTATTTATTTAAAGTAGTTACACAGCATAACAGTAAATACTAAACAACTGTGAAACTATAGGACAAGATATAACTACAACATAATTTAAATTAGCAGTATTACAGCAATAACAATATTAACATTAACAGTTCTATACCTAGTCATCATGTTTGTTTCCCGAGCGGGTATAGTGTGTGTATCTACTCCAGGCAAAATACGGTTTTGAAAAACATTAATTTATAATAGCGTTTTTTTTCTTTATATCATTTTAAAACATTATTCTAAGATGCTTTATTCAAGAATCCAACAAACTTTCCATCCGGAAGTATTTATATAGCTATAAAAAAAGAATGAATTGTTTTTTTTTAATTATTTATCTTGAATATTATAGAGCAAATGTAAATGAACAAAAATAAAGATAAAACCATTAATAAATATTTTTTCTGACTGTTCAGAAGCTAGTTAAGCTATCATTTTTTTATGTCTGAAATTTTGTTTTATTTTGTCACTAAGTAACTATTTATTTGATAATATATCCATTACATAAAAAAATCTGTTATTATAAATTATTTCCAAATTTGACATATTTTCCATACAAGCTGTCAGTTCATTGCCTGGACTAGTGGCGTTATAGACTGTTCTGTTACGGCAGAATACTTCACTTTTGGAAACCACGACAATTTTTTAAATATGTTGTTAGGCATGGAACACGTACGGTGTATTATAAAAAAAACATTTAATTCAGACCATCATCATACATGGTTATTTACTAAGTAAACAATGAAATGTTATTATTAGTGTTAGTATACATATCATAAAAAGAGAGACTATATATATGAAAGCTGAATTAATATAATAATCAGTTTAATAATTATTAAAAAAAATTGCGCATATATGGATTTTCAGATTTTGCGAAAAAAAAAACTATTGATCGGGAGATCGATCCCTCAGAGGCCGTATATTGGCAGTAAACTCCGGGATGTGTCTAAAACATAGCAAAGCAGCAGCAGTAGCAGTTTGATAGTTCTGGTATCCGAAAGCGAAATTATATTATAAGACTACATACTAACTATTATGAATAGGCATAGATTGCAGATTTCCACATGATACGATCTTGACAAGTTTTTTTATATGCTCGTCGGTTCAATCTTCGCCTTTTATGCTCGTCCATCACCTGACTTTTCTTTAGAAATTCTCCGGTGCGATCAGAGAATTCGTCGCGGACTACCCCTTCCAACTGTCTCATAAATTTTTCACTCTCTTTGTTAATCATCTTTCACCCATTCTCTCCGCATGGCTAAATCATCTTAGCATGTCCTTCCCAATTTTTGTCACTACATCTCTTATACAGTAAGGCTAAATAAAATCCTGTCTTATACGTAACGATTATGCATGTAAGTAGGATTAAGTAGTAAATGTTTGTTTTGGATTGAGTGTTTATGATTGTAACAGTCTCGTTGATTTAGGGTAGCTTTGTTTTCGTTTGTATACACGAATAACGTGATGTTATCCTTCACAACAACTTGGCAAATATTACACACGTACATGGTATTAAAGACAATGAGATGTAAGTGACAGGACATCAAAGTTTCCCGAAGACCCAACCTAATAATATCCGGCGATATAATGGAAGTAAATGTGGTGTTCTCAGTCCTATACTAATAAACAGGCATCGGAGTATTTTTAGCACTTAAGTGAGCTATGGAGTTGTTGTAAGCATTTAAATTAAATTTTTACTCATACTCATCCTCATTAATTTAATTTATAAAATAAATAATAATTATAAAAAAACACCACCATCTTCAGTGACGAAAAACTAATAATATGAAGGGTAATAATAGGCGTGACATTAAAATCTCATTTTGAAAAAAAAAGTCACTAGACATGGTTTTTTTCGTGAACCCTTCATATTATTTGTTATTATTCAATGAAGATGGTGGTGTATTTTTTATAGTTATTATTTATTTGTGAATTAAATTAATGAGGATGAGTATGAATAAAAGTTTAATTTTAATGCTTACATCACAGGTAGAGTTTAAAATATAACATTCTACAAAGTTGCTATAACAATATCGATGAGATAAATAGAGCTAAAAATCTTCTTTGGGTAATTTTTTTTCTGTGTTTCCACGCACTAAGCAACCTTACTCGTTACTATGCCATCCCTCTCCCCCATGCATTTTTATTTTTCATCTCTCCTGTTCTGAAAGTTGACTTTTCATGGGCATATAGCCGGGTGGAAAATAGCGTTTTCTCCCCTAGGGTGGAAAGTAATTTTTTTTTAATTGTTACGGTCAGCCACGGAGTCGAAGATAATTGAGTTACTTCATATTATTAAAATAAAAGCTTTACATATATCTAAACTCAGCTATACATTAAGCGACGGGTTCATTACGACGATGTTGATAAAAATCCTTTTAACTGTTGGTATTTTTCTTCCTAATTACAGAAAATATACATTCAAAATAATTTCTGTAAATATCGGCTGCCCGCCATAATGCTATGAAACTTTTTTTTCACGTTTCGGCATGGCCCTCTAGATAAGTTGCGTCGGCAAGTGGCCAGTGCAAAGAGGTTACAGGTTGGATATAGTTTTAATTATTTTACTTAGGTATATCTAAAATCGAATAAATTATTTATTTCAGATTAAGCAAAATACAAGAAATAAGATTAAAACTATTAGATCAGATACGTTTTTTAAACTTTTCTAAAGTTGGCAGTACCAGGTACCAGGTATGTGTATTTTAACTGATTACTCTTAAGTCTCCGCACGTTCATGGTCTTCTCTCCCTCTCACTGAGCATACGCTTGAGCGAGATGGAAGTGCGTGTTCAAAAGCGCGGATATCATGTTTTTCGGAATATTTCAGAAAACGAGAAGAAATTTAGGTAAGTAAGAAAATAAAGTTATTGTCCATTTATTTATGAAGTAGATAATAAAATTTGATCTTTTTATGATAAAAATGGAACAGTAAACTGGTTACAAGTGAAATAATAGGGTTCACTGTAGATTTTTTTTCTCTACTTTCTTTTGTTAAAATGGATTTCTACGAAAACTATGTTACTTCTCATATCTTGCAGATTATGATGTATTTTTCCGACGGTAAATTGTTACGTCATAATGTATCAAGTGGTTACTAAACAACTCATTTTTATAAAAATTTTAAAGGTCGAGTCTTAAGATACCTGTTTTATAAAATGCACGTGCAGTATTTTACTTTCCTCACAGTTGATATGAAAAGTAGAGTGTTTAACTCGGGTGAAATTACCCATTTCACCCTCGAACTATTGGCGCTCTCACTTTGTTTGAACGTCAGAAATATCTCGGGTGATATGGGTCACTTGGTTAACAATCTACTATTTATCGAATTGAATTGAACCTACATGATATCTGACGTGATAATTAAAAGTTATTCCAGGAAACTATGAAAGTGGGTCGTGACATTTAAAACATATTTTCTAGGTTCGAGAAGAAGTTTTCCTCTAAAATGCAACTCTCAGTATCGATAGATTTAAAGCAATTCCAGTTTCAAATAGCAAGAAAGTACAAAATATACTTTGACCTTTTCAGAGCGCAGCACAAAAACATTGAATACATGAGCAAAACACAAAACGCGCTATATCTCTACGCCTTAGAACTCAAGGCGGGCTTATAAACGAGCGCCTTTTGAAGCATTTTCCATTACATTAGGTAAGTCGCTAATCTCGCTCTTTTTTACGTTCTTGCGATGTTCCTCCGACGTAAGCAAATATTAGCAGAGAGCATTGAGTGCGGGCCGTTTGTGAATTTGATTACGAGGTTCAGGTAGCTACTCTATGACATTATAACACTTATTTAGCTGGGTCGCAATTTAAATTGGAAGATGGTTTCGTACATTTTTATATGGATGTTCTTTAGTTATGTCAACTTTTTGGATTTTAATAAGCTTTGCAGTAATTCATTGAAAATTGAATACCTAAGATACGAAGATAAACCAAATATGCGAAATTATCCTTACATATTTAGAAGAGCGTAAGTGTGTAGCTACAGATCATTTTGTCACTTTGTATGTACCCATGTATTCATGTCAGTCATGCCTGTGTGTCAGATGCCCTAACACAACGGCGGCGAAGTATTGTGCCGCTCAAAACTCATTTTGGTTCGCAGACATAACTCGGTCCATCCATGTCAGTAGCCCGTTAGTCTGTACAGCATTGGGGAATAGTCCACCGTATTGTGTAAATCTGCCAGCTAAGCCCGCGGAAGTGTCGCGGTTTATAACTCGTAAATCAGAGGGCTTATCGGAGCCGGCGGTCGCCGTCGTCCGCGAAATATGCAACGTGGACGCGAATATTACAGTGTTAGAAGCGACGTTAGAATCTAGGTCGGATAGTTGTATACTATTTGTGAAGGACGTTTCTGATACTAAGGTAACGTCGTTGAGGCAAAACAATAAGAAAATGGAATGTAATAGTAGTTTATGTGACTGTACATAATGAAGGGCATTAAACACGTGTGTGGGTTTATGAAACGAGCCACAGGCGAGTTTCATAATAACATCACACGAGTGTTTTAATGCCTAATTATGTATAGTTACATACACTACTTTATCTATCCACATATCATAAGCCTTCATGATGCTTTCAGGAGCCGCATATTATGACCGGCATCGCGGCGTTGTTTTCTGGCAGCTGTCATAGTATTTTTTTTTAATTCAGAGACAAACTAGAGCTAGAGATTAATTTCGAACTAAACGTCATCTCGACTGATATTAGAATAAAGGTCAAATCAAATTGCTGTTTATCAGAGGTGTTCGAAATTTGAATGTGATAATAGCATCGAAATCGATTTAGCAATAATAACATTTTCACAGATAAGAAATTTGTTCTAACAAAACAGTCTGTTTTTATGGTGGTCATAATGTGTGGTTCTTGAACGCATCATGGAGGGTTTATGATATTTGGATAGATAAACTTTTTATTTTTCTAAAAAAGGTATCTAATAATCATCAATTTCATAGTAGTAAAATTCAAATTATAAATCGAAAATGTGTATATTTTATTACAAAATATTAGTTGCTTTATTACGTTGTTTACTGCATAAAAAACGTTATTGTAAACCCGTTCTTTTTAACCGACTTCAAAAAAGGGCGGAGGTTCTCAATTCGGATGTATTTTTTTTTTTTTTTTTTTTTAATGTTTGTTACCTCAGAACTCCGTCATTTATGAAGCGATTCGTACAATTATTTTTTTAACTGAAAGTATATGCTTCCAAATTGGTCCCATTGTTTCCAAAACCCCAGTTGGATGATGGGAACCATGAGGAATTGAGGGAACTCCTCAAATATATTAGGCACGCGTGTAGTAATCTCGGTATTTTCTATTATAACTCGTGTATTTACACCCGGAAATCATAAATTTGGTGAAGTGGAAGTGATGATGAAGACCACAGATGGCTTGTGGCTTGTGTGATGTCTCAATGATGTACTTCAAACTATATAACAGCGGCACAGATTCTGATATTATTCCGTTGAAGTAGCAAACAAAGAAGTGCCAAAGGTAACTCTGAGATCCTTGAGGAATCGACGGAAGTCCTCAAATATTATCGGCCCACATACAGCGATTTGGTTTATTGGTCTAAAAATCAACGCTTTTGTTCTCGGAAATCAGTTCATGTGGTAAATTGGAAAAAAAATGTGGAAATGTTAATGTGGCTTGGCGGAGTACTGAATTGAAGTCGGTTAAAACTTTGTTTTGAAAGTAAATTATTTAGCATTCAGTTTTCTAATGTCTTTGGCTACGTCGTAATCATATGGACTATCACTAATTTTTTTTAAATGTTTATATGCCTTTTTATATTTTAAATATTGTGATTTCTAAATGATAGTTCTAAAGAAAAGATAGTATTTTAAAGCAAAAAAATGCGGCCAAGTGCGAGTCGGACTCGCACATGAAGGGTTCCGTTAAATAAATTGCTTTTTACGATTTATGACGTATTAAAAAAAAACTACTTACTAGATCTCGTTCAAACCAATTTTCGTTGGAAGTTTGCATGGTATATTTTTTTTAGTACATCATATATTTTTTTTAGTTTTATCATTCTCTTATTTTAGAAGTTACAGGGGGCGGGACATACATTTTACCACTTTGGAAGTGTCTCTCGCGCAAACTATTCAGTTTAGAAAAAAAAAATATTAGAAACCTCAATATCATTTTTGAAGACCTATTCATAGAGGTTTACTATTGAGAGGCATAAAATCATTAATACTAATATAGTTACGCATAATTACTTTACGCCGAAAATAAGATATGCATAAGTCACATTTCGCATATTTTTTTATGCATAATATTAAAAAGCATAAATACAGAAAGCATAACCCTCATTAAAACTAATAACAAAAAGCATAAACATGAATACCCATAATAATCAATTGACATCATATCAAAATGCATAACGCTATTATCATATTAAAAGGGGTAGGTACGTATCACAATGTCTAAAATTAAAAAAAACTAACGTTAAATAACCTACGTTCAAAATCCATAAAATCTAAAAATTTAGATTTTAGTGATTTTAGCCTATGGTTTACTTAGTAGTAAATTGCCTAATTGTCATTAGTAGTAAGTTTTAATAAAAGGTTTTTCCGTTCTTTTATAAAAAAAATAACCTCGAAGACGAAAGCGGGAGCTTTGCTCCCGCTTCCGTCTTCTAACCTATCCGCGATCCGAGTCGGTTTTGCCAAATAAATATTTGATGCCCACCCAGCTTTGCTCCCGCTTTCGTCTTCGAGATTTTTTTTTATAAAATAGCGGAAAAACTAATAATATCATTTTAGGTATTTTGACCAGCTTCATTCATTTAGACAACTGAAATTATGGAAAATGACAGATATACCAACTAATTATTAGCCCAAACAATAGTAAGTATGCCTAATGTATATTCGGCCAATACACATTAGTCTAGCTAAAATTATGCTAATAGCGTAGTATGCCAGAAAAACAGTAGGCCAAAATATTACTATGCGAAAGTACTATTATGCCACAAATAATTATGCCAAACCAATTATGCGAAACTGCATTAGTCTAAAAACCAATATGCGATCCAAGGGGATACCATTCATAGATGTATGACACACGTATGGGTTTGAAGAAAAACATTTTTTTGAGTTTCAGTTCTGAGTATGGAGAACCCCCAAAACTTAATGTTTTTTCTATTTTTGTGTAAAAATCTTCATGCGGTTCACAGAATACATCTACTCACCAAATTTCAACAGTATAGGTCTTATAGTTTCGGATAAAAGTGGCTGTGACATACGGACGGACAGACAGACAGACAGACAGACAGACATGACGAATCTATAAGGGTTCCGTTTTTTGCCATTTGGCTACGGAACCCTAAAAAGAGGTCGTCAATACTTTTGACCCAGGTCGTGTACCCAAAATTCCTCATTCAGTTAATAAATAGCATTTTAATAAATCCTCACACGTATTAAATTTCTTCTAGAAAATAAAACACTTAATGGCGTTTATAAAAGTCCCTAAAGAGTAATGTTCTGGTGACGGCAGCACGACAAATTGTACGGCCATTGTGAATATGTGCTCAGTGCAATTTCACGATCCCGTTTTATCATGCAGATTTGTGGGTCCGGATCTCTACGCTTTCCACGTGAAAAATTGCCACGTTCTCTATAAAATCAACTAATGAAATCTAGAATTCAATTGACAGAATTGATTCAAATAATACCTTAATACTTGATTGAAATCTATGTGGACCATAAATCAAAAGCCTTATTTAGGTATTCTAAAAATAGAACAGTTTCTATCCGAACTGTGACAGATGTCCGTCCTGTATATCCTGTATATTATACAACAAAAAAGGACTTCAAACAAAAGTTTCGTTTTGCATATCCGACGATATTACATCCTGCCATAAACCTTTCCCAATACTATATTTCCCACAGAATAGCGCAAATCAAACAATAGGACGTCAAAACTACCATATGGAAAGTTGGCGTCATATTTACGATTGACCATTAGTCAAACAATATCTGAGCGACATCCGTACGCTGCCACCGCAATGTAAGCCAACTAACAAATAAAAATACGTGACCGAACGCGCAGTCTATCCTTAACTAACTACTAACAGAAGAGTGAGAACGATAGCACTCACTAATCGTACAATTTGGTTTCCACAAAAAACCTCGGAACGTGAACGTAGGATAGAGTGAATGGCAGTATTGGACATTCAGCTGCGCGTAAAATCTATTGCACTGAAAATATCTGGTCGGGCGACTAGAACGTTCAATTACTGGCTGTGTTCAAAAAGACAAATCTTTGTTTTATGCATGAGTGAGGCGGTAAAGGGTAGACTAAATTGGACTATGAGAACTATGTTTCGAGTTGAGAAAGATTTGTGAGGACGATATCGATATTAAAATCATAAGTGGTTCGGCTGATAATGCTTGTATACCTACCTAGAAGACCTAGTCATGACATGATGTTTTTTTTATTTTCAGTGAAAGCTTTGATATCATCAATGGATTTCCGTTTTTTGCTAAATTGTAATGTAAAAATAAGTATCCCTAACCTAACCAAAGAAAACTTCTAAGACAAATTGTATCTTCAAGTAAAGAGATAATACCTAATGCAATAAACGTAAAAAAACAAAAAAGTTGCCGGTTTATTCATGCGTACGAGATTGACAGACGTCCAGACCCGATTAGATATGCCACGCTATCCGCGGGTCGGTCATCCCGAGGTTTTGTATGTAAATGCATACGTCACGCGGACGTCCCAAGCCAGACGGTTTTTGCATGCAACTGACGCCTCAAAAACTGAAATAGGGACAGGATAAATGACTGTCCTTTTCTGTAGCATTTCCCTTTCTGCATATATAAATTACTGTTTTTCTTTGTGTTTTCATCAAACGAAGCGTGATTTGTTGTAATAATAATTGTTTTAACGGTTTTTGGCACACTATCTTTAATTTTTTTATGGAACATCATGAAAACGGATACCAACCTAATTTGAATCAACTAACAGTACGAAATTAATTGTACCAAGTTATTTAACTTTTGGGGGAGGCCTATGTGCAGCAGTGGACGTATTTCGGCTGATATGATGATGATGATGATGATGATTTTACTTTTTGTTGCTTAGTAATTCAAAGATTTGATCTTAAGTTACTTTTGCTCCCAATATTTGAATTGAAGGTTTTAGGAATTAGACCACCATCAATACTAAAAATCGCAGTCTCAGAAGCCATGGATATATTTCAAAATAACGAAAAATATCAATTACATCCGGATTGTAGCACCAATGATATATGGTTGACACGTCAAATCTTGAAGAAAATTTATCGTTTCAATACAACGTACAACTAGGGTTGCTATCGGCAATTAATTGGCAGTTAGACGGGCTTGGTGCGACACGTTCTCTGCAAGGGCATTAGGCGTGTGTAGTATTGAGACCAGTTTTTCCGTATACGGTATAGCAATTACACCTAGGTGAAGACCGGAGCCCTAGGCGTCTTCGTAGATTGATATCTCCCGGGACAAAAGAAACGCTCAGAGAATAATAAGGCTTCAGTGCAAGTGAAATGATCTGCTTCGCGAGACGGCGGCTTTGAAGTAACATTCGCTAAAAGCCTCACTATATTAGAGCTGGAAAGTATTGCTTTTAATACTTTTATTTCTTAAAACATACATTACTGCGTCACGTGTATACCTCAGTCAGTTTATGATAGGTTGCGGGTTTGGAACATTTTGAGCGATAAATATAAGAGCGATATAACTTAGCTGCAGCACCGACTGATTAATTAACCAGTTAATGGGTCTAATCTACAACGTGTCCCAAAACTCAACGATAAGCCGGCACCAGAGGATGGAGCTACTTATGATTAGTCGAGAAAAAATAAGGAAAAAAATATATCTCAATTATTTTAGAAATTACAGAAAAAAAATGAAATTCATCGAAAATCGACATCCCTAATGGTATTTTTAACGACCATGTCTACAAATATTCAAATATTACTGTTTTTTTTTTGTTTTTGGAAACTTAAGTAGCCCTGCTATCTAACACAGTTCTTAAAAATACCATAATACATGTAGTTTTTACACAAAAAATAATCAAAATCGATTTTGTCCCTATAATTTTGAAAGATTTTTTCTTACAGTCCACTTTTAATCATCATGGTGTAAAAAAATTGTATTGACACCACAATGGCAATTATTTTCAAAAGTTGACGCAACTAACCAAGATTCCAAAATGGTATAATACTTTAGGAAACCTAGTCACAAAAAAAAACAACGAATTTTTAAACAAGAATCGACATTATTTAATGTTGGCGGTAATCACTTTTACTGTACCCAAAAAAGGATTTTTGTTGTTGAAAAATGTTGAATAAATGCAAAGAAATGGTACAATTTTTTTTAATTTTTTTTAATTCATTTACTACATTATTAATACTACAGTAAATGTTCAAATTGCCTGCCACCGGCATTAATACAGACATGACATCGCCTTAGAAATGATCGTTTTATCCGTCGTGCATATCTTCTACCATTGATATGATCCGCAGCTTGTGTGATTTTTTGGCGAAGCTCGTCCAATGTTGCTATGGGTTTTGAGTAGACTTTGTCTTTAAGACAGCCCCAGTAGAAGAAGTCCAGGGGGTTCAGGTCGGGCGAACGGGGTGGCCACAAGATAGGACCAAGTCGCCCGATCCAACGCCCTGGATACTCTTGGTTTAAGTATTCTCGCACTGCACGGGCATAGTGAGCTGGGCAACCATCATTTTGAAACCACATGTTTTGTAAATCACGTAAAGGCACGTCTTCTAATAATTCAGGCAAGTCGTTTTGTAAAAAGTTCAAATAGCCATCACCATTAAGGTTTCCTTGTAACTACGACTTGCCTGAATTATTAGAAGACGTGCCTTTACGTGATTTACAAAACATGTGGTTTCAAAATGATGGTTGCCCAGCTCACTATGCCCGTGCAGTGCGAGAATACTTAAACCAAGAGTATCCAGGGCGTTGGATCGGGCGACTTGGTCCTATCTTGTGGCCACCCCGTTCGCCCGACCTGAACCCCCTGGACTTCTTCTACTGGGGCTGTCTTAAAGACAAAGTCTACTCAAAACCCATAGCAACATTGGACGAGCTTCGCCAAAAAATCACACAAGCTGCGGATCATATCAATGGTAGAAGATATGCACGACGGATAAAACGATCATTTCTAAGGCGATGTCATGTCTGTATTAATGCCGGTGGCAGGCAATTTGAACATTTACTGTAGTATTAATAATGTAGTAAATGAATTAAAAAAAATTAAAAAAAATTGTACCATTTCTTTGCATTTATTCAACATTTTTCAACAACAAAAATCCTTTTTTGGGTACAGTAAAAGTGATTACCGCCAACATTAAATAATGTCGATTCTTGTTTAAAAATTCGTTGTTTTTTTTGTGACTAGGTTTCCTAAAGTATTATACCATTTTGGAATCTTGGTTAGTTGCGTCAACTTTTGAAAATAATTGCCATTGTGGTGTCAATACAATTTTTTTACACCATGATGATTGAAAGTGGACTGTAAGAAAAAATCTTTCAAAATTGTAGGGACAAAATCGATTTTGATTATTTTTTGTGTAAAAACTACATGTATTATGGTATTTTTAAGAACTGTGTTAGATAGCAGGGCTACTTAAGTTTCCAAAAACAAAAAAAAACAGTAATATTTGAATATTTGTAGACATGGTCGTTAAAAATACCATTAGGGATGTCGATTTTCGATGAATTTCATTTTTTTTCTGTAATTTCTAAAATAATTGAGATATATTTTTTTCCTTATTTTTTCTCGACTAATCATAAGTAGCTCCATCCTCTGGTGCCGGCTTATCGTTGAGTTTTGGGACACGTTGTATATGACATCACGTCAGGGTTCACTGTTATATCTCTCAAAGTATATACATTGTGCGAGTTAAAGTTTTAGTACATCATGTTTACCTGAGGTTTAGAAGTCTTCTCTTCGACAAGACTAACGAGTGTCTTACGATTTTTAATTTTTGAAAACAAGTTTCGATCAGGCTCAAATACCTTTTTTAAGGTGTCCCCTTATTTTACCGACAAACGTCTCACCGAATGCAATGCTTCGCCAAATTTTCATTTCATCGAATTTTTGTTACTCAGAAACCCTTAACTTTTAGGTACGAGGTCATTCTGTTGACTGTCTCTAGGTTAGGTTTGTTTTATAACAATCCTGAAAAGATTACTGATTCTGAAAAAAATGTTTTCGATGAAATTAAAACTCTGCGAAACATACATTCGATGGAACATTTATCGGTGAAACAAGGTACAACCCTTTTCCCTTACTCAAAGAGTAAAACGGGACCCTATTACTAAGACTCCGCTGTCCGTCTGTCACCAGGCTGTATCTCATGAACCGTGATAGTTAGACAGTTGAAATTTTTACAGATGATGTATTTCTGTTGCTTGCTATAACAACATTAAGTACTAAAAAACAAAATAAAATATATTTTTATATTTATTTTTATTATGTTTTTCTTACTTTAACAAAAATTTCTTGTTTTAACAAAAATTACGATAAACTTAGTCTAAGTCTTCGCCAAACTGCATAACAGTTTGTTGGCGAAAATTAAAGGGGCTCCCGTACAACAAACGTGATATTTTTGCTCGTTTTTGGTCGATATTGATAACGGCAACCGGTACACGCTTAAAATATTCATTCACTTTAAAAATACACAATTAAATTAAAATAAAACATATATTTAAGGGGTGCTCCCTTACAATAAACGTGTTTTTTGCCGTTTTTATAGATAATGGTACGGAACCCTACGTGCGCGAGTCCGACTCGTACTTGGCCGGTTTTTTAAAGGTGATAGGTACCTATCAGTGGCGGCGCGTGAGAATTGTCACTGGACAACCCGGAGCATAGAAAAGGGGTGTTTTTTGATGATTTACGAGTTTGTTAATATATAGCAAGAAATTTTAGGCAAGCCGGTGGGAATCGGCTTGTATGGGCGCTCCGCCACTGGTACCTATGAAAAAAAAGCAAGCGGAGAAGACAGAATGGGTGATAGCAACTAACAAGACGTCCCCCCTTTCCTTCAGTATTTCACCGCTAGTTTACTACCAAAATGTAGTCTAAGCAAAAATGAGGGTAGGGTGGAAAAATCAAGCGATATTCCGGATACCTAGCCGGTTCGCACGAGCGCTTTTTCATCGGGCGTTAAAAAAACGTTTAAATGACACAAATTGATAAATTCAATTTATTGCCCGACGCCCAACGTCGAAAATCGAACAGTGCTCTATAAAAAACGCTGCGCTTTAAAACCGCCTTCGTGTGAATAAATACCTACATGGTTATCAATTTGTGTCGTTTAAACGTTTTTTATTGCCCATTGAAAAAGCGCTCGTGCGAACCGGGCCTTAAGGTGCAATTCCGTGCATTTCGGCCGATCGCAGCCACGCGCGATCGACTGCGTGCGACTGACGCGCGCGGCTGATGCGACAATAGTCAGTGTATGAAAACATTTTACATTATACATACGTATGGCACCGTTTCGGAAGTCTGTGACGGACGCGTGCGGTATTCATACATTGACTACAAACGCGCGTCAGACGCACGCAATGCACGAAATTACACCTTTAAGAGCAACGTCTGAGCTGAGCAACTTTTCAAATCTCAATTTTTTGACGCAATGTTTCTGTCGCGCTGTTGTGGGCGGCGGGAGCTGTCTATGTGTGAGCGCACGCACACAGGCGCGTGACGCGGGCACTCGCTCGTTGCGCCGCGCCGTTCCGTTGACATCGCCCGCGAGCCGGACGGAATTTATTTAGTTCGTTCCTCAAGCATCTGGGTTGTTATTCGAAACACGCTAATACGCCTCACCTCACCCGTCAAGCCTAACGAAACTAGACCTCTGCTTTCGTTTAGTTACTACGAACCGCGGCGTCAAGATTTATTTGTGGGTGAACGGTGAGGTGAGGTTAAATGTTTTAACCTCACCCACAAATAAATGTTTTAACTTAAAACAAGTTACAGAATAGCGGACCTGCTGTATTTGTTATTGGTGTTATTGTGAATTTTACTTACTGACCCAGCTTACGTCTAATGGACTCGATATCCCGCTACTTTTTGTGACTCTGCTTTTGTTTACTGGACTTTTATATGGTAGTCTGGTACCTACGTACAGGTTAGATTTTTTTTCCCACAGGCAACGTAAAAATAAAACTCTGTTATCCGTGTCGTAAACACTTTCACAAGCACAAAGATTAACCTATCGTTAGGTAGGTATTATGTAGGTATTAAATCTCTCTTATTATAGAGCAAGCAAATAAGCTCAAAATTTGCCAAAAATACTGGAGTTCTGAAACCTACTTATTGGGATGAGTAGGAAGGATATTTTGCTAAATGGCCGAATACATACAATTTTCAAAATACCAGCATAGAAACGTATAATGAAGGAGTATGTAAATAAATAAAACCCTTATTTTAAAGAAAAAATATGTTCTTTACCATATCTTTACATGCCTTGGCGGTTTAGTGAGAAAGTTTTGAGAAAACAAACCATTAAGAAAAAAAAACATGCATAAATCATAAAACATGTAGACGTTTCGTGGCAGACTGCGCAAAAACCACAAGTGATAGCGTTTTGGTATGTACGAGACATTGATGGTTAATTTATCAAGAATCATTTCGGTCTTGAACACTTTTTGTAAATCTTTTATAGTTTTTCTTAAAATTAGAAATAACCGCGTTTTAGGACACTTGTTGGGGTGAAGGGTGTGACGGTCTCCCCGACACGGACACGGACATCCCAATAGGTTTCAGAGCTACAATATTTTTCTAAAAATTCTATACATTGCGATCTAGGTTGCCTGTATTACGTTATAATAGCTCACTGTAACAAACATTACAAGCTGTGTTCGGTTCATTATAGTACATTACTTACCTAGGGCGGTTAAACAAAGAATGTCTCAGATCGCAGGTATTTGACGCCCGAGCCGAAGGCAAGGGCGATAAATATGCGCTCTGAGGCTTTCTTTACTACCGCCCGTGGTGAGTACAACATTTTACGTCTCTATCTGGCCAGGAAGTGGGATTTTCCGCACGCATAGCGTACTTTATGTTATCTGTTAAATGATATACTAATTTAAGTAGAACACGTATTACCATCTGAATACCTAATCGATAATGGGAGACAATAAATACGAAGATTAGAATGGAGTTTTACAGTACACATGGTGCTACTTTTCCGCACGTGTGCGGAAAAGAGCACTTTCCGTGCATATGTCGAAACTTTAAAGAGCCATATGTATCTGGAGATGCTGGCATGAGATGTTACTTGCACCACGTCTAGTGAGCAATAAAGTCACCGGCATCTATGTATGATGGCGACAGGCCGAAAGAATATCTGACACGCTCTAACGTCTCTAGGAATAGAGTTGTATCAGATGTTTTTGCGGCGTTTGTTCCATCATATATTAATACCGGTGACTGTACATAAAAAAGTACCGGTACGTAACGACATCTTTTTTTGATCTGTTATATATGGAGCTAATTTGCTCCTTTATCAGATTTACATCTGACAAGTCATCTTATCACATTAGTTATCCGTTTACAGAAGACTCCGGGGTTTTCTTTGCAAAAAACGAACACGCGTTGAAACGGATTATATTTGCATAAATTTCCCTTTTTAGGTTGATCTAATTAGTTTGAACAACATTACTGGAATGACTTATTTTGCAAGATTGCACCATTAAAGCAATAATGCAAAATAGGTACGTTGCTTTCAGAGTCAATCCAGTGCAGGACGTACGTAATATACTCAAGCACGTTTCGGTGCAAATACGAGCATTTATGCGAGGCGCCTACAATGGTCATTACCACGTTTCAATTCGCTTAGAATTGCTTCGCTCTAAACAGTTGAATAGCGTAAAACGAAGCCTACGAATGGACGGAGCGAGCAGGCCTCTACCCATATGTTCACATGCGGAATATTCATGGCTCGCCGGTAAATGGAGTAGCGGAGCCAATTCAATAACACGCAACTAACGCCTCGCCGGGAAAAGGCAATAAAGAAATCGGTAAGCGGACATTCAATCGCGAAATATGTACGAAACAATAAGTTGAAATGCAAAATGGTACCTATGATATTTTAAACGCGCGGCGAACAGCTCGCAGCGGATGCAAACGCAGTTGCTAGTTCCCAGAGGCATTAAGTTATTAGCTAAGCGCTTTGTCCCGATACACGGGCGGACACGGCACCGAACATTTTACTCTGCAATTTGAATTCAATGGTCGGAATTAGAGAACGTGTGTCCGACGCGTTCACCTAAGCGACTAAGTAAAGCATCCACATTAAATGTGGATTGCTCCCATGACTTGTGTTAAAAATCAATGAATGCTGCAGAATATTTTGACGCACTTGAGTGTTAATAATGTACAAAAAATCATCTTTAGTCGATTGGAAACCACATCGATACTCGGACACGGTGAAAGATTTCCACACCTACGAATACTCTGCTTGCGACTTTGTGCGACTAGGAAAATGCCTACTGTATACCCTTCTATATATATCTGTCTATAAGACGACCGATGAAAGGGGTGATTCCGTTGTAAACATTTGTATTAGTTATACAGGTAGGAATGCCTAGGAATAGCATCTACCTACTCGTAGTCTTTTATAATGTTTCTACCAGAGTGAGCTAGAGGTCAATAAGTAGATATACTAAGCGAAAAAATACAAATTACACATTCCCCTCAATAATCTACAATCTCAAGAAAATGGTCGGAGTTTACACAGCAATTTTTTTCGTCAAATCATGTAGCTCCTAAAACGGTTGTCGTGTCGCGGCCGGACGTAAATCCACGAGTTGATTAGCTTAATTGAAGCCATTAATCGGAGCGATCGCGACGATGGGCGTATCGTGTTTAATTAACTAACGAACGCACGGGCATTTGATTATCTTAATGTAGATGCGACGCTGCAGCGGCCGGCCGGTGCGATGCGGCGGGTGTCGCCGTCGCACTGGGATCGTTTTGCTACTATAGCTTGCACATTTTATGATGGGTGGATCTGGGACACTTTTTAGATTCAACGGTGTTATTATTTTGTCATGACGGAGCTGGCATATTGACAAGGTTTGGCGAAGGCACTAGTTTTACGAAAGCGACTGCTGTTAAAAACTACACCTTGTTGGGATTAGACCGGTTTCCTCACGATGTTTTTCTTTACCGAGAAGTTACTGTTAAATATCCAATGATAGTCCGTAGGTAATTTTTTTTAAACCCCGTGGAAGCAGATTGAAAGCTTGCCTTATCACTTGGCTAACTGTAGCTATTGACTGGATACATTTATTATTCATCTGGTTAAGAGTGCTAGTTACATTCCGTGAGCACGGTGAGTTGGCAACTTACCGATCAACGTTAAATATGGCGCCGGCAGATGTCATTTTATAGAAACTTGTCACACTTTCCATACATTTAGATTTTAACGAACACCGCTTACGATTACAGACGGTTTTTATCACCATAAGCGGAGTTCTAGGCCAACAAAATTAGATCCAAAAAAGACGTTTTAAGGAATTAATTCCCATAAAGCTGGAAATCGTTTAAATACCTTAATTTGGTCCTAAATGCATGCAATCCGAGTTTGCACCATCTCAGGAGGTGAGCTAAACTTTTGGGAGCCCAATAACCGTGAAATTTTTGCTCTTTTTTCAGTTATTTGCATATAGCACAAAAACGGTACGTCGGATGGAAAATGTATTCGAGACAATATTAAAGAAGGTCAAATTTTGCGTCGAATGAATATCAAAAACTTCAAATTTGGTTCACTTTAATTATATGCTAGTATGTACTTGTTCGACGATTGTATTTTTTTTGACATAACGCACGAAAATTTTGAAAATCTTTATATATCTATATGTAGTGGGCATTAGTGGCTTGTCACGATATTTTTCTTGTAGGTGTACCTGTGCAAAAAGTGTCAAAAAATAATAAAACAAAGTTAAAAGTTTATTTTTTTAAAGGAAGTTTAAGGACATGGTGTTGATTGAATATATGCACTTTATAGCCTATTCTATTTTTATTCATGAGCATTTTGTTTGGTTACTCTCTCTTGAACAGTTTACCTATTATGACACTTTAAATGACAACATGATTTTTTTTATACTATCCTAAATTACTCGAAAACAAAAGAAGGACGTGGACTGATATTAAGCATGTAGTGTTCTTAGGACCTGCCAGTACACCCCCTGAAAGGATCATCAAATCCGTCGTCGGGGGCCACTCTCACTAGCTTAGCCTGCTAGACCCCTTTTCCCAGTTCCTTACCTTATTAGACCTTTGATTTCGACTATACCACTGAACCAAATTTGAAGTTTTTGATATTCATTCGATGCAGAATTTGACCTTCTTTAATATTGTCTCGAATACATTTTCCATCCGACGTACCGATTTTGTGCTATATGCAAATAACTGAAAAAAGAGAAAAAATTTCACGGTTATTGGGCTCCCAAAAGTTTAGCTCACCTCCTGAGATGGTGCAACCTCGGATTACATGCATTTAGGGCCAAAGGAAGGTATTGAAACGATTTCCAGCTTTATGGGAATTAATTCTTCGAAGAATTCTAATTTTCTTGGCCTATTCGCCGGGCCGTAAGGGTTGCACCAAACTTTGGTGCAACCCACCCTTACGGCCCGGCCACGACATTGCGCGAATTGCGGCGCGGAAAGCGTTTTATCTGTTCATTGCGCAGGCGGTCGAGACGCGTAACGCACTGTGGTTAGTTGGGATCTCACGCAACGGATTAGAAAAACCGCTGCCGCTGCGGCCGCCGCGCAATGTCGTGGCCGGGCCGTTAGAATAGGATTCGGGTGGATATCTCTCTCGCTTGCTTGGAAACGTACTTATGCCAAAAGAAACGATTTCAATCGAACCAGAATACAGCTCTAAGAGCTCATGGACATACGAGCCACAGGGCTATGAGAAAAAGACAGACATGAACCAATTAACATAATCTAAATACAAGAACGCGTTATCAAAATGGGCTCTTAACTTACAAGTCTACAGTACAGTACCTACATAAATAGTTTTTGATCTGCTTATGCTAGAATTATTTATAAAGCCGTAAGGCCGTAACATAAACACCATTTTACCTACACCTCCTCTTGAAGCCAGATCTCTTCAGAACTTTTGCATAGGTTAAATAAATAAAAATTGTGTCAGATAATTCTAATATGAAATCCTTTACTATTAATAGGGGTTTACGGGGACGAGAAACCGATCTAGCTAGGTATCATGTCTGGGAAAATTCGTTTTCACTGTATTTTCTTTATTTTCACCCGAGCAGAGCTCGGTCACCCAGGGTCTAACATTAATTCGTCCACTGCAACTTCAATTTGTTTTACTTGGATCGATTTGGAATACATTCAATACCGATTGCAATTCAATACGTTCACTAGAGTAGAACCCTTGGACGGAATCAGAAAAAGTCACTACGTAAATAATATGCAACTATAAAGGTACGTTGAGAAGATCGAATCAAATGTGTGCACTTAGAACGGCGGAATCACGTTATCATTCGTCCAGTCATTGGATATGCATTTGGTTCAATTTGCTCCAATCTCCAAGGCCACGCGTGAAGTACTGAATTGATAAGAGTCCGAATTGATAAGAGACCTTGGGTCTAGTTTGTAATTAATTACAATAAATCGTTCAGTGTCCGCGTCACGTAATCGCGTCCAGAAGTCGGACGGACGCCGGGTAGTCGGCGCAAATTAGCGAGTGCGCTCCGCGATAGCGCTGTTTGTATAAACAGATGTGCCGCAAGGCATAAGCTTTTACTCGATTTATTTATTTATTAAGGTTCGCCAACAGGTACAATACTATAAACTACATTAAACAACATTACAGGCAAACACAACTTGCTTAACAATAATTATGATATGTACGCTTACATTATGCAAGTAAATAAAACTTTCAGCCACCACACATTGCTGGCATTGCTGCTCAAAGAAAAATACCTAAGACAACGTCCCATCCCAACGTTTGACACCATTCAATTAATTAAATTCCGGTTGTTCACTATTGAAGCTATGAATAGGGTTGTTGACTCAGATTTTATTACTTCGCCAAAATAAATAAAAGCAAAAAAATATGCCTTAAATATGATGGAAATCCCATTCAAATATCTCAAAAAATTACAAAACTACAACCGTATTTATGTTGCTAGTTCTTCTTCTTCCTCATTTCCTCACTGCTGAGGATCGCATCCATATATGGTCCGTCTCCAAAGGGTGCGGTCATAGGCCAGTGTGGACCGTAAGGTGTACACTGCCACCTGCCGCCATAGGGACGTGTGACGTGTCAGACTATCTCGTTGGTGAAAATCGAGAAGATCAGAGCGCACTTTGGTTGTGCGGTGAACACCTGTCGTTCTTCCAAATCCTGCCGAGGTTCGCCATAGTACACCGGCTCTCCGGCGTATCTCATCGATGCGGCCACCGTCACTACCCGTATAGTATAAGACATACAATCTCGTTGACTTTTTCGTACTCGTTGAGTGTGTCCGGTAACCGGAATTGTACATTTTTCGTACTCGTTGAGTGCGTCGGTAACCGGAAGTGCTTGTGCTCTGTCTACCACCATTATAAGATATACAAACTCGTAGACTTTTCGTACTTGTTGAGTGTGTCGGTAACCTTATCTTGTGTTCCTTTTTTCTTCATTTGACTTTATTTTCAAATAAATAAATAAATAATAAATATTATGGGACAATCTTACACAAATCAACCTAGGCCCACGGTAAGCTCAGTAAGGCTTGTGTTGTGGGTACTAGGCGATGATATATATAATAGATACATACATATAGATACTTATATATATATATTAACATCCATAACTCAGGAACAAATATTCGTGATAAACACACAAATAAATGCCCTGACCGGGATTCGAACCCGGGACCTCCAGCTTCGTAGACAGAGTCACTACCCACTGGGCTACGGAGGCCGTTAAAATGAACTAAATGTGTTAAATTTTCTTTGCCTAATGTTAGACCGATGGAAGCTAGTATATTTTTAAATGATGAGTGTTTAGAAAGAGTAGATAAAGCATTATTCTTGGGTATAACATTAGACAAAATTCTACAATGGAGTGCCCATATAGCCGTGTTTCTTTCTCACAGTGGTATTCGTTTTGAGAAACGCTAGTAGATTTTTGACTTGTATAAGTGCTATTGCGGCCTACTTGCAGAATAACATTCATTAATTTCATTATTCCATTTCATTCATTGTTCAACTCAGCCCACACCTCATTTGGACCGCGGGCCAAAATGCCCACTACGAAATTATTTATATTTTTTATAGTCAACTCAGCCCGCGGGCCGCAATGACCACTGTAATATTTTTTTATTATTACCATTATTTATTTAAAATCTCAAGCGAGGTTTTTAACATAACAAATATAAAAAGAAGTTATAAGTTGTTTTATTTATTGTTACAACTTTATCATTGCAATTGCATTCTGGCGCTTCGCCGGCCGCTACCGCGGCACGCTCGCTTCGCTCGCTCGGCTCGCGCACTGTAGGGTCGCATAATATCTACCTAACACTCCTCCTCGCTTCGCTCGTCGTCGTATCTACACCGACCTGCCTTAGGCTAGATTAGAGAAGTAGCGGAGGGCTGAGTTAGGTCTGGGCTAAGTTAATAATTTCATAGTGGTCGTTGCGGCCCGCGGGCTGAGTTGACTATAAAAAAATATAAATAAATTTAGTAGTGGGCATTTCGGCCCGCGGGCGGAGTGAAGTGTGGGCTGAGTTGACCCATAGTCACTTTTGGAGAAAATTCAAGCTTTTTATTTTTATTTTTTTGTCAACATCCCTATTAAATATGTAAGAAGGTGCCAAGTATGTATTAGGCCGATTTGATGTAATGGGAGGTCCAACGTAGTGGTTTGCAGTGCAGTATGGTAGTTTTGACGACCGCTTTAGCCTAGTTATTAGTGAAGCTGCCTACGAAGCAAGAGGTATATAATAATATACTGTATATAATACTATTTGTTCCTGAGTCATGGATGTTTTCTATGTATATAAGTATTTATTTATTTATATTGTAAGTGTGTTTATCTTCGTCTAGTACCCATAGTACAAGCTTTGCTGAGGTTTGGGACTCGGTCGATTTGTGTAAGATTGTCCGCAAATATTTATTTATTTATTTTATGTCAGTCTGTCATCTTTTTATGCAGCTTTTGACCAGTAGGTAGGTACTGCTTTTTACAGTTTATTTAAGTGTTTCTGTCAAAATATTTGTCTTGGAGTAATTACTTGCTTTCAATTCGAAAAAATTAACAAACTTTGTTGCACTATTTCACAACAAAAAAGCGGGTACAAAAGCGGGTTCAAACTTCAAAATAAGCTCATTGTTACACATTTTTGCGAAATTTTTCGACTACACTTTCAAAACATTGTGCATTTTGTAATGAAATGGCAAAAAATTTAGTACATATTTCACACGGAAGAACTACCCTCAAGCAGTGGAAGGCGATACAGTATGTTATTACAACTTATATGAAAGCTATTATAACAAACTATTGCACGCACATCAAGAAAGCTCTAAAAAAATAATTAAAGTCAGTGTAGCTTATACTTAATATTGGGATGTGCAAGACGCAATAGTAGCGTTACGATAGGCTTTCTTAACAAATAATAATAATAAACATTCGCTCCTAACTTGAACCACCCGCGCCGCGTGGCTGCGCATCTCTTGTTCTAATTACGAGCACCCGCCCCGTGAAGCTTGAAAACCTACCATAAACTCCTCCAGGTACTCATTTTGTCCAAAGAGCGAGAAGCACCGGAAAAAATATACCTTCTCCCTTTCACTCAACGGGAAATTATCGCTGCAACGCTTAACCTGCCCCAGATAGCTGTATAATTGCCCTTTCACCCCTTTTCTTCGCTCATTTATATTCAGGGTAGCATCTTTAAGTGGTTTATACAAATCGTGCTACACGATTATACTCCCCCTGAATGCAAATAAATAGTACAAACACTTGTGAATTTAGAGTTGAATATTAAAGGAATTATTTTATAATGACAAAAGCGAAACAAATGGGATTAGGTGTCAAAGCGGACCCCGGGCTCCTTTAGGGGCACAACCGGGAATAACGCTAGGAGGATGATGAAAAGCGAAACAAAAGGCACTACAAGCAAAGCACTTTGGACTTAGGTTAGCAATAATCAGAAACCTCGGTAAGAGTCGTTTGAACGTATCGTGCCAGTTTTCCCGTAGCGTTTCTCCGCTATCACTTCCTACTAGTATCGGTTCGCAACGCAGCAAAGACTGGCCCTTAACTAATGTCTCCTTTTGTAACTGTGGGGCTGGTTTAATCAGTTGTTTATATTATTGCCCGCGACCGGCCGATTTAATCGGTACTTTACCGTTTCTCATTGTATGTCGCTACTATAGCGTTTTCAACAGAAGCGAGATAGAAAATTTATAGGGGAACCCACCCAGCCGTCTGCGCGCGATATTTGTTTAGGATTAAGAGATTCGGCTGTGCGTAGAGTTAAACGATAAACAAAAGCTATGCCGCCGCAAACTGCTGTTTGTTTAATTGTACATGCATGATAACGCGTTGACGACCCGGCTTCCGAAGTTTTGGAGTTTCACGAAGGATTAATGTGGCGTCCGCTAACTACATATGAGGTGGCTAAGTGGAATATAGGAGCTTATGTGCGGGAGAAAAGTGTGGGGAACTTTAGGGGTTAATTGATTTGTTTCGTGTTTAACTAGCGGCATTATAGGATTAGTTTTAGTTGAAAACTCGATAAACAAAGCGGTTGAAAAATGGGTAGCATTATTATCAAAATGAAAATAGCTCACAATAAACCAACTTATTTATTCATTGTTTACCTCTGTGTTGCCAGTATACATCCATTCGATACCTTCATCGATACATAAATAATACCTGAAATCACACATTCACATTATACATAATGGATTACGTTTAGTCTTTTTCTGATATGTCCCTTGTTTTCCAACAAATAAATCCAAAAAAAATACATTAGATTAAGTCACCCAAAGCAAACAGCGATTGGCTTTGAACCGCTCTACTTAATGACAAAGAGACCGCGACTGAACACGTAGGATACTACGTACGTGTAGGTACCTACTCAGCTAAACAAATAATACTCGGTAGCAATGATAAGACAACAAGCCTGGGAGCATTGTTTTTGTTAGCACGCACCGTGCAGGGACATGTTAAATCAATTAGCGTGTACATATAGCATATCTGTTTTACACTGAGTATTTGATGTTTGTTCCAATTTCACCTTGATTATTTTGTCAACATGGCATGGATTTTATACTAGATGTCACAATAATATAAGCATATGTTGTATAACGCAACCAGCAGTGCTCAGTAGCAAGTTTATAGAATGGAATCAAATGGAATATAAGATAATTTATTACAGTATAAGTAGGTACGCATAAATACAGTGTACAAAAAATAAACAACGAAAGAGCTTATCAGCTAAAAAGTACATTAACTGTACTGAAAAATGTGAATATCAGTATATTGCCAGGAGCTTTATATGGGTCATGAATACAGAGTAAAAAAAGCCTTCCTGTAGTCAATAGTGAGAGAGAAGTGTTAGATTTGATGTGTACCTATATGTTATGTATTTATTACATAGATTTATACAAAAGGAGACACCGGTTATGGGTTTTACGAAACAATAAAAAAAATATGATTTTTAGGGCTTTACTTTAGCTATATCCACGGGAAACACCAACCATCCTAAATTTTGATATGTTAGATCTACAGATCTTACGAGGCTTACAAGCTTTATGAAAATCAAGTTAAATACCATCGTACGCTCTTGCCAAGTTCTAACTTTTACCACCTGATGGATACTTTGATGATCAAAATTGAGATAACATACAAAAACAAAACCAATAAAAATATCCTGTTCCTAAAAGTTAAAAACACTGAAAGTTAATTTAAGTATTTCTTTGTCGGTACTTTGCCAACCTGTGTAGGTCCATCCATACATTTGCGACTATATGGCCTTTATGATTGAAACATAATTTTTATGTCTGTGATCTGTTAACTTTTATGGTTTAAGACATTTATTTCTCATAAGATTTACATAAATCACTTATCAATAGTGAAGATGAAATAAAATGTAACATACTAACACATTAACTGCATGAAATAGTTATCCGTAAAAGCGCAAAGATTCGTTATCCGGAGAATCAGCGGCGACAATCTTGCCCGGCGCGCCGGATCGAATCCCGTCCCGCCGTCCGCCGGACGTCCTGAACGTCTGCCAGGATTATCAACACGGTTACACGAACACTGTTTTTCCCTCATTGTTTGTTTTTACCATCGTGGAAATGTAACGTTTGTTAGCTAGAGCTTTATTTCGAGTCGGACGTTCTCTGAGCTTTAGTAGTGGAAGCGATGTGGTATTTATTTTTCATGGCGAGTTCAGTTCGTGGCAGTATCGACTTAGTAATAAAGATATCTAGACTTTATGGCTACTTCGAGTTTATTTTTATTAGTCATACATTTGGTATTAAAATAATTTAATGGGCCATTTTATGAAAAGTTGCACACTGACTTTTTTTCGATTGTTTTTGAAAGGGACACTTTTTTTTCAAGTCGTCTGAATAAGTAGATATTTCGGTTCTGCGTAGTGACTAAAATTCGGAGAATAATGTCAGTGTACAAAATTTCATAAAGTGGCACTCATATATCACAGTAACTGATAAAACAGAGACAAATAAAAATTTAAAATTTTCAAAATTTTCAAAACCATTTATTCAAAATAAATTTATGGCGAATGTGGAGTTTGGGCCACCATTCGACAGAATTTAGTGCAGCTCATAACATGGCGAACATATGGTCACACATGCGATGTCACCGGCGAAATGTCGAATTTATCACTTTGATTGAGTTATGTAAAGTTAACATGGATAATATATTGATAATCCTCATGGCCAATGGCCATATCTCGAGCTGTCCAAACAACCCCAAATAGTGCCTCATATGACGACAACAATTAGGTGTATTGTAAAACTAAAAAAAGACGAAAAACAATTTAATAAAATATGACAATGAAATGACAACAATGTATTTAATTTCCAACCCACCTAAGGTTCGATATCGGATAGCAAACTTTCACCATAAGAGCTAGCTAGAGCACGACGCTACTTTGACATATCTCATGTATTGTGTTATGTCAGTAACTAGGCAACAGATTAACTACGTTAACATGGTGAACTGAACTTTTGACCGTGTTGTCTCATGAATCCCTATTCCTTCCTGGTGTAACTCCACTATTTTAAGAGCACTCCTTTCACGGTTAGCGGTAAGCATTTTATTTTTCAAAAAATAACGTTAATATTATTTTACAATCTTCTCGATTGACACTGACACGTGACACATGTAGAATGATAACTTTTCGCAAAGAGGTTATCTATAATGAGAAGTGACAAATAATACGTATTGACATTTCAATACTATTACTGAAATATAATTTTCGACCTTAATGCTTTGCGAATGTCTAACGACATTTCAACGAAATGGGTAGGGAATCAAATTCCTTGACTGTACAATGTAATACACCGATAGAATTTCAAACATCAGCCGGAATTTATAAACTTAGGAAATATTGTGTAACGACTAGGCACAGATTATTTCATCCCTCATCATAATATTGTCATCCGGTAGGGGAATAAGAAATAGCCCACATAATATCGTTCGGTGACAGGATCTGTGGGTATTACAGTTTCGCACAAACGAGCGCAAAACACGGCGACGCGTCAGCTCGTAGGCGTCCGGGCAAAAACCGCCGCCTCTCACGACGCCGAATCTCGAAACACGCTCTCTTTATATTCAGCTAAAGTCCACTTTTTCATACTTTGCAATAAATGTCGCAGGAACGCTGGAAAAACTGAAGCAAGCACGGCGCTTCGTTCAGTTCCAAGAGGGAGGTATATTATTAAATTGGGCTATAAAATTTGCCATCTATCGACGCCGAACGTATCTAAAATAAGGGGGTTCTTGTAGCGCGACCAAGTCACCTGCTCCTTCCTCTTCACACTTGGGTAATTTGCTTTTTGCGTCTCTACTGGCGAATCGAGACGGGATAAGTGCACGCTCCTTGTTGCGATTTGCAAACAATGGCTTGTTGGCCGCCTTGTTGCTGTCCCTTCACATCTTACGCGCCGAAGATATGGCGTCAAATTAAACACTGTTCTTATCTCCTACCATTAATTTGTTAATAAAACCAGCATAATTATAATGGAAATGATATGGTCCTTTTTAACCAGAACGCAATGAGGAATGGCATGTTTCGTGGTTATGTGACTCAAGCTATTTCCGCCAATTATCAGAAAAATAAACTAAGGATTTCATAAAATAAACTAAGTTCACACATCGCTCTGTTGTTAGCTTATTTCTTAAGTGCTCTCGTAAGAAATTATCAATGATTTGCTTAACGCTATTAATTACAAAATTTACAACAGCCAAATGCACGCATGCATGCGGAACGATGGAAAAAACTAACCTCCGAGCAGACCCCGCAGGACGGCTACCGAAGTAGAGCCCTGTAAAGGAGATGGTGGGACGACCTGGATGAAAAGTAACAATCAACGGTAACCGAGGCGAGTGGCAGGAAAAAGAAGGGGCCTTTGCCCAGCAGTGGGGCACAATATAGGCAAGGGTGTCTGCTCGATATGGGCCTGCAGCGGGACGAATCGTGCGGCGTGCATATTAACACATGTAAAAAGCTGTCTGTTTCACCTCAGGCTCCGCTTCAAGCGGGCAGTCAGGTTGTGCCACTAGGGAAAAAAGCGTTCAGTAATACGTCACGTCGTATAAAAAAAACAAAAGATCAATTATTAATCAACAAACACACGTAAGCAGTAAAAACAGTTAATCGTAGGGTTGTAAAGTAAGAATGTAACAGTTGACTCGAGCAAGACAAACAACTAGATAACTTGAGTAATCATCAGATGGTGCAAGATATTGATTCTGGTAAACAAACAATCTATGTTTGGTACCGGTGCCGCATGCCGATGTTCTTACCGGATTCCCATTACTAATGCCACACCGTCTTTTAAGGCACAGACCCGAGTAAGCATTGTTGAATTCTGTACAACGTCTCCTATTGTGGCGTGAACAATAATTTGCAACCAAACCCACCTTAAGAGTAGGTTCAAAGAGGTGGCGGGAGCGATATTCGAGTTCTAATTGTAGTCGGAGGCCCAATTCAAGAACGCGTTTGTAGCGTGTTCAAATGTACATGTGTCAACAGTCTTGCTTGAGCCATGCGCTGCAAAATGTGTAGGCGTAACGCAGTGACAATAATATAGGATTTAAATAATATTATTAGTTGCAACATGAAGGCCAAGGCGGTTTGAAATGGTGTCGATCAATGAAGCTCTATATTAAACATTTACCAAACACGTACCAAAAACCACGCGTAATAGTGTAGGTAAATAGATATAAATATTGTACTATAGTAGTGGTACACTAAGGCTCTCCAGTAATTTCCTGTTTTTGAGAAAAAGTACCCACTGTATGCTGTATAATGTTCGGAAAAAGAGGCCCCAAAACAAGTTGAAGTAATACAAACTGGAATTCGGAAAACCGTAGTCAAATCTCCTGATGAGAGCTTTAATAGTTTGTATTAAAAATAAATATCATTCAACGTATTATTTGCCACTAATAAACATGCAGTATTTTTTCACACATTACATTTATTTATGTACCTCTTTCAGGTTATCCGACGCACGGTTCAGAGGCTCTAGTATAAGTTTTATCGATACAATACGTTTTCGAACGCGTTTGCGTTTAGTTTCAATTTGTATGGCAACGCGTAGTTCCTAATAGTTTCCACCAGAGGCGCTGTTCGCGTTGCCATAGAAATTTAAACTAAACGCAAACGCGTTCTAAAGAGTATTGTGTCGATAAAACTTATACTAGAGCCTCTGATGTGTCATAACATTCTTGGTCGCGAGCAAACCAAGACAAAAGACGATGTTGTGCTTGTGTCACATCCAAAACGTCGGGTATTCATAGAGGTAAATAAATAAATTTAATTATACCAGATTAAGTCCCGTTTATTCAAAATAATGAGTAAATTTTTTATCTTGAAAAGTTTGGAAGTTTTGGTGTGTTAAAGAATACCACAGCATAATATTTTTACTTTTTACACGACTGCCCAACGAAAAAGAGCGTAATGTTTTTTTATAAATTCGAATTAATTAATTTTATTAACACTGTGCACATTTTGACGTTTAATGTACCTATTTGTGCATTATGAATAAATGTGTATGAGTAATACATAATAAATCAGACATTATCAACGAATGGCTTCTCAGTGCTCTAACGTTTGAAACGCAATACTTTACATTTACTTTCTCTCATCCGGATGTACGAGTATACTTATTGACTCACCCGCGCCCTCTAGCAACGTGTTTTCCCACCAAGACGGGAAAGGATCAAATAACGGTGGTATTAGCGGCAAACGAAGCATGAGACATTCACGTGTAATCCTTTCCTCTAAGCTGGATTACTGGCTCTGCTCGTCTGTACAAAACCCTTTAGTTTACCTGCTGTTGTACCTACTGTCAGCCTGATATATTTACAAACGTCTAATCTAAAGCAAAGACTCGCTAGGTATGTACCATTTCTTACCCATTTAAAAAGCAAAATAGTGCTATTGTCAAATTGAACTGAAAGTTATTCTAGAAATAGGTACATGTATAAGCAAAACTAAGATTCAACAGATTACGATAAAGATGAGCACGTAGCAAAACCCGAAAATGGATATATGTATACCATGAATGAAAATTAAGAAATATAACATATTTCAAAAGTTAATTCTATTAAGTGTCCCAGTGTGCTCCAAGTGTTCGACATCCCTAAAATGTTAGATTTTACTGCTCAACGAGAAAACCGTACCTAAACCTCCTAAGCACGTTCTGGAATAGGTAGTAAGTAACTGTGGGTGTAATTCAGATTTTTGTTATGTCTAGCAGAATTTGTCTGCAGCAGGTGCTAATTATTATATCAATCAAAAACACATCTAAACAAACTTGAAAATGTGCTCAAAGCTTAATAATTTAAAATTTAGCGATACGTTGACTTTAATTAAAATAATGACTTCGTAAAAGCGAATCATTCATTTTAGTAGTTCCCGCTGCGCTTCACTTGTGCTCCAACAGTTCGTTATTTCATAAATCGATAATTTTTTACTCGAACGTACTTACATGGCGCGGCGAAATTATCACTTCAATTAGAGGCTCATTTTTGAGAAGCTGCGGTTAATGGCTGATATGTGTAAAGTAAATAGTGATCTCCATAATTCGGGTATTTTCATTATTTTTAGATGCCAAACTAAGCTCCTCATCCGAAATGTTACTACAGTGCATTCGATTCAAGAAAATAGTGAGTCATCGGTGGTACTCAGCTTAGCCACGCTCACTGTAAATTAGTTTTCACATTGACCAGTTGAAGTAAGGCCTTATCTATGAGTAAGGCCTTCAAACGGCACGGTCGCGTCTATTGTCAATTTTATAAACGAATACCTCACCTATTCGTAATAATAAAAGTGGATCAATAATTCACAACGGAGGAAGTCAAGTAATTTATAACATTTTAAAGTAAAATGACCTTTTAAAAAAACTGTGTGATAAAAGATTTATTTAGTATGAATTGTTAAAGTTTTACCTCAGTATGAATACGCCTTTACACTGCAGTTGCACTGAGGAGTCACTATTTTCTTAACGGAACAGACAAGCTTAGCTTATGTGGTAAGAAAGCCTTATTAAATAGCATATTCATTTCATTGGCTCTAAACGAAAAAGCAATTTCCATGGCACGAACATTTCTTGATTTTAGCGCTGTATTGCCCGCTGCGCTGCGCTGTATTCTCTGTAATTGTCAAACAACGTGAGCCAAGAGAGAGTATAATGAAGAAATTAATTTTACTTTCGGTAATTTGCAACTTTAAGTTCCCTTGGATGCTCGATCGCGGTATCGGCGCGGTAGCCCTGCGATCTAATCCCGAGCACGATCAGCGTCGCTCATTAACGAGATTTATGTTCGAAAGAGAGACGTTCCGGCGACGTCGTGTGGCCCGATGCGTTATTTACGAGGGCCAGATTGGCCAGATAGAACCACGACGCCATGGCCCGTGCCTTACTGGGGTTGATGATAACGTTTTCAAAAATAGTGTTAATTTTTTTGTGGGAGATAAGGTAACAACACAATACTACATTTACCCTAGATTCATTTAGGCCGTGGTTTTGACGCCATGCGATAAAGGTTGCAAGACAAAGATAGAGAGAGCTAGTTTCATTTCTAATAAAATACTCTCAAGAGCAAAAGTTTCGGGTGCACTTTGTATAGAATTTCAGTACAAACTGTACCCGAAACTTTTGCTCTTGATTATAGATGCTGTGTGCAGCGCATGTCGTTACATTTACGTTCAATTTAAATACTTGGGCTGTACCATTATAAATACCTAACCCCGCAGCGAAGAAATTAACACTCGGATACAGAACACCTTCAGATGCAGTGCCACCCTTTACAAAGTGTTAGTGCCTTTTAGGTAAATCCGCCAAAATCCATATTTAATACGACTAATTCTTATGTGCGGATACGAAGCATGAATATACTGATACTTAAATAAGACAATATGCTACTAGTCGTCGAAATAAAGATTCTCGGCCCAAAGCAACGACCAGGCAGAAGCTGGAGTCCTGATGAACCTAGAAGAAGAAGATCTGGTGGCTGAACCTAGCATCATAGGAAAGTCTAAAGCTCACAGACTCCGAAGGCTTGGTCAACTTGAGAGGATGGAGCATACCGAGGCCGTTCGGAAGTTCAATGTCCTGTCGGACGTCCAAGGTATCGTAGGAGTGACATGGTAGAAGCGGATCTGCGCGAACTCCAAATCGGCAAAATTGGCAAGAGTTAGCGCAGAACCGAGAAAAATGGCACACTCTCGTGAAGATTAATTTTGGGTCTCTGAGCCAATGGAGTAAGTCAATTTTCATCACGTCCACTCGAATGCAAGCGATAACTTCAACATAAGGCTACTTGCAGCAGGATAAGCATTAAGTAGGTCGCCGACAATTTCTGGCCACTTAATTAGATTTCAACTTGTGCCGTGACAGATAATTTAATTGCAATGTAATTTAATCACACATATTGGGCCACAAAATGTTTAGCAAGTGTGAAAGACACGGCACCTAACACTCACAATTACTGATGTGCCCACGGAAATTTTCCTATATTGCGAATTTTTTCTGCAATATAACATAGGAAAATTTCGGAAATTTCTCTCATTTTTGTATGGGAATTGAAACTTTCGAGTTCCAACATGGAAATTCCGTACCTGAGAAGCATACAACTGTAACTCTTATACATAGTTTATAAGAGTTACAGTTTTATGCTTCTCAGGTACTTAAATTTCCTGAATTCCTTGTGAAACTACCTAGAAATTTCCGAGAACAATTCCAAGTTTTTGGAAACTTTCCACAACTTGTACATCACTACATATAATACAATTACACTCTAATCTCACATTTCAGTAGCGGGTTCTGTAATAAGCCCAAAACTAAAAACATGCATTTATTTTATCTTGCATGCAGGTTCCGGCAATACAATTCTACTAAGTAACATTGTATCGCAAAAGAGGTTGGTTTATGCTCTTATTATTAAATAAATCCTGAGAATAAATAAACGCGGGTCAGTATCTAGTTCTATGTAGGGGCAGGGTAATCTGAACGCGAGATAAATACTAGCGGGTAAGAATGCTCGCATATCGCGCACAGTTCGTGCGAACGTACCAAGGGCGGGTGTATCTTTTGCCAGTAACCTTAGATTAATAATTGGATTCGAAAGACTGGACATTACAGTCTGATCAGCAATCGTGGCAGTAGAAAGTAATATCCGAGGTTATACACGCAAACGATTTATAGATGAAAGAATGTCCTCAGCCACATGCAACTGTCACAGTTACCAGCCATAACAATAACTAATTTTGAATAATAATATTAAATTAGAAAATTTCATTTCAGACATGATCATTAATTAAAATAATTATTTATAGACATCCCTTCTTCCCTCTGTTTTGGTTTCCAACTAAATTGTTTAGCAAACATTTCCGACAGTTTATATGACGGTTAACCTAGTGGGTAGTGACGCTGCCTACGAAGCTGAAGGTCCTGGATTCGAGACCCGGTAAGGACAAATATTTGTGTGATGAGCACGAATATTTGTTTCTGAGTCTTGGATGTTTTCTATGTATTTAAGTATCTATATCCATTAAATATATCGTCGTCTAGTATCCATAACACAAGCCTTATCGAGCTTACTATGGAGCTAGTTCGATCTGTGTAAAAATTGTCCCATAATATTTATTTATTTATATGAATTTGGAAACGCATACTCGTACTACCTATTCATGCGTAAGAAGGCTTTACAAATTTAGTCAATAACTCCATAATATAAACCCATAAAGTTCAAGGTAATCATTTCGACAGAGATATGGCACTTCTGCCCGCTTAATCTTGAATAGTTTCAGCAGTAACCCGATAATAATAGTACGGAGGTTCTGGCAAAGTTCGGATAGGACTGGATGCACGGCGCCCTTTATCGCGGGACATAATTCGGCGAACATCACGCGCAGCCCTAGACACTATCACTACTCGATTTTCCGAGGGAATTGCAGAGTTCATAACACGATGCGGCTTTTACTGTAGGAACTGTGGTAAAGATACCGTATTCCGTACCAAAACCGGTAAAAGGGTCAATCGACTTTTAGACTGTCACTATTTTGTCCGGTAACACAGGATATAGAGTAAACTTGTCAAATAGTAATAACTATTTGAAAATTATACTTTTATTATGCCTAATATTGCCTCCTATATAATTCGTGCCAAAAATTCGGCGCCAATATTTAAAATTGTTTTATCAAATTTAATTTATACAGTAATTACGCCAACACACTCAGTAGACAAAACATTGTAGGTCCTACCAAAAACGGAACACTTATGGAATTGTCTGACAGTCTTATTACAGCCGGCAGGGTGTCCACTTTCTGGAAAGTCAGGGAAGCTCATGGTGGTCAGGGAAAGTCAGGGAAGTTCTAGACAGGTCAGGGAAAAAATCTATCTAGAAGGAAAAAATATAAATAAAAAAATCAAAGGGATCAACAAATGTATCTTGAACTATACATATGTTGATTCATCATCGTTATGTTTGCCATTAACTAAATTCAGAAAGGTAAGTATAGATCTTAGTTAGTTTGATTTTTGTTTTTATTCAGTGTTAAATATTATAAGCCCATTTTGTGGGGAGATACCTCGATACATTGCCTTGCAAAAGGTGGAGAGGAAGATGTTTTGATTGATATTGGTTGAGTATGAGGTCATAAGTTTCCGACCTCGGGCATGTGTGGGTTAGCCACCATCTTAATTTGATGCTGGCACTTCACTTGGCGTTGCGTGTTCGCGTTGCGTAGTTGCCTCTCTCAAAGGGGCAATCTTTTTGGTGTTTTAGAAATAGCACTTAATTTGTTATTTCTATGCCAAGTTTAAGGATGATAAAAATGACTTATATTTTGTCATATATCACAAAAACATATACAATTTCAATCTTACAGAAAAAAGTAGTTGTGAAGGGCGGAATAAGTAGTATTTAAAAAAATCTCTCGTTAAAGTGTTTTTTGTGCCAAAATTGAACGCTTCGGATTAAAAGCGTTCTATAATGAGTACTTATTTTTAAATGTTGGAACAACTCGGATTCATCCCATGAGCGCGGGAAAATGATGTGGAAAAAGTAGGTTTTGCCTGCGATACGGCCTTCTCTATAAACTATTATTGCTAGGGCTTATGGGGTATAGTTATCGACTAAAACAGACACGAGGAATTCATATTTGGTGAAAAATTAAGTTTTATAGAAAAAAAAAGGTCTGAAAATTTTAAAATAAAAGTTGCTGTCTTAGATGAGGTACATATATCTAATACATATTTTTGAAAATAATATCTAAAAGGTCGTTTAGTTTTCAGAAATATGTGTACTTCTTGGGCGCTATAAACTATTATTGCTAGGGCTTATGAAGTATAGTAACTATAGTTATCTACTAAAACAGACACGAGGAAATAATTTTAGTGAATAAAGGTAGTTATATAGAAAAAAAAAGTCTGAAAAAATTATTAATAAAACTTGCTGTCGAAGGTAAGATGATCATATCTAATACATATTTTTGAAAACAATATCAAAAAAATATTGTACGCATCAAGTTAAAGTAGCGTTATGCCTTTGTGTTCAGAATTATTGCTTTGAATATCTAAATTATGAATTTTTATAATCGTCATCATTATCATATCACCTGAAAGACGTTCACTGCTGGGATAGGCCTCCGCCAAAGAGTGCTACAATGACCGGTCCTGCGCCACCCGCACGCCAAGCGCGTTTATTGGGGGGGTCTATCGACGCTGCGCCTTCCGGTACGTGGCCGCCACTCGAGAACCTTTCCGTCCCAACGGCCATCGGTTCTACTTGCAATGTGCTCCGCCCAGTGCCACTTAAGTTTAGCGATTCAGAGGGCTACAACAGTTACCATGGTTCTGCTGCGGATAGCCTCATTTCTGATGCGATCACGCGGATAATCTCCCAACATAAGCCCTCTCCATTTTTGGGTGCCTCTGAACCTTCTTATGAGGCTTTCTTACGACCACTATTCAGTGCCATAAAATAATATTCAGATAACTTCCCGAACGCTGTTCAGCCGAGTCGGATTTGACGATTGACCTCGAAACCTCTCGAAGTAGGTCTTAATCCAAGACATTTTATTAATACCTATCAAACTGCAAGTTGTTAAATAAAAATTACCCAAGTTTTTTTTATAAGTACCACGTTTAAATAACGACCCATACAGACAGAGTGTATTATTCAAACGGGGCAATGAGATACGGAAATTTGATCTTAAGAACACGAAAAAAATTAAATTGCATGGTTTTTTTTTGAAGAAAGCCATGTACCTATGCAATATTTTATTTTACATTTTCGTCATAGTATGTGTGTTGCTTTGTTCGTCACATTTTATTTTATTTTCTATAGAAGAATAATTTGTTTCGTGAAAAATTAATTCCTCGTGCCTGTTTTAGTCGATGACTATACATATACCGCACAAACCTCAGTAATAAAAGTTTGTCAAGGAGGTCATATCGCAGGCGACGCCTGCTTTTTCAACATTCACACCCATCTTCCCACGTTGATGGGGTGAATCCGAATTGTTACAACATGCAAAAATCTCTCCATCAATTTGATGCTTTTAATCCGAAGCTTACAAATTTTGACGCAAAAAACACTAGAACGAGGGACTGAAAAAATACATTTTTTCCGCCCCTCAACAATTTTTCTTCAATATTTTCAGATAAATTATTTATGACAAAAATTTAAATAATTTTATCATCTTTAAACATGAAACTATGCTTTGTCATATACTAGAAATAACAAATTAAGTGCTAACAATAATGTCAAAGCACGAGTAGGTATATTAGCTTCAGACGAATTATGCGTCCGACAGCCTTGCAAACGTCTAAAAGGCTGCGGTGACACAGCATCAGACAGGCCGTGCGCTTGTTTGTCACCATTGTAGTGAAGTTTATAAATAAAAAGTTTTCCTTGCGCTTCATACTCTTCATTACCATAAAATAAATAAATAATAAATAATAATAAATAAATATTATGGGACAATCTTACACAAATCAACCTAGGCCCACGGTAAGCTCAGTAAGGCTTGTGTTGTGGGTACTAGTCGATGATATATATAATAGATACATACATATAGATACTTATATACATAACATCCATAAAGAGTTTGGAGTGTGACATGCGTACTTTGAAATAGCGTTAAAGGTTAATCAATCGAGATATTTTGTAACATTTCTGGTCAGAAATTGGAAAGAATGGTCAGAATTTTCAGGGTTTGCAGTGGACACCCTGGCCGGTTTAACGTAGACAGCTGAAATTCACCTCGTTAAGAATGAGGATTTTCTGAGACGTCTGCGAGTTACAAAAACAATAAAAATGGAATCATACAGTATAATTTTCGCGAAGGGGTAATGCATATAATTATCGCATGAGAATCTGGTTTTACTCTTTGCTCGGCAGGGACATAAAATTTACTTCGGCTTAACTGACGCACTGTGGGCTGAAAATCAGCTCACATAAGCATAAAAATCTAAATCATTATATTGAATAGAAATGGTTTTACTCAGCAAATATGACTTACTTATATTTTATACTGAAATATGACTCTAAGAAATTTTGAATAAAATTGTTTTTTAGTTCCAAGACGTCGTAGACGGTTATAGTAATCATTAATTTCGCTTTTTGGCATACATTCAAAATAATTGCCACTTTGCTTTTAAAAACTGGAGCAATTACTTTTTTTTTAAATTTAAATTTTTAAATTTGAACTGTTTATTTTCAGATCTGTGATTAAATTATATATATCAGTTACATTTAGTACAATCTTTAATATTTAAGATTATTTACTAAACTTTTTTATCTTAATAACTAGTTATATTTATCTATGTTACTACTGGGGGCCATAATGAACATTTTCTTAATTATATTTTTAGTTTTTGTAGGTTTACTTTCTATATTTTCTACAGTAGTTTTGGGAAAGCTGTTTAATACAAAGGGTAGGTAGTTAGACCACACTCTTTGCCCATATGTGTTGTTATATTTGTTAATTATGTATACATTCTTACTGGTCAGGGTTCGTAGGTTGCCTTTCCTTGTGTACTTAACAAGATCTCCCAATTTATGTTTATATTGCATTACAATTGCCATTTTAACTTTATCGAATACATTCATGACTCTGCAGTATTTAAATAGTTTATGATAATTATCTCTATATTTATACTTAATTTTTAGCGGGACTATTGTTTTCAGTAGTCTAATTTGTAGGTTATATATACGCTGTAAATATGTTTTGTATGTTCTACCATAGCTACTTGAACTTGAAATAGTATGCCAAAATATCACGAATAGTTAGTTCTGCGACCATCTTTGAGGATAACAAGGTTACTTTGTGGCTTCATAGTTATGCCATTTTTTATCAACCTATTTAAAGTTGCACAGTTAAATATATAAAAGGCGAACTTAAGAGGATTGTCAACCTGTAAATTTTCATACAAAAAGCGATAACGTTTTTCACCCCGTAAACATCGTTCGATTTTTATATTTTTTGGACATGTTGTAGATATGGTGAAATACTAGGTCTGTACGTTTTGATTTTTGAAATATATTGCTTACGTTAAAAGTTATGAGCATCTAAAAATCTATATTTTTGACTTAAAAACTTTGTCTATCTTTTTATTTTTTTTTAAATTAATCTAGACTGATTTACTAAAAAAGGAAAACGTACAGACATAGATTAAAGTTTACTTAATCTAATCATACCAAAATTATTTAATTTCATTAAGGTTTAGGGGGATAAAAACGTTATCACCCAACCATATTTCAACAAGAAAATGCAGGCAATTACCTACAGGACTTGCGGCTCTCTCTTTCGCACGATACGGGTCGGGAGGCAGAGCGGTGTGAGACAGATAGATTTTTTTTTAATACCTACTCGCGCCGTGTATCGACACTTCATAAGACATTCTCTACCAGACCACCTTTAGGCAAAACAGAGATTAATCATTGCTGGTGTGGGATATAAGAACAACACAGACATAAAGAATATTGCCCAATTACTGATGTTTGTAAAAATATGTAAGTAAAATAGTTGGTTACATAATAGAATAGCGGAACTTGCTTTTGAATGAGAATTTATTCTGAGCCTGTCGTAGGTATGGTAAGATGGAGACCATTCCACAGTCGAATAGTACCCTAGCGTTTTTTTTCTATCTGCATACTTCTATTAAAATCTACTGTGCGTTTTATGCCTTTGATATGCCATTGTAATAAAAAGCAAAACTGAAATAAACTTCGATTTCTGTCAATTTTTAGCCCACAGTGCAACGCAGCTTTTATAAGGCTATAGATAAATAACAACTGAAATAATAACAATGCATGTCGAATAAAACCCCCATCTTGATTAGCAGGACCATGTAGTAATTTTCATTTAATTAAAAAAGTACAAAAACCTTGAATCCTATATTAAATGTATTTTTATGAAATGAAAGTCAGACAATCAAATAAACGAGACCTCTCCTCGGCTTCTTTATGGAGCAATTATTAAACAATTTACTTCAGCTTAAGGATTGCATCCCGAAACAATATGCCTTTTTTAAATAAAATTATAGACACGGCGCTCAATAACAATTCGCACTGCTTGCTTAGCTAGGGTCAAGAAAAATGGAAGATTGCAAGTGATTGTTACTTTTTTTGGTTAAATTTGAAGTTACAAGTTTCCTTTTAACCCTAGCCACGTTGCGGATTTTGAATGGAACTCTTTTATTTTACTGGCAATGAGAACTCTTTGACAACAGACGTTAGAAGTCATCGAATTTCACCGATGTAAACAAACAGCAAGGATGACGAAATATTTCGTGATAGTAACACAAAAAAACACCGGTCAAGTACGAGTGAGACTCGCGCACCGAGGGTTCCGTACCACCCCGTACAATAGAAATAAGTCCACTATAAACTGACACTCACTAGGTATGTATTCACATTCACATAAGTTTTCAGCGATGTAACTAAAAATTTACGGTTTTGCGCAATTTTTCTTTTATATGCTATAAGACGTTGCTTCGTACCAAATTTCAAGATTTTGAGTTTACGGGAAGTACCCTGTAGGTTTTGATTCCATTGCGAGTTTCGAAAATTTGCGGCATAAACGGCTGTGTCTTTTGATTGCTTTGGCTTAGAAGTTTGATTTTTTCACAGCTCTAAGGGGCAGTAGACCTGAGTATTTGATATAAATTTCAGCTTGATACCTCCACGCGTTCCTGAGAAAAAGGGTCTTGACAGACGGACGGACGGACGGACAACAAAGTGATCCTATAAGGGTTCCGCTTTTTGCTTTTGAGGTGCGGAACCCTAATTACAATAAATCTGCCGAAAGCAACCCATAGCGATGTCAGAAATATTGTTTTGAGTATAATAGTCTTTTACAGCATAAAAGGATGACGGATTGTCTAGTATTCCTATAAACAATGTCTTGAAATTGGTTGTTCACATGACCGGTACTGACATTTTATAGTGCGGTCGTAGGTATTGATTGAACAGAGGGGTAATCACGTAACGTTCCGAACGCGCGTCGGTACAATTTAACAGTAAATTTTCCATATAAAAAGTGACATTTAGACCTACCCGACGTTCGAACAATGCGTTACGTGATCGACCAGCTGGTTAGTTTCGTTAGATTTAACTACTACATTTTTTTCTTATTTAAGGTAAATGTTGGTCTACATTAAAAAGTATAATATAAATAAAAAGAAACAAACGCTGCCGCCGTTGCCGCCAATTAAAAAAAAGCGGCCAAGTGCGAGTCGGACTCGCACATGAAGGGTTCCGTTAAATAAATAGCTTTTTACGATTTATGACGTATTAAAAAAAAACTACTTACTAGATCTCGTCCAACCCAATTTTCGTTTAAAGTTTGCATGGTAATGTAACATCATATATTATATTTTTTTAAGATTTATCATTCTCTTATTTTAGAAGTTACAGGGGGGGGGGGGGGGGGCACACATTTTACCACTTTGGAAGTGTCTCTCGCGCAAACTATTCAGTTTAGAATAAAAATATGTTAGAAACCTCAATATAATTTTTGAAGACCTATCCATAGATACCCCACACGTATGGGTTTGATGAAAAAAATTTTTTTGAGTTTCAGTTCTTAGTATGGGGAACCCCAAAATTTATTGTTTTTTTTATATTTTCATGTAAAAATCTTAATGCGGTTTACAGAATACCTCTACTTACCTACCAAGTTTCAACAGTATAGCTCTTATAGTTTCGGAAAAAAGTGGCTGTGACATACGGACGGACAGACAGACAGACAGACATGACGAATCTATAAGGGTTCCGTTTTTTGCCATTTGGCTACGGAACTCTAAAAAGGTCAAGTGCGAGTCTGAATCGTGCACCGAGGGTTCACGAGGGTCACGTCAAGACCCCATTATGCAATATGCCAATATGGCACATTTACATTTTATTGGGTACATTTTAATAGGCCAATATGGCAAACGGATATACGGTAACTACTTACCTTATATGTATACCTAAATGGCTTCTCTAGACAAGTCATAGATAGTATACTAGAAAATCCTTCTTGAGCCAAACATATAGTTAAGAAAGCACTCACAAAAGATTGAAATACTGTAAGCACTGAAAATTAATTAAAATATATAAAAGCAAGATAAAATAAATGGATAAGTATGTATAAATCTAAATATATAAAAGAAGAAACTGACTGACTGATTAACAACGCACAGCTCAAACCGCTGGTTCTAAAGATTCCAAATTTGGCACGTAGGTTCCTTATAAGGTCTAGGGGTGCACTAAGAAAGGATTTTTCAAAATTCATCCTCTAAGGGGGTGAAATGGGGGTCCAAAGTTTGTATGGGGAAACAAGATTAGTCCGACTATTTTATTCGAAACTTCACACGAGTATTCCTAACAATAAATGAGTAAATACGCGTTTCAGGATTTTTGAGAATTCAACCCCTAAAAGGGGTAAATGTGGTGACAAAGTCTGAAAACCAACTCGGGTATTGTTTCTATGGTTTTTTGGGTCGCTGATTACGAAAAAAACAACGATTTTAAAATCCAACGTGGCGGACGTGAAATACCATCTCCCTGTTGTTAGGGTGCGATGGGGTTGAAATGTCTAAATATCAATATTACTGTCGTTTTTATGGTTCTTTGTGACGCTAATTACGAAAATGGCATCGATTTTGAAATTTAATGTTGTGGACATGAAAATTCTTGAAATTATTAGGTATATGTAGAGTCGACATGTAGAGTCTATATAGTGTGAACCAATTTCAGGGTTTTTTTTAATCATTCCTTAAACAAACATTTACATTCTACGCGGACGAACTCGCGGGCAAACACACAGACATACATATAGGATAAGAGGGGTGGTGGTGTGGTGTGGGGGAAACTACCTGCATCAGTAATTAATAAGTACATTCAAGGTACTGCACGAAGGTGGTTGTCTGCTTGATTTCGATAAGTTTAGGTTTGCATTCTAAGTGAAATGCAGAAAATCGTAAGTACCTACATACATATGTATATCTATCTACCTACTTACGTTCCTCAATTATTCATTTGATAACATGTAATATAATTGATAAATATTAAGAACATAATATTCTGTGTATGCATTAATTAACGTTACAAAATCTTCTTTTGCAGCCAGAAAACACATTTCTAATAAAGGGGTTAAATAGGGGTGCAAAGTTTGTATGGAGAAAACTTTATTTTCTGAGCATGAGACTTCAAACTTTGTGGAAAGATTAATTATTAGAATACAAATAAATCACTTTCAGCGTTTTGGAAATTTCGCCCCTAAGGGGGTTTAAAAGCGGGTGCAACATTAGTAAGGAGGATTTTTTTTTTAGCTTGGGACTTAAAACGTTGTAGAAAGCTTACTTATTAAAATTAAAATGAAGAACTTTCAGCGTTTTGAAAACAATCCACCCCTAAGGGGGTTAAAAAAGGTTGCAATGTTTGTATGAGGAAAACTCTTTTTTGAGATAGAAGCTTAAAAGTTAGTAGAAAGATTACTCATTGAAAAATAAAAAGTACTTTCAGCGTTTTAGAAAGGTTAAAATTTAAGAGGGAATGCAACATTTGTATGGAGGCAACGTTTTTTTTTATTTTAGCAAGAGACTTAAAACTTTGTAGATAGCTTACTTATTAGAATACAAATAATGTACTTTCAGCGTATTGAAAAAAATCTACTCCTAAGGGGGTCAAAAAGTCATCAACAAACGTCGGACTATAGGGGGCAGTATAATGTATTATTTGTAACATAGTTAATTCAATTAATTACCCGTTATCATTTATTCATCTTTAATGTGTATATACTTTTTGAAGTGATGACTGATATCCCACTGAAGTGGCCACTTAAAAAACAAATAAATACCTGACATGCGTTATTATGACTGTTGTTCATACTTATAGTTGTTGGTAGAGTGCCGTCTAATCAATAGAAAGATTTGCTTTATTTGTTAATTTGCATATCTATGTATTGCAATGGATACGATACAACGACAGCACTCCGAACTTAAGTCACAGAAAGGTCACATTATTGGAATTTCACATTATAAATACTAGGTACCAAACCCTATGGACAAAAATTCTCGAAAGTGAATTGATTGATTTGTGAACCTTACCTATCATTCTGACATGCCACGAAAATGCCCGCTGGAGTCCGACGTTTGGTCATCAAACGTAACAGTTTGGCGAGAATATAAATGTATTGTAAGATGTAATTTGAATGTATATATACATAAAAAAATAAAAAAGTATTTCTAAGCTTGTATGAGGCAAATTCTTTTTTGAGATAGAAGGTTAAACGTTTGTAGATCTAGATTACTTATTGAAATACAAAAAAGTACTTTCAGTGTTTTAGAAAATTCCACGTTTAAGGGGGTTAAAAGGGAGTGCAACATTTGTATGGAGACAACGTTTTTTTTAGCAAGAGACTTAAAATTTTGTAGATAGTTTACTTATTAGAATATTATTAAATTACTTTCAGCGTTTTGAAAAATTCCACCCCAAAGGGGGTTAAAAAGGGTTGCAAAGTTTGAGGGTTGCAAAGTTTGTATACTCTTTTTTGAGATAGAAACTTAAAAGTTTGAAGAAATAATTTTAGAAAATTCCACCCTTAAGGGGGTTAAAAGGGGGTGCAACATATGTATGGAGGAAACATTTTTTTTAACCAGAGACTTGAAACTTTGTAGAAAGCTTACTTATTAGAATAAAATTTTCAGCGTTTTGATAAATTCCACCCTTAAGGGGAATATTTCTTGATATGCCAGCATTAGAAATGCCAGCATCTCGAGTTTTCCTTCGAATTATTCCAGTCTAAGTGGTTAGCATGATGAACGAAATAAATATATTCAAATTTAATATAATATATTTGGTATAATTCGAAGGAAAACTCTTTTTAGCACAACGAATCCTCAAATCAATAAAGGTTTGGCAATGCGCTTTAAAAAGGGTTGCAAAGTTTGTATGAGGGAAACTCTTTTTTGAGATAGAAGCTTAATACTTTGTAAAAAGCTTACTTATTAGAAAACAAATAAAGTACTTTCAGCGTTTTGGAAAATTTCACCCCTTAAGGGGTTAAAAAGGGGTGCAAGGTTCGTATGGGAAACATTGTTTTAGCTTCGAGACTTGATAGTTTATAGAAAAAATGCTTATTACAACAAAAAAACTCTTCTCCTTAATTTTTCCCTGAAAAGCGTTTATAGGGAGTTCAAAGTTGGTATGGAGAGTCAGAAAATTTTAAAGTATCAGATTTGTAACTTCGATCTTAGCCTGTTTGCTAAAAGACGAGAAATTTTGTAAATTTCGGTTGTAGACTGTTTGCTGAAAGACTACAAAACTTATTTCAGCGGTTTTTTTTTTAATTCATCGCCTAAGAAGGTTAAAGGGAGTTTGAAGTTTGTATAGAGAGCAAGACATCTTTAAAGTAAGAAATTTCTAACTATGGTTTCAGACTTATACTATGAGGGTTCAAAGAGGTTCTAAGTTTGTATAGAGACATTTTGAAGGTAAGAGATTTGTAACTTCGGTCTTAGACTGTTATACTAAAAGAATAATTTAATTTTTTAACCGACTTAAAAAAAGGAAGAGGTTATATGTGCCATTGTATGTTTTTTTTATGTAGTTTCGCCGTTTTCTCCGTCAATTGTGGACCGATTGCCAAAATTCTTTTTTTATTCGAAAAAGTATACTTCCGAGGTGGTCCCATTGTCACCAAATCAGGATCTGATGATAGGATCCCAGGGAAATTGAGGGCAACCCTCATATTTTATAGGCACGCATGTATTGATTTCGGTATTATCTATTATAATTCGTGTATTTACTTTCGGAAATTGCGATTTTGGTGAAGTGGAACTGATGATGAAGACCACAGATGACTTATGGAACTCCTCAAAGATGTAAAGTACGTCAATGAATCTGACATGATTCCGTTGAAGTAGCAACTCTTGAAGTGTTAATTCTGAGATCCTTTAGGAATCGACGGAACTCCTCAAATATTATCAGCCCACAGATAGCGAATTGGGTTTTTTCTGTAATAATCAACGCATTTGCTCTCGGAAAGCAGTGCATGTGGTAAATTGGAAAGGAAATGTGACCAATGTGGCTTGGCGAAGTACTGAATGAAAGTCGGTTTAAACTTTGTTTTTATAGTAATTATTTTAATTCCTTTCCTTAAGTCCAGTAACATGTAGACGATAACATGTTCTACGCGGACGAAGTCGCGGGGTAACAGCTAGTAAAACATATATGTAATAGTTTAATATTTTTTGTAAACAGAGGCTTCCCCCAACACCTTATAGCTCTTAAAGTCTTAAAATTAAAAGATTGTAGCTATATTTGATATAAAATTAAGTATATTTTTTAAAGAAATAAACAGATTTTTTTTTTTTATTCATTAATGAACAATCTTAACAGCTCATAGTCGAAGTTACCGTTGTATGTACAAAGCCACCTGCATTTTGGAATATAAGTATGCATAATAATGCATAGTATAAGACAGTATTAATAGTAAGTATGTTTGTTTATCAGCGATATTTTCTTATCACGCGTACCGGTTTCGATTATTTTTTTATTTGAAAGAAGGGACTTTAAAGATAATGTCATAGGAATTTGAAGACATAAAATTTTATACAAAATTAATAAAATTACAAACTATGTTAAGAAATTATATTTGATAAATAAAAAAAACGCTAGATAGAGGAGGTATCGTATTACTTTTCCTGTATTATTTATGTTATTCTTAATCATATTTAATAATTTCAGAATTCTCGCTTGGTAAACTTCGGAGATAAGGGGGGAGGGGAATGGTATTTTTTTCTACATTTTCCTTAATAAATCAAACTTTTACCACTGTAGAAAAAAAAAAACATTTTTAAAAAGCGAAACTGAAGCCTTTTCATATGATACCCCATTTGATCTACTAACTAGACTTTACATTTTTAACCTCCCTCATATTCGTCATATCAGAAAATAAAAATGTATATATATACTATTATTATACTATTTTGCATACACGTGTCTTAACCTTCTTAACAGTTGTTCCTAATTTCAAATTGATAGCTTCAGTAGTTCCTGAGATATTTAACGTTGTGACAGACGGACACAGTTGATAAGGGTTCCTTTTTTAACTTTTTGGTACGGAACCCTAAAAGTAGACCCAATACTGAACTTTAAAAAATAGACGACATCGATAAATGTGCCATAAGGCCCCCATAAGGAATGGAATATGTCCATGATTGGGCGACACTTGGGACATTAGAATTGTGGAATGAGCTGCTTATAACAGACGTATTCTTCAAACATAAAAATGGGAACACAAAAATTTCGAGCATACTCCGAAATTTCAAAACGCCGAAAGCCAGTTTCCGCTAAACGAGAACTTGTAAGCAGATACTTTCATAAATATAAAAATAGATTAGGTTAGCATTGTATGTAAAAAGTTACAAATTCCATCAACGGAACATGATTTTCAGAATTTAGAAATTCGGAAAAATATGCTTTTTGACAAATTACTTTTCGGAATGATGTAGTGTACTCCATAAAAATATATTTCCATTATAACACTTTAAACTCTCGCGCTTTGTACACATATTTAAATACTGTTTAATCCGGCTCTAACGCGATATTTATTTACCTTTATTTCTGACGTTTCGACACGATAATATCGCGTTAGACCCGGATTAAACAGTATTTAAATAAATTTCCATTGTCACCAGTTGCCACGTAACACTGGTGTTACAAACGTCCTTGGAATGTGGCACGGTAAGTATAAGTCGGGTATCGAAGTCGTAATAAAATTAAATTGAGAACAGAAAACATTACGAATAAATACCAAGTTCTGAATGATGAAAACCATAAAATGACGACGTATATTGAAAAAGCATTTATAAAAAGTTTATTTAATGGGCTCACGTTCAGAAACGGAAGCAACCCTTCATTGGCATTACATCCAATAGATTCCGTGTATTGGGCTCCCGTGCCGTCAGAAAGCAAACCCGCGCTGTTCCGGGCCTTCTTTTGTTCTATTGTGGCCCCGCCTTTTGTTCTACCGTCGCGGATAAATTATTTTCTACGATCCTTCTTAACTCCTATCCCGTTCCATTTCTCCCGTATTAGTTCCACTCGATGCGCAACGATTACGGCCTTTATGTTTGGATGACGCGAAAATCATCCTGTCTGCCGTACAATTTTACGCCTCAGTATTCCATCTTAGAGAGATAAATTAGAAATACCGAAACGGGGGCTCGAATAAACGCTGCTCAATTCAGAAACATTTCGGTTACTTATTTTTTAATATCAAAATGGAGACGTTTTACAGTGTTCAGTCAGCAAATAAAGAGACTTGAGAAAGTTTAGAGGATGTAAATCAACAAACTTAATATTTTGCAATAAAATTTCTACATTTTTTAAACTTTATTACATTTTTAAATGTTTAACATAACTCTTACGAGCCGTGCATATGGTTAAGCCAATAAAAATTTAAAGGGTGACGTTCATTAACGCGTGTCATAAAAACTACATAAATATGAGTGATTAAAGCTGGATCTTAGCGGGGGTTCCGAGAGTTCTGTCGAGAAATTACATATTACGAAGAGGTGGAAAGTATAACAGGATAATATCACATTAATTAAACTTCCTCTGCTTTGAATTGAAATGAATAAAATAACCGCTAAGTCGTTACAGCATTTAATGGTTTGCCTTATTCTGACGAAATGAATTGAACGTACAGAGTTTATTGGTTTTTACTATATGCCATAAACGTTGAATAAATTTAACGATTTTATTTAATTCTATGTGACGACAGAACTTGTCACCGCCCTACAATTAGGGTTGGCGCCATAACAAAATTTATCTCAAGCAATCCAATAATGAGTATGATAAAAGGTGTCGACCGCAACACGATCAATCGGTGCCACAGAAGCGATAGTGTCTTGTCGCTGACTTCCCTTGATTGATAGAACCAACCTGTAGACCACTTACAATCGACTACGAGTAAATTAAGACATTCTCGCCGCCTTAATGGAAGACGATATCCATCAAACGACCCAAAATTAAGATGGTACCATTATTAGGTAGATTACAATGTCATCTAAATTACAAATATATCACGGTTCCAACTTAATTGAGTCTTTTCTTTTTGTAAATATCATAAGCTGTTAAAATATTAATGACAAATGAAACTTTTACTGTGTTCAATTCTAACCTAGCAAGCTCCCAATTAAACTCGTTTAACGCCTGTCTTGTGAAGATAGCCTACTTGAAAGCAAAACGATCGGATCCCTAATTTGTGTCAGTACCCGTAAAGAGCAACAAATGAGTAAGGGAAGTTCCTCCAATGAAGAGCGAGCTGTCACAGCGGCCGCAGATAATGAAGCAGCGCAATGTCGCGGCTCGAGGTGCCGCTACAATGATCGTCGAGTCGAGAGCCCTACAGCGGCAGTGGCTTTACGGCGTGGATTTGACACGAGTCACAAGCGATCACGTCGAGATGGTTTAATAACTTTTACCGATATGATATGATTGAACGAGTGAGGGACGCGAGCCAAGTTTTCCTAGTCTACTGGAACGATCCAGTGTTTGTATGAAGAATTAATGATACAAAAATACTTTTTAAGATCGAACATGGGCTTAATCGGTCAAGGGGTTGCAGAGATATAGAGGCTTATGATATGTTGAAAACACAGACTGCACAGTGTACACACATCAACCACACACTAATCCGTAAGCATTACGAGTTAATTCTACAACTGTCATCTCATAGAGTACAGAGTACCTACTGTCAAAATTCCTATAACAACATATATAAAACATATTTTAAAGGACAGTTTGAAATAACCGGATCTAAGTGACAATATACCGGTGAAATACAGTGTTTTACAATGCAATAGGTTTTGCGTGAGGAAAAAAAAAAACTTTTTTTTAAAACTCCCTAATACATTTAGGTCACGAACCACATTCAACCTTACAATAAGGGACTTGATGTTTGAAGTTAAAGTAGCAAGTAATAAATAAAAGGCAAGTAGAACTAGGAGGCTATCGGAGCATCTAAAAACAGGGTCAAGTCAAGACGGTCGCCTATCTACAGCAGTGTCGCTAAGCTTAATTTTTCAAAAATATGTGGCTGAATTTTAAACTAAATTAGTAGAATTAAGTATTCATATGCATCGTAAAACATTGTGTATAAAAATTTGTGCCTCAAATGGACCAACAATTTAAAAACTGAAATGCGCGCCGCAAGGAATAACGCAGTAACTCTAAAAAGTTAACACATATAGTTACTAGGTACTTATTTTCCAGAAGGGCGGCACTAAAGTTAACTTTCTGCTCGTAACTTAAGCCAAGCCCCAACTGTTGCGCCCGCCAGGTGAGAACGACTTCCCATTTGTAAGGAAAAACAAATCGCCACGCTCATTACGACATTTGGAAAAGTTCGCCGCGATTTCACAGTTCGTTCAATTTTGATGGTGTTATTACTTCTTCCATAAGTACGTAGAGTAGGAAAGTATTGGAAACTGAATGTGATGGTGGTTTTACCAGTTCGATTGCAGTATTTTTACGCGCCATAGTCCACTCATTTTCAAACAAAGCTAAGTAACAGAATCAAGAATTGGTAATATAACTAGTTTTATTATAGCATAAGTACATAATTGTGAATCGAACTGCGCTTACTTATTAGTCTAGACCCCGCTATCGGAGGTGCAAATTGGTAGCTGTCAAGTTCTTAGGGATGGGAAAAATATTTATGATATCGATATCGATACTCTTACTTATTCTGTACGTTTAGTTTTATAATGTATACCATTTTTTAGACTACAATTTAACATGTTTTTTTTGGGATCCATGATAATCATTGTCATCAGAAATATAAACCATTATCAGTACAACAAAGATACTATGGTATACTATTTTACTTTTCTAATGTTTCGAGTTGCAGGGCAGTGCATGAACGCTCTTGAGTGTCTTGAGATAAACCTCTTCGATAGAGGGTTTATAGAGATACTGGGTTTATTGTTGAATATATTATATATCGTGGCTGCACTAGATTACTGCAGAAAATCTAAAAAAAACTGATTGTTCATTAAAAATACGATAGCTCTTTTGGTAGAAATGAAATAAAATGAAATAATTTTTTTATTTCGTGTATTCATGGACACATGTTGTTAGTAGAATTTACAAAACTAGGGGGTTAGTAGTTACAGCTAAACTTACATTTAAAACAAAACAACACTGACAGGGGAGTGTAGTCCCTCGCAGTGTGACATGTCCCTACAGTCAACCATGTCCGCTATCATGCGCAGAATGCTGTTGGGACTGCGGCGCACCCTGCGCACCAGGGATGCTGCTCGCGCACGCATGCTCGTATAAAACAGTCCACGCGCGCCGCCGCGAACATCCCTGATGCGCTACAGAAACGACGCAGTCCCATCAACACCCGGAACGCATTATTATACTGGACCCTAAGGGCCCCATATGCCCGTTGCGTATACTGCTCCCACAGATTGCAGGTATATAGGGAGGTGCAAAACGCCCTAAACAGTGTTTCTTTCACCTCTTTAGAGTACCTTGCAAATCTGCGGGCGATCATATTCGCCCGGACCGACAGGGCCCTTCGTTCCCTTTCCATGTCCAGGTCGTCTTTGAGGTCGGTCGCGATCACATGGCCTAAGTACTTGAAATGGTCCACTCTATCCATAGGGGTAGCAATGAGGCAAATGGCAGGAACTTCCACTGTTTTCTTGCGATCGCACTCAAATACCATGAACTGGCTCTTAGCAACATTATATTTAAGGCCATGATTTGTTGCATACGTTTCACAAATTTTCAGCAGCTTACGCAGCCCACACACCGACGCGCTCAGCAGCACCATGTCGTCCGCGTAACTTATGTTGTTAACACAAACTCCACCTACATGACAACAGACATGGGTTCTGCTGAGCGCCTCGATTAGTCCGTTAACATATAGGTTAAAGAGCGTAGGTGAGGTCAGCCCTCCCTGTCTCACCCCACACTCCAACCTGTACTCATCAGACTGCGCGTTAGCCCATCTAACACTGTTGACCTGGTTTCCATACCAGTACTTAAATATGCGAATGGTTTCCTGCGGTAAACTGGTATTTTCCAGCTTCTTCCATAGTAGGTCATAGGAAACCAGGTCAAAAGCCTTAGATAGATCAAGGAAATAGGCTACCACCGGGGTTTTACTTTTGGTATAATACCTGACAGTGTGCTTAAGACACAGGATCGCATACTCTGTAGATAACTGTGGTCGGAAACCTAGTTGGTTATCATGCAGTTTTACATGACTCTTTAACCGTGAATTAAGCACACTATCAAGTATTTTTGCCATGATTGTTGCTAACGAGATAGGTCTGTAGTTATTCCTATCTGCCAGGTCCCCCGTCCTGATTTTGACGATAGGTACAACGTGTACGGGCGAGCACGTAAGGGACTCACCGTTACACAACGTTACGATCGTTCGCATTAGGAAATAAAAGAGAGATTCATTAATTATTTATTTTTAATAAATTTATGAATGATTCGTACCATGAAAATAACGATAAGTTGTTAGTAATGATGAAAGATTGAAGATTTTTATTTATAAAAATGAAATTATTGAACATACAGTTTTGTAATTATAATGCCCTGATGTTTTATAAAATAAACACGTTTAATTAAAGTCTTGGACTCTCATTATGGTAAAGCAAAATTATCGATATATAGCTATAACTATCGATATATAGCTAGTATTTCAAAATAATTTTTACCCATCCCTAGAACTTGACAGCTACCATTTTGCACCTCCGATAGCGGGGTCTACTTATTACGACCAATCTATCTATCTATCTATATTATTATTACGCGAGCCCGATTTTTGTACATGCCATCAGATCTACAGTTATGGTCCGATTTTGATAAATGATATGTCACTGGATTCGTCTCATGCTGCAGATTTGCAATAAGGTCTTCGTTTTTTCATTTTTTATCGGTAAGTTACTAAAATATAAATTTAAAGAAACTACTGTGCGCTGACCACGTGACTTTGGCTGCGTGACATCACGTGGCGTAACTTCTGTTTTGACTCGAGATGACAATGTAAAATAATAAACAAGAATTAAACTCAAACCTGTACTAAGTTCTTCAGCATGAGACATTATAAATGTTGAGTCGGCCACATATGGATACAACACTAAGAAAAGTAAGAAAAATAGAAAGTAAACGGCCTTTTGTAAATATTGTTTATTTACATAAACTGACAGACATATTGATCAAGTTTGGTTTTTTTTTATTGACAAAGACGTCAGTATTACTTGCCATGCTCTTTTTTACTTCAGAAAAGTTTATATACAAACTTATTTTCCCATATTCGAGATGTTGGGAGAAGAATGAGGTTTAATTAAATCCATTAATTGTCGTGGACCCCATAGACGGCTTTTTTAACCTTACTTAGTACAATGCCGCAGGCGCCGATAGGCTCCGCCTAATTTCCAGTATAAAGAAAGATGTAGAAAACGAAACTTGATTACAACATTTTCTTTTGGCGACTTTGTTGACCTGACTTGAATACCATCCAAATTATTTCAGGTTCAGATAATTATATTTTGATTACAGGTTGATTATATAAATTTTCTAATTAAACGAGCAATATTTGTACATATATATATTTGCAATTACGTTCCCGGAAACGGCTCTAACGATTTCGATTAAATTTGGAATACAGGGGTTTAGGGGGGCGAGATATCGATCTAGATAGGTCTCATGTCCGGGAAAATTCGTTTCCTCCATTTTCACCCGAGCAGAGCTCGGTCGCCCAGGGACTAAATTGTAATTTGTCAAAACGATATGACTTAATACTGGAAAACATAAATTAGTAGCTATTAAACTATTTAGCGGTACCTACCTATAAATAGCCTGTGCTGATACTAATAATAAACAGGTGTAATGTCTGTGAAATGTAAGGTTGTATGTTGGGGGTAATCTCAGAAACTATACCCATCCTATTCTAAAAACCCTTTGTTCAGTAGGTAGGTTATATGTATGTATGTATGTAAGCACTTTATTGTACACAAAACAGGTTAAAACATAAACATGATATGTAAGATTAAGTAAAGTAGGAACAAAGGCGAACTTACCCCTATAAGGGATCTCGGGGGGAATATAAGGGATATGTAGAATGGCCCTACAGGATTAAGTATGTGCTATATTTTATACCGTCGCTCCGCCTAGATTTTTTGTATACGCGGCGGAGCCGCGCGGGTAGCTAGTAGTAATTATTACCTGTAACAAGAAAAAACAACGTTAAAAAATGTATAATATGGTCAAACGAGCTTCGAAATATGACTCGCTACATTCGAAAATATTTCCCTTCGAAGATATTTCCCAGTAGGTAAAATACAGTGCAATAATATTTAATATTAACTGTTATTATATCGAAAAATAAAACAAGTAAACGATTTTTAAAGCATTATTTACAAACGACCAACATCTACACAATATTTTACTTTTATTACGTCAGCATAATACGAGTACATTAACAAACCAAGTCTTTCTTCCTGTTTCCTACGCATCCTCATGCCCATGCAACGGCCATCCGCATTTAAATACCTACGCACAATCCGAACGTTTCAGTCTTTTAGTGTACCTCTCAATCACAATAGTAAAACGATACTAAATCGTAATTATTGCATCGACTAAAACAAACAATAATGTGACACAATTGTGGAACTACAATCGACACTTAATAGCCGGTCGATTAGAGTTCAAATTTATGAGACCGTTAAAATTCAGAGAGGCGAAGTATTAGATATGTCGTCGCTGTAGTGACAGGAAGCCAGTCCGGAGTGATTTCACACTCGGTCGAGTTTCAATTTGCCGCGGCCGCTGCGCCTGTTTATCGAGGGCCATGGACTCCTCCCTGTAGTCGACTTACGCTCGAACAGAATTAAAAAATGATCGTGGACTACATTTGTTTTTGTGTTGAATTAAGTACGTTGAAGTATCATCGGCTACATGATTATGCCGTTATACGTCAAAGGAAAAATATATACAACTGCAGTGAGATCAGGGATGATTTACGGAGCAGAATGCTGGCCTTTGAAGAAACAGCAAGCCGAGAAACTACAGGTTGCTGTGGTGGTCAGGTTCATAGTTCATTTATTCAATAACAATACATTAATTGTGTTCGAATTTGTCACAAAAATAAAGAATTAATCAATTACATTGAATTAATTACAATAATAATTAGGTACTTTTAGTACATAGTTTCTATTTTATTTTATTTTTATTCTACTTAATTTAGTCATATTTCTATTTATAATAACACCCCTTAAGGAGAAAGTCACGGAGACGTAAATTGAAATGTCTGTGATACATTTAAGATTCATGGGTAATCTATTGAAAAACAGAATAAAATAAATATTTTTATAGATAATGGTGAGGAACCCTTCGTGCGCGAGTCCGACTCGCACTTGGCCGGTTTTTAATACAACTCAGGAACCAAAACCCACTTGAATAATCTTTTAGAGGGAATATATATTTATTACTCGTTTCTGTAATCTGAAACGAGTGACTGACGTTATTACTTGTGAAAAGTGTTAGAAAATTAAAGGGGATGTTCTTTTAGAGGGAATATATATTTTTTACTCGTTTCTGTAATCTGAAACGAGTGAAGGACGTTATTACTTGTGAAAAGTGTTAGAAAATTAAAGGGGATGTTTTAATAGATGCGATACTCTACTGACGAAATATATGACTTTTATAATCTTTCCTTTTTTATTTTATTTTCGTGGGGTAATGCTTTAACGCGTCTCGCCTGGCTGGGGAACCAGGACGGGTATGACGGACTCCCGGGAACGGCCCGGACCACCGTCTAAAACCCCACGGCCCACGGTATCTATATACGCGCTGCCCTTTAGCGGAGTCACGGGAACGCTTGTACAGTCAACGCCAAAAATATGTTTACACTTTTGCACCTTATTCCATTGTAATAAGGTGAAAACTGTGAACATTTTTTTGGCGTCGACTGTGCACAAAACATTTATTTATTTGTCAAAAGAAATGTGTGCGAGCCTTAAGTGGAGTAGGACGTTTAGAATCATGTAAGCCACTCTTTAGGAAATTTAACCTTTTAACCCTCACCGGTTTGTATATCTGAGAAGATGGAATATTTGTATGGTCCACGATTGTAAAAACTTACCCTAAACTAAGAATAAGAGATCCTGCAAAATTAATAGCTCCACAATGTAAAAGTGCGCTCCAGAGAAATAATTGTCATGCAATGTCTATAAAGACATATAATCACTTACGAGTACCATTAGTAATACGACAATTGCCGACATTAACCAAATTTAGTAAAGAATTATTTATATGGTTGAAAAAAAAATGTTTTTATACAATGAATGATTTTTTTGGATGTAATTAATATAATTGAATGAAATAATAATTTGACGTGTTGACATTAATTGATATCTAATGATATGTAATTTGTATGTTGGATAATTTAACATCATGACATCTCATGTGAGCTTTATATAATCGCACTTAACGCAAATAAATAAGATTTCATTTTATTTCATTTCACTTCCGCGACTCCGCCAGCAACCTGTGTAATAACCTAATCCAACGTCAAAATCTGTTATCTTTTTTTGTACTCAATATACTCTAACCGACGACAAAAATCGCGCTCTTGGGAGTTAACGAAGGTGCATTCTTTTCCCGTACTCCACTTTTACAAGTGTTTTTCTTTCTACTAGTTCTTGCATCAAAAACTGTAATCAATAACCATAAACCACATTCCCTGTTCTTTAATATATGGATTCTAATAATTTGACCCTTGCGACCGATCTAAAAAAATACAAATACTGTAATTATACTAATTTCAATAAAAACGATGTGTATTTTAGAAGAAAAAGTCGTCTCTTCTTGATTGACTTTTGTTGAACTCTTGATGGTTTAACCAACAAGAGTTCAACAAAAGTCACTTAAAATATCTCAAAATAAACACTGCACTCAAAATGGGCAGAATACAATTTACCAAGCAGTAAATATTAAATTGGGAAACAAGACCGACGCGACCAAGCGCCGCCTTGTAATCACGACCGCATACAGCCGCGGTTAAGAACGGTGAATCATCACCGCTCAGTTAAATTTACAAGCAAGGATGCCTTATCTTACTAACCGTTTAACAATAGAACATTTTTCATCAGCTATGTTACTAGATACACGTTGATATCGCGCGTAATCCAGGCCAGTGTACCGAATAGAAACGAAATTCGTAGAAGTATTGTTTCAATTAAGTATTTCAATAAAAAATATCAATAAACAAATCAAACGCCAGAGCGCGGACCGCGTCAGACATTCAAATACTTCTCGAGCAAATGCCGAGAGGATTATCACGATGATAAACAAGATACACAGCCGGGACAAGGGAGCCAATCACCATACATCACCGGCTAACGTCCAAATAAAAACAGGTGAAACAAAAAGGTAACAGCTTTGAACAGTGCCAACGGAAAACAAATTGTAACAAGGGAGAGATCATATCGCGCTAGGCGTCTTCGAAGAGGTGAAAACTAATTAAGATCGGACGCTTTTCTATGGCGATAACTTGCCATGGAGCGACGGACGTGTTTGTGTATTGGCAATCAAAACAATTAACTTTTTGCTTCGTTCACAATCTAACTAGACAAACGGCTATAACTCATATTTTTACGAGGTCGCTCACCTTCTCATGGGATTTTTGGCGTTCCATGCTCGATTAATTCTTGTGTTGTTATAAAACCTAAGCAATATTTTACGTTCCCATTGATACTTAAGAACTTTAATACAAAAAGCATCAAACGAATGACAGGCGACGTGGCAATCTACATCTAAGAAATATTAAATTGTACAGCTATTGAATTCGATACGTGTTATTTTCATAAAGGGACTTTCCGAGTTACAAATCCAATAGCAATTTAAAGCACCCCAAAAAAACAAAACAAAGAGTTTCTGCCTGCGAAATAACTGGTGAAAAAATAGCATAAAACTTTCTAACGAAATAAAAATAAGAGCGCTAACTAAACGCCGCGTGGCGATCGAAGCGTGAAATAAATAAAATGGAAGCGCCTCGCAAACGAAAAAAAGGGAGTATAAAATTGTGGCGTTAATTTTCCAGCGAGATTTCCCAGCAGTCTCGGGGCAGCGGAGACGGCGCCGCGTGCGCCGGACATGTGAATTAAAACGTTAACAATGCCGCGAGCCGCGCCTTAATGAAGCCGTGGCCCGGAGACGAAGGCTAGACGGCGAACCGGGCCGGCAACCAACACGAACATGACTACTTACTTTAATATAGCTTAGTCACACTTCCGATTTTGAGCTAAATATAAAGAACAAAAAAGGCAGAGGAATTATTCGTCTGTTGGTGCTTGCGTCATTGTAAAAGATCAACTTACAGTTAAACTTTATGTCTTACTCGACCAAGTTTCAGTGCCACATGTTCATTACAAAATAGATTGCCTCTCAATTGGTGAATACTTAAAATGTATGTAGAAACTACATTCCGGATCCGCTCGTGCTGAAAGCCTATTTCACAGTATAACGTTGATATGGGAGTTTAAATCCACGTGAGACAATAAAAATAAAAATTGTACACGTTTTGTCTACTGCGAGCTTATTGTCATATTCGGTGTCCCTCATCGCAGCCCAACCTTTTTTGCCGTTTTGAAATAAAGGCGAGTGTGAAATATATAAATACTGCAATTAACATCAGTTAAACAAGACATATATAATTAAATAGATTCAGTATCATTTAACAACAGCTTCTAACAAAAAGACATTTGCAACAAAAAAGCGTCTATACATGTGGCAATGACAAGGCGTTTATCAAACAAAGTTCGAGGCGTTTATCGGTGGGAACTGTCACTTGGTGCAACAATTTGTCCCTTGAATATTCAGCATTATGGCCGGATAATTACCTTAGTAAATAACGAGCATAGCCCCCATACCATAAAAGAGCAAAATTTCCGCTGCGAGAAGGAAAAAGCGTTATTGAAAAAGAGGCGAGCTGATATATAAATAAAATACGGGTTTACCTATCGACGGCTTGTTATCGCATGCCTCGATCGGGGCCATTACTGCAAAGTATCGGGTATTCGAGAGGCCGTGGGCACAGTTTGCTTTGCAACGCGCCGGTGCGCCGCTAGCTTGTTATAATAATGTGAACTTCGGGAATTGCGACGTCTTTGGAGAGTCGTTTGCTTGAATCAATGTTTAAATACTTGACATTTTTGTGTACTTCGATAAGAATGAGGTCGGATTTAGCAATCAAACTTTATGACCCATTTAAGTGCATCTAATGGTTTTAAATCCCTAAAGTGAAGCGGTCGCCATTCAGATAAAGCTCCAAAATAAGATTGAGACTTTAAAACTAAATAAGATAAGAAACTCTTAGGGACCTCTGGTACATCTAACAATAAATATTTAATGCGGGAAACAAACAAAGGATATTTTCTAACTCCTACGATAAAGGAAATTATAACAGGCTGTTTCAATAACTCAATCCTTATTGACATGTTGATAATACATTCCTGCAGTTAATTTAAGAGTAAAACTTTAAAGCCTGTATAAAAACCATTGGAAACTGCTGTAACTAGTTAAAATTCCGTACCTTAAACAATCGTCACTGTTTAACACCTCCCTACCTCACTACTGCACGTCATTCCTTGTCCGCTGGCACAAAGAATTTCTTTTACATACATAATAATTGCGAGTTGTCTCGAGGCGTCACGATCCTGATGCATAATGACAAACTGCACAGTGACGTGAAAATTGCTCTACGCGCTGCTAAAGTGTACTTATACCGAGCAGCCGGCACATGGCCGAGTCAGTATTTTGATGAACAGACTAGACTTCTCGATGTTTTCCGGGTTCTGAAATAGGACCCTTTTGTATTGTTTTTTTTTTCATTCAGTCGCTTTGTGTAAAGTAAGTCATATATTGCACCGAAATAAAATAAAATGCAAATTATTTAAATGATCAAATATTGACGATTAGAACAGCATAACTCAACTCACCAATACAATGCCCTAGATATTCAAATATGGTCGGATGTTTCAAATAACCTATTTACTAAAAATGTTTACATACATAATCGTACAGATCGTATTTTTTTTACTGCGGTTGTTATTCGTAATATTACGGTCGAAGTCTGCTAAATTTGCATACGTTACTACATTAATCCGATTTTTTGTATATTTCCTATCTGATCAGAATTGGGATAATTGATTACTGACATGTTTAACATTTAAGTGCTAATTTTTCCAACTTATTTAATGATTAAAATATTCATTGGTCATTTCATCTGTATATTAATTGAAATTAATCTAATTTATTTGCTCATTTCCAAGATGATAATTTCACGAAAAACCATTTTTGTGTCATTACTACGACATATGAACGATCACCACAAATACCATGCTTTATATAGGTGCTTATTTCGCACCAATTGTCAATTTCACTCAAGCAATTTTAATCTTTATGCAGAGATCTTAATTCCTCTAATGGCTTGTGCCGTATTGATTTATCCCTTGTCGATATAAAAATATTCGTCTTGGTATAGGGAGTACCCACACGGACCGATTTCAAAGGGTACATAATCAACTACAAGGTCATTCGAATTATGATCGGGTGACATTGAGCACTAAAGAGGCTTGTTGTTGTACTTTGGTAACCACAACCCATTATAGCCAAGATGAGATCTAATAAGAGTGTGAGTAATAATAAAACCTATTTACACACTTACACAGAAACGGACAATTACACTTCAGTGGTCCTGAAAAAGTCGTTTTTCTGAATAGACCTTTAGTTTTGTAGGCAATTTGGCGTCCATTTCTCCCGTATATTTACACGGCCTCACGCAAACGCGCGATTAAGTCGCATTAAAGTTAACGGAAAGTCAAATATAGAATTTCGGATCAAGAAAGTAACGTGCGAAAACCTTAAGTAAATAGGAAATCTTGAGTTCACTTTTTGTACTTAAGAATTTAACTTTGATTCAGACAAAAGCAGAGCTATAAATATATTGAATGACTGAACAAAAAAACATACTGCAATGTTGTGATGAGAAAGTATTAGTAAGAATTGTGTTGTGAAAGAATCAGTAGTTACTACTCGTATTAATGGGTTTATTTCAACTTCAACAATTAAGATGACGTTTTTATAAAACCACATACCTAACTCCGTCAACAACGTAAAAAAGGAACTAAAGAGTCCTGGTTTTAAATACCCATATCATAATACGTAATGACACGTCCTTAACAACCTTATCTGCCAACGGAACGAGTTTAAGACAGGCGAAGTCCACCGCTCATAAGGAGGTGCGATTCCTCTTAGCATTATGAATTAACAAAGTTGAGTACTTGCATTATTATTCAGTATTAAGAGCCTTAGGGATCATCCTAATACAACGCGACTACGCGATTATCACAAGTTCGCGTGAATTTTACTCGCGCAAACGCGCGATCAAGCATATGGGACATGAATAGGTGACCTAATTGCCAATCGCGCGGACAATTAGGACACCTAATCTAATCCAATGTTTGATCGCGCGTTTGCGCGAGTAAAATTCGGCCGAACTTGCGATAATCGCGTAGTCACGTTATTATAGGACGATCCCTTTAAGTTCCTTTTTTTCACGCAACCCTGCCCTTGTTGTCTACATATTTCCGCTCAAATACCATTTTTTCTCAACATATCTGCCTTATTTGTAGTCTTAACATAACTGTATTCTTTAAACACTACTTCAAATACGGTGCTATGATGAAAAATCTAATATAGGTAGTGTTAATAGTGTCATGTTTTGATGAGAAAAAAAGAACGCTCGGGTGAAAGAGAATAAGTAAGTGTTCTTTTGTAGTGGAATTAATAACGAACGGTTCAATTACATTCCGTAACATTTTTAAAAGTGAAATCTTTCACTAACGGTCACAGTTCAGGTGCACGTTTTGCCTCAATACTTTGCGATCTGACCGAGAGAAAGTATTTTTTCCGGATAAAGTTATGGCCAAACTACGGGAATGAAAAGTGACACTATATACACCAAATGGCAAATTTATAAAAGCATTTCAAGACCAATAGTCAGTTAACAGTTTCAACCTGCTGCTTTAAATTAACTAATAATATTGTAACGCTACCCGTGTGGTGACGGGTTAAATTAGCTAGATGTGACAGTTTGAATTTCATGTACCCCTCTTGGGAAAACAAGCGTGCTTTTATGTCTCACTCTATGTATGAACATATAGTTACACGTAATGGGTGGATTTAAAATAAAAGTTTCTATGAAAAAAATCATTTTTGGTACAAGCTTTTATTGCCGACTGTACTTTTTTGCATACCATCATCAACTACTCATTGAGACGACTCTAACGAGCCCAAACTCGATAGGGTTGTGTCCTTTTATTGCGGAGTTCCTATGGCCACCTTCCAGCTCCAGCATCAGATCAGCTCCATGTCATCATAATATTGCATTGTCATGCGATATACATATGCATGCAAAATTTTAGCTCAATCGGAAACCGGGAATTTGGTCAAATTTAACTTGCAAGATTTGATTACAGGCAGACAACGGGACAGGTGAAACTAAATAAAAGCTTGTAAAAAGTTTACATAGTTAAGACCTCAATTTAATCTATGAATTATTTTATACATTGTGTAACGAAAGTTACCCATATAGAATATATATTAAGGCAAAGGGCGAACTATCTGGAAACAAGAGGAGCAAAGCTGCCATGAGCATCTCGTAGGGCGCACGTAATCGTATGCGCGACGCATCGCCCACGCTACCAGATAACTGGCGGCTAATTCGCTATGTGCTAATCATTATTGACCATCATAAGATAATTAATAGTCCGTCATCGTATATAGATTAAGAACTAACATGTGTTTAATGTCTATTGGATCTGTACGAGGAGCATCATTTTAGAAACGCTTATGCGCTTGTAGACTAATATTTTTGGACTCAAAGTACAATATTTTACGAGCAGCAAGGACTTTGTTTGTGTAACTTATTGTTTCACTGAAAAGAATAAGAATAGAATAAGAATAAGAATAATTTATTTACCATAACTTAAAATAACAATTTTCTCAGGTACAGCGACTTCCACACTAGGCACAGCCTGTATCGTGGGAGTCAGAAAAGAGGACTACAAACGCCACTTAAAGATTATAAAGGGAATCCCTCCTCGCTCTCGGATCCTTAAAGCGATCAGGCATAATCCAATTCGCTTACACAAAAACCCTCGTCGACTAATTTCGTGAAAATAAAATTTGCACATAAAAGCTGCAACACAAGAGGTGGAATAAAATTTGAAAGTGTCAAGACAGTTAAATCACAGACACATAACGAGATTGGGCTTTGAGAAAGCACTCAGAATTAAGTTTCAAACGAATCTGCGGGCGTGACAAGGCCGTGTAAATTTAAAAGTGCTTCGGTTTATGTGATAAGACACTGTAATTGGAAGGCAAAATGTTCATTAGCGGACAAATATTTCAAGCATAGCCACATAAACTAAATAAAATTTTGTGATTAACAAGTAATGGCAACTAATGAAGGATTAAAACATTTAACAAACAATTATTTGAAATCAGATTAGGCTTCTCTACAAAAAGTTATTCCGGAAGTCACGTGATACATTCTGAACTTGTACCCCTATACAAGAACGCGAGCAAAGAAGTATCCACTTCAAAACGCCATTATGCATTGAGATAATGAGATTTCTTGAGGGCCAGGGGACGACATGTTTGGGATTTTACAGAAATGCCCTGACTGTAATAAACGATGGCTCCACTATGTGGAATGTATCATCCACTTATTGGAGTCATGTGTTTCAATTAAAGAAAGAGTCGCCTTCAACATGTTGTTTAAAAATGAATCTCTTTTTAATAAAAAACAACATAATCGACGACAGCCCAGCCACAAATTGGAACAATTCATGAAGTTCTCTTGTAATATAGGCCCAAAAGTACACAGCGGCCGGCGGTCGATATGGAATTCCCGGGTGAACATGAACAGATAGGTACAACGTAACAGTTCATGTTCTCATACACACGGTATTCTTACCCTGCTGATCCAATGCAAAAATATATTTTATCGAATATTAGTTATACATCAAATAATCAAAATTGGTTAGTACTACGAGGGTCAAACTGAAAGTTCTTAGAAAATCAAAAACTGAGCAATCAAGCAACTTATTACTTTTATTATATCTTTTCAAAATAGCCTCCCTTCACATCAATACATCGCTGCATTCGATAGAACCACTGAGAAAAGCACTTTGCCCACTCGTCCTTAGGGGTCTCTTCGACGGCCTTTTGAAACGCAGCCACTGCTTTGTCGGCGTCCATAAAACGTTTTCCTCGAAGTTTTTCTTTAATTTTTGGGAATAAATAAAAATCACAAGGTGCAAGGTCGGGGCTATAAGGTGGGTGACCCAGTAATTCCACGTTTGCCGTCGCCAAATAGTCGATCGTTTGCTTGGCGGTGTGCGATGAGGCGTTGTCGTGGTGAAGCAGGATCCTACTGCGAGGCTGTTTTTCTCGAACTTTTTCCAAGACAAGTGGTAAACAATTGTTAGTGTACCACTTCGCAGTAACTGTTTTTTGATCCTCTAAAATAATTGTTGCGTAATGACCAGTCCTTCCGAAGAACGAGGCCACCATCTTTTTTCCCACACTTCGACCTCTCTTCACTTTAGTAGGCAACTCCTCGGAAGGAAACACCCACTCAGCAGACTGTCTTTTAGTTTCAGGATCATAACAGTAAATCCAGCTTTCGTCACCCGTAACTACGTCGAACACAGCATTTGAGTCACCTCCGTTGAATCTTTGACCCATTTCACGGCACCAATCAACACGACGGACTTTTTGGGCTTCTGTCAAATTATGAGGTATCCACCGGGCACAAAGCTTCCTCACCGCTAAATGTTCATGGAGGATTTTGTGGACTTGACTCATACCAATGGCTAAGCTTGTACGAATCTGCTGATAGGTTACTCTTTTGTCAGTCTCTATCATACGCCGCACAACACTGATGTTATCTTCAGTAGTCGCCGTAGAAGGCCGGCCCTCACGCAGATCATCAGTGAGATCAGTGCGGCCACGTTTAAATTCATTAAACCAGTTGTAAATAGTAGCACGAGATGGGGCTTCATCGTGAAAGGCCAATCGAAGTCTATCATAACTTTCTTGTTGACTTAAATTACATCGAAAGTCGTAAAAAATCATTGCTCGAAAATTTTCTCGCGTTAAATTCATGCTCACGTAGTACACACAATTTTCAATTTGCCGCCAAATCGTAAAACAAATGACAATCGAGTGGAATTCGTACACAAAAATATTAAGAAAGAGTTCCATTTTCAAATTTTGAACTTATTTTTTTATTATATTTATTACAAGTGGCCAGTTCTAAAGACTTTCAGTGTCGCCCTCGTATATCGCATGTACGACTTAATTTTTTTTAATATATATAATAAAAATAATAATTAAGCCGTTTATTCCATATTTCGTTTGTTTACATTCTAATGTTATTACGCTATTCTAATATTAGTTAATGGTATATTTGGTTGTTTATTTTAATGTTAGTATGGTTAGTAAATAGTTTTCATGTCATGCTTGAAATATGGATCCCTTTTGGGTAAAGGCCTCCTCCAGCTTTTTCCACTGTTCCCTGTCTATGCCTGCATTCGTCCAGTTTCTTCCTGTTATCTCAATGATATCATCAGCCCACCGTATTTTTTGGTCTACCGGTTTTACTTCTTCCCTGTGGACCTTTCCATTTTGTTGTTTCTTAGGTCCACCTGTTGTCAGTATAACGCGGGATGTGTCCAGCCCACTTCCATTTTAACTGGAGCGCATGTTTTAGCGCGTCACAGATTTTTGTTTTTTGCTGGATGTGTTCGCTTTTTATTTTTTGTATTTTTCTAACTTTTTAAATATTCCCTCTGAACTATTTACATAATGTGTATTAAGTTGCAAAAAAATCAGTTCAGTAGTTAAGATGAAAAAAAATAACTATTTTAATTTTTTTTTTCAATTTTCTCGATAGCTTGTAGCATTATAGGGTTAATATTTGGTGAAATAGCAAAAATAGTTTAAAATAAGCAGTTCTAAGTAGTTATAGGTACTTTGAAATGTACTACAAAATATTTCCTATTTTTCGGCTTTACTTACCCTGGGTTTACTTACCTAAATGAGCGCCAACACTCTCGGCGAAATAGGCGCTAGTATAAAAATATCACATGGATATTCGCGACTCAATAAATACGTACAAAACATTTATTTCACCAGGATAAGGGCGTGACTATGACTATCAAGCGAGCCCAACGTCTTTCCTAGAACCACTGTATAACGCTACATGTGACCGCTTCTGAAAGCTGCAATTTTGCTGTCAATCTTACACAAACACTCGTGATCCTTCCTGCCTTGTAAGTATAAAATACCCTTATTCGACTGATTGCCGCAGATTATACTTTATTATTTGCCATTCATAGATGGTATAATTTATTTAAATATCTTGGCGTATAGTAGAAAGCCGTTAATGTGAAAATTACAGGTTGTGGAAAGAGATTCCCGCCAGTGTCGACGTGATTGAAGTAGGTATAACTTAGTATTAAATGCGACGCTTTTGTAACGTTGATAGAATAATTGGTATTATCAACGTTTTCAACACTAAAATGTCATTCAATAATCGTAAACTGTAAGACTATAAGATTGAAAGCGAATCAATTCACGGCCTGTACGGTAAACACAATGGCAGGAGTATAATCTGCAGCAAGAATTATATCGATACGAGTATATAGCGCGTCAAGTGTTGGAATAGCAATCGAATTGAAACGCGCAAAGCCCGAGGGCGGCAGGTAGATGCGACTTCAGAATGCGCTGCCACCGCACCCGCGATGCACCGCCGATAATTTAATTGGGTACCTGACATTTAATCAATACGCTTGATTAAATTAATTGAACGTTCCCAACCGATGCACTTTTATGGAGCATCGTTACTTTGGCGGTGAGCTTCTTGGCCTTTTTCAGAGTACCGCGCCGATCGAGTCCGATACTGAATATCATGATTGGCGTTCTAGATTCATAACGACAAAGTACGACAAATGTGTGTCACTGCGCAAATATTTTTTTCATTGTTATGCGTCACGCAATACTAAAATCTAATGTGATTGCATACTTATGATAATTATAGTCGAAATTTCTCCTACAACGGTATACTTCTGATTTCGGTGAACAAAAAATTCAATGTAAACAATAAACATGCATTACGGTATCACGGAGAATGGAACGATTAGTGTCACTCGCATTACTGGTAATGATATTTATGTGTTCATACGTAGGTACAACAGATGTTATTTTTATTTGATCGTTGTTGTGTAGTTATGCGCGTAATGGTTTCACTAGCCACAAAGAGGCCGTGAGAATGGTTTGTGATACTGATACAATACGGACAATCATTATGAAGAGCATGTATTAAACGCAAATTATACGAACTCTTTCTAAAGGCAAAAAAGTTTTTTAGCTCAGTTTGACCCTGCTTCAGTGAAGTAATTATTAAAAGTGGTAACTTCCGCTTGCTACAAATGCAGAAAATCCCACTTCCTGGGCAGGAGGAGACGTATTTTTTACTTACCACAGGCGGTAATAAAGAAAGCGTCGGATTCCATATTTATTACCCTGATGGCGTTAACTACCTTCGACCTGAGTTTTTTTGCTCTAGGTGAGTAATGTACTATTAAAATTGTTAAATCGACAGGTAACATTCGACGGATAGAAGAAATAACATAATTCAACGAATAAACTTACTTCGGATTAGATATGATAAAATCACCTAGCTAAAAAGACATAATTCCGACCTCACGGTTAGTAACCCGACATAGCATAACGAAAAGCTCAATTTCCCTGTGGTGCAATATAGAAACTTTATTTTCGGTTGTAAAGTTGTTGCAAAGGTACTAGCGTAATAGAATATGAAGTGTAGTAAACACTCTAATATGTGCCGAACCATAAACGAAACCACATTAAATAAAAAGTAGTACTTGAAACAAGCATACAAGGCGAAATTATATCTTCGTAGTGTAACTTTTTACAGTTTATTTTATCATAAGCAAGAATAGCTAGTCATCAAAAATATTAATACACAGACACTTTACTAAATTATAGTACCTATAACTTACACAATTTGTTACGATGCCCGGTTAGTGTATTAGGTAGTGACACTGCCTATCTGCCATCTATTATATACATATCATCGTCTAGTACCTATAACCAAAGCCTTATTGAGCTTATTATAGGGCTAGTTCTAGTGGTGGGTCGTTGACGGTTTTCGCGTCAACGAAACGAAACGTTAACGTTGAAAACGTCAACTAGTTGATTTCGTCAACTAGTTTTTTGCATTAAGTAACTGAAGAGAAAAGCCGCTGAGGGTAACGAGACGTTGATTTAACTAAGAACCGAAATATCGAGGGCGTTGAGACATTGATTGTTTTTACAACTGAATACCATTAATGAGTTGATGTAGCAGCAACTAATCAACTTTTAGCTTAGCGTTGCATTTCCATTACGTTTAAGTACGTTAACGCCGTCAACTAGTTGAATATGTTCTACGAAACGTTTCGTTCGTTGACGGATGAAAAACGTTTTATCAACTAGTTCGTTGAATTAACGACCACCACTAGCTATTTCGATTTGTGTAAGATTGTCCCCCTAATATTTATTATATATATTATTTATTTATTTCAAATTAACCGATTTTTTTTTAAATGTTGGCTCAGAGCCGGATTCGAACCGACGACCACAGGCATTTTTCCTTTAATTTGGAATTTTATAAATATCGTTAGCAGCGTTATTGCTTAATACAAAATTAATATTATTTATTATTATGGGTCGTGCCTGGTATACTTTGCGAAATTTAACAGCGATAAAACCCCGTCATGACATGGTTGTCGTATCGATGGAGCACATTAACTGGTTAATTAACAGTGTTAACACGTTATGACAAGGCACTGTTAAATTTCTCAGTGTTCCAAAGCCCATCATAAAGTGTTGTAAGTTTATGTTTTAAATAATGAATAGTAAAACTGAGTGAAGTTGGAGTCGATTACAGGGATAGAAAAATTATATACGAACTCTACAGAAACCAGGAAACCGTCATAAAAGTAGGCGAAGAAAAGGGGAAGGCAAAGATCAGGCAAGGTGTAAGACAGGGTTGTCCACTCTCACCTCTTATATTCAATATCTTCATAGAGCGGGCCATACAGATAGCAATAGATTCAGACTTGGGGGGCGTTAAAATAAATGGAAACAAAGCACAATTCATTAGATTTGCAGACGACATCGCAGCAATTGCCGAAGATAGTAATCAGTTACAGCAATTAGTATTAAAACTGGATGAAATTTTCAATCAAACCGGACTTAAAATTAACTGCAACAAAACCAAAATTCTCACCATCTCTAAACACAACAGTAACCCAATCGTAATCAGAGATACGACAATAGAGCAAGTTCAGAAATTTAAAAATTCAGATTATATTAATGATAAATTAGATTGACATTTCTTTGATTCTTTTAATAATATTTTTTTCTTATAATTATACTCGACATATTTAATTGATATATTACGAGAACAATATTCCTTTGCTATTCCGCTAAAAACATGCTGGTCGATCAGCGGAGATCAAATGCAACTATTTGCGTATAAACATGCAAATAATTACAGCAAACCACCACCAATAATGAAAACACCACGACACGTGTTTCGCCTCTCTACGAGGCATCATCAGGAGATGCTGGCAGGAGATGTTGCTTGCGCCACGTTTTTAGCGGAATAGCAAAGGAATATTGTTCTCGTAATATATCAATTAAATATGTCGAGTATAATTATAAGAAAAAAATATTATTAAAAGAATCAAAGAAATGTCAATCTAATTTATCATTAATATAATCTGAAATGGAATAATAACATTTATGTATCTATAATGTCATTAATTTATTTCTTAATTCTAACATATTTAATGACTTCATGTTATAAGGTAAGTGGTTATAAATTTTGCTGGCTAGACAATACACACTTTTTTGCATCAATGCTGTCTTTGCAGGAACTATGCAAAGATTTAGAGTATTTTTCTTTCTCAAGTTTCTATTAGTAACATCACTGTGCTGTTTGAATAAGGTCGTATTGTTTTTGACAAACATGATTATTTCATAGATGTATAGAGAGGGCATCGTCAAAATTCTTGAGTCCTTGAAATAAGGTACACAACTGTCAATCGGTTTGAGACCATACATGGCTCTAACACACCTTTTTTTGTGCCTTGAAAACGTTTTATCTACTTGTGGAGTTACCCCAAAACATAATGCCATACCGTAGTTTTGACGCTACAAAACCATGATATGCCATTAGTACTGCGTGAGGGCTTGCTTGCTTGGCAAGTTTATGTAAAGCGTAGGCATATTGGTTAAGCTTTTTGGACATATCATCCGCATGAACCGCATTGAAAAAGTTATAATTAATGTATTCTTAATAGATGAAAAAAAAATGCTATACCTACTATAAAAACGAGCAATATCTGCATATAAAAAATATATATTTGTAATCACGTACTCGAAAACAGCTCTAACGATTTCGATGAAAATATTCCAATGCGGGAGAGAAAAATCGATCTAGCTAGATGAGACCTATATCTGGGAAAATTAGTTTTCTCCGTATTTTCTCTGTTTTCGACGACCGCTTTAGCCTAGTTGGTAGTGACCCTGCCTACGAAGCAAGAGGTCCTGGGTTCGAATCCCGGTAAGGGCATTTATTTGTGTGATGAGCTCGAATATTTGTTCCTGAGTCATGGATGTTTTTCTATGTATTTAAGTATTTATTTCTCTATATAAGTATCCATATCGTCGTCTAGTACCCATAGTACAAGCTTTGCATAGTTTGGGACTAGGTTGATTTAGGTAAGATTGTCCGCAAATATTATTATTATTAATATTATTATTTTTCGCCCGAGCAGACCTCAGTCGCCCAGGCACTTATTATCATATAACATACATATCTACTCGTAAGTATATATTATACTCTGTACAATATTTGCAGTTGTAATAGTAATGGCGGACATATAGTCAAAGACCGGAGGCACTAACTGATTTATGTCTGTTACGAGCCCTATTATTTTGCAATCAGCGGATCTTAACACCGCACTAACGGGTCCCGATTACACAATGAGTAATCGAAGTAGAATTTAGTACAGTGATATTAAACTAGTATAAATTAAAAGCACGCCTCGGGTATCCTTTGCTATTCGTCATCCGTCATATTATCATAGAGCACTCACTCTTAAATCGGCTTAATAATATAATATTTTGTGGTTAACTATTAAAATATTTGCATTTGTTAGATCGCTGTAATTGTTAAATATTATAGTTATCTAATTCACTAATTGCGAGAAATCATTTAAGTGGATAGCATAAAATAGGACTACACGCTACAATTTAAACATAATATAATAAATATAAAGCTGTTAACAGCTTAGTATAGGTCACTCAAAACACGAGAAATACCCTCATAAATAAATAAATAAATAAATATTACGGGACAATCTTACACAAATCAACCTAGGCCCACGGTAAGCTCAGTAAGGCTTGTGTTGTGGGTACTAGGCGATGATATATATAATATATACATACATATAGATACTTATATACATATATAACATCCATAACTCAGGAACAAATATTCGTGATAAATACACAAATAAATGCCCTAACCGGGATTCGAACCCGGGACCTCCAGCTTCTTAGGCAGAGTCACTACCCACTGGGCTACGGAGGCCGTTAAATTACTACCTTAAGTTAACTTCGGATTACGGGAGTCAGTAAAACAATACAGAACTTCTATGCGCTCCTGAACAGAATACCACATATAAGTATGTCGCATTATTTATTATTATTATTATATTTATTTATTTCAGACTTTTAGTCCATAGGGTTAGGTAATACAATAACTTATATATCTATTGTTAGTACTACAATTAATGAGACACAACAAAACATTACACAACATTTACATTAAAACTTTCGCGGCTGTACGGCCACAGGTTGAAAAGAGTCCTTGAAACTTGCGAAAGTCATAGAAAATTGAAACACCAAGGAACAAAGCAAACGACAACATTTAGCTTCTTTAAGATACTTTATTTTTACGAAAGCTAATTCGATGGTAATAAATAATGCCAGAATCGAAACAAAGTACGGATTCAGTGATAAAAAGTGATACAAAGGCGAAGCATGCGATACCTTTTCGTAGAATACGAGGAAAGAATTCAATTTTAAAAATGGGTTGCGAAAAACACAACAAAATAAAATAGGACAAAAGACAAAGACAACCGACTGGTTAGTCGCTTGATCATGTAAACATTTCGGAAGCCCGGTTTGGCACTTTCGTTTGCTGTTGCAACAGCATCAGAAGAAAACCAATGCTGCTAATTAAAATACGGTAATTCCAACCCCTTTATGGCATGAATTGCCTAAAGTGATATAATACCTATTAACTAGAGCGTGGAATTTAAGTCAACATCAACAAACAATTCCGTGGCCAATAATAGAAACGAATGGCGAACTTCAGAACTCCATTAAAGCGGCGTCCAAAGTTCCTATTCGGGAGCGAGCAGGCGCGCCAAACGCAGAATATTCCTATTTATTCATCTTTACTACATGCCGTGCCTCACGATTGCTATTCGATAAAACTTTGCTAAGCAAAAATAAGCAACACAAACAAGTGTACCTGTCACTCGGCCCTTGTTCTTGTTTCTAAAATTTGTATAAAATATTCCAAAGCGGTCGCGACGCGCCGACTACTATTCTGCAGCGAAAATAAAAATAAACTTAAAACAAAAACTAAGGGGATGTCACATATTTACATTTTAAATTAACATTGGCAGATACACAGACTTCTCTATTACCAAGAGTTATGCGGCATTTAAAAAAATACATATTTGGGATTTCTATGTCAAATGAAATTTAATTACTTTACTTGAAATTATCCTTTGATCTAGTTATCTTATCAGCGCGTATTTGGTAGGAAAATAACATTAGCTCCCGATTACCGAGAACGAGTTTGATAAATACCGCCGTAACCCAGATTCCTTACGTTTTGAGACACATCCAGATTCCTCGAAATCGGTTCAACAATACGTGTCAGTCATTCCATTAATGTCTCGATTTCCTAAAACGCCGCATCTTGGCTCCTTTGACGAAATTTTTGACGCTTCAGCGTCCGAGTTGGTTTCTCACGTGGATTTGTTTGTTTTATAATTCAACCGTGGGAAGGACCGTTGATAGATTTGGACGTAATAAAAAATAGACTAGAAAATTTAACCAGTGAAGTATATAATTAAGTTTCTTGTGATTAGTTAAGACTCATTGAGTGTGACTGAATGTGCGAAATAAAAAGTGGTTTGTCTATCGGCTCGCGGCGCGGTGGCGACGCGAGCGGCGTTGGTGTCCGGCGTCACAATAGCACAATTAAAATGCCAACAAGTCCGGTTGCCAGCCCAATCCAATTACAGTGGACGACGATTCCAACGAGTAATTGGGGCTGAAGCTAACCCGTACTGAACGTAGGTACATGACGCAGAATTAAGTATAGGTCGAAGCTTCGCTGTTACGCGCGGTATGCAGCTAGGTTTCTAGAGTACTTATTAAGATGTATCACAGTGTGACATATCGAATCATAATATACATTTGAGTGTAATGCATAGGACACAGTTACTGAATTATAAAAACACGTGAAAAAGTCGTGTAATTAAAAATTACCTACCTGCACTTTATGCTAGGTAGTTAGTCTTCTAAATACGATACACAACACACGATCATAAGAAGCATCCCAAATCCGAACAAGTAGAAAAGAAAACAATGTTTAACTGAAAACAAACTGCTAGCAGCGTACTGAGTGAAAGAAATACGTAAAAAGTTTTTTGAAAACAGATCGAACTAAAATATTTGACAATACCAACCGTCTCAACCAGACAAAAGGTGAATAAATCCTCTCGTAAGAGATTTTTGCCACTAAGTAAGTATATACACATTAAAATTAGTTCCATGCAAGTGTATATATGTATTAATATCCAACCTATCATTTCGATTTAAGCTTTTGGACACATATACAGACGTACCAGTCATGAATATCATTAATATTACTGAAGTTCAAGCCAATGACTAAATTATGTAATAATAAGGCGACTGATTTTCCTTTTTGGTGATTAGAAATGCAAATATAATTGCCGTTGATAATTTAATGTAACATCGATGAGATTTCAGTGACGCAACGCTGGCGACAGCTAATTTTACAATAAAGCATGATAAAAACGAGTTTGCGTCCGCCCGCTGCGAACTGGAAGCGGCCTTTGTGCCGCATTTTCCAGGGAGAGAATTCGATTATCGCGGAGAAAAAACTTTCTGCACTACAACCAGACTACAAAGTGAACTAATCTCGAAATCTGAACACTCCGAAAGGTTCAAACTTCTGCTCTGTAAAATAACAAAGAGAGCAGTCATAGAGCCAGCTGATGTTTTCTCTCTTACGACTTTAACAAGCTTTTTACATTAATAGTGCCGCATAACGTTTTGGAAAAAAAATACTTATCATTTCTAAATGTAAGATTTATGTAACAATAAATCGTGTGGTATCTTTTGCTGATGCTTTCGTTATCTTAATATTACTACCAAGAGTCTGCTCTGCAACAATGTAACACTTCACCAAGAGGAGTAAAGCCAGTTTAGCCGAACATTTTATGTTTAATTAATGCTATGTTTCAATTATCATGATCGAAACAATTTACAATTCGTGTTTAGATACTGACAGCTTAGATTTATATAAAATGTGCATACGACCAAAATTACCTTATGTACAGTCGCCATCACATACATAGGTACACTTTAGGTGTTCAAAAATATCGGCACATGCACTCTAATGCCTTGAAAATAGAGGTGTGTTCCGATGTTTGTGACGTGCTTGTTTGCTCCGATGTATGTGATGGCGACTGTACAGTACACCTATAGTGTACCCTATGTATGTGATGGCGACTGTACATAAATACTAGGGACCTTATTCATAAACGTTCAACAAACCTCATCATCATCATCATCATCATATCAGCCGAAAGACGTCCACTGCTGGACATAGGCCTCCCCCAAAGAGTACCACAATGACCGGTCCAACAAACCTATTTTACCTCAAATATCATATAAAAAATAAATACCGGCCAAGTGCGAGTGGGACTCGCGCACGATGGGTTCCGAGCCATTATCTATAAAAACGGCAAAAAAATCACGTTTGTTGTATGAGAGCCCCCTGTAGCCTAGTTTGTAGTGACCCTGCCTATACGAAGCCAGAGGTCCCGGGTTCGAATTCCGGTTAGGGCATTTATTTGTGTGATGAGCACAAATATTTGTTCATGAGTCATGGATGTTTTCTATGTTTAAAAGTATTTATTTATCTATAAGTATGTTTATCGTCGTCTAGTACCCATAGTACAAGCTTTGCTTAGTTTGGGAATGTACGATCCTGTACGATGGTACTGTCAATATGTCAATATGTAGGTCAGTTGTATGTCAGAGAATGCAGGATACGATGGAGGAATAATGTCATAATAAACTAACACACGCTTGGTGTTAATGAATGTCTTTAATGCACTGAGAATATAATAAGTTACTAATCTAGGTTACGCATGTCACCCAATTCAACTGTAAAGGCAATAGTATACTTAATGCGATACGATGTACGATAGCTAGCTTGTACAGGACTAGGTAGATCGATTTGTATAAGATTGTAAAAGTAAAAATATATACACTTAAGATTGGATACTTAAGGTATAATCATATGGCTCAATTCACTTTCTTATGAAGAAATAGAGAATATTCTGGAAATAGTCAAATAAAACACACACACGTCACGTACACACACAAACACTATACAAACACACACACATTATATTCTTTATTTAATATATATTCATAATATACTATCCAATTTGTTTTTAATATTTTCGTTGTAATGTAAAATGTAATATGCGGTCTCCTGCGATACAGGCAAAGCCTAGTGCAGGGACTGGTACCTGTAATACTAATGTAAACGATTTTGCTAAATAAATGTCTTATGTCTTATTAATACAGTCAAAGCGCGAAAGTGGAAGCGCGATATGTATATTTATTTATTCCGTTTTTAGTATTTGTTGTTATAGCGGCAACAGAAATTAATCGTCTGTGAAAATTTCAACGCTCTAACTATCACGGATCATGAGATACAGCCTGGTGACAGGCGGACAGACAGACAGACGGATAGCGGACTCTTAGTAATAGTGTCCCGTTTTACTCTTGGAGTACGGAACCCTAATTACAAATGTCACAAAATAATACAATCACGAGAACTTACTAAGTACATACTAAGTCAGTTAAAAATAAAACATAGGGATCGCCATTCTATCCGTCTTAATTAACAGAAAGGGACGTGCCTCTAGCTAGCCTAACTAGGATAATATAGATTTTCAAAGAGCACAGATTCGTACTTATTTTGAATCGTACATTGTGCTCCAGAGCCAGTATTCGGTATTAGGTGTCTTGACAACGGTTTTGTATAAAATACATTAGAATTGTAATAAGTAAGTCAGGCTTTACCAACGATATATGGATTTGTAAGATCACGAATTTTAGCTACAAATATTCTCTACTCACACAAATGTAACTCGAGACACCAATATGCAGGACACCAGACGACGGAGAGCTGCTCGGTAAGCGCCGAATAAACGGCATATAAATCTGACACACTGAATACAGAGAATACGATGAGATAAAAATGGAGATTTGAAATATATACGAGACATGCGTGGCATGGGAGGCGTCGCTTTAAATGTATCTGCGCATTGTTGAATTCGCGCGGGCAGTGCGTAACATAAATACTGGTCACAGTGGGCACGCTCCCGAATGCAATGGATGGTAAATAAATCCGTGAGCATCTTTCCGGGCGAGCGGCGCGGCAGGCCCCCGGCGGGCGCCGCGCACTAAATCGCACCGAAAAAGAACGAGCCGATATGGCAGCCGTATCGAACGGTGCTAAGTTACGATCGTCGCCGACACGGGACGCTAAGTGGCCTATCGTGTTTTCAAATTTTAAAAACCGAGACACTCGATTTAGAGAAAAATATAGATTTTACAAACGAAACCTTTTCCCATTAATCAGGATTAAAGAGGTCACAAGGGTTTTCGTATAATACCGTGACGTCGAGACGTTCGGACGGCGCTTATCAGGCGGGCTCCAGCCGTCCCTGCCATGTTTTGTTATTGCTGAAGAAATAATGTAATACACATTTATTTTCACTCCACATTATTTAACCGTTGTTAACTTTAAATATAAGTTATTTGACAATAGTACATTACTTACCTAGGGCAGTTAAACAAAGAATGTCTCAGATCGCAGGTATTTGACGCCCGAGCCGAGGCAAGGGCGATAAATATGCGCTCTGAGGCTTTCTTTATTACCGCCCGTGGTGAGTACAAAATTTTACGTCTCTATCTGGCCAGGAAGTGGGGTTTTCCGCACGCATAGCGTGCGGTAATTCCTACTTTATGGTCAGGTATGACGTAAAATACTTTTTCAAACCACATGCTCGACAATGCCGAATTATAGGTCATGTAAACCCTACCGAAAGCAAGACATTAAATCCCTTGGTATTAGCCGGGTTATAATGTTGTACTGAATTTCATTATAACCCGCTGGTTAATAATATGATTTCACTTTTCATAATTCTTATTACTATATGCATAAAGTTTAATTTTGCTAAACACAATTTGTCCTAGGCCATGGCCTACTTGATTTGACAAAATAAATGAAGTTTGCCTCCGTGTGCACCCCGGTCCGGAGGAGCGCGGTGGTCGAAATTCGAATTTCGAATCTAGGACCACGGCTTGTGCTTTCGAATTTGGAACGCCGCGCGCCTTCATTTGTTCACGCGTGACGAACAAATCGAGTTCTTGTAGGTGCCTATAGAAGATTTAATTTCAAAAATAATATTGAAAATGTCGAGTGATGAAAGTGTTTTGACTCCTGAGTTTATCAAATTAGATGCCATAGGCATTGTCAACAATCTGCTGCCAGAGAAGTCAAAGGAAAAATACCTAAAAGCCTACAACGATTTTGACAAATAAAAACATTACCTTATCTTTCCATAATTGGACTAACGTGTTTAATGTTACTATGTACTTTTAATTTGCTAAATAAACATTATTTATCTACTGAGCCTGTTTTTTTGTCTCGCATAAGGTGTGAAAAGTAGAGTATACACCTCGGGGATAAGACTGTTTTAGTCTTGGGCGGTTGAACCCCTCACTGCACTCAGGACTCAGTCTTAATTCCCTCGCTTCGCTCAGGAATTAACTTATAACTCCCTCGCTACGCTCAGGAGTTAAATTATGAGTCCTTCGTTACGTTCGGGATTCAATTCGCTCCCGTGACATAAAACAGTGCTTTATCCCCTTGGTGTATAATCTACTATTTCATATCTCATGCTCTGAAAGTGGGTCGTTGTTGTTCTAGAAAGTGTGCTGAAAGTGATACGTTTCTGCTCTAGAGCAGAAAAGTAGTGTATTCCAATTGGTCCTCGCCTTAGCTATAAGCAGTATGCGGGAACTTATTCTAATAAATATCAATACTTACCCCGCCACTGACGAAGGTAGGTAAATAATTAAATTCTTACTAGTTCATGGAATTTATTTTATTAAATATAAAATAAGTTTATGTTGTAAATTCATTACTTTTATTTTTGCTAAAATATTCACTAGGCTCTATGAGGTGGTCACAAATATAATACACCCACAAACCTTTTTTTTATCTTAAAGTTGTGCATGTGAGCTAAGGCAGAAACGCATACAGCCAACCTTCAACTAAATACTACTATTAAATACAAATAGTATGAAAATAAGAGCGAGAAAGAGATATCTCTTTCTCGCTGCGGCGCACGAAGGTCGCGGTGCGGTGGAGTAGTCTGTTACGGCTTTAATCGAAGGTGACGTTTTTAGAAAAAGAAAAAATATGCTATTTAAGACACCGATTAATTCACCGAAAACGCGCGTAAAAAAAGTTTACGTGCATTATGCACGGTGCATTATGGTCCTTGAAAAAAGTTAAAGGGCGGGGAAGCCAAACTAGTGCGAACTTTTGTATTGTAAGACGAATTTAATTTATATACATTTTCACGATTAAAATGAGTTCATCCAGTGATTTTGAAACCGACTTAACGCCTGATTTGATCAGAACAGAAGCCCAATCTATCGTGGAAGGCCTTTTACCGCAAATTTCAAAAGAAGAAGAAGAGAATATACCGATTTTATAAAATGGCGGTCCGCAAAGAGAGTTAAATCTTTCTCGGAAATTGTGATGCTAACTGACTTCAGTGATTTATCGAAGAAATTAAAACTATCAACGCTGTGGAGTATATATTCAATAATGCTTAAAACCACTAACATGACGTGAATTTAAAGAAATACCTACAGTAAGTTGACATAGTTTCTAAAAAGGCAGTTGGATGGCTTTAAAAGCAGAAAGTCCAAGATTTTTACTGCAAATGAGATAAAAACCTTCTTAAATTAAGCTCCTGATGGTGTTTATTTGGCAACAAAGGTAATAACATAATCATATTATATTGTAAATGTTACTAAATTTCGATAGAAATCGTAAAAAAATTGTTTTTGACAAATACCTACGTAATTTATAAATTATAAATAAGTACTAAAACTGTTTTGTTTTCAGGTGGCGCAAATTTTTGGTATATAATGTGAATACTTCAGGCAAAAATACTACATTTACATTCGCAAATTGCTCTACTTTTCCATTGATTTCAAGTAATTGTACCTATACTTTGGATAAACATATTGTAAAATTTTCCTTCTGTGGTTTTTTTTTACTTTCCTCGTATTCGATATGAAAAGTAGAGTGTTTAACTCGGGTGAAAGACCAATTTCTGACTCGAACTATTGGCGCTCTCACTTCGTTCGAGCGCCAAAATATCTCATCAGGATTGGGTCCCTTTCAGACCTTGGTTAACAATCTACTATAGTTCGCAATATTTGGAATTAGGTACCCGTTTCTACACAACCTACATCAAGCTTACCTGGCAGTGCAACTGAACCAGAAGTTCGTTAATCCGACGGCTGGAACATACAAAGGAAACTGCAGCGAGCCTGAAAATTAAGTTGTCTCGCTCTATTGCCTTTGCATTAAACCAGATCTCTGGACCTCGGTTATTATGCGGGATATTGGCAATAGCGATGCAGCACTGTTGCTTCCCTCGATATATCATCATCCTTAAACTCGTATATAGGGTAATTATAGTAACTTTTGAACAGTCTGCTCCATTGGATGATACTTTGTAAAATGAAGACCTAAGCGCTTATTTTCTAAAAGGATCCAGAAGTTTATAAAGGACAATCAAGATAAACAAATATTTGTATAGACTGCACTGATGATGTGCATAAGTAAAAACCATACGAACATCCGTATAACATTAAAAGGGGAAATCATTAACGAAACACAATTAGTGTTGTTTTAACAACCAAATCCTGTTACTTTAATAACGCTAAACAGGGCCAATTCTTATTTTCTTGTCGATTTTAATTTTTTGTTAGAATTGGACAACATTTCGTAGGTTGAAAGAGCTCGTGATTCTGTACAATATTTGCACAATTTACTACAATAGGTAGTTACAATTTTACAAGTGATAAATTGTATGAGATTTTTAGTACAACATTTTGAGCTCATAATCACGATCTCTTCCAACCTACCAAATGTAACAAAAACTAAAAATCTCAAAAAAAATTAAAATTTACTAGAAAACAAAAATCGGCCCTAAAGGGGGAAGAAACATATTTGTTAAAAGGCTAAAACCATTCCTAAAATTCAACATGCGAATCATGTTTAATCCGTCTTTAAATCGAATAGGTACCTATATAAAAACCCAACTTTATAGTTGGTTAGTGCCGCAAACGTGAAGATCATTAAAATTTAAGAGTACTCAGGATTACGTCGCACCCATAAAATTCTAAAACCAATTATCGCCAATAATTCCGCTTAACCCGTTGTATGATCGAGAAGGCGATCTGCAGCAGTAAATTCACAAGTCGCGATGACGGCACAGGCCGCGGGCGCGTCGTGACCCGACTTTGTGCCTCACTTCTTATTATTTACGATTTTTATTATGCCGTAAAAATGCGCGAATTCTTACAGTCGGGACACGCCTTGGTCGCGCGTGTAGCGTACCGTTCCCAACTCGTCCTATTAATTCCAAAATATAGGGCTTAATAAAATTTGTAGTAAAAATTAAATTAATGACGTCCGATGTTATTATAACAATTTATGTTTAAAATTATATCGACTTTACAAAATAAGTTTAGTTTTATTCTTTTATTTTCATCAAGATGTATAATAAAATTGACAAGAAGAGTTTATTTTCTGGTTTTTCGTACTCGTATATCTAATTTTGGTTACATAAAATAATATTCGGATATCTATGCATCTTGCTTTATTCGTCTGAAGCAAATGTCATAAATTTCATTACATAAGTAATATAATGCTTATAGCTATTTTGTAGACAGATTTATTTTTTGCGTTTTTGAATGCTTGAACCAATTGATTGATTAAACTGAGAATCGGACTGATATCAGTGAAACTCCTCATATTATATAACAAGATGCATGCGCAACATTATTTTTTCCTAAGTGGCCAATGACTTCGCACCTAAAAAATATAATGTCATCGTTTCGAATGAAGTCAATAGCTATAAATGTTCATAGCGGTTTGCAATCTTACATAAATTTTTGTAGCTGTTGGTTTTTCGAATAATAAATTAATTAATTAATAAATAGACGTACGGTCGACTACAAAGAGATGTATGTTTTTTAATGTTACAAAATGATGTATGTATACCTTATTACTATGGCAGTAAAATCTATGTGTAAGTGTTTGTGGCTGTATGTATGGATACATGTATTTGTAGTCGATTGTACATACACACACCCGTGTTCTCAGAAGGGGTAGGCTGAAAACATGAAATTTACTTTTCAGTGTCACTTCTAAGTACTATCAATTGCGGGTTTAAAGACGTGGGTTTTTACAATATAACACTTTGACTTTTCGCGGGTCTAACGCTGATCAACCTGAGACCGGCCGGTGCAACGTCAGAAATAAAGGTAAATAAATATCGCGTTAGACCCGTCAAAACTAATATTTTAAAAATATAAATGTTCAATTTAGTTGTGGCTTTATTGTTTGTATTTGCTATTGTAGTTCTTGTGTAATTAAATTATTTCATTTAGTAGTTATTGAAAATCAATACTATTCAAGGATTATTCATCAACTTTCAATATTACTGAAGCTTTGTTCGTCGTAATAAGAAGATCTCAATTGAAGCACAGCTCAGCGCGGGCCGAGTCAGTGAGACGCGTCGCAGACTCGCCACGGATGCACGCGTCGATAGCCGCTTCGTGAGTTGCGCGATACTGCATAAATCTGCACTCTTAACGATATTTAAATAACAATACTTTAACTACCCATTTAAATTCCAATAGCACCTAATAGTTATTTATGTAGTATGTTACACAACGCAAAGCATATATTTTAACTCGGTACTAAATGTATGGACGGACATATGATTCTTTGAACCAACTTTTAAAAACATCCAACATTCGTTATTTTGTATACTGTATATTATGTGTTAAATAAATATTAACGGTTTTCTTTTTAACTTACGCAAATTAGATTAGATAATCAAGAGCGAGGACAGTGAAAATAATTAACTCAGACTTTGTTTTACTAATTTGACTTTCTGAATGAGTAGAACAGTACTACAGTCTTAAATTACGAAGGTTAGTTCGTAATGAATATAGGTGCAAAACGCCAAGTATTTTTGAATGCGCATACTTAAGTTTATTCTGCATTGCATGATTTTTACATGAAACTGACAATTTCTTACAGCTTCTACGAATTTGAACATCCATGTTGAAACAACTCTATAGAGATAGTACATATAAGAATTCTCCCAGGCGCCTGTCAAAAATCAAAAAAATATAATATGCAAAAATATAAAATGGGGAGAACGAAGTAAATAGTATCCGAAGACTAAGCCACTTAGAAAGTATAGGAGACGATTGGCAGGTTAAGAGACTGGATTGCGTCGTATCGGTGACCCTAAGCATCGCTGCGCATTCAGACCGGTAACCTCCAATTACGCATGGTTGTTACGAATCTCGGGGAATTATATGAAAACAGCACAGCTACGAGTACAGTATAGCTAAGACATAGAATGTTGATTAAGTCGATGGAAAGCCGCCAAATTATGTGATGCGACTATTAAGATTTGCGATGTTACAAATTGTTATTCTGATTTGATGTTTAAAACAATTAAAACACAGACGCAAAAGTAAAATTTTTCTGTAAAAATCCGGAGAACGGGCCCATTTCCAATGTGCCCCTGGGCACTGTAACACTGATTTACCATTGTTTCTAAAAACACAACTTCTAGAAGGAATTGAATTTGCGTTTATTGTATAAATAAGATTGAAGCAAGCCAAACCGATGAAGCCGTAAAATCTAAACCTCTCATAAAAATCCCTGACTACAAGGTGCTCGCCTACATAAAGGTTTTCTCACCGAGGCGGTCAAACGGCGAGACCTTTCCTCGTCAATACGGCACGGAACGGCGAATAGAGGGCGTTACGATAGTTTGAATAGAGTACACCGCTTGTTTACAATAGCTTCGGGTATTTCGTGAGCCGCTCCCCATTTAGATGGGTAGCGCGTAGATACCACGTACGGCGTGGCCGTCATGCTTGCCACCATCCTTCTGAGACCTCTCTTCTCACCCAACGTTTCCAGCAGCGAGTGTTTAAAACGAGGAAATACTTAGAGTTCTTTTTAGATTGGACAGTTATTGCCGCCCCTGTTATGGAAGTTTATGGAATGAAGTGCGTTTTATACGGGCTTTGATGTTCGGTTTCGCGCTCTTAGCATGTAGTGGCTCCCGAAGGGCGAGCAATAACAACACCGGGCGAAGTGCTCGCGGTCGTAACGTAAAGTTAACGGACTACGTTCGCTGCTTTCATGGTCCATACGTGTTAAAGGATTAACAGATATAGGTACTCGTTTAAACGAATTATACCGTTACCTTATCGCAACATCTAGAAGTATTTGTGTTTTAAAATCTATTATTTTGAAAATTAATACTCAAAACTAAACAAAACGATCTCGCGGCCGTACAATTAAAATTACACTCCTTTAAATCAAGTATTTAATCCGTCAATACACAATCGAAGTGCTTTCTTCAAGAACAACAAGGAGGAACCAGAAATACCAAGGGGGTATTAATAAGCTTTCTTTCTTGAAACAAAAGCATTTTAATTATTCACAAATCTTCAACTTTACGGTCGAGTCCTAAATTTAAAACCTCATGCAATCCAGGCATAAATTTCGAGGGGTGTAAACCGAGTTCCATTATGTTTTATGACTGAATTACTTTTAATCTGCCCCGGATGAAAAATGCCTTACAAATCACGGGTAAATAAATCTCATGAGATGACCTATAAAACTCAGAGGGGTGATCTCGTTAAAATGCTTGTGGGTAGTTGAGACAAACGTGAGGGGAGGGAGGGGTGAGATAGGCACGACGAATGCAATTGATGTCGCGACTAATTAAGCCTCATCTCGCTCGCAAAATTTTATGCGCATGTTTTAAGACTATTGCTCATTTCCTCGGTTTACTCAACGTGCACTTAAGCTTCGGTCTTGAACGTGTGCGATTTAGTGTTCCAAATAAATGTTACAACGGCAAAACAACACCGCAGCAGAGAGGTATATGGTGGAATGTGCATCTATGAGTTTTAGTAGCCATTCGAACAATTGATCATAATATAGTCTGACCTATTTCCAATATTAGCTCATCAAAATCAGTTAAAAGTTTAAAAAGGTCACTTTGCTGGTCTTACAAATTTTCATCAGCGGGTTTTACTTGTTTGTCACAGATGTAATGCGCATTAGGTACCTAAAATAACGCAAAAAAAATTGGTAAGTACATAATTTACACTTCCGTAAATTATTAATTTGATAGCTTTAATATTGCTCAATTGAATTCTGTGTCGTGACCAGCACTAATTACGACTGGCCCTTTGTTTCTAACTGACATTTAATTCTTAATTATTGCTGTCTCTATTTGGAGAACGTATAAACTAGTATGAAGGCGAGAATGAATGCAATAAAACACCTGCTTTCAGTCAAATTAAATTACGGGCGACCGTTTACTTCACGAACTTCTTTGCATTGTTTTGAACACCGACTTTATTTCAAAAAGCATAAGGCTGCTATTGCAATTATATATATTTAAAACATAAGAGGCACTATCTACTTACTACATTTTAATATAGAGACGTATAATATAATGTTGTTTCTGCTGTTATTTACTTAAAGTGTCGATACACTTGCAAAGTTTTTTTGTTATTACTCAAGATATTACTGTGTTCTCTTTTTGTTTACTTTAGAGCAGGGATCGGAAACCGGTATTGTTTGTATGGGAACGAAAACGGTTCTTTTTCGTTCTTTTGATAATAATTTCATTTCTAATTGGGCAATCTAATAATACGCACTCGCTACCTCAAAACACAACTGAGTCCTACATGTGAAGTATAAAATAGTTCGAGATTTGTGGTAAACCGAGGTTTTAGCAATTAACCGGTTCCGATCCCTGCTTTAGAGTAGGTACCTATTTTGACTTGTGTAACGCAATCTCACCTTGTCTTTACTACTTAGGTTTAAAAAAAATCACTTGCTTCAGATCTATATCTGGTTTGAATCTGAAGGAAACTTTTGTGTTTGTCCAAACGGTTCACTAATGTTTCCCAACCTAACGTTTGGCAACCTGATTCATTTCGCATCTTTTCATTTACCAACCTCGTACTATTTCTGAAACTGAATATTTCGGGATTTTTATAAACTAACCTAACCTAACCTATAGGGATCTACACGATGGCCCTGAAATAAATCCTGAATTATTTACAGTTTCAGAGTTTGGGAAATGAAAAGTTGCGAAATGAATCAGTTTGCCAAACGTTAGTTGCGAAAAGAAAGTGTTCCTATCCAAACGCTATTTTATCACCGATAAAGAGCAGACTGAAAAACAGCGTCGCAGCCTGGTGGCAGTTAGGCACACAGCTTCGAGATACGATATGGTTATCGTATCTCGAAGCTGTGTGCCTAACTATGCAAATAGACTAATTTATACGTCTTAATAAAAAAGTAGCATTTCTATTTTTGAAAATTAAAGTAAGCAAACTGAACACCAATTCATTAACTCCGTACGCGTATAATAGAGTATGGATGGCTTTAGATTATCTATTATTACATATTAAATAAATGTGTGGCAAAACTTCGAAAGACAAATTTTATACTTATTTCAACTGCACAGTGAGCATCATGGACCCTTGAGCAGCCAGTTGTTTGTGAAAAGCGCCGTGATTAGACTGACAACTGAAACTGTTGTGAAAGTTTGGAGATATGGTTTTGCCAGAAACTTGACGATGCTACGCTGTGTTAAAAAAATACAATGTTGAATTGCACCCCAGGTATAAATAAGCGAGCACGCAATGCAACTACATTCTATTACATACACACACATGCATGCATACCACTCACACTTCATGTAATTGTGATACCCTAGAAGTTGTAACAGATCACACTTACCTTGGCCTTACAATAGATAATAAATTTAACTGGAATACTCACATAGAAATAGTATGTAAAAAACTAAGAGCCATCCTATGTAACATTAACATACTTAAACATAAAATGCCGTACACTACTCTGCGACTACTGTACATGGCCATGGCTGACTCAATCATAAGCTATGGAATCTCTAGCTATGGTAGAACATACAAAACATATTTACAGCGTATATATAACCTACAAATTAGACTACTGAAAACAATAGTCCCGCTAAAAATTTAATATAAATATAGAGATAATTATCATAAACTATTTAAATACTGCAGAGTCATGAATGTATTCGATAAAGTTAAAATGGCAATTGTAATGCAATATAAACATAAATTGGGAGATCTTGTTAAGTACACAAGGAAAGGCAACCTACGAACCCTGACCAGTAAGAATGTATACATAATTAACAAATATAACAACACATATGGGCAAAGAGTGTGGTCTAACTACCTACCCTTTGTATTAAACAGCTTTCCCAAAACTACTGTAGAAAATATAGAAAGTAAACCTACAAAAACTAAAAATATAATTAAGAAAATGTTCATTATGGCCCCCAGTAGTAACATAGATAAATATAACTAGTTATTAAGATAAAAAAGTTTAGTAAATAATCTTAAATATTAAAGATTGTACTAAATGTAACTGATATATATAATTTAATCACAGATCTGAAAATAAACAGTTCAAATTTTTAAAATTTTTTTTTTTTTTTTATTATCCAATTAACACAGTGATAATGGCGCTCCGATCAAACCTAACCACGGAGTTTTCCGCTTGTTACCAATAAAATAAAAAGCTGCCAATTTTTGTTACAGTTAGGGAAGTAGAGGGTTCCTGTAGAGCCTCTTGGCATATAACCTAACCGTTTTGTAATGCAATATACTGTATGCGTGAATACGAGCTCTCTATTCCAATGGTTACATTTGATCACGACCCCAAACCTAAGCACGTAAGTTGCTTTAATAGATTTATTTTATAGCTACCCATTTTTCCAGAATATCGTAAAATAATAAAAACTGTACAGAAACAATACCAGAAATATACGATCGAAGTGGTGTTTCCGTTATCTGACTCATAAAATAATTTTGAGAGCAAACAATTACCAACAATGGGTTTATCCAGGATCTTCAGAAAGTTTCTACAATTGAAACTGGAACAGTTATCGAGAGACCACTTGGTCCGAGTTCATAACTAACGGAGAGCCGTTACACAGACGGGCCAGGGAGAGCTGCATTCTCGGAGGGCCGAGATCGCACCTGGAGGATTAATAAGCTGGCAAGGAATGCAAGAACTATTGTGATCAGCAAGGAAGGAACCCTAAGTTTATTCAATGAAATCTGTTTCTACATAGATTAAGTAGCTTCCTGTTAAGTAAATTGGATGCATAGTGCTACTATTTATGTAGACCCCGTAGGTACAAATAGTTAAAACTCTTTTTAGAAAATCTTCGTTATAGACATTGACACCGTCACAGCTCAACTTTCACACTGCGTCATCCGTCAACTCATTCGCCTTTCCAAAACAATTCAAACCACATTCGATCGTTCTTTAAGCGGCTTTTAAACCTGTCTAAATGTAGTGCACTACTGCACTCACACTCACTGATTAGAGTGAGATGGTTTATCTTCCCACCCCGAGTCAGTACACTGCATTTAGCCAGGTCTAAAGGCCGCTTAATTCATCATCTAACAGACATCACTATATAAAACCATCAAAACGTACCAATAACACATTTATAGAGCCCTAGACTATACTCGCCCTCAACCCAAAAGACAACTGAGGCCATAAAACGCTCCGTGCAATACAATGGGATTCCATTGCATTGCACGGAGCGTTTTACGGCCTCAGTCGTCTTTTGGGTTGAGGGCGAGTATAGTATAGGTACTTATACTATACTCGCCCTCAACCCAAAATACGACTGAGGCCGCTACGATAAACAGGTGCTATGCTTGTGAAGAGTGTCGAATCGACTTCAATTATACAAGCATGAAAGTTATAGTGTGATGTTTAAAAATATCGTAAATTTTCAACCTTGTTTTATTGAATGATTGATTGTTTGATTGATTATTTTTAGAATAACGTATTAGACATACGAGTATATAATTTCTTTATAATGTAAACGATACCATACTAACAACGTGCTTTCCGAAAGGTGTGGTGCGGCAACGCTACGAAACTTCATACTTTGGTAATATAGCAAGCATTGCTGATGAATACCTAGGGGCCATCTAGGAAGGCTCGATAATGTGATTATGTGACTCACAGTCTAACTTGACTCGCCTCATCACCCGTCCCTAGTGAAACTTAATTCCGACCAGATGATTCAGACCTTAATTCGTAAGTGTTGTGAAAACCAGAAAGAAAAACTGGGTACTTACCAGTGTACGTCTAACCTCCGATTAAACGTACCCAGTTGTTATGAATCTCGGGGTCAAAATGTACGAGTCGATGCAGAGCTGCCACTGCGAACGCCCCAAAATAACAGTTCGTTCGTATCTCAGTCACTCGAATAGAGCAAGTTCGACATAGGCGAAGATATTTGAAAGATTTTTGAGGCCCAGTTTGTGAATAAATGCCATAGCAGGTCGGAGACGCTATTTTCACAACGCACTCCTATTATATTTTGGGGCCGGGATTCGTAATAACATCGCGCAGTCAGAGCTCTGACGTACACTGGTTCGGTCGAGGTGATGTGAAGCGTCATGTATACCAGGCCATCCCAGGGAGGGGCCCAGCACGAGCGCGCCACCTCGTAAATCTGACGAGCCGGGGGCTTAGACCAGCCTCCGTGTGCTTCGTGGTGCGGAGCTACTTAGCGACTAGAGACAGTGCCCAATAAATATCCAACGGTGAAAGTTATTACACGAACATCGAACAAGTGTTCAGTGGGGTAAAGTGGTTATCCTGTTATTTAATTGCGTTAAAAAGTTCCGGTTTAAGTTACGGATAAAGTGAGATAAGTTTTCCCTGTCAAAGGCTTCATGAGCATGACATTGACATAGGAATGAATTTCAGGTGGCCAGTGTGTGGTCATGTCCTCAGAGAGTCAGCTAGCATGCTTTAGAAATATCCCCAGCTTCATGTCTCTATCATTTAAAATGAGAATGACAGAGACATGAAATAGCGGACATGGCGGAGACATTTTATATTTGGTGAGTAAGATACCACTATGACCAAGTAACATATCCTCTTTAATTTTCTATGACGACTACAATTTTTTTTTACCAATTCAATAAAGTTGAAAAACCCCGACATTCTCATTTCAAAGTTCAATATCTCAAAACCGGCAAAACCGATTTTGTTGAAACGTAGCTAAGAACCATTTCGATCACGTCAGCTTTCGGACAAAAAAACCGCATTAAAATCGGGGTCTATTCGTTTATGAATTACGATGCCACAGACAGACATACAGATACACAGAGACAGACACGTCAAACTTATAACACGCCTCTTTTTACGTCGGGGGTTAAAAATAACAGATGGCCGTTGACATCGCCGAAGTCACTAATATAAATTCAAATTGAAAATGCCTCTGTTAATTGTAGACTTCACTCAGTAATATATATATACATATGTATAAGTAGCAGGCCTTTAAAACGTTATAAAAATAGCGCTATTATAACGCTATAATTCCGTTATTTGCCGAGATTTGTACAGCAATTTTTAACATATCGTTATTTATAACGTTATATTATCACTATTTGCATTTACAAAACGCTTGGAATTGGTCTATGAAGGAGCTAATGAAAATGAAAATGAAATAATTTATTCGTGACAAGAAACTTAAAATACTGTATTACTTAACTATAATATACTAAGCAGTTTGTCACGAAATGGTCTCGCCATAGCGTAATGCTGGCTCATGAGCCAGCGCTGATCTTCCGGCGAAACCATTTGTGGGCGACGTTCCCTGCTGTCCGACACGGCCTTAAAATTTACATTATTACTGAACGCAGCCGATGCGCTAGCGTCTCTGACGTCTATCAGCGCCATCTGGCTGCGAACGAGCAAGTTACAAAAAACTATTCTATTATTTATTTAGTTTATTACGCAATAATTTTACTCCGAAACATAAGGAAACTTACACAAAAGAGAGAAGACGATTATAAAAACAGTAATTAATAAGTGTAGATATGGTTTTAAACAAAAATATGTAGTAATTATGTACATTCTAACATGACCAAAAAAGACAGAAGACAAAATGTATAAAATCAAAATACAGCAGACGGAAGAAGAAAATGATTGCATATTTACATTTCACCACATTAGAGACAGAAAATAAAGGTAAGACAAGATATACTATATAAGAAAAACTATTATTAATACGAGTACATTTCGTCCTAATCCTACATTATATTAATACAAATTAACAGTTACATTTTGCACCCATCTAAAAAAGTTTCTACATTACAACAATTATGACAATTTATAAATGAAGGGTGATCTCCCATTGGCCCTCAAACGGACGCTCGTTGACATGTGTATAATACTGCCTATCCTAACTTACGGTGCCCAAACCTGGCCGCTGACAGAGTTACAAAAGACAAAACTGAAGGTTTGCCAGAGGGCCATGGAGCGCATGCTGCGCATCACTTGGAGTGAAAAGGATGGATCGGATCCGAAACAGTACTCTGCGCTCAAAAACGGGCATTGTCGATGTTGGAGTTGTCTTAACTGCTAGGCTCAAATGGGACTGGGCTGGTCACGTTTGCCGTATGCACCCACAGAGGTGGGCTAAAATAGCTACAGAGTGGATGCCACACGATGGGCAACGGCACCGTGGTCGACCGTAGAGGAGATGGCGGGATGGACTGGACGTCTTTCAAAGCGACTGGCCAGAATTGGCTTTAAATCCGGATAGTTGGAAATCTAGTATTTTTACCCGGGTGGGAATTATTGTACCTAAGCTACGCTTATTAAGTGCTACCTTCCTGTATAAATTAATTACTAAGATCGAATCTTATCACTGTTCACGAATTGCTGTGTCGATACAAACCCGATACGGTTTAACGACACTGTTAGATTTAACGAAATGTATTTTCTTTTATAAATGTAATAAATAAAAAAAAAGTAGGTCTTTAATGTTAATTTTGTGAATTGTCAAAATATTTTTAATTATTGTATTAAACCACTTGATATTAAATAATATATATATCTAACCTATTCAGTGTACGACGAATGCAAACACGGCTAAGTAAATGCCAAGACGCAATTCAATTAAAACAATACAAATTATCGACACAATCGCCATTTAGATCAAAGGATTGTGCCACAGTCGTGTTTACGGCAGAGACCGTACAAAGCAGATTTATAGAGTCTCGTGTCACCTGCCAGCCGCAACACTAGCCGCTCCGTGAACCATGAAATTAAACACAACAAGATTCCATCTCTAACTCGCTGTATACAGGGCTCAGAATGGTTTGTCAATATTGGAGGCGGGTGCCAAGTGGACGGCCAGGGACAACCGATACGGCGGCCACCGTGACAGCGGTATTGTTCCAGCGCGATACAACACCGCAGCTAATTTATACCGATAGCGGCATCTTGTCCACGTCTATCTTGGCTGAACTTTACAAAGTAGGCAGATATACTCCGCTTAATCCGGAATCATCCAGACAATGCGGACAAATTAGTTAACGACTACTACGTATCCCTCAGAATCAAATAGCATGCACTTAAATGGGACAATCAAGTTTTTCTTGTAAGTACCTACCACTTCGCCACACGTCATCATCATCGAAAGCTACTTGCATTATGCAACTGCGTCATAAATCAAGAAATTCATAAGGTGTGTCATAAGGTGTCATTATCAGTTTGTCTCGAATACCATCTAAAACCAGGTAGGTATTAGTTAAAGATGAGATTGATGGGGGAAATATGTACATGTCAATTGTAAATCCAAATAATAGTATGTTTTCATAAAAAGACTCTATCACTGTTTCCTTTTTCACAACGGGACAAATAACCAAAAAAAGTTGATCCACTTAAATAGGTAAGTACCTGCTATTCCATTTTCTCCAGTATCCTAAATTACGATACTGCTACGTTACATAGGTACTATAATGTTCATTAACTATAAACACTGCAGAAGATTACAGTTACGTCTAAACACGCGCGTCTAAAATCGTATTAATTTCGTATACTCATCAAACGTGTCTCATACAGAATGTCATTTTATTAGTGCGACCTGGCGTATTATAAGGACATCAAAAGAGGTGTTGTCGCGTGCCGTGCACGGGTTACGTGTGACGAATAAATATCACGACATCAGAGGAGCGACAATATATGTATATTATGTAAACAGATTCGCCAAGTTATGATTTGATCAAAATCAACGCCACTGAAATAAAATTATTAGGCGACTTCGGTTCAGCTATTCTAGAAATTGATCAACTGAATACATTACTATTATTTCAAGTGGCTCATTTACCTGATGTATTGATGAATAATGTACTAAACACACTGTTTTTTTTTTGTTGGTATTTAAGATAACAACAGCCGTAGATATAACTAAATATATTAATAATTACATAATATAATGCCTATAGCAGTCATCCATTATTTACCTAGGTAACGATTAAGGAAGCGAAATCCAAACCACACAAAAAACAGAAACTAATAAAAAGTGTCAAAAGATGACTTAAACATCATTTATTGATAATATAATTTACTTTCAAAACAAAGTTTTAACCGACTTCAATTCAGTACTCCGCCAAGCTACATGAACATTTCCAATTTTTTTTTCCAATTTACCACATGAACTGATTTCCGAGAGCAAATGCGTTGTTTTTTAAACCAATAAACCAAATCGCTGTATGTGGGCCTATAATATTTGAGGACTTCCGTCAATTCCTCAAGGATCTCAAAATTACCTTTGGCACTTCATTGTTTGCTACTTATTTCAACGGAATCACATCAGAATCTGTGACGTACTTTTATATTAGGGTCATTGTCAGTAACAAAAACAAAAATCATCTTTCCGGTGGTCAATAGTTACGGGCTTGTGTTTATATATACTATGTTTTTATCACATAGAATTATAGAAGAGACAACGCCGTTTATGCGGATTAAAAGTTCAACCAAAAATTAGGCTTTATAGCCCTTAACTTTGGCAATGTCCACCGAAAAGACGCGAACCTAAATCTGACAATGACCCATTACCTATTTGAAGTAGTTACATCATTGAGAAGTTCCACAAGCCATCCTGCGGTCTTCATCATCACTTCCACTTCACCAAATTTATGATTTCCGGGTGTAAAAACACGAGTTATAATAAAAAATATCGAAATTACTACACGCGTGCCTAATATATTTGAGGAGTTCCCTCAATTCCTCATGGTTCCCATCATTCAACTGGGACTTTGGAAACAATGGGACCAATCTGGAAGCATATACTTTCAATTAAAAAAAGAATTGTATGAATCGGTTCATGGGCATTTTCAATAATTCGTGTACCCAATTAGCGTGAATTGTTAAACAAAAAATTAACTCAGTGTCAGTTTTGTGACGACTATTAAGTATTCAATTTGTATAAAAATTTACTTTTTCTTTTCAATTTATAAATTATATGCATATACACGTTATTTAAATGTGAAACAAGTTCATTTTCACATCATTTGTATGCTTAACTTTCGTCACAAAACTGACACTGACTTAATTTTTATTTAACAGCTCACGCTAATTGGGTACACGAATTATTGAAAATGCCCTCATAAATGACGGAGTTCTGAGGTAACAAACACTAAAAAAAAAAAAAAAAAAAAAATACATCCGAATTGAGAACCTCCTCCTTTTTTTTGAAGTTGGTTAAAAATACAGCGCGTTTCCTTGCTTGTTAAAAAATCTAAGCCCGACATCAAGAGATTACTATAGTACAAACACTCTTTATTTTAAAATAAAATTAAACCATAATGTCCCATCAAATTGCATTATTTCAGTTCCAAATGTAGGCGGTAAATGATTAAACTTTTTTACACTATTCTGAAGTCAAGCAGACAGATCAATCCAAAAACTGAACTTGCAAATCTAAACTGGTCATTGCAACGGCCCGTCAAAGGAGCAAGTTAGTGTTAATTCGGGCATTCGCCAGTTTGCAACTGTGTCTAAACAGATTCTACCCATCAATATTTATCAGACCGCCTCTCGGAGGACTCAATTCCACTGTCACAGACCAGAACTACATCCAAAGTAGCTTAGATCAGGCATGTTTAATCGGGGTATCAATGTTAAAACTCACTATAGAAATGTGCACACCAACTCCAGCAGTGTATTTTTTAGAGAGCGTTCAGCTAAAATGGGAAAGTACGGTTACAATTCAGATTTGGTACATTAAACTTTATACGAATGTTGCTAAATTGGGCTTGGTTAGTTTGTTCTTTGCCAAGTTTTTTTCCTGTCAGCCGAGTACGTCGGGAAATGGTAGAGAACCAGGTAATTGTGTTAAAACTTCATCAGGAAGTGGAAATTTTTGCGAAAACCTACTATGCTTAATTTGTTTTAAATTAATTACTGGAATATAAAAATTTAAAAATTTCACTTCAAAATAAAGTTTAGAACTTCTTACGATATACATTAGTTACCATTACATCTACACAAACGTGGTGTTTATTATTGCTCCATATATAGCAGGTACATTAAAATTATACAATAAAGCACATTATGCTTACAATGTTCTTTTTATCAAATTCGAAATGAAAAATGGCTATCAATCAATATTAAATATTAAAGTAAAAACCTAGTAACAAAGCAACAATAAAATTAAACATGTGCAACACGAGCCAAGCGACAGCTAACACGTCCGTGATACGGTTCCAATTAACAATAAAACACAATAAATAATGCATACTTGTAGTCCACCAGGGTACATTATTTTTATTCAATAAGAAGAACACGGGCAGGTACCGCGACTGCATACAAATGTGAATGGAACACGTGACTTCGTTGCGCAGAGTTCTGGGACCGCATGGCGCCGAAACAGTACGAAATAACAATGCTGATGAACGCTCTACATTTATCGCGAGAATTTAGCGAGAATCAAGGCCTAGACCCGCGTACAACTGTGCATGCCATCCCGTGTTCGTCAGCTTCTTTGTACTCTCGAAGGGTACCTAATACCCACGCGGGATTCTCAATATATAAAGTAGTTTAGATACGCGAGGTGCAGGTCAAATGATAGAAAGCGTACTCAATGGGCCTTTGCTTAGCTTGTGTCTCAATCTTGATCTACGTCTTTATAAGTATATTGTAAATTTGTAACGAGTTGGTAAAAACTTAAAAAAGTGGCTGTGACATACGGACGGACAGACTGACAGACAGACATGACGAATCCATAAGGGTTCCGATAATCGAAATTATTGTAATTATGCAACGTGGGTGGTTAACAAGCGTACGGCCTGCTGAATAATAAAATAATGGCCAGTGCGGCTATGGTAAACGGTAACCACAGCCTACAGTGACACATACATTGAAAAATCCCTTTTGCTAAGAGTGTGATGTTCCTAATTTCACCAAAAAAATAAAAATATATGCAAAGTTCTCATTGCAACCATAATTAGTGGTATCGAACTGAAAGTAGGCCAAGTTTAGCACTAGATTTTTGACATTTAAACCAATTTATCGTTTAAATTTATGCAAAATAAAACCTACATACCTACTCATTACCGAACAACCTGTATGACTAACAAACATATTTCTGGAATCTTTCACATGTACATTTCTGATTGTATTGGGTAAATAATTCAAATCGGTCGAAGTACCGAAGTCCGCACCTAAACTAGTGGTATCGTCGGAATACCATTAATTTTACTAATATTAAAATACAAAAAAGCTGTCCGAAGCTAATAACAATCGGTCATGAATTATAGATGAAGCGTTTAACGCGTCGGCTCATTACAAGGCGTTATGAAATCGAGCCGACAACATCCATTACGAGTTACCACCGAATATCGGAGGCGTCCGCGCATCTCGCGTGACACAGTAATTAACGAGGGAAATTGCACCGTGGTTTACTTATAAGCCAGTATAACTGCTATTCCAATTTCAATCAAGGACGGACACAGTACGACAGGCACATTGACATTTAGTTTTTGGCTAGTATTTAAAGGCACATCAAAATAAAACCTAACAATCTAAAAAATACTGATTTGCACAGCCAAATCGGTAATCAAAATTCGGTTTTGATATGCATTGTTAAATTTAGTCAGTATTTTTTTGCGATTAAAATTTTCCCTTACTTTTTTAGTGTAAGTCGTAGTGAAACTAGGAATCTTCATAATTCACCATGTTCTTCTGTCTGTTTGTCTGTCCATTTGCATGGCACCGCGATTTTATTTTCTCCTTCTCAGACGTATTATGATAATGTAATGAGAGTGATCGGATGTAAGCTCAAGCTACCGTAGCGCCTTCAGCTCGTGACACGTCCGCCGACACACAAACGGAAGTTGTAATTACGAAAATGTATGCAAATCGCTCGTTCAGTGGTAATATCCCTTAACAGTAGAGTAGCATTTTTCCTTCTTGCCGCTGGACTCGTCATTTGCATCTTAATATTCGAACGTTTCGGGGGTTTACACTGTCGAATTCAAATGAAGTTTAGCATAGCCCCGAGGCATGCGAGTTGAATAAAAAGTAATTTCACACGCCACGAACCCAGTAGTATGCTATGCAGGTAGTCAATAATTATTCTAGACATATAAGACTAATCGAAATACTTTAGCGTATCTATATTGATACTTCGGAACACATTGTTTTTTTACGAAAGTAATTAGATACTCGTAAGTAGGTACATATCTATCTAACCGGATAGGTAATTGAGTTGTAACCAGGTTTTATGGACGCCGTGCTACTTAGTCAAAACTGGTAAGCCATTTATAATTTATGATATAAATTGGAAACCATATGAATTAAATTGTTTAGTCGTACCGATTTAATCGAAGTTACAGGCGCATTAACTTTCCGTTTTCGGTAAAGCAGACAAATAACGCTAAGACGACAAATATAAATTTCGTGGGAAGCTTCCTAACTTCACCAGCAACCAATTGGTAACATCAAATGATCCTTAGGCAGTCTGATGAAGGCATATATTTGAATGTGAAAGTATAGTAGCGTGTGTTCGATAATAAAGTTATTGAAAGTGGTAATAAGATTAACGGCTTGTTCGGCGCGAGTAAATCACGATGCATTACGTCGCCGACGACAGGAGGTTCGTATCGCATTACAGTGGATTAATTGTGGCTCAGCCGCATTGCCGCCGCGACAACTGGGGCGGGGCATGCGTCCGCGCATACCGCGCTAACGCGCTCAAATTAAACGTATTCCAACATTTACACTCCCAACACGAGTCCAAAAACTGGCCCGATAGGTTTTTGGGTTTAATTTTTCTCCAAAACATGTGGTTACAGGGAGTAATCGATAAGGTGCTTGAATTACAACCACGTCTTGGCCTTTGAGTAAATGGTATGCGTGATTATCGGTAACTGTAACGAGCGCACGATCGCTCAAATTCATTCTCGTGCCGGTCACTGGCCCTGTCTCTTTCTGCCGAAATTAATTTCTCGTAAAATCGCTTTAGTGATCTATCTTTTTCCGAGAAAAATAATATACACTGCGGGCACTTGATAATAATTTATTTTGTGCGTAAACGCTTAATCTGCTCGCCGAGGCAGGCCTGCCTATCTCGGCTAAAATCGACTCACTTGGTTGCGCCCTTGAAGGAAGTGGGTAATGTGCAAACAAATTAATAAGTTTCCTTGTATGGAACAGAACAAGTATCAGGGAGCTATCATCGTCCCTTCATGTATGAAAGACTAGTTTTTTTGCGTTCGATGTGTACTTCATTAATAACAGTGTTATAGACGGTCTCGTTAAAAATGGCCTGTATTTGTCATTATCATTATAAATTAGTTTTTTTGTTATTCAAAATATGTAACATAAGTAATTATTGGTTCTAAAACACATAAATAAATAATAATTGCACCAAGTGGAAAATATTTTAAAATTTCACTAAATATTTCCTTCATTTGGCATGGTAAGTCAATATTTTAGACAAAAAAGGTAATGTAGTATACAATTTTATTTTGAAAAGTATAATATAATTGTTTAGTCGGTAATTTAAATAAACGCTAATATGTTCCTCTAGTATCTACGTCCGTACATTAGGTAGGTAGAGTAGAGTGGGCCGCGCGAATATGGGTAACATTCCCGTCAAGTTTACGGCGCTGGTTTCCCGGCTAACGAACGATGCGCGCTGGAATGAGACGACAAAAAGTGTCCGATCGGCTATTCTTAGCTCCTCGACACGCCGCTCGCTCGATTAGCCAGCTACCGACGCTATTTCCTCCCGCTGTCCAGACCGGCCACGGAGGACTTGAATGCATTCGGGGCTTGAAAAATAATTGCCTCGCTGTTTAAGTAAATAGAATTCTTCGCCATTCGACGGAGAATTTTAATGCCACAAATACTACCCACGACTTAAGCTATAATCCTCGCTAATTAGTTAAAAAATATAGGTACCTACGTACGTCGCCATTAATTTGAACAAACGGTCCACCCGATAAATTCCCGCAACATTATCGGGTTAACAAGTCTCGGAGCCCCGTAGATATCAGTGTGAGCGGTGGATGAGCTTGATTTATGTGCGCCAACAACATTAAATTACATCTAGATCGAACATCGCTATAAATTACTGGTCGCATTGTAAATCTGCCGCGTGTATCGATGGTCAAATCATGTAGCGAAATTATATCACTCGTATCATATCTAGCGAACGGGACCAGACGGTATACGGCCAGGCTGTCCGACCCTCACATTCTAAATTATACCACCCCAACTAGGCTAAGGGGCATTATCCTATTTCATTATAAACTGTATTAACTACTTTCAAATTACTATTGTACAATGTGATCAAAAAGACAAAGTTTGTTTTTGAGCGTATGCAAAGTGAATAAAAAATATAGGGTTATTCCCACCTGTTATCACCAATTTCTACCAGCTGGGATTTATTTTTCCCATTATATAAAGGATATTTTTCCCATCTATTACCACTCAAGTACTCGGCACTTTAGTGGTCCCAGTAGTTCCAACTGGCAAAAGACGGGAAAAAAATCCCAGCTGTTACCACTGGTATTAAAAACTGGTGGTAACCGGTGGGAATAACCCAAAATACAGGTTGGGCTTTAACCTATCTTTGAACACCATGCTGTTGTGGACGACAGGCAATCTTTCACCAATCCCTGTATTTGAATCGAAGCCTTAGTCGGGCAGGTAGGGCTAGAATGGCTGGCAATTGGGATACATAAGCCGACAAGTTTGTATTTTAATCCCAAGGGAAGATATCTAGGCATAGTCGTAATTTCTATAGCTATTCTTGGATGAAGTTAGAATAATGTCCTGGCGGCCTATTCGCCTAGTGCCTGCAAAACGGCCACATCTAAAATTAAAACACATTTGATATGTGTCTGTATTGTACTGTGCAATAGAGCCACATCTCAAATGTGTTTTAATTTTGAGTTGTGGCCGTATTGCAGGCACTAGGCGTTATATAAATTGTATGCATAGGTAATATATTATGTAAAAAATATACCTTCATTCCCGGTCATTTTTGCACTCTTTGGGGGAGGCATATGTCCAGCAGTGGACGTCTTTCGGCTGATATGATGATGATGATGATACCTTTATTTCTTCACCACTAAATAATTCAAAGTAGTTGGCACACTCACATAAAAAAATATTAAATAATTAAAGAGTTGTCGAGGGAACAATCTATACAGTGTACTTAATTAATTAAATTAATGAACCCTCAGTACCGAGCACAACAATTTTACTATCGCACACTACAATTTGTTATTATTAGTATTACGGCACAACGTTTTATGAAAACTGCGTGACGTAATGTGAATAAAATTCATTACTAAAATATAGGTACTCCTACCTACCTAAAGTCACTTGTGCTGATATATTTTACTCAATACTGAGGATGGAAATATCTGCTTTATTTTTAATCGGCATATTCTATCAAACTTTTTTTTAAGTAGGTAAGTACATAAAACATATTCAATTTAAAATTTACTCACCAAACTGACACGAACAGTTCGTTGGCGAGACCGCGCTCATTTTTTTACAGGCCTATAATATTGCACCGAAGTTACTTAACACAAATATAAATACATATGTCTAAAATAACTAGAAATTGGAACACTCAAATTAAGTTCTTTTTTAATAAGGTCTGTTTTCGCTTGCTTTTCACTACATTTAAACTACATTTTTTTCTCGTCTTTATAAGTTTAGAGTATGTACATAAACATGACATGTTGACAGGGTAGACATATTTTAACACAAAGGCTTACGCTTAGTTAGCTTTCACAGATATTACTAAAATTTGGTTATTGAATACTTGGCATTATAGCTTTTAAAATATTTTCATAAATTGTAAATTTGGCAACATACTTTTAGAAAGAAAGAAGACAGGTTTGTTCATAGCGATTTAAATCATTGGCTTGATTACTCGTAAGACAAGTAATAACAAGTAGGGGAAAGTGGGGTAAAAGCGCGACGTTAAGGAAAATATTAAGTTAATAGTACATTATGATACAAGTGTGTTAAGTTGGTCATTACACTCGAGTCGGTTTTTAAGCCTGAGCCGAAGAGTGCAATGACCAATGCTCACGTGTTTCATACGACGTTTTTCAACACATTTGCGAAGAAAAAAATAAAAAATGAAAATGTTAAAAGATATGTAATGAAGATAGTGCGATAATGTAATGTAAAAGTCACGGCATGGGTAATATTCTGCATTATTTTGCTAATATTTAAAAAGATATGTAATGAAAAGGCACTAGTGCGATAATGTAATGTAAAAGGCACGGCATGGGTAATATTCTGCATTATCAGTGTAAATACGCTGTAATAAGACCTACTTTACGAGCAGGTGTGTTGAAAAAAATATTTATGGAAAAATCAACTACTTTTATAAGCTTTTGTTTAATTTATTAAATTAACAACATACTTCTTATGTGATCACTGTTTTCATAATATAATAGTAGTAGAAAATACCATCAATTTCTTAATCTTCTTATTTTACGGTTCTACCCCATCCCTATTCCAAAGCCGGGTATACCCGGTTTTGGACCAGCATCCCATACCCGAATTTGCCCCTTAACAACGGTAACATTGGAACTAGTCAATTTCTTCAGGTCCCCAGCCAGCAGTGGCGGAGGGCCCATACAAGCCGATTCCCACCGGCTTGCCTAAAATAGCCTATAGTTATATACTCTAAACTCTTTCGTAAGTTCTTTTATTCCGGGTTGTCCATCGAAAATTTTCACGCGCCGCCATCGCCACTGGCCAGCCAGTATACCTACAGCCTTCATGGGCCCATGTTTTACACTTAGGACATCCCATCCCACCCAAGCATTGCTTTTTCGTGTATTTCCGAAAATTTCAGTATAATACACACATCATCAGAAATCTTTTTCTATTTGGGTTTAGCTATACAATGTAACAGCCTGTATAACTAGGATTTGGGTATATTTTTCTTATTCGTTTTTTTGTATTATTTTTATGAAGTCGACGAGCAATTAAAGTTGTCTTTCTAACAACATGAGGATTAGGTATAATATCAGCCGGAAAAACAGCCAAGGACGAAGCCGTTGCCGTGAGGTGTCTGGTTGTGGACTGATCGCTAATCGCTTTGGAGTTGTTTGTGAATTTATTGGGGATGTTTCTGCTATTTGCTGCTGCATTGCCATCTCTTTAAAGTTAGTGCTAATACCGGTGCTTTTCGGTTTTACCCCTATACCCGGTTTTGGACTAATCTCCCCAATGTTGTAAAACCTAGAAGTACTATAATATAAGTACAAATTCAACCAAGTATTTAAAATTGTCATTGAAATCGTCTCTACGAAACTTTGTCATGGTCAGTACCTTGATACCTTGTGACTACCTTGAAGCTGGCCTTTCGTGGATACCCTTCCAAGAGAGCGATCTAATATGCAGCATCTCAAAAAAAATATTTAAGGAACATAAACTACTCACATGATAGCCTTAGACATAGTTTGAGATCAGGTAAAAATTATACACCCTTATTTTCCGTAAGGCTACTTTTAAATCGTGTAGGAAATAAGGATCAAGTTCTCAATCAACTGCAGGAACTAAGTATATTTATTCCCTATTTTAGTAACGCGATGTATTCATTGGTTAATTATTTTATATAGAAAACTCCCGTGAGGCTCACACATATTAAAATATATTGAAGCGATACTCGACCAAAAATACGTGAGTGACCCGTTTTTTTTTTAATATGGTTGATTATATCAATCTGAAACTGCTGACTGGTATCATAACCGGTCACAATACTCTGAATAGACACTTAAAGATAATAGGTATAAGTAACGACGCTACTTGCCCACACTGTGGGTAGGAGGAAACAAGCAAGCATGTACTAGCGGAATGTGTTATGTACGCGACACCGCGGTTTAACACATTCGGTAAAGATATGTTAGAGGAGAAGGTATTGAGGGATATCGACCTTAAAGATGTCCTTCTGTTCTGCAGGAAAACAAGAAGAATTGAAGAGTTGGATGTGGGAACGCCGCCGGGACAGTAACCTGAGGCTCCGAACTGAGGGAAATGGGCTGAATGACTGCGACAAGCGGTCGACTGCCCGCCTGTTTCCGGCCAGGCGTCCCTTCACAACATCAACATCAACATGGTTGATTATAATTAAGTTTAGATTGAAACTATATGGTAATTGTAAATATTAGTTATATCCACATAAATACATTCAATTTCATGCACTTACCATGTTTTTAGCTAGAATTTATGTTTTTTGCAGGATGCTACATATAATGTATATCGTGTGCGTGTGCCGCACAATAAGGTGGTTCGATTGCCATACAAAACGTTATTAGACATTCGCAGGCTAACGGCGTGATATTTTAAGAAACTTATGTAACAAACTTTCATAAATTGGCTTCCCATTTGCGCCAAATTCCCCCTTTCCTAGAATAAACTTTAATAAACTAGATTAAGGTGGTTCGATTGCCATACAAAGCGTTATTTGACATTCGCAGGCTAACGGCGTGGTATTTTAAGAAACTTATGTAACAAACTTTCATCAATTGGCTTCCCATTTGCGCCAAATTCCCCCTTTCCTAGAATAAACCTGTATAAACTAGATTAATTTGAGAAAAATAGTTTTCCCAAAATATCACGTCCCAAACCAATTTCTCAAATAAATCTAGTTTATACAAGTTTATTCTAGGAAAAGGGGAATTTGGCGCAAATGGGAAGCCAATTTATGAAAGTTTGTTACATAAGTTTCTTAAAATATCACGCCGTTGGCCTGCGAATGTCAAATAACGTTTTGTATGGCAATCGAACCACCTTAATTTGAGAAATTGGATTTTTTTTTTTTTTTTTTAATAAATATTACGGGACAATCTTACACAAATCAACCTAGGCCCACGGTAAGCTCAATAAGGCTTGTGTTGTGGGTACTAGGCGACGATATATATAATAGATAAATACATATAGATACTTATATACCTACATATGTAACATCCATAACTCAGACACAAATATACGTGATAAACACACAAATAAATGCCCTGACCGGGATTCGAACCCAGGACCTCCAGCTTCGTAGGCAGAGTAACTACCAACTGGGCTACGGAGGCCGTTAAAGTTTGGGACGTGATATTTTGGGAAAACCATTTTTCTCAAATTAATCTAGTTTAAACAAGTTTATTCTAGGAAAGGGGGAATTTGGCGCAAATGGGAAGCCAATTGATGAAATTTTGTTACATAAGTTTCTTAAAATATCACGCCGTTACCCTGCGAATGTCAAATAACGTTTTGTATGGCAATCGAACCACCTTAATCCGAATAGTTAATTATTTTGAGTCCGTATTTAGACTTTTTCAGTTACGGCTATTCAGGGATTAGGTGCCCGGATTAGGTCAACGGGAAAAACGCTAGGAGGATGATGATGATTTAGACTCTTTAATTATAAATGTACATTCATGGGTGGTCAAATTTTTAGTGAACGACTGTGCTCCATGCGTATCGATGAACCGTTAAAAATAAATTATAAAATAACAAGCGAGCAATAAACGATCCGTTCGCAGGTCGGAGATGCGTGCAGATAAATCACTGGGCTGCGGTCAAGTCAACCGAGCCATACCTTCCATCACAAACTCCACCACCTTATGCAACGGCAATAAAGTTTAACTTCCCTTAAATCTACCGTCAGGTGAATCTGCCGTACCGCAACTTGCAATGAGCAAACAAAAACGCTCGTTTATCTTCGGAATAAAACTTAAATTCCTTTGACAAGAATATCAAGTGAATCAGCTGGGAAATTAACTAGTGGAGTAAGTGCTACGAATGAGATATTTGATGACCTATAGGCAAGTACCCATAAATTTCCGTATGCTTTTTATCCGTCGTAGTAATTAGAACTTAATTTAACATCCTCATCAAAAATGTGTACACTATATACAGGATCGCGCAAGTTAAGACCTTAATTTATACCTTGATCAAAGCAGTTATCTACTGATTTATATTGAGTACTTTTACGTAGATTACATATTAAACATTTACACAAGCATATATGGACAGTGTTATGGAATAGCGAACTAGAAGCGCTATCTTAAGCGCTGTCGCTTGATCGCTTATTTCATAACACTGCCCATATCAAAAACATCGTTGACATCGATTACTTAGGAATTATTTCGCGTCTAGTATTAATACGCAATACTTATGAAAATGTATATTTACTCAGATAACTAATTTAAACTTAATTGTTTCCGGATAACAGACGCCTTTAAATATGTATGCAAAGAAAAGTAGGTACATGTATAAACAAGTTAATAATGTTAGATGAAACAGCTAAGTCAATATTTGCGTCGAAATTGAACGAAGCTTTTTTAATAATACAGTCGGTAAACACTTGAGAAAAAGGTGTTAAATCGGTATAGTGGTTTCGACACCTACCAATTAGCAGCGGGCCGGTATCTGCATCAAAATTGTTACTTCCGAACACCAAATACTGCAGGTAACAGGATGTCAGAGGCACTGTAAATATTGTAAGTAATCGGAATAATCTTATTTTTTTCAATAAGGGGCTACGACAAAACAATAAGTAAATAAACTATTTAACATAGGACCTAAGCTGCAGTTTTTAATAACGCCTCGACTACAACATTTCTATAAATTAAATGAGCAAGAACAATGTGCAGCTGCCAAAACCGACAAAGAATATCTATCCTCAGCTACCTTTAAGTTATTATACAATATATACCAAATTTCGAATTCTTAATGCACGTTTCTAAAGTGAAGGACACATTTATCGCAACTAAAAGTTTAAAAGTGCAGGTGCCGACATAGCGCTATGAAAGTTACAATTATTATCAAATTATCGTCACTGCCAACCGACACTTAAGTAAATGATAGGTTGCAAGCTTTACGCCGACTTGAAAAAATATCGACGTTGTTTTACAAGCGAATAGTGTAAATACTATGGTGCTGAAACCAGTATTAATCATCCAGTCTGGGAAATAATTTAGTACCAGTCATGTAAATTACATGGGGTAGTTATTAAAACGTGGCTTGTTTTGTTAACAAGGAAATTGTACTGTAGTACATACCTAACAGCACAAGATCGCATACGCAAGTTTGTGTGAAATAGGCAACTTGCGTTATTAGTAAACGCCTCTAAAACACGTTGTCCAATTCTTAAATAAGTACTAGTACTAGTTTTGACTTATGTTCGGTAAACACGCGTTCGTGCCATGTCTTCGCTATCTTTGATCATTATCTTACGCCGAGTATTCAGTGTAACTTCTACTAAATTGTCGGTGTAAAATGTATTTTCAGTAAAAATAACAGTTATGAAATTCTACTGGGTACTTAAAATGCCAGTGCTATCTCTCGTTACCTAGAAACAACTTGAAAAAGTCATCATCCTTCTTCCAATCAAAATCATTAAAGAAACGAATCGAGTCCGAGAGAAATGACTTCCGAATGTAAATAATTGGCTCAACAGGTGAGGTATAAATCTCGCGCAAGCGAAGCCGTGATTAAGAAGGCCATATATCAAGTGTTAGTGAGTCGCCACACGCGATTCTTGCGCCTAGCTATCGGCTCATCAAATACAAATCGATATTGAAAGATCATAAAAAATATGAATTGGTTAGTCTAGGTAGCTGAGTAGCTTCTGTTAAAATATGAAGTGTACGTGCCTTTTTTTCTGTATAAGTTTTCTCAGTTTCAGATATTTATTCATTTCAGACAATACAATTAGGGAGTATTTTTGGAGTCATATTATAAATAATGTACATGATATTAGTTTTCTCAAAAGCATATATCACTGATTCGCAATATTGCTTTCAAATTTACATTATAACTCCAAGCCCCCAAAGAATATCAATTAAGTCGTGAATGCCATGGCTAGAATTAACAGGTGCGCCGGTATTGAAAAAGTATTATACTATAGACCTATAGAGAACAAAATATCAACCATTCTAAAGCTCCCGACTTGACTGCATGCATGGGGATACTATGATAACATTAACCTAGCCCGATAGCCCCACGATCTCGATACGCGACCACACGGCGAGCCCGTCTCAGGTCTGTAATACTGACACGTCAATTAAATACCACTTGGTTCCAAGTTATAAAGAAATTTATTTCGCGCCCCTCCTTTTATCTTGTATCTTGCTGAATTGTTCTTTTCATGACAATCGCGAAACGGCGTGTTTACACTCGATTCGCGAGTGAATTATGTGTGTGATTTTGTGCCCTAAAAGGAATAACATTATGAATGTTGACAGTGCAGATGTGTGGAAACAAATAATGTACAGGATTCTAGCCAATATGCCAACAGCCGATTTCAAAAGACGGAACTTTAGAAAGTGTCAAAACTGAAAAAAGAACTAACGTAATACGCACACACATAAATAAGTGCGCGAAAGTGATATATTAGACAAATTTAACCTCGTGAATAGGCGTTTCATTCATCAGAGTCCATCCACTATAATAAGCAACGAGCTAATTTCAGAATTATTTTAAAGAAGATGCGAATGTATGCACAACGTACAATTTATTGGCATTCAAGATGGAAATTGTATTTTCTGAAGAGGATACAATAAATATCCGAGAGGTCGCGTTAACGAGCCGACGCGAGACGCACGGAACAATAAAGTACGACTTTAACTAAACACGCATACATGCGAAAGTGTATAAAATCCAATTTGGCAATCAGCGAAGGTCTTCTACATCATTCGGACAGGCCGAGTTTTATCTTTTAAAAGGGGAACATGTTGATAATACGGTTGGGCCGCGTTAATTTCGCAATCACGTGTAAAATAAAACGCGAGGGTGTTATTTCGTGATACCTGCGCGAGCATTGATCGTCTCACAAACCTCCCCGCATATTTAAGCCCACGCCTATCTCCCTAGATCTCGCAAAAAGCCGCTCCGTACCGAGAGCAAGCCGAGGCACGGTAATGATTGGCCGCATATCGAACCTCGGAATCCCTTATAAAATTACCGCCGCCTCATAATACGTATTTTCGGCAAGATTTCAGATTCGCCTCTTATCATCTCATTTCAATCTTTCGCGTGTTATGACTCGCTTGCTTAAGGTATGCTTTAGGGCTTGTGTGAGTGATTGAGCTGGATGTTTTAGGCAGCTGGATTCATTATTGCATTCTTAAAAAAAATGTTTTCAAATATGGATATAATTTATAATAAGCAATGCACGATTATCAATATTATCATTCACAAGTTGTACGGTTACCTCTGGGCTTATTAATAATGCTCTATCGTTATCTCACCGTTAACAAGTTCCCGTGCTATGAAAATCTGATTTAAATGCACCACTTGTAATTGAAAACCACTGATTATTTATTCTTATTCGTAAGGTAACTACGCTCGATAGCTATCGTCGAAGAACAAACGCCTACAGGTGCGTTCATTAGCCTTTAAGAAGTTTAGGATTAAACATAATAAACGCGGAAAACTTTAACTGCTCGTAATAACAGTATTCACGTAAAACGAGCCTAGTGAGAATCGTTTTAATGTAATCACGTTAAATTTGAACAATATTCAGCAAGTTGAGCAGAGTAGACGTTTCCGCGAACTACCGTCTTAACGGTTAACGCGGCAATCAGCGCGGCCGCAGCTCCGCTCAGATTGAAATGTAATTTTATGATGAAAATAACACTCCGACCCGCGGCTGTGTCCGCTATCCAACTTAAGCGTTCGCCATTTTGCATTCGACGGCGAACGGTGATAACGATAAGTAGTTTCAATTTCAACTTTCAGCATATTACAACATTTAAGCATCAACCACGACAGTTTTCAAGTGACATTTTGCTTCAAGTATTCTTGCCTACAATCATTACTGTTTTTATGTATATATTATTTTTTAATAAACTCATGTGTAAACTAGTGATTAGTTTAGATGTACAAATTGTGTATAAATTTTAATCAATTAATTTCACAGTTTTTAGCTTCTTCCAACTTATTACTATACGTTGCATCTGTGTTTCTGCGGCTAAAACATAATACATACATGTCATAAAATACGACAGTAGAAGACAAGCAACACACATTAAAAATACAGAGCAACAATTTCGCAAATCCAAATTGTCACGTTCAAGAGTCATGGCATGACTTTTAGAAGGATTGAATTAAAATCATTTCTAGTACATGGCAGTTAAATACAGCTAGCTCATTATCCGCGACTAGAAAATCACGAGTCTGTATGGAGTAGCGCAATTGCAATAGAGCCAGGACACGCGATACTTGTTGTTCGGTATTTATTTTAATACTTTTAATTATTTATTTATTCTAATTTATTTATTTTTATTTATTTACTTCTTACGAAAAAAGTAATCAAGGTAAAGTATAGAACCTAGTTTTAAAATGAAGCGAACAGAAGATCAGATTTTTAAATACTGTAAACCTCTGGAATCGATCAAGTATTACAAACTCTGACCCACATTTAGACTTGACAATTATGTTATAATAAAGACAGATCATAAATAGCTCACCACGCGCCAACGGACAATTCTTGCTTCAGCATTTCTTACCTGAAAATAAACAGACATTTCAATGGAAGGAGTTGTCACAAATAGGTTACCTACGTACAAGTTTATTGGTAAAGTTACCTGGCGTAGGTGTCACTGAGTATTCTGAGCTGGGAAGGAAATGACCTCGTTTTTGTACTCAGTAAATACATGTTGCTATATTTATTCAACTAGTTAAGTAATGTATCTCTCTATTAGGAAGCATCTGCTAATCAGGTTTACCAGGGTAGTTATAGTAATAGTTATTTTCACCTTACTAGCTCGGAAAGCCCTTTTTGTATGTTTGATACCTATTGAGAAAATCGCTTTTTATCCACATGTGAAGAAATAGTTTTGACATTTGAACGCAGCTTAAGCGACATGTGACAGCTAGCAAAACGTAGAATGTTAAAAGTACTAAATATTTGGCTCGTTTAAGTTTCCCTATGTGACATATTAAGTTTCCCTATGTGACATAGTCTTTTTTTGGCTTACCCTGTTTCTTATTTTCCTCGCTGTAGTGAGGTGAAAAGTTTTGTGTTATACACGGGTGAAAAGTTATTTTACGTCTCGTGTGTCGCAGGTAAAATACAACTTCCTCCCCTTGTATAACAAAATAACTATTTCTCAAACATGCAATGAAATATTATCTTTACGTTCCTTATAATCCACTCGGAAGTATCCTTTTTCGGGCGCAGCATCACGAGGCGGCCTGAAATGGGATTTTATACAACTTTTCAGGCCTAGGCCTGCAAAGTAACTTTTTAATTTTTATTCCACTATTTGTGGCACAGCATCACGGTATTCAGTCATGAAAATTAGTTTGATTTGAGGATTTTTATTTATTTATTTCATTGCATGTTTGAGAAAAGCACTATACAGGCCTCGGCGTGAAAACGGATTTCCGGCCAAGTAGGTATAGACGGCCGAGCGTAGCGTAGCTTTCCCGGCCTCTGATGTAATGTACTATTTTGCTACAAGTGTGGAAAGTATGTGTTTTCCGACGAGTGTCATTTTTATACATGAGCGAGTGAAGTGCGCGAATGTACAGATCGACACGAGTCGGAAATCATCTTGACGACGCGAGTGTATCATACGTTTTACTATGCCTTGTGCGAGGAAGGAGGAGGTTACCTAGTGGAGTTTTTAGTGGATAGAAATACCACATAACCCCAGTCGGGTGCGTCTCACGAAATATAACAACATAATATATAATTTCATATTAATAACGTTGACAAGATATAATGAACGTTAGCTATAATAACAAAATCAATAAAATTATAAGGAATAACGGTCAGTTGCCATAATATTCATTTTATATAACGTTTTTTTACATAACACTCAAATTTACTAATTTCAGTTGGTATAACATGCAAAACGTATAACGATCATAATACATAATATCTTTTAGTATAAGCATTATAAGATATAAGAGACATGAGATATAAATCAGAGCCCGCGGCGAGGTTAAGGCAGCTAGAAAAAGGGGGGCTCGGGGGGCGTAGTAAAAAACAAATCAACAATTGTATTTTTGGTAGGTTTAGGTTATGGTTATCTTGTGTCCGAGCGGAAATAGGCACCCCGCGAAGCGGGGTGACGTCGAAACGCTGGCGGTTAGGTTAGGTTTAGGTTAGTTTAAAATAATTGCCATGCGTTTTAAAAAAAAATAAGTTCTATTAGGTTAGGTTACAAGGAGACAATTTACTCTAACTAAATGTTCAGGATTAATAAGGGCTCAACTGTAGAATATCTGGCATGGAGTACAGGGTTCATATTTTTTTTATAGATTGTACTCACCATAAGACGACTCCTCGCCAAATTTCAAGTTGCGGAAACGCTTGGTTTGCGAGAAAAAAAATATAAAAAATTTCATACAACGTCCCGATTTTATGACCGCCATGACGCATATTTTTCTGTTTATTTGCACGTGTTGTCATTGATATGTTCCTAATAGCGTACTTACCCAATCCTTTTGTTAATCATTTGCATATTCTACTCTAAGGCAGGTCGGTGTAGGTACGACGACGAGCGAAGCGAGGAGGAGTGTTAGGTGTACCGCGACCCTACAGCGCGCGAGCCGAGCGAGCGAAGCGAGCGTGCCGCGGTAGCGGCCGGCGAAGCGCCAGAACCGACTTTATACGAAAACAGGCCATAATATTAATGAAAATACAAATTTCATATGAAAAAAAAAAATTTTTTTTCTCAAAAACCATGGATTTCCGCAGATTTTGGATTTCAAACATACACTATAGACACCCTCCTCTGCTCTCAAAAAAAATGGTGCATTTTGGCCATGCCAGATATTCTACAGCCCTTCCTTAATAAGTTAGGTAAGGTTGATTTTAAATTAGGAAGACCACATAACGCATAAAAAAATATTTAATTTTAACCAACATAACATGTATATCTTCAATGTTTACTTTTCTTCAAACACAAAATCGCTCTAAGAAATTCACATTCAGTATATTCAGCTTTTCAAGCGATTTCAAGAGTAATTGTATGCGTTTATACTATACGAGCATTATGCTTTTTGATGTTAGATTAATTGTATAATATATGTTTTCAATCTTAGGAGTTATGAACATTATACACTTTAATCGTTATATCAATTGGTATTATATCTTAATAACGTTATACTTTACAAAAGTAGATATTTTGAAATTATATATTTCGTTCATTATATCCAGTGAATGTTATACTCAACAAGCTTATACAAAGTGAGCGTATGTATTATGAATGTTATATGATGTGTTCTTATATCTCGTATTACTTAATCAACCCAGTCAGCCCCCGATGATTGGGTACCTGGTTCGCAGGTTTTCTCCACGTACAAAAAAAAAAAAAAGGTTGTCACGTATGTGCTTATTAGTTCTAAGAAACAAACTGAAAAAACACACAAAAAACTGAACAAATTTACACATAACAACTCCAAAATAAACAATAATGGCGGGCTTTTTTGTTTTAAATACATGCGCGCTAAACGTATGTACTATGTACCTACTACTGCGCATTGCAAATTAGCTGCCATGCCGTGTCGCAAAAGACATAAGCAAAATATGCGTTCAGCCAAATATATTAAGTAAATATTTCAAATTAATTAATTAATTTATCAAATTCAAGATTTTAAATAATTGGGTCAATCAACTTTTTCTTGTTGTTATTCTGTCCCGGTAAGCTAAGAGACAACAGTTACAGACTTTCTTAGAAAAAAATACTATAAACTGGACTCCTATCATGCTAAGGAGATGCGCCACCATGGAATGGGTTTACCAATATGACAAAAACACGTGTTTAGTGGATTTAAATCCCGTAAAATAATAGTTTTAAAGGGTGACCCAGGAGACGTAACCATGGCAACGAGCAACAAGAAATAGTTGATTGACCCAATTATTAAAACGCTTTACAAATTATTTGTATTTATGTACCATTTATATGATAGAACAATTGTAATTGAAAGATTTATTAAACTTTCCTCCATTAATAAAAACTCTTTGCGTCGGGCTCAAGACGGAGTTAAAAATACTTAAACTGAAAAGTAAAAAGCACTAGTGCGAAAAACTGGCACTTTCCGAGCACATGCATTGTAATAGTACATTTTGATGCTAGTGCGGAAAGTATATCATTACTTCACGAGTAGGTACCGAGATATCTTGCCATGAGCCGTAGGCGAGTGGCAAGACTCGGGACGAGTGAAGAATGACATATCCGCACGTGTATCGAACGACATTCTTTAATACAGTTGCGAAAAAATAATTTTTTTTTTGAGTAACTTCATTATTTTTCAACTGTATTACTATGATGTTACATAATTAATAATATAAAAGTTTCAAACTCCTTACTTATTGTTTTTCTTATTGTTTCGCAACTGTATTAAAAAACGTCGTTCGATACACGTGGAAAAGAGAAAAGCACTAGTGCGCGAAAACCAATTTTCCGCACGCTAAACAGCTACGTAAAGTAGCACTTTTTGAGCATCTGTATCTAAAAGTAATTTTCGTCAAAAACTAGAGATCCCTTAAATTGATAAGTTCATAAGTGCATGCACTTATCATAAAATGTAGGTATATTATGTTTGGTACAATGAAGATTGCAGTCAAATGGGCGTTTTGAGAGAAACGTGTACCTACCTTTTATATCTACATTCTATTTTATTATTCAAAATCATAGGCAGATATTAATTAAGAACGTGGTCGCTTACTATGGGCCTCATAAGAAGGCTCAAAGTCACCCAAAGGGCAATAGAGAGGGCTATGTTGGGAGTTTCTCTGCGTGATCGGATCAGGGACCGGACCCGCTTACCCTAACCCGTTTAAAAACCGGGGTTGATGAGGCTAAATGAGGCTATCCGCAGCAGAACCGAGGTAACTGATATAGCCCTCAAAATCGCTAAACTTAAGTGGCAATATTCGGGGCACATTGCACTTAGAACTGGTGGCCGTCGGGGCGGAAAGGTTCTCGACTGGCGACCACGTACCGGAAGACGCAGCGTCGGTAGACCCAAGACAGGTAAAGGTCGCGGGAGTCCGCTGGATGCGGGTGGCGCAGGACGGGTCACTTTGGCACTCTTTGGGGAAGGCCTATGTCCAGCAGTGGACGTCTTTCGACTGATATGATGATGATGATGATTAATTTAGAGAAAGAAAACTAGTGTAACTTTTTTTACATCTTCATTTCGTATCCGAAATATATACGATATCTTTGAGGACGCTTATTTTATTTGCAACCTTATGTTATGATTCTAAATACTACATACACTCAAGAGCAAAAGTTTCGGGTCACCCTAAATTAAATAACCGCAATATGTTTTTTTATATATTTGACACTAGCATTATTTAGGGTAAGGTGGTTGACAATGGATCACTCCATTTTTCACTGCCCGTAGCTCGAGAAATAGTTGTGCTATAAACATCAATTATGCACTATCGTATACATATTGTAATGGGATTTAGCCTACTGTGCACCAGGGGGTGTGAACACTGGGCATACCAGTAGTTCACAGTGGGCCAAAGATAATTAGATGAGCAAGGTTAGGGCGAAACCAGTGAAAAACGAGCATCTTTTCTTAATTTTATTATAAGAATCAATAATATGTAATTACTAATTTAATTTTTGTAACCGAGTCTTGACGAAGCATGTTGCTGATTATTGGTTGTAAGTATTTAATATTAGACGAAGTTTGTTGCGGATACTCACTCTGTGCTCATTTTTGACGAAACCTGCGCTGTGGATATTTAACTTTGTGGATTGCTTTGATTAAGTATGCTTTGAATAAATTCATTAAAAAAAAAAAAAAAATTACTAATTAAGAAAACCTGACTTAGTAGGCAAATAATCATCTAAGAGATCACATTTCACTGTCTGCTGATGCTTGGCGAATACTGGTCCCGTTATTTATGGCAAGTAATGCATTTTGCATTCGTTCAGCGGGTATTCTGCCAACTTTTCGAAATGTGGCCTTTTCCTCGGCATTCTGAAAAAAAAACTTATGTATGTAGGTATGTAATGGCAACGACGAATGGGTCAAGTACACACATGTGAAAAACGGGACTGAGCGAATGTAAAATGAAGTCTATTGACATATGTTTTGATTTGACGATTAGTTGTAAGAAACCCGCACGATTGTATTGGCCAGGTGCCAAAGGGATAAGTATTGGCAACGACGAATGGGTCAAGTACACAGTGGGTTATATCACCCACTGTGTACTTGACCCACTTGATCCAGTGTCAACCCACATACCGAAAATATTTAAAAAATATAAATAAAAAAGTATAAATGTTCACAAAGAAAAAATGATCGTACCTTGAAATACCTTATTAATCAAGTTATAAATAAAAACATAAAAAATAATTATTGTGCAACTCATTTAGAAAATATATTTTAAAATCCAACTTACGTAAATGTTAATCCGCGCAGTGATGACACTGACACGCATGCACATGACGTTGCGTTAGCGCAGTCGCACGGGCATTGAGCTAGTAGGGACACGTTGGCTAGAGGTGTGTGTCGCGCGGACTAAAGTATTAAAAATACCATTCGTTTTGCCGATGTGTGCGTTACCTACTGTGCACCAGCAACCCACTGTCAACCACCTTACCCTACTTAATATACTATTATTCGTATTACCCAAATGTATTAGCAATTTTCGGGACCCTATCATAAAAATATCGACGTCCAAAAATGACGATTTTTGCGATATCTCGCTCCGTTAACGTTGTTTTTTTCATGGGTTTTTACGATTCCGATTTAAACCTGGTAACATTTTTTTTTACTGTTATTTCTGCAGTTTAGATGTAAAATTTAATAAAGATCATGACAGGATTAAAAAACTGTACAACCTTGCACTATATTAGGAAACATGACGGTAATTCACAGACCCGAAACTTTTGCTCTTGAGTGTATATTAATGAAGCATTGTGCCGATTACCTAGGACACCTATGTAGGTCAAATTTTTGAGAAAGTCGAGCAAAAGAAAGAGGCACGGCCGTACCATCCTTTTCTCGAAGCCATTCAGGCCATTTTCAACATCCTGTAATTTTATGCTGGCTAAAGCTAGAACCCTGAATTTTCAGGAACATGAACATTATGGCTAGCATATAATATCAATAACATTCAATTTGAACTTTAAAAAAAATATTGTCTGTCAAACGTCGTTAGTTTTCGTCACTGACATACTCACTTACTGATAATGATCACGCTAATTATAAGGTACTTCTAGCAGACCCAAAAGCTCCAAATTTCAAATATAATTAGTTTTTAGCCTAATAATTCATAAAAAACCTAAAAATATTGCAATTTCAGTCACGCTTCAGAGATATTCACACTGCATAAGTAAGTTTGTAATCCTATACAAATACATGCGATTACAAAGTTACTTTTGCAGTTCCTTCCTGCAAAACTATACAAACGTTATTTGCGGTTGGTAAAATAACATTCCCATAATAAGTCTACAAAAAGAAATGAGATCGCATAAAAAACATTCCATGTAATATATGGGCCAAGTCTTGAAACTCTTTCACAGTAAAAAGTGGTGAAACATTTCGTAGAGCCAAGTCAGGCATTCTTATTAATCTTTATTTGCTTGCTAAATAAAATTTTGTGACTTGGCAATCACACTTACATAGTTTTAGGTACCTATGCAAAAAATAGTAAATGCAGTAAAGTTACTCTACGAAATATCTCACCACTTTTTACTGTGAAAGAGTTTCGAGACTTGGCCTATTTTTTACATGGAATGTTTTTTATGAGATCCCTTTTTCAGAGCAGAGCTTGTTAAACGCTCCTAATTTGAACAATTAATATTCGTCAGACTGCTCTAAATTGTACCTAAATTACTTTTCTACGAAAAATTATCGCAGTAATTACTTATGGTGCAATAAGCACGGCCAAATCATTAAAAAGAACAATTTCATTGTAATTTCTAAGGTAAATTTGTGATAGCTATTATTAGGTAAACAGCTACAACATATCCAATACCATTATAGCTACTTTCGACAAGTTCAAGTGTGCATATATGTGACTATGCATCGTGGGAAACATTTTACATAGAGCTGTCAGACCATCCATTGACCCTTTAACGGTACTAAGCGACCGACCGATTGCGCCTTCGATTGGCTCGAGGTGTATCTACACAAGAAAAACAAACAGGTTTGAAAGGTTAAATAAAAAAGAAAAGAGTAAATTAACCTCCATTTATTTGGACTTCAGCAAACGAACTAAGTTAATATTTAACTAGCTTATTCTGCCTGCATCTTTATACACGTATAAATTGTAGGTTTTTCAGAAGTAAAGGCATTGTTATGCAAGGATATTATGTTGTGTGTGTTGTATGTTGACGCTATCCGCAACAGAACCAAGGTAACCGATAAAGCTCTCCGAACCGCTAAACTTAAGTGGCAGTGGGTGGGGCAAATTGCTCGTAGAACCGATGGCCGTTGGGGCGGAAAGGTTCTCGAGTGGCGACCACGTCCCGGTAGGACTGATGACCTGCTAAAGGTCGCAGGAGTCCACTCCGCATGCGGGTGGTGCAGGACCGGTCACTTTGGCACTCTTTGGGGGAGGCTTATGTCCAGCAGTGGACGTCTTTCGGCTGATATGATAATGATGATGATGATGAAAGGCAATGTTACTCGAAAGATACATCAAAATCCCTTTGGTAGTTCTTAGATGATAGAGTAAAAACATCCTAGCGCTTGGTTCACCAACTTTTTACCACACTTTTTACAAATAACACATGCGAAGTCGAGGGATAAAGTAAAGCCTATGTCACTTCTGGCACGCTTGATCTTGAAAAGTAGTAGACTATAGAGTAGGTAAAGGAGCAAATTCCATTTTCCCCACATTCTATTGACCACGAATATTTTTTTTTTTCATTTTCCCAAACTTTTTTGGAGATATACTCCACCTATATATAGATATGACCACGAATATCCAAAATTATCCGTTTGTAATAAGTGTAATAACATTGAATAGATTAGTAACTTAGGATGTTTAAAAAAAAACAAAAGTATTCGCCCAACGTGGGGCTCGAACCCACGACCCTGAGATTAAGAGTCTCATGCTCTACCGACTGAGCTAGCCGGGCTTATTTCAATGTCGTGAATATTTATTTCGGTAACGCCGAGACATTTTATCAATGGGGGTATTGTTGTTTTTGTTTGACTAATAAACCGACTTGCAGATTAAAATGCCCGTATCACGGCCAGAGTCAGAGATAAAATAAAACACCGACACGGTATTTTTGATCGATCACTAATTTAAGTTTTCAAATTGCCAGTCAAATCAAATTTCTGAATGCTACTTCTAAGTTTATAACTGCTTTCCTCGACTGAGTTAATCTTAATTTCATATGATATCTATGTGAGTATAACGCTATGTGAGTTTTTTTTTTTCTTTTTTTTTCATACATTTTTTTTTCATACATACACGATATAATGATCTGAATCTACGGTAGCCTAGTGGTTCAGGCATGCGGCTGTCAAGCGGCGGTCGTGGGTTTGAATCCCGGCTCGTACCAATGAGTTTTTCGGAACTTATGTACGGATTATTTACCGTTAGCTTTTCGGTGAAGGAAACATCGTGCGGAAACCGGTCTAATCCCAATAAGGTCTAGTTTTCCCACTGGGTTGCAAGGTCAGATGGCAGCCAAATCTTGGGATTCGGTGTCAAAGCGGACCCCGAACTCCTTTAGGGCACAACCGGGAATAACGCTAGTATGATGATGATGATACGATATAATGATTTGATCACCGATCACGTTACTCGCGCTACTCGTATTTTACACGAGGTTATTGGAGCCACGATTAGTATACTAAGTATTGTCGGTAGCTAGGAGTAATAATCCAGAATGTGAAGTGATGCCTACCACTTCAGCGATGATGTTTTAGTATAGTAAATTGCGTCGTTGTCGTAGGTATGCTCCTCAATCAATCCTACCTAGGTTTACAATAAATAAACAATAAATAAACCTGGGTATGAACTTGGAACTTACAGTCTCGTCACCCATTTATCTAAAGTGAGTGCTGTCTATAGGTTGATTAAGCGCATTCGTCCAATGAACCAATGTTTGTCGGCACTAAGACACATAGGAACGTCTCGTTTGGCGCTGTCTGTCCCTGGATTTATGAGATCGTAATGCTTGCCCGTTACAATGCTGACTGCGAGGCTTTTATTCAGAGCCTAGGTATGTAAAATTATCGCTGGATGATATATTTTCACAAGGATATTAAATAATAGAAAATCATTTACCTTTTACATGTGATTGATAATTTACTGGAGTCGCAAGCATCCTTAGGCTGCAGTGTGTGCTTATCATCAGGCAGGCCGTACGCTTGTTCGCCACCGTCATAGTGTAATACCTAGTTAAGCACTTCATTCTGATTAGATAAAAATCCTGTAAGATTAAAATCTTACGCACTAACCAGCAGTGTCAAACATCAAGTTGTCAACGAGCATCGCAGGCGACTGTTCTCAGATGAAGAGTACAATGATGGGCCCGATGGGCGTCGATCGATTATGTTGCTGATAAGGCGGAGATTCGACCGATGAATCGAATTTCGTGTCCAGGCTCCTGTGCGGAGGCTGTGATGATGTAAATTTACTAGAAGCGGCACTCATATCCACAATTAAAAATATGAGGAGTTAATATATTCTAATCAAAAGCTTTATGCTCTTCTAATATATGAGCCTCCCCGCTTCGTTGTCTTTTTCGCTGGTGGTAGAGGATTACTATTTAGTGCCAGATTAGGAAAGATGACTATGTCCAGCAGTGGACGACAGTGACGTATTCTTCTTTTCGGTGTTATCAAGTGCGAGGTGTAGTTGTGCTAATCCAAACCATCACCTGGATCGCACTCTAACTAGCAGTATCTAACGGGTATAAGCAATGTATCGAGTAGAATAAGGTATATTGTATTGAGATTTTAGACCTGTAATAGCCTGTTTATAAAATGCTAAAAAATGACGCCTTATGTAATTAGCTTAATACTAAAGCAGAATACCCGTAAACAACAGAGTGCCTACCGCCACAGACTGGACGACACGAAGAAGTGTATCTACATTCCACCACTTACCTTATTTTAACCGACTACATATATAGGAAATCAACCGAATACCTACCCATTAAGTTAAATTAAATGGAGACCATAAGTTTCTTATTAGAAGATCTCCTCTGATAAGAAAAACAAACTTACAAGGAATGTCAACAAGACACATCTAGCAACCTTAAACTGAACTCCGCGTAAATGCGCCTGTCTCAGTTCATACCGGGAATGTGGTTTGCGATGCGATATTAAAACGTGGCGGCCGATGAAAAAGACTCAAGACGCACTGGTGCGGACACGTCCAGAAAAAGGTTTCAAGTGGAAATATGCAATTAAACAAATAAAAATCAGCTTAAAATCGGTGCACGCGTAGAAGAGATCTCGCGTTGTTACGAAAATGTATGTACCTACCGATTGCAGTAAATAGTTATACATGAAAAATTACCGAATTAAATTATACTTTATCAAAGGGTTATACTGCCACTGAATATGATAAACGTATCTTTGTTTACCTACCGAAAAGTTATTGATTGACACCAATGGCATTGCAATACCTCATGCACTATAATCTGCAGGGAAAAGATTATTTCACAGTAGTCCTTCACAATTTTCACAAGCCATTCGTAGACGTATTAGGGTAACGAATGGTATAGACATTCCACAATTAACATCAAGATATGTAACCAACTGTATATTTTCCAATGATACCATCCAGAATAAAGAGAAACGAGTCGAAACTTATGCGCCGAGTAAGTGACTCGCCGATAGTAGTTACACAGTGGCGTCGCAAACAGAACGCACAGATGATGATATCATTCCCGGCCGTATCGTGCGATCCGATCATCGATATCGCAGCCGTTCGTCGTCGAGATATGGACACGCGATCTTAATGTACGACTCATATAAAAATGCTGCATCTATACTATATGTCTTATATACACTTTGGAGATAAGACACTGTGATAAAATAGACGTGCATATTTAAGCGTGTAACTTGAAGGTCCGTCAAAGCGGTCAACGACATTTCACTCTTTCTTTTGTCAATGCCAAACAAGATCGTTTTATCTGAGAGCCAACTTATAATAACTTTGGTAGGTATTGGATAAGTTATGAAAGTCTAGGTAATCTAAGTCGCAAAAAGATAATATTTCGTATTTTAACAAGATGAAAATCATTACAATAAATTTCAAAAGCTAAATGACAAACTTTATTAGTATGCATATAAGCATACTGTAATCAGCATCTTCTTATTCATGTTCTTTTATTATTAATGTTGATATTTACATGCTACTTTGAAATTATTCTTATTATACGACAAGGCTATAACAGCTTTATGAATTAGCTTATCGCGAAGGGGGAAGTTAATAATAGTTGCTTTGCACGAATGTGTGGAGCAAAAAAGAGTTTACAAAGGGACACGCAATAAGGTCGGGCGTCGCCATAAGTAATGGCCAGATACCCGCGCAGCCATCGATTGCTAGCGTTATCTCAATAAAGAGCAACAGAGTGCGTTCATTAGCTCTCTGACACGGAGTAATCATAAATTCTGGAACCCCGCCGCGGCCCGCACGGCTACCCTTCGCACCCCTGGTTACCTGGCTGCGTTTCTACCACTCTGCGTCATTGCCCGCATTCGACTTTTTGCCATTGTTTTTGGTGGGATCCCCATAAAGCGTAACGTCTGATCTCTGATACGTACGCAGGTGTTAGCTTTCACGCCTTCCAACTTCATTATACGTATTTTTAACAATACATTCCAATTCGCGCTCACGATAAGGACGCAGCTGCGACAATTAGCCCGAAAGTTTGTTGATTCTTTATCATGAGGCTATCGTCATCATTTCCGGTAATATGTGACTTTATAAGTCTACAAAAAGAATAATAAATTTTAAAATAGCGTTTTACTTCCGTGTAAAGTTCATCAGGTGTACATGTTGTGATCGTGTTTTTAGCAGCTCGTGTTTCATGTAAATTACCCCGGCGTCCAGAAACCATAAGTGCCAAAACTTACTGTTATATATATCTATTATATATATGTCGGCGCATCAGTAGAACGCAACAGTGGAGACGGCGTGGCGTGGCGTGACTGCCGACCCATCGTAGGTGCTTACAATGGTACGACGACGTTGCGCCGTCATATATATATATGTTAGCTGGTTGTGACCATCATACTTTCGCTTAGTTTACTTAGTTTAGGGATATGTTAGCTTTATGAATACATCCTGTTATTTTTTAGAATGAGGGCCGATTTTTCAACCCCCAGATAAAACATATCTGTCAGATCAATGTTAGGCTGTCCTTTTCTTTTATATGTCTGGGGAAAGCGATAGTGATAATTTTATCTGACAGATACATTTATCTGGTGATTGAAAAACCGGCCCTAAAACATTGACACAAACAAAGATGCAAAGACTGTTAACGAATGCATTGAACAACGAAAACATTCGTACGACAAGTGATGAAGACATACTTTGTGAACAGGAAAACAAAGATAAAATGGTAGTTGTTGCAAAGTTCGGCCATTTCTGATAAGCCGGACCCCGAAAACGAACAATAAAATAGCTAATTACAATAAGATCGATTAGTTTTTATCTGCACGGATATAAAATGTCGCACAGAAACTAGCAAACGTAGGAAGTCATTAAATCGAACGGCACGGCACTTAGAGCAACTCTTAGAGCCGTCTGGCCGAGCATAAAGATCGATATCTTAGTGGCCCGCTGCCAGAATCTCTTTAATATCCCTCGGACGCATGTGAGGAGTGGACACCGGTGATACAACAACTTACTGCGAGCCAAACTGCTCTTGCGGAAAATTATCAATTCCAACCAGAAACTTCTAATAATGTCGCCTCAATTTCTCAGGGATGTACGTCCTAAAGTCCCAACGATATGTTATCTTAATTACACTTAATATTTGACAGCTTGTGACATCACCAAATTAGCCATAAGTACCTATATTTCGTTTGATTTATGTGACTATAATGTTTGCCGGAGACATCGTCACTTTTCACATAAATGATTATAATTACGGTACAGTCGCCATATTATCAAACATCATAAGAATAAGTCGAAATATATCCATTGATGTCATACATAATGCAGTACTAATGGCAAGATTAGCGAAATCGTAAGCTAATCGTAAGCGAAGCGTAATCATTTGAGGTTCATATACACCATCAGTAAATCGGCTAAAAATTTTCATGGACGCCCATTTAGGGCGATTATGAAAGGGTGTATTGCAATTTATAAGTTGTCATACCAACGCTAGATGGCACCACTATTATCCTGTCAGTGTCAGATTTCTAATGAGTTCCATGAACTTTATTCTCGTCATCTCTCCTCTCAACGTTATTACAACTTCGACATGTACCTAATTCCCGAGAAAGTACCTAGATCGTTATTCGCAGTATTTCACCTATCTCAGGTTCCCCCAAGTTTAATCTTATTGTCAGGCACAATGGGATATAATGTTCGGGAGATAGTTACCGCGCACTTTTGAACTGGCAGCCGAATTCCAGGGCCGAGCCCGAGTTTCGAGGGTTTTCGCGGTCGCGTGTAACTTTTAACGAGAGACGGAGTTGGGTATCTAGTACTTGGCTGTATATATATAGTGTTGGTCATTGAAAGGCGATCAGCAATGAAAATGATACGTATTGCGTATTGCTCTACTGAATTTAATTCCAGAAATAAACATTTTGCTTATTTTGTCATCCTTGTTATAAATTCTGTTAATGTATTAACTAGCGTATTGGAAATAAGTCAGGCAAACCCGCTGCATAAACCCCTATGTCTGGGGTTATCTCCGGATCAACACATCCGATTTCTAAAAAAATGCCAACACTACATAGAATGAACCTTCAGATTGGACATAGACTTATGTTTTGTCCCGCGCCTCCGCCTGGGTTCTCTCTCCTACACGGGCGGCAACGCCCGGGCAGCTAGTAACCATTATAATAGTTACCTACACAAAATGGGTTATAAAATGAGCAACAATGACCGCAATTCCAACGTTATACAATGGAAGGCGAAATCAGACTCTATCTAAAAAACAACATTAGCTCGCTAAATCAAATGCGTCTATAAAAATAAGCGTGAATGAAGGCGTCAGGTTTCACACCACACGCGGCTTCGCGTTCGGCGTTGAGACGCGTTGAAACGAACACCTATTATCATAAAACAAACAAAGACACGAACAAAAAGTCAACAAATATAAGCTTTAATGATTTGGTAGTTCTTGGGATGAATGCCAACGAACCGAGAGAGGAAACAGCAATAAAATTGGTTTTATTGGGGGTCCATTCATTGCCGTAACGACAAGGATGCTTTTGTTATTACGTTAAATGCATAGTAATTACTTGTTGTTGCATCGTATTTACATCAGCACTCTAAGCTTAGCATTAAAGTAAATTGTTCTGTGTTAATCCTTTATGTCTTAACTCTACAAGACTAGCATTATATACAGCGGCAAGGCAATTATGACTATGCTGATGCTTTTAGAAACAGATTTTTTAATGAAATCTGGCATTCATTTGAAACTTTATCCACACGAAAGGACTTTTACTCGTACGGTTGTTTCAAAAATATCTTTAACTTAGGTAGGTATCATCCTGCTGAATCGCTGATTCCGAAACTGGCTGGCATTTGCCACATGTTCATATTGCCTCTAAAGTCCCATATTTTTTCATAAACAGTTAAAGCATACAATAACTTCCGCAATTTAAAAATAATAATATTTTACTTCCCAAGAAAAACACCAACGTGCCACATGAAATATTAATATTGTTGTAGTAAAAACTCTATTAAATTCTCTTTTAAACAATTTAGGTGTCGTCGATGTATTCAAAGCACACTTAGCGCAATATCACCAGCATAGAAATGGGTGATCATGGTTGGAGAGCGCTACTGTACGGGAACGATTGTGTAATACTCTCACGGACACCACTGGGGGGCAGAGAAACCACGCTAGCAATGCTTGCACGCTTGCATCAGATATCGGATAAGGATAAACGTAAAAACACAGTATTGTTAGAAAAACGGAATTATGTAGATAAACTTAAATTTATAACGCTTTTTGCTCACAATGTTTACGGAAGATAGATATCGCTTCTTTGGATCGGAACGCTACAACTGAAAAACGCCAACGTATTTTATTGCACCATTTTGTAAAGAATTGACGAATGTATCACTTTATAATACCCATTTCTCACCCCTGATAAAGAACCAAAAACGGTTAAAAATACGATACTGACAGAGACAGGAAGCATTTTCGTAAAAAACTACAATCGTATCCGTCCCAAATAGTGTTATAACAGAGCCGTCAACGTCCATAATGATGAATAATGTCTATCGCTTCATTACTTACAAAGGTCCGGTGGACAATGCCGACCAATATTTTACCATGACATTTATAGAAGCACTGAAATGTTATTAAACAAACAATTCGCCCAATCGGCGACATGTCTTCGGTTAGAGGCTTGTATAATTGATTCTTTCCGGGGCGGGTCTGGCCGGCCTATTGTCGCGTTGTGGACGACTACGCAGTGCCCCGAACAAATAAAATTCTCATGCCGCCAAAGAGGACTCTGCGAAATTTCTCTCATTTCCGTCTCTAAACGAAACCTCGCACGACAATGCTTGTCACGGCCACTCTTCAAAATGAAATAATAAATTGACTGTCATAATAACGTGTCAACAAGAAGAGATCCTAATGAGACAAAAATACAAACAAAAGACAAAACATCGCGGAGTTAATAGTTACATACTTATAGGTCTTAACTAGTATAGGTATTCGTCTCCAACTTAAATAAATAAATAAATAAATAAATAAATAAATATTACGGGACAATCTTACACAAATCAACCTAGTCCCACGGTAAGCTCAGTAAGGCTTGTGTTGTGGGTACTAGGCGATGATATATATAATAGATACATACATATAGATACTTATATACATATATAACATCCATAACTCAGGAACAAATATTCGTGATAAACTCACAAATAAATGCCCTGACCGGGATTCGAACCCGGGACCTCCAGCTTCGTAGGCAGAGTCACTACCCACTGGGCTACGGAGGCCGTTAAATATGTATATAAATAAATAAGTATAATTATGATAAAAGCAATTATTGCAAAAAATGCAAGGATCTAGGAGGACAAAACGTAAAATAAATTGGTTCGGTGAATAAAAGCAACTGAGAGTCTGCTAACCTGATAATAACCGGGCTTGACACCGCAGATGGGCAAACTAATAAAGCCAAGTTCCCGTAATATGGCAAATTCGTTTACGAATGGTGTCATTAGAGTAACCGGGTCCGCCGCACGCGGCTCACTCGACTAATACCGACCTAAACACTAGCAGGCCAACTCATTTCGACTCCCGTCATTATAAAATATTTAGCGATGTACCTAATTTCGTAAATGATACAGGGTTATTTTAATAGAATGCCCGTAATAACTAGGCACCCGGACGCAATACGCCCAAAAGTTTCAGATAATGACCGGTTCTGACGGACCCACGCGAGATTAATATATCCGAGGGATTCAAATAACAAAAGTAACAACAAAAAACTAAAACGGCCGATAAATGTTTGTGTCTACCTGGTTCCGTATTCACGGTCCGCGGGGCGAAGGCGAAGGCTTGTAGCAATCGAACCAGCGATAACATCCTCTTCAAATATAATAAATCTAGCCGATAAAATTCTTTACTTTACAAAGAGCTCCGACTAATTGTTTCGGGAAACCTGTTATTAGAGCAAACTTGTGGCCAATGTGGCCATAGGGGCCACAAACAAATAAGGGATTGGATAATCAAATTATTAATCGACTACGCCTCGATGTCATTAAAGTTTGAAATATTCTAAAAGAGGATCATTATTCCAAAACTTAAGAGGCACCGACTAAAATTTGGCTTGATCCATAAAATTAAGATTATTCACTATCGTTTTTATCAAAGTAGGTTTCATTATATACTGTTACACAAACTTCATTGTCGGCTAAACGCCTTCAATAAAGCAACAATAAATAAGCGAACACCCAACGCGAAAAGGGGTTTACAAAGGGGTGGCAGGTGGTAAAAAAATATTCAAAACTCAACAAAACAATGGACGCAACCCATTTTTACTAAATAAAATGAAAGATTCCAAATAGCACCCGACGTTGCTCTTTGGCTTACGCCGCACAAATAAGTAAAATAATAATGGCTTCACTTCTTTCTTCCCCTTTTGTCAGTATTATTTTCCTACCTACCTCTACTACTGGAAACCATAATATTTAACCGTTCTTTCCAGTAGGATAAAAGGGTTTGCGAAGCACCTGTATAAAACATGTTTTGGGCAATTGCATCTATTTCCTGTAGTACCATTTTTTATATTGTTATCTAAATATGATGGATGTTTGTTTGCTCTCTTATTTGAGAGTCGCCAAATTTCTTAATAATTATATGAAATGTTCTGGTAGAATGCCTAAGAAAAGCTTGCAACGGAGAAACAAATAGAGGTCATTTCTTGATATTTTATGTCAACAATAAGAAAGCTGTTAAGCAATTAAGACAGATGACGCACTCACCCTATTGGCACAAAAAAAGCCACACGTGACCGGAGGAACATGACACTAATGCTTCATCCATGTTTTAGGGTGACATCACTCATCGGGAAACGCAGATTGAAAGAAAGAAATGGACAGCACGAGTACTAATGAATATCGTTGCATTTTCAATTTAAAATACTGTTTTACACCTACTACAAAACTGAAAGTGTTACGCAATGCTGGAGAATATACAGCTATGTATATGTTTTAACAACAAGTCCTATTTTAATTATTCCCGTATACAGATAGTTACTGTAAACAGTAGTCTAATGATTACCTATATGTACTGTACCTCCGTTATCTAACAATAAATTACTCTAACCAGAACAGATTTCTTTGAAGTTAAACTTATCATTGTTGTCTTAACGCAACATTAGACGGGCCGGAGATGAGAAAAACAAACATAATCATTGGCGGCGGAGAGTGAAAGGACACCAGTTTTTGTAAAGACAATAGAAAAACGATACTTTACAGTTGTACAAATTCTTTCGAACGCCGATTCTTAACGTAGGAATAAAATATAGCTCTGTTTTTTTTACGTGAGGCATGTTTAGCCAGAAAACGAATGAGTCATTTTTGTCCGAGATTTCGTGCCAATAGACGACAATGACAGAGATTGGTGAAGCAAGTAACGCGATTTCTCAAACGCAACGTCTAATGAGCCGCGTAAACAAACTGACCGCAAGTTATTTGTTAACCGATATCTAGTCACGCTGCGAACTGAACCTAAATATTATGATCGTATCGAAACCGCAAAATGCTTTGCTACCTCCATTAAAGGTGATAGTAACAAATCGGTTTTCTGCGGGTCAGTGATAGTGAAACTGACTGAAGTGCATTAATTATTTTAGTAAGAAATACGAGTAATATGCTTGCTGATTCACTTAAACTGCCATCTGCCAATGTTCCAACATAACTACAAAAAGCTTTATACAGGGTGACTGGTAATTCGACCTATTCCTTGAAAGGGGTTATACTAGAGCTAATTTGCAATAATTTATGTCTAGTCAACCAGGGGGGGTCGAGACTCGCTGGTTTCCGAGATATTCGAGTTTTTAGTTTGTATGAAAAAAATTCTCCTTGCAGCCTTAAGGTGGTGATTGTGACAAAAGTACTTCCATTTGGATGGTAAAAAAACATTTTTGTCACAATCAGCACTTTAAGGCTGCAAGGCGATTTTTTTTCAAACAAACTAAAAACTCGAAAAATTAAAAAAAAATCGTGTTTTGACCCCTGGTTGACTGGACATAAATTGTTGCAAATTAGCTCTAGTATAACCCCTTTCAAGGAATAGGTCGAATTACCAGTCACCCTGTATAATATTTAATTTATTTGCGAGTACATAACTATAAGTAAAAAAAGTATATTCACGTCAAAAAATGTCATTACGTGAGTGAGATTTCACTTCTCAATACAAAACACCATTTAAAATTAAATATGTAATTTTAATAACTATCTTTCTTTATTTGCTAGCAACCACGCGAACCACCATTCCATTGTGAGAAAGTTACCTTCATGACCAGTAAATAAAATAATAACTACTCCAAAATATGACGTCACCCTGTTGACGTTTCAAGTGTGAGGTCCCGTGGGGCGGTATGTTACAATTTGTTACCAAAACACTGCGACGTGAAACAGCCACCCACGTCTATCCGTCATTAATTACTCCAGCCACTTCAGATGGCCCCCCGCGTGTAATATGTAAAAAATCGGCACTTGGGAACAATTCTGGCAGAATCACATACCCTCTGCAACCATTTCTAGGAACTTAGCGCAGGAGTTAAATAACATATCGCGCCAAAATTGCCTCAATGCGATGAAAAATAACAACATCAGTAAGCGATGCATCTTCAGAAATCTAAGTTTTACTAAAAACATAAAGCTGTGCAAAAACCTGATACAACACCGAAACTTTGCTATAAGCTACGAACATGTACGATTTCAAAATCAATTGCATCGTTCAAACGCTAAAATGTTGAAGGGGTCAGATAACGGAGTGAGTTTTGCATTGGCCGGCGCGTCGCCGTGTCCTAACAAAACAACGCCGGGCCGGGCTGGCATTGTCAGCTGTGACTATTAGAACGTATTGCTGTACGTGCCGGGGGATGATTTTCCCTAGCTCCTTTATTACCTTTAGTTTCGTGCTACTTTTGTTTGCGCTACACGTAGCTGGCACTGACTACCGTCTGAATGCCAAATTGCCACTTTAATGAACGTATATGGACAAAAACTAGAGTAATTCGCTCATCAAGCGTTTAAATAGCCACAATTAACAGACCATTCATCATAATCGTTTATTGTTTAATTGATCTCGTGTTATTATGCGATTAAAAAAAGTCCCCAAGTAGGGTAGAGGAACCAAAAGATGAACGTTTAAGCGACTATCCCAACTTTACAATTTTTTTTCGAGGAGTGGTGATTTAGTTTGTTTACATTTAATTTTTTTATACGATTTCGTATATAGTCGAGATTGGATATGACTATTTTAAACCATACTATTACAATACAGTATTTTATTAAAAGTGGTTTTATGCTGAAGTATGTCATTTTGCCCAGAAGATGAACACTGTGCCCAATAGTTGAACATTTTGACACCAATAGTTGAACGAAGAAAAACGTAACACCGCGCAGCAGACTTTTGGTCTAGTTATTATATAATCATTGTGATAGCAATTTATACTAGTTACCAATCACAATATTGATACTAAACACAGAATAAAACAGTTCAAATGTACCCTTTTCATATGGTTACAATTATAAGAGATTATTTTTTACATATTAATCATTAAAACATTTTTTTATTAATTTATCATCAGTTTAAAATAGATAAATTGTTGGGTTTTATATGTATAAGTCAGATTTCATATTTATAATGTATCTTTGTTATTAAGATGTTCATTGTACTAACTTTTACTGTGAGTCCAATCTTGGGGACAGGGATGTGCAATGCTGAGACCTTCATGGGCGAGAGCTCTGTGATATTTAAGGCAAAAGAAGTTGAGGCCGTTATTCAAAATATGCAGAGGGGCAAATCGCCGGGGCATGATGGACTCAGTATTGAGCATCTCAAACATGCAGGGGTACACGTATCGCAGCGCAGCATTGCAGCGCCTCGAGTATGTTCGCCGAGGCGCGCACCGACGATTTCTATGCCATCAGGCGAAAACGAGTAGCGTCGCTACTGAGACGGCTGAGAGGCAGCAGCAATAGTCTTCTGAGGGTGTTGGCGGAGCGCCTCGACTGTCCACTCTCAAGATACTGGGTTCAGGTGGCTATCGGGAGGGCCAAATAAGCCTGAACCAGTTATTCTTCACTACATAGTATAACACAAAGTCGCTTCCCGCTGTCTGTCTGTCCCTATGTATGCTTAGATCTTTAAAACTACGCAACAGATTTTGATGCGGGTTTTAATGTATAGAGTGATTCAAGAGGAAGGTTTATATGTATAATACATGCATATAAACCCGTGCAAAGCCGGGGCGTTAAGTTATTTGTCATTTAAGTATCATTAATTTATTGTCATTATTGTCACTAACGTAGTTCATAAGTCTCCACTGTTACTAACATCATATGGATCGACTAAAGATCTGAAATAAAGATATTTTATTTTATTTTTTACTAACCCTTGCCTAAAACTTGAACGAATAAATTTTGTTCGTTCATGTATCGGGCACGATGGCAAAGGAATGAACGGACTAAATTTAACAGAGCGTTCACTTATTGGAATCGAAGCCAAAAGTTGAACGAACAAATTTTATTCGTTCATCTTCTGGGCAGCGGTTCTTTGTTGAACAATCGTGCTTTTCATAGTAAAACAAAGCCCAAAATAACCGTGTTGCGAATGGATACTCACGTTCAACTTTTGGTTCAAAAATCAACAGTTAAAAAACAATTAATTTGAGCCATAAAAGTGTTATGTACCTTTTCAATAAGAATTTATATAAGCATTTGAAAAAACTATACCTTGCCCAGTAGATGAACACCGTTCATCTATTGGCTCAGGTACAAAAAGTTGGAACCGTTAGTTGAACGCTAAATATCTCTTAAATTAACAATAAATACGCAATTTGTGATAGATAATCCATTAAAGGCATTAATCAAGAATCTATATCACGCAAAACAATCCATGTAGACGTTTTATTCAATTTTATACATAATTTAGAGCTTAAATTTAAGAGCGCTTTCCTTAAGTAAATCTCCATACAAACGGTGATTTTGGCGTGAGACCTCGACGCGACAACCGCTCACAGCCGTGTGTGTGTGGGAACTGTATGGAAGTTTAAATGCCAGCCTCGGCAAAGGGATGATGCGTTAGGAAAAAAATATCCCGAAGGCGTAAAATGTATCGCGATTTTTTTATTTCAATTTTACGACAAAACGTTCAACTATTGGGTGGTGTTCATCTTTTGGTTCCTCTACCCTAACTGATATTTTTCTGTGTATTATATAAATCATTACGCTATCTTCCATAAAAGCTTTTGCATTCTTCGACAATTGCCAGACATGACCGAGTCCAACAGATGGAAAATTAGTCACCGGACCATAAATAATGAGAAATAGAACCATTTAAGGAATGCATGAATAAAATGCAGCAATTTCGGAAACAATGCATTTTAGTTAATCTTTGGGGACAGTCTGGGGTACCATTTGCTCCCTTTTTTATGATATCTTTTTACAATCTTACTTGAGTCATCTGGGCGACAGATAGACCATTTATTATCTACGTCTCTATTCGAAACAATAAAAAGCTTTTAAAATCTCCCTTTAGAATATTTTTCTACAAATGGCGATATAAGTAATTTAAGATTTTGAGTACAGCCATGGCATCATTTAATCATCAGTCCAATGGTAGTCTGTTTTTTATCGAAAGCTCCAATATTATAATTAATAATGGTTTTTAAGCATTAAAGATAAAGGAGCTAAGTAAAAGTTCCTATACGAAAAACAACAATAAAATCTCTCTTTCTAAGTTATTGTGCATCTGCCTCATAATACACTGGCAAATCATTTTAACGGATCGGCAACAAAAGACCCGACAAAGGCCTGAGCAGCCACGTAATATAAATTAGATTCGCATTAATGAAACATGGGCGGACGACTAATCCAACAACCGTCCGACAGAGAACAGCGACACAAAAAGGACCTCAAAAACGTGGTAAAATAGTTCTAGAGTTAACGGCAATTACACGGAATGAACGCTATCAAAGTCGAAAATAGCGTGAAATAAAAGCAGTCACGTAGCGTGCCGTCCCGCGGGATGTCTCAAACTTCGAGCTCCATGCACCTGTATTATAAACGCATCGCACACCTTTGTTCCGACACAATGGCCCCCAAATTGCAACTCGAATTTCTTGTTTATCGAAGAATAGATAACATATGCAGGTAAACATTTTTTGTATGAGAGCGCTCTTAAACAGACAAGTTATGATCAATTTTTTCTCGATAAATGAATGTCTTTACCCTCTAAGTTGTCGATTAATATAATTTGTATAAAGGTAGAATAGTATGGTAGAGATTTTATAGACCATTTCAATAGTATGGATATTATTGACATACATATTATTAAATGTAGAAAGAAATTAAATAACCACTTAAAATACTAAGCATTACTATATAAAAGCCTCAGTTCATTTAAGGTTTTTGAACATTTCAGTCAAGTGCTAAACTATAGGACATACGGATTATCCATTTTACGATCCAGTCTAATACCGACTACAAATAATAGGTTTAGTCTAAGGTAGATGTTTTATTATAAGGCTATAAACCTACTACAGCCTACTACGATACACAACATTTTCATCGACACTAGGTAATGAAAAGTCACTTCTGCAAGTTTACTAATTGATTTACATAATATAGAAGTCTACTTGCCTTAATTACATGCCTAGATTGTTTCTTCAATTAATTCAGAATTTATCAACAACTATACGTCATAAATGTCATAATATAATAATTTAGGTATACACGATTCAAACTGGATATATTAAATAAAATAATTCCGCAATGCTTTGCGATCTGTTACCATTTGTCATTTGACGGACGACATTTGTATAGAACAAAAAACACTTATCACCCGTTACCTCTGTTCGATTTTGCAAAAACTAATGTGTAACATGCCTCGACCACTTCTGAACAAAACAAAAAAACGGAAAGAGGCAAACGAACATCTCCTGGTAATATTCTCCGTTCTGCTTTTATAAATTATACATTTTATGGGCACAACAATCGCTGATCTGTAATTATAATAAGGCTCACGAGTCACGTTCGACGGACGACGCTTTAGATGAGCCATAAGAACCGCAGCAAACATATCGACCGGTAAGTTTTCTAACGCGAAAGGGTAGGGTACACAACGAGGCCGATATACACATTCATTCACCGTTTTTGGCGAATTACTTGTAAGTATATTTTGCTTATTATATGTCTGTAAATATTGTAGAAATATTGTTTTGGCAGTTCGACTTATGGTACCTAATCTCCCGTGTAAAGATATCTCAGTAAACCTATGGTGATGCCGTATGTAGCACAAAGTCGTGTCGATACAGTTCCAATCCGGAACAAGCACCAAGGTGCTAGTTTTGAATGCCGCTGTTGCCTTATAACGGAGCCTGAGTATGATTGCGTGAATATTGCACTATTAGCGTTCCAAGATCAGCGTAATGCACGGATGCCACACGTACAATACGACCAGGGGCCATTACAATTAGGTTGTTAGGTGAAACGAGTCCATACTCTCACCTAGTTTGTTTTAAGCGCATTCCGTACATACATAACTACTGTAATCTTTTTTTTAGAACAAATGTTATGATTTATGATATTGTGTTTGCGTTATTTGAGGTATATGTAGGTTATGCTCATGATAAAAATGTAACGCAAAATAGGCAACTTCTCGGTCGCAGTCTAGCAATTTCAAAGTTTCTGCGGTTCTGAATGTCATTCCTACTACACAAAGTAGCTGGATGGTCCTTATTAAAATAATTGTAGCATCCATCTATCCACAATATATTGATTAAAATTTCATGATTCTCACACATTATTTTGATCAAGTCCCGTTTAGTCAAAATAATATCTATGCACATCAACCGCAGAATTAAATAATATTGCTTTTTGCAATAAACTAAACAGTACAATAGGACAAAAATGTGTAAAGACATTCCACCAGTCAACAGGTTCAAAGGTACTATTATGTTTATTGTAAACTGAACTAACTTGACATAATTGAGTTGTTAAAAGGCTACACATGACCTAAGCTAACCCTAAGTTACGTGACCATAGACCGTGCGAGCGTATGAAAAGCCGTGGCGAATCGACCACAATGATAACCAACGGTCGGCGTCTACGCACACGGCGCGGTTTGGACGTATACAATGCTCCCGAATCATTTTGGGCCGACGAGATCGCGGCGTAGTTGTCGTACACGCGGCGAGAAAGTTGCAACACCGTCTCAGTCTCAAAACGCAAGTTTGATGAATGATCTTTGATTTTACGCAAAACTACCGCGCAGGCGAGAAATAATCACTGTCAAGCCGTCGAACTGACAGAAATCTAATCATATAGTCAGACCGTTTGAATAGTTTTTAACAGAATCTGAAAAGTTAACAATAATAATGTTCTCACTTGAAATTTAAAAAAATTAAATAAGTAACTCAAATTATTTTAACTATGATAATAAAGACAGTTCGTTTATTTGGAATAATGTTATAAATGTTCACTTTTTATCAATAGTAAAATCAGATTGTTATTTAAACTACCTCAGGCGCTAACCCTCACACATACAAGCTGTGCGGGCGTGTTATACGATATGTAGACAGACGTGATTTGAAACAATTTTCAACTCGGCCGTCTCTAGAAAATTACTAACGCATTCAACAATCATCGGCTATCGCCTATCGTGCGTTGGCGTTGCTCATTTATTTGTTGCGGTTAAGATGGTCTTCGGCATAAGCTGTCATTATCTATGCATAGTATACATACATATCAGCGGTTGCAAAGTTGTAATTGTTTTAAAGCAGTCGCTATAATAACATTGCAATTATTTTTGATATTTCTAAAATATTGTAACGCACTCATACGAGGATTTCAGGAAATACGAGTATTATACGTCAAAAAGAGATATTTATTGGTGTTTTATGATTTAGAAACCTCATTCTCCTCATTGTTAATCACGATTACAAGGTAAAATAGTCCCAACTCGTACAAATGCCGTAAATTACAGTTACAAAGACAACGGGAGCGTAGCATTATCTGGAATTCGTGTGATACGACCACGCAACGCTAAATAAACGCCCCGTGAAGTCATAAAACTGAGCCACAATAATTTAAAGGACGCCTATAAATTCTTTATTTTATGATGCAAGGCATATATTTAATTCTAAAAGCGTTTTAGTATTTCCTTTTAAGTCAAATAAATAAAGAATTTATAGTGGAATTACGTATGCAGTATAAAAGCGTCTGGACGGCGTGGTTTCATGAAATATTAAAACGTTAACGAGACGCGATCACGCCGGACATTGATGTAAGCGATGTCATTAATTTAATTACAGACTATTTAAATGGACAAATAAAACGGTCAACATTATTCGCTACAACAAATGCTTCCAGAATAGAATCTTCGTAACCTCGAGTCTTTCAATTGTAAGCAAACCGCCTGCTTTGAACAGTTGACAACGCACTATCTTGGTCTTTTGAAAGACTCCCAACGTTTTATTCAACGACTGCATAAAGCCTATACTTCCTACTATTGCAAACACGTCATAATAGGATGCCGACGACTAACAATACGATGTAAATTTGTTTGTGAGGTACCCAGAAATTCTTTCCGGGCCATATAATATGCACGCTATGATCTCACAGAATAGGAACACCTTATTGTTGGCAGCGGTAAAAAAAATGGATTCGTCATGTTTACTTTCCTCGGAATATGCTTTGAATCGATAAAAGAAAGATTGATAAAATGCAAAAAAAATATATAGTTTTGATAATTTTGAAGGTCGGTTTAAAAATCCATATAATATATATAAATAAATAAATAAATATTTGCGGACAATCTTACACAAATCAACCTAGTCCCAAACTAAGCAAAGCTTGTACTATGGGTACTAGACGACGATAGAGATACTTATATAGAGAAATAAATACTTAAATACATAGAAAACATCCATGACTCAGGAACAAATATTCGTGCTCATCACACAAATAAATGCCCTTACCGGGATTCGAACCCAGGACCTCTTGCTTCGTAGGCAGGGTCACTACCAACTAAGCTAAAGCGGTCGTCTAATACTGTATAATAAATATATTATATAGTATATATATATTATATATTAATAGTATAAGAAAGTGTGTCTGTCTGTATGTTACCTCTTCACGCTTAAACCGCTGAACCGATTTATATGAAATTTGGTATAGCTAGTTTGAGTCCTGGGGAAGGACAAAGGATAGTTTTTATCCCGGAAATCATCCTCTAAAAGGGTGAAAAAGGGGATGAAAGTATGTGTATGGAGCTACGATATAAACTAGTTCCACTCGGACTGAGTCGCGGGCAAAAGCTAAGTTCAGGCAGTAGTAGGCTAGTAGTAGGCTAAGTAGTTTATAATTGATATTTTTATTACGTTTTGTTTACGTAATATTGATTGTAAATAGGTATTTAAAATGTATGCCATTCAACCTAATTTTATACCTAATAAATTAAAGTTCAGGCAGCAAACACCACACTAAAGGTGCACAAGCCACTTATGCCTAAGTGTTAATGTCGTCTTGACTGCCGACTAGCAGGCATAACCTATGTAGTATCAAAACCGATCGATGGTCTAACATCGTGATATAACAACGCTTATATTATAAAGTACACAAAGACCGGCGGAGGAGGCATCAGAGCAAACAGCCCTTGCGGACCAAGAGCTGAGCGAAGCTACGCACAATAGCAGCGGGCCCTACACGTCAATACCCGTCATATTGAGCAGAAACACAAACATTCAAAAAATCATCATGCCCGAAGAAAATAAAAAAGACGTTCTACAATTATAGACCCTGGAAGCACAATGGTAAGTTTACAAAGATAAACATTGCCCGCTCCGTGAGTTACGAGAATAAGGAATAATGGCATTGATGGCCTATGAAAACACTTCTACGGGTCGATCATCTACACGATATATTTATTCGACGATAAGGTATTTGGTACTTTAGGTTGTTTCGGTTCAACTTAGAACCGACCAAGGTCAACTAACAAAACGTAATTGTTAAGGACTAATGTGATGCCCTGCGTTTTTATTTACTAGCACGTGCACTGTTGAAAATGGGAACCTATATGGATATGTCTCTATCTGCCAACACAGCGAATCCTCAAGTGAATAAAGGGTCGACAACGCGCTTGTGATTCTTCTGGAGTCACAAGTGTCCATAGGCTACGGTACCAGCTTAACATCAGGCAGGCCGCAAGCTTGTTTGCCACCATCGTTGTATAAAATATTAGGATGAAAGCTGCCAATACAATAGTACAATAGATCCGCTGTTGGCTCAGGTGTAAAAATTCCATTAGCTATCATCACAAAGTCAACATTTCCCAAAAAGATCTATGTCATAGATCAAATTTCTTAGCGAATAAGGCGTTATGCAACAAGATGTTTACATAGGACAATCTAAATAAATAATCGCTCAGTTAAATGATTTTAATAATTTTCGGTGTTTCATTCTTCGGTGCCTAAATACGAGAAATTGAAATTCTTTAAAAAAGATATGGAGATTGCAGAAAATATCCGTTCGTTCAATGTCCTGTTTACTTACACAGATCGAAACTGAAAACCTTGATCATCGCAATGGCTTATTTCAACTATTTACTCAATACAACCTGCATTTTACTTCTAGATTCGGTTTTCCTGAAAAACCTAATTTTAAGTAGACTGGTCCGAGATTTCTGGCCATAATTATATCTAGTCAGCAAGAAACGGTCAAGTCATAACCTATACATACTTATAAGTAAAGTAATACCTGAAAGAATTCTATTAATGTATAAATCCCATGGAGCAAATAAACGGTTAAGTTAACTGCAATTGGTGCCAACGCTACATAATCACTCTTCAGCTATTGTTTTGGTTATACTCCTTTGTTTAACACTGTTTGCGCTCGGAGAAGCAGTCGTCCCATTCAAACAACCTTATGAGCGTCCATTTCTGCAAGCACTTGTGATATTTTTAACGTATGCTATGTTGAAAGTTTGACTCTCATAATCAATTTAAAGTAAACTTAAGTCTTCTTTCAACAGTATCATTATGAGTGAGCTAGTTAATATGTTAGCTGAACAAGACATCAAAAAGTGTAGTCAAGACAAGTTTTTATAGACCTGCTCGTAAAGTTTATACAGCCAGTGTCAATACGTCCATCACTCACTGGATTGTCAAATTTAACATTCAAAAATTCCACCGTGACCGGCCCACTGCATGTCGAATGCCCACGGCACGGCGCGCTACAAGTGGAAATAGTCCACGATTTCATACTTTTATTTTACATATTTTAATATAATTCACTTGCTCGCGAGACATGTTATGGAGTATTTTCGGTAAGTTGTTATCAATACCAACTTTATGTTCTTATAAATTTTAGGAACGATAAAATGAGCTACTTTTAACAAGAGCGAGTTGAGACCCGTTCGTGCATTACGGAGAAAAATAACTAAACATATGTTGGTACGTGTATTGTGAGTGCATCAACGTGCCGCTTTCAATGTCATTATTATAGCCAAGAACGAGAAAAAACGCCATTAAGTAGATATACAACAGAGCCCTTACGCAAAAAAAACAAATCTGTTACCCTCGCATTCATTTATTTCCCGTTAATGCAGTTCAATAATGCCATTTCATCACCGTAACTATCAAACATCCATTAATTATAGCGAGATTTTATTTTTTTTTGTTTAATATGTGTGTCCTGTGTGTTAGTGATTAAATGTATCTTTCTTTCTTTCTATATATAAGAGAGTAGAGTTGATAACTATTTGATATTTTCCATGACCCGCAAAATCGCGTTAAATTACCGCGTGTTGCAATTGAAAGTTTGGCGGAAAGTATTGGCACAACGTTACTATGGTCAGTTTTTGCAAGGGCGGATCCAGGATTTTTTTCTGGGGGGGGCACAATGTGCAATGCAATGTTTTCACCAGTAAGTTTAACAACTTTGATTTGTCTATTAGTATGTAATGAGATTGTATGTATGTGGTCTACGGTGGAGAAGTCTTTCCGGAAACCCGCTTGTTCAATACGAGGGCTGCCTTTTAAGTTGTGTCGTTTGGAAAAACTAAAGACAATTTAAGTGTTAAATGGTATTTATTGTTTTTCAAAGTAATCACCGAGATACACTTTTTCATTCGATCGAACCAGTTTTCGAAACACTTATTCCAGTCCGAAGTCGGGGTCTCCAAAATGGCCGTTTTGTATGCCTCAACCGCTTCTTCAGGCGTCTGGTACCGTTGACCACGAAGTCGTTGCTTGATTTTTGGAAAAGTAAAAAAATCGTTAGGGCTTAAGTCTGGACTGTACGGCGGGTGTTACAGAATTTCGATGTTTTATCTCTTTTTTAAAAATGCAATTGTTTGCCGGGCGGTGTGCGAGCTCGCATTATCGTGGTGCAGTCTTATACCACGTCTTGGGTTATTTTTTCGAAACTCGCCGATGACTTCTGGTAAACAGACAGTGGTATACCAGTCAGCATTAACCGTTTTACGATCCTCGAGCACGATGGTGGCAACGTGGCCACTTTTCGCCACAAACGTGGCGACCATTTTTTTCGAAGTGCTCCGTGAGCGTATTACTTTGGTCGGTTTTGGCTCATCTTGGAACACCCAAACAGTCGACTGCTGTTTAGAATCGGGATCGTAGGCATATATCCAAGATTCGTCACCACTGATAATGTCGTAAACATGTTTCGAGTTTCCTTGGTTAAATTGCCGCAGAGTTTTGTGACACCATCGAACGCGAGCCGTTTTTTGGTCTTCACTGAGTAAATGTGGTATCCAGCGTGAGATCAACTTTTTTACGCCTAAGTGATCATGCAAAATACTGTGAACACTGGTCCCCGAAATACTTAAGGAAGCTTCTATCTCACGGTGTGTCGCATGGCGATATTCGACGATCAGTTGCCGTACAGCATCAATGTTCTCCTGGGTTACGGCTGTTTTTGGTCGACCTTCACGATGTCTATCACCAAGACTAGAGCAACCACGTTGAAATTCTAAATACCAGCGTTCCACAGTCCGGAGGCTTGGTGCTTTATCATTGAAAACCGTAATCAACTCTTCGAAGCACTGAAGTCGCGTTAAGCCCCTTTTGAAGTTGTAAAAAATTATCGCACGTAAATTTTCCTTCGAAATTTTCATTTTCACAACTGACTTGTCAACTTTGAACGAACGCTGTACTAAAACGGTTGGGCCGATTTCGAGTCATTCTTTTGTTTTCGAATTCTAAATTCAAATATTTTAAGATGACACTACCTAGTTTTTTTTTATGCAATCACGGGAGGTTTGCAAACGACAGAACTTAAAAGGCAGCCCTCGTAGGTTGATTGTCATCCAGGACTTTCTCAATGCGGTGTAGGATTATTTTTGAAAATATTTTGTATAGATTTGCCATCAGGCTTATAGGCCTATAGTTTCCCATATCATTTTTGTCTCCCTTCTTATATATAAGTGTAATTGTAGAGGATATCCACTGCTTTGGTATTTGTTCTGTTCCTAGTATGTAATGTAATGTAAGCTTTACTTTTCCTTAAAAATATAGGTACACAATATTCCTTAGTAAGTATTTTTATTAACTGTAAAGACCGCCTATTGCGGTGAAAGCCTCCTCCAATTGCTTCCATTTTCCTCTGTCTCTTGCTGTTCTAGCCCATGTTTTACCTGCCATTTGGACAATATCATCACTCCACCTTTTGAATGGTCTGCCTCTTTTACGTTTTTTTATGTATTATAAACCAGTTCATTAGTATGTGTGACTATCTTTCATCCATAACTCTCTGCGTATGTCAGCAGGCAGGCCATTTCCACTTTAATCGGAGGACGTGTCTTGTTATCTCCTTGGCTTTTGTTCTTTGTCTGATTGTTCATAATTCCTAGTATATCATTGAATAAATCTATAAATGTTTTGGTGATAGCTGTTAAGCAACCCTTCAATAATTCGTTGGTGATGTTATCTTCGCCAGGTGCTTTACCATTTTCTTGGGAGCTAATTGCCTTGGCCAATTCATAATCCAGGATAGGGGGGGTATTTTCCTCCCAATCCTGATCCATACTTGTGAAGCAATGGTCTGGGTCTTGGTTATCATCATATAAAGTTTTATAAAACTCAGTTGCAGTTTCTAGGATTTTAGGTCTTTGGGTAATACACTTTTGAGTTGTGTTGTGTTTTAAACTAGGGAGCCAATTTGTATTATCTATAAATTGTTTGAGTGCTTTTTTAACAGCTCCTGATTTCTCTATGTAGTGTGTTAGTGTGTCTGTTCTTTGTTTTTCTCTATGTTTCCTTATTTCCATGTTTATTTGCTTGCTTGTATGGGCTATTTGGTTTTGATTAGTTTTTCTATCAGTAATCAGGATTGCTCTCTCTCTTAGTAGCTGTCTGGCTTTCTCCCCTAATTTATCCTTCTTATTTGTGCGTGTTTCCATTTTTAATTTCCTGTGTATATTTTTAAGCTCTTCTTATAATATGTTGTATTTTTCTTGGATGTTTTTGGTAATATTTGTTTTTTCTAGAGATTTCCTTAAATATTCAAGTGTATTTTCAGAGATCGGAATCTAGACATGGTTTTGGGTTTGATTGATCTGTTTTCTACTTCTTCTCGGACATTGATTGAGTACTGCACTCCTGACCATTCTGTGATTGGTATTAAAGTTGAATTTATTACTAGTGTCAACATCTTTAACTGTCTTTGGCTGGTTTGTTAGAATGAAGTCAATTTCATTTGTTACTGTTCCGCTTGGGGAGATCCATGTCCATGTGACAAAGCAAATATCAGAATGGTACCCAAGAGAAGGAAACAGGAAAAGAGGTAGACAGGTACGGAGATGGGAGGATGAGTTTAGACTAATAGGAGGAAACATATGGAGAAGAATAGCTATAGATCGAAAAGAATGGAAATTTTTAGAGGAGGCCTATGCCGGAAGGCAAGACGACAGTGTCGATGTCTAATATACTTACCTATTTAATCGACAAAATCGGTCAAGGAAAACATCGTGAGGAAACCGGTCTAATCTCAATAAGGTCTAATTTTCCCTCTGGGTTGGAATATCAGATGGCAGTCACTTTCGTTAAATAGTGCCTACACCAAAACTTGGGATTAGGTGTCAAAGCGGACCCTGGGCTCATTTGAGCACTATCGGGAAAAACCCTAGGAGAATGGCAGCTCGACAAAATACCGACTTGTAAATATGATCATATTCCACGTTTAATAGTATCGGTCGTCTTCATTTCATTCTTGATCCCACCTTGATGCAGAGACAGCATAGCGCCGTCTCGCAAACGTACTAGTTAATAAGCGATAAACTTTACCTCGTTAGGAGTAATCTCCGTCTCGTTTTCACGGCATTCTTACAAACGGTCTCGCGGGAATGTGAGCGGCTTTTAGTAGGATAACAAGTGCTTTGGAGATAGAGTTCTTACGCGTATTGAAGCATGTCGGCACGACCGGCCGCCGGCAGGTGCTTTCAGTCACGTTGAGCCGCGGTAAAATGACAGAACGGTTCTGATACGGCGACAAAACTATTACAACTACTTAAAAAAAATATCTCGTTGTGAGATTCGAAACCAGATGCTTTATTTTCAAACTTGACATCAGTCAGTAGCTCAGTAGTTAATCAATTAGGAAGAAGTGTAACTTAGTATTTGGGAAGCTGTCGAATGTCGGCGAGTGCATGGCATTTACATACTATTGGGTAGTTTCCTCACGGTAAAATTTATAATACGAGTATGCCAGCGGAATCTTCAATTTTGCTATTGGAAGTGCATGAAGTCATAGGTTGAAGTGGATTGAAGATGTCACGAGCAGTCAAAGTATTTTTACCTAATTCGCTAAGCATCCAATGTACATAACGTAGGTAACTAAAAACTGTTATCGTCAACAAAATGGAAAGAGTTAAGACTACTTAAAACTCCGTTAAAACTGAATTAGGCTTATCGTTTTAATCTTTAAATATGCAGCAATCCTAAGTAAGGATTTGTAAATTCACAAAACTACTAAAATGGGTTTTCAATCCTTAAAAACTTTAACAAAGCATTAATGACCTACTAGTTAAATACTCTTATTAAAATTCTCTAATGCGCATTCTAATCGGCTTAGTGGAAGATAATGGCTATGGCAAACAAAGGAGACAATACACCATATAATCGTTTAAACGGGCGGTTATGGACCCGGGAGTCGGTGACGCTTGAAGCAAAATGCAAACTTGCTAATTACCGGTAACCGGAGCCGGGCTAGTTGAGTTGAGAATCGTGTTTCGCATCAGTAGTACGATACAACAAGTGACGCATGCAGATATTTTGTGAGGATTCGAGATAATTGGCTTGTTCGATCTTAAGAGGATTGTGAACCTGTAAATTTTCATACAAAAAGCGATAACGTTTTTTACCCCGTAAACATCGTTCGATTTTTATATATTTTTGGACATGTTGTAGATATGGTTAAATACTAGGTCTGTACGTTTTGATTTTTGAAATATATTGCTTACGTTAAAAGTTATTAGCATCTAAACATCTATATTTTTGACTTAAAAACTTTGTCTATCTTTTTATTTTTTTTAAATTAATCTAAACTGATTTACTAAAAAAGGAAAACGTAAAGACATAGATTTAAGTTTAAGTAATCTAATCATACCAAAATTATTTAATTTCATTAAGGTTTAGGGAGATAAAAACGTTATCACCCGAAACCATATTTCAACAAGAAAATGTAGGCAATTACCTCCAGGACTTGCAGCTCTCTCTATCGCACGATACGGGTCGGGAGGCAGAGCGGTGTGAGACAGATAGATTTTTTTTAATACCTACTCGCGCCGCGTATCGACACTTCACAAACCTCTTAAGGGACGAGTGCTGGTTCGCTGTCAACACGGAGCATAGGTACTCAAACTCGCCATACATTCTTCTTTCGTCAAACCTTCATTAGTTGCATTTATTAAGCATTGGCTATTTTTCTCGTAAAAAAAATATGAACAAAATTTGCCTTTGCGTTTATATGTATGACAATATTTATAACGGTGTTTGTGCTATTGAGCCGTGAAACCAAGGTTACTAACTCAGCGACCAACATTATAAAAATATAATATTCAAAACGGGACAATATGTTTGACAAACATATACTTTAAGAACATGGAAGTATTCAAACATAATGAAGAAATACATAATTCAGAAAAGCTACACTTGAACAGAAGTTTACAAATGAGTTTTAAACAGCACAAGTTTCGTAATAAAGAAATCGTATATAAAGTAAATGTTTGATAAAATTAATTCAATGCCACAGTTCTCACGATAACCCTTGAATAAGGCCAGGCTCCGTATAAAACCAATGTCTCCGATCAGATTTAAGATACAGTTCGACGACCTCTAGTGATCAGTAGATAATTCCATCGTTACTAGCACCATTTGTTATAATGGACATAAATGTGTCTAAATAGTGCGTAAAGAAATGAAACAATTTATAATCTGACGTTATTATTTAAATATTAACACTTTGGTTGATTTACGAGGTATCGATGGCAAATGTAATCGATATAAATATGGACGTGTGAATTTCGCTAGTTCGGTTATGGAGTAAGGCGTGTGGCGGTGGGCCGAGCGCTTGCCGCGACCCGGTAGTCGCCAGCACTCGCGCTATTAATCATACAGTTGACGCCTACGAGGCGTGGCCAAAACTTATTAATTCGTGTAGAATTATAAAACTGTGCTACATTCAGCGGGCAACCTACTTTGATTAATTTGGTAACTTTAACTATTTGCTTTAATATCCATTCCATCAATATTCCTGTTTGAAGAAATCCGCATGTAGGTAATGATTCATTTTGATTAGACCCCAAAACTAAATATAGCCATTAATAAAACAGTCTAGATGGTCTCTGCAAATAAATGGATTTTAGAGAAACTTAAGAGCATTACTAAATAGTGCAAGCATGAAACATATAAAGGGAGGCTTACCAAGAAAATAGTTGATATAGATCTTTGTCAATCTTACTTATCACACATCAGTATCTTCAACATTCTTGAGTTTATTGTTAACTACGTAGGACAGAAATTTAAATAAATTATAATGACGAAATTTACGATAAACTACAAACGAAATCAGTCCGATCGACTGTTAAAACATCACTAGCACAAATAAACAATTTTATAAGAGAGAACTATACAAAAAACTGATACCATGTTACAAACTAAATACACTCAAGAGCAAAAGTTTCGGGTCACCCTAAATTAAATAACCGCAATAGGTTTTTTTAAATATTTTACACTAGTCTTATTTACATAATATACTAGTCTTCGTAATACCTAAATGTATAAGCAATTTCCGGAACCTATCATAAAGATATCAACATCCAAAAATGACTATTTTTGCGATATCTCGCTCCGTTAACGTTGTTTTTTTCATGGGTTTTTACGAGTCCGATTTAAACCTGGTAACGTGTTTCTTTTTTACTGTTATTTCTGCAGTTTAGATGTAAAATTTAATAAAGATCATGAAAGAATTAAAAAACTGTACAACATTTGGACTATTTATGAAATATGACGGTATTTCATCGACCCAAAACTTTTGCTCTTGAGTGTAGTAGGTAGTGTAGTTACATTAGGTTCCAAATATGTACGAAAACTACTTTTTTTTTCATACAAATTAATTCAGCACAATATGTATTAAAACAACTTTTTTTTTCATACAAATTAATTCAGCACACTAAAAAAATCTAAAACGCTAAAAACTCAAATCACTGTCATTTGATAGTCTCTCAGAAGAGTTGCATAAAAATGTGTTGCACTACCATTAGGTCAGTCCGAAGGGGTTCAAAGCACGGGGGTACGTCGCAAAAGGTAGTGTAGAAGTTTTTTTTTTATATTGTTTACATCGATACAGCAAATATCAAAAATGGTTACACGAGATATCTTGGAACAACTTTTGGCAGCCACAAATCCTCGAAATTTTGGGACCTTTTTTGCTTTCTCACTCCTTCTAAACGGTGCATCATAGTGAAAAGTTACTCACTAGGAAATTAAAGAACATGAAATTATGCGTCTAATGAGTACCAATACATAACAATTCGGTTCAGCGACATAGTAGAAAACCATGGTCGAAAACGAGGCTTTCCTCAACTTTGTAAGTTATTTCAAGATAGTGGTTTTTAAGCTACTGCGTTTCAATTTTGAATTTAACTATAGGTTTTAGCTCCTCAATTGTAGGAATTTACAGAATCGAGAGTTATTTCAGCATTAGTAACATCATAACTGGTAATCGAAGAGCTGGCGGTTTTCTCGTGCAACGCATCAGCAATCAGCATTGCAGTTCAACGAGGAAATACCGCCAGCATACCTACTCGGTAAAATGCAAAGAGGGCCGTTTTAGGGTTCCGTAGCCAAACTGACAAACCCTTATAGTTTCGTCAATTGAGGAGCTATTTAAAAACTATAGTTAAATTCAATATTTATCGGTTGTATCGATGTAAACAGTATAAAAAAAAACTTGTACACCTGTACCTTTTGCAACAAAGAATTACTCTACGGACTGGCCTACATGCTAAGTTATTATTCTCTTTAATAGTTAAAACTTAAAAAATAATTCCGCTCTGTTATTGACGGTAACTGTTATATTTTTTACTAGCGACCCGCCCCGGCTTCGCACGGACTTATATAAGTTTATATGTATAATACATGCATGTATTATACATAGATGTGTTCTCAACAAAGCGACGTCACATTGTTTCGGGGGCGGTACAGATGCCGTCAAACTTCTTGAACATTTGACCTTGCATGCGCAAAGGCGAATTGTACGTGCGAGCTGCCCCCCCACTTCGTCCCGCATGTTCAAGTTGTTTGCCGGGAACTGTATCTGATTGGTTTTCCGTATGACAAATTTTGTGATAACTCGGTGATTACCACGTCAACATGATCAGTTAAACCCTCAATCCACTAGGTGAAATGTACTAACGTAAACACTCTATAAACCTTCCTCTTGAATCACTCTATCTATTTAAAAAAAACGCATCAAAATCCGTTGCGTAGTTTTAAAGATTTAAGCATACATAGGGACCAGTGGCGGAGCGCCCATACAAGCTGATTCCCACCGGCTTGCCTAAAATTCCTTGCTATATATTATGGAACACTTAAATCATCAAAAAACAGCTCTTTTATGTGCTCCGGGTTGTCTAGTGAAAATTCTTACGCGCCGCCACTGATAGGGACAGACAGACAGACAGCGGGAAGCGACTTTGTTTTATACTATGCAGTGCAGAAACGGCTAACAACACTTACAACTAGCATTTGTTAAAATATAGGTTCGTATGTAAGACACACGCTGCAAACCAAAACTAAGGCACTAAAAGGTGGTAAATTATTGGACTTTATTTATATATTTATTTGATGATGATGTCCTCCCAGACCTCCTCCTCTCAGATTTATTTAGTTAACAGTTAACGTAAACATCATTAAATATTTGATAATCAATGGCTAACTTGACGAACGGATCAACTATGCACATTGCTTCCCTGTATACATAACTTGAAATAGTGTTGAAATATCACTTCATTCCTAGTCACACACCCAAGGCACATGATCAAATATAGTTGCTCTGGGATTAGAACTGTCCAATACTTTTTTATAATTAAATTATACTTGCCATCAATAACAGTCCTTATTCGAGAAGGAAAATGCAAAATTTCACGCAATTACTTGCCGAGGCTATTGCGCCGAGACTATTAGGGTTATGGTTAAAGGTCCCTTTAAGAAGAAATCCCGATGATTTAAGCGCAGCACTTGCCAGCCGGTAGCCGCGCCCGCGCACGCCTGAGTTAATTATATCTAGTCGTAAAGCCGTTTAGCAAGTGCACTATTTATTGGCTGCTAACGAAGGCTAATAGTCTGGTGCGGCGGTGTGAAACTTAATACATTTTTAAGTGTTGTTATGTTTTACAGAAAAAGGCATTGTGTTATATATAAACTCACGCCTCGAATAGTAACTTTAATTAAAGGATGTGATATAATATAATACGTAAGTGCGACTGGGATAATTTCCTATGTAGTTAGAAGCATCGCAAACGTTTGTTTTTACGGTATTATTTAAAAAGTTTCATTCAATACGTTTTCAGTTCTATATTAATGCGGCATTCAAATTAACATCTGCTAATACATACTAGGATTGCACTGCAATCCACGTTGTGCCTGAGACGGCTAAATACACAATACTATACAAATACTCTTGTACACCTCAATAAAAGAATACTGTACAGAATATAATAAACACAAGTAGATGCAAACAACAGGCGGTCTTATCGCTAGAGAGCGTTACACGATTTTAAACCCTTTTTAATATTTACAGTATAAATAAAATGTATCTTACTGTCCCAAAAGAATTGAAGAGACGGGTAAAATACGAGTAAGTACAATTTACCCGCATTTGTTCGTAATAAATAATTTCTCACAGTAAACAGAAAGAAATGACATTCGCTTAGTCCCAAACCAATAACCTACAGAAGCATCCACACTACAATTAAAATTGTAAAAATAAACATGGGTCACGCCATCTTCGATTCATCATCCTCATTAGCACTGGTCGTAAACCGCGAATACATCATCTTCATCGAGGTATTTATTTGCCTCGATTCGTAGCGTATCGGTCAACAGCTCATTGGTAAAAACTCGCGCTGTCCGAAGAAAGATTCGATGGAATCGATCAAAGTCACATGCCTAAAATGATTCTCCATCAAGCGATGAGGCAGACGGGCCCATCGGGCAGACGCGTATGGAGATGAGCGGAGCCAGCCAACACCCTCGCGGCACCCCGCCGAGGCTGCTATATCTGGCGATAAACAATCAAATATGGAATCCACTCACGAGCATAAACTACCTCCGCAAGCAAGTGATAAGGAAAATATTGCGTACAATATTGTAGTAAAGTAATATCCCCAGCGGCAATGTATCGATGTACGATAACGATAACAGCGCAACATAATACAAAGCACTAGCTTTATTCAAAAATCTAAAACATTGTTTCGAATATCGCGCCGAGAAGCGACAGCGTTCCAGGCAGATTAGACTTGGAGCTCGTTCCTTTGGGTATAAATTATTTATGTAAATTTTTTCGACCGCTCAAAATTGTATATCAGCATCGATGTGATTAATGTTGTCGGATTTTTCACTTGGCCTCTCCCTAACGAAACGATCAAACAAACGATGCGATCGGTACTCACTCGGCTGTGCGCCTACAGGGAATTCATTAGGTACATAACAGTCTTTTTCGGAAGCGGATAACGCCGTGATTTCGCAATCCAAACTTAGTTATAAAACACCTTCTTTCCTTGATTGTGATTTAAAAACAACTCCGTCTAGTGAAACTTTTGATATTATCATCATCATTATGTATTGGCCTCTCTGGTCAAATTATCAGATATGATGATGTTCTGATTTTGCATATAAGAAATTATTATAATAGGATAACACATACCACAACTACATCCTACAATGGTTGAATGCAGGAAACCTCCAGATAAGGAGTACAATTAATCGACTCGAGTGACGTTGTAGTAAAAAACTATAAGATATTAAATAAAGATTCCCCACTGACGAGCCCTATTATGAACAAATTTATAGTGGAGCGGAGGCCAGCACTCGAGTGATATTTCCGACAAGGGTGCATGCGTTTAATGAAATCAAAAGGATTAAGAGGCCGCAGTAAGCTAGGCCGAATTACACCTTCCCATACAAACGGAGTTACGCTCTCATTTTAAAACTACGTGTTGGATTGTAACGAAACTTTGCATATACAATGACATGAGGTACATCTAAGGCTGAAATTAGTTTATATGGCTCCACTTTATAAAACAAATGAAATGCAGCAAAAACAAGTTTTGTATGAAAAATTTAAATTCGCTGTATTTTTTTCCCTATGGTATCTGAAGCCATATAAACTAATTTCAGACCTAGATATACCTTATTTCATTGTATTTGCAAAGTTTCGTTACAATCCAACACGTAGTTTTAAAATGAGAGCGTAACTACGTTTGTATGGAGAATCGAGCTTACTGCGAACTCTTAAGAGCATCTGCTTGCTTGTTATTCAAATCGATTGAGAGCTCGTTTATCATTTTAAATAAGCTACTGCTTAGATAAATGCGGGGTGTGGTTGTGGGTATCACAAAAGAAGCGAGGCTCGGTAGCCCAATTAACTAACCAGTTATTAATGAAAATGAGAATTAAATCGTCTTAAAATTAAGCCTCTATTGCATGAAATATGTCTACCGCTTCTACTAATATTCTCGTGGAATTGGATCCCAACCTCAGGACCAAGGGCATCGTTGGACTTTGTAAACTAAACACTTTAAATTTACGTAAACATAAATGTCAACACAATTTATATTCCCCCTCTGTATTGAAATTCGGAATGATTACAAAGCATTCAAGTAAATGAATATCGAATGCGAACAGCTTCCAGTACAATGCGGCCGCGCTGGCTTCGCGTGATGCCGCCTCGTGTTTTCCCAGAGCAAACAATCAAACAGCCAAGAGATAGAACAAATTACTAAAGCATTGTCGAGGTGCTTAGAAAATTGGGGAACAATTGCCTCACCGAGTTAAATCTCTGATAAAATAATTGTTGTCTTTGGAGAAGTCTCTCCGGCAATGAGGGGATGAATAAATCTCTCCTAATTGGAACGCGCCGCGCCGTGCGACAACATAATGTGGAGGCTTTGTTGCTGCGTGCATTCTTCTCCGCGACTGAATACAACGAATCAACCAAACTAATGACGATGGGAACTTTTGACAATCCCTCCTGACATAATCAATGTGACGCCTCTACACAACAGGTTTTTTACTAAATTGAACTAGAGCTATTATGTTCGTTTCAGTTACATAATCTGAAAACTTAGTTGTCCTTTTCGGTATTTAGACGAACAATGACTAAGGTAAACGTCCGAGTGGTCGACGCTGTACTAGTATATGGCATGGGCACTCTATGTCAAAGCAATATGGGTTAAATTCGAACTGAGAGGATTTTTCTTCATTCGAATTTAAGCCATGTCACTTTGACATAAAGTGCCCATGCCATATACTATTAGTATAGCGTCGAGCACTCGGACGTTTCCCTTACGGTTTTATATGAAAAATATTCTTAGTTGAATTTTCCGTAGTCTTGAAGAGAATAAAGTCGGGCATTCTTTAACCCATGCATTCGTTTCGGAACCACTCACTTGTAAAACTGCTTATTTTATTGCCTCAATACTCGCTGTGGAAAAACGAAGTTCCTCGTAGCTAGCCGGGTGAAGCGACAGGCTACTACAGTCAAATAGGTTTATTTTTGTAAGATAACCACTGCACATTTCATAGTTAGTAGAAGAGGTAAGAAGATGAATAAAACGTATATTACAAGATTTCAATGTACCTACGCAAACCGATGAAGATAGTATACCCAGTGTCATCACTGTCACACGTAGACTACAGTCAAAAATAGTTGACGTTAACTTGAATAAGGCAGCCGTGCTGCATCACATAGCAGTATATATTTTATGATTAAAGAAAAACATTCTATAGTATCTTTAATTTTAAAGACTATTTAAAAAATATGAGAGATCGTTGCGATTTGATGTTAATGCCGACCCTATGGTGTTTTACCTATATTGATAACCAATTGATGATAACCGATAAAATGAGTTAAATTTTCTCGACGATTGGCGTAAGCGGCATAGCCTGGCATATTGCGACCGAATACTACACATGGCTTGTTAGATCGAAACATTCGTAACAGATGGAACGGTGACGCATACATTAAAGGGTTGAGAGATCGATCGGCCGATAAGATCTGAATGTTAGAGAAATACAAACTAGTTTAATTTTAAATGCCCAACCTAAAAAGAGGACACCGTTATAAAACACATGATGGGCTATTGTTACATATTTTATTGTCCAGAGAGAAAGTTTCGTTACATTAATCTATTTTACATTTAAATTATATATCAAATAGGTCCCACTGCAAGTTTCATTATAACGAACGTTCTAAGTAAATTGTGTTTCTTAAATAAAAATAAATTATCGAAATACTCAGGCTACTTACTTAAATAGTTGATGAGAAACTTATGCAATGAATCGAGCGCATCTAATTAGACCCGGGGACGGAGGTCGAGTTCGCGCAAGTGTCTAGGACTATTTACCTAGAGGCTAGGTGTCTGTCTAGATCGTTTGAGCACTAGCGGACCATGGATAACAGTGGCGGTAAAAAGGCCTTGCGGAGGTTGGCAGCAAAGTGCGCGATGCATGCCGCCAGCAAATCGCTCGGCAAACATTCGCCAAGTGTGCGTGAAATTGTCTATGCTGGAACAGAACCCGGTGCCGCCGCTTGCATACATTAAGGCTGTATGGTTATCATGCTTTGTGGCTTTACACAGCCGTAGTGAGGCCGATAATCACATACGCCTCTGCAGTATGGTGTAACAAAGTCCACCAAAAGACAGCCATCACAAAGTTAAGCAGTCTTCAGCGTACAGCTTGCTTAACAGCAACAGGAGCTTTATGCTCAACACCGGGGGCAGCCTTGGATGCACTGCTCGATCTAACGCCACTCCACCTGCAAGTGCAAAAGGAGGCGAAGCAGTGCATCTACAGGATATGCACACTAACAAGGCCAAAATGGCGCTCTCAAGCGCTAAGCAAACTTGAGGCCCTTGTTTTTGATAACAAAAACCTAAGCATGCCCACTGACGACACATACGTGGAATGCAAATTCACTAGACTGTATACAGTGGAAATACCTCCGAGAGACAAATGGACAAATGACCAAATGGACTTCAAGGAGGGAAGCCACATTTGGTATACAGATGGATCAAAAAAAGGTGATGATGTTGGATGTGGTATCTACGGTGAGAGGCCAAAGTTCAAAGCTAGCGTCAGCATGGGGAAGGAGGCCTCAATCTTTCAGGCTGAACTCTTCGCATTAAATAAATGCGTGGAGATAAATCTTGAAAGAAACCTAAGGAACCAACATATCTACATCAACTCGGACAGCCAAGCTGCTCTGCTGGCACTAGAATCACTAGAGTCCTACTCTAAACTAGTCCAGAATTGTAAAAATAATCTAAACACCCTGGCGAACTCCAACAAAGTCATACTTAGATGGGTACCAGGGCACTCCGACATTGTAGGAAACGAAAGAGCAGATGAACTTGCAAGGCAGGGCGCAGACACGGCCCTAGTCGGCCCGGAACCGTTCTGTGGCATCACAAAACGGAAAGCATATTCTCTGCTAAACAACGCGGAAAAATCAGAGGCAATCAAGCTGTGGAAGTTCACCAAAGGACAAAAACAAGCTAAAGCCCTGATCGAAGGGTTCAATAGTAAGCTGTCTAAAGAGTTATTACAATTCAAAAGGCACAAAACCTGCGCAGTGACAAGAATCCTGACAGGACATTGCAAATTGAACAAACACCTGTTTCAAATGGGTATGAAGCAGGACACAACTTGCAGGTTCTGCCAGGAGACAGAGGAGACTGCAATGCACATTCTCTGCTCCTGCGGACCACTCATGCATAAAAGAAGTACCTACCTAGGGCGGCACATAATGCACCCACAAGAAGTACAACATATCACCGCCCAAAGAATCTGGAATTTCCTGGAGGCAACGGGACTTAACGGTGAACTCTAAAACAAGGGCTGCCACAATAGATCACTTGCTGGTCGAAGCGGCATACTAAGGCCCACAAAAATAATAATAATAATAATAATAAACCCGCGGGGGCAGCTTGTGGCGAGCTGACGGTGAGTGGCGACACCGCGGACCCCTAATCTCCAGAGGGCCCATTTGATCTGGCCCTCGCCTCTGCGCTTGCCTTAACCGGCCGGCCAGAGTGGAGTCGCAAGAGCGGAACCTATGCTCCAGGTTGGAAGTGTAAAATGTCATAACGCCGGCGGCCCTTGAACGGAACACCGGGATCTGGCGCACCGCAGACTCACCTCTCGACAACCTCACAGCCGCTCAGACGTGTTGCTCCATTGTCGCACTGTGCGTGCGACTGTTTTGTGGGGCCCACTTAGCGAGTTGGCGAGTCACCGCCTGCCTTATACAATTTTGAGACTGATTGTCACGGCAGGTGTCCGCTAGTCTCCTTCCATAACCCATTATCCAGTCCATCCAACACTCAACTCAATAGCCCATGACCTTAATTTCCATCGCAGTCACAGTGCTGCACTGCAATAGTCTTTGCACCTGGCGGGGATTATCACCGGTTGTATCATGTTGTGCGCTCGGAGATGGTATCCGCCATGTGCATCCCTCGCTTTAGATTATTTTTGTCTTAAAGGGCCTCTGCGCTGTTGGCTTTGGCCCCACGCATGCCTTCCAAAAGTCCGGGACCCCATGGTCCCGTGATATGGCACAGACATACAAATAATAATAATAATAACGCAGGGCAGCTTGTGGCGAGCTGTTGGGGAGTAACGACCCCACGGACCCGAGTGCTCCCGAGAGTCGGTCAGGGCCTCCGTCTCCGGCGTGTCTTCGTCGGTCGGAGTGGAACCCCAAGGGGGCCCGCAGGACTCTCAGCTCTGGCTTGCCTTCATTGGCCGTCCAGAGAGGAGTCGTCAGAGCTATATGCTCCAGGGGTGGAAGTGTTAAAGGGCATAACGCCGCGAGTAACTTCGGAGAAAGCGCAGCACCACCTCTCGACACCCCTGAGCCGCTCACCCGGTGTTGCCCCTGGCCGTCTTTGCGACGGCATTTTTAGGCGCCCATCTAATGAGCGGCTAGTCACCGCCTGCCTCGATAACCTTGTGGATAACATTGTTATGGCAGGTGTCCGGACCACTTTGTAATAACCCAATTTTATTGTCCACCCAAATGTCATCACCATAGACCCAATTCTCTTTTCCATTTTCCTACAATAGCTCCAACGCCTGCTGGGACCAGTTCACGGGTATCTACCGATGTACCCGTGAATGGGTTCTAGCAGGTGTACTACATGACATTAAATTTCGTCTCCAAAGGGCCTCTACGTGTTGGATCTATATCCCCACGCACGCCTTCCAAATGACCGGGGTTCGCCCCGTGAATTTAAATCGGAGATACATAATAATAATGGTTATCATTTACGGAAGAGGTTACTCACTAGCATAGAACATTTATAGAAGAATCTAGCATAAACTGGAAGATTTAGTAGGTAGGTAACCCTATCTATAGAACTTTTAATTTTGTTTTTCGAGGATACTTTTCTAATCTAATTTAAACCGAGAAGGGCAGTACTATAAAAAAAAAAAAAAATATTGTATTTTTGATTCCCGCATTTCACGGACCATAAAAAGCCCCATAACCAGCAGGGGTGAGGCGATCGTATCGACATTCTGTTATTTTATTATTCAATAACCGAACCATTTTAAGGGACGAGTCGTATTACATAACCCTTTGTTATATTGAAATTGACTGAAACTCGGACCGATTAAGCGTAGGTAAACAAAGAATGTAAAATAATCTCACGTATATAAACATCAATTCAAAATGAAAACCTTACTTAAATAAATACTGACTATGATTAAACAATATAATTTCAAATTATTATCATTAACTCAGAAAGTTGAAGGCATGTAAACTTAAACGGAGCAATTTAATAAAACGATATCAATCCTCTTGAACTCGTTATTATGCAATCAAAAACGGCTTTGATATTAATCACTCAGACGTCACGATAGAAATACAAACAACATTTTAAACATCATAATTTGCCTGAAGGGTAAACACGAGAACAGTGATTAAAATCGAAGAATACAAAGCAGTTACGGGCCGAAACAACAGAGCTTAATGACAAGCGATGTAGTCTAAATTCAATTAATATTAACTCTGAAGAGCGGATAAGTGGGTAGACGGTACTCGGCGTGAGCGCTACAAGTATACACGCAGACTCTCCGCGCCCATGTGAGAACTATGTCGAATAATAAGAACAAACACTTAACTACTGACTTAATATTATACTTAACATAACTTTTCTATGACCACTGGGAATCACTTTTGTTATTCAAACCCATACTTGAGCTAGACATTAAATTTACGAAGTATTTCTGAAGTACATACTCGTAAAGAACCCAAAATCTTGATTTGAAGTGGAACCTAACAGCAAAAAACGTCGGCAGATCTCTCAAAAGGTATTTCGCAGCCAATGCCGATCGTTTGTACAAATCGCGAAGGTTTCTTTTCAATCCTTTGTCGCAGCCATTTGATTAAAGTAAAGGAGCCGCAATCACATGCGAGAAGCTTTGCGCCAGCGGAAGTATCGCGTGCACAAACGGGGCACCGACTGCATTGTGTTCCAGAAGCCATCACTGAAAACTCCTAGTCGACGGCAATCGAAACCTGATACTCAATAGCTCGAATAAGAATTATAAGATCAGTACTTGCCTTTGAGAACGTAACTGCATTAAATAGGAGTGTCTTTGCATCTATTGTCGTGAGCGTTCGTAGGGCGGGTTACGTGACCTGTGTTCGCTGTACCTATACCGCGGAATTGTACAGCGTGCACTTGAGTATGTGTAAGGATAAGTAGCATTATTGACAAATGCGTAAGGTGACGGAAATGCAACGCCTAATTCAAATAGAGGGCGTGTGATTTTTTTTATTGACATGGTAGCTCAATAGAATACTATTATAAAGTGGCTACGAACTAAATAAACTCTAACACCTGCAAAGTTTTACACCCAGCACAGTGATCTATCCGTCGGCGCATCTGATTATATATTTTACGTTGCCAGAAGTAATATTTAAAAAAAAATGTATTATAATATCGTTAGTATACTCAACAGAACACACATCGTAAAGAGCGAAAAAAACATTTTCACTATTCTCATTGTGAAAAGCCAAAAAATAACGTTTTCATGAACATTAAATAACTTTTATTAAAACCTGCGTTTTGAATAGTGTCTAATTATTCCATACAACTCACTACGCTTCAATAAAAACGATTAAAAACGCTATTATATGGCGTCTTCTGAATTGCTGATCAAGCTAACAAACACAAAAATACACATGTATGACTACTCACGTAAACTCATTGATTATAAATCGACACAACTCGAAAAACCACTTAAAGAGAGCCGTCCATTACTTACGTGAAGCCCACGCTGGTTAAAATCCGAAAAAATACATCTCGCAAAAAGTCAACAAGACTAAGCCGTAATTCATCCCGAAACAACGTTTGGATCATTAACGAAGTGAGGATTTACGATCACGCGAGAGGGGACAAAGACGCGGGAGACGGAGCTGGAAGGTCATCAGCGATGCAAGTAATTAAACTCTTAAACGAGTGTATAACAAGAATCTTCTTTTTAATGCGCGAGCGCAGCGGCGGCGTGTTGCTCGGAGCCGGCCGTTACATTTATTTACGACGAGTTTTCGCGGCGGGGGATTCCGCGCCTAATTTTTCGGTGCGATGCAGTCTCGCGCGATTTATTTAAAATTAAATTTCTTTTGGCTCGCGCCCCGCTGTGAGACAATCGATAACGCGGCCGGAGACCTAGAATGGGACAGCCGTTTGCTTGATTAAGTCACAAACCTCCGTATAGGATTCGGCCAATTAAGGTAATAATGTGCATTAATGATAGAATAAAAAATCGATTAGTGATTATGTTAATTTTAACCTATTCAAACCAAATTTTAAAGCGACGCCAACTTCGAATGGAGTATTTATATAGTAATAGCATGAATATTACTAACTCATTTATTTACAATTCAAACCTTCTAATTTTCTCGAAACTAAAAATGTGGCTCTGTATGTTCATATTTGTATGACACGAATATATATGTCAACTATTGCTTACCACCAATGTTAACGTGTTACAATAAATTTACAATAATTAGCTTCTCTCTTATATTATATACAGGTTTATTTGACGGCTGACACGTAAACACACTTAAACGATGTCGATTCAAACTCATTTGGGTCCATATTAAGTGCCGCTTTATTTTAATTCATTCTCCAGTTTCATACGCCGATTTTATCTCGATAAAATTAGTTTGGAATTTTATGTGTGCTCGAGATGCGAATGGAAAATGGTCTTCATCGCAAAATTAATAATCGCATCCAATAAAGAAAACCACGAGCAGTTAAAGGTTTATAAGATCGTAAACTAACAAAACCGATAGCTCGGTATTTATAAGCCAGTTAAACAGGAGGAGGTTATCGATAATTAAAAAGGAATAACACTAATTATTCTCACGGTGTTATTCTCGCGTCAACTTGGACAGAATTCATTATTGGTGTGTCACGCGGAGTCGTTCGGCTCGACGGCTCGAGTCGATATCCGTCGCCATAATTACCGGCCGTGAACCTTTCGCTCCACAATCGGAGGGAGTACTGTCAAACTTAATCGATTCGCACGTCAGACGAGGCCCGCGGAGCTGTTTTAACAGGCTGTAGCAAAACCATCGCGCTAACGACTTGAGACTTCCTTGTCTGAATTAATTTTCACTTGAGACACCGAACTGGCTGGATGAAGAACGAAAATTTCTTACCAATACATTTATCCTAAGTAAGATATGTTGGTTATATTATATATTACCATACGTGTTAACAATTGCGATCCAAATATTTAAAAAAAAACTATCGGTATGAAGTATAAAATATCGCCACCTGCTTGATTATAAGATAATGTCAACTGAACGTCCAAGAAGTTCAGGATCGAATACTTTATAATTCTTATGGGTAAAACAAGACCAAAAACATTTGCATACCACAAGGTTTTTTTAGTTTCTGATTCTACATATTATCTTCTTTAACATAAGATTAGTAGTACTCTTGTCGGTGGAGCAATCGCCATCCGTTTCTGTCCTCTGCCATTTCCTTTACTTGCTGATATGACAGGGCCTTAACTTCCTCCTTTCTTTGTTCCTATAATTTTTTTTTTTTTTGTAGCCTAATTTGTGTCCCACTGCTGGGCAAAGGCCTCCCCTTTTTTCCGCCACTTGTCTCGGTCCAGTGCTAGTGTTCGCCAATCTGTACAAAATGTGTCAAGGTCGTCCCGCCATCGCCTTTTCGGTCTGCCTCTACTTCGAAAGCCATCTTGTGGGCCATCCTATACATATTTTATTTAAATTTTGAATGGGATATCTAGAGTGAAAACAATCATGAGTTAAAGAAGAGACAGCGTTATTATTTACTGGACAAATAAACGTTGGCGAAACGAGCGCTGTTGACCTCTCCAGCGAGGTGTCAAAACTAGTGCCGAGCAATTGACACGCGTTCTCAGCCACGCGTGAGAATATTTGAACAACATTTATACCCTTAGTTTGTTCTACGCCAGTAATGAATCATTGGGTTAACGGTCAACTTGGGAAAATTCTAAACTACTAACAGGCTATCGAACTCGTTAAGAATTTACGTAATTATCTAGCGATCATAGGAATTTGCTCGGAGTGGGCGATATTTTTTAATACAAAGCTTAATTTTTTTTTATTGAAACACTTACTTACTATTTGACTTGCTTGTGATAAACTTGGATTTACATTTTTATACAAAATCAATTCGATGTTCGTTAGTGTCGTATAAGACTTTGACAAAGCTGATTAGATCAGGTGTTAAGTTAACGTCAGGAACAGTGTCCTTCTAAATGTCCGGCGATATAATGAGTCATAAACTGATAGGCCAGCTACCTCCCGAAACCCCCACAACGCTCGGGTTGGTAAACTCATAAATTGTCTTATGATATCCACAACGTTTACACCTACTAAATATGTTTAATTTTGATACGCAGTAGTCGGCCACCGTAAAATAACATAGTTATACGTAATAACGACAGTCTACGACAAACAATTTAGGATTTATGTCCGGTTATAATGAATCTTAAATGAGCCAATATTTTCACGCATGGTAAGCAAGCAAATGAGCTATTAACGGGTGAAACTAAACAGAAAAGACGTGACAATATTGCGTGATTTATAGGAACAACAAATGACTGAGATCAATTATGAAACAAGACATAGACCAACAAATGGTTCAACATTAACTCATAGATATATAAACAGGATACTTATCACATGTATGACCCAAAAACACGAAGTTTTTAACCGTGTCTATTAACAAAATAAATTAGTCAAGTGAATTCCGCTAAACAGTTTGGAATGGTAAGGTGATTTGTTATGTTGGCAATTAAGATGTCATCGACGCATTTAGATTTATAAGTGGCAATTAGACGAGTATAATCTGGACATGAATATTGAGTAGAATAGAGACATTTATAAACAGCATACAATTACACGGTATGGAAATAACGGTGTCGCGACGCCCTCGTAATGGTATGTTACTATATAATAAACTCTTGTATAATACAATAAGACTGCGTAAAGACTGAGGACGTCACGATAGGTTTAGATATGATCTAAGGAGGGATAATTTGAATTCTATACCTTAATCATCCAACGCAGTCCACGGATATTTGCTTCGCTTTCTGACACGACACACGACATGATGACGCTCGCGTGCCCACACGATGACGCTTGCATATACCACCTGTGGACAGCAGCCGGGCAGTGCCCTGCGTTCCCTATCCAAATCCATATTATCACAGGTCTTCGGTGACCCAGATACTTGAAATACTTTACTCTATTTAAATATGTTCCACACAAGGCAATAGGCGGCACCTCCTCATGAGTCTTCGCACCAGCCTTGAAGAGAAGAACTTATAGTGTGTGGTATCAGTGAGATACCTAAGTTTTAAATTAATAACACTTGGTCATCGTCAACTCCAATTTGAGCTCCGGTTCCTTAACCAGATGACCCATTGCTTCAATGTATAAAATGGGAATTAACACTGAGAAACTAGGTGTATTGATTGATTGGTTGATTGATTGATCTTTATTTTGCCTTATTAAACAATAAATACCATGCAAAAATTGTATACATCAAAACACACACACATAGAACAAAAAACAAGAAAAATAATATATAAATATAGAGTCACATAACAACTATACAATAATAAAATATCTTTGGGCAACTTAGCAATTATTTACAAATAACATAAAACCATAGTGTGTAGGTATGTTAGACACGTTACATTTTAAAATTATAAAAACAACATCAACAAAACAGACATGTCAGGTAGCAAATTAACATAAATAAAAAAACAATTGATAATAGGTCAATTGCTTACATACCATTGATGAGATGCGCAGTCCAGGATTCAGGAGTCACAGCCAGTCACAGGCACACACACGGATTAACACGCGGGCTAGGTTAGGTATGTGACATCACAGGTGGAGCGACATACGCCCTATTCTAATGCAAGCAATGGGTCCCGTGGAGCATTTTCACCAATATTCAAGTAGTATATTATTATAACCATTTTCTTTTTGTATTCTTTTGCCATGGTAAGGCACGAACACTAGGTACTTTTTGGGAAGGCTGGCCTTAGTCTGAAAAATAATTAAAATCCACATATATCTGAAACGCTAACAAAAAAGGGTGTGAAGAAAGATTTAACTTTTTATTTACAAAACAATTACAACCGAAATGTTACATCGTCGATGTGAGATATAATTTGTTGGAAAAACGAAAATAGTGAAACAAGGCTGTAAAGTTATTGCAAATATTAAAATATAAGTACTTACTTACAAGTTTTGTGTTAATGAGACAATTTAATAGAATTAAAAGCTCCTAGAACGCTGACGACGTTGACTTTATTTGCACAGACTACTAAGAAGATAGTTATTTGTGACAGAAAAACTGAAGCATAGACAACATTTTAACATTTGTAACCCTAAAAGAATGAATGATATAGCGCAACCGTAGCGCAACCCTATTACCGATTCAGTGTTGTCATACGTAAATATCTTAATTTTTAGGGTTCCGTAGCCAAATGGCAAAAAACGGAACCCTTATAGATTCGTCATGTCCGTCCGTCTGTCTGTCTGTCTGTCTGTCCGTCCGTATGTCACAGCCACTTTTTTCCGAAACTATAAGAGTTATACTGTTGAAACTTGGTAAGTAAATGTATTCTGTGAACCGCATTAAGATTTTCACACAAAAATCGAAAAAAACATTAAGTTTTAGGGGTCCCCCATACTCAGAACTGAAACTCAAATTTTTTTTTTCATCAAACGTGTGGGGTATTTATGGATAGGTCTTCAAAAATGATATTGAGGTTTCTAACATATTTTTTTTCTAAACTGAATAGTTTGCGCGAGAGACACTTCCGAAGTGGTAAAATGTGTCGTCCCCCCCCCCCCCCCCTGTAACTTCTAAAATAAGAGAATGATAAAACTAAAAAAAATATATGATGTACATTACCATGTAAACTTCCACCGAAAATTGGTTTGAACGAGATCTAATAAGTAGTTTTTTTTTAATACGTCATAAATCGTAAACCGCAATTTATTTCACGGAACCCTTCATGTGCGAGTCCGACTCGCACTTGGCCGCTTTTATACTTTGGAATCAGAAGGCAACACCGACGAGTCGCGGCGCGACTTTGAGTTCTCGCCGTGACTGACTTTGTCGCGGTGTCAAGTTGTGCTGCGGAAAGCGACATATTGACAGCTTCGAGATACTCATCTCGAGTCGCGATCCGAGTCGCGGGTGTAAGTTATGCTAGCCCCGCAGAGAGCTCAAAACAACATCTTAAGGGTCTCGTCATCAGCGCCCTGGTACGCTCGCAACTCAGAAATCCATGAGTATCTCGAAATCCCAACCATACTCGATGAGGCAAAACGCTACACAGCTAACTACAAGGACCGACTAGCAACTCATCCAATCCCTCTATCACAGTTGCTTCTAAAGCCAAACCCAATGAAGAGACTCAAGAGAGCCAATGTGCTGCCTGACTAGGGGAAGCTGGGGTAATGGCCCTACCTTGCCAATCCACTCATCTGCTCATAGTTGTTTTGACTGATCGCAGATTATACGAATTATAAAAAAAAAAAAAAACATGGTTGAATATAATTTTGAAAAAATGTCATTTTATGGTATACTTACTTCCCCTCCACGTGGGCATGTAAGTTTTTTTCTCGGTAAACCCATAGTATGGGTTATCATTAAGTTATCATTAGATAGCTTATTCAGATATATTATGATGAGTTTAGAAACAACATTTCCAATTCAGAGTATTTCAGAGATGCGTTTGCGTGATATTGGACTTTAAAGCCCTAATTTTTATTAGAGGCAAGTGTCCCCCCGTTTGCCGGCTTAGTGGTTACTAACAACGCAACGTATGGAAAAAAAAATGGCGGTAGTACATATAATGAACTTGAAAGGAAAACTATCACGGGTAAGTAAGACATAACTAGTTGACGAGTAATCGTCGACCAAAAATGTACTTGAAAAGGCCAACTTGCGTACAAATTCGGGCCACGCAATCGCAACGTTTAGTTGGCGCGCTCGAGCCGATGTAGCAAAGACAGACAGGCAACTACGGAACGGAACCCTACAGGTGTCCGACACGCACTTGGCCGGTTTATAGGGTTCCGTACTCAAAGAGTAAAACGGGACCCTATTACTGAGACTTCGCTGTCCGTCCGTCCGTCTGTCTGTCACCAGGCTGTATCTCAAGAACCGTGATAGCTAGAGAGTTGAAATTTTCACAGATTATGTATTTCTGTTGCCGCTGTAACAACAAATACTAAAAACAAAATAAAATATTTTTTTAAGGGGGGCTCCCATACAAAAAACGTGATTTTTTTGCCGTTTTTATAGATAATCTGCCACCAGGCTGTATCTCAAGAACCGTGATAGCTAGAGAGTTGAAATTTTCACAGATTATGTCACCGCTATAACAACAAATACTAAAAACAAAAGAAATATTTTTTAAGGGGGGCTCCCATACAACAAACGTGATTTTTTTGCCGTTTTTATAGATAATGGTACGGAACCCTTCGTGCGCGAGTCCAACTCGCACTTGGCCGGTTTTATTTTTTATTTTATTTAACGTTGTTCCTATTAGAGTCAGTCGAATACTTATAGACAACGAAATGTCCTAGTATATCACATGTAGATTACGCTAACTTTTTTTCCACAACCTTGTTGTTCGACCTATAGAAGATAAATTTAGATCTGGAAATACTGGGATGTTAGCGAGATATTGTCGTTGGGCTAGATTAGATAAAATAAACATCATAAAAAGAAACGTACCAAGGCAAGATCTTGAAATAACCCTTGTGATAGTTTTGGAAAAAATATAACTCAGAGATAACGTGCAAGCTCTCGATCATTGCAGAGTTCAAAAACTTAAACAGACTTTTAGTAAAAACTATATAATTTTTCTAAATTATTTTAATGCCAAACTTCAGTGGTAAACGTCACAAAAGAGGATTTTTAGGTAATAACTTAATCCTAGGTACCTAATCCATTCTCGATTATTTCGGTGTGGTCTTCGTATATTCATCATCGATTTTGCTTTTTCTAAGTACATCATCCTCCTATAGCGATTTCCGGGTTGTGCCCTAAAAGAGTTCGGGGTCAGCATTGACACCCAATTTTTTTCTAAGTGTAAGGAATATTGCCGCGTATGTTTTCACCCGAATACGAGATCTTATGTTTTCTCTTTAATGACTGTAATGCTACTATATCTTTCTTTCAATTATCTTTCTTATTTAATTTTTTTTGTATGCATGGAACACAACTGATTTGCTTAACACTGCTTGAACATAACAATGACAATTTTTCTTTAAGTGCCCTCTTATGCTCACATCACAAATATTTACACAAATAGCGTGCACACACCGTTTTGTTTACAGATAATCAGTGGGAACAGGCCGCAGGGCTGAGAGACGGCTGATTGGGACATAGCACCTCAGGCAACACTGTTGAGGTACAGGTCAGCGTTAAATATATATTAACAATTCAAATTAAGTGTCAAATATGATATGAACACTAATAACTAGTGGCTCTGTTCTGTGAGATGTTCTGTTCTGTGAGTGTCTTTAAAAAAACTGAATCGACAAAAAAAACCCATAATTATCAAAACTGCTCACATAATTTCACGAAAATCTGTTGAGAAATGCGACCTGTAGTAGAGAAAGGAACAGCCAGACACACACCGGACAGACATACGAAAGCATTTTTGCCCAAGCTGAAACGGGAACATTGTTCGGTTCCCTCGCTCGTTCAAAAAATACGCTTAAGCAGACTACTAATGGTAATACCTACACCTATAATTTGTGCGTCTTAAACGCTTAAACTCGTACCAACGCGCTGCAGGGCTGACCAATTTGACCAGAATTTGATATCTGTGTAAATGAGTACGACCCTCAATAATGAAAAAACCGACGGTTCTTATGAATGAATGTAGAAATCGATAGCGACTTCAATAAAATAATGCGTTAAAAATAAGAGCAGTCCTCACTCTGAGATAAAATTCCTAACCATAGCATAAGAACATACAGTTAGAATAGAGCCCCAGGCGAGCAACATCGTTTACATTGCTAGATTTTCCGGTAACAATAAAAGTGCAGTGCTCCGAGGCAGAGGCGAACTCAGTCCCAGCCCGATACTCCAGAGGAAACGTACGCAATAACGCTCAATTTTCGAGAAAACAACCATAACTCAAAGCACTGCACTTCGTCGTCTGTGTTCCTTTCTTCCGGGCAATTTCTATTACCATATAGACGCGCTACTTTTCAATTCTTTTCCATTAAACTTGGTGCATCGCCGTGCGTTTTCCGCAGCCGAGTACGTCTCGGTTGCTATTCTCAAAACACATTTATAAAATGCTCTTTACTTGGCCGCCTGTCCCTTGAGACTGACATTCTATTGCGCATTTCAAGAGTGTAGTTCCAGCGGAACATGCTTTAGGTCAATAAAAGTTTCATAACTACTTTAGAAATTGCAATCGCATAATAGTTAGAAATGGGCTATTCTAGTGGAATGCATTTTGAAATCAATAATAAAACCGGCCAAGTGCGAGTTGGACTCGCGCACGAAGGGTTCCGTACGTTTGTTGTATGGGAGCCCCCCTTAAAAAAATATTTTATTTTGTTTTTAGTATTTGTTGTTATAGCGGCAACAGAAATACATAATCTGTGAAAATTTCAACTCTCTAGCTATCACGGTTCTTGAGATACAGCCTGGTGACAGACAGACGGACGGACGGACAGCGAAGTCTTAGTAATAGGGTCCCGTTTTACTCTTTGAGTACGGAACCCTAAAAAGGATAAAAAAGGCGTTATTTATGATTTATTGTTTTAAGTACGCAAGATCTTGTAATTTGTTTTTTACACATACTTACCCATTAATTTGACCAAGGCCAATATTATGACTATTATTGCTGTGGAGATATTGTATACGTACAGTAAAGCGTCATTGCTCTTTATTATCCTTCTTCCCATAATGGAATATAATAACAGAAGCTATTCTAAGAACCGCGTTGACGTCTGTGGAAATAAGCCTGGCAGATGCTATACAAGCAAAAGGCTTAAGCCCAACCAAACAATTTGTCACTACAATATTTTTCATAACCAAAACACAGTCGCACAATAACGGGGTGCATTCTATTCAACGGAACCAAACAACATTCTTCCGTCACAAAGACATCATAATCGGTAGCCATCATGCATTATCTGACGTGTTTCATAAATAAATACAAACCTTTTCTTTGGACAATGCAGCCGACAACTATCTTGTTGTATTTTGAACTTTTAAGAAAAAACCGTCTATTTATCAAATCGATCGGTCCCGTGATAATTTTGTAGATACTATATGTTAAAGGGTTACCTTTAGCAGCAATGATATTGCTTCTCTTTTTGAATTTAACCTCGTAAGGCCCATGCTATTTTTAGGACAAATGTAATAACGGCCCAGTGTCCTGAAAATAGGTCATATTATTTTAAAATTTTGAGTCCTTTAAATAGAGTTTAAATTTGATTACAATAAGCTAATGAGTTGGGCGGTTAAGCCTGAAATTCTTTGTCCTAAAATTAGGCCAATGGGCCTTACGAGGATAAAATATAGGCGATAGGAACCTTTTAGACCTACCCACATAATAAACATGGATTACCTCGTGTAAAAACAAGTGTGAGATTACAACAATTTAATCTCAAAAACATGCATAGGCACTTACTTAATTTAAAGTAATACTTACCGCGATTCTCTTGCAGTGTCTCCGACCAACTTTCCGTCTCAGATTTCGCGATAAAAACACAATATCCGAGTAAATGCAGAGCTTCATTTAGCTTTACAAAAACGCCGACTAGGTTTTATCTGTATAAGAGTCGTATTTTGTCTCCCAGTGCGGAGCAGCCGGCAGGGAAGGGATGCACCGATACGGCGCGATAACATCTCATCACAGAAGTAACTCATGTCCGCAGGAGTTTCGCGTCTCTCCGCGGCGCACGAACCGAACCTCACGACCGAATCTCATGATCGAAATACGTGTACATCCAGGCTCTATTAACATAACGCTTTACCGTATGACAACTCTTTTCTGTTCACGTGGAATATTGATTCGTTGGTGTATTACACGAAATTACATACATCTTTGCGGGCAGGGTACAACTTCTTACATGTGCACGAGTTTGTATCAATGGTGCAAGCATTGTCTCGAATTGTAATAGCATTCAGTAAGTGCAGTGTGCTCCTTAATTTAAAATGATCAGTCAATATGCAGGGATGCGCTAATCGCGGCCGACATAAGTAAGCTGGCAGGCAGCTAAGGAGCACGCATCATTTGCCGGGTGTCGGGCGCGGTTAGCAGCCGCGCCGTGACACGGGTGTCAGTCGGCCGCGTGATCGCACGTAATTATAAATCGAGCTTCAATGAACATTAACTCCGTTCAACGCTGACGCCCCTACGCATCAATTTTAAATTTAGCTCATTGACAGGCACAGTTATTCTCGAATTACCATGTCTATCAAATCACAATTAAATCTGACAGGAGCACCACCACGGAGAATCTTAAGCTAATAAACACTTGGCTTTTTTGCGCTGAATCGAGCGTGGTGGACTCCCGCGGTGTTCAAATAACTTTGAAAGAGGTCGACTATTTAATTCTTGTTTTGTAATAAAGGACACATTGTGTTAGATAAAGGATGGGTAGTAATAGTGTCGCGTCATTCACATTAGTAATGCACCTCCCGGTGAGCGTCTTCTTGTGAGCGTGAAACGCACCGCGTCATTTATTATGTGCTCCAATAGCCGAAAGAAAAAATTACAAAATAAATAAATTTAAAGGCTCGGTCGAGCCCAGAAATATTTATTCAAATAAGACGCCATCAACCCGACCGTAAAACCACGCGGAGGGTAGAGGGCTAGCAGTTTTATTAATATTAAACGAACGCTTCAGCTGACACAAATTGGCGATAATCAAAGCCAAACCGAGGTTTCTCTTTTCCTTTCGACGTGCTTTCATTTACTAACTTTTGTTTATTTTTGTTATTACAGTTTCAATAAAAATTACCTGACATTAATGGCGTTCGTACTACGAGTATATGCAGTGCAGCACTTATGGAATTTGAGTCATAGGCATAGTAAAATTAAATTCCATAACCATTTTTCATGGACTAGTGCAATATAAATGAATTCATTGTAAATTATATTTCAACATTTTGACTTGACATCGTCGCTGTCATTAGTCTTTTCGTTCCTTTGCAATCTTCAATATAACAGTAAATCGAACTGTGTGGTGTGTGCAAACAGTCATAAGGACGCGCGAACACGCCAATATTAAAGCACCCTAAAACAATAGAGTTAAGTGCCCTCACTATGGCTATGCATACGACAACTAAACAGGGAGGACCCGGTACCACCACCTACACAGTTCTGCAGTATTTTCCTTTATTTGGTCATTACAAGGTCATCAACAGAAATAAGTACGCTAAACTCGTTTTAACTAAATTTGTAATGTTTGTGTCGAAGGAATACATATTTATACTTAAGTCATAACCATTAAACTCTGACCATAAAACTAAGAACGTTACATTTTATTGTTAGTATCAGGCTTTATTTGCCCTCAAACTGTGCCGTTTCAACGAATTCACGCGCTCGACCCACAATAAAGCAGTTAATTAACCGTAATTTATATAAATGGGCTCCGTCGCAATTCGGACAACAAATTATCTGCGATAGGCGATCTCTCGGAGTGCTCGTGTGTATAAATAGATTACGAGAATGAGCATATGGAGATCGCACGGCAGCCAACACTAGGGCAAAATATCTCGTAAGCATACTTTTGTGAAGCCGACAGTCGGCAACCGCATCCGGAAGTCAAGCCGCTTTGGATTATGATCGTTCAATCCACGATGACACCAAACTACGGTCAAGACCTATGAAAGCGAGACATTTTTTACGGAAATTTGATACAACGCAATAAGAGCCCATAACCCCCCATTCGTTACCCGTGAGTGTCGTTGTCGTAATCAGCCCCCTATTCTGTAACTTGTTTTAAGCTCACCTCAACGCTCACCCACAATTATACCTTGACACCGCGATGCGTAGTAATTAAGCGTAGTTAGAGGTCTAGTTTCGTAACGGGTGACCGGAGGGGTGAGGCGCATTAACGCGTAGCAAATAACAGCCCAGGCGACTACGGGATAGGGTTGAAGTGTGTTGTGGGCGATGAGCTAGTACCTAACATGTCACTGCAATATTTTCTCCATCTTTAAACCTAATATTTTCTCCATCTTTTAAATTGCTGGAAGTGGCACTGAAAGTTAAATTTACATAGTCAGCCTACCTCTTTTACGAATACAGGCATGAATTAAAGAATTTGTGTATGTAATAAGAAGCGGTTTGAAACATCTTTATATCTAAATTCATGTTATAACAACAATTCTACGTCTATGCTCACATCACATCTGTTTCTACTTGATATAAAGCTAATAAACGCATAGTGACAATAAATAAATAAATATTACGGGACAATCTTACACAAATCAACCTAGGCCCACGGTAAGCTCAGTAAGGCTTGTGCTGTGGGTACTAGGCGATGATGTATATAATAGATAAATACATATAGATACTTATATACATATATAACATCCATAACTCAGGACCAAATATTCGTGATAAATACACAAATAAATTCAATGACCGGAATTCGAACCCGGGACCTCCAGCTTCGTAGGCAGAGTCCCTACCCACTGGGCTAAACAATGACAGTTTGATACAAAGGAGGCAAGTGTACACGTGGTCAATTACTACAAGAACCGACTCAAAAACACGAAGTTCGTGTCAGCAGCAATAGCGAACGATGGCAGTTTACTTCACGAAAGCTATAATTTGAAATGATACTGTGTAACACACGGGTTTTGTAGTGATGCTATTCATTCGCAGTTTAACGAGGATAGCCTGACATTCAAAACACAAAGCTCGGCAATAGCTTCATATTTTGTATGTTTCTTCATATGTCGAAATATTTATAAACATTTATGTGATTTTAACCACTGCATGACTGACTACATGTATGCCTTTTCAAATTGTATTTATTGTGATAACACAGTAAACAAATTAGGAACACGACTCAATGGTTCTTTAAAAATTACATCATTAACATAAACGTGTTTTTAATGAATTTTCGTTCAAGTTAAGTGTCAAAATTGTGAGGTGTTTCACCTTTGAAGGTGGCAAACGCTGTGTGCGCGGGCGCAGGGCAGAGTGCGTCGGCGGGACCCCGCTGCGCCGCGCTCTCCGGGCACCGTTTAATTTATCGCGAACAATCACATTAGCATATCACATAATGTAATGTGGACGCATCCGCGTGCACCTTAAACGGTTTTTCGATTCCTTTGTTATCCAAAATAAATTCGCCAAACAATTTCGTATCACGCCTCGCGGTGAATTTCCCGCGCCCCTTTATAATCGCTGTATTACAATCCTTTTTGGGTATTTTTATAAACGAAACGCATAACCCTTAAGGGCATGCACGACCAAAAAATGGAGTGTACATGTACAACACAAAGCAGACGTACATTCGTTCATAGCTAAACTCTATCCAATATTGTAAAAAACTAGAACCCCCATCATATTGAAGTAATATTCAAATCGAGTCACAACAAAGGAATCCCATGCGGTGGTTCAGGTTTCAAAGAATGTGTGTAGCAGAGGTAACACAATATGCGCCCTACGCAGCATGGGCCGGGAGTTAGCGAACCACACAACAATGCGTATTCAACGCGACACAATTTTACCAATCCGCATAGTCTCTATCACGTAGAAATACAGCACGTAATGGAACAACAGACTTGCAATGTCACATTGAATCTAGGGGGTATGAAATATAAATTATAATTTATAACAATTGGGACTCCGCTCCGGTTAAGTTAACTCTGTAACAATATGTTTTAAATTAAATATTAATTCATATCGCAGACCACAAATAGGCGCGTTCGTGGTCATTGATGTGAGAACTACAGCATAAATACGTAAATAGCTTACAATCGATACCTAGTATCAAAAGGTATCTGACGTTATCTGAACCCAATACGAGTGTATTGTAATAATTATGAGTCTATAACGGTGATGTATTCAAGTAAATTAATGTACCATAGCGAACTATTCATCAGCATATAAACCCTAGAGGTTTCCGCTGGTGAAAAATGTATACCAAAAATTATATATATACTCAGATTATATTGGTCAATAAATTAATAAAAAAAAAAAAATAAAAAAAAAAAAACGTTTTGAAATAATAGTATAAGTAAAGTAAAAGTAAAAACGTCATTTATTTAAACAGAATGAGTTTTACATAGTTACCAGGGGTCCCCACACTAGGCTACGCCTGTATCGTGGAGAACCAGTTAATTTTTAAACATCAGAAATAAGTTACCACAGATTTTTATTACATTTGGAGGAGTAAGAAAAAATATTTTACATTGAAAAGTTTATACTTAGAGACTAACTTAGATATTAAAGATAGCTTCAGTCTCGGCATAATTTAACGAATGAAGAAATTTAAAAATAAGTGATTTGGCTTCATTTTTTGTGCTGCCCGTTAGGTTACAATATTTCAGTAAAGTGTTATATATTGCTACCCTAATATAATCGCCAAAACGTTTACCAAAGCTGCTGTATACATAGTAATAAATTATATTTAGTATCAGGGTACCCTAAAATTTTCGAATTCATAATGATAAACATTTTGTTTTTATGTTGTGTTTATATAAAATATAAATGTTAAAAAAGCTAATACCCATTTTAATTTCTGTTGGTATTAAACACAATTTCAACCATTAAATTTAAACTCAAATCTGAATTGACAACATTTAATTTTTTCCAGTAGGCCATTTTATGATATATTTCCATAGAGAAATGAAATCTGAAAACTACTTACTTTAATACGTTCAGGTAACATCATTACCGAAATGGTTTTCGAGTTAGGCCTCATTACATAGTTTGAAATGTTCTCAAGAGTGCAAAATAAGAGCTTCTGATACGGGATTTCAAACATTTTTAGTATCCTGGCTAATAGAACATATTATATATAATATAAAAGAATAGGTGGTACACCGAAAAAAATCGGCACACTCGCAACCCGATCGGGGCAGTAGCAAAGCCGCGGAGCACAATGCATGAAACGCTTTTGTGGATCACCCCAAATCGGGGTGCAACGATATGGCCAATGAATAAAGTGCCTCTCAATAACACGATTCAGAGCCGGAATGGTTTATTCTCCACGGTACCGTGGAGGTGCATGTTCAATTTATTTTTGTGATTTGATCGTTTCATGGTTAATTTAAAATTCAGGTAGGTAGGTACGCCGTATATACATACGTGTGACTATTGTTTGTTATGCAACTGCCTCGATAAGGGTATATTTTTGATATACTTGAACAGTTTGTTTTATAATAATAAATAGAGATTATCAGATTACCTACCCGAACAAACTTTTACTGTTAATGTTTTTCAAACGGTCACCGCGATACAGGCTTAGCCTAGTGTGGGACCATGGGTTAACGTATGTTGTATTTTGTTTCTTTTAAATAAACGAATTTTATTTTTATTTTATTATTAACATTGTTTAGAAAATCACTAAATGTTCACAAAATATAATGGCTTAGATTCATATTAGAAATACAGCTCTCTGCATCGTATGATCGGTTTAGTTAGTTCACAGAGTGTCTTAATAGTAATTAATTGCAGATTATGTTTTGTATGACAAATCTTGAAATGTTACAGGTTGAGCAAAATATATTTGATTAGTAAAATCCATTTGACACGTAAGCACGTAACCATCTATGTTATTTTTCAGTTTCCTCTGTTACGTGATATGTGTATACCAAAGACAAAATTCACAAACCTATGAGGTAATTAAAAGTGTAAGCTCCAAAGAGAACAAACTACCTTAAAAAGTCCTGATTGACACGAGATCCAAAAGCACGGTGAATTATGAATAGCTTTCAATTGGTTTTTATTAAAGCAGACTTTTTAATAGGCCTTTACGGGGTTTATAATAATCCGCAACAAAGCGAAAAATATTTAATAAAAGTCTTCTATAGGAAAAGGATTGTGCTTTTTTTAAATGTCGTGGAATTTAATAAAAGGAACACATATGTTCAATATATCATTGAATACTATAACAAACTATTCAAAAAAGAGAAGCTTGAATGTTAGTGTATCAATCGTAGTTTTAATTAGATTAGGTAGTAATCTGGGGTTACTTTAGGTTCGAGAAGAATATTGATAAAACCGGTTTTGTTCTTTGATTAGTTAGGTACCTATTGTTTTTAATTGTGGGTGACCTGGGGCAGTGAATATATTGGTGTAGGTAACTATCTTTCTGCTATCAAAATAGTTCTGCTTTCATACTACATTCCAAATTATCAAAGTATTATAATGAATTTGTTTCCTAATGTAACCCCAGATAACGTAGCAAAAAGCCCTAATGATACATTTTAACTATAGGTACCTTATATCAAATTTATCAAAGGACCGGTGGTAGCTTAATCCAAAGCGCAAAGGGACCACCAGGTAAATTATTTTAGACGGAGACTTGAAATATCGTTCACGCGCCGTAATAAAACTCCAACATGTGAAATTTTATCAGTTAAGAAGGAACACATTGCCATATTTCAATGGGCCCAAACCGCCGGTGTACCGGCGCAAAATTATTGTATTAATCTGCAAAATTACGAGCTTTATATTATTGTGTTCTTTATAGTATCCGGTATTTATTGCGCGGAGGACAGTCGGTAGGCACTTAGACTCTGACTCATGACACGTCCTATAACATTATTCACTGGTTGACAAAGAGGGAAACTGTTAGTATAAATCTTACAAATACTAATGTATTGAGTCCTGATCGGGAATCGAAGCCGTCTAAACGACACGATTCCTAATACTGAGCAACGTAACTTATTTTTTTTTAATAAAAGAGTTCAGTTAAAGATATCTAATGACCATAATAATAAAACGTAAGACCATTCCAAGAAATATTACATACAAGTCGTTTTAATAAACTGCGAACGAAATAAAACTACACATTAACTTAATTCCCGGCAATCCGGTTTAATTTTCTCATAAGAGCACGATACCGACAGCAAGCACCCTTATAATTACTAGAATGTCCTGTAATAAAAATAAAATGGCAATTGAAGCTACGTGGACAAATAACTGTTTCGTCTCACGCTATACATCAACGGTAAAGAATTTAATCACAAGAGTCCTGAGTGTGGTATGCCGATGATATCTAGGGACTCTCATTGGCGGACCACGAGCCGTACAAATTGGAAAGGTGGAGTGTGCGAAAGCAACAAAAGGTTACAATTGAAATTTCCGAGATGCCTGTTACATTTTTGTTGTCGGGGGCACGTACTTCGCCGCAGGATACTCCACGCAAGCCTTGTGTTTATAACAGTACGATGCAAAAAATATTCTTATAGTTACGATTACAATTACCAGCATGTTGCACAACAGTCATCATCACAACGAATATTAACATTTGTTGGTGGCGTTCTGCCTTTTCCATTACAAAAACAATAATATCAAGAAATTTTTGTACACATTGTCACTCATACCAGGAAACCGTATGAGATTAAAAATCGACCTAGCCTATCAGTAAACGGTCGTTAGACAATAGAAGTCAATATCGGTATTGTGATAAGTATTGTATGTGATTTTGTGAATGAGTCACTCAATCACTCATCAATCATTAGTCAGCGCCTACGGCCGGCGCTCGGCGTAGACAATGGCGAAGAATACGGACAACTTGTTAACGAAATAAGGCGCACTGATTTGTAATAATGTCTAACAACTGCTAGCTCTCACTAACAACATTTGTTATCCTCATTACTAACTTGCAGTGTTAAAACAGAGTCTAATTCACTTTGTGGCATCAGGATACAAATATACGTTACAGTCAAAATGTAATTCTGAAACACAGAAATTATAGAATACCTACCTCATCTTAGCGACCACGGTTACATCCTGAAAGGTGGACCCTGTTTTTTTAAATTCATATTACAAAAAAAGAGCATAATATTTAATTCTTTAAGACGCGTTACAGAAACCCGAGACCCTAAGCACGATAAGTTTTATCGTCACGTTTTACGTGACGTTTCAGTATATTAAAAGCAACACGTGAAGAGAAAACTTAGTGTGCTTGGGCCTATGTTGTGGGTTTGTATGTGGCGCGAATGTATTGCTGCACTTACAACGCGCGCGCTTGTGATTCTTCTGGAGTCACAAGTGTCCATAGGCGACGGTACCAGCTTAACATCAGGCAGGCCGTAAGCTTTTTTGCCACCGTCGTAGTATAAAAAAAAACATCATTTTAACTATACAAGTACCTTACTTCGATAACTCCAGTTATCACAATAACTCGTTGTCATCCGCTCCCGTTATGAAACATTTGGAAAGGTAATAGTTTTACGATATCGACTGCTATCTGACCTTCCAATTCCAACCCTAATGGGAATCTAGACCTCACCTGGCTATTATCTTCTTTTGCCAAGAGAGTGGACAACTTGACTATTAAAATTTCTCAAGCCACCTGAACGCCAGGACTAGCGCCTTAGCGAGACTTTCAACGCACCGGCAAATTTGTCGATAGATTAGAACTATTATATAATCAGAGCCACGGTGCGCTCAGTTGATATCCACTTAAAGCAGTGACGCATCCAAGAAATATACGGTGACCCCGGCCGACATTTTTTTAACTTCGCTTTAGGTACCTACATCTGAATTCTGATTCTGAATATGAATGAACTGAATTCTGATATATTCCCAAACATACTGACATAAAGCTACATAATACCAGATAAAGCCCAGCTGTGTCTTGCTTTCTCATAGAAGAATTCATCCTACAGAAGTTTTCAAATCATAAAAAAATCTTTGTCCCAGAATTGTTACCAACCAACCCAAACGCAATTAGGTGACCGCGTCCGTTTTTGGCTCAAGCGGCGTCACACGAAAAGGGGCGCAGAAGCGCAGATGTCACCGTCACAGGCGATTGTTTGCAAATAACAAAGTGAGCGCGAGGCATGCCACTGTAACCTGCAATAAAAGCAAATGTAACTATGACGCCGATAGACACATACGACCTTGTTCTCCCAAAGTCATTTCTTTAGACGTCGGAGCTGAATCCGGACAGTTTCGCACGCTTAGAAAAATAATGTCACATGTTACTAGCGAAAAACCGTTTATAAAACGTTGTTCTGTTAAAGGTTTTCGTGTTTCTAATTGTGCCACGACAATGCGTAATCTAACCGGTCGCTTTCGGCGGCACGTAGAGTCCCTAGTGTGGAACTGTGGAACAAGAAATGAATAGAGATACCCGTACGTTTCATCTCGTAAATAATAATTAACTAACATTTACTGCTTCACATTTGTTACTAGATAATCGTATACGCAACGTGTCTGAAGTTCTGAACTCGCATCTTATGGCTTTCCATAAGTACATGGATATTTATAGTAGTACATAAGATATATTCAAATATACGAGTAATGGCGAAATGAAATTTTAAGAAACCATTTTCTTTTTGTTTTCTGTTTGTGGCGAAAATCTGCGAACGCGGTTGACAGCTTCCGGGAGAAGGCTAGGTTATGCGGTATTTCTACCTTCAAAAAAGCTACCATCTACGTTATATGTCATTCGGAGGACTCTAGGATTTAAGGTTGAACGCACCAAAACCCTCCTAACGCCTTGCCCCTGCGGGCTCGTTCTGGGACGTCATCACCGCCTGCTCTGCTCTGAGGTCCACGATACAAAGATCACTTGCGACCACTGATGATCCCTTTTAGATAGCTACCTACTTCCTTATAGTTCCATAAAATATTATAAATTATTTTCCCCCACAAGTGTAAGTATTAAAAATACTAATAACTGAAAATCCGAAGTATTCGTAAATATTTTTAATAAGTGATCATGATCAATAATTTCCTAGAAGTTGTTAGAAATAGGTTCGCAAGTGCACATCTGCCAGCAGATATCTCAGCTCTGCTGGACGTCATTGAGCAACAATAGAGTATCTCTTTGTTAAGTTCATTACAAAAGCAAGTAAACACGGGACCTCATAAATCACAGTTCATCGACTCCTTGCCGTTTATAGGCAGCCCTGGGCCACCAGGTGCCCTGTGCCGCTAAACCACGAAAATACGTCGCCTATGAAGTCCTTACGGCGTTCATAAAAAAAGTGTATTATCGCTTGAATCAAGCGGCTTATTATCGTGGTTCTAAACGAATAAACCCGCATCGGTTCTCGCGCGCCAAATTGCCCGTGTCGCGATCCAAAGCACTACTAAGGGCTTTGTTCACGTGTAAAATCTCTTCAATTTACACGCTATACTTTAACCCGCCGAGGGGTTAACACAACGGTAACATTACACTAATGTTTAAAGTGCGTATGTTTTGTTTTCTATCTTATTCGCAAACAGGATTAAGTTTTACTTCCACGTTGTTGCACATTTGTGCACAATGGGTTGAGCAAATTATTGTAGAATTTAGATCAAGTTTAATGTCAACAGAATCATTGAGTATTAATGCAAATAAAGATCTGGTACCTTTTGATGAATATTAATTGTGCATAATAAGTACCTGGAAAAAAAAGATAAAAATACATTCAAATAAATGTTTAATTTATGCCTATAAGAAAAATGACATTCATATATTATACTAATAGTCCTAATTCTACGTCATTTCCGCTTTAGTAGATACAGGGCTGGCCCCGCCCGTTAGACAGGACGTTAATTAGAAAATTATGTGGGAAATTATTAATAGGTCCGCCGTGTACCCGATTAGATAACAAACTAGTCCATTAGCCGGGCAGGACACGGCCGGAGGAAGCCGGAACCGAAGGGTTATCGGTCCTGGGGCCTTTGTTCTAAGGTCGAATTTGAATGCGTTGAGAATAATTGAAAAGGACTTGGTGGCGGAGTAGGTAAGATAAGGCAGTAGCAAACAATACGGCGTGCGATCGTCCGGGGGCGGGTTTGACGCGTGGTTGAGGAATGATCAGCGGCGTGGAAATGACGACTTAATGGATTATATGTGTCCGCCGACACCAAGATAAGTGTCGCGCCGGTATCGGGCCCGTCCGAGGAGATTAGGCACCGAAATTATAAAAATTAATAACATAATGGAAATCGAGAGAATGATTTTACACCTCGATGAGCACGAATGATAAAGTAAAACTGATGTTGAATAAGTTATCTCCAGCATGTTATGTATTTGACAACTAGTTAACTTAAAACTGCCCGAACATTTTTCCAAAAGTGGTTTAGGTGCTATTAAATATACTTAATAGTTCAGGATATACATACGCGATGATGAAGATTTTTGTACGAGTTATCACCTGAAAGCATAAAAAATTACATTTGCAAAATAACATAGAAATAGAAGTTAAAACTCCAATTAAATATAGTTTTAACTGCCAAATAGCACCTTATTTCAACGTGTACTCTCGTAAAATCAAAGGTCGAATAAAATCATCCCAAAAACTGTCTCTTTTTTTATTTGTGGCAAGATACTGACCCACATCAACCACATGTATTGTACCCACGCGAACAACACACAAGACAGTTGCATGATGCCATGAAACACCGTAAATTGAATTCGGACCGCATTGTTAAAGCGCAGATCGGCAGGCGTGCTGCGCAGGCCCTCGAATGAACATTAAATAGCGTCACAATAACCTCAGATTTGCCGGCAATCTATTCTATTATTCACGCAGGGCGAGAAACGCCTCGCCACTTACGACAAAAAGTGCAAGATCTCCAGCCCTTTGTTCGGGACTTTCTGGGTATGTCTGGACAAACGAGCCTTGGATCCCGTGGTGAAATATTGATGCGGTGTCATAGTGGGACGGACGCGATTCCCATTATAAAGCCATTTGCGCTGTTTACATAAAGGAGGAGGGCCGCAAATGCTGTAGTATCGAGTGCGGTGCGATTGCAAATTTTCCGCTTCTCGCGTGTCAAAGGAGATTATTTATTGCAATTGAGATATAGAAGGCGCCTCGGGATCAGCCAGCAACACCTCGCATAAATAACGCCGCGCGACGGACGCGCCAACCGCTATCATCCCGACACCAAATAAAATTATGAGCAAGGCTATTTATTACACTAGATTAAATAGGGTATTCATCTTTAACGAGCCCATAGAAACTCTTCGAGCCCCGCGTAATGTTTCTCGAATAGCACAACCGGGTGTACAGCCAAGTTTCTTAATTGTAAAGAATGGAATCGGACGGGCTGTTGGCTACTAAATAGCACTAAATCGTCAAAGGCAATCAGCGTTGTCAAGGAAAAACAATATCTAGTTCATTGGAATCGTGTGGTTTTGTTATCGTTCGGTGTCACCTGAACATAGATAACCTCCTGAATCATCACAAGTCAATGAAATTCTACAATTATAGTGTAGTAAACATTTATGTAGAGTACAACGTCAATATTTTAGTTTGCGCAAGTTTTAATATAATAATTGGGAACAACGGAATGACGAGAATATTCCCAAATGAAATTTAAACATAACTACGTAAATGGTTTTTAAGTCGTTGGTATAAATCAAGGGAACTAAGATTTAGTAAGGCCACAATTTGTTAAATCAAACGGCATTTAGAAAATTGGTGGCTACGCAAAATGCATAATGTGCGGATGTTTAATTTGATGAGAGGTTCGAGTCGGATGGTGGGAAATTATAACAAAATCGCTTAACAAAATAAAGGGCTATAAAATTCTGGAAAGCGAAAATGGCCGACCCAGATTTAGATGGGCTTTTATCACGCATCCTTGATACGTCAAATATTTTATGTTTATCGTCTTAACCTGAAATAATAGTTTGCATAATACGACTAGGAGAAAATCACATACGCAGGATTGTACTTTTTATACCATATGAAGCAATCGTCGAAGCAATAATTGTAAATAATCAACATTTTCTATTTATATGTACAAGATTATGGTACAAAGTTTGTACTACAAACTGTATGTGCATTAAGTTGCCCATTAAGCGTGATTATAGCTTTTCCTTATTTATATGGTTATGTATGTTAACTTTAGCACTTTACAAATTCCTCTTATAAACGGACACCAACATGATTCCAAAATGTTTAGATTTTATCAATTTACCGCACACACAATTTACAACACGGACTGTTATTTATTTATTACCTACCTAGTTATTTACTCAGTACTTCAGTAGTCGTTAAATTATGAAATTCCTGGCAACAGTCATGTTTTAAATACATATTGACCTTAGTAAATTTTAACTATATTTGCTATACTTACTTACAACGAAATAAATCCAGGCTCCGCTACAGTATGTACATTTTAAACTATATTAAATATTTTTTATTACTCAAATACATATCTCACTCATAATTTAGGTGTCTATCAATAATACGTTATCTAGTACGGGGATGTAGGTAACTGAGGGTGGAAGTTGGCGTAGGAGCTTACGCGAACAAAGTCTAGGCCAAAATAAAGTAAAAAAAGTTTATTTTTATAACTTAAAAAAGTATTACTTCTTGAAATATTCTTATTCGTATAATTTATGGGTGTGATAACCGAAATTCTAGCTTACTGCCATTTGGCGATTGGAGTAAACATATAATCGGAAATTGTATGTGCGTATAGTTATAAAAATAATAATTTTCATCAACAAGAGTGTTAACAAGTAGCGAATATAGCAATGTGCAGGCGCACTACCTGGCCAGCTGCCTCGAGCCCCCACCAACCACTGCGCGCCTCACCCCGCGGACTACCATACCACCATCTCACTCGCACTCCTCCACGAAAGCTCGTCCATGCGCTACAAAAAGCGGTTTTGCTGTGTAGTGTTGTAAGTTATCTATGCATGTGTGCGTAAAGTGTATTTTTCTGACAGGCCGCATCATGAAACTGAACAGTCTGGGGGACTACTAAAGCTACAGTCGGTTACAACGTTTTAAATTGCAACTAACATTTACCTGTTGGAACGCGTGAACCGGCGCGGCCTTGTGCGCGAGCGCAGCACAGGTTTGACTCACAGTCAGTTCCACCCCAGACCTCTGCGCGGGTGCGCGCGTTCCATGCACTCATCTGTGTATCGCCGGGCGCACGATCCTGTCCAATTAGTGTTCTCGCGAGAAACGAGTTAAGTGGCCGGTTTAACTAGTGATGTACTCAAGTTTAGCGAAATGAACTAATGTGCGCTGCAGATGCGGGATGTTTGTGGGGCCGTAGTGAAAAATAATAACAAGAAACTATGTAATCAATTGAAGTGAAGTTTAGTGAAAGCGAAACATAATGTGCTGTACGTGGTTCACAAGCGCCTTGTTGGTGCTAAGCGCCGTATTAACGACGTGGAGTGCGTCTCTGTCGGCTACCACGGGAGCGCGGTACCAAGCTCCCGATGAGTGCCGGTGGACGACCGACGACGACGGCTCAGGAGTGGCGCTACAATGCAGATTACGGACTATAAATAGCGAATTAGAGAATACAAACTTCAGCGCCATACAACCGCATCTCACTGTGAGATTGCGCCTAGAATGCAGTGATGCACTTTTCTTTCAAAGTTCACTGTCTCCCGGAAGTTTCCGACAGTTGGTTGAATTGCGGGAACTGACTATTGAATATTGCAAAATCGGGAATCTTTCCGACGGCGCGTTTACGGGTCTTCGAGAATTGAGGAATCTAACTATCAGAACGCATAACACGGACTGGTCATCGATGTCACTTGAAATAACGCCCACCGCCTTCTCTCGAGACGTGCAAAATCTAGAACGATTAGATCTCAGCGAAAATAATATGTTAGTTTTCCCTGAAGGCGCACTATGTACTTTAAGGAACCTTGAATACTTGAATATGACTGGAAATCGAATGAGAGACATTAGCCATTTTCAATTTTCTTCCGCACATCGCCATCCAACGGAGAAATGTGGCGATAACATACTGGTTTTAGATCTTTCAAGAAATGTTATCGATACTTTGCCACCAAATCTTCTGTCTGGTTTAAAAAGACTACAAAAATTGTATCTTCAAGGAAATGCGCTAAATTCTGTGGCAGATAGAGCTTTAGAAGGTCTTATTTCACTCACTACAATAAGATTCTCCGACAACCAGCTTACAAGCTTGCCTCCTGAACTATTTAGTGACACGAAAGAACTCAAAGAAATATATTTAAATAACAACACTATAACAGTTCTCGCCCCAGGACTATTCAGTGATTTATTGCAACTCTTGGTTTTGGATTTATCACATAATGAATTGACTTCTGACTGGATAAATACTTCAACATTCACTGGACTCAAACGACTAGTATTTTTGGATTTCTCTCACAACCGAGTATCGAAAATGGAAGTAGCATTATTTCGAGATCTACACAACCTACAAATATTGAAAATGCAAGACAATTTTGTTGAACATATCCCGGAGAATGTGTTTAGCCCGTTGAACAACTTGCATACATTGATTTTATCAAACAATAGGCTCACGACAATTGAAAGTTACGCATTTTCTGGTTTGCACGGGCTATCAGTTCTATCTATTGATAGTAACCGCATTTCAAAAATACATCCACACACTCTCCGAAACTGTTCTTCATTACAAGATCTGCACATTAATGGAAATAGACTGGATGAGGTACCTATAGCCCTCAAAGAAATTCCACAGCTTAAAACTCTTGATCTAGGAGAAAATTTGATTGTGAGCATTGAAAACGCCTCATTTATGACCATGCAACAAATGTACGGATTGAGGTTGACTGAAAACAACATCGGGAACATTAGCAAAGGTGTATTCGATAAGATGACGTCACTTAAAATATTAAACCTATCGAGAAATAAAATTCATAAAATTGAAGCAGGCGCATTTGATGGCAATATTAACCTACAAGCTATTCGATTGGACGGTAATTACCTGACTGACATTGGAGGCCTTTTTGCAAAACTACCTAACTTGGTGTGGTTGAATATATCCGATAACCGATTAGAATGGTTTGACTATGCGATGATTCCAACAGGATTGCAGTGGCTAGATATACATGCGAATAGGATTGCTGAACTTGGAAATTACTTCGAGATTGAATCGCAGTTATCATTGAGCACATTCGATGCTAGTTCTAATAGATTAACAGAAATCACTGGGAGTGCTATTCCCAACTCTGTGGAAATGTTGTATCTAAATGATAATTTGATTTCAAAAGTACAATCATATACCTTTTTTAAAAAACCAAACCTAACGAGAGTGGATTTATATGGCAATAAAATAACAAATTTGGATCCAAATTCTTTGAGAATATCGGCAGTACCGCAAGATAAATCAGTTCCAGAGTTCTTCATAGGCGGAAACCCATTAGAATGTGATTGCACAATGGAGTGGTTGCAAAAAATAAACACTGGGAATAGAGCGCGAACTCAACCGAAGTTAATGGATTTAGACAGCATATACTGCAAATTACTTTACAATCGTGGAAATTCTTATGTTGCGCTAGTGGAAGCTGCATCACACCAATTTTTGTGTAAATACGACTTCCATTGTTTTGCACTGTGTCACTGCTGTGATTTCGATGCTTGTGATTGCGAAATGACTTGCCCAAACAATTGCACTTGTTATCATGATCAATCGTGGTCGGCAAATGTCGTGGAATGTTCGAACGCGGGGTACGTCAAAACTCTACCAGAAAGAATACCAATGGAGGCCACACAACTGTATCTCGACGGTAATGATATTAAAATGCTCCCCAGTCACGCGTTTATTGGCAGAAAACGGCTAAAGATTCTGTTTCTAAATTCATCTAACATAGAGTCGATTCAAAATAGAACGTTCAATGGATTAAAAGAACTAGAAGTTCTTCATTTAGACTACAATAACCTGAAAACCATTGAAGGGCAAGAATTGGATGGATTGGATAATTTAAGAGAACTTTATATAAATAACAATCAGATTCGTCATATAGGAAAAGAGACGTTCAGTCATATGTCACGTTTGAAAATTTTAAATCTTCACAACAACAAGTTGACTACGTTATCAGTGTGGCAAATCAATTTGATTGTGACGGAAATAACACTTTCATACAATCCGTGGTCATGCGACTGTGAATATACTGAGATGTTCCGAGAATGGATGAAACGTGTGAATTCAGTTACGGATATATCAAACGTTAAGTGCATTTATTCTAAAGGCAATAACACTGAAATGACTGTGTACAATGAAGATACGTTCAGTGACCCTGAATCAGGATTTATTATTGAAAATGAAAATGGAACGATATGCACAGGCTTACCAAGTATTAACAACAGTATCAACGGAAATTTAACCGCAACCAAAACTATAATAACTAATGAAGATGTGCAAGACTATATACCGCTCTTGGTGGCTACATTGGGCGTTTTTCTATTGGTGTCATTTATAAGTATGATTGTATTCATATTCCGACAAGAAATGAGAGTATGGTTCCATTCAAGATTTGGAGTGAGACTATTTTATAGAGCAAGTGACATCGATCGTGATGATCGAGAGAAAATGTTTGATGCGTTTGTGAGTTATAGTTCGAAAGACGAAGCATGGGTTGCCGAGGAGCTCGCGCCCATGCTCGAGCGCGGTGACCCGTCCTATAAACTTTGCCTACATTACCGTGACTTTCCTGTGGGCGGCTACGTAGCGGACAACATAATACAAGCCGTTGAGTCTTCGCGTCGTACAATCATGGTGCTCAGTGAAAACTTTATAAAATCAGAGTGGTGTCGTTTCGAGTTTAAATCGGCCCATCATCAAGTGTTAAGAGACAGACGGAGAAGACTGATAGTAGTGTTGTTAGGTGAAGTGCCTCAGAAAGATCTCGATCCTGATATAAGACTTTATTTGAAAACGAACACGTATCTTCATTGGGGTGATAGGTTGTTTTGGGAGAAGTTAAAGTTCGCGTTGCCTGACGTGCCTAATAACCAGCGGTGTCGTGGTGGGCCGAGTCCGGGAGGTGGTGGGGGTGTGGCGATGCACCGACACCACCACGCCAGGAACCACCTGGGTGCGCTGCCGCCGCCGCCGGTGCACGGCGCGCACCCGGTGCTGCCGCCGCACCCGGGCCACAACCCTCACCAAGCTCCGCGGGCCTCTCCCCGCACCATATCCGTCCACGTGTAGTGAAATGAGACTGAACTGTGTGCTTGTGTGTCAAAAGACAACTGTATAGTGCAAGTGACTGTTTTACACAAATATGTGATGGCTAGTCGGTTAGTGTACATGTGCATGGTTGAAAGCAGTGTAAATAGTAGAATTTAGGTACGGATGGTGTTACATTTGTTGTAATAATGATATGTACAATCTCTTACAGTGTACTGTACCACTTTAGAAATGCCATTATTTTTTACAATAGTAAATCTTTTCCTAGTGTGTAGGAAGACATTTTAATAATTTTGTAAATATTAGCGATATGTAAATTTGTAAGGCCTTTATTCGGGCTGTGTTTGTGTTAGGCAAATCTTGCCGAATACTATAAATGTGACTTACTTGGCATCTCTGCCACAATCTGTGATAACATTAGATATAATAAGTAGTTAGTAAGTATTTCACGAATACATATTATGTAACTTAGTCATACCCAAAAGAAAATATTTATTGTAAAAAGAAATGAAAATTCAACTGTATCAGGCAGTAATAAAAGACAATTAAATGATAAATTCCAATTTAATAACTTTGTTTGATTACTTTTAACTTGCATAATATTACCCATCTGAACTAAATATATAAAATAAACTAAAGAAAAAAAAACACAAGTCAAAGATTCGATTACATACCATTTGTGAGGATCAAAGAGACGAATATTAATAAATCTTCTTAATTAAGTCACTAGTTTACATAAGTTATTCTAAATCGCTCAAGAGGGAATTTCGTAGTTTAAAAAAATATTTTTAAATATAAACTAAAGGTTTTAATTATAATTCCACGTTTAGTAAAATAATATATATGTTTCAAATTGAACTGACACTTACTTAGAAGCAAGCAAGTATATGCATGATGAAACGGAACATATTTACTTTTGATTCATTGTAATTATATTTTAAACTAGCGACCCGCCCCTGCTTCGCACGGGTTTATGTGTATAATACATGCATGTATGGTTTGCATTATACATATAAACCTTCCTCTTGAATCACTCTGTCTATTAAAAAACACCGCATAAAAATCCGTTGCGTAGTTTTAAAGATCTACGCATACATAGGGACAGACAGACAGACAGCGGGAAGCGACTTTGTTTTATACTATGTATTGAAGTATTGTTAGGGTCTCCTGCTCAAAATACTATACATATGTTATTACTTATTAGCCAAATGAAAAAAATCTTAGTCAGTATTTTACTAAAATTAATATATTTTTTTAAAGACTGTTTACTCAAGCAGCCCGTGCGAAATGGTTAAGAGCAGGACGCTTTAAAATAACACTTAATAAGCCTGGCTGGATATAACGTTTAGTATAGAACATGGATCAATTTTTAAGTAAATAAGCTTCTAATGATTCAATAAATTTATCTACAGATCATGTATTCCAAAAAAGGTTGGATTCGATCTCCTGTATTCAAGTGCAATTCAGTATAGCAATATATCAAACGATATAAACATAAACAGGACCTTTAGAAATAAAAAAGATAGTTCCAGGATACCAAAATAAACTGGACCTTTAGAAATAAAAAAGAAAATTCCAGGATACCACAAGTTCTTTTTTAGGGTTCCGTACTCTAAACAGTAAAACGGGACCCTATTACTAAGACTCCGCTGCCCGTCCGTCACCAGGCTGTATCTCATGAACCGTGATAGTTAGACAGTTGAAATTTTCACGGTGATGTATTTCTGTTGCCGCTATAACAACAAATACTAAAAGACAGAATTAAATAAATATTTAAGGGGGCTCTCATACAACAAACATGTTGTTATTTTGCTCGTTTTTGCTCGATATTGATAACGGCAACAGGTAGGTAGACGCTTGAAATATTCACAGAATATTCAGTTAAATATTCTCGTTAAAAATATATAATTATAAATTATAATAAAACAAATATTTAAGGGGGGCTCCCATACAACAAAAGTGGTTTTTTTTTGCCGTTAATAAAATAATGGTACGGAACCCTTAGTACGCGAGTCCGACTCGCACTTGGCCGGTTTTTTTTTGTATTTTGTCACTAACTCTCTTTCCTCCAAAATATTCAGACAAAATTAAATTTTACGTCAGACCATTGAAGCATGTTCTAAAATATTCAATATTCCTGGGGTATCGACTAAACTGCACTTTAAACAGAAAAAATTCTCAGCCGAGATCAGCAGCGAGCTCGGTCATCGACCGAGGCCCTTCAATCTGTGGTAACGAGCGCACTCCCCGCAGCCCTAAGTAGGTGTGAAACAAATGGAGCCGCGAACAAAAAGGGTATCCAGCCTCATTCCTGCCTATCGAGATTGCTTTTACAGATATAGAGCGACTCGACCGACCCGTTGAGATATTGATGAAAAAGTTCACAAAGATCTCACCTTTTCACTATCTCGGCTATATATAAAACGGAATCGTGACTGTGATGTCCTTTTGGTTACAGTTAGGTTTTCTACTGTTTCTGTTCGGAGAAAGTTGAATTTGTTCTGAAAATCTTTTTCAAAGTGCAATAATAGTATTTTTCACAATCGTGTTATAATAGAGAGCTTTTTAGTCGTAAGGTACGAGATTAAAAAGCTTGATTATAACACTATTGTGAACAATACTTTTTGTACGAGTTCATTAAAATTAATTTTCTACGAGTCAACTGAACTAATTAAACAAACTCGATACTGTTGAAACGAAGTGTATCGCTCGTACGCTCGTTGATACCTTAAAAGACATCAACGAGCGTACGACATCAACGAGTAAACTCAATAATCAAAGCGATTCTATTGGTCCAATTCATTACAGTTCGGTAAAGCAGCCACGTGATTGGTCGAATTTATTTTAGTTCTATTTTCAATTTTTTTTCGGTTGTCTGGAGCGTATCGAAACAGTTATTTCGATTGTTTCGACAGTAACATGGACTACAACTATGAAAAGAGTGACGTTGCAGTATTCTCTATGAAATCTTAATACACAGATTTTAATCGACGAGTACAAAAAGTAGTTTTCTTTACGTTAAGTATCTAATAAGTAAGTATCCAATATTGACATTATCTACAATTAATTCAATGAACGTAATCGCGTAATGAATATTTTTTCTTACATATATGTATCTTTTGAATTATAAATATAATGATGACATCATAGTTATGAAAATTATTTAATAAGTAAAAAATAGAATTAGGTAGGTACATCATTAAATTAATTGAAGCATCAACGTCAAAAGCGATTAAAGTTTTCTTAAAGTATAAAAGTACATTTCAAAAACCTTAGGCAAAAACGTTGAGAAATTCTACAGCTTACCTAAGTCTTCCCAGTTCCATCTCCGGAGCTAACGCGAGACAGCCGCAAGCACCCGCTGCGGTTGCCAACGCCGACCAGTTCCTACCTTTTGCAGTTCCAATTATGTATTAGGGGGTGGCTCATTCTACTCAGTTACATCGGAAACCTACCATACAATCCTTGTTTTTAGTTTTCCGTGCCAATTTACAACAACGGTCTTTTCGTACCTAAATATCTACCTGTAATACCTGTATGTTACTCATCTTTGGAACCGAATATTGACTGACAAAATATTGAAAAAATCTTGAAATGATTGTATGTACTTTTAAAATTATATTCAAAGAGATTTGATTGTTTGTTATATTGAGTTTTAACTTTTTTAATAAGCAAATGCTTCTCTCATGGATCTCCAGGATCCCGTATTCTATATTTATACATGTTCTTTATTAATATTTCAAAGCGGTAAGATGTTTAGCTTTGTATGTAAGGGGAAATCTCTGGAACTACTTATGTAATTTCATAAATTCTGTCATCAGTATTTATATACAATAGACCTTCGGTATGGACAAACAAAGACCACGATTTTATCGTGCGGCTCGGTCTGCATTCTTAGCAATACATTGTTTAGTTTCATCATCACTTATCCAGTTGACTACCTCATTGGCGGCAATCACCATCAAAAACAAAGCTTAAAAACTTATGTTGAACATTGTTCAGCGCGAGTACATTGTGGAACAAATCCAACACTTGTTGAATACACTTAAACAAAAGTGCATTGTCTGCTGGATGTGGTTTAAATATTCTCCGTTTTATATTCCAACTAAAAATGATGTAGGTACCTACTATTTATTACTATTTTCTTACTTCGCACACAGTAGTTGTGCGTAGATGAGCATATGATAAATACAACAGTGTGTGGTTTAAATCTTAAACAGTGGGACTCAGGAAGAAATATAAACTAATTAGTATTTATGTTTTCTGTGTGTTACTATAGTTGTAATATTTGACATTTCAATGAAAGCTTGGTTATATCCCCAGATAAAATCAAATATAATAAATAGAATAAAAACGTTGATATACCAATGCCTAATGTTTCTGCTCATTTAAAATCGACACTAACTAATCGTTGATGCGCGGTTTTCCTCCAAATAGTCTGACCAAACAAAGAAATCACGGCTTTTAGTAGGTACTTCGTCTCAGTTGCCGTGCCCCATAAATTAGACTAGAGAATAACACGAAGGTGAAAAAATAAACGCGACGTCGGCCTGTGTAGAACATTAATCAGGGGCTCGGGAAGGCGCAGAGAATTTATTTTACGATTGTTACAGCACCGATGAAACGTTAAAAATGCTGTCGGAGGTATATTGAAACATTCGATGCATTGTTCAAACTGATCTGGCCGATAGCGCGTCGCGGTTCCGACCAGCGCCGGGCATCAGTGCAGACGGTTAGCGTCGTACTGATCATATCCGTCCAGCTTTCGTCTGATGAACATGACATCTTCAACAAAATATGACAAACGGATCAATCCACGAGGACGCGCCCCACTCCTTTTCATTGTTTATGTTTTATGCAAAGCGTAGAAACCTTAGTCTTCTCGAACTTAACGATTTTTTTTAAAGCGTGCTTCTTAGGGTCAAAATAAAAAAAAAATATTATTTGCATATTACATACAGTTCTTAAAAAAAGAGATGGTCATGAAACTAATAATAGGTTTGTATCAGTAACCCTAGTATAGTTTGTATCCAATAATTTTACTTATATTGTCCCCGTGATCTTGTAAATGGTCCAAAAGTGCATTTTCCAACTAAGACTAAACAACTTCAGAATTTGATTAATAGAAATGTAATATTTTCCATGTAAATAATTTACTTTAAAAACAAAGTTTTAACCGACTTCAAATAGTTTAAATAAGTAGCCATATTGCTTCAAGTTTGCCAATAAAATTTGAAGAGTTCGCTCTATTTATCCAGGATCCCATCATCAGAACTGGGTTTTGGTGACAACGGGACCAACCTGGAAGTAAATGCTTTCAAACAAAGATTTTTTTTTTCAAATCCTTTCATAAATTACCGATTTGTCGCGTAATCAAAAAAAATACGGACGAATTAAGAACCTCCTCCTTTTTTGAAGATATAAAATAAATAAAGATGGAGATATAAAAGAATAGATACTTACCAGATAAAGTTACCCAATGAGTCCTGTCGCAACTTGAGGACTTCTCCATCCCAGTTCCACTTACTTCCACCCGTAGTTCCACTTATTAACAGTGGAGTGTTCCTAGGTATATCAGACCTCAGACTTATTCCACATAGCGCCCAACAGGCATTGCAGTAGATTCCGTCAACTCATTCGGTAAGTACAACAATTACCTTTGTAGGTTTTCTTATCAGCAAACCTGCAGCAGAGCAGCCCATGCGTATTGCAAAGATAATCCATACTATCCATCCATACTAATATTATAAATGCGAGTGTGTCTGTCTGTAACCTCTTCACGCTTAAACCGCTGAACCGATTTAGATGAAACTTCGTATAGAGATAGTCTGAGTCCCAGGGAAGGAAATATGATAGTTTTTATCCCGGAAATCATGCCCTAAGGACGTGAAAATTTGTATGGAGCTACGATATAAACGAGTTCCACGCGGACTGAGTCACGGACAGAAGCTTGGTATATAAGTATGTATAAGTAGAGAATTAAACACTAATATATTTAAAAAATTGTGAATGTCAAGCTACCGGAGCAAGGATGAAGGTTGTAATTAATGCCTGTTCCGTTATTTTAACTGGACAGAAAGGGACATATGCACTTTGATATCTCCGGGATTCTGCTGTTGAAAAAAGAAATGAAGGATACATATCCTTACTTACTTTAAATGTTAAGAAAGTGAATGGTATATGAGGCAAACGAGAAGAATGGAAGAAAAATGCGCACTGCGGTGCCATTATTGCGCGCACGCGAACATCGATGATGACATTACATTATGTATACATCTATCGTTGCTTTATATCTGTACTACACAACATTGTATGTATTTGTGATTTTAAAATTTATACGCACTAGCCGATCAAGTAAATTTAATTTTCAAAACCTTACAATTTGCTTTACAAGTAGTAGAAAATTGCCAGTTTCGCCTAAGGATGTCTACAGTATTTTTTTTTAAATGCTAGTCACTGATAATGCGTATATACTCGTCCTATATATTATAAACTTACGTTATTTAGGTCAGGTTAGAACGAACGTCCACTCGAGTGTTACAACTACTCTACTAATTCGTAGAAAAAAGACTAGCGTACTTCCAATCCGGCACCTTGTTGATTTTCAAACGCAAACTGTCCACCGCTTACTATCCATAACAAGTTTCTTTTTTATTAGTACTGGTTTAGAGCAGGACGCAACTTCGTATCGATTGTATGATTAGACTGCGAGATATCATAATCACCGGTCTGCGCGTTTATCGAACTTATAATCGGAGACCGGCAATAAATTTGTCTCATTTTAATATCCTAGAGCGTGTAATGTTCTGCCATAACCGTTCGATGTTTGGACTAGTGATATCATTAGGGAAAAAAACGGGCAAGGGGCGCGAGCGCCGTACAAAAGAGTTCAACGAGCAAAGTTAATCTCGCTCGTTAACTAGACGCAACCTGTTATTTGTGCTGCTATTACGAAACCAAACAAAATCACGTGATGGGCTTTATGTAGCCGTCCATACGGCGGTGGTGACTCACTGTACTAACGATCTTCATTGAACGCAAAACAATTTTGACGCAAATTATACGCTGTTATACACCGCGACGTTAATTAAGTTGCAGGCGGGCGATTAAAATTATAATCCAATTTTTATTTCAATAACATTAACAAGCCCGTTGTTAATTCAATTGGGCTATTTGTTTTCATAGCCTAAGAGTTATAAAATGTTGCAATAGTTTAACACGTTCCCTGTCCGGGTGCCCCCAATATGTGGGGCCACGAACCTTTTTTTCAGGAGTCCGTGTCCCCACTATGGGTCCACGGGTTGTTCACGGCTCCAAACTACAACTATCACTTGGACTTGTGAAATTGACGGACAATTTTGTATGGGGACAGGGAACGTGTTAATAATGCTATTGGTGTAGTTAGCCGGGTAATTTTTGTATATTAGCGTTTCCAGGTCATACATACTTTCTCCATCAAAATAATAGCACAAGCAGACATAAGAAATTATTAAATGATCAGTATAATGCTGTTTGGGTTGCATGTCGGGATGTCCAGTTTCATGGCTCAATATTACAAAAGAGACAGAAAGAGGACACTTCACGTTTCGTAAAACTTTTTCCGGCCTTGCAAATAAAATTAGCTACCTATCTACCTCCTTTTAAATTGTTTTTTTTTTACCTTAACAGCACATATTGTTGAATACTTATTTAGATCAATGAATTAAATATTATTTTTTAAATTAAATAAGGTTTTGTATTTGCGCCTAATTTTGGTATGTCCTCATTTATCGCCCCGACGTCATTTTGGCCTCGTTTTAATAGGTATTCAATATTAATTAACAAGAACTCCCTCTTATCCTTAACGCATATACCTTCTCCCTTCTCCATTCCCTCATGGGTGAAAATTCGCTCAGAAAAGCTAAGTTAGAAACTTAACCAAATGCTCTAAACACACAAAACAAATGCGTTACGAAACGCATTATCACAGCAAATTAAACCAGAAAATAGTTGTAAATATCACCACATTCTAAATATTAACGAGGGTTGATAGCCGCTCCAGGCGCGAGCGAGATGGCCGATAATCTACCATAGCTCATGGTTAGAAGTATTTAACGGCAAGATAAAATCTTAACAAAGGCGATTTGGTTAGCCGTCTCGTTTTGATACTTACGGACATCACGTATGCATCTATATATATGTAGGTATAGCAATCTAGCGGGCACACATCCAGTTTACGCTGAGCTACGTTGCCCGTTGAGGTTTCTACCGAGGATGGCGGCGGGACATAAAGAATGCGGGAGGCGGAAGGGTTCATTTTACTGTGGCATTGCGGTAAATGTATTGACCCCGACTGCGTGCCAGCGAACGTCGGTGCCTCGTCTATGATATGTTAATGATAATTGGTTTCCGAATAGAAAACGTTCTGTTTATGTTGCCGTGAACGATCGGAGGGCGAGCGAGTGCCGATAATTTTAATACGGTCCACGTTCGATCGAGTAATCAAGCGATAAGATTGTGTCAATATTTCGATGAATATAAAATACCGAAATTATACATAATTTATTGTTACCGTTTATTCGAAATAAGAAATCGTAAAGCTGGCATTGATATTGACTACCTATTATTATTTAGTAATAATAAAAATATTTGGTCGTTTTTCTTTTGCCCACGATCCAGCGTCTCACCAAGACGTGGTGGGCAATGGAAGCCTTTGTCGCAAACGTCACTCGCTGAATAATTCGAGACGCTCACAAACGGGTATTTTACTTGTTAGGGGCGTATTTTATTTGCTCTTATTTAATTTAGCATTTATTCAATCTACCCCCGGCGTGATACGCGTCTGCGTCGGTGTTCTTATTTCGTTTGCACCTTTTGTGACAGGGCTCATTGAGCGCGAGGTGTTGGGATGTGTTCCCGGCTCGGGGCTCGGTTTACGCGCCTCAACTCCAGCGCTTTTCATCGAGCACAAAGCGTAATTGAATCCCACAGAATCCTACGCAGGCTGTAAGATTTAATAGGGCATTTAAACACTCGCATTGGCTATTGTGCGTCGGTTTTGTACGAGATTATTCAACGTAAACCACGGTGCAGCTAGCTTTCCACGAAGCGATCTACACATGTTAGCCAAAGTGCAAATGTTTCTCTACATTCATTAACATAAAGCGGTAAACACCAGTTCCGCAGAATACTAAAACGTTAGGAATATAACGAATGAGTAATATTAAATTCACTAGTAAGCGAATTTTTACGAGCGTAAAACTAAAATTGTCTTTCACGAAGCGGCAACGATTTTGTTTTGCAGGGTTTGAACTTATAAAAAAGCATCTGCGTTTAATGTATCGGTTTTGAGTTATTTTCAATTTCAATTACTACAGGCGTTTGTTTTTTGTTGGTCTCCGGCCGCTCTTCGGCGATAAGTCCCTATATTAAGTTCAATACATGGTATTTTTTAGTGCAGTGCATTGACTGTCATGCTAGTCATATAGTATACCTACACATTTTGTAGGCTCTTTAAATTAATTGCAGCACAAACTCATTTTAGTGCAGGCTGTGTTAATCAAAACACTAGTCATGAATACTAAAATTAAGCAGTGAAAGACAACTTTAGTTATTTCCTAGAAACGGGATTTAATTTAAGTGCACAGTTGTGCGTAAGTTGCGTCGGCGTTCAACAGCCCTGAGGCTTGCAGGCCGTTCATACTTATTGTAAATTTAACTGGACGTCAGAAAGTCAGAATTTAACTTAGGTGTAGCGACGAATAAGGTCTAAACGCACGAATCTACACCGCGCAAGCCATTATAGCCAGACCAGCATTGTTTTCGTGCAATACACAAGTGTAGTTTTGTGCATGGTATTTGCAGTTCATGCTGAAATGGTTACGTAATGCCAGCCATAAAATTGAAAACGGATCCCTGATTTATTGGCAATATTTTCATTCAGTGACATTTAGTTTGTAACCATTTAGGTACTAATTAGTTAAAATCTGCAATTTTAAAATGATTATTGTGTAAGATTATTAATATTATATTGTAGAACACCATTTGACATGTAAAAGTGCCCTTGTGGCCTATTTGCAGAATAAATAATTGATTTTGATTTTGATTTTGATTTTTTGAATATTAGTTAAGTAGGTTTACATAGCTAAGCGACTGCGTATTTCCGTGATAGATCTATGTTTTGATTAGTATTTCCTACATTTACGCAAACGGTTTATAGGCTAAATTACCTTAAATTAGCTAGCTAGCGAAGACATTAACAGTCAAAGATATACCCATTAACATAATAATTTAAGGGTAAATTGGCTTCGTAAACCGAATTATTGGAGTAAAAACAGAATTTTACTTTAGTTTCGAATGCTAAGGGCACTGGAGCTCATATTTTTTAAAGAAGGAATATCAACGTATATTTACGTGTGAGCACTATTTTGCCTTCGCAGTTGATGATGAAAAATATAGTTTACTGCTCAAATGTTGTGCGGGGATAATAATAAATAATATAATAAATATTTGCGGACAATCTTACACAAATCAACCTAGTCCCAAACTAAGCAAAGCTTGTACTATGGGTACTAGACGACGATATAGATACTTATATAGAGAAAATAAATACTTAAATACATAGAAAACATCCATGACCCAGGAACAAATATTCGTGCTCATCACACAAATAAATGCCCTTACCGGGATTCGAACCCAGGACCTCTTGCTTCGTAGGCAGGGTCACTACCAACTAGGCTAAAGCGGTCGTCATCGATAAAGGGACATATAGTGGTTTCCTCTTGCCTTTCACACCGCAGTTGGGCCAACGGGGGTACGCCTGCATGTCCATTTCTGAGCCAAACCGGAATTTGCTTCCTCGGCCGCTTCTTACTACCTAACCGATGTTCCTGTGCAACATCAGGGGAACGCTTATTTGTTTCTAACTCCGTGTTCAGTATTTCAATAAATCCTATGATATAAAGTACCTATATTTTCTTGGTAATCAATAATGCTGCGATCAAAACAAAGTGTAATATTGACCAATAAATTTTATCGCTCGAAATTTTATTGTTTTATAATAAAGTTATCTTATTCAAACCGCCATTAGAAGATGCCTGCATGTATGTATAATATTTTATTTTAGACACGTACTGTAAGGTAACACTTTTAAGTAGATATAAAGAAGTCGAAGTGGGCGGTGTATAAATTAACTTGTAATAGGCTAATGTGTGGTCACTGGTCAGTAATGTAAAACACATATCCTACTGTTTTTGTGGAACGTCTCGTAAATCTGTAAAGGGAAGAGGTCCGCATCGACCATAAAAACTCAATATCGGACATCGATCAGCTGGCACACGGTCACAACAATAGCCTGACCATTGTGCTCTGCTATCTAATCGTAATGAATATAAATTTTCAGATGACATTTACGATCGTTGCATGCCGTGATAGTGCATCTCTGTAAACGTGTTAGATAGAAATTTTAATGCACGCACACAGTTTTAGATCCAAGTACAAAAGACTTGTGTGGCGCACTAACGTGCATTTATAGCTGCGCCCGCCGGTGTGAAAATGATGCTATTATCTTTGAATTCATCAGCAAATAGTTAAAGTGCAAAATATGCGTAAAAGGTCACGGTTCGTTAGATATTCGTATTACAAAATAGGATCATGGAAGGGCGCTTATACTTTACATGGGATATTTTGTAACTCTTTTCATTAAGAAGATAAGTACTTTTTGAGCGAGCAAGCGAAGCGAACGAAGTTCTCCGTTTCAGATTAGCCAAAAATGCTTTCGTATGTCTGTCCGGATGTCCGGCTGCTCTACTCTAAAGGTCGCATTTCTCAACCGATTTTCGTGACATTTTGTGAGCAGTTTCAATAATTAAGTATATGTTTTTTTTTGTTTCTTTCAACTTAGCGAATTCCACAGCTCATAGAGCCACATGTATAGTATGCATGACGATAAATAAGTGTTGTATCATCTCAGCATTTATATCAAATCATATTTAAAAATTAGTCGACGGTGGAAAGATGTGATTAATTGTTGTTAAAACAGTGAACTATGACACTCGCTGGGAGGAGGCTGACACGTGTTCGTAGGTACAACACGCCAGCCCGAGTCTCGTCTCGCCGACTTTCTCGACAAAAACTGACATCTCATTGATGTATTGGTTAAAAAGAAGGCTCCTAGACCGTTAGCTAGTTAACAAAACGAAGACTATTCATCATGCTACGATAGCTATCTTAATTATAGATGTATGTATGTATTTTAAACAAAATGTTCAGACTACTATTAGACTGGTTAGATAACGTAAGAAGCTTTTTGACCCCGAGCTGAATAAAGAAGCTGCAAACGCGATAACTATACGACCGCACGTTATATTTGCATGTAAATGGCCTGACATTATCAAGATAACAAGAGACAATAAATTAGCGTTAACATGGTAAACTTTAAGAATTCATTCAAATGGGAAAAGTTCAATGCCTGGTTAAATTCCTGCTCAGATTCTTTGAACGAATTGGGAATGTGCAAGTTACTTACAATATACGGTGAGGAAGTAGGCGACGAAATTTAGTATGTTCCAGGCAGGCATCGGCACCATTAAGCCAATCCGCTAGCCAATAAGGTGGACACTTGATGTATGCCTTTCCATTAGGTTAGCGCGCAAGAAATACATCACAGCTGGCCTTAATCAAAGACGCAAAGAAACCCGCCGAGATTAATACGTGGACAAAGGGAGCGCGGTATTGCGAAGATGCGAACCCGACTTGGCAAATAATGAAATCGACAATCGCAGACCTTATCCTCCTAATGGCGTGGATACTGTAAGTATGTGGGTGAAACTATATTTGGGTGAATCAACTTTTTTTCTGTCGCTGGTTGTCATACCATGGTTACTACGTCTAATGGGTAATGGGGTCACTTTTTAAAACCGTGATATATGCATGTTAAACCATATTGCAGTTTTTTTTTTCTAAAAATCTCTGTCATGTTGTCTTCTGGCACACGGGACAGAATTACAACAGCAAACAGTTAATTGACCCATTTATGTAGAATGTATGTGGAAAGTAAAAAGCTCTGAACATAAAATGACAAAACGTGAATTTAAAGTAAACGCACAGCATACAATATTATGAAAGCCATAACGTATAAAGCACACTTAACTTCCGCAAAATATCACCCCTCGTGACAGTATTTTAAAAGTGGAGCAAGGTTTCTTACTTAAAATGTTACAGGGAAGTTTTCTTAATTTTTGTCTTCCAAAGTGAGGCGGGCAAGGTCTTAAAGTCTCAACTCTCAACCGAGCGCGCGGTAACTCCCATTTATAATTGATTTATCCGGTCGCCGCAGTTCCGAAAAAACCAAAAACTTCTCTAATAGCGGAGCAGATGAGACCCACTGAAGGGTTAATTAAAAAAAATGGACGGTCATCCGCGAACAGAATGACGAAGTTTAGCGGATCACCAATTTCAATGCTTTAATATTGTTACGAAACTCGGTTCCGCGTTTCTTTAATTAAAATTAACGACGCAAAACTCTGACAGTCAAACGAATTATTAGTACGAAAGCAAACTTTTAATTAGTTCGCCTGCTTCCAGCGATACTTTTGTGCATTTACTTGTTCGAAGTAATTTGAATTAATTTGAATTCTTTCACAGGAATAAAGGTGCTCAGTTTAAATTAGGTATTCCTCGTGTGAACAGAGGAAATCATACCATCTGTTCTGGCATGTGATCATTACAAACATTTGATTCAAACTAATTCAAAAAAATATGTATACAAGTGTAACGGAAATTTAATTAATTTAAGTGGATTTTTATTGTAAAATACGGGTAGCCGATATCGAATCAAAGAAATTGATACAATCAAAGCATTATGCACAGTAGAGCTAATCGATTATGTAAGTTGTGGTCGGTGTTCATGCATAATGGCGATAATTGGTTGGATTACTAATTTCACGGCGGTAGGGGGCAGCGTTCGACGCACGGATATATGACAATTGACAGCTCCATGTCCGTTTCGAATCGCGGATGCCTCAATAATGTGTCTGGGCTGCATTCAACAACAATCTATACAACAATTCAGTATTAAGGCGCTGTCAACACCAAAAACGCGCACACTTTCTATTTGTATCGGAGTAAACGAGAGCGAGTGTTACTTGGGTAGCCAGGTTTTAGACGAAAATAATGAATAAATATTGAAATAAAAAAAGTGTGGATTATTTGTGAAACATGGCTCGTTAGCGGTTTAGGTATGAATATGTGGACTTCATGTTTTTAATTGCAGACCCATACGTCAAAAAAATAAGGACATAGAACCGTTTAAGATGGTTGTAAGACCAATCTTTGCAATTATTTCCTATCGAGCCGATTTCATCCAATTATGTTTCGAGTCCGTCTACGGTCCTGGAAATATGATGAATATTAACTAATATTTTTTTTGATGTGCTAAAACAAACAGTTTTTCTTAAAAAAAACTGCTTATATAATATCAATTTCAACAAATTTGGTCTTCTCAGCCTCTTAATTATATTTAAAAACACAAAGAATACCATTCGGTATTGCAAGTCACTACATTTTGTTTTCTCTGACACGTTTGGATGTCGTTGTTATGTTTCTGATAATAGACCGCGAAGTATATTATGGCGCTGGTAATTTGAGTCACCAGTAATGGATTTTGATATGACATTGCCGGCCTAGGGGAAGCCAACATACACTAACGAAAATCCGTTTGTAGATCCACTTCTAAAAACCAAAGATTACGTAAATAGAAGTACGTTTGGCTTCAGCTGTTTCAGAATGTCTACAAACTGTCGAACATTAACATGAACATTCGTTTATTTAGTTTGTTTAAACGTCTGTTACAAGAATGATCATCTCTAAACGGTTATTAAAACTATCCAAGTAGAAGAATTATGGATGTGCATCCCATTGGTCCGCGCATTCACACCTCATGAAGCTGCAGCGGCGTGAAACCGGTCGACCGTCCGCCGCGACTCGTTACGTGCCTTTTACGCCTCGTCCCAATCAGAACAGCAAGCGGAAGCCATAAATATTAGCTATTATAAAGCAACCTATCCAGAGCGCTCTAAATTTGGAACAAGCATTGGCAAATTGATCAAAAAAATTAAGCCCAACAATGAGGTAAGACTTTCTGAAATGTTTGAGTCCCCCGCTGCCTTCTTGTGTCAGGGCGCTTCAAAAATGTTCTACCTGGGCGCCTACGCACATGGACGTAAACAAATCGTGAGTCGAGATCAATGAATATTAAACGACCGCGAAACAATTCCCAGCACCATCTTTGACATAAAAGTAATAATTTTCTTTAAATAAACTGAGAAAGAAACACTGATTGCTTCATAAATTGTCAAAATGTAGCCATGTAACAATGAATTTCGCCAGTCGAATGCAGATAAAATATTGAATGATGTCAGGCAAATTGGTTAATAAATAAGCAAAGGGTTGTTATTTGAACAACAGTCTTGGTTTGATTAATCCGTTTAACATCTATACGCATTTTTAAGGCTGATTTACCCAGCAATCAATATGTTCACAATAAAACAAAATATAAAACAAGCCTATACATATTTTAAAGAAATCAACCTGTTAAATGGATAGATAAAGGCACTAGGCAAGTAGCAAATTTCAATCTTTCAAATCGAAAACAAGGAATCAAGGAAAGAACACCTAGAAAGCAAAAAAAAAACTCAAGAGATTGGGTTGTTCAATCAGAATATAAAATAGTAGCACAATGTTCATCGAGGCAACGTCACCGGTCGCCACTGACATATGGACATCGAACTTGACAAATTGCTTGCGCTCCTAATATCCAGACACCTCGGCATCCGACCAGATAGTCGTATCTCCACTAACATCTCGCTGTGTATAGATTTAGAGATAACTTGATCAACTGGATGTGAGAAACGTGGAAGGCTCGCCTCACAAGTAATAAATAGTGATGTACCGCTGGTATTTTTTACCTTTTGGAACGCACCATTTAATTGAAAATATTGTGTCGTTACTCACCTATAATATGACCCAATGAGTCTACTATCTAATAATTCGGTTTAATGTCCAGGAATCGTGTTATATACGGGGCTAATGGTACAAGAGTATCATAAAAGCATATTTATGGTGTTGTAATTTATTTTTATTGAACATACCAAACCAAGGCGCAGCCCTATTCGGTGTAAACTAGTTCACGGTGCGGCTGAACCGCACAAAGTGAAACTGGCGAGTCTGCCTCACGTCGCACATCTATACAGCAAGCACAATCAATATGTTAATATCAGAGATCCAAAAGCCTGATAGATACCAGTGACCATTATAGTCACTGAAGATAGCCATTATAGACAAATCTTACCAATTTTTTGCAATCATCATCAGCATCATCATATCAGCCGAAAGACGTCCACTGCTGGACATAGGCCTCCCCCAAAGAGTGCCATTTTTTGCAATGTTACCAAATTATACCAATACCTACGACCCCCGTCTAAAAAAAACGGAGAATGGTTATCTGCACCGCCATTCGATTTTTGCATGGTCCAAAGAAACAATGTCGACATTAATATCCACCGTATAACTTATAAACTTCGATGAATTGCAGAACGACAGCTAACAAATATCGGCCCAGGTTATCGTAATATAATTTTAGCGAGGAAATGAATATAACTTTTTACAATAACAAAATATAGCTACAACCAAATCATCTCAATAAAATTCGTAATCAAATTCTGCCAATAATTATTAAGTGTGTCGTTCCCTCAATAAGGTTTCCCACCCGATTTTAATAAACATATCCTTTTTATGTTATGTTCTTACTTTTTGATCAAATCTGTTATTTTAAGCAATAAACACAGGGGACAAATTTCAAAGCCAATTTCAAAGTATATATAGATTAATTAAAGACTCGAGTGTGTATGCCGTAAAACCGTGATTGGCTCCAAGTGAAAACTCGTTATGTCGATCGTAAAAGTCGACAATAATTAGGCGGCCACAACGAAGCACCGATATGAGCTGATTACGAAAGAAATACAGTCGTAGCCCACTGATTTATTGTGCACTGCCTTGGGTTTCATCGCCCTTTCTTACAAATGTCTACGAGAAACACATGTAGTTAATGTATACTTAATGAAAAGAAATTCTTCACATTTGTCTTCTACCTACATGAGAAAGTCCGTGAGACATGCATTAAGATAATTGCTGCACAAACTCTATTTGCAGCTTATCCACTTTGTGTATCTACGATAATCAAAGTGCATGAAGTTCGCTATTGTAATGCATTAGTAAACAAATCGATCCATTTTCAAATGAAAGTTTGCGGTGACGTTATTGTGAATAACACTCAACAGTTAATTTTGCCCCATTATCAGGCAATAGTGATTTAACCAGTGACCGCATTGACCAATCTAACGGAGATAACACATTCAATTGTAATTTCAGAATAGCCGACTAAGCGTTAAAATTGGGTTTTCAACAAATATGATAAGGAAAGTATTTGATTTGAATCAGAAAGCAATTGAACATATACTGAAACTACTACAAATTTTACCTTTAACGCAATGAATATTCGATTGAAACTAAGAGCGACTAATATGATAAGCGATTAGTTCGAGAGGGCAATAACGACGATCAGTAGAAGTAAAGCAATTTTAAACGACTGTTATAATGGTCACCGTGTAATATGTGAAGCCATTAACAGTTCACAATTCAATACGCGTTGACGACCAGCCTTAGACATCGACACGCTAATTCTGGCGTCAGTTCAGTCCATCAGTCTGATCAGAATGTGTAACCGTTGTGAATGACAGAGACAGACAGATCAGAATGATGGACTGAACTGACGCCAGAATGAGCGTGTAACCGATGTATTAGGTAACCACGATTCTATTTTATTTCTGCTTCTGCAGGTAATTAAACATTCTTCAAGGTACTATTTAAGCATGGCGTCGATATTTTATTATCATTCTATTTCACTGTAGGTTTAATCATTAGGTATTTTTCTGTTTAAAAAATAGGCAAAAGTATATTTTCATCCTAAGTATTTCCTAATATAATATTAATTAATATTATAAATGCGAAAGTTTGGATGTTTAGGTGTTTGGAACTTAAGATTTTGATGACCTCAGGTCGAGCGCGTTCGTCGCCTCGTTCGCATGAGCTACGTTGGGACGACATAGTGTTCCAGAATTCACACAGACATTTCGGAAATATTATCTAGCTTCCGCCCGCGACTTCTTCTGCGTAGACCCGGGATAAAAAGTATCCTATATTTTAATCCTGATCCCGGCTATAAACTATCTTCGTGCAAATATTTATCCAAATCAGTTCAGCCGTTTAAGCGAGATTGAGTATGGGATACTTTTTATCCCGGGAGAAGTCGCGGGCGGAAGCTAGATAATATTTCCGAAATGTCTGTGTGAATTCTGGAACACTACGAGTATGTCGTCCCAACGTAATTCATGCGAACGAGGCGAGGAACGCGCTCGACCTGAGGTCATTATGGTTGCCCTGCGTTAGGGTATTATTAACACACAATTCAATTGCACTAAAACTCTATGATAAAACGCGATCATAGTATCGATAGGGTTATGATAACCACTAAACCTACCGGTATCTCGAAATAATAAATGGGTTCAGTCTAAGCTAGAGTGTTTCATACAAATACGGAAACGCTTTTGGGACGCGGACGTTACTGTAGGTACACAGTTAATCAAGTTTCACTGTTATTTTGTAATCATATGACAAATTAAAATAAAATACCAAGAAGTGGGATGCGCGTTGAAATTAAAAATGAACTAAAGAAATGTGACATTTATGTTAGCGTTAAGAGGAAATCTTCGGCGAACCTTAATCGAAGTCTTATATGTTACCATCAATCGAGTTATAGCGCAATATATAACACCAATAATGACCCGTTCATTAAACATATTAATATAAAGAGACGAAGCGTTATAAAATCGCGTAAGCCGTTAGATTGTTTGCCACCGTCGTTGTATAAAAAAAAATTTAAAAAAAATAATCGGCCCAAATACTATGCAAATTTTGAAAGAAGCGTCTCTTATAAAATGACCGAAAAAGACAGTAAATCTTGCAACCATAAAATAAAAGTTTAAAATTATTAGAGATATAAAACTTGTCTTATATACAGTTTTCAATTTGATTGCTTTCCTATTTCTTTTATGCGGCTACTGAAGAAGTAACGTACGGTACTAATTTTACGGCCACGATAGATCAAATAGGGACGGCCCACGTGGTAAATATTTCGAATATTTGTGATATCATTCAATTAAGTAGTAATAGCTATATTAGAATTAGTTGGGAGGAGCTAGAGGGAGGTAAGTAAGAAAGAAAGCAGTGCAGGTCACGTCTCTGGTGCCAGCGTGTGGCAATAAAAACTGAAGCGCAAATAGAGAGCCGCCAGCGGTCTCAGGCGTGTGAAGTCACGCGCGCTTATCAGATGAGCTTCTAACCGAGCCGCCGCACAGGACTTTCATTTGTACCACTATAAGCGATAGTTTCAGACCTAATTACATTTAACAATGTCGCCGAGTTTTTGTACTATTTGTGTAGGTACCTAATGGACAACATATATTTCATGATTACTCGACCATAACGATGTCACAATTTTATATTGGGCAACAACTCAGGCAACACAATTATTGATAGAAAACATGTAACATATATCGTCTATAACTCACTCAGTTACGTAAGAATTGGTCAGTCACTTAGAGGCAGTTAATAATTTCCTCAAAGCATTGACGGCAGTAAATCAAAGTATCCAAGTCAAGTCGATTTAGTAGAACCGCAGTCCTGATACGTTAGATAATAACTATTAAAGCAAGAGGCCAGTAACAGGACGGCGTGAAGATAGGTCTTTAGCTGGTAGCCAGGTTAATCGAGTCAGCGGTATCTGAATTATGTCATTAAAACTTCATCACACGATTATCCAGGGACTAACTGGACTTCTGAGCACATAGTTTCAGACTGTATACTTTGTTAATCAAGTTCCTAGTAAATTGAGCGATTTGTACGATTATCCGGATTATTTTATAGTTGGGGCGAGGACAGCGTGCGACTGCGGCGAGGCATGCCTTCCCATTACTGCTCGCGTTCCAAGCGAAACCCAAAAATCGGAAGACAAATTATAAATTAAAATTCCCCTTTTGGTATGTCACCCTTACTTTGTATAACCCGCTACACGTATTTAAAGGTAGAATTTTAATGCACCATCAGTTATTGGAAAACAGCAACCAAATAAGGATATTCAAATCATCCTTAACTAAAACAAAAGGTATTTTTCTTCAAAATATGGTCATGAAACAACGAGAAATTGAAGAAAACAACTTTTTAATCGCTTGTCATACAAATTGACAATCTTTATAAATGATCGCGATCAAATTTATTGCAAGAGAAGGCGAGACATAATTTCACAGAGAAAAATAAATACGCCACAGCGAGCAAGGCCATAATTAAGAATTAAAGTTGCTCTTCACGAAAATGTCGCGGGAAGCCAAAGCCGGAGGACACTTCTGATTTATTGCACTCGAATAATTATTCCAGAGAAATTGAAAATATTTGCAAGAGTTTTAACGTTGATATTGATAAGAAATGCAATTTCGGCGTTTCAAATTACACAATTTAAGACTATCAAGACCATTTATCGGTTAAACGTGTGTAATCTTCGTACAGTATGCTCATAAACGTCATATTTACGAGTATATTTTTACAGCGAATGTCGATTTCGTTTTATATTCGCAATTGAGGCTATTACATGGGGGTCGAAAAAGTAAAACTGACGCGAGCGACATATGTGCGAGACAAAAAAGTGCTAGTGTAGCCGCAGCGAGCGAGGCGGAGGGCAGTTTTTGTCGGGACCGTCAAAGCTCGGTGTCGCGCGACGCGCTCAAGTGCGGCTCCCACTAATTGGATGGCTACCTGTTGCTTCTCCTTACTATTTTTTTCCAGCCTCAGAGACGCTCAGAGATGAACCCTCTACGTGCAACGTTTCGTAAACGTCTACTAATGTTTCTTGACGTCTTTACACTTTTTCATTAATTTCTTTTGTTTGTTTCATTTCTGTATCAACAAAATATAAATAAATAAATATTACGGGACAATCTTACACAAATCAACCTAGGCCCACGGTAAGCTCAATAAGGCTTGTGTTGTGGGTACTAGGCGACGATATATATAATAGATAAATACATATAGATACTTATGTACATATGTAACATCCATAACTCAGGAACAAATATTCGTGATAAACACACAAATAAATGCCCTGACCGGGATTCGAACCCGGGACCTCCAGCTTCGTAGGCTGAGTCACTACCAACTGGGCTACGGAGGCCGTTAATATGTGACCTAAACTTGCTATTTAAGAAATAAATTCGGAGTATTTCGTCAAATCATGCAACCATGAAATCTGGCAGTAAATGAAGTAAATCAGGAACAAAGTTATTATTCACACGTATGCTTTTGTTTTCGATTCTAACGCAAAGGAACTGCTTGAAGGATTTGTCGACCGAGCAGATTGTTCCATTAGCTCAGTTGGCTAGAGGTGCGGGCCGCGTATGCCCGAATGCCGCAGGTTCAAATCCTGCTAGGAGCAACACATTTTTCAATTATTCTCTTTAATTTGGAATCATGTCATGTCGCGCTTGTGATTCTTCTGGACTCACAAGTGTCCATAGGCTACGGTACCTGCTTAACATCAGGCAGGCCGTAAGCTTGTTTCCCACCGTCGTATAAAAAAAAAGTAATTTTCTCTCCTTGGCAGAACACTCGCTTTTACAGGCTCGCTAAGGTTCTCAGTTTGTCATCCACATGATAGAGGATATCAAAAAGTTTAGCGAGGACACGGCAACTTTTTAAAAATTGCTGTAATACCTACATTAGTACTGTTGTTGCCAAATTGCGGAATGCAGCCAGCTCGATGACACACGCATAACACGGTACATTATAATCCCTTCAAAGACTTTATCGGTGGAATTCCCGAAGTGTGATAGAAATACTTAATCGAAGACTGAGTACGCGACACCATGACTCGTCTTCGTGATCGTAAACGCACCGTCAGCGTCCAGCTATGCTATTCACAACTTGTTTCGATCCACCGCCTCGCTCACCTCTAATATATCGCGACGCTGCGATACGTAACAGCCGCGCAGAATCTAAGGTCAGTCTCACTGGTTCGCCTCAGGCGCGTTGTCGATAAGTGTTGTGAGTACCAGCCCACCAGTCAGGTGCTAGAGTCCGACGCGTACGGCGATTCTCCACGGCGCCGTGCGACCGTGCCCGCCGGAAACGCAGCGACAAGTTAACAAAAACTTACATTCATTCATGTTTTTTCCTTCGAGACACTCATTGTAACAGGTTCTCGATATCTAATGGTTCATTGGTTCGAATTGATAACTTAGACGACAGCAAGGCCAGTTAGAACCGTTGCATCTGGAAAAAGCTGTGAACGAAATCGAATAACTGTCTGTCATTAAATTAGACTACATCTCTATAGCTTAGCCCAGTTGCAGACCTATCTCGTACCAAGGTATACAGGATGTGGCCTGTAATAAAAGCAAAAAAATTAAACCGTAGGTTATTAAAGCTTGTAAAAAAATATTTCCACGTGGTTTTATTTGAAAAAAATATATTTTTTATGATTTTATTTTCTTCAAAATATATTTACTTGTATTGTTTTACTCTTCTGCGGTGCTATTAGTAACTTTTTATTTAAAAAAAAAATTATAAAAATTAAAAAATCACAAAAATATCTTTTGAAAACAGAAATGCAAAAACTATTCTGACTCATTACTTGATGATACCTCTAAATCTGCATTGACTGCTGTGCTATTATGTCGTGGTGCTAAGATACAATACTTGGAGGTCATAACTTTAGATCAAAATTTCTCCGAATCCAAAAAAAATTAAAATGAATGGGACACAAGGGGTTAGCAAATGCTCTAAGGAAGCGTCCTTTTGAATATTTGCTCCTATTACAGGCCACAACCTGTATATTTATGTTCTTATCGATTCTTTTTGTAACTTGGAATTGAAAAGTAGCCTAGAGGTTGATCTGGCTGGTTGGATGTTTGGTGTTGGAAATATGCTCCTTAAAATACCTCACAATCACAACTTCGCTAAAGTATTTTTTACGTGTCTGAACAGGACGAGCCTTCACGAAGATATTTGTTAGCCTAGATAAGAAAATCGGAAACGAGCCAGCAGCCAGAACGGAGGTCAATGTCGAAGGAATATAAGACGAAGATATTAAAACCTGCTCGTAACTTAACAAGTACAAAAGCTCACATAGCGATGAAATCAGCACCCGGCTATTAGACAAATGATTTTCACGGAAGGTGTATGTAGGTCCGCCGATATAAATAAGTCGGTTTGACGATAACCGGCGGGTGGCTGCACGATCGCCCCCGCAGCTGTGGCCGCCATTGTTTTGACGTGCCGTTTGATTTGTGCGCGAGCGCAGAGATCGATCGCCGAGTGCCTATTTATTGCCTTTCCTAGGTTCCGCTTGCGATGGTACGGGGCGTGTGTCGGTTCGTAATCTGTGAATGAATTTATACTAAGTTAATAGGAATGCTGTTTAGAATTTAACATCGTAATAACGTAGCTGTACATGTAACTACGATCGAACGATAGCAAATGTGTGGTGATCAAAATGTTATTCTTGTGCACTAGCATTTTCGGATATATTGTTAACTTTGTTATTCGAAAGATAAAAGAAATATCGCACTGGATTGGCAGGGGTGGCGTGGTATTTCATCCGCGATTTTTGACAGAAAGGGACACGTCACCACTTTCATATCTCTGTCTCTCAAAATCAGACTGACAGAGACATTAATGAGAAGATATGTCTCTTGGATTATTGGTTTAGGAGGATATAACAAGCGATGCCCGAGCGCTTCACTCGGTGCCCAACCGTTTTTTGGAGCGTCTTCAACTACAAAGTAGTCTAACTGCTGTCATACCAGACGGTCTCCTTACAGATTTTGTGAACCTCTTAGGCCCGAATAACTGCGCAGAACGCTTATAAATTAATGCAGTGTAGTGAGCATCGTGATCTTAATGTGTTCTTCAACTGTCTTCTTAGCTCTCAGATTTCTCGAGCACCATTTATTAAAATGATAAAGAACAAGCATTTTAACATCAATTTAAAATAAGTACAACACGACTTGAACGCCTCGTACATTCCTAGACGTGGCTCTAGATCGCGAGCGGTATTTCCTACAAATGAGAGAGAACGGTCGGCCCACTTACTGGTGTTGATACAATTAGCACGAGGTGTGGGACGCTTCCTGAGATCTACGATATCAGTTGTTTGCGATTAATTCCTACTATGTATAGTAATATATATAGGTATACACCAATGTACACTATGTACATTCATTTAAGAATCAATACTATTAGTTTATAATTAGCAATCAAAGTGTATACTTGGTATTGAATAGGATGAAACCGGGCACTGACATTGAGGACATCATATTTAAAGAAAAAATATTCTTAATCTTCTAATTTGATTCTTCCTTTCAAGTACACACTGTTACCTATAGTTTGCACAATGCCTACTGTACTTTTAGTTTAATGACTTCATGTAACGACTCCAATAGCAAATTAAAGCAAACGGACATTGATAAAGCGAACCAATAGCAATCAGGTTAAACACGTAATCTCACATGACCCGATAAAGTCGAAGCTATAAACCTGGCACTCAAACAGTAATTAATGTAGCCAACATTCATTTTACGCAAAGCTGTTGGAGCACGATACGAACGTATAAACGTGGTAAACAATCATTCGATTAGTTAATCCGCTAAGCGACGCGTTTCAATAACACTGCCAATAACCGGCGAGCTCTGATTAAAAACAGCACAAAAGAGTTGAAAAAATCATACTCGCAACAGATGCGATTGAAAATCGTAAATATCGAGAGCGGGCACGTGACACAGTGCGCTCGTATATAAACATACGATGTCGGGATCCAATTTCGGGGAAATTTAATGTAAATGCATGAATTTTACCCGTGCCACTCGTACAATCAGTGTCGAGAGCTGACATTTGCATATGCGCTGGTGAAATTTCAGAATAGCTATTCCGTCGAGCTTAACCGAGTTCAAAACTTGGCTAGCACACGACTCGGGGAAATGCTACAGAGATGTGGTAGGATGTATCCTCATGTCTGACATAACAGGGGCGAACAGTTCCACAGAAGCCGCAATATTAAAATGCCCGTCGCATTTTCCAAGTGCCTAAAGCTCTACAAAAATAGAACCACTGCAGACGCGAAAGTGTAAGTTATCTCTGCACCAGATGCTTCAGAAAAAAACTATGAAGATCGCACACTTCACGAAGTGCGTACTTGAAGCCAATTTGTGTTTAAAAAAGCAGAAGCAGGTGTTTGGTGCAGTTGGAAGTAAATTGGATGGAAAATCTTGGCATCACCCGTTTGCACCCCGCTCGGATGACACCTCCACATGTCAATACCTACTGGCGCATGCTACACCGCTTTACAAGTTTTATATTTTGTGATCTCGACATTCGTATGGTAACATTCGGATGATAAAAATGTAAGTTTTCGCGTGACTATGCATGCATAGTGCATACCTATGCCTTCAAATCAAGAACATAAAAAAGAAATAAAACAGTCGAATTGGCAGCAGGGCGAAGAAATCGAGCTTTATGGTTTGAAGCTCGATTTCTTCGCCCTGCTGCCAATTCCACTGTTTTATTTCTGTTTCAAAGTTTATTTTCATAACTTATTAATTAAAATATATTATTTTACTACCTATTCCGTGTCCAATAAGTTTAAATAAATATTTGCGGACAATCCTACACAAATCGACCTAGTCCCAAACTAAGCAAAGCTTGTACTATGGGTACCAGACGATGATAAACATACTTATATAGATAAATAAATACTTAAATACATAGAAAACATCCATGACTCAGGAACAAATATTCGTGCTCATCACACAATTAAATGTCCTTACCGGGATACAATATGTTTCGACCTGGTATAAAATACATGAAGCTGCAAATAAATAGTATGTGTAAAATACGATGAAGCAATTTCGAGCATTGTTACCAAATACCGTAACGCCGAGTGCGCTAGTGACATTTTCAAAGCGATGAAATCTCTTGGGATCAAACGTGATTTTATTTATAAAACATTAAAACGATTTAAAGAGACCTCCTCCACAGAAGATCGAAAGAGATCTGGTCGGCCGCGATCAGTGAGAACAAATAGGGTAGTTAAAATTGTGAGGGAGCGAATTAGACGTAAAAACCATCGCTCTATTCGAAAACTAGCAGCCGAGTTGAAAATTTCAATTTTGAGACATGATCTCCGGTGTTACGCGTACAAGAAACGTAAAATTCATGGACTTTCCCAGGCGTCTAAGCAGAAGAGGGTCGAGCGATCAAATACGATACTTTCGTGGCACGGTGGTGATGAGTTTATTTTCTCATTGTGGGGTCACCGATCGTTTTGAGCATTGTAGGGTTGCTCTAAAACAAATAGTTTTAGAGCAACGCCACAATGCTCAAAACGATCGGTTGTGGGCGGCAAAGATGGCAGACATTCCAGAGAATCAGAAATACGTTCCAAGATTTAAGGGTGCCCCTTCGGTAATGGTTTGGTTTGGGGAGCAGTGTGTAATCGGGGCAAACTTCCTTTGATATTCATCGATAAGGGTGTTAAAATCAACGCTGAGTATTACAAAACCAAAGTTCTGGAGAAAGTTGTTGCTCCAAATCTGCAACGCATGTTTGGAGATGACTATTATATTTTTCAACAGGATGGAGCACCTTCCCATACCGCAAACAGCGTTTAAACCTGGTGAAAGGCAAATTTAACTTAATTAATAATAATAAATAATAAATATTTGCGGACAATCTTACACATATCGACCTAGTCCCAAACTAAGCAAAGCTTGTACTATGGGTAGTAGACGACGACATAGATACTTATATAAATAAATAAATATAGAAAACATCCATGACTCAGGAACCAATATTCGTGCTCATCACACAAATACCTCTTGCTTCGTAGGCAGGGTCACTACCAACTAGGCTGAATCGGTCGTCGAAACTGATTTCTTACCCAAGAATAAATAGCCTCCCAGCTCTTCGGATTTAAATCCTTTCGATTTTTTTGTATGGTTGTATATGCTGTCTAAACTGAATAATTATAAATTATCAAATTAGGACCAATTAAAAAAAATATCGAGCGTATTTGGGATGAAATGCCTATGGAGGTAGTGCGTGCCTTATGTGACGGGTTTGAGAAACGTTTAAGCCTGGCTCGGAAGCTTCAAGGCGGAGTAATTCGAAAATATTTATTGTAATTATTTGTTATTGGTTTTATTTTAATATAATGTACTTTTCATGTCATTTGGCATCGCGTAGTTATTTTTATGATATTTAATAGTTGTATGCAAATATATTGGACACGGTGTATGTTACCATTATTATATCGGTTCATTTTTTTTAAATTCTCGTTTATAACAAATTGACACCCACATGAGAAACTTAATTTGAAGGGTTTACAACTTGTGTATTCTTACATAAGGTTATACTAAAGTACTTGTACTCACAGTTAAGAGCAATGCCTAGCTGAGCAACTTTTGAAATCTCAAATTTTTGACGCAATGTTTCTGTCGCGCTGTTGCGGGCGGCGGGGGCTGTCTATGCGATAAGGACAACTGCGGCTCGAAATAAAATTTCTACGCAAAAAACTCAAAAATCGAGGTTTCGCTCTCGACTGTTCTGTGCTCTTAACTCACACACACGCACACTCAAGCTCATAAATCACACTGACACAACTAAAATTATTAATCTATTGTTTACTTGTTTGTTTACCCTGTACGAAGACATGTTATTTAATATCGTACGCTTGCTGTTCTACTGGGTCCCGTAACACAGGGAATCCTAGCTAGCTCGGGACCCAATGACTTGTATCCTGTGTACCATGTTGTTGCCGAATAAATATTCATATGTCTACTATTTCCTCCTCCAAAACGCAACCAATCATCATAAAATGATGGAAACTGCAAGAGGAAGAAATAATCTACGCCGCTATGTTTAGATTTTTTGGATATTTGTTGTTATATTTGTACACTGCGCCTTTTTTTGCAGCCATTTCAATTAAGCTACGGTAGCCTAGTGGTTCAGGCATGCGGCTGTCAAGCGGCGGTCGTGGGTTCGAATCCCGGCTCGTACCAATGAGTTTTTCGGAACTTATGTACGGAATTACCGTTAGCTTTTCGGTGAAGGAAAACATCGTGAGGAAACCGGTCTAATTCCAATAAGGTCTAGTTTTCCCTCTGGGTTGGAAGGTCAGATGGCAGTCGCTTTCGTAATACTAGTGCCAATGCCAAATCTTGGGATTAGGTGTCAAAGCGGACCCCGGGCTCCTTTAGGGGCACAACTGGGAATAATAACGCTAGGAGGATGATGATGATGATTTCAATTAAGCCGTTTTTTCGGTTTTTGAGGCGCTGTAAGATTCTTTAAATTAAAAAGATCCAAAAAAGTGAAACATAGCGGCATAGATATTGCTGAATGCTGATATTGACCTTATTTGAAAAAATCATTGCTCTAGGTTCAAAAACCAGGTAGGAAACAGTCGAGAGCGTTTGTATGGGAAAATCACAGACTCTTAAGGGATATAATGCAATGTAATTACTTACTCTTAATTTTATTTGAAAAGGGTAGCAAGTAAAGTATCTTAGACATTAATTAGTGAACACGGATTTATTATCTTAGAGCAGTGGATATTGTAAGAAGTACATGGGCGACCGAGCTCTGCTCGGGTGAAAAACAGAAATTACGGAGAAAAAAAAAGTGATTCTGACTTGAACCTTAAAGTTAATGTAAAGTAAAACAATACGATAAAACAGCGTATTACTGAAAGTAAACTGAGCAACACTTTCTAACGTTCTCAAACTAATTATCAATTTATTTCCTAAAAAAAATTTATCTCCACTCCAACGACAAACTTCACAGGTCCAATGGTTATAGCAATCGCTATAAATAATATAGGCATGCATGTCAAAATCGTGATTTATCGACTTAAAAAGAAAAACGACAATCTTGTAAGACTCAAATGACGCAAAAAGACTCCGCATTATTTAACAGTGGTCCATAAAACGTAGCAACCCACGAGCGGCCCTCGTAAACGCTTCGGCCTATGTCAAGCGAAATTAAACCAGACAAATACCACGTCCGCAACAAACTTACTAGCTGTCTAATAAAAAGTGAACATTTGGGGACCGTCTCTTCCTTGCTGAAATAGTTGACGTTGTAGTCGTTTTGAGACAACATTCGTCAGAATCAACATGTAATTGAAATGATTTTTTTTTGTAAAATAACAAACACTGTACATTTTGTATCATATTCACTGAAGCGTGGTGATGTAAAATAAAATTGGCATAGAAAATTCCAATCTCAATGATTAATAAGAGTTAATAACTCACTAATAACGAATTTAGTGTCTGTACTATTTCCACTTACGCTATACGCAATTTACAACGTCTGTATATCAACTCGGAAATTTAATTAAATACAACAAAGTATAAATTTGTAGCGAACATAGATACCGTATTCAATTAATATAACGATACTTGGGAAACGACTTTATGAAACGCAGTTCACAGAATTTCTCATATCGTAAAGCTATCAAAGAAGACGCGACATGAGTCTGAGATTCAAATTAAGCCCACGCCTGAGCACACGGCATACATTACCAAGTGGGGTAGAGTGCGAGTCCATTCACTGTGGACTTTATTTCTATGGCTGATGTCTTCTCGCGCCACGAGTTGCCTGCACAAAGACCGTTTAAATTTCAAACGCGATCAGCATTAATGCGATCAATAAGTATAAATGGAAGGAACTATAATGGGTGCATTTATACTACTATTACCGGTTATCAAAGAGCAATTAAAGAAGCATCGCGCGAACCGAGAGCCGCCGCGTACGCTCGCATTTACTTTTGACTTTTATTAATCGTTCTTTTTGTTTGGCTCCAATCTCTTACATTTGCATAAGAATGTTAGCGATGAGAATGTATTGGTCAGACAGGTTGAGTATAGTTAGGTTTTTAGGAGTCTGGTACTGAAGTCACATTTACATCGTGAATATTGTGTTACAGTTTTGGACTTAACCGCGTTCCAATTTGCCCCATAAAATGTCAGTCTCTAATGATGAGGCAATTATTCATGGGAATTTCGAATGTAAATCACTGCCGGTTAAGTGCAAAGGTACAAATAAACATAGCGGAGAATGTAACGTATTTATACAAACGAGGCATTGACGTGTTGACATCGGTGATGAGTCATGACGTTGCGTGGTCGAGTCGTCGGCGCGGGAGTGACCAGCGGCTGGCATTCACAACGCTTACACAACTTGCCTATGGCAGTCCAGTATAAGACTGACCTACGATTACGCATAGTTGTGACTAATATCGGGGAAATATAGGGTAGAGACTAGAGAGTTGAGGTAATCGGAGGCAGGTTGTGAATCGCGTAGCTGTTGCGCAACGTAGTCTGCGGTCGCAGGCTGCGTCCGTGCGATCTCGGACTTGAACTTTTACACAGCCGGTCAAGTGCAATGTTTACGAGTTCACAGTGGTGGGAATTATGTAACGTTAGGCCACTAATAATGAACCAAACAAGATTATTGAATACGAGTACAGTATAAAAAAAACATTGTCAGCTGATTATCTAAATGAATTGCAAAATGCTACGTCAACCTAAATTAATAAAATGTTGTATTTATATTATGTAACTACTTTGTGAGCCTCACTGTACGTTTGTTGAGTTTCGAGTATACGTACGTACGTAGATACCTATAACTTGTCGACTATTGTCTATTCCTCGATCATTATAATTAAAACAAAACTCGGAACCGAAATACAAACAAACACAAATCATTGTAGACAATTTCATTAACAGTAAAAATCAATTCAACAAGGAAATAGAATCCATTTTATTATTTATGCAGTGATCATATTAAGCAGTTATTTAAATTCAAATGGGATATCGTATCTGAAAGATACTTGCCTATGGTTCATTATGCTGTTTTAGTCCATCAATGTTATATGATAGCATTATTTTCTAATCCAATCGCAAATATAATAACGGTTCGAAGCTACGGTAGCCTAGTGGTTCAGGCATGCGGGCTGTCAAGCGGCGGTCGTGGGCTCGAATCTCGGCTCGAACCAATGAGTTTTTCGGAACTTATGTACGGAATATTTACCGTTAGCTTTTCGGTGAAGGAAAACATCGTGAGGAAACCGGTCTAATCCCAATAAGGTCTAGTTTTCCCTCTGGGTTGGAAGGTCAGATGGCAGTCGCTATCGTAAAACTAGTGCCTATGCCAAATCTTGGGATTATGTGTCAAAGCGGACCCCGGGCTCCTTTAGGGGCACAACCGGGAATAATAACGCTAGGAGGATGATGAATAACGATTCGAATACGAGTATATTATCTGAAATATTTATAAAATGCTCAACCTATACAGCGTGTTTTGTAGCTGGGTATAAACCTTTAAGGGGGAGATACACTAGACCATGTAGAACATATTCATATATTTTATTTTAGCGATTTTTTAATTTTTAAGGGAACTTTTACGATTTTAGTATATAAAACCCAAAATTGGTCGATTAAATGCTAATAACTTCCAATCCAAACAGAAATGTCCGGTTTTTATTTATTATTTTAGTAGTCTAATGTGTCCTTGATCGTACCAAAGTAGTTTGAAGCACCATTGTGTCCAAAAAAGTTATGTGCAAAGCATTTAAACTTTACAGAAATAAAAAAATAAAATCTTACTTTTGATGTCATTTAAAAAAAAATATACGCTAAAAAAAAATTTTTTTTGGATGAATATGTTCTACATGGTCTAGTGTATCTCCCTCTTAAAGGTTTGCACCCAGCTACAAAACACCCTGTATATCTAGATAACGTATGATCATTGGCGAAGTATGAAATGAGTTAACCATCCAAAACACCTGACTAATTTTGAACCATATTGCTATGATATGAGCTCCACTAATCTCTTCAGGCGTATGTGTACGATAAGACGTATTTTTAAAGTGCCGTAGAAATTGCATACATCTTAAGATTCTTAAGTAAACAATGATCTCTTTCCCACATTTCAAAGAGCTACTCACGATATTTAAAACTCCTTTGTATGAAAATAAACTTCTTTCTTCTTTGCCCAGCCCATTTCCCATTTTAGATGGGGTCGGGGCTCCTCGTACGTTGGCGCCAGGATATTTTATCCTGGGTTGTCGATGTAGTCAGGTTAAGTGTCCTCATCTCTTTTTCGACATTGGACGTGGTGACGTTGCAGGTGGTCTTCCTCTTCCTCGGGGGTGATTTGGGATGCTCAGGGTTTTCCTCACGGAGTAGTTCTCATCTCGTCGCATAATATGTCCGTACCATCTCATCCTGCTTTCTTGAAGTTTTTCCGTGACCGGTGCAACTTTGAACGAGCCGCGGACATATTCGTTCCGGATCTTATCGAGGCGTGTGACACCGCCAGCCCACCTAAGCATTTTCATTTCTGCCACGTGCGGCTTTTGTTCGTGCCCTTTTTTAGCGGTCCAGCATTCTGCTCCGTACATCATAGTGGGTCTGACAACAGCTTTGTATATTTTCCCTTTTGTTTTAGGAATATAGGCATTTTTGGGTCGCACATAACGCCAGACAGGGATCTCCACTTTAGCCATGCTGAATTCACTCGGTGGGTCACGTCATTGTCCACGCTTGCGTTTGACGAGAGGACAGAGCCGAGGTATTTGAACTGCGCCGATTTGGGCAGAACCTTATTGTCTATGAGTATATCACAGTTAGTATCCTCTGTGCCGCCATAGTCACACTCCATATACTCCGTCTTCGTTCTACTGATGCGCAGTCCGTGGCGTTCGATCTTCTTAAGCCAGGTATTGAAGGATTCCTGCAGGTCACAGGCGCGTTTGGTGATAAGCACTATATCACTGATGCTGACATACAGTATGCTCCAAGGAGTTGGCACCTGTATGCTGCGTGTTATGTAGTCCATGGACAAGTTGAAGAGCAGCGGGCTGAAAGGCTTGTATGAAAATAAACATTTCTCGTAATTATTTTCGTAGGTTCGCGCACATGGCATTGGTTGGCGTGCGCCGATGTGGGTTACAGTTTGAACTCTTCAAATCCGCATCAAATAAAAACAAAAAAACCACAAGAAAGAATGTTGATGAGAAAATTGGTTTACCTGCAGTGCGGATGTTTCACAGATGCAAAAAAATGCTTTTCTGTGTTAAGTAGCGAGACGTTCATACCTGTAACAAGAAAAAGCATAAATGAAATACAAGAAAACAATTTTCGCAAATGCATGCTCTGCCAGTTCTTTAAATACAAATACTTTTGTGGGAGAACTGCAACTGACAGTCAACTCCTATACTCGTACAGTCAACACCATGGTAATCTTTCGTTTGCCCGAATTTAATTTGCCATGATTTTCACAGGCCATAATTTTGTTTACCATAATTTAATGTGCCATAACTCTTATTTACCATACTATTCATTCGCAAAGTCGTGGACATGTGTTTCTTGTATGACATTCTGAACTATCGCTTGGACTGTCCCGAATTGGTCTCTCAAATAATGTTTAATGCTCGTCTTCGTCGCACTCGTCATACCCCAATGTTACACGTGCCAATGCATGGCACCAATTACGCCAAGAATAACGTACTCACACGAATTGCTCGAACTTATGATGCGGATTTCAGTAGCGTAGATATCTTTAGATATTCAAAGGCATCTTTTAAAATGCAAGTAATTAATAGGGTTAAAAATAAGCAGCATAAATAGTATTAGAAATAGGTAGCAGCATAGATTATCAAAACAACTCACCTCTTTATATATCATGTTTTAAAATGTTGTAGTTAAGTTACTAAATCTATTTGTTTCACTCTAAATAATAAAATAATATTGTCATTAGGATACCAAAATATTCTCATTTGCGGTAACCTATATAGATTGACAATATTGACATGCTTGCTTATGATGTCATCTTCAAAAAAAAATCAATAAGTTAAACTTAATAAAAAAAAACATCTCTCTTTCACACATGTTATGATGGTCCGTTCAACTGTCAACTTTACATATCAAGTTATCTAGGTAAACCTGTAATTGGCCATACTACTGTGTATTATAGCATAAGTTACATACTTTGTATCGCTGTTGGTTTTCTGAATAAATAATAATAATAATATTCATAAGCCCGCAGGGCAGCTTGTGGCGAGCTGTTGGGTAGTAACGAACCCACGGACCCGAGTGCTCCCGAGAGTCGGTCATGGCCTCCGTCTCCGGCGTGTCTTCGTCGGTCGGAGTAGAACCCCAAAGGGGGCCCGCAGGACTCTCAGCTCTGGCTTGCCTTCATTGGCCGTCCAGAGATGAGTCGTCAGAGCTATATGCTCCGGGTGCGTCTCACGAAATATAACAACATAATATATAATTTCATATTAATAACGTTTACAAGATATAATGAACGTTAGCTATAATAACAAAATCAATAAAATTATAAGGAATAACGATCAGTTGCCATAATATTCATTTAATATAACGTTTTTTTATATAACACTCAAATTTACTAATTTCAGTTGGTATAACATGCAAAACGTATAACGATCATAATACATAATATCTTTTAGTATACGCATTATAGGATATAAGAGACATGAGATATAAATCAGAGCCCGCGGAATTAGGTTAAGGCAGCTAGAAAAAGGGTGGCTCGGGGGGCATAGCCCCCCGCAGTAAAAAAATTGTAACGATTGTCAACGATTGTATTTTTGGTAGGTTTAGGTTATGGTTAGCTTGTGTCCCTTAGAGCGGAAATAGGCACCCCGCGAAGCGGGGTGACGTCGACACGCTGGCGGTTAGGTAAGGTTTAGGTTAGATTAAAATAATTGCCATGCGTTTCTTTAAAAAAAAAGTTCGGTTAGGTTTTTAAGGTAACAAGGAAACAATTTACTTTTACTAAATGTTCAGGATTAATAAGTAAGGTAAGGTTGATTTTGAATTAGGAAGACCACATAAGCATAAAACATAAAAAAAAAAAAAATTTTAACCAACATAATATGTGTATATCTTCAATGTTTAATTTTCTTCAAACACAAATTTGAGGCTATCGCTCTAAGAAATTCACATTCAGTAAGTATATTCAGCTTTTCAAGCGATTGCTATTAAAATAATTGTATGCGTTTATACTATACGAGCATTATGCTTTTTGATGTTAGATTAATTGTATAATATATGTTTTCAATCTTAGGAGTTATGAACATTATACGCTTGAATCGTTATATCAATTGGTATTATATCTAAATAACGTTATACTTTACAAAAGTAAATATTTTGAAATTATATAATTCGTTCATTATATCCAGTGAATGTTATACTCAACAAGCTTATACAAAGTGAGCGTATTATGAATGTTATATGATGAGTTCTTATATCTCGTATTACTTACCCATATGCTCCAGGGGTAACTTCCGCGAGTAACTTCGGAGAAAGCGCAGCACCACCTCTCGACACCCCTGAGCCGGCTCACATCGGTGTTGCTCCTGGCCATCTTTACGACGGCATTTTCAGGGGTCCATTTAATGAGCGGCTAGTCACCGCTTGCCTCGATAACGTTGTGGATGTGTCCGGACCACTTTGTAATAACCTAATTTTATTGTCCACCCAAATGTCATTACCATAGACCCAATTCTTTTTTCCATTTTCCTACAATAGCTCCAACGCCTGCTAGGACCAATTTACGGGTATCTACCGATGTACCCGTGAATGGGTTCTAGCAGGTGTATTATATCACATTAAACTCCGTCTCCAAAGGGCCTTTACGTGTTGGATCTATATCCCCACGCGCGCCTTCCAAATGACCGGGATTCGCCCCGTGAATTTAAAGCGGAGATATTCATAAGACAGAATTGTTATTTTCCATAATATCATATGCCATAATATAATTTGCAAGAAACTTTATAATCCATAATATTCATATGCAATAAAATCATTTGCCATAACTTTCAAGAGCCATCATCATCATCATATCAGCCGAAAAACGTCCACTGCTGGACATAGGCCTTAACCAAAGAGTGCCACAATGGCCGGTCCTGCGCTACCTGCATCCAGCGGACTCCCGCGACCTATACCAGGTCATCAGTCCACCTTGTGGGGGGCCTACCCACGCCGCGACTTCCGGTACGTGGTCGCCACTCGAAAACCTTTCCGCCCCAACGGCCATTGGTTCTACGTGCAATGTGCCCCGCCCACTGCCACATAAGTTTAGCGATTCGGAGGGCTATATCGGTTACCTTGGTTCTGCTGCGGATAGCCTCATTTCTGATGCGATCGCGCGCACAGAAACTCCCAGCATAGCCCTCTCCCTTGCCCTTTGAGTGACTTTGAGTCTTCTTATGAGGCCCATAGTAAGCGACCACGTTTCCGTTCCATATGTCATCACTGGCAACACACACTGGTCAAAGACTCTCGTCTTGAGACACTGCGGAATATTGGACGAAAAGATGTGACGTAGCTTCCCGAATGCTGCCCAGCCGAGTCGGATTCGACGATTGACCTCTTTCTCAAAGTTCAAGTCTCAAGTCAAGAGCGATACTACATGTGTAATAACAAATTACTTTCGGACGACTCGGGGTGCAAATAGGCAAACGGATTTAGATTTGGGTTAAAATCCTGGATGTAGGTGATTATTATTTGAATTTGAATATTATGGAAAATGAAACGTTATGGAATATGAAATAAAGGGAAACGATAGAGAACCCAACACTATACATAATAAATTTATGTTGTAAACGCGGCCACCCTTAATAAGAAAGTTATGCAACCACGTCCACTTGTTTCGACCTTGTATGTACAAAATGCAAGTAACGCTACAAATCAATAAGCGTTTCTGTTCACAAACTCGTAAAGTGACGAAACGCAATCGAGTGGAATGCCAGACGGATTGTTTTCGAGCGAGACAAAAAGTTAATTAAGGCTCGTTGCCGGTGACAGTGTGAAGAACTGGAGATCCGCAGGTGGCTATGGGAAGATCGGCCGTGCGCGACCGAGCGGCACCGCGACCAATCGACTCTAATTGTGAGCACGGCGGCGCGAGCATCGACACCGGCTTGACCATTGCCACCAGAAACAGGATATTCTCATAGGTAAACGGTACCTATTGGAGTCCGCGCCGATGAGCACGTTTACTCAAACAAGCTAACTGGTTACTTTTTATTCGTGAGTCGACGTTGAGTAACTGCAATACGATTAAGCATTGATGGAGTGATATCGCGATGTCATCTCATAATAACTATAAATAAACAATGATACAATGGTGTTAATTCTTTCTTAAGAGTCCCCAGGAAGCTCGATACAAGTCGCCTACTCACACAAATATCGTTTCGGGTCTCATTTTACGTTTAAGTTTGTATCGAGAGGCGAGCTTACTGGGGACTCTTAACGGATGGTATTTGTTATTAAAATATGTTTATGTATTATCGTTTATTTCCCAGAGTACACACCTTGCGTATTTATGCTATAGGTCAATTCGTGTAAGAATGTCACCGTATAAAATATGAAAACATAATTGGAAAACAAACCTAGGCGTAATTTTGGCCTATCTGGCCAAAATTCTTTTTGATGCCTATAGAAACGTTCCTTGTGCATTTTAACCTATATTTTTTTACTTATTCGGGTAATCTTAAAAAACGTATATTTTCTAATTCACAACGAAATAATTTACCCGAATGATGACTTTAATAGAAATATATGGGTTCAAAGTTAAAATAAAAAAATGTTTGGTAACGCAGTGGTAATTTGAGTGGCAAATGAAACTTTTCTGTAATAAAAACTTCAGGATGGTGGGGAAATTCATAATAAACATTGAGGCCCGGTTGAGAACTAACGTCACACCACACTACTACGAAAATATTTCGAGATATCTACAATCTTTTAAAGTCTTTATAAATTTCCATCTCTATTTTAGGCACTAAAAAGAATTTAGGCTCAGATAAGTTACATCGTGATATATTTTTAAGTAAGTGACTTTCGAGTTCATAATCAAAAAAATATCAATTTTATTTAATATTAGGTACTACTAGCTGCTAGTGCGGCTCAACCCGAACAAAGAACGCAAGTCAAACCGCGGGAGAAAATACAGCTTATGTCCAGTCGACTACAAAGATAAGTATGTTTTTTAATGTTACAAAATTATGTATGTTTACCTTATTACTATGGTAGTAAAGTCTATGTATAAGTGTATGTGGGTGTATGTATGGATACATCTTTTTGTAGTCGACTGTCCATGCCGAAAGTAAATTTTATACACTGACAAAATATTTTTTTGAAAAGAGATGAGCCGTTTCGTGATTCAAAGCTTACAAAGCCACAGACACTCACAAACTTTGCCCCTTTATAGTGTTATATTTAATATTACCTACAGTGGCCATATACCAGCCTCATAATAAAGCAAATCAATAACCCGACCGCACCGGCAGCACCCGCAAACAATAGGCTGTATATCCACATGAGAGTGGTGACGAGTGATAAATAAACAACCATAAGTCGTTGTTTATCTCATCGGCTCTGGAATTGGGCGCATCTCGCTCGGGCCATCAATCGTCTCTGTGCACCGCATACCTAATTCACTCCTGGGAATATACCGTCTAGTCTAGAGTAAGACAGATTACATATACAGGCCTTACCTTATTGAGCAGATTTACATTTGTCTGCATGTGATAGTGATCTTAATTTTTAAGACGGTATGATAGTCAATTAACTAATTTACAATTCAAAGCATCAACTTGCATGAGTGGGGTGTTATCACATCCTATACATTTGTTTCCTTGTTTGTTATAAATGGTTTAACACGCTTTTGTTCGGGTAAAATTTTCCTGTTGCAATATCCCGAGCCTTACTTAATTAGTAGTAGTCACCAAACATCAATGTTTGCAATATTATGTTCCATTTCAGGGGTAGGTGATAGCCAGCTAAATTGGCAAGGTACAATAAGAATGAGTTTTAAAGGCAGTACGCATTCGTGTGAGTGATGACTCATCAGCCTCCTCTCGCGGATGAGAGTTGATATAGTAGTAGGAAGTAAGTAGTTTAAAATCCTTGCACTAATTACAGAATATAACAATAAAAGTAGAGTAAAGTAGCCAGCAATCAAATTTACCTCTCTTGAAACGCAGCTCGTAAAGGTATTTTAATGTGCTTTAGGCCAACGAGATTAAAGTTTTATAGACAATTTGAAAATGCACACCGGTAGTTTAAGATTTGCTCAATCAGGATGCACTACAGGAAATTCGTTGGTGTTTATCTCCACTTATAATAAATCTCTAAATTAAAAAAAGAATCAGCCAGTTTGAAACTAAGCTTTGCGCGGTTCGAATGTTCTCAGCATCCCATGAATGGAAAAATATGAAACATTTTATATAGGTACATTATTATTCTAGCTGCAACTTAGGATAGTTTTTATCCGACTGCGACAGTTAATTAATTTTCCGAAATATACGACTTCATTTAATTTTTCATTTATTTTTATTGAAATCAAACGCTGCTCCAACTGTCAGCTATAAGAACCGTCAAATTTTCGTCAAAATGGCGGAATTGCTTTGCCTTTCACTTATTAATAATTTAAATCCCGTCTACGATAGACCTTTACGAGACAAATGCTAAAATATAAACCATAAAAAAATATTCGATTCTGATATGAGAACTTATATGCGCAAATGTCGTTTTATGTCGTAATTTCAATAAATGAAATCAACAAATTTGAACAATATAATTAACACGAATTTGTTTTTTTTGAATGACAATGGCACGCGCTCGGCGCATTCAGCCAAAGTAAAGTAAAAAAAGTAAAAGTAAAAAAGTCATTTATTTAAACAGAATGAGTTTTACATAGTTACCAGGGGTCCCCACACTAGGCTACGCCTGTATCGTGGAGAACCAGTTAATTTTTAAACATCAGAAATAAGTTACCACAGATATTTATTACATTTGGAGGAGTAAGAAAAAATATTTTACATTGAAAAGTTTATACTTAGAGACTAACTTAGATATTAAAGATAGCTTCAGTCTCGGCATAATTTAACGAATGAAGAAATTTAAAAATAAGTGATTTGGCTTCATTTTTTGTGCTGCCCGTTAGGTTACAATATTTCAGTAAAGTGTTATATATTGCTACCCTAATATAATCGCCAAAACGTTTACCAAAGCTGGAAAGAACTCTAGGAACTGGTAACCTAAAGACGCGTTTTTTAAGTAGTGTGTCGTAGCAAGTCATATATTTAGAGGTTTTGTGTGTACATAATGAAATTTTAAGGATATAAAGTTGACGTACGGTTAAAACGTGTGATTCGGCATACAAGGTCGCAGTTGGATATCGAAAGGGCCTCTTTAACATGACTTTCAGCACCGAACGTTGCGCTCTTTCGATTTCCAACATGGTCGTCTTTGCTGCGCTGCCCCACGCTGTGATACAATAACTGATCACTGACTGGCACAGCGCAGTGTAGACTAGTAGTAACAAAGAGCTATCTGCAGACTGCCGAAGTTTTTTGAAAATATAAATAGATTTTCTAATTCTTGCGGAGAGTTTGTTTATGTGGTGCTTGAAATTAAGTTGTTCGTCGACAAATAGACCCAGGTACTTAATCACGTCAGTGCGCTGGATGGTATCGCAGTTACAGGAGATGGCAGGGAAGTCTTTACAAGAATGAATTTTTATAACGGGATTGAGGGACGGTTTCGATGAGGCGGTTTTGTGAAAGCAAAGAAATTTTGTTTTATTATTGTTAAGAGTCAAAAGGTTGGCACGAAACCAGTCGGAGGCAATTTTCATGCCTTTTTCTGCAGCAGCAACTGCTTTTTCCCAGCTAATATCATTAAACAGAATTACCGTGTCGTCAGCGTAGCAAATTATTTCAGAACCTGGAATTTGCAGGTTAAGGATGTCGTTGATGTAAATAATGAAAAGAGTGGGTCCGAGTATGCTTCTTTGCGGTACGCCAAATTTAATTTGCTCCGTAGTACTGCTAATAGAACCCACTCTGACCAGCTGACTCCTCCCAGACAGATAGCTCTCAAACCACGTCAGCGGTACACCACGTATGCCTAACATTTGTAGTTTCCGTAGCAAAATTGGAAAGGAGACAGTGTCAAAGGCTTTTGCCAGATCTAGGAAGACACCCACACACTTGAAGTTATTATCTAGGTAGGAAGAAACAAGGTTGATAAGAAGTGAGGTGGCGTCCTCGGTGGAAAGGTTCTGCCTGAAACCGAACTGTCTCTCAGATAGAAGACCGAACTTCTCAAGGTACTTAACTAAACGAGTGTTTACCAGCTTTTCCAGAATTTTTGAAAAGGTACTAAGCAGAGATATTGGTCTATAGTTTCCAGAAATATCTTTGGGGCCGTCTTTGTAAGTAGTAAAGTACCTGCGGCGCTACCACGAAAACCGATACTCAATGTTCATATATTTGCATCCCTGTCACTCGAGTACGGTTAGTGCGATAGAGATAGAGATACCCGAATATTTTCGAATTCCGAAGTTCGTGGTTATAGCTCAGGAATCGAAAATATGGTAAATAATCATAATGTATTTTCTCGAAAAAGAATTTAAAATAAATATAGTCAAATGGAGAAAAAAACAAAGCAAGAGGTTATATAGGTAATGATTAAGTTATAAGAGTCCAAAATTTTAAGAGGGGGTATGTTCTGTCCCTTTTCCGCAAAACGCACCTTCATATGAAACGATTGTTTTTTACTATGACGCTCGAGTATATTGACGTCACAGTCCCTCATCGTTTTCTCACTCTAACAAGCGACATTAAAACGGATGTAGCTTCATAATTTTTTGAGATATTTGAATGGGAGTTTCATTATCTTCTATCTATTTATACATAATAAATGCCTATGTCCTGACTGACTTATTCACTCAATCACTCACTCACTCACTCATCAACGCACAGCCGAAACTACTAATCTTAGAGAGTTGATTTTTGCACAGTATGTTGCTTTTATAACGTGGGCTAGGGATAAAAAGGGATTTTTGAAAATTCTACCCCTAAGTGGGTAAAATGGGGGTGCAAAGTTTGTATGGGAGAACCTTTTTTTTTGAGCTATAGACTTAAACTTTGTAGAAAAATTAGTTATTAGAATACAAATGAAACACTTTCAGCGTTTTGGAAAATTCCACCCCTACGGGGGTAAAATAGGGGTGCAAGGTTTGTATGGGGGAAACATTTTTTTTTTAAATAGAGACTTAAAACTTTGTAGAAAGATCAGTCATTAGAATACAAATAAAGAACTTTCAGGGTTTTAGAAAATTCTACCCCTAAAGGGGTAAAATAGAGTGCAAAGTTTGTATGGGAAAAACTACTTTTTTTAAAATAGAGACTTAAAACTTTGTAGAGAAATTATTCATTAGAATACAAATAAAGTACCTAGATTCAGTGTTTTAAAAAAATCTACCCCTAAGGGGGTAAATAGGGGTGCAACTTTTGTATGGGGGAAACAATATTTTTTTTAAATAGAGACTTAAAACTTTGTAGAAAGATTAGTCATCAGAATACAAATTAAGTACTTTCAGCGTTTTAGAAAATTCTACCCCTAAAAATAGGGGGCTAAAATAGGGGTGCAAAGTTTGTATGTGGGAAACATATTTTTTTTAATAGAGACTTAAAATTTTGACGAAAAATTACTTATTAGAACATGAAAAATACTACATTCGGCGTTTTACAAAAATCATTCCCTAAGGGGGTTAAAAAAGGGTGCAAGGTTTGTATGGGGAACACTTTTTCTGAGCTAGACACTTAAAACTTTGTAGAAAGATTACTTATAAAAGTACAAAAAAAAAAGACTTTCAGCGTTTTGAAAAAATCTATCCCTAAGGGGGATAAAAAGGGGTGCAAAGTTTTTATCAGGGAAAGTTTATGTTTTTGAGTTAGAGACTTGAAACTTTGTAGAAAGATTACTTATTAAAATACAAAAAAAGAACACAAATCGTTTTAGAAAATTCCACCCCTAATAGGGTTAAAAAGGAGAGCAAGCTTTGCATGGGCAACACTTTTTTTTGAGTTAGACTTAAAACTTTGCAAAAAGATTACTTATTAGAATACTAAAAAAGAACTTTCAGCGTTTTAGAAAACTCCATCCCTAAGGGGATCCTTAAGATCCTTAAGAAGGGTAGCCAGTGTTGTGTGAGAAAAACTTTTTTTTACTAGACTTAAAACTATTCAAAATGTTACATATTAAAATTAATAATAAAGTACTTTCAGAGTTTTAGAAAATTCCACCCCTAAGGGGGTTAAGAAAGCTTCGTGTGGGCAACACTTTTTTTGAGCTAGAGACTTAAAAGTTTACGAAAAATGTTCTTTCAGCGATTAGAAAAATTCAACCTCTAAGGGGGTTTAAAAGGGGGTTCAAATTTTAAATGGCGAGCAATACAATTTTAAAGTGTGAGTAAGAGATTTTTAACTTCGGTCTTATTCTGTACGTTAAAAGACTACAAAACTGATTTCAGAGTTTTTCCAAATTCATCCCCTAAGAGTGTTAAAATTGGTTCAAAGTTTGAGTATTTCAAGGCATTTTTAAAGTATGAGATTTTTAACTTTGGTTTTAGACTGTTTGTTCACAAACTAGAAAATGAACATCAACTTTTTTTTTAATTATCCCCTAAAAGAGGGTTCAAATTTTGTATTGAGAGAAATCATTTTCTAAGACGATAAAAAGTTCTACGCGGACGAAGTCGCGGGCAACAGCTAGTAAATAATAAATTAGTTCTTTATTTAGGTATTAACCTATTACAATTAGAATATAAAAATTAGAAGTCAATTCAAATAAAATAAATTAAAATGAATTTATAATATAAATTACAAAAAGAGTGTCGTTGACGACATGCCACCTAACGAGTAAGGTTCGTTAGGTAGCATGTCGTGCACACTACCTTAACAATACTGTTTGTCGATTCGCTTACTCTCCTGATTAAGGACCAGTGCCTTATAATAGATGTGTAATAGTGTTTATAATAGATGAGCTATTAAATGCAGGTCGAACGCAGAGCCGAGACATTTCGCTAAGAGCAAAACTTGTTCCTAGCAAGACGTGTTAGGCACTATGTTATAATTGTGTATCATAGGGTCGCTTAGTCCACGCCTGATCAATCTCGACCATATACAGCCAGCGAATGGACATATGTGGCTATCTAGAGGTAAGCCGCTCCACTTCCTAAACTCCATAAGGTAATCCCCCACTAAGTTATTATCCTTGCTGTAAATCATGCTTACCGGAACATATATCAATAAATCAATGTTATTTGAGCCCTCTTTGCGCGGTCTGCGAAACAAAGCAAACGGTAGATATAAATCGTAATTATGTGAAACCTAAAAAAAACAAAATACTACTTTATCAGGCATGTATCGGAGAGCGAAACCGGCGTGTCGCGTAACTCGTTCCGCCTTGATCAATGTCTTTATAACGAGTACTTATTTGAATATTCAGACGGTGATGTCTCGAAATGTTGTTATTTATGTGCGTTACCTATTCATCCTGACTAATTTACTGTTGGTAGGGTGCCGTTTATCTCACGTATCTCAACACTGTATTATAAATTCCAGATGAGAGGCGAGATCTCGCCTGTAACCGAGACTCGGTGAAGCGCTCACCGATTATGATTATGTTTCATACACGATGCGCGGTTCACTGTATTATTTTACAACTCTCCGTTTTTGTTCCGTTATAGAAGCAGGTAACGCTTTCTCGAATATTTTATTTAGGTGTTAAGTGAAATTTCGATGGATAGGGAACTGTTAAACTAATTGCAGCAACCAAAACCAAGCGCATCAACGCTGTTTCTGTTTTCCAACGAACAGTGTTGGCAAACAGCTTATTTTTAAACATGTTGATGTTATTGAATGAATGAATGAAATATTTTATTTCAGGTCTTCACCGACCCATATATAAGAGGTGTTAGTTACATTTTTATTAAACTAGGCACTGTGTATACTTAACGAACACGCACCACAAGTCAGACAAACATACGCTTGTCTACACTTAACATAAATCACTTTTTTTTTTAAGTAGGACATTTGTTTAAATAAAACATCGAACTTATTCCATTTACATAATAAAACCAACTCATTATGAAAATGATACTATAAACGTAAAATACTGAATCTAGTTAACCTTACAAATGGTACTGTGCTGCCGAGAGCTCAGATATAAGCTATAACCGTTCTCATAACCGCTATAAAAATTATTTTACGATTTACGTAAATACAACTTCGTCACGATGTCTACGTATTTCAAATTATCAGATACATCATATAAACTATTTAGATAAGTAAGTAACATTTATCCCGTGAAACAAGTTAAGGATTTTCACATCAATACCTAAGGGATTATTTAACCTATAAGCAACCCATAATTCTGTTTTGTTCTGTTCTGGTGACTCATCCAGCCAGCAGTTTCGCTGCAAGGACTCGGTGCTGACTACGGGAAGGAGGAGTTAGAGCAAAATAACGCAAAGGCTCTCTTAACACATCAAGTGTAGCATATGCGGCAGAAAGATAGTGGGGTATGAGAACCTTAACCGTGCACCGTCTTAACTGCAAATACTATATTGATTAGGGTAAGCGGGCTTAACCTGTAAGCAACCTATAGTATATAATACATACTATAATATGATAGGGATCTCACCAATTTTAATATTAATGGATGTCAAAAGTTTGTTTTACTTGATGATAATATTAAGCTAGACACTATTAATAATAAAACGGATTTACAATTTCTATCATTTTAAGTAGTATCAAATAAGATTTATAGGAAAATCCTTCGTTCTCTATACTAATATTATACACAGGAAAAAGTCTGTGAGTATGTAAGTTTGTAGTACATATAATGTACTTTATCCTTTATTACTAAAGTAAGAGTACCTATGAGGGGATAATTGGATAAAATTATTCAATTTAAAAAAAATCTTTCACTTGTGTATAGAATGGAATTTCTGAATGGACATAGGTAGGTTATGTTTTAACTCGCCTGCGTTCTTTGCAATAGGCAAAGTCGCGCGGGTAGCTAGTCAACTATAAACCAATGCACCAATTTTTTATTCCCAAAATATATGAAACAAATCGGTTCTCATTAGGTGCAGCTATAGGTGCGCCTGCACGCGTCTTTCGACGGGCCCGTTAACGCGCAAGATCAATGGGCTTTCGGCCCGTGGGCGGATCGTTTCATTAACCATTGTACTATAGAAGCAGTCAAAACTGATTATACTGATGTCCAACTATTTTTATACATCGTCGGATATTTGTATAAGAATTAACAACAATAGCGTTCGGCAAGTTATGCAAGGGGAAAGAGCAAATAGTGCCTTAGGTCAAATAAAATAAATATTTGGGGATAGTCATATACAAATCAACCTAGTACCAAACGAAACAAAGCTTGTAGTTACTTTAGGTACTTGGTGACGATATACATACTGTTTACACCGTGTCCAATAAGTTCGCATACAGTATCAAACTCGCATTAAAACAAAGTGTTAATAACAATTGCAATAAAAACTAAATTTCATGAAAGATATTCTTATATACAATATTCACAAAAATTGTTTTAGGATTTAACCTTTAACCTTCATCACCAGCTTCAAACGTTTTTCGAATCCGTCGCACGCGGCACGCACTGCCTCTATCGGCATTTCGTTCCAAATGTGTACGATAACTTTTTTGAAATGCTCCAAATTCTTTATTTTGTAGTTATTAAGTTTCAAGAGCGTATATGACCATACAAAAAAGTCCAGTACATTTAAATCCGGAGAACTCGGGGGCCATTCATTTTTTGGCAAGAAATCCGTTAAATTGCCCTGACACCACGCTTAAACTGCGTTTGCCGTGTGGGATGGAGCTCCGTCTTGTTGGAAACAATAGTAATCGTTTCCATACAACATTTTTAAGTTTGGAGCAATATTTTTTTCATAACCTTCTATTTTATAGTAATCAGCATTGATCTTTACCCCTTTGTCGATAAATACCAAAGGAAGTTTACCCCGCTTACAAACTGCTCCCCAAACCATCACTGATGGTTCACTCTGGAATCTTGGCACATTCCTCTGATTATCTGGAATATCTTGGATGTTAGCTGCCCACAAACGATCATTTTGAACATTGAGAGGTTGCTCTAATACGAAGGGTTTTTCGTCCGAAAAAACGAATTCATCCCCCGCGTGCCAGGAAAGTATAGTGTTTGATCGACCTAATCTTTTTTTCGTTATAGCTTCGGAAATGCCGTGTTATTTTTCCTTTTTTTGTAAGCGTGACACCCGAGGTCTGCTCTTGAAATATTGTGTACTGATTGAAATATTTAAGTCTGCAGCTAATTTTCGGATCGAACGGTGTTTTTTCCGGCGGAGACGCTCTCTCACGAGTTTTACGACCCTATCCGTTCTTGCTGAACGCGGGCGACCAGATCTCTTTCGGTTTTCTATTGTGGAGGTCTCCTTGTATCTTCTAATTGTAGTAGGTATAAACTAGGTTAAGCTTAATTCCAAAAGGTTTCAACGCCGCAAAAATTGCACTCACGCTATCGCCCTTAAGAAATTTTGAGATAATAGGTTCCCGGAATTGCTTCATCATGGATTTAAAGTTAAATAAGCCAGATACATATTTTTTAAATATTGTTATTTGTTCATGAGAATAATTATAAACTTCAAATTATAATTACAAAACTGTCTGAAAGTTGTCTATTTTTTTCAAACCAGTGCTAGAAAAAGTGTATTCGAAGTTATTGGACACGGTGTATATGTAAAAATAAATACTTAAATACATAGAAAACTACCAAAACTCGGGGGACAAAAAATTCGAGCTTATCCCATAGGAATAAATAAATACTCTACTCGGGATTCGAAACCGGGACCGCTAGATTCGCAGGCAGAGTCATTATCAACTAGACTAAATTGGTCATCAAAGATCAGAAGAATGAGAGAATAAGAGTAAGATTAATTGCATGAACTTTTTTGACGACCTAATAGTAACTAGTTGATAGACAGTGATGATATTCCTGGTAAACCCCGGGTTCGAATCCTTTAACGTAACACTTTCACGGCCAGGAACCCGTCTAGCTGGAGCCTACGGCGTAGTCGCTTTCCGCTACATACGGGGAAAACCACGGGATCAGCTACGAGCGTAGCACGTAGCGATCCTTCCACCTGTAAAATTTGTTCTGCAATTTGTAAACGTGGACAGTGACACTTAGCTGTGTCAATTAACACTAGGTCCTCCACCTCATCAGCGTTATCCTTGCAAAAGCCTGGGGTGCGCTAGAGACTAGTTTTTGCGGGAGCGACGACTGCTATTTTACCTTCCATAGGTGATCCTAAACCTTATTGGAATCAGGCTTTATCAGTAGCAGGGCCGCCTAAGACCTCTAACCCGGCTTAACGGCTGCTGTCCGTTCCTTTACACGAAAAGCTTAGTGAGTAACCACACAAGCGCAAGTTTGTGTGCATATGCGTCTAGAACATATAGTACTAACAGTTTGGGACTAGGTTGTTTCAATTAAGATAGGGAACTTGCATGGGACTTCAATTTTGATTAAATTGTACTCAATCGATGCGGGTATACGTTGAAAAATCGATTGTATTATTTTTATCTCACGTTAAAATGACGAAAAAAGAAATGTATTTTTTTCGATAAAATTACATAACAGTAGTTACATAACAATATTTTACTATACATAGATACTTAAACGCAAATTTTGTGGAGATCATAGCAAATTAATGACTTCCTCCACAGTAAACGCGCCTAGAATACGAGTTGTGACGTCATAGTAGGTATAAGCCCGTTTAATATAGAGCGTATTTGGTGGCGGAACGGTGGGTGCCGGCGCGTGCGGATTTCAAATGCATATAACATCAGAAAAATAAATCATAAGAAAGTTTTAATGCTACAGTTGATATTCCTCTGGATTATATTATCGATTTTCGTAATAAAATAAAAAGATGCATGTTCCCTGTTGTGTCAAAATATTTATTAAATGTTAACAAGGGATTAGACCCACCACACACAAATAACACAAGTCATATCGGAAATTCCTAGAAACAAAACCAACACGATCGAAAAAATAAATTAAGCGAATGCGTACATCCATAAATTGATAACACATGACAGCATGTGAGTAATGCATAGGCGATGCACCGGTATTCCACCGTGGGTTTAAAAATATCACATGCGAGTTGAAAACTGAAATACCATACGCCTTTTTGGATTAACAGAGCAGTATTACGTCCGGAGACACGAATTACCCAGTAGCACACGCTTATCTGATAATAAATATTATGGTCCATTCTTTTAGGCGAGGCGGTCATTAATCCAGCGGTCGATCGCGCGCATATCGCTTACAGGCCGCATTGTTGCTCACAGTTGTTCCTATTTATCAAGACGCGAGTAATATTGTTCTGGCGCACACAAAGCGAGTTCGGACGCGGAGCCGGGAACAAAGACGACGCTTTTGTCCTTTGACAGGCGACACTGCTATTAGTGAAATATTAATTTAAGATAATCAGGGTTTTATGACGAGCATTAGTTCAAGAGTTCGTATATAATATATTGCTATCGTTAAAATTTTCAGCGGACGTTTGAAAATTTTATTTATTTAACCACAACATCTATCTATCTATACATATAATAAAGCTGAATAGGGTCGAAAGTCTGTACATGGAATGGATTCAAAAAAAATTTGCTAGGGATACTTAGAATCGACAACAGAAAACGTTCCAACAGTTTTTAGAATTTTTGTCTGTTTATTTGTTTATGTGACCGCGCATCACGTGAAAACGGCAGAACCGATTTAGATGAAATTTGGAATAGAGATAGTTTGAGTCCTGGGGCCTTCCCCATAGGTCATAGGGTAGTTTTTATCTCGGAAATTAACCCCTAAGGAGATGAAATGGGGGGTGGAAGTTTGTATGGAGCTACTTAAACCGCTGCACCAATTTAGATGAAATTTAGCATATAAATTGTTTGAGTCCCGCGGAAGGTCAAATAATAGGTTTTATCCCGGAAATCTTCCCCTTAGGGGGTAAAACGGGAGGAGGGGGGGTGAAAATTTGGATGTCACCCATTTTGATAAAATTTGGTTTAGAGGTAGTTTAAGTTCTGGGAAAGGACATTGGATAGTTTTTATCCCGGAAATCTTCCCCTAATGGGGTGTAATGGGGGATGACATTTTGGATGGACTCCGTTTAGATCAAATTTGGTATATAGATAGTTTGAATCCCGGAGAATGACAACGGATACCTACTTTGAATCCCGAAAATCATCCCCTAAGGGGATGAAATAGGGGTGAAAATATAGATAAATCCCATTTAGTTAAAATTTAGTAAAGAGATAGAAGAAGTCCCAGGGAAGGACAATGCATAGTTTTTATCCTGAAAAATCATCTCCTGAGGGGGTGAAATGAGGGGTGAAAATTTGGATAAAACCCATTTAGATGAAATTTGGTTTAGAGGTAGTTTAAGTTCTGGGAAAGGACATTGGATAGTTTGAATCCCGGAAATCTTCCCTAAGGGGGTGTAATGGGGGATGAAATTTTGGATGGACTCCGTTTAGATCAAATTTGGTATAGAGATAGTTTGAGTCCCGGAGAATGACAACGGATACTTTGAATCCCGAAAATCATCTCCGAAGGGGGTGAAATAGGGGCTAAAAATTTGAATGGAACCCATTTACAATATAGCAAGTTGAAGTCCTGGGGAAGCACATAGGAAAGTTTTATACCGAAAATCATCCCCTAAGGGGTTGTAATTCGGGGTGAAATCTTGTTCGTGACCCATTTTGATGAAATTTGGTTGAAAAATAGTTTGAGTCCTGGGAAAGGACATATGATAGTTTTAAATTCCAGAAATCATCCCCTGATGGGGTGAAATTGGGACTGAAAATTTAGATGTAACCCAGTTAAATGAAATTTGGTATAACGATAGTTTAGAGTCCCTGAGTATTCAGATTCAGATTCAGAACTTTATTGATAAAATCTCATATTTTACAGGTCAATATCATGCATGTCAAATACATTTTAAAATTTCTTATTGTCTTAGACGTTATATACCTATCATTATTGAACAATTTTGAAAGTGTTGTTGAGTATGACAACGGATAGGGAAATAGGGGGTGAAATTTTTGATAAAACCCATTTAGATGAAATTTGGTAAAGAGATAGAAGCATGGAAGGACAATGCATAGATTTTATCCCGGAAAATCATCTCCTGAGGTGGTGAAATGAGGGTTGAAGATTTGAATAGAACCCATTTAGATGAAATTTGGTATAGAGAGAGGTAGAGTCCTAAGAAAAGACAGAATTTTTTTTTCCGGAACAAATGAAAGGAGGAAATCATCCCCTAAGGGGGTGAAATGGTGGATAGAAATTTAGATGGAATCCATTTACGGTATAGCCATAGTTGGAGTCCTGGGGAAGGACACAGGATAGTTTTATCCCGAAAATCATCCCCTAAGGGGTTGTAATTGGGGGTGGAAATTTGGTTGAAAGATAGTTTGAGTCCTGGAAAAGGACCTAAGACAGTTTTTACTCCGGAAATCATCCCCTAAGGGGCTGAAATAGGGGTGAAATTTTGGATGTAGCCCATTTCGATGAAATTTGGTATAGAGATAGTTTGAGTCCCGGAAAATGACAACGAATAGTTTTTAACCCGAAAATCATCCTCTGAGGAGGTGAGATGGGGGTTGAAAAATTGGATGGAACCCATTTACGGTAAAGCGATAGTTGGGAGTCCTGGGCAAGGAGATATGATAGTTTTTTTTTTCAGAGATCATCCCCTAAGGGGGTGAAATGGGGGTGAAAATTTGGATAGAACCCATTTACGGTCTAGCGTTAGTTGGGAGTCCTGGGGAAGGACAAAGGATAGTTTTATCCCGAAAATCCTCCCCTCATGGGGTGAAAATTTGGATGTGATGTGACCTATTTAGATGAAATTAGGTTTACAGATAGTTTGAGTTCCGGGAAAGGACATAAGATAGTTTTTATCCCGGAAAGCATCTCCTAAGGGGGTGAAATGGGGGGTGAATATTTGTATGGAGCTACTATACAACCAATTTAGATCAAATTTGGTATAGAGGTAGTTATTTAGTACCCCTAAAAGGGAAATGAAGGGTGAAAGTTTGTATCGAGCTACGATATAAACGAGTTCTACGCGGACGAAGTCGCGGGCAAAAGCCAGTGCTTAATATTATAGTTAACGTATAATAGATTATAGTTAAATGCAAAAAGTGACATTAAAATGCCGCCAGCATCCGCCGGTACAATGCCTCGAGGGCTTCTTTAGATTTAACTAAGTTTTAATAGAACTTAGTTAATGTTAATTATCAGCTTGTATATAATAAAAATAATAATAATAATTCTTTATTGGACAGGCAAGACACCCATAAAATACACAATAAAAGCAAAAAATATAAATGAAATAAAATACAGGAAAAATATGATTAAAAAACCTACCTACTAACACACTGAAATAAAACTTAGGAGGCCTTAACAATACCACCTATCGAAGGGCTGAGAAGCACCATATCGTCTGCGTAGCTCAGATTGTTAACACATACGTTACCAATATGGCAACCGATGTTGGAGCCTCTCAGCTCCTCGATAAGGTCATTGACATATAAGTTAAAGAGGTCCGGAGATGTCAAACCCCCTTGGCGCACTCCACAGCCTAACCTATAATCATTAGACTGTGAGTCACCCCATCTTACATTATTTGTTTGATTCCCGTACCAAAACTTTTTATTATTTCAAAATTTGCGAATTGAGCGCTAAGAAACTTTACGTTATCAAGTCCCGTTTCTCCGCCTAAACATGCCTAGTACAGTTACTATCTAAATTCAAGGCTTTGTAACGTTGGAGCATGTCAAGCGTATTAGAGTCAGGGATTCGTCAAAGTTAAAATGATTTGCATATAAATTACTTTCGTCCATGCGTAAATCCACGTGTTGCTCGACGAGAATAGAGATTAATGTGGTAGGTGTTGCCACAGCAGTATCATGAACAGTAACTTGATTTCATACCGAAGCCTGGATCTTACGTGACTCAGTTGTTGGCTATTAGCGTTCAGTCCAAAAATTATTGACTAATTAAGAAGATTTTTCCTGAACACTTATAGGTAAAAACGTCTGCCCTTATCGTCAAACGCTAAAATAATGTAGTGTAACATTGTACAATAGTGTCTCTGAGAGCTGTAGACCTCGCGTACCCACCTTTTTATTTCGAAAAACTGAAGTGACAATAAATATATAATTATTGGATTGTCTATTTAAGGAAATATCAGTAGTAGATATTTTTATTCTATAGGTAGGTACCCTTTTAATATTATGTAATACCAAGGTTTGCAAAAATAATAAATGAATTATGAACCTACTCACACTTTCAACTGAATCGGTTGTGAAATGCGAACTGTAGAGGAGAACATCCGGGCATACGAAAGAATTTTGGTCCAAACTGAAACGGAGAAACTCGCACGCTTGTCCAAAAATCGTTTAAGTTTGTAAGTACCTACATTCAGCAAAGGAGTTCAGTAGATGGGTTGTTTTCAAAAAAAGTGTACCTTAGTTAAGGTAAAATTAAGAAACATTAACTTTGTCAGGTGAGTCACGAAAATTAGCTGTATAAATGTATGGCAAATTTTCGTGACTCACCTGAAAAAGTTAACGTTTCTTAATTTTACCTTAACTAGGGTACACTGTTTTTGAAAACAACCCAGATACCTATGCAGCCTTGCATAGATAGACAGTTAGATTTATTTATTTCACAACATAAAATTGCACTTACTACTACACATAGTTAATAAATAAAGGTAAAAAAAAAGAAGTTAAAGTCTGTATGTACTTCATTATATCAGGGTTTTCTAACCAACTGATTGTACATCTACACCTATTTTGAGGATGTCAAATATATAAGGGCGGCAGTTGTAGACACTGTCTAATCTCTGTTGTGCAGACTCTTCATAGGTTATTTTTCTTTTATATAAGGCATATTATATATGACATATTCTTTTATTAAATATTTTAATGTTTATTGTTTACCTAGTTACTTCATTATAAACACTCGTGACAGTAACATATCTTTTACTATTTTCTAACAAACACCTTACATTTACGCACGTTCGCCTCAATATCATAACACGTTGTCTCTTACTCGAAGTCAAAGTACTGATTATGCGAGTTGTGGATCATTGTGAGCCCAGTGCCAACCGGAGCTGGGTGACGGACACGTTAAGCCGACATCCGTCAACGCCGTCTGTAATCGCCGGATCGAAGATCGATGTTAAGCCCAGCTTATTGAACTCTTCATCGGGCCCTGATCGGACTCGTTTCGTGTCCATCGCTATCGCGTCACCAGGCTTTGCTGATCATTCCGAGCGTGATTAACGAAGTTTGTAAATTTCTCTGACAAGAAAGAAAATTTACAATGGGGAATGGATGAAAATTTTAGAAGTGCCTGATAATCTTTTTGTTGAACGGAATAACCTTCCTTCGCACCAGAAAAAGTTGCAGACTTATCAGCTGCGTCAATTATTTTTGAAAAATATAAACAGTTTACTCACTTACGTTTTGGGTTTGAGACGGCGAATGAGACACTTTCCTTGATCCTTCTCATATTACAATTTTTTTTTCAATATCTGACCCTGGCAATGACAAATATAGCTGCTGCAGCTGTTAATATCATTGCCAGTGTCAGTTTACCACGGATTTTTAAGATATTTTTTTGTAATATGAGACGGATCAAGCTAAGTGTCTTATAAATGTTTATATTTTTCAAAAATAATTGACGCAGCTGAAAAGTTTGCTACTTTTTTTAAGTGCTAAGGAAGGTTATTCCTATCACCAAAAAAAAATATCAGGCACTTCTAAAATTTTCATCCATTCCCAATTAACAAAGTTGAACAAATATACAATCGAGGTAATTATTTGACATTTGATTTAATTATAGGAATAGCTGGAAATGCTCTGCTTTTGTGAGAAGGCAAGTTTTTGAGGGACAGCCAGTAATAGGCATCAAAACACAACCGAACTTACTGACTCTGAATTCAAATCTGTCGTAAAACAAACACTTACTCGTATTTCAAAAGCATATTATAATAAGATAAATGATTACACCATGGATAGGGATATTCGGCAGTGATAGACTCCTGCACAAGTAATCTATTGCCAAAATAAATAAATAGGCCTTATACTGTAGCAATGTAATTGTATACTACTGTGATATTGTAATTATATTTTTTTAATGTACCTATGTATAATATGTATATGCTATATTGTTCTGAAAAAAAAAATATACCTCGCCAAGCAGCTTCTTCTCGTGGCAGAGATTTTCTTTTCGAACCAGTGGTAGTTAATTGACATTCATAGGTGCATGTAATATTCCTAATTTGAAGAATATCTAACTTACTTTTACTTTGACATCACCGTATTTAAATTAAAGCTGTTTTGTTACGTAATTTAAACAATATACTATGATTATCAGTTAGTATTACAGGCTCAGTGATAAGAGGGTGACGTAGTAAAAAGTTCAATCCAATCCAATACTTAAAAGGAAAGCCAGATTTCTTTAACAAAATCACTGGGATCTAATCAGCTATGTCATCCGCATCAAAGCTAAAGTCTTGATCAATAATAGCACGTTCTCCAAACCCTCGAGTCAAAGTCCCTTCGGGCGTTCTCTGGGAACAAGTGGTCGTGAAATTTTACGATAGCTACTGACCCGCGCGTAACACTGGCTGTAGTAGATGTCCGCAATTATAGTAAAATCGACGCACGTAATCGAGTTCTCCTATGAGCACCCCGCCGCCGGCTAACCACGTTGTCAACCTTTTATGGGAAGCTAAAAATGAGGTACCAAGAAAGGAATTTATGAAGGAAGAAAACATTATCTAGTCCTTGTTCAATCAGGCTGGCCGTATCTCTGAGTATGTATCCCAGTTAGTAATATTGCAATGCCAACAAATAATATCTGCGCATTAAACTAAAACAAATTCATACCCTAAATAATATTTTGGAAACTAGTCAACAAAAAGAAACCATTATTAAAATAAAATAAATATTCTCAATGTTTTGACGGACAACGCTGATTCAAAACAGAAATAACCATAGAATTACTCCATTAGTCCATAAATGTGTTGAATGAGCAGCATTATGTACCGTTCCTCTAAAACGTTCCCGATAAGAGTGACGCGAGAGTTAGCCGATACTGCGTGCTGTTTGAAGACAGCGTGCGGAGGCAACTAATCATTACAGCGCGAAGGCAGTAATCCTCTGTTGATGCAACACGACGACAGCGCCGCTTGCGAATGGTAGCACATAAATAGGGGCAAATTGTGTTTGTAGTAGGGGCACGGTGGTAGGCGGGCTAGCGAGCGAGGAGCTTCGTATTTATTCTATTTGCCGAACGTGCCTCGCCGCCGCGGCCCCTGTTTGACGATGCAAATTTATCGCGACGCTTAATAAAACGCGCACCGACCTCATTGATCCGCAGATGCTGTTCATTATGAGCGACGATCCAGCGCCACCTTCGGGACCGTGGCCCGACTGCAAAACCTGTTAACTCGTACAAATTATTATGAATTGTCGCCGTGCCCGCCCGAGTAACTAGGTACTTATAGACGCTCGCACTGACATCCATTAAGGACCAATTCAATAATAAATATAATGCCTGTAAATTCATCTAATTACACTCGTAGTGTAAAAACTTGCAGATGCAGATCATCAAGGCAAGGTGAGGACAACGAATACAATACGGACATTAGAAGAAAGTCAGAATGCCCATAGCAGAGGCGGCCATAAACTCGTAGCAACAGTCGTTTGATCCGATAAAGGTTCACATCGGGAGCTCCGGAGCAGTTACGTGCCGATATCGACATATTCGAGCCCTTCCTCATTTGAGAAACAATGAAGCTCGTTTGAATTGATTACCACGTTGCGGTGCCAAGCTACACATTTTTTGCAGCGTAAAGAGAGCTTGTTTGTAAAAATAGCAATTTTCTTGCTGGTGTACCTCCTTATTCGAAGCCTGCCCGCTCGCTCACTTCTCATGCAAAAACTCGGTCGGGCGAGAAAAAATGCGATGAAGCCTCGCAGTTACCGCCCGCCGCGCGAGACGCGCCTCTGCACCGACAGCACTGACGGCATGCAACAGTGCGCAACGCATGCCTTTGATAACTACAATTAGCGACAATTTTGACGAATGGTGAATTTATAAACAGTCACCCGTGTTCTTTCTGTATTATTGTAAGTATATCTTTCGTATATTATTCATATAATTCATGAAGTTTGTTTTGCAAGTAGATTTAATTGTATAAAGTGCGTTTACGAGCGATGAGCAGTTTAACGTTAATTCAGACGTACCTATGCTTGGCTGTAACAGAATAGATGGGCACAGGGCAAGTGGAATGCTTGTTTCTAACACAACACGACTTTACAAGGCAGCTTGCAGCCGCAATACAAACCAGCACAAAGTGTAATGTAGCCACACGAGTGAGGTTTAGCCGCCGTCTCCACTTCACTTTGCCTCTTATAACCGAGATCGACGTAACACTCGCGCGGCTCGGCGTAAATTGATGGTTTCATCTTGTTCCATGCAAAACGATCATAGCATCCCGCTTGCTCGGCGCACCACTTTCCAGACAACACGGTAATCATTGTTTTTGTAACGAGAACAAAACGACACCCAGTCCAAAGTATATACGGTCGACAAGAAAAACGAAGACACCGTATACGGATAAGTTTAAGATAAATAACTCAACGAGTCTTACCTGCCATTTACTTGAACCTGTTCTTTTTCAAAGTTTTGCAATGTTTCACTTTTGTTCATGTTATCATTGTTCGAGTGTTCGAAACAGTTTCGACTGTTTGCAACTTGTAATACCTAAAATTAAAAAGTTTTGCTGTGCCGGAAAGTAGAGGTGTAGGAGCCCAATTCGATAATGAAAATGGCCGAAGAAAACGCCCCTGGCATATCTCAGAAATGGTTATCTCCTTTAAAATCAAAACTACCGATAAATGAAGAATAACTACATATATACTAAGTACATTTCCATTCGCCACTAGACAACTGGAATGGAATCGAAACCCTGGACTACACTTTTGGATGTACTTTTACAAATTCATTAGTTATAATAAATCTATATTTTTCTTCACGTAGTTTAATGTGGCCTATATGAAAGTCGTATAATAATGAAATAAATTATCATACTAAAGCCGGTGTCGGCAAAGCGCACAAAGCGCATCTCATTTTCGGCAGCAAAGACAAAAGCAGCAATTACCCGATCTAACGGTACTTCACTCACTACAGCAATTGGCGTGGGACCAACTCACTGTTGGCTTAAGCCGGTTTTGAGTTAGTTATATTAATAACTTTCTTTTCTCTGAAATACATAGTAATGTTTTAGAGGACTGATGTGGAATCTCAAATTTAGTAATCCTTCGGATAGGAAATTGGGCCTTCTGCAAATACCGCCGTAAAGCAAAGCAATTAAAGCGATTATTAGAGAACCCGGCATAAAAAAACAATTTGCATCATTCAAACACTTATCTCTTCCAGAAGTAGTAGCCAGAAACGTGTCCGGAACACGCTTTTTAATGCGGAGGCCATGTTCTCACGTCGTCAAGTGCACCAGCTAGCACGACGTCTTCCTTGTACATCATCAACAATATAAACATGCCATCGCAAAATGACCCATACTACGGTGTGATAAAACAAATGCGCCGAGGTAAAACCATCAGTCTCATGACAAGTGCGACGCATGACTACGACACGTGAGGCGCGGCGTTACAATGATGGATAGTTTTGAAACGGTATCTGTGTCATACGCGCACGCTGTTCTATGAATATGTATTTCATGAACGAAATGCGACGATTCCCTGATAGGAATAATCAAGTTGTTCCCGAAATGTACTTAAAAAAATATATTGCGCCCGATCTATTGAGTATTTCGTTCAAGAAGAGTATCATCGTTGCATACACAGGGGTAGGTACTAGGTACCATATACAGGGGTCAAATAAATAGGATTGTAATAGTCTAATATACACAATACGTATCGATCCCAAAATAGGAAGGTGGAAGACTATTCTACGAAACAATAAATACCTACTAACGTTATATAAGAAACAGTAGGTCTGTAGATGTGTTTGACTTTAACTCATAACAATGTAACTACACTAATATAAATAAGCGACTTCCAAACAAATTGCGCACTGTAGCAATCATTTTATATCACAACCCAGTCTGAGACGTATATAGCCAATAAAACTGTCGCTCGCTGTGAGCACTCACCTTTATCCCTGAAGCTAATCCCGCCCCGGGGAAAAGTTCCGAATGTATTCAATAGTTTCAATGTACGCATGAGTCTCTCTGTCATGTAGCAGTTAATAGGATTTCATTCCTGCGCCATATGTGAACGTGAAGTTTTAGTGTGCGTTTTAATGATGCTCCGGATTGACACAGGGCTGCAAACGCGGTTGATGCCTTCAGATTTAGTGGATTCCAATTGGCTTTTTCTTCTTTTTACCATGTTACGTGCAATTACATTTTATTAACGGTGTCTGGGAAGAAATTTTCGATTATCTTCCGCATATGAATTATTTAAAAAAATTTGAATTGTTTCCTAGCCATACCCTAGCTAGTTAGCTAAGCTAAGCATATCGAATTTTCGTTTCCCAGCATCAGATCGAGTTGTTTTTTTCTTGTTTTTACCATGTAACGCAATAGTTATTTGTGTCACAAGGGAGCACAATAGTATGTTTACGGGGAGGGCGGTGTATTAAATCCTGGACGTAGCGAGGGATCCTACAATAGAATTCTGAGGGTAGCAACGGATTTCTAACATAGGATCCTGAGCGTGGTGAGGTATTCAAGTGTTAACGCCCTAGACGAAGATAATTTTGCTTCTGAGCGACACATGCAACTTTTCACACCGACTACAAGGAAAAAAATGTGCAAAAAAACAAAAAATAAATAAATAAATAATATATATAGGTATATATATGTAAAGGCGTTCAATCAAACAACGGACATCTTGGTAATCTGTTTTATTTCTTAATCTCCTTTCCTTGTCTTTCACATAGCGATGTATGTATAGTTAACTGTCTCACTTTAATACTTCTAATGTCCTACTCTTTCACATGTATCTATTCAGTATGCTATCTCTTTTGCCCTTACATGCCCTTTAAAATTTCGAAATTAATTGTTTAATTTAAATAATTATTTTCAGATTTTACATTTCCTTACATGTTCTTAAAATTATCACTACAAATTTTACAATTTAAATTTTTAATATTACTTTAATGTTTGAACCTCAAATTCCTAAATTTTATGTGATATATAGTTTCAAACATTACTACCTACAATTCATTTTATTGTATTACTTACATACAAATTCTACAACAACAAATGGGCTTGCAGTACAATATTGTTTAGTATTATAAATTATGAACTGCATTTTTATTATTATTTTTACTAATTAAACTTATCATGTCTGCGACCTACTGTGAAATAGGTTGATGAATAAATGAGGTGAATAGATTGATCCCCTCGTGGGCGCTCCAATAATGAACGATAAATTTGGTCCCGTCATGGGTACACCAACACTGATGAACAAATGAAGATGAATAGGGGTGATACTTGACCATGTAAGGCTCCGTCCTGGACGCCTTACCTCGGCTGCCGCCGTCGAGAGCTCCGCCATGGAACCGCCCTCGCCGTCAGCCAGTCCCCTCCCCAGCCGTCCTGGCTGGGGTCTATGAAAGTTTGGGCCACCACCTCGTGAGCACGGTGCTTCCCATCACCGCGTCACTCGGAATGAAGATAATTATGATGATTTGAGATTGAAGAAATGAAACTATATTGACCGTTTACACTTGTATTCACTACACACAATTGATATTACATGAAAATACACTGACTCCCACGAGTCTGGGCCTTCAGCCCTGAAAAAAGGCTTTTTCCTAACCTCAAACCATGCGATTACATCTCTTGACCGGATCGTAATGAACTTGATTACATGTTAAATACACTGAAATTACACTGACTTGACCCTAGTCTGGGCCTTCAGCCCCGAGAAGGCTTTCCTAACCTTAAACCATGCGGCTACATGTCGCTCCCGGATCGTAATGTACGAGTCACCTTGAGACTCGATGAATGATGATTTTTCTTAAGTTACAGCTTTCCCTGCCCGACGCAATGGCGCTAGTGGTCATACTAGTATTGAGCATGAGTACTAGAATCGACTTTGACGCGGTGTCAAGCCGACTTATGACTATTTGATACTGAATTTTAGATTTTTAACGAAACCTGTCCAATTTGCTTGAACATAGGTATCCAAGCCTATAAAATTTTCTTCTTATTTACAATGATTGTTTTATTCTATAATTAACTTTAAAATGTACAATGATTTTTCTTAATAAACTATTATTTTACACATACCTTGTTTTATTTATCTTTTTTTTTGTCTTATTCTGTATTTTATACATTTTTGTATGGTTTTTACTTAATATTATAAGTTGTTACACTTTGAAAACTTACTTAGCTATGTACATACATTTTAATAATTATTTACAAACTAATTCTAGTAAACTTATTTATTATGATCCCTGTAAAACAGACTTCATAACAGGCAATCAATAAATCTACTATATACAAATATTTTTATTTACCTATTACTATTACTATTTGTTACCTATTACTATTTATTATGTACCTACTTATATTTACATTGATCTCTATATCTAGTCATGCATTTTTTAATATCTTTTTATGTTTTTATCTTATTTACCTTTGTACAAATTTTCTCCTTTATGCTTTTCGTTTTACATGCATATTCCTAACTATTTCATGTTTTATTTACAATTGTACATATTTACAACAAAAACTGAATGAATTGTATACCATCTGGCGCTTCGCAAAATCTGCTTTAAATATACCTTATTTTTTTATTTTTTTCATTCTGTTTAAACTGCATTACTGTATAAAATAAATTATATAATTTAATGTATTTTGGTCTCTATTTATTTAGAACATTTAATTTATTGGTGCAAGTGATATCTATTACTTACGTTAATAGATTATAAGGTAACATGGAGTAAAAATCATAAATTATGTCTTTATAGGTCAATTTAGTTATTCATCATACTTGAATGGCTTCCTCTCGTGATGCGGCCTCTCCTCGTCACATATGTACTTTGGGTGGGAGTTTCTTTGGCATCATCACCGGGGTTGTCATCATTTGGCTGGTCATCACAATGGTCATCTACTCGATCAAATTTTTCTGAAAAAGCTGAAAAGTAATCTACGAATGGTGGTTTGGATAATGATTTTAATGCTTGAACATGTACTATTTTTTTCTTTGACGGATGTTTGACATTTTGTATTTCATATAATGTTATTCTTCTGTTGGTGCTTGCACGAACTATACATGATGTTGTGTAATTTTTGACATCTTTGTGCATTGTTTTCCACCAGTAATTTCTTTTTATTCTTGATAATGTTGTTTTGAAATCTAAATGTCCACTGTCATCATGTGTCAATTTTGGTATTGATGATCTTAAATTCTGTAGAACAACAATTTTGTCTTTGTTGTATAAATCTTCATTGTTGACATACAATAATAGACATAGACATAGACATAGACATCCTTTATTGGTAATAAGGTATTACAAGTCATGTTTACAATCAAAATAGAACATTCATTTGTAAATTAAATTAACAAGATTATTAGTAATATTCCATTTTCTAATTTGTATTTTTGTCTTACTTGTTGCAAATGGTGAGTAATTGGATCCTGTTGTAATTTTGAGTTGAATAATTTGATGTAGTTGTCTTTACTTTGAGCTTGTTTCAACTTGTCTTTGTTCGTTGTAATTTTCATCATGCAAATGTCTTCTATAGGGTAGTGAAATAGATGATCTGCGATACAATGTTGCTTTCCATGTATGTGGTATCTAGTTTCGGCGTCCTTCAAACCTCGACTGGCATATTCAATTACTTTTTTCTCTCCGTCTTGTATATGAATCAGACAAGCATCAATTCCCTGATATGAACTGTCAGTTTCCACTATTGTTTCCGTGTCATGTTGAAAATAAGCCAATATTGGGGACGATGTTATCAATGTATTCAGTGATACGAACGCGTTTTGTTGGTTATCTGTCAAAGTTAATTTGTTTTTCTTGTTTTGTTGTTTGTGCTCTATGGTCAAGTCATTCTTTTTTTTGCAAGTTCGTTCAAGGGTTTGGCAATTATGGCACGTTCTGGCTCTGGAAGTCTGTATGGTTGACATTTAATTGGTTTTTCATGTTGTAGTTTTATTTCCAATTCTATGTCTTGAAATTCACCGATGTCATTGTTACAGCTTTTAAAAATATCTGAATTATCTTCATTTGTAATTACTATTTCTTGTTCATTGTTTGGTCTAGTATTTATACAACAAGCTATGGCTGTGTCGTTTTGGACCGAATTTGGGAAATACTCTGTGTGTGAGGGTGTAATTATACATATTTTGACATCTGGTTCATGTATAATCCTGGCATAAAGTGCATAGTCCTTTCCAATTATCATTTCCACGGGTAAATTCTCACAAATAGCTACTTGTGGCATAACAAAATCAATTTTTCCTACCTGTACTCGTGCTGGCATCCATCCAATTGGCGTGAACATGTTCCCTGCTACTTTGTATGATCCCTTTTGCCATGGGTACACCTGTAGGTCACTTGGTAGTACTTTCTTGTCCATCAGTGTGATCACCGAGCCGGAATCTGGGAGTGCATTTATTTGTATGCTACCATTCACTGTAACTGGAATCAATGTCACACTGGGTTCATCACCTTGTATACAATTTACTTGTTTATTGACTGGGTTTTCTCTAAATGTTGAACTTTTTGTATTTGTTGATGTACTTGGGGTCTCATGGTAGTTATGATGTGGTCTCGAATTTTCTTCGTTTGTTTTGTATGTCTGTGGTTGCATCGTGCAATTGTATGAAATGTGTCCTTTTTGTTTGCAACGAAAACATGTTTGTTCTTCAATTTTATCTGTGCTTGGATTATATTATGATATGAAAGTGCTTCTATTCTTGTCAAAATTTTGTTTACTCACGGTTTCCTGACGCTCAAAAACCTGGCGTTGTACCTTCCTGATGTTATCCAAGGCCGAGGCATGGTTGATCAGTGTTTCGACGTCTTGACAGCAATGTACTGCCAAAGGCGTGGACCATCTCATGTCTTGTATGCCTGCCAGGATGAGTGAAACTCTGTCGGGATCTGTAACAGTACTGGGGGATTTTTCAAGCATAGCATTTTTAATGTATATATATTCTGTTATGGTTTCTGAAGCTCTAAGAGTTCTTTTGTTTTGATACTGTATGAATTCTGCAAAACTCATTTTCATTTTAAATCTGTCTTTAATTAGAATTTTCCATTCTGACCATGATTCAATTATTTTCCCTACCACAGCATTCCAACTGGAAGCCGGACCCCTAAGTCTCATAGACGCGTTGACTAAAGTCAAATTATCAGACCAGTTAGCTAATGCGGCTATTCGTTCCACCTGTTTGATCCAGTCTACTGCATTTTCGGTGCGGTTGCCACCGAATAATGGTATTGCGTTACTTGTGTCACTCGTGGAGAATACTTGAAATGTTGGTGACATTTTTTTGTGCAATTAGCTCTTGAGTTTGTGCTAATTGACTCAAAACTGCAGTTAAATTATTGGTGTCGTATTCGTTGTCGGAATTGTTTGACGTACCTGGTCGAATTTGTGATGATAACTTACGAATTTGTTCTTTCATTGTTGCCATTTCCATAATTTGAGATTGACGGCGAACTTTTTCTTGTTGTAACGTTTCGATTGTTCCATCTTTTATTTTCTTCGGTCTGCGGTCCTCTATAAGTCTTTTTATTTGTTCTGCTTTCGTTCCAGATGTCGGTAAATAACGTAACCTTAGTTCCTCTTCCAACTGATGCTTCGTGTAAATTTGGAAACTTACGCTTTCTAGGCCTTCCATTTTGCGTGTTATTGCTGAAAAGAAGTAGATCTGTACCTGAACGTGGTACCTGCGGCTAAACGTGCCGGGTGCTGCATGAAACGTATGAGCACACTAAAACTCTAATCTCTTCGAATCAAGCTGATTTACTTATATTTCGCGAAACTTTTACGCTAATAACATTTTAGTAACTGAATTTAATACTTTTAGCACATTATTTTATAATTAATCCATGGGATTAATTAATATCAATTGTTTTTGTCGCAGCGCCATGTAAAGGCGTTCAATCAAACAACGGACATCTTGGTAATCTGTTTTATTTTTTAATCTCCTTTCCTTGTCTTTCACATAGCGATGTAAAGTTAACTGTCTGTCGTAACTGTCGGTGACAAACAAGCTTACGGCCCACCTGGTGGTAAGTGCTTACCGTAGCCTATGGACGCTTGCAACTCCAGGGGTGTTACATGCGCGTTGCCGACCCTTTAAGAAAATATAAAACAACAGAGGTACAATGAAAATCTACTTTTAAATTCCCTAATTTTCTTCTTGAAGAACCTCACGCGCCGCAATAGTTAAAGATACTTAAGCGTTAAAAAATTCAGTATTCCTTCGTGATATCGATTTACTCAGACAAACAAACTTCGCCCGTTTATATAAATTACCATGGCATAAATCAGGAATCCTATGAGGTCACGATCGTACTGCGCCAGGCGTGTAACAAAAGGGTGTCGGTGGAAGGTAGTTCGCGTGACCACGAACCGAGTTCCTACTGGCTCATTTAAACTGGCAAACGTTCGTTTATACACTCAACAGCTCGCTGGTGCAATTTACCCTCAGTAACTACAATCATCAGTATACCTTGCATCTCTGCAAGGTAGGTGAATTTTTCGTCTTGATTTAAACTCACAGAATATCTTGTCATTGTAGCAATTATCTATATTAAAGTAAATTATCTTCATAGATACCAAAACATGCAACGGAATATTTCCAATCTCTCAAGGCGATCATTGGGAGATTGGAAATATTATGATATTAAAAAATTATATTATATTAATATATATCTCCCAAACGATTCATCAGATCGTCGGTCCACCTCATCTGCCCGTTAAGGGGTGGAAATCTGAAGGTGAATTATTAAAATGCACTATTCATTTTAATAATTCACGTAATAAAAAGCTTATTGTTATTTCTATTTAATGGTTTTCGCAATAAATGGGAGTTCTATTCCCGATTGTACCGATTACGATGAAATTATGATACCGTTTGTTTAAGGCATCTCAAATTTAGGTAAAAATGAGTTGTTTAGTAACCAGTTTATACCTTATGTTATGACGTAACAATTTTCGTGTCGGAAAATAGAAATCATAATTTGCAAGATATGAGAAGTAACATAGTTTTCGTAGAAATCCATTTTAACATAAGAAAGTAGAGAAAAATAAATCTAAAGTCAACCCTATTTTTTCGCTTGTAACCAGTTTACTGCTTCATTTTTTATCAGAAAGAAATGAAATTTTATAATCTTCTTCATAAAGTAATGAACAATAACTTCATTTTCTTACTTTCTTAAATTTCGTCTCGTTTTCTGAAATATTCCGATAAACATTATAACCGCGCTTTCGTCCATCTCGCTCACGCTTATGCTCAGTGAGAGGGAGAGAAGACCATGAACGTGCGGGGCCTTAAGAACTCTTATTAGGATCATAGGAAAATTATGAAATTGTCATTTCTTAACAGATTCGGTAGACATGGCCTTCACGTAAAAAATATGTAATTGCAGACGCATCTTTTAAATTGGTAATTTAAGGAAAAGCAAATCGTGCGAATATCAGAACATATCGGTTTACCGGGGCATGTGCGGAGTCATAGCGGAGTTCTATTAGAGCGTTCCACGAGTCCCTGGATCACACAACACCGCGCGGCTATTATTTATCATTCACTTTCACAGCTACTCGGCTATTCAACCTTAGCTTCAACGAACTATTAAACCGATGTAATTGGACGCAAATATCGTCCGCAATTATCATTCAACTTGAGTGTCGTCTTGATGTAGTTACATTATCGGTTGAACTAAGATGGGTATTCTGTAAAAACCGTTAATAGTCTATTAGATTAGATTACCTACCGAGTTTCGATTAAATTCTTACACACTTAATGGAATGATTGTTTGTTTAAAAAGGAATATGTATGAATAGGTATATTTAGAGCTTAAAGAGTCCCTAAAATACTGTGATGAAATAGCCAGTAGGTTCTAACCGAAACTCAACCTTGTCATCGTGACCATAGATTTGATTCATAAAAATTGCATTAACCACGCACGACATGACCACCACAATAAGCGAAAGCTTAGCTCGATTCACGGGCGATCGCGCAAATTATAATCTGATCCGAGTTAGCGTGTTACGCAAGACAATAAGCAAACATCTGGCCCGATATGCAGTAAGTAATCCGCCTTACAATGGTCACCGTCGATCATACCCCAGATAGCGTACCAACTACGGCAAGCAGCTCCACCGGCCACAAGACCTATCGAAAGTGAATAGTCGTGCTGCAAATATGTTGCATGGCATACTACGAGCATAAGCTCGCGTGACTAGACTTTCGCGCAATCGCACATTGGAGACATATTTTAACCATTTTCAATCGACCGATTTGACATTTGAAGCTACTTGATTAGAAATCTGTGGTAGTTGCCAGTTGCCACACAACTATAACGATGCTGTAGGTGTCTTGGATTACGGTGGTACTAACTGGAGCAAAGCAAAATATTATCTCCAAGGAATAACTAATATTGTGCACTACGTAAAATCACGACAAATGTGCAAAATAGATTGCTTGATTGCGCAGTTTATTTAGGTTTAAGTACAATTATGTTGTATTGTCAATTCAGGTGAGAAATTGCAAAATCTATTTAATGTCAAAACAAGGACAACCAGATAAAATTCCAATAAAACTAATCATATCGCACCGGACAGGCGTGGCATGTAATGGTGCTAGGTGGTTAATAAATCTCTCCGAATGGAATTGTAGGTATCGGCCATAAATATCGAATCATGATCGCATTATTCGGCCCGAGACCTAAATCTTAGTGAAAAGTGTTCGGGCACAGGTTAAGCGCAATATTTACATTATCAATTGTATGTCATCGGCGTCGCTGGAGTCGGAGCGATGTTTTCACTCGCGCGCAGCGTGTTACCTTTCGAAAGCGTCGAATCATAAACAAAGCGACCTCTGAACTTAATAACAATGTGAAATGGGCGTGCGAAACGGGAGATGCACCAAGCGACTTGCTATAATTCTTTCAGAGCTCATCGAGCGTCGCGTCGCTGGCTTTATGGCGCGATGATGCGGCGGTCCGTGAGGCGAAATACTTAGTGGCCTGTCCGCGCCGATTACTAACCCAGATAATACATACTTAAACACGCTTTTATCGTTTCTTATTTTACCACTACAATACTGACCTACATCTTTTTGTTGTCTAAGATGGTAGTAAGAATTATTTTCGTTATTACAGTTTCCTTTGTAGCCATTTCTGGGCATAATAATGTGTTTTAGTAAAGGTTAATAGCTTCGTAATGCAAGTCTAAGCAATCTTTATTTTATATCGTTTTATAATAATATTAATAATAATAAGACGAGGTCAACAAGTCATTTCTAATAACAAATATCTGATAAGGTACATTTCGTGACCCATCTGAGGTCATTTGAACAATTCGGTAGGTGGCATGGCATTCTAAAAGCCTTGTCAAGACGTATTGTCTTAACCTTTAAAGATAATATTAAATTACTTGTACTTTAAAGGTACCTTCTAACCATAAGTCACACAGTCAGTACATAGCTACTAGTATTGTGTAATAGTCATTCTTGTGTAATAGAAATATCGATACTCTGTGAAGCGAATCATAAGATTAATAACGACCCAACAAGTAGTAGGTAGATCATAATCGAGGAGCAACTTCTGGGCGGGTCACCGCGGCGACCCCGCTGTCGCATGATCTGCCAGCACGCTTACTGCGAGTACATTCAAATTAAAAAGATATACCGACAGAATTCATTGACACAATTCAATCACAGTGCAGTATAAAGTAAAGGTTGATCTAGTTTATAACAACACATAATTCCTTTCCCAACCCACAATCTTGATACACTTTGGACTCGGCAAAACGGCACAAATACGTGCGGCTATTGAGTAAGAGTTCGATGCTGGCGGCGCTCTCCTACCAAAAGGAAGATATTTGCTCACCGGGACACGATTTACTCGTTTGGTATTACCTCTATTGGGAAAACGCCATTATTTATAATTAACGTTAATAAATAACGCTGTTACGCAATAACTATGACGTTAATAATTTACAAAACTAAGAATGCTCTGACTGTAAAACATTGAGCCTTTATGATAAAATTCCTGCACCTAAGTAGAGTTTATTTTATATGATCGCAGATGCGTTGTATCCGCGCTTCGTTGTTAGATTATAGTACACAGGAAACAATGAATAATACCAGAGGCATAGCAAGGGTGCGAAATCCTCACTTCATTAATTTGTTACTGGCGTTATAGATTGCTGGGTTCGCCGCTACCGCGTACAACTTCTATAAGTTATTTATGGCTGCGATACCAAATCGGACGCACACTAGCCGCGTAGCATTACTTGCCGCCCAAGCTTATCGCTTTCTGCAATAAAAATACTTTCATCGCATTCCATATGCACGTGCTGAATGAACAGTCCAACTTCATTTATCATAAGAAACCCGTAAACGAATTAGTTCAACATAATACATAATCTAGATAGGTAACTGATTCAGACAATCGCCCATTACACATTGAACAAGTTTAAATTTAATTCGTGACCACAAATAATTTCGAATTAACAACATCGTTGTTTGTGTTAACAAATAACAACAGTTTCTCACAATTTACTAGACAATAAAAAAACTACTGTAATGGTAACAAAACGGTTTAAAAATTTAATCAACACGCATAGGTGCACCCTGTCGAGTTTGGTATAATTCGATAATTTACAAGAAGAGCTGGGCCGGGCGCCTTGGGCTTGTTAATCAGATTCTCATGAAATTCGGCGGCAGCCGGCGATCCTATCTCAGGCACGCTATCCATCATGCGGCGCTACTCACGCAACCAAACTTACTAATTATTTCCTCCTAACAGAGACAATTTGTCATCAATTGTAAAACATTCGAGAGAAGCATACGTTCCACAGATATGACATGCCCTTTTCTAACACAAACAAAGGGTCCCTTTATGGTAATATTATCAAATTAATATTATGTAATATATTTACTTATACATACTTTGAACAAACTCGGAGGTCCACACACATGTTTTTTTTATTTATTTAAATGAAATGTATAGCAGTAACTAGCAGTTCGACAGCAACCTCAGCTTTTAGTGATAAATAAATTGTAACCTAAGTGAAGTCGTTTATATTCCGCATTTGCTTCTTCACGAAGTTGATCTTTTGGCCTATTTTGTGGCGGCGGTTTTATTTAGGCCACTACGGTCAGTTTATACGCCGTAAGCTCCAAAACATTCCAAGTGATGGATCTTAGATAAGCCGGTCTTGCCGGTGAATTGATCGTCTATTCCTTCATCCAGTCAGTCTAATCAAAGTAACCTGCTCCTACCAAACTGTCTAAATAAAGTTGCAGAGGAAAATCTAAACCACTGACAGCAGTATTGTGGGGGTTCGGCAGCGTTGGAAGCATCGAATAAAAAACTAGTTCGTTATCTCGACCAGAAGACGACCTTCAACTTCACACGGTCTGAATACAAAATAGCATAATAACAAGAGACATTGGAAGGTAAACGCTGGACGCTTTCGTATGCAAAAAGCGTTACTAAGTGTTAGCCGACGCGGTTGTACGGGCCGAACATTAAACAAGCGGTTGCGAGCTAAAATAGAAATGGGTTGTTTGAGTAGGGTTCTTTCGCGAACGCAATTGTACTCGAACGTGTCTTGTTAGCGAATGCGCTATGCAAATGCCCCCAACAAAGAGTAAGTACAAAATCTGCATCGCTCGTACCGAAGCCGTCTTTGAGATCGAGAGGTATCGCCGTTCTCATATTTCACGCGCTCGGAACGCTTACAACGGTCACCGCATTCGTTGCACTTCACCCGAGAATTATAATGAGAAATATCATGCAAAATGGTAAAAACATTGACGAACCATCTTGTGAAGTTCATTGACAATGTAATCCACGTGAAATGTGTGACGTAAAATGTGTGTCCATACATTCTAGATCCGGTTCCTTTGAAATGTAATACTTAGATTGCTTATAGTTAAGCTTGATAGCATTGATAGCGACGTGGCTTGGACGCGGCGAATAAAATAAGTTAAACATTGTTAGTTTTTACGACGATCAGTAATTAAAGCGTATTTTACTACTTATCCTAGGCTTAGACTGGTTATGGCGTAAGCCATAAAACTAGATTAATTTATAAGGGCAGATGATAAGACGTGGGAGGGCAACGGTATCAGTGCAAAGACAAGCCGCATTCTGCAACGAGTGCCGCGGCTCTACGTACTTGTATGCATGAAGCCATAGAGTATGGCGGTTTTGATTATTATTACTGCATAGTTGAGTCCTGCATGGAAATCACGAAACTTTTCCAACGTAAGTTAAGACAGGTAAACTTTTTAAAACTGAATTTCTCTACACTCGTGCGAAAAGCAATTAACCTGTCGATGTTGGTGACAGTTATTTTACTGCTTTTAGTCGTATGATTGGAATTGATGTAAAAAAATAAACGAATAACTAAAAATGTTCTAAAAACTTGCGTCTATTCTATTATTCTATTTGTGTCTCGTAAAATGAAATCAAAGGAAATTATATTTTTTGTTCGAACTGGAAAGTGATAAAATAACGATAAATAGGCCGCCATAAAACCGATTGGCGCATGAATTAATATTAAAACGCCTCTTTCTGTTATATAAATAGGTAGGCAATAAACAAGCCAAATATAGAATTAAGTAGGTATATACTTTTCATTGTGATTTATTTATTTTAACCGTTAGTGTACTCGTAGTGCGATGTTGTTCAGGTGATATTGCCAGTTTGGAATAATTAATTACTTAAATATTGAATTAGTTTGGTCACTGATTCGAATCAAACCGAGTACAACCTATGTATTACAATATTCAACTCTCATTTGGAATCAATTAATTGGTTCAAATTGAGTGATTAAACAGAGAGGGTATTTTGAAACACCAATCAGTCAATTCAGAACAACTAGTCATGTTAATTTGATGATTGCTTTTTATATGAACAATCGGAATTAATTTATTAAATTTTATTGCAAATGGTGCAACAATGTGATCATTGATTGGTTGTCTCAATGATATCTCCGCAACGAGTCTCGATGTTGTTTTAAACTTATATTCGTATACATTGTTATGTGGAGACGTTACGTATAAAAATGAGTAGGTACAATACAATCCAAAGAGAAGACGAGCTCTTAAGATAGGCTCTACCAATTACTACTCATAACTCTTACAAGTGCAACTATTGGTCTGGATTGAAATATCAATAACTGTTGAAAAATCTATAAATACATCGCTACCTTGATTCTCGTAAACCATGCATCTCTTACATAGGGCCATAGGGCCGTAAGAGATGCAACACTCATCGGGGATGGCTCTTTTGGATAAACGTCCGTATCTAAATTTTTTTTATATGTGCTTGGTGCGTAGAGTGTATTTTATTAATTAAACGTGCTAAGTCTCTGTCCATTTTCAAAACTTGACTAATAGAGTACAATTTTTTTCTTCCATAGCTATTCATTTCTACTTTGAGTGTGCTGTGTGTTTACGAGTTACGACTGTAAATGGTTTTGTTTCTTTGATATTTAGTTATTGTAGGTGTATGAGGTTTATAATATATGTATATGTATTTATGTAAGTGTGTCTTTCTCTTTTTTTTACTCAAACAAATCATATGATTATTTTGCCACCTAAGGTTGTTTAGAAGAGATCGCTTTTTCGCCTGTTGTCTACTATACTTTATGTTTATTTTAACTCTGTTTTTCTATTTCTACTATGTCTGGTGAGCAATAAATAATAATTGTATTGTATTGTATTTTATGCAATCGTGTTTGGCTTCGAACCAACTACAAAATATATACTTAAGACACATACGATTCGAAAATGTATTATTTTTGTTTCCTAGTTCAGACAGTAGTCACTGTCTTTGATAAAGTTCCAGTGAATCCTCCGATGAAGCGGATTGCAAAAATTTAGAAGACAATAATTAAGGTTCTACATATATTTACCTACCTAATACTCGTAATGCGATGCGATGGGACGCGACTTAATGCAGCTACAACGTTCTGAATGGCGCGATGTAGCTCATATCAAGACAGAAAAATAGCGCTCTCTGGGGACGGTGGCCAAAATCAATTTTGGGTCGTTGAGCCAGTGCAGTAGTAGTACCTAACATGTATTTATAATACACACACACATATATTATATTTGTAACATGTATATTGGCCTATAAAAATGAAATGTCAATTGTGATAGCGAGCATTCTTTGTATTTTTTTGGTACGAATTTGTGGTGCTTTTGAAAAACAAAATTTTGCTAAGTTATCACTCCAATTTTCCTACTAATCTTTCTTAATTTCATGCAGCGGCCGTACGTGGAAAGCCAACGAAGAACATGCTCATGTTAACTTTTGACATGTCCGAAACCATTTGACTGTTGCTAGGCTAAGTTCTTCGGCAAGGAGGCCATTATCCATTCAAGACGCAGTGCCTCTGCGGCGGGTATTGGCAAGGGCGACATCGACGGACAGGGGTCAATACAAACATGCGCTCATTATGCGTTGGACGTGAGAGGGCTCGCCGCCCGCCGCCCGCGCCGCCGGCAAACACGCCGCGACCCCACGTCGCCGCCCGTTACATACTTACATACACCACGTCCGCACTCACAACTACAAACACTAAATGTCGCCTAAAACGTCCCTGTCATGTCAAACTCCCTCTCAAAAGGCAAAGAGGTTAAGTTTCCAAATAAAAACATGTATAAAATGAATGCGCTCTCAGGCCGCCACTCTTTAACGACACTTTTTCAATGTCTATGTTGATACTTAAATCAAAAAGTCAATATATCGAATAGGCTACACATTTTTACTTTTTTTTTTAACAAACTCCTGATAAAACATATACTTCCACTCCCCGTAAAACATAATGAAGTGACTTGCGATGTACTCATATAAACATCCCAGTAATAATGCTACGAATGTTCGGTATTACGGTAGAGCATTGAAGCCGTGCTAAATGACATTCGTAAATCGCTGATTAAGACGATACACATTCTGAGAGCACAAAAGCTACACAAAACGGCCGCCGCTAGTGAACGGCGTCATAAATTTCATAATTAATTTTATTATCGAAGCCATAGCTTGCACGTCGACTTAAAAAGAGATTTGCGAGCTAAAGCCACCGCCGCCGAGCGAGTTATCATTAAATGTTCACGATACTTTGCTCGCGCTCCGATTTTATAATGTCTCTTAATGCGCTGTAATTGTTTGTGAATAAAAGATGGGAGTCTGAAAAGGTGCTGCTGGGTCCGAGGTTCGCCACGCTAAAAGTCATCATTGTAATAGAGTTGTCTTCGTTGGTAGCCGCTCGGTTATAAAAGCTAACTTTTTCAAAGCGAAGTAAATGAGAATCTAACTTAGCGGAAAACGGTTGGCGGGGCTCCACTCCGTTGTGAAAGCAGTAATGGAGAGAAAAATATTTTTTGCGTTACCCGCCCGGTGCCGTGATAGTCCTTGCGGCAGCGCCTTATTTAGACTTTGATGCGGAATGGCAATGAGCTTAACGAAACTTTGTGCCTGCAAGGGTCAAAGATTCAAAGAAAATTATGGTACGCGTTTACTTCCGTAATCACCAAGAAATTGAAATGGGCACGGGAGCGAAAAATGTTTCTGAAAGTAGTCTTTGAAGGCGTGTTCTTTGAAGCGTATCCGCCACACTTATTAAAATAGGCCAACATTTACAGTTCGGATCAGAAACATGTTTCCGTAGAGCGGAATCATGAAAAGTATGTGGTAGTGTTGCAGATAAGGAAGCGTTAAATTAATTTAGACAAACCTAATAGGCGTTTCATTGTGGAGCCGCCAGTGTGGAGACCTTTGACTTCGTTAACACCATAAACGATGACAGCATTGTATCCACGAATGGTATATCAGGAAAAACGTGACTTTCTTTGTCCAATTATCTCCACTTATCGTATAAAGTAGCAGTCCCGAGCATGTGGCCATATTGTTAGCAAGTAGGTAACCTTTCGAGGACCTTTAATGCCGAGTAACAAACAGCTACTTTTTTGCTGCTCAACCAGTATAAATAAAGTATCAGCTCGAGCTCCATAGTTTACAAGTGGAAATCATTATGGGTATTCAAATAGGTATGCATACATTGAGTGCATCTGTGCAAAAACGTACAATCTTGAGTAGATAGGATAACAAGATAACAAGCGTACTGCGGCCGACTGAGACGGATAAAAACAAGATGGAGCCTACGGTTGGACGTGTACCTTGTTTACTTAAACAAGACCTACGTTAAGTGCCTCCGGACTATCGACTGCGCACTGCGCATGGAAATTTCGGTCTACAACATTCTTGCTCAAAATTAAACGACGTTAACCCAACAGGATGAATATCTAAACTGGTTTTCTTGAAAAGAAAAAGTATAACTAAATGACAGGTATGTATGAAAACAAGGTGAAGTGCGACAAATGTGGAGTATATATTTGTTTTTATTTTATTTTTAGCGAGATGATATAACAGTATCTCGTGTATGTATTACATATATGTAAACAGTGATTACGCAAACAAAATCCGTTCATTTTTATAATATTTATACTCTAGGAATATTATTCCAAATCAACTAGACTGAACTTAATTTATTTTCACAGGACGCTCGTGCAGTATTTGAATTAAAAACTCCAGGATAAAGACCCATGGCAAAACTGGTTCCAAGCTGCCTGTTCATAAAAGGATGTTTACGTCAAGTATGAAGTAGGTAACAAGACAAGTATGCACTAGTAACGTTTACTCGTACCTAGTTAGTAAGTAGCGACTTAATAGTTTATATAAATTAAATAAAAAAACATGTATTTGGCATATGCTAGGTGGAATTGTTCGTTTAAGGCTTGGAATGCTCTCCCTCTCTCTGAAATAAAATTTCAGTATTAGTGTTAGATCAAAAATGGTGAGCCAACCAAGCAAAAATTTAGTATGTTGTGTGTTACAAGCAACTTTAGAACGGATACAATGGATTTGTACACAGTCACCGGCATAAATATATGATGGAACAAAGCCCGCAAAAATATCTGATGACAACTCTATTCCTAGAGCCGTAAGAGCGTGTCAGATATTTTTGCGGCCTTTTATTGATCATATATTGATGCCGGTGACTGTACACATATTTTTATTATTATTTTTAGCTGCAAGAGCAAGACGAACTTAGCATGTTAAAATTCAGCTTCTCTAATTACATTACCCACGCAATGGATATACGAGTAATTTCCGATCAATATTATAGGATACTACTTAGTGGCACTATGTTTATCACACGGTTGATCTGATCAAGGATTCAATCTAATCATCACTTCCAGATTACATGAAGAAAATTTAACCGACTCATCCATACCAAGTGCGAAATTAAATAATGCACGTAACTATTTGACACTCATTAATGTGTATCGTTATTGTCTTTATTTTTAAGTCATCAATTTGTATAGCTTACCTACATAAGTTTATGTAAGTTATGATTTAATTAGGGTTGTCCCTTATTTCACCGACAAACGTTTCACCGAACTTTCATTCCATCGATTATTTGTTACTCAGTAACAGTTAACTTTTTAGGTACAGCTAAAAGGTAATTCTGTAGAATCCATTAGGCTAGGGTTCGGTTTGTTTTATAAAAATCCTGCAAAGTTAGCCAATTCTAGAAAAAAAGGTTTTCGATGAAATGAAAATTCTGCGAAACATGCATTTGATGGAACATTTATCGGTAAAACAAGGTATACAACCTTTAAGGCGACGTGAGCTCAGAAAACGGTTTTTAAAAAGTCGTAGCTCTTGCTTGGATTATAATACAGCTGCCTTAAATTTAATGAGCAATCTTGAGGCCTTCCTCGAGGGACAACAGCTATTCGAATCCTGAGTTTTTGACTTTAACTCGATACAAAAAAAATACGAACATATTTAGGTCAAAAATACACTTAAAAAAATCGTAACGAATTATGCACAACAACTAAACATATTAAAATTGGTTAACGAGAAGACCACGAGCCTACGTCGCCTTAATTAGATTGGTTTACATAAAAACGGACCCCGGGCTCCTTTAGAGCACAATCGGATAAACGATAGGAGGATGATGACATATAAGGAGACGCCATTTATGCAGATTATGAGAACAACATAAAATTTACGCTTCGTAGCCCTTAACTTAGACTGTCACAGGAAATAAGTTTCCGAAAATTACATACATTGTTGGTATATATACACTTCGCGTGGGTATTTACAGATGGTCCAAGAATGTATTCAAGTCAAGTCTCAGACGCTTATCTATTGTTCACAGTATCAAGTAATCGTGTCATCACACACGTAGTCTGCCCACAGCCGCGTTTGATGACGGAGATCGCTGTCGATGGCACACGGGGGTAGGCGTCAGCGCGAGTCTTAAGCCACTAGCGTTATACTATACTGGATGATATACCGGGTGTTTTTTTATGAGTATCCAATTTTTTCCAGGCATTAGGCATCATTTACAGATTTAATTTATGAATAAATATTTTTTTTTTCTTCTATAACTTAGTGTGGTCACCGAGTTGAACTAGACACAAAATCTGTTGTAGTGATGATAGCCCGATCAGAATGAGTTACCCACTTAGTCGCCTACTCGTGCGAGACAACTTTGAGGTGCCCTAAGTCAATATTTTAGTACCGAGGGATACTAAAAGAAAAAACATTTAAATTATAATTTCGTATAAGGATTAACATATACTTCAATTTGGATACTCATAAAAAATCCACCGTGTATATATTTTTTAAGATTCCATTTTATAAACTGTATTAATATTATAAAGAGGTAAAGTTTGTGGTTTTGTAAGTTTGTTTGTAGCAGGTAACCTCCGAAACCATTAATCCAATAAAAAAAACACCCGTACATAAATAGAATGGACCTTCCGTATAATATATATTATTTCGTAAAAAACTTTAAATAAATAAGTGACAACCTAAGAAACATACGAAGTTGATGTTTTTATTAACAGACCGCTCTAGACTGACGTAAAAGGGAGTAACATTTTCCATATATGTCAGATTAGCTGATGATGGACAGGTACCGATTAATTAAATGTACGGTTGGACAAGCTGTTTCTAGTATTATGTCTACCAAAATTGATTCAACCGAAGAATTATGGTGTCATTTGTCTGTCACATGCAGTTTTTTTTTGTTCTTTAACAACTGACATTCATGTTGTGGTATAGGTTCCGTGCACCGTGGGAAAATTAGGCAACATTAGGGAAATTTAAAATTCGTCTGCTTATAAAGGTATTTTTCTTTAGGTAGGTACATAATGAATGTCTGTTTCCGCGGCAAAAAAATTTTTTACGCAATAGAACATACAAAATAAGCAAAAATTCAGTGGAAAATAGTATGTCACATTTTTAGTTTTACTCTAAACTTGTACCCGCCAGATAGAACCTTATCCGTCTCGTCTTGTGGCAATCAGATGCGCGCGTGAGAAAACTACGGCTTGTGTCTAGAAAAAATGCGTATGACTCAATATGGTGTGAACGCGCATTTTTGGTTTTATTGTGGCAGCTAACCGTTATTCCAACGAGACAGCAATTACCAGTAGCTCGTAGTTACGAGTAGAAATAAAAGGCAACCTAATTAAGACCCAACCATCTCCATTTAGGCAAGCACGTATTTTGGATAGATCAAGACTATAGGTACATTTAATTGTTGTAACCAGTATGACAAAACATTAAATTGTTGCTTTGTGAGCACTAAATTAACTGTACAAGTAATTCAAAAATACAGTAAAATGATGATCGTTTAAATTTGTTTTATGGACACAGTAGTTTCTGTTAATGAGAACTGCCGCTTACCTAGAGGAGCACTATAACAAATACCAAGAGATACACATCAAGGAAGCGTTAAAACACTCGTCACACATTAACAAACCATGACATAATAGATTCGGCAGAGTGCAGTAATCAGCCCTTTAATAAGGAGGTGTTAGGGCGCAGCGTATTTATTACTTTAATGGAATATCAGCAATTAGGGTCTGAGATAGAATCGGCGGCGCTGACAAGGTGCAAACGAGAGTGGCTTGACCGGATACAAGAGAAAAAAGTTAGAACAAGTCGACGTCTACGACGGTTCTGTACAATAAAACAGTCTGCTGTACTTGCTTCCATTACATTTTGACAAGCGCATTTGCGAATTCCATTAGCTCTCTGCCGAAGATGGTTTAAGGAGATTTACCGATACTGAAGGTAAAATATACACTCGAGAGCAAATAAACGGAATCACTTCGCATTTTTCAGTTTTTCCATTGTATCTTGAAATTTAAGTTTTTTCTCAGAATCCTAATGATGGAAATATATTTCCTGAACATTTAGCTTTAAAATAAATTATAAATTATGAAAATCTGCTAAGAATTTTTCAGTTTACAAACGTTTTCCCGATTGGTCGAAATTAACGCGTTGCTGAGGTCACTAATTTAACACCCATTAAAGGGTATAAACGGTTCCGGTGTTCTCAAGTGACACACGTATTTACAATCGCTCCGTACTTATTTAAACAATCTCGTGGAAAAAGTGCATAAACCAACCATATATTGTGATCAAAAGCTAAATAAACTATCAAAAAGTGATTCAAACAACCGAAAATCTTAGGTTGAACGTGCAATTGTGTTATTTTTGCTCAAGAAAATCTACACAAACATTTGAGGTTATAACCAACTGTCAAGAATTCACTGTTCGACCATCCGACCAAAGACAACATACAAACATAACCAAACTAATAAGTTGCGTTCGGTTATCGATCGAAGTTTAGTTTCGGCACAAGATGAGCATGACTCCCGAGATGACGTTACTGTTTTCTAACCTGAAAATAGAACTCGAAAACCAGACGAAAACAATAACAGAAAATGTCACTGCGAGTGTTTCATCCAGGTTAGAGGAAAAACTAGAACCATTAATGGAAGAGAATAAAATACTGAAATCCGAGATCGAAATATTGAAAAGAAAAGTAGAAAAGTACGAATTTAATGAGAAACGAAACAACATTATTATACACGGAGTGAAAGAAACAGAGAAAAATACACTTGGTTTAATTAAAACTACAATGGAAACATTGCAAGACATCGATGTGAACATACAAGATTTCGAAATAGCAAAAGTTTACCGCATAGGAAAGAAAGATGAGGGGAAAACAAGACCAATTTTACTTTCGACCACCAACATAAACAGGAAAATAGAAATACTTAGAAAAAAGAAAAAAATGGCTAATAACACATACATAACTCAAGATTACACAAAAGAAAAACGAGAAGAAAGGAAATTATTGCGGGCACAGTTAAAGCAAGAAATAGAAAAAGGCAACAATGCATACATCCGGCGAAATCAACTCATAATCGAAGAAAACCGATCAAGTGAAAATGAGAAGAGAAGACGCTCGGAATCTGACTCGCCAGACGCACAAACAGGAGGAAAGGAAAAAGGAAAAGGAAAAAACGCAAAAATCCACAGGGCGAATGCATTCGACTACATGAAAGCTCGGGCATATTCGATGTCAGAAAAGAACACATACTTAAATGAATAGGATACGGAACCGGCCGAGAACTTTTACAAACGGAAAGCAACAACAACAGAAGAAACCCGGCTGGTCCCCGTGGGGAAGTCGACCAACACCCTCCAATTAGGAAACAGAAACAAAAACAGTTCAATAAAAACAACATAGATCCACCTCTACCCGAACAAAAAACAACTCATGAACCTCCAATGAACAAACGAGCACAACCAATACATATTGCTACACTAAATGTACTAATGTTGAGATCAGAAGAAAACCTAGAGGAATTGTCACATGCACTAAAAAACCTATTGGAGGAGGCCTTTGCCAACTGGCAAACGGACACTCAAAAATGGAAGAAAAAAAGAGATATATGAATGAAACGTAAAGAAAGAAAACCCATAATTTATATAATATCAAATTTTAATTGTCCGAATAAAAGGCTATAATAATAAAAAAAAAGGGTATAAAAGGGTGTAGGGGAGGGGAGAGCTATCAGTCCCTTATCAGAAGTTGAACAGTACACATCTCCCCTAATTACCCAGTGAACAGTACCTGAAAAAAATGGACATCACCGAAGCTGAAGCCGCCCAAATCGTCACTTTGCTGGAACGTGGGGATAATTCCGGCAGCAACAACACGTTGACGTGTTGTTGCTGCCGGAATTAATTTGAGCCAGTCTGTCTCAAAAGTCTATCGGAGGTTCCGAGAGACTGGCAGCTTTGCTCGAAGACCAGGGACCGGCCGCCAGAGGTGCACATCATTGAGGGATGATCGATTCATCGTTACTACCGCTCTCCGAAATCGTCACCTGACAGGAGTTGCAGTCCAGCAACGGCTTCAGGACGTACGAGGAGTGACTGCTAGCTCATGGACTGTTAGAAAAATACTCAAGAAAGCGAACTTGACTCCAAAAAGGCCTGCCACCGGGCCCAAACTGCTCCCAAGACACCGTGAAGCGAGCTTAACTGATATTTGCTCAGCAACCCAAAAACTGGACCATTGAGCAATGGACCCCCGTTCTTTTCTCTGACGAGTCCAGGATGTGTTTGAACGGCTGCGACAGAAGAGGACGTGTCTACCGGAGACCAGGAGAGCGGTATACGCAATGCAGCTTCAGGGAGACCGTCGCCTATAACGGAGGTTCTGTCATGTTCTGGGCGGGCATTTCCTACGGCGGACGGATGGAGCTCGTTTTCGTGCCTGGTGGGAGCCGGGGCGGCGGTTTGACTGATTTGAGGTACATCACCAAAGCCCTGGAAGTGCATGTGGTCCCGTACGCTAGGAATTTGGGCAAGGGGTTCCTCCTGATACAAGACAATGCCCCTTGTCATAACGCTCGGGTCACCAAAAATTTCTTGAACGGGGCCAACATCCCCGTCATGGACTGGCCAGCTCTTAGCCCGGACCTCAACCCAATCGAACACATGTGGGACTACCTGAAGAGGAATGTTCGGAAGCGAGATCCTGCACCATCCGACATTGAGGAGCTGAAAACGGCGTTACAGGAAGAGTGGGCGGCGATTCCGCAATGCATTCTGCAGAAATTGATTAGGTCGATGAAAAATCGTTTAACATGTGTAGAAAGGGCTAGAGGTGGGAACACAAAGTATTCAATTTGTTAAATAATTTTTTTTATTAAGAAAAATGTCTGTCTTTCATTTTTTGTATTACGATTATTCCAGGCGTTTTTGCCCAATCTTAGGAAATAAGGGTTTTCCTCGGTTTTTGACCCCGATATCAAGGAAAATTTATGCATTTTCATGTAGGCTACACTCTCAGCTATCATTTGGTACCAATTTGTTCAGGATTGCATGAAAATTTAAAAAGTTATTGGGCGGAAAAGCCAAACGTGCAGAGTGATTCCGTTCATTTGCTCTCGAGTGTAAGGTAAAAGTAAGGTTTGTTGATGTTTTTTACATATGGAACCCTAATAAAACAATGCAACCGATGAATTACCATAGAAAATGAGCGGAACGGACGGATTAAGTGAAATACAATCAAACAAGGAGGCGCGAGCGTGCCGGGAATTCAAAATAAACTAGCATGCCGCCCTGCGGCGGCACACGCGGTTTTTCTTTATGCTAGCTTCCTGACATTAAATCATAATGCAGTTGAGATAACATTACCTACCTATACCTTCATTGATCTGCTTAACCATGCTCGAATTGTAAGTTAAAAGATATTGCAAAAGTAGAGTTTTAAAAAGTAAGTTTTATAATGGAGACCAAAAACTTTATTAAAATAAACCATAACAAAAAGAAAACCTTTTTCAAATTACTTACCAATTTTGTTCAAATTCCCTTTTCTGTCATGATTCTGTCAAATATAAAATCTACAAAATGAGTAATTTACATACGTCTCGTACTGTCGTACTCATAATTGCACTTCAATTTCAAAGAATCTTACATTTCCAAAGATAATAACTCACTAATCAAGATGTAAAGAACAAGACGGCAGCGTCAACGGCTACCTAAAGGCGTCGGCCGCCGTTCAACTAGGCTGACTCAGCAGCGGCGCACTCCGGTCCGACGCATCGGACGCCATTACTGCGCAACTTATCATTAGGTCGCGCGCACTTCGCAGAACCAAAAACACCAGTCATTCCGAAACCAATTTTGATCAATTAACGAGCCGAGAGCAATTTGTAGGAACAAACGTAGCCGTGTCGAGATGTCGATAACGTGTCCTTGTTAGTACGATTGTGGTTTGAAGGCAAATTTTATTGCAATAATAATCTGTAACCTTAAATTTATCAACATTTAAATATATGTCATGGATAATTTTAAGCCGTATATTGACGTGTTCACCACAGTTAATGCCGCGCCAGCCACATGAAACACATACTCAGAAGGCTATTTTATTTAATGATAGGGTTTATATGCGTTTTTGCAAGCCTCAATTTAAAATTATGTAGTGTGCTTATGTTAGTATGAAAGAATGTAATATTACATTTTAAACTCTCCCACTTTGTACACATATTTAAAATTATATCACCGCTGACAACTTGCTGGGACGTCAGTCATCTGGGACCATGACCGATGCAACCCGTGTAGAAACGTCAGAAATACCTAAAGGTAAATAAATATCGCCTAAGACCTGTGTAAAATAATAATTTTAAATATGAAGCAAAGTAATCAAATCTCGCAAGATAAATTAAATTTTCACCCACTTCTAAATCGTATCGATTTAAAACTTAGCAAGAAAGTAAAACATACATGTCCATATAATAAATTTGTACCATAAAGTCTCATCATGGAGCCAGAAAGTTAAACAGGATTAAACTTAGGATTTTACTGTGAATTAAATTGTTGTGAACACTGATTTGGATTTCATAACCACGCAGACAACATACCTACACCAAATCTAACAACCATCGCCTAGCCAACAAGAATAATTTTAAAAATCTGAATTGACATCATTAAACATATTATTAAAAGATAATGCATATCCAACATATCAATATTGTGCTTTTAAAGTTCGTTGTTGTGAGCAGTCAATGCCGTCAATGACTATTGGATTGGAAATAAAAAATGAATCACACATTCGTTCCGCCGTTTTAGAGAATTCAATTAAACAGATACCACTTGGCGGCTCAACCGGCTGAATGCGTACCTATTAGTTACAGTTACCGTGTTTCTAGATAATCGATCTTCTAAAAAATACACAACAATGAAGCTGCCTACCTAAATACGTGAGGCTAGTTATTCAGTTTTCGTGGAAATAGTGAAATAGCGCAAATCGCACGGTCATTTCCTGGTGTTTTTAGCATGGACGAGATTAAAAAACCAGCCAAGTGCGAGTCGGACTCGCGCTTCCGTACCATTATCAATAAAAATATTGATTTTATTTTGTTTTTAGTATTTGTTGTTATAGCGGCAACAGAAATACATACATAATCAGTGAAGATTTAAATTCTCTAGCTATCACGGTGCATGAGATACAGCCTGGTGACAGACAGACGGACGGACGGACGGACGGACGGACAGCGAAGTCTTAGTAATAGGGTCCCGTTTTACTCTTTGAATACGGAACCCTAAAAACGGACGACTTTGGTTAATTGGTTTATACTCGTAGAAGTGCACTAAGCACAAACAGATAACGTTTTGCCAATTATTTTACTCTTTTTGCTAATTACACTATCTGTGTCTGTTGTCTTATATTTCAGAATGACCTGTAAAATTTAGTTTTTTATAGGGCACGTACTTGACTTGACTTATTAATGGACGAGATGGTAAATTTAATTAAGACAACACAAAATTGGAGATACCAGGTGCAATTACTGAAATTAAAATGTCTTGAATCGGTCTCTGAGTCATTTGAACGGTAGACACTTCATATTCGTTATTATTTAGGACATTTTAATCTCCGAAACTACATATCTGATTTGAATATTTCTTTCCTCAATAGAATGGAATTTATAGCTATAAACGAGCATAAAGTTAGGTTTGTTTCGTTCGGCGTTTCATCTTGACGGTAGTCTCTTGTTTTAGAAACGATGGTAAAGTTTGAGTGGTTAAAGTGCTGTTGCGCCATACTTACAGGATTTATTTCATTACTTAATTTATTTTAATTTATTTTTGGAAGAGCGGTGTCTCCTGACACAAGCAAAATGACTTGCTTAATAGGAGGCTCCAACCTTTGCTATCTGTTAATTTACTTTTATAACCTAAATAAACTTTTTTCATTTTCATTTTTTCATTTTTTTCCAAAAATAATAAGTTACATTTTTTTATTACTTATAAGTTCGCCAAACATAGTGTTTATTGGCGAGGATTGCACTCACTTTCTTTACAATATATTTTTGTTTTGTGTACCTACATATCTTATTACCTTATAATTAAGAATAAAAATAAAACTTATACTATATTAATTAGAGGGTATCTATTAGCAGTTTTTTTAACCTCTTTTTGAAGATGTCCTTGCTAGTACATTCATGTTCAGGAAAGATTGTGTTGAGTACATTAATGTTCTTTCTCCGTAGTAATTATTAGCTACGGGTTCCGTACAAGTTCGACGCGTCGTAGCTCTCAATGTGCAACTACAAATCAAACTTAAATAAGGTACCTATAGGACCGAAACATTCAGTCAGATTTGAATTATCTATCACTGAATATTATGGCCATTTGGTTGGCTGGAGCCAATTAAATAAACGGAATGGTTTTTGAAAACTTGTTTAACTGTATCACCATTATTAACATTTGTATTTAGCGTCATTGCTAAATATATCTCTCGCCAAAGGTTAGGCCGGTAGAAAATGCCTCGAGGCATTTCGCTCCGTCATTTATGTTCTTTACTAACCAGTAAAATACATTTAAAATAAGAAATTGGCCTCGTACTGCAAGTCCAATTCTCCAATGACCCCAAAATTGCGATGGCAGACTTAGCAACCACAGAACGATAACGTCGTATCCATAGATTAATTATATAGAAGCTACGTCATTACTCCTCTGAGGGCCCGAATTTACGCCGTTAATGTCAAGCCACAGTGCGCCGAATATTCCTTATTGTGCTGTCATAGTGCGAACTGACAGTGCCGACATAATCCGCTATTCATTAAACATTCGTGCACACAATTACTCGCGGAAGGTTGCCCGGATGGTACTGCCGTCATGTTATATTTTGTCAGTGGGAAAAATTATTTCATTCGCCGTCTTATCTGTTTCACTGATCGAGTATTGTCGGCTATTAATGTCAAGTAATAAAAAATGCGATGTATTGTGTTTCGAAGACAAATATTCGGAGTATTTTACATAAATACGTAAAGTGTCATTCAATAGAACTTGCAAACTATGTAAACAAACAATGTATTGTAATTGACATTTGAAATGTCAATTCCAATACAATGTTTGTTTACATAGTTTGCAAGTTCTATTGAATGACACTTTATTCTAGCTAGAGCGTAGCGTTGAACACGCTCTAAGAGCCAGCGCACACAGAGAGCGGTCTGGAGTTCCGAGTTCAGAGTTCTGCGTTCTTTCGAATGTACTGAGTCCGATACGATAACGCACACAGCACAGCAGGCAGTCAGACCGCGGCGGTCAAAGTGGAACTCCGCGTTCTAGAGTTATTTTGCCGCCGAGACAGAGAACGCCGCGTTCTCCGCGATGTCTGAAGTTGCAAATCCAGAAAAACTGATTGAATTGGTTAGAGAAAGGAGATTATTATATGATTTGCATTAATAATTAAATAAATGCATACCTTAACAAATACAGCCAGCCTTTCTTTTGCTGTAATATACAACAAAAAATCATATAATTCATTGAAGCTATTTATCGACATACAAAAATAAGTTCCTGTCAAAAATTTCATTTTTGGTACAAGCTTTTATTGCCGTCTGTTAGTTTTCTGTATACCATCATCACTATTCATTGAGACGATTCTAATGAGCCCAAACTCAACGGGGTTACGTCCTTACGTCGGTTAAGTACTGAATTCCCATGGCTACCTTCTGTCTCCATCATCAGATCAGCTCGATGGTACCATAATATTTAATTGTCATCCAAACTATACTAGTACCCAAAATTTCAGCTCAATCGAATAACGGCAAGTGACTGAAAAATGGATTGCAAATTTTGACGGACAAGTTACATACTTACATACTTATATTATTATATTTACATACATACGAACAGGTCAATTTAATATAAAGCTTGTAAAATACTACTGAATTCACCTTGGTCTTCTCGTGTTGTGTTAATTGGGTGCACCCAATACTTTCTTTTCTCCACTCTCCTCCACAAAAGCAATGCCTCTTCTTCGGAAGATGAACTTTATAACGACATGTTGCGCGTGCAAAGGCACGGACGAAAATGGAACGCAAGAATTTGAACGCCGCCTGTGTGCGTTGGAACTCTCGAGCGGTCAGAACGCAGAACTCTGAACGCGGAACTCGGAACTCCAGACCGCTCTCTGTGTGCGCGGGCTCTAACGGCTCTAGGAATAGAGATGTCATCAGATATTTATGCGGCCTGTAATCTGTTATTGTAATAATTGTTCTGTTGTTGTGTTATGTTCCATGTACAATAAAGAATTTACAAACATACATACCAGATGTCAATAAATCTCCTTGTGCAAGATAGAAAACCTCTTCGATTACACTACAGGTTCTTGTTTATAATGATAATGTTAATATCTTTAAGCGCCGACTAAGGAACCTATTAATAGAAAAATGTTATTATAGTATTAACGAAATTATGTATAAATAAGCAATCAATAAATTAGTTAGCATGTATTGGAATCAATTTGACATTTAATAGATATATATTTTTTGTAATTGTTAACTTATGCATGTGAAATTTGAATTATTATTAGCTTGTAAATTTTATAATATTATATTTCCGACACGATTGTAAAATTGTTATGGAATAAAGAAATTGAATTGAATTGAATAAGAGACTGATTAGCGACGCTACTACGCAATTTTAAAACGCTACATATAATCTCGGATTGTAGTTAATTGATACGTGAGAGAGTCAACCACTAATGAGATGTCTACCGGCGTGGGATTCATGACTTCAATTTGCAAACGAACGTCCGTAGTATAAAAACACTGATATTTATTAAAATGCAAGCAAAATCCTGCTTCAAAGCGCGCGTTTAAAAATACTCTTGTTAACGTAACGCGCTGCTTAGTGATGTGTCTGGCAATTTTAAAGCGCGTTCTAGTTAATTGATAGGTGCGAGTGAATGAATGAGACGTCGGCCGGCGCAGGCTCCAAGCATTCAATTTGCCTTAAATCAGCGCACGTCCGAAGCGCAATTAAAACGGGCCGAATGCGCTGCGGGATATAATCTACGTCAACACTTCGCCAATATTCATCCAATTTCCAAATACCATCGCCGAGATGTGATGAAATGGTAAAGTGCGCTTTGAATGCAGTTTCCGAAAGTTTAGTTTAGTTTTGATTGAATCTGGCTAGAGCGAAGATATGTGGTCTCAACATTGACTTGGCAAACAGGGACTTTGGTTTATCTCCTGCTCTTGAGTATTAAAACGAACAAAATTATTATTTTTCATTAAATTATTATTAAAAAGATGTACTTGTCCTAAAACGATATAAATCGTCCAATGGTACATATTTACCTATATTTAATGATTAAGGTGTTCACCGTAAACAAAAATTTAAGAAAAATAAAGAAGAGAGTAACCAATGGGTGGAGGCCTAAAAAATTGTAATTATTTTACACATAAAAAGTCAACAATGTTACATATTTCAATAAAATTTGTCTTAAAGTTTCTCAATAAAATAATGTCTTTGTCACAGACATATAGATAAAATAACAGTCTCTCCGACTGACGCATGTCTATGCATGACGGTTTTATAAAGTACCGTAAAATGGGGTGAGTAGGGATTGAGGGGGCAGTTGGGACGCGAACATTTTCAGTTGGTACTTTCATTGTCTGATTCAGGTTGCCCTAAAAGTAATTTTATTAAACTTTTAGACATATTTTCTTATCTTGGGGCAACACGGAGTAGCCTAATTATAACAATAAAAAAAGTGGAGTCTCTAGAAGTGAGAGGTGAAAGATATGTGATCTGGAGTGGAACCAGGGTTGTGGGGAGCGATCATGCGAAAGAGGAGCGATAAATATGAGCGGAGAGTGGGTCGGAACGCGGATCGAGCAAGCTAATCCGAAATTTACAATCCGAAAGTTTTTCCCCATATATTTTCCCAGCTCACCCTATTGACATTACGGGGTACAACTCCACTACGGGGTGAGGTGGGATTTTCCAACTATTTTTGTGTTTATCGTTAAAATTATGAAATTAAACCACAGATAATCATTAATAAACTAAAATTCATTCGGCCGGAACATGCTTTATGTATAAAAATCAACGTGCCACATGTAAAAATACATTTTTAGCGCGGTTTGAATCTCTATTTTGACCCAACTTACCCCATTTTACTTTACGGTACCTATACAGATCTGTTTTTGACAACTTGGCTAAGCTACTGTATATCCATTGAAACTGACGTCGAATTTATTTTATATCTATCCATAAACACCTAACACAATACCCAGAAGCAATACGTTCCAGTATCGGATCGGATAGAATCAACGCCTGGTGTTAATAACGGAGGAGTGATAACTTGGGACAATGGATGGAGTCGGAGACTTAGACAATTGGACGCGTCGCAGCGTCAAATGAGATCTCCCGCGAGCCAATCTCCCAGTTCAATTTGCTCTAAATCAGGGGCACGCGCGCACCCGACGGCTAGGATGCAATGCAATTAAATAACTGCAAGTATATTGTACTCGTACCTATACCTTCAATACAGATGTCTAATTAATATTACCGACGCTGAAGGCGGAGGGCTTCAATGACACGAGTTTGTAAGATTCTTAGCGTACGTGTGTCGCACACAATGTTTTTCATCACATTTGCAAGGAAACAAATAAATTTGAAACAAAAAGAATACAAATCGCAATAAAAAATGCAACATGTCAATTGTCAATTTTATTGATTTTGACGTAAGGCGCGTAAGGCAAAGACCTTTCACACGTCTGCACAGGCACGATTTAATATCACTGTTAAAAAAAATTACAGAGACACAAAATTACCACATTTACATTTTTAGATCTTTAAACAATTAAGTTAAACATAATTATTTCATTAGTGTTTATACGTTTAGATTTATTTATAAAAACACAAATGTAGGTTTTAACATTGTATTTGAGTTAAAAACCTCCTTGTATATTGTAGCTCTGTATGCCTGCGCATTATGAAGCCCTTTACGAGCAAGTGTGATGAAGAAAGTATAAGATGGTAAGCAAACGCATAAGATAAGAAATTGTATGAAAATTGGTTATTAACTAACTAAATTAAAAATGTCATGAAACTGATTGAAGTAAGAAAGCTTTGTCAAGATTGTAGCAAGTGGCAGTCCGTGATCTCTGCGTACACCTCTGGGAAACAAAGGTGAATATTTTTTTTCCCCTCACTGCCTCGGAAAGCCGTCTTTTATCCTTTATAACGAGTGAGCAACATCGCATTTTATCCACTAGTGGGCAAAGTAATTTGACTTGGAGCGTATCTTATGTATCTCATGAACCGTGATAGTTAGACAGTTGAAAATTTTACAGATGATGTATTTCTGTTGCCGCTATAACAACAAATACTAAAAAACAGACTAAAATAAACATTTAAGGGGGCTCCCATACAAAAAACTTTTCAGAATTGCTTGTTGCCTTCATCAGGCGCTGGGTCTCAAAATGTATGGGAAAACTAAAATCCGACTCGAACTCGACCAAATTTCAAAAAAAAGGTTATTTGTTATATTTTTTTTTATACAAGGGTGCAAATTTATTATTTACCTATAAATTAAATAAAGTTGTTTTGCATGTTGCACTTTCCTCGCTACAGTGAGGTGAAAAGTTTTGTTTTACACGCGGGTGCAAATGTATTTTACTTCTCGTGTGTTGAAAGACTCGCTACGCTCAGGATTATATTTTAGAGAGAATGATTACAGCTAATGCGTCTATGTTTTTAATACTAACAAGAGGTACTTATAAAAATGACAATCCTATGTAAAGCAAATATATATACCGAAACCTTTTTAATCTACAATTAGATAACAAGTTTCAGTTAAGTTTCACATTTAAGTACAACCAAATAATCATATATTCATATCTTTTTAAGTTTCATTGTAATCGAATTATATTCGATGTCACTCGAAACTCAGAATCAAAATCAACTTCCAATATCGTATGACAAATTCTCACATTAAATAATAACGACCCAATTATAATATACAATGATTTAGATTTTATTATTTCGAGATAAAAATTACAATATAGGTTTGCATACAATGTCAAAATTATAAGAATCCTTCAATGCATTACACGATAGCCTTATTTCTAAGTAGCTGTGCCCGTGAGTCCTACCGCGTTGGATTCGATCTATGGCAAAACTTATCCCTCCTCCCAGGGTGTCGATTTTACAAAATATAGTATGCCTATGTCCATCCTATATAGAAGTTGTAACACATCACACTTACCTTGGCCTTACAATAGATAATACATCTAACTGGAATAATCACATAGAAATAGTATGTAAAAAACTAAGAGCCATCCTATGTAACATTAACATACTTAAACATAAAATGCCGTACACTACTCTGCGACTACTGTACATGGCCATGGCAGACTCAATCATAAGCTATGGAATCTCTAGCTATGGTAGAACATACAAAACATATTTACAGCGTATATATAACCTACAAATTAGACTACTGAAAACAATAGTCCCGCTAAAAATTTAATATAAATATAGAGATAATTATCATAAACTAATTAAATACTGCAGAGTCATGAATGTATTCGATAAAGTTAAAATGGCAATTGTAATGCAATATAAACATAAATTGGGAGATCTTGTTAAGTACACAAGGAAAGGCAACCTACGAACCCTGACCAGTAAGAATGTATACATAATTAACAAATATAACAACACATATGGGCAAAGAGTGTGGTCTAACTACCTACCCTTTGTATTAAACAGCTTTCCCAAAACTATTGTAGAAAATATAGAAAGTAAACCTACAAAAACTAAAAATATAATTAAGAAAATGTTCATTATGGCCCCCAGTAGTAACATAGATAAATATAACTAGTTATTAAGAAAAAAAAGTTTAGTAAATAATCTTAAATATTAAAGATTGTACTAAATGTAACTGATATATGTAATTTAATCACAGATCTGAAAATAAACAGTTCAAATTTAATTTTTTTTTAATTTTTTTTATCCCTAGTGCTAAGGTTTCTAGATGACAAATGTCATCAAAACTGTTTGTAACAGACAGACCGAGTTACTTTGTGCATTTATAATATTAGAATGGATATAGAGTAGACCAGCTATCTAGTCCATGGCTGAATGAACCGCGCAAACTTCACAAACCGTTAATTCATGAGCTGATTCACGAGAAACGCTTCTTCGATGTACTTAGCACCACCATTAAGATAAATTCAAAAGGCGTTGGATGTGCTAGTCGGTGGTGTTGTGGAATAACAATCGGAAAGCGAAGGAGGTACGAATAAACGGACAGCATAATGCTTTCCGCAGACAATAAGCCATAAAACCGTTACTGTACGTAGAATACGTACGCGAGAAGGTAGGTATCTATTTATTAGGAATTAAGTTTCGTAAAGCACTTGTTGTTACATTAGTGACCAGCCGCCCACACTTCCTTGGCCAAATGGAAACTTTCCTTCATAATGATTTTCCATTGTTCGGCTAACTAGTTGTGTCCAATTACGAAAACTACCAGTTTTTAGAACGGAGTGACTTTATAATGTTCCGAAAAAAAATATTATTACTTTGATTGTTGTTTCTTAATCTAACCTTATAGGGCAGTATCAAAACAAATAAATTATATATTGAATATGTCTCATGCAATTCCCACGTTTGCTCATTTTATATAATATATATGTAAGTAATAATGGCAAAAATTATTATGTCCAAACCAGTTCGCATAACCGAGCATAACCACCATGATCTGCGTTATTACCAATACTCGCAATGAATACTTGGACACACAGTAAATTATAGCGCTTAGAAAAATAATAAGTGAAGAAAGAGACGTTTCAAAATTCCCTACAGACCACAAAACGTCGTTTGTATAAATGCATCTGGAGGGGAAGAAGTTGTGGTGGGGTAGTATTTAATTATCCCGAAGCGGAAACGCAAGGCGGGATCGGGTCGACCCCACCCGCAAACAAAATGGCTGCCGCCGTTAAAATTACATGCTTTTATCATTCCGCGGCAGTCTACTTACTTCAGAATTGAATTTGTCAGACACGGTGCACAGGTTTATACATTATACATTTGAAACAAAAATAATATTTATCGCAATTAAAAATGCAAAATGTCAACTGTCCATTTTATTGAATTTGACGAAAGGCAAAGACCCTTCGGCATATAGCCACTATTTAAAATCACTGTTCAAAATATTTTACAGATACAGTAAATTTCCACATTTAAATTTTTAGATCTTTAAACAATGAAGGTATTAGTGTTTTTACATTTATATTTATTTACAAATACATAAATGTAGGTTTTCAAACATTGTATTTGAGTTAAAACCTCCTTGCTTTATAACTGACGCAAGTGACAGATAAAAAATAAGTGAAAAACCACTACACCCGTGGGCGTAATAAAGCCTATTGTAGCTCTGTATGCCTGCGCATTATGAAGCACTTTACGAGCAAGTGTGATGAAAAAAGTATAAGATGGTGAGCAACCGCATAAGAAAAGAAATGTTATGAAAATTTGTTATTAACAAAATTAAAAATGTCATGAAACTGATTGAAGTAAGAAAGCAAGATCGTAGCAAGTGGCAATCCGTAATCTCTGCGTACACCTCTAGGAAACAGGCGTGATTAATTATTTGTGACAGTATCAGACGATATACCTAAAATAACCCTTTATGTAAGCGCGCAACATTGTCGGATTGAATGGATTCAAAACATGTTGCAACCGTGGCATCTTTTGTAACACATAATGTTAATGCATTCAGTTAGCCGAAGAAAGGTCTTTGAACACATAGGTACTTAGGTATTACTTTTGCAGTGTGGAAAAGGAAAACATATTGTAAATCGAGCAATTGTATCGTGTACCTACATGGCGCAAAATAGGATCCGGTATATATGTATGTATGTTCAAAGAAAATAATTAATCTTCTTTATTTAACGTATGGTAATGTTGGCACTCTTTGTGGCGTGCGTGTGGTGGGCGTCTTTCGGTTGAATGACGATGATGATGATGAATATGGTGATAACAATTGTGACGAGTAATTAAAATACAAATAACAAGAATAAAGTGCGATAAACAGTATCTAATTCAACAAGTGGGCTAAGCAACGCAGTTATTTCAATGTAGAACTATTTAGACTATTCAAAAACACTTATTACCTATTTAATAAATACGGAACTGTCTAAAATGAATATGATTTTTTTTGCGATGAATAGGTACAGACACCAGCATTAATATCTGCTATAACAACGCGTGCATAAATATCTGATACGACTTTATTTCTAGGGCCGTTAGGACGTGTCAGATATTTTTGCTGCCTTTGTTATAGCAGATACTAATGCTGGTAACTGTACGAATAAATAGGAATACTGCAAAGTTTTTTTTAACCTAGGTAATTTACAAAGGAACGTCTGGTCTCTGGTGTTCTAGTTATCTCACGTAGACCCAGCATATTAACGTAGCTTGACTTTAATATTCTAAAAGCCAACCAAATGAAACTTTGCAAATGTAATAGGATGAGACATACCGTCGCGTGTAATTGGCTTTTGCTCTGCAAAACAAAAAAAATACAAAACCTCTTTACGAGCATTAACCTACCCAATTTTACCCGCAAAATTTGCGACAGATTTTTTAAGATTCGTGCAATAAGTCGTATGTAAATGATTATAAAATGGCACAAAATGGACGTGTACGGTGTCAATAAAAGCAGCATTCTTCAGTAGCGTTAAGTTCCTTATTAATCATAGTAGATCATCATAACACTGGCAGGAATTCATTGGAATTCCAGGTTTTTCAATCCAACGCGCACACCAAGCAAATTGAACAACCGGCTTAATTGAATTAATTGCTAATTACCTAAGGGTTTTTCATTTATCATGAAAGTAAGAAACATAAACCAATTACCTATGTAATTTAATCTATATCGATTAAATAAAACGTGATACGTGAATTAGCTCTGACCATTGCACTTAAAAATAGGTTTTTTTTTTTTTTTTTTTTTTCAAAAAAAAACTACAATGGCAAGTACATCCCTTTCTGCTTCTTGTTTCTGCTGCTTTTTGTTTGGTTAGAATGATCAATGGAAATGAATAATTCACAAGAATGGGTATAAGTTATTTCCGGTCAAAACAGATAATACGAAAATATTACTTTCAACGCATTTGCGCGAATCAACCGAAACCATATTCAATAAAAAATCTGAGGTCTTTTATATTTAACTCCGCGGGTTAAAAAACGTAATACTATCCCTGAAAGATTAACGCTGGTGTTTGGTTGACAGCAGAAAGGTTTTCTTATGTTGCTGTATGTAAAACGCTCACGTTAGATACCTCACCTACACACTGGGATCAAAACACCAGCGTGCTGCTTGGCTGTAACATTTATGTTTAAGGGCGAATATTCCACAGAAATGTGCGAAGCTATTTTCATATATTTGACACCTAGCTGTCAAGAATGTGAACAAAACATCTCCGCACATCTCTGTATATTCACTCTAAGACTGTATAAATAAGTATGAATTTTTGGTTTATTACCCCTGCGCGCAGTTATTCAGACTCGCTGGCCGCAACCTGACGTGCTCTTATTAAAACTTCAGCTCCGATCTCTCGCTGCCCGTTCACGCGGAGTTGAGGCTCGCTGCATTATAATGGAGGACCAGTATTGAAATCCAACTGTTATAGTATTTATGACTGCTACATGTGGAAATCTTTTATTGAGCACTTTCTGGACCTAGAGGCGATGCATTGACCTATTTTTCTGTGGCGGCTTCGAAATTTTGACGCTGAACAAACCTACATTAACATATTCATCTTTTGAATTATGATTTTTACTGTTTATTAATTGAGAAAATCTAAAAAGCAAAAGAACTTAACTAACTTTTGTAATTTTTCCTGACCTAAAAACTTAAGTCGGACTATTCAAAAAAAGCTACTTCGCTCCAGCAAGTTTCACATGATGTGTTCGTATACCATATGTTTCAATTGCGTACTATTTTAAAATATGGCTTATTTTGGTAACCAAAACCGAAATTGAAGAATAAATTCTAAAATACGTCACTCCCCGTAGTCTTAAATTTAAATGATTTTGAGCCGTGCTCAGAATTATTCTACCAACCTTTTACCTCAATGGGCTTGTGACCTTAAATCTGTTTACGATGCCATTCGAACCAGTTTTTGTAGATGAACAAATGTTTGTATGGAAGCAACTACATTTAAAGGACATTAATACCCAAAAATCGAGTTAAAGACGGACCTCGCTGACAGCAGCCGAAACGCTTCATACTGATTGGCTTTAAAGTATGACGTCACACCGTGCAATTTGTACTAACCGTTGTATGGAAAATGAAGTAAATAGCTGTTTCGGTAGCGAAATACTGCGTTTAGGTCCATAGTTGTCATACAAATTTGTTTCTATAAAAGCGTAAGGATTCTATTGGTAGCTTTAAATTTACTCTTGGACAATAAATAAAAAAACTTTTTTTTCTAAACTTTCAAGGTTCATATCTTTTTATGATTTGAACTATATTATGTAATTTATACTTCATTACAATCATTTGATGGTTTACTATCCATTTAGCAACACGACGTTATCCATTTTAACACCACGCAACAAGCCTATTGTAAATTGTCATTACTGGCGACATGTTTCGAGTTCATCGGGAGTCCTTCGTTCAAGGAAAAGGAAGTGACCAGTCTTTTATAAAATCAATTAGAATCCTCCAATAAATCAGTACCAAAAAATTTTCGCCACTTAAATACTGCTCTAGCTTTGTATTTTACTTGTAAAAAGATGACTAACTAATCTTAAGTAAGTTGGCGTGAATAATTGCCACCGCCGCAAATGCGCTTGCTGCAGTGCTATTCAAAACTCATCTCGACTCGCCTCTCCTCCTCCTAGTATACTTACAAATTAAGATTCGTAACGAAGACTCGTGATTTAAGATCAGACTCACAATGGCTCTGTGAGATAAATATATTAGTACCTATGTAGTTTAAATATTAACATTGTATGACGTTTCCGTGAGTACCCAACGGTGCTGGCTGAGAATTAGCGCTGTAGGTGCCGCAGAGACACACTTGCACTTGTTTCATTTTATATGTTTTTCTTGTTTAATATGTGTGTTTGTGAATAAATGTATATTTCTTTCTGTCTATGCGATAGCGTTGCGTTACATACGTTTTTAACATCAAAGTTTAACATATTTTTATTACGGAAAATTTTAGTTCTTAAAATAAAAACCTGTTACTTTAATTGACGTTAAAAATAATTGCAAGCCGAAAATGCAATTGGTTATTTATTGTAATTCTGTCTTTACTTTTATCCTTCCGCTATCGCAAATCTCGTGGATATTCAACCTAAGAGTCTGCTCACCCACCAGAGTTATGCGAGGTTGCGAGAAAAGACTCCACCAATATCATTCCTGGGCGCGCTCACGCATCGCTTCCTAACTGGTGCACCTCTCGCAGTTCTGGGGATCACCCAAAGGCGCGAAATACAGTCAAACGGCGTAAGGCACAGGCGCAGCGCAGGCACGATGCCGCTTCAAAACGTTTGTATGCAAAATGTACTAAGGAGACGTATTTTTAATTACACTCAAGCGGCGCGGTGGCACAGGCACAGCGTTCAATTCACCAATGGACCTTATTTCATTGTATTAAAGGTCTTTAATAGGTTGAAACGGCACGGCATCATGCCTGCGCTGCGCCTGAGCCGCTTCGCCTTACACCGTCTCTGTATAATGCACGCCTAACACTGGTTCGCTGAAGACGAGCTTGGTCGCGTTGTGAACCAGCCACTCCGCCGTTTAAGCGGCCCGCAAATAAAACAAAATCCCACTCTAATTATACGACGCGCGTCTTACACGCCGTTCATTTATTTGTTATTGCTATGAGAGTAGTAGTAATTCAGACTCGTTAGTTTAAAGCAGGTGTGCTGATTGGATTGACGGGCAATTTTCAACACGCGGAGGGCAGCTGCTTTAGCCGAAATAACACCATTATTGTTCCAATTATGTTGAAAATACTGTCAATGCTAGTTAAACGCCAATGTTTAATGATCCGATAAGGTTTGTAAGCTTTCGTTTAATGGGAAATTTTGCTTAAAAAACACCGGGTTTGGTTTATTTCCACACCAGCTTATTATTAGTTCGTCGCCAATTATGGTTGTCGTTGATTATCCGCCCTTGGCCAAGGCAACATAATTCAACATACATTTGAGTAATTTTTTTTGTTACTTACAGTTCGGGTTTGGTATCTTCTCTATTCGTCACTATTTGTATATGATTTTGGTAAAAGAACCTATAAAATCTTTATTTTAACTAGATATAAACGGACTATCACTTGCATGAGCCACAACATTGGTAAGATGTCAGTCTACAAAACTTGTGCATGCTAGATGAAATATGTAATAAACACGCGTTGAAGTCTTTTGTATGGGTGTAAAAGGAAAACACACCATATCAATTTGAGAATGCAATGACAACTGCGGCACAACTTTTGATTTGCGATAAAAATAAATAAAAAATAAAAAAAACGTAATTAAAATCATATCAGCAATACTTCGACATATAATCATAATTCGATTTGAAGGCAATTCCAAAAATTGCATAATAACTTCACAAAAATGATAGTGTTAAAGAGCATGAAATTGCCAAAAACAACAGAAGAAACAAAAGGGTTATATTTGAACCACACTTAACTTGCTAATATATCAAAGTATAATTATCCGCAGCAATTTTATACAGAACATACAGTTAATTTTACAAATGTATGCATAAACATGAATAAGGTTGGTTAAAAAAAATGTGTGAAAAAAATCCTTAGGCCCAAATTGATTAAGTACGATTGTCTTAATGTTTAAAAGAGTTATGGCACGCGGACCGGTCTCATTTTACAACTGACCTAAAAGAGCATTTCGTATCAATCTTAATTAATTCACGTGCAAGAAGACGACGAGCAAATAAATAGGGGTATTAAAGGGTGTATAAGATATTTAATTATGGTAGATTTTGATCTGAGTGGTAGCCTGTTGCGTGACACGGTTTAAAGACCTTTTATAAAGCATTTTTCACTTTAGCGTACATGCTCGCACGAAAGTTACTGGGCGCGATTAACTCTTTTTATTAACTTAAAGAAACAGTGCGTTTTTAGTTAAGTGAGATAAAAAAAATGCAGAGAATTCATCAACTTTATCTTGATAATCTGCCCTTTTATCGTACAAAAATGTGTAGAATATTCTACAAAATTATGAATTTCCATCTACAATTCAATTTCTTTGACACACCGGCCACTGCAAAATACCTTAACCGTCAAGGTAAATAAAAAAACTCGTAAAAATGTGTTAACAATTTGCAACTAAATTCTAAGTTTGGTTAGTTTATATCCTTTGAAATAAAGTCAATAGAGTAACCCATATGAGCTTAATATTGAGTAGTGCAGTCTTTACTTTGTGTAAACTAAAACCTATGGTATCAGACGATGCCATGAAGCAGGTTTATTTTGCTCATTTTCATTCGCTGATGTCCTACGGTACGCTCATTTTTGGAAACTCAACGAATGCCAACAGAGTGCTGCTTATGCAGAAACGTGCCATACGTGCGATGATTGGGGCAAAATCGAGGACTTCGTGTAGAGGCCACTTCCCAACGCACGGTATTATGACGCACTGAAAGAAAGAAAGAAACATTTATTCGAGACAAACAACACACAGCGTTTGTCACGAAACGGTTCTATCTCAGCATAATGCTGGCATTGCTGCCAGCGCTGGTCTTCCGATAGAACCGTCGAGTGAGTTCACGGTGGATAACAAACAAAAAAAAACAAAATAATGATAAAAACTTAATTAAACACGAGAAGGGTCAATTAACGAAATTAAAAATAGAACATAAAATATAATAATATTGTCCAGTGATTTAATAACGCAGCCATTTCACTCCTGCGTGATCTGTAACAGCACACTAGCGCTATTGGCACTGACAGTGACAGGAGTGCTGGCAGGTGGCAGACAGGCGTCATTCTTTTCAATTAAACATGTAATCAACAATAATATTGAATAATCTACAATATGCTAAGTATTTTTAATTCGTTTTACTTATAACTGAAAAAACACGTACCATGCAAGGTTGAAAACCGATTACAATTTAAAAAGTGATCATTACTACACACAACTATGACCAATAAACAATAACGAAGTGAACACATTACAACAAATACATAATAACAAAAGGGTACTGAACAAAACGAAAAACAATATTAAAGCAATGCCGAAGGGAAGTAACACAGTGGTAAGCAAAAACAAATATAACAATAGCTTTTTATTTTTATTTAAATACAACTTGTGTCTAGCTGGCAAGTTTCCTGGCTTTTCTGATGCTCAAGCAGATACTTTTTAAGTTTGATTCTAAAATTAACTCAAAATAATAATAATGTTTGTATTAAGGAATAATCTTTCTTCTTTCGATACCGTAAATGTGATTGGCAAAACACTCCGCCGCACTGGGCGTTTGAGAACAGTTCCCCGTCGCATGGTACTTGCAGAAAAGAACCCGCGTGTCATTGGGCCTACCTACTACGAGCGACTACCCGCTGATCTTAGACTGGAACCATCTGACGAAGCATTTAGACGCCGCCTGAAATACCTTTTATTGGAAAATCCATTATACTCAGTTAAAGAGTATATGGATCTTGATTTGACATGTTAAATTATTATTTTTACCTATTTACATTTGTTTTAATATGATTTGACATTAAATATCACCTATGTTATATATTAAACAATACATTATATTGTAAATTGAATGAAGATCTAGTGGTTGAGTCGTTATTGAGTAAATTTGTTGACATTGTATTAATTTAATATTATATGTTTATTTTTTCTTTGTTTTTGACGATCGTGATAAATATTCTTATTTTTTTGACTTGCAAGCAAATTTGTAATGTAACTTTTTATCATGAAATAAATAATCTAATCTTTCAAATTTTGAGTAACTACATCTATCTTTTATTTTTCTTCCTAATTCGCTGTTTTCGCGAAATTAAATGCAGTGATTAAAAAGTACCGTCAAATGGGAAGATTATTATTATATTATCTATACATATAAAACTCTTGCATGCGAACATACATAAAAAAAACATACAGTGGAACATATATAACCTCCTCCTTTTTTGAAGTCGGTTAAAAAGAAACCTGCTATCCTGCTTTCATGTTTCTAGCCACAATGTATCATTAAAAATCACATATTACTTATGTGAACTTTCAACCCCCATCTTAACCCCTTCAAGGGATGAATTAGAAAAAAATGCCCTCATCAATGTTTTTGACTGGACTTATGACCGAAGTTTTAAACGTCTAACTTAAGATTATTATTATATTATAATATATAGAATTATATATCTAGCTTGCATCTTAGGCCAGGTTAGAGGCTACACCTATAGGACAAAGACTAGTTCCTGGTGGAAACCGATGTCTCAAGTAACCCGGCGTGTCCCATGATTAGCACAACCTCCCCTAATTCCTAATTTGCACATTTCAATGAAAGATTCAAATGGTTGTGCCACAAATGCTTTGCCCCGCCTAGAGACAGCAGAAGAGCCATAAAAATGTAATGCAAATGAACAACATAAATACAAAATACCGTACATGTCAATCATTGAGTCGTAAACATTTATACCATTTCCTAAGCTACAGATACAATCAGTAATGTAATTAGGAACAATTATGCATACTTACTTCTTTTACGAGGCAAAATAAATATTTAGGTCCTGGCATCGGCAGTTACAAAACAGTTCACTAGTTTCCGTTGATTTAATGAAAACTGTAAAGTTGAGTACCTCTAATTACTAGTACCTATAGTAGACTAACAGGAATTTTCACATGATTTATGTAGAAGTTTTACAGTGATTGAGTTATTTCACAGTTTTATTACTCAGAATATAAGGGTGTGTGTTCAAATTATAACCTGAGGCTCTAGTATAAGTTTTATCCATACAATACGTTTTCGAACGCGTTCGCGTTTAGTTTCAATGTGTATGGAAATGCGTCCTTCACACACCGGTCGCGGGCGCGGGTCGGGCGCGGGCCCGCGCACGTTGTAAAACATTGAATCTACACTTTAAACACACATCGAACGCGGGCTCGCGGGCCCGCGGCGGGCCCGCGTTCGATGTGTGTTTGAAGTGTAGTTTCAATGTTTTACAACTTGCGCGGGTCCGCGCCCGAGCCGCGCCCAACCCGCGCCCGCGCCCGGTGTGTGGAGGCCTTAATAGTTACTAACAGAGGCGCTGTTCGCGTTGCCATATAAATTGAGACTAAACGCAAACGCGTTCGAAAACGTATTGCATCGATAAAACTTATACTAGAGCCTCAGTAGCATTCAGATTGACGTATTTATATATGTGTTGCAGTGTTGTTATTCTACAGTAACGTCATATATACGAATTAAATAACGTTATTTACATGTATCAACAGTAATACTTGAAATAGAAATTAAGTACACGATTAATTAATCCCGCATTAATTAATTATTGGTTGTAGGGTGGATTGCAAAAAAATGTACATAATTATGGGCCTTAATCTAATCTATGCTTTAACTTTTTTCCATTGCGTAACGAAAGTTACGCATATAAAATGTATGGGTAATTGCTGTTATACAATGGAAAAAAGTTAAAGCATAGATTAGATTAAGGCTCTTAACTATGTACAATTTTTTTGCAATTCACTCTGTACCCTAACGCGGTTTATAGAAGAGCGGTGTCTCCTGACACAAGTATCTTTATTACTTAAAAAAAAGGAGACTTCCAACCTTGCTTTTGTCAACCTTTTAGATTACCAATAAATCATTTCTCATTTTAATTTTTTTCATACTCATTGAATAACGTTACATAAACAAATATAAAAACCGGCCAAGTGCGAGTCGGACTCGCGCACGAAGGGTTCCGTACCATTATCTATAAAAACGGCAAAAAAATCACGTTTGTTGTATAGGAGCCTCCTGTAGCCTAGTTGGTAGTGACCCTGCCTACGAAGCAGCCGCAGGTCCCGGGTTCGATTCCTGGTTAGGGCACTTATTTGTGTGATGAGCACAAATATTTGTTCCTGAGTCATGGATGTTTTCTATGTATTTAAGTATTGATTTATCTATATTAGTATGTTTATCGTATAAGCTTTGCTTAGTTTGGGACTAAGCCAATTTGTGTAAGATTGTAAAAGAAAATATATATATATATCTATTAATTCAGTTTTTTAGTATATGTTGTTATAGCGGCAACAGAAATACATCATCTGTGAAAATTTCAACTGTCTTACTATCACGGTTATTGAGATACAGCCTGGTGACAGACGGACAGACGGACAGACAGACAAACAGACAGACAGACAGACAGACAGACAGACAGACAGACAGACAGACAGACATGCAGACAAACAGACAGACAGACGGACAGCGGAGTCTTAGTAATAGGGTCCCGTTTTACTCTTTAAGTACGGAACCCTAAAAATAATACTTTTTTTCAGGGACTTGAATGTTTATTTCAATCGAACACAAAATAATTTTTTTATGTGTGCGTCCCAACTGCATTTTCAATGAAAGCGAAATCACGTGTTAGAGAAATAGATTAAAAAATTATTTAGTTTGCCAAACGAAATTAGTACCTACAACGATTATTAAATCGACATTTAACATAATCGCCTAGTGCCTGCTACACTCGCGAGCAAAAAAATCGACTCAACATTTTTTTGAATTTCAATGTGCAATATCTCTAAAACTAATATAGGTATTCGTAGCATAGTAGCATTTTCTGAAAGCTGGAAATGTAAGCTTTCAGAAAATATCAAATGCAAGTCATATTTTTTTCAGGTTCTGAAAAAAAACGTGATTTTTCACAAAGTGGGGGAAAACTGGTTAATTTCATAACCACAACATTGAAAGAAAACAAATTTTATGGAGGAAAAACCGTTTATTTTTCATTTTAATACCGCGTATTGCCACCATAGGCGTTTCTTACACACTCGATACGGTTCCTCATGGATCTTATCAGCTTTCTGATGGTGTCCTGCGGGCAAACGTCCCATTCCTCGACCAAAGCAGCTTGAAGGGCCAAAATCGTCTCCGGGGCTGGATCCCGCGCTCGAACCTTCCTCTTCAGGTAATCCCACATGTGCTCGATGGGATTCAAGTCCGGACTCAGCGGTGGCCAGGTAAGGGTGGGAATGCCGACCGCCGCCAGGTACGCTTTGGTCACTCCAGCGGTGTGACAAGGGGCGTTATCTTGCATCAAATGAAACCCCTCGTCAAAAAAACCTGCGTATGGGACAACATGGTCCTGCAGGATGTCAGTGATGTACCTATCCGCGGTCAATCCACCTCCTCAGCCGCCACCAGGGATGAAAACCAGCTCAGTCCTCGCCTCCATTGAAATGCCCGCCCACATCATGACGGAGCCGCCGCCGTAGGCGACTGTTTCTGAGAAGCAGCATTGTGCAAACCGCTCTTCAGGTCTTCGGTACACCCGTCCTCTTCTGTCGCTGCCATGGAGACAAACTCTGCAGTCATCAGTGAAGAGTACCCGGCTCCATTGCTCGTAGCTCCAATTTTCGTAGCGTGCTACGAAATCCTTGCGTAGGTCCCGATGTCTCTGCGTCAATTTGGGCCCCGTAGCTGGCCTTCTTGGGGTGAGGTTTGCTTGCTTAAGTCTTCGGCGAACTGTCCAAGAGCTCACGGGCACCTCACGGGTCCGCATCAGCTGCTGCTGGACGTCAACGCCGGTCAGGTGGCGATTCCGAAGACTGGTCGTCACGATGAAATGGTCCTCTCTCTCGGATGTGCATCTTCGACGGCCGGATCCCGGTCTCCGAGTAAGGGTTCCGGTCTCAGCAAATCGACGATAAACCCTGGAGACAGCAGACTGACTTAAATTCAGCTGTTCGGCAACTGAACGCTGAGAAAGTCCTTGATTCAGCAAGGCGACGACTTGGGCGGCTTCATTTTCGGTGGTGTCCATTTTTTCCAGGTGGTTTCAGTGGTCCAATTGCGAGAGATGTACACAGGTCAACTTGTGATAAGCGACTGATAAGAAAAACAGGTTAACACCTGTTTTTATGCATCCTGAAGGCGCTCAACTCGTGGGTAGTTCAAGGCGGTTAAATTTCAATTCCCGTTCAAACGAGCATATCCTGAAAGTTATGCGTCTGATTTTCATGATTGTTGCGTTTTTCAAAGCTGAATAAATTTATAACAACGTGGTTTACTCATTTTTCCTGTAACATTTCCCAGTTGCGAAAAATTTGCCCTAAACCAAAAAATGTGGCGTGAGTCGATTTTTTTGCTCGCGAGTGTATATGGCCACAACTCAAAATTAAAACACATTTAAGATGTGGCTCTATTGCACAGTGCAATACGGACATCAAATGTGATTTTAATTTTGAGTTGTGGCCGTATAGCAGGCAATAGGCGATTATGTTGATCATTTGATACGAGATAGTACTAGTACGGTCAGCTATCCATATCTATCCAATTTTGCTACTTTATTCCACCGACATACGTTCGTAAATGTATACATATTTATGATGCTGACTGCACCTCTGTCCAGCAATTCTACACTAAACTAAACAACCCGAACTAACTCCCCGAAAATGAAGATATTTAAGGTGTCAATCCAATTACATACAGGATGTTCGGAATAACGATGTAGGAACTAATAAATAAACTTTGTATAAACTCGATACAAAAAACTATCACAGAGTTCAAACTCTTCCTAATAATCTAGTGTAGGTGGGCCAATCTCCGAGCTTTTGAACCGCTCGGTTCTAAAGTCATTGTCGGCTCAAGATTATTTCAGCAGAGGTAAAACATACCGCGGAAACTTGAATCAAAAAAGACTCAGCACCGGTATTGGCTTACGTCTTTATCAAAAGTGGACTCTGATATTCGTCTCTTTTAATAGTATTTCCTGGAGACGACAATGACGAAAAAAAAAACGCCTTAAAAACGCTGAATATTCGCCCAGATATATAAACTCGTTATGGTCCTACAATGTTATTCCGAACACCGTGTAGGTATATTATATTACTCAACCGCAATGAATTTGGGATTGGAATGGCTATCAGTTCATATACATTTCGAATTTCGACGTATTTATATGGTAAAACTGTCTCTATGCATCTGCGGCGCTATGGTGGAGAGTAGCGGTCATCATGCACTGAGTTGTTGTCGGTGCGCAGGAAGGTTCCCACGTCACCATGCCCTAAATGACATTGTTCGGAGAGCCCTTGTGTCGGCGAATGTGCCGTGTGTGCTGGAGCCTCCAGGTCTTAACCGATCTGATGGTAAAAGGCCGGACGGTTTGACTTTGGTGCCCTGGCAAAAAGGCAAGTGTCTGCTCTGGGACGCCACATGTGTTAGTACTTTTGCTGCTTCGCACATAAGTCGCACCATGCGGGCGCCTGGAGCCGCTGCTGAGCTGGCGGCAGTGCGGAAGAGGGACAAGTACGCGTGTCTTTCCAATTATTTATTTGTTCCGCTTGCGGTGGAGACGACTGGGTGTTGGTGCGCTGAGGCCAAAATCTTTTTTAGGGAAGTAGGGCGTCGCTTACATGAAAGAGGACTTGATCCCCGCTCTGGGTCATTTCTGGTGCAAAGGTTAGCCATAGCTGTTCAGCGCGGCAATGCGGCCAGTGTGATGGGAACCTTTGCACCTGGAGTGGCTCGGGGAGGGTTGTTTGATGTTTAGTTTTAGGATTAGGAATAGGTTTAGGTTACTTAGTAATACGTTTAAGTTTGTTATTGTACTCTGTCTTATTTAATAAATACACCACTATAATTAAACTTAACTTAAACTAAAATACATCAAAACTGTCACCTCCAATCCCTTTCTAATCGGAGTCTGATAGTAAAGCCCCTGCTAGACGGTCGCCAACACGCCACTCCGACCGAGCGACCTTGGTCGGAACCGACCGCTGTAGTATGAATTTTGCTCCAAACAACTGTCTACACGGTCGGTACGGACCAAGGTCGCCCGGTCGGAGGGGCGTGTTGGCGACCGTCTAGCAGGGGCTTAAGTACGTAGGGCACAAATGTAATTGTTTGTAGGGCGACAATCGGTTGTTATTGTTAGCTTGACATCAAAAATTCCATACGATCAAGTCAACCCAGTTCTCATTCAGCAAAACATGTAATATTTGGTCTAAGTGCGTACTCTATTGTCTTAATAAACATGCTGTAGCAAAGTTGTTATTGCAGTATAAGTGTGTTGGTTCACTGTTTCCAAGCAACTAGCTCGATGTGCCCCTAATTTAATGCAGTGCTACCGCCCGTGAATTGTCGTTGAGTAACATGTATGTATATCTACGATAGAGCAGACGTTGTTGTTTCAATGCAGGATGCATAGAATTAATTAGATAAAGACTGTACACGATAAAATCTGGGCATACCTGATCTAGTATATTTTTCTATCAATTGCTTTTTTTATATAATCCTTAGATATAATACTTTACTCGTAAAATAAAAATACAACCATATCAAAATGTTTGAGCATGTATGAGTTTTTGCGAGAATTGTCGAGTACCGGTAATTTATTTCTCGTCTCGAATGGACCGAAATTTCTCGAGTTTTCTCGAGTTTTCTCGAATTCGAGAAGGCTCGAGCACAAGAATAAGAATAAGAATAATTTATTGAAAAAAACCTTATTGCTAATGTTACATTGTGTTTGATCATGTTAGGGAAATTTTAATATATCCTGTATCTCAGGCAAAGAGATATATACTAATTGAAAAGCGATTATACAAATTAAAATCATACACATCAAAGACATAAATAACTTTCAACATATTTAATTTACGTAGGGTATTGCAGTGTCAGCGTCGACTATAACTGCAGACTAGGTCATCAAGTTTATTTCATTACTAAGTGGACTTTTACCTTAGCGCATAATATAATAGCTTAGCATACATTGCAGTTTGATAGATTTACGGTTAATAGGACAAAATTAAAAAATTACTAGTTAGGAATAAACGTATTGGTGACAGATCTACATATATTAGAAATGAACATTTTATCGGCTTATTTAGGTAAACCCAAACTGCGACTCCAGAGGAGTCACAAGCACATTGGCTGCATCATTCATTCATTTGATTCATTCATTGATTTGTAGATTCGTTATGTTGACAGCTAGAGATAAATGTTGGTCTCTCACTCTCACCACAGTGCATCCTCGGGACTATCATACAAATGACAAATAAACTTCATAACTTAATTCAAACAAAGGTAATGATGATCCTCTGTGCGGTGTTTACCCTCCGAATTTACAGAGCATCAACGTCTGAGTAAAGTCGTTTCGTAGCCTTGGTTTGGGTGGAACGGGTTAGGCGTAGCGTCGGAGAACGCTCATACACTATTGTCTAGGCACATTGGAGTGACTCAAGTGGAGCAGATTTGCATGCATCACAACACAAACGACGCCTAAACTCGCCTATGCACAAACAGACTCAGATTAAACTGTTCTGTGTATATATTTTCGATGCTAATGAGTCTACAAAGGTAAAAACTACAATGTAAATGCACTAACATTCAACACGAAACAAACGTTTCGTTTATGTTTGATAAAGCACGGTATTTCCTACCGGACTGTTAGTATTTTGACTTTATTATGCATGCCACATTCACAGATTCGGGGCAAGAATCGAATAAATTATAAACCTCGGTTGAACATTAATCTCCATACAGATATCCTTAATTGACAATTCGTGTAATTACAATAATCTAATTGTTGATTTAAATCCCAAAGGGTAACAAATTTAAAAACGCAATTTACGATTTATCAGTAAGTATGTGGCCCTCCTACGTTTTAAGTAGAAACAATAAATTCATCGACACTAATTGGTGGTTTTCTCCCATTTATCAGCTCATTACATCACGGTAGCGAGAATAAAATAAAATATGTGTGCGGAGCGGTCCGTACGCCGTGGGCAGATCATTCGCATGCGATAAGCGTCGGTCGGGCACATCGTAAATTCAAAGGGCAGGCTCGGCTGAACTACAGACCTGATTGTGTGCCTTAATCAGTGGATGCTTACTCGCAGCACTCGGCCAAGTTAGTCGGCCGTCATACGGCTCGCACTCCCACTCGCGCCGCGCTCGCCACTCGCACTCGGTACTCGGCGCACTACTCGCCCGCGCGCAGATAACGTCCTCTTTTTGCATCGACTGCATATAAAAATATGATTAATAAGGAGAGTAATAAAACTAACGCATTCCTCGTTAGGCACAGGTTGGTTTTGATTTATTTGTCGAGATAACTAGCACGCAGTAAGTTAGTATGGTAGTACGAACGGGAAAGGAATATTGCATAAATGAAGAAGATGCGCCGTGCCTAGCTGAAATTGTCCTGCATTCAAGATGATAAATGCTGTATTAAATATTTGTAAGGTAGGAAGTCTTGGGTAGTAGTACCTACCGTTTACTCTCTTGTTGACAATTAGGTAATTTTGAGTTTTTCAGAATGAAGAAACACAATAACATCCTTAATTTTTCATGTATACCTATTTCAGGTTTCCACCAAGTGTAAAAGGTGAAAGAGCAGAGAAAAAATTGGTTGTCTATAAAGTCGGTTTACGGACGATAATTTTTCGTACAATGAGTCATACTTTTTCGTGTGTGCTGCCGGTGTTCATCGATTTATAAGACGTTATCACGACAACAATAATTATGTGATTGCCGAAAATATTCTATCGTCAACGTTAAATATAAATAAATAAATATAAATATTTGCGGACACAAATCGACCTAGTCCCAAACTAATTAAAGCTTGTGGGTCATAATTCTTTTTAACCTACAATTTCCTGTCCTCATTTTACCATACCTCATTAAGTAGTTAGAGTATTGATTATTAATGTTTTAGTGTTTGAATAAACGTCCATACATTTATTCATCTATTAGTACTAAATAGTCTTTCACTTTCTCTATCCAGTGTTTTTTTTATAAGTTTGTTTTTCATAGAATCGCGTGACAGAGTGGTACGTAATCCAAAATCTGGTCTCCGCTGAAAACGACCTCTCACACGAAGACTCTGTCACAGTATTTTCTTAAAAACCACCGTAAAGAAAAAAACATTATCGCCACGGAAAGAATAATTAATTAGTCCTAATAAAAAATACATGCAACGTTCATTAAAATCAAACATTAAAACCATAATTATCAAACAATGAAAAACGCAAAAAACAGAAAAATTACGATTTATTGTAGGTAAAAAAGAAGAACGGCCCTTGAACTATGTATAGGTAACTATACTACGATAAATATACTTATATAGATAAATAAATACTTAAATACAACATCCCACATCCATGACTCAGAAATTATTATTTGTAATGATTAAGCATTTTAAATAGGTATGTATTGCGGATAACGCACTCCATATCATATTGCTAATACCTGAAGTAAATCAATGCGCTAACCAGCAGTGGCGGAGCGCCCATACAAGCCGATTCCCACCGGCTTGCCTAAAATTTCATGCTACATATTACCAAACTCGTAAATCATTAAAAAACAGCCCTTCTTGTTGCTCCGGGTTGTCCAATGTAAATTCTCACGCGCCGCCACTGCTAACCAGTGAAAACTACACATTTGAAAACGTGAACACAAAACAGAAGCTAAGACCCGCATGCACTAGTTAACGCCCCGGTTAACTTAATAATCAAAGTCGTTACAAGACTTAATCAATATCGACGAACAGCAGCGTTTACGATTATCGATATTGAACACGCGCCTTACACTGCAAATATAACCTCCTAATTTCATTACAATGTTCAACACCGTTACAAAATAAAAGGTCAGATTTTCATAGCACGAGAAGGAATTGAAAACAAACGAGCGAATACCATGGCGTCTCTTTATAGTTAGCAAGCTATTCTGGGTACTATCGAAAGGGAACAAAATCGAACGTGATAGTCTAAGCGCACGAGTAAATGCCATGCAGAACCAAACAATTTCGTTTTCAACATGGGGTCACGTGTTCGCGTAAGGTTTGCTACTTATGCTTTCGAGGCATTAAGATGTACCGTATTATTATAATCATTAAATCTTGAACCATTTTTTTTTTTTCTAATCCAAATCTTACGATCAGCCCTGTTGGCTATAAGCAGATTCGATGATGCTGATTTTCGAGGCGGGTGATACCCCCAGCGGGGTACATCCCATTTATCCGTGTAGTCAGTCTATATATAAGCTGACTATCCCGGTCAAATATGTCTCGCCTCTTTTTAAGCCGACGAGTGATTTCTGGGATTGTTAGTTGCCCCGCAAGTTGGTTTGGATGCTTTTGTAGTCTTGCTTTGTATTTGTCACCATACGAAGCAATTTCTTGTTTGACGGTTGGCATATGGAGAATTTCGTGAAGCTCTGTTGTTTTGAGGAACCAAGGTGCATTCGATATCTGTCTCAGTATATTGTTCTGCATTCTTTGTAATATAGTTATGTTGGTTGCGCAGGCAGCGCCCCACAGTTGTATGCCATATGTCCAAATCGGTTTTATCATGGTTTTGTAGATGAGAATTTTATTGTCCATTGCGAGCTTTGAATTTCTGCCCATCAGCCAATAAAGACCTTTGTACTTTAAATTAATCTCATCTCTTTTAGTCTCAATATGTTTCTGCCAGGTGAGCCTCCGGTCGAGGTGCATGCCTAAGTACTTAACGGTGTCTTGATGTGGCAGTTGTACGCCGTTCAGGGTGACAGGAGCACAGTCTTCCTTGCGGAGTGTGAATGTAATGTGTGTTGATTTGGTCACGCTAACAGCAATTCTCCACTTGGCTAGCCACTTCTCCACTTCATTGAGGCTGCTTTGTAGCATTCGTGATGCTTTAACTGGGCATTTATTCGAGGCCAGTAGAGCAGTATCGTCAGCAAAGGTAGCAATCGTCGTATCTGGGTTCTGTGGCAGGTCAGATGTGAACTGCGTGTACAGGACAGGTCCAAGTACGGAGCCTAGTGGCACTCCTGCGGTTATTTCGTGAAACCCTGATGTTGAATCGCTTTCTCTTACTTGGAATATTCTGTTAGATATGTACGACTTCAAGATTCCGTAGAATGTGTGGGGTAATGAGGACTTCATTTTGCATAACAGTCCTTTGTGCCATACTCTGTCGAAGGCTTGCTGTATGTCGAGAAATGCCGATGAACAGTATTCTTTCATATCGAATGATTTTCTAATTTTCCTGCTCACTCTGTGGACCTGTTCTATGGTAGAATGTTCTCTCCGAAAGCCAAACTGGTGGTCTGGGACAACGGATTTTTCTCTTAACGCACTGTTCGAGTCTATATAGCAGACACTTTTCAAAAGAGTTTCGACATGATGGGCAGCAAGCTAATCGGTCTATATGAAGTTACTTCGTGCGGAGACTTACCATGTTTATGGATCATTATTACCAGGGAAACTTTCCATAAATCGGGAAAGTATCCTACCCTCAGAATAGCGTTAAAGAGTATGGCACACGATAGCCTTACGTGGTAATTTTTCTAGGACTTTTTTGTCGATGAGGTCGAATCCCGGTGCCTTGTTATTATCCATCGATTTGATGTTTCTAACAACCTCGCTGGGCGTCACTAGTTTTAGGGGACGGTCGAGCTGGAGGTCTTGGTTGAGGATTGAGTCAATGTCCCATTCGTCTGCGGTAGATACAGCGTTGTTCGGCTTAAAGACTTGGCTCAGATGTTTGGCGAATTCTTCCGCCTTACTTTGTTCGGATCAAGCCCATCCTCCATCCGTAGTGGTGGCTTGTGGTGTAATGGTTTGTCGAAGTTTTTGCATGCTTTCCATAGTGAGTAGTTCGTCACTTTGGTTGCTGTAAGGCCCCCCCAGATAAGTTTGCAGGGCTGTATCATTGGCTTCTGTTATTAGGGTATTTAATTCTTTAACAGCTCTGTTGAAAGTTGCCTTGTCACTTGGATGTCTACTTGTATGCCACGCTCTTCGTAGTCTCCTTTTATCCTTTATTTTCAACCGTATGCTTTCCGAGTAAACCTTGCGTTGCAGTGGACGCTCCGTAGCTACCGGTGTGCACTGCCAGCAACATTCTTGAATTGTTGTGGTTATTATTTTTGCAGCCCTGTCAATGTCTGGTTCTGTTTTTAGAGCTATTTGTAGGTCCAGCCTTTGGTTTACCAGTTCCTGAAAGGTGACCCAGTCTGTACGTTTGTTATACAGCTGTATGGTTTCTGTAATGTTAATTACCGTGGTTCCAATTGTTAGTATTACCGGTACATGATTTGAGTTTGCGTCCAGCCATGTTTGTATTTTGTGGAAGAGTCTCGATACACCTTTCACGATAAAGAAGTCAATGACATCTGGTAACCTGTTTGGGTCACTGGGCCAGTTGGTGGGCTCTGCTGTTGAGATTGCAGTAAGGTTATTCTTCTCAAGGCTTTTCTTAAGTTCTCTACCTCTGGTATTAGTCAGTCTAGAGCCCCAGTGGAGGTTCTTTGCGTGCCAATCCCCTCCAACTATGAAACGCGGGCCAAGAGTGTTGAATAGCTCGTCATATTGCTCCACAGTTAATTTGTGTTTCGGAGGGCTGCTTACAGTTAAATGTTCCGTTTCGATCCTGTATTCCGATAGTAGCTGCTTGTATGTGAGATTTCTTAAACTGGGGCTGCTCAAAGTGCTTTATGTTTGATTTCACTATTACTGCCGCTCCTGCGTGTGCAGTTCCATCGGGGTGATTTGTGGCGTAAATTTTATAGTTTCTTATCTTAACACTGCTGTTTGCCTTAAAATGTGTTTCAGATACTAATAGTATATCTATGTTATGTGCGTTTAACAGTATTTCATCTTCGTCTTTGTTTGGTGATAGCCCATCCAGGTTCCAGGTAGCTATCTTGAGAGAAGTCATTTTGTTGTTTGAGAGACTAGGGTTGTTATGAGACTGATTAGTACTCATTTGTTGAAGGATTAAATCCATTTTTTCATTTCTTCAAATCATTTCTTTCTAATCTTGAACCTGATTTTTTTTTACTTCTCATGCTTCAGGTCGCTTTTGTGCTGGATGTAAGCTGCTCAAAATGCCACTTTTATGATCTAGTTCACAAAGTTTTTGAAGTGGATACTTCTTTGCTCGCGTTATTGTATGGGGGTACAGTTCAAAATGTATCACGTGACTTCTGGAATAACTTTTTGTAGAGAAGCCCAATCTGATTTCAAATAATTGTTTGTTACATGTTTTAATCCTTCTTTATTTGCCATTAGTTGTTAATCACAAAATGTTATTTAGTTTATGTGGTGGACATGAAAATAATGCTGAAATGACCGCCATTTTATTTTATATCGCGAGTCAAATGAGCTACGTCAGTCGAAGTTACCATATAACCGATGTATCTGTACTTATACAGATTTTAGTGAATTCATTCAGATATATTAGGGTACCATAGCCAACAAAGAAGTATCCACTTAAACTTAATTAAAGGTTGTATCTCCGACACAACCCGCTTCTTTTTTTTACGAGTAAGATTATCGGGCGGGCTTTGACACGCACAAATTTTGAAGAATAAACTTGTTATTTTATTTAATATCATGTATTCAATTTTACTTCAGTTAAAAAAAATCGACTAATAAATTAGATAAAATAGAAGTGAATTATTATTTCAAAACGTATCAAGACATTAAATGACACAAAACAGAAGCTAAGCTAAGTAATAACACTTGTCAAAATTTAAACACAAAACTTTAAAAAGTCAAGTGGCAGAAGTGAGCTATTATTTTATTCAATTTTGCAAACATTTGTTATTTTCTCTTAAGCGAAGCGAAAAGCAGTGTGTATAAGTCGGGCATAAATGAGCCATTTTACGCCATGACTTAACTATACACCCCGCCCGGTGGCTCGGGTGGATATAAACGTCTCAGGTTAAATGGCTCATTTAATGCACTTCTTGTACCTACAATCTACTGTTTAATAAAGTAATTACACATAAAACAGGCTGCGGTATATAGGTATAGCGTTAGCGCAAAATCTACACCAAATTCAGTGATACGTTAAACGAACGCAATAAGAATAAATTTTATCAATATTCTATTAGCAGCAGTCCGGATAACGATGTAATTTGGCGTGAAACTACGCGCTATGCCAATAATAGTTCAGAATAAAGTACGAGCAGCTTTAAATTGGAATATTGACGTAAATTGCACCGAAACGCATAAGCTTGACTAGTGTTGCAACTCAAATCCAGAATCTGGAGCAAACGTAATGGATATGTAAATTTTAGTGCTCGGCCTAAGGGCTTCAAGTAGGCATCGACACTGGCTATAGATCTTATCCGGAACATAGACGCCCAATACGAATCGTTTATATTCTTCCTTTTTCCTATCATTGCATGCTTTTAACAAAACATGATTTTATACATAATCATTCACAGATTATCAATGACGTAACGCTTAACGCCCCTGTTAAATCAAAGACAAAGACGATATAATCTCGCACTTTCGTTTTCTCGTTACATAAATCGACCCAAGTAAGCCTATAATGATCATCGTTCGACATATAATAATTATCGCGTTGTAACACAGCCGCTCAAAGGGTATATGACAATGCAGACAATGTTATCACTGTGTCAATCTATAGATCACGTTATTACCTAAGTGTTGCGCAAATGCCGGCGATATTTTAGCGGCCATTAGCCGGTCCGCATAACACATAACCATGGCAATTAGTACTTAGTCCGGTGAGCGACAGCGTGCCTAACCCGATTATATCCAGCTTTATCGCAAGATCGCCGCGCCGCTGTTTCACCAACAATACTCGGGAACGGATTCCTATGCCATGACAGACACCCAGAACAAACCAGATCAGCACACTGCACGACTCACTACGCCTATTCAGCGTTTTACAACTAGTTGCGAAAGGTTTTCTAACCCTAGGTTACCTAGGTACTAGACTAGAAACCGGTAATGAACACAGCTAAAATCATAACTCTTGTAAAACACGACACTAAAGTTACAGATTAAGCTTAGCTAATGAAATTGTGATTGATATGTAAGACAACGTCCAACAACACGGTACACGTTTGAATAATATGGCCCCTGAAACGTGTAAACACGCCTTCCAGAGCATTTCATGTAACCCCCCCGTGTAGGCAAAATGGAATTAAAAATTTTCGACAGTCACCAGTCGACACGATGACGAGGACGTTTGGTCTCTGCTCTGACAGTGAAAAATTACAACTCCCAGGTCGAGGCGCGATCGCTCGATAGTTCCTAATGTATTGCTGTCAATACCATGTTTTGACGTGCAGAATCACTATCTGCGTGCGCAGCCTCCATGTAGAACGTTCGCTTAGTCACCACGAGTAATAGAAGCGTCACTCTGCCATCGCTATTGCAATTTTAATTGCTCGTGAGCAATATCACATATTGCGAGGAATTCTAAAAGCTTTGCATGCGATGTTTATCAGTGATACTCGCTGTTGGCGGTGGCCATTAATCGTACATAGAGAAAGTTTTATCAATGAGCGGTATACAATCGTAGGACTTAATCCAGCACAAATCTGACATAACAATAAAACAACAATTTTTTTAACGGCGTGCACGTTCATGGTCTTCTCTCCCTCTCAGTGAGCATAAGGGTGAGCGAGATGGAAGTGCGTATTCAAAAGCGCGGATATCATGTTTCAGAATTTTTCGATATCAAAAAAAACAAAATTCAAATTCAAATATTTATTCGTATATCATATATTAATGATCGAAACACATTATTTCAGACATTTAGATCGAGCCTTTTTTTAAATAGGTTATTTAATGAAACTATCCGTTTTTGGGAAGAAAGAGTTTCATTATTTATCTAACGGCAATGTCATGAGCGTTACGGTTCCAAATGTCTTTGAATAATTTACATACGCCTTTGAGTAGGCAACATTTTAACAGTTTAATGACTGGAAAATCTGGTTCATACGACAGGAGAGTTTACGTAAAATCAGTGAATAGACACATAAAACAAGCCGTTTGTGAGCCTAGCCGAGCCGCTCTACATGCAAATCAAGTCACGGCTCGACCTAAATTAATGCTACTTCTAGCTGTGATTGACTCGTTGGCACAGAGTCACTAGTCTCCACGCTACACCCATCTGAGAACGGTAGTGCTATTATGTTGCTATTACTGCCAAATCCCAAGTTCTTAAAAAAACACTACTATTATAAAGAGATTTAAGCCATACGAATAACGCAAACTTGCCATGTTGAGCAAATGCAATTACCGCGACTCGACTCAAACAAAATAGTTCCGTGAAATATTTAATTGTAATGTTTATTTCGTGGCTACTAACTACTTTTATACTTGCGCTATATTATTTAGTCAACAGCATCACACAAAATACCTAAGATATAGATAGACAGTAATTTGTATTTGTTCATAAACTCAATTAGAATAGCACAAAGGAAAAACAATGACTCTATAAAGGGTAAACGGAACATGCATGCAAGTAATATTGTATAATGCAGAAAATTTAACCAAGGTATGGCCGTTAATTAATATTAACACAGTGAAACATGACAGAACATTTCTGTCGTAAACAAACCCCAGTGCTTTACCGTACCGTATACGATGAAGTCGGTTCTCTAACGTAAATGCCAGCGTTATGAAACCACAACGGCCTTAAAAGCACGGAATCAACAACCAGGCCTCATAGACACCTGAGACTTGACGTGACTCGAGCAGTCAGCTCTCAAGGCGGGAGTCTAGAGAAGCCACCTAGACTGGTGGCGTGTATTGTTAAATTGCTGGCATTACGTTCCCCGAGAGCGCTCTATGTGTCACCGTACGCTCCAGTTTCGCGGACACGCCATCCTAGCCGTGGGAAGTCGTTAAGAGCCGTAATTGCGGTCTATGACATCGAATATTCAGAATTAAGTTCGTGCCTAAACAATGCGACAGTTTGTGACGCAACTACCGAGAGTTGTCGGTTATCACCGCGTAATACGTGGTAGTACAAAGGCACTGAGTCAACTCTGTGATTGTGAAAGCTATTGTTGTAAGATATGAGCGTTAAATCACAACTTTATAAGCATGATTAATGTTTGTCCGGCAACATTCCTCTCTTTAGCGACATTAATCTAGTTAAAGTTCTCAATAATTCAAGGCATTCCGCGACCAATCAGCCGCACAGCCTGTATTCAATCAGCGTCGGCGTTGTCGGGCGATACGTAGAGGTGCGCGTGCGCAAATCAATTTGCTCGCAATCTCGATAGCGTGTGATAGTCAATCTCTAACGAGCTACCGACTGCCCAAGCTCAGGCACGTTTTATAATAAAGCTGGCATTAAGAGTTAACATGCTTGAAAATGCTCTAAAGACACCCTAGAATATAATAAAACAGCAGCAATTCAATGCAAACACCAATCACTTTCATTTCTCGCGTGAATAGTCCAGTTTGGTTTCATGGAATAATCGTTATGAATTGTTTATTCAATTTGATTTGCAAATATCGGAATTTAATTGAATAGATACTATAAATTGTACTGACATTATTTTACGTCAATGCGGTAAAATGGGTAAGCATTCAGTGTCATGTTTATTCTTGTTTGCAAAATGTAAGTGAAAACGAGAGCGTTAGGGTACACATACATGTGTAATCAAGCGACGAAAATGCTTCGTCACGGTGAGTGCTCCGGACTAAAGTGTACCGGGGGAACTCGAGGAAAGCGATGATTCTTTTCAAGCGTAATCTGTTTACGGCTGAAATACAAAATTATCTTCCAAACATATGAAGTTTGCCAACAGGCAATCAATCATAGCGATTGAAGGGGCGCGGAAAGCCGCGAACGCCAAAACCGGCGAAAAAGACTGTTATGTATAAAAGCCTCCAGTAATACAGCACAAATCAATCATAGATTTAACGACGATCCATCACGAGTTTTCAATAAAAAAATCGTGTTATAATAATTCAATATGTAGGCGCGGAGGGACTCTTATGTGGGTACTTAAGATGATTGAGATGTTCAACTTTCCCATATAAGTGAAATTGTCTATTTTGGTCACATTGGAAAACCGATATAAAAATGTCCCCAACGGAATAAAACAACCAGTCGACCGATACTGCTCAACATTGTACAGGGTCGTTAGGCTAATAACTCGACAAAGCGTTTATTGGAGAATTTAATGGAAAATCTTATATATATAATTGGCTTCTGTAATAGTGACAATAGGTGATCTTGCAAGAGATTGAACCTTGGCCGGCGTGTCTTCAGTAATCAGGTTCGCTGGATCTCGCTTCCGCGAAGAGGCCAGCCGCTATTCTGAAGCAGACAAACGCACGACAAGTGCACAAAGGGCGTTGGAACGTGGCATTGCAAAGTACCTTTTAGCAGGCGAATCTTTTTGTCCGAGCCTCGGTATAACGCTTTTACTTTTGTACATTTTATTGAATATATTAATCTTTATTCGCACTTCTTACACCGCATTTATTATTTTCTAACAAAGATGATGCATTAGGTTAACGTTCAATTGCCTATAACGTACTTTTCAACACATTTGCTCGTCGTAACGTGCCTCTTAATGTGCCGGTTTTTGGCTCATAATCCTGGCTATTAAACACGCGTGTTTCATAACATTACGGCACTGGATTCTTAAATTGACCGGGTAATATAGGTTTTTTTTTTAATTCTCGGCAAATGGATTCATACTCGACTAAACAGATTATATCCTTCTTGTGAATTAATTGATTATTTATTCTTGTATATCATATAGAAAAGTTTCATTTGGTAAAACTATTTACTTTTGATAACATTTTACATGAATTAATATTGAATACGAAAATATTTATTTTATTTTGTATTGGCTGTTTAGAGATTTCATCTAAGCCTCGCTTTAACACCATGCATTGCGCGCGCACTGCGCGAACTTCCCGAAAAAAAAAGTTGCGCGCCATCATAGGTAATTTCACAAATATTTGTAAACATTGTTGATTCGTGTTTAGTTATTATTAAAAAAAAATACTGCTCACTGAATAGAAAAGTGATAAATAGAGTTAACGCCACTGGAAATTCTTGGAGTTGTACAATTATGTGAGTAAAAACCTGTTGTCATCAATAACTAAAGGAAATAGCTTAGGAGCCTGTAACATTTTCATTTTCAGAAACGGATATTTTACTCGTAAATATGATGAAAAACGTCGTATGAAACGCGTGAGCTTTGAAAATAACATCCTCGGCTCTCTTATCACACTCACCTGCGGTTCGCGTGATAATTTCGCCTCTGATGTAATAATCAACATAGCTCATTTGTATCACAATGTACTATCTAGACACGCGCTAGACACGCGGCAGCGTGTCAAGCCAAGTTCAAGCAAAGGAACTGGCTAGCCAGCGCCAAGTGTAATATTACACGAACCACTTAGTGCCACTTTTGACCCTTCTATAACTCAAAAGTTCTTCAACGTAAACACATAAAACATACGTGTGTTTAATTATATCCATAAGGACATCTAAAAGCCCAAATTTCATGAAGCTAGCTCAATCGGTTATAAAGATATGAAGGTCAAAAAGTCGTAAATTTTAGCACTGACTGACTGACATATAGTACCTAAACCTAACCTACTTCCAGATGACCTAGAAGGATGAAATTTGGAATCCAGCTCGGTAATACATATACCTATGTATTATTATATTTGCTATATAACAGAAATATAAAAATAAAGTTAAGTCAAAAAATAAGTAGTGTCCCCATACAAAAAACTTGTAATAAACAACCGGCCAACGGTGTGTCGTCGGCGGCGCGCGGCACCGCATAATTATACACAGAACAGAAGTATACTCGCACTTGACCGTTTTTTTTTCCTTTTGATTATTGTAATAAAATATGATTATGAATTTAAAGAAATTATAGTACATTAGTCTATAAATCCGGTACAATATCCAGTATCAGATTGTTGTAAGGAACTAAACAAGACGAGAGTTCGTGTGACAATGATGATGATATTAATTAGTTATAATTTTAAACTATCTATGAGCTACTCTTGATATCCGCAGCAAAACGGTAATAATGATAATATCGGTATACATTTATGTTGAATCAAGATCCAATTTCATCAGGTTCTTGTTGTATATTTCTGATGAATTTAGGAAATATAAAATTCATAATAAAGCCTAGTCAACGGCAGCTAACAAGCTCCGCTAATTTAACTCGGTTAGCTAATTTATCCGCTATTTAGTTGGTAAACGTGAGATCCATATCGCGCAGTGCAGTCGGAGTTGGCCGGCCGCGCATCGAAATCGCGGCGGGCGGGCCGCTTCCCTTGCACCCACTAATAGAATTTACTTTAGTTCGCTGTAATTTCATCTTGTTTATAATTATGTTAGGGGCAGTAGCTGTCGTAACTGAGTTAAATTAAATATTATGTTATTGATTACGAGACACTTACATGGTTAAAATGCATTTCTTAAGTTTGGGCGTACTCCAGCTATTGATTGTGCATATTTATGTGACAAACATATATGTTACTACATATGCAGCCAAGTAGCAAATTTTAAATTCTGATTAACAGCAGACAAGGCTTACCACGACAATAGCGCCCGTCACGGCACATTATACATTCTCTTGGAAGCTTGGGGCTCCGAAGATTCAGATTAGACTAAGAATTCCGTTTGGAACACACCTAAATACATAAAATACGATGAAGGTACTTGTTTATGTATTAGATTAGTTGCGAGTTTCGATGAAATGATAAGTATACAGGATAATCCTGGGAAAACGCAAATATGTAGCGCGGCGCAAAATCTCATACTCAAAATCAGGAGCATACATAGATTATGAACTTAAAGCCAATTCCCACAATACCGGTACTACTCAATAAATAGTTATAAGCTTAACTTCAAACAGCATCATATACTAGCGAGTAATCATTTCTGTACACAAAGGCAAGAAGAAGCCAATCACCTGGGAAGGGATATGTAAAATGTTCATACAAAGATAATACTATTTCACGCAAACCGTAGTTGAGAATATAGAATGAGGTGGTTCTCAGTTCGTCTTCGTGTTTAAATGCTTATCCATGGATCCATGTCAACTCGACGGAACTGGTAACGCAGACACGCACCTTACTCATGCATTCATGCAAAAGAAACTCGTGCCTTTACTTTTGGAAATAAACCTATGGAACTCATTTATGATAAGTAAGTACTTAATACGTACGTACATAATTTTATGGTGTTGTTCGATTTATCCTGGAACGATGAAATCGGGTTTTTTTTATAAGTTATTTACTTATTATAAAAGAACACTAACAATATATGTATTGTTAGTGTTCTAACACAAGCAATGCGACACAAATTGTCATAGTACTTATCATAAACGCAATAGTCTGACCATATCAAACGCAGAGATAAATTTAGGAAAACAACACTGATATTTCACGTGGATACACCACCGTCCATAATTCTATTCAAAATCCAGAGATATAAAGTCGCCATAAGAGGAAGTCGCGGGTGCAATCGCGACCATCGCAGCGTGGCTGTGGTGTGCGAGAACATTTAAATTATCGTGGAGTTAGATCCGCGCCCATAATCACACCGTTCATTTGTAAGTTAGCCAGCTAACAGTACCGACCGCCCGGCGAAAGTATCGCCATCAGATTAACCACGTTCATGCTCAATATTATTCAGAGCTGAGAAAAACAATCGTGCCTCGTTAAGCTGCGATAGCGAGACCGTGATTGTGAGGATCTCGTTGTATAGATAATATTCCAAAATTTATAGCACTTCAACGAACCCTCCTTGAGCATCGCGAATTTAGTATTTTAACGTGTCTGAGCTGACTTTAATTACGAAGCAAACAACAATAGCTCGAACAACAAAACAAACGATTATGCAACATTTAAAATTCTTTCTAACCGAATATAAACTGCTCAATCTATCAAAGTTGAATGGGCACGTCAAGCGGCCAGCCCTAATTACAGTGCAGTTGAAACTACTAAAGAGACCTTTACCGTCAATGTATCAATCCTACAAGGTAGATAGCAACGGGAGATCGAGGGCCATGCTAATGAGGCCGACCGGTTAAAAGGGACAATTGGTCGCCTGCAACTGTGGAGCTATCTTCGAGACATTTAAAGGCTATATTTCTCGTGATCTAGCGAGGGATTAAGAATGTTGTTAGACGTTGAATAATTGCTTTCTAACTATGAATAGGGTTCGGAATGTAAGCTACTGTGTTGCGAATTACATGTACATTATTAATTCAAGTGCTTTCAATTACCTTAGTTGTTCATGAAGCAGAATGTTATCAAATAATACTCGTAATACGTAATAGAAAAAAACGAAACATAGAACAGACGAAGCAAGGATTGTATTTTGTACCTATCTCGGAATTTCAATCAGCAATCAAAAATAAAAGAAAGGTAATTATTACATACATTACGCCTTGTTAAATGATATAAATGATTTATCATTTATTAGGACTAATTAGCAACTTCCCTTCGATAGGAAACTCAAGGACTGGTTGATATGTAAATGTTTCTATGACTTAAATGAATATTTCGAGTAATTACCGTTTTAAATGAATTAAAATTTTATGCTATTATTATTTTGTACTTCCGAAATGGGAAAGCTGTTGATACTAATTATTTTACAACATGTTACCACAATGTACACAGTTTTGACAATAAATGTATCTTATCTTATCTAAATACAAGTAGTTCATAGCCATGAGATACGTAGGTACTGGCGGATATCGTACCCACGTGATCATAAATATCGTAATCAAACACAAGTAAAACTTTGTGATGGAACGGTGGTGCCCTAATTAAAGATGAGCAACCTAAACAAGAGTGACAATAACATAAAATTAATTTTCTTGTACCGTCCGACCCCGGACCGGACCCGTCTAGTACGAACCTAGCTCCAACGTGGCAATGCAATCAACCAGCCTTCTGGGCACATTACCCGCTGACAGCGATTTGGGCCATTTCTTTTTTTCTGAGTTTTATTTCGTAATTATTATCTCCTGTGTTACAGTTTTATTTCCTGTTTGTCATTATCAGTGTATTGATTAACTTGTATCTGTTAGAAAAACGCTAAAGAAAATGCCAACATTCCATGTCTGTTGTAAAACTTGTGTTATTGAGTAATATTCATTCCTCCTTTTGACGCAATCTATTGACTGCACTATCGAAGCACAACACAAATAAGAAATTGATTGCGTCGTGTGGCTAGTGACATTTCAGTGCTGGTATGGTGAGGTAAGGGCATCTTCCACTGTAGCCTTACAACTTGTAAACATTAAATTTCAACTTTTAACCCATTCGCCGCCACTGACTTGAACTGTAGTTCGTCACTATTGCCACCCACCTGCCACCGACTTTATACGAAGTCCAAAAATAATAGACTAAAGACTTGCGTGGCGTGAGGGTGCCACTTTGATTTTTTTTCTGTGGCGGCGAATAGGTAAACCATTTAGTCAGCATCGCTGTTTCTCGCAGTCCTTGTGATCTTTTTTCGTCCTGTAATAGTACTTCTTTAAATATACTCTGTGTCTTTTATATTCTGACCCTGTGCTCAAGATTATTTAAAGAAGAAACGGACAAAGAACAGATCCACGGCTTGCCGCCACTTACATATATGCTGGCGTCACCCGCAGCATGTCCGTTTACGGAGCCCCAATACAGGCGGACCGGCTCAATATGGCAAATAAGGCCCTGCTAAGAAAGCCACAGAGAGTGGTGGCCGTCAGAATTTGCAGGGCCTACGTGACAGAGCAGATCCGCCCCCAATCGTAGACGAAGAGGGAGAAGATGCGCGCGGTTTGCAGCCGTAAGGTCCCCCCCCCTCAGTAGGGTTAGTGGGTTGGGGACCCACATTGCACGGCCTTACATATCTGGGAGGAGGGCCGACATGAGTTTCAAACCCTCCTCTCCTTTGGCGCGGGTGCCCTTGGCTTTGGTACATTTCAATTTTGCGGAGCCGTCGGGGGGCGTCGTGGTTCTGCGATCCCACTGCGCCCTATATTAACGGCAGGGACGGAAACGCTGATTCGTTTCGTGGGCCCCTCTCTTTAATTAGAATAGGGGGGATGCGTAAATACATAACCACGCTTCAAAAAAAATTTCCTATTGTATGTATGAAAATACTTTAATTTACACAAGACATTGGTAAAAATACAGACAAATTAGGTTAAGTTGGTATAAAGGCGAACTTACCAACCGTGCTGTCCAACCGTGGGTAATATAAATAGGTATTTTGTTGTGGGTTTTTACGTTTGCAGTCCAGAAAATTATAGGTTGTGTTGACGCATGGAAATGGACGATTGCCATAAAGTCCACAAGGAAGGCCGTTACTTCCAGTAGATTCAAGATTATTTTTGCATTTTACCTTCTCTGGCTGCACAATATGACACCTAAAGAAGAAACTTATTATGGTCATCAGTGGTGTAGTTTAGTGGGTACTTAGTGATACTTACAATTTGGGATCCCGCATGGGAACACAACACGATCGGAACCGAGTTCGATCTGACATTTGAATAGGGCTGTCCCATGTACCGGCACCCGACGCCGACGAGTACCGACATTGTTCCCATAGCGCCGAACCACTGGCCCATTCACAAGGAATTTACTTACTATACGTCAACTATATAGAATCGTTCACATTGACGACGACGGCCCTTTAGAAATATGTACATAGAATTTCATATCTGGGTCATGTCAGACAAAACAAAAAAAAAAAACTAACCAAAATATATGCGTAACAATTTTTATACCACGACGACGACCTGCGGGATCGTAAGCAAACACCGTAGCCTTAGCCTATGAACGCTCGCGACTCCAGATAAGTCACAAGCTCGATGTCGACATTAAGGGCAAATATTTGTGTTACAAATATTTGTTACTGGGCCTTGGATGTTTTTTATATATAAGAGTTTTTGTACATATGAAGAATATAACGCCGTCTCCTGTCTACCCGTGACCGTGACACCAGCCTTATTCGTTGCAAGCGTTCATAGCCCAGCGGCGCATGCGAGTCGGAACCGATAACGCAGGTTAAGCAACGATGGCAGCGGTCAGTATTTGGATGGGTGACCGCCTGTTTGAGTGGTTGGGTCATTGTCAGATTTAGGTTCGCGTCTCTTCGGTGGACATTGCCAAAGTTAAGGGCTATAAAGCCTAATTTTTGGTTGTACTCTGAATCCGCATAAACGGCGTTGCCCCTTCTATAATTATATGTGATAAAAACATATTATATGTAAACGTAAGCCCTTAACTATTGACCACCGGAAAGATGATTTTTGTTTTTGTGACTGACAATGACCCGGTTACTATAAATGAGCGCTTCCGTGCTTTCGAAGGCACGCTAAGCAGTTGATCCCGGCTGCTGTCTATGACAGTAGTCGTTAAGCCGAGTTAGAGGCCTTCGGGCGGCTTAAGAACCTCTAACAGTCGAGTTGCCCACTCACTTGACAAAGGGGGGACAACTGTTACTTGCGTCCGCAGAAGCTACCTTTTTTTTTTTTTTTGTCCGGGGGAAAATCCTCATGGATACCACCGCGCCACGGGGGGGAGCAGTGGTTATGTCAGACTTCTACTGACTAAAAACCCTCGGGTGTTCCTCGTACCCACTTTTTGACCGGGATACGGGGACCATTATTCTTCCGCGTCCCGGCCGGTGGTCGTCCGCAGTCGGACCCGCAGGAGCTACTTACCGTGTGCACGTGTTCCCTGGGTGGTACTAAAAAGTGACAAACTCAAAGGCCAAATAGTGTATGCCATACGATTAAATAAATAAATAAATATTTGCGGACAATCTTACACAAATCAACCTAGTCCCAAACTAAGCAAAGCTTGTACTATGGGTACTAGACGACGATATAGATACTTAGAGATAGAGAAATAAATACTTAAATACATAGAAAACATCCATGACTCAGGAACAAATATTCGTGCTCATCACACAAATAAATGCCCTTACCGGGATTCGAACCCAGGACCTCTTGCTTCGTAGGCAGGGACACTACCAACTAGGCTAAAGCGGTCGTCTAACCATAAATAACCAGCCTTATTGAGCTTACTATACGGGGCTAGTTCCATTTGGGTAAAATAATCCCCTGAAATTTATTAATTATATATTTTTCACGGAAATTAATGTTGCTTCATGTAATTGGCATACCTTTCTTATGTATTTACAGTACATTTGATTTCAATTTGTAATTATTTGATTATTGTAAAAAAGCCTAACTTCACCCACACCATTGAAAACGCAGAAAATGTATGAATAAACTGCATTATGTCAAACGCTAGCATAATATCGCTTAACTTGAGATAAAGCTAGGGTAACTACTTCCTAAAAATGAATACCACATAAATTGCACTGCGCCAGCCGTTGTTTCAAAATATATCTAACAGCCTCCCTAGACTTTACACAACGGGGTCATAATATAAAGCTAGGATTACGTTACCGGGATAGAAGAAACTAATTTGTTTTCTGTTTTACGAGGGTCGTAAGCAACAAGTAAGAAAGTAAGTAGGCTGTAAAATCCATGGGAATAATAGTACGAAGAAGCTGCATCTTGAACGCGGCAATTACATTTGGACTGACAAATACTATCATTCGTGTCGCGATGCAGAGAATTTAAATGTTTCGAAGAAAGTTTCAATGCACTTTTTCATAATATAATGTTTTGCGGCCAAATTCGAATAGGTACATAATAACAAAACATATATGAATGCTACAACTTAGTAAAAAGTTTAAAAGACACTTCTTTTAAATTTTTCACAAAGAGTTTTAGAGTTGTAACATTAATATGTGCTTTGGCATAAGGCGAAAAAGCCAGCCCGGTGAATTTTAGGATCCTTTTATTGTAATATATTTTTAATACGACTGTACGATACGTAAAAAGTAATATACATGTTTCATATGTGTTATTTGTAAAACACCACAACGTTTATCAAAACACTGATACCTACAAAGGTCAAAGGAGAAGAGGAAGTAACCGGAAAAAAAATCCGGTACCTCTGGCTTACCGGACTAACGTCTCAAACTCTCAACCACTTGAACCTCTTTGCAGTATTTAGGTAAAATTATTAAAAAAAAAAATTTTCCTAGCGCTTCTTATGCCGTTGTACCTTAGCTTTAAGGTTTTGGTGGTTATCGATTTATATGTAAATATGCTGTTACGCGTAAATACAATCACCAGTGTAAAATAATGGAAAAAGGTGGACTTTCTTCAGTGGCCATTTCACATTACACTTACAGAAAAAAGTGTACCCAACTGCATAGGTGCATAGACTATATGCAAGGGTGCTTACCGCACCGTAGCTGCTGACTATAGTAATGACTCGTCGGCCTGTTCCTTTCGGAGATCGAGTCTTAAGAAACTTTAATAAAGATGTTATATCGTTTATTGCAAACGTGATCCCACACATTAAACACATCCCAAACAATAAATGCGTCATAACGCTTCTGCATTACATTATCTGTACGCGATACGTGTCCTGAAATAATGTTATAGCGTACGTCGACTCTGGGGAGCATTCCAATAAAACTATTGAAATATCGCCACACCGCCGCAGCAACTCCGTGATATAAAATCTTAGTGATGCATTTGACAAAGAATTGTCCTTGAACACTTAAGGGTGTCAAATTTAGACCTAGGTATAAATCCAAATTAAATTGAATTGAATTACAATCTAGTAATTAATTCGTTAAGTTCACATAGTGCTTATTAATACTTCAAAATTAAGCGCGTTTCGCAATTAAACCCAATTTAATTTCTGTGAGATAATTCATGGCTTTCAATTGCAGATTCTTCTAGGAACAGCAGATTTTATGTTCATGATATGATATATATGATTTAATCTAATTTAATAAATAAACGATAGTACTGTGTAAATTAAAGCAAACGCTGCTTCTGCAACGAATATGTTATACTGATGATGAAGATTTGTTAATCGACTTGCATGACTTGATAATGTTTCCTTTACGTTTCGTGCACGTGATACGATTGACTCCAATTATCACAATAGTTTGATACGTTGAAGAGTGAAAACATAACACGACGAGTTATGAAATAACTAGTCAATAGTTAGCAACAAACGCGCAACAAACGAAAAAAATGTTATACATCGATAACTAGTTATGAGTTTACAGACAAAAGCATACCATAAAGCGCGTTTCATAAAATCCAAAGAAGTAAAATGCAATGACAGCAAAGTAAAAACTACCTTCGTGGATCTACGAGTACACAAAATGGACATCTATCCCGAGAACATTATCGCAGGCAGCAAGCGGAGTGCAGTAACCTATGTAAATATTCAAGTAGCAACAGCATCCATTCTACTCACTCGCAGTTTCAGGATTCCTAGGAAGCTATGTGAGAACTTTGCCCAACAGACGGAGACTGAGAATTGTTTGTATATATTTGTATAAGAAATGAGGACCAAAGAGAGAAGTGCAAAACTTTTTAGTATCGTTTTAAACTTTGTGTGTATTCAGCTTTATAAGAATTTTAATAGACAGTGATACAAACTCCGCAATCCACCGGGCGTCATTTTCAGTTTGTATAAACAATTTTGTAAATAATTGTTTGGCTAAACAATGTCGCCCTGGCACTTACCCAAATGAAGCGTAACTCAATCTTACTTGTGTACTTATGTATAAAACGTTTTTCGGGTTGCCATTGAGTAAACAGGTGTCGGTTCTCATGAGTATTCTTTTTCCGACGAGATGATAAATCTGGAGCACTAATAGCCTCCTATCGATCACAATTCACAATTGTATCAAATAGCTTGGGAATTTGACCAGCCGTAATACGGTACATGTATGTATGTACCTATGTATGTGCAGTATATACATATATATATATATATATATATATTCATGTAGCTCACATATGTTTTCCTCAAATCTTGAATGTAAAAATACGGTGTGTTTGGGATAGTTGAAGTGACATAACGGTATTGTTTTGGGCTTGACGGACATAACTCGTAATTGATTCGCTTTCTACTTGATAGCGTACAAGTTAAATCTTAATTCAGGTCAGGCAGTCACGACAGATGGATGCAATCCTTTTAAGGGTTGCTAACATGCTTGCTCGTGAAACCTAAGGCGGCAGCTGATACCAATTAATCCACTTTATAGATCGCGCACGTCATGCTTTACCGTCCGCCACATTGCCACCGCACGTGTTCAAAATAACTTAACAAAAAATAACAGTTTTTATAGAATCTAGACGGTTAGTAAGCGACAGTTTGCCCGCTATCAAGATGTTAAACAAGCACATGTGCCTGAGAAAAAATGTAACTTATATGTAAATGTACGAAAAACACGGGACGGGAAAAAATGCAACAAGCTATTGAATCACACAATTTCCAGTATACGAGGGCGACACTGAAAGTCTTTAGAACTGGCCACTTGTAATAAATATAATAAAAAAATTAGTTCAAAATTTGAAAATGGAACTCTTTCTTAATATTTTTGTGTACGAATTCCACTCGATTGTCATTTGTTTTACGATTTGGCGGCAAATTGAAAATTGTGTGTACTACGTGAGCATGAATTTAACGCGAGAAAATTTTCGAGCAATGATTTTTTACGACTTTCGATGTAATTTAAGTCAACAAGAAAGTTATGATAGACTTCGATTGGCCTTTCACGATGAAGCCCCATCTCGTGCTACTATTTACAACTGGTTTAATGAATTTAAACGTGGCCGCACTGATCTCACTGATGATCTGCGTGAGGGCCGGCCTTCTACGGCGACTACTGAAGATAACATCAGTGTTGTGCGGCGTATGATAGAGACTGACAAAAGAGTAACCTATCAGCAGATTCGTACAAGCTTAGCCATTGGTATGAGTCAAGTCCACAAAATCCTCCATGAACATTTAGCGGTGAGGAAGCTTTGTGCCCGGTGGATACCTCATAATTTGACAGAAGCCCAAAAAGTCCGTCGTGTTGATTGGTGCCGTGAAATGGGTCAAAGATTCAACGGAGGTGACTCAAATGCTGTGTTCGACGTAGTTACGGGTGACGAAAGCTGGATTTACTGTTATGATCCTGAAACTAAAAGACAGTCTGCTGAGTGGGTGTTTCCTTCCGAGGAGTTGCCTACTAAAGTAAAGAGAGGTCGAAGTGTGGGAAAAAAGATGGTGGCCTCGTTCTTCGGAAGGACTGGTCATTACGCAACAATTATTTTAGAGGATCAAAAAACAGTTACTGCGAAGTGGTACACTAACAATTGTTTACCACTTGTCTTGGAAAAAGTTCGAGAAAAACGGCCTCGCAGTAGGATCCTGCTTCACCACGACAACGCCTCATCGCACACCGCCAAGCAAACGATCGACTATTTGGCGACGGCAAACGTGGAATTACTGGGTCACCCACCTTATAGCCCCGACCTTGCACCTTGTGATTTTTATTTATTCCCAAAAATTAAAGAAAAACTTCGAGGAAAACGTTTTATGGACGCCGACGAAGCAGTGGCTGCGTTTCAAAAGGCCGTCGAAGAGACCCCTAAGGACGAGTGGGCAAAGTGCTTTTCTCAGTGGTTCTATCGAATGCAGCGATGTATTGATGTGAAGGGAGGCTATTTTGAAAAGATATAATAAAAGTAATAAGTTGCTTGATTGCTCAGTTTTTGATTTTCTAAGAACTTTCAGTTTGACCCTCGTATATACATTTATAACACCAACATTGTTTAGATTAACCTCTAACTAGACCGACCAATGCCGAATATTACTTTTTACTCAAGACTTATCATATCACATTCAACTAGGCCAATTTTAGACGAATATGTCCAAGCGGCTTTCTTCTACAAATTATCAATACAAAGACTCATACAGTAAACGAGTAAGATCTCTAGACCGCGAGAAGGCATAAAATCACACCTCTAGCAGAACACTGCCGCATAAGCCAAGTATATTCATAGTCGCATACAGCATTACTCTACTCTACTGAAAGAACGACATGAGAGTATCGCGTGGCATACTCGTTCCTTCCTGCAAAAGGCCAGAGGGTCGCATTCACCACCTGCACCGCTAATTGCCGCGCCTCCTCTGTGCATTCAACAGTTATTCCTAACCCACAATAACAGCATTCAATCATTATTTATACTGTTTTGATCTTCCTGATGCTATTGATATTGAGGTTACCTTGTAAAGGTAGTTGTCCACCTACGTGGGATTAAATGCGAGTTAACATTCGAGCGTGACTTATACGTAAAAGTAATATGAACAATTCGTGGGCATTAAATCCTAGAAAGGTGACGCGACTAATTGATTATTTGTACTGAGACATATTTTTCTCAAACTTGCAATGAAATGTTGACATGACTTACTTCAAATTAGGTCCGGAAATACTACGTATCCGGTGCGACTAGTGAAGATGATATGTAAAGGAATTTCATACAACCTTACACACCTAGGCCTGCAAAGCAACCGTCTTTTGTTTATAAACGTCAAATTGTGACAGAACGTCTTGGCATTCAATCACCAAAAAAAAAAAAAGATTAGGACTAATGTCAATGTCACCGGGTAAAACGTTGCTTCAAACAGGTTAAAAAAAAGTTAGGCGCGTAAATTGAAAAAAGTTTTTTTTTCTTGTTGGGCGGATTTGTCAATAGTTCGTAATTATTTTGAAACTTTCTAATAAAAGCCATCGATTTCGAAATGAGTTCGGACGAAAATGATATTTGAATGATAATTGAACTGTATGCCTCCGGAATTGCGAGCAGAAGTAGCCATGAATAATTTACTACCCCCGAAATCAAAAGTTAGGTACATGACGGCGTATGACAATTTCATAAAAATTATAAGTGTTTTCTTTGTTGTAGTGCCTCGTCTATATAGTTAGATATAAGTGCATGTAACTATAAACTAATACTTAATTTAGGAAATAAGCGGAATATTTGTTAGTAACAAATGTGGGACACAATTATAGGTTATGATGTGACAGCACTGACAGCTATCAGAAACGTATTATTTAGTTGTACGAATAAAACAAATTGACTACTTTTTATTTCATTGCAAGTTTGAGAAAAGCACTATACAAATCTCGGCCAGAAACGGGGTTGCCGGCCTCTATAGTAATGTACTAAAACCTAAAGACGACGAAAAATACATATCGGTACCGAGACATACATAAATATTCCAAAATTGAAATATTATACCTATTTATCCGTTTTTAGGCCGACCGCTGACAAAAATTACATCGTATCTAAATGACAAGGTAACTCATCTACATATATTAAGACACATAAGAAGAAATTAAAACAAAGTTACCTAAATTCAACATGTATATGTTAAACATATAATTCATATCCAGTATGCTTCACTCATTGCTCATACGAATGATAAGTAGTTAATATTAATTACAACTTAAAAAAAAAACTAACTGGCCCTTAACTATCCTATATCTATATAACCTCTAGTCCTAAAACGGTTTGCTCATACTGTAGATATCGGGAAGGTGCGACGTAGCATCTAAAGGCAAATTGCTATTGTCTATACACTAGTCCGCCGACTCGCTAACACCTTTCGAGAAACAATGGACGAGGAAGTTACTGCTCATCCTCAGCAACAATAGGTACTACCTATATAGTTCAACTATGTACGAGTATTCAAACCAGATGAACTGCATTTAAAAATTGGCAACCAAAAACTGTATTTAAATATATCTCGTAGGTACCCTAGGATTCCTAATATTTTTAATAGTGTATTCCAGATGCTCCAAGGAGTAAAAATCACATATAATATACGTGTTCGGTTTTCTAAATGTTTTATTTTTGCCAGTAAAAAATCTTCTGCAAGTTCTCTACTACCCCAACGTTGTCTGGAAGAGATCGCTCTTTAGCGATAAAACCGCCTGTTGTTTATCTGTACTTGTTAGTTGTTGTTTTTCTGTATTGTTTTCATAAATTGAGGTGTGCAATAAAGATTATGTAAAGAGTGTTTTTTTTTAAGAATATTGTATTATACAGGATGTGGCCTGTAATAGGAACAAATATGTAAAGGGACGCTTCCTTAGAGCATTTGTAGTAACCCCTTGTGTCCCACTCATTTTAGTTTTTTTTTGATTTGGAGATATTTTAATCTAAAGTTATGACCCCCAAGTAATGTATCTTGGCACAACGACATCATAGCACAGCAGTCAATGCGGATTTTGAGGTAACATAATGTAACGAGTCAACAACTAGCAAGTACGAAACTAATGATAAGAACTTAACTTGATTTAGCTTACTCTTAACAACAGCATGTAATGGAGGAGCGGGACTTCCTGGCACAGGTTTTTTACCGACTAGGAAGCCCCAAACTTGTTATCATTTTGTGACATGTTTTTTCTCAAATAAATTTTCATTTTCATAATAATTTTTGCATTTTTGTTTTGAATAGATACTTTCGTGATTTTTTTATTTTTATTTTTTTAGTGTCTTTAAAATAAAAAGTTACTGATAGCACTCCAGAAGAGTAAAAAAATACAACTAAACTTATAATACCTATATATATATTTTTTTTTTCAAGTTTAACCATGTAGAAATAATTGTTTACAAGCTTAATAATCTACCGTTAAATTTTTTGCTCCTATTACAGGCCACACCCTGTATATATTTTTCTACTTCTGTATCGTTATCTGTCATTTATATAGGCTGTAGCTCAAATACAATGCTCATCGGCCTTATTCATCTATAAAAAGATGATTTAAACAGCGTCCATATTAGAGTTGTGGCACTTACGTACGTGGCTCGTCAGGCCGATACGGGAGCGACAGCCACGACCACATAATTGGCAAGTAAATGTCCTGCCCGGAGATGAAAGAGGAAGAGCAGCGCGTTGGTGTCTTAATTCGCGTCTATAGGATAAGAGATCGAACCAAGCTTTATCGTGTTCCACCACTCCATTACGTAGGGTCTCCGGATCCAATGGTCTCGATCTTGGGAATGTTCTTTCCAAGTTGAGGGGTCGATCCTAAAGGACACCATGTCCCGTTTAGCACTGTCCTTAAAACGCAACATAGGTCGCCCGATCTGCGTTTAGCGTGTGCTATTTCACTCAGGAGAGTTTTTCGTGGCAAACGAGAACTTACTTACTTTTTTGGTTTATACATTTTTCATAAAAACATTGTTTAACTTTTTTTAACCGGCCGCTATAAATGCAGTGGTGCCAACTTCATAAACAAATATTTCTAAATAAAAGTATTTATTTACGATTTAACATTTGTATTCACTCCTGAAGAAATTGCGTGAGTAGCAAAAAAACGAATAGAAAACTTAATGCCTGAAAACTTTAACTATTCTGTAGTCTGCTATTTATTTAAAATTTGTCGTAGGAAAAGTATTGTATGCAACGGTGTATAAGTGGTCTTAAAACGCTCGTGGCGTCTGTAATTGCGATGCTCGCCAAGGCTCGCATCGCAACCCACGCCACTCGCGTTTCAAGACCCTTCTTATACAACAGTTGCATAAAATACTATTTCGGTCAAGCAAAAAATGTTATTGAGGACCGTATCGGAAAGAAAGTAGACAACTTTAGGCATCTCTAAAAACTGGTACGTACATAAAATCGGCATATATTTTTTTTAAATAACGAACTATATTCTTTTCTTTTAATTGCAACAAAAAGCAATTACTACTTTTGTCATAAAAATATTTTGGGCGATTGGTGCAAAATAAAAGGTATGACGATTAGAATACTGGTTAAAAAGTACGAGCTGAGTCCCGCGGGCGTGCCCAAGATAATAAATATATTTTATGACTTCTGTACTCTCCAAGATTTGCCAAAATCTGGAAGAAAACCGGGGACAATCGACTTGGCATGAGAAAAGAAAGTCGTAAGAATGTTTAAACAAAATCCGTCCCTTTCAATTCGAGATGCGGCAAAAAGAGCCAAAACTTCTTCGTCTATGATACAAAGAATCAAACTAAGATGCAACCTAAAAACCTATAAAAAACTAAAATAACCAAAACGAGATGAAAATCAAACAATGGGTGTCAGAAAACTGGCAAGGAAATTATACGACCGTATATTGACCAAGAAAAATCAGTGCATTATAATGGATGACGAGACCTATTGCAAATAGGACTTTAAAGCCTTACCAGGACCTCAATTTATTACGGTGCCGGCTTATAGAAGGTCACTCGAAAACATGGCCATCAACATCGAGAAATTCTGCAAAAAAGTATTAGTGTGGCAAGCGATTTTTCAATGCGGTATGCGATCGCAATCCTTCTCCACTACAGGGACTTTGAACGCTACGCTACTATTACTACCACTAATAAAGAGGCACTTTATTTTGGCCAGACTTGGCTTCTTGTCATTACTCTAAAACAACGAAGGAATGGTATAAAGCCGATAAGGTAGAAGTAGTGGATAAGGAGATGAATCCTCCCAATTGCCCAGAAGTTCGCCCAATTGAGCGATACTGGGCTATCATGAAACGACACCTCTAAAAAAACGTCAAAGCTGCCACCTCAGTTGACAACATTAAAAAAAAAGTGAATTGAATGAGACACATCAAAAAGAAAGTTAGGTTGCAGGCAAAATAGATATAATATTTACGACGAATTCATTCAAAACAGTTTTTTATAAAGACAGAATAAAAATAATACCATTTTGAAGTTGTCTACTTTCTTTCCGATACGGTCCTTACTACATAATATAAAAGTCGCTTGCCGCTATCTGTCTGTCCCTATGTATGCTTAAATCTTTAAAACTTCGCAACGGATTTTGATGCGGATGTTTTTAATAGATAGAGTGATTCAAGAGGAAGGTTTATATGTATAATACATATAAACCCGTGCGAAGCCCGGGGCGGGTCGCTAGTTGTAAATAAAAAAAGTGAGTTGAACTCTGCTTTCTTACTCGAAAGTTTTTACTCTTTAGGGCCTCAGTCAGATACACGCGTTAAAGAAGGGAGGCCTTTGCCCAACAGTGGGGCACAATACAGGTTATTTAGTAAATAGTTGATTGGTGGAACGTGCGATTGTATCCCTTTATTCATTGAAGTCAAACCTCTGTTATTTAATGGTTTTTTTTTTAACATGTCAAAGTGATAGATTAACTCAAACAAACACTAACGCCATATTAACAAATAACAATGTTTATGAAAATTATGAATAAGGGCATAAACAGCTGTAATAAGAAAATACTAAGACTTTGAATAGAAAACTTTGTGAAAGATTGGTGATAGGTACCACAGATCACTGAGGAAGAAATTCCCGATTGTGTTCCAACTACACCAAATAATTATTTCCTTACTCACCGAACCGCTACCGAAATTGAATAGACACTCGGAATTCGTGTCGATAACACGAACGATTAGGTAATTGTTATGACCACATGTGTGAATAGAAAACATCGAGCTTCATTAATATATATTAGTTCACGACATGACGATTTAACCAGCAACAGACGTTCGTGCTTTCCGGTCACGGCAACGACTCAAGAAGTCATATTCTGTTTCAAAAAAAGCCTCAAAACTCACGAATTGCTCGCCTTACGCAAACTACTTCAAAAATGAACCAGGATGTCAGCAGCTTGCATATAAATATGTTACAACGGGATGCGTTAGCCGCTTGTGGTTAGCTCGATTTTCTGGTGCTTCCATTACTTTTCTTACCGTCTGGGCGTGAATATCAAATTAGTAGACAGTGCCAGCCATCAATTATCGCATTGTGTGGCTTCACATCCCATGCCCTCGCTACGTGATTTACAAATTAAACGAAACTGCTTTAACGGTCATTTAAACCATGTCGGAGAAAGGTACATGTAAATAGTATACTAATCCCATTTGTGTCGCAATTAATTTTTCACTTCTCATGCTCTAAAAGTTCGTCTTTATGTCGTGCGTAGGCGACATAAAGTCACTTTTTATGCTCTAGAGCATAAAGTAAAATCTTCGTCGAAGACCAAGGCAATCGCTGCAACAGCCACACGAACATCTTTAACTTCATACAACAACCTCTTTATTTTATTTCGTTTCGTTCGTATTCTAAGACCAAGGCAAAGATACCAACAGCCAAAGTACACAATAAAACTTCATGAAATAAACTTATAATTTGTATTTCGTCTCATTTATTATTTTTTATATTTGTTTATTTTTCAATTTAGTAGATCAGTATAGTATTTAAGCCATAACAACAACAATTAAATTAGCATTTACTATATTTACGTGTTGCTGTTTCATTTCCTCGCAATCGAAGTGAAAAGTAGAGTGTACAACTCGTCCATAAAACCCATTTTACACTCGACTTTATATCTATCCTCGCTCGCAAGCTCGCTCGGATGGATAAACGTCTCGAGTAAAATGGTGCGTTTTATGCACTTGTTGTACAATCTACTATTTCATCACACTTGCTCGTAAAGGGTGTATAGAGCAGCTATAGCCGATTTACCTCCCCCGGTAGTTATGGATTTTTATAACTCCCTAGGGAATTATGAGCTTGTGTGTGATCTGATTGGTTAAAGCAAATCTAGGTGATCGCGCGCTACAAGAATTCTGCTCTGTGATTGATTGAATAAAAATCGAGCATGCCATGTGCTGCAAGAATACTGCTCTGTGATTGGTTGAATAAAAATCGAGCAGGCCATGCGCTGCAAGAATACTGCTCTGTGATTGGTCGAAATATTGAAGCTGCGCGCTCCACTCGCACTGATCTGGAAGTGAAGTTGTCAATTATTGATTGGTGCGCTTGTATGAAACATAGATTATTCTGTCTTTTGTACTTATTTATTTCCTCGCAAATGAGATGAAAAACATTGTGTATAACACGGGCGTAAGAATATTGCAAACTCGTATCATCAAAAGCCCTCCGCCTCCGGCGTCGGGCTTCTGATAGACTCTCGTTTGCAATATTTCTCTTACGCCCCTTGTTAAACAATGTACTATTTTTCATTTTTGGGCCCTTTAACTAACTTTTTCCTTTTCAGGCAAGATTTCGAGTGTGGTTTAGATCAATAGGCTACAGATTATGTGCAAGTGATCAGCATTATTTAACGGCCTCCGTAGCCCAGTGGGTAGTGACTCTGCCTACGAAGCTGGAGGTCCCGGGTTCGAATCCCGGTCAGGGCATTTATTTGTGTGTTTATCACGAATATTTGTTCCTGTGTTATGGATGTTATATATGTATATAAGTATCTATATGTATTTATCTATTATATATATCATCGCCTAGTACCCACAACACAAGCCTTATTGAGCTTACCGTGGGCCTAGGTTGATTTGTGTAAGATTGTCCCGTAATATTTATTACCGATGACAGGGGCGGATGGCGAGACGGTGAATCTATCTCACTTTAACATACGGAGCAAATTAGCGCATTGAAATTGTCATCGACAGCTTTATTTCTATGGGTTGTAACCGCTACGAAGCTATGAGCTACATCTATGTAGCTCTCGCTCTCACAATCGCAGCCTAAACTTTAGTGCGGATACCTATTTAACAAGGCGTTCAAGAAACATGCTAATGATACATTATTTATTGCAAGTGCACAATCCTGAACAACAATAAACCTCATATTTTAATATACATTTGATTAATCAGTCATAACAATAACTGCCAAAATTACGTCCAAATCACAATAAATCCGATTCTTACAAGGCCCGCTGTCACCATAAACCTGCACGTGGGCTCGTGTTATTATTTAAATGCGCCGATTAGGCAGGCCGGACAATTACCATCCATATTGTACAGGGTTTAGTGCGGGGCGGGGTAACCAACAATTTCTGCGTCGACGCTGCAGGAGTTACGACGCAGCTAGCTGATGGTTTATTATCGGGCACATCTCTTCCGCTGTTGCTCTGTGGCGCGATTGATTACAGTAGGATAGCCTAGGAATTCGGGAACGAGTGCAAGTGCTAACTTAGTTTAGATAACCTTTCTTGACACACTTAAAAAACTTGACTCTCTAAATTCAATAAAAAGTATGGTATAAACATTATTGCCTACGGCTCCGTACTATATTGTATTTACATTTAATGAGCAAAACTAATTTCTTTCATAATACAGAATGTCATAGAAAGAAGGGTCAAATGTATTTTAGGACGGGAGGATTTCAAAAAAATTACTTTGCACCGACAACTGAAACGAGACTTACAAACTGCCTGTCATAATTGAGATAATTGGTTGATAGTCTACTCCAAAATTACTAAAACTGAGGGCCCCCGTTGACACCAATTACTGAGACACTGTATTTGGGGTGAAACTTCAATCGGCTACCTTTTACAAGTCAAAAGCAGCCATTTAAAGGTTAGTGGTAAGTCTCATATATAAACAGAGAGCGTAAACTTAGTAAATAACAGAGTCCTAAAATAATATTTACATTTATGAAAATAATCCATACAATTTCATCAAAAACAAGAAGCATTTTGCTATACTCATACGCTTGTTAATTTTGGCATCGTAATATGCAATCTGTGGTTCGGTGTCTACTGATTCGTTATATTCCACTATGGCCACAGATGATCCATGATCACTCTTGTCCCCGACTAACGGTCCCCACTGCGATATGAGCATACAGTATTGTAAACAAACATGTCATAACATGTACACACGCTGATAAGGCTAATGATATACCTCTCTCAATGCAATCAATAACTTCAATTACAATTATCGGACACCTCTTATCGGATGTGTCAAACAAATCCGTTGTTTTTGTTCCGTATGTCGAATGTAGATATTCGAATGCTATAAAAAACGGTATAAATTAATTGATGCGTTATAAAGTCCTAGACCTTATTATAAAATTACATTAAGTTTTCAAGTCAATTCGAGATACAATTAACCAAAAATTAAGAAAAAAGTATATATTTGATAAGCTCTATAACCGCCTAATTGTATTATTGGACCGGATTATTAGTATTAAATTTTTAAGTTTTATGACTTTTATATGTAAATATATAATTTTTGACTAATGTGACCTGACCATGTAACTATTTGTGATTAGATTATAGGTACTTATTTCAATATTGTACGTGACTGGAATTTTAAATGTAATACCAATTAGCTCGTAAGGTTTAGCTGTTAGTGCTTATAATGGCGAACAAGAATAAATAATAATAAAAAGTCTTTAGTCAGTTCTTATCTATCATATGAATACTTTTTTCTTAAAATTTGGTATCTATATAGACGTAAAATAAAACGTAAAACAAGTTTGCGACATACGCGTTTACGTATTACGGCATGTGTATTTACCAATGTGACCCTGTTATTTGTTGGATGTGATGTGCAGCAACAAGGGCAAAGTGCGGGCAGGACGAGCCCAGCATTCACAAGTGAGCGGCTTTCGTCGCGCGTCCACGCCCACCGCCATCTTCCATGGGGCTCGCACTGTTCACCTACCCTCACTCCAATTATGATAACCATCACTCACGGCGAGCGGAACGAAAGGGGGCAGGCACCAGTTAAAACGTAAAATTACACTTCAATTTTTACTCGACGGCGGGCGTGCAACAAAAAACAAATATTCTCATGGCGAGTATCGACAAAACGTGACCGACCTTCGTCAAAATAGTCGGCCGTTGTCTTATTGGGCGGCGTTTTACATCGAGGTGCTAAAGTGTAAGGCGCTGCAGTGAAATGTATAAGCCTCACGTCACGATTATTGAATAATGACTTCACAAATTATCACTCTCCACATGTTCTTGGCAAAAAGTTTGAGACGCGCTTTAGGGATTACTTATTGTTTGTTTATTTAATCGCCTTGTACGGTCTATTACAGTAGGTATATAAGGACCGTATCGGAAAGAAAGTAGACAACTTCAAAATGATATTATTTTTATTCTGTGTAAAAACTGATAATGAAACAAAAAGAAACTGAAAAATAAGGTCTTTAAGGTGGTTCGATTGCCATACAAAGCGTTATTTGACAATCGCAGGCTAACGGCGTGATATTTTAAGAATTGTTGTGAATGAAAAATGATTTGTGTAAGATTGTCCCGTAATATTATGTAACAAACTTTCATCAATTGGCTTCTTATTTGCGCCAAATTCCCCCTTTCCTAGAATAAACTTGTATAAACTAGATTAATTTGAGAAAAATTGTTTTCCCAAAATATCACGTGACAAACCAATTTCTCAAATTAATCTAGTTTATACAAGTTTATTCTAGGAAAGGGGGAACTTGGCGCAAATGGGAAGCCAATTTATGAAAGTTTGTTACATAAGTTTCTTAAAATATCACGCCGTTAGCCTACGAATGTCAAATAACGTTTTGTATGGCAATCGAACCAACTTAAGGTTTTCTATTTTTAATGAATTCGTCGTATTATATCTATTTTGCCTGCAACCTAACTTTCTTTTTAATGTGTCTCATTAAATTCTGGACGACCACTTTTGACACATTTGATGATGCCCTGTTCCACTTTTTTTTAAAGTTCTCAACTGAGGAGGCAGCTTTGACGTTTTTTTGGAGGTGTCGTTTCATGATAGCCCAATTTCGCTCAATTGGGCGAACTTCTGGGCAATTGGGACGATTCATCTCCTTCCACTTCTTGCTACCGTATTGGCTTTATACCATTCCTTCGTTGTTTTAGAGTAATGACAAGAAGCCAAGTCCGGCTAAAATAAAGTGCTAGTCCTGTGCTTCTTTATGAGTGGTAGTAATCTTTTCTGTAAGCATTCGTCACGCTATACCATAGCGTTCAAAGTCCCAGTAGTGAAGAAGGATTGCGATCGCATACCGCATTGACAAATCGCTTGCCAGACTAATACCTTTTTGCCGAATTTCTCGATGTTGATGGCCTTATCTTTTCGAGTAACCTTCTTATTACCCGGCACCGTAACAAGTTGAGGTCCTGGTAAGGCTTTAAAGTTATTTATTTATTTGGCTTTAAAGTCCAATTTGCAATAGGTCTCGATATCCATTATAATGCACTGATTTTTCTTGGTCAATATACGGTCGTATAATTTCCTTGTCCGTTTTTTGACAGCTATTGTTTGATTTTCATCTCGTTTTGGATGTTTATGTTTTTTATATATTTTTAGGTTGCATCTTAGTTTGATGTTTAACTTCTTCGGCTATGAAGCTATGGCTTCATAGCCGAAGAAGTTTTGGCTGTTTTGGCCGCATCTCGTATTGAATGGACGGATTTTGTTCAAATATTCTTACGACTTTCTTTTCTAATGCCAAGTCGGTTGTCTCCGGTTTTCTTCCAGATTTAGGCAAATCTTCGAGAGTACAGAAGTCACCAAGTTTCTTTATTATCTTGTGCACGCCCGCGGGGCTCAACTCGTACTTTTTAGCTAGTTTTCTAGTCGTCATACCTTTTATTTTGCTTTTATTATGCTAAAAGTGGCACTGGAACACAAGTTTCATGTGCTCTGCCTACCCCTTTTAGGGATAAAGGCGTGATGGTATGTATGTATGTATGTATGTAACCGTCCAAAATATTTTTACGAACGTGTAAGCTAATTCGCCCCATGTTGACAGTTTGACAAAAATAGCAATGGTTTCTTGTTGCAATTAATAGAAAAGAATATAGTTCGGTATTAAAAAAAAAGTTTATACCTATTTAATGTACGTGCCATTCTTTAGGGATGCCTAAATTTGTCTACTTTCTTTCCGATACGGTCCTTAATATAAAAAATTACAATTTATAGAGGGCTATTTCGCCAGAATTACCACTTACCCGCTGTCAATACGCATGTTTCCTACTTATTCTTCAAAACGTTTTTCGCAAATACATGCGATATGTTAATCATCATCATCAATTCATCATATCAGCCGAAAGTCGTCCGCGTCCACTACTGGACAACGGCGCCCCCCAAAGAGTGCCGCAATGACCGATGTGTTAATGTCAAGATGAAAATTCAAGTAGTGTGTGATGCGGTCACAGATTCGAATACACTTTCCGACTAATTAGGAATATTCACTGAATGCGTACAGTAAAATATTCGTTATTCTTTTAGTTGACAAGCCAGTTCATAAAATGTATAAAGTAAGGGTACCGGATCGCGCGTCTCCGATGAGGTGCGCCAAAGTTGTAAAATATTAAACTCTGCTTATTTATGTGTTGCCTCGTTAACTTAGATCGCCGAGGGGAGTGGCCATTTGTATCGCGTTGTCGAACCGACTGTTTTTACATGGGCATCGGGTGTTACAACAAATTCAACAAACGACCGGGCGTCATCTATCAAAAACGCTAACGAGCTACGCCGCGGCGATTTACAATCACAACGGCCCAATAATACGACGACGCTGATGAAATATAGATACTCACACTACAGCATAATTATCTTTAAGTTTCCGATAAATCGTAAAGTAAATAGCAGAAATGTTACAAAAACTATACTGGTTATAATAATAATACAGTTTGTCTCTGATTTTGGGGCTTTAAATTTAAAAGTCGATTATGCTCCTGAAATAGAACTACTTTTGTTCTACAACTTTTCAAAAATACGTTCTTTCTGTATTTTCATTATTCCATACAAATTAAATTAAATTTTCAATGTACATCATCCATTAGTTAGTTTTCATACTTGTCAGTGTCATTGATGTCAAATAATGAGGCCGTGTTTGCAATACATTGATGGTACAGTTAAAAATTAAGTTCAAACACTAACAAATTATAGGAATAATAGTTACCTATTTTACAAAGTTGCGGAACAAAAGTGGTTCAGTTTCAGGACCATAATCGATATTTGCATTTAAAGCCCCAACGTCAGAGACACACTGTATAATGTTTAATGTATGTAATATGTCAAGTATTTATGCAGTAAATATTTCACAAATAGTTAATAAACCTAAACACCTCGCATTCAAATGGTGTATTATGACATGAGTAATACGAGATTAATAAATCTAAGTAATCTAACTAGTATTTGAACGAAACAAGTCTTATTTTACTTCAGACTAATATATAGCAGCCGCATTTACGTGGTTTTTGTTGTCCCTAACTCTTAACTTATTGTCCCTAAGCTAGCTTTGTTTAAAGTTAATACTCGTAAAAAGATGAAGAGAAAGGTTCGAGGGTATCACAAAGCCAATTTAATTTGTCTGTAATATATTTAACTTGTTAATGGTCCAGCGTAGTCTCATTACGGGCGGGAAACCCCTAATAAACGTAGAGCAGGGAGTTGCTGGTTAGAAATACCGCGGTCATGCATAGTTAACGTAGTTGGACAGTGAGATTTCAGCGGGAATGTTCAGCTTTTCCAACTAGGTAATGCAAGTTTTCTCTTTTTTCATGAATTTAGATTCTCTTCACACAACGAGGCAACGCTCTCAGAAATGCAACCATTTTGTACAAAATAGTTTTCAGACAAAAATGTAATATTTTTTTTTCCATTAAGATGTTTTAACACATTACAGCACTCATTGGTCACTGTTTAGCTTCAGCTTTCCAGATTCCAGAGTCTATATTGAATAATAGCTTCGGATTTTAAGAACTCCTCCTATTTGCGACGAACAATATCACATCTGCATTTCGAGTAAGGTTCGCCACTCCGCTATTTTTATAGTTTATCTTTGCATGAAGCATATAATGCCCCTTTACGACCCAAAACTTCAGCAAGATATTTTGTTGCATAGTTAGTTGCCTGACTCAACTCGAGGGCAAGTGTTTCATGAAAACTAAAGTTTTACGATCGCATTCTATTCGAGGGGAATCGAGAATTTTATTTCGATGCCACATTAAAAAAATAAGCACATGTTATACGGGTTGAGGAACATTCATAAATAATTCCCTAAAAAAGATGCTCGAGTCTATTGAAAACACACCATATGCCCTGGGTCATTACGGCATTTTGAATGGAACGTTCGTTTTTGTAAAGAAAATTCAATTATCTGGGTGTGTCTACAAAAGACGTTAACTTAATCCATATTTTTTTACCACACGAACTCAAGGTATCTTGATGGTTTGCTCGTTTTTACATTTGCTGTTTATTTAACGGCGCATTGGCAGACCCTCGACTTTTTATATGAATAGGTTGCCGTGGGTTCCAGAATAATGTTATTAAGTACTTAGTCACACTTTCGATAAAACGTTAGAATCGATAGGTATACACTTGAACAGCGACAGGTGTGTGAAAAGGAAACGATAGTAAAACGAGCATAAAATAACAACCATTAAGGACTTGAAAAATGGATAGCATGCAAATTGTCTAGTAAATAAAATAAAACTTGTCATGTTAATTTACGAGTAAATACGTGACAACGTAAAAAAGTAAGATGTACGCTTGGAAACTATTTTTTTTTAATATTGTTCCATCCCACTTATTTAGAATTGTGTTTATCGGAAACCGAATTAAATATCCATCCAAATGACGGCGTAACCTAGTGAATATGTGTGCGCAAACAGTGAATACTATCTCAGTAACAAGCAGACCCCCAGCAAGGATTCCTAGTTAATTACAACGACATTCGAATGGTTGGATATTCTTTCTCATTACCGTAGTTATCGGCGACTCATTAGTGTAAGGCCTGAGTGGACGCTCCGCTACGAGCGGGGCGTCGAGCGTCCATATAAATTGCATTTGTTTTATATGGACGCTGCACGCCCCGCTCGTAGCGGAGCGTCCACTCAGGCCTTACACTTAGGTACGAATCTGTCAGCGGCGCGCGTAGCGTCGGTTGCCGGTCGTTTGTCCTGTCGCCGCATGCGCCGGGCATTTTTCACAGTGATGTAATAAATACGCGAGAACGCACCTGCTTTGGCGCACTACATGACAAATCGTTTACGTTCTGGATCCCTTGATTGCGATTTGTACTGTAGCTACTGCTACGAATGAGGAAAGCTTAATCAAATTGCGCGTCAATTTGTCACTTAATAACATGTACGCGTTATTTTCTCCCACATAAACAGTACCTAGCTAGTTCTAGTTAATAGCAGGTAAAGCCGTCACTAAAAATCCGCACGGACCAAAAGTCATCATGAATGGTTCTATTTAAGCACATACATTATATGTGATGAAATCATACATTAGATTGAAGCCCGAGCCGAAAGCAAGAACGATTAATATGCTATCTGAGGCTTTCTTTAGGCCCGTGGTGACTGGTGAGTACAAAATTTAAGGTCGCCCACTGGCTAGGAAGTGGAATTTTCACTTTTGGTAATTTCTTGTTTATGGCTAGGTATATGACGTAGTCTGTACGTACACGCTCGCTATTCTCCAAAGAATGTTATAACTCATATTACAGTTAATTGAACTGATAGCAGTAAGTCCTAAGCTGTTAACACGGGAAGCGTATCAAATATCAATTTACATAATGGCAAAGGGGCTCATAAATGTACCGATACAAGCCGAAGCGCTCCACATTAACGAGATTAAGTCAGCATTACGTGACGTATCTGTGGAGCGGTGTTCACAACGTTCATCGTGGATCATGCAAGCTTAACCCTCAACTGTTATTCACAACGTTTCACTTCACCTCAGGCAAACCCAGTTTACATCAGACCTCCGATAACGCGTAGTTATTATGGACCCCGGCGTCAAGATATACTAGGGTGGAGCTGTGAGATGCGGTGAAACAGACTGTGAATAGGCATATTTAGCTTAGCTGATGTGAGGAGATTCCCATCCGCAATCTGCCTATGCAATTATTAACACTTCCATAATTCGTGATGGTTAACCTGTAACTAAGAAACATTAAATGAAAATTAATCTGTTTTCATTTAATTCAGGCGCAGGTTAGAATAATTTAAGTACCTACGCGTTTAAGGAAACAGCATTAACGATAACTGAAATAACAAATCACAAATCCCGGGGACCAATTCTATCGCATGACCCTTAAATGTTGTAGGGATATTCCCACATTCATGAGTAATAAAAGCGATATCATAGCGAATCACGGCCCTGCTAGTTGATTATTCTGGAAACACTGCAGATGTAGGTATATTAGATATATGCACATACAATTCCCGCAATACAAAAATGTGCGTGAAAATATAAATTTGAACTAAAACGTTCGCACTGATCTAATCATTTATGACAATAAAATAAGAAAACGAATCCGTTCAATAACTAACAACTTAGAAAAGTTGAAAGACCCCGACATTTTCATTTCACTGTTCAATATTTCAAAAACGGTTGATACGATTTTGTTGAAACGTAACTAAGAACCAGCTCGATCACGTCAGCTTTCGGACAAAAAAAACCGCATCAAGATCGGTTCACTCGTTTAGGAGCTACGATGCCACAGACAGACACAGACACAGATACACAGACACAGATACACAGAGACCCAGACACGTCAAACTTATAACACCCCTCTTTTTGCGTCAGGGGTTAAAAAATCAGCGTTCTCAAGTGTATTCGAGGTGACATCTGTCTATGCAATGTCAGATTCCCGTACCGTACGTGTAATTCCCATTAAACAATAACTTGGGCAGTCACACCCGCGCACCAGGCCGGTTCCCGGGCGGTCGCAGCGGGTGTCTGGCAGTTGTGCTTTACAATGCCTATAATTCAGTGATTCGCGCGAATGTTAAGTGGTACCGCTTATCCGGCGCGACATCTACTAATGCCTGGAGGAAGCACTAAAACAGTGCTTGTCTGTGTTATCGCGGAACTTGCTTGCTGTTGCTGTGCTTGTTCATACGTCTGTATTGAATGAACGGTTATGCCTAATCGTTACTTAAACCGGGGAAATGAAATATGCTATGTGCGACCAGGTATCTTTGCGCTTAAGACAAAGCCTGAAGCATATATTGTATAACGGTTATAGGTAGGTATATTATTTTCAAACGCTCGCTGCGCGCGGGATTATAAAATATGGGAACGGGACCTCTGTTGCACTCTCTATCGCACCAGTGATAGCAGATAAGTGCAACAGAGGAAGAAAGAAAGAAGACAGAAAGAAAGAAAGAGATTTATTTGCTAGAGACATGGTACAACAATAGATGGAACAGTGTTTTAGTCATGATCAGCACATCTCGCCAAAATTTTTGGTCATGCAATTTTTTTTTAAACTTAATATTTAAATATTATTTGTCATTTCCCATACTAAATTACAATTAGCATACTTAAAGAATAAATATAATTAAATGATATCAATATTAAATAATAATTAGGTTCTAAAATAATCCTGCACTGAATAAAAACATTTTTCTAGTAACCAATTATATAATTGTGCAGTGAACGGTTTGAGAAAAAGTTGCCTTATGTCACTTGGTAAATGATTATAAATTTTTATTGCCATTGGATAACAGTTTACACTACAAAGCTTGGTATTATATTTGGCCGGTAATACCAGTCGGTTTGGATATCTAGTGTTAAAATGGCAAACATCGCTTAACTTTATAAACAGTTCTGGATGTAGCTTGGTAAATTTGCAAGTTTCAAATATATAAAGTGATGGTACAGTTAGTATTTTGAGATCCTGGAAAAACGCTTTACATGATGTGCGTGGTGAGACGCCGCAAATAGCTCGTACACATTTCTTTTGGCTGATAAACACTCTTTTTATCTCAACTGAGTTTCTCCATAGTATCAGACCATACCGGAGAACTGAAGCTACATAACCGTGATATGCGGTGAGAGCTGTAGTTTTAGTTACTAGTGTTGAGAGTCTCCTAAGAACATAAACAAAACGATTTATCTTTGTACATACTTTGTCAATTTGTGGTTTCCAGTTGCAGTTTTTATCCAACACCATCATCAGAAATGTAATGCTCTCAGTTTCATTAATTTGTTCACCTTTATATTTTACATCAATGTTAACGCTATGTATTCGATTATAGAATTGTATATATTTAGTTTTATCTGAATTTGGCTTTAAATTATTGAATTGCAACCACATTATTATGTCACTGATGGTATTATTAATTTCTAAATTATATAATTTCATGTCACTACAGGGTATAATTATAGATATGTCATCTGCAAATAAAATACATTGGTGTCTGGTAACCATAGACAAGTCATTGATATATAGTAAAAATAAGAGGGGTCCCAACACACTACCGTGTGGTACCCCAGTCCTCACGTGTTTATAATGTGATTTTGACACATTCTTTTCATTAAGGAACTCTATTTCGACTGATTGTGTGCGTTTAGACAAATAGATTGTTAACCAATTTAATGCCTGGCTACGAATGTAATACGTTTCAAATTTTTTCAGAAGACGGTCATGGGAGACAAAATCAAAGGCCTTGCTCATATCAAAGAATATAGTAATAACAGGGTTTCTTTTGTCAATTTGATCTGTTAATGATTTAATTAGATTAAATGTAGCAAATGTTGTACATTTACCTTTCTGAAATCCATTCTGATTTTTGTTTATAACATTATACCTATCGCAAAAACTGCAAATCCTAGCATGCATTGCTCTTTCAAAAATTTTGGAAAAGATAGATAATAATGCTATTGGCCGATAATTATTTAGATCTTCTTTACAATTTTTTTTATGTTATGGTTTAGTTATAGTTTTTTTTCAAATTGTTTGGAAAAACACCAGTCGTAAATGATAAATTTATTAGGAAACAAAGGATCGATGAAATATGATAAATACTTTTTTTAAGGACCATTGTCGATATTCCATCGTAGCCAACAGCTTTTGTTGGTTTTAGCGTATTTACAATCTTAATAACTTCAGCATCGTCACAAGGATATAAAAATATGGTTGAAAGATTAGTTTTTTATATTTTCAGATCATATTTTTTGGGATCGTAGTCATTACTAGTTAGATTAATGAAATAATCATTAAATGATTCTGCAATTTCTTGTTCATTTGTGATGACCATCTTTTTTGACTTGGAGTATTTGGTTTGGAGTATTTACTTTTTCAGTCTTGTTCTTGATCAAATCCCATGACGCTTTACACTTATTTTTCGCTCCATCTAAATACTTCTTATTAGTAGATTTCTGTGCATGGTTCACACAGTTCTTTAGAATTCTTGAGTATTTTCGATATAAACTTTTGACGTGTTCGTTTTTAGTTGTGTAGTATTTGAAACGTGAGCGTCTTTTTGTGATTGTTGCTTTTTGTATACCTTTTGTGATCCATCGGGATTTCACTATTCTATTTTTAATTTTTATGCGGATAAATGGGAAGCAAAATTATAGAATAATGTCTCATGAAAAACATTAAAGACACAATCCAAATCACTATAAGTATACAATTCAGACCATGTTAAGTTTTCCATGCATTCACGAAATTTTCTAATATTATCGTCGCAATAGTCACGTCTTTGTATGTACCAACATTCAACAGGTTTCGAATTTTGTTGAACCTGGAAGCTTAAAGTTTGGCCTGTATTGTGGTCGGATAAACCCAGTTCATAGACAACCGCACTTGCATTTCTCATATTACTAACAATATGGTCTATACACGATGTTAGTCTTGTAGGTTCTTTTATGTGAAGGTGGAAATTATAATTTTGCAGTAATGAACAGAGTTTACGTGTATCATTTGAATCGTTGAGTGTGTTAATATTGAAGTCGCCAGTTATGATATATTTTTTATTATGCTTATTTTTCAGCTTATGAAGCAGGTTTTCGAAATTAGTAAAGAAGATATTAATATCTGATCTAGGTATTCTATAGATACATACTACAATGCATTTACAACTGGGTATTTCAATGCCACAGCACTCAAAATTGAGTTCCATTCCTAAATCTTCTATGAAAGTAATTTTCTTATAATCCATAGAGTTGGTACATAATATGCAAACACCTCCTCGCTTTTGATTTTTACGTGAGAACGAGGCACATAACTTGTAACTCTTAATATGTATGTTTTTCCTCGCCTAGATTTACAAATGTTTCAGACAGACAGATAACATCTAAAAATAAACTTCTATCTATAAACTCCTGTAAACATAATTGAAGGGCGTCGGTTCTGTTTAGAATACCGCAGATATTTTGATGGAAAATTGTAATTTTTTTTGCGAAAGGAACATATGAATTTAAACATTTCAACTGATTACAAAGTCCTGCCTCAGTCTGGTATTCAGTCACAAAAAAGCAGTGTTGAGTCGTTGCTTGTTGCACGAAGCTGGAGGTCCCGGGTTCGAATCCCGGTCAGGGCATTTATTTGTGTGTTTATCACGAATATTTGTTCCTGAGTTATGGATGTTTATATATGTATAAAAGTATCTATATGTATATATCTATTATATATATTGTCGCCTAGTACCCACAACACAAGCCTTATTGAGCTTACCGTGGGCCTAGGTTGATTTGTGTAAGATTGTCCCGTAATATTTATTATTTATTTATTATTTATTTGTGCCTGGTGTGTCTTTGGTCTGTATGGCTGTTATTTCATTATTGTCACTAGCCGAGTTTCCATTTTCCAGGGATGGTGAGACATCAGAGAGGTGTTCTGTTCCGTCAATATATGGCCCCGTTTGATATTAGTATAGTATTTGTATCTATGGTAAAATGATTTATTCCTTTCACCGCGCATGATGCGAAATCGCGGCAAATGCTACAGAGCTTTTTTACATGACTGTTGTATCACGCCACGGGCTACGGCGTAGCGCTACAATAATCGACACAGTAAGAGTTAACCAGCACTAAAAAAAACTAAATTCAATTGATGGAGTAAAGTGTATTTAGGCAGAGGTGTGTTCACACTAGTTCTACGGTCAACTCATTCGATATAGAACTAGTGTCCTAGTAATTGCAGTAAATATTTTTGAAGCGAGCGCAGTATTATTCCCTTTTAAGCTAACATTTTAGCCACCGCCGCTAAAGCATTGCCGCGAAACCGGCTAACTCAAATTACCTATTCGCTACGACTATGAGTTAATGTAATAGTAATGAGCATCCCAAGATATTGCGTGACGATGAATTAAATGACTTTGCGGTAACTTTCAATTTGCGGTCACGTGCCTTGTTAGGAAGTTCCACAAGAACTGTGAATGGGATAACGCCCACGAAATAACATTAGGATGCAAATCCTTTATCATAACTAGCGCCTACATATTTTGTAAGCCTTTGTTAAGAGATAAATTGAAGACAAGATTCACGTTTCAAAGTGAACCTTGTGAAATGTAATAAGTAAATTTGTGGGGAATGGTACCGTAATCTGACTTTTAAGTTCAAGTTCTACATCAAATGACTCGGCGAAAAAAGTTGATGCATAATATTATGCTGCAATATTTACCAACATCAAAAACTGTGAAGTTTCTCAAACGGTACTCGTACCCTCAAGCAGTGACGGAATTTATACTTTATTTGTCTCCAATATTCTGTCCCAAACACTGAAACTCCAACAAAATGAGGGGTTATCATATAAAGTAAACGACAAAGGCTGGTTACCGTTAAACAGATTACTGGGCGGTTAGAATGTTCAGTAATGAAGTACAAATATCTAAAAAAAAATATGTCTTTACGCTTTTTCGATTAGGGGAAGGTTGCTATCATTGAACCGGCGCTTTGATTGGACATTCAAAATATTTTAAACTCTACGCATGCTACGTAGAGTTTAAAATATTTAAATCGTCCAATCAAAGCGCCGGTCCAATGATAGCAACCTTCCCCTACACGGTAAAGGTGACCGAATGACAAAAGTTACCTCCACTCGCATATACCGGAGCAGCAATAAATAATAATGTCTTGTTCCTATTCAGAATGTTTTAACTACTACTATACAACTTAACAAACACAAAACATTTTATTTACTAAGTAACAAGAGTAACAACATCATCATAAATTAAACTCGTCTTCATATCACGTTCTGAAGCTTTATTTCACTCATGCATCGCATCAAAACGTCAGTCTACTTCATCCCTAGGTGGATAGTGTAAATAAAGGCACCGACCACACGGTGAAACCGACCACCTACCGTGTGCATCGCCGTTGACACTAGCTGTTAGCGTCGACGCTACGTATGCAACGGAAGATAACATTGTTAAGCCACATTTGACAACGGTTTCTTTTGGAGGTGGATACTCAATAACTGCCAATTAAGCTTATGACCAAGTTTTATATTTACGGTGCGTTGTAGCTTGAAGTAGGTGTAAATTAATACGCGTGTGTAATTGTGTTGCTCAGGTACAAAGTGATTTCGTAGAGATATTCATAAAGACTGAGAAATATTTGATATAAATACAAAAAGAAAATGCAATATGTTTTGTTTTTTATTTTACTTACACATAATTTTTCAAATTACCTATATACACAAACACAGAAAAACCAAAAAATGCTACAACGAAACCAAAATTAATAATTTCTGGCCAGTTTCGTCGTCTTTTTTCGAGTATATTTCCTATATGCCCAAACCAACGCATATTACCCTTCACAATAGTGTTCAGTATTTGTTCACTTATTCTAGATTTTATTTATTTATGACAAGACTTACAGTTATTACACGAGGAGAGATAGGAGGCACAATCTCTTATAGGCAGACACCACGTGCGAAACATTTTCTTAGCTAAAATTAGTTAGCTTTCGCTGAGAACTATTTATATAATCTGTCGTTCTGTAGTTTCGCTTTCGCGCAGGCAAAACCCTAGTATCGAGAACGAATATTGTAATTAATTTAAGCCTCGACTCCAGACAATATAAAGGACTTAGGCTAAGTCGTCAATTAAGCTCATGCTATTACCCACTTAATGAAGGATACAAGACAAACTAGCTCAGGAGGAAGCCATCAGAGAGCCATCTCCGCACGAAACCACTTTAACGGAGGCACTCTGCCTACTTGCTAAGTAGTTGAACTCATTCCAATGTTTAGTGCTCCGTAATACACTTAGTAAGCGCGTTTGTTTAAAGGCAGATGCAGTTGTTAAGGCTATTAGTGCCGCCGCTGCAACTATAACGCGAGATTAAAAAGTTTATAAACCTAAATCGCCTAGCGTATGCGGATGAAACCGCGCGTAATTGTAAGAAAGTCAATTTAGCATGCTAACGAGATTGGCTGAAAGGCGGCAAGTTGATTAAGCTCTATAAGGAGAGAAGTTGGCGCTGCAACATTCCATAACCGAAGCGAAGCAGACCGCAACGTCACGCCAGTAAATCGTCGGCGATGAAATGGAACCGCCGTTTGACATTAAGAATTGTAGTGAAATTAACAGTGACTCTACTGATACTTAGCAACAGCCAACAACTATAAATAGGCCAGGCTTTAGGAGTTTTGATACGAACGAACACACGAAAAGTAGATTTAGGGTTAGTCATTTGTCTGCAAGCATAATTTCCAAATTACGAAAACCATTTTCCTCTAAACAGTCTAAACTAAAATTTGTAAGGAGATGATTTAAGAATTCGTTCATAAAAAATATGCTACGGACAATCACTCTTAATTATGTAGTGGAAACTACACAATTCCGAAGTCCTAATGATCGTTTTTAGGGTTCCGTACTCGAAGAGTAAAACGGGACCCTATTACTAAGACGCCGCTGTCCGTCTGTCTGTCTGTCTGTCTGTCTGCCTGTCTGTCTGTCACCAGTCTGTATCTCAACAACAATGATAGTTAGACAGTTGCTTTTTTCACACATGATGTATTTCTGTTGCCGCTATAACAACAAATACTAAACAACAGAATAAATAAAGTATTATATATATATATATATATATTTATAATCTTACACAAATCGGCTTAGTCCCAAACTAAGTAAAGCTTGTACTATGGGTACTAGACGCCGATAAACATACTTATATAGATAAATAAATAATTAAATACATAGAAAACATTCATGACTCAGGAACAAATATTTGTGATCATCACACAAATAAATGCCCTCACCAGGATTCGAACCCGGGAACTCCGGCTTCGTAGGCAGGGTCACTCCGGTCACTACCAACTAGGCTACAGGAGGCTCCCATACAAACGTGACGTTTTTTTGCCGTTTTTATAGATAATGGTACGAAACCCTTCGTGCGCGAGTCCGACTCGCACTTGGACGGTTTTTTTATAATTTACATATCGGCGACATCACAATATAAAAACTAAATCATCTCGTTTCATTACTACGGTCTTAACGAACTGTCGCAGTGGAAAACCAACCACGAACTGAACACCACCATCTGTCGATTTCACAGCAAATTGTTCATAACAAACCGCCCGGTCCCCAACTTCTTAAACTTAGCTTGCTAGATTGTGATGACGCGTTTATGGACGTACTTTGAACTTGCATGAAATGTACCGGGATCAATCTGACACTAACGTATTCCATTCCAATTTGATTTCAATGTGTTTTGCGTGGTAGATGTAACACTGAAGCTCGTTACGCGTGGCGTTGAGTGCGCGAAGCATTGACATCAAATCAGAATGCGAATCGTGTCTGATCGAAACCCTGGCTTATAAATAAATTTCTGCATTTAATTGCCAGTGTCATTATTCAAGTGCATTCAGACGGTACTTGTCTGCGCGAGTTAGATAAAGTGCTGGGGATAAATAACGCATGCGCACGTTTTACGGTGGTCCCCGGATCGGTGACCAAGGTCCCGTGGGCTGCGCAGCAACTTCTTTAATCACTGTAATTAGCTACGCGCCCATCCCTCCGATCTCTACGACTAGTGATGCGCGCTTATCTGCCGGTTAAATCGATTGTAAAAAATCTCATTACGCCACATCGGCTTATTAGGCGATTTTGATGGGTAAAATTAGCTGGCTAATTTGTTTTGAATTTTCTTTATTGTCTGACTGGGTTTTTTACAAATTATAATTTAAAAAAATAAAATGATTACTAATTTGTGAAATACTTTAACAGGAATTTAAACCTGTTGTTGGTCCACACAAAAACGTTATTTTCGAAATCTAGATCGCGCCAGTTTCCTTGTAAACTGTGAGAGGCGGACTCTCTATATCTGTCCCCGAAATGTAGGTAAACCATGTATGTAAACCCATTTCTTAAATGCAATATAATGAGAGTTTTGTCAATGGGAGCGAAATTTTGTACTCTTGGACTTCTTGTAGTAAAATATTTTTTTTGCGCTTTATTAAATCTCTTGACTCTTAATTCGATAACAAAACTAAATATCAATAAAATCAAAGCAGCACAAATATATATAATATACAATACATTGGTGTATGTTGACGCTGATTAATCTAGTTCTAAGCCCTCGATATAGTATGTTTAGAACCCGAGTAACATCACTAAAAGCAGCGTCTCCGTTGCGTCGATTGCGTAGAATCAACTTGTCGTTGCCGCGCGAACTAGCTGATTGCTATCACCGCTTGTTAGCCACCATTATGGATGCAAATTTAACAATTATGAACATGCTGATCCCGTATCCAGGCTCATCTTTGTTGGTAGACGATTGCGTGACTCGCACTCCAACTTGTAAGAAAAAACGTCGACGCTTAAAGTACACGTGAATGTATTTTATAATTTATGGGAATTTGCAACTTGCTGATTAAGTTTTAGTAACAAGATTTTATGAACGGCCATCAAAAAAATATTCATTTAATTTTTAGCCTTATACTAATGTTAAAAAACGTGTACACGGGTCTTACTGTAGAGGTGAAAAACCTGTTTAAAAAGCCTCCGGGGAATGTTGGGCCAAGTGTCAGAATGTCCAGTGTGTCAAAATGACAAGAAATTGATAAAATGCCCAGTTGCCATAATGTCAAGCTACCAAAACAACAAATTGTTAAAACGTCTAATTGCCATAATGTCAAGCTACCAAAACAACAAATTGTTAAAACCTCTAATTGTCATAATGTCAAACTACCAAAATAACAAATTGTTAAAAAGTCGGATTGTCATAATGTCCAATATAAGAACACCCAATTACCTACCTATTACCTACCTACTCTAAGGCAGGTCGGTGTAGGTACGACGACGAGCGAAGCGAGGAGTAGTGTTAGGAAGAACTGTGACCCTACAGCGCGCGAGCCGAGCGAGCGAAGCGAGCTTTGGGCGGTAGCGGCCGGCGAAGCGCCAGAACCGACGGCGGTATAGATTGACTAATGGTCTTTATAACATCTGGACATTATGACTCCTTGGACATTCAGAGACTTCTACATATTGACCAACGGTCTTTATAACTTCTACATATTTTTGGACATTCAGAGACTTGTACATATTGACTAACCGTCTTTATAACACCCGGACATTATGACACCTTGGACATTCTGACACTTGGCCCAACATACCCCGGAGGGTTTAAAAATGAATATAAGCTAGACATCGATTTTTTATTGCAATCAAATAATTAATAACACACTCATTTTGCTTACGGTTACTTTATGAAGCATTGTTGACCAATCTACACACGGTCACCTGATTTCAAAAAAATCCGAACACTGGTGAAGGATGTCAGATAAATTGTAAAAGTCATGGAAATCAGATCATGAGTTACCAGTAAACTTAAGAAAAACTTTTAAAATACATACAAGGAACTTCACAGGTATAAACACAATTATAAATACCTAACTAGCTTCTTCCCCGCCCCGCTGTCGGCGGGCAAAAAATTTAATAGCCTAACCTAGGGTTGGCTATTTTATTTATTTTTTGGTTTAATACCTAATAAGATAAAAAATATATAGAATATTAACATATATATAAATAAATAAATAAACTTTATTAGAAAATAGATTTTAAAGGAAGTTATGATCGCGGAGTGGCTCAAGCATGTGGCTTTCAAACGAGGTCGTAAGTTCAGGTCCTAGCTCGTACCAATGAGTTTATCGGAACCTTGTACGGACTGACGGAACGGTTATTGATGTAGAAAAAAATTGTGAGGAAACTTGCATATATTTGCAACGAAATTCCAAGGTGTATGAAAATTACCAACCCGCAATGAAAAAACCGTGGAGATAACAGCCTATTCGCTCTTTTCCATGAAAGGAGGTCCATGCCCGTGTGTATGTGTCACGCATATGGCCTGATGATGATGACGAGATTCCAAAGGGGACACTGTGTTCTAAAACGATTACATTTGCAAAAAGTTAAATAAGAGAAGCAGATAATTTCACATGAACCAGATGTGTTTAATTACTGGCCCGACAAATCTCGGAAAAAGAGTCCGGCTTCATTATGAACACAAGGCTCAGCCTCGGCCGACATACATTAAGTAAATAAAATATCAGCACGTTCCTTACATCCGCACCACGCATTATGATTGGACTCGTGCCTGAATATTAATTTTCACGTAATTTCTTCAAATTTTGTTTAAAAATACAGAGAATACAGTTAACTGTTTGGACTGTTTTACAGCGTGACCCACACAAATCAGAAATTTTTCAGCTCTGTTTATTTCCAACTTAAATGAGATCCCGGGCAGAAGGGTTAAAAATACGAAACACATGGCGGAGTTAATTTTAAAATTAAAGGAAAAATATAGCGCCAACCCGTGGCAATAATTAACCCGAATAAATTGGGGACAGACTCTAATAACCTGACCCTACGATGCTGTGTCCATATGTTGCAAATTAAAGAGCTTATATATTTTTTATTACACGGTTGGTTTTATCGCATAATGACACAAGGAGTGTATTCAGTTTTTATTCACAGCTGGTGTACCAAACATGTAGCATGCAAGGTGGTGAATATAATTTTGAGAAATTTAACACTGTTTCAGCCTACGCAACATAGGAACGTGGGCGAATACGATTATTGATGCGCCTTCCCTGTACCCGACTCGCTGTGCCAAATCTAACACAATTGAAGTAGTCATTCTTAAAACAACATAAGATTGTATTTAACTCATAGAGACTTACGATGTTTTCTGATGATTAAAGATGATTTACATATCGTGAGTTTGATAACTATTTCCAATGGAATCATTCAAATGTCAGGACAGGGCGCCCAGAATGTAATGAGTCAATGAATATTTCACTATCAATTAGGTGCATGAGACTACGCTGGCAGCATTTAGGTCGAGAACAATGGTAACATTACGTAGCATGCAAAATATTCATGAAATCATAGTGCTAAACTCGGTTCCAGATGAATCTGCACAAAATAGCAATAGTTAAAGCGTGACTAGATTTTTCTCATTATTCCGTTAACCGGTATTTCAACAAAGTTCACGTACACTAAATGATTAAAAAACATATTATTGGTTCATCAGTTAGTATGTAACGCTAAATGCTACATCGTGGCTTATACACGCTTAGACGAATCGATAGCCTCCTTTATTATTAAAATATAGCTTTCGAGATGCCGGGATTCGGGCGCATTAACAATCCACGTGTATGTATAAAGCAAAAGGAGAGGGTATCGTATTATTATAGTATAGTTCATCAGGACAGCAAAGACATTGCTGTCACTGAACACAAGAGACACTGAGCTGAAACTGAAGAGCATAACTGTATATCTACATAAATAGATAATTAGATGCGAATATTACCAATCGTGATTTTATTGAACCAAACGAATATTAGATAGTATTTGTACCTATGTGTATAAATAATAATTATTATCAATTATTGATAATTTGTCCAATTTATAATACTGGGCGTCGATCCCAATGCGGCTAGCCAATTTTTTTGACTTACGCGGTATCCCGTAGTCCTTACTGTAAATTGGACAAGTAATCATAATCAATTAAGTACAGTCAAAGATGCGAAGTCCAGTGTCTCTGCGTACGATATTCGACGCAAGCAACCCGTAACTTATGTTTACGCTGACACGGACCGAGGACCAGTGCAACAGCTTGCACTCCTTACGAATTGTGGCATATATTCGCCCGAGTAGGTACCACATCTCACCGGCACAATACTATGCTAAAAGCACGAGATTTTACTCTTAAATAAATAAATATGTTATTTGATATTTACGTGAGAAATAGTCAGGAATAATGACAATAGTTTAATAAAGCAAAAGGCAGATCAGCGCTGGCAGCAATACCAGTTATAAGCTGAGGTGGAACCGTTTCGTGACAATACAATATTTCTGACACTCTTTTTTATCTAAATGTTGTTATGGTTTCGTCTCGAATAAATGATTTTTATTCTTATGAGCTTACGGTGTCTAGAAATCTTCTAATGAAAATTATTTATGAGTTCTTAAACTTTGATTAACTAATTCTCATATGATTCTCTGATTTCCACCAGCTTATTTCAGAGCTTTTAAAGCCAATTGGTGATGTTTAAGTGCTCTTGAGCCCAATTCTCGCAAAACGATATTCACACTATCCACACTGTTTAGGTAGTAGGTATCTTTAAAATAACAATATAGATATCTCCCGTTAGAAATCCGGACGAAATATGATCAAAATTAAAATTGTCAGGCAACCTTCTCACTCTTTGAAGAGTGTGTCGTGGTAAATCGTAACTTCTTTTGGCTTAGTCATGCGTCAAGTGGCTGGGTAATATGCAAATAAGAAACTTAATTCCATAATAAACCCAGAAAACGGGTTGCAGTTCGATCATGCTTCTTTTTCAGCATCAAAAACTTCAAGTTTATCGTTGATTATCGGTGCAGGATAGTAACGAGATAAGCTCTGATTGAAGAGTCTCATCGTGATTGGTAAAGTCAACGCCGAAACCTCGCTCCGGAAATGTTTGCACGGCGAGCGGCTTCGTTCGCGTACGTTTATACATCGCTGTTTGGAATCACGTGAGCTTTGATTAGACATTAATTGGTTAGATACTTCATTAGGCCTTAGTGGTGCACTGCGCTTACACGTTCAATACAGTCAACGCGTTTAAATAATCCTCCGAAGACATAACACGCGAATATCCATTCCATGTCGTAAAAGTAGAAGAATAAAGGATTTACTACGGAATCAACAAATCAGTAAGCATAGAAGTTGGCATTTTCTATCAATCAAAAACGGATAATCAGATAATGTTATTTTGAGGAATACGAGTACAACGCATCATGATGAAATCTCAGCCCAGTTTTTAGAATTAAACGCTGATCTTTCTGAGTAGAATAAGTCTGCCCACCAAACCGAGCGTCAGTATAGGTCATCAATACGTTATAATGTTATGCAATGTGCATACACACTTTTTTTGATTTATATTTTCAGAAATAAATCAGTAGATTAGATTAGATTATTTAGATTAGATTATTTATTTCATGATAAAAAAATACATTACAAATTTGCTGTCATGTCCAAAAAAATAAGATTATTTATCATGATCGTCAAAAACAAAGAAAAAATAAAGATATAATATTAAATTAATACAATGTCAAGTAATTCCTTTTGTAAAAATTATCGTTAGAGTTTCACGTTTCAGTGAACACAAAAATAAACAACTATTCAACTATACGTAACCCTTCACTTACTTAGCAAACATATCTATAGTAAGTACCTAGTTCAGATAAAAGAGCGAGGTGCCAAAATGAGCGTTTACACGGTCGGAAACCGGAACAGGAAATGCAAGTAAATGATCTTTTGCTCAAGGACAATACTATTAGAGGAAACGTTTTCCTTTTCAATTTCCTCACGCACCGGCCGTCAGCCGTCCGTGATCTTGGATTCGTTCGATCATGAAAATATATAGCTTCATTCGAGCGATCGCTATCGGAAAAGCTCCTTAATCGGTTTTCTTTTATATGAAAATGGACTTTTAGATTTATGGCACCATTTTGGTTGCGTTCCAATAGCCAAAAACGTGATATACGTCTCGGCTGCCTCATAATTGCACACTAAACAAAAATTTAACAACGTGCCGCTCCATATTTTAGGCGGCGCCTCCTACGAGGCGACGCTAAAACATTTTCTATGAAAGAAAATTGCTTAGGGAAAGTGCGGTTGCGTTGATTTCCGATTCCGTATTCATTGTGCGTCGAAATGGATCACAGGCTCGGCCCGCTGTGCGGGTGTCTACGCGCGATATAGGTAATGAGAAGATTTTATAAACGGCCAATGTCGTTATCTTGATTCTAATGAAATTGTTCGCTTTTACGAATTTCGTACCTTCGCAGATCTCATTTTACAGTATTTCTGTAGTGAGATATCTTATGCACGTATTTGTCAAAACGAAATACCGTTTAGCTAATAAAAAACTGGCCTAACTATACCGCCGATATACTTGGAAAAATGTCGTCAACCCACTTATGAGAGCGTAATTAACTAAAGCTTCAGTCGTTTAAATGTCAACGGTTAGTGTAGCACGTCGTATGTCTTCATAAGGGTTAATTTGGCGAGCGGTCGCGATAACGGCGCACGCACCGCGCTCGCGTGTCGCGTCCCTGCGCACGCGCGTCGTAAATCTTGTTGCAAACATTGACAGCGGAGATTTTTGTTTTTTATGCGCATCGGCCGAAATTAATTTTCGTCGGCTCAGTCGTAGTCCCTGGGGTAGGATTCAAGATTCAAAATGTGACATCCGCATCATGTCATAGGGATATTGCTAATTTCTTCAACTTCCTAGTGACCTCCACGTTTGTCACTGCATCGCAGCCCTGATGTACTGAATTCGGATTCTTTTCAAGCAAAAGAACTGAAATTTGGCACAAAAAATGTTTTTCTACAATCCCTTCAATCCCGTGCGAGCTTACGCAACAACTCACGATATCCCTTCATTATACATTATTTCAATTATACATAAGTATGAAATAATTCATTTCCTCAAGTGAGGGTCAGAAGTGGTTTGCGCCCGGATGCACCGACCCGGGGCATTCAGCTCGAGGGGCAGACAATTTGTTCGTCATTCACGTGTCACAGCCGGTGAAGTTATCACAACTGGCGTGGTTAATAAGCGTGTAGTTACTCTATGTGAGAGTTTTCCCGGACTATGGAATAAAGTGGAACTAACAATACCGTCTACAAAGACTCGCTCAGAATAAATGATGGAACCGTCATAGACTCACATTTGTCCTCGTGTCAAAGTGATTTGCATTCAATTGCGTGTGAAAAAGGATGTTAAAATAATGATTGTGTTGAAAATATACTTGTATTGACCAATTATGATACAAATCGGTTTGACACATCATGTGTTGACAAAATTGGAATACTTGACTTAATTAATGAAGTGTACAGTACAAAAAATATGCAAAAACTTATTATTCATACATTCTCCGTTTCCGAAATAAGGCAGTCGTATAGTAAAAGTATATACAAATATAAATTTTTGGATATTGATCAGTAGCGGACGGGTTATCTATCAATCAATGTTGACAAATTTATTGGAATATTTGATTTAGTGTTAGGTGTAAAAAAAAACATAAAGAACTTAATTAAGTTGGATCCGAGCATTTCATAACATATTCATCGTTTCGGAAATACGGTTCTGTAGTAGAAGTATAGACATATCTAATTTTAGAGATTTAGTACGTAATATTAAACGGTACCCCCTAATATCCCTAATCCATAGATCAGTTTTGATATATTTGGTACAAGCTGAATTGAAATTCATGATACGGAATTGCACATTCTCACCTCCACAACGCTCATTGCGCATTAAAACAACTTGCGGTTGCTAGTGTGGAAGGGTCGCATGCACCGTCACCACATAATCACATCTCGTAACTCGTAACGCTTTGATTAAGAAGATTAAAAAGCGATGAAATTGACAAGGGAACGGACGGCGAGCCAATAAACGGGATTCCCGAAATATTTCACTTCCATAAATACTCAATAAAGCCTCTTTTCCCACGCCCGTTTCGCAATCGACGTCGGGAGCGTGGATCCGCGTTCCGCCACATTAAATTCTTCACGTTTAATCAATTCCGGGACGGTAGTAAAAAATATCAAAGTGAAGTGTTTCCTTCCGTATCGACGGCGCCCAGAGTAGAGCAGACAGCAAATAAATTGTTGGCGTCGTTTCAAAAAGCACGAAAATTGCCGGGGTAGCTTCGCGGACACGCCTTTTATCTGTTACGTCTATCAGGAGCCTTCACGTTCGGGGGCCGCACGTAAATAAGGGCAAAAAATAGTCCGGAATAAGTAATAGCGGTGAAGAAACAGGAACGACTGCAAACGCCAGATCAACGCTTGATGGCGGATCGTGTCCCTGACCTACTTGCGAAATTACTCTTATATCCCACGCTCACTACATACCGCCGCCACATTATCTTAGAGTGCGATTAACTTGGATTTCCTTGTTGGAGAGTATGGACTTCATGATGAAATACTAAAATACGTATAAATGTAAAAAACCGGCCGAGTGCGAGTCGGACTCGCGCACCGAGGGTTCCGTACAAACCTTTTATTTATTAAAAATATTGTGATTACATGATGTAACAAAAAATTAACGGTATTCGCAATTTTTCCTTTATCTGTGCTATAAGACGTTGCTTCGTACCAAATTTCAAGATTTTGAGTTCACGGGAAGTACCCTGTAGGTTATGATTCCCTTGCGAGTTTCGAAAATTTGCGGAAATTTGCGGCATATACGGCTGTATCTTGTGATTGCGTTGGCTTAAAAGTTTGATTTTTTCACAGCTCCAAGGGGCAGTAAACCTGAGTATTTGATATAAATTTCAGCTTGATACCTTTACGGGTTCCTGAACAAAAGGGTCTTGACAGACGGTCAGACGGACGGACGGACAAAAACGTGATCCTATAAGCATAAGGGTTCCGCTTTTTCCTTTCTAGGTGCGGAACCCTAAAAACGGAAGTATGTATTTACAAGCAACATACATGGAAAGTCCTACCGTATTAAATAATATTGTCACCGGGGGTCTTGCTCGCCAGTGGTTCGCCCCTTATATGATATGAAATATCGAAAAAAAGGTTCGATAAATATATCGAATTGTTTTGTCGGTACAGATTTTGCATTAGTTATTAAAAAAAAATAAGCCAGACTCGCGAGTTTTACAGCTCACTCAACCACTAGTTTAAAGATTAACTAGTATTTATGTAGTAATAAATTGCAAAGTAATTTATAGGTATTAACACAGAATTTATTTATCAGCCTAACACAATGTTACGATACTCAATTTTAGTGCATCAAAATTGTAAACTAAACTTCATGCAGGGCTCCAAAAGGCATGAAATCTGATGCACTGATACCTCCGCACTAAATAGTGGTTATGGGATGCTGTAAACTGTAACCTGAGAAGTAGAAAAAAATATAGAGTAAATATGGCCAGTCACGATGTTTACCGAAGTAGTTCGAGCGCTCGTTACGCTGCTTTATGCAGGGTGGTGCGGCTATCGTCTCACAACAATGTGCCAGCGAACACATAAATTCGAAACAATTAGACGATAAATTCCCACTTGAATTAGTATTTTTATTTGCACGTCACGTGCGCGGGCAGCGCTTTCTAGCAATTTATGTAGGGAGGCGTCAAATTTAACAGCTCAAAGAAACTGATGGCGCTCTCCTAAGCTTCGGCGCGCCTCGTGATGCCCCGTAATTATGTTTACAATTTATTTGCAGCTGAACAATGGAGTAGATTCGCCTTGCTGCTTTATGACGACGCAACGAGTACCTTTATTCGTACATTACTCATACGGTTACCCATTGCCGTGGGGCAATAAAATTAATCAGTTCCCTCTCTTTCAATTTGTTTTAAGAATACAAAGCACTCTAAACAATATAGACTAAGCTAGAATAACCTCAAGAACTTAATGCCAATATATTAGTGATTTTAAGCAGAGTAAGCCACTCTGCACTGATCAGTGGCATGATTAAGAAAAACGAATAAGAACGAAAGCGTGACACAAGAGCTGTGCGATAACAGAGGAAAAACGAGCAGCGAATCGCCTCCGAGCAGACGGTATCTGCGCCCGCCCGGGAGTTATTAAATATTAAAATAAAGTCGCATTCCGACGCAAGTCCTTCGTGATATTCCAGATTATAGCCAACACAATAAGAGCACTGCCTCTGATCGCGCGCTACCCTTATCATATCAGAGCACGAGCTTACATAATTCAACCGCGGCCGATTTTCGCGCAAGTGATCCCTTATTGCTGATGTAAAGTTTCCGCCTGTTAAAATACAAGATAAGTGGAAATTGAAAACCAACAGGTCGCGTGACTGCTCCCAAGGGAATACAGATAATAATTGGAGACCTTTCGCTTAAAGGGTACATTCGAATAGTTACGAGAGAAGCTATGGCTGATTGTTAATAATCGCATAACTCACGCGCATTGCTTCATATGTGTATCGACGGTCGCATCGCTCAGTTGCCCAAGCGGCGGTCCGCCCACTTACCTGAAACAATACATCATTACAATATCACTAACCGAGAGCATACGCGCGCATTGTTAAAATCGACACCTACAGTTGGACATGTCAAATGCACACTCACACACATCCATGTTTTCACACATAAAATCACTGGTCTTGAAACCTAAACATAATTATATTTACACGAAACGTAATTAAAAAGATTTTCGAATTACGAATCGTTGATTTACTTTACTACGATCAGTATTAGGTACGCATGTTTCATTTTGCAGATTCCTATTTCGATCCCATTAAAACCACTAACAACTGGAGATGACATTGCATTTAAGTTTATAGGTACTACTATTAACTACCAGCAACGTACTTAATTACTTTTCTCTAGTTAAACACTCCGCCCCAGTTTCCGTACTTCAACCAAGTTAAATTTATGTCACTAATCAAATTGAGAGGAACCTTTTGAGTAAATTGTGATGGTGGTGGTATTTTTACAAAAAAATGCACACTTTACAAAAATATAAGAAGCGAGTTTAATTTCTTAAAAATAAAAAATAAATAGTATAAAAGAACAATGCAACAACAGGAAGGCGTTAACGGTACTACATGGTCACCTGGGCAGCTATCACGAAAGATTTTATGGTCAAGTTTTCAAGAAACGTCACTTAAAACATGACCATAAAACCTATATTGCTATTAGCAGAGCTGATCCACGTATGAAATTAAGACTAACCGACCTCTGAAAAAAACAAATCTACTTGCGACATTTTATTAAGGGCGTGAATTGAAAGATACCGCGTTATTTGAAACGCCCTTCTAACAAGAATATTAGGAAACACTAAGAGCTGATTTTTAGGGTTTCGTAGGAAAAAGGGCAAAACCAGAACCCTTATAGTTTCGTCATGTCCGTCCGTCTGTCTGTGCGTCTGTCTGTCCGTTTGTCACAGGCATTTTACTCGAAAACTATAAGGAGTATTTGAATAAAATTTGGAGTATAAGTTCTGTAATGAAATAAGAAAAAAAAAATTTTTTTAGGGGTGTACTCCTAACAGCAAGTCAAAAAAATTAATATCATCGTAAGTACACGTGTGGCACCACGTCAGTGGATAGGCCTTTCAAAATACATTAAAGATTTAACAGCAATTTTTTTATTAAGTGTATACAGTCGGAGATAATCGCCCCAAAAGTCACAAAAATTGTGTCCCTCCTCTCTTATTGTCAAACGGGGTATTCAAAAAAAATCATAGACATCTTAGTCCTTATTAAATTCTTCAATCGAAAATTATTTTGAACAAGATCGGTTCAAAGGTTTTTCTCGAGATATTGCTGAAAAACTACCTTCCCTATAGAAAAGGATGTAAATGCCGTAAGATTTCTGTGACGACCTTTTTAATAGGCACGGAACCCTTCGTTGTGCGAGGTCCGACATGCACTTGGCGGGTTTTTTAATATATGATTCTTGACTATACTATATATGATTGTTTATCTGGTTTATTTAACCGAAACATGATTGCTTAAAACGTCCTCGATAAAAAAAACTAAGTTGGGTCTTTATTTTCCTTTTTTAACTCAGCCTAATCAAATAATGAAAATGATGGCATTTACCTTATCTAAAATCTCACTGAAGGAAATATTAATAAAACTTCACAAAGTTAGACATTTGTGGTTTTTTTTTTTCAAAAAGGCCTATTTCGAAGTATACGTGCCTGGAAGACATATACGTGGGGGCTCTCACAAGGGGGCGTGGTTTTCGCGAATCGACTTGAATCGAGGCATCCCCTTGTATATCTCGCACAATGTACCTATTCAATAACTCAAGGCTGGAAATTGACCCCACGCAATTTCAAGTTTGCATTGTAACGTAATGTACCTACATGACCTATGACAGTATAACGACAACATATGCGTGGTGGTAAATTGTCATATGACCCGTGAATGCTAAAAGCTATTGAGTGGCCAAGCAACTTTATGCATACACCGGACATATGGAATATAAAATGTGGTGAAGTTTAACTCCAGTCACTTCACTCCTCAGACCTAATGATAATTTTAAACCTCTTCCAGTACCAATGAAAGAGTGTTTTACCAACTTAAAGTGAAAATAGAAGCTTAAATTCAATGAACATTATATGCAATCATACCTGGTTGTCAGACTTGCCAGCTGCTGGGAAAGCGTTACTGTAATGTATCGTTGCGTAGGTACGCAATGAGGTCATTATGCTATAATCGATAAATTGAGTTGAGTGCCAATAAACTACAACAATAACGAGCTCTATAAACCTGAAAAGCATCTACGAACGGTTTCCGTCTTTAAACCTTGCCAATGACGCATAACTCAAGAAGACGGGCAATATCTATACAAAGTCGCGTTCCTTCGAAATACAAATACTGTTGAAAATGGTACCACTTTAGAAAGACTTCTGTCGCATCTTTTCCGTATGGCGTGGCCGCTTAGACATCTGCTTAAACTATAGTGATTCCTAATCTTTTCAATATAATTAGGTACTCCCGTGACCTATTAGGGAAATTGATTTGGAGTTTAAATAACCGATAATACTCTAACCAATATCCTTTTTCTCCCTAATAATAGCTGTTCCACGTGGGGGTCCGCGGGAGTAATTACCCCCAGATTCGGAACCAACGAAAGCTACATACATAGATGTCGCTAGAGTGTTATCTAGTTACTATAAGTAGGCTCTTTAATTCGGGGGAACACAACTTTGTACATGCATTGGCAGTCCTTTTGAATTATTCGTCCGTGCTATTGCAGAATTCAGATTGCTAAATGAGAGTGTATGTTCCCGGGTATCGGGGATCTCTCGTCGTGTGGCGGCGGTGTGTGGACTAATGTCGCTTAATTAACTCGTATTCATTATCGGGAGGCACTGGGATCTAGCGGACACCGCAGGTGGTAGTAACCTAGTACGCGGAAGCGCAAGGGACCACCGTCGGCTTAAAGAATATATTGCGATTCTAACCAATTACAAACATGAAAATCCTGTTTGATTGCTCAGTCATCAAAGAGGCGAAGATTCGTATTTTCATATGTTTGAGTAACATCATCAACCATGCTATACTTTTTAGCCAAGATATAGAATTTGTAGAGCGTTACTGGTAGAATTTAGTCGTGTGGAGTATATAATATGTGTTTCTTGACTTACCCGCAATGTTAAGAAATAATTTTTAATGTTAAATAACATGTACTGGCTTGCTGTTTATAGCTGTACTTTAAGCGCAACTTTACGATTAGATGTGGACACCCTATTTGATGATAAAACATTAGATGGCAGATACATTCAATTGCTCTGAAACCTCTAGAAAGTTACTCGTAAAAAGAAAGTTTTTCGTATTCTGTTGTGCAAGTGGCTCGGAGAACTATTTTGTCTTACCCCCTGGCCACGACTTTGGTCTTAAGCGACCTGCGACCAGCGTTTTATCTGTTCATTGCGCGTGATCCCAACTAACCACAGTGCGTTGCGCGTCTCGACCGCGCAATGAACAGATAAAACGCTGGTCGCAGGTCGCATAAGACCAAAGTCGTGGCCAAGGCGTTAGGCCTCTGAGTGCAATACCTCACTTTATATGTAATGTTTTTAGTGGGATCTCATTCTATTGTGCAAGTTAATTTCTAGTCTGTTTTAAGGGTTTAAAGCAGCGGTCGGCAACAGGCGGCCCGCGGGCCGTTGGTCGTTGAATTCAGAACTTTGGATTTGCCCGCGTAATTTTTGTTAGCTCCTATGTGGCCCTTGGTTGCTAAAAGGTTGCCGACCCCTGGTTTAAAGGACTGTCCAGTGATTGACCCTAGTCTCACCTGATGGTAAGCGACAACAGCGAAGCTCACTGGTTCAGTAATAGCCTATTCACTCGTGTTTGGAAGGCACCTAGATCGTAGTTCTCAGGAGATACAGATGAAGGGAGCGAATTCCATTCCTTAGCAGTTTGCAGTTTCAGGATTTGAGGGGTAAAAGTTCCAAGTTTTAGCATTTTTTTGTTGTTGTTGTCTGTGTAATAGGTAGTTTCTAGCTTACATACCAAATTTCAGCATTCTAGAACTTCAGGCAGCATTTTTTAGATATCAATAAAATCTTTAAGAGCTCTATGCAATTGAAACTTTATATGTTTAATAAGTCTATTATTGACATCATATCCCGAGAAATTTGTTTATCTGGTATAAATAATCCAAACCCACGTTATCGGTTCAAAAGAAATACGAAGCGCTTCGAGAAAAGGTAGGTAGTGCCCTTGCGCTTCGCTTGGCTCGTCTTGGCGGGGGCACTGCCGTGCCCCCGGGCGGGCACTTCTGACTGCTTTTCGTCGTTGTTAGTAATCTTGTGAATTTATTTTCGAGGCCTATCTAGTAAATATTCTACTTAATTTTGACTAACATTTCACTTACCTACAGTACATTTTAGTACCTTTGCAATATATGCCTTGTATCCAAAAAATAAAATTAAAAATGTTTTACACGCCAACTGTAAAAATTAATCAAAATAATATAATGTTGTGTTGATGCTCAACTGTGAATTAAAAACGTATAAGCACTTCGTATTTGTGACAGTAACTTCTACATAAGCTGATAATATGTTACTTAGCGCCATAATAATTTAACTACGGAAAAGAACGACTTCAATATTGTAACACACAATGTATCCCCTATACAAATGACATTTTGTGAGCGCTAAAGTCATAGTTAAAGCGTCACAGCTCGTCTCCGCTGCACCGAGAGAAATATTAACGCTATTAATATTCGGCGGTTGCACACGAGAGATAGCTGGCTCGGGTCAGGTGACGTAATGCATTGCTTAGTACCTCATATGAGCACTGATACATGGCCTGGAGGGTAAACTTTGATGTTTAGCGGGACATGACTAGTGGACGTCGAGTGTTGATTTATTTAAATGGTTGGAGAAAAATGATAGCGGTGTTTTTAATTTGAGAGCCATCTTGAATCATATATAGAAGAATAAAAACCACACCTGTAAATATGAACCGTATACGTTAAACAAATAAAAGTAAATGCGTGGGAATGGGAACAAATGGGTTCATGCTCAAGGCAAAATTGTTTAGATAAATAATAAATAGTAAAAAAACATATACGAAAGTATTTTAAATCGTTTTCTCATTTTAATAAAAAAGGATCGCGTTTAACGTTATAATTTTCCGTAGCAAAAGGCACAAAAAGGGATAATTGATTCCGCCAACTATAATTAGTAGCGTGCAGCGTAATCAAGTGGTTGTTTCACGAATATTTACTACACGCGCGCAAATTCTCATATTTCCCTATGTGTTGGTTTTAAATATAAACTTTATTTTGTAGAGCGCAAGGATTGGTTTGCTAGAGTTTATTATTAATTGATAGGGGTTTGTGGAAGTAACGGGAGAGGGTATCTAGTAGGAGCTGTAACGCCATCAGTTCCCAAACGCCGCGAGCGGTCCCGAGGCGCACGGCACATGCGTGCTTGCCATAATTATGCAAAATACACACCGGATACGCAGATCACTTATTAATGCTTTGCCTTACGAATACGATAATGTGCCTTTACGTGCCGATGTTTGTTTTTGTTCCCAAACGGCTTACAGAAATCTGTAACACGAGTAATTCAAAGTAATACGTATTTGCAATCGATTATCTTATTAGTCAGTCGGACGATATTCCACCATATTTGGCAAATTAACAAGACGTTGTCAGTTACTAACCAGACGTATAATATTCAAAACACTTACCTAATCAAACGTTTATAACAGCATTCAGTTTAGTCCTAGAATCGCAAATACTTGACAATTCCCACTAACACCACTATGAACTAACTAAATACAAGAATCATGTTTCTGAGCAGCTTAACGTGCTTTATGAAAGTAGAGGGCAAATAAATTCTCATTACTACCTGCTTGGGGTAGTAAAGATAGATTTCCTAACCTAGTAATGATATTACATTTGCTGTTATTGCCACTAAACGCCGATTTGCTAACCATAAACAGACATAATTGTAAACAACTTTTTGGAATGAATTGCACGAAAACCAGTAAAATAAACAATCATTTACGTAAAATTGCGTTCAGGTAATGCTAAAAGATGAGCACTAGTTGCGTCCGATTGCTTTAGGAAACTACCGGATCAGTATAAATAAATAACTCTTATATTGTTACGAGGTACCTAAAGCCGTGGCGAATATTATTAATCTACGATCTTGGTAACCGTCACCGTTTATGCGGTGAATGTCGATTAACTTTCAATGTCTGCGTGTGAATAAAGCAATCGAATCTAAGTGGCCAGCCTTGTTTTATGTAAACAACAACTTTAAATCACTCGTAAATGGCGAAAACTGCTTACAAAAATTAGTTTGATGACAATAATGGACGATCGTGGACGAGGTCGTAACATCAACGGGCGTCGACTAGGCGTGGTGCGCGTTGCGATAAAGATCTCCGATACATTTTAGTCGGAAATTTACAAGAGCGTACACTAATAAAACCATATACATGCCAAGTCAAACGTCCGTCGGGCCGGCGACCCGATCTAGAGCTCGCTTACGACCCCACTAGTGCCCCGATTTATGGTCGTATCCTCTAAGGACAAGGGTACGACATTTTACAACTTAATTTAAAACAGGTCAGTTTTTACTGTGATTTTATCGAAAAGACGGTCATTTCTCACACCGATAAAATGACTCCCGGCTCTTAAGATTTAATTCGAAGGACCAATAGTTGACACTTTGTTTATAGTTCGACAGGCAGTTTCCTGTAATCGAAATGTAATAAAAATAAGTTTTCTAGATTTTTAATCAGTAGCCAATGTCTTAATTGCTTTCATAGGTAAATACAAGATCTTACATTGTATTCGTTCAGCTGTAATATCTTGTAAAACCGCTTCCAAACAAAGAGAAACATAGATTTTTAAAGTACAAAGTGACGATGGTTCAAATTGGAGACGTATTAAACAGCCAATGTCGCAACAGTGAAATGTGACATAAGCATCAATCGTGCTGCGAACGACTCAATCTCGCGATCTTTTCATACGGAAAAGCTCCATTGAATCGGCCGATAGCGCATTATTGTGCTCGCGCAGCGCGTCAATCATTCGTTGCGCAACATAGCGCAACGGGTCGAGAGAAAGTCGCGTGCTCGCGCGAAATGTCGCGGCTGTGACATCGAGGTTATGACAATAGATCCGGGGAATTAGGTCTATTATATTACAAACTCACAATCTACTTAAATACTAGTATTTCTCATCACGATTTAGAATTCCTCGAGAACCCATCTCCAGAAAAGTTACAATATCTACCTAAATTATAATTTTACGCCTAACTTCTACGTCCTGTATACGTTGCGGCCTAAAAATGCTTCCCCAAAAACAGAAAGAGCTATGACACACGGCCAGTTTTTGCAGCGATTCAAATAAGCATCTAATTTCACGAACACTAGTCATAGATATATACCCGAAACTGGAATTCAAGACCAAAAAAACTACGACAGATAATCTGTCAAAGTTTTCAGGTTTCGCCAACGTTTTTGTTATATGCTTCTTTGTGTTGGCTGGCACAATTAATTCATTAGGATTTTCTCAAAAAAAAAGGAACTTAATTACAAACTTTATTTTCAAGTGAACTTTTATTAAAGCGTCTTGTATTTATGTAAAAATAAGTAAATAACTGTAGAACAAGTTGGAAAATACTCCACCGACAAGAGCCTAGCTCTTAAATAAGAAGAAGAAGAAAGAAGTAAATAAAATTACTTCTTTAAATTATAGAATTGAAATTACCAATAAATAAATTATGTCAGCGTGTATTTTTTGAAAAAAGAGATATACTATTGTACGATCATTTTATTGCAGTGGCAACATTGTCGTAGTTTTTTGGTCTTGAATTCCAGTTTCGGGTATAGATATAGTCGCGTGCGCTGACTTCTGGCCGAAGTTACTATGGGCCTTAGGTGCCTGCAATAAATGATTTTAAGTATAATTTATTTATGTATAATCACCTGCATCGATACTGCACCGCGTTTGTATCGCTGTAAAAAAAACACCGTGGGTATATACCTAACCAGTCTTAAGCTTAAGTCCAAAGGAAACTGGTGTAAGCTAACGTTTTAGCTAGGGTTAAGTTCAATGTATTTAAAATTAAACTTTCCATTCAACCTACCCAGCCACAAGCTTGCTTTAAATATAGTTTGCCAAGAACAACATCTCCGATAAGTTAATTAAGATAAACACAGATGCTTGGAGCAGTCCTATCCTAAAATCGAAATAATTTTCCACTGTCCCGGTTTCACCCATAACAAGATACCAGCCCTACTAAAAGGTAATTCAAAGTGATAAGCATCAGATAGCAGGCCTCAGTAGGCATCGTAATATCGTGGTGTAAATATTCATTGGTTGAGATTGTCGTTCGTCTGCACAGACCGCGTAGGCAGTCCCGTCCTCTAGGGCACAGTGAAGATAACATAATCAGTAACATAGTGGACTTGAACAGTACTCTTATGCCATTTACAAAAAAATACTGGATACCCCTGGAGAAACTAGGATCATAATCAGTATAGTTTTGTCTAAATGAATGTGCATTATAAAGGGTGGGATTTTCAAAAATAGGATTACACCCGTCAAGGAAAACAGTTTCCTCTTACAGTACCGGTCAAAAGTTTAAGTTCACTCTTTGTTTTAGGTACAAATTCGTACTTTTGGGCAATAATTTTTTGCAGTTCGGAAGTCGAAATTTGTTTCCAAATGATCCGTTATTGTTTACAGAGATGTGTTTGATTAGTCAGACACAATTTACGTAGATTTCTAAACAACTCATTCCCTAAAAACCAACATTGTATCTGAGCATTGTACGTTTTAAGTGGCAATGCCATATGGCCCAGCCTTTGCCGTCATTCCTATAAGATTTTAGGGAATGCGTTGTTTAGAAATCTACGTAAATTGTGTCTGACTAATCAAACACATCTCTGTAAACAATAACGGATCATTTGGAAACAAATTTCGGCTTCCGAACTGCAAAAAATTATTGCCCAAAAGTACTCATTTGAACCTAAAACAAAGAGTGAACTTAAACTTTTGACCGGTACTGTACATGAAACCATACCTACATCAAACAATATCCAGCATCTGTCGTTAACTATTTATATTTACAGGATAAAACGTCAATCACACACATATAGGTATACTCTAAAACGGAAGGAAGGTACCCTGCCTTCCCTATATAATAGACAATAGTATTAGTTATAAAAGCTCTATGCTAAATTTAATTAAACTGAAATAACGTAGCCCGTTTTGACCTTAACAAACAGTGAATAACGAAATAAATATTAGAGGACAATCTTACAAAAATCGAACTTACCGCATAATAGTAAGCTCAATAAAGCTTGCGTTATGGTTACCAGACGATGATATAAATAAATAGAAAACAACAAATATTCATGCCCAATACACAAATATTTGCCGTTACCGGGATTCGAAGACAAGACCTTCAGCTTCGTATTGATATTCAGTTAGTATTGAATAATAATTTATAAAGTCCAAAAAATAATAACAAATCTATCTTCTTAGCTGAAAACCCTCATATTGTCATCAATATTGTTTCTTTTTATTCACAAACACCTGTGACAGTATCGAAAAATATTTTTTGTACTCGACGATTAAAATATGTGTATTAAGATTTCATAGAGAATACTGCAACGTCACTCTTTTCATAGTTGTAGTCCATGTTACTGTCGAAACATTCGAAATAACTACTTTTCGATACGCTCCAGACAACTAAAATAAATTCGACCAATCACGTGGCTGCTTTACTGAACTGTAATGAATTGGACCAATAGAATCGCTTTGATGTCGTACGCTCGTTGATGTCTTTTAAGATATCAACAAGCGTACGAGCGATGAGCTGCACTTCGTTTCAACAGTATCGAGTTTGTTTAATTAGTTCAGTTGACTCGTAGAAAATTAATTTTAATGAACTCGTACAAAAAGTATTGTTCACAATAGTGTTGTAATCAAGCTTTTTAATCTCGTACCTTACTTAGGCCACTCAGCAAGCTTCGTGGCCTAAACACGGTACTCGACTAAAAAGCTCTCTATTATAACACGATTCTGAAAAATACTATTTTAAACTCGTCGACTTTAATGTTTGAATTAAGGTGGTTCGATCCCCATACAAAACGTCTTTTGACATTCGCAGGTTAACGGCGTGATAATTTAAGAAGCTTTTGTAACAATCTTACATAAATTGGTTTTCCATTTGCGCGAAATTCCCCATTTCCTAGAATAAACTTGTGTAAACTTGAATAATTTGAGATTAACCGTTTTCCCAAAGTATCACGTGACAAACTCATTTCTCAAATTATTCTAGTTTATACAAGTTTATTCTAGAAAAGGGGAAATTTCGCGCAAATGGAAAGCTAATTAATGAAAGATTGTTACAAAAGTTTCTTAAAATATCACACCTAAGCCTGCGAATGTCAAAAGACGTATTGTATGGGGAGCGTACCACCTTAAGACTGGTTATAGAACAATAGACATCAACGAAACGCTGAACCAGTGGGCTGCGCTTCGTTTCAGCAGGGCTTAGATTTTCAATAGATACCAAGTTTGTTTAATTATTTCATTTGAATAGTAGAAAAAGTATTGTTAACAGTATTATTATTATATTGGCTCTTAAATTCTCGTACCTTTTTTCGTTAATACGGTACTCGACTTTAAGAGCCCTCATTGTACAACGATTATATAAAATGCTATTCTGACTTTTAGTTTAGTACATCTCTAATGTTGTATGTGCCATTTGAAGGCATATTACTGTAATTGAATTGAAATGACCGTGTCTTTTCTTTAGCCTTCTGGCCGTGGATGATTGACGCATATCTTGATATAAAGTCAAAATACTGATCGTGTTGATTCTACTGTGCCCGAGGCGCGGTCGGGACACGTATTAGAGACAATGAGATTTGCATAGCTGGGCGTTCCTAACTGTCAACCAGGGCATTCACATTAACTAATCTAAAGGGAACTAATGTATGCGAAATACCCACTTTCATTATTCACGCGGGATTTGTCTAATATATTCATTACAAATGTTATGAAGACATCGTCTCAGTTTGTAAGTGACACGTGAAGTTTTCAATACATAGCCAAAGTTGTGCCTATTATATTTCGGTCATGAGTTTAATTAAATCAAACCGCCTGTACATAATCGTAAGTTGCATTCGTTCAAATCAGATTGTATGGGAAGTTTGACTATGAGATGACAGCTGCCGGCGCCATATTTAATGTTAATCAGTTTGTAAAATGTGTTTGATGCCCCTTAATGGCTTAAGATTTAAAGGGGTTTAAAGACTCTTTAACATTGTCAAAATACGTAGTTACATTCACGGAATATGTAGCTGGCATAAGTATTGATACTATTGATACGTTACACAAGCTGTAGCAATATAGATGTGATTGGCCCACTACAAACATAAATAAACGCAGAAACAGTATCATAACTTTTAAACTCTTAAGAAATCACATACGTAGCAACATATAGATACCTACACGTAACGTGTAAACCGAACCGCGAGTGCTGCCGAGCTCCCTCTCATGGTAATTCCCGTACAGGAAAGTGGGCCGCTTTTTCCAAATAAGGACCAAAAAGCGTGGTGTTCATTTCGAATAGTAAAGCACTTATTCGTGAATACGTCCGCCTGCGAGCTTAGAGCACATTGACTAGTCTATTTTCCTAAACTCGTATCTCTTTCGTGTTGTATTCAAATGTAAACTTTATGCGTAGCGCCTCACGGTTGCGTTTGATGGCATGTGATTGAAATGAAGTACATTGAGGAAGTAAACTGTCGACATTGTACATTCGGGAGGCGTCGCTCCCTCGCCGCGTCGCGTCCGCCGCCGCGCTCTGCAATAATGCGCTTACCGCACTCTCTGGTTACCCTTATAATTCCATTCTTCGCACAATGCGAGTTGGACCTTAAGTCGAAACCCGTGTTACTGCTGGCAGACTTATAACAATAGGTTAAGGCGACTACGTTTTTCGCTTTTTGATAAAAAAAAACGCTCTCGTTGGTATCTAAAAAAGTAACAAGGCGCCTTAGAGTGCTTTAGAGATGAACCGTAATAATGCTGTCAAAGTTGTTAAATAAGATGTTTATTTCACTGATAAGGCGGAAAGGGTTTCTAAGAATAAAGCGCGACTATAAATCACCGGAATGGATACTGTGGATAGTTAGCAATTAAAGAAAGAATCCGACTGAACCTATCTATCTACCAACTAATGAGAGGAGCCAAGGAGCAGACGATGCGCCGCATACACTCTTATCTCCTTGATAAACAAGTACAAATGGGTACACGCTTCCAACCCCTACCCCCTATTTCTCCTTTAATGTCTTAAGTAAGTCCGTACAACTTTTATCAGCCAGACAAAGAATTCCCGCCCAATCTTCATTAACTAAATGTGTTACCAATGAAATCGAAACACGTTTGCGGTTAGAGAGTTTGCGGAAGTTGTTTGAAATGACAACAGGCTTAATATAGGGGAAGGAGGGCGCATAACATTTTATTGCATCTAATTGCCTGAAGGTTTGTGAAGACGACAAATTCCGAGGATGTTTATGAAGGTCCACGATGGTGATTTGGTATAACAGAGCGGCCACAACACGCCGGCTGGCCAATAAACGGACCTCGACATGTCCGGATATTGTTCGTAGCGCTTTTATTGCTACATATTTTAGAGAGACGCGTGAAAATGCCTCCAACCGATGGCACGTTTACGATACGTAGGAATAACATTAGACTTTTTCTACGTATCCAATCAATAAACAAGCTATTAGAATAGGTTATTTATGTATTGTATAGTATAAAGTTGTTTATTTTGCATATACATAACAGCATACCAATTTGTCATGTCCAATTTGAAGTTGTACACGTCTGCATACATTAGACACAAAAAACCGATGTTTGTGTTTTGAAGATTTCTTTGACTATATAAGATATACCTACTTAATAAACTTAATGTCAAGTAAGTTAGTGGATGGTGTACGAGTACTTTTTCTATACTCGCATATACTGCGTTAATATGAAAATACCAATACCAAAATACAAGTTCGTCGAAAAATTATGCTACCCGCTTTAAATAGAAGCTAGCTCTTATTGATATTCACAACAGCACCTCATTATGTGACGTGTTAAATGTAAAAACTCCAATGCCCCTGGGGTGGAGAAGTCCGCCGCGGAAGCCGTCTGGGGCACTATTCAATAGACCAGGAAAACCGTACCGAACGATGGTGCGAAATGAAAAACGTTCTTAATGAGACCTCTCATTAGATTTACTGAAATATTTTATTTCGCACATTTTCACACGGACTGGTTAGACGTATTAGTGTGTAACCAACACGTATACTCGTACTTACTAATTTATCACGTTTTCGCGAGTTTGCAGTCATATATTAAAAATACTCGAAAATACACCAGTAAATTTTAGCTACACGGATCGTTAACATCTACGGCTGACCTACTTTTATTACATTAATAAATCCGATACACCTCCATGATATATTACTTGTAATTACTGGTAAAACATTCCATAATCGAAGGATCGCCGCGAAACTTTAACGTTCGTTTTCACGAGCCATTAAAACTTCGAGTTTATTGACTTGAGCAGCGAGACGTTAACACTTCGACTCGAAAAACTGGTTAATAAGACACGGTTCAATAAGATGTGAAAATAATGTGAGATGTTATCTGAAAGTGGCCGTGTGTAAGGTAATAGAAGAAGTAAGTTTATGAGTTCTAGCGAGTGTTTGGTTCGTACTTCGTATTACTTAAACGGTGACTGCGTAGGTAAGTACATTTTGTGGTTTGCGTATAGAGCAAGATAAAGACATTTACCTATTGAAAACGAAACTGTGATCAAATTTGAAATATTATTTTTTGACTCAGGGATGAAATTACTGTGACGATTTAATTATGACTGATCTTTGTAGGAACTTATGTTTTTATTCGCTGTTTATTTATTAAGATAAATATAAAAAATACGAATTGTTGTTAATTAATAACAATAAATTTTTGCTTGTACCTATTTCGGGATCAATATTAGCGTTGATAATTTTCGAAAAAAATTCCGTTTTTTTTCGGATTTTTACGGAAAAAAACAATGAAATTTTCCGCATCAATTTTTCCGAAAAAAACGAACACGTCGATTTAAATAGGTTTCAATGGGTTATTTTTCTTAATACTGGTGGATCATCATCATCGCCTTGCTCTTGTCGGTGGAGTAACCGCCACTTTTCTCTGTCCATTGCCAGCCTCTTGACTTCCTCATATGACTCGACATCAGCTTTATGTTTTATTTGGCTAGAATATGTTAGCCTAGGCCTTCCTCTACCTCTCTTGCCTTCAATTTTACCCTCCAGGATGTTTAGGAAGAAACTGTCGTGCCGTATCAGGTGGCCCACCATCTTGCCTCTCCTATTTCTAATACATCCTAGCAAACATCTTTTCTCATCTACCATCCTTAAAACTTCTTCGTTTGTCTTTCTCTCCGTCCAGCTAATCCTTTCCATCCTTCGCCAGCACCACATTTCGAATGCCTCCAGTCGTTCTCTGTCTCTCTGCTAACGCACTTAGCGTCCACGACTCGCTCCCATATAAAGCAATGCTCCAAATGTAAAATTTAATTAGCCGCTTTTTAGCTTTTTTTGATATGCGTGCTTTTAAGAGATGCTTTTTGTTATTAAATGCCTTTTTGGCCATAGCAATCCTCTGTATGATGTCAGGGGTGCACCTAGAGTCACTGGTAAAGATACTTCCCAAATATTTAAATTTCTGAACTTGCTCTAATGTCGTAAGTATCTCTGATTACGATTGGGTTTTAGGTGAATGATTATAGACTTAATTTGCCATTGACATCGGTGTCAGTTCAGTTCAGTTGTCACAGTTGTGTCATTAGGCTTATTGGTTTTTTTCGTTAAAAATCCGAAAAAAACGGAAATGACCGAAAGTTTTATAAATTCCCGAACAAATCATTTGATTTTTTCCGAAATTTTCAACGCTAATTATATAATACTTAGGTACGGTAGTAGAAATACTTGAATACATTTATTTGATTGCCTGTTGTCAACAACATTAGGGTAAGAGCAAAAATCCCTTTCTAAAGATTTTTCAACAGTTGTAATGGAGAGCACGTTAAAGGAGTTAAACCCATATTTCAAGTTTAAATAACTGAAAGCCTTACACCTTCCAAGTAACAAAGAAATACTGTACACTGTCTCTCTCATTTCTTAAGCACAAATGCAGGACAATGCACTGTCTCGCCTACTCTGTGGGTGTAATTTAACCTTAACAGCACTTGGTAATTGGTAACTTGTCTTAGTTAGTTTTTCCTGAGCTACTTTATACGGATACTTACGATGTTACTGTATATTTAGACCGAAGAAAGTCATTTAATACATGTTACTGTATTAATATAAATAAATATTACATTTGTATGTAAACGTATTTGTGTAACCTGGAATATTGAGTCCCTGCAGTTTTAGACGTCATCGTCACTTACATCTAAACTAATCTATAATGATATAATCTATAAATACATATAATCTATGGGTTTGATGAAAAAAAATTTTTTGAGTTTCAGTTTTGTGTATGGGGACCCCTAAAACTTAATGTTTTTTTTCGATTTTTGTGTAAAAATCTTAATGCGGTTCACAAAATACATCTACATACCAAGTTTCAACAGTATAGCTCTTATGGTTTCGGAAAAAAATGGCTGTGACATACGGACGGACAGACAAACAGACAGAAGACAGACAGACGGACAGAAATGACGAATCTATAAGGGTTCTGTTTTTTGCCATTTGGCTACGGAACCCTAAAAAACGTATTGCGGTTATTTCTAAATTAAATGTGCGCTGGGTGCGGGTGGCGCAGGATCGGTCATTTTGGCACTCTTTGGGAGAGGCCTATGTCCAACAGTGGACGTTTTTCGGCTGATATGATGATGAAGATGACGAATTTAGGGTGGGGTAATTTCCGAAATTGTTAAAACGATTTCCATTTTTTTTCACTGGTTCATAGATTAGACCTACAGTTGGCTTTACTGCAATACTCCCGTACTCGAGGGAGGGAGGGGTGAGCCGCAGGGACACTTAGTCTAATATTATAAAGAGGAAAGGTCTGTGAGATTGCAAGTTTATATGTTTTTGGTAATCTCCGGAACCGCTTATCCGATTTGCAAAAATCTTTCATCTGCATGTAGAAGGACTTTTTGGGTGATTATAGTCTATATTTTATCTCGCGGGTTTTCCTGCGTCCTTTGCAATACGCAGGTGAAGCTAGTAGGTATATTATAATTTTGCAATCAGATGTAGTTACATATACTCTATACCTTCTTCGCGCAACCATTAATTAAGGTGTAACCCGTAGTGCTATAAAAGGTCTTAGTTAAGATTGAAGAAAGAAATTTAGTGATGGTACAGCGCGTTTACAAAAGAACGAATAGGCCGTGCGAGATTAATGTATTTTCTAAAGATAGTCTTTATCTTGCACCTTCATTAGATAATCTGATAATTCACTTTCAAAACAAAGTTTTAACCGACTTCAAATCAGTAGCCAAATAGCTTCAAGTTTGCCTATAAAATTTGAAGAGTTCCCTCGATTTCTCCAGAATCCCATCAACAGAACTGAATTTTGGTGACAACGGGACCAATCTGGAAGTATATGCTTTCAAACAAAGAAATATTTTTTCAAATCGGTTCATAAATTACGGAGTTATCGCGTAAAATACACGCATAAAAAAAAAAAACATACAGACGAATTGAGAACCTCCTCCTTTTTTGAAGTCGGTTAAAAAAGGTCAGCGGCCGTTTATCAACCCGCTGCTCCAACTACGTAACGAATACGTATTAGCCGTAACATATGGTTTACCAAGTTGCTCGCGTTTCATTAACTGCCAATACGGTTAATGAGCGCCAAACTTTTTCGCTTAATTAAACATTATGACGAGATGAAGAGAATGGACGGTGCGGCCGGCGGACCTTTTACCGGAATTACGCCTCGCCTAAGTGCTCGCTTTTAGGGGCCCACGGCAATGACGCTGCATACGCTGAGCCTTCCTGATGTTTCGACTCCTTCTTTTATAGATCCACATACCAAATTGGCAACATTTACCGCTTATGTGTGGGCCGGGAGAAGCGCGCCTACAAATGCAGTCATTTCCTTTTTGGTAAGGAATGTTGAAGACACTTTGTTGCCTTCTATGCTCCTATCCTTTGTTCGTCTGCTCATTAATAAATACAGTGAAAATGAAAGACAAATTCAAAAGTGGAAAGTGTCATATGGAAAATGTAGTAATAATTAGGAAAAAATAATGACAGAAAAGTTAGAAGCATCATCGTTTTTACAAGCTTTATATTAACTTGCACTGTTCGTATGTATGTAAGTATGTAAATATGTAAGTTGTCCGTCAAAATTTGCAATCCATTTTTCAGTCACTTCCCGTTATCCAATTGAGCTGAAATTTTGCATGCATATGTATATCGCATGACAATGCAATATTATGATGACTTGGAGCTGAACGGATGCTGGAGCTGGAAGGTGGCCATAGGAACTCCGCAATAAAACGACACAACCCCATCGAGTTTGGGCTCTTTAGAATCTTCTCTATGAGTAGTTGATGATGGTATGCAGAAAAGTACAGTCGGCAGTAAAAGCTTGTACCAAAACTGAAATTTTTGACAGAAACTTATTAGTTAGAAACACAGGTTTGCCCGTTATACGGCAACGAGATTAAAACTTTCCCACTTGAAAGTGCAGTGGCCGCACAGCTGAAGTGAAATTTACTCGGAGCAAAAGTTAATATGAGCGAAATTTGTCCTGCGGCGCGCGGTTTGCGGGACGTCTGTCCACTGTAAGTTGGATGGAACCGTCCCCAGAACGCGAACTAACTCGGTCTTCCATGCGACCACCTGTGCTCTCTTCTACATTAATTCCCACTTCAGCTTACTTGCACTGAAATTGCGGTCAACGTAGATAAAACTTAAAACCCATTCATTATACCGTCCGCTTATCTATGACCAGCTTTTTCGACATATTTAAATTACTTCTAATTAGAGTTTGAGTACAAGATTTATTTGCCTTTTTGCGGTGCGTTTTATCTCGATGTTGTGATACGAAAGTTTTATTTAAATATCTTCCCAGCATATTTTTTTATCGTTTTTTTTTGTTATCAGATGCGCGCTGACTTGGCGAGACAAGCATCCGATGTAATTGCATGAACCTAAAGCTTTAATGTGCCGCCAAACGGACGTGCACTTTTAAAGAAAAAATAAGAAATATTACATGGCTAATCGTAAGGGAACTAATTCATTTTGAAGATTATCCCGATGTAAATTAAACAATTAATCGACAAAGCACATTAATTGCTTCCGCAAAGAACCGATTAGTGGCACAAAATGCTTCAGCGACGAAACCATAAATGAAACACGACAATAAAGCGCACAGTCATTTAAAGTGGCGCAATGGAGAAAAGTTTGTTTTAAAATGCACTGAAAGCTTGCTCTCCCTGTATACTTCGCGTAAACAGTAACAAAGCTGTGGTTGCAAATGAGGTCGGAGATACGAACGAGCTGGGAAGTTAGTGTAAGCATAAATTAAAACAAGCGTTTCCATAAAAAGTTGATAAATGGCCTTCCACAGGCGGCTTGACAAAAAAGGGACATGACGTCAGCCGAAGCGCTAACGTGTTTCATTTCGCGTTTACCGCCGACATCTGGGCCGTTTTCAGCACGAGCGAACTGTGAACCCTGCATATGGGACCTAGCCCCGTTGCTTTTTAACGATGCTAAATCAACAATAAATTTACAGCCTGGATTTTGTGCACGACTTTTTCCGACAACACACGGTGTATTAAAACGTAAAAATTTGCGCTGCTCGTTTCCGCAACACAAAAGCAAGTATCCAGAAGTAATTACCGTGAGTCAAGAACTGAGTGCTTTGACTTACTTATTTTCTCTGCTATAAGAAAACGGAAACTATCAAAGCAATGTCTTACGAAAACGAGAAAAGCAGAGACACGTTAATAAAGACGGACCGAAGTGGAAGCAATTTTTAATCTTAGCGGCCGAAAAGATTGCCGAGAAATTGGTTTCCTTCTTCGGCACGTGTCGGCATAGGCATCTTATACGAACCAAGATTTATCGAATGAAATGTTTTTTGCTGTACCACCAAAGAAAATATGAAATAAGAAAAGAGCAAATTCTTACATAAAGGGTATTGAGTCGAATCATGTAGAAACAAAGTAAAATTGAATATTAATGTAAAATTCACAGTTGAATAAAAAGAGCGACCTACTCCACAATTACCTATTCGTTAAAACAAATCACCGCGCATCACGAGCGTTTCACAATATGAAACACATTAGGGCGACCGAAAATATCAAATCCCAAATTCGCAGCAAGTGTCTGCATTTACTAAAACTGCATTTAATTTTTGCAAAAAGGAAAATTAATCCTAAAGTGTGGCAGCGGGAGTGGAACGAGCGTCCGCCATTCACGCTGCAGCGAGTCGCCCGGCGCGGCGCTCGACCGCGTGAACGGATTTGTACAATTCTATAACATATGTGGACATCTAACTGAGTCCGACTGGATCAAACTTAGATGCCTGTATCTAAATCGTAAGAACGCGATCGGTTTAGAGGGGTCGTGGTTGTTCGCACCTGACTGTACTTCCGTTCACCACGACAACACTTCACTAAAACGTTACTCACTATTAAACTTCACTGTACTTTACTTTACCCGGTTGTATTACTTCTTGTTGGTTACTACTTTGAGCTTGAAGGCGACTTGACCCCATGTTTTCAGGAAAAATCTCGTCATCTAGTTTCTACTAAGGATATCGGCATCTAGCGGCAAATTCATTGACTAATTTTGATATGTACATAGTTTCTTTATATTCCGTAGGCGACATGTGGCGTATGGCCGTTATGTATTAATTAAATGCTACTAGTAACGCCATCTATTAGGTTTTCTAGCTTCTACAAATCTCAACAGTGGTCATCGTTTCAGGTGGTGGACTTACAATAGTGTCCGACCGAAGGATCGGTTTCGGTTTCGGCCAGTTTCGGCCAAAAAATCATGTTTCGGCCGTAGTTTCAGTTTCGGCCAAAAAACGGCCGAACCTTTCGGCTGGGCCGAAACTTACGAAACGGTACTTCGGGTCGCGTTCGGCTAACTTCGGGTGCGCTCGTGCTCTTTATACATTTTTTTTCACCACAAGCAATCAAGCTTGTAGATCATTTTAAAGAAAAATGTGATCTTATTAATTAAGACCTAACTAAACAGAAATCGGTCTGGCCACCATAAAACTCTAATACACGTTAATTAGCATCACTGTCAGAGAATATTTCTGAGAATTATTAACGTCCAGGTCATTAAAGTGAAATAAGGTGCACTACTTGCACCACTTGGACCTTATTTCACTTTAAAGGCCTCCACACACCGGTCGCGGGCGCGGGTCGGGCGCGGGTCGGGCGCGGGCCCGCGCAAGTTGTAAAACATTAAAAATAAACTTCAAACACACATCGAACGCGAGCTCGCGGGCCCGCGTTCGATGTGTGTTTGAAGTGTAGTTTCAATGTTTTACAACTTGCGCGGGCCCGCGCCCGACCCGCGCCCGCGACCGGTGTGTGTAGGCCTTAATGGTCAACTTCCTGAAAAATAGTTTTTCTAATACTGATTCTAAAATGTTATAACACAATGCCATTTACATCTTTACAAATAAAGATGTTGCTATAAATGTTCACTTTTAAACACCTTGTTTTGGTACAATTCGCTCTTCGAAAAGTGCGAATATCTCGAAAACCAGAGGGGACTTTTACTAAACCTTAAAGTCGATTTTCTGGACCAGTCTTAGGTGCGTGGTTAGAAGGTTGACCATTAATTACCGGACACCCTGTATATTATAATGTGTTTTATCAATGAAATTCTGATTTCTGATTTCATTGGTGACATGCCTCGTGGCCAGGTGCCTTCGACTTTTCCCTGGACCACAAGTGGCTGGATACCTGGATAGCTACGTGTCCCCGGCGACTACGAAATAGTACTATGAATGATGGTGCAATCTCTATAGTTGACTTACTACCAAAAAGATGCAACCCAAGACGTTGCGGAATGTAATACCAGGTCGCAACAACGTTAATATAACCGCAATACGCTACCATTAGAGGACGGAGTCCACGGTCGGAATGCTAAGCCTTCTGAAATGCGCAATAAAGCGACGTACGCACCACCACAAGCAAACATTTGTAGCAACTGTAACGACAATAAGAATCTCTCATAATATTTCACATACAGAGCAATACAAAATTATTTTGAGTAATTTCACTCTGAGAAGTTAAACTTAAACAATTATTTTCGTCCCGAAAACCAATCTACATTAATAAATATATTCATGGAGCATATCAACCCGAAATCACTATTAAGAATAAACTCTGATAGCCGTCCGTTTTACTTATAAAATACGTCCCAAATAATTCCACTTAAATAATAATTGAGTGAATAGTCAGCTAGCAACGGAATATTTCCATAAAGGATTAGACAAACGTTTAATTTCCCGTGTAGGCAGAGCCCACAAACTATCCGTGTACCGAAAGTTGAGTAATCCACAAACGTTCCCTTTAATTGGTTTACCACAGACCTCTATTAACGAAATAAGATGGGAAATCAGAGGATTAGCATAACAGTGAATTCAATTAGGGTTCACAAAGAGGATTATAACTTTTTCAATGAACAGAAAGTAAAGGCGGAGGCCCGAATCCAACTAACATGGAATAATCAAACTTTAAATGGGTGCGATTATTGAGATGAGATTAATTTCATATTTAACCAGCGATCCCCACAAAGATCAGTGAGCTATGATGAATAACGCTTTCTAGGGTAAGCCTGAACTTTTTAACCTATCATAATACAGTAATCTCGATAACTGAATTACGAAAACTGCTAGTTGATACGCGCGAAGCATGATATTAATTTAATTAAATACAATTGTCCTCGATTGTACAGTCAGAGGCTCTAGTATAAGTTTTATTCATGCAATACGTTTTCGAACGCGTTTGCGTTTAGTCTCAATTTATATAGCAACGCGAACAGCGCCTCTGGTGGTAACTATTAGGAACTACGCGTTGCCATACACATTGAAACTAAACGCAAACGCGTTCGAAAACGTATATGTTTCGATAAAACTTATACTAGAGCCTCAGGGAATGAAAAGGTTGATCACCTTAAGATCTGTTTTTGCTTGATCAGTATAAGTTATAAGTATCTGCTTTATCGACCGAGTGTCAGACACATTCCGTCATAATGAATGTCATTTCACTACACCTCTTTGAATTTTGGAAAACGAGTTAAAAAAGAAAAAAAAACGTATACAAGAAATAGCAATGATGACATTGACAGGACCTGTTACTCAAATTTATAGTTTTAATAATGTTAAGCGAAGAAGATTTAATCATTAGATATATAAAACTTGACACAACGTAATGGCAAGATCAAACTAATAAAAAGGTTTTAGTTCAACTATTAATAGTCCAGGAAAATACGTCTAAGTAAATTTGAACTTTGTTGTCAAACAGTTGAACATAATTTTCAATACATCACTCTCGTCTGATTTTTTTTTTTAATTTATTGACCAATATAATCTGAGTAGTACATTTTGGTATACATTTTTTCACCAGCGGAAACCTCTAGGGTTTATATGCTGATGAATAGTTCGCTATGGTACATTAATTTACTTGAATACATCACCGTTATAGACTCATAATTATTACAATACACTCGTATTGGGTTCAGATAACGTCAGATACCTTTTGATACTAGGTATCGATTGTAAGCTATTTACGTATTTATGCTGTAGTTCTTTTGGTAGTTGGTTTATTATATAAGGAAGAAGATATCTGACGTTTCTTTTCCCATGCACATTGACAAAATTAGGTAATTTGAACATAGCTTGTTTTGGTAAATTTTGTCTAAGGTTGCTTTTTCTTACATATAATACTAAATGCTCTTTGTACGCATACTCTTCCCTTAAAATACATAGTTCAACTTTATTGAACACTGACATTACTTCACAATAATTAAACAAACGCTCATAGTTTGGGGATATTTTTTTCCTTGTGTTTTTGGGTACAATGTTTTTAAGTAATCTAATTTGTAGTTTATAAATATCGCACAGTTTATATACACAGTTTAAAAGGGTAACATGTGCTTGCAACGCGTAAATGATTTGATTTGAAAACTGATCAACCTTTTCATTCCGCCACTGTACATATTAGAAACATGGCTTGGTATGTACGAGTACATATGCATATGAAGCGATATGGGAGCAGAGCGAACTTTCAACTAGGTATTTATTGCTTGTAGTCAATTGGTTTATGTTTCTGTTAAATATTTCATTTTGGGACAAACTTTAATTGCGTGGTTTTCTTTTTTTGCACAGTCATCGTCATCGACTAGTTGTTGAGAGGATTCCAATGGTGTAGTTTAAAGAGTTGCTATAGCATTATCAAATCATTTCATTTCATTCATTTATTTATTTGCTTTTATGATCACACAATTTGAGTATAATACACGAACCCGAGCGGGGTAGCAAAATGGTACAATTTTACATAGCAAGTAATTATGTTCGTCATATCACAGGCATGAGTACATTTAAAATATAATAACATCTCATGAATTCAGAGAATCGACTATCAAATAACTTACAATTGATAGACTCACACAAATCAGCTCGGTGGTGTCATAATAATAAGCTAAACATAACTGTAATAGTAAAAGTGCTTCTAGCCTAGTAGTCTCACACATTTAGTAGACGATCTCGTAAAAATGTAAGGTGTAGAAGTAGAAACAGTATCCGCAACATCTTATGAAAGGTGTAAATCACCGTAGCCAAACGTTCCGGCAGATCTGTGTTTGCGCAGCTTGCAAACGTGATAAGCGCATTGCGAAAATTAGTCATCGGGTAAACTCCGAGAAGCAATATATTAAACAATCTGACGGCTAAGCGTGCAAATGCGCCCCAGTAATGGTCAATTGTTGGCAATAAAACTACCGCTGTACACGATGCAAATTATATTATTGGACTTGGTGCCCAGCGGGCCCAACGTTGTTGGACTACGTCGGATTAACAAAATTATCAACAACAGCTATCTCACTTCGGTACCTCTAAGATTTGTAGATACGGAGCTTATAGAAATATTTTTCTAGTGGCTGCAAGTGGCTATTAGTCATTAAGTGAGGTGGTTTATTATGTGCGCTGTCACATAAACTACAGGATCTATTACACGAATATACGTATGCAAAACAAGCTGGTATTAAGTAAATGGATGTTTCGTGGTTTCTACCAATGCAGAAATGTAATCGTAATTTGTGTTCTGCCGACCTGCTATTTTAAAATCACTCGCGGTTAAATTTACTTTCATTGTGAACAAAAAGTGCGTGCTTTACATAAGTTTCCTTAGATATGATCAAACTTTCACATTGGCGGGTAATTCCTCACGTTTCCGGTCACGCAATATTCATATTACAAATCGGAGGAATAACCATATCGCCATTTTCATTGCTACCAATTATTTGTAAGAGGTGGATTAAATAGAAAGATGGGATGTGCATGTATGCTCGTCTTCACTAAAAAATACAATGAGCAAATCGATAACTAGATGCGGCTACGAGGTCATACCTGATTGAGTAAACTGTTTTTAGAAGTTTGAACTATTGGTATGTAAACTATATGTAGTTAATTTCAAAAAATTCTCGATTTATCGGATATGAGTTATCTTGTTGGTGATATATACCCGATGACGTGACGGGCCTTATTCGATTTATTATTTAGACCTTAAACGTTTGAGTCACCGGGAGCTGGGAGTTGTTACTGGAAGATTTTTGAACGAGCGAGCGAACCGAACAAACTTCGTTTGAGTTTGGGCCTAAATTCTTACGTTTGTCCGGATGTCCAGATGTCTCTCTCTACAGGTCGCATTTCTCAACAGATTCTCGTGAAATTTTGTGAGCAGGTTCATTAATTATATTGATTTTTTTTCTTGATTCAGTTTTTTGAAATATTTTTTTAATAAGATAGGCTCGCGATTTTTACAGCTCACAAAAGAACTAGTAATAATTTCTAGATTATGAAGATTTATACACTAACTAATAGCAAGGGTTTTTATCGTCTTGTCTGATTTCTAAACCAATTATTCTCGAAAATGGTTGATTTTATTTACCAGATATAAACTCCAGTGTCTAATTGTCTATCCACCCGGTTCGTGATATGCAGTCTTCAAATGACTGCATATAATTAAGAACACAATCTTATCAGTAATCCGTCGAGACCTGAAACTCGGTTTTCCAAGATGTGGAGATTCGCTCCGTCCTTAACCCCAAGTAAACTGAAACCGTATTCGTGTGTGTGCACCGTGCACTCGTTAGGCGGTTGCCCAGGTGTGACGATCGCTTCCGGGGGCTTGTCAATTAGACGGACAAAGTGCCGCCGTAACATCGCACCATATAAATCCTCAGAACTGACGTCCGACGGCGAAATACTTGCACCGAAACGACTATCACGATGAACCACTTCAACAATTTTCTTCCGCTATTGTTCTTTATTCCATTTTCGAAATAGTCTTTAGTTTGAAGCCACAAGCGAAATGTAATAGAAAACAGCGGTTGCAACGTGTTACGTGCAAGCAATTTTGCATTCACATTTATAACGCAATATTACATGTTCTATGTCATTGTCGTCTCTTGTCTTACTTCACTACATAGTATAAAACAAAGTCGCTTCCCGCTGTCTGTCTGTCTGTCTGTCTGTCCCTATGTATGCTTAGATCTTTAAAACTACGCAACCGATTTTGATGTGGTTTTTTTCAATAGATAGAGTGGTTCAAGAGGAAGGTTTATATGTATAAAACATGCATGTTATTATTATTTTCATACATATACCATGCGAAGCCCATGCGAAGCCGGGGCGGGTCGCTAGTTCGTTATATAAAAGCGACAGAAATAAAATTAGGTATTTACGACAGAACACACCAACGAGTTAAAAAATCACTTCGAGAATATAATTTGAACGTGTTTGATGATGAAACACAAATATATTTATATTGTTTATACTATACGTCATTGAAGTTTCTAATTCATGCTCAATAAAATGGCGCGCAAATCAAATACATATACAATGGACTCGTAAATTTCAAAAGTAAATTCAAAGCCAACAATGTCCTATCTACGTTTAACAAAATACCGATGGGTTACGTAAATTACATGGTATTCAGCCTCGGCGAATGCAAATTCTAATGTAACATGAAAAGCACTTAGTGCTTTGGCGTGGTGACGTCACAGTGTTCTAGTGAAAGCGAGTACCACGATGTGAACAATACAGAACCATGTTTGCGCAATGCTATTAGAGACAGGGTTACCAGATCAATGGATAACGTCACGTCCTCTATTTGCTTTATGTGGGTGAGGTTAAGAGCATATTAAACGGCTGATCTCGTGTGTTCAGGATATTATCAATGCATATTGTTCGGGCCGCGCGTTTGCCCGACCGTTTATTCTGTAAGCGGCTCTGTGAACGCGCCTCTTTGGTTTTGACAGTGACACTTGACTTGTCATAAATTTTCACGGAACAGGTCGGGAACCGGGTGCTTTTGATAACCTCACTTGTCGACACGAATGTCGGAGGTTTTTTGTTTGGATGGTTGTAATCGCTCGTTTCGTGGACAAGGTCGGAGTGTTTGTTTGTGTATTGGTTGAAGTGTTACGAGACTCGTATTGGTGGTTTGAAGGCCCGAGTCGATTTGGTGAAAACAGAACATTTGGTGATAATAGTGGCGGGAAGATTTGGCACCTGGGATACGGACCCCGCATTGTTGCACAGCTCGGGGAACAACACGGCCCCGGAGGCAGCTTGGGAAACTTGATTTAACTTGACTGACCATTGACGGATAACGGACAGACTTGACAAGATATCGCGTCGATGGGAACGGGTAAGTGAACTCCACATTGTATACCACTTTTGATGGCCATTACTGGCACTATATGACCCGCGAGCGGCGCGAGGCACGTTCAGCTCCTAGCATTAGGCGAGGACTGAACACATATGATAGCAAAATATATCTAGTTTAAAAGATAAAGAATCGGCGCCTTCTAATTTAAGTAAAGAATAAATATTCGGAATTTGTCATGTTATCTCTAAAGAAGCTGCCCGCGCGGCTTCGCCCGCGTATTGCGAAGAATGCAGGGAAACCCGCGGGATGAAACATAGCCTATAACCATGCAGTAAGTCCATTCTACACGCACGTGAAACAATTTTTGAAATCGGATAAGCGTGCCGGAAATTACCCATTACAATCTTAAAGAAAGAAAGAAATGTATTTACTTAGTGTTGCAAAGAAATAAAACATGTGTTTATGTAACTGATATGCACCAAAATAGATCCCACTCAGCATAAGCCAGCAGCAATATATGCTAAAGGCGCTAGTTTTCAGGGCACCCAATAATATATAACTATAAGCTTACATTTTACAAAGCTATAGAGATATTAGGTAACGCACGGAACCGACGCATTAATAAGATTAAATAGTAATGAATCGGCGAATGACGTAGGTACTCCAGAGGCTTACTACTGGAGCCAAAGGTGTCGGTATCGGTATTAAGAAGATACAACATCTACTAACCGATCTAATGTAATAACCGTGATGTTTGAACCACCAAATATAAGTTGATACATTTGATACATTCGAAGCAACAACTAGCAAGGATGCTTCAAGAACTCCTCGCCAGAATCCACACCATAAAGTTTCCGCTAGTTCATGAAGAAGAAAACACGAGTAGAATCTACCGACAAGACAATAGATCAGTCCTCTGATGCGATTAAGTATTTCGCAAGCTCTTAATTTACACATGCAGTAACCCTAACCAAGTGGAACAATGGTGGTATAATAGAGCCATTCGTCGGCTCATCGCTTATTCATCCACGCCCAAGACGCCTCCGCGGGCGACGCCAAGTCGCGATTGATGTCCTCGTGAGCCAGCAGACATCAGGTTTGTCACAATCCTGCTGCATATATCTATAAATGACATTATTAGCCCACATGTTTAAGAGGCCACAGCGGAGTGCCATCTCATATTAGGGGCAGCCCAACTGGGGTACCAAATCTTACAGAAGACCGTAGCCACAATGACACTACTACCTGTTCTGAAGGTATTATGTTTCTGGTGGTGAGTGAGGTCGGCAGAGGTCCGGAGGATGCAATAATGGTGAGCGTAAGGGACCTGTATTTATCTCTTACTGTCAGCATAGCGAGTCAAATTAATAAACAGTCGGAATCATATGCGCGATTCCGACCGTTTATTAATTTGACTCCTTGAAGTTGAAGCTTTTCACATACGTTGTTCTACAAAAAGCGTACGGTATTAAAAGAACGTGTGACTAACTAAGAACAAGTCACGTCTTTAAAAAAAGTGCTTCATGACCTTTAACGCTAGGAATTCCGCTCAAGACGTCTAAAATTATGAATTGCTCATGTGGTGCTTGTTTGCATATGAAAATTACTAAAATATGCATGTGCGCTGTTGGATTTTTTCTTTGATAAGCATGAATGTAGGTAATTAACTTAACAACCTAAGTCTCACGTGAAGCTGATAAACAAGGCAAATACACGCTGTTCAAAAAAGTGCACGGGTTAATTCAACAGGTTGCAGTCGTTATTTAATTTACTAGATAATTGACTTCATGAAACAATAACACAGTGAAATAAATACTAGCCCTTAAAAAAATACTTATAATTATAAATGTCACGGGCCCATCTTACACAAGTCAACTGAGAATAAGCTAGGGTTGTATTTTGGGTACTAAAGGACGAGTTACATCAGTAGGTACTAGCACCAATAGAATGGCTGACAGCGATCTGGGTAATTTTTTTTACCTGTAAGTTTTATTTTCAAATTCAAATTCAAATATTTATTTCATTTTACAGTTTTTCTATCTTTGTCTACGTTAAGTTATTGCTTTATTGTATGTTTTGTTCTTGTGTAATAAAATCGACTATAAATAAAATAAGATATATAAGTATATATTGATTTGAGCTTTCTTATGCGTCCCGTGCGTGGGTAGGCCCCCACAAGGTGGACTGATGACCTGGTAAAGTTCGCGGGAGTTCGCTGGATGCGGGTGGCGCAGGACCGGTCATTTTGGCACTCTTTGGGGGAGGCCTATGTCCAGCAGTGGACTACTTTCGGCTGATGTGATGATGATGATGATGGTATATTGATTTGATTTGATTGAGAAATAAATATTTCATTTGTGCTCATCACGCAATTATAGTTATGCCCTTACGGAACCCGCTGGGCCTTGACCTATGGCATAGTAGCTAGGCAGCCTCACCAATAATTCAGGCAGGCAACTTCGTTATCAAAATTGCATACAAGCTTCATTTTTAGTAACTTAAAACAAAGCCCATTGTATCAAGTGTTACACACATGCTAACCCGTCGCTGTTAAACGTACAAAGCGGTAGGTTTCCTTTACAAGTATTATACCCCCTTGTGGCAACTTCAGCTGCGTACAAGGTAAAACAAGGGCCGAGTGTGAATTTCTCCAGAGAGCGCGTACTATTACTGAGCCCAGATTGTGATCGCTGCTGTGAGCCCTAAGCGTCCCAACACGACTAGACACTATCCTAAAGGCAGCGCGTCGAGATATTTTATTCATAGAGAGCGTGATAAATGAGGAAGGCCGGGTCTGTATCACATTCATTATTGCCTCACGCATGGCCTTATCAAAAACTCGTTGCCGCCTGGCCTGCAGACGCTGGCCCCGGACACCTCCGGGACTTGTTTCAGGTGCCATTTGTCGTCAGTAAACACCAACACAGCATATAAATCTTGACCATGGCTTTGTTACTTGTATTTATGATATACGAATACCTTCGTCGTAGGTCCGCTGTCGATAAATTATACGGGCTGTTGGTAATTATTACCGGAATCACCGGAATGTGAAGTCAGAGGTTGTTTAACTGCTTACGTTCCGTACTTTAATGGGTAAGCAAGCGATTGGAATGATATTGGTATAAAGTTTATCAACGGTTTGCTATAAAAAAAAAGATACTTCGTCTAGTTAGGAACAACACGGAGGAGCTTTATTGTAAGCTGACCTAGGTTTCGGAAGTCTAAAGTTCCTAATTGTTGAGGATAAGAAGAGTCTTGAAGACATTTAATAAGTTTATGAAAGGAGATCCAAAAATTAGTAGCCAAATTGCTTCAAGTTTGCCTAAAAAATTTGAAGAGTTCCCTCGATTTCTCCAGGATCCCATCATCAGAACTGGGTTTTGGTGACAACGGGACCAATCAGGAAGTATATGCTTTCAAACAAAGAAAAAAAATTCAAATCGGTTCATAATTTACCGAGATATCGCGTAACATACACACATAAAAAAAATACAGACGAATTGAGAACCTACTCCTCCTAAGTCGGTTAAAAAATAGCGGGCAGGAGAAGCTAATAAACACAACCAAAAACACACACAAACACAAATAAACTGTAGGTCCCTAACATATTTAAGTATTTAGGAGAGTAAAGATATAAATGCCTGCAGTAAAGCATTTCGAACAAGAAAGCGCCGTAATAATATCTGCCAAACCAGCGCTTGCATAAAACGCCGTTATCTAACAAAATACGTTATCTCGGTAAATATAATAATTTCGTGACAAGTCACGATAGCGGCGGTTTCATGGAACGGTTAACAATCGTTCAATTTGTAGGGCCAGCGGCTGCGAGACTCAACAATGGCCGTACACGCGACCGAGAGTCGACATTCTCATGAGTAGAATAACGCACAACAATCAAGATGTCATTTTTCAACTACCCACGCCGCGAACACCGGAGCGAGCGAACAGCGAGAAATATGGCCGACAACGCACGCACCGTACAAAAGAGGCTTGTTGTCGTGATACATATCTCCCCCGAACAACGGACGCGACAGATTCACCTCGTACCTTTTTATGCTTTATGCGTAATCGACGGACGTAAAATCAGGATTAATGTGCGCGAGACTTACTAGTGACAGTAACAGACAAGTTACATTTTATTAATTATCGTACGTAACAATAAAGCACTCAATTATAATTCTGACAACAAAGATAAGCGTACGAGTATAACAAAATTATTATTATGTATTTTCAAAAAAGAACTTTATATCGTTAGCTCGATACACGAGTGCGAAGTAGCTAAGTGTAAGGTTCGGGTCTTCTGCAATGCTCATTATGACAATTCACGGGAGTCAGTGGGTAATTTATCGGCTGTGGAAGATGGAAACGCGGCATGAAATGATAGTAATTATTGACACGAACCAGCGCCTCGGGCCAGTCCGCCTGAGAAGGATCACAACCGGCCACTAACTCGAAAATTCCACATTCATAACGGCGCAAGCCCTTGGGCGCGAACAGGGGCTGAGTCCGGCTTCGATCGCAAATCGCCAATTGATGTTATTTGCGAATTTTTATACAGACAATTCGATGAACTTACACATAAATAATCTATATATCATACAAATTGTTGCTTTTAAGAGTATGAAAAATCCCACCCATTCATAATATCGGTAGCTGTAAATTCAAGCCCTCAAGGGACGTAAAGGAAACGTGTTCGGAGGGTACCGAGCATACCTACAAGTCCTGCAACGAGCAGAGGATTTCTTAAACGCCGGCCGCTAAAGTGGGAACAAATAACAGTGCTAGCAAAGCAATCCTTTTAGGGCCAAGTATTTCTATTCGGTGGCATCTTTTGTGTGTGATACAATGGCGCATCGATCGCGCTAGAATGCACGGAAATGCTCAGTAAACGCTAACGAGTGCTTAGACCTCAGCTAATTGAAGTTATTGCCGCCAAAAGGTTACTTGACAAGTCAGTGACCTTATATTATTGGAGGAAACCAGCAAAACGTATCCTGGGTTTTGCAAGCTATGTTTTTGTATTTTCAATAGATGAATATGCCTTCTCAAGTGTCGTATCTCCTATTTCAAAGTGATTGATGATCGGTTCGATTAGATACAAGTGTGGTAAGGATGCAAAAAGCCTCATTAGAAACGTAATTTGTAAATTGTATTAGTATTGTAATTTCCCACGGGCCATCAGCGGGGTCAGTAATGCTTACCTAATGTTAATCAAATAGTAATTTTGATCTGTACTAAACACGAGCTTTATATTAGCTTGCAATGTTCGTATTGTAAGTATAAGTTGTGCTTCCAAATTTGCATTATAATTGTAGGCACTTTTAGGTATCCGATTTAGCAGGGCGTACTATGTAAGTTTGGTGACAAGGCAGTATAGTTATAGCCATAGCACCTTCGAGCTGATCTTATGGTGTGATGGAAGAGGCAGAATGCGGCCATTACAACTTCTGAACTACGCAAGATAACCCCATCGTGTTTGGACCTTCGAGCAACACGGAAGGGAGTAAGCACAGATATATGAATATAAGGAGATCGGACATGCCGGCCGATTTGTATAGAGTGCGCCTGTCGCAAGTTCATTAACCCACACAATGCCCAAGTAATTAACAAGACAAAGCACGCACACATCTAAAACACACACACTTGTATACCTACACGCTTATTTGACAATAAACGCGCATCATATCAGGCATTTTGGGAAAAAACGTAATATTCTCTGCGATCAGCACGCGTGCACAGTATAGCAGTGTATGCCCATTGAGCTGCGACACGGCCGCCGGCGGCTTGTCCTCTCTCGAGTATTCTATGCTCTGAGGGAGTAGGCATTCGCACCATTTTCCCCTGTCAAAGTACAAGCCCAAGTGGGCATGCTTCGTACACAAAAATGTATGAAGGTGTACAAGTTTTTTCGGTGTATTGTGTCATTTTTGATGTATTAGTGTCATCGTTACGTACATTTGTACATATATTACAACTGAATCGTGTCTATCTTTTCTTCTCTAATTTCTCTTCCGTACATTTCAATCTACGAATTACCGACGAGAGCGACAAGCACTTATTTTAGTCTTTTTGCATGGTGTGATTGACTAAATAAAAGAATGAACTGAAGAAAAACTGTAAAACATTTCGTGGAAAGTGACCCGAATCGAGTGTGATGTTTTACAGTTGTCGCAATAGACTCTAAGATAAATAACACATGTAAAACAGTTTCTTCTACTTATAAGTATTCTAAAGAAGTAAATGTAGTTTGTATATAGGGGATAATCTCGGGAACGAATCATCCGATTTAAAAAAAATCTTTCAAGAGTATATTGGACCTTCGGGATGGTCATAGACTATAATATTATCTTATCCCTAGACTTTTTAACCCACAACGCAAAAAGAGGGGCGTTATAAGTTTGACGTGTCTGTGTGTCTGTCTGTATGTCTGTCTGTGTGTCTGTGTGTCTGTCTGTCTATGTGTCTGTGTGTATTGTCAGTCTGTGGCATCGTAGCTCCTAAACGAATAGACTGATTTGAATGCGGTTTGTTTTTATTCGAAAGCTGATGTGATCGAGATGGTTCTTAGCTACGTTTCAACAAAATCGGTTGAGCCGTTTTTGAGATATTAAAATTTGAAATGAAAATGTCGGGGGTTTTTCAAGATATTGAAATTTGAAATGAAAATGTCGGGGGTTTTTCAAGATATTTAAATTTGAAATGAAAATGTCGGGGGTTTTTCAAGATATTGAAATTTGAAATGAAAATGTCGGGGGTTTTTCAAGATATTGAAATTTGAAATAAAAATGTCGGGGGTTTTTCAACTTTTCTAAGTTATTGTAATACGCGGGCGGAGCCGAGCGGGCAGCTAGTATATAATATCTATAATCGAAGTTGATCTCGATTGTATGTGAAGAAGTCCACACCTATACATTTATTTATTTGTTTTATCTGTATTGCATGAAAGAAGAACTTATCGTACCAAAGGCGGGCTTAATGCCGTAAGCATTCTCTACCAGTCAACATTTGGGCAAATCAGACGGATTGTGGGGCCCTTTATGACACTGAGCGCCCTCTAACTTACACACAGATGCAATGTGTATATAATAATATAAATAATAATAAAATAAATAAATACATAGTTGCGGACAATCTTACACAATTCAACCTAGTCCCAAACTAAGCAAAGCTTGTACTATGGGTACAAGACGACGATATATATACTTATATAGAGAAATAAATACTTAAATACATAGAAAACATCCATGACTCAGGAACAAATATTCGTGCTCATCACACAAATAAATGCCCTTACCGGGATTCGAACCCAGGACCTCTTGCTTCGTAGACAGGTTCACTACCAACTATGCTAAAGCGGTCGTCAAATATAAAGATAAACAACGCGCTTTCCTGAGATACAACTTAAAACATTCAGTAATAATCGAAACACGTTCAATCTAAATCCTACAGCGTGAATGAGTGGCAAAAAGTATCACACATGTGTATGTCAAAATGGCACCCACACAATGGCAGTAGTTCATTTCGTTTCATTCACGCCAGCTTTGCAAATTCACCTACAACTATCTAACCGCTGTCACCGTTTCAGTATGCATAAATTATGCATATCTGGGGGTTTATTAGTGTAGCCACTAGTCAGATGTGACGGACGGGTCAAACGAGTGACGCAAACGTGATGGGTGAAGGGGTAGATATTAATACGATGTTCTAAATGTAGTGACCTAAATAGTCTAGGCAGGATTGCAAAATGGATGCAACGCGGCTACACCAAATGTAAAATGAATTTAGGAGCCTATTAATTTGGACAATGATGTAACAGAAAAAAAGCGGCCAAGTGCGAGTCGGATTCGCACATGAAGGGTTCCGTTAAAAAAAATGCTTTTTACGATTTATGACGTATTAAAAAAAACTAGGTACCTACTTACTAGATCTCGTTCAAACCAATTTTCGTTGGAAGTTTTTATGGTAATGTACACCATATATTTTTTTTAGTTTTATCTTTCTCTTATTTTAGAAGTTACAGGGGGGGGGGACACACATTTTACCACTTTGGAAGTGTCTCTCGCGCAAACTATTCAGTTTAGAATAAAATGATGTTAGAAAACTCAATATCATATGGGTATGATGAAAAAAAAAATTTGAGTTTCAGTTCTAAGTATGGGGAACCCCAAAATTTATTATTTTTTTCTCTATTTTTGTATGAAAATCTTAATGCGGTTCACAAAATACATCTACTTACCAAGTTTCAACAGTATAGTTCTAATAGTTTCTGAAAAAAGTGGCTGTGACATACGGACGGACAGACAGACATGACGAATCCATAAGGGTTCCGTTTTTTGCCATTTGGCTACGGAACCCTAAAAAGAGGTATATAATAATATATAGTCTTTACGAAATTCCCTGTATAAAAATCGTTTACGCTTCGCTTCCATTGACGACGCGAAACTGAGGCAAGTTGGTGCCATTTGTAGAGCGCTTAAAATAACCTATCTGAATCTACCTCTTGTTTATATTACATCATCGGTCTTGGAGTCTTGGAAGTTCACTTGCAAGACACAGGCCGGCTTCACACAGAACGGAATTCAGTCACTGAATCTTAATCTGAGTCACTGAAGAGCAAATAAAACGGTACACTTTGAGCAGAATTTCTACCAAAGGGTCGTACCTTTTTTGCTCTTGAGAAATCAGACTGTGTGAGCCCAGCCTTATACCTAAGTCCCATGAACTGAACGATCGCGGAATTAAGACTCGAGTCTATATTCTGCGTTGGAGTCCTTTTGTGCAATGATTTCGAACACGGTCTGTTCTAAAGTCTGAGCCCGCGTTAACTCAATAGGGGTGTAGACATCAAATAAAATAACCAATAATGATGAATTTTACTAAGACGCTCGTGGATCGTGACGTCACGATCCCGAATGGTACGATATCTGAATGGGATTTTCGTCACTAGGGATATTTTTGGAGTAATTATCAATTTTTAGTCTACACCCTTATTAAACTTACAATTTTCGTGGAGTAGCTTTATATAGGTAGTTTAGTTTGTCCGAAAACTGGAGTCGTTGCACAGATATTGGCGCTCAACTCGACTAAGTATTCGAGTTCACTATATTCGCGGTAATAGGCTTGTTGCGTGATGTTAAAATTGACAACGTCGTGTTGCTAAATGGATAGTAAACCATCAAATGAATGTAATAAAGTATAAATTACAAAATATAATTCAAATCATAAAAAGATATGAACCTTGAAAGTTTAGAAAAAAAAGTTTTTTTATTTATTGTCCAAGAGTAAATTTAAAGGTACCAATAGAATCCTTACGCTTTTATAGAAACACATTTGTATGACAACTATGGACCTAAACGCAGTATTTCGCGACCGAAACAGCAATTTACTTCATTTTCCATGCAACGGTTAGTACAAATTGCACGGTGTGACGTCATATTTTAAAGCCAATCAGTATGAAGCGTTTCGGCTGCTGTCAGCGAGGTCCGTCTTTAACTCGATTTTTTGGGTATTAATGTCCTTTAAATGTAGTTGCTTCCATACAAACATTTGTTCATCTACAAAAACTGGTTCGAATGGCATCGTAAACAAATTTAAGGTCACAAGCCCATTAAGGTGGTTCGATTGCCATACAAAACGTTATTTGACATTCGCAGGCTAACGGCGTGATATTTTAAGAAACTTATTTAACAAACTTTCATAAATTGGCTTCCCATTTGCGCCAAATTCCCCCTTTCCTAGAATAAACTTTAATAAACTAGATTAATTTGAGAAATTGGTTTGGGACGTGATATTTTGGGAAAACCATTTTTCTCAAATTAATCTAGTTTAAACAAGTTTATTCTAGGAAAGGGGGAATTTGGCGCAAATGGGAAGCCAATTGATGAAAGTTTGTTACATAAGTTTCTTAAAATATCACGCCGTTAGCCTGCGAATGTCAAATAACGTTTTGTATGGCAATCGAACCACCTTAAGGAATAAACTATTAGAAAAAAAAAATGCATCTGTAAACTCAAATATTTATTCGCGACAAAGAATTGACACACAGATGATAAAAGGAATAAATAATAAGACGATAGGCTTTATAAAGAAACAATGTTAGTTACAATCCGAGGAGACTCGACGCAATAAACTTTGGCTAACTTATTTTAGGATCGCACTGGTTTGCTCAGAGAACATTCGTCAAGGTCCTCTATCGTCTTTATTATACACTCCAGCTGCCCGCGCGGCTCCAGCCGCTTATTACAAAAAAAACCAGGCGGAGGCACGGGATAAAATATAGCCTATGTCCATTGTCCATCCCTAAGGTCCAGTGTAAATACTGAAGCGTTCATAGCCCAGCGGCGCCTGCGAATCGGAAACGATAACGCAGGTAAAGCAAAGATGGCAGCGGTCAGTCCTTGGATGAGTGACCGCCTTTTTGTGTGGTTACTATAAATGAGCACTTCTGTGCTTTGGAAGGCACGCTAAGCAGTTGATCCCGGATGATGTCTATGACAGTAGTCGTTAAGCCGAGTTAGAAGCCTTCAGGCGGCTTAAGAACCTCTAACAGTCGAGTTGCCCACTCACTTGACAAAGGGGGGACTGTCACTTGCGTCCGCAGGAGCTACCTACCACAATCCTGCAAGTGTCCCTTGGGTGGTCCTAAAAAGTGACAAACTCGGTGACGTATATTCGCAGACATACTGTATATTATTAGATTTATTAGTAGGTGCCTATACAAATAGGTAGATCATACAATCCACGATCATGCAGTGCCACGCTGCTTCTCACTTTAAACTATACTGCGCACCAATCATGGCAGGTAAGTGCAACAGAGAGCGCAATAGAGGTATCCCGTTCCCACACTTTAACCCGCGCGCAGCAAGCGTTTGATAATAGTATAAATAAATATATATAAATAATAAATATTTGCGGACATTCTTACACAAATCGACCTAGTCCCAAACTAAGCAAAGCTTGTACTATGGGTACTAGACGAAGATAAACATACTTATATAGAGAAATAAATACTTAAATACATAGAAAAACATCCATGACTCAGGAACAAATATTCATGCTCATCACACAAATAAATGCCCTTACCGGGATTCGAACCCAGGACCTCTTGCTTCGTATTTTATATAGTTCATATTTTATATTAAAACTAGCGGCCCGCCCCGGCTTCGCACCGGTATGTATTATACATATAAACATTCCTCTTGAATCACTCTATCTGTTTAAAAAAAGCGGCCAACTGCGAGTCGGACTCGCACATGAAGTGTTCCGTGAAATAAATTGCGGTTTACGATTTATGACGAATTAAAAAAAACTACTTACTAGATCTCGTTCAAACCAATTTTCGGTGGAAGTTTGCAAGGTAATGTAGGTACATCATATATTTTTTTTAGTTTTATCATTCTCTTATTTTAGAAGTTACAGGGGGGGGGGGGACATTTTACCACTTTGGAAGTGTCTCGCGCGCAAACTATTCAGTTTAGAAAAAAATGATGTTAGAAACCTCAATATCATTTTTTAAGATCTATCCATCGATACCCCACAAGTATGGGTTTGATGAAAAACATTTTTTTGAGTTTCAGTTCTGAGTATGGGGACCCCTAAAACGTTTTTTTTTCGATTTTTGTGTGAAAATCTTAATGCGGTTCACAGAATACATCTACTTACCAAGTTTCAACAGTATAGCTCTTATAGTTTCGGAAAAAAAGTGGCTGTGATATACGGACGGACAGACAGACAGACAGACATACATGACGAATCTATAAGGGTTTCGTTTTTTGCCATTCGGCTACGGAACCCTAAAAACAGCATCAAAATCCGTTGCGTAGTTTTAAAGATCAAAGCATACATAGGGACAGACAGACTTTGTTTTATACTATTTAGTGACTATACTCACGTCTTTAAGGTCGAATATCGCTCGACATGTTTCGAACCGATACGCGGTTCTTAGTCATGTGCGCTCTCGATGCCGGCGCGTTGATAATTCGTCCGTGTCGCGGTGGGGTACTACAAAAGTTGCAACATACCTGTCAAATGGTTCCCAGTAAACTCGAAGTCGTCGTCCTGGTCCCAGTGTTTCAGCGACAGGTTGCCCAGCGGGGTCGCATTCGCGAACTCAAGGTTCGCGAAATGCCAGTCCAAGATCTGCCGGTCCCTCACTGACAGGTATACGGAGCTGGAATAAATTTGTAGCTATACAGCGTGTATTTTCAATATTACCTCAAATTGTAACCAGACGTAGGTGTTAGGGATATGAAACGATTTTACAAGACATTTTTCTTAACCTACCAGTTTTTTTTTCCTTACAAAATTTTGTCCTTACAAAACTTTGTCTTATTGCCGTGACGTCACAACTGTCACAGGTGACCCGCTTCTTCCATGTGTCAAAGGAGTGTACGCAACATTGCTGCTTCATAAATTTTCAAAAATTAGTTATACTTTGTTAGTTAAGACTAAATTAAAAGCTACATCTGGTTACAATTTCAGGTAATATTAAAAATACAGGCTGTAGATATAGGGACACAGAGCTTTGTAGTACCTAGGCTTAACGTAGGAGGCAATTGCACAAAAGATCCCACTGGGCCGAAGTGCATCCGAAAGGGCCCTCACTTATATGTATAAGATAAGATAGGGACGTACAGAGTTCGCTCTGGAGCGCGCGTTTTTGCACTTACAACCAACAACAGACAAGTTTCGACGACCACTTTAGCCTAGTTGGTAGTGACCCTGCCTACGAAGCAAGAGGTCCTGGGTTCGAATCCCGGTAAGGACATTTATTTGTGTGATGAGCACGAATATTTGTTCCTGAGTCATGGATGTTTTCTATGTATTTAAGTATTTATTTATCTATATAAGTATCTATATAGTACAAGCTTTGCTTAGTTTTGGACTAGGTTGATTTGTGTAAGATTGTCCGCAAATATTTATTTATTCAACGGTATGTATCCAACAAATATGGGGCAGGTATGATCTGTGATCAGATCACATATATGAATACCTACTAACAGTACTAACTCAGGGCTTCAGTGTTTTGGCAGGTAAGTTCATGCTATCACACACTTAGTAATTTGTCACAACAATTTGCCATAGTTGGTGTAGACAGCGGGCCGACGGTGAAACACACCCACACACGTTTGGATATTTGCAGTTTATTTATAACACGATATTATTTATACAAATACGGAGAAAACATCGATAAAGACATCACGTTTTGCCTACTCTCAATCCTCGGGTTAAAGCTAGGACGAGGAGGTTACCTAGCATAGAAAGTTTAACAATACATTCCGGGAGTTGGCAATTATATCAGTGAACAGCAAAGACACGAATATATTTGTAAACCTTGTTTTCATTGGGGTTTTCACACTCAAGAACAAAAGAACCGGGCGCACTTTCATTTTGAATCTAAATTCAGTATACCCGGTATTTTTGCTCTCAAGTGTGCAAAAAAACGAGTAGAACAAATAGTTCATAAGTACTTGGCAGACCGAGAGAAAGTTGGCCACCTTTGGCACCGTCTGCCAAGCACTACCGGCCATTTCAGGACTGACAGGATTAAAGGGCTAAATTATACCACATGTCTCGTACTGTTGTCACATGACGTAAATATATGCCCTTACGATTTTGGCCGGAAGTGAAGGAGTTTTCAAACTTTCGGCCAACTTTAGGAGCGATAATCTTCTGATTCTTGCTCAGCACAACTTTCTCGACCTGCTGCCATCCATTTTATTGTGTTGTCATGAGACGTAGGCGTATTGGGAGTGGACTGACGGACTTAATGGTACATAATAATTTTACCTTGGTGGGTTAGTCTCAAGTTGCGTCAATTTATCCTCAATATTCGTATTAACGGCAATCAGAGAATCGTATTCGTTGCACAGCTGTTTCATCTCTCGGTTGAGGCGACGGAGGTTGAACTCCTGCAAGATGCTGGCATCTCCGGCTGACAACTTGCTTTTCTCTATGAGCAGCGCTTCCTTTTCGATTTTCATGGACTTTAGCAGCTCTTGAATGTCTGACATCCTGTGTAGAGAACGTGCATGGTTTCATTAAGTATACTTAGAAAAAAATCGTTTTGGAGTGGACAATTTGAACCGATATCGTTTTATGTTACTTACAATATGAAATTTATAAAATCTCGATTGTCTTTCTCCATCATTAACCTTTTTATCGCCATTCTTCACGTACTAAAGTGTCACTGACACGCCAACCTTTTTACTATAAGAGAGTAATTATGAACCTTATATGAAAGACAGAAGCTTCTTTTGACAGCGGACGTCATAACACTTAAAGGCGTTCTTGGCGCTTCGGGCACGACAATACACGACGCCTTTAGGCGTTCTTGGCGATCAAAGGGTTAATATTTTAAAATAACCGTGTATGATCGTAGATCGAATTCAATTTTTTTTTAATAAAAAGTAATAGAAAATATTTATTTGCTAGAATACTTATTTCTAGTTAAAGGATGTTCTTGTGAATAGTGGTACTACAGTATTCTATCTTAATTAAACGACATGCTAACATCACCTATGTTTGTTTTTAACCCGCGACAAAAACGAAGTGTTATAATCATAAGTTTAACATGTGTATCTGTGCATCTGTATGTATATGTTGGTATCGTAGCTCCCGAACGGATGAACCCATTTGAGTGCGATTTTTTTTATCTGACGAGATGGTTCTTTTATACGTACACTCAGCATCAAATACTCTGTAGCAGTCAAAGTGGCCAAATAATTCGGTACACCATACTAAATATATGGTGTACGTTTATTTGACTACTTTGGTTGCTACAAAGTATTTGACGCTGAGTGTACAAATGAACTGGTCTCTAAATATCATCATTCATTCATTTTAGACTCAATGTCAAAACAGTGTGAATACTCCGAAAATACTTACTTGTTTGTGTTACCCTTAAGCTTTTCCTGCAGAGTAATGACTGCCTTTAGTTGTAGTATCTGTAAAAAAATAGACAATATTTTACTTGAGATTATTAGTGTTGGCCGATTGCATCAAAGCAACTCTACCGTTCAAGGTATAAGATTGACAATGACAGATTTATAAAAGTCAGCCTATTGAGGCTGACTTTTATAAATCTGTCATTGTCAATCTCAAACATATGAGGTAGTTCAATAGGGGTGTAGACACTAAATAAAATAATCAATAATGTTGCATTTTCTCGAAAAAGGATTAAAAATGTAGTCAAATGGAGAAAAAAACAACGCAAGAGGTTAAATAATCACAAAGTTATAAGTGTCCAAAGTTTTATGAAGGGGTATGTCCTGTGCCTTTTCCGCAAAACGCACCTTCATATGAAACGATTGTCATTTACTATGACGCTAGACAGTCGTGACGTCACGATCCCGTAGCATTTTCTCTCTCTAACAGGCAACATTGAAACGGTTGAGCTTCGTCATTTTTTGAGATATTCGAAGGGGATTTTCGTCATTAGGCATATTCATTTGCCTTCTTTCTTTTGAAGTAATAATAAATGTTGAGTCTACACTCCTATTATTCGTCAATATAAATTAAATGTATACACACTAGACAATGTAACATAAAAGGAGTAAGAATGCGCTTTAATAATAAGGGTTTTGCCATAAAATGAGGAATGGTACATTGTGTCCTTTTCTATTTTTATTGCTGATTGAATGTTCCTTTGTCTTAGTCACGACTCGTCAGTACATATTATTCTATACTAATAGCCGTAGTACAATCACGGACTTCAATTTTTGAGTCATTTAGAGCTCACTTTATACTGGACACTTCAAAGCTTACTATGAAAACTAAAATTTGTTGACACCTAAATGGTTCAACAATTTGTGACTGTACTTCTCTCATGCGGCTATAAGGTATTTTTGATATATGCTACTGACTACAATATTTTGTATGTTTGTAGCTACCAACATTTCAATCTCACGCCAATAATGGTGTATTATTTAAAGTTGGCTGGATGTTGAGCATTTTGTGCACGGTAGCTGGTTAAATGGTTACCTATCGCAATCACTAAATTTCATGTCTTAACTGTATTGTTTGTCCGAATATGCAGTTGGGCAAAAAAACAGATATTCTCTTTAATTCATGATTTTTTCTGCTTTATTATAAAACAAAGTTGACCTAACCTAACGCGTCTACGGAATAAGTATTTAAAAACTGGCTCTTCGAGAAAACTGGCTTTTTACCGAAATTACAAACGATACAGTTGGGAAATTAAATAAGTTTATTGATTGCGATAGGCGACCTCGTTAAATCCATCTGCAGTACGCAACAGTAACAATTTTTCAGTCGTTATATTAACCACATACTGTCTGTCAAACATGTATCTTAACTTGTTTGAGTAAGACCCCACCTTATTTAGAAATGACGTAATATATGGACCTTAGGAATCAAATTGGTTGAATGTACTTGAGATTTTATGAGTTAGCTGAAGTATCAAAGTGGCCTATTAAAAAAACAACTACCGTCCAAGGAAGGAGAAGATTTCAATTCGAATGATAGTTTTATGAAAAATCCGCCAAATTAAATAATCTAAGACATTGTACCGAAACTTTGCATATACAATGACATGAGGTATATCTAAGGCTGTAATTAGTTTATATGGCTCCAGTTTATAAAACAAACGAAATAAAGCAAAAACAAGTTAAGTATGAAAAACTTAAATTTGCTGTATTTTTTTACTATGGTATCTGAAGCTACACATAAACTAATTACAGACCTGGATGGTACTTAAATTATTATAAGTACAAAGTTTCAGAGCAAACTAGCTGGTCGTTTTAAAATGAGAAAACGTTTGTATTTTGTATGGAGAATCGAGCTTACTGCGGACTCTTAAAACAATAGTAAATAAATAAAAAACCGGCCAAGTGCGAATCGGACTGGCGCATGAAAAGTTCCGTACCATTATCTACAAAAAACTATTTTTTTCTGTGTTTTTAGTATTTGTTGTTATAGCGGCAACAGAAATAGGTACATCATCTGTGAAAATTTCAGCTGGAACTATCACGGTATCAGTGAGATACAGCCTGGTGACAGACAGACGGACGGACGGACAGCGGAGTCTTAGTAATGGGGTCCCGTTTTAGTCTTTGAGTACGAAACCCTAAAAAATAAAAAAAATTGGCAATTTAATGGAATTACCTGCTTATGTTTCACGTTCTTTTGTTGCAGTTTAATGACCCATTCCAGAGCCTGTCCGAGAGAGACGGGGGTGTCGTTGTAATAATTGAAGTCCACTTGGTGGGAGAGGTAGGATGTAGCATCGAGTAGTCGGTTAAACTCGCGTTCGACCTATAAAATACAAATAGTTGTTACTAGATTTTTTATTATATATATGCCCTATATACGTCCCACTGCTGCGCGCAGGCCTCTCATGGACGTTGGCCCAGTGCGGGTTGGGTATTTCACATACACCTTTGAATTTTTTCGCAGATGTACAGACAGCATCAAAAGTAACTACGTAATCGAAGACGTCAAAAGTAAGACTTATTCCCTTTTAATAAAGACTTTTGATGTCTTCGATTGCGTAGCTACCTTTGATGCTGAATGTATTACGGTTTCCTCACGATTTTATTCCTTTACCGAAAAGTTAACGGTAAATATCAAATGATGGTCCGTACACTCAGGGGTAATAACCGTACACGGCGGAAAGAACTCGAGATATACAATTTAAGAAATTTGAACATTGTGTAATTCGATCTAAGGTTCAAATTTCTTCCAGTTTTTGTCTCGACTTGACAACTTTTTTCCGCCGATCCATACGTACATAAATATCTATAGGTACTGGACTCTATTGTCAATGTCATTAAAAAAAAAAATGATTGCAATAAAAAGGTTACGGTCTTAACTACTAATCTTAAATATATAAGATAAAGTAAAGGCGTGTACAGATATTTGTCCTTGTACAGTCAACCAATTTGATTCCTAGGCCATCATAGAACCTTGCCGTTGTAAATGCTATGTCAATACGGGTTACTAGGATTATTGCGTCGCTAATTAGCAGTTAAAATGACAGGGTTCTACGGTGGCCTAGGAATCAAATTGGTTGACCGTACGTATATTATTACCCCTGGATGTACATAAGTTCCGAATAACTCATTGGTACGAGCCGGGATTCGAACGCACGACAGGTATGCGTGAACCACTAGGTTACCATAACTTTTTATGGTACTGGATATCTAAATATTTTTTCTTGGATATCCAGATTCCAGAAATATGTATTCGAAATGGGTTCAGCTGTTTTGAGTATTGCATCCATGTCTACTTTTACATATGTAGATTAGATACAAAGTCATAATATATAACATATGAATATAATAACTCATTGTGGTCTTGAATTTTGAGAGGTATAAACAAAATACATTTACCATTTCGTCTTTATGTTTCGGTACTTGATTTCCACTTGCTTCATACAGTGGACACTTTTGCTTGATCTTATGCAGTTCCATATTCATTTGAACTGACAGTGTTGTCACTGGGTTGCCACCTAAACCAGTAACCACCATGGCACCTGCAAATTGATAAAAATTAAAAAAGCTGTTATTGCGTCAGGCTTTTAGAACAGAAGATTTATGGTTAAAGAACTTTATTCTCATAAGAATACAATATCCACTTACATGAGAACATTTATAATCTATGTTATATCTAAGGTTAAACGCACAGCGTTTATAAAGTGTATACAATAAAAAACAGATGCAGGTAGGAAAATATTCGGCTAGATTTAACTAGTATTTAAATACTGTTTAATCCGGGTCTAACGCGATATTTATTTACCTTTATTTCTGACGTTTCGACACGGGTTAATAGCGGACCACCTACTAACCAGTGGATCGCATCATTGGATTGAGTTTCACAAGCCCGAAATCTTCTCTACTGAACGCCACTACTACCCGCGGATGGTACGAGAGGCAATTGAAATCAGGAAACACCCGAAGAACTTCAATAGGGATGATGGTTTCAATTTATCGGCGACTTGGGGACCAGTGATTCAGAAACTGAAATCTCGTATATCTTCGGATCTGTGCGCGGATACTGTAAGTGTTGTGTGCCGTGCCCTAGACAATTAACATTAAAATGGATGGGTAGTGGACTTATTTCGGGTGTACCCTCCATGTTTTTATCGACTTTTGGAGGGTAGTGAAATATTGTAAACCCATATCTCTGTTGACAACTTGCTGGGACGACAGTTATCTGCGACCATGACCGGTGCAACCCGTGTCGAAACGTCAGAAATAAAGGTAAATAAATATCGCGTTAGACCCGGATTAAACAGTATTTAAATATGTGGACAAAGCGCGAGAGTTTAAAGTGTTATAGATTTAACTAGATCAATCAACTCTTTTTTGTTGTTTATATGTAAGCACTTTATTGTCCTCAAAAAGAGGTCATTTATCCCTATAAGGATCTCTTCCAGCTAACCATTGAGCAATTGAGTAGACTTTTTTGTATATATATATATATTGAAAATACTGTGATGGTATTAAATATTATATATATATAGTCCTCCTCATCGATTTCGATGACGACGACCATAGAGCAATTACGGATTTGCCCTATTGTGAGCTCTAATGTGGCTGGCTAGGCCAAACTTACTCTTAAAAACTCTATTGCATGGGAGACAGTAAAGTTGGCCAGTTGTGTTATAGATGTACACGTACAGTAGACGGCAAACTCCGTGCGCAAATGAGGGGAAGTGGGGGGGCAGCTTGCACGTACAATTCGCCTTTGCGCAGGCAAGGTCATTTGCGCACGAAGTTTGCCGTCTACTGTATGAAAGTTTAGGCCTCTCTTTTCGCAATTGGCGTTTTGTGTCTAACGTTGTTAAGCGGTTTCGTTCAAAAGATTTAACCTTACGAAAGATGGTTGATCGCCAAGATGACCTGTTTGCAGCTAGCTCCTCCCAATTCGCAGGATCGATAGCGCAGTCGTTCAGATGTCGTTTGAGCACGTCCTTCCAGCCGAAATTTACAAATACAGTGGGCAAAACATTGTTAACAGGCGGTACCATCTTGCCTTAAGAGTGTGGAACAATGAAGAGGTGCCTCAGGACTGGAGGGACGCGGTAATTTGCAAGCTGTACAAAGGGAACGGAGATGTCTCCGATTGCAGCTCTTACCGAGGTATATCGCTTCTCTCTAGTGCCGGTAAAATTCATAATCAACGCGCGCTTAAGCAAATTAGCCGAACAACTGCTCCCAGAAAACCAATGTGGATTCCGTCCAAGTAGGGAAACCATTGACGCTATTGCGGTTGTAAGGCAATTACAAGAAAAAAGCCTAGACCATCAACGGCCACTCTACATGTGCTTTGTGGACCTAGAAAAAGCATTTGATAGAGTACCGCGTGAGGCACTCTGACTTGTCCTTCAAAAATCTGGCTGTCCAAAGAAGTTCGTAAACCTGATTCGCCAATTTCACATTGGCATGAAAGCACAGGTTCAACTCGAAAACGAACTATCTGAGGAGATCCAAATTACAAGCGGAGTCAAACAAGGTTGTGTCATGGCACCAACACTCTTTACTAAGTATGTTTCAGTTGTCATGAGAGACGCTTTAAAGCACTGCAGTAACCAGATTCAGTTGAGTTTCAGAACTGAAAGAGGTGTTTTTGATGTGAAGTCCAAAGTGCAGAGGATCTCCATACTAGAGATACTTTAAATATGATAACATATGACTGTATACCAAATGCTTACCCAAGTCAGCGACATACGGTCCCTTTCTGTATGTGACCACGCGACCGCCCACACGGTCGCGGCCCTCCAATATAACCACATCGCAGCCAAACGACTGAAGCTGGCGGGCAGCTGCCAAACCCGACACACCTGGAATCAAAATATCAGAATAATTAAGAAAGAAAGAAAGAAATAATAATGCGACAAATGAATGATCTTGATGATGATGATCTTTGAAGTTTGACTGTACAGTAAATTTTCAACAATCAGTATTAGGATAAAATGTGACAGAGTAAAATATGACGAGAAATGCAAGCGTGAAAAAGATTGATCTGGCACAACAACACAAAATTAGTCTTAGCCTTAGAATAATAACGCCTAGAAACGCAGTTCACGCGCAACGGTGAGGCCACCAAAACTCAGCCATAAATGGCGTAGTACGCCGATCGGTGGAACAAAATTGGTGCGTTTATGTGCGTATTGGCGCGTGTGAATACGAGTTGATCACAACTACATGAATCCATTTTATGCCTCACGCTTGGCGCGTCAGCCGTATGAAACTATCATTAAGCCTACAACACTTTAGATGCTTTATACCAAAATAAAATTTATTTATTTGTATATTTGAAGTTGCCACAATTTATGGTAGACTGCTTACGGCACTAAGTTCGCCTTTTGTACGAACTTATCGTAGAAAACGCGGACTTCATTCTTTTGTGTAATAGATCATGAAAAAGATTCCATAAAAATATTTTTTTTGATTGCTAAGAAATAGTCATTCTTCTCTCCCTCTATCTCATAGTGTAGTAAGAAATAAGAATGAGATTTTTAAACAAGTTTGATCAAATGTACCTGCTCCAATAATGATAACTTTAGGCCTCTGCTTTCCCTTAGGTGGAGATGGTATTGGTGTCAGCCGGTCATAGATCCCATAGTTTATGAAGCCGTGCCTCTCCAAGAATGCATGAGTCCTGATAATCAGTGCTGGGTCTCCATTATATGGTGGCTAAAAATTTTAATAATACATAGAGGTACGAAATTAAAATAATAGTAAAGTCTCACTAGTCCGGCACTGTTACAAACTAGAGGGTGCCTATAGGAATGTTCGGATAACTGGATTGTATAGAAAAATTGATAAGAAATAATACGAAGCAATGAAAGCAAGACCGGAGCGGAAGTACAGAAGGGTGAGGTAGGTGCAGACATAGGGTGCAAGATTATTAGACGTACTGGACTAGTGACAGAACTTCACTAGTCCAGTACATTTTACGTACGATTAGCAAGACTCTACTGTATATAACAGAAGATAAACTACATGCACAAGTCAACTGGACATGACCGATGTGATGTAACAAGTATCATAATAAAATCAATTACATTTTATGGAAGGACCTTTTAAGCCATAATGTTGGCCAGAAATCATACAAACAATAGCAAATGGAGACTTGCAGATAGTCACTATGCATTCTGACACTTTGTGGGTGATAATGCGAACAGCAGACTGACGGCGGTTGGAACGCTCGTAGAGTCACCCTATGTAAAGATTTATAAGAATTTGGTTTGCTGACTGTCTTAATCTAAAAGATGAGTATAGGTACCTCACTATCAACACATCACTTCTTCAGAAACTCTTTGAAGTAGTTATTTGACTGTTATATTCAGTAAGATGGAGATACAGTCACAAACTTTAATTTGGGACCCACTCAATGTCAACCTTACTGTAAAATTGTAAAGAAATACAAAGAATATTTTTTTTAAAAGGGACCTAAGTTAAAGAACTCAAACATACTTGCTCAATTGGGTTGTTCCAAATTTAAGTGGATTTCTGGTACAATTTCAAAATGATATCAAGTAAAACTTACTTCCATTTTAGCCACTGCATGTTCTTGAATAATTTGTTTCTTAGGGTCTTCAAACCACATCTTCAGGATTCTGTTTCTGATTTGGACAAATGCATGGCTACAAGCACCCTGGAGGTCGGAAAAGCACTCTGCTTCTAATGAGGACATTTTGTCAAAAGGCAACCTTGATTGGAATGCCGCTCCTTCCAGGCTGAAATGGATAAATCATATTTGTGATTCAAGTCGAACTTATGTTTTTACCATTTATTTGTCTCCAACATCTCAATAACATAGGCTATTTACATGCTTAAGAAATGGGGGCAGAGTGTGGTGCCTTATAATTTACTGGCTTCACACACAAACATTCAGTTCAGACATATTAAGACGCAGAGAACTCAACAATAGTACAATACCTTTGTTTTTCTGAATTAAACATCCAGTAATTCTTGTCAAAGGTCAATTATATATAAACAAGGTTGTTATGATCTAAGTTAGTACCTGTTAAGCATTTCCTTGTAATTAATCTCCTCGATATCTTCAATTTTCGCTTCGTCCAAAATAATGGTCGATTTCTCATCTTTCTTGGGCTCTTTTCCTTCTGTATTGCGGCTCGAAGTAGATTCCCTTCTGCTGCTGACAGTCATAGGACTGATGGACGTGATTTTACTCTTTTCAGAGTGATCAGACTCGGAATCATCTTGTTTTAACTTCTCATCCAAATCCCGGCTATCAACCTAAGATCAATAAACATAACCTCAGAATGAATAGTATTTTAGACGGTAATAGCAAAAATGGCACTATTGCTAATAACAAACCTTTACACGCTTGCGGCGGCTCATCTTGGAAACCGATGAAGAAGAAAATATACGATAAAATCAGAAAGAAGTTAGAGGACAAGAATCACAAGTCGGGAAACAAAACAAACTAACGTTCAGAAATCGAAAAATCTAATGAATGTCAGTGTCAGTTTGATAGTGTTGCGTAAATGAATTCAACACCGGTTAATAAAAAACTCAGTAGGGTTCCGAATGCATTCATCGGAACCCCACAATTATTAAATTATTATTATTATTATTTTATTTTTAGACAGGCAGCTGACGCTGATACATCTAAATCATAGTTCACTTAGTACAGGTTCACATTGCTATAGATAGTTCATCAAGTCTGTTTTTAAATTAGGACATTTTTAGTATAGTTCAATCATAAGAAAACAATTTGAATCTCTTAAATCTTATCAGATATTTTTTCATTTTAAGTTTCTAAGGAGCTTCACAGAGCCACTTGTCATATTTGTACAGCACATTACAACTTTCTTACCAAATGCAAAAGTATCGGAGTGACTTGACGGCCTTTAATTTAAGAGCCCTTTCACGTGCTCACTAGTGCCACTGGTAAATAATTGATATTCTTTAAATTTAACGATATAAATTTAAAAAGCGGCCAAGTGCGAGTCGGACTCGCACATGAAGGGTTCCGTTAAATAAATTGCAGTTTACGATTTATGACGTAATAAAAAAAAACTACTTACCAGATCTCGTTCAAACCAATTTTCGGTGGAAGTTTGCATGGTAATGTACATCATATATTTTTTTGAGTTTTATCATTCTCTTATTTTAGAAGTTACAGGGGGGGGGGGGGGACACACATTTTACCACTTTGGAAGTGTCTCTCGCGCAAACTATTCAGTTTAGAAAAAAATGATCTTCAAACTTTAATATATTTTTTTAAGACCTATCCAATGATACCCCACACGTATGGGTTTGATAAAAAAAATTTTTTGAGTTTCAGTTTTGTGTATGGGGACCCCTAAAACTTAATGTTTTTTTTTCGATTTTTGTGTAAAAATCTTAATGCGGTTCACAAAATACATCTACATACCAAGTTTCAACAGTATAGCTCTTATGGTTTCGGAAAAAAATGGCTGTGACATACGGACGAACAGACAGACGGACATGACGAATCTATAAAAAAATAAAATAAAAATCATTTATTTCAGACTCATAGAATCCATAAGTTTGTAAAGTCATAAAATTTTTTTTAAAGCTAAATGTTAGTAGGCAAAACAGAAAAGAAAAGAAAAGTATAATTTGTACGCTGAGAGGCACTGTGTCGTTCAGGGCAAAACTCAGAGTTATTTTACCCTCCCCGTCACAATGCCAACCCAGTGCCCTAACATAGGGCAATCCCAACGTCCTTCCAATATCCTCAGAATGCTGTTCTCACTTCCTCGCACTCGTCTCAGCAGCGAGGCGACCCTCTTGCGTATGATGGCATGGAAGCCATCAGTGTGCGCTTCGGCAAACATGCCTGACGCACTGCAGTGACGAGGCAGCTTGAACAGCATCCTGAAGATATTGTTGAATTGCACACGTAACGCATTGTAGGCTCGCTTTGTATGCCTCATCCATAGACTGCACGTGTAAAAAGACGTACAATAGGCTTTAAAGAGTGTCAGCTTGACTTCCCTTGTACACCGTGCAAATCTACGGATGAGCATGTTGCCCCTGATTGCTAAGGCTCTTCTCTCCCTTTCGATATCCAGGTCATCATTCATATTCTCGGTTACTATATGACCCAGATATTTAAACTTACTGGATACTTTTAGGGCCTCACCGTTCAACATGACCGGAGGTACACTTTGCGGATTATACTTACGGGCTTTAAAGATCACCATCTCACTTTTATTTGAATTGTACCTAAGACCATGTCGTTCAGCGTAGCTCTCACACCTTGCAATCAGTTGCCTTATGGAGTTGATTGAGGGACCAAGCAGCACCATGTCATCAGCATAGCTAATGTTGTTTACGCAGACATTGTCAATATGGCATCCGACATGCATGCTGCTCAGCTCTCCAATCAACTCATCTATATACAAATTGAAGAGGACAGGAGAAGTCAGCCCACCCTGCCTCACTCCAGATTCCAGTTTATACTGGTCAGACCAGTCTCCAGCCCACCTCACTTGATTCACCTGATTGGCGTACCAGTATCTTAATAGGGACACACATTCTATAAGGGTTCCTTCCGTTTTTTGCCATTTGGCTACGGAACCCTAAAAGTAGGTCGCTACACACTGTATTTTGTATTTAAGTATATTTTGAATACATCATAATAGTTTTTAAAATGCACTTGCTCGGAATGTGCCCCTTTATATGGTTCAACATAAACACGGGAAGTGGCCCATGCCAGCATGCTGCAGCACGGCGTCGCGGAAGGTGACCAGCCCTTTCGGGAATGGATTTCAGTACAATATTCCCACACACGTGCGATGATGAGATTTCGTGACAATGAAAATTTCAACTTTTATGCATATTTTTTTATTTCCTCGCATGATGCATTGTAAAATGTTGTATGATACACGTGCGGATAGGTAATTCCCAACTCGTGTCTATCAAAAACACTCCCTAACGGTCGTGTTTTTGGTCATCGCCACTCGTTGGGAATTACTCACTTTCCACACCTTGTATCATAAATTACTATAACGTTTTGCTGGATTCGTCAACCAAATCAAGGTCACTCCATATTAGTTTTTTTGGCAGTCCGACAAAATCTTAGTCTGAGCAAGATACGGTTTTTTTGGAAATAATTAAATATCAGGCTAATTATTTGTAAACGGCTTTATATGTTATTTTAAAAGCTTTTACTATAGAAATCACTAAGTCTGTGCTGTGGACAAGAAGTTAGGAAAAAAAATGAATCCGCAAAAATGCTATCAGTATTTTTATCATGAAAACATGTTTGAGTACACAAATTTGGAGACATACTAACTGAATCCAAAAATATATGCATCAGCAGGTTGATCACGTAACGCATTGTACGAACGTCGGGTAGGTGTAAATGTCACTTTTTATATTGAAAATTGACCGTTTAATTGAACTGACGCGCGTTCGGAACGTTACGTGATTACCCCCCAGGAAAAAACAGCATTTTAATGAAATATTTACGACCTTGAGATAATATTGAATTTCATCTGGCCTAAAGAAAGTTTTATTCATTAACAAAAATAATTGGAGTATGCGCGTAGCGTATCCCAAAGTAACGTTTATAGAAATAGTCGATTATAAAGTAAACGAAGTTTTTACCAATTTTACCTGATTTTTACGGAATTTATATAGATTACTTTTTATTATTTTTTTCATCACACTTACTCATAAATGGTGTTATTCCTTGCCTGTATACAGAAGGACAATGGCCTAAATTGTTCCCGCGGGAAATAATGGTCCCAGGGGAAGTAATGAGCTTGTGTGTGATCTGATTGGTTAAGCAAATCTGGACGGCAAGAATTCTGCTCTGTGATTGGTTGGAAAAAAATCGAGCAGGCCGTGCCCTGCAAGAACCACATGCTCCATGCTCTGTGATTGGTTGAAATATTGAAGCTCCGCCCTCCACTCGCACTGATCTAGAAGTGAAGTTGTCAATTTCGTCAATATTTGATTGATGCGCTTGTATAAACATAGGTGTTTCTGTCTTTTGTGGTTATTTATTTCCTTGCAAATGTGATGAAAAACATTGTGTATAACACGGGCGTAAGAATATTGCAAACTCCAGTCATCAAAAGCCCTCCGCCTTACGGCGTCGGGCTCCTGATAGACTCTCCTTTGCAATATTCCTCATACGCCCCTTGTTTAACAATGTACTATTACCGTTGCAGTAATAAATTTAGGTAGATTATTAATGAATATTAAGTCAAATTACCCAACCTATTTTTAGGTGTGAAAATATAGCATATGTAGATAATATATCAATTTTGTGTTTTCATAGAGCGAAAACGTATCTTTCTCAGGCTATCTGCCCGTGGAGCGTCTCCTATAGATCGACGAATCCAGCAACATAAAAACTAGTTTGATGTATTGACAAGGTACTTAAATACAAAATACAGTGTGTAGCGGCCTACTTTTGTAAATATCTATTATTAAATTTTAATGAATTAATGAATTAATGAATATATTTTATTTCAGGTCTTTACCGACCCATATAAGAGGTGTTAGTTACATTTTAATTATAAGGTTAGATTACACAATACAAAGCTTACATACAATTTAACATACAACATAAACTGACATACACAGAACACAGAACATACACTTACTTACTATATTGCAAGGTAGATTTGACCTACCCAATCCAATACAGAAGTATTGGACAGTCAAACCTACCAGCCATCATTTTCAGGATGCTGTTGGTACTTTTCCTCACTCGAGCCATCAGGGATGAAATTTTATTTCGTATAATCGCATGGAAGTCATCAGTGCGTGCCTCTGCGAACATCCCCGAGGCACTACACCATTTGGGCATTCCTAACAGCATCCTGAAAATATTATTATACGTAACGCGTAGGGCGTTATAAACCCGCTTTGTGTACTTAACCCACAGTCCGCTAGCGTAGAAAGATTGGCAGAAGGCTTTAAAAAGTGCAATCTTTACATCTGCGGAACACCTAGCTCTAATAATCTCTATAGATATATAGAGCTCTCCAATGCCTCGTTTATCAATTACAGAGGCCCTAGCACACTAGGTTTTATAGCCACGTTTTACGGCGACATTTTGTTTTGAACCTATTTCATGGTTTGTACGACCTGGTTAAACAAAAAACCTCTTTAATTGACACAGAATAGCTGGCCCCTTGAGATGACAACTATCCAGGTTTTTCTGTATATGAGAGTTATATAATACTACAGTGAAACCTGGTTAATTGGGACCTGGACAATTGAGAAACCTCTATTGTAATTGCAACCTTGGCAAAAATGGCCTCTACAATTGAAATTTTGGGACCTCTTTCATTGAGATTCGGATTTGAAACACTTTTCTTAATATGACCTCCTGAGGCAGACTAGATTGTAGTGACGTTTTACGTGACGGTTCAGTACCTTTTCGCAGTAAAACGTGACGATAATAGTAATTTATGATACAAGTGCGGAAAGAAGGTAATTCCCAATGAGTGACGATGACCAAAAACACGACCGTTAGGGAGCGTTTTTGATCGACACGAGTTGGGAATTAGCTATCCGCACGTGTATCATACAATATTTTACAATGCATCATGCGCGGAAATATAAAAATATGCATAAAAGGTGTTACGATACTAGTAGTAGTAATAGTCACGAAATCTCATTCGCACATAGTGTGCGGGAATTTTGGCCTGAAATCCATTCCGCACGGGCGCGGTCCACCACGCGCCACCAGTGCTGGCATCGAGCACTTCCCGTGTTTATGTTCAACCATATAAAGGGGCACATTCAGAGCAAGTGCATTGTAAAACCTATTTATCGTGCTAGCTGGGCAGATGTGGATAAATTTAGGTAACTTTCTTTATGAGTAGTGAGTAGGTATGTAAAATAAATAATCTCATCTTAAATAAATAAAAACATATAATATTAATGAAATATCAAAAATTGGTCAAGGCTTTTAATATTCTTTTAACAAATTGACCATTAAAATAGTAATGACTGGTGTCTATACATAGGCGATTTACGTGGTTTTTGTCTAAAAGCTTTTCCTGAAATGATTATGAAGCGGTCCTTCTTCAGCATATCCAAGTGTCTCTTGCGGAATAATAGCGTTAGAATCAATAGTACCACAAGGACGACACATGCATTCAAGCGGTGCTTTGGTAACCACCTGAAATAGAAAACGTGCATCAGGTAAAATCGCATTTCATACATAAAACTAGTCAACATTAAGTAATTGTTATAAATAGCTATGTATTTGAGAGCTACTGCACTTTGACTGTCTGAGTTCAGTGACTGTGTGTGACTGATACTTAGAACTCAAGTTTTTTTGTAATGTTGAGTAAGTAACTTTTCTAATTTAATTAACTATTTATAGCCATTTGATTTGCAACAAACCTACACACCTTCCTATATCTATTTTCTTCTTTCTTTGCTTCTGGGCAGTATAGATCTACTGTGGCTTCTCTTTCACCAGATTCTTGGCAACAATTGCATGATCGTTCCATTTGCCAAATTTTACTTCCGGACACCTGTTTGAATGAAATGAAGAGGTATGATAATAATTAATAACCAATAATTGTAAAATTAACCTAAATAACTATAAAAACATATAAATAGTAAAACGAAATAGGTAATTAAGATGCAAATAAATAATAACTTCTTATCTCAATTTGTTTCGTGAAAGAACACCGATGCTACAAAATTAACGATGTCTGGTTATGACATAAATTTTAATATTACGCGCTTATCTACATTTTTAACCGACTTCAAAAAAAGGAGGAGGTTCTCAATTCGTTTGTATTTTTTTAAATATGTGTTACCTCAGAACTCCGTCATTTATGAACCGATTCGTACCATTCTTTTTTAATTGAAAGTAAGTATATGCTTCCAGGTTGGTCCCATTGTTTTCAAAACTCCAGTTGAATGATGGGAACCATGAGGAATTGAGGGAACTCCTCAAATATATAAGGCACGCGTGTAGTAATTTCAGTGTTTTCTATTATAACTCGTGTATTTACATCCGGAAATCATAAATTTTGGTGAAGTGGAAGTGATAATGAAGACCACAGATGGCTTGTGGAACTTGTCAATGATGTACATCAAACTATAAAAGTAAGTACGTCACCGATCTTGATATCATTCCGTTGAAATTGCAAACAAAGAAGTGCCAAAGGTGATTCTGAGATCCTTGAGGAATTAACGGAAGTCCTCAAATATTATCGGCCCACATACAGCGATTTGGTTATTTTCTCTAATAATCAACGTATATGCTCTAGGAAATTAGTTCATGTGGTAAATTGGAAAATAAATGTGGAAATGTTCATGTGGCTTGGCGGAGTACTGAATTGAAGTCGGTTAAAACTTTGTTTTAAAGTAAATTATTTTCATATAGTTGTTACCTGTAAATAGCTGGTGCACTTTCCAACGCAAGCATAGGATGGAATTAGCTGAGGCTGGCATCCTGGGTGTTTTAATACATGTACCACTGGCGTCATGACGCATTCTTGTCCTGTAAATATTAAATCAAAAATAATTATAGCATAATAACAAGACGAAGTCACAAAAAAGGTGGTAAATTGCAGCACACCATGTCATTTGGAGGTAAAGGTGTCTTAAAAGTTGAAGGAAAAGTTAATAGACTGACTCTTTTAGAGTTAACTTTTATTTAGAAACTAGTTAATTAATTAGGAATACTAATGGAAAAGTGATCTAGTTTACCCTCTGGGTTGGAAGGTCAGATGGCAGTCGCTTTCGTAAAAACTAGTGCCTATGCCAAATCTTGGAATAAGGTGTCAAAGCGGACCCCGGGCTCTTTTACAACCGGGAATAACGCTCTAGGACGATATACTAATGGAAAAGTGATTAGGCGTACATAAATCTTTGAAACAAAGAAATTCTACAAGAAAATCGCCATGCTGCACAAGCTTTTAAATTGTCGAATTTAAAAGCTTGTGCAGCATGGCGATTTTCTACATTTATGTATTTAATTACAATTGTTGTCGCAGAGTCTAATTCTAGACATTTTACAGAATTTAAACCGAAACTTACCCGGCGGTAATTCAACTTCCTGAGTAATAAGACTAGATCGGCTTTGTTTTATTTGACATGTAGATAAAATCAGTATACCAAAAAAGAATATATTACTGTAAAGCATGTCTAATTATTAAATTTTTACTTTTCTAAATAGTGCGCACCCGGTGGTAGAAAAAGCCGTTCTGAAATTCTGATATAAGGAGCGGGTATATAAAGGATACGAGGTCTATGGGAATTGTTTACTTTGCTACTCAACTATAAAAATCATTTAAGGGAACATGTTGCCAGCAGCGTTAACATGGGTTTCCTATTGAGCTTACACAGTTAACCGATTTCCTGAATAGCACATAAGATTTATGCCCACTAAAATACCCACATACAAGAAATAATTAATGTTCTAACTAGGTACTATGACTTTTTTATACTATGATGGTCGCAAACATGCTTACGGCCCATCTGATGGCCCCTATTTCACCTAATCGACTATTGTCACCTACCAATGACAATTCGACTTACATGGCTGCGTCGACAGGTAAAGGTGGTTGGTGGACACCTTATTGACCCAGCAATGTCCCTGGTATTGTCATTGCCAGGTGGCAATTGTCAAGATGGTGAAAAAAGGCCCTGTGGGTAAATGTTCACCGCACAATATAAATGTCTGCAGGTCCAGAAAAGTCACATGCGCGTCGCCAACCCTTTATTGTTTTTAGGAGGAATGCTTTGCTTCGAGTAAAGTTTACTCGCAGCAAAGCATGTAAACCACGCCCTCGTGAAAGTGACACTAGGGCCTTCCAAATACGAGAAAATAAGATGGAACACTCTTCGGGATTAGCTTTTTGATTTTTTGACCATATTTGATGAACAAACCAATTTCGTGATATTTTATTGATATTTCCTACCATCATAAACTTGTTTGTGTCGATTAATAATGAATTTGTAAAAGCTGAGGAAAACAAAGACCCAAATTTGGTTATTTTTAACCGACTTCCAAAAAAGGAGGAGGTTCTCAATTCGGTTGTATTTTTTTTTTTTTTTAATAGGAAGGCTCCTATTAATTCCCCACCTTTAAAACTCGCAGGTTTTCAAACCAATTTTATGAGCATACGCGTTTACGGCCGCAATGACAAACAAACGTGCATTTCAGTTTTTAATCAGCTGGGCTGCCGTTTTGAAAAAAAAGTTGTAGGCAGTGTCATGTTTAAACATTACGCATTTAATTTATTTCAAACCTTAATATAAAAGAAAGCCAATTTGGTCAGTATATTTATTTAGTACAATTAAGTGGTGAATCTGTTAAATATCCAATTGTAGATGAGTATTGTTTTAACGAGGCATCAGAAGTGAAAGCGCCCTTTTAAGGCCCTCTGTAAGTATGCTTCCCTAAATAAAAACTGGAGTTAAAAGTAGCACTTACGTCAAAAAATATTGATTGGATAAAGAACTGATTTATAAATCGTTAGTAAACATGCTGATATAAAGACACACACACTTGTGTTTTTTGTCTAGTTTATAAAGTTATTTTCATTTTATAGCAATTAATAATTTTCATCCTCCTAAGGAGGCCCACGGTCAAAATTTTGAGTGACATTGATTATTTTGTTAAATAAATTTATTAAAAAAGTTTATTTAACGACCAGTTCTAGACGAGAGGTCGAGAGTCATATGATTATGTGGTCATATGTATTTAGACATTGATTAAACATAATTTTTTATTAATGTATAACGGGTTTTTTAGGCGACCGGGTGCCTAAGGCCAATCAGCATCATGACATCAACGTTTTTTAATATGTTTCTTTCTGTTATATTGCAAAAAAAATGCGTTTTTTAAATATTTCGTTTGTTAAATAAATCATTAGCAGTCCTATGAATGGCTTTTATTTCATTTATCACACTTTCATTGTTTTACAACACTTTGAAATTAATGTGGCTCTTTGCCTGTCCTGTACCCTATTTATTACAGTTTATAAGCTCAGTTGGCACGAAATCTTTGGTGCGCGAGTCAGACTCGTTGTTAACCGGTTTTTTTAACAATTACGAGACAATCTTCTTCGATTTGCATTGTCTTAATATGACAGTACATATAAATACTTCATTATTACAATGCACTACAAAGAATACAGAGACTCGTTACTTGATCACTTAACTAACACTATATTTTTCAAACCACATGCTCGACAATGCCGAATTATAGGTCATGTAAACCCTACCGAAAGCAAGACATTAAATCCCTTGGTATTAGCCGGGTTATAATGTTGTACTGAATTTCATTATAACCCGCTGGTTAATAATATGATTTCACTTTTCATAATTCTTATTACTATATGCATAAAGTTTAATTTTGCTAAACACAATTTGTCCTAGGCCATGGCCTACTTGATTTGACAAAATAAATGAAGTTTGCCTCCGTGTGAACCCCGGTCCGGAGGAGCGCGGTGCTCGAAATTCGAATTTCGAATCTAGGACCACGGCTTGTGCTTTCGAATTTGGAACGCCGCGCGCCTTCATTTGTTCACGCGTGACGAACAAATCGAGTTCTTGTAGGTGCCTATAGAAGATTTAATTTCAAAAATAATATTGAAAATGTCGAGTGATGAAAGTGTTTTGACTCCTGAGTTTATCAAATTAGATGCCATAGGCATTGTCAACAATCTGCTGCCAGAGAAGTCAAAGGAAAAATACCTAAAAGCCTACAACGATTTTGACAAATGGAAAGCTATAAAAGGCGTAAAGTCTGTGTCTGAATCAGTGCTTCTGGTCTATTTTGAATATTTGTCAGCTACAAAGAAGCCAAGTAGCCTGTGGTGTATATATTCGATGCTGAGGGCAACAATAAGTGTCAAACATGACATACAAATTAATACATATGCCAAGTTATTGGCCTTTTTAAAAAGGAAATCGGATGGACATCGAGCAAAGAAATCAAACATTATTTATCTACTGAGCCTGTTTTTTTGTCTCGCATAATGTGTGAAAAGTAGAGTATACACCTCGGGGATAAGACTGTTTTAGTCTTGGGCGGTTGAACCCCTCACTGCACTCAGGACTCAGTCTTAATTCCCTCGCTTCGCTCAGGAATTAACTTATAACTCCCTCGCTACGCTCAGGAGTTAAATTATGAGTCCTTCGTTACGTTCGGGATTCAATTCGCTCCCGTGACATAAAACAGTGCTTTATCCCCTTGGTGTATAATCTACTATAACTTAGATATGCACTCAATCCCCCGCTGATAGACATGCTGAGCTCCATTGTAACGTCTTATAACAAAGAGTATAGATTGCTATATAAATCAGAGATCCTGGCTTCACATCAGTAGTTTATTTTTCACTCTCATGGTAGCGTGATAAGTCATAAAGAGTAGTAAAGAATTTTCTAAAATGTACAAATCTAAACGCTTAGTTTTCTTAGTTTTAGAATTTTTACTCGTGACAGTAGTCGTTTGTATAGCAGATGAAAATTGTGAAACTTCTTTGAGTGAGATATTGGTCACAAAAGGTAAATTAAAAATACTCATAATCTGACCAACAAATCGTGGCAATTCATATTTTATACAGTTTCTACCGTAACGAATCAAAAATAGGTACTTATTTTACTTTTTTAAGTGTAAAGTCTTACAATCTGGATTCTCGAGGTGATGTGTCAAGTGACACAGGAAGTTATTTAAACCCCCGACGCAAACTATTTTTGTCTGGTGTTATAAGTTTGACGTGTCTGTGTATCGTACCTCCTAAACGAATGGACCGATATTAATGTGTTTTGTTCTTAACCCATACATCGAGTGCTTAAAACATTACCCTTTCGTTGTGTTATTAATATATGTTTACATACTTTATTTAATATTGATTATAACTTTAATTGCATTATATGTGACAATACATAAGGTTTTTTTTGTTGTCCAATTACAGAGGAATATGACGAAATGGGTAGACTCGTAAGATCATGTAACGGAGAGGTAACCGTCAACAAATGTGAAGGAATGTGCAATAGTCAAGTGCATCCTTCTATTGCCACGATTACAGGATTTTTAAAGGTATGAGTAAATTTGACGACTGCTTTAGCCTAGTTGGTAGTGACCCAGCCTACGAAGCCAGAGGTCCTGGGTTCGAATCCCGGTAAGGGCATTTATTTGTGTGGTGATCACGAATTCATTCATGAGTCATGGATGTTTTCTATGTATTTAAGTATTTATCTATGTATATAAGTACGATGTTTATCGTCGTCTAGTAAGAATAAGAATACTTTATTGCTCTAATGTAGACATATCAGGTCTTAAATACCTTACAGTCTATAGTAGGTACAACATAACAGTCATGTCATGACACCCTGTAAGGGTATTGCAAATCCTTCGTCTCAAAACGTATGTACGCATTACAAATTAAACATTATAGTACCTACTTAAACTAAGATTTACATGTAGGTAAGTATCAATATCTAGGATAACATTTGCTAAGTTTATCTATGGTAACTATTTGCATTGAAGAAGTCTTTCAGTGAATAAAGACTGTTCTATTAAATATGACTTTAACTTTTGAAGTGTATTTGACCTCATTAGCTATTTATTTAGGTAGGCTGTTGTAAATGCGTATTGTTGTCATATGGGGGCTTTTATTTCTCATTTGTAAGTTACTTGTTGGGAGGGCTATTTTATCTCTATGTCTTAGATTTAGGGTGCAAGTGTGACGGTATTTGGCTTGAGTGTAATATAAATGTTGATGCTTGCGTACAAATTTACAAGTTACCAAAATATAGAGAGAGGGTAATGTTAAAAATCATTGAGGTATAATGTACTAACGTACCAGAGATGACACGCACGCCGAACAAGAAGTTTGCGCTACGCGTTGCAGTCCATGGGCTGCATCGTCTCAGTGTATTCTATGACAAGTTACCCTGCCCCCGCATGCCCCCCGCCTTGCCGGCCGGCGCACAGATAATGTTCGGGTTGTCTTCTCTAGTAGTAGTACGTTAGTACATTATACCTTAGTGGTTAAAATGCTTAATCTTGTGTGTTTCATTATTGTTTGTGGGGTTTGCATGTTTCATTATTTTTTTATATTTATGAGAATTCTTATGCACCGTTTCTGTAATACGAATAAATCTGGTAGGTCTGTACCAATGCCCCATAAAATTATCCCATATTGCAGCCAGGTCTGGGTCCACGCATAATACGCACTAACTGCAGTACCCATAGTACAAGCTTTGCTTAGTTTGGGACTAGGTCGATTTGTGTAAGATTGTCCGCAAATATTTATTTATATTAATATAATATAGTGGTGGTGGTTCAAAACATGCTCGTTCCTTTTACTTAATACTTTTTTTGTATTTCAGGAATGCCATTGCTGTCGTGAAAATTACCTAAAGGAACGTCTTGTTACACTTTCACATTGTTACAATAGCGATGGAGTGAGACTGGAAGATCCTAAGCACGCCGTTATGGAAATACGACTTCAAGAACCAGACGAGTGTCAATGTTTTAAATGCGGTGACTACAGCCGATAAAAATAAAGTTGATTCTATTTACTTGAATGGGACTGAAGACTTAAAACCGCAACGAATACGATGAAAATAATAGTTAAACATAAGAAAAGCAATTTTGTATTGTGGAATTGTTAAATTTGGTCAAGGCTACATAGTTTATAAGATGTCATAAATTTAAAGTAAAATACAATATTACATTATTACACTACTTAACTGTTTTCTTAATATTTTTCAAATTCAGTTTTGTAATCAATATATCTCTCTCTGTTGATGGGTGAATGAACTGTCAGCGCATTACCGGTATATAAATGTTATACATGATCACAATTACAAAAATTGAACTCGTTATGATATTGCCTTTATAAAAATAAACATATTTCTTATTGTAAGTATATGCCTAAACTGAATATCTCAACTTAATTACGTTTGTAATGAGTAGTAAAGACATGTGACTGATAGGTACTTTTACCGCTAATTTAAGTTTTCCATGCGTATTTCTTTTTCACTGATGTACCTAGTGATGTAGTCATTGCTCATCAGAATGCAAGATTAAATATATTTTTTGTCATAAATTTAAAAAAGGGTCGAAATTATTTTCATACAATTCTTATAATTGGTAGGGCCAAAGGGGAGACCACTGTCACTTGCGTCCACCGGAGATACCTACCACAACCCTGCACGTGTCCCCTGGGTAAAGAGTGACAAACTGAAAGGCCAAATAATGTATGTCATACGATTAAACAAATTGATAGGGTACCTTTGGTGACAATTTAGATACCGTAGATAAAGTTGCGTCCGCATTGCTGCGCCATATTTTTTGTGGTGTTTAAACGTTTTTCTAACAATATTTGTTTGCCGAAACTGACAAGATACCTAACATGTTTGATGTTTACCTACATCGAAAACAATGGCGCAGTGGACTCGGATTTGTAAGCACGGTAGTCCCCCTCCAAGACCCCGTCAAGATTAGCCAAGCGAAGCGCAAGGGCAGGCACTACCTACCTTTTCTCGAAGCGCTTCGCCGTTTTTTTGAACCCTCATAACTTGTGTTTGGATTACCAGATAAACAAAATTCTCGGAATATGTTGTCAACAGTGAATTTATTCAACTAATTAAGTTTAAATTGCATAGCTTCAATACTTTAGATTTTATTGATATCTAAAAAACGCCGATTTCACTGACTCACGATGATCATCAAAACCTCTAGGGTACTTCCTAAAGTCCTAGAAAGCTGAAATTTGGTATGTAAGCTAGTATTAGTACACAATCAACAAAAAAATCGAACTGTTACCCCCCAACCCCTTAAACTAGGGGATGCAATTTTGTATGAGAATTCCGCAAATTTTGATGCTAGAGGTCTGAAAATTGAAATAGAGACTCCTTTTTATAAATAATAAAATACGTATTTCAGGGTTTTTAGTAAATATCAACCCCCCCCCCCCCTTGACGGTCGGGATGTGCCCAACAAAGTTATACTTTTTAGCCAAGATGTAGAATTTTTAGAGCGTGGCTGGTAGTGGTAGATTACGCTATGTAGAGTAGGAAGCTTGGCGCTCCTTATGATCTTATATATATTTAACGCTGAAAGCTATATGAGCTAGGGAGTCTTGGCATTCACTTTACATGTAATGTTTTTGGTGGGATTTATTTAACTAAAAGTGATCGCTCCGGTGTGGAGCGATGGTCGTAGCTTGGTCGTAGGCTTAATACTATATATTTTTTTAAATTTTTCCTATGACAAAAAAAATACTTATGATTTCGATAACTGTTGTTCCTGTTTTTTAACCGTGGAAAAAACGTAAAAATTGTATACTTATGCGTTTACATGAGCATAAGTATAAACATTATTAGTTTTTTTCGTCGTTTAGAACTGTTAGGTATGTACCTAGTCGGTTTCATTTCAATATCAAAACATAATTGATGGCATTATGCGCATTGCGCACCCAATCGGGAGAGCTTGGTGGACTGCCGTGGAAGGTCAAAGGGATCCAGCTTGTAATCCATAAAGCCTGCATCACACTGGCGCGGCCTGCGGTGGCGGACCATAGTAAATTTGACAGCTAATGACAAGTTTTGTATTGTCGGCCGCGGCCAGGCCGCGCTAGTCTGTGAGAGGCCTAAAATCCATTACAGTGTGACCTTGGTTTTATTGGACGCCGTGCAGCCGGCAGCTGTCCACACGGGCTGAAATCACGCGACGGGCTGCCTGCGCCTATCGATAGCTTCGTACGTAGGTACTATCTTATAGCTCTCTCAGACTCTCACTATAGTCCCCCGCGGCTATGAAGTAAATCCTGAGACATGCCTCTAGGGTTGAATATGTAATTTTTTTCTTATGGTTGACATTGTCATTATTCAGAAACTTCATAGTTGCGCAATGTGTCAGGATTGACTTCGTAGCCGCGGCCCGCGGGGGACTTGTATCTATCGCTCATACCAAAAGCCGCGCTGGAGTGTGAGATAGCAACAATAGGTACTGCTCAACTATTTTTTTAAGGAGCAGTAACGTCTGTTAACGAAAGTTATACAGAATTTATATTCAAATTTAGTGGAAATTTGGTGTAGATTTGCAGCACATGTTTTGTAAGAAGTCTGGCATTTAATTAACTATGGAACCCTAATACTTAATGAGATGATCGGTTTTTAACCGAGTGAGGCACAACACTACGACAAAATCATTAATCACTCCAATCACTCCACTCTGACTGACACTTGTCATTGAAGACGTTTTCTAATAATAAGAATAATTGATTTATAATTATTACTCTGGAATAGTTAATCCAGAAACATGGGCCTCAACGAAGATTATATTGTTTATTTAATCCTTCTATTTTCATGGGCTGAATACTTGTGGGAGTTATACTTGTCGTTCCGGCAGGTACGTCTTAGGTTATATTTTGTAAATAATTGAGTATTTAGAGCCTCGTTTATTTCGTATCGTTATATGCCTGTTGTTCTCGGATTATAACGAACAAATGTATTTTGCAGTTGAAAATCTACAAAACCAACAACACTATCCCTGATGATTTGAAGGAAATGTTAAATGAAGAATCATTCAAGAAAGCTCGCCTGTATGGTATTGACAAATCACAGTTTAAAATTGTAAAGGAATTGTATAGTATAGTACTGACATCCGTAATTCTCCATCGACGGTGGATTGCTGTGGCCTGGTTTGATGCAGAACACATTTCGGAGTCACTCAATGTATCACCACAGAGAGAGATATTTGTGAGTTGTGTCTTTATGACTATCGTGACATTGTTCAACTATGTTATAATGTTGCCTTTTAAGATTTACGGCACCTTTTTCCTTGAAGAAAAACATGGTTTCAATAAGCAAACAGTAGGATTCTTTATCAAAGACCAGATTAAATCTTTAGCTCTTAGTCTAATCATTACCATTCCAATAGTGTCTGTTGCAATTTATATTATCATGCTAGGAGGAGATATGTTTGTAGCCTATCTATGGTTATTTACAACTGTGGTTACTTTGATACTACTGATGCTTTACCCGACTGTCATTGCTCCACTTTTCGACAAATTTGTTCCACTGCCCGAGGGTTCTCTAAGGAAAGGCATAGAGGAATTAGCAACAAAGCTAAAATTCCCTCTGTCACAGGTATACATAGTAGAAGGTTCCAAAAGATCTGCGCACAGCAATGCATATTTCAGTGGACTATTTGGTGCGAAAAGAATTGTACTCTTTGATACTTTGCTAGAAAAGTATGATGAAGAAAAGAAAGCTATGACAGGTTGTGCTGACAATGAAATTTTAGGGATACTCGCTCATGAATTGGGACACTGGAGTTGTAATCATATGACTAAGAACATAGCTTTGACGGAACTGAATTTGTTACTCTTGTTCTCGGCTTTCGGGTGGTTATTTAAGTATTCTATGTTGTACACAGCTATTGGGTTTCCACCAGGCCAAGAACCAATCATCATTGGTTTAATTGTTGTTTTACAAATGATACTTGCCCCATACAATTCAATTTTAGCCTTCTTTGTAACAGCATTGTCCAGAAAATATGAGTTTGAGGCTGACAACTTTGCCGTCTCTTTGAATTATCCTAATGAACTCAAGTCGGCACTCATAAAGCTGGGTAAGGATAACTTGGACTATCCCATCTATGACAAGTTATACTCTGCATGGTATCATTCTCACCCTACTTTGTTACACAGAATAGAAAACATTAAAAATCAAACTGTTGACAAGAAAAGAGACTAAGTTATTCCATTACTTATGCATTTATTACTTGTAATATATTTCGATTAAGAACATATTATTTTGTATGCAAAAGTTCAGTCAGCATCAAAAGTAGCTACGCAAACGAAGATGTCAAAACTCTTTATTAAAAGGGAATAAGGGCTTTTGACGTCTTCTATTGCGTACTTTTGATGCTGACTGTACCTACTAGATAATTGGCATTACTAGTCCAATTCTGTTTCAATAATTGCACTAGGCTTTACCCGCTTTGGCAGTTTGGCATCTATATAGGGCATAATTGGCCATATATTCATTTTTCATCTCTTTCTTTAATATTTGCACAAATTAGATACAGAACCATTCAATACCATTTTTATAAAATGTATTTTTTTGGGACACTAATTCACTTACTATGTACACAACAATTTTCGTATGTTGGTCAAATTCTGTATACCGGTATTATTTTCTTCCAACAGACTTATAATTACCAAATACAATTCTGGAACACCAAAAAAATAACGCGTACTGATTGAGGAAGATATTTTTTTTTCAGTACCAGTCCCTGCCCGGCTAGCACGATAGGGTTTATGGTCTCGTTCTACGGCCAGAAAGGTTACGTAAAACGTAAGTATAAAACCTATCGTGCTAGTTGGGCTGCCAGTAGCATGATACGTTTTATCGTTGTTTTAGGTAACGTTTCAGTACATTTTCGCCGTAAAACGTGACGATATAACCTATCGTGCTACCTGGGCAGGTGTTGGTCCACATGGCTCGGATTTGTACATTGTAAGCATGAGAGTTGTAAGCATGTGTCATTCAATATGTTACCTGTGGCACCAAAAAGTTTCCATGTGGCATTCCAGTTATATATGTATGCCACAAAAATTAGTGGCTGCTTGAGGCTACTACTGTCAACTATTGTGACATTGTTCTTGCAATATTGTACATACCAGGTTTTTTTACATAATGTTTTAGAGTGTGTCCAGCTAAATGAGGTAGCGAAGCTCTGTAAAGTAGCTCCTTACTGTAACATTAAAAAAATACAGGTGAATACTTAGTGTCAGTTATAGAACTCACTGCCATGTTTGGCTTGCCAGACTCTGTACTATAACTAATTGGTACCTATAATTTAAATATAGTTTAACATCAATAAATGTATAAATTCTAAAGATTGTATGTATTTTATCTCCCTCCATTAATTGAGTACTAACTAGTATCCACGTCGAAGTTAGAAAATAATATTATTTATGTATACCTAATATGAATAATTCTTCGTATTAACGCCCCAATCATCGAATAACTTTTTCAATATAGGTACTTTCTTATCAGCCTACAAGTTGCTACATACAAGTCAACAAAGGCCGGTAATAGGGAACTATACTGCAATGCAATGTTCTGCCGCCAGAGTGCAGCACTAGCACGTTTGTGCTAAACCAGTAGGAAGATACAATTGATTGTCAAATGAGTGACAAGGATGCATGCATAGACAATACCGCAAGTGGGAACGAGATACAATGTCAACTCTGCTAGTGTCGCCCCTACGAAGTTTTGCGTAATGTTCCCTATTGAAAAATTACAATCAAATGTCAGTAGTTTTATTGATATTACTAGTGGCCCGCCCCGGCTTCGCACGGGTATGTATTATACATATAACCTTCATCTTGAATCACTCAATATATTTAAAAAAAAACGCATCAAAATCCGTTGTGTACCCAGGTATAAAACTTCAAAGAACCAAATATGTTCAAGAAATTGGTTAAACGGAAATCAGATGCATTCCACATATTGTGAATTCAATGAATCTAAAATGTGTCTAGAATACAGTAGGTTAAACTGGAATTTAAACTGGAATACAGTAGTTTAAAAATCTGTATTTTCCAAAATTATTTTATTGAATGTTAATTACAAGCTTGACTCAATAAACGCGATCAACGCATGGTCGAGTCGAGTTATGAATATTCATTACTATTGTGGCGGAGAGGAAATCGAAGGCCTCGAAAAGGCCACTTTCTTCACATCTTGACCAAGTTGTTCAGCCTGTTCCATAGTGTCAGGCAATGGCCGGTTCATAGTTTCAGGCAAGGGAATGAGCACCGGTATTAGGGCGAATAATACGACTGCCAAGATGTATAATGGCAGATCTTGATACGTATCGTTTAGGCCGGCAACTATTGGTGCTACCATGGAGCCGATACGCGCGAAGGTTGATACGCCGCTTACACCGACGTTCCGGCCCAGTGTTGGATACAATTCACCCGAATAAAGGTATAATACCGGAACTGTACCCTGAAATATTATATGCAAGTAAGAAACTTTATTTTAACTATAACTAGAACAATTACTTATTAACACATTCCCTGTCCGAATGATGGGTCATGCACCTGCTTATGAGGAGTCCGTGCTTCCACAATGGATTCACAACTTCAAACTGTATGCCCACTTGGACGTGTGACATTGTCAGATCATTTTGTATAGGGACAGTGAACGTTTTTACGATTAGGTACTAGAGCAAATAGCGCTAACATATCAACACTAATACAGTGCGGCTATTAGTACAGTCAGCAGCAAAAGATCTACACGGGCGATGTGCTCAAAATAATCTTAGGTAACAAGCTATTAATCCCTTATAAGAAAGACGTGTATACGTACTTCGTACGCCTAGCTACTTCTGCTGCTGACCGTAGGTACCTAAGATTCCTAAGAATAGAAGAACCTACTGCCAAGCCTCCAAATCCAATTCCAGCAAATACAAGCCTCGGCCAGTCATTCGGAAACATGTCCCTTGGAGTCAATATTATGAATACAAAGCAGAGAGCAGTCAATCCTTCGAAAATCGCCAAAGTGATCTTTCGGCCCAATCTCATTATGACGAGAACACAGAGGATTGGTCCGATGGAGGAAATGAAACCGGTTAACATTACAGACAGGAAAATATTGTCACCAATCCAGCCGAGGTATTGTGCCAATACGTAAAACCCTAGTCCAGCGCCGAACCTGAAAAGTGAAACTGTTACAGTACCTAATTAAACTTCCCAAAGAGCGGAATTTAGATTAAGGACCATAATACCGGTATTTTGGTATTTTTATACAAAAATTAACGGTACCTATTTAATTTCGGTATCTCGCTTACTACCTACCCATTATATACAGGGTGTACTTATTATTCAAACGGGGCAATGAGGGAAAATCCGAAACTATAAGAGATACGGAAATTTGCTCTTAGGAGTCACGAGAGCGATTTTAGAAAAAATAAAAATTGCATATAAAGATTTTCAAAAACGCCATACACGGCCGGGAATCGAACCCGGTCAAATCTGTCCAAAATTCAGAGTTCGTTTTTTTGCGTAAATTACTAGTGCTGGATGTAAGGAACAGTTGTTGATAAGGAATCCTGTAGGTATCTACAATCACAGTAAAATGCTAAAATTCATAAATTAATTGCTTTTTTGAAAATCTTTGAATGCAGTTTTTATATTTTCTGAAATTGGTCTCGTGGCTCCTAAGAGTAATTTTCCGTATCTCTTATAGTTTAGGATTTTCCCTCACTGCCCCGTTTGAATGATACATCCTGTATATTTTTGTACCTATTCTAACATTCCTAACCGATTACGATATTTACATTATTTACCAAATACAATTTTGGTACCCATACCGAGAAGATATTTTTATTTAAGAATACCTACTACCGGTACCTAGGTGCTACTTACAGATATACATACGATGACTTTTTGCAGCTATATAAAATCCGCTGCGCCAGGTTTTCGTGGTTTTTAAACGTCAAACATGTTTTGCCAATAAAAACAATACCCTATTTGTTTGCCGAACCTGACGGAAAACATGTTAGTTAGCTGTTTAAAAACATGGAAAACGTTGGTGCAGCGGACCCGGCTTTAGCAATACCTATACTTAGTCACCTGCATTGCATCGATACTAATATCGCGTTCGCGTTGCTGTAAAAAATCGCCGTGTCACAGAATAGTATTAGTATTACATAGCCGTGTGTAACAAGTACAACCGCTCTTGGTAAACTGGTAACCATAACCACTACCCTAAGGAAAAAAAAAAAAAAAGAGCAACGCAAGAGGTTAAATAATCACAAAGTTATAAGCGTCCAAAGTTTTAAGAAGGGTATGTTCTGTCCCTTTCGCAAGCAAGTGGACCCGATTTCGTCCAGAACGAATTAACGACACTATGATGAGGATTAAGGTGGCTTCTCGTACCTACACGATTTCCTTTAATTTCTCAAGACATTTTCCAAAGGAAAAGTATGCGAACATATTATCGTACCTACAACAGTCACTGAGTTTCATTTGGGGTCCCAAAATTAAGGTTTATTGTCGTGTCATATTGTATAGGAATCCAAATAGATAAGAATGTTTTTTTGCGAAATGGGTCATTTCATAAATTAAAGAACGCGACCGTATCTACTTACCAATGAATTGCTAGAATTATAGTTCTCGACCGCATTTTCTTCGATTTAAGGAAAGCCATGAATCCTGGTACACCCTGATGTGGACGTCCCTCAGCATGTTTTAACATTTCCTCCACTGCGGACTTGTCAAATTCCATTTTGTTTATACGAGCTGCCGTTTCCAGAACGTCTAAAACGTTATTAATAGATACCTACTAATTAATAGTGTGAGGTAGGTAGTCGAATGGTTGAGTTGACAATAGGGAACATTACGCAAAATTCTAGCAGCGTTGACATTGTATCTCGTTCCCACTTGCGGTATTGTCTATGCAAGCATCCTTGTCACTCATTTGACAATCAATTGTGCATGTGTGTGTGAATCCCTATATTCCTATACTGGTTTACTATTAGTGGTAGTGCTGCCTTGCAACATTGCAGTAATGCTCCCTATTGACATGTCTTCCCGTGGTGTCAACGCATAATTTGATCTCGGAAAGCAGTTTATGTAGTAATAAAGTGGAATGTTCGTGTAAGTACCTACATATATATTTATATATATATATATATATATATATATATATATATATTTATACATATGTGGCATTATTGTACAAATTACCTACTGAATTAATGTTTTTTAATACATAATTTCATACGTAGTTAAAGCTCCATTAGTCCATTACACACGTGCAAGAATCGCATGCAAATTTCATTACATCGTGGATTACCGAGACATAATTAATTCTATCGATCTATCAAACCCCGCAATGTAGTTAAACTTGCACGTTTGTGAGCGTCAAAACCACTGCGAAAACTTACCGTAAGCTTTCGCCGTGTCTCCTGCCGCTAGCAACCACCTCGGCGACTCAGATATACAAAACCAATAGAATATGAATAACGCAGAAAATGTCGACAAAGCAAACTCCAGCTTCCTCCAGTCTCGGAGCCAGTATGCTAATCCAGTCATCACAGTATTGCCGAGCCCAAACGGCAATTGGTAGAGGGCAGGGATTATAGAGCGCCATTTACCACTGACCACCTGACAGCAAAGATATCGGGTTAATTAGGGGCGCCGATATGTTTTCGTTAGTCCGCAACATAGCTGGCCTAGGCCGGCAATGTTGCGGACGGCGCCGCTCGTCCACTTTCTATCTTCAGTGAAGATGGAATAAGTTTTGCCAGCGTGGGCAGGGCTATATGGTGAAAATTCATCAATTATCGTTTGATACATTATCTCATCACTGTGATGACATATGGCACGGAAACGTGGTCGCTTACTATGGGCCTCATAAGAAGGCTCAAAGTCACTCGTCAAAGGGCAATGGAGAGGGCTATTGCTGGGAGTTTCTCTGCGCGATCGCATCAGAAATGAGGCTATCCGCAGCAGAACCAAGGTATTAACCGATATAGCCCTCCGAATTGCTAAACTTAAGTGGCAATGGGCGGGGCACATTGCACGTAGAACCGATGGCCGTTGGGGCGAAAAGGTTCTCAAGTGGCGACCACGTACCGGAAGGCGCGGCGTGGGTAACCCCCACAAGGTGGACTGATGACCTGGTGAAGGTCGCAGGAGTCCGCTGGATGCGGGTGGCGCAGGACCGGCCATGGCACTCTTTTGGGGAGGCCTACCTATGTCCAGCAGTGGACGTCTTTCGGCTGATATGATGATGATGATGACATTATGTACATTTTTAAGAATTTTTACACCAAGGAAAAACAACAAAGGTTAGGTACAGTCGAGTTCATAAATATACCTATACTGTAGGTACAATCACGTACAGTACAGTCCGTTTATACTGGACACTTCATAGCTTAACTATTAAAAAAACAAAATTAGTTGACACCTTAATGGCTCAACAATTAAAGTCCTTGACCGTAGGTATCTTACATTCCCAAAGGTTAGGTACATATTTTTGATCACTTTGTCCATGTAGGGCAAACCTTGGCTAATCGGTGATAGTTAGGTTATTTGAGTTTTTTTTTCTTAATTTTGACGGATGCGTTCGGATACTTGCTGCACGTAAGTGAGTTGAATGACAGTGCCGCCACCTACTGCAAATTATTGCAAGCCGTAAAGATATCGAGTAACTCCGCTATTAGACCTTAAAGTAGCTATCACCGAATAACTTCATATCACAGATTAGCCAAGGTTTGCCCTACTTAATGCATATTTTGGAACTCAACTGTATACTTACGTAATCACGGTATAGACAACTGAATCTGGTTGTTTACATTAGGTACAACTCATTCAGTCGCCATCACATACATCGGAGCAAACAAGCACGTCACAAACATCGGAACACACCTCTATTTTCAAGGCATTAGGGTGCACTGACGATATTTTTGAACACCTATAGTGTACCGATGTATGTGATGGCGACTGTACCTACTCGTACTACTTATTTCATAAAAAAATACTTACTTCTATTACTAGTACAAACGATATGATCCCAACTCCACCAGATGCTAGTGACAAAATAAATCGGATAAAGATAAACATCCAGTACGACGGCACGAAACTCGCGACATAACTCATTAATGTTTGTATTACTATCGCAACCATTAATGGGGTTTTTCTGCCATATTTATCGGCTATATTCCCGAATATAATACTGCCAATCAGGAAACCGCACATTAGTACACTCTGAGTGAACTGAAACAATAGTAGACTGTGTGTCAAGGGAGCAAAATGATATATTTACGGCGAACCCTGAGAGTAGCGAGGGATTCTAATGAAGAATCTGGGGCGTAATGAGGGCTTACGTCCAAGATGGAAATAATTTTGCTATAGAGTGATACATACCGACTGCTTTTCATACCTTATATGAGGAAAATAGAAATCCCTCATTTGAGGGCAACAATTACTATTTTCTGAATATCAGGATCAGGGAAGAAAACTACAACTTTAATCCCTCATTTGACGGCAACAATGCACATGGCTCTTTTCTGAATAGCAGGTGTTTTTTTTTATTTAATTACCGTACTACAAAGCACGATCGCGAGTTGTAACCGTCAAGTACCTAAAACATTCCTCATTTCTGGCACTTACTTACTAGCTGCTTATGTCCGACATAAATACGATCATGCTAAGCTAAACAAAAGCAGACTAAGTAGTACGCTCACAATTATCATAATGATCTGCAGATGCTCTGGTTCTGCTGACTATATATAATATAAATATACCTACCTATCAGACCAGCTAACCCCCTGGCCACGACTTTGGTCTTAAGCGACCTGCGACCAGCGTTTTATCTGTTCATGCGCGTGATCCCAACTAAACACAGTGCGTTGCGTGCGCAACGCACTGTTTGCGCGTCTCGACCGCGCAATGAACAGATAAAAAGTCGTGGCTAAGGCGTTACATTACTAAAATGGTCGCGTTTATTTCGAACACAGCATTCATCCCTTAACAGCAAGCAAATAAATGCGAGAGGCATGAATGCTTCTCATCTCATGTCTAGTTAGAGTAGTTTAGGTAATCGGGTTGTAGAACAAAGAAGACTTACGTTGACCATCCACTGTCTCTCACAAACTAAATCCCAATCCGTAATTATAGTTTTAGTGAATATGGTCTTGTTGTATTCGAAGCTATCGCATTTTACTAATGGTATGAGTTGTCTGCTCAGTGTTGGCTCGATGTGTAAGATCTCCGGGTCAAAAATTAGACATGGATTCTCCTCTATCAACTAGGTATAGCAACATAAAAAGAAGTTTCTGATAAAAATATATTTTTTAAGAGCCCGTTCACGTGCTCATTAGCGCCACTGGTAAATGATTGAGATTATTTATATTTATCGATAGATATTTAAATAAAGTAGGCCGCTACAGACTGTATTTTGTATTTAAGGTGGTTCGATTGCCATACAAAGCGTTATTTGACATTCGCAGGCTAACGGCGTGATATTTTAAGAAACTTATGTAAATAACTTTCATCAATTAGCTTCCCATTTGCGCCAAATTCCCCCTTTCCTAGAATAAACTTGTATAAACTAGATTAATTTGAGAAAAATAGTTTTCCCAAAATATCACGTGACAAACCAATTTCTCAAATTAATCTATGTTATGTAAGTTTATTCTAGGAAAGGGGGAATTTGGCGCAAATGGGAAGCCAATTTATGGAAGTTTGTTACATAAGTTTCTTAAAATATCACGCCGTTAGCCTGCGAATGTCAAATAACGCTTTGTATGGCAATCGAACCACCTTAAATACAAAATACAGTCTGTAGCGGCCTACTTTTTTTCTGCAAGTGTTCATTCTGCATGAGATCCTTGAGGAATCGACGGACTGTAATAATCAACGCATTTGCTCTCGGAAAGCAGTTCATGTGGTAAATTGGAATGGAAATGTGGAAATTTTCATGTACCATGGGGCTTGGCGAAGTACTGAATTGAAGTCGGTTAAAACTTTGTTTTTAAAGTAAATTATTATTTAAATATCTATTGTAAAATATTAATAATCTCAATTATTTACCAGTGGCGCTAGTGAGCACGTGAACGGGCTATCCTTTGCACAGTTATCAACACAATTTCCTCAAGTCCTAACTCCATAGATTTGAGTTTTTTATTTCTGAGTTCAAACTTCAACTTCAAACTTCAAATCATTTATTTGTGAACAATAGTTCTCATGGTATTTCAGGTAAGTCGACCACCGGGAATTCAGTCAAACTTATGTTGCAAAATTTAATTACATTACAGTCGGACCCATAGATTCACGTAGGCTTGATGACTTCCAGCCTCCCGAACAAGCCGGTTTCCGAAGAGGTTTTAGTACCGTAAACCACATTCATACGCGCCGCCAGGTACCACCCTACCGCCAGACATACCTCTCTGCTTAGCGTTCGTGGTCTACGAGAAAGCCTTCGATTCGATCGAAACCTGGGCTGTACCTACTGCAGTCTCTCCAGCGGTGCCAAGTAGACTGCCGCTCTTCTTTCTATGATCTGAGCTGCCGCTATAACGATGTACTGAAGTGTTTGTACGAAAACGCCACTAAGTCAGGCAAGGAGAGATGTTATATTCCCAAAACGGTTCACCGCTGCACTGGAAGACGTTTTCAAGACTCTGGACTGGAGAATGCCAGGCATCAACATCAACGGCGAGTACATCACTCACCTTCGGTTTGCTGAGTCATGGTTGAGACCATGGAGGACTCGATCACTATGCTGGATGACCTCAGTAAAGCCTCCGTCCGAGCGAGTTGGTCTAAGGATGAACATGGATAAGACGAAGATCATGTCAAACGTCCATGTAGTCCCAACTCCCATTTAAATCGGACACTTTACGCTCGAAGTTGTAGACGATTATATATACCTAGGACATACTGTACAGTTAAGTAGGTCCAACTTTGAGAAAGAGGTCAATCGTCAAATCCGACTCGGCTGGGCAGCATTCGGAAAGCTACGGCACATCTTTTCGTCCAATATTCCGCAGTGTCTCAAGACGAGAGTCTTTGACCAGTGTGTGTTGCCAGTGATGACGTCTGGCACGGAGACGTGGTCGCTTACTATGGGCCTCATAAGAAGGCTCAAACTCACTCTAAGGACAATGGAGAGGGCTATGCTGGGAGTTTCTCGGCGCGATCGCATCAGAAACGAGGCTATCCGCAGCAGAACCAAGGTAACCGATATAGTCCTCCGGATCGCTAAACTTAAGTGGCAGGGGGCGGGGCACATTCCTCGTAGAAGCGATGGCCGTTGGGGCGGAAAGGTTCTCGAGTGGCGACCACGTACCGGAAGGCGCAGCGTGGGTGGCTAGACTGATGACCTGGTAAAGGTTGCGAGAGTCCACTGAATGCGGGTGGCGCAGGACCGGTAATTGTGGCACTCTTGGGGGAAGCCTATGTCCAGCAGTGGACGGCTTTCGGCTGATATGATGATGATGAATTATGCCATTCGGCAAGTCTAAAATCTTCTCCACACACTGGGCCATTATGGCAGGGGCAGGATGCAACTATGCGTTAAACCCCTTTAACGCATAGTTGGGGTCTTTCTGTTACCTAAGAAATATTTTTATTTTATTCTACCGTATAACTACTTTTTGTATGATGTGCCATTATGTGGAGCAGGCTTAAGGCCCGCGATAAGGAGCCTGCCTGCTAAAATATAATAGCAATTTCACTAACCGGTACAGACATTTGTCGCCATTCACTATCTGAATATTGTGCGAATGCTTTGGGCTTTTTGCACCAGAACTCTGGCGTTGGAGCTAGGAATATAATGTCCAGTTGGTACCAGCTGATAGGGAACTTAAGAAATGCCATCATCAAAGCCAATCGCAGCTGCCATGTGCCAAAGTCGCCAATAGATGTTGCGACTACATCGTTTACTTTTGCCTGGCGCCTAGACGGCGTTCCTCTACCTGTTTACCAAATTTAATAGTAGTTTATGTGAGTGTACATAATGAAGGGCATTAAACACGAGTGTGGGTTTATGAAACGCGCCGCAGGCGAGTTTCATAATAACATCACACGAGTGTTTTAATGCCTAATTATGTACAGTTACATACACTACTTTATCTATCCACATATCATAAGCCTCCATGACGCATTCAGGAGCCGCATATTATGACCGGCATCGCGGCGTTGTTTTCTGGCAGTATTCATAGTATTTTTTTAATTCAGATACATACTAGAGTTGGCACCAACTGTCATATCGTTCGATATCTTACTTACGTGCGACATTTGTCAAATTTGTATGCAAATTGACAATTCATTTCGAACTAAACGTCATCTCGACTGATATTAGAATAGAGGTCAAATCAAATTGCTTTTTCAGAGATGTTCGAAATTTGAATGTAATAATAGCATCGAAATCGATGTTATTATTTAGCAATAATAACATTTTCACAGATAAGAAATTTGTTCTAACAAAACAGTCTATTTTTATGGTGGTCATAATGTGCGGTTCTTGAACGCATCATGGAGGGTTTATGATATTTGGATAGATAACATTATAAAGTTTGATGTAGACGGAGACTATTTTGAGTCGCCTAAATTACGGCGGGTGTGTAATGATCGGTATAAAAACAAATAATATAATTTCATTGGATTTAACCATTTTTGATATAATTTCAAAGAGTAGAATCATTCATTGTTTATAATAAACGTTTGGTATAATATCAAAATATATATTTTTATTTAGTAGGTATAACTATCATTCGGTATAACGCTTATTTCTTATATCCATCATAGAGTATAATTCTTATTTGATATACATCTCATATTGTATAATGAATGATCAAGCGGTTTATTTACCTTAGCTAAACTACTTTTTTCCGTTCTAACCTAACGTAAACCCTCAGACCAAGAAAAAAAGATAGACGGAGCATGACAAACCACCTATTGAAGCCGGTTTTAAACCAAGCCAAATATGTTTAGCATACGCTCACGCACACATACCTTTACAAACAAAATTGCACAAAACTCTTCAGCACGTGTCTCAATGCTTTCAAGATCACCTGTTTCTTTCATAAACTCGAAAATGGTTATTCCGATTATTAAAATACCGAAAACGTTTCGCTTTATTTTACTTGATCGAAATTTTGTTTGCCCGAAATTACATTTCCCAAATTATTATATTCCCAATTCTCAGTTCGGTGCAATTTTGATTCGCTTATGATTCGACTAGACTCTAGTCCGAACTGAGAACTGAGAATTGGGAATATAATAATTTGGGAAATGTCTAGACACTTATTAAAATTCCGAAATATCACATTTGTCAACTAGGTTTAGGTGCCGAAAAGTATTAAGTCCGAAATATTATTATCCCGCTACACCAAAAGATCGAAAGTGTAGTATGTCAAATTCCGTTTCCTAACGCACGGAAATTATTTTAACCTAACCTAAACCTAACCTAACCGCCAGCGTGTCGACGTCACCCCGCTTCTTGGGGTGCCTATTTCCGCTCTAAGGGACGCAAGATAACCATAATCTAACCTACCATAAATACAATTGTTACCATCGTCTTTTTCTTTACCTTCGTGGGGGGCTTTGCCCCCCACCCCCCCTTTTTAGCCTTTTTAAAAACTCGTACAGCACGTTAGTTGGTATTATGGGATTTTGTGATGGTAAAATGATATTATGGAAAATGAGATTTAGTTCTTACGTAGCATCGGAATAATTATGAACAGGTGGTTAACAAATCGGTTGTCAAATAATAATGTTGGCAATCGTTCTTCTGGTTATTAAGTCTCGGGAAAACGTTAATGTGGGAAAACAAACCAGCGGAATTTCAAAACTATGGTAAACGATGTATATGGGTTATAAGAATTCGGTGAACCGTTTTCGGACAAGTGGAAATCGGACCAGTGTTTTTCGAAACATCGATAGGTTACCGTTTATGTGTGCGTGAGTGTATGATAAACTTATTTGGCTTGGTAAAAACTGGCTTCACTAGGTTGTTCGTAATGCTCTGTCTATGTTTTTTCTTGGTCTGAGAGTAAACCTTTTTTTTTTTTTTTTTTTACTTGGGGAAAAGCCTTTACGCATCCCACCTAGCCGAGGAACTAGGATGGGTATGACGGGCTCCCGGGAACCCCCCGGACTACCATCTAAAACCACCAAGGTATGCCCTCTCTGCCGTGTAGTAGGGGCGTCATGGGATCGCGAACATTTCACCACGACGCCCCTCGGCAACAGCCGCAGCTGCCCTCACTACTGAGGCAAAAGCCCCCCCCTCTCGTCGTCAGCGTGCGGGGCGACACCACACGCTTCCCGACCGACCAAAGGACCTCTACGCCGGGAGAGGGTGATAGACCTCGGATTCACCCTCTCAGGTCCCCTTGTAACTTTTTATAGAGGTTTTCTCCCTCGCAGCCACAACTCGGCCCCGGCCTGACAGTCGCAGCCCCCGCGCCTAACATGAATCCTCTGATAGCAGAGGATTTGTCAGGGTTCCGGGTCCGTTGTTTATTATAGAGGCAAACGGCAACGGCCTCTCCCTCAAGCCGCACCTGGGGAATCTTGCGATTCCCTGGGCGGAACCCCCCGACCCCCCCGTGTCGGGTTATTGGTAACACCAGCAAGCGACCACTTAGGGTTCAATAAATTATCACTTGCCGTTGTCTCCAGAGCGCACTGGCCAAGACGCTACCCATTCCTGCGGATCAACCGAATCAAGAGGAATCGGTAAAGTCCAGACACTCGAGGAGGTTACCCGACTTAGCGCCCCGTCTGAGAGTAAACCTAACCCAACCGCCAGCGTGTCGACGTCACCCCGCGAATGCCTATTTCCGCTCTAAGAGACACAAGTGAATCCTAACCTAACCCACCAATAGTACAATTGTTGCGAGTGTGTTTTTTACTACCCTTGCGGGGGCTTCGCCCCGCCCGTCCCCCCTTTTTCTGGCTACTCTGGCTTGATTATATCAACTGTACATTAGACGAAATGAGCATTATATCCAATGTTCAATATGTATAGCAAATATGCATTATACTTAATGTGTGTTATACTCAGAGATCGGACGAATTTGCGACATTGCTCGCAATAATGTGGACATGACTCCAAAATTAATCAAAATGTTATTCAATTAATTAATTTCTTACATGACATATAATTTGATTCCTAGTCAATAAATACAAAAGTTTGTTAAAGTATACATTAATAAAAGAAAATAATCAGTATTTTTTCCAAATTTTCTGCAGTAACTATATTTATTTTTATGTAAAATACAAATACAAACAGAAATCGATACAATCAATACTAATTTACATGCATAGTTCTTAGTGCATTTAACCATCAACTTAGTAATGTAGAAAGGTTACCTTGATTATCATTGCATTGAAATGTACGAATAAGAGGGATTACCATTTCCCAACATTAATCGAATTTTGATGAATCGATTTGTTTCAAGATAAACTTCCAACATCTTTCCTTAAAGTTTAAATAATATCGTTTTTAAACTGGCGATATTCAGTACCCATCAGTAAAGAACGTGCCATTATTTAATTTTGCTGCCGTTAGGTACGGTACGTACCTACGTGAGTAATTTAGGTACGGCAATTAAGACTGTAATTTGGCAACTATCAATGTCAAAATATATATATTAAGAAAAAGTAAATCCACGGAGGTTTTATATCTATTGAACTAAAAAGGATATTTACCATGTAGTAGTTGTTGGGTATTATTTCTAGTAAAAATAATCGTGTCAGTTTAAAATCGTAACTTCATTTCATTATTATATAAAAATATTTACGAAAATGATAACCACTTCAAATAACATTTTCCTAATAGTTATAAGCACGTATAAACTATTTAGAAGGAGAAATTGGTGGGTGTTGATGATTGAGATGAAGGGCTTCCCGTCCCCTGGGTCACCACATGTGCGTTGATTGCCTAGGCACGGTTCCGTCCTGGACACCTAACCTTAGCTGCCGCCGTCGAGAGCTCCGCCATGGAACCGCCCCCGCCGTCAGCCTCCTCCCCAGCCGTCCTGGATGGGATGGGGTAGGTATATGAAGTTTTGGGCCACCACCGAGTGAGCACGCTGCCTCCCAGCACCGCGTCACTCGGAATGAAGATTGAATGATTGAAATGAAACCATATTGATTTACCACTTGATGTATTCACTACACAATTGATACTACATGAAAATACACTGACTTGACCCTAGTCTGGGCCTTCAGCCCTAAAAAGGCTATTTCTTAACCTCAAACCTTGCGACTACATCTCGCTCCCGATTTGCAATGAACGAGTCATGAGACATGATCACATGATGAATGATGATTTTTTCTTAAGTTACAGCTTTCCCTGCCCGACGCAATGGCGCTAGTGGTCATACTAGTATTGAGCATGAGTACAAGAATCGACTTTGACGCGGTGTCAAGCCGACTTATGATTATTTGATACTGATTACTAGATTTTACCAAAACCTGTCCGATTTGCTTGAACAATTATTATCTATCCAAATATCATAAACCCTCCATGATGCTTTCAAGAACCGCACATTATGACCACCATAAAAATAGACAGTTTTGTTAGAACAAATTTCTTATCTGTGAAAATGTTATTATTGCTAAATAATAACAACGATTTTGATAATATTATTTCATTCAAATTTCGAACGTCTCTAAAAACAAAGGAATTTGATTTAACCTCCATTCTAATATCAGTCGTGATGACGATTAGTTCGAAATGAATTGTCAATTTGCATACTGACAAAATTAAGTAAGATATCGAACGTTTATGATGGTTGGATTAGTTGGATCCGACTCTAGTTTGTCTCTGAACTCTGAATTAAAAAAAAACTATGATAGCTGCCAGAAAACAAAGCCGCGATGCCGGTCATAATTAGCGGCTCCTGAATGCATCATGGAGGCTTATGATATGTGGATAGATAAATTAGTGTATGTAACTGTACATAATTAGGCATTAAAACACTCGTGTGATGTTATTATGAAACTCGCCTTCGGCTCGTTTCATAAACCCACACTCGTCTTTGATGCCCTTCATTATGTACAGTCACATAAACTACTATTATCTCCGGAAATTAAAATTTTATTTCAAGAAATAATTAAGTAATTGATTAACATTTTGATTAATTTTGGAGTCATTATTGCGAGCAATGTCGCAAATTTGTCCGATCTCTGGTTATACTAAATACTATTATATCAAATGATCGTTATATAAAATGATAATTATACCAAATGAAAATATATTAAGTGTTGTTATACAACTCGAGAATTATATCAGATGAGCGTTATTGCGAGTAATATTCTATCAAAAATATTTATAGCCATCGTTACGCACCCAGGTACAGCACATCTTCAGACCGTTTAGAGATATGACTATTAACAGCCGCCTAAATCTCGCCGCCAGTGACCAGCAAACCGACACTTTAGTCGTTTACACTTTACACGATGCCTTTTCAGTAAAAATAAGGCGCGGGGGCAGCGAGAGACGCGGGCGGAGGTCACTGGCGCCAAAAATTTGACTCCTATTCCGTGCCAGCGCTGGCAATGCTGACATGCTACGAAAAAATGGCGCCGAAAGTGTTTATACTTATGGTGCCTTTTTAGGCGGCTGTAAATAGTCTTCATCTAAATCGACCCTAATTCATTGTACACCATGAAATTGGTATTCTTCGCCGTACGGCGATGTTTATAAATAACTTGCCTAAGGCCAACCAGTTTAAATCTGACCTCGGGTTACTTATCGTTGTTACAAATCTCGGGTTCAAGTTATGCTCGGCATTAAGCTACAAGACCGAGTGAGGAATATTGAGATCCGACGTCGCACTAAAGTGCGTGACGTCGGCGAAGTCATAACCAAACTCAAATGGAGTTGGGCAGGACATATTGCCAGGCAGCGTGACGGTAGGTGGACCAAAACGTTAACGGATTGGTGGCCAATTGCAGGAAAAAGAAGCGTTGGTCGTCCACCAGCTCGATGGGTTGATGACATGAAAAAGACCGCGGGTCATTTCTGGATGAGACTAGCACGGGACCGGGATGGGTGGCGTACGCGAAGAGAGCAGCAGTGGGCGATTACAGGCTGAAAATGATGATGATGATGACGATGACGATGATGATGATGATGACGTTATAGTAGGGAGTAGTGATGGTGATGTGGTGGGGAGATAACCTTCGATTCCTATCTTGATGGTTTACGCACGAGTAATCACATCATCGTTAAACTAAACCCATTATCGTAAATGTACCATTGTTAGCGTTCCCACCACGCAGCCTTACAGAGAGTGTATATAAGCCAGCGTTCACCTAAATAAAGGGTTCATTCCTATTCTGAAGCTCGTCTATTATTTACCTAGAACATACTTCAGTTCATGGCGATCCTTGCCAGGCCTGGCAGGACATTTTCATAGTGTTCCTGCCAGGGCAGGTTGCTTCACGGCGACCTGCCATGCCGCTACATAATAAAATAAAATAAATTCGCGCCGCGTTCCACGCAGATCCCTTCATAAGCGATCTTGCGAGTAGGGCTGCTCGAGGCAGCCCCGAGCCCAGCTAAGCCAAGCATCCAACGCAGCGCATCGATTAACTCTAACGAACCACGCAACATGCAACATGGCAACTCTTCAGAAACAAGAAACTCTTCATGGCGTTCATCAGCAGCAGCGGTCCAGCTAATCCACGACCACGCCACGCCACGCCACGCAAAGTAAGAAGACAGAAGAGGAGTCCAGGGTTATCCCGGCCCATGTTCGAGGGAGTCCAGGGTTTTCCCGGCCCGGCATCAGAACCAGCAGCCGACGCAGCCGTCCCGAAGGAGCGACTGCAGCCACCACAGCTTCGAGGACGAGATACGACACGGACACCACGAGGACGTCGAAAGCGTATCGTACTGTTTTAATTAAAATTAATATATTTTTTATTTAAAACGTAAAAAAAAACGTAACGTAATTTTAACGTATATTTTTGTAAAACTAGTGTCACCATAATTAAATTCGCTAATATAGTTTAAATTCCGCAATATTACAGACAATTATACATTAGCTAGTTATCGGACTGGCCATCTGATAACTAAGCGAAGGTTTAATTGCTTATAAAATACATTTTCTATCAAGCAAGAAAAAGATTGAATATTCTGGTACGGTACAAATGTATATTATAAATATTATTATAGAAAGAGCACTAAAGTGACTCTAAAAACAGGCGCAAAGGGGCGGCCTATTATTAGGAGCGAAAGACTCCGACGGAAGTTAATGTACGCGACGACGTAGTGTTAAATAAGATATAAAGTACCGATACCATGATACCAGTAGGTAGAATCCGTACAATTAAATGCATTAAAATGAATAGTTAAAATATTATCAGAGAAAAATAGATATTTAATGAAATAAGTTAAAACAAATAAAAATAAAAATAAATTGTAAGATTCATTATATTAATTCCAGATAAAAGGATAAAGAAGGAAAAAATTTTTTTTTAAAGAAAATAGTGACACTAGATAATATACTAGATAATATACTAGATAATATACTAGATAATATACAAGATAATATTTAAGATAGGAAATATTTAATCACGTAATTTAAAAATGTAAAAAATTAAATGCAGAAAATTAACAAATATAAGAGCAAAAACAAGTAATTTCTCAGCTAATATAATAAAGTAAGGTTTCCAACTGTGATTGGACTGCGCAGCCAAAAATGGTGGAAATCCAAAAAAAAATTACAACACTAAAAATAAATAAATAATATCAGACAATTCAAATTATAAAAAAAAAAAAATTACAATTTTATAAAAATGGAAAAACTAATTCGTGTTACCAGTGAAAACAAAAACGTCAAACAAAAATTTAAACTCACGGTACAACCATTTAAATCATATAAATAACAAGTGATAACCTAAGTTGTAGTCATAAAACAGCGCGTAAGTGTAACACACAACAAAATGCATGTAACTATGTTTCTTTTATAAATCCGCGTTAGTAGAATATATAAAATAATATTGAAAGTAACTAATAAATTGCAAATGATAAATTAATACGTGCCGCTGGATGACGACACACAAGTCATAAATAAGAATTAAATAGTTAAAAGTACGGTACCCAAATAATTTAAAAATACGTAAAATCATAATTTTATATTGTCCCCATTAAATGATTTCATAATAATACAATTAAGACGCGAAGCGACGTGCGTGTCCTGCAGGAAAGGATAGGCACGCCATGTCAGTAAACAAATAAAAATAAATAATAATAATAAAAAAATGACGACTGAAATTAAAACACATATTTTACATATAAAAAGAAGCTTCGTGCATAAATACATTTTTTTTTACAAATTCATTTAATTTTAAAATCACACCAATATTATTCATGACCCGTAAAGAAATTGCTTTCACAAAGAACATAAATTCAATAAATAACAGATAGTACAATATTTAACTATAACAACTAGTTATAAGTGTACCGGCTTTTACTATTTAATAAATGGAAAAAAAAAAAGCTTTTTACCTACGTATATAAATAACAAAAGTATAGAAATAATAAGTATTTTTTTTTAATAGTAATTTAAAGTTAACAAGTAGGTATCGTAAATATGTAAAAAGTATTCAGTACGTGTCCGAGAAAGTTAAAACATCTAAGTTTTTCACAGAACGATTAGACTGATCACCTAAAAGTTGTTGAAATTCGTATATGTCAATGTTCTCAGGATTCGTGCATATGTAGTAGGATAGACAGTCAGAGTGAACTTTATAGTATTAAAACGTTCATAGGATAAAAATATGTCCTAACTTGACCAATGGTAGCTTGGCAAGCGCCGTTGACCAAGCAGGTACGGTTTGGCAAGCGCCGTTGACCAAGTAGGTACGTATTGGCTTTGGTACACGGGATACAAGCAGACAGGAAATCTTTAGAGCCATCATGAGGGATCAAGTGATCAATCATGAAGGTCTTTAGACCCATGCTGGCTGAAAATATGTTATCATGCCATAGAGAGGCATGGTAAGAATAAATTCAGTACATGAGGGTTAAATGAACTGTCTGGCCATATACATGCGCTTGTATATGTGCGCGCGCTTATAAATAAATATAGGTATATCCTATTCTTGTATCCTTATTATTTTTATTATATATGGTCGGCCGACCCGCATTTAATGCGTAGTGTACCAGCCTGAGTATGGCATTTCGAGATGCACTCATGCAGAAGTGAGGCAAACACTTCAACAAAAAACGATTAATTATAATGTTTATAAACACAGTATCCTAGGTAGAAGAAAGTAAATTAATCGTATGACTGTTCTAATAAATTAAAGATAGTTTTGTTTTCAATTAAGGAATATAATATAGTTGTTTAGTAAATACTTCCATAGTTTCGTCATCCAAGCGTGCATTCATTGATAACTTAAAATAAAAATATTAAACGTAAACGAGATGCAATAAGATGCATATATCAAGTATAATTATTAAAATAATAACGTAATACAATTAAGTAAATGATGTTTAAAAATAAACGTAGAAATATTTTAATTAAAACAAATATATAAAAAAAAAATTAAACAAAAAACTTTGAAGAAAAAACTATTCAAGAAAATAACGACGTTAGAACGCATTTTATAACATAATATTATTATAATTTAGAGAATAATTTTACATTTATATTATTATTTTTTTGGCAAATACTCTATCAGAAGTAAATTTTCAACAAACGTCAAAATTAGAAAACACTGGAACCATTAGATCGTGTTACCAGTAAAAATAGCAACATAATATCACAAATACATTTTTCGTAAGCATCATGCCTCCGAGAGGCTCCTCGCGCAGCCGCGGAACGCACCGTGTACCATGCATAATGCATGAAACGGAAAAGGTATAGGTGATATTGCAGGGTATGCCAAGGTGCAAGCAGGCAGTACATCCTTGAATCACAACATGGTTTGGTCGAGCTACCAACCATGGAGGTTTTTGGACACAGTTTTTTTTTAAATAAATAATAATAATAAAAGGGGAAGTGTTAAAATAACTGTCTGAAAAGTAAAGAAGAAATAAAGAAGTAGAAGTATAAGTAGTAAGTGTACACATATTTCCCCATAAATGCGTACCTAGCAGTACCCGGCCAGCTCCAACAAATAAATATAAAAATATTGTAACCAAGACAATTATGAATTATTCAAAGTCAAAGTAAATAGAAATATAAAAACGTAGAAACGTACCAAAAGTTATAAAATCATAGCATAACAAACTTGCTATTATTTAGCAGCATTCAAGTAAATTTTAATTTTTCTAATCCAATGTCTTATTAGAAAAGAAAATATATATTTATATCATAGTTTAATCATGTAGCAGAAATCAAATAAAATAAAAAGTAAAACATAAAAATATATATATATAAGTATACATTTTAGAATAAAAACATAACTAAGTATATTAACCTTAGGATAGGAGATTTAATTTTAATATTAACCATATTATATTTTGATTTCAAGTATTAACTCTATTAACTATACGTATAGGATAGAAAATTTCTTATACTTATATAAATAAACACCGAAAACACAGAACCGTAACACAAAAACTTTAAATAGAATATCGTTAAATAGCACACAAACAGAACTAAACTCTATTACTGTTAACAATAAAACATAAATTAAAAACTTACCGAAACGCAGCAAAATATAAAACTTATTTCAAAATGCACAAAGTTATAATATTATCCATCTTTCAAAGTTTCATGAGCACTGCCTACTCCATTTGGGAGTGTAGGCGTTAATCTATTAATTCATTTACACAAAGTTTAACAGGTAGACATAGGAAACACTGTACAACACGGCATTAAACATAAAAACTTGTTTAAGGACATCAGCGACCACCAAATTTTATCATTAATTACTGTCCGGAAAAATAAAACGAAAGAGTAGTTTAGACCGACTAGGACACAGAACAAAATTAAACTAATAACTTAGAGAACGAGAGCAACATCATGAATGTTAGACCACCCAGAATAAAGACACCAGCGATGTTCAAAGTTCCAATCCCAATATGGAACATTTCAAATTTCAAGTTCATAGGTATCAGTTACATAGGTAGTATTGTTAAGTGCAACTAAGTATGTATTCGTAATATAAGCATTAAGATAACATGTAAGTCGATCCAAAACCCATATACAGAACGTTTAGAATTAACATTGAAATATTGTATAACTCGTAAATTTTATAATAAACTCACACAGATGACACAGTAATGTATACAAAATAGAAATAAGATAAGTTTAAACACGTACCTATATGAAACATTGTAATTGATAATGTTAAGCCAAAAATATGTCCACACATTTTTGTCTCAAAAAAAAGGGAGGTCGTGTGGTGGGGAGATAACCTTCGATTCCTATCTTGATGGTTTACGCACGAGTAATCACATCATCGTTAAACTAAACCCATTATCGTAAATGTACCATTGTTAGCGTTCCCACCACGCAGCCTTACAGAGAGTGTATATAAGCCAGCGTTCACCTAAATAAAGGGTTCATTCCTATTCTGAAGCTCGTCTATTATTTACCTAGAACATACTTCAGTTCAGTGATGTGAGTGACAGGCTCGGACTACAAGAAGTTCAGTGGACCACCTATAATCTTAAGCCCCTGCTAGACGGTTGCCAACACGCCCCTCCAACCGGGCGACCTTGGTCCGCACCGACCGTGTAGAGTAGACAGTTGTTTGGAGCTAAATTTCATACTACAGCGGTCGGTGCCAACCAAGGTCGCTCGGTCGGAGGCGCTTGTTGGCGACCGTCTAGCAGGGGCTTTAACACCAATCGTGTCGATATAATTATAGCAAAGAAGCTGAAAATACACATGCAATTTCTTTCTTTGGTGTCTGCGTTCTGTGTAGCGTAGATATTAACCTAAGCTATAAGTATAAGGGATACGTCTCTGAGTGGATCGTGTCGTGGGTCACAATGGGTTATATATCCCGACCAAGCTAAGAATGCAGCTCGCTTAGTGTAACTTATTGGACGCGACATTATTAGCTTGGTCGACTTGTAAGTAGGTATTGTGACAGAATCCCTGGTACATTTTAACCCCTAGATATATTCGTTACAAATGTTACAAGTACAAGAGAGTTGAATTTTACCTTTTCCGGTTACTTGAACTGGCGTTCGTTTATAATCATTATTATGATTTACCATCACAGTATGAGATGAAGATAACAGTTCATTAATTGAGTAAAGGCCACTAAGGTACAAATCATGAACACATATATTTTCACCTATTATTGGCGTAACATTTTTAAATATTCAATCAAGAATTCTCTTTGGACACATCACAAACTTTCATGAAGCGATTAGAATTTGATTACTAAGTAATTTGACATTTAACATTAGTGAGTGAGTGAGACCCATAGAGGAAGAATAGTGGAACCTCTATCTATGGTGACACAGGGGCACAGAACAAGTAAATACTATAGAAACGGTAGTGGGCGGGGTGCGTGTAGCCGATGTTATGCCAAAATACAAAGGGCCTGGGATACCATAGCCTCTGTTTCAGTTTTAAATTTACCTACTGATTGACGACACGACTGGCAGGGATATAGCCAGGCTTTTGGCTGTATCAAGTCCAGAGTCTGGACACTGGCTACCAGTGGCGGAGCGCCCGATTCCGATACTCTAAACTCTTTCATAACTTTTTTGTTCCGGGTTGCCCATCGAAAATTTTCACGTGCCGCCACTGGCGCCACTGCTGGCTAGGTACATGCCTATCCCCCGCCTAATACCGGAACATTCATTTATTTATTTATTATTAAAATATAAAAATTAACAGCATTACAGCATATGCCAAGGCCAATTTTTGTTTGCAAAACATTTTTGACATTAAAGAACCACGAAAACATGGCACAGCGGACGCGGCTTTACCTTAAGAGACTTAGAGCATTAAACCAACCGGACGCGACACGCGCACACATTTCTATCTAAAAAAGTCTGCCGTTTTCGGCGCGGGGGACGAGGCAACGCACACAAATCATGTTAACACCAATGCATGTTTCCGATAGTGTCACTACACACGCACACGACAAAATTATCAAACACCAGCATAAACTATACTCACACAAGTACAAACACATACACAGACAAGCTGTCCGTGAAAGAGATGAAGATAACAGCTCGAAGTAAACATCGATAGTGCGAGGAACATGTCGATAATAAATAATAAACTTATCGATATTTCATGTAGGTCAAGAAACGAATGCTCATAAAAAGGTATAGAGGGAAATGCATGGAACACAATTGTTGACTTCGTAACTTTGTTTGAACTAGTTAGGAGGTAAACATATCAAAAGTCCTTGCCCGTAGCCCTTGAGCCGGAGGGGAGGGGGGGGTTTCAAAGTCCCATTATTCGGGTTTTCACCTATATCTCGGAAACTATGCGTCCTAGCGACATAACTATACTGAACAAAATGAAAGCTGATTAAATATGCTACAAGTTTAATTCAATCAAATTTTTGGGTATCTTATATAGTTTTCGAGATATAAAACAGTATACCATCGAGTACTATCGAGCTGATCTGATGATGGAGATGGATGGTGGCCATAGGATATTATATTGAAATGCCATGATCGGGACTATTAAAAGGGATTTTTTTACGCACGTAACATACGATCTTTGGACAGACGGTAAAAGGATAACAGATTTTTTTTTCACATGAATAACTGGTCTGAATTTTGGTTCAGGCAGAACAGGTTTACACTGTACTTACTGTATCTTTTGGAGATAACATAAAAAAAGAAACAGAGAATAAAAAGCAACTTTTATAAAATAAAATTCAAAATGCTGGGAGCAAATAGTGCTAGTACGCTTAGGAGTACACGAAACATGATTTCTACAAGCTTGGATCCAGACATCCCGAATCATTACATCTTTTGGGAATCTGAAAAATAAATTATAAGAATAACATGCTTATAATGTTTATATCGACATTTGTTTTTGTACTGTCCCATCACTAACTTTCCTAGTACAGTGTTGCTAGAGTAACAAATTAAAAGTGCCTATTTACGGAACAAGTGACGATCGTAAGTTCCGTATTATTTATAAAATACAACCTAAACATATTATATTTAAAACATTAAATAAAAATATATGGTGAAAATAAAATAATAAATGAATTTGCAAACAGTAATCCATCATTAATTCATTAAACATCTACAATTATAAATTTAATACCATTTTTATTGGATAAATTGTTTTAATAATAACGAATTTAAAGTAGAACTTATAATTAAACATTTATAGTCAACTTTAAAAATTACTCTAAAGTAGATCTAGTACCATTAAGTGGGAACACTGTTAGATTGACAATATTTTTTAGTTTTTTGCAAATTTAATGCACTATTTGATAATATTTAAACGTAATAATACTAACAGATGAAAAGTAACGTTATCCTTTTGTACACTACATGTTTTTGATCTCTTATTACACGAGAACACGTGGGAGGCACACTAGAAGCTCAAGGCAGATGGCGCTGCAATCGACTATACCTATACCTTGTTTACGTGTCGTGTCAAGTGTATGGTTGCTATATTTTCAGTATTCCTTGCGATTAACAGCTTAAAATGTACGCGTTTATGATTGTACGTGTTCTTCAAGCTGAGCTTCGAAGAAGAAAAGCATCAGTGGCAGGGAAAAAGGCCGACTTGATACAAAGGTAATCGCCTCAAGTATTTGAGGTTATGTTAGGTATTTCGGGTGTTAATAAAAAAATCGATGCTCATGTGTGGTTTTTTCTTTCAGGTTGGAGGCATATGATCGCAACCAAAACTTTGGTGCCACCCTGGATGTTCCAGAAGACCGCTCATATGCGTGCCCACCCTCTGATACATTCAGAGATATTAACGCTGATTCGCCTATTCCCAACATCAGCAAGCATGAAATACAAGAATATTTTCAAAGATTCAACACTCACCCAAAAGGCCAACTTTTATATGAGTCCCGTCACCTTGTAACTGCTCGTTTCTCGTCCGATGGTACGTACACGTATTTACGTGGACAGTGCAAAGCTAGTATGAAGAGCCTAGCCTACCTTGTGGATGTGAAAGTGTCTCAAGAAGGTTCAATAGAAGCGTGCCACTGTGAGTGTGCTGCAGGGAGTGGTACAGAAGCGAGCTGCAAGCATGTTGCTGTACTATTGTTGGGTGCACATGATATTGTAAATAAAAGTTACATATTGTTACATCAAGTATGCACTCAACAGCTGATGATGTTTAACAAGCCTAAAAAGGTGTTTCAAAAATCACCCATTGCTGCACAAAATTTACCCAGCAAGAGATTGAAAACGTGCAATTTTGAACCCCTAAAAAGGGAAGACATAATGGATAATTATGAAGATTATGTGAGGAACTTGGCCATAGGTTATGGGGATACATCTATGCCTCTACTGCAAACATTCGAACCGGCAAATCCTCATGGGATAGAATGGGATCACTCCTATACTTTGGAGACTGCAAAAGAAAATCTACTAAAAGATCTATTCTTAAAAAATGTTACTGCGGAAACAATAAAGGAAGTGGAACAAAACACTAGAGGGCAAGATACTTCTGCTGAATGGCATGAAATGCGATCATGCAGGATTACTGCCAGTATGTTTTATACTGTAAGTCATTGCACCCATGTTGGAAAAAAAGCAATAGTGGAGAAAATTATCTCTCCCAAGCCGGTGCACACAAGAGCGGTAACCCATGGGAAGATACAGGAGCCTATTGCTTTACAAAAGTATGAAGCAATGTATGATGTAGATGTGCAAAGATGTGGATTATTTATTTCACAAGAATGTCCATTCCTTGCCGCCTCTCCTGATGGGTTACTTGGTGAGGAGACGGTGATTGAAGTGAAGTGCCCATATGCAGCACGGTATAGCGAGATAAATGAGGTAACAGTGTCATACCTAGAAGTGATAGATGGGAATTTACACTTGAAAAGAAGACACCCTTATTATGCTCAAATACAGGGCCAGCTTTATTGCAGCACTAGGAAGTACTGCAATTTTATAGTATACACTTTCAAAGATATGAAAGTCTTATTTATTGAAAGGGATGAGTCCTACATAGCCGAGATGCTCACAGAATTAATAAACTTTTATGTGCATGACCTGGAGTCTGCCATATGTAATAAATATATATATAAAAATTACTTGTCACTAATAAAAAGACATTGAACTGTTGTATGTTTTTATTTTGGATCCCTTCATTATTAAGTATTTCATTAGCTATAAAAGTAATTTTCTATGAAACCGTAACATTTCCAGGACAATTTCAATAAACTTTTTATAGAGCCCTGAAGGTTGGGTTGAGTTAGGTTTGTGTACACTTATAACAATCCTGAAAAAGTGGTGATTATGGCAAATTAAATCGTGGGTTTCATCATAACACTTTTTTATTGGCTTCTCTTCATTATACATTCTCTGAAGTTGCAACACATAAAACATACAAAAAATATTTTACTTGCTATTGGAATGTAACTATGGTCCAATTCTGACTTTAATATTTTGTAGGTTTTTGTTAGCCCAATAATCCTTTCTATATGAACACGTTTACTAGCAAGTTCTCTATCTTTTACGATTGTTAGTCCTGGTAACTGTGATTTTCCCTTTAGAAAAGTAGGTATCTTTACAGTAACATTTTTGTCTGCAAACATGTCCTGTATTGTGAAACCTCTATCCGCTAGTATGCTATCACCACTTTGACACTTCGACACAAGACCACTTCTTTCAACTGTTTGTCTGTCACTAATAGATCCTGCATATGCCTGTGAACAATAAGACAGCAATCCACCTGGTGTCGCTCCAACTAATACTTTTAGAGTATTAGCATGTTTGTAACTACTCCAAGAAGCTTGCTGGGAAGTTGGATTTTTTGGTTTTTGAACAGTTATTTCAGTTCCATCTAATATGACTCTAACATTTTCATCATATTTTTTGAAATTCTTAGGCATGTAATATTGAATCAATTCTTTACTAGGCCAAATATTTATTATACTCCAGAGTTGGTACATAAAATTTATCCATGTTATAAATATATTCGATACAGTAGTTTCACTTATGTTAAAAAACCTGCTCAGCTCAAAAATGCATTTATTCTGTCGTAGTTTCATCATAGTTAGGAATAATTGGTCTTCGGTAGATAGACTAATTACATTGCTGCCAAAGTATCTAATCTTGTGTGCCATCGGACTAAGTGTCGAGTAGACAAAATGGAATTTCTTATATGTTTCAAAACCTGTATAGAAGAGTATGGACTTATCATCATTCTTATATCTGTTTATTGAACCATATACATGCACATGATCAATATGAGTGCTCTTTGACAAAGTTTCAGGCTCTGTGTGTTCACTTTGAGCTGGTTCTGCAATTTCCACAGTAGTACATAATTCTTCTTCTCGCCCTACATCTGGAGTAGTCTGACTATTTATTGATTCTGACACTGTTGTGTGTTCTATCACATTATTCTCTTCAAACAGCTTTCTTCGTCTTCTTTTTTCACAACGCTGCTGACGGACAAAAGCTGCTGGTGTTTCCTGTTTGGTTGTAGTGAAACATAATACAGACGGTACAACAGTTTTTCTTAAAAATTTGGCTAGTGGTACAGCATCTGTATATCTACTTTTTCCGAAATAATCATCTGCCTTAAAATGCAGCCTACATAATCGGGCTGTGTCACTTGCCCTAAAGTTATTGATGCGCAATGCACTCTCCCAACGTTTCCTGCGAGTTGGGTCCTTGGGAAATAAGTGGACTCCTCTATTTTTACAATTTGGCGCACAACATTGAGGCATTCTTGAGAAAAATATTTATAAGAAATTATAGAAGTTTGCAATTTGACAGTTCTTATGTCAATTGTCAAAGCTGGGTACAGTAGCTTATGCGCCACCTGGCGTGAGAAAATGTCAGTTTTCCTCCTAATTCGGCATTTTTAGCTCAGCTCATTCCGCGTTCACTGTGATTCACTGAATGGCGCGGAGCGCGCGGCAACTAGTTTTATATAACCGCTATGACCGGCGGTCTCGTACCTTTGGCAGAGGGGAACGCCTGGCAATGGCTACTCCGGTTGGTTTAATGCTCTAAGTTAAGAGACGATGTGCCAAATGAGGTAACAGAATTTACAGATTTGTGCGCTGCTTGTCAAGTCAAACCGGACCGTAGATGAAACGAAACGTTTTCTGCCACAATCCGCAATGCCTTGACTTGACTTACCTGTCTCCGTCTGTCTGTGTTTATGAATGAAAAAACATGGTGGTCTAGTTTTAATTCAATTTGCAGAACCATTATTAGATTTTCCTTTGAAGGTTTATTTGTGATCAATAGAAATTATGCCACTAGCAAATTGCTCAGATCCCTGGCGAATGCAGAATGTCGGAGACAACGTAAGTAATCGAACCGTTTCTGTTGTATCAGTGTTCAATAAATACTTGGTTTAATTTACATGATTACTCACCATTTTATAAATATACACATACAATACGATGACGTCTGGCGCCAAATGATAAAAAACCACGTATTACTTGTTAAAGGGGTTCACGGAGCATATACGCCCACCCATCACTTATTAATTATTACATTTAAAATTCAGTTTCTGATAGGTATTGACATGAGTTGGATTTTGTGAAAGTTTGCCTGAGGTTTACTTCCCGTTTTAATTATTGTAGAGAGGTATATCGCAGACAGCCAACAGTCTTCCAATGGTGGTTGAGAACTCTGCAGAGTCGCGCCAAGCGTCCACGGCGGAAAGCCTCGACTCCTCTAGTGAAATCAGCTGCGAAAGAGAAGTTGAACTCCAGGATGTCGTTAAAGAGGGCCATGAGAAGGCAGACCCGTCACAATTTGAATTGCTCAAAGTTCTCGGAGAAGGTTCCTTTGGAAAAGTTTTCCTAGTCCGGAAAGTGGCTGGTGCTGATGCGGGCACACTCTATGCAATGAAGGTAGGAGGCTATTCTCTTTAATTGGTATACAATACAACGTACAGTTAGATAACCGATCCGGTTGATGCCAGTCGAGTCAATTTGAGTTAGCAGCTGTATCAACTTGATTTATCTGAGTTGAAAAAAATACTTGTAACATTGCTACCTGGCAGGGTGTTTATCTCGCGGGTTCACATCTTAGCACTGAAAGTATTAAGGAGAATAATGCTCTAGATTTGCATCATTTAAAATATATGAATTTTTGTTTTATTATTTTGTTTACTTGAATATATGAACTGGTTTAATTTTTAGGTACTTAAAAAAGCTACCCTCAAGGTGAGGGATAGAGAACGTACAAAAATGGAGAGAAATATATTAGTAGATATGGGCCATCCATTTATTGTAAAATTACACTATGCATTTCAAACTGCCGGGAAACTTTACTTAATATTAGATTTTTTACGAGGTGGTGACTTGTTCTCCAGGCTTAGTAAAGAGGTAAGATATAGCAATTTACTATTTTTATTTAGGTATTAACTTGCAATTGTATAAAATATAGACAAATAATGTGATAAGAGCTTTGGCAATCCAATTTTTTTGTGACATCAATTTAAAATGTTTACAAATGTAGCATATTAATGCAGCAACCAATGACCTCTCATTTTAAAATATAGTTCCCATCCCTATTGGTCAAAAATATCCAAATATAAATCATGTCCCGTGTGGTGTGGGGTTAGAATAGCACCACCCCCTTTCTTCTCATGGGTGTCGTAAGAGTCGACTATGGGAACAGGGTTGAAGTGTCTTGTGGGCGATGGGCTAGCAACCTATCACTGCGACATCACATTTTGTCGATCTTTTATACCCACATTTATGCTAAAAGTGGCACTGGAACACAAGTTTCGTGTGCTCTGCCTACCCCTTTTAGGGATAAAGGCGTGATTGTATGTATGTATGTATAAATCATTTCTGGAATTATAACATCTAGATTTCGTGTCATGTGGCCTGTGTCAAAGCTTTTTTCACTACACCTAAGTATTTTCGATTGCTGTATGTTTGAAATAACTGATACTATGCTAATAGAAAGGCACCTTTATGTATTTCGAAGTCACCTACTAGCTTGCTAATAACGCCAACAATTTCAGGTAATGTTCACTGAAGAGGATGTTAAGTTTTATTTAGCGGAGTTAGCTTTAGCATTAGAACATGTGCACAAATTGGGCATTATATACAGGGATCTTAAGCCAGAGAATATTTTGTTAGATGCAGATGGTCACATTGCACTTACTGACTTTGGCTTATCTAAACTTCCACCGAGTAGTGATAAAGCTTACAGCTTTTGTGGTACAGTTGAGTACATGGCACCGGAAGTTGTTAACAGAAGAGGGCATACATTTGCTGCTGATTGGTGGTCTTTTGGCGTATTGATGGTAAGTAGTCAGTTTATTTTAGTGGTAGTAACTAGCTAGCAGCGGAGAAGCTTCAGTCTCAGTTATTACTTAACATAACATAACATAACAAGCTGTGTCAATAGTTATTCTATGGTTAAACAACAATTCACTTAGGGCCCTTACAGACGAGCGACAGCACGCCAGCGACCGCCCGCGACAGCAATCGGCGACCGTCGCCAGCTGCGGCTGGCGATCGCCCGCGACGGTCGTCGACGGTCGCCGACTGTCGCCGATACGCCGCGCCGATCGCTGTCCTGTCGCAGCTCGAGCTCGCACTCGTCGATGAGTAGTCTGAGAGAGAGCACGTATTTTGTTTTTCAAAATGAGTAATGGCGATTTTTATTGTGATGTTGATGTATTCATTTTTAATTATTTTATTACTATATCCCTTATCCTTATAATTCCATATACACTCTTGTTTTTTAGGGTTCCGTAGCCAAATGGCAAAAAAACGGAACCCTTATAGATTCGTCATGTCTGTCTGTCTGTCCGTCCGTATGTCACAACCACTTTTTTCCGAAACTATAAGAGCTATACTGTTGAAACTTGGTAAGTAGATGTATTCTGTGAACCGCATTAAGATTTTCACACAAAAATCGAAAAAAAAAACAATAAGTTTTAGGGGTCCCCATACACAGAATGGGGAATGGATGAAAATTTTAGAAATGCCTGATTATTTTTTTGGTGGTAGGAATAACCTTCCTTAGCACCAGAAAAAAGTTGCAGACTTGTCAGCTGCGTCAATTATTTTTGAAAAATATAAACAGTTTCCTCACTTACGTTTTGTGGTTAGGACGGCGAATGAGACACTTTCCTTGATCCGTCTCATATTACAAAAAATATTTTAAATATCTGACCCTGGCAATGACCAATATAGCTGCTGCAGCTGTCAATATAATTGCCAGTGTCAGTTTACAACGGATTTTTATGATATTTTTTATGTAATATGAGACGGATCAAGGAAATTGTCTCATTCGCCGTCCTAACCACAACACGTAAGTGAGGTAACTGTTTATATTATTCAAAAATAATTGACGCATCTGAAAAGTCTACAACTTTTTTCTGGTGCTAAGAAAGGTTATTCCTATCACCAAAAAAAATATCAGGCGTTTCTAAAATTTTCATCCATTCCCCATTGAAACTCAATTTTTTTTTTCATCAAACCCATACGTGTGGGGTATCTATGGATAGGTCTTCAAACATTATATTAACGTTTCTAATATCATTTTTTTCTAAACAGAATAGTTTACGCGAGAGACACTTCCAAAGTGGTAAAATGTGTCCCCCCCCCCCCTTGTAACTTCTTAAATAAGAGAATGATAAATCTAAAAAAAATATATGATGTACATTACCATGCAAACTTCCACCAAAAATTGGTTTGAACGAGATCTAGTTAGTAGTTTTTTTTAATACGTCATAAATCGTAAACCGCGATTTATTTTACGGAACCCTTCATGTGCGAGTCCGACTCGCACTTGGCCGTTTTTTTACTGTATCAATTAATACATCAACATCACAATAAAATCGCCATTACTCATTTTGAAAAAGAAAATACGTGCTCTCTCTCAGACTACACATCGACGAGTGCGCGCTGCGACACGACACGACAGCGATTGCCGCGGCGTATCGGCGACAGTCAGCGACCGTCGGCGACCGTCGCGGGCGTTCGCCAGCTGCAGCTGGCGACGGTCGCCGATGTTCGCCAATTGCTGTCGCGGGCGGTCGCTGGCGTGCTGTCGCACGTCTGTAAGGGCCCTTAACTAACCATCCCCTAATTTCATTGTAATAAGGTTCACACAAGAAACTGTGCCGTCAATGTCATATTGTTACAGTGTATATACTTAATTACTAATGAATTTGCTTTCCTTCCTCAATATTACAATATATTGGAAATAAAGAAGCACAGATTACAAATTCTGGCAATAACAATTATTTTACCTTGTACATTTGAATAACGTATTTACCAATTATGCAATTTTCCCGCAGTTTGAAATGTTAACTGGAAATTTGCCATTCCACGGTTCCACGAGACATGAAACGATGACGCAAATACTTAAAGCCAAGCTTGGTATGCCGTCTAACTTGAGCGAAGAAGCGCAGTCCTTGCTTAGAGCGTTGTTCAAACGGACACCACAAAACAGGTGAGAATTGATATAAAATTCGTATATTTGTACTAATTGCTTGACAAACAATCGACAATATACTTAGATATATTTATCAGTCTCACCATACGGCTCACCGAATTTATGACCCGACAGCGATGAGAGTATGGTACACAGTAGTATATACATGACTAAGTAACTATACCTACAGTTGCTTTAGAATATTACTATTTCCTCAGCAAAGACCAGGCTAGGGAATGCTATCTCGCGAGATTTCAGACCTAGGCAAGATCTCGCGATACCACAAAGTCAGTCTTGCGAGACTCACGGATCTAGCGAGATTGGGCGTTTTTCACTGAAAACGTATGCAAATGCTATGAATTCCATTAATAAATAAGAATAAAATCGGCATGTAGGTAGTGGTTCATAATATACGATTAATAAAAAAAGATCAAAAAAAAATATATATAGCAATATTTTGATCATTATTTACTATCAGGGGACCGATTTTTGACTTTCGAGCGCTCGACTCTTCCACTCGAAAACGGTAAAAAAATTTGAAATGCTATTTTGAAATAGCGATAGATAATTGAAAAACGAGTGGTATTGACCACTGGTATTCAATTATATCGGTAGAAAGTAACTGTTTGCAATTTTGACACTACAATCGTATTTACTTTCCTTGAATTTTCGAGCGCTCGAAAGTCAAAAATAGGCCCCCAGGTTACAATTTTTGATATCATTAATCGAATAAAAGTAATAACATTTTAATCGAATAAAAGTAAGTTTTAAAATGTCGGTCAGATTAAACTTTTATATGGAAAGTTCAATCTCTCAATCTCGCGAGTTCTCGTACGAAAATTGTACGAGTCACAGTCTGGTAAAATATGGACGACATCTCCTGAGATCGAGATTGCATTCCCTAGAACAGTGTTTTTCAACCTTTTTCATGGCGCGACCCTCCTAGAGTAAGAATCTAAGCAGCCGCGACCCCCCTGGGGGTCGCGACCCGCAGGTTGAAAAACACTGCCCTAGAAGACTCAACAGCCACCACGATGATAAATAATAACTAGGTAACAACCTAGTACTTGATAACAACAGTTATCAAGTACTTTTCACGGTTAAAAAACTTACTGTAGTCTCAAGAATAGTTGACAATACAAAATTATAGTGTGATGAATTGCCTTGGTGTTATAATTTATTTATTTATTTATTGGCAAAAATATACATATCGCTTACAGACTAGTCCAACACGTGATATGTACAACAATAAGAGATTAAGATTAACACAAAAAATAAAACATCAATAAAAAGCTACGAAGTCACATATACAAATATTTAAGAAAAATATATAATTGTCTGCTTGCGGCTCTTGTAAACTCAGTCAGAGTGCAATTAAATAAGTCTATTTTAGTTGAAAGCTGGATAAGTATGTGTATGGCCCAGACACAGACCAGTGGGCCCAGACAATGGGCGCACTAGCGATCATTATTTGAAGCACTGTCTTATATTATAATAGTTCACTTCGAGGATCAACCAATCATTTTGTCATTGTAATTTAAAGCCTGTTCGAAAGCGTACCTACAGAGGTGTTTGTTGTTACTTACGCACAACTTTATTTATTATTCCAAACATATGCAAGTTTACAGTACACAACCAAAACACTTACATACTACAATATTACAATAAGTCATTCGATTTTGATCAATACTAATTATTCCAAACATTCCAAACATACATTATACAATAAATTACAACAACTAATAATACTAAAACATTCATGTCAAAATTAATAAAAAATAAAACATTCATGTCAAAATTAATAAAAATAAAACATTCATGCCAACTATTACATACCGTCAAATATCAAGGAAAAAATAAAAAAAATACGTAAAGGGCACATCTTTTCAAATTTATTCATATTGCACTGCAATTGTCAAGACACAGCCTAGCCCGCCTCACGAAAACACCTAAGCTGTCATGGAATATGTCGGCATCAGGCTCTTGGTCCATTTACTGGTCGATAAAGCGTATGTGGGGCGCGCGAGATTTATGTAACACTTGCTATACCGTCCGTTGTATTTATTATTGAAATTAATCGAGACAAATTTTTCGTTCAAATTATTTTAAAATTATTTCTTGCATATTTTATTTTTTATCATTTATTTCTATTCGTAGGTCCTATACCGCATGCGCGGAGTTACCATATGAAAACAACCCAGTTATATTCCCATCTAAATGTCCCACCATATTTCCATTTTAACCCGAAATTCATATATTTGTTTGTCAATAGGTTGGGGGCTGGCGCCAATGGCATAGAAGATGTAAAGAACCATGAATACTTTGCCAGCATCGACTGGGACGCTTTATTGAAGAAGGAGGTTAGTTATGTCGATTTATTAGAAATATCTTTATCAACCCAGACGCCATGTCAAGATGATTTCGTAATGTCAAATTCGAATTTGGACCTTTTGCAAATGCGAGGTCTCTACACTCCCTGACAAATTAAATTTATCGTACACTTACCGATTCCGACCCGGCATCTCAAGCAGTCAAACATCAACGTCAACAATTGGCTTCTTTCCTAAAATATTATATTTTCAAAAAATATTGGACAGGTATTTTTTATCTTGTCAATCCAAAAATGATGAATATCCAGCCCATTAAAGTTCCGCGTGACGTCACGCGAAACTTTATCGGGCTATATCTTCACCATTTTTTGTTTGATTCACAAAATAATAAATACGAGTCCAATATTTTTTGATAATCTTACTGACGGACTAATAGTAGTTTATGCAATCGTTATATAATGTATGCTTTTTAAGTCGAGTACCACGAGACTTAAAAAGCTAATTATATAACTATTGTATAGGTACAATACTTTTTCTACGAGTCAACGGAAATTATAATTTATTAAACAAACTTGGTATCTATTGAAAATCGCCGTGCTGAAATGAAGCGCAGCAGCTGAGTATATTTGCGCGTTGATGTCTTCACAGTTATCTTATACAGCCCCTGGATTCATAAGATGACTGCTGGCGGTTATCTTATGAAACAACGAGCTCTCGTGGAGCTCCAGGATTAAAAAGTATGTGATCTTAGTTTCGTGTACGAAATCTTAATTCAAAGATTATAATAATAATAATAAATAAATATTTGCGGACAATCTTACACAAATCAACCTAGTCCCAAACTAAGCAAAGCTTGTACTATGGGTACTAGACAACGATATAGATACTTATATAGAGAAATACATACTTAAATACATAGAAAACATCCATGACTCAGGAACATATATTCGTGCTCATCACACAAATAAATGCCCTTACCGGGATTTGAACCCAGGACCTCTTGCTTCGTAGGCAGGGTCACTACCAACTAGGCTAAAGCGGTCGCCAAAAGTCGACGAGTAGAAAAATATAATTATATATTTTTTACCCAGGAAAGTACCCAATTAGGATGTGTAGATATCAACCTTCATGCATTTGCGTAAGGTTCTAATAGGGAACATTACTGCAATGTTCTGCCGCCAGAGGCAGCACTACCACTAACAGTAAACCAGTATAGGAATATAGGGATTCACACACGCATGCACAATTGATTGTCAAATGAGTGACAAGGATGCTTGCATAGACAATACCGCAAGTGGGAACGAGATACAATGTCAACGCTGCTAGTGTCGCCACCTACGAAGAGTTTTGCGTAATGTTCCCTATTGGAAGACGACGCTTCTGAGTGTCAATTATTTTAACAAAATATCTTCGGCTTTGAACCGGAGATGAGGGTTAACCCTTTATTGCTGGCCAAAAACGAATGTACGCATGTGTGCATGTGTGACAGGTGGTCCCACCCTTCAGGCCGGCTGTCTCTCGCGCCGATGACGCGTTCTACTTCGACTCTGAGTTCACTTGCCGGACTCCACGGGACTCCCCCGGGGTCCCCGCTTCAGCTAACGCTCACGAACTATTCAGGTGAGCATACTTCAGCCGAACAGTCCTCTTTTTTTCGCCCTAAAGGGCGAGGCGGTGAGCGAAGATAAAAAGGAGCAATAGAAAGCGATGCGCGTGCGCGGCCAACCACGCTATTGGTGGATATTGTCCTCGCCCACCGCTTCGCTACTTTCGCATAGGCTCTGCTGGACACTGACACTTAAGGTGCAAACGTGTTTAGGAAGTAAATTTCGTAAGAAGAGAGAAAGATTTACCATTTCGACATTTTAAAAGACATGAAGGGCATTTAAAAAAAATACAATGTACAAAATTGCATAATAATTTATAAAGATATGCTAAGTCTGAAAAAATAATAGGGTAGTTTCCACATTTCATCATAAAAAGATATGGGCTTTGAAAGTTTAGAAAAATATGCTTTTTTAATGTCAAAGAGTACATTTTAAGCTACCAATAGAATCCCGACGCTTTTATAGAAACAACATTTTATTACAACTATGGACCTAACGCAGTAACTCGCGACCGAAATAGCAATATACTTAATAAACCTTTTTGTATTTTCCATACAACGGTTAATACCTCAGAGCATAGAATACTAGAGAGAGGACAAGCCGCCGGCGGCCGTGTCGCAGCTGTATGCTCAATGGGCATACACTGCCATACTGTGCACGCGTGCTGATCGCAGAGAATATTACGTTTTTTCCCAAAATGCCTGATATGATGCGCGTTTATTGTCAAATAAGCGTGTAGGTATACAAGTGTGTGTGTTTTAGATGTGTGCGTGCTTTGTCTTGTCAATTACTTGGGCGTTGTGTGGGTTAATGTACTTGCGACAGGCTCACTCTATACAAATCGGCCGCCATGTCCGATCTCCTTATATTCATACATCTGTGGTTAATACATATATAAAACTGTGACGCCATACTTTAATATCAAACAGTATGAAGCGTTTCACCTGCTGCCAGCGAGGTCCGTCGGCGTCTATGATTCAAATTTTATACAAACATTTGTTCTACTCCAAACACTGGTTCGAATGGCATCGTAAAAAAATTAGGACACAAGCCTATTGTTGCCTTGTACTTGTAGTCAAGATATTTTGGAGTATGAGTAGCTTGTACACTTTTGCAGCTAACTGTACATAGTCCGGACACAAGGCCCTAATCTACATACGCATCAGAGGCCGAACCTTATTTCCTGAATATTACGCCAAGCCTCTAGTTGTAAAAACACTAAAAACGTATGACTTCACCATTTTTCCGTCACTGTAAGAAATTTATCAGTGCAATCTTATCGTGAAGCTGTTTGTATTAAGATAACTATCGTTACCAATATTATGTTGAGAGGCGAAATCTTACCTAGAAATTCACAGTGCAAGTAAGATTCTAGGCTAGAATCTTACTTGCACTGTGGGCATTCACGATTGTAATATTTCGACTCTTTGTTAGAAATCTAAAAAAAACATAGGTACAGTCAAGTTCACCAATATGTATACACCACAAACTTACAGAAATATGTATACAGACCTTATTACTACGGAAGTAAGGTTGTTGTATACATATTTTTGCAACTTTGGATATATATACATATTGGTGACCTTGACAGTACTTTTATAACGATCGTAAGTATTTATGTGTATAATATATTGAAACGGGTCAGTCACGTCATTAAGGTCGTAAATCGCTCTATATGCTTGCCTCTTCGTTACATATATTTCACGAAGGCACGCCCGTGCCTACTTTAAGTAGCTCATCCAAAATACCACATTAATAAAAACGTTATGACCATTATATGAAAATATTGTTCTAATGTTAGGTACGCAAAGTTAATTTTACGATGCCTTTTAACCCTGATACTTCCAATCTACTTATATACTGCTCATCACTTCAATTTGCTTCAATGTAAGACTACGGCAAATTAGGAGTAGGTAGTCTTATTTACAGGTAATGCGGCGTAATATTGAATGTACTGGATTTATATGACTAGACAATAGCACATATAGTTACATACAACATTATAGGTAAATGTCATTTGACATTATGAAGATCGTTTGGCGAAGATAAATTGGCCATCGAGATAAATAAATTAGCGGTGGAAGGTCACATGTAAAGAAATAATCATGTTCCTACAAACTTAGATGCGTTTTCCACAATAATCATCTTTAAAAGAGCCTTTAGTATTACATTCCCCACATTGGAGTGAGATTACGAAAGATCTATCTATTCTATATTATTATTACGCGAGGCCGATTTTTGTACATGCCGTCGGATCTACAGTTATGGTCCGATTTTGATAAATGATATGTCATTCGATTTGTCTCATGCTGCAGATTTACAATAAGGTCTTTGTTTTTTCATTTTTTATCAGTAAGGTACTAAAATATAAATTTAAAGAAACTACTGTGCGCTACAGCTGACCACGCGACTTTGGCTGCGAGACGTCACGTGACGTAATTCCTGTTTTGATTTGAGATGACAATGTAAAATTATAAACAAGAATTGGACTCAAATCTCTGTACTAAGTTCTTCAGCATGAGAAAAATTAAATGTTGAGTTGGCCACAACACTAAGAAAATTAAGAAAATAGAAAATAAACGATCTTGACGAAAACTGACAGACGTATTGTGTCAACTGTGTATTTTTTATTTATTGACATAGTGACGTCAGTATTACTTGCCATGTTCTTTATTAGGTACTTCAGAAAAGTTATACAAACTATTTTCCCATATTCGAGAATTAAATCCATTAATTGTCGTGGACCCCATAGATATGGCTTTGTTAACCTTACTTAGTACAGTCGCCATCAGATACATCGGAGCAAACAAGCACGTCACAAACATCGGAACACACCTCTATTTTCAAGGCATTAGGGTGCATGTGCCGATATTTTTGAACACCTATAGTGTACCTATGTATGTGATGGCGACTGTACAATGCCGTAGGCGCCGATAGGCTCCGCCTAATTTCCGGTATAAAGATGTAGAAAACGAAACTCGATTACAAAATTTTCTTTTCGTACGAGTATGCCGGGGACTCCCATTTAGTCCAGGCAATGAACTGACAGCTTGTATGGAAATTATGTCAAATTTGGAAATAATTTATAATAGCAGATTTTTTTTATGTAATGGATATATTATCAATTAAATAGTTACTTAGTGTAAAAATCCAACAAAATTTCAGACATCAAAAAAATGATAACTTAACTAGCTTCTGAAAAGTCAGAAAAAATATTAATAAATGGTTTTATCTTTATTTTGGTTCATTTACATTTGCTCTATAATATTCAAGATAAATAATTAAAAAAAACAATTAGTTTTTTTTTTAATTCTATATAAATACTTCCGGATGGAAAGTTTGTTGGATTCTTGAATAAAGCATCATAGATTAATGTTTTAAAATGATATAAAGAAAAAAAACGCTATTATGAATTAATGTTTGTCAAAACCGTATTTTGCCTGGAGTAATTGGCGACTTTGTTGACCTGACTTGAATACCATCTAAATTATTTCAGGTTCAGATAATTATATTTTGATTACAGGAATACAGGTAGTAGGTTATATAAATTGAAATTTGTCAAAACGATATGACAAAATACTGGAAAGCATAAATTAGTAGGTATTAAACTAATTAGCGGTATAAATAGTTACATGCAACAATAACCGGTAAAATATTATTTTAAACCCGGTCCCCGATTCAGTATTATTTGATCTGTGCCGATACTAATAATAATCATTAATCAGGTGTAATTTCTGTGAAATATAAGTTTGTATGTTGGGGGTTATCTCAGAAACTATACCCATCCTATTCTAAAAACCCTTTCTTCAGTAGGTTATATGTATGTATGTATGTAAGCACATTGCACGTAGAACCGATGGCCGTTGGGGCGGAAAGGTTCTCGAGTGGCGACCACGTACCGGAAGGCGAGGCGTGGGTAGGCCCCCCACAAGGTGGACTGATGACCTGCTAATGGTTGCGGGAGTCCGCTGGATGCGGGTGGCGCAGGACCGGTCATTTTGGCACTCTTTGGGGGAGGCCTATGTCCAGCAGTGGACGTCTTTCGGCTGATATGATGATGATGATGTAAGCATTTTATTGTACACAAAACAGGTTAAAACATAAATATGATATGTAAGATTGAAGTAGGTACAACTTAGGCGACCTTATCCCTCCCTATACGGGATCTCGGGGGGAATATAAGGGATATGTATGACCTACAGGATTAAGTATGTGCTATATTTTATTCCGTCGCTCCGCCTAGATTCTTTGTATACGCGGCGGAGCCGCGCGGTTAGCTAGTAATAATAATTTACTTTAAAAACAAAGTTTTAACCTACTTCAAATCTGTACCCAAATTGCTACAAGTTTGCCTATAAAATTTGAAGAGTTCCCTCGATTTCTCCAGGATCCCATCATCAGACCCTGACCTGATGACCATGGGACCACCAGGGAAGGATGCCATTTCAAGGCGGTCCAGGAGTCTTCGAGTAATCGGGGAACATAAATAAAAATCTGCGACGAATTGAGAACCTCCTTTTTTGAAGTCTGTTACAAATAGGGAATGCAATGAGTAATTTATATTGTACTATAGTCCGCGCGGCACTGCCTGCGTATTACACAGAAAGCATAAGTCACGGGATATAATATATTAGATTACCCCCCTTCATACAAAGCTACTCACAAACTTTCCTTTATAAATATAGTATAGTTATGTAGGTGCTACATTTGGGAATTCTCAGTATAAATACACAAGAAAGCTCCAAACTACGTCGCCAGACGCCACATCACCACATGTTTTATCTATAGTAATTCAATCCACACGAACGGTATTGTGTACCAATTAGTAATAATTTGCAGATGAATTATTTACGTCGTATAACATTAGTAGAACTCATCTCATTGCAAGTTTGAAGATGGGATGGCCTTCGTGGGTATCAATGAACAATAATATCTGTCAAGCTGACATGCTCAAAAATATCTGACCCACTTTTACACCAAGAGGTTTGATTTGGCGACATTTCTAATTGCCTTGCTATCTTGTAAAAAATATTGCCGACATCAAACGCGCTCCGAAACTTGGTGAATTGACCAACGTCACCATATACTTTAAATCTCTGTTTCGCTCCCAAAAATTTGCTTACCGTCCTGCTTTCACTTGTCATCTATGATGAGCGTAAGCATAGCCATTTCCAAGAAATTTGTAAAGGCAAAATAACTACCTATTTTTAGGGTTCCGTACTCAAAGAGTAAAACGGGACCCTATTACTAAGACTTCGCTGTCCGCCCGTCCGTCCGTCCGTCTGTCTGTCACCAGGCTGTATCTCAAGAACCGTGATAACTAGAGAGTTGAAATTTTCACAGATTATGTATTTATGTTGCCGCTATGCTATATTTAATAACAAATACTAAAAACAAAATAAAATATATATTTTTATTGATAATGGCACGGAACCCTTCGTGCGCGAGTCCGACTCGCACTTGGCCGGTTTTTTATATTGCATCATCGGTTGACGGTATATTATTCTTTATTCTTTATTCATTTGTAAAGCCATGTACATTGCAATTAAGGTGTTACATTCAGTATTCAGGTCAGACCATGACGCCCTGTAAGGACACACAAAACTTAATACTAACATGCATACAATAACAACATTATTAAAATTTTTGCATTAGATACATATTCATTCATTTTAATTACAATTAGTTTGACTTTAATTTCATATTATTTTTACATTATTTCTACAATATTTTTATATGTCAAATTATACGAATGTTTCTGAAATAAGATACAAAATTTCGTGCGCGAGTCCGACTCGCACTTGGCCGGTTTTTTATATTGCATCATCGGTTGACGGTATATTATACGAATGTTTCTGAAATAAGATACAAAATTTCGTGCGCGAGTCCGACTCGCACTTGGCCGGTTTTTTATATTGCATCATCGGTTGACGGTATATTATACGAATGTTTCTGAAATAAGATACAAAATTTCGTGCGCGAGTCCGACTCGCACTTGGCCGGTTTTTTATATTGCATCATCGGTTGACGGTATATTATACGAATGTTTCTGAAATAAGATACAAAATTTCGTGCGCGAGTCCGACTCGCACTTGGCCGGTTTTTTATATTGCATCATCGGTTGACGGTATATTATACGAATGTTTCTGAAATAAGATACAAAATTTTATACATGTTTTAGATGTGAACGTTTATTTTTGTAATTGCAGAGGTTTCAGCTTCGTAGCCCCATGCCTGCTCGACGATGACGATAACAAAACGGTTACAAATCAGACACAAAATAATGCAGTGCAAAACAATAAAACCTCCACTGAGGAGTTTTTGTCAGGCTTCGTCAATAGAAATAACTTCTTCGATGAGTACCGGTAAGTTTCAAAAAACATATGCCCCCAAGTGCACCATTTCTTGAATATCACTATTTAAGGCGACGTAGGCTCGTGGTCTTCTCTCCCTCTCACTGAGCATAAGCGTGAGCGAGATGGAATAAGTGCGTGTTTGGAAGCGCGAATATCATGTTTTTTTAGTTTTAATTTTTTGTGCAGTTTAGTAAATAGCTAAATTCCTTAAAACATGATATTGCCAATGTTTTGAACCAATTTTAATATGTTTAGCTGTTGTGGATAATTTGTTACGAAATTTTTATAGTACATTTCGATGCTAGTGCGGAAAGTATGTAATTGCTTCACGAGTGCCGAGATATCTTGCCACGAGCCGTAGGCGAGTGGTAAGACTCGGGACGAGTGAAGAATGACATTTCCGCACGTGTATCGAACGACGTTTTTTAAAACAGTTGCGAAAAAATAAGAAAAACAACAAGTAAGAACAGTATTAAAAAAAAAATTTTTTTGAATAATATTCATTATTTTTCAACTGTATTACAAAGATGTTAGAGAATGAATAATATAAAACTTTCAAATTCCTTACTTGTTGTTTTTCTTATTTTTTCGCAACTGTATTAAAAAACGTCGTTCGATACACGTGGGAAAGTAAAAAACACTAGTGCGCAAAATACTACTTTGCGCACGATTTGCAGCTATAAAAAGTACCACTTTTTGAGCAACTGTATTAAAAAGTGTATTTTAGACCTATGTTCGTAATTTTTTTCTATCGAGCGAAAGTCAAAACCTCAGAATTCGAATAGCTGTTGTCCCTGGAGAAAGGCCTCAAGATTGATAATTAAATTTAGGGCAGCCGTATTATGATCCAAACAAGCTCTACGACTTTTTAAAAATCCGCTTACTGAGCTCACGTCGCCTTAAACCAATGTTCCAGGCCTGTTTGTTCACGATAAATTTGGAAACGAATGTACCAATTTCAATAGAGAACTATACTGCAATGTTCTGCCGCCAGCGTGCAGCACTAGCACAAACCGTAAACCAGTACAGTAAGATAGGGACTCATGCACAATTGATTGTCAAATGAGTGACAAGGATGCATGCATGACAACACCGCAAGTGGGAACGAGATACAATGTCAACTCTGCTAGTGTCGCCGCTTACGCAAAGTTTTGCCTTAATGTTCCCTATTTAAACTGTTGTGTGGCCAAAATTAACTTAGTTATGCGAGCGAGGGATCCAACTTTATATTTTGGGGCATTTACTAGGAACATATATAACCCAGAAAGATCACTGTAAGCCGTTTGATATGCTTAAATTGAACTGTTTATTTTTCAGGTTGATGGGTGAGCTAGGTACCGGATCTTTTTCAGTAGTCCGCCTTTGTGAACATAAAGCGTCAAGAGTGCAATATGCTGTTAAAATTATGGACAAAATGCAATATGACCCGAGAGAAGAAATTGAAATTTTATTAAGGTTTGTATGTTGATTATTGTTGATATACATGTTTATTTAGTAATGTTTTATAAAATGTTTACAACCTTTACTGGCTTGCGGTTTATAGCTGTACGTTAAGCTCAACTTTGCGATTAGATGTGGACAACTTATTTAATGATAGTATGATAAAACATTGGATGGCAGGTACATTCAATGTCTCTGAAACCTCTAGAAAGAACTGTATTCCTGAGAGCTATTGTGTTAGGACTAAGGCTAGGGTTTCCAATCCGGATCCAACTTGTATGGAAAGATCCGGATCTAGATCCGCGGATCCGGATCTTTCCATACAAGTTGGATCCGAATTGCAAACTCTAACTAAGGCCTCTTGAGTGCAATACCACGTTGGCTGTGGTCTTGCAAGTTGCGGTGAAGGAAAGAGTAGTATGTATACTATAGTTAATTTGATAAATAAGTACTCGCGCAAAAGTTGAAAAAAAAAACGAGAAAATCGACTATCGGCCTGTTTCACAAAACTACAAGTTACAATTTTGCACCACCGGTCAAGGTAAAGCGCCTCAGTGCTCACAGTTAAGACTTCTAAAATGGATCGTGAAACGGACCACAAGTATTTGTGTGTACATGATATAATAGTCTTTCAAAACAATTACTTTTTCCATGATCAGATACAGCCAACATCCGCACATCATTACGCTTCGCGGCGTGTACGAGGAAGGCGCCCGCATCCTGGCGGTGACCGAGCTCTGCCGCGGCGGCGAGCTGCTCGAGCACATCACGCAGCGGCGCTACCTGCCCGAGCACTCGGCCGCGCCCATACTGCGCAACGTGCTCCACGCGGTGCACTATCTGCACAGGCACACCGTGGTGCACAGGTCAGTGACCCTACACCCACACCACAGTGACCGAGCTCTGCCGCGGCGGCGAGCTGCTCGAGCACATCACGCAGCGGCGCTACCTGCCCGAGCACTCGGCCGCGCCCATACTGCGCAACGTGCTCCACGCGGTGCACTATCTGCACAGGCACACCGTGGTGCACAGGTCAGTGACCCTACACCCACACCACAGTGACCGAGCTCTGCCGCGGCGGCGAGCTGCTCGAGCACATCACGCAGCGGCGCTACCTGCCCGAGCACTCGGCCGCGCCCATACTGCGCAACGTGCTCCACGCGGTGCACTATCTGCACAGGCACACCGTGGTGCACAGGTCAGTGACCCTACACCCACACCACAGTGACCGAGCTCTGCCGCGGCGGCGAGCTGCTCGAGCACATCACGCAGCGGCGCTACCTGCCCGAGCACTCGGCCGCGCCCATACTGCGCAACGTGCTCCACGCGGTGCACTATCTGCACAGGCACACCGTGGTGCACAGGTCAGTGACCCTACACCCACACCACAGTGACCGAGCTCTGCCGCGGCGGCGAGCTGCTCGAGCACATCACGCAGCGGCGCTACCTGCCCGAGCACTCGGCCGCGCCCATACTGCGCAACGTGCTCCACGCGGTGCACTATCTGCACAGGCACACCGTGGTGCACAGGTCAGTGACCCTACACCCACACCACAGTGACCGAGCTCTGCCGCGGCGGCGAGCTGCTCGAGCACATCACGCAGCGGCGCTACCTGCCCGAGCACTCGGCCGCGCCCATACTGCGCAACGTGCTCCACGCGGTGCACTATCTGCACAGGCACACCGTGGTGCACAGGTCAGTGACCCTACACCCACACCACAGTGACCGAGCTCTGCCGCGGCGGCGAGCTGCTCGAGCACATCACGCAGCGGCGCTACCTGCCCGAGCACTCGGCCGCGCCCATACTGCGCAACGTGCTCCACGCGGTGCACTATCTGCACAGGCACACCGTGGTGCACAGGTCAGTGACCCTACACCCACACCACAGTGACCGAGCTCTGCCGCGGCGGCGAGCTGCTCGAGCACATCACGCAGCGGCGCTACCTGCCCGAGCACTCGGCCGCGCCCATACTGCGCAACGTGCTCCACGCGGTGCACTATCTGCACAGGCACACCGTGGTGCACAGGTCAGTGACCCTACACCCACACCACAGTGACCGAGCTCTGCCGCGGCGGCGAGCTGCTCGAGCACATCACGCAGCGGCGCTACCTGCCCGAGCACTCGGCCGCGCCCATACTGCGCAACGTGCTCCACGCGGTGCACTATCTGCACAGGCACACCGTGGTGCACAGGTCAGTGACCCTACACCCACACCACAGTGACCGAGCTCTGCCGCGGCGGCGAGCTGCTCGAGCACATCACGCAGCGGCGCTACCTGCCCGAGCACTCGGCCGCGCCCATACTGCGCAACGTGCTCCACGCGGTGCACTATCTGCACAGGCACACCGTGGTGCACAGGTCAGTGACCCTACACCCACACCACAGTGACCGAGCTCTGCCGCGGCGGCGAGCTGCTCGAGCACATCACGCAGCGGCGCTACCTGCCCGAGCACTCGGCCGCGCTCATATCTACTTTATACAAGTTTATTCTAGGAAATGGGGTACTTGGCGAAAATGGGAAGCCAATTTATGAAAGTTTGTTACATATTAAGTTTCTTAAAATATCACGCCGTTAGCCTGCGAATGTCAAATAACGTTTTGTATGGCAATCGAACCACTTTAATAAGTATCTTTATTATTTATTACAGAGACATAAAGCCATCAAATATCCTGTTCGCAACGGCCGAAAGAAGACCCGAAGACATCCGTTTGGTAGACTTCGGCCTAGCGAAACAGCTGCGCGCAGAAAACGGGTTGCTCATGACGCCGTGCTACACGGCTAATTTCGTCGCACCCGAAGTGTTGAAACGGGCAGGATATGATGCGGCTTGCGACATATGGAGTTTAGGTAAATAATAATCATCATATCAGGCATACAAGTCACACCGGAGAAGTATATTACTTTGGCTACCGCCTACTTTTTTTTTCATCGACTGTCGGAAAATACATTTTTGATTTTTGTGTAACAAATCGTTCGACTTTCGTAATTTATCCGACACGATCGATTACCGCCCACGCGTTTGGGCCGCCGGTACCAGCGCTATGACCATCATTTTCCTTTCCTTCATTACGTAATTAGACCCCTGAAGGGTCGCCATACTTGGTACAAATACCTTAAAAATTTGTGTCAGCATCCACCGGTCTATAGTGCACATACAGCTTCAAATCTAGCCAAAACTGTTTATAAATAAATAACAGACATTATAGTATAGGAAATATGCCACTCTCTTAGTAGTCTAAGCATTTTACGGTCCGGTTGTATGGCGAAATGGAAATAATTTATAATAGCAGTTTTTTTTTGCGTAACAGATAAATCATAATTATAGTAATAACTTCGAGACTAAATCCAACAAAAAATTAGTGATTTAGATATTTTAATAATTATTTAAAAATTGATAAATTCCTGAAAAATTGGTAAAAAATGTTAATAACCTTTTTTTTCTGTATAATGATAAATTAATATTTTCGCCGTAATATTGATGATAAATCGCGCAAAAAATGTTCCCGATTATTACCTTTATATTCAGTTAGACACCAATTTTTTTTTCTATTACTATATTTTCGTGTCAAAAAATAATAATAGACTGTAGGTTTCTTCATTCCTTGTTGAATGTAGTGGACCGAAACATTACAAACCAATCACACACTAAACAACAACGGAAGGTGGATTTTAGGGGGTTAATATTATTTAACAATTTCAAAAAATGCAAATTGATCAGTAAGTTTTGGGATATTCATCATCGGCACTCTTTCGTTGAATGATGTACGAATCGACTGATAAAATACTTTGCAACTAATGTTTTTACAAACACCTGTTAAAGTAGGTTTAAAAGTGCCGCGCGCGAGCCGCAGAGCAAACGTGATTGGCCGGTTGCATGCAGCGGGGCACCGCGCCGTCCGCCCGCTCGCCGCGTAGGTATAAGTATAAATATGTCTAAGTAGGCACTGCACGAACCGGCGCGCCGCGATTTCAGTGTTTTGCGACACGATCTAACGCGTACGATCAATTATCAGTTGTTTAAAATAGTTAAAATTCAATTAAGTTGATTAAAAAAACAGTCATATTATATTGAAATAATAATTCTATGTTTTTAAAATACCTACCGTAGACCGTACAAAAGTAGGTACTTAGGTAGGTTCTGAGACATATTTTTTTTAGGGTTCACTTAACAAAATATGTACCTACTTAGTTATAGCCTCAGATCATAGAAAGAAGATCTGAGATCATCTGAGGTTAAAGATGAATCTTGTTGTTTCATTGTAGTTTTATCAATGAAATAGTGTCGTAGCGCCGGTTAGTGACCAGCTAGTTTAGTGTGCCGGTTTGCGATCTCCTTTTTGGGCAAATATGCTTTCGTATGTCCGGCTGTTCAGCTGTTCCCTCTATAGGTCGTATCTCTCAACCTATTCTCGTGAAATTCTGTGAGTGAGTTCGAAATTTATGGGCAAAAATTTCCCCAGGCTTCCAAACTTTCACTTTAGTCGTATTAGTAAGAAAATAAATTCAATATTTAAAAAAGCAAAAATAATTACTTCCTTAAAAATGCTAATTTGTAATTGAATTGTTTTTTTTTTCTTAATAATCACTCCATGTAAATTTGTTCCTTTTTAGTTAACTAAAAAAAGTTTACATAACGAAGGGTAGACCAGGGGCAATTGAAACCATTTGCCTTTACAGCATATAACCGTTATATTTTTATGAGTAGAAAGATGAACGCCCAAATTTTTCAAGGTTAGTTATCTGGTTCCTAAATAAAATGTGTTTTGTTAGTCTATAATCCATAGTTTTTTGTCAATAATACGAGTATAATACAAGTATGGGGCGGTATGGTTCAATTGACCTCACATGGCTGTCGAACTGACTGACAAATGACTGTGTCTGTGTGTTTGTTTTTACCATTGTCTTGTGTAAAATATTAAAGTACAGTATTTACATACATACATACATACTGTGAATACTGTCAATTGAAACACTATGTGAGGTCAATTGAAACACTCTAATATCTTCGGCACTGTTGGGTTTCGTTTTTATGTTTTTATGAGTGGGTAGATTGTATTTTTTCCCATTACCTGTCAGACCCCGTCATTCCTTTGGCATGCACTGTGTAACGAGCAGCTAGCATCGGACGGTCGCTCGCTCATTTTCGACTAATTTTACCGCCATATTGGTTGAGGTTCGCTTATAGCCTCCCAGAGTGAATTGATATTCAATAACTGTTGTGATTTGTAATTTGTGCCTTCAAGAACATTTCTTCAGAGTGCGTATTTTGGTTGGCCAACCACGTCGAGACCAGACAGCAGACCAGAAATAATCAGGTTAGTGCATTGCCGATCCTTTCTCCTGTGTGCCAAAAAACAAAAATACCTAATCCTATCGCAAAAATACAGTCCACTTTCAAATTAATTTAAATCCGCAAAAAACCATTCCCCTCAGGTGTCGAGGTCGCGTACCGCTACTTATTTAATAGATTTATGGTTAATTATGACACCACCATAAATTTTTGGTCATTTCGAACAGGATAGAATCACACTTATGTGATTATTGTATAAGTTTAATGATAATTATTGGGGACATATAGGCGATCATTGTGCTAGTATTGAAATAATTTGTCACTTTAAATCTTGTTATACAAACCGCATCGGCAATTATTTCGCTTTATTTTCGCATCCGCATACTTAGTACATTATATTGCTAGTTATTTCCTAATATATTTCATTCCTCGTGATCAATTTTGATACACGAGTCCATACATTCCTTTGTCGTTCTAATCGTACCTACATACCACTGCACGGCCGCCATATGCAATCTTTGTAACTCAAATTGGTTCGGTTAACGACATTTATTTACTCCGACATACTCCGCTAATATTACAATCACAACAGTACAAATTCATCGTATCTTAAATTTAAATACGTAAATATTACGTCCCGCTCGCATTTATCACAATTATTGTGTTCCGCTAAGTTAGTTAACAATAGTTAGCTAACAAATCTATTTTTCTTCCGCAATTCCATATAAATAAATTCTTATATTATAACTGCATAGAATAGGTACTTTTGCATACGCGCATACCATTAATAGTTAACTTGAGAAAACTATCTTATCGTATCATACTCATGCTTCCAATGCAATAGGTCCTAAGTTAATAAAAAATCGCTGTCGGTTACGTCTTTTATACGTCCTGTGTACATTATTCGCACGTGTTTAAATAAAACGTCTTAAGTCCTTAGTAAATCGTAGTGACTTACGACCTTCTGTAGCATATTCTTCGTGTTTACTAATTGATTGCTTTTGTTATTTTATTTGTTGAAATTGACTGTATAGCTACTATTTACGATGGGTAAAGGTAGAAAAGGGAGTGATCAGTTTAGCCCGGGAACAGGTTATGACGCAAGTAAAAGTCAGTTAGCACTTTACACAGTTCGGCGTGATGTTATCTATAAACGGGTAGAAAACATTCTGGAATTGGCTTACAAAGCCGAGACAGATCCCGCACAGTTCAGGGCATTTAAGGCAAGTGCATTGAATATAGACGCATTGCGTAACGATTATGAAAAGGTTTTAGAATCGTATAACTTGTTGTTTTTACAACTTAATCCTGAGTCACAAGTTGATTACGAGTCGTGGACTTCTTTTGAGGAAATGTACTGCTATATTAAATACATATTGTCAGAAAATGAAGTATGTTCAGTCTCCGTGGTTCAGTCCCCTGATGTTAATAGATCACAACCCCGTTTGCCAGTAATTGAATTACTTTCCTTCGATGGACAACCGCAAAACTGGCCGCTGTTTTATCAGCAATTTAAGAGTATGATACATGATAATAAATCACTAACTGATAGTGAAAGGATTTATTATTTAATTGGCAAATTGAGTGGCACGGCACGCGACATTTGCGCCGGTTTGCCTGCTACTGCCCAAAATTATAGCATTATTTGGAATGCTTTAATTGAGAAATATGATGACAAAAGATCGCTAGCCTGTACTTATCTTAAGCAGCTGTTGCAGTTTAAATCGCTATCGACTGGGAGTTCGCTCGGTTTGGATTCATTTATAAATAACTTTGATACATCCGTAAACGCGCTCAAAGAGATGAAACTGAACGATTTAACAGATTTCATCTTCTTACAATTGGCATTACAAAAATTAGATGCAGAAACAATTAAATTATTTGAAATTGCTTATCGCAAGGAAGATATTCCAACTTACAAAAGTTTAATTGAATTTGTCAAAGAACAAAGCAAAGTGTTATCTCGGACACCCAATGCTGTTATTAGTAACAAGCCGATATTTAACTCGCCTAAGTCACATATCCCGAGAGTCATCACAAAATCATTCGTATCAGGGCCGGACTCGGGCAGTTCGAATATTAATATTAATTGCGGACTTTGTAAAACTAAACAACATGAGCACCTATATTTGTGTTCGGCTTTTATGAAAATGACACCGCACGAAAGATATAATTTCATTAAATTGAACGCATATTGCAACAATTGCTTAAGTGTAAAACATAAAACGTCAACTTGTACTTCGACGCGAAATTGTTCTCATTGTTCAGCGAGACATCATTCGTTGTTGCATTTTAACGTTAGTTCGAAGTCCAATTGTAATGTCGGAACAACTGTTTCCAAACCCGCTAATAATTTTAATTGTGAAAAAATCGGAGATTCTAAATCCGTCCCAGGCGTGCGTACGTTATCTCACGAGGAAAATAATTTGTTTAATTCCGCTAATGTTGATAATATAACTAGTGCAGTTATGGTCGACCAAAGCATTCCGCATTCCTCTTCGAGTGATCGTAGCATTTGCACTATTTCGTGCGACAGTAATAATTGTCTACAAACGACAACGTTACTGGCCACCGCAAAAATAAAAGTTGTTGATTCTTTTAACCGCACTCACGTGTTGAGATGCTTGGTCGATCCAGGCTCTCAAAGTGATTATATAACCGCTCCTTGCTGTAAGCGACTATCGCTACCTATAAACAAACAAACCCGCTATTCTGAAGTGCAAGGTATCGGTGGGACTTCGCAAAAAATATTAGGTGTAACTGCACTTAAATTCACGCCACGAGTAGGAAACCCGCGCGAATACACAACCAGACCCCTGGTCGTGGACCGGATTACGACGCAGTTGCCTAGTGCGCGCGTAGATAACGCTTCACTCGGATATATTAAAAACTTACCACTGGCAGACGATGACTTTTCACAACCTGGGCCAATAGATATGCTGATAGGTGTGAAACTTTACTGTGAAATTTTATTGTTTGATAAAATTAAAGCCCCATCCGATAATATGCCAAATGCTTATGAAACTACCTTAGGGTACATATTAATGGGTGACGCTCCTATAGTTGATTCCCAACCCGCTCCGCACACGCTCTGTGCTTTTAGCTGTGACCCGCTTCATCAACTGGTCGAGAAATTTTGGTCTGATGAGGAAATACCCTCGCGTACTTTTTTAAGCCCCGACGACCAAAAATGTGAGGATATTTTTACTTCGACGACTGTTCGTAATGCAGACGGCAGTTACTCAGTTGACCTTCCATTCAAAGATGATCCCGAAAAATTGGGAGATTCTTTTAGAACAGCAAAAAAGCGCTTTTTACTTCTCGAGAAAAAGTTCTTGAAGGATCCCGCACTTAAATCTAGTTATGACAATGTTGTCCACGATTACCTAACTGAAGGTATACTCTCCCGCACCGCACCCGAAGAGTCTCTCTCTCCTGGCTATTTTTTACCGCACCATCCTGTAATTCGTAACGATAAAGCTACATCCCAGGTCCGGCCAGTTCTGGATGGATCTGCTAAAAGTGACACAGGGTTGTCACTCAACGATATTTTATATACTGGATGTAATTTACAGGCAAATATATTTACAATTTTATTAAATGTCCGCATATTCAAAGTCGCATTTTTTGCTGACGTGAAACAAATGTATTTACGCATTCATGTGAACGCACAGCATCATAAATATCAAAGGATATTGTATCGATTTGATGATACTGATCCGCTAGAGGTATATAACTATACTCGAGTATCTTTTGGGTTGCGAAGTTCGCCATATTTGGCGCTGAGAACCCTACGTCAGCTTGCTGCTGATGAACGGCATAAATGGCCAACTGCGGCTGCCGTGTTAGAGAGAGATGTATATATGGACGATCTCGCTTCTTCTGCTTCTTCTCTCGGAGAAGCAGTAAAGACAGCGGACGAACTCATCAACCTCTTCAAGGCTGGGGGGTTCGCCCTAGTTAAATGGACATCTAACTCGCGCGAACTACTCGAGCACATACCTGAGTCACACCGGAAGTCTGAATCTATTTCCTTTGATGACGGAAATACCTTCAAGATCTTAGGTTTGCGATGGCTGCCCGCGCAGGACATGTTCGTGTTCGATACCTCTAGACCGCCCGCGCTGTGTACTAAACGCGCTATCCTATCCGCTACCGCTCGGTTATATGACGTGCTCGGTCTCGTCGGCCCGGTTATTTTATACGCTAAATTAATAATTAAGGAGCTGTGGCTTATGAATTTGCAATGGGATGACATAGCGCCCTCTCGCATCGTCAATTTGTGGCAACAATATTTATCAGAGCTGCCGTTGATATCTCAGTTTAATTTCCCGCGACATCTAGGTGTAGAAGTAGGAGCTCAAGTCTCATTGGTTGGTTTCTCAGACGCCTGCGAGGCCGCCTACGGCTGCGTAATATATCTACATGTTGTCAACGCCGAGCAGCCACCGATCGTAACGCTTGTCTGTTCTAAGTCACGAGTAGCTTCCGCTAAACCAAAAATTACTTTAGCGCGTTTAGAACTCAATGGAATTTTATTAATGTCAAGGCTTCTACGCGAAGTTCACGACACGCTGTCTAAAAGACATAAAATTGATAATGTTTATTGTTTTTCTGACTCAGAAGTTGCCCTATGTTGGTCGGTTGCTTCGCCACATAGGTTCGACACCTATGTCGCCAACCGCATTTCACAAATTCAGACAAATATTTCGCATGATAACTTATATCATATTGCTGGAGTGCTCAACCCCGCTGACGCTATTAGCAGGGGTCTCACTCCCTCCCAGCTCATGCAGCATGAGTTGTGGTTCCATGGACCGCCATGGCTAGCACGGCCTTTAAACCACTGGCCTTTACAAAAGTTTATTCCCAACCGCTCATCTTTGCCAGAGGAAAATACTGTAGCACACGTGATTACTAGTGTCAATGAAATGGAACATCCGGTTCTTACGCTTGCTTCGCGATGCTCCTCCTGGAATAAACTTCTTCGAGCTTTTGTTTACGTGCTCCGCTTCTCGAGGAAGCTCCCTCGAAATGACGTAATCACCGCTAACGATTTAAATACCGCCGAGATCGAAATAATTCGTGTCATACAGTCTATATATTTCTCCGACGACATTAAAAATATTTCAAAAGGGCGACGTTGCTCTCAAAAACTCCAAAAATTATTTCCATTTATTGAAAATGGAATCTTACGCGTCGGAGGTCGGCTGGCCAATTCGACATTGGATTATGCATCTAAGCACCCTATTATCTTACCTAAACGTGACAACGTGGTGCATTTAATTGTTGATAGTTATCACCGTGATAACTCCCACGCAGGACTGCAGCTGTTAGTAGGCATATTAAAAACTAGATACTGGATACTTTCCGCTCGCCGTGTGGTTAGACAACGCTTACAAAAATGCAATAGCTGTTTCAGGTTAAGTCCTAAAGCTAATTCACCGGTTATGGCTGACTTGCCTAAATGCAGATTAGAGCAGTGCAAAGCGTTTTTGCACACAGGAACTGACTATGCAGGACCCCTTTATATTACTCCATATCGAAAGCGCGGCGTACGCAGTGTTAAAGCATATTTATGTATTTTTATTTGTTTAGTGACAAAAGCCGTACATTTGGAGTTGGTATCGAGTTTGACTTCTGCTGGTTTTATAGATGCATTTAAACGTTTTACGTCGCGACGAGGACCATGTACCTTTTTATATTCTGACAATGGAACCAATTTCGTGTCGTCGAAAGCTTATTTTAACGAACTCTACGAATTTTTACAATCCGAAGAATATTATAAAACTTTTAGTAACGAACTCGCTAAAACCCGCATTACGTGGAAGATGAACCCTCCGACTGCCCCCCATTTTGGTGGTATATGGGAAGCTAATATTAAAAGCGCAAAATCATTACTATTTCGCGTAATTGGAAAACAAATTCTCACGTTTGAGGAGATGTCTACTGTGCTTACACAGATTGAGGCCGTGCTCAATAGCAGACCTCTATATGCTCAAAGTTCGGATCCCTCAGAACCGCTTGCGCTAACTCCGTCCCATTTTTTGTCTACATCTTCGTTAGAGTACCTTCCCGCACCCGACTTGTCCGACGAACGAACCAATTTGTTGTCTCGTTTTCTATTAATGGATTCGCTAGTCCAGTCATATTGGAAGCGATTCAAATGTGAGTATCTGCATAATTTGCAGCAACGCGAGAAGTGGAATACTTCTGCAAATCCAGTAACGGTCGGCACGGTGGTACTGTTAAATGTCGATAATGCTCCGCCGCTACAGTGGCCATTAGGAGTTATAACTAACGTTTATCCCGGTAAGGACGGAATAACGCGTGTTGCGGAAGTAAAGACGAAAGTTGGAACGTATAAACGTCCTGTAGTACGTCTTTGCCCTCTCCCGACTTAATGAGTCAATCTTAATTAAAATATTTAGTATTTAAGTCCGCGTCTTTATCTGCGGACAATCTTAGTTAAGGTTAATTTTAGTAGCGTAGTGTGTTTTCATAAATACTTATTTCGCGCACAAACTATTGTGCTTTTCCTAGTTTAAGTTTTCTTACTATTTACTTACCGCTAAGCACAATGATCGCACCCCGCTCTTTATAAATAGAGCAGAGCACTTCAGCTCTTTTTCTTTGAAGGGTTCCTTCAAGGCCGGGGGGATGTTGGGTTTCGTTTTTATGTTTTTATGAGTGGGTAGATTGTATTTTTTCCCATTACCTGTCAGACCCCGTCATTCCTTTGGCATGCACTGTGTAACGAGCAGCTAGCATCGGACGGTCGCTCGCTCATTTTCGACTAATTTTACCGCCATATTGGTTGAGGTTCGCTTATAGCCTCCCAGAGTGAATTGATATTCAATAACTGTTGTGATTTGTAATTTGTGCCTTCAAGAACATTTCTTCAGAGTGCGTATTTTGGTTGGCCAACCACGTCGAGACCAGACAGCAGACCAGAAATAATCAGGTTAGTGCATTGCCGATCCTTTCTCCTGTGTGCCAAAAAACAAAAATACCTAATCCTATCGCAAAAATACAGTCCACTTTCAAATTAATTTAAATCCGCAAAAAACCATTCCCCTCAGGTGTCGAGGTCGCGTACCGCTACTTATTTAATAGATTTATGGTTAATTATGACACCACCAGGCACAATGAAAGTAGGGTAAACTGGGTACGGTTGCAACAACGCAAATATCTCGCAAACCGTTGGTGGGACGGCGAGGGGTCCAAGGTGGGAAAGAAGTGGACAATCGGTTTGTACACGAAAAACATCGTGACGTTGCTTACCGCGCGCTTAATTTGTTTGTAGAAAACCCTATTGTGTTTTGATCCCCAAAAGTAAGTGTTTTCACTCGTAGAGTTTTTCAATTATTCTGGTTTCTATTTAAGTGAGAGTATTGAGTGTGTGTTTATGTTTGAAGTGAAGCTTGTGGATCATCTCAGCGTATCTAGTTTTTCTGTATCATTATTCTCATTATTACTACAACGGCTTTTTCCGAAAGTAGGAGGTGGGGACGGTTGAAACAGAGTGATTTTCTTGTATTTTTGACATTGACTAATGAAAGTCAAAGTAAGTTTTCTTTTAGTTTATTTACATATTCTTTTCAGGGTGTTCTCTTCTATACAGGGTGGGCCATACATTTTTGCAAATTGCAACACTGAATATCTTCTATAATTTTTTGAGTGGAGGGAAATTTTACATTACTTTATGCAGTGTTATTTGCAGTAAAGCGTTTTACTGATCAACAACGAGCTTTTTGTGTAAAACAGTTTTATAAAAACAACAAATTGTATGTAACTGTTCGCCGCCTATTTAAAGCCCGGATTTACTTGGGAATCACACAACTTTACTGCATTTACTAATTTTTGCATAGGAACCTAAAACGTATGTAAGTGTGATTCCAAGTCACAACATTTTATTAAGCAAGCAAATAAAGATTAATAAGAATGCCTGACTTGGCTCTACGAAATATCTCACCACTTTATACTGTGAAAGAGTTTCGAGACTTGGCCTATTTTTTACATGGAATGTTTTTTATGGGATCTCATTTGTTTTTGTAGACTTTGTATGGGAATGTTATTTTACCAACCGCAAATAACGTTTGTATAGTTTTGCAGGAAAGAACTGCAAAAGTAACTTTGTAATCGTATGTATTTGTATAGGATTACAAACTTACTTATGCAGCTTGTATATCTCTGAAATGTGACTGAAATTTCAAATATTTTTAGGTTTTTTATGAGTTATTAGGCTAAAAACTAATTACTCTGATATTTGGAGCTTGTGGGTCTGCTAGAAGTACCTTAGAATTAGTGTGATCATTATCAGTGAGTAATTGAGTATGTCAGTGACAAAACTAACGAACTTTGACGGACAATAGTTCTTAAACTAAAAGTTCAAATTGAATGTTATTGATATTATATGTTAGCCATATTATGCCCTACATGTTCCTGAAAATTCAGGGTTCTAGCTTTAGCCAGCACAAAATTACAGGATGTTGAAAAAATGGCCTGAATGGCTTCGACAAAAGGATGGTACGGCCGTGCCTCTTTGTTTTGCTCGACTTGGCGGGGGAACTGCCGTGCCCCCTGATTTTTAGTTACATGCCATGCCATGCAATAGGGCCGAGTGGAGAAAAATGCGGGATGCCTTTGCCCAGCAGTGGAACACCCAAACAGGCAAAGAAAAAAAAAGATTTCTACGGAACCCTCGGTGCGTGAGTCCAACTCGCACTTGGCTGGTTTTTAATTTGTTTAATGACTACCATGGCATACAATGAGGCAGGCATATCATAAACATTTCTCAATTTATGAGCATCTGAACATCTCGATAAAATCACGGGTGTAAAAAAAGTATACGACTTTAGTTTCCTTTGTTGCTGCTACATTATACATTTAGTTCAACCAAAGTAGTTGTAATGCAATTATAACATAATAACGATATAGATTTGCACAAAACAAGCACAATCATGTTTCATAAAAAGTGTTTGTTTCAACTATAACAATGTTTCAATCATAACCATCCCGTGTACCTATCCCGTGACAAAAAGTGTTGTAAACGTCGGGACTAACCATTTGTTTTATTGTATACAAGAACTTTCTCCAGTATTAAATACTTTTCTGAAAACCGCATCAAAATTGGTTCAACCTAACGCGAGATAATCTCGGACAACGTACATACATACATACGGGTCAAACTGAGAACCTCCTTTTTTTACAATGACACGCAGCGTGTAGATTTCTAAAAAACCTTCATATTTCCATAATTTATAAACTAGGTCAAAAACTACACAAACAATAGTGAACATTAATAGAACAAACATGTGCATCGAATGCAGAACCTCCTTCTATTTTGAAGTCGGTTACTTTTGGGGACGATTAAAACGCGAGGATGATTGAAACGTTTCAATCGTCCCCACACCACGTTTTTAACTTCAAGGTCAAATATTACATATAAAAATAGACTCGAACGCTGATCAACGGCCATTATAAACATTCGTTTATTCCCAGCTATAACACCAAATTAATTTGATCAGTCAAAATACAAGAGTAAACAAACTTTTTACCGTGAAAAACTGGTTTGGCTCGTGTACACTCCGGTATCGCACCATCACTCGAGCGCTACTGGCCAAGAATTCATACATGGCCAAAACCGCGTGTTCCGAGTGTTGCGTCAGTCGCGTAGGTATTATAGTTTTCGAGAAATTTTCCTTGTTTCAATCATGACGTGTTTCAATTGTCCGTGGTCTACCCTAAGTTATTGAATAATTTAAATTACGAAATAATGTAATTCAGATTACAAATTACGAAGTAGTCATGTATGCAATTACACGTGTAATTCATTACCTACTCGTAATTGAATTAAATATAATACAATTTGTATTTCAATTTCAAACGTAAATTAGTTACGCCCAACACTGCCGTTTACCGACGCCATTTTGACGCCGTGAATCGTCGCATTCATACTAGCGCATCGTAGAAAACGATACAAATTATCTGTGTAGGTAGGTTTTGTGTCTTGGGGCCCGGGAAGTGTGACCTTGAATGTCAAGACACTCGTTGCGTGCCGACGCTACGATCGAATGTGATCCTTAACACAGGCGGAAAGAGTTCAAGTTCAGTTGTAGAATCAAACAGGACTATTCAAATGTGTTTTATGCTTTACATAAAGCTTTTTTTTGTTGGATTTATGTACTAGTTTAATAATCTATATTATTAAGTTAAATTTAGACACAATTTGTCTCTATAAATATATTTGCCGATAGTTTATTGGAGTAAATGTATTTATATGCAATTCTAAACAAAAATTAAAACGATTTTTAGAAAAATAGGTTTATACATTATTTTTATGAGAATCAAATCCAAGTACTAATTATTACTACTTTTTTCTACGAACTTATGGCACCTGTCACCCAAGCCATGAAATTTGTTAATTTAATGGCTTTACGTGTAAAATAATAGTCGGATTTCACTTTTTACAGGTTAAAGACAATAATACGGTCGTGTTGACGATTAAAAACAGCTATTACTATTTTTAGTAAAAAAAATCGGCGTTTTTTTGACACTATTTTTTTTTACCTACTTCCGGGTCGAAAGTTTGTTGGATTCGTAAATATAGTATCTTAGAATATGTATTTATGACGGAGAAAAAAAAAACCTGGCTATTATAAATTAATGTTTTGCTAAACCGTAAAATGCTTAGACTATAGGAAAACGAAAGTTGTTAACTGTTGTATGTTTATTTCAGGTGTGCTCGCCTACATTATGTTATCTGGCAGAACACCGTTTGCTTCTACTGGGGATGATAGCCCTGAGGCAATTTTGACGAGAATCGAGTCAGGAAAGGTGAGTTTTATGTATATGGTTATAGCCGACCTCTTGGAATCTAAAATCACTCATTTTCTATCTATTAACCCCCTAAAACCTTGCAAATCACTCGCATGTCGATTTCTTCATTGTGAAAACTACTGGCAACCACTCTGTCACAGTAAATATATTATGATTAACTAAAGCAGTATCTCAACTGGACACTTACCTTTGTAGGGTGTTGAAGGTGGCGTGGGCAGCGAAACGGCTGGAGTATTAATCCAGTCTGTGGGTAATGGCCTCCATACATTTGCCTTGCAAAAGGTGGAAAGGAAGATGTTTTGATTTATATTTATTTATTGGTCGGGTATGAGGTCATGAAAAAAAAATTAAGTTTCCGACCTCGGGCCATGTGTGCGTTTGCAACCATCCTAATTTGAAGGGGCCATTTTTTGGTGTTTTTGAAATAGCATTTTCATTGTTGCTTCAATGACAAGAGTGTCTATGGCAAGTTTAAAGATGATTAAATTCCTTACATGTTTGTCATACAACATTTATCTGTAAGTCTTACAGAAAAAAAATAGGGGCGGAAAAAGTTGTATTTTTCCAAAATCCAAAAACTAGATACTTTCGCGCCAACATTGTACGCTTCGGATTAAAAATATCAAATTTATACAGTGGTAAAAGTGATCTATAATGAGTATTTTTACGTGCTGAAACAAGTCTGATTCACCCCATGAGCATGGGAAAACGGGGGTGAATGTGGAAAAAGTAGGCTTCGCCTGCTATGCGACCTCCTTCATAAACTATTACTGCTACGGCTACCCGGGTAAAATTATCGACTAAAACAGACACAAGGAACTCATTTAGATGAAAAAACTGTATGTTTTCATAGAAAAAAAAAAGACGATAAAGTGAAAAAAATATTTCATGTCTGAGGTAAGATGAGGTATATCTTTATATATTTTTGATAAAACATGTATTTAAAAACTGTATGTGAAAGTCCATTTTGTGGAGTTTATAAATAAGGTACGTGGGGGTAATATGGTCATCCGGTTAATATGGTCACTTCGCTGTATCCCAAAAACTACAACACGAAGTGGATAGATGGCACTGTAATTAAAAGCGTCTAGTAGCCTAGTGAAGCCTTGCAAAGTGTTATCGGGACTGCTTTACCGACGGAATTTTGACAGATCAAAGACACCGTTCGATTTGCAACTGACCGTAGCCTCCTAAAAAACAGTAAACATAAAAATCCTGCAAAATTCGAAAGTGGTAATATAAGTTGTTTTTGTGTGAGTCGTAAAAATTTAAACAGGTACTCACTTGTTAATATGAAATTTTACCTTCCAATAAAATTATTATTGTTTTTCCTGAGATATCCGGGATCCATAACTTGGAGAGGGCGCCACTACGCACGTTCGAACGTAGCCGTTTGCGTCAAACTGTCACTCCACGTCATCGCTGTGACGTCACATCCGCCTTCGCCAACCTGTCAACTCTAGAACCAGCGCCCGTGCGCCCGCCGCCATATTGGCTTTCTCATTGTTGCGGAGGAAATGCCGTTGGTAGCCCCCAGGAAGCCATTAATTGGATCCCGGATATCTCAGGAAAAACAATAATAATTTTATTGGAAGGTAAAATTTCATATTGTTTGTTCCGTTCGATATCCGGGATCCATAACTTGAGATCTGTTTATTATCTCCTGGTGGCGGGTCAGCGGGCGCCCACGCGTAGGTAGGAAAACAATTTTTCTCCAACTTACTCGGAAATGTTTCCATTAATGGAGTAAAAACACACCTCGAAGTTTATCGTTATATGCATTGATGAGATAATAAATTAAAAAAAATGGAAATACTTCCCGGACATGCCCGGGAAGTAAATATTATTGTGCAGGTTACTTACTTTTAATTTCATGCAAGACTACAAATTCACCATACAGCCAATTGTCCAATAGTCACGTACAAAAACCGACATAGATAGAATAATAATTGTGTCCAAATCATAAGACAGTTTTTTTAGACTTAATTATTTTCTCGGACTGATAAATATTTTGTAACAAATGTATAGTTTTTTTAAATGTCTAATGCGTTTAGGGATTGTCGATTTAACTAAATGTAATAATGCCTATATTTATATTTACTAATACTATAAGTTTTCTTTTATTTATTTTCATTGCTATGTTTTATGTGGAATCAAATATACAATTCGGACCCAATACTTTAAACTTTAATATCCTTAAAAAAAAATTAGGCGGGAAACTGGAATTCATTTTGTCAAAGATTTTCTGCCGTGTTATTTTTACGAAAATAAAATGAGTTCTACAAATAGTGACGAAGATATCCCAATGGGTACACCACCAGAATTAGCAGCAGAGGCAAAGTTGGCGAGAGCTAACTTGCTTCCGCCTAAATCCGAAGAAAAATATTTAAGAACGTTCGCAAATTTCAATTCCTGGCGAAAGAAGAAAAATACCAGTTGTCGAAAAATGTTATTATAACATTCAATTAAAACTCCTGACATAAGGTTTATTTTTATTACTATTAAAGTGTTGAATTTGTTTAGATTGTAGGTAGATTGTTATATAAACATGTGCGAAATAAATATAACCTTTTAAGATTTTGTTTTATTTCCTCGCATATTTGGAGAAAAGCAGTATACAGGCCTCGGCAGGAATGTCATTTCGTGGATTCGTATCTATTGAAGGACTCGGCTATGCCTCGTCCTTCAAAACCATACTCATCCACGAAATGACTTTTCCCGGCCTCTGCAGTAATATACTATTCCTACAAAAGAGAACTATTGGATTAGCGTTAGATTTCTAACGGGCACTAAACATTAGCCAAATAGCTTTTGTTATAAATGTCGTTAATTGGATAGTTTTCCATCCAGTTATAACGACGATATCACGGGTCGAAAAGTTAGTCAGATGTTACTTGAAGGCCCGATTCTGTCTGAAGACGCAGCATAAAACCAAGAGAAGAGAAAGTATATGTATATGTACTTTAAATCCCGTCTCCGATAAGCTTGGCTTGGACGGTACACTAGTTGATTCGACTAAATTAGAGCAGATTATTGAAGTTTTACACCTTCCGAAATCGTTATATGTATATACCCAGAACACTGGGTTAATAACTTTTGTCCGGAGCTTTCAATAAGTCTGTTGATAAAATTATCTTATTTAGGACCAGACTTCGGATATAGAGCAAGATTTGTCAATGTGTCTGGGCTACAGTGATAATCTCTGAGGCCTGAATAATAATTCAGTAAAAGTGCAGCCGATCTTCTTGATACGCCACATAAGTTATTGAAGTAAGATTGTTGTGTTTAGGTAATTATCTAAATTCCTCGCATTCCGAACCTATTCAGTGGTTTGAGAGGCAGTGGTATGCACAAACACATTGAAGGTATTCTTGAATGTATCCGTTCGAAGGTATCATAGTGACCCAAAAAGTAGCTGATAGCGGTCATTGCAGATTTATGAACAGAAATAATAATTCGTACTGAATGCAGTACGCGAACATATTTGACAGAAAAAGTGCGCATGGGACGAGGTACCTGGCTGTTGATCTTGTACCTGGCACGCCATGACGGCCATTTAGTCATACAGGCGTGTATGCGTGCGGTAATAGGTGAGCTGGCGTGTGACGCTACCTCCTCTGCTCCGACCAGCCTGGTGTCGTCGCGTCCCACCCGGCGGGCGGATAGTGGCCGTGTCACTCAGGAACGCCTGCACATTGTGAACCTTCATCGGTTCCGCTACGGCTTGCCTCTTCAGGTCTGCCCAACGGAAGAGACTGCCCCACTTGCGCGTCATCATGCTGAAGAGGCCCAGCGTGGAGCGTGATTATTTATTTATTTTTATTTATTTATTTATTGAACCATAAAAATGTGCAACATGACAGTATTAACCAAAGCGTTACAGCGATTCAACTTAACCTAAATTACTAAACAAAATCAAGTACCTACTAACTAGAAACTAAAACTAAAAACAATCCATGCGTCTCTCTAACACCCTCTTACATTCAGTCATCAGTCGCGACATCCCTGTTACAAACACATCACACTGCGGTGATGCTGCGAGCACGGAGTTGAGGAGAGCAGTCGCGCGAGGTATGGGCGAGTTTCGATACAGGTTCGTCCGCGAGGTCGCAATCGCCAAGAGAGGCACTCCAAGGCGCTTGTTCCGATAATCGTTCGGCACATTGAATTTGAGCATCTTTTCCACCAGATTAATGCTGTCAATTTTACTTGTTATGACATTTAAAATGAAACTGAGTAAACTTAGGTTTCGTCGCATTTCTAAGGAATCATACCCCAGGTGACCCTGTAGAAAGCGTGTGGGGTATAAGAATGGATAGAAGAATTGTTTCTTTTTATAGAGATGTCTTAAAAATCTTTTTTGGACTTGTTCCAACATGAGAGTGTATTTGCTTTCATGTGGACTCCAGACTACTGTGTTGGTTTCAAGGATGCTTCTTACTAGTGCCGTGTAAAGGACGCGCGTTGCTGCAATAGAGAGCGGGGCAGCGTTACGCAGCACAAATCCCAGCCTCTGGTATGCGGATTTTGTGACATTTCGAACATGAGTCCGAAATGTGAGACTAGTGTCGAAGGTGACTCCGAGATCACGGACCTCGTTAACACGAACCATCGTCTCTCCGGCTATGCGATAGTCGTAGTGGAGGGGCGACGGAGAGCGCGAAAACGTCATGATCTCGCATTTACCTTTGTTAAAAAGTAATTGGTTTTGTTCACTCCACCTGTTCACCGCATCGATGTCCCTTTGTAAGGCTTGGTTGTCCAGTATGGACCTGATGGGCATGACGAGTTTTACATCGTCGGCGAACAGAAGAGGAGTGGCGTTGTCAACTACCTCAGGGAGATCGTTAATAAGGGCTAAGAAGAGAAAGGGTCCTAAATTAGATCCCTGACTGATACCGGAACGTGTATTGTATGGTTTGGATAGGTATGGCCCATACTTTACAAACTGTTTCCTGTCCTTGAGGTAGTTGGCGAACAGATTTAAAAGGCGTGGAACGAATCCCAATTTACCAAGTTTTTGCAGCAAGACGTCGTTATCGACTCGGTCAAATGCCTTTTGAAAGTCGAGGTATACAATGTCTACCTGGTTGCGAGCATCCATTTCTCTCGAAATAACATCAACCAGCTCAACCAAATTAGTGGCTACCGATCTTTTGGGCAGAAATGCATGTTGGGAGCTGGTAAGGTGAGGTAAACATTGTGGTAGCAAGTACTCATGTAAGACCATCTCGAACACCTTGGCTAGTGCAGATAGAATCGCAATCGGTCGATAATTCTCTATTTTCAATTTAGAACCTTTTTTAGGAATCGGTGTTACGCGGGATATTTTCCATATGTGAGGATAATCACCTGTAGAAAGTATTAAATGTGATGTGGAGCGCGGAGCAGGAGTCTGGAAGGTGGGTGTAGGTCATTCCGTAACACCGATATCTGTTGGAGACGTCGTGACAGTAGGCGCTCGAGACTTGCGAGTCGATCGAGAAGTATCGTCACAAAGTGTGTGTGTGTGGGTCGATGGGCGAGACACCCCAGCGGACGAACATTTCTTGCCGGTGGTTTCTGGGCGCTACTGACCTGGCAAGTAGTATGGGACCAGTGTTTCCCGTAGATAGTTATTTCCTGCCAGCAGTCTGCAGCAGGGAAAGGCATCCATGCTACCACACACCGGTTGTCAGTTTGTAACACAACAATATAGTTAGTCTTTCTCACTTACGGTTAAATGCGGGTCTGTTATGCCGGTCAACTACGGTATCTTGTACAGTAGAAGGGAGACGAGGGGGGTGCATTGCGCTCCTCGTAGTCTTGCAGGTATAGTCGAGGAGTGTGGCAATGCAACCTTCCTCCGTGGGTCGTAAAGATTGCAAAATTGAGACGATCCCCTCCAGTATGATACCGTCTAACACGAGTACACGCCGTATGGTGTTTACCTTTTCCGACGGGTACGACAGGTCGGTTTGTTTGGGGCCAAAAAACAAAGGAGTCGTTCATCCCGTGGCTACTAGTTAAGTGCTTGCTAGCCAGTATACAAAGTTTTTATGGCATACTATTATAAAAACAGGAGGCGTTTATACGGCGGAGTAGGAATCCTACCAAGGACTTGAACTTTATGGCCCTTCATTTAGGCAATGTAGTAGACATGGACCATGATTCCCCTGTTTTATTAGTAATCAGTTCGATAAGTTTGTATCATATCATGGACGTCATCCATATAGACAGTTACCAGAAGGCCCTGGGACAACAAGAAAAGCAAATGGCTGTAATTTCTTTAAGATAGTCACGAATAATTTATAAGTACATGCACTAAAAGCTTATTTGAAGAGATGTCATGTGTCACGGCTGTATCGGGATATGGCAGTGTACAAACTTGTGCATTAGAGAAGTCCATAGATAGCATAACACGATCAATAGGGTTTTTGAACAAAATAAAATCGTTACTGATCTGAAATCTAAGACGATTTTCGGTGCCTTCAAGTCTATGCTAAACTGTTTCGGTAAGTCATTCACGGAAGTCATTATCTATAGTGGCTTACCCGAATTGAGGTATTTATTTCCGATCCCTTCTCCTTGAGCGCGGAATCTCGGGCTCGCTTCGGAAGTGGTTTTGTCCCAATTTTTGTTTATTAGGCCTCTGCGAAAGGTTTGTCTTTATAGAGCAGAACCTGAGCGGGACAGCGAAAGCGAGCTAAGAGACGACGTGAAATCTGTTTGCCTACCTTGCCGATGCCGTCCGTTCTCCACCTGTTCCAGGATTGTTTGACGGGGTTGAGAAATATATATTCAGAGGTCGGAGACCCCATCTTACTTTTTAACGAATCTCATATCGAGTCCTCCGACCACAGCGTCAGCAGTGGCGGGCAGCGCCAGCAGTGGCGGGCAGCGCCAGCAGTGGCGGACAGCGCCAGCAGTGGCGGGCAGCGCCAGCCTGCCGGACAGCGCCAGCAGTGGCGGGCAGCGGCAGCATTAGCGGGCAGCGCCAGCAGTGGCGGGCAGCGCCAGCATCCCGAACAGCGCCAGCAGTGGCGGGCAGCGCTTGCAGTGGCGGGCAGCGCCAGCAGTGGCGGGCAGCGCCAGCAGTGGCGGGCAGCGCCAGCAGTGGCGGGCAGCGCCAGCAGTGGCGGACAGCGCAAGCGTGGGGGACAGCTTCAGCGTGGCATACAGCACCGCCGTGGTAGAGAGCACCAGCGAGGCGGACAGCGCCCATATAATGGGCAACGCCACCGTGGCGGACAGCTTCAGCGTGGCGTACGGCATCGTTGTGGCCGGCAGCGCTAGCGTGGCCTACAGCACCGTGGTGGCGGGTAGCGCCAGCGTGGTGTACAGCATCGCCGTGGGGGCAGCGCCAGCGTGGCGGACAGCGCCGCCGTGGTAGATAGCGCCAGCGTGGCGTACTGCATCGTTGTGGCGAGCGTCTGGCGTAGTGGACAGCATCGCCGTGGCGGGCTGCGCCAGCGTGGCAGCCAGCACCGCCGTGGTAGATAGCGCCAGCGAGGCAGGCAGCACCAGCATGGCGGGCAACGCCTCCGTGGCGACAGAGCCAGCGGCGGTCAGCGCCATCGCGATCGGCGTCGCCATCGTGGCGGACGGCCCATGGGAGGAGGTGGCGCCATTGAGGCGGACGGCACCAGATAAGGGGTGGCGCCATTGAGGCGGACGGCACCAGGGTAAGAAGGTCGTTGCCGGTGGCGGCATCGTGCCGGATAGCACTATTACAGCATAACGATTGGCTCCACCACAGAAGCAGGCGCCGTCGCGGCGGGGGCGCCGCCACGTGGCGCGCGGGGGGCAGCACGTGGCGCGCGGGAGCACCTAGGATATTGTTATGTAACTGACTCACCGATCGATTCGAAAGATTCAAACCTCCATTCCGGGCCCGACAATGTGCTCGACGAGCGCACGCGCCCACGAAGGCGAGACTCGCGGCCGCTTTCGGGCTCCGATGCCATCCATCCTCCGCATGATCGCGAAGCGCGTTCATTCTCCTTCGACGTGGAGCGACTCTCGTTGCTCAAAATGCGATTCCAAAGCACTCGCGAACAACGAAGTAAAAAATTTACAAAAGAGGGTAGTCCGATAGGAAAGATATCACTCGCGATTCGCTTTCCATAACTTTTATACTATTTAGGACTCCCTCTAGGCAATCTGATGTTAAATATCGAGATTTAAGATTCCTTGTTGCAAAAATAGCTACGGTACGTCCGATCTGTACGGCAGACGACGCAACAATGAGAAAGCCAATATGGCGGCGGGCGCACGGGCGCTGGTTCTAGAGTTGACAGGTTGGCGAAGGCGGATGTGACGTGGAGTGACAGTTTGACGCAAACGGCTACGTTCGAACGTGCGCAGTGGCGCCCTCTCCAAGTTATGGATCCCGGATATCGAACGGAACAAACAATATGGACATGAAGTGTCCATATGTTTTGTATGAAAATAGTAAGCATGTTTTATGTTGATTTCGTAACGAATACCTAACAAATAGTGTTAAATATTATATGTTTAGGATGTTAAAAGTGGATTGATGGGTAATTGGTGGCAGGAGGATTTTCAAAAGTGCGATCGCAAAAAGATCAAAAATAAACACCGCTGCGAAAATAAACAAAGTTCCAATGAAAACGATTAAAAGATATTTACGATTGAAACAAACTGAAGGCTCGTCACGGTCGAAAACTAATCCTCGAGCTGGAGCAAGAAGATAAATTGGTGATGGCCATAATAACCACACTTGCCGGAAATATGGTCATTTACCACTTTTTTTTACTGCTTTTTTTAATGGTTCCTAATGAATACCAAAGTTAATTTGTTTTGTTTTTGATAGTATATTAGTTGATTTAACTAACCGTGTATTTTTTTATCCCCACTTTGCCCTTACTTTTTTTCTTACAGAGGGTCAAAGCTTAACGTGTCCATATTACCCCCACGTATCTTAAGTATAAATTTTGGGTACTTGTCATACAAAAAAATCTAGAAAAATCTATATTATTTGCATCAAGGTGAATATACGTATATTGCCCCATACCTTTTTGTTCTAAATTATTATTTTTAACAATCTTTTGATGCAACTGGGATTTGGGCCATATTATTGCTTATTATAAAACGGGGGTTTTCCCATGCTCATGGGGTGAATTCGACTTGTTTCAGCACGTAATCATACTCATTATAGATCACTCTTACCACTGTATAAATTTGATATTTTTAATCCGAAGCGTACAATTTTGGCGCGAAAGTTTCTAGTTTATGAGATTTTGAAAAAATACTACTTTTTCCGCCCCTTGCAATTTTTTTTCTGTAAGACTTACAGATAAATATTGTATGACAAATTTAATCATCTTTAAACTTGCCATAGACATTTTTGTCATAGAAGCAACAATGAAAGGGCTATATCAAAAACACCAAAAAATGGCCCCTTCAAATGAGGATGGTTGCAAACGCACATATGGCCCGAGGTCGGAAACTTACATTTTTATTCATGACCTCATATCTGACCAATATAAATCAAAACATGTTCCTCTGCACCTTATATCGATAATATGATTTATTAATATATGTGATCACAGTGCGCGTGCGTTTCGGCCTTTAGTGTTCTTGGTTGTACGGTCTGGTCGAGAAATATGTGGATATACGATTTTCAATCCTATTTCCCAGGTATAAGTTCGAAATCGTAAACATGTTATTTATTAGACGTGACAGATACAATTTGATTGGTCAAGAGTGAACCGACCAAGAAGATTTTATAAAACGTTTCACATTCTAGGTGGATCTTTCCTCGGGCGTCTGGCGCAGCGTATCGAGTGAGGCGCGCGCCTGCATCCGCCGCATGCTACAGCTGGAGCCGGCGCACCGGCCGCGCGCGCACGAGCTGCTGCGCGAGCCGTGGCTCAGCGCCGCGCGCGCGCCCCTCGACCCCGAGCCGACCGTCGACCTCGACCCCGTGCCCGCGGAGGAGCTGCGACGAGCCGTCGACCTCACCTTCCAGGTATAGTCTACAGCTGGAGCCGGCGCACTGGCCGCGCGCGCACGAGCTGCTGCGCGAGCCGTGGCTCAGCGCCGCGCGCGCGCCCCTCGACCCCGAGCCGACCGTCGACCTCGACCCCGTGCCCGCGGAGGAGCTGCGACGAGCCGTCGACCTCACCTTCCAGGTATAGTCTACAGCTGGAGCCGGCGCACTGGCCGCGCGCGCACGAGCTGCTGCGCGAGCCGTGGCTCAGCGCCGCGCGCGCGCCCCTCGACCCCGAGCCGACCGTCGACCTCGACCCCGTGCCCGCGGAGGAGCTGCGACGAGCCGTCGACCTCACCTTCCAGGTATAGTCTACAGCTGGAGCCGGCGCACCGGCCGCGCGCGCACGAGCTGCTGCGCGAGCCGTGGCTCAGCGCCGCGCGCGCGCCCCTCGACCCCGAGCCGACCGTCGACCTCGACCCCGTGCCCGCGGAGGAGCTGCGACGAGCCGTCGACCTCACCTTCCAGGTATAGTCTACAGCTGGAGCCGGCGCACTGGCCGCGCGCGCACGAGCTGCTGCGCGAGCCGTGGCTCAGCGCCGCGCGCGCGCCCCTCGACCCCGAGCCGACCGTCGACCTCGACCCCGTGCCCGCGGAGGAGCTGCGACGAGCCGTCGACCTCACCTTCCAGGTATAGTCTACAGCTGGAGCCGGCGCACCGGCCGCGCGCGCACGAGCTGCTGCGCGAGCCGTGGCTCAGCGCCGCGCGCGCGCCCCTCGACCCCGAGCCGACCGTCGACCTCACCTTCCAGGTATAGTCTACAGCTGGAGCCGGCGCACCGGCCGCGCGCGCACGAGCTGCTGCGCGAGCCGTGGCTCAGCGCCGCGCGCGCGCCCCTCGACCCCGAGCCGACCGTCGACCTCACCTTCCAGGTATAGTCTACAGCTGGAGCCGGCGCACTGGCCGCGCGCGCACGAGCTGCTGCGCGAGCCGTGGCTCAGCGCCGCGCGCGCGCCCCTCGACCCCGAGCCGACCGTCGACCTCGACCCCGTGCCCGCGGAGGAGCTGCGACGAGCCGTCGACCTCACCTTCCAGGTATAGTCTACAGCTGGAGCCGGCGCACTGGCCGCGCGCGCACGAGCTGCTGCGCGAGCCGTGGCTCAGCGCCGCGCGCGCGCCCCTCGACCCCGAGCCGACCGTCGACCTCGACCCCGTGCCCGCGGAGGAGCTGCGACGAGCCGTCGACCTCACCTTCCAGGTATAGTCTACAGCTGGAGCCGGCGCACCGGCCGCGCGCGCACGAGCTGCTGCGCGAGCCGTGGCTCAGCGCCGCGCGCGCGCCCCTCGACCCCGAGCCGACCGTCGACCTCACCTTCCAGGTATAGTCTACAGCTGGAGCCGGCGCACCGGCCGCGCGCGCACGAGCTGCTGCGCGAGCCGTGGCTCAGCGCCGCGCGCGCGCCCCTCGACCCCGAGCCGACCGTCGACCTCACCTTCCAGGTATAGTCTACAGCTGGAGCCGGCGCACCGGCCGCGCGCGCACGAGCTGCTGCGCGAGCCGTGGCTCAGCGCCGCGCGCGCGCCCCTCGACCCCGAGCCGACCGTCGACCTCACCTTCCAGGTATAGTCTACAGCTGGAGCCGGCGCACCGGCCGCGCGCGCACGAGCTGCTGCGCGAGCCGTGGCTCAGCGCCGCGCGCGCGCCCCTCGACCCCGAGCCGACCGTCGACCTCACCTTCCAGGTATAGTCTACAGCTGGAGCCGGCGCACTGGCCGCGCGCGCACGAGCTGCTGCGCGAGCCGTGGCTCAGCGCCGCGCGCGCGCCCCTCGACCCCGAGCCGACCGTCGACCTCGACCCCGTGCCCGCGGAGGAGCTGCGACGAGCCGTCGACCTCACCTTCCAGGTATAGTCTACAGCTGGAGCCGGCGCACTGGCCGCGCGCGCACGAGCTGCTGCGCGAGCCGTGGCTCAGCGCCGCGCGCGCGCCCCTCGACCCCGAGCCGACCGTCGACCTCGACCCCGTGCCCGCGGAGGAGCTGCGACGAGCCGTCGACCTCACCTTCCAGGTATAGTCTACAGCTGGAGCCGGCGCACCGGCCGCGCGCGCACGAGCTGCTGCGCGAGCCGTGGCTCAGCGCCGCGCGCGCGCCCCTCGACCCCGAGCCGACCGTCGACCTCACCTTCCAGGTATAGTCTACAGCTGGAGCCGGCGCACCGGCCGCGCGCGCACGAGCTGCTGCGCGAGCCGTGGCTCAGCGCCGCGCGCGCGCCCCTCGACCCCGAGCCGACCGTCGACCTCGACCCCGTGCCCGCGGAGGAGCTGCGACGAGCCGTCGACCTCACCTTCCAGGTATAGTCTACAGCTGGAGCCGGCGCACCGGCCGCGCGCGCACGAGCTGCTGCGCGAGCCGTGGCTCAGCGCCGCGCGCGCGCCCCTCGACCCCGAGCCGACCGTCGACCTCGACCCCGTGCCCGCGGAGGAGCTGCGACGAGCCGTCGACCTCACCTTCCAGGTATAGTCTACAGCTGGAGCCGGCGCACCGGCCGCGCGCGCACGAGCTGCTGCGCGAGCCGTGGCTCAGCGCCGCGCGCGCGCCCCTCGACCCCGAGCCGACCGTCGACCTCACCTTCCAGGTATAGTCTACAGCTGGAGCCGGCGCACCGGCCGCGCGCGCACGAGCTGCTGCGCGAGCCGTGGCTCAGCGCCGCGCGCGCGCCCCTCGACCCCGAGCCGACCGTCGACCTCACCTTCCAGGTATAGTCTACAGCTGGAGCCGGCGCACCGGCCGCGCGCGCACGAGCTGCTGCGCGAGCCGTGGCTCAGCGCCGCGCGCGCGCCCCTCGACCCCGAGCCGACCGTCGACCTCACCTTCCAGGTATAGTCTACAGCTGGAGCCGGCGCACCGGCCGCGCGCGCACGAGCTGCTGCGCGAGCCGTGGCTCAGCGCCGCGCGCGCGCCCCTCGACCCCGAGCCGACCGTCGACCTCACCTTCCAGGTATAGTCTACAGCTGGAGCCGGCGCACCGGCCGCGCGCGCACGAGCTGCTGCGCGAGCCGTGGCTCAGCGCCGCGCGCGCGCCCCTCGACCCCGAGCCGACCGTCGACCTCGACCCCGTGCCCGCGGAGGAGCTGCGACGAGCCGTCGACCTCACCTTCCAGGTATAGTCTACAGCTGGAGCCGGCGCACCGGCCGCGCGCGCACGAGCTGCTGCGCGAGCCGTGGCTCAGCGCCGCGCGCGCGCCCCTCGACCCCGAGCCGACCGTCGACCTCACCTTCCAGGTATAGTCTACAGCTGGAGCCGGCGCACCGGCCGCGCGCGCACGAGCTGCTGCGCGAGCCGTGGCTCAGCGCCGCGCGCGCGCCCCTCGACCCCGAGCCGACCGTCGACCTCACCTTCCAGGTATAGTCTACAGCTGGAGCCGGCGCACCGGCCGCGCGCGCACGAGCTGCTGCGCGAGCCGTGGCTCAGCGCCGCGCGCGCGCCCCTCGACCCCGAGCCGACCGTCGACCTCACCTTCCAGGTATAGTCTACAGCTGGAGCCGGCGCACTGGCCGCGCGCGCACGAGCTGCTGCGCGAGCCGTGGCTCAGCGCCGCGCGCGCGCCCCTCGACCCCGAGCCGACCGTCGACCTCGACCCCGTGCCCGCGGAGGAGCTGCGACGAGCCGTCGACCTCACCTTCCAGGTATAGTCTACAGCTGGAGCCGGCGCACTGGCCGCGCGCGCACGAGCTGCTGCGCGAGCCGTGGCTCAGCGCCGCGCGCGCGCCCCTCGACCCCGAGCCGACCGTCGACCTCGACCCCGTGCCCGCGGAGGAGCTGCGACGAGCCGTCGACCTCACCTTCCAGGTATAGTCTACAGCTGGAGCCGGCGCACCGGCCGCGCGCGCACGAGCTGCTGCGCGAGCCGTGGCTCAGCGCCGCGCGCGCGCCCCTCGACCCCGAGCCGACCGTCGACCTCACCTTCCAGGTATAGTCTACAGCTGGAGCCGGCGCACCGGCCGCGCGCGCACGAGCTGCTGCGCGAGCCGTGGCTCAGCGCCGCGCGCGCGCCCCTCGACCCCGAGCCGACCGTCGACCTCACCTTCCAGGTATAGTCTACAGCTGGAGCCGGCGCACCGGCCGCGCGCGCACGAGCTGCTGCGCGAGCCGTGGCTCAGCGCCGCGCGCGCGCCCCTCGACCCCGAGCCGACCGTCGACCTCGACCCCGTGCCCGCGGAGGAGCTGCGACGAGCCGTCGACCTCACCTTCCAGGTATAGTCTACAGCTGGAGCCGGCGCACCGGCCGCGCGCGCACGAGCTGCTGCGCGAGCCGTGGCTCAGCGCCGCGCGCGCGCCCCTCGACCCCGAGCCGACCGTCGACCTCACCTTCCAGGTATAGTCTACAGCTGGAGCCGGCGCACCGGCCGCGCGCGCACGAGCTGCTGCGCGAGCCGTGGCTCAGCGCCGCGCGCGCGCCCCTCGACCCCGAGCCGACCGTCGACCTCACCTTCCAGGTATAGTCTACAGCTGGAGCCGGCGCACCGGCCGCGCGCGCACGAGCTGCTGCGCGAGCCGTGGCTCAGCGCCGCGCGCGCGCCCCTCGACCCCGAGCCGACCGTCGACCTCACCTTCCAGGTATAGTCTACAGCTGGAGCCGGCGCACTGGCCGCGCGCGCACGAGCTGCTGCGCGAGCCGTGGCTCAGCGCCGCGCGCGCGCCCCTCGACCCCGAGCCGACCGTCGACCTCGACCCCGTGCCCGCGGAGGAGCTGCGACGAGCCGTCGACCTCACCTTCCAGGTATAGTCTACAGCTGGAGCCGGCGCACTGGCCGCGCGCGCACGAGCTGCTGCGCGAGCCGTGGCTCAGCGCCGCGCGCGCGCCCCTCGACCCCGAGCCGACCGTCGACCTCGACCCCGTGCCCGCGGAGGAGCTGCGACGAGCCGTCGACCTCACCTTCCAGGTATAGTCTACAGCTGGAGCCGGCGCACCGGCCGCGCGCGCACGAGCTGCTGCGCGAGCCGTGGCTCAGCGCCGCGCGCGCGCCCCTCGACCCCGAGCCGACCGTCGACCTCGACCCCGTGCCCGCGGAGGAGCTGCGACGAGCCGTCGACCTCACCTACCAGGTATAGTCTACAGCTGGAGCCGGCGCACTGGCCGCGCGCGCACGAGCTGCTGCGCGAGCCGTGGCTCAGCGCCGCGCGCGCGCCCCTCGACCCCGAGCCGACCGTCGACCTCGACCCCGTGCCCGCGGAGGAGCTGCGACGAGCCGTCGACCTCACCTACCAGGTATAGTCTACAGCTGGAGCCGGCGCACCGGCCGCGCGCGCACGAGCTGCTGCGCGAGCCGTGGCTCAGCGCCGCGCGCGCGCCCCTCGACCCCGAGCCGACCGTCGACCTCACCTTCCAGGTATAGTCTACAGCTGGAGCTAAACTTTTAACACTCGGTCGCATGAAACGTAGTTTCTGCCCACCTCAATTCCGTTAGCCGGCTGTTGGCTTGGAGTACATATATTCGGTAGTCTAGCCATACAAACTTCAAACTTCAAACAGCTACCCTACCAGACAAATTACAGCAAAGAAGTACTTCCGTGTTAGTGATACATTTTGCCCCTTACTCCTATTGTAGAGCATAGACACCGTAGGTAAAACGTGTCCAACCACTGAAGGCGACTGCGAATATCTCGTAACGGCCTTAATATTTAGCGGTGAAATTAATGATACGATTAATACATATAAATCATGACCACAACATGCAAAGAAATTCGCTTTTTTAACTCATCACAATACCGTTCGCGAGCAAACAATACTCGAACCTATCAACGTAATTTTTCTAATTGTCTTTGTCCATACGAAACTCACTAAATTTCACCGACATTTTACTTAACCACACTAAACACAACTTTAAAACATTCATTTACTATGTTTTAAGTACAATAAACCTATTCCCGTATTTATTCCAGTCGCCAGAATGTTACGTACGTGTGCTGGCTTCCTGGATAGAACCGAACTGGGGTACCCACAGATCTTCATAACTACCCACATGTCAGTTCATAACACGAACAAAACCTGAATTTCTTACGAATGGAGTATTTCCCAAGATAGCGGCCGTTCGACAAGGTCCTGACCCGGGGACTTTTAGGAGACGAAAACAGGGCTTCCAACGAACATTTGTACCAAATTTAATCGAACTCCCCGGGATTTCGAGATTGAACAATATCGACTGTATTATAAAGAGAAGGGCTCCCTTGTTTGCATTGTGTGTAGTACTTTTATTAATAAGTGCGAATTTATTTCCAGGCAATGACATCTGCCCCTATGACGCCTCAAGTGTTGGGACCTGTGTCGCAGTCCACCCTCGCCCAGCGACGAAGCAAACCGCAACGACGCTTCCCGCCTACCCAGCTTTAAAACTATGGTATACGAACAAATACACTGTCTAGATAAACTTGAAAAAGATCTCGCACGACGCTTTCAAGCGTCTTTAACAAATCGCATAATACAAATCTAAAAAAATACGTATTAGACCTATTTTCGTCAAATTATACGGGCCATTGAAAGCAACGGGCGTCCCACGAGCGGTTGATTCCCCCGTTTGTTTCGAATATTATGTGTTGTATTTTCGATGTTTTGGATATGGGTCATGTTAATGTGAAGATAATATATGTAAGTAGCTTTATCTGTATGGGAAGAAATAACTAGTTTGGCATATAAATATGAACATTTACACCTGTTAAAACTAATCTTGGTCCGCCAATATAGAAACAGGTACTTGAAAGAATTGACAGAATGACTAAAGATAAGCTGTATCTTGGAAAGATCTCGCTTTTGAATGATCATGGTCCTACCAATATTTACATTCTTCCCTAAAGATTAATCTAGCGTTTGAATCGAGGTATTAGGATGCATTCATTTTAATGTTTCGTGAATTTGGGCATTAAAACTGTGAGTTTAGTGAAAAGTAGATTGCATTTTCTTGTAAGACACTACAGCATTCCATCCGTTTCTGGCTTAGTCCTGATAGTAGTTTTATTGTATATGTGAAAGTAGTCTTCCTTCAAAATGTTCCAGATTAGAAAGTAACTGATTTAGTTAATTTTAGTCATTTTACTTGCCCACCCGATGACATATAACTTGTCCCTCTGTGCCATTAAACCTAAATTGTATCTATCGATAAATTTAATTTCTACACCTACACTATCGACTTATTATCTTGAAAAACCTTTTCTTGTTAAATTTATGTCACAAACAATGTACCTAAAGTACAACATAATACTGGAATAGCTTTATTTTTGTAAAGTATTACTCTCTTATTGATACATTCGTGGTAGAGTCAGCATCATATAGTTAGTAGCAGCCAAAGTAGCCAAATATATCGTAACACATCCTTACTCCTATAGCAATAAAGACGTGTTCCGATATATTTGGCTACTTTGGCTGCTACTAAGTATATGATGCTGACTGATCCTACTTCGTCCCTTCCTTTATTTTACCTTTACTCTAATGAGATGTTGTTTATATTTTTGTAAGATTTTGAGTATTCAATAGCTTTAAGATATTTAGAGAATTAGGAATAAGTATATCGAAATACTTAAAAAGGCTTTTTTTAACATAGAATAAATCTAGTATAGGATCCATGTGTACAACACATCACATGTGTCAATGTTTCATCGTATCATATCTTCTCGTCATAATCATTTATTCACTCATATCAAGGCCTAACTTGCTCACAAATGCATAAATAATGCAAAAATCTTCCAAATTCATTACATCTCAAATATTTATTTGATGTTACATGCATATTTTGTCTATCATGGTGTAGATTAGATTATAAGACAATCATTACTATTTTTGTATTAAAATATATTTTTGTTGTAAGTAAGCAATTATAATTTATAGCCTGGCCAACCATCTGTCTCAGTTGAAATATCAGGCAAACCAGATTATGGTTACCAGAAAGTTTAGAATTTTCCTGGCTTTTTTCACTGATGGTTGGTTGATAGATCAGACACATCTCTGTATACTTTGATATTGCTAAATAATGACATAATAAGTTGGTGCCATTTCCTTGCTTAGCTTGGCTATGTTTAGTCATAGTAACAATAAAATAATAATCATTGATTTAATAAAGACAGTCATAATTTCGTAAGAATATTTTCGTGAATTATTTATAGATTAGTAAATATAATGTGTAAGAAATTATATGCTTGGTGGATTATGTTTTATAATTGGCATACTGGTGATGGTTAAGTTAGTTGATGTATTAGTAAAACAATGTAAGTATGGATAACATGAGTATCCAATGGTCTTAATTAATGTCCTACCGTCTATTAATTATCAACGTTCTAGGAAATTTTATTTTATTGGATCTATTACCAAAGAAATATCGTAGTCAACGGGTAACAACTATTGTCTTACCTCCTGAGTACGTAAGAAGTGCTACTAAGGAATGAAACAAGGGCCCACTCGAACAAGTATAATATATTAATATTATATAAAACAATGCTATAGAATTGTTTGGCCAAAACAAAGTTTAACTATATGTATATATCACAATGTATGTTAAGAATTTTAAGGAATGTACCTAATGTTATATGCATTTGATTGGAATCAAAATTGACGACAACAGTACTTAACCGACTTCAAAAAAGGAGGAGGTTATATGTTGCACTGTGTGTATGTTTTGTTTTTTATCTATGTCGACGATTTCTTCGTCAATTGTGAACCGATTTCCAAAATTATTTTATTAAACGAAAGAGTACCTATACTCCTGAGGTGGTCCCATTGTCACCAAGTCAGGATAAATCAAATCTCAAATTTTATAATATAACTCGTGTATTTACCCTCGGAAATCGCAATTTTGGTGAAGTGGAACTGATGATAAAGACCACAGATGACTTATGGAACTCCTCAAAGATGTAAAGTACGTCAGAGATTCGGTCATGATTCTGTTGAAGTATCAACTAATGAAGTGTTAATTCTGAGATCCTTGAGGAATCGACGGAACTCCTCAAACATTATCAGCCCACAGATAGCGACTTGGGTTTTTTCTGTACTAATCAACGCATTTGCTCTCGGAGAGCAGTTCATGTAGTAAATTGGAAAGGAAATGTGGAAATTAACCTATTTGGCTTAGCGAAGTACTGAATTGAAGTCGGTTTATACTTAGTTTTTAAAGTAAATTATTTATGTTTTATATTGTTTGATACGCAGCCTGCAGCTTATAACAGAATCGGATAAATCATGTTCTGGTCATTCACACCAATCGAATGCTAAATAAATTACACATTTAAAGCCTATTATTAGTAAACATAATTTTATCAACTCAAGGAATTGATTCAAATTTTAAATAGGAATAGTAGATACTTTTAATATTAGGAAAATTATTTAAAAAGCACTATAGATGCGATGGTGTCACAAAATATAATAAGTCATTTCTAACATATCTCAGAGCACATTTTACTATTCCTTGACATTAGATAACATAAAAAAAATTGCTAATAACTTACATTTCTTCAGCTTTTAATATTAAACCTTGCGGATATTAATTTGTGGCACTGTTTAACAGTAGCTAGAATATTTGTCTTATTTAAAAACAGCCGGATTACCTTTACCACCATTTGTTAAAATTAAAATATCAATAAATCAGTAGACATCCATATTTAGCATACCAGGAATTTTAGCCAACCCATGTAAATATATGTTATATAAAATATAGTAAGTAGCAAAATATACTTACAATAAAGTGTGAACACAATGTATAACTATAATTGTTATCTACTTGAACATAACTGGGCTGCACACTTGTTGAGTAATTGTAAAGAAATATTTTCATACTGGACATTGTCTATAAACTACATTAGATATTTCTAAAATGTTTAAACTTTTCCACACATTATACAACCACATTAACTTTTACTATCTACAGTAGAAAGCTATTGTGCACATGTTCTTAAAAATAAGTAAGCTTAATTAAATATGACTGGTGCATAAAGTGCTTAGATTACATCAAATGAGAGTTCAGTTAAGTTGCTGGAGTTTGCATGACAATACAGTCCAGTCGATGATAAGTATGATTCCTCGAATTATTACGTTTTTATGTAATTTGCAGAGTATTATGGTAGAAAGTGGAACATTCGAACTGCAATGCTGCTATTTCAAATGGGGTTAATGGGTGGATTGCAAAAAAATTGTTGTACATAATAATCTAATCTATGCTTTAACTTTTTTCCATTGTGTAACGAAAGTTACCCATATAAAATGTATGGGTAATTGCCGTTACACAATGGAAAAAAGTTAAAGCGTAGATTAGATTAAGGCTCTTAACTATGTACAAATTTTTTGCAATCCTCCCTAATATCTTCCTGTTAGTTGCGTATACATTCGCAAAGGAGCAATGCGACGTGCGAGTCTCATTTGGGTGCAGCAAAGGACTAAGGCTTTGTCTTCCTATTGTGCCTAGTACAAAGATAAGTGAATTCGTTCTAGAAAAGGGATTCCAACCATAATGACATTTTCATGTCCGGACTGGCTTTCTCACTGGCCTCTCTGGACAAGTGCCCAGATCCCAGCCCAGATGTGGCCTCCATGAGTGTTATGGGGCTCCTACCAGTTCACGGACTCTGCGACTAGCTGGGGCCCCACTACCGTCAAGTACCCAGGGACCTCAATAGGCTGAAGACGAGCCCATAAGTCCCATAACCTATCTACATGGTATAGAACTGGTTAGCACTACATGCGTTATACTTGCATTCGCTAAGCATCCATAATAAAACTCTCAACCCCAGCTGATACGGTTTTGTTTGTTGGGATCTTCAACAAGGAATGTGGTTTTTTTTGATGGCACTCTAATAAATCTTTTTTGATTGGACTAAGATTTACTGGTGCACTTAATAGTATATCTCATTACTCCAAATGATGATACGCCAATTTAAATCTAGAAATGGGTTAGGTTTTTTACCTGATTAATATGATGCAAAATCATTGAGACCGTGTTGATCATGTTACATCACCTGAATTGTCTATTTTTTGACTTCTAGATAAAAATAACAGTGAATTGTTACTTATAGGACAACTCGTATTCAATTAGAAATGTAATATATTATTGTTGACATTGCTTATATATTGTTTTATTTAACCTTTTGACAACCTTAATTGGCTCAGCCCATTACATTGAAATACAGAGACGTTATAGACTTATAGTTCTTTATCATAATTTTTCATTTTAAAATAAACTAATAACTTTTAAATCATGGTCGATAATCCATTTCCTTTGACACATTCTGTATGTTATGCACCATAGGGTGAAGAAATAAATAGTGAGAAATACTTGATATTGTTTATTACTTCTTGCCGTAGGGATCGGAAGATCGAGTGCAAATGACATAAGGGACAGGACAGGACTAATGGAGTAGAAATCTGCACTGTTATCCGTCTCTCTCTTATTAGAAAACTTAGAAAGAGATGGATAGCGCGAGCAAAATAAAAAAAAAAGTTGTTCTGCATGTAAAGTTTAATTAAACGTCAGAAAAAGCATCCTAGATGCCCATATAAAAAACAAAACGCACTAAATTAATTGTGGAAATATAGAACCTGAATCTCTATTTATACCAGATTTCACCCGTGGGTGCGATCAAATTTATCCACTCCAATAAATTTCCAACTAAACCCACTTTTTATAGAAATAATGTATCTCCATTGATATCAAAAAAATATATATTTTATCTACGACATCGACTGCATAAAAAAAATTACACTGATTTCTACTCCATTAGTCGAATCCTGTTCCTTAAGTCATTTGCACTCGATCGTCCGATCCCTAAAAGCCTTGGTGCTATTAATTCCCATACCAACTTTTCTTATTCCCCTTTTAAGAGTCCCCGGCAAGCTCGGCCGAATTTCACCTTCCCATACAAACGGAGTTTCGTTCTCATTTTAAAACTACGTGTACGTTGGATTGTAACGAAACTATATACAATGACATGAGGTAACTATATCTAGGTCTGTAAATCCTATATCCTATAATATTATAAATGTGAAAGTTTGGTTGTCTGGATCAGGGTGTCCACTTTCTGGAAAGTCAGGGAAAAGTCAGGGAAGCTCATGGTGGTCAGGGAAAGTCAGGGAAAGTCAGGGAAGTTCTAGACAGGTCAGGGAAAAAATCTATCTAGAAGGAAAAAATATAAATAAAAAAATCAAAGGGATCAACAAATGTATCTTGAACTATAAGTATGTTGATTCATCATCGTTATGTTTTCCATTAACTAAATTTAGAAAGGTAAGTATATATCTTAGTTTGATTTTTGTTTTTATTCAGTGTTGAATATTGTATGACCAGGTGATATTATAAGACCATTTTGTGGGGAGATTCCTCGATAATGCCAAGTTTAGGGATGATAAAAATGACTTATATTTTTGTCATATATCACAACAACATGTACAATTAAAGTCTTACAGAAAAAAGTTGTGAAGGGCGGAATAAGTAGTATTTAAAAAATCTCTCGTTTAAGTGTTTTTTGTGCCAAAATTGTACGCTTCGGATTAAAAGCATTCTATAATTAGTACTTATTTCTAAATGTTGGAACAACTCGGGTTCATCCGATGAGCGCGGGAAAATAGGTGTAGGTAAATGTGGAAAAAGTAGGCTTTGCCATTGATACGGCCTTCTCTATAAACTATTATTGCTAAGGCTTATGGGGTATAGTTATCGACTAAAACAGACATGGGGAATTCATTTTTGGTGAAAAAAGGTAAGGTTTTGTAGAAAAAAAAATGTCTTGAATAATTTAAAATAAAACTTGTTGTCGAAGGTAAGATGATCATATCTAATACATATTTTTGAAAACAATATCTACATAAAAGGTCGTTTACTTTTCATAAATATGTGTATACTTTTTGAGCGACGTCCATACAAAAACTTCAAAAAATCTAATATTGTTCGCATCAAGGTAAAGTAGCGTTATGCCTTTGTGTTCATAATTATTGCTTTGAATATCTAAATTATGAATTTTTATAATCATCATCATTATCACATCAGCTGACTGCTGGGCTGGGATAGGCCTCCGCCAAAGGGTTCTACAATGACCGGTCCTGCGCCACCCGCATCTGGCGGACTCGCGCGTTTATGGGAGGGGGGGGGGGGGGGGTCTACCGACGCTGCGCCTTCCGGTACGTGGCCGCCACTTGAGAACCTTTCCGCCCCAACGGCCATCGGTTCTACTTGCAATGTGCTCCGCCCAGTGGCACTTAAGTTTAGCGATTCGGAGGGCTATAACAGTTACCATGGTTCTACTGCGGATAGCCTCATTTTTGATGCGATCACGCGGATAATCTCCCGGCATAGCCCTCTCCATTTTTGGCTGACTGAACCTTCCTATGAGGCCCATAGTAAACGACCACTATTCAGTGCCATAAAATAATACTCATTCGATTCAGATAACAAAGGTTCATCACTGGCATATGTCATCACTGGCAATACACACTGGTCAAAGAATCTTGTCTTGAGACTCTGTGGAATATTTGACGAAAACATGTGCATTGTGCCGTAGTAGCTTCCCGAACGCTGTTCAGCCGAGTCGGATTCGACGATTGACCTCTTTCTCGAAGTTGGACCTAGAAACCTCTCGAAGTAGGTATAGGTCTTAAATTCAAGACATTTTATTAATACCTATCAAAATGCAAGTTGTAAAATGAAAATTACCCAGAGTCATTCAAACGGGGCTATGAGATACGGAAATTTGATCTTAGGAACACGAAAAAAATAAAATTGCATGGTTTTTTTTTTAAAGAAAGCCATGCATGCAATATTTTATTTTACATTTTCGTCATATTATGTGTGTTGCTTTGTTCGTCACATTTTAATTTTTTTTTCTATAGAAAAATACTTTGTTTCGTGAAAAAATAATTCCTCGTGCCTGTTTTAGTCGATACCTAACTAAGTTTATCAAGGAGGTCATATCGCAGGCGACGCCTGCTTTTTCCACATTCACACCCATCTTCCCACGTTGATGGGGTGAATCCGAATTATTACAACATGCAAAAATCTCTCCATCAATTTGATGCTTTTAATCCGAAGCTTACAAATTTAGACGCAAAAAACACTAGAACGAGAGACTGAAAAAATACATTTTTTTCCGCCCCTCAACTATTTTTCTTAAAGATTTTCAGATAAATGATTTATGACAAAAATTTAAATAATTTTATCATCTTTAAACATGAACCTATGTTTTGTCATATAATAAAAATAACAAATTAGTTAAGTGTTTACAATGTCAAAGCACGAGTAGGTATACTAGTTTCAGACGAATTATGCTTCTGTCGCCTTGCAAACGTCTAAAAGGCTGCGGTGACACAGCATCTGGCAGGCCGTGCGCTTGTTTGTCACCATCGTAGTGAAGTTTATAAATAAAAAGTTTTCCTTGCGCTTCATAGCCATAAAGATTTTGTAACATTTCTGGTCAGGGAAATTTGAAAGAATGATCAGGGAAAGTCAGGGAAAAGTCAGGGAAATATTTTCAGGGTTTGCAGTGGACACCCTGCTGGATGTTTGTTACTCAATAGGTGCGTCCACACCAAACGCACGCTCACCCGAGCGCGGCTCGCCCTAGCGTGCGCGCTAAGTGTGGACGGCGATCTGCGAGCAACGGCGCGCCTGAGCCGCTCGCCCGAGCGTCCGCACGCTCGGGCGAGCGGCTCACCCGAGCGCGGCTCGCCCTAGCGTGCGCGCTAAGTGTGGACGGCGATCTGCGAGCAACGGCGCGCCTGAGCCGCTCGCCCGAGCGTCCGCACGCTCGGGCGAGCGGCTCACCCGAGCGCGGCTCGCCCTAGCGTGCGCGCTAAGTGTGGACGGCGATCTGCGAGCAACGGCGCGCCTGAGCCGCTCGCCCGAGCGTCCGCACGCTCGGGCGAGCGGCTCACCCGAGCGCGGCTCGCCCTAGCGTGCGCGCTAAGTGTGGACGGCGATCTGCGAGCAACGGCGCGCCTGAGCCGCTCGCCCGAGCGTCCGCACGCTCGCCCGAGCGGCTCACCCGAGCGCGGCTCGCCCTAGCGTGCGCGCTAAGTGTGGACGGCGATCTGCGAGCAACGGCGCGCCTGAGCCGCTCGCCCGAGCGTCCGCACGCTCGGGCGAGCGGCTCACCCGAGCGCGGCTCACCCGAGCGCGGCTCGCCCTAGCGTGCGCGCTAAGTGTGGACGGCGATCTGCGAGCAACGGCGCGCCTGAGCCGCTCGCCCGAGCGTCCGCACGCTTGCCCGAGCGGCTCACCCGAGCGCGGCTCGCCCTAGCGTGCGCGCTAAGTGTGGACGGCGATCTGCGAGCAACGGCGCGCCTGAGCCGCTCGCCCGAGCGGCTCACCCGAGCGCGGCTCGCCCTAGCGTGCGCGCTAAGTGTGGACGGCGATCGGCGAGCAACGGCGCGCCTGAGCCGAGCTGGTGTGGACGGTTGTTTTGTGTGGCCGCACGCTCACCCGAGCTATGTCGGCTTTTTGGGTGAAATCAAAGGGGACGCGGCGCCATGCTACTGGCAATGTACTTATTTATTTATTTATCGTATGGTACTATACTAGTACTACATAGTATAAAACAAAATCTGTATGTCCCTATGTATGCTTAGATCTTTAAAACTACGCAACGGATTTTGATGTGGTTTTTTTTAATAGATAGTGATTCAAGAGGAAGGTTTGTATGTGTAATACATGCATGTAGTAGGTATATATCGCGGGTCGCTAGTAGTATATATGTAGGTACATCAGGTAAATAGGCATGCATGTACGTAGTAGGTACGGACGACCAGTCGCTCCTCGACAATACCAGCCCCGCCACTGGCGGATCTAGATTTCAGCCGGCTTAGCCCCCCTTTGTTCACAGCTGTTACCTATTCTTTACGCGCTAATAAATGCGCCTCACCGTACTCGTCACGCTACTAAAGGCCCGTAGGTAAATTCGGCCGAGCGCATTTGGCTCGGACATGCCGCGAGGTGTGTTCACACTGAACGCACGCTCACCCGAGCCCTCCGCACGCTCGCCTGAGCGGCTCGGGTGAGCGTGCGTTTGGTGTGGACGCACCTAACCACGCTTAAACTGCTGAACCGATAAGGATGAAATTTTGCACGAAGATAGTTTATATACGATATAGTTTTTATCACTGGTGTACGCAGACAAAGTCGCTACTACTAAACTAGTAGTTTATATGGCGCCGGTTTGTAAAACAAACGAAATACAGCATAAACAAGTATGGTATGAAAAATTTAAATTCGCTATTTTTTTACCATGGTATTTGAAGTACAGACCTGGATATACCTCAAATTATTCTAAGTACAAAGTTTCAGAGCAAACTAGCTAGTCGTTTTAAAATGAGAGCGTAACTACGTTTGTATGGAGAATCGAGCTTGCTGGGATTCTTAAGTCTTAACCACATGTTATTTCTAATCATATATATTATCCTACAAGCCATTAATGTTTTTTGTTCATGAAACACTTTGTTGCATACTGCAAACCAATTATGTCATGATCAGGACTAGTCGATAGCACGGGTATTGCAGCCAGGGCAACTCATGACGAGTTTAAATTGCTGGCGTTCAAATAATGAGGCTATCTGCAGCAGAACCAAGGTAACCGATATAGCCCTCCGAATCGCTTAACTTAAGTGGCAGTGGGCGGGTCACATTGCACGTAGAACCGATGGCCGTTGGGGCGGAAGGGCTCTCGAGTGGCGACCACGTACCGGAAGGCGCGACGTGGGTAGGCCCCCCAAGGTGGACTGATGACCTGGTAAAGGTCGCGGGAGTCCGCTGGATGCGGGTTTCGCAGGACCAGCCACTTTGGGGGAGGCCTATGTCCAGCAGTGGACGTCTTTCGGCTGATAATGATGATGAAATGGTACACTTTAAAATTAAGAATAAACTGCTGATCCATATTTTATTAAAACATGAAACTTAAACAATCACACAAATAAATACATAAACCTATTTAACATTGACATCTTTCAAAGTGGCGGCAGTGACTGGTCCTTTACCAGCTACAACAAGTGGTGTTCCTTTGTAGCAGGCAACTTTATCCACATTAGTCTTAAGGTCTGGGGCGCAGGTTTCAAAGATCTTCTTTTTAGGGTTTAATTGGGCTTCAGGTTCCCTTGGATAGCCTTCACATGAGACTAAGTCACCAGGGACAGCTTCGCTGGGAGGGATTAGTACTTCTACTTTGTCTGGCGATGAGGCACACATTACCATTGCTTCTGAGGTGACACCTCGCATCTGAAAATAAAAATGAACACACTACAACAACAGTTTGACCAACCATTTCTTTGGAGTCATAGTGGTGGAGTAAATGGGTCAGTCAACTTTTAAGGTACTCATTTTCTAAGGCCATATTAAAATTGACCTATTGACTTAACATTCACAAAAGATTGTTCATATTAAAACAAAACATCCAAATTTACGAATCACACACATAACATATATGAAACTCTTTAAAATGCCTGAAAAAACCTGGTTATGCAGTGGAGAAGACACGTTTTTCATACAGAACCTGAGAACAACGAAGTCTCCTGCGTTACCCATTAATTTATTGTAAAAAAAACTTAAAAAATCCTTATCTTGACTAAAAGTTGGTCCTATATTCGGATTTTATAACAGCCAAGCCAACTGGCTTAATAAACAAATATGGAGTTTTTATAAAAAAATATGTTTCGTGAGACAAGTCTGAAAACAGGGAGTACCTTAAAAGTTGATTCACCCAAATAATAGATCATGAGATGCTCTGAATTATTGATATGGTTTATAGTACAGTTCCCGGCAAACAACTTGAACATGCGGGACGAAGTGGGGGGGCAGCTCGCACGTACTATTCGCCTTTGCGCAGGCAAGGTCATTTGCGCACAAAGTTTGCCGTCTACTGTAAGCAATTTCAAAATACTTCTTTAAAAAAAAAAAAGTTTTTCAACAGGTATTATTTTATTACAGTCAAATCTGTTCATATTAATATTAAAGGGACTGCAATATTGGATTGATACTTGCATCATCTAAACGCCTTTAGCCATAACAATGTTTTAGGTTTAAGATTGCACTGAGCCTTGTTAGCAGTTGTCATTGTATTTTTATAATAACTTTGGAAATGTAAAATTGCAAATGCCTTACCTTGACTGGTTTTAAATTGCATAACACCATCACAATCCTGTTCTCCATTTCATTAATAGGAACATGGTTCACAAGGCCCGATACAACAGTCCTAGGGTTCTCTTCACCACAGTCAATCTTTTCAACATACAATGAATCCGCATCAGGGTGTTTATTGATCTCAACAATTTTCCCAATACGAAAGTCTAGCTTGCCAACAGTCACTGGACCATCAGCTGAAGGTGGTGCACTTGGTTTTGCTTTTTTTGAGGTATCTTTTTCTTTTTTATCTTTTTTCTGTACTGGTTGCTCTGTTTCAGTTCTAATAGGTATTTTATCGGACTCAATAGTAGCAGTTGCAGTCACCCTGTTTGGGATGGGATATTGTTTTTTACCATTCAGTGTTTCAAGTTTTATAAGTTCAGCTTTAGCTTTTTCTACTTTTGCAGATAGGATACCATTTTCTTGAGCAAGTTCCCTAATCTTCTCTTCGACTTTGATCTTCCTTACCTCTTCAAGCTAGAACGATACGTATTTATTTGGTCATTAATTTTTCGAGTAAATAAATAAATATGTTTGCGATTCGCGAGGGCAAGTGAATTATGAATGTAACTCAAACGTCTCAAACTTAGATAGACTCTTCAAACCTACCTTTAGTTTAAGCTCGGCGACACGCTTTTCTGCCGTTTCGGCATTATTCAATATCTTAGATAAGATGTTCTGTGACATGTTTCGTCTCAAAAATAAGTTTATCATTAATAAGATCCTAAAAGGAGACCTTTATCAGTCCTCAGAAACTCCCATACAAAGAGCAAAATGTATGCCGCGAGAGCGGGTTTTGCCAACCTACTAGACAAATATATTGGTTGGCAACACCCATGCGTTGTCAAATTGACAATATATATCTTTCTTTTTTATATTTGACTTCATTTCCTTCAAAGACTTCAAATTCTAACGTCTGTCATCGTGTTTTCTCCATGTTTTAGTGAAAATTATATTTATAAATTCAGGATTTCTGAAAGTTTCATGGCGATCGGGGAGTTGAATTGAGCAAAGAACTCCCCTGCTCGCGCTAGCGCGTGTATACGTAATATTTTTGAGAAAGAGACTTGTGCTTGGTGACTCAGAAATCGTCGGTAAAACTAGACGCTGTGAAATGTGTGGCGTCCGAGAAAGCCTCAGGGGAGGTTTCTTTGCCTGTTTTCCCAAAGATGATCTCCGGTAAGTCAAAAACATAACCTAGCTACAGCGCTACAGGTACACATTTACCGGTAGATTTTTTCAGTTGACGTTTTTAGGGTTCCGTAGTCAACAAGGAACCCTTAAAGTTTCGCCATGTCCGTCTGTCCATCTGTCCGTCAGTCCGTCTGTGGCTGAGCTATGGTGTAATTTGTAATTTATTTACTTACTTCCTTAAAGACTAACATACATATTATCAATATAAACTAAAAATTAAATTATAACTATGAAAACACTGTCACACTTCCTTGTCAAATTATTGATGGTTGAATTCGCTGAATGAAAACATGATTCATGAACAATTTTTTAAGTCTCTCAATGTATTTCAGTTACGCCTGCTGTGAACTTGATTGTTCCCATGGAGTCTCAACTTGTGCCTTCAAGATCAGTGCTTAAAAATATGAATGGTAATAAGAATTTTTAAGTATCATTTGCGCTTGTGATTCTGTATGGTCTGTGTCACCCCGCTGGAAAATAGTTTTGGGTACTATGTCAGTGATGAGTGTGAAGTGGACGTGACTTTAACATGCCGTAGCAATGTGTGTAACCCAACATTGAACAACGCTCTTGCCCGCGCTGAAAAGCCGACGGGCCGAGCACAGGCGCACAGTGCTAAATGCGCTGGCTGGCACCTCGATCACTCATGAACTCATGATTTAGATCCGAGTATTCACACACACACACATCTCGTGCAATATTCGAATTCGGTAAAGAGGTAAGTTTGAATCCCAGACAAGGAGATAGAATACCTGTTTTCTCGGAAATCATCACCAAAGGAACATGTATTTGTGGTTTTATGTGCCTGTTTTCAGATGTCCACTGTTCGTCATCATGTTCTTCCGTCCGTCTGTCTACGACCGTCCGCATTGTTTTTAGTACGCATTGGCAACCCTTTATTGATTTGTGTTTTTTTTTACTTTGACGGTGGCAAACAGGCATACAATCTGCGTGATGATAAGCAGACACCGCAGCCTATGGACGCTTACTATTCCAGAAGAATCTTAAATGCATTGGCAACCCTTTCTTGATTTGTTTTTTTTTTTACTTCGACGGTGGCAAACAGGCTACGATCTGCGTGATGTTAAGCGGACACCGTAGCCTATGGACGCTTACTATTCCAGAAGAATCTTAAACGCATTGGCAACCCTTTATTGATTTGTTTTTTTTTTAAACTTCAACGGTGGCAAACAGGCATACTATCTGCGTGATGGTAAGCAGACACCGCAGCCTATGGATGCCTACGATTCCAGAAGAATCAGAAATTCATTGGCAACCCTTTATTGATTTGTGTTTATTAGGGTTCCGTACTCAAAGAGTAAAACGGGACCCTATTACTAAGACTCCGCTGCCCGTCCGTCCGTCCGTCCATCCGTCCGTCCATCCGTCTGTCTGTCACTAGGCTGTATCTCACTGATACCGTGATAGTTCCAGTTGAAATTTTCACAGATGATGTATTTCTGTTGCCGCTATAACAACCAATACTAAAAACAAAATAAAATAAATATTTTTATTGATAATGGTACGGAACCCTTCGTGCGTGAGTCCTACTCGCACTTGGCCAATTTTTTTATTTTAACTTCTACGCCCACAAACAGGCATACGATCTGCGTGATGTTAAGCAGACGCTGTAGCCTGTGGACGCTTACTATTCCAGAACAATCTTAAACGCATTGGCAACCCTTTATTGATTTATGTTTTTTTTTAACTTCGATGGTGTCAAACAGGCATACAATCTGCGTGATGGTAAGCAGACAGCGCAGCCTATGCGGACGCTTACTATTCCAGAAGAATCTTAAACGCATTGGCAACCCTTTATTGATTTGTGTTTTTTTAACTTCGACGGTGGCAAATAGGCATACAATCTGCGTGATGGTAAGCAGACACCGCAGCCTATGGATGCCTACGATTCCCGAAGAATTAGAAATTCATTGGCAACCCTTTATTGATCTGAGGATTCGTTGTGTTGATGCATAGACACAAACGCGGCTCCCTCACTCGGGACCTCTGGCGACCTTACTCACCCAGGAACACAACACCACAGAGCAAGGTTATTCTGGTTGCTTTGTTCTATAAGGTGGTAGGTACTTCCACAGTTGTGCTGGTCTAAATACTCTAAATGTGAGCGAAATGACATTCCGCTGTGTTAGATTTAGATAAGAGTAATGTGAAGGTAGACCTCTTTTAAATCCTTACGTTTGAATTAAGTGTATGGCCACTTTATCAGGACTTTATTCTACAATACATTACAAGAATCAGTAATATTAATATTTTGTTTAACGCTTATAAATACCATTATCAATATTGTTAGACACAGGACTATATTACTTATTATTATAACGTAACTCTATACTATAATATTACAAAGGTGTAATGTGTGTCGCTTTACTACTTTGTATGTAGCGGGTAATCTCCGGAACTACTCATCCGATTATAAAGATTCTTTCACCAATATATAGAGAAGACCTTTGGAATGGACGCGCTATCTTATATCCCGCGGCTTTGCTTGCGTTCTGTGTACCACGAGAATCTAAAATATAAGTTTATCTGAGAACATCTCTTGGGCTTTTGTTTTTTTTTTCAGATGGGTCTATGCGGTTTTGGCTGGTGGCAGCAAAAAACTGACAGAACATGTTGGTACCTACTCTTGAATGTAAGAAACGAACACTCGATCGCGATACAGGTGTGTACCTACATCTTTTAATTTTGCTTGTGTCTTGCACCTGTGTGTAGTTTTTCTAGCTAACCTAAGGGCAGCAGGGATTTTCACTAGATCAAATACAGATTTATCTACTAACTAGGCAATCACTGGGGTGATAGTATGGGTCCCGTAGGACATTATAGGCCAGTCATATTTGACCAGAAAAATCGCTAAAATCGCAAGCTAACGGCTAGTTCTGCTTTTTCAATATGTTGTTAGGACCACTACCAGTCGCGTATATCCAAGTTTGCAGCTTCAAAAACCTGTGCTAACTTTGCGGCACTCGAAAAACCACGAAATTTTCGCACTTTTTTTGGTATTGTCAATATAAGTCCTAAACTCTGCGGTCTTTAAATAAAGATTTACTTTCGGCTGATATGATGATGATGATGATGAGATTTTATTTCCGCTATCCTAAGGTTGTCAGGAAGAGATCACTCTGTAACGAGAAGACCGCCTGTAGTTTGCCTCTAATTATGTTGATTATGTTCTAACGAGTTGAATTTTTGGTTTTGTTCACAGATTGCGATATGAAAAGGAATGAAATCTAAAAGGAGATTTACCAGACAAGTGCTATAAGTCTGAACAATACGCAACGGTTAGGGGAATAAAATCTAATGCGCAAACGCAAAACACACGGCGGACCCATCCGGCTACTGAGCGGGCCGGGTCAGGAGTATGGCGCGCGGCGGCGGCGCGTGGCGGGCCTATTCGTCTAGCTCTCTATGAACAACATCGCTCAAGCGGCCGAGCGAGTAACAAGCGGGCGGGGCGGGCGGCGTCGTCGTTTCATTGGTCGTTATACCTGTGTTATGCTTCAAGCAGAAATGTATTTAACGAATCTATTTACACACTCAACTAATGAAACGTCGTCGCCTAAGAATTATTGTGTATAATATTTATCGCCGAAATGGTTATGCGTAAGACAATATTTCGGCGAAAAATACGACCTTATTACCTATAATATAATCAGGACAATAGTATTCTGATAATAATATTAATGTTGTTTGGACTAACAGTTCATTATTTCTCTCAGATACTTATTACTAGTTATTACTAGTTTTTTTTCATTTTGAACTGATAATGAATGGTAGGAGATAACAAAGGAGACAATAAGCATTGTCGTAAAGATAAGCTGTTTATGGCATTGAGGTAATATGTACTAACGTACTAGAGAAGACAATCCGAACATTATTTGTGCGCCAGCCGGCAAGGCGGGGGGTATGCGGGGGGAGGGTAGCTTGTCATAGAACTGACTGAGACGGTGCGGCCCATGGACCGCAACGCGTAGCGCAAACTTCTTGTTCGGTGTGTCTTCTCTAGTACGTTAGAACATTATACCTCAATGGTTTATGGTCATTCGGACATCTTAAAACCAACTCGCTATACTCTATTCTATTGCATATGTAGCAGTAGACTTGGCCAGACGTGTTATATGTATATGTCACCGTTAGATTGTGAACGCCGTCAGTTTATAATCTTACTCGCAATATTATAAACTGTCGATAAATTGTGAACTGTCAAAACAACTATCAATGTCGAATCGTCAAATTGTGAACTGAGATCCAATCAACTTGCTACGGAACGTACACAAATACTATGTTGGTTAGGTTAGTTAGGTATCTTCAGTTGCCCGAAGGGCAAACCGCCCAGAAATAGGAGCCCCACGCAGCGGAAACGCCTGTAAGTATCTTTTGATTGCGTTGGCTTAGAAGTTTGATTTTTGCACAGCTCCAAGGGACAGTAGACTTAAGTATTTGATATAAGTTTCAGCTTGATACCTCCACGCGTTCCTGACAAAAAGGGTCTTGACAGACGAACGGATGGACAACAAAGTGATAAACTAAAAAATATGGACATTAATTAATGCAAGGATTAAATAGGGTAACAGTGAAGTTGCAAAGAAAAATATTTATTGGAATATTATATTTTGTTTGCAGTCGGGGGACCTATACACTTTAGGTTTTGTATGTAATAGGTCCCTACAACTTAGCTGCAAACAAAATATAGGTAATATTCCAAAAAGAGATAGTGTCCAGGTACTAATATATAAGTTTACATAATTGAAACAATATCAGCGCGCAGCGGGGCTCCGTCGATACTACCGGATGACGAAATGAATGGAATAAAATTGCTGGATAAAAAAACTATCATGTTCTGACGTAGGTACGTGGAAGCTGATGCAAGTGGAATACTTTGTTCAACCAATCAGCACACGGTGTGCGGTCCGCGTCGTGCCAATTTGATTCAGTTCACAATTTGACGATTTCACATTGATATATTATAATTTACCGAAAAATTATGTTGTTAATTTTTCGACAGTTTATAATATCGCGAGTAAGATTATAAACTGACGGTGTTCATAATCTGACGGTAACATCTACAGGTAGGAGGGCTTAGGCCTCTCTTTCTAGTATTTGAAATCATGTTTGGCCTAATCCATAATATGTTATTGTTGCCGTAATCGAATTAGATGGCATCTACGACTCGCCATCAAGTCGACGACTTTTCGCTCTGAGGGTACGCTACGAAGAAACCTAGGTAGGGTCGCTTCGCCGGTTAGCGACCACTTAGCCGAGTTGCTCACTTTAGATTAGTAAATGTATACCTGATTTTTAAATTTACACGCATAATAGATGGTATTCGGATAGGCCCTGAGTATAGTAAAGTTTTGAAACTAATAATAAAATATAGCACTTTAATCCATAGATTAGGAAAACATATAGGAAATGTTTCAAAATGGCGAATTCGCTAGATACTCTAGATAGCGACCGCTTTAGTCGGTTTGCGACCACCCTGTTAGCTAGTTGGCGACCACCCTTGCAAAAGTTGCAAATAGTTAGTGTTTAAGTAAAATGATTCATCATCATCATATCAGTCGAAAGACGTCCACTGTTGGACATAGGCCTCCCCCAAAGAGTGCCACAATGACCGGTTCTGGCGCTGTTTTTTTACCTAGTCGTCAACCACTCTTTAAGAGTTTATCTTGTTTAATTATGGAGATGCTATGGCCACCTTCCATCTTTATCTTCAGACCAGTTTTATGGTACCATAGGATGGCATTGCCATCCGACTTACACTTACTAAATTAGAACTTGGAACTTGACTTGGAATATTTGACCCGCACATACTAATGCTAACGATCAAACGAACTAACAAGGCGAGTATTATTAAGCTTGTAAAAATAACCAGATCAAAATTCATCTGTCAGATACTTGGATATACCTCGTGCTGACCAGACGCTAGACATTTATTAAATTGTATTTAGCATATGTGACATTTTAGTAAATAAATCCTTGTTGTATCAGTGATAATGTAAGTGGTGGTGATTATGCCGGTTACGCGACCAGGTTCAGGCTGGCCTCACACAACGGAACTCAGTCACGGAAACATAATCTGAATCCTCAAGAGCAAATAAAACGGCACACTTTATGCAGAATCTCTACAAAAACCTCCTTTTTTTTCAAAGTTTAAAGTGTTTATTGCCAGGACATAGTTATAAAACAGATCTGACTGTAATAAGGTATAAAAAGTAGTTTACTTATGTTAGTACTTATGTTGGACCAGCATTGGGCATGCAATATTCATGTCATGCTCCCCGGCAACCCCACTTTCGATTTCGGGATTTCTGAGTATGTGAAAAAATTTTACCAAAATTGTACCGAATTAGTACTTACTTGAAAAAAATTGTACTTCAATAGTTTCGAGAGTACAATTATTTTAAATTAGGGTTGCTGGGGAGCATCTCTCCTGCAACCCCAATCTTAAAAAGAAGTAATTTCGCGTAGAATCTAAGTTTTTTGTGTAAAATAAGGCCCAAAAAAAATTGTACTCTCGTTTTTCCCGTTGAACGAGATAGCTAGGCTAGTTAAATTACCAAACTTGCGCCAGAAAGTGAACACCTGCGTGACACAGCAATACGGAAAACACATGTACTCCATATTTTGCTAATATTTTTCATCAGGCGCAAAAAATTTAAAAATAATAAGTAAAACTACGAGTACCTGGCCATAAACTGACTCATTCAACGGTAAAAACCAATGAGTACAATATTTCCAGCCTAATGCATGCTACTGGTGGCAGTCATATGCTACTTGTAAAGTTTTTGTTGGTTAGGCTGAGTTCCTCCGGCCCGGCAAACTAAGATGAACTTTTCGGCATCGACGGCGCTTTCAGAACGCTGGCTGCTGGCTGGCTGGTCGAATGAGGCATTTGCCCAAATGTTACAGCAGTCTATTGCTGTGCAATGCAATGATTTTTTGCGCCTTATGAAAAATATTAGCAAAATATGGAATACATGTGTTTTCCGTATTGCCGTGTAACGCAGGCGTTCGCTTTCTGGCGCAGGTGATTTAACTAGCCTAGCTATCTCCTTCAACGGTAAACACGAGAGTACAACTTTTTTTGGGCCTTATTTTACACAAAAAACTTAGATTCTACGTGAAATTCCTTCTTTTTAAGATTGGGTTTCCTGGAGAGATGCTCCAAGTAAGTACTAATTCGGTACAATTTTGGTACAATTTTTTAACATGCACAGAAATCCCGAAATCGAAAGTGGGGTTGCCGGGGAGCATGACATGAATATTTTAAATAATTTAATAACTAAAATACAATCTTTCTCTTGAGTGGACCAGATTCTGTTTTCTGTGCATGATCTCAGACTGTGTGAGCCCAGCCTCGACGAACACCTGACAAGGTTATTTTTAAAATTGAAGATATTGCGTATCTTTATTAAATATCTCTTTCTACTATGAAAACGATATAATACCCTTGCAGTTCAGGTCGTCTAAATCGAAGTGGTCGCAAAGTTCAGGTCGTCTCAATCGAAGTGGTCGCAAATCAGCGTACTAAATTAGGTTTCAGTGTATTCTGAGGGGCTACCGCGAAACGAACACAAGCTTTGTTTGTGTATCTCCCTCTCAGTCGCACTTGTAAGTTCGAGCGACAGAAAGATGTTCGTTTTTCTTTCGCGGTAGGCCCTCTGGCAGTTTAAAATTATGCTTTACCTATTTGGCAATCTTAATGTATAATCTGAAGGAATAAATAAGGGTTGCACCTTAACTCTATATTGTTTCATTTATAAGGGACAAATACGACGACGCAAATCCAAAAATAGAAATGCTTTTAGCAATAATTATTGGTTCTTGAAATCACTATTATCGGTTCTTGAAATCACTATAATCGGTTCTTGACATCACTATTATCGGTTCTTGAAATTACTATTACCGGTTTTTGCAGCACTAAATTTGGTAAATTAAGCGTATTATACACCTATCCATCTGTCACAACCAGCTGCCTAAAAGTGAATGAATTGAATGTTTTTTGTCTCTTTCCATCTTGTAGGTGTATAATGGCCCTTATGAGTAGATATAGCAACATTCGATATTTCTTATGTTGGTAAGATGTATACCCGATCGAGCTTTCAGTGAGGTGAAGTACTATGAAGTTCCGTCTCTTAAACGTAGTGGTTATATTCTCTTTGACCTTTATTTATATAACCTAAAAATGTCACGTAGTATAACCAATTACAGCGTTTGACATTAATAGCGAGTGCAGTAACGGGTTTTTCAGTGTCTCAAATAGCACATATTCTGCCGAACACGTTTGCGAAATTGCAAACTATCTACTAAACAGTGTTTCCAGCGCACTATTGTAAAATAAATTAAATTAAATTAGTTTGACACCACATTGACACTGGCTGGGCAAATGTAATCAAATCACCACATCACCTTCGAAATAAAAAAAGAGTGATAAAGATAAAGGCTAATGTATATTTTTTCGCCTGCAGTGGACATATATCCTTTGGATTTGTAAAAAAAAATAAAAAATAAAAAATAAATATATTAAACTGTTTATTGCATTAATTTAATTGTTACAAGTATGTCTACTAATTGCTTAGCGCAATCTCAATTTTTTGAGATTATTTGCTAAGCTGAGCTATTATCTATCACATTTCTAAGTTTAATCTATATAATATAAGTGTTCGCATAACATTATTTATTTATTTATTTTCTATTATTTTACTTATCACACATGATGTTAAGCCCCTGCTAGACGGTCGCCAACACACCACTCCGACTGAGCGACCTTGGTCGGCACCGACCGCTGTAGACAACTGTCTACATTTTGCTCCAAACAACAAACTGTCTACACGGTCGGTGAGGACCAAGGTTGCCCGGTCGGAGGGGCGTGTTGGCAACCGTTTAGCAGGGGCTTTAGGCACGGAACTCGGCTTACATATTACGTCGCTGCACGGGTAATCAAAAGACGGCCGCGACATACTCTCGAGCTCTTTCGTAGTATCCGTCTCTTTCTAAGTTGTCTAATAAGAGAGAGACAGATAGCGCGAGAAAGCTCGAGAGTATGTCGCGGCCGTCTTGTGATAGCCGTGCAGAATTCATCCCCTGTTTATGGCGGCATTTATACAATTTACCTTATTAATTTTTAGTGTTATGTAATTATGGACAAATAACAACAATTTGGTGGCTAATACATTTAATTATTATTAACATAACCATTTTCCAAAATTACACTTTATTGGTGTATGTTTCATATTCATGGTTATTTTAATATTTCTTTTCCTGGCAATAATTTAAGGAAATATCTATATATCTATCATGGCCGTTGTAGAACGGCGTCATAAATAGTATCTGTTTATTTGTGCAAAAAAGCGATTTCTGCGCATTTAAATGTTGTTATATGGCTAACTTTGATATCATGTGGATAGTGATGTATTATAAAGCTACGAATGTGCAATAATGTACTAAGAATCACAACGCGTAACGATGTCGAACAATACGGTTGGCTCATCGGGGCCAGCTCCCGGCAAAATACGTGGACCTGGGAGACCACCAAAACGCACCTGCACTTGGTGCGCTGAAAGCAAGACGCCTCTCAATTATGTTTGGCCGACAGAAAACAGCAAAAAAGAATTTTGTTCGGAAACATGTCTGTCCGAATTCAGGCAAGCGTATAGCAAAGGCGCCTGTCTTCACTGCGATACTGTCATCCGAGGAAATGCTCCGTCGAACAAGAACTTCTGTTCTACGTATTGTTTAAATAAATATCAAAAGAAAACTGAAAAACGGACGACTTCTCCTCAGTCCGGCAACGGAGCCAACGGGTCTGAAAATCATTCTAATAACAACACAACTGGCACTTACTATGATATTTATCAGACGTTCGATTGGACCGAGTATATGAAAGAGACTAATAGTACGGCAGCGCCGCAAGAATGTTTCAAGCAGGCCCCAGTGCCGCCCGTGAACGATTTTAAAATCAATATGAAACTGGAGGCTCTGGATCCGCGTAATTTGACGTCGACGTGCATTGCGAGCGTTGTGGGAGTGCTGGGGCCGCGGCTGCGGCTCAGGCTCGATGGCAGTGATAACAAGAACGACTTCTGGCGGCTAGTAGACGCGGGCGACATCCACCCTATAGGCCATTGCGAGAAAAACGAAGGCATGCTCCAGCCACCTCTAGGTTTTCGCATGAACGCGAGCAGCTGGCCAATGTTTCTGCTCAAAACATTGAATGGGGCAGAGATGTCTCCAGCAAAGGTGTTCCAACCAGAACCTCCAACCCCTAAGTCAAATGTGTTTGTTGTGGGGCAGAAATTAGAAGCGGTAGATAAAAAGAATCCACAGCTTATTTGCTGCGCTACAATTGGGGCAGTGAGAAATGACCAGATTCATGTAAACTTTGATGGGTGGAGGGGTGCATTTGATTACTGGTGTAGATATGATTCAAGAGATATCTTTCCTGTTGGTTGGTGTGCTAGGGCTGGCCACCCTCTGCAGCCGCCAGGGCAGAAAAGTGCTACAACACCATCCAGGTACTTGCAATTTGTTATAACAGTTTTAAGGGGACGTAGGTTCGAGGTCTTCTCTCCCTCTCACTGAGCATAAGCGTGAGCGAGATGGAAGTAGTGTTTGGAAGCGCACAAAAGTTTTAAATTAAAAAACATAATATCCGATGTTTTTTAATTTAAAACTTTTGTGCGTTTCAATAAATATAAAAGTAATAAGTAGCTGATTTCCCTCAAACATGACATTGCCGATTTTTAGAACCAATTTTAATATGTTTAGCTGTTTTGCATAATTTGTTACGATTTTTTAAAGTGTATTTTAGACCTATGTTCGTGATTTTTTTCTATCGAGCAAAAGTCAAAAACTCAGGATTCGAATAGCTGATTTCCCTCGAGAAAGGCCTCAAGATTGCTAATTAAATTTAGGGCAGCCGTATTATAATCCAAACAAGAGCTACGATTTTTTTTTAATCAGTTTTTAGAGCTCACTTTGCCTTAAATCTAAATCTGGAAAAATTGATGATGGATTGATGAACCTTTATTTCTTGATTATCATCATGAGAAGCTTATGTCCACTAGTAAGCAAAGGCCACTGGGAGGGCATAGGTTATAGTCCCCATGCTGAGCCAGTGCAGATTGAGACACCATATACAGCCTTGGTTGGCCTGGTAAAGGTCGCGGGAGTCCGCTGGATGCGGATGGCGCAGGACCGGCCATTGTGGCACTCTTTGGGGGAGGCCTATGTCCAGCAGTGGACGTCTTTCGGCTGATATGATGATGATACAGCTTTGATATCTCAAATTTTTTAAATTGCTAGATTTGCAAGAAAACATTATTATAATATATATTTTGGGGTCTGTTTGACGAAGAAAAACTGTATTAACCATCCTAACTTTACTTCTTCAGGTTTAAATTCCGCTCAAGTGGAATACCAAACCCAGCTTTACCAGAAGGTGGATCCACGGGATCTGGTAACTCAACTACTATCACAACAACTCCTGTGGCAACTGTCACATTGAACATCCGCAGTGGCTGCTCAGGTGGAAGCAGTTCCCTGCCCAGCGTGATCTCAGGCTCGGGCCCGTCCGGGGCCGCAGAAGCCCTAGCTAAAGACTTACTTAGTGTCCATCCTGACCCTCAGAGGTTGACTCGGGCTATACTTACAGCATCTAGTAGCTATTCAAATATAACAAATGTGCAGGTATCTAATATTGTAGTTATTTTATTTTTGATATACATAATTTTCATTTTCATGTCTGATGGTGATGTATTCTAATTTAATGTGAAACTTGTTTATTAATAAATTGTGTTATAAATATTCCAGGTTTCAACAGGAAGTAAGAATTACACAGTGAAAGTGCCATCACAAATAACAGCGGAGGAGTTGAAGAATTGGCTCAAGGCTGTGTGTGAGGGTCTTAACTGCTGCATAGGGATGATAGAGATAGACTCAGGAGAGGCTGCAGGCCGGCCCTGCCTGCTGTGTGGAGAGTCTACTTCGGACAGTGTGTCAACTGCTGTGAAGAGACCTAAAAGTGTGAGTTGAATGGTTTCTGTCACGTCATATCTCTTGGTCACCATTTGAAACTAATATTTACTAATCTAGCAAGCTTGCTTGAGATGATCTGGAAATTATCATCACATTCCTGTACTACATTAAATTTAAATTTACAATACATTTTCATATGCTTTATATAATCTTAAAAAAGTAGTTAACACATCAACAGTATTTATGGCATATCACGCATATGTCACGTCAACATTGCAATATGGAATTATGTTTTGGAGAAAAGTAGTTAACACATCAACAGTATTTATGGCATATCACGCATATGTCACGTCAACATTGCAATATGGAATTATGTTTTGGGGGAACTCAACGGAAAGAGAATTGGTATTTAGAGGACAGAAAAATGTATAAGAGCTGTTTGTGGTATTCAACAAACAGACTCATGTAAACCGCTGTTTATAAAGTTTCACATACTGACAGTTCCGTGCCTATACATTTATGAAGTAGCTTTATATTTAAAAACAAATCGTAATCAATTCCTTAGTTTTAATAGTGCACGTCAACGAGGTAAAATAGACACCAGACCAATGAAAACCGCCTTACCTAAAAGTGTGTTTGGCATGGCACCCAAAATTTTTAATAATTATTAATTTACCCAAAGCCATACTACAGATAGAGGATGTAATTAAATTCAAAAAAGAGCTACACAGTTATTTGACAAAAAAAGCGTATTATTCTATAAATGATTATTTAGTTGACATGCATGATACTACTTTGCTCTATTATTAATAATGTTTATCCTTTTACCAATTAATCACGACATAGTTATTGATATAAGCAAGTTGAAATTACGATTTATTACAATTAATATTATTTCGTTTATAGGTATTTGACATTAAATTATAATGAAAATCTTGATCATACTGAAGTTATAATTTTAATTTTAATTTAATTTTGTATGCCTTGTGGCAAAACACAGTGAGACATGTTTTTTTTGATACCCTACCATACCTTGTATACCTGTGTTTGACAAATAAATTATTTGAAATTGAAATTGAAAAAATACATTCAATCTGAGTGTTATCTAGTTGCATCTTGAAAGGTTAGGGTAAGGGCCGATTCAGACCGGAATGGCAGCGGCCGGCAGCAGCAGGCTCGCATCACCGCGGGCGGCCGCGCGTCGCCTCCCATCGCCGCCTTTTATCTACGTACTTAAAGACCAGTATCGCTCGAAAAGGTCGCGCGGCTGGCCGTGGCGCCGCGCGGCGCTGCGAGCGGCCGCGGGTAGAACCGCCGACAAGAAGCGTGGCGCCGCGCGTGGCCGCGCGACCTATTCAAGCGATATTGGTCTTAGTGAGCGAGGGCTTAAGGCCGTCGATATTATCAAAACAACAGAAAATTGGCCTTGACGTGTCCCACAAATAGGGCATGTCCCGATATAGGTCCAGAATGGTTATGCTATGAGCGTTTGTTATTCGTTATTTGACATTTTTGTCGTCCCAGACATCTGTTCACTGTCGATGACGCGAGCTGACTGATTTGGCTAAATATTATTACACTAAACAGCGTCCTAACTAGGATGCTAAGTGATTCAGTTCGTCCGGAACCATCCTCACGTTCTAATTAGGATACTTTTTAGGATTCTTACTTGCTAAATGCGATTACACCTTCCTGAAAAACTTCACAGCCTAACTTTCCTAGAGAACCAATTCTTAAAATTGTTGGGGATAGTGGGACGATCACAAGTCCATCTGACATGTCGAACGCCTTTAACGATTATTTCATTGATGAAGTCAAGGGTGGTGGTGTGATTCACACCGAACCACAATGTAGTATTATGGTTAACTGCCCGGGGTCTTTGTACATGAAGCCCACGATTCCTGCTGATATACTTGCTATAATAAAAACTCTAAAAAACAAAAACAGTATCGGTCACGATGGTATCTGTACCAAAGCCATTAAACAGGTATCTGATTGTATAGCATCACCACTTAGCCACATAATGAACCTTTCCATTCCCAATGGAACCTATCCTGATTAGTTAAAACCTGTGATTGTTAAACCTCTCTTTAAAAAAGGTGACAAAAATGACATTAAGAACTACAGACCGATTGCTCTAGTTGCAGTATTTTCAAAAATATTTGAAAGAGTGATCTACGAAGCATTATATGACTATCTTGAAAAATATAACCTGTTAGCCCCTGAACAAAAGGGATTCCGCAAAAAAAAGACCACTAACATGGCTATATATGATCTAGTTTACCCTTTGATTTCATCAATGGATAATAGACAACATATTTGTGCTATCTTCATGGATTTAACTAAGGCGTTTGACTATGTGGATCACAAGTTACTCATTAAGAAATTGAACGCGTATGGCATTCGTGGGAATATTTCGAGTCTTTTAGAGTCTTATTTGAGCAACAGGCAGCAGTGTACAGAGCTAACGCAAATCTGTTTGAATTCGAAGGAAGAAAAGTCATACAAGTCAGATGCACGTAAAATAATCTATGGTGTGCCCCAAGGTAGCGTTTTGGGCCCATTGTTGTTTCTCATCTATATTAATGACCTTCCTAAGCATGTCAATTATCCTATGGTCTTGTTTGCAGACGATAGCACTGTTATAATTAAATGTAACGATGCTAATAATTACGAAACGGAAATTAATGACACTATGAATAATATATTGAAATGGCTTACTGTTAATCATCTTGTAATAAATGTTAATAAGACTAAACTCATTCACTTTCGACAAAGGGCCTGCCTATTGCCAATACAATGTAATAACCAAGGACATGTTAGTGAATCTGTTAATGACACTAAATTCTTAGGAGTAATTATAGATAGTAAGTTGTCATGGAAACCACAGTCAGAGAAAATTTGTAAAACTCTCAATAAATATGCATATGCGCTTTATAAGTTGTCCAAACTAGTGAACATTGAGGCGGTAATTTCAGCCTATCATGGTTATGTTGGGTCAACTCTCCCCTATGGCCTTATTTACTGGGCAAATTGTACCAACAGAGAAACAATCTTTAGGGCACAAAAAAGATGCATCCGGGTTATGTGTGGCCTGAAACAAACAGACAGCTGTGTGCCATATTTTAAAGAACTGAATATCTTAACTCTTCCCTGTCTTTTTATCTTTGAAACAGCTATAGTTGTTAAAACAAACCCTTCTAATTTCAAACAAGTGTCTGAGGTATCCAATAGAGACACCTATCGGGCTCACAATCTTTGCATAGTGTTCTCACGTACTGCACTGATGCAAAAAAGCGTGTTCTGCTTGGCAAGTAAAATATATAATAAAATACCCTTGCCTCTAAGACTGGCACCACTCAAGATATTTAAAAATAATTTATGTAAATTACTCATCGAAAAATGTTATTATTCCTTGACAGACTTCTTTGCGGACACATTTAATTGAATTCTTTTATTTCATTTATTTTTGCGTAATTTGACATATGCATGATTAATATGATTATTTAATAACTTTGTTGAATGTATTTTAATTTTTTTGTGTCATATGTTATGACTATTTGTATGCCTTATGGCAAAGACATAGTGAGACCTGTAAAATGTTCATAACACCTCTGTATTTACCTATGTTTTACGAATAAACGATTTGATTGATTGATTGAATCAGCTTCCTAGCCGTCTGAATTCAGGACAATGTAATACCCGCTTTACCGGGACAGAATAAGAAGGTATATCGTGTGTGCAGGCTGTCTCGACGGCGCCGGAGGGCGGTGGCGGCAGCAGCAAGGTGGCGCGCGGGTCGGCGGAGCGCGACGTGGGCGTGGCGTCGTCCACCACGGGCGCGCCGCCGCCGCCCGGCGCGGACGCGGCGCCGCCCGACTGGTCGGTGGAGGACGTCATCGGGTTCATCGCCGCCGCCGACCCCGCGCTCGCCGCGCACGCTGATCTCTTCAGGAAACATGTAAGTATATCGTGTGTGCAGGCTGTCTCGACGGCGCCGGAGGGCGGTGGCGGCAGCAGCAAGGTGGCGCGCGGGTCGGCGGAGCGCGACGTGGGCGTGGCGTCGTCCACCACGGGCGCGCCGCCGCCGCCCGGCGCGGGCGCGGCGCCGCCCGACTGGTCGGTGGAGGACGTCATCGGGTTCATCGCCGCCGCCGACCCCGCGCTCGCCGCGCACGCTGATCTCTTCAGGAAACATGTAAGTATATCGTGTGTGCAGGCTGTCTCGACGGCGCCGGAGGGCGGTGGCGGCAGCAGCAAGGTGGCGCGCGGGTCGGCGGAGCGCGACGTGGGCGTGGCGTCGTCCACCACGGGCGCGCCGCCGCCGCCCGGCGCGGGCGCGGCGCCGCCCGACTGGTCGGTGGAGGACGTCATCGGATTCATCGCCGCCGCCGACCCCGCGCTCGCCGCGCACGCTGATCTCTTCAGGAAACATGTAAGTATATCGTGTGTGCAGGCTGTCTCGACGGCGCCGGAGGGCGGTGGCGGCAGCAGCAAGGTGGCGCGCGGGTCGGCGGAGCGCGACGTGGGCGTGGCGTCGTCCACCACGGGCGCGCCGCCGCCGCCCGGCGCGGGCGCGGCGCCGCCCGACTGGTCGGTGGAGGACGTCATCGGATTCATCGCCGCCGCCGACCCCGCGCTCGCCGCGCACGCTGATCTCTTCAGGAAACATGTAAGTATATCGTGTGTGCAGGCTGTCTCGACGGCGCCGGACGGCGGTGGCGCGGGTCGGCGGAGCGCGACGTGGGCGTGGCGTCGTCCACCACGGGCGCGCCGCCGCCGCCCGGCGCGGGCGCGGCGCCGCCCGACTGGTCGGTGGAGGACGTCATCGGGTTCATCGCCGCCGCCGACCCCGCGCTCGCCGCGCACGCTGATCTCTTCAGGAAACATGTAAGTATATCGTGTGTGCAGGCTGTCTCGACGGCGCCGGACGGCGGTGGCGCGGGTCGGCGGAGCGCGACGTGGGCGTGGCGTCGTCCACCACGGGCGCGCCGCCGCCGCCCGGCGCGGGCGCGGCGCCGCCCGACTGGTCGGTGGAGGACGTCATCGGGTTCATCGCCGCCGCCGACCCCGCGCTCGCCGCGCACGCTGATCTCTTCAGGAAACATGTAAGTATATCGTGTGTGCAGGCTGTCTCGACGGGTCGATATCTGAGGGTCCGAGGGGCCTCTTAATATGAATCAGAACATGGATTGTAAAAAACTTGTCGCCATCTTGAAATTCTTTATATACGGCGTTCAAAATCGATATCTGAGGCTCCGAGGAGTCTCTTAACACATTCATACTAAGAGGCCCCGCGGTCCCTCAGATATCGATTTTTAACAAAATCGGACTGTATTTAGAGAATTTAAGGATGGCGGCAACTTTTTTACAATCCAACTTTGGATTCATATTAAGGACTGATTCGAAATGAACTTGCCAAATTCAAAATCTTTTATTTCGGTTTATTTTTCCAAACTTTTTTTTGTAACTGGCTCCTTTGATATTGACAGTTCATTAAAAATATTATGTCAAAAAACATTTTCGCAATTAGTTCTCAGAGAAAAGCAAATATGGAACTAACGCAACGCCGCAAGGAAATTGTTAATAAATGGCTATCCAATACTACGCGTCCCAATCATTTCATCGCAAAGGAATTAAAAATCCCACGCAGAACAGTTGATGAAGTTACCAAACGCTACAAAAGGACCTTATCAATAACTCGGAAGTAGGGTTTGCAAGATCCGCCAATATTTCGGATCCGGATATTTCGGATATTTAAATTCAACAGATCCGGATATCCGGATCTTTCGGATAATACGGATCCACAAGGTTTTTTTGGTATAAAGTAGGAATTGTACGGTCAAACTAGGAAAAAACGGCTATACCACCGTATACCTGAAAGATTTTAAATAGGTACGCATTTCCGAGGTCATAAAGGGTTTAAAACATTTTTTTGAACTTTTTACTTACAACTTGAGAGTTTCGTCACTGAAAGCTGTCACTTGAATAACTACAACAGGGGTAATCAACGTAACGTTCCGAACGCGCGCTAGGACAATCCAACTGTCATTTTTCCATATTTAGATCTACCCTACGTGCACACAATGCGTTACGTGATCAATCAGCAGGCCGAGTTAACTCCGTACCTGGTGCTCGTATTGTACATATATTTCAATGAGTTAATTCAATAGGGTTGTAGTTGTAACTAGGTATCAAGCCTTAGGAGGAGAAATTGACAATGTGAGCGGGACGAGGGAAAAGGTGTTTGTCTAGCAGGGGACATTCATTTAGGCAAGACTGTATAATATGGCAAAAGCGGTGAACGGGCCATGAATATAGCGTACCATGCTTATTATATTATCTGATCATATTAATTCAAGAACTTCATACTAAAAATTTCAACAATTATTACAATAATAAATTTTGCTGCATGTACTTTTTACTTCCTGTGTCAAATATACTTCTTAAATATTTCTTTAGGTTTATTTAAACTAATCCCCTTAGGGGGCGTCCACAAATTACGTATCGCAAAATTCTTAAATTTTAACCCCCCCCTCCACTCATGTAACAGGACCGTCACGCTTAGCTGGGACCCCCCCCCCCCCCCCTTCAATTCCGTTACGTAACAAGTCTTCAGGATAATATTCAGAAAAGAAAGATAAGTGGTATTTTAGATACTTTTTAATCATAAATCTGCATTTTTTTTATGAAACATTAGTGTGGTTTCAAGGAATCAAGAAATTTAATCATCTATGAACGGGTTTCGGTTCCATTTCTTAATACATTATATTAAGGGTAAATCGGAATCAGAATCGCTCTCACAATTGGTATCGGCTTCGGCGGCAATCACATCTTCTGTGGCTATCTCTCTTCTTCTGCCACCCACTCCACCGCGGCAGGTGCCACCTGGCACAATAGCTCTCCCTGACGCCGCGTGATAACTCGCCTAACGGAGACTTTATTTGCAGAAGTTGATTTTGAGTGAATGAAATGATGAGAAACCGCAAACTAGGGATGTGAAAAACTAAACTTTTTTTAAGTATACCATTATAAAAAATCGTGCGTGACGTAACGCAAACCTTGACACCCCCCTCCCACAACGTAACAGGACCGTAACGCTTGGCCGGACCCCCCCCCCCCCCCTCCCTCCAATTTGCGTTACATAATTTGTGGACGCCCCCTTATTCATAAAACTTAAAATGCCTCTGCTAAATAAAATGTGCATTGTCCCTTTCTTACGAACACAAATGTCAAAGTGACAGATGAGGACAAACGAATTTCTACGCCATTTTAGTTAAAATGGGCTTGTAGAACATTTATGAATACGGGCGTAAGTCTTTAGTAGGTAGTTATAATAGTACCTATAGGTAATATTGGATTTTTATAATTACTTTGTGTATCTGCCTACGGTGAATTAGTGCTTTTAAACCAACGCCAACTTTCGCCATCAAATTGCGGCAATTCTATTAGTTTTTAGTATGTAGGTTTAATTCGTTTTTGTGACTGATAAATTAAAAACAAAAATTATCTGGTCTGGGATGGTAAAGTGGCGAATAAAGACAGAAATTGAGTTATCTACCATTCGGTTTTCAGCGTGGACTCGGTTAAAACATCATTTTGTAGCCATATTTTCGATTTTCATTGTTGTATTTTAAGGATCCGTAATATCCGAAAAATCCGGATCCAAGAGCCTGTCAGATCCGGATCCGAAATTTGGCGGATATTCGGATATTTCGGATATCCGGATATCCGGATTGAAAACCCTACTCGGAAGGCAAGAATTAAAGAATACAGAGGTCCACGTGACCCTAACCTCGAGAGGAAAATCGTACGTACAATTCGCAAGAATCGTAGTACAACTCGTCGGAAATATCTGCGAACCTCGCTTCGCCAAATCCCAAGCTGTCAGATTTTTCTGGTGGTCACCTTGCCGGCCTCTATAAGACCCCATCAAAATCTCACCCCCACCATGTCTCCTTCCCGGAGATCAATTCTATGAGGAGAAATCAGTCGTATTGCAGCTTTATAGTATGCTCAAGCCAGGTTCGCACATATTTCCGACGAGTTGTATGACTGAACGAGACATCGCAAAAATAATTGTACTAGCCAATCTATGGTTAGACGTGCAAAACAACGTGCAGGTATGAAGACCAGGAAGAAGTCTAAGGTACCAAAAACTTCGGTGAAACAACGAGCAACAATAAAAAAAAGGTCACGTAAACTATATGACTTCTTGGGTACACAAAATTTTCACTTAGTACTCGATGACGAAACCTATATTAAAGCCGATTTTTAACACTACCGGGTGAACAGTATTACACGGCTGCTGAAGGAGAGGTTCTTCCAGATTCAGAAACCACGATCGAAATTGAAAAGTTTGGCTCCAAATCCTCGTGTGGCAGGCCATTTGTCAATGCGGTGATCGCAGCCGAGCCTTTGTCACGACAGGTACAATCAACAAGGAAATATATATATCAACGAGTGCCTGAAGAAACGGCTGGTAGTAATTATAAATAAATTAATTTCTCTCCAAACATATTTTTGACAACCCTGACTCTTGAGCGGTTACGCTAAGCGGGTGCGTAAATTCGTAAGATGAATGAAGCTTGCCTACTGGTCGTAGTTCTTTATACTGTGGTGCCGCTTTCTTCGATTCAAACCGAAACATGGTAGGAAGTGGCGCAGGATCGGGATAAGGGGCGTGCTCTCCGGAGGCCCTGTTCGGATCACTGAGCCATAATAGTTCTTCGATTCGACTAAATGATCTTGACGCCAGTATTTTTGAAACAAGCAAAGCAAAAACTAGAAATTTTAATATAAAGATATTTGAACTGTTTATTTCTCTCTAAAAAACATCACACTATAAGGTCTATTATAAGCAGAGATCGGACAAATTTGCGACATTGCTCGCAATAATGTGGACATGATACCAAAATTAATCAAAATGTTAATCAATTAATTATTTCTTGAAATAAAATTTTAATTTCCGGAGATAATAATAGTTTATACGTGCTTATAACTATTAGGAAAATGTTATTTGAAGTGGTTATCATTTTCGAAATATTTTTATATATAGAGAAAAAGAAGTATTTATCCTTATCGCGCGATGTATACGACCATCTGCTTCTTCTTTCTTTTTCTTTTTTGGGGACAATCTTACACAAATCGACCTAGTCCCAAACTAAGCAATGTTGTACTATGGGTACTAGACGACGATAAACATACTTATATAGATAAATAAATACTTAAATACATAGAAAACATCCATGACTCAGGAATAAATACTTGTGCTCATCACACAAATAAATGCCCTTACTGGGATTCGAACCCGGGACCTCTCGTAGACAGGGTCACTACCAACTAGGCTACAGAGGTCATCATTTGTACTTTGTCGAATTAGATTAAAGATTTAATTTTGATATTTTTATTGTTCCAGGAAATCGATGGCAAGGCATTGCTGCTTCTCAATTCGGACATGATGATGAAGTATATGGGCCTGAAGCTTGGCCCTGCCCTAAAAATCTGTAATCTAGTATCGAAAATAAAAAATCGTCGGCATTATAGCACCTAATCTTACAATAAGCCACTCTAAGAGTGTGAAACTATGAGTTTCCTAAGTTTTATTAGTATTAAGTACTTACATGCATTTCAACTTTAAATGCTTCGCCTAAAGTTTCAGTTTTACCTGAATCTCAGCATTTTAAATTATCTTGTCTAGCTGTAAAGGACGTTGCTTTTACGAGATTATAGCGACAGAAATATTATTGCATGTAAATTAATATTTATTGATTACCGACATCTTGCATCTGTCAGAATTGTGAAACATCTGATTGACATATACTCCTACATATATCCAGCCTAATCAAGTTGTGTGTAAATCTAAATTCGACAAACTTTTACTTGAACTACCTTTTAGTTCTCATAGCTGTAACATAATTGTGTTACTTAAATTGAGTATTGCACCGAGTCTCTGACTAATCTGTCCTGTCTTTTTGTAATCGGGTAATGACTTATTTTAGAGCCCGTTCACGTGCTCACTAGCGCTAATTGAGATTATTTAAATTTAGCGATAGATATTTTAAAAAGTAGGCCACTACACATTGCATTTTGTATCTAAGTATCTTTTGAATACCGTAAGCACGGGTTACATTGTCCAATTTTTTTTGTATTTTTTTGTTAAAAGTCATGTAGTTTTACATATTTAGTAAATATAAATGTTCGAGTAGGTTTGATAGGATTTCAAGGATGTAAGATGTCGTCCGAGAATGATAAAAGGTGAAAATTAATTATTTAACATTTTTTTTTTATTTTTTTTTTTGGGCCAATGTTGTTCTTAAAAAAAGGCTTCTTTGCTCCTAAGCCTTTTCTCGGATTTAAAGTACGATTTAAAGAGAACGGGCTAATGAAACTATTCGGTAGTGTTGAAAAATCAAATCTGAATATTTATTAAACAAAAATAAACAAAGAATTCAAACAAAATTTTTAACATCTTAACTAGATTTAACTTAACAGTCTTTTTATGAGAATCATTGCAGTCATTATTTGGTTTAGGACTTTCTTGTCTATATCTAAGTCTCTTTAAACATAAAAAATCAACAAAAACATAAAAAAATATTTTTCTTAATACAAAACATATTTGTGGTTTTCTTAAAACCTAACAAGATAATTAACAGCCTTTATTGAGAATCATCGTTAACATAGGTACAGTATTATACCTTTTTTAATCTTAATCTACTTATATTTAATCATCTCTGGGACGGAAAAGCAGCCTTTTCTTATAAATTTAGGCAGTTTGATTTTTTGTACTATATTTTGGGGTGTATATAATTGTTCATCTTTTATAACAGGCCACCGCCAAAAGTCTTTTCCTTTCTTCATACATCTAACGCACACCGCCTCCTCACTTATAGTCTCACTTTTCTTCGGTATTTATTTGGCATTGCTATGACGATATAACTTCAATAGGTACCTATAACAAAATGAATTATTATTAGTTTTATGAAAAGGGTTACTTTGGCCCGCGGGCCAAAGTTGTATGAAACATGGTACAAAGTATACACACTCAACGTTTTCAAGATTTTCTTACTTTAAACAAGGACTAAACAAATTAAAAATACACTTAGCTTGTGCCCAAATACACGTCTCAAGATATCAAATAGATAAATAAACGAAAGCTTACCAGATTTATGAGTTTCGACAGGAAGTTTGCAGGCACGATTGCAGCACGTTTTCACTCAGTAACAGCTAATCGAGACTGACAAGTCAAAACCTGCGCCAGCGTCGTGAATATATCACCGAGTTGCTAGCCACTAGTGCCAGTGAGTAGTGTGAGTTTAGGTAGACATTTCTGCGTTCGTACACGAACTGACAGAATAGCGAGATATATATCTTTTTTTTATTTTGGGCCATTGTTACCCCCCAGGGCCAAAGAAACCCGTGCTTACGGTATATCAGAATAGTTTTTACGTTGCTGGATTCGTCAATCTATGCGTTCAAAGTTAAAACGGCCGCTTTTCTTTTGAGTTCATAGATCGACGAATCTAGCAACATAAAAACTAGTTTGATGTATTCACAAGGTACTTAAATACCATCTCAATTATTTACCAGTGCCTAGTGAGCACGTGAACGGGATAATTTGTGAATTTATTGATTTAGTCATGTATATAAATGAGTTAAATTAAATGCATTTAATGTAGTTAGTGCTCATCTTGCATAATGAAAAGATGTATTGAAATGAATATTTCTGACTATTAGGTACTTGAATTTGTACATAATAGTTGTTATATTATCGGCTAGTCGACCGTACGCTATTCGCAAGGAACATGGTACACGCAGACTTTTAAATTCAATACATACAGTGTACAGAAATATTATTGTAGATTAGGGTCTTAGTGCCTTTCACCATTTAGGTGTATTTAAAGATATCCACAATTTTATCGATTGTAATAAAACACGTGAAACCGCTCAAAGACACCAATTAAAGTAGCTGTGATTTAATAATTTAATACAAAATCAGACTTCAATATTGTGTCAAAACAAATAGATCAGGTTGCTTCCAATGTTGACCTATACTCGTACCTACTATAGAATGCCTTGCCTCAGTTGTACGGTATTACTTTATGTTCCTTCCCAATGTCATAACTAGAATATAAATGACATAATAGTATTTACGGGTGATTCTACGAGAGTTCCAACCGCCGTCAGTCCGCTGGTCGAATTATTGTCAATGTACCGGCAAACTGCCATGGCATGTTCAGGTATTTTTAACAAGTCCAGGACTACTACAAAATTACTTGGAAGGGTAATGCAAATCTGCAAGAACTTTGACAATAATGCGACCAGCGGACTGACGGCGGTTGGAACGCTCGTAGAATCACCCTTACTTAGCTATGCTCTGTGTATCAATGGTATTTAATTTTAATTTGCCATTTTGAAGTTGTAATTAACATTAATATTTTAATATTTCACCATGTGATATTTCCATGTTATCTGTTATCGTGATAAATGATTAATAATATTAGAATATGTTGATTTATTAATTACGTGATGTATACTTTTTAAGTTTTGTCATGACATGATAACTAGTAATCGCGAAAATTTATTTATAACGCATGTACTTTGTTGTTGTATATATATATAATTAAAATGGTATTATAATGTTATTTTCCTGGAAGCTATGAGAGGGGTCCGCTTTATTTTAAGGTACCTAGGGTAAGGTATTTACTACACTTTTAATGGGCAACTGAAAGTATAAGTTTGTGATATCTGCGTGGTGTGGACTAGTAAATGTCCTAATTTGGTTTATAAAGCTCAGCATAATGTAGGTAACTAGTAAAGCAATAAATATATCCATAGATCAAGGTATTCGGTGTTTGCCAGCAAATTGTGTGTATATATTGGTGACAACATATATAAAACAATATAAATTGATTAAATCTCGAGGCAAATAATTCTACATATTTTATTACAGTAGAGAACCTAAAATTATTATATGTACATAAGCGAATAATTAAAAACAACAATGTATAAATAAATAAATCTAAAGTGCGAAAATCGGTTTATATTTTATTTGTCATCACTCCGTGTAGCTAAAACCAATTTTTTTTACACAGAAAAAAATGCCTGTGGCACACAGACAAGCAGACGGACATGAAGAAATGATAAGGGCATATGAGGGTTGCATTTTTGCCATTTTGACTACATAGGTACTTAAAAAACGACGATAAATTTTCGGTTGTAATAAAATAAAATTTGGACAAAAAACCTTTACTGATTAAAAAAAGACTTAAAAAAAAAACTTTATGTAGGTACTTAGTTTTTTTTTTCAACAAATGAACACAAATATAAAACCATTTGGTATTCCATCGAAAGGATTCCTTCCTGGCAGCGCCATCAAAACTGGTTAATTTCTAGTAACGCTCGTAAACCATAAAGTTTTTTTTTACTATCGACAAAAACTGGCGAGTCGACGTTTGTTGTGCCAAATATCATTCAGATCACTTTTGCAAAGAGTAGGTATAATAAGTAATTTATGTACGCTTTTGTGGCGCAGTCATTTAGGATGAGTTTTTCGACGTGCCCGTAACCGTGGCGAGCGGGAACACCTTGGGATTTTAGGCTGGCACGACACCTGGCGGTGTTTGCCCAAATATTCGTGGTGCATCTTTTTCCTTCTTACGGCAAATTAAAGAGAGGCAACGACGCAACGCGAACACGCAACCCCAAGTGTAGTGCGACTATTAGACGTTAGTCCGGGCGTATGTAGTCCGTCATACGTGTCCGGAAGTCCTGAGAGTCAAAATTCGAAATACGAAGTCTAAATTTCTACTCTATCACACCTAAATCATTTGAGTGACAGTGACTGAGATATACGAACTCTGAGATTACTCGCCACGTAACCAGTTAAGTAGGTACATGTGAAGAATTATTTTTCTTGCTACGAAACTAGTTACGTAGGTACCTACAATTTTCTTCCTACCCTACGAAACTAGTTACGTAGGTACCTACAATTTTCTTCCTACCCTACGAAACTAGTTACGTAGGTACCTACAATTTTCTTCCAACCCTACGAAACCAGTTACGTAGGTACCTACAATTTTCTTCCTACCCTACGAAACTAGTTACGTAGGTACCTACAATTTTCTTCCTACCCTACGAAACTTACTAGTTACGTAGGTACCTACAATTTTCTTCCTACCCTACGAAACTAGTTACGTAGGTACCTACAATTTTCTTCCTACCCTACGAAACTAGTTACGTAGGTACCTACAATTTTCTTCCAACCATACGAAACCAGTTACGTAGGTACCTACAATTTTCTTCCTACCCTACGAAACTAGTTACGTAGGTACCTACAATTTTCTTCCTACCCTACGAAACTTACTAGTTACGTAGGTACCTACAATTTTCTTCCTACCCTACGAAACTAGTTACTTAGGTACCTACAATTTTCTTCCTACCCTACGAAACTAGTTACGTAGGTACCTACAATTTTCTTCCTACTCTACGAAACTTACTAGTTACGTAGGTACCTACAATTTTCTTCCTACCCTACGAAACTAGTTACGTAGGTACCTACAATTTTCTTCCAACCCTACGAAACCAGTTACGTAGGTACCTACAATTTTCTTCCTACCCTACGAAACTAGTTACTTAGGTACCTACAATTTTCTTCCTACCCTACGAAACTAGTTACGTAGGTACCTACAATTTTCTTCCTACTCTACGAAACTAGTTACGTAGGTACCTACAATTTTCTTCCTACCCTACGAAACTAGTTACGTAGGTACCTATAATGTTCTTCCTACCCTACGAAACTAGTTACGTAAGTACCTACAATTTTCTTCCTACCCTACGAAACTTACTAGTTACGTAGGTACCTACAATTTTCTTCCTACCCTACGAAACTAGTTACTTAGGTACCTACAATTTTCTTCCTACCCTACGAAACTAGTTACGTAGGTACCTACAATTTTCTTCCTACTCTACGAAACTTACTAGTTACGTAGGTACCTACAATTTTCTTCCTACCCTACGAAACTTACTAGTTACGTAGGTACCTACAATTTTCTTCTAACCCTACGAAACCAGTTACGTAGGTACCTACAATTTTCTTCCTACCCTACGAAACTAGTTACGTAGGTACCTACAATTTTCTTCCTACCCTACGAAACTAGTTACGTAGGTACCTACAATTTTCTTCCTACTCTACGAAACTTACTAGTTACGTAGGTATCTGTTATAATCTATGGTTGTCTAATTGTTGTCTATGCTTGGAAGAAATAAATTAGTCCTTGACTCCATCATGGCGTTGTTTGATTGCTCTCCCGAACCTGACTACATATTAATATAAAGGCCGTCTCGCAGCAAGCTATAAAGCTGTGAACAAAGCAGTATCTACAATTTTCTTCCTACCCTACGAAACTTACTAGTTACGTACCTACAATTTTCTTCCTACCCAAATACAAATACAAATACAAATACAAATATTTATTCATAACAATTGTTATATGTCATACAGAAATTGGATACCTATCTAACTAACAAGTATGTTGTTATGTAGGCTATTATGATTATTGATTACAATTTTTTCTGTAGGTATAAATCTCATTTTTCTTAAATTACCCAACGAAACTTACTAGTTACGTAGGTACCTACAATTTTCTTCCTACCCTACGAAACTTACTAGTTACGTAGGTACCTACAATTTTCTTCCTACCCTACGAAACTTACTAGTTACGTAGGTACCTACAATTTTCTTCCTACCCTACAAAACTAGTTACGTAGGTACCTACAAATTTCTTCCTACCCTACAAAACTTACTAGTTACGTAGGACCTACAATTTTCTTCCTACCCTACGTTATAATAAATAAATACTAGAGGCTCTATAAGCTGAAGAACGGCAGGCCAGCCTGACTTTTTTTCATAAAAAAAATTGACCCGTAATGGTAGTTCTGACTGACACGGTTGAAATAGTATCTAGTTTGAAACGACACGGAAGCTAATGTAATGACAAGTCGTTGCGGTAACTACAGTTCATCAATTTTAATTTAGATCAATTAACTGGCAAAAAAACGGGGCGCTGTTGAGAACTCTTTCCGGGAAATTGACTGGCATGGTTCACAACCAGCGCAAATATACTGGCAGTTTATCCGGCTGTTATGTAGACTACTAGACAAGTGTTTTTTCCAGTGTTTGGCCCTCAGGTAGTATGGAAAAAAATCCGCGACCTCCCACCCTTTACTCATCTTAACGTTCATTTTTTTATTTGAAAAATATTGAATTCTTGCGTCATTCTAACTTTAAAAAAAAATACAAGTTGCTGTGACCCCCTTCCAGATGCCACATTTTTTTTTTAATTCCCCACGACCTCCATGGGGGTCCCGACCAACAGGTTGAAAAACACTAATAGACCAATGTTCGAAATAATCTATCTAGCATGTTGTAAAAGATATATAGGTATAGTTGTTATTTTCTAAGCCGTCCGTTCTGCAGTGCGGCGTTCTTTAGTGCGGAACGGACGGCTTAGAAAATAACAACTATACCATCCCTCACCTTGTTGCTCTGTACCTACTACAATTAGGTGAAACATAAGTTTTTGATAAAAATTGTGACACATACCTACTTTTATCGCCAACTGTACTTTTCTTTGCAGTCATTGACTAGGTACAATATCAAATATGAGTGATTAATGACGGAGTTTGATTGATGTTTTACAGAGCATTTGCGGCGAAGCCCACAGCCAAGCATCATTTTTGTATTGAACTTGGCTCTCCTTTTTTAGATTTATGTTTTTGGTGGGATATCATTACTTTTTGTAAAGAAAACTAGGCAGGTATTGAGATTTACTTCTGTTCTGTGTATAATTATGTGGTGCCGTATGTGTGTGTTTGTGTGTGTGGTTTTTTGTATGGGGACACCACTTATTTACTGATTTAACTTTATTTTTATATTTCTGTTATAAGTATAGCAAATATAATAATACATATATTGGGATAGTTTCATATATCTGCTTGTAAAGGTTCCAACCCTACAATAAAAAACCCCCCCCCCCTATTTTTTAACTTTTTTTTTATTTTTAGATTTTTTTCTACGCTTACACACAATTACCGAGCTGGATTCCAAATTTCATCCTTCTAGGTCATCTGGAAGTAGGTTAGGTTTAGGTACTATATGTCAGTCAGTCAGTGCTAAAATTTACGACTTTTTGACCTTCATATCTTTATAACCGTTTTGAGCTAGCTTCATGAGATTTGGGCTTCTAGATGTCCTTATGGATATAATTAAACACACGTAGTTTTATGTGTTTACGTTAGAGAGGTTTTGAGTTATAGAAGGGTCAAAAGTGGTACCAAGTGGTTCGTGTAATATTAAACTTGGCGCTGGCTAGCCAGTACTTTTGCTTGGACTTGGCTTGACACGCTGCCACGTGTCTAGATAAACTTTTTTAAAAGCGTGTATGTCGAACCAGACAGATACTAGAAAACTGAATATTCCAATTGTACCTAGTAGGAGATGTAAACACCATCGGTAATGTCGTTGTCAAAGCCAAGTTACTTGGTAAGGCAGACACCACAAAATCAGCAGGATCAGATAGTAATTCACCACACTATATCCGCAGCACAGCTAAAGCTATTAGTTACCCATTGTATGTCGGTCCTAATAAATAGAACTCTATCGGAGGGTATAAGTATTTCCCGACAAATGGAAGGAGGCCAATGTCATACCTGTGCATAAACAAAAATCAAAAACAGCTATTGACAACTACCGTCCAATTTCAATTTTAAACATATTTAAGTACCTAGTTAAATCTTTGAGAAAATTATATAGAGTCTGGCTAGTGAAAGATGAACCTAGAAAAGAGCGGCAAATAAAAAAAACAGCGTGTTGCAACACTGTGTATAACGCGATAAAATAATAATAATACTTGAACAATTATATTATTTTTCTTCAATTCACAACACTCTTAACTTAATTCTAAGTCACACTCACACTCAAAGAAAAATTAGACTTACAACTTAACGTAAACTAACGAGGCGCTATAGTATCATGGTCTTCTCTCCCTCTCGCTGAGCATAAGCGTGAGCGAGATGGAAGTGCGTTTTTGGAAGCGCGGATATGATGTTTTTTAATTTTAATTTTTTGTGCGTTTAAATAAATAAAAAGTAATCACTAAGTTCCCTCAAACATGATATTGCCGATTTTTAGAACCAATGTTAATATGTTTAGCTATTGTGCATAATTTGCTACGAATGTTTTAAGTGAATTTTAATATGTTTTAGACCTATGTTCGTGATTTTTTTCTATGAGCGAAAATTACTTAATCGTGTTTCGAATCACTGATTTCCCTGCAGAAAGGCCTCAAGATTCAAGGTATTCGTATTTTTTTGAAACCATATTATTATTAACAGACGCATTATATTGTTTCAATAATTTACTTTCAAAACAAAGTTTTAACCGACATCAATTCAGTACTCCGCCAAGCCACATTAATATTTCCACATTTTTTTTCCAATTTACCACATGAACTGATTTTCGAGAACAAAAGCGTTGATTTTTAGACCAATAAACCAAATCGCTGTATGTGGGCCGATAATATTTGAGGACTTCCGTCGATTCCTCAAGGATCTCAGAATTACCTACCTTTGGCACTTCATTGTTTGCTATTTCAACGGAATAATATCAGAATCTGTGACGTAGGTACTTCTATAGTTTGAAGTACATCATTGAGAAGTTCCACAAGCCATCTGTGGTCTTCATCATCACTTCCACTTCACCAAATTTATGATTTCCGGGTTTTGAATTTCCGTTTATGAACACACGAGTTATAATAGAAAATACCGAAATTACTACACGCGTGCCTAATATATTTGAGGAGTTCCCTCAATTCCTCATGGCTCCCATCATCCAACTGGGGTTTTGGACACAATGGGACCAATCTGGAAGCATATACTTTCAGTTAAAAAAAGAATTGTACGAATCGGTTCATAAATGACGGAGTTCTGAGGTAACAAACATTAAAAAAAATACATCCGAATTGAGAACCTCCTCCTTTTATTGAAGTCGGTTAAAAACTATGTTCGCTTCACTTCGCTGAACCTATAGCGCCTTAAGTCAACGGTACCATACAATATAATTCATTATTATCATCATTTTCGTATAAACCTCAAGGTGGTATACCGGTATCTAACCCAATTAGGATTTCGGAACGACGTGGTATTTTCGATTTTTGACAAAGTTGCCTTCGGCGCTCGAGGTCACAAACTTGGATTATTCACTGGGCCACTATCATAAACAAGTCTGCAAAAAACCAGAACTACCTGATTTGATGCAAGCTCTGGATGTACCTATAAAGTTGCTGGACTATTTGTCGTTTGTCGCTGTGACATTCTTCACATTCTGACCATAATAGGCGCGAGTGTCCGACAGACTTGTGCACACAGCGATAACCGAAAAAAAAACGTGACTATAATTGATTTTGTTAAAGTACGTATGCGGTTAAAATAACCTACGTGCTTTAGAGAATGGTCCATATCTAGGTACCTATACTCTTATGTTCTCTAACAAGAAGAGCCTCTTGTGGCCCCATATTAAGGATTGACGCAAAGTGTTCAAGAGGTTAATTGTAATGTTTACAATTTGCATGTCTTCTTTGAGAGAAGGAGTCTATTAACTATATCTGTAGGTACTTAGATCGATTTAGTTAGTTGAACTGATGATAACTAGAGATGCGCCGAATATTCGGTAAATAATCGGTATTCGGCATATTCGGCAAGTTTTTCAATGTTCGTTATTCGGCCGAATTATTCGGTTCAAATGCTGAATATTTACCGAATAATTTTGCAGGTTTTTTTGTCTGCAAGTTGTAAGAATGTAACATAGTCATTGTCCTGTGACATTATTATTCTATAACGAATTCTTATTGTTATTTAACTACCTTTAGTATAAATGTTTCACTTAAAAATCAACAAGATTTTTACCACTGAAAAATGAGTCTGTTTTGGAACGGCTGATTAAGGCATAAGGCATTCCTTTGAACCGAATTATTCGGCCGAATATTCGGTTCGGCAAAAGCTGGACCGAAAATTCGGCCGAATATTTGTATTCGGTAAAACCCATATTCGGCGCATCTCTAATGATAACCATGTAATAATTTCGTAACGTCACTCGTGTTGCGTTAACTTCGGCCTTGCACTAAGTCTTCCTGTTCTGACCGTGTAGATGTTAATTAGATTTAAATTACTATGTTGCTTTCTCAATACTCAAAGGCTTTGTTAAGACAAGGAAAACATCCGGCTCGAAGGACCAGGAAGGAACCGCTTTACTTAAATGTTGGATACTTCGAATTTACACTTTCGTGAGTCAATGTAAAGTAATACTGATAATTATATGATTAAACTCGCGTATTAAATGTCACTACGGGCGACATGTTTCTAGTTTCTAACTTTGCGGGAGTTCTTCAAGATGAGTGTTCTCGGCGTTCTCGCGGCTATATCGCCACACGCACAGCCCTAACTTTAATCGTGATGGTGGCTGGACTCAGAGCATAGAATACTAGAGAGAGGACAAGCCGCCGGCGGCCGTGTCGCAGCTGTATGCTCAATGGGCATACACTGCCATACTGTGCACGCGTGCTGATCGCAGAGAATATTACGTTTTCTCCCAAAATGCCTGATATGATGCGCGTTTATTGTCAAAATATCTGGGCGACCGAGCTCTGCTCGGGTGAAAATACGAGTAAGTTTACTTCCTATATATTTTTTAATTTTATTTTTAAAAGATGCTTATTTTCATTGGTCTTAAAAAACTCGCCTTGGAATTGAAAATTATTAAATTTAAACCCCTGACTATAAAGGAAACAACTAATACAAAAAGTTATACCAACAAATGGTATTCACAATTTACTTTAAAAACAAAGTTTAAACCGAATTCAATTCATTACTTCGCCAAGGAACATACATTAACATTTCCTTCCCACTATACCTACTGCATGAACTGGTTTCCGAGAGCAAATGCGTTGATTATTACAGAAAACACCCTTTCGCTATAAGTAGGCCGATAATATTTGAGGAGTTCCATCGATTCCTCAAGGATCTCAGAATTAGCTTTGGCACTTCATTAGTTGCTACTTTAACGGAATCACAGAATATGTGACGTCTGTAGTCTTCATAATCTTATCTAGGTGAGGGCCCTTTCGGATGCACTTCGACCCAGTGGGATCTTTTGTGCATTTGTCCTCTCCTTTATACCTGCTCCCAGGCTTGCTCCATCATTTCCACAAAACGGATGATGCAGTTCACCAAGAGCACCTTGAATTCCTTTGGTTGCGGGTAGCCGTTACCAAAATAGTTCATTCTTTGTCTGGCAAGGGCATGATATTAACACAATAAGTGTTCCATAGTCTCATCCTCCTCGCCACACATTCTACAGTCTTAACTATCCGATAGTCCCATCTTGGCCAAGAGATCCATGACCCTGAAGTGACCTGTGAACACCCCAGATATAATTCTGAGTTGCTTCCTACTGGATTTCCAGAGTTTTCTGGTCCAGCCCGAGTCCACTCCTTCTATGAAGAGCTTAGAGTGTCTTTAGCCAGCCTCATTACTCCACTCGTGTTGGTGTTTGGTTTTGGCGTAGGCTTTAAGGGCTGATATTATGGTTCCCTACGAGAGTCTTCATAATCAGTTCCATTTCACCAAATTTGTTGTTTCCGAGGCTAAATTTATACCTACACGAGTTATAATAGAAAATACCAAAATCTATACACGCGTTTACTTATTCTGTGACGCGTGCTTAATACAATTGAGGACCTTCCTCAATTCCTCATGGATTCCATCATCTGACTGGCTTTTTGAAAACAATGGGACCAATCTGGAAGTAAATACTCGTACTTTCACTAAAATAAAAAATACGAATCGGTTCATAAATTAAATATGACGGAGTTCTGAGGTAATCAAACATTAAACATAAGAATCCTCCTTTTTTGGAAGTTATTAATAGAGTTATTAAGGAGTAGTGACACTGCTTACGAAGCTGGAGGGTCGCCGCGTTCGAATCCCGGAAAAGGGCAAATGTTTGCGTGATGGACATGAATATTTGTTTCTGAGTCTTGGATGTTTTCTATTCTAAATTATCTCCAAAACGACTTGATCCCAGTCATCCCCCGATGATTGGGTACCAGGCTGGTTCGCAGGTTTTCTCCAAGAAAAAAAAGGTATAGGTATGAATTGCTCAGGGTCCAACAAAAAATAAAAATGATGGAGCAGAACTCTCTAGATAGAGTTAGGTGAGTAGATATTGCATTACACAATGCTCTTTAAAAAATAATTCAACATAAAAAAAAACTTGCGACGGATATGATTTTCAAATAATAAAATAGAGATTCTAGGTATAAACCATTTTTTTACCTACAAAGGGAAAAATTACAACCAAAAATTATAAATAAATAATATTCTTAACTCAGCATTTAGAATCACAAATTCAAAGAAAGGCATTATTAATGCCTGAATTAAGTTTCCGATAATGATGAGCACCATCTAGCGAAGCGTTATTAGCCCAGTGGCGCCTGCGAATCGGAAACAATAACGCAGGTTAAGCAAAGATGGCAGCGGTCAGTCCTTGGATGGGTGACCGCCTGTTTGAGTGGTTACTAAAATGAGCGCTTCCGTGCTTTGGAAGGCTCGCTAAGCAGTTGATCCCGGCTGCTGTCTATGACAGTAGGTAGTCGTTAAGCCGAGTTAGAGGCCTTCGGGCGGCTTAAGAATCTCTAACAGTCGAGTTGCCCACTCACTTGACTAATCTAACTTTTTTCAACCTAAATAACCTTATGGAAAAAAGAAGGCACAGTGCTATAAAAAACATGTTTTTAATATATAGTTTAAAAACAAAAAAGATATATAAACAAAAAAATAAACGTATGACCATGCTTTTCCCGGCTTTAAAATACTACGAAAAATCAAAATCAAAAATTAAAAAAAGAAAGCAAAAAGAAAGATTCCCTCGCTGGGATTTGAACCCCCGCCGGCCAAAGGTGTTGTAAGCCAATGTTATAACCATTCGTCTAATCAAGCGGTGACAGTTGTGGTGAATTTACGTACTATATTGCATTAACAAATCTTTATGCGAGAAAATCTCGAGAAAACGAATTTTCTCGGAAACGAGACCTATCTAGATCGATTTCTCGCCTCTATAACCACCTATATTCCAAATTTCATCGAAATCGTTAGAGCCGTTTCCGAGAACGTGATTGCAAATATATATACAAATATTGCTCGTTTAATAGTATAGGATAGGATAAGCGTGTAGGTATACAAGTGTGTGTGTTTTAGATGTGTGCGTGCTTTGTCTTGTCAATTACTTGGGCGTTGTGTGGGTTAATGTACTTGCGACAGGCTCACTCTATACAAATCGGCCGCCATGTCCGATCTCCTTATATTCATACATCTGTGTGGCTGGATGTTAGCGCCGGCTTAGACGGTTATTATTCTAGCTAGACTAGCTTGTTCACCCTGAAGAAGAACTCCCGAAGAGTTCGAAACATTTTGCATATATTTCGTATTTTTGATATTACAAATGGAAAAGTCAAATTCGTCTACATTTCTTCGTTTATCTAAATAGTATCATAGATAAGTAGGTATTCTGAGGGAAATATTCAAATTACACTTTGTTTCAGCTATTAATTACTTGATAAAGAATGCACGAGGCAGAGTGTGCACTTGTGCAATTTTAAAATGGTTTTCTAACAAATTCCATGGTGAACACATTGTTTTTCTAATCAGAAAAAAAAAACTTTGCAATTACCTACCTAACAACATGTAACGTAAGTAACGTAACTATAACTGAAGCAAGACAATAAATCCAATTAAGAGTCGTGTGTGAATCTCTGTGCTCTTACCCGCCGGTGTATTATTAATGTATAAATGTATGTATGAAAATTAATAGTGATATTATAATATAAGTAATTCTTTGTGTTAGTATAAATGTAGTACAGTTTGACTCTATTTTTGTTTCAAACATTTACGTGTTGCTGTCTTTCACCAGCTGTTTCCGTTTATCCCTATGAAAAAGAGTGCAATGTGAATGAATCTTGTATCGTGAAATAAAATTACAAATATATGAAAAATAGTTTCGAATTAATTCGAGCCTCGCTTTTACAAATATAAACTTACAAAGTAGTACTTAGTACGTGTACACGCGTTGTTTTGTAATAATAGTTTATAGTGATAGTCGTTTAATGACAAACGGCGTTGATAACCAGAGGATCTCGCAGCGAGTAGTTGCGCGGCGCACGCTATGCGAACAAGTGGTTGGCAGCGCGCGCGCACAAAGTAGCCAGTTCCTCGGTTACCTCGGTAACCTCCGCTCACTCCACGACACAACGCTTCCCAGTGTTTATATTGTGCATGTCGACTTAAATAACTAATCGTAATCAATAATGGAAAAACAGGAGCCCATCACAGAAAATGGTACGTAAAGTGACGGAGAAAGTTGCGCGCGGCGACTGACCCCGATCGCAAATCGCAATGTTATTGATAAACCTTGGAAAGTTTGCATTGACATTAGTGAAGGTTCTGCAGGCTTTTGTGCGGCTTCTGATGATTTAACTGCGTGTTTATTTATTAAGTAAAGTGTGGAATTTATCGGCGTTAATCACGTTCGCTGTTGCATTTCTATTACCTAATGTGTGAATGTTGCAATTAATTAATATCACCACTACTTATACACAATTAATACGTACGTCAAAGTTTTTATTTCGTAAAAGTTTATAATTGCAGTTAATGATTTCTGTATCTAAAAGTAGGAAACGAGATATTTTAATAAAACAACGTTTGAAAATCGTGCCCAAACATTTGATCTTATCTTGTCTGTTTTAAAATACTACATTAACAAACTTGCCTATAATATTCTAATAGGTAATTAACTTAACTTGCAACATCCAATTTGCGCTCACGGTGGAATTCGTGGTCGCAAGCGCAGTTAACTATTTACTAAGGTTCGTGACAATGCCACCCAATAAAGACAAGTACTAAAATAAATGTACATAATTTCAGTGCCATCCTATAAATGAAACCTCGCTAACCTTTAGCGCGATTTTGATCATAATTATGACGGCATTTTAGTGCCGCGCAAAACTTGGCACAATTTGGTTTTACGTATATAAGCTAATTTACGTATTCCTTAACGGTATCCTTTACGGCGCACATTGTGATTGTGTGTAGTTTTCTTCACTTATTTTCTTCCTACGTAGAGTACCTGTACTTATATTTATTTACTTTTTTCTTATGTGAAATAAAGTGTAATTTTTACATTGATGTTTATGTAAATTTATTCGATACCCGCAACGCTACGTGTGCTACGCCGTAGCGCGTAACAGCATTTTTCCAGTTTGTAGCAGAAATCGTGCGTCGAGCTATGACTCATATGTGAGTCATTAGCCAATAACATGGAAGTCCGCGGAAGTAACTGAAATAAAACAAATATGATAAAGAATATCTGAGGGTTCCGAACGCGCATTAGGACAATTTAACAATCATTTTTTCCATATAAAATAGTATTTTTCACAATCGTGTTATAATAGAGAGCTTTTTAGTCGAGTACCGTGTTTAGGCCACGAAGCTTGCTGAGTGGCCTAAGTAAGGTACGAGATTAAAAAGCTTGATTATAACACTATTGTGAACAATACTTTTTGTACGAGTTCATTAATAGTATTTTATGCAACTGTTGTATAAGAAGGGTCCTAAACGCGAGTGGCGTGGGTTGCGATGCGAGCCTTGGCGAGCATCGCAATTAAAGACGCCACGAGCGTTTTTAGACCATTAAACACCGTTGCATACAATACTTTTTCTACGACAAATTTTAAACAAATAGCAGACTCCAAAATAGTAAGCCTTTTCAGGCAGCAAGTTTTCTATTCGTACTTTTGCTACTCACGCAATTTCTTCAGGAGTGCAGTTATTGATTTCTTCGACCATTTTAAAAAGAACGTACACTTTTGTCTTCACAAACACGAATAAAATCTTAATAGTCTAGGTCTAATAGTTTATCATCTTTCATCTTTTCATTTTGAACTGTATATATTTTGGTGGGAAATCGGAAATGTGACACTTTTTGTTTATGGTTTGTTTTGTTTTTAATTTGTTTGCCTTTGCCATCCAAACCAAACCGAATCCGGACCCGGACCGAATTCGAACTGTTTATATTCATAAATAATACAAAGAATTTATAAAACATGTAGGTAATTTAACACACAATAGATGATGATTTATTGTTATTGTAGTAAATCATTTATAATATACAAATGTTTAGTCGCTAATAAATACTTCTATTTCGAAATATTCGTTTATGAAGTTGCAATATGGCACTGCAATATAGCGGGCATAGCGGCAGTTTTAAAAAAAGTTAAACGGTGCTTTTATGAAAAATGTATGAACCAAAAAAGTACGCTAAACAGTGCGTTTTTGGGCCATAGAGCATAGAGTTTTTCGACGACTTATTAGTGGTGTCATTGTATTTGAGCTACAGCCTATATAAATGACAGATAACGGTACAGGAGTAGAAAAAAAAAATTTTCTACGAGTCAACTGAACTAATTAAACAAACTCGATACTGTTGAAACGAAGTGCAGCCTATCGCTCGTACGCTCGTTGATATCTTAAAAAACATCAACGAGCGTACGACATCAACGAGTAAAGTCAATAATCAAAGCGATTCTATTGGTCCAATTCATTACAGTTCGGTAAAGCAGCCACGTGATTGGTCAAATTTATTTTAGTTCTATTTTCAAATTTTTTTCGGTTGTCTAGAGCGTATCGAACCAGTTATTTCGGTTGTTTCGGAAGTAACAGACTATTCAACGATGAAAAGAGTGACGTTGCAGTATTCTCTATGAAATCTTAATACACATATTTTAATCGTCGAGTACAAAAAGTGACATTTAGATCTACCTGACGCGCGTACAATGCGTTACTTGATCGAGCTACTGGGCCCTAAGTATTTCAACAATTAATTTGGAACAATTGTCACCTGACACGCATACATTTCGGGTTCGGCAAGTAATGGCTCAACCCAGCGCCCATCTTTACCTACTTGTAAACCCAGCAACATTACAGCGAACGGTTACTGAGTATTATTTTTTTGTGAAATAGGAGCCTGGGGACCGATTTTTGACTTTCGAGCGCTCGATTTTTTCACTCGAAAACAGTGAAAAATTATGAAATGCTTTTTTGAAACAGCGATAGAAGATTTAAAAACGAGTGGCATTGACCACTCGTATTTAATTATATCGGTAGAAAGTAAGTGCCTGCAATTTTATCGCTACAATCGTATTTACTTTTATTTAATTTTCGAGCGCTTGAAAGTCAAAAATCGCCCCCCTAGTCATCTTTACTATGTATTAAGTACTCATTCACTGCGGTTTATACCGGTTGCACTGGTATCTAAGTATCCCGGAGAGGTAATATATGTATATATATATATATATATATATGTAATGTCTCTACAATCAATAAAAGTCATAATATTAGATAAGTTTACATGTCCATAAAGCTTAGTCAAATAACCCGCCCCGTGTCATTCCGGGTGCAAAGGTACAATTGATTTCCACTCTCTGGATGGTACTTTTGACATAAGTACCTAGTGTTGTACCTACATCTTTCATATTTATATATTTTACTCTCATAACATTTTTACACAGTCTTAATTATTGACTAACGAAACTAAACGGACTTGTTTCGATCGAACCGTTTTACAATTAGAAGAGCTCCCGAGCATGTTCTGTGTCGAGAGTGTGGGGCTACATTAATTGGCTCTAGCTGTCGTTGAAACGAATCTTCCAATTAATAAAAGGTCGGCAACGCGTTTGTGACTTTGCAGGAGTCGCAAGCGCCTATAGCCTACGGTGTCTGCTTAATAATAATAAAAAATAATATAATAATAAAAAGTATTTATTTAACTCCACCACAAAGTACACAGTTTACACAAATTAACATTATGGTTATTATAATTAGTCACATTACTTGTGCGGCGGAGACTGGTGCCCGAACTAGGGGAAACCTGTATGTCGGATCACTCACACAATCTCACAAAATGTACCATCAGGGTTTGCCACCGTCGTCTTATTAAAAATAAAAGACTGCGCTTAGTATCACTTCTTCTTCTTCGTGTCGAGGTTCCTCAAATAAGAGATGCCCAATGGGAAGCGGTGGGAACAGCTCTGGCAGTCGGGGCTCTCAGGTCGTGTTCCGAGCAACAGTGTGGGCATGTGGGGCATGCCATCAGGTGCGCCATGGTTTGCGGTGCTGTATCGCAAACACATGGCGTTAAATAAATAAATATTGCACTGTGGTTTAGGTTGTATGAAGAAAGTGTCAAAAGTCCGTATCTCAAAAATAATCAAAGATATTTAAGAATAAGCTTTTATTGCCGACTGTAATTGTCTGCATACCATCATCAACTACTCATTGAGACGATTCTAACGAGCCCAAATTCGATCGGGGTTGTGTCGTTTTATTGCTGAGTTGTTAAGTATAGGTACATGGTTTCCAAAAAGATAAAAGCACTGTTACCCTTTTATCAAGATTCACCGATGAGATAAATACGTACCTAGGAGATAAGAAATTTGTTGTAGCCATATTTTATGATTAAAAAAAAGCATTCGACACCTTGGAAACCGACACTCTTTTAAAGGGCATGGACGAATGTGGTGTGGGGCAGCCGCTGAACTGCTGGTTCCGGGACTACCTCACATCACGTTCATATCGCGTCAAGATAGGCGACGGCTTAAGCGACGAGACGCGGGTGCGCTGCGGGGTCCCCCAGGGCTCCGTGTGTGGACCTGTGTGCTACCTCATGCACGTTAACAGTCTGTGTGGAGTACTGCATCACTGTTCCGCGCACATGTTTGCAGACGATCTATGCACCCTACTTGCCGGAACCAACCTTTCAGAAACTTGTCGCTTGGTTCAACAGGACATAGACGCGGTCGTTAAATGGTCCCATGATAATGGCATAGTGTTAAATACAGATAAGACCAAATTCCTCATCATTCAATCACCTCATTTGTCAATAGCTGAAACCTCACCACTTATGTATACCCATAGTTTTACTTGTCTTCATAATAGTTTAAATAATTGCCAATGCAAACATATTGAAAAGGTAGACTGTGTTACATATCTTGGCGTCAAGGTTGATGTTACATTTTCCTGGCTACAACATATTAACTATATTTGTAGTAAATTAAGATTACTCCTAGGAAAATTTTACCACCTTAGCTTTAAAGTACCAAGCAATATACTAAAATGTCTGTACTTTGCTATAGTAGACTCGGTGTTGGGATATGCCCTTGATTGCTATGGACTTACATTCAAATCTTACATAGACAAACTTGAAGCATTGCAAATTAGATTCTTAAAATTACTAGTAAATAAAAAAACAAAAAACAGTTGCAAGGGCGATTATTCAAAATTATTTAAAATCTGTAAAATACTTCCGGTTAGCCTAAAACATAAATACCTTTTAGCAGTTAACAATCATAGCAATCGAGTACATAGCCCAATACCGATAGAACACAAACATAGCACAAGGTCGGTGTCCGCGGGTAAGTATGAAGTACCTCGGGTTGATAACTATTTTGGAGACCGTACTTTAGCCAAGAGACTTCCGTACTTCTTAAATACTTTACCCGAAGACATCCGACATGAACCAAATAAACATAAATTTAAAAAAGCACTAAAAAAACACCTACTGAATACACTTATGTAACGTTTGCTTATTTTGCAAGCAAGCGTTATCACACTAGCACACACACATACATAAAAGAGACTTACCTGCAGCAAAGATAATTATTGTCTTATAATTATCTTTGCCTGCAGGCAAACTGTTCAAACAGTTTTGCAGGGATATGTTTTTTATATATTTGGTTAATAAATAAAAAAAATAAAAAAATAGTCATTAACCCAGAAAACTAGATTCATTTTCTGGGTTAATGAACGGCATTAATTTGAAGATATTAGTGTTATGACTGTTATACACATTTAAAAAACATAAAATGGTAGGCTATAATCAAAATATGTAGTAAATTTTGGTACCCTGGTGATAAGGCCAGTTAGATAGCTTAAATACGACTATTATATAGTGTAGTGATGAGACATAGTTGCAGTTAAATAATATATAGAGTATGTTTATCTAAAATCAAGGCTGTATATAATTAGGTAAAAAAACAGATGAAAATTTAATTTTACCAAATCACGTATCGCCAGAAACATTGTCTGTGAAGCGGCCCTCAAAGGGACCCACAGACAAGGGTAGCCATGATTTTTTGCCACAGTCGAAGGATTAATAGATGTGCTCTCTTCGAAGGTCCGAAAATGAAAGATCTTTCCAAATAATTTGAAACTTTATATAGTGAGTGATTGGCCACGATACAGTCCCTATCATATAGTATCACTGATTTGTACGAAGTACTTAAATGTATGTTCGCCTTAGTTTTACCCATCCAATGTTTTACTTCTTATGGCCTCTATTCTTACGTTACCTTTTACAACGCCCGCGGGTTGTTCTCGATTCCCAAAGCTCTCATCTCCACTTATAATAAATCTCTAAATTAAAAAAAGAATCAGCCAGTTTGAAACTAAGCTTTCTGTGGTACGAATGTTCTCAGCATCCCATGGACGGAAAAATATGAAACATTTAATATGTACACTATTATTCCAGCTGCAACTTAGGATAGTTTTTATCCGACTGCGACAATTAATTTATTTTCCGTAATATACGACTTCATTTAATTTTTCATTTATTATTCTTAAAGTATATCGCCGCCACATCTGTCAGCTAAAAGAAACGTCAAAATCACAGACTAATAAGAAATACTACGGACAAAATGGCGGAATTTCTTTGCCTTTCTTTCGCCTATTAATAATTTTAATCCCGTCTACGATATACATTGACGAAACACATAGGTACCAAAAGCAAATATAAAATTAATCGATTTTGATATGCGAACTTATATGCGCAAATGTCGAATTAAGGCGTAATTTCTACAAATGTAACAACAAATTCGAACAATATAAACTTGTGTTTTTTTTAATGGCACGCGCGCGCGCTCTTTGCGTATTCAGCCAAACCACGAAAACTGAAACTCGAAGTTCGTATATCTGCATTCCTGTCATTTGTTAGTGCGATAGAGATAGAGATACACGAATATTTTCGAATTCCGAAGTTCGAGGTTTAAAAGAAAATACGGATGTCGGATAGATCTAAATTAATATTTTATGTGTGAATATGGTTAAAATTATTTGGAAATACTATTGTTGTTATTGTTTTAGTATATTTGACTAGCTTTAAGTTTAATATTGTACGTCTGAAATGGGCAAGCTGTTGGACTTTATTTTACCCAAAACAACTAAATGTACACAGTTCTGACAATAAAGAAATCTTATTTTATCTTATCTTATCGAAAATAGGGATGTAGACACTAAACAAAATAATCATAATGTTGTATTATCTCGAAAAAAAACAACGCAAGAGGCTTTACTCGTATAGGTAATCACTAAGTTATAAGTGTATAAAGTTTGAAGAGGGGGTTTGTTGCGTCTCTTTTCTGCAAAACGCACCTTTATAATGAAACGATTGTTTTTTACTATGACGCTCGAGGATCGTGACGTCACGGTCCCTGATCGTTTTCTCACTCTAACATGCGACATTAAAACGGTGGTAGCTTCGTAATTTTTTGAGATATTTGAATGAGTTTTTCGTTTCTTCTTTCTTTTGAAGTGAGTCTACAGCTACACCTCTATTTGGAAGACAAGCGGAAAGAACCCATACTATCCATACTAATAATCCATACTTCCATATTAATATTATAAATGCGAAAGTGTGTCTGTCTGTCTGTTACCTCTTCACGCCTAAACTGCTAAACCGATTTAGATAAAATTTAATATACAGATAGTTTGAGCTCCGGGGAAGGACAAAGGGTAGTTTATATATCTGAGGGGCTGAAATTGGGGGTGGAAATTTGTATGGAGCTACTTAAACCGCTGCACCGATTTAGATGAAATTTGGTATATAAATAGTTTGAGTCCCGGGGTAGGACATATTTATAATAGGTTTTATCCCGGAAATCATCCCCTAAGGGGGTGAAAAAGGGGGGGGGGGGGGGGGGTGAACATTTGGATGTAATCTATTTTGATGAAATTTGGTGTAGATATAGGTTAAGTCCTGGGAAAGGACATGGGATAGTTTTTACCCCAGAAATCATCCCCTAATGGGGTGAAATTAGGGGTGAAAATTCGGATGGAACCCATTTTAATACAATTTGGTATAGAGATAGCTTGAGTCCTGGGAAAGGACATAGAATAGTTTTAATTCCGGATATCACTCCCTAAGGGGGTGAAATGGGGGTGAAAATTTGGATGAATCCCGTTTAGATGAAATTTGGTATAAAGGTCGTTTGAGTCCCGAAGAATGATATTAGATAGTTTTTATCCCGAAAATCATTCCCTAAGGGTATCAAATAGGGGGTGAAAGTTTGGATAAAATCCATGTACCTAGATGAAATTTGGTATAGAGATAATTTGAGACCCTTCGAAGGATATAGAATAGTTTTTGCCTCGGAAATCATCCCTTAAGATGGTAAGTAGAAGTTTGTTTGCATTATATTTTCTAAGTATAAGTTCTACGCGGACGAAGTCGCGGGCAACAGCTAGTTTCTAATATTATTTGGGTCTTCTGCCATATCTTACTTTCACTATCATACGTAGGTAAGTGCAACAATTATTGGTCTAGCTAGTCTAGGCCGGTGCCATGCCTTTCCGATACTTTCCAGGGCACTAATGAAGGAGCGCTCAAGTTGCTAAATTCCCAGAATTATATACATAATATATAAATATACATAATATACAGGGTATTATTCAAGCGGGGCAGTGAGGGCAAATCCGAAACTATAAGAGATACGAAAATTTGCTCTTAGGAGCCACGAGACCGCTTTTAGAAAAAATTAAAACTGCATTCAAAGATTTTGAAAACAGCCTCATTCACGGCCGGGAATCAAACCCGGTCAAATCTTTCAAAAAATCAGAGTTTTTTTTGCGTAAATAAATAGTGCTGGTTATGAGGAACAATTGTTGCAAAGGAACCGATCTACGATCACAGGAAAATGCCGAATTTCATAGTTTAATTTAATGATACATCCTGTATATTCTTCCATTTCTTTTTCTTCTTAATTTTGTATGTGTAGGTATATTATTTTTATATAAGTAGGTACTTAAATTAGTACTTAGTTACACCTTACTTAGAGTTATATTCGTGACTGCAAGGACAATGTCAACTGTTGGATAAATAAAAACTATAATACCAAAATCTATTCGTAATTAATTCTGACTTTAACACAAGTATTTAAGTAACAGGTACAACTATTCGGCTCATTGGTATTTAAGTTGTAAATAACTATTGTTGCGTATCCGGCTAGATCACGGCTGGTGACCTTTTTTGATATACTTAACGAGGCGCGACTTGTACCTGAATAAATGTGTACAAACTGTACAAGCTTAGTTTATGCAACGCCAGCTTCTATTACACAGTTATGCAGGGTTCGAATCCCGGTAAAGGCAATTACGTATTTGTGTGATGAGCACGAATATTTGTTCCTGAAGCATGGATGTTTTCATGTATTTATCTATATACATAAGTATGTATATTTTCGTCTTGTACCCATAGTAAAGCTTTGCTTAGTTTGGGACTAGATTGATTTCGACGTCGGCTCAGGACGATCGAGATATCATCAACCGATTGAGTTGACATTTTGGGTTTAAGTATACCTAGTTTGGATGACAATTCAATATTATGGTACCACCAAGCTGATCTGATGATGGGGACAGAAGGTGGCCATGGGAATTCAGGACTTAACCGACGTAATCCCGGTCAGTTTGTGCTCGTTAGAAAGACCGAAAGGCTAAATATAATTATTGCTTAATCCGCGCGCCTTATTACTTGGGTTTTGCTGTACTCGCTTTAAAACGGCATAAGATGATGTACCTAGATGTAACTAACTACTTACTTATGGCATATCTAATACATTAGTTACGATAAACAACTTTGTACCGTGTCGCATTAAACATCATGTTAAACTATACCATATGAAGTTATCAAACGAGTGATAACGACAAAGTACTTAACTTATGAGGCCGACTACTGTACCTAGGTACCTAGTTTTTATTGTATCGTGTGCTGTACAAGTAAACATTAAAACATACAAGTAATGTTAAATTTCTCACAAAATATAAGGGAAATGGTAAAAATAATATAAATTAACTTTATATCATATCACACTTAGGTACCTACGTTACATGTCACATTCATTGTTAACTTTACTGACGAAGTGTTGACATGATATCTATTAGGTAAGTACCTACGTTTAAATATAACACTCAATTTGGTCACCAATAAAACGGACGATAAAAAAACCATTTTGAAAAAATCGGTTCTAAAACGAATATTGCAATGCAAGGGTTACCACCACAGATGTATGATTCTATGCTCTGAGGTTACCACGCAAGGGAAAAAAACCAAAGATGGGTCTTTATTTTCCTTTTTTACCTCGGTCAACTCAAGCAATATCTACTACCTACTACATGACGTAATTACGAGTAAAATAATTTGATTTAAATTAAAATGAGGTTACAATTAGTTGAAACTTTAAATATAGCGTCAACAGTTTTTTCAACACACCTGCTCGTAAAGTAGGTCTTATTACAGCGTATTTACACTGATAATGCAGAATATTACCCATGCCGTGCCCTTTACATTACATTATCGCACTAGTGCCTTTTCATTACATATCTTTTTAAATATTAGCAAAATAATGCAGAATATTACCCATGCCGTGACTTTTACATTACATTATCGCACTAGTGCCTTTTCATTACATATCTTTTAACATTTTCATTTTTTTTTTTTTTTTTTTCCTCGCAAATGTGTTGAAAAACGTCGTATGAAACACGTGAGCATTGGTCATTACACTTCTCGTCTCCATTAAGCCTTCGCCTTCGGCTCAGGCTTAACAACCGACTCGAGTGTAATGCTAATGACCAACTTAGCACACTTGTATCATAATGTACTATTAAAATTTAAAAGTAGCAAATATAAAACCTATCGATGTATCGAAAAACACTTGTCCTATTTTCACTTGTCCGAAAACGGTTCACCGAATTCTTATAACCCATATACTTTGTTAACCATAGTTTTGAAATTCCGCTGGTTTGTTTTCCCGCATTAACGTTTTTCCGAGACTCAATAACCAGAAGAACGATTGCCAACATTATTATTTGACAACCGATTTCTGTTCATAATTATTCCGATGCTACGTAAGAACTAAGTCTCATTTTCCCTTATATCATTTTACCATCACAAAATCTCATAATACCAACTAAAGTGCTGTACGAGTTTTTAGAAAGGCTAAAAAAGGGGGGGGGGGGGGAAGCCCCCCACAGTAAAGAAAAAAACATTCGTAACAATTGTATTTATGGTAGGTTAGGTTATGGTTATCTTGTGTCCCTTAGAGCGGAAATAGGCACCCCGCCAAGCGGGGTGACGTCGACACGCTGGCGGTTAGGTTTAGGTTAGGTTTTTTCGGCAAATACCTGTGTGAGGTGGTGGGTAGGGAGCAGTCACCAGCGTGCCACCACTGTGGAGGAAGAGCCGTGGACACGGCCAAACACACGCGTGAGGAGTGCCCGGCATGGGTGGAGCCCCGCGCAGCCCTGTCCACGGCTTTAGGAAGAGTTCACTCCCGGCGCTAATCAGCCGAATGGTTTGCAGTGAGGAGGTGTGGGTGGCAGTGGCCACCTTCAGCTTAGAAGCGGTCCCGAGCTGGAAAGCCCCCATGGTGTTCTGGGGTGCTGACAGAGGACCATTCCCTCCAACCTACGTGGGCCCGCAAGGACAACGCTGACCGAGTTCTAGATGTGTGCAGATGCGTTCCCAGAGCTCTGTCTTAAAGTGAGTGATGGAACACCCCAGGGGTTTTAGTCCGTGGGAGTCGGACATACCCATTCGGCTTCTCTCGAGCCGGGTGGAATCCATAATGGATTTCCCCTGGGTAAAAAAAAAAAGGTGTAGGTTAGGTTAAAATAATTTCCGTGCGTTAGGAAACGGAATTTGACATACTACACTTTCGATCTTTTGGTGTAGCGGGATAATAATATTTCGGACTTAATACTTTTCGGCACCTAAACCTAGTTGACAAATGCGATAGTTACTTCGGAATTTTAATAAGTGTCTAGTCGAATCATAAGCGAATCAAAATTGCAACGAACTGAGAATTGGGAATATAATAATTTGGGAAATGTAATTTCGGGCAAACAAAATTTCGACCAACTAAAATAAAGCGAAACGTTTTCGGTATTTTAATAATCGGAATAACCATTTTCGAGTTTATGATAGGTAAGTTTTCCATTCCCGAAGTGTTGCATCTCGTTTTCTGGTCATCGCGGAAGACATAAACGTGTCTCTTACACGAAGCGTGGTTTAAACTTAACGGTGACGTAGCATTATTTAATCTTACACATAAGGTGGTTCGATTACCATACAAAACGTTATTTGACATTCGCAGGCTAACGGCGTGATATTTTAAGAAACATACCTATGTAACAAACTTTCATAAATTGGCTTCCCATTTGCGCCAAATTCCCCCTTTCCTAGAATAAACTTGTATAAAATAGATTAATTTGAGAAATTGGTTTGCGACGTGATATTTTGGGAAAACTATTTTTCTCAAATTAATCTAGTTTATAAAAAAATATTCTAGGACAGGGGAAATTTGGCGCAAATGGGAAGCCAATTGATGAAAGTTTGTTACATAAGTTTCTTAAAATATCACGCCGTTAGCCTGCGAATGTCAAAAAACGGTTTGTATGGCAATCGAACCACCTTAAGGAGATGCGTTGATTCGTTTAAACTTTTTGGGGAAAACGGATTTTTTAATGCACCATTTTTGTTGCACTTATTTAAGGTAGACAAAATATGTATTTTCTTTGAAACGTAATTTTACTTATCCGCAAGTAAAGTACGCCGTGGTAGATTATGATTTCGATTATTACCTAGACCGCTCTTGAGGGCAGTCAGTAGTCGGTAGTAAAATGAGTCGCGTGACCGCTAATAAATAGCAAACTGAAATGGCTTACGCCTTATTTATTTACTCAGCAGGGGTATTAGGTAAATTGCTACCATCCGTTAAGTAGATACCTAACTACCGGAGCAATTTAAACATACAGGTACCATATATATTCTTTAACAAAGCCTGGCTTCTGAATACATGTTACCCTGATTTAAGGTCAATGAAATGATTGCCCTCTACATCCTTTTGGAAGGTTGCCAAAAGTTTCAAGTAGTCAGACACAGGTATGGGCGTAATTCGACTTGCTTAATGACAGCTCGTTGTATAGCGGCCAAAAGATTAAAGTGGCGAAGCAATTGTCATTAGCGATTAAGTATCTGTTATTTCGAAGTGCATTCCGTCTGAAAGTTAAAGTACATAAATACAAAATCGAATATCGCCCAGGCCTCAAAGCACACGGCGCGGCGGTAAACGGAGATTAATCGATACGATACTAATAATTAATATGATGAGTATCAATATTGATATTTGCACTTACGCGATGGGTACACTGCCTTAACAGACAAAGTTGGTTGTTAATGGTTTTCAAAATTTGAAACAGCCAATTTATTTACATACATAAGGACAATGCATTAAATCTCGTAAAAGGTAAGCCGAATTAGCACCAGCTAGCCTAAGAATTAGTTACTAGTGGACTTATGGCCGAACTTTAATTACTAACCACTACCACTACTACTTAATATCACCAGATAAGTGATGTCACAATCACAAGCTACCATTAACCTAAGTTGAATATCGCTTGTGGGCGACAGCCTCCCATGTGAACATAACGAGAATTTAGCTCATAATTGAATTGACCGTATACCTGAGAAACAAACTACTTATTTTAAACTTCCCTATTACTGTCCTAACACTTTCCTATCACAATTTCCCTACAGGTTACTTATACTTAGGAGGTTCCAACCTTTGCTGTCAGCGAACACAAATTCAACTGGGGAATTCTCCCTGTTATTATACCAGTTAGGCCGGCACAACTAGTGGATCCAGGATCCAGGACATTTTACTATGATTTGACCAATAGGAGGGATTCTGGGTTTACATTTTTAAAGCCTTTCTCTTCGGAAAATAATATTTTACATTTTCTTTTATAGTAGGAATACTCTACGAAAAGTCTAGATTTTGCCTTTGGAAAAACTAATTTTAGGCTATACAAAACAATATGAGACCATCCGCTAACATAACGGATTTAATTTGAGAAAGTCGATAATTACGTAACTTTATACAAACTTAGTTGGATAAATACCTTTCATGGGTCATAGTGATTCCGTCCTAATGATATCTACTGAACTAATCACTCATACGTGATCGGGCTATTTTCCCCTTTCTAACGAGGCCTCATACATTGAAGTACCTTGCTTTTACAAAAAGATATGATCGGGAGAGACTGAGTAATGTGGGACCTCCAACTGCAAGTTGGTTCTATTTTTAGATCTCAGTACAAAATTATTAGCTAATCACGATAATCGACTCGCGCTTGACTGAATATGGCCGGTGGCTTTCGCTACGGTCAGGCCTGGCAGATATACCCCTTTGGGTAAATTACTTTCTGCTTTCGCTTAAATCTTAGAATTCTAGGTGTCTGGATGCATCATGGGATGCTGCAAATAAATATGTAAAGAAAAATATAATTTTCTTTGGTTTAATATTCCCGCGCATGGAGTTCAAATGTCATCGTGACAGATCTTTATTTTATAATCTATGGTGTAACGATAACCTTAAAAGAGCTGTCAGCATGTGAAAGCAATTCATTGAAATTAATTAAATTAATAGACAGCTAAGAAACAATACAATTGTGATTTAGGAATCGACATTGCGATTAATAACATTAAATGTCGTTTCTTTTCTTACAGGTAAAGTTTGTTTTTGCTACTGCTTAACTCATACTGTTAGTTGTGAATCTTACATGTAATTTAATACAATAAATCTTTTCTTACAGAGAAACTCAGTTGTGTTTTGATAAACAGTGTCGTCCAATTCACTAGGAATAAAAAACCATCTTATAAATAAATAAATAAATATTACGGGACAATCTTACACAAATCAACCTAGGCCCACGGTAAGCTCAATAAGGCTTGTGTTGTGGGCACTAGGCGATTAAGGTATTAAGGTAAATACGAATTACGAAATTAAGGTAAAACAAAGGCGAACCTTTAAGACAAGATATAATTCGCATTACACCTTGTCGTTATTTATTTGATTCTTGATAGGCGAACGTGATTATAAGTTAGCTGGACTAGATCGCCGCTAACTGACGGGCCTAGTTTTGATACTGTCTCGAGGGGACTCGTTTTGCGATGTCTCTACCTCGATTCTAGGTAGCTCTCCTCGGAGCGATATTCAATATGATAATTTATATGGGTTCCTGGGACCCGTATCTTGCTATTAAGATATTCGTTACAGATGTACCTATGGTATATTTATAAAAACGATTTAATGCCCATTTTGGGTCATATCTACAATTAAAATGAAATGAATATAAAATTAAATGTCAAGTCAGGTTATTCCTGTGTATAATCACAATGTCAAGAGAAACACAAGGATGTCAATAATTTACAAGATTAAATAAAAAATAAAAATAGGGTACAGAGAGTACCGTTTAGGTACTAATTGGTTAAAATCTGCAATTTTAAAATGATTATTGTGTAAGATTATTAATATTATATTGTAGAATACCATTTGACATGTAAAAGTGCCCTTGTGGCCTATTTGCAGAATAAATAATTGATTTTGATTTTGCGAAAAACTGTAGCGACAAAAGTCTATATAATTATTGAACCTGCTCACAAAAGCCGGACATTTTGAAGACGAAAACAGTTGGAAAGCCGGACATTTGAAGACGAAAACAACTGGAAAGCCGGACATTTGAAGACGAAAACAGCTGGAAAGCCGGACATTTGAAGACGAAAACAGCTTGAAAGCCGGACATTTGAAAACGAAAACAGCTGGAAAGCCGGACATTTGAAGACGAAAACAGCTGGAAAGCCGGACATTTAAAAGAATTTTGGCCCAAGCTGCAACAGAGAACTTTACTTTGTTCGCTTCACGCGAATGATGCAGGGTTAGCAACACAAAGGGGTCATACTCAATACGGAGAAGCGTGAAGTTAGAAGAGGTATGAGGTTTTCAGAAACACTGTCCTCTTTAAAATGATTGTTTCATAATCCCAACACAAATATTTAGTTTTAAAGTAATTGCAAGACTATCCTAACTTTTCAAACTACAAAGTGCAACAACTTTATATATTCTAAACTTCAAATCTTAGCCAAAAAATATGATTACATGGTTTATCTTGTCGATTCACTAATTGGAAAAAAAAACAACACCGACTGCGAGTTTCACAGCTCGCAGAGTCACTAGTTAAGTAAGTGTTTATATAATAAGGGCAAAGTATTATATTTAGAGGTTAAGTTTATGAGTTTGAGCAATCTCCGAAGCTACTCACCCTAATTTTAAAAACCCTTTCACCAGTATATACGTATATTATCGGGATGTATTTCCCTTCATAGGTAGGCTACATTTTATCCGTACGGGCTGAGCGGTACTGCACCGCCGCACTCACCTACCTTGTCTACCCAAAACTAAAACCGGCCAAGTGCGAGTTGGACTCGCGCACGAAGGGTTCCGTACCATTATCTATAATAACGGCAAAAAATCATGTTTGTTGTATGGGAGCCCCCCTTAAAAAAATATTTTATTTTGTTTTTAATTAAATTAAATTAAAAATCATTTATTTCGGACTACGTATTCATCCATAATTTGTTAGTAACAATATATTAACTTAAAAACTAGTGTTAGTAACGAAACAAGTAACTTAGCAAAACTAATATCGGCGTGAGGGGGCACGCACCGGAGCATGCACCTAGTCCCAGTACCGCATTATCGGGCAGTCCACCCGTTCAACAAGCGATTGCAGGATGCTGTTGGTACTGTAGGTTAATATTTGTTGTTATAGCGGCAACAGAAATACATAATTTGTGAAACTTTCAACTCTCTAGCTATCACGGTTCTTGAGATACAGCCTGGTGACAGACAGACGGACGGACGGTCGGACAGCGAAGTCGTAATAGGGTCCCGTTTTACTTTTTGAGTACGGAACCCTAAACTATTAAGATTTTGACTTTGTTTTATATTAAATTTATTATGTTATTTGATAGGTACCTACTCTCTGTACCCTGTTTTGATTTTTTATTTAATCTTGTAAATTATTGACGTCTTTGTATTTCTCTTGACATTGTGATTATACTCGTACACAGGAATAAACTGACTTGACATTTAATTTTATATTCATTTCATTTTAATTGTAGATATATACATATATCGTATATACCTATTACATAATTATATTTATTTTCAATGTTTGATTATTATTGCATATCTTGACGATCGCTGTACGATAAGTAATAAAATGTAAGAAAAATGTTCTGTGAAAATTGTACAATGAAATAAATAAACTAAACGTAACTAAAAATGAAACAACAGCATACGTAGTTTCTGGTATATTGAGGAAATTGAATATCATACAGATAAGAACAACTGTTCACACCTACGGTGAACTTAATTAGCGTGACGATAGTGTCGCGAGTTCCTGGGAAGACTACCAAGAACTGTGCCTATTGTTTTCATTTAAGTACATCAGTCACTTCACCAATTACTTTCATGTAATTGTCAGCGACTCTATTTTACTACTGTCAGTGAAATAGGTGACAATATATTTTTGAACGCGTTGACAGTGCAGAATAAATGCTCTGTGTAGGTAGGTAGGTACCTAACTGCCGTCCGTGCCAGTCCGACCAGATCAGGGGATCACTTTTCAGTGTGATTTCTTCTTTTTGTTCCTTCGTATGTATAGCATGCTCGCAGGTTAATTATAATTCAACGGAGCTCTTGTAAAGTCTTCGTCGACATGTGGCTAACTAAATAAATTGTCACTAAGATAATGGACCAGATCAAGTAAAATTTTGCACGCTACTAGCGTAACACACTTTTGTTTCGTCGAAAATGCGTGTGAGCCTGTACTACGTGCCCGAGCTGTTATTCGGAACGCGCTAATGCGCCTCATCTCACCCATCACGCCTAACGAAACTAGACCTCTAACTTTTTTTTGACGTTGGTTAATTGCGTTGAGTCAACGCTATTGGGCAGAAGGCCCAGACTACTACTGGAAATTGCTGCGTCCCGAAAGCCCTTCTACTTTGGAAGTACTACTAGACCGCTACCATACGCTTATAGTTACTACAGATCGCGGCGTCAAAATATATTTGTAGACTAACGGTGAGGTGAGCTCTTTGAGTAGATAAATACATGGAGAGGCCCTATTCTACTATAGATACATTTATGTTATGCAAATATACATGAAATCTACATAGAAGGTCAAAAACACAACTTATCTCTTTCTTTCCAACTTTCGATAGCGTATGGTGAAAGAGATAGCATGATATTACGTTGCTCTTACTTCCGATACTAGAAACAGACATTACAGCCGCGTGCCATGCGCCATTTTATGCGCCAAATGTCTTTGTAGTACATGCGCTGTCAAGTGGTAAACAACTCAGAGTTAAAATCGTAATTTTCCGTATTAAAATAGTTTTTTTGGACTTGGTTTTGTGTAGTGAACACATATAGATGTGAACGCAAAATGCCTGCAAAAGGTGTCAAACGGTGGGACATTAATATTATTACACTTAATCATCATTTCGTTGTAGGTATCATACTTTAATTTATATTATTGATTAAGATGTTGGTTATCCAACATGTTAATCAATTTGGTTTGGTTTCTGTTGTTAATACTGTTTTCATTTCAGCCATCAACATCAAGACATATTATGCCAAACACCCCGAAAGAAAATTTGGAATCTGTCATCATAATATTGCAATGTCATGCTATATACATATGCATGCTAAATTTCAGATAAATCCGTTGACAGGAAGAGGGTGAAATTTCAATTACTAAATTTGACCCAAGAAACAAGAATAAATAATAAAAACAAACGTGGTGAGCTAAATAAAAGCTTGTAAAAATACCATTGTTTTATTCACTTCTGCACCATTCATATAGTAATCATAGTATAGTAGTGGGCTGGGCCTGAATAACCCGACAGATTTTATTTGTATTTCTGACCATATTGGAAGGGTCCACGAAAAGAACATGTCTACTCAATTTTTTTTTCAAAATGAGTTTCTAATGTCAAAATGCTGAGCTCGTTATGAAAACTTGACATTAAAACCTCAATTTGAAAAAAAAGTGACTACACCTGTTCTTACCGTGTCATTCACACTATAGCTGCAGCTGCGACCTTATCGGTTGTACCAATAAAATGCAATGTTGGTAAAACAATTCACAAATAATCTGGTTACGGTAACAGAGTAGTGTACTTGCATATTATTATTCGTCTCGGTCAGTTTCAATTACAGAGAAAACTCAAATATTGATGTCGATATTTTTCAAAGTCCAAGTTGATATCGATAATTGTCTCTAATCGATGACAACCCTACAGCCACGAATTGACAGGCCGCCATATTATGCGCCAGGATTAGGTATACACGCTCATTTCGTAGGTATTTCGTGTCCATATAGTTTAATTAGTCTGAGGGTGAGCTTAAGAGATACACAAAATAGCGGGACAGGGGTCTTGGCGATCAAACAACTTGTTCTTTGATCCCGCTTTGATAATTAACAAATTACGACATCGGATTACAATATCTCCAAAAGGAGATCTTTCGTTAAGAAATCGTCATTATATGCAAATAGCATAGGTAGGCTTTCAGGGTACCTAAGTCTGGGGCTCGTCTGGGGTATGATGAGTAGTTGGGGCGGAGTTTTTAAATTTTTGGAGGAAAGTTCTAGTGAGCTGTGTACGGAGGACAGAATGCCTAGTGCCTGAAATACGGCCACAACTCAAAATTAAAACACATTTGAGATGTGTCCGTATTGCACTGTGCAATAGAGCCACTTCTCAAATGTGTTTTAATTTTGAGTTGTGGCCGTATTAGAGCATGTTGTTAGGAGAAAATACTTCTCTTTCGGATACCGGCACCATATTTTAGTATTGTGTTAGGCATGTCCCCTGGATTCCAAAACTGCCGGGTGACAATCTCTAAGGAGTCGAATTCTCCTGTAATGACGTCATCAAAAACGCCGCGGCCGCGCTTGGAAAAGTAAAAATTACACCCAAACCATACAATTTACATACACATGTGGGGTACCAAATGAAAGCTGAATAAATTGTTCATTCCTACATTTTATTTAAATGTATACTCTAATTTAAGTATTTACTATTAGCAAAAGTATAAAAAAATCAAGAAAAAATCTAAGGACTTTCAGACTTTGCGGCTAAACTGGAAAAGATACTTGAATGTAATGTACAACACAAATGATATATAGTAATTTAGCTTTGCATTTTAGTTTTTTATTTTAAGACACGAGCAAAATTGGGAAAATTGTGCTCAAAAAACCAACAACGCAAAGCGAGTTTTCACTACAAGATAAAATTTTATCGAAATTACAATTTTCCAGAAACCAGCACAAACTTTTAGTATGTTGTAAGACATGTTATGTAAACCGCAAAACTGCAAAGAGACAGTCTCTAAAGTGTCTAGGTCATTAGTAATGACATAATTTTCATTGCCGCGGAGGCTTTTTAAAATGTGAAATTTTTACCTGAACCATGTAATATATATAAACGTCTGCTATATCATGTTAAAGCTAAACAAATGTGCTATAATTCTTGCCAACATTAGGATTCCATATATCCCTAAATTTAAGAGGTATATGCAAAATTGTAGAGAAGAAAAGTGAAAAGCCTGCTAACATTAGATTTTCGGGAATTTAAATTGCTCTGAAACGTATCATTATATTGAATTACAATGTTTATAACGACTTATAGCATATTTTATTAGTTTTCATATAATATCACATTTGCATTCAGAAAGTACAATTTTGCAAATACCTCTTAAATCTATGGATATATGGAATCACAATGGTGGCAAAAACTATAGCATATTTGTTTAGCTTTTACATGATATAACACACGTTTATATATATTACATGTTTCAGGTACAATTCCCACTTTTTAAAAAGCCTCCGCGGCAATGAAGATTAATGTCATTACTGATGAACTAGACACTTTAGAGACTGTCTTTTTGCAGTTTTGCGGTGCACATAACACGTTTAACAACATACTAAAAGTTTGTGCTGGTTTCTGGAAAATTGTAATTTCGATAAAATTTTATCTTGTAGGGAAAACTCGCTTTGCGTTGTTGGTTTTTTTAGCACAATTTTCTCAATTCTGCTCTCCTCTTAAAATAAAAAACTAAAATGTAAAGCTGAAATACTAGATATCATTTGTTTGTACATTACATTCGTGTATCTTTTCTAGTTTTGCCGAAAAATGTGAAAGTCCTTAGATTTTTTCTTGATTTTTTTATACTTTTGCTAATATTTAGTACTTAAACTAAAGTATATATTGAAATATAATGTAGCTATCAATAAACGATTTACAATTTATTTAGCTTTCATTTCGTATCCCACATGTATATGTACGTTCCATGGTTTGGGTGTAATTTAAACTTTTCCAAGCGCGGCTGCGGCGTTTTTGATGACGTCATTACAGGGGAGACAGACTCCTTAGAGATTGTCTACCGGCAGTTGTAGAATTCAGGGGACATGCCTAACAACATACTAAAATATAGAGCCGGTATCCGAAAGTGAAGTATTTGTTCGACGGAATCCCTTAACAACACGCACTATATTGCAGGCACTAGGCGGGGAGTGAAACGCTGGAAATTTTTCGGATACCCAGGCCACCATGCCTAAGGGAAGCCTGGGTCCATGAGCGGTCGTCCTTAGTAGATTTCTTCCACAAAATAGGTTTCATTGTAGGATGATTAGATTACATGGCAAACAGGTTGGGCACGATTTTATTTCCAAGAAAATATTATGTTTATAATCACATGTATGCGTGAGATCAGCATATCTCGCCAATAAAATGTTTATAGAGAATATGTAATTGAAAGCATAAATCAATTCAAATCAATTACTGTTTTAGTATAAAACTAAATACTTAAATGTAATGCTTTTAAAACTAAATGTCGCGTGCTTATAAAAATATCTTAACACTGGCTCTATTTTACATAACAATAAGAGTAATATATCATTAGTAAACCCTAATTATTTCTTTCTACAGGGGCCGAGCCAGAAGAAAAACATCCTCAGATGGATTTATTACAACGAATAACTGGCTCATTTGGAAAATATCAATTGTTTCTATGCATCCTTGTCTTTCTGACGAAGTTTCCTGTCGCTTTTCACCAAATGGCCATCTTGTTTCTGGCTCCGAAACTCAGCTACACATGCCCAGACACTGGGGAGGAGACGTGTCCTTGTAACAGCCCGGACTATGACACATCCATATTCAGCCGGAGCATAATAATGGAGTGGGACTTAATATGTGAAAGGAAATGGTTGACTAGTTTTACGCAAACGCTGTTTCAATTGGGCACGCTACTGGGCAGTGTGCTGTTTGGAATGGCGTCTGACAGGTGACATTCAACTTGTTTATTCATATGTATTTTTACAGGTGATAATTGATATGAATGATATGTATATGCACAAGCCGGTCCAAGAATGGACCTCGCCGTAACCGACCGTCGTCGACGCCGGGTCCGGGCTTATAGTGAACGGGTTGTATTTTATACCGTGCAGGCAGGGCAGCTTCTTAATAAAAAAGCGGCCAAGTGCGAGTCGGACTCGCACATGAAGGGTTCCGTGAAATAAATTGCGGTTTACGATTTATGACGTATTAAAAAAAAACTACTTATTAGATCTCGTGCAAACCAATTTTCGGTGGAAGTTTACATGGTAATGTACATCATATATTTTTTTTAGTTTTATCATTCTCTTATTTTAGAAGTTACAGGGGGGGGGGGCACACATTTTACCACTTTGGAAGTGTCTCTCGCGCAAACTCTTCAGTTTAGAAAAAAATGATATTTGAAACCTCAATATCATTTTTGAAGACCTATCCATAGATACCCCACACGTATGGGTTTGATGAAAAAATTTTTTTGAGTTTCAGTTCTGAGTATGGGGACCCCTAAAACTTAATGTTTTTTTTCGATTTTTGTGTGAAAATCTTAATGCGTTTCACAGAATACATCTACTTACCAAATTTCAACAGTATAGCTCTTATAGTTTCGGAAAAAAGTGGCTGTGACATACGGACGGACAGACAGACGGACATGACGAATCTATAAGGGTTCCGTTTTTTGCCATTTGGCTACGGAACCCTAATAAAAAACATACCTACTTACAACCCGTTTACTATAAGTTTGGAGCTGGCGTCGATGACTCGGTTCCGGCGAGGTCCATTTTAGAGTTGTAGGTGTAATGGTACGTCCGTAACTGTAAAAGTACTCGTAAATCTGGTCAAAACAACGCAAACCAAAATCTACCTCATAATTAGAGCACAAAGCTGTTTTTTCCCTGCGTTCGTTTGAATTTACTCTTACAGCTTCGGATAGAGTTATACCTAGGTACATGACGTACCTATTTGTTAAAGAAAAATTGCCTTTTTCATATGTTTACAGTGTAGGCCATATTAAACAACTTGTGCAAAACTTTACTAAAATATGATTTTTAAATGGTCATTTATTACGTAGGTACGTACTTGCCGATTTGAGTTACTACAAAAAATTGTGTTCATACTTAGTTACAAAAATTACAAGACGTATCTGTATCATGTACTGTTGTTTGTCAAAATTTGAAATGTTCACTGTTACCTACTCGTAGTTACCTATAATATTATTTGTTTTACGTTTCCAGATTTGGTAGAAAAAAGCCCATGCTGGTAGCAGTCGTAATACAAGTGACCATGGGTGTAGCAGCCGCATTTGTGCCCGGTTATTGGGAATTCACGTTCCTTCGATTCCTAGTTGGCATGTCTGTCGGCGGCACCATGGTGACTGGATTCGTCATAGTCATGGAATTCGTTGGCACCCAGTACCGTGACGTAGTGTCAGCGTTATACCAAGTTCCTTTCAATATGGGCCACATGCTATTACCAGTCTTCGGTTACTTCTGCAGGGATTACTCAAACTTCCAACTGGCTATTTCAATACCTGGAGTGGTCTTGCTGTCGTACTTTTTCCTAATGCCTGAAACTCCGCGCTGGTTGATAGCGGTTAAGAGAACTGAAGAGGCTGTCAAGATTTTAGAACGTGTGGCTAAAGTGTGAGTTATTAGATAAGATAATAATATTTACGAATGTCGGATAATGGTACCGTTAACCGTTTCCGTGTAACAAATAATGTTACGTACTTTTAAAGTCATCATCAATTGACTTTTGGCATTTGTTTTCAGGAATAAGCGTCCAACAGAAACGATACGAAAAGACATTGAAGGCTATCAAGCTGCTCTCCAAAAGACAGAGATTAAAAAGGGAAACATCGTCGATCTATTCCGGACACCAAATATACGCAAAAACATCTTGGCGATGGCGTTTAACTGGCTCACTTGCAGTTACTGCTTCTACGGCGTGTCGCAGTACGTGGGTCAGCTCAGTGGGAACGCCTTTATCAACGTCGCTGCCAGCGCTGGCGTGACTATCCTCGGTTCGCTCTGTTCTATACCGCTTATGAAAGTTATCGGACGAAAAACCATACTGATCATATTTAATTTTATCTGCGCCTTTTGTCTGTTCGCACTAGCCGTGATCCCGGAGGGTCCGGGAACTGTTGTGTGCGCGAGTATCGGCGTGGTGTCCAGTTTTATATCGTTCGTTATCGTGTACTTGTACTGTACGGAGCTGTTCCCGACTGTGGTGAGGAACGCCGCGCTGGGATTCTCTTCGATGATGGCGCGCGTGGGCTCCATGATAGCCCCCTTCGTCATCGCGTCCAGCAGCGTTGGCACATGGGTGCCACCCGTGCTATTTGCGATCATGCCCTTCATAGCGGGTTTCGTTGCTATGTTACTTCCTGAAACCAAAGGCTGTGAATTAATGACGACTATAGAAGAAGGTGAACAATTTGGAAAAAAAATATAGTTGTAAAAAATAATTTATTTCCATAGTTAATTAGAGTAGTTACAACTGTAATGTAAGTAATGTGGGGGCACGGGAGTGCCCCCGCCAAGTCGAGCAAAGCAAAGAGGCTCGGACGTACCATCCTTTTCTCGAAGCCATATAGGCCATTTTCAACATCCTGTAATTTCGTGCTGGCTAAAGCCAGAACCCTGAATTTTCAGTAACATATAGGGCACAATATGGCTTACATATATTCTCAATAACATTGAATTTGAACTTTTAGTCTAAGAACTATTGCCCGTCAAAGTTCCTTAGTTTTGTCACTGACATACTCACTGACTCACTTATGATCATCGTAATTTTAAGGTACTTCTAGCAGACCCACAAGCTCCAAATTTTAAACATAATTAGTTTTTAACCTATCCATTTATAAAAAAAAACTAAAATATTGCAATTTCCATCCCGATTCAGATATATACAGACTGCATAAGTAATCCTATACAAATACATGTGATTACAAAGTTACTTTGCTGTTGGTAAAATAACATTTCTATACAAAGTTGATAACACAACAACCTACAAAAAGAAATTAGATCCCATAAAAAAACATTCCATGTAAAAAATGGGCCAAGTCTCGCAACTCTTCCACAGTGTGGAAGTGGTGAAATATTTCGTAGAGCCAATTCAGGCATTCTTATTAATCTTTATTTGCTTGCTTAATAAAAATTTGTGACTTGGCAATCACACTTACATAGTTTAAGGTATGCAAAAATTAATAAATGCAGTAAAGTTGTAAGTAAGTTGTATCTAAATAGGTTTATAGTATTTAGATAGGCAATAATTGTAAATATTACATCTACAGTAAAATATTTTTGCATAACACGAGATCTTGAATTTCCCTTCGTTATCCCTATAAATAATAATTAATCAGCGTGGGTAATAAAATTGAATTTACGTTAAGTACATTGCTGGTGGGCACATTGCACGTAGAACCGATCGCCGTTGGGGTGGAAGGGTTCTCGAGTGGCGACCGCGTACCGGAAGACGCGGCGTGGGTAGCCCCCCTCCCACAAGGTGGACTGATGACCTGGTAAAGGTCGCGGGAGTCCGCTTGATGCGGGTGGCGCAGGACCGGTCACTTTGGCACTCTTTGGGGGAGGCCTATGTCCAGCAGTGGACGTCTCTCGGCTGATATGATGATGATGTGACATTTCTGGCGGTGGTGTTCCCCGCAGCCCCGTGCCCTCCTATTTTTACTGCAGAGGCCGGGAAAATAGGGATTGCTGGCCAAGTAGAGTGAGGCCGGATTCCTTTTCACGCCGAGGTATGTATGAGTACAACACACTGCAACGAAATAATATTTTTTGAATGGCCGGTCGCCATGATGTCGTTTTACAAAACGTTTGAAAAACAAAAAAGCTTTTAGTATAGCCGCGTTTTCATGACTCTACGTGAACACCTGCTAACTTAGAGCATTAAACCAACCGGAGACGACACGCGCACACTTTTCTATCTAAAAAAGTCTGCCGTTTTCGGCGCGGGGGACGAGGCAACGCACACAAATCATGTTAACACCAATGCATTTTTCCGATAGTGTCACTACACACGCACACGACAAAATTATCAAACACCAGCATAAACTATACTCACACAAGTACAAACACATACACAGACAACCTGTCCGTGAAAGAGATGACGTCAGCTCGAAGTAAACATCGATAGTGCGAGGAACACGTCGATAATAAATAATAAAGTTATCGATATTTCATGTAGGTCCGGAAACGAATGCTCAAAAAAAGGTATAGAGGGAAATGCATGAAACACAATTTTTGACTTCGTAACTTTGTTTAGACTAGTTAGGAGGTAAACATATCTAAAGTCCTTGCCCGTAACCCTTGAGCCGGAGGGGAGGGGGGGGGGGGTTTCAAAGTCCCATTATTCGGTTTTTCACCTATATCTCGGAAACTATGCGTCCTAGCGACATAACTATTCTAAACAAAATGAAAGGTGATTAAATTTGCCACAATTTTTATAATATCAAGTTTTTCGATATCTTGTACAGTTTTCGAGATATAAGATATTATACCATCGAGTACTATCGAGCTGGTCTGATGATGGAGATGGAAGGCGGCCATAGGATATCATATTGAAATGCCATGATCGGTACTTATTAAAAGGGATTTTTTTTTATGCACGTAACATACGATCTTTGGACAGACGGTAAACGGATAACAGGATGTTTTTTCCACATGAATAACTGGCCTGAATTTTGGTTCAGGCAGGACAGGTTAACACTATACTGTATCTTTTGGAGATAACATAAAACAAGAAACAAAGAATAAAAAGCAACTTTTATAAAATAACATTCAAAATGCTGGGAGCAAATAGTGCTAGTCTCGTTTAGGAGTCCACGACACATGATTTCCACAAGCTCGGATACAGACATCCTGAATCATTACATCTTTTGGGAATCTGAAAAATAAATTATAAGAATAACATACTTATAATGTTTATCGACATTTGTTTTTGTGTTGTCCCTTCACTAACTTTCCTAGTACAGTGTTGCTAGAGTAACAAATTAAAAATGCATATTTACGGAACAAGTGACGATCATAAATTCCGTATAATTAATAAAATACAGCCTAAACATATTATATTTAAAACATTAAATAAAAATATTATATGGTGAAAATAAAAGAATAAATGAATTTGCAAACAGTAATCCATCATTAATTAATTAAACATCTACAATTATAAATTTCACGTTATTTATGGTTGGTACCATTTTTATTGGATAAACTGTGTTAATAATAACGAATTTAAAGTAGAACTTATAATTAAACATTTATACAGTCAACTTTAAAAAATACCCAAAAGTAGAGCTAGTACCATTAAGTGGGAACACTGTTAGATTGACAATATTTTTTAGTTTTTTGCAAATTTAATGCACTATTTGATAATATTTAAACGTAATAATAGTAACAGATGAAAAGTAACGTTATCCTTTTGTACATTAGATATTTCTGAACTCTTATTACACGAGAACACGTTGCAATTCGGCATTTTTAGCTCAGGTCATTCCGCGCTCACTGTGATTCATTGAATGGCGCGGAGCGCGCGGCAACTAGTTTTATATAACCGCTATGACCGGCGGTCTCGTACCTTTGGCAGAGGGGAACGCCTGGCAATGGCTACTCCGGTTGGTTTAATGCTCTAAGCCTGCTAAGCACATACCATCCTTCTTTAAATCTAAATAACAATGGGTCAAATAATAATACCATCTACTTAACATACAATTTATACGTATTTTAGCATATTTTTGCGTGAAGTTGACCCTGAAAGTAAGAGGTCTTTCAGGTGGTCTTGCTGGGTAACAAACAGGCTGTTTGTTCCATCGTGTATCAAATATATATTTTTTCTAAGGACTAAGAATTTTCCAAAATCAATATTAAAAAACAAAAAAAAACCGTGGGCACAAATTTTTTTTGAAGGCCGGAAGATATAGCAAATGACCCAACCTGCCATTTGCCTATACCTGCCGTTTTAATTTGGCAAACGGTGGACCAAACATCCTGTCAAACACGGTTATCTCCACTTATACTAAATTTCTAAATTAAAAAAATAATCAGACACTTTGAAACTAAGCTTTGTGCTGTCACGAAAATGTTCTCAGCATCCCATAAACGGAAAAATATTAAACATTTTATATAGGGACAATATTATTCTAACTGTAACATATGATAGTTTTTATCCGACTGCGACATTTAATTAATTTTCCGAAATATACGACTTCATTTAATTATTCATTTATTATTCTTAAAGTATATCGCCGCTACATCTGTCAGCTTTATGAAACGTCAAAATGGCGGAATTGCTTTTCCTTAATTTCACCTATTAATAATTTTAATCCCGTCTCTGATAGACCTTCACGAAACACATGCCAAGAGATAAAACATAAGAAATTAATCGATTCTGATATGAGAACTTATATGCGCAAATGTCGTATTAAGGCGTAATTTCAATAAATGTATCAACAAATTCGAACAATAAATATAAGTAACACAAATATGTTTTTTTAATGGCACGCGCGCTTGCTCTTTGGGCATTCAGCCTAACCACGAAAACCGAAACTCGAAGTTCGTATATCTGTATTCCTCTCACTCGAGTAATGTTAGTGGGATAAAGATAGAGATACCCGAATATTTTCGAATTCTGAAGTTCGTTGTTTAAAAGAAAAAACGGATGTCGGATAGACCGAAAATAGGGGTGTAGACACTAAATAAAATAATCATAATGTTGTATTTTCTCAAAAAAGGACTCCAAAAGAAGTCAAATGGAGAAAAAAAACAACGCAAGAGGTTATATAGGTAATCACTGAGTTATAAGTGTCCAAAGTTTTAAGAGGGGCTATGTTCTGTCCCTTTTCCGCAAAACGCACCTTCATATAGGAGATCTAAGTGAGTGCCAAGTTCTATGCAAAATCCAAATATGTATTTATAGGAACAAAATAACATTATGAACAAGTATTAAACTCTATTTCTTTGCTTAAGTCAAATCTTACCTACTTTAAGATCTCACATTCTTAAATAACAGCAATTGTTATAGGTATCCAATAAAGCAAAGAAATAGAGTTTAATACTTGTCCATAATGTTATTTTGTTCCTATAAATACATATTTAGATTTTGCATAGAACTTGGCACTTATTTAGATCTCCATTCTTTTTGCGGCAAAGCCCACAGCCAAGCATAATTTTTGTATTGAACTTGGCTCTCCTTTTTTACATTTATGTTTTTGGTGGGATTGTTTTTTACTATGACGCTCAAGGATCGTGACGTCACGGTCCCCAATCGTTTTCTCACTCTAACAAGCTATATTAAAAGGTTGTATTTTCGTAATTTTTTTGAGATATTTGAACGGGTTTTTAATTTCTTCTTTCTTTTGAAGTAATAATATTTTTTGAGTTTATTCCCCTACTAGCTTTTGCCCGCGACTTCGTCCGCGCGGAACTCGTTTATATCGTAACTTTCTCCCCCCTTTTCACCCCCTTAGGTGATGAATTTCCAGATAAAAACTATCTTTAGTAAGGATTCTTTGGGAAGGCCCCGGAATTCAAAGTATCTCTACACCAAATTTCATCTCAATCGGTTCGGCGGTCTAAGCATGAAAAGGTTACAGACAGACAGAGTTACGTTACTTACTCCGAACGCCTTTTTTTTACAAAATAGACTCCGCCGCAAACTTGGTTTCTATGACCCGCCTCACCATAATAGATGCATGTAGGCTTTTTTCAGTATTATTTTGCATATTTTCATATCACACGGCCGTAAGGACCTTTTCTACTAAACCGTAGGATGAAATTAACTGACTTGTAATTTAGATATTTTATACTTGTTCACGCCGCTGCGTTCAGCACTTCATTTAGTATTAAGATTATTACTGTCAATCGATTATACACCTTATTTACACTACACAAGGCATATTTTCATTGTATCGAGTCTCTGCCAATCAGATAGCTTCAATATTGCGTGTTACATGTAATCGGCCAATCATAGCTCACCACATACACACGCCAGCCGTCAGAGCCCTCTGCTTGACACACTTGCCTTTCTATCGCCTAGCGAAACACTTCACACAACAACTAAAAGATGTATTTTGAACTGCATTAAACAGTACTTTATTTACAAAGGTGGTTTAAAACATCTTCCCTTGTTCCCATCGGGAACAAAGTGGCGACCGTTTGACAGGACTCTGCAGCTATAAATCGGATTCCGAAGTCAGTTTGCAGTGCCCATTTCCCAAGCGAAGAGGTCATCGCCACGTGCACACCTACTCCGTGCAGCGCCTAGATGCCTGGATCAAAGCCAAGGCATTAGCTGTGCCCTATCATCGTGCATCGTGCAGCCAGACCCATTCGCTCCAGTTCCAGCGTCCGAGAGACGCATTTCCGACGGACCCACGACTTCCATGCAGCAGCCCGCGCCGTGCCTATTTTCACCTGCCTGCCCAATTTATAACGTGAGCCCGTTCCTTTACTTTTCCTAGTTGCTTCCTCTTTGATTTGTGCCAATAGTGATACCAGTTTCTCGAAGTTTCTAGCATTTTCGTAAAACTTCTAGTGTTTCTAGCTATCTGCACTAGCTAATTCAAGACTATACGCAACTGCCTAACTCATCTTACGACTTATAATTTATTACGGCCATAGAAAACCTAGTTACCTATTAATAAGTGGCAAGTGTCATCCAATTATTTAACCCAATTTGCTTTAGAGCAACTCAATCATCGCTTCTTTGCACTAGCCAATTTTCCAAGTATTAAAATAAAACCTACTTGCAAGTGCCTACCTAAATGTTTATGCCTACTTTCTATTAATAAAATTGTGCATCCCCGTTAGCACGCCTATATTCTATATTATAATAAACTACAAGCAAATCTTCGCAATCCTTGCTTCCAATTTTAGGTACTTAACGCCCATTGACCGCCTGTTGTTATACCTACATACCTCCAATCAGCTGTTTAGCATTCTTTGCAATTCCAGCGTCCAGTGACCTACTTCGGGGCAATCGCCACGCCCAGGAGTGCAGTGCGAGCGCATTGCTGCCTACGCGCAAGGCCGAGAGTTCAATTTCGTCTGGCTGAACGGCAGACGGCGCTTCGGTGGACCGGCTAAGCGAGGAGCGTATCGTATGCAATTACATAACTTGTTTACTTAGATTTGCGTTATTTTCTCGATAATTTCATTGCCAACTATGCCTCCGAAAGAAGACGTAATGCCTAAGGAAGATGAACTTAAAGTGCTTAAGGCTAGACGTGGTTCGATCAAAGGTCGATTAACGAAATTTAAATCATATTTAGATAATTTAACTGTCTTACAACCAGTTTCGTCGTTGGAAACTAAACAACTTGCAATGAAAATATCGAGAATGCAATCGTTATTTGCTGATTTCGATGAGGTGCAAGGTCAAATAGAGATTTTATGTGAACCTGACCAAGCTGAAGAATTGTCAAATCGGGACAATTTTGAACAAGAGTTTGACATAAACTTATCAATAGCTCAAGACTTTCTAGAAGCCAATTCACCTTCCAGAGACAGCTTGAACAATACCAATTGTTCTTTGCAGTGTCATCACGATAATAGTGATGTTCTCGGGTTCAGACTACCTGTCATTAAAATTCAAAATTTTGATGGATCGTGTTTTAGGTGGCTGGAGTTTAAAGAAACTTATGTGTCTTTAGTTCACAAAAACACTAAGATACAAAACATACACAAGTTTCACTACCTACTTTCGTATCTGGAAGGTGAAGCGGCCCGCGTTCTATGCAATTTAGAAGTGTCCGATTCTAATTATTCCGAGGCTTGGCAACTTTTGTGCAAACGTTACGATAACAAACGACAGCTAATAAATAACCACTTAAAGGCTTTATTTAGCATTGAATCAGTGCGAGAGACCGACAAGTCCCTACGATTTATTGTTGATCACATCACTAAAAACTTGCGGGCTCTCTGTACTTTGGGACTGCCCGCCGACAAGTGGGATGTCCTCATTATTTATATGGTGTCATCTAAATTAGATGGCAGCACATGCTATAAATGGGAAGAACATAGAAATACGCTGCCGGAAATTCCTAGTTTAAATGATTTTTTCGATTTTCTCAAAGCCCGCGCAGACGTTTTAGAGACAGTATACAGACAAAGACAAGACAAGCCTAAACATCTGCCGCCGCCGCCCCAATTTAAACCACATACCAAAACATTTGCTCTCACGACTAAACCAAAACCCCCTCATTTTTTTAAGCCTCTAAATGAGTGTATTATGTGCAAGGGTCATCATCTTCTGTACGAATGCGCTGCCTTCAAGGCTAAAGGGCCGGAGGAAAGGGTTGCTTTGGCATCTTCGTTGAATTTGTGCGAGAACTGTTTAAGGGTCGGTCATAAGGTTCAAACTTGCAGATTGCCGGGTTCTTGTCGCTATTGTAAACAAAGACACAATTCTCTTTTACATGTTCCCAATCAAACTGACGTCTCAAGTCAAGCCGAAGTTTCCAACACTAGTAGCACTAGTTTAGCTGCTATGACTAATACGGATGTATTGTTGTGCACCGCCCAAGTTCAATTAAAAAACCCAGCTACTAATGAATCTATGATAGTTCGTTGTTTGTTGGACAGTGGAAGTCAATCAACAATTGTCAGTCAAAAGGTCCAACAAACTCTAAACCTGGCTTCACAGACATCTAATGTCAGTATTGTCGGATTGTCCGACACCCCTTTAGATACGCACACCAAGCGTTGTGCCCTACATTTCCAATCGCTTAATGACCCATTTAATGTCAATGTGACATGCCTAGTCGTGCCTAAAATTGCCGAAAAATTGCCTAAAGTTTCTCTCGACGTCAGTCGCTATGATTTATCTAAGTTTCAATTAGCAGACCCCCAATTTTATGAAGCCTCATCCATTGACATGCTCATTGGTGCTGACCTATTTTGGGACCTAATAGGTACCCATCAGCACTCGCTAGGACCCCGCGATCCTATTCTTCGGAGTTCTAAGCTGGGATGGCTTGTTTCTGGTCCGCTGCCTATACTAAACAATTTCAAACCACAATCAACAAATAAAACTACTCATTGTAACTTTTTGTTACATGAGCCTAACTTGCCTATTAACCTAAATGATGAATTGACTAAGTTTTGGGAACTAGAAAATATACCCCACCAATCTCTCCCCTATACTCAAGAAGAGAAAATGTGCGAACAACATTTTCTTTCTAACACTTATCGCTTGACAAATGGTCGCTATTGCGTTCGTTTACCGCTTCGGGACGAAAAGGACTGCCTAGGTGAATCCTATTCGTTAGCCAAAAAACGGTTCATTAGTCTAGAGGCTCGCTTTAGAAAGCAGCCCGAAATTAAAAAAATGTACTCGGACTTCATTCACGAGTACGCAGAACTTGACCATCTTGAGGAATCACCTGATCCTAAGCCCAGTGGCCCCCACTTCTTTTTACCGCATCACCCAATAATTAGAAATAGCGAATCCACTCGCTTACGCGTCGTCTTTGATGGTTCTGCCCGTTCTACTTCCGGTTTCTCGGTCAACAATCTACAAATGGTAGGGCCTGTAATTCAGGACTCTTTGTTTAATATTCTTGTGCGTTTTCGTATGCATAAATACATTATTTCTGGTGACTGTGAAAAAATGTACCGCCAGGTTCTGGTGGACCCAGTGGACAGGGATTTGCAATTAATCTTGTGGCGAGATAATGAAAATGAACCCCTCCGCACTTTAAGGTTAAAGACCATTACGTATGGATTTGCAAGTGCAAGTTTTCTTTCCACCCGGTGCATCTGGCAGCTTGGTGATGAGTGTAATGACCCCATAATAAAAAATATAATCCAAAACGATTTCTATTGTGACGATTTACTAACTGGGGCCGACTCAGAAGAGGAGTTGAAATACATTCAGTGTCAGGTGTCGGATGAACTGGCAAAAGGTTGTTTCCACCTTAGAAAATATCGTTCGAATTTACGATCTTTATTAGATGACAATTCTGTACAAGACGGGGGTCATCTCACAATAAGTAACTCCACTAGCACTTTAGGTATAGGTTGGTCACCTGTTTCAGATAACCTACAGTTTGACTTTGAAATCACCCCTAATGCTACTTTGACAAAAAGATTAATTTTGTCGTCGACTTTCAAAATTTTTGATCCCTTGGGACTACTTTCTCTGTGCACAATAAAACCAAAAATACTTCTTCAATCTTTATGGTCTCTAAAGATCGATTGGGACGAAGAAGTTCCCGAAAATATCAAAAAATCGTGGATAAAGTTTTCTCAAGGTCTAAATGTCCTATCTTCCCTTAAGATTCCGAGACGAGTATTGATTGACAACCCTAAACATATCGAAATGCATACCTTTTGTGACAGCTCTCAGGTTGCATATGGTGCATGTGTCTATTTTAGGTCTACGAACGGCAAAGGTAATGTACTTACTAGTCTGGTATGTGCCAAAACTCGCGTCGCACCCATACGCGCCACGACAATTCCCAAACTCGAGCTTTGCTCAGCTGTTCTAGGTGCTCAGCTTAGCTCAGCAGTTACACAAGCTCTGCGCCGACCAATAGACCGTCACGTGTACTGGTCGGACTCCAAAGTCGTCCTCGGCTGGCTTCAAACAGCCCACGTAACTAAAACTTTTGTCGCAAATCGAGTTGCCGCTATTGTTCCGTTCCGTTTCGTTCTATTCCAGAAAAAAACCGAGATATACCGAAGCTCCGGCCAAAAGTAATTAGTTGCGTAAGCGTTAGTTTTCGGCGTTCAGATTCTCCTGATATATTTTTATATTATTTATTTATTGGAGAACAAGAAACAAGTGTAAACAAGTAAGACACTAAGCATGCACTTATTACTACACATATACTATATGCCCCCTTGTGCCTATGTATATGTGTAAGGCTGTGAATAAAAAAAAACATTGAAATTAGTTTTGTCCCTAGTCTTTTAGTAAACAGTCTAAAACCGAAGTTACAAATCTCTTACTTTCAAAATGTCTTGCTCACTATACAAACTTAGAACCCTCTTTGAACCCTCATAGTAAACATGCTGAAACCGTAGTTACAATTTTCTTACTCGAACCCCCTTTTAACCTTCTTAGGCGATGAATTAAAAAAAACGCTGAAATAAGTTTTGTAGTATTTTAGCATGTTTGTTTTGTCTAAAACCGAAGTTACCAATCCCTTACTTTAAAAATGTCTTGCTCTCCATACAAACTTTGAACGCCCTTATAATTAATTCCCTTTAGTTAGGGAATGAATTTCAAAAAACGCTGAAATAGTTTTGGTAGTCTAAACAGGCTAAAATCGAAGTTACAAATCTCATATCTTTAAAAAAAAAATATGTAAATCTTTCTAAAAAGTTTTGAGATTCTAGCTCCAAAACATCCCCTTTACCAACATTGCAACCCTTATTAACCCCCTTAGGGGTGGAATTTTTCAAAACGCTGAAAGTACTTTATTTGTATTATAATAAGTAATCTTTCTACAAAGTTTTAAGTCTCTTCCTAAAAAAATTAAATGTCCCCCATGCAACATTTGCACCCCTTTCTAACCCCCTTAGGGGCAGAATTTTCCTAAACGTTGAAAGTACTTTATTTGTATTCTAATAAGTAATCTTTATACAAAGTTTTAAGTCTCTAGCTAAAATCATAAAGTTTACCCCATACAAACTTTGCGGCCCTATTTAACCCCGTTGATTTCCAAAAATCCCTTCGTATCCGTTGCCTACGTTGTAAGAGGTAGTGCTGGTGTAAATTTCAACTCTCTAGCCCCAGTAGTTTCACCTGTGCGTTGATGAGTGAGTGAATGAGTCAGTCAGGATATAGGCATTTATATTTTTGTTCCCATAAATATAAGTATTATACTTTTTGCTGTCAATCCGTACAGTTCTTTTTCCTGTAGGTATCTATTTCTTCACATGACTCATCTTTAATATATAGATTACTCTTTCCGCTTGTCTTCCAAATCTATACATATAATAAAGCTGAAGAGGGTCGAAAGTCTGTAGGTACATGAAAGATATTCGAAAAAAAATTGGCTAGGGATACTTAAAATCGATAACAGAACACGTTCCAACAGTTTTTAGAATTTTTGTCTGTTTATCTGTTTGTCTGTTTATGTGACCGCGCATCACGTGAAAACGGCTGCACCGATTTAGATGAAATTTTATATATAAATAGTTTGAGTCCCGGGGAAGGTCAAAGGTTAGTTTTTATCCCGAAAATCTTCCCTATAGGGGGTCAAATGGAGGGGTGAAAATTTGGATGTAATCCATTTTGATAAAATTTAGTTTAGAGGTAGTTTAAGTTCTGGGGAAGGATATTGGATAGGTTTTATTCTGGAAATCTTCTCCTAAGGGGGTGAAATGGGGGGTAAAATTTTGAATGGACTCCGTTTAGACCAAATTTGGTATAGATATAGTTTGAGTCCCGGAGAATAACAATGGATAGTTTGAATCCCGAAAATGATCCCCCAAGGGGATGAAATAGGGATGAAAATGTGGATAAATCCCATTTAGTTATGGTATAGAGATAGAAGGAATCCCAGGGAAGGACAATGCATAGTTTTCATGCTGAAAAATCATCTCCTGAGGGGGTGAAATGAGGGGTGAAAATTTGGATAGAACCGATTTAGATGAAATTTGGTATGGAGATAGTTAAGAGTCCTGGGGAAGGACTTAACATAATTTTTAGTCCAGAAATCATCTCCTAAGGGGGTGAAATGGGGTATGAAAATGTGGATGGAACCCAATTTACGGTATAGCGAGTTGGAGTCTTGAGGAAGGGCATAGGATAAATTACTCCAGAAATCAGAAAAAAGAAGTGTAATTGGGGGTGAAAATTTGTTTGTGACCCATTTTGATGAAATTTGGTTGAACGATAGTTTGAGTCCCGGAGTATGACAACGGATAGTTTTAACCCCGAAAATCATCCCCTATAGGGAAATAGGGGGTGAAAATTTGGATAAAACCCATTTAGATGAAATGTAAAGAGATAGAAGGAGTCCTAGGGAAGGACAATGCATAGATTTAATCCCGAAGAATCATTTCCTGAGGTGGTGAAATGAGGGTTGAAGATTTCGATAGAACCCATTTATATGAAATTTGGTATAGAGAGAGGTCTCAGTCCAAGGAAAGAACATAATTATAATATTTTTTATTCTGGAACACATGAAAGGAGGAAATAAGGGGAACACATAAGGGGATGAGAAATGGTGGATAAAAATTTGGATTGAACCCATTTACGGTATAGCGATAGTTAAGGAAGGACATAGGATAGTTTTATCCCGAAAATCATCCCCTAAGGGGGTGTAATTGGGGGTGGAAATTTGTTTGTGACACATTTTGATAAAATTTGGTTGAAAGATAGTTTGAGTCCTGGAAAAGGACATATGATAGTTTCTATTCCGGAAATCATCCCCTAAGGGGGTGAAATGGGGGTGAAAATTTGGATGTAGCCCATTTAGATGAAATTCGGTATAGAGATAGTTTGAGTCCTGGAGCATTCTCCAAGGAGGTGAAATAGGGGGTGAAAAATTGGATGGAACCCATTTACGGTATAGCAGTAGTTGGGAGTCCTGGGGAATAGGAACATTACATAGGTAAATATATGTATGTGACGTTCCAAGGGTAAATGTACGTTATTGCGGTAGTTTCGAAGATGTTTTCTAAAACGGGGTAAAAAAGACGTTTTTTTATGGCTATTTTGAAAACTATTAGATGTAACATTTTGTTGACGTATCTTTATTTTTAGTATTGTTCCCGATGGGAACAAGGGAAGATGTTTTAAACCACCTTTGTAAATAAAGTACTGTTTAATGCAGTTCAAAATACATCTTTTAGTTGTTGTGTGAAGTGTTTCGCTAGGCGATAGAAAGGCAAGTGTGTCAAGCAGAGGGCTCTGACGGCTGGCGTGTGTATGTGGTGAGCTATGATTGGCCGATTACATGTAACACGCAATATTGAAGCTATCTGATTGGCAGAGACTCGATACAATGAAAATATGCCTTGTGTAGTGTAAATAAGGTGTATAATCGATTGACAGTAATAATCTTAATACTAAATGAAGTGCTGAACGCAGCGGCGTGAACATCCTCCCGGCCCTTGGAAGCATGCAGAGCTTTCAAGCTTCGTTCTCGGGGGAGGGGAGCAGACATAGACGATTCAGCGCTCGACGAATGGTTCCGTGAGCTGTCTTGACGTCGGCGACTCGAGGTACCCCGTCAGATCCAGGAAACAGCTTGCTGACGCGTCCCAGGCGCCAATACAGGGGTGGAGTATCCTCCTTGATAAGCACGAGGTCATCGAGTTGCAATTGTGTGCATGTAACTCGCCATTTCGTGCGCTGCTGTAATTCTGCCACGTACTCTTGGGACCATCGCTTCCAGAAGTGTTGACGGACTTGTTCCAAGCGCTGGAACCGGTTCAGGCGTGAAGTCGTGACGTCGATGAAGCTTGGAGTCGGCAACGACGTGAGGGGCCTGCCAATTAAAACGTGTCCTGGGGTAAGCGGCTGGAAATCATTAGGTGAAGGACTGAGGGGACAAAGGGGCCGGCTGTTGAGGATAGCTTCGATTTGGGCAAATAGAGAAGCCAATTCCTCGAATGTTAAATGCGTCTGCCCTAATATCCTACGGATATGAAATTTGGCTGAACGGACGCCGGCTTCAGCAAGACCATTAAAGTGAGGAGAGTATGCAGGCGAAAATTTAAATTCTATACCTCGCTGAGCTGCAAAATCACATATAGATGTTTTGTTTAATTTGAAAAAGTTATTTATTTCCTTAGCGCCAGCAACATAATTACGCCCGTTATCACAATAGATTAACCTTGGTTTCCCCCTGCGGGCAATGAACCTTGTGAGTGTTAGAATAAAGGCGTTTTTACTTAGCTCGCTGACTGGCTCTAAATGAATACATTTATACCTAAAGCACACAAAAATACATAAATAACATTTTGTTATTTTACACCCTCGACCCTTTCGGTCAGTAATTAAATAGGGACCGGCAAAATCAGTTGAGACGGTATTAAAGGGGAAGTCAGGCTCAACACGATCATTAGGTAAATTACTCATAATATTGACCATGCCTTCTCCCTTAAATCGTCTACACTTAAAACAGCGGTCATAAGTGTCTCGCGCCAATTTACGGCCTCCTACCGGCCAATACTGGTCGCGAACAGTTGCTAATAATAATTGTGGAGGAGCATGCAATAATCGCTCGTGTTCCTGTTGAAATATCAACTTAGTTAAATGGTGATTAGCCTTTAATAAAATCGGGTGTTTTTTGTTATAGGGATAGTAAGCATTGTTTAATCTGCCACCGACGCGAACTAAACCTTGATCGTCAATGAATGGATTTAACGAGATTAAGTTTGATTTGTGAGGTAAAGGTTTTTTATTATTCAAACAAAGAACCTCATTAGGAAAGGAAACTTGCTGAGCTAATCTAATTAGAGTAGTTAAGGCACATTTGAGTTCATCGACAGTTAATATACCTATTTGTTTGTTTTGAGGGTTTCGAACATTGTGAATAAATCTATGGACTTGCGCACATGCTCGCTGAGCCCTAGTCAATTTCGAAAATCTTTCGATATCTATACATGCTGCCGCAGGTGCAGACTCCACCACCAAAGCAGGCAACGCTTTTAGTTCGGGAAGGTCAATGACCTCTGACGACGAGACTGGCCACGAAGGCTCAGGTTGGCTTAGCCAGGCGGGCCCATGCCACCATAAATCTTTTGGCCGGAGCTTCGGTATATCTCGGTTTTTTTCCGGAATAGAACGAAACGAAATTACTTTTGGCCGGAGCTTCGGTATATCTCGGTTTTTTTCCGGAATAGAACGAAACGGAATTACTTTTGGCCGGAGCTTCGGTATATCTCGGTTTTTTTCCGGAATAGAACGAAACGAAATTACTTTTGGCCGGAGCTTCGGTATATCTCGGTTTTTTTCCGGAATAGAACGAAACGAAATTACTTTTGGCCGGAGCTTCGGTATATCTCGGTTTTTTCCGGAATAAAACGAAACGAAATTTACTCGACTGCATTCCTGTGCTTTCGTAGGTACGAAAGAAAGCACAGGAATGCAGTTGACTATAGGTACTTCTCCAACTCAATTTTAGAATTATATTTTTGTATAACCGTGACAATTGCTGTTTGTTTATCGACGCATTCCATGGGGCAATTATATCCATTCGATGCGTCTTATTATGTACAGTCGAGTGTTTACTCGACCTTATCTGTCTGACAATAAGGTCGAGTAAACATATTTTTGGGAGGTTGGCTTGTAAAGATGTTTGTGAACTCGACTGTACCTACCTAATGGCAATACAATTTAGTGAGATTAGCTCTCATTACGGTACAATTGATTTGGGATACTTTAGAAGGAACGCAATACTCGTATGATATAATTGGGAAAAACAATGCTAGAGTCAAATTATTCATCTAAAATCTATATACCTACTACTAATTAATAGGTAAAGGTGTGGAATGTAAGTTTGTATATTTGTACCTATGTACTTAAGGGGTATATAATTTTCGGAATAACTTACCCGTAGGTAAATAGAAAATCTATTTATAACCCTCCAATCTCTCCACTTTCAGTGTTTAGATTTGAATTTCGATTCAATTTTCAATACGCATTTTGGAAACGTAAATTTTCGCGGTCTATTTTCAAGAACGAAGAAGTATAAGAACAATATTAGGCGCACAAGCAATAAAATAAAAAGAGGCCACTTGCGAGTCGGATTCGCCCATGAAGGGTTCCGTAAAATAAATTGCGGTTTATGATTTATGAAGTATTAAAAAAAAACTACTTACTAGATCTCGTTCAAACCAATTTTCGGTGGAAGTTTGTATGGTAATGTACATCATATATTTTTTTTAGTTTTATCATTCTCTTATTTTAGAAATTACAGGGGGGGGGACATTTTACCAGTTTGGAAGTGTATCTCGCGCAGACTATTCAGTTTAGAAAAAAATATATATTTGAAATCTCAATATCATTTTTTTTCTATTTTTGTGTGAAAATCTTAATGCGGTTCACAGAATACATCTACTACCAAGTTTCAACAGTATAGTTCTTATAGTTTCGGAAAAAAGTGGCTGTGACATACGGACGGACAGACAGACAGACAGACATGACGAATCCATAAGGGTTCCGTTCTTTGCCATTTGGCTACGGAACCCTAAAAGGGTGAGTGGCTTAAATAACCGTACCCGTTGCTGTGTGAGCTGTAGATCTCGCAAAACTGTCTTTTTCAAAAAATATTATTATTTGAATTTCCAAAAAGTAACTTGACAAAAAAGTCCTAACTATAAACTTTAATTAAAGAACCTGCTCACAAAATTTCAAGAGAATTGGTTGAGAAATGCGACCCGAGAGGAGAACAGCCACATCAGCACAGCGGGACAACAGGATTCCGGATTCCGGACACGAACGATTTTCGGCCCAAGCTGAATCGCTCGCTCGTTCGACAGTTTTTTTTCAGCGAATGAGGGTTTCTAGAATGCGTTGTGTCAAATTCGACCAATCAGTCTTAACTTTTTAAGGCGAGCCTGGTTCACGATATTCTCTCCCTCTCAGTGAGCATAAGGGTGAGCGAGATGGAAGTGCGTGTTCGGAAGTGTGTAACATCACTTTTTAGTACATATTAATTGATTTTTGGAATACTGGATAATTTATTAAAAATCTATCCGGTTATTGTTTTTTCACGCCACTGCTCGGAAATATGGCCAAAGATGGATTGAAATGAGAGTAGAAAGTAGTTCTTAGTAGTACAATTCAAAAACAGTCAAACAATGTAGATTTGCAAAGTAAAATGTAGTGTTTAGCGGCCTTTTTTACTTTCTACTCTGCTATTGGTCAATTATTTTTGAGTGGTTGGTCATTGTAATAGTGGTTGTTCAGTTTGAACAGCTCTTCGACCAATCACAGGGCGTCGAGCGGGAGGAGCGGCGCCGCCGCGCCGGCGAGCGGTGCCGCGCTTCTTTTGTTTTTTGATTAGTATTATGATCTTCAATTAGGAACTTAATTTTGATTTAAAATTATGATTATTTGCAATTTCCTCGCAGTAGACGTGAAAAACACTATTTTAAGCCTCGGCCGCAAGTGCAATAGCTGGACTCGTACTTTCGAGGGCCTCCGCTACGCGTCGGCCCTCGAACTGACTCGTCCGTCTATTGCTTACTTTCTAGCCTCTACAACAATGTACTATAGAACAATAAAAAAGCTATCATTATTGTTTTTCTTTGTTTCTTTTTCAGTCTACAGTATTTTTTCTGTAATAGAATTCTTCATTATTTCGTCAGATCTTGAACCGGCCTCGCCTTAATCATCATCAATTTGATTGGTCGAATTTGACACATAGACCTCACGCCACAATGCTGCCAGCTGGTGTCACAACGCATTCTAGAAACCCTCATTATCATTCATTACAGTACGCCTACCTTGTTCCCGTGGTGCTACATTATTACATTGTTTAACAAGGGGCGTATGAGGAATATTGCAAACGAGAGTTTATCAGGAGCCCGACGCCGTAAGGCAGAGGGCTTTTGATGACTCGAGTTTGCAATATTCTTACGCCCGTGTTATACACAATGTTTTTCATCACATTTGCGAGAAAATAAATAACCACAAAAGACAGAAAAACCTATGTTTTATACAAGCGCATTAATCAAATGTTGACGAATGTTGACAACTTCACTTCTAGATCAGTGCGAGTGGAGGGCGGAGCTTCAATATTTCAACCAATCACAGAGCATGGAGCATGTGGTAGGTCATGGCCTGCTTGATTTTATTTTCCAACCAATCACAGAGCAGAATTCTTGCCGTCCAGATTTGCTTAACCAATCAGATCACACACAAGCTCATTACTCCCTTGGGACCATTATTTCCCGCGGGAACAATTTAGGCCATTGTCCTTCTGTATACAGGCAAGGAATAACACCATTTATGAGCAAGTGTGATAAAAATCCTATTGTAGGTACCTATCTCTATCCGAGGCGAATACTTTTAGTTTCGGTGTCTCTTATTTATCACTAGCTTCTGCCCGCGACTTCGTACGCGTATAAATTATAGCTTTCATGTTATTTTCATGTCTAAAGCCATATTACTGGATAATTTGTAATTAACGATTTATAATATTTTTTTACACCACGTCGGTGGCAAACAACTTATAATAAGTGGTTACCGTAGCCTATGGACGCTTGCAACTCCATAGTTTATGCGTGTATCGATTCAAATTCTCTTTCAATCAAAACACCCTCACAAACGTAGTCATCGTCAATAATATTTAATTTTAGTTATTTAATCTTTATTTCAAAAGCTGGACGTAATGCCTTAAAAGCATTATCTGTCAGTCATCCTTAAGTCAAAGCAGATAATATTTGGTGGGAAGTATGATTTTACTATAGACCCATTCATACAATTTTCTTGACATTCGGTAAATATCTGTGGCATAGCGCCCCTAAAACTTTAGTTGTGTAAACGTTTTTTGGTTGTAAATTATGATACAAATTAAGTCTGTCCGAATGTAGAGCAGCAAACCTAGCAGTTTTATTTTATCTTCAGAAAATTTAATAGGTAGCTAGTAACAATTTTAAGTCTCCCTCTTCAAAAAATACTTATTTTCTTATTACACTTTTAACTTCCTTTCAACCCCTCCTTCTCTCAATGTTTTTTTTAACACCCTGAAATAAGTTTACTTGTCCTGACATGGAATATAGACGATTCATGAATATAAACAGACAGACAAACAGACAAAACTTCTAAAAAATTATTGAAGTGTGTTCTGTTATCGATTCTAAGAGCCCTCAATTGATTTTTTGCCAATATCTTCAATGTACAGACTTACGACCCCCTACAGCTTTATTATATGTATAGAAGATATATCTACAGCTTTATTTTATGTATAGATAGAAGATGAAAGGTTTCAGGTAAGTACTAAAACGTCTAGAGAAGTGAGTTTTTGTAGGCGGTATTGGCAACCTGAAGCTACGTTTCCGCAGCCGACCAGGTCCGACCACGTCTGGCACAGACGAAGCTTCCCGATGAGTCTTGGAGACTAGTTTGAGCAGAAAAAGCTTTCTAACACTTAACATTTTGGCCTCTTTGAAAAGTTGGACTGTTATTTTTTTTTTTTAATTTATTATTCCAAAAATAATAAGTTAAATTTTCTATACATATAATAAAGCTGAAGAGGGTTGAAAGTCTGTACATGGAAGATATTCGAAAAAAAATTGGCTAGGGATTCTTAGAATCGATAACAGAACACGTTCCAACAATTTTTAGAATTTTTGTCCGTTTGTCTGTTTATCTGTTTATCTGTTTATCTGTTTATCTGTTTATCTGTTTATATCTGTTTATCTGTTTGTCTGTTTATGTGACCGCGCATCACGTGAAAACGGCTGAACTGATTAAGATGAAATTTGGTATAGAGATAGTTTGAGTCCTGGGGAAGGACATAGGGTAGATTTTATCCCGATAATCAACCCCTAAAGGGATGAAATGGGGGGTGGAAATTTGTATGGAGCTACTTAAAGCGCTGCACCGATTAGGCGAAAATTTGGTATATAAATAGTTGGAGTCCCGGGAAAGGTCAAAGAATAGGTTAAATCCCAGAAATCTTCCTTTAAGGGGGTAAAATGGGAGGGTGAAAATTTGGAAGTAACCCATTTTGATACAATTTGGTTTAGAGGTAGTTTAAGTTCTGGGAAAGGACATCGGATAGTTTTTATTCCGGAAATCTTCCCCTAAGGAGGTGAAATGGGGGGTGAAATTTTGGATGGACTCCGTTTAGATCAAAGTTGGTATAGATATAGTTTGAGTCCCGGAGAATGACAATGGATAGTTTGAATCCCGAAAATCATTCTCCAAGGGGATGAAATAGGGATGAAAATGTGGATAAATCCCATTTAGTTAAAATTTGGTATAGAGATAGATGGAGTCCCAGGGAAGGACAATGCATAGTTTTTATCCTGAAAAATCATCTCTTGAGGGGGTGAAATGAGGGGTGAAAAATTGGATGGAACCCATTTATGGTATAGCGAGTTGGAGTCTTGGGGAAGGACATAGGATAGTTTTATCCCGAAAATTACAATCCCAATTACAACCTCTTAGGGGATACCCTAAGGGGGTGTAATTGGGGGTGAAAATTTGTTTGTGACCCATTTTGATGAAATTTGGTTGAAAGATAATTTGAGTCCTGGGAAAGGACATATGATAGTTTTAAATTCCATAAATCATCCCCTAAAGGCGTGAAATTGGGGTGAAAATGTATATGTAACCCATTTAGATGAAATTTGGTATAAAGATAGTTTGAGTCCCGGAGTATGACAACGGATAGTTTTAATCCCGAAAATCATACCCTCAGAGATGAAATAGGGGGTGAAAATTTGGATGTACCCTATTTGGATGAAATTTGGTATAGAGATAGTTGGGGTTCCGGGGAAGGACAATGTATAGTTTTATCCCGAAAATCATCTAAGAGGGTGAAATGAGGGGTGAAAATTTGGATGGAACCCATTTATAATAGATGAAATTTGGTTTAGAGTTAACTTGAGTCCCGGAGAATGACAACGGATATTTTCAATCCCGATAATCATCCCCTAAAGGGACGAAATAGAGGATGAAAATTTGGATAAAATCTATTTAAGTGAAGTTTGGTATATATATAGAGATAGTGGGGAGTCCCAGGGAAGGACAATTCATAGTTTTTATCCTGAAAAATCATCTCCTGAGGGTGTGAAACGAGGGGTGAAAATTAAGATAGAACCCATTTAGATTAAATTCGGTATAGAGATAGTTGGAGTTCCGGGAAAGGAAATCGCATAGTTTTTGTAACGAAAATCATCGCCTGAGAGGATGAAATGAGGGTGAAGTTTTGGATGGAACTCATTTAGATGAAATCTGGTTAAGAGATAGTTTGGGTCCTGGGAAAGGAAATATTTTATGATAGTTTTTATTCCGCAGATCATCCCCTAAGGGCGTGAAATGGGGATGAAAATTTGGATGGAACCCATTTACGGTATAGCGATAGTTGGAAGTCCTGGGGAAGGACATAGGATAGTTTTATCCCGAAAATCCTCCCCTAAGGGGTGAAAATTTGGATTTGAGTGACCCATTTAGATGAAATTTGGTTTACAGATAGTTTGAGTTCCGGAAAAGGACATATGATAGTTTTTATCCCGGAAATCATCTCTTAAGGGGGGGAAATGGGGGGTGAATATATGTATGGAGCTACTATACAACCCATTTAGATACAATTTTGTATAGAGGTAGTTATAGTAGGCGCGGCGTTGGTAGGCCCCCCACAAGGTGGACTGATGACCTGGTAAAGGTCGCGGGAGTCCGCTGGATGCGGGTGGCGCAGGATAAGTCACTTTGGAACTCTTTGGGGGAGGCCTATGTCCAGCAGTGGACGTCTTTTGGCTGATATGATGATGATGATAATGATGATGAAAATAGTTTGAGTCTCGGGGAAGGACATAGGATAGTTTTTTATATCGGTAATCAACCCCTAAAAGGGAAATGGAGGGTGAAAGTTTGTATCGAGCTACGATATAAACGTGTTCTACGCGGACGAAGTCGCGGGCAAAAGCTAGTTACTTATAAGTTTGCCAAACATATTGTTTATTGGCGAGCATTACACTCACTTTCTTTACAATATTTTTTTGTTTTGTGTACCTATATATCGCTGGCTGTGTGACTCAAACTCGTATATGAGAAATATCCACTTTAGGGAAACAAGTAAAAACGATTTTTTTCGTGTTCATTGTACTGAACATGTTTAATGTTTATTAATATTTAGACAGCTAATTCGTCATTATATTACTATTTTTTAGGGAAAGTATGAGGTTTCTTATCTCGGTGCGATCAACAGGTAGTAGTACAAAATTATTGAATTGATAATTTTGTGTGACGAATGTGTTTGCCTCGTCAAATGACTTGACGACCCGATGCAAAAGATTAATATCCTAAGTTTAAAATATTACTTTAATATTTATATAGTTATAACTTATAACAAACTATAATACGCTCGTCCACATATCTTTTCTCTCTAATTCGAGAGATACGGTACGGGGTTCATCTAGATTAGAAGATAGATGGATAGTGTTTTTTAAACCCCTAATGCATAAAACATTACCTGCGAAGTTGCAAGGGACGGTGACTATCTTGATGAAATTAAGAATTAGTTACCTAAGTAACGACGCAACCGGCATTGAGTTGTATATTATTTTTACCTTCGCGAATGAAATTTCACGCAAATTCCGTACAACAAAGCCAAAAAAATATCAATTCAATAAGTCTGTCTAAGGTTGGTCAATGGCCGAAATTCGGTTTCGGCTGAAAAAAATGTTTCAGTCGGACACTATCAAGAACATAGTACATATAAGAACAATATTTGGCGCACAAGCAATACACAAAGGTGGCTAGATTGGCTTAAATACGACGAGCATATTATGTCTTCTGCAGTTTTTTTTTTCAATTTCCAAGAAGTGTCTCGACAAAAAATCCTATATTATAGTGAACGAACCTGCTCACAAAATTTCAAGAGAATCGGTTAAGAAAAGCCGGCCAAGTGCGAGTTGGACTCGCGCACGAAGGGTTCCGTACCATTATCTATAAAATCGGCAAAAAAATCACGTTTGTTGTATGGGAGCCCCCCTTAAAAAAACATTTTATTTTGTTTTTAGTATTTGTTGTTATAGCGGCAACAGATATACATAATCTGTGAAAATTTCAACTCTCTAGCTATCACGGTTCTTGAGACACAGACAGATGGATGGACGGACGGACGGACGGACAGCGAAGTCTTAGTAATAGGGTCCCGTTTGACACTTTGAGTACGGAACCCTAAAAACAACCTGTAGAGGAGAACAGCCCGGACAACGGGACATCCGGACACGAACGATTTTCGGCGCAAGCTGAAGCATAGAACTTCGTTCTCTTCGCTCGCTCGTTCGACAGATTTTTTCAGCGAATTACAGTACGCCTACCTTGTTCCCGTGGAAGCACTATTACTTTTTCTGTGCCGTGGTTTAATCCTATTGTACCTACTTATCTCAATCCGAGGCGTATGTTTTTAGTTTCGGCGTGTCTTATCATTTTCTTTCAAAGCCAATTCATTCTTACATTTGAAAAGTATATACGGAAGCACCATCTTTACATCTCAAAAATATTTGTGTAAGCTTAAACATTGGCTTGTTAGTTAAAACCTACTTACATCTTATCACCATTCTTGACGAGTTAGATATATTTATATAGATAAAACGGAAGAATATTCATGAGATATAGGAATGAATATTAACGAGATGTGAAACAATTTTATATATTTTGATCCTTTAAAACAATTTGAAGAATGGAAAAAAGGGACACATTCTACTTCTCCATTTATTTAACCCCGCATTTATATAGCAAGTAGAAGTTAATAAAATAACTTTCGTTTTATTATTTCGACTCAATTAATAAATGTCGCAGCATTGTATATGCCCAGCTACACGCAGCGACTTGCATGCGCAAACTTTTTGTGCAAAAATTGGCTTTGAACTGTACGGCGTCCACACGATAGCGCCTTGAAGGTTAACTGGAAGAAATCCCTTACAGGGATAATAAGTTCGCCTTTGTACCGATTTTACCTATTTTTGTCTGTATTTTGTGTACAATAAAGTGTTTACATACCTACATACATACATCAATACATATGGCATGTGCAAACGGTTGGTGAAAAATTTTCCGCAAAAACTGTAGGTACCTATGGCGTCCACACGATAGCGACTTGCATGCGCAAACGGCAAATGCCAATAAGCGTTTTGTGCAAGCAATTTGTGCGGTATACTGTTTTGCCGTCTTAACGCACATGCTTGCTGAGCTGCAAATATGGTTGAGTGTTAAGCCGAACCTTAGGAGTTTAAGGATGATGTTTGAATTGAGTTGAGACACCGATTGTATCTGAGTTACAATACAGTCCGCGTGCATCCACCTAACCACAGGTATTATACTAGCATTCATTTTAATAATAGCATTGGATTACTTCCTACATGCACTTATTTAACCGTATGCTCTTATTCAGATTGTAAATGACGTACTGCCCGTGCCTGTCGGTGAGCACGCACGTTTGGCAACGGAATTGTAATCTGAGTGGGATATTGTATAGGAATTCTTCGACTTTACTAGTTTTTCTTCAACTTAATGAAGGTTTTCTGAAATGTCGAGCCCAAGCCTAGCTAACCAGACCGCGGCCGCGTTTACATCGGACGTAAAGCATTCGTCCATCAAACACTTAGGTACTTAATGTCGGAGTCAAGGTAAATATATGCCCAGGTGGATTTGTGGTTATTGGAATTCGATTTTCCATCGAGCGAAGTTTATGTAATCGTAGGTACTATTGATACAAAGATCAAAGCACAAATAAAAATTGAATTGCTCACACTATCGGAGCAGACCGGGAATCGCAACCGATCGATGTCTTTGGTCTGCCGCTCCAAAGTCAAAAATCGTCCAGTGAAGGAGGGGTAGGTATACGCAAGGGTATACCTACCCCTCCTTCACTGGACGATTTTTGACTTTGGAGCGCTCGCTCGACTCTTTCACTGTAAAAAAACTATAAAATACTATTATGAATTTATACAAAGCAGAAACGTCTCAGTTGGATATGAGCAATGGACGGATTCCAGAGGTGGGAGAGGGATTCCGGAGTTCAGATCCCGCTCGTGGCGAATAATTTTTCAATTTTCCTCTGATCGAAATGCTATTTTGTAATAGCGATAGAAAATTTAAAAACGAGTGGTATTGACCACTCGTATTCCGTTCTATAGGTAGAAAGTAGGTGGCTACAATTTTGACTGTAGGTACAATCATACTTCATCATCATCATCATCATCATATCAGCCGAAAGATGTCCACTGCTGGACATAGGCCTCCCTCATAATTTACTCGTATTTAATTTTCGAGCGCTCGCAGGTCAAAAAATCGGTCCCCTGTGCTGTGCTAAGCATGCTGCTGAATTTATCCTTGTGCTTCTCGTGTTGATCTGTACCGGTCTATTTTTGAAAGGATTTGCCTTGAGCGCCATCTATGCGAACAATTTAATATGTTATCGTGTAAAGTAACTTAGTCGTTTTGCTACTTAGGAATATCAACTAGGTACCAAAACTATTTTAAATATCACACAATTATACATTTCGCTGTCTCGTCTTAAAATCGTCACGAATGGGATTTAACTCTACTCCAGACTTCTGCCCAGCTATTCTGTAACTTATTTTAACCTCACCTCAACAACGCTCACCCCCAAATATATCTTGACGCCGCGATTCGTAGTAACTAAGAGTAGGTAGAGGTCTAGTTTCGTTAGGAGGGACGGGTGGGGTGAGGCGCATAGAGAATAACAGCCCAGAGGCGTGCCATTTTATTCGTTCACTAACATCAAAGCCTACCTGATTATGTTTGTTGACATGGTTATAAATGTGAATAATTGATTTATAGTTATATTCATACTAAATGTCCGTTTTAGCTCTTGTTATTTGGTATTTTGATAGGAACCAGTGTACATAATGGTGCTAATTAACGATATAATCGGCACGTTAGGCAAATATCAGTTGTGGATATGTTTTATAATATTTGTCAGTAAATTCGGCGTTGCATGGCATCAGATGGCTATCATATTTTTGGCTCCTCCGGTGACGTATCGATGTCCAAACAACGCAACCTGCTGCGAGGACCCCATCTACGACACGTCGACTTTTAAGAAAACCATTGTTATGGAATGGAATCTGATCTGTGAACATTCTTGGATGAAAGATTTCACTCAAACACTTTTCCAATTTGGTGTTTTAGTTGGAAGTTTATTGTTTGGTATGGCATCTGACAAGTTAGTATCGTTTGAATCCAATGCTATTAAGATAAATATTTCATACATTTTGAGAATCATTTATTATTAGACTCTTTGTGTTATATCCCATAACTGTGTTGTGGGCTCCTCGCATGATAGAGAACTGGAGGAATGGTACCAATATCAATTTCAAATCAAAGGGATACTTACATTGAGAAATTGATTGCTTCGAACTAATTTCTAATTCGAACCAACGACCTTTTAAACACAACGAAAATCCGAAGAGTTCATCATCTCTGCACCGTCAAATCCGAGACAGGCCCAGGGAGACGTGTAGCTCAAAGACGTATGGTTCTTAAACTTAGCTCTTACCTCATCATCATCAAATCAATCGACAGACGTTCACTACTGGACATAGGCCTCCTCCAAAGGGTGCGACAATGACCGGTTCTGCGCCACCCGCATCCAGCGGACTCCCACGACCTTTACCAGGTCATCAGTCCACCTTGGGGGGTCTACCCACGGTGCGCCTTCCGGTACGTGGTCGCCACTCGAGAACCTTTCCGCCACATCGGCCATCGATTCTACGTGCAATGTGCCCCGCCCACACTGCCACTTAAGTTTAGCGATTCGGAGGAATCGGAGGGCTATATCAGCTACCTTGGTTTTGCTGCGGGTAGCCTTATTTCTGATGCGATCACGCAGATAAACTCCCCGCATAGCCCACTCTATGTTCTTTAGATGACTAAGCTTTCTTATGAGTAAGCGACCACGTTTCGGTGCCATACGTCTTCACTGGCAACACACACTGGTCAAAGACTGGGGTACCGATATTATTTATACACCGTTTTTCTTCGCCGACATAGCTAGTGGTAAATTTCGTCGAAGCTACGACCTCCGTTTGATAGCAGGACGGCTTTTTCGCCCTCCACAATTTTAAGTACGATTTCGATTTATTTATTTTTCCACAGGTATGGAAGAAAAAAAGCTATGATTGCCTCTGTGGTGCTGGAAGTGTTCACAGGAGTGGTAGCGTCGTTTGTCCCCGACTATTGGAGTTTCACCATAATTAGGATGATCCTCGGGTTTGCTATTGGTGGCGTGATGGTAGTGGGGTTCGTTATAATCATGGAATTCGTCGGTAACGAGAAAAGATACGTTATATCTGCGCTTTATCAAGTCCCGTTCACACTTGGTCATATTCTTATAGCAGCTTTTGGATATTACTGGCGAGATTACACGCATTTTCAGTTAGCAATATCACTGGCGTGCGTGTATCTGTTACTGTATATATGCCTGCTGCCTGAAACACCTAGATGGTTACTGGCCAAGAGTAAAACTGACGAAGCTGTGATATTACTGACGCACGTTGCTAAAATGTAAGTGAAAACCTTGTCATGTAGTTGTATGTGCAGATACCTACGTCTACATTCAAGAACACGGTGCTAAGCACTATCTGGCACAACTCTAGTTTTACGCCCTTTGTTCTATCAGATGTTACGAGTAGGTAGATGATTGTAGCTATCTAAAATCATTTGTACATGGGTACTTTGATACTTAATATACAATTTTAAAATCTTACCCTGAGATAGATAGTTCTCAGTAGATGATCATCTAATTTGGTAGATGATTTGCCTGTAACAGCCTCTCTGTATATTTTAGGTTACGGATAGAGTTAAGTACCCCGGATTGAAGGTATATACCTAGTTAAGATTTTCTATCGTGAGTATTCTAGCTTTAGCACACTAAACCAAAAATTACATTACTATGTTTTATTCCTCTACCTCACCCTCGTCTGAATCACTATATGCAAACCTTCTAGCAGGTTAGGTAGTAATGCGACAATTACACTTCGTCGTTCGCCGCATGCTGCATGCGGCAACCGCAAAAGTGTAAAGACCACGTAAAGCGGAAAATATATTACGTCGTTCACCTAATGCGGCGACCGCATTAAGTGAACGACGAAGTGTAATTGCCGCATAGTATTATTATTTATTATACATATGAGCCTGCTCACAGGTACAAAAAAATGTTTTAGGAACAACTTGCCAACAGAAGACATAAAGGAAAAGGTGGAATTGTACGAAATGGAACACAGAATAAACATGGAGAAGACTGGCACTACCGCGGATTTGTTCCGTACGCCAAACTTACGAAGGAACATACTGGTGATGTCGTTCGCCTGGTTTACATGTAGTTACTGCTTCTACGGCGTCACTCAATACATCAGTCAGCTCACGGAAGACATATTCTTGAACGTGGCCATCAGTGGCGCGTTCTGCTTTGTCAGCTGTTTCCTTGCGATTCCATTAATGAAGTATACGAATCGGCGAACAACTGTAGTCATAAGCAACGTTGTATGCGGCGTTAGTTTACTACTGCTGGCCGGTATACCCCAGGGCTTGTTCAGTGTAGTACTCGCGTGCGTCGGAGCTCTATTCAGCTTCGTAGTTTTTATTGTCGTTTATTTGTACTGCACTGAGATGTTTCCGACGGTTGTACGTAACGCTGCGCTTGGCATTTCGTCCATGATGGCCCGGCTCGGGGCGATGATTGCACCGTTTGTAGTAAACCTCAGAATGTATGAAAAGTGGGCTGCCCCCTTGGCTTTTGGGCTGTTGCCTTTGGCAACAGCAGTGCTGTGTCTTCTGCTGCCGGAAACTAAAGATTGCGAGTTACTCACTACTATAGAAGAAGGAGAGGCACTTGGAACTTCTCGGCGGCCAAGACCAACTCCTGCTGATTTAGTATAGAGGCATTAACATGTTGTCTCTGTATCTTCCTTTAGGTGAATATTTATATTTACATAACTGAATATCACGTGTCAATATATATTTAGTTTAATAAAACATTTTCGAAAACCTAATACTTACTCATATTCATGTACCCTACCTACTCGTAGAGATAACAATGTTGACCTAGAGCTGGAATTATAAAGATAGGCAATTTAAAATAATTTGTTCAAGATTTCATATCATATTCATATCCCGTGTTAAACTTTTAACTACTTAAAAAAATTAATTTGTTCGTCATGCTATCGTAATAAAATAAAACTACGAGTATAACACAACTAATACCTAGTTCAGTCTGTTTCCCGCACCGAGGGTCCCGGTACAAGTACAAACCCTAACTTGTAAGATAGTTCGTTCATTTAATTTTATCAAAAACTTTGTATTTCGAAGTATTTCTCTAAGATAGTATGAAAAACAAAAAAAATAAAGTTTTTGTTAAAGATAAAATGTTAAGAGAGATTATTTTACTTTTTAAAGATATTTTAATTACAAACTAACCGTATGCGGGTTGATACGACCTCTAAGGGCTAAAATTCAATTTTAGGTCACCGAGAATATGAATACCCTTCCCCCCACCCTTCTTCCCTTTTGAATGTATATGAGTACTCTTTAGGTATTTTATTTTATATGTACAGTCAGCATCAAAAGTAGCTACACACAGTCAAAAGTTCTTATTTCCTTTAATAAAGTATTTTTTGACGTCTTCGTTTGCGTAGCTACTTTTGATGCTGACTGTACCTCTGCGCGTTTCGAAAAGGGATCTTGACAGACGGACAACGAAGTGATCCTCGAAGGATTCCTTTTTAGGGTTCCGTACTCAAAGAGTAAAACGGGACCCTATTACTAAGACTTCGCTGTCCGTCCGTCCGCCCGTCCGTCCGTCTGTCTGTCACCAGGCTGTATCTCAAGAACCGTGATAGCTAGAGAGTTGAAATTTTCACAGATTATGTATTTCTGTTGCCGCTATAACAACAAATACTAAAAACAAAATAAAATTTTTTTTCAAGGGGGGCTCCCATACAACAAACGTGATTTTTTTGCCGTTTTTATAGATAATGGTACGGAACCCTTCGTGTGCGAGTCCAACACGCACTTGGCCGGTTTTTCCTTTTGATGTAAGTACGGAACCCTGAACCATTCACAAACAATGAACTACGTAAAGATCAAGTCGTTTGAAACTATACAAAACCAATAGAAAATGCTAAAGCTGCTAAGTTGATCGAATCAAACTTGTCGGTATTCTCTGCTACGGAAGTTATTTGCGGTACTAGTGAACAAAGTTTAAGAGGTGTTGTAATAAGGTTTAGTGGGTCACGTAGGGGTTCTAATACTGCACCGGTGGGGCTTCAGCTCGGGGATGTTCACGTTCAGTGCGCGGCGCCATGGCGCCGGGGCTGCTCCTCTGTGTCGCCTGGTACTACACCATACTGGCTGGTAAGTTAGGTTTTAACCTCTAATTAATTGGTCATACACAGTGTGTAAAACAAAAGTCATCTTTCCTGTGGCCAATAGTCAAGGGCTTCCGAGCATAATAAATATGTTTTGACATGAATGAAATCATTTAAGAGGAGACGCTGTTTATGCGGATCAATAAGAGTCCAACCAACATTATGATTTCTGGCCCTTTAACTTTAGCAATACAGAGAGACGCGAACCTAAGTATCTGTATGACCCAAATAGAAAAACCCTAAAACGAGAGCTGCCTCAGTGCACCGGCTTGGATGTATTGTTCACGAAGTAAAGTTGTTGTGCTAATCTCGACACTCATTAGTAAACATCATGTTGTCGTGAGGGCCGAAGTCAAGTCCAGTGTCTACTCTGGACTACATGCGATAAGGATCTTATTCCCAGTCAAATACAAACAAATTTTGCCTATATTGGTATATCTAGTTAATTTGCCAAATTATTTTAAATTCGGTGTCTGTAAAGAAAGTTACCTATTCTTGGTCCGCCCAGAGACGTGAAAGGTAAGGTAAAAATCCGTCAATGATATTGATAAACGAGGTACACTTGTCCGATCTTATTGGTAGCTCTTTCTTAACCTTTCAACTGCCTTGATCGTCTTAACTCTCTTGTTTCAGGATTCTATACTTTGTACTGCCCAGTTATGTACCTCTTGTTCCTAAACCATAAACTGTACAGGAAAATCGCTGATGCTCTTTTTGCGTTATGGGAATTGTATCCAGTGGTAAGGTAGTGCAGTGCATCTTTTTTGGTTTCAAATCAACTTAGGAAATCAGCTTAGGTGTTAAACAATTATATTGAGGTGCTGTTTTAATTTTTAGGCGCTTTTCCAATGGTGTTCTAATGCAGAGTTGCATCATTATGGAGACTACGTAAATCCGGATGAAATGAGTATTATTGTGATGAACCATCGTACACGCGTGGATTGGAATTATGTTTGGGTAGCTCTATACCACGCCACTCAAAGCGGTATTGAATGTTCGTGTAAAAAGAAAGCTGTAACGGACACTACAGAAAACCAAGTGCTGGATGTCGGTGGGCGATCTAAGATTAAATTCGTTTTAAAGGACGAGTTGAAAGTTGTTCCGGGGATGGGTAAGCGTGATGTTTACTTACTAATAATAAAGGTGAATGAGTTTAACAAGAAGGAAAATGTTAAAGCCCTTTGTAGGTTAACTTGAAAACCTTACCTGCCTTGAGCAACCTACCTACTATAATTATACTCGATTCTCACAAAGACTGTGGCTGACTGTGTCAAATTGATAAGGATAACACGCAATTGTTACTTATTGCTTGGAGTTTTCCTCAAGGCGTTAAGAAGTGTTAGCCTAGCGTTTCTTCTCATTTGCAATTCGTCACAAATATTGACCATATTCGTTATCGACTTTGAAGACACAGTCCCGGTTATTAACAAAAGTGATTGTTCTTATTCACAATTCTTCACAAATAAGATAGTTCACTACAGAATTTCATCACATTCGTTATTCTACACAGTCCAATTTTTTTTACATTTTCACATTATTTGTATTTCTATTGCTGCTTTAACATACCTACATCCTTAAAAAAATAAATTAAATGAAAATACAAATTCTGAAATTTTTTATCAGTCTAGTTGTTGCTGACACGCAGACAGTCGGACGGACAGCGGAGGCTTAGTAACAGGGTTCCGTTTGGTATCCTTTGGGAACTCGAACTAAAACATATCTAGTTGAATTCCTTGACCCCAAATATGTATATTTAGACACCAAAATTTGTGATTCTAAGTGATTTAGAACTCGAGATATTAATAATATATTTACCTACCTATTATTCCAAATGGCCGCCTTAAAATTAAAGAAGGCCGACTGAGGAGTTCGTTCCTATCAAAAACTTAAAGCTATAACAAGTACCTGAAAAAAAGTTGGTGCTTTTGTCCAACGTGTCCACATTTACTCTCATTTGTTCCAGCAATCTGCCCTACATTCTTGGGTAATATGACTATTACCCAAGAATAAAGTGGAAAAAAAAAAACTTCGTACAATTTTGCTGTTAGATTAATAATTAAGGGTTGCCAGTACGCTCGACTCTCTATACAAACTTAATATGGTTCTAATTTTAAAACGTGTTGCTAGAATAACATGAAACTTTGCATACACAATGAGATCCGCTATATCTAGATCTGAAACTAGATTATATGTTGCTAGAAATTAAAATAGAGCGAGTAGAACGTTATTCATACAAAGTCCCTAATCGCTTAAATATTATAGCAACAAAAACCAGTTTTCGACCTAGAAATATGGTGGCTACATTGCGTATAAAAAGGTTCATGTTATTCCGGTATACCGTTTTAAAATAGAACCAAACTACCTACGTTTGTATGAAGAGTCGACTTGAGACTTACCTACTTAGGCTTTAATTTCAGTTTGGTTATTGATCATAGTCCACAACGACATCGTTCGACGTAGTGAAGGAAGTAATACAAACTATTTCGAACCTTCTAACAGTTCTAATAACAACCTGAGGGCCTACCGCGTACGGCATTCGAAGTTTTCCCTCTCTGTCGCACTTTCGTACGAATTCGTAAGTACGACAGAGAGGGGAAACTTCGAATGCCTTTCGCGGTAGGCCCTCTGGCCTCGTAGCATGGATCACGCGATAAGTGACAAGATAGAGCATCCGTCACTGGCTGACACCGTTCGATAGAACAAGACGACGCTCTTATCTTGTCACTTATCGCGTGATAAGATCCATGCTACGGGGCCTGGCCCCTGGCATAGACTTTTTTACCTAAATACGTCCATGTACCGTTTACGTATTTCAGTTAGGTATGTCTTTTTTAAGGCTGGATAATGCAGCTGAACTTCTTTCTGTACGTGAAGCGCAATTGGCGCGAAGACCAACTTAGCCTGGCGCAGTTCGTGGACTACTACAAGAGAATGCGCTGCGCTTGCCGAATCGTGCTGTTCCCGGAAGGAACAGATCTGAGCGACGACAACATACGACGCAGTGAAAAGTTTGCCACCACTAATAATTTACTGGTGAGTTCATAGTTATTTATTCAGTCAACAATATACATTGCATTTGAAATATATGCCATAATGTCAAAATAATACAAGTAACAATTCCATAATAAATAAAAACGAACACAGAAGCAGAAAATAACAATATAGAATAATAATAAAAAAGTGAAAATAATGGAAAATCAATACCTAATAAAAAACCTAATAAGTTCTCTTTAATACTGGCACGGTATTAAAATCACCACTAGGCCCGCTGTATAAATTTATGTGATCGAGTTTAAAAAATAACCTAGGTAGGTAACATAAGTATCAAAGCACCTACATACCTACTTATTCTTGTTAGTCCGAAGTTCGTTAAGTTAAAAATTCGAGGTTTATACGTATAACATTCAGCTCTAATGGGCCTAGGGAAGAACTTAATATTTAATGATACAAAAAATAACGCACAAGAATAAAAATATTAAGTTACCTGGAGGTTGTGGCTTCGCATTGCAGAGACCTCGATCAGGATCAAAAGATATGTGCATACTTGCAGAAGACGTCGGATTAGCAGGGGTGCCATTGAAAGAAATAAGTTTCTGTCTAAAATTTCATTTTTGGTACAATCTCTTATTGCCGACTGATCTTTTCTGCATACCTCATTGAGACGATTCTAACGAGCCAAAACTCAACGGGGTTACGTCGGTCAAATACTGAATTCCCATGGTCACCTTCTGTCTCCATCATCAGATCAACTCGATGGTACCATAATAATGAATTGTCATCCAAACTATACTAGTACCCAATATTTCAGCTCAATCGGGTAACGAGAAGTGAGAAAAAGGGATTGCAAATTCGTACAACTTACTCACATTTTGACAAGTTCCTATTTAGCCCTCGCTATGTTGCGGATTTTCAGTGGAACTCATTTATTTTAATGGCAATGTCTTTTTTTGACAACATACGTTGGAAGTCATTGAATGTCACCAATGTAAACAAAACGAAAATCATTCTTCATATTTCAGAATAATAATCGATTTTGAAATCAAAATGCCCAAAAAAGTTCACCCGGATGCAAAAACAAACATTTTAAATACATTCAAATGGTTGCGGCAGAAAAAGGACGAAGGATTCAGCAGCATTCCAATAAACAATGTTTTGAAATTAGTTGTTGACATGACGGATACTGATATTCATAGTGCGGTTGTAATGAACTGGTTAGCTTAAGCTGGTTTTCAGGTATTTAGATTAATCATTGTTTAGAATTTTATTTAATAGGTTAAAATAAAACTTACTTTAAACTTTGTTATTATTTAGGAAGTGACTATAGAAAATTGGAGTAAATGCTGCGACCACGTAAAAAAATAGAAGACGGATATAGGAAACAAGCTCCTATAATCGAATCACAGACAGAAATATTTATAATCGAGGATGGTGGTCCTGAAAGTGACTCATCAACTGACGAATGTGAAGATACATCGGAGCCAGAATCTGATAAATATATGGATGTCGAATAGTTAGAATTGGATTTGGACGGATAGGTAATTATTTATATTTAATTATCAACTAGACATGCTCTTCCGATTACCTGAAAACATAGCTTCACAATCTACAAGTACATATAGCCCGACCAGGAAAATTAAAAAAAAAACGGCCAAGTGCGAGTCGGACTCGCACATGAAGAGATCCGTGAAATAAATTGCGGTTTACGAATTATGACGTATTAAAAAAAAAACTACTCACTAGATCTCGTTCAAACCAATTTTCGGTGGAAGTTTGCATGGTAATGTACATCATATATTTTTTTTAGTTTTATCATTCTCTTATTTTAGAAGTTACAGGGGGGGGACACACATTTTACCACTTTGGAAGTGTCTCTCGCGCAAACTATTTAGTTTTGAAAAAAATGATATTAGAAACCTCAATATCATTTTTGAAGACCTATCCATAGATACCCCACACGTATGGGTTTAATGAAAAAAAATTTTTGAGTTTCAGTTCTGAGTATGGGGACCCCTAAAACTTAATGTTTTTTTTTCGATTTTTGTGTAAAAATCTTAATGCGGTTCACATAATACATCTACTTACCAAGTTTCAACAGTATAGCTCTTATAGTTTAGGAAAAAAGTGGCTGTGACATACGGACGGACAGACAGACAGACAGACGGACGGACATGACGAATCTATAAGGGTTCCGTTTTTTGCCATTTGGCTACGGAACCCTAAAAACCTGCCCTGGGGGCGTTAAATTAGCAATAATGATATATACCTGAAATTAAATAAACTTTTACTTGTAATTTATTTACAAATTAGCCAATTTTCATTGCACATACTATATGATGTACCTACCAGTCATGTTGACAACAAGGTCGGTGATGTTATTTAGGGGAATAGAGTCTAATCCTTCAGACTTTCTCTCCGACAAATATTTAGTCATATTGTTAATCACCTTTCTCAAGTCACTTTAATAGTTTTCGGCATTTTAACGCACAAATAACACACAATATCCAAGAAATACACCACGCACAATCGACACCTCCCTTTGACAGCACTTGACAGATGGCATTAATGACATTACAAGTTACTGTTGCCAGTTGAAGAAATTAGTTCTAATAGTTTTCCGCATCATGGCGAGGTTTTTTATTTTCGTGATCGGGCTATAATATTGTATATCTCACTCGTTCTTGCACGATGCCAATACACACTATCCCGACTATTCATGACGTACACGTATTATTGCCATATGTAAGGTTAAATAGGAACTTGTCAGGCTATACATACATACAAACAGTGCAAGTTAAATAAAAACTTGTAAAAATAGGCGCAACAAATAAGTAATATAATATGACAAGGGGTCATAGAGCAAGCGAATACGATCAAAGCGGCCAGTATTCCGTACCATTACGACTAAGGTTTCTATTCAAATATATCGGTACACTTAATTCAAGTTTGTCTCGGTGATATGTTGGTAGGTAATTTTTTTGTAAGATATTCTCAAATTGTAAACAGTGTTGGCAGGCAGGTATTACACGTATAGGTGTGCACAATTAATAAAATTATGATTTCATTGGCATAAAATATGCAATTAGAAGTTATGAATCCTACGTTTGTTAATCTACGTAACATCTGTTTACCGCGAGCAAACAGCACATGTACATTCGCCAGTTTACGGCAGTTGTAATCGTGTAAACTATATCACCTAAGTGTTGAGTAAGGCTGGTTTTAGTGTCATGCGGACCGTCAGTACGGATCGCTCCGCACGACCAATATGTATGAAAAATCTGTACGCGCGGACGATCGTTCGCGCGGACCCGTCAGCTTTACTCTAAAACGCTCCCTGCAGTAATAATCCTAGCTATGAATATGTATTAAGATACATATTGGTCCGGTGCGCTGACGGTCCGCATGACACTAAAACCAGCCTAACAAGGACATGAACATCTCCATGTCGCCTCACTTGGCTTGTATGACTGTGCCATAGATAATGATGACTAGTAGAGCTACGCTCGAAGCCGATATCAAGTAACATGGGGAACTCCGTATGTTGAGGAAAGCACCTTCGAGCAGAGTGCCAACCTAGCGGGTTCCTGGCACTTGTTTATGTATAGTATAGTCAAGATCATTATGCATTCAGCATTAAGGCTTCCAATCCCGGGATCCCGGAACCCGCCTTTTCTATGATGTTTTCATACAGACGTATTACAACTACAATACCGTGATCCCAGTATTCTCATAGTAGATTGGAAGTCCTATTCGGCATGGTGGAAATCTATGGACGCCTCGCCACTGATGACTGTCAATACTATCATTACTATCTTATCTTATCTTATCTAAGTGAGGGTCCTTCCGGATACACTTTGACCCAGTGGGAGCTTTTGTGCAATTGCTCTCTCCTTTATGTCTGCTCCCAAGCTCGCTCCATCATTCGCACATACCGGATGACACAGCTCACCGGAAGTAGGTACCTTGAATTCCTTTGGTTGTGGGAAGCCGTTACAAAAGTAATTCATTATTTGTCTGGCAAGGAAAATCTCAATACTACCAATAGTTGTGCTAGGAATTTGTTGACAGCTATACGAATACGTTCTCCACCCGCGCACCACGGGATTCGCGGCGCTGTGCGCACGCATGCGCGGGGCGGGGCTCGCCGCCGTATACGACGCAACCGTCGCCTACGATGTGCCCGCGCAGACCGAGGCGGATCTGCTGCGCGGAACCGTGCCCAAGCATATTTACTTTCATTTCAAACGGTGAGTCTTTGAGCAGGCTCTCAAGCTGATTCGTGGTCAAACCGTAAGTAGGTGGAGGAGCCCGGGGGCCTGTCGGGGCATGGAACCGGTTTGGTTTAGTTATATTATAAGAGACTAAATCCTGAGTTAAAATGCGAAGCTAAGACAATCCTACAGCAATACAAGATAATATAACTGTGGAAGGAAGGAGAATATCACTCCTGAAATCCTGACTATACAGACGAGTCAAACAGTAGTAGTTAGTAAGAGTCATACATTTCTGGAGCACATAAGTAACATTCTGGAGGAAATACTATTAGCATGTTTGCACTGTTGTTAATAGAGCATGGTTAAATGTGACCATGTGATAGATAACTGATAAAATCTTCATTTTTTTCATCTTGCTCTTATCCTATTCACTTGGAGTCGGCGCATCATGATTTTACTGCATCCTCTGTGTAGGCTCTTTATCTCCCGTCACTCGTCAATCACATCTTACATTCCTTTCTATTCGTATCGTGTCTCTCCATCCACCTTTTTGGTCTACCTCTTACAACCTTCCATATTACTGTCGCGCGCACTGTGTCACGCAGGAACTCGCCGCTGATCCGTGCTCTCTCACATCTCAATGCGCTCTTGGCATCAGCACCGGAGTGTGACTTACTTGCGTGGCGATGGATGTATGTGTGCGGTGAATGTCTGAGCTTCTGTGAGGAGATGGATGACAGGCAATCAACTGTACCAATGTAATTATATGTGTTTTGTTTGTTTTGTTGTATAGTTTAGTATCGTTTTCATGAAGCATTGGTTTTAGGACTGTAATGTTGTGTTAACATGTTTTTAATAATAAATAAATAAATTACCAAGCCATTTTAGCATCTTGTTCAAAGGTTTTGTACGAAGCAAGCTGGAAACAAATGCTGCAATTTGGAATTCCCACGAACAGGTACACAGTCCTCGTAGAATGGGTCCATAAGTCATTTGCACGATTTTTGTATAGTAAAATATATGTTAACTGCCCTTTCCTCTACCCAACCCTCTTTGTTATCGGCATGATGGTTGGCTGCACATCTCTCGAAGCCCGCAGAAACCTTTCTTTGGTCAAATATTTTCTCCGACTATTTAATACGTGGAGTGGTAGCCAGTCCCACACTACTTGCTATAGTGACTATTAGAGTTCCACCTGTCTCGACCAAATCGCTATGTCCTCGCAGACGCGGCTTGTTCGCCGTCCCGACCATAGTATAAAGAGGGCAAAGTATGTTATCTTCATACAAACGCACCGCATAGTATTGCGCACACATACAAGCCGCGCGCGGTGCGTTTGTAGGAAGATAACATACTTTGCCGTCTTTATACTATGTCCCGACGGCCAGGACGCGCGCACAGGACTCTTCTCCCCTACACCAATGCTACTGAATAACATTTTAACCAGTGACACCCATCTCGACGTCTTTTTCACACCAGAGAATCGTTTCCTGGCCGCATCTAGTCACTATCTAGAATCGATTGTCACACCTAGCTCTATCTAATTATGAATACCCAATTACCCATGTGCATGTACCTATTGACTATTGATTGTTAACTATTATTTATTATTGTATTTTGAACCCATATCATCATCATCATCATATCAGCCGAAAGACGTCCACTGCTGGACATAGTGCCACAATGGCCGGTCCTGCGCCACCCGCATCCAGCGGACTCCCGCGACCTTTACCCATATAAATTAGTACGTAAGGTTTATCTGTCAGTGCTAATTATTACATTAAATAAATAAATATTCATGCAATACCCTTCTTGTCACATGATTTTCATTCCTTCGCATCACATTCTCGTACCACCCTATAGCACCATAGTTTAAAAACTAAAAGTTAATGCCTATTAGGGTAACCCTAGGCAATAAGCTCTTAGTTTTTAAACTATGAGTGCTACTGCTATCCATACTAATATTATAAATGCGAATGTCTGTTATGTCTTCACGCTCAAACCGCTGCACCGATTTAGATGTAATTTGGTATAGAGATATATTGAGTCCCAGGAAAGGACAAAGGATAGTTTTTATTTCGGAAATCATCTCCTAAGGGGGTGAAATGGGGGTGAAATTTTGTACGGAACCTATTTAGATGATATTTTGTATAGAGATAGTTTTGAGTCCCGGAGAAGGACATAGGATATATTTTATCCCGGAAATCATCCCCTAAGGTGGTGAAATGGGGGATGAACATTTGTACGGAACCTATTCAGATGAAATTTGTTATAGGGATAGATTTAGTCCCGAGGAAGGACATAGGATATCTTTTATCCCAGAATGATTAAGGGGTAGGGGGGAATGGGGGGTGAAAAATTGTATGGAGCGACTTAAACCGCTGCACCGATTTAGATGAAATTTAGTATATGTAGTGATAGTTTGAGTCCCGGGGAAGTTCATAGGATATAGTTTTTACCCCGGAAATCATCCCCTAAGGGGGCTATTTCACCCCCTGGGTGGCTGGGGGTGAAAGTTTACATGGAGCTACGACATAAACGAGTTCCACGCGGTGGGAGTCGCGGGCAGAAGCTATAGTACTTTATAGAACCATAGATAACCAATATTATGTATTAACTTTCATTGATTCCAGCTACCCCATTGAAGATCTTCCCCTTGAAGACGATTCGCTCAAATCCTGGCTGAATGACCGTTGGCGCGAAAAGGAAACCAGCCTGCGAAAATTCCACAAAAACGGTAGGAACCATGTTTAATCTAACGTCATATTTTGAATAACAATTTCAATGACCAAGAGCGGCTTGTGTCTAGACACCTGCACCCTTAGCGTGGGATTGAAGTGAGTCGCGTCTACTATCGACGCTACCGCCTATCGTCAAGATTTAGTATGAAAAGTCTATACACCGCCCCTGGTGGTCACTCATAGAACGAAAAATCCAAACTGTAACGTGAGGCACTTAATTATACATTACTTAATTCGCGATCGACTTCACGTTCGTTCACGATTTTCCAATATTCAACCTTATATCACTAGCATTTATAGTTTTAATTTAAATGTTTGTCGGTTATGACGAATTTTGCGGATATTATGTTGTCAATTCAAAACTCTTATTTTTATAAGTTCTTTAATTTGAGATAAATTTCGATCGGATCTACGGTAACTCTTGACGGAATAATACGATATCACGGGCCATTTTGCAAGTGAAATAGTAAACTACAGTCGCGACGGTATTCTTCGATTCGAAATGTCTCATACTACCGATTAGTAGTACGAATCGAACGTTAAATTACGCATCGAAAACTAAACGCAAAGTGCCTAACGTTTTGCAGTTGGTTTCGTAGACCAACGGCAGTGTGAGTTACAAGTTTGACGGGTCGAATCGAAGAATACCGTAGCGAGATCGAAATCTATTCGAAGCGCGTTTATTCGATCTCGTATTAGTTACGTAACGTTAGGTTACGATTGTATCTCACAATAAGGGTACTGCTGTAAAGATACCTACCGAGTGCATATTATCTTTATTGAGAGAATGATTTCCTATCGTAAAATAAATACTGTTTATCAGCATGGTATAATTACTTGGCAAAAAATATACCACGTTTTACTTATGTTATTGAAGGTTTATGTGGCAACCTGTATGAATTAGGTACAAACTCGGAGACTTTTGTCACAAAACAAGACTCTCAAAAGAAACATGAATTTTACATAATAATGATAATGAGATAAATCTCGCCTTAACTATAGGTATAACGTTTTAAAATAATATGGGCATAATCCAGTAATACTAATCGGTAGGTAAACCTCTAATAACTTAATCACGCCCCAATTTGCTTATTTTGTTTAATTGCACGCAAAAATGATATTAATAAACGGCTCCGTCTAACTACACAAATTCGGACAATATCCAGGTAGGCGACCCCCGGGCCTATGCCCCGGGGTCTCCTACCTGAATCAATTCTGTCCCCTTATGAATCTTGTCGGTGAAGCAAGAATCTGTTAGTTTACTAATAAACATTCATGAATTTTAACAACAAATATAACCTATAATTAGGAACGTTCTCATGAGAATCGGCCATCCCAGCGTTAGCGGACGCAGCAAAAGACAACATCCCCTGTGTCTGCCTGCAGCAAATTGCATGTTATTAAATCGATGGACGGGGCAAAGTCAGCGGAATAAACAAAAGTGTTTCTTCCTATTCATAATTCTTTAGATGTGAAAAATTGTGTTTGTGCAGAATTCAGAATGGGAAGATTCGCTTTTGTTATATTCTATTCAATTCAATTCAATTTGTTTATTGCAGGCTTAGCCCATAAAAGTGTTAGTATAGTTGTTATTTTCTAAGCCGTCCGTTCCGCACTAAAGAACGCCGCACTGCAGAACGGACGGCTTAGAAAATAACAACTATACGTAATAGTTTAGACCTAACAGGTACCTAACGCATTGTAGGTACGTACGTTAGGTAGATCAAAATGTAAATTTCTATATGGAAATATGACAGTTAAATTGTCCTAACGCGCGTTTGAAACGTTACTTGACTACCCCTCAGAGCTCTTTTGTTAATTTATCACCCAAATGCAGAAAAAGAAGAATAATCCCAAACGACACCGATTAGGTTAGAACGTCGCCGACTAGAAAGGCGGGCAGGTAGATATCTGTTTTTTCCTATGGGGTATGGATGGGTAAGAGGAAGACGAGTCAGCTCGCTGCCATGTACCAAATTTTAATGTATCAGTGATTAACTATACTGGCCTGCAAAAGAAGGTATAACAGTTTTAGTTACCGTCACGTTTATGAGTCTTATACCTTCTTTTGCAGGCCAGTGTATATCACTTCTGTAGCAATTATACCATTGACGTCATGCGATGCGATGTATCAGCAGTCAGCAGCCCTTTAATCGCTGTAAAGATCACAAATAAACAAGGTTTACGCCTTTACAATTCCGATTAAGTACTTTCATATTTTTGTTCGTGTTGACAATGATGACTAGTTTTGTGTTGACAGATCATAACGGTTTGTTTTAGGCCAATTCGTGGACGTCGCAACAAAGCGGCCGCCGACAGAGAGGCAGCCGCGCTCGCTCCAAGTAGCGGTGCTCGGGTTCGTGTTCTGGCTGGCAGTGGATTCTCTCTTCATGTATGCGCTGTTCACAAACGTCCTATTCCGGTTTTGGGTCCTTTACCACACTCTACTATTTATGTTCGTTACCTGGTTCTTCGGGGGGTTTCAAAACATTCAATATAAACTATCTGAAAGTCTTAAGGTCTAGCTAAATATTTGATAAGGTAAAAAAATAAAAGGTGTATTTATCTGTGAATTCTCATTATATGCCAAATATTTTACTTACATAATACATTAACATTAGGTATATCACATATATTTAAGACTAGCTGTTGCCCGCGACTTCGTCCGCGTAGAACTTTTTATCGTCTTAGAAAATGATTTCTCTCAATACAAAATTTGAACCCTCTTTTAGGGGATAATTAAAAAAAAGTTGATGTTCATTTTCTAGTTTGTGAACAAACAGTCTAAAACCAAAGTTAAAAATCTCATACTTTAAAAATGCCTTGAAATACTCAAACTTTGAACCAATTTTAACACTCTTAGGGGATGAATTTGGAAAAACTCTGAAATCAGTTTTGTAGTCTTTTAACGTACAGAATAAGACCGAAGTTAAAAATCTCTTACTCACACTTTAAAATTTTATTGCTCGCCATTTAAAATTTGAACCCCCTTTTAAACCCCCTTAGAGGTTGAATTTTTCTAATCGCTGAAAGAACTTTTTTCGTAAACTTTTAAGTCTCTAGCTCAAAAAAAGTGTTGCCCATACAAAGCTTTCTTAACCCCCTTAGGGGTGGAATTTTCTAAAACTCTGAAAGTACTTTATTATTAATTTTAATAAGTAACATTTTGAATAGTTTTAAGTCTAGTAAAAAAAAAAGTTTTTCCCACACAACACTGGCTACCCTTCTTAAGGATCTTAAGGATCCCCTTAGGGATGGAGTTTTCTAAAACGCTGAAAGTTCTTTTTTAGTATTCTAATAAGTAATCTTTTTGCAAAGTTTTAAGTCTAACTCAAAAAAAAGTGTTGCCCATGCAAAGCTTGCTCTCCTTTTTAACCCTATTAGGGGTGGAATTTTCTAAAACGATTTGTGTTCTTTTTTTGTATTTTAATAAGTAATCTTTCTACAAAGTTTCAAGTCTCTAACTCAAAAACATAAACTTTCCCTGATAAAAACTTTGCACCCCTTTTTATCCCCCTTAGGGATAGATTTTTTTAAAACGCTGAAAGTCTTTTTTTTTGTATTTTTATAAGTAATCTTTCTACAAAGTTTGAAGTGTCTAGCTCAGAAAAAGTGTTCCCCATACAAACCTTGCACCCTTTTTTAACCACCTTAGGGAATGATTTTTGTAAAACGCCGAATGTAGTATTTTTCATGTTCTAATAAGTAATTTTTCGTCAAAATTTTAAGTCTCTATTAAAAAAAAAATGTTTTTCCCATACAAACTTTGCACCCTATTTTACCCCCTTAGGGGTGAAATTTTCCAAAACGCTGAAAGTACTTTCTTTGTATTTAAATAATCTTTCTACAAAGTTTTAGAACTCTAGCTAAAAAAAATAGTTTCCCACATACAAACTTTGCACCCCTATTTTAGCCCCCTATTTTTAGGGGTAGAATTTTCTAAAACGCTGAAAGTACTTAATTTGTATTCTGATGACTAATCTTTCTTCAAAGTTTTAAGTCTCTATTTAAAAAAAAATATTGTTTCCCCCATACAAAATTTGCACCCCTATTTTACCCCCTTAGGGGTAGATTTTTTTAAAACACTGAATCTAGGTACTTTATTTGTATTCTAATGAATAATTTCTCTACAAAGTTTTAAGTCTCTATTTAAAAAAAAGTAGTTTTTCCCATACAAACTTTGCACTCTATTTTACCCCTTTAGGGGTAGAATTTTCTAAACCCCTGAAAGTTCTTTATTTGTATTCTAATGACTGATCTTTCTACAAAGTTTTAAGTCTCTATTTAAAAAAAAAATGTTTCCCCCATACAAACCTTGCACCCCTATTTTACCCCCGTAGGGGTGGAATTTTCCAAAACGCTGAAAGTGTTTCATTTGTATTCTAATAACTAATTTTTCTACAAAGTTTAAGTCTATAGCTCAAAAAAAAGGTTCTCCCATACAAAATTTGCACCCCCATTTTACCCCCTTAGGGGTAGAATTTTCAAAAATCCCTTTTTATCCCTAGCCCACGTTATAAAAGCAACATACTGTGCAAAAATCAACTCTCTAAGATTAGTAGTTTCGGCTGTGCGTTGATGAGTGAGTGAGTGAGTGATTGAGTGAATAAGTCAGTCAGGACATAGGCATTTATTATGTATAAATAGATAGAAGATAATGAAACTCCCATTCAAATATCTCAAAAAATTATGAAGCTACATCCGTTTTAATGTCGCTTGTTAGAGTGAGAAAACGATGAGGGACTGTGACGTCAATATACTCGAGCGTCATAGTAAAAAACAATCGTTTCATATGAAGGTGCGTTTTGCGGAAAAGGGACAGAACATACCCCCTCTTAAAACTTTGGACTCTTATAACTTAATCATTACCTATATAACCTCTTGCTTTGTTTTTTTCTCCATTTGACTATATTTATTTTAAATTCTTTTTCGAGAAAATACATTATGATTATTTACCTTATTTTCGATTCCTGAGCACGAACTTCGGAATTCGAAAATATTCGGGTATCTCTATCTCTATCGCACTAACCATACTCGAGTGACAGGGATGCAAAGATGCGCCGCAGGTACTTTGGCTGAATGCGCCGAGCGCGTGCCATTGTCATTCAAAAAAAACAAATTCGTGTTAATTATATTGTTCAAATTTGTTGATTTCATTTATTGAAATTACGACATAAAACGACATTTGCGCATATAAGTTCTCATATCCGAATCGAATATTTTTTTATGGTTTATATTTTAGCATTTGTCTCGTAAAGGTCTATCGTAGACGGGATTTAAATTATTAATAAGTGAAAGGCAAAGCAATTCCGCCATTTTGACGAAAATTTGACGGTTCTTATAGCTGACAGTTGGAGCAGCGTTTGATTTCAATAAAAATAAATGAAAAATTAAATGAAGTCGTATATTTCGGAAAATTAATTAACTGTCGCAGTCGGATAAAAACTATCCTAAGTTGCAGCTAGAATAATAATGTACCTATATAAAATGTTTCATATTTTTCCGTTCATGGGATGCTGAGAACATTCGAACCGCGCAAAGCTTAATTTCAAACTGGCTGATTTTTTTTTTAATTTAGAGATTTATTATAAGTGGAGATAACAAATGCAGTTAAAGTTAGATATCACATTGATATGTCTGTGTGCTTCCTTTGTCAAGGTTCAATGTGAAAGAAAGGCTTATGCTGTTTATAGCCTGGAATTCTGAGATTGTACAGTGTATGAATAAAAACAAAACCCCCGCATACAAAGAACAAACCAGTTGAAATATCATCCCAGTTCTCGGTAGCACCGCTGCGCTGTGATAACAATCGCCTCATTCCTTACAATTGATTTAGCCAGTAAGAAATTATGCGGGCTGTTACAGTTTAGTAGGATAGTAGGTATGTTTATTTGGTCTTAAGACAATACGAGTATTAAATAATAAAGTCTGGCCACGGAAAGTTGAGTCTGAGATTTATTTAAAACTTTTTATATGGCAACAGTAATATCATTGTCAAATGTGTCAAACGTCTTAAATTATAATGATGTCCTAATCTTGATACTTGATATGGTAACTAAGAAAATAACTGTTCCATAATAAATTGGACTGTTTTTGTTTTTAAGGAGAATTAAAGGGTGGTTACAGCTAATATCATTTACAGCCTAGTAGAAGCTACTCGTACGGTATAGTCTAGCTAGTGGTTGAGGCTGTCAAGCGGCGGTCGTGGGTTCGAATCCCGGCTCGTACCAATGAGTTTTTCGGACTTTATGTACGGAATAATTACCGTTAGCTTTTCGGTGAAGGAAAACATCGTGTGGAAACCGATCTAATCCCAATAAGGTCCAGTTTTCCCTCTGGAAGGGCAAATGGCAGTCAGTTTCGTAAAAAAAATAAGCCCTATGCCAAATCTTGGGATTAGGTGTCAAAGCGGACCCATGCGCATAACGCATGGAGGATGACAGCTAATATTATTCACATTGAAGAATATCATAAAAACTTCAAATATTAAGTCATGTTTGGTCATGTCAAAATTTACATTTTGGAGAGTGGTTTTGATTATTCTACTTAAATATAAAGTAGAATAAATAAAATAAATATTTTTCGGTCAATCTGAAGAGAATGAAGTTAAAGAGTTTTATTTCATATATGTAACCAGAGTTAACCAGACAGAAGTTTTTGTGGAAAAAATTACAATTTACTAGGGACTTCCATCCAATACCAAATTTATCAATAAAACTGTTATTTTTTCGAAGTAACGTTTCATAGTAGATACCTAAGTATTGAGTTTACCGAATCAAGTAGAAATTAACCTATATGCTGATCTATCGATGTTATATAAAGATAATATACCTCTATTATATATTTGGAGATTTTTAAATTTAAACAAATGTCAATTTTAACCACAAATATTTTATTATTAAACATAGTTTTTACACAAAAAGGTTCCTTTTAATGTTATTCGATTCAGTCGATTTCCATACAAAGAAATCAGTTTTCTTTGTATATCCAAGAATGCCTTGCAAGTTTTGCAACAAAGGCCAATTCAGTTAAATTGTTGACATTGAGTATTTAAATGCTTTGTAATATTATATTTCTTAGCTACGAAGTTACGCTCACATTTTGTACAATATGTTGGTAACGCAAAGATCCACGTACTTACATATATACGTAGGTAGGTACTTATATCAGAGGCCTTAGCACACTAGGTTTTATGTCGCGTTTTACGTGACGTTTCAGTAAATTCTCGCCGACATAAAACCTAGTGTGCTAAGGCCTCAGGAGAAGATTTAACCAAGAATTAATAAAAGTTTCACGACACAGTTTTTATACGCGGCATTTTTGCAGGTAAAATTATATCCATCAATTAATCTCACTGAGCGGACAATAATGTCATATGAATATTCACATTATACGTAATATACGTATGCCATAAGGAAGTATAATTTATCGATAAATTAATATCGTTGGGAAGTCCTTAGTGCAATTTTAATCGTGCTACATAAAGTCTGCATATAACTTTACCTACTTCTGCTTGATCAGGGGACCGATTTTTGACTTTCGAGCGCTCGAAAATTAAATAAAAGGAAATAGGATTGTAGTGTCAAAATTGCAGGCACTTACTCGTACTTTCTACCGATAGAATTGGATACGATACGAGTGGTAAATCCCACTCGTTTTTAAATTTTCTATTGCTAATTCAAAATAGCATTCCATAATTTTTGACAGTTTTCGAGTGAAAGAGTCGAGCGCTCGAAAGTCAAAAATCTGCCCCCAGTTGCAATGTGTGAATTGAAAAAATAATCATTGTTCAAGTAAGTAGGTATCATTATTATTTTATCGCGTAACACACACGGTGTTGCAAGAATTGCAACACGCTGTTTTTTTTAAATTTGCCGCTCTTTTCTAGGCTCATCTTTCCCTGGCCAGACTCTAATAAGTTAAATCAAGATATATCTAGATTATCTAGTTAAGAATTAAGAATTGTTTTTATTATAAGTAATAAATAAATGTGTTATGATTATGAGGTTGATGATGGTGCCAGATATAATTTTTCAGTTGACCTTTTCCCTTTGTCTTCTACCTGATCTATCGCGTTTGACAGAACAATTCCCTTAGTTTCCGGGAAAAAACAACATAAGACTGCTGCACCGAATGCCGCAGCACTAAATATTAATATTGACGCCCATTCAATGCCAATATTGACTACATACGGAGCTATAAAACCGCCGCATCTAGCAAACACCGATGAGAAACCCAGTGCAGAGTTCCTTACTACTGTCGGGAACATTTCTGATGAATACATGTATATTTGCATGAACGCAGTGTAGACGCCCATTTGTCCAATGATGGCAAACATCAAGGTCAGCCACTGCAGATGGCTAGGGATCAGGACGAACACTACAAATGACGCTCCGGCGATAACGAAGCTTGCTATTAGAGTCGCTCTCCTCTTGAAGTGCAGGGTGGCTATCACGACAATGATGACGCCGGGGGCGTTGCTGGCGGCGGTCCATAGGACATTCAAATACAGGTTACCTTGGAGATGACCCACGTATTGGTTTATCCCGAAAAACGTATGCGAACAGCACATCCAAACTAGTGCCGATACGATAGTGTATTTTCTAATCTTTGGCGTTTTAAACAGATCAATGTAACTGCCATGCTTGCTCTCATTTGTAGACATTGATTCCTTTTCAATTTCATTTACTATGGTGTCGATATTTTCAGTCGAGCGGTTATTCCTGGAATACATTAATTGTAAGTAAAATTGATATAAACAATTGAAATCAAAAGAATTTTCGAAAAAGACAAGTTAAGTTAAACAATGCTTACTTTTTGGCTATGAATGTAAGAAGTTGTATGGCTTCCTTCTTTCTTCCCACGGTAATCAACCACCGCGGGGACTCCGGCAGCATCCAGTAGAGCGCCAGAGTGAGCAGCCATGGCGCACCAGTTACTAGCTGCAGGAGCCTCCATTCCCGTACAAAGTACGCTATTATAGCCAGTGCCATATAGCCTGAGACGTAGGGGACCTCGCACAGTCCCATGATGTAGGGCCTCATCGACCGTCCACTCAGCTCGACCAGCAGCACGAAGCAGCACAGCATAGTGCCGCCGAGTGCAGTGCCGATTAAGAACCGAATGAGCAGGAACATCCAAAATTCAGTCACAAACGCTGAAATTGTGACAAAGACTGCTTCAAGAAACAGCGCTAGCACTACAGCGATTTTACGTCCATATCTAAAACATTTAGTCAACATTTTATGGCCATATGATATTTAATTGATTATTGTGAAAAAATTGGTTGTCTATAAAGTCAGTTTACGGAAGATAATTTTACGTGATAACGTCATAAAGCCGAACGCTGGGCTCAGGCGGAACGGGACAATGAGTCATACTTTTTCGTGCGTGCTGCCGGTGTTCATCGATTTATAAGACGTTATCACGTCAAAAATGAGTTACCTAGTGACTCTCTCATTTGGCACGGTCAATGAAACTGAAACACGTAACTTTTTCTTTTCGGTCGGTGATAATAAGGGATAACAAAATGGCACATATTTCCGTTTCCTTTACCGTACACTTGACTTTAAGATATCGGTACATAAGTTTTTTTGGCGTTTAGTCAAAAAAGGTAAGACCGTGTCTACCTATAAGTCCCATACCTATATGCTATTTGGAACCTACATGATTTATTACTTTATTGCAAGGGAACCTTCCCTTGCAATAAAGTAATAAATAAATCATAATATTTTGCGGACAATCTTACACAAATCAACCTAGTCCCAAACTAAGCAAAGCTTGTACTATGGGTACTAGACGACGATATAGATACTTATATAGAGAAATAAATACATAAATGCATAGAAAACATCCATGACTCAGGAACAAATATTCGTGCGCATCACACAAATAAATGCCCTTACCGGGATTCGAACCCAGGACCTCTTGCTTCGTAGGCAGGGTCACTACCAACTAGGCTAAAGCGGTCGTCATCCGCAAAGTCGCAAAGTCGCACAGTATAACGTTTTAGATTTTATTTATACCAAAGTTAAGCTGTGTAATCTATTTCCAATCAACGTGCTTCTCCTTCTAATTTTAGAAACAATTTCCGATATAACAGAAAATAATATGATGCTAATATTTTTTTCTTCGTGAGTTATGAGGTTCTCCATGAGAGCTAAGCAATAGGCATGTTACTCGGGACATGGTTTCAGTTACCTACCACAAAAGTTTATTAATTTATGCAATAAAGATTAAAGAAATAAATAATTATAATTACTTAGTAGCTTAGCCTGGCCAAAGGTTATTTAATAATCTTTCAGCTTAAATTTGGTATAAACAAAACCTAAAACTTTATACTGCGACTTTATTGCAAGGGAACCTATGTAGGTTCCAAATAGCATATAGGTATGGGACTTATAGGTAGGCACAGTCTTACCTTTTTTTTGACTAAAAACCAAAAAAACTTATGTATGTGTTGTAAAAGATATCCCGTGCAAGTTGAGATAAAGGTAGGTAATAGTTATTTGTTATACATACAAGGGGGAAAGTTGTATTTTACCTGCGAGTGTTTCAACACACGAGACGTAAAATAACTTTTCACCCGCGTATAACACAAATCTTTTCACCTCACTACAGCGAGGAAAATAAGAAGGGAAAAAAAAGCAAAAAAAAAAGTTTAAAATAGTTTAAAGAAAAAAGTTTTAAAAAAAGTTTAAAAAAAGTAAAAATAAAATAAATAAAAAAGTTTTAAAAAAAGATTTAAAATAAAAAGTTAAAAAAAAAGAAAAAAATATGCCACATAAAATATACAAAAAACCAAAAATAAACATTTAACGTTCTACGTGATAGTACTTTTAACGTTCTACGTCTACTTTCTTCACATGTGGATACAAAGCGATTTTCTCAATAGATATCAAACATACAAAAATGCCTTTCCGAGCAAGTGAGGTGAAAAGATAAATAAATTCATGGTTTCATTGAGTTTTATTTATCATTACCTATATCTCAACTTGCACGGGATATCTTTTGATTTTGTATCGTTTACAACAATCAAATGGAAGCAAAACGTTATCTCGTGGCAGTTAACTGAAGAACTGAAGAAGGTTAGAAGAACAGTTTTCTGAGTATTTCTGGCCGTGCGAGATATTGCTTGGTATTATTGAGATACGTATGAACCTCAAACATTTGTATATGTACAATAGTAGGTTCATATTGCGGCCAATGAAAAGAAACGTCTGTTCGTGTGAAAAATATCATCAAAAGGTCAGTTAGCTTATTAGACGACATGTAAGAAAACTCGCTAAAGATATGAAAATATCCAGACGATCAATGAGTCGTACTTACCTATTCGTATTTAACGATGTGATCTTAGAATGAAGACCGACAAAAAACAAAACAGATTAACAGATGCGCATAATTAAGTTAGGGTGAAAAAATGCAGAGAATCGCTGGCTTGGTACGAGGGCGATGAACTTTGATCCGATGGAATGATGTTCCAATTGCAAGTTAGGATCTATCAACAACATGATAGATTTATGGTGCTTCATTGAGGAATGTTCCAATAGACATATTAGCCGTCCAACGGTTACAAAGTGTGTATTTATATCACCTAGACTCAAGCTATTACTGTTATTTATTCATAAACGTGGAGTCAAAATTAATCAAGACTACATCCAAAACGACTGTATCTTCGACATACTTTAATCCATTTGACTTTACGATATACTTAGGGATACATGCTGAGCAAGACTGAGTCCACAGAGCACATACGGTATGAATTAAAATTCATTCAATCAAGCATCGGTTGGATGTTGGATGTGAAATTAATTCTACGAAAGATATCGTCAAATTCATTCTAAGATCGTAAAGTTAACTATATGAACTAAAGGAGAGCGATTTGAGCTTATTAACTAATTGTATATGTGTAGTATAGAGTAGAATCTTAACATAACAACATGTTCAATTCTGAAATATAATAATTGTATTTAGTTTTAGGTACTAGGCTTTAATTTTAGCACGTCTGCCCAACCCTGTATATACAGTGAATTCGTGACACTCCGTGGCAATGGAGACAATAAGAAATTAAAAATTCCTTCGGGTCAGGAGGAAATAGCAAATACCTGCCTATCGGTAACGAGTTCTTTCTTTAATGTAGGTACAGTTAGCCATCTGTGCATAGTATGTATGTGCTTTTTTCACATCACTGCCAGTATAAAGGTGCACAGTTGCACACATCATTATGCAGACATACAGGTATCGATTGACAAATTGCAACATTAGACCTTGATCATGACAGTTTACGTATGCATATGGAAGGCAATACAAGCACAATCGATAAGGATAAACTTTTTTATCCTGGTGCCTTTGCACCTACGCACACGTATTAGGTACCTTTTTTTAAATCCTTCTTTTTGTCTTTCCAAGTTTCCAACCCACAGGTACAGGTATTTGAAATTTGACGCGTGAACCAACCAACACCAAAAAAAGCGGCCAAGTGCGAGTTGGACTCGCACATGAAGGGTTCCGTTAAATAAATTGCAGTTTACGATTTATGACGTATTAAAAAAAAACTACTTACCAGATCTCGTTCAAACCAATTTTCGGTGGAAGTTTGCATGGTAATGTACATCATATATTTTATTGAGTTTTATCATTCTCTTATTTTAGAAGTTACAGGGGGGGGGACGACACACATTTTACCACTTTGGAAGTGTCTCTCGCGCAAACTGTTCAGTTTAGAAAAAAATGATTTTAGAAACCTTAATATCATTTTTGAAGACCTATCCAATGATACCCCACACGTATGGGTTTGATGAAAAAAAAAAACTTTGAGTTTCAGTTTTGTGTATGGGGACCCCTAAAACTTGTTGTTGTTTTTTTTGTTTTTTTTTCGATTTTTGTGTAAAAATCTTAATGCGGTTCACAAAATACATCTACATACCAAGTTTCAACATTATAGCTCTTATGGTTTCGGAAAAAAATGGCTGTGACATACGGACGGACAGACAGACAGACGGACGGACGGACATGACGAATCTATAAGGGTTCCGTTTTTTGCCATTTGGCTACGGAACCCTAAAAATCGTTCGTTACTGGACATGATACAAGTGTTTTAGGTATGTACAGTCGATGTCAAAGATAATAATATGTTTACACTTTTGGCGATAGACACTCCGTCCACTTGCTTTCGACCGTGCACTTGCTTTGGATGTCTTGGTAATCTATAAGCCATTGAATACGTACCTACTATTGTATGTCATAATATAATTATAGTACGTAAATAAAATTAAAGATTTTCAACTCACCGGTCTGAAATGTAGCCAAATGCCAAACTTCCAGCTAGAATACCGATCTGGAGTATGGACTGTGCTAAGCTGGCTAGATGACTTTTATTGCAAATAAGATTCCATTCCGTGGTGACCGAGCTGATAATCGTGCTTTGGTCATATTCCGGTTGTTGGCAGGGGCAGTGGTTGGTCACGTTAAATGCGTCGGCGTCTTGACACATGAAGTCGACGTTGGGTACGACAAACACCACGTTGATGAGCTGAAACTCAGCAGGATACCGTCCCAAAGTCACCAAAAATAAAATCCACGCTTGGTATCTCCCAAATCGGCCAATAATTTGTTCAATGCGATCTTCCGAGAACGACATATTTCAACTGAAAAGGAAACCGAGATTAAAATAATTAGATATGTATTTTAAAGGCTGTAAACACGGATATTTTTAGGCAATTACACGGTCTGCTGTGCTGCTGATATTATGTACATACATTAACCGGCGTTTGTTATTGAATGAGTTTTGGGCACGTACTAAAGCACATGATAAGTGTATCGTTTTATAAGTACGGTTTTCCTGGCCCCATAAACGATTTAAAATATGAGCCACACAAAAACACATTACCTACACAATAACGACACTGACGGAATTAAACAAGTAAACAACACATGGTAGAATACTCACTCACTGAAACTTTGTATGATTCGTTTTTGATGTCCGTACCTACTAATAAAGTCAAATGGCACAGTTTTATTCTACCATAATTTTGCAGGCGTTGAGCGGTAACGAATAACACGTGTGAAGCAAAATCGAGCACGCTACTGAATAGGTTAAAAAGAGAACGCTACTCTTTATTCTGGTATAGTAATAAATAGCGAAGCGATGCGAACGAACAACCGTCTTCGGCGGACCGCACTGTTATCGAGCAGCGAGACAGAATGTATAGTTACACTACCGGCTCAGGTATATACGTATACGTACTCGTATCCTTACAATACAACGAAACGAATTGTTGTGGGATCGTCCCCCACCACCAGTAACCAAGGCGAAACGGCACCACGCACCCTCCCGCCGCTTGGCGCAGTGGGACACCACGTTAAAATGTATAACTTTGAATTTTGGATACTTCGTTATCTTGGTACTTCACTATCACTAGTAACTCTAGTAAGCCATTAATTACTCCGCGAAAATGCACAACCGCGGTGCTCCAGTATCCGCTGACTGAATGCTGAGTTGCATAAAGATTCGTTAGATTATTAGATAACTAGCTTCTGCCCTCGACTTCGTACGCGTATAAATAAATGATAGCTTACATGTTATTTTCATGTGTAAAGCCATACTACTGGATAATTTGTAATTAACGCTGCTGACATAGATACTATCTTCGTCCTGCAAAATAGAGAAATTCGATCTATCTACAACCTAGGCTCTCGAGATTCGTTGAGAGAACGATTCAAAGATATAGGTATCCTTACAGTAGCATCACAATACATACTAGACGTGATAATATGTACACACATAATAGTACATTATGATACAAGTGAGGTATGTTGATCATTACATCAGAGACGGAATTGTCACGCGAACCGCAGGTGAGCGTGATAATAAATAAATAAGTTAATAAATAAATATTACGGGACAATCTTACACAAATCAACCTAGGCCCACGGTAAGCTCAATAAGGCTTGTAATAATAGAGCCGGGGATGTAATTATCAAAGCTCACGCGTGTCATACGACGTTTTTCAACACATTTGCGAGGAAAAAATCCTTTCCATAAAATGAACATGTTACAGGCTCCTAAGTTGTTTCCTTTAGTTATTGATGAATGATGACAACAGGTTTTTACTCACATAGGTATTTGTACATCTCCAAGAATGTACAGTGGCGTCAATTCTATTTATTACTTTTCTATTCACTACGAGTCAACATTTTTAACAATAACCAAACACGCATCATCAATGTTTGCAAATATTTGTGAAATTATCTATAATGGCGCGCAACTATTTTTTTTCGTGAAGTTCGCGCAGTGCGCCCGCAGCGAACAGCCAATACAAAATAAAATAAATATTTTCTTATTCATGTAAAATGTTATCAAAAGTAAATAGTTTTACTAAATGAAACGTTTCTATATCATATCCAAGAAGAAATAATCAATTAATCCAGAAGAAGGATTTAATTTGTTTAGTCGAGTAAGAATCCATTTACCGAGAATTAAAAACAAACCTGTATAACCCGGTCAATTTAAGAATGCGCCGAGTCCTTACATACACCTTGCTGCAAGGTGGCAACGTGTCTTAAGTGGGATATAAACATAACTACACGAGTGTCGTAATGTTATTAAACACGCGTGTTTAATACCCAGGATTATGAGCCCAAAAGCGGCACAATAAGAGGCACGTTACGAGCAAATGTGTTGAAAAAATATAAAAAAAATATTAAGCAATCTGAAGTCCATAATTATAATACAAGAAATAAACACAAACTAGTCATGCCCAAATTTCGACTGCAGAAAGTAAAAAAATCGTTTATAATAAAGTACCCTTAGACGCGTGGGAGCTGTCTTATGGTTCATTCAAGCAATACATTAAGAATGCTCTACTGAAGAACGACTACTTGGAAGATAATGAAACATGGCCAACCGTTCAGTCTCGATAGTCTTCGCTTACAGGCTATTGGTTTAATTTTATTTATAAAGAGCTTCTGCCCGCGACTTCGTACGCGTATAAATTATAGCGTACATGTTATTTTCATGTCTAATGCCATACTCCTGGATAATTTGTAATTAACGATTTATAATATCTTTTAAATCACGTCGGTGGCAAACTCCATAGTTTATGCGTGTATCGGTTCAAATTATCTTTCAATCAAAACACCCTCACAAACGTCGTCATCGTCAATAATATTTAATCTTAATTGCAAAAGCTGGACTTAATACCACAAAGCCATATCTGTCAGTCAACCTTAAGTCAAAACAGATAATATTTGGTGAAAGGTATGATTTTACTATAGTTCCATTCATAAAACTTTCGTGACATTCGGTAGATAACTGTGGCATTGCGCCCCTATAACTTCAGTTGTGTAAGTATTTTCTGTAAAAACCCAAGTATTTGCTTTCGGAAAGAGTCTGTGAGGTAAAGTTAACAGGAAGTGCATCTTATATTGATTTGAAGTCGTTTTTAGTTGCTAATTATTAAACATATTAAGTATTTCCGAATGTAGAGCAGCAAACCAAGCAGTTTATTTTTATCTTCAGAAAATGTAATAGCTAGCTAGTAACAATTTTAAGTCTCCCTTTTCAAAAAAGACTTATTTTCTTATCACACTTTTAACCTTAGAGACATTAAATAATTTTAATCAAGGTATTTATTTATTGTAAATTTATTCATAACAAACATATTATTAATAATAGATTGTGCATTTAAAATAGAAATTAATAGAAATGTATAAGAATAATGGAATGTTATCAATATGCACTTAAGAATAATGAACATGTGTGTATATACATTGAATTTAGTTAATTTTTAACGTTTAGCATGCTCACATAATTTATATAATGTAATTTATAGTTAGATGTATTGTAACGTTGTATTGTAGTAGATTGCTATGCCCGAAAGGGTACATGTTGAAACCAACTGTATTTTAACACCAATGTAAACACATGTTATGCAATAAATTATATGAAATGAAATGAAATGAAACTTCCTTTTAACCCCTCCTTCTCTTAATGTTTTTTTAAACACCCTGAAATAAGTTTACTTGTCCTGACATGGTATATAGACGATTCATGACTCTCATTTCAGTTTTGAAATCGCTGAAAATTGTTTCCTTGTATGAGTATATTTGCGAAGTTTTAAGGCTGAGAGTTTGAGTTGCAGGACCTATTACCTAAACAGAAGGAATCCCAACTGCAAACGAAGTATAATATTCCAGGTAAAGATAGAGCATCCAGGTAAACTTAAATATTATTCGTCCACGAGCACGCACTATCATCCCCGGGTGTTTTGCAAGCGAAACCTGAGGATCGAAGTCGAGGAGGTGAGCGGCCAGGCGAGCTAGGTTTTGGTGGCATTCGTATATCAAGCTTGATGATCACATCATTTATCACTGCTCAGTGCTTGTAGTACTGATTTAGTGTCTGAGAGTATACGTATGTTTGTGTTTTCGACTTGTCGTCTCTTTATGGCATTGCAAGCTTCAATTATCCCTATGCATTCAGCCTGGAATGCCGTGTTTTGTACACCCAGTGGTTTGGATATGTGTATGTTTAAATCTTCTTAGAACACACCACATCCCGTTCCCGTATTTGTGTTTGAATCATTTGTAAAGTTCTGTTTGGTTTAGTCCCTCTTTCGAGTCTTCCGTCAGTAATATGCCATAGTATTTCCTAAAGATTGCAGTTTTTGGTATTTTGTCGATTGAAACTTCCATCATAGGCTTGTGATCAGTTTGTTATGGATCTTCGTGTGGGGTATGTCTAGTTTCGTCCATAGGTAGTTTCGGCTTTTCAGGCTTATTGCCGTCGCAACCGCCTCCTTTTGTATCATCATCATCATTATATCAGCCGAAAGACGTCCACTGCTGGACATAGGCCTCCCCCAAAGAGTTCCAAAGTGACCGGTCCTGCGCCACCCACATCCAGCTCCTTTTGTATGTGCATATGTTAAGGTAGTAGTCCTAGCATGACTTCTAGTGCTGAGGGGCAATCACGTAACGTTCCGAACGCGCGTTAGGACAATCCAACTGTAATTTTTCCATGTAAAATTTGACACCTAGATCTACCTGACGCGCGTACAATGCGTTGCGTGATCGACCTGCTGCTGTGTCAGGAAGTAAAAATCTGCTATTGGAAAGAAAAAGTGAAAAGAAACATTGTAAACCAAATACTATATTGCATTCGATTACTTTGATTGGCCGAAGGCCCGAAGCGTCACTTCAGAGCGTGCTCACGTGGTCACTTACTATCCTGTGGTGTCTTGCAAGTGAAACCTGATGGCTGAAGTCGAGAAGATGAGCGGTGAGGCAAGCAAGGCTGGGGGCCGATTTTCTCGTAGGAATGAAATGCCTAGAGCGTCCCTTCAGATCGCGCTCACTATGCGAGCCCCCACGGACACTCACTATCCCCGGATGTCTTGCAAGCAAAACCTGAGGAGAGGACCGCAGTTGAGGAAGTGAATGGCCAGGCAAGCGAGGCCGAATGCTGAGTTTCTCGTAGGGAAAAAAAGGTCCAAAGCGTCTCTACAGAGCGCGCTCGCTATGGGAGCCACCACAGAAACTCACTATCCCCGGATGTCTTGCAAGGGAAACCTGAGGGTCCAAGTACCGAAGGTGAGTGGCGAGGCAAGCGCAGCTGAAGGCCGAGTTTTTCGTAGGACCGAAGGCAGATGTGCCCGCTCACTATGCGATCCCGAGGGCAAGCGTACGTGGGCACTCACTATCCCCGAATGTTCTTTTAGCGAAACCCAAGGGCCTAAGGTAAGCGGCGAGGGACGGGAGGCTGAAGGCCGAGCTCCGCTCCATGGATTTCTTTTAAGTTTCGCGCTTTATTAGTTAACACCTATTCTAGTCTAGACATACTTTTTAAAAGCCTTTACTTTTTTTTGTAAATAAGTTGAGAATAATTATTTTACACGATTTCTTACTTTACAATACAAATACTCTTTATCTATCCAAATATCATAAACCCTCCATGATGCGTTCAAGAACCGCACATTATGACCACCATAAAAACAGACTGTTTCGTTAGAACACTTATCGGTGAAAATGTTATTATTGCTAAATAATAACATCGATTTTGATAATATTATTTCATTTAAATTTCGAACATCTCCAAAAACAAAGAAATTTGATTTGACCTCTATTCTAATATCAGTCGAGATGACGTTTAGTTCGAAATGAATTGTCAAGTTGCATACAAATTTGACAAATGTCGCACGTAAGTAAGATATCGATCGATATGATAGTTAGAGATGACTCTAGTTTGTCCATGAATAAAAAAAAAAACTATGACAGCTGCCAGAAAACAACGCTGCGATACCGCTCTTAATATGCGGCTCCTGAATGCATCATGGAGGCTTATGATATGTGGATAGATAAAGCAGTGTATGTAACTGTACATGATTAAAACACTCGTGTGATGTTATTATGAAACTCGCCTTCGGCTCGTTTCATAAACCCACACTCGTGTTTATTGCCCTTCATTATGTACAGTCACATAAACTACATACTATTATTGCACACTTATTGACGTTTTTTTTTCTCGAATATTCTTTATGTTAATTAAGTTCCTAAGGCATCGAATCTTCTATTCACTAAACTTCTCTGCGTTTTTAAAAATGTTTAACAAAAAAAAAATTACACAAAAAGTGCATGCCGGTCTCTGGGTTTGAACTCGTGGACACCGACTCCGTAAGCTATATGCCAAACCACTGGGCTACGTATGAGTTGTAAGAACCCAATGAATTTTCGAATATGGTGACAACGTGTTACCATGGTAATGAAACTGTTATAATCCCGCTCTCGCAACATTATATCTAGTCTCTAGCCTCAGCGCCTATTTTTCATCCCATATTTTTCACGTTTTATCTATACATTGCTAAAAGTTTTAATGGGTATGAGTTAATGCTTACCGATTTTCAAGTCTTTAGCTCATAGATTCAAGGAGTTCCATGCAAAGTTCAACCCTATTTTTACCCTCTTTGAACCCTAATCTTTATAATTTTTATAGCCTATAGCCTGGCTGAAGATCCACTTAACGTTTTAGTAAAAGTCGCATATTGATCCATTCGCTCGTTTTCACGTGATGCCGTTACATATAGAAACTTAAAACTTTGTAGTAGAAAAATTAATTATTACAATACAAATAAAGTACTTTCAGCGTTTTGGAAAATTCCACCCCTAAAGGGGTTAAATAGGGGTGTAAAGTTTGTATGGGGGAAACGATATTTTTTTTAAATAGAGACTTAAAACTTTGTAGAAAGATTAGTCATTAGAATACAAATAAAGTACTTTCAGCGTTTAAGAAAATTCTACCCCTAAGGGGGTAAAATAGGGGTGCAAAATTTGTATGTGGGAAACTTTTATTTGAGCTAGGGACCTAAATCTTTATAATAAGATTAGTTATTAGATTACAAAGAAAGCAATTTCAGCGTTTTGGAAAATTTCACCCCTAAGGGGTTAAAATAGGGTGCAAAGTTTGCATGGGAAAAACTACTTTTTTTGAAATAGAGACTTAAAACTTTGTAGAAAGATTACTTATAAAAATACAACAAAAGTACTTTCAGCGTTTGGAAAAACCATCCCTAAGGGGGATAAAAAGGGGTGCAAAGTTTTTATGAGGGAAAGTTTATTTTTTGAGTTAGAGACTTGAAACTTTATAGAAAGATTACTTATTTTAAATACAAAAAAAGAACATAAAGCGTTTTAGAAAATTTCTCCCCTAAGGGGGTTAAAAAGGGGAGCAAGCTTTGCATGGGCAACAATTGTTTTGAGTTAGAGACTTAAAACTTTGCAAAAAGATTACTTATTAGAATACTAAAAAAGAACTTTCAGCGTTTTAGAAAACTCCACCCCTAAGGGGGTTAAGAAGGGGAGCCAGTGTTGTGTAGGAAACACTTTTTTTGAACTAGACTTAAAACTATTAGAAAGATTACTTATTAAAATAAAAAATTACTTTCAGAGTTTTAGAAAATTCCACCCCTAAGGTGGTTAAGAAGGGGGCAAGCGTTGTACGGGCAACACTTTTTTTGAGCAAGAGACTTAAAAGTTAGTAGTAAGAATACTTACTACAATACAAAAAAAGTCCTTTCAGCGATTAGAAAAATTCAACCCCTAAGGGGGTTTAAAAGGGGGTTCAAATCTTAAATGGAGAGCAAGAAAATTTTAAAGTGTGAGTAAGAGATTTGTTACTTCGGTCTTATTCTGTACGTTAAAAGACTACAAAACTAATTTCAGAGTTTTTCCAAATTTATCCCCTAAGAGTGTTAAAAGGGGGTTCAAAGTTTGTCTATTTCAAGACATTTTTAAAGTATGAGATTTTTAACTTTGGTTTTAGACTGTTTGTTCACAAACTAGAAAATAAACATCAACGTTTTTTTTTAATTTATCCCCTATAAGAGGGTTCAAAGTTTGTATTGAGAGAAATCATTTTCTAAGACGATAAAATGTTCTACGCGGACGAAGTCGCGGGCAACAGCTAGTTCAATATAAATTCATGTAACGCTAACGTCATAGATTGTTTCCAATTCACGAGACCAACCCCTAAAATATAGACAATTTAAGATACAAATGCCGTAGACATAATCTGATATCAATTAAGCGGTCCTGTATAAGTAGTTAATATATAAGGTTAATGACGAAGCCTGTTGCGGATTGCTCGTTTTTATGTGACGATGTGTGTTGCTGAGTCATAGGTAGTTGTACCCACGCACCGTAGCATTAGTAGGTAGGTTAGTACAATCGAAAACTCGATCACGTTCAATTACTACATTCGGGATCGAATAAACGCGCTTCGGATAGATTTCGATCTCGCTACGGTATTCTTCGATTCGATCTGTCAAATTTGTAATGTAACTCATGCTGCCGTTGTACCTACTCCGCCGTTGTACCTACTTCGAAAACAACTGCAAAACGTTTAGTTTTCGATGCGTAATTTAACGTTCGATTTGTACTACCAATTTAAGCAAGCTTTTTATTATTATTATTATTAATTGGGTATTTGACAACAGTGAAAATAAATTGTTTTTTCATTAGCAACAGATAAACATTACGAAAAGCTCGGAAAGTATCTAGCTTTTATTTTTGTTTGCTATTTTAAGATTTTTAAATTAATAAAAACTAATTATAAGGACGTTGTTTGATCGTGACGTCACAACACAGTAATCCCTACAAATTCCATACTAACGGAGCGTTTTTGTCGTTTCATAAAAATTTGCTGATTTGACGTTTGTCAAATAGGTACCGAATTGGTACCAATGGTACCATGTGACTCAAATTTGACATTTCGAATCGAAGAATACCGTAGCGACTGTAGTAAACTATTTCACATGCAAAATGGCGCGTGATAACGTATTATTCCGTGTTGAGGTACCTACCGTAGATCCGATCGAGACCTAAGATCTCAAATTAAAGAGCGTATAAAAATAGGTTCCCCTCCGTTAGCCCTAAGAATTTCATACCTAATTTCACTATCCCTAATGTTGTGAACCCTAAAATCGCAAACCCGAATTTTAATTTTTCCTAATTATTTATTAGCCCTAATGTCAGTATCCCGAATTTTCATAATGTCTAATTTCTCATGATCGAATTTTCACTAACACAAATTTTATTTAACCGATTTTTGCCTAGGCCTAATACTCCTATGCCTAATAATGACTACACCTCTAAAATCTATGTCTCTAAAATCACAAATTCGAATCTTCATTTTGCCTAATAATTTTAGCCCTGATCAGCTCATGACCGGATTCTCAGTAATACTAATTTTATTTCACTGATTTTTTTTATTTTTCCGTATAAAGTCGGTTCTGGTGCTTCGCCGGCCGCTGACGGCTGACGCGGCAAGCTCGCTTCGCTCGCTCGGCTCGCGCGCTGTACGGCCGCAGTTCTTCCTACCAGGCCTCCACACACAGGTCGCGGGCGCGGGTCGGGCGCGCGTCGGGCGTGTTCGATGTGTGTTTGAAGTGTAGTTTCAATGTTTTACAACTTACGCGGGCCCGCGCTCGACGCGCGCCCGACCCGCGCCCGCGACCGGTGTGTGGAGGCCTTAATACTCCTCCTCGCATCACTCGTCGTCGTAGCTACACTGACCTACCTTAGAGTAGAATACAGTGTGTCCCTGGATAAAGTGCACAAACGAATAGGGTTGAAACTAGATACATTTTTATCGACAAAAAAACAGGTTAAAAAAAATTACCACCAATATTTATTTTTTTAAGATTTTTTTAAAAATATCATTGTATGCAGAAGACCTCACACGAAAAAATCAAGATATCTCGCCTCGTACGGGCTCTATTGATTCAAAATAAACGGAATTATAATCGCAAAGGGCTACTTGTACTCGTAATAATAAAATCAGAAATAATGCGAAAAAATACCTTAAACACACAAAAAATATATATTTCCCTATGAAATTTGTGTGTTTTTTGCTCTAATTCTTGATAGTACTCGATTTACTCAAAATTATGCCCATATTTCCTCATGTTATGTAAAAAAAATCAAAAAAAAAATTATGGTAATTTTTTTTATCATTATTTTGTCGATAAAAATGTATCTAGTTTCAACCCTATTCGTTTGTGCACTTTATCCAGGGACAGGGACACACTATATGTAGGGAATCCGATGTCCAGAGGTTATTTTGATTCTAGAAAAAAGTTTTTCATATAAAACACGCTCATTTTATTGTCATTTTCTGTAAAACCAATCCGTTGACTATAAATAATAAATATACTTAATCAAAAACAAATATATTATGATTATTTTTTCTTTGTTGTTGTTTTATGTTTTTTTTTGTCGCGAATAAATGTTTATCTATATTTTCTTAAATTGTAATTAAAGTGTGAGTTAAGGAAAGACCGAATCGGCCATAATTAATATTGATTGTCTCTTTTACTCTCGCTTATATCTATCTCCTATCCCTTTCATTCTTCTATCCCTTTATTTCACTACTTTAGCCCTACATTCTTCTTTTGACCTATGTTTTATTAGACTTTTCTTTTATTTCTTCTGAAATAGTAAAGTTTTTAAGATTATTGCAAAACAAATCTAACCAAATCACTTCTATTCGATGATATTCAAAGAAAACCTGAGAAGTTCACTGTTTCGAAGAAAAATGCATAGGTCTAGTTAAACATAAGAGCAAAAGTTAATAGGTCAAGTGACAGGATAGGTTTGATGAAATTAGGTTTAATGTTCATTAAACATAGTAATCGTTAGGCACATTAATCATTAGGCTTAGTAATCATTAGGAAAAACATTATTAGTTTCCAATATACATACAGCACACTTGATGTTTAGTATTGGGAAAGATTAGAAGGTATGAAATTAGGCCCATCAAATATTTATGCCATGCAAGATTAGTTTTCGGCATATTAGGGCTAATGAAAATTATATCAAACATTGGTAGGTGTAATGAAATGAGCACTAACGATATTAGGCTAAATAGGGGGAAACCATAAAAACAAGGGTTTTGAATTGACAACATGACTGTATCCGCAAAATTCGGATTGTCGCGTATTTTGTATTTGAAAATGCAAATATTTTTTAGAGGCACACTCTTTGAGCGATTTGGGTAGGTAGGTACCTCATACTATATGAAGTCGGTTAAAACTTTGTATTTCGGTTACAATAAGCAAATGCAATGCGCGGCTGGATCGACTGGGTCGGTTAATCGGTGGTACGAGTAGCAAAACAACAACATAATGTGAACTGCTTTTCTTTATTTCCTCTTAATCATACTTATCTACACATTTTTTGTGCTCAAGAATTATCACAGCCTATAACAGAATAGACCTGCTTTGGTCTTGTCAATCAATACCTTTGTGTTAGGTAAAGGAAGTCAACCAACCACCAAGACACCAAATCAAGTGTCAGTCAGCCATTTCACAACTTCTCACTTAATACAACCGTGTATTTATTTCGTATAAAAATTATTATGAGCCTCTTATTTATGAGCATTACACTAAACTATTAACAATAATATAACATAGTTTATAAATAAAAGGCACGAACGTATAGAATACTCATCGATCTTAAGACAAATATTTTCCAATGCTCACGCTTCACCGTCTTCTATCGTATCGGGTAATTTTCTTCCCCTCGTGTCTGGTAATAGCATGCACAGCCCCGCTCCGATGAGAGGTACAACGCCGAACACTATCGGCGGTAACCAAGGGCTGGTGGATGACAAGGTCGCCACAAATGGAGCGACCATGGAACCAACTCTCGCTACAGTGGAGGACAGTCCTACCCCGGAGTTTCTCACGACGGTAGGAAATAATTCCCCAGCGTACAAGTAAACAGTAGAGAAGGATATGCTCATGCCCCAGAGACCGAAGCAGCCGAGTGCGAGATGAGCTACTCCGGAGTGTGGGACCACGGTGATCAGCAGGCAGCTAAGACCGGTGACACAGTTAGAGCTGATAAGCGTTATCTTCCGCCCGAGGATTCTGTTCGCGTAGATAGATGTCAAAGTTCCGGGGACCTGGAAATAAAATAACAAGACTTAAAACCATATACATATCCCTGTTTTTTCTTGTCTGATCTGGAAGTTTATTTTTATCCACCGCTCTACATTTATATTGCCTAAAAATTATACAATTGATTGTTAATTAAGTATACTAAGTTAAGTATAATTGATAAAATTAAAATCATAGATTGTACACATATATAGACACCAAAACATAATTATGATGATTGTATATTCGCCAACAAACTGTTATGCAGTTTGGCGAAGACTTAGACTAAGTTTATCGTAATTTTTGTTGAGTAAGAAAAAATATATATACAACGTGTCCCAAAACTCAACAATAAGCCGGCACCAGAGGATGGAGCTGCTTATGATTAGTCGAGAAAAAATAAGGAAAAAATATATCTAAATATATAAAATAAAATATATCTACCACGTGTCCCAAAACTCAACGATAAGCCGGCACCAGAGGATGGAGCTACTTATTTAGATATATTTTTTCCTTATTTTTTCTCGACTAAGCTCCATCCTCTGGTGCCGGCTTATCGTTGAGTTTTGGGACACGTTGTATAGGTAGTTATTTGTTATACAAGGGTGCAAAGCTGTATTTTACCCGCGAGTGTGGAATTGAAACACGAGCAAGCGAAAGGATACTATAGTTGAACCACGAGCGAAGCGAGTGTTTCTTAAACAGAAACCTGAGCGTAGCGAGTGTTCAACACACGAGAAGTAAAATACATTTGCACCCGTGTGTAACACAAAACTTTTCACCTCACTGTAGCGAGGAAAGTGCAACATGCAAAACAACTTTATTTAATTCAAATAATAAATTTGCACCCTCGTATAAAAAAAATACACCAAATAACAATTTTTTTTTTAATTTTGGTCAAGTGCGAGTCGAATTTTAGTTTTCTCATACATTTTGAGACCAAGCGCCTGATGAAGGCAACAAGCAATTCTGAAAAGTTTTTTTGTATGGGAGACCCTCCAATTTTAATATTTGTTGTTATAGCGGCAACAGAAATCATCATCTGTGAAAATTTCAACTGTCTAACTATCACGGTTCATGAGATACATGAGATACGCTCCAAGGTCAAATTACTTTGCTCACTAGTGGATAAAAAGCGTTTTTGCTCACTTGTTTTAAAGGATAAAAGACGGCTTTCCGAGGCAGTGAGGGGAAAAACACTTTAAACCACTCTAAGTAATCACGTCTCCGACAAGGATCGTGCAATTCAACGATATTGTTTATATTATAGTCCACGAAGGATTTTTGTCTGAACACTATACGTAGTCGGATGAAAGTCGGAGGAATAATAGTATACTTAGGTACCTCCTCCTACAGAATAAAATCTAAGATTCCATTCATTCACGGACGGCGATGTGAGTAGAGTCCTTTAGTATTTACCTAAGTTGGGGCCCGTACTGAAAATCAGCGTTACGACTTCCGTGTCAACATGCTGTCAGTGACCCTTTTAGCACTTCCTTAAAAGTGCCAACTGAATGATTTTGTTTTTCATTTTCAATCACATTTCTATGTGTTTCTAGCGCGATTTTACTGTGACGCTAAGCTAACTTGTCAGAAGGTACAAAATGAAATGCAATTGGGATTATGTTGGAGATAAACTGAAGCCCAGAGCTCTACATATATATATCTGAGCATCTTGTTACACAAATGTTCATTAAGAACCGACGTCTAAACATGGAATTTCTGAGATCAAGTTGCAGATACGAGTATAATGGCGCTTGAACTACTGAGCTAAAACATTTGACACGTGTAAGTGACCACGATAACAGATGTGTAATGTGATTGCTAAACCAGTAGACCCCGGAATTATCTAAAGTGTCGTCGTAGAATTCAAGGCGTAATGCGTGATAAGATAAGCTACCAGTCAAGTACGCGAGAATTTTCTTATGATCTACCTTTGACGGATGACATTTTGTAGATACCGAGTTAAAGATAAGATAAGAGAGCTTTAAACGGGGCCTGTGTTTTATTTAAACTTTTTGCAAAAAAATGCTGTTAATTCTACACCTAAATTATCATTGCTCGTCGACGAGCAAAGTGGTATTTACAAAGTAGCAGAATACATTTAACGCCGGTATACCTAACCTTAGATCATAGAAACGAATTCTATGTCTTTTTTTGTTCTGAGTACTTAGCATTCGTTCTTTTCGTACTTAGGTACATGCTAGCTAAGAAGATTGGTAGACATAGACGTAGTGCGACATTATACAGAGTGTTTTTTTTAAATGGGACAGTATGGGGAAATCCGAATCTAAAGGAGATCTAAGAGGAAAAGTGTCCAAGGAGACATTAGGTGTTTTTTTATGTAAAAAAATTTGGCTCATTAAAATTTTTGGTCAAGCGTGAGTTGTTCTTAAAAAATTATAAAGTTGGTCAATTTTTTTTTGACGCGGGTCGGCTCTGTTTCATGTAAGGATTATTTCATTGTATGGAAAGAAAAAAATCTGAACAGCAGAAGTTGGTCAAATTTAATGAAAACTAATCTTCATACAATTGCAGTATTCGCCTTTTAATATTGTTACAAGTGCCTAGGCGTGTAAAATAGTTATTTGTTATACAAGGGTGCAAAGTTGTATTTTAACCGCGAGTGTGGAATTGAAACACGAGCTAGCGAATGGATTCTAGGGTTGAACCCCGAGCCAGCGAATGGATTCTATGGTTGAACCACGAGCGAAGCGAGTGGTTCAAAAAAAGAATCCTGAGCGAACCGAGTGGTTCAAAAATAGAATCCTGAGCGTAGCGAGTGTTGCAACACACGAGACGTCAAAATAACTTGCACCCGTGTGTAACACAAATCTTTTCACCTCACTAAAGCGAGGAAAAAAAACAAAAAAAAACAAAAATGTAAAGTAACAAAAAATTTAAAAATATATATTAAAAAGGGGGAAAAAACATTAAAAATGAGAAAAAAAGATTAAAAACATGAAAAAAGAAACAAAATATTACAAAATTAAAAAAAACATTTAATAAAGAGGAAAAGAGAAAAACATTGAGAAACAAAAAAAATAACATTAAAATAAAGAAAAACTTGAAAAAAAGGCAAAAATAATTTCAAAAAACATTAAAAAAGACTGATAATAGAAAAACGAAGCAATAAAATAGAAACAAAAACATATAAAAAAGAAAAAAGTTACAAAAAACACAACATTAAGAAAAAAAACGTAAAAAAGACAAAAAAAGACAAAAAACAAAAAAAAACATGTAAAAAGAAAAAAGTTACAAAAAACATTATATTAAGAGAAAAAACGTAAAAAAATACAAAAAAAGACAAAAACACAAAAAAAACCATGTAAAAAGAGTGGAAAAAAAATTTAAAATAATGGAAAAAGAAAAAACCTTGAAAAACACATATAAATCAATAAAAAATAAAAAAAAAACATTAAAATATAGCAAAAACATCAAAAAAATATAAGAGAATTTCAAAAAACCTTGACATAATAAAAAATAAACATTAAAAAAAAGGAAAAAACGTATAAAAATGAGAAAAAAGACAAAAAAAACAAAAAAAGAAAAAAAACATTCAAAAAGAAACATAACATCTATAAAAAGGAGAAAAAAGCAAAAATCATTGAAAAAAGAAAAACAAAGCAATAAAATAGAGACAAACACATAATAAAAGAAAAATAGTTACAAAAAACATTAAAATAAGAGAAAAAACGTAAAAGAAAGAAAAAAAACTTAAAAAAAAAAACATTTAAAAGAGAAAAAAGTGGAAAAACCACAAAAATAAATCAAAAAGAAAAAAATCATTAAATTTTTTTTTTTTTTTTTTAAAGTGGAAAAAATAAAAAAAATCTTGAATAAACACATTTAAATCAATAAAATATAAAAAAAACCATTAAAATGTAGACGAAAATATCAAAAAAAAATTGAATTTCAAAAAACATTAAAAAAAGAAGAAAAGAATTATAAAAAAAGGAAAAAAAACGTATAAAAAGACCAAAAAAACATTAAAAAGAGAAAAAAAATACAGAAAAACATTCAAAAAGAAACAAAACATTTAAAAAGAGAAACACCATTTTTAAAAAGGAGAAAAAGAAAAAAGATTTATAAAACAAAAATACATTTAAAAAGGAAAAAAGAATTAATAACATTTAAAAAAGAATAAAACATTCAAAAAAGGTACCTAAATAAAATAAATCTGATGGGCGAAAAATGTCCTGTCTGGACTGGCCTTTACATGTTATTATGTTTAAGAAAGTAACTAATAACACGTTCGGATTTCAAATATTCTTTGCACTCTTGTGGATAAAATGCAGTTTTGCTATCTGTTTTTATTTTTAAAGAATAAAAATGGGCTTTCCGAGCTAGTGAGGTGAAAAAATATTTAAAATTATTCCATTTTTAAATTTCGATAATCGATAAGAGCTCCAGATGATTCAAGAGAAGAACATTTTTTTTAATCTTCGTAAACATCATGGCACGCGATAGTCTTGAAATTATAAAAAAAAGAATTCAAATTTGATTTTGATTTTTTTCTTATTATACCTTAAGGGTCGAATTTATGAATCCCGATTCAACTCCGTATAAGAATTAAAAGATGCTGTTTACAACAGTTTAAACACAATTCACCATAAGTCTCTGTTAAATGCAACTAGAAGTGTCTTGAAGCGTGCTCGTACAAATGTCGATGTGGCCGCCGTCTTGTCTTATGCAGGTCTGCATAAGACAAGACGGCGGCCACATCGAACATTTACTCAAGTAATAAACCAACTGTATGAAGATTAGTTTTCATTAAATTTGACCAACTTCTGCTGTTAAGATTTTTTTCTTTCCATACAATGAAATAATTCTTACATGAAACAGAGTCGACCCGCGTCAAAAAAAAAATGACCAACTTTATATTTTTTTAAGAACAACTCACGCTTGACCAAATATTTTAACGAGCCAAATTTGTTTACATAAAAAAACACCTAATGTCTCCTTGGACACTTTTCCTCTATCTCCTTTAGATTCGGATTTCCCCATACTGTCCCATTTAAAAAAAAACACTCTGTATAGACGTAGAGCAAAAACTCGAAGGCCTTACTAACGCGGTTTTTATTTATGCGCAAAAAATTACGATGTTCTTTTATTAGAAGTTCGAAACGATATTATCTAATGGATACTATTATATTACTATTCTGTGCTAATGGGCCAATGGTTGCGTCATTCTTATACGAAATGATGATAGGTACCTATCTATTACGAACATAATATTATTATGCAAAATATGACAAAATATAGGTAGTAAGTATATGTTTGTAGGTGTATGAATAAATATGGACTCAAAACGTCTGATAGGGATTGTAGGACTTATATGCTATTTATTTGTGTATTTATAACGAATATTTGTTCCTGAGTTATGGATGTTATATATGTATATAAGTATCTATATGTATGTATCTATTATATATATCATCGCCTAGTACCCACAACACAAGCCTTACTGAGCTTACCGTGGGCCTAGGTAGATTTGTGTAAGATTGTCCCGTAATATTTATTTATTTTATTTATAATTACAGGCAGGTAATCTTTGTGTGTACATAGGTATGGGACAATCTCCATTAATGTGGAATGAAACTTCAGGAGTCAAATACCTAGGCTATATTTCATCCCGCGGCTCTGTCTGGGATTTTCATAAAACGCGGGGGCAGTCGCGAGCCGTCTATAGTAAATTAATTTAATCCTACGGTTTAGTAGAAAAGGTCCTTACGGCCGTGTGATATGAAAATATGCAAAATAATACTGAAAAAAGCCTACATGCATCGATACCCTTTCCTTCATACAATCCATACTAATAATACAAATGCGAAAGTAACTCTGTCTGTCTGTTACCTTTTCATGCTTAAACCGCTGAACCGATTGAGATGAAATTTGGTATAGCGATACTTTGAATTCCGGGGCCTTCCCAAAGAGTCCTTACTAAAGATAGTTTTTATCTGGAAATTCATCACCTAAGGGGGTGAAAAGGGGGGAGAAAGTTACGATATAAACGAGTTCCGCGCGGACGAAGTCGCGGGCAAAAGCTAGTAGTAAATAATTACAGAGGTCAATGATTACTAGTTTGTATGTACATGTAGTTGTAGGGGTAATCTCCAAAACGTATCATCCGATTTTAAGAATTCTTTCATACTACTCTCTCATAAAAAATGGATCTTCTAGATGGACATATGCTATACTTTACGCGGCGGCTTCGCTTGGGTTTTTTTAAGGGTTCCGTACTCAAAGAGTAAAACGGGACCCTATTACTAAGACTTCGCTGTCCGTCCGTCCGTCCGTCCGTCCGTCCGTCCATCCGTCCGTCCGTCTGTCCGTCCGTCCGTCTGTCTGTCGCCAGGCTGTATCTCAAGAACCGTGATAGCTAGAGTTGAAATTTTCACAGATTATGTATTTCTGTTGCCGCTATAACAACAAATACTAAAAACAAAATAAAAAGTTTTTTTAAGGGGGGCTCCCATACAACAAACGTGATTTTTTTGCACCTGGCCAATTTTTTAAATACGCGGGCGAGGCTGCGCGATACCTATCCTTGGTAAATAAATAAATAAATATAAAGGGACAATCTTAAACTAATAGCCCCATATTAAGGTTTGTGTTATGGGTACTAGACGACAATATATTTAATAGATATAAATACTTAAATCTATGTATTTAAACATCCAAGACTTAGAAACAAATATTCATGCCCATCACAAAAATATTTGCCCTTACCGGGATTCGAACCCAGGATTTTCAGCTTTGTAGGCAGTGTCACTACCCACTAGGCTAACCGGTCGTCGGCTAGTACTTAAAGAAGTAAGAGTAATTGTGTAGTGTAGGTATCAAGCGAAATTAAATAAATCAACTCGTATTTAGGTGAGTATTATACGTCCCACTGGACTCCATGGATGAGAGGTAACTGGCAGTAGTAGATGCACGAAGGTTTCCTCAAGCAAAATTATAATTTAAAATTAAAGGGGAAATTTTGTTGAGAAATTAGTTGCAACCACAGATGTATGAATATAAGGAGATCGGACATGGCGGCCGATTTGTATAGAGTGAGCCTGTCGCAAGTACATTAACCCACACAACGCCCAAGTAATTGACAAGACAAAGCACGCACACATCTAAAACACACACTCTTGTATACCTACACGCTTATTTGACAATAAACGCGCATCATATCAGGCATTTTGGGAAAAAACGTATTATTCTCTGCGATCAGCACGCGTGCACAGTATGGCAGTGTATGCCCATTGAGCATACAGCTGCGACACGGCCGCCAGCGGCTTGTCCTCTCTCTAGTATTCTATGCTCTGAGGTTGCAACGAGTGCCTGACACGACCGCTCAATTGGCAGCCACTGTAAACCTTTAAAGATCTTTGAGAAATCAGGAGCAAGCAAACGGGTAATAAAATTTGCATGGAAATTGAATACCAAGTGTACACCCGTTCTTTTGCACTTGAGTGTATTTTATTTTCGTTTCAGTCATCCCGCGCCTACTACTTTGCCAGTATCGATGGATCGTGATAGGTATAGGTACGGCATTTTCTTGACGTGTTGATTTAACTAACGCCTGATATTAAGTAGCGCGCATTAAGACCATAGTGAGATTTGATTCGAGCGTCAGGCACCTTAGAACGAATTAAATAATTTCTCTCGCAACGCATCAGCATTGGAATTCAGCGAGGAAATGCCGCCAGCATCTTCGGTACAGCGCCTCGAGGGCCTTGTTTAGATTTAACTCACTTAGTTTTAATTTAATATAGTTTATGTAGATTATCTACTTGTATAAACTTATAAACATTAGAAAATAAATACATATTAATTATTGGACCAGAACTCAAAAGTCAGGCAAGGAGATATTATTTCTCCAAAACTGATCACCGCTGCACTAGAGGATGTTTTCAAGACTTTGGACTGGAGAAGGCTAGGCATCAACATCAACGGCGAGTAGGTACATCACTCACCTTCGGTTTGCGGACGATATAGTAGGCTTGGCTGAGACCATGGAGGACTTAAGTACGATGCTCGATGACCTCAGTAAAGCTTCCGAGCGAGTTGGTCTAAGATCATGTCAAATGCCCATGTAATACCAACTCCCTTTACAATCGGACACTTTACGCTCGAAGTTGTAGACGATTATGTACACCTAGGACAGACTGTCCAGTTAGGTAGGTCCAACTTCGAGAAAGAAGTCAATCGTCGAATCATCCGACTCGGCTGGGCAGCGTTCTTTGGCACATCTTTTCGTCCAATATTCCGCAGTGTCACACGAGAGCCTTTGACCAGTGTGTGTTGCCAGTGATGACATATGGCACTGAAACGTGGTCGCTTACAATGGGTCGCATAAGAAGGCTCAAAGTCACCCAAAGGGTAATGGAGAGGGCTATGTTGAGAGTTTATCTGCGTGATCGCATCAGAAATGAGGCTATCCGCAGCAGAACCAAGGTAACCGATATAGCCCTCCGAATCGCTAAATTGCACGTAGAACCGATGGCCGTTGGGCCGGAAGTGTTCTCGAGTGGCGATCACGTACCGGAAGGCGCGGCGTGAGTAGGCCCCCCCACAAGGTGGACTGATAACCTGGTAAAGGTCGCGGGAGTCCGCTGGACGCGGGTGGCGCAGGACCGGACACTTTGGCACTCTTTGGGGGAGGCCTATGTTCAGCAGTGGACGTTTTTCGGCTGATAATGCTGATATGATGATGATGATGATGATGATGATGATTTGTTTTGGAAATCCTGTCATTGACTTCCTGAGGTACTTATTGGTTACCTATGTTTCACGGAGTTTTCATAATACTCAGGACTAGGGGGTAAATTCGTGCCCAGAAAGAAACGTTTCTTCGGGGTTGGGGAATCTGTTGTTTTGGATCATTTCCATCCATATCCATGCATTACCTTCCACTGGATGGAAATGAATTGGAAAGGAATGAATTATCAACACAAAATTCCAAATTACGTCACTTTCATTCGTGTTTCAAGGTCACGAAGCAAACTGAATGAAGGTCCACCCAGGCGTAAATACATATCGTGCTAGCGAAATAACTTGCATCAGAGAATTTCGAAATATAACAAGGATAGTAATGAATACTTACCCGGACGAAAACGATTTTCGACAGAGAGAATTTGAAATATTTTTAAAACCACGTGCACGCGACGTTCGTCCTTGTGACGTTCCGGCCCAGTCAGGTGGGGAGTACAAACGGGGGTTACGGCGTAGTCGTGAATAGATGCGTTCAGATTTAAAACCAAATTCAATTCTTTCGGAAGGAAATGAAGTTTTTCGTGTGACAAAATGAAAAAGTGCGTTTTCACTACGATAATTTAGCTCTAGTTAATGTTTTAATGCACTTAGAGATGTGTTTTACGCATAAACAACAAAAACACAGCAGGTTGTTATATAAAAACAGAGTCTTTTTTAATTATCAAGTCAATGGATCGGACATAGGAGTGGAATTAAATTTTGATGGGTTTTTCAGGAATATTTTTCAAATTTTCAGGCTTAGCGTAATTATACGAAATACTCATTTTGCGTAATTTGTGAACAAAACTAAACAAAGTATTTGAAAATAAATATATTTTACCCTTGATTCGGGCCCGGACACCTAATCCGGACGAAAAATGAGAACGACCCATAACATACTTTGCCGTCTTTATACTATGGCTGCGCCCGTGTGCAACGCCACACCCTGCACCGTAGGTAAAGCCGCCCCTGATCTCATAGTCAAAGTTGTTCAGTAAGACTGACAGAATATAAAAGAATCCAGCCTGTAGTTTATGAATGTAAAGTTGAGGAATGGAAAGGATCGCCACTTTACGATTTCATTTCCATGTAAGTACCTATGTATACAATGTATCTACAGTAAACCACCTCCTAAGAGCCTAAAAGTAATGCATCTCTACTTGCCTAGCCTACCATTGCAAAGAACGCAGGCTATCTCGCAGTATAAAATATAAGTAGTCTATTTCCACCCAGAAAGTCCATTCTATACACACAGGTGAAATAATTTTTGAAATCGAATAAATAGTTCCGGAGATTTTCCCCTTCTACTAACAAAGCTATGACGTCACAAACGTTTTCTTTTTATAATTAGTATAGATAATATTAGAAAGGTTTTTTGTAATCGTATAAGGCGTTAATAAATAATTGTCTTATATTATCTTATCTTTTAAAGTATTTAGATACTATAGAAGAACCAATGTATGAGCCAACGTGTGCAAAAATAATGCTATAGTCATTATTATAAACGCACCTGTATAGCAGCAGAAATGGCGACATTAGTGAAGATGTTTCCAGAGACTTGTCCGATGTACTGCGACACGCCGAAGAAGCAGAGGCCGCACACGAACCAGTTGAAGCAGATCGCGAGCGTGCGCACACGCAGCCGCGGGTACCGGAACAGCGCGAGGAACGACGCGTGCTCGGGCTTGCTTGTGTCCACGCACAGCTTCTGGGTTGTTGAGGCGATGTTCTCTGTTGGCCGCCCGTTTCTGAAAGTTCGTCGTAATTATCAGCCAATAGACAAAGATAAACCTCGTCAGCTGTTGAGCACAAATCACCTTTAGGGAACGCCGTCTTGTCAGATCCTCTTTTGCCTGTATATCCAAAAGGACAGTTCTAGTAAAGGAATTTCTCCTTTTGGAGAGATATCGCACACCTAGATCTAAAGGGAGCTATCTTATCTTACCTTATCTTATCTAGGTGAGGGCCCTTTCGGATGCACTTCGACCCAGTAGGATCTTTTGTACATTTGCCATCTCCTTTATGCCTTATATAATATATCATAAGGGAGCTAACTCGAAAATCTGAAGTTTTGAGTTATGCACACCGTCGAATTCCTTACAGCAAAAGCTATCCACCAATAAAACAGATTTAAAACTTCAGATTTTGAGTTAGCTCCCTTATAATATATTATATAAGGCATAAAGGAGAGGGCAAATGTACAAAATATCCCACTGGGTCGAAGTGCATCCAAAAGGGCCCTCACCTAGATAAGATAAGATAAGATAAGATAGCTCCCTTTAGATCTAGGTGTGCGATATGCAATCTGAGGTCGTAAATTGTTAATTCTTCTGAATTATATATACGAACTTTGATTGACACCGGAATGTAAATCGCTGCGGTAATCCATAATGGCAAGAATTCTGGCGAATTGGTCCACACATTCGTCATTTTAGTGGGGCATTTTCAAGCTCGGGAATATATTACAATATACTCCATACGAATCGTGTAAGTAGCATACTGACAGCGTAACATCTACTAGTATATGTGTCTACGTTGTGATGTAACGGAATGAGTGTGGGCATGGGCAGTCATTTCAGAGACTTGGATTCGCATAGCAAGATCTCCTGGCGCTAACGCAGATAATCTTTATACAAGGTACATTCTGTGCTATTAACTTGTAGAGGATTTATTTGAGTACGAAATGGAATGGCATATCAAATGTTAACGTAGTAATTATACACGTATTACCTCTTAGCAGCCACGGTCATAATCTTGACGGCGTCATCGATTTTTCCAGCAGTGATAAGCCATCTCGGCGACTCAGGTAGCAAATAATAGTAGCTCAGGAAGATGATCGAAGGCAGCGAGATAGCCAGTTGGAATTTGTCCCAATCCCGAAGGTAGTAGCCAAACGCGACCAGTGACAGATGTCCGAGATTGAAGGGTATTTGGTAGATGATCCCGACGGTGTCTCTGTATCTGGCACCGATAAGTTCCATGGTGAGCACGAAGCTGGTAACCATGGTACCGCCGGTGGCTACCGCCAGCATGAACCGGAGCGCAGTGAACATATACCAGTTCACCGAGTACGCAGTGGCCACGCCTGATATCAGCTGCAGGAACACTGCTGCGAGGAACGGCATTCGTCGACCGAACCTGAAACGATAAAAAAGCAGTTTGTATCGACAGCTTTACTTAAAAGTCTTTTCTGTTGAGGTTGAAACCATATTGCAAACAAACCAAAGAAATGTCCCTTGTGTGGACCCTGGGATCCCCAGGCCCCTTTAGAGTACTACCGGTAAAAAGCTAGGAGGATGATGAGATGTACAGAAGTGACCATCAGGTCGCGCTTATGTACCTGTTGTAATATTAAGCATAAACGGAACGCAGTAATTGTTGATTGTCTGTGACCCTGAAAATGTAAGACGTCAGAACGAATAAAGCATTGATTGATAATGGAGTAGTTTTTATTAAGAGCATAATATAACATGGTGGCAGCGGTAAATATTCAAATAGAGAAGACACAGAAGAAATAAACAGAAAGTGACAAATGAACCATACATTTGTAAGTGTCAGGCGCATCCATTCTAGACAGAAGAAAGAAATAAAGTCGGGGGAAACTACGCGGGAAAAATGGCGCCGGATCCCGTTCCTAGTATTCCTGCACCCAGCGTTCCAGCACCAGAAAAGTTCTCGTTTGTGCCCTCGGAGTGGGATAAATGGAAAAATAGATTTGTAAGATATATGGTTTTATCTGGAAATGGCCGCCGAGAAGAAAAGGAAAAGATAGATTGCATGTTGTTCTGTATGGGTGAACGGGCCGAAGACATTATACTACAATTCCAAAAAGGTTTGGCGTATGATGAAATACTAGAAAGGTTCACTCAGTATTTCATACCAAAGAAGAATGTCGTATTTGAAAGGTTCAAGTTCAATTCAAGAAACCAGAGAGACGGAGAAACTATGGAACAATATGTAACAGAGCTATATAAGTTGGGGCTGCATTAATGCAAGAAGATAGCACGGGCCAGAGATCAGTAGTTGTGTATGCAAGTAGAACACTCACGGATGCAGAAAAACACTATGCACAAATTGAAAAAGAGGCGTTAGCCTTGTGTTGGGCAGTAGATAAATTTAAGGACTATGTTATCGGAATAAATATTGTGTTAGAGACAGATCATAAGCCGCTCTTACAGATTTTACAGACTAAGCCTTTGGATGACTTAACTCCACGACTGCTAAGGTTCAGACTGAAATTGATGCGTTTTGTATATAGAGTTCAGTACACCCCAGGTAAAGATTTATTGGTAGCGGATGCCCTGTCTAGGAATACTTTACCAGAAGATCATAGTGCAGATAGTATTTCAAATCAATTTTTTAACTTATGTGCTAATGAATCTTTTTATAATTATATATTCAGCAAAATAAAAACCGAGCAGCAGAAAAATGATACCCATTTGAAATTAAAAGAATATACAATCCAAGGCTGGCCAAATAAAAATAAATTAGAAGATAATCTAAAACTGTATTACCAATATAGGCATAATTTTACTGGAGAAAACAACATACTTTTGTATAACACAAGAATTGTGGTGCCTGAAGTATTGCAATCTGATGTATTAGCTAGGATACACAAAGGACACTTAGGAATATCCAAGTGCAGGGAGAGGGCTAAGCAATCAGTGTGGTGGTTAGGGTTATCCAAAAGCATAGAAGAAATTGTTACGAAATGCCCAAAGCGTATAGAATTTAGAGTAAATCACAAAGAAGAGATGCTGGTGGATGAGGTTCCGGATAGAGCATGGCAGAAAGTTGGAATGGATTTATTCAAATTCAATGATCTATACTATGGTATCTGGTTATGATAGATTATTATTCTAGGTTTCTAGAAATATTCAAATTAAAAGATCTGACAGAAGACAGTGTGATTACAAAATGTAAGGAAACTTTTGCAAGATATGGGTTTCCTGAGGTAGTTAGGACTGATTGTGGTAGTCAGTTTAAATCAAAGTTTAAAGCTTATGCTAAGGAAAATGAGTTTCAGGCCATAAATAGTAGCCCATATTTTGCCCAAAGCAATGGTCTGGCTGAATCAGGGGTCAAAATAGCCAAGTCTTTGTTAAGTAAAAATAAAGATGTATATCTGGGTTTATTAATATACAGGAACAGTCCAGCTGAATTAATATTTAATAAAAAACTTAGAGACAATTTACCTATTATACCTAGCAAACTAAACAAAATAATTCAAGTCACTGAGAATTATAGAGAGGAAAGAAATAACAAAAGGCATAAAGATGCGCTTTACTACAATAGACGACATAGAGCATCAAGTTTACCCGAATTAAATATAAATGATAGAGTGTGGGTAATAGATTTAAAATTGTATGGTACAATTAATAATAAATGTTCAGAGCCCAGGTCATATATTGTGACTACTGGGAAAGGTGTTTTTAGGCGCAATCGCTGGCACCTAGTGTTAGCCCCCTGTGAGAGCTCCATCGACTTTGAACCTCCAGTGTTTGAGGACCAAGACAGCATAAAGGATAACCCTGAGATCGCTCAAAGAGGTGAAGAACAGATGGTAAATGATCAAGCTATTGTTGATGAGGGTGCAAGGTCTATGGTGTTGCGAAGGCCAATAAAAACACCAAGTTATCTTAAGGATTACATCTGTAATTAAATTGTTGTATGTTGAATTGTTGAAAGGAAAGATGTTGTAATATTAAGCATAAACGGAACGCAGTAATTAATGATTGTCTGTGACCCTGAAAATGTGAGACGTCAGAACGAATAAAGCTATGATTGATAATGGAGTAGTTTTTATTAAGAGCATAATATAACAGTACCTAAAGACGACAATTTCGGCGTCAGTTCAGGCGACTATCATATGGTGTTTCTCTAGTCGCCTGGAGTGTCGTCGAACTTGTCACCTGGATAAACATTAAGGTGGAGTCTTGTAATTGCAACTAGGTATATATGTCTGGTAATTGATCACTACCATGCACCTTATACATCGTACGATAGATACGTATTAAATATACCTGTTAATAAGTTGCAGGTAATTGCACAGCTATAGGAGCAAACGTGATAGATAACCTACCACGTTTAGAGCGGAGATGCTAAGCCATCTACTCGATGTTGATTAATGATAAAAGTATCTGATCATTTAACAGGTAAACAATAATCGTCAGTTACCTACGCAATTGTATGAATTCTTCAAGAGTTTATGCGCTGCATAGCCGAGGCATTTTGCACTTATAAATAAACAAGTAGGTCAATAGCTTGTAATCATCACTGTCAAAGTAATCATTTCCGGAGTCCAACCCAAGCAGGATGTGCCAATTTAAGCAAAACGACCTCGAACATAACTTCTTGTTAAAATCTTTGGGTCTGATAAGTGACGCCTCTACAAAACTTACCGATCGGATAGATGGCCGAAGATCATGTTGCCGACAAGTATACCGAGCATGAATATTGTTTGCGTGAGGTTCTTCAGCCAGTGTCTGTCGCAGACGAGATCCCACTCCGACACGATGGTCTCCCTGAATACGCTGTGGTCGTATTTGTAGCTGGTACAGTTGGCGTGGCAGACGCTGTCGAAAGTGCTGGTTTCATCCCCACAGGTGAAATTCATTGGAGGTGCGAGGAAGATGATGCTCATCTGATGCCAGGCCACGGGGAACTTGACCAGGAAAACGACGAAACAGATCCATATCTGCCACTTGCCAATGGCGCCGATAGCTCGCTCCAGCGGGTCTTCGCGCGCCTGTTGGCTTTTGGCGTCTTTTGTTTCATTTTCCAACACTGAAATTCAGACAAATTATATAATGTATCTATACTCCAGGCAAAATACGGTTTTGAAAAACATTAATTTATAATAGCGTTTTTTTTCTTTATATCATTTTAAAACATTGATCTAAGATGCTTTATTCAAGAATCCAACAAACTTTCCATCCGGAAGTATTTATATAGATTTTAAAAACGAATGAATTGTTTTTTTTTTTAATTTTTATCTTGAATATTATAGAGCAAATGTAAATGGACCAAAATAAAGATAAAACCATTTATTAATATTTTTTCTTACTTTTCAGAAGCTAGTTAAGTTATCATTTTTTTGATGTCTGAAATTTTGTTGGATTTTGTCACTAAGTAACTATTTAATTGATAATATACACATTACATTAAAAAAATCTGCTATTATAAATTATTTCCAAATTTGACATATTTTCCATACAAGCTGTCAGTTCATTGCCTGGACTACTAATAAGGAAAGCAATTAGGCAACAAAATGGTTCAGATTACGGCTGACCACTGATAGGGACCCACTTCCTCGGTCAACGCGTAGGAATAGCTGTTCAACGAGGAAATGTGGCTAACCTTAGGGTGACCATCCAACAGAGCTGTGCGAGGCAGTGAGCGACAAAAAATGTACCACGCTATAGGTGGATTGTATGGGCACCTTTCCCACAGGCTATGGGGAGTATATAGAGGATGTATTATCTGAAAATTTCGTTTTATTGCGCAAATTAATAGTGCTGGTTGTAAGGAACAATTGTTGACCATAGTCAACAAGCATAACAAAATAATAATGGTATAGTTAAGTATATGTTTGTTTTAATTATTCTTGTGACTAAATATCTAACTCCTAAAAATGTAGAGCACGGTTTTACTGAGACATCGTATCGCCGACAAATGTATTTATTAAATAAATACATTTGTTGTCGATACGATGTCTCAGTAAAACCGTGCTCTAAATAAATTTTATTTAATACATCAAGATAAAACTAAATGGTGGAGAGATTAAGCCATGCTTAAAATGACACGATGCCAAGAACATGGTGGCAATAATTAGGAGAGATGAAAATACCTTTGCAAATTATACGAGAGTACAAAGGAATGCAATGTATGTACCTATCCCACCAAAAACAAAAATGTAAAAAAGGAGAGCCAAGTTCAATACAAAAATTATGCTTGGCTGTGGGCTTCACCGCAAAAAGAATGGAGATCTAAATGAATGCCAAGTTATATGCAAAATCCAAATAGTATGTATTTATAGGAACCAAATAACATTATGAACAAATATTAAACTCTATTTCTTTGCTTTATTGAATACCTATGATAATTGTTGTTATTTAAAAATGTGAGACCTTAAAGAAGGTTAGATTTGACTTGGCCAGTTTTCATTAAATCAGTCATTTTATAAAGTTATTCAACATATATTTTTTAATTCTGGTAAAAACTGGCCAAGTCAAATCTAACCTTCTTTAAGATCTCACATTTTTAAATAACAACAATTATTATAGGTATTCAATAAAGCAAAGAAATAGAGTTTAATATTTGTTCATAATGTTATTTTGTTCCTATAAATACATATTTGGATTTTGCATATAACTTGGCACTCATTTAGATCTCCATTCTTTTTGCGGCGAAGCCCACAGCCGAGCATAATTTTTGTATTGAACTTGGCTCTCCTTTTTTACATTTATATTTTTGGTGGGATATCATTACTTTTTGTAAAGAAAACTAGGCAGGTATTGAGATTTAAAGTTTTTTCTTGTGTTTCCGCTGCATGGTTTTATTTTTTAAGAATTATGTGGTACCGCGCGCCGCGCGCCGCCGACGACACACCGTTTGTTTAGCGCGTATTCAAGTTTTTTGTATGGGGACACCACTTATTTTTTGACTTAACTTTATTTTTATATTTCTGTTATATAGCAAATATAACTTATAAACTAAGTTATACATGATGAGAAGGAAATTTTATTTACAGATAAAGTAGGTACATATAAAGAAAAGTACATATATTGGGATAGTTTCAAATATCTGCTTGTAACGGTTCCAACGCTACAATTTAAAAAAAAAAGTATGGGGACCCCCCTATTTTTTAACTTTTTTTTATTTTTAGACTTTTTCCTACGCTTACATACAATTACCGAGCTGGATTCCTAATTTCATCCTTCTAGGTCATCTGGAAGTAAGTTAGGTTTAGGTACTACATACATGTCATGTCAGTCAGTCAGTCAGTGCTAAAATTTAAGACTTTTTGAACTTCATATATTTATAACCGTTTGAGCTAGCTTCATGAAATTTGGGCTCCTAGATGTCCTTATGGATATAATTAAACACACGTAGTTTTATGTGTTTACGTTCAAGAGGTTTTGAATTATAGAAGGGTCAAAAGTGGCACCAAGTGGTTCGTGTAATATTACACTCGGCGCTGGCTAGCCAGTTCCTTTGCTTGAACTTGGCTTGACACGCTGCCGCGTGTCTAGATAGAGCTATGTAGACTTAATTTTACAATTAAGGATAAATTAATGTTGGGAGAAATTAAAAAGGTGGATGTTTGTTTTTGTTAATTTCTTCACATCAATCTGTTTCGCGCGCCTAATAGCTATCGTGCTAACTAAATCTAGCGAGTGAAACATATTGAAATTCATTCTGCGAATTTGAATGGTGCCCGAGGTAAACACGATAGATGAAGACAGCAAAAGCTACGGTCATCCCGAAATAAAAATAAAATAAAGATCTGAAGGACAACTACGTGACTGTCACTGTTCGGGATCGTTACAAAAATTCAACAGATGGTGTACTATTCTCTATTCTGTGCAGATGGTCACAAGTTCACAACTCGCAAGTTAAAATAAAAGAGTTATAACTATTTTAGATGCTGCAGGAACGAAATTCATGAGATACATATATGAATAGGTAGATCTAAGTAGGTATTAATATAATATATTTTCTATTTAAATTACCTACTCAATTTCTATTTCTATTTTGTGCAACGTTGATATTGGTATATTTATATATATAATTCACAACTCATGTTAACCAATTCACTTACTCATTTCACCCATCTTCTCTGGTTCAGTTTTGGACGACATGTCGTCTTCGTACGTATCTTCTACTAATACTTTAAAAAAATTGATATTCGGGGCCGGTCTCAATCGGTCTCCCGCGAGTCACGACCGACTGTCGGGGAGAGAGTTGCGTATTTGAATGATTACGGAGGTGTCCAGGTCGGGGCGCTCCCTAACGTACCTACTATATTGGATAATGTTGGACTAAAATTTGGATAATGACCACTTGGTGCTATTGCGCGCCTACATCTTAACGCTGCAATCCATAAATATCCATATATTAATATAATAAGCTACACGAGTTAATCTAATACCTAATTAAAGTAGAGACAAATAAGAATATGTACCCAGTGATCACGCTTTTCCACTTCTTTTATCACTTGCTACGATATCATGAAAAATCATTTTTCTTATTACATAGTTAATTATATCAATCAGTTGGAGGCAATCACTAGGTCAGTGGGGCATTTGTGTGCGATCAACCGACCGGAGATGTTCCACGGAATAATTACAAACTTGTTGACAGAACAGAGCAAAGCCAATGTCTTACGCACACACGCAATAAAATGATGCAGGATGCACTCATTACGTAAATGAACCGTTTTCTTACATCAATATTAACTTCGATAACCTCTGGAAAGAAGCGTGAAACGGAAGTGACTGTATGTATGTACAGTAGGTAGGTGCTTAAATCAAGAATAGTTATTTGTGTCACAAGGGAGCAAAATAGTTTATTTACGGCGAGGGCGGTGTATTGAATCCTGGACGTAGCGAGGGATCCTAAAAACTGTAGGATCCTGAGCGTAGTGAGGGATTCAAGTTTTAACGCCCAAGACGAAGATAATTTTGCTCCTGAGTGACACATGCAACTTTTCACACCGACTATGATGAAACAATATGCAAAAAAAAAGGAAAAGTATGTAAAAAAATATGTTCATTTTTAATCGATTTTATTAAGCTCTGTGTTCAATTGGCACATTGTGTAAATGCTTCATGCCAATGAATAAATTTAAGAAGTAGCTTGAACAGAAAAGTAGCATTTTGCTCCCGCTCGTCGCGGACCAAAACTTACTTTTCTCCAATATGCTCGGAAATGTCCGCCTGTAGCAAAAATAGTCCGTGAAGTTCCTCGTTACTGCCGAGCGCAAATTTAAAAAGTTAAAAGTCATTATTGTACAGCTTCAGCGGCCAGGAAAATGTATGAAAATCCTTTACTGTATAGTTTTTTACCTTTTAACAATATTTATTGTCTAAGGCAAATAACTGCAAACTCGTACGTTTCAAGGCCTAGCAATTTATCACAACAACTTGTTATTGTTAGAATAAAAGAAATGTATGGTTGTCTCTTTCCAACTATTGCAAGTTGGTGTGACAAATTGCGCCCGTTTGTAGTGTGCCTAAAGTTTTCCCGCGTTTTCTGTATTTTTTTAAGGCATAGACAAAACTCTTACTTTTGTAAGTGATCGAAGTGACGTTCTTAAAAATGTCTCAAATAGTTTAAAACGAAAAAATAAAAATATTTATTGATATAAAATTCATAACGAACTTTAAATACGTTTAGATTTCAATACCGTTTAATCTTTAATAAGTAAACATTTTAAACTGTGATCGATTCTAAATTAGAATCGATCACAGTTTAAAATGTTTACTAGAATTTCTAATGTTATTAATTATTTTAAGTATGTAAATTGAAACTGGCACTACGAGTCATTCCGTGTACATACTCTAAAAATAAAGTTGGGTGGGAGCTTGATAGGTTATTGACATGCTCGCTGTTTTAAGATTATTGAAAATTTATTTGATTTCCTCGCATTTTTGGAGAAAAGCACTATATATGCCTCGGCGAGAACGGCAATTCGTGGATTCGTCTCTATTGTCAAATCAACTTATTCACGAATTGCAATTTCCCGGCCTCTGCAATAATGTACTATTTTTGAATGAAAGGTGTGAATAGTAGGTATATTATCGACCTCTATATACAGCGATTTTGTTCGAAACTTTTGATAGGGAATTATTTCTAAATACTTTAATTTTATTGTACACCAGCAATTTAACAATTATTATTTCGCAGATATAAATAGGTCAGCTGTCATTATAATTAAGGTTAATGAAATTAGGCGACGGCCAAGCGATTGGGCGTGTTATCGAATAAACTTTGCTCTTAAAATAATTGATGTGTAGCAGTAGCAAGCATTAAATGAAAGGGTCACCACCTTCCGATAAGGTCGTCAATGGTCTCGTCAGTCACCGAGTCTGCCTGTCGTGTCGCCTACTCGCCTAGATATCGGGCCAAGCCTCCTCGGCCCTCGAAAACCAACGTCTAATAGGGGTGTAGACACCAAATAAAATAACAAATAATGATGAATTTTCTCGAAAAAGGATTAAACATATTGTCAAATAGAGCAAAAAGTAAAGCAAAGGATTAAATAATCACAAAGTTATAAGTGTCCAAAGTTTTACGAGGGAGTATATTCTGTACCTTTTCCTTCAAAACGCGCCTTCATATGAAACGATTGTCATTTACTATGGCGCTCGTGGATCGTGATCACGATCCCCTAGCGTTTTCTCTCTCTAACAAGTTATATTAAAATGGTTGTAGCTTCGTAATTTTTAGGGATATCTGACATTTTCGTCACTAGGTAGGCATATTTTTTTGCCTTCTTGCTTTTGGAGTAATAATAAATTTTGAGTCTACACCCCTATTCAGGTGCATACAAACATTGTTCGGTTCTCATTTTAAAATAACATGCTAGAATAACATGCAAATTTGTATACACAATGGAATCCGCCATATCTAGGTCGGCAACTAGTTGCTAGAAATTAAAATAGAAAAGAAATAGAGCGAATAGAACGTTGTGCATACAAAGTCTCTAATCGCTTAACTTTTTTTTCTATTATATTTCTATTATCATTTATAGCAACAGAAATAAGTTTCCGACCTAGATATCGCGGATGCCATTGTGTATAAAAAGTTTAATGTTATTCCAGTATGCCGTTTTAAAATGAGAACTAAACTGCGTTTGTATGGAGAGTCGACTTGAGTTGACCGTGCTTCGGACTCTTAACAATCTCTTCACAAGTTTTGTAATAGTACATTACATCAGAGGCCGGGAAAATACGGATCTCCGGCCAAGTAGGTATAGAGATACGAGGACGGGAATCCGTTTTCACGCTGAGGCATGTATAGTGCTTTTCTCAAACATGCAATGAAATAAATTAATAAAAATTCTCAAATCAAACAAATTTTCATGGCTGAATGCCACAATAGTTATTTGTTATACAAGGGTGCAAAGTTGTATTTTAACCGCGAGTGTGGAATTGAAACACGAGCTAGCGAATGGATTCTAGGGTTGAACCACGAGCTAGCGAATGGATTCTATGGTTGAAATAGAATCCTGAGCGAAGCGAGTGGTTCAAAAATAGAATCCTGAGCGTAGCGAGTGTTGCAACACACGAGACGTCAAAATAACTTGCACCCGTGTGTAACACAAATCTTTTCACCTCACTAAAGCGAGGAAAAAAAACAAAAAAGTAAATAAAGAAAAATTTTTAAAAAAATATTAAAAAGGGGAAAAAACATTAAAAATTAGAAAAAAAATTAAAAAACATGAAAAAAAAAACAAAATATTACAAAATTAAAAAAAAAACATTTAATAAAAAGGAAAAGAGAAAAAACCATGAGAAACAAAAAAAATAACATTAAAATAAAGAAAAACTTTAAAAAAAGGCAAAAATAATTTCAAAAAACATTAAAAAAGACTGATAAAAGAAAAACGAAGCAATAAAATAGAAACAAAAACATATCAAAAAGAAAAAAGTTACAAAAAACATAACATTAAGAAAAAAAACGTAAAAAAAGACAAAAAAAGACAAAAAACAAAAAAAACATGTAAAAAGAAAACAGTTACAAAAAACATTATATTAAGAGAAAAAACGTAAAAAAAGACAAAAAAAGACAAAAAAACAAAAAAAAACCATGTAAAAAGAGTGGAAAAAAAAAAAAAATAATGGAAAAAGAAAAAAACCTTGAAAAACACATATAATTCAATAAAAAATAAAAAAAACATTAAAATATGGCAAAAACATCAAAAAAATATAAGAGAATTTCAAAAAACTTTGAAATAATAAAGAATAAACATTAAAAAAAAGGAAAAAAACGTATAAAAAAGAGAAAAAAACATTCAAAAAGAAACAAAACATTAATAAAAAGGAGAAAAAAGCAAAAATCATTGAAAAAAGAAAAATAAAGCAATAAAATAGAGACAAAAACATAATAAAAGAAAAAAAAGTTACAAAAAACATTAAAATAAGAGAAAAAACGTAAAAATTAGATTAAAAAAGACAAAAAACTTAAAAAAAAACATTTAAAATGAGAAAAAATTGGAAAAACCACAAGAATAAATCAAAAAGAAAAAAAACCATAAATTTTTTTTTTTTTTTTTAGTGGAAAAAATAAAAAAAAACATGAATAAACACATTTAAATCAATAAAACATAAAAAAAAACATTAAAATGTAGACGAAAACATCAAAAAAATAAATAGAATTTCAAAAAACATTAAAAAAAGAAGAAAAGAATAAAAAAAAAGAAAAAAACGTATAAAAAGACCAAAAAAACATAAAAAAGAGAAAAAAAATAAAGAAAAACATTCAAAAAGAAACAAAACATTTAAAAAGAGAAACAACATTTTTAAAAAGGAGAAAAAGAAAAAAGATTTATAAAACAAAAAAAACATTTAAAAAAGAAAAAAAGAATTAAAAACATTTAAAAAAAGAATAAAACATTCAAAAAAAGGTACCTAAATAAAATAAATCTGATGGGCGTAAAATGTCCTGTCTGGACTGGCCTTTACATGTTATTATGTTTAAGAAAGTAACTAATAACACGTTCGGATTTCAAATATTCTTTGCACTCTTGTGGATAAAATGCAGTTTTGCTATCTGTTTTTAAAGAATAAAAATGGGCTTTCCGAGCTAGTGAGGTGAAAATAAATATAAAAGTTACTTTGCAGGCCTAGGCCTGAAAAGTTGTATGAAACCTTTCAGGCCGCCTCGAGATGCTGCGCCCGAAAAAGGATACTTCCGAGTGTATTATAAGGAACGTACAGAGAATATTTCATTGCATGTTTGAGAAAAGGTACTACTTTTAATCGTCGTGAGTAGAGTTTAGAGTCCGCATTATGCTGTGGCGGGGGCGGGACTTTTTCGTGACATTTATGTATAGGTATTATATTTTATTATTATATTTTCTGGTTTATATCACCAATAAATGTTTTTCTTTCTTCTTTCTTTCCTTCTTTTCCGTTAAGGATGTACCGGTGTCGTTGGCGTCTAGTTTATTTTTAAAATTAACTTATTCTGTCACCACTGCTATAATACAATTATCAATTCACAATTAGGTACCTACTGCGACTGCAAAATATATATTGCGAAACTAAACAATGATTGTGATCAGCTATGACGTCGGATTTACGAAGATATGGAACATTATGATCTAGTGTTTTCTATTTATGTTTACTGTAAGTAGGGTCATTTTGTTTGATAAATCCACAAATAAATTCACTTATCGTAGCGTGTAAAGATCATGCCAAGGTTTCATGAACCGTTACACGAGTTTGAGTGACTAACGGGTGTCTAAGTTATCTTGTTCGTTTATTTATGAAACCCAGATTCAGCTCTTTGTAGGTACTTATTAATGGTATCAAATTGGTTCCACTTGGTTCGAAGTGAGATATCGCACGCAAGCCAGGTTTTAAGCATGATCAATCAAATGTCTACTTGGAAGAGGTAGGTATCAGACCATTGGATTGATTAAATCAGGCTTTAAGCGCTTGCGCTATACCTAGCAGTCCTAGCTACCTTAAAAACATAGTCGGAATGGCGTAACTATTTCTGCTACACCTGTGACTGGCGTTGATTAGGCAACGTTAAATAAAACTGTTGGTTGTTGGCAAGATAGAAGAAGGCTATACGGGGCCTGCGATGGCGAGCGGACACCGTATTAGGCTAGGTATATAATTTAATTTAAAAGCAAAGTTTAAACCGATTTCAAATCAGTACTTCGCTAAGCCACATATAGGTACATGAACATTTCCACATTTCCTTTCCAATTCGCCAGATAAAATAAATAAATAAATAAAAATATTTGCGGACAATCTTACACAAATCAACCTAGTCCCAAACTAAGCAAAGCTTGTACTATGGTTACGAGACGACGATATAGATACTTATATAGAGAAATAAATACTTAAATACATAGAAAACATCCATGACTCAGGAACAGCGAATCCTCAAGTGAATAAAGGGTCGGCAACGCGCTTGTGATTCTACTGGAGTCACAAGTGTCCATAGGCGACGGTACCTGCTTAACATCAGGCAGGCCGGAAGCTTGTTTGCCACCGTCGTTGTAAAAAAAATATATATATTCGTGCTCATCACACATATAAATGCCCTTACCGAGATTCGAACCCTCTTGCTTCGTTAACTAGGTTAAAGCGGTCGTCAACATGAACTGCTTTCTGAGGGCAAATGCGTTGATTATTACAGAAAAAAACCCAAGTAGCTATCTGTGGGCTGATAATATTTGAGGAGTTCCGTTGATTCCTCAAGGGTCTCAGAATTAATACTTCATTATTTGCAACTTCAACGGAATCATGTCAGAATCTTTGACGTACTTTACATCTTTGAGGAGTTTTTTTATTTTTATGTAGAAGGAAAGATAGAAGGAAGGAGGGGCAGGGGAAGACCACGGCGCAGTTACATGGACCAAATAAAGGAAAAAGCTGGTGTCGTGTCATATCAGCGAGTCAAGGAGGTGGCGTACGACAGAGAGAAGTGGAAAATACTCCACCGACGAGAGGATAACTCTTACATTTAAAGAAGATGTTCGCCGATTTTTGCGTCAATTGTGGACCGATTTCCAAAATTATTTTTTTAATGGAAAGAGTATACTCCTGTGGTGGTCCCATTGTCACCAAATCAGGATCACCGAAATGAAAATACCCTAACCCCCCATCTGATGATGGGATCCCAGGGAAATTGAGGGCAACCCTCAAATTTTATAGGCACGCGTGTAGTAATTTCGGAAATCGCAATTTTGGTGAAGTGGAACTGATGATGAAGACCACAGATGTAAAGTACCTACGTCAAACATTCTGACATGCATGATTCCGTTGAAGTAGCAACTAATGAAGTGTTAATTCTGAGATCCTTGAGGAATTGACGGAACTCCTCAAATATTATCAGTCCACACATAACCACTTGGGTTTTTTCTGCAACAATCAACGCATTTGCTCTTGGAAAGCAGTTCATGTGGTAAATTGGAAAGGAAATGTTCATGTGGCTTGGCGAAGTACTGAATTGAAGTCGGTTTAAACTTTGTTTTTAAAATAAATTACCTATATCACTTATCGTTTTAATACCACATCCGTCCATCTCCCACTCGCATACTTGTGTCAGAACGTAACACGTCTTTGGGGGAGGCCTATGTCCAGCAGTGGACGTCTTTCGGCTGATATGATGAAGTAATTATATCTATAAAATATATCGTCGTCTAGTACCCATAACACAAGCCTTATTGAGCTTACTACGAATATGAGGCTAGTTGGATTTGTGTAAGATTGTCCCCTAGTATTTATTTATTGAATTATTTACTTCATCATTGCTGCTCCAAATATGAACGAGTAGATGACCTTCCAATGTGTCCTACCACTCTAAGTAAATGGGTAAGTACATGTACCTATATGATACCAGATGTATCTGTTTTTCAAACTTTAGGAATGCTCATTGCTCTCTGAATCGGCAATCAAGTTCATAATTAGCTTTTTGGCGATAAGAGAATATTTACACAACATTAATTACTGATTTTCTCAGAGACAATTAGTTAAATAATTGTCATTTTGTTTACACTAAATATGATAAAACATGAGTGGCTGCTTCCTAGAAGTTCTCATTATCACTTCTAATAACAGGACACAACACTTTGAACAGACACCTATATAACTTATGTATCACAGACAGCCCCATATGCAGACCATGCATGGAGGCAGAAGAAACGACTAAACATATACTATACTACTGGTCTGTATACTACAGAATGAAGCACCTGGCTGGCACTGGGGTGGTTGGAGTAGCGCTACACCGCCGTTTCACGCAAAATAGGCACAATGGATGTCGACTTGCGGAAAACGCCCAGTATAACTAACTAACTATCACTTCTACCCAATAAAGCCGTCTGCGAAGATGGAGGAATAAAAATACTAAATATAGGAATGGACGGATCCTGATGTGATGACCTTAGTGATTAGGTAACCTAACCAGTTTTACTTCATTTGAAATTCTTACATTTAATAAATACCTGTCTTGGTATATATTGTATGTACGTTACGTACAGCCACCGGCATCGGCAATATACAATCCCATAAAAAACATTCCATGTAAAAAATAGGCCAAGTCTCGAAACTCTTTCACAGTAAAAAGTGGTGAGATATTTCGTAGAGCCAAGTCAATTCTTATTAATCTTTATTTCCTTGCTAAATAAAATTCTGCAACTTGGGAATCACACAACTTTACTGCATATACCAATTTTTGCATATTAGGTTACCTACCTAAAACTATGTAAGCAATTGCAGGCTTCGTATTATAATTAAACGGACTCGCAAGCTCGTCCGTTTAAACAAACTCAGCCTGCAATTGCGTCCTTCCCGGCCACGGCAATAATGTACTATTATTTACCCACTCGCATCATAGTCACGACGATACGAGTGGAGTACATCATCGTGAATAGGATTGAACAACAATACTGGCACAAAACAACAATGAACCTAGATTTTATAGTTGGCTGAACTCTTAATCCATTAGGCGCGGGATCCACCCAAAGGTGTAGTACTTAGTAGGTAAACGCGCCTTAGTGAAGTAGGGATTCCTAGGCACGTGTTGATTGATATGTATTAAATTATATTCTATGATATACTTAGGTATAGCTATGCCCTATAGCTTCATGGCTTGAAATTGAAGAGGATACGTATTAAACTGCGTTACGTAGTTTATTTTTAATAGGAATTAATTATCTTTTCATAGGATAAGTTAGTGAAAATCTTTTATTGGACACCTTTGAACATCTAGTACAAGTTTTACGAGACGTGGAAGACCCCGACTGACATGGATGGCTACTGTAAGGAGGGATATGCAAGAAGCCCAAATCCAATCAGAGACGACCCAGGACCGAAAATCCTGGCTAAACATAACTAGGAGAGCCGACCCCAAATAATGGGAACAGGACAAGGGAAAGAAGGAGGGCCTTACGCCAGATATAGTTACCTACAACCAACACGCTTACCTACCTACTATTTATAATTAAAATAACTACACATATTATGTTATGAATACTTATGAACCATTAAGACTCACCTTTAGCTAGTAAATACGCCACCACACAAACCAGGTTGTGAGTGAGAACATAAAATAATGATCTTCACGAGTTTTTGTTTGTTTATGTTGCTATAAAAGATTTCCGAATGGAGTTTCCATAATCGCAGACGGATGCGTCAGCAACAAAATCGACAAAAACTCGATTTTTTGCCAAATGTCGATGTCGTTAGTATTGACGTAGGTGCACTTTGTTAACGGCTTCTTGAAATGATTTGTTTATCGAAAGCTCAACACGATGGTGTTCTTCACGTTTCGCCAAGCAAGAGGTCATCACGACGGAAAAGTACATGAAGAGTTCTTTGACCCGACTCGAGATATGTAATTCAGAACATAGATATATTGTAAGTATGTGTCATTAGTAGGTACGAGTAGGTATAGTCTTTCATTCCAGTATCGCAACATCGCGGGTAATTATGGAAAAACAAGAGACCCTGCCCTTTGTATTAATTGAGATGTCTCGTTGTAATTAATGGTCATAACGTAATACGCTCTTACGCGTGTCGTTAATTAAAGCTTATTGAATGGCTATTATACTCGTAGGTACCTATTAGGTACTGGGCATTTGGGCTACCGAATTATACCTATAGTAAATAACATAATATATATTGTTTAGTCATTAATAAATAATGAACGTAAGGTAAACTCGTAGTATTCGACGTTGCACGGCTCGCGAGCCGCATTCAAGGGTCATTAGCGGCTCTTCGAGGACCCCTCATAAAGATAGGTTCAAGGAAATTTGAAATCAAACAAATTTCAGTTAAAAAAAAAATTTTAAGTATAAAAATTTTGGTTAGAAAGTTTGCCGATCCCTGCACTAATGTATGACATGGGCACTTTATGTTAAAGCAACATGGGTTAAATTCCAACTAAGAGGATTTTTCTTCATTTGAATTTAAGGCAAGTCACTTGACATAAAGTCACTTGACATAAAGTCACTTGACATAAAGTCACTTGACAATAAAGTCACTTGACATAAAGTCACTTGACATAAAGTGCCCATGTCATACACTAGTACACCGTCGAGGATTATGTTAGAGGCTTATAGGTACCTATGTCGTTACCGGAAACTGAAATATTCAATGCGATGTCTCAACGTCAAGAAGCAGAGGAAAGACCACAATCGTTTTATATTTAACTATACCTACATATTATCATGCATTAAAAACAAAAACTAATGCGTAACGAAGGTGAATTCCATTTTGAGACTATACAGGGAAGTCCAAACATGATACGTATTTAATTAATCTTCTCACGAATATATACCGAAAACTTATTTCACTGACATAAGAGCGATAGGGCATATTTTTGATTAAGTAGCAGCACCAACACTTTTACACTTAGGTACCGCACTACATTAAGTAAATAGGTACCTATCTAAGTTAACAGTAGAGTAGTAGTAGAAACATCAATCACGACCTAATACAATACACCCTACAATCTATAGCGACATCTTGTAAGGAGCGGCTTCCCAAAAAGGTACTGACAGTGAATTAGCTGATAGCTGCTATTTTCACAACGTTTTACACCTCACCGTTCACCCCCAGTGAATGTTGACAACGGGTGCGTAATAATAACGCGTAGTCAGAGGTCTGACTTACACTGGATCAGGCCAAAGATGAGGTGAGGTAAATGGTTGTGAATAAACAGTCCTGCAATGATCGAGTCCGGAAACCCGCGGTGACACGAGAGCAAGGCGGCAGCCTCGCTCATGCCATCTGATAAGGAAGGTTTCTTGATTAGCGAGAAACGCCGCCAGTGGTTCATAACAAAACATTGAATGAGTAGCCGTATTTTAACACGATAAGCGAATATGTTCTGAATACGATCGCCGGTAGAAAAAGTTTCAATGCTTACTTAACTACAAAGATTTTTATGTGGAAAATATGTAGGTAGATACCCCTAGTTATATGTAGTCCATAATAGGGGTGTAGACACTAAATAAAATAATCATAATGTTGTATTTTCTCAAAAAAGGATTAAAAATGTAGTCAAATGGAGAAAAAAGCAACGCAAGAGGTTAAATAATCACAAAGTTATAAGCGTAAAATATTTTAAGAGGGGGTATGTTCTGTCCCTTTTCCGCAAAACGCACTTTCATATGAAACGATTGTCATTTACTATGACGCTAGACGATCGTGATCGTGACGTCACGATCCCGGAGCGTTTTCTCTCTCTAACAAGCAACATTATAATTTACTTTGAAAACAAAGTTTTAACCGACGAAAAATCAATCATGCCCTATTTTCCTACCCTTAGGGTTGGTTTTTTTTTCCAAATTTATATGGGACCAACTTCGGGGTATACCCTTTCCAATAAAATTATCAAAATCGAACTACTCTGTAAAAAGTTATGCGTGGTCATACATAAAAAAAAAAATATACGCGTCGACTTGAGAACCTCCTCCGTTTTTTTCGTCGGTTGAAAACGGTTGTAAGTAGCTTCGTAATTTTTTGAGATATTCGAATGGGATTTTCGTCATTAGGCATATATTTTTGCCTTCTTTCTTTTGAAGTAATAATAAATTTCGAGTCTACAGCCCTATTGTTTTCCATCGTATTTTCACGGAAACGTACGAATGTGTCTTGCTATTTCAGTCGGTCACAGTACAAAAAGTACTGAGGTTGACTGAAGTAGCATGACAAATACGAACGTGTCCGATCATCAATATATTTTTAATGCGGAATGTCATCTCGCTCATATTTGGAGCAGCCCAACTGGGGTAGTACAGCCACAGAGACTTTAATCGTAGACCGATTTAGGTGTCAACTAATTTTGGTTTCCATAGTAAGCTTTGCGTGTCCAGTATAAAGTGCGTGACTGTACCTCCACCTTACCTTACAGAAGACCACCACAGTCATAATAGCGCCGCTACTCGCTCTGTGGTGTTGTGTTCCTGGCCCCCTGGCCCCGTAGCATGGATGGCGTTATCACGCGATAAGTGATAGGATAAGCGCGTCGTCTCGTTCTATCGAACGGTGTCAGCCAGGGACGGATGCTCTATCCTGTCACTTATCGCGTGATAAGGCCATCCATGCTACGGGGCCTGGTCTCGAGGATGTGTTGTTGAGAGTGAGGGAACTCCCTCAACGTTTTGAGGATTCGTTGTCGGACGAACTCGTCAACACAACGAATCCTCAAATCAATAAAGGGTCGGCAACGCGCTTGTGATTCTTCTGGAACCGTAAGCGTCCATAGGCCACGGTGTCCGCTTACTATCAGGCAAACCGTAAGCATGTTTCCACCGCCGTAGTATAAAAAAAAATTGAGAGGTGTGAAAGGAAATATGTATTTGAGCCGAATTCCGCTTAGGTTAAAGCCGTTAAAGGTTTGTCAATTGAGCATTTTCCTCTGGCTACTATTTAAGTGTTTTTGGAGATCCTGTCCAAAATGTGAATCTGTCAGAACAAATTACAAAATATTGCTATGCCTTAGTAACCTTCCGTCTAAAACCAACAGATAAATAAATCTATACATATAATAAAGCTGAAGAGGGTCGAAAGTCTGTACATGGAAGATATTCGAAAAAAAATTGGCTAGGGATACTTAAAATCGATAACAGAACACGTTCCAACAGTTTTTAGAATTTTTGACTGTTTGTCTGTTTATGTGACCGCGCATCACGTGAAAACGGCTGAACTGATTAAGATGAAATTTGGTAAAAGGATAGTTTGAATCCTGGGGAAGGACTTAAGGTAGTTTTTATCCTGCAAATCAACCCCTAAGGGGATAAAATGGGGGGTGGAAATTTGTATGAAGCTACTTAAACCGCTGCACCGATTTAGATGAAATTTGGTATAAGTATAATTAGTTTGAGTCCGGGAAAGGTCAAAGGATAGTTTTATCCCGAAAATCTTCCCTTTAGGGGGTAAAATTGAGGGGTGGTAATTTGGATGTAATCCTTTTTGATAAAATTTGGTTTAGAGGTAGTTTAAGTTCTGGGGAAGGACATTGGATAGTTTTTATTCTGGAAATCTTCTCCTAAGGGGGTGACATGGGGGGTGAAATTTTGGATGGACTCCGTTTAGACCAAATTTGGTATAGATATAGTTTGAGTCCCGGAGAATGACAATGGATAGTTTGAATCCCGAAAATCATCCCCCAAGGGGATGAAATAGGGATGAAAATGTGGATAAATCCCATTTAGTTTAAATTTGGTATAGAGATAGAAGGAGTCCCAGGGAAGGACAATGCATAGTTTTTATCCTAAGGAGGTGAAATGAGGGGTGAAAATTTGGATAGAACCGATTTAGATGAAATTTGGTATGGAGATAGTTAAGAGTCCTGGGGAAGGACTTAACATAATTTTTAGTCCAGAAATCATCTCCTAAGGGGTGAAATGGGGTATGAAAATTTGGATGGAACCCATTTACGGTATAGCGAGTTGGAGTCTTGGGGAAGGACATAGGATAGTTTACTCCCGAAAATCATCCCCTAAGGGAGTGTAATTGGGGGTGAAAATTTGTTTGTGACCCATTTTGATGAAATTTGGTTGAACGATAGTTTGAGTCCCGGAGTATGACAACGGATAGTTTTAATCCCGAAAATCATCCCGTCAGGGATGAAATAGGGGTTAAACATTTGGATAAAACCCATTAAGATGAAATTTGATAAAGATATAGAAGGAGTCCTAGGGAAGGACAATGCATAGTTTTAATCCCGAAAAATCATTTTCTGAGGTGGTGAAATGAGGGTTAAAGATTTCGATAGAACCCATTTAGATGAAATTTGGTATAGAGAGAGGTCTTAGTCCAAGGAAAGAACATAGAATAATTTTTATTCCAGAACACATGAAAGGAGGAAATAAGGGGAACACATAAGGGGGTGAGAAATGGTGGATGAAAATTTGGATTGAACCCATTTACGTTCCAACGGTAAAGGTACCTTATGGCGGTAGTTTCGAAGGTGTTTTCTAAAACGGGGTAAAAAAGACGTTTTATTATGGCTATTTTGAAAACTATTAGATGTAACATTTTGTTGACGTATCTTTATTTTTAACCTGGCGTATACCACCATACAACACAAACTGGCATTGAAATTTGAATCAACTAACGTAAGAAGTAGAGTTGAATTTCGTTTGTTTCAAAAAAGGCCAAAACAAAACAAATGCAAATTTATTCCAACCCAAAATGGTTTAAATTCCTTTAAATAATGTTGGCCGTATATATACGGCCGCGGTATAGGACGAGAAAAATATTTAAATTACAAGTCAGTTAATTTAGTCCTACGGTTTAGTAGCAAAGGTCCTTACGGCCGTGTGATATGAAAATATGCAGTCTTTACGGTCCGTATACTTTTCACATTTTCACTCCTTGATGTCATACGGTATAGTGATATGGGGCAATTTTGCATGTAAAATACTTTTTGAAAATAACGGAATCATGACGCACTATTCACTATACATGTATGAGGTGTTAATGTTCGTGAGAAAGAATTTGCCAATGTTCGAGCGTGTAGAGGTCCCGGGCAAACAACTCCGATCAACAGGGAGACTCAGAACGGTTCCACGTCGCATGGCTCTTTCATGTAGGAATCCTCGAGTGATAGGCCCAACCTATTACGAACGACTACCCGCCAAATTGCGGACTGAGTCATGTGACGAAACATTTGAACGTCAATTGAGAATCTTTTTATTGAAAAATCCATTCTATTCTGTGAAAGAATACATGGACACAAAATATTAGGAATCACTGTTTTTTGACATTTGTAATTATTTATATTATAGTTATTGGTATTTGTTAATTTTTATTGTTATTTTGGTATACCTACTTCGGTAATCTGACGATCTTTTATGTGCTATAAACTTAGACATTATATATTTTATTATGGACATCAATTAGTTATGAGTTTATTTACCTATAAGTTGACATTGCATTGTAATTAATATTCTATTTGACGATCATGATATAAATTCATATAGATTAAGCTTAATTTAATTTATATTGTAATGTTATATTATGAAATAAATAAATCTAATCTAATCTAATACTGAAAAAAACCTAATTGCATCTATTATGGTGAGGCGGGTCATAGAAACCAAGTTTGCGGCGGAGTCTATTTTGTAAAAAAAAGGCGTTCGGAGTAAGCTAATCTATATTATCATGCAACTCAGCCATAATGACCCTTTCCTTCATAAAATCCATACTAATATTACAAATGCAAAAGTAACTCTGTCTGTCTATATTATATATAGAGATACTTTGAATTCCGGGGCCTTCCCAAAGTATCTAACTAAAGATAGTTTTTATCTGGAAATTCATCACCTAAGGGGGTGGAAAGGGGGGAGAAAGTTACGATATAAACGAGTTCCGCGCGGACGAAGTAAATAAATATTTGCGGACAATCTTGCACAAATCAACCTAGTCCCAAACTAAGCAAATTTTGTACTATGGGTACTAGACGACGATATATAGACACTTAGATAGAGAAATAAATACTTAAATACATAGAAAACATCCATGACTCAGGAACAAATATTCGTGCTCATCACACAAATAAATGCCCTTACCGGGATTCGAACCCAGGACCTCTTGCTTCGTAGGCAGGGGGTCACTACCAACTAGGCTAAAGCGGTAGTCAGTGACCTTAGTATTTTCATAAATACCTAAGTACTTAGGTTTAGCGTTTGCGAGGCTTTCCAGGAGTGGTAATTGAGCATTTTAATATAGGTAAATTAAATCAAATACAAAATCCACTTACTTTTCACAAAATTTCACTTCACTTTTTAGTTACAAAAAAGACTTCACGATATCGAAAATACACGTCGGCTGGCAGTGCGTCCGCTAACCGTCCGCCCGGCGTGTCTATACTTACGTATTGAGGGATCGACGGCCGCCGCGGCGTATATAATATCGGCCAGACAATTTGCGACAAAAACTCGTCCTATAAAATAACACGTGTGAGAACAATTAATAACTACGTAGTTAAGTAGTTTTATTTTGTTACGAACGCACGGTACCTGATCTCAGGAATTAGAGTAGGTACTTAATATCAAGACGAATTCGCAAACGTATGTTTACCTCTAATCAGGGATCAATTTATACTAGTCTCGTAGATACAAACAAACAAAATGTAGAGTTGCAATTGAGAAACTAGAATTTGCTTCTCCCTTAATCTCCACTTATAATAAATCTCTAAATTAAAAAAATAATCAGCCAGTTTGAAACTAAGCTTTGCGCGGTTCGAATGTTCTCAGCATCCCATGAACGGAAAAATATGAAACATTTTATATAGGTACATTATTATTCTAGCTGCAACTTAGGATAGTTTTTATCCGACTGCGACAGTTAATTAATTTTCCGAAATATACGACTTCATTTAATTTTTCATTTATTTTTATTGAAATCAAACGCTGCTCCAACTGTCAGCTATAAGAACCGTAAAATTTTCGTCAAAATGGCGGAATTGCTTTGCCTTTCACTTATTAATAATTTAAATCCCGTCTACGATAGACCTTTACGAGACAAATGCTAAAATATAAACCATAAAAAAATATTCGATTCTGATATGAGAACTTATATGCGCAAATGTCGTTTTATGTCGTAATTTCAATAAATGAAATCAACAAATTTGAACAATATAATTAACACGAATTTGTTTTTTTTGAATGACAATGGCACGCGCTCGGCGCATTCAGCCAAAGTACCTGCGGTGCTACCACGAAAACCGATACTCAATGTTCATATATTTGCATCCCTGTCACTCGAGTATGGTTAGTGCGATAGAGATAGAGATACCCGAATATTTTCGAATTCCGAAGTTCGTGGTTATAGCTCAGGAATCGAAAATATGGTAAATAATCATAATGTATTTTCTCGAAAAAGAATTTAAAATAAATATAGTCAAATGGAGAAAAAAACAAAGCAAGAGGTTATATAGGTAATGATTAAGTTATAAGAGTCCAAAGTTTTAAGAGGGGGTATGTTCTGTCCCTTTTCCGCAAAACGCACCTTCATATGAAACGATTGTTTTTTACTATGACGCTCGAGTATATTGACGTCACAGTCCCTCATCGTTTTTTCACTCTAACAAGCGACATTAAAACGGATGTAGCTTCATAATTTTTTGAGATATTTGAATGGGAGTTTCATTATCTTCTATCTATTTATACATAATAAATGCCTATGTCCTGACTGACTTATTCACTGAATCACTCACTCACTCACTCATCAACGCACAGCCGAAACTACTAATCTTAGAGAGTTGATTTTTGCACAGTATGTTGCTTTTATAACGTGGGCTAGGGATAAAAGGGATTTTTGAAAATTCTACCCCTAAAGGGGTAAAATAGAGTGCAAAGTTTGTATGGGAAAAACTACTTTTTTTTAAATAGAGACTTAAAACTTTGTAGAGAAATTATTCATTAGAATACAAATAAAGTACCTAGATTCAGTGTTTTAAAAAAATCTACCCCTAAGGGGGTAAAATAGGGGTGCAAATTTTGTATGGGGGAAACAATATTTTTTTTAAATAGAGACTTAAAACTTTGTAGAAAGATTAGTGATCAGAATACAAATTAAGTACTTTCAGCGTTTTTGAAAATTCTACCCCTAAAAATAGGGGGCTAAAATAGGGGTGCAAAGTTTGTATGTGGGAAACTATTTTTTTTAGCTAGAGTCCTAAAACTTTGTAGAAAAATTATTTAAATACAAAGAAAGTATTTTCAGCGTTTTGGAAAATTTCACCCCTAAGGGGGTAAAATAGGGTGCAAAGTTTGTATGGGAAAAACATATTTTTTTTTAATAGAGACTTAAAATTTTGACGAAAAAATTCTTATTAGAACATGAAAAATACTACATTCGGCGTTTTACAAAAATCATTCCCTAAGGGGGTTAAAAAAGGGTGCAAGGTTTGTATGGGGAACACATTTTCTGAGCTAGACACTTAAAACTTTGTAGAAAGATTACTTATAAAAATACAAAAAAAAAGACTTTCAGCGTTTTGAAAAAATCTATCCCTAAGGGGGATAAAAAGGGGTGCAAAGTTTTTATCAGGGAAAGTTTATGTTTTTGAGTTAGAGACTTGAAACTTTGTAGAAAGATTATTTATTAAAATACAAAAAAAGAACACAAATCGTTTTAGAAAATTCCACCCCTAATAGGGTTAAAAAGGAGAGCAAGCTTTGCATGGGCAACACTTTTTTTTGAGTTAGACTTAAAACTTTGCAAAAAGATTACTTATTAGAATACTAAAAAAGAACTTTCAGCGTTTTAGAAAACTCCATCCCTAAGGGGATCCTTAAGATCCTTAAGAAGGGTAGCCAGTGTTGTGTGGGAAAAACTTTTTTTTTTACTAGACTTAAAACTATTCAAAATGTTACTTATTAAAATTAATAATAAAGTACTTTCAGAGTTTTAGAAAATTCCACCCCTAAGGGGGTTAAGAAAGCTTTGTATGGGCAACACTTTTTTTGAGCTAGAGACTTAAAAGTTTACGAAAAAAGTTCTTTCAGCGATTAGAAAAATTCAACCTCTAAGGGGGTTTAAAAGGGGGTTCAAATTTTAAATGGCGAGCAATAAAATTTTAAAGTGTGAGTAAGAGATTTTTAACTTCGGTCTTATTCTGTACGTTAAATGACTACAAAACTGATTTCAGAGTTTTTCCAAATTCATCCCCTAAGAGTGTTAAAATTGGTTCAAAGGTTGAGTATTTCAAGGCATTTTTAAAGTATGAGATTTTTAACTTTGGTTTTAGACTGTTTGTTCACAAACTAGAAAATGAACATCAACTTTTTTTTTAATTATCCCCCAAAAGAGGGTTCAAATTTTGTATTGAGAGAAATCATTTTCTAAGACGATAAAAAGTTCTACGCGGACGAAGTCGCGGGCAACAGCTAGTACTTAATAATTTAATAATCTGTCTTAATAGTATCAAAAGATAAGCACCAGCGGCTAGTATTAAGTTAATACTAGCCGCTGGTGCTTATCTTTAAAACGAATAGTGCATGCACATCACTATTTTTGCGGAAGTAGGTAGTTACCTAGCTGGAATCTTATCTGATCTTCCAATTCAAAAGTAAGTAGGTAGCTACATATAACATATTAGGGATGGGACTTTATGTCACGTGAACTTGACAGCACTGCTCAGCTGCTGTAGAATAGAAACCAACCGGAGTCAGCTTCTTACAATGCAAAGCGGTCAGCCATCAAACTGACCGCGGCTCACCTAAACTCTCCAACCGCCAACATTTTATTTTTACGAAACGGTACTTTACCTCTTTGAAGTTACTCGATTTTTCGTATAATTATGTGTCACAAGCAGACTCTATCATGAGTCTGGGGCGCTCTCTTGAGTATAGAGTCTCTCCAGTTTAGTAGGTAATAATATTATCTGAAAATCCTGAAAGTTTAAATGAATATAGCGAATTCGAAACATTACGCATTTACCCTGCTGGTTATGATCTCTAGGTATAGTTATTATATCTTCCTACTTTCTGAAACACTTAATTCGCCTCTTAAATCCACTCCAGACTCGTAGTCACACCATTTTGTCACACCAGTGTGACTATTAGTAATTTACTTTCCTCGTGGTCACACTGTTTGGTTGACCATTAGTAAGTTACGAAAACATGAGACTGGTGGTCACACTACTAGTGCGGGAAATTTAATGTGCGAATGATCAAGCATATTTTATAACTTATATTGATTAGTCGGCAATCATTAATCAGTTTGGCATTCTGTTAAAATAAAATAAAACACGTATGTACTTAAGAAATTGTAATTTAATCTAATAATGAACTGAACTCGTTAAGATTTTCGATTATCCAATCTATCTCAATATCTCCAAAAAGTGACCGACACTTATTTCATTATGTAGAAGTTGCATCTGAGCAGAAAGAATAATTTGGTCTTTTTCCTTTTCTAGCTTTCTTCGTTCACTTGGTTCCCCTTTACTTAAGTTTGCAATTTTAATGTTAGTAATAGTTATATCATCGTGTATAACTTTTAACAATTTATTGATAGTGACATAATTTTTGTTTATACTTTTATTTATTATAGAATTGTAACTTTCTGCCACATTGTTTGTTCTATGTCGCTCATTGCTGACACTCCACTCCCTTATACAGGTGTCATTTTTAAGCCAGGTATTCGTCATGTAAGCCATAAAGGCGTTAATTTTCTTGTTATCAAAATCATTGCATTGCGACTGTATATAACGCCAACCCTCTCTTATTCGGCTCTCGGGTGAAAGTGGAAGAGCAGTGCACAGACCTACGATGCGGCGGTAAAGCTTTTTTTTGTACTCGACGATTAAAATATGTGTATTAAGATTTCATAGAGAATACTGCAACGTCACTCTTTTCATAGTTGTAGTCCATGTTACTGTCGAAACAATCGAAATAACTACTTTTCGATATGCTCCAGACAACTAAAATAAATTCGACCAATCACGTGGCTGCTTTACTGAACTGTAATGAATTGGACCAATAGAATCGCTTTGATGTCTTTTAAGATATCAACAAGCGTACGAGCGATGAGCTGCACTTCGTTTCAACAGTATCGAGTTTGTTTAATTAGTTCAGTTGACTCGTAGAAAATTAATTTTAATGAACTCGTACAAAAAGTATTGTTCACAATAGTGTTATAATCAAGCTTTTTAATCTCGTACCTTACTTAGGCCACTCAGCAAGCTTCGTGGCCTAAACACGGTACTCGACTAAAACGCTCTCTATTATAACACGATTGTGAAAAATACTATTTTTATGCCTATAGACTTTGCTTTCCTCCATAAACTGTTAGTAAAATGGTAATAGCACTTTTTGATTTCAAGACCAGGAAAAAACAATTTGAGTGCATTTGAAGTTGCTGACTCGAAGTCTTGGTGGAACTTAACAGGTTTCCATTCCGGAAACAGAGACTGCAAAATGTCAAACAGAGCCGAATACGACTCTTCTTTTTTGTCACTCATCAGGGCGAAAACAAGCGGTACGACATTAATTGTTCCTGAGGAACTTCCCAAATCACCGTGAATAATAAATAATTGATAAAATGGTTTGGGTGCACTTTTAAATGTACCGTCGCCAAAATATTCCTTTACTACACCAAGTAGCTGTTTTGCTTCTTCTGAACAAAACACCAACATTCGATTGTTCTCGTAACGGTAGTCAGCCACCATAAAGTTTTTATATAGTGCTGGAACCTCAACCTCGCTGAGCTCTTTAAAAACGGTTTTATTCATTTCCAATTTACGTTTCCTAGCAGAATACAAGCCGCCCTTAACATTGCGAAACGACGGTAGTTTGGTGACAAAATGTATGCCTTGGTCATATAAATGTTTTACATGCTTTTTGTAAATAACAGGCATGGAATCTGCTGAAGTACCGGCCTCCTCCTTCTTATCAACTATCGCTATTGCTAAATCGTTTTTGATTTGATCGGGCTCACACTCACCGCTATGGTTTACCTGTTTTATAGTTTGGCCATCCTAAAGCAAAAGACAATACATTATTAGACCGATAAGACAAAATCCATAAAGTAATCCATACTAATATTATAAAGCGAAAATAACTTTAAGTCTGTCTGTTGCATTTTCACGCCTAAACCTCTGAACTGATTTAGGTTTGGAGATATTTTGAGCCCAGATGATGAAGATTGGATAGTTTTTATCCCAGAAATGATTCCTTAATGGGGATAATAAATAAGATAGGACAAGAAATAGTAAAACTTATTATATAAATATATATCTAACTTTAAATTTAAGTATGTTTGAGCTCCAATCCAAGTTATCTAACAGATATAATTATCATTAAAGTCTACTTACTTTGACAGTGATAGACCCCACACATTTTGATTTTCGGCGCCGGCTACAAAACCATATTACACTATCATTTGCATACACTTTTTGTTTGTAATATTGGTGTCCATGGCTTAAAAGCACTTCACCACCTTTTCTTTTAATTATTTTAAAATCATTAGTACTCATTTTAAGTATGATTACGCATAAAATACTATTACTGATACGCAGAAAATTCAAGTATGATATTGTAAACCACCGGACAAACAATTGAATAGACACATGTCAAATAAAGGATTTCGACTTACCATGAAGTATTTACGAGTATTTACAGCCTTTTACATATATCGCCTATTTTATCTAGTGCTTCACAACACTCAATAATTATGATTTTATTAGTAAAGTGCGATCTTGTTTAAAGTGGTATGACCACGAGGAAAGTAAATTACTAATAGTCACACTGGTGTGACAAAATGGTGTGACTACGAGTCTGGAGTGAAACTATAAAACAGGTAAACCATAGCGGTGAGTGTGAGCCCGATCAAATCAAAAACGATTTAGCAATAGCGATAGTTGATATGAAGGAGGAGGCCGGTACTTCAGCAGATTCCATGCCTGTTATTTACAAAAAGCATGTAAAACATTTATATGACCAAGGCATACATTTTGTCACCAAACTACCGTCGTTTCGCAATGTTAAGGGCGGCTTTTATTCTGCTAGGAAACGTAAATTGGAAATGAATAAAACCGTTTTTAAAGAGCTCAGCGAGGTTGAGGTTCCAGCACTATATAAAAACTTTATGGTGGCTGACTACCGTTACGAGAACAATCGAATGTTGGTGTTTTGTTCAGAAGAAGCAAAACAGCTACTTGGTGTAGTAAAGGAATATTTTGGCGACGGTACATTTAAAAGTGCACCCAAACCATTTTATCAATTATTTATTATTCACGGTGATTTGGGAAGTTCCTCAGGAACAATTAATGTCGTACCGCTTGTTTTCGCCCTGATGAGTGACAAAAAAGAAGAGTCGTATTCGGCTCTGTTTGACATTTTGCAGTCTCTGTTTCCGGAATGGAAACCTGTTAAGTTCCACCAAGACTTCGAGTCAGCAACTTCAAATGCACTCAAATTGTTTTTTCCTGGTCTTGAAATCAAAAAGTGCTATTACCATTTTACTAACAGTTTATGGAGGAAAGCAAAGTCTATAGGCATAAAAAAAAAGCTTTACCGCCGCATCGTAGGTCTGTGCACTGCTCTTCCACTTTTACCCGAGAGCCGAATAAGAGAGGGTTGGCGTTATATACAGTCGCAATGCAATGATTTTGATAACAAGAAAATTAACGCCTTTATGGCTTACATGACGAATACCTGGCTTAAAAATGACACCTGTATAAGGGAGTGGAGTGTCCGCAATGAGCGACATAGAACAAACAATGTGGCAGAAAGTTACAATTCTATAATAAATAAAAGTATAAACAAAAATTATGTCACTATCAATAAATTGTTAAAAGTTATACACGATGATATAACTATTACAAACATTAAAATTGCAAATTTAAGTAAAGGGGAACCAAGTGAACGAAGAAAGCTAGAAAAGGAAAAAGACCAAATTATTCTTTCTGCTCAGATGCAACTTCTACATAATGAAATAAGTGTCGGTCACTTTTTGGAGATATTGAGATAGATTGGATAATCGAAAATCTTAACGAGTTCAGTTCATTATTAGATTAAATTACAATTTCTTAAGTACATACGTGTTTTATTTTATTTTAACAGAATGCCAAACTGATTAATGATTGCCGACTAATCAATATAAGTTATAAAATATGCTTGATCATTTGCACATTAAATTTCCCGCACTAGTAGTGTGACCACCAGTCTCATGATTTCGTAACTTACTAATGGTCAACCAAACAGTGTGACCACGAGGAAAGTAAATTACTAATAGTCACACTGGGGTGACAAAATGGTGTGACTACGAGTCTGGAGTGCTTAAATCAATGACCTAATGTTAGATACTATAGGTGACTAATGCCCTTAGTATACAAATAGTACCAAAGCAAGTAAATTATATTGCAAGCAAGGGGATTTTCCCTATACGCGTAGGGTTTCTGCAATCGACAGTGCCCCGCTATATACCGGTACTGTATAATACGTAGGTTAGAACTTGTAACATACTTACTTATTCAGTGAATTGAGCGTTTGAATCTGTTACATTATTTTAACCGTTTTCCTCAACAATTTTCAATACAAACTCAACATTCATTTAATGTGTGGTTATGGTTGTTTTGGCATTCGGTAAGCCTAATTAATGGGTGGTGAGACTTGTGTGGTGATTAGGCACCATGACTCTGTCTTCATTACTAGCGGTTCTGGGTTCCAGTCCCAAGTACCTACTTAATATAAAATCTGATGAACATGAGTAAGTACCCTATAGATAGTTACTACTTTACTAGAGTATAGAGATAGTTATTGTTTTCCTGTCTATGACATTTTCAATGTAACCCATGTCATCATCATCATTATCGGCTGTTCTCCTCTGCAGGGCGCATTTCTTTTGAGGGTTCCGTACTCAAAGAGTAAAACGGTACCCTATTACTAAGACTCCGCTGTTCGTCTGACTGTCTGTCCGTCTGTCTGTCTATACGTGTGTCACCAGGCTGTATCTCAACAACCGTGATAGTAAGACAGTTAAAATTTTCACAGATGGTGTATTTCTGTTGCCGCTATTTTATTATTATTTGGGACTAAGCCGATTTGTGTTAGATTGTAAAAGAAAAAAAATGTTTATCTATTCTGTTTTTTTTAGTATTTGTTGTTATAGCGGCAACAGAAATACAAAATCTGTGAAAATTTCAACTCTCTAGCTATCACGGTTCTTGAGATACAGCCTGGTGACAGACAGACGGACGGACAGCGAAGTCTTAGTAATAGGGTCCCGTTTTACTCTTTGAGTACGGAACCCTAAAAAAGTACCATATTTATAACCTTACAAAAAGAAACGAGCAAAAACATTTCATGCTAAGTAATTGCCATGATTTTCTAGCTCATACTGCCTTCAGTTTTAAAAACGTCAGATTGCAAGTGGCTGCAAGCCTCCACACTTATTAACTCTACCAGACCCGCTCTACAAATCTATATCTAGGCTTAATAGTTAAGACCCGTAGTTACTTAATTATAACAATACATTCATGCGTTATGTATGCGCGACAGCCGCGATAAGGCGTACTTTTTAGCCAAGATGTAGAATTTGTAGCGGGGCTGTGTGGAGTACCTACTCGTCATGAGCTTGGGAGTCTAGGCTATTACTTTAGGGTTATTCCCACCTGTAAAAGATGGGAAAAATATTCCCAGTAGTTACAACCGAGTACTTTTGTGGTAAAAGGTGGGGAAAAAAATCCCAGCTGTTACCACTGGTAACAAATTGGTGGTAACAGGTGGAAATAACCCTTATTGTAGTTAAATGTATTTAGTGGTAGCTTATTAGTTTATCTTCAGTAACTTAGATTGGAGGTCCCATGGAATAAACATCAGAGGAAAGAACCTGTCTCATATCCGATTTGCTGATGACCTAGCCTAGCCATATTCGCAAACAGCAGCTCTAACCTGGAACAACTGTGCAGCACCCTAAACGAAGAAAGCAAAAAGGTAGGGCTGGAAATAAACTTTGCCAAAACTAAAATAATGTCCAACAGCTTAAAATAACCTATATATACAGGTTGTTTGGTCCATCGTTTGCCAAATTAAAACGTCAGGTAGTTTGGGTCATTTGCTATCACTTCCAGCATTCAAAAAAATTTATGGCCACGTGTTTTTTTTTAATATAAAAAAACAGATAGAATATGTTGATCAATACATCTACCTAGGGAAACAAATAAGCTTCAATACCAAATCAAATGAAAATGAGATAGAGAGAAAAATCAAAAACACCTGGAACAAGTTTTGGAGTTTAAAAGAGACCTTAAAGAGTAACCTGCCCGTTCAGCTCAAAAAGAAACTTATGAATGTGCTTACTCCCAACTTTAACCTACACATGTCAAACATGGAAATTCACATCAAAATCAAAAAGAATGTTAGTTTCATGCCAGAGAGGAATGGAAAGGAGTATGCTAAAACTTAGAAAAATACAGAAGATTAGGCACTCCATAATCAGAGACAAGACAAAAGTTACAGACGCACTAAGCCAGGCCCAGAAAAAAAAATGGAGATGGTCTGGCCACGCTAGACTACAGGACGGAAGATGGACCTCAGAAGCAACAGTCTGGAAAGGGCCCATCGGTAAGAGGAAAAGAGGACGGCCACTGGCACGCTGGTCAGACAATATAACAAAAGTGGTAGGGGCCAGCTGGATGTGGAAGGCCCAAGACAGAGTGAAGTGCAAGATTCTGGAAGAGGCCTTTACCTCCTAAGGGTTCTGGTGTGATGTACTACAAAAATTAATATTTAAATCCTAGATTAAGTTATTGTAAAATTTGTTGTCATACCCAGAAATAAAGGCTTTTTTATTTTTATTTTTATTTATTTTTTATTAGTTTATACCATGAAATAGAAAAAAAAACTGAAAACTGCCCAGTGTTTTGGGTACAATCTACCTCTTACTAGTTTTATAGATGAGTCAAATAGATTGAGGGACAAATCTGCTACACCGAAAATGATAGGACAGGATGTAAATGAAGAGATTAAAATGTGCATTTAACTATATTAGAAAGCCCAAAATAAAAAAGGAAATCTGTACTATATCTACTAATGCCTAGTTTTTATATTTACTTAAAAGCTGTCGTAATTTATAGTGTTATGAATTACCTAATACTATAATCAGCAGACATATTAGGCTTAAAAATTTTTTGGTTGTTATTAGTGTTATTACTGTAGTCATTTAAAAATGTATTCATTTCTTTGCTGCAACCAGTACTCCGCCTATGAGGGCTGTGATAGTGAATCCTTGAGCTACAATACGTAGACGCATCATTGTTTGAGACATCTTTGATCTTCCTTGCCTAAACGACCATAGACCATACGACAGCGCAGCGGCGGTTGCTAAACAGCCTGAAAATTTAAAAAGCAGAGATAAATGAAAAAATAATACATGCAATTAAAATTCGCTTTTAATTTGGATGATCTTTAGGTCGAGGTGTAGCAAAGGGTACGCAGGACTTTTCGATGGTGGGATGTTATTATGACACATGTAGGAGTTGTATACATATTTTTGGAATGATGCGCGTATACATGTTTTAGGAATACATTTTTTTTTTAATATTCGGAAAACTATAAATTAAAAAAAAACTCGGTTTTGGCGCTTCGCCGGCCGCTACCGCGGCACGCTGGCTTCGCTCGCTCAGCTCGCGCGCTGTAGGGTCGCGGTTCAACCTAACACTCCTCCTCGCTTCGCGCGTCGTCGTACATACACCGACCTGCCTTAGAGTTAAGAGTAGAATAGGTTTCGCGTGGCTTCAGCAGTTTCGATGATACGGGTATTATAATGATTCAGTATTAGACACTTTTCAATTTCGAGGACCAATATCTCGGCCATTTTTTATTTTAGAGATTTTTTTTTCATATAAAGTATGCTTATTTTGGCGTAGTAAACGATAGAAATATATAAAATATGTGTTATAATGATGACCCACGGATGAAAAATTAAGTCCTGCGTACCCTTTGCTACACCCCAACCGATCATTCAAATAAATACATCTAGCTGAAGCCTCTGCATCTGGCTGGCTGACTATTACATCACATTTTTTCAATCTTCACCGACAACCCTGTACCTAAGAACCCCAAATTAATTTTGACATCAAATCATGTGATATCAGCGAATCGACATTGATTTGAGAATAAAGGATTATTACCAAGAATGTTTGAGCTCTTACAATACAATATAATACAAAAATATATACTCTTTCTTTATTGCACACCTCAAAACGTAATCACATATAGGACATAAAAACTTAAGAATAGAGGTCATCAACCAACCAATCAACCAATTGGGGCTCTTACCAATTGGAACAAACGGGTTTTCTTCAAATTTTCTACCAAATTTTTCTTTCATGGTTTCTACATGATGTGATTTTCCCATGTCTTTGCGTAATTGCACCCAATCCAAATCGGTCGGTTCCTGTTCGGTTACCATCGTTCAAGATTTAGCGTTTGATGTGGAAATTCAGCAAATTTGTTATGCAGATTGCAATGAAAATGTAGATTGCAGGTTTTTACTTTTTATATTATGGAAATGTAAGTAAAATCAAACAACAATTGACATGTACGCGTGACATAAGACAGGAATTGTCAGTGTCAAAGTCAAAATATCATACAATAGACAATTATATTGCGCTTTTTCATAAACAAAATTCTCAAACACATAAAAAAAATGTTTTTTTCATGTTTATGAAAAATTATAAATAAATTATTGAATCAATTAAACTATTTTGATTTTATGTTGGGGATGATATATAATAATTGCGATGGATGTCAATTATGGCTAACCAATAGGAAAAAGCAAATCTCACGGATTGGTTGGATATGATTGGACGAAGTGATAGCATTTGATGTGCTATGTTTGATGTGATGGCATGGCATCATGGACATAGGAAAACCTATGGACAGGGATTATTTTTCAAATAACATTTGTTTAGACGTAAATTCTCAAAAATGAACACTGGCTCATTTAACCAAGCACCATTTGGCTACCAAAAAAGAAATCTAGCGCGGCCTGCGGTGGCGGATAGTAGATTTGACAGCTAATGACAAGTTTTCTAATGTCCGCCGCAGTCCGCCGCGGCCAGTGGCTCTCAACTCGATATAAAAAATCAACTTGTATGAAGCGAGATCATTTGTTGTACCAACTTCACCGAACTAACATACCGGTTACCATATATGTTAAAAAAAGTATCTACCTGGTAGATTTATTTTACCTAAGACTTTAAGAAATGTAGTGATTATAACATCTTAACATGAAAAATCGATATAAGTATTGAACAAAAATTTATAATTCGTACAAAAATATTACAATTAAAATTAATAACACAGTAAACGGCGGTAATGAAAACTTCTGTAAATTTTATGTGGCACTAACAAAATGTCTGCCATCATGCCCATCATGTTTATTTGCGATATGGCCGAAATGTGATTTACATATTTCCGTTTATTTGTTGAGTTTGAAAGCGATTTTTCCTCAGCATTATCTTCACATTGTATTTAATTCAGTATTTTGTGACAAGACTATTAGTTAAGTCACGAGCTAAAATGAAACGTGGCCACAGAAACTGTGAAATTTGTGGTATACAAGAGAAACAGTGCAGTGACAATGTTGTTTTATCACGATTTCCCTTACTCGGGCATATGTAAGTTGAATTGCTAGTTTTCTGGTCAAGCCTATAGAGCTTTTTCATTTGTTTTTGACATACTTATCTTATCTTATGTGGTGAATGAATGCCATAAATAAGCAACGACGATAACTGAAATAACCGTCAATCATACTAAATACGTAACCATGTATTTCCTGAATAAAGCCTAGTTATTTCGGGCATTGTCTACTTACTATCTCAATTCATTCAGAAAATTAAGCATGATTAAATATTTACGTCCCGAGCGGTTCGACGCGGATCCATTATCAAACACCGACAATACAATAACGTGGTCTCATTGGAAAAATACCTTTCAAAGTTTTCTGGCTTCGATAGACCCGTCTGACAAAAAGTGCAGCAATCTATATTATTATTACGCGAGCCCGATTTTTGTACATGCCATCAGATCTACAGTTATGGTCCGATTTTGATAAATGATGTGTCACTGGATTCGTCTCATGCTGCAGATTTGCAATAAGGTCTTCGTTTTTTCATTTTTTATCGGTAAGTTACTAAAATATATATTTAAAGAAACTACTGTGCGCTGACCACGTGACTTTGGCTGCGTGACGTCACGTGGCGTAATTTCTGTTTTGACTCGAGATGACAATGTAAAATAATAAACAAGAATTAAACTCAGACTTGTACTATGTTCTTCAGCATGAGAAATTATAAATGTTGAGTCGGCCACATATGGATACAACACTAAGAAAAGTAAGAAAAATAGAAAGTAAACGGCCTTTTGTAAATATTGTCTATTTACATAAACTGACAGACGTATTGTGTCAAATGTGGTTTTTTTTTATTGACAGAGCCGTCAGTATTACTTGCCATGTTCTTTTTTACTTCAGAAAAGTTTATAAATATACAAACTTATTTTCCCATATTCGAGATGTTGGGAGAAGAATGAGGTTTAATTAAATCCATTAATTGTCGTGGACCCCATAGACGGCTTTTATAACCTTACTTAGTACAATGCCGTAGGCGCCGATAGGCTCCGCCTAATTTCCAGTATAAAGAAGGATGTAGAAAACGAAACTTGATTACAAAATTTTCTTTTCGGATGGCCGGGGACTCCTAATTGGCGACTTTGTTGACCTGACTTGAATACCATCTAAATTATTTCAGGTTCAGATAATTATATTTTGATTGCAGGTAGGAGGCATGGTTACATAATTTTTGTAATTAAACGAGAAATATTTGTACATATATATATTCGCAATCATGTTCTCGGAAACGGGTCTAACGATTTCGATTAAATTTGGAATACGGGGGTTTACGGGGGCGAGATATCGATCTAGAGATAGGTCCCATGTCCGGGAAAATTCGTTTTCTCCGTATTTTCTCCATTTTCACCCGAGCAGAGCTCGGTCGTTCAGGGACTAAATTGTTTTTTGTCAAAACGATATGACTTAATACTGGAAAACATAAATTAGTAGATATTTAACTATTTAGCGGTACCTACCTTTAAATAGTCTGTGCCGATACTAATAATAAACAGGTGTAATGTCTGTGAAATGCAAGTTTGTATGTTGGGGGTAATCTCAGAAACTATACCCATCCTATTCTAAAAGCCCTTTGTTCAGTAGGTAGGTTATATGTATGTATGTATGTAAGCACTTTATTGTACACAAAACAGGTTAAAACATAAACATGATACTTATGTAAGATTAAAGTAGGTACAAAGGCGAACTTATCCCTATAAGGGATCTCGGGGGGAATATAAGGGATATGTAGAATGTCCCTACAGGATTAAGTATGTGCTATATTTTATACCGTCGCTCCGCCTAGATTCTTTGTATACGCGGCGGAGCCGCGCGGGTAGCTAGTGAAATAAAATACCAAATGCTGGTCAACCATCTATCACCAAACGTGTACTGCTACATACAAGACGTGAAATTTTACAACGACGCCGTTACAAAACTTGACACCATCTTCGTTAAACCGGCCAACTAAGTTTATTCTCGATTTAGACTGGCCAAAAGGAAACAGCAATCTGGCGAAAACATAGACAGATACATTCAAGAACTAAAATTACTAGCTAAGGACTGTGCCTTCAAATCGGTGTCCGCTGAATTGAATGGAAGTGAGTATGTCAGAGATGCATTTATAGCCGGCCTATCTTCGGCCGCCATACGGCAGAGGCTTTTAAAAAATACCTCTATGAGCCTAGACGATGCCAATCGACAGAATCAAATTAACAACGAATACTGTAAACAATCTGCGTGATCGCATCAGAAATGAGGCTATCCGCAACAGAACTAAGGTAACCGATATAGACCTCCGAATCGCTAAACTTAAGTGGCAGTAGGCGGGGCACATTGCACGTAGAACTGATGGCCGTTGGGGCGGAAAGGTTCTCGAGTGGCGACCACGTACCGAAAGGCGTGGCGTTGGTAGGCCACAGACCACAAGGTGGACTGATGACCTGGTAAAGGTCGCGGGAGTCCGCTGAATGTGGATGGCACATTTGAAGCTGATGGCAACTTATATCAGTTCTGTTCCATTCCGTTTGGGGTTACGAACGGGGTTGCTGCCTTCCAATGAGCTATCAATACGATCTTGGTTAAAGAAGAAACTCAAGGGATTTATGCTTACCTCGACGATATTACCGTATGCGGACGCAATCAGGATGACCACAACGAGAAATTGAAACACTTCCTAGACGTCGCTACCCGCTACAAACTGATCTTAAATTTAGAGAAAAGTGAATTTTCGAAGCAAGAAATTAACATCCTGGGCTATGACATTCATGACGGCGTTATAAAGCCTGACCCCGATCGATCTGACGCCCACTTTTAGAACTCCCCATTCCAGAGAATACGTCATCAGTCATCACTAAGACAAACTATAGGCCTTTTTGCACATTATTCAAAATGGGTCCCTAACTTTTCAAAGAAAACCCATCCACTTGTTGCGCATGAAACTTTTCCGTTGTCACTGGACGCCACGAATGCCTTTCAACAAATTAAAAAAGAAATAGCAAATTCGACTCTGCATGCTATTGATGACAAGATTCTATTTACTGTAGAAACGGATGCATCAGACTATGCTATCGCCGGAACCTTATCACAAGAAGGCCAGTCGCTTTTTTTTCACGGACACTTTCCCCATGTGAGCGAAATTATCCTGCGGTTGAAAAAGAAGCAACGGCCATAGTCGAATCAATTTTGAAATGGTGCCAGTTTCTATGTGGAAGAGTTTTTCTTCTCATAACGGATCAAAAGTCGGTGGCATATATGTTCGACCAGACACACTCATCCAAGATAAAGAATGACAAAATACAACGATGGAGATTGGACCTGGGTATATTTAAATATGAAATCATGTACCGTCCACGTAAAGATAATCTAGCCGCTGACCCACTATCTCGTGCAAATGTGATAGCTTCAACTACGACAAAAAATTACCTGCGGACACTTCAATGACAACCGAGGAACTGGCGACCTTAGCTAATTGTGGTCTCTTAGTATTGGTATGCTCAGATCTTGTATCTTATGGGATATAAAATGTATAATGTAAAATATATATTTTTCATGGTTCTTCCAGGTAACGAAATCGCACCACGTACCGACTAGACTAGTGTTATTAAGTACTTATTTTCTCTATAGACTGGTCCCATTTATGTATCTGATGAGGTATGTTTTTCTTGCAGCGTAACCTTATCTGAAAAGCTATGCTGCAGATTTCATACCTTTTTGCTGTAGTACAGTAGCGCGTTCACAAAACGCGTGAAAGCATCGCTACAAATAGATGTCGTGGGCGATCTTTCTGAAAACGCTTAGTGCACTTTCCCTGCAAATGTTAAACAATGTGAATGATGAATTTGGGGCAGGTACCACTAAAAATAAAATACTGAAATTGATTAACGGACCTGTTTATAAATAAATAATATTTGAGAAGCATACTTGTTTTATTATTTACAACAGCGGTTAAAAACAAGTCGAAGAACAAAATAAAGTTATAAAGCTACCTTTATCGAATATCGATAAAACCTGCACATCCCCATTTACCGTTTCAATACTATCCATAACTCGAACAGCACTATAACGTCAGCGTGACAGTTGGTGTCAGATAGTATGCGTGTTTAGTCTGTGCAATTCGTTTTATAATGTTGGTTCATAAAAAGATCTCCGTTCATACAAGTTCCTGTAGAAAGCAGTAACAAGGCAGTAAGTCTCTTCTCCGTAGTTATCATATACTCTTTGGTGTATACCTATTACCTTTCCTGGGTGGTGTGCTCTTTGATTGACTTTATTTGCTTTGCTCATATACCTTTTAAAATGTTATATTTTTGTGTTGAAAATTGTAATTCAGAAAGTGTAAGTACTTCTTTTTTATATCGAACGTAAATTTCAAGTATGGAATGAGATCAACCTTTTATAATCGTATTTTAGTTGTGATACAGTCATCATAGGGTTTTAGATATTGTTCATGTTTATGGGTTAACGTGATTTAACCTCGTATAAAACGATTACAAATTTACTTTGTGCGTATTTACCCCGCCGTTTATCATCCAACTCAATAATATAACATCATACCATAATGAAACGAGTGCAAATAGGTAGTAGTTGCTGGCAATTATCTTACATTACTGCCAATTTGCGTTAGGTAGCTACAATTACATATAATATAGACATTATTTAAACTACCAATTTTCACATCATAGAATATGCACTAAAATATAATGTACTTTGGTACTGCTACCTATAGATTATCTAATTCCACCTTGATACCTTTTTACTATGAAAATGACATGGTGTGTATATAAATAATGTGTGTATTATGCAAATATTTGATTGATAATTGACATAATTAGCTACTTTCTGTATGTGTAACTATTTTATTCTCTTTACAGATGACTGCTGCAAACCAAGGTTTAAAATCAACCGAAACCCAAATATCCTGAATTTGAAAAATCTGTATTGTAATTTAATATCTTTACTCAAAACTTGTTGCTTAAGTATCCCCAATACGTTTCTATCCAACACTGATAAGTGAATGCCTTATCATTTCTGTCCAAGATAATATTCAACATTCAGTCACACTCACACCAACTGTACAGGTGTCTCTTGAAAATTCAATAATAATTTTGTTCCCTGGTGATTTTTACTTTGTGTATTTTGCAAAATCAGTAATTTACAAGAATTTGTAATAATGGCATCCAGTGACGCTGAGATTAAGGATGGATTTAACCTGCCGGTTTGGATGAAGACGAAACCCACTAGGTGAGTTCTACATTTTTTATACAGAAATACATATTTATGTACAGAAACACAGTGACATATTTTTTAATTAAGTGTCACTGGAAGGTCAACACTGTATCATAACGCATTAAGCTGAGACCTTTTGTAAATTTTTTGTGTCTATTTATATCTTTGTTATTTATTTAAATTTTTCTTGTTGTTTGTTAGTTTAGTCACAAATTCAATTCGCTTTTATATAATTTTTCACATGGTTAAGGGTACTCTTGTCTTGGGCTTTCTCTAAATGCGATTTATTTACAACCAACACACATTTAACCCTGTTGTTCATATAATTTTATGTCAAAGTAACAGTGGCGGTGCGTGTGAATTTTCAATGGACAACCCGGAGTAAAAAAGGGCAGTGTTTGATGATTGAAGAGTTAGGTAGCGTATATCAAGAAATTTTAGGCAATCCGGTGGGAATCTGTTTGTATGGGCGCTCCGCCACGGCAAAGTACCAGACAAACACAAACAAATATTTGCAGCATCATTATACACAAAATGAAAATATTTATTCTGCAAAGTGGCCTCACAAGGGCACTTTTACAAGTCAATAAGTATATCTATTGTTGATTCTTAATGATACATAATTCATAAGGAAATAAACTGCATTATCAATGAATTACAAAAGAAAAAAAAAATTAAAAATTAACAGTTTTTAATTCTTAGAGATCTGGTCTCTGAGAGTCAAAATTCTAATAATAAATTTTTATAATCAAACCGGAACAGAGTTAATTCTCTTATGTCACTTCCACTGAAAACTATAATAAAGTTACTTATCATCCTTGCAAACATGAACTGACCGGACTCCACAAACAACACCCGTTGACAAGTATGATGCATATCTCAGCCCCCGTTAACCATCGCTCCTAATACTTTTACGCACTGTGTACTCATACTACGTCTAAAACAGTTGACTGTCAATAAGTTAGATTAAACCATAACATATATCATAATATAAAGGAAAAGTATGCAGGTTCACCAAATTAGGTACAACATTTTTAAGGCGCCAAATACATTAAGTTCGTTAACAATCGTTTTTACTATCCATACTAATATTATAAATGCGAAATCATCCCCTAAGGGGGTGAACATTTGTATGACTTGACTTAATGTCCTATGGCCCCTAGATGGGGCAGAGGGCTTCCACAGTGCTTCGCTATTGCGTTGGAAAGTTTGTATGGAGCTACAATATAAACGAGTTCCACGCGGACGGAGTCGCGGGCAGAAGCTAGTTGGTAAATAAAGTTATTGTGTAGGTATTTAACTATAAAGTGGGTAATCAAAACATATTAGTATAAAATGTGGTAATCATAACAATCATAAAAACAACAACAAAACGATCAATGTTCCCCACCATCTGTTTATTTGTTGTCACACATAGATTAGCTATTTATTTGGACCATAGAGGTGTATATTAGCTATGGTAGTGTATACTGGTTCATGCATGCGGCTTTCAAACTGCTTGCAATGTACAGTATACAGTCATAGTAGTAGGTCTGTCTGTTCCGATCAAATATGAAAGTCAAAGGGCATTGGGCAACTTTGTATGACAAAAGTTGTCATCTTTTTTTATTGCAGCGGCCAAGTTACAGAGAACTCGGGCAGAACCATGGTACAAAATATGGCCAATGGTCCACTCTATTAGGTATAATATACAATTTAGTGAAATAATTTTTGAAATCTGGCTTCGTACCTCCGTAGCATGGATTGCCTATCACGCGATAAGTGACAAGATATAGCATCCGTCCCTGGCTAACACCGTTCGATAGAACGAGACGACGCGCCTATCCTGTCACTTATCGCGCGATAAGGCCATCCATGCTACGGGGCCTGCCCTGATGATAAGTTCCGTAGAATACCCCTTGTATACAAAGCTACAGCTCAGATTTTTCCTCTTTATAATTCTAGTATAGATAAGATAATACTTAGTTAGGTAGTTAAGAACTTAATTCATCAGTAATTAAATTGATTCCATTGTGTAACCATTCCATTGTATAGCTTTCTTGATATGAATCTCCTTTCCTTTAACCTTAAATAAAAATCACAGTAAATTTGTATATTATCATTTTATCATCCACCACCTGATAATTTGTTGATAAGTAGGTACCTACATGACGTCACAGTCATTTACACATTTGATTCCAAAGATAAAATAAGTAGTTACTTACCTAACAAGGAATACAATAAAGACATTTTTTTTTCTTTCTTTATATTTTCCTTTATTACTTCAATCATTACGTAAATTTTGTACAATTTATTAATAAAAATTAATAAATACAGCACTATAATTAAACTAAACTAAAACTAAAATACATCTAAATAATAACTTTATTTTATTTAGATTTTAGAGGTATATGTTATTTAATGCCATTTTACTGATTGCTTTCCTGCATGTTGCTAAAGGTATTTTATATAATAATAAAATGATGCTATGACGTTTGAATTTGTATTATCTTTACGATACCACGATACCAGCGATTGCACAAATTGTTCAACACGTGAGAATCAGTATTTATGCCCACACCGTAACCGGAATCTGTCACCTTCGCCGCTGCCTTGTCAGGGATGGATGATGTAATCCGAGCCTAAACAATGTCCAGTGACATGATTAGGTACCACACTATACTTAAACAGTATTCTCATATTTTCGGGAAGGTATGATATTCATTTTACTTTAAATTAAATTAAATAGAAATCAAAATATAATACTTTAAGCAATTTTATGTTACGAAATGAATTAGCATAATCAAAGGTGTTAGAACGCACGACTGTCATCGCTGCCAGAGGAAGGAAGTTGGAAGATGGTTCCGTGGCTGGTGATCAAGCGCATGGAATTTCATTTCAGCAGTTTGCTACTAAGCTAATGGTGCCTATAGTAATTCATTCATACCATACTTTCATATATAAAAAAAATACTCCTTAGTCACAGTTCATAAAATCACATGTCTTGGGGAAGTACTATGTATAAGCATATTTAGTAGTCATTAATTTTGTGTATGTGTCACGTTTCACGCCTCGGGTGCTGTCGACGTCAAAGATAGGTATGCATTCATGTTTGCACCTTATGCCTTTGTAATATGATGTAAAATGCATGTATCTTAGACGAGGACTGACAGACGAGACGGGTCTGATGTCATGTTTAATTATTCCCATTATTACAGTAGGAATGCTTACCCAAGTTTTTGACTATCTACCTACATTGTTTGCCAACTGCATACAATAACTAGGACGGAGACAGTTTTCGCGGAAAGGTCGGAAATCTCTACGTCTTTGTCATTTTGCTTTAGCTTTAGGGCAACTATAAATTTTCCAAAAGTTGACACCATTCGGGGGGTTCAAGGATCATCATCATCATCATTTTCAGCCTGTAATCGCCCACTGCTGAGCATAAGCCTCTCTTCGCGTACGCCACTTATCGCGGTCCCGTGCTAGTCTCATCCAGAAATGACCCGCGGTCTTTTTTATGTCATCAACCCATCGAGGTTCAAGGGTGCGACCTAAAAAATATGTTTGGATAATTTATTAAATATACAGGTCCTGAGGTAATATTACAATGAAAAGGAAATCGAAACTGGTCAAATACCCATTTGTCGAGAGACTCGAGAGCGCATTGTTTGAAGGTGACCTACCACAGATACGTCACAGATCAGATGCATACTTTTGCTTGTTTAATTCCATAGTCGTACTTAGTCATTTAGATTTCCGTTGATGTCTACAGATGTGAATAGCTAATTAGTCGTGAGTTGTCAATATCAATATCATAAATATTATTGAGGAATGAGGAATCTCCCAGTAAGTGCATTTTGCCATGACAGCGAGGACGTTCTTCTACTTTATATACCTATATAAACATAAATTCGTTGTAAACATGTTGCGTTGGTGTGGGTGTGTATTTTTATTATATTCACTGTGACGTAAACACATGCTAAGTATTTAAACACGCACACATTGCCAAGTAACTGGTAGTTGTTATTCGTATTCGTATGCTAAACGCTGGGGGCTTGGCGACTACGTCACGATGCAAGTCCACTTGGTCGCACTCATACTTAAATCTATCGGAATGTATAATTTACTGCCGTAAAGTGAATTGGTAATGGTAATGAATTAATATTCTATTAATTAAACATTGTGGTCGAGAGAGCAGCAAAAGGTTCATAATAAAAGGTTTCGGAATTCCTCTCGGAATGTCAGTTGTCATAATTATAGTAATTACTGTCGTTATATTCGATACTTGTGTAGCGTAGTGTTTTCGCAGATAGCTTTACGAGTTGCAGACTTGATAGTCTAAATTTAGACCCCATATAAAATCTACCGTAGTTGGGAATTTGCCAACAGGTTATTTCAAACCTAGTGCTCTTAAATGCAATGTGCAAATCTAATCATTCTATAACTTTCAATGTACCTACTTTGTAGTACCTAGATCACGTTTTTATTATTTTGAGTGATGATTTTATACATGCGTGACCTGATGTAGAAGTTTTAACACATGGACATAAAGATCATTGTTGTTTGAGTTATTTCATTAGACGATATTTTTTGTGGTATACAATAAAATTCATAAATCAACCAAAGATAAGTTCATGACATGAGTCTGATTGATGATTTGTTTTTTACTTTCTTTTGTAAAATTGGAATTTCATGCATGAATGTCGAAGGTTTCGGTTCAGCGTTCTTAATCTAAACTAAACTTTAAACATTATTGCATTTAAAGAATACGATCCTATCTAAGTACTCTATCAAACAACTAAAGTAAAGACGCCTTTGTCTACGAAGCGAATTGTTGCTGGAATTTAATAGGTATAGATTATTTTATTGGACAACTATATTTGACATAATGACGTGAAAATAAAAGAAGGCACCACCTGTCTTCTTCTTTCCCTTGTCCTGTTCCCATTATTTGGGGTCGGCTCTCCTAGTTATGTTTCGCCAGGATTATCGGAAAATATTTCAATTTAAACGAGATGGTAAAATTCGCTGAACTTACTATCTTTGTGCACTTAATTAACCGGCCTCAAAAAAGGACGAGTTTCTCAATTCGTCGGAATCTATTGTGTTTTTAAAACTGACTTAAAAAAACGAGAAGGTTATAATGTTCCACTGTATGTATTTCTTTTAAATGTATGTTCGCCGACTTCTCCGTCAGTTGTGGATCTATTTCAAAAATTCTTTTTTTATTCGAAAGAGTATACTCCCGAGGTGGTCCCATTGTCACCAATTTAGGATCTGACGATGGGAACCCAGAGGAATTGAGGGCAACCCTCAAATTTTATAGGCACGCATGTAGTGATTTTGGTATTTTTTATTAAAACTCGTGTATTTACCCTCGGGAATCGCAATTTTGGATAAGTGGATGGAACTGATGATGAAGACCACAGATGAATTATAGAACTCCTCAAAGATGTAATGTACATCAAAGAGAAACATGATTCCGTTGAAGTAGCAACTAATGAAGTGTTAATTCTGAGATCCTCATCGACGGAACTCCTCAAATATTATCAGCCCACATATAGCGTTGCGTAACTTGGGTTTTTTCTGTAATAATCAACGCATTTGCTCCCGAAAACAGTGCATGTGGTAAATTGGCTTGGCGAAGTACTGAATTGAAGTCGGTTTAAACTTTGTTTTTAAAGTTAATTATTATGTAAGTTCCCCGATTATTCGAAAACGTCTGGACCGATTTGTTAAATCATTTTTTTGTTTTAATTTGAAAGGGTATCCTTCCCAGGTGGTCTCATGATCATCAGGTCAGGATCTGATGATGGGATTCTGGAGAAATCGAGGGAACTCTTCAAATTTTATGGGACGCTTGAAGCGATTTGGGCTTTTTTGTTCAACGCGTTTGCTCTCGGAATGTGGCAAGGAAATATGGAAATGTTCATGTTGGCGAAGTAGTGAATTGAAGTCGGTTTAAACTTAGAAAATATTTCATAATTTATTTTGTAACTTAATTGCTCTTCTCGCGTCCTTTAGTCTTTCGTTCTTTACGATTGCATGGGTACCTTCAACGTGATTGACGCAACTTCGGCTAAACTAGTAGGTATACGTACCTAAGCCAAGGTACATAGTAGAAGGTAAGGATTGTGGCGGGCGCTCTTGCGACATTGCCTTAGCAATTTCGAGGCCAAGCTGTGTGGAATGTAGGCTAACCTACTACTGTAATGTCGGTTAATATAACATTATCAATGCGGGGGTTTTGAGACAAAGATGTAATGTTTGAGAAAAATCCCTTCAGTTCTCATATATGATATTGATGGAAAGTGAAGTATTTTATTGATTCTTACATTTAGTTGTTGTAAAACTGTCCATGGTGCAGTGCAATCTTATAGCAACAAATTGTATCGAGCATATTGATCAATCAGCATAAAATTGTACAGGCGCAGCCACTTTCATAACATTTATCCGTGAAAAAATATTATCGTATTGAACATTATCTATTATATACGTTCTGCTGTTTTCGACTTTCGACGATGTTTTTTAGAAGGTTGTTTGGCTCACGTGACGTGTCACACGCAATCAATCTTTATTGACATAATCATAATCATATTTATTCATAATATTTCATATTACATATATATTGACAAATATTTTAATCATAATTGTAAAAATAATAAATAATCATAAAAGTCAAAAAATAAAATTAAAGCATAGGTACAACAAATTGTATATACATAATTGTACACATTACACAAATAAAGTGCACCTATTGCGTACTAAAGTCGCTAAATCTATAAAAAGTGTGCTCGATAAACCATAATTTGAGTCGTGATTTGAAGCTGGCCAGTGATGGTGCATCTGTGATATGTGCCGGTAATTGGTTGTACACCATTGGTCCCATGACATGTGTTAGTTTGCCAGACTTCGCTAGTCTATGTTTAACACCAACAAGTTTGTTAGCGTTACGCAGGTTACGACCGTGTATCGAGTATTCGTCTAAATGACACCGCACGTATGTAGCCACCTGAAATATAACGATGGAAGGTAGCGTGAGTATCCCGAGGGACTGGAAGCGTTACATAATATGCATAGGTAGTATTACGTTCGTTACCCATATGCATACTGCATAGTACCTATAGTCTGATGTGCAGGTCAGATTATTATTAAGCGTATAAGTTCTACGCAATAGTTAAGGTTTATCCCTTTTTAGGGTTCCGGATCAAAAAACCCCTATATGGACTCCGTCCGTCTGTCCGTCTGTGTGTCTGTCACAAAGTTAAATATCTCAGGAACTACTAATGCTATCAATTTGAAATAGTTGTAAACAAAGCTACGAGGGCTGCCTTTTAAGTTGTGTCGTTAGGAAAACCTAAAGACAATTTAAGTGTCAAATGGTATTTATTGTTTTTCAAAGTAATCACCGTGATATGTAATACACTTTTTCATTCGATCGAACCAGTTTTCGAAACACTTATTCCAGTCCGTAGTCGGGGTCTCCAAAATGGCCGTTTTGTATGCCTCAACCGCTTCTTCAGGCGTCTGGTACCGTTGACCACGAAGTCGTTGCTTGATTTTTGGAAAAGTAAAAAAATCGTTAGGGCTTAAGTCTGGACTGTACGGCGGGTGTTCCAGAATTTCGACGTTTTGCTCTTTTAAAAACGCAATTGTTTGCCGGGCGGTGTGCGAGCTCGCATTATCGTCGTGCAGTCTTATACGACGTCTTGGGTTATTTTTTCGAAACTCGCCGATGACTTCTGGTAAACAGACAGTGGTACACCAGTCAGCATTAACCGTTTTACGATCCTCGAGCACGATGGTGGCAACGTGGCCACTTTTCGCCACAAACGTGGCGACCATTTTTTTCGAAGTGCTCCGTGAGCGTATTACTTTGGTCGGTTTTGGCTCATCTTGGAACACCCAAACAGTCGACTGCTGTTTAGAATCGGGATCGTAGGCATATATCCAAGATTCGTCACCACTGATAATGTCGTAAACATGTTTCGAGTTTCCTCAGTTGAATTGCCGCAGAGTTTTGCGACACCATCGAACGCGAGCCGTTTTTTGGTCTTCACTGAGTAAATGTGGTATCCAGCGTGAGATCAACTTTTTTACGCCTAAGTGATCATGCAAAATACCTACTGTGCGAACACTGGTCCCTGAAATAATTAAGGAAGCTTCTATCTCACGGTATGTCGCATGGCGATCTTCGACGATCAGTTGCCGTACAGCATCAATTTTCTCCTGGGTTACGGCTGTTTTTGGTCGACCTCCACGATGTCTATCACCAAGACTAGAGCAACCACGTTGAAATTCTAAATACCAGCGTTCCACAGTCCGGCGGCATGGAGCTTTATCATTGAAAACCGTAGTCAACTCTTCGAAGCACTGAAGTCGCGTTAAGCCCCTTTTGAAGTTGTAAAAAATTAGCGCACGTAAATTTTCCTTCGAAATTTCCATTTTCACAACTGACTTGTCAACTTTGAACGAACGCTGTACTAAAACGGTTGGGACGATTTCGAGTCATTCTTTTGTTTTCGAATTCTAAATTCAATAGTATTTTATGCAACTGTTGTATAAGAAAGGTCTTAAAACGCGAGTGGCGTGGGTTGAGATTAAAGACGCCACGAGCGTTTTTAGACTAGTTATACACCGTTGCATACAATACTTTTTTAACGACAAACTTTAAATAAATAACAGACTACAGAATAGTTAAACTTTTCAGGCAGCAAGTTTTCTATTCGTACTTTTGCTACTCAAACAATTTCTTCAGGAGTGCAGTTATTAATTTCTTCGACCATGTTAAAAGGAACGTACACTTTTGTCTTCACAAACACGAATAAAATCTTAATAGTTTAGGACTAATAGTTTATCATCTTTCATCTTTTCATTTTAAACTGTATTTTGGAGGGAAATCGGAAATGTGACAGCTCTTGCTTATTGTTTTGTTTTTAATTTGTTTGCACTTGCCATCCAAACCAAACCGAATCCGGACCCGGACCGAATTCGAACTGTTTATTTTTATAAATAATTCCAAGAATTTATAAAACATGTAATTTAACACACAATAGATGATGATTTATTATTATTGTAGTAAATAATTTATAATATACAAATATTAAATCGTAAATAAATACTTTTATGTCGAAATATTTGTTTATGGAGTTGGCACCACTGCAATATAGCGGCCGATTTAAAAAAAAGTTAAACAGTGCTTTTATGAAAAATGTATGAACCAAAAAAGTACACTAAACAGTTCGTTTTTGGGCCATAGAGCATAGAGTGTTTCGACGACTTATTAGTGGTGTCATTGTATTTGAGCTACAGCCTATATAAATGACAGATAACGGTACAGTAGTAGAAAAATATTTTAAGATGACACTATTTCTTTTTTATGCAATCACGGGAGGTTTGCAAACGACATAACTTAAAAGGCAGCCCTCGTAATCCACGTGTATGGAAAATGAAAAATTTAAAAATTTATTTTTAATTTCTATAAACAATTTACTTTAAAAACAAAGTTTTAACCGACTTCAATTCAGTACTCCGCCAAGCCACATGAACATTACCACATTTCTTTTGCAATTTATATACCACATGAACTGATTTCCGAGAGCAAATGCGTTGATTATTAGAGAAAAAAACCACGAGTTATAATAGAAAATACCGAAATTACTAATATATTTGAGGAGTTCCCTCAATTCCTCATGGTTCCCATCATCCAACTGGGGTTTTGAAAACAATGGGACCAATCTAGAAGCATATACTTTCAATAAAAAAAAAATGTAAGAATCGGTTCATAAATGACGGAGTTCTGAGGTAACAAACATTTAAAAAAAAATACACCCGAATTGAGTACCTCCTCCTTTTTTTTTGAAGTCGGTTAAAAAGGATGGATAAGAGGGCGGCAAAAATTAATAGTCTAGTTAGTGGGGTATCATTTGAAAGGGATTGAATTGCACATTCTAAAACAGTTTTTTTTCTATAAAGGTTAAATTTTTATTTATAAAGGATAATCCCCCCCTCTCCCGATAACGAGACCTCTATCTAGCGTATTTCTTTTATTCTTCGAAGATCATGTAGTACTTAATATTTAAGTTTGTCATTTAGTAGGTAGGTACTTTTGTCTTGATTTTTTTTCGTTCAAATTTGTATGGAAGTATTCTGAAAGTACATTCAAACAAATAAAACAAGAATTATAGAAATTGGTTCAATTGACGAATTATCTCTAATAAAGCGTGGGGAAAGTTTGTACGGAACCCTCGGCTTGACCGTTTTATTATTATTATTAGAATAATACATCAAATATGTTTCATCTCACTATAATTATTTAACGTCGACCTGCAGAATTCCCTCGGTAGTCACCGATGTGACTATGATAAAAAATCACATATCTAGTCATATAATATTTAACTAACACTTGCCATTGTTTTGCTTTATCAACTTATCACAAGCGAGTTGAATTGTCGCAATAACCCGAATCGTTTAATTCTGCTCGCCGTATCAAAATTATCATGTTTTTATAAAGACGTTAGTAACACGAGCTGCTTATAATAAATGAAAAATACTTTTATTACTGTCAATATTGATGTGGTCGTGCGAGCCGTTTTGATCTTTATAGTTATGAGTAGTACTGCTTACATCAGCCTATAAAAGATGACGTCTTGCACCAGCTATGCTATTCACAACCTGCTTCACCTCATTTCCCTGCACGCCCCCAGCATATCTTGAAGCCGGGATTCGCAATAACAACGCGTAATCTGAGGTCTGACTTCCACTGACCTGGCCTCTCTCGCTCGCCTGATCTGAGGTGGTTGTTATGAATAACAGCCCAGATCTCGTGGCATTACATGCGTATACTTTAGGTACACATCACCCCACACGAAGCGTGTATAATGTATTTATCAATCCTTTATCGGTCGTCGGTCTACACTAGCAAAAATGTATCTAGAAGGGGATTAGTAAAGGTACTTGAAGAGCTGATGTTGATTGTTTTTCTTCTACAAGAGTATCTTTGCTTTAGTTAATTGTATCTTCAAATTTATATAGTATATTTTCTTTAGTTAATTATATCTTCAAATATGTATATCAAACAATTGGCTGCAAGGTCACTAATATTAGTTTTGTTAGGTGGTCTTAGGGTAGCTATCCATCAGCTGCACGAGGTTGCGAGGCGGTGAGGCCGGTGAGCAAGGCAAGAAGGACCAATATGAAGCGATGGTGGATTTTATCCTCGCTCATCATATCAGCCGAAAGACGTCCACTGCTGGACATAGACCTCCCCCAAAGAGTGCCAAATGACCGGTCCTGCGCCACCCGCAATCCTCGCCCACCGCCTCGCAACCTCGCATGGCTGTGGTGTATACTAACCATTATTTGTTTGCTTATGTATGCATGTATTAAGCTTTATTGTACATAAAACAAGTGGGATACAGTAGGTACCTACAAAAAAAATATTAATTAATGTACAAAGGCGAACTTATCCCTTTAAGAAGTTTAAGGGATCTCTTCCGGCTAACCAGCACAAAACACATCAATCAGCTTATGTATAATCTTAAAAACCTAGAGTTTGTTATTTATTGACTAGGCTTGTTTTCAATACCCGTTGACGCAACGGAATAGATGTTTTTCAAATACAACTTGTTAATCCGCATATTGATACTATACTGATAATTCTCCATTTATAGAAACCTTCGTCACAGTACAAATATTGATTTTGCTATTTCAGTGGCTGGATTGTTCGTTCTTAATCAGCGTCTTAGTTAAACATAAACCTTTGTGTTTCAATACTATATTATTATCACTTGATTGCTATGATAAGGCTTGTTCACGAAATAAAGTAGCCACCAAAAGTTGGGCCTTCATAATTATATAGAAAGCTTTTGCTATGCCAATGCATGATATTTTGACACATGTATTGTCAAGTTGAAGATAAATTTTATAATATATGTCATTGACTAGATAAAATCAAGATGCCGAGGATAAATGAAAAAACTCGTAAATTAATTATAATATCCTACTGTACAGAAAAGGGTATTTCGATGCGACCACTCGCAAAACGGTATCAATTATCTAAAAATGGTGTACGAAAAGTAATAAAAATGTTTAGGGAATTTAATACTCTAGGTGATCTACCAGGTTGCGGTCACAGAAATGGCTGCGTGAAGCCAAAATTGAACACGGACATAGTAGCGTCTTTCCGTCGAAATCCATCGGCCTCTATTCGCGATGTAGCCAAAAAGTTAAAAACTTCGGTCGGGAACGTACAAAACGCCAAAAAGAGAAATAATTTACAGACCAGGAAGAAACAGAAAATGCCGAAAAGGACTGCTGCCCAGCTTGAAAGAGCGAAATCTCGAGCTAAAGATTTCGACAAGTTTTTAATTAAAAATAACGACCGATGCATTTTAATGGATGACGAAACATATGTAAAAAAAGACATGAAAACGTTACCGGGGCCCCAGTTATGGCAAGCTATTTGCTCATGCGGGCTTAAAAGTATGAGCTTTTTCACTATCGGTACAATAAACGGAGATGTCTACCCACAGGAGTGTATTAAAAAGCGAATTCTGCCCTTATATCGGAAACATACACGTCCTCCAATATTTTGGCCTGATTTAGCTTTTGCTCATTACGCTCAAGCCACCTTAGATTTGCTTGATAACAAGAATAGTAGTTATGTCGCGAAAAACATTAACCCACCAAATTGCCCAGAACTTCGCTCGATTGAAACTCGAGTGGAGACCACGTACCGGAAGGCGCAGCGTGGGTCCACCCAACCTTTTTTTTTTTTTTTTTTACTTGGGGAAATGCCTTTACGCATCCCACCTAGCCGAGGAACTAGGATGGGTATGACGGGCTCCCGGGAACCCCCCGGACTACCGTCTAAAACCACCAAGGTATGCCCTCTCTGCCGTGTAGTAGGGGCGTCATGGGATCGCGAACATTTCACCACGACGCCCCTCGGCAACAGCCGCAGCTGCCCTCACTACTGAGGCAAAAGCCCCCCTCCCGTCGTAAGCGTGCAGGGCGACACCACACGCTTCCCGACCCGACCAAAGGACCTCTACGCCGGGAGAGGGTGATAGACCTCGGATTCACCCTCTCAGGTCCCCTTGTAACTTTTTATAGAGGTTTTCTCCCTCGCAGCCACAACTCGGCCCCGGCCTGACAGTCGCAGCCCCCGCGCCTAACATGAATCCTCTGATAGCAGAGGATTTGTCAGGGTTCCGGGTCCGTTATTTATTATAGAGGCAAACGGCAATGGCCTCTCCCTCAAGCCGCACCTGGGGAATCTTGCGATTCCATGGGCGGAACCCCCTGACCCCCCCGTGTCGGGTTATTGGTAGCACCAGCAAGCGATAACTTAGGGTTCACTAAATTATCACTTGCTGCCGTTGCCTCCAGGGCGCACCGGCCAAGACACTACCCATCCCTGCGGATCAACCGAATCAAGAGGAATCGATAGAGTCCAGACACTCGAGGAGGTTACCCGACATAGCGCCCCACGACCACCCACCCTACCCTATACCCTGATGACCTGGTCAAGGTCGCGGGAGTCCGCTGGATGCGGGTGGCACAAGCCCGGTTATTGTGGCACGCTTTGGGGGAGGCCTATGTCCATGGAGTGGACGTCTTTCGGCTGATATTATAATGATGATGATGATGAATGAATACATAAGTATTTAAGGATTCTAAATGTTAGAGGACCCTGAGTAAAGTATTAATTTCACTGAAAATCCAACTTATCATTCATAAGCCGCAATTTTAAACAACGCATCGTCATATACCTACTCGTATAAACCATTGACGAAATTCGTTCAATCTTATTTATACCTAGTTAGAATGACCGGATCATATCATATGAAATTTCTAGCTCAAACGAACGTCCCCATGACATTGGTAGCGTTGCCATTACCACGCTTTATTGGCAATGCAATTTGTTGCACCAGGTACAATTTATAAGTCTCTGAACTTTCATTTCATCTTGTTTGTATACTTACGTAACTTTAGCTACACTGTCAAGAGCATAATTTACCTCGACACCGGGTCTACAACATATCGTGAATTGTTCGATGGTTATTTTAAATCAATTTTAATTTTAAAAGTTTAATATTGTGCCAAAAATTTGTAGGCGTTTGAGATGGGTGTCATTTGTGACGCTATTCCGAGCGCGTTGACGTCCTGTCTTTGACCTCTTTGGGCTTGATTCTGGGTGTCTTGCGATAGTCACGCGGTTCGCCGAGGGAGTGTGCTCGAGCGCAGCTCTAATTGGTCCGTGCCAGCCGTGACGTCACGAGCAAAATAATGTTATTTTGAAACGTTATCGAGAGATTAGATATGTGTTTATATGCTTACCATGCTGTATATAAAGCTACAACGCATGTTAAACGGTTTCAGTCTGTGACGATTACTAAACGCTTCTATATTGTTTCACATTAGCGCCACCTCTTGAAGAACGTGTGTTTCAACTCCCGTTGTTATAAATAAATCCTCCTTCTGCATACTCTTTCGGGCCAGTATTGTTTGCGTTGCTTGCGGACGTTTGCGTGTATAATTTCGTTTGAAAGATGTTCAGAAAACAACGTAATGTGCTGGCACAAGTCAACAATTACTTTACGTAAGTGCTATATCTTGATGGCGCAATTGTATTTTTCTCAAACATGCAATGAAATATTCTCTTTGCGTTCCTTATAATAGACTCGGAAGTATCCTTCTTCGGGCGCAGCATCTCGAGGCGGCCTGAAATTTCATACAACTTTTCAGGCCTAATAAGCCTGCAAAGTAACTTTTTAATTTTCATTCCACTATTTGTGGCACAGCATCACGGCATTTAGCCATGAAAATTTGTTTGATTTGAGGATTTTTATTTATTTATTTCATTGCATTGCATGTTCGAGAAAAGCACTATACATGCCTCGGCGTGAAAACGGATTCCCGGCCTCCATACCTACTTGGCTGGAAATCCGTGTTTAATTGTGCTGTCGTTTTAGATTTTAGATAGGGAAAACCCATGTCGCGTCCAACCGTAGCTTTCCTTTAGTTTACTTTCGTGTCTCCTCTTTCCAGAGATTTCGAGCCTTTCGCCGCATCACCCCCTGGGCAGGATGATGCTTTCTTCATCCGGTACCCTAACTCCAAAGCGATCTTCGGGGCCAATATAGAGCGAGATGTTCCAAAGGTTGTCAGAGAAACTGTCACCGGGATGAGAGAGAAGGATTGGTCGAAGCACACCAAACCGTGCCAAGATGTGCTCCACGGCATCGCGCCAATCAACACAGCTGGTGAGTCTTATATTATACCTACTAATAGTTTGCTCTTTTGTTAACCGTGGCTATAACCTTGGTATTGACTGACTTTCCATGTACTGAACTCGAATGTTCTTTCAATGATTTCCATTGTCGGGTCATCGCCTCTGTTAAAGTCACAGCGCCGGTTAGCGATCACATAATTTAGTGTGACCACTTAAATGAGGCTGAAAGGATAATTACTAGTTTTTTAGAAGATTTACTATTATAAAACTGCAAATAAATTGCATACGGCTCACTGTTTGTTTAGGATTTGTAGAAACGTTATTAGCTTAAGTACCTATTGTCCTTGTGGGGTCGCTAATTGGAGCCGGCCGCGTAACCGGCGCAATGACCCTGAATACCTTACTAATAATCTGGCTAAAAAGCGGTGGAAATAAGGTGGTCGGGTTGTCCTGACGTCTAAATTAAAACTTTAATTTCCAAACAATATGGAGACTGTTAAATATCGATGTAACTAAATTACCGATTAATTATGCAGCGCATTGCGCATCTCATACCCGGCCAAACGGTACAAAATATATTATTTGTGGAAAAGGGTTACCTAATGTAGGTACACGTTTATGACAATGACGTGTTGAGTCGTTCACGTGTAGGTACAGTCGCCATCAGATATATCGGAGCGGCCAAAGTGCTCACAAAAATCTGAACACGTCTCTATTGTCGAGGCAGTAGAGACGTGTTCAGATTTTTGTGAGCACTTGGGCCGCTCCAATATATCTGATGGCGACCTACAGTGCAGTGCGTTTTTTTTCTGAGTTGAGTCCCTGCTAGACGGTCGCCAACACGCCCCTCCGACCGAGCGATCTTGGTCCGCACCGACCGTTTAGACAGTTGTTTGCAGCAAAATTTCATACTACAGCGGTCGGTGCCGACCAACGTCGCTCGGTCGGAGGGGCGTGTTGGCGACCGTCTAGCAGAGGCTAAACCTAAAAATTCTCTTATTTTCTTATCTTACTTATTGTAAATCTATCTGTAAAACTCTGACGGAATAAATGTTTCAATTTTGATGAATGAGTCGATCGATGGTCGATCTTTTCCTTTAGTTTTAACAACCAGCAACAACCCTTAGACTGAGACGCAACACATAACTGCTAATATAACATGCAACCAACTATCGCAAATACTTGGTCGCAAAATCTGACCTGAAGCAATGCAGATTACTAGTTTGAAAATAGAACGCTGCATTTCATACTACATTCATAGACGGCGGAACAACTTGGTCTATTATTTTATTCACGGCTGACAGGAATCGAGTATTAAAATTCCATGACACGCTTCCACCAGCTATCGTGAAGTGTTAATGACAATTTAATTGTATATTGCAGCGAACCCGATATCCCCGAAGGTGCTAGGTACGGACGAGGAGTTCAAGGGCGAGGGAGCAGCGTGCGGCAACTCCGTGGTCAAGGTTCGTTGATATATTGTCGATTACTCGACCTAAAGTCTATAGGGTGCCAATTTTGTAACTAAAAAATTCCATTTCAATTTAATAGACGTACGGTCGACGTCACAGATATGTTTACACTTTTGCACTTTGTTCTTTTGTAATTAGACGAAACATGTATACATATTTTGACGTCCACTGTATCAACACTCTTAGCTCCGAGTTTACAGCTGAATCAAGACTATTCAAATGATTTCTATTCGTTAAGATCGGTGTTAAATTAGGCTGGTCTTTTATTCACAACTTTTCCGACTGCGTATAGTTATTACTAATCTCTAAACAAACCCTCATCTGCGAATATTTATATTGTGGGAAAAAGTATTTTATAAATAGTACCTAGATCCATTCGTCCAAAACGAGCCATTCAACCTGAGACGTGTATATCCACCCGAGCCACCGGCGAGGGTGGATAGTTAGTCGAGGGGTTAAATGGCTAATTTATGCTCGAGTTATACACAATGCTTTTCACTTCGATTGCGAGAAAATAACAAATAATAGCAAAATAAAATAAAATAATAGCTCATTCCCGCCACTTTAAAGTTTTTATGTTTAATTTTCGACACGTGATATTAGACTTAGGTACCTACTTGATACTGCCAAGTCATTTAATGGTTCAATACGTTTTAAAATAATAATTGACTCATATTTTATCTGGTTTTATTAATTTAGTAATGGAAAACACGGATGGAAAATTTATTAAAGCAAATCAAATCAAATGACAAGTTTATTCTACGAAGTTAAATTGTGTGTGTGGCTGTTAGGCCCGATTATCTTAGTCTTTAAAACAATTTTACTTTGTGCACTAGAGCATAAAAGTGGCATTTTGTGTAGCATACATCTAGCACAAAGGCGAACTTTGCGAGCATGTGAAGTGAAAAATACTTTTCCCATTTGACTGGTGTGATACTCTCTGACGAATATTGTATTTTTTCGAACGTTAGCGTTACATATTTGCGTCGGTCAATGTAACATAACTACTTTACAACATAACACGGCTTAGTGGATTACAGTCAATAACCTTTCAAAGTACGTTTGTGCTTAAAAGGTGTACACATAATTGTAGCTTTTGTAGGACAGTTGTTGTTTTACAGAATGAATGTTTACATAAAACTGTTAGGCATAGTCTAAAGATTGAGATGAATCATTACAATGTTGAACTAATTACTCGACGCGTTGGCAAACTCGGGTTAATTGACATCATTTCATAATTCTAAGTCCATGATTTCACTAGCTCCTTGTATTCTACTCGAAAAGAGGAACACGCTGATAGTTTTATATTTCCGGTATTATTAATGTAAAATTTTTAACGAATTTTTAAAAATGCACTCATCCAGTGCAAATCCAATTCTACTGCAGAATAGGCACATTGCTTTAGTCTTGTTTACATATACCAAATTAAAAACAAACATTGTCAAGATGGCGTCAATGTAACCCACCCATAACCCACCCGAAAATGACATTTAAACTTTTTAAACGTTTTCGTTGACACGGGACTAAAGCAAGGTGCCTATTCTGCAGTAGAATTGGATTTGCTATAATTGCATTTTTAAAACATCGTAAAAAATTGAAGATAAATAATACTTGGGAATATAAAACTACCAGCGTGTTCCTCTCTTCGAGTTGAATACAATGAGCTAATCGAACTAAGGGCTTAAAGTTATGGAATGTTGTCAATTATGATTTATGGATGATAAACTGGCAAAGACTGAAACTTTTTTCACTACACTATCCTATACTATCCTATTACAATTTTAAAAAGATGTGCAAGACCAGGGGCGGGTCACTCCGAGGGTGTATGTTAGCGCTAGCGATAGTAAGGGATGGCCACGTTAAGGCTCGTTCGGCATACCTAATCAGGGAATTTGTTAACAGAGAACCTTCTGTACGCAGTACTATTATTTATTATGTGGCGAGACTTCATAACAGGCTGCCATGCTTTGGGACTTCAATTGACAACTTAGCGCTAGCGATAGAAAGGGATGGCCACGTTAAGGCTCGTTCGGCATACCTAATCAGGGAATTTGTTAACAGAGAACCTTCTGTACGCAGTACTATTATTTATTATGTGGCGAGACTTCATAACAGGCTGCCATGCTTTGGGACTTCAATTGACAACTTAGCGCTAGCGATAGAAAGGGATGGCCACGTTAAGGCTCGTTCGGCATACCTAATCAGGGAATTTGTTAACAGAGAACCTTCTGTACGCAGTACTATTATTTATTATGTGGCGAGACTTCATAACAGGCTGCCATGCTTTGGGACTTCAATTGACAACTATCTCATGCACTGATGACCCCGAATATCAATGGTTAATTTTGAATAACAGCCTAGCGGATAACAAAAATAATGTTATGGTTCACTTTTTGTTAGTACCTTTCTGTATTGTTATAATGCTTATCAGCCGTTTACATTAGATTACGTAAGGTACAACCTAACTAAACAGCATTACGTTTTCAGCCGTATTGAAAACAGTGAATAGTTTTAAAGTTTAAGAGACAATGGACCGCTATGATATCATTCTGTTACGTGCCATTTTATGACCACTTGGTTATTGAGATAATTGCGAATAAGTCACTGAATTGTTATGGAAATTAAGTAATCAATAGAAATATTTATAAAATTAAATAATGTGTCTAACATTCCATAGGAGTGCCATAGAACAAATAATATAAGCAAAAGAACACGCAAGCAAAATGACGTACACAGATCGTTATTCACTTGACATTAGAGTTCGTGTATAGATCATTTTGAGCACTAGGACCGCTTAGCAACTTCTGCTGCTCACGTACAGAAGGTGCTGTATCTAACTAAACCTATGTTTGACTGCTAGAAAACTCAGATCAGGCCATCCTACTCTAACACATAGCATGTGCTCATTCGTCTATCTAGTTGCTTTTATGTGACACTGACAGGGACTAGGCCGGCCGCGCGACTATGTGGGAACGATAGTGTCACTTTCCACCTCGGAGGTGTGCGGGAGCCTGGTTTAGCCGGCCTACAAGGTTTACAAGGCCTGGTAGGGGCGGGTACAGTCGCCATCACATACATCGGTACACTATAGGTGTTCAAAAATATCGGCATATGCACCCTAAATGCCTTGAAAATAGAGGTGTGTTGTGTGTGAGCTGCTTGTTTGCTCCGATGTATATGATGGCGACTGTACCAAATGAGTCATCCGCATTTCTCAGTTTAGTTATTGTTATTGTAGCTGGCAGTAGGTTCTTGTATGTGGATTTAATTTGTTTTTGAAAGCAGACCTTTCTTTCAATCCGTTATTGTAAGTAAACTACATACGTATATGTAATATCACGTTCCTTTTGCGTCGGGCTATTATTGATCCTTAATTACACACAAGGCTACTTTCAACCCGATCTAAGGATATTCTTGTCAAGCTCTGCAACTGCATGGCGGGTTAGGTTATATTTTAGCAAACATTTACTCGTACGGATGAATATTTATACTGAGAATAGATACGCAGACTTACAAAACATAAGTAATGAACTCATTTCTGTAACGAATGAAATACGCGCACGCGCGGTTATTTCCGAAGTATCATCATATCATGCACGTATTTAGTTACTCACACCAATACCATACCTCCTAGCCAACCTCGTAGTGAATTCAAGTAGTTAAAACCGTGTCAAAATAGGTCAATTCGTTTTTTGAGTATATCTAGAACAGCCAGGCTTGCTTAATAATATATTTCGTTGCTATATAATTACTGGCCTTTTTAGGGTTCCGTAGCCAAATGGCAAAAAACGGAACCTTTATAGATTCGTCATGCCGTCCGTCTGTCTGTCTGTCTGTCTGTCCGTCCGTCCGTATGTCACAGCCACTTTTTTCCGAAACTATAAGAGCTATACTGTTGAAACTTGGTAAGTAGAGATGTATTCTGTGAACCGCATTAAGATTTTTACACAAAAATCGAAAAAAAAAACATTAAGTTTTAGGGGTCCCATACTCAGAACTGAAACTCAAAAAAATATTTTTCATCAAACCCATACGTGTGGGGTATCTATGGATAGGTCTTCAAAAATAATATGGAGGTTTCTAATATATTTTTTTTCTAAACTAAATAGTTTGCGCGAGAGACACTTCCAAAGTGGTAAAATGTGTGTCCCCCCCTGTAAATTCTAAAATAAGAGAATGATAAAACTGAAAAAAATATATTATGTACATTACCATGCAAACTACCAACGAAAATTGGTTTGAACGAGAACTATGAAGTAGTTTTTTTTTAATACGTCATATATCGTAAAAAACAATTTATGTAACGGAACCCTTCATGTGCGAGTCCGACTCGCACTTGGCCGCTTTTTTTGTAAATTAGATTAATGGTCTAGTTTTAGGTAGCAGTATTTGTGTTATACACATCTTTTATTTAACTCAGCATTACTTGACCTCAATCCCGCCTGTGTTGTGTCTCAATAACACTTTATAGGCCATTACTCGAAGTTAATTGGCTGATTACCAGATAGGCATGAACCCTGTTCGACATGGGGACTGATATCGAGCGAGCAGGGGGTCGGTACAACACGGTCCGGTCTCGTGGCCAAAATAAAATAAACCTCTCCGTTGCCATCATTTGTAAACATTGCATCATGGCGATTGTAATTAGTAGTGTTTATAATACTGGCGAACATGTTAGTCTAACATGCTGGTGTAGTTTACTCAGGCATTAGTGTACCAAGCATTCATACTACGAAAGGGCTGCAGGTGTTTAGTGTATGTGCTTTGTGATGGAGAAAATCGTTATATATATAAGAGTCATACAGATACAGAAAGGTATGTACTTTAAGTTAAATGCTTTAAACTCGCATAATATAAAATAGGCAAATATATGATTAGGTTAGGTTTAGTTCTTCGTGACTTAGGCAGTAGTTTATTGGTTGGGATTGTAATAAGCGGAACCTTTTGCTTTAACATTCAAATGGGACACTAATATGAGAAAAAAAATGTTTGTACAGTCCGTGAGCTATGAAAACAGTCATAGGATTCATCTGGAACAGCTTATTTTGGCATGTAAGAGAAAGTGAGAGAGAAGTACAGACTCACCGGACATACATTAAGAACTCGAAATTTGGCTTCGTTAGATATCCTGTCGCATACCAAAATGATTTTGTATTTTATTAATGAACTAGCGACCCGCCCCGGCTTCGTACGGGTTTATATGTATAAGACATGCATGTATTATATATCTATTAAAAAAACCGCATCAAAATCCGTTTCGTAGTTTTAAAGATCTAAGCATACATAGGGACAGACAGACAGACAGCGGGAAGCGACTTTGTTTTATACTATGTAGTGACTAGCTGCCTTCACGGAACGCAAGCGACGATATTTAGGTAATGCTTCAGTACCAAACACGATTTTAAATAAGTTTCTGTCAAAAATTTAATTTTTGGTACAAGCTTTTATTGCCGACTGTACTTTTCTGTATACCGTCATTGAGACGATTATAACGAGCCCAAACTCAACGTGGTTACGTCGGTTAATTACTGAATTCCCATGGCCACCTTTTGTCTCCATCATCAGATCAGCTCGATGGTACCATAATATTGAATTGTCATCCAAACTATACTACCTAATATCTAAAATTTCTGCTCAATCGATAGCGGTTATCTGTTCTTGAGTTGCGAGTTTCCACCCGAACAAACAGTTAGGTACATACAAGACTTACATACAGTCGCCATCACATACATCGGATCAAACAAGCACGTCACAAACATCGGAACACACCGCTATTTTCAAGGCATTAGGGTGCATGTGCCGATATTTTTGAACACTTATAGTGTACCTATGTATGTGATGGCGACTGTACATTGCAAGTTAATAGAAAGCTTGTAAATATCCCAAAACTCTGCTTATTTACTCTGCTTTAATAGATTTCTGATCTTAAATCTTAAAATCCTGAATTATAGTGTGACTGTGAGTTTCCTTTGTTCGAACACACTTATCGCTTTCTTGCTTTTTACACCGATAAATTCCGATAGTGCCACTTGATTATTGCGAGTGGGCGTCATTTTTGCAATTCATCGGTACCTACTTATTTGTTCCTGGCGGCCTTGCGTCGGCATTTACCACTGTCAGTGCAAATGAAAGGTCTCACATCCGTTTTTAGCTGCAAAACAAAATAAACGGGAAAATAAAATAACCCTTTTCGCAGATTTATCTTTCATTTATTCTCAGGCATTGGAATTTTGCATTACTATTACCAACGATCGGTGGATGTCACTTCAGTTTTTTAATGCGAATGCTTTGACGGCCCAAGTTTTAAAACAAGCATAATTTTTTTTTAAATTTTGACGCTATTAATGTTGCTGATATGAATTGATTATTTCCGCCACTGAGTTGCTATTAAAACAATAAAGTTGATGAAGCCAATTTTAATTAATCAATCAATTTTAGTCGCATAAATCAATGTTCTGGAAAGTTACCTAAGATGTAGCATTACTGCCATTGTTTAAGGCACGTGCCTCGGTTGTAAGCATACGGTTTGCATTTTTATGGTCCGTGTGATCACTTACAATGGTGGAATGTAAACATTTTACATTCAATGCAATCATTCTCATCCTCACACTGTAACGGCAGCTGATGAGGCTCGTCTTTCTACTGTTAGTGAAATCGTTATTTTGGTGATTATTATTTAAGAGACGTGTGATGATGATTTTTAGGAATCAATTTCAAAGTAGAAAGCACTAAGATATTTAAGTGCATTCAAAATAGCAGTTTCACGTGATAGAGTTATTCATTTAATAAATTTGGTTGCCATGCGTCTGGCCCGGCCCTAATTTTCCGAAGCACAAATTAGCTGTCATCATATTTAACGAGTTAAAACACGAGGTTAACCCCGATACACTTGACATAAGAGAAATTAATTTCGAAATTATCGATATTCACAAGTGCATGTAATATGCCCATGTTGTAATGAGGAACTTCGACTTTGACTTAATAATGCCGTTAATTGTTCTAGGTTGCTCACGCGATGACGCGCGCGCCTCGGGGCTTCACCGTGGCATCTCCGTCCGACGAGGCGGAGGCGCCGGACGCGCGCTACCTGTCCGCGCGGCGCGGCAGCAAGAGCCTGCCCGCCTCGCCGGCCCACTCGCCGCCCGGCAGCCCCAACAGCCGCCGCAAGAACAGAGGCAACCGGTGAGCACTCATGTCATACTATGGGTCTCCGTCCGACGAGGCGGAGGCGCCGGACGCGCGCTACCTGTCCGCGCGGCGCGGCAGCAAGAGCCTGCCCGCCTCGCCGGCCCACTCGCCGCCCGGCAGCCCCAACAGCCGCCGCAAGAACAGAGGCAACCGGTGAGCACTCATGTCATACTATGGGTCTCCGTCCGACGAGGCGGAGGCGCCGGACGCGCGCTACCTGTCCGCGCGGCGCGGCAGCAAGAGCCTGCCCGCCTCGCCGGCCCACTCGCCGCCCGGCAGCCCCAACAGCCGCCGCAAGAACAGAGGCAACCGGTGAGCACTCATGTCATACTATGGGTCTCCGTCCGACGAGGCGGAGGCGCCGGACGCGCGCTACCTGTCCGCGCGGCGCGGCAGCAAGAGCCTGCCCGCCTCGCCGGCCCACTCGCCGCCCGGCAGCCCCAACAGCCGCCGCAAGAACAGAGGCAACCGGTGAGCACTCATGTCATACTATGGGTCTCCGTCCGACGAGGCGGAGGCGCCGGACGCGCGCTACCTGTCCGCGCGGCGCGGCAGCAAGAGCCTGCCCGCCTCGCCGGCCCACTCGCCGCCCGGCAGCCCCAACAGCCGCCGCAAGAACAGAGGCAACCGGTGAGCACTCATGTCATACTATGGGTCTCCGTCCGACGAGGCGGAGGCGCCGGACGCGCGCTACCTGTCCGCGCGGCGCGGCAGCAAGAGCCTGCCCGCCTCGCCGGCCCACTCGCCGCCCGGCAGCCCCAACAGCCGCCGCAAGAACAGAGGCAACCGGTGAGCACTCATGTCATACTATGGGTCTCCGTCCGACGAGGCGGAGGCGCCGGACGCGCGCTACCTGTCCGCGCGGCGCGGCAGCAAGAGCCTGCCCGCCTCGCCGGCCCACTCGCCGCCCGGCAGCCCCAACAGCCGCCGCAAGAACAGAGGCAACCGGTGAGAACTCATGTCATACTATGGGTCTCCGTCCGACGAGGCGGAGGCGCCGGACGCGCGCTACCTGTCCGCGCGGCGCGGCAGCAAGAGCCTGCCCGCCTCGCCGGCCCACTCGCCGCCCGGCAGCCCCAACAGCCGCCGCAAGAACAGAGGCAACCGGTGAGCACTCATGTCATACTATGGGTCTCCGTCCGACGAGGCGGAGGCGCCGGACGCGCGCTACCTGTCCGCGCGGCGCGGCAGCAAGAGCCTGCCCGCCTCGCCGGCCCACTCGCCGCCCGGCAGCCCCAACAGCCGCCGCAAGAACAGAGGCAACCGGTGAGCACTCATGTCATACTATGGGTCTCCGTCCGACGAGGCGGAGGCGCCGGACGCGCGCTTTTTGGAGCCCCAATAGCCACCACAAGAACAGAGGCAACCGGTGAGTACTCACTTTAAAATACTGGTCCGAGAAGACATCTCGTGTAATTTTTTTACACAGCATGAAAGTCAATAAATGCTTAGTTAATTAAGAGCCGTTACACACGGCGCCGCAAGAACAGAGTAAAACGCGCGTCTGTATCGCTGAAATAAGTCCAGTGTGCCCAAAGTTTTAAGAATGGTCGGGATACTCGGGATATATAACAAGCAATGCACAAGTTGATTCAATTACAAGTCAATATTATTAGGGAAGCGGGGCGTCGCTTGTACGAAAGAAGACTAGATCCCTGCTCTGGGTCATTTCTGGTGCAAAGGTTAGCTAGCCATAGCTGTTCAGCGCGGCAATGCGGCCAGCGTGATGGAAACATTTGCACCTGGAGTGACGCGTGGGGTTATTTGATACTTAGCTCTAAGTTTAGCTTACTTAGTAATAATAAGTACCTAATCAATTTTAGTTTTAGGTACCCATTTTTTGTAGTATTTTCACTGTGTTTTTCTTGAATCGCCACTCGAGAACCTTTCCGCCCCAACGGCCATCGGTTCTACGTGCAATAAATTAAATTGTTGAATAAATGTATTATATTATTACACTAGCATATATGGTTTATAATACATGCATGTATGGTTTGTATTATACATATAAACCTTCCTCTTGAATCACTATCTATTAAAAAAAACCGCATCAAAATCCGTTGCGTAGTTTTAAAGATCTACGCATACATAGGGACAGACAGACAGACAGCGGGAAGCGACTTTGTTTTATACTATGTATTGATTACAAGTAGTAGGTAATTTATAAATGTTTTCCAGCTACTTCACATCTCCGTTCGAGCCGGCGGACGACGCCGCGCACCGCTCGTGGCTGACGGCGGCGCTGCTCGGCTTCAAGAAGGACCTCACCACCTCCACCTCTACGCTCGCTGAGGAGGACGCGGTGGAAACCAGATTACATGGTTAGTTGCCTGTCAATAGACATCACTATTTCAAAAATCTATTCATTCGTATGTTCTCGAAAGAGGCTTAAATATATAGTTGAATGGAGAAAAAATAACATCAGACTAAATTCACATAGTTATAAGTTAACGTTAACTAACGTTCAATATCCGTAGCTTGCAGCGTAACTTTGATTCTTTTCTGATTGCCTTAAAGCAGACCGAAGTTGAATATGATGCCATCATCCTAACTGAATGTTGGCTAGGCGATGGCGCGGTCATAAATCAGATACCAGGTTATTACTCATTTAACACTACAAAAGTTTTTAATAAAAGCGGTGGTGTTGTTATGTATATTAAGGAGGGCCTCAAGGTTGCTGCGGCTGAACCTCCGTTGGATGATGCCAACTGTCTATCTGTAGTTATATCGGATGAAATAACAGTATTTATCATTCTCCGTCGTTTACAAATGTTAATAGGTTTCTTGATTCTCTGGATAGTGCTTTAAACCAAGTAAAAACTAACCACCACATTATTGTAGCAGGAGACATTAATATAGATTTACTGAGTGAGTCAGCACAGTGCCTCTCAGAATAAGCCTTTTATCGTCTCATGGATTACTTCCTGCGATTTCAAAGCCAACACGAAAAAAAGCCTGTCTCGGATCACATTTTTATAAAATATAATAATACCTCAGTTGGTGCAGTATGTCCATGCTCTGTTACTGACCATGACATTGTCGTGGCGGGTCTCTCAGGTCGCCAGTCGGTAAAAACTAATCGTTACAGACATAAAATAGACTACCAAAAAGTGGCAGAAGAACTTAAAGCGTCTGACTGGTCACCAGTCACTAGCGCGACCGATGCTGCAGTTGCCGCTGAAAATTTTAGTCATCTCGTCACTCGTGTAATAAAGAACAACACTATTTCAGTAAAAATAAGTCGAGCTAAATTTAATCTTAAACCGTGGGTCACGCCTGGGCTAATGCGATCTATGAGGTATAGAGACAAACTACATGCGCAAGTAAGATCATCCCCTAACAATGAAATTCTCCGACTTATCTATACCAGATACAGAAATCTTTGCGACAATATACTTTTCTCTCTAAAAAACAATTACCAAAATCAGCAATTAAAGGAAGGAAAGAATAACAACAAAAAGCTCTGGAAAACCATCAAAGATATATGTCAAAATCCGGTTCGCAAAAATGATGCAGAGGAACTTCTGCACAGACTAGGTAAAACTGAACAGGAATCACTTAATGAATGTAATCAGTATTTCTCAACAGTTGGTAAAAAGTTACCAGATAGCATTCTTCAAAAAAATTCGGAGACCCAAGCTACACTTGCGGCTAAATACAAACCCCTAACAACTACTACTGATTCATTCTTTATGCGGCCCACCGACATACATGAAGTAGATGGGATACTGTCCCAACTTAAGCCACACAGTGCGCCTGGTCCTGACAATGTGAAACCTCTGCTGATAAAGGAAGTTAAGGATATAATACTGGAGCCGCTCACGTACATTTGTAATTTAAGTATGGAAACTGGCCGTTTTCCGGATTGTTGGAAAATTGCCTCTGTGTCCCCTATTTTCAAAAGCGGTGCCAAGGACTCTCCAAGCAATTTCAGACCAATCTCTCTTCTGTGTATATTTTCAAAAATACTAGAGAAAATTGTAAGCACTAGGTTGGTACATTTCATTGAAAAATACCAGCTTATTGCTGACAATCAATTTGGCTTTAGAGCTGACCAATCAGATTTCTGGTTGCTTGGACCGTGGCAATAAGTGTATTGGTATATTTTTAGACTTGGCCAAGGCTTTTGACACGGTCTCGGTGACAATACTACTAAAGAAGTTAGAATACATGGGCATTCGAGGCATTGCTTTAGGCTGGTTTGAGAGTTACCTAAACGACCGTAGCCAGATGGTAAAAATAGGTCAGCACGTAAGTGACCGGCTTCCAGTAGGCTTCGGAGTCCCCCAGGGGAGCGTACTCGGTCCGACTCTTTTTACATTGTATATGTATATAAATGATGTTCTAAACATTAACATCCCTAATGTCAAGCTGATCTGCTACGCAGACGATACTGTACTAATTGTAAGCGGGAAATCATGGGAGGAAACATATTGTCGGGCTGAGGGCGCGCTTGCTGGAGTAGCCTCGTGGCTGAAGAGTAATCTACTCACACTTAATATTGGTAAGACGAATTTCGTAGCCTTCTCAAAGACGATAGCCTCATCCCCGCCTGTAAACAGAACTATAAAATTCCACTCCTGTGTGTGCTACAGTTTTGCTTCATCTTTTAAGCCCGTGAGCAACTGCTCTTGTCAAGAAATTGAAAGACGCCACTACGTAAAATACTTAGGTATTCTTTTTGACCAACATCTCTCCTTCAAGCAACACCTGTCCGCGCTTGCCGCCAGAGTTAGGAAGGTGATCTACGTGATGAAGCGAATTCGTGACTGTGCTGACCTTGTTGTTCTCCGCCTAGTATATCATGCCCTATGCCAATCCATCCTTCAGTACGGAGTGGCCGTCTGGGGCAGTGCTGCCAGGTGCTTCATGCTCGAGGTGGAGCGTGCTCAGAGGGCGGTTATAAAGGTAATGCTGAAAAAACCGTTTCGGTACTCCACTGACACGCTCTACCGCGAAAGTAAGCTGCTGCGAGTGAGACAGCTTTACATCATGAAAGCAGTTTCCCGGACCCATACATGCCTACTGAAGTCGCCAATCTACACGGAAATTTTGAGCAAGCGTATATTCAAAGCACCTCTGCCGCCACTTAGTTCAGCGTTAGGCAGGAAAAGTCCTGCATTTTCTCATCCCCACATCTACAATAACATTTGCAATCATCTTAACATTAAAACGACACCCGTGATTAAAGCGAAATGTGTATTGAAGAACTGGTTACTGATGCTTTCATACTCTCTGACTGAAAACCTATTATAACAAAGGTAACCAAACCGATACTGTTGTAGCCTAGTGGAACTACTACACACACACACACACACACACACACGCACGCACGCACGCACGCACGCACGCACGCACGCACGCACGCACGCACGCACGCACGCACCCCCCCCCCCCCTAATTTTAAATTGTAATGTTAATGTTAATCTTATCTCAATATATACTTTTAATGAAACAGGAATTAGAGTTTTGTACTGCAAAATGGTAATATTTTAAGTAGTTCGTGTAACAATCCGGCCTGAGTCGGAGAGCATTAAAGAGGGTCGTGAATTATTAATATTAGGCCCGAGCCGTGAGAAACGTTACTTCGTCCTTATATTTATAAGTGGGCGCCTTAGGACGAATTAGTTTACAAACGGAGACACTCAATGACAGTAATTAAACAAGTTTAGGTCCTTTAATGTATTTTATTGATTTTAACGTTCCTTTATCTCTAAATTATACAATCACACCAATATATTATAAAATAACCCAGGCGTCCCTGGCAAACTTAACGTTATCTCTTAAATTAAAGAAAACAGTGAAAATTTACCTAGGTATGATCTTTGGACCTTGATAACCAAATTTATAGGAATTTTAAAGTATAGGATAAGTGTGTGTGTGTACGTAAACGAAAAGGTAAGTACGGTACCTTCACATGGCCTACAGAACCATGCCTTAAATGAAACGCCAGCCGGAAATCCGCACCGCTACCCGCATATCACGCCACTGCACGGCGTCCAGGAAGGTGTGACGTCGCCCGCCGAAACCGGCGACTCCTTCACAAGCTGGGCCCTTACGCCATATATCAGTTCCGGACGACACGGAGCTTCATGCCCGTCCCCGGGAGCCCTGGAATTCGAAATAAACAGGTTCACATTCCATTCACTAACAAAACGGGTTGACGCCCCCATTTTGCTTACAAGATTAAAGAAAACATGACACTTACCGTTTAGGGCCAAAGTTAGCACTTATTTCTAGTTATCCAGCCTTGGCGGCTCGAATGAGCACCTCTCTGTAACAAGAAAATGGAAGGTTTAGCTTTTTTAAGCCCTTGTTGGGACCTCTAAGGCCAGCATTTTGGAGGTTAAAACGCGGTATCCGGTGACTTACCTGATAGGTGTTATAAAACGCTAAGGCGCTTTTACGTCAGGCTTGCCTAGCGGACGGATTCAGTAGAACGACAGCCATCTGCTTCGAGATCAAAAAATTACGTCTACATGTGCCGACACTGATCTCCGGGAATCCACAACTTTTCTTTTCTTCTAGGCACCTCTCATTACGGTAGTCGTCAGCTAACCTTTTCTCAAAGAAAAGATGGCCAATCTCTCGGATGTTTGACGATTACATGTTTTTCTTTCTCAGAGCGACTCCTCTTTCGCAATGCCTTCCAACTGAATGTCTTGTCATCTTTTTTTTTTTTTATATCCGCGGTCACTCAACGACCCGGAATCTAGAAAATTGGCCAATTGTATGGTGTGTGACCACCTTAAGAAAAGGGGTGTACAGACCACCCTCCATACGTCCGAGAATAAAAAAAAACGATGTTACAGTACCCCTCCTGTTGGCGAAAATAATTTTATTTCTAAAACTACTCAAAATTTAGGAATAAAATTATTTGTCGGAGACCTCACCTTTACGCTCCTTTACCCTATTCCAAACCCAGATACTAGCTGCACAACTTTCATCCTCTCAACTAATGTTTAAAATCATACCTCTCTACACCAACGTTGGTCTTACAAACTAACATAGTAAACGCTATATTCCCTATGAACTACACAAGCGGCTAAGGATACCTGAAAGTAAAACAGTTCCTTGCATTTACTTGGAAATCTTAAAACGTAAAAAAAACCAGCTTCAGGAGGTGCGACACGCGACCATAAAAACCTGAGTAAGAAAAACTATACACAGAACAGGGTGTATTAACTTGAAAGAAAGTTTGCGGGCCGTGACACACAGACAACCGCTTTAACCTTACAAAGATAGCAAAAAAAAAAATATCGTCACTCCTAACACCACTAACTAGAAGCGAGGCCCACTCTGATTCAGAGCAGAGTGTCCCTTTCAGAGCGTTACAGATAAAACTTTAATATATGTTTTTATCTCACATCGCTTAGCAAAGTACCATAAGCGACCGAAATTAACCTACTTACTTATAAAACCATCTAACTTAATTTACCAGTAAGAACTAATCTTACCCGCTAACATTGTTAGACATATAAAATATACCTAACGAGCATTAACCTAATGATCCGGATCCTACAAACTATACCTATAACTATTTCAACCATCATTCTAGTCACTCTCACACCATGGAAAACCTGCCGTCAGGACTAATGTTCTACCATCTTAAAACGCCTGCAGTCCGAACATATGCAATGTATACTTTCTATTCTGAAAACCATTCCTTAATAAAAACCAACAGTCAGGACCAATCTTAAACCATCGAGAAATACCTACAAGTCCGGACGACAACATCATATGCTATATCGAAATAATAAACGAGAGCCACGGCCTCTTGACGCATGCACAAGATGGCCGCCGCGGTAACAGCTGATCGCTTTGACCTACATTATAGTTAATGAATGACTTACCTACCTATATTATACTAGTATATAGGTTGCCAGCTCGAGTTACTGGAAACCATAATTCTAGAGTTAAAACAAAACAAACCCGATAAACAGGGTTTTATGTGGTTCTTTGACTGATAAATAATCATGAACAACTGAAAAGTAACAAAACACATGGGCGCCGAGACACTCAAGTCGTCCATACAAGTTATTTACATTGCGGCAGTGCAGTATAAGGTGCACCACGAGCGCAATTAAACATTATTAAAAGTGGATTACGGAGGTGCAACAGGAGTACACCCCTAGCGTAATTACCTAAAGAGAGTATGTCATTTGAATTACGGCAGCGCAGTATAAGTATATGCACCACTAGCGTAATCAAATAACATATGAAGCATATTACGGGAGTGTAACAGACGTACACCCCTAGCGTAATTTCCCAAAGAGAGTATGTTATTTAAATTACGGCAGCACAGTATAAGTATATGCATCACTAGCGTAATCAAATATCATAAAAAGCAGATTACGGGAGTGTAACAGATGTACACCCCTAGCGTAATTACCTAAAGAGAGTATGTCATTTAAATTACGGCAGCGCAGTATAAGTATATGCACCACAAGTGTAATCAAATAACATATGAAGCATATTACGGGAGTGTAACAGACGTACACCCCTAGCGTAATTTCCCAAAGAGAGTATGTTATTTAAATTACGGCAGCACAGTATAAGTATATGCATCACTAGCGTAATTAAATAACATAAAAAGCAGATTACGGGAGTGTAACAGATGTACACCCCTAGCGTAATTAAATATAGAACAGAACATGGTTTAAAACTAACAAGAGACAGGGTGTGACACACGACCGACCATCATCCTAGTATATACCACAAAAGAACAAAAACGCAGGGCATCTTCACAAGATTAACCAAGACCCCTTTTACCTAATTAGCTCTGTAGGTATCACAGAGAAAGAAATACAGTATATCAGAATTACTGCCTGTTGCCTACATTACAAAAGTTAGCAACAGTATAAGAAAGCTTAACTAGTTAATAAAAAAAAAGTTTTAAGAGACATCATCATTAACTACTTAACGGCTCGAGTGCATTCCCACCAACCTCGACAAATCAGCATCGACAGCCACCGCTATCTCCTCCGCTGACGTGTGGCAAGAAACACTGCATTGTCCACCGCCGGAACCACCGTTGGAGGCTTCAAGCTACCCCGCCGGACCAAAGAGCGAGACTGCCTCAACAAATTTAAAGTGTCGCACGAAACGGTAGTATTGTATGTGATGTGAAGTGTGTCAAGTTCAAACTGGATCTCCTCTTTTAAGAGGTAATCAATTTTAATAGGACGGTCCATAGTCATTAACAAATGTTTATTTTTCAAGTAAGAAAATTCAGTGTAGGCTCCTGGCCTATAATATGTAAGTATTATGTACTCGAGATATAATACAATATTAAAGTCTTACATACAGCCCGTAAGTTGGCTTATATTCAAAATAAGTAGCTCAAGATATTTATAAAAGTCACTCACCAATTTTTATAATATTTCACCTGTCTAGAATAGACCTAGCAAGTCTAGAATGTTAAGATTAAAGAATTAGGTATTTAGTCATACCAAACTCCAGACTTGGGTCATTGTAGACAGTGAAAGAATAACAGTCTAGAAATTATTATAAAGTTTAAACTTCCTCTCCACACCAGAGTACCTACACACACACTTATTTTTACAAAGTTCAATTATTGCTCGTTTACTAACATTAAATGTCTCCCCACGCTCAACGTTGGGTACGCCACTGTAACAATCCGGCCTGAGTCGGAGAGCATTAAAGAGGGTCGTGAATTATTAATATTAGGCCCGAGCCGTGAGAAACGTTACTTCGTCCTTATATTTATAAGTGGGCGCCTTAGGACGAATTAGTTTACAAACGGAGACACTCAATGACAGTAATTAAACAAGTTTAGGTCCTTTAATGTATTTTATTGATTTTAACGTTCCTTTATCTCTAAATTATACAATCACACCAATATATTATAAAATAACCCAGGCGTCCCTGGCAAACTTAACGTTATCTCTTAAATTAAAGAAAACAGTGAAAATTTACCTAGGTATGATCTTTGGACCTTGATAACCAAATTTATAGGAATTTTAAAGTATAGGATAAGTGTGTGTGTGTACGTAAACGAAAAGGTAAGTACGGTACCTTCACATGGCCTACAGAACCATGCCTTAAATGAAACGCCAGCCGGAAATCCGCACCGCTACCCGCATATCACGCCACTGCACGGCGTCCAGGAAGGTGTGACGTCGCCCGCCGAAACCGGCGACTCCTTCACAAGCTGGGCCCTTACGCCATATATCAGTTCCGGACGACACGGAGCTTCATGCCCGTCCCCGGGAGCCCTGGAATTCGAAATAAACAGGTTCACATTCCATTCACTAACAAAACGGGTTGACGCCCCCATTTTGCTTACAAGATTAAAGAAAACATGACACTTACCGTTTAGGGCCAAAGTTAGCACTTATTTCTAGTTATCCAGCCTTGGCGGCTCGAATGAGCACCTCTCTGTAACAAGAAAATGGAAGGTTTAGCTTTTTTAAGCCCTTGTTGGGACCTCTAAGGCCAGCATTTTGGAGGTTAAAACGCGGTATCCGGTGACTTACCTGATAGGTGTTATAAAACGCTAAGGCGCTTTTACGTCAGGCTTGCCTAGCGGACGGATTCAGTAGAACGACAGCCATCTGCTTCGAGATCAAAAAATTACGTCTACATGTGCCGACACTGATCTCCGGGAATCCACAACTTTTCTTTTCTTCTAGGCACCTCTCATTACGGTAGTCGTCAGCTAACCTTTTCTCAAAGAAAAGATGGCCAATCTCTCGGATGTTTGACGATTACATGTTTTTCTTTCTCAGAGCGACTCCTCTTTCGCAATGCCTTCCAACTGAATGTCTTGTCATCTTTTTTTTTTTTTATATCCGCGGTCACTCAACGACCCGGAATCTAGAAAATTGGCCAATTGTATGGTGTGTGACCACCTTAAGAAAAGGGGGGTGTACAGACCACCCTCCATACGTCCGAGAATAAAAAAAAACGATGTTACAATCGCACTCGCAGGCGGCCAAGATACAGGCTCAGCCTAGTTTGGCGTCTGACGGATATAACGTTTATAATTTAAGTGTGTTTTTGTTATTTTTTTTTTTTTTTTTTTATAAGTAGTATGAGGCATATTCAACAGAACTCCTGGCATAAACTGACCTTTATGTAGAATGAACAGGGGTCGGACAAAAAGTGTGGATGACGTCAAACCACTCTTATAGGATGATTACAAACAGTATTTTTGATTTTGAACAATTATCACTTATCAATTATCAACCTCTTTATGAAACGATATCGCCACTTGGAATGAGTAAGTACGTTTTTGACTGACACATTGTCAATCAGATGAACAATAAATTGACTTCGTTATATTTACTAATGTATAAAAAAACGCTGTAAAATGTCATCTGTACTCGAATATTGTGGCAATTTTCCGTTTTTGGAGGTACGTGACAAACACTTGTATATATATCGTAAACGGTGTTCGTTAAAATCTGAATGTAAGTATGGAAAATTTGACAAGTTTCAATGGAATGACAGCTGCCGGCGCCATATTTAACTTTGATCGGTCTGTAATCGTAAGTAGGTGCAACCCGCCCTACTAGTAATACTACTTCGTTACTACATGTCACACGGAAGATTAAATACAAACATCATCCTGTGTGCAAGATTACGTAATTTTTACGTCATCCGCACTTTTTGTCCGACCCCTGAGAATGAATATTATTTGTTTTGACGCTAGAGGTGACTGAGAATCTGTAAGGCCGCGGTCTGAACGCCAGCGGGCAGCGGGGCGACGAACGGGCGGGCATACATTGAACTCGAGCAAATGTATGAACTGCCGCTCGTCGCCGCCCGCTGGCGTCCAGTTCGCGGCTTAACGGCCCGGCCATGATGACATTGCGCGAATTGACAACGTTTAATTTTTTCATGTAGGCCATTTTATGGTTAATTTCGCTAGAAAATGTTTTTTTAAGCGACATGTGTTTTTTTATTTCTCCATAAATATGTAATTTTTATTCAGAAATATCAAATTGAAAAGTAGCGAATTCCAGAAGGTGGTAACTAACATCCAGATGCCATCCATACCGAGATACCATATAGATTTAGCATCTAAATCGATATGGTAGCATTAGCGTCAATTAATTATTTTCACTAGTGGTATTAAATCTCAAAGAGACTTAACTATCTTTTCTTTTTCTAGGTTCCCTAGCAGAGTCTGTGGAGAGCCTCGGTCCCGCGCCGCGTAACAGAGAAACCCGAGCTCCACACGCGCCCGCTCCCGCCTCCGCCTCCGCTTCCGCCTCCGCCGCGCCCCGGCCCTCGCCCGCCTTCCGCCCCAAACCCTCCGAACTCAGGGAGATGAACTTCTGGTCGCCCACCTCCATGTAAGATGGCTCGAAGCTTGCTTCCATTTAAACTGGGCCGTATTCTTGAATAAGTACGGTCTCATTTTGAAGAAATGCTAGGAAAGCGAATAAGAACACTCCTTGGTTAGGTAACGCTACGCTGCTTTTCAAAAAAAATACCCGTCTCTTATCATTAAATCAACGTCTACCTTCAAAATATGACCTTTGACTCGCTGCATAACATGCGGTAGTGGTAACGAGAACATTATCTTTCTAGAAGTATGATGACAAACGGAATCGATAGCTCCTTATCCCCTCCTGTTTATGATTTACTAATATCGTCGTAGAAATTTTTCCATTTGAGTACTTTTCCTACTTTGAAATTTATCTGTTTATTAAACGGTTTCCGTTATTATAATTGGCTTATCTGTGACGATGTAATGCGTAGGTAGCGTGATTCGAATACGAATACGTTACGTTTGTGTTTTTAATTTCTAAGCCAACGGTTTTACAATTTTCTATGGTGACTGATGTGACGATCGCGCTATCGTTAGAATTTAAACATTATTTAAAACTGCACTAGTCCGTCTTATTTGATGTCAGGTTTCTGAAGAGTTCGTGAAAGTGTTCTTGTTGCTTGTTCGTATTGATTATAAATATTATAATGTATACGAGATCGATAGGTTTAATTTGACTGATATTGTATCGATTGTTCGAACAATTGTACCCCATTTGAGGACGGAAAACGAATTATTGTAAGTAATGAAAAGAATGTATTATTTTGTAAATGTTTTATAGTGCCAAGCAGATATAGAGAGATCACCTAGAACTAGATCAGCGTAGCGGGTAGGGTATGAATCTTCGGTTTTAGAATATTCCACTATTTTTAAGTCCATGTGTTGTGAATGAACTATGTTATGAAAACAGTAGAATAAATGTCAGCTCTATTTTAATATTATTTAAATCACTTTATTCATTATATGTGTATTCGTCATGAATTCATTTATACTATAATTCTGCGTGTAGCATAAACTGGAATAAGTCAATCATAGTTTTAGATTTTCCTCGCTATTATTACTTAGTTATAGCAATGTTGTAACTTTGTACAATGTAATGTTTTTGGATAAACGTAACTGTAGTTAGTTGAACCAATGTTAATTTGCTTCATTGTAAGTTAAGCTAAACATTATGTTGACTTTTTTCAGTATGATACTTTATTGTTGTTATTATATTATAACAGTATAATCATAATTAATAACAGTTAGGTATCTCAGAAGTACACCTCATCGAGTAATATTCATTCTCGGCCCTATGTGGTCTATATTTACGTATAGTAAAAGAATCTTATCCATAAGCCAATCCAGCTAGCATGAAAGCTTATATGTCCGGACATCTCTTACTAGCAAGTATGTAAATGCGAGCAGGAGGAATGCTCTATGTCTGACAACTCCGACATTAATACAATCACTAGCTCGGCAGGTCAACTTCAATCTTATGTATACATGTAAAGCCAACAAGAAATAACTTAAATTTCTCTTTTGATCTGTAGTACTACAACTATGGACCTAAACGCAGTATTTCGCGAATGAAACATCAATTTACTTGATTTTCCATACAACGATTAATACAAATAGCAGATTGTGACGTCATACTTTTATGTCAATGGGGAATGGATGAAAATTTTAGAAATGCCTGATTATTTTTTTGGTGATAGGAATAACCTTCCTTAGCACCAGAAAAAAGTTGCAGACTTGTCAGCTGCGTCAATTATTTTTGAAAAATATAAACAGTTTCCTCACTTACGTTTTGTGGTTAGGACGGCGAATGAGACACTTTCCTTGATCCGTCTCATATTACAAAAAAAAATTAAATATCTGACCCTGGCAATGACCACTATAGCTGCTGCAGCTGTCAATATCATTGCCAGTGTCAGTTTACCACGGATTTTTATGATGTTTTTTGCAATATGAGACAAATCAAGGAAAATGTCTCATTCGCCGTCCTAACCACAAAACGTAAGTGAGGAAACTGTTTATATTTTTCAAAAATAATTGAAGCACCTGACAAGTCTGCAATTTTTTTTTCTCAAAAAAAAAATCAGGCACTTCTAAAATTTTCATCCATTCCCTATTAGTATAAAGCGTTTTAGGCAGCCTTTGTCTTAAATTTTTGGGTATTTATGTTCTTTAATTGTACCGTTGTTGTTGTGGCTCTACAAACAAACAAACATCCCATACAAACATTTTGTTCCTTTCCAAAAACGAGTAATAGGTAGGTTCGAATGGCATAAAATCTTAGTCAATATTGATTCATCACTCATAGACACTACTTTATATACTCTATATTGCTTATATAAATGAGCTGATCATCCGTCGTGTTATCTCATTGTGACGCCAAAAGCGATTCAGTAACAGCGAGCATTTTACTCACGTGCTTACGTATGATATTATTCTAAGTTATTCAGATATTGTTATTAAATGACTAATAACGAAATAAATCTAGCCTTCAAATCAAAAGGAACTTGAGCAGAAATTTTAAAGTTAATCTTGTTTCTTGTTTTTTTTTTCATATTTAGGAATAACAAACTACGCACCTGAATTGTGTAATGTTGAAATAAATATTCTTCTCTACAAAAATGATTGGAATTATTTATTTATTACTCCCACGTCCATTTTCCACTATATTTTAGTTCCTATGTATCTCAACACACCCATATATAACGAATGCGCATGGAATATGCTCGAAATAATAAAGAAAAAACATGTTCACAAGTAAGTACAGTCGACTACAAAGATAAGTATTTTTTTAAATGTTACAATATAGTTTGTGACTGTACATAATTAAGGGCATTAAACACGAGTGTGGGTTTATGAAACTCGCCTTCGGCTCGTTTCATAATAACATCACACGAGTGTTTTAACCTGGCCTATACCACCATACAACACAAACTGGCATTGAAATTTGAATCAACTAACGTAAGAAGTAGAGTTGAATTTCGTTTGTTTCAAAAAAGGCCAAAACAAAACAAATGCAAATTTATTCCATATTTAAATAATGTTGGCCGTATATATACGGCCGCGGTATAGGACGAGTAATGCCGAATTATGTACAGTTACATACACTGCTTTATCTATCCACATATCATAAGCCTCCATGATGCATTCAGGAGCCGCATATTAAGACCGGCATCGCGGCGTTGTTTTCTGGCAGCTGACATAGTTTTTGTTTAAATTCAGAGACAAACTAGAGTCAGCTCTAACTATCATATTGTTCAATATCTTAGTTACGTGCGACATTTGTCGAATTTGTATGCAACTTGACAATTCATTTCGGACTAAACGTCTTCTCGACTGATATTAGAATAGAGGTCAAATCAAATTTCTTTGCTTTTCGTAGATGTTCGAAATTTAAATGTATTTCATTTAAATTTCGAACATCGATGTTATTATTTAGCAATAATAACATTTTCACAGATAAGAAATTTGTTCTAACAAAACAGTCTGTTTTTATGGTGGTCATAATGTGCGGTTCTTGAACGCATCATGGAGGCTTTATGATATTTGGATAGATAAAATCATGTATGTATATCTTATTACTATGGTAGTAAAGTCTATGTATACATATTTTTGTAACATCGAATGGATACATCTCTTTGTAGTTGACTGTACATACCTAAAACTAATACGCTGTTTTGAGGCGCAACCAAATTAATATTGTATTTTTTTCTATCATAGTTCTGGAGTATTTAATGATAATAATTCACCATAAAATTGTATTTTATGCAACTGTTGTATAAGAAGATTAAGAAGGGTCTTAAAACGCGAGTGGCGTGGGTTGCAATTAAAGACGCCACGAGCGTTTTTAGACCAGTTATACACCGTTGCATACAATACTTTTTCTACGACAAATTTTAAATAAATAGCAGGCTTCAGAATAGTTAGACTTTTCAAGCAGCAAGTTTTCTATTCGTACTTTTGCTACTCACGCCATTTCTTCAGGAGTGCAGTTATTAATTTCTTCAAACATTTTAAAAGGAACGTACACTTTCGTCCTCACAAACCAAACCGAATCCGGACCGAATTCGAACTGTTTATTTTCATAAATAATACCAAGAATTTATAAAACATGTAATTTAACACACAATAGATGATGATCTATTATTATTGTAGTAAATCATTTATAATATACAAATGTTAAATCGTAAATAAATACTTTTATTTCGAAATATTTGTTTATGAAGTTGGCACCACTTCAATATAGCGGCCAATTAAAAAAAAGTTAAACAGTGCTTTTATGACAAACTAGCTTTTGCCCGCGACTTCGTCCGCGTAGAACTCCTTTATATACAAACTTTCACCCTCCATTTCCCTTTTAGGGGTAGATTTCCGTTATATAAACTATCCTATGTCCTTCCCCGAGACTCAAACTATTTTTATCATCATCATATCAGCCGAAAGACGTCCACTGCTAGACATAGGCCTCCCCCAAAGAGTTCCAAAGTGACCAATCCTGCGCCACCCGCATCCAGCGGACTCCCGCGACCTTTACCAGGTCATCAGTCCACCTTTTGGGGGGCCTACCAACGCCGCGTCTACTAACTACCTCTATACAAAATTTTATCTAAATGGGTTGTATTGTAGCTCCATACAAATATCCACCCCCCATTTCACCCCTTTAAGAGATGATTTCCGGGATAAAAACTATCCTATGTTCTTTTCCGGAACTCAAACTATCTGTAAACCAAATTTAATCTAAATGGGTAACTCAAATCCAAATTTTCACCCCTTAGGGGAGGGTTTTCAGTATAAAACTATCCTATGTCCTTCCCCAGGACTTCCAACTACCGCTTTACAGTAAATGGGTTCCATCCAATTTTTCACCCCCATTTCACCCCCTTAGGGGATGATCTTCGGAATAAAAATTATCATATATCTTTTTCCAGGACTAAAACTATCTCTTAACCAGATTTCATCTAAATGAGTTCCATCCAAATCTTCACCCCTTATTTCATCCTCTCAGGCGATGATTTTCGTTACAAAAACTATGTGATTTCCTTTCCCGGAACTCCAACTATCTTTATACCGAATTTCACCTAAATGGGTTCTATCCTAATTTCCACCCCTCATTTCACCCCCTCAGGAGATGATTTTTCAGGATAAAAACTATGAATTTTCCTTCCCTGGGACTCCCAATATCTCTATACCAAATTTCACTTAAATGGAATTTTTTCGGGATTGAATATATCCGTTGTCATTTTCCGGGACTCAAGTTAACACTAAACCAAATTTCATCTAAATGGGTTCCATCCAAATTTTCACCCCTCATTTTTTCCTCAAAATGGCCTCAAAAACTAAATTTCATCAAAATGGGTCACAAACAAATTTTCACCCCTATTGGGGGTGTAATTTTCGGGATAAAACTATCCTATGTCCTTCCCCAAGACTCCAACTCGCTATACCGTAAATGGGTTCTATCCAAATTTTCACCCCTCATTTCACCCCCCAGGAGATGATTTTTCAGGATAAAAACTATGTATTGTCCTTCCCTGGGACTCCTTCTATCTCTATACCAAATAACTAAATGGGATTTATCCACATTTTCATCCCTATAGCATCCCCTTGGTTGGATGATTTTCGGGATTCAAACTATCCATTGTCATTCTCCGGGACTCAAACTATATCTTTACCAAATTTGATCTAAACGGAGTCCATCCCAAATTTCACCCCCCCCCCCCATTTCACCCCCTTAGGGGGAGATTTCCGGAATAAAAACTATGCGATGTCCTTTCCCAGAACTTAAACTGCCTCTTTACCAAATTTTATCAAAATGGGTTACTTATTTCACCCCTCCCATTTTACCCCCTAAAAGGAAGATTTCCGGGATCAAACCTATCCTTTGACCTTTCAGGGGACTCAAACTATCTCTATACCAAATTTCATCTAAATCGGTTCAGCCGTTTTCACGTGATGCGCGGTCACATAAACAGATAAACAGACAAACAGACAAAAATTCTAAAAACTGTTGGAACGTGTTCTGTTATCGATTCTAAGAATCCCTATGCAATTTTTTTTCAAATATCTTCCATTTACAGACTTTTGACCCTCTTCAGCTTTATTATATGTATAGATAGATAGATGTAGGCCAGTTTTTCGACGACTTATTATTGGTGTCATTGTATCTGAGCTACAGCCTATATAAATGACAGATAAAGGTACAAGAGTAGAAGAACAGTTTTACGTATTTAATTATTGTAATTTATGAGAATGTTTCAATATTTTTTTACCTAGTCCCAAACTAAGCAAAGCTTGTACTATGGGTACTAGACGACGATAAAGATACTTATATAGATAAATGAATACTTATAAATACTTAGAAAACATCCATGACTCAGACTCAGAAACAAATACTCGTGCTCATCCATCACACAAATAAATGCCCTTACAGGGATTCGAACCCGGGACCTTTAGCTTCGTAGGCAGGGCCACCAACTAGGCTAAACCGGTCGTCATCTCCACTTATAATAAATCTCTAAATTAAAAAAAGAATCAGCCAGTTTGAAACTAAGCTTTGCGCGGTTCGAATGTTCTCAGCATCCCATGAACGGAAAAATATGAAACATTTTATATAGGTACAATATTATTCTAGCTGCAACTTAGGATAGTTTTTATCCGACTGCGATAGTTAATTAATTTTCCGAAATATACGACTTCATTTAATTTTTCATTTATTTTTATTGAAATCAAACGCTGCTCCAACTGTCAGCTATAAGAACCGTCAAATTTTCGTCAAAATGGCGGAATTGCTTTGCCTTTCACTTATTAATAATTTAAATCCCGTCTACGATAGACCTTTACGAGACAAATGCTAAAATATAAACCATAAAAAAATATTCGATTCTGATATGAGAACTTATATGCGCAAATGTCGTTTTATGTCGTAATTTCAATAAATGAAATCAACAAATTTGAACAATATAATTAACACGAATTTGTTTTTTTTGAATGACAATGGCACGCGCTCGGCGCATTCAGCCAAAGTACCTGTGGCGCTACCACGAAAACCGATACTCAATGTTCATATATTTGCATCCCTGTCACTCGAGTATGGTTAGTGCGATAGAGATAGAGATTCCCGAATATTTTCGAATTCCGAAGTTCGTGGTTATAGCTCAGGAATCGAAAATATGGTAAATAATCATAATGTATTTTCTCGAAAAAGAATTTAAAATAAATATAGTCAAATGGAGAAAAAAACAAAGCAAGAGGTTATATAGGTAATGATTAAGTTATAAGAGTCCAAAGTTTTAAGAGGGGGTATGTTCTGTCCCTTTTCCGCAAAACGCACCTTCATATGAAACGATTGTTTTTTACTATGACGCTCGAGTATATTGACGTCACAGTCCCTCATCGTTTTCTCACTCTAACAAGCGACATTAAAACGGATGTAGCTTCATAATTTTTTGAGATATTTGAATGGGAGTTTCATTATCTTCTATCTATTTATACATAATAAATGCCTATGTCCTGACTGACTTATTCACTCAATCACTCACTCACTCACTCATCAACGCACAGCCGAAACTACTAATCTTAGAGAGTTGATTTTTGCACAGTATGTTGCTTTTATAACGTGGGCTAGGGATAAAAAGGGATTTTTGAAAATTCTACCCCTAAGGGGGTAAAATGGGGGTGCAAAGTTTGTATGAGAGAACCTTTTTTTTTTGAGCTATAGACTTAAACTTTGTAGAAAAATTAGTTATTAGAATACAAATGAAATACTTTCAGCGTTTTGGAAAATTCCACCCCTACGGGGGTAAAATAGGGGTGCAAGGTTTGTATGGGGGAAAACTTTTTTTTAAATAGAGACTTAAAACTTTGTAGAAAGATCAGTCATTAGAATACAAATAAAGAACTTTCAGGGTTTTAGAAAATTCTACCCCTAAAGGGGTAAAATAGAGTGCAAAGTTTGTATGGGAAAAACTACTTTTTTTTAAATAGAGACTTAAAACTTTGTAGAGAAATTATTCATTAGAATACAAATAAAGTACCTAGATTCAGTGTTTTAAAAAAATCTACCGCTAAGGGGGTAAAATAGGGGTGCAAATTTTGTATGGGGGAAACAATATTTTTTTTAAATAGAGACTTAAAACTTTGTAGAAAGATTAGTCATCAGAATACAAATTAAGTACTTTCAGCGTTTTAGAAAATTCTACCCCTAAAAATAGGGGGCTAAAATAGGGGTGCAAAGTTTGTATGTGTATTTTTTTTAGCTTGAGTCCTAAAACTTTGTAGAAAGATTATTTAAATACAAAGAAAGTACTTTCAGCGTTTTGGAAAATTTCACCCCTAAGGGGGTAAAATAGGGTGCAAAGTTTGTATGGGAAAAACATTTTTTTTTTTATAGAGACTTAAAATTTTGACGAAAAATTACTTATTAGAACATGAAAAATACTACATTCGGCGTTTTACAAAAATCATTCCCTAAGGGGGTTAAAAAAGGGTGCAAGGTTTGTATGGGGAACACTTTTTCTGAGCTAGACACTTAAAACTTTGTAGAAAGATTACTTATAAAAATACAAAAAAAAAGACTTTCAGCGTTTTGAAAAAATCTATCCCTAAGGGGGATAAAAAGGGGTGCAAAGTTTTTATCAGGGAAAGTTTATGTTTTTGAGTTAGAGACTTGAAACTTTGTAGAAAGATTACGTATTAAAATACAAAAAAAGAACACAAATCGTTTTAGAAAATTCCACCCCTAATAGGGTTAAAAAGGAGAGCAAGCTTTGCATGGGCAACACTTTTTTTTGAGTTAGACTTAAAACTTTGCAAAAAGATTACTTATTAGAATACTAAAAAAGAACTTTCAGCGTTTTAGAAAACTCCATCCCTAAGGGGATCCTTAAGATCCTTAAGAAGGGTAGCCAGTGTTGTGTGGGAAAAACTTTTTTTTTTACTAGACTTAAAACTATTCAAAATGTTTTTGTTACTTTCAGAGTTTTAGAAAATTCCACCCCTAAGGGGGTTAAGAAAGCTTTGTATGGGCAACACTTTTTTTGAGCTAGAGACTTAAAAGTTTACGAAAAAAGTTCTTTCAGCGATTAGAAAAATTCAACCTCTAAGGGGGTTTAAAAGGGGGTTCAAATTTTAAATGGCGAGCAATCAAATTTTAAAGTGTGAGTAAGAGATTTTTAACTTCGGTCTTATTCTGTACGTTAAAAGACTACAAAACTGATTTCAGAGTTTTTCCAAATTCATCCCCTAAGAGTGTTAAAATTGGTTCAAAGTTTGAGTATTTCAAGGCATTTTTAAAGTATGAGATTTTTAACTTTGGTTTTAGACTGTTTGTTCACAAACTAGAAAATGAACATCACCTTTTTTTTAATTATCCCCTAAAAGAGGGTTCAAATTTTGTATTGAGAGAAATCATTTTCTAAGACGATTAAAAGTTCTACGCGGACGAAGTCGCGGGCAACAGCTAGTATGTAATAATTTCAGAATTTTCGGTTGGTAAACTTCGGAGATAAGATTTTTTACTACATTTTCCTTACTTAATCAAAATTTAACCACTGTAGAAAAAAAATGAAACGGTTTTAGAAAGCGCAACTTAAGCCCTTTCGTATGATACCCTATTTGATCTATTAACTAGACTGAGTTTTTAACCCCCCCTCATATTCGTCATTTACTTAACCAAAAAAAAAAAAATGTATATCTATTTTTTTATTTGGCATACACGTGTCTTAAGGCGAGGCCGGTTCACGGTCTGACGAAAAGATTGATTTTTGAGCTTCCAGTGTGAAGAAATAATGAAGAATTATACTACAGAAAAATTACTGTAAACTGAAAAAGAAACAAAGAAGTTTTATAACCGCACATAATATTAAAAAAATGGCTTAGTAACTCTGTAAAAAATCTTGAATATCACCATAAAAATAAACTTAAATGTTCGAGATCTCGTAAATTTCAACGAAAATCTATGTTTTTTTTATAAAAAAGATAGCTTTTTTATTATTCTAGTTTAATAACCGGACAGATTTTAATAAATTATCCAGTATTCCAAAAATCTATTATTATGTACTAAAAAGTGACGTGAAACACTTCCGAACACGCACTTCCATCTCGCTCACGCTTATGCTCAGTGAGAGGGAGAGAAGACCATGGACCTGCCTCGCCTTAACCTTATTAACAGTTGTTATAAATTTCAAATTGATTGCTTCAGTAGTTTCTGAGATATTTAACGTTGTGACAGACGGACAGACGGATAAGGGTTCCTTTTTTACCTTTTTGGTACGGAACCCTAAAAACGTGGTACGTATAACCTTTTTCATGGTGGATTATTATCATACAATAATCCAGCACTATTAATACAATAAAAACAACATCCTTTTAAACAGCGTATTTAGTTTTATATTGTTTCTCTCAGACAATACAATACCGTTTTTACTTTTTCTTGGAAGTCACACATTTCTGATGTTTTCCTTTAAATATATATACATGTGTAGAGTAAAGGTTTTTATTCGTACCTACGCATGGCCCATCACAGTCGGCGGAAGAAGAATTCATGTCTGCTTTCGTATTGCGCGACGATATTATTAGTTATTTAACACATCAAATGCCATATTAACTTGACCAAGTTACAAGAGCGAAATTGAAAACCTCGATTGACTACTATAGTCGTTCTGCTATGCTTATAACTGTGGGCACGACAGTTCACGGCCGCTTGGCGATCATATTTCTAGTAATACAGAGGTCAAAGTGTTACCAAGTCTAGAGTGCAATTCCAGAATAACACACTTATTATAATTAGGCAGAAAATATTCTGAAAGTATGTAAGCTTAGGCTTGCCTACACTACAGCTCATGAAACAATTTTATTCCATTTTCGTAACAAAATAGGGCGCTTTTCCTGTCGCGTGACGGAGTATCGTGTATTTTTATGATTGCTGAAGCAATGGCCAGGTTTTTTTATCGTTTTACTGTGTAGTTGTATAAACTGTTTACTACATTAACAGCACTAGCCCGATCACTATGGTATTATCTCAATTTTGATAACTAGTTAATTGATATATTTTTTTACTAATAATTCGCGCGACAGAGCAATTCAAGTCCAAACTGAAGGGTGCAAACCTACGAGTATAAGCGGCGAGTTGAGTTTTTACACATTCAAGAATCGCTACGCGCTACGCTCGTAGCGTCCCGTGCTTTTCGTTATGTAGCGGAAAGTGACTACGGCGTAAGCGCCCGCTACGCGGATTCCTGGCAATAAAACTGTTAATTTAACAGTGCCAAAGAAAAGTTAGTGCCGTGAAGAGCAGCCCCATCTCCATGCATATAGTACCTACTTATCGTGTATGGCGTTTGGGGATTGCCAAACGTCAATATTTGTTACATCTTCAACAACCTGTAAAATTAATATGGATACATCCCCTTGCCCTGGGATTAAATTTTCGATTTACGAGTTTGAGGGGCTGTAACCTGAGTGAACGCGCTATACCGTCGACATTATTACAGGTATTTTGCATGTCTGTATGTTGAAAGGGCAGAATTTACACGCGACGGCGGCACGCAGGTCAACGTAAAACATTTTCTAATTTATTTGAATACAGTAACAACGGGTCCTTTGGGAGTCAACCAATGGCTTGTAAATCCATCTTTGTTCGGCCTTGATGGAGTAATAGGTAGTTAGATTGGCTGTTGACGATAAGACTTAATGTGCGTAGGCAATCGTTCATAATAAAAAGGTTATTAAGGTTTTTACTAGTTACTTCCTTTCCATAGTAGATTAATATGACTACGAGTACTTACCTATAATGTTGTGCCTATACGCGCTGTCGATCGGCTCTTGCGTGAGACCCGTCACATAAACGCTGAAGTCGACGACTCAGCCGCCGAATTCCGCGGGGTTGATTCCGCCGCCGAATTCCGCAGGATAAATTCCGCCCCTACACCACCACTAGTGACGCATGTATCAATCATTGGGTTGGTTTTACCAAATTGGTTACACACAACTCCTTTGCTATAAAGTATTATCTATGTTCGTAATTTTTAAGGAAGGTATAATCTAATCTGTCACTGAGGAAGTCAAATACTGAGTAAGAAATTAAATTGTAGGAAGTATATAGTACATTGTTGTAGAGGCTAGAAAGTAAGCAATAGATGGACGAGTTAGTTCGAGGGCCGAGGGCGTAGCGGAGGCTCTTGAAAGTACGAGTCCAGTTATTGCACTTTCGGCCAAGGCTTATTACAGTGCTTTTCACGGCTACTGCACGGAAATTGTAAATAATTATAAGTTTAAATCAAAATTAAGTACCTAACTAATTCGGTACTTACAAAACGGTATCGGTTCGGTATTTTAAATATGTGTAGGTACAAAGCGCGAGAATTGAAACTGCTATAATGGGGAATGGATGAAAATTTTAGAAATGCCTGATTTTTTTTTTGGTGATAGAAATAACCTTCCTTAGCACCAGAAAAAAGTTGCAGACTTGTCAGCTGCGTCAATTATTTTTGAAAAATATAAACAGTTTCCTCACTTACGTTTTGTGGTTAGGACGGCGAATGAGACACTTTCCTTGATCCGTCTCATATTACAAAAATTATTTTAAATATCTGACCCTGGCAATGACCAATATAGCTGCTGCAGCTGTCAATATTATTGCCAGTGTCAGTTTACCACGGATTTTTAGGATATTTTTTGTAATATGAGACGAATCAAGGAAAATGTCTCATTCGCCGTCCTAAACCCAAAACGTAAGTGAGGAAACTGTATATATTTTTCAAAAAAAATTGACGCACCTGCATGAAAAGTCTGCAATTTTTTTCTGGTCTTCAGGAAGGTTATTCCTAACACCAAAAAAAAATCAGGCAATTCTAAAATTTTCATCCATTCCCCATTCGGTACTATTTGACCAAAGTCAAATCAGCTTCTTTTTATGAAACGTTAGTATGGAATTTGTAGGGATTACTATGTTGTGACGTCACAATAAAACAACGACCTTACTGTTAGTTTTAAAATAGCCAACATGAATGATAACTTGATACCTACTTTCCGATTATTTTCGTAATGTTTATCGGTTGCTAATGAAAAAACAATTTATTTTCACTGTTGTCAAATACCCAATTAAAGATCAATAATACTAAAAAAAAAAACAGCTTGGCCGCCGGCTTGAATTCATAGATTCGTGCGCGCCGCCCAACTAACCCCAGCTTTGAAGCCTGAATTCTTACCATCTTTTGCCACATTGCCGAGCAGTGGCGTGAAAAGTTAAATTAACGTCCCAATGTTCCACACCATAATTCCTAATAGTAATGAGTGACACCTATTGTAATCAGCTCACCTCTAGGTAATTATTGGTATGTAGGTATTTGGATTACAAAGAAAGTGACAAATATTAAGCAAGTTAAAAAATAGAACCCTGTAGAACTCTGTGAACCTAATCCACTTGGCCAAAAATAGTTTACAAACGAGGTCGAAAGCAATCTGAGCCTCGCCCGTTTCTCGCTCTTGAAGTAATCGGCTCTATTTTATTAGCAACTCTCTTCACAGCTACGTGCTCCAAAATCGAGAGAATTTCTTAATATAGTGGTCTTGATTGAATAAGAATCAATTATTTATCATATTTAAGTAACAACACAGGTACCTACCTATGTAAATATCTTGCAATGCTCCTGGTTTAGCACCTATAACGTTATTTAACTCGGTAGCCATCTGACGCAATTAATTCTCCCCCTAATGCTGCCATGTTCTATGCAAAGATGGCGGTCTTTACTTGAATAGGTCTTGAATAGGTATATATCACTGACGTATGTGTTCTTTTGTGCGAGGAGCTCAATAGCTCACAGACATCAATGGAAAGACTCAGACGATTGAGAAACTGTCACCTCGGTTCATATCAATCAGCCGGTATTTACCACAATCCCGATCTATATTTGTTATGGCGTTTATTGGAAAAATATGTACCGTGTTAAACAGAAACTTGGTATTTATCCTCGAAATTAGAACCGTCCATCAAATTGCCGGATCAAAGGACTAAAATCACCTTTGTTCTGGTGGTATTTCACGTTTGATCTTACACTTGGCTAATAATAAACCCATCTCACCTTTACCTTAGAGCATTTAACTAGACACATTACCAGCTTATAATAACATATGTGGTTGTACAATATGTACCTACTATTGTACAACCAAAAGTTGTGGTTCAAAAGTTATTGAAAGTCGAGCTAGCGAAGGATTGTAATATATAAAAAAAGTTTTTTGCGAGCCTTTCAAGACATACTACAGAAAATACATTGTAAAAGTATTTATTCTTATTATATCTTTATAAATATTTCAACATCATTCACTTCCATATAATTAAGTGAGTTAAAAAGACAAAGCGGTAAGGGACGTGACTTTCAATTTGGAGGACGGTGGTTCGAAACCGGCACTGTCTTTTTCGAAATACTTGTGTACGTAATATAATTTGATATTTAATCGTGACTTTTCGGTGAAGGAAATCATCGTGAGGAAGCCGGTCTAATCCCAATAAGGTCTAGTTTTCTCTCTGGGTTGGAAAGCCATATGGTAATTTATAATAATAATTTTATGAACATCTCTAATTATGCCATCTCATTCTAATTTACAAAAAAATACTTTTGCGTATGATACTGACTGTGTCACGTTAGATGACGTGTTGTGATTACAAAAGCTCTTTGTACCATAAAATTTCCTGCAAAAAAATTGATGTCGCGAGAAGAATCTGTGTAATATTTTATCACAAACACGAGGCACCCTTGTAGCGGGGCTTACAGAGTTTTTGTTATTTTCTGAGGTCAAGAGTAGATGTTGTTGCGTGTCACGTACCGAGCTGCACAGATGAGCCCATCCTTATCTCACGCTTGCTCCAAAAGGGACTATAAACATCCGAGATTTCTGCACGTATGACATTCTACACGAGAAAAGTGTTATTGTCTGCATTTATCAACTCAACGCCTCTCATAACAAGACGTGAAAAGAAACAATGTACCTTCCTACTTTTAGCTTGTGAAAAAAATTGTAAAGCTCGCGAAGCAATATCCGAATTTAAGCATAAAGCAACTGCTTGCTGTGGGGTATTCCCGCCTGTTACCACCAAATTGTTACCAGTGGTATCGGCTGGGTTCTTCCCCATCTTTTACCATTAAAGTACTCGGTGGTAAGTAACTACTGGGAATATGTTTACAGTTAGTAGAAAAATACACGATCTGTTACGCGGTCCAGACAATGATGTCAATAATACTGCCATTCCTCCATTAATTAAGCACCGTTGATTCCTTCATTCCAATCAGTACGCTGTCAATACTAATGTCACTCCTAGGCTAAAGGGCAAAATCTATAAGACCATTGTGAGACCTGCATCATGATCCTGATGCTGTGATCATGTATGGATCAGAATGTTGGGCCTTAAAGTTGACGGATGAAAAGAGATTGCATGTTACGGAGATGAGAATGTTAAGATGGATGTGTGGTGTGACGAGGATGGAGCGAATAAGAAATATGTATGTAAGGGGAAGCCTGAAAGTAGCACCTATCGCGGATAAATTGAGAGTAATGCGGATAGATGAAAGTCATGTGACCAAAATAGTATTAGGTATGAATGTGGATGGATGTAAAAGACGAGGTAGGCCAAGGAAAAGGTGGATGGACTGTGTGAGAGACGATATGAAGAGAAAAGAAGTGAGTGATGAGATGACGGCTGACAGAGAAGTATGGAAGAAAAAGACATGCTGCGCCGACCCCAAGTAAATGGGATAAGGGCAAGGAAATGATGACTTGAAAATAAAGTGTATGGACCGCTTTAAATGAATGATTAGGTAGGTATATTATTCAGAACGCGTAGTTGCAGTGTCCAAGAGCTATTTGAGCTCCCGAAGTGTTGTGGAACCGCCCTTTTAGCAGCCCGACTAAACATTGTACAGTCGCCATCACATACATCGGTACACTATAGGTGTTCAAAATTATCGGCACATGCACCCTAATGCCTTGAAAATAGAGGTGTGTTCGGATGTTTGTGACGTGCTTGTTTGCTCTGATGTATGTGATGGCGACTTTACAGTCAGCATCACATAGTTAGTAGCAGCCAAAGTAGCCAAATACTTCGGTACACGTCTTAAATACTGTTAAAATAAGGATGTGTTACGATATATTTGGCTACTTTGGCTGCTACTAACTATATGACGCTGACTGTACCTACCTAGTTACACAGAAATAATGATTATAGGTAGAGCTGGATATTCACAAAAACGCAATTAAAAGCACCAAGGTAGTATCTTACTCAGCAAATCTAATTTCGCCACCCCTCGTTCCTTTTCCGTAATTTTCTTGGGCGGTACCTAATGATCACTTCTCGATGGCATTCCATTATCATCCTAAAATAAAAAAATGGACGAGAAAAAATCATACAAGAAGTGCAATTGGAACCTGCATAGTGGTATTATGAATGAGGTAGACATTCTGCATTATAATTTAAACTCAGTATTCAAAACTACAAATCTATTAGCTATTTACCCCCTCAATTACTCATTCAGAACATCCAACTCGCTTCACAAGTTGTCTGTGAAACGAAGAAAAAGCCTGGCAACGGATTAAAAACGACATCCAGCTAGAATCATTAAGTAAAGCGAAAAACACTTGATATTTTAATTCGGCCCTCAAGTAATTTTTTCGGACGACGAAAATTAGGCAGCTCTTAAGTGCCACGGACGCAAATGCAAATCCGATTTGAGTAATGAAATGGGACTAATTAAAAAGTCGAAAAAATGTGAGGAAACAGGCCTAGTAGAAATTATTATACAGACACGTTTGGTTGATTTATACAACGTGTTACAAAACACCCCGTAAAAAATGTTCTAATCCTTTTTTTTTATTGATACTGTGTCCAAGTCATACTGCGATACTACGGTTATGAAATTTTGTAAATGGACTCTTTATAAGGGACCATTTAACCCCCTTTCCGCTTTTTGGGTATTTTTGTAACAACCTATATTATATCACCTAGAATACCTAGATACTGCAAATATATGTCTAAAGTGATATTTTGATTTATCAGTTTATAACATAAGAAATACCTGAATATTTTTGTAATAGATATTAATACAGTCTCTCAATGGAGCATAACATACGAGTCGGTACATCTTTTATCCAAGTACGTTATGAAATTGCTACAATACATACACCCAACAAAAAATCATTAGACGGAAGGCTTTCTAGCGAATGGGTTTAAAAATATTTCAGTTGTAGTCTCGGGATCAGAAATAGCGTCAAGTGACAGTAAAACTGATGTGTTCTGCTCTGCAGTTGAGAAGGGTACATTTATTAAATGTCTAGGTTAAAATTTGAACTGTTCTATCTAACACGAGATGGGGCTTAATATTACAGAGTGCTTGGCATGTTATTTATGTACGAATTATGAAGTAACGTACCTAATGCCAACAAACCGCATTGTGGTTTGGCAGATTAATTGTACTTATGTAAATTTAGCTATAGGTAAGCCTTTAAGATAATAAACATAAAAAAAAACATTAATATTAATTTGGTTTGGAGTAAGTATATTTTTAGAGATACAAAAGGTGAGCTGGTTTTTACTTAATACACATTTTTTGAGCTTACCGTGGGCCTAGGTTGATTTGTGTAAGATTGTCCCGTAATATTTATTTATTTATTTATTTATTTTATTTTTGATACAACGAATACACATTTTTAGTGTTCCGTACCAAACTTGGTCCAACGGAACACTTATTTATGCGATCACTCGGAGGCTGTTCGTCGGTCACAGCCAGATTTCTCGAAGACCCTATGACATAGGAAGCTGAAATTTGGTATAGACATAGGAATTTATGGCCTAATCACATAAATAAAGTCAAAAAGGAGCGCTTCCGTGCTTTGGAAGGCACGCTAAGCAGTTGATTGTTGAGTTGCCCACTCACTTGACAAAGGGGGGAATTTCACTTGTGTCCGCAGAAGCTACCTACCACAACCCTGCACGTGTCCCCTGGGTGGTACTAAAAAGTGACAAACTCAAAGACCAAATAATGTATGACATACGATTAAATAGATAATACTGCGACGGTGGCAAATAATCGTACAGCCTGCTTGATGGTAAGCATCAAAAGCACGTTACAGACCCTTTCTTGATAAGAGGATCTTTCTTGTGTGCAGTATACAATCTAACCACAAAAAAACCAGTCGAGTACGAGTCTGACTGCCTTCTGCATTTTGGTACTTACAACTTACAACCTAGAAAGAAAGAAAGAAAGAAAGATACATTTATTCACTAACACACAGGACACATATATTAAGCAAAAATAAATAAAAATAACAGTAAAAAACATGTAACAAGTGTGTCTCTGCGGCCGTGAACCGGACACTGGCTCAGCATTATGCTGAGTTGTTTATACCTAGTATGTTTGTTTACGACGTTTTCAAGACTCTGGTCTGGAGAAGGTTATAGGCATCAACATCAACGGCGAGTCTTGGCTGAGAGCATGGTCCTCCATGGTCTCAGCCACTTGAATACTTCACTTCACTTGAGTCTTGAGTACTATGCTCGATGACCTCAGTAAAGCCTCCGTGCGAGTTGGTCTAAGGATGAACATGGATAAGACGAAGATCATGTCAAACGTCCATGTAGTACCAACTCCAATTTCAATCGGACACTTTACGCTCGAAGTTGTAGACGATTATGTATAACTAGGACAGACTGTCCAGTTAGGTAGGTCCAACTTTGAGACAGAGGTCAATCGTCGAATCCGACTCGGCTTGGCAGCATTCGGGAAGCTACGGCACATCTTTTCGTCCAATATTCCGCAGTGTCTCAAGACGAGAGTCTTTGACCAGTGTGTGATGCCAGTGATGACATATGGCACGGAAACGTGGTCGCTTACTATGGGCCTCATAAGAAGGCTCAAAGTCACTCAAAGGGCAATGGAGAGGGCTATGTTGGGAGTTTCTCTGCGCGATCGCATCAGAAATGAGGCTATCCGCAGCAGAACCAAGGTAACCGATATAGCCCTCCGAATTGCTAAACTTAAGTGGCAGTGGGCGGGGCACATTGCACGTAGAACGATGGCCGTTGGGGCGGAAAGGTTCTCGAGTGGCGACCACGTACCGTAAGGCGCGGCGTGGGTAGGCCCCCCGCAAGGTGGACTGATGACCTGGTAAAGGTCGCGGGAGTCCGCTGGATGCGGGTGGCGCAGGGAACCGATTTTTGACTTTCGAGCGCTCGACTTTTTCACTCGAAAACAGTCAAAAATTATGAAATGCTATTTTGAAATAGCGATAGAAAATTTTAAAACGAGTGGCATTGACCACTCGTATTTAATTATATCGGTAGAAAGTAAGTGCCTGCGATTTTATCACTACAATTGTATTTACTTTTATTTAATTTTCGAGCGCTCGAAAGTCAAAAATCGGCCCCCAGGACCGGCTATTGTGGCAGCATTTGGGGGAGGCCTTTGTCCATCAGTGGACGTCTTTCGGCTGATTTGATGATGATGATGATGATGTTTGTTTATCAGCGATAGCTTTTTATCAGTACCGATTTCGATTATTTATTTTTGATTTGAAAGAAGGGACTTTAACGATAATCTGATAGGAATTTGAAGATATAAAATTTCATACAAAAGTAAGTAAATTACAAATTTAATTAAGAAATTATTTTTGTTAAATATTTTTTTTTTACATATAATTAAGAGTAACATAAATAATACAGGAAAAATAAAACGATATCTCTATCTAGCTTAGTATTTCAGAAATTTCGCTGGGTAAACTAAACTTATCTCCGAATAAGGGGGGGAATGGTATTTTTTTCTACATTGCCCTTAATAATTAAAAATTTAACGACTGTAGAAAAAAAATAAAAGTGGTTTTAGAAACCCCGACTAAGAAGTATTTTAGTTTGTATTTAATTTAATTAAGTTACCTTGTATTGTACTTAAACTAACATAGTTTTATATAATGTGTATGTTTTTTATGTTACTAACAACTATGGAGTCTTTTGTATTCCGAAATAAAGATTTAATTATTATTATATTATTAGAAAGAGCAACTCAAGCCCTTCCATATGATACCCCACTTGATCTATTTACTAGACTTTGATTTTTTAACCTCCCTCAAATTCGTCATTTAAACAGAAAATGAAAATGTATATATTTTTTTTTATTTTCACCTTTTAACAGTTGTTCCAAATTTCAAATTGATAGCTTAAATAGTTCCTGAGATATTTAACGTTGTGACGGACGGACGGACGGACAGACGGATAGACGGATAGACGGACAGACGGACAGACGGACAGAGTCGCACCATAAGGGTTCCTTTTTACCTTTTTGGTACGGAACCCTAAAAATGTGCCTTCTAACTATAGATTGCTAAAGTGAAATCACATTAGATCCTTTTAGTTATCTTAGATTCGCGTTGGTCTTGCTTCGTTTTCTCACAATATACGTACGAGTACCTAGGATATATTTAAATGTTTTGGAAAGTTAGTTTTTCTTTTGAATCCAAGACACATTTAGGAACATATTTGTAATTTTGAAAGTTGACTTATTACTCACAATTCATGCTCATTGAAGCAGTTAGTAGATAAGTTCAGCCCGTGATCATTTAGATCGGTCTTATATTTCTCTTATTCTTGCTCTTACTTGCTTAGGTATTGACTGTGTATGATTGTACCTGTAAGCGTTCTGTACTCTTCCAGAAGTATACCTGCAATTATGTTTAATACAAACTGTATTAATCCCAGTATGTATACCTAGGTACGTAGCACCCAAAATGTACGATGTCGGAATTGGAATACAATTTTATATACAATTTCAATCGTAATGCTTAATTTACCTTGATTAACGATTTTGATTGATATTGTCTATACCAACTCCGTAACACAAACATGCTGCACCGAAACAGCAAAAAATATTATGATGTCTGATTAATACTCAGCGTAGATGTATCCGCGCTCCGTGCTCCGGTACTTACTAAATTGTATCCCCGCTTGTTCCAACTAGGGGATGATCCGTGATATATATCCCGCCCTCACATATTCGCAGCATACCGTTCGAACACACACGACCTACGTAGCGAGTACGTGACTAGACTCGGAAGAAATTCGATTGCCCGCGTGGTTGGTCTAGGCGATCATCTCGAATCAATTTGAGATTAAATCTAAATTTCATATGAATCGCACACGGTGTTCCCGTCAAATTTATTAGTGAGGGTAGCGGTTGTGATGTAAATTTTGCGTGATATGTACTTTAGAGCTTGAAGAGAATATATTTTTTATAAAATTAAGTTTGTAGTGCTGCCATATGGACAATTAAACATGGTTTTCCATATAAAACCACCCGTAACGAAAAAAAAGTATGAAATAGGTAAAAAAAATATAAAAACCAACCTAAAAATTCAAACGCATATCTCCTTAATTTCATTTGCGAGGAAAGCTGTATATTATAGGTACCTAATACTGGAACTATAGGTACTTACGGTGTTTTGCAAAACGCAGCGGCCACAAAATTCAGGTTCCTCCAGTAATATACCTGATACTAATGAATAATGTACACAACACTTCAAAAGCCGAGGACCTAATCCTCAACAGTTGGTCCAATTGTACATTTAAATACACAAAATCCAACGACAAGCGGTGATGTTTGAAATGGTAACCCTGATGTCACTTACGTTATCATTATTGAAATGCAAACACGCGCATACCTAAACAGGTCCGTTCCAGGACGCAACCGGTCAATATGCCCGGATTATCCGGCTTTATGTTACTGATGAATAATTGTGTCCACCACCCGACCCGGATTATAGAGCTTTGTGCTGATTTAATTGACAATCCTAGTATAAGTATGTTACCTATTAATAGGACAAACAGGACACTGATAAGCCGATCAAAATGAAATCTAGATTAAACCTCCTTTATTACGTACCTAACTGTTTCAAAAGTTATTTTTGAATATTACAGATCCCTCCCTGCCATTTATTTAACAGGTATTATAGGCGCTTATCTCTTCCCAAACATGACTAAAAATGTCAATCATTCCTTCCAATACATGGCGGCAAAAAACGTATTATAAAATCAGCTTTCACGGCTACACAAATGACGAGCAATATAATGCATTGAAAAGAGGCGTTTGTCGCATGCTTCGTGGAAAATACCAACACAGACAAACAATACATACTACTTACACATTTTTTGAAAACAATATTAGGTTAAGACCTAATATTTGTTTTTCTCCGTTCCCTTCCGTCGCATTTGAAATACTAAGTTAATCTGAATCGAAATGTTGATTCTGTACCTAACTATATCTTTGGTGTCAACAAATGACTGGAATTTTTCCATAACAGATAGGTCTAATTAATCAGAGTGAGATGTTGATAAATGAAAACGTAAACCCTTAGCATGCGAGTCAAGTAGTCCATTTAACCCGCGGTCACTCAAAATGGTTGCGGTCGCCAAATCGTCGCGTAATTAGGTACCCCACGAACCCAGAAAGGGTCTGCGAACCACGGTACTCTGAACTATGTCATTACTTTCAATGTGTTAACCGAAATTATTCGTTTTATGTAATTAAATATAATTTAATTGGATTGCCGCTCTTGACAATTAAGAAATCAATCTGTCTATGTCTGTGTGTGTGTCTGTGTGTATCTGAGCTATAACCACGAACTTCGAAACTCGAAGTTCGGATATTTCCATCTCTATCGCACTCACAATACTCGAGTGACAGGGATGTATACGAACTTCGAGTTTCGATTTTCGTGGTAGCGCCGCTGTTGCCTTCTTTCTGACCTCTATAGCAATGTACTATCGAACCAACTGAATCGTGACCCACCATGGAACCTTGTCACAATTAACTGACGAATTAACGTCATATGATCGTGCGTATGTTCGTTAACTGTAACAAGGTTCTATAGTACTACGAGTATACTATAACATAACATATCAATCTAACCAAAATTACACCACGCATGCTTGCGATAGTTGTGATTGTGTAAGTATGCCGCTCCAGTATTGGCTTACAAAGTCATGAAACTCATGTAAGACGTTGTCTCCCTTTTCGACAGTGCTTGTGTATAGTCTGTTCGGATTTAAATACCATTGATGATGTGTATCTGTGTCTGTCAGATTCAGATACGATTGAGCTCCTAAATTGATGAACCGATAGGAGAGCGGTCTTTTTAACCCATTCATGACCCATGCCTCTACGTTCGATTTCCGCTACAGAGAGCGGAAAAACAGTGCTACGCGCTACGGCGTAGCACACGTAGCGTTGCGTGGCCTCGAATGGGTTCGAAAGCCGTGTTTGTCGAGATGGTTCTTAGCTATGTTAAGGCCTCCACACACCGGTCGCGGGCCCGCGCCCGACCCGCGCCCGACCCGCGCCCGCGTCTGGTGTGTGGAGGCCTCTGTGTCGGGGATGTTTAATATTTTTAACACTTTTACTGCCAGGAACGCTTGCTGCTACTTAGCAGAAAAACCACGGGTTCGGCTACGAGCGTAGCGCTTAGCAATTCTTAGCAGTGAATGTATTAGTCTAAGGCCTGAGTGGACGCTCGGCGCGGAGCGTTCGGCGGGGCGTGCAGCGGGGCGGGCGAGCGTGCATTCGCTTTGTGCAGCGTCTACTCAGGACACCAGTATGAGTTTCATTTGTTTAACATGCACGCCGCACGCCCCGCTCCCCCGCACGCCCGACTCGAGCGTCCACTCAGGCCTTACACTTAGTACTTATGTATGTATTGCTTGTACCAGTGTCACGTTCTGAATTGCCATATTCTCGGCGGGCACAGCAAAAAGACTTCAGTGAAATTAATTTAGGTAAGGACGAGTTGACATTTTATATTATTCTAAACTAAATGAATGACAAGGAGGCAGGTCAATTGAAATACAGTTCATATTTTGCCTCGCTCCATGAATTTGATTTAAGGTTTCCAAACTCTGATGTGGCGGTCGTCGCACCGCGCTGTACCTACATGTATTTCGCATTTTGGACATAGTCGTACGTTGTCAAATACACCGGGTCAGCATTATTTAGGCGGTGATGTCGGGTCCATTGTCATATCGAATGTCGATGTATTTATATAATAGCCCAAAGTAGTTTTATATACATGCCTCGAGTGTTAAGTAACTATGTTTCTTATAATTGCCACAACTTTTTCTCACTTAAATAGTTTTTTTTTTTAATGAAATTAAGATTGACTCAAAGAGCTCAGCGGACAGACTTACCGGGATTCGAACCCGGGAGCGCCAGTTTCGTAGGCAAGGTCAATACCAACTAGGCTAAAGCGGTATTAGTAAAATTGATGTAACTTTCCATTACTAGTCATATACATACAAAAAAACATACTGGGCATTATTACTACGCGTATAGATTAATTATCGAGAACATGGAATTGCATTTGTTGTGGTTGTACCGTTTGCAACAAAAGGAGAATAATTTTCTCTTAATTTTTCTTCACAATTTGACACTGACATTATTTTGGTATTTACTTCTTCAATATATAACAAACCTCTTTTTATGCTGATAGTACGAGAAAATAAAAAAATCAAATATAAAATGCCTGTAAACATACAATACTACTACATATGCAATTCCATGATCTCGTTAATTTATCTATACGTAGCCAAGTACAGAAGCATAAAATTTAACATAAAATTCTCATGTCCAAGTTTATAGCGTGCTCATTAAGGCCTAGTCGTTGGCGGAACTTATCTCTGAGCATTAGATGAATAATTAAACACAGTTTGTCCGGCCTTAATGGCGGCCGTCTGCCGTACACTGACTTTGTCTGGCTAGCGAACGGATACAAACAACTTCTCCAATACTATGTACCTACAGCCCGTGAGCATTTAGAATAGGATTCGGGCTTAGAGTATATATATCTACAGAAAGGCTGTGTTGCCACCATAACGGATGGAAAGGCTTATATCATAGAGGTTGAATAGAATAGAGGGACTCACGCATACATAGGTAGACACATGAGTGACAAGGATGTATGCATAGACAATATCGCAAGTGGGAACGAGATACAATGTCATATTTTCTGTCCCTTATGGCGTAAACGGAATTTTTGTTTGTCACCAGCTTGTTTGTCACCACACTTGTCAAAATATTGTACTGAAACTGATACCACCATGACTAATAAGTTATAAATGACATAAAACGTCAAGAATGTATTAGTCTTCTGATACTTCTTAATTTAGTAAGGTTGTTTACCATCGTCCCCTTTTCGGGTATACGCTAGGACGGCATCTATTATTGTCCTCTATCTACGGCTCATATGCAGTTAAATTAAGAACTAGTCTCAAAATGGCTGATGGCTTACCATAAACAACCTACCTACTTAATTTGGGCGTGTAATCGTCACAAACTCCAACTCAGTTGGGGCAAAAAAAAAATGGGACTATGACTATCAACGAATTATACTACCATCTCGCTCGGTCGTGGTGTTATTATTACCATAGCTCCTCTGTAGAAATCTATACTCTTAGGATTCGGGTGTCTACTTCTCAAGCTCACCTCAACGCTCACCCACAAATATATCTTGACGCCGCGATTCGTAGTAACTAAGCGTTAGATAGAGGTCTAGTTTCGTTAGACGTGTCGGGTGGAGTGAGGCGCATGAGTGCGTAAAAAATAACAGCTCTCTTACACGTTCTTACGCATCAATAATTTACTTTAAAAACAAAGTTTTAACCGACAAAAAATCAATCATCCCCTATTTTCCTACCCTTAAGGTTGGTTTTTTTTCCAAATTTATATGGGACCCTTTCCAATATTTTTTTTATCAAAGTCGAACTACTCTGTAAAAAGTTATGCGTGGTCATACATAAAAAAATATACGCGTCGACTTGAGAACCTACTCCGTTTTTTTCGTCGGTTGAAAAACGATTTCACTCTTACCCCAATACTGTTCTATTAGCTCATGAACTGTACTCGTTTTACCAATACTTAACAAGAGCAGACTAGGAGACACTAAGTACTCCACTGTGGTGTTCCCCGCGTGACAAATACATTTTTAATTAATAACTAACCTAACCTATGCTGCCCTCGTATAAGCCAAATAGCGGTAGGTATCTTAAAATAATATGTCATGTCATTTGACGTTGATTTTAAACTACTTACCAATATCATTCCAATATAAATATGTATGGTATGTTCCAATGTCATTTCATCTTGTGATGCTGGTACTACTCAATAGGGAACATTACGCAAAACTCTTCGTAGGTGGCGACACGAGCAGCGTTGACATTGTATCTCGTTCCCACTTGCGGTATTGTCTATGCAAGCATCCTTGTCACTCGTTTGACAATCATTTGTGCATGGGTGTGTGAATCCCTCTATTCCTATACTGGTTTACTATTAGTGGTACGTAGTGCTGCCTCTGGCGGCAGATATTGCAATAATGTTCCCTATTGAATTTGAATACAAATCTAATCTATTTAATTTGTGCTTCGTCCACACAACACAGATGGCGAGTAAAGTCGCTATTAGAGTTCTCGAGGGTGCACTGGTGAGTGAGGGACCTGCATTTGACTTGTCACCAGCACGGCTATCACAAGACGGCCCGCGACCTCTCTCGATTTTTCTCGCACTATACCTCTCTTTCTAAGTGTTCTAATAAGAGAGAGACGGATAGTGCGAGAAAAATCGAGAGAGCTCACGCGCCGTCTTGTGATAGCCGTGCTAATATCAGTGCAGCAAATTCTCAAATCAATAAAAGGCTTACACGCATTAACTCCTCGTGTACTTGCTTACTGTTATAACCTCATTTGATACTAGGTATCTTAGCGTCAGATACCACATCGACAGGGGTTGTCTGTCAATCAGTTATTGTCTTGTCAACGTCTTAAATACACATAAATTGCATTTAACTGAACTATTATGTTATTTATCTACGCACATATCATTAGTGCTCTAAAATGCGTTCAGAAACCGTCGGTAATGACCAGCATTATTACAACCAATTTTACTATGACAACTTTCTTGTATATGGTAGTAGGTAAAATCTGTACTGTAATGTTATTACAGTACAGATTTTGGTATCGTTATGAGTTTAAATTTGGAACAGCTGTCAAAACTCAAGTGGGTCTCTATTCTAGTATATATAGATATTAAAACAGTTATCGATACGAAACGTCAATTTATTATGTTTTTTAATTTTACTTTTGAATTTTTTTTTTCTCTTTTTCACTTTTTTTACTTTTTTAACTTTTTTTTTTACTTTTTTACGTTTTTCACTTTTTTTACCATTGTTTTCACTTTTTTATTACCTTTTTTTAACTTTTTTGCATTTTTTTTACTTTTTCTTTTTCTAACTTTTTTTTAACTTTATTTATTTTTGACTTTTTTTTGACTTTTTAAACTTTTTTTTACTTTTTTTGCTGTTTTTTGGTTTTTTAACTTTTTTTAACTTTTTTTAACTTTTTTTAACTTTTTTTAACTTTTTTTTCACTTTTTTAATTTTTTTTCTTTTTTTTAGTTTTTTTTTCAGTTTTTTTTCTTTTATTTGAATTTTTCCTCACTTTTTTTGCCAACTTACAGGTAGCACTCGTAGTAATGCAGGTCATTTTCCTACGGCTTCTGAACCCATCTTAGAGTACTTATGATATGTGTTTAGATAAAGTAGTGTATGCAACTGTACATAATTAGGCCTTAAAACACTCGTGTGATCCTATTATGAAACTCGCTGACTCGTTTCATAAAACCACACTCGTCTTTTAAGGCCTCTCATTATGTGTCAGTAGCATAAACTACTATTATATCACTTGCGTCGATAGGTTACACGAGCATATACGTTGTATAATGATGAATTCGTCAGCGCTGTAGCCGTTTCCGTCACGCCACTCGATAAAACAAATGCAGCCACTAGCCAAGTCTATAACTGTTTGGACACGTTAAAAATGCCTAATCTCTATAAGTTCACACACAAGGAAGGGTCTTCGTGAACTGGCCGTAATACCAGTCTATTATGCGGCCGCTTGTCACAGTCACCGCACCGCTAATAGGGATTCCTTGGTTAAATTCGCTGCCTCACTTTGATTTGCTAGCTAAATAATTATGCTGGCGCCAGGCGAAAGTTAGTTTTGAGTTGGCGGACCCGAACGCACTGTGAGGCTTGGTATGTAGGCTTATTGTGGGTGTGTGTTGTTGGAGTTGGATGGTTATACTGAATAATCACCAACGCGACGTTGTGTAATTCTTAGGGAAGGTCAACGCAGTACACGTTAGAAGGCGAAGATAATCTTTTAGACTAATATCTAGAAAATATTCTTGATTTCTAAAATATACAGCAATTAAATTCATCGTGTTTTAATGATGGCAGGAAACATCGAAAATCAATGACGTGATCGTAATATTACGATCGTTGCCACGACTTGATCTCTACGACGAAGAGTAGAATTTGATAAATGGATACTATGGCTTTCCAATGCGATTCGTACGGTTATTGAAAATTTGTTGAATAACGTTCCAAAAACGTATTTCCAAACAATAAAGGATGTTCCCCATTGATGTTCCGCGTGAAACAAAAAATATTAATTGTAGGGTGATCAAAAATTTTCCTTGAACGTTGGCGATCACAACTTGATTAGAATTTTTAAAAAGCTGGTTTTATTTAGGTACATTTAAGCAATGGAAGAGTGCCCTGTAAAAAATCAAAGATACTTCGACAAAATAAAAACCAGAGTTGCCCTATCGGATACCAAAACGCACATATTGTCTGGTAGGTATGTAGGTAAAAATGTTACGTTTGACAACTTCAATTTCAAATAATCAAAATTGATAAAAAAGCAATAACTGGGGCAATATTTACAATTGAATTTTCTTTGTTATCTAGTTGAGTAAAGTAAGCGACACCGCGTCTCCCAGGCCGAATTGTTCTAAAAGCATTTGAAATACGATACATTAAGTATTCAGCGGGCTTGTAATCTTTGTTTTATGGAGGTCGTATATTTAAAAAGAGGACCAATAATACAAAACTACTGTAAACATAAAAGTAAGAGATTAAGGTAAACCATTACCGACTGCGTATTGTTCACATCTATTGATTGCTATGAATTAAGATTCACGGTGTTCTATTATTGGGCCAATGTCGAGCAGTGGGACATTTACCTTACCGGCCGGTTTTTTGAAGTTGTAAGTTACGTCCTTAAGCATAACCATATTCTGTCGTTTGGGAAGTTTGCGGTACATACCTACAACCATAATCAAACGAATCCGCATGTTGGAAGCGCATCCGCGGGGTAATCACGAAACGGACAGTCCTGTTTCTTGTTGATATTAGAAGTAAGGCCTAACCCGACAGATGTTTGCTTCAAAAGCGACACTCATCTCTTATTAATGTTGTGACGTAATCTATACCAAAGAAGCTTCTTTCTTTATCCTTATTGTTTGCATATTTTGTAAATTTTTCTTAGACTTTCTAACGAGTGCAAACAAGCGATCCATCCAAAGAATCTCTTTTATTTGTTATCTAAATAGCTCTCATAAATCTCAAAGATAAGACACAACTTTCCTTACCTATCTAAATAAAGAATTTAATTACTTCGTATTAAAATTCGTCTGTTGTCGTCATTCGCCTCTCGAATTTGGAGTTTTGTTCTAATTAATATAGGTATTGTTACAAAGTCGTGTTTGCAATAACGAATCTGAAGCATTTTGAATTTCACAGACGAGTCGAATAATGTTTCTCGTACTTCATCGGAATTCTGTCTTCAGTGCAAAACGACGGCGTATAGCTCAGATATTTTCAAATAAGTAACTATAATTGAATAACTTGCAAAAGATTGTGAAAATGTTTATATTTACGACGACGATACTTAGGTACATAATACTTTTGAGCATACATATTTTTCTAACATTTTGATATTTTATAAGAAAATTAGATTACTATGGATAGGCTAAATTATTCTTTAATTATTTTATTAATTAGTTATTATTGCAATATCTAGCACGACAATCATACAGACATAAGTTGTTTCAATTAGGTAGGTAGGGTCATTTCGCCGGTTGGCGACCACCTAATTTCATGTGCCGGTGTTAGCGACCACTTAGCTGACTTGGTGAACTGAAAGCATAATTTCTCGTTTTTTTTGTAAATTCCTATTCCATAACTACAAACAATAAGGCATACGACTGACTGTTTCAATAGGCTCTGTAGAATTGATGTTATCTTCAATTGAAAAAACCATGTTCTTCAAGTGGTCGCTAACCGAAGGTGGTCGCGTAACCGGCGAAATGACCCTACCTGGTTATCGAGTGGTTCTACTAGTATTACTTGGTCTAGTCACCTTTTATATTTACACAAGGGGTAAGGATATTCGAATCTACTGTTTTAATACGTTCCTAATTAAATAGTCTGAATCTAATGTGTGAAACCTGTATTGCTCTGGAAATCAGGAATTGAGTGTTAATGAAAGGGTCTTCGGAGAACCTTGCTTGCTGTATCGTATTACACGCGCTTAGAGCAGCAATGGGAACATTTTAAATAGAAACATACGGCCATCCGTATCCATATAACCGGATCCTTTCTCCTGTATTACCTACTGTTTTTGTTTGGTGTGTAAACTATCTATCCATAGTCGCGAGCAAAGAAATGGATACACTTCGACACGTACGGCCCTTGCTAAGTGGTTCCATTACTTTGCTCGTGAGTATTTTTACGCCTTTTTCGCTCTGCCGTTCACGAAAACTTACTACCTACGCGTATTATGTGAATCTCAATCAACAATCGAGCGTAGTAAACTGACAATATATATGATACAATACGTAACCCAAGTCCAGGAATGTAAATATTGGCGATGACCACAGGGTAGAAATCACTTTACTCATCTACATCAAAAAAGTTACTAGGTGCGTTTGACTTACTTCAAGGAAATTTATTTGTCTAAGGTACAGTCAGCATCAGATAGTAGCAGCCAAGGTAGCCAAATATATCGCAACACGTCTATATTACTTTAGGAGTAAGGAATTTGGCTACTTTGGCTGCTACTAACTATCTGATGCTGACTGCACAATATTTGTTTTCATATTAAAAAAAACTTTTTTTTTTTTTGTATTTAAAGTTCCAAATAATTCATACTTATCGCAGAGTTTCATAATTAGGTGCTAAAGCCATTAGTGGCTTATTTACAGCTATAGTACGGTCTAACTATTTACTATTTAAGTAGGTATGTTAGTTTACATCAATATATGTACTTACATTCCGTTTACTGTATCACTGATGAACAATAACTTGGTTGGTTACTAGGCGTAATCATAGTTGTTGCTTGACATATAATACTTGTTTACATCTTTAGCTGATATAGAACTATTCATTCCACGACACATACTTCGATTTATCCCAACTTACGATCATGGTTAAGAGTCGCGGATCGATTAGAAACAAAGCGATATTTGACCTAATGACGCGAGTGCTCCGTTTCAATACCTTCTAATATGTCTAAGATTCGCGGGAGTTTTCCATTTAAAATGCTATGCTTAAGGTGGTTCGATTGCCATACAAAGCGTTATTTGACATTCGCAGGCTAACGGCGTGATATTTTAAGAAACTTATGCAACAAACTTTCATCAATTGGCTTCCAATTTGCGCCAAATTCCCCCTTTCCTAGAATAAACTTGTATAAACTAGATTAATTTGAGAAAAATAGTTTTCCCAAAATATCACGTGACAAACCAATTTCTCAAATTAATCTAGTTTATACTAGTTTATTCTAGGAAAGGGGGAATTTGGCGCAAATGGGAAGCCAATTTATGAAAGTTTGTTACATAAGTTTCTTAAAATATCACGCCGTTAGCCTACGAATGTCAAATAACGTTTTGTATGGCAATCGAACCCCCTTAAAACGCTACAGAACGCCCGCAATGGCCACCCCTATGTAGCTAGTAAGCTAGCTTTAGGCTTGTTGAATTAGGCTCGCTCGCATGCCGCCGCTGATTTCCCCACAGGGTTGTCAGCTGACATCACTAGAACACTTCATTATTGCTGCACTCCGCTTAATTAAATGTACATTAATTATGACAACTTTATATTTAAAATTAGGCTACTAACCATGAATATAAAAAGTAAATGCAAGAAAAATACACGCACGAGAGGACACAACTTTAAATTGACAGCAAATAAATGTAAAACAAACATCGGCAAAAACTTAATCACAAATCGAATAGTTAATGCATGGAAGAAATTACCCTCAGAAGTAGTGAACTCGAGAAGTGGTAATCAGTTTAAAAACAGACTTGACAAACTATGTATCTATAGCAGTGTGAACCTGTGCTAAGTGAACTATGATTTAGACGTATCGGCGTCAGCTGCCCGACTAAAATAAAATAATAATAATAAAATAATAATATGGCGTAGGGATGTGACGGCCCCATCGCCCACCAGATTTCTGGTGCAATCAGTCAACGTAAGGCAGCTTGTGGCGGGCTGTTAGGGAGTAGCGACCCTACGTACCTGAGTGCTACTGGGGGTGTCCTGTGGTCAGGCTGAGCCGATCGGGTGGTTGGTTGGACAGGCCCCCCACCTCTGGCTTGCCTTAACTGGCTGTTCAGAGTGGAGTCGCAAGAGCTGTTGCTCGAGGGTAGATGTGGACACCTAAGTGGCGAGTTGGCTATATGTTTAAAGTCCAGTGCCACCTCTCTACCCCCCCAGCCTCTCTGACTGGTGTTGCCCTTAGGCCATTTTTTAATGTCGCTATTAATAGGGGCCCATCTAGTAGTTGGCGAGTCACCGTCTGCCAGAGATAAAAAATGAGACAGTTTATTAGGCAGGCGTCCGATGTTTCACCCAATAGCCCAGCCACTAGTCCATCATTTTCACCCAATAACCAAATTTTCTTTAGATTCCATCACCAGCAATAGTCCCTATACACCCCAGCGGGTGCTGTCTCTGTGTGCGTCCCATGACACGGGCAGGGACAGCATCCGCTCGGTGTACTCCTTGCATTTCATTAAATTGTCAAAAGGGCCTCTACGTGTTTGCTCAGTTGGTACTTTGTAGGTACCTAGCCCCACGCACGCCTCCCAAAGGTCCGGGACATCATTGTCCCGTGAGCGGGAAAGACATATAATAAAAGTATTATGTACCTAAATCCTAACCCAGGGTGCCGCTGGCGAGGGTTAAGCTACTATACTGGTGGGTAGGGCGACAGCGAGAGGAATCCCCGAACTATCCGCGTACTTACGGCCTTTTGTATTTGACCCCTGATTTAGCCATATAGCGAGAGTCTCTTGAGAAGTTACTACTTTTATTATTATGCTAATGAGATTGTTCTTGGTATTAATCAGCTTTTTAACCCTTCGTCCATGTCACAGTAGGAAAACAATAAACATTACTAGGCTTGGGACATTTGGTAACATACCGTGGTTCTAGAATCCATGGAGTCGATACATGTTAAAAATATGTTTTAAAGAAAAAGTCTAAAATTATGTGTTATGTTAGATATCTTACATTATACTGTTACATTAAAATACATATATATATATATATATATATATATATATATATATATATATAATTTCCTCACATATGATTATTTTAGTGCAGAAATAATATGTTTTGTGAATAAGTTATCTAGTTTATCTCATCAATATAACTGTGGTGGAAATAACGTGACAGAAACTTTGATAGAGTAAACTAATATCAAATAAAAACTTCTTTCGTTAAGAGGTGTAAATAAAAACTTGTTCGACAAGTATTTATTGTTCCAGGAAATAGAGACATCAAACCCAAAAAAATAAATACACAAAAGCATGTTTATAGTCAGAGGTTGAAGATAGTAGAAAATAATAATTTAACATGTAGCGACTCCTTGGATTCTAGAACCATGGTATACCACGAAGAGTCAAGCCTAAGCATTACCATAGTATAAAGTGGGCAAAGTATGTTATCTTCACACAAACGCACCGGGCGCGGCTTGTATGTGAGCGCAGACTATCTATACGTCGCCACACGCACACTCAAACAAAATCTCGACCCGTTTCTCAGTGCGAAACGGGTCGAGATTTTGTTGCGCGCGCGGTGCGTTTGTAGGAAGATAACATACTTTGCCCTCTTTATACTATGGCATTACTCACGATCGCGATCGCGTTTATAAATGTCGCACATAAATCATTCGACTCTTAGGTAAGTATTACTCATGTGAGTTTTAACTATTTAAGTCGAAATTGTAATTTTATTTAAGAACCTAGATAATACCAGTAACATCGCCGTTTCAAGGCAAATCGTTACCCGTTTAACATATTTGTCGATACGGGATTTCCATGGAACCCGCGTGCGCCGCGCAAGCGCGCCAACAGGTACTCGATCAATTAAGATCTAGTTAGCAAGTCTAACTGATTTTCGCAACGATTCTCACAAGGGAATTAACGTTCGTTACCTAATGTTATTGTAAAAGATATGCTTACTAATCTTGTGTCATAAGGACTAGTTTACTGCCTAAAAATTACGCTAGCTTATTTTTGATTACTAAGACTCCGCTGTCCGTCTGTCTGTCTGTCTGTCTGTCCGTCTGTCACCAGGCTGTATCTCACAACCGTGATAGTAAGACAGTTGAAATTTTCACAGATGATGTATTTCGGTTGCCGCTATAACAACAAATACTAAATAAAAAAGTGCGAGTCGAACTCGCGCACGAAGGGCTCCGTACCCTTATTTATAAAAACGGCAAAAAAATCACGTTTGTTGTATGGGAGCCTCCTGTAGCCTAGTTGGTAGTGACCCTGCCTACGAAGCCGGAGGTCCCGGGTTTGAAGCCTGGTAAGGGCATTATTTATTTGTGTGATGTGCACAAATTTTTGTTCCTGAGTCATGGATGTTTTCTAACATCACTCCATACTTGAACGCCGCTAACTTGCTTAACATGTCTGTACGCCGACGCCTGCACCTTGTCACTCTGCTTTTCGGGGTGGTAAGGCACGAAACCCCATCTTACCTTTTCCATAAACTGGTATGGTCAAAGAGTGCGCGCAGATTCAAGGCAATGGCCATAATATAATATGCACCGAACCGCTGCTTTCCGAGGTAGCTTCAAGTTCGCGGCGTCTAAGTGCTGGAATGATATCCCTCCCCCTACCCAAGGGGCGCTTAGCAGATACACCTTTAAGCGTAAGGCTATTTGTTGACGCTCCAAAAATCCTAATCCTAATACTACACTTTTGACAGTAAAAAATATGCCAATAGGGAACATTACGCAAAACTCTTCGTAGGAGGCGACACTAGCAGCGTTGACATTGTATCTCGTTCCCACTTGCGGTCTATGCAATCGTCCTTGTCACTCATTTGACAATGAATTGAGCATGTGTGTGTGAATCCCTATATTCCTATACTGGTTTACTATTAGTGGTAGTGCTGCCTCTGGCGGCAGAACATTGCAATAATGTTCCCTATTGCAAATTTTTATCTAGTTTTTGTTTTTAGTTTAATAGTAAAATTTACTTTAATGTGTAACGTAGTTATTATGTATTAAAGCTGCATGTAGGTAGTGCTGTATGTATTATCTCACTATGTATTTATGTTTATTTCTCTCTCGCCTTTCACAATTAATTATATAGTTGTGTAATTATAATTGTATGACGTTTCCGTGAGTCACCAACGGTGCTGGCTGAAAATCAGCGCTGTAGGTGTCTGGCTGACACCTCAGCATAATGCTGAGCCAGTGTCCGGTTCACTGCCGCAGAGACACACTTGTTACATGTTTTTTACTGTTATTTTTATTTATTTTTGCTTATATGTGTCCTGTGTGTTAGTGAATAAATGTATCTTTCTTTCTTTCTTTCTTTCTATATATACCTTTCGTGTTTCTACCATAAGTAATCCACTAGGTATAATTAATATTTTAATTACCTTTGTTTTAAATTAATGTACGTAATTAATAACATACACACTGTTAATTAGAAGTAATATAAGAATAATGTGAGGTAACTTATTAGTTAGTTTGGACTATAAACTAGAACTGAATTACTAGTAAAATGGCTATTTACGAAGGTTAGTAACCGACCACGAGGTCGCTAGTTCGTTAACCACATTTTATAAACGATGAACTAAGTTGATTAACTTTTAGTTCACCCCAGGTTGCATGATGAAAAACATTTTGTGCCGTCATTTTGTTAGTTCAATTATGACCCACGTAACACGTAAATGTGTACACGGCATTTGAAAAGTTTTAATTTTTAGAACAGCAAAATTCCAATTAGTACGGTAACCTGAACTCTACGAAGTATCTGACAATTCTAACATAGGTATCTATTAATTGTGGTAACATAGCTATATTTGCCCAAATTAATGTATATTCCATATTACAGTAGGTACTAAGTAGTAATATAGATTACTAAAAGCCGCGGACCCTTGCCACCATTGTTATATGTAAATCCATTACTGGCGTCTGGCAGTTTGGGTAGTTTCATCATGTTTAAATGTATAACATACTTTTGCGAAATGAATAGTAAAACCATTAAATTATTACAAAAATATGTACGGTGGAATATTTTACTTTGATTCAAGGGGCGACTTTGATCAAATAGGGTTTTCTCCGAAGTCATTCTTTTTACGTGGGGGTGAACTGTGGCAGTGAATATATTAGTTATCTATCTTGCTGTATAGTCGATTAAATCTTCTTAATTTCAAATAGTTCTGCTTTTATACTACATTCTAAATGATCAAAGTAGCCCCATTTTTTCCTAAAGTAACCCCATTCCACGGTACCTAAATTACAACAATAAAAGTTAAAAAAGATATGAGATTAAAAGTTAAAAAATGTTTTTTTTTTGTCTTCCAAAAGCAAATTAAAAGCTACCAATAAGATTGTTTTGTTAAAATAAAAAAAAATATTCGTGTGTCTATTTCACTATGTATAGGTATATAACACAGTATTCTGTACCTAAACACAGTATTCACGACCATAATAGCAATTTAATTGATTGTCCTGGATAAATGCGCCTTGCCTATATTTGCGTTTTTTTTATCACAAACAAAAGGAAGATATTTCCAAGCGTAGCTTAGGTGCTGGAAAAAAATGCGCATGAGTTAGTTAGTGAATCGCATTTTTGTCCCTGTATAAAGTAAAGTTCTAATTTATTCGATCTGAAAAAATGCTTCAAAAACTATATGAGCTTTACATTCAGTTCAGAAGAAAATACCTAGGTAACGTATGTCTATAATACGGTATCTTTTTGTGAATTAGTAACTAGAAATATTGCAACATTTGTTTGTTGTGTTAAAATACAACCGATGCTTGAAATATTCCGAAACAAGTAAATTGCCAGGCAATATTTGGCTTTTAGCGAGTGCGGAGTTTGCCCCGAGTATACCAGGGTAGCAGAGGTTAGCTGCCAGTTAATTTTACAGCGATGCTGATAGAGCACGTGCCCGTTTAGCCTTCCTTTTATCACCTGTATAATTCCTCCTAAATGTATTTGAGTTTTTCAAATAAAATGTTAGCTGCCCTCACTTAGAACGCCTTTAAAGGCGTTATTAATTTTGGATTGATCGCCTTTGACAAATTACCAAGTGGCACAGTCGAGAGAAAAACTTTCACTTCCTCCTGGAGAATTAATTAGGACTTTATTTTCCAAAGCACGGTATTTTATTTTCCAAAGCATTTTAGGTATTTTAAATTTCACATACTTAATTCACCTAGGTGATTAAGAGGTAGTACAATAAACGTAATTAATAGAATTGGATCAAGCATGTATTAAAAGTGTTAAAATCAAGCACGATAATTGCTTGCGTGCCTTGGTCTTGTATCTCACGTGAAGAATGTTTGTTATTTCGGGGTTCTTTGAAACAAAATGTAGGTTTATTTAAATATTCATTGTGCTTCTGTGCTCGGTGGTACGAGTCTGGGGCCGGCGTTTTTTGCCCGACTTATTGAAGCGCAGAGCTCTCAATCACCTCACGTCAGATTTCGCGCTGATTGATCGATACGAGTTTAATTTTTATTTAGACTAGCTTTTACGCGCTACTTCGTCCGGGGGTCCTACAGGACTGATTTGACGGAGCGGAATATTTATGCAGTATTTACTACTTACCGAGAGCTTACTGATGCTTGAGATTTCCTTACTTGTATAAGATACGTTTCTGTCAGTCTTATGGGTTAGGCGCATTGACGTACCATAAAGTAAATAGACTCACAATGCCGAACAAAAATTTCTAGAAATGTGCCCCAAACAATGACCAAAGAAACTAAAGAACGTGAAGTATCAACAAAATGAGCGTGCCAAGTATACTGTCATATTGGCGCATAACATGGCGGATGTCGTGCTGTTCTGCTATCGATAAAACAGGGAACATGTTTATCGATAATATACGAGTAAAGTCTGATTTTTATTCGCACAGAATAAATGTAAACAAAGGTGTGGCCGCTAACGAAAAACATTAGCAGCATATGGGATATTTAAAATATATTTTTTTCAAAGAAATCTTCTTTTAAAAATGAATCTTTATATTTTATTCATGATCAAATTGTTTAATTTGTTGATTACTAACTTAATTAAGATATTAACAGTTCATCATATGGATTTAAAAGGAGAAAATTGGTTTCCTTAGCAAAATTTATTTATTGCACTGGTATCACTGTTTTGACAAGCCCGGGTATTAATCTGTGGGCCGCTTGTGTATTAATCTTGTTGTGACGTGACTCACTTCTAGATTGAATTACTCCCGTGCGCTTTCTAGTGATTATGTTCTGTTAAATTTGTGTTATTGTTGAGTTTTTATTGTTTTACGGTGTTGTGACGTTGTTCATAGTTACGTTTTTCGTTGTGTTTTTGTTAATAATCGTCTGGAAGGATGGAGCCCTGTCCGAGTACTTCTCGGTCAAAGGAAGACAATACGTTGTCTCCAGTGAAAAATAGACCACGTCGTGGGCCTTTATCGGAGATGGAAAAAAATATGGTGTTAAACGTATATAAACACGTTTACCACAATTGGCCGGCCGATAAACATTGGTCGAAAGTGGACTGTGCGAAACAAGCGGCTCAAATATTGGGAATAGCTGATTCCACAGTATACTCAGTAGGTACTCAAAGAGTATAAAGAAAACGAAAATCTTACTCCTCCAAAGAAATCTGGTAAGATATATGAACATCCTAACTACTTACTATAAATTAATATTTTTTGCTGGCCCATACTTTAACATCCCCTGCAATGTCACTTTGACATTGACGTAACTTTGTTTACATTTTTTCCGTGCGAATAAAAATCAGACTATAGACAGATCTCAGAACGTACTGGTTTCCTGTAATTAAGTATTATTAAGTTATTAAGTAGGTACATTATTTAAGATGATCTAAATGACACTGTATTTTTACAATAATTGTTGTATCAGGCATTACTAAGCGGAATTCCATGATTTAAGTTACTAGTAAAATAATTATTTGCTAGCATTGTGTGTGTGACGTTAAATAAATGTATTTTCTTTCTTCTTTAATTTTTTCTATGGCATCAAACATGGGCAAAAAAAGAATGGCTCAGTATTTTTTTCTAAGCAGCAAACAGTGTCTTCATCTAAATAAATTTCTAATAATTTCCATTCCAGCTTTTGTGATACCTACACTACAGACTGACAGGCAGGCAAACAAACGTAAAGTTATTGTATAGTGTCAGTATACCCTACAAATACAAAGTTAACTACTCAAAAAAACGACAAGATACCAATATATATTTTGATGGCAGTGCACCATCTCGTAGTGTAATAACATTTAGGTTCTTGTTGAAGCATTTCTGACCAAAATGTAGAGAGCAAATGTAGGTATATTTCTTTTACATTTTGCCTAGTTTTTAAGGTCCAATTGCCTCCAACCTTTTTTTGCTTAGCACAATCGCTTCTTGATAACCTTTATAAATAGCTATATTAGCGATCAATGAAGCCTGTTTAGTTCCAAGGTAGTACCTGCCTACTATACAATTTTACCAATCATGACAACCCAGACGGTTTTTCAGGTTTTTTTAAATGCAAGATACTGTCTTGAGATCTCACTGGTTATAGAAATAGAAAATTCGATGATGCGAATGACGTCATCGCCATTCAGTATCGATATTTTCAAGAACAACCCTAACTGCCACTCAAACGTAACTTTAAGTACAAAAATATCGAAAATAAAGCTAAATCCTATTACAACACATAACTAATCTTAATCTGTGTACTCATTACAACATAATGCAAATGCTCAGCTCTCGATAATGCTTAAACTATCCAATATTTCAATAAAAATACGTTACATACCGGTGCAAGGATAAACTTTCCTGATTTGGGCAAAAATTCAAATATTTATTCTGTAAGTAGGCCTCACTCAAGGGCTCTTTCACATGTCAGGGCCTTTTCTTAAGCCACATACGATTATGCTGCACCTGGGCATGGTCACCACATTCCACTAATTGTGCTCTTTGGGCTTTATGCAGTTTAAAATGTTCAATTAATAGTTATTTTATTATTTTGGTATGTTTACATCAGTCGTTGACATATGAAGTGCCCACTAAACTGACGGGAACTGACATTTCGTGGCGCATAAAATGGCGATTTTAGGCCACACTTGACATTTGATCATCAACTTTCGGTTCTGACTGTTATACTACCATCTCTTTTTTGGTAGCCAAATGGTGCTTGGTTAAAATGAGACAGAGTTATTTTTGGGAATTTTATGTCTCAATTATGTCTAAACAAATGATGTTTGAAAAATACACCCTGTCCATAGGTTTTCTTATGTCCATGGCCCCAAAATGACAACTCTAGCTATATTTCAGTAGTTGCTAATAGCGTTAACTTATAACCTGCATCAAGATATATGTTTCATAAAAAAAAGAACTCAGTTATTTAGACTTTAAGCACCATATTAGCAAATCAACATCAACAGATAAAATACTTTTTAGTTTATTGAGATTTTATCATAATGTGACTTAACTGCTCACGTCAAAACTAAACAGCGAATGAATGGAGTCGCGTTATAAAATTATTTTAACAATATTTTATGTATGAATTCAAACAGAAATACCAATATCACAAATAAATCAGGTTTCTTAATTTTACAAGTGGGGAATAAACAGTTTCAAATCTCCAAAATATGTATTGATATTGGATTATACAATTATATTATAGTTAATTAAGAGCCCGCAGTAAGCTCAATTCTCCATACAAACGTAGTTACGCTCTCATTTTAAAACGACTAGCTTGTTTGCTCTAAAACTTTGTACTTAGAATACCGTCCAGGTCTTTAATTAGTTTATGAAGCTTCAGTACCATAGTAAAAAAAATCTGCAAAATTAAGTTTTTCATACAAAACTTGTTTTTGCTGTATTTTGTTTGTTTTATAAACTGGATAAACTTATTAATTTTGCCTGACAAATTATTGGAAAGAATTGAAATTAAAATTAGACTCGTTAGTCCATTTCTTTCCATGACAGGTGTGGCTGTTTTAGTTGGCTGTTTAATCCATTTTTGTCGTATATATTATCCGAAGCAGAAAAATGAGTCCAACAAACGACGCGCGAATAGAATAGAATAGAAAGTTCTTTATTGTTTTTCTTTTCGGTTTTACAATCTCTCCTTGTGGAATATGTGTCTCCTTTATGGAATATGTCTTAAAGATCAGTACATTTATTTTATATCGTGTAGCAAATTTACAGCTCACAGATTGTAACATATTGATTTTTTACTTCGCTTTTTATTTTAAAGTCGTTAATTTAAATAAATCGTCTCGACTGTCGCGTGCTATGACTGCAGCCCATGTTGCATGTCGCTGAGGATTTCTTGGAAATCTTAAATATGAAAACCATATAACGTAGGTAACAACGTCATAAAAAAAGTATCTAATACCGACTCCTTAGATTTATGTTCTGCGACGTACGTCATTTAAACTAACAAAACTAATTATTTAAAACATGTTTAAAACTATTAAATTACAACGAGTTTACACAAATTTCGTTACGTTATCAAGAGAATTTACTGGAATAAATATATCCCATCTTTTTTTCTTGTTTTTTTGTTGGTATTTACGCAGTTTTTGACTGAACATTTAGATATATCTGACAACCAACAAGTCTGACGGTCGAAACCAGACTAAACGCAAAAGAGCCGGCCAATTCCATCAGCCGGTTCTTTTGGACTGCCATTTTTTTCGGCTGATTGTGTATCTAGTTACATATACTAAATCAATGGTTAGGCGACTTCTTGACTTATCGGTGCGGCATATTAGGATGGCTATCTTTGAGCCATTAGCCATATTCCGCATACTTAAATATAATGAATAACTTCCAAAACGACAATGTCGAAACCCTTGCTTACGAACATGATATATTTTGACCGTATCTCAAAAACGCATTACCTGGCTCCGGAGATTCGCGAGGGTAATGTCAAGCGTGTCATAAAAGGCAGTATTATGGTCGAGGAATCCGTTGAGTTACGTCGTTTGGTAATGGCATTTATAACACGGATACAACAGCGCTCTGGGGCGCAGTTACCACCGGCATTATGCTGTAATTAATTATCTTAGCTTGGAGCGCGCATTGGCGTTACAGCCTACACAAAAGCCTTGTTATCGGCAGCTTCATTACATTACGGTTTTGCAGCCAAAAGCTTTGATTTGATTGGAAAGTTCGAGTGTGGAAATGGCGTACGGAACTAAGTATGATTGAAGTTGATTTGTTTGGTTTAGGTTTGGCTTAGGGTTTAATTAGTCTTGTCTCCAACTGATAGAACTAAGGGATTTGGAGAATTTAATTTCAATAGATAGGTGCAGACCAAAAACGACGTAAATTAGGCTGAACTGTTGGGAAACGGATCGGCATTTTTTTGTTTTTCAGTGTGAACATTTAGTTTGTATAAGTATAAGGCCTGAATGTTGTTTGAAAATTTGGATGGGTATTTCACATATGATATGATATAAGCCTTCCTTTTAACAACCATCGATAGATAGCAAATCACAATTAAGGTACAAAACATAGGTACGTTAAACATACGAAAAAAATCTGTGTAAGTATTCTGACTAAAGGAATATCAAGAAAGCAAAACGAAAACTCACAATGCATTGAATCCGCGGAGTTGGAGAGCTGTACGCGGCTGAAGGCAAAGTACGACATTCCGATGAAAATAAGACTCACTAGGAAGTTGCAGGAAACATTCAATGACTTCAGACTGAAATACCGTCTAGAGGTTAAAGGTCACAACTACGTATGGGATCCGTATACGATGCCACAAACATCCATACCCTTTTTTCTTAAGTCAATGGAACAAGGTACACAATTCAGTAAAAAATAATAGTATTGACGTATAGGTACTTACCGCGTTTTGGACAGGAGCGAAGCGAAAATATGTATTTTGCCGATGCATACGAGTAAGTGAAGTTTTGCTCGGATTACATATAAAATGTGGTTGTTTGCATGTTTATTCTTGTAGCGTGTGAGATATTTTAGGTCGAGTGAAAGATCGTTTTGTAATTTTATTTTTTACCGTAAACCGAGCTAGCGAGTTGACGGAAAATTCAAATTATTCTTCATATGAGCTGCATGACTTTGAGTTGGCATCTTAAACATAAAGTGTGTGCCTTTTTATTCAATGCCTTACCCGCCATACAAAACTACGTATTAGCAATTGATTTCTTAAGAGGCCTATTACCAAATCAACGCGTACTGTAACTTTTTGTCATTGAAATTTTTCCCTCCGTCCACTAAAATCTATTTGGTAGGATCCATTATGGATACGAGTGGACCTTTTGTGCATTCAGATCTATCAATGGATTTGAGTAGACTTTATTGAGCACTAGGATCCAAATAATTAATTATATTATGTTGAACTAACAAGTCTCCTAAAATCCATCAATGGATTCATGTAAACTATTTATAGCCAGCGATCCTTAGGTGGATTTTAGTAACTTAACTTTGATGTCGAATATAATCCATCAATTGAGTCATGTGAACTTTTATAAACACACTGATTGGTTGAACGAATTATTCCTCTTGCATCAGCTTCCACTTATGTCAGAACATGATTGTTTTATTGTCATCCAGACATTTTATTCCATTTATTTCGTCATCCAGCAATGTCGACAGAGCCCCGCTATGCGGGGCTCCTATTTCTGGGCGGTTTGCCCTTCGGGCAACTGAAGCTACCTAACTAACCTAACCTACCTAGTCTTTGTGTATGCGGTCCGTAACATGCCGATTTGATCTCAGTTGACAATTTGACGATTCGACATTGATAGTTTATAAACTAACGAAAAATAATGCGTTAAATTGTGAACGGCTTTGACAGTTATGGAAAAATAGTTAGGAACCGTTAATTGATCTTCGTAGGTTAGGTACAGGTAGGTTTTGAAGTCTATTATACTACATTGATGTGGATCTGAGTATAACAAGTGTTCAGTAAAATCCATTGGTGGATCAGCCTTAATATTGGAGTTTCTCAAAATCCATTGATGGATCCAAATGTACAAAAAGTCCACTTCAGCACGTTGTGGATTCAAGTGTCCAATAAATCCGTTCAAATCCATTGATAGATCTGAACGCACAAAAGGTCCACTCGGATCCATAATTAATTCTACCAAATGGATTTTAGTGGACGGAGGGGAAATTGTATATTTTGCATTCGTTACTATAAATGACATAGTAACCAATATGTCTCCGAAGCACGTTTAGGTAAAAATTAATGGGACCCTGCCTGGGAAAACTTAATTGCAGATCTTGTAGGATAACATCCAAAAAACTAATAAATTTTAAATATTTCTATAATAATTAAACAAATCTCTTTTCTACCATCTGTAAAAAAGAACAATCTAAAATCTGTTGAATTTTCTGCGGAAAAGGCTTGCGTTGTTTGTAATACGCGGGCAAAAAAAAAACATTTATTTCACATTAGAATCCATATGTTTGCTAGTACTTAAAATAATTTAAAAGGTATAATTTAATATAATTATTTATAAAGGCACTGTAACGTGTAAATATTTTTACTCTCCCCGTCACAATGCCAACCCAGTGCCCAGCATAGGGCAATCTCAACGTCCTTCCAATATCCTCAGAATGCTGTTCACACTTCCTCTCACTCGTCGCAGCAGCGAGGAGACCATCTTACGTCTGATGGCATGGAAGCCATCAGTGTGCGCTTCGGCAAACATGCCTGACGCACTGCAGTGACGAGGCAGCTTGAAAAGCATCCTGAAAATATTGTTGTTGTTGATTGTATTGCAAAGCCACGCGGGCAGATTGTTCATCTAACAGACATATCTTCCGGAATTTTGAGTGTACTTTAACGATGTCGATGGATGGAAGTAAGGTCATTAAATAAATATCCCGGGGCGGAAACTCCTTCAAACTTTGTACAGAGTTTTTTCCACGACAAAGTATAAAAGGTGGACTTTTCGTAAGATCGTCGTAGTATGGAATCGATTTACCTAATTATCAAGTCGACTTATTGAGGGACTTGATTTTAATCTTTCTTTCTTTGTTTAATTCTACTTCCATATATGATGGCACACATGTATACTTAGTTACAGCACACTGTAGTAGTGGACGTCTTTCGGCTGATATGATGATGATGATGATGTCTACTTTGTTTTCAGATTATTTATTTGCTTACCGTACGAGTACACATTAATGTATATTTTTTATATAGTTGACTTATCAAAAACATATATATTACAGGTTTACATAAATAGCACTATGCATGTCGTTTATATTTACTCATGATGAGTAGAATGATTTATTGTTCTATAAAAACATTGTTTTTACAAGCTTTCTATTAACTTGCAATGTTTGTACCTATGTAACTAAGTATGTTTGTTCGGGTGGAATCGTGCAACTCAATTTGGAAGCAGATACCTTCAACTGGTTGAGCTGAAATTTTGGGTTAAGGTTGGATGACAATTCAATATTATGGTACCTTCGAGCTGATCTGCTGATGGAGCCAAAAGTGGCTATGGGAATTCAGTACCTACCTACTTAACCGACGTAACCCACGTTGAGTTTAGCTCGGTACAATCGTCTGACGGTATACAGAAAAGTACAGTCGGCAATAAAATTTTGCATCAAAAATGAATTTCTTGACACAAACTTATATTTCTTAACATTATTTATTAATACTTTTAATAGCACTATTATTGAAGCCTTAACTACTTAGGTCTTAAAAATTATTTTGATGTCAAATTTAATTCGGGATAGCTAATTACAGTACCAATATAATAGTGTTTAAATCTTACTCATCAACATCAGTACTCATTAGTTAATCGATGATAGATACGTTAATCGACGAGGTTAAATCTAGTTACTAAAACGGAGCTACCTCAGCAAATCCACAGCAAGTCTATTACTACAGCTATCGAGCGCCACATCCGTTGAACTACAGAAGGTGGTATAAGCCTGGCAATTCCTGCTGAGATACGGTTTTTTGTAACTAAGGTAAACTAGTGGAGCTATCAGCCGCCTAATTAGCCTCCGAAATAACCTGTGCTATTAAACATTCACACGGCAAAGTGCAGATCGGTGTCGCGAGTGCAGCTAAAAGCGCTGCAGGCTGTCACGGCTGCCCCGTCTGTCTGGCCCTAGAATAGACTGCATTTCTGGACCGGGAGCTGTGTATGGGTAGTCTATAGATTGACACGCCTGAGGTAGCTGGACTAATGTCCTTAAAACAAAAAGTTGCAACCAAATAAACAACTTGGATGAAGTTTGCGTGACTTTTCGCTTTACAAACATGATTCTGTTGCACCGGCAAACATTTAATTTGGAACTTTTATGCATTAGTTGTTAGAATGTAATCTATTACAGTGAAGCACAACACAACGGATCAGTTTCATCCCAAATTATAAATCCAAGAACGTGCAAAGTATGAATTAGGTAATATGACACAAAATAAAATACGAAATGGTTTTAAGGGTTCCGTACCTCAAAAACCGAACCCTATTAGGATCATTTTGTTGTCCGTCTGTCTGTATGTCTGTCTGTCAAAACCCTGTATCTCGAGAACGCGTGGAGGTATCGAGTTGAAATTAAAACCATATACTAAGGTCTACAGCCCTTTGAAGTTGTGAAAAAATCAAACTTCTGGGTTGACGAAAAAAATATATACAGCCGTTTATGCGGCAAAAAACGTGTATTTCGACACTCAATGGAATCATAATTTATAGGGTACTTTCCGTTGACCTAGAACTATGAAGTTTGGCAAGTAATATAGTCTTTTACTTACTCCAAGTACAGGGAAAAATCTGAATCATTTGTAATTTTGTACGGAACCCTCGGTGGGCGAGTCCGGCTTGCACTTTTTCTTTACAAAGTTATAGTTTTTTTTTAATTACGTTAAGCGAACCATGACCATCACGTCATATTTCGATTATCTACCTACTTTTATAAAAATATGTGCGAGTGAATTTACATTAAATACATACCCTAAATTGAAACTAAATAAAAGGATGCCGGCGCCATGTCCTCGCTGAATGGCACTGCTGATACGTTGCTTGAGAAATCCGCCAGCTTTTCGGTCACCAGTTACATCAAACTATTTTGCTCTTAATGATTCTCAGGTTAAGTTGCAGTAAGAACAACACATTTCAAGAATTCGAAAGCACCTGAACACACTACAATATATAGGGGTGTAGACACTAAATAAAATTATCAATAATGTTGCATGTTCTCGAAAAAGGATTTAAAGTAAAGTATTCAAATGGAGTAAAAAGCAACGCTATAGGTTAAATAATCACAAAGTTATAAGCGTCCAAAGTTTTAAGAAGGGGTATGTTCTGTCCCTTTTCCACAAAACGCACCTCCATATGAAACGATTGTCATTAACTATGACGCTAGACGATCGTGACGTCACGATCCCGGAGCGTTTTCTCTCTCTAATAGGCAACATTTAAACGGTTGCAGCTTCGTAATTTTTTGAGATAATCGAATGGGATTTTCGTCATTTTTGCCTTCTTCCTTTTGAAGTAATAATCAATTTAAGTCTACACCCCTATTGAATTTATTTATCTGTTTACAGAACAGCTCCCGAACTATTCGAGACAAAGATGAAAATAGCGGCCTGTAAATGTGAAAATTGATTTTGACACTTGATGCTATATCCGTAACCGAGCGCAGACCCTTTGGATAATGCACAACCTATTTCCGGATTTCAACCGTCTGGCTTTCCAAAACTTATGACAATTGAAATATTGGTTTGCGGGCAGGTTGACATTTTGACGTGAGATTTAAGTAAAGTGCCTACGGAGTTCAAAATAGACGCGTCAGCTGGTCAAACCATTTTATCGGTCTAATTTCGGTAGCTGAACGAGCGAGGGGGTTAACTTAATTACTAGTCTAAGATATATACATGTGAATGTATCCTATTGGGGTGTCTAAATGCCTACATATCTTTTACAAAAGAACATTGGGTTCATCTTTTCCACAACCCATATTCATTTTAAACCCATTTATGCGACCCGTTAATAATAGTTCATTTTCGGATCATACTTAAATAAGCAGTTGAAATAATTCTTCTCCATTAGCAAATATGTTTGACGTAAAGGAGACCTGCGTTTTTCTAATTACCTAGTTAGTTTACCTAGTCTTAACTAGTTAGTAAAAACCTACCACGGTGCCTATTAATTAAATTCGGTATAATTTATTTTTATAAGTATTACCGGAGCAATTTTGCACGTTCGTTTCCACTACAGCCAGATGCGTATCCAATGACTTGCTGCTTTAAATATGTTCAGAGTTGAGCGAGAAGTTGGTACTAGTTAAGTTCTTAGCACCCAAGTTGGAACAATACTGCGCGATCCGCCGAGCTAGCATGAGCACAACTACTGCTTTTATGGACATGTTTTACGACCCAAAATGGCGTTAAAATTTTACGTCAATCTATCTATCTATACATATAATAAAGCTCAAGAGGGTCGAAAGTCTGTACATGGAATGGATTCGAATAAAAATTGGCTAGGGATACTTAGAATCGACAACAGAACACGTTCCAACAGTTTTTAGAATTTTTGTCTGTTTCTCTGTTTCTCTGTTTATCTGTTTGTCTGTTTATGTGACCGCGCATCACGTAAAAACGGCTGAACCGATTTAGATGAAATTTGGAATAAAGATAGTTTGAGTCCTGGGGAAGGACATAGGGTAGTTTTTATCCCGGAAATCAACCCCTAAGAAGATGAAATGGGAGGTGGAAGTTTGTATGGAGCTACTTAAACCGCTGCACCAATTTAGATGAAATTTAGCATATGAATTGTTTGAGTCCCGCGGAAGGTCAAATAATAGGTTTTATCCCGGAAATCTTCCCCTTAGGGGTTAAAACGGGGGGGTGAAAATTTGGATGTGACCCATTTTGATAAAATTTGGTTTAGAGGTAGTTTAAGTTCTGGGAAAGGACATTGGATAGTTTTTATCCCGAAAATCATCCCCTAGTGGGGTGTAATGGGGGATGACATTTTGGATGGACTCCGTTTAGATCAAATTTGGTATAGAGATAGTTTGAGTCCCGGAGAATGACAACGGATACCTACTTTGAATCCCAAAAATCATCCCCTAAGGGGATGAAATAGGGGTGAAAATATAGATAAATCCCATTTAGTTAAAATTTGGTAAAAAGATAGAAGAAGTCCCAGGGAAGGACAATGCATAGTTTTTATCCTGAAAAATCATCTCCTGAGGGGGTGAAATGATGGGTGAAAATTTGGATAGAACCCATTTAGATGAAATTTGGTTTAGAGGTAGTTTAAGTTCTGGGAAAGGACATTGGATAGTTTTAATCCCGGAAATCTTCCCCTGAGGGGGTTTAAGGGGGGATGAAATTTTGGATGGACTCCGTTTAGATCAAATTTGGTATAGAGATAGTTTGAGTCCCGGAGAATGACAACGGATACTTTGAATCCCGAAAATCATTCTCCAAGGGGATGAAAATGTGGATAAATCCCATTTAGTTAAAATTTGGTATAGAGATAGAAGGAGTCCCAGGGAAGGACAATGCATAGTTTTTATCCTGAAAAATCATCTCTTGAGGGGGTGAAATGAGGGGTGAAAAATTGGATGGAACCCATTTATGGTATAGCGAGTTGAAGTCTTGGGGAAGGACATAGGATAGTTTTATCCCGAAAATTACAATCCCAATTACACCCTCTTAGGGGATGCCCTAAGGGGGTGTAATTAGGGGTGAAAATTTGTTTGTGACCCATTTTGATGAAATTTGGTTGAAAGATAATTTGAGTCCTGGGAAAGGACATATGATAGTTTTAAATTCCAGAAATCATCTCCTAAAGGCGTGAAATTGGGGTGAAAATTTATATGTAACCCATTTAGATGAAATTTGGTATAAAGATAGTTTGAGTCCCGGAGTATGACAACGGATAGTTTTAATCCGGAAATTCATACCCTCAGAGATGAAATAGGGGGTGAAAATTTGGATGTACCCTATTTGGATTAAATTTGGTATAGAGATAGTTGGGGTTCCGGGGAAGGACAATGTATAGTTTTATCCCGAAAATCATCTAAGAGGGTAAAATGAGGGGTAAAAATTTGGATGGAACCCATTTATACTTCGTTTTTTTTAAGATTAGAATTATCTGTCAAACGGGTAAACACAGAAGCAGTGGTCGTAAACCTTCCTTCTTCGATTTTGACGGATACCACTGAATTTCTCGGAACTTATGTACCTACATGTACGAGTACATATCATTTGATATTTACCGATAGCTGAACGCATATATTTTCTTTTAAAATGTTGTATACCGTAGCCAACGATATGCCAGCAGTCTCGGCAGTCTTTTTCACACGGTCTGATTTAGTGGGATCTCCTTTCTATAAATATTCACCACCCGCTTTCGCTTTTCCAGAGGATTCTGCTTTTGCCTTTTCTTCTTTGGAGATGAAAAAACATTAGCCGGAACCGGCTGCGACTTCTGTAGCCCACTCGGGCCAGCCTCGGCTTCATACATTGTAAATGTGCACCAACAAACAAAATATCTAAATAGATCAACAACTAATAACAAAATTCAACAAAAACGATAACAACAATCTTTAAGTAAGCTAACAAACAGCAATAGAAATCACAACCGACTCAACCGACAACAATAAGAACTCGAATGAAAAACCCACATGAGTGAATTACAGATAGTGACAGTGACGTTTAAAATAGACCATTGTGTGAGAACTCTGCCTCTTTAGGTTTTTTAATGTACAACCTTTCCATGACAAATTGCAAACGCAATTTATTAAAATTCTTATCTTTTCATCTAAGAATATAAATTAACTAATATTATGTTTCTTATCTGTTCACAACACTAAGTAATGTATGTATTACTAAAACATGATAATAAATACGTGATATTATTTATTAACTCGTATTCACTGTTTGATCCACAGAGTGTGCCCGATAAAAAACCTTTTACCTCGTTCTGCAAAGGTCTCTCTAATGCTAAAAAAAACGAAGTATAGATGAAATTTGGTTTAGAGTTAACTTGAGTCCCGGAGAATGACAACGGATATTTTCAATCCCGATAATCATCCCCTAAAGAGACGAAATAGAGGATGAAAATTTGGATAAAATCCATTTAAGTGAAGTTTGATATATATATAGAGATAGTGGGGAGTCCCAGGGAAGGACAATTCATAGTTTTTATCCTGAAAAATCATCTCCTGAGGGTGTGAAACGAGGGGTGAAAATTAAGATAGAACCCATTTAGATGAAATTCGGTATAGAGATAGTTGGAGTTCCGGGAAAGGAAATCGCATAGTTTTTGTAACGAAAAGCATCGCCTGAGAGGATGAAATGAGGGTGAAGTTTTGGATGGAACTCATTTAGATGAAATCTGGTTAAGAGATAGTTTGGGTCCTGGGAAAGGAAATATTTTATTATAGTTTTTATTCCGCAGATCATCCCCTAAGGGGGTGAAATGGGGATGAAAATTTGTATGGAACCCATTTACAATATAGCGAGTTGGAGTCCTGGGGAAGCACATAGGAAAGTTTTATAGTGTGAAAATTTGTTCGTGACCCATTTTTATGAAATTTGGTTGAAAAATAGTTTGAGTCCTGGGAAAGGACATATGATAGTTTTAAATTCCGGAAATCATTCCCTGATGGAGTGAAATTGGGACTGAAAATTTAGATGTAACCCAGTTAGATTACATTTGGGATAACGATAGTTTGAGTCCCTGATGACAGGGAAATAGGGGGTGAAATTTTTGATAAAACCCATTTAGATGAAATTTGGTAAACAGATAGAAGCATGGAAGGACAATGCATAGTTTTTAGCCCGGAAAATCATCTCCTGAGGTGGTGAAATGAGGGTTGAAGATTTGAATAGAACCCATTTAGATGAAATTTGGTATAGAGAGAGGTAGGAGTAGAGGTATAGAGAAAAGACAGAATATATTTTTTTTCCGGAACAAATGAAAGGAGGAAATCATCCCCTTAGGGGGTGAAATGGTGGATGGACATGTAGATGGAGTCCATATACGGTATAGCGATAGTTGGAGTCCTGGGGAAGGACACAGGATAGTTTTATCCCGAAAATCATCCCCTAGGGGGTTGTAATTGGGGGTGGAATATTGGTTGAAAGATAGTTTGAGTCCTGGAAAAGGACCTAAGACAGTTTAAATTCCGGAAATCATTCCCTAAGGTGGTGAAATGGGGGTGAAATTTTGGATTTTCGATGAAATTTGGTATAGAGATAGTTTGAGTCCCGGAAAATGACAACGAATAGTTTTTAACCCGAAAATCATCCTCTGAGGAGGTGAGATAGGGGTTGAAAAATTGGATGGAACCCATTTACGGTAAAGCGATAGTTGGGAGTCCTGGGGAAGGAGATATGATATGATAGTTTTTTTTTCCAGAGATCATTCCCTAAGGGGGTGAAATGGGGGTAAAAATTTGGATGGAACCCATTTACGGTCTTGCGTTAGTTGGGAGTCCTGGGGAAGGACAAAGGATAGTTTTATCCCGAAAATCCTCCCCTCAGGGGGTGAAAATTTGGATGTGATGTGACCTATTTAAATGAAATTAGATTTACAGATAGTTTGAGTTCCGGGAAAGGACATAAGATAGTTTTTATCCCGGAAAGTATCTCCTAAGGGGGGGAAATGGGGGGTGAATATTTGTATGGAGCTACTATACAACCCATTTAGATTAAATTTGGTATAGAGTTATTTAGTAGGCGCGGCGTTAGTAGGCCCCCCACAAGGTGGACTGATGACCTGGTAAAGGTCGCGGGAGTCCGCTGGATGCGGGTGGCGCAGGATTGGTCACTTTGGAACTCTTTGGGGAAGGCTTATGTCCAGCAGTGGACGTCTTTCGGCTGATATGATGATGATGATGATAATGATAAAAATAGTTAGAGTCTCGGAGAAGGACATACGTGTGATAGTTTTTATATTGGAACTCTACCCCTAAAAGGGAAATGAAGGGTGAAAGTTTATATCGAGCTACGATATAAACGAGTTCTACGCGGATGAAGTCGCGGGCAAAAGCTAGTCATCTAATATAATACAAAGACATATAAACTGACGTACAGTCAGCATCAAAAGTAGCTACGCAAACGAAGACGTCAAAAGTCTTTATTAAAAGGGAATAAGAACTTTTGACGTGTTCGATTGCGTAGTTACTTTTGATGCTGACTTTACGTAAAATGTGACTAATAGTTTATAAACTATTACGAAAACTTTTTGCAATATTTATTGAATACACTATGATCATTCTAATCTACATGAATAGGTACTCAGAAACAAATATGGGTTTAATATTTTTGAGCATTAATGTACCAAATTCCTTCGCTAAAAGTACAAATGATCGAATGAATGTAAATATTTTGTAACAGTTAACTTTTATAAGTTGGCCACATTTTACATAAATTTACGTTGCAACGTTATCAATAAAATTTAAGTCAGGTTTTATGTCGGAGCATATATAATTGCATCGAGATTACCGTGCTGGCTGGGCTCCTGTTGGTTTCACAACCTATCTTGACTCACCTCACCGGTCGCCGCTAGTATGACTTGACCCCGACATTCGCTACAACCGTGCGTGGTTAGAGGACAAACTTATGGTGGTTCGTCTCAGGATACCGTTAGTAAATGTTGTGAACACTTTCTGCTGGGGAAAAGTTGTGGCGTGCGCTTGTGGGAGACAATCACTACGAAACTTATTCGTAGCACTAACACTACTAAGTATAGCACTTACTTGTTTATTTGAGTCTTAGTCTTGCCCGCTGTATTTTTGAGGATTGAGTGCTTAGTAGGTATGTCCAGGTGTGACGACGTAACAAATAATCAAATACGTATATGTGACTTAATCAATCGTGATTGTCCTCCGGCGAGGCGTTCATGGCGAAATTGTCATCTGTTTTACCTTTATACTCGTAGTCCAGTGTCTCGGGGGACGCAAAGCCCCTTGAAGGGGATAGCATCAACTAGTATTTTTGAAATTAATGTCAATTCAACATTTTAAGGCTTTGATATTTATGATATACCTACTAACAAAATTTAAGTTAAGAACAGGAAAGGAGTATCGCAAGATTTTTTTTCACACTAAGGGGGTCGCGAAGAGATTTAGGCTAAAAGACTCGAGCCGTCAGGGCTAACGCAGCACTACATGACGCTAGTCTTAGCTTTTTAGGCTTGAGTTTTCAAGACAAAATAATATATGGCTAAATTGAAGTATCTATCCAGTTTGAAAAATGACCGCTGCTACTGAAAAAGGAATAATTTATTTCCATGTAAATAAAAGTGTTTTTTCATGTGCGCGTTAATTACAAGTTGCGTGTGGTCTAGTTCTGTTTCCCCTGCCATTGATTCTATGTTATTAAAATACTTTTATGGCTACCTACGTCAGTGGTTATTTTCCATTACTTGTATAATTATAATGAAATGTTGAAGTTTATTTCAGTTTGTAAGTTCAGGGTTGAATGTGTAACGTGACCCGAGACTTTTTCATAGTTTTTTGTTAATAGTAGTTAAGAATATCATATTATATTCTAATTTACAAACAAAGCAATATTAAATATTCTTATAGCTGTATGTAGGGTCAGGAGTCAGGATTAACAAAAACGTAACAAGGGATACGCCCTAATGTTTGATTCATAGTGATTTCCGTAACTTCTACTGCTATGAATTAAGATTGAAGGTGGGTATTGGAGCGCTAGGACATCTTAAAACAAAAGGCATAAAGTCTGAGCTAATGCTTTGGAATATTTTATTTACCTTAATGCATACTTACTCATAAATATATAAACTTATTTTACGGCGTAACATATTTATGTTCCTCATAAGTATTTCTAGACAGGCTCTAACCCCCTATTCATAAAACTTAACAACCTTCTGCTAGCTAAAATTAGAAACAAAATAAATTTAAACGTCGTTTTAGCTAAAATAGGTTTGATGGACGGTTACGAATACCTAATATTTTGTATTTTAGGCACATCGAATACAAAGAGAATCGACACTACAAATGTCGATGGAAATTTCGAAAATTAATAACAACAACGGTAAACGAAATGATAATCAAACGAGGGTCGCCACACGTCGTGTAATCCCTCAGGAACCGGGGCAGCCGATAATTCATCAACGGATACCCATTGACACGTTGTACTGAATACTGACAGCGGTCGTTTCCGGACTTATCCACATTATACACATGAATATGTCCACCCTACTTCAACCCAAATTGAACTTTAACTATATAATAATAAGGCACTCTATTGTTCGCTCTCTTCAATGGCGACATTGGACATAAAAGGTCGAATTTCGAAAGTAAAATAGTTAATTTGAAATTTTACTCAGTCAGCATTGAGGTTAAATCTGAAATAAAAGCGCTTTATTACAAAATTGATTTTGTTTAGAGCCCCACAAGTAAGTAGACTAAGCTATGGTTAATTAAACTGTCAAAAGGGACTTGCCTCCGCACATTTGCGATTCAAATCGAAAGCTAAATGAGTAGGTTCCTTTTGGATCGTTGGGGTTGTAGGTACTACTAAATTAAACAAGTTTGTTGTCAAGTACGAATACACCTAGTTCACCGAATTTCTGCCTACGTAAATACGCCTCTAATTTCCAACGTAAACATGTCCCCTTCGTCGTTAAAGCCACCGTAATGATAAACCGACACCAAATCAATCAAATTAGCGGTTGCCAGTAACAAATTTGGAACCGAAACCATCGCTAACAAGAATCGACAGCCCACTGCTTACGCGGCTTTCGAAATAGCTCCCTCGCTCAAAAATAGGGATGGCGTTACATCGGTTTCCCCAGCTAGAAAGGGAGAGAAGAAATCCCCTATTACAAACTGCAAAGCCTTCCCATTGATCACAGTAACGCGTAAAGCCTTTAAAAAATCCAGCAATTTATTTAGTCGGTAACAACAGCTTACGGCCGGATTGTCTTGAAAATAAAAGCCATCGAGGAACCCGACCATTATTCCTCATGATAGGGAATAATTTCCTTTGGTTTCAAAGGCAGTTTTTTTATTTCAAATATCAATTTACTTTCCCCTCTATATTATTAGGCTGTTAGCCACTTATAACGTACTTAGAAATATTTCATTTATTTACACTTTATTGGAAATATAAAAATTAAAGTACAATTGGCGGACTTAAGGGGCTCCACGCGCTTTTTGACTAGTTTTGATGAGTTTTGAGTTGATATTCCTCCGTCATTACAATAGATATATTTATGTCACAAACGTTAATCGGTTCTTCAATACTTTATCTACTTTTGCAAGAGAGTTTTTTGGAAAAATGTATATTTATTTTTCCATTATTTATTCAAACATGGTCCAAAAAAGCTCTGTATTCGATATTAGTATGTTGTTTATGCACTTTTATACAGGGTGGAAAGTTAAAACGGGGCAGTAAGGGCAGCTACTAGATCCCTTGCCGCCACGCAAAAATGGCATTAGGATTTCATTCCTAACTTTTTAAGTGATGACAATCTACATACACAGATTTTTGAAAAAAAGTACAGTCAGCGAGAAAATCATCACTTTTGACGATTTTTTTTTAATGCCATTTGATCCCATTCCTATTAAGGATCAAAATACTCTTTGGGACCGACTAAGGTTTGACAATTAAAACGCCCAGAAATCAAAGAAAACTTTTTGCATACAGTCAGTATAAATCCCAAAGTGCAATTTTTTTTACACAATTGTGAAGTCGTTGAAGTAGGGGCATGCAGTAGTCTATAACTATCAACACAACGAACCCTCAAATCAATTAAAGGTCGGTAGCGCGCTCGTGATTCTTTTGGTGTCCATAGGCCACAGATTAAAACTAAATAGCTGTGACCGACGGACAGCCTCCGAGTAACCGCATAAGTGTTCCGTTGGACCAATTTTGGTACGGAAGTTTTTAGTAAACAGGGGTTGTATAAGTTATTCTTATTACGAGATATTTTGTAGGTAGCATATTGTTTTTTTTTTACATTTCACATGAACTTAACCTCACAAACATATCTACTTATTAAACTTCCACCTCTGTTCACGGTATGTTTCTCTATGGTTACATTATCGGCAAGCGCTTTAACGATTTATACTCGTTCTAAAAGGTACAAAATTTACGGAAACACCTAGGGGTCAATGAAAAACATGCACATCGCATTCATATTTGATTTGAATGCGTTTCACGCCGGCACGACCGGGCGCGCCTGGCTATTGTTTTAGAACAAGCAACCTTTTGTGGCACTAACTCCTACCTACTACTGATTTTTGTATGCTGTGCTGACTTCGTTCCATATTCTGTTATTGGCCAGAATAAATTCCTAGTCTTTATTTGAAATACATTGACATCAAATTGGAATACCAATTGTACGTTCCAAATAGAGTCCCACGTGAAACTGCACATGCAAGCAATTTCACCGATTCTCGAAAACACCACTGGTCTAGACTCGAGGGTCCTGCCCTGCGACTTCGTATTTATCTACCCCATTCTCCGTGGACAGTGAAAAGTAAATTCGGAGGACAGGTAGGAAATGCCACTTGAAAAGTCGAGATTTATGTATTTGTGTTTGCTTTTATACCAAAAACTAGGGGTTTTCAATATTAGAGAAGACTACATACTCAACAACACACACAATCTCATATCTGCATCCTCAAGGCAGAGCGCATGCAACTAAACTTTCAGTACCTGCTACGTCTGGAAATTTTGGGTTTAAAGATCAACAAAATGTGATATTGTAGTGACATGTTGCTAGCCCATCGCCCATAAGCTAATCAATTCAAAGAAAACAACGTTACGCAAATAACGCTCTCAGTTCAAAACCGCATTAAATTTAGATCTGTTTCTTCCCAAAGCCAGTAAATATGAAGTGAATACGAAATTCCACAGTTGCATCCCGCCGGAGACCTATGCTGTCTACGCGGTCTCTTGCCTCGTATTTACCGAAATTTATGATTTCATTTCGCCTCGCATATTTCAGCGATGCGCCATTTTGCATCGGAACGAGCCGCAATACCGTAATATCGCTGCTTTGTTACAAGTTTAATTCCTACGCGTGTGTCACGTGGGGCTAATATGTTGTGGGGCAATGTTTATTTTCTTGGCGTACCGTGGTTTTTGTAGCTTAATATGATGTTATCTGCATTTCAGGAATGTATGAAAATTGTTTTAGTTAGCTAAATGATAGAAATTAATGTTATAAACTAGAGTAATAGCATTGTTTATTGATAATAACTTAGTAAGTTAATATGGCACCCACTTGGCGGGTACCATATTAACTTTTTTTTCAGAGACCTATCGTGTTTGGTATCTAAAGAAAGGGCATTTTGACGCGATTCTAAAAATATACCACATCATTACATTTCAGTAATTTTTTTAATTAACACAAAATAAATTTTCGAAACACACAAACACACCAAGTTTGGGCTTATCCAAACACGATATGGCTGATTTTTTTAAATACTATATACCACACATAATATGTGACATCCTCATTTCTAACCTCAAAAATTTTTGTGTTAGTTAAAAAACAATTGCTGAAATGTATGGTATATTTTTTGAATTGCCTCAAAATGCCCTATCATTAGATAACACACACGAGGGGTTTCTGAAAAGATTTTTTTTAATACAGTAGCTCAAAAAGTGGTACTTTTTGTGGCTGCGTAGCGTGCGAGAAGCTCAATTTCTCGCACTAGTGCTTTTTACTTTTTAGTTCCAAACTATACTTTCGAAACGCAGTAATTTTATATTAGATTTTTTACTTGGAAATTATGAAATTAAAAACGCTTACGAATACTAGGAGTATTTATTTTTGATCGCGTTAGTATGAAAGTCATTTTTGAAGCTGAAAATGTACGCATCTGTAGGTAGACCGCTTAACTCATTCCTCGCTTGCGCAGCGCGCGGGTGCAGGGGTATGACGATAACGGGGTGCGGGCGCCGGGGTTTGCCTTCCGCACGTCGCCCGCAGCCCGTTATAGTCATACCCCTGCACCCGCGCGCCGCGCAGGCGAGGACCGAGTTAAACGGTCCACCTATAGGTACCAGGAGCGCATACGCAAGCAGAAGTTTCGATGCAGCCACTAACAGTTGAGATCGAGGTACAATAATATAAATTTATTTAAAGAATTCATTAATATATAAATGACGAATATTAATTTATTATTTTTTCGCAATTGTATTAAAAAACGTCGTTTACAACACGTGTGAAATGTCTTTTACCACTCGTACCGAGTCTTGCCACTCGCTTTCAGCTCGTGGCAAGATACCTCGGTACTAGTGGTAAAAAGACATTCTTTTCACACTAGTTGTAAAATGTACTATTTTGTACTCGTCGATTAAAATCTGTGTATTAAGATTTCATAGAGAATACTGCAACGTCACTCTTTTCATAGTTGTAGTCCATGTTACTGTCAAAACAATCGCAATAACTGTTTCGATACGCTCCAGACAACCGAAAAAAAAATTGAAAATAGAACTAAAATAAATTCGACCAATCACCAATCACGTGGCTGCTTTACCGAACTATAATGAATTGGACCAATAGAATCGCTTTGATTATTGAGTTTACTCGTTGATGTCGTACGCTCGTTCATGTCTTCAACGAGCGTACGAGCGATAGGCTGCACTTCGTTTCAACAGTATCGAGTTTGTTTAATTAGTTCAGTTGACTCGTAGAAAATTAATTTTAATGAACTCGTACAAAAAGTATTGTTCACAATAGTGTTATAATAAAGCTTTTTAATCTCGTACCTTACTTAGGCCACTCAGCAAGCTTCGTGGCCTAAACACGGTACTCGACTAAAATGCTCTCTATTACTTATAACACGATTGTGAAAAATATAATTTTTTTCCATACAAAAAATTAAATGTCTTGGCACAAAATTTGTTTTGACCTCTAGTATGCGTGTGCCAAATGGCTAAACTGTAGATCGTATTGCGGTTTTTCTTTGAAATTAGGCTTGTATGGCTACCAGTAAGCGGGTAGATACGGCCTGAACAAAAAATATGAATGTGATATTAGCTTGTTTCAATCACAAAATACTGTGGGTACACCTAGCAAAGTCGCGCACGACTCAGCAACTCTTGTCTCACTCGCAAATTAGAAAGAGAAGAGTTGATTCTTTCGTCTCTTGTCGCGTCGTGGCGTCAGTTCAACCTCAAACCTCAAAGCAACCGAGCATACATAAAAGCTCAGACAGATGTACTAGCAATAAGACAATTAGTGTGTAAGGAAACAGTACCTACTGATTTACTTATTATCCTTCAAATAAAATTCACTTTCACTTTCAGTTGTGCTCCCGCACTACACTGACCCGACACAATATTGCGAACTTTTCCTAGGTTCCGTGATTAAAATATTAACAGCTGGTTATCCAGGCTATCAATCTCAAAGTTGCAGTTGTTGCTGGCAACGACAACCGTTCTCGGTAATTGTTTAGGTACCTTGCAACGCACATCACTATTCACGGGTTCAATTTCCATTTTGAAATTAGTTCTCTATTACTCTCCGATTATAAACGAAATGCGAAATCTCAATGCAAGCACATTTAATAATCAATAAACTACTTATTATGCATAGCCACTTAAAAGATTAAACTTACGAGATCCTATTTACATATTTTATACTAAACCAGTTTATAATAACATCATATTACATGCACGTGTTTAAATAAATAAATAATATAACTTATAATAGATGAATCACGCTAGAAAGGGCCGTGTCGGGCCCGGGCCGTTTTCTAAGAAGAACGACGGTGTTTTTCCGTGACCGAACCATACCCGAGCCGCTTCCGAGCCTCGGCCATGGCTCGGCCGGGCTTGGGTATGACTCAGCCGCGCAAAAACGCCATCGTTTTTCTTTGAAAACGGCCCGGGCCGGACACGGCCCGTTCTAGCGTGAGTCATCCTTTAAGCGTTCCGGGTAATAATCATCAATACACTTGGGTAGTATTAGGCTACTTTTGCATCTGACGGGACGGGATCGGTATGCGGTATTTTGTATTTTACCGAGAGCTTACTAATGTCACCAAGAGATTAGTAGTATTATATTGCGCAGAAGTGGCCGGAACAAATGCAGTACTGCATGCGTAGCCCCACTTCCACGCAGCCCGCGGCAATCAGTACCTAAGCAATACTTTAAACGTCCTCTTTCAACCTCTTTAACTCGTGTTAAAGAGATTGAAAGAGGCCAAAGGTGTATTCTCAAGGTCATAATCGTCGGGTGACAAGCAAAAGTCACTACCAAAACTGTCACTGCTCTTCAAAACCTCGTATCTCGATACGTAGTCCATATCGAGATACGACTTTTGATTTAAGTAGGTATTTGTTATACTTAGTGAGTTTTGCTTGTCACCCGACGATATATTTAAAACCCTTCAGATACCATACGGAGGAACTATATCGGTACCTATTCTGGACACTTAACCATGAGAAAGCTGTATATCATTCAGTCTATCTTGAAGCTACATATATCTCTGGTAGTTATGACTGGTATATAGTCCCTCGCTCCACCCACAACCACAAGACGGAAAAATGTCGGTCCACGGCCACCAAACACGATTCTCTTCTCGAGACAATTTGTTGCAAAATCTGCTAATATTTATAACACAATTAACAATAAGATATAAATATCTACATACTACACCTCTACGAGTGTAAATCAGGTTTAACTGGTTGCTGGTTGAAGTCACTTAATTATGATGAAGCGGAGAGACTAATAAACACACCAGTAGCGGCGCGTGAAAAATTTCAATGGGCAACCCGGAACTAAAAAAGTTATGAAAGAGTTTAGAGTATATTATTGCCAAAAATAAGTTTTAAGCAAGCCGGTGGGAATCGGCTTCTATGAGCGGCGCCTCTGCTACACACACAAACACACACACATTACACGATTAAAATTATACTAGCATGTTATAGAAGTATTATTGTATTCTCTTTGTGTCTGTACAACCACTAGTGTTATGGAAGAGTGTGGCTGCCTGTCACAAGTAAAATAATACCTACTAGTAGGTACTTAGTCGCAACCTTATTGTCATGTATGCATTAAGAACAGAAAAATACATTTTTCACCTCAGGAGCTCGAACAAGCATATTTTGCTGCGTGAAAACTCCGTGAGTCAAAGTAGCTTTTTAATGTTGATATCGAGCACTGGTGACACATGATAGTGTGGAGTCCACACTATCATGTGTCACCAGTGCTCTATTACAAATTCAGAATATTATAGGTGCGTAAAAGCCTAGCGATATATTTTTACTTTTTAATTTTGATATCGAGCACTGGTGACACATGATAGTGTGGAGTCCACACTATGATGTGTCACCAGTGCTCTATTACACATTCAGAATATTAGGTGCGTAAAAGCCTAGCGATATATTTTTTAACGTGACCATGTTCTCACTGCTGAGGTGAAAAGTTGTATGTATCACACGAGAGCAAAGATATTTGCATCTCGTGCCTTTGAGTCCCTCACTACGCTCAAGATTCTATATTTGAATCACTCGCTACGCTCGTGATTCAAATATAGATTCTTTCGCTTGCTCGGGACTCAACATCAACACTCGCAGCAAAAATCTACTTTGCTCTCTTGTTGAACAAATAACAATTTTTCATTTTCATAGTGATTTTGTTGATCTCGTACCGATCCCGCCCCGCTAACTCACGAAGTCGCCTTAATGTACGGTCGCAGTAAGGACTCTGTACTAACTTGACTGACAATTTACACTGACATCTTACTGATATCGTACCGCCTCTGCACCGCCATGTGTAAAGAGGCCTTAGGCCTGAATCACACTAATGCGGCCTGCGGTGGCGGTCAATTGTAAGCCGCCATCCGAGTGATGGTGACTGGGGGAGCATACCCACTAAAAACATACCGGCGTCACCCGCATTGCCGTTAAGGGGGCGCCATGGGATCGCGAACATTCTAACCACGGCACCCCCCGACGCTTTTAACCCTAAGGCAACTTCCTGATTTAGAGACGCGGGATCGGTAGGTATGCGGTGTTTTATAACTAATCTGTACACTGACAGTATTAGATTTGCGTAGTAGTATTATATTCTGGAGAAGTGGGATGGTGTGCAGTACTGCATTCGTACCAGGGGGGTAAACACGTAACGTTCCGAACGCGCGTCGGTACGTTTTAACTGTCAATTCTCCATATAAAAAGTGACATTTAGACCTACCCGACTCGCGTACAATGCGTTACGTGATCGACCTACAGCACTTATTTAAGTGTGGTCGCGCAGTAAAGAATCTGTACATTCAGTGCAGATTCTTTACTGACAGTTACTATTAAATTGACAGCTTACTGAGATGCATAGCGTATTTAATGAGAAAACTAAAAGAAAATAACTTCTTATACACGAACGATATTCATAAGAATAATAAAAAGGTTCAAATATATTTATGGCTAAATATACATTTTTGTACCAAGTTTTTATTGCTGTACGAGCAGAAACTTTAATCAGAGCGTATTAAGTTTCGTTTGAAAAATGCAAATTGGCCACGTTTCAATAAATTTTCCTCTTATTCTCTCTCGGGGCAACCTAAGACACCAAATCTACCACTAAGAAGGAAAATATCTCGAGTTGAGACCACATCAATCATATTAGCGGTTCACTCGCAATCTCCTGTTACACAATAAAATAAACTTATTCGTTAAATATATTACTCGTTTAGGAAAATAAAATCATGAAACACGAATTCGGTACTTAAGTTTGATTGAGATTTGATTCAGTTGGCAAACCTACCTATTTATTATTTACCGCATTTATTTAATGAGCGATTTGACTCGAAGATACTAATCTGTGCTCAAGAATAATAATAATAATAAAGCCATTTATTGCTTAAGGTGGTTCGATTGCCATACAAAACGTTATTTGACATTCGCAGGCTAACGGCGTGGTATTTTAAGAATCTTATGTAACAAACTTTCATCAATTGGCTTCCCATTTGCGCCAAATTCCCCCTTTCCTAGAATAAACTTGTATAAACTAGATTAATTTGAGAAATTGGTTTGGGACGTGATATTTTGGGAAAACTATTTTTCTCAAATTAACGGCAACGAACGATCCCAATCACCCCTCCGCACCCTACCCCATTCTCACCAGTAACATATCACTTCACCCCAGTTGTAAGCATTAAATAATGAACTATACTAATATTGCCGGAGTATCGCTCACGTCCGCTCTGCGCGGCTTTAGCTGCAAATGCGAATCTAATGCCGCCATAAATCGTACCTCCTGCGCATCCCTGGGCCCCTAAGTACCAACTGTGAAATTACTATCGATTAGCAAACAACAATTTCAATCTCTGCTATGGAAGATGAATAGTGTTTTTATTGATAGTTAGTACCTACACTCTCCGGTTTAAAGACGTGTAATTTGGCGTTTTACATAAGGAAGGTTGCTATCATTGGACCGGCGCTCTGCCCTGATAATCGTAAATGCAGTAATCGACATTTTTGGTATTTTCACTTTTTTGAAAAAATTACATCCCAAGAGCCTAATAAAATAAATTTCATATTTTTTAAAATTATAAACACGTTTTTTATCTAACCAAAAACGCAGTACTTGCATAAAAATATTACTTTTGCTAACAAGATCTGCAGCATTCAGCATTTGCTAGAAGTGTGTGCAGTACTTTCTACGTTTACTGCAGATTCATTAGGCATAAACTTTTTTGCAACGACATTATTGCATTTGAGTGTAGCGAGAATATTAAATTGCTACTCTTGCGATGCTAAAACTAAATGCAGGATTATTCTAGAGCTGCGTTTACGAGTAGCGAGAGTAACAAAAATATTCGCATGCGTCGAAGCCGCACGTTACAGTGCCGCGTCTCATGCTAGCAAATCAGAGCGTCGACGTAGACCAATAGATTTTGGAAGATGGCTTCATTAACTTCGAGTAGGTCTTTTTTCGATGATAAAAACATTTTTTTCGAATACTTACCTAAAATTAGATAGTTTCATCTCAGTACTGCGCATTTTATCCAAATAAGGCAGTAAAGTACAAAAAAAAATATGTCAATAGAAAGCTTGATTTTTTTGGGTTCCGCCAAATGGCAAAAACGGAACCCTTATAGATTCGACATGTCTGTCTGTCTGTCTGTCCGTCCGTATGTCACAGCCACTTTTTTCCGAAACTATAAGAGCTATACTGTTGAAATTTGGTAAGTAGATGTATTCTGTAAACCGTAAATTAGATTTTCGCACAAAAATAGAAAAAAAACAATAATTTTTGGGGTTCCCTATACTTAGATCTGAAACACAAATTTTTTTTTTCATCAAAACCATAGGTCTTCAAAAATGATATTGAGGTTTCTAACATATTTTTTTTCTAAACTGAATAGTTTGCGCGAGAGACACTTCCAAAGTGGTAGAATGTGTCCCCCCCCCCTGTAATTTCTAAAATAAGAGAATGATAAAACTAAAAAAAATATAAGATGTACATTACCATCCAAACTTCCAACGAAAATTGGTTTGAACGAGATCTAGTAAGTAGTTTTTTTTTAATACGTCATAAATCGTACAAAGTAATTTATTTAACGGGACCCTTCATGTGCGAGTCCGACTCGCACTTGGCCGCTTTTTTTACTATTTTTCAGTACACTTCAAAAGTTATATCACACAGATTTGTTGTATAGATATCACAAAATATGTTTACCGCGTTTATCTCGAAACCGCCATTTTGCAAGTACTGCGTTTGCAATAAGAAGGGCAGCGCTTTGACTGGACCTTCTAAATATTTTAAACTCTACGCATGCTACGTAGAGTTTAAAATATTTAAATGGTCCAATCAAAGCGCCGGTCCAATGATAGCAACCTTCCCCTATTGCTGTATTTGTATAAAGCCTCAAAATAATTTACCATGTCAGGTTATATGTATGTGGAATCTCTTTGAACCGTATTTTCAAACAAACTCTGTTACCATACCATCTATTTAACTGAAACCTAAACTATACTACTCCAGCCCAAAACGCCCAGCCCAAACCGTTTAAACTAGAAAGCTGATTTTTTCACAATAATATAACATTAGTACCCACTACGAAGACATTTTTGAAAATTCCACCCTCAAGGTAATAAAAAGGGGGTGAAAGTTTGTATAGGGATGGAGTAAAATTTTAAGTGAAACTTGGAACTTTGTATATGTGTCACCGTTAGATTGTGAAAACCGTCAGTTTATAATCTTACCCGTTATATTGTAAACTGACGGAATATTGTGAACTGCCAAAATAATTCCAAAGTTTACGCATTAATTTTCGTTAGTTTATAAACTAACAATATCATATCGTCAAATTGTGAACTGAATCAAATTTGCCTGATTCGGAACGCAACCTGTGCCCTGTTTGGTTGAGCGAATTATTCCACTTGCAGCAGTTTCCACTTACGTTTTTGAACACCTATAGTGTACCTATGTATGTGATGGCGACTGTACTCTTTTGGTCATCTGGTCTTACTGTAATGCAATTATCCAATGTACCTACTCGGTATTTGGTACATCACTGAACACGTAGAGAGCTCGTAGCGGCGTAGCGATGTAGATGTAGCGTCGTAGCGCTGTAGATGCAGCGGCGTAGCGCGTAGAACCATCTCGTTTAGCCACGAGTGCACTCGTAAATAAAATTTATTACTAGAACTTTCTACATGTACGTGTTGTTTTGCATTAACTTACTCTGACTGTCTGACTGATCTAAGCTTAGAACGATGTGACGTCATTTCTCCGTAATCGCACGAATATATATTCAGATGATTAAGTTGAGGAGATTAAAGGGGTCGGCTGCACCAAACCGTCTGTAACCGGAAGCGGTGTTCATTAAAATGCAAATGTATGGAATGTTTGACAAGTTTCTATAGACCGGCGACATATCTGACGTTGATCGGTCTGTGATCGTAAGTTGGTGCAACCCTCCCTAAGTTGCTAAGTACTAAGGTGTATCACTACGAGTGTAGCTTAGAAGTGAATGAGCTAGGTATGTGTAATTGGAGAAAAGTTTTGAAAGTCTTCTAACATTGACACTAAGTCAAATTTTGCTTACCCGGCGGATTTATCCAAGGGTTAGTTTTCGCATTTCTATATGATTTTAATGTGTTCCCGCGCTCCGTTCCACGCAAGTCGAACTGACGTGTCAGAGAGAAATAGCGCTCAAACACATTGAGACCATATTGAAATGGCAATGTACAGTCACGACCCGGGTTTGTTGAGCCACTTGCTATTACTCGTAATTTATCCGTGTATTCAATAACCGATGTCACCGACTGGCTGACAGCTATTCGATTTGCATTACACGGCCAAATTAGAAACATGGGTAAGTGGATCAACAATCCCGGTTCGTGATGGTATGTCTCAGATTGTCAAATGCATCTGGAGTCGCAACAGACTAAGAATAAAACCATATGCATCCACTGCAGTGGTATTTAAAAAAGTCTAATGAGACGAATCCATATATGTCATAGCAATATAATCATCATCATCATCGCGTATCAGCCGAAAAATGTCCACTGCTCGACATAGCCCTCCTCTTAAGATTGCCACAATGACTGGTTCTATGCCACCCGCATCCAGCGAACTCTCGTGACCTTTACCAGGTTATCAGTCCACCTTGTGGACCCACGCTGCGCCTTCCGTTACATGGTCGCCACTCGAGAACTTTTCTGCCCCAACTACTATCATACGAGTATCACATCAACACGTCAAGTCAAATAGACAGGATACATACTATCACATCACATAAATACGTCAAGTCAAATAGACCCCTACACGTACCGCTATGCGAGCCAAGTTGCGGCTGGATCTGAGGCACTGCGCTTTCTACCAAATTAAATTTTAATACATTTCCAATACTTATCCAGGGTAGTGGTCCGCGTCAGCTGGATGAAATGTGGATTTGGAATAAGCCTAGAAATAAAAAGGAAAAGTATTATAGAGAGTTTTTACAAGCCATATACTGGTATAAATAACCGTAAAAGTTTAACGGCCTCCGTAGCCCAATGGGTAATAGTGACTCTGCCTACGAAGCTGGAAGTCCCGGGTTCGAATCCCGGTCAAGGCACTTATTTGTGTGTTTATCACGAATATTTGTTCCTGAGTTATGGATGTTATATATGTATATAAGTATCTATATGTATTTATCTATTATATATATCATCGCCTAGTACCCACAACACAAGCCTTACTGAGCTTACCGTGGGCCTAGGTTGATTTGTGTAAGATTGTCCCATAATATTTATTTATTTATTTATTAAATAAACAGGCAACAACAGAAGACCTACTATATAAATAACCAAAATACGAAATTAATAAAACGATAAATAATACTATGTTCGTAGAAGCGATGCTGAGAACAGTCGTGGCAATGTGTGGTTTCTGTGATGGTTCTGTAATATGTGATTATGATTTTAAATTAATCTTTGAACAGCCGACGGCGAGACAGAACTAACAAGTTTCTGGAAACTGAGCCGCGCTTAGCTCTGTTTTCCACTAACGCCGACAACTCTATAAAGGACTGCCTTTAATGTTGATTTTAACGAATATGTATAATTTAATATCGGGCAACAACAACTCGAAGATAGCTTATAACTAACATACTTACAAACAAAAAATAACTATTATATTATATTTGGGATGATGACATATAACACAATAATACACGTTACTTGTATTGGCATCTATCAAAGTATATGCAACTCACACTATAATAATTATATACGAAAGGATATAGCAAGATAGTACCCTGAGAAAATTACGGTTTTTTTGGAAATAATTCAATATCAGGCTAATTATTTGTATACGGCTTGTATATGATGTTAAGGTGGTTCGATTGCCATACAAAGCGTTATTTGACATTCGCAGGCTAACGGCGTTATATTTTAAGAAACTTATGTAACAAACTTTCATCAATTGGCTTCCCATTTGCGCCAAATTCCCCCTTTCCTAGAATAAACTTGTATAAACTAGATTAATTTGAGAAATTGGTTTGGGACGTGATATTTTGGGAAAACTATTTTTCTCAAATTAATCTAGTTTATACAAGTTTATTCTAGGAAAGGGGGAATTTGGCGCAAATGGGAAGCCAATTGATGAAAGTTTGTTACATAAGTTTCTTAAAATATAACGCCGTTAGCCTGCGAATGTCAAATAACGCTTTGTATGGCAATCGAACCACCTTAACATCATATACAAGCCGTATACAAATAATTAGCCTGATATTGAATTATTTCCAAAAAAACCGTAATTTTCTCAGGGTACTATCTTGCTATATCCTTTCGTATATAATTATTATAGTGTGAGTTGCATATACTTTGATAGATGCCAATACAAGTAACGTGTATTATTGTGTTATATGTCATCATCCCAAATATAATATAATAGTTATTTTTTGTTTGTAAGTATGTTAGTAATAAGCTATCTTCGAGTTGTTGTTGCCCGATATTAAATTATACATATTCGTTAAAATCAACATTAAAGGCAGTCCTTTATAGAGTTGTCGGCGTTAGTGGAAAACAGAGCTAAGCGCGGCTCAGTTTCCAGAAACTTGTTAGTTCTGTCTCGCCGTCGGCTGTTCAAAGATTAATTTAAAATCATAATCACATATTACAGAACCATCACAGAAACCACACATTGCCACGACTGTTCTCAGCATCGCTTCTACGAACATAGTATTATTTATCGTTTTATTAATTTCGTATTTTGGTTATTTATATAGTAGGTCTTCTGTTGTTGCCTGTTTATTTAATAAATAAATAAATAAATATTATGGGACAATCTTACACAAATCAACCTAGGCCCACGGTAAGCTCAGTAAGGCTTGTGTTGTGGGTACTAGGCGATGATATATATAATAGATAAATACATATAGATACTTATATACATATATAACATCCATAACTCAGGAACAAATATTCGTGATAAACACACAAATAAGTGCCTTGACCGGGATTCGAACCCGGGACTTCCAGCTTCGTAGGCAGAGTCACTATTACCCATTGGGCTACGGAGGCCGTTAAACTTTTACGGTTATTTATACCAGTATATGGCTTGTAAAAACTCTATATAATACTTTTCCTTTTTATTTCTAGGCTTATTCCAAATCCACATTTCATCCAGCTGACGCGGACCACTACCCTGGATAAGTATTGGAAATGTATTAAAATTTAATTTGGTAGAAAGCGCAGTGCCTCAGATCCAGCCGCAACTTGGCTCGCATAGCGGTACGTGTAGGGGTCTATTTGACTTGACGTATTTATGTGATGTGATAGTATGTATCCTGTCTATTTGACTTGACGTGTTGATGTGATACTCGTATGATAGTAGTTGGGGCAGAAAAGTTCTCGAGTGGCGACCATGTAACGGAAGGCGCAGCGTGGGTCCACAAGGTGGACTGATAACCTGGTAAAGGTCACGAGAGTTCGCTGGATGCGGGTGGCATAGAACCAGTCATTGTGGCAATCTTAAGAGGAGGGCTATGTCGAGCAGTGGACATTTTTCGGCTGATACGCGATGATGATGATGATTATATTGCTATGACATATATGGATTCGTCTCATTAGACTTTTTTAAATACCACTGCAGTGGATGCATATGGTTTTATTCTTAGTCTGTTGCGACTCCAGATGCATTTGACAATCTGAGACATACCATCACGAACCGGGATTGTTGATCCACTTACCCATGTTTCTAATTTGGCCGTGTAATGCAAATCGAATAGCTGTCAGCCAGTCGGTGACATCGGTTATTGAATACACGGATAAATTACGAGTAATAGCAAGTGGCTCAACAAACCCGGGTCGTGACTGTACATTGCCATTTCAATATGGTCTCAATGTGTTTGAGCGCTATTTCTCTCTGACACGTCAGTTCGACTTGCGTGGAACGGAGCGCGGGAACACATTAAAATCATATAGAAATGCGAAAACTAACCCTTGGATAAATCCGCCGGGTAAGCAAAATTTGACTTAGTGTCAATGTTAGAAGACTTTCAAAACTTTTCTCCAATTACACATACCTAGCTCATTCACTTCTAAGCTACACTCGTAGTGATACACCTTAGTACTTAGCAACTTAGGGAGGGTTGCACCAACTTACGATCACAGACCGATCAACGTCAGATATGTCGCCGGTCTATAGAAACTTGTCAAACATTCCATACATTTGCATTTTAATGAACACCGCTTCCGGTTACAGACGGTTTGGTGCAGCCGACCCCTTTAATCTCCTCAACTTAATCATCTGAATATATATTCGTGCGATTACGGAGAAATGACGTCACATCGTTCTAAGCTTAGATCAGTCAGACAGTCAGAGTAAGTTAATGCAAAACAACACGTACATGTAGAAAGTTCTAGTAATAAATTTTATTTACGAGTGCACTCGTGGCTAAACGAGATGGTTCTACGCGCTACGCCGCTGCATCTACAGCGCTACGACGCTACATCTACATCGCTACGCCGCTACGAGCTCTCTACGTGTTCAGTGATGTACCAAATACCGAGTAGGTACATTGGATAATTGCATTACAGTAAGACCAGATGACCAAAAGAGTACAGTCGCCATCACATACATAGGTACACTATAGGTGTTCAAAAACGTAAGTGGAAACTGCTGCAAGTGGAATAATTCGCTCAACCAAACAGGGCACAGGTTGCGTTCCGAATCAGGCAAATTTGATTCAGTTCACAATTTGACGATATGATATTGTTAGTTTATAAACTAACGAAAATTAATGCGTAAACTTTGGAATTATTTTGGCAGTTCACAATATTCCGTCAGTTTACAATATAACGGGTAAGATTATAAACTGACGGTTTTCACAATCTAACGGTGACACATACACAAAGTTCCAAGTTTCACTTAAAATTTTACTCCATCCCTATACAAACTTTCACCCCCTTTTTATTACCTTGAGGGTGGAATTTTCAAAAATGTCTTCGTAGTGGGTACTAATGTTATATTATTGTGAAAAAATCAGCTTTCTAGTTTAAACGGTTTGGGCTGGGCGTTTTGGGCTGGAGTAGTATAGTTTAGGTTTCAGTTAAATAGATGGTATGGTAACAGAGTTTGTTTGAAAATACGGTTCAAAGAGATTCCACATACATATAACCTGACATGGTAAATTATTTTGAGGCTTTATACAAATACAGCAATAGGGGAAGGTTGCTATCATTGGACCGGCGCTTTGATTGGACCATTTAAATATTTTAAACTCTACGTAGCATGCGTAGAGTTTAAAATATTTAGAAGGTCCAGTCAAAGCGCTGCCCTTCTTATTGCAAACGCAGTACTTGCAAAATGGCGGTTTCGAGATAAACGCGGTAAACATATTTTGTGATATCTATACAACAAATCTGTGTGATATAACTTTTGAAGTGTACTGAAAAATAGTAAAAAAAGCGGCCAAGTGCGAGTCGGACTCGCACATGAAGGGTCCCGTTAAATAAATTACTTTGTACGATTTATGACGTATTAAAAAAAAACTACTTACTAGATCTCGTTCAAACCAATTTTCGTTGGAAGTTTGGATGGTAATGTACATCTTATATTTTTTTTAGTTTTATCATTCTCTTATTTTAGAAATAACAGGGGGGGGGGGACACATTCTACCACTTTGGAAGTGTCTCTCGCGCAAACTATTCAGTTTAGAAAAAAAATATGTTAGAAACCTCAATATCATTTTTGAAGACCTATGGTTTTGATGAAAAAAAAAATTTGTGTTTCAGATCTAAGTATAGGGAACCCCAAAAATTATTGTTTTTTTTCTATTTTTGTGCGAAAATCTAATTTACGGTTTACAGAATACATCTACTTACCAAATTTCAACAGTATAGCTCTTATAGTTTCGGAAAAAAGTGGCTGTGACATACGGACGGACAGACAGACAGACAGACATGTCGAATCTATAAGGGTTCCGTTTTTGCCATTTGGCGGAACCCAAAAAAATCAAGCTTTCTATTGACATATTTTTTTTTGTACTTTACTGCCTTATTTGGATAAAATGCGCAGTACTGAGATGAAACTATCTAATTTTAGGTAAGTATTCGAAAAAAATGTTTTTATCATCGAAAAAAGACCTACTCGAAGTTAATGAAGCCATCTTCCAAAATCTATTGGTCTACGTCGACGCTCTGATTTGCTAGCATGAGACGCGGCACTGTAACGTGCGGCTTCGACGCATGCGAATATTTTTGTTACTCTCGCTACTCGTAAACGCAGCTCTAGAATAATCCTGCATTTAGTTTTAGCATCGCAAGAGTAGCAATTTAATATTCTCGCTACACTCAAATGCAATAATGTCGTTGCAAAAAAGTTTATGCCTAATGAATCTGCAGTAAACGTAGAAAGTACTGCACACACTTCTAGCAAATGCTGAATGCTGCAGATCTTGTTAGCAAAAGTAATATTTTTATGCAAGTACTGCGTTTTTGGTTAGATAAAAAACGTGTTTATAATTTTAAAAAATATGAAATTTATTTTATTAGGCTCTTGGGATGTAATTTTTTCAAAAAAGTGAAAATACCAAAAATGTCGATTACTGCATTTACGATTATCAGGGCAGAGCGCCGGTCCAATGATAGCAACCTTCCTTATGTAAAACGCCAAATTACACGTCTTTAAACCGGAGAGTGTAGGTACTAACTATCAATAAAAACACTATTCATCTTCCATAGCAGAGATTGAAATTGTTGTTTGCTAATCGATAGTAATTTCACAGTTGGTACTTAGGGGCCCAGGGATGCGCAGGAGGTACGATTTATGGCGGCATTAGATTCGCATTTGCAGCTAAAGCCGCGCAGAGCGGACGTGAGCGATACTCCGGCAATATTAGTATAGTTCATTATTTAATGCTTACAACTGGGGTGAAGTGATATGTTACTGGTGAGAATGGGGTAGGGTGCGGAGGGGTGATTGGGATCGTTGGTTGCCGAATCTTGTCAAATATATTATGTTTATTAATGCGTTACTGTGTACCTTGATGCAGAGATCGATATTCGTATCGGCAAAGCGGCGACAATGTTCGGAAGGCTACGTACAAGAGTATGTTGTAACAGACATCTTACCATCAGAACCAAAATTATTGTTTACCAAGACGCATGCGTTCTGAGCATACTCTTGTATGGAGCCGACACCTGGCCCCGTAGCATGGATGGCCTTATCACGCGATAAGTGACAGGATATAGCATCCGTCCCTAGCTGACACCGTTCGATAGAATGAGACGACGCGCTTATCCTATCACTTATCGCGTGATAACGCCATCCATGCTACGGGGCCTGGACGACGTATGCAAAATAAGAGCGACGACTTAACACTTTTCACATGCGCTGTCTACGTAATATCTTAGGCATTACGTGGGAGGACAAAGTGACAAATCAGAGGGTTCTTGACATAGCACAGCTGCCCAGTTTGACTGCTATTCTCAAACAGAGACGCTTGCGGTGGCTGGGCCATGTGCACCGGATGGAACCTTCTCGAATACCTCGACGTACCTTTGCTTAGTGCAGTAGCAAACGCCAAGAGAAACGTTGGGAGACCGATGTTGCGTTTCAAGGATTGCGCTAAGCGAGACATGGCTGCTTTTAAAATTGACTATCAGACCTGGGCAAAGCTTGCCGAAGATAGAGATGGATGGCGCAAACGCGTTGTGGACGGCAGAGCGTTGAGCGATGGAACCTGGTTCGAGACACTGGCCAATAGAAGGTTGCGTAGACAACAAGCTGAAACTAGAGCCCCTGGCACGAATTTCGTCTGCCAGAAATGTGAAAGATCATGCCGGTCGCGTATTGGCCTCTACAGTCACCAAAAACGATGTCTCCATGGCAATGTTTAAATCGTCTGGAATAGACGCGAAGGCCTGTGATGACTGTGACAATAAATCAAATTGTGAGAGGCGGCGAAAAGATACAATATTTTTTCTAAATTGTAAGAGTTATGCGTATGTAAAACGATTTGTACCAGTATGGCATTAATGTTTCCTGTAAGTTGAGGTTCAAAAAACATAAATACAAAATTTCATACATATATGTGGCGGCAATCTTGTTTTATAACCATATGTTATGTTGTATATTTTTTTAGGTAGAATTGTATCTAAAGAAACAGAATACAATGATGCCATGCTGTAACAGTGAACTGTGAACAGAATACAATGATGAGTAGTATTTTGAAAACGTGCCGAATTTAAATAAGTTTTACAAGTATCCACTTTTTCCCCCTACTAGAAGTATGGCAAATATAATAATGGTCACATTGTCTCATATTCTTTCCAAAAATCTAAATGCCATAATCGCCATAATCGTTTAAACTTAACTCCCTATGGCGGCCACTTGGAACCGTGGAAAAGGTATGCCATGGTGATTTTCGTGAATGGCTACTCGACGATGATTAGCTGTGCAAACATTAGCCTGGTATAAATGGTTGTATTGTTTATTTTTATTAATGTATTTCCGTCGGTATGGCGGGGAGTCACACCGGAGAAGTATAGCATTACGCTACCGCCTACTTCTTTTTTCATCGACTATCGGAAAATACTCGAATTTTTGTGTAACATATCGTTCGAATTTCCTACTTTATCCGACACGTTCGATTAACGCCCACGCGTTTGGGCAGCCGGTAGCAGCGCTATGTCCATCATTTTCCTTTTCTTCATGAAGTAATTAGTCATCGTCTCCCGGTCTAAAACAGCAGTATTGCGTAACTAGCTTTTGCCCGCGACTTCGTCCGCGTGAACTTTAGTATTAACTTCCATTTTTTATTTCATCCACTACCGTTAGGTAATAATTCCTAAGATAGCATTCAATGTCTGCAAAATATAAATAATTTACCTGTAGGGTAAGAGTCACCTATAACTGTTCTGCCGTTTTAAGGTGTCTGAGTAGGTAACAATCATCCAAAATTACAGACGTTTGCAATTATATTATGATAATGAGTAGAGAGTGAAAAACTATACCCGATTATGGTTTTCAATACTTGTGTGAATGTTGCTCTTGTAAATAGGAGTCATGTACAATGTATTACTCTTCTTATAAACCATTCAATTTAGTTCAGTTTACATGTATCACTTTGAGGGCTGAATCACGAAAGTGACTACTTCCTAACCAAGTAACCACACCCACGAAGTTCGGTTTTTTTTATGAAACATGCACTTACTGAATTCGTACCGCTGCGCTCCCTCTTCTTAGTCGTAAAAGCGATTGTTGTGAACTCGAAATTGGAGCCCCGGCAGAATTAAGAAGCCTAGAGCTACTTCCCTCCTTCCAAGTAGCCACCTTGTAACAATTTGAAGCTAGTAATAAATAAAATAGTATAGTAGTATTAGTAACTCATTCAACACAAATCAACCTAGTCCCAAACTAAGCAAAGCTTGTACTTTGGGTGCTAGACGACGATATAGATACTTAGATAGAGAAATAAATACTTAAATACATAGAAAACATCCATGACTCAGGAACAAATATTCGTGCTCATCACACAAATAAATGCCCTTACCGGGATTCGAACCCAGGACCTCTTGCTTCGTAGGCAGGGTCACTACCAACTAGGCTAAAGCGGTCGTCAACCAGTGACGACCGCTTCACTGGTCGCTTGTTTTCGACTAGCAGTGAAATACTATATGTAGATCATATAGTATTTTAAGTTTTAATTGCACAGTTTTATATAAATCAAAAAAAAACTAAATATATTTATTTACAAAAAAACACAATTATACACATACAGAAATTACAGTGATACTAAGCAACGCCTGTATCGTGGGTTTCAAACACAATAAGAATTGCCAGAGTGATGCGGCTTTAGGTGTTATAGACTAGTTTTTAAATATATATGTCTTTTGTTTTTCGTTAAGCTTCGTTTGTCACGAATGTAATGTAATGTAATGTAATGTAATGTAATGTAATGTAATGTAATGTAAGCTTTATTTTCCTTAAACATATAGGTACACAATATTCCTTAGTAAGTATTTTTATTAACTGTAAGGACCGCCTATTGCGGTGTAAGCCTCCTCCAATTGCTTCCATTTTCCTCTGTCTCTTGCTGTTCTAGCCCATGTTTTACCTGCCATTTGGACAATATCATCACTCCACCTTTTGAATGGGCTGCCTCTTTTACGTTTTTTATATATTATAAACCAGTTCATTAGTATGTGTGACCATCTTTCATCCATAACTCTCTGCGTATGTCCTGCCCATGTCTACTTTTATCGGAGGACGTGTTTTATTATCTCCTTGGCTTTTGTTCTTTCTCTGATTGTTCTGTTCTTTACTCTATCCTTCCTTTTTATGTTCATACTTAAAACTTCTTTCAATTCCTCTCCATATTTTTATTTTATTTAATCTTTTTTGAGTCATTATCCAGGTCTGACATGAGTAGGTTAGGCAAGGCATAAGACTGATTTGCATTTCTTTAGTTTTCAGTGACGTTGGTAGTGAACTTTTGAAAATTTCCTTCATTGCCCAATATTTGTTCCAGGTTTGTTTGATACGTCTATTTATTTATTTTTCATTGCATGTAGTAAATGATATTAAATGGCCTAGGTAAATGTAATCCTCCACGTATTCAAGGGTAGATTGATCTATTGTTATTTGAACTTGAACGCTGTTAGTCATTAGCTGTGTTTTGTCTCGGTTTATTTCTAATCCTTTCGCGAGACTTTCAAGTCTCAAGGACTCTATCATCCGTTCCAATTGCGTTGGATCTTCGGAGAGTAATACTATATCGTCCGCGAATCGTAAATGTGACAAATAGCTTCCATCTATGCGTATTCCTATGTTTTGCCATTCAAGTTTCCTAAAAATGCTTTCTAGAACTGCAATAAATAGTTTTGGAGAAAGTGGGTCACCTTGTTTCAATCCACGCTGTATTGGAAAAGATGGGCCTGGAGACTCTAGCTTGACTCTTGCTGTACTATTTTTATATATTTCTTTTATTATTTCTATATATTCATAGTTTAATCCTTGTTCGTTCAGTGACTTCCATATATATTTATGTGAAATGGAGACGAATGCCTTCGAGTAATCTATAAAACATATATACAATGTCTTGTTGTATTCTAAATATATATTTTTCAATTACTATTTTTAGTGTGTATATGTGGTCTACTGTCGAATAATTCCTGCTGCCTGATGCCTGCTCTATTGGCTGATTTTCTTCTATGGTTTTGGTTATGCGTCGTAGCAGTGTGGAAGCAAAAACTTTATAAATACAGTATACAAGGCTTATTGGTCTGTAGTTAGATATTAGTTTTGCATCACCTTTTTTGTAGAGCAGGATTATTTCCGAGTTTGTCCATTGAGTTGGTATTTTCTTCTTTTCCATTATCAAGTTTAACAGATTGGTGAGCGGTGTTGTTATAAATTCGGCTAATGACAATATCATATCATTTGTTATACCATCAGCTCCAGGACTTTTGTCATGTTTAAGTTTCTTGATGGATACTAATATTTCATCTTCTAAAAAAGGAGGGACTGGGTCTTTGTGAGTCCATAAATCTATAGTTATATCTTGGCAACAATTTCCTTCAATATTTCTGTATAAATTTTGATAGAATTCTGAGGCTATTTTATTATTTCTTTTCTATTGGAGATTGTGACTCCTGAACTATTATTTAGATGCGTCATCATTTGTTTCGTGTTATCCAAATATTTGTAGGCTTTCTTATTACCTCCAGTTTTTTCCAGAAATAATTCTATATTATTTATTCTGTATTTTTCAAGGTTCTGTGACATTTTATTGTTTATTTCCCGGTATAATTTACTAAGTGTTAGTTTTTCTTCTCCAGTTTTGTTTTCTTTTATTTTCAGATTTTGTTTTTGTTTCTTCAATTGTATAATTTCGTGAGTTATAACCATTTTATTTTTTTCTTCTTTATTTGGTGATTTGTTATATTTCTTTGTCATAGTTAACGTATTTTCTAACTTTTCATAATAGCTTTGTACCGTCTCATCCTTGTTAGGCACTAAATGGCATAATTTGGTTTGTAGGTTTTGATCATTCGTGTCATAGTTCACTCTATCATTATTAAAACCTGTTCTCGATTGCTTTTTAGACTCTAAATTTAGAGTGATTCTGATTAGTCGATGATCACTAGGGTGCAATAAATTGGCAATGACGTTAAAACGTCACGAATAAATAATATAATTTTCATCACATACATTTACTTTGCCTGTATACAGAAGGACAATGGCCTAAATTGTTCTCGCGGGAAATAATGGTCCCAAGGGAAGTAATGAGCTTCTGTGTGATCTGATTGGTTAAGCAAATCTGGATGGCAAGAATTCTGCTCTGTGATTGGTTGGAAAAAAATCGAGCAGGCGGTGCCCTGCAAGAACCACATGCTCCATGCTCTGTGATTGGTTGAAATATTGAAGCTCCGCCCTCCACTCGCACTGATCTAGAAGTGAAGTTGTCAATTTCGTCAACATTTGATTGATGAGCTTGTATAAAACATAGGTTTTTCTGTCTTTTGTGGTTATTTATTTCCTCGCAAATGTGATGAAAAACATAACACGGGCGTAAGAATATTGAAAACTCGAGTCATCAAAAGCCCTCCGCCTTACGGCGTCGGGCTCCTGATAGACTCTCGTTTGCAATATTCCTCATATATAACAACAACAATAACAATGTACTATTTCATTTTGTTTTTTCAAACGTTTTCGTGCCTTGCACTGACCCAATACTTAATACTTCCAATCTTTTTAAAATGTATAACAGTAGAGGTGAAAAATATGTGTCAGCTATTAGGCTTGTGCGAGATGTGTGTGTGTACGTGTAAGGTGTAGTGGGATGTACCTTTACCTTATTGTATCACAGGATTGTAATTTAACTAAGATTAACAAAACTGAAGCCGCAAACTACGCAACACTTGGTCACAAATGTAATAATAAAAAGGGGAGACTCGCATGTAAAAAGCGATTGTCTGCAACGGTATATTTTTGAGGGAAATGAATGTCACTCGGTTTAGCATAAAATAATTGCATAGCACCGGCTGCATTTCGAGGAAGACGTGCGCTCACCTGTAGATGAATTGTTTCTGACTCGACTTCTTGATTTAAAAACGTGAGGAGGGCGTAGAGTCATTATTTTTACACTGAAAAAAATAAATACATGTAAATTTAAGTCGTGGTTGCAAATAGACGCTGGGCAAGCGTTAAGATGAACGACAAGTTGTTGATTAAAAATATTGTGTCATCTATTGAGATGGCTCTTTCTAATATTCGTATAGATGACACAATATTTTTAATGACACACACGAGATGTTCTTAAGTTTACTCCAGTGCAAACAATGAACCTTTGGGATGAACGAAAGGCTTTATTTTATTTGCCTGCAGGACGGCGATGTTGCCACCTCAATTGTATAGGCTTGGAATAAGGTAAGTAACTTAATATAAATTTTATTTTTAAATAGGTAAAATTTGTCTATTTAAATATCTGACCCTGGCAATGACAAATATAGCTGCTGCAGCTGTTAATGTCCTTGCCAGATACAGTTTACCACGGATTTTTATCAAAAAAAAATTATAAGACACTTCTAAAATTTACATCCATTCCCAATTGATCCTCTCAAAAAACTAGTATGAATGGAATCGTGAAATAAATAGGAAATTAGCTTATTATTTACAACAGCACTTCGCCACATTGATTATCATTCATAGTCTTCATTTATACACAAAAGCAATTTTCCTTTTCGCACAAATATAAGTTTTCACAACGGCAATTTGTGGCATTCGTTATTCATAGCAGAATACTGTAAAATCTTTCAGTAGGTTAGGTACATTCGTCATTCAGTTCACAAGTAAATATGAGGACAATAACGAATATGGTGCATTGCTCTTGACTTGTGTAGACTGCGTGAAGAATTGCGAATAGGAAGACACCCCTATGTGTAAAGCCTAGGATATTTCAAGTGAATAACCTAGAAAATGATAGTAATGATTAAATAAACAGCATTTAAGGAAAGTGTTTTTTTTAACAGTAAGACATTAAATCCGTTTTACGGCTGCTTAGGCAGTTGTTATAACTGCGCACCGAGCACTCGGCATAAAGTAGGTGCTGGCGTGGCGTGAAAAATGTTTTATTAAAATTAAGAAAGCCGTTCTGAAGGAGGAAATTTAATAATTCTTATTAGATTCTGTCGCTCTGAGATTTTAAAGAAATAGTGGAGGTTACATCTAGTAGGATTGTATGCGACGACGGTTTATTGCGTCGCATAGGTACTCGCTTGCTTATTTTTTTCTAACATATCCTACAGAAATCCAGTTATGACGTAGGGATTCGTAGGAATCAAAGAATCAAAAAAAGTAAAACTAAGTATGGTCATTTCTAAACAATTTAAATATGGTGCAGTGCAACCCGGGTCGAAACTTCAGAAATAAAGGTACACATCAAATAAGTGTTGCCTTAGATCCGTGTAAATTCATATTTTAAATATTTATCGCTACTTATAATGAATCTCTAAATTAAAAAAAGTATCAGCCAGTTTGAAACTAAGCTTTGTGTGTTCGACACGAATGAAACAACGAATGTTCTCAGCATCCAAAATATGAAACATTTTATATAGGTACATTATTATTCTAGCTGCTTAGGATAGTTTTTATCCGACTGCGACAGTTAATAAATTTTCCGAAATATACGACTTCATTCATTTTTCATTTATTATTCTTAAAGTATATCACCGCCACATCTGTCAGCTTTATGAAACGTCAAAATGGCGGAATTGCTTTTCCTTAATTTCACCGAATAATAATTTAAATCCCGTCTCCGATAGACCTTCACGAATCACATACCAAGAGGTAAAGCATAAGAAATTAATCGATTCTGATATGAGAACTTATATATGCGCAAATGTCGTATTAAGGCGTAATTTCAATAAATGTATCAACAAATTCGAACAATATAAGTAACACAAATGTTTTTTTATGGCACGCGCGCGCTCTCTTTGCGCATTCAGCCAAACCACGCAAACCAAAACTCGAAGTTCGTATATCTGCATTCCTCTCACTCGAGTAATGTTAGTGCGATAGAGATAGAGATACCCGAATATTTTCGAATTCTGAAGTTCGTGGTTTAAAAGAAAATACGGATGTCGCATAGATCGAAAATAGGGGGGGGGGGGGGGGGGTAAACACTGTATACACTAAATAAAATTATCACAATGTTGTATTTTCTCGAAAAAGGACTTAAAATGAAGTCAAATGGAGAACAAACAACGCAAGAGGTTATTTAAGTAGTCACTAAGTTATAAGTGTCCAAAGTTTTAAGAGGGGAGATGTTCTGTCCCTTTTCCGCAAAACGCACCTTCATATGAAACGATTGTTTTTTACTTTGAGTACGCTCGAGGATCGTGACGTTACGGTCCCGATCGTTTTCTCACTCTAACAAGCGATATTAAAACGGTTGTAGCTTCGTAATTTTTTGAGATATTTGAACGGGCTTTTCGTTTCTTCTTTCTTTTGAAGTAATAATAAATTTTGAGTCTACTCCCCTGTTTGGAAGACAAGCGGAAAGAGTACCTAAATTAATCTATATATTAAAGATGAGTCATTTGAAGAAATAGATCGATAGATATAGACCTACAGAAAAAAATCAGTACGGATTGGCAGCAAAAAGTATAATAATTATATTTATGGGAACAAAAATATAAATGCCGATATCCTGACTGACTCACTCACTCACTCACTCATCAACTCACAGCCGAAACTACTGGGCCTAGAGAGTTGAAATTTACACCAGAACTAACTGTTACAACGTAGGCAACGGATAAGAAGTGATTTTTGGAAATCATACCTCTAAAGGGGTTAAATAGGGGTGCAAAGTTTGTATGGGGGAAACTTTATTTTTTGAGCTAGAAACTTAAAACTTTGTATAACGATTACTTATTAGAATACAAATAAAATACTTTCAACGTTTAGGAAAATTCTGCCCCTAAGAGGTTAGAAAGGGGTGCAAATTTTGTATGGGGGAAACTTTATTTTTTGAGCAAGAGACTTAAAACTCTGTAGAAAGATTACTTATTATAATACAAATAAAATACTTTCAGCGTTTTGAAAAATTTCACCCCTAAGGAGGTTAAGAAGGGTTGCAAAGTTTGTATGAGGGAAACTCCGTTTTGAGATAGGAGCTTAAAAGTTTTTAGAAATATTACTTATTACGATACAAATATACTTAGTTCTAAGTGTGTATAGAGAGCAAGCCATTTTGAAAGTAAGAGATTTGTAACTTCGGTTTTAGACTGATTACTAATAGGCCAGTCCGTAGAGTATATCTTTGTTGCAAACGGTGGTGTAGAAAATTTTGTTTTTTAATATTGTTTACATACAACCGAGCAAATATCAAAAATGGTTACACTAGATATCTTGGGACAACTTTTGGCAGCCACAAATCTGGGACTTTTTTTGGTTTCTCATTCGTAGCTTCTATACGGTGCATCCTAGCGAAAAGTTACATACTAGGGAATTAAAGAACATAAAATTATGCGTCTAATGAGTACCAATCCATATTAATTCAGTTCAGCGACATAGTAGAAAACCATGGTCGAATACGAGGCTTTCCTCAAGTTTGTAAGTTATTTCAAGATAGTCATTTTTAAGCTTCTGCTTTTCAGTTTTGAATTTAACTGTAGGTTTTAGCTCCTCAATTGTAGGAATTTACAGAATCGACAGTAATTTCAGCATTAGTATCATCATAACTGGTAATCGAAGAGCTGGCAGTTTTCTCGTGCAACGCATCAGCATTGCAGTTCAGTGAGGAAATTCCGCCAGCATACTCGGTACACTGCCTAGAGGGCTTTTTTAGGGTTCCGTATCCAAAACGGCAAAAACGGAACCCTTATAGTTGCGTCATGAATGCCCGTCAATCCGTCTGTCCGTATGTCACAGGCATTTTACTCGAAAACTATAAAGTGTATTTGAATAAAATTTAAAGGATAGGTGTATTTTATTAGCCGCTAGATAATTCTAAAATGAAATGACAAAAAAATATTCTTTTAGAGGTGCACTCCACTCCATACATATAACTGCAAGTCAAAAAAAAGAAAAACATCGTATGTCCACGTGTTGCACATCAATCGATAGGTCTTTTAAAATAAATATAAGGTTTCTCAGCAAGTTTTTCGATTAAGTGAAAATAGTCGGAGATAATCACCCCGAAAGTCACTAAATTTCCAGGATTTGTAGCTGCCAAAAGTTGTCCCGAGGTATCTCATGTAACTATTTTTGATATTTGCTCGGTTGTATCCATATTATATGTCATAAAAAATAAAATCTTCTACACCACCTTTTGCAAAGTACCCCGTGCTTTGAACCTCTACTGACAGACGTAGGCGATTATCTCCGACTACTTTCACTTAATCGAAAAACTTGCTAAAAAACCTTATATTTATTTTAAAAGACCTATCGATTGATGTGCCACACGTGGACATACGATGTTTTTCTTTTTTTTTACTTGCGGTTATATGTATGGAGTGCACCTCCAAAAGAATTTTTTTTTTTGTCATTTCATTTTAGAATTACGTAGCGGCTAATAAAATACACCTATCCTCTAAATTTTATTCAAATACACCTTATAGTTTTCGAGTAAAATGCCTGTGACATACGGACAGATGGATTGACGGGCAGTCATGACGAAAGTATAAGGGTTCCGTTTTTGCCATTTTGGCTACGGAACTCTAAAAAGACCCTCTAGGCATTGTACCGAGTATGCTGGCAGTATTTCTTCGTTGAACTGCAATGCTGATGCGTTGCACGAGAAAACTGCCAGCTCTTCGATTACCAGTTATGATGATACTAATGCTGAAATTACTGTTGATTCTGTAAATTCCTACAATTGAGGAGCTAAAACCTATAGTTAAATTCAAAATTGAAACGCAGAAGCCTAATAACCACTATCTTGAAATAACTAACAAAGTTGAGGAAAGCCTAATTTTCAACCATGGTTTTCTACTAGGTATGTCGCTGAACCGAATTAGTATGAATGGGTACTCATTAGACGCATAATTTTATGTTCTTTAATTTCTTAGTGTGTAACTTTTCGCTAGGATGCACTGTATAGAAGTTACGAATGAGATACCAAAAAATGTCTCAAAATTTCGAGGGTTTGTGGCTGCCAAAAGTTGTCCCAAGATATCTCGTTTTTGATATTTGATCGGTTGTATCGGTGTCAACAATATTTAAAAAAAATCTTCTACACCCCCACTTGCAACGTACCCCAGGGTGCTTTGAACCTCTACGGACTGGCCTATAAAAGACTAGGCACAAAACCAATTTCAATGCTTTTTTTAATTCATTCCTAAACAAACTTTTAGACGATGACATGTTATACGCGGACGAAGTCGCGGGCAACAGCTAGTATGTAATAACATAACCTGATACAGTACCTACTTAATAAAGTACTTGCAGCCAATCCTGTTCTACCTAATCAGATACCTTTTAAAACTGACCTCGTTCTAACAATACTTGCAGGACTGCGAGCTAAGTATAGTAATTCCAGCAAAAGAGAGCAAAAGGCCTCTCCGTACTTAATTAAAAACTTCACAACAGGTTGCTAGTCGGTGGGGTGGGGAATGGAAAACTCCGTGCTCAAACAAAACCTAACAAGGGACTATTTTTATTCGCCGCTTCTGAAGCGATTCACATTTCAATGTGTATTGCAAGCTCGTTCCACACGGGTTCAGCTAACGTGTTAGAATGATCGCGCTTAAACATGCATGTAAACATGATACAAAGTGATGAACGGATTGTTGACGTAGGTAAGTAGGTTGATGAACGTATCGGAGTATTTTACAGTATACGTAGTTGTGTTAGGACAGCTTGCATCGGCCACACTTTACTTAAATCGTGGATTACGTCCGTTGAAATCTGATAGCATGTGAACCGTTGCCTATTATGAGCTTTCGGCGCCATATTTAACGCTAACTAATATGGTTGATGCAATCCGCTGATAATGTGGTTTGTATGTTACGAGGATTTTAAGATTGTTAAGATAAATTATGAATTAATTCGGCTGAAAAGAATAAAGGAAATATATCTAAGCCCACATTGGGTTTATAATTGGCATGAATGATGGTACCAGTGGATGTGCTCTAAAAATGGTTCTATACCAACACGTCGCGTGCTCTCGACCCTTTTCTTGGCATTGTATCTCACAATAGATACACATTTGTTGATGCTCTTTTTGCATTATCTCTACTTATGATAAATCTCTAAATTAAAAAAAGAATCAGCCAGTTTGAAACTAAGTTTTGGTCTATTACGAATGTTCTCAGCATCCCATGAACGGAAAAATATGAAACATTTTTTATAGGTACATTATTATTCTAGCTGCAACTTAGGATAGTTTTTATCCGACTGCGATGATTAATTAATTTTCCGAAATATACGACTTCATTTAATTTTTCATTTATTTTTATTGAGATCAAACGCTGCTACAACTGTCAGCTGGAAGAAACGTCAAAAATGACAAAATGGCGGAATTGTTTTGCCTTTCACGTCTTATTAATAATTTAATTCCCGTCTACGATAGACCTTTAAGAGACACATATAATTAAAATATAAAAAAAATATTTGATTCTGAAGAGAACTTATATCCACAAATGTCGTATTAAGGCGTAATTTCAATAAATGTGTCATTAAATTCGAACAATAATTTGTTTTTTTTTAATGGCAATGGCACGCGCTCTTTGCTCATTATGCCAAAGTACCTGCGGCGCTACCACGAAGACCGAAACTCGTTCTTATATCTGCATCCCTGTCACTCGAGTACGGTTAGTGCGATAGAGATAGAGATACCCGAATATTTTTGAATTCTGAAGTTCGTGGTTTAAAAGAAAATACGGATGTCGGATAGATCGAAAATAGGTGTGTAGATGTAGACACTAAATAAAATAATCATAATGTTGTATTTTCGAAAAAAACAACGCAAGAGGTTATATAGCACTAAGTTATAAGTATCCAAAGTTTTAAGAGAGGGGGGGGGGGGTATGTTCTGTCCCTTTTCCGTTAAACGCTTCTTCATATGAAACGATTGTTTTTTACTATGACGCTCGAGGATCTTGAAGTAACGGTCACCGGTCGTTTTCTCACTCTAACAAGCGACATGAAAACGGTTGTAGCTTCATACATTTTTGAGATATTTCAATGGGATTTTCGTCAAATTGGGGATATTCATTATTTTTGCACCCTTAAACGGACAGTTAAGGATAGTAACAAAACCGACAGTCAATGTCAATCGCCTACGTTTAGTAACAAAACCGACAGGTTAGACGTGACTTAAACATCACTTTAGCTAACCTTAATCGGCCATTTTTTTTGAAATTCCCCCATTAGGCATATTTTCTTGCCTTCTTTCTTTTGAAATAATAATAAATTTTGAGTCTACACCCCTATTTGGAAGACAAGCGAAAGACCCAGCACGGCTATCACAAGACGGCGCCGCGCGAGCTCTCGATTTTTCTCGCACTATCCGTCTCTCACTTATTAGAAAACTTAGAAAGAGACGTAATAGCGCGAGAAATATCGAGAGAACTCGCGCGCCGTCTTGTAATAGCCGTGCAGGAAAGAGTAATCTATCTTCTATACTTATAAAAGCCTATGTCCTGACTGACTCATTCATTCACTCACTCACTCATCAACGCACAGCCGAAACTGCTGGGGCTGGGGCTAGAGAGTTGAAATTTACACCAGAACTACTTTTTACAACGAAGGCAGCGGGTAAGAAGGGATTTTTGGAAATTCCACCCTTAAAGGGGTTAAGTAGGGGTGCAAAGTTTGTGTGAGGGAAACTTTATTGTTTGAGCTAGAGACTTAAAACTTTGTAGAAAGATTACTTATTAGAATACAAATAAAGAACTTTCAGCGTTTTGGAAATTTCTACCCCTAAGGGAGTTGAAAAGGGTTGCAAATTGTGTATGAGGGAAACTCTGTTTTGAGATAGAAGCTTAAAAGTTTGTAAACAGATTACTTATTGAAATACAAAAAAGTACTTTCAGCCTTTTAGAAAATTCCACCCCAAAGGGGTTAAAAGGGGGTGCAACATTTGTATGGAGGAAACATTTCTTTAGTTAGTCTTAAAACTTTGTTGAATAAAGTACTTTCAGCGATTTGTAAAATTCCACTCCTTAGGGGGATAAAATAAGGTGAAAATGTGTAATGAGGAAACTTTTTTTTTTAGCTAGAGACTTGAAATTGTATAGAAAGATTATTTATCAGAATACAAATATAGGTAAATTAATTCCAGTCGTTTAGAAAATTCCACAAAGAGGTGAATTTGTATGGGGGAAACATTTTTTTAGATAGAAACTTTGTAGAAAAATTAGGTACTTATTAAAAGACAAAAAAAGTACTGCCAGCGTTTTGAAAAATTCCACCCCTTAAGGGGTTTAAAAGAGGTACAAGGTTCGTATGGGAAACACTTTATTTGAGCTAGATACTTGATAGGTTGTAGACAATACAAACTTAAAGTTTTTTTTCTTTTTAATTTTTTCTCGAAAAGCGTTAATAGTGGGTTCAAAGTTTGTATGGAGAGCAAGAAAATTTTAAAGTATGAGGATTGTAACTTCGATTTTAGACTGTTTGCTAAAAGACTACAAAACTTCTTTCAGCGTTTTTTTTTAATTCATCGCCTAAGAAGGTTAAAAGGGGGTTCGAAGTTCGTACAGAGAGCAAGACATTTTCAGACTGTTTACTTTGGTATGAGGGTTCTAAGTTTGTATAGACAGCAATACATTTTTAAAGTAAGAGATTTGTAACTTCGGCTTTAGACTTTTTACCTACTACAAAATTAATTTCAATGTTTTTTTTAATTCATTCCTTAAGCAAACACTTACACGATAACATGATTCTATGCGGACGAAGTCGCGGGCAACAGCTAGTTTTTACATACTTTTCTTTTTGCTCTACAAGGCGCAAACGAGGCTCGAACACACAATTTTTTTAAATTTTCCAAGAACAGGGTTAAAGGCAGTTTCAGAACGAGCGAGCCCAACAAATATTATTATCAAACCAATACATTGTGTCAAATATATCCAGTTTATATGGTATTCGCTTACATTAATTACAGCTCGATATCTATTTACTTGAAACTACATAATACATAACTGTCTCAATGGTATGGGCACCGCAGACCAGTGGTCCTGTTGGTTAGGTAGTCACCTATTGATTAGACGATATCAATTACTATTACAAATTAATTACAAATTCCGGTTATATTACGGACAAACACAGACAGGAAATATTTTAATTAAGTATCATATTGAATCATCATCATATCAGCCGAAAGACGTCCACTGCTGGACATAGGCTTCCCCCAAAGAGTGCCACAATGGCCGGTCCTGCATCACCCGCATCCAGCGGGCTCCCGCGACATTTACCTTTAGGTTTATTAGGTCATCAGTCCACCTTGTGCCTACCCACGCAATGTTTCATATATTTATGCATATTTAATTTTCAGCACCCGTCACAAACGAGGGGGCCACAGATGGATACAAATATATATGCAGGGTGAATCGGATTCATTCTGTGTATATCTTTGTATCCGTCTGCACGAATCATGATTCACTGAATCCTAATTCGTGAACAGAATATGTGTTTCTTACTGTTTAGCTTTAGTTATGATCAACAAACATTTATTAACAATAACAATATTATACAAACTAAACTACTTACTTATGAAAAACACATAACTTGAATAAAAAACTAAAACTAACTTTAGTTATTATTTATAGTATGGCATAAAATGTATCTACTTAAATGTTTATGATATAAGTTTTAAGGTAAGCAACTGCATCCGTCGAGAGAGTCTCGAGTTAGTTTAAACAAGTGGACATGACAACAGGCAAAAATATGTAAACGTTGTTTGTTAATTCCTTATTAAAAAAATGTTTTAAATTTACTTATGGTCACCCTAATTGCTACGTTAAACTGTCGTAGACCCATAGTAGTCGAATAGGGTTGGTGTTTTTGCTATATTTAAAATTATTATCAATAAACTTTAATTGTTTGCTTCTAGAGTTAATGCAACTGTTTACGACTTAATTAGGTTTCATCCTGTATATGAAACTTGCAGCTCCCAAACAGATGAACCGATCTTGTCTGCCAAGGTGGTTCTTAGCTGTGTTTAATGTATCGGGATTGTTTAATTTTTTTACTTAATATAGTTATCTAAATGTTTTCTATTAATATGTCACGGAGGTATAGTCTCTAAGCTAGTCTTGGGTGGTTTGGACACTTCTCTTAGGCCGTAGGTATTTCGTCGGTGTAGGCTGGATTTGAGCTAACCGGAATAAGGACCTAGTCTGAGATTAAACGTCAAAACCGTTTGGACCAATCTTGGAATAAACTCTATTTTGGTTGAGTAGATAGTCGTAGATTGATTCCCTTCAATTTTCGAGCTCTAAAATGAAAGGTATTAAGAACGAACGAGCATTCTTGCGCTTTCTACCGCTGAATCTGCAAAGCGGCACTTTACTCAAGAAAAAAACACCCGCTACCACTAAACATTCCGGTCAATCTACAGGCTTACAACAAGACCTTTGTTTGGATTATCTACCCATCTTTAACTACCAACTATTCCATAAGATGTTTGGCAACTCTAGGAGCAGCCCACATAATTAGCTGGCGGTCGATTTTCCAGCTTCCCTGTTTACAAAGTTTGCACAAGATGTAATTCACGGCACCCTGGTGGGAAGTGCAAATTGCGCTTCCCATCTACTAATACCGATACTGCGCTTAAAGAAATTTAGACGTGTAATTTAAATGTGCAATGAGAGGGAACTCCTTTCTCTTATTAACTGTAATGATTTAGAGTTAATCTTACATACTTTTATATGGAACGCACGGGCCTATGAAGAAAAAAACTTGTATCATGTTTTTATATGAGTAAATCACTAAGGGACCACCTATGTGACTATTTATGAAATTAATTTAGAGTACATATATAGAAAATGATAACAAACTATGCCTTAAGAGTTTTTATAAGATTCTATTTAATTTGCTGCCAAAATTGAGCAACAATCTCCCGAGCTTCATTCGAGATAAAATTTTGTGCAATGGTGCAAGTCAAGTACACACAACTTACTTATAAATATGACCAACGCGCTACTCTAAGTGAACTGTACATTTTTACTACTAAGCCATGATCACAAACCAGTAATTTTGAAAAAAAATATTTAAAGCAAGTCGCCTCCGGTTGAGAACACGCTTAGCATTTGCACGATCACGTTTATGACCGACATTTCTCACACTGGCAAGCACCATTCGTTTCTTACTGGCAAGCAGGTGTGAGAGAGACGAACCATTTATGTCAGATACATGCTAGTTTTTTGTCACCTCAAAAAACGTATTAACTATACAAATATAAACAGCTAGTTACCGATCACCCGGGCTAGACACCGTCTGTCTCTATCCTTAGATACAATATAGGGAACGGCTGTGAGAAACACGAGAACTGATCTTAAAATGCTTCTATTTTATTCATTTAACATAAAGCCTAAAAAACTTTTAGACATATGAGAAGTACGACTAAGTGCATTGCTATTCAACTGGAGCGTTTGTAACCACGAGGCGTTGTACTTCGCGAATAAGAGAAACAAACTTGAATTAAAGTTGCACTATCCGCACCAGTCGCAGGTAAAAGTTTAATCTTTAAACAGGGTTATCAAGATGGTACCGGTGTTGCCAACTTGTGTTTAAAAAGTAGCTAAACATATTATTTTAAAGTTGTTTGAGTTACGAACTGTGCTTTACTTTAAAACTGAGGCTGTATTATACTAAACGTTAAATTGGAAATGGTTATGTGTATGTAGCGCATGCTTTGGGATGTTATTTGGAACACGCTAATGCGCGTCACTTCACCCTACGCGCCTAACGAATGAAAACCTCCGATATCACTTAGTTACTACGAATCGCGGCGTCAAGATATATTTTGTGGGTGGACGGTGAGGTGAGGTTAAAACAAGTTACAGAATAGCGGACCTGTCTATATGACACGGTTTGGCACGCGTAGAAGGGCGTTTAGTACGGCGGAAATTGGCCAATATTGATAAAAGTCGTGGACACGTCTTCTATATGGCTAAAACTGGTATGGATGTGTTCCATGTTGTCTCCGGAGTACGAATCTACCGGTTTTAGTTAAGGCAGACGGGCAGGGGCATAGCTGTGACGTCACAAAGATGGCAGCCGACGGTCATCGATTTATGTTCACATCTCGGGGTCTATTTTACTGATCGGTTCGTGTGAGGTGTCATTTGAAAGCATAATAAATGTACTACAATTCTGTCCTGGAACTCTATATAAACCAACCAAACAACCGTTTGTAAAATAATTAATAAAATGAGATTTTTTTACTTTCGAAGTTTACCTACTGACCAGCATAATTCGAGAAAGAGATACTTTAGCGTGATTTATGTTATTAAAAATAAAAGATTAAACGTTTCAGTAGCTTGCAAAAAATATGAAATTTGTTGTCGTATAATAATAAATATGTAATTTATGGCCAATTCTATAACGCAAGGACCTACCCACGGCACTCAACCGGCATGCTGTTTATGATCGAAATACCTACTTAGAAAGTTCATTTTTGGTGTTGCCAAATGAAAAGTGTCGAATCATCATGTCAGCTGAAAGACGTCCACTGCTGGACATAGGCCTCCCCCAAAGAGTTCCAAAATGACCGGTCCTGCGCCAACCGCATCCAGCGGACTCCCGCGACCTTTACCAGGTCATCAGTCCACCTTGTGGGGAGCCTACCCACACCGCGCCTTCCGGTACATGGGTTCGTCCATGGGTCCATGGGTTCTACGTGCAATGTGCCCCGCCCACTGCCACTTAACTTTAGCGATTCGGAGGGTTATATCGGTTACCTTGGTTCTGCTGTGGATAGCCTCATTTCTGATGCGATCACGCAGAGAAACTCCCAACATAGCCCTCTCCATTGCCCTTTAAGGTGTCGAATATGAATAAATATTGTGTTTAAATATATTTGTACGCGTAGATTAGTATTTATAATCGACAAATTGAATAGGTTCTAAGTTTTACGCCTAGGAACAAGACATTTATCAACCAGATCAGCATAATTTAATTTATCAATTGTTTCAATAAACAGGCATTTTAAATGATTATTATGAACATTGTTGAATATGGGGCGCAAGCTTTCGCCAAAAGACATTGCTCGCTCGTAGCCATCTCCATTGCCCTTTAAGGTGTCGAATAAATATTAATAAATATTGTGTTTAACTATATTTGTACGCGTAGATTAGTTTTTATAATCGACAAATTGAATAGGTTCTTAGTTTTACATTTATCAACCAGATCAGCATTATTTAATTTAAAAATATATGTTTCAATAAAAAGGCATTTTAAATGATTATAATGAACATTGTTGAATTTGGGGCGCAAGCTTTCGCCAAAAGACATTGCCCGCTCGTATTTAATTTAATTGAAGCCCAAGTTGCAATTGAATTTGGGTACGTGGTGATTCGTTGGATTACCTTTCTAGTAAGAGCTAGTAAATCATTGTTTTTCTCTGGAAATGCGTACATATATTATCGATTTGTCGAGTGATATGCATAAGTATGTTATGAACTAAGGAGTTGCAGTTTTGCAGGCAATGAGTTCGAACAGTTCCACAAGGCCCGAAGGCGAGCGGCGAGGCATGCGAGGGCAAAAGCCCTTCAGACCGCGCTCTCCACTCGACCACGAGAGCTTAAGATCCCAAGGGCGAGCCCACGCGGACATTTTACTACTCGTTAAGTCTCTTACAAGCGAACCTGATGGCCGAAGGCTCGAAGGTGAGCACCAAGGCACGCGAGTCCGCTGGCCGAGGTCCGTGAAGGGCCGAAGGCCCGAAGCGTCCCTTCAGAGCGCTCTCTCTATGTGAGCCCGAGGGCCAAAAGCCCGAAGAGCGAGCCCACGCGGACGCTTTACTACTCTTTCGTGTCTTACAAGCGAGACCTGAGGGCCAAAGGCCCAAAAGGCGGGCCCACGCGGACGCTTCACTATTCATTAGTCTCTTACAAGCTAGAACTAAGACCTGAGGGCAGAAAGCCAATAAGCTTCGCTTGTGGCCCGCAGCGTCCCATCAGAGCGCGCTTCGTACGCGAGCCCGAGGGCCGAAGGTCCGAATAGCCAGCTTGCGCAGAAACTCACTACCCACAAGTGTCTTACGAGCGAAAGCGAGCGGTGAGGCATGCGAGGCTGAAGGCCGAGGTCCACGTAGGGCCGAAGGCGCGAAGCGTCTCCTCAGGGTGCGCTCTCGGACACCATACCCCCGAGTACCTTACAAGCGAACCTGAGGGCCAAAGGCTCCAAGGTGAGTGGCAAGGCATTGTGAGGCCGAAGGCCGTGCTCCGCGTTGGGTCGTCGGCCCGAAGCGTTCCATCAGAGCTGGCTCTCTACGCGAGCCCGAGGGCCCTAGGCCCGTAGGTTAAGCCTACGCGGACACAATCTCCTCTCACTCTTTCACAAACAAGACGGACCGAGTGCAACGTTTGAGTTACAAATCTCTCTCCCGCTTTTCGCTTCCCATAGCAGTTATTCACTTCCTCTTTCCTAGGAAAAACTTTGCCAAAACCAGTCAGATTTAGAAAATAGAAGTCAAACTACAACAAAGGTACTGCGGTGCGCCCCGGGCAAAAACTAATTCTCTTAATAATGCTGCTTTCTTTCATTGTTTTACTATATTATTTTGAATGTAATACTGGGAACTAGACTAATTTCTCGCCTTCGGCTCGGGCTACAACGTTTCTGAGACGGTCTTTATTTAGCAGCTTTAGGCTATCATGACCATCTGACTCGTATTCCTACTCAAAAAACAAAAAATAGTTCGTAAAGGCGCGCGCGACGCGACGCCAGCGATCGCTATCAGAGTCGAGTGTGGTGATAGTCAATCGGTGCGAAATGAACAAAACATATAATTTCTAGGTTATTTATTACTGTATACCAACAAATTCTATATTTTTGGAAAGCTTATAAAATTACCTAATTTATTATTATAACTTAAACTGCACTAAAATTATTATTTGTTGAGTTACAAGCGTATTTAATCAGTACTTATGCAAACTTGACCGGTAAAAAAGTCATACTTTAAAAAAAATATTAAATTCTGTTGATTGTACGTCATAAATTTCTAAAAAACAATTATAGTACGTTAAATATTCTTTCAAATGACACCTCACACGAACCGATCAGTAAAATAGAACCCGAGATGTGAACAAAAATCGATGACCGTCGGCCGCCATCTTTGTGACGTCACAGCTATGCCCCTTCTTCTTTGCCTTAACTAAAACCGTTAGATTCGAAATCCGGAGACAACACGGAACACATCCATACCAGTTTTAGCCATATAGAAGACGTGTCCACGAAAATCGTGAAGGAGACGACTTTTTGCGATATTGCCTATAGACTATGTAGTTACTCATTCAGCACATACTATACACTTGCGTTAGAGGGCTACGGCGTAGCACTAGAAGCGTAACTTAACAGTGAATTTGGTAACGGGCGACAAACAGCATATACCGTTTAATGTATCATGACATTATGGCCTTTACATTAGTAAGTACTTCTAATAGGGGCTGTAACTGAAAGACAAGTCTTGGTGCCAAAAAACTATTGGAGAAAACGAATGCACCTTCACCACCATAACATATTGACAGGATCGAGATGGTAAAAATAGAAACAACTGTGTAGTCGTTGTGTCTATGACAGCGATGAATGAGCAACTTATATTTCGTATTCCGTACCAAATTGGTAAAAACACTGAGGCGACTTCCTAATTTGTCGGCGAGAGGTTTGATATCAGTGAGCTGTCATCTGTCAGTGTTAACTGTCAGTCGAGTCAGGATAGTAAGTACTTACCGGTGTTTTACTGCGCCCTTATATTTGAATGAGTGCTTCCCACAGATGTATGAATATAAGGAGATCGGACATGGCGGCCGATTTGTATAGAGTGAGCCTGTCGCAAGTACATTAACCCACACAACGCCCAAGTAATTGACAAGACAAAGCACGCACACATCTAAAACACAAACTCTTGTACACACTTATCTCCACTTATAATAAATCTCTAAATTAAAAAAAGAATCAGCCAGTTTGAAACTAAGCTTTGCGCGGTTCGAATGTTCTCAGCATCCCATGAACGGAAAAATATGAAACATTTTATATAGGTACATTATTATTCTAGCTGCAACTTAGGATAGTTTTTATCCGACTGCGACAGTTAATTAATTTTCCGAAATATACGACTTCATTTAATTTTTCATTTATTTTTATTGAAATCAAACGCTGCTCCAACTGTCAGCTATAAGAACCGTCAAATTTTCGTCAAAATGGCGGAATTGCTTTGCCTTTCACTTATTAATAATTTAAATCCCGTCTACGATAGACCTTTACGAGACAAATGCTAAAATATAAACCATAAAAAAATATGCGATTCTGATATGAGAACTTATATGCGCAAATGTCGTTTTATGTCGTAATTTCAATAAATGAAATCAACAAATTTGAACAATATAATTAACACGAATTTGTTTTTTTTGAATGACAATGGCACGCGCTCGGCGCATTCAGCCAAAGTACCTGCGGCGCTACCACGAAAACCGATACTCAATGTTCATATATTTGCATCCCTGTCACTCGAGTATGGTTAGTGCGATAGAGATAGAGATACCCGAATATTTTCGAATTCCGAAGTTCGTGGTTATAGCTCAGGAATCGAAAATATGTTAAATAATCATAATGTATTTTCTCGAAAAAGAATTTAAAATAAATATAGTCAAATGGAGAAAAAAACAAAGCAAGAGGTTATATAGGTAATGATTAAGTTATAAGAGTCCAAAGTTTTAAGAGGGGGTATGTTCTGTCCCTTTTCCGCAAAACGCACCTTCATATGAAACGATTGTTTTTTACTATGACGCTCGAGTATATTGACGTCACAGTCCCTCATCGTTTTCTCACTCTAACAAGCGACATTAAAACGGATGTAGCTTCATAATTTTTTGAGATATTTGAATGGGAGTTTCATTATCTTCTATCTATTTATACATAATAAATGCCTATGTCCTGACTGACTTATTCACTCACTCACTCATCAACGCACAGCCGAAACTACTAATCTTAGAGAGTTGATTTTTGCACAGTATGTTGCTTTTATAACGTGGGCTAGGGATAAAAAGGGATTTTTGAAAATTCTACCCCTAAGGGGGTAAAATGGGGGTGCAAAGTTTGTATGGGAGAACCTTTTTTTTTTGAGCTATAGACTTAAACTTTGTAGAAAAAATAGTTATTAGAATACAAATGAAACACTTTCAGCGTTTTGGAAAATTCCACCCCTACGGGGGTAAAATAGGGGTGCAAGGTTTGTATGGGGGAAACATTTTTTTTAAAATAGAGACTTAAAACTTTGTAGAAAGATCAGTCATTAGAATACAAATAAAGAACTTTCAGGGTTTTAGAAAATTCTACCCCAAAAGGGGTAAAATAGAGTGCAAAGTTTGTATGGGAAAAACTATTATTCATTAGAATACAAATAAAGTACCTAGATTCAGTGTTTTAAAAAAATCTACCCCTAAGGGGGTAAAATAGGGGTGCAAATTTTGTATGGGGGAAACAATATTTTTTTTAAATAGAGACTTAAAACTTTGTAGAAAGATTAGTCATCAGAATACAAATTAAGTACTTTCAGCGTTTTAGAAAATTCTACCCCTAAAAATAGGGGGCTAAAATAGGGGTGCAAAGTTTGTATGTGGGAAACTATTTTTTTTAGCTAGAGTCCTAAAACTTTGTAGAAAGATTATTTAAATACAAAGAAAGTACTTTCAGCGTTTTGGAAAATTTCACCCTTAAGGGGGTAAAATAGGGTGCAAAGTTTGTATGGGAAAAACATATTTTGTTTTAATAGAGACTTAAAATTTTGACGAAAAATTACTTATTAGAACATGAAAAATACTACATTCGACGTTTTACAAAAATCATTCCCTAAGGGGGTAAAAAAAGGGTGCAAGGTTTGTATGGGGAACACTTTTTCTGAGCTAGACACTTAAAACTTTGTAGAAAGATTACTTATAAAAATACAAAAAAAAAGACTTTCAGCGTTTTGAAAAAATCTATCCCTAAGGGAGATAAAAAGGGGTGCAAAGTTTTTATCAGGGAAAGTTTATGTTTTTGAGTTAGAGACTTGAAACTTTGTAGAAAGATTACTTATTAATATACAAAAAAAGAACACGAATCGTTTTAGAAAATTCCACCCCTAATAGGGTTAAAAAGGAGAGCAAGCTTTGCATGGGCAACACTTTTTTTTGAGTTAGACTTAAAACTTTGCAAAAAGATTACTTATTAGAATACTAAAAAAGAACTTTCAGCGTTTTAGAAAACTCCATCCCTAAGGGGATCCTTAAGATCCTTAAGAAGGGTAGCCAGTGTTGTGTGGGAAAAACTTTTTTTTTACTAGACTTGAAACTATTCAAAATGTTACTTATTAAAATTAATAATAAAGTACTTTCAGAGTTTTAGAAAATTCCACCCCTAAGGGGGTTAAGAAAGCTTTGTATGGGCAACACTTTTTTTGAGCTAGAGACTTAAAAGTTTACGAAAAAAATTCTTTCAGCGATTAGAAAAATTCAACCTCTAAGGGGGTTTAAAAGGGGGTTCACATTTTAAATGGCGAGCAATAAAATTTTAAAGTGTGAGTAAGAGATTTTTAACTTCGGTCTTATTCTGTACGTTAAAAGACTACAAAACTGATTTCAGAGTTTTTCCAAATTCATCCCCTAAGAGTGTTAAAATTGGTTCAAAGTTTGAGTATTTCAAGGCATTTTTAAAGTATGAGATTTTTAACTTTGGTTTTAGACTGTTTGTTCACAAACTAGAAAATGAACATCAACTTTTTTTTAATTATCCCCTAAAAGAGGGTTCAAATTTTGTATTGAGAGAAATAATTTTCTAAGACGATAAAAAGTTCTACGCGGACGAAGTCGCGGGCAACAGCTAGTTTGACAATAAACGCGCATCATATCAGGCATTTTGGGAAAAAACGTAATATTCTCTGCGATCAGCACGCGTGCACAGTATGGCAGTGTATGCCCATTGAGCATACAGCTGTGACACGGCCGCCGGCGGCTTGTCCTCTCTCTAGTATTCTATGCTCTGAGGTGCTTCCTGACTGGCGCGGGATGCGCGGAAGCGAGGCGGTACGGTTTAGTACTGCAACTGCACTGCCCCGCGTACGCACATGATATTACTACTGCGCAAATGTAATAATGACAGTATACTGACATTACCGACAAGTGAGGAAATGTGTTCGACACCAGTGACTCACGTGAAAGTACAAACTACTAACTAAATACCCCATACCAGCCCATACCGATCCCGCCCTGCCAAGTTAGGAGTCGCCTTTATATATTACTTCGGTGTCTGTCCCAGACCTTTTTCAGAATGCCACATGTCACCACCACCAGCCAGCAGCAATGACGAGAGGTATTTTTAACCCCCGACGGAAAAAGAGGGGTGTTATAAGTTTGACGTGTCTGTGTGACTGTCTGTCTGTGTGTCTGTGTTTGTGTGTGGCATCGTAGCTCCTAAACGAATGGACCGATTTTAATGCGGATTTTTCATCCGAAAGCTGACGTAATCGAAGTGGTTCTTAGCTACGTTTCAACAAAATCGGTTTAGCCGTTTTTGGGATATTGATTTTTGAAATGAAAATGTCGGGGGTTTTTAAACTTTTCTAAGTGACGATCAACGAATTCTGAAAAGCACTCATTAAGTCAATGGTCTACTTAATCACACTAACCTTGTTCATTTACATATTTACATTAAAAATTTCAGCAAAAGGTTGAAACAGCAACACTGGGCCAGCTCATGCCCTTATTTACCCGAAGGGATCGCTCATCTAATAAGATGATGAAAAGAAATATTCTACAGTTGATTTTTATTTCATAAAGACAATTTCCCATTCTTTCCTTTCATTTTATAACAGCAAACATTAATTTAACGAGGCAATGAGCCGTTTCCTATATTTTTTTCCTTCTGAATAACTACGCGAGAAATATAAACATTTCGCCATTAAGAGACTTTGCAAATTTAATTTATATAATGAATAGTAATGCGAGATGATGATATCATGATGCTTTTCAAATAATGGTGAAGTAGTGTCGCAGAGTCAGCGGATATTAATTTCTTGCTATTTACGAATGAAGTGGATTTTCTTCCATTCCTCCATTGTTCAACTTATGATTCTATTATATTCTTATTTTATTTTGTTTGTATGTCGGGATGCCACACACTTGTCTTTAACATACTGAGACGATTAATGCCAATAAACGCTTTAAAATTTTGACCCCAGTAACATGAATTTTACCAAAACGTTACGCAGGTAATATGTACATGATCTTATGTATTCTAAGTGATCAAAAAAATGTGTACACTACATTATTTGTAAGGACATCAATATTTATTATATTATTTGTAGGGTATTTTTTTTGTTTTCTTATGCATTTTATGTACCTACCTACTAACATAGTTATTAAGTCAAAACTTGTTACTAACATGCATCCTATTCTGAATCATTGGTCTACAATAAACGTTTTTTTTTTGTTTTTTTTTATACGGCTTTTTTGGGTAAACATATCATATAGGTTGTGCACGATCTTAATAGAAACCATTACTGCAATGTTCTGCCGCCAGAGGCAGCACTACCATTAATAGTAAACCAGTATAGGAATATAGGGATTCACACACACATGCACAATTGGTTGTCAAATGAGTGACAAGCATGCTTGCATAGACAATACCGCAAGTGGGAACGAGATACAATGTCAACGCTGCTAGTGTCGCCACCTACGAAGAGCTTTGCGTAATATTCCCGATTAAGGGTGACCAAGAGATGTCAAATATATGAAAACACAGATTAGCCCTCCTCTGCCTGGTAGATCACAATAAAATCGACTCGAAACATGTCCAGCAATATTCGAACTTTCCAGTTCGTTCACTCACGACTGGAAAGGTTATTGGACATGCTTTGACATTGTATTGACTATTGCAATATATTCTTAGTACTATGTTATTGTTTCCTTCTCACTATACCACCCACCCAGCTTCCTTTCTCGACCATTGAATGCTTGCTAAAAAATTTCATGACATGCATTTGGCTCGCACCGGATATTGGAGGGCGGTCACCGGAAGTGAGCTGGCCGCCATAACCGTAACTCACGTAACTACCCACGTCAAAGTGATGTTACGTGTTTACTATTTAGGCCTCCGTTCGGCGGATTGATGGCGATTGAGAGTCGTAAATTGCGATGCAGAGTTCATTATTTTAACGCCACGCTTAAAAGACATTTCGAATATGGCGGGTACAGTGAGGCCCGCGACCACACCAGGTTTTCAATCTGTACCCTCAACCTACGACTGATATTTAGGTATGATTAATCCAAATAACGATGTAAGTATGTCAGAGAGGAATGGAGAGAAGCTATCTGGGACTGAAACTTAGAAAAGAGAGTATAAAACAAGTCATGTAGTCAAACAAGCGCTACGACTCCAATGGAAATGGGCAGGGCATACACAAAGAACTAAAGACGAAAGGTGGACAAAGATCGCAACGGAATGGTACCCGATTGACAGCACACGAAGAAAAGGAAGACCACTTTCAAGATGGAGCAATGATATCAAAAAGACAGCGGGATGCTTTTGGGGAAGAAAAGCTAAAGACAGGGAAACCTGGAAAGCTTTGGAGGAGGCTTTCACCGCTTTAGGCGGTCCTTATACAGAAGAAGAAGAAGAATAATACGTTTTTAAAATAGTGAATTAGAATAGTGATATATTAGTGAAATAATAAAAAAAAACATATGTGTAACTTTATTTATAAAAGAAGTGCATACATAGTTTTTAAAAACTCTGTACTGAGGAAATAAAAGCTTATATTATCTTATCTTAATCCAAATAACGTTCATCTATCAGCACGGCTATCACAAGACGGTCCGCGAGCTCTCTCGATTTTTCTCGCGCTATCCGTCTCTCTCTTATTAGACATCTTAGATAGAGAGGTATAGTGCGAGAAAAATCTAGAAAGCTCGCGGGCCGTTGTGATAGCCGTGCAGTACATCTACAGTGCAGCAGGTGTATAACAAAACAAAGGAAATAAATAAATGTATCCTTTTTTGTGTTCCTTTGTTGTTCTTGTTATTTTAACCCGCTTAAGGTAAGGGTTTTTTTTGGAACACGTATCTTGTTGATATCAAAATAGTGTAATAAAAAACCGGCCAAGTGCAAGTCGGACTTGCGCACGAAGAGTTCCATACCATTATCTATAAAAAACAGACAAGTGCGAGTCTGTCTCGCGCACCGAGGGTTCCAGACCACCTCGTACAATAGAAACAAGTCCACTACTGTGAATACATACTTAGTGAGTATCCGTTTATACTGGACAATAAATTTTCAGTGATGTAACTAAAAATTTACGGTTTTCGCAATTTTTCCTTTATCTGTGCTATAAGACGTTGCTTCGTACCAAATTTTCAAAACTTTCAAAATTGCGGCAACAGAAATACATCATCTGTGAAAATTTCAACTGTCTTACTATCACTGGTGATGAGATACAGCCTGGTGACTGACGGATAGACAGACAGGCAGACAGACAGACAAACAGATAGACGGACAGTTTAGTCTTAGTAATAGGGTCCCGTTTTACCCTTTGGATACGGAACCCTAAAAACTGGTTCAGAGGATCTTTTGCTGTTTAGTGTCCGGCAAACAAAACAATATTTTTATCCCCGTACTTAATTAGTTTTAAATGTTATTTAAAAAAAAATTGTGTCACACATGCACACTGAATTTTTGTTAACCTTTGTACTAAGCAATTATCGAATCTTAAACCAACAACGTAGTTAGGTAAATTACGGGCTCCAAATGAAATAAAGTGCTGTTCGAAATTACGGGTGCGTTTCAATTGAACAGTTTCAGTAGCATTAGACACTAGAAAAGAACTCTCAAGTAACATTGGTATCTAACTCAAAGAAACCGGGAAAAGGACGCGGGCACTCCAATGAAAAAGGTTACTTTTTTCAATTAGGATCATTTGGCAACTTCCCTCTTAAGAACGCGTACCCATGTCCGCCAAAAGAGAAAAGCTGTACGGGTTGCGAGTTTCAAGGCAACCTTACTATGTTCTTATTTTGAACCCAGTGCATGCCCAACAAGAGCCCTTGTACCCTTGATTACTTCTTCAAAACTGGATTCTGAGCATGTATTGAATACAAGTACTTCCACTTTCACATATTGAATTGTCACTGGAAACAAATATTGGCTTTATCGATTTCACGTTTATTAGATTAATAAGTGGTAAGTATAGTGACTTATTAGAGATAACAGACTATTTTTGTTTGATAAGCACATAATCGTTTATTGCGATAAGGTTAAGAACTGTTAAGGGCATACAAATGTAGAATAGGCATATACTATGAGAAAACGCAATAAGTACCTATCTAATCGCTATTTCATGCCATGTACCTTTCTGCGCATAAAATAGTGCTAATAGTACGGGTTTAGTAAACCTTGATTGTTTAATATTATTTTCAGTTTTATGAATACAACATGACAAAACAATATTGTAAATATTTAGCTTATTATAAATAATAATCTACAAAAATATATTTGCGGATAATATCGAAATACTTTGCATTTTTAATCAAACAATATTTTTGGAAAATCACAGGAATCTAGAAACCAAAGAAGGGATATTGGCTTTGTATTCGGTTGGTCGTGATGTGACCAACAAAAAGCACAGAGTTAATAACCGTACATCCCCGTCAGTGAGTGATCACTAGGCATATTTTGTGGCAGGCTGATTATGAAAGAATTGGTAACTCACTCCATTATTCACATGCGCGCAAAGTTGGGATTTACCGCCTCTTCATGATATTTGCGCCAAACACTATCCAACACATCTGGCGTACGTAATCGTGTTATAAGGAAAAACTTTCTTAATAAGAACGCTGTTTCGTTCGCAGTTATTTCTTCCTATATACACTTTAAGAGTGAACGATGAAATAATTACTAGCCTGCTTCTGAATGAATTGTAAGAATGTAAACGGTTTCATTACCTACGTCTAACTGCACGATATGATAATTGTTTTCTATTATACCTTGATTGAAAACTTTTTAAGAAAATCCACTGTATTCGATAAATGGCCATTATGACGAATTTGCCAATTAAGAATTAAGTGCAATTGTATATTGTGAAATACATATATCTTATCATATCTTATCAGAATCAGAATCAGAAATAATATCTTATTGCAATGAGGAGGAGATATAATTGAAGTCTTATTATAAAGGCCAGTGAAACTAAACCGGTTGCCAAATTTTTCGAGGTACCTAGTTTAGGTAATGCTTTCAAAATAAAACATCGATTTTCGAAAATTGTGTAGTATAAAAAATAGCAAAACACACTTTCTAAGTTAAAAACAAAATCCGCTCCTTATCTTTCAAGAAACACGATAAAACATAGTTAGAAACAGATCCTCTAAATTGGTCGATTTTATTTATCACAGCTTGTACATCAGCATAGAAGTGCAGATTATCGCCAGCTAGGCGGCGGCGGTCCATGGTGATGAGGCGGACCGTGGTGATGTGGCGGTCCATGGTGATGAGGCGGTCCGTGGTGATGAGGCGGGCCGTGGTGATGAGGCGGGCCGTGGTGATGAGGCGGCGGTGGGTGATGATGAGGCGGCGGTGGAGGATGGTGATGGAACGGCGGCGGCGGCGGAGGATGAGGCCGGTAGTGGTAGCAGTGAGGCGCGCAGAAAGTGCCGCAATGCGGCCCGCAGGGCATTGCGTGAGGGGGAGGCATCGCTGTAAACATAATACCCTTTCGGTTACTTAGCTTCTACAACGAGCATAAAGTTTTATCGCTTTAAATAGCCGCTCAATTCTAAATAGTCCGACTGTCTGGACGTTTATGCTGAACAAAATATCATTAACGTACGTGCAATATGCGAACCCATTCTGTGACTCAGTGAAGCTAGAAGAAACTCCTTTGATGACTTCGTCTAAGTACCTAATGGTAATTGTAACTTGTTAGTTTAGAGTTTTAAAGTTATTTATATGATTCCTAATTGAAGATGGGGCCACGTAAGAATATATTATAGCTTCACATTGTTAAACAGTTTGCAATTTAAATACACAAAGAAAATCATTTCCGAGGAGACACAAATAAATTAACCATGACTTACCTGTGTTTGATTAGTCACAATACAATCAGGAAATATGTGAAACAAATGACGAGCTTCGTGTTTGGTTGCTGAATGATAGCCAGGGTAACGTTTTACTTTATGTATCATCGATTTGATAACTTATCTAACACGTTCCCTTAAAGCACTTTGTCGAAAAGATAGCACTAATCTCTACAAAGATAAGTACAATAGCTCTGTCATGCTTATTTTAAAACAACACGGATTCCTGTTCTAAATATTGCATTTAAAACGCTTTATGGATGATACACGTACTAATAATCATAATTTATTTATTTAAGACAACTGGGAGACAATGAGAGTCGACCTAAAAATTTCAACAATATCAAATCTTATACCAACTATGCAGTGACAGTTGATAGTGTAGTGACTGCGTACGAAACTGGTGGCCCCAGATTCGGATCCCGATAAGGCCATCGAAATTCTTTGTCTGGGACGAGATCGACGTGTGTACGATTATCCCTGAATAAAAAGATTTAGAAATCCGTGTTTAGTTTAATGGGCAAAAGTGGATTGTTTATTTTTAAGTTAGATCGTGATAAATTGTCATTTATACGTCACTCCTCTGTGCTCTTTCCCAGCATGGACTTTAGCTCCATCCTCAAGTTTAGGATGCTTCTTACCGGACTGTAGATTTCCTGTTTGCCTAGTAATTGAATACATCATAGAAAGGAACAGGAAAAGAAGGTACAGTACAGGAAAAGGCTAAATATAAAGAAACAAATAAATATTTCATTTCATTTCATTTCAACGATACATTTATAACCGACTTCGAAAAAAAGGAGGAGTTTCTCAATTCGGTTGTGTTTTTTTTATGTGTAGTTTTTATGTTACCTCAGAACTCCGTCATTTATGAACCTATTCGTATTTTTTTTGATAGCAAATGCTTTAAGGTTGGTCCCATTGTTTTCAAAACTCCAGTTGGATGATGGGAACCATGAGGAATTGAGGGAACTCCTCAAATATATTAAGCTCGTGTGTAGTAATTTCGGGATTTTCTATTATAACTCGTGTATTTACACCCGGAAATCATAAATTTATGAAGTGGAAGTGATGATAAAGACGACAGAGGGCTTGTGGAACTTCCCAATCATGTACTTCAAACTATAAAAGTACGTCACAGATCCTGATACCATTCCGTTGAAAAAGCAAACAATGAATTGCGAAAGGTGATTGATTCTGAGATCCTTGAGGAATCAACGGAAGTCCTGAAATATTATCGGCCCACATACAGCGATTTGTTTTTTTCTCTAATATTCAACGTAAATACGTTGATGTGTGGAAAATTGAAGAAGAAAAGCGGAAATGTTCATGTGGCTTGGCGGAGTACTGAATTGACGTCGGTTAAAACTTTGTTTTTAATGTAAATTATAGACATATTTAGTATAATATCCGGTATTTGTTGAGTCAATATTTTATCAGATATAAATTGTTTTGGAGCTTAGTGTGCGTCAGTGATAAAAGTGTATGAGTCAGATCGAAGGAGTGACGAGATTATGAAACTCAATTGGTATTGTTTCTTGGTCTATGTCTTTGCGATGTAACTATTTTTAACGGCCCGTTGGCCCAGTTGGTAGTGACTCTGCCTACGAAGCTGGAGGACCCGGGTCCGAATCCCGGTCAGGGCATTTATTTGTGTGTGTATCACGAATATTTGTTCTTGAGTTATGGATGTTATATAATGTATATAAGTATCTATATGTATTTATCTATTATACTAGCTTCTGCCCGCGACTTCGTACGCGTAGAACTTTTTATCGTCTTAGAAAATGATTTCTCTCAATACAAAATTTGAACCCTCTTTTAGGGGATAATTAAAAAAAAAGTTGATGTTCATTTTCTAGTTTGTGAACAAACAGTCTAAAACCAAAGTTAAAAATCTCATACTTTAAAAATGCCTTGAAATACTCAAACTTTGAACCAATTTTAACACTCTTAGGGGATGAATTTGGAAAAACTCTGAAATCAGTTTTGTAGTATTTTAACGTACATAATAAGACCGAAGTTAAAAATCTCTTACTCACACTTTAAAATTTTATTGCTCGTCATTTAAAATTTGACCCCCTTTTAAACCCCCTTAGAGGTTGAATTTTTCTAATCGCTGAAAGAACTTTTTTCGTAAACTTTTAAGTCTCTAGCTCAAAAAAAGTGTTGCCCGTACAAAGCTTTCTTAACCCCCTTAGGGGTGGAATTTTCTAAAACTCTGAAAGTACTTTATTATTAATTTAATAAGTAACATTTCGAATAGTTTTAAGTCTAGTAAAAATAAAAGTTTTTCCCACACAACACTGGCTACCCTTCTTAAGGATCTTAAGGATCCCCTTAGGGATGGAGTTTTCTTAAACGCTGAAAGTTCTTTTTTAGTATTCTAATAAGTAATCTTTTTGCAAAGTTTTAAGTCTAACTCAAAAAAAGTGTTGCCCATGCAAAGCTTGCTCTCCTTTTTAACCCTATTAGGGGTGGAATTTTCTAAAACGATTTGTGTTCTTTTTTTGTATTTTAATAAGTAATCTTTCTACAAAGTTTCAAGTCTCTAACTCAAAAACATAAACTTTCCCTGATAAAAACTTTGCACCCCTTTTTATCCCCCTTAGGGATAGATTTTTTCAAAACGCTGAAAGTCTTTTTTTTTTGTATTTTTATACGTAATCTTTCTACAAAGTTTTAAGTGTCTAGCTCAGAAAAAGTGTTCCCCATACAAACCTTGCACCCTTTTTTAACCCCCTTAGGGAATGATTTTTGTAAAACGCCGAATGTAGTATTTTTCATGTTCTAATAAGTAATTTTTCGACAAAATTTTAAGTCTCTATTAAAAAAATATATGTTTTTCCCATACAAACTTTGCACCTTATTTTACCCCCTTAGGGGTGAAATTTTCCAAAACGCTGAAAGTACTTTCTTTGTATTTAAATAATCTTTCTACAAAGTTTTAGGACTCTAGCTAAAAAAAATAGTTTCCCACATACAAACTTTGCACCCCTATTTTAGCCCCCTATTTTTAGGGGTAGAATTTTCTAAAACGCTGAAAGTACTTAATTTGTATTCTGATGACTAATCTTTCTACAAAGTTTTAAGTCTCTATTTAAAAAAAATATTGTTTCCCCCATACAAAATTTGCACCCCTATTTTACCCCCTTGGGGGTAGATTTTTTTAAAACACTGAATCTAGGTACTTTATTTGTATTCTAATGAATAATTTCTCTACAAAGTTTTAAGTCTCTATTTAAAAAAAGTAGTTTTTCCCATACAAACTTTGCACTCTATTTTACCGCTTTAGGGGTAGAATTTTCTAAAACCCTGAAAGTTCTTTATTTGTATTCTAATGACTGATCTTTTTACAAAGTTTTAAGTCTCTATTTAAAAAAAAAATGTTTCCCCCATACAAACCTTGCACCCCTATTTTACCCCCGTAGGGGAGGAATTTTCCAAAACGCTGAAAGTGTTTCATTTGTATTCTAATAACTAATTTTTCTACAAAGTTTAAGTCTAAAGCTCAAAAAAAAAAGGTTCTCCCATACAAACTTTGCACCCCTATTTTACCCCCTTAGGGGTAGAATTTTCAAAAATCCCTTTTTATCCCTAGCCCACGTTATAAAAGCAACATACTGTGCAAAAATCAACTCTCTAAGATTAGTAGTTTCGGCTGTACGTTGATGAGTGAGTGAGTGAGTGAATAAGTCAGTCAGGACACAAGGCATTTATATATAATAGATAGAAGATAATGAAACTCCCATTCAAATATCTCAAAAAATTATGAAGCTACATCCGTTTTAATGTTGCTTGTTAGAGTGAGAAAACGATGAGGGACTGTGACGTCAATATACTCGAGCGTCATAGTAAAAAACAATCGTTTCATATGAAGGTGCGTTTTGCGGAAAAGGGACAGAACATACCCCCTCTTAAAACTTTGGACTCTTATAACTCAATCATTACCTATATAACCTCTTGCTTTGTTTTTTTCTCCATTTGACTATATTTATTCTAAATTCTTTTTCGAGAAAATACATTATGATTATTTACCATATTTTCGATTCCTGAGCTATAACCACGAACTTCGGAATTCGAAAATATTCGGGTATCTCTATCTCTATCGCACTAACCATACTCGAGTGACAGGGATGCAAATATATGAACATTGAGTATCGGTTTTCGTGGTAGCGCCGCAGGTACTTTGGCTGAATGCGCCGAGCGCGTGCCATTGTCATTCAAAAAAAACAAATTCGTGTTAATTATATTGTTCAAATTTGTTGATTTCATTTATTGAAATTACGACATAAAACGACATTTGCGCATATAAGTTCTCATATCAGAATCGAATATTTTTTTATGGTTTATATTTTAGCATTTGTCTCGTAAAGGTCTATCGTAGACGGGATTTAAATTATAAGTGAAAGGCAAAGCAATTCCGCCATTTTGACGAAAATTTGACGGTTCTTATAGCTGACAGTTGGAGCAGCGTTCGATTTCAATAAAAATAAATGAAAAATTAAATGAAGTCGTATATTTCAGAAAATTAATTAACTGTCGCAGTCGGATAAAAACTATCCTAAGTTGCAGCTAGAATAATAATGTACCTATATAAAATGTTTCATATTTTTCCGTTCATGGGATGCTGAGAACATTCGAACCGCGCAAAGCTTAGTTTCAAACTGGCTGATTCTTTTTTTAATTTAGAGATTTATTATAAGTGGAGATAAATTGTTTTGGAGCTTAGTGTGCGTCAGTGATAAAAGTGTATGAGTCAGATCGAAGGAGTGACGAGATTATGAAACTCAATTGGTATTGTTTCTTGGTCTATGTCTTTGCGATGTAACTATTTTTAACGGCCCGTTGGCCCAGTTGGTAGTGACTCTGCCTACGAAGCTGGAGGACCCGGGTCCGAATCCCGGTCAGGGCATTTATTTGTGTGTGTATCACGAATATTTGTTCTTGAGTTATGGATGTTATATAATGTATATAAGTATCTATATGTATTTATCTATTATACTAGCTTCTGCCCGCGACTTCGTACGCGTATAAATTATAGCTTACATGTTATTTTCATGTCTAAAGCTATACTACTGGATAATTTGTAATTAACGATTTATAATATTTTTTACACCACGTCAGTGGCAAACAACTTACAATAAGTGGTTACCGTAGCCTATGGACGCTTGCAACTCCATAGTTTATGCGTGTATCGGTTCAAATTCTCTTTCAATCAAAACACCCTCACAAACGTCGTCATCGTCTATAATATTTAATTTTAGTTATTTAATCTTTATTGCAAAAGTTAGACTTAATGCCTTAAAAGCATTATCTGTCAGTCAACCTTAAGTCAAAGCAGATAATATTTGGTGGGAAGCATGATTTTACTATAGACCCATTCATAAATTTTTCTTGGCATTCGGTAGATAACTGTGGCATAGCGCCCCTATAACTTCAGTTGTGTAAGTATTTTCTGTAAAAACCCAAGCATTTGCTTTCGGAAAGAGTCTGTGAGGTAAAGTTAACAGGAAGTGCATGCATGTGGTACAACAAAGTAATGATTTGAAGTCGTTTTTTAGTTGCCAATTATGAAACAAATTAAGTCTGTCCGAATGTAGAGCAGCAAACCAAGTAGTTTTATTTTATCTTCAGAAAATTTAAAATTCAAATTCAAATATTTAATAGCTAGCTAGTAACAATTTTAAGCCTCCCTCTTCAAAAAAGACTTATTTTCTTATCACACTTCAACTTCCTGGTAACCCCTCCTTCTCTTAATATTTTTTTAAACACCCTGAAATAAGTTTACTTGTCCTGACATGGAATATAGACGATTCATGCAGGCTGAGAGTTTGAGTTGCATGACCTATTACCTACCTAAACAGAAGGTATCCCATCCCAACTGCATACGAAGTATAATATTCCAGGTAAAGATAGAGCATCCAGGTAAACTTAAATATTTATTATTCGTCCACGAGCACGCACTATCATCCCCGGGTGTCTTGCAAGCGAAACCTGAGGATCGAAGTTGATTTCCCTCCGGTCAGAGAGGGCGAAATGAGCAAAGCCTTTAATCGGCTGCGAAAGAGGCGGACCGCACCAGGACCGGATGGTGTACCAGGTCGGCTACTACTTATAGCATCTGAGTCTTGGGTGGACTGGATTCGAGAATATTACAACAAGTGTCTCCACAATGGCCAGTTCCCCAAGCTATGGAAGACGGGGAGGGTCTGTCTGATTCCGAAAGATGGCCGACCATCAGGCCATCCATCGGGGTACCGACCGATAGTGTTGCTGGACGAGGTGGGAAAACTACTGGAAAATATACTCGCAGATCGCCTCGTCCGACATCTCGAAGAAGTGGGACCAGATCTCTCTGGAGTCCAATTCGGTTTTCGGGCGGGCCGCTCCACAATGGACGCCATAAACCACCTAAAGACCCTTTCTAGGGAAGCAACGGACGAGGGAGACGTGATGTTGGCGGTCTCCTTGGATGTCAAGAACGCATTCAACAGCCTACCATTTGAAACACTTAGGGAGGCACTCCGCTACTTTCAAGTGCCTGCCTATCTGAGGAGGCTGTTGAACCTTGAGGATCGCCACGTCACGTGGGAAGATGGACACGGCGTTTTAATCCACCGACCGGTCGAGCTCGGTGTCCCCCAGGGGTCTGTCTTAGGACCCACATTATGGAATGTCGGGTTCGACTGGCTCCTGAGGGGGCCAGTCCTGCCGGGAATGAAGGTGCTGGCCTATGCTGACGACACGCTTGTCACTTGCCGGGGGTCCTTCTATGAAGAGGCAGCGAGGAGAGCCACGATAGGGACGTCATTGATGGTAGATCGGATACACCAGCTAGGTCTCAAGGTGTCCCTCCCAAAGACCGAAGCCCTTCTATTTCATGGACCAAGAAGGGGACCTCCCCGCAATGCTGGAATCAGAGTGAACGGGGAGGTCGTGGCGGTCAAGGCTCAGATGAGGTATCTAGGCCTTACTTTAGATGGACGGTGGCACTTCGGAGCACATTTTACCAACCTCGCTCCGAAACTCATGTCCACTGCTGCCGCCCTTAGTCGATTGCTGCCCAACGTGGGGGAACCCAATGCCACGTGTAGACGTTTGTATTCCAGCGTTATACGGAGCATGGCCTTATATGGGGCGCCTATGTGGGTCGACGCTCTCTCAGCGGCCAACAAGACACTACTCCGTAGGCCGCAGAGAGGTTCGGGGATACCGGACGGTGTCTTATATTCCTGAGCTATAACCACGAACTTCGGAATTCGAAAATATTCGGGTATCTCTATCTCTATCGCACTAACCATACTCGAGTGACAGGGATGCAAATATATGAACATTGAGTATCGGTTTTCGTGGTAGCGCCGCAGGTACTTTGGCTGAATGCGCCGAGCGCGTGCCATTGTCATTCAAAAAAAACAAATTCGTGTTAATTATATTGTTCAAATTTGTTGATTTCATTTATTGAAATTACGACATAAAACGACATTTGCGCATATAAGTTCTCATATCAGAATCGAATATTTTTTTATGGTTTATATTTTAGCATTTGTCTCGTAAAGGTCTATCGTAGACGGGATTTAAATTATAAGTGAAAGGCAAAGCAATTCCGCCATTTTGACGAACATTTGACGGTTCTTATAGCTGACAGTTGGAGCAGCGTTCGATTTCAATAAAAATAAATGAAAAATTACATGAAGTCGTATATTTCGGAAAATTAATTAACTGTCGCAGTCGGATAAAAACTATCCTAAGTTGCAGCTAGAATAATAATGTACCTATATAAAATGTTTCATATTTTTCCGTTCATGGGATGCTGAGAACATTCGAACCGCTCAAAGCTTAGTTTCAAACTGGCTGATTCTTTTTTTAATTTAGAGATTTATTATAAGTGGAGATAAATTGTTTTGGAGCTTAGTGTGCGTCAGTGATAAAAGTGTATGAGTCAGATCGAAGGAGTGACGAGATTATGAAACTCAATTGGTATTGTTTCTTGGTCTATGTCTTTGCGATGTAACTATTTTTAACGGCCCGTTGGCCCAGTTGGTAGTGACTCTGCCTACGAAGCTGGAGGACACGGGTCCGAATCCCGGTCAGGGCATTTATTTGTGTGTGTATCACGAATATTTGTTCTTGAGTTATGGATGTTATATAATGTATATAAGTATCTATATGTATTTATCTATTATACTAGCTTCTGCCCGCGACTTCGTACGCGTATAAATTATAGCTTACATGTTATTTTCATGTCTAAAGCCCACATGTGCCCACAAGTGGCAAACAACTTACAATAAGTGGTTACCGTAGCCTATGGACGCTTGCAACTCCATAGTTTATGCGTGTATAATATTTAATTTTAGTTATTTAATCTTTATTGCAAAAGTTAGACTTAATGCCTTAAAAGCATTATCTGTCAGTCAACCTTAAGTCAAAGCAGATAATATTTGGTGGGAAGCATGATTTTACTATAGACCCATTTATAAATTTTTCTTAGCATTCGGTAGATAACTGTGGCATAGCGCCCCTATAACTTCAGTTGTGTAAGTATTTTCTGTAAAAACCCAAGCATTTGCTTTCGGAAAGAGTCTGTGAGGTAAAGTTAACAGGAAGTGCATGCATGTGGTACAACAAAGTAATGATTTGAAGTCGTTTTTTAGTTGCCAATTATGAAACAAATTAAGTCTGTCCGAATGTAGAGCAGCAAACCAAGTAGTTTTATTTTATCTTCAGAAAATTTAAAATTCAAATTCAAATATTTAATAGCTAGCTAGTAACAATTTTAAGCCTCCCTCTTCAAAAAAGACTTATTTTCTTATCACACTTCAACTTCCTGGTAACCCCTCCTTCTCTTAATATTTTTTTAAACACCCTGAAATAAGTTTACTTGTCCTGACATGGAATATAGACGATTCATGACTCTCATCTCAGTTTTGAAATCGCTGAAAATAGTTTCCTTGTATGGCAGGCTGAGAGTTTGAAATGCATGACCTATTACCTACCTAAACAGAAGGTATCCCATCCCAACTGCATACGAAGTATAATATTCCAGGTAAAGATAGAGCATCCAGGTAAACTTAAATATTTATTATTCGTCCACGAGCACGCACTATCATCCCCGGGTGTCTTGCAAGCGAAACCTGAGGATCGAAGTTGATTTCCCTCCGGTCAGAGAGGGCGAAATGAGCAAAGCCTTTAATCGGCTGCGAAAGAGGCGGACCGCACCAGGACCGGATGGTGTACCAGGTCGGCTACTACTTATAGCATCTGAGTCTTGGGTGGACTGGATTCGAGAATATTACAACAAGTGTCTCCACAATGGCCAGTTCCCCAAGCTATGGAAGACGGGGAGGGTCTGTCTGATTCCGAAAGATGGCCGACCATCAGGCCATCCATCGGGGTACCGACCGATAGTGTTGCTGGACGAGGTGGGAAAACTACTGGAAAATATACTCGCAGATCGCCTCGTCCGACATCTCGAAGAAGTGGGACCAGATCTCTCTGGAGTCCAATTCGGTTTTCGGGCGGGCCGCTCCACAATGGACGCCATAAACCACCTAAAGACCCTTTCTAGGGAAGCAACGGACGAGGGAGACGTGATGTTGGCGGTCTCCTTGGATGTCAAGAACGCATTCAACAGCCTACCATTTGAAACACTTAGGGAGGCACTCCGCTACTTTCAAGTGCCTGCCTATCTGAGGAGGCTGTTGAACCTTGAGGATCGCCACGTCACGTGGGAAGATGGACACGGCGTTTTAATCCACCGACCGGTCGAGCTCGGTGTCCCCCAGGGGTCTGTCTTAGGACCCACATTATGGAATGTCGGGTTCGACTGGCTCCTGAGGGGGCCAGTCCTGCCGGGAATGAAGGTGCTGGCCTATGCTGACGACACGCTTGTCACTTGCCGGGGGTCCTTCTATGAAGAGGCAGCGAGGAGAGCCACGATAGGGACGTCATTGATGGTAGATCGGATACACCAGATAGGTCTCAAGGTGTCCCTCCCAAAGACCGAAGCCCTTCTATTTCATGGACCAAGAAGGGGACCTCCCCGCAATGCTGGAATCAGAGTGAACGGGGAGGTCGTGGCGGTCAAGGCTCAGATGAGGTATCTAGGCCTTACTTTAGATGGACGGTGGCACTTCGGAGCACATTTTACCAACCTCGCTCCGAAACTCATGTCCACTGCTGCCGCCCTTAGTCGATTGCTGCCCAACGTGGGGGAACCCAATGCCACGTGTAGACGTTTGTATTCCAGCGTTATACGGAGCATGGCCTTATATGGGGCGCCTATGTGGGTCGACGCTCTCTCAGCGGCCAACAAGACACTACTCCGTAGGCCGCAGAGAGGTTCGGGGATACCGGACGGTGTCTTATACAGCTGCGACGACGTTAGCTGCCGACCTCCCTTGGGAGCTGGCAGCGCGGGTGCTAGCTGCGGTCCACCAATACAAGGTTAGGAAAAGATTAGCAGGGGAATTCCCTGACTGGGAAGAAATGAAGCGTGCCCGGGCATAGGCACTGGCCGAATCTCTACGCCAGTGGAAGGAGGAGCTGGCATCAGCAGAATTTGGTCGTTGGACGGTAGGAGCAATACTGCCTCACCTGGAGCGCTGGGTTGACAGGCGACACGGAACGTTGACGTTTCACATGGTGCAGATACTTACTGACCATGGATGCTTTGGCAAGTATCTGCACCGCATAGGAAGAGAGGCAACCCCCTGTTGTCACGAGTGTGGTGCGCTTGTCGACACAGCGCTTCACACTCTGGTGGAGTGTCCCATGTGGAGGCATCAGCGGACCACCTTACAGGCGGTAATAGGGGCAAACCTCTCGCTGTCGAGTGTCGTCAACGCCATGCTCAACAGCGAGGAGGCGTGGAGAGCGATGGCCTGCTTCTGTGACGACGTAATGTCACAGAAGGAGGCTGCGGAGCGGGCTCGCGAAAATGATCCTCTCGCGGATCCGCTTCGCCGGCGACGGACTGGGGGCAGAGCCAGGCGCTATGCGCATCTGTTACCTCTGCCGTAGTGGAACCATGCAGGGAGCCGGGGTCCCTGTATGTTAAGGTTCCACAGGACTGGAGCTGATGCCTCGAAATGTATGTGGCCTGCTACTGTGGGCCGCCCGCCGGGACGTACGCAGTTGAATGCCAGGAGCGATCCTGCGACGCCCCACTTTACAAGGCGGCGCCGGAACTCGTTGGTGGTTTTAGACGGTAGTCTAGCTTCGGATAGTCCGTCATACCCGTTCTGCCTAGGTTTTGGTGGCATTCGTATATCAAGCTAGATGTGATGTTTTATCACTGCTCAGTGCTTGTAGTACTGATTTACTGTCTGAGAGTATCCGTAAGTTTGCGTTTTCGACTTGTCGTCTCTTTATGGCATTGCAGGCTCCCTACGCATTCAGCCTGGAATGCCGTGTTTTGTACACCCAGTGGTTTGGACATGTGTATGTTTAAATCCTCTGAGAAAACACCACATCCCGTTCTCGTATTTGTTTTTGAACCATCTGTAAAGATTCTAAGATCTGTTTAGTTTAGTCCCTCTTTCGAGTCTTCCGTCAGTAAGATGCCATAGTTTTTCCTAAAGACTGCAGTTTTTGGTATTTTGTCGATTGAAGCTTCCATCATAGGTAGGCTTGTGATCAGTTTGTTATGGATCTTCGTGTGGGGTATGTGTAGTTTCGTCCATAGGTAGTTTCGGCTTTTCAGGCGTATTGCCGTCGCAGCCGCCTCCTTTTGTATCATCATCATATCAGCCGAAAGACGTCCATCACTGCTGGAAATAGGCCTACCCCAAAGAGTTTCAAAGTGACCGGTCCTGCGCCACCCGTATCCAGCTCCTTTTGTGTGTGCATATGTAAAGGTAGTAGTCCTAGCATGACTTCTAGTGCTGAGGGGCAATCACGTAACGTTCCGAACGCGCGTTAGGACAATCCAACTGTAATTTTTCCATGTAAAATTTGACATTTAGATCTACCTGACGTGCGAATAATGCTTTACGTGATCGACTTGCTGCTGTGTAAGGGAGTAAAAATCTGCTATTGGAAGGAAAAAGTGAAAAGAAAAATTGTAAACCAAATATATTGCTTTCGACTGCTTTGATTGACCGAAGGCCCGAAGCGTCACTTCAAAGCGTGCTCACGTGGTCACTTACTATCCTGTGATGTCTTGCAAGTGAAACCTGACGGCCAAAGTCGAAAAGATGAGCGGTGAGGCAAGCAAGGCCGGGGGCTGATTTTCTCGTAGGAATGAAAGGCCTAGAGCGTCTCTTCAGAGTGCGCTCACTATGCAAGCCCCCACGGACACTCACTATCCCTGGATGTCTTGCAAGCAAAACCTGAGGAGATGACCGCAGTTGAGGAAGTGAGTGGCCAGGCAAGCGAGGCTGAATCCTGAGTTTCTCGTAGGGATGAAAGGTCCAAAGCGTCTCTCCAGAGCGCGCTCGCTATGGTAGCCCCCACAGACACTCACTATCCCGAATGTCTTGCAAGGGAAACCTGAGGGTCCAAGTAGCGAAGGTGAGCGGTGAGACAAGCGCAGCTGAAGGCCGAGTTTTTCGTAGGACTGAAGGCAGAAGCGCCCCTTCAGAGTACGCTCACTATGCGATCCCGAGGGCAAGCGTACGTGGGCACTCACTATCCCCGAATGTTCTTTTAGCGAAACCCAAGGGCCGAAGGTAAGCGGCGAGGGAGGCTGAAGGCCGAGCTCCGCTCCATGAATTTATTTTTAGTTTCGCGCTTTATTAGGAAACACCAATTCTAGTCTAGACATAATTTTTAAAATCCTTTACTTTTTTTGTAAATAAGTTATATTAGAGAATAATTATTTTACACGATTTCTTACTTTACAACCAAAAAGAACCAACTACCAAAAGAACTATAGCATAAATACGTAAATAGCTTACAATCGATACCTAGTATCAAAAGGTATCTGACGTTATCTGAACCCAATACGAGTGTATTGTAATAATTATGAGTCTATAACGGTGATGTATTCAAGTAAATTAATGTACCATAGCGAACTATTCATCAGCATATAAACCCTAGAGGTTTCCGCTGGTGAAAAAATGTATACCAAAATGTACTACTCAGATTATATTGGTCAATAAATAAAAAAAAAAAAAACAATACAAATACTCTTAATTGCACTCTTCTTGACCTTTTTTTCTCGAATATTCTTTGTGTTAATTAAGTTCCTAAGGCATCGAATCTTCTATTCACTAAACTTCTCTGCGTTTTTGAAAATGTTTAACAAAAAAAAAACTACACAAAAAGTGCATGCCGGTCTCTGCGGGTTTGAACTCGTGGACACCGACTCCGTAAGCTATAGGCCAAACCACCGGGCTACGTATGAGCTGTAAGAACTCAATGAATTTTCGAATATGGTGACAACATGTTACCATGGTAATGAAACTGTTATAATCCCGCTCTCGCAACATTATATCTAGTCTCTAGTCACCTCAGCGCTTAGTTTTCATCCCATATTTTTCACGTTTTATCTTTACATTGCTAAAAGTTTCAATGGGGATGTTTTTACTTTCCAGTCAAGTTTATGCTTGCCAATTTTCAAGTCTTTAGCTCATGGATTCAAGGAGTTCCCATACAAAGTTCAACCTTATTTTTTACCCTCTTTGAACCCTAATCTGTATATTTTTTATAGCCTATAGCCTGGCTGAAGATTCACTTAACGTTTTAGTAAAAGTCGCATATTAATCCATTCGCTCGTTTTCACGTGATGCCGTTACATATAAACAGACAGACAAACCGACAAAATTTTTAAAAACTGTTGAAGTGTGTTCTGTTATCGATTCTTAGAGCCCTCAATTGTTTTTTTTGCCAATATCTTCAATGTACAGACTTTCGACCCTCTACAGCTTTATTATATGTATATAGATAGATAGATATATCGTCACCTAGTACCCACAACACAAGCCTTATTGAGCTTACGGTGGGCCTAGGTTGATTTGTGTAAGATTGTCTCGTAATATTTATATTTATTTATAATTTGGGATTGTGGCCATTTTATAGTGTTTTACGAGTAGATATGTCATCATAATATCAAACTAAGTGATACACTGTATTTTTTCCGTATTATTATTAGGCTTACTGTGCGAGGAGCAACTCTAATGACGTGCAGTTGTAAGAAACATTGGAAATTTAATGTCAAAGGCAAAAGAAAATATCACATTCATATTTCTTGTAACGGCAACACAGCAGGGGCAGTATTCCTAGGAATGAAGACATTGGCAACGGCATATTAGTAAGCAATGTCGCCCAAAGTATATCTAATCCTAATTTGATTTAATGTTACAAAATAAATGTTTTCTATTTCCTCAGGTTTATTCTTTTGTAACGTGATAATTCGGAATCTGTTTTTAATCTAGGAATATTACATGTAGACTTGAGATTTCGGTACAAACAGTCACCCAATTTCGCTACATTGCATCGTAAATATTGCTGCATATCGTAGCTGCATGCTGGATGGATCGGATAGGATCTTATTTAAAATAAAATATGAAATTTCTCTATGATACTTAATTTAAATAAAACGTAGCTTCAACTCAGTAGAGTTAGTAACTATACTTCTTTTAAAGCCAGTCAAAGGCCAGTTCGTGAGCAAAACTACATTTTTTTGGAAATCCGAAGGTATGTTCGGTTTTATTTATTGAATTGATCCTTGAATAGTGTGTTCTACGTGACTCTCAAAATTTATATCTAAAAAAATATTGTACCAACTTTTCAGTGAGAAGGACGCGTATATATTAAGCGTATTTTGGATGTTAAATAAGGTGAAGTTTGTGTATTTGGGCATTTTCAATCATTCGTGTAGTCGCCATCACATACATCGGAGCAAACAAGCACGTCACAAACATCGGAACACACCTCTATTTTCAAGGCATTAGGGTGCATGTGCCGATATTTTTGAACACCTATAGTGTACCTATGTATGTGATGGCGACTGTACCCAATTAGCGTGAACTGTTAAATAAAAATTAAGTCAGTGTCAGTTTTGTGACGAAAGTTAAGCATACAAATGATGTGAAAATTAACTTGTTTCACATTTAAATAACGTGTATATGCATATCATTTACAAATTGAAAAGAAAAAGTTATTTTGTATACAAATTGAATACTTAATTGTCGTCACAAAACTGACACTGAGTTAATTTTTGTTACTCATGCTAATTGGGTACACGAATTATTGAAAATGCCCATTTATAAATGATATACATGACTCGAGTTATTTAACTAAAATACACTTATACATATAATAATGCCTGTTTCCTAGAGGGGTAAGCAGAAATCACAAGTTTCCACTTGGTACGATCTTGGCAAACCATTTTGCTTTGCATATAATGATGTAGAGGTGTAGATATTAAATAAAATAAATAGTAAGCAACAATCTTACACAAACGGACCTAGTCCCATAGTAAGCTCAATGAGGCTTTTGTTATGGGTACTAGACGACGATATCGACGGTGGAAAGGTAAAACCACTGAAGCGACATTTTGGTCAAAATAGAGTTATATATATCGTTGAAATCGGCATTTTTGTGCGTCGATTGAGCCGGGTTTCATGGCGATCTGATGACTTTCATGTCGCTTAAGGTAATACAAAAATAAGCGCCAAATTTATAAAATGCTAGTTTATGCGACACACTTTTTGAGTAAAATCTAACCTGTGTCACTTAACCGTACACTCAATCATAACCATGGTCGCATACAGTATTTTTAAAAATCGTTCATTTTCGATGTCATGTCACTTAAAGTGTTTCTTCCAGGTACATATTTCATAAGGTACTTAAGTGTTTCTTCGGACATGTTGAAAATAACTGTTGTCGCATGATGGTGTCGCTTCAATGGTTTTTTTGGGGCTTTTTCACTTAAGCGACATTTATTTTCGAACGCGCCTTGTTTAGGAGAATAACACTATTTTTATTAAATAGCTATTATAATTTGAAATAACACGTGCATATAACTCAACGCTTTAAGTTAACAAGAAATAAAGTCACGATTTTTTTCTCTCCTGTAAAATTCAAAAAAATGTCGCTTCAGTGGTTTTGCCTTTATACTTAACCACTCACTTGCTTTCGGAAAGAGGTAGCCTAAATGGGTTTCAATTTATTTTTATCAAGGAAGCCCATACTTTGCTTGGCAACCACAGTTGCCAGAAGCAATTTAGGGGTGCACGAAATTGGCAACTGTGGTTGCCACAAGCAAGTGAGTGGTTAATAGACATAAATACATAGAAAACTTCCAAGACTCAGAAACAAATATTCATACTCATCACACAAACATTCGCCCTTACCGGGATTCGAACCCAGAACTTTTTAACCACTAGGTTAACCGGTAGTCAGTGCATGGAAAACATTTCCACTTTTGTTTACTCACTTATTTAAGTTTGGTTTTGTAAGTCGCCGTTGTCTATATTACACCATATCCGTGTTATCATGTGTCCTTATCAACTGGTAAAACGAATGATAAGCCTAGGATATAAGAGGCACCGAGGCCCGAAACTTTATTCAGAAGAAGATTTTGGTTCATTACTTACCCACGTTTTCTCTGAATTCTACTACTTAGGTAAGTAACAACCGTACTTAATTTAATTTATAAATCGTATCAAAATCTGCTTTAGGACTACGTTTCACCAGTTGCATTCTTTCATTATATTACTTTTCTACACAAGTAGGTTATCATTTTGTTGTGACCTTCTGTTATATTTTCATGGTCAAAATATAACATACAGTACGAAATATATTTAACTTAAATAGCTTTGTCACATTTAATTTACGAATAAAATTGGAAAAAAAGTTAAAGGTAAATATTCAGAAGCCGCTCTATGGTACCGGTACTTACGTCACGATCGTGACGTGATAGTAAAAAAATCGGACAAGGCGAGTCGGACTTGCTCACCGAGGGTTCCGTTCAAATTTCCTCCTACCTCGATGATTGATTACGTATTTAATTTAAATAAAGACTATTTTTTATGATTTAATTTCAAATGTATCTTAGTTTTCAGATTTTCTCCTGTACTTGTAGTTTAAGAAAATACTACCTACTTGCCAAATTTCATAGTTATAGGTCAACGGGAAGTACCCAATATATTTTGATTCCCTTGAGAGTGTCGAAATATACGTTTTATGCGGCATAAACAGCCGTTTCTTTTTTTACGTTAACTTAGAAGTTTGATTTTTTTCACAGCTTCAAGGGCCTGTAGATTTGAGTATATTGTTTTAATTTCAACTCAATAGCTCCACGTGTTCCCGAGATAAAGGGTCTTGACACACGGACAGACAGACAGACGAACAATAAAGTGATCCTATTAGGGTTCCGTTATTTTCTTTTTGAGGTACGGAACCCTAAAACATCCAACCATCTGAATCCAGAATCATCCTCTGCTGAAAACTGCGTTCCCATGCACGTTGTATGGCAGTCTTCATTTTGACTGTATTTTTTTCAGAAATGCCGCCTCCACCTGGACCTCACCACCCGCCTCATGAGCCGCCGCCGCCAGGCCCTCCCGGCCCAGGACCGCACGGGCCCGGACCTCACGGAGGACCTCATGGACCTCATCACCCACCACCCCACCCCCATTAAAATTGTTTGACTAACTTTCTGTGGCTGCACAGTCGTTGTGCATGGTTCAACCTTAATGCTTTAATTGTTTTTTTTTGCGAGATTAAAATAATTGTAGTATAACAATATTTTTGTGTGATTTCAATAATTATTAAGATTGACGATCGACGAGACGAGATTGACGAGATTGATTGATAAATGTCCTAGTCTTCGACGTTGATCTAGTGTATGACACGGGCACTGTATGTCAAAGTGACATGGCTTAAATTGCAATGAAGAAAAATCCTCATAGTTTGAATTTAAATCAAGTGCCATATCAAACACTAGTGCAACGTTGAAGACTGGGACTTTTATCTTAATGGGGACTTAAAATTATATAAATGGGGACAGAAGGGTGACTTTAGAAAAAAAGCGGCTAAGTGAGAGTCGGACTCGTACATGAAGGGTTCCGTAAAATAAATTGCGGTTTATGATTTATGACGTATTAAAAAAAAACTACTTACTAGATCTCATTCAAACCAATTTTCGGTGGAAGTTTACATGGTAATGTACATCATATTTTTTTTTTACTTTTATCATTCTCTTATTTTAGAAGTTACAGGGGGGGGGGGGGGGGACACACACACATTTTACCACTTTGGAAGTGTCTCTCGCGCAAACTATTCAGTTTAGAAAAAAATGATAATAAAAACCTCAATATCATTTTTGAAGACCTATCTATAGATACCCCATACGTATGGGTTTAATATAAAAAAAAAAAATTGAGTTTCAGTTCTGAGTATGGGGACCCCTAAAACTTAATGTTTTTTTTTCGATTTTTGTGTGAAAATCTTAATGCGATTCATAGAATACATCTACTTACCAAGTTTCAACAGTATAGCTCTTATAGTTTCGGAAAAAAGTGGCTGTGACATACGGACGGACAGACAGACAGACAGACGGACAGACATGACGAATCTATAAGGGTTCCGTTTTTTGCCATTTGGCTACGGAACCCTTAAAAGTGGATACTTTGATATACTTCAATAGAATTTGACGTTGTTCCAAAACCAGCATTATTCTTAGTTAGCTTGATCCATAAACAGTCATAAGTAATTACGCTAAAGTAGCTAAGACGTTATTATGGCGGTATTGGCCAGATCAAAGTCACCCCAAGATTGGCAAGTGATTATTATCGAATTGGATGGAAAAGGACGGATTGAGTCAAAATACATAGCAATTTATTTGTTTAATTCGATTTCTGTTGGTTCACTAAATTTAGATTGCTTTTGTGGTGCTGCCAAGTGCGATCAGGACCATCACACAATAAATTAATTGCTTATACCTTATTATTGCCGTGTACAGTTGAGTTATTTCCCAAATAAATGTACATGATGCATTTAGGTATGTAGTATAATAGAGATATAAAAAAAATAGTCATATATATTAAATAAATACGATGACAAACCATTCCTTTTCATATTTTGTCGTAATGAAATCTCTAAATACGCAAAACTCTTCGTAGGTGGCGACACTAGCAGCGTTGACATAGTATCTCGTTCCCACTTGCGGTATTGTCTATGCAAGCATCCTTGTCACTCATTTGACAATCAATTGTGCATGTGTGTGTGAATCCCTATATTCCTATACTGGTTTAATAAGTGGTAGTGCTGCCTCTGGCGGCAGAACATTGCAGTAATGTTCCCTATTGGCTATAATTTGTATTTAAACGAATTAAATATCATGTCCAATAGGTACATAAAAAAATCTATTGTGCTATCCTATCGCTATTAAGACATAATAAAAACATTTATTACCAGAATAGACAAGAAAATACCTATACATACGAGTCGTCATTATTCATCTGAGCAAGCCAAAAAATAATATGAAACCGGCTCTAATGTGGTATTAAACAAAGTTGCCTATGCTATTTTTCTATGAATATCTGTAGGTACTAAAGTTTGTCAAATATATCAGCAAGATATTGTACTTCTGTAGATAAAAACACACTAGACTTCGGATGTCATCCTATGTTTGTCTGCCTAGTGCAAATAACAACCTACTTGGCGGCGATGATGACGCTTTGACATTTTAATTATATCAATGCGTCGCTTACATGTCTGGCAAATATCTATATTGAATCATACTGTATTGATTTCCACGTGGTATTGAAACGATAACGCACTTTAAGCTGCGTCCACGCTTGTAACATTTCGTCGACAAAACACCGACCCATGTACTGTTATGTTTGGCGAAATATTACAAGTTTGGACAGACGTGTGTTTCTTACTTTGTACGGTTCGATGAAGTACTGTAGGTAAAGTCGAGTTTCAAAATTTGTGCACGGAAAAAGTGATCAAAACTGTGTATGTGTGAACATTATTCGCCACGATCAGGATTTGAACCCATGACCTCTGGAATCCGTCCATTGCTCTAAACCAACTGAGCTACCGCGGGCTCCACTCGTGGCGACGAACCCTTCAATCCCTTCACTCTTCTAATTGGGTAAGGCCGAGAATTTTGACCACTGGTGACATATAATTAACATAAAAAATATACGTGACGTTACCCTAAAACGTAACGAAAGTTGACATAAAGCCTAGATCATACTGGTAAATATTCTCATTAGATAAAGTAGATAAGAAAAAAAAATGCATGTTATAAAATAAAATGAGGTTTTTAACGACTAAAAAGTCTAAGAACCATCAAAAAAGTATTTACATGTAACATTCAAATCATTTGCAATAGAATAGAGAAGTGTTATTAAATTCAAGTTCAGTTTTATCAATTTCTAATTCGCAAAAATGTAATAGATTCTAATTTAAAGTTAGTATTTTTTTGTCTGCGATACCATATTCTTTCGATTCGTTATTTAAGAGGGCGCTCGTTTTTTGGTCAGGAATAAGCGAGAATGACGGATTTTTGACGTTGTAATTCTAAGAAACGGAGAGCTTTTTCTAGATCCTGATTACTTATTTGCATAGGTAAACTCCTCATATTGGTCCTAGCCGCCTCCAATTTACGAAGAACTGAATACTTTAACCGAAAATACCCGATTACCGACAGTAGTTTTCTGAAGAGAGCGCAGAGTCATAAGTTTGAGCCCCTAATACTCCATGATGTTATATGAGAACCTACTTGTTTTTTTCTATTTTCACTAGCGTAATATGTTGCCATTGCGCCTAGCCGCCTCGAATTTTCCTTATTCTGCACGTATATATATGTAAACTGTTCTCAATTACACCATATTTGTCAACAAAATCTTACTGAAAACTCAAGGATTTTCTCATTATTGTTGAATTATTTTTGTATTGAATCTTACACAACATTAAAGTTCATGCTTGTACCAACAAGATCCAGTCCAAAAAATATAACTTTTGTCAAAATTTATATTTATAAATAATTATTCAAAACTAGTATAAAATAACCGTCGCGCGGGAATATATCTCAGTACCGGCTGAATAGCCCTCCGAGACAGACGTGTAGTGTGTTTATTTGTGGCTATTCACGAAGCTAACCGGCCACTCTTCAGATAAAATAATATTATTTTGATCTCCGACTAGGCATAGTTGTTACCAACCTCGGGGTCAAACTATACTGGGGATACATTCGTGAGGCTAATCGAGACAAGTTATGAATTGCATAGCTGCCATATATGACGTAGTGTAGCGAAAAGGCTCAAACCCACCGGATACGTAACATTTAAAATTGAACCTTCTACTTAAAACAAAAGTCATACATTTCAATGGTGATGTCTTGTGGGTTGGATCCTTTTGTCTAAACTACGCGTTCTATAGTCAATTATTATTGTACGAGTGATCGTGATACTTGATAGATTTAATTTATTTACTAGTTAGTCCAGTCATCGGCATTCTCGTAACATTTTTGAGCTGTCATGGGGACTTCTCGTTTATAGACTTCTGATACAAATATATTGTCGATACATTATAGAGCACAACACAACATATCAAAGAAGATTAAAAGTAGAGGTAAACAACAGGCGGTCTTATCGCTAAAGACCGATCTCTTTTAGATAACTTTTGACTTTCTGAAAATGTTAAATAGAGATTTGCAATGAAATCAATGAAAAATTAATAGTTAACAATTTTACATTTAATCAGTTCAGTTCAGTAAAATTCTTCTTTGTTACCAGGTACACGTTTTTAGGTCATTTTCAATTTGAACGAGTGATTGACATAATAATAATAATAATCAGTCAACGTAAGGCAGCTTGTGGCGGGCTGTTAGGGAGTAGCGACCCTACGTACCTGAGTGCCCCTGGGGGTGTCCTGTGGTCAGGCTGAGCCGATCGGGTGGTTGGTTGGACAGGCCCCCCACCTCTGGCTTGCCTTAACTGGCTGTACAGAGTAAAGTCGCAAGAGCTGTTGCTCGAGGGTAGATGTGGACACCTAAGTGGCGAGTTGGCTATATGTTTAAAGTCCAGTGCCACCTCTCTACCCCCCCAGCCTCTCTGACTGGTGTTGCCCTTAGGCAATTTTTTAATGTCGCTAATAATAGGGGCCCATCTAGCAGTTGGCGAGTCACCGTCTGCCAGAGATAAAAAATGAGACAGTTTATTAGGCAGGCGTCCGATGTTTCACCCAATAGCCCAGCCACTAGTCCATCATTTTCACCCAATAACCCGTTTTCTTTAGATTCCATTAACCAGCAATAGTCCCTATACACCCCAGCGGGGGCTGTCTCTGTGTGCGTCCCATGACACGGGCAGGGACAGCATCCGCTCGGTGTACTCCTTGCATTTCATTAAATTGTCAAAAGGGTCTCTACGTGTTGGCTCAGTTGGTACTTTGTAGGTACCTAGCCCCACGCACGCCTCCCAAAGGTCCGGGACATCATTGTCCCGTGAGCGGGAAAGACATACATAATAAATAATAAATCATTTATTCACAGGCGAAACATAACCCAAAATACAAATACAAGTTTGACAAGATACTTAATTAAAATTAAAATGTTAAACTAAAACATCAAAAAAATTATCCCCTTGTTCTTCGTACATTACTGAGTTACATTACTAGTAATGCACAAAGAAAAAATAGTCTTCGTTCAAAACTGGGTAATGTAGGAAGAAACTTTCGTTCTTTGCACATTACTAGTTCCGTTGGTATGTTGCCTCCAGGCCCTAAGCTAAGTCTAAGAATTTCTTAGATACCAACCGCTGCAATGATGATTGTACGGCATAGCTATTTAATTAAGATCAAATGCTGCTCTGTAAACTCTTGATTTATTTATTTAATTAAACTTTATTGCACTATACAACGGAAAGTAAAAATGGCGGACTTAATGCCATGAGGCATTCTCTACCAGTCAGGCATTTTAATTTGATTGAATTGATTGTGCCCCTTCGGCCGTTTTCTAAACCGTTAAAGAGCCATTTATTTTCTTCCACCATTGCTCTCTTCAACGGATTTGCGTTTTCCATATTGGTTGACCAAGGTTAGAGAAATTTCTTAGATACCAGATTTATAATTCCACGCACAATTGTTAGCTATCTGACGCCTTAGTGAAGTTCTTAAATATTTCATCATGCACAGATAGCCAATATCGGAAAATAGGGCTCTCCAGGTCGTTGTAGATGACCTTGAGGATCTCGTCCTGAGAGCGCCCCAGCCTGTCCCAGAAAGCGGCAACTCCCGCCCTCATTACGGCGAAGAAATCTGGCACCCGCGCCTCAGCAAACATGCTGGACGCGCTGCAGTAGCGCGGCAGCCGCATGAGCGTGCGAAATGCATCATTATATTGCACCCTCATGGTGCTGTACGACTTTCGCATAAATTTAGACCACAGTTGGCAAGTGTAGAAACACTGACAAAATGCATTGAACAATGTCACTTTGACTTCGTTGCTACACTTACCAAATCTGCGTGCCAGCATGTTGCAGCGGACTGATAAGGCCCTCCTCTCCCGGTCAATATCCTTATCGTCTTTCAAATCCTCGTTTAATTCAATTCAATTCAATAGTTTTATTTCAGACCATGTGATAGTGCATATACTGTTAGTAACAAAATAAACTTAAAACTATGTTAGCAATTATTATTATACATTTTAAAAAAGCGGCCAAGAGCGAGTCGGGCTCGCACATGAAGGGTTCCGTGAAATAAATTGCGGTTTACGATTTTAGACGTATTAAAAAAAACTACTTATTAGATCTCGTTCAAACCAATTTTCTGTGGAAGTTTACATGGTAATGTACTCAGAGCATAGAATACTATATAATATATTCATACATCTGTGGTAATGTACATCATATATATATTTTTTTAGTTTTATCATTCTCTTATTTTAGAAGTTACAGGACACATGTACATATACATACATATGACATTTTACCACTTTGGAAGTGTCTTTCGCGCAAACTATTCAGTTTAGAAAAAATTTATGTTAGAAACCTCAATATCATTTTTGAAACGTATGGGTTTGATAAAAAAATTTTTTTTCAGTTTCAGTTCTGAGTATGGGGACCCCTAAAACTTAATGTTTTTTTTTTCGATTTTTGTGTGAAAATCTTAATGCGGTTCACAGAATACATCTGGGTCATTGTCAGTCACAAAAACAAAAATCATCTTTCCGGTGGTCAAAAGTTACCGGGCTTACGCTCACATATAATATGTTTTTATCACATAGGATTATAGAAGGGGCAACGCCGTTTATGCGGATTCAGAGATCAACCAAAAATTAGGCTTTATAGCCCTTAACTTTGGCAATGTCCACCGAAGAGACGCGAACCTAAATCTGACAATGACCCATCTACTTACCAAGTTTCAACAGTATACCTCTTATAGTTTCGGAAAAAAGTGGCTGTGACATACGGACGGACATACAGACAGACAGACGGACGGACATGACGAATCTATAAGGGTTCCGTTTTTTGCCATTTGGCTACGGAACCCTAAAAAGAACTGCAGTACTAATTGACATAAGTCAAAGTTGAACAGTTTAGGAGTCGTCAGGCCCCCCTGCCGTACTCCACATTCCAACCTGTAATCTGTGGACAAAGTCCTGGCCCATCTCACCTGGTTTAATTGGTTTTGGTACCAGTACCTCAACAAACCTGTACATTCACCCGGAATATCTGCTTCCTCCAGTTTTGCCCCGAGAATATTGTAGTCCACTCTGTCGACGGCCTTGGAGAGGTCCAGGAAGCAGGCATAAATCGGTCTTTTTCTAGCCGTGTAGTACCCGACAGTACTACACGGCTAGAAAGTAGTAGTGCCAGACAGCAAATTATTATTCTTATTACTGACAACTTTAAAACTTGTTAGTTTATTTTATACAAAAATAAGTTGCTGTCAAAATGTTCATTTTTGGTACAAGCTTTTATTGCCGACTGTACTTTTCTGCATACCATCATCAACAACTCATTGAGACGATTATAACGAGCCCAAACTCGATAGGGTTGTGTCGTTTTATTGCGGAGTTCCTATGGCCAGCAGCATTAGATCAGCTCCAAATCATCATAATATTGCATTGTCATGCGATATACACATGCATGCAAAATTTCAGCTCAATTGGATAACGGGAAGTGACTGAAAAATGAATTACAAATTTTGACGGACAACTTACATACTTACATATTTACATACATACGAACAGTGCAAGTTAATATAAAGCTAGTAAAAAAGAATGAATATACTTTGTCATAGTATTTTAATATAAATAGAAAACATGTGCACAAAAATCAAATACTTACTTTGTTCAAGTTAGAGCATCATGTTAGCGAAGTAATGTTTACCACTTTTTAGTGCAAGTATCAATATCGGTCACGGAGTGAATTCCAACGGTGCGCTATACAGCTATTTGCATCGGCAAGCTCCGCGGTTAGTTCTATCCCGATCGCACTTACATATAGCTAGAAAGGGACGGCACCCGCGGCTGGTGCGATCTCGCTGTGCATGTGGGGGTTATGTACGTTTGTGTGGGTGGTAGTAGTATTTACACACACAAAAGCACTAGGCCTGTCAAAATACCGAATTCTGAGCGAGCGCTTTTTTGAAGAGCACTCTTAAAAATACGTTGCATTTTGCAACGTAATCGTAACGAAAGTGTAAGGTATTTTTGAAAAAAGTCGGTTATCATGGTAAAAAAACGACATTTTCAATATAAAGCGCAGTTTACACATGCAATAAATTACATGCAATTTTCATAACATTGCAGGTTACCTAGGTACTTATACTGAGTTGAATCTATCAAACCCCGCAATGTAGTTAAACTTGCATGCAATTTTTTGCTTGTGTAATTCGCGCTTAATAATACATGTCACTTGCGCCAAAAACATTACCCTATCGTATGAAAAAACAACCGGTTAAAAATATTCACTACTTACCCTTAAAATCATATAGCCACTTTAGAAGCAATTTTGCAAAACTTTGTCTCCGTTACCTTTGAATGCCATTTGTCAACAAACTGATGAGATTTGGTTTTCTTGCCGGTATTACCCTAACAGAATATTACCCTATCGTATGAAAAAACAACCGGTTAAAAATATTCACTACTTACCTTTAAAATCATATAGCCACTTTAGAAGCAATTTTGCAAAACTTTGTCTCCGTTACCTTTGAATGCCATTTGTCAACAAACTGATGAGATTTGGTTTTCTTGCCGGTATTGCCCTAACAGAATATGAGTAGCCATTATACAAAAACGAATTTTTACCCTAATTAATTAGCCTTAAACTTAGCTATATAAAGTGTCACCAAAGTATTCATAACGAAAACGTGGAATTGAGGCTCGTTAAAAGAAAGAACGTTAAGTCATATCCCGCAGTCGGTAAAACAATCGATATTTCATAAATTTTTGTTTAATCATAAACACGACCATGAGAATTTCAATATTATGAAAATACGAGGGCTTTAAGAGTACTCGTGCTCGAAAAAAAATACAATTTTCGTTACGTTTTGGACAGGAATAAATGTAGGAATGAGTTGCGTTGGTGATAGACGATGGAATGGAAGAGTGAGACTGCATCAGAATAGAATGAACGAAGGAACGAATGATGATTGGAAATTGACGAGGACGAATAACAAGAAACTGTGAGTGTCGCTTGCTAATTAAATTGATAAATATTGTATATCTTGGTTGCGGGGTTTAAATAAAAGTAAAACTAAAAGAAGAAAGTGGTTTTATTGAAGGGAACAACTACATAAATTAATATTATTTATTTGAAAGGATTTAAATCAATTATGTCACTAGCGAACTTGACAGTTTTTAACGCGTAATATAATGAAACGCCTCTGGAATCCTTCCTTTGCTCTAAAGTCTAAACTAAGCTACCGTGGGCTCCACTTGTTGCGACGGATCCTTCAATCCCTAGACTCTTCTAATTAGGGACTTTGATCGAAATTAAGAATTTCGATAGCAGACGTTTCTGCTTCGTAAACTATTACGACTTCATCGTTAAAGACATAAGTTCGTTGGTTGGTTGTGTTGACTGTACTACGTAAAAATATTCAAAAACCATCATAGTAGGTTTGACATTAACATGGTTCTTAATTTTATATATATAATGTGTTCAATACTTTACGCTGTTTCATTTAAATGTTTAAGCTTGAGGCTCTTATAAATATTATATCAGGTAACTTTACTCAGGTAGTATAACTTTTAATTTCGTTATAGTTAGTGAGACACACTCAGAAATAAAGAATAACAGAATCAAAATACAAGATTTGTTACTTTTTTTACTTTCCTCTATACGATTATCCATATTATTGAGAGCATTTGGCATAGTTTGCATAACATTGTCACGTAGTTTGCGTCCATCAACCGGCCATTAGTAATGAGTAATGACTCACCAGTGAAATCGATAATTTATGATTATATACCTATCAAAAGGTTTGCCGGAATAGCCAAGCCTATGTGGGCTTAAGCGATAACGCGACGGAAAATTCACACCGCGCCTTGCTTTATCAGTCCAGCTTCAATCCTTGTCCATATAACTCCGTTTTATTGTGATCAAACCTTTGTTTAAATAAAAGGTAAGAAATTTTACTATTGATAAACAAAACATTTAATTATTTTTTCTAATCGTTTGATTAGGTTGAATATACAGGATGAGGCCTGTAACAGGAGCAAAAAATTAAACGGTAGGTTATTAAGCTTGTGAACAAAATTTTCCGACTGGTTTAATTTATAAGTATATGTGTATTTTTTTGCTCTTCTAAAATGCTATAAGTAACTTTTTATTTTAAAAAACAATAAAAAAAACGAAATAAAATTTAAAAATCACAAAAATATCTTTTAAAAACAAAAATGCAAAAACTATTATGACTCAATACATGATGTTACCTCAAAATCTGCATTGACTGCTATACTTGATCTTGTGGTGCCAAGATACATTACTTGGAGGTCATAACTTTAGATCAAAATATCTCCGAATTAAAAAAAAAATTAAAGCAAATGAGACACAAGGGGTTAATGCAGATGCTCTAAGGAAGCGTCCTTTTGAATATTTGCTCCTGTTACAGGGCCCACCCTGTATAAGCTGATTAGAGCCAAATAAATATTGGGTTTAAAGTAAACTGCAAAATCAAGTTTCATAGGTGACCTAAAAAATTTAATGTTGTCAAAAAAAACTTTTTTGATACAAGCTTTTAATGCCAACTGTCCTTTTTTTTACCTATCCAATGAGCCCAAACACGACGGCTTTTGGGCTCATTTTGTAATTTAAACAACTCACTAGTATTGCTGGACATAGGCCACCCGCATCCAGCGGACTGCCAGCGGCCTCCAGACGCGGACTGTGACTTTATAATATCATGATTTAATTTTTCACAGACATGTACCCCGGTCATCATCCCCCTGGTCCTCCTGGGCCACCCGGACCACACCACCAACCTCCGGGACCACCAGGGCCCCATGGTCCACCACACCACCAGCCAGGGCCCCACGGTCCACCACACCACCCTCCCGGGCCCCATGGTCCACCACACCACCACTTTCCCGGCCCCCCGGGCCACCATCATGGACCGCCTGGACCCCATGGCCCACCACACCATGGCCCTCCTGGACCATTTGGTCACCCAGGGCCGATGCCTCGCTAAAAGGCTAAGGTTATTTTGAAAACATGGAATATCATAATTTTGAATCTGTCAACGACTTTGTGAATAATATACTTTTTTCATACATTTTTGACACAGCGGCTTTTATTTTTACAAATACCTACTACGAATTACCATGTAAAATCTTCGCAGGTCCGTAGGTGATAAAATAAAAGAGTGGACTGTAGAATAGCTGGTATAATCCAAAGTGAAAAATTACAGAAGAGTGACCTGTGTTTTAGTCGCTGGGAAGTCAGCTGCACACGTCCGTTTTACGTATGTACTTATGTCAACTTTTAATGCCAAACATTGCCATATGAAATTGTGTATAGACAATTTGACCAATTATTAATTTGATATTATGCATTTATTGAACATCAATAGCCGTAATATTATTTTATCATTTTTGTTATCATGTCATAAAGCTATTCGTTATCGCCTTATCGTACCGAAAAATGGGGATAATAGAATTATATAGTTCAAATCTTTTTCTGTAATTCAGTCGAAATAAAAATATGGCTACAAGGGTCGTAGAGTTTTTTAAGATCATATTTTTAAATTTTTACGAACACCTAATTGAAGTGAAGTTTTGTACTTCGAATCAAAGCGCTTTTTTTTGCGGCTGCTTTATGTATATAAAAACTTAAATTAGTGGCAAATAATAATAATTTATTAACGACGGTCTTCGAGTGATTATCGAGATAACTAAATATTGTTTTTAATAAAGGCCAAAATATATAAATTTTAACAAATATATTTCATTTGAATAATCAATTCCCTGTGCCCTTTTTGTTAAACTCTCTTTGCCGCATAAATAAGAACAACATATTTTTAAATTTTTAAGGGGAGCGATACTTGCTCCTTTGTACCTAGCCAAACTTGTGGAAAGTTAAACTAAACTACCTACCCATGACGTTTGGTATGTATAGAAATAGCCTAACTTCTAAGAAATTTGTTGTTAGTTATATAAAACTAAGCTATTTTTAACCTACGCCTACTTCTCTAGAAATTATTTAATTCATCGTTAATTCCTTGGAATTATTCTATGAAAACGCTTAAATTTTTACGAGAAGTTAAGGGTTTTGAATAAAAGAAGACATTACTCATAAAATATAATTACATCCACTATATTTTTCCTTTTTGCTGGTGACACCAGCAGCAGGTCGATCACGTAACGGATTCCACGTACGTTAGGTAGATCTAAATGTCAAATTTTATATGGAAAAATTACAGTTGGACTGTCCTAACGCGCGTTTAAAGCGTGATTGAAGTGATTTTTTTTACAAAATTGTTTTGGCAGTCTGGTGAATTATTTCTAATGTTTAGTCTTTATTCGTTCGTTGTACTCTTTGCTCACAGGATCAGAACTCGAAGCCTATTCCGCTGCAGCGAGGAGTCAGGCAAGGAGATGTTATTTCTCCAAAACTGTTCACCGCTGCACTGGAGGATGTATTCAAGAACTGGAGAAGGCTAGGCATCAACATCAACGGCGAGTACATCACTCACCTTCGGTTTGCGGACGATATAGTTGTCTTGGCTGAGACCATGGAGGACTTAAGTACGATGCTCGATGACCTCAGTAAAGCTTCCGAGCGAGTTGGTCTAAGAATGAACATGGATAAGACGAAAATCATGTCAAATGCCCATGTAGTACCAACTCCCATTAGAATCGGATACTTTACGCTCGAAGTTGTAGACGATTATGTATACCTAGGACAGACTGTCCAGTTAGGTAGGTCCAATTTTGAGAAAGAGGTCAATCGTCGAATCCGACTCGGCTGGGCAGCGTTCGGGAAGCTACAGCACATCTTTTCGTCCCATATTCCGCAGTGTCTCAAGACGAGAGTCTTTGACCAGTGTGTGTTGCCAGTGATGACATATGGCACTGAAAGGTGGTCGCTTACAATGGGCCTCATAAGAAGGCTCAAAGTCACCCAAAGGGCAATGGAGAGGGCTATGTTGGGAGTTTCTCTGCGTGATCGCATCAGAAATGAGGCTATCCGCAGCAGAACCAAGGTAACCGATGTAGCCCTCCGAATCGCTAAACTTAAGTGGCAGTGGGTGGGGCACATTGCACGTAGAACTGATGGGTTGGGGCGGAAAGGTTCTCGAGTGGCGACCACGTACCATAAGGCGCGGCGTTGGTAGGCCTCCCACAAGGTGGACTGATAAACTGGTAAAGGCCGCGGGAGTCCGCTGGATGCGGGTGGCGTAGGACCGGTCACTTTGGAACTCTTTGGGGGAGGCCTATGTCCAGCAGTGCATGTCTTTCGGCTGATATGATGATGATGATGTGATGCATGCTCCACGCCTCCATCCTTTACGCTTGCTCATAGACAATAATGAAAAGATAAATAATGTAATGTAGCCATTAAAATGAGACGACCTCACAAATAATAAAATTATTTTATATCAACTAGTCGTAAATATAGTAAACAAATCTTCAAAGTCTGCATATTACGTAGGCAACTTGTTTAATTATGCAATCAACGCTTGGATGTCACATTGTACAAGTACGGCGGCATCAGAGTACCTAAGTTCCTATATGTTTAGTAAATCAAATGTTTTGACACTTGAATCCTTTAACAATAAAACAATTTTCTTTTTAAAGAATGATCGAGGAAATGAACACAAACAATAGCAACCCAGGAAACATTTTTTCTAAACCCTACCTTTAAATAGAAACCGATTGGGAATGCGCCGTTTGTTTCTCAACAGGAAAATTCCATTTTCAGAACAAAACCGAGAACAGACGACACAAACTTAAATATACATTCAATACCTTGTAAGTAAACGGCGCAATAAGTAAATAACATTTTCATGAGCCCGCCTCAAACGAACGGCACGGCAAACAATTTTAATGGATTGCTATTGTTCCCGATGAAGTGGAATTACTTTAATAGGTGAGGTTGCCCATTGCCTGTTTAAGTACCTACTAGGAATATTCAACTGGAAATTGTTGGCTCACGTAAATACGAGTTAATTGTATCTAGTGAAGAACGAAGAAATTTTAGTGCCTACTTTTTAAACTTTTTGAAGACGTCTTTATTTACAAAGTCATAACATATTAGACACACAAAGGAATCATTGGGAGAGTCTTTCGGTGAACTTCCGCTAACATGGATCAAGCACTGATCCATAAGTTAAACGATGCTTTCCTCAAACTTAAATGCAGCGTTGCTTTTTTTTTTAATAAAGACCTATCCTTCGAAAATTGATTTGGGACATACATTAATTATTTAAAGTAAAACTAACGAACCTAGCAATGTTGTGATTTCCAGCTCCGAAGTAATCGCATATTTTTTTCGGACGCTTTTTGGATTATATCAACTGCCATTTTTGAAGGTAAAAAGACACTTGATATTATCTTATAACTTTCAACCGCCGTCTGTCTTTTAAAATCATACTGACAGAGGCATAACAGGGAAGCGATATTCTAGGAATACACCAATATACTGTCATTTCATTTCAGACCAGGGGGCCGGTATTCCATCCACGATATTTGACAGACAGGTGAGAACATGCTCGAATCCCCACTTTGACGCAGATATGAAAGTGGGGATATATCAAATCCGGTGCCGGTACTAAGTACATAAATGAGTCGGTCGAGTATACACAGATAATTTGGAGACAAGTGTAATTCAGATGAAAAGATGTAAAGGTACCAACCAATACACGAGGTTAATATAAAATCCCATAATATAATACAGCCACCTATGACTAAGGAATATCGTGCTAATGTGCATATCTTTGACGTCAACCGTACGTGTCTATATAAATTCAGTGATACTGGTGATACCTACCTATTTTAAATAGGGAATGATTCCATCACAAAACCTCTAAGAAATAAGTGTATTATTTTAGGAAAACGTCTCCACTTACAAAACTGTCCACTTTCGTGGACTATCTCCGGAGCCGGACGTAAGACTATTTTACGGATCGGTGCCTTTCGGCGTTCCGTTATTCTTTCTTCTCGGATATTCCTGCCTCGTTGTTTCCTTGGCTGTATTATTTATTACGCATCTAACCTGCGGCGGTGGAAGGCGTTGACAATAGCCGGCTCTTGATTATGAACAGAATAGTAACCTGCTTTTTTCCCGCGATTATTTTTATGATTATCCGTTTTAACGTTACGTCTGAAGCGAAATTTAATTTCCAAAACTAGACTCCGATTCGCGATATCTCTATTAGGCACAAATATATCGTGTTAGAATTTTTCTTGTTTTATTGAGCTAGATGGCAGTCTTCTTGTGCAGTTTCTTTCTGCTATTATCTTGGATATTTGAGGACATGAGAAAAATTACACGAGACATTTTATTATTTGAGAGATCTACGATACGTATCTTAAAAATAATCTTATCATCACAATTGACCACTTTTACGAATGGCTGCTCGCTCACCCAAAACATGTTAAAACTGACGACGCTTTTCCCCAAATTACACAATATTTTTGTTTGTCGAATGAGTTGGTTTGAAATAGGGCTATTCTCAAAATCGTTGTTTTAAATTTTAAAAATATGTTATGTTAACGACGATGAGGGCACAGTAGGATGGGGGTGACTTTTTAATAGACTTCAAGTTGTTGTAAAGCCAGCCTTATTCTCAGTGAGCAAGATTCATTTAGGTAAAACAGAAATATGTCAATGTGTAGGTAAAAGATACCAAACTATTGCGAAAACGATAACATGGCGTTAGAATTGAAAGATCAAAGTCGACCCTAATATCGATGTCATATTTTACTATACTTCGATTTTTTTTGCATTAGAAATTCGATAAACAAAGAAGCAGGTGTCGTAAACCTGGTTCTTCAGAAGTTAATAATAAAATATTAAATTATTGTGTATTTTTCTTTGTTACATCATAGGTACTTACTTATCAATGATTTCACATTTCCTATCACTTAGGTTTGTAAATATTATATATATATTATTACTAACTATTCCTAACCTAACCTACCCTTTCACTACACTGAATTGGGATAGATCCATCGGCGGTGAACCGCACTATCAACGAAAGATAATAACTTTAACGGAAAACAATGAAACTTAAAAACTCAAAACAACAAGATTCTGGGATAATGACAAAGTATCGCACTTGCATTCGCAAGACATACGAGATGAGAGTGACGTTTAAAAACAAACATGAACAATGTACTTAATGGCGGACATTTTATCCGACCGATTGCAAATGTCAAAACGCTAAACTCTTATTGATGTGGGACACGATCTCTTCAATTTAGTCGCAATTTATAGGTTTAAAACGTTCCGTTTGTTTGAAACCTCTGCTTCTCTGGGTTTTTTATCATGCAATTTTTTTGCGATACATTAAAATAACACAAATAAAATATTAATGCTGTATTATTAAACAATCCTTTTAAGTAAATGCAAATTACACATTTTGCTATCGTATAATAATAATGCCAAATGCTTTAAAAAATGTTTTCATAGTTTTCCACTTATTCCGCCGCATTTACGGCAGGTATCGTAAAACGTGTTCTATAAAAAAAACCTTACACTTACTTCTGTAAAGGTCTTTCTAATGCTAAAAAAATCGAAGTTTAGGTAAGTATGTATATAGTTTTATATTTTGAATTGAATAAAATAATGCCAGGAAATTACTTACGAACAAGTCCACGAGTCAAGTGAACACAAAAGGAAAGCCGGAAACCTGTGTTAATGAAAAGCAAAGTTGTCTCCAGTGTTCTGCCGGTTCGGTCAATAAGTACACTCTTCCGGTCTGAAGGAAGGCTCTAAAGAACAACCTAATTTCCTCTTTGTGCCTCCTGGTGTCTCTGCAATTAAATAGTTATTTAGCAAGTTGATTTAGCGTCTTCGCAATCTTTCCAAACTAAATCTGATTCTGATTTATAAGTAAATCAGTTTTTAAAGGTTTTATAAAGGATAAGGAGTAAGTGTAATATTATGGAACCCACTGTTGTTACATTATAAGTTTCAGATCGAATAAAAAAGGGCCTCCGATTGTAATAATGTACTTACCGCTCACTTGATTTCTAATTTTATTAAAAGACAAAGCTAAATTGCTATTAAAAGAAAAAAAAATAAACTGTCTAATAGAGGTTTTTGAGTTTAATATCCGCTTGGCAACCACGGTTGCCACAATTGGTTTGAAGTGTGAAGGTTGGCTCTGGTTGTTCACTTCTACGAGTCATCATCCTCCTAGCGTTATTATTCCCGGTTGTGCCCCTAAAGGAGCCCGGGGTCCGCTTTGACACCTAATCCCAAGATTTGGCATAGGCACTAGTTTTACGAAAGCGACTGCCATCTGACCTTCCAACCAAGAGGGAAAACTAGACCTTATTGGGATTAGACCGGTTTCCTCACGATGTTTTCCTTCACCGAAAAGCTAACGGTAATTCCGTACATAAGTTCCGAAAAACTCATTGGTACGAGCCGGGATTCGAACCCACGACCGCCGCTTGACAGCCGCATGCCTGAACCACTAGGCTACCGTAGCTTTTTGTTCACTTCTACGAGTATTGTTACAAAAATAAAATAGAAAGTGTGAAGTATTGGGTCAGTCAAACACGTTTCCCATAATACACTCGAGAGCAAATAAACGGAATCACTTCGCATTTTTCAGTTTTTCCGTCGTATCTTGAAATTTAAGTTTTTTCTCAGAATTCTAATGATGGAAATATATTTCCTGAACATTTAGCTTTCAAATCAATTAATAATGATGAAAATCGGTTAAGGATTTTTCAGTTTACAAACGTTTTCCCGATTGGTCGAAATTTACCCGTTGCTGTGGTCACTAATTGAACACCCATTAAAGGGTATAAAAAAGGTGTAGGGGAGGGGAGAGCTATAAGTCGCTTATCAGAAGTTGACCAGTACACATCTCCGCTAATTACCCAGTGAACAGTACCTAAAAAAATGGACATCACCGAAGCTGAAGCCACCCAAATCGTCACTTTACTGGAACGTGGGGATAGCCAACGTGTTGTTGCTGCCGGGATGCATTTGAGCCAGTCTGCCATCTCAAAAGTCTATCGGAGGTTCCGAGACAGCTTTGCTCGAAGACCAGGGACTGGCCGCCAGAGGTGCACATCATTGAGGGATGATCGATTCATCGTTACTACCGCTCTCCGAAATCGTCACCTGACAGGAGTTGCAGTCCAGCAACGGCTTCGGGACGTACGAGGAGTGACTGCCAGCTCATGGACTGTTAGAAGAAGACTCAAGAAAGCGAACTTGACTCCAAAAAGGCCTGCCACCGGGCCCAAACTGCTCCCAAGACACCGTGAAGCTCGACTGATATTTGCTCAGCGACACAAGAACTGGACCATTGAGCAATGGACCCCCGTTCTTTTCTCTGACGAGTCCAGGATGTGTTTGAATGGCTGCGACAGAATTGGACGTGTCTACCGGAGACCAGGGGAGCGGTATACGCAATGCTGCTTCAGGGAGACCGTCGCCTATGGCGGAGGTTCTGTCATGTTCTGGGCGGGCATTTCCTACGGCGGACGGACGGAGCTCGTTTTCGTGCCTGGTGGGGGCCGGGGCGGCGGTTTGACTGCTTTGAGGTCCATCACCGAAGTCCTGGAAGTGCATGTGGTCCCGTACGCTAGGAATTTGGGCGAGGGAATTTTCCTGATGCAAGACAATGCCCCTTGTCATAACGCTCGGGTCACCAAAAATTTCTTGAACGGGGCCAACATCCCGTCATGGACTGGCCAGCTCTTAGCCCGGACCTCAATCCAATCGAACACATGTAGGACTACCTGAAGAGGAATGTTCGGAAGCGAGATCCTGCACCATCCGACATTGAGGAGCTGAAAACGGCGTTACAGGAGTAGCGGGCGGTGATTCCGCAATGCTACGTGCAGAAATTGATTAGGTCGATGAAAAATCGTTTAACATCTGTAGAAAGGGCTAGGGGTGGGAACACAAAGTATTGAATTAGTTAAATAATTTTTTTTATTGAGAAAAATGTCTATCTTTCATTTTTTGTATTACGATTATTCCAGGCGTTTTTGCCCAATCTTAGGAAATAAGGGTTTTCCTCGGTCATTGATCCCGATATCTAGGAAAATTTATGCATTTTCATGTAGGCTATATTCTCAGCTATCATTTGGTACCAATTTGTTCAGGATTGCATCAAAATTGAAAAAGTTATTGGGCGGAAAAGCCAAACGTGCAGAGTGATTCCGTTTATTTGGTCTCGAGGTATACTTAGTTCAGATAATTCGTAATATACCTACTTATATTTTGTTTATTTTTGTTTGAACTTACATGAACATAGGAGGAAGGTTCGGTTGTTTCAAACCGGCGATAATCGTAAGTTACATCCGTTAAAATCTGAATGTATATAGTTACGTGAAGTTTGACAGTTCTCTGTGCGATGACAGCAGCCGGAGCTATATACACCTGCAGGTCGATCACGTAACGCATTGTACGAACGTCGAGTAGGTCTAAATGTCACTTTTTATATGGCAAATTGACAGTTAAATTTTACCGACGCGCGTTCGAAACGTTACGTGATTACCCCTCTGCCCTAAGTGTATTTCTACGCAATCAACGTAAAAATGTTTCACGATAACAAACAAACATTAATATTTGCACATTTATTTCCCCATGCACTTCAGTTAACAAAAGTCAAAGTTTAATCCACATATTCCATTGTGTTTGTTGAAACATTTCAATCGGCCGGTTTCCATCCGCGGCAGTTATTCGACCGAGCATACATTCAGCTCTTTTTTATGCTCCACTGGCTCCCGATGAATGAACTGTGGTTATTAGAGTTCACCACATACATTACGGATAGGTAACCCGCAGGCATATCAACAATTCTCATTTATTCACATTATAACCTCTACAAAACGATGAAACTGACTTAATTCACTCATGACGCCGTTTCATATTAAAAGGAAATTCTGAATTTGCATGAAATGTTTTTTTTATATAGGTAATTGAGCCCGGCTTTTGTTTGAGGACTTTATTTATACCCACACGCTCCTAGCTGCCGACTGATTAAATGTTGACACGAGTGACGCTGACGCATCATCAATTCATCATATATGTATCTGTATAGAAACTGCGGAAATGACATCGTTGGTATGTTTCAACTATTATTACATGAGATGAAGGCGACTGTAGTCACCAACATTTTGTTTCGCTCGTTCTCTTAATGTTAGCTTGATATGCTTTGCTCTACGAAATTTTAATAACAATTTTATTCATATTTATGTATTGTCAAAGCGAATAATTCTGTCGGAATATCTAACATTCCGATTTTAGATAAATTTGATACAAATATATTTCGAAGAATCGTGAAAATACCACGTGTGGTTTAGAAGCAGTTGCCAATTTTAGAACAAATCTCATTTCAAAAGTTTTAAATTCATTTTTATTAACTTGTCATAAAACTCTAAAACTTGTATGTATTAACAATGTCTAAACACAGTAAAAGTTTAATCTGTCTGTCGCTCATAAAGTTTCTCGGAGCGTTCGAGTTGACTTCATCGTTTACTTGCTGACTTTCAGACGTCTAACATCGACCTATAACCTATACGGCTTATAACTGGCGTCTATTATTTATTCAACGAGAAGCAAATATACCTAGGTATATGCCGTATATGACGATGAGGTCACTTGGAATGTTATAAATTCATAACGCTTTACCTCACATCACCTCAGACGAACCAGTGTTAGTCAAACTTCCGATTACGCGTAATTAGTTAAATATGACGGATCCCGGGGTCATGATATACAAGGAATTAGCGGCTAGGGTAGATATATTTGCGACTCTCGACATTGCAGGTCTTTGAATTGGTACCTATACCTTGAGACTTGTTTGTAACAACTGCGCATTAACTACAGGTACAGTGTTTCGAGTAAGGCGAGTAGTTTGTAGGTACGTACACTTTTTGAATAAACGCGAATGAAGTGCTTTTTGCATAATTATAATATTAATAATGTGAATGCGCAAAATCTCGATTAAACGCCTGGACGGATTCAGATGAAAGGTAAAGATATAGTTTATTTTATACTAAGGTTTAGTTTACACAAAGAATAATTTTTCTACCGAAGCTCATCCCCCAAAGGGATGAAGGAAGGATTGGGGATTGAAATTGCTGTTGGAGTTCACGAGGACGAAGTCGCGGGCAAATAATAGTTAAGTATATTTTTATGTTAAATTATGGATCTCTAAACAAAATAGTTGTTCAGATGTTGTGTTTCTGAGGATATAAAACATACAGTGTGATTTAGAAAAGTTTCTCGCTACGTTTTCTGTAGCAGATCTACTGTTAAATAAGTTAGAACTAATTATATTCAACTTCGAAACAATTAAAATCGAACTTCGATATCTAGAAAGTACCTTATTAACCCGAATTAGTTGATCGAAATTATGACATTACGTTGCTTGTTAATTAGGAGGCGTGATGATTAATTACCTCAATTTCAATATTAGGGAAGTACCTATAGTTCTCGGTGACGAAAATAATTTCGTCCCGTGTCGAGACCCTTGTTCCGTGGGGCCCTGGATTACTAAGCCTCTTCAAAGAGTTATAGATGCCTCTGGTGACCAACGAGCTAGCTGCCACCTCGTACGATAAATTAGTTTAGCCATTCAGTGTCAAAATACTGCCAGCATCTGCGGCATAACGCCACAAGAACCATTTTTTTTAGATTTAGTTTAGTTTGTAAATACTTAGTTTTTATTGAATTTTGTGGCTTTGGCTTTACTTATGTTATAATGTGTTTTTGTATTTCTCTCCCATACATAAATATATTAATTTCAATTTAATGTATTCATTTCTTAGTAGACTCCCACAGGTTGAAAGAAATAATATAAGTAATCGATAAAAGTTATTTCTGAAGTGAAGTAAGTATTTTTGATCTTACTTAACTTGATGCGAAAGGTTTAATTTGTTATTTTTATGAAGAAAGGTAAAAAGTCCCTTAGTTTGACACTGACCCTTTAATTGGCATCTTCAATCTTCATTTATAGCAAAAGAGGTGAATAACAGGGTGTCAGTCAATTATACAAAATTGAGTTGTCAAGTCAATGGACTCATACTTAAGTTAAAATCATAAATTTGATATGAGTTATGTTATAGGTATTAAAGATAACAAAATATGTCCAGGATATTTTGTTATGAACGCCATAAAACAATACTTAAATATAATTCCGCTACTACACACTTTCACGTCACGAACATAATATATCCCGTGCTGTAATGTGAACCTTGGGCTTTCAGCGTCTCTCTCCGGAGACTCTACATCTAAGTTACGGTTAACTTAGAGCTGGCTCAGGCACGTTGGAGGAGCCTCCAGTGGCGCATTCTAAGAGGCGTGGGGTCCAAATACAATGTAGAAATCGGCATTTTAATCCCGTTGTTTAAAGAAAACTTATATTATTCAGCGTTAAACTATTAAATATTTACGTAAGACGTTTTCACGAGTAACCATATACTAAATCAAGCTATTAATTATTTGTGAATACTATTGTTTAGATAAAACAGATATAATATAAAAGCAAAGCGAGAAATGAGTAAATGGAAATCGATAGAACACAGAAGCTTTGCACCACACCGTATGTGAACTATTGAATAGAAAGAGTAAAAATGTCAACTGGAAAATATTTCATGAAAAGAGGAGAGCACGAGTTGTGTCGGGCTCATATCACGTACACTACCTGCCTTGAAAATGCACGAAATAAAACACTGAACAAAGAATACGAACCCGCAGTGCAATCGTAAAATAGCCTGCAGCGAAAAAGTCCACGAATTCACTTTGTTTAAATCTGGTTGAAAAACATCTATCAGCCACTTTGCGAAGCGCGGCGTGGTGTCAATTAAATATCTGTATTAATTAGTGAAGTTTCGTGCCAAAATAACCGCCATTAAATATTCAGATTTGGAAGTGCAGTACCGTGTCACTGCAGTTGCGAGAGCTCTCTTGCTGTCAGGACTTGCATTTGGCTTGTCGGTGAAATGAACATGTCTGGATCGTGGCTCCAGGAATAGCGTCGAACGGGACAGGTCAAACGGAAATAAAGCAAGCTGCACTCAGCGAAGTTTGGACATGTCTGATAGGTTTACTGGCGGCTCGTGAATAAACTACTTGCTATTTCTGTTTGCTTTTTTCATTCCGCTTCGAGCTATTTTGCAATCGTCATCTATGCAGAGATGCTATAATTTTGTCCTGAGTGCACAAAAATCCATTAGGAGTTCCGCGTAACATGCACCTAACCCATTTGCCTTCCAAGCTTTGCTGTTATATTTAGCCCAAGTTCATAAAGAACCATATTTATTTGGACATTACCACGTTAAAACAGCGCCATGCTTATTAGTAAGTAAAAGAATGGCGCCCAACGTGGGGCAGATTACATTTGCCTAAAATACGCTGTCCCGCCGGGCGAACTCAAAACATCTGCTCAGGATTTAATTATTTTAGGTTGCATAATCTTAAGCTATACCTTCGTGGATTTTTATTCCCATAACTGGTGCGAAACAAACAAGGGAAAATAATTTAAAGTTCCCTTCCTTAGAATATAGTACAATGACTACAATGTAATTTTTTTAAAGAATGTTCTTTTTTTAGATTTACAGCAGTATAATTAATCATGACGTCATGATAGTATTGATAATTTTTACGAGTATTGCTGTAGTCATTTAATATTTTTGTGGAGCACCGGACACTATATCTGTAGTGATTGTTTATTATTCTTTCGAGTTGTTTTTGGGAGTAAAGTTTAATATTGATACAATATTTTTGGGAGAGTTACATGTTTTAACATCACTTCTATAAAGTAACACTACACAAACTAAACATTTAACGCTCCTCGTTTTTGTTGGCGGGTAAAAAAACACAGACAAGCTCTTTTTAAAGAAGGGAATTTAAAGTATTTAAACCACTTGGTTATAAATGCATGATGATAAATACTAAGTAGCTCAATAGTTAACCGTTTACAATTTGAGACCACACACTTGCATTCTTGGGTGTGACCGGCACAAATTTAAGGCTATAAAATTAAACGCTTGAAATAAAAAATTAATAAACCTGTTAAGGTGGGCGTTCGCGATCGTTCCAACCAGCCTGGAGTAGCGCTGCGTCAGAATTGGTCCATACTGCCAAACCTGTAGCGTTTAAAGATAGTTGGAGCAGCCCGTTGGATATCCAAACGGATGGAAGGGCAGTGCGACGCGGCGCGCCAACGCGCCATCCGGATGGAACGGTCGTGAATGTCAAAATTCAACATTAGAACAACAACGTCGACGTTCATCTATTTGGAAGGATTTCGTTTGTCGCAGAGCCTAACGGCGCGGCATTCAAGAGGGGTAACACGTAACGTATCGAACGCGCGTTAGGACAACTTAACTGTCATTTTCCCATCCAAAAAGTGACATTTAGATCTGCCTGACGCACGCACAATGCGTTACGTGATCGACCAGCAGGTGAATGAACGGCTTTATAACGCCGTCTGGTAACAATTGCAGTGCGTAAATAAATTTCACGGCAAGGCAAGGTTATAAGAAATATATGAAACAAAACGGTTTTATTGTGTGGCAGTAAAACGAACAAATTTGCATCGGGAATCGAACCAGACACTTTCCAAATCGACGATCGTAAAGCGATCCCGCATCCGGTCACCGGTTCATGAATAAAATGTTACAACCGACCGCCGAGAAAAACATGAGAAACTGTAGCCGGCTGTTAAAATATTAAGGCGGTGCTGCATATCGGATTATTTTTTCATTTGGACCCTAGTAATGTGGGTCCATATGTATTTTCGATGTCGGCATTGCTGGTTTATCGTACGAATAGGATGTGGTTGAAATTTTTATGAAGCGGCGTTCACGCACGCCGCCGGCGAACCCGGGCTGAAGCGGAGGTTGCTGTCACGTGAGAGGTTTGAATCACGAGCAAATGTTTGAGTTCAACATGAAATCAGTCGCGAATCCCTCATTTTAAATTTGTCCAACCTACTTCGTCTGTGTTATTTTGGTGAGCCGAATTAAGTTAAACTGCTAGTTTGAGTTAGAACATGTTATCAGAATTAAATGGAACACTGCGGGTTTTTACCGCGTCCGTTTAGTACACGGGAACCTCTTGTTATATGGGTTTTAATGCATTTTTTTAAAAACATACACGGCTGCACATAAAATGAATGTCGAGGTCGCGATACGTCGGAGTCACGTTCCGGCAATATATATTTGCTCGATAAAATTCAGCGACTGTGTAGGCACTGCAGTGTTTTTGCTTGTCTGCCAAAAGTTACAAGTAGGTAATTTCAACATAATACGAGGTTACTAAGATGTTTAAATATTATGTTACTAGTTTTTGTCCGCGACTTAGACAGTGAAATCTCCCATACCAATTTCTACTTCTGGTTTCATCTCCTTTGATGATAATTTCCAGGATAAAACGTAGGTAGTAGTTATCTAGATGGATACTTGAACTAAATATAATTAATTAGATACAGGACAATTTCTATGATATTGATATCCTTGAAACTATATCCAGTTATATATAGTTAGATAAAGGATAATTTCTAAGAATCCTAAATATTATTTAGGAACTATATCGATCTAAGTAGTTACAGTTCATGTATGGCAAATTTCATACGGGTGATTTGCGCGATTAATAAACAAACATCCAAATATTCAAACTTTGGCATAAATATAAGTAAGATTAGTCAAGCCGATATCGTAGGAACACTATATTATTATGTACTAAAGTGACTTGGCTTAAATTCGAATGAAGAAAAATCCTAGCCTCTTAGTTCGAATATAATCCATATTGCTTTGACATAAAGTACCCATGCCATATATTAGTACAGTGTCAAGCACTCGGACGTTTATCTTACATTATCTAATAATTCTACACCGGGCTTGACGAAGCAACGGAGCAACGCTGTTTCGTCATCGAAAAAAAAAAAATTTTTACTATTTACTGTATATTAATCCTTTTACGTTATTAAAAAGCTTTGTAAGTAATGAGAACAATACATACCTAAGATAAATTTTATTATTGTTTTGTATAATTTTATTGTTAGTCTTTAAGGTAGCTACCTATTTGTAAGTAGGTATGGGCCTTAGATGCCTGAAAAAATGGTTTAATATTATTATACACTCTTTATTCATATTCATTCGTAGACTAGGTATTTACAAAAGTTATATAAAAGTAAAATATAAAACAACACATATCATTATAAAAACCTAACCTAGGGTGCCGCCTCCAGCGGGGAGAAGCCTAAGTTACCAGGGTGGTCAGGGCGACAGAGAGAGGAGCCTCCTGACTATCCGCGCAGTGTCCAGGACACCTTCTGTATCTGATCCTTGACCCAGCTATCTAGCGAGCGTTTCTTGAAATGTTGGTTGAGACTCTTTGACTATCGGGACAATGATCGTCGAATCAACAATTATTATTACCTATTTATTAAAGTTCAAATATGTTTTAAGATATTGTATGGTCCATGGTCGCTTAAAAATCGTGTACCTATATGTTAATGGCTTTCATAATACTCAGCAGAATGTTTTAGCACTTTTAGTTTAGCGCTGCAGGTACTTAACGTAAGTATAAACTTGTTTTATCACTGTGAGGAAGAGTCATAAAAACTCCAACAAAATTGAATTTAAAATCAGCCTTAACACGGCGCCAACAACGCGCGTCTGAGTGAAATTATGCCGATGAGAGTAATTCTGAAGTTAATGTGTCACCCGAGGACATTTTCTACACCATTGAATGGACAACGCATTGGGATACTTACCTATAGATACTGATATCAAATTGTGATAAAAAAAAACGGGTTCCGTACCATTATCTAAAAAAACTGCAAAAAATCATGTATTTTGTATGGGACCCCCCTTAATATTTGTTTTATTTTAATTTAATTATTTGTATTTAAAGTCAATATATAACTACATACTCTGTGAATATTTCATTCTACCTGATGCTGTTTGCAATATCGACCAAAAACGAGCAAAAAACCCACTTTTGTTGTATAGGAGCCCCCTTAATTTTGAAATGAAAATGACTATGGTTCCTATTTGTTGTTATAGCGGTTACAGAAATACATCATCTGTGAAAATTTTTAACTGTCTAACTATCACGGTTCATGAGATACAGCCTAGTGACAGACGGACGGACAACGAAGCCTTAGTTATTACTATTGTCCCCTAAACTGAACTGATACGTAATTCAGAAAATACACTTTGTGGCCACATAGATTAGGTACCATTACATTATTTATTTCATGATAAATTATTACGGTACAAAATTGCATAAATAAATGTCATAAATATACTGTTAAGGTGAAGCAGCTTCAGAAAAGTACCAAAATAGGCTTGGAAATTCCTACTTCATTACGCGAAAACTACATAAAATGTAACGGTTTCTTATTTAAATGCTATTTGAAGATATTTGCTACAATTATATAATGCCCAACACACGATTTGATTAATTTGCCTCGATGGATTAGGCTCGCAAAGTTAGCTCTGATTGCGCGTTTTTCGGTAGGTCGAGTTGACTAAAAACCAGAACCATTTTTTTGCTAGTCAATGTTCAGTATTTATTTTTGTATCCTTTTATTCCTTATTGAATATTTGACAACGTAGTAGGGTCATTTTATTTTTAATTAACGTAAATTAGTAACATTAAGCACATAAATATAAAATCTCGCTCAAAACGGATGCGCGTAAGTCATTCGTTTGAATTTTAGTAGGCAGATGGCCAAGCGGCCTCGGGCTGGACGGACGTCTGTCGCGATTTTTTGCATTTTGACAACTGTAAAATTCGCTAGTTTAATACCAGCTGTTAGAAAATAATACGTTTTCAGGGAGAATTAATAGGGTGTCATGTGGGTGGATAAACGTTTAAAATAGATATTCGGTCATTTTTACAATTTGTTCTAATTTAAAACACAAAAGTTCGTTCACAAACCCTACCATTATAACCCGATTTTTCATATTTCTCATCTTAAGATTCCGTTATTAATGAAAGAAGTTCGAATACGTTTCTTAAGAATGTGGAATATTTTTTTATCACACAGGTCACATTGTCTAGTACGGTGTATGTCGTAACATCTCGCTGCCCCAATATTATAGGGTCCTATGTTACATTGTCGGGGTACTTCAATTTAGACTTAGTGTCACTCTGACAGACTTCAAATTTCAAGTTGATAAAAGTGCAACATAGAACCCTATAATATTGGGGCAGCGATCTGTCATATAGAAAGATTTGACATTTGGCATTTACGCTGTCTTAGGACTTAGATATATCGTTTTCAATAAAATAATAATATATTAAATACAATGAAAATCGTATAGTGTACAAACTATAACGATTATGATAGTATATTGTGATCCGCTGTAATAATGACGCCATCCAGTTAAATCCCCTGCAGTTCCAACCAATTGAATGTGGAAAGAGATTGTCAGAATCTTTATACCTACTCGGAATATGCAAGCATGATGTAATTTGTGTTTATTGTGGTCAAATCAAGACGGATTATTGTCACCCAATTGGATACAATCTTCAAGATACCTCCTAACTACACTTCAACTCCAAGTTTTTAACACATTCACTGCCCATAATCTCTACGCACTACGCTCCTCCTACGCCGTAGGCACCGACGGCGTAGGCGCCCGCTAAGCGGTTTCATGGCAGACCTGAGTGAGAGTTTGAAAGTCAAGTGAGGAAGAAGAAGTAGTAAATAATTGTAATAATTAATATGCCTAAACAGTAAAGTATTCCATTGCATAATATATAGATTTGCATCATTTTGTTGCCTAACATATTTTTTTACCTACAAATAATGAAGTAGGATGATTTCATTGTATGATGTAATTTACATTGAATGATATACTTTTTATTCTTGTGGTATAAAACATTCCTACTAATGAAGAATTTGTTTCATTTTCTTTACCTACTCTGAGGCTAAGGAATTCACTAGAACAGACATATTTAGATTAAGTATGCTGTAGTAAACAACGTATGCTCGCTTTAAAGCTTTATGGGAAGGATATAATGATGTGACGGATCTTGCCAATGAGAATACAATTAGGTAGCTAAAATCGACTTCCGAGCTATGTTTACAATTTGGCACCTTATTCCTTTGTGATAAGGCGAAAAAGAAAAATATTCTATATATCATCATCATTATCATATCAGCCGAAAGACGTCCACTGCTGGACATATGCCTCCCCCAAAGAGTGCCAAAATGACCGGTCCTGCGCCACCCATTCTATATATAGTAGTATAGAATATATATTTTTTTCGCCTTACCAGCTAAGTCTCATATCTGGGAAATTCTTTTTCTCTATTTTCACCCAAGCAGAGCTCAGGTTTATATGTATGTATGTGATACATACATATATAGTATAAAATGGCATATCATTTGTAATCCTATGCGTACAAAAGAAATATCAGTAAATAAAATACATTACTTACAAGCAGGAATCGAAATCGAGGGGCCATCCAGGAAGTACGGCAGTCAGTACAATTATCAAAGAATTATTATTAGTACCATTTTTTATACCATGTATTTTGCAAACAAACACACGGTTTGCGAGATATCGAAGCCTATGGACGCTTGCTACTAAAGAGGATTCACACATTGGAGGATGCTTAGGGTTCATTTGAATTAACTCACAGATATTCACTAGTTTACGATATAATATTGCTTACCTATATTATTCTTTGTAGATATAGGTCAGTAGAAATCGACACAAAATAGGCTTAAATCGCAAGGGCATGGTTTTTCGGTATATGGAACCGATATATATAGGATAGTGTGAACACGAAATTTTGGTTTAAAAGTCATAAACTATGCTACTTTGACCATCAAGATGTAGTACACTTTAAAAGATAAATAAATTTAAAACAATTTTAGTTAAGCCACAGGTCTATAAACTCAAGCGATGACCCTTCAAATATAGTCTATTTATGCATTAGGTACCTAAATTTAAAATTTTAATATTCAACATGTAAATGTTACACAAGAAATAATATCAAATGTGCAATATGGCGGCGCCAATACCTACACATTACTAATAATTTTACTCATTTACTTACTTACTTTTAATATACAACCACACATTTTTGAACGCATCCTATTACACGCCATACCTGGCAACTTTCCTTCACCCTCACCCCAAACCACAGTGCACTAAAAATACCCGTCTCGCACGCGCTAACGCTCAATCAAAAACTATTGAAAAAACTCAAAAATCCTACAAGTGTGCATACAAAAACCACAAGTGATTACCGAAGTACAAGTGTTTACTGTGAAATAACAAAATTCTTTCTTGTATGCTAAAACACGAACGCAATACTGGATTGCCGGCTGGCGCCGATTAAAAGGTTTGTCTTGCCGCACCACAATGTGCCCCGCCCTCTGCCTTTTAAAAGCAATACGGAGGGCTATAAATCATGTAAAAACAATAATTACTTTTTAATTTACAGACTTCTTTTGGTTTGGTTCAGCTAGAAGCTTTTCTTCAGGTTCTTCCACGCTTTCTTCCTCAGGTTCTTTCAGTTTTTTGAGTTCGTGTTGTGCCTGGGCTTTCTCAAGATCGTTCTCGTCATCGCCTATCGAAATCAAAGCGATGACTTCGAATAATTTTCCTGAGCAAATTAAGCATAGAACTGAGCATTTGAGCTTAGCTCTCTGGTGGTTGGTGGCAAATGTGCATACAAAGCCCTTTGAATACCTATACATTTGTCAGTATAGTAACACCAAATGTCTCATTATTTGATAATCAATTTTTACATATTTTAGTGTTTTCGAGATTGTGATTGAATTATTAGTCTCACAGACCTCTCTGTGTTTTAATGAAAGCAAATTAAATTGAGTTTAACTTTATTACTAATATTTTTTCTCATAGCGCGAGGGATTTATGATTATGTTTTGGTCCAGACAGGGCAATTTAAAATCGACGAAGTTCGGAAAAAATATATCATTTTCGAAGGGCAATAGCTTCGTCCCCTTAGAGTTTACAGATTTGCAGTTTAATTCAAATAAAATTGTTGGAATAGGGAACTTGCATTTTTTTATTTTATTGCGAAAATCAAATGTATAATTTAGCATTAAAACAACTGTAGCACTAAAACTTTCTTATGATTTATTTTTCTGATTTTATATGCATTTGAAATCTGCACGCGCCGGCACCCCCCGAAAACGCTCTATATTAAACTGGCTTATGCTATGACGTCACAACATATATTCTCGGCGCGTTTACTATGGAGTAAGTCATTAATTTGCAATTATCTCCACATCATTTGCGTTTAAGTCTATACTTGTCATACAAAATATCATTTTCTGTGCCAATTCAATATTCTGTGTAACTGTTATGTTATTTTATCGAAACAATAATATTTTTTTTTCGTCATTTTAACGTGAGATAAAACTAATACAATAGTTTTTTTTTCTTCTGTATGATATTTCTACGTATATCCGCATCAATTGAGTGCAATTTATTTGAAATTGAAGTCCCATGCAAGTTCCCCATTTTAATCAACTTTAAAATTCAGTCGTAAATGTAAAAAAAGTCCTAAAATTTCGCAGTTTTACGCGTGTCGCGCAACTGGCACAAGCTTTTCGAAGTCGCAAACTTGTGTCTACACTACCCTAACTGATCCATAAAACAAAACCAAATAAGTTACTGACAAAATTAACCTACATACAAACAGGTGAAGTTAATATAAAGCTTGCAAAAACCAGAACTACATCGTGCTTTGCGATTTTAATGTCGAATTCTATAGTCCTAACAACGCATCGCTTTGAACCAGGTTCATTGGATGTGGTACTGAAGAGCACCGAAGAGTTTTTATGATCTTCATGAATATACAAATAACTTCCACATATCACTAACAAATTACTATAATTATGTTATTAGTGTCTACCCTTTGATGTAGGTATCACTTTCGGTTTGCTGACGACACTACTTACCGTACATCACAATCATAGAGGCACCAGGGGGTGTCAGTGACAGTGATTTAAGAGTACTAAATACGTATTAATATATGTAGGTACGAGTTTATTAGGTCTATTTAGTATAATTATATTCTGGCCTGATATTGGTTTACGGGTATACCTAATACATTGGTGTTACACTTTCATAATAACACTTACAACAGCAGCAGAAACCGAATGTATAATTATGTTTTAGGACGGTATTTTATACTTAGTATTATTTGTAGTACCTACTTTTTTGCATTCTCACACTATAAAACTAAGGAGCAAAATAAGGATTACCTAATATAGATACCTACCCAGTAACGTACAAATAGGTACGTACCAACAAGGCTCGATCATTCTGACTGACGTGATCGCTTAATGGCCCCTCTATTGTGATGAGTTGAGACTTGAGAATGAAACTGAATTTTCAAATTTAATTATCCATCCAGGCTCAAGCCCCCCAAAAAGCCAGCTCGATCTGAGTCCTTACCATAATGCTACCCCTTTTGTCAAGCAATGTTAATAAATTTTCGCTTGCTTATTTTCATGAAATTTTGCACCTTAGCGAAGACCGAATAGAGTTGCTATGACATTGCCAATCTAAAGACTAATCTATTGACTTATCAATAGTACATATTTCATATACCAAAATGTACCTAAGAAACATACGCAGAATCATCGCAGAATAAGAAAATATCAACAAGTCTGACATTATTCAATAAGATGTTTTGACAATTTCACTTTCTGTATGGAGGTTGGTGACTGATTTAAATGTATAATATCACGAAAGCAAAAAAATACCGAGGTCAGTGACCTGTCACAGTAAAGTGAGATAGTGTGCGTGAAATGTAGCGGTGTGTGTTTCTGGGGAGAATTACGATAATGTTGCGCCGCCTAGTAGGTTTTTAGTGTCGCGTATGTAGCTTCACCCGAGATGCCTCACCTTAAATGGTAAGCACCGTTTTAATCTTCAAAATTAGATCTAAGTCGGGGAGGTTTCTTTTATTTATACACCTGCTTAGAGGAAAAGATATTCAAGTGAATTTAATTAAATTGTAATTAAAATTTTAAATTAACTTCGGGCGACTGTACAATATTAAACTGGTTTTAATAAGGGGTAGACAAAATGGGTCGTTTCTAATTTAATTTACTTTTATGTATTGAAGTACAGATACATTAAATATTCCTTACAGCTTAAATGTACCTATGTTTCACAAATAAAATTTCTGATTTCTGATTTCCTCTTTCACTTTAGATCATCTGATTAGGTACGTGATTTTTATCATTTGATCTTCTTTAGGAGACTACTACTAAAGGTCGATTTATATCTACAGACATTGAGCGTACCAGACACGTGTCGTGGCAGACAAAATAATATTCTTCTGTACAGAGTGTATTAACGTATTTACATCTGTGTCTGTCAGTTTCTGCGCGGCCGCGTTACGATAGATGTAAATACGTAGAATAATAATATTATGACACGTGTCTGGCACGCTCAATGTCTGTAGATATAAATCGACCTTTAGTCGTAGTCTCCTAAAGAAGATCAAATGATAAAAATCACGTACCTAATCAGATGATCTAAAGTGAAAGAGGAAATCAGAAATCAGAAATTTTATTTGTGAAACATAGGTACATTTAAGCTGTAAGGAATATTTAATGTATCTGTACTTCAATACATAAAAGTCGACTGGTTGCATCAAGCACAAACGGAATGGTGGTAGACAGTAAGTTGACATGGGAAAACCAAAATGGATCCATTTAAAAAAAAATGAAATACTATATGCTCTCCGTAACTTAAGCAAAATAGTTAATCAGTCAGCCGTCCTGTCAGCATATCACGCGTATGTCACTTCGGCACTACTGTACGGAATTATATTTTGGGGCAATTCAAGTGGTCGAGATATGGTTTTCATCAGTCAGAAGAAAATGTATTCGTGCAGATATTTTAACTTTGCCTTGCCTATATATTTACGAAATTTCGTGTTATTTCAAATACAATACTGTTAGTAAATTCCCCAGTTTTAATAGTTTGCGCCAACAGGGTAAAATTAGCTCCATTCAACGTAAAACGGCTTTGTTCTCGAAAAGTATATTCGGATTAGCATCAAAGATTTTTAATAAATTACCGGAATATACAAGGTGGGCCCTGTAACTGGAGCAAAAAATTGAACGGTAGATTATTAAGCTTGTGAACAATTATTTCGAAGTGGTTTTATGCGAAAAAAAAATATTTTTTTAGAAAAAAAAATTCTTTTAAATAAGTTTACTTGTATTTTTTTACTCATCTGGAGTGCTATGAGTAACTTTTTATTTTAAAAACACAAAAAAAACGAAAAAAAAATGAAAAAATCACAAAACTATCTGTTGAACACAAAAATGCAAAAACTATTATGACTCATTACATGATGTTATCTCAAAATCTGCATTGACTGCCGTGATATGATCTCGTGGTGCCAAGATACATTACTTGGAGGTCATAACTTTAGATCAAAATTTCTCCGTAACCAAAAATTTTGAAAGTGAATGATACACAACTGCAAATGCTCTAAGGAAGCCTCCTTTTGAATATTTGCTCGTGTTACAGGGCCCACCCTGTATATTGGAAATTGTGAAATAGGCTATTAAAGAAACACTAATTATTTGCTTTCCTTGCAAATAAGACGTATTATTCCATTGACGAATTTAGAAGGGACTATTTTTAGGTTCGCTCACGTAGCTATTAATATTAACATAAGACTAAAATTAAGTGAACAGGAAGTATAAAAAGTATGGAAGAAAAGGACATGCTGCGCCCACTTTAAATAAATGGGATAAGGGCAAGAAAATGATGATGACTAAAATTAAGTGAACATTATAATGTAGTCTACTACATAATAATTAAATTCTTCATGCAATTTGTATGCCTTCTGGTAAGGCATAGTGATACGTATTAACCAAACTGTAACACCTATTATTTATATAATTTGAGTTTAAAGTTATTGGCATCGTCAGCTGCTAACCCTTAGAATGACGTCATACTTTTCATTAAATCTGATATTCTTAACAGACTACTTTCGATTAAAAACGAACGTTTAAAACAACTAGTCCTTAAAACAAGTTACGTAAACGTATCTATTACTAGGTCCTTTCAATATAAGATTAATATGTGAGGCATATTTGAGTTGCTTATCACAACCTCGCCACTTCCTTCATTGTTTGATAAAAAATAATACGAAGAAGTCAGCAGCTCAGCACATGACTGTAGCAGCCAATATGATTCAGGGGTGTCGGTCACGTTGTAACAATATTTGCGGAATGTCCGCCTGCCTAATAAACGAATCGCAACACCCCTAGCTATGTTTTTCTCGCGCGGTAGGCGGGTGTGCCGCTTATTTCATCAGTCAGGAAGATTTGTTTTTGTACATGTGTGCATGACTTATATTCGAAAAAAATATTCACTTTTTTAAACCACCATGGTGGCAAACTAACCTGTGGACGCTCGCAACTCTAAGGGAGAAACTTTTCGATTTATTTAGTATATAAGAATTTACCTTAAAATAGAGAGACGAACAAAAAGTTGATTTTGAAAAAAAATATGACGTAACTACCAATGCGATAACAGGTAGGTCAGATTGTTATTTTGTAGGTAGGTATGAGTTAGTATTTCATGTGGACACATCCAAAGTTTAACACTTTCACTTCGATGAATCCACCTAGCGGGCGCGTTCGCGTGCACCTACGTAGCAGAGAAACCACTGAATCGGCTATGAGCGTAGCGCGTAGCGGTAATTGGCAACATTGACTGCCGTAAATTTCGTAGCGCTACGCTCGTAGCCGCTAACATGCGAAAAACCATTTGTATTAAGAGGGCGTTCATGTGCCACTGGTAAATAATAATATAGTGATTATTTAAATTTAACTATAGATATTTCAAAAAGGAGGAGGCTATGCACTGTATTTTCTATTTAAGTATCTTTAGAATATATAATAATAGTTTTTACGTGATATGTTCTCAGGAAATACTCTATTGTAAGTTCCTGATGTTGACTGTTCCTAAGTATGTCAGCTCTACTTATATTTAGTTCTATACCTAAATCAATAACTACGTGCGAGTGTGTAGATCAACATCTGATTCAATATATAGGTACTAGTTCGGTCACTTCGACCGTCGGGCACACAGGAAGTTCGACACTCAAAACTAACATTCTCTAATTAGAAAGTTTGTCCCTCGAATAGCCATATAACTAGCGAAGAAGATCTCGATAAATATTTCAGCCATTTTATTTACAAGGAAAACCCATATATATTACCGGAACTTCAGAGGTAATGTCTAATGTGAGAGAAATCTATATTTATTAGAGAAAGGTAAAGGCAAAAAAATACTTCTACATTTTCTGGTTGTCTCTGTTTAAACGGTTTGTTAAGGATGGTTCGCTGTTATCATACTTGGCTCGCAACAAAAATAAGCTTTTTGTCAAATTATTTGATCAGCATACAAGATTGAATTTATTATACACTAGCTGGGCAGCTATTGCTATGCTATCACCCGCGTATTGCAAAGAACGCAGGCAAACCCGCGGGTTCAAACATAGCCTATGTTGTTTCAGGAAGTTCATTATAAACGCAGGTGAAATGATTATTGAAATCGGTCCAACGGTTCCGGAGATTACCCATTATACACAAACTTACAAATCTCACAGACTTTTCCTGTTGTTAATATTAGTAGGTACCTATAGATGACATCAGACTTGATTTGCAAAGAATATCCCGAATGATAAACTATGTAACCAATTAATATTTTTTAAATATTATTCCGCCTTATAAATTGTAGACCAGCTAAATAATTGATTGAACAGCAATATTTCATAAAAAAACATCTTATTTTTGATTAGCCGTTAATTATTCATGTTTACAGAATCCAACTACTAGAAATAATGTAGGTTAGTACTGCGACCCTCACTGAACGGAACTGCTACAGAAAAGTAGCCTAAATAGGTTATATTAGAACTGCTGACCATTATTGAAGTTTTTTGAAGTTGCTTATCAGTTCATCAATCAATCAATCAGTCGATATAATGTAATAATCAGCCATCTAATACCGACAAATTGGGATGGAATGGAAAGTTTTGCGTCTTTTGGCATAAGATAACGTGTTGCCCATACTAAGGTGAATAGAACTACTCAACAGATTTTAATAAAAAAAATCCATTAACTAATGTAGCAAATCCTGAAAGTTATAATGTATCCATTTGCATGCATTTAAACCACTGATCCGATTTTGATACAATTTGCTACGGTAGTTTAGAACCCTAGGAAGGACATAGGATAGCTATTATCCCGGAAATAAACGCTTAAAGGGGTGAAAAGGTGGGAGAACTTTGTACGGGGAGCGATGAAATACTTTAATAGCAATTATCCTCTAAGGCGATTAACGAGATCCACGCGGACGAAGTCGCGGGCTAAAGCTAGTAATATTATAAATAAATGAGTATGAGTATGAGTAAGTTGGACCCATTTGGGTCATAAGTTGGCCCGAGCGCGGACGAAAAGCACAGCATATCGAGCTAAGATTAGCGAGTAAGCGAGACCACATTTTGAGGCTACAGTCTCCTTAAGGGGATGCCTCGATTCGAGTCGATTCGTGAAATCCACGCCCCCTTGTGACTTTTGTGAGAGAAACGCTTAATTCTTCCGTGCACAAGACAACGAGATGCAACACTCTTCGGTAATGGCTTTTTGGATATCTAACTACCTTTGTGAAGATAAGTAACTTACTTTGTAAAGTTTTATTTATATTTCCTTAAGTGAGATTTTAGATCAGGTAGAATAAATTTTTTTTCAATTCAATTTCTTTATTCCATAACAATTTTACAATCGTGTCGGAAATATAATATTATAAAATGAACAAGCTAATAATAATTCAAATTTCACATGCATAAGTTAACAATTACAAAAAAAAAATATCTATTAAATGTCAAATCGATTCCAATACATGCTAACTAATTTATTGATTGCTTATTTACACATAAATTCGTTAATACTATAATAGCATTTTTCTATTAATAGGTTCCTTAGTTGGCGCTTAAAGATATTAACATCATCCAATAATTTTAGCTCGTATACATTATTTTACTTGATTAAAATACCATTATTTTACTTGATTGTGTCGTAAAACATATTGTTTGAGTAAGCTGAGTTAAAAAAGGTAAATAATTACCCAGTTTCGGTTTTTTCTATCTAGGAAATTTAAAGCAACCATGTTTTGGTTATAAGTAATCATATTGTCACGAATCATATATCTGAAAATTCAGTCCTTATTGTTACCTAATCTGACTAGAACGGTATTTCAAAGAACGTGATATTTTCCAATTTATGCCATTAACGCATCCCCACCCTTAACGTACGTGAAAAACAATTCATCACGTAGTAGGAATGTAGTACACCTACTCAAGCGTTTGTTGTGACAACCTGCCGAAGTATTATTTTCCTAATTTGGTGTTTAAGCTTACAGGCAATCTGAAAGATATTTGAAAAAGAGGATCAAGAATGAAAAGATGGTATTCTTTAAATTCTTAAGTTAAGAAAACAAGTCGTAAATAACGCTTATCCTGAAATTTTATCGCAAAACGTGACTATGACGGGGTTTATTTTTTGTTACTTATCCTCGTCGTTTTCAAGGTAAGTAAGGATTTGCTGGGAAAAAGTCATTATAATTAGATGTGACAATCTTATCGTGAATCTAATAAATATCCTTCGGTTTCATGAATATGTTTTTGCTATAATATTCTGACTTACCTACTTATCAGATAGTGAAAAAAATACTTTTTTTTATAATACGAGGAAACACTCCGTATTATGATGATAAGTAGGTATTGTAGGTATTTAGTTACTTACCTACATTGTTCGCCTTGGTACACCAAGATATTCATAATTTCGACAAAGGGACCATTATTCTTCTTTAGAACAAATGTGGATTGAATGGGCAACGATATTTAGTACTTACACAAATTCACTGGTGTATTATGACTTAACAACTTTTAAGCTTGTTTTTTAGGGTTCCGTACTCAAAGAGTAAAACGGGACCCTATTACTAAGACTCCGCTGTCCGTCCGTCCGTCTGTCTGTCACCAGGCTGTATCTCACTGATACCGTGATAGTTCCAGTTGAAATTTTCACAGATGATGTATTTCTGTTGCCGCTATAACAATAAATACTAATAAAAAACCGGCCAAGTGCGAGTCGGACTCGCGCACGAAGGGTTCCGTACCATTATGTATAAAAAACTATTTTATTCTGTGTTTTTAGTATTTGTTGTTATAGCGGCAACAGAAATACATCATCTGTGAAAATTTCAGCTGGAACTATCACGGTATCAGTGAGATACAGCCTGGTGACAGACAGACGGACGGACGGACGGACGGACGGACAGCGGAGTCTTAGTAATAGGGTCCCGTTTTACTCTTTGAGTACGGAACCCTAAAAACAGATTAAAATTAATATTTTTATTGATAATGGTACGGAACTCTTCAAGCGCGAGTCCGACTCGCACTTGGCCGGTTTTATTTATAATTTAACTAGCTTCTCCGCGCGGCTCCGCCCGCGAATTGCAAAGAACACGAGCAAACCCACGCGATAAATTATAGCCTATGTCACTCCAGAAGGTTGGGTAGTTCTGAAGATTACCCCCTACATACAAACTTACAAACAGTAGGTACCACTTTAGAATGTTAACAACATAATACAAGAAATACACTTTTTTTAGGTAAGTCATCAACAACTGTAGCATGAAAATAATGAATTCAGTCAAATCTAGATTTCTATGTCTAGGCCTACCGTTTTAAAGTTATCAGTACGGTGCGGGAGGGCTAGGGGTGGGTTTTTTTAACGGTGGACCTCAATCTAGTGCCTTCGTTGCCGCTGTCACCTCTCTTCCACCGTGCAGGTACCACAGGTGACTCGCTTAAATGTTATACTTTTAGTTAGCACGTTATTTTAGAATGGATGATAAGAATTTATAATCGCTGAAGTACCTATGTATTAAATGCGGGCTTCAAAAAGGCCAAAGGTCTTTTCATCGCTAAATAAAGGCGCAGACAGTATAATAGTATTACATAATAAAAGGTTTATTAAGGGTGCAAAATGTGGCGATCTTTTATTAAAAGGCACGCATAATAAACATTATGTTTCTATTTTATCTTTTTGTGAGGTGATAGCCAAACGCGCTAATGATGAAATATTACTATTAAGGGTAAACGATTCAGTTATTTTTCATACAAAAACGTTTCGTAATAGGTAACGTAACTACAACATAATAATATGAAAATGAGATGTATTAAGTTAATTGCAATCCAAAATATACCTACATACAGATACCTCCTAATTGATTTGATCGAAATTCTGATAAGTTTGACATAATTTATCTATCCAAATATCATAAACCCTCCATGATGCGTTCAAGAACCGCACATTATGACCACCATAAAAACAGACTGTTTTGTTAAAACAAATTTCTCATTTGTGAAAATGTTATTATTGCTAAATAATAACATCGATTTCGATAATATTATTTCATTTAAATTTCGAACATCTCTGAAAAACAAAGAAATTTGATTTGAACTCTATTCTAATATCAGTCGAGATGACGTTTAGTTCGAAATGAATTGTCAAGTTGCATACAATTTTGACAAATGTTGCACGTAAGTAAGATATCGAACGATATGATAGTTAGAGCTGACTCTAGTTTGGCTCTGAATTTAAAAAAAAACTATGACAGCTGCCAGAAAACAACGCCGCGATGCCGGTCTTAATATGCGGCTCCTTAAGGCTTATGATATGTGGATAGATAAAGCAGTGTATGTAACTGTACATAATTAGGCATTAAAACACTCGTGTGATGTTATTATGAAGATCGCCTTCGGCTCGTTTCATAAACCCACACTCGTGTTTAATGCCCTTCATTATGTACAGTCACATAACTACTACTATTTTATTGCACACCTCACATAAACGAAGTAGTTACCAAGCGAAACAAAACAATAATTAAGTACGTTGTTTGTTTTCAGCCAACAAAAACTTACGTGCTAAAAATTGGTGTTTATTTTATCATCATTAAATGTTGTTGGCATGATTGACTGAATAAAACCGTGGATCTGTGATCTTGTCGACCTAGTATGTCTGTCTTTTGTAAAAAAAATATTTATTTTATTTCCAAAAACTAAATGGACAAAAAAAACACCCGTATAATTATCGAACCTGCTCACAAATTTTCACGAGAATCGTTTCCGACTGTAGAGGAGAATAGCCGGCCATCCAGACAGACATACGACAGAGTTTTTACCCAAGCTAAAACAGAGAACTTCGTTTGCTTCGCTCGCTCGTGCAATAATAAAAACATTATTTTGAAACTAAACAACTTACCTAGTCCGAGAAACCTCCCTCCTTGCGTCGTGCTCCTCATTAGGTCGTGAAGTCCCCGATGTGAAGTTAGTCTTTTCCGCACTATGTATCTCCACATGTAGTCCGAGAAACGTTGTTGGTATGAAAAGCGCACCGCGACGTTTATCTTTAAGGCGAAATAGGTGTCTGATTTGTGACGTACGAGCACGCCACAACGGCCGGCAAGCTGGCGCCGACGCACGGGGTCAACCGCGCACACCCGACAGAACGCAGGAGTTACCGCTAACACCCCGACTCGGACGCACCCAATATACGAGTATCGCGAATTCCAGCGCCTTTTTTATTAAAGTGCAGCGGAACGAGCGACCCGGCTCAAGCCGAAGAATAGCCGAATAACATCAAGCCCCACTGCCGCCAACCGCAACCGTGTTCCCGGGTCTACCCGAATGGGGGGAGGGTCCACGGTTATAGTCACGGAGGCAGTGGAAAGCGTCGTCGGCACTCCGCATCTGTAAAGAAGACAGAAAACCAACGTGCTCAACCCCCCGCCTTTTCATACAAAGGCGGGGGTGGATCGAAAAATTGAGTGGGTAATAAAAATAGAATGGCCCCGCCGCCCTAGCGCCCTACGGGTGTCCCGCAGGAGCGAGCGAACCGCCCCCGGACTTTCCGCCGCACCCGCGGACTAGGAGACGCGGCCACAGCCGCCCGCGATCCAAGAATACAGCAGGCATTTAAAAATGTCCAGCGCGCACCAGCAGTGGCCTTCGTAGCCGCGCGAACGCCCAGCAGCACCCCCGGAACACCGACCAGCGAGGGAGCCGGAGAGGCCGATCGAGCTGATCCAGGGTATCCTAGGTCGGCTTCCCCCACCAAGCCAAGAAGAGGCCACGGCGGCAAACTTAGCAGCCGCCGCCTTGAAACTAGCAACTAGGACCGTCCACCCCCCGCCCGCCCACCGCGGGTGCCAGGGCGAACATAGTGAAGCCGGAGAGCGCCGCTGTGGCCTGCTGCGCCCGACTGCGGCGGCTCTACAACGACACCCGCTGCCCCACTCTGAAGGCCCGACTCAACGCCCTCGCCGAGAAGATCGGGAATAGCCTCGCGGTGAACTCCCGCTACTCCTGGCTCGAGGGCGTGAGCTCTGCAGCAGAAGAGGGCTGGACGAGCATACACCGCCTATGCCGCCGCTTTTCCAACAAGCCACTGCCAGTCAGGCCACTCCTCGCCCCGGATGGTACCACCCGGTACCGTGCTGAGGACAGGGCACTCATTTTTGCCGAGCACCTCGAGAACCAGTTCCAGCCAAACGCATCCACTGACGCCGAGCACACCGCGCAGTTGGAACGCGAGGTTGAGGGGTATCTCGAGGCACCACCGCCACCGGATGAGGATGTCATCATCTTCTCCCCCGGCCAGATCCAGCGAGCAGTGCGGAGGACCCAGCTCCGCAAGGCACCAGGTCCAGACACGATCCCAAATGAGGCGCTGCGTTACCTACCCACGCGAGCCATCGCGACGTTGACGCGGATCTTTAACGGGATCGTGAGAACATGTCATACTACCGGCCCATCACCCTGCTGTCCACGGTGTCAAAGGTGTTTGAGCGACTGCTTCTCCACCATTTGACACCGCACATAGAGCCTCACCCGGAGCAGTACGGGTTCAGGGCGGAGCACTCCACGACCCTGCAGATCACCCGGATTCTGCATATCGCAGCAAAAGCGCGAAATAAAAAGGAGCACGCGGTGGCGGTGCTCCTCGATATGGAAAAGGCCTTTGACCAGGTCTGGCACTCAGGCCTGGTCTCCAAGTTGAAGACCACCACGGCGCCAAGAAGGCTCGTGCACACCCTGGCCAGCTTCCTCTCCGACCGTAGCTTCCAAGTCGCGGTGGAAGGCAAGTTATCGGAGAGGAAACCCATTGCAGCCGAAGTCCCCCAAGGAAGCTGCTTGTCGCCAGCACTGTACGCGCGATACACTGACGACATCCCAGCTGAAGACGGGGCAACACTCGCCCTATACGCCGACGACGCGGCGTACATCGCGACTGTCATAAAGCTGCCCCACGCAGCCACCAAAATCCAGCGCACGCTCGACGTGCTCCCGAGCTGGGTTGACCGTTGGCGCTTGAGGGTGAACGTGGCGAAGACCCAGGCCATCACCCTCAGCCCAAAGATCAACCAGCCACCAGAGCTCCATCTACTGGGACAACCGCTGCCGTGGCTGCGGACGGTCAAGTACCTGGGCGTTACTATCGACCGGCAACTGACCATGTCCGCCCACGTCAAACGCACCATCGAGCACACAAGAACGGCCCGCGTACTCCTCACTCCGCTGATGAAGTCGCCACTGCCCCTATCCGCCAAGATTGGCATCTACAAGGGCAACATCAGGTCTCGGCTCACTTATGCAGCCCCCGCGTGGTATGCGCTGGTGGGAGAGTGCAAACGACGGCAACTCCGCGTACAACAGTCGCTGTCACTTCGCGCCGCAGCCGGCGTACACTACAACGTAAGCAACCTGGTGCTACACCGAGACCTGAAAGCCAAACACCTGGACGACTTCATCACCAGACTGACCAGAGCTATGTTCGAACGGGCCGACGGTTCACGCCTGACGCACCTGCAGAACATAGCTCCCTACCAATCCCGACCGCCCGACAAGAGGGCATTGCCGCGGGACCTGATCCGCCCGCGGACACCTAATCTGACACATGGATGTTCCTGCAGTGCCGTCGGTCCGCAGGTCGCTCGCTGGGCCTCTCCCTCGGGAGTCCCACCCGGCAGGGCTTGACCGCACCGACGGACGAAGTAGATGACCCCACCGCACCAGCCGGGCGTTACGCCCACCCCAGCCACCTGTCCGCAGTCGCGGACTGCGCCCGATCCCGCCACTTACGGCTCACGCCTCGCAAGGCTTAACCGAGCCCACTACAGGGCTTGAGAGACTATGTGTTCAACGCAGGAGTTTTGCTAGCGCACAACTCTGCCCTCGCCCTCCTTTCCTTCCCGCCTGGCCGCTTGGACTCCGAGTGCACTGCCGTGGCATCCCCACTCCCCTGGCCGCTTGGTTACCGAGTGCACTGCTGGGGGACCCCACTCTCATCATCCCTTTCAGGCCGCTTGGACGCCGAGTGCACTGCATGGGGGGGTTTGAGTTGATAGGACATCCCCGCATACCCGCCGTATCCGGTGGCTTCCCGGCCGCTAGGCTGCCGAGTGCACCGCCGGAAGTAACACCATCCCGCCCCTTATAAAGAATCGACAGGCTACCGTAGCCCTCGTCTCGCGATTATTTAAACCTAGTAGATTAAGAGTTGCTATTTAAATAAAAGGGCGTAAGACCCACTTTTAATATCTCTTGAACGCTGGTACCATTCACCCCGCTCCCGAAAGGCTCCTACCTGACTGAGTTATCTAGGAAACCCCCGAGAGCCCTTCAGGCAGGGGGATATGTGTGCGTAGCTCACCCTACACATCACAGATTAATTTAATTTTTGGTTCCATTTCGCAGCTCATCAGCTGGTCGATCACGTAACGCATTGTACGCACGTTAGGTAGATCTAAATGTGAAATTTTACAAGGAAAAATGACAGTTAGATTGTCCCAACGCGCGTTCGGAACGTTACGCCTATCTGGCCTTAACCCGAAGTCTCGCGATTTGAATACGCTCGGTTGAAGCCAACTATGATGGATTACCGGCGGCCATGTTTGTCATCGTACTTGCGTGCACGCTAGCCAACGATTGACCCGTAAACATTTACTAATTAGACTTAGAAAACTATATAAAGGTTGCGTATAAAACATTATCAACACTAAAAGCAAGGAAGTTGCGATTAACATCGGTTTATCGGACAGCCTTACACCTACAATTCAGAAAATATAACCAAGGACTTTTTTTTTACTACCCACACTGTATTGAAATCGAATTATTATTATGTCGCGCGCTCTCATTCCGACCTTTTAACCATGTTTAGGCACAGGGGTTATGTCGTTTGACACACGCGCGCTTGTCAGGCGTCTATTGTGTTTCCGTAGTCGGCTGGACATTATGCATATATGTGGGGCTTTACGCGTGATGCGCATGGAACCGTGCGCGCAAAATATACCTTCGTCTGCAAGATGTACCCTGACTGTACTCGTACAATACGATTAAAATCAGTTAACGATTCTGATGTTAGCTACTAGTAGCGCCGCAAAGGTGTCAGAGGGGTCGGATGGGTATGCGGGAGACGTCTCGAGGCTACCTTCAGACTCGTTAACTGATTTTAATCCTACTGTACCTAACAGCAGATGTACAGTCGGCCCATGAAAATGATGAGCATACTTAGAACCTTATCGCATCAAATTGCAAACAACTTCGTTGACACTGAAATGTCATATACACAGACTACTAAGAGATACTAACGTATGTCATATACCTACATTTGTAACCTCCTCCGACTCCCTAAGTATTAAAACTTCTATAAATGCCACTGATAAATGTCATCGGTGACATTAAATTACCAAAATGACGAGTCTGTCAGCTAAAATTATCAAAGAAATTGAAGAAATGTTAATATTCAAACATTAAGATGCCTGCCATAATATCTGAAATGAAGTATTGAAATTGCGACTCAGTAACTGTATTTCCAAACTTAATGATATTATTCTGAGTCTTCCCGGTTCTTTCTTGTATGTTGTCTTAGTTTACAACGGTATCCATGTTATTGTATTCGAACAGTATACTGACGATTCATTATTCCCAGCGTTATACCGTGACTAAAGAACTGTGAATGAGTAAGAAGATATGCTGTCGAAGAAATAATTCGTAGCCAACGTAATAGTCTAATAATCGTTGGCGAACAAGTCTTCTGTGGAATATAAATGAAGAAAACCGATTTTCCTACAACAAACATAGATGGTCGTCTAAGGACTCGTCCCCGAATGATAAGAAATTATTTGCTATCACTGGTTTGCGCTACAGACTCTTCAATAACGCTAATTTTTATATTTTACTTTGTAATAAAGAAAATTCCTGGATAAATCTCGGTTTTATTTCATCAGATCACGAATGGCGATGATTTAGATGACATGATGGCAACCACGCAAGAAAACTAATTTAGTCTAAGATTAGTCCTCATTATAATTTATTTGGATTTTTAATCAATAGTCGAGCTCAGATTCTACGGTCATACAATTGGGCTTTGGTAGATTTTCATTAATAAAGCAGTAGGTAAAGTTTGTAAGTTTGTATTCTTCTACATATATTTAATCTCCGAAACTGATAATCTGATTTCGTAAAACAATGCACGAACATTTAGTATTGCATAAATATGTGTTTCACCTTTTTCTAATACCAAACATACCTACCAATTATTTATGTATGACTAAACTTCAATAAATATACACAAAAAGACCGTCGTCGTATGAGATTAGAACCTGAGACCTCAATGTTAGAAAGCAAGCAATTACTGACAGCACCACGAGGACTCATACTTTGTTATTCGAAATTAATCTTCTCATTTGTGCCTTGTAAGTTTGACATTGTGTCGTGAAACATCTATTCCTAATTTAGCTAACTGCGGTGTGTCAACATCGCAGAACAGAGACAGAGATATGCAATGACAAGTCTACACTCTTTTGCATGAATGTCATAACAATGGGTTCTAAAATTAAATGATTGACATCTAATCATCACGCGCGTCACTCTGCCTTATCGTGATTTAATTTGACAAAGTCCTAAAGTGCTCAACATTTTCATGGGCTGACTGTACAGTCGCCATCACATACATCGGAGCAAACAAGCACGTCACAAACATCGGAACACACCTCTATTGTCAAGGCATTAGGGTGCATGTGCCGATATTTTTGAACACCTATAGTGTACCGATGTATGTGATGGCGACTGTACACCCGTCACATCCTAAGATTTTTGAGAGTGTCACAATGACGTACTTAAGAGTTGTGGCTAACTTAAATCGATTGTCGTAATTAACGATTTTGAATGATATAAACTGAATCGATTGTATGCTTGTCTTTATTTTAATTCGAAACTAAATAATTATGTTGCAAGCAGCTTAAAAGCCTCCTGCAAAAATTAGAACAATTGTAAATTTATCACCCTTGTTTCACATGTGATTATTAATTTATACCGATTTACTCAAATGACAACCCCAATGAATGGGAAATGGATGAAATCCTTAGCACCAGAAAAAAGTTGCCGACTTTTCAGCTGCGTCAATTATTTTTGAAAAATATAAACAGTTTCCTCACTTACGTTTTGGGTTTAGGACGGCGATCATGACACTTTTTCCTTGATCCGTCTCATCATAAATACACGAGTTATAATAGAAAATACCGAAATCACTACACGCGTGCATACAAAATTTGAGGGTTGCCCTCAATTTCCCTGGGATCCCATTATCAGATCCTGACTTGGTTATAATGGGACCACCTCAGGAGTATACGATTTCGAATAAAAAAGAATTTTGAAAATCGGTCCTCAATTGACAGACAAATCGGAGAAAATACATAAAAAAAAAACAGTGGAACATATATTCATTTATTTTGCGGTAAAAAGAGTATACGTGGCGTTTTTACGTAGTTCTTTAGTTAAAAAATTAAATAAAAGTAACTACGATTGTAGGTCAAAATTGCAGCCACTTACTTTCTACCGATAGAATTGAATACGAGTGGTCAATACCATTCGTTTTCCAATTTTCTATCGCTATTTCAAAATAGCATTTCGTAATTTTGACCGTTTTCGAGTGAAAAAGTCGAGCGCTCGAAAGTCAAAAATCGGTCCCCTGATTCTTTTATTTTTAATTTCGCTGAGCAATGCTATGTTTTATTTATGGGTGTTATAATTTGACAAAAAAAATTATTGGGGTGCGACTGGTATATCTATATATAAGTATGCGTATGAAGTGTACACGTCTTTATGATTAGGTATAGATTGTGAAGATAATTTAGATAATTTTGCCTGAGCATCTACATCTGCTGCTAACAGTACAAGGTTTATAAGTTAAATGGTTATTGTATGTAGGAATCTAATACACAAAGAATTGCAGCCTGATTGTACGAACTTAAGTTTATTGCCTCCTTTATGTGTACGAGTGAGTGATCATCGAACTGAAAATAATCTCACAAAAGGTGTTTTTAATTAACAGCAAACACTCCAATGCGCCGACTGTTAACAAATTAAGTTTTGAACAAAGTTCCCCCTTCGTAATTCATCCATTTCCGGTATTTGAACAAAGGTAACATCAGACTTAAAATAATTAAATGGTTAATTGAATGCTGTTCGATAAGTAATTTAATTTATGCTACGCCACTTAGCCGGGTAACCCGGATAAGAGCTGGTCGTAATTTATTGCCAAGTGTCGGTGATTTAACGCTTTCCGGTTACATGGATCAAAAATATTTAAATGATAAGGCGAGGCCGGTTCATGATCTGACGAAAAGATAGTTTTTTGAGCTCCCAGTGAGAAGAAATAATGAAGAATTCTACTACAGAAAAAAAACAAAGAAACATAATAACCGAACATTATATAAAAAAATGGTTTGGTAACTCTGCAAAAAAATCTTAAAAATCACCATAAAAATTATACTTAAATGTTCAAAATTTCGTAATTTTTAACGACAATCTTATGTTTTTTTTATATAAAAAGGATAGCTTTTTTATTGTTCTAACACATTCACCCAATAGATTTTCAAAAAATTATCCAGTATTCCAAAAATCAATTATATGTACTAAAAAGTGATGTTACACACTTCCGAACACGCACGTCTATCTCGCTCACGCTTATGCTCAGTTAGAGGGAGAGAAGACCATGAACCTGCCTCGCAGAACCAGCTCGAAGAAAAAGGGAATGCTGATTTGCACAAATCGCTAGGAGCACTGCTGTTAGGTACCTTGGCGTTATTTTCGATGAAAACCTCACCTTCCAGCAACATACATTAATTACGGCAAATCGTGTTCGCAAACTAATATATATCTTTAAAAGTCTACACAATTCCGCTGACAGACGATTATTAAAAACCGTCTATCTTTCCATATGTCATACTGTCATTACATATTGTATCACCACTTGGGGCGGAGCTGCGAAAAAATATATACTTCTCCTGGAAAGAGCACAAAGAGGCTGTCCTTAAAGTTATCCTAAAGGTACGTCGCCGCTTCCCGACTCAGCTCGTGTATAAATAAGAACATGGATGTACTTAATGTCCGTGGGAGTTTTATTCTGCGAGTCATATTAAAATGTCACTCAAAAGTTATTAATTCTGCCGAATATACAGAACTATCGCAAAAACGTAATTTCAGAATTCCCGTTTCATCTACAAATTCAGTTTTTGCCCAAAGATTTGGCTCGTTTCTCCATCCATTCATATATAATAAAATATGTACAAAATTTCCTTTGCAAGACTACTCGACGAGGGAAGTAAAACTTAAGGTACAATCATGGCTCAATACACTTTCTTATGAGGAAATAGAGAAGATTCTGGAAATTATCAAATAAAACACACACACGTCCACACCACGTACACACACTATACAAACACACACATTGTATTCCTTACTTGATATTTATAAGTCCAATTGATTGTAATATTTTGAATCCATGCAATGTAAAAAGTAATATGCGGTCTCCTGCGATACAGGCAAAGCCTAGTGCAGGGACTGGTACTTATAAATATATGTGTAATTCTGCTAAATAAATGTCTTACGTCTTATGATTTCAATAAAATTGATTTTTCATTGATATATTCATGAACGAGCGAGCGAAGCGAACGATGCGAATAAATATATTTCGTATGTCCGGCTGTTCTCCTCTAACATGTCGCATTTTTCAACCGATCTTCGTGAAATTTTGTAAGCAGGTTCAGCAATTATTTATATAGATTGTTTGTCGATTCAAATTTTAGTTTTTTTTAATGACAGACTCGCCAGTTCTACATCTCACATAGCCACTAGTTTTAAACGTTGGTCAATGATGGGTCGTCTTAACAGTGCTGCCTCGTCATGAAAAGGTTACATTGTGTCAAAGTGTCTTACACATATTGGTTTGGGACACTTTGCGAGATTTAATAGAGTTGCCTCGTAATAATTTGGCTGTCACATCCTCTGGTTAATTAACTGGTTATATGTCCAATCAATATGACAGCTACGTCAATACACAAGGTTAACTTTTGCGACTCGCGCAGCGTCCCGGATAGACTATTCATCAAGTTCATCATAAATAACTAATCAAGGTATGAAAAGACAAAGGTTTTAGTAGTGGTTATATTTTAAGCCTCTTTTGCATTTTGCGGTGCGAAATCGGTGCGGTACCAGTAAGCTGTCAGTTATAAGTGTCAACTGTCAGTAGAGTCAGTACAGATGTAGGTACAAATACATTACTGCGCGCATAAATTAGTGTTTTCTGATTAGCGCTGGATGAGCGGAAGTGCATTACTACGAGTATAATGCGTACGCACCATTGAGGTATAATGTACAAACGTACAAGAGAAGACAACCCGAACATTATCTGTGCGCCGGCTGGCAAGGCGGGGGACATGCGGGGGGAGGGTAACTTGTCATAGAATACACTGAGACGATGCAGCCCATAGACTGCAACGCGTAGCGCAAACTTCTTGTTCGGCGTGTCATCTCTGGTACAGTCGCCATCACATACATCGGAGCAAACAAGCGCGTCACAAACATCGGAACACACCTTTATTTTCAAGGCATTATGGTGCATGTGCCGATATTTTTGAACACCTATAGTGTACCGATGTATGTGATGGCGACTGTACGTTAGTACATTATACCTCAATGGTACGCACAAATACAATACTAACAGTACCTATCTTCTTCTTCTTGGTCGATACGTTCTCGTCAGAACGGTCGTCGCGAGCAGATGTCACTCGCCTCACGATTTTTACCATTTCGATCTATTTCTCGACCTTCCTTGTACACCCATAAAATTGACCGCCCACAGCAGATTTGATCTGGTCGATGGTGAGATGATGGATCTGGTGATTTGTTCTTTATATGTGTACAGTATACCTATAAAGAAATTAACGACATCAGTTAGCTCTCAGTATCAGCGCGGTATACTGCCTGTATGTTTAATATTACCTCAAATTTTAACCATACGTAGCTTTTAGTACTATGAACCGATATTGTAAAGTTAATCTTAACTACCAAAGCGTAATTTTTTGAAAATTTATCGAACAGCATAGTAACGCTTACACTCATTTGACACATGGAAGAAGCGGGTCACTTGTGAGAGTTGTGACGTCACATCAGTAAGACAATGTAGTGATACATTGCGTGCTGAATTATTTTGTAAGAAAAAAAAAAGTTAATAGTTAAGAAAAAAATTCTTGCAATATCGGTTCATAGCCCTAACATTTACCTCTGGTTACAATTTGAGGTAATATAAAAAATACACGATGTAGAAAAAAATACCGTATACAGATTCCTCCCTGACAATGCATATATATAACTTTAACTAAGGCCAGTTGGCTTTATAAACTCTCTTTACTCATTCAGAGGACTGTAGCGCGACTAAATTTCACATTTATTAGCAACAGTCGTTCTCGGCGAAATGAATCCAGCGCTTCTTGGAAAATGAAAATTTTTCAAATATCATATCAGGAATGTGCGCAATGAGCAACACAGCTATTACGAGAGGTGATTCAATTGGAGGGAAAGGAACATTGTACGGCCGGACCTAACTCATAACCAGGTGCTCGGATTTATATCCGGACAATATGTTATAAAAATCCGCCCCATTCTGTTTTACGGACCCTCTAACACGTACGTTAGGGTTTTTATTTCGTGTCTTTAGTATCTTCTGGTAATTTTTCAAAAAAGAACGTGGATTTATATGGCCCTATATTATGCTACAAACTATTCTCTGCAGTGATACTTAATAGAATATCCAAGCACTTAGACGAACAACAATCGAGGGAGCAAGCAGGGTTCAGAAAAGGCTACTTTACGATGGACCATATATTTACGATAACACAAGTGATAGAAAAGTACATGGAATATAATAAAGTCATCTATATAGGGTTCATAGACTATACAAAGGCATTTGACTCTATCTCACATTCCTACTTATGGTCTAGTCTTGAAGAGCAGGGTGTACATACAAAATAAATTAACATTATTAAAAACATATACTACAGTACATCAGCCAAAATAAAACTGGAAAGGATCGGATACTCCTTCCCAATAAGAAAAGGAGTAAAACAAGGGGATCCAATGTCTCCCAAATTGTTCACAGCCCTACTAGAAACAATATTCCGACGATTAGACTGGCACAATCAGGGAATAAACATAAATGGAGAAACCCTTACACACCTCAGATTCGCGGATGATATTGTGGTTTTATCTGAAAGCCATGAAAGTTTACAAACTATAATAGAGAGCCTAGATATAGAGAGTAGAAAACCGGGCCTACAAATGAACGTAGCGAAAACAAAAATAATGACAAACGGAGAAAAGAAGGAAATTAAAATACAATCTGGAGAAATCGCCTATGTAGAAGAATATATTTATCTAGGCCGTCTAATAACTCTACAAAAACCTATAGAGAACGAAATCGACAGAAGGATAGCCATGGGATGGAAAAGATATTGGGCGCAAAAGGAAGTGTTCAAAAGCAATCTCCCGGTTCACCTAAAAAAGAAGTAAGTAAGTAAGTAAGTAAGTAAGTAAGTAATTTATTTTGTGAAACATAGGTACATACATTGTAGATCTTAAATTAGGTTGAGAGTCCTCTATGTTCTACCTTGCGGCGTACAAAAAAATAAAACAGGAAAACAATTACAATAATAAATGGCACATGTGTTCTTATATTAAATACCTATATATGTCAAACAGATTTAAACATATAAATTAGCAGCGTAACTGCTTTATACAAAATCAATAGTAAGTAGATGTCATACATAATTAAGAACAAAAATAAAAATAAGGAATGTCACGATTACAGATTTAGAAAAAAAATAAAAAAAATCAATATATAATAATAATTACAGTTCACAATGTCAAGAGAATTCTATTTTAAACATGACAATAAATTGAAATTATATAAACATGCAATTAGATTTGGTCATTAAAGAATTCATCTAGCGTGTAATAAGCTCTTTCGACCAGTTTGTTTTTCAGGTCCTTCTTAAATATGTGAAGATCTTGACATTTAAGAGCATCTGGTAAAAAGTTAAAAAGCTAATGGATAACACGATTCTACCAACAGTAACATACGGGTGCCAATGCTGGCCTCTCACTAAAACTATTACCCAAAAACTCAGAACTTTCCAAAGAGCAGCCGAGAGGTCTATGGTGGGTATAAAACTTCTTAGTTTCGGTCTCGGTTAGAGATCGCGTGAGAAGTAAAGACATACGAAACAAAACAAAAGTAGCCGATATTATTGAAACAATTTGTAAATTAAAATGGAGATGGGCTGGGCACATCGCAAGGGCAAAGGATGGACGTTGGAGCGAGCAAATAATTGCATTGGTACCCAAGATACGGAATCAGGACAAGAGGAAGACATAGGCGACGCTGGAGCGACGACATAGTACAAGTTGCAGGCAAAACCTGGCAAAGAAATGCTACCGATCGACAAGGATGGCATAACATGGAGGAGGCCTACGCCCGGAAATGGGCAACCAAACTAAAATAAATATTAATTTAATTGAATTTTAACTTAACTATAACATTTATCTTTACTCAATAATTAATTATATTGTAATAATTCAACTAAATGCATGCTAAATTATATACGCAATCAAATAGTATAATTGAATAATGTAATTAAAATGAAATGTAATACCTAATCATAATAATGTAAGCAAACAATGTATCAACAAAGTATATATTTATAGCTACTAATGTTAGAAAAAGTTTGGAATAGAGAGGCTTTAATAATAATAATAATAATTCCGCTCGGTGTACTCCTTGCATTTCATTAAATTGTCAAAAGGGCCTCTACGTTTTGGCTCAGTTGGTACTTTGTAGGTACCTAGCCCCACGCACGCCTCCTAAAGGTCCGGGACATCATTGTCCCGTGAGCGGGAAAGACATAATAATAATATTATGCTAACTTTTGGTTTCGTTACCTCGCTCGATGTTTCCGGTTTAGAAGAAGATACGCGAACCAGGAAAAGTTCTCGAAAAGTTAAGTGTAGGTACTCGACTTAGACATTGTGTAAAATTGGCTGTTCAATTTGAATTGATGTATTCAATATAATTATTTATCTCTAGCTGCGTTTGTATCTAGCTGTTAACACAGCGATTCCTCAAATCAAAAAAGGGTCGGCTGCGCGCTTGTGAATCTTCTGGTGGCGCAAGCGTCCGTAGGCAACGGTGTCTGCTTAGTAGTAGAATAAAAAAATTAACATACAATTAATTAACATACACTACATAAATATTTAATGAGGATTGCGCTTAATAGGTAATTCACTGTATACAGATCATTAGTACGTAGGGTAGATTAAAAATGCCCAGAAGATTATTATATACAGAGTGGGCCCTGTAACAGGAGCAAAAAAATTAACGGTAGGTTATTAAGCTTGTGAACAATTATTTACGAGTGGTTTTAATTGAAAAAAATAAATTTTGATTTTTTTTTCTTCAAGTATAGGTACGTGTATTTTTTTACTCTTCTGAAATGCTATAAGTAACTTTTTATTTTAAAAACAAAAAAAAGTGAAATTAAAATTAAAAAAATCACATAAATATCATTTAAAAACAAAAATGCAAAAACTATTATAACTCATTACATGATGTTACCTCAAAATCTGCATGACTGCTGTGCTATGTATGATCTCCTGGTGCCAAGATACATTACTTGCAGGCCATAGCTTTAGACCATTTCTCCGAATCCAAAAAAAAATTAAATGAGGGACACAAGGGGTTACTGCAAATGCTCTAAGGAAGCGTCCTTTTGAATATTTGCTCCTATTACACAGGCCACACCCTATATCTAGGAGATAGGTAGTTTCCAATGTATCCAGGTTTTCTAAAATGTTTTTCCTGAATTAGTATGGTTAAATTCTGTCTCCCGTTATCTCAGCCAGCGCCCCCCGAGTCCGAACTAACCGTGCACCGCACACAAGACAAACACGGACTTGCGGCGCTGTTCACCGAAGAGTTATATGTTTGTCCTGCTTACTCCGTGTGTGTGATGTTCATTCATGTAAACTTGGTGCTACAAGCATTTTTGTTGACCCGCTCGCAAAGTTTGCGCCTGTGAAATTTCCTGTACGTGTATTATAACACAAACTCCGTCGTGTCTGTTTACCTGTTCGCGATAAGCTCTGAAACTAGATAGAACATATTGCAGCAGTTTTCATTAACGCTAGCAAAATTTTCATGTCTGTAATTTCAAGTCGATGCTGTTGAGAGTAACTCAAGTCTGGAGGTAATAGTACATTACTTACCTAGGGCGGTTAAACAAAGAATGTCTCAGATCGCAGGTATTTGACGCCCGAGCCGAAGGCAAGGGCGATAAATATGCGCTCTGAGGCTTTCTTTATTACCGCCCGTGGTGAGTACAAAATGTTACGTCTCTATCTGGCCAGGAAGTGGGGTTTTCCGCACGCATAGCGTGCGGTAATTCCTACTTTATGGCCAGGTATGACGTAATATAATTTTGCATTAGGTACATAATAAGTATTTAAATAACAATATGCCGCAATCTGTCATCTGATCGAAATTTGAAATGCGTAAGTGTAATCAATGACAAATCAATATTATAGCACCTACAACCAATAAAACATACAGCAATGCTATCGATGTAAAATATATATACAGGGTGTGGCCTGTAAAAGGAGCAAATATTCAAAAGGACGCTTCCTTAGAGCATTTGTAGTAACCCCCCGTCTCCCATTAATTTTTAGGGTTCCGTAGCCAAATGGCAAAAAACGGAACCCTTATAGATTCGTCATGTCCGTCCGTCTGTCTGTCTGTCCGTCCGTATGTCACAGCCACTTTTTTCCGAAACTATAAGAGCTATACTGTTGAAACTTGGTAAGTAGATGTATTCTGTGAACCGCATTAAGATTTTCACACAAAAATCGAAAAAAACAACACAGAACTAAAACTCAAAAAAAATTTTTTCATCAAAACCAATCTCTGGATAGGATAATCTCAAAATCTATGGATAGGTCTTCAAAAATGATATTGAGGTTTTTAACATCATTTTTTTCTAAACTGAATAGTTTGCGCGAGAGACACTTCCAAAGTGGTAAAATGTGTCCCGCCCCCCCTGTTACTTCTAAAACAAGAGAATGATAAAACTAAAAAAATATATGATGTACATTACCATGTAAACTTCCACCGAAAATTGGTTTGACGAGATCTAATAAGTAGTTTTATTTTAATACGTCATAAATCGTAAACCGCAATTTATTTCACGGAACCCTTCATGTGCGAGTCCAACTCGCACTTGGCCGCTTTTTTTTTTTTTGATTCAGAGAAATTTTGACCTAAAGTTATGACCTCCAAGTAATGTATCTTGGCACCACGACATAATAACACAGCAGTCAATGCAGATTTAGAGGTAACATCATGTAATGAGTCAGAATAGTTTTTGCATTTTTGTTTTCAAATGATATTTTTGTGATTTTCTAATTTTTATTTTATTTCTTTTAGTTTTTCTAAATAAAAAGTTACTGAGAGTACTTCAGAAGAGTAAAACAATACAAGTAAACAAATTTTAAATAAAAAAAATTTTTTTTTTCAAATAAAACCACGTGAAAAAAAATCTACGGTGTAATTTTTTGCTCCTATTACAGGCCACACCCCGTATATTATATATATATATATATATATGAAATCTAGCTGGTAAAGTAAGATTAGATACTTCCATTTTATGTGATTAGGATATCTGAAGTATAAATTTAATCAACGTATTAACACTTCCACTGCTAGGAACAGTAGGAACCCGCTTAGCGGGCGTCTACGCCGTGGGCGCTTTCCACTACGTAGCGGGAAAACCACGGGACCGGCTATGAGCGTAGCGCGTAGCGATTCTTGGCAGTGAATTTATTAAGTTGTCGTGCAAGTTCAGTATTAAATGGCCTCGAGTGGCGACCACGTACCGGAAGGCGCGGCGTGGGTAGGTCCCCCACAAGGTGGACTGATGACCTGGTAAAGGTCGCGGGAGTCCGCTGGATGCGGGTGGCGCAGGACCGGTCACTTTGGCACTCTTTGGGGGAGGCTTATGTCCAGCAGTGTATGTCATTCGGCTGATATGATGATGACGGTATTAAATTGCTTTTATTTAATTGGGAGACGGTTGCAAATTTACTTAAACTGAAAAGAGGAAGCATAAACACCTTAACTTGCCGGCTTGTGCAGCATGAACGAATAAATGTCTCCCGCACCTTGCTCACCCTTTCCCGCCATATGCCGTTGCCAGGCAACGAACCTTCCCACGTTTTGAATTATGAATTACGGTGATGTTGCCAGGCCCCGTCCGCCGATTTACTTACCCCGTCTGAAATTAAATTACCCTGCATTTTGTGTCAAATTACCAGACCATGATAGGTAGGCCAATAATGAAATTATTTTGTTGAGTGATTTGAATGATTTTTTTATGTTATTAAAACGTTTTGTTTTGTATAAGTTCGACATCTTGGCTAAATTCAACTGTTCGAATAACAAGGTTTTTATATCAGCCTATATATATTGTGTCGCACTGCTGGGTAAAGGCATCCTCTCTTTTGCGCCACTCATCCAACATATTTTACGTCATACCTGGGCATAAAGTAGGAATTACCGCACGCTAGGCGTGCATTAAGCACATACTATGACACAAGTAGTTAGTTTCATGGTCACATGCTAATCCCTTAGCACCTGAACAGTGAAAAAAACGTCCACGCTCATTTCACTTAATGCCACAGAGTACACTTTGAAATTGGCACAATGATGGGTGCCACTAAAATTGGGTGTCCCATACTGCGAGTGCTTAAGCCAAACCGGGATTTCCGGTGCAAGCTTCCGGACCATATCCGCTTTACTGGATATTTTCAGACATTATTTCATTTCAGTTCAGCACTAGTTTCAATATGTACATATATATCGTCGCTACTTTGAAAAAATCTCGTATCTGAAAATCATCAAGTTTATAGGAGGAACAATAAACATCCTGTAAATTATTGTGAATGATAAAATAAGTTCTGTTAGTTTCATGAGATACTTTGATAGCCAGTCATTAATTTTACAAATATTCGAATAACTCACGCCAACACTTTTTATTAAATTTATAGTTATTCGTATTTAAGATACAAGATTTTTGTTCTACTATTGACTGAAAGTTGTTGAGTTACGATAATTTTGCTTTACATTTTATGGTACAAAATGAAACGAAATTTATGTTTTATGCTTATTAAATTAACGAAGTAGACTTTCGTAGAGTAGGTAACTATAGACGAACTTAAATAATAACGTGTCTCTGTAATAAAAAAAAGATCGGCTCGAATTATTTTTTCTCAACTATAGATGCAATAAACTATCGTAAAACGAATGGAAGTCTTTTGGCAAAATCGGCTTTAGAGATTACAAATCATGAAATTTTCGTTTTTTAATAGGGACTGGTCCAGAATATAGCTGAGGAATCACTTGATGTTCTGAACTATCATTGAATCTTTGAGGTAGAATAGTCCAGATGTCATCAAAGCGAAATTTAAACTCAATCGGACTGTGAGGTGTATATTTTAAAGCCCTCAAATCTACTACACAAGAGTCACCTGCTCTCTTTCCAGGTCTAATAGATGTATACTTACGAGTAGTACTTAAGTGTCGCATAGTTTTTGAAAAAATACCAGTGTACATATTTTACACTAGCTTCTGCCCGCGACTTCGTACGCGTATAAATTATAGCTTACATGTTATTTTCATGTCAAAAGCCATATTACTGGATAATTTGTAATTAACGATTTATAATATTTTTTTACACCACGTCGGTGGCAAACAACTTATAATAAGTGGTTACCGTAGCCTATGGACGCTTGCAACTCCATAGTTTATGCGTGTATCGATTCAAATTCGCTTTCAATCAAAACACCCTCACAAACGTCGTCATCGTACATAATATTTAATTTTAGTTATTTAATCTTTATTGCAAAAGCTGGACTTAACGCCTTAAAAGCATTATCTGTCAGTCAACCTTAAGTTAAAGCAGATAATATTTGGTGGGAAGTATGATTTTACTATAGACCCATTCATACAATTTTCTTGACATTCGGTAAATAACTGTGGCATAGCGCCCCTATAACTTTAGTTGTGTAAGTATTTTCTGTAAAAACCCAAGCATATGCTTTCGGAAAGAGTCTGTGAGGTAAAGTTAACAGGAAGTGTACATGCATGTGGTACAACAAAGTATTGATTTGAAGTCGTTTTTTAGTTGCAAATTAAATTACCCTATTATGAAACAAATTAAGTCTGTCCAAATGTAGAGCAGCAAACCAAGTAGTTTTATTTTTTCTTCAGAAAATTCAATAGCTAGCCAGTAACAATTTAAGCCTCTCTCTTCAAAAAAGACTTATTTTCTTATCACACTTTAACTTCCTTGTAACCCCTCCTTCTCTTAATGTTTTTTTTAAACACCCTGAAATAAGTTTACTTGTCCTGACATGGAATATGGACGATTCATGACTCTCATCTCAGTTTTGAAATCGCTGAAAATAGTTTCCTTGTATGGCAATCTGAGAGTTTGAGTTGCAGGACCTATTACCTAAACAGAAGGTATCCCAACTGCATACGAAGTATAATATTCCAGGTAAAGATAGAGCATCCAGGTAAACTTAAATATTATTCGTCCACGAGCACGCACTAACATCCCCGGGTGTCTTGCAAGCGAAACCTGAGGATCGAAGTCGAGGAGGTGAGCGGCCAGGCAAGCTAGGTTTTGGTGGCATTCGTATATCAAGCTAGATGTGATGTTATCACTGCTCAGTGCTTGTAGTACTGATTTACTGTCTGAGAGTATCCGTATGTTTGTGTTTTCGACTTGTCGTCTCTTTATGGCATTGCAGCTCCCTACGCATTCAGCCTGGAATGCCGTGTTTTGTACACCCAGTGGTTTGGACATGTGTATGTTTAAATCCTCTGAGAAAACACCTCATCCCGTTCCCGTATTTGTTTTTGAACCATCTGTAAAGATTCTAAGATCTGTTTAGTTTAGTACCTCTTTCGAGTCTTCCGTCAGTAATATGCCATAGTCTTTCCTAAAGACTGCAGTTTTTTGTATTGTGTCGATTGAAGCTTCCATCATAGGTAGGCTTGTAATCAGTTTGTTATGGATCTTCGTGTGGGGTATGTCTAGTTTCGTCCATAGGTAGTTTCGGCTTTTCAGGCGTATTGCCGTCGCAGCCGCCTCCTTTTGTATCATCATCATCATCATATCAGCCGAAAGAGTCCACTACTGGAAATAGGCCTCCCCCAAAGAGTTCCAAAGTGACCGGTCCTGTGCCACCCGCATCCAGCTCCTTTTGTATGTGCATAATGTAAAGGTAGTAGTCCTAGCATGACTTCTAGTGCTGAGGTGCAATCACGTAACGTTCCGAACGCGCATTAGGATCCATCCAACTGTAATTTTTTCATGTAATATTTGACATTTAAATCTACCTGACGCGCGTACAATGCCTTACGTGATCGACCTGCTGCTGCGTAAGGTAGTAAAAATCTGCTATTGGAAGGAAAAAGTGATAAGAAAAATTGTAAACCAAATATATTGCTTTCGACTGCTTTGATTGACCGTAGGCCTGAAGCGTCACTTCAAAGCGTGCTCACGTGGTCACTTACTATCCTGTGGTGTCTTGCAAGTGAAACCTGACGGCCGATTTTCTCGTAGGAATGAAAGGCCTAGAGCGTCCCTTCAGAGCGCGCTCACTATGCGAGCCCCCACGGACACTCACTATCCCCGGATGTCTTGCAAGCAAAACCTGAGGAGAGGACCGCAATTGAGGAAGTGAGTCAAGTGGCCAGGCAAGCGAGGCCGAATGCTGAATTTCTCGTAGGGATGAAAGGTCCAAAGCGTCTCTCCAGAGCGCGCCCGCTATGGGAGCCCCCACAGACACTCACTATCCCCGGATGTCTTGCAAGGGAAACCTGAGGGTCCAAGTACCGAAGGTGAGTGGCGAGGCAAGCGCAGCTGAAGGCCGAGTTTTTCGTAGGACCGAAGGCAGAAGCGCCCCTTCAGAGTACGCTCTCTATGCGATCCCAAGGGCAAGCGTACGTGGGCACTCACTATCCCCGAATGTTCTTTTAGCGAAACCCAAGGGCCGAAGGTAAGCGGAGAGGGAGGCTGAAGGCCGAGCTCCGCTCTATGAATTTCTTTTTAGTTTCGCGCTTTATTAGGAAACACCTATTCTAGTCTAGACATACTTTTTAAAAGCCTTTACTTTTTTTGTAAAAAAGTTGAGATTAATTACCTATTTTACGCGATTTCTTACTTTACAATGCACACTTCTTGACCTTTTTTTTTCTCGAATATTCTTTATGTTAATTAAGTTCCTAAGGCATCGAATCTTCTATTCACTAAACTTCTCTGCGTTTTTGTTTAACAAAAAAAAACTACACAAAAAGTGCATGCCGGTCTCTGGGTTTGAACTTGAACTCGTGATCACCGAGTCCGTAAGCTATAAGCCAAACCACCGGCCTACGTATGAGTTGTAAGAACACAATGAATTTTCGAATATGGTGACAACGTGTTACCATGGTAATAAAACTGTTATAATCCCGCTCTCGCAACATTATATCTAGTCTCTAGTCACCTCAGCGCCTAGTTTTCATCCCATATTTTTATCTATACATTGCTGAAAGTTTCAATGGGGATGTTTTTACTTTACAGTCAAGTTTATGCTTGCCAATTTTCAAGTCTTTAAGCTCATGGATTCAAGGAGTTCCCATACAAAGTTTAACCCCATTTTTTACCCCCTTTGAACCCTAATCTTTATATTTTTTATAGCCTATAGCCTGGCTGAAGATTCACTTAACGTTTTAGTAAAAGTCGCATATTGATCCATTAGCTCGTTTTCACGTGATGCCGTTACATATAAACAGACAGACAAACCGACAAACAGACAAAAATTTTAAAAACTGTTGAAGTGTGTTCTGTTATCGATTCTTAGAGCCCTCAATTGATTTTTTTGCCAATATCTTCAATGTACAGACTTTCGACCCTCTACAGCTTTATTATATGTATAGATAGATAAATAGAAGATGAGTTAGTAAACGAAAAAATGAAAAATAAAACAAATAAAACATTTTCAAATTAGTGACGATATTTTGTTTAGATACGATATTTTTGAACTAACGATTACTTATTATATCGTCGATTTATCGACGTTGGAGTTTGTGCAGCATACGAGATGTATTTTTATTAGTTTAATGCGAAAATAAACAAAAAAATTGAAAAAATCAGATACGAAATTTTTTCAAAGTAGCGACGATGTGTTACATACCATATTATGGTAACATTCAACTAAAGCCAGATCAATGCAATGCAATAAATAGTTGACAACAGTATAAAATAAACAAATTATTCTCTTACATTTACAATTATGTAGTTTCGGCCAAATATGAGTAGGTAACGTTCAGAAATGTATAAGACCTTAAATTAATATATTTATTAGAATTTTTGGTTCATAGTATATAAACATTTGCAGCTTTTTGCAAGACTCGCATTAGACCACCATTATAATTCATCTAAACTTTATTACACAATAAAGGTGGTATATATGTACTTACAAAATGTGTCCTCAATGCCTAAGGGCTCTCTACCAGTATTTAAATATTCAGATATTTTTCCTTTTTAAATTCCTTAAGTACTAGATTCTTAAATATAAGTACCTACCGACTTATATACGCCTAACGCAGACGCATTTCGTATTTCATTGTTACTTAATCTGACCTCTACCTCTAAAGTATAGTCTTTTAGGAAATCCTAGCTTAACAACAACAATTTACGTCAATAATATTACAGCTCTAGTGTCCAAAATCAGAATTATCCCAACGTAACCGCAGCAAACAATCCAGTGCATTAGTCACAAATCGGCGAGTGCATTCCATGCGACGGCAATTCGTTTTTAGTGCTGGTAATTAGGGACCGATTGCCGCCCGGCAACTATGTACTATTAGATGGGTAAAAACTGTTTTGTTTGTGAAAAACTTATCTAGGTACTTTCATAAAAAGTTAAGCAGACGTAAGAACATTTTATAGTATGAGTCAGTTGATAGTATTTCCGGTGGATACTTACATATAGAATGTATTAAAGCCTGATTTTGGCGATGGACCCATACAGTATGTAGTGCGCCTTTGCAAGTTTTGAATCATATACTATTAAACGAGCAATAGTTGTATAAACTCGTATATTTGTAATCACGTTCTTAAAAACGGCTGTAACAATTTCGATGAAATTTGGAATATAGGGGTTTACGGGGCCGAAGTATCGATCTAGCTAGGTCTCATATCTGGGAAAATTCGTGTTCTCCATATTTTTACCCGAGCTTAGCTCGGTCGCCCAGGTACTTTGTGTGAAATAACGCGGCAACTATAGACTATGAATTACGAAGATCAAGCCATTTACGAAGTTGATTGACTAGGTACCTACTTATTTTTTGGCATTTGAATGTTTTAATAACACCCAGTTTATTATTTATTCAAATTAAATTTATTTTATGCATACATACTTACTTAATTACTTTTAACGGCCTCCGTAGCCCAGTGGGTAGTGACTCTGCCTATGAAGCTGGAGGTCTCGGGTTCGAATCCCGGTCAGGGCATTTATTTGTGTATTTATCAAGAATATTTGTTCCTGAGTTATGGATGTTATATATGTATATAAGTATCTATATGTATGTATCTATTATATATCATAGCCTAGTACCCACAACACAAGCCTTACTGAGCTTACCGTGGGTCTAGGTTGATTTGTGTAAGATTGTCCCGTAATATTTATTTATATTTATTTATTTATTTATTATTTAAACATTATTTTTACTAAACGGGACTTCAACGCGTAAAACAACTTATTTATTTCTCTCTTTGTAAATTAACTTCATGGGCTCCATTACCTATTATCGGCAACTGGCAAGTATAATAATATTATTCTGCGAAATACTCAATTAGTTTTTATCGACGGTCATTAGGAGCCACTTGCAGCGCCTGTTAACTAGGTAGGAATATTGTTAGTAGAGGTAGGGTAAAAAGTGTCGGATTTTTAGTAGGTATGGCCTTTTCTAAGTTGGTACAAGTATGGCCTCTTCTTCAGTCCCAGATATCAACAAAAGACTATGTGTGGAGGACTGTGCTGTGCAACTAAGTACCTAATACTAAAAAAAACTTTAACTTTATCAGCACTTTATTTGCTGTAATCATGTTTGAAAGTATTCAACTGGTTTAATATGTAAATATATGTTAAAAAATTAAAAAAACTGTTCAGTTTAGCTTTAATCAAACCGAACATTTATCCTAGGTCCCTTTTCGGACCAATGTTTCGAATGAAATATTAGCTTTTTCATAAAACAAGATCACGTACCTATTACAGTGAACCTTCAGACTATATTTTTTCGCGCGACTCTGTAATACGCGGGGGGAGCCGCGCGGGCATCTAATCTTTAGTACCTAAGGTATGGACAACTAAAAACGGTATGACGTTAAAAATGCACAATGTCAAAGAAATTGATTAGTTCAATTCAATTCAATTCAAATTATTTATTTCAGACTATGTCCATATCATGTTATCTTATCTTATCTTATCTAGGTGAGGGCCCTTTCGGATGCACTTCGACCCAGTGGGATCTTTTGTGCATTTGCCCTCTCCTTTATACCTGCTCCCAGGCTTGCTCCATCATTTCCACAAAGCGGATGATGCAGTTCGCCGGGAGCACCTTGAATTCCTTTGGTTGCGGGTATCCGTTACCAAAGTAGTTCATTCTTTGTCTGGCAAGGGCATGACATTCACACAATAAGTGTGTCATAGTCTCATCCTCCTCGCCACACATTCTACAGTCTAAACTATCAGATAGTCCCATCTTGGCCAAGAGATCCTTGACCCCGAAGTGACCTGTGAACACCCCAGATATAATTCTGAGTTGCTTCCTACTGGATTTCCAGAGTTTTCTGGTCCAGCCCGAGTCCACTCCTTCTATGAAGAGCTTAGAGTGCCTTAAGCCAGCCTCATTCCTCCACTCGTGTTGGTGTTTGGTTTTGGCGTAGGCTTTAAAGGCCATGTTAGTAACAATAAATATAATAATATGTTAAGGCAAAGATTTAAAATTAAATGTCATATTAAAAATTACAAATGTCACAAAATAATTACATACTAGAACATGCCTAAAACATTACATTAAATTATACACTGAACCTCTTGAGCCCATGTGCAAGGTGTTCCAGTGTCTCTACACTGCGCAAGCCGAACTGTTCCAAATCAGCTGAAGAAGGCTGTTAGAACTGTCACGCACACGACGCATGAGGGACGCCTACGACACCATGAGGGATACCTACTCCTTCGAGGCTCAGCTTTGATGCTAGGTGCTACGCCCAGGCCGTAGCGCAGCATGACGTGTCAAGCGCACTGAAAATGTATGTACCAATATTTAGCCTGATTGAATTATATCATCATCATCATCACTGCCACTTAAGTTTGGCGATTCGGAGGGCTATATCGGTTACCTTAGTTCTGCTGCGGTTACCTTGGTTCTGCTGCGGATAGCCTCATTTCTGATGCGATCGCGCAGAGAAACTCCCAGCATAGCCCTCTCCATTGCCCTTTGAGTGAAATATTCTTGAATTAAATATTCACCATATATTTAATTTATCTTTACCGCAAAATCGGCATAAATCTAGTTTTAATGCAATTGTATTATTTATTGGTAAATATTGCCATTTACAATCAAAAAAGTATCACATTACATGTCAATTTAATATAATTATTTTGAATAACTATTTAATGAATTCATGCATTAATAATTTATGTACATAGACACATTTTAATAAAGGGCTGTATTAAATTAGGTGCGCGACTGAGCCCATGTCTTGTGGCCATCGAAAAACTCGTCGAAGGAATAGCAAGCCATTTCCAGTACAATAGCTTTTAGTTTGCGGACAAATATTACATCGCTAGAAGCTTGCTTTATTTCGTCGTCCAGTGTATTGTACAGTCTGATCCCCAACTCATGCACAGACTTACTAGTTTTGGCCAGGCGGTGCGCGGGCACGACCAGCTGATTACGCCTGCGCTTCACCCTACCCAGGAGTTGGCTATAAGTGAGCTTTTCGTTAGGCAGTCGTGTAAAAGTACGCACCTTATATATATATAAAAAAAATCGAAAAAAAATACGTGTTTAACTAAGAACTGATTGCATTTATGAAAGTAGATACTAGGTATAAATAAATACTAAGAGACTTGATCTATTTATTCCTTAGTCTGGGCAATCTGAATAGCAAAGTACCAGGAAATAAAAGTTGCCATTATTGCCACATGCGAAGCGGAATTAGCGAGAATCGTTATATCGGAAAGGAATTCAATGCTGTTATTAAATCTGAAGCTTATGTTATTTCGTTCCAAGGTTTGCTTTCGCATAGCTAGGTCAATCGTATCGATTGCAGCTCGGCGCCTGGCGCTTCGAAATATGAAAGTTTCAATGCGAACTAATTATTTTCTTGCCGCATTAGCCGCATGTAAATTAATTTTCGTTTGCTTTTATTAAAACGTATTGTTTACAGATTGACATACTTTTCTGACGGCTTTTGTTTGAAAATTAATAAGTTTGAAGTTTCTGACGAAGTGTCTTAGTTTTTAGGTTTTGATGATTTACTGTCGGCACAAATGGAAATTCGTCAACACGAAATTACCATTTTGAAATTGTACCAAATGTAATACGACCAAAAGCGAATATGGTTAAAATTTCAGCTATCTGTATCTGGGGGCACGACAGTCAGTGTCCCCGCCAAGACGAGCCAAGCGAAGCGCAAGGGCACTACCTACCTTTTCACGAAGCACTTCGTCGTTTTTTTGAACCCTGATAACTTGGGTTTGGATTACATCAGACTAGCTGTTGCCCGCTACTTTGTCCGCGTAGAACATGTTATCGTCTTGATGTTTGTATGAAGAATTGGAAAACACCTTTATTTTCTATAGTAAATACATGATAATTAACATAAGCTACTTTAAATTAAAACTACGTTAAATCTAAAAAAGGCCCTCGAGGCATTGTATCGAGGATGCTGGCGGCATTTCCTGGTTGAATTGCAATGCTGATGCGTTGCGCAAGAAAGCCGCCAGCTCTTCGGTCACCAGTTACATCAACCAGACGTTTCGCGATTTCCGCAAATAACTTATGTGCACTGGGACCCCACGGACCGAGGGTCTCGACGCCAAAGGGTACAAAGTTGTACTCTCTGCCGAGGCCACTATATTTATTACATTTTAGAAGTTCGGCGTTTTTCGCCGCTGCACCCGCTTTAGAAGAAGTCCGTTGGAGGTGGGACGGTGCTAGCGTGTCTACACAGGTAGCGTCCCATACTAGCATCCGTCCCAAACTCCAAGGAATCAGAGACACACCATCAGGTCTCTTGCCATCATCTCTGACAATGCCAGGCGGCTCAAGAAGAGCAGGCACATTGATGGTGGCAAGAGACCGGCGGATTATGTCATTAAGTGCCGCATGTCTTGAAAAGCGGCCTGCACTTTTTTGACAACAAAGTCCGTGGTGCCCCAGTCGGTCCACGTCCGTGCCACAAGGGCATACGTGTGGAGTGCATACCGTCACCCCAAGCCGCAGACCAGTCGCCAGGCGAAGGGAGGTCGGATCCAGGAAGGTACCGGTATTTGGAGAGGGATGGGCATGTAGCCAGTGACCGGCCTCTCTGGCTCCAACCGCCAAAAGCCTTGCGCGATCTGGACCTGAACTACGGCTCAGAATCGATTTATAGGTTAAATCGCAATAAATATCGTCCCAGCTCCTTTGAGATTTTGGGTTATCTGGAAAATCATTACCCGGGCAAGCAATTTTAAAAGCATTCTTGGCATCCTCCAAGCCCGCAGTCTCATAGTTTGTGGGCAGAGCCCTTAGGATATTTCCTATGAGACATGACGTGCTGTGGGTGGACGACAAGAAGGCTGGCGACGCAACACTCGAAATTTTGCGTATTCCTAAGCCGCCAAACCGGATAGGGAGGGATGCTTGTAACCAAGATGATTCATTGAGATGAATATTTAAAATCATTTCTAAACTAGTTTTGACTAAGTCGTCTAATGGTGAAAGCAAATTTTGATGTTTCCAAAAAGGGCAACAACGGAGCACATAAGTAAATTTAGGGACGAAAAGGCAAAATTTTAGAACTACAAGAGCATAATGAGGACTGATTTCGAGTAAACAATTTGTGTGACTTTGGAATTTTGAAATAGTCTTAGTAATATAATCAGGAAAAGATTCTTCAAAGATGGGAGAACCCAGGAGGCAAAGCGACTTTCTGTCTACTATTTTTATGCTGGGTGGGTGCGTAACGATGGCTATAAATATTTTTGATATAATATTACTCGCAATAACGCTCATCTGATATAATTCTCGAGTTGTATAACAACACTTAATATATTTTCATATGGTACAATTATCATTTTATGTAACGATCATTTGATATAATAATATTTAGTATAACATACATTGAAGTATAATATTATATTTACTATATTGCTATATTGAACATTGGATATAATGCTCATTCCGTCTAATGTACAGTTGATATAATCAAGCCAGGGTAGCCAGAAAAAAAACCAACACTCGCAATAATTGTACTATTGGTGGGTTAGGTTAGGGTTCACTTGTGTCCCTTAGAGCGGAAATAGGCACCCCGCGAAGCGGGGTGACGTCGACACGCTGGCGGTTGGGTTAGGTTTACGTTAGGTTAGAACGAAAAAATAGTAGGTTAACTAACGTAAAACGCAATTTGCACATAAAAATTATCCGTTATTATTCCGTCTAATGTACAGTTGATATAATCAAGCCAGGGTAGCCAGAAAAAGGGGGGACGGGGGGGGGGGGGGGGGGGGGCGAAGCCCCCCACAAAGGGGACTTGGGGGGCGAAGCCCCCCGCAGTAAAAAAAACAACACTCGCAATAATTGTACTATTGGTGGGTTAGGTTAGGGTTCACTTGTGTCCCTTAGAGCGGAAATAGGCACCCCGCGAAGCGGTTGGGTTAGGTTTACGTTAGGTTAGAACGGAAAAATAGTAGGTTAGCTAACGTAAAACGCAATTTGCACATAAAAATTATACCGCTTGATCATTATACAATATGAGATGTATATCAAATAAGAATTATACTCTATGATGGTTATAGGAAATAAGCGTTATACCGAATGATAGTTATACTAAATAAAAATATATATTTTGATATTATACCAAACGTTTATTATATACTATGAATGATTCTACCCTTTGAAATTATATCAAAAATGGTTATACCCAATGAAATTATATTATTTGTTTTTATACCGATCATTACACACCCATGCTGGGTGTCAGATAATTTAATTTGAATTTTAAATCATCCAAACCGTAAGAAGTTTTTTGAATAAAGAGTTCACATTTGCTAAAATTTAATTCTAAACCAATGTTTTCGAAATGTGTTTTAATTTCTGTTAAGTCAGATAACACAGTGTCGACATCACCTCCCAGGGTTCCGTCATCCAAATACCAAACGTTAAATTTCGATTTTAAATTTTGAATAATGGGATTTATAGCCAAGCTAAAATTGCTGCCCCGAGGGGATCGCCCTGCTGACAGCCGACCTCCGAAGATAGTTCATGGGAACGGTATATTAATTTGGAAGGGTCTGCGTAGCAGAGGAGTAGGTATTGATATAGTTCCGGAATAGGCTTGTTGCGTGGTGTTAAAATTGATAACGTCGTGTTGCTAAATAGATAGTAAACCATCAAATGATTGTAATAAAGTATAAATTACAAAATATAATTCAAATCATAAAAAGATATGAACCTTGAAAGTATAGAAAAAAAAGTTTATGTATTTATTGTCCAAGAGTAAATTTAAAGGTACCAATAGAATCCTTACGCTTTTATAGAAACAAATTTGTATGACAACTATGGACCTAAACGCAGTATTTCGCGACCGAAACAGCAATTTACTTAATTTTCCATGCAACGGTTACCTAGTACAAATTGCACGGTGTGACGTCATACTTTAAAGCCAATCAGTATGAAGCGTTTCGGCTGCTGTCAGCGAGGTCCGTCTTTAACTCGATTTTTTGAGTATTAATGTCCTTTAAATGTAGTTGCTTCCATACAAACATTTGTTCATCTACAAAAACTGGTTCGAATGGCATCGTCAACAAATTTAAGGTCACAAGCCCATTTTGTTTTTAACTTCTGTCAACATGGCATCCCTGTTTACTGAATTGAAAGCATTTTTGACGTCTATTTTGACTACAATTTCGCAATCATCATGGGAAAGGTAGGTTCTTAAGGCATGGACGGCTGCCTCAATTGTACCGGTTCGAAAACAGACTGTAATTTTGATTTGATATGTCTCACCGCAATTTTGGACGACAAACGTCTTAAAGTTGACCCCACAGCAATGGGTCCCCTCCGTCCTTTTTAGTTAGGGCGATCAAATTAGCACCAAATAAAAGTGGGGCAATATCAGCGTTGATTTTGCCTGAAAACATAAAATTTAGTTATTTAGTAATAGAGCAAATAAGCTGCTCATCTGCATCACCCACAGAAAAAGAAGTTAAATGTTGGGGTGAGATTCCGTCCAGGCCAGCCGCTGAACCGGTTTTGAATGAAATTATTGCGTCAATGACGTCTTTGCCTTCAATTTCGAGGCAGGCCTGGTCTGCTGTGGGAGGGTCAAAAAAGTATGGGATCGCAGGAGCCGGGGGATGTTTCGAATGCAAAGCCGAAAGGGTATCAGGAGTATCAGGCGACAACACGTCATTAGTAAAAAGGAGGCGTGCGGCTCCTTTAAGATCCCCGTCGCAAATTTTACCTTCAATTAATTTGGTTCTCGAAAATGCTCCCCTCTTAGGAGATGCAAAGGGTGGAGATGTATTTGTCAAACAGTTATTTTTGATTTTTTGTGTTAAAGAAACAGCCTCATCTTTTTTGGCGTGTAAAGTAGTGTAAGAAAAGAGGAACAGATTATGCCAGTCTACAATTTGGTTGTTCTCCACACATTTTTTAATCAGGCCTGAAAGATGGTTTGCGACGGAGATCCTGGCGCCGCGCGGGACTCGTTTGATAACCGGCACGTTATTTTTTAGATCACTGAGGTACAAAAGGAATGGGGTCGAATTTTGACTTTCGGAAACAGGTGCCGGTAAACAAACTGGGTCTTAGATCAGGGGCGTTTTGACTAACACAAAGACGATGTTTTTTAGAAATATGAATATTAAGGCCCCTTTTGGATTGAAAAGGTCTATCGCACTGTAAACAAATATGATTTGGCGTGCCATCGCCGGATTGGGTTGCGGCATGCATCCACTTACCAGAAAACAACACTTGAAAAGAGAAGAACACAGAACTATCACTAAAATATAAATATTATACAGTCTTTCAAAGGCGTTGACGTCGGACGTCAGGACGACGCGACACAACGTTGCCAAGGAAGACCGCAACGTCTGAAACAAAAAGATATGTTATTATTTGTTCAAAATTGGGAACTGCCTACACTTTTGCACAGCAATTAGGCCTCGAACAAAAAGAAAACGAGCAAATTTGGACATTTAATGCCACGTAAAATATGTAAAATTAAATAAATATGAGCTGTGAAAAAGTGACAGACAGAATTTAGTTTTGTAGTCTTCTAGTGACCAGTCTAAAACCGAAGTTACAAATCTCTTACTTTCAAAATGTATTGCTCTCTATACAACCTTCGAACCCCCTTTTAAAGTTAAAGTCACGTTATATAGGGCTTATTGCCAGACCTTCTACACCAGCAGCCTGTGGGTGAGTCATACGCAGCGCACATACAATACGCTCAGGGTCCAGTATAATAACATATTCAGGATGCTGATGAAACTGCCGCGACGCTGTAGCGCGTCGGGTATGTTCGCAGAGGCGCACACTGATGGTTTCCACGCCATCAGAAGGAAGAGAGTTGCGTCTCTGTTGAACAGAGTGCGTGGCAGTTCTAACACCATCCTGAGTATGTTTGATGAGCGCCTGGACTGCCCGATGACAAAACACTGGGTAAAGATCATCACTGGCCAAATAAAGTGATGATATTTGCCCAGTGTCGCAAATAAGTATGTAATATTAATTATTTATGTAGCTTTATTATTATTATTATTATTCCCTAATCATAAATTTGTCAATTATTCTTCTTAATGTTAAAATATGGGTTTTTGCCTGAATTAAATCAATTTTATTTTATTTTATTTATTTTTTTATTTATTTAACCTTCATAGGCGATGAATAAAAAAAAACGCTGAAATAAGTTTTGTAGTCTTTTAGCAAACAGTCTAAAGCCGAAGTTACAACTCCCTTAGATACTTTAAAAATGTCCTGCTCTCCATACACACTTTGAACACCCTTATAATCCCCTTTAGGGGATGAATTTCACATAACGCTGATATGAGTTTTGTAGTCTTTTAACAAACAGGCTAATTTCGTTCTCTCCATAGAAACTTTGAACCACGTATTAACGCTTTTCGGGAAAAAATAATGAGAAAACACTTAGTTTTTTTTATTGTAATAAGTGTTTTTTTTCTACAAACTATCAAGTCTCTAGCTCAAAAAAGTGTTTCCCATACGAACCTTTTGCACCCCCTTTTAACCCCTTATGGGGTGGAGTTTTCCAAATCGCTGGCAGTACTTTTTGTATTTTAATAAGTAATCTTTCTACAAAGTTTTTAGTATTTCCCAAAAAAAAGTTTTACCCATACAAACATTGCACCTCCTTTTCCCCCTATTAGGGGTAGAACTTTCCAAACCACTGAAAGTAATTTACCTATATTTGTATTCTAATGATAATCTTCCTACACATTTTCAAGTCTCTAGCTCAAAAAAAAAGTTTCCCCATACCAAATTTGCACCCCTTTTTAATCCTCTTAGGGGCAGAATTTTCCAAAACGCTGAAAGTACTTTATTTGTATTCTAATTAATAATCTTTCTACAATGTTGTAAGTCTCTAGCTAAGAAAATAAAGTTTCCTCCATACAAACTTTGCACCCCTTTCCAAAAATCCTTTCATAAATCCGTTGCCTACGTTGTAAAAGGTATAGTTCTGGTGTAAATTTCAACTCTCTAGCCCCAGTAGTTTCGGCTGCGCGTTAATGAGTGAGTGAGTGAGTCAGTCAGGAAATAGGCATTTATATATAAAGATAAACAAAATTCTCGGGATATGATGTCAATAGTGGACTTATTAAACATATACATATTCAATTGCATAGTTCTTATACTTTAGATTTTATTGGTTCAATATCTAAAAAAAGCGGCCAAGTGCGAGTCGGACTCTCTCGGTCTGATTTATGACGTATTAAAAAAAACTACTTACTAGATCTCGTTCAAACCAATTTTCGTTAAAAGTTTGCATGGTAATGTACAACATATATTTTTTTTAGTTTTATCATTCTCTTATTTTAGAAGTTACAGGGGGGGGGGGGGGACACATATTTTACCACTTTGGAAGTGTCTCTCGCGCAAACTATTCAGTTTAGAAAAAAATGATGTTTGAAACCTCAATATCATTTTTGAAGTTTTTTTTTTGAGTTTCAGTTCTGAGTATGGGGAACCCCCAAAACTTAATGTTTGTTTTCTATTTTTGTGTAAAAATCTTAATGCGGTTCACAGAATTCATCTACTCACCAAATTTCAACAGTATTGGTCTTATAGTTTCGGAAAAAAGTGGATGTGACATACGGACGGACAGACAGACAGACAGACATGACGAATCTAAAAGGGTTCCGTTTTTTACCATTTGGCTACGGAACCCTAAAAACACCGATTTCGTCATCACTGTCTCACTCACTCACTCACGTTGATCATCAAAATTCTTCCTGAAGTCCTAGATCATCACGCATAAACCTTAAACAGGTTTCTGTACGCTTCTATATATCTGTTATGTGTTTTTTCTATTTTAATATAATATAAAAAAAAATTAAAAAAACCTGTAATTTGGTATGTTAGCTATGAACTAACATTTTGGTGTCAGCTAAGGGTTTTATGATAACCTTAACTTTTATAAGTGAGTTATAATTATCTCAACTAATAGTGTTATAGAGGAATTAAAAAAAAAATTAACTCCAAAAGTGTTACTAGAGCTTTATTGAACGCTCTTAAGCAGGTTTTAGAGTTATAAGAGTGTTACTCAAAGCAAGTATACTTAAGATGTTATAGCTTTGACATGTTTGTAACACCTTAACCTTTACAAGAAAGCTCGTTACCTCTTATTGCTTTTTAGTTGTTGCCGCGGAGTGTTTTAAAAAGCTAAGGTGTTATATCTACTACTAAACTACTAAGGTGCAGGCAGACGCTTTATAAGAGAGTTGGTCAAGAGTATAGTAATACAAGAGACTAGAAGTGTTGAACAACTCATTTGTAAGTATTGTTTTTTTTTTCTAACGCTTATGGTGTTAGACAGATACACTTTAAAGACACTGTGAGTGTATTATAACACCATGAAGGCAAAGCCTGCACAATATCCTTGACTAAAGGTGTTGTAACTCAATAAGCGTTATAGAAGATTTAACTGACGCCTAAAGCTTTAATGTAAGTTCGCCATTGTTTTGGTGAACTCTAACCTACAAATTGATTAGTTATTCAATATTTGACATCAAATACTTCATTATTTATGTTACTCTTGTCATTCTATGGATGCAACTTAATTCAAAATGCCACCGGCCAAGAAACAAGAATAGAAAATGATAAAAACTTTAGGTGTCTATTTTATTCTTCATAAGTTTTATTAGAAATCTTTAATAAATCGTGGGCGGGTTAAAATTGAGATGGAAAACATGGTATACAGTGTTACCGTAAAATCACAAGGGCATATTTGGCACATCATTTTATAGTAAGAAGTAAGAATGCTTACTTGAAACTCTGTGAGCGCAAGAGTGTTATAATTCTCTCAGCTAACACCTGTTAGTAGAGAGTTGGTCAACACTATGGGTGTCAGATAACACTGCTCTACAGGCTTTCTAACACCTTTACCTGTAAGATCGTGGGCCTGATTTGTGGTTATAAGGGTGTTAGAGCATGCTCTAACACCTTTTTTACAGGCACTCTAACACCTTAACACTTGGCTGGAACCGATATAAGAATGATATAGGAGTTATTTTAACGCTAGTGTGCTAGTTGGGCTAGTAATGCTACACAATCAACAAAAAATCCAAAATATTGGGACTTTTACCCCCAACCACTTAAACTAGGGGATGGTATTATGTATGAGACTTACGCAAATTTTGATGCTAGGGGTCAGAAAATTTACTTCTTGTTATAAATAATAAAACTTATTTCAGGATTTTTAGTAAATCACCCCCACCCTTTGTATGGGTTTTCCCATAGACTTCTTTAGAAATTACCTTACAAAAAGGAATGAGATCCCACCAAAAATATTACATATAAAGTGATTGCCAAGACTCCCTAGCTCATTTCAGCGTTAAAAAGATAACAGATCATAAGTTGCGCCAAGCTTCCTACTTCACACGGCGTAACTTTACCACAACCAGCCACGCTCTACAAATTCTATATCTTGGCTAAAAAGTAAAGACCCGTCGCTTATTAATATCATCATAAACTTATTCGGCGTGAGAGTCTATGCGGCGACCGGGATGTGCCCAACAAATCTATACTTATTAGCCAAGATGTAGAATTTGTAGAGCGTGGCTGGTAGTGGTAGAGTTACGCCGTGTGGTAGTAAGTAAGAAGCTTGGCGCTACCTATGATCTGGTATCTTTTTAACGCTGGAAGCTATATGAACTAGGGAGTCTTGGCAATCACTTTACATGTCATGTTTTTGGTGGTAATTCATATCATTAGGAAAAGTATATACATACAAAACATGTATAAGATTAGAGATTAAATTGTTCAGAACTCCTATTATTGTTTGTAAACTAAAATAGGTTAGGGTTTAACGTTTAAGATTTGGCGGGTATATATTTACAATCTTCTATGTAACTTTTTTGTAAAACTATTTATATGACGCTTCTTGTGCCTCTGCACGTGTATTGGTATTTTAATTTGCTGTGTAAGCAGACAGAAATGGACCTCAAAATGCGTTCAGAACCATTGTTCCACATAAATAATTTTAGTTAATAGGGAATTACAGACCTAAGTTTGTCTGTGCCGAGTGCAACCAATATTTATCCATAGCCGGCTTCGGTTTTATTAAACGAGAAACAAATACCGACTTTAAATTATAAAACACAAACGATTCAAAACATCCGCGTTCCACGCTGCTTTATAGAAAGCTATATCATTGTGCGCCGTCTTTCATTTCATATCATGTTCCATATGGGAGTATGGTGTACTCCGAGTTTGCACGTTCTTAGAATAATCGTGTGTATTAATTAAATTTCCGGTGTTCATTTTAATTAATGTTATTAAATTACATACCTATTACACGTTGTCTTCGGTTTCAAATTGCTTAAAATAAACGTAATACCAGGTAAACGCCCCGGTGCTACACACTGGCACGATACTTGATACATGCAATGTTAATTCATAACAACATAGGTGACCAGCTATTAGGCTTTGAGGTGATGTTTACCTTTAAAAGTTTCTAAACAACTCCAATCTTATTCTTCCTCATCTTATCCTCATGGCTCAGCGACGTGACGGCTGTAGGCGCTCATCACCATCACTCTCCAAGCTGCTCGGTCTTGGGCTTGGTGCATGGTGGTCTGTAGTGTGGGTCTAGTCACAGATGTTACCGAATAATTGCCTGGCCACATAACTTTCCAGCCGCTTGTTCAGGGTTCGTCAAAAGACTTTACTACAATCTGTCCAAAGTCAAAAACATCTTACTTATTTAATATGTTTTTATTTATAGATTGTTCGCAACTAGAGTTGGACATTATTCGAATAATACTTTATTCGAATAAAAATGTATTTATCACTGATATATTCGCGAATAATTTATTCGGGAATAAATTATTCGTCTACATTTTCGAATGACGAATGACTTATTCTCATTTCATTCGAATAAATCTACGAATGAATCCTCGAATAATACACGAATAATATTTAAGAATGCGGTTGCTCGTTTACAATTTAACAACACGTACAGTCAGGGGTATTAATATAAATACCTACATAAATATGGACATAAATGATGACGCCTTGATGGCATTGGCAAAAGAGTCCTGTACAGATATTTATGTCCTAATGTATGTACGTATATTAATACCCCTGCCTGTACACGATCATTTCAAATGTACCTATTTTCAAGTAGCCATTAAGACCAAATTATAATTTAAAAGGTTTAGAAAATAGCAATATAGTTATAAAATAAAAAGTGATTGAATTTCTACTCCAAATTCATATATGTATTAGTAATATAATAATTATGTATTTTCATTATTCAAATCAAGTAGTACAACACTTTCAAATAGGTATCAATAAAAAAAAACAAAATACTTTTGACGTACTTAATAATAATAAACGAATAACAAAATAAGCACATTTATACCATGCAAAATGGTGCGGGTGCGCATAGCGCGGTAATTTAGGGTTCAGGGGCTCAGGTAGTCAATTAGACAGAGAAAGGTATATGAAAGAATGGGAAAACCTCTATTCAATGTCATATCAGTGTATTACTAGTTAGCAAGTTTCCAACTTGCATTAATTAGTCGGTTGCATTAAACGCTACGGTCTAAACCTATCGTGCCCCATATTTTTGGTCAATATGAGTGAAATCAGTGAGACGGAGGAAACAAGTTAAATAAATTCCACAGATTTAAATAAACATAGTGATTTAGTGGAAGGAAAAATCAACATTGACCAAACTGGATGGCAAATTTTTCAAAGTGTATACAGAAATTCAAAAAGGAAAGAATACTTTAGAGACAGTTTCATCAGTAAAGTGTTCATGTTCACCTCAAGTCATCAAAATAAAAGCGCTTTCCCATTCAACCTCGAATTTTATAAGTCACTTAAAGAAAAAACACGAGAAAGAAGCTTTCACCAAGTACTAAAAATACACAGAACAGAAAAAGAAAAAAACTCCAAAGAAAATTTAGTGATGGTTTGACTAGCTCATGAATAATGAATCAAGCAGGATTCGAAAACGATTAAGATATGTCTTCGTTCATTCGATGATCCATACAAAATTCGTTCAAGATATTATGATTCCAGAAAAGCATTACGAATGATTATTCGAATGAAGAAGTAATATAATTTATTAGTCTAATAAATATTGGCGAATAATTATTCAAAATATTTATTCGTCATTCGCGAATAATTATGTTTATTCTTATTTGTTATTCGTATTCGATTACATGTTGCCCATCTCTGTTCGCAACACACGTACTTCCGTTATAATTTTAAGATCTTAGAAGGACAACACATATAATGAATACGTTCATAACTGATATCTTAATCTGAAATGTTTTACGTTTTTGTTCTTTTCAATATGGTCACATATTTTCATTTAATTCGAATAGTCTATTCTGATTTGGTGATATCGTTTTGATACTTGTTTTCAAATTCGTTACTCTGAAAAAACGGATGCCTTCCGTAAATACAGATCGCTGTATTGGCTAAGGTTATTTTTCTCAGTGTCAACAAATTGTGTGGAGCTAGCTGCCAATGCAATTTTTGCAAAAGGAAAAATAAAACTTGTTATTCGACAATCAAGCCGACGCTGGATCCATGGTATTTATTCTTTTCACATTCAGCCCTAATTTATTGGGAACAAACAACGCGATTCTGGCGATAACGAGATTTGGATCCGCACTCAATTCTGGGAAGTCTTTTGCGAGGTTATGTTGCCGATATTTTTGGGTTACTCGAATTACGTACATACCTATCGATATTATCACTTACGATTACTAAGCACTTACGATTACGTTTTTTGCTAACAACGTAAATAGGTGCACTTACCTTTTTGGACATTCATTTATTAAGTTTCGATCAAAGAGGAAAATTGAAAAATTATTCGCCACGAGCGGGATTTGAACCCACGACCTCTGGAATCCGTCCATTGCTCTTATCCAACTGAGCTACCGTGGGTCCCACCAGTGGCAACGAACCTTTCAATCCCTTCACTCTTCTAATTAACCTTAAGGAGGCTCGTAGCGACATCTACCGTGAAGTTGTTACAAACTTCTGATACGGCACCAACGTCCCAAGTTACATTGAGAATCGTTAGTAACAATGCGCTACTCCATTTTAACAGTAAATTTATACTAAGCAGAAACGTCCGCTAACGAAATTCTAAGTTTCGATCAAAGAGGAAAATTTAAAAATTATTCGCCACGAGCGGGATTTGAACCCACGACCTCTGGATTCATTCATTTATTGTCATTACATTACTATGATGGCGGCGCAAAGAGAGTACTTTAAGTACACAAATCATTGCAGAAATGTTGTTGGTGGTTGTTGTAAATACCTACGAGTATATTAAGCTTATTGTGATGACGCGTGTCTGTGTGATTGCGTCGCATCGGACTTTCGTACGGATTTGTTTTACTGCTTTAAACTATAAATCTCCTGTAGCAAAAGGTCACAAAGTCTGACATTTACAGTGTGTAGTGCGTGGCATTTCCATAGTTGCCACGCCAATACACGCGTCGCCTGTCCATATACAAGGCCTCTACACTACAACTATGAAATTCACATAAAAATATTTCTTAAGTGCTAATGATGATCAATTACAGTTTTTTTTAATCCTAATAAAGTATTCAAATTGCTTAAGATAGGTCTGCCTACAACATGACAGTCTCATATTGCCCGTGAGTAAGATCGGGGTTGTTTTACTGTTTTAGTAGGTAATTCGGGAGTGTGGGGTAGGTACTTGATATTCGTGATCGCACGCCACCACATTTTACCCGCCCACTGGCTGGCCTAAGAATCCTTTAACTCTGTTATTTTACGTGCACCATTGACAAGGTAAATAAATTGATTTCTAGTCGATGCTATGCTTTGTCAATTCTCTCTGAAACTTGCTCTGAAAACATAGTAAAAAATGCATATTACGGAACAATCTATCCATTACTTACCTATGGAGTCATTCATTGGGGAAATTCCACTGATGTGCATAAAACATGCCTAAGGACTGTTTACCGAATGTACATTGTGGAATCACTTCGAAACATTTTCCGAGAAAAGCGTTTTCTGACTGTTACCGGTATTTACATACTAGAATTATGCCTACTTGTTAAAAACTACCCTGAATGCGTTCAATGGAGATCGTGCAAACCTAACTTACGGTCTCAATACAAATATGATATCACCGTCCCAAAAGTAAGTACATCCATATACAACAAAAGTACATTCATATAGCCATACGCATTTTTAACAATCTTCCTATATAAATAAAAAGCCTGGAAGGAAATAACTTCAAAAAGTGTTTGAAAAACTTTTTAATAGATAAGGTTTTCTACAACCTAAACGAATATTATAGTAATGTGTAATATTATAATGTAGTAATTTTTATAAATAAAATTGTAACTAGGTTAAGATTTATAAAATTGTATGCCCGAAAAGGGTAAAACTGTTGGAACCCATAACATCATGCTTCTACTGTACACACACGGTTTTATTCATTTATTCACCCAATAATACAATGCAAGCTTACAGTTTACACCAAATCGCTTCGCACACTAAAATAAACAAAAAAGATAAACATGCACAAGTAAAAATGTCAAGAATCATAATTATAATGTCATTCCATTAATTAAGTGCCAATTCAAAAATATCCTAGCAATGTGGCACAAGTATGTCAAACGATCAGCGAACATGTCAGCGTCTTCGTGCTGAGTGAGCATTAGATGCAGCCATGTCAAAGCACGGGCGGTAGGCGCGTGGCTCACGTAGCGCGTGGCTCGCGGACGGCCGCTGCAGCAGGCGCAGCCGGCGGCGCGGCGCCACCGCCGTCCGCGTCACTGGGTATCCGCGTCGGAACTATCAACCCGATCTGAGCCAACACCTCTGCACTATCCACTCGGTGATGGACAACTGATAGATAGTGGACTAGCAGCAATAACCTTCTTCTCAGTGCCAGCGTATCTAGTCCGACCATGCCCCAGACAAAGATGGAGGGATAGAAGTACGGGTAGTAACCGTAAGCTTTTTTATACAGCCAGCGAGCAAATTTGCGCTGTAACTTCTCAATAATGAGATAATATTTGCTCTTGTACGGATCCCAAACAACAGCACCATATTCCAACTTGCTCCTTACAAATGCGCCAAAGAGAATCTTAGCCACTCCGAAATGAAATTGTTTTGCAATCCTCATCACAAATCCCAAGGTCCTGCTAGCCTGCTTACAAATACTAGTTACGTGCTTATGGTACTTACCATACGATACTCTGGAAAGAGTTAGTGAAATTCGTGACCTAGGTTTGCTATTAGATGATAAGTTTGACTTCCATAAGCACGTAACTAGTATTTGTAAGCAGGCTAGCAGTGTGGAGTGGAGAGCGCTTGCGTGAAAAAGTGATCACCTTACATTTATTGACGTTAAAAGGCAGCCGATTTAAAATACTCCACTCAGCTGCCGCGTCAATGTCAGCCTGTAATGCTGCACTGTCGGCCGTACTACCGATGCCTCGGAACAGCTTCAGATCATCCGCAAAAAGCAAACTCTCGGCGGTGCGAGTCACATCAGGCAAGTCGTTAATCATCAGGAGAAACAGCGTAGGCCCTAGAGTACTGCCCTGACTCACTCCTGATAGCGTGGAGTAATGGTTTGACTCATAACCACCCACCCTGACATACTGCTGGGGGTCAGACATGTAACTAGCGAAAAAATTTAAAAGCTTTGGCCTGAAGCCCGCTAATGCTAGTTTTTCCAGCAAGATGTCGTTATCGACCAGGTCAAATGCTTTCCTGAAGTCGAAATATGCAGCATCGACCTGGCGGCCCGCATCCATCTCCTAACATACGTAGTCAGCGAGGGCAACGAATTTTCGAAAGCCGTGCTGACTGGGGTGCAACCGGTCAGCTACCTGCAGACTGATGCAGCGGTTAACGATCATCTCAAAGACTTTTCCAAACACAGGAAGAACTGCAATCGGCCTAAAAGAAGTGATATCAGTATCAGGCCTGCCCTTAGGAACCGGCGTCACTCTCGATGCTTTCCAACAATTTGGATAAATGGACTGGTTAATTGAGAGGTTAAAAACGTGTAACAAAGGAGTCATTAAGACAGAGGCACAATCTTTAGCCAAAAATACAGGGATTTGTACAATATTTTTTTTTATTTCTATTCCTTTACCCGCTTTGGTATGTTTGTATTTCTTTGTTGGTAGGTATGCGTTCCGTCCGTCCCTTTGAAAACATTTTAAGCAAAGTTCTCGTCAAAGGAATCAAGCTAGAATTATAAAATGTTGTCACTACTCACTATTCGTTTGTAAGAGTCGGTCGACAGCGCTGGCTTCCGCAAACAAAGACACCCGAGTAGAGTGAGCTGTTATTTTTTTGCTTTCGTATCTCACATGACCTAAAAAAGTTTTTTAATAGGGTATCTAGTTAAAACCAGGCAGAGACAAACATAAATGGAAGAGAACTTTTGGAAGCGGGAATTTTTGTTCCAGTCTGCTTAAAACGTACACAAAATCAATAAAAATAAATTAAAACATCCCAATGTAACGGCCACTGACAAGTTCTAGTCTTAGTGCTTACTGAGCAACAAGCAGATCAGCAGGTCAATTAATTAGCAATCCGCAGCAATATAGACCAAACGTGTTTTTTTTCTTAATCCAAGTACTTACTACGGTAAAGGACGGCAATACAAATTGGCTATCTCGATATTTTGATTTGATGCTGCATCGCACTGTCCGAATCGACTCGTAAACAAAGAGTTGACTCCACTCCGCTTTCCGTCCGCTGGTTCACTAGTTTCGCTCTTTTTTCGTTCTAGCTGATTTGTGTAACCTTTATGCGTTCGCCTTTTCCTCGAGTGTTTTGGTTTTATGTGGGATAACAAACGATCGCCATCGATTGAACAAATGAAACAAACTACGAGTTTTCGGGGTGAGTATTCGATTTATACAAACAAATTCAATTAGCTAAAATGTATGGAGCGGATACCAAGCCTGTTTCCAGCAAAAAATCGGTAACTTGATATCGACCTTGATCATTAAATAGCGCAGATACTTATGTTATTTATCTAGTCTTATATTTGAAAAATGAATAAGATAACACTTTTAAAAGTTGTAGATATCTATTGAAACTATACCTACCGCCATAGATAATAATACCTAACTGTTTACATTTGCCTACTGCTTGTCTTAATCTCTAAATGAATCAGTTTTTTCGAATCACAGGTGCGTTAACACAAGCTGACATGTAATTAGTAACGAAATTAGGTTGCCCCAGTTAGCTACACTACACTTTGCTTTATGACGTATACAGACTCCTTTTGAAATAGTCCCCTTTTGATGTTCTCACTATTGGGTGATTTATTGCTCATTACCGTGCCCAGACCTCTGTTTATTTACAAAACCTAAGCTATTTGGGTTAGCGGGCTGGAAATCATAATTTAGTTTGCATTACAATGAGCGTCGGCGGAGTGTAGAGAGCGTATTTAGATGATCTGCAACCCGATGAATCTCCGGCGGGGGCGGCGCATCGCGGGTACTTAACGCAGTAATAGGGAAAATTAGCGGCAGTCGCTTACCTCCCGTAACGTTTCGGCTTCAACAAGCAAATAAAGATTTAGGAAGTCAGAACTGAAAAAGTTAAACGTCTCTAAATTCAAGGGGCGCGACTGCCAGGCGAGCCATTCCAAATGTATAGAGCAAAGACAACCCTCTAACACTCTTTTTACAAGACAGTGCGAGCCATAAAAAATTCAACACGCGTTCGATTCCGTTTTTTTCAGTACCTCCTTGACCTTTTTTACGACATGTCGACATTACTGAGCGGCATTTTTTTCATAAGCAGATCTTCACATGAATGAACCCTTTGCGACTTGGGAATAACTTTAATTTCGTATACGCGTATGAAATCTGCTGGCTAACTTTGCTTTTTGTGTACACGTATAAAAATATGATTTTTTTTCATATCGCGATATTACGTAGGTATATCAACCACGCCGCTTACTTCCTGGGAATTCAATTATAGCACAAATATTATTTTTATTACTCGACAATTTAAGGCGCCGTAGGTTCATGGTCTTCTCTCCCTCTCGCTGAGCATAAGCGTGAGCGAGATGGAAGTGCGTGTTTGGAAGCGCGGATATCATGTTTTTTAATTTTGATTTTTTGTGCGTTTAAATAAATAAAAAAGTAATCACTAAGTTCCCTCAAACTTGATATTGCCGATTTTTAGAACCAATCAATATGTTTAGCTATTGTGCATAATTTGCTACAAATGTTTTAAGTGAATTTTAATATGTTTTAGACCTATGTTCGTGATTTTTTTTCTATAGAGCGAAAATTGCTTAATCGTGTTTCGAATCACTGATTTCCCTGCAAAAAGCCTCAAGATTACCATTCGTATTTTTTTGAAACCATATTATAATAAACAGACGCATTATATTGTTTCAAAAACCTAACGGCGCCTTAAGCAAAAATGTTAGAAAATACTTAACTTAAATAGATACACTCTTAACAGTGCATAGTAAATTCATGTTTGATTGCATCAATAAATTATCAGACGTTGGTACGTTGTTAATTTCTTCTGGATAGGTACCTAAAGTCTCACATTTATTAATTTAAGTTAATTCAGTGCGTTACGTGATTCAGTAATTTCCGATTCAGCTGCTGGATTATAAATCAAATAAATCAGCCTTTATTCATGTATAGGGTCAATCCTGGGTTTTGCCTAAATAAACTGATAGTCAAGTTAATCTCGCCAAATGTTATAATATTTCTAGAATCTGCTTGCTTAATAACAGGTACCTCAAGTGGGAACCTAACGCGTCTGTGCCTAACCTAGTTTCATATGAATTAATAATATTGTTGACCCTCCTTTCACGTAACTTCAAAGTCCATTGACTTAACGGCACACCCACCAGATTTCATTTACCTATCTGAATAAGGATAAGCCTTCAAAATTGTGGGTAGGGCTTTTTCGGTTGGACAAGAAATCTGTAATGCTGTATAGGCAATTTTAATAAAACAAACTTAGTATGATGTGCAGAGATGTAGTTAGAAATATCCTAATGTATGTAGATTCTCGTAACTAAAAATTTACGAGAATCTACACATAGATCTCATACAGATATTTACGTTTGTGTGTTTCCAAGCTATGTACAGAGATTTTAATAATGTAATTAACTAGGTACAGTAACAAATTCAACTTAAAAACCAGAAAAAAAAAGAATAAATAAAACTAAATAAAACTACTTATGACTAAACTAAGGGGTCTCCCCGCGGCATGGTGCCGAAGATGCTGGCAGCATTTCCCCGCTGTATCGCAATACTAATGCGTTGAGCGAGGAAGCTGCCAGCTCTTCGGTCCCCGGTGGTGTCGGCTAATTTTTTGGCGAGCTCTTTGATTAGGTTGAGTGCGCTGGGACCCCATGGACCAAGGGTCTCGACGCCGAATGGAACAAAGCAGTATTCAGCGCCGAGACCCCTATATTTATTAACTTTGGCCTTTTCTGCAGCCTCTGCAGCCGCACCGGCTCTGGAGGATGTTCCGTGGAGATGGGATGGGGCCAATGTGTCGACACAGGTGGCGTCCCACACGAGCACCCGACCCATCTTCCACGGAATTAATGACATTCCATCCGGTCTCTTGCCATCGTCCCTGAAAATGCCGGGCGGCTCTAACAAGGCCGGCACATTGACGCTGGCAAGAGAGCGGCGTAGAATGTCATTCAGAGCGGCGTGCCTGGAAAACCGGCCAGCGCTTTTCTGGCAAGAAAGCCCGTGATGTCCCAGTGAGTCTACAGAACTGCCGCAGGGACATCTGTGTGGAGTGCATATAGGAATCCCGAGTCGCAGACATGTTGAGATACGGAGCGTTGAGCGTTCCAAGCTTATAAGCTGATATCATAAGAAAGACGACTTTTGTAATTTTAACACTTCAATTGCTGCATTAAAACCACACACCCTGCCTACCTTACCTGGAGGTATGTGAATACATGCTTGAATATTTAGAACTGCCTTTAGACTAGGTACCATCAGCCAAAAAAGCGGTTTACCACTTTTGGACCTTATTTTGTATGCAATAAAGTCGAAAAGTGGTAGACCACTTTCTTGGCTGACTGTACACTTACATAAACATCCGTTTAGGTAGAGAGCTGTGTGAACATATTTTTCATACAGCTTTTGTTCAGGGACTGTAGTCCTAAATCTAAGGCAGCGTTTTACGACGGCACCCGATCTCAAACTAATAAAAGTAGTTGGACAACACACGTGTGGCCTGTTCTTGGCCAACTTTTTATCTCTTCAGGTCCAAGTTATTGTTGCTATTTCATTTTATAAGTCCAGTTTACAGCGTTATTCTTTTGCCAGGTCTTGCGTCAGATATTGCGTCGTATTTATGAGTTGTGCAGCAGTGTAGCTTTATGATCGAGGTGGGGAATTAAATCATGGCTGAGCTCAGAACAAACTGAATAATAAAGTCGTTTAAATAAATGCACTATGCAATGGCACTGCAAAGTGTAGATTTCTTGACGTCTACGTATTACTCTCTGAGGTAACTTTAAGACTGCTTCTGTTGAAGATCTCTATAGTTTCTCGCTCAAATTTACTTGTATCATACGAAATGCGAACGATTCCAAACAGCTACGGTGAATTAGCATGTGTAGATTGTTGCTTAAAATATGTATAGGGTTAATATTTAGTGACTAATAGTAGTTCGACCTAACCAGAAGATTACAGTTTATTCCGAAATTAGGTACTCTATACAACGTTGAAGTTAAGTCCTTATTGTTGTATGATCCAAACTGATCAATAAGAGTAGGTGCCCTTCATTAAACACATACACACACTGAATTCTATTCCACGTTTGCCTTGAACACCTACATTTATATAAACAAGCGTTGATTTCCTAACATTATACACTATTCAAAAAACCAGGCCAAACCGTTCAATATAAGACCGGCGAAAATTCTTCAGAATCTATGAAATAAATTTTCCTTGAAATAATCCTATATGAGAGTGGTTACGTCTTTGATGTGGCAACGGCTCAGAAACATCTGGGATATGTCTCTCACATGTCGAGGCGATCGAACGATCCTCGATTTACCGGATCAACGTTCTGTTTACCGTAGATTTCGAACACGCTGTATAAATAACGTTGTCGCATTACAGGACTTATGTTGTCGCGCGATTTGGAACAAATCCTTGATAGTTGCGCAATTCCTTTATTTTATTTACTTTTACTTTTATTCACGCGCTGGTTAAGGCGTAGGTATGCTACATTAAGCAAATGTCTGATTTTAATGTTGTTTCAACATCCAACAATTAGATAAACACGCTTATATATAAGTTTATTTGTCCATTTGTAAGAAATTAATAAAAAATATATACCTACCTACTATGTATATAATTTTTTGCAATTATAGAAAGAATGACTTTTATAATTATATTTCGCTACTACTTGTAAACTATAGCTTAAGTGATATTTTGAAAGTTGTTTCGGAACTTTTTGGATAAAGGTAATGAATGATCCGTCATGACATTTATAACCATTCGTGTAAGTTTCGTGTTAAAAGCGTTGTTAAAAAAACAATTTTAGGCTCAGACCATATCCATGTCACCATCATCACTATCATTTTTATAACTTCGAAATTCGATCATACCTACCACTAGGTTAGTAAGTGTTGGTATCTTTTACCGGCTCTTTTGACGCAATTCTCTATAGATCATACTTGTGTATTTATTTCACAAGCGCCAGCGGGCCCGTAAACTCCCCTAGTATAATCTCCTCAGGTCACTGTCAACTCTTTACCTACTAGCGAAACACGACTATGACGCAACTGTATAAGGTACAAAATTAATTGTGTTTAGATTTGACGAGTGACATAACTGGAGGCCATGCTTTCCCAAGATAAACATGTCACACGCGTGCATTAAATACGACTTAATTAAAGTACCGCAAACTATCCCAATGCCTGTAGTTTGCCAAGTAGAGCAAAGTTGGCGAAGTTTGCGCCCATGGGGGACATAGCCAGGGTAATGAGACGCCGTAAAACTGTTAAAGCGCCGCGTTTAAGAGTTTTGTGATGTTTGGAAAAACAACGTGTGCCTAATTAAAACAAAAAGGCCTTGTGCACTCAAGGATGGACACGGCCTTAAGCGCGATATGCCAATGGGGACGATACCTAACGATGAGCTTTGCCTAAAAAGCTGTTAACCCTAAACGAAAAATGCCGATGAAGCAGTATGCCTCAAATATGAAATTGACTAATAAGCAGTTTGTATAAATTCAAATAACCTGTAAAGCAGTTTGCCTGAAATACAAGATGACAAAAAAGCGGTAAGGGAAATATAGGCCAGTCCGTAGAGTCATTCTTTGTTGCAAAAGGTGGTGTAGAAGGTTTTTTTTAAATATTGTTTACATCGATACAACTGAGCAAATATCAAAAATGGTCATACGAGATATCTCGGGACAACTTTTGGCAGCCACAAATCCTCGAAATTTTGGATTTTTTTTTGGTTTCTCACTCGTAACTTCTATATGGTGCATCCTAGCGAAAAGTTACACACTAGGAAATTAAAGAACATGAAATTATGCGTCTAATGAGTACCTACCAATATTCGGTTCAGCGACATAATAGAAAACCATGGTCGAAAACGAGGCTTTCATCAACTTTGTAAGTTATTTCAAGATAGTGGTTTTTTTAAGCTTCTGCAGCTCAATTGTAGGAATTTACATAATTAAGAGTTATTTTAGCATTAAAGCATCATTATAACTGGTAATCGAAGAACTGGCGGTTTTCTCGTGCAACGCATCAGCATTGCAGTTCAACGACGAAATGCTGCCAGCATACTCGGTACAATGCGTAGAGGGCCTTTTTAGGGTTCCGTAGCCAAAATGCCAAAACCGGAACCCTTATAGTTCCGTCATGTCTGCCCGTCTGTCCGTATGTCACAGGCATTTTACTCGAAAACCATATGGTGTATTTGAATACAATTACTTATTTAAATACTGTTTTTTACGGGTCTAACGCGATATTTATTTACCTTTAAAATTACTGACTTAGGGTGCACCGTATACAGGGTGTCCCAGAGATCGACGTCAAGCCGAAAACGGATGATAGACCAAGTCATAACAGTTATCAAAAAAATACAAAGAAAATCCTACTCGTGTATTTTTATCATAACTGTTATGACTTGGTCTATCATCCGTTTTCGTTTTGACGTCGATCTCTGGGACACCCTGTATAAGCTACTAGTGAGAAACCAAAAAAGGTCCCGAAATTTCGAGGATATTATGGCTGCTAAAAGTTGTCCCAAGATATCTCGTGTAACCATTTTTGATATTTGCTCGGTTGTATCGATGTAAACAATATTAAAAAAAAACTTCTACACCACCTTTTGCAACGTACCCCCGTGCTTTTAACCCCTACGGACTGGCCTAATATGTGCGTGGACTCGAGTTTGCAAAGTGCAAGATACCACCCGAACAAATATAGTTCCATAGTTAGGTACATACATACATACTCGTACATTGCATATTAATAGAAAGCTTGTAATAAGTGCCAATACAAGACAATCATCACTGTCATCAGTCATCACATCAGTCAGCTGTGTAAATGTCACTTGACGTTTAGAGCCCATGTCAAGATATTGTAGCTGATTGTAAGAAACCACCAACTTACGCTTACAAACCGATCAACGGGCGGCCTGTTCACCTGTAAGTTCTTACGTAAGTTCAGTACAAATACTGCTCACGTAAGTCGCTGTAAGCAATATTTGTACTGAACTTACGTAAGTAACTTACAGGTGTAAAGGCCGCCTTAAATATGGCGCCGGCAGCTTTCATTCCATAGAAACTTGTCAAACTTTCCATGCATCCAGATTTTTACGAACGCCTTTTACGATTACAGACGGGTTGATACAACCCATCCTAAGTAGGTATGAATAAGCATGTAGTGACAATCTTTACCTGATAATCAGGGCTCGAATTTTTCATCGCACGGTAATACGAAAGAAAACTATTATCATTAAAACTTCACTGATCATCATCATCATCATCATATCAGTCGAAAGAAGTCCCCTGCTGGACATAGGCCTCCCCCAAAGAGTGCCACAATGGCCGGTCCTGCGCCACCCGCATCCAGCGGACTCCCGCGACCTTTACCAAGTCATCAGTCCACCTTGTGGGGGGCCTACCCACGCCGCGCCTTCCGGTACGTGTTCGCCACTCGAGAACCTTTCCGCCCCAACGGCCATCGGTTCTACGTGCAATGTGCCCCGCCCACTGATACTTTCAAGTCACTGATATTCATACTCATTAATTTAACTATTTATTTAATCGTATGGCGTATTATATATTGTAGGCTTTATTATTATAAACTAGCTTTTGCCCGCGACTTCGTCCGCGCGGAACTCGTTTATATCGTAACTTTCTCCCCCCTTTTTACCCCCTTTTTTTTTAGGTGATGAATTTCCAGATAAAAACTTTCTTTAGTAAGGACTCTTTGGGAAATTCAAAGAATTCAAAGTATCTCTATACCAAATTTCATCTCAATCGGTTCAGCGGTTTAAGCATGAAAGGTAACAGACAGACAGAGTTACTTCCGCATTTGTAATATTAGTATGGATTGTATGAAGGAAAGTATCGATGCATGTAGGCTTTTTTCAGTATTATTTTGCATATTTTCATATCACACGGCCGTAAGGACCTTTTCTACTAAACCGTAGGATTAAATTAACTGACTTGTAATTTAAACATTTTATATGTTACATCTAATAGTTTTCAAAATAGCCATAATCAAACGTCTTTTTTACCCCGTTTTAGAAAACATCTTCAAAACTAAGGCCGCCATAAGGTACCTTTACCCTTAGAACGTCAATTTACTTATGTAATGTTAATGTTCCTATTCCCCAGGACTCCCAACTACCGCTATACCGTAAATGGGTTCCATCCAAATTTTCACCCCCAATTGACCCCCTTAGGGGATGATTTCTGGAATAGAAACTATTATATGTACTTTTCCAGGACTCAAACTATCGTTCAACCAAATTTCATCAAAATGTGTCACAAACAAATTTCCACCTCGAATTACACCCCCTTAAGGGATGATTTTCGGGATAAACTATCCTATGTCCTTCCTTATCTATCGCTATACTGTAAATGGGTTCAATCCAAATGTTCATCCACCATTTCTGGACTTAAATTATGTTAAGTCCTTCCCCAGGACTCTGAACTATCTCCATACCAAATTTCATCTAAATCGGTTCTATCCAAAATTTTCACCCCTCATTTCACCCCCTCAGGAGATGATTTAGGATAAAAACTATGCATTGTCCTTCCCTGGGACTCCTATCTCTATACCAAATTTGAACTAAATGGGATTTATCCACATTTTCATCCCTATTTCATCCCCTTGGGGGATGATTTTGGGGATTCAAACTATCTATTGTCATCCTCCGGGACTCAAACTATATTTATACCAAATTTGATCTAAACGGAGTCCATCCAAAATTTCACCCCCCATTTCACCCCCTCAGGGAAAGATTTCCGGAATAAAAACTATCCAATGTCCTTCCCCAGAACTTAAACTACCTCTTAACCAAATTTCATCAAAATGGTTTACATCCAATTTTTCACCCCCCCATTTTACCCCCTAAAGGGAAGATTTTCGGGATGAAACCTATTCTTTAACCTTTTCCGGGACTCAAACTAATCATATACCAAATTTCATCTAAATCGGTGCAGCGGTTTAAGTAGCTCTATACAAATTTCCACCCCCCATTTCATCCCCTTAGGGGTTGATTTCCAGAATAAAAACTACCCTAAGTCCTTCCCCAGGACACAAACTATCTCTATGCCAAATTTCATCTTAATCGGTTCAGCCGTTTTCACGTGATGCGCGGTCACATAAACAGACAAACAGATAAACAGATAAACAGATAAACAGACAAACAGATAAACAGACAAACAGACAAAAATTCTAAAAACTGTTGGAACGTGGTCTGTTATCGATTCTAAGTATCCCTAGCCAATTTTTTTTCGAATATCTTCCATGTACAGACTTTCGACCCTCTTCAGCTTTATTATATGTATAGATCAACATCCAGGTCGCACAGCCAGTCGATCGATTCAGATGTCAGGTTAGTGTAGAGGTCCTCCGGGTCGCCTTTATAGCGTCGCTTTGGGCAGCGCTCCACGATGTGCTGAGTGGTTTGGTCTTCAAGGCCACAGTCACACAGCCTACAGGCCTATCGTACTGCTGGATGAGGTTGGTAAAATGCTGGAAAAAATCCTAGCAAATCGCCTCGTCCGCCACTTGGAGGAAGTCGGACCGGACCTCTCCAACAACCAATATGGCTTCAGAGCATCGCGGTCCACAATCGACGCTCTAACCGCTCTTAAAGTCCGGGCCAGAGAGGCTATAGAGGGAAGGGAGGTAGTCCTTGCAATATCTTTAGACGTTAAGAATGCATTTAACAGCCTGCCGTTCGAGACGATAATGGAGGCGCTTCGTTATCATGGAGTGCCTACCTACCTTCGGCGGTTGTTGAGGGACTACCTCCGCGACAGGATGGTGCGCTGGGAGGGCTCTGATGCGACGCTTCACCACATGTAATTGCACCTGCCGTGACCCGTACGGATTCTGTTGAGGCGGCACCAGTATTTCCTCTGAAGCGAGAAGCCCTTCGGCTTCTGAGTTGGGTTTCCGATACGTGGGCAACGCTAATTCATTTAACTAATAACGATATTATAAATAAAAAAGTTAACTGCCACACCATGTTTATTACAGGGCCAAATAATAAAAATAATATAAACATTAAGTAAGCTCCTAGTTTGTAACATCCATAGAGCATGTACAGGTGTTTCAGAATCTTGACAAGGAATGGCGTGTGTATTCCATTTTAAAATTACAATTGTATAATGAATGAGAACCTACACCTACTTAATTAGATTTTTCCGTATTTTCAGGTGTATGAGCATTAAGCATCAGGTGCTATACTAGTTGAAAATCCACCTGTGACTTGAAAAATATCGTTCTACATCAACTGACGTTAGAGTACTATACCTATTCTAAAAATTACTCAAATTGTAAAAAATTTGCCATTTGTCTTATTTCATTGAAGTCTTAATTTCTATTGAGTACTTTTTCCAATTTATCTTTAACTGTCTCGAGGCCAAAAATTGACAAAAACTGTTTAATGTCATCAATTATTTGCCTTGCTTTATAGAAATATTGGTATACTGATGAATAAAAAAAGCATGATAACTGTACCTATAGTTATTTGTTATACAAGGGGGGAAAGTTTTATTTTACCTGCGCGTGTTTCAAACACACGAGATGTAAAATAACTTTTCACCCGTGTATAACACAAAACTTTTCACCTCACTACAGCGAGGAAAATAAGAAAAAGGGTAAGACAAAAAAAATATATAAATATATAATATATAAAAAATCACAGGGAAACTTACTCGAGCCAAACATTTAGTACTTTTAACGTTCTACGTTTTGTTAGCTGTCACATGTCACTTAAGCTGCGTTCAAATGTCAAAACTCTTTCTTCACATGACGCGATTTTCTCAATAGGTATCAAACATACAAAAAGGACTTTCCAAGCTAGTGAGGTGAAAAAAGAATTACGGGATTAAGAAAATGCATGAATGTGAGTATGAATATGAGTAAAGTTTTAATCTTAATATCGACTCCATAGTTTTCTTTCGTTTTACCGTGCGATGAAATATCCGAGCCCTGCTGATAATTATAGGAGGTCAACACATATGCATTTTAAGATCTCGAGTATTCATTGCTCGCCTACTCGTACCATCAATCAGGTAATTGTACAAAAAACGTTGTTATGTGAGTGTTGACACTTTTGAACAATAATGTACCAACTATTAGGTAAGTATTAAGTATATGGATTAGGTACCACTTACAAATTGTTTGGTAGACCACTTTATTGGCTTACTGTACCATTGATAAAAGAGTATACTTACCTATCTAATTACCTATAATAAAAAGAAAGAAAGAAATGAATTTATTGATAAATAGATCTAATTCACACCCACCATCTACAAACTAGCATTTCTTCCAAACCTCTGACCATTCTAACTGAGCAACATAATAATCCACTCTGCTCTCAGCTAACGTGTTGTTAGCGATATGATCATACGATATTTAAGCTAATTTGCCGCAGGCCACGGAATAAGGTCGCAGCTAGTTTTAACTCTCTAAATATATAATCACTAACTCCCCTGCGCACCTTGCATATGACTTGCCAGTTCCAACACATTCTACATAATATAACTTTTAGAGTAGTAAGTACACACAGTATACATAAGTATGTAGGTACGTAATTATACTAATTATGTTCACGCCCGTATCCTATTGGGGTAGGTAGAGACCATAGGATAGGATGCCAAATATATGTACAATAATCCACACAGAGATTTCAAACACATGTGTAGGTTATTGGTTTTTCCAAGTTTATACTAACCAGTATAAGCTGCTACTATTTGACCACAAAAATCCCTTGTAACCGAAAACAATGTACGTGCGTCCTTATGTTGTCGCCACGGTATTTTCATGCTGGCAAACCGAAAACAACGCCATGAAGTTGACGGCGGTCCACCAACCTGAAGTTGACGGTGGCGCCCTCTGCAGCAGAACCGAGTTATGGTGCTGAGGAAAGAGATCCAGCCCGCCACTTTGCCTTCACCAGCGTCACAGACGGTCACATTGGTATCGTTCCGGTGTGGTTTCATTGTTCTTTGAATTAACGGTAACATACTAGTAGTTAAAATGTTGTGCCACTCCCCAAACTTGGTTACTTGATTTAAAATAAAGCTTAAAGTAGTTTCTCCTTCCATAATATGGCTGTATCTATTTAGTATCAATAATAAGTCTACAGTTTGCCTTTAAAATAATATATTGCACTTTGGTTAACGTTTATCGTTTGCTTATGATTTCCCATAAAATTGTATATTAGTTTAAGGTTGCATATTTAATAATGTTATTAAAGAGTTGAATATATATTGTGTGTGTTTCTATTACTTATCTAACACATTCACGGCCACGCTAATCTCTCACGCAGCTTAAACCTCGTATGTAGCGAAAAGCGCTCGTAGCGCTCTGACGCGTATGTGTCGTCATGGGCCCTGAATGGGTTAATTCTAGGTCAAGTATCGAATCATTTGCAGGTTAAGCAGGTTACTTGTTTTTATTACTCGTAAAGGATATCACTGCAGCTTGTTCTGACTTTGAATACGTGATATTGGCTGACGACACATGTATAATAAACGTGGACAGTGCATCAAATTTATAATCGACGCTGGTCTCACGTGGTCGCCCCATATATGTAGATGTCACCTGCAGTAAGCTTAGCTCGGCGCGTTACGCATTATCTAGACTAGCTCCTACCTTATCGCTTGAAAACATAAAGAAAGCTTACTATGGATACTTCCACTCCATCCTGATTTACGGTGTCGATCTGTGGGCTACTGCAGCAGATCGCGACAGGGCGTTTTAATTCAAAAACGAGCCGACACGATCATCCTGCGCTGATCTTATATAGACAACTGTATATACTTACATTACTTAGCGTATTTATCCTTGAGGCTTAGTATGTATTATTGACACGAGCCTGCCCTCACAGGCTCGTGTCAATCACGACCCGGGCGCAGCTGCATCACGTGCCCGCGCGCAGCACGCGCACCCAGGACTTGCTGGTCGCGCCGGTGCGGGGGCTATTAGCGAAGGCTCGAAAAACACTAGATGTAATAGGAATTAAACTAACTCTCTTCGAACTGAATTGAAAAACTCATCGACTGAGGCCATTTTAGACATGGCGTGTTATACTATTGACGAATTTCATGATAAGATTGATAAGGTATCATTGACCCACTCATAAGTTCATAACCCTTAATTAGACTGACATTTAAAATATTAGTGAATTAATTTTAAGAAATATTGTGTATATAGATACATGTCAAGGTAATGTTCATTATTAATAATGAACATTACCTTGACATGTAATAAAACGTATGTACCTACTCTACTTTATATTCTGCCTGACATGTTTAATAATGTGTTTTATCAATTATAATTCTGATTTCAAGTGGGTACTCTCCTGGGTAAAAATATACACCGTGGGCGTTAATAACCTAAAAGATTTTAACCACGCATTCCGGAGGTCATTAGGAGTAAAAAATGTTATATGAATCCAATCCAAATTCAGCAAAAAAAAAAAAAAAAAATCGGTATTTTTTTCGGTTTTTGTAAATAAAATTTGGATAAGTATCGCTTCCTGGATGGAAATCATCCCTTTTAATAAAATGGTAACAATTATTTCTCCAAAAAATAATGAATTTAGTGAGTGGTAGCTGTCACTTTGATGTATGTCAATAACGACTCGAAACTTGGCAACATCGGTAGCAACGTCTCCATCAAAAGAGCTTAATGCACTTTACTAATCACAATAAATAGTTTACATGAAAATGATAATATCTTCAAAACTAAGCAGGATTTGACTGGGGTTCAAATAACATTTTTTGCGCCTAATGACCTAAGGAATGCGTGGTTAAAATATTTCGGGTTATTAACGCCCACGGTGTATAATTCTATTTAGTCAGTCAGCTAGATTATCAAAAAATATTGGACACACGGCTAAAAAGTTTGCCATAATGTGACGTCACACGGAACTTTAACGGGCTATATCTTCATTTTTTTTTATACAACGACGGTGGCAAACAAGCTTACGGCCTTCCGATGTTAATCAGCTACCGTAGCCTATGGACACTTGTAACTCCAGAAGAATCACAAGCGCGAGCATAATTTTTTGTTTATTTGACAAAAAAAAAAATACGTGTCCAATATTTTTTGATAATGGTTGTTCTGGTGGATGGTTCTTACAGACTAAATATATTACGGGCCAATTAATCTGATTTTTCTTAAATACTATCCAATGTTCGTTTGTCGGTGGAGCAATCTCCGTATCTCTTTTGAGCCTTTTGACAACATTAATCCGACACGATTAGATATTTTTTCCTTAATTTGGTCCATCTATGTTCTCCTTCTTTATGTTCGTACACAGAAAGTTTTAACCTTAATTTAAAATATTTATTCAAATTCGCTTAACATTAAGGATAAGATGATTGTGACGCTGATTATTACAAGTCAGTATACTGGCTACATTTACTTACGCTGTGGTATCAAGTTGGCGAGTAGTTCGCATACATGCAGCACTTTCTATTCAAACTCCATCTAAGTCTGCTTGAATCTTGCAGTTGAGATGGGATGGAGGTATCTCAAAAGGAGCGAGATAAAAGACATAACATACGATCATTACTAGATTTAACAGCTATTGATTGAGCAGTAACAAACTGAAACGCAAGTTACGATTAAGCAAATAAGGATGTGGATTTGTGCAAGTATTCTTTCTGACTAAAGACACACGATATTGGAAGGACAATTGTAAGTTTTCTTATCTGGATGACATTTTATTAAGTGTTACTGGAGGTCTTGCTTTCATGTCCAGTCAGCATAGTGTAGTAAGTAGCAGCTAAAGTAGCCAAATATATCGTAACATATTCTTACTGTTACAGTTATAAATACGTGTACCGAAATATTTGGCTACATTGGCTGCTACTAACTGTATGACGATGACTGTGCCAAAATATGTCAGGACCTTATACACCGTGTATTTTTTGATTTCCGAAAATTCGACAAGATGTTCGGTTCATTAACAGAAGCTACCTGGTATGTTGCTTTTTGTTAAATTCGAAAAAAAAATTTTTTTTCATTTTTCATACAAACTAAATCAATATTACAGTCTGGGAGGGCTCTAACACTTAATATCAATTAACACAAAGTTAATTTTCACCTACGACAGCACTTGTCAACACATGGCTCAGTGGTAAATAGTTTGCTTATGGAGTGTGGGGTCCCAGGTTCAAATCCCAATAATTCCCTTTTTCGTTTAATGAAAATTAAAACGTAAATAAAATAAAGGGTCACACTGATTCGGTTATTAAATTGATTTATTGAATATCTGAAAAATAGTAAGAGTTAAGACACTAGTTTCTTAGAGCAATTAGTTCCATTTAACCTGAGGATTCTTCCCTTAAAGTTAACGGAAATCAAAAAAAAACACGGTGTAGAATCATTACATCTTCGAAATTATGTTTTATTCATAATTAATGAAAATAAATGAAATTAATTAATGTTTGGTTTCGCCACAACTCAGTCTAATCGAATTACTTACTCTTATCGCTTTATTTGATGTAAAGTATGTCTTGAAAACAAACCCGCTACGGGTTACGGTTTAAGTGTAATACATTTTCAAGCGATTTGTTCAGTATTTATTTACCATTAAGGTTTCGTAATACACTATTGATACTTACACATTTACAAAATCGGCGAATTAGTATATGATCTAGTTTGAGATTTTTTAGAAATACCTTCTTATGCTAGCTAATTATGAAACTAGGTACTCAATTTGTTGGTCTAAAGTAAAATAAAGCGCAATATTTTCAGTATGTATAAATATTTGATTCTAATATATTATTTACCGGCGAACTTGACATAGCTTCAAATTGTCTATCAACCTCGGACTTGTTTGAGCGATGGCCCCTGAGAGACTTGCCAAAACTTCCCTACTCACTTATTTACTGGCAACAACTTGCTAAACAAAGCCCGGGATAAAAGTATTTGTAATGTAATTTATTACTCCCACAATTCTTGAAGGCACTTTGGAAATTATTTGAAAACTGCAGGAAATTTCACACCCGTAGCAAAGCAAACAGGACTCAGTTGGATTTTAGTGGTTTAAAAAATATGATCAAGTTCTATTTGTTTCATCTCATCAAGTTTTACAACACATAGTTCTGATGATAAATTTTGAACAAAAAAGGGATAGTATAAAACCAATTCTTACTATAGCGTCGTGAAATAAATAAACAAGGAAGTTTATTTTTTAATATTGTTTATTCCCAATCTTTGGACCCTATAATGCTTTAAAACTAATTTAATAACAGAAATACAACACCGCCGTAAGTTTAATACCTAGTCAATGAAATAATGAGATATCCTAGCATTTTCACTGATAGTTGTTTGCACAGTCTGTAAAATTAATTTAGTTAGACAATTATTCTGAAATACATTTCATTGCATTTTTCTAAGTTAGTTTTACAGAAAGTCTCAATAACTTAGCGTTTACGTCTACAAAGCAAATATTAAAAGCTCAACTGTCATTTATATCTAATCTGATTTATCCTAAATTAGATACCTAGTACTATTTTGATTACAAGACTTTCAAATAAAATAACAAAATATTGCTGTTTAAAATATAACAACCGTTAGACCTCGTAATTTAGGTACTCAAAGGACAGTTCTTTCATGATATTGGTTGGGCTCTCTCACAGATTTCATAATTCCTGAATGATATTATATTTAAATTTAATTTCGGTATTATATTTAGGCTGCCGCCTACTTGAACCAAGACCAGGGTACCGTTGAATAAAAACTTCGATTGAGGATGAGCTCAAATTTATTTGAATTAACAATGACGTCTCCAATGCCACAATACTCCATGAAGTAAGAAAAGAAATCAATGAACATCTATAAAAGTTATAATAATTATAATTAAGCTAAAGTTATCACTATTTTTACAATGTCATTATGTTTTTTTCTTTAACCACAATAACACCTTACCTTTTTGCTCTAAAAGCATTTAAATGATTCAAGTCACACAAATCTAACAATTAATTACTTAGCTATATAGTTTGTATTGTTTATTTTGCTCAATATACAAATAAGTTTCAGTGACATCCTAACTCTCGCCACTGTTAAAACAAGGTCATTAATACTGAATATGAAGCGAAGTTTTAAAATTAATTTGGTAATTAAGCCATAATTATTAGTTTAAAATAACAACAACATTTAAAATCTATAGTAGCGGTAAAACCATATGTAATGAAAAGTTGCGTATCTACTCGGGTACTATTTCTGTGAGCCACGTCGAAACACAAATCTAGTCGACAACATTACGTACGAAAACAACACACAGTATTTGATACTCAAAACATCTATTTTGTTGCTTTATTCTATTCATATGTATCTCTTAGATTATTAGTATTTAACTAAATTTATTAGGGGCACAGAATTGATATGTTTCCGATGCACGGCGTTTGTGTGATACCGCTTTACTTAACCTAAGTTGCAAGGCGCTGCTACCACCCCTACTCTACCCTATCACATGCGGGCTAATGTCACGCCTCGCGTCTGCCTGGTGACGATGATCCGAACACCATCTTTTCGATTTCACAGTAAACGTTTACAAAATAACGTGATAGGATTTTTTTTTCTTCAATTTCAAATATAATTATGTTGCAAGGGTAAACAATATGTTTATAAAAGTCCAAATTTTATTTTGTAACAGAAAGGCGTACAACTAAAATTGTAAAGCGTGATTTATGGTAAAATTTTGAATTTAGCGTGACATGTAGCCGATTGCATTATAAGTAATAAATAGTAGACAAGACACAGAATAAACGTCTCTATGAAACCGCTCTTTACTCTAATTACTCATTAATATTACACGATGATATGTATCGAATAGTCCCGCAAAAGGTGACGTAGCCGTGTCCTCAGCCACTGGACGTCTCTTACGCGCTATCTACGGTTGTTGGACGGAATCATGGCGGCGTCGGCTTCTCTGCGCGCCACGCCGCCCTCGACGCCATTTTGAATAACAACAGTTCACAAAATGGCGATCGGTGACGTTGTAGGCAAATCAAAACTATCAAGGTCCACTGATCGATGACTCGAATGATCGTCTTGTATAAGTTATTTTTATTAGGTCTACCGAAAAGAGACTCGTCAAAGGCAAGTCTCACATATCGAAGTCATCAATGAACCCGAAAAATTAACAACAGAAAAGAAATCAATAACTTTTCGTTGTATTTTTAGTCTGTTTCCGAGATTGCCGACCGCCGAAGGTATGGGAGATCACTACATTATTTATTACATAATTACTTACGAATTAGCATTAAATCGAAATAAATAAGTAAACATTGACTTAGCTTAATCATTAAAACCGACAATGAATTTATTACGAATAAATATATTAAAGAATTCGAATTTTTTTAAGAGATTATTATTTCATTATTTACGGATGACAGATAGTTTACACGATACGTTTCGCTATCGTCCAACCGAATTATTTGTGAGGCGCATGTCCTCAACGTCGCAAAACGTAATGCCAGTACAGGATTGTCTATAAAATACAAATTTGGTACGGTCTGAGGTTAGTATTAAAAATTATGTACCTATATCCTTTATCTTTGGTCTATACGTCACGACGCTCGGTACATTGTGAAGTTACAGTTACTATAAACAACGTATAAAATTTTGCTAAGTCAAAAATTGACGAGATTTCTATTAAATATTGACTAAGACATTTTCATAAGAATTCACATGCGGAACCTCTGGCCGGGCGGGCGGCGCTGCGCCCGCGGCTCGTGAATGCCTCGTCCGTTCCCGTCGCGTCAACGTCAAACAAAACAATATTCCAATATCTTATTACAATAGCCTAAGCAGGGATTTTTTTTTTACTTTTTATATAATTTTTACATGTTTACATCAGCAGAATATGTCACTAATAGGTACCTAAATAACATTAAGATTTTATTTTTGGTTTATTGCTATCTCGCACTGTCGTGCGCGCGGAGCAGACTCCGCGCAATATTTCAGTAGGTAACTAGTATTCTGTATGCGATAGTCAACTAGCTAAAAATAAAAAATATATTAATCTTCCATTTGATTAACCCTTACATTCAGTAAATTTAAAATTCATTACATTGTTTCATTATTATGTATGAATAACTTTCATTAAATAGTAATGTAACTATGTCGATGCTCTACAATAAATACCCTTATCTAAATTTATGGTATTGACCTAACGATTACACAATAAAAGTAACTACTAAATTTAAAATTAGATTATTACCAAAAAGCTCGTCAAAGCATGCAGATAGAGTAATTGTTTCACTAATCAGCGTCGGCGCACCCGCGCGGCGCCAACTAATATATTATTACAATTAATTAATAGGTATAATGATTACATTAAGTTATTTAACTCTCATAAGGCCAAGGCTAAATTCTCGCAACAAGACTGAACCGACAGCGGCCGGTCGCACCGCGCCCCGCATCACTAATTCCTCGTTTCCCTACAGTCCAACTCTCAAACAACAACTTGTAAGTGTACAAATATTTAAAACGTCGAAGGATAAGGGAATCGTAGGCAAGGCACATAGAAAGGAATATCCGTGTGAGACACAAGTATAGAACAGACGGGAGGCGGGAGAGGAGAGGCGAGCGGGTGTGGGAGGGGGGGGGGGGGGGGGGGGGTCGATGCGTGGGCGCGCGGTGCGGCGGCCGCGCGGCAGCCGGTCGCACTCCGCAGCAAGCGGCACCGAGGGGCGTCCCTGTCCATTCGCGTCAAGTATACCTACTCAATCTTTATAATTATTCAGATAATTCCATTTACAGACAGAAAGGACCGTAAGACCAACACTAGAGTGCCAGCGCTTTAACGAGTGATTGAACAATATAAAAATTACTAAGAAAGTATTAGATAAATATAATTTGAAATAGTTATGAAATTCATTTAAATACGCTAACATTATCGAGGCTAAAACAAAAGCATCGTATTTATTAAATACAACTTCATTTAAAATCATTCAACTTGAAATATTATTTAACAAAACGTAATCTTTCTATGAAGGGCACCTTTGGTTTTTAGCTTATTCGAATGAGATTTATCCTAAAATGTTTAATTTCTGGTATTACGCTATAATTATAAACCCTCTCAACTGTTTGCATCGGTCTTGTAGAAACGAATTCGCAATAAGTTCTAAATAAATCTTATGTTACACATTTAAAATAAAATATCGATACTAAATAAACAAGAAAGTTTACACCAAAGACTAAACATTTAAATTAATAATAATAAACATGTTTTTATTATGAACGGTGAACAATAAAAATGGAATGTTAATATTAATGCAATAAAATAACCCTTTGTGCTAATTTTGGTATAAATTAAGACAGCACACCACACCCCTGACGCTGGAACGGAAAACAACAATGTTGTAAGGAGATGACAGCTTTGCTATCTACGAGTAGGTGGACAGAACCGGTTTTTGCCAACACATAATGATCGGTTTTTGTGTGGACTTTAAACTGGTTCTGAACAATCCACGAGAAATTGTTATTGGTTGAATCTTGATCCTAGCAGCCGTAGTATGTGCATTGGTTGTAGCAGTAGGCTCCATCTCCCATGGCCGCGGCTCCGATGCGTTGCAGAGGATCAAGATTGCGCGCCCCTCAGTTTACTGGTTGTCAAGTGCCGAGAGCAACGAACGAACTAATGCTGTTCGCTCTCTTCTCCGCCTTTGGCTCCCTGGTAAATGACACAAAGGTTATCATTAGAAATTAATTCATTCGTTATATGAAATTCTTTTTCAAGTTCAAGTCACAGTTAATTACATTATTTTAAACTAGGCAAGCATTTTGTGCGATGTGCATGGTGAAAATTTTGTGAATTATGTTACGTTTGAGACCCATATCTCTGTCTACAATAAAATTAAAATAAATTCAATGAAATTGTGTTGCCAGTTATATGGGATCCAAATTATTATAATATGTCCATAGGGTGCAGTTTCTTGCCTAACGTTGTACCAATTATCATCGCCAGTTACAACATACATGTAACGAACGAGGCTTGTACGGCCCAATAGTAAAGATGCGTCTGTCCAAGGTTCTGCACCCCAAAGACGTTGAACATAGTGCGCGTGCGTACTTCGTGCGCGAGAATCCAGCCGTTGTGCGCCATCTTGTGCCGCGCGTATTCAAGATGGATGGCCCCCTCAGAGCTGAGAAGCAGCGCGCCCTGCAGCCGAGCGATGGCGGCGGCCGCGTCCGTCGGACTAGCGAAGTCGACGAACGCCACCGGGCCCGCGCTGCCGCCGCCGGCCGTCAGCAGCCGCAGCCGCGAGAATCCCGCGCAACTGTCATCACCATACTAGATGCCAGCGCTCGCGCCACCCACCCGCTTTGACAAGTGTGTGTTGTTGCTCGTGTCCGGTCGCCGATTTTTTTTAAATCCTAATTGTAGGTACAGTTTCGTCGGCAGTGCGACCAGGCCACTCCGGCAGTGGCCTACACTCCCAGATACCCATAAAAATATTTTTTATTTAGAACCCCGTTCTTTCTTTAAAGTCCAATATGAGCATGTCTTTTAAACATGGATTGGGCCTGCAATTTACAGCGTAACAGAAAATACTTGTTAATGAAATTGAAATCAGTTTGGTACTTTATGTTTAAATAAAAGCAAACGTTCAAACAACAAAAAAAACGAATAACTTTCATACGATTAATGTGGTTACGTCTTCTTCTTAAACCTTTAACGAACCTGTTATTTTAGCTAAACTGACGGCGCAGTGGCTTCTGTGGAAGTGCAATCTAATACATCAGAATAGAAAATGGCTCTTTGTGTGTGGTGTAGTGCTGATATCGTTATGGCTAGTTGCGAGAGTGTGGAGCAATACATGTGACGTAACGGTACACTGTCATGCTCGGTGGGTGGTACGGGTGCAGGCATTAGTTCTCACACAAACGTATCGCAGAAAAAATATTAGTCATCATCAAAGCGAAACATAATCAGAATTGTTTGTGTGAGACATACAAACAAAAAAGTAAGACCTAATTATTTTATACGTGGACGACATTGTGATATTCGGTGAAACATGCACTGTGGAAGATTACATATACATAATTAATTCCGACATATTTAATTGACTGATTATCACATTTTTTCTAATAGTTCAAGTAGAACATTAATTGTGTGTGGTCATGCATGTGACATTCAAAGTTGTGATTTGGACTGGAAGATCAAAAGGTACTAAGTTTGCAATGTTTCTGTAATGTCTCCTTCATAAATACTTCCAGTCTAAATGATCCACTTGAGTTTACATTCATAAATACTTAGGTATCAATAGGTGTTAAGCATCTTTATGACGAAGGAGTCATGGTGTTTAGAATTTCCACTTACACGGAAAAAAACCGTGCTCGCTCGGACGTAAAATAAAAATATAAGATGCTGAACAAACCAACATGTCGTTCCGATACTAACATGACACTTTTCAATTTGACATAAATGTTTTGCGCTACGAACTAGGTACAGTCCCCATCGCATATATCGGAGCAAACAAGCAGCTGACAAACATCGGAACACACCTCTATTTTCAAGGCATTAGGGTGCATGTGCCGATATTTTTGAACACCTATAGTGTACCGATGTATGTGATGGCGACTGTACTAACACGTTAACAGCGCACCCGAAACACATTCACGGCAAATCCCAATATAAACGTTAGGTTGCCTTGCCTTTCAAATCTAGCACCAAAACCTTACCTGCCAAATATTTCCTTCAGCTCATGTTCGGAGACGAACTGTCCGAGGTTGGCGACGAACAGGGTGGAGCAGGGCGGCGCGGGGTGCGCCGGGTGCGCGGCGTGCGCGGGGGGCGGCGCGTGCGGCCCGGCCGCGCCCGGCGAGCCCAGCGCCGGCGCCGGCAGCACGCAGGCGCCCAACGTCAGGGGAGTCTGCCCGTTCAAATACTAACATTTAATTGTAGCCGGCGATCTTTCAAGCTTTTCTTAATTTAAGGCTCCTCTGCACAGTGGGTCCTCAATCATCATGGCCGCATGACAGGACGCAGTTACGCGTTGGAATCCGATGGAAGTATGTCTTTCTCCCCTTAACGCATAGTTGCGCCCTATATGATGAGCCATGATGGCCCATTGTGTGGAGGAGCCATTAAATGGAAAACATATTCACCGCCAACGAATTCGTAGCGCTACGCTCGTAGCCGATGCTATAGTTTACACCCGCTAAGTAGAAGCGACTACGCACAGGACGCCAGCTACGCGGGTTCCTCGCAGTGAATGTATGAATACTATAATGGTGACACACATGCATACGGCCTGCCTGTTGGTAACCGTCGCTTGCGACTCCAGAACAATCACAAGTTGCTGACCATTTAATTGATTTTAGGATTCGTTGTGACATATTAAAAAGGAAACCATATTTATTTCTATATATTAGCAGGTTACATTGATATAGAAACTGTAAGGGTATACAAACTAGGATATTCCTATACTATTAAACGAGCAATACTTGTATGTATATTCATTTGCAATCACGTTCTCGGAAACGGCTCTAACGATTTCGATGAAATTTGGAATACAGGTGTTTACGGGGGCGAAAAATCGATCTAGCTAGGTCTCATGTCTGGAAAAACTTGTATTCTCCGTATTTTCATCCGAGCTGAGCTCGGTCACCCAGGGACTATATATTGAAACAGGTCACGTCATTTATTCGAAATCGTTTGTCGTCAAGCTATATCGCAGGCGCTCGTATTAATTCGAAACGTGTCCAGCGGTATCCACCCTTATTCAAGAAGAGAGTGATCCGTTTCAATATTTACTTCTTATTCAGTTAAAACTTTAATTGATTGTCTTTTTAATGACCCACACCTTGACTTGGTACTTTATAAAGAGTAAACTTAAATAATAATTATTAACTAACAAGTACTTGACTTAATATTGCACGTTTGATTTGGTGATTTTACATTTGTCGAAAAAACGAATTTTATCAAATTCAATCGATAAAATAATAGTGACCGGTGAAAAATTAAAAAAAAATTGCAACTAGGCAACACAGGTAGGTATTTTTTACCAAATAAATGTGTTAATAATTTTAGACAGAAATGGACTTAACGTGAAAAAAATACTTACGTGGTGTGGCCTATCGGCGGCACCTAGTCAGAGGTAAGATCGAACCGGCGCCATCTGCGGGTGGATGGCGGGGTGCACGAGCCCGTGCGACAGCGTCGGCAGCTCCCCGCCGTACGCCAGCGGGTGATGCCACAGCTCTCCGCCCCCGGGGAAGAACGGACTCGCTAAGTCTGCGCAATCGTACCACGTCACTATCCAATACAAAAACAATTCCATAAAAAAAAGATTAGCTCGAGCAATCTATTCGAAATCATTATTTACAGTGTGCTCGCTCGGCCTTTGTTCTCTAAATACTTAATCGCGAGGTGCCAGAATCATGACTAGTATTTTCGTCAAGTTATATCGACGTTTTCTGGGAGTTGGTGTACTGATCAGACATCTGGCATTTACGATTAAGTACTAAGGAAACTAAGGTTGTCCTCGACATGTTTTCACGGCTCGCACAATTTAATGTACTCGTAGTTACATCAAGTGTCATGAAAACATGTGTAGTGGTAATAGAAACCGACAGATTGTTTGGTTGAAAGAGCTTCGCGGAGCTAGGCCTTGCGTGGTACGTGTAAGCGATCACAGATACTTGCCCATAGCGTTTGCTCGACGCCCCAACGATGCCATAATATTTTTTGAAGTGATGAAACTGTATGAAATGTAAACTAGCTTATTATCAGTGCAGGCGGTTCACTGTGGGTGGACTTTTAGACAAAACAAATGATAATTAAAGTTCTTTTCAGTTCCTTTTATTTCGGGATAGATTGTGTGTTTTGAGGATCGCTGCATCAAGGGTCGCGATCATGATTAGAGTGGGCGGTCGAGTGAGGTCTGAAAGGGTGTGGGGCGGTCGAGCAGCGCCGGGCGGTGTGTGCGTTCTGCGGTACTTACGTCCAGTGAGTGGGTGCATCAATGCAGGGTGTGCAGCTGGCGCGGCTGTGGCAACTGCCGGCTTCGGCTTGCTGACCTTCGTGTTGCTTTTAGCGAACTCCAGCCGAATCGTTTGCGGCATGTCGGGGTCGAAACGGACGCCCTGCTGTGAACAGCCGCGAGCGACGCGGCGCTTCGATATAATGAAGATGGAAGGCTCGGTTGCCGCGTGCTCCCTACCGTGTGCCTCGGCGGCGAGGGCACTCGCGTCATTAGGGTACATCGGGCTGAGGATACTGCACTTGGATATGGACAACCAATTGCGTCTAACAGACTCGAGGAACCATTTGCAATATCCCCCGGAATATTTTATCTTATACTGCTTATGGATCAAATAGGTATAACAATAATTTGTATAGGTACTTGAGAATTTAGGTTATATGACGGGTCATTAGCAAATTTTGAAGTTCGCGCCTGCTGCTAGAGTGACGGAACACAGTGCTCGGGATGTGACATCAAAACCTGTCAAACCGTGACATGCATTTGCGTATTTACACCTTCAATATTGGTCACACGCCGACGCCGAGCGCGCGGCCCGATGATGGCCCGATGTGGTCTATTCGATATGTGCATGGGTTTAGCATAACTTACGATGCGGTTACTCGAGTTAGGAAAATGTTATTCCAAGTCTACAATGAGATATCTATAGTGCTCATTGGCTGTGTTGAGGCATGTGATGAAAGAGGTTTAGTAACACCGTGCGTTTTACAATTTGTTTGTTATATACAACAGCAATTAGGTTTCTTAACACTGATATCTCAGTCTTTTCAAGAGATATTTTGTTGTTAATAGAACTTACGATATCTTACTGTGTTTGAAAGCCATTCATACTGGTTATAAGGCATTGTGTGTGTGGTTTTCTTCTAGTGTTACTGTGTTTTCTCCTACATTGTCAGCTAGTAGGTATTTAAACATTCTTAGCTCCCGATTATTAGAATACTTTCCATTAGTTTTTTTGCCTATTGTATTATATTAATTAACCATGGAGTTTCGTTCTAAAGTTTCTCGATTGATATTGAAAGATTATTTCAGTTGGTGTCAAATACCAGAAAGTTTAGAAACAACTCGGTAAGTATATTAGATATGGAATATTCGGGTACATAGAGTATTTAATGCATGTGACGATACTAACCTGAAGGTCCTGTTTAGCTGCCTCTGCACCGGCCCGAGTGTGAAATGTGACGAACCCGACAGGCTGCAATAAAAATAACACCGTAAACATGACTTACCAGACACTATCAGCAATAAAATAAACAAAAAATGAGTTCTACCCACCGATGCTGTTTTTCCATTCTTGCTCGTCACTTTTAATAGAGAACCTTCATAACCCTGCACAAAAGAGAAAAGATATTAATATCGTAACAAACTTTCAAAACACGATTTCCAGGCCATATTACTCATGGCAGGATCCATTAGGCGAGCCCACATTACCAAATTACTTTAACGCTTTTGTCAATACGTCATAGTTCCATCCTATTCAACAAAGCCCCTTAAACGGTCGAAAAATAGTAGGTTTCGGTGCCTGGCACGGGCCGAGCACGCGATGCACAGAAACTACGACCCTTGGTTTAAGTTTAGGCACCTTTATGTCTGCGGTGCCATCGGTGCCAGCCGGGAATCGAGTGTAATCCCCCTTATCGGTACACTGAATCGATTCAATCCGAATATTAGGAATCGGAGCATGACATTTGATATTTACGACGCAGTAATCCGAGTCGAGATCTACGTCGCGTGACGGTAAGCCATGTTGCTTTCTGCTTTATTTTCTCTAGCAGTAAATATTTGGACGTTTCAGGAGTCAGTTTAATATCATCGTTTCCTTATGGCAGAGTGGTTTGCGTGAATCGCACTTTTGATGTTAGGACTAGCATTGCGGATTTCCAAGTGAAATATATTTGGTAAAATTACTAAGTAACCGCAGAACGTCAATATCAAAGGAAATAGGAAAGGCGCGTTGGCAAACGAATATTTGAGATATATTTTATTCTGTTAAAATTTTGTGGTCTTTGTATCGACCTAATAAATAACATCTTAACAGGTGTAACTCAGTCATGCATTTAAGGAGAAAAGGGTTGACCCTTTTGTGTCTAAGTTTGGAAAGTCATTGTACATCTATTATCCTCAATGATGTCCTGCCCTTTTTACATCGGTACAGCATACAAAGATTTATGAGAGTAAAGATAACCTTAGTTAAAATAAAAGAATACGAAAGGTAAAGTACCTACTCTAGAAAATGAGGTTTTAATTGCCATTTTGAATAATTTAGGTATCACGTCTTGATATAATGAAACCAAAAGCCTCATAACATAACAATATTATACTAAAACGATTCAAACATCGATCGATTCATTCATACATAATGTGTGTTATCTATCAATAAAATTCTGATATCTGAAACATTTATTCATGACATTACAAAATCAGATAACAACGAAAAAATCTATACCATATCACGAAATAGACTCAACTCAGCTTGATGGCTTTACAGTGAGCGCTGGTCTTCCGTAGTGTCCATTCATATTCATTATACAATTGCACGATGTAATTAGCCGTGAAATTTAATTTAGATTAGAACGAATATCCGCTTGAAGTAGTTGCAGTTTACCCGAACGGGGCCCATATAATTTCAAAAAAATCTAATAAGAAAGAAACAATTGTATAAAACATAAATTAACACAACTTTTAGATTTAGTAAATATGTATGTACTTACACTAATAATATGGAATAAATAAAGCTTAAATAGAAGTTGCAGTTTATAAAATAACGTCACAAATAAATACGATAGGTACTCACCTCATATGCTCGAAATAGTAAATAAAGCTCGCGTGGTTTTGCATCCATGGGCAATCCGCTGACAAATAGCGTCCGCACCTGTAACAAACAATAAAACATAATTAATCTCCAGGCTCAAAAGTATGTATTTATTTAAGAACGTCTTAAGCCTGGTTCACATGTGTCTGTCGTGTTGTGTTGTGATGCATCAGAACGGGTACCGGTTTCATACATTTAATATGGTTGCGTTCATATTTCTGTGATGCCCACGGCATCAGACGGTAAATGTTAACGCAACCATATTAAATGTATGATACCGGTACCCGTTCTGATGCGTCACAACACGACACGACAGACAAATGTGAACCGGGCTTTATTTAACGAGCAGCAGGTAAGGACGGTGAAAATAATTTGATGTCATTTACAAGTAGGCTTTTCCCACCTTAAACAAAAAAAACTGGTAATTTTTCACCGGCTACACAAAAGAAGCATAGAAATGTTTCTATTCAACAGCTCCTTCTCGATTCTTTCATCGCCTTTGTAAACGGTGCAACGCATTAATTCGGCGGGTCCATTTAATGAAATAAAACAGAGGTCGTAATGGCGGCGCGATTTGGCGCGCGCGGGAAATGGAGATTAATTGCTGGCAACACTGCCCGCCGGCTGCGCCGCCGCCATCTTATTGCGCACTTTATTTATGCATCTAACTTTCTAATACTCAAATTTCGGTAAGCATCCTAGGATTTAAAAACCAATTTGCATAATATTTAACTTTAAAGATTAGTAATATTTTAACAGCAACTCTCAGGGAATGCTACACTGAAGGAGCCATAAACGTTATTTGAATTTCTTTCTTGAATGTGAAATCTTCTGGTCGGAGCAGAAGCGGTTTCCGCAATATATATTTTTATCGTATCCGTCCCTCGGCCAGTAGCAGAATGTCAGACCTTAATGTCGGCTATTTTCCGGTCGACTGCATGGGAATGCCCCGGTTCGCCGATACGCGATATTTTGACGCGAATCTTTAAAACAATGTAATCATAATATGGTTATATAGATATTCAGCGCCGAGAATCTAAAAGTCCACTTTGATATCGCAGTCAGACTAGGCTTAGTTTGGAGTTGAAATATTCGGTGAACTCTTTTCACGATAGTCATTTTCCAAGCGAATGCGTCCTGCCCTCGATGGAAAATATTTCACTTTGACAACGAATAAGCATTACCGGTTTAGCTCGGGGCTTGGCCAGGATTTAGACAAATATTGAAATAGCCAAGGGCGAAAGCAACTTAGTAAAAAATAAACGAACCCTTTGAGAAAAGGGTATGTAAGGTTTGGTCTTTTAGTTTGCCATGACCAATTGCCTACCATGCAATTTAAACACTTACCACTCTAATTTACGGCATTGTTATACTAGCAATGAAGTTTGACGTCGTTTTAGGAATAATTAAAGAAATGACTACAACTACTAATAAGTACCTGTAGTTGTTGATGTTTTTCTGAAATTGCATTAAATTTCTGAGTGTTACATTCGGACACATACTCTAGCAGTAAAATTTCATCATAACGCCGCTCCCCTTAAAAGTGTTCGTCGCCTAGATCTTACAGAGTTCCACCTGAACCACGTCCCACACCTCTGCGAGTGAAATATCTATCACATAAGGACGTCAAATACTCGCTTCGCCAACATATTTCACCCAGCGGCGGGGGCGTCCGGTCAGTTTGAAAATGCCCCTCTGTGTCGACCATTTTACACTCGGTTGCCTCGGAATCCCCCCGCTCCACTATTGAGTTATGTTTCATACTTGTGTGCTCTACTAGGGAACGAAAAACATCGAAAACCGTGTTTACTTTGGCATTGGCCAACATTTGTAAGAGGATATACTACTGGGTATAAATTCATAAACAATAAGTAAAAGTTCCTTGTATTTTCAGACTTATACATTTTCAAAACACGTTTCGTGATACATATCTTTATAGGGAACCATTTACTCGAGAGCAAAGCATGGCACGGTCTTTGGCTGTACACTGGCTTGATAGCATTCACTGTTGACAGTAATGTGACAGGAACGTAGATTGTATTGTGAACCACACTGAGATAGCTTAGTGTGCCATTTATCTGCCGCAATATTAGTGTACATCAACAACAGTTGAACTGGTTTTTATGTAGATGAAGCAACGGTTTATAGAACCGTTTGGATCATGTATTATACAGGTCAATTCATGAAAGCCCTTCAAATATTGCGTAAATGTGTAGGTGCTTCATTTAGACTATCAATGGACTTGTGATTTAAATCAATTACACGCACTTGCCTCGGCAAAAGTAGTTATGACTGTGTCGCTACAAACATTGCGCCGAAAAAACCAAATTTTTATTTTCAGTATGCTGCATATTGGCTGTTGCCAAAAAAGCCAAAGTGAGATGACCGGGGCGCAATCGGGTGACAATTGCATACAGCCATATGCGAATCAGCTTTCGAAATCACACCAAGTAATGGGAGTACAGCAAACCGGAGAATCGGCTGTTGCAGTGAAATAAAAATTTCAGCTCAAGAGGAAATACGATAACGTACAATCAAATTCAATATGTAGATATAACAAGATTCGAATGGTTCTATGTAAATGATGTTTATTTTGAAAACAACCTGCATATATCGACAAAAATATTTAAAGGTGGGAAGTCTAATCCGCACTGAGCTGGTAATATAAGCACTCTGATTGCTGGAAGGCTCGTGTCTATAGGAGTGAAGACTGATGAGTGATGAATCAGTTAGTGATGAATCATTTACAGTGTATCTATTCCTCCTCTGCGATTTCTTACAACCCCAAAAAGCAATTAAATGAAGTAGGTGAGGATTAAAAAAAAATTGATTCTTGGTTCCAGTCAGAGTTATATCATTAAAAATAGTAGTAGCATTTACTAAATATCGAATATGATTCCTCGTAGGCTCAACAGATGAGTTGAGGTAACTAATAATCTACCTCTAGGCATTGCAGTAGATAATTATCTCAGAGCATAGAATACTAGAGGGGACAAGCCGCCGGCAGACGCGTCACAGTTGTTAGCTCAATGGGCATACTCTGCCGCTAGTTCACCGTCCGTTGTTACCGAATGTGCACGCGTGCTGATCGCAGAGAATATTACGTTTCTTACCAAAATGCCTGATATGATGCGCGTGTATTGTCCAATAAGCGCGTAGGTATACACGTATGTGTGCTTTAGATGTGTGCGGGCTTTGTCTTGTCAATTACTTGTGCTTTGTGTGGGTTAATGAACTTGCGACAGGCGTACTCAATACAAATCGGCCGGCATGTCCGATCTCCTTATATTCATACATCTGTGGTAATTATTCTGTTTAATTTACCGCATGCACGTACACGCTAGTTATACGGCCGGTATTCGTGGCATATACTATTAAAACAACAGACGAGAGCTAGTTCCTGGAAGCAACAGGTAAAGCCTGGTATCCTTGTACAAAACAAAGACTGGCATTGTTAGGTGCTGCGCATGAATATTAATTTAATGAACGAATGTTGGGTGAGGTCTATTATGTTGCCTAATTGGGAAGACGTATGTTTTAAAATAAAAGTACAGTTTTGTCATTGAAGCTAAAATTATCAAAATGACTGTATACATTCTAGATAAGATAAGATAAAGATTTATTGGCAGAAAAAGCAGTTAACAGAATGCAAATCGTTATGTTATGTACACAGAGGTTCTAGGACCTTTATAGCTTAGAGATAAAGTCGAAAAGTGTATATTTTTATCATGCTGACTGTACATACATACTTACGTGTGCTTCCGGCACGTGGTCATTAATTAAAAATGATAATATGTTCCATTATCAATTGTTTGCATGCTGTGTTTGCAAATCATAATTATGTAAAATAACTACAAATTTTTCAAAATCCGAACGAAACAAACATCTATCTTGATGTCTTCGTAAGAAACAAAGTGTGAAGAGCTGTCATTTGACACTTACTTGTCAATTTAGTATGCTGTACATTGCTGGCAGTTTAAATTTTGTTAGAAAATTTATACATTTGAAATTTTAGTTAATTAATTGAATTAAGGTCATGGTTAAGTTAAGTTCTAAGTTAATTTAACCAACTTTAAAAAAACACACGGCCGGTAACGCACTGTTTATTCTTTCCTCTTTATACAATAACTAGCTTCTGCCCGCGACTCCGTCCGCGTGGAACTCGTTTATATCGTAGCTCCATACAAACTTTCAATCCTTAGGGGATGATTTCCGGGATAAAAACTATTATATGTCCTACTCCAGGACTCAAACTATCCCTATGCAAGATATTATCTTAATCGGTTCAGCGGTACAAGCGTGAAGAGGTAACAGACAGACAGACAGAGAGACACTTTCACGTTTAATAATATTATTTATTTATTTAAACTTTATTGCACAAACAAAAAGTACAAAAGGCGGACTATTAGTAGGTATGTCTAGTATGGATTAGTGTTGCGGCCGACCAAAGCTGCGTGCCTTCACAACGTTGCCTACACATAACGTCAGGCGCTAGAATAATCTACGGCTGTCAAACTACATTACGTTCACTTACTTGCAATCCGATCTTGTAGCAACAAGCATGTTTTATTTTAATTAAATTGTCAAAATACAATTTTGGAGTTTACTTGAAGCTCCCTTATGTCCGCTCAGACAATTAGTATGGGTTAATATTCGTCCATGATAGGTTTGAGAATGTGATAGCTGTCAGTTAATGTACAGTCGCCATGACATATACATAGGTACACTATAGGTGTTCAAAAATATCGGCACATGCACCCTAATGCCTTGAAAATAGAGGTGTGTTCCGATGTTTGTGACGTGCTTGTTTGCACCGATGTATGTGATGGCGACTGTACGTCAAATTGTACAGTCGCCATCACATTTATCGGAGTAACTGTACGTATATAAAAATGTAGTCACCCCCAATCTCATTTCCATCGCGGCTTCATATTAACCATATCTTCACTACATAATGTGTGCATAGCATACTCGTAGTACCTACCAGTTTTTCTACCGTAAAATTTTATTATAAAATGTCCGTAATAAATGAAAATAAAATACTGATAAAGGTGTGTTCATACGATCGATCGCACAGCGCATATCCGAAGCGAACGGAGCGGAAGCCCCGGGGCGGTGCACGGGGGATTTATCATGCGTTGTTGTATACGTACCCTTACACTATGTGCCGTCGGTCCGTTAAAACCGTTAAGCGCACTTGGATCCTTGTTTTTGATTGATATGATATTAGTAAAAAAATCATGCATCTTTTCGAAGTTAAATTTATTGAAGTTATGATGCTGAACACAAATGGAGCTCATCTAACAGTACATTTATAAATGCGAAGAAAAGTAATTCCGGATGTATTTTTGAGGCTCTCTTTTGCGTCCATGCATAGCCAAACGTGAGTCCTTATACTAAGATAAATCATACACAATATAATAAAAAAAACCAGCCAACTGCGAGTCGGACTCGCGCACGAAGGGTTCCATACCATTATCTATAAAAACGGCAAAAAAATCACGTTTGTTGTATTGCAGCCCCCTGTAGCCTAGTTGGTAGTGACCCTGCCCTGTCCTGGGTTCGAATCCCGGTAAGGGCATTTATTTGTGTGATGAGCACAAATATTTGTTCCTGAGTCATGGATGTTTTCTATGTATTTGAGTACCTATTTATTTATCTATATAAGTATGTTTATCGTCGTCTAGTACCCATTGTACAAGCTTTGCTTATAGTTTGGGACTAGGTCGATTTGTGTAAGATTGTAAAAGAAAAAAAAAGAAAGAAAAACACTGATTTATTCTGTTTTTTAGTATTTGTTGTTATAGCGGCAACAGAAATACATGATCTGTGAAAATTTCAACTTTCTAACTATTACGGTTCATGAGATACAGCCTGGTGACAGACGGACAGCGGAGTCTTAGTAATAGGGTCCCGTTTTACTCTTTGAGTATGGAACCCTAAAAATGGGCCATTGGTATAGAATTCATACAGAATTTTTATTTGTAAAATGGAAGTCCTGTGTATGTTTAATATGGCTTAGCCCCATAGCATATTTAATTATTTACAAAATGTATGAGAGTCAGAAACGTCTAGAAAATGAAAAGTTGGTCCTCCAACTGAGTGGGTTAATCGAATTGGGCTCGTCACGTGTCCACAGGAGGACACAACATGTCATTTCAATTTGCGAAAAGGATAATATTAATGGAAACGTACAATTTCGGAAATAAATGATTTAAGTATCTCTGTTTAACGTGTGGTGACAATTGTTGTAATATATATCTGAATCGACGCTTTTAACTTTATGGATTTTATATGGTAAATAAATAATAATAATTTATTATCTAAATGACAATTTTAAGATAAGATAGTTTAACAATAGTTGAAATGCGAGTAAAGGATACAAAATGTAAGTGTGTTGATTCTTTCTGTTAAAATTGATAGTAAACCATCAAATAATTGTAATACTTAAACTATAAATTAAAAAATATAATTAAAATCATAAAAAGATATTATGAACTTTGAAAGTATAGAAAAAATATGTTTTTTTACTGTCCATGTGTAAATTTAAAGCTACCAATAGTATCCTTACGCGTTTATAGAAACAAAATTGTATGATAGCTATGGACCTAAACGCAGTATTTCGCGACCGAAACAGCAAAATTTACTTAATTTTCCATACAACGATTAGTACCTACAAATAGAAAGCTGTGACGTCGTAAAGTCGCCATCACATACATAGGTACACTATAGGTGTTCAAATAATCAGCACATGCACCCTAAAGCCTTGAAAATAGAGGTGTGTTCCGATGTTTGTGATGTGCTTGTTTGCTCCGATGTATGTGATGGCGACTGTACCTGTGTGTCAATTAGTACGAAGCGTTTCAGCTGCAGCCAGCGAGGTCAATCTATGACTTATATTTTGGGTATTTATGTTCTTTAATTGTAGTTGCTTCCATACAAACATTTGTTCCTCTAAACTGTTTCGAATGGCATCGTAAAAAATCTTACAACACAAGCCTATTGTGAGTGTATTGCAAATAAATATATTACAGTATAAAAATACAGCACCACCGCATTGTGCTCTACATAAACATTTACTATTAGAAAACCTTTCTACAATCTAAAAATACACAACAATATACTATTCATCTAATTGGTAGTGTAATAATATATGAGCCAACAGAACCGTAAGCGTGTTCCAATAATACGCAGCTATTTATAGGTACATCAGGAAATCTGGTCTAGAAAAATACGAAATACAATTTTCTGCAATTAAATACACATGTATTTGCTTCCCTATAGAAACCACACTACCCTGATATGACATTGATATGATACCTGGTAATAGCGTGCTGTTGTTTTGCTTGTTTTTTTCCCCTTGATTGGAACACTGGTTTCCTTGAATAGAAAATCGGCGGGGAAACTTCCCCTGGCCAATTCAGCGAGACCTGTACCAATCCATTAGCAGTATACCTTTACGATTCTTTCTTGCAAAAATAAAACAAGATTTAGGGATCGCGTTTCAATAGTTCTTTTGTTTGGCTTTATCGAGTTTATGTAATGGAATCGCTTTGTTTATGGACTGACTAACAACGGGTTAGTATATTTGTGGTCATACTTAAGTCTGTAAATTACCTACGTAACTGCCGATTCAAATAAATGAATTGTAAAAAATCATGCCATTCATTTTCTAAATATTTTTTTTATTTTTTGTCACTTCATTACTACTTTATAATATAAAATTATGGCATTTGTATGCATGGGTATTTTTAAAATTGTTACATTTTGAGACTACTATACTACTATAGTTATGGCAAATTCAAGTATAGTTCTAACAGTCTGTTAATTTAGGAAACTGATAATAATACTCGTAATATAGAGGCAAATCGATAAATGTGATATTTTGTAAACAAAAACATACGAAAACGAACATAACCTTCACATAAAAAAACTTAATAGTTGGTTTTAGCTTACAGATTCGTTCAATATTTGTCCACATTGATGTTCAAAAAAGTAAACGGAACCTGAGAGTTGGAACACTAGGAAGCAATTTTTCTTCCAACGTCAATCTCAGAGGCCATAATTCACAACTTCCACTTCTCACGCTACAGCTATCGACAGTAGTGTCAAACTTTCTGCCTCGTAGTACATTTAAATGCTGCAACCTAATAGAAAAGTTAAAGCTAAAAATTTCCTATTTACATATTATACTGATAAATAAATACAAGTAACCAAATTGTTATGGTTCGCCGCATCCTAAACAGAATAAAACAAAACATTCTTTGTTTAAGAAACGGAAAGATTGATCCTTTGTAAGCCTCCAATACAGCGGTGAGCGGAGACCCAACGATAGAGATATTTCTAATTTTTCGCTCGACTCGCACCGTCCGAAGATTGGCAGTTAGGGGAGTAGACAACGCAAGTTAGGGGAGTAGGCTGGAAACGTTGAAGTGGGTTATTTATATGCGTTTACAATATCAAACCACGGTCTACTTATTTTAAAATAGCATTAACTTTTCGGATAAAAGCGATAGCGAATCATCATCATCATACCAGCCAAAAGTCGTCCACTGCTGGACATATGCCTCCCCCAAAGAGTGCCAAAATGACCGGTACTGCGCCACCCGCATCCAGCGGACTCCCGCGACCTTTACCAGTTCATCAGTCCATCTTGTGGGGGTCTACCCACGCTGCGCATTCCGGTACGTGGTCGCCACTCGAGAACCTTTCCGCCCCAACGGCCATTGATTCTACGTGCAATGTGCCCCGCCCACTGCCACTTAAGTTTAGCGATTCGGAGGGCTATATCGGTTACCTTGGTTCTGATAGCGGTACAGGTACATTATTATATTTATAGAATTATTGCGGTTATGTTCTGACAAAAAAGCGTATAAGTCAGTACGTACAGTTAGCCCTTTTCTTGACAATGTATCTTATTAGAAACGCTTTTGTAACGTGCTCTTTTTATTTCAATTTTTTTTATTTTTGTCGCGAACGTGTTTGGAATTCCCGTTTTTTTATCAGGTAGTGAATCTCAGAATACATGTCAAATGCTCATGGAATAAGCATAAAACAAACTCTATTCTCGTTTCATAAAATTGACACTAAGTCATCAGTTCCCAACTCAGAGCATAGAATACTAGAGAGAGGACAAGCCGCCGGCGGCCGTGTCGCAGCTGTATGCTCAATGGGCATACACTGCCATACTGTGCACGCGTGCTGATCGCAGAGAATATTACGTTTTTTCCCAAAATACCTGATATGATGCGCGTTTATTGTCAAATAAGCGTATAGGTATACAAGAGTGTGTGTTTTAGATGTGTGCGTCCTTTGTCTTGTCAATTACTTGGGCGTTGTGTGGGTTAATGTACTTGCGACAGGCTCACTCTATACAAATCGGCCGCCATGTCCGATCTCCTTATATTCATACATCTGTGGTTCCCAATATGGGGGGTAAAACAGCTATTCTTCGGCGGTAAGTGAGTTGGTATCACAAAATGGATGAATAGACGTGAGGTTTTAGCGATTACCGGTTGTTTAAATTCGGGGTCAAATCTGTGCCCTAAAAGTCTACGGGGGTAACGATCTTGAAAAGATTAAGAACCACTGCACTGAGTAAACAAAACAAGAAATAACGTTATGACGTTAAGTTAAGTAAGTACATTCAAGAAAAAGAAACAACATAAAGAAATAAAGTCAATGTTCGCAATCAACTCAAAGAAATCAAAACAACAGCTCCAGTAAAAACATTTCAAAACAAAATCAAAGTTGGAGAAAACAATATAAAATCTGAAGACAGAGAGCGCAGAAAGAGTTCCAGCAATATTGTCGACCACCTGCTCCGACGAGATAGGGATCATAATGTTAATTTAATTAAAGGACTAATCTAAATTGCAGACGACCCGACACCCCGCCCGCTATTAAAAGGATATTTCGTTGCCGCCATGAAGTTAGGGAAAGTTGCCGACTATAAATACATCTTGGGAAACAAGTCGAGGGTGCGGGCGTTAAGTGCAAAAATGTAACTTTTATGCACTAAATGGACTGCTTTAAATAGACGTAAGTACTTTAAAATATTTAATATTCTATTTTTAAACAATGTGAGGCAAAGGAGAAACAAATATTACTCCTTTCTTAACTAACGAGGCGTAATATTGCGTACAAGAACGAAAGATTACTTGAAGAGAAATTGAGCATAACAATAATTATCTCCTTGAAATACAAAATCAGACCTTTCAAGCGCGAGGTACCTACGTGAAACTGAGGACGTAATTAAATGTTGGTAGGGAAAATAAATTAATGCGTCGTTATTTCATTAAAATAAATTTATTAATTATAATTTATTTTATATGATGGTATAAGGAAATTACTTTCACATTGATTTTTGATTTGGTTTAGACTGTGTTTCGGAATAAATAAGAGATGTCGATAGCCATTTCATAGTATTCAAAATTACGGCTTATAATCACGATGTGTGATCTATTTTCATTTTTAAACTTATAACTACTACTACACTACTACTCTACTAGCTTATACTTCAAAATTTTAAAGTAATTAAATTACTGTTTTATCCTGCCGTCTGCTAATCAATCACCATACTAATTCATGTACTTCTCAAATGAAAATAAATTTAAGGTAGGTACTTACCTTTAAATTAAATTTATTTTCATTTTCATATCTTCAAATGCACAAATTCGTTATTCAGAGGATTCGTCGGATGTTTCCAAAAGGGGTTCAAATTCCGCCATAAGGAAGAAAAAATATTGTCATGATAAATGCGCGGGCTCGAGTACGTACCGTCGACAGACGGAAAACAATAAATTAGTTTATTTATAGCTAATTCATTGCAATTATTTTTTCCGACGCCTGTTATAATAATCTTCTAAAAAAACACCTATTTATCTCTTATCGAAAGTCTCTACACTCGCTAACTTCATGCTCTCCATCTAGCAAAATGTTGATGAGGATCTCAACACGATTTGATTTGATTTGATTCGAATTGAGTGTTATTACGAATCAATAGTTTGCAGCCAGTCGATATCAATTTAAACGGAGCACTCGGCAACAGCGATGGCTGCAGGACCCGCCCGAATTATGTTCAATGGGTAATTAATTGAGCCTATTCACGCTGATAACAATGAACGTCATATCTGGATCATTACCACTCGAATTTTCAGGAGCACGGTTATTTGCAGATGTTTATGCACTGCAGAAACAGTGTACGAGTACGTAACGACGTTGGTGAGCTTAGGTTTAATGAGTCAGCAAATAATTTGCAAAACAAATTAGTCTATCTAAACACTTACTTTGATCGTCTTCCTGAAATCTCATTACACGGCGATTCTTAAGGCAACGTAGACCCTCTCACTGAGCATAAGCGTGAGCGAGATGCAAGTGCGTGTTGGGAAGCGCGGATATCATGTTTTTTAATTTAATTTTTTTGTGCGTTTTAATAAATAAAAAAAGCGGCCAAGTGCGAGTCGGACTCGCACCTGAAGGGTTCCGTAAAACAAATTGCGGTTTACGATTTATGACGTATTAAAAAAAAACTACTTACTAGATCTCGTTCAAACCAATTTTCGGTGGAAGTTAGTAAGTATCATATATTTTTTGTAGTTTTATCATTCTCTTATTTTAGAAGTTACAGGGGGGGGGGGGGGGGACACGACACATTTTACCACTTTGGAAGTGTCTCTCGCGCAAACTATTCAGTTTAGAAAAAAAAAATATTAGTAACCTATAGACCCACCCCACACGGTATGGGTTTGATGAAAAAATCATTTTTGTATTTCAGTTCTGAGTATGGAGAACCCCCAAAACTTAATGTTTTTTTTTCGATTTTGTGTCAAAATCTTAATGCCGTTCACAGAATACATCTACTTACCAAGTTTCAGCAGTATAGCTCTTATAGTTTCGGAACAAAGTGGCTGTGACATACGGACGGACAGAGAGACAGACAGACATGACGAATCTATAAGGGTTCCGTTCTTTGCCATTTGGCTTCGGAACCCTAAAAAGTAATAGCTAAGTTCCCTCAACCTTGATATTGCCGATTTTTAGAACCAATTTTAATATTTAGCTGTTGTGCATAATTTGTGACGAATTTTTAAAGTGTATTTTAGACCTATGTTCGTGATTTTTTTTCAATCGAGCGAAAGTCAACAACTCAGGACTCGAATAGCTGTAGTCCCTTGAGAAAGGCCACAAGATTGCTTATTACATTTAGGGCAGCTGTATTATAATCCAAACAAGCGCTACGACTTTTAAAAAATCCGTTTTCTGAGCTCACGTCGCCTTAAACATAAACAGTTCCATAGGCAACGCAATTTCGGAGCGGACACAACTTTCTAATCCCTTTACTTTCGGCAGCCTTAAGGGCGCCGCGAAACTATTTCCTGCGATAAAGATACACGGTTACTGGCAGCCCGGTTTCGTGTTATCTTATTTGAAATTCAGATTGGGCTCCAGGTGAGGACACGATTGGGCTCAACTTCCTCTACGGTTTAGATTTACCAAGCTCAATCGAATCGGGCTTGTCGTCGGAACTTGAACACGCGTTGTTGGTAAACTAAGGTAGCTTATGAAATTGGTACAACTGCTTTGTGCGAGGGTGATATTGTGTTTGGATATTGTCTAGGTGTGAAGCAGTGTTCGTTGTGTTTATCGTACCGTTCATGATTAGATATACTAAGTTAGAGTTATGTCCGACGACTCAATAATAAATTACACAAGATTGGTCATTGGTATGGAAATTTCGTGCATGAGAAAAGGCATGAGCATTGAGCATGAGCAACAACGCATAATTAAACTGTTCCAAAACGAAACGGTTCCGTCTCAGCATAATGCTGGCAATACTGCCAGCGCTGTGGTTGTATGACTGTGTCTCTAAAGTAGGTAAAATAAAAAAATACCTTATAAGTATAGAAAAGTAAATCTACTTAGTCATTCGTAATGACACTTATGACAAAGTTAATTTACTTCCCTATCCTTATAATCTACTTTAGATGATTCCAAGTCCTTTGTATCTGACAATCTAAAATAAGCAAACAATAGAGAACCTATTTTATTTGCGGAAACCAATATAGTCGAATGAAACACAAAGCAATTTGTAATAGAAAGCTCGACTCTTCTAGCTGCCGCTTTACACGGTTTTATTTAGACAAACTACAACACGAATCAAAAAAATACAGTGACTATTACATTTATACTTATTACCTACCCAATAAGTAACTAAAATTGAAATTATTTTAAACTGGAAATAAAAAAAAATGTATTTTTTGAAACACGTTCCGTATAAATAATGACTTAAAAAAACAACGATTACTTAAGTCTCACACGCGACGTTACAAAAGAGCGCTTACGTATTGTTTTACGATTTATGCACTCGCATAAGCAATTGGGGAATGTACGATAAATAACGCTCCCATATAAGAACGGTTAAATTCTTTATCCGGGAAAGTACAGGGAATTCCTCCACTCGACGTCTACTTCAGAGGTAATTTTTCACAACTCTATCGGTAGACGCTGGTTCAAGTGTATTTTGGTACAACGTACAAGTTTTGGCTGCAACAACTATACAGTTTATTCAGTTCTGTAAGCGATTGCTTGTTACTCATCTACAAAAATGTTAATGGTACCTAGTACAATTGCGATCAAATAAAATGAACAAGTTAGACTGAAAGCCTTGTTTACATTAGGTTACTTAAAACATTCGGGAGGCTAAAATCCCATACAAAAAGTGACACTTGTATTACAGTCGTTGCAATAAGCTACCAATGTAAAAACAGCCTTAATATCAACTCCAAAAATTTTCAATTTTCATACAGAAGAATAATTGCTAAGTTTAATTTACGCAACGCATGCATCACTGTTTTATTAATATCATACGAGAAGCTTCTCGTTAATGTAGATAATAAAAACCTCTAAAATCGTGCAGATTCTAAATCAATATCAAACTTTAATCACCGCTCTACCACACAACCGGGTAAACTTCAAGTTATCAGCAGTATTTTACAGCAAAAAGCCGATCGCTCTCCGCTGTGGCTTGCTCCTCAGTGATAGAGGTATCTTGCTACCGCTCCAGACCATCTGATTGATGGATCTAATCTCCACGACTATAGAATTCGTACGGAGATATATAACTCGACTACACTGGATACGGAGGCACACATAATATTTGGGATAAAGTGATATATTTAAGGCCTTTCTATCTCATTCAAGTGATTGAGTAAGTATTATAACAATTGACATGAATCAGAATAATATTACTACATATATAACAAATCTTGAATTTATGTCACTGTCAGTGTTCGAAAAGCTTATACATTAGATGGTGAAGATAAGTGATGACTTTGCTATTAAATGTACGTATAAGGAGTTCTTTGTCGCAAAATATATGTCTGTACCACTCTCTGATTTTATATCGCTCTCGGAACCTTCAGTCATATAATTAGTCTTATGCATTGGCTTGACTTTGTCGCCTTCGACAAACCGTTAAATTGATCGATATGTTTGTAAAAGTCGTTTTTAAAAGCGAATTCAATCAGTCCAAACAAGCGGAAAATCGAACCCCAAATCATCCAATCGTAGTAAATCTCAAATTCTGAGTACGCAGCTAAGGAGCCGTCCCGTCCCGACCAAGTCCCTGATTTAAATTGCAGATGCCCCTTGGGAAGGAGCGCCGACTCCCGCGATATGCTAATCATAGTCAAGCCAAGGATTATCCCTGTTTACACTCAACAAACTCACTTAATTTCGCACCGACGAGACGTCTTTCTACATTTGGCATCCAACTGTAATTGAACACTGGACAGAGGTTGAGTGAATTACAATACTCGACGGGCTTGGCACGCTATCAAAATGTACTTACATTTTTTACACACTAAGTAGCAACACTTAAAGTTACGGTTACGAAATACCAGTGTATATTAAAAACATAAGTAGAATGAACACAAAGTTAGTCAAATATTCCGGTCAAATTAACTCCGCACCTGTCGTTCATACATTTTAAAGGACGTAATTGGAGGCATTCCGTAATTAACATAATGTGTAAGTATATATAATCCTTTCCTAAATCGATATAAAATAGGCAACTAGTTTCACATTAATATTTGTTAAAAGAGTGACAAATGGACAGGACATTAATTTTGTCAGAATTTAAATGTCAACATTACCTATTACTTCTAAACAAACATAGTAGGTTAGGTGATGACTCGGCGTTATTCTGCTGAATCAGTTTCGCCCGGCGCCTTAGTTTCCGGAATTAAACTGTCTAGTCCACGTCTGCTCGCTGTTTCCTATCAGTTTTGAACTTCGCGTAGTGGCCACATTTTCAGTTAATTGTCTTCTCTAGTAGGTAACTCATTTTTGAACGTATTACCTTCACATTCCTATAAGAGACTTTGGAGGTAGGTTGCTAAGTACTTAGTAAGTATTGAGGCAGAGTTCAAAACTAAAATAACAAAATTGTGATCAAAATGTTATTGAAAATAACACACCCCCAAAATCCTTAAGATATTTTCATTCAAATGTAAATTCCTTAAGAAAGATTTCTAACAAAACAACAATTACCAGGCAAATCCTTCATAAGTTTGAGCGTCTACGACAATTACGACCGATGTAGGTACGTGACGAGCCTTCTGAAACTAAATTTCATTAATACATTTAGTCACGAATATTTGACGTTTGTCCGAATTCCCTTTAAATTAATTCTGTAGAAACTTTGCGACACCTCTAACGATGTCTTCCTCGCTTAAGAGTTCATCTTTAAACTAACTTACCGGGTTTTACTTTCTCGCTTCTCAGAATACCCAGTTAATTCAGTTTAAAGTTTTTAACAATCTTGTGGGTCGATCAATGATAACTTTACTAACACTTGAAGAAGCAAAAGCAAAAAAAAGGCACTTAAACCGACAGGCAATAATTTAAACCCCAAAACCAGAGTGATACAGGCTTAAAGCGTTTATATACACGGTTTAATAACATTTTAATAAACTAATATACATACCAGTGAGGTATTTAAGCACCAAAAGTGAAATACCTAGCTACTTCTGGTTAAATAGACGCGACTATTAAAATAAATAGGTATGCGGATATTAAGTTTCAGTAAACATTTACCACGGGCACATTTCTAGACCAGGCAATAAGTACGGCTGATGCGTCGTAAAGTCGACTAGAGGTGGCACTAATACGAATTTATGTCGATGGACCCACAGCGCCCTGCCGATATCGACCGACCCACCTATAAATGTTTCAATTTACAAACCAATTTTATGCCAAGAATATGACACGATGTATTATTTATAACCGGAATTTTTTTGGGAAGTAAAATATTTCTCACAGAATTTATTATTAAAGGTTGCTATTTTTACAGCAAGAATTTAATGAACAGACTATAATAAAAATATTATATTATATTCATTGAATTCTTGATATTGCCATTATCACGAATAGTGTTAGGTACATAATGTAATAAATGTTGGTTTTTATTTTTTTATATATGAATGCCTTCTATTAAAATATTCATAATTAATTCCAATGTACAAGTAAACATTGAAAATTAAATTTAATAAATAAAATTAAGCTAGCCTAAAATAGTAGTGAGTAAAAAATTAACTACAAACATAATACCTACACAAAAGTAAAATAAAATAAAACAAATAAATATAACATCACAAATTGAAAACTTGGTCCAGATCGGCGCCAGGCGGCAGGGTGCCCAGAAGGCTGGCGGCATTGCCACGTTGTATGGCAATACTAATACGCTGGGCTAGGTATGCGCCAGCCTTCTGGTCACCAGAAGCGTCGACAAGGCGCTGCGAAAGTGTTTTGTAGATTTTTAAAGCGCTGGTGCCCCATGGCCCTAAGGTCTCGACCCCGAAAGGCTCAAACATAAAGCCACTGTCAATGCCAGCATATTTGAGCCTTTTGCGTGACTCCGCTGAGTCAGCAGCAGCACCAGCCCTAGTAGAGGATCCAGGAAGGTGGGAGCACGGCGCAAGGGTATCGACGCAGGTAGCGTCCCATACCAGTGGCCGTCCCAAGCTCCAGGGCACGAGCATCATGCCGTCGGGCCTCTTGCCGTCGTCCCGGGCAAGACCAGTAGGCTCTAAGACGGCCGGAGCTCCGGCACTAGCGAGAGCCCGGCGGATGAGGTCGTTCAGGCTGGCGTGTCGCGGGATGCGGCCTGCGCTCCTGTGGCAGGAGAGGCCATGGTGCCCAAATTTGTCGACGGTGCAGCTGCAGTGACACTGATGTGGAACGACACATGTCACTCCAAGACGCAGTGACACGGCAACCCTAAAAGTTTTATTATCTAAAATTGTGCCTAAGTTGTGTGAAGGGAGTGCCTGGAGCCAACCGCCGGATTCCCATCTAGCAGAGGCAAGGAGACGGGCGCGATCTGCGGAGCTGGAAGACGTTTCATAAAGGTTATCCCGTACCAGCTCACATAGCGGCCCGTCCCATTGCCTCTGTGAATGGGGTTTCTTTGGTAGGTCTGCAGTTGGACATAGATCTTTCCAACGGCACTCGGCTTCAGCGACAAAAGGAATTTCAAAATTTTTATTGATTTATTTGTTGAATTACGAATTAACGATGATTCAAAGCAGTAGATACTATTGATTTTAGTTAAAAGATATTATTATAAGTATCATAGTTTCCTGATTTTTTTTAAACAAGTCTTGTGTAACTTGCGCAATTATATTGAGTTCTAAACAGCCGTCAGTTGTTGGCGTTGACAATCAAGTCTAAGCTCGCAGTTTAACTTATGTTATATCGAGTTTGGAGAGGAAATCTCGTAAATTTACATGAGAAAGCCCGTGGAAAGAGGGCTGCATTCCCGGGATGTCTCGGGATTCGCGTCTAACAAGGGCCGGGAATGTTTGAGGTATCCGGGAAAGCTTTGCGGAACACGAATTGATTGAAATTGCGAAAGTATTCAGATATTACTGTCACGCTTACTACTTTTAATACATTCGAGTTTAAGTCAAACAGCTGCTGTTGCCCCACTTATTTGTAGTTCTTGGATTATTAACGCGGAAATTTTGCGAAAACTTTTTCTATTACCATCCTTTGTTAGCAAACAAGATTAAACATATGCCCCCCTCAGCTGACATTAAAAGATAATATGGCGACGGAGGCCCACGTTGGGCGCCAAAGTTCGCGATATGTGGCGCGCCGCACGAGTAGTAATTAACACCGCCCCCTACCCCCCGCGGGCCACGCGTCCCCCGCGCCCCTTCCTCACCCTACAACACTCAGTGGGCACAGTGGGGCACAGCGATTGAATTAAACTTCGGCACGGTTGTTGTGGTTCGGATCCGAGGTTGGTTTTGCCGCTCGCGTTTTGTGCAGCTGCGATTAAACTAGCAATACTTGTTCAGCGTTTATTGGTTCTACCACAAAGTTTTTCGCTCGCGTTAGTTAATGCGCTTCATTGAGAGACACAGGTTTTTAATAAAGCAAGGTGAGACAAATGAGAACATATCACGCGATGCAACTAAAAGGAAACTCTTAACTCCGTAAAAAAACACGTGAGCTCAATGTCAACAGTGATAAAGATTTTTCCTTTCGCACAACGAATCTCAAAAACAAGGAGTGCTAGAAGGGGGTTGGGACTTGGGGGTGGTTCCACCTAGCACAATTAGCGCGCGCGACTCAACACGACTTGAGTTTTAACAACATGCCTGGAACTCTCCGCGTCATTCACCCGAGGTGGAATAGGTCCGCGTGGGACTGTTTGTATCCTAGAGACCTACTTAAAGATTTTCTAACAATTTTTGAACAATAATAATCTGGTCTCTGGTTTTCTCTGTTGCAAATATATGAGTTATTTTTACGCTTTTTAGCATTTGTAGACTTGAAAGAAATTAGCGGAAACTGATTCAAATTCCAATAGACGGCGTGAGAGCATAACAGTTGGCTGCATATTTGATGTTCAGTTAAGTCAAAATGGACTTTTTATATCGGCTAACCGAATTTTGTTCATACAGTCAGCAACAGAAGTAGCTAAGCGGGCCTGCTTCACAGATGGATCAAGAAGAAAATCAACAAGACTAGCGGGGGCAGGTATACTTATACCTAAACTGCGTGAAAAAGTATCCATCCCTCTAGGGAGGTATACTAGCGTTTTCCAAGCAGAAGTGTGCGCGATAACGAGGTGCGCACAGATTATAGGGGAGACAATGCAAAAGACTGGAAGTGTAGTGATATATACGGATAGTCAGGCAGCATTGAAGGCACTACAAAAGGCAACGGTAACATCCGCCTTAGTGAAAGAATGGAGAAGACCCAGGTGTGACGGTAGCGTGGGTGCCAGGACATCAGGGGATAGTGGGCAATGAGAGGGCGGATGAGCTGGCTAGGGAGGGCGCGGGAAGGGAGTTTATAGTCCCAGAACCGGTCCTTCCTTTCTCGGCTCAAGTCACAAAGGGGGTCATAGAAAGGCTAAAAGAACAAGATGGGGAGAGAGAATGGAGGGAAGCATCTGGATGTAGACAGACAAAGATGATGATAGAAGGTATGGATCACAAAGGGACCAGGTATCTGCTGAAACTGGGTAAGAGCAATCTGAGATTGCTGACTGGTATCATTACCGGTCACAATACTCTAAATAGACACTTAAAGATAATAGGTATAAGTAACGATGCTTCTTGCCCACACTGTGGGGAGGAAGAAACAAGTAAGCATGTACTAGCGGAATGTGTTATGGATGTACGCGGCACCGCGGTTTAACACATTTGGTAAAGATATGTTAGAGATATCAACCTTAAAGATGTCCTTCTGTTCTGCAGGAAAACAAGAATAATGGAAGAATTTGATTTGAAACCTTAGGGAATTGGGCTGAATGACCGCGACGAGTGGTCGACTGCCCGCCTGTTTCCGGCCAGGCGTCCCTTCACAACATCAACATCAAGCTAAGCGGGCCGGGTCTTCAAAATGACCTGCACACGACTTTATTCTTAAGAAATTAAGAGCGTTTGTAGGTAATTTTGAACACCCGGCCCGCTTAGCTACTTCTGCTGCCGAATGTACAAATCCCAAACAAAACCAAAACCAAATCTAGGCAGTTACATCAAAACTATATTGTTCCGTCCAATGGGTTAATCGGAGAGACATATTTCGTATTCCAATTTGTTCGTTCCAATTTAGAACGAGAGCAAGAAATACGTTGACATATTGGAATTCAAAACGTAAGTATCTAATTGACCCTCGCGCTGTATTAAATGTACACAAGCGCATGTCTGCCCGCCAATTAACACAGCGGCAGTATCTCTCAAATTAAGCTTGTACAGTCCGCACCGCATGCACTAGCCGGTCAAAATTAACCTACTCTATTTTTTAGATCATACGGTTCAGTTTTTAGCTGAGTGTACTGTTTTACGCTCAATACTTATTGTTATTTTTAAAGAGTAATCAACTTCTGGCTGCTGCACTGCTTGTTCTAATAGCCTCGCAGCAACATACAGTTCTAACCCACGATGGTCTTAATATAAGTTGGTAAATAACTGTACCCATGCCATACGAATAAATAATAACGGTTCGATTATGATTGTTTACTCTAGGTTACGTTTTGTTTATCAATATCATGTCATGTGCTCATGTGTGTTGTTGGTCATGTCATGTATGATAATACGATGACGAATTTGATATTGGAAACAGGATATTTTTAAAAATATTTTTTACGTACAATCGAAATAGGTCTTCTGATGTTGGATGACAAATATAACGAAGCTTAAGAATCAATACTGTCTAACATTTTTGACGTTTTTTACCTTTTGATGCAGTTAGGTGCAGAAAAAAATAACGAATAGCATGCCACGCTTCCTGTAAAATTGTATTCTTGTTACTTAGACGGTATTGATTCTTAAGCGTCGATAATTGATTGAGGTCAGTTGCATTTTCCACGTAGATAATAAAGATATAGATAATGCAATAAGGGCCTAATTGAAAAGCATTTTTTATACAGCGTGTGTGCCCGTGTGTCTTCCATACAAAACTTTTGTTTTACTAACAAATAGTCTTAAGTATTGTTACCAGTTTTAAAGTTTTATCGAGCAGCAATGTAATGCCATTAACATTTATTTGACTCTTCTGAGAGACAGTCAAACCTCAGTGATGTGAGATGTTAACTAGTTACCGCTATGTTGCGTGCCTAATTAATTTATACCTACTAAATATACCAAATTGTACTTTCAGACCTTAAAATATAAGTTCGTTGAATTTATAAATAGCAATATCATACAACCACACAGTTCATTAACAAAGGGCGGCCGCCCCCCTTCAGGCAACCCGTAGAAAGAAGCGTCCACATTTTTACGACGGCTGTGTAACTCGACCTTAATTTTCTTAAGACACCTCCGTGCTGATAAGCGCCAGGCGTCGCGTCATTACGCTAATAGTGTACAAAGAACGAGGACGTCTTGTGTTGGAAACAACCAGCTTCCCGCCGAGTTGCGTTCCTCGTAGACATAAAACAAACGAACACGACGTAACCGCACTAAAATATCACTAAATTAGGTATGGTATGAGTTATGTTATGAATATGTTCATTCACGAAGGCGCGCCCAATACTTCTCTTGGTGTTGACTGTGTGCTATTCTCAATGAAATTAAGTTAATAATATATTTAAAGTTTGTATGGATTGGTGGGAAGTAGCACAATACTGAGACTAGTGGCGGAAAAAAGAGGTGGCCTCTGCCGGCACTCAAGACACAATAATAAATAAGTATTATATAAATTTACTAAAATGAGAAAAATTTCAAAAATTTACATTTTCTTAACTTTCATCATCATCATCATTGTCAGCCCGTAATCGCCCACTGCTGAGCATAGGCCTCTCTTCGAGTACGCCACCCGTCCCTATCCTGGGCTAATCTTATCCAGAAGTGACCCGCGATCTTCCTAATATCGTCCACCCATCGAGCTGGTGGACGGCCGACGCTCCTTTTACCTAACTTCTTAACTTTACTTAAGATTATTTGTGGCTGTAATGTTAAAGCTACATTGAATGCAGTGTTCAGTGCAAAACTACTCCACTTTCGTGCGTGAGCAAGTACAGCCTTTAAAGAAAACAGTATATTTCAGGCTTAAAAAGGGAACGTACGGAGTAAAGTTTTAAAGGAATTTTCTTGAAGTTTTATGTGAGACTCGCGTAGGTACTCAGAATGGATTAAACTTAACAATTTTTCCAATTAATGTTCCTAATAATCCAGTTTATTAATTTTATTGTATGTCTTAGAAACGGATTGCTTTGTTTAATGTTCATTTTATTTTACTTACAAAGTATTAATTTGGCGTCTTTGTGGGTTAGAAATTACTTTAATTTTTCTTAATCCGAAGGTTGTTAGCAAAGTCGCTACAAAGTCGCCATAAAACGCAAGGAGTATCTTCAAGTGTCAAACGCGTGTAGCCTTCATTACTCGGCACTCGTGAGCGAGCCGGGGTCTCCGGCGCACTCGAGACTCCTTTATAAGCCGGCTAGTGACGCCCCGCCCCTATGAGTTCCTGGTACTTGCTCATTTCAGCCTTCTGACTTTTACGCATGAACATGTGTTTGATACTCATTACTGTTGTAGTTATAGCGCAGTTCATAATACGGCAGATGTTTATGAGAGAAAAACGAGTTAAATTGAATGCAGAAGCAGTTACATGGAAAGTTATAGGGTTTAAACCCTATAACTTTCCATGTAACTGCTAAATACCAGCAGATGAAAGGTTTTGTATTTTCCCTCTTTTCTGTTGTTTTGTTGATGACCGCTTTAGCCTAGTTGGTAGTGACCCTGCCTACGAAGCAAGAGGTCCTGGGTTCGAATCCCGGTAAGGGCATTTATTTGTGTGATGAGCACGAATATTTGTTCCTGAGTCATGGATGTTTTCTATGTATTTAAGTATTTATTTCTCTATATAAGTATCTATATTGTCGTCTAGTACCCATAGTACAAGCTTTGCTTAGTTTGGGACTAGGTTGATTTGTGTAAGATTGTCCGCAAATATTTATTTTATTTATTTCCTTTATTTCATTTCGTTCTTAGATTAGGTTTTTACAATATTCATATAAAAAGTAAAATATAAAACTATACATACAAAACATAAAATCATTATAAAAACCTAACCTAGGGTGCCGCCGGCAGCGAGGCGGGGCCTAAGCTACCGGTGGTCAGGGCGACAGAGACAGGAACCTCCTGACTATCCGCGCAGTATCCAGGAGTACCGCCTTCTGTATCTGGCCCTTGATCCAGCCATCTAGCGAGAGTCTCTTGAGGTGATGGTCGAGACTCTTCGCTATTAAACCGTTCGCCGAAACGACTATCGGGACGATGATCGTCGAATCAACATCCCACATGGCAGTTACCTCGTGTGCCAGGTCTAGGTACTTGATGGCTTTGTCCTTCTCGGCCTTCACGAGGTTCCCGTCATGGGGGAAGCACCGCCTGGCGTTTCGATCGATCTGTCAGCACGATATCAGGCCTATTGGCAAGAATAGTCCTGTCCGTGATGACAGATCGATCCCAATAGAGCGTGGCACGACCATTTTCGAGAACTGGCGCAGGTGTGTACTTATAGTAAGGCACCTCAGAGACCACAAGACCGTATAGCAGAGCAAGTTATTTATTTTATTATTATATATCACAATTTACACCCATCTACTCAAGAACTTCCATAGTAAGTTCCGATGCATAAAGCTACTCACGCACAGCCTGTATGAATATTGCAGTATACTCTTATATACAAGTTTTCCGAAGATATAACTATTAGCTACCTATATTCAGAGATCCTCTATCGAGGCATTCAAATAGCTAGTTTAGCATACAATATTTGAAGAGGCAGAGGGAAAATGTACGTACGGCATCGTTACGTTCCGTTTCATCTATATATTTAAAACATAGCGCTCAGACATACTCTGTTGTCTTATTCAAATTGCTTTTGATATTTCGATATATGTCATTGTTATTACAGTCATTATTACCGAACAGGATAAGTTGGTGAATAAACAATTAATGGTTATTTTGTATATTACACTTTCTTAAACACATTTTTCTGTTGAGACAAAGCAGATCGGCTATCAATATTCTAAAAACAAATTAGGTAATTTTGTTATTACACGGAGTTTGGGTACGCGCCGTATAAATCGGCCAGGGCCCTCGGGTCGTCTTACGATCAACCACTTTATTTAACTACTAAATCAAACCACTAGGGAATCAGGAAACTTACTTATTCATGAGTAGGAGAATACTACCCTCTAAATTACAGTCGGTCGCTGTGAATCGGGAAGGTAGCCTATTCGAAGCCGGGCCGCGCGGAATATCGCGCTGCCGCCATATGTTACATAATTTGAGGGCTCCAAGGGTACTCCTTAGAGTCAGTAAGAGGTTTCTGCAAAGATATTTCCTAGGAATTTACGAGGTTAGTTTGTTTTACACATCGTTACTTAAATTTGCTTGCTTATAAATGCGTACTTGATTTTCTAAAGATATTTTGAGGGAACAATTCGAGGAGGCTATTCAAGAAGGCAGAACTCGATGTCGTGTTTGTCTAGGTACCAAGGTAATATTAATGGCGCTTATAGATCACTGTATATATTTTTACTTACATACAAAGCGAAATTCTACTTGCGTATAAAATAAATTCATGATACTAAATACAAATTGGATCTATAAAAATAAAAGGTCGCGCTACTAAATACCGCCAGCTACTATTTAGTAACGCTACAACAAATTACACGGTACCAAAAGAAAATAGACCAGAAACATTCCCGCTCTGTTAACTGAGGTCAAACGATCTCCCGGAAGCTTAATAATGTATTTAACAGTCTCATTACAGTGCACTTCTCCGTCCACATCTGAATTTGAAAACATTCAGTTAGAGAGAATTTGCGGCGAGGTGATTTGAAACAAACACCGCTAAGCGAAATGTTTCAAAATAACTTTACGATCATTTCCTGATACTTCAAAGGTGGGTCATTAAATGTCGAGTGACGGTGGCGGGGATATAAATGCGGAATGCCTAAGCGCGCGCCACGTGCGAATACCACCTGGTAACTGTCAACACGAACTGCCAATTTGAATTCCGAGTCACCTAATTGGTCGACAGCTCGTTCCAAATATAAATATTTAAGGTCGGAAACGGAAATCGCGTAACGAGGTGAGAGGGGTGGGAGGGTGGCAGGCTGTTACAATCAACGTAATATGTTGATTGAATTTTGTTTGCACTCAATGTAAGCACGATATCGCACTTCACCTCACATGTCAATCAATTACTGCACAGTTTTTAATAGGGAACTTGCATCTTAATATTTCATTATGAAAAACAAAAGTATAATCCAGCATTAAAACAACTGTAGCATTGAAACTTTGTTATGATTTATTTTTCTGATGTTATATGCATTTGAAATCTGCGCGCGCCGGCACCCCCTGAAAACGCTCTATACTAAACGGGCTTATGCTATGACGTCACAGCATAGCCTTTACTATGGAGTAAGTCATTAATTTGCGATTATCTCCACAAAATTTACGTTTAAGTCTATACTTGTCATACAAAATATCATTTCTAATTTAATATTCTATGTAACTGTTACGTTATTTTATCGAAAAAATAAAAAATAAATTTTCGTCATTTTAACGTTAGGTAAAACTAATAAAATCGTATTTTTTTTTATTTTTTTTTCTTTTGTATGATATCTCTACGTATATCCGCATCGATTGAATGCAATTTATTCGAAAATTAATTGAAGTCCCATGCAAGTTCCCCATTTAAGTTCGTGGCATTGAAATGTGGGTTCAAGTTTTGAAAGGCACACACACACTGGAATAACATAGCATGCTTTGTTTGCAGAGAGGGAAGTAACGAGGCGAGAGGTTTACAAACAGTGCTATGCAAGATATCTGTCTGCGGCCGGATTTATCTCGGGACAAATTGCAACGCCCCCGCCGACGCCGTCCTTTGTGCAAATGAGACACGTAACAATGTCGAAAATTGTAACGCCAAATTAATACATTTGCATGGTGCTGGTGTGAATTTAATAGAAACCAATTCCGAGCAGTCATTGTTTCAGTTTCTTTGAATTATAATTGTACTAAGTATGCTATATTATGTAAGTCAAATATCAAAATGAGACCCTAAATAACTCAACACCTTGGAAATCATCCATTGTCAAAACTTTCATAGTGCTGCGCACGTAGCTGATACCTGACAGGCTTACACCTCGTTTTAAGAAATTAATAACGACGTGGTTTTAGACTATGTAGGGTACTACGTCATGTACTTACCTATGTAGGTCCACCTCTATGCTTGTGTTGTGCTTGGAATTTGTATAGTAATAAAACGATAGACGATGAAACACCGCGTCCCTTGGAAACACAAGATAGAATCAGTGATAAACGGTACAGTCAGCTCGAGCGGCTGGGTAAGCGCATTGGATCCAAAGACAACACTGTCTCGAGTTGCGACACGACAACTTGACAAAATTTATCCCTTCAACTCGGTTTGTTTAAACGTTAATTATCGTTTTATTTATGTTAGGAATATTCTAATTTACCCCGAGCTAATACCCGGCCGTGTTGCACAGACGAGACAAGACGGGTCCCGTCCCGCCATCTGACAGGTGTCTTACGCGCCGCCGGATTTGTCTTGAGATAAATTGCCGTGTGGCTCCGTTGAGTAAGTATGGAGCGGCGCGGCGTGTCAGCCGGCGTTTAGTCGAGTTCGTGAATATTTCGCGATTCATTTGCGCATTTCTGGAATATAATAACGCTGTTTATAAGGATACAATTGAATTGGTATGTTTTCCTTTTCTAAGTAACAAGTTAAATGTACTTCTATTTACATGGCTTCTGTATACTTTGTTACTGTAAGCCAAGAAAGTGGTCTACCACTTTCGTCAAGAGTATAGGGTAAAGCTGGGCAATCAGGACTGCTCCAACACATCGAACGGAGAAGCGCTGCGATCTATTTTTATTGAATGTTCTTGATGATCACAATAGGGATTCTTGTAAATTGACTTGAATGTGAATCTGATAAAATCAGTCCATGAATGTCAAAAACCTAGCGTTTAAAGATAGTTGGCGTGGCTTGTTGGAAATCCACCATGTTATTTGGGCACTTAGTTGAATGCCTAGCCTAAGAGAACGATCTACACGCAAATATAATAAAAATAGTAGATTAAGGTACATGATACATTAGATAACATAACTCATTAGCACTAATTTACGTATAACTAGATTGAAAATACTTGGCATACGCGGACGTTTGTAATTAAAATGATGAATGAGCCTAACAAATTACCTTAATTACCCAGAAATGACTCTACGACTTCAGCAGAACTTTGAAAAGGGGCACGTTATTTTATACGTGCTGAGTAAACTGCTGTGGTATTTTATACTGAACTAAAGCGGGACCAAATTGAGTGAGATGTCAAAAAATAAAACAAAGAAAGTTGGTTGAGAATATTTTTCGGGGACGCGGTTATAATTTATGAAAAACACTTCCTTTTGCCATTTAGACTCCCTCCTATAGACGAACAAGCGCAACCCATTGCCCTCCCTCTCCTTTGTTTAAATATGCATCGCGCCGTCTCTACTCAGGCACTTGTTTGAATATTTAAAATAGGAACTTGTATCGAGACACAATTTCGTTCGGTTCCCTCCGCACTAAATTCCGCGTCTTGTCCAAATTGTCCGCGCGGACCGGTGCGAGCTTCTTTTGTTTTCGTTTGTTCTACGTCGCTTACACCAATTTATTCGGTATAATTTTCACTTGACTCTCGATTTGTCCGTTAGCCGGTTCTATTTTTAGGATCCGGATATCCGATCCGGTTACTTTGCATCAGATTGGATAATTTTACGCGAGTACTATTATGTACATTTTTTGTCGTTTCTCCGCACAGTATTCGCGTTTCAATGTGTTTTCCACATGCGCTGAGTTAACGTATCATAACGAGCGCACAATACGATGAAAAAGCGATAAACAAAATCTAGAATCCTACAAAGATAATCAGTTCTCCGTTCTTCTAGAGGAATGGCGTGTGGTGCTACATCGTGATTAACTGTTGTCAACATCATTTATCTATCTTATATCTATTCTCGTAATCACCATTTCTTCATATTGGGAAATATTAATGTTAATGTTTTTTAAGCAGCTCGTGTTTTTTTATTACTCCCTAATATGTAATTTTCATTCCGAAATATCAAATTGAAAAGTAGCGAATTCCAGAAGGTCGTAACTAAATTATGACGTCAACGTTACGGCTCTGTATGGCAGCTTGCACACCTTTCATATGACAGCCGTAGTATTCACGTCACACACGGCTTACACCACATTTATACAATTTCGCAATTTTGTTAAAAACGGGTGAGAAATGGAATCTGAAAACTATTTTATTACGTTCAGGTAACATAATTACCGAAATGGTTTTTGAATTAGGTACATAGTTTGAAATGTTGTCAATTGTTTGGTCAAAGTTCTACTGGAACTTCCTCAGCCCAACTGTTGTGTAGGTACAGCCAGGGGTTGTATGGGTATATTTGTACAAACGTAAATATCAGGACAATGACAGGACTCTATTTTCAATGTCATAAAGGCGCGTATAGATATCTATATCCTTGCTTATGTACGGATAATATCAATACCCCTGACTGTACATAATATAATTATACCAAGACTGACATTTAAGTCAACAAATATAACATTTCCAATTGATTAAATTACAAACCATTTCGAACAAACTGTAAACTCATGATAGCAATTTAATTACCACAATTATTTTCAAAATTTACCAATGTTAATTCACGTAAATTATCAGAATACTGCCACCAATATTAAAATGATATCATAAATTACCTACTGCGAGTTTGCGATTAACAAATATTTGCTTAATAAAAATATCCCATGAGCTCTCAATTACCATAGATATGAATGATTGAATAGTGTGTACAAAAAAATTCTTTAGCTGAAATAATATTATTATTATATTCCTACTACTGTAAGTGGACCGCTTAACAGAGACCGCCGTGGTGAAATTCATATGAAGATGAAGGGTAAATGGGGTGGGTATAATGCTAAATTTTGTGATATCATCGAGATGCTACAAAATCAGGCACATGGTTGACTTTATGACCTATCATAAAAAAAATATGAAAATAAAGGCATATTGTTTAATATGTTCGTACAAGGCAAAGTTAAAACGCATCGCTACGGACGGATGCTACAAAGTGCTACGAAATTTGAACGTAGCCATCTACGAATACTAACTACGTGCGACGCCTCGCAATTTATTCCTTCTGAAATTCTTTTTTTTAATCTTGTAATACGACTTTTTGTGTAAGTTGAATAGTACAAATTCATTCACAATAGGAAGGATAAATAAATGCTTAGTATTATTACAATATTAAGACGTTCACTGTCAGCTACGTTATGAGTTCATATAAATTACTATGGGTTATAAAATATCGCACTTTCGGTATTCAAAAAATCACAGTTGTTTATTGTATTGGTTTTATGTATTTTTTTCGTAATTATTATAACATCAGGTGATACTGCTTCCGTAAAAAATGGTGGTTTTGTAATATTCTATAGCATACAAAATCCAAGCACTTATTAAAAATGCTAGTTAATGATGCGATATGCATGCGCCGGAATATAACCGATATCAGTGTTTTGTTTCAAGAGGAGGGATTATTTTAAACCCTTGATATTAAAATATATAAGAAATATAATTAACAAGTAAATCCTATAATTTTTGTCAAATTATTCATTAAAATATCAGGAACATATTTATGATTTGTATTTTGTTTTGTTTTTGTTGTTTTTTTGTTTGTTGTGGTTATGTTTTGTTGTTGGGATACAAAAAATATAACTGCGTTGTTATCTGGTAGTTGTGTCTTTTTGTATGTGTGTCCATATAAATCCATATAAATGTTTTCTTTCTTTCTTTCTTTCCATATGCATTTACAATGGGATGTAGGACTTTAAGCTGTGATTGATTAACACAATTTATTTAAACATTTCTTTGCTCAGTCATTAAAGGCCTGTTTTTAATTGTTTTTATATTTTGAAAACATAATATTATTCGATGTATATTTCCAGTTATATTTACTTATAATGTGTAGACATATTGTACCATTATTTGCCTAGCGGGTAGTATTTGATCCATGAAAAAAAAACTACAGGTTTCATGAGAGTATCGATCCAAAAATAAAAGGCATGTTGGAGATGAAAAACCGGCCAAGTGTAAGTTGGACTCGCGCACGAAGGATTCCGTACCATGATCTATTAAAAACTATTTTATTCTGTGTTTTTAGTATTTGTTGTTAACGCGGCAACATAAATACATCATCTGTGAAAATTTCAGCTGAAACTATCACGGTATCAGTGAGATACAGCCTGGTGACAGACAGACGGACGGACGGACGGACGGACAGCGGAGTCTTAGTAATAGGGTCCCGTTTTACTCTTTGAGTATGGAACCCTAAAAACCACTCCGGGCATTTATAGAATAAAGCGCAGCTCGCAGTCGAAAATCAAATTTCTTCAGAAGTATCTACAAAACTGGTTCAAATCTGAACAAAAGTTAAAAGGCAATATTAATAATGGCAACTAACTTATTTCTAATTTAGTTAACGATGGCTAACGTGTGAGGGAATTTTCCATTTCATTTATTTTAACGACCCGGGGGAACGCTCGGCATCCAGTTCTCCGTTTAATGGAACGAATTACTATTTAACAACTTACATTAAGTAATACTGAGGGATGGCTTTGCACAGCTAGTCTTCCGCTGTGATGTCACTTACATATATACTGGGCGACATCAGAGAATCAGATATGACCTTTTTTAACTCTTATGTTAGATTGCCATTATAAAAGTGAAGGAAAAAGTATATTTCTCATTGTTAAAACATAATTATCGTCACCTGATATTTTTTAATTATCATCTTCGTCTATAAATCCAAAATTGCTAGAAGTAGCACTTAAATAATAATTAATCTCATATGCTCTACTCTACCCCTTCTGGGAACTCAGGCATGTATATGTGTCATCATCATTCATCACCATCATCATCATATTATCAGCCAAAAGACGTCCTGTCCTGCTGGACATAGGCCTATATATCTCCCAAAGAGTGCCACAATGGCGGGCCTGCGGCACTCGCATATACATCACGTCTAAAGTAATTTCTGGTTACGTCTTCGATTCCACCTTGTATACGGTTATTTTAGTATGTTCATAAGAACAATATAATATATAGGTCCGATGGTTAATCGCACGAAATAAATACGTATGGCAGATTTAATGCTCAATGCTAGTTTCCACCAGTCAGCGTGCAAAGGGAATTATGTAAAGGAAAGCTGTACGTAAAAGCGATATTCAAAATGAATAGCAAGTACGTATTTAATATACATAAAGGGATATGAGAAGTAATAAAAATATACGACGATATACTCCATAATAAAATATTTTATTAAAACATGCGCGCCTCATAAGCAGGCGGTTGATTTGAGTCATACGGTACGAATTCCAATTTGACTTTGACTTGATGTCAATATGTTTTGAGTCCTACGCGTGCCGAATCAACGTGATAGAGCGAGTGCAAGCTACAAATGAAATGAAATAAAAATAATTGGGAGTGCGTATTGCGTAAGGCAAATCTTATGCTCTAGGCATGATTTTACGTGAAAACGAGTTAAAGTCTTCACTAACGAGCTTACATGAACGTATTAACTGGAGGATAGAAAAAGATAATTTTCAGTACCTTCGTCGGGCTTCATACATAACTTGATAGAAAGTTTTCTAATAATCACTGGGCGAGCGTAGATTTGCCTTTTGATATGTAATGTTTCCTTATTTTTTTATTAAGAAATAATTATACTAGTAGGTAGGTATGAACCAAGTTTAATATGATAAAAAAAACTAAAAACGAAACAACAATAACAACATTCATCATATATAATATGAATATAAATTACAAGACATTGTAAATAGATGAAATTACAAGAGTAAGGAAATTACCTACTATAAGTTACGTTTTCCTTGTTTAATTATTCAATGAACTAACACAAACATGTACGCAAAGTTGGCTAGTTTCGTCGTAAAACGCGCTAAAGACCGGCAGCGCGAATACGGACGCGGTTAAAAGTTCCTTAATACCGCCGTACATTAGACAACTAAAAGCCAGCTGTTGTCAACCATTAGACACTTTACTACATTAAATAAGGTAATGCAACGTACTCAGCGCAGGCCAGGGTTGCAGCGCGGAGTGGAGATGCAATCTGCATACATTAGGCTAACGTACCTATCTTAGTTTTGACACCTGCTCGCCCCGCGATGGATGGCACAAACACGTCATAGGTACAGCACGCTAGAATGTCCCACATGTGTTCCAGTTTCAACGGCGCAAATGACGTTTTTCAATGCTGCAGCACACTTCTCACGACTTGTACCAAGTTGGACACGTCGCCGCTGCGCTGCGGTTGGATATTTATTATCCGAACCACTGGGGGAGAGCCTATGCGGATGGTTTAAATAAGTTTCGAAATTACATTTTCCAGCTTTAGTTTTGGGGAAGTAATATGATATATTGTCTCTTGACAGGTAGGTACATACGTGCTCCTAAAGCTGTTTTGAAGAATTTAAAGCAGGTACCTACCTAATACTTATTTCAGTTTTTCCTTGCAAGCAAACATACAGCATGCGCAAACCTAGTGGGTCTCTATGGACAATTCTGAAACTGCAACAAATTGTTACGAAAAAAAGAACTGGTTGCGTTAAGAGATAATAATAGCAGGCTTAAAAAGCGTCTAAATAGAAATCTGTTTAAAATTGTATTTACCCTTAATGCACATAAAATTCTTAACCGGCTGATTGAGTCGAGTTAACAACTAGAGTTAGGGTTGTCAAGCCGGAACAGATTTTAATAATGCACCCGCTCGTTTAGTATGAAAATTAGCAAGCGAGCGGCGGACATGCGCGCCACTTTATTATTGATAGCGACGTCGACGTCTAACTAGGCTCGGATTAATCTGTTAAAAACGTAAACCCATTGCAAGTTTGCTACGAATCTAATATTATTCAATGTTGCATCGTATTGTTGTTACATGACGTTACTAGGGTCTAACACTGTCATGCAAGTTTATGTTAAATTCAAAGCAGGTACCAATGAAACCCTATGCAAATGGATACAAATAATTGGGGAAAAAATAGTTAACATAACATAAGGGTAAGTAAAACCAATTCTAACACTTGTTTGCTATGTTACGTCAAAATGTAACTTTTGAGCACGGAACTACTGAATCCAAGTGGCATTTTTCGATAAGCAATAGTGTTCGAAAATACTTTAACAACATTCGAACTATAAATATTATAGACTGGCATCGGTCGTTTTTACCAAGACCCTTCCGAATGTAAGTATAATTATGTTCATTACATTCATTTAATTTTTTAAATTCAAACTTTCAAAGCTACCCGCGAAAGTATGTTAAACATCCAAACTGAAATGTTTACCAGTCTGTAAAGCAACCGTGTCAGCCAACAAATTGTACAGATTAAAGTTTTGACAGTTCGTAATGCGCTGATAACACAGTAATGGAGTGTTCAGCCGCACTGTTTTGTAACTCGGAATTAGATTAAATTATACCCTTGAGACATAAAGTTACTTGGTGACTACAATAATAGTACAAGTGAAATATGGAGAAATGTAAATGGTGTAAATGGTTTGCTAAGAGTAAACGTAATTGATTCGTTAAGTGGTTAAAAAAGTGGTTTCGTTACTTTTCAAAGAATCATTTTTACATACGAAAAATTACACATCAACCAAACGTACGTACGAAAGGATACGCAATGTTGAAATGAGAGGCGAGTCAAGACTGGTTGTGAGTAGCATACAAGATCTTGATCGGTGTCGGTAAGGCGCGACGTCGATGGTGCAGTATACGCTATGTAATTATTGTTACTTGCATGAATTAGTTTATTAGTAAATAAATAAGAAGGTATAACGTTAAAATGTGCAAGTGAGAAGGCGCTTTACTCGCCAACAAACATGAAATACAGCCTGGTGAAAAACAATTAGGTACTGTATACATACTTACGTTTTTTTTATTTTTTAAAGTAGATGAATAAAATAATAATTTTCAATTATTAGTATCACTTTTGGTATTTTAAATACGAACGTAACCCTGTATATAACCATTTCATGCTTAATGAAACTTGTTAGAGAAGTACTAATTTATTTATCATGTTACTTCAATTGATTAACCCGCCCACTTTTAATCACAGATTGAATCTAACCATACAAATACAAAAATCAAAATTAATTATTTATTCTGCAAATAGGCCACTAGGGCACTTTTACATATCAAATGGTATTTAACAATATATTATAATCTCACACAATAATCATTTAGAAATTGCAGATTTTAACTAATAAGTAAACGGTTAACAAACTAAATGTCACTAAATGAAAATAAAAAATCCAAATTTGCAAAATTTTACCTATACATTCGATATAAGGTCTGTATCGGAATTAACAATAAGTTTATGATATTAATTTAGTACCCCAGCACGGCTATCACAAGACGGCCGCGACATACTCTCGAGCTCTCTCGCACTATCCGTCTCTCTCTTATTAGACCACTTAGAAAGAGACGGATACTGCGAGAAAACTCGAGAGTCGAGGCCGTCTTGTGATAGCCGTGCAGAGATGTAAAAGGTCTCTGAGCGTTCAAATAAAATTTACATGGAACATAGGGCAAAATGTGAAAAAAAAAAAAACGAAGCGCTATCTATTTTTTTTATTCATTTATGTTTCCATATCACAATCGTGAATCTACAAGCAATCGAGGAGAAGTATCCTCACGCTATCGCGCCGGGGACGTGACTCGCTTCAGAAGTATAACCTTTTCACCGTAGGGCGCGACTTGGTGTTTGCGGGACGGGCGGAATACTCACTAGATTTTTCCACGAGTCTTACAACAGATGTCAAGTGTACAAGTTAAATTTGTAGCACGCAAGCGGTAGCACGGAGTCAGAGATGTGCCTTGCATGTGCATATTTGGACACAGTGCAGGTTGTGTTAGTCTACTGTGTCAAAATATTTACTGACTTCTATTTTTCTAGTGCTTAGCTAAATAAGTAAACATAAAAGCGTTAATATTAATGGAATAAATAAATATATAAATATATATTTGCGGACAATCTTACACAAATCAACCTAGTCCCAAACTAACCAAAGCTTGTACAGTCGACTACAAAGATATGTATCCATACATACACACACATTCACTTATACATAGACTTTACTACCATAGTAATAAGGTATACATACATAATTATGTAACATTAAAAAACATACTTATCTTTGTAGTCGACTGTACTATGGGTACTAGACGACGATATATATACTTATATAGAGAAATAAATATTTAATAAATACATATAAAACATCCATGACTCAGGAACAAATATTCATGCTCATCACACAAATAAATGCCCTTACCGAGATTCGAACCCAGGACCTCTTGCTTCGTAGGCAGGGTCACTACCAACTAGGGCCTAGTTGGTAGTGACCCTGGAGGGATGGCGAACCTTTATGCATCAACGTGCCATTTTTTCTATATTATATTGTGTAGCGTGCCATCAATGGCACGATTGGTTCGCCATCGTCAAATATGAGACAATGTTATACATATAACATTAATAATAATATAGTAGTTTATGTGACTGTACATAATGAAGGGCATTAAACACGAGTGTGGGTTTATGAAACGAGCCGAAGGCGAATTTCATAATAACATCACACGAGTGTTTTAATGCCTAATTATGTACAGTTACATACACTACTTTATCTATCCACATAGCATAAGCCTCCATGATGCATTCAGGAGCCGCTAATTATGACCGGCATCGCGGCGTTGTTTTCTCGCAGCTGTCATAGTTTTTTTTTTTAATTATAGACAAACTAGAGTCAAATCCAACTGACCCGACTATCATATCGTTCGATATCTTACTTACGTGCGACATTTGTCAAATTTGTATGCAAATTGACAATTCATTTCGAACTAAACGTCATCTCGACTGATATTAGAATAGAGGTTAAATCAAATTTCTTTGTTTTTCAGAGACGTTCGAAATTTGAATGAAATAATATTATCGAAATCGATGTTATTATTTAGCAATAATAACATTTTCACAGATAAGAAATTTGTTCTAACAAAACAGTCTTTTTAATGGTGGTCATAATGTGCGGTTCTTGAACGCATCATGGAGGGTTTATGATATTTGGATAGATAAAATTATTTTTTCATATCTCATGCTCTGAAAGTGGGTCGTTGTTGTTCTAAAAAGTGTGCTGAAAGTGATACGTTTCTGCTCTAGTGCAGAAAAGTAGTGTGTTCCTATTGGTCCTCGCCTTAGGTATTTTAAGCAGTATGCGGGAACTTATTCTAATAAATATCAATACTTACCCCGCCACTAACGAAGGTAGGTAAATTATTTATTTTATTAAATATAAAATAAGTATATGTTGTAAATTCATTACTTTTATTCTAGCTTAAATATTCAATAGGCTCTATGAGGTGGTGACAAATAGAATACGGATGTATACAAACCTTTTTTTTATCTTAAAGTTGTGCATGTGAGCTAAGGCAGAAACGCATACAGCCAACCTACAACTAAATACTACTAATAAATACAGATAGTATGAAAATGAGAGCGAGAAAAAGATATCTCTTTCTCGCTCTCATTTATGGGCGCGGCGCACGAAGGTCGCGATGCGGTGGGGTAGTCTGTTACGGCTTTAAACGAAGGCGACGTTTTTAGAAGAAGAAAATATATGCTATTTAAGACACAGATTAATTCACCGAAAACGCGCGTAAAAAAAGTTTACGTGCATTAATTATGGTCCTTGAAAAAAGTTAAAGGGCGGGGAAGCCAATCTAGTGCGAACTTTTCTATTGTAAGACGAATTTAATTTAAATACATTTTCGCGATTAAAATGAGATCATCCAGTGATTTTGAAACCGACTTAACGCCTGATTTGATCAGAACAGAAGCCCAATCTATCGTGAACCGCAAATTTCAAAAGAAAGATATATGAAATCATATATACCGATTTTATAAAATGGCGGTCCGCAAAGAGAGTTAAATCTTTCTCGGAAATTGTGATGCTAACTTATTTCAGTGATTTATCGTAGTAATTAAAACTATCATATATCCTGACACAAGTATGTATTTACTTACTAGGTAGCCCCAAAGGACCTTTGTAAAAGAACAAAACGTATGAAATAAAAACATTTTTCATTTTTTCATTTTCATTAAAACTATCAACGCTGTGGAGTATGTAGTGCTTAAAACCACTAACATGACGTGAATTTAAAGAAATATCTACAGTAAGCTGACATAGTTTCTAAAAAGGCAGTTGGATGGCTTTAAAAGCAAAAAGTCCAAGATTTTTACTGCAAATGAGATAAAAACCTTCTTAAATGGTTTTGTTTTCAGGTGGCGCTGATATTTGGTATAGAATGCGAATATTCCAGACAAAAATACTACATTTACATTCGCAAATTGTTCTACTTTCCCATTGATTTCAAGTAATTGTACCTATACTTTGAATAAACATAGTGTTACATTTTTCTTCTGTGTTTTTTTTTACTTTCCTCGTATTCGATATGAAAAGTAGAGTGTTTAACTCGGGTGGAAGACCCATTTCTGACTCGAACTATACATATCTCCTCAGAAATGGGTGCCATTCAGCCCTTGGTTACCAATCTACTATTACCACAGGTAGCGAACGCTTTATAATCGGGTTAATTACTTGGGCACATATGTGCGCCTTTATAAACGAATTGAATTGAAATATCCAAAATCATTCTACATTCTGGCGAGCCGCACTTCCCATTACAAGCAGTGGAACCCAACTTTCATGAAAACTGCGTGTTTACATTTCAAAGCGGCGTAGTACCGACCCAGCGTTTCAAAGTCAACAGAGGACCATTTAAATATTCACACAAGTGGAAATTCAATTTGTAGTTTTGAGCGTGAGAGTAATAAGGCACTGTCTAAGCCTCGGTGAGAAAGGGCCTTGCGCCGCCCTCCGCGCCGCTCCGGACATAATTTTAGTCAACTCCTGTTATTTATTACCCGACACTAACTGCGGACAAGTTTTCCGGTCGACTTTGTCTTCGGACTTTAAACTGCTTTGCTACATTAGTTAACTGTTCCACAAGTTAAATTAATTTTAACAGTGATATTTCATAGGGATTTACAATAACGGCCAGACGGGACTGTGAAGCGAGGTGAAGCCGTAAAGATTTGAGATTTTTCATTTGAATTTATTGCTGGTTCTTTTAAAAATAGGATCCGTTTTGGACTGGTATACGAGGCAGGCATGGAAATGGCGAAAAAAGGCGGGAAGACCACCACCGGGCGCGTTGCGACCGATTGCTGCGCATAAATCATACAGATTTGGATTCAACCAATGCGCCTGTTGCCGATATTGGGCACATTCAATCTCTAATTTTTTCACGCTTTCAGAATACCCGACTTTTTGTGCATAATTTTCTAACTGTGTTTTCTATAAAAACATCCCTACCTTCTTTCCCCAAGCGCGGACTTTAAATTGAAAATTAAAATTTTGATCCCGTACTAGTTTTCTCAAAACCGGAGGGAATTTAAATTTCCTTTAACTTGTGAGGTAATGGCTCTTAAATTCCCACATAATGCTGAGCAGAGCGCCCTGAAACGACCCTGGCGCGTGGGGCAAAGTTAAATTTGATTTAATCTTGTAGGTTCTGGGTACGCAATTTACAACTTATTAAAATTGCATTTAAACTTGAAAGGCGACGTGACTTAATGGCGCTCGTGTATTATGCGCATAAAAATTTGTCAGTCGCTGGGTTTGAGTCCGGGATTTATTAAAAGCGGAGCTGACGGAGACGGACGGGCGGTTGTCACCTAAATCAGAAAACAATAATCCCGATCGGTGGGTCATGAGCGTGGAGGGCCGCATGCCGTTAGGAATTTTCCGGGTTCTTTAACGGGATTCATTCATAACTCACGGCCGAGTGGAGCCTTCGAATATTTCAAGCTGTAGAGGCCCCACCCCCATAAATTCCGCGCGTCGGGTTGCCAAATTAGGCGCGAGGAACGCCGACTTATTCCCCCCATTACTCCGGCCCAAAGCGAGTGAGACTTTAAAAAGAAACTTTCTACATTCGTCGCAGGTACAGGAGCGATAGAACATTGGAACTTTCCAAAACTCGACATGTGAACTTGCGTAAATAATAATGGGCTTATTATGTGCCTCATTAGAAACTCGGGATGAATTATTTAATTTTTAATTTAAGCGGGTCACACACAATTCATCCGCAGTGAATTTTCTTGTGGTTTAGTGTTTCGAACCTTTCATATTTTTCAAACATCGAACAACTTAATCATTTCCAAAAGTAAAATCGGACAGTCTGGACGCGAGGCGCATTCACTATCACACAAACTTCCGCTCAATTAACTTTATGAGTAACACATTACTGTAATTGTTGCAGTTTCGTCGAGTCTCCGGCTGGTAGTAATGCCGAACACATGGCATTACTAAATGGACGAAATATTAACAACTTACTGGTAACGGTTTCAAGCTTCATTCCAAGCGTGAAGCTGGCCTCCAGCACGTGTTAAGCTACCCAGTGTCGTGCAACTAGGAACAAAAAGATGAAATACGTCCATTTTGCTCAAATTCAGCATCAAATCTGACAAGTTCTGACAAGTGACAAGTTTTCTATTTGTGCTTTTGCTATGGCGGACTCATGCTATCTCCTACTTCCGTACTTTCTCTTTCTGTCATTTTGTCATGGTGACTTTGGCCGGTTACCATGGATATTATAACTTCACGAGAAAACATGTGTGTCAAAAAAACAATGCTTTTGACGAAATGTAATGATCTTAAAATAAAATACGTAAGTACCCATAACAAAATATCAAGCGCCAAAATTTATTTACTTATGAATAACAACGGTTGGTACTTGGATAAAATCTACAAGCGGGAGGTTTCTTAGTACGAGAAGGATTAATTGCGACCCCGTTCTAACGAAAAAGATATGTGTACATATTGGTGAATTTTTGTAAATATACTATGACTTGGAAATAAGTGTGAAATAAACTGTACGAAATATTTGTTCTCCTTTTATTATTTCATAAATCGGATTAGTGTCAGATTTTGTAAAGCAATTTTCTATTTTAGACATAGACATAGACATAGAAAAACTTTATTCAACATCACATTTTATACAAAAGGAACAGTGTACAAATTAGACTTAGGAATAGACAGACACACTCAAACAATATCGTACGAGGCATTTACATTTTGTGATGCCAAAAAGGGGCTAGACTCAGCATACTGTTGCAGTGAGTACCTACTGAGTACCTACACTGCAACGCTGATTTTCAGTCAGACCCTTACATATAATAAGTTTTAATTCTAATTAATATTGTCGGAAGGGAATGAATATCTTATTGGAATGTGAGTAATGTTGTGTATATTTTAAATTATGTAATGACTGTGGTTTGGTTGTACTTGTATAAATATGTATGTTAAGTAAGCAAGTATATAAAAAATATGAAATAAAATAATAAACAATTTGAAATGACACGTATATAGTATATAGTAAGCATCAAAGATACGAGGCCAAGACTCGACCGCCCAAGGGTAGAGTTTTTTGTATCTGGAGGAGGTGTCGTTTTAATTTTAATTTAAAACTGCTCAGACAATTAATATTTTTGAGAGGTGGAGGTATATTATTCCAACACTTGGTTGCTGTGTACTTAAAACTACCCCGAAAAGCGGTGGTGTGGTGATGAGGAATTATGAAATTTTGGCTGATTGATCTAAGGCCATACACTGTGGAACTATTTTTACGCCAAGTGACCTTTTTAAACAAATACTCGGGTACTGAAGTTTTTAAGATGCCGAACAACAAGAATGACAAGTGAAGCTCTCTTCGAAATGCCATTTTGAGGATGCCTGCCGAATTTAAGTAGGGAGTCACATGTGTTCGAGGAGGAATTCCGAAGCAGTACCGCGCACATGCGTTTTGTACTCGTTGCACAATGCGATCAGTGCGTGCTAACAGTCGTGGACCGTATACAACATCGGCATAATTGAACCTCGAGAGAACCAAGGAATCACATAGCTTGATGCGTAAATCTACGCTGATGAACTCTCGGATTCGGTAAAGTATCTTTAGTCTATAAAATGAGGTTCTGGCAACTTCCGATATGTAACTCTCAAAACGCAGAGCCTCATCCATTATGATGCCTAAATTACGCGACTCTGATATACGCTCCACCTGATCGCCCATTACAGAAACAACTGGATTATGACTATCTATCAGTTTTATTTGATTTTTAGATCCGAACAACATATATTTGGTTTTACTAGGATTTAATACTAGGCAATTTGACTCTGACCAAGCTGTAATATTTTCTAGATCTTCATTTAAATGAGCAACAGCTTGACTAGTATCAGAGGGATAACATGAGACATAAACTTGTATATCGTCGGCATACAAGTGGAAATGACAATGTTTTATTACATCACGGACATCTGCAGTATACATAATAAAAATGAGTGGGCCCAAAATGGAGCCCTGCGGCACTCCTCTGGATACTGCAGATGGTTTAGACTTTATATATAAACCATTGTCATCCTGCAGCTGGACAACTTGAGTGCGGTCACTCAGATAGCTTGAAAACCACGCAATTGCATCTGTCTCAAAGCCGTAGTAACTCATTTTAGACAACAGTAATTTTGTGTTTATGGCATCAAAAGCGCGAGAGAAATCAAGCAGTGCCATTAAGGTACCCTGACCCATGTCTTGAGCAGACAGTATATTGTCAACTACATCGAGGAGGGCTGTCGTTGTGCTATGTGACTTGCGGAAACCGGATTGCAAAGCAGGAAGGACTTTATTTTTTTCAAGAAAAGCTGATAACTGTGTGTGCACAACACGTTCGAGTATTTTTGATATACAAGGGAGAATGCTTATAGGTCGTAAGTCTTTAAAACCCGTGATGTTGTTTTTTTTAGGGAGTGGAGTAACCATTTTAATTTTAATTTTCGTGTGCCTCTAACATACGGATAGTTATGATTCCATAACTTTCTCTAAGGGCGCATGCCTCCAAACGCTCTTATGCATGGCTGATTGCAATGCTACAAGATATATTATAACGAAACAGGGGCGTTAATGACCTTTGAACTGAAACTATTTACTTAATGAAAATTTATATGAAATAATTTTATGTTTTAATGTAATTTTTAGTTTGAGCTTTTATTGCATAGCCGCCATCTACTTTTTGAGAAAATGCGAGCGAAAGAGAGAGGCTTTTATGTACTACTAGTGTTGTGAGTTAAAGCGTGGCTGAACCTTAAAAACTCGAGCCGTCAGGGCTAACCGCTCAGTACTACAAACGTTATTCTTAGCTTGTTAAAGTCTTCAAGGCTCGGGCGAGCGCTACACCACACCACAGTTATGTTACAGTGTTAGATAAAGGCCTGTGAAAATAAGCACTTTGTAGATAACAAACAAACTGTAGCAACAGTGTGCACGAACCGACACAAATCCAATAAAGCACGAAACAATCTGGAAAACTATATGAAAATCAATATTCAATATTTGGCATCGCAATCATCATCGGGATAACAACAATGGTGCGGTTTCACAATGACCGGTAATTTAGCGAGCGTAATTCAGAGGCGGATGGCTGCCGAGTTTAATTTTATCAGGGAAAAACCCTCGGTAATAATTCATGAAAACCACGGCACGAGCGTAACGTACGCTCCGCAAAAAATGTACCGCTCCTACACAACAAACAGCAAAATATGTAACGTGATGCCGCTGATGCCGTGGAAAAAATGCTTATCCTTTGCCTGAATATATATCATAAAAAGTACTTATTTTTCTAATAAGTACTTTTTTTGAAAAATAAGTTTCATTATATCTTAATAAGACATACCTACTGGTGAAAAAAATCGGTTCATGTAGTTTTCGATAGAGGAAATGCAGATTCCCATTTGGTACATTAAAATCACGTGCACGAGACAATTGTGTCCGCGCCCTGGATATGGATAGGTAATCCCGATAGGTAAAGCATTTCGAACATACCAAAGAAATAAAAATGGTATAAATATTTTATATATCAATATTTCAGAATTGTCGCAATATCGAGTATCTGATCTGACACTATAATTGGGTAAAAGGATAACGTATGTATATAATTTATTAACTATTCACATGTTAACTACTTATTTATGACCGCCTGACGCTTCACAAAAGTAAATAAACAAACAGTGGAACGTTTGCTATTCAAAATCAATTTTGACATAGTTACTCGTATATATTAGCCAGACCATTCCTTTAAGTAGGTTGATCAATGTGAACAGGTGTGACTTAATAAATTCAATAATAATACGCACTTAGCTGACAAGTTGTGTAAAACTTGGGAGCTTAAAGCATTATATTTAGCATATCATTTCACTTAATCTTAACACGTTAACAAGTGTTGCCAGGCTAATAAGTGCATAAACCGACCACAACGAACACGTTAAATGACCTATATTTACTGAGAGCTCGAGTTATTTAGTACCCGTTATTAACCAAGACCGTGTGAGTAGACGCTCAGAGTTTCCTCTAAGTTCTCTCTAGTTGCTTCAAAATATGGCGCTAAACACTGGACTAAATTGCAATTCCAATACGAAAGGGCTTATGTCTCTCCTGAATCACAAAGCATTTACGTCTATTTCAGTAGGACACTAGAATTACGTACAGAATTAACAAGGGAAGCTAACCGGTCGGCGCTAAGCCGGGCCAAATTAGCAAAGTCGGCCTTGGGACGTTTAACAGGCAACAAATCTATCTTATTGGCAAAATTAACTAAGTAAATAAATTATTTAATGTTACATTGACGGATAGTGGTGAATAAGCAGTCTTTGTATGGATTTTGATCAGTGAACCAGTAAATAAAGCGGCCAACTACGAGTCGGACTCGCCCATGAAGGGTTCCGTAAAATTAATTGCAGTTTACGATTTATGACGTACTTTATTAAAAAAACTAGGTACTTACTACATCTCGTTCAAATTAATTTTCGGTGGAAATTTGCATGATAATGTATATCATATAATTTTTAAGTTTTATCATTCTCTTATTTTAGAAGTTACAGGGGGACAAATATTACCACTTTGGAAGTGTCTCTCACGTAAACTATTTAGTTTCGAGAAAAATTATATTATAAACCTCAATATCATTTTTGAAGACCTATGTATAGATACCCACACACGATTGATAATTTTTTTTTTTGAGTTTCATTTTTAAGTACGGGGAACCCCCAAAATGTATTGATTTTTTTTCTATTTTTGTGTGAAAATCTTAATGCTTCACAGAATACATCTACTTACCAAGTTCAACAGTATAGTTCTTATAGTTTCGGAAAAAAGTGGCTGTGACATACGGACGGACAGACAGACATACGAATCCATAAGGGTTCCGTTTTTTGCCATTTGGCTACGGAACCCTAAAAAATGGCTATGGAGTCCAAAGATATGCCTATTTTTGTAACAAGGTAAAATAAGTCAGTTCATTTATTATTCGTAGCTCTAGTTCGTCGGTACGTATTATTTGTGTATACCTTTTAGATCTAGATTTGTATCAACAGAACTTTCCCTAAGAGTTCCTGAGCCTGAAGTTCAGAGTTTCAGTTCGAGATTATAAGGTACAGTTTAGTTCAGTCTAGTTATTTATTATGGTCACATTACAATATGCTAATTAGCTCAATAGATAACCTAAAAGAATTCAAATCTGAATCTGAATCGAGTGTAGTAGTCTACTTACATTCATACAAATAGTAACGCAAATAAAATTTGATCGTATTATCAATTTATCAGTTACACACGCTTGGAAGCGTGTTTTAAAGTCCTCTTAATCGTTGAGTTAGTTAAAACCGCTATCGCATAGCACAAAAAATGGCGTGTACTTTTCGTAACCTAGGAGGCCATAAACTGTATAAAAGGGCACCGCAAGTGGAATGTTAAACTTAACATTTGTTACGGGAGACGGAACAGAGCAATAGAATTAATTCAATCGGCACAACTTTACATTCAGGCCCCAAAGACGATTGTTCCAATTCATGTTTGCTAAACAAGGGCTGTGCCGAGGGCTCGGCGGCCCACAAAATGATTGATGGATCGAATAATTAGCAGGGTCGACGTGTTATTGTTTTATCGTGTCGCTCGATCGTGACGTTATCTAATTTAATATTCCGCGGCCATATTTTATTCGGCTGTCGTTTGTCGACCGATAGATTACGTTTTTATCATATTGGTGCTGGCGTTTCGACATAATATACACTACCTGCGAGGTAATACAAAGTACGCAAACAAAGTCGCGGGATAAAAAAAAGCCTATGTCCATTTAGAAAGTCAATTCTATACACAAGTAGAAGAATTTTTACAATCGGATAAGTGGTTCCGGATATCACCCCCGACATACGTTTGTATTACGAAGCTACAATCTAGCTAATCTAGCTGCCTGCGTGGCTTTGCCTGCGTATTACAAAATACGCACGCAAAGCTGCGGTATAAAATATAGCCGATATTTATCCAGAAAGGTATATCCATCATTCTATACATAAAAGATATTTAGATACTCAAGTAGTTCTGGAGATACTTAAGTGGTCCTCTACATACAACCTTACGAAGCTGCAACCTCACAGATTTTTCCTCTTTATAATTCTAGTATAAATAAAGAATAGCTGCCGGCTTCACCCGCGTAATACAAAAAATCCGTTCGAAACGTATCAAGCTTAGTACGTTCAAGCCTTTACTAAGCGACAACAAGACCGAGCAAGCTAAACGCGACAACTAACAAAAATGTAAGCGCCTGCCGCGTCACTTATTAAATGCGATAGCGTTAGTTTAGCATTTCGCCATCCCCGAGAACGAGGACGAGTATTGCGAGTAACAGGGATTAAGTACGCAATAAAAGGCTGGAGGCGCAAACAATGCGGCTCACGTCACTCGCCGTGGAATTATCTTGCCGCGGCTACGACGATCAATTACATTCGCAACTACGGCGCAGTCTCACGGGTACAGTAGTCAAGCCTTTAGGAAAGATGGGTGCCACGTGCCACTGATCGCCTCAACATACTTTTTTGACCAGAAAACCTGTGAACCTAGCCAGCACATGTTTTATGAGGCACTTTATCCGAAAAAAAATATTTCACGCGTGCCTACAACTGATCGATTGCGTAACGATCGGGACCTAAGTGTAATTATTTATATACGAAAGACACTTAAGTTCTCCTAACGCACATTTGAAAAATTGCGCATTGACCCCGCTGGATCTCTACATAAATACACTGGATACTTTGTCATTCCAATCTCGTCTTGGGGCGACATGGTACGTACGTACAGTTTAACATTGTTGAAAAGAATAAGCGAATATTGTAAAGGTATCAACACTATCACCTTATTTTAGTTAAGCGCACACTCAAGACAGTCTGAGAACAATAATTATCTTTCCAAGCTCTGCAGTCTGGTCACACGACACTATTAAACCGCAGGAAAAGATGCAAACACGAAAAAAAAGATGATTAAAAAGTAAATAAGTGCGTTTCCTTTCTCATTTCGAGAACATAGTATATTTACTGTGGTTTATTTACTGCGGGCACGTGGTACAGAATAAGGTTTTATTTTTTTCAGACTTGCCTGTGTTAAGGCTTTCTCATAAACTCCACTTGTTTAACGAACATCATTGTTAATAAGATTCCTGGCTATGCCAAGAATTTAAAACTTCACGCTCTATGTTTACGGCGTCTGCATATATATTTTATTGGGTTTTTATAAACCTACATGATATTCATTTCTGAGAAACATAACTTTGAAAGTTACAACAAAAAAAGAGATAATTAGTCTTATTGATCCAGTAACCTTTTCGCCTGAAAGTACGGGGTAATTTGCGTAAAATCCGGTAGATGTGATTTTTTGCAGACTTGTTCATGACGTTAGCCCAATGAATAATGCAAGTTTGTGAACTCGAGCGCCAAACGCAACTTTGTCAAAAATCGAAAATACCGCGAAAACACTAAAGGACTCGTTTTTGATAGTGTACCTTTTAAGGACGTTTTTAAAGTAGACTCAATTTGCTACAGTAAGATACTAGTTAGAATTGTATCTAAAGACCCAATAGTTTCCGAGATAAAACTTTTCAAAAATCTTTATTTTTACCGAACCTCGCAATTTTTTTCAATATTTTAGACGTCACTGCAACTCTAGCGGGATGAAGTTCTAATTACCCCCGACGGAGTGTGCTAGTGTTGTGAAGTTCGAAAAATTATAAACTTTGAAAGATTTTATTTCGGAAACTATTGGGTCTATTACAGAGACAATTCTAGTCTCATATTGTAACAAATCAAGTCTACTTTAAAAACGTTCTGAGAAGATAGGTACTTTCAAAAACTAGCCTTTAGGGTTTTCGCGGTATTTTCGATTTTTGACAAGGTTGCGTGCGGCGCTTGAGGTCACAAACTTGGATTATTCATTGGGCCAACATCATAAACAAGTCTGCAAAAAATCAGAACAACCGGATTTGACGCAAGCTTTGGACATATAAAGTTACTGGACTATATTCATTTTCTAAAATTTAAGACTAAATAACATAATAACTTTTATTTTCCAGTACCTACAGTCTTGTAGGCCGCTCATTGACCGGTCAATTGACCGGTTGTATAATATCTATAAATATGTGTACGTTTCACAACTTATGTCTTGGTGGTGAAACCCAAAATCGTATGCATATTTTCTATGGTTACACGAAATTTCTGAGATAACCATACATAGTAAGCCAAATTAATGGAAGCTACTCGTAATTGACAGCGCCCTCGACACTGTGGAACATTAATTTGGAATAATTAATGTTCAGCCTCAAGAGGCACTATTTAATTAAAATAGCACTATTTTCAATTTCACTAAATGTGTTCGCGAAACATAATTGGCATGTGGGTATGACTGATAAACGTATTGGTTTGGAATAAAATTCACATTATCCTACTCCACAAGGCTAACGTGATAGGCATCGTTCCAAATGTCAATTTAATTTCAATCCGTTGATTTAGTGAGATAGACTTCCAGGTTTAAAAGGATTAGAAGAGGTATATATGTATATGGTTGCGGTCAGTGTGTACTGGTAGCGAACTTCACTAATGCTCATGGTTACAGATCGATCAATGGTATATATCGGGCCAGCAGCTGTCATTCGATTCGATAGAAAACTGTCAAACTCTCCAAACATTCAGATTTTAACGAACACCGCTTACGATTACATATGGTTTGGTGCTACCCACCCTAAGAAAAAGCGTTAAATTAATTGATTTAAATTAGGTACACAAAACACAGAACAATTTTTCGATTTCCTAGCCATACCTATTATTGACTTAGCGACTTCGTTACACTCAAAACATGTACAAATATTAGAATCACTTGATAAGCTAGGATTGTTAATGTAGATTTCAGGAATCTTGTGCCCTCTCGATGTTGTCAATAAAACCACATAATCTACTTCACTGACATAAGCCATGTCACAAATTGACATTAAGACGTCGCCAATACAGCCCTAGGACGTTTATCGTTACAATACAAACACGTTTCCCACTGCGGCATCCTTAATTGCGTAGTAATTGTTATCCTTACACAATTCGGAACCGATTTTTTCCGCGAAGGGAGCTCATCCATTTGTTTGGACACTCGGAGTTATTATCTGTAGAGAATCGATCGATGACACTAAGCCATAATTAAGGATCGGATTATTACTAATTGCAGGTCTAATGGCCGTCATTTGTCGTGTTTTGTGCGTACTATTTGTTAAAATGAAGGAGTTTGGTCGGAAAACTATTGCATGATATTAAACTATGTTTTACATTGCATAGAGCAAAATTAACTATTACACGGATCCGATTAGGGATTCAGAATGTGACGTCCTTGGAACATCTGTGAGTAGCATGTGAGTTCAAAAAAATTATCAATCTGAATAGCAATATTTACATCGCTCGGTGAGCAGATTAAAATTCGTTGTAAATATAACAGTGCTCAGTCCTAACTCCCCTAATTAAATTAGTATTCTGACCTAGCCGCTTAAATACCAATTAAAATCGTGTTACGTGTTATATTCCAGTTTGGTCGGCGGGTCTCGGCGAGGGTAGACGCGGATTAAATACAAAAACGGCGCGATTACGACGCGAGCCGGCCCGCCGGCGCCATTACGAATTCAGCAAACGGAATGGGGACATCGAATCGACAAAATTGAGCCCGCCTCATCTTTCCTAACATCGTGTGTTCCCCCTAAGGTCCGATATTTTAATATTTTTTCAGAGTCAAGGAAAACGACCGCTGTTTTGATCTACGGCCCGCAAATACATTTTTTTTCTTTGCTCAACATAGAAAATTCCTCTTCATTCCTTTCGGGCACATAACTTTGTGAATAAGTCTTGGAATAATACCGGGATCTTTTATGAATGGGATTTTTTGCTTCGCCGCGGCCCGGGCTAAGCAACTGAATTACTTACGAATACCTTATTATATATATATTTGTAAATGTGCGTCATCGTTGAGTCATGCATCATTGAACCTTACCTGAAACAAACAATATATAATAAATTAGTACAGAATTAAACAAGCCAATAAGAACTTAATTTATAAACTTCTTAATGTTAAAAGCCTATTCAGAATTACAAGTGGGGTTCTTTGCTTCTCAAAGTTAAAATTACAAATTTAATTAACTGTGATTTATTTCTGTTTTTTCTTATTGAAGAGCCAGTGTAGCAAAACAGTAGCACAGCTTCCAAAGAAATATTATTGTGGGTTGAAATGAGTTATTTATATTATACGAGCTTTTGACCGCGTCCTCGTCCACGTGGTTCCCCGTGGTTCTCTTTGACTTTGGGGAATAATTATTGGGAAAAAAGTATCATATGTTTTAATCTAGTATAATATGAACTAACTATCTCTCTGCCAAATTGCATCTACATGACTGTAGTCATTTAGCGTGATTAAGCAACAAACATCCTAACTTTAATTTATATGTAAATAGTGTATGTTTAATTTAAACAGTATTCTGAGCATGCTAGCCCACCGCTGGGAGTCGCCACTGCTCCAGCGTTATGTGCAACTGCACGTGCACGCGCCTGTAATACCGGTGCCCAGGGGTCTTTAATTTTAGTTTAGCATAATTATAAAACACTAACCATAGCTCTAAGTTTGTAACCACTAACACTATGGATTTTATAGTCTGAAATAAATAATTTGTATTTGTATATGTATATATAAATAGAGATAATAATACATCATAGAAATATTTCATAAGACTTAGCTGCATACTATGCATGTTGCTTTACTAAAAACCAGAACATACGTGCTTTCATTGTACTTATTCATATTTTTCCTTGTATATCCAAGCCATCTAATCTTGATTTCAATCATTACTCATCCTCACGACAATTGTTACTAACGGTAATAAATACCTAACCAGGCGGCTAATGTCAGGTACGATATGTTTGCACATTAGACTGCTAATGTGCGATGCACACGGTTCGTTAGGCGATTGAATGCGTTGTATTAATATGTATGGCCGTCGTATAGGTAATTGAATGTGCAATTAGATTAAGTTCTCGTATTGAAACTGTGTATGCCATTTGTTTTCTGTAATCCCAATCTGTCGGAGAAGACCTGGGGTTCGACTCTAGATTCAAAATGCGATGTCCCGGTGGGTCATAGGGAGGGACCCTATTCACTCTTACATCCCTCTTTCAAAATCAAACTCTTTCAAATTAAAATAACTGAAACTGCGGCTCTGAGGCCAGCAGTGAGACGAATATAATGCTGGTGATGGTGAATTTAATAATTAGTGTTATTTGTCATGTGTCACATAATCCTGACATTTTATTTTTTTCTTTACGTTCGATGATGTATACAACAATTCAATGATAGTGACAGGAAATTTTCCGCACAGTTTAATAATGATTTGGTTCACTCAGCCAACGGAAATACATCACTAAAACTGGAAGGTTGAGCGAGAAAACAGGTGGAGTATTGTAACAACGCGCTCCCTCTATATTAGTTGTTCGGACGAGCCCGCAACGTGTAATAAATATTAATTTAGTGAAAGATGTGCGTGTCTTAATATGAGAGAACATCTACTTTCTCGTGCGTAAATGGAAGTTGTAACATAATAGTACATTACTTACCTAGGGCGGTTAAACAAAGAATGTCTCAGATCGCAGGTATTTGACGCCCGAGCCGAAGGCAAGGGCGATAAATATGCGCTCTGAGGCTTTCTTTATTACCGCCCGTGGTAAGTACAACATTTTACGTCTCTATCTGGCCAGGAAGTGGGGTTTTCCGCACGCATAGCGTGCGGTAATTCCTACTTTATGGCCAGGTATGACGTAAAGATCGTTTATGAAATCAATAACGGTCTTACATTAAACGCGCTCAATCCTTCAATTATTTAATTTCGAAAACGCGCACACGTGTAGATAATAAGTAATAGATGATCATCGATAGGTGGATCGTAAAGTGTTGCTTTTTAGGGTTCCGTACTCAAAGGGTAAAACGGGACCCTATTACTAAGACTCTGCTGTCCGTCTGTCTGTATAAAACGAAGTAGGTACCTTCGCCGTTCCGTTGTAAGTGAAAATTACAATTGTGGCAGAAAGCTTACATCATCAGTCGGTCGCAGATTTCTCTATTAGTGTCAGTGTATTTTAGTTTCAGTGCGGTTTTCTGGTTATTTTAAAGAAACCCGGGTCCGCTTGCAAACAAAACCCATGCGTTAAGTCTAATTTATTCCGTAGCGACTGCTATCTAATTTTTCGAGCTTAAGGGGTAACGAGACCTTGTTGGGGTTAGGATGTGTCATGTGAGTAGGCTAACTAACTGTTAGAAGTTTTTCAAGCCACCCCAAATCCTCAAACTTGGCTTAAACGTCATCTGCACACACAACACTAGCTGTCACCGCGTATTACAAACAGGTGAAAAAAATACAAGGAAAGCCTTTTGTCCATCTCGAAAATCCATGGTGAAATATTTTATTCAAATCGGAAGAGAAGCTTGGAAGATTACCCCTAACATACAAACGTACAAAATCACAAACCTTCTTATACTATTGATCAAAGTAAAACGTGCCTCGCGTTTGTGCCCCGAGTCAATTATTACCGGCTGCTCCTTGCATATGACCACAGACAATTAAGCCACTTGACCCGATTACACGAGGTGATCTAATATGCGCGGCAATGAAGCTGCACGCCACGGCTCTGAAGGCCCCGTGCCTGGAATGCCGGGGATCAAACGTGGCGACCGATTTTTTAATTGAGTTAATGGAATTCGTCACCCAGGGGTGTTGAAATGACTCAATTATTATCAGTTTGCTGTAGTGTTCCTCTTTCTTCTAGCGTCATATTAACAAGGATTATATATGGCGAATAAAGCTGGCCAAATGTAATATTTTTATTTAGGAACCGTATACCGGTATTCTTGTCATACAAACTATCGGTATTCAATTTCGGTACCTATTTCTTATTATTTCTCATATTTGTATACTAATCGACTTCACACTATCCTCACTGATCCAACAATCATGTAGGATTGTGATATGCTTTATTAAATATACATAATATTTTAAAATTGATATGAATTTGTGATAATTACGATAATCTATACTAATATTTTAAAGAGGTTAAGTTTGGTTTGTGACGCTTTGTAGGAGGTAAACTCCGAATCTACGCATTTAAAAAGAAATCGCCAGTATTTAGAATGGATCGTCCAGATTTATGTACTTACCTACAATTGATAAAACCTATCAAGCCGTTATGGCTGAAGGCCATAGTTATAATAATCAAACCGAAAATATAAATTTACTGAAAAATCGAGAAGCAGCCGTATTGCTGTTATTTTTATACACCCCAAAGCGACAAATTATTGAGATTTGTGTAAATTAACCCTCACAAAGCGCACAGACTCAGGACTCCGATAAACGTGCGTTGAACCTATCAGTGATCTACGCAAGCCGACAAGGTTCCAGTGATCCGATCACCGGCGTGTTTGCTCTGAGAGATTTGCAAACATCCTTTGTGTGTCGAACGAGGTGGAATACATACAAGCTAGCTTTTTTGGCACCTGTTTAAGTAAAACAATTTAAAATTTTCACGTCATAGCATATAATGGAAGCGGTAAAGGAATATTAACATGGCGACTGAAACTGATTAATACTTAGTTAATAAATTAAGCTCGTGTTTGGGTGAATCAATTTTTTTCTGTCACTAGCTAGCTGTCTGTAACGACTCCTGTCAATTTTTAAAAATGCGGTTTAAATCCGGGTTTACTTTCACCAAATGTGGGGGGGTGTAATCTTGTCATGTTCAATTCTTATTGTCTCCTTGCTAACGAAAAAGAATAACATCAATAAATTGTTGATTGACCCCTTTACTAGAGCTAGCTACTGTTCGTTATAACATAACACTTCTTAGATCAATACTTGAGCCTTATTTCATAAAAAACTACGACAGCCAATCATGAGATTTATCGAAAGTGGTTAAGGATGTAACTTTTTTTATAAATAACTACTGAATTTGAAAGCTGTTTATAAAATTGTACGTATCCCAGTAAATGGGGAATGGATGAAAATTTTAGAAATGCCTAATTATGTTTTTGGTGATAGGAATAACCTTCCTTAGCACCAGAAAAAAGTTGCAGACTGCGTCAATTATTTTTGAAAAATATAAACAGTTTCCTCACTTAGGTACGTTTTGTGGTTAGGACGGCGAATGAGACACTTTCCTTGATCCGTCTCATATTACATAAAAATATTTTAAATATCTGACCCTGGCAATGACCAATATAGCTGCTGCAGCTGTCAATATCATTGCCAGTATCAGTTTACCACGGATTTTTATGATATTTTTATGTAATATGAGACGGATCAAGGAAATTGTCTCATTCGCCGTCCTAACCACAAAACGTAAGTGAGGAAACTGTTTATATTTTTCAAAAATAATTGACGCATCTGAAAAGTCTGCAACTTTTTTCTGGTGCTAAGGAAGGTTATTCCTATCACCAAAATAAAATCAGGCGTTTCTAAAATTTTCATCCATTCCCCATTGAATAGTATGTATATAGTATTTATAATGTATGAGTCTAGTATGTTTTCTATGTATTTAAGTATCTATTAAATATATCGTCGTCTCGTATGGGGGTGCGAGCCACGTTGAGCTTACTATGGGGCTATTTCGATTTATGTAAGGTTGTCCCCTAATTGTCCTCTTGTCTCCTAATATGCTTATTTAATTTCCCGCCCCACATACAATCTCAGCTGAACGTCAACGAGACCCGCAAGATAATATGATCAAAGCCGGTCTAACACTTTACAACCGATATCAATTAGATTCTATTGAAAGCCAGTCGGCAGGTTGGCACCTGAGTAATGATATCTATACGTTCACAGTTGTGTTAATTTGCAGGGTTGCTTTCACGATATCTCATTCGGGACTACGAGTGTTATTGAAAACAGATGTTTGATACAGTTACCAATTTAACAAACGACAAATAAGTATATAACATAAACGTTACTGTAAACCAGATCGGATTAGAGAAATTGTGTTTGACTTAACCGGCAAGACAACCATCAACTTCTGTTTAAGTACAAAGTAAAGCAACGGCACTTTGTCCTCCGCACCACCGTAAAGTAAACACGAAAAATCTTAAAAGTAATATCGCACATTTTCGTTGAAAAGAATCACTTTTCGGGGGCACGATATATTTTACAACAACAAAAGGCTGAATTGGCGACAAAAAACGACCAGTATGATGCGGTGTCAACAGTGATAATAATATATCGTGATATCAGGGTGTCTCCATCGCTATTGTGTCCCTAAACGCGCGATCTCGGGAGATCACCAGCCCCGAACTCGTTTGTCCGGGATATCCTTCGGCAAACATCGACGAAACCCGAGATTCACTGGACCTTTACACGAGAGCTTTGTTGGCTCGTTTAGGGATGTATAAAAATATAAAATGTCTTTTTTCTCCGCCCGTATACGGCTATTGCGGCCGCTAAGATTGTTATTGGTTAATATTGTTTCTGCTCAGCGTGGGTTGAAATCTTACACTATCGCCGGGTGGTTGTTTTGTTATATTTGAGATTTGGTAAAGACTTTTATTTACAGCAGTAAAAGATAACATAAAACTTCTGCCAAATCGTGTTAAATCTTGTGAATTATTTATCAGAACAACTAAACGATAAGAAACGAGCAGGAATAATGTTTTATTTGCTGTCCTATTAGGGGAATTCAAAGCGAATTTGCTCTGGTCAGATAACACCGGCACTTAGAAACTGTTCAAAGATCACGTCGCCAGTCCACCTAAAAAGACGACAGAGCAAACTTTCACGGAAACATCCAATAAAACCAAGTCGCTGGTTGCACATAAAAACTTTTCGCCGATAAGTTGGATGACCGGTCGTCAAACTCGCGCGACTTGTCGGCCCAACTTGGGATATTAGTTCGCGCGTGATCGATTTAGCAGCCCAGTTTGACAGTTCCGATGGTGACAGATGACGCCAGACGCCATATCGTGCGGGTGATTTGTCTTTAACTTGAGTTATTTCGCCGTGTCTATATTGACACGTCTCGTTTGGTTGCGGTCTGAGGAACAGTAAGATATCAATATCACAAGTAAACGCAGAAGTATTTGAATGTGATTGATAAATGAGAATCACAAAGCCTTCCAAACGAATATTTTTTTACATTACAGTGTAATTTTAACGCGTATTCATTTAATAAACACTGCTCAGTGACACTTTGATCATTATTATACAAATGTTCCAATATTTTGTAGGTACCAGTATGGTTTGTATATAAGTACGTTACCTATTTAGATTAGTGCGGTTGACTTTCATATAAATTACCCATCTGGAATGTGTTGTTTTTTCAATTGCGTGTATACCACAATATAGGTATGTAACTATGTATAAGGTAAAAACAGTCGAGTTTCAAAGTTTCTACGAGTACAAACTTCATTAGCTTTGTTTCACCAAATTGGTATTTTTTTTTCAAACTCCAACTTTTACACTTAAGGTCGCTAACAACCATAGCAATGCAGGGCCGAAAGTAGACACTAGTCTTCATTGTGTGCTCGTTGCGTCTGTTAACTTCGCCAACGAACAGCATCTCACTATATAATCTGTGCTCACGGGCGCAAAGTGCTAAACGCCTTATAAGTCATTCCCGTGATGAATTTGTGTCTGAGCTGTCGTGCTAATGGGCTAAAATAATTTACAGGGCGCCTCGCTTTATTTATTGTTCCCTTTTCCACCTCCTGTTGGGGTTTGTCGGACAACTTATCGATAATCCAGTTGCGAGTCTATTTAAGTTGACGTTGCGGTGTGCTTTGTCAATACTGCCATATATTCGCGGTATTGTTGTTGGGAAGCCTTGCGTAGCGTGTAATTATAGGAAACTAGTAAAATATTAATATCAAAATCTAGTCAAATAAAATACTTTTTATATGACCCCGTTTATACACACCTATCTAGTAAACCTGTTATTTTTGATAGACTTTATATTGATTAGTCTCTGTTAATTTGTATTTGAAGTTTAAAACTATTTCAAAGATCAGTCATAAATAACAAATAGGTATGTTTCGTGACTATTTTGATACATATACTGTATTCCTACTTAAATTTAAATCTCTAAAACTGTGATGTCACTATGTTATATTCAGACAATAATATTATTACAATTCATGATAGTACCCATCAAGCATTGTAGCACTAATGCCACTAATGACGTGATCCTTACTGTCCGACATTGATTAGATACTTCGTCAATGTGTTTATGCAAATCGCTCTAATTAGACTTTGTTTATTTAGGTCACTACGGTTTCAATTACGGATTCTCAAACTGTAACAGTTTGTGTACCAATGATCCACTAATTAGTAGGTATTGTACTTATCATAAATCTTTAAAATTAAATACTTCGTTTGCTAAAAAGTTTAGCTTTATTTTTTGAAATACTTGGGCTTATACGTAATACTATTTTACCCCTTTGAATCCGCAACAGTTTGGAGTATTATCAATTCATCTATGTTGTACACGAGTTCGTTACAAAATACAATATTTATTAAATGTTTGTAAGAGATCTAAGGATATTCTGAAACGCAGTGGAATAGCGGAAATAATGTTGAGGTTTAAAAAATTACTCAAGTGGATTTCATTTCACTTTGACGTAACGCTTCTTACGCTTAAAACGTAAGCTGTAACAGAAGTGAAGTTGGTTTACAACTATTGAGTCGCCTTAAAGCTAACCAAACTGAAGTTCGCCAAGATTCTTCAAAGGTAAATCATGACAAACTGGGGAGACGTGACCGACTTCAGACTAAATGGCTCCTGGGCTGTGACTTCTGCGACACCGCAGGGTTCCTGATTTGACACTTAACCTAAATATTACAGGATTATGTTCAAATATAATCCAATACTGAAATGATGCCCAGGATTTACTCAAGTATTAAACAGAGGCCGCTGATAAACAACGGGTCCGCGGCTACATCCGCGTCACGCACCAGCCAACTTAGAAGTGAAAATCCTCTAGGAGTACGATGTAACTTGCCTGATTTTCACCAAACTTGGCTCGCTCGTCCAACTTGGCCCAACTTTCCGCACAAGGGATCGGGGGTGAGCAACAATGCTTGGCGAAACAAAAGAGCCCGCCGAATAGGTACCTACTTGCCGATACACTACCGACCAAATTAATGTATATGGGCACTTCCCTCGGGATAATTATACGGTTATCGACGTTGTTGCCGGATTATTAAGTTGTAAGGTTGGGGCAAAAGTGCGGCTAATCTAGATAATGTAGGGGCGGTAGATTTTGTTATAGTGAAAGTGTTTTCTAATACTATCAATTTTTTTTTCCGTTGAATGTCTCAAACAGCAATGCCTATCTAGTACACCTTGATTTGTTAGATATAAAGTAAATGTAGATGTAACAGTTCTACCGTACTTTTGGTTTAACACATAGTTAAAACCTCCAGTCAGCAGTTTATTCTTAGTGAAACATGATCGCTTCTGGTTTTGCTCTGTTAACAAACACAAACATTTCCATAACTACCACTTAACTTGGTCTCAAGTGTACGTCTCAACTTGAAAGCTGTCATCAGTTAAAATTAGTTTCGTATAAAGAGGCCACCATTAAAAGAGCATTAAGTTAAATTTTAATAGCATTACAAGTACGAGTACGAAGTTCCGACCAAGTTTTGTTTCTCGGCACAGTAGTCTTGATAAACGAGGCACCGCTAAACAGGGGCCAGACAACAGGCACTTGCTTAGACATTACAGTATTTTGATTTATTCTGCCCGGCTAGGACGGAAGGGAAAAACTTCCGGATTAAAAGTGTGTTGATCAAAGCCTTATTACGTATATAAGATCGGTTTTTATGGTTAGTCATATTTTAAGTCGTTTCATTCCCGTTTTGGCCACACTGGAATAAGGAGCCATTTAAGATTAGGTAAACATCAAGGTTGTAACTATTAGATTAATCTTGAATTAGTCTATTTTTAGTTGACACTATATACACCGTGGGCCTCAATAACCCGACAGATTTAAATCATTCATTACTGAGGTTATGAGTGATGTAAAAAAAACATAAGGATCCTTTATCAGTAACATCAGCAGAGTTACTAAATATAATAATGAATCTTAGATTAGCCCATATAATTTTGCAATTAACCTTTATTCCAGTTTGGTCAAACCGAGCTTTAGATATGAAAGATAAGATCAAGACATTACTTTACAAAAGATTGAAAAAGATTAATTGCAATTCCGAAATTACTGACATAACAAACAGGGTTAACAGAATCGCGTTAAGACTAACCACTCATAACAAGCTCGAGGATAATGCGAGGAACAATCAACGGCAACCACTTACGGTAAACCAAGGATCCCGAAAACGTCAGGTCAACCCGAATCTTCATCGAATTATTATTATTCGTCCAGGGAACGGCGATTCAGCGCGTAAACCCCGTTTTATCCAACATTTGTTGTGCTCTAATACTTGACTGGATTCACCGGCAAGTCTGATGTGCCCTCACATTCCTACGCGTATGTGATTAAGTGTTATCCTGTAGGTATTCCCTTTGTTACAAGAGTTGTAGTCGTGTTTTTCTCGCCCCCACCCAGCGCCCTTAAGTCTCAAAAGGGCAGCTTAAGCCGGATTTACACGATCGATGATTGCGGAATTGTATGGGCCGGCTCAGAGCAGTAAATTTAGGATACCGCGAAGAAATATGTCATGCTGTGTAAAAGTTTTTGAGATATTGTCTGTTGTGAGCGGGCTTTTTCAATATCAAACAGTTTTCTGCAAAATAGTTTTGTTAATATTTATATAATATGAGTTTTAACAAAATTATATCATTGGTTTTTAGTTACGACGTGTATCTCAATTTAACATATGAAGTTCACATATATTATTCAAATAATTGAGTGTAATTAAAATTGCGAAGAACGACTGGAGGCCTTCGAAATGTGGTGCTGGCGAAGGATGGAAAGGATTAGCTGGACGGAGAGAAAGACAAACGAAGAAGTTTTAAGGATGGTAGATGAGAAAAGATGTTTGCTAGGATGTATTAGAAATAGGAGAGGCAAGATGGTGGGCCACCTGATACGGCACGACAGTTTCTTCCTAAACATCCTGGAGGATAAAATTGAAGTCAAGAGAGGCAGAGGAAGGCCTAGGCTAACATATTCTAGCCAAATAAAACATAAAGCTGATGTTGAGTCATATAAGGAAGTCAAGAGGCTGGTAATGGACAGAGAAAAGTAGCGTTTACTCCACCGACAAGAGCAAGGCTCTTAAGTAATGATAATGAATAAAAAATAATACTATAGTTATAAAATATTATTTACATGTTAAAAATGTACTTGATAACTTTTATTCAGAAGTCATACTACGGTCATAGCATCTTGGTTGCGATTGGCTAAGACGTTTTTGTAAGCAATATCGCCACCTCCCAGCTTCAGCGTCTTGTAGAAGCCTTCGTTTTAACGAAAATATTTCCCAAACAAACTAATGCGTCCAATTTTCTATACGCCTGCAATTTGGCGGGACAATTGGTCCGCTTTATTCGCCGTGTTGTTTCGTGAGCCTCGTTACCAAAGGAAAAGGGGCATTTTTCAACGATTGTTACGAACCCGAAGGTCCCCGATACTCGTAAATGCCAAATACTGGGATTCAACTATGAACCATTGTTTTTTGTTTCGTTGACCGACCTTCAAATTTTTTTTTTCACGTAAGCCTACTCGTAAATTATTAAAAACTAGCTTCCTGCGCTGCACTGATCCACCCGCGTATTAAAAAGCACACAGGATAAAATATAACCTATGTTCATACGGAAGATCGGTTCTATATACTGGTGAAAGATTATTTTAATCAGATGAATAGTTAATAAAATTTAGGCCTACATACAAACGTACCTCCATTTCACAGACATTACTCCTTTATTATTAGTACCTACATAGGAAAAGATAATTATATAGGTACCGATCTAGCTACAACTAATTAAGTAGATATATCTAACTAAACACATGTTAGTTGCGAGCTGGTTTATTTTGGAACATTAATCATAATCAGACGTATTGGAATTACATTGGTCATGCTTGCGTTCTCTTTGAATCACTAATAACCAATAACACATTAGATTTGTTATTAATCGAGTTTATAGTTGCTAAATAGAAGCCCAGGGTGAAAAACGAACGTGCTCGAATTCACTATAAATATAATTTTGAAAGAATACATGAAGACAAATGTTTGTTTTAAAGCATCGGAAAAAGCAACGGCAAAAATCCAGCCTGTAAAAAAGCCCTCAACTTCAAGACCTCTTTTAATTAATTACACAAACAATGGCATAGATTTCATTGTCCCCCAGTGTACGGTCCAACAGAACTAATGCTCTTGTCATGCCGAATGAACTGTAACTATTGTTTTCATCCGTGAAGCTTATACGCTCCATTTGTCGGTTCCTTTTTTTCACCCAGAAAATTCTCCCTATTGTTGGGAAAATATGGGCCAGATTTTTTCACGTTAAGTGATGAGTGTTTGCTCAATGTATTTGATAGGAATCACACAGATAAGTTCTCTAAATCAATACTGATATCAACCATGAAAATATACCTACGACTTAATGATTGTTTATGCCGAACAAAAAACTGTTTAGACTATGTGTTAATAGTTATTGAATGAACGAGCGAGCGAAGCGAACGAAGTTCTATGCTTCAGCTTGGGCCGAAATTCGTTCGCATGTCCGGATGTCCCGCTGTCCGGCTGTTCTCCTCTACAGGTCGTATACTGCTAATTTCAAATAGAATCGTAGAAAATGGGGCAGGTACGGGATGAACAGTGTACTTTCAATTTCTAAATGAAATTGTTTTTAAAAGACAGGCTGGTGATTTCTATAGCTCACAGAGCCACTAGTTGTTATTCTTCTTCTCTTACTTAAGAGCTAGGCTCTTGTCGGTGTAGCTCAAAGTAGGCCCTCCATCTACTCCGATCCCACGCAATCTCTTTGACCTCACGATACGACCCAACATCAACTCTCTTTTTGAGTTGCTCCATGTAGTCTATGAGTTATTATTATATATCTAGAGTTGTTATTAACTGAACAAAAAACATTAATCAATGAAAGATACCTACAATCAGTAGAGGCACTACTCAAGGAGGCTATACATCAAGTTTAAATAGATTTCCAATAAAACATAGAGAAAACTCATTTGTGTCTGTACTACATAAATGGCCACACATTAGAAAATCAATATTGAGTGGAATGCTACACGGCGTGTGTCACGTCACCTAGCGACGGAGCGCAAACACAGGCGGTGCCCGCCCAAATTACTAGTTCACCTTCCGAAGTGGCCGCCTTATCCGAGCCGATTCATAAATATCGATGGGAAGTGTTCGGAAAATACACCAATTGCAAGGAAAGATAATTCTTGTTTATCAACTCTATTTATCAATGCTAGACGACCGGTTTACCCTATGGGCGACCTTAAAGATAGTTGAACATATTGGAGTAGAGGCTTCACGGTGATGACTGTAATGGGACTTTTGGGAGTTTTGGGACCAAAATATTAGTGCCACTTGTCCCGTAGGACTACCGGGACGAAATCGTCTCAGCTGTCCCATAATGGAACAACTCAATGGAACTAGTGGGATAGACAGGACCATACCTACAAAACTGTCTGTTCGAATCCCGGCAAGGGCTAATATTTGTCTAACGAGCATGAATAGTTATTGGGTTTTGGATATTTTCTATGTCATTAAGGATTTTAATAAAGATATTACATGCTTAAAAGATACCTTGTTTTGTGTAAAACTCCAACAAAATCCACTTAGAATTAAAATAAAATATATAAGCAGCAAATTAAACATTATGGTAAAATTACACTGCTTAAATGTAATTTAATATTAATCTCACGAAGTAACAATTTGCCTTTGACACGCTTGACCTTTCGTGACCTTTATTTGAAATTCAGCTTATGTTGTTGAAGTGCTTGGTTAGTGTACACATAGGAATACCTTGAGGTCGTCCCCAACCTAGATTAGGATCATATATACCTACCTTTAGTTAGCTTAAATATCTTTAGTCTTGGTTTCAAATTACAAATCTATTATATTACCAATGGTTTTACCGGAAAGTTTCAATAGATTAACCGTGTTTTAGACGTCCTTATTACCCTGTCTAAAACACGGTAAATTACCAATAAACAAATGTCACAAAAATACTCGGAAAACAGCAAGCTTCAACTTATTTTTTTCCTATTTTAAAAATTTTTCAGTATCTATAATAGTTATATATCATTGTTCAGGATCAAAAAAAGGATGCTGTGTGACCATGGTATTGTGTCATCATTTGTTCCTATTTCCCTACAAACTTCATTATATTAGATCGTTTTTGTTGAATGTTTCATAAAAAGTTTTTGATTTGATTAACAGTGAACAAACGTTTTGCAGGTATTATCCAATGATATCAAATTTAATTATCATTTAGGTATCCACGTCACTTTGTTCGCTTTGAGATAGGATAAATTCGTTTCAAGTACCACACATTGCTTCATTTTGCATATTTATTCTCGCAAAAACGTTTCGCAATGAATTCCTACTCTTCCATGGTCTGAGTGAAAAACAAAAGCTAGCGAGATAAATTCCTCGCACCAGACACATGATAAACGACAGTGTGTCTCGAGCCTAAACCGTCGGCACTTTGCTGGAAAGGAGAATTACGCTAAGTTGCTCGTTCCACGCTACAGGGTGTAAGGTGAGGGTTACTGTTATTTGGTCCCCGTTTGGGTGTGACGCAATTACTGCAGCTAATGTGCGCACCTCGCACGCAGTTCTACAGGGCCTATTCGACTGGATCTATTGAGTTGAAATCTAATTTGTTATGCTGGGCGTCGACGAGGTAAGGCGTAGGATTAAAGCCGAGTACGAAGTCTTGAATATTTTTTTCACTAATAACACACACACACACTATGGATGACAAAATTAATAAACGTGCATTAAAATAGTCGATAAAATTTGCTTATTAGCTAATAAATAAGCTAAGTCGTGGCACAATTATTTGTAATCATTATATCGTATGTCCGTATTATTTACCGTTCACAATTTTTTTACTTTTAGTCTATCAACTGCGCTATACTATTTTGTAAAGTTATATAATGTAATCGTAGTCGTTTACACTTTATTGCACAACACATGAATATACGAAACAAATTGCATCAGTCAAACGCAGCTTTGAAAAACGAATTTCGGAGAATCAAATATCCAGAACGTCGATACGTTCCCGAATCAGAAAGAACAAAAGCGCGCTTTATTGTGATTAAGTAAATACATAAACCAGGTTATCGTAAAAAAGTTGACAACTATGGTCACTTACACATTGATATATTCGAATTTAAACTTTCGTGAGACATTCTTAGCCCGTGTGTGCTCGCACTCCATTTTAGTACGCGAACGCTCGCACCTGGGTCGAAAAGACTTAGACTTTTTTTTAATTTATATGAATAATCATAATTCAAATAAAAAAACATTTTTGAATAGTCATTGTTTCATTCTTATTTTAAAATATTTCAATCGACACAAATATGTTTTTTTATCACGTTTCAAAGTCTTAGTCTTTTCGACCCAGGTGCGAGCGTTCGCGTACTAAATCATAATTCAAATAAAAAAACCTTTATGAATAGGTAGTCATTGTTTCATTTTTATTTTAAAATATCCCAATCGAATAATAATAATAATATTTCCAATAATATTTTATTTTAAAATATCTAAACAAATTAAAAACTTACGTGTTTTTACTTATATCTCACAGTTTTCTAATGTTTTGGTGATAGGATCTACAAAAAGCTAACATATTCAATATTATTACAGAAAACAAACCAAAATATTATAGACTTCTCGTTACTACATACACTAATTGATCTTCTTAAAAAGTTTACAACATAGAAACTTTCATAACACTTTTTTTTTAATTATATGAGATCAAAAAATTGAGAAATAAATTACGATATAAAATAACATATCTTTTAGAAATCTTGATTACTATTTATATTTTAAACAATTCAAGCAAAAAAATTGGGTATGCTCACGGCAAATTGGCTTTCTGCAGTGTTGGCATGTTAGCTTGTTGAGGAAAAAATTGATCGACATAGTTAACCCGGGAGTGCCCACGCCCCATTTTAGTACGCGGACGCTCGCACCTGGGTCGAAAAGACTAAGATTTTGAAAAGTGATATTTTTTTTGTGTTGATTGGAATATTTTAAAATAAAACGAGACAATGACTATTCATAAATGTTCATTTGAGCGTTTTCGTGCCATTCTACAAACAATCATACAACAATTACAAAAATCTAAAATTGAAATAGTACATTTTACAACTAGTGTGAAAAGAATGTCTTTTTACCACTAGTACCGAGGTATCTTGCCACGAGCTGAAAGCGAGTGGCAAGACTCGGTACGAGTGGTAAAAGACATTTCACACGTGTTGTAAACGACGTTTTTTAATACAATTGCGAAAAAATTATAAATTAATATTCGTCATTTATATATTAATGAATTCTTTAAATAAATTTATATTATTGTACCTCGATCTCAACTGTTAGTGGCTGCATCGAAACTTCTGCTTGCGTATGCGCTCCTGGTACCTATAGGTGGACCGTTTAACTCGGTCCTCGCCTGCGCGGCGCGCGGGTGCAGGGGTATGACTATAACGGGCTGCGGGCGACGTGCGGAAGGCAAACCCCGGCGCCCGCACCCCGTTATCGTCATACCCCTGCACCCGCGCGCTGCGCAAGTGAGGAATGAGTTAAGCGGTCTACCTACAGATGCGTACATTTTCAGCTTCAAAAATGACTTTCATACTAACGCGATAAAAAATAAATACTCCTAGTATTCGTAAGCGTTTTTAATTTCATAATTTCCAAGTAAAAAATCTAATATAAAATTACTGCGTTTCGAAAGTATAGTTTGGAACTAAAAAGTAAAAAGCACTAGTGCGAGAAATTGAGCTTCTCGCACGCTACGCAGCCACAAAAAGTACCACTTTTTGAGCAACTGTATTAAAAAATAATATAACACACACATAAGCAGGCAAACTTCGACCTGCTGTGCCGCTGGTCGCACGATATGGGGCTTGTCATTAATGCTCAAAAAACCAAAGCTATGCACATACATACTAGACACAATAAGGCAGCTCACATCCCGTGCCTCATAGCGCACAGCGTCGACTGCTTGCATAATAATTACGATGTTAAATGTATTAAGTGTAATTGTACACAGATTGAAATAGTCATGCAACATACTTATGTGGGTTTAATAATTGACCAGAGATTTAACTGGGGTCCGCATATAAAGCATGTATGCGATAAACTAAGAGCACTACTCAGTAAAATACACATTTTAAAATATAAACTACCTTATCGCACACTTAAGCTATTGTATACCTCCATGGCAGATTCAGTGGTTACATACGGACTAAGCAGTTATGGTAGAACTTACAAAACTTACCTGAACGATATTTATAAACTACAAATTAGATTACTTAAAAACATTGTACCCAAAAACACAAGGAATAAAATATCACCAAACTATGAGCGTTTGTTTAATTATTGTGAAGTAATGTCAGTGTTCAATAAAGTTAAACTATGTATTTTGAGGGAAGAGTATGCGTACAAAGAACATTTAGTATTATATGTAAGAAAAAGCAACCTTAGACAAAATTTACCAAAACAAGCTATGTTCAAATTACCTAATTTTGTCAATGTTCATGGGAAAAGAAACGTCAGATATCTTCTTCCTTATATAATAAACCAACTACCAAAAGAACTACAGCATAAATACGTAAATAGCTTTCAATCGATACCTAGTATCAAAAGGTATCTGACGTTATCTGAACCCAATACGAGTGTATTGTAATAATTATGAGTCTATAACGGTGATGTATTCAAGTAAATTAATGTACCATAGCGAACTATTCATCAGCATATAAACCCTAGAGGTTTCCGCTGGTGAAAAAATGTATACCAAAATGTACTACTCAGATTATATTGGTCAATAAATTAAAAAAAAAAAAAAAAAAAAACGAACAGTCGCACCTGGGTCGTAAGGACCCATACTCACTTTAAAAGTATATCCTGCGCGAGCGCCTGGCGGGGACTAAACGCCGCGGGGAGGGGTAATAGCTAATAATGTAACTCGAAGCTACCTAGAGTGGCGGCACTAAATGCGGGTGGGTTTGGAAACTATTAGCAATTTCATTCTACTCTGGGTCTTTTCGACCCAGTGCGAGCACTCCCGGGTTAAAATAATAACGAATAGGTATTTCCACGGTTAACTATTATTAAATGTCACTACGGGCGACATTGATAGTATTATAAGTTATGACAACAAAAGTTGCAGAACAGATATAATTATCCATGTTAATTATAAAAAAAACTCACAAAATGTCTCAAATCCTAAGCCAAATTGAAGCCATTAAAAGTTGACACAGGAAAAAGGCATTCACGAAATTGAAACAGCCCTGCAGGCAGTGTGGACGTCGCCTAACGTAATAAGCGCCAAGCTGGGGGTGGAAAACGAAAATGCTTATGCCGCTAATGAACTTTCCCTGACTTTTATGTTATAGCATAATTTTTATGGGCCTTTTACTGCCACCAAAGTAGCTAGTCATTAGGAATCACGGAAATTATGGATTTACTTAATATGTAAAAAGCGTTCCGCTCCAAGGCTTTGTCATGCGTAATTTATCAAAAACGACAGGAACATTACACGTTATACTGACATTGATTAACAACGAAAAAGGTAATAAAGGGTACATACGAGTACTAAACACACCTGGAATATTTTTAGCCAAAAAATAGTTCACGTTTAACGTCAGTTAGCCTAGGACGGTTCAAAAATTCTAAAAACAGTAAAGGGTGTCTTCCATAAAGAACCCAATAAAAGCAGACGCCTGCTCAAAGGCGCAAAAAGCCAAGCCCATTACGGGACACACGTCGTCGGAAACCACAAAAGACCCAATTATTCTGGTATGAAGCCAAAAAAGGGTTGGACTAAAACCAAGTCGGTGAGCACTCTGTTTTACTTTCCAAACGCAATGGGCAGAAAGTTGGACACCGTAATTTCGTGAACCGCGAATTGGACAATTCGGTTTAACTTACATTTCATCCTATATAATATACTTAGATACCAATTGCTCATGTTTAAAATAACTCAACATACCTATTGTCTTTCATATTGAAATTAAGTAAAGGCCAGTGCGATAGATTCCCAAGAATGATAAGAAAAATATTGTTTCTCAGTGTTTTTAGAATTTATTTCACAACATCTGGTTTACGTTAAATGGGGATCAATTTGTACGAATAATCGATACAAAGTGTTCCCGCTTCCATTGCATTGCTTCGATACAGTTCATGATCTAGATCCGAGGTCACCAATTAGTTTCTTCAGAGGTCCGGTTTTTAAAATAAAATGACCATCGTGGTCCGTTTCTACTTGAGTTTGTTAAATAAGCAAATGTACAGAAGCAACAAGGATTTTTTTTACATATCAATGTGTTTTATTTTTGCCTTGAACTAGGTACTGAACTTTGGAGTAAAGTTGGTGCAAGCTATGTCCTCAAATGTTCTAAAATGTCGGAGAATCTTTGTAAAACGCAGCCTTTACTTAACCATCTCACATTATTATGCATCAACTTCTTCAAGAATTTTATTAAAGTACGAACTCAGTAATACAAGTTACTGCTTACTGAAGGTCCGCACAAGATAGGTCGGCGTTCCGCCATTTGGTGACCCCTGATCTAGATTTAGATTTCTTTACATAAATTCTAATGATATATTAATTTAAGCCAATCATCATGCAATGGACATTAGATCCATTTATATCATTGTCTCCCTGGAATCGGGATACGTAAGTCATTAAAATTGACCATATGTAATATGTATGTATATAACTAGCGACCCGCATCGTCTTCGCACGGGTTTATATGTATGTAAATAATAATAACATGCATGTATTATACATATAAACTTTACTATTGAATCACTCTATCTATTAAAAAAAACCGCATCAAAATCTGTTGCGCAGTTTTAAATATCTAAGCATACATAGGGGCAGACAGACAGACAGACAGCGGGAAGCGACTTTGTTTTATACTATGTAGTGATAAATGCGAGTCGGACTCGCACATGAAGGGTTCCGTAAAATAAATTCGGTTTACGATTTATGACGTATTAAAAAAAACTACTTACTAGATCTCTTTCAAACCAATTTTCGGTGGAAGTTTGCATGGTAGTACATCATATATTTTTTTTAGTTTTATCATTCTCTTATTTTAGAAGTTACAGGGGGGGGGACGACACATTTTACCACTTTGGAAGTGTCTCTCGCGCAAACTATTCAGTTTAGAAAAAAAATATATTGAGAACCTCAATATCATTTTTAAAGACCTATCCATAGTATGGGGAACCCCCAAAACTTAATGTTTTTTTTTTAATTTTTGTGTGAAAATCTTTATGCGGTTCACAGAATACATCTACTTACCAAGTTTCAACAGTATAGCTCTTACAGTTTCGGAAAAAAGTGGCTGTGACATACGGACGGACAGACAGACAGACAGACAGACATGACGAATCTATAAGGGTTTAATTTTTTGCCACTTGGCTACGGAACCCTAAAAACAGAAGAGGCAAAATGATCGGACACCTAATACGGCACGATAGCTTCTTTCTAAATATCTTGGAGGGCAAGGTCGAAGGAAAGCGAGGCAGAGGAAGGCCCATACATATTTTCACCAGCCAAATAAAAGAGAAAGTTGCTGTCGAGTCGTACAAAGATGTCAAGAGGCTGGCAGAGGACAAGAATCAGTGGCGGTTACTCCACCGACAAGAGCCTAGCTCTTAAATAGTGATGATGATGAAGTAACATTGACTTTAATGTGTAATGTCATTATTATATAAATGTGTTTTTATTTTTTTTCTCTAAGCCCGTATTATTAATAAGTATTTTCGTTCGATGGTCCAAAACTTTAGCCATTCAAGTCATCTTACGACTAAATCTGAAGTCACTTCGCCCGCCTCCGGTCTGCGGGCCAGAAGTAAGGACCACTTGACTCCACTTTTTTAAGACGAGGCATACTTGGACATGAAACTTCCTGTCATAAAAGTTAAGCACAAACTTGAATAATTTTTTTAAGAATCTTCACGATATGTTCGTGTGTCCTTAACCAAAAAATAACGAAATAATGTGAGCCCATGATGACAACATCATCTTAGATAGGTATTGTAAGTGCTAGAAGTGATTTGTGCAAGTTATTATTCTTTTCATAAAGAGTCGTATACCCCCGACATTTTCAGTTCAAAGTTCAATATCTCAAAAACGGCTGAACCGATTATGTTGAAACGTAGCTAAGAACCATTTCGATCACGTCAGCTTTCGGACAAAAAATCGCATTAAACTCAGTCCATTCGTTTAGGAGCTACGATGCCACAGACAGACAGACAGACACACAGACATCACGTCAAACTTATAACACCCCTCTTTTTGCGTCGGGGGTTAATAAGATCTGAACAATTGAAAATAAATTAAAAATGGCATCATTACAAATCGTTTTTATGGCCTTAAAGAAAAATGTAACAAAGAAGGCAGCTAAATGAAGCATGGTGGCTCGCTCTTATAAAATTACAATCTAATTATTTAAAACATTACGCCACGCATGTCAGGTTCTACCGTACCTATGGTTTAATTTATCCCTATACATACTACTTAGGCAGTGTATCTTAACATGTACATAATTTATTCACGTTTCGCATTTTTTTAGGGCAATCTTTACAGGGCTAAGAATTGAACCCACAATTTCTTTATAATTTACAAGGTTGACGTTAAATAAACAATTGTTCACAGTAAGTATATTTTCATACAATTATAAAGGCATAGAAGATAAAATACATATTGGCACAAGAACAACGATCAAACGACTCACAATTTTATTTAATCTCGGTAACCCCTTTACCTATATACATTTAAATTCATGTTCACGCAGAATTGTATTTTATGGTTTTTAAAGACTATAAATATTCATACACTGGTCAACTCGCACAAAACGCTCAATGAGCCGGATGATTTAATAACCCGTGTAGTTTAACGTTACTTATTTACTGCGGGAGGTCTCTTTATGTTCGTCGCTTCTAAATCCAATCTCAATTCAGTCGTATGCGTGCTCGTTTCCACACGCGCAAAGCAAATGTCCATGAGCGAGCGCGCGAAACGTGAAATATGATTTTGGCGTGAAAAAGTTTGTCCGAATTGAGAACCTGAAGTTGACGTTCCATTCAGCTTGCGAGTGAAATTACGACTTAATTCACCCATAAGTTGAAATGACGGTTTAAAACTTGAGTTTTTTTATAGCACTGAATTAGTTCTGAAACAATAAGTAAAATAGTAATGCTGTTTCACACAGTTCAAGATAAAGAAATGCTACCTTTTAGTGTCTTTTTTACTTGAAGAGTAGTAGAGCACAGCGAATATTTGGAGCAGCCCAACTGGGATAGTACAGTCAGCATCAAAAGTAGCTACGCAAACGAAGACGTCAAAAGTCTTTATTAAAAGGGAATAAGAACTTTCGACGTTTTCGATTGCGTAGCTACTTTTGATGCTGACTGCTACTTTTGATAATAATGCCACTATACTTTGTTAGTATGGGGTTTTGTGTTTCTGGTGCTGAGTACGTTCGCCAGAGCTACCGTGGATGTGTCGTCCTCCTGAGGATGTGTTGTATTAAGAGTGGGACCTGCGTTCCTCTAGCTATCGACATAACGAATCCTCAAATCAATAAAGCGCTTGTGATTCTTCTGGAACTGTAAGCGTCCTTAGGCTACGGTATCTGCTAGCCACCAGGCAGGCAGACCGAGCTTGCTTGCCACCGTCGTAGTATTAAAAATACTTCTTTAGACTGCATCTTTAGTAGGATTTGTGGAGTTTTTATATACATGAGAGCGGTAACGGTAAATGTATAATTTCAAACACCATAAATATTCATACAGGGTTAAACTCCTATAAAGCGCTCAATGAGGCATGTTATTTAATAACCCGTTCACTTCGCCGCAACTTGCTGCCCAAAACTTAAAGTTAAACTTTAGTATAGACTAACTTGGTGAACCATTTCATAATTAATAAAAAACATAAGTAGTGTAAACATTTACTTCAAGTTATGAATTTTGCAGTTTTGTTAACTAATACTTACTTTTGCTATTAGGATTTGTTATTGTTCAAAGCGCAGCTATTATTACACGTAGCATTGTGCTACGCATTAGTCCGTAGCATATTGAAATCCAACACAGTATAGCAATAATTTACTTTGAAAACAAAGTTTTAACCGACGAAAAATCAATCATCCCCTATTTTCGTACCCTTAGGGTTGGTTTTTTTTTTCAAATTTATATGGGACTAACTTCGGGTACCCTTTCCAATAAAAAACAATTATCAAAATCGAACTACTCTGTAAAAAGTTATGCGTGGTCATACATAAAAAAAAAAATATATATACGCGTCGAATTGAGAACCTCCTCCGTTTTTTTCGTCGGTTGAAAACGGCTCGTAGCGCGCGGACGGAGCGCATCTAACATCATGTTACCTACTACTACTACTACTACTGTCGATAGAGTCCATTAAAAGGGTTAAAGTTGTGTATGAACTTGGTTGTTTTTCCGACATAACAAAAGGGTGAAATGTAAAATCATGGATTGCACAATTCCCGAAATAGTGACAAATTCGAACTGTTTAAATTGTTCCTCATAACGAAGACCTCAATTAAATCTCGGCTCTCTACAATTAATATACTTGACAGGAAAAACTGTTTTTTCGACTTTCCGCAACACAAATTTCAGTGGGAATAAATCACGGGAAATTTCGTTTGAAACAGTGGACCGCGCGGGTGGGGAAAAATACGCCATTTTCATAAGGGGAAAAACAATAACTCCAGGCGTGGAGCAAGGGCCGCTTTTAAGACCCATAAATCAAAACACGGACGATATTTTCGGTATAATAAGGCCAGGAGCGTACTTTCAGGTCGGGATTTTTCGGGACAGATCAGGATTAGCGATGTTTTTATTCGCTCCTTTATTCTCATGTCTTGCGTCTCTACAAAATTACCTTTTCACTTCTCATGCTCTAAAAGTTCGTCTTTATGTCGTGCGTAGGCGACATAAAGTCGCTTTTTATGCTCTAGAGCATAAAGTAAAATCTTCGTCGAAGACCAAGGCAATCGCTGCAACAGCCACACGAACATCTTTAACTTCATACAACAACCTCTTTATTTTATTTCGTTTCGTTCGTATTCTAAGACCAAGGCAAAGATACCAACAGCCAAAGTACACAATAAAACTTCATGAAATAAACTTATAATTTGTATTTCGTCTCATTTACTATATTTACGTGTTGCTGTTTCATTTCCTCGCAATCGAAGTGAAAAGTAGGGTGTACAACTCGTCCATAAAACCCATTTTACACTCGACTTTATATCTATCCTCGCTCGCAAGCTCGCTCGGATGGATAAACGTCTCGAGTAAAATGGTGCGTTTTATGCACTTGTTGTACAATCTACTATTTTATGTCTTATTATAAAATGGTAACGTGATAAGAGTACATATTTACATAGTTTTCTATCGTAAGATATATAAACGCTCCCAAGTTGTTTTAGCACTTTCGTTCACGATTGACTGGGTTGTAACTACGCTTAATTTTGTTATGATAGTGTGTCAACATATGCATTCATACATTCAATATCAAACAAACATCGAACCAGTTCCTAAAGCATCGCTACAGGCAAGAACGAAATTAGATTCTTCCTTTGTGCTTCCATATTTCATCCACCTACCGAGGTTTCTGAACACATCTGGCATGCCCGCCAACGGAGTCATTTAAAATGCGTTCTTAACATGACCGATTAAAGTCGAATACTGAACAAATATATATTTTTGAGTAACTAATGCAATCTTCTAGTGCTGGCTCTGCTGGGAAAATTCGCTTCTGGGAAATATAGTTCAAGCTCGACGCAGCGCGATAGCACACCTGATAATTCAGTGTAAATGGATTCCATAGAAGAGCGGGTTACATATTGTTTATTACGAAGCCAGCCAGGGGTGGATTTAAAAGCAACGCTTCACTTAGCCTGCTTTACGAGCCACAAACGCGTTTTTAATCTCTTTAAAACTGAAGTAAGCGTACTATGTTACATAGTTTCATTTCAGAGGTTCACTCTGCGTCATGTGAAGGACATGTGAACGTATTTTACGGAGTATTCTAGTGTCGGTGAACTATCTTGTCGAAGTGTCGCTTGACCAGACTTTCTATAATATTCTCTTTACAATATATTATACGGGAAAGAAAAACATTTCGTAATTATAATAAATGTTTGCTTTTTACGTGTGCTAATTGTAATTAAGCACCAACCGAATAAACACAGATTAAACATTAACCATGTGTTTGTAAATATAAATACGAATCTATTTACTTATAAATTTAACAAGACTTTGTTGACTAAAATGTGTTTTGTCCCTTTCCCACAAACACAAATATTAAAGTGACAGAATAGGGACACACGAATTCAATGATAATTTAGCCAAAATAAATTGTATATGAACGTTTATGAATAAGGCCAATAGACTTCACTTACATAACTACGAATAATGAAATAAAGAATGTCACATGACATGAATAAAAAACGACACAGAAATGAAAACATCACGCGCGCACCGCTCGTTATAATGTGACAAATTGGCGACATTTTTTTCCCGAAGCTTCAAGAATTAGCGTGATCAATTGCACTGTTCGGCACACTCCGTCCCCTACCCTCTTAGGAACTTAAGTATACATGTCTCGTTCCCGCGCTAAGAAGGGAGACGTTCCGATAGGAGATCGTCACACCTCAATCAAGTTCACTCCATTTCAGTGGGTACTTAGAGTTTTTGCGGATTTACTCGGTACATACTTGCAAAATGAGAGTGATCGAGATATTTGAATGGCTTGGATCGAGTCAACTGTGATTGTGAAAGCCAGATTGATACCTTATATAGGGTTTTTCATTGAATAGGTATTGGTAAAAGAGGAGCGTTGATAGCGAAAATAAGTGAGTATTTAGGGCTTATTCCACCTAAATTTCATAATACTCCTAATTTTCAAATTACTATGGGCTCATAATACCTAAATGTCAAATTGTCTCATTCTTAAATTCATTATGATTTTGACCTAAAACGTCATATTATCAAAATACCTAAATATTGAAATGCACAAATTCCTTCAAATACCGAATGACTTCTGTCATTTCTATGACAAAATATTAAAATAAGTAACTACATTGTTTTGAAGTTATTATGTGACTAAGTTATTCTGAAATTCAGCCATATTAAGAATATGGTGTTATGAGAAAAAAGTTAGGTATTCTGTGACTTAGGTATTTTGAAACTAAGTTATTTTGAGATCTAGGAGTATTGGTAAAAGGGTAAAATTGCAAAAAAGGTGGCATAAGCCCTACTCAAATAAGTACACATTAATTGTAAAGTCCTAGGAACCCGCTAGGTGGCTGTGCTGCTCGTAGACAGTGGCATTGTTGACAAATAAGCATACGGCTTGCTTAGCGGTAATTAAAGCAGACACCGTAGCCCATGGCCGCTTGCGACTCCAGGAGCGACAAGCGCGTTGCCGAGCCTTCATGAATTTGACGATTCTAACCTATTTTTCCATCGTATCGGCTACGAGCGTAGCACTACGAAAACTTTGGCACTGAATGTGTTAACCCATTCATTGCCACGCTACGCTCGTAGCGCTACGCCGTAGTATGTAGCAGGTTGAACTCGGTATGTAACGAAAAACGCTCGTAGCGCTCTGACGCATGTGTGTCGTCATTGGCGCTGAATGGGTTAACTTGCACCAAGCTTAATCTAGTTCTGATAAGCAAAGCAAAAAACCATATAAGCCTTACGATGTAAATCCTAAGGTCTAATAAAAATTACAATCTAATTTGAACTAAGCGGCTCAGATGATATTTATGAATTTTCGTTTGTTCTAAAATTGAACGAGACGAATCAAACGACAATCTATTCCTTTAACATTCGATTTACATTCGCTCGAGCCATTTTGTTATTTCTATAGGGGACTGGAACTACTGGGACTGGGACACCCGCGCGGCTTCGCCGGTGTATTGCAAAGAACGCAGGCAAACCCGCGGGATAAACTTTAGCTTATTTCCACCCAGAAAGTCCATTCTATACACAGATTAAAGATTTTTTGGAATCGGATAAGTGGTTCCGGAGATTACGCATTACATACAAACATATAAACTTACAAAGGTTCAATTTCACACACTTTTCCTCTTTATTATATTAATACAGTTACTATCTAGCTCTGCTCGTGTAAAAATAGAGAAAATGCGAAGAAAACGAATTTTCCCAGACATGTAACCTAGATCGATTTTTCGCCCCCCCCCTATATTCAATCAATCAATCAATATATATTTATTTCAGGTTACTGGACCCATAATGTGTTAGTTACAATACATTAAATTAAATTAAGTGTTAGTGACAAAATAAATTACTAAATACTACGCTTACATTAATTAACTTATTTATTTATATATATTGCAAGTTTCATCGAAATCGTTAGAGCCGTTTTTGAGAACGTGATTACAAATTAATGTATATACAAATATTGCTCGTCTAATAGTATAGGATATAACAGCCTAAGCAAAATTCCTTCCCCAAGTCAGCAGTGCATTGCATCCCGTCAGCGGTACGCCTCGAGTGTGCCGATGACAATTATGAGACTCCGCAGTTATGGATAGCGGAGGCTCTCCGCCCACTCCAAGTCTAGATAACGCAATTACCGCCCGTTATTCAGAGACAGCTATTACTCATTCTTGAGCCCCTGGTACCAAGGGTTTGTAATGTGGCCACAACACAATGTAACCGGGGTTGTGTTGTGGTTTTTTTAACAACCACAAGCCTTTTGCCCGTGCCAAAAAACCTGTAGCGTAGGGTTTTAAGTAATTAAATTTAATATTTATCATGTTTTAAAGCAAGCTACGAAGCAAGAGGTCCTGGGTTCGAATCCCGGTAAGGGCATTTATTCGTGTAATGAACACGAATATTTGTTCCTGAGTCATGGATGTTTTCTATGTATTTAAGTATTTATTTCTCTATATAAGTATCTATATCATCGTCTAGTACCCATAGTACAAGCTTTGCTTAGTTTGGGACTAGATTGATTTGTGTAAGATTGTCCGCAAATATTTATTATTTATTTAGTATTTATTTATTTATTATTGTTACTAAACGGGACTTAATCACGCAGTACAGTTATATTTACTGAAGTAGGTACGGATCTTTCGGACGAGTTTACTTTTAATTCCAAAAATCAATATTATGTAAAAATTATGCGTGAAAATTGAGAAGTTTAACATACTATGGTTTAACCCTTTTCCAGGCCGGCAGTTGGAAAATGACAATCGGATGTCAGTCTTATTTATTGACATTAAGATATATGTTTGACATGCAGTATGTGGTCGGTATAACGCCTCTGCCTGGAAAAGGGTTAAATCAATATACCTTATACTGGAATTAGACTAGATTAAACTGTTAGAATGCACAAATAAATCGACTAAAGTCACGCGACTTTTGCGCACAACAACGAATAAAAGGTGATGTCAGTCTTATTTATTGACATTAAGATATATGTTTGACATGCAGTATGTGGTCGGTATAACGCCTCTGCCTGGAAAAGGGTTAAATCAATATACCTTATACTGGAATTAGACTAGATTAAACTGTTAGAATGCACAAATAAATCGACTAAAGTCACGCGACTTTTGCGCACAACAACGAATAAAAGGTGATGTCAGTCTTATTTATTGACATTAAGATATATGTTTGACATGCAGTATGTGGTCGGTATAACGCCTCTGCCTGGAAAAGGGTTAAATCAATATACCTTATACTGGAATTAGACTAGATTAAACTGTTAGAATGCACAAATAAATCGACTAAAGTCACGCGACTTTTGCGCACAACAACGAATAAAAGGTATAAGTAAGAGTACCAAGAGTAGGTACATATTTATATATGATTTCTGTGTTTTTACTAGCATCGAAACAATGTACCTAAACCAGAAAATCCCCACGGGTCTATAAATCATAACGAGACATATACATACATAATAATAAAGAATAAGAAGGCAGCAATATGTATCGCAGTCCCGCGTACGTCGCCGGCATACGTTTAACCTCCTGGGCGTGGATCATTCACGGAAAACGCATTGTTCCTCAGCTATTTCTTTATTACATTCATAGTGCGAGTCGCGTGCTTGCTTACTTTATTTTAATTTGTTTCGCATCAAATAATATCTAAATATAAAACCACGTGTATAATTCCCATAGAACGGTGTTGTCATGAGAGGCCGCGCGAATCTATTGATAGAATTTGATAGAAGTACTACTGGGGACTTATATCGCTAAAGGCATTTCATGTATTTGTCTTTCTAATTTTTAAAGACAGACATGATAGTGGAGATATTCCTATGACATGCCGCGGACGCGTCGTATATTGAATATCAATCAGTTTGATCCTTAGCCTTTTCAAACCGTTCCCTCTTATAACGCCTTCGGAAGGCTTCAATTTGCAACAGCGTCTGTCAGACACACAGTCGCCCTGAGATGAACCCGTTAAGTTACGGTTTATAATAGTAATTAAGTCTGTTACCTGTCTGACGTCTAATCTCGGTCTCACTTCACCCGACAGCTATCAGCAGGTCGGAGCGCATGTTATGCGATCAGCTGTGCAACTCAGGTGCATCTAGTAAGAGCTACCACAGCCTGCTCTGTTTTAAAGTACCTACTTTGTACGATTGTTCGTCAAGGAATTACTTAAGCCATCCGAAAGATCCATTGTAATGTACTATAATATCACGTCTTTATTTCGCCGAGTGCTGTTTTTCTCTAACCGAAAACTATTACTTACTCGTATTTCAAATGTTTATGTGAAGTCCCCAAGTCGCACAGGGTCACCATTGAAAATTTGACCCTTACTTTTAGACGCAACATCTACGAACCTCTAAATAATATCAAACTCATTTTCGTTATATACTAGTATTCGCATATAATTGAACTTTATGAATCTATCTTTTGGCTTTTTTCAATACATTATTCTTATTATTATATCACTTTTGAATTGTTGATTATTTTGTAGTGCCCTAGGTCCAGGATCGATCACAAATTCGAGGTAACTATAATTCGATTCAAGTCAATGTTTTCTAAAATGGATTACAGGAAAATACTGAACTAAACTACCCACAAACGTGTTACGGACAAATCGTCGTCACTCACTGGCTCCTCAATCTGTCTCGCGCAGTGTAATAGAATCGACAGAGCCGGGCGCCCCGGATATGACCTGTCATCGCGCAACTGACAGTGCGAGGGGCTGTTTACCCTCCTTAGTATGAGTAAACAGCGCTTGACTTTGTTTTAGTGTAGCGTCGCCGCTTGATTGATTTACGGTTTCGGTATCCGATCAGATAGTTGGGGTACACATGGGGAAACCTCCACATGGTTGCGTGACTGTGTGTAGATACACATCATTGATTTCTATAATTTAAAAACATTTTGAATAGACGAAGTCCACATCCGGTTAGTGTCTCTTGACTGTGTTGCTTGAGTTAGACATCGTCTCCAGCCTAATTATATGAATTATAATTATGCGCAATTTCTTCAACGTACCTACTGCAAACGGTGTGTTTGTGAATATCTTTCTTTCTTTCAAACACAAGGAGTCGATTCGAAACATGTTACGCTCCAGTGTTTTTGATTAGACTTCAATGTATTTTCCGCCCTCGCTCCTACCCGTGCCGAGTTAGGGTGAAAACTGAAATGTTGTCCGGAATAAACTCCCTCGTGTTTTAATTACTGTTAATTCAACAGTCAGATAGATAAACAAAAAACATATTCAATAAACGCGCGAGCTAAATATAACAGAAACTGCAACACTTATTTCAGGCTGGATTTTCAGTAAAATGAACGATGACCCAATTACGTAAAAATAGTTCTGGGAAGCGAGTGTCAGGTCGTACGAATCGTAATATAAACATACCGAGATAATATTTTATTACCAAATAATAAACATTATATCTGGGGGCACGGCAGTGGCCCCGCCAAGTCGAGCAAAACAAAGAGGCACGGCCATACCATCCTTTTCTCGAAGTCATTTAAGTTAAACAAACTTACAATTAATCCTAATCAAAAGTACTCTTGAGAACTAACTCTTGGTAGAAAAGAGTAAAGTTCCGAATTCTGAAGAAGCCTAACACTTTTTTTAAATAACCCGTAAACTTTTTAGTATCATGTTTATATTTCAACATATTCATGTTGGGCATACAAATTGACAAGAATAGCTATTGGAAATGCCTCAATATTTCATAAATATTGATTCCTGCGAGAAAACCCATATACTTGAACCATTAACTACGAGTAGAACTAAACGATATATATGATACAGATAACAAATATACTGGAGAAATAATCCATCATCGTCTTAAGCCCAAGACAGGACTCGAACCTGTGCCATCATGTATTACCGGGTTATATTTAGGTAATAAAATAATTTGTTTCGTTAAGAGGTGTAGAACAATATTCTGTGTAAGAACGTCCTATTATAGGTCTTTTTGCGATAATATGGCGTCCCGCAAAGTAACGCGTGGCTCAATCAATTAGTTCAACCATTGTTGGAAAGGACTACGGAAAGATGTTTACTAAGTAGATACGCCTAAGTACATCCACAGTGTATCATCAATATCAACGTCATCATGATCCCTCGGACTTAACGTATTGGTTTTATATAAAGTCTATCTGCCCGCGCGGCTCCGCCCACGTTACACATAACACAAATAAAGTCGCGGGGTAAAATCGTCGGGTGACAACCAAAACTCACTAAAACACTTTAGGTAGAAAAATGGAAAATCACCAGTGAATGAACAGGGTTTTCTAGTAAATGAACAACTAAAAACCAGTGAATGAACTACTGTTATAGTTATGGTTTGTTGGTTTCAATTGCTGTTTAGCGATTTTGTTTGGAGTATCTCGATATACCAACACACGGGGTGGTAGTTAATGGTTTACTTTTTCTAAAACAATTAAAAAACTGTAACAAATGTTCGTTAATTAACTGGTTCCAAAAAACCAATAAATGAACTAGGTCATTATCGGTCGATGTTCATTTACTGGAAATCTATACACCAGTGAATGAACTAACTTTATGTTCGAAAATGAGGTTTGTTCGAACACTGGACCAACGATGGACAAACCATTGGTGGTTATGCTACTAAAAACTAAATTTTATTACAATAACTAGAACATAAGATTTTGCGAAAACATTAAAACAGGCGCTGCCAGTGAATGAACACTCCTGTTCATTTACTGGATTTAGGCGGTTTTTAATTGTAGTTATAGAACACCTTCTAAAAAACGAGAATCTAAACTTAAATAACTTAAAAAGATGTTTGAATAGCACCATTTCGCTCTTATGATTTCCAAAAACCACACACCATAAGTTACAAGTTTATAAAACTAGTACAATGGCACATAAAATAAAAGGTAACAATCTTGTCCCCTTATTACCGGCTCATACAAAAAATCCACGCCCATAGCCCGTCAACTTTAAGCTTCGCTCATTTAGTAACTGTTGCGACTGAGTTGATATAAATGTTACAAAACCCTTACAGTGAATGCTTCTAATCGAGAAAAAAATACCCGGTATGCTAGAAATATACAGAACTCTTAATTTAAGCAAATAATCAGGTTTTCGTTCATTCACTGGATTCGTTCATTCACTGGTGCACTAACTCTATAGAGTGCATACGGCGCGCGCATTAAATAGATTTTCTCTTCGTCACATTATCTCAATGATACTCGTATTGTCATACTTTTTTCTTTGCGCCTTTTTTTGAATCTCTTTTTAGCGCAATTGTTAGCTGGTAGAAAATGCAATTTAGCATTAAGCTCGCCATTTGTACATTTCAGTGTCTTGTGCAATAGTATAAATAAATAAATAAACCTACAGTTACTACTCGTAGAACTGAAACTGAAAAATAACATTCATCTGCTTTGCATACAATTGATAAATATAAGCGTGACTTTATGAACATATATTTACTTATGTATGTTATGAATTAGATATATATAGATAATAAATAAATAAATATGTGGGGACAATCTTACACAAATCGACCTAGTCCCAAACTAAGCAAAGCTTGTACTATGGGTACTTGGCGACGATATACATACTTACTTATATAGATAATTAAATTAAATACTTATATATAAAACATCCACGACTCACGAACAAATATTTGTGCTTATCACACAAATAAATGCCCTTACCGGGACTCGAGCCCAGGACCTCCAGCTTCGTAGGCAGGGTCATTACCAACTAGGCTAAACCGGTCGTCAATATATATATTTGTAAATGCATAAGTCAGATATTTTGCATTTCCACTGCTCACAAGTCACGAGCACATTACGGACGGGAAATTCGAAGGCAAGCACTTAATGAATCGCACCATACCCTACTTAGCAGTTCGCAGCTGATCCATTACCGATTAATCAGGGATGCCGTGGAGTTTACCTGAAACAAGATACGTCAATTAGACCACCGATACAACTGCGCTATCATTGGAGAAAATCATATGTATGTATATATTAGAGCTAAATTATGAGCATAATACTAACAGTTAAGTACTATGATTTAAGTGATAAAACTGATCAAGTTCATCTTGTTAACCTTTTGAATCCAGTAGGTAACTCCTAGGGGAGCCGGTGGATTTTAAGTCTTACTCGTTATTCAGTCAAAATTGGGTAGTATTTTCATTAAAGACTAGGTAGTAGCTCTCTAGGGAACTACCGGGTAACGAAAGGTTTCATTGTTTTATTTTTTACTCATCCAATTAATCAATTAATGGTATGGACTGGTAGTACAAAATTTTATATTATTTATGTAGTAGCACAAAATGTAAATTTAATCGCCTCGTTTGTAGAAATACTTCGAATTAATATCAAACATCCCAAAAAATTACGAAACTCTAGCTACGTTTTTTAATATCCTGTGCACGGCATTGACATACTTTCTTCCGAGGTTAGCTTAATTAATATCTGCTACTAGGAACAGGAAACTGAGAGTTCTTAATTATTTCGATAGATACGAGTATACCGGTTAGCGCGGCCTACGTCCCCGGACGCGTCAGTTGATTGGACCCGGGTTGACGTGAGTGGATTGGTACACCCGCCCTCACCCCAGCGCAGAGTCTGCGGGGTGACAAATATTATTATTGCAGAGCAATAATCTTGTGGCTTGCGGCATTGGAGGCCGTCTATTGAAATGATGAGCTATGAATAAACATAGTTGGTAGTATTTAAACTTCAAATTTGGATCGATGGTTTCAAACCGTATGAGTTTATATAAATCTCAATGTAAATATTAGTAGCTAAAGTTGATTATTTGCCCATTGCCCAAATTGTCGTGGTAAATAAATAAACAGAGTGTGGTAATTCGACCTATTCCTTGAAAGGGGTTATACTAGAGCTAATTTGCAACAATTTATGTCCAGTCAACCAGGGGTCGAAACTCGCTGGTTTCCGAGATATTCGAGTTTTTAGTTTGTTTGAAAAAATTCTCCTTGCAGCCTTAAGCTGGTGATTGTGACAAAAGTACTTCCATTTGGATGGTTAAAAAACATTTATGTCACAATCAGCACTTTAAGGCTGCAAGGCGATTTTTTTTTCAAACAAACTAAAAACGCGAAAAATTAAAAAAAAATCGTGTTTTGACCCCTGGTTGACTGGATATAAATTGTTGCAAATTAGCTCTAGTATAACCCCTTTCAAGGAATAGGTCGAATTACCAGTCACCCTGTATACGAGATTAAATTATATTTAGTAAGAATAAAGTTTTCACCTGTTGGCATTTCAGTCCGATGTAAAATCTCCTGACGATCCAACGATCAATTTATTATTTGGGCTCAGTTAACCTAAAACTTTATTTCACTCAGGTGTTTTAATTATTCAAATAGTCACTTCTTTATTGTACAATCTGGCGTAAATAATGGAACTTTCGAGATTAAATAAACTTTTCAGACAAATATTACGTGCGATTTTAGCGTGAAAACCAAAACTTTTTAAGGTACTGTTAACAAGTGATTATTTGGTTTAGATCTAGGTATCTCACATTCACTATCTGGCATGCAGTTTGGTATATTGTCCTTGTCAGTATACTTAAAATATTTTGCTGAAGCTGTTAAAAATGAGAAAATGATAGATTTCCGAGAAAAATATACTATCAGCCTGATTGGGTTCTCAGAAAAGTTCCGAAACTGGATTTGAGATCAGATGGTCCCTTTGCTCATTTATGTCACAATCCCGCCATAACACTTTCCCGTGCTCGTGGAACAGTCGTAAAAATACTGAGGGTACATCGAAATAAACCTATTGGTTTGATGACGAACTCACATATTTGCTTCCAAGTACCTACACAAAGTCTAACATATTAGAACGAGTGCGCGCAAATTCGTGCAATTGCGTTTTCGTGGACCCTGCTATTTTTACGTTTTGTGTTTTGTTTTTTACACCCATTGTTTTGTCCACGAATAACTGTTTTCTTTCTTTCTTTCAAATGTAAATTCGATATCAAAATACGTTGACTTGGATAGACCACTTGAACTATAAACTAAACATGCGTCGTTTTCAAATTGTGCACACGGCCGGCAGTTGGTCTGCGGTTTGCCGGAAACGAACTCGTATCTTTTAGCCTAAACGGGCGATTTAGAAGCGCACCTTTAAGAACGAGTTTTATAGGAATTTCTGCGAAATGTGTAAAGACCTCTATTTTACGGCTATTCTTTGTAATAGAAGGACTTAACCCAGAATCGTTGAAAATTATGGTCATAATACATCTACTATGATAGGAATTACTGCCGCCGTACGTAACAAAATAAGAAAAATATTTACCTAATAACTGAAAATGGGAAAAAAAACTGTTTTTATTGGTCTGTGAGTGATGCCTCTCATTTCAAAGGTGACATCTTTATTTGCATACCCTTCCAATCAAACGGGGTGCATTTGCGCTTCCTAAACCGCGTATGTAACAAAAACGTTTCACGTAAATCACTAATGATCCTTCGTAACAGTATTACGTTGCATTTCATATCGGTTATGCCTGACAACGTTATGATAATGTCTATCTTAGTGATGAGATAGCAAGGTCGACTTTGGTATGACACGGTGTAACAAGATACGAGGTTGAGCAAGTAAACAAGTCCATATTTCACCGGGTCACGTTTCGCGTGTACACGTATAGGGATATTTGCGGAGTCAGAACGTAAACGCGCTAGTACGAGTCAGGCGAACCGACTGGGGTGACCAAATATTCTAGAATCATGTGCAAATTCCGATTATGAGTATGAGGTACCTATACTCATAATCAGATAGAGTGACCATCTATCCGGGAAACCGAACGCTTATGAAATTTATTTAATTGATGTTGATGAGCTTTGTAAATGACAACATGAATAGAAGCGAGTATTGAGCAAAATCGAGTGTCATTATGGAGAGTTTAATATAAGAGTTGTAATGAAATCTCGGGTTCGGCAAGAGCATGGTCACCGTCGCCCGGGGCGGTGCCTTTGAACCCCGCATGAAAGGCGCCGCCCGCCGGGGCACCTATTTTTCGCGAGGAATATTCAAAAAGTCGCGTGCAAACAAGAGGGCCCGTAGAGACTTTTAAAATTTCACAAGTTACCCACGTTTGACGTCCGGATAGTTATTTCAACAGAAATATGTGCGACCTTTTCAAGAAGTAACTATTATGATGACGATACTAGGAAGATCGCGGGTCACCCATGGATAAAACTAGCATCGAGATGGGTGGCTACTCGAAGAGAGGTTTATGTCTCTGTAGTGGGCGATAACAGTACGATGATGATGATGAAATTCGTTATGTCAGAATTCATTTTTATTGGGGTTAGAGTGACAAAGCGAGAAAAACAAACAAGGGAATAATTATATTTAAATTTACAGAAAAAGCTAAACAATACATTTCAGATAATTCTTAGATTAGATTTCTGTCTGAAAAATTCATTCTTTCTAACAGACATACGTTTCTACAGTTTCCAAGCTTTTTAAATAGTAGTCTCCTTGTTAAAAAAACAGAACTATTCGACCAAACCCGGTCACAAAACAAAAAGTTTGCTAAGGTTATAGCCTGATATCGATTGTATGTCATGGATGTGACTAATTTGAAAAAGGAAATACATATTAGACATATTACATACTATCGAAAGTCCTAGAAAAAATAGCGATAAATAGGAAAACATCGAATTATTTAAGTACATTCGATTCATAAGCTGAACACAATGGCTACAAAGTTCCATTGCGATTTCATTTTATTCGGGCGGTACCCTGCAACGCACGCCTCTCTCTCGGAAGTAATGAAGCTTACTTTATAAACGATTTCAGTGAATTTCATACATCGCGGAATTTTATTGGAAAGGTCGCGATTTCCTCCCTCCGCCATTGAAATACAGGCAATATCTCTGCAAGCTCATATTTTATAGCGCTCCCTTTGTTATTCTGTTGTTTGTAATTTTCTCAGGGTTTTATATTTATGTTGATTTTCTTTTGAGTCAGGTTTAAGGAAAAATGTTTTGAACACGGTTTAATACGTGCTGGCGAAGTTTTTCTTGAAATATTTGTTTGGTGCTTGATGTTGAAGTGATTAAAAACAGTCTGTTGTCATGATAAATTACTTTTAGTTGAGAAACGTTCCAAATATTTTAAATTAGATGTTCAACTATCTGCGGAAACTTTCAAAACACGCACAATTGGGAATGGATGAAAATTTCAGAAGTGCCTGATTTTTTTTTGGTGATAGGATTAACCACAGATTAGCAACAGAAAAAAGTAACAGAATTACCAGCTGCGTCAATTATATTTGAAAAATATAAAAAGTTTCCTCACTTACGTTTTGAGTTTAGGACGGTGATTCCTTGATCCATCTCATATTGAAAAAAATATTTTAAATATCTGACCCTGGCAATGACACATACAGGGTGGAAAGTTAAAACGGGGCAGTAAGGGCAGCTACTAGATCCCTTGCCGCGACGCAAAATTGGCATTAGGATTTCATTCCTAACTTTTTAAGTGATGACAATCTACATTCACGGATTTTTGAAAAAAAGTACAGTCAGCGAGAAAATCATCAATTTTGACGAAATTTTTTTTAATGCCATTCGAACCCATTCCTATTAAGGATCAAAATACTCTTCGGGACCGACTAAGGTTTTTGACGACTAGAACGCCCAGAAATCAAAGAAAACTTTTTCCATACCTACAGTTAATAATATGGGAATCCCAAAGTGCAAGTAGTCCTTTAGTTAGACGATCATTAAATTGTATGGAGACGGAGATAACTTAATTTAGATAAGAAATGACAGAATTCATTCCTTTGTTAAAAAAAAACATTTTTACAAAGGAATTAAGATTAGAAATTGGAGAATTCATTCCTGTGTTATTTTTTTTTTTTAACAAAGGTATGAATTCTCTCATTTCTAATCTATATGATTTTCTCGCTGACTGTACCTTTTTTCAAAAATCTGTGAATGTAGATTGTCATCACTTAAAAAGTTAGGAATGAAATCCAAACGCATTTTTGCATGGCGGCAAGGAATCTAGTAGCTGCCCTTACTGCCCCGTTTTAACTTTCCACCCTGAATAGCTGCTGCAGTTGTCAATATCATGACCAGTGTCAGTTTACCACGGATATTTAAGATATTTTCTTGTAATAATAGAAGGATCAAGGAAAGTGTCTTATTCACCGTCCTTAACCCAAAACGTAAGTGAAGAGAACGTTTATATTTTTCAAAAATAATTGACGCAGCTGAAAAATCTGCTACTTTTTTCTGGTGGTAAGGAAAATTATTCCTATCACCAAAAAAAATCAGGCACTTCTAAAATTTTCATCCATTCCCCATTATATATTTTCATATTTCACTGCGGTTAAAAACTGTGCCATACTGCTGTTAACTTTACGATACGGCATGAAATAGCATTTAAACGGTACGCATTATTTTATTAGCAAAGGTTGTGTGATTCTGGTACTAAAGATTCATTTTCGTATTCTTAATTCTTATACTCAGTTTGAAAATTACTTACCTACCCAATAATACGAGTAATTAAGAGTTGAGAGAGAGATGAAAATAAAGTATACACTGTAATTTTACCAATTTAATAAAAAAAAGTGAGTGCCTACCTAAACGAAAACACAACACTAAATACCAACCATAAAACAAGCAAGTCGAAGGGTAATTTCACTGATTGCAATGTATGGTCACCGTGAGTTACTCACACACTTATCAGGGTGACAACATGCGCAGTTGTTTATTTAGGCCTGCTGTTTGTACGGACATGGTGACCGATTTTCCAGAAATGTTCCGCTTTATATGAAAACAATATGCTGATGGGAAAATCGGTTACCTTTCAATCAAATTACTCTTTTTTTAGTGGCCTAAGATAGTATTTTAATAACATAATTCATATGTTTTTCTCTTAGTTAAGTTATCAGGATGGCGATAACATTGACAACATAATATTATTATTATTAATGAGTAAATTGACTTACCTTTATAATTTAAACTATGCACCGCAATAATCAAATTAATACATCCGTCTGTATTTTTATTTAAATAGACATAATATTACTAACTTATCTTTGAAACAAACTGTGCAAGGGGAGGCTGAAATAATTGTTAAAGTCCGTTTTGGTCTTATTAAATTTATGGTTACCGTACTCGCACACTTATCAGGGTGACCACACGCGCGGCTGTTTGCTTAGGCCTCTTGTTTAAATGGACATGGATACTGTTTTCCCGGGGGATTTTCCGCTTAATTGCTGAAAGCGATCCCACAGTTCCGCCTTATGTAATAAAATGGCAGTGTCCGGATTGGATTTAATTGATTAACATGTCACAGAGTTCACTGAGATAAGTTTACTCAGAACAGATTTGGCAAAACTGATTTTACATTCCTTGAATACCTAATAATGGTTTCGTCTACTTAATTGTGATTTCTATATTCGTTATTCCAAACAACAATAATTATAGATTCAATAAACCAACATATCTAAAAAGGGATTAAACCTACTTATACAGGTTGTATTTTTCAAACTGGGCAAGACACTCTACAGGGTGTTTCAATAATACATCCTGTAGAGTGTCTTGTTACACTCACAGTTGTTAAGAGCACTTTATTTTATACAACCTGCACGCGCGGCTTCACCCGCGTATCATAAAGAACGCAGGCAAGCTCGCGCGATAAAACATAGCCTATGTCCATCCGAAACGTCCATGCTACACGCAGCTGTTTTTTTTTTATCGGATTAGTAGTTCCGGAGTTTACCCATTACATACAAACTTACAAAGCTACATCCCACAGACTTTTCCTCTCTATTATATTAGTATAGACATGTCTATTTGCTCCTGTCTAGACAGGAGCAACGTGTACCAACTTTTTTTATTAATTTGATGATTGCCAATCGAAAACTGGTTGGCAATCATTAAATTGTTGACACAGGGATTTTGTGTACTTAAATACTGTATTTAACATTATAAGTTAAATTTAATTAAGTAGTAGTTTTAGTGTTTAGTTTACTTAATAATGATATTCTAACAATATTTGTCGTAAGATTGTAATTACTAACCAATGGATCAACAGTTATCTGATGAAATAAATATTTATTATTATTATTAAAAAGAACCCCGCCGACAAAAAATCTATTTAAAATAAAACATAAAATCATTATGCATATGTAATCGACAGATATGTACTCAAAAACCCACTACAGTTTTGGCATCATTCTGTTTGCGAAGGTTCAAAAAGGCAGTGTGATACGATTAATGCAAATAGTCTAACAATACAATTTCGTACATTGTCTGCGGCACATCAACATATGCCATTCAATACTCCCAATCTATCTCAACAGAATCACAATGTTCCCACGCTGAAACGGGAGCCCGTATTATCTACGTGTCGTGTCGTAATCGTAACGTAAGAGCAGTACGTAACGATGGCGACCGCTCGCTTACTTTTTTTTTTTTTTTTTTTTTTTTTTTTTATTTGAAGAGCTTTGTCACTGAGTGACGATGTCGCTCTGTATATACATCTATACATAGCTCTATCTTACTTACTCGCTTACTTGGCGCAAGAAACCGGTAAAAGACATGAGACAAACTTGATGAATGAATCATTGAGGAACTTTGAGGAAAGTCTTTAGGGAAAATATGAATAGGTTACACACGAGACCAAAAATACTTCCTCATTAATTAAGCATATAAAATGTGATCGATTGCCCAAATATAAATGGAATGGCATGAGTGCACGCGTCCTTGTTATAGTTTAAAAGTTAAATGTCGTTTTTTGTATTCAATCATCAAATCCAAAATTTTAAAATTCGATGAGGCAGATTGACGCAGTCATCACTTATCAGATATCTAACAACATAAAAACAAGATCAAACTGAGAAACTCCTTGGAACTCGAAAGTTTACGCGAGATTGAACCTTTTTGGTTAAGAATTGTTTAAGAGTTTTATAAAACAAATGAGCAGTACCCACTAATTAATCGTGTACACGTCGGATGTCGGTCGTGGCCGTGTCGCTTGGAGCGCCGCTGCTTGCCTCTCACGATACATCCCCAATTTCCGACCGCCGCTGTTATAGCCCGAATGGACTAGGTAGTTTTGATACTTTGATCCAGTGGTTTTATTTTCTTTCGTTGGGTTATGTAATATATTATATTATTTACTTATTTAAACTTTATTGCACAAAATACAAAAACGTACAAATGGAGAGCTTAATGCCAAATGGCATTCTCTATCAGCTAACCATATAATTACTTTATTTTATTATCTTTGGTTCTCTAAATTATAGCCGAAAATTATATTGCCGATTATATTTCGTTTTATTTCCCAACCACCACCAACTGTATGTTTGGTATTTTTTTATAAAGTCACATTTTAAAATGTTTAGTTTGAGGTAATATATAATCTTTATTAAATGTTTTATTGAATAAGGTTTCATTTAGTCATACCTTACATATTATTTTTTTATCATTACCAAGTAACTTAATATAAACGTTGAATAAAACACTGACTATGTTATGCTTTCTTGTTATTTGAAATAAAAAGTTGCCTAATGTAAGAAAAGGGAACTGTTGAACTGACGAAACATTATTCGTTTAATAGTTTTTTGGCCGAGTGAAAGATTTGCCAAATCATGCCAAATGATAGGTATCCCAAAAGTTGTATGTCATTATAACAATCTACTTTAAAATAACTCTACCAAATGAAACGTTATCATACAAAAAAAAATTCAATAGTTGTCAAAGTGAATCATCGGCGAAAAGTTGCTGGGCAAGTGAAATTAGGACAAAAAAAGTTCGGAAAAAAGGCAGAACACCATTTATTATCTTTGTCTAGGCGAATCTGGAAATGAAGGTAATACTTGTACTTAATCTTATTGTCACTATTACTATAGCAGTGTGCAGTGTACAGAAGCATTAAAAAGGTATTGTAGGTACAATTGTTGATCTCAAGTAAGACTCAAAGTAGTCTTCCTATTGCCAGATCAGATATCGTAAAAGGAAATGAAAATAGGATCTATCAAGTTGCAATCATAAATATAAATGCTTTATCTCAGGCAGGACTACGGCTTCTATGGCTACAGGTTTCCAGACAATAGATTACAAATGCTCTTTCACAAACACGTTAACATTTTGTATTAATAAACTCCAATCGCTTCCATCGCATTGATATAGCATTTAATTCGATTTTCAATTAATTATTCGCACCAGTGTCGAGTTTCGTATAACTACGTACCTACTACAAGTAATTAATGACATTGCAGCCGCAATAGGGGTGTGTTGATGCAGTCCAAGTGTTTGCAGTGATTAGCGATCGAGCGGAATCAAAGCAATAATGTTGCACGGGATATTGTCAACACATTATTGCACGGTCGTAATTTAATTTTAACAAACCGTTTTTGACAACCACCTCCGTATGAAACTGAGTCCTATATTCGAACCTCGGTAAGGTATGATGAGCTCTTATAGTCTCTTGAGTCTTATGACTCAAGAGACTATTATTATGAAATAAAATTAAATAAATAAAAAAGACTGGCTCGCCAGTTCTGCAGCTTACAGAGCCACTAGTATTTATTGATTTAGTTGTGTTGTCATAAAAAAAATGCCAATTCAATAGGTAGTTAAATTAAACTATCAAGTCTTATGTTTGCCAAGTCGAAACATTTAGATTTCGTATGTCGTTTAGACGCGCGAAGTTTATCGGCTAACCAAATCCCCTCGAGCGCGGTACACGAAAGCCGATAGATAAGAATCCGCAAGAAACTAGATAACCACAGACTACAACACAACTTCGCCAATACGTAGGCACAACCTACACGAGTCAAACGAGTGGCACGCACACATGCGCACGTCGCCTCGGCAACGACCGTGATCCCTCCGGAGTGAGCAATAACTCGCTCCTGGTTAATAGGGTGTCGCGAAAATTAGGGAAGGCACCCGCACAGCCGAGCACTAGCTGATTAGGAGCCGGGAAATGCGGAAAATTACTTAAATACTTCACGAGACGTTGTTTTGCTTGCGAACCGTTAACCACCCTATAAATATTTAGGTACAATCCGACAGTAAAGCGAACTTCGCCACCATATAAAGTTCGCTGTTTATACAGTAAACATAATCTGTATTCAAAGCGTACTTTATAGAAAAATAAAAACTTTTAATTTAACAACGGGAGCCCCGGTACGTGTTTGCCGCTAACGCCTGCACAATAATTAAGAGCAATATTTAATATCCACGGATATTTTCATAGCACTGGATAAAGTTTCGCAACCACCAGGCGTTGTTCTGAATTGCAATTCGTGTTATTCTTACAATCCGACTTTAGCCACCTACTACTACGTGGACTAACGAAGTTTCTATAAATGTATAAATACTTAAATAGGTACATGGCATTAATTCTGCAAGTTTGGAGCTACAGGAATAGTTCCCTTGAGTTGCTTCAATGAGTTTGAAAGGATTTCGAGGCGGTATTAACCGTCAAATAAGTTTCGAGATTGAAATTTAGTGCAGTCCTCTGCGGGCAAAACAGTTTCCTCCCGCTCTTGTGAGTAAACTTCAAATTACAAGGCTGCGGTATTATCTGATTGGGTTAATGGAATCTTGCCGCAAAGTTTATTACTCCTTAATTATATTTTTTTGTTGTTGCAATAAGTAACACTGGTAACACCGAACTTTAATCAAACTAGTAGATTGCCGTATGGTTTGCAGCACGTTCCTTTTTGTTCATTGAGAGCATAATTTTGCGTATGCCTTTTGATGTGATTTCATTATGTGTTTATAGTAAATCATCATCAATCCTTGCTTTATCCCTATTTGGGGTCAGCTCTCCTGATACTCTACCTCCAATAATTACGGTTCTGCGTCAATTCCGTTGTCATGCGTAACTTCGTCATATCGTTATGGTTGGGCCAGGTTGTTGGTGGGCGTCCTCTTCCTCTCTTCCCCTCCTGGATGGCTAGTAGTTACTTTTCTCGTCATGTAGTCATCACTGCTGCGCATTAGATGTCCGTACCAGCGCAGGCGGTTTTCGCGCATTTTTTGGTGTATTTCTGCAACCTTGAACGTTCCACGGACATACGCATGTCGGATTCTGTCAAGCCCATCGAAGCACTTTCATTTCAGTGACGTGCATTTTGTGTTTGTTATAATTTCTTATGGTCCAACTTCAGAACCGTAGAGCAAGGCAGGTCTTACCGCACGTTTGTATACTTTTTATACCGTGCCTATTGCTTTTATTGGCATCTTCGCGTCGCAGAGTACTTACTCCCGAAAGCGATCTCCATTTCAGCCAGCCTGTCTTAATTCTGTGGTAGACCACAGAATAAAGACTGGCTGTCTTTGTCTGTGCATGCTATGATGTTAAGCATGGACCCTAAGTATTTAAACTCTTCCACGCTATTTAAAGGGTATCCTTATATGGTCGGCGCCGCTTGGTTGCAGATGCTGGTGTTGGAAAAGTTGCAGTAGGTACATATATTCTGTTTTCTGACGCCTCACTCGTAGTCTAAGGCTTTTTGCCATTCGTTTAGGTTTCTCTGTAGATCCGGCAGTGTTTCTTCGCTTAGGATTACATCGTGTTTTTACAGTGAATACTAGTAGAAAAATAATAATTAACCTACTCGTATTACCTTCACTGCTATGGGCTCATAGGTAGGTAAGAGGACAGTAGAGTTAGCGAGTTTTAGTTTAAGACAAAATTAATTGCAAGTGCCTGGACGATCTAGCTCTGCTCGGATGAAAATAGAGAAAATACGGAGAAAACAATTTTTCCCAGATATGAGACCTAGATAGATCGATAATTCGCCCCAATAAACTCCTATATTCCAAATTTAATCGAAATCGTTAGAGCTGTTTTCGAGAACGTGATTGCAAATATAGGTACTTATATAGGTATATTTATATACAAATATTGCTCGTTTAATAGTATATGATGTATTCAAGGCTGTCGCGTGATATTTAATAACAGACAGACAAGGTAGATACAGTACCTATAATTTTTATAGCGGAAGTCATCCCCTAACGAAGAGTCGGAAAAAAATGTTTTAATAAGTAAAAAAAAGTTCACATTTACATAAAGTCTAGTCTTAATCATGTTTTTTTGCGGAATTACAAAAATGAAAAATGTTTATTTACGTAGAAAATAACATAATATTGTACGAAAACTCCGGAAGTATTCATCCAATTTCCAAATTGCCTGCGGAATGGACATAGGTTTAGGGTTAGAAGTGAAGCACAACACAAAGACCATAATTGCACCATAAAAATATTGTGCAAAGTTATTGTAGGTCTAGGGCCGGCCTAAGTACTACGCGGCGGAGACGCGCGGTTAAGTAGTAAGGAGACTAGGTAGGTAACTAGGTAGTTTATAAATATGAATCCACGAAACAAAAGAGTGCTTATCACCGTCGGTATTTGTTTCAATGATCACTTGAAATCTATAACTACGTGACACGCTAGGCACTCCAGAAACCTAAATGTCAAGAGTATCAATAAACAAACGAGTTTAGATCGTCGATCTCATTTATATTACATAAGCAAAGGAATTTGTGACGCGTAACTACAGGTGTAAATGATTGATGCGGGAGAATAGAAAATGGCGTCTCTAAGGACAGCGTTAATACATTTCGCGTTAGCATAGTTCACAGAAACTGGTTGTAATTTACAAAATACTAACAAAGGTATCAAAATGATTTTATACAAATGTTCAGTAAATATTTACGGATTTACATTCATTCCAAAACTAAGTAATGGAATTCAATGATTTTGGGAAAGGATTAACATGTCAGATATGTGTAAAATTTCGATAATTACAGTCAAGTGCAAAAATATGTATCGATTTAATCCTCTTATAAATATGTATTGACTGTCAATTTATGAGACACTGGCAGTCATTGCATGCACCAGTGTCTCATATCTGGGCTAAATAAATGAATAAATAAGTTAATTAATGTCAGAGTATTATTTAGTAATTTATCTTGTCACTAACACTTAATTTAATTTAATTTATTGTAACTAACACATTATGGGTCCAGTAACCTGAAATAAATATATATTGAATTGAATATGTTTTCATCATCATCATCATATCAGCCGAAAGACGTCCACTGCTGGCCATAGGCCTCCCCCAAAGAGTTCCAAAGTGACCGGTCCTGCGCCACCCGCATCCAGCGGACTCCCGCGACCTTTACCAGGTCATCAGTCCACCTTGTGGGAGGCCTACCAACGCCGCGCCTTCCGGTACGTGGTCGCCACTCGAGAACATTTCCGCCCCAACGGCCATCAGTTCAACGTGTAATGTGCCCCGCCCACTGCCACATGCATGTTGCATGTAGGTATGTTGTGGATTTGAATAAAGGGTTTATCTATATGTCTATCTGATAACCACAAATTGTCAAATACTACACCACGGTGACAACAGTGTTGATGTTCGATAGGTTAGCAAAAAGATTTTTGAGCGCACTATATAAATCTAAGTTTACATCTCAATAGTGAAACCATACCCATAAAGTGCTAGTGCTCTTTGTATCTCACCGTACTGTTCACAATCAGTGCACTATGCCCCATTGTGAGTGCAGATGGATTAATTTCACCAAGTCAAGATCCGTTCGTCGCCTGGGTTTCAGCCTCCGCGAGAATTCTACTTTGTCGACTGCGCATAAGTTTAAATTGAAACTGGCCCTAGAAAGGAAGTACAGTTTGACAAGATGTACCCGATTCGTCGTCACTCTCTTGAGGACCCTCTTTAGTTCTGGAGTAAAATGAGCGAGTTGCTTTGGTAAGAATAAGCACGGGATTCCAAACGATAGTGGTAATTGGTAGTTGCAAATTTAATTAAATGGTTGTAAGTCTATGTTTCGAACGGTATTACTGTTTGCAAGGCAAAAGAAGAAACCAAGTGACCAAAACCATCAATTACTGTTTCGAACGTGTTATATTTATAAGATAGCTACATATGATTTATATGAACATCATAAAACATTGAAACAAGTTCAGTGAAAACGCGAGCAAATACCCCGCATATTGAAATACTCGTATTATGCACATTTTAATATAGGTACTGTTTTATAAATGATTGGGATGTTACCTGTCCCGCTTTTATAGCACATAAAACCGTTCAGTCTTAAATATTTTACTTAGTGAGTTATTACAGTATATTAAAACGAGCGTTATACTTGCATTTAACGGGTGAAAACCTTTTCATGCAATAGTAAACAATGTACCAACATAAATATACTATCACTAACAAATAACAAGCTTGCAATGAAAGATTTTCTGCTGTCCGTAAGTAAAAGGTTTTTTTTCCGTCAGAAACCTACGTGAAACAATATTTCTCTTATCTTTCAACTCATCAATTCTTTAACAAGAATGTTCCAGGGCATGCGCCCTTTTCGACCCTTATTCGGTCTCTTTTATAAAGTGAAAAATAGCGCCACTCGAAGGTACGCACACCCTCGGTCATAGACTTTAAACGACAAGTAGAGGGTTACGATGTCAACGACTTCTAACTTGGTGACTTTTTCAAAATTGCCATTTTGCAACGGAGTTGAAATAAATGTCAACCTGTATTTCTGTCCTCTTTCGTTAACCTATATCTAGGTGTCACTTCTTGGAAATGATAATAAGGAGAATTTACAAATTGTTTTAAGAACTCAAATACGGCCTTCCTCTCCCGTCTGTCTACTTCACATAATTAGTAACTGCCCGAGTGAATCCGCAAGTCCATTCTATACGCAGGTGACAGAATTTTTGAAATGAGATACCTATATGATACCGGAGATTACTTACACCCTACATCGACCTATTCCCAAACTACGCAAAGCTTGTACTATGGGTACTAGACGACGATATACATACCTACTTACCTATATAGATAAGTAAATACTTAGATACATAGAAAACATCCATGACTCAAATAAATGCCCTTACCGGGATAAACAAATAGTCCAGTCCTGTGCTATCTATCGTATACTTAACCGATCGCATGTTGCAGTTGTCTCAATAATTCACAAGCTAAATGTTAGTATCATACTGAAACACAAACTTGCTCTGCAAACTGTACGGGCCTAGTCGAAAGCCCTTCAGTAAGGTAGCGGGTTAACAATGCGCTCCCTTGCCCTTTGACCCGCTAGGCGCTTTGTCGCGCCGGATGACACGACGTACCTACCCTGTTTACCTAGTATAGTGTGCTAGGATTACGTATCACCCGAGTGACACTGTATTCGTGTAGTTATCTCAACCTGTTCATCGTAGATACCTACTGATTTAAGGGGGTTAGATAATCCTAAACTATATTGAAAACAGAAGGGGAAATATATTAGGGCATCTGATACGACATGACAATTACATAAAATCTATTAAAGGAAAGATAGAAGGAAGGAGAGGCAGGGGAAGACCAAGACGTACGTTTTGGATCAAGCCAAAGATAAAGTTAATATAATGTCGTATCAGGAGCTCAAAACAGTGGCAGAGTGAAGAATGGCGATTACTCTACCGACAAGAGCCCCCTTATGATGATGATGATGAGGTAATCTTAATATGGGAACGTATATGGTAAAATACAGTAACTGGTTTTCGTGATTATGTAATACTAGGGATCCCCTATACACTAAACCATGAAAAGAGGTTTGGATATGAGAATCTCAGGATAGCTTTTTAGACCGACTAAGGTATTTTTTTTGGTTAGATTTTCATTATACATACTGTTTTGTATCATAAGTAGATTCTGTACAATCATATTTTTATCAAATAAGGGTTCCGTTGGACCAATTTTGGTACGGAACACTAAAAACCAGTGAGTATAAGAATAAATCGCGTAAAAAAAGTTAGGATATAAACAACAAGGAAGATTACGAAGCTTACAATTCAACCTGAGCTCAAGGGACGGCATGCAAGTACAAGTTCACTCTTTGCAAAGTTCAAAAGGTAAATGTTTTTCTGGTCCTTTTTACATTATTCTGATTTCGCTATGTGACATCGTAAATTGGTTTTGCTTAATTAAGAGACAGGCGTTTACAAATAGAAAAGTCAATTACAGCTCAAAGTGGGGAGGATCGAATTTGCGAGATAAAAGTTGGGTACCCACATGAGGACGTCGGTTTTTGTAAATAAACTGTACAGTTACACGCAATTGCGCAAATGTTCAAGTTAGCCACACAAAAATTCCCACGTCATTCTGTGAAAAATTAAGCAGTCTGAAGAAATACCCATGGGAGTTAAGTAGTTGTACCCTTTTCATCTCTTGACATTGCTCCTGTAAACTTAAAAAAAAAATGTTTGAAAACAATTTGACTAATCGCGAAAATGTTTAACGCTGTGATATTTTTGTAGTATCGGTTATTGTGAAAATTTAGCTACATAATAAACATCAATAGTAAGTACAGTATTTATCTCAAAGTAACATACAGAACATGGTTTTTTGGCGGTTCCAGGTTTCGAATCCTACGCCAGAGTTAACGACGTGACGGACGTGTTTTGTCGCTTAAATAATGTGTTTTAATTTTAACAATATCATTGTATTTATGTTTATTATTATATTGTTTATGTTTATATTATTATTACTATATGAGTTTTTTAATTTATTTGCTGACAGTAATCTGGCTACTGGCTTAGCATATTGTATAGTGACTAGTGACCCGGCATATGCAACTGACGATCTTGGGTCCGAACCCCGGTTAGTTATGTTATGTTCTTATTGAGCAGAATATACAGCTAGTTTATTTGTGTAAGATTGTTTTATTTGTGTAAGATTGTCCCCTTATATGCATTTATTTATTTCTTACCTATGGTATTAATCGTAAACATTACAAGGTTAATTAGAAGATCGATCCAGGTAGCATAATTCCACAGGACTTTAAGCCAGATTTCGTATCACTCTCAATTTCATTACCTAAACGAACACAAGTTTCAGGTTCGACATCGTTAATCTGGAGCATCCACAGGTAGGTATGTACCGCTACCTGCTTACATTCCTGTGGACGATATTAAATAGCGCTTACGTTTACGCTTATACTCTACGATTTAAGGTACAAAATCGTTTGAAGAGCAATGTAGGTAAATCATGTTCCTGTATTTTATTACTTTTCTCTGCCATCCTTCTGAATGTGCTGATGCGAACATTTCCGACCTCTTTAAAGAATTGAAAGTCTTCGCGTTCAAGTTTACAAGTGGATTTAAGCTGAAACCGGATTCGAGATTTTGATCCATACTTTTACAAAGTCCCCGTTGTATTATTGTGGGTGCGCTACTTCTTTTTTACGCGACTGCGGCAAAGCAAAAGGAAGTGTTATAAGTTTAGCAGTCTATGTTTGTATCAATTTACGTATGTTCTACTTGCGTTTGTTCAACTTGACAACAACTTGGGTTCAACTTGCGTTTGTCAGATTGTAATAATAACGAGACTTTTTCGAAGTAGTCCGTTTTGTCCTACGATTTAGTTCTACGATCGTAGGACAAAACGGAAAAAACAAATCCGTTTAGTCCTACGGAAATTGAGTTCTATGATCGTAGGACAAAACGGATTTTTCGTCCGTTTAGTCCTACGCGTAGAACTAAACCGTAGGACAAAACGGACTACTTACTTCACTTTTTCAGAGTACTGTCCGTAGTATTTGACCCATACGAGGCCAATCAATGCCACGTGTGCTACACCGTAGCCCGTAGCCAGCGAAAGTAGCCCATAGTGGCATGAACCTTTATTTTCATGAAACATCGGACGGCGGTTGATGTGATGGACATGTTCAGTCATCAACTCCGGAAAAGTCGGGTCGTAGTACAAATATGGCACCGGCCGCTATATTGAGCCATAAATATTTATGGGCGCATCGAAATAAAATTTGTATTTGCTCTATTTCATAGTTTAATTACTTGGAGATATATTTGTTTTTGTTATATCAACATCCGTTCTGCCATCTTAGCTCTCGAGCGTAGAATCGAGTGCGCGCAACACGATGGAAGAACTTTGACATGCTAAGTGTTGTAGCAGATTGATCACGTGTACTTACTGGATTACAGTGGCTCAGTGAGCTGTAGAACTCGCGAGACTGTCTTTTTGTTAAATTAGAAAAAAAGAATCGAAAAACAAATTATATATAATTATTGAATCTGGGTCGATCACGTAACGCATTGTAAGCGCGTCAGGTAGGTCTAAATGTCACTTTTTATATAGAAAATTGACAGTTAAATTGTACCGACGCGCGTTCAGAACGTTACGTGATTACCCCTCAGCTCACAAAATTTCACGAGAGTCGGTTGAAAAATGCCAGCCGTAAAAGGGAACAGCCGGACATAAGGATATCCGGACAAACGAAAGAATTTTGGACCAAGCTGAAACGGAGAACTTCGTTCGCTTCGCTCGCACGTTCAATTATTGAAATAATAAAAGATTATTTAGGTATTAATTTGTAACGAAATCACTAGGTATATATCATATTTGTACAAAGCACGTAATAAAACGACTTGTATAATAAATAAATAAATAAATAAAAATAGCCTTTATTTCCCATCATTTTAGAAATAGCATGCTTAATTTAAACAAACTATATAGGTAAATATTTGATCATCCTATTTCATTTGTATGATAAGTTAATACATGCACCTATCTAATATATCTCTTTATATATCTTTACAGTTTTATTTTTAATATTTAAATTTTACGACTTGTATAAAAACAATTAAACAATACATCACCGCACAACTCGCACAAGTTATTCTCATTCAATCCGTCCACAAATCCATCCCGTTTCGCCGGGCTTATTGGAAATTTTCCGATAATTCATTACCGGCATGATAAATGTTCCGTTCCGTGTAACCATTGAAATGGGGCCCTTTCTACTCTAACGGTGATACGCAAAAAAGGGGCAGCCGGGGTAAAAGGTGACAGCATCGGAAAGGGATGATATAATCAATCTAGGGCTGTGCAAGGGATACGTATTGAAACGCGGTCGCGGCCGGGTGCCGACCCTGAAAGCGCCTTTGACAACGCCTGACTACATTACGTAATTACATGTTTTGTTTAAAGTACCTGCTTTTCATTTACGCTTCAGGTTTAAATATCAAGCATCAAGTAATTAATGTACCTACAAGGTTGGCATTGTTTAAAACCATGATGAGGTTTGAAGAGGTATTAAATGTAAAGTTTAATTCTGTAAAGATTCAGTTGAATTTCATTCTACTTCAGTTGAATCTTGTACGTTTTGAAAAATTATAGCACCTAGTTATTGACAATGACATCATATACAATTCTACAGTATCAAACCCTATATAGTTATAAATAGCTTTTTTCCTCAAAACGTTATAAAGATTAATCGATTTTAGATCAAAAGATTTATGTGTAGGCAATAAATCCGATTTAAAAAAATGTGTAACGTCATTTACACGGTACAATGAATATAGATGCAATGCCCGGTACGTGGCTAATAAATCAGTGCGCAGTGCACAAAACTGCAATGCTAATCCACCACTTCAAAAAGGCTTAAGTGCCATTCAAGTTTCCGCGTGAGCGTTAAAACAATTTATACGATTTTGAGTCTTATTTCCCTGATATAAGTTTGGGAATGTATATATATTTGTAGAAGCGTTTTATTGAAACACGGTGGGACGCGGTGCGAACCCATCGAGAGCGTGTCAACGGCACGTCGGCGTGTTTACACGCCGCGACGGATGGCCAGCGTCCGAATGACGCTAATGGGAGAATGATACGAAAAACTTTTACATATACAAGTATTTTACAGGACCAAGGGGACATGGGCGCAATTAAAACGATTACAATGCATCGGTTTTGGATTACAAAATAACACTTTTGCTAAAATTTTATCATTTTTATCCTGTAATCGCCAAATGATGAGCATGGACATGTTCGAGTACCTAATCCACTACTTACATGACAATTGTATTTTCTCCATCTACCTACAGGTGATTGGGGAGTTTAAAAAAAAAAAAAAAAAAAAAATTGCAGATTAAAGTTAACTGAAGTGATGACTGACTTAGGTCACGTCTAACCTGTCGGTTTTGTTACTATCCGTAACTAACCGTTTAAGGGACACAAATGTATGAATATGCCCGATCATGTTATTTCATCAGATATTATCATTTGTTCAAACATATTTGTTCAAACGTATATATGAGAAATCAGGAGACAAGCTCAGTGAGATAAATATATATCGAGTAAACATTCCATCGGAACGTATCCAATAAAAGAGCAATAAATAGCAATGGCGATGAAACCAAAAAGTTTTGCCGCGTTTGTGACCCCAGCGACGACTCAACGGTTCAGCGCAGCGGTAACTTTAATCAAGAACGAGGCTTTTTTACCCATGTCCACACACCAACGAAATGTTGTCTAACATCAAATATCGTATTAAATGTACGCAATGAAAAAAGCAAGGCTCAAAGTCACTCAACTCAACGGGCAATGGAGATGCTGGGAGTTTATCTGCGCGATCGCTTCAGAAATTAGGCTATCTGCATCAGAACCAAGGTAACCGATATATCCCTCCGAATCGCTAAACTTAAGTGGCAGTGGGCGGGGCACATTGCACGTAGAACCGGTGGCCGTTGGGGCGGAAAGGTTTTCGAGTGGCGACCACGTACCGGAAGGCGCGGCGTGGGTAGGCCTAAGGTGGACTGATGACCTGGTAAAGGTCGCGGGAGTCCGCTGGATGCGGGTGGCGCAGGACCGGCCATCGTGGCACTCTTTGGGGAGGGGGCTATGTCCAGCAGTGGACGTCTTTCTGCTAATATGATGATGAATGAAAAAAACTGATTAATAATCTCTGTCTAGACCTTATCATCTCCAAACGACGTGCTATCAATTTATGAATCACTGAAATATTTGTAGCAGTTTATTTAAAATGAAAATTCCTATGTCAATATTTTTTACGTGTCCAATATTTGTAAAAAGTCTGGAAACACGTAGGCTTGAAAGTGTGATTTATGCACGGTCGCTACATCAGTTTCAAAAACAGCGCCGTTAAACAACAATATGCGGATAGTTTAAATAATTTACGAAGATAAACTTGGCGACGGGTAACCGGCGGATCGCGTAATCGAAATTGGCTGAACTTGTATCAGGGCATTGCGCCGCATTAAGAATTCGAATTCGCCTAGCTGTTTAAATATTAACGTAGACTAAAGCTATTTAGACAACCTAACGTTATGATTATGTACTTAGGATAACATAAATAATACATCTGGAAAGCAACATCAAACGCTTTATAAATTATTAAGCGCTAACACTTTATGTAGTAGACAAGAGTTCAGAGAGTATTAGGTGCGTACTTAGTGGTCACTGACAATATATCTGTCAGGACACGGGCGCACTGTAATGAGCAGTCGCCACCATGTCACCCTACGATATTAATTAGACTATTTCTAGGAGAGTAAATGAGCATTACCCTCGATGTTTGACGAAACATCACGTGGCATCTGTTCTTACGTCTGAAACATGTCAGAGATCGAAAACATAAATTCGTTCTAATTTATATGTACTCGTATACAAAGTTAACAAACATACGATTGACGACGTGCGAGCTGATGAAATATGGTTGACAAAATTACACCTTAATGTGCTAGATCCAGAATAGACGTCTTTGAAACGGCGGCAATTCAGAGTACTTACCAATTTCGCGCGGACGGTTAAGTACTGGAGCCTAATAAAACGCTCACGCCGACTCAAAATAGCTGCTAATGAGACTGGCTTGTGAAATGCTTCATCATTACAGGTGTAGTATGTGAAGAAAATTAATTAGGAGATAACGTCGGGCAGAAAGCGTAACAGCGTTACCGATAACTTTCAAGTAAAGACGTAGGTACCTAATTAGCAGTGAACTTATTGAAAATTAATATATTTTATATTAATTCTGATACTTGCGTTAAAGTAACTTTATTATCGTTCAGTATCTGTGAATGATTTGATTTAAAGTAATTTTTAGCGAATTGTCATAGTTTGAATGATCAAGATTACGTCAAATTCCTAAAAATATCGGACCTTGGCAGGTATTGCGCTGAGTGTGTCTATAATCATCAACATAATAACTCTGTCATCAGGGACACAATTAGATACGAATGATGTGCCGTCAGAGACCCAGTCGTGGGGAAAACGTATTCGATTATGATGATAAGCGTCATTCAAACGGCGGACTGAGAGCAAAACGTGTAAATTTTACGAGAATTATTTTTTTTATTCAGAGGACTTATGCTTGATTGTAGTACATGTGTATGTGACGTGCTCAAATCATAGTTGTGATATATGTGATTTGTACTGGATGCGGGTGGCGCAGGACCGGCCATTGTGGCACTCTTTGGGGGAGGCCTATGTCCAGCAGTGGACGTCTTTCGGCTGATATGATGATGATGATGTGATTTGTAAAGTTGGTAATTGTTAAAAGCCATGTTATAATTACAAGTTCTGATACATTTACATAAAATCAACACTGAAAAAACGCATGGGTTAAAAATAAACAAATTACTGTTAGAAATAGCTAAGCATGTTTGCCAATATAGCACCTGCAAAGTTTGTTGCTAAAAACAAATACGTCAACTTTGCTGACATTACTTGACAAATAGTAATCTATATAATTGGTTAAACATACTTGTTTCTTAATAACATAGTAGTAACATTAGTCACAACAATGCAAAGTTGGCTGCATTGAGCCAATTTTACTTTGCAGCCTCAGCCGGAGAGTTCGGTTTAAGGAGCCAAGTTACTCAGTACCGTCAATTATGTCTATTGGGTAAATGCAACCGATCTACTTGGTAATTCCAGCTAAGTAACTAAAACGAGTATAAGTAGCCAAGCTACTCAGTACCGTCAATTGTGTCTATTTGGTAAATGCAACCGATCTACTTGGTAATTCCAGCTAACTAAAACGAGTATAAGTAGCCAAGTTACTCAGTACCGTCTATTGTGTCTATTGGGTAAATGCAACCGATCTACTTGGTAATTCTAGCTAACTAAAACGAGTGTATGTACCCAGTTACTCAGTACTGTCAATTTTGTCCATTGGGTAGGGGCAACCAATCTACTTGGAAATTCCAGCTAACTACAAATCGGTAGAAGATAAGTAGCCAAGTAACTCAGTACTATCAATTGTGTCTATTGGGTAGAGGCAAGTTGCTTCTACACAATAGAGACAATTGTCAGTACTGAGTAACTTGGCTACTTATACCAAATTGTAGTTTGCTGGAATTACCAAGTAGATCGGTTGCATTGTGTAGGTTTGTACAACCGATCTTAGGAGATACAAAAGAAAACTGAATTCAAAGAAATAAGCTTTATTTAAACATCACAATCACATACCTATACGGTAAATTAAAATAAACTAATAAGGTAAATTGAGAAAACAGGTAAGTATTACCATTGACGAATAAATCAAGAGGTCTATTGATGGCCGGCGCTTCACAATTCACAACAGAACGTATAATATTATAAGCTAAAAGAGTAAATGAAACATCTTCTTTGTAAAAACCATTGGTACATCTATTAAATATAACAAGTCTGCTGTTAATCAGACTAGTTATATTTAATAGATGTCTATGTCTATAATCTAACACTATCACTATTCTAAACTTTTGTAATGTCTCTTTAGCCTTCACAAAACTAACAAACACTAATTAGCACCACGATTGCCCAAATCACACCACAGCACACAACGCTCATAACGCGGCCCAAGCAAGAGTGCCTTCGGAGAGGTTCCCGTGGTTTGTTTATACTTCCAGCGGCACGGGAGGGGTTCCAGGGTCGGACCTTGACAGTGTCTGCTTACAATATTATACGTACAATAAAATTTACAAGAGCAACAAGATAAGTCACCCGCACGGCTACAAGTCCCGTTACATAATGGCCGCCTCACTTTGCTTCAAAACGGCTGCGAAGGCAAATTAGTCAATTTCTGATTTAATTGTAAATAAGTAACTGTTGTAAAAATGTGATAGCTCACTCGGTGGCTAACTGCCGAGCTGTGCTTGTTTAACTAAAAATAAGCAACTTGTTTGTTTTTTAATATTGCACGCGGTTATTTGCAGGAAAACTACTTAGCAGATTTTAACCTAGTGTTGTAAGACTTAGAATTAAATAACGCATTAGACAGCAAATAACAGTGTAAACTTGTCTATTATTAACCGATAAAGAAAGGATTATATTTACTTAAACCACTTGTTTGTTTCTTAGTCATTTACGCAGTTATTTGCAACAAAACAATTTATCTAATTTTAACCTAGTATGCAAGGTCTGAAATGAAATAACGCAGTTGACAGCAAATAACAGTGTCAACTTGTCTATTTTTAACCGATAAAGAAAGGCTTATATTTACTTAAGCCACTTGTCTGTTTCTTAACCATTCACACGGTTACTTGCAACAAAACAACTTATCAAATTTTAACCAAGTATTTCAAGGTCTATAATTAAACAAGGCTGTGGTCAGCATATAACAATGTAAACTTGTCCATTTTTAACCGAATCGGGTATGGATTGGATTTACCGAGACAATCATTTGGAAATAAATAAGTATTGTGTTAAAATAACCGAGGAAGTTTAGCAGTATTTGCTCGTTTACCATTAGCAAACCTTTATTGCGCGTTTTAAATGAATCATGGTTATATGTAACCATTTTTTTCTTAACCGAGCTAAACAGGTCCTTTGCTAAAATTAATTTTTTTCAGTGAAAGCAACGCTACGTCGAGAGAAACGTAGCAGGTAAGGTAGGTAACTTGGTACTTGTAAGATTTATATAAGAGACATTCTTTATATTCCCTTCGGGAAACCTTCCCAAATGATTTGCTTACGATTTTAACCGACGGCTAAATGTTAGGAATTCAAATACCGTATTCACATATAATAATCCTAATGTCCAGGAATTTCATGAGCAGGAATTCGTCGCAACCAGACCGTACTTTGGATACCGAACGGCGCGTACCAAGGCGTTTATTACTTCCCGTGTCGTCGTGCCGACCAAAATGTACCGCAAAACCATCAAAATAGTGCGGCATATTTCCTAAAAATATCTATGACAAACAATATTAAGCTACAGTTCTGTTTTTATAACGACAAATATTTGGAATAGCGACATTTCTCCACGAGTTTTGTCAAAATCTTTGATGCCTGCGGAATTGTTTGCAAATTGTTAATTTCACATGCCTGACGGCACGGCATTGTTGCGGTCATTATTATTTATGCTCACCTACGAAACAAACAAAACTAGGTACATACTTACACTAAACATCAAATTGCTAACAAAGTAAAAAAACATGGAATTTCTTTGATGCCTACGGAGTTGTTGGCAATTGTCAATTTTACATGCCTGACGGCACGGCATTGTTGCGGTCATTATTATTTATGCTCACCTATCTATGAAACAAACAAAACTAGGTACATACTTACACTATACATCAAATTGCTAACAAAGTAAAAAACATGGAATTTGATACATCATATCAAATTCCATTAAGTCACAAACAAATGTTCACGTCACGTACGAACGACTCTAAAAAACCTAGCTACTTCCTCGTCGCACTAAGCATGGTGGTCACGTAGAACTATCACGTATAGTGCACCATATACGCGAGCATATCGCATCGTCGGTGAATCACGCGCATGCGACCTCGAATGTTAAGCCAGTGTAGTGCAACCAATAGTGTCAATTTATTATCGATAGCTCTTTTAGAGATGATTTACGGTGGCAAATGGTCGCTTTCGAAAGAAGAGATAAGCGCGTTGTAACCCATTTCAGATTTGAGGACTCGCTGTGTTGATAGCAAGAGATAAAAGCTGGCCCCTAAACACAGCGCAGCTCCAGCGGTAGTGTTAATGGATATACATATAAACGATACGTATATAGACTGCGCGATTACGTATGCGCGATACATAGGTAATAATATAATTTGCTTCGGGGATAATGTAACCTGCTTTTGTTGTCCAAATGTATCTGAATAAATTAATCACATTTATATATACCGAAATAACATCATTTGAAATATAACATGAAACTCTCTTATTAATCTACATAATATTATAATATATTATTAACTAATCTTGTGAGTTACATTAAATCGTGGTTCATACGCTTGAAGTCAATAAAATCATTAGGAGCGTTTTCGCGCATGCTAAGGTTGTGTTTAATTAGCAAACGTCCGAACCATTATCGCTGTAGTCCCGGAAGATTCGTGGCGCTATACCTTTTGCTTGCTTACAAAACCCCATACCTCTCTAATTTTATAATATAGAAAAGCATCCTTGCACTCAGTGACACAAAGTTCACATTACCGCGCAGCATAAAAAATACATGTGGTCGAGTGATGTGCTTTGTCGATAAAGGGATCATAATGCATACTTGCAACAATTATAATGTTGAATGTAAACAAAAAGTCGATTGTAATCTTTCACGAAATAACTTTATTTTATTCTTAGGCATCGAGTAACAAACAAAGGAAATTAAATTGATATTAGTGTTGATACATTAACTTGCAGCTCGTTCATCGCATGTCAGGATTTCGCCTAGCGGGCGCAAACGCCGTACGCGCTTTCCGCTACTTAGCAGGAAAATCCCGACGTCGGCTATCGCGTAACGATTATTGGCAGTGAATGTGTTAATAACCTATTCGATATCTACACTTTCTACACCATCTAACGACATCAGTTCTGTATTAAAATAGCCAATATCGATAACCGTGGAGTGACATCACATCACTAGCCGTATGCTAATCTGTGGCTCGGATGTCATCTTGCGCAACAGGCGACAGCGAGTGTGTACGCGGCTTAACCGGGCACTAGTTGATGCCCCACTTTGACATTCAGCCCGCCGTCCACGATATTATTTAGAATATTCATGAACACTAACGTTACATATTTTGCGAAAATTAGTTTTGGACACAGTTTGCGATTTTACACGCGCAGTTGGGCTTAGAAGTTATGGTAACTGTTGTCGTTGGGATTCCGGGGCTGGTTCAATTAGAAAATGGTTTAAATTAAAGGAGATTTACAAGACAATCGACGTAGCTGCTAATCGCTAAAATTATTTTGGTTTACCTCTTGTTAACAAAAAGTATATTTTATAAATCTAGTCATCATCGATATAAATGCAGATTTTTAAGTTTTGCTAAACTGGAGGAAATGAAGAACAGCTAGGTGTACATCGGTACTACATTAATCTTGTTAAAAATCTTGTGCTACTTTCAAAACTTCGAGTTAATTGCATAAAGTTAATTTACAGTCGACGAAGTCTGTTAAAATAATTGTTGGAAATCTGGAAAGTACAAATTGTTAACGTAAACCATGTGTAGGATATAATTTGATTAGCAATTTAATGTTTCTGGTTCATCTAGCCTCTGTCTATCGATCGCAGGTTATGTAAAACGCATGTTTTAACAAACTACCGTTGGTCCGTCGTACCTGGCAATAAAGCACCGGAAGTGAGCAGTTTGGGGGCACGCCCCACATCCGGTGGTCGCGCGTCGCTGAATGCAAATAGAGGACCCGTCCGTCTGTCCGTCCGTCCGTCCGGCCAGCGGTGACGTCACGCCGTGCGTGAGACAAATGCTTATAATTCCATTATTTCTAAATTCGGACGCTTTTTTATACTGGAGGTTAGACTCGGACGTTTTTATTACTTAGAGTACAGTAACAATTGCTTAACTGTGACTGTAATTTCGGATGGTTAATCAAACCGTCTCCATGACATTGGAGACAAATTGGCCATATCAATTTACGTAAAAAAACGAATCGTACAACACTCTTGACACAGAACTTAAATTTTACTAGCTGTGCCTCCAACTCCGCCCATGCACGTAGAAATCGTTATTCAGACACTCGCCATAAAAATCTACAGCCTTCTAGGGGATGTTTCTGTAGCTCTACTATAAGTTAGTTTTATCGATACATATACGTTTTTGAACGCGTTTGCGTTTAGTTTCAATTTGTAGGTCAACGCGTAGTTCCTAATACTTACCACCAGAGGCACTTTTCTCAAATTGCTCAAATTGAAACTAAACGCAAACGCGTTCGAAAACGTATAGGTATGTATCGATAAACCTTATACGAGAGCCTCTGAATAGATCGTATCCTGCTCTTCGACGATACTCAAACTTTCTGCTGTTGCCATTTCATAATAGTCAGTTCAACGTTTTAAGCGTGAAAAATTAAAAGACCGAAAATCAAGCCTTTCGCATTAATGTATCCTTATTTGTATGAATAATGGATATATATGAATTTGATTAGCATACAACGAATACGTGATTAATTGTACTTTCAAAACAAAATGTTAACCGACTTCAAATCTGTAGCCAGATTGCTTCAAGTTTGCCTATAAAATTTGAAGAGTTCCCTTTCTCTAGGATCGTATCATCAGAACTGGATTTTGGTGACAAAGGGACCAACCTGGAAGTATATGCTTTCAAACAAAGAAAAAAAAATTCTAATCGGTTCATAAATTACCGAGATATCGCGTAAAATACATAAAATAAAAAACTGAGAAAGTTCATCGCTTACACATTACAGGCAAAGTTAAAGACCTAAGCAGAATTTTATGGTCAGCTGTTTGTCAATGTCAACACGGAAAACTCGTATGTTTTATTTCCCGACACGGGACCAAAGCTTATCCTTGATTTACGTCCACGTTCAGTGTATCGCCTTGCCAAATAAACTACGAGGCTTACCTATTAAGAAAGGCTTACCTAACAAGTTTCGTGTCCTAAATATATCTTAGACTTTACGTTGGGTGGGTACCGAGCGCCTACTTATTTATAATCTAAAAGTATGTGTTTTGGAGATGACGAAAAAGAAGGAGGTCTTTGCCCCCAGCTGGTATCCAGCTGCGGGGCAAAGACCTCCTAAGGCATATAATAATATATTTAGAGTAATAAGAAAGGTAAACGTGATATAAAATGGAAAACAGTTAAATCAGTGCCATCGCTAACATGGAGAAAGAAATTTTGAAAAAATGGAGATGCACCTAATCTTACCTTCTTCAATGTGTATATTCCAAGCAAGGTTCAGCGTTGCCAACCTGTTTGAAAACTAACTAACGTTTGTTAGTAAGTATAATTTAGGGGCACTACCACCTCTGCTACCAACTAAATAAGACATCATGCCAAGAAACTCGGGTGAGGTTAGGCCGTTTTAGCACGCGCCGAAACGTACTGTATTGAAATCATTTTGATTTTTGTCCCGCGCGCTTCCACGCGCGCCTAGCCTCACGTTTAAAAACAAGTGAGTTCAACAATAGATTGATTTGAATAGAATACGTTGCTTCAGATAGATCCCCGAGATAATCTACGGTTGTGGCGAGATCGCGTGTAAGAATCCGGTGGAACAATAGGCGGCCTTGGGCGAGGCGCAGTAATCAGCCGGACGGACAATGCGGCTTGTTAGTGCATGCAACTAGACCGTTGTACCAAACTATGCTCATGTCAGGAGGTCTATTTTCTCCATCGCTTGTCATCCCAACTACATTCCAATCTGTTTGTCGTGTGCTCCTACACGCGCCTAGCTAATATGTTAGAACGAGCGTGCGAAACATAAAAATGCTATGGGGTTGTGAAAGGTGAGAACCGATTTAAAGCCCAGGTCTATTTGATTCCATAGGTACATTACATATTGGTGTGACATTTGTATTGTGCACGCATTCTGACACGTAAAACACGTGCAGAAGCGAGTGCGGGTGACAAATATTAATATCTAGAGTGCAAAACCTCCAGAGTATATTCGCCTATGACAATGGCAATAGACCGACCGTTGACCAAGATATCCAAGAGACATAGTGAGTGATGAGCCGAGATATCAAATTTTCTTTCGATATGAGCTAATTACAATAAATAAATACGTCTAAAATATTTTCTGTCCATGTTGTTTCGTCTAATTTAAGAATTATTTGTTTGTGCACTTTTATGCGTGTAAAACGCGTAAGATTAAGAAAAAAATGAAAATTTTCCGGATGCAGTTACGAAAATATTTATTGATTCAGAATTTGGTATTTAAGGTTCTATTATGATTGACTTCTTTGAAACAGGGAAGACAAACGTCGGTCTAGGAGCGATCCACTAGTGCCTACTAGTGACCACAGTTTGAATTAGATACATACCTACACAAAGCATAACCTCGTATCAACGAAGACAAATAGACTAAAGACCTAGAAAAGAAATTATATTCACTAACAACTAGGTAGGTAGTACCAATAGAATGCGAGAGAGATATATTGCAGCAGTCCCTCTTTGTGTAGGAATTAATTAAAAAGCTCTTAAGGCAGGAATATTAGCTAAATAAAGACAAAAAACTAGTACCTACTGGTAGCCGAGCGGACCTAAGTCCAAAACAGTTTGCATCCGAGAAAACTCTAAAGGTGTAGCGATGAGGGTGCTCGCAGTTTCAATTAAACCGAGACAAATTATAAAATATAGTTTCAGATAATTTACAAAAGCAACAATCTACGGAAAAATACGAGGTAATAAAATTGTGTCTTTTATTAGTCTTTGCGTATTTTGAGATCACGTTCTACGTTTGCGAAGTCACCGCAGAGAATAACAGTAATACCGTCCAATGTCGTGAGAACCGCAGTTGTGCAAGCCGCTGCAACTAACCGCTGAACTAGTTTACAGATTAATCTAACAACAATCATTAAGAACGTCGACGGTAAGCCACGATCTGAGATAACTGATGGGACGCTAACGTGAAAAGAAAATGGTAATGGTAGTATCAACATTGTTCTTGCCATACGTGGGCCACAGGAGTTGTTAGAAAACATCTTTGCGACATTATTTTGTGATAAGTACTAAATAAACAAATATAATATTAAGACCGTAAACTGGGGTTACTTTGACCCGCATAAAACCCACACATAGCAATGTGACATAAAAAAGGACCTAACAACGTGAGCACTAGCTCAAACTAAAACTATAAGCTGATTTGACCCTATTCAAATTCATAAAAAAGCGATGGACAGAGTAATTTGCAAAAGCCAAAATTACCCTCCAGAGCTAAAGTCGTCAGGTATTTCGTTTTCAAAATTGTATCGTTTGTAGTCGTTTTCAATCGGCGTAAAAAAAACGCAGCGCGTAAAGGGCGCTGAAGTTGTATATCAACAGCGTATCCAATCAGAATTTCAATCAGCAAGCTTACAAAACCAGTCACGGGCCAATCTAGCCAGCGGGTGGAATCGAGACAGCCCTTTGGTTTAGGCTGTTGTAACCGTACACTGCAACTTCCGCGGGGGACGGTAGTATCCAGTGACGTGGGCCGGGGCTGCGGTTCGGCCGCCATAACCAGCACATGATCGGATGACAAAGTAATTCTGCCATAGTTCAGTAAAGCCACTACCGGGATTGTTTGAACTTCAAGGGCTGCGATGAAATGCGCTGAGTGAAATAGCGTGTGAAGGAATAATGCATTATTATTTTGAGACATATCTATTCAAAATCACTTCATAGTCGACGTTAACGTTCTACATATATTATTTTACTAATTCAATGAATATACTGAAATAATAATTGTACAATATACTATTTTCAATTATATCGAATTTTAATAATTTTTGTATTTGTTACTCATAACTATTAAGATTTTGACATTGTTTTATATTAAATTTCTTATATTATTTGATACGTATTCTCTGGTACCCTATTTTTATTTTTTATTTAATCTTGTAAATTATTGACACGTTACTGTTGTATTTCATAATCATAATCAATTTATTCGTAAAGCCAATTTCAATTTTTCTCTTGATATTGTGATGATACACAGGAATAACCTGACTGTTGTTTTGTATACTATATCTGACTTGACAATTATTGCATATCTCGACGATCGCTGTACGAAAGTATAAGCCAAATGTTATGTGAAAATTGAAAATACTACAATGAAATAAAAAATACATATATATACAAGGTGTGGCCTGTAACAGGAGCAAAAAATTCAACGGTCGATTATTAAGCTTGTGAAAAATTATTTCCAAGTGGTTTTATTTGAAAAAAAAAACATTTTTTTAACTCTTTATAATAAGTTTACTTTTATTTTTTTACTCTTCTGGAATGCAATAAGTAACTTTTTATTTTTAAAAAACAAAGAAAATTGAAATTAAAATTAAAAAACTCAAAAATATATTTTGAAAACAAAAATGCAAAAAAGATTATGACTCAGCACATGATGTTACCTCAAAATCTGCATTAACTGCTGTGTTATGATGTCTTGGTACCAATATACATTACTTTGAGGTCATAACTTTAGATCAAAACTTCTCCGAATCCAAAATATGTAAATTAAAATGAAAAAGAAGAGTAGTGAAAACACAAAGGGTTACTGCAAATGCTCTAAGGAAGCGTCCTTATGAATATTTGCTCCTATTACAGGCCACATCCCGTATATATACGACTCACTGAATCTAAATAAATAATAAATAAATATTTGCGGACAATCTTACACAAATAAGCAAAGCTTGTACTATGGGTACTAGACGACGATATACATACTTATATAGATAAATAAATACTTAAATAGATCGAACACATCCATGACTCAGGAACAAATATTCGTGCTCATCACACAAATAAATGCCCTTACCCGGATTCGAACCCAGGACCTCTTGCTTCGTAGGCAGGGTCACTACCAACTAGGCTAAAGCGGTCGTCAATATAAGGAATTAATAGAAATACTAAAAGATTTCGGAGGTTGTAGCGCATGAGTACGATGAAGATATAATTTCCTAATTTGACACGCACCTAGAATCAAACCCGAGACCGTTATCTTGCACAATAAGAAAGAGCATTGCAGCGCATCTATAAATGTCTAAAATAACACAGGAAAATATAATTAGAATAGCAAACTTCTTATTACGTAAGTGAAAGAAAATAAAGCAAAGTTTTATTTCTCATGGTCTAAAAATATAAAATATTAATCTTAATCCTTTAGGCATACACTAGAGAATACTTTTATCGACTAATGTAGCAGATTTATATATGGATGGAAGAAACGAGGTAGGCCAAGGAAAAGGTGGATGGACTGTGTGAGAGAGGATATGAAGAGGAAGGAAGTGACATGAGGGAGGAATGGAAGAAAAGGACATGCTGCGCCGACCCCAAGTAAATGGGATAAGGGCAAGAAAATGACGATATACAGGGTGGGCAGGAGTATACTGACAGATTTTAACCATGGATTCCCGAGGTCATTAGGAGCATAAAATGTTAGATTAACCCCAGTCAAATCCGGCGTAGTTTTGAAGATATTATAAATTTTCATGTAAACTATTTATTGTGATTACTAAAGTGCATTAAGCTCTTTTTATTGCGACGTTGCCACCGATGTTGCCAAGATTCGCGTCGCTATTCACAGACATCAAAGTGACAGCTACCACTCACTAAATTCATCCTTTTTTGGAAAAATAATCTGTACCATTTTTTTTAATGGGATAATTTCCATGGAGAAGTGATAGTTATCCAGTTTTTTTTTACAAAAACCGACATAACTAGCTTTTTGTTTTTTTTTTCAGGCTGAATCTCAAGAAGCCAGAAACCTCAGGAAGCCATGGTTAAAATCTGTCGGTATACTCCTACCCACCCTGTATATATATATGGAATATGCATTCAGTCATTAAAATAAAAATTAAATATCAAACTACATAGGTATAAGACGAGTGAAACCACATAAACCAAACGTAGTGTCCGATATAGTCGTCCGTGAGAAAATGGAGAGAACGATGCGAGATGTTACAATTCGACTAGGGAGTAATAAAAATTATATACCTACCCAAGACTTTCTACTTATCTACAGAAAATAAATTACTGTCTAAGATCCAGCCCGAAACGACATAATCCTAGAGAAATATTGATTTACCCATTATCTATTAGGAATATTTTTATAAACCAATATCATCAAAATCATGTCGATTCGTGTTGCACAATTATAGTAGCTATGTAATACCAACATGTATGCAAAAATCAACTGATTTTTACGCCTTGTCTATGCAACTTTATCGCACTTACTCAATCCTATTGTTAATGTAGACATTGGCCTCCAATAATTTCTATGTGTTACCTGCAACATAAAACATATATTTAGAAATAATGATACAAAGTAACCAATCTAAGTTTAGATAATGTTCCACCAAACTCGGTCAAGGTTTTATGTCATGAATTAGGAGTAGGTAGGTATACCGCACGTGTTATTATACCTTGTACTTCATTTGTTTTGGATGCAGCGCCCAATGCATTACAAGTTTAATAGGTCGGGACTTAGAAAATGACGTTAATAGGTTACGCCAATATAAAACACCTTTTGATGAGAACCAATTGGCTGCATTCCCGCCCAGCGCTTCGGAATCAACAAATTACGCACGCCTTGCTTCTCTATTGACAGATTTATTCTCAACGGGTGTGTGTGGGCTGGTCGCTTCCACTAATTTCATCGGGAATCAATCGAAATACATATCTTTCGGCAATCACTTTTATAGGCAATCATGGAGTTATTTGGCGATGGTAAATGGCAATTAGAAACAGTGAATTAGTTGTCTTGACAGTGATGTTGGATAAAAGGACAATGTTGGGTATATATATATAATATTGCAGACACTACTGCAATCAATCGCTGGTATTTATAAGAAATCACGAATATCACGATTGTTACATTACGTACCTAACAATTTCTCCAAAAAGAAAACGATCTCCATTAATCTGAGCATCACCGGTATGCCGTGAAATAGTAGGTACCTACTTACCTAAATAGTTGGTATAAATGCTCGTAGCTATTTGAGAGGTATGAAATATCCTACAAACACGTGTTGCGTTTTGCTCTGAATGTTTATTCGGTGACTTCTCAACGTAAACATTTTAAAGTTATAATATCATTCACGGTTCGTAACAAAGTTCGATTGAATGTGGAGTTATGAATATAGCTACAATGTCTCTCTTATTAAATTTAACGGCTTCATAAAACCCGACAGTTTGCAAGTAGATACCGATATGTTGTTATGGCTGTTCTGTCTGTGCCATTGCTTTGATGCCAGAAGTTGATTCCCTGAGATAGAGCCCGCGCGATACTTATCCAACATCGATTTTAACATGAAACCGATAAGAATGTTCGTAATAACGTCCATACAATGTTATGAACGTGGATCCATTGTTCTGTAAACACATTTACTGAATGCAACAAGAATTTTCCAATCGAAAATGTGAAAGCCAGTTGTAAAATCAAATCATAAAGACATACTGGCTGGCGAAAATATTTGTAAACACGAAGAGAAGTGTGTACATCCCCGTGAAGCAATGAATTAAATCTTGCCCGCTTGATAGCGGTTGTTCTTTCTTTTTTAACTCCGCGTATCGGGATAGGGAAAAAAAGAAAAGGAAACAAGAGTGACTGTAAAATTTCAACGGTGGCTGTTTACGTCCGACTTTTTTTTACGATGTTGTTAACTGTTGATTCTTTTTAAACATCTGCGTTGGGAATTGTAAACTACATTGTTCATGCGATGACAGCTAAAATGTCGCTAAACATTCGAAATTAGTCAAATCAAATGTCTGAACATAATGTCATGATATTTTTGAATGGAAGTAGGTAATTGTAATAACTGTAACTTATAATTGCAAGTTGTTTATGAAGCATGTTACGAATTTTGTTATAGAATTATTTATTTAATGAACATTTCAAGTTCATTTTATTGGAGTAGGTAAGTAAGTAGGTAGATCACCGGTAAATCATAATATTAAAATATGACATATCATCGGAAATGATATCGCTGAAAAAACCCCTAAATAAGTACCAATATACATTTCCAATTGTTAACTACATTTAACAATATGACATTAATGCACCGATCGGTAGCCTCTGTTTGACATGTCAATTTAAATTTCATACAACTAATTTTCGTTCTTCCCGGCAAGCGCAAGCCTTAGTCGCCCCCGGCATCGATACAATTTAAATCGGAATAAAACGAGCAAAACGAATCGATCCCTATCGCATCGAGAGCAAATCGCACGACTAAAGACGTTTCCCTCGGACGAAATCGACCGCTTACTTTCTCCACCTCTCATCTTACTTATGGGTTTAAGGAAATAAGAACGTTATTCTTCAGTCAATAAGGTTTATGTTCCAATTAGACAATCACGAAAGTTACGAGAGTGAGAAGATTCGCTCTCGGCGATTGGAAATACTCGCCTGAAGTTAGGTGGTGGAAAAAAGTTAATTGATACAGTTTTTGTCGCTGCACCGGCCCGTTACTTCTTCAACTAATCTCTCCATTCTCCGAGACGTCTTACCTAGTTGAACACGCTTTTTAACCTCGATATTGCTTCGAAATAAATTTTATCGACTGTCCAGAATTTCAACCGTATACTTATCTATTTTAGTATCTAGCTTCATTTTAGATTACAACTATTATGAACCACACACTTTATCGTTATTTCCTCTATAACATATGACGCTGTACTACCTGAAAGTAAAGGAATATTAAAATAGTGTTTGATTAAAATCGAAATGCTACGTTTCTATTAAATGCCCGCTCGGACCATTGAATAATAAATCATAAGCCGTTTCTCCCACGGATATCAAAGGGTATCTTCAGAGTGCTCACTTAACACTGTTTAAATAGTTTATTCACGCCAGAAACCGTTTTGATAATAAACAATACTCCGAGCGCCGGATTTAGAATATACACGTGATAAAATTTTGGAAGACAACGTCACGAATATCATAACCTCCCACCTTCTCGTGTGTACGAAATGTTGATATGTCCAGAAACACCGCGATATGTAAAATTTCTTAATTTCACCTTTATTTTGTTGGATTAAAGTGCACATTGCATTGTTTATAGAGATATCTATGATATAAACAATCTAGAAAACGTATGCGCATCTGCCGCCGTCCGCGGAGCGTAAACAGCACCGGCATAACGGTTCCATAGAATAAGTGTAGAGAGAGAGATATAACTCGCATGATCTTTAACAGTTAACTTGATTTACGCAGTCTTAAACAATCTTCGAATAGGGCCACATCTGAGAGCTTTCAACGCAAACAATTACAACATAAACTGACTACAACATAGTAACTGCAGCGGTACGGACTTTCCGAGAAGTACCTAAGTAGGTAAATGTAAGCCCGATCAAGTTTTTGGACTATGTATTCCCACTGACAAAAACTGACACAAAATTACGAGGTTTAAGGCATTTTTCTCCTCGTATGGAAATCACGTTGACCTTTAGCGTTAGGCCATAGCTAATAAGCAATGATAATCCGGTGTAATTGGACTGAAATTAAAATTAAATGGTTAGTTACAAAGTGGAGGCCCTATAGCTCCTTACAATAAAAACCTCTTTTTGTAGATATTTAGATGCTGCACCTTTTAGCAACAGACCGTGCACAAGATAGTCTATAGTCTATCTTGTGCAAACATCTAAATATCTACAATATATCCATCTCTTTGTAAAGAGACTTAGTTTATTCCGCGCGCGAGTTGTGCTGGCCGTGCTGGGCAAAGCCTCCTTCCTTCCTCTCTTTTCCTCCAAATGACACATTTTCTATCTTTCTAAATTCATATTATCAGCCCAATTATTTACACAATAAAGCCCAAATCACTGAAATAGAGATTTAAAAACTAGACAATAGTGTTATTTCGTGGAGGCCCACCGCAAACTCCACATTTTGTGTAAACATTTTTCGTTGATTCATTTCGAGGCACCAACAATACGGCGCGTTGCCATGATTACATTTTCGCGTCACTGTCAACCTCAAACAAAGACATCGAGAGAAAGTCATCAGTCATTATCACGACGAAGAACAATTAAGTTGCCAGTCACGGGTGTTAAGCGAATACACCCCTATTGCTACAGGAGCCACAGGAAACAAGTCTGGCTTGCCAGTAACATTCCCAAATCTGAAAACGCGAAGGCTTTTGTGTTAATAAATAATGACGCCAGTGACGCTTCACAAATAGATACCTCTCGTCATCATTATCATCAAAGTGTTTCCATCGTAAGTTCCTGCCTGATACATAATATTGATTCAAATTTTCACGATTCTCACACATTATTGTTAATAAACGGGACTTAATCGCGTATATTTAACTTATTTATTTGCCTCTCTGAGGTTTCCCGACGTTTTGGATGTGTCACAAGGTCACAACATCCGTGGTCACGGGACAACTGGCCCCAGTCCCCCATTTAAGGCGATTAAGTCCGATTTAGTAACAATAATTGCAGCCTGATGACTACATAAAATAGCTAACAGGTTACGTCATCATCATCATCATCATATCAGCCGAAAGACGTCCACTGCTGGACATAGGCCTCCCCCAAAGTATGCCACAATGGCCGGTCCTGCGCCACCCGCATCCAGCGGACTCCCGCGACTTTACCAGGTCATCAGTCCACCTTGTGGGGGGCCTACCCACGCCGCGCCTTCCGATACGTGGTGGACACTCGAGAACCTTTCCGCCCCAGCGGCCATCGGTTCTACGTGCAATGTGCCCCGCCCACTGCCACTTAAGTTTAGCAATTCGGAGGGCTATATCGGTTACCTTGGTTCTGCTGCGGATAGCCTCATTTCTGGTGCGATCGCGCAGAGAAACTCCCAGCATAGCCCTCTCCATTGCCCTTTGAGTGACTTTGAGCCTTCTTATTAGGCCCATAGTAAGCGACCACGTTTCCGTGCCATATATCATCACTGGCAACACACACTGGTCAAAGACTCTCGTCTTGAGACACTGCGGAATATTGGACGAAAAGATGTGCCGTAGCTTCCCGAATGCTGCCCAGCCGAGTCGGATTCGACGATTGACCTCTTTCTCATAGTTGGACCTACCTAACTGGACAGTCTGTCCTAGGTATACATAACCGTCTACAACTTCGAGCGTAAAGTGTCCGATTGAAATGGGAGTTGGTACTACATGGATGTTTGAGATGATCTTCGTCTTATCCATGTTCATCCTTAGACCAACTCGCTCGGAAGCTTTACTGAGGTCATCGAGCATAGTACTCAAGTCCTGCATGGTCTCAGCCAAGACTACTATATCATCAGCAAACCGAAGGTGAGTGATGTACTCGCCGTTGATGTTGATGCCTAACCTTCTCCAGAGTCTTGAAAACGTCTTCCAGTTCAGCGCTGAACAGTTTTGGGGAAATAACATCCCCTTGTCTGACACCGTGCTGCAGCGGAATAGGCTTCGAGCTCTGATCCTGAAGTCGGACTGACATAGTGGCGTTCTCGTACAAACACTTCAGTACTCCAGTCTACTTGGCACCGCTGGAGAGACTGTAATACAGCCCAGGTTTCGACCGAATCGAAGGCTTTCTCGTAGTCCACGAACGCTAAACAGATTATAACATGGCGGAACAGATTACGTATAAATTTTTAATTACGTCTTTTTGTAGTTAATTAATGTGTCTATCAAAATGTCAGGAATTTTTTCTGAATGTTTCCGAAATCTCAAGTAAATTTTGCTTAAATGTAGATTTATAGAACACACAATCCAAGAAAAAAGAAGCAATATTTTAAATGTTTTATATAGCAAAACCGTATTACGATAAGAGGAATGGAATAAGACCGTTTTAAAAAATGTCGTTCTGTACAGCACACCACAACAATATATCAGTTAACAGCTAAGTATAAAAGAGCTTCAGAAAGTCCATTATCCCACCTACTACGAAAAAGAAAATATTCATATACCTAATTTATCTGCGATTGCTACTCAGGTATGTAAGCATTCATACAAATGAAGCTTTCTCATAAGAATTTTTATATCACAGAGAATACACTAGATTTATTAACTAAAACTTCTGCACGACGACCGCTTTAGCCTAGTTGGTAGTGACCCTGCCTACGAAGCAAGAGGTCCTGGGTTCGAATCCCGGTAAGAGCATTTATTTGTGTGATGAGCACGAATATTTGTTCCTGAGTCATGGATGTTTTCTATGTATTTAAGTATTTATTTCTCTATATAAGTATCTATATCGTCGTCTAGTACCCATAGTACAAGCTTTGCTTAGTTTGGGACTAGGTTTATTTGTGTAAGATTGTCCGCAAATATTTATTTATTATTTATTTATTTATTTCATGCAAAAAGGTAAAACAAAATTAATCGCAATAATTATACTCTTTATGGATATCATTCATCTTAGGCTAGGTTTTACAAACAGCGAGCGAAGCGAACGAAATTCTCCGTTTCAGCTTGGTCCACAATTCTTTCCTATGTCCGGAGGTCCCGCTCTTGGACTGTCCAGCTGTACTCATCTACAGGTATTTATTAACCGATTCTCGTGAAACTTCGAGAGCGTTGGTAAAAAAAAATTGCCAATTCAGTTTTTATATATAAAATATGAAAATTTTTCGAAAAAGACACGGCGAGTTATACAGCCCACAGAGCCAACTAGGTTTTTACAATACTACTTACTATGAGTCTACATAATGGTATTCGATTAGACTTATTTATTGCTCGCGAGTTGGTTGTCGACTTGTCGTTGATCAATGTGGATCGATTGGCCCTAACGCATAAATAACTTGAGTTTTTTCAAGAACGATTCAATTGCATACAATAGCAATGCATCTGTCCATATTATTCTATATCAAATCTTAATTTTAATATTAGTATAAGTTAATATCTGCCAAACTCATTCCATTCAAAACTACGCAATAGGTAAAGTTAAGGTGATTATTAAAAAGTGGCTAGTGGCACTATCATATCATGACACGGAGGTCCTTCTCCTTGGCTGCTAACACGTACTTAACACACTCCACACTACATACACACTCACACACACACACGCACAAACACTCACACACACGCACACACATACACACACACGCACCGTTGCTTGTATTGTATTGTAAAAATGTTGCGTGTTAATTTGTTTCTATGTTTTTTCTACCAAATTTGTTTCACATATTTGCACTCCAGGGCCCCAAGATACAGGCTCAGCCTAGTTTGGGGGTCTCTGTTTTATTTTTATACTTGCATGTTAAAACGAATAAATAATTTTGAATTTTGAAGTAGGTACTTTTACTAGGAAAACATTTCGTTCACATGAATATCGCATCGCGGTTATACTTTCAAATCAAATGCCCTCACAAGACCAAATTACTTTAGTACTCGCAACAGCCAGATACCACCATGTGTAGCTAATGTACGTCGTGTATCGACATACAAATTTGAGTCCTACTGCGACATTATAAGGGCTACCGTTATTTGACGCGTTCGTACCGTTACAGTACTACAGTAAAAGAGATTTTCGTGACCAGATCGTCGGTTCGCGTAATCGCTGGAGCTCCAACTAGCTACCGTTCTTAGTACGCTCGTTAACTTCTGGCATTAGGTAGGTATACTTGAAGGGATGTACCTACTCTGCATACAAAGTTTGAGAGTGTGTACGGGTACAGCATGGTAAGGTTGCACATATTTGGCTTTGGGTTTCAATATTGCATTGTCACGCGTGTCTACAAGCAATGCTTTTTATTTAAAGGACCTACCAGCCACATTAGATTAATAACGACATACAAATTAAACGAACATTACAAAGCAAGACTGTTGAAAGTGACACTAAAACGAGCTAGGGATCGTTATTGCAACAAATTGACGGTCGACAAATCAGTTTGGCGACAAACACCTGCGATGCCTGCGAAGGAATATGAGATACGATGCGTTATAGACCGATGTATCATTTTTCCAATGTTTATTTTATTACTTACTAGCGACCCGCCCCGGCTTCGCACGGGGTTATATTTATAATACATGCATGTATGATACATATACCTTCCTCTTGAAGCATTCTATCTATTAAAAAAGCGGCCAAGTGCGAGTCGGACTCGCACATGAAGGGTTCCGTTACATAAATTGCTTTTTACGATATATGACGTATTAAAAAAAAACTACTTCATAGATCTCGTTCAAACCAATTTTCGTTGGTAGTTTGCATGGTAATGTACATCATATATTTTTTTCAGTTTTATCATTCTCTTATTTTAGAAGTTACAGGGGGGGGGGGGACACATTTTACCACTTTGGAAGTGTCTCTCGCGCAAACTATTCAGTTAAGAAAAAAAATGATGTTAGAAACCTCCATATCATTTTTGAAGACCTATCCATAGATACCCCACACGTATGGGTTTGATGAAAAAAAATTTTTTGAGTTTCAGTTCTGAGTATGGGGACCCCTAAAACTTAATGTTTTTTTTCGATTTTTGTGTGAAAATCTTAATGCGGTTCACAGAATACATCTACTTACCAAGTTTCAACAGTATAGCTCTTATAGTTTCGGAAAAAAAGTGGCTGTGACAAACGGATGGACAGACAGACAGACGGACGGACATGACGAATCTATAAGGGTTCCGTTTTTTGCCATTTGGCTACGGAACCCTAAAAAAACCGCATCAAAATCCGTTGCGTAGTTTTAAAGATCTAAGCATACCTACATAGGGAGAGACAGACAGCGGGAAGCGACTTTGTTTTATACTAATGTTCACTACATTAGTAGAATATCTACTAAATACTACGTCAAAATAATTCTTGAAAAAAAGCCTGATCTCAACTTAAGTACAAGTGATATTTTTACCGTTCTTTTTTTTCGTTTTAGGATTTTTTATTTAAACGTCGCAAGATAGCGAGCGAGTCGCCTTAAAGTCTAGCTCAAATTCAAGCTCAAGTTTTTGTCGCACAACCTAGCGAACAAATATCGTGATATTTCGCCTTAAATGTATGTCGAGCAAGAGTCGTCTAATAAGCAAGAAAAACAATTCACTGTCCCGAGTTACTCTGCAGGTGCCCAAACCAGACCTAATGAGAAGCGTCAAATGAAAGGTTATCAACCTCAAGCATTATTTATTTTTCGCTTGGTTAGATAAAACAGATTCAAGATTTTAAATTATACTATTAAGCACGGCGCTGCGTGAAAAATGGGAGGAAATTACGACGAGAAGAACCTTTTAGGTTTCTAGACCCCGAAATTGTTTGCTCCGCTGCCATTTAAAAAAACAACCCGAACATTTTAACATTCCAAAGAGGTAATTTCTCGTAATTGTAAACCCTTTTTATTAGCATCTATTTGAATGTAAATCATTTCTCGGCTATTTTACTAACAAGTTTGAAATGAAATGAAATGAAATTTTATTATGTACGTGGGAAATGGGTACAATTTGCAGTTATAGTTGCAGTAGATCTGGTTGGCTCACCACACCCTACCTTTTCAGGTGTACATACATCTAATTACACATATCAAAATAAATTAAATGTCAAGAAAAAGTTGATAATACAATTAAAAGGAATCATTTAAAAAGTCATTGATATTATAATAACATTTATACATAAGCATTTTCTTAACAAGATTTTTAAATAAGTTTAGCTTGTTACACTTAATTAATTCGTCATTATTAATTAATTCGTTTTACTATGTGCGACCAAATGCGTTCACGATGTTTCTCTCAAATATCTTCGACCAGAATAAATAAGGGTTCCTTATTAGCCATTTGGTTACAGAATCTTTTAAAGAATGTGACCCATAGTTGAGCTGCCCACTTCCTTAACAAAGGCTCCTCCAGACCTAGACCTGTAAGGTCAGACGGCATCGGCAGTTGCTACTACAAAGTCTAGTAGTCTATAGGCGTTCTTCGTTCGTTATTCTAAGAGTCTTAGAATTATGTAGCAAGCAGACTCCGAGGCACCTTCAGAATGCAACAGCTGGATAACGCTAAGATTAATATAACAAAGAATTACCATCTGATTTCAAACAAGTTATTAAACTTAGTTTGTTTCCAGGGAGAAAAGTAAAACATTTACCGATAGACAGTGACCAGGTGCGAAGCCGATAACGAGGCGACACGGCCCGTTCACGGTCCGGATAAACCACCGTTAAGTAGTTTTTAGAATCAACGCTCTGGTAAGTTTCCCCGTTAAACATTAAACTCCAACATCGTGAGGCATTTTAATTGAATAAATTTATGTTTTAACGCTTCGAAATGCAATTTTTACAATTTTAATTACCCTGTTTTTAAATAGGTACCTACTTGCAGGATGGCATATTTGATAAAAGAAAGAAAGAAAATACAGTTATACGCAGGAGAAATAAATAAATAATGATAATGAACCTTGTTTTTTATTTATTATATGGGACAGTCTTACACCAGAGGACCTAGCCCCATATTGAGCTCAATAAGGATTGTTTTAAACGACATATTAACACTAGGGTACATCCAATATTAAAAAATATATAATAATATTTAATAATAATTTACTTTTAAAACAAAGTTTTAACCGACTTCAATTCAGTACTCCGCCAAGCCACATTGACATTTCCACATTTTTTTTCCAATTTAGCACATGAACTGATTTTCGAGAACAAAAGCAATTTTTAGACCAATAAACCAAATCGCTGTATGTGGGCCGATAATATTTGAGGACTTCCGTCGATTCCTCAAGGATCTCAGAATTATATACCTTTGGCACTTCATTGTTTGCTATTTCAACGGAATAATATCAGAATCTGTGACGTACTTATATAGTTTGAAGTACATCATTGAGAAGTTCCACAAGCCATCTGTGGTCTTCATCATCACTTCCACTTCACCAAATTTATGATTTCCGGGTGTAAATACACGAGTTATAATAGAAAATACCGAAATTACTATACGCGTGCCTAATATATTTGAGGAGTTCCTTCAATTCCTCATGGTTCGCATCATCCAACTGGGGTTTTGGAAACAATGGGACCAATCTGGAAGAATATACTTTCAGTTAAAAAAAAATGTACGAATCGTTTCATAAATGACGGAGTTCTGAGGTAACAAATAATATAAAAAAAAATACATCCGAATTGAGAACCTCCTCCTTTTTTTTAAGTCGGTTAAAAATAAATTGGTTAAAAATATTTTTTTTAATTCACATAAACTGAATAAAAACGATACGATATTGATGATAATGAAAATATTTAAAAACATTAATCTTTTTCATGAATTCATCCAAATACCAGCAAAAATTATGCAAAACGAGCATCAAAAATGTGCATGCTTATAAGAAACAATGTCAAGAGAGTTCAGTTTTTAGATAGTATGCGTGTGCCTTACGCATAGGTACTATCTAAAAACTAATACAGTGAAAAACTAAAAAAATCCTTCCCTTGAAGGATACCTAATAGCTCAATCATTGATTCTCGAACGAGGTCAGCGGAGCATGAAACTGGTCAGACAGACTAAAACATTTTCCACGTGACTGAACATTGAACGAAAACAGACGACTATATACCTAGTAGGTATTCAGAATGTCGATATTATGAAATATAATTATTTCATTCATGACATACTGATATCGGTGATGCTGGATATAAACGTTTGTTTACCTTTTGCTGCAAAACGACAAGGGATTAATCTAAGAATTTGAAATAATTTATTAGCAGTCATAAAGCATAAAAATGGGAACATGTGTCGTTGCCTTATACGAGTATCAAAGGCAAAGAAGCTTTGGTCACTGAAGAAGTGTAGCAAGTAGGTAAATAAGATTAACCTATAACCGACTAATAAAGAAAAGTTTTTAGTAACTGTAAATCGATAACTCTAATAGAAGAATCGATTATTTCAAACGAAAAAAATATGCTAATCGATTAATCGGATGGGTCGGTAAACTCGGTTAGCAAATATAATCGATTACATTTCTCAGACAGCAAGTTTTTGTGTTACTACAAATAGGTAATACAAATAGGCTTTATTATAATGTTTAGAATTGAACGGCGGTGGAAGAATCAACTATAAAATTCCACGAAAGGCATACGGTAATACGAGTAGGTCTTAACTACGAGTATATAGTGATCGCTGCAAATTAATCAATAGTTACCAATTGTTCGTCGGTTCCAATCCAATGTACAGTACGTGTACAGAACGCAAGCAAAGCAGCGGGACAAAATATAGCTTACTCGTACATCTAACCCAACGGTCTCATCTTTATACAAATAAGTGAATGATTTTTTGATTGCAAAAAGCGGGCGAGGCTGCGCGGAAACTAGTCGTAATAGTAGGTACATTACTGCAGACGTCGGGAAAGAAGGGCTTGCCGGGTGAGTAGGTATAGATAGTGTAGGATAGTGATACGAAGCCAGCAAGCCCTTTTCACGGCCAGGCATGTATAGTGCTTTTCTCAAACATGCAATGAAATAAATAAATAAAAACTCCTCAAATCAAACTAATTTTCATGGCTGAATGGCGATGCTGTAACACAACACAAATAGTGGAATGAAAATTAAAAAAAAATTACTTCCCGGCCTAGGCCTTCAATTTCGTCTGAAATTCCTTTACAGCTAGTTCTCTCGAGTTGATTCGCCCTAAACGTGATACTTCGAAGCCAGATATAACCCACGTAATGACGACATTTTGTTGCATGTTTGAGAAAATATATTTTTCATCACACTTGCTCATAAATGGGTGTTATTCCATGCCTGTATACCGAAGAACAATAAGCCTAAATTGTTCCCGTGGGAGTAATGATTTTTACAACTCCCGAGGGAGTACTGAGCTGTGTGTGATCTGCTTGGTTTAAGCAAATCTATAGTTGGCCGCGCGCTACAAGAATTCTGCTGTGTGATTCTGATCTGGAAGTGAAGTTGTCAATTTCATCAATTTTTGATTGGTGCGCTTGTATGAAACATAGATTTTTCTGTCTTTTGGTAGTTAATTATTTCTCGCAAATGTGAGGAAACATTGTGTATAACACTAGCGTAAGAATATTGCAAGCTCAAGTCATAAAAGGCCCTCCGCTTTCGGCGTCGGGCTTCTGATAAGACTCTTGTTCACAATGTTCCACTTACGCCCCTCGTTAAACAATGTATTATATTGAGATCGTGAGACACCCGAAATTTAAATTGCCTAGTAATCCGTTGAGGTAAAAAATAAAATAGATGCTTTATAAAATAATTCTAAGAATACATAATAGAAAGTCGATGTTATACTTTACCAAGTGTCCCACTGTGTACCGAAACTTGGCTCCCCGGAGATTTAGAAATCCAAGTACATATGAGTAGTTAATTTGGTTGAAATAGGTTGCTTTTTAAATATTAAACTTTTATTTTAAAATAATTTGCCTAAAACATATGGTTATTTTTTTTGTTATTTTTAGTATGTAGAGTAATATTTTGTTATTTGAAGACCGCTATAGCCTAGTTGGTAGTGACCCTGCCTACGAAGCAAGAGGTCCTGGGTTTGAATCCCGGTAAGGGCATTTATTTGGGTAATGAGCACGAATATTTGTTCCTGAGTCATGAATGTTTTCTCTATGTATTAAGTATTTATTTCTCTATATAAGTATGTATATCGTCGTCTAGTACCCAGTACCTATAGTGTTTAGTTTGGGACTAGGTCGATTTGTGTAAGATTGTCCTAAAATATTTATTTATTATTTATTTATTTATATTTTCTGCGATAATACTTAAGCGGATTGAAATGTAGATTTACACTAATTTAAAACAATAAAATCTCCTTGGGGTGTTTTCAATTATTATCCGCTTTATTTGCACACAAACAGAGCCTGCGTTTTACAAAGAACGCACAAGGATCGGCGGCATAAAATATAGCCTATGTATGTCCATCCTGCGGGCCGGGGCTTAATGCTTTGCCATTTTTAAACCGACTTCAAAAAAGGAGGAGGTTATTCCACTGTATGTCTTTTTTTATATATGTTCACCGATTGTGGAACGTTTTCCAATAATATTTTTATTCGATAGAGTATACTCCTGAGATGGTCCCATTGTCACCAAGTCAGGGTCTGATGATGGGATCCCAGGGAAATTGAGGGTAACCCTTAAATTTTAATGATTTCTGTATTTTCTATTATAACTCGCGTATTTACCCTCGGAAATCGCAATTTTGGTGAAGTGGAACTGATGATGAAGACCATAGATGACTTATAGAACTCCTCAAAGATGTAAAGTACGTCAAATATTCTGTCACGATTGCGTTGAAGTAGCAACTAGTGAAGTGTTAATTCTGAGATCCTTGAGGAATCGACGGAACTCCTCAAATATTATCAGCCCACAGATAGCGACTTGGGTTTTTTCTGTAATAATCAACGCATTTGCTCTCGGAAAGCAGTTCATTTGGTAAATTGGAAAGGAAATGTGGAAATTTTCATGTAAGTACCTATGTGGCTTGGCGAAGTAGGTACTGAATTGAAGTCGGTTAAAACTTTGTTTTTAAAGTAAAAGCTTTTGTTGCCGACTGTCCTTTTCGGTATACCGTCATCAACTACTCATTAAGACGACTCTAACGAGAGCCAAACTCAACGGAGCTACGTCGGTTAAGTACTGAATTCCCATTGCCACCTTCTGTCTCCATCATCAGATCAGCTCGATGGTACCATAATATTGAATTGTCATCCAAATTTTGTTTGATACCTTTGCCCAAAATTTCAGCTCAATCTGTTGAAGATATCTGCTTCAAAATTGAGTTGCAAGATTCCACCCGAACAAACATAGTTACATACATACCACATATACAAAGTTATTTAGATACATACATTGCAAGTTAATAGAAAGCTTGTAATATCAGTATAGATACTACCTATACTGTGGTAGTAGTATGTACAGATAATTTTCTCAAACATGCAATGAAATTTCGTCATTCCATGCGTTATGCGTAATAGGCTTTAAAGTATCACGTTTCTGGCGGAAGAAGAGAGAGAACTGTAAAGGAACTTCATAGGAAATTGAAGGCCTAGGCCGGGAAGTATTTTTTTTTTAATTTCATTCCACAATTTGTGGCAATGGTCACGGAGTTCAGCTATGAAAATTTGTTTGATTTCTTGAAGTTTTTTTTATTTATTTCATTGCATGTTTGAGAAAAGCACTATATACGCCTAGCCGTGAAAAAGGGCTTGCCGGGTGAGTAGGTATAGACGGATAGTGATACGAAGAACTTCTTTCCCGGCGGCTGCAGTAATGTACTATTATGAGACGGCTAGTAGCGTCTAGCGAGTGGTCCATCTCAAGACATTTTTCTCTGCGTCAAAAACGACCAACAATTCAAAACTAGTTTCGACATCGCGCGATCCCAAAAAACGAGTGCATCCATCATTACACTTTCTAATCTCTTTGTTGCCCGCTACTATTGTTTGGTGTTTTTTTAAGACATTGTATCGATGTAACTAGATGGAGTTTTAATTGTTACCTCAGCTGTGATGTCAAATTGATCGTTATAAATTATTGACTAAGAGAGGTTGTGTTTAAGCAAGATCTAGACACAGGCAAGATGTGAGGTTCACCAAACTATGTGACATAGCCTCAAATCAAAGATAATCGTAAATAGATTGATAATTAGAGGAATGTATTCCGCTGTCAAAAACACGTACCTAGGACGGAATTTGACATATATTTATAAAAGTAAAATTATGACACAGTTTTTGGGCATTTTCAATAATTAGTGAAGGTACCCAATTAGTGTGAGTTGTTAAACAAAAATTAACTCAGTGTCAGTTTTGTGACGATTAATTGTCGTCACAAAACAGTTTGTACGAAAATTTTCTTTTTCTTTACAATTTATAAATGATATATACGTATACACGTCATTTAAATGCGAAACAATTCATATTCACATCATTTTGTACTTATGCTTAGCTTTCTTCACAAAACTTACACTGACTTAATTTTTATTTAACAACTCACGCTAATTGGGTAGGTGGGCATTTTCAATAATTCGTGTACCCAATTAGCGTGAGTTGTTAAACAAAAATTAACTCGGTGTCAGTTTTGTGAACGACAATTAAGGGGACGTAGGTTCGTGGTCTTCCCTCCCTCTCACTTAGCATAAGCGTGAGCGAGATGGAAGTGCGTGTTTGGAAGCGCGGATATCATGTTTTTTAATTTTATTTCTTTGTGCGTTTTAATAAATAAAAAAGTAATAGCTGATTTCCCTCAAACATGACATTGCCGATTTTAGAATCAATTGTAATATGTTTAGCTGTTGTGCATAATTTGTTACGATTTTTTTAAGTGTATTTTAGACCTATGTTCGTGATTTTTTTCTATCGAGCGAAAGTCAAAAACTCAGGATTCGAATAGCTGATTTCCCTCGAAAAAGGCCTCCAAATTGCTAATTAAATTTAAGGCAGCCGTATTACAATCCAAACAAGAGCTACGAATTTTTAAAAATCCGTTTTCGGAGCTCACGTCGCCTTAAGTATTCAATTTGTATAAAAACTAGCGGTTTCTTTTCAATTTATAAATGATATGAATATATTTATGAATGATACGTTATTGAAATGTGAAACAAGTTAATTTTCACATCATTTGTATACTTAGCTTTCGTCACAAAACTGACACTGATTTAATTTTGATTTAACAGCTCACGCTAATTGGGTGCACGAATGATTGAACATGCCCAGGTACACGAATTAAAAAAATGCCCTTTTACTCGTTGGGATAACTCGTTTTTTTAGAAATACCTTATACCTCCAGGTACTCTAAGCATTACACCACAGCGACAAGACGACATCGGAGGAGTAAGAAATTATGATGACACTTTTTTATCACTAGTTTAGCTGTGACTTATGCCGAACTTAATTTTTTGCAGACACGAACAATAAAGATTTAATTCCGCTACACAGATGCAAGTAAAAAGCTACTAATAGGTACTACTCCGTAGCATTTTATTTATAGATCAGCGTTGCTTAGGCTAATTTTATCTTAAAGTTTCCTACTGTACGATTTATCCAATTCAGGGATGACGCAAATCATCGAGAATGGTGTTGCATTCGTCACGTACCTACAAGACATTCGCGACGCATTCCTAGGACGCACTTACAGGAACACCACACCAGAAACGTATTGCATAAAGCCATAATAGACGTTATTACAACGTCATAAAGGCTTCAATAGACGCAATATTTAAATGATTTTGTTACTGAACCACTTAGGCAATTCTTTATGGATCAACAATGTGTCTCAACGTGACGACATCAAACTGCCTGCCTGAATGGAGCCTGAATGGAGCCTGCATACAGCGATAGCTAATTTATTTCAGACTAGCTTCTGCCCGCGATTCCGTCCGCGCGGAACTCGTTTATATCGTAGCTCCATACAAACGTTCACACCCCCATTTTACCCCCTTAGGAGATGATTTCCGGGATGAAAATATCCTACGTACCTACTTCCCCGGGACTCAAACTATCTCTATAAGTACCAAATTTCATCTCAATCGGTGCTGCGATTTAAGCGTGAAGAGGTAACAGACAGACAAACAGACAGACAGACGGACACATTTTCGCATTTATATTATTAGTATGGGTGTAGGTACTCTTATGCTCCGCGTGATGTTTTAAAGTACCTAGCAACACCTTTTTCCACCATCCATCAAATGACGCAAAACCCTTAAATTAAAAAGAACGATTTTCATGTTCCTGTATTTTAAAGGAAAATAATGTACCTACAACCTATGGTCACCTTAGGTATGATTGCTTTTCTCATGGGTGTCGTAAAAGTCGACTACGGGATAGGGTTCAGCCCCGTTATTCTGTAAATTGTTTTAAGCTCACCTCAACGCTCACCCACAAATATATCTTGACGCCGCGTTTCGTTAGGCTTCAGGGCTAGAGTGAGGCGCATGAGCGCGTAAAGAATAACAGCCCATCAGGTGTGTTGCGGGTGATAGGCTAGCAACATAAATATTAATAAATAATAAATAAATATTACGGGACAATCTTACACAAATCAACCTAGGCCCACGGTAAGCTCAATAAGGCTTGTGTTGTGGGTACTAGGCGATGATATATATAATAGATAAATACATATAGATACTTATATACATATATAACATCCATAACTCAGGAACAAATATTCGTGATAAACACACAAATAAATGCCCTGACCGGGATTCGAACCCGGGACCTCCAGCTTCGTAGGCAGAGTCACTACCCACTGGGCTACGGAGGCTGTTAAACATGTCCCCGCAATATTACATTTTCTCCATCTTTGCTTAGCGTGGCACTGCAAATTAAATTGTATGTGGTCTGCATCTAAGCGTAATCTGGGCTGTTATTCGGAATGCGCTAATGCGCCTCACGTCACCCGTCACGCCTAACGAAACTAGACTTCTACCTACGCTTATTTGTGAGTGTGTGAGAATAACAGCCAAGGCAAAGGGCAGGCGCGAGCTAGCAACCAGTTTATTTCCCACCCGATTCCAGATAAACTTTCAGACTCGCTTCAATAGTTTCTTCAATGAGCAACCTCAAATAATACCTCCAGTAACAAACAGTTCAATATAAGCTAAAGTTGGGTGCACACGCAAGACTTTTCCGTTTCCGCTGTAAACTGGCGACAGTTCAACGATAGTGCATCTAGTGACGTCACGTGGTAGGGGGGAGGTCGTTGCCCTCCCGCGCGGGAGATGCCGATAACGACGGTCAACATTTTGATGACCCATTTGATTATAATTGTTTGTGTCTTCATTTAGGTCAGTTTGGGATGAACATACGTCGTGTACTAACATGTATTCAAAAGTATTTATGTTTAACTAAGTTCTTCATGCACTTATTTGAAGTTTTCAATTGAATTTGCAGATTGAAACCGATGAATGATGCCTGATCTGATGTCTTTATTTTAATTAATTGTAAAAACGATAAATCCCCAAACATTCTAGCAAAATAGATTATCATTTCCGAGGAAGGGAACATCGCATTTTAATATATACCATATTTACATGCGGACGAAATCAATTAGTTATTCTTAAAAAGCCCCTCATCCCTACTCAACACAACATGGCTCATTAGGGTCGTGAGAAGCGAGCGCACTAGTGCTGCCAAGCCCCACTATCGATAAACACCTAAGTAAAAGGAAGTGGAAGCGATAGAATAACATCCTTATGTGAGGAGTCTTTAACAATATCTGAGCACGCCTTGACCTTTAGTGCCTCGTAATAAAAATGCTTTGTCAAAAATAACACAAGGGGAATACTGCCTATTCGCATGGATGGAGGGTTGACGGGAAAACTTGGCTTTTATACTTGATTTTGTAAAGTATGTATAGGTACAGTTACCGGCATTAATATATGATGGAACAAAGGCCGCAAAAATATCTGATGACAACTCTATTCCTAGAGCCGTAAGAGCGTGTCAGATAGCTTTGCGGCCTTTGATTCATCATATGACATCATCATGATATGATTGATGCCGGTGACTGTACCTACTTGTTATAATTTACTGTTTTACTTGTTGTGTTTACTGTTATTTTTTGAATAAAACATAAAATTACAGCTACAATAATGAAACGTTTAAAGAAACCAAATTACTTTTTCACTTTCAACGGTCGCCTTCTAGGTAGATTATACTTTAATAATTTTCAACGTGTCTAAAGGCAATCGAAATGTATAACTTTTATCTTATAGATATTCGTCTACTTTCTGCACGATCAATTTTTTTCGTACAATCTATATAGTATGGTTACCTAACATGTTGACTGTCTGATTATTTCAAATTTAAGTTCTAACATCAAAAGCAAACTTTGTTTTGTTTCACAGAAAATCGTTTCAGATTAATCATGCTAAGTGCTGCCTGGAGCACTGATTACTGTATCTCACGCTACGCCTGAAATAAAATTTGATTATGTTTATTGTTAACATACTTGACACATATTTGATCTAAGACTCTTGACGAATACAGGTATATAGCGTATTATATTGTTTTATGTTTTATATTACTTTGATCTCGAAAAAACACAGTCTTTAAGTGTAATTTCATCGAATTTCGTTGTGTGAATATGAATACAGCAAATGCTTCACTAATCACGGATGATGATTGAGTGTACCAATGATCAGATCTATTGAATTCGCATCACTAATAAATTGCCATATAAAATGCTATTTATATGGCAATGTAGAACGAACAACAGCGCTTTTTCAAAACACACAATTATGCCTGGTTTCATATAGTTTCCAACCTATATTATTGCTAAGAAATATTTTTATTATTATTAAGTAGGCATATGAGCAGAATCAGCAATTTTTTATGAAGCTTCAAAATCGCTCTGTAGGTGCGTACCTATCTTCGTATGAAGTTTGCAGCGAAATAAGAAAAAAGTGACGTCACGATTTCGTTTAGTCAAACGGCGTCCATTTTTTGATCTTTAAATGTATTTATTAATCTTTAAAACAACCGAAATAAGTTCAATCGTGACTTTTTCGAGTAATTTCGCCGGTTTTTTTTTATTGGTAATGAAAGAATTTTACTGTTATCAACTAGGTACAGTCGCCATCACATACATAGGTACACTATGTGTGTTCAAAAATATCGGCACATGCACCCTAATTGCCTTGAAAATAGAGGTGTATTCCGATGTTTATGAGCTGCTTGTTTGCTCCGATGTATGTGATGGCGACTGTACAGGATGTAATCATTAAAAGTGAATCAACTCGAATAGAAAATGAAGCGTAAAACAATCGACATAACGTAGGTCCCTAATAGTGCAATCCCTATTGAGATTGCGAGCAGGCAACGTTTACAAACAACGCCAAACGAATGAATAGGTACAACTGGTACAAGTACGTTCTGTGAAAACGTCTCTCAGTTTCGACATACGTGAGAACACGGTATAGCCTCACCTATGCCATAGTAAATATAAATAGGGCAACGGCTTGTATGTGTGCGCTGTATTATCTAAACAAAATCTCGTGAAAGTGGATAATGCTACTATTATGCTGTGTACAATAAACACAATGGCGATTGTATGAGATATAAATAGAAGTGCTACTGTCCTTTCACTTGTGGCCTAATAGTGTGTTCTATTCTATTCTACGTTCCCACATGGTGTATCTAAACGTATTGCAGGTGAACAGGTAAACTATTCCACCCGACTCGTGATGAATGTCGTATTTCTGTAGTATATAGAGATACTCTTTGATACTAAATCCTAAAAGGGACATTGTAAAAAACATACCATTGAAAGTGGTTTAAGTGATTTTGGCGAATGCATAGTTACATTACCCGTTCAACACCAACCCAACTAGCGAAGATAGCATTATTTTGCAATTATTTCAGCAACTTAAAAAAAAACTCACAAAATGTGCTTAACTTCCCGCAAACCATTTCCTTAATGGGTCCGTAGTTATATTAGTTTAAAACTGACGTAACAAGGACGCATTTAAGTTTGACCGTAACTTTTTATGGCTTCTGGCGTAAATTCATGCTGAGGAAACTGGCATAATGTGTCAGAAGAACTTTTTCATGCTGGTTAAATATTAGGTACCTAATCATTATCATTATGGATATTCATATTTACTAATTGCGTGAATCAACTACTTTCCGCCGCTAGTTGCAAAGGATTTGTCTCGAGAGTCACTTTTTAAAAATGGTTTTTAATCCACCAAATGCGCCCTTTTTTGTACCTACCCATAAAGCATGCAATCTTCTAAGCATGCTTTGTCCAGGTTGTAACAATTTATGGAAGAAACTCTATCATTTTGTCTCTTGGCTAACGGGACAGAATCACAACAAGATTAGTTGATTAATCCACTTAGTATTTTATGTCACAGGCGTATTTTAGGAACTCACAATTCCCACGCAACCGTGAGAGAGTTGCATTTCTTCCGGAAGCAAACAAGTATCCATTACTTAACCGCGGATTTTCATAATACAAGGAATTGATTTGCAATATCAATGTGATACATTACATATTTAAGTACTGGATCGAAGTGGCCATCGGCAGGGCCCAATAGGAAGAGGCCGCGAACAATCGCGGGACGCCTTTGACGTGTTTGTTCGTACTTATTTTCATTTAAATTTTAAACATTTTTGTTTACTTATGCATTTTTTGTACCTACTAACATGGTTATTAAGTAAAAATTAGTTACTAATATCCTATGGATCATTGGTATGCAATAAACGATTTTATTTATTTTATTTTATTACAACCCCATCCAACTTTTAAAATCAGGCTGTAGTAGCAATGGAAAATATCAGATTCTATCGGAGCTCCGTTACAATATAATACCTACTGTCAAGCAAAGCAATACACCCACAATAACAAGCAATCATAAATATTAGTAAGCATGTAATAAATAACTCGTTTATCACGGTAGCTAGCAGTTCTTCATAATATTGTAACAAATGCGCTCGTTAACTGAAGTTAAATTGCACCTAAGTGCTTTAACTACACCTTTGGCATATAACCCAAAGAATAGTCGTAAATTTTGTCATCATTTATATTTAGTGTTAACATTCATTGACTTACAGACAGCGAATGCGGAGTGGAGAGGCGTGATGACGTTAGCTGTATTTTTGTTGCAATAGAAAATCATAGAGTGAGTTAGGGTTGTTGACGTAGGTACCACGTAACTGAACATGCAAAACTATAAAAAATATCATCCATTTTTGAAATAATATAAAAAAAATACAATAGCCGGGAAGTCAGGATTAAGTAAATAAATACATGAATAATGTTTTAGTTTTATACAACAGTTCATCTTATGCAATGGGATTACTTCCTACGTCGTGTTAGTAAAATGCTGTAAAATTGAAATTCGTATAACGGTGTGCGATCAATGAAATTATGTTGTGCTACGTACAACGGAAGGTATATTATGAAATGTCATTGTGTGCGATACGCTTGTGTGGCTACAGCCCTGACGCGCTAGACCTACACCAAGAGGTTACCTACCATAGATAATCTTCATTTCCCGCTAAAATGACAGACGGACTGCTATAACTAGCCGTATCATGTTCGTGTTCATCTTCATCTCTACCTCATGTGAATGTATACCTTTACAAGATAGCTGTCTTCATGTATGTCTGTATGGACAGAAATGTTGGACTACAAAGGTGACGGATGCCATGAGGTATAAGAGGATTAGCTTCAAAGCAGCACCCATTAGTTGAAAAGCTAATAGCAAATCGCATACGGTGGTATGTATGGACATGTTATGCGGAGGTATGATAGACATATCACTACAAGGATATTAGGTATGAATTTCGAGAGTTGTAAGATAAGAGGTAGACCAAGGAAAAGATGGAAGAGAGCGAAAAGGTTACGGGCGATAGAGAGGTATGGTAGGAAAAGACATACTGCGCTGACCCGAGGTAAATGGGATATAGGCATATGAAAGATGATGTAATGTGTACTGTACCCGCGGGAAAGTGTATCACGAGGTAAGTTACATCATGACCTCATTTCTGGCCAACCAATTCAAGGATTTTTTTGATATGAATAGCTGTTCCTGAAGACTTTTCAGATGTTAAAGTTGGCAAGAAATGATCGCCATCTTTCACTCAATCTAATAAATTAGCTTAACAGACTTGTACTATGAATATTTACGAACCGCTGAATTAAGTCGACTTATGAGTTCTGCAGTGTTCTTATATGTATATAATCGTCAATCCAGTTTTATTACTTCACGTTTTACATAGTACGAACGTTCATCAGCACGGCTATCACGACACGGCGCGCGAGCTAGCTCTCCCGATTTTTCTCGCACCATACGTCTCTTTCTAAGTTTTCTAATAAGAGAGAGACGGATATTGTGAGAAAAATCGAGAGAGCTCGAGCACCGTCTTGTGATAGCGCTGAGCTAAATTATCTCGCAATCCGGAAAATTTAATGACACCTAATCCTATATAAAATATGTGTATTTGTACCTATTCGAACTTCCAACTGGATGAACCCAGGTAAAATAAGATCATAATCATCAACTCATAAGGATTTCCTCCAGAACTGAAAGGAATTTTTATGAAGCCCATGTCCTAAAACTTAGACGCGCTGATAAGCTTTTGTTTTGAAGCCAATCAAACGGCGTAGCCTTTGAAAGTTCCCATCAATTTATAAGGAAAATACCGCAAGCAGATCAAAGACATGACAAACTTTCCACAAGCTACGGTTGAGTAACTCCGTGCACAAAAAAGTTTTCTACAGGTAGATTATTTAATGTTTAACCATTTATTACCTATAACTTTACAATGTTTTTTCAGAGTCGTTATAAACCAAAACAAAATATGTTTCGTCTTTTTACTTGATTTTCATAATTGTGTTTCTGGACCTAAATAAATTCTTAGTATGCTGTACCCATAATTTAAAATAGCTACGTAGGACCCGTGATCGACCCATGTCAATTTACAGTAGGTTAAAAAAGCTTCATCCCCGAATTCGGTTTCGAGGCACCAGATGGTCGCCATCAAGACGTTATAGATGGCAATCCGGCTCACATGTTGTAAGAAAAACTATCTGATCATATCGATTCTTTTTCTACCGGGTGTATTCGATATTCACAACGTAGGTTCAGTCAAACTCGATAAGTCGAATAGCGCTCAATTCCGAGAAAGCTGGCAATCTGTCGCGCTCATGGAAATAGACTCGGTACTTATCGATGGTACTGTAATAGCTAAATGATAGAATTTCCTCTATTTCGAAATCGGAGCGTTTATAAATAGTGAGAGTTTGTTGTGCTTGAGATCTGATACCTTATTTATTTACTTGAATGTTGAGTTTTAATCAAAACTTACATTGCGCTGCTTTCTATCGAATTTAAATAGAATCTTTGCTTATCTCCGAGTCAGCGTTATCCATTGAAGATAATGGCGGTTTCACAAACGATCCGCTAACGCCTTAAATTAGCCATAATTAAGACCGCTATAGTTCGATATCAGATATCGGCCGGCGGTAAGCGACGCCGGTTGGAGTAATTAGTTAACTCATAATTAAGTATGTAGGTTACGGTACCTGCCGCTAAGCTAAACACGGGTGCGCCTTGCGCCGAGTTTACACCGACTTTCCAGAAACTCCGTCTGACGCAATTCCGGTCATGATCTCGAATTCACAACTCTTGGAGCTAATTTCCGAACGTCACTTTGTTCTTTATTCAATTTCCGATATTGGCTATTCCGTACGTTCGGAATGTAGTACTGCACTCTTCCATTTGGTTATAGGAGTATAGAGGCCGTTAACTCGTTTAGTAGTTACTATCACAAAGTTAAAATAAGCTGGTGTTTAATGTATGACTGCATTATCGATATTGATTGCGAATTGCAAGAAAAATAAATATTTTTACGTCATACCTGGCCATAAAGTAGGAATTACCGCACGCTATGCGTGCGGTAAACCCCACTTCCTGGCCAGATAGAGACGTAAAATTTTGTACTTACCACGGGCGGTAATAAAGAAAGCCTCAGAGCGCATATTTATCGCCCTTGCCTTCGGCTCGGGCGTCAAATACCTGCGATCTGAGACATTCTTTGTTTAACCGCCCTAGGTAAGTAATGTACTATTCAGAGATTTGATGTATTTTCGTAACAAATATAAGTGCTCTTTCAACAGCCGAAATTAGATTGCTTACCGAGATTAACTTGAATCGTGCAATTAAGAAAATAAATTACCAACAGTTAGGAGTCTTATTAGGAGAAGAATAAGGGGAAGAGCAAGAATGGTATTTAAAATGGAGTGTTTCTATTAATATTACTTTTATATTTTAGGAACAGTACCAGTATAACAAACCCAGGTGTAGGTACCGTAGTAGGAATACCTTTAATGTAGATAACCGGGACAGCATGTAAAAGACAATGATTGATATACGAGGTTCGTGCGAGAAATTTCGCATTTTCTTTGGGAGTCGCCCCCATTTTATTCCCCACCGCCCTTTATAACAGCCATCTCAGTCGAATATTAAATTCGCCTCGTCACTGACGCGCCGTAATATTGTGACTTCTGTCCGGATAAATGGCAAACATTTTAGTCGCCATGAAAAATTTACTTTATTAAATTGCGCACTTTTATTAATTAATGGCGATGTCCCAGTGAACTTCGCTGTACGTTACATGAATAAATATGTCTGGTGAAATTTACCATTGCACATGCTTAATTGGTGTTTCGATAAATGTCATCCTTTTGGTATCGTCAGTGCATGCACATGAATTAAATTGTCTTGAAACATAAAACTAGAAATACACTAAGAACGATGATGATCCTATATGACTTTAACCACATACCTAGATGCATATTATACAAAAATTTTACTCGTTTAGATATAATTTATTTTGTATGCGTTGAAACGAATTTTGTTACCAATCAGTAACAGTTTTCTGCCTTTTAAAGATGGAGCTGACTTACCTGTAAAAAATAAACACTTTATTAGTTAAATAACAAAACAATACTCAATCCTATTCATTGTGATGGAGTTTCCAATTACGAGACTAAATACTTGAGCCATTCAAAAAGCAGAAAATATTTAAAACAAAACTTGTTCGTACCTATAGTTAATTAAGTTCCGAAAGAATATCGCGCAAAAGTAGTCAATATTCCTTCGCTTTCATAGAGATTAAAGATTGTTTGCATTAACGTCATATTTCTTGTACACCTTTTGTTTCGAACTAAAACCTAGAAAGGTAATTTCCAAGTTTTCAGTACCTATAAGAAAAAACTTTATAGGGTTGTTTAATTTTTCCAAACTACTCTGTGAAGCTTGGGAATTAGGTATTTCGTACATTACGCAAATATTAACTCAATGAATTTCAATTAACTACCTATCCGATATAGGTATTGTTATTTAACAATTTGCATCCATACTTATGTGAATATGCAATTAATGATTTCGCTAAATTATCTGATTGAATATTTGTAAAGTAAGCACCAGTTGAAAATGAAAAAAATTAAAAAAAACAATGTATTGAATTTGACATATTAGATGTCAAATTCAATACATTGTTTGTTTACAGTTTTTTTTGCTTTCAACCGGTGCTTACTTTAGTTAGTAATATTATAAAGTGTGTTAGTCATAGTATAAGTACGAGATTGCCTTCTTGGATATTGTACAATAAATCGAATGTCAAATGTAGAAATGGACAGAATGGTACAAATTGCGTGTTTTTTTATTTATACGCGTATTGGCCTTGACTGTGCAGCACAAGCAAATGTTAATCAAATTATATAATGAGAACAATTGACAACTTCTAGGTGACTTTACATCAGCTTGTCTGGGTCGCAATTAAGAGCTACAAAAAAGGGGGTAAAAGGCGCACGCTCGTCGGCAGATGTCGGCGCGCCGAGCGGCAGAGCGGCGGCGACAGGTGCGCGGCAGGGCCGGCACGCGACTCAGATACAAGATACACTAACTTTCTTACGCAGATAACGACATTTCCGGTAGAAGGTACGATGGAACCGAGTTAGAGGAACTGTTAAGGCAATAATGCGTGTTTTGAGCGTCATTAAATGGGGATTAGATTACTTATAGTAACTTTAGCTGTGACTTGTCAATTTTAAGCGTTGCGTAAAGTATTAAGTTACAAGCACCGATAAATTATTATAATCAAGTTAATAAATTATAATTAATTTGATGATCAAATTTTGTTTTTTCAATAGCATTGAGTAGTTTTGTTAACTAGAAACAAAAATGATATAAACATCGGTAATTTAGCTTCGTTCATCATCATCATCCTCGTATTAGCGTTATTCCCGGATGTGCCCTTAACGAGCCCGGGGTCCGCTTTGAAACCTAATCCCAAGATTTGACATAGGCACTAGTTTTACGAAAGCGACTGCCATCTAACCTTCCAACCCAGATGGAAACTAGACCTTATTGGGATTACACCGGTTTCCTCACGATGTTTTCCTTCACCGAAAAGCTTCGTTATAATTTATTAATGCATTATCTACGCGTTTGAAGAAATAAATAAATGAAAGAAAAATATATACCAGATTTGACCAACTGTTTGTTTAATTTTTTTTTCTTTTGTATTCTATTTTTGATGAGCAATAAAGAACATTGGTATTGTATTGTAAATAAGCTTTATGTTATGTTCTGTATTGTGTTATTTTTTGAGGTGTGCAATAAAATGTATTTGTTTGTATCGTATTGTAAATACCTAGGTACGTTTATAGACACATTGATATTTGATACTTACAAAAAATAAACGAACCAAACAACGCTCACTCAGCATAAATCCGCGGTAAGCCTTTGTCTACAAAGCTTATATATACATTAAGTACTTGAGTAGGACTTGCAATTATTTCATCCATTTCAGATACCCAATTGGACTATAAACAGATTAACCACCCGCACGAGTTCAATTACAACACTATTTATTATCAGACATAAAACAACCATATCAATTATCGACTAATACCGTCAAAGCACCTGTTCTACGTATTTAGACCCTCAAAGGTCCGCTGATCGGATAATTTGGTATACCAGCAATTAAGACTAATCGCTGTAGTTCCCCGGCAATTTGCACAAATGAACCTTCGCGCGACAATCGCCCTGTCGCTAATGAGCTTATGTCGCCGCGACTACTAATTACAACGAGACGTTTGATTGTCAACAAAGGATCATTCTTCATACAATATTGGAGATTTTCAGAATATTGTATTCACGGAGGCTTCTAAAATTACTTTGATGTTTGTTCAGTCATCTGTTCTTTTATCCTTTCAAACATATGTCTATCGAGTTTTTTTTTGACAAAAGCGTAAAGTAATATTGTTGTATGGACCAAGCATCTTATAAAATAGCATTCCACTATGTCACTATAAGAGAGAGGTTATTCTCTTTCGTCCATTGAAGGCAAAGATGGTGATTCATTATAATTAAGATAAGATAAGATAACAAAAACTTTATTCAACATCACATTGCATGACAATATAATTAAAGATGCAAACAACCTTAAGAGGAAGCGCGGTGAGCGAGCTTTTTGGAAAATTGATTTTTGTAAAACCTATTTCCGTCGCGTTTTGCACTAATTATAGGTGCCTCTGTGAATGTGTGCGTAAAGCATCAATGTGTGCGTGCAATGCCCCCAGTTTTCTAATTTTGAAACTGATCCGATCCGATTTGGACCGATCTGACCCACCAAAAACAGGGTTTCGTAGTACCTTAGTTTTTCTTTCACTTATATTATTAAGAGGGCTTTGGCTATGTCTCTAGGTTTTCGGTTTTTCATTTGTGTTCGTTAAAAAATATTAAAATAAACAAATAATTAGGTAAAACGAAACATAGGGACATGTCAGAGGTTAGTATTAATTATATGAATGCAAAATATTTGCTCTTCTGTTATTATCCAGGGAGGAAACGGGGGATTACGTTTGTATGGAAAAATGGCCACCCGCGCATCGTCATAAAATTAGACTTCATATATTTTTTTAATTAATGTTACACTTATAATTATGTGATGTTTAAAAGGGGCTTGCCTCAGCATAATGTTGCAAACAGTAGGCCTACCTAAGGCCACTGCAACGCTGGTTTTCAGGCAGACCCTGGTAACTGTATTAATCCATTTTAGTAGGTACTCGCTGTTTGTCGGGAACGAAATGTCTCAGTTGTGTGTGTGTGTATGTGCATGTGCGTGTGTGCGTGTGTGTGTGTTTGTGTGTGTGCGTGTGTGTGTGTGTGTGTGTGTTTGACTTGACTTGGAATACGGAGACAGAGAGATATTGTATGTTTGGATATTCATAATTGTAAACTTATTTTATTTGGCTAAATAAGTAATTAAAAGCAAATAGTAACAATATTTGCTTTTAATTACTTCTTTGGCCAAATAAAATAAGTTTACAATTATGAATATCCAAACATACAATATCTCTCTGTCTCCGTATTCCAAATCAATTAATGTAATTTACTAGGTACTCTGATATAAATTCCTATGGTCATTACATAGATGAAGGCACAGCACGACTGCCAGGAGGAAGTGCGTCACTTATTTGCATGTTTGAACTGTACCTATTACATTATCAATTAGAATAACACACCAGTCCCCTATTTCACCAACTTGACAAATGTCACCTGGCACTGACAATTCGCCATACATTGCTTGTTCTGGTGGTCCCTTAGTTACTTGTGAAACCAGCAATGTACGGAGAATTGTCGTTGTCAGGTGACGATTGTCAGGTTGGTGAAATAGGGGCCAGAAAGTAACACTGCCCGTACCCCACATAAAAGTGTTTAATTTAAAAAGACCCAACGACAGTCTATCTCGCGCGCGGTTTTGTGCTAGCCGTGCTGACTAGACTAGAATTAACGTATGCGTGCAATACCCAATGAACGAAGTCACCATATATTCAGCAGAGTTTGTTCCCCAATTTATAAATTCGTAATTATATTGCAGCTGCTAAAATATTCTAGTACCTAACACTGATAAATTTAGCTTAATAGAACGCAACATTGCCCTCTCTGCGGAGGTCGTGAATCAGAAACGTCGGATTACATCCCAGACACGACCTTTTGCATACCTACAAATCCTCTACGGGTGAAATCAAACGTACCCATTTACCTACTTGGTGTACAAAAACTATTGGAAGTAACATTGGTAAATAAATAGGTACCTACATTTGTTGTTAAGCTACCTATATTAGGTACTTCGTAGATGTGGTTTGAATTATCTATTAATTTAACTGTAACTAACGATTTGGTTTTTAAAAAAGAATACTGAAACATCTATAATAGCGCTGGCTTTATTTTACCAAAGGTCGTTTCGTTCCGTAGTACATACCTGTAGCTACAATTTTATATAACCGATTAAAAAGATGCAATACCAACTACTTTCTGGATAATCGTTCCTGTGAATGAAATAGTTATGATATCAATTGTAAGACTGCCAATGAACATAGACGGGTTCTTGGCAATAGCACGGCCAGAGACCCGTTTCATTGGTGTAAAATGTCATTAGGAAAACGAGCGTCCGTTGATATAGTTACTCCCTCAGTTAATGTTAATGTTATTTTTCAACTAGTCCTTAAAAGTAAAAATTCATTACGAGTAATGCGAGTGTTCCCCTTGCAGCTAGCTATTAATTATATTGTATCCCGTGTTGTAGGTGCGCGCGTGCGGGCTGAAAAACAGCGCTATATAGCCGACAGGCTAGCAGCAAACGCTGAGCCCCGAGCCTATTGTCGCATTCATTTATTTTCTGTATTGTGTTGTTTTATATGAGTATCTACATCAGTGTTCGATTTTGTGATTGCGTGTTTTTTGCGACAATATATATATATTATAATAAATCTCTAAATTAAAAAAAGAATCAGCCAGTTTGAAACTAAGCTTTGCGCGGTTCGAATGTTCTCAGCATCCCATGAACGGAAAAATATGAAACATTTTATATAGGTACATTATTATTCTAGCTGCAACTTAGGATAGTTTTTATCCGACTGCGACAGTTAATTAATTTTCCGAAATATACGACTTCATTTAATTTTTCATTTATTTTTATTGAAATCAAACGCTGCTCCAACTTTCAGCTATAAGAACCGTCAAATTTTCGTCAAAATGGCGGAATTGCTTTGCCTTTCACTTATTAATAATTAAAATCCCGTCTACGATAGACCTTTACGAGACAAATGCTAAAATATAAACCATAAAAAAATATTCGATTCTGATATGAGAACTTATATGCGCAAATGTCGTTTTATGTCGTAATTTCAATAAATGAAATCAACAAATTTGAACAATATAATTAACACGAATTTGTTTTTTTTGAATGACAATGGCACGCGCTCGGCGCATTCAGCCAAAGTACCTGCGGCGCTACCACGAAAACCGATACTCAATGTTCATATATTTGCATCCCTGTCACTCGAGTGTTGTTAGTGCGATAGAGATAGAGATACCCGAATATTTTCGAATTCCCAAGTTCGTGGTTATAGCTCAGGAATCGAAAATATGGTAAATAATCATAATGTATTTTCTCGAAAAAGAATTTAAAATAAATATAGTCACATGGAGAAAAAAACAAAGCAAGAGGTTATATAGGTAATGATTAAGTTATAAGAGTCCAAAGTTTTAAGAGGGCGTATGTTCTGTCCCTTTTCCGCAAAACGCACCTTCATATGAAACGATTGTTTTTTACTATGACGCTCGAGTATATTGACGTCACAGTCCCTCATCGTTTTCTCACTCTAACAAGCGACATTAAAACGGATGTAGCTTCATAATTTTTTGAGATATTTGAATGGGAGTTTCATTATCTTCTATCTATTTATACATAATAAATGCCTATGTCCTGACTGACTTATTCACTCAATCACTCACTCACTCACTCATCAACGCACAGCCGAAACCACTAATCTTAGAGAGTTGATTTTTGCACAGTATGTTGCTTTTATAACGTGGGGTAGGGATAAAAAGGGATTTTTGAAAATTCTACCCCTAAGGGGGTAAAATGGGGATGCAAAGTTTGTATGGGAGAACCTTTTTTTTTTGAGCTATAGACTTAAAATTTGTAGAAAAATTAGTTATTAGAATACAAATGAAACACTTTCAGCGTTTTGGAAAATTCCACCCCTACGGGGGTAAAATAGGGGTGCAAGGTTTGTATAGGGGAAACATTTTTTTTAAATAGAGACTTAAAACTTTGTAGAAAGATCAGTCATTAGAATACAAATAAAGAACTTTCAGGGTTTTAGAAAATTCTACCCCTAAAGGGGTAAAATACAGTGCAAAGTTTGTATGGGAAAAACTACTTTATTTTAAATAGAGACTTAAAACTTTGTAGAGAAATTATTCATTAGAATACAAATAAAGTACCTAGATTCAGTGTTTTAAAAAAATCTACCCCTAAGGGGGTAAAATAGGGGTGCAAATTTTGTATGGGGGAAACAATATTTTTTTTAAATAGAGACTTAAAACTTTGTAGAAAGATTAGTCATCAGAATACAAATTAAGTACTTTCAGCGTTTTAGAAAATTCTACCCCTAAAAATAGGGGGCTAAAATAGGGGTGCAAAGTTTGTATGTGGGAAACTATTTTTTTTAGCTAGAGTCCTAAAACTTTGTAGAAAGATTATTTAAATACAAAGAAAGTACTTTCAGCGTTTTGGAAAATTTCACCCCTAAGGGGGTAAAATAGGGTGCAAAGTTTGTATAGGAAAAACATATTTTTTTTTAATAGAGACTTAAAATTTTGACGAAAAATTACTTATTAGAACATGAAAAATACTAAATTCGGCGTTTTACAAAAATCATTCCCTAAGGGGGTTAAAAAAGGGTGCAAGGTTTGTATGGGGAACACTTTTTCTGAGCTAGACACTTAAAACTTTGTAGAAAGATTACTTATAAAAATACAAAAAAAAAGACTTTCAGCGTTTTGAAAAAATCTATCCCTAAGGGGGATAAAAAGGGGTGCAAAGTTTTTATCAGGGAAAGTTTATGTTTTTGAGTTAGAGACTTGAACCTTTGTAGAAAGATTACTTATTAAAATACAAAAAAAGAACACAAATCGTTTTAGAAAATTCCACCCCTAATAGGGTTAAAAAGGAGAGCAAGCTTTGCATGGGCAACACTTTTTTTTGAGTTAGACTTAAAACTTTGCAAAAAGATTACTTATTAGAATACTAAAAAAGAACTTTCAGCGTTTTAGAAAATTCCATCCCTAAGGGGATCCTTAAGATCCTTAAGAAGGGTAGCCAGTGTTGTGTGGGAAAAACTTTTTTTTTTACTAGACTTAAAACTATTCAAAATGTTACTTATTAAAATTAATAATAAAGTACTTTCAGAGTTTTAGAAAATTCCACCCCTAAGGGGGTTAAGAAAGCTTTGTATGGGCAACACTTTTTTTGAGCTAGAGACTTAAAAGTTTACGAAAAAAGTTCTTTCAGCGATTAGAAAAATTCAACCTCTAAGGGGGTTTAAAAGGGGGTTCAAATTTTAAATGGCGAGCAATAAAATTTTAAAGTGTGAGTAAGAGATTTTTAACTTCGGTCTTATTCTGTACGTTAAAAGACTACAAAACTGATTTCAGAGTTCTTCCAAATTCATCCCCTAAGAGTGTTAAAATTGGTTCAAAGTTTGAGTATTTCAAGGCATTTTTAAAGTATGAGATTTTTAACTTTGGTTTTAGACTGTTTGTTCACAAACTAGAAAATGAACATCAACTTTTTTTTTAATTGTCCCCTAAAAGAGGGTTCAAATTTTGTATTGAGAGAAATCATTTTCTAAGACGATAAAAAGTTCTACGCGGACGAAGTCGCGGGCAACAGCTAGTATATATATATTTTTCTTCGATGGTATGAAAAGTTTGACAAGTTTCTATGGAATGACAGTTGCATGCGCCATATTTAACGTTGATCGGTCTGTAATAGTAAGTTGGTACAACCCACCCTAGGTCTATTTCATGGGCAACTTTGACATAAGAGATATCGTTGGAAAGAAAGGATTGGGTTTGATGAAAAATCTTTCTATTTAACTTGTTTTAAATGTGTGCTGGCAACCCTGAGCTCATAATTGATCCGTCGATTGGCATCGACAGTCGAGCGTTTCTTCGTCGCGCGCTAATCGACCTACTAATCGTGCCCGCCGTCAGCGCGTCGCGCGGTGTTATGCACTGCATTGGGGCAAACGTTGGCCATACGTATATCCCAACAAATTTCCACCACAACTTCTCATATGTGTGAGAGAATGACTACGACGATCGCATTAGTCTTTTATCGAAGTAAAAAAACCGGCCCGTGAAACACAGCTTGCGCTAGCTTACAGGCTAGAAGCGTAATTTATGATATATTTCCGTAGCTAGGGTCCTCCTGCACTTGGTTGCATACATCACCCTGGATAAGGTTCGGTTGCAGGGAACAAAGGTCCCGGAGATCAGAGTGACCTAATTAAAGTGTTCGAACGGAAAAACAATCGAGCATTCAAAAGGCGAGATAGATTACATTTAGTTAGACAAGTATTAAGAAAATAAGTATAAGGAAATTATACTAATTTATTTATTATTCTTTAAATAAAACTGATTTCATTTTCATTTCTCACGCGCACTTATTTCTTTGAAAATTATCATAACTAATATTTAACCTGTACCATTTAAGGAAAATTAGCAATAAAATTTTAATCATCTCAAAATACGAATTAGAGCAGAATTTATTTTGTGTTCACAATAGAACGATGTAAAACAAATGCAACTCTTTTCCAATTTAGAATGGTATAAATCTTATTAAACTGACTTACAACGTGCCTCAGCGGTAGGTACACAAGGAGACAACTCGACAAGTCATGTTATTATTTATCAAATAGGTAGGAAGGTGTTAAGTTCAACGAACGAAACGTAATCAAACCCACAAAAACAGAATGATTCTGTTATTACAATGTTAAGTACTTACAAGAACTAACCGCTGAAGCCCGCCACCGCTGCAAGTGGAATAAGATAATGCAATACCTACAAGCAAGCCCAACAAAGACATTCCTCTAAGTCCGGCTTACAGCACCGTCCGACCGCGCCCCCTCCCGCTGTTTAATTCCATTAAACCACCCCTTTTTATCTTTTTCGCTTTTATCTTATACCCCACTATTGGATTACTGAACAAAATGGCGTGCAAGAGACACACGCAATCTTTCGCCTTTGCCATTACCTCACCTCTCTTCATAATAGTTTTTTTCCCGTTTACAAATGATCGCGACCGAATAGATTGATACGTTTACGAGCACTCCCCGAATAGGTATAGAAGAGAGCAATAATATATTTGTTTCACAAAATGTTGCTCAGTTTATTACAATACAATCGAATCGTAAAGTTGCGCAACGTTGACGGTTGTGCACCCTTTATTTAATTCCGCGCATCACGTATGGAGGTACAGTGTATATAACCAATTCAATTTAAACTCGTGATGAACTGAGTGACGTCAAAGTTAACTCCGCCGTGTTGCATGTGTGATAGTGATAGGTAGGTGGGTAGGTATTAGTTTAAACGACGCTCCCAAATTGAAATACTTCAGTCTGTAACGGTTTCAACTCGTCTGACGGGAACCCAAATAATTGATTCCACAGACGCGTTGTTAACCCGTGAAATAAACAGCTTTCGAAAGCATCACATTGCTTCCAATGAGAAATTAACTTAAGATCTCGGATTACGAAAAGCCTTCACCGACGCTAAAGCCTAAATAGTCTGTGTAAACGTTCCGAACAAACAATTCTATTACGGCAGGCACATATGTTGAATCTAAAACAAATCTACTCAGTGTCTATTAATCCTTATTATTTCTACTGCGTGCCGATTAAGGGTCGTAAACACAATCATGTCAAGCGGCAGCATGTGCACAAGGTTGAAATTTAATTTTACAGCGGCAAGCAAAACATTTCGGGGCCATCAAAGCGATAGTGAAACTTGGCGTTCAGGTCGATTAGGGTAAGTAACGCAACTAATTTCTAATATGTTTAGTTAACAGCACTTACCTATATGAGTTTCGCTTGCGAACAAATTTTCGCAGAGTAGGCGTACGCAGCATAGTTTCTCAACTAACTTGGTTCTTTGATGTTAATCAATAAACGACACTATAGGTGTGTGTGTGGGGCCGCTTCATTACTACCAAAGCGCCGAAACATAATGAAGACCTTTCACATAAAAGTGAACGTTTGTTGTTGATAGGTGGAAGGTAAACACGTGCGGCTTAATTTGGCCGTATCGCCACCACCGTCGAGCTCCGACGTGTTGACTGGCAGAGTAATGGGGACTATAATATTCGCATCCATTACAGATACGATCTAGATTGTATCCGCATGGCTAACACGCTTTCACAGGTGATTCCTACATTAGAATATTGATATTTGATCGATATTGAATTGATAATTATCTACTGGTGCATAAACCAACGGAGAGCTCAAGGCCTATTGCATCATGATATCCTTTAATTCAACTAGTGATCTGTTCATTTTCACCACATTAAGTTGATCGGTCGTATATTACTTAATAAATCAGTGAAAAAGTCCGTGAGCATTTAGAATAGGATGCGGGTCTATATTTCTCGCTCTTATTTACGTTCTTAAATATGCCAAGATAAACGATTTCACGCGAACCCGAACTGTTCTCTGTGCTCATAGACTGTCCTTATTTAAATAGAAAAAAGCGGCCAAGTGCGAGTCGGACTCGCACATGAACGGTTCCGTAAAATAAATTGCTGTTTACGATTTATGACGTATCAAAAAAAACTGCTTACTCGATCTCGTTCAAACCAATTTTCGGTGGAAGTTTGCATGGTAATGTACATCACATATTTTTTTTAGTTTTATCATTCTCTTATTTTAGAAGTTACAGGGGGGGCACACATTTTACCACTTTGGAAGTGTCTCTCGCGCAAACTATTCAGTTTAGAAAAAAATCATATTAGAAACCTCAATATCATTTTGGAAGACCTCTCCATAGATAGCCCATGATGAAATTTTTTTTTTTGAGTTTCAGTTCTGAGTATGGGGAACCCCCAAACCTTAATGTTTTTTTTTCTATTTTTGTGTAAAAATCTTAATGCGGTTCACAGAATACATCTACTTACTAAGTTTCAACAGTATAGCTCTTATAGTTTCGGAAAAAAGTGGTTGTGACATACGGACGGACAGACAGACAGATTTTTAGGGTTCCGTAGCCAAATGGCAAAAAACGGAAGCCTTATAGATTCGTCATGTCTGTCTGTCTGACAGACAGACATGACGAATGTATAAGGGTTCCGTTTATTGCCATTTGGCTACAGAACCCTAAAAATCACTCGATCTTCACGACATACCTTTACATCCATACAGTCGAGTCCATCGTTCATGGACGTCAACGGAAATATCGTATCGCATTTAATGCAAATACTGTACTACATAAATCCATGTCAATCGGCAGTTAGTATGCACATAGCGGCTTATAAATATGTGTGCATTTTTGTACCATTCGATGCAATCGTACAAAGAAAGAATGCGTTTGCGCTTGGCGTACGAGCCCAGGGCTATATCCCGTTGAAATGGTTTAATTAGACCAAACAAGTGCAATTAATGCGATGTGCTTCGTTATTCGATCGGATTTCGCAACAGACGGTTTCGACAGGTGCATAACCCGATAAATATACCGTTTCAAATTTCTACTGTAAAATTGCATGCATTCTTCCCGAATCGCGTTCAGTTTTGTTTCATTATCTCCTGTTTCGAACACGCACGTTAATTATGAAGTTATTGTTAACTATTTCCGCAATTTTCACAATTAACGCACGAAATACCTAAAAGAGAATTTTTTAATATGTTTGTACCAATTAAAATAGGTACGCCAATTAACGCATGTTCCTATTTTTACTATTTTTTTACCAAACTGTATTGTAATTTCCACTACAAATGCTTCGAGATTATTTAGAAATTTTAGATTCAAGAAAGTAAAAGCATAACAGAACTTTAATGAAGTATCAAAAATAACTAGTGTGTGTTAAGTCCCCAACCCGTATTAATCCAACATGGGGACTACTGCCTGAAATTAAAAGGATCGTAGACAACCTTAACAAACCGATGCCTAAGTTAGACAACGATTGCGTTCCAAGTTCCATATTCAAACTGGCCACTCACTTTCCAACGCACGCGCACGGAATCGCATTGACTTTAATTACCCGTTAATATAGCTATGTGCGCCATGTGTGCTTGGGCAATTGGCAGCCGCATTCGACACTAGTCCGGTCAAACTTGACTGGTACTAAAGCGGTGGCCACATTAACTTTATGTGCATAATATAAACTAGTAATTTACTATAAAATTGTGTCCTTTTCATTACGAGCGCGGATTTTTTTCAAATGTCAACCCAATGAAAATCGTTAATTGACTAATATTTATAGACGACGTGTGCTCTAGGAATATTCATACAAACTGTAAAATAAACCCTCTTATTTCTAATCATCTGCATGATTTGTGCGCTCACACACAGATAAACTAAAAATGTGTGATTCTATCTTAAGGTACTTTACTACCGATGAGGCGTCACGATATACAATGTCGCTGACTAAAAACTAAGATATTTCTCTACCTACGGAGTAGCACCAAGAATGTGGAAATGACAGACTCTGCAATATTGTTACAAACGTAATTAAACCAATATCCACACAGTCGTAACCACAAACCGACCTTTGTATACGCATAGAGTTCTCAAACAACAATGGCACTATGAGGAGTAATTAATCGAACACCCCTTAGTTTGACGCGACATTTTATAACCCTTTGTGAACGTTCGCTTTGATCTCACACAATCGGGAGCGAGCAAGGTCGCGTAATCAGTGAACGATTGTGCATCGCACCTACAGCAAAACTGTGTGGCGAAAGGTGCATTCACACAGACCGTAGGCCGTTGATCAGGGATTAAAATCCGGGACAAATCGAATTTGAATTGGATTGGTTTTTATCGCGCGAATTTGTTGTGATATGATACGATACGACACACAATAAGTTATTCGTCTATCCCGCAATTACGTGCTTGCTAGTAAAGGACATCTGATTTAAGTCTGACATAAATGAGATCATGCTAGCTTCGCTGATTCAATTATAAAGTGCATGCACATAAGTTTCAGGCTTACATTTATGCCTTTGAAATTGATGAGAACATTAACAAAATCTAATCCGAATCCCACCTGGCTTGCCCTAATAAGTTAGCTTGAAGCTCAAGCTACATCCGTAAAGTTGTTTCGAACCACCTTCAATTCCCGTTCAATTTGGTTGAAACAACCCTCTTAGTGAACACCACCCAAGTTGCTTTTCTTGCGAGAGAAGACGGAACCAAGCTTAAAATGATTAGCTAGAATTAACAATACAAACTTCTGCGCTCTGTTTCTACGCATTTTCGATAATTTCGTTTCGGCTTAAGAAACCTTCGGGAGACTTCACCATTAAACTATAACCTTAAAAGCTCCCGAAGTTTGTGAGTACTCGGCTTAAGGTGAATTTAACCGCACCCAAACCTCGCATGACATTAATCAATAATGGCTGCCGGTTTCATGCCGTGTCACAGTCACTCGAATACAGTCCTAGTGCAATGTCACCTTGCATAGGAAAATACACGGTCAAACTCCTGCATGGTAAATTGTAATTATTTTAAATAGATGTCGATCTATGAGGGGAGGGCTATATTGTGTTTATGATCTGATGAGAGTAATGGTTGATGTTAGTCATTAGTCAGTATATTATGCAGTTTGTTCCTTCCTGCTTCCTGTGGGGTATTGACAATTCAGGTAGGAAGTTGGACTTTCGGCAAACATATCGAGCGAGAGATTGCCACTTATTACAGATAATTAGACTACATCAATGTGACTGGTAAATATAATAAAATAAAGTAACTATGAGTAATGTTTTTATATATTTGAACTCGAAATTTTCTCTTTTCATTTGATACCCAAACCGCTATGATCGCAAAAGATTTTTTTCAAAGCCACCATGTTTTATTTTGTTACAAAAGGTAGCCTATGTCACCTTGAGCATAATTTCGAATCGATTGACACCCCATTTATCAAAATCGGTTCAGTATTTTAAACGCTACAGTGGAACATACACAAATAGAACCATAGACTGCTAAAACATATCCGTTCCTTTCAGCTCTGCTGTAGTCGGGAAAAAATATAAAACCATCAATAGTTGCTTTCTTGCACTTAAATTTCTAACTATGACAGACGTCAGTTTCTTTAAAACCCCGCCCATTTAAATCAAAGCCATCCAATTTCCATCAGTGCGAGGGTCCCGCAATGCCTCGTCATGCATTCTATAATCTCAGTCTGATATTTTAAACGCTACAGTGGAACATACACAAATAGAACCATAGACTGCTAAAACATATCCGTTCCTTTCAGCTCTGCTGTAGTCGGGAAAAAATATAAAACCATCAATAGTTGCTTTCTTGCACTTAAATTTCTAACTATGACAGACGTCAGTTTCTTTAAAACCCCGCCCATTTAAATCAAAGCCATCCAATTTCCATCAGTGCGAGGGTCCCGCAATGCCTCGTCATGCATTCTATAATCTCAGTCTGAGAGACTCAATCTGGCCTGATTGAAGCGAAATCTGCTTGCCGCGCGTTTTGTCCACAGCCACGCACTCCTAGTAGCATCCCGTGCACATAAAGTCAGCAATTCGAAATGTTTTTTTGCGAATGTGCTTTAATATTAAAATTTAATTGCATTGGCGAACTGGTAAAATCATCCTAGCGTTTTTCCCGGTAGTGCCCTAAACGAGCATGTGGTCCGATTTAGTTTTACGAAAGCGACTACCATCTGACCTTCTGACCGAGCTGGTAAAATAATTGCAGTGATTTACGAAACTCGAAATTACAAGGTGATGTAAATATACATTTTCACCTCAGCAGCTCGAACAAGCATATTTTGCTGCGTGAAAACAGTGAGCAAAATGCGATTTTGCTCACTCCGTGAGTCAAAGTAGCTTTTTAATGTTGATATCGAGCACTGGTGAGTCACCACTAGTCCACACTATGATGTGTCACCAGTGCTCTATTACAAATTCAGAATATTATAGGTGCGTAAAAGCCTAGCGATATATTTTTTAACGTGACGATGTTCTCACTGCTGAGGTGAAAAGTTGGTTGTATCACACGAGAGCAAAGATATCTCGTGCCTTTGAGTCCCTCACTACGCTCAAGATTCTAATTTTGAATCTTTTGCTTGCTCGGGACTCAACATCAACACTCGCAGCAAAAATCTACTTTGCTCTCTTGTTGAACAAATAACTATTTTTATCATATCAGCCGAAAGACGTCCACAGCTGGACATAGGCCTTCCCCAAAGAGTGACAAGGTGACAAAATTAAAGAATGAATATTTTTCATTTAATAATATTTTTTCCCTTTTTCATTTTGACATTTAGGACAACAAGATGTCACAGTAGTTTGGTCCTAAAACAGTGAGCACAAGCCTAAACTAAAGTGTTATCGCAAATGCATTAAAAAATCATCAATAGCATTTTAAAGCAGGCAAATTCATTTATCATACTCTAACGACTGTGCATAGGAAGGAATCGTTCTATCGCTAAGTGGAGAATAATTTATTCCTCATCGGCGAAACCCGACCGATCGCAGTCCCGAGACATTCCCCTAATCCTTTGATGGATTCTACCCCGCAGACACAGGAAAAAATCCCGGAAAGTGCACTCTGCCGAGGAATAACATATAAAAATTCCCTTTTGCAGAATTCGTAAGCAAACATTTGACGGGAAGTGTTATATTTCCATTCCGTGTGTAAAGAAAACTTCTTACGCGGCCTTTGAATTGCCATTAAATGATATAAGATAAACATTGAAGAAAATAAACTTGCCTTTTCTATGCCAAAGTAAAATTGAATGTAACTAAAATTAAATAAAACTTGAACCTAAACACTTAACACTAGTTAACTAATAAATACAATCCCCAAAGTCAGTGCCGCTCGGAAGGGTACATTTCCTCGTTGGACAGCAATTCCTATCCGTTGAACGTGGAAGTAGCCCTATGGTCAACCGTACTCTCTACCATTTTTTTATGTTTTTATAAAGCCTGTGGGCGTCTGGGCTCCATGGCCCGAGAGTTATTACCGCGGCAGCAAATACGTGGTCGTTTCTCAGGCCAGCAAATCAAGTTAGCTAAAGAGTACGTATTTATTATTTATGGTAGAAGCAAACACGTTACGTATTTCATTTAATAAATTAAAATTGATTACTTCTAATGCAGACACATTTGAAATTCAAAACAATAATTACTACTTAATGCCATATTCACAGCGCACTGCACAATTAATTATTTCAAAAACGAATTAACGGAAGCTGTTTCAATTAATGAGAATAACTGCGGCGCACGCGCCTCTCATGTCCTGGGGCGACCAATCAGAGTGCTTCCCGCCGAGTCATCGACCGCTCTTTGACCAATCGGACGTGCCCGCTGTAATCCAGTTGCTAGCTGTCATTCGAGACGAATCGATGTTATTTCCATCGTCACGACTCGAGTGCCACGACACGCGTAGCTTCCCATCAGGAACGCAGCTTCGAAATGCTACAACAATAATGTCGGTTATCGTTGTATAGCCAATAGTCACATCAGCACACGTGACGTTATTCTCCTAATAATGATGTAATTTGTCAATCGTAGATCGTAGTGCGTCGTGCTATAACACATTACGCATGACGGTATTTCGTTACGGCTTCGCCGCTGATTTTATCCTATAAGTCATTTTCCAGGTTCTGATTTCATGTTTATTTTACGAAGTAACACGCCAAATAATGCGTGTTATTTCTTGCAAACCTGCCATCGTTTTAGCTTCTCAAATTTTGTTTACTTACCAGCTGGAAACAAAAGCAATTAATAAATACAATAATTTCAAGGTACATAGATGAAAAATTACTATCCATTATCTAGCAACAAACTATCCCGCAACAAATACAAGTTTCAAATTCCCATCATTAACTTTCTGCGAAAAAGTTTTTAAAGTACTTCAGTTTCGCAACAAAATGAATTGCATTCGCAGTGGGAAATTGTGCCGCAAGTGTTAATTGGAAAACAAAAGCAATTACTAATCAAAAGAATAGAACAAAGTTAAAACACTGAGCGGACAGCTAACATGTAGAAAACGAGTGCGTTCGAGTGCTAGCATCGTAAGCTGCATTAGCACAATTTGTATGACGCTCGCGGCCAACTGTACGTTAAGAGGGAGCAGTGGTTTAGTTTCCGCTTCAAGCTCAGTGAATAGCGTTCGTGTTCAACAAGCAGCACCTACAGTTGTCTAACAGTGCCCACTATTATTAACTTCACTGCACCGTATGTGAGATAACGCTTGTAGCACACCGAACACGTAATGTTTTCCGTTGCGACAAGCTTTAGAATCTCTTTTATACACCTGACATAACCTGAAAAGTGCGTTTTTATTGAAGGCCCATGCGTCAACGTCCCAGCGCTGTTTTGGTTTATTTTCTAAAAAACTAAGTCGTACGGTCTCGCAATTCGCCAACAAATTACATGTGCTAAGGGCATAATAATTGTGCGTCTCGCTGACTATAAATAACAATGGATTAACAATGCGAAGAGCACGGCAGAAGATGCATGAGGTGGACGGTGGCCAAGAGCAGCCGAGCGGCTAATGCGCCTCCCTGGGATTAGCAGTTCGGTAACAGGACAGTTTTAGAGGGGATTCGAGGCAAATTCATTATGCTGCAATACTAACGAAAAACGTAGTAAGTTTGAATCAAGTTCATACATAAGTACTGCTTTTACGTTGGGAACGATAACGTTTTATCGATCATGTTTTAAGAGACTAATGCTGGGATGTCCATGCACACAATTAACCTAATAAAATGTAGTAATACCGTCTGTTGTTTACCTCTACTTTTAACTTGTATATAATATAGATGCAATGAAGAATATTTGATAAGCTCTTTGAGTTTACCTATGAATAAGTTACAAAAAAAACAGTGCCTATGCTGCACGCTACTATGATGTAATTGAATTTTAAGATTTGTTCTAAACTATTAGTAATTTTATGACAGAAGAACGAAAACAAATTGAATGAGTAGCTTGCCAAGAAAATGAAAACCTTATCTTGGTTTTCATAGTCATCAAACACATAAAAAAAACATGGAGAGCATAGGCGACCTTAGGCAGTGCAGTCGGCCAAATAGGACTAAGGACTTATAATAATAATAATATAGCCCTTATTCAGACACAAAAAAAAACAAATATAAGTGTTCTGTTATGGAGCTTATCGTAGATTTGGCTCTTCTTCTATTTCTGCGTGTCCACTTGCCAAGCGGCAAAGGCCTCCTTCAATCTTCTTCATTCTGGCCACCCTGCCCCATGTCTTTCCCGCTACCTGTCTGATGTCATCGTCCCATCGTTTAAGTGGCCTTCCTCTCTTTCTTTTCCCTTCTCTTGGGCCACTGGGTGACAGTTTTGCTCCATTTATCTCTTCCCCTTACCATGGGGCCACTAAGGACTTAACCTACTGAAATCAACATCAAAAAAAAACCCGAGCACTAATAACATTAGAGTGAGCAAAATAATGAAACATCACTACACACACAGTTTCGACATCTTCATAGTATGTACGGAGCAATCTAACAGCTTCTAGCAAATACGCCATTAAAGGCAGACGCTGTTATGAAAACAAGCAACGCTGAACAAACAAACAAACACGCGAACAATTGATGAGAGACGAGACGCGGGTATCGCGTGCGAATTCATTACTTGAGAAATTCCGTGGATGGTTGATCTTAGAATGCACATAAATTACACGCCCAGTAAGATCAGTTAGAGACAAGTCATAGGTACGAGTATCTATAGAAAATGCAGTTCGCGAAATTGCATTTTTTTCAGGTGGCAGGGTAACAGATGAACCCATAGAAAATTATTCAGAAACTTAAGATACGTATTGCTTGTACACAACGTGCCATTGACATTTCAATGGTCTAGATATACACAGTGAAATACGCAAAAAACACATACTCGTATCTATGCGTAGCTTTATCGATAGAGGATGTGGCGGCGAACCAACAACGGCACGAAATGGCAAATTGCGTTTAGCCTAACTCGATAACGCCAAACTGTTCGTACCTACAGAATGGCGCAGCCCTATATTGTACCAATATTTTTTACCAGCGAAATGTCCTGTTTCATGATCTAGGGAGTATAGCGATCCGAGGGGTAACCAAACTAATTTGTAGCGGCCATTTTGCATTATGGCGCACATCATAACCTGGCTTTATCGGGTCCATTTGGCCGGTGCGCGTCTTTTTAATAACGTGCTTTATTTTTATGCCCCTGTATCTCCAGGATTAAAGGACTTAATTGAGGTTTTTTCGTGCACATGTCTGTATAAATTAGCATTAAATTTTAAAATGATGTTTATTTTAATACGTAATTATATCTTTACGAGTCGGTGTGATGTTAATGAAATTAAAATAAGTGCCGTTAAAGAATAAGTGAGAACGCAACACCAATTAGCGTCGTAGGAATGATAATTAGATCACATAAACGGGGACTCTTGGGTTCGTCAATAAAAGGCATTTAGTCGTTAAGTACATCTTAATTTAACGATTAGTCCTAAACACAGGCAAATAAATGAACTCACAAACGCAACGATATAACAGTGCGTAAATCTGAGTGAAGGTGATTTTTACTGCCCGGAGCGGGCGGCTAATGAAAATGTTTGATTGTTAAAGTCCGCTTCATTGTTTTCAGTCGGAGTTAACGATCTTTGGTATTTTAATTTATCGTTAAACTTTTGTGTTTGTGATGACTGTGTTGTTATCTTAAATAGCTCATGATATTATTTCTCATTGGGTAGGAAGGTAAACAATGTCAACTGTACAGTTACCCTAACTCGTAAGTCCCTAAAACAAAACAAGGGCCATACCCGGGCTGCGCTTTTAACCCGGTTGTACGCAATGCCTTATTGTTCCAAATTGATCAAGATTACTGTTTGAAGCTCGGGTTTTCAATTATGAATAGAAATATAATTGCGATCCCTAAATCCATGGAATTTGGAAATACACGGAATCTGTGGTTTCCAAGGGGTTGTGTGTTAACCATAACAATGGCTTTTCGGGAATTGTGTAATTTCTGTTATTGTTAGCGAGAATTTGATTCGAAATTATGTAAGTAATTGATGTTTATGAGTTCACCTTTCAGGCAGATTCTACCAAACAGGAATAAGAATGGAACAGAGATATGTAAGAACTAACCTCGGATTAAATTCTCTTTTTGTTTAATCAAATTGACACTAAAGTTAATTCAACTGCACAAGAATAGAGTTATTCTCAAACTAGGCAAAATAATTTTGATGTGAACTTCATTTTTGATAGCTCCTCATTCATTATACTTAACAAACCTCTATTAACTAAAATATGTTTCAATCAATCAATCTTTGTGTTATGGCCCCATCAGTATTGCCGATGATTCCGCCAACGTCAAGGTTAAAATAAAATATGTTTAGTCCATTTCTTGCAAACACAAATGTCAAAGTGACAGATAAAGACAAACGAGTTTTATGGACCGTATAGCTAAAATAGGTTTGGTTTGATGAACGTTTATGAATAAGGACTTCAGTTATGCATCTAGCCTAAGCCGTTGGCCTTCAGTGTAGTTAAAAATGTAGAATTACAATACAATTAAAATCAGTTAACGATTCTGAAGTTAGCCTCGAGTCGCCTCCCGCATATCCGCCCGACCCCTCTGACACCTTTGCGGCGCTACTAGTAGCTAACATCAGAATCATTAACTGATTTTAAAAAACGTCTACACTTTTTGTGAAAAAACAAAAGTACCTCAAAGGCAAAACTAGAGCGGAAAGGTGTCACTTCACTAAGCCCGGCGCGGATGAGTTGGTAACGGTATTGGGTACGTGACCGTTAATGTTAATTTTCTTTGCCTTATCGCTTTAAGGTTCGACACAAAGTACATAAATACACGTATGTACCATTTCCGATTATTCATTAGTTACAATACTTTCACACATTTACATTGATAAATACTGGAAAGTTACTTGGATGGCGGATGGATCTGACCGAACCGGATTAAGGGCTTAATCTTGTGTTATTTTGACCAACCAAGAAAAAGTTTATTCAAGAACCAGTACATTAAGTGTTCAGGTGTTCCAGTTTGATCAAATCGAGCCTAAACCCTAGAAAATATACATATGTAATACATACTTAAATGATACCAACTCACATATAACTTGGAGTGAAATATAATAAAAAAATCGAATAATAACTTTGTCATTAGTCAAACTTAACACGTAGATATTTTACTTTAAAAAAAACATACCATAGACGTAGTTAGGAAAAAAGGTGGATTCATTTCGGCAACTTGAAAGCTTGTCAAAAAGGACGAGAAAGTTGAGCAGATTAAACAAATTAAATCAGTCAATTTGAATCCAAGAGCTATAAGCCGTTAATAACGAGGAGCAAAATTAGATCACAAGGATATAAAACTAAGGAAAAAAATACAGTGAAGAGAAGTAGCAACGCGGGCCTGGTGCTCATAATGATCTACACACGACTCTGTCAAAAGAATAAGGATTGTAAGAAATATTATTTAGAGCGTGTTTAAACGTTTACAAAATCACTTATTTACTTCTTTCGGCACAAATGGGGTTGGCGAGATTCGGACCTATGTGATTGTGGCGAAGAGGCCCAAACCATGGATCATATAATGCAGCGATCTACAACCTTACTCAAGACGCAGCTAATTGGCTGAGAAAGCTGAATGTTGAATTATAATAATAATCTATATATTCGCCTATTCTACAGATCACTATACGATTTAATAAATTACAAAATGTAACAGTGTGCTTAAAAATTGATGAAGAGAATACTAAGTAAGAATAGGCATTGATAATTCTTCAACCAGCTGCCATACACAAAGCAGCAGTGGAATTGTACCATGCAAGAGTAGTCGATCAGTCGACGATTCATCGACTAGTGCAGTGAATAAAATCAAAGACAGACATACGTTCTTTAATGATACTGGGAGGAGATAGACACATGCAGACAGACCAAAGAGATTCTGTCGAAACGTGACTACATACTCACAACCACACTACTAAGGACACATAGAAACCAACTGCGCAAGATAGTGGGTATAATAACAGGACACAACACCTTGAACAGACACCTCTATAACTTAGGTATCACAGACAGCCCCATGTGCAGAGCGTGCATGGAGGCAGAAGAAACGACCAAACATATACTACTGGACTGCAAGGAGGTAGAAGTATACAGAATGAAGCACCTAGGTTCTCCAAACACACTACGGGACGCAGTCAGCAACACCAAGGCACTCACCAACTGTTTAAACGAGCTGGGGTGGTTAGAGTAGCGCCACACCGCCGTTTCACGCAAAATAGGCACAATGGATGTCGACTTGCGGAAAACGCCCAGTATAACTAACTAACTAACGTTCTTTAAAAGCTATTCTATGCTAAATATTGGCATTTCAATATTTAGTTGCCATGTCAATTTAACTAAGAAGCAGTTACTTCTGGTAAATTAAACATTGCGTATGCACCTTCTGGCTTACGTCAACGTTCAGCGCTTGACGAATGTAGAGCAGTTCAAAGGAAAAACGCAATTCCGTGCTGAAAATCCACGAACGTCATACATTTTAATAATAAACAAACATACAGAGAGGGCAAGCAAACATTCGTAGAAATGCGCATGCTTCTGTGAATGTTTTGAGAAAATAACGAATTGTCTACGTAAGAAGCAATTGTAATAAAAGTATTGATAATCAATATCATGTTGATGAAAAGGTTGCAGGGAAGTTGTCCACTGTTGGTACATGCATACAATTCCACTTGAGTCAAATCAGGTAGGTACTACTTAGTGATTGAAAAACCCACTAAGAAATCAGCAGAAACTCTGGATTGAAGTACTGTCAATCTAAGTCAAAGTTCTTTATTCTTAAATTTAAGCATATTACTACACGCACTTAATTATGAATATCAATAAACTACCACGGTTATGAAAATAAACCTCAGGAACCAGAACCAGCGTAAGAAACTCGGCAAGGTATAATTTTTTCAAGAGTACATAAACACCAGCTTTGAAATATTTGTTAATCAATCGTATCTGTTAATCGAATTCAAATTTTATCGCGACTCAAATTAAGCGAGAAATTTAATAGAAGCCCGAAAGTGTACTGGAAAAAACGTTTCACGCCTAATATTTTTTAAGTCAATAAATCATAATATTAGACAGCTACTTAATACCCGAGGGTGGAAAGAGGGGGAAACACGAAAATCGTCTTTCATCAATTACCTGGGACAGAGGAAGATAAACATTTACATTCAATATTCTTTCATCCTCGGGAATGAGCTTGGCGACAACATATTGAAACTGCCGAAAGGTAAAGCGGTTTAGACTAACGCGGGTTTTATAAAATACCTAATCTGAAATTGGCGAGCTCTGAAATTGTCAGACAGCTGTTACTCGCTGGCGTTTTTGAAACGTTCGATTAAATCCAGTACAGGTACAGTCTACTACAAAGAGATGTACCTATATACATTACTCGCATTATTACAAGGTAATAAGAAAACTGTAAAATATGGTAGAAATATTTTATTCAGGAATTTTGAATATAACGAAAAGATTTAGGCAATCTCGGTAAGCGAGATGTACCTATACCTACTCCTCCTTTTTAACCAACTTCAAAAAAGGAGGAGGTTATATGTTTCACTGTATGTATTTTTAACCGACTTGAAAAAAGGAGGAGGTTCTCAATTCGTCTGTATCTTTTTTTATGTGTTATGTTACGCGATAACTCCATAATTTATGAACCAATTTGAAAAATTCTGCCTTTGTTTGCAAGCATACAGGGTAGAAAGTTAAAACGGGGCAGTAAGGGCAGCTACTAGATCCCTTGCCGCCACGCAAAAATGGCATTAGGATTTCATTCCTAACTTTTTAAGTGATGACAATCTACATTCACAGATTTTTGAAAAAAAGTACAGTCAGCGAAAAAATATGGAGAAAAAGATAGCTTATACAATTTGATGATCGTCTAACTAAAGTACTACTTGCACTTTGGGATTCCCATACTGACTGTATGGAAAAAGTTTTCTTTGATTTCTGGGCGTTCTAGTAGTCAAACCTTAGTCGGTCCCGAAGAGTATTTTGATCCTTAATAGGAATGGGATCGAATGGCATTTAAAAAATTTCGTCAAAAGTGATGATTTTCTCGCTGACTGTACCTTTTTTCAAAAATCTGTGAATGTAGATTGTCATCACTTAAAAAGTTAGGAATGAAATTCAAATGCCATTTTTGCGTGGCGGCAAGGGATCTAGTAGCTGCCCTTACTGCCCCGTTTTAACTTTCCACCCTGTATACTTCCAGATTGGTCTCGTTGTCACCAAAATCCAGTTCTGATGATGGGATCCTGGAGAAATCGAGGGAACTCCTTCAAATTTTATAGGCAAACTTAAAGCTATTTGGCTACTGATTTGAAGTCGGTTAAAACTTTCACTTTCAAACAATTATCTATATTATTAATTATTATTACGCGAGCCCGATTTTTGTACATGCCATCAGATCTACAGTTATGGTCCGATTTTGATAAATGATATGTCACTGGATTCGTCTCATGCTGCAGATTTGCAATAAGGTCTTCGTTTTTTAATTTTTTATCGGTAAGTTACTAAAATATAAATTTAAAGAAACTACTATGCGCTGACCACGTGACTTTGGCTGCGTGACATCACGTGGCGTAACTTCTGTTTTGACTCGAGATGACAATGTAAAATAATAAACAAGAATTAAACTCAAACCTGTACTAAGTTCTTCAGCATGAGAAATTATAAATGTTGAGTCGGCCACATATTGATACAACACTAAGAAAAGTAAAAAAAATAGAAAGTAAACGGTCTTTTGTAAATATTGTTTATTTACTTAAACTGATTGTGTCAAATGTGGTTTTTTTTTATTGACAAAGACGTCAGTATTACTTGTCATGTTCTTTTTTACTTCAGAAAAGTTTATATACAAACTTATTTTCCCATATTCGAGATGTTGGGAGAAGAATGAGGTTTAATTAAATTCATTAATTGTCGTGGACCCCATAGACGGCTTTTTTAACCTTGCTTAGTACAATGCCGATAGGCTCCGCCTAATTTCCAGTATAAAGAAAGATGTAGAAAACGAAACTTGATTAAAAAAAATATTTCTTGTTGACCTGATTTGAATACCTCCAAATTATTTCAGGTTCAGATAATTATATTTTGATTACAGGTAGGAGGTTGGTTATATAAATTTTGTAATTAAACGAGCAATATTTGTACATATATATATTTGCAATCACGTTCCCGGAAACGGCTCTAACGATTTCGATTAAATTTGGAATACAGGGGTTTACGGGGGCGAGATATCGATCTAGATAGGTCTCATTTCCGGGAAAATTCGTTTTCTCCGTATTTTCTCCATTTTCACCCGAGCAGACCTCGGTCGCCCATGGACTAAATTGTAATTTGTCAAAACGATATGACTTAATACTGGAAAACATAAATTAGTAGATATTTAACTACCTATTTAGCGGTACCTACCTATAAATAGCCTGTGCCGATACTAATAATAAACAGGTGTAATGTCTGTGAAATGTAAGTTTGTATGTTGATGGTAATCTCAAAAACTATACCCATCCTATTCTAAAAACCCTTTGTTCAGTAGGTAGGTTATATGTACGTATGTATGTAAGCACTTTATTGTACACAAAACAGGTTAAAACATAAACATGATATGTAAGATTAAGTAAAGTAGGTACAAAGGCGAACTTATCCCTTATAAGGGATCTTGGGGGGAATATAAGGGATATGTAGAATGGCCCTACAGGATTAAATATGTGCTATATTTTATACCGTCGCTCCGCCTAGATTCTTTGTATACGCGGCGGAGCCGCGCGGGTAGCCGAATTCTCCAAATTTTTTTTTTTATTCGAAAAAGTATACTTTCGAGGTGGTCCCATTGTCACCAATTTAGGATCTGATGATGGGATCCCAGGGAAATTGAGGGCAACCCTCAAATTTTATAGGCACGCGTGTTGTGACTTCGGGATTTTCTATTATAACTAGTGTATTTACCCTCGGAAATCGTAATTTTGGTGAAGTGGAACTGATGATGAAGATCATATATGACTTATAGAACTCCTCAAAGATGTAATGTATGTGCGCCGATTTCTCCGTCAATTGTGGACCGATTTCCAAAATTATTTTTTTATTCAAAAGAGTATACTCCTGATGTTTTCTCACTGTCACCAAGTCAGGATCTGATGATGAGATCCCAGGGAAATTGAGGGCAACCCTCAAATTTTAAAGCCACTCGTGTTGTGATTTTGGGATTTTCTATTATAACTCGTGTATTTACTCTCGGAAATCGTAATTTTGGTGAAGTGGAACTGATGATGAAGATCACATATGACTTATGAACTCCTCAAAGATGTAAAGTACGTCAAAGATTCTGATATGATTCCGTTGAAGTAGGAAACTAATGAAGTGCTAATTTTGAGATCCTTGAGGAATCGACGGAACTCCTCAAATATTATCAGCCCACATATAGCGACTTGGGTTTTTTCTGTAATAATCAACGCATTTGCTCTCGGAAAGCAGTTCATGTGATAAATTGGAAAGGAAATGTGAAAATGTTCATGTAGGTAACATGTGACTTGGCGAAGTACTGAATTGAAGTCGGTTTAAACTTTGTTTTTAAAGTAAATTATCTAATTTATAGTATGACGCCGTGTTGATAGCGGACCTCCGTAGCACTACCTACGCGATCTTAATATGTATTAGAAGGTCTTTTTATTGAGTACTAAGAGAATTAACTTTAATTGACTACGCAGTAACTACATCATAAAACCGTCAGTTAAATACTCGTAGAGCAAATGAATTGGATTTTTATTCCTATACTATTTAATCATAGATAGCTAGGCACCGTGCTTGTTGCTGTAACACCACTAACAGCACAAAAAGCCAAGCTAAACTTAACAGTATCACCTTAACAAAGAATTCATTTTCCATTTCCACTTACACTTAAGCTGCTACACTTTCCCAGATCATAATTTCCTGTTAGATAAACCAGCAGAATTCGATATCCTTTCACACAGGTTGCTTGCGGATCAAAGGCTTTGTCTTGAAGCTTGCCGTGTAATATTCGGTGAGGGAGCTGCGTGTAGCAATATAAACCATAATATAGTTTTTGTACTCGACGATTAAAATATGTGTATTAAGATTTCATAGAGAATACTGCAACGTCACTCTTTTCATAGTTGTAGTCTATGTTACTGTCGACACAATCGAAATAACTACTTTTCGATACGCTCCAGACAACTAAAATAAACTCGACCAATCACGTGGCTGCTTTACTGAACTGTAATGAATTGGACCAATAGAATCGCTTTGATGTCGTACGCTCGTTGATGTCTTTTAAGATATCAACAAGCGTACGAGCGATGAGCTGCACTTCGTTTCAACAGTATCGAGTTTGTTTAATTAGTTCAGTTGACTCGTAGAAAATTAATTTTAATGAACTCGTACAAAAAGTATTGTTCACAATAGTGTTATAATCAAGCTTTTTAATCTCGTACCTTACTTAGGCCACTCAGCAAGCTTCGTGGCCTAAACACGGTACTCGACTAAAAAGCTCTCTATTATAACACGATTGTGAAAAATACTATTGCCGTTTTACTTTGTAGGAGATAACATTTACAAATAAATCTGAGTTTTTTATGGTTTAAGGCGGCGTATAATATATATGATAGGCAGGCTGGATTGCCCGTTCCAGCACCACTGGATGCAACTGCATGCATGTGAATGGGATGCGGGCAATCTAGGCTGCGCAAGTTTTAGAACTAAGTTAATATTTTAGTTATCATTGTAATTTGTGTCCACTAACATTAGTTTAATAATAAGTGTTTTTATTGCTACTAACCACAAATATGGATGAACATGTCCGAAATACATTTTTTAATTGAATTGAATAATGTGGTGTGGCAGTACGTAGGTAATCAAGAGCAACCGTTCAAATTGATAATTTTTTAGAAGAATTGGATAAACCAAGTAACATTGTATTTTCAGATAGATACTTTAAAAAAATCGTGTTTATGAGAAGGCCGCAATACGGTAAATGACAACATTCACATTGCCAATAAACTCGACTAAGGAAAATACTCCGAAAACATCACGCTTATTTTTCCGTGCTATTTTAAAGATTTACAAATTAACACAAAGTTTAAAAAAACCGGCTAAGTGCGAGTCGGACTCGCGCACGAAGGGTTCCGTACCATTATCTATAAATATTTATTTAATTCTGTTTTTTAGAGTTTGTTGTTATAGCGGCAACAGAAATACATCACCTGTGAAAATTTCAAATGTGTTTTCTGTCATGGTTCATGAGATACAGCCTGGTGACAGACAGACAGACAGACAGACAGAAGAATAGCGGAGTCTTAGTAATAGGGTCCCGTTTTACTCTTTGAGTACGGAACCCTAAAAAGGACGGTGTTTGGCAATAATAAGTCGTGAAGTCACTTGTTTCTATTTCCCCACAAACTTAATACTAATACAGCGTTTTATTAAAAGGTTCGAAGGTGCTACAGAGGCTGCGGTCGATGACCTGATCAGGGGGAAAATACCAGCTAAGCACCAAGATCAGGCTACAAAGAGTTTTACAATCTCGACACAGACTAATAAGGAATCAACCAGAAATGGTAGCAGATCGGAGCAACGCTATACATTATACAGTCAAAACACGTTTAGTACAGAGACTACAGAGAACAATCTGTGCCGCTGTACCTGTCCTGTGGTACCTAATTACCGCACAGCGGAGCATGAAGCTTGTACCGGTCGACCTTGCGATGCACTTGCCCAGCCTAGTCATCAAGCAACACGCTCTACTCGGGCATACCACGACAGAAAGGGCGTTAGAGCATATAAACATGCAGCGCACATAAGCCCGTTACCGCACTAGCACTCTCGAAGCACAAACTCACTAATCTCAAATCGTAGCAGCCAAAATCAAACGTAAAATCTATAGCAGCAAGATCCATTTTCAAATGACTTTCAGTGGAAATAAATTACGTTTAGAACTAGAGAATATTTTGACAAGTGACGTTGAAGCATTGTTCGATTTGTATCCAATGGCAATGTTCGTGAGACCCAAGTGAGCCCAATGCACGTTGTCTTTTCATCGACATAATACCACACTTGACTTTGCTATCACTAAGGACGTGAGGAGATAAAATCTAAGGACACTATTCATGGAACTTAACATGCCTCTGTTGGCTAAAATATGTTTTGTTCCTTTCACTCAGACACAAATACCGAAAACACAGAGACATACAAATTTAATGGCATTTTAGTTGGGACATGAGTATATTGAGTATACATAAAGTAATTGAAAAAACACATCTTTTAAAATATGACATTGAGAACTGATGTACATTTGATCCGTTTTTTATGAAGTAACAGAGTCCCTTTATTTAAAGCCCTAATGACCGACGCACTCTACATGCATTATATTTTGTATACTTTTATACAAACAGTCTATACTCATTGGACAAACAGATTGGACTCATGCGATTTCAAAATCTTTTTGAATGTACTATCAGCGTACGCTGTTGGTACTACGTTAACCCGATAAAACAGCTTTTTATTAAACCGCGGGTACGCAAGCGCAAATTATACAGAAAAGAAACCACAAATTGTAACTACCCATTCATTGCTCGTCTTTGACGCGTATTCACGGCAAGAGATTTATTAATCGTAATGCCGCAGACGCGAAATCGCGTTATTATATGTGTGAGAGCCATGAAAAAGAAACTGATACTCGCGTTACGTTTCAAGGCTTGTCGATCACAATATTCACAATGCCGCGGACGCGAATTCGTGTCATCGCTTGCAAGGTAGAAATTTGGAGCGACGGCAATGAATGGGTTAAAAAACAAGCCATTCTGTTGATAAGATCGTAGGAATTATGAATCAAGTATGCCTGTACAAGGTCTTACTCGCTCTTGGAACAGTGTGTAGATCATTTTGAGCACTGTATCCTTGTCTCTACTCATCCGGGAGAAGCCTGTACCCAGCAGTACGTCTAGCACAACTTGCTGCTAAGTCGTGTCGCGCGCGACTCAGCGACCTCCTGTCTCACTCGTATTGTGCAAATTAGAAAGAGGCGGGTGGATTATCTCGACTCGGGTCGCGCTTGTTGTGTAAGTTGTGCAAGCCCCGCTGCAGATGGACTTATTATATATGTATAATGATTTTCATATGTATTATGGTGCTGATTGCAATACTGTCAGTACCTATGTTACCGGACTACACCGCTTTGTATTAGGACGTTCATATTAATAGGGAAACATACTCAAAAACTACATACCTATAGTACCTACGTAATTCAAAATTATAACATATGGCCCGATTCAAAAGCGTTCATAAAATTATTTTAGGTAAAATGCCGTTCAAATTCGCTGGACTTTATCTCTCACTTTGGCATTTTAATTTGGGGGAATGGGATATACATATATAACATGCACTCGCGGTCAATAAATTTGGGTCACCCTAAATTAAATAACTGCAATATGTTTTTTTAAATATTTAACACTAGTTATATTTACATAACATAGTATTATTTTTAGTACCCAACTTTATTAGCAATTTCCGGGATCCTATCATAAAAATATCAACATCCAAAAATGACGATTTTTGCGATATCTCGCTCCGTTAACGTTGTTTTTTTCATGGGTTTTTACGAGTCCGATTTAAACCTGGTAAACGTTCTTTTTTTACTGTTATTTTTGCAGTTTACATGTATAATTAAATAAAGAACTTGACAGGATTAAGAAAACTAGACAACCTTGCACTATTTTAGAAATATGACAGTATTTTACCGACCCGTATTCTTTGTCCGCGAGTGTATTTTAGTTAAGTTTTATGAATAAAGGGGAAGCTATTTTGTAACAATGTACGAAAGTATTATCTTACCACTAAGGCCATCAGAACAATGTTGCAATCTTGGCATTGACCTCGCAGAAAGTGCAAGTGGAATGGGGACCGCCAGTGGGATGATTCTGTCCCAAGCGAGCTTGTTTATCGCGGTTAACACACAACATATAATATAACCTAGTCAACAAATTAACACCAACTGTCCAACTGAGTAACAAGTATGGCGGCTTATTAACATATCGGACTGTGCATCCTTGGGAGTCCGGGTCCCAGTTTATAGCGTTTCGTGACGAAGTATGCAGCCCAAGTTTGGCTCGCATTTTATAAGGGTAATCTAGCACGCTGGGAAATTACATTTGATTTGCGACTGTTTTAATATTATTTTAATTACGTTTGATTAAGGTACTTAGATTTAAGGTAATGTTGTGTGTAGAGGTTTGCTGTAACTAAAATGGCAATTTATACCTTTACTTCTACTTCCGTTATCTATAGGTAGGTATTATTAGGTACTCATATTATAAAGAGGAAGTCTGTGATTGTATACCTTACTAAGTTTGTATGTTTTGGGTAATCTCAGGAACCGCTCTACCGATTTCAAAAATTATTTCACCTGCCTGCAGAATTGACTTTCTGATTGGTTATAGGTTGTATTTTATTCCACGGGGTTGCTTGCGTTCTTTGCAATACGCGGGCGAAGCCGCGCGAGCAGCTAGTCGTGCATATATGCATAATATATGTGATCGTTTAAATGTAAAGAAGAAATTAATAAAAGGTCTTGCTAGCCTATGCTTTTGCGGTGGCCAAGCTAACAAGATTGGCCACCGCAAGGGATTTGGTTGTAATTTGAGGTGCAGTACTGGCAGGACTTAAGAACATTGTATGCGTAATATCAGCCTTCGATCTTCTTTTGTTTCAAACTTATTCACGAAAATGTCAAAAAATCAAGGTAATTTTTAAACTGTTATTTTAGCTAAACCAAGCAAGCGAGAGTAACTAAATAAATTCAGAATTAGGGAGCATAAAATGGGGTTCATAATGCATATTTTTACAGACATTCGTTCGTAAATGTTTTTTTTTTGACATGACGCACCATGATTTTTCAAAATGTTTTTAAATGTATACGTAGTTGACAATAGTGGCTCATTAAGTAATTTTTTTGATAGTTGTGTCTCCGCGAGAAGTGGCAAAAAAATGAAGCGACAAAAAAAACTATATTTTTTTTCATCCAAGTTCAAGGATATGAACGTCTGTAAAAATATGCATTATGAACCTCATTTTATGCTCCTTAATTCTGAATTTAATTGGTTAGTCTCGCTTGATTGGTTTAGCTAAAATAACAGTTTAAAAATTACCTTGATTTTTTGACATTTTCGTGAATAAGTCTGAAACAAAAGAAGATCGAAGTCTGATATTACGCACACAGTGTTCTTAGGTCCTGCCACTACTGCACCTCAAATTACAACCAAATCCCTTGCGGGGGCCATTCTTGTTAGCTTAGCCTGCTAGACCCTTTAATGTGTTTAAGAAGAATCTTTAAAAGCGAAAGAAGCGAAAGAGGTGTATCAAAATAATAGCAAGTACCTATGTATGTATGCCGTATATATTAATAAAATGTATAAAGTATACGGCATACATCCTGTTACTAATTTAGTTAAATGCGTACCTAGGTTTTAATTTTTATAGGTAGTGTGCAAGATTGCACAACTTTTTATAGTATTTTTACCTTTTTGTACATCGTTATTGTCTTTGATTTTTATATACTTTTTATTGTCATATTTGACATCATTATACTTTTGGTTTTCTTCAACCAAAACCAGTGCCTTTTTATTTCGTCTAGAATATTGGTTTTTCTACCGGTAGAAAGTATGCATACTCGTTCTAAAGGTGAAATAAGTGCTCCTTGCACGGGAGACGGTGTGACAGCGGGTGCAAAAGAAATAACCCCGTCCGCGCAGGCAAGCCCGGATCAATCCCATCAACCAGAGCTGCCGGCACCTCGCGCTCCTCCGCCACCATCGTGGCCCAGCAGCTGGACGCACAGGCGCAGCATGCGCGCCGTCTAGCTGACTTAGAGCGCCACGCTGCGGAGCAGGCTGTGGAGCGAGAGCGGCGCGCTGCGGAGCAGGCTGTGGAGCGAGAGCGGCGCGCTGCGGAGCAGGCTGTGGAGCGAGAGCGGCACGTTGCCGAACTTCAACTAAGAGCCGAACTCGCGGCTATTGATGCGGGCGCGAGCCTGCGTGGCGGCAGCCGCGGCACGCGCAGTCACGCAAGTGTACAGGAATGGGTAAATAATGTGATTCCTAATCCGAACGACCAACAATTATTAAGTGCCAACCCACCTTTCAGATACGACAACAATGCGGCCCAGTGCGAGGCACAGTGATCGAGAGCGCCGCACGGCCAGGGTGCCGCGGAGTATAGGCGCTCTCCCGAGCAGAATTGTCCTGAAGACGGAGGAGTGAAGCATTTAGTCAATTCGTTGGAGAAGTTAATAAATAAAGTTAATCCTCATCCACACGTTACGAAGACTGAGTTGCCAATTTTCGATGGCAAGTCATATCTAGATTGGTTAGCTTTGAAACGTGTTTACGAAAATACAGCCGAGAGTTTCTCGGCCACCGACAATTTAGCCCGGCTGTCGTGCGCTGTACGCGGAGCGGCGCGTGATGCCGTGGCGGGACTGCTGGCGGCGGCCCGCGCGCCCGGCGCGGTGCTGGCCGCGCTCGATGCGCGCTTCGGCCGTCCCGAGCTCGTCGTTATGCACGAAGTGGCGGCGGTGCGCGCGCTACCTAAGGTAAGCTACGACGGCAAAGATTTAGTAATTTTCGCAAGCCGGGTACGCAATTGTGTAGAAGTAATCCGTTTGTTAAATCAACCGGACTACTTACGATCACCCGAGCTTTTTCAAGCATTGTGGAGCAAGCTGCCTCCACTGCTGCGTCCGCGGTGGTTGGATTATGCCCATTCATGCGATGGTTTTGATTCTAAAATAGAAATGTTCGCCAATTTCCTGTCTCGTGAGGTAGATTTGCAGTGTAGGTTTGGTGGCGTATTTGATTACACGCCGTTCACTGCGGCTCGGCCGAGCGCGAGCGCATACAGGGAAGGGGTTAATATTGTAGCTGAGAGTAATCATACGAATAATAGCATTCCAACGCCAAACAATATGCAAAATAATATTGACAATATTTGTTTGTTGTGTAAACAAAGTCATGAGTTATTTCGCTGTGACAGATTTATCAAAATGACGGTTAATGATAGATGGCAACTCATCAAAAAGAAGAAAATCTGTCACAGATGCCTGAAAATAGGTTTTCATAAGAATAAAGCTTCTTGCATGAAAAAAGTCTGTAGTGTAGAAGGTTGTAGCATGCGTCATCACGTTTTGTTGCATGAGTCGAAACTTGAGCGTGCTGTCACCGCACACGTCGACGTGGACGACGGTGACAACGAGCCCGCGCCCTCGACGTCCGGCGAGGCCGCGCCCGTGGCCAGCAGTGCGTCCGCAACGGAGTCACCGTCTGACGAATCGGAACACGAAATAATGACGCATGCAACTTCATCCTCACCCAAAGAGCCTTCTGCTCGTCCGCTATTGAAGATCGTTGCTGTCACCGTGTCAGGGCCCGCTGGTAGTGTTGACACTTACGCTTTACTCGATGACGGTGCGACAGGGACATTTTTAGACTCTGAGATCTCGGCTCAAATTGGTGCCACGGGACCCAAAAAACAAATTCATTTAGATTGTGTAGGTGGTTTAGGCAAGGATGTTGACGTGCAGTACGTCAATTTTCTTTTACAGGGCCGACACTCCACTGAAATTCACCGCGTCGAAAAAGCTAGATCAATTAGTGATTTAGGTGCTGCACGCCAGTTTGCGCATCATGATAGCGTGTGCAAATATCCGTACCTAGCAGACATAGCTCATGAATTTTGTTACGAGGACGTAAAACCTATGGTGATCATAGGAATTGACAACTGGCATTTATCCATTGCTAAAGCTACACGCAAAGGAACCAAGACACAACCCGTAGCTATTTTGACTGCGTTGGGATGGGTTTTGTTTGGTTTCGGTTGCAGCAAAACTAAACGGGTTGATGTTGTCAACCATATAACAATAAACAATCCTGAAGTAGAAAGCGATCGGTTCATTGTAGAACGCCTTATTAGAGAACAATTTAAAATCGATTCAATAGGAATATCGAAAAATGAAGCCCGCAGTACTGACGACGAGCGCGCCATACAAGTTGTCGAGCGCACAGCGCAGCGTGTTGAGGGAGGCCGCTTTGAGGTAGGCTTGTTGTGGAAGTCCGATAATTTAGATTTTCCTGATAGTTACAAGTTAGCTTTGTCTAGATTTCTCAGTTTAGAAAAAAAGATGCTGAAAGATCCTTGCTATGCCGAACGCTATCGCCGTAATATACATGACATGTTGTCAAGGGGATACGCCGAACCATGCTTGACACGTCCCGATTCGAGGTGTCCTCTTTGGTACTTGCCGCATTTTGGCGTTTCTAACCCGAACAAGCCCAATAAATTACGGACGGTACACGACGCAGCCGCCGTATCTCACGGCGTATCTTTAAACTCTTTGTTATTGACAGGCCCAGATCTTTTGCAACCTTTACTGGGTATTCTGATGCGGTTCCGGGAGGGAAAGGTCGCCTTAAATGCAGATATTCGTGAAATGTTTCCTCAAATAAAAATTATAGGGAAAGACAGGGACGCGCAAAGATTTTTATGGCGCGATTCCCCAAACGAACCGATCAAAACATACCGCATGTCGTCCATGATCTTCGGTGCTGCCTCTAGCCCGTTTACTGCCATTCATATAAAAAATAGAAACGCTTCGGAATGGCAGGAAACTTACCCGGACGCAGCACGAGCAACCATCGCTGATCATTATATGGACGATAGATAGATAGTATCACCGAAGCCGCCAAGCTGGCATCAGATATATATACCGTTCACTCTCATGCTGGTTTTGAGATGCGTGCCTGGATATCGAACAATCCTTTGGCGCTCTCGTTGTTGCCTAAGGATTCACTACTTGAGGCACCAACTCACAATGATATTGACATAGATTTGGGCCGTCTGGCCACGCCCGTCCGTACGCTTGGTCTCATCTGGCAACCCGCCCCAGATGTGATAGGTTTTAACACGGGGGTAAAAAAGGAGGCCGTGTTGCCAGATAAGCTGACAAAGCGACAGGTGCTGGTACACGTGATGCGAATTTATGATCCACTTGGAATCCTTGCCCCAATCGTTTGTTCGTGGTCGCATCATGTTTCAAGACGTTTGGCGCAAGGGTGTGGACTGGGACCAAGAGCTCCCTCAAAGTGACTGCGCTGCGTGGAAGTTATGGTATCAGGATCTTATATCGGTATCTACTCTGCGAATTCCACGGCGCTATAACTTAAGCGATGCTAAGGTAGTGGGTTGCCAACTTCATTTGTTTTCAGATGCGAGTGAGTCTGCTTTTGCAACGGTCGCGTTCTGGCGATTTCTTTACGATAATGGTGACGTTGGGCTCTCTCTCATCTGTAGCAAAGTCAGGGTATCCCCACTTAAACCTGTCTCGATTCCTCGCTTAGAGCTTCAGGGCGCTCTGATGGCTGCACGTCTTGCGACGTCTATATGCGAAGCCCACCGATTGAGGCCTTCGAGACGTATTTTCTGGTGTGACTCGATGACTGCTCTGGGCTGGCTTCGCAGTGACGCTCGCACGCTCAAGCCTTTTGTGTCTCATCGAGTTGGTGAGATACTGGAGCTCACAAATGCTGCCGAGTGGCGTTGGGTCCCGAGTGACCTAAACGTGGCAGATGATGCCACACGTGTGAAGCGTACTGTGCTATCTCCAGAATCTCGCTGGATATTGGGACCCAAATTTCTTCTTTCTTCGGACTGGCCCGCCGAGCCTAAGATTGATATCAGCGGACTAGGCCGTGAAGAGTACAAGCATAATACTCTTATTCATCTCATCACCGAAACCGATCTGCCCGCACCAGTCTCTGCAAACCCAAGCCGTTTCAGTTCATGGTTGAGAATGGTGCGAGCAACAGCAAAAGCGCATCAATTCATTTCATTATTGCGTACGCGTAGTCTGCGGAGACGAGATCCTAATTTTAACATGCCTCGTCTCGAAGGGTATTTGTGTACCTTCCAACCTACTTGCACATCCTCTCCTAGTATCCCTAATACTTCCAGTACATCGGCAAGAATATCTGCGAGTGATATACGCCTAGCTGAGGTCCACATCGTACGGCAGAGTCAGCTGGATTCTTTTAAAGAGGACTTCTTGCGCATCAAGAATCGAGAGCCGTTGCCTCGAAGCAGCCGCCTGTTCAGACTGTCGCCCTTCATTGATGACAGCGATCAGCTTAGGATGTCCAGTCGCATAGTCGCAGCAACGGCCATCACTGATGAAGTTAAGCGACCACTCATATTGGATGGCAAACATCCATCTGTACGCCTCTTGATAGCCAAATACCACCAGAAGGCTGCTCACGCATACCACGCACTGGTTTTAAACGAGTTGCATCAGAGATTCTGGATTATAGGTCTCAGAAATGCAGTCCGGTTTGTAGCCCATAACTGCCAGCTGTGCAAACTTCGGCGCTCCAGAACCTTCCAACCACCGATGGGAAACCTGCCAGAGGCTCGCTTGGCTCACCACCAGAGGCCATTTTCCTTCGTCGGCCTTGACTACTTCGGACCTGTTCACGTCACTGTTGGTCGGCGACAAGAGAAACGCTACGTGGCTCTTTTCACGTGCCTAGTTGTTCGCGCCATACACATAGAAGTAGTCCACAGCCTTTCAACTGACGCGGCAATAATGTGCCTTCGCCGCTTTATCGCTCGACGTGGGACTCCTGTCGAGATTTGGTCTGACAACGGAACTGCTTTTGTGGGGGCCAGTAGAGAACTACAAGCGCTCTATAGCGAGTCAGTTGAAGATTATGCTGCTAACGAGTCCATCAAATGGTGTTTTATCCCCCCTGCGGCGCCTTTTATGGGTGGAGCGTGGGAGCGGCTAGTCCGTAGCGTTAAGGATGCACTTAAAGTGACGCTTAGAGACAGAACTCCTTCTGACGAGGTCTTGACTACCCTTTTGGCGGAAGCTGAGGCATTGGTGAACACGCGACCTCTTACACACGTCTCGCTGGACTCCGACGCCGACGAAGCGCTAACGCCAACGCATTTTCTTCTTGGATCATCGTCCGGGCGCCCTGTCCCAGCTGCCCTTGATGAGTCGGACCATCTCAACCGAAGCAAATGGCGAAGAGCGCTCAGGCTAGCCGACCATTTTTGGCAGCGTTGGGTGCATGAATATCTGCCCTCCTTATCACCCAGAACAGGAGGCGGAACTCCCCCAAGTATCGCCGAGGGCGACGTCGTGATCATATGCGACTCCAACCTGCCACGCGGTTCGTGGCCCAAGGGACGCATTGCACGGCTGTTCCCAGGGCGAGACGGTGTGGTTCGAGTGGCGGATGTCGCTACCGCTGCAGGCACCTTTCGGAGGCCTCTAAAAAAGCTGGCGAAAGTCCTTGTCACTTAAAAAAGGGGAGAATGTGCAAGATTGCACAACTTTTTATAGTATTTTTACCTTTTTGTATATCGTTATTGTCTTTGATTTTTATATACTTTTTATTGTCATATTTGACATCATTATACTTTTGGTTTTCTTCAACCAAAACCAGTGCCTTTTTATTTCGTCTAGAATAGGTAGTTAGAAGAATCCCGTCCAGGCTGTGAGGTGCGTTCCTCCCGATCTCTTAAACTCTTCGTGCTTCGTCACCATAATGGATTTTACACATCTTCCTTTGCTGTTCAAGCTATCCGTCTCTGGAATGAGCTCCGTCTGACGATAAGACAAGCCGGAAGCCAGTTGGCTTTCAAACATATGTTTGCTCTACAAGCACCTGCTAGAACAAGTTTGGCGGAAAGTAATCGTTAGGTGCCCCCAGCACTTATGCAATAGTATACGCATATACTATATTTATTAATAAAGTATGTATTTATATGTATTCTTTTTAGTATATTTGTTTAGTTTGTCAACATATTTATTTCATTTTATTATTCTGCTGATATAGTAGATGATTTTGATTATGCTCTTCCTGATTTTTTTTCTCACTGCACCCACCTTAGAGTCCGTAAGCCCACTCCCAATACGCCTACGTCTCATGACATGACAACACGATAAAATGCATGGCAGCAGGTCGAGAAAGTTGTGCTGAGCTAGAATCAGGAGATTATGGCACCTAAAATTTTAAGGGTAGGTATATTTACGTCATGTGACAACAGTACAATCGCCAACACAGTTAACTGACCAAATAGAGAATGGTCAGTTAACTGTGTTGGCGTTTGTACGAGATATATTATGTGGTGTATTGTATATGTTCTTATCTTGTGCGCATACGTCACGATGACCGGAGTGGGTATCATCAGTGGTGGACTGGTGTTCCGACCGTTGCCCACTACATGTGGCATCATTTAGCCCTTTAATCGTAGAGAGAGTAAACCTTATTCTGTCAGTCCTGATCTTTGTCAATTTAGGGCAAATATCCAGTTCATTATTGTAGAACGATTTTCTTGCGCTAAATTAATTAAATTGGAGCCTGGCATCGATACAAATTCGACAGCAATGTCTTGGTCAATAACAATTCCGATTTAGTCGCCGCCGAGGTCACAGCAGGTGCTCAGATTTTCTTTAAGGCGGAACAATAGATAACTATATCTGTTAAGGTCTTCAAGGTGCTTATGAATGGAATTTAGAATGTTTTTTTTTATCTAATTAAGTTCTTTAAAATTAGTTATCATAAAATATGTATGAGAACCCTGATAAACTTGTACGTTTACACTGTATTCCATAAAATACAAATATAGGTACACCTTACTTACTTACTGGCAAAGATGAAAAATAAATTAACGAAACTTTTGTTCAGAGTTGAGTGTATTTTATTATGGCTAGTACCTATCTAAAGGCACATAAAAAAACTAACAGCCTAAATAACTCTGATTTGGACAGCTAAAACACTAATTGTTCATCATAATTAGGTTTTTATGTACAATTGTAAAATTTTGATGTGCAAGTTAGTATTTTTTTGATAAGCGATTAAAATTCTCCCTTTTATTATTGAACGGTTATCGATAATTTCCAATTTTTAAGTTAATATTTTGATAAATATCACCTCGCCGTGTATTCTCTTTTGATAGTTTTGGTACATCACTAACAGCTACTAAATGCTGGGACAATCGTGATCGCCTGTGGCTATTATAATAATCACTGCATTTGAACATCGAACTATTATTACTAATGGACACGTAATTATAGGATTACACGTTACCGTAACGACCAGTTGTTATTGTACCGATAGAGATAGAGACAGCTTAGTAACCCATGCTATTGGCAGGTTATAAAGCACACATTTGGTATAGTTAAACAAATTGCGGCAAGCAAATAACTCAATACCTACGAAAGGAAAGGAGCAAACATACAAGAAACATTGTGTATAAACAAGTAAATACCATGCCAGGAAAAGAAGGAAAAGAAATAAAGAAACTGATGGGAATACTGCAGTATATACGCCACTAGACGCTGCACGTGAGTACACGCGACCATACTGATGTATGGCCCTTTAGCATTAGGTCTGTGGCATTTACGACCAAAGTTGACCACAACTAGCTAGCGTACAGTCACCATCACATACATAGGTACACTATAGGTGTTCAAAAATATCGGCACATGCACCCTAATGCCTTGAAAATAGAGGTGTGTTCCGATGTTTGTGACGTGCTTGTTTGCTCCGATGTATGTGATGGGGACTGTACATAGTAGATAACAATAGTTTATATCGGCAGTGTTTAACTCAACTGCAGTGACACATGACATGACTGAACAATGTGATTTTTATGACACCACTAACTTTTGCCTACGATATCGTCCACGTGACTTCCCATAACCACAACGTTAACGTGATAAAAAGTATTGTATAAATATGTACCTATTTTGATCCAGGTTAAAAATAATCTGTAAGTATGCCAAAGTTCATAAAAATCCGTTTAGCCATTTTTGCGTGATTGAGTAACAAACCCTCAAACATCTTCACATACCTATATAATATTGGAAGATGATAAACCAGTAAATTATCTCTATGTACATAAAGCAACATACATTTTTCATTAGTCGGTATTATTTCTCGCCTTACGCTCATTTTATTTCATTCACAGAAACAAATTAGCATAATTATTTCTTGAGAAAAAAAAAAGAAAAAAAAAATTACGGAAGTTGTCATGAACACGTTGTGTACGTTCAGTACCTACAGACGATCTTTCATTAGTATTTTACGCTTACTGCCAAAACTGGTAATGCTGGTTTTTTTAGTGCCTAGTGATAAAATGAGTGCTCAATTATGGGAATGTACAGCTGCTAAGCGCATGCACCTGTACATCCAAATTAACGTTTCATGAATAAACATTTTATTTAGGTACAGTCATTTTATTATTAAGATTCAAACAATTTTTTGCAAAAATTGCGTTTGTAAAAAAACGATAGTTTAGAGGAAATAGACATTTAATGCCTAGTGTCTCAAAAATTATAAATAGTGTTTTTAATTTAGCGTGTGCTATAAATAAAACAAAATACAACGCATGCTAGAATTACCAAACTGCAACTAGAATGGTATTGGAGTTGACAGTTCTGCCATATAAATACGTCAAAATTTATATGACCTGACAGCTATTCCATTCCCAAACTCATCGCGGTCGATTTATATAGGTACAGCGTGAATTTTTAATATTACCTCAAATTGTAACCAGTGGTAGGTGTTAGTGCTACGAACCGATATTGCAAGATTCTTTTTCTTAACTACTAACATTTTTTTTCTTATAAAATAATTCAGCACGCAATGTATCACTACATTGTATTACAGATCTGACGTCACAACTGTCACAAGTAACCCGCTTTTTCCATTTGTGTCAATTGAGTGTAAGCATTATATTGCTGCTCGATATATTTTCAAAAATTAATTACGCTGTGGCAGTTAAGTACTATCTTACAATTTTCTTACAATATCGGTTCATGGTACTAAAAGTATGGTTACAATTTGAGGTAAAATTAAACATACAGGCGGTATACGAGTATTACTCTCTTATTACGGACTAAATATAATAAATACCTACTTAAAATAAATTGTTTGCACTGCCTTTTCCTTTTATGTGTTGAAATTTCCAAAGAATCCCGTTAAATAGGCAATCGAAGCGTAAAAATACTCGAGCTCGAAAACGTCATAAGACAGAAAACTAGTAACATTTAATATAGCGGGTAGTCCTGAGGGGCGGGAGGGCCGCGATGGCAGGTGACTTAACACATGCCTCCCTTAATGCCAATGACCCGCCTGTAAAACACCCTTTATGTAGTAACAGCTGATCTTTTAAGCTGCATGTATTCCCTATGGATCATTTGGTATTTTACCGCGCATGTGTGAGAGTAACTTCTTTTTGTAAAAGTCATTAAGTAGAGTTGGTAAAGAAATGACGTTCGTAATATCGTGGGTAAGTATATTTAACAATTACAAAGGGCATTGGTACTAATATTATTAAATTGAAATGTAGGCCAATTAGTGAACTGAATACTATTTATTTAATCGTCTATTGAATTAACATTTCATGCTTTATCTTTAGAGTTTAATTAAGACGACTGTACAAAGGCACGGCCTGGCCACGGCGGTCATTGGTAAGCTTGTCATTAGCTGTCAAATAGGCCGCGCTAGTCTGCAGTCAGTTTGACAATTACTCACGTGTTTCAACAATTTTAGCATAAATTAATTTTTTTCATCGTTTTTTCGTTCAGTTTATTCATTTACCGGCCAGCATGCAGTATGCGTCATACCAGGCAGCTAGCAGACCCTACATGAAAGCTACACATTTATCACCGCCTTATCGCGGAGTCTGGCCATATCACGTCCTAACCGCAATTCCCCAACTTTCGGCCGTCCAAAATTTATTTAATCCACTAGTATATTTGCGTGGTCCCGTGAGAGTTTCGACCGGAAGTGCTTGCGGGTAGAAACGCGGGATTTGACCGGAAGCCGACCCCGGCAACCCCAGACTGATGTGTTGAGCCCAGTACAGGCTTAACTCAGTTATTAATTAACGACCGCGAACTTCCGGCCGGTATCGGATGCAAACTTTCCAGCTTTTTGTTAAAATCAGTTTTTAGGTTCATTTTCGCGCTAATGATGGGAGTAAATTTTTGAAACGAAGGGTTTTCATAACGACCAAATGTGTCGTTTTCATATGCAAAGTGCCTCTTTATTGTTATTATTTGTAATTGCAAAATTATGCCTATAGAGCTGTATTGATAACCGAGTAACTGACATGTTTTTAATGGGAACGATACACAAAATGCATCACGTAAATTTTCAGGAGACTCGAGAGTAACAGTGGATATTCATGTTCGAATTATCGATGAGATGTTGATCGTTACCAAGTCATACCGTCGGCGATGGTATGAAACGTACTCGGAAACCAATATACTCAAATACGAGCCAATTGTTCAACTGATATCATATACAGAGTGTTTTGTAGCTGGGTGCAAACCTTTAAGGGGGAAATACACTAGACCATGTAGAACATAGATTTTTTGATTTTCAAGGGAACTTTTACGATTTTAGTACGAAAAAACCCAAAATTGGTCAATTAAATGCTAATAACTTCCAATCCAAACAGAAATGTCCGTTTTTTTAATTATTTTAGTAGTCTAATGTGTCCTTGATCGTACCAAAGTAGTTTGAAGCACCATTGTGTCCAAAAAAGTTATGTGCAAAGCATTTAAACTTTACAAAAATAAAAAAATTAAATTAAATCTTACTTTTGATGTCATTAAAAAAAATAAAAAATACGATAAAAAAAAAAAAATTGGTTGAATATGTTCTACATGGTCTAGTGTATCTCCCCCTTAAAGGTTTGCACCCAGCTACAAAACACCCTACTGTATATTGCAATAACAACAATATTGCCTGCAACATCGTTTGCAGATGATTTTTGTTGCATCAAAGATGGACAAAGTTAATGAGGTGACTGTCTATAATGTCTTCGTTGTCTGGTAAACCCAATAGCATATGGTAGATATCCATATTGCCGCAATTTTAAAATTATATGTTATTGTAATCACATATCATTTTACATTTTTTGAACATTGGATGTGAGGTAGGTACGCTGCATGTGACGTATCTATCACCTGTCATGGTAAAAGCTACGCTAGAGATAAGTGAGAAGCCATCGGGCGTAGCATAGTTGCCATGCTACACCCGAGGAAGCGAAGGCCTTGAACATGGATGAACTTTGTCAGAAGTACATCCAAGACGGGCCTAGGATCTGCCCCAGGGACATTATACTAGAAGTACCAACCCTAAGCGAAAGTGGCAAGACTAGGAATTTAGGTAGCTAAATCGATAAGATTTTTTTAACGATATTGCATGTGTATCTGTCGTTGTTGCCCACCGTGCTCTCACCGAATGGACCCTGCGGAAGACCAGCGCTGACTGCAAAGCTAGCAACATGCTGAGCAGGGTCCATTTCGTGACAAAGTGTGTTTTATATATTATTTATTTTGTATGTGTTTTTATTGTCACGAATAAATGTTTGAATTTGAATATGGGTCGGTTTTCTAATATGAAACTTAAAAAAAAAAACTCATATTTAAATAGCATGGTTCTATTTTTTTTATTATTAATATCCCAACCTTTAACAGAACCTCAGGCATTTAACAAAATCCGAGAGCAATGTTATCATTGCCAGACCTATTAGTAGACTTTTAAAGAAAGTAAATTGGCCCCGGGGGCTATGCTCTCGAAAGTTGAGCCTTCAAAAGAAACGAGCAGTTAAGAAAATGTGCAAGCTTCGTTGTGGTGGGGCGATCGCGTTATTATCTTACCGCACAGACTTTTAGAAATGTTCACTTGAAACATCTTGGCGTAGTTATTTTGATAATTACGTTTCTCCAGTAACCGACATCCAAGCCACCACTCGATTGCGACCGTTGGGACGTCCCTTGAGGCATATCCAATGAGATTGAAAACAATTAATGGCAATCAGTGCACAGTCAGTTAAGATAGAGGTGATATATGTTGAAAATTAATTACTCCATTATTTTCAAAGGCATCTGGAAACTAAATAACGATGTTGAAAGTTGAGCTTGTAGACATTGTTAACCCTTATCTTTTGTACATTTACATTGTTGTACTTTAAAATATACACATTTTTATGCTGTTTATTTCCAGTACAGACAATTTTTCGGTTTACAAGCCGAAAAGTACTCTTTTTCCGCCAAGAAGCGGGTTTGAAAACGAACAACTTAACAACATGTTTTTATGTTTAGGTACTTACGTACGGAAATGTTATAATTTTTGTATCCGTTGTTTGGCTTACCTGTGAACAAAAAACAAAATGGTTAAAGTACAAAGTTACAAACTAAAAATATAATTAAGAAAATGTTCATTGAGGCCCCCAGTAGTAATATAGATAAATATAATTCGTTATTTTATTAAGATAAAAAAGTTTAGTAAATAATCTTAAATATTAAAGATTGTCCTAAACCCAACGTAACCCATGTAATTTAATCACAATCAGATCTGAAAAAAACCGTTAAAATATTTTTTTTACGCATTCTCATAAACGATTACAATAACACTTCTTATTTCGACATTGCAATTTTATGCATTGACTTCACATGTTATTTATTAAGCCCAATATCAAATCTCTGTTGATCTGTTAGTACTATAAGTACCTATAGCCCCGAGTCGGGTCGAGTTTGGACATCGGGAAGCTGTCCGCGTCCCAGTCGCCCGCGGTGCCATCCCGTCCACAAATACCTACCCCCGGCAAATACCTACACAAATATAAAACAACCCCCAGATCCAAAGGACATTGTATTTCAAAACACGTCCTAAATTTGAATCTTTTCAACAACTCCGGGGGCGTTTCTGCTGAATATTTTTCGATCAGTAATTTTAATTTCGTTATTCGGTGGAAATATTCTCGAGCGTTTATCTCGTTTAGAGAGCTCATTGTTGGCATAACTGGAAGAAAAATATTTGTCTCAAACGTGCTCGGTAATTGTCTAATGTTTGTTATTGCAAATTAAAAAAAAATCATCCTTGCCTAGAAATATAATAAATAGTTGTAGAAAAAATCATTATACCTCCGCTGCTTATTCTTTTTTAAATCAAGGCCGTGCCATACCTACCTATACTCACAAAAATACGTTCAGCCAAAGAAACCCGAAATAATAATTTAGCTATCACCGCGTTACTATCAATCAATTTTATAAAACCAATTTTTTTTTGCAATGTATGTTATGTCCTCACATTATTGATTGAAGAATTTAGAGATATTTACCTTGGCGGACATTGGGATTGCCCCTGACTCGTCCTTGGCAGGTAACCCCTTACTTTCGCCTTATTAGCAATAACGTACTACTGCAAAATTATATTTTGAATGCCTTGATAGCAAAAAACCGTTACGTTAACCCGTATTCGTAGTTGGAATTGCGAAATGTTAAAAAAACTAATCAAATATGGACATGAGACCGCCCTGAGCCAGGTGAGGGCGGCAGGTGTGGGACAATAACTCGTCATCTCCCTCACCCCTACCCGTAACCTATATAGCTCTCTCACATCAACATATGTTTCTCGCGTGATATTAGGTTTTAGGGGTAGATACGCATCGAGAGAACTTGCTATGTAGAGGAGTTATTTGACTTTTCAACCGTGGCCGTCATGCATTTAAAGATTGGCTTTTGGATTAGTTTACTTTTTTGGCTTGCTCTAGTTCGGCGCCTGATCAATGTATCTGGCGCATCCGCACGGTATCTAGATAGGCTAAGTTGAGAACTTTTAAGGTTAATTAAATTGGGCTTTAGCTCTTTCGCTTGCTAAGGCTTTCGGTTTATTTTTATTGCATTTTATTTACCTTGCATCTACTAAGAGTATTCACTTTATTTCAGCATAGTATAAAGAACCCAGAGCCACGAGATATAATATATATTATAGCCTGATGCTCGACCCGATGTTTTTTTAAATCGGATAATTCGTTTTAGAGAGGACTTCTTTTTCAGTCTATGGATTCCGAATTTAAATAGTTTTTACAAAGCTCTTCCTCGCGAATTGACATTCCTGCATGAACCTATTGATATTATTATGATCACACACCTCCATACTTAAACAATAAACTATCCGCAACAGAATTAACCATATATTTTGTTAACAGCAACTAACATCTTTATCGCGCATCTCGTTGGCTAACCCAACCAACTCTGTCCCCAATAATCTACATCTGCATCTAAAATGCCCACTTAGCAATAAAACCTTTCGTAATGCACTTTTTTATGATCCGCGACCGGACTTTTTAATAAAACAATACGCTTTTGTTTTATTACCCAGAGAACCCGTCGGACCATAGAGATAAATGTACGCTGATAACGTATCGCACGATCGATAAATCATACTAACCTTCGTTACGTACGAATTGTATAAAATATCGCGTGGGTTTAGCGTTCATGATCACTAACGGGCTGAATTATGCCGTACATAGTACAATGGTAATGTTACAGAAAATAAGCATTAAAGGCCTCCACACACCGGTCGCGGGCGCGGGTCGGGCGCGGGCCGGGCGCGGGTCGGGCGCGGGCCGGGCGCGGGTCGGGCGCGGGCCCGCGCAAGTTGTAAAACATTGAAGATAAACTTCAAACACACATCGAACACGAGCTCGCGGGCCCGTCGCGGGCCCGCGCGGGCCCGCGTTCGATGTGTGTTTGAAGTGTAGTTTCAATGTTTTACAACTTGCGCGGGCCCGCGCCCGACCCGCGCACGCGACCGGTGTGTGGAGGCCTTAAAGTGTCTAATATATCGTCTTGAGCCTCGTAGCACTACGTTACGAGGGCGACACTGAAAGTCTTTAGAACTGGCCACTTGTAATAAATATAATAAAAAAATAAGTTCAAAATTTGAAAATGGAACTCTTTCTTAATATTTTTGTGTACGAATTCCACTCGATTGTCATTTGTTTTACGATTTGGCGGCAAATTGAAAATTGTGTGTACTACGTGAGCATGAATTTAACGCGAGAAAATTTTCGAGCAATGATTTTTTACGACTTTCGATGTAATTTAAGTCAACAAGAAAGTTATGATAGACTTCGATTGGCCTTTCACGATGAAGCCCCATCTCGTGCTACTATTTACAACTGGTTTAATGAATTTAAACGTGGCCGCACTGATCTCACTGATGATCTGCGTGAGGGCCGGCCTTCTACGGCGACTACTGAAGATAACATCAGTGTTGTGCGGCGTATGATAGAGACTGACAAAAGAGTAACCTATCAGCAGATTCGTACAAGCTTAGCCATTGGTATGAGTCAAGTCCACAAAATCCTCCATGAACATTTAGCGGTGAGGAAGCTTTGTGCCCGGTGGATACCTCATAATTTGACAGAAGCCCAAAAAGTCCGTCGTGTTGATTGGTGCCGTGAAATGGGTCAAAGATTCAACGGAGGTGACTCAAATGCTGTGTTCGACGTAGTTACGGGTGACGAAAGCTGGATTTACTGTTATGATCCTGAAACTAAAAGACAGTCTGCTGAGTGGGTGTTTCCTTCCGAGGAGTTGCCTACTAAAGTGAAGAGAGGTCGAAGTGTGGGAAAAAAGATGGTGGCCTCGTTCTTCGGAAGGACTGGTCATTACGCAACAATTATTTTAGAGGATCAAAAAACAGTTACTGCGAAGTGGTACACTAACAATTGTTTACCACTTGTCTTGGAAAAAGTTCGAGAAAAACGGCCTCGCAGTAGGATCCTGCTTCACCACGACAACGCCTCATCGCACACCGCCAAGCAAACGATCGACTATTTGGCGACGGCAAACGTGGAATTACTGGGTCACCCACCTTATAGCCCCGACCTTGCACCTTGTGATTTTTATTTATTCCCAAAAATTAAAGAAAAACTTCGAGGAAAACGTTTTATGGACGCCGACGAAGCAGTGGCTGCGTTTCAAAAGGCCGTCGAAGAGACCCCTAAGGACGAGTGGGCAAAGTGCTTTTCTCAGTGGTTCTATCGAATGCAGCGATGTATTGATGTGAAGGGAGGCTATTTTGAAAAGATATAATAAAAGTAATAAGTTGCTTGATTGCTCAGTTTTTGATTTTCTAAGAACTTTCAGTTTGACCCTCGTACATCAATAGTTTGGTATCGAGCAGACAATGTTTCCTTTTGTACTTTAATGTATATGGACAATTACTAATAGGGTATCGACATTAATAATAAATGTGAAGTTTTAGTGTTGTCCTAGAAAAAATTAAAAGCCCTTCTAGCTAAATCTCTTTATTTTTATAACTCATGAAAACTACCGTCAATAATGGAAAAAACAAGGACTATCAAAGCCGTTCCATTTATAGAAAGTACAATACTGTATAACGATTTTTTATACGCCAACAAATCAAGAAAAACCAGCCTAATTAGGCTTTGGCAATAGATAACCTAACCACCACAACAGTAATTATGAGGATACTAATTATCTCAAAAATAGGACATTATAGCGAAGCATTATTCCCGATTGTAGCCCTAAAGGAGCCCGGGGTCCGCTTTGACACATTATCCCAAGATTTGGCATAGGCACTAGTTTTACGAAAGCGACTGCCATCTGACCTTCCAATCCAGAGGGAAAACTAGACCATATTGGGATTAGACCGGTTTCCTTACGATGTTTTCCTTCACCGAAAAGCTAACGGTAAATATTCCGTACATAAGTTCCGAAAAACTCATTGGTACGAGCCGGGATTCGAAGCGATTATAGCGAAGCATTACTTTCAGTAAATGCCGTTCATATTTCAGTCGCTAATAGTGACTATGACTCGTTGCATAAATAAGCGCAATAATTTAATCGCGACATTTAATTAACGCTCCCCTTTTTAAATATCACGACGAGTTTTATCGCTATTATTGCGTGCGTCTATCCTTTATGAAAAATATTTCATTAAAACATGTACATTATCGCTGCTTTCGTTTTTATTGGAGCTGCACCCTGATTTTTACGTGGTAGGTAGACCACCGTATGTTACAGACTTTTGGGACTTTCATTGGTGCTTATTTAGGTGTTATTTAACTCGGCTAGACACAAGTAAAAAATAAAGCATTATATAAAATTGTATGTATTTTAATACTTTAAATAATACTTTGTTGCAGAATATTATCATTAAGGGTAAAGTAAAATAAAAACATTAAAAAAAATTACACTCACAAATCCACCATAATAATTACATACATTTCCACTCTCAAAATGATCCTCCCTTCTCCCTCAGTCGGGAAGAATATACAATGTAACATAATTTTAAAAATGAGACATAGGCAATAAATGCCAATCCACGTCCATAATACAGCAATAATGCAGCATAATGAAGCATAAACCCCACGTGACAGTAAACATTTACTCGACACGGCGTAAGCCTTCCCCGCGCGTCGGGCGATATTATTTTTTCTGTCAACCTAGTAGTGTCATGACAAATGCGGGGTAATGCGGATGCCTGTAATATATGAAAGCTGGTGAAATATCGGTGTGTTGTGTGCCGCTATAACTAATGTGCCTTTCGCGTGTGGCCGCTCCTTGGTCAGACGGTCTGACCACGCCTTTACAGTATGCTATTATGAGTTCGGGAATGTTGTAAAACTTTAATGACTACACCATTGTGGCTAAACATAATTAATTAATTAGTGTTATCGTAACTTCAATGTAACTGTTAACAAATGTAAAAAGTGGATATCAACATTATTTACCATGTATAAAAACGTCCTCCGGTTATTCATTTTTAGGAAACCGACATTTACAGTGATTCGTATTCGTATACAAACGATTTAAAATTTATTGAGGATTTCGTTTCCATGAAGAAGATTGATGAGTTTATAAGAAATAGAGACGTGTTCGTGGCATAGACACTGTTGTCATTACTAAAATTGAACACCAAAATATTAATGCCAACCGAATACTGGTCGTAAAACGATTATATTTTAGTTTTTATTAACAATTTCGAGCGTTTCCCTGCAATCAACTCTGTTTATTCAAACATCGGATCTTATGTGGAACGGAAGAGGGTTTACAGCGACTTTTATTGAATTACGAGTTATAAATGTTTTTATCGTCCCTCTGGTATCAGTTACTAAATAATATTATGTGTATTAAATAATGAACTGACCTTTTAGATATAAGTTTGACAGGGCTGGTTCTTTGCATAATAATATAGAGCACCTTGATTCGAGTATGAAGGTACTATGAAACTTATACGCGGTTTGACAACCACAGAAAGTCGAGGCCGCAAAGAAAAGTGTCCGCTGGTACTTAAAACCGCAAAACAATCCATTGACAGCTTTAATGTTTACTTTCAAACGGTTTGCTTTAAATATAGACATCAATATAGTTTTTGAAACATTAAAATACATTTAGAATATTTATCGAGAGAATTGTGGTTTGTGGACTCTTTTGGTGTTACATAAAATCAATAAAAACTTGAGAATTATAATAATAAATAAAATAAAATATCTTTATTTCAGATCTTTAGTCAATCCATATGATGTTAGTAACAGTGGAGACTTATGAACTACGTTAGTGACAATAACGACAATAAATTAATGATACTTAAATGACAAATGACTTAACGCCCCGGCTTTGCACGGGTTTATATGCATGTATTATACATATAAACCTTCCTCTTGAATCACTCTATCCATTAAAACCCGCATCAAAATCTGTTGCGTAGTTTTAAAGATCTAAGCATACATAGGGACAGACAGACAGACACTATTAGAAAGAAAGAAAGAAAGAAAGAAAGAAAACATTTATTCGTGGACAAAACAATGGGTGTAAAAAACAAAACACAGAACGTAAAAAAAAAAATACATGGTCCACGAAAAGGCCCCGACTCAGCATGGTGCTAACCTAGAAGGCCAGCGCTGGTCTTCCGTCGGAGCCTTTACCTGAGTTACCTCCTGGAAGGCAACACAAAACAAATACCTACGCTAAACACAATATATCTTAAAACTATTACAAATCCGACGCCAGAGTGGCACGGCAAATTGCATCGTGTGAACGCGTCTGCAAACTGTGTGTCAGTGTCACTGTCAACTTGACAGACCGAACGCAACTTTTATTAATACCTAATATATCTTGTTCAACTGGTATCGTGCAGCTGAATTAATGTTAAGTAAAAATAAAAATTATAATAATAGTTCTTAAAAGGCGTAGGGATGTGACGGCCCCATCGCCCACCAGATTTCTGGTGCAATCAGTCAACGTAAGGCAGCTTGTGGCGGGCTGTTAGGGAGTAGCGACCCTACGTACCTGAGTGTTCCTGGGGGTGTCCTGTGGTCAGGCTGTGCCGATCGGGTAGATGGTTGGACAGGCCCCACCTCTGGCTTGCCTTAACTGGCTGTCCAGAGTAGAGTCGCAAGAGCTGTTGCTCGAGGGTAGATGTTGACACCTAAGTGGCGATTTGGCTGTATGTTTAAAGTCCAGTGCCACCTCTCTACCCCCCCAGCCTCTCTGACTGGTGTTGCCCTTAGGCCATTTTTTAATGTCGCTATTAATAGGGGCCCATCTAGCAGTTGGCGAGTCACCGTCTGCCAGGGATAAAAAATGAGACAGTTTATTAGGCAGGCATCCGATGTTTCACCCAATAGCCCAGCCACTAGTCCATCATTTTCACCCAATAACCCGTTTTCTTTAGATTCCATCAACCAGCAATAGTCCCTATACACCCCAGCGGGGCCTGTCTCTGTGTGCATCCCATGACGCGGGCAGGGACAGCATCCGCTCGGTGTACTCCTTGCATTTCATTAAATTGTCAAAAGGGCCTCTACGTGTTGGCTCAGTTGGTACTTTGTAGGTACCTAGCCCCACGCACGCCTCCCAAAGGTCCGGGACATCATTGTCCCGTGAGCGGGAAAGTTCTACTAATATCAAATGAGTTCTATTTAAATATGAATAAGTAAAAATAGCAACGCAATAACTCTTACGAGATAAAACAAAAATCTTTCCAACAAAGCATAGTCAGCGTAGTCCAAAGATAGGTATCACGCGAATTGTATATTAAATCAAACAAAGTAACACGGTAAACACAAGTTTAATGTTTCTGAAGGAACGTGCAATTTTCCAACCTTATATTATATGTCTGTTTCTCGGTTGGTATATAAATACAGCACTTAGCAATAAGGGACGTAAGTAACTATGCCTTTGGAGTTGGTATTCCACGTAAATAGGTACCTAGTTAAAATATTGTCGGTATCGAATGCAGTAATACTACCCAATGGTTATCAGGAAAATATAGATTTTTAATGAATGGTCAGGACACAATTTATGATGTGCTCGAACTTATTCATATGTATAAAACAAGCTTTAATATGGAACTTACTGTGGAACTAAATATATGTGGGTAAGATTGTCCTTGACCTCTTATATTTAATTATTTATAGAGACATGAGGATTTTCTTGTAACCATGGCAGATTTTTTAAGTATTTCCTCAGGCCTTCCTGTATCTATGAGCGGAAGCATGCAATAATGAGTTTAATTATCTACGTTACGGAAGTGGAGAGAAAGTTGTCGAAATAATGGCAATATAGATTAAACGTCTTGAGAAAGGCAATGAAGACATATTAGAAGTACTACGTCATTGAAGTCAACAGTAAAATAAGAAGAAAGGCAACATTACTAGGAATCTTGGGACAAAAACATGTACCTATTAAAAAAACTTGAACACTAAAATAATGCCTATTTACCTAATGCATCTAGTAAGTACGCAATCACCATTTTATATATTTTTTTAATAATACCTATAGTGACATATTTCTAAACATTAATAGTCATTCTTTATTTTACATGTAATAAAACAAAAACAACAAGACAAGAATGAACAAGAAAATAAATGTACCGTCAGCTCTAAAAATATGTACCTATACCGAGAAACGAATAAAATGTAACATCGGTACCGACTAAACAGGCAACTTACGCAAAACTAAATTAACCTTCGTATACAGGGTGTTCGGCACATGAACCGTCAAATTTTTTTGGCGTGCTAGTAGGGTCATTTCCGACCTTTCCACCCTTGGACCCTGGGTCCTAAGAGATACGGTCAAGGAGGTACGATTTTTTTTACCTAAATTACCCAAAATCTGACCTTCGAAGCCCCATAACTTTTACATGCATAACTTGCTTATTTATCTTACATGTACGTTGTATGTGTTTAAAAAAATATATTTTCACTTCTCATGCTCTAAAAGTTCGTCTTTATGTCGTGCGTAGGCGACATAAAGTCGCTTTTTATGCTCTAGAGCATAAAGTAAAATCTTCGTCGAAGACCAAGGCAATCGCTGCAACAGCCACACGAACATCTTTAACTTCATACAACAACCTCTTTATTTTATTTCGTTTCGTTCGTATTCTAAGACCAAGGCAAAGATACCAACAGCCAAAGTACACAATAAAACTTCATGAAATAAACTTATAATTTGTATTTCGTCTCATTTATTATTTTACGTGTTGCTGTTTCATTTCCTCGCAATCGAAGTGAAAAGTAGAGTGTACAACTCGTCCATAAAACCCATTTTACACTCGACTTTATATCTATCCTCGCTCGCAAGCTCGCTCGGATGGATAAACGTCTCGAGTAAAATGGTGCGTTTTATGCACTTGTTGTACAATCTACTATTTTTGTAACAAATAACACCACAAAATTAAAACGTGAGGCTTTTTGTTAACAAACAATACGAATTTACAAACCCGTCTACACTTTAAAATTCAATAAATTTTTTTTATAAATTAATTAGGGTCCAAGGGTTACCCTTATAGAGGCAACTTCAGACATCATTCCCAGACAGTTCGTCTTTGACAAAAAGTACAAAGTTGAACTATACGAAACCCCCCAGGAAGGACTTAACCCCAGAGAGCTAAGAATCTTCACGGACGGGTCCAAGACAAGGTCAGGCACCGGATCAGGAGTATTCTCGGAGGACCTAAACATACGCATTTCGACACCATTAGGGACCCACAACACCGTCTTCCAGGCAGAGTGTATGGGCATAATAATGGCTGCTCACGCAATCGCCTCCAGGGAGGTAAGGGGATATCCCATCCGCATACTTTCCGATAGTCGATCCGTACTGCAAGCCCTGCAAGGTCACGCAACAACTTCTGGGCTGATACACGAGTGCCACAAAATCCTATCAGAGGTATGTAATAACAGCGACATAACCTTGCAATGGATCAAAGGGCACAGTAATTCACGCGGTAACGATGCAGCGGATGCACTGGCTAGACAGGGTTCAGAGTCAAGAGCTGTAGGACCGGAACCCACAATTCCTCTACCCTCTGCATGGCTGCGGAGCACACTGCGACTAAACACCAAGGTAGAACACCAAAAACATTGGAACACCCTAGGAACCTGCAGGCAAACCAGGGAGGCCCTCCCGACAATCAACCCCGGATTGTCAAGGAAGCTAAAGCAGCTAAAGAGGCCGGCACTCCGTCTTCTGACAGGAGCTATAACTGGTCATGCACTACTAAACAAACACCTTTTTACTTTAGGTGTTACAGACAGTCCTCTCTGCAGAGCATGCATGGAAGAGGACGAGACAGCCGCCCACGTCATCCTGACATGTCCTGGAGTGGCGGAACACAGGGCAAAGTACCGAGCAACACCGGGGTCACTACCGGAGGCCGTCGGCAACGTAAAGGGTCTGCTAGGCTTCCTGGTGGAACTGGGTTGGCACGAATAACAGTAGTGCCAAAACCCCTACGCAAAATAGGCGCATTTATGACGTCGAGTTGCGGAAACCCAGCCCGCGTACAACCTATAACCTATATATAACCTAGGGTCCAAGGGTGAAAAGGTAGGAAATGACCCTACCAGAACACCAAAAAAATTTGACGGTTCATGTGCCGAACACCCTGTATTTTGACTTTGGAACGAAGTTTCTCAGCAAGTGTACAGCAGATATAGGTACAGACATAGGTAAATGGTTAATATAATTAATGCGACGTTTATGATCCGAACAAATGCTCCCTTTAAGAGCTAAAGGGGTTTCTGTATGTCTCACGCGTGTACATAAAGTTTATCTCTTTTGTACGTTGTTTTACTAATGACACTAATAACGCTTAGACAACATTGTTAGGACGAGAGATTCGAATCTTAATAGAATTAGATGCTGTTTTCACACCATTGTGTCTAATAATTCAGTGGGGTCTTGATATTTGTTACAAGTAAACCATTAACTGTGTGTCCATTGAGAAACGATACTACAAAATGCTAAATGATAAAGAAAATATAACAATTAGAGTTTACCTAATATCGCAATTAAAGTAGAGTTCATAAATGTATGTACGTTTCCAAGAGTTCAGAAATACTTGTGCAGCCTGACCTTAACAATAAAGTCGTGTTCCCATATTTTTGATCACCTTGTCCGCACACATTCGAAATAAACTATTAGGTAAATGATATTAGACAGATAGTCAAATGCGATTAAGCGGGTTTTCATAATTTTAAAAACAGTGGTCAAATAAATTCATTCGCGTCACGTTCCCGCGCCGCAGTGAGAACGCTCCGCGAGTGTCAGCCGAGATTATCAGGGCATTGTTACAAACACAATGTTGTTTTCTTGTGCAATATTGCTGAATTCGCAACGATTGTGAAACTTTGCAGACACGTCCGTTTGACCGTCTGTAGGTTTGCGCTGTCATTATGTTATGGAATCCACAAAATTAGGGTTATAGGTACAGAGAGTAGTTTCCTGTGTACATAGGCCCAATTTTAGATCGGACTCTCAATTCGCGTAAATTGCGTCTCCTCTTATATAATTTAATGCGATCATCATCAGTATCATCAACATCATCCTCCTAGCGTTATTCCCGGTTGTGCCCTAAAGGAGCCAAAGCGACCCCGGGCGCTTTGGCAACTACAAACTCGCACCCCCGTTTCACCCCTTGAGTAAATAGGTAATACCCAACCATAGTGTGCCTATATAATTTAAAGCGATAAAAACATGTTATATATGCACGTAGGCTTATACTATTGACCGCAGGAAAGACGGCTTTTGTTTACTTGACTCTAAATATCAATACTTTGTTACGATCTCCAAACACTTCGGTGAGATTCGAGATGACAAAATGTGACGTCACCGGCATGTTTTACAATTACCACTTTCCCCAAAAGTGATGTGTTTTTGAAAATTTGAATGAAACAATTCAAGCGTGTACCTACCGGGATCTCCCCATCTATCAGTGTAAACAAATGGAGTCGTGGCCTCGGGTATCTATACTTTATTACGAAAGTTGTTACAGATTCAACTAAGGAGAACAATCACGAAATAAATAAAGGCTGCTAAGAATCGACTGTGCAGACGCCGTCGTTTCCAATTAAAACCGTCTAAGCTTCTAATTTTACTAAAATGAGTAAAAGTTGAGCTAACACTGACTCAACATTTACCAAAGTGGACTAATTAGCTGATTGTTTAAATAAAATCCATAAATTCTTTACTTATTTTTATTATCAAAGTCGGTTGGACACCGCGCCGGAGGGTCAAAAAAGATCGCGCGTGACTGACTACCCTTCAGCCTTCGAACTCGTTAATAGCACAAAAGTCGAGTACTCATTCAGAGACGACTCCAATATTTATAACTAACTGACTTTTTAATATTATTGAAGAACGAGGATTTTTTTTAAACTTTCGCATTGACTCGTAATTTCCTTCTGCGTTACGTTACTTAGCGACGATCACATAATGAATAGGTAGAAACCAACAACGGCACCTACCGGTAATTACTACGATAAAAAACTGGATATCAAAATGTAAATAACGCATCGAAATGCAGAGAACGCTTCAGAAAACAACAAGGTGTTCTAAACGTGCTCTTACAATATTCCAGTTTTATTAAATAACTAGCTGTTGCCCGCGACTTCGTCCGCGTAGAACTTTTTATCGTCTTAGAAAATGATTTCTCTCAATACAAAATTTTAACCCTCTTTTAGGGGATAATTAAAAAAAAAGTTGATGTTCATTTTCTAGTTTGTGAACAAACAGTCTAAAACCAAAGTTAAAAATCTCATACTTTAAAAATGCCTTGAAATACTCAAACTTTGAACCAATTTTAACACTCTTAGGGGATGAATTTGGAAAAACTCTGAAATCAGTTTTGTAGTCTTTTAACGTACAGAATAAGACCGAAGTTAAAAATCTCTTACTCACACTTTAAAATTTTATTGCTCGCCATTTAAAATTTGAACCCCCTTTTAAACCCCCTTAGAGGTTGAATTTTTCTAATCGCTGAAAGAACTTTTTTCGTAAACTTTTAAGTCTCTAGCTCAAAAAAAGTGTTGCCCATACAAAGCTTTCTTAACCCCCTTAGGGGTGGAATTTTCTAAAACTCTGAAAGTACTTTATTATTAATTTTAATAAGTAACATTTTGAATAGTTTTAAGTCTAGTAAAAAAAAAAGTTTTTCCCACACAACACTGGCTACCCTTCTTAAGGATCTTAAGGATCCCCTTAGGGATGGAGTTTTCTAAAACGCTGAAAAATCTTTTTTAGTATTCTAATAAGTAATCTTTTTGCAAAGTTTTAAGTCTAACTCAAAAAAAAGTGTTGCCCATGCAAAGCTTGCTCTCCTTTTTAACCCTATTAGGGGTGGAATTTTCTAAAACGATTTGTGTTCTTTTTTTGTATTTTAATAAGTAATCTTTCTACAAAGTTTCAAGTCTCTTAACTCAAAAACATAAACTTTCCCTGATAAAAACTTTGCACCCCTTTTTATCCCCCTTAGGGATAGATTTTTTCAAAACGCTGAAAGTCTTTTTTTTTGTATTTTTATAAGTAATCTTTCTACAAAGTTTTAAGTGTCTAGCTCAGAAAAAGTGTTCCCCATACAAACCTTGCACCCTTTTTTAACCCCCTTAGGGAATGATTTTTGTAAAACGCCGAATGTAGTATTTTTCATGTTCTAATAAGTAATTTTTGTCAAAATTTTAAGTCTCTATTAAAAAAAAAAATGTTTTTCCCATACAAACTTTGCACCCTATTTTACCTCCTTAGGGGTGAAATTTTCCAAAACGCTGAAAGTACTTTCTTTGTATTTAAATAATCTTTCTACAAAGTTTTAGGACTCTAGCTAAAAAAAATAGTTTCCCACATACAAACTTTGCACCCCAATTTTAGCCCCCTATTTTTAGGGGTAGAATTTTCTAAAACGCTGAAAGTACTTAATTTGTATTCTGATGACTAATCTTTCTACAAAGTTTTAAGTCTCTATTTAAAAAAAATATTGTTTCCCCCATACAAAATTTGCACCCCTATTTTACCCCCTTAGGGGTAGATTTTTTTAAAACACTGAATCTAGGTACTTTATTTGTATTCTAATGAATAATTTCTCTACAAAGTTTTAAGTCTCTATTAAAAAAAAAGTAGTTTTTCCCATACAAACTTTGCACTCTATTTTACCCCTTTAGGGTTAGAATTTTCTAAAACCCTGAAAGTTCTTTATTTGTATTCTAATGACTGATCTTTCTACAAAGTTTTAAGTCTCTATTTAAAAAAAAAATGTTTCCCTCATACAAACCTTGCACCCCTATTTTACCCCCGTAGGGGTGGAATTTTCCAAAACGCTGAAAGCGTTTCATTTGTATTCTAATAACTAATTTTTCTACAAAGTTTAAGTCTATAGCTCAAAAAAAAAAGGTTCTCCCATACAAACTTTGCACCCCCATTTTACCCCCTTAGGGGTAGAATTTTCAAAAATCCCTTTTTATCCCTAGCCCACGTTATAAAAGCAACATACTGTGCAAAAATCAACTCTCTAAGATTAGTAGTTTCGGCTGTGCGTTGATGAGTGAGTGAGTGAGTGATTGAGTGAATAAGTCAGTCAGGACATAGGCATTTATTATGTATAAATAGATAGAAGATAATGAAACTCCCATTAAAATATCTCAAAAAATTATGAAGCTACATCCGTTTTAATGTCGCTTGTTAGAGTGAGAAAACGATGAGGGACTGTGACGTCAATATACTCGAGCGTCATAGTAAAAAACAATCGTTTCATATGAAGGTGCGTTTTGCGGAAAAGGGACAGAACATACCCCCTCTTAAAACTTTGGACTCTTATAACTTAATCATTACCTATATAACCTCTTGCTTTGTTTTTTTCTCCATTTGACTATATTTATTTTAAATTCTTTTTCGAGAAAATACATTATGATTATTTACCATATTTTCGATTCCTGAGCTATAACCACGAACTTCGGAATTCGAAAATATTCGGGTATCTCTATCTCTATCGCACTAACCATACTCGAGTGACAGGGATGCAAATATATGAACATTGAGTATCGGTTTTCGTGGTAGCGCCGCAGGTACTTTGGCTGAATGCGCCGAGCGCGTGCCATTGACATTCAAAAAAAACAAATTCGTGTTAATTATATTGTTCAAATTTGTTGATTTCATTTATTGAAATTACGACATAAAACGACATTTGCGCATATAAGTTCTCATATCAGAATCGAATATTTTTTTATGGTTTATATTTTAGCATTTGTCTCGTAAAGGTCTATCGTAGACGGGATTTAAATTATTAATAAGTGAAAGGCAAAGCAATTCCGCCATTTTGACGAAAATTTGACGGTTCTTATAGCTGACAGTTGGAGCAGCGTTTGATTTCAATAAAAATAAATGAAAAATTAAATGAAGTCGTATATTTCGGAAAATTAATTAACTGTCGCAGTCGGATAAAAACTATCCTAAGTTGCAGCTAGAATAATAATGTACCTATATAAAATGTTTCATATTTTTCCGTTCATGGGATGCTGAGAACATTCGAACCGCGCAAAGCTTAGTTTCAAACTGGCTGATTCTTTTTTTAATTTAGAGATTTATTATAAGTGGAGACAAGGGAAGGTGGGACGATGCGAAAATGATGTTGGAAATGCTGGCAATTCCTGTAAGTGGAACGGGAGGGAATGTGTTTACGCCGCGCATGCCTCTAATAAGCTGTTGTTTACGTATGAAATAAACCAATGCGAGGTGTGCAAATAGCCAGACCGACCTTTGCATGCAGTTATGAATGATGAAATGGCAAATCGAAGAAATACAAAATAAACAACGATGAAACGTTTCAAATGGCACGCCGTATATCATGAACGTGTGTTTCCAAACGAACTTGTTTGTTGTTAGTCTAAACAGCGACGGAGCGCGAAATTGTGCGAAATTAAAGAAAAACACGACCGACCAACAAACTGTCGTTGCTGTTCTTTTTGATGCCAAACATACTACGCAACAAACGAAACAGAGCCAGTTAAATTGAAGTTTGGTATAATGAGATGATTCGACAGACTCAATGCAAGTTCAATAGAACATGTAATAATGATAGACAGGAAGAATGTTGATTATTCAATTTGATACTAAATATTATGATTACCTATTACTTTAAACATGACTCACGGAAGTTTAAATCCAGCACTAAATCTACTTCTCGTTTTGTTCATATTGCAAACTCATGAACATTCTGAAATTATATTGCGAAGCGCAAAAGTGCATCAAATGCACAGAACATCGCAAACACAGAGTAAGCAGATTGCACGATTCGTTTTATTAACAATCGGTGAGTGTGCAAAAACAGCTTTTATGGAGCATTTCTCATCGGCGGAGTTTGGTCAGTACTCAGTGCTGTTTGCGCCGAGGCCGGACGGAATGATAACGCTTGTTATGGTATACACACAACGGTTTTTGTTATACCTAGAAACGGTAGTGAACCTAACAATGGGCAACATTGTTGTTAAAAATACAAAACGAACAATGTCGTTAATAGGTATGTATGTACACCAGCGCGCAGTGAAACGGTCAGAATAAAATATTCAATGGTCATTATATACGCGATTGGGTAGTTCTACAACCATCTTTATAGAGCGCATGGCCTTCACCTGAATCTAATAACAGGTGACATCAGCGGAAAACATGCCACCTACGGGATTGTTGGTAAATCAGCCGTTCATGGCCCGTTCATATTTACCGGGGCCGGGCGATTGCGAATGAATCCGAAATGAGGCAAATAAGCAATTACGCGCTCGTATTCGGGCTCGATTACGCGGTGCGGGAATTTTAGACGCACCGCTGCGCCCTGCGGAACGAGCTGTGAATGGACCCTCAACAACGGTTTTGTTTCAACGACCCAAAAGCTATTTTTTCTGATGCACGCTATGTTCGTAATTATAACATGCCACTTAGTAATGCTCGTATCGAATTACCAAAATTCCCAGGCGGGTTTTCAGTGCAGTTTTAATTCATATAAAGCCGCTGAATCTGTTTTTCTCTGAGAAAACTTAAAGCGAGGGAGTGGGAATATTTGTAGATCCGAACGTGGGATGCTCTCCAATGGACCTTTTCCTCAACCTACACGAAGAAAGTTGCTCATTTCAATTTACTATAATTGGAACGGTAGGATTATCCTACTCCGTCAAAACATATTCTCTGAACAATATTTGCTTCATAAAGTAGATAAATAATTAAAATAAATATGTGGGGACAATCTTACTCAAATCGACCAATAGTCCCAAACTAAGCAAAGGTTGTAGGTACTATGGGTACTAGGCGACGATATACATACTTGATTGATATTTAAACACATACAATAGAAAACATCCATGACTGAAGAACAAATATTCGTGCTAAACACACAAATAAATTCCCTTGCCGGGACTCGGACCCAGGACCTCCAGCTTCGTAAGCAGGGTCACTACCAACTAATAGGCTAAAGCGGTCGTCAATAAACAATAAACACCCACAACAAGTCGATCATTCGTTGCTGACTCAGGATTAAAACCTTAATAGATTTTAAATTCACTTCAAAAATTAATACAAAGCTCTTTATAATTATGCCAATATTATTTACTCGTTACTCTACCTTAATGCGCCTACAATTTTATCAACAAAATACATGAGAGATCACATTTGCATAATAAGCCCTGCATACGTACCGGCCGATATTCAGATTTCCGTTATTATTTTACCTCATTCAATTCTGTAGAAAATTGTGTTTTGGGGCTGAATTGGATGCCCTGATAACGGGGGTTGTTAAGCTACGCCCAACTTAGGTACTGTAAGCCTACGTAGGTACTTAACTAATTATGCAGTCTCCATGCATTTCTTTAGCAAATTCTGATATGGCTCTATTATTGACATTAGTAATTTAGTGTCTTCTACCTAGGAAAAATTAATCTTAATTAGAATTTTCCTTGGAATTGCTGGGCACGACCCTCGTCCCGCATTCGAGACTGAAAAAGTTTGAATTATATACACGATATGGCTGATCCCCAACAAAACAACAATAATATTTAGTATTACGTTCCACGTCGGATGTCTCATGTCGCGCCTTGTAATAGGATACAGAGAGACAGTGAGTCCAATTAGGTGGTCTAGTTCCTAGTTCTGGTTGTAAATTACTTGGTCTTGATGAGAGCATAAAATAAAACGAAACGATCAGACCGGCAGCGACACAGCGTTGGTACCGCGCCAACTGCCCCGGATCACTCGTATCTGTGTAACTAAATAATCGAACGGATCCTGTCAAACGTTTCACTTATGACAATTACCTATGTGTAATAATATAAAGGTGGGCGGGGTACATTGCACGTAGAACCGTTGGCCGTTGGGGTGGAAAGGTTCTCGATTGGATTGATGACCTGGTAAAGGTCGCACGAGTCCGCTGAATGGCTGGCGCAGGACCGGCCATTGCATTGTGGCACTCTGGTTTTGCCGAGGGAGTACAGTAATGGGTTCTTCAAGAATTAAGAATGTGTATACGTTTTTAAAGGGTCGGTAATGACCATGTGACACCCCTGGAGTTGCAAGCGTCCATAGGCACCTGTGACCGCCAGGCGGACGCGGCGCTAGAGGCTTGTTTGCCACCGATTTGGTATTAAAGAATAGTTTAAAAAAGCAGGGGACGCTTTTTGGCTGATATGACAATGATGACAATTAGGTTAAAAGTTCGATATAAAAAAGCATATAGAATTGCGGTAGTACAGTCGGCCAAAAATGTGGTCTACCATACGGTCGAGGTTCATTTGAACGTCATGAAACAACCAGAGGGCCGATTTTTGACTTTCGAGTGCTCGAAAATTAAATAAAAGTGAATACGATTGTGGTGTCAAAATTGCAGGCACTTACTTTCTACCGATAAAATTGAACACGAGTGGTCAATATCACTCGTTTTTCAATTTTATATCGCTATTTCAAAATGGCAATACGTTATTTTTGACAATTTTCGAGTAAAAGAGTCGAGCGCTCGAAAGTCAAAAATCGGCCTTCAGGTCGATTTCCACTTGCAATAATATTATGACAGTAACCTTAGCGACAATCGGATCTCACAAAAACTTCTGTCTAAGCTGGTGGACCACTTTCTTGGCCAACATCAGTCATCTTAGAAATGAATTCCGTACAGTGTATATAGCATAAGAAAGCAAAGCCTGGCCAGTTACAGACAGGATCATGTTGCCTAAGGACTGAACTCAAATCTTAAAACAGATAAATCGAAACCAAACCTATAGAGGAATTTCAAAAATCATTTGAACACAACGGCAGCTTTGATTTTATTATCAAAAACCACTTGACATATTGCAAAATCTGTCATCAAAAATTCCGGCAGTAAAACTACTGAGGGCAGCACTTAATTTTATTATCTACATCTCCAATATTGTGGGACGGAAAACGTAAAAAGCGCATTATGAAATCATAATCACAGTGGACCATAACTCTTTCAACTTGCTTTGATGCCATTTTGAATTTCACTTGATTCCTATTTCTTCGATATTATTACAGTGTTAGTGGAAATAAAATATTAAAAATCACATAGGTAACAATTCTAACCTTAGCCGTTTAAACTAAGTATACTTATACCATAAAATAAATACCTAGCTAGAGCTTCTCATCCCATTTTTTTAAACATATAACTGACTGATGACGACACCGAGGAAAATTGGCTTCGCCGGATGGTGACTTGGAATCGCAGTTTTTATCCACCGATTTTTATCCGGAGAGCATAAATATTTAGAAAATAAATAAATTAGTTTTTGCCCAAATATGTCAATGTGTACAAATAAATATAATGGTAGGACGGAATGTGAGTGGAGAAATCCAAGGAAATGTTAGAAATTTAAATTAGCTTTGTCTCAGTCGGGGCGCTTCGGGGATCCGCTCGGGGTAAGTCGAACGTCTGCTCCGAACGCTACTTTATAAAGAAAATAAGCAAGAATTTAGATGTCAGACACTTGAGCTGCTTTGCATATTCCTTCATATACAACGTGTAAATAAATTAACAGATAACCTGGAAATTGTTTATGACATCGTTATTTTTAGCTCACAGATGACATGTACTAGCTGACAGGCAACCATAACGATTATTTTCATCAAGACCTACGAATATCTTTTGTACAATAAGTAACGTATTTAAAAAACTGTTACACTGATTTAAATTAACAAAAGTCAGTTACTTGGTAACTGAGATTTACACAATTTTGTTTACGCTTTCTAGGTATAAGTAAAAAATAAGCGCAATGCGCGACTATTTTTACATAATTTTGTATGTAAAGATTACAAGGTCACCTCTGCAATATTTAATTACTACAAAACTCCCATCAACTAATGTAACTAATTCGCTTAACATTGTACAACGCTTTCAAACAATAGACCGTAGAAGACCTTGGTCCGAAAATAGTAATTTCAATTCTGGTAAATTAGAACGCGCCAAATAGAATCTAAATTGGTCAGAATTAAAATACAAGTCCATAAAGCGGCTGATGTTGATTTTAAAAACGATGCAAGTCACGAATCATGTGCAAAACACTTTCGTCTTTGTTTTTTTATTGACTATGTTTAAATTAGCTTGTATCGAGGTACGCCAAAATGCTACGTGAGATTATGACCACAGCTCGGATCGTCGTCCAACCCCTCGGCAAGGGTTTGGTCACGAGTCTTACAATAGGTTTAGAATTATTTATATCAGTTAGCTAACAGCCATTGTGTCACCAGCATTGAAATAATCAATAAACGGATGAAATAGCTTCTAATTAATTACTGCCTATAGTGCTGTAGCTTCTTGCGTTCTAGAATATTGGCCATTAAATAATCGAGTATTATAGCTACTAAAATTTTGTTAGGTTGTTGATTACCTAACGCCTAATAGTACGTTACGACACGTTATTTAAACGGCCTCCGTAGCCCAGTGGGTAGTGACTCTGCCTACGAAACTGGAGGTCCCGGGTTCGAATCCCGGTCAGGGCATTTATTTGTGTATTTATCACGAATATTTGTTCCTGAGTTATGGATGTTATATATGTATACAACGTGGGCGTTAATAACCCGAAAGATTTTAACCACGCATTCCGGAGGTCATTAGGAGTAAAAAATGTTATATGAATCCAATCCAAATTCAGCAAAAAAAAATTTTTTTTTCTGTATTTTTTTCGGTTTTTGTAAATAAAATTTGGATAAGTATCGCTTCCTGGATGGAAATCATCCCTTTTAATAAAATGGTAATAATTATTTCTCCAAAAAAGAATGAATTTAGTGAGTGGTAGCTGTCACTTTGATGTATGTCAATAACGACTCGAAACTTGGCAACATCGGTAGCAACGTCTCCATCAAAAGAGCTTAATGCACTTTACTAATCACAATAAATAGTTTACATGAAAATGATAATATCTTCAAAACTAAGCAGGATTTGACTGGGGTTCAAATAACATTTTTTGCGCCTAATGACCTAAGGAATGCGTGGTTAAAATATTTCGGGTTATTAACGCCCACGGTGTATAAGTATCTATATGTATGTATCTATTATATATATCATCGCCTAGTACCCACAACACAAGCCTTACTGAGCTTACCGTGGGTCTAGGTTGATTTGTGTAAGATTGTCCCGTAATATTTATTTATTTTATTATATTTCCGTTTAGTGATTTACGAATATAACAGTGAATAGTACAATACATGATTATAACAAATGGAATACTGAGCTCCAGCCCTGTTGAACGCTGATTACAAAATTACAGCGTTTCTAAAACGAACCTAATGGGTATGTAAATTATTAGGTATGTTGTGTAAATTAGTACTTATAATATTTGCAAATTCCGAGTATTACAGACGTTTCATATTTGTTAACATCGTATGTGAACGTTTGCCAACACTTCGCTCACTTCTAGAGCTCATGGGAGCTTTTTGCCTCTTCCAGTTAGTGCACATTTACTTTACAAAAACTGTATATACGAAAAGTATAAAAATTCTGATGCATACTTAACAGCCCTTCCTGAATTACAAACGATTGTTTTGGAGATTACCCCTTAAAGTATTTGTATACTGTAGGGGGTAACTTACAAAGCTACAAACTGACTCCAATGGTATCCTCGATATCTGGATCTTTTAGTACTTTTATGTGCATTTACAGCTCTGAATTCTAACTCCAGCTAGCCTATCTAAAACTTCTCATTTTTAATTATTAGTGTTGATTTGACAGAGAACAATCGAGATGACCTCATTGCATCGATCAGGCGATGCTGCGCTGACGCACACCGCATTTTAATTCGCACAATAAGGATCGAATACTATTGTAATTACGTCTGCTCACGCATCGGTTGCTGCAAGGTTAGATGTCTCAGTACTAACCCACTTTAATGCAACGCAATACGCATTACATTAATCATTATCATTAATCAGATATTCTACTCATATCACTATGTGCAGTAAATTTTCAATGTTGTTTACAGTACATACAGGTAGAGTGTAGACACACTCGACGTCTAAGGTAATGTATAAATTTTTCGCCTTATTTCAAAGCAATAAGGTGCAACACACCGCATGCGACATGCACTAAAATATATTAAGGTTATTTATATTTTGAAGCGGACATTTATTCCCTTAGAAGACGTTTGGTCCATCCACCTAAACGTCCGCTTTCAAAACGAACACTCAATTATCACTGTTATATATGTCCGTAATCAAATTATCCCACAAGAAGAGTTTTTCAATAGATATTGAATAGGCTATCAACTATCACCAGATAACGTGGCACCTCTAGTTTTCCGAGCATGATCAATCCTATTTGTCTTGTAAACAACACCTAAGGTTCTCCATAAAATATATCACATACCGCAAAAAAGCCACTTTATTTCTCCTCACCGTACCTATTGCGTGCGACGCTCACTTGCTAAGCGTCTTTCCGTATATCTATATATTGAGTGTCTGCTAATTTGTAAACGGTACAGACAATACGCGAAATGAGACGTGCTGCCTACCAAGCGACGAAATTAGAATAATATTATTTGATGCATGGGTTAGACATTATTCCCTGTTCTATAATTACATAGTAATGATCTAAAGGTACAACGACGTTGTTTATTTGCTTAGTTGCGCTCTCTCAAATTGCTCCTGTTAAAAAAGCATTTAGATTAGAACGATGAATAAAACAATAGGCAATCGAGGACAATCAGCTAATGTAACGCCGCGTGAAATGTAAAGCTGCGATTTTCCACCGCCTCATTATCGCATCCTGCGCATTGCGCTCACGTCCCCGAATATCCTGTCCGGATTAGGATTTGAGGATACACTGAGCTATTCAGCGCATCCTAAAGTAACTGGCTGCGATAGGGGTCATACGAAAACTATAATGGAGAAGAAAGACATTTTCATAATCGACGTGCAAATAATAGTATTTTATGCAACTGTTGTATAAGAAGGGTCTTAAAAGGCGAGTGGCGTGGGTTGCGCAATTAAAGACGCCACGAGCGTTTTTAGACCAGTTATACACCGTTGCATACAATACTTTTTCTACGACGATTTTTAAATAAATAGCAGACTACAGAATAGTTAAACTTTTCAGGCAGCAAGTTTTCTATTCGTACTTTTGCTACTCACGCAATTTCTTCAGGAGTGCAGTTATTAATTTCTTCGACCATTTTATAAGGAACGTACACCTTTGTCTTCACAAACACGAATAAAAATCTTAATAGTTTAGGACTAATAGTTTATCATCTTCCGTCTTTTCACTTTGAACTGTATTTTGGTGGGAAATCGGAAATGTGACAGCTCTTGCTTATGGTTTGTTTTATTTTTAATTTGTTTGCACTTGCCATCCGAACCAAACCGAATCCGGACCCGGACCGAATTCGAACTGTTTATTTTTATAAATAATACCAAGAATTTATAAAACATGTAATTTAACACACAATAGACGATGATTTATTATTATTGTAGTAAATAATTATAATATACAAATATTAAATCGTTAATAAATACTTTTATTTCGAAATATTTGTTTATGAAGTTGGCCCACTGCAATATAGCGGCCGATTTAAAAAAAAGTCTTCTTTAAAAAAAAGTCAAACAGTGCTTTTATGAAAAATGTATGAACCAAAAAAGTACGCTAAACAGTGCGTTTTTGGGCCATAGAGCATAGAGTTTTTCGAAGACTTATTAGTGGTGTCATTGTATTTGAGCTACAGCCTATATAAATGACAGATAACGGTACAGGAGTAGAAAAAAAATTAATCAGCAGTCCTTTAAGGATCTAGTGCGATTTCTCAGAAAAAATAAGACCAAGACGATGCTTTCCCGTATTCGTGAGTTTCTTTGTCCCACCGAGTTCGCGTCAAGACTCGTTATACTTAATGACAAGCGCGCATAACAATAGGCGCGCCGTCGTGGGCTCGTGCGTATTCGAGTGGCCGATGCGACTGCTCGCGGGAGGAGTGGGACAATATGCATGACCCACAGTAGACTTTTTAATATTCAAGAGCCACCGCGGCGGCGCACGCCGCGCTGTAATAAAAGCACGATCCTCCGCTTAACGAGCTCGACCGATGAGATCCTTCGTATTTCATACAAGACGACCCCAGTACGTGACCGCAACGCGGCAAGAACTTAATTTCTACGGCAACAGGGGAACACTGAATTATGGTTCCCACTTAATGCCCGATGTCTGAGGATAGGCCTCGATGCTATCGCACCTCATGCAATTTCCTGTTAGCAAATTACGAAAGCGGAACCTACGTCTTGGAAATTTACGGGGACATTGCCATTGTTGGCTTTAACTGCGCCCATAGAGCGGCGCGGTCGAAATAATAGACTCGTGATAATTAAGCAATAAACCGTGGAACCGTGGCTGCGATCCTGTTCGTGTCAATTAAAGGATCTGGGGCAATAACGCTTCCGATCAGCGCAACAATAAACGAACACCTATACGATCGCTGTACACATGTTACACGCAATGATAATTAAAAAACGAATCAGAGCGGAATTTAATAATGGATAAAATTCGAATCAATTGCTTCGGTAAATAAGACTCTTCCCTTATAACAGATACCTTATAAGATAAAAAAGCACTCTTAACAGAACAATCGAGCTATTGCAGTATTTATAAATACCGTCCAGCATCGTTCATTTACCAGTGCAATCGAGCAATAAAAGGGGGAAATAATCTCTGCTTGTTATCGAATCCTTAGCAAGAGAGGCCGTTTTAAAATGGACGCCGCATCAGCGGGATCGAACTTTAACTTCCTAGACTGCAAAGAAAGTTATCAGCAATCGTGGGGCCATTGATTGTGCACAAAGAGCGTTTCGTCTTGCGACATTCAAGTTCGATTTTCTGCTCACAATACGGGCGTCGATTCCCGCCTTGCATTCTGGATTATAGTTCCACGGTTCGTTCGGTTTCGTCGACATTGTTCGGATTTTTCCGTGCCGTTTAATACCCCGTATGAAAGAGTGTTAGGCTTATGAAGCAAACGTGAAAGTTAGTCTGTCGCAATCCAAAGCTTCCATTCGTCGTACGACGAGAGTTATAGAAAGCTCAATCTGCATGACTGAGTCACAACTTTTTCGTCTGCCAGACGACATTTTTCAGACAGTTCGTTCATGTTCCATAAGCATAGATCAACGGTTAACAACATAATACAATTTACAACGTTGTTACACGGCAACGCATGAATTTCGGGATAATAAATCAGCGTAATAAAATATTGTTGCAATTTATAAAGCTTTAAGTCCGCGCTGGCGGGCGGCCAGCTCAGCCTGCACAATAATAGTCGACGACTCGACTACCTTACTCTTAATTACTCTACCCCTACTTCAACCATTTAATACTATGTAAATTTTGTAAAGGAATTAACAGGGTTGAACGGAAAAAAATCTTGAAACTACGGTTTCTCGTATATTGACTTAAATTATATATTTAACGTGATAATAATTTTACGTGAATTTATGCTTTTGGATGTAGACGGCTCTCGATCAATCACCCCGACAGTTAAGATACTTTGATACTTAAGGGTTTTATTACATACATACATACATACATTTACGCCTCTTTCCCAGAGGGGTAGGCAGAGATCACGGATCTCCATTTGCTACGATCCTGACAAACCACTTTCGCTTCACTCACTTTCATAACATTTCTCATACATGCTCGTCGGTTTAGGGTACTTTTGACCTGGCCTTTTTGTAAGATTTCTCCAATTTGATCGGAGAAAGTTCGCCTAGGTCTTCCCCTTCCAACTTGCCCTTCTAAAGAAAGAAAGAAAGAAAGAAAGAAAACATTTATTCGTGGACAAAACAATGGGTGTAAAAAACAAAACACAGAACGTAAAAATAGCAGGGTCCACGAAAAGGCCCCGACTCAGCATGGTGCTACTAACCTAGAAGGCCAGCGCTGGTCTTCCGTCTACTCTTTTTATATACACTCTCTTCGTTAATCTTCTTTCATCCATCCTCTCTACATGCCCAAACCACCCTTCTCAATGTTCGTGACTATATCTCCATCCATTCCACACTTATCTCTTATCACGCTGTTTCTGACTCTATCACTCAATTTCACTCCACACATACTTCTCAGCGCTCTCATTTCTACTGCATTCATGGGTTTTATTATCACTGACAAAACCAGTATGAAGTATTACACTGGAGGGTTATCATTCTTATTCGTAGTTTAATGAATTAACGTAAACGAACAGCAAGATGCTCAGGCAACTGTTAATAAGTTCCCATTTTATTTAACATAAAAATTGGTTAAAAACTCGCCAATGACACAGATAACACTTCCGATTCCTCGTATTTCCTCGAGCTTAAAACATCAAACGATGTTTTTGCCCTCTTTGCAGGTCGATCGCCGGTGAGGCCCTGAATGGAGGAAGGCACTAAGCATGTATGCGACTGATACATTCTTACTGCCTTTTTATATTTGAAGACAGCGTAATCCGAGGTGCAAAGGCAATGGAGGCCGTGCTCAGTGCATCGGAAAACAGTTATAGGTGGGCAAGCACCCCTTTTAGCGCCCACTCTGCCATGCGACCGGCGATCGAGTTAAAAGCCACCGTACATTTTAATCACATTGTATTTTAAATGAAAAAGGATCATCAAAAGGAAAAAGCCACTTATTTTTTATTTATAATTAAATACGGGGTGGGCCGTGTAACAGGAGCAAATATTCAAAAGGACGCTTCCTTAGAGCATTTGCAATAAACACCTTGTGTCCCATTTATTTTCAATACTTGTTTCCAAAAAATATATTTTTGAGATACTTTTTTTAGTTTTTTTACAATAAAAAGTTACTTATTTATAACTCTCCAGAAGAGTAAAAAAATACAAGCAATAAACTTATTTTGCAAGCACCCTGACAGCATGACATTATGTCGGTAACAGAAATAAGGAGGTAACTGAGATTTACCTGTTCGTTTTCGGCAATAATTCGACTCAAAAAGAAAAAAGGTTGATTGTAGAGCACGTGTAAAACCGAAGTTTGTTTGCGTAATTATAATTAACTATATTTTTAATCCTTTACCGATATTAATGACCTATTACCAAAATAAAGGTAACTCTGTAACATTTTTGAGTCAAAGGAAATATAAAGGTTATCCCTATTCGGTTAGTATCATAATAAATAAAGGTTTACAAGCCCTGCAGACCAGAACACATGTGTTACAATGCCCTTAAAGTTTTCAATATAAGCCTTATTTTGTCATTCCAAGCTCGACTCGAAATTAACATAATAGTTGCAAGAGGTGGCTCGGTGAATCTGTTATAGTCCGTATACTGAGTAGGGCATTTTCACAATGGGGCGCGCTGGGGGGATAGTTATTGCATGGCTGGGGTGTTTACATGAGCTACTATGAGGTGCTACGGAGATTGCAACCTCATGTGGTCGTATTAATCAACTTTGAAATATTACTCGTATAAACACGAGAACATTTTGCTGACGAAGGTCTTTTGAAGTAATTAGCCCAGCACAAAATTCATGCTATTTTATGAATCCGTAATTATTTTAGGTAAGTAGCTGGTATCTATTGCATTTTAATACCATCCTCCGTCCCGAAAACTCATCAAACTACGTCAAACAATTTAATACGCAGTTACTTTATATTTGACAGACGTCTTATTATACAATCGAACTCGAAACATTTCCGCGAGTTGTAGACAGGTAAATTAAATAAAGTGAACTTTCCCAAACCGTACCTAAAAATTGTCTAAAGGCCGCGGTTCTCGTCAAAAAGCCAAAATCGAACAACAAATTCAATTAAAAGTTTCCCGCGAGTAATCTAAGCCGGGTAACATCAGATAAACCCCGATTAATTATTATTCTGCTATTGGACAAAGGAGCCTCTTTGCAACATAGAACAAACAAGATTCGAACTGAACTAGACAAAAGCTTGAACGTAACCAGCAATCGCTCATTCACGCGGCTGAATGAGAAGCCGGGAAAACTATTGCTCTCCCTTTTCTTCTTACCGTGAAAATAGGTTTGTCTTTGTTGGCTTGGAAGGGGAAATGCGGGCTATTTGTTTTTACAGTCGAGCGCCGACGAACAAATTAGGTGGACAAACTGTTGAAGCGGCCGAGGTGTCTATATTCCACTCTGTGGAAATTCTTCCCTGAATCGTTCCTGGGTGTCTCGGCGCTCTCGAGTGGGGTAATCATTTTCTCTCGGCTCTTATCGAACATTGTTCGATCTGTGTATTATTGGCGGGTGCTTGAAGTTTTGAGCGTGAAAGCGATATGCTTTCTGAGCGTTTTGCTCATTCAAGCGGCTCCAAAATACTAACGACGAGGATTATTTGAAATAAACAGTTGACTTTAGCGCTACTGAATGTTCTGTTTATAATTTTTAAGAAATAAGTAATGGATGGCTTGATTAACCAATTAAAATGATATTTTCAGAACACGGATCATAAAATTCATAAATCTACCTCGCAAATTTATTATATCCTTAGTATATTAAATCAAGAAAATAAAAATCTTACAGTCAAAAATCACAAGACGTGACCAACGATTTAAAGAAAAATAATTGAGAAGGAAATTCCCTATAAAAATAACAAAAATAATACGACGCCAGCAAATTATCCTATTCCAGTAAGCGCCTGGGACGCTTTGACCGGTCCCAATGGAAAATAATGTACCGGATACTTTTCCTTTGATTACGAAATTCGAGTATTGTTAAAACAGAAGGGAAAATAAGAAAGCCTCGCGGTCAACGCCTCTCTCATTGGTTGACTAATAGAGATAAAGAAGTTCGTGTTCTCATTTTCATGGTGCAAGAAAGTGTAAATAAAATAAGTGCGATAAAATCCGTCTTTTCTTGTACACTTGGTCGATATAGTGACACTGCGACCATGCAATAGGTAAATAGGTATTTAATGTTGTCACCGGGGGCAACTTCCGAAACCGCAGCGACGAAACAGAAGTGAATGACCACCTGTCCAGTGAGGGGTTTCAGGAAGCCATAAGAGAGTCCTCGTTATCCGGTTCCAACGACAATGCGCCCGACCGATCGTCCGACTAGTTTATCCTCTGTAAACAAATGACAAGTCGCTTGTTCTACAAACCGTGCCAGTAGTTAACGTCAGCTAAAACACATTACAGTTAAGTTGCAGCTAGCCATTAACAACCTAAAGCACGTCTTGATAGCTAGCAGTATCAGTCTAGTTTCTCTGGCATTGATTCATTTAGGGGTTTTACTAATTGGTGAAGGAAAATGTCGCGGATCGTATAAACCTAAATTGTATTAGGTACCGGGCATCAAGCCGGCCAGGGCTACATTTGGATGCATTCGGAATAACAAAGAATTTTAACTAAAGTTCATCGGATTGCGGTTGACAGTGACTCTCATCATTTACGCGCAAACGTGACATTCCTCACTAGACGAAAGAGCACGCACTATGTATTAGAGCGGGATGCCATCATTTGAGTTTTCTAGCTGTCAAAAATCGGTTTCGGCTTCTTTCCGTAAGTAAGTACTAAATGTTTATTCTGCGGTCTAGCTGACAACCGCTCTCTTTCTCAGTTAGTGAACTATAAAACAATTGTAATCAATAATATGGGTGCATGTTTCCGTAAATAGTTCCTTGCAAATGGAAATAGTTATTTTAAAGTTTATGAGCTCTTAAAGGATCCAATGTCTAAGGAACTGAAAGTATAGTAAAAAAACCTTTTTCACAGGGCAGCTCATATTGATTGACAGAGAAAAACTGTTCCCACTTTACATGACCTAAGCGCATTGAACTTAGCAAAGTGCACTCTGGAGGCTGAAAAAGGTTTAGGCGCACGTCTACAGATTCCCAATTCTACAGATTCTCACGTCTACAGATTCCCAATTCTACAGATTCTCATGTTTACAGATTCCCAATTCTACAGATTCTCACGTCTACAGATTCCCAATTCTACAGATTCTCAGTTGGATGAGAAAAACATCACAATGACGGCGGCCTGTTGAACTGATCACCGGAATCTAACTACGATAAGCATACACCGTAGCATATGGACGCTTGCATCTCCAGAAGAATCACAAGCGCGTTGACGAACCGATAAAATTAACGTAAGTTACATACTCTGTTTTATTGTGATTCTGACAAGATATAAAAAAAATACTTCCTTTGGCCGTAAATAGCATTGGGCTTTAAATTCCAGAGTTAATTCCAACACTGTAAGTAGAACTGTAAGTAACAATCATTATCAAAGTGCGATCAGCAGTTGCAGTTGCATCCAGACTGTTTTCACAGAAATATACATAGACACCCCTAGCCGGCGCCAGACTACGGGGCGCCGCGGCGCGACACACCCCGCCTTCCTGGACTAGGATAAAGCACACTGATTCCTAGCAGTATCCTTATGTGGACGGGCATTTTCATTTCTTTATGGCCCTATCGGATAGTTACAAGCCGGCATCGGCACAAAACCGAACGTCAATGTCAAACCGACAGGTTAGCGGCCAATCTCCGAGCGTTTGAACCGCTCGGTTCTAAAGTCATTGTCGGCTCAAGATTATTTCAGCGGGGCTAGCACAACTGACACAACAAGCGCGACGCGAGTTGAGATAATCTAGCCTCCTCTTTCTAATTTGCACAATACGAGTGAGACAGGAGTCGCTGAGTCGCACGCGACTCGACTTAGCAGCAAGTTGTGCTAGACGTACAGCAGAGGTAAAACATACCGCGGAAACTTAAATCAAAAAAGACTCAGTAACGGTAATGGCTTACGTCTTCATCAAAAGTGGACTCTGATATTCGTCTCTTTTAATAGTATTTCCTGAGGACGACAATGACGAAAAAAAACGCCTTAAAAACGCTGAATATTCGCCCTTAGACGAAACATACTTTAATTTTAAATCCCCCTTTAACAAAATAATAGATTTTGTAGGTTTAACTGCATAACTGAGTCCGCGAGTGAAAGAAAATCTATCTCTCTCTTTCTAATTTGCATAGTGCGATCAAGACAATATCCGCTAAGTTCTAACTTGACATTTAAAGAAATATTGCAAGTTACGAGTACAGTAGATTTTATCCAGTGTTCAAATGAGCAGATTTTTTTACTAAATAAATAAAGTAAGAATGAGTCCGATGACAATACGAGTACAATATGTGTCCGACAAAGAATGAACTACTTTGGTAACGGCTATCCGCAACCAAAGGAATTCAAGGTACTCCCGCTGAACTGTATTATAATCCATCATCATCATCCTCCTAGCGTTATTATTCCCGGTTGTGCCCCTAAAGGAGCCCGGGGTCCGCTTTGACACCTAAACCCAAGATTTGGCATAGGCACTAGTTGTACGAAAGCGACTGCCATCTGACCTTCCAACCCAGAGGGAAAACTAGACCTTATTGGGATTAGACCGGTTTCCTCACGATGTTTTCCTTCACCGAAAAGCTAACGGTAATTCCGTACATAAGTTCCGAAAAACTCATTGGTACGAGCCGGGATTCGAACCCACGACCGCCGCTTGACAGCCGCATGCCTGAACCACTAGGCTACCGTAGCTTCTCTGAACTGCATCATCCGTTTTGTGGAAATGATGGAGCAAGCCTGGGAGCAGGCATAAAGGAGAGGTCAAATGCACAAAAGATCCCACTGGGTCGAAGTGCATCCGAAAGGGCCCTCACCTAATAAGTAAGCTAAAATAAGATAAGACCATATGTGTCATAAAGTTGGTTAGATGATGGATCTGAAAGGAAGACTATTTACAATATTTTTGAATACAACCGCGCAGTTTGGGGTCATTAGCATCGTCTTACTCGTAGTTGATGTTAATGACATACTTAGTAAAATAAATACCATTGGAAATAAAACCGCATCAGCACTATGCAATGTTATTTTAATAGAAACTTTTCATGCAGCGAAGGGACATTGTTGGGTTATCGGTACGGGCGGCGAGCAATCTTTCCTTAAGTCCCGTTACACGCACAATTGTAGTATTGTGATGTGCAGATCAGTGAGTTCACACAAGTCAAACGGAAAAATGTACATGAATCTTGGTGCACAATTGGCCTAATACTTGTTGGACGGCACGACGCGACGCGCGACGGGACTATTGAAACGAAACCTATCATGAGAGTAACAACCGTTTTACATCTCTCTCTCCCTCCCTGTACTGACACTGTCATTATCGAGCCAGTACCTACCTTTTTCACTTTGTTGATATTACGAAAATTACGCTGCTGTACATGAGTTGCTTATTTACTGCAGCCAATATTGTCGAGTAGGGTCATTTCGCCGGTTGGCGACCACCTAATTTCATGTGCCGGTTAGCGACCACTTAGCTGACTTGGTGAACTGAAAGCATATTTACTCGTTTTTTTTGTAAATTCCTATTCCATAAATACAAACAATAAGGCATGCGGCTGACTGTTTCAATATTAGGCTCTGTAGAATTGATGTTATCTTCAATTGAAAAAACCATGGTCTTCAAGTGGTCGCTAACCGAAGGTGACCGAACGTAACCGGCGAAATGACCCTACTGAAAGAATTACACTACAAATAAACCCTTCGCCCAAACAAATTTCAATAATCTAAGTTAGATTATCTAACTACTGTTTCATATTGGCTACCGTGTCATTTCTCCCGATTCTGAACGGGTAGGCGACAAAGTTTGAGTCGGCAAGATAAAATGCCGACTCACAGTTTAGTTCTATTCCAAATACTAATGCCAACCTAGTGAAAACCTTATACAATGCCTTCTGAAATTTGCTCTAAGAAGTACAAGGATTTGGTACAGAGATTTGAGATTAGGCTGATAATAGTGATGAGTCACTAAGAGTGGTTACACGCGGTGACACGACGACTTTTTGCAACGATACAAACACGATATGGTATCGATACAGGCGATTTTGACAAGTGATACATTAGTGTCGCGCGGCAGTCGCGCGCACGTGTTTCTAACTTTGTATATCGCTTCAAAAAGTCGCAGTGTGTAACCTCTCTAATATAAAGTGAGTTTGAACAATATTTACGTATACATGAATTGAAAAAGAGAATTTACATCATAATTCATTAAACATGAACCAACTAATGAACACACAATCAACTGCGTGTTAATGTAATTAACAATTATTGGACTGGTATAACCGCCCTAAAATTAATTGAAATTATTTGTAGTTAGACTATAAAATTACATTTTAATAGAACTGGCATGAATAAAATGTGCTCCTAAACGCTTCTACTATAGGTACTGTGGTTCATAACAATTTTAATATAATAACTATTTCACGTTTTACTATGAGTGTGCGCTCCTGTGCAACGCTCGGGTGGTTTGAGCTTCACAGACGAAGGGTCGCCTACAAACCCTTTGCCCTGCGCCACATCAAAGCGAAGAGAAAACAACGTTAAGGGAAGCTACGCCAGGTGATCGTTATTGAAACTATGCTCTTAAATGAGCTGGTGAAAAAATATAAAAAAAAATGTTATCCTTTGATATTTCATTAATAATGTACACCGAATTTAAACTTCTGTGAGACACGTTTAAAATAATACTTATAATATAATGACACAGTTCAACTCACGTATTAAATGTCACTACAGGCGACATGTTTCGAAATCTTCGGGAGTTCTTCTTCAGGATGAGTGTTTTTGCGGCAGAATCGCTTGAAGGACAACATCAAGAATTCCTGAATCTCCTAATTCTGGAGAAAAACTCCCGAAGAGTTCGAAACATGTCGCCCGTTATGACATTTAATACGTGAGTTAAATCGGGTAATTATTAGTATTATAATAACCTGAACGTTTGAATTTTTATGACAAAAATCTTGATAGCTGTTCTCAACTTCTATGCCTCGTGTAGAATTCTCACGGTTTGTTCATCATGCGGAAAAAAGATTGGTACCTCATTTATCTGTAATTTGCACGTTAGATATTTCGATATAATGATTCGTTTGGACAACACGAATTTTTAAACATAATATATTTCACAAGTCCGTGCGCGGGTGAAGATCAGTATATCGAGCTGACCGCTCACTTGATTTCAGATTTAAAAAAAGTTAGCCTAAATAGCTTTTATTTTTTTATATCAAAGCAGCCCATACTTCGCTTGACAAGCAAGTGAATAGCTAACAAAGCGAGACCAATTTTTGGGTGCTACAATCGCCGTAACTTGCCGACACGGATAGTAACGCACATGCTTGGGGCGTGGTGCCGAGTGCGAGCGAACGAGTTTATTCAGACGTAATAAGTGTTTTTTCAAACCTTATTCGTGGCGGCCCCCATTAGGCTGTTTTATACCAGATGTAAGCTATTTTTCCATTCAAAACGGCCAAGCTAACTAAGCTATATGAAGTGTATTGTATTAAGGTACATAACACAGCTTAGGCTTTGGCTGAAAAGCTGCCTTGATTTGGAAAAAAAACTTGCTCCGTAAAAATTGTAGTACACACTACTATTATTTTTAAGGAGGAGGGATCTTTGGCACGCTCTGCAGCTTAAGTGGCTTGATCAAGCTACTTCAAGTCAAGCCATCAAGAGGTGGTGTTAGATTCCTGTTAGTCGTGGGAGTGGCATAGGCTACTACTACAACATTTGTAAAAACTACGAATCTTTAAAAAGCAGTATTTTTTTTTCTTTTAAGAGGGCGCTCGTTTTTTGGTCAGGAATAAGCGAGAATGACGGATTTTTGACGTTGTAATTCTAAGAAACGGAGAGCTTTTTCTAGATTTTGATTAATTATTTGCATAGGTAAACTCCTCATATTGGTCCTAGCCGCCTCCAATTTACGAAGAACTGAATACTTTAACCGAAAATACCCGATTACCGACAGTAGTTTTCTGAAGAGAGCGCAGAGTCATAAGTTTGAGCCCCTAATACTCCATGATGTTATATGAGAACCTACTTGTTTTTTTCTATTTTCACTAGCGTAATATGTTGCCATTGCGCCTAGCCGCCTCGAATTTTCCTTATTCTGCACGTATATATATGTAAACTGTTCTCAATTACACCATATTTGTCAACAAAATGGTACTGAAAACTCAAGGATTTTCTCATTATTGTTGAATTATTTTTGTATTGAATCTTACACAACATTAAAGTTCATGCTTGTACCAACAAGATCCAGTCCAAAAAATATATCTTTTGTCAAAATTTATATTTATAAATAATTATTCAAAACTAGTATAAATTTACCGTCGCGCGGGAATATATCTCAGTACCGGCTGAATAGCCCTCCGAGACAGACGTGTAGTGTGTTTATTTGTGGCTATTCACAAAGCTAACCGGCCACTCTTCAGATAAAATAATATTATTTTGATCTCCGACTAGGCATAGTTGTTACCAACCTCGGGGTCAAACTATACTGGGGATACATTCGTGAGGCTAATCGAGACAAGTTATGAATTGCATAGCTGCCATATATGACGTAGTGTAGCGAAAAGGCTCAAACCCACCGGATACGTAACATTTAAAATTGAACCTTCTACCTAAAACAAAAGTCATACATTTCAATGGTGATGTCTTGTGGGTTGGATCCTTTTGTCTAAACTACGCGTTCTATAGTCAATTATTATTGTACGAGTGATCGTGATACTTGATAGATTTAATTTATTTACTAGTTAGTCCAGTCATCGGAATTCTCGTAACATTTTTGAGCTGTCATGGGGACTTCTCGTTTATCGACTTCTGATACAAATATTTTGTCGATACATTATAGAGCACAACACAACATATCAAAGAAGATTAAAAGTAGAGGTAAACAACAGGCGGTCTTATCGCTAAAGACCGATCTCTTTTAGATAACTTTTGACTTTCTGAAAATGTTAAATAGAGATTTGCAATGAAATCAATGAAAAATTAATAGTTAACAATTTTACATTTAATCAGTTCAGTTCAGTAAAATTCTTCTTTGTTACCAGGTACACGTTTTTAGGTTTCCGTACTCAAAGAGTAAAACGGCACCCTATTACTAAGACTTCGCTGTCCGTCCGACCGTCCGTCTGTCTGTCACCAGGCTGTATCTCAAGAACTGTGACAGCTAGAGAGTTGAAATTTTCACAGATTATGTATTTCTGTTGCCGCTATAACAACAAATACTGAAAACAAAATATTTTTTTTTAAGGGGAGCTCCCATACAACAAACGTGATTTTTTTGCCGTTTTTATAGATAATGGTTCGGAACCCTTCGTGCGCGAGTCCAACTCGCACTTGGCCGGTTTTTTTCTTACGATGTGAATCACTTGATACATGTTTTTTGATATTATGTTTTTTGAACTGTTTCAAATTAACATAACAAACAGAACAGTGTATCACGGAATCTTGTTCTTTATAAACCAGTTCCGGGTACGTTTCTAACCATTTACCAATAGTAGATTTACGAGGCATTCTCAATTTGAACGAGTGATTGACATAATAATAATAATAATCAGTCAACGTAAGGCAGCTTATGGCGGGCTGTTAGGGAGTAGCGACCCTACGTACCTGAGTGCCCCTGGGGGTGTCCTGTGGTCAGGCTGAGCTGATCGGGTGGTTGGTTGGACAGGCCCCCCACCTCTGGCTTGCCTTAACTGGCTGTCCAGAGTAAAGTCGCAAGAGCTGTTGCTCGAGGGTAGATGTGGACACCTAAGTGGCGAGTTGGCTATATGTTTAAAGTCCAGTGCCACCTCTCTACCCCCCCAGCCTCTCTGACTGGTGTTGCCCTTAGGCAATTTTTTAATGTCGCTAATAATAGGGGCCCATCTAGCAGTTGGCGAGTCACCGTCTGCCAGAGATAAAAAATGAGACAGTTTATTAGGCAGGCGTCCGATGTTTCACCCAATAGCCCAGCCACTAGTCCATCATTTTCACCCAATAACCCGTTTTCTTTAGATTCCATCAACCAGCAATAGTCCCTATACACCCCAGCGGGTGCTGTCTCTGTGTGCGTCCCATGACACGGGCAGGGACAGCATCCGCTCGGTGTACTCCTTGCATTTCATTAAATTGTCAAAAGGGCCTCTACGTGTTGGCTCAGTTGGTACTTTGTAGGTACCTAGCCCCACGCACGCCTCCCAAAGGTCCGGGACATCATTGTCCCGTGAGCGGGAAAGACATACATAATAAATAATAAATCATTTATTCACAGGCGAAACATAACCCAAAATACAAATACAAGTTTGACAAGATACTTATTTAAAATTAAAATGTTAAACTAAAACATCAAAAAAATGATCCCCTTGTTCTTCGTACATTACTGAGTTACATTACTAGTAATGTACAAAGAAAAAATAGTCTTCGTTCAAAACTGGGTAATGTAGGAAGAAACTTTCGTTCTTTGCACATTACTAGTTCCGTTGGTATGTTGCCTCCAGGCCCTAAGCTAAGTCTAAGAATTTCTTAGATACCAACCGCTGCAATGATGATTGTACGGCATAGCTATTTAATTAATATCAAATGCTGCTCTGTAAACTCTTGATTTATTTATTTAAACTTTATTGCACTATACAACGGAAAGTAAAAATGGCGGACTTAATGCCATGAGGCATTCTCTACCAGTCAGGCATTTTAATTTGATTGAATTGATTGTGCCCCTTCGGCCGTTTTCTAAACCGTTAAAGAGCCATTTATTTTCTTCCACCATTGCTCTCTTCAACGGATTTGCGTTTTCCATATTGGTTGACCAAGGTTAGAGAAATTTCTTAGATACCAGATTTATAATTCCACGCACAATTGTTAGCTATCTGACGCCTAAGTGAAGTTCTTAAATGTTTCATCATGCACAGATAGCCAATATCGGAAAATAGGGCTCTCCAGGTCGTTGTAGATGACCTTGAGGATCTCGTCCTGAGAGCGCCCCAGCCTGTCCCAGAAAGCGGCAACTCTCGCCCTCATTACGGCGAAGAAATCTGGCACCCGCGCCTCAGCGAACATGCTGGACGCGCTGCAGTAGCGCGGCAGCCGCATGAGCGTGCGAAATGCATCATTATATTGCACCCTCATGGTGCTGTACGACTTTCGCATAAATTTAGACCACAGTTGGCAAGTGTAGAAACACTGACAAAATGCATTGAACAATGTCACTTTGACTTCGTTGCTACACTTACCAAATCTGCGTGCCAGCATGTTGCAGCGGACTGATAAGGCCCTCCTCTCCCGGTCAATATCCTTATCGTCTTTCAAATCCTCGTTTAATTCAATTCAATTCAATAGTTTTATTTCAGACCATGTGATAGTGCATATACTGTTAGTAACAAAATAAACTTAAAACTATGTTAGCAATTATTATTATACATTTTTAAAAAAGCGGCCAAGTGCGAGTCGGGCTCGCACATGAAGGGTTCCGTGAAATAAATTGCGGTTTACGATTTATGACGTATTAAAAAAAACTACGTATTAGATCTCGTTCAAACCAATTTTCTGTGGAAGTTTACATGGTAATGTACTCAGAGCATAGAATACTATATAATATATTCATACATCTGTGGTAATGTACATCATATATATATTTTTTTAGTTTTATCATTCTCTTATTTTAGAAGTTACAGGACACACATTTTACCACTTTGGAAGTGTCTTTCGCGCAAACTATTCAGTTTAGAAAAAAAATATTTTAGAAACCTCAATATCATTTTTGAAGACCTATCCATAGATACCCCACACGTATGGGTTTGATAAAAAAAATTTTTTTCAGTTTCAGTTCTGAGTATGGGGACCCCTAAAACTTAATGTTTTTTTTTCGATTTTTGTGTGAAAATCTTAATGCGGTTCACAGAATACATCTGGGTCATTGTCAGTCACAAAAAAAAAATCATCTTTCCGGTGGTCAAAAGTTACGGGCTTACGCTCACATATAATATGTTTTTCTCACATAGGATTATAGAAGGGGCAACGCCGTTTATGCGGATTCAGAGATCAACCAAAAATTAGGCTTTATAGCCCTTAACTTTGGCAATGTCCACCGAAGAGACGCGAACCTAAATCTGACAATGACCCATCTACTTACCAAGTTTCAACAGTATAGCTCTTATAGTTTCGGAAAAAAAGTGGCTGTGACATACGGACGGACAGATAGACAGACAGACGGACGGACATGACGAATCTATAAGGGTTCCGTTTTTTGCCATTTGGCAACGGAACCCTAAAAAGAACTGCAGTACTAATTGACATAAGTCAAAGTTGAACAGTTTAGGAGACGTCAGGCCCCCCTGCCGTACTCCACATTCCAACCTGTAATCTGTGGACAAAGTCCTGGCCCATCTCACCTGGTTTAATTGGTTTTGGTACCAGTACCTCAACAAACCTGTACAATCACCCGGAATATCTGCTTCCTCCAGTTTTGCCCAGAGAATATTGTAGTCCACTCTGTCGACGGCCTTGGAGAGGTCCAGGAAGCAGGCATAAATCGGTGTTTTTCTAGCCGTGTAGTACCCGACAGTACTACACGGCTAGAAAGTAGTAGTGCCAGACAGCAAATTATTATTCTTATTACTGACAACTTTAAAACTTGTTAGTTTATTTTATACAAAAATAAGTTGCTGTCAAAATGTTCATTTTTGGTACAAGCTTTTATTGCCGACTGTACTTTTCTGCATACCATCATCAACAACTAATTGAGACGATTATAACGAGCCCAAACTCGATAGGGTTGTGTCGTTTTATTGCGGAGTTCCTATGGCCAACTTCCTGCTCCAGCATTAGATCAGCTATAAATCATCATTATATTGCATTGTCATGCGATATACACATGCATGCAAAATTTCAGCTCAATTGGATAACGGGAAGTGACTGAAAAATGAATTACAAATTTTGACGGACAACTTACATATTTACATACATACGAACAGTGCAAGTTAATATAAAGCTAGTAAAAAAGAATGAATATACTTTGTCATAGTATTTTAATATAAATAGAAAACATGTGCACAAAAATCAAATACTTACTTTGTTCAAGTTAGAGCATCATGTTAGCGAAGTAATGTTTATCACTTTTTAGTGCAAGTATCAATATCGGTCACGGAGCGAATTCCAACGGTGCGCTATACAGCTATTTGCATCGGCAAGCTCCGCGGTTAGTTCTATCCCGATCGCACTTACGTATAGCTAGAAAGGGACGGCACCCGAGGCTGGTGCGATCTAGCTGTGCATGTGGGGGTTAGGTACGTTTGTGTGGGTGGTAGTAGTATTTACACACACAAAAGCACTACGCCTGTCAAAATACCGAATTCTGAGCGAGCGCTTTTTTGAAGAGCACTCTTAATTTCGCTTGTTTTGTTTTACTTCATAAATCAACACAAGTGTATGATTTATACACCAAGTTTTTAATAGTGACTGAAGGGGCGACCCCCATAAAAGGTTTCTTGCATGTTGAATATACGTGGCTCAATATTGTGAAATGTTTTCTAAGACGACAATATTATACTTAGACTTCCTCAAACCACCAGAAATAACATTATTCGTTATTAACTACTTACTTACCAAGTAGATTGGTATATCATTTTGTAATTTTTCCCTTGACAATACCCTAAACTCGGCAGTGTATCTTTAAATGCACACACTTTTAGTTACCTTTTTGCATGTTTTTCTGTTATCGGGCTCTATACATACAGCGCAACCGAGGCTTGAACGCATAATTTTTTTATCATTTTCCAAGTTTAGGGTAAAATTGCGCGCTGCTCTACTCGTATTAAATTATTTACGTACCCAAATGTTTCATAACAACAAAGCGCTTATATACATAACACATATGTGGGTAGCGAGGGTTTGCTCAAAACTATTAGGTAGTTAGCGGCTGACCAACTGTTTGCCCATCCTTCTTGTGTGCTCAACAAACACATAATATCATAACTACTACATGAGGCGTACACAGGTAAATAGCTTACATTAACAAGAATGTAATGTACTTAAACCACATTATGGTGGCACGCTATTTCGGCTAAGCGTTTAAATTAACGGATAAAGTGTAGCGTTACCCCGGTTGTACCAACCCTAAAGAAGTGCGGGGTCCGCGTTGGCACCTAATCTCAAGATTTGGCGTAGGCACTAGTTTTACGAAAGCGACTGCATTCTGACCTTCCACCCTCAAGGGACCCTAGACCTTCTTAGGATTAAAACGATTTCCTCAGGGTGTTTTGTCTGTATTGTGTTCATCATATTGAACAAGAATTGCATACATGAACTTTCCTAAGGATGTTAGCACACCATAATAAATAATCCATGTTAAGCGTAAAATACACATGCAAGAAATTGCATGCAAGTTTAACTGCATTGCGGGATTTGATACATGAATTGAACTCAGTATGCCACAGTAACCCGCAATGTAATGAAACTTGCATGCAATTTCTTGCATGTGTAAATTTCGCTTTAGAGTGATCAATGATCGATTATCGATGGAGGCATTATTGATGAGTGAGCGACCAACGTGGATCACATTTGAGCGGTAATGCCCTACCCTACGTAACTGAGAATGTCAAGTTGGTCCAAGAAGGTAGACTTTAGTCACATCTCGGGTAACATCTACTAATCATTTTGGTTCGTTTTATATCTTACTAAATTCCGAAGTTCTCGATTGACGTTAAGCCTCATTGCTTAACGTCAATCCTCGCCACGCGGCCTGTAAAAGCCGATATATTAAGGTGGGCTGGCCGGAAAATCGCTAATAGAATTGACCTGACGCCCATCAGTTTAAACGGACTTGAAAATCTGTACGGAGTGTCCAATCTAATTTACGGACCGTCCGGTAGACGAGAAAACGGGAGCTAAGAAAGTGATTAGCTACTTTATAATAAAAAAACTTTGACTATTTTAATTAACACATTCAGTGCCGGGAACCCAATATCGAGTCCCTACGCCGTAGGCGCTTTCCGCTACATACGAGGATCAGCGATCAGGGATCAGCTATGAGCGTATAGACACGTAGCAATTCGCGGCACTCAATGTGTTCGTCTGTTTTATACTCTAAATGAACACTTACTCTGCACCAATTATAAGTGTCTGTTTGAACCAACGATTGATTGATAGAGTTTTTTGAGTAGCAGATTTGGCATTAAGTCTGCCATTTGTACATTGTTTGTTTTGTACAATAAAGTTTGAATATAAAAAAAAAACCTCATGGGCGTACTTACTGCACGCATAAGTTAATCTCATTAAGTGATATGTAATATTTATTTAGAGATATCTTTTACAAATCTGAGAAAAAAGGATCGGAAGACAAAACTAGTGACTTTATTGTTTGTGGCTATCATTAGCGTACACTACCGGTCAAAAGTTTAAGTTCACTCTTTGTTTTAGGTACAAATGAGTACCTACTTTTTTACAATATTTTTTTGCAGTTCGGAAGCTGAAATTTGTTTCCAACTGATCCGTTATTGTTTCCAGAGATTTGTTTGATTAGTCAGACACAATTCACGTACATTTCTAAACAACGCATTCCCTAAAATCTTATAGGAATGACGGCAAAGGCTGGGCCATATATGGCCTTGCCACTTAAAACGTACAATGATCAGATACAATGTTGGTTTTTACTGTTTTTAGGGAATCAGTTGTTTCGAAATCTACGTAAATTTTGTCTGACTAATCAAACACATCTCTGTAAACAATAACGAATCAGTTGGAAACAATTTTCGACATCTGAACTGCAAATCATTATCGCACAAAAGTACAAATTTGTACCAAAAACAAAGGGTGAACCTTAAACTGTTGACCGGTACTGTACATGTTAGACATAAACGAAAAAAAAAATACTCACGTTTATCAAGTGTGGTAAACGATCCGATAAACTAAGTTAAATAAGTAACTTTGTCAAAATGTGCCAAAGAGAGCCGAATGTTTTTTATCTTGTCGCTGTCACGCGATAAACACCAACATCATAGACCCGCATGTTCGAGTTCATACCTAACATATTTAAAACGTTTGCTCTTGAAATAACATTAATTTTAATTCATACAAAAGGTATACAATACAATGAACTCAGAGAAAGATATTAACGAGCAGGCATCTAAAAAGTACTGTATACGGACCTCTTATTCTTCATTGCCTTCATTGGACATTCGGTGTGCCTCGTCCTCCCTTCATGATTGTATTTAATTATTACGCTTTGAATGTTTTTCATTGTCACATTTATTACCAGAGAGGTAAATTATATTTTCATGAACCGATGTAAATAATATACAATGAATGGTTCCATAACAAAAAAATCTCACAGAACGGCAGTTACCAGTTATAAAGAGCGGAATTTCGGTGATAACTGATTTTGTTACCGTGTTCATAAACATATCTTTTCTAATTTTGTGATGTCAACCTTTGAAAACGAAAAACAGCCAGTCTGAGTCATTAGAAAAAGAAAATATGTTCCAATCATAATGCGCAAAAATAAGCATCCTTTATCATATTGACTACGGACTCCTCAAACTACGATCCACAGGAAAACGGCCAGCAGAAATACAAATGCAATTCCGTTGAAGTTATTAAAAGGGCAGGTACAAAAGATCCACTTAATAAAGGACAGATGAGAGCGGCGGAAAGCGCTGAAGCGAGCGACGTCGGCCGTCGAGTTTATTTGTCTCCGAGCTCACCGCTTGGCCCGACTGCGAGCCGCAAAGGTGTGTGTTTTACACCAAAGGTTTAGTATGGGCATTAGAGTAATTAAAGTACTAATTTTTAAAAAGTAGTATTTAAAAAATGGTAAACTAACAAACAATGACTCTACGCTAACCTGCACATTATTATATTCGATATATATATACGAGTACCTATGTTATTACTCGTTATTCTCGTGTTAAACAGGAGCTAAATGCATAAATGCAGTAACCTTTGCTAACCAAAATCATACATTTCAAACCAAGGTGAATACTTGAAAAAAAAAAGATTTCTTTTAGGAGCCAAATTTTGAATCGTGCTGAAAACGTACTAAATTCGTATTAGCTTACTCGTACTTGCATCTGGTTCCTCTCACGTGTAGGCTAATGTTTACTATCACCATCATCATCAGTTATAGCAATGACGCGTAGTTTCAGTGTCCAAGAGGCAACCGGATGGCTCGCGGTATTTGAGCTCCCGAAGTGTTGAGGAACCGCCCTGTGCAACCCGAACTGAGCCAACTTGGACGGGGGCGGAAAATAGAGGGGGGTGAAATAGTTATTTGTTTTAAAGGGGGGAAAGTTGTATTTTACCTGCGATCGAAGCGAGTGGTTCAAAAATAGAATCCTGAGCGTAGCGAGTGTTTCAACACACGAGACGTAAAGGAAAATAAGGAGTAAAAAAAAGTTTCAAAAAAAAAGTTTAAAAAGAAAGGAAAAAAAAGTAAAAAAAAAAGTTTGAAAAAAGTTGAAAAAAATAAAAAAATAATAATAAAAAAAAGTTTTTAAAAAGTAAAAAAAATAATAATAAAAAAAGTTTTAAAAAAGTTAAAAAAAAATAAAAATTAATAAGTAAAATAAAAGTAAAAAAAATTATGTCACAAAATATACAAAAAACCAAAAGTAAACATGTGGATAAAATATTATTTTCTCCAACTTACTCGGAAATGTTTCCATTAATGGAGTAAAAACACACCTCGAAGTTTATCGTTATATGCATTGATGAGATAATAAATTAAAAAAAATGGAAATACTTCCCGGACATGCCCGGGAAGTAAATATTATTGTGCAGGTTACTTACTTTTAATTTCATGCAAGACTACAAATTCACCATACAGCCAATTGTCCAATAGTCACGTACAAAAACCGACATAGATAGAATAATAATTGTGTCCAAATCATAAGACAGTTTTTTTAGACTTAATTATTTTCTCGGACTGATAAATATTTTGTAACAAATGTATAGTTTTTTTAAATGTCTAATGCGTTTAGGGATTGTCGATTTAACTAAATGTAATAATGCCTATATTTATATTTACTAATACTATAAGTTTTCTTTTATTTATTTTCATTGCTATGTTTTATGTGGAATCAAATATACAATTCGGACCCAATACTTTAAACTTTAATATCCTTAAAAAAAAATTAGGCGGGAAACTGGAATTCATTTTGTCAAAGATTTTCTGCCGTGTTATTTTTACGAAAATAAAATGAGTTCTACAAATAGTGACGAAGATATCCCAATGGGTACACCACCAGAATTAGCAGCAGAGGCAAAGTTGGCGAGAGCTAACTTGCTTCCGCCTAAATCCGAAGAAAAATATTTAAGAACGTTCGCAAATTTCAATTCCTGGCGAAAGAAGAAAAATACCAGTTCGTTGTCGGAAAATGTTATTTTGGCGTATTTTAACGAACTTGCAAAAGATAAAAAACCTTCTACTCTGTGGGCAATGTACTCAATGCTGAAAAGTACTATACAACTAAAATATAATATAAACATTAAGAACTACGCGAACTTATTGTCATTTTTGAAACGGAAATCATCCGGTTTCAAAAGCAAGAAATCGAAGATTCTTACCAATGAGGATATCACAATATTCTTAAATGAAGCTCCAGATGAGATTTTCCTAGCAATAAAGGTAAACATAATATTGTATAACTGACTTAAATATTATTTTCCATATTTGGACTCTATCCGTCGTATGTTAACATTATTATTTATTTGTTTCAGGTTGCTCTCATTTTAGGCGTCAACGGTGCATGCCGAATGATCGAGTTGACTAATTTAACAGTAAACGACATAACGTGCCATGATGATATACTTCTGGTAAAACTACGGGACACAAAAACTAAAATCGACCGCATGTTCGTTATTCCAAATGAGTTTGTGCCAGTTGTAAAAAAATACCAATTACTTCGTCCCAAAAGTACCAATTCGGACAGATTTTTTATAAATTATAAAAATGGGAAGTGTGTCAATCAAGTAATTGGACGGCATGCAATGGCGAAAATGCCAACACAAATCGCAAGCTACTTAAATTTAGCTGACAGCGATTGCTACACAGGCCATTGCTTTCGGCGGTCATCGGCCACCTTGCTAGCTGACTCCGGGGCAAATTTAACAACCATAAAGAGGCACGGTGGTTGGAAATCTGACGCAGTAGCCGAGAGCTATATTGAAGAATCGGTGCAAAACAAAAAGAACATATCCGAAAAAATTAATCAAACTATCACCCTTCAAACAGAATCTCAGCCATCTACATCGAATCATCAATGTAATAAAATATCAAGTCCGAAACCATCCACCTCCCGCATAGATTCTGCTCCCTTATCACCTAATCCGCAGCATTCTAACACACAATCAACAACAACTTCTAATCAAGAAACCCATGCATCACCGAACTTAGATCAAAATTTAATACGTGGTACCTAGACGATGGCACCCTGGGAGGTGAAGCGAGTACCGTACAGGACGATTTTGTCGCCGTTACATCTAAATTTGAACACATTGGCCTACAATTAAATTCTAGTAAGTGTGAACTTTATGTCGACCGAAACAGCGACAATAGCATTGAAACCATTAGAACGTTTGAAAATCTTTGTCCAGGTATAAAAATTCTCACCAAAGAATCTCTGCACCTCCTTGGGGCGCCGATTTTTGATGAGGCGATCCCTGGTTTTATCAATAAAAACATAGACCATTTTAATTCATTTTCGGACCGCCTTCTCCAAATTAACTCACACATGGCCATATTTATCCTCCGATACTGTCATTTCGTCCCAAAATTTACATACGCTATGCGCTGCAGTCCCTTTTGGAAACTTCAAAATTTCTGTGAAAAACTTGACAATATTATATGGACACAGATTGAAAAAATAATAAACATCAAAATGAACAACAGAATGTTTTTACTGGCATCACTCCCTGTTAAGTTAGGTGGTCTCGGGCTTAGACAAATTTCTAGCGTCGCCCTTCCGGCGTTCTTGTCCTCGGTACACAGCACGCTGCTTCTCACTGGTAAAATTCTCAACCCATCACGCCGTGATTGTGAGATAGCGTGCTTGTCCGAGGCCAGGGACGCATGGAGAATGGCCTGTCCAGGCAAGGATCTACCTGCCCGCCCTGAACTCCAAAAACATTGGGACCTACCTATCTGCCGACGGGTGCACGATCATCTCATGGAAACGACATCATCGCCATCAGAAAGGGCCCGTATGTTGGCTATTTCGGAGAGGGAGTCATGTCACTGGCTCCACGCCTACCCCTCTGCCAACTACGGGAACCTCTTGGACCCGAACAGTTTTCGGCTGGCGGTTGGTTTGCGTCTTGGGGCCAACATAGTGGAACCACATCGCTGCCACTGCGGCACTATGGTTGATAGGACGGGTCATCATGGCCTCGCTTGCTCAAAAAGCGCCGGCCGCATATCCCGTCACTCCTGCCTCAACGATATTATCCGTCGGGCTCTGGTCAGTGTCAACGTGCCGGCCACATTAGAACCAAATGGCCTAGCACGTGATGACGGCAAGAGACCCGACGGGATGACTCTCGTGCCTTGGCAACAGGGGCGGCCCTTAGTCTGGGATGCCACATGTGTGGATACACTAGCGCCGTCCCACCTGGGCACGACGTCGTTGAGGGCTGGTGGAGCGGCCACCGAGGCTGAGACAGCAAAGCGCCGCAAATATGCAACTCTTAACGAGAATTACATATTTGCGGCGTTTGCCGTGGAGACCTTGGGTCCTTGGGGACCGGATGCAATTAACCTTTTTAAAAAGCTAAGTCACATGCTCATCCGGTCCTCTGGTGACAACAGGGCTGGCTCGTTCCTCGCACAGCGAATTGGCATTGCCATTCAACGGGGCAACGCAGCCAGCCTTATGGGTACTCTGCCTAGTGGCAGCGATTTGGGGGAAATATGTGTATATAGTAGTTTAGGTTCACATAGTTTAGGTTAGGTTTAGTTAGTTTTTAACTTTCTGTTTCATGTTTTTTTAATTTAAAAATTGAATATACATATACATTTAAAAAAAAAAAATCAAGAAAATATTCAAACCAACATAAGCGTTCCGGGGAAAAATATAACTCTGTCTTTCACGAACTGCCCTAATATGAATAATGTATCTATAACATTCAATTAAAACTCCTGACATAAGGTTTATTTTTATTACTATTAAAGTGTTGAATTTGTTTAGATTGTAGGTAGATTGTTATATAAACATGTGCGAAATAAATATAACCTTTTAAGATTTTGTTTTATTTCCTCGCATATTTGGAGAAAAGCAGTATACAGGCCTCGGCAGGAATGTCATTTCGTGGATTCGTATCTATTGAAGGACTCGGCTATGCCTCGTCCTTCAAAACCATACTCATCCACGAAATGACTTTTCCCGGCCTCTGCAGTAATATACTATATTTTCATACAAAAATTATATTTCCGCCCCAGTCCAAGTTGGCTCAGTTCGGGTTGCACATTGCGGTTCCACGACACTTCAGGAGCTCAAATACCGCGAGCCATCCGGTTGCCTCTTGGATACTAAAACCACGCGTCATTGCTCTAAATAATAGGTTTTCTATTCGTAGTCAGTTAATGCTACAAAGCAGAGCCAAGAGAGAGAAGGTAATATCGGCTACCCACATAAAAGTTAGGCAGTGAATTTCTACGAACCAGGCGCTGTCATAAACGTAGGATTACCTAACTACTCTCTTAGAATCAATATTATACACAAGCAAATAAAATAAAAATACTGCAAGTTAGACATGGTATATAAAATCGAGTCTGCTTTTATACATTCAACGTGGCAACACAAAATTTAATTACAATGTGCATGCATTCCATTTACGAATGCTGCTGAAAGGTAACGAAATCGACAGCAACGACATTCAAAAATATTGAAACGTTTTCTGAAAACAACTGCCATTTTCTGCCCCGGACATGACATGGCGCCGGGGCCGCTAGAGTAGTTTCTGGCATATCGATATTGAAAAAATATATGAACAAAACTTAGGTTTAACCGAATAAGGGTCAAATTACAACGACACGCGGCGGCATTGTAATCTTTCGATCCCCAGCTGCGCTGTCGTCGCGAGGAAAATTTCCTTTTATTGTGTTAGCGAATGCTTATTGTATATACGGCGTTTCCCTATTGTATCGCCCGCGATGCCGCTTCCTTGACATTCACAATTGCACAGTGACAAATCACTAATACGGTACATTAAGCTCTACTCATGAGTGCTTTAGATGCTTACGTATTCCCATTCCAACATTTCATTCCTTCATTACTGTAGGTATAGAGTTAGAACTTAGTCGTAGCGCGATTATCATTTGTGTCTAATTTTAGGATTTTTAGGTACTTATTTGGATTTATTATTTGGGCTTTTATGAGTAAGACTCGCATATTATGGTTGTTCAAACCCAGAAGCGTTCATAGCCTAGCGGCGCCTGCGAATCGGAAACGATAACGCAGGTTAAGCAAAGATGGCAGGGGTCAGTCTTTGGATGGGTGACTATAAATACTTTGAGTGGTTACTATAAATGAGCGCTTCCGTGCTTTGGAAGGCACGCTAAGCAGTTGATCCCGGTTGTTGTCTATGACAGTAGTCATTAAGCCGAGTTAGAGGCCTTCGGGCGGCTTAAGAACCTCTAACAGTCGAGTTGTCCACTCACTAGCGTCCGCAGGAGCTACCTACCACAACCCTGCACGTGTCCCCTGGGTAGTACTATAAAGTGACAAACTCAAGGGCCAAATAATGTATCTATGCCATACGATTAACTAACTAAACCCAGAGGCTCTAGTATAAGTTTTATCGACACAATACGTTTTCGAACGCGTTTGCGTTTAGTTACATTTTGTATGGCAACTCGAACAGCGCCTCTGGTGGTAACTATTAGGAACTACGTGTTGCCATACAAATTGAAACTAAACGCAAACGCGTTCGAAAACGTATTGTATCGATTAAAACTTATACTAGAGCCTCAGAAGGACGCGCCCCACTTTTTTTGCGTTATTAGTTTGTGTTTTGTCCATAGTATAAATAGAAGTGGCACCTTATCCTAAATTGAACAATCTATAAGCTTTGATATGAATGCGACTTACCTCTTCCTCAGTGGTGGCGGTGTTGACGGAGTCCATGCTTTGACAGAGCGCGAGCTCCATGGTCTTGTGCTGCGGCGAGGTGGCTCGCGGCGATGGCTGCTGCGGCGGCACCAGTGCGCTCTGCGTTGCCGCTGTCTGCGGCACTCCCGCGGCACCCGGACTCTGGCCCTGCAGCCCTTGCACTCCTTGCAGGCTCTGCGCCGCTTGCAGACTCTGCTGAGCCGCTTGCAAACTCTGTTGAGCCTGCAGATTCTGCAGTGACTGATGCGCCAGGTTCAACTGATGCTGCTGCACTATGCTCTGCTGCACGATGCTCTGCTGCACCTTGATGTGCTGGTGCACGGCTAGCTGGTGGATCGGGTGGAGCTGGGTCGGGGGCGCGGGGTAGGGAGGGGAGAGACGCTGGCGCTTCACTTGCGCACTCTGCAGCGCTTCGTGCAGCCTCTTCACCGGGAGCGGACTTTGGCCGAGGTTATCCACGGCTATGGCGGGGCGTGCCGGCCGAGTCAGTCGACTCCGGCAAGCACCGACTGGGGCAGCGACAGCTACGCGCGCGGCGCGGTTGACTATCGATATGCGCGTATCGACAACGGCGCAACGCTACGTTGCGGTACGGCTAATTGACTTATTGATCAATTTACTATTAATTTTGAAGATTTAGAAAGTACCTAAATGCGATTGTTTATATTTATTGTTTAGCGCGAAAGCACTATTATCCTCATTCGTGTAAGTTAATCCTCAAATTGCGAATCACTCCTGAAAAGAAAGAAAATTGCGTTAATAACTTTGAGATGTTAATGTTACTATTAATAAATATTTAGTAAACTGAAAAGGCAGCCAGAAGTATAACGATAGCTTAATTTGAAACGAGATCTGACTTCCCGTTGTAGATGGAAACATTTCCAGTCTTTACCGGTGGCGCCAATGGAAAAAGGAATCCTCTTATGACGCCCTCCTCGTCTAAATCGATATACTTAACGTATACCCTTAAGAATTTGTCGATCACGCATAGATAATTTGTAACGGAAATATTTTTGTGAAGCGACGACGTAAACATCCAAGAGGGAAAATTCGGAAAGATTTTGTTAGGTCGTTTGAAATTGTCAATTTGGCAATAAGATACGCGGCAGTTTTTACTATAGTGAATAAAATAACTCTGGGATTAGATCAATGTCTCATTCATTTGGGGAATGGATTGTCATGTGAAATTTACAGTAATTTGCGTGAAAGTATTGCGACAGACGGAATAAAAACACTCGGATCCCGTCATACAGCGACAGACTCGCACTTGATCATTTTTATTGTGCGATATTATTATCAGCGGCGGTGTCCTGCGTGAACAAAATTAAGTTCTAACACTCATAGATAAGATACGTTTTATATTGGACATCTAGGTTATTCTGAAGTGTCAAAACTGAGTGGCGATTGCACTCGTGTGGGTGGTGGTCAGCCATTTAGATTGTTAGTCATAGAAATAAACATCTAATATCGCATAATTCAAACAGCAGAACGCTCAGTGTTCCATTTCCAGAACTGACCTTTCGAATTATCGAACTCGAACTCGTTGGACACCGTTTTAAGAGGACCTGCTAACTTCTTTCGAGGAAAAAAGTTTTGAATCTTTTTTACTACTGCTTTATGAACAGATACAGTAGTAGCCCTTTGCTTTGTTTTCACACCGGTATAGCATGTAGGTCTGTAAGTCATTTTATTTCTATATTTTACTTTACTTCTTGGAGCTTACTAAGGTCGAATATATATGTGTGACATGAACGTAGATATTTATTTTAGAAATATTATAATTGTGAGTGCTCGTTTGCTAGGAATATCGTTAGTACGAGTACCTACTGTACTGTTACCTTCAACAGTTTTAAATTGACTAATACTGAAGTTAAGTTTGAACTTCCATACATATCAATCAGGGTATATAATATTTAAAACTAAACATTTCCGATTTCAAAAATTATTTCTCCTGTAGATAGATATATAAAAAGGACTTTCGGGAAGGAAAGGCTAAATTTTATCCCGCAGTGTAGCTTGCGTTCCGGGCGGAACCGCGCGGGCAACTATTGTAGGTACTCGTACTAATAAACTCGTAATGTTGGTTATATTGTTTAAATTAGTTGCGTAACTAATTTCGAAGCCACATTGCGTTTGTATAACAATCACGTGTCGGCACATAACCGGGGTAACTATAATATAGCCTAATTTCTGAAACACACATCTACATTTTCCACAGTTTTGAAAAGTAAACTTTGTCAGTTTTTAACAAGGTTGATTTTACAATTACTCTGGATGATGAGATACGAGGTAGACACGGTATGCGGTTAGGTGTTCAAGGTCGAAGCTTTTTGTCCCAGCATGACTAACCGAGATCATAAAAACTCACCAATTGCTGGCTTGTTATGTTACTAGGTACGTAAAATAGTAGATAATATATCAAGCTTCTGGGCTATTCCATTGGCGTTTGGAAATCTGGACCAGTAACGATTACGAACGTTTAATGCGACATATGAATTTAATGAGCATTATATAAACAATATTTTAGGACGAGGCATTTTGATACAGGGATACCGGAAGGAATAGCATAACGTGGAACAAAGTAATTTTTTTTACATTAGATAAAATGTTTTGTAAATGTAGGTGTTTAAATTAGGTAGGTAGGTACTTAGTTTATATAAATAAATTATTTTTAAAACATAAAACTAGTTTACCCTTGCCCCTTGGTCATGTGTGATACCTAATATTAATAGCCCATCTGGCATGTACAAGCACCCTTAGTTTGTATTTAGAAATGTGTAATTGTCCAGTCTGCCCAATTGACCACGGGATGTAAAATGGAATGGAAACCTCAGGATGTGTTTAATACCTAGGTACATAATATACGCGATAAAATCCGTTTAAATCGTTTTATTTTATCAGTAAGTAATAATGACGGAGAGCTAAGATAATAGGTATGGTAATCTTTTTGCGGCCTTTTATTCATCATATATTGCTGCTGGTGACTGTACATTTCGAAAGATGAAATTGTAAGATTATAAACGGTATTAAAATAGTGCCACTAGATTTGATAGAATCGCCCTACAAACTACCACGATTTCTTTCCTTGGAACACAATTTAAAAAAAGTCTTCACTTTTTTTGTTAATACTGTACGTGCAAATTTATCGGTGATTATAGAACCTGTAATTGAACTCAATGTAAGAAGAGCGTAACTGACTAGAATATCTGACTAATATACTTCTTTTTGTGTGAAGTAGATCAACAACACGTGCTGTAATATAAGTACATACATACATATAAAATGTCCGTTCTGTGTTAATGTAGACACGTTATCTGCGATAAGCCACGGCCACAATAGACACTGGAAGTACCCTGACATTCAACAGTGAACACTGATGTTTTTCGCTACACTACTACAATGGTTCTGTTCTAGGCAAAACAGAAAAAGAATGCTCGTTGATTGTGTCTTTTCTCACAGCAAATGTGCACCTGTTTTTCACCCCCGATATTTTAATGAATAGATACTGTCTGTTACTCAGCTCAGACAACATTTTGAGGTAGTCACCAGCATTCATTATACCTCCCATATAATAATAGAGCGAGAAAAATATCTGACACGTCCTAAGTAGTCCTAACGGCCCTAGAAATGAGTCGCTTTGTGGCAAATATATTTGTGGATGACTGCACTTTATAGTACGATCGACAGCTTCAATTGTTGGACCAGCGAGGAATCCTGCCATAATGAGAATTATAATTCACGGTAAAATAATTTACATTTCGTGATCAGCAATTGAAAATAGCATGAACCCTGTGCCTGGTTAAACAAAAGTTATTAATTGTACCATCCCAAATGCAGAAGTTAATTTTGATTGTCTGAGGCTTGGGTTACATGTGCCCAGAATTCCTGGCCTTATTACCCCTGGCGCCCCGGATTCCAGGGCAGGGATTCTGGGTGGAAATATTTCGACAGAACCTCTAAAGAAAATCTGCATCAATAAATAATATTATAAAACTTAACAACGTAAATTCTTGATCTATGTACTTTCTTGCATCGCTGGTGTTACGTGTACACAACTTTAGTAAAACCTTTAACAACGATGAAAGTCAAAACAGCACAAGAATGCATTGTGCGTCTTGTATAAAGACGAGTGTGTATAAGAATACCTCCGACATAAAAGTAACCTTTTATACCAAGGAGGTACAATCGCGCGGAAAAGTACAGCCGTGCAATATTTCCTTGCCGTTGAATACTTTAATCCACCGCCTGTATTTATGTTGCCGCGGACTCGTAAATAAGTCCTGGCGAACTCTTCCAGTTTCCATTTGTTATAACTACTAAGTCCTACGGAGTCGGACTTCGCCGCGGCTTGTGGACGGGATGGCATCGAGTTAAAATGAAATACCGGCCGAAGCGGAATAAAAATGGCTGGATTAAAAGAGCTGCAGCTTAAAGTAGTACCTATCCGAAAATAAATGTACTATACGAGTACTAGTAAAAGCATTAGTTTCATAATCTTGGCAAAATAAACAACTGATGAACACTAACATGTAACTACAGTAATCGAGATGCATGGAAGTAGATTGGTTAGGCGAAACCTTCGCCCAACAGTGCACGTTGAAGAAGAACAAGAAGATCATGTTAGGTACATGTTCATATTATTCATACGTCCTATCCGAGTACCATCAGAAAACCTTTCTTTAAAAATATTTCAAAAGCGTACATAAACGTACTTTGGATTTTCTTTATTAAGTCCAATTGTTGATTGACAAATATTTTTTTTGTTATATGAGACGGATCAAGGAAAGTGTCTCATTCGCCGTCCTAAACCCATAACGTAAGTGAGGAAACTGTTTATTTTTTTCAAAAATAATTGCCGCAGCTGAAAAGTCTGCAACCATTGGATATGCAGTGGTGCATCGTCGGCATAAAAAATATCAAAGATGATTTGTGCAATTGTTGTACGCGTCTTTGAAAGAGATTATTATATATTTTTTACAAACCTCATTTATTTTCTAATAGTATAAAGAATTTGGATTTCTGTAAACACATCACAGACATATACATACTGAATAATATATGCGATTTCTGCTCTTACTAGTTTAAAAGTAACTAGGTGGCTCTCTTGGTCTTATTGTTGATTGACAATTGTCAATGTTCTGTCAAGGCTCTGTTCATGTGATTATCTTTTTTCGGAGTTTGATGATCGTATCACCGTATTTCAACAGAACCTTTAGAAAAAATAACTGTCTTTGGAAATCAATTGTAACCTATTTGGATATCATTTAAAAACGACATTACCGTGGGATACCGCGGATAAAACAAAAATGTCAACCTCGATGAGAGTCAATGATCATGAAGGTGGAAACTCTGACACTTTTTTCGACCTACTTATCGGTTTATTAAATCGATTTGCCATCGATTAAAATCGAAATTGCTCTCAAAGTTCTATGTTCTATAATTGGATACTTTCCTAAAAAAACTATTTTTAGCCCGTCAGTTAGATTATCTAAAAATATTAACACGTATTTTTTATTTTGTCTATCAATCAAAAATTTATAAAGATAAAGCCTGTTAAAATTTCGCGTGTCGTAACATTGTGGTACATGTACTTTTTTGACTTACTGTCATAAATGGAAAATTGACACCTCGAAATTATATGTCGAATCTGAATAATGCCAACTTGCAAATCCGTGACATGGAAAATTGTCAAGCCTGAATAATGCTAACATGTAATTACGTCCTAAAAGTAAAATTGACATACTTGATATTGGTCGTAGGTCGATATGGAATTACGTACATTCCAGAAATATGACCAATCGGAAAAACGTCATATGTACAAAATAACCAATTTTCAAATAACATTTTGATATTTATTAAAATGAAACAACATTCACTATTAGCCTATTTCATTCTGGACAAAATTCCATTTGGGCTAGATTCATATTGAACAAGAATAAAATTGGTCATAAAAAAGTATAGACACAATGACATTTTCACCAAATTCACTTTTGATGGTATTACTTTTGGCCTATTTTCAAAATGATCATTTCAAGTTGACGATTTTCCATTTGTTCCGAATGACAGTAAATCACTGTTTTGCATCACGTGGAACTTTAACGGGCTACGAGCACAAGACCATACATAAAGCGGGTGATAGGAGCCTTTGGAGAAGTCTGATGGGAAACAAGAATAGGACATGATGTCACGATCCTCAGTATCAAGGGAACGACTGATGATGATGATGATAATGAACTGACGACGGACTAAATAGAATAATATTTCTTTTACCCAGGAAAGTACCCAATTAAGTTGGAATATAGAAGTGAGAAGTGAATTCAACCTAAAAAAAGCTTAAAGATTTTGCGGAAGCCTTTGAAGCTGCGAATAACGTGATTAGCGTAGCAAACTATAGCCAATGCCAATTATTGTTTATTAGATTAGACACGCACCGGTTCAGTGCGAGCAATGCCGAATATTGATTGTGTGTGTGTGTGTATGTGTCTTTATATACACCCAATACTTTTAACCAAGAGAGCCACCTAGTTATTTTTAAATTAGCAAGAGCAGAAATCGCATATATTATTTAGTATGTATATTATGTCTGTGATGTGATTACAGAAATTCAAATTCTTTATAGTATTAGAAAATAAATGAGGTTTTTAAAAAATATATAATAATCTCTTTCAAAGACGCGTATAACAATTGCACAAATCATCTTTGATATTTTTTATGCCGACGATGCACCACTGCATATCCAATGGTTGAAACTTTTCAGCTGCGTCAATTATTTTTGAAAAAAATAAACAGTTTCCTCACTTACGTTTTGGGTTTAGGACGGCGAATGAGACACTTTCCTTGATCCATCTCATATAACAAAAAATATTTTAAATATCTGACCCTGGCAATGACAAATATAGCGGATTTTTAAGATATTTTTTTGTAGGTAATATGAGACGCATAGGCAAGGAAAGTGTCTCATTCGCCAAAATTATTGACGCTGCTGAAAAGTCTGCATTTTTTAAGAAGAAGGTTATTCCTATCACCAAAAAAATAATCAGGCACTTCTAAAATTTTCATCCATTCCCAATTGTCTGCTCTTGCTAATTAATTTATACTGTATGTAATATTAGATAAATGCAATATGTTCATTAATTTATGCCGAATTTCGTAATTACCGTGGCGGAATTAAACTATTCCATATAATCAGATATTAAATACACCACGACACAGCTCCCGCAATTTAGACATTCATGTTGAGTTCCCAGCAAACTAGTTTAAATTAAATTTAAAACTATGGGCGAACCTTTATGCTCCATTTCACAAAGAAGACCAACGTTACATATTAAATAATTCAAAACTAACTGAATCTAAATTACTTTATGAACAAGATGAATGCTAGAGGATATCAGTCCCAACACGAAATAACTATAGCCATCCTGGCCTTAGAGTTTTTGTGTCATTTAAGAGACAATTCCGAATTATGTCCTGTAGAATTTCTAGACCTAAATACGGACATAAAACAGCACTTACAGGGCCTCCCTAGAGACGTCTATAGTGAGCGTTCAAGTTTACTCGAAGGAAATTAGCGCTGAGGAGACAATGGATGGGAAGTCCTGGGAGCGAGCCAAAAGCCGCGGCGACCGTCGCTACTGAAGACGTATCACTCCTGTGGGCCTTACAGCCGGACTGGAATTCTCCAAGTAAAACGAATATTCCCAATTCAACGTTATTGTACCAGTGAATTCAACTGAACTGCTTGAGGACTAAATCTATTGTCAATTCTGGTGTGACCACCAACCAAACTTTACAGGTGAATGATTTGTGCAATAGGATAGTCGAAAATTACATCAAACAAGGCGAGTAATCTTCAGCCCACACGCGGCGAACGTTCTGGCTCAAGCTGCCCGAAAACTGGTTGAAGCAAAATGTTTACAGCACGGCAGTTGTGATTTTTTTAGGGAAGATCTCTATGACAGCATTGCATGACTCGGAGTCGATAAAGTTATTGAAATAACATCATACTTTACCTTTGATTAAATTGATCATCGAATCAACAAAATTCTGCGTACTAGAATGAATACCGCATGGATATACAACGGATTGTTTTTTCTTCAACGCGAAACATATTAACGATGCGCACATTCCTTCTGCAATTAAGAGTGTCTAGTTTCCTTTGAGTAACAAAGTCAAAGCGCACAAACCTCTCGTTGTAAAAACAGTTTTCATGTGTTATCTAATTACCGGGAGGCAACTTTGTGCCGTTGTTCTAATTTTGAGAGAAACGAACCTTTGTTATTCACGCCATATCCATAGACAGCCCCGCAAATTGAATCTAATTGCCACAACGAAGTGTTGAACCAGACCGGCGGTGGCGGTGGCCTGAATTGCGCCCATTTACCCATTTAAGATGTGAACACCCACACCACCTGTTTATGAATTACATTTTCGCCCTACATGAGATCATCCGTTAATTCATAATATACAAAGATTACGTAAAGCATGTTCTCTTAAATTTATTTCCTTTAACGTTTAGAAGTGCAAATATTTCAAAAACATATTTTACGACCTTTTTTGTTCAAGTAGACTTTTCCACCTCACTGAAGATGATGATGATGATATACCTCATGAAGATTACTTAAATAGTAAAAGGTTCTTATTATACTTCATCCTCTTCAATGTTTGGAAGGTACCTTCATATCTAATTGATGTATGACTAACACCGGACTCCCGAACTAATTGAATACTGTCCTAACTAAACACGCTAAGCTGCCCAATTCGCAATTAAAAACGTTTCATCATTGTTTTTTTTACTTCAGTAATGTGCCTCGAAGTGCTAGTGAAAAATGACGTAATGTTTCGTTTAATTAATCACCCAAATAGATTTTATTGCGGCAAATATTTATATTTACGGAGTTCCGGTGGCGATGGCGGTGCGACCTAGCTAGCTCCAGTTTTTAATTTATCTCTTGCTCATGTTGCCTGCATCGGTTTGGGGATGGAATTCCTGGAACAATTTGTGTTTTGTCGTTGATGAAGATTTCTTATGAAAATATCGAACCAGTTTTTATTGAACCAAAAAAATTATGATATGAAACCCCAAATACTGATTTGCTAATCAAAACTTCCCTATCTTCAGTTGAATACAATAATGTTTTTGTAGAAACTAAAGTCAATGTCAAATTCAATGTTCTTTATTCTTCCCTCTTGGCAAGGATCCTCAACTACAGTGTTACATCATACCAAATGTATTAATCATTTGGATGGTTCTTCTAACCAAGTAATTGTGTAATATATACGTTTTACTAAATATTTAACCAGACACAGCAGCAAGTTACGCTAAATTTAACAAAACACAAATAGCTGTTCCCATAGATCGTGTTCTAGTGTTGCAACGAAGCAGGCACAATAGCAGACCTTGGAAGCAGCGGCTTCGCCAAATGGGTTCGCCGGAGTAATTACCAAAGCGAACTAACAGAAAAACAGAATGACAAAAAGTGTAGCGATGTACATGGACATGAAAAAATACCCGGACGAGATTTTGACAACGCTTACATTTCCTTCATCTGTATCTTGAGTGTAATTTAACTTTGATACAGATATCATGGTGATTCATAAAGGTTCTATTTAAAACATTCTTCAGTGAATGCATTGTTATGAGGTCGAATTTCGTAAATGTAATTACTACTGGACCGTTAGCAGCTCAAGCCAAGCTCGTGGATCGAGTAGAGGAAACGAGTAGAATTAGGGCTGTAATTATAGAGTACCGTTGGGTTTCGAGCAGTAGCAATAGAAAAAGAAATAAAACTACTTGATTACAACACATTAACAGTGCTGTTCTTTTCAAAATCAGGAGGCTTTTGATAAATAGACCGTAAACACTTAAGTTTAAATTAACATAATTTTTTTTTTTTTTTTTTTTTTTACAGCCGCTGATTGCTTCTTCTTTTCAACTAACTTTAACAATTTTGTTATTATCTTTCCCAAGAACTAATTTGTCGAAAATGGCCTGGCAACGATGATTAAGCTTCAATCCATAAAATATTTTTCCCTTGCGATGCACTGCATTAATTTAGCTCCTGTAGCGCCTCCGATTATTCGATTAACCTTTTAATTGCCTTGACAATAAATCTAATGGCCATGCTCACATTTGAGGCCATGTCCATTCATTGGGTAGAGTTCAATTAGGTAGGGCACTTTTTAACAAAGGTTACCTATTTTGTAATTGGAGAATGTCTCCAGTCTCGTGATGGTACTAATGGGTACAACTCGTGCATGATTTGAGGGCCTGACATATGAAGAGAAAAAATGATTTCAAAGAATCACGCTTACTATTACCTCTATGATCATCAGTAGAGGCGTGCGTGCAGCTTGATAATGGTTATGAGTCCACTCAACCTGTCACGCTCATACGTTTGCGCAACCACTAACCGTGAAAAAATCATCCATATACATCAAGTTTTTAAACAACTTACTGTAGGTACATTTACAACGTTGGTTTAGATACCGGTTGCACAAACTGAACGGGTTGTAATTAGAGCCTGGCTTGCAGGTAACGTGAGCTGATATTGCACACTGCCAACGAATGCCATCGATATCCTCTTACCTCTAATTCGGTGACACTATTTCAACATTGGCTTTATCAGATTGAACATCTGGATCATTACAGCTGCTGTCTTATGCAAGTCCGTTGCTTACTGACGCATGACAACTAAATCTCACCTAATTCATATTCAACTCTAATAAGATGACATACACACGTCCTTCACTTAGTTAAATCTATTCATATTTAAATTAGCCCGACTCAAAACAAGATGTAAAGCATATTTGAAACACTACACATAATTTGCATAGTACCACCAATCCTTTACAATTAGAGTGATATCTTGATGACCATTGTCAGTCACCTGTATTAGACGTCAGTAGTTTTTACTTTTACAACGATATTAATGATTATCTACGTATTTAAGTCTGAAAAATTAAGCGCGAAATCACATTGCGCTTGAGCAACTCAGTAAGTATGTGAGAATGAATTAATCATTTTAGAATTTAAAGTTGGACTACTTTTATTTTACTCAATAGGTAGGTTCTTTTGGAAACAGATTTTCTCTTGTTGTATGGAGTACCTAAGCTGACCAAATGCTTTCAAGAGATTTCGCACAACTTAGATTTCATGGCAAAGCGATCTTTATTATTTTCCTTCACCAAAACGCTGATGAATAATGATATAGGTACCTAGTAACTCCAATCTATAGGTTTGTGTTGACTTAATTTTGTGATTTGTTCGTCTCATACCTACAGAGTTTTCTTAAGATTTAAATGATACATCAATAGGTATTTCTTTTTGTTTGGGTGGAGAACAATGTGTAGTGGTTTCAGAAAGTGCTCCACGCTGTCGATACTTGGCTGTAATTTTAACGTAGCTATTGTTGAGTGCCCCTCTTTTGTGTATCGCATGAATGACATGAGACATGACTTCGCGAGTTTCTGATTTCAATTCATATTTTCCCCATAAATTTCACGTTCTCGTGATTTCAATAACTGCGTCGACTTACAATAAAATTGGGGGCGAATATTTTTTATGAAGGGAGCGACATCTGAGAAAATGCTTGCAGATTTTCCGCTGCCGAAATAAATACAAACTTTTTTATTCCAATTGCGCCAGCAAAATTAGCTCAAAAGTTGATTCACTTTGTAATGTTATTTCAGTAAACTCTTTCGCCGTGCGAGGCCAATTTTATAGTTTGTTAGGCTTCTCTAAACTGGTGCAAACAATTAACAAATCGTAAATTGGTACCGCGCTAAAAATCTTGTAGTTGGTAAAACTTTTTTTAGAGCAACACGTGCTTCTACAGTACGCTGTCGTAATTTTATTTGTAAAATCCTTAAAGGATGACTTGGTTTAACGTGCTGCTTTTCCGCCTCAAGCCTCCGTGGGAAATGTAAAAGTGAAATTAAAAACGCGCCAACAATGAGTGCATCAGTTAATATGTTGCATCCGGCTGCCTTTTTATTCAACAATGGTCTCCGTTACCTAGAAAACAATAGCACATCTCACAATCACACACACAGCCCGGCGGAAAACGCACATGCACAATTTTCCGAACACCGGTTACGGACACTGCGTCGGTCGCATCAGAGCAAAGGGCGGCACGTACTTGGACTGCCTCTGCGCGCGATAGACTGACGGTAGTCGGCATTCGGACGAGCCGGCGAGCGAGCGGGACGCGCGGCGGGCGTGCCGATACTCTGCGCGCGCACGCTACCTCTCTCTCACACCACACGACTCTATATAGAGTCGTCCCGCTCCTCCACGCCCGAGCACACCTTTCGCATCCCGAGACAGGTGTTCCTATCCCTGTGTGCGTCCAGATAGTCGTAGCCGGCGGCGCGTGTATGCGAGCTTCCTGCGGCGGTGGATCGTTTTTTATGCCCGGCAGAAATTATAAAAAGTAAATGGAGGGAAAATTAAATAAAACGTCTACAATGAAGCGTTTTCCTGTGCGCTTTGAATGATTCATTATGATCTATTTTTCAGGGGTTTTTGGGGGTGCGTGTGGGGGGTACCATGTAGGCTGGGGTGTAATTAGGTACGGCGGAAAGGTATATTGATTGCGGTGACGCGGCTTTTGTGGAAAAATCGATAATTTTGTATTAAAGGTGGCACGCGACGGTGTCCGGTACGCCCGCGGATGGCAAGGCGCTTGGTATCGATCCACCCGACCACTTTGGACCATACTTTATGGCTCACACTACCTATAACTTCAGCCACACTTATGGCCGCTTAAGATCGCTTCATACTTACTCACGACGACTTCAATAAAACTCTAGCTCTAAGACAATCAAAGTTGGAGCTAACTACCCTGACTGACTACGTCAAAGTACATTCCACGTGTGGGCTGTAGCGATTCTAAAGCTGTATGAGCTGTGTGGTTTGTATTAGTGCCCTTTAATGTAAAGTTAGAAAACCAACAAAAAACATTGCAGGCTACTCAATTATATCTGATGACGCCTTGATGTATCATGTTCAGGCAGCGTGTTTGCTATTTACCTATAAGATACTCCTGTAACATATTTTTCTTATGTGCAATAATGAATATTACTTACTACTAAGTACCTACTCGTACTACTACTATGAGGTATGTGACGGTGACTCTAGGCACCTAACACACTACAGAAGCAGAAGTAGTCACACTGTCTTAACTGCATTTTAATTACATAATACATTGTTCCAACTGTACTCAAGTTGGTAATTTGGAAAAATTACTCGTAGCATAAGCGAGTTGCGACCGATAAGCCTACGTTTTCTAACAGTACAGGGGTCACCCGAGAAAGTACGTGGATAAGTAAATCAATTCACATCTCTACATTTTGCAAGTAAAATCAAATCCTATTATAATAACATTTTAAAGTACTGGTCAGGTATAGTTTATTCAATTTTTCAATTTCATTTCATTTATTTCACTAACAACATAGAGGTACATTGTGTTTGAAAATTACATTAAAATTAAATTAAAAGTAAAAACAATTACAATTAGGTACACTAACGTTTTAAAAACACATTTGATTCCAAAAGTTCAATTGCAAAAATTGTTCAATTTGACAGTACTGATTCTGTGTTATGTTATGAGTTTGCGCGCCAACTACCCTGGAAAACTATCCACCACTTTCCTACGCAATCGGCACAAGGGGCGTTTATCAAAGTTTCAAGCGTCTCACAGCTATAGAGAATTTGACATGAGTGGTTTACAAGAGCCACCAAGCCTTTTGCCTGCAAATCTTTGGTAGTCGTCTGTCCTATCCCTAACCAACTTAACTTAAAGTCGGGATACCTATTTGAAACTGTTTGTGATTGCACTGAATTTCTTCGTTCTTTCTTCTACTTATTTCTATTATTGAACGAGTGAGCGAAGCGAACGAAGTTCTCCATTTGAGCTTAGGCCAATGTTCGTTCTTATGTCCGGATGTCCAGATGTCCGGCTGTTTTCCTACACAGGTCGCATTTCTCAACCGATTCTCGTGAAATCTTGTGAGCAGATTCAATAAATAAAGACTTCGTTTTTTTTTTGGTATGTACCACACATTTATACACATTTTCTAAATTTTGTAGAATTAAAAAAAAAGATTATACGAGACGATAGTCATAATATTTTTACACAGTTTGAACGACATATGACAATGCGGTATAGACTAGACACGTTAAGATGAGTATTGATGACTACATTTCTATAGGAACAAGTCTTAGGGCAATATCTCACCGGGACACCATGGCGGCGCAACCGGTCGCCCGCCACCAACAAATTGTATGCAGCTCTATGGGCAATATCTCACCGGGATACCATGGCGGCGCAACCAGTCGCCCGCCACCAACAAATTGTATGCAGCTCTATGGGCAATATCTCACCGGGATACCATGGCGGCGCAACCAGTCGCCCGCCACCAACAATTGTATGCAGCTCTATGGGCAATATCTCACCGTGACACCATGGCGGCGCAACCAGTCGCCCGCCACCAACAATTGTATGCAGCTCTATGGGCAATATCTCACCGGGACACCATGGCGGCGCAACCAGTCGCCCGCCACCAACAAATTGTATGCAGCTCTATGGGCAATAAGTATCTCACCGGGACACCATGGCGGCGCAACCAGTCGCCCGCAACTAACAAATTGTATGCAGCTCTATGGGCAATATCTCACCGGGATACCATGGCGGCGCAACCAGTTGCCCGCCACCAACAAATTGTATGCAGCTCTATGGGCAATATCTCACCGGGACACCATGGCGGCGCAACCAGTCGCCCGCCACCAACAAATTGTATGCAGCTCTATGGGCAATATCTCACCGGGATACCATGGCGGCGCAACCAGTCGCCCGCCACCAACAATTGTATGCAGCTCTATGGGCAATATCTAACCGGGACACCATGGCGGCATATATATATATATATAAAAACTAAGTAGTGGCTGTGTGCCATGTCTTTTTTTATTATATATATATATATATATATATATATAGTCCTCCTTGTCGTATCCGACGACGGCGACCCTTACAATTTCCTCTGGTGAGCACGAATATGGCTCGCAAAGCCGAACTTAGTTTTAAATGTCCGGTCACATTGTGTGCAGTATAGCTGGCCCTGGTTATTGTAAGTATATGCATAGGATGGTCTAGGTCGAGTCTTCCGTAAATGGCGCTTTTGGTCCAGGTGTTCAAGTCGAGCTACTTCAAAAGAAGCTACACCTTTTCTGACTTTATTACGCCATTCCGGTCTCATGGACGCGACCTCCTCCCAGCCCTCAGCAGGTATATCACAGGCTTACCTAGCCTAACTTAGTACCTATACTGTGACCGTTTTATTCTTCCAGCTGTTGATTATTATCCGCAACCCTTAAACTTGAAGTAAAAACTAGCGAAGTCTTTGAGCTGCAATTTATGCCATATCTTCTGTGTGTAAATAATTCGATTGGTCATATGACCGAAAAACAAAAAATATTCAAGAAGTTGTCTTTTTAAACAGCAAACTATGTTGTCGCATAAAAAAAGGAACTGTGTTATAAATATATTAGTTACAGAATGTTCTATGTTCTTATAACTAAAATGCAGGATTATCTACAGAACTTAGCACCCACTTAGATCCGGAAACGCTTATCCGTTTTCCAAGAATCTTTCACTTGTGTATAGAATGGACTTTGTGGACATATAGGCTATATTTTATCCCGCCGGCTTGCCTGCGTTCTTTGTTATGCGCAGGCGACTAATATTTAGGTACTTACTGCTGTGGCGCAACGAACCAAAGTCAGGCTCCCCTACCCAATGCCGTTGCCGCAGTCTAATCAACGGACCAAAGTTCGTTCAGGTCTTTTTGGACTTCGTCACCCATCCGGTACCTAGGACGCCCAACAGATCTTCGACCAGTTGGACGACAAGTACGCTCTCCGGACTGCACTGTCGTCAATTCGTCACCCATGCGGACTACGTGCCCGAGCCATGAGGCCATGAGGATTTCGTTTCCTTGGCAGGCGACTAATTATTTTATAAATTCAATTAGTATTTCAACATACTTAGGTGTGTGAGTTTGTTATCTTTTGCGCTCTACATTTAACAACGTACAGCAATTTGAAACGGTAATTTGAGGTCACTAGCCTACTGTACAAAAGCTACACCCCATTTCCAGGGCATCTAAAGTCTTACCAGACAAATGTAATAAATTATTCCTTTTCAGGACAACATTGCCGTTTCGTAGAGAGCCTTTTGCAAAAAGTAAAATGAAGCAAGAGCCTTTCAAGTCCGCGCCTAATGTACCGGGATAATGAGAGGAGATAAACTAGGTACAACGTTTTATTTTGAAGTCGCAGTCAGCGAAATATGACGGTGCAGTTAAACTGAGATCCGTCTGCGTACGTAGCATGATCGTCCAGCATTCGTCCTTCACTAGCAAGTTAAATTGCAATAACTCAGTACATCATTTGAAATTATTTACCGACAAATCGTCTGACGGATCTTTATAAAACCGAGCCTAAGGGTGAGCGTGCACTAGAGAGGTGCTAAGCTGTGTTTCCAAGTCACAACTAGCTGCCAAGCATGCAACGCGTCAAATGAGAAAACATAGCACAGCAGACTCACCCTAAATCTATTAACAAAACTTTCCCAGTCAAATTTTCATAAAATATTAACTCTGTAAGTCGAATTTTCGTTTGCGAGTTTTCGTCGGCCGGAAAACATAAAGTACTTAGTGGCAACATACTTTGAAAACATAAAATGCCACAATGTAACCGCCTGTTACTGCTTAGAGCAGAAGCAAAGTTTACAATCGACTCAATAATAATCTGGGGGTATATGCTACTAAACATATTAAATTGGAATAGAGCTGTTGACTGATATTCAAATCAATATTTTTTATGAAACGTCGAAAACGCTCTGTTACTTAGTGTGAAATGTGTAGTGAAATATAAATACGTGACGTCACGATTTCCTATGGACAAAGAGCTTCCATTTTTCAAAATCTTTTTATCAAAAATAAGTTGAAACTTGATGTTTTCCGAGTATTTTGTGAGCTTTGTTTATTGGTATTGTAAGAGTATACTATTTTGACTTTTGCCATCTAACGTATTTAGCTCAAATCTGGTCTTTGGGATTTATTCAAGACATATATTTCGCATTCCAATTTAATTTTAATGTTTTTCGCACGTTCGCTGTCACGCACCGAACTAACGAGTCAGATTGACCCTCTGGTTCCTGCTTTGCCGTAATATGGCCAAATTCTCAGGGCAGGCCAACTAATGGGTCCTGGGCAGCGGCCACACTACTTGCCAATGATCCGCCCTGGGAACTGCGGGCGGAGGTTCTGGCCGAGATATTTAGATACCGTGCGGAACTGAGGGCCAGGGGAGAAAATCCCAATCAACGGGAGGTAGAAGGGCTACGGGATGCAGCTATGACCGCCCTTCTCCCGAGGTGGAGGGCGGACCTGGAGGTGTCCACGGCCGGCAGAATAACCATAGGGGCAATTTTGCCCCAGTTCGAGAGGTGGGTCGACCGCAAACGCGGCGAATTAAGTTTTCACCTGGTGCAGGTCCTCACAGGCCACGGTTGCTTTGGAGAGTACCTGCACCGAGTTGCCGGACGAGAAGAAAGCCCCCGCTGCCACGGGTGTGGCGCAGCAGTAGACGATGTGCGCCACACAGTGGAGGTAGGTATGCTCGGCGTGGGGGCCGCAGCGGCATAATTTGTCCGATGTATTGGGTGGGGACCTCTCGCTGCCAACCATTGTTTCTATGATGCTTGACAGCGAGAGGTCATGGGAAGCAATGGCCTCCTTCTGCAAGTCCGTAATGGCGCAAAAGGAGGCTGCGGTAAGAGCGCGGGAGGACGACCCTTCAGCTCCCCATATCCGCAGACGTAGAGCGGGGCGCGCACGTCGGCGTTATGCGCACTTGCTCCCCCCGCCGTAGTGGACCAGGTTGCAGGGTTAGGGGACCCTAGCTAACCAAAAATCCACGGGTCTGAAGGGCCTCGAAATTGTCCCGGGGCGCTCTCCCTGGCCAGGCCTGTAAAGTGGGCTAGTCGCGAGGGTCAAAGTAGCATGCGTAAGCGAACCTTTGACCCTCCTTGTAAGCGAAAATGGCTGGACAATCGTTGGGGGTTTAGTGGGTAGTCTGGACCTTCTGCCCTGGAGTCCCACACACCCAACTAATGGGAATCAAAGGGTATGTTTAACATTAACGCCACGCAACGCGAACAAATTCCTATGTTTAATTGTATAAGTACACTTAAGAAACACAATATACAAGACTCTTTTTATAGATAAATTCTCATAAAGTTACGAACTTTCTCAAAGGGGGAAACTAATAAAAACACAACACCAATTCCTCAAAGAAACCACGATGTCTTACCCCCTTTCAGTTCTTAGCTCCAATTTGTGTGAACAATTTTTCTGAAGTTATTTTTATGGGTTTTTTTACTCTTATAAGCAAATAAGTTAACAGGCGAAACCTATCAAACAACGTGCAATTCACTGAAAGACGCCGAGAAAGTTCCGATGGCCCGTTAACTTGTGGGATGTTGTTTTTGCAAAACTGGTTAATATTCATACTGTTAAAGAACAATATTGATGTTTGTAAAATTTACTTCTGGTGTTTCCATCTGCCTGTATTTCATAAGTTACGAGTAAGAAAAGTGTCTTGCTAAGAACGGAGTCAGACTCAGGATAAGCTGTTACGCCCAAGCTAATATTAACCTTAGCTTGTGTTTTTTTACTGACTGCAATAGAAGGAAGGAGGTTTATTACAGTTCGTCATATTATTATTTTTGTTTTATGTATTCAGCGATAGTTTTTTTACCACGCCCATTCCATTTCATGATCTCACAGTAATTTTTGTTTCAGGTATAAATTGTAACAAAAATGTTAAATATTTCGAATACTTAAACATAATTTGTCGTATGCAAATGTCACAGGGATTACATTAAAAAACAGGTTAAAATCAAAAGCAAGTTCCTAAGACCTTAATTTCAGAACGCGTCTTGACGTATAAAATGATTAGGTAGGTACTGGAATTATTACGAAAATAAATAAATTAAATAAATGATTTTTTATTCTGCAAGTAAGCCGCAGTAGCACTTGGAATTGGAATCATCTTGGTTCATCCGCTCTAAATTGGTTACTTTCCTAAAAAAATATTTTTAGTCCGTCAGTTAGATTATCAAAAAATATTGGACACGTATTTTTTTATTTTGTCAATCAAACAAAAAATGGTGAAGCCCGTTAAAGTTCCGCGTGACGTCACATTGTGGTGCACTTTTTAGCATGATGTGACGTCACGTGAAAATTTAACGGCCTACGAGTATATCTTCACCATTGTTTGTTTCTTCTTCTTCTTATTTAAGAGGCTCTTGTCGGTGGAGTAATTTCCAACTTGTTCTACATTCTGCCTTTCTTTTTATTTCTCTGTACGATGAAGCATTTGTTTGAGTGACAAAATAAAAAAAACCAGCCAAGTGCGAGTCGGACTCGCGCACGAAGGGTTCCGTACCATTATCTATAAATACGGCAAAAAATCACGTTTGTTGTATGGGAGCCCCCTGTAGCCTAGTTGGTTCGAAGTCGTAAGAGCATTTATTTGTGTGTTGAGCACAAATATGTGTTTCTGGAATCATGGATCTTTTCTATGTATTTAAGTATTGATTTATCTATATAAGTATGTTTATCGTCATCTAGTACCCATAGTACAAGCTTTGCTTAGTTTGGGACTAGGTCGATTTGTGTAAGATTGTAAAAGAAAAAACTATATATTTATTCTGTATTTTAGTATTTGTTGTTATAGCGGCAACAGAAATACATCATCTGTGAAAATTTCAACTGTCTAACTATCACGGTTGATGAGATACAGCCTGGTGACAGGCGGACAGACAGACAGACAGACAGACAGACAGACGGGCAGCGGATTGTTAGTAATAGGGTCCCGTTTTACTCTATGAGTACGGAACCCTAAAAATACGTGTCCATTCTTTTTTGATAATCTAACTGACGAACTAAATAGAATTAGGTATATATTTTTTACCCAGGAAAGTACCCAATTGCTAACGGGCATAACCATTGGGTGCTGTGAGGCCCTGATTGAAATCAAATTATCATCAGTCGCAAACTGGAGTGGAGGCACGAGTCTACCATCTTAAATCCTCAACGTATTAGCAAGTCTGACTGCAGCAGTATTTCACGGGTCTTTGTCATCGTAATAGTATTTTGCTGCACCCAGATGTTAAAGCACTTAGCGGTTTGCACCGGTTTTATTATGAATAGCAACGGAACTAATATTTTGCGGTTTCGCCTCCGAGCACAACGCAAATTAATGCTCCGGGTTTCAGCTAGAAATTAATGTAATGCACCTACAGCAGCCAAATTGTTGGCGTTCAGTAAATTTCAGAGCAAGTAGCGAATTTTATAATTGAATTTTTGATACGGCTACTTGTGACCTGATGACGTTTTTCAAACAGTTTTTATAAAGGGCATATAAAGCTTACCTTGGAAAATATAAATGAAGTAGTGTTTAAACCATATTATTATGTTTCGTATAAGCCTGAATCATAATTAATCAATAATACATTAAAATTATTATAATAGTTCTATGAGGCGAAAAAGCGCCGCCAAAGCGGACCAGACAAACTAGCTTAGTACTTATTTGATATATAGTTCAATGTTCTTTTTACAAGCTTTATATTAACTTGCACTGTTCGTATATATGTATGTAAATATGTAAGTATGTAAGTTGACCGTCAAAATTTGCAATCCATTTTTCAGTCATTTCCCGTTATCTGATTGAGCTGAAATCTTGCATGCATATGTATATCGCATGACAATGCAATATTATGATGACTTGGAGCTGATCGGATGCTGGAGCTGGAACGTGGCCATAGGAACTCCGCAATTAAACGACACAACCCCATCGAGTTTGGGCTCGTTAGAATCGTCTCAATGAGTAGTTGATGATTGTATGCAGAAACGTACAGTCGGCAATAACAGCTTGTACCAAAAATGAAATTTTTGACAGAAACTTATTATGTTCATGTCGAACGGGAAGGACCGTGCCTTTTTTTTATAGGATTCCAGGCTTAGGAAAAAAGCAAGATAGCCACCTCTTACAATAAAGCCAGGCAGTACTCAATAACATTATAAAATACATAACGCTTGTGAAAAACTAGTTACTATTTATTTTATGAATTTATTTTCGACGTCTGACTAATAATATAATTAATTAATATTTTTCAATTACTAAGTAAAATCTTGTTCGTCTATCTTTTTTTAAACGTTATACAGTCTACAGTATGCAAAATTCCGTATCTCAGTGCCCGTATACGCATTGCCAAAGTTTAGCAACACTTAAGAGATTAAAAAGCTTATCGTGTGTTCTGCCTCTTTCATTTTCCCTTTTAGAAGCTTTTACTTTTCTTTCCGTTTACGTGATTTGCTAAGAGATTAAATTTAAGACCGTGCATAGATCATTTCGTTGAAAGCTACGCCTTTACTTCAGGATAAATATATACGGGAATGTATTTTGTTTCTTAACTTAATTTATGTTATAGTATTCGTGCACAATCGTAGAAAAAAAATTAAACCATCCGTATTACAATATTATAGGTATTTCTGTTTTTTTTTAGAAAACTTTACACTGTTTCGGATTACTGAGTCGTTGGTAAAATGGCTAAAGGTATATATTTATTTTCATAAAATGTAACAGCGAATTCATTTCAGCGAAAACATTCAAAGTTACATGGAAAAATGCATGTATCAAAAACAACAGCTTGTTAATTTGTTCAATGTAAAAAAATGCTACAGAGCGAGCGTGGGAAATAGCCAAATATGTGTTGCAATTGCAAGTGACCCTACCTACCCACCCTAGTCTATTGGCAGACGATCTTCCATACACCCTGTAGAATTTGTAGATAATTTGCCCAAGAACTTTGTAAGTAAGTTAAAGAAAGCTTTTGATAGGTACTACTTTTTCATGATTTATTCCGCGGCAGATTTTTGATCACTCTGTAAGGCACTGGTCCACCGCCAACGATGAGCGAGAAGCGATTAGAGCTAGAAACTAGAAACGAGTTGGCTAGCAGCGAGAAGCGAGTGTGTAGTTCCAATAGTTTTGTCGCTCGGCTATAAGCGAGTGTTCGAGCGGCTATAAGCAATCAATTAGTCGGTAAAAGAGACAGATATATTTATAGTTGATCGCTGGCTATTCACACTGCCGGCAAGGACTCTCTCTTCACTAGTTGATCGCAGCGATAAAAGCTATCAAAGATAAAACTCGCTCAGCGGTACTCGTTCAGCGATGCTCGCTGGGCAGGACTGCATGCTCGGCCGCCCCGTCCGAGCGAGTGGTGCGTACGAGTAATCGCCTGTCACACTCGAACACTCGCTTATAGCTGAGCGACAAAACTATCGGAACTACACACTCGCTTCTCGCTGCTCGCCAACTCGTTTCTAGTTTCTAGCTCTAATCGCTTATCGCTCATCGTCGGCGGTGGACCAGTACCTTAGACAGGTTGTTACACTTCCGATGTGACAACCAACCTGGTTCTTTCAAATATAAATTTTAAGAGAGGTAGGGCACAGCGGAATGTCATCTCGCTCGTATGTGGAGCAGCCCAACTGGGGAAGTACCTCCACCTTACAGAAAACCGCAGCCATAATAGCACCACTGCTTTGTAGTGTTGCTATATAATTGCATGCTATGAAGTATGTGGTGTTGTGTTCCTGGTGGTGAGTAAGGTCGCCAGAGCTCCCAAGGGTGCGTTGTGTTGAGAGTGAGGGACGTGCATGTCTCTATCTGCCAACACAGCGAATCCTCAAGTGAATAAAGGGTCGGCAACGCGCTTGTGATTCTTCTGGAGTCACAAGTGTCCATAGGCGACGGTACCAGCTTAACATCAGGCAGGCCGTAAGCTTGTTTGACACCGTCAGAGTATTAAAAAAAAAAAAAACTGTATATTATATATAATTATTAGGTATACCTAATGGCAAGGATTTAAGGATAACACATATAACGCACGTAAAATGATTGCCTTGAAGTTTCTTATTTGGGAAACTATACAGGCATGCATTTTTTTCAGGTCCTTTATAGTTCTGCGTAATATACAGCCTGTATCTTTAATATTACCTCAAATTTTAACCATACGTAGCTTTTAGTACTATTAACCGATATTGTAAGAAAATTGTATGTTAGTCTTTACTTAGTTTTACGCAGAGAGCCTTTTCCGCTATTCGGGTGCAGTATAACAACATACTCAGAATGCTATTGAGGCTGCCAAGGCATTGCAGCGCCTCGGGTATGTTCGCCGAGGCGCGCACCGACGATTTCTATGCCATCAGGCGAAAACGAGTAGCGTCGCTACTGAGACGGCTGAGAGGCAGCAGCAATAGTCTTCTGAGGGTGTTGGCGGAGCGCCTCGACTGTCCACTCTCAAGATACTGGGTTCAGGTGGCTATCGGGAGGGCCAAATAAGCCTGAACCAGTTATTCTTCACTACATAGTATAACACAAAGTCGCTTCCCGATGTCTGTCTGTCCCTATGTATGCTTAGATCTTTAAAACTACGCAACAGATTTTGATGCGGGTTTTAATGTATAGAGTGATTCAAGAGGAAGGTTTATATGTATAATACATGCATATAAACCCGTGCAAAGCCGGGGCGTTAAGTTATTTGTCATTTAAGTATCATTAATTTATTGTCATTATTGTTACTAACGTAGTTCATAAGTCTCCACTGTTACTAACATCATATGGATCGACTAAAGATCTGAAATAAAGATATTTTATTTTTTTATTATATTTAACTACCAAAGCGTAATTAATTTTAGAAAATGTATCGAGCAGCAATGTAATGCTTACACTCATTTGACACATTGAAGAAGCGGGTTACTTGTGACAGTTGTGACGTCACATCAGTAAGACAATGTAGTGATACATTGCGTGCTGAATTATTTTGTATGGAAAAAAAGTTAGTAGTTAAGAAAAAAAATCTTGCAATATCGGTTCATAGCCCTAACATCTACATCTGGTTACAATTTGAGGTAATATTAAAAATACACGCTGTATAGCGTATATAAATAAGCAACTAAGTAAGACTATTAACTATCTATAGGGACTGACGCAAACTATCCAACCCTTTCATAAAACAAGGTTATTGGAGTAAAGGTTACGTACTTAATTGAATACCCATGTTCGGGCTCATTGTACAGTCGCCATCACATACATCGGAGCAAACAAGCACGTCACAAACATCGGAACACACCTCTATTTTCAAGGCATTAGGGTGCATGTGCCGATATTTTTGAACACCTATAGTGTACCTATGTATGTGATGGCGACTGTACTTCTAAAACATGTTACATTCAATCGTCAATACCGTAACGTTGGACAGATCAAACGATATCTCTAAATAATATTAGTGGTTTCCAAAATTGACTAAATAGGTACAATAAACCAAAAATGTAATACCTATTATTTATTATTTGCCTGTTGTGTCCCACTGCTGGGCTAAGGCCTCCCCCCGCCGTTTCCAGACTTCGCGTTCCTGAATTTAATAATCAACTCATAAATGTTATGAAGATTCACCAATATGAGAATTAAGAAAAGAAAGCAGGCAAACCCGCGGGATAAAATATAGCATATGTCCATCCAGAGACCCCCAACATACACACAAGTGAATTATTCGGCAATTAGTTAAGAACATATGTAGGAAAAAAAAAACACGAGTGCAAGAATTTGTTTTAATCGGTCCTGTGCTTCCGGAGATTACCCATTACATACAAACTTCATCATATCAGCCGAAAGATGTCCACTGCTAGACATAGGCCTCCCCCAAAGAATGCCACAATGACCGGTTCTGCGCCGCCCGCATCCAGCGGACTCCCGCGACCTTTACAAGGTCATCAGTCCACCTTGTGGGGGGTCTACCCACGCTGCGCCTTCCGGTACGTGGTCGCCACTCGAGAACCTTTCCGCCCCAGCGGCCATCGGTTCTACGTGCTATGTGCCCCGCCCACTGCCACTTAAGTTTAGCGATACGGAGGGCTATATCGGTTAACAATACAACAAACTTACAAAGCTACAACCTTTTACTCCTTATACTCGTAATATTAGACTCTCAAAGGTTCCGTACCATGGTACAAAAAAAATATGTTTCTTGGGTTTTTATTAATTGTTGTTACAGCGGCAACAGTAAGACATATTCTGAAGTAATTTCAACTATCTACCTTTTACGGTTTATGAGATGATACGGAGCCCTAAAAAAGGGGCATAATCGATAGTATTAATTTGGGATTGTTCCAGTTTTAGAGGGCCTATAGTTTAAGTAGTCTGTACTATTCCATAAAACATTCGAACGAGCTTCGAAATGTTAAATTGAAGCTATCATCATTAGACCTTTATAATTTCGGGACCTCTCCGCCTGGTGCATAACGATCAAAGTTCGTCTGTGTTACACTTCATTTGGGTGAGGCGGGTACGATCCGATGACGCGACGATTGCCGAACCTGACGCAGACCATTTCATTTTTATGTATTTTATGCGACCACAATTTTAAAGTTAAGTAAAATTCTGTCAAAAATTTCATTTTTGGTACAAGCTTTAATTGCCGACTGTACTTTTCTGCATACCATCAACTACTCATTGAGACGATTCTAACGAGCCTAAACTCGATGGGGTTGTGCCGTTTTATTGCGGAGTTCCTATGACCACCTTCCAGCTTCAGCATCAAGTCATCATAATATTGCATTGTCATGCGATGTACATATGCTTGCAAAATTTCAGCTCAATTGGACAACGGAAAGTGACTGAAACAAATTTTGACGGACAACTTACATACTTACATATTTACATACATACGAACAGTGCAAGTTAATATAAAGCTTGTAAAAAAAAGTATGTGATATTTGATAGAATTTAAAATCGTTAGCAACCTCGATGGTTGGACCTATAATACATACAGTTTGAACTTTTAACTTATATTATAAGTAATCCTATTGCTTAAATTAATATTTGCATGGCCTACATGGCAGAACATTTATGCACCTTAAGAGGATTGTGAAGTGTCCATACGCGGCGCGAGTAGGTATTTTAAAAAATGCTATCTGTTTCACACCGCTCTGTGCCTCACCCGTATCGTGCGATAGAGAGAGTTGCCAGACCTGCAGGTAATTGCCTACAATTTCTTGTTGAAATATTGTTTCGGGTGATAACGTTTTTACCCCCCTAAACCTTTATGAAATGAAACAATTTTGGTATAATTAGATTAAGTACACTTTAATCTATGTCTGTACGTTTTCCTTTTTTAGTAAATCAGTTTAGATTTATTTAAAAAAAATAAAACGTTACACAAAATTTTTAAGTCAAAAATACAGATTTTTAGATGGTAATTACTTATAACGTAAGCAAAATTTCTTAAAAATCAAAACGTACAGACCTAGTTTTTCATTATATCTACAACATATTCAAAAATTATAAAAATCAAACTATGTTTGCTGGGTGAAAAACGTTATCGCTTTTTGTATGAAAATTTACAGGTTCACAATCCTCTTAAATGTAAATTAAGATCCATGTATCACTTGCGTTTTTGCAATTAAAATCTTGATTAAATAATAATCTACATAAACGATTGAGCTGAAATTTGGTACATCTGTACGTATAAGTCGGGTGACAATGCAGTGTTATGGTGCCATCAAGCTGGTCTGATGATGGAGACAGAATGTGGCCTTAGTTACTCCTAAACTGTAACTCAACCAAGCTAAGAATGCACCTCGCGTCGAATAAGTTACACTGAGCGAGGTGCATTCTTAGCTTGGTCGGGATATACACAAGAATCACAAGATAGACCCGTCATGTTTGGGCTCATTCAGTCAGCAATAAAAGGTTGTACTAAAGTTTTATTTATTATTATTATTATTTATTAGACACAGAGTGCAGTTCGTTTGCATTTTAGGCTAAAATGTTAAATGCTAGCTGTATTGTATGTGCATAGTCGTGTCGTATATTATAAGCGTATTAGGCGTTAGGGACAATATTAATAAATAATTATCCCTGGCCGGCTCGGATAAGCAGATACAAGCTTAACTCGTTAAATACACAGTAAAGGGAGACTCACTTTGCATTTTTATTAAATTGACTTAATTCAGCCATTCCAAGCTTTCCTGCTGCCTAGTTTTTACCTCGAGTTAATTATTAAAAACCAGGAAAAATACGCTATTCACAAAGTACTCTGTCGGGAATTAAATTACTTTTGAAATAGCAAAGAAAATGTTGCGATGTAAACAGGGGATTTTATTTCCTATATTATGCAAGAAATGCAATGTGTGGGCTAATTCGTTTATGGTGCTCAAACTGGGTCCAATGAATGGCATTAACCCATTCCGGGTCCATGGCGACACATATGCGTCAGAGCGCTACGAGCGCTTTTCGCTACATACGAAGTTTAAGCTGCTACGGACTACGGCGTAGCGCTACGATATAAGCGTGGCCGTGAAAGGGTATTATGGATGTCATTAATTGCCTGTGCAAAAAGTATTTTGAGTATTGAGAACACTATGTACGTGTATGATTTTATGTGAGTTCGAATACGTTTTTATTAATTGAATAATTCTTCCTGTTTATTCTCCCTTACACTACTGTAGGTAACTAACACAATTTAACGAATTGATTAAACAGTATATGATTCAAAATTTGTCTCAGATAGGAACTTCTTTCGAAATGCACTACTGAGTTTGATATTATAGCACTCGCGATTTGTGTTTATCGCTACAAGTACCTACATGCCGGTCGCCCCTTCGAAGGACTCTATTCAGTTGCTGCCACGTGTTGGTACAGCACGCTCGCACGGGTCGCAGCGCAACGCATGCGATAGCACGGGATGGCCACATTTAGGCACGTTTGGCGTACCTAAACAGGGAATTCGTTAACAGAGAACCTTCTGTACGTAGTACTATTACTTATTCTGTGATTATAGTCCGTAAGCACAAAATGCATGGCAACTGGTCAAAAAGTGTGTGCTGAGCAAGAATCAGAAGATTATCGCTCCTAAAATTAGCCGCAAAATTTTAAAATCTTACACTTCCGGTCAAAATTGTAAGGGTATATTTACGTCATGTAACAACAGTACGATAGATGTGGCATCATTTAGTTCTTTAATCGTAGAGAGAGTAAAACTATGTCTGTCAGTCCTGAAATGGCCGGAACTACTTGGCAGACGGTGTCAAAGGTTCCAATCTTCTGATTTTTGCCCAGCACAACTTCCGCCTTACATACTATAAGATGCGAATTGTACTGGGTGTTCTCAAACATTTGAGCCCGCCGCGCCGATCAATGCCACTCCAATCTAATCCAAATAATCCAATAGAAACGTCAAAGCGCTGCGGAATTGATTCACGGGACGCGTCTCCTGTCAACCCAACGGTGACCCCGAAAAATCCCAACGCGCAAACCCCATAAAGCTAATTATCATATTTAACAACGACGCGTAATAAAACTCTGACCTTAAATCACCAGCGAAGTCTCATAACACAAACGGCACTCCTAAAAAGCTGAAGCTAATTGCAGTAAGATACCGTACTTCGCTAATACGATGTGTGTTACACGGGGAGCGGCCACGGCGAACAATTCGAAACCCAAAACGTCCAACCCTTGCGATACAAAACCAACCTGCCGAGATAGAAATTAGAGTCCAAATTTGAATACTAACATTAAAATTTGGGCTGTTCCTATTACAGCAAGCCCTAATGGAAATTGCGAGCCGAGCCTGTGCCGTAACGCGCTGTGAATGTACATAATGTGTCGTCAAAAGGGTGAAATATACTTTAGTAGGCCGTGATTTCATTCGTTGCGAGTGGGGCCGGCTTTTAAAAGTTCCTGGTGTTGATGAGATTTACATTATTCGGTCGAGCAGGCCTGTACTAGATCCGTAAAGGCACTCATCCAGTAACTCCACTACGTGGGTTGTAAAATCCCACGTCAGATAGTTTTCGTCTTAGCCCTTGCAACGCAAAAAGCTGAAGCTGTTTTGTCGATAGTTTCTGAATGCGCTATTTAACTGCAGAACGTATGGCAAGGACCTCTTGCGGCCTTTTTTTAGTTTTGTCTAATGCCCCGTTTTGCAAAATGGTGTTACTTTTGTGATACGACGAATAACACAAAAGGTTTATGTTTTTATAGTATAAATAAAGGTGTATGATGTCGGCTAATAAAGAACTAGCGTCTACTCTACTAAAAACAGCCAAGCCCTTAAAATATGGTGATGGTTTAATACTTACTTCAGCCCGCGACTCCGTCCGCGTGAAACTCGTTTGTATCGTAGCGGGATGATTTCCAGAATAAAAACTATTCTATGTATACTTCCCCGAGACTCAAACTATCTTTATACCAAATTTCATTTAAGAGGGCGCTCGTTTTTTGGTCAGGAATAAGCGAGAATGACGGATTTTTGACGTTGTAATTCTAAGAAACGGAGAGCTTTTTCTAGATCCTGATTACTTATTTGCATAGGTAAACTCCTCATATTGGTCCTAGCCGCCTCCAATTTACGAAGAACTGAATACTTTAACCGAAAATACCCGATTACCGACAGTAGTTTTCTGAAGAGAGCGCAGAGTCATAAGTTTGAGCCCCTAATACTCCATGATGTTATATGAGAACCTACTTGTTTTTTTCTATTTTCACTAGCGTAATATGTTGCCATTGCGCCTAGCCGCCTCGAATTTTCCTTATTCTGCACGTATATATATGTAAACTGTTCTCAATTACACCATATTTGTCAACAAAATCTTACTGAAAACTCAAGGATTTTCTCATTATTGTTGAATAATTTTTGTATTGAATCTTACATAACATTAAAGTTCATGCTTGTACCAACAAGATTCAGTCCAAAAAATATAACTTTTGTCAAAATTTATATTTATAAATAATTATTCAAAACTAGTATAAATTTACCGTCGCGCGGGAATATATCTCAGTACCGGCTGAATAGCCCTCCGAGACAGACGTGTAGTGTGTTTATTTGTGGCTATTCACGAAGCTAACCGGCCACTCTTCAGATAAAATAATATTATTTTGATCTCCGACTAGGCATAGTTGTTACCAACCTCGGGGTCAAACTATACTGGGGATACATTTGTGAGGCTAATCGAGACAAGTTATGAATTGCATAGCTGCCATATATGACGTAGTGTAGCGAAAAGGCTCAAACCCACCGGATACGTAACATTTAAAATTGAACCTTCTACCTAAAACAAAAGTCATACATTTCAATGGTGATGTCTTGTGGGTTGGATCCTTTTGTCTTAACTACGCGTTCTATAGTCAATTATTATTGTACGAGTGATCGTGATACTTGATAGATTTAATTTATTTACTTGTTACTATCAGTCCACCTTGTTAGTATGTATGTATGTATGGGAGTTTGGGTGAAATCTTCAAATTAGGTACAATTGCGTATCTTCGGTGACATAATATCATAGAGCTGGTCTGATGATGGAGTCGGAAGGTGGCCATAGCAACTCCTAAACTCAACAAGAGAAAGCCATCGAATTTGGGCTCATTTATTTGGTCATGGCACGGCAAGACTTTGGTGCTGGATGATTTCCAGAGTCTGATGATGGAGCTATAAGGTGGTCATGGAACTCCTAAACTAAACTAGATAAACCCATCTAGTTTGAGCTCATCTGTTTTGTCTTGGTAAACACTTTGGTGATGGATGATTTCCAGGATCTGATGATGGAAGGTGGTCATGGGAACTCCTTAACTAAAATAGATAGACCTATCTTGTTTGGGTTTGTGTGATTTGTCTGTACAAGTACCCACGAACCAGCGACATAATATGCAGGGTTATTGAAAATAACAAGATGAATAAAAAACTTTTTAAAAAACAAGCTTATATGGCGTTTGTTAAGTACAGCACGATCCTACCTTGCATTTAGTAATTATTTTCGTTTATATATAATAATAACACACACCGGGGGTTTACACTGGAAAGGAAGATTTTTACGTGGTTTTATTACATTTCCGAGTCATCATCATCATCATCATCATATCAGCCGAAAGACGTTCACTGCTGGACATACGCCTCCCCCAAAGAGTGCCACAATGGCCGGTCCTGCGCCACCCTCATCCAGCGGACTCCCGCGACCTTTACCAGGTCATCAGTCCACCTTGCGGGGGGCCTACCCACGCTGTGCCTTCCGGTACGTGGTTGCCACTCGAGAACCTTTCCGCCCCAACGGCCATCGGTTCTACGTGCAATGTGCCCCGCCCACTGCCACTTAAGTTAAGCAATTTGGAGGGCTTTATCAGTTACCTTGGTTCTGCTGCGGATAGCCTCATTTCTGATGCGATCGCGCAGAGAAACTCCCAGCATAGCATAGCATAGGCTCAAAGTCACTCAAAGGGCAATGGAGAGCCATTGCCCTTTGAGTGACTTTGAGCCTTCTTATGAGGCCTTTAGTAAGCGACCACGTTTCCGTGCCATATGTCATCACTGGCAACACACACTGGTCAAAGACTCTCGTCTTGAGACACTGCGGAATATTGGACGAAAAGATGTGCCGTAGCTTCCCGAATGCTGCCCAGCCGAGTCGGATTCGACGATTGACCTTCCCTTCGACATTTCCAAGTATCACTCTTTATTTCGAAATAAATGTTTAAAAAACCGGCCAAGTGCGAGTCGGACTCGCGCACGAAGGGTACCGTACCATTATCTATATCTTTAAACGGCAAAAAATTTGTTGTATAGGAACCCCCTGTAGCCTAGTTAGTAACTTGGTAGTGACTCTGCCTACGAAGCTGGAGGTCCCGGGTTTGAATCCCGGTAAGGGCATTTATTTGTGTGATGAGCACAAATATTTGTTCCTGAGTCATGGATGTTTTCTATGTATTTAAGTATTTATTTATCTATGTAAGTATGTTTATCGTTGTCTAGTACCCATAGTACAAGCTTTGCGTAGTTTGGGGCAAGGTCGATTTGTGTAAGGTTGTAAAAGAAAAAGAAACAGATAAAAACTAAAATAAAAATAAAATTATGTATTCTGTTTTTTAGTATTTTTTGTTATAAATAGCGACAACAGAAATACATCACATTTCAAATCTCTATCTATCACGGTTCATGAGATACAGCCTGGTGACAGACGGACAGACAGACGGACAGCGGAGTCTAAGTAATAGGGTCCCGTTTTACTCTTTGAGTACGGAATCCTAAAAAGTGACATAGGTTTTATGCTCAGAACATAAAAAAAGGGAGAAGTGCCTTACTGCTTAATTTCAACCAAAACCGATGTCCCCAGTTTTCTCCCACCGCAGCGCCCACAGGCACACACATTGAACCGTGTAAAAACAAAGACTCGGGCGTTGCCAGTGAGTCTACGGCAACATGCAAACAAGGGCTGTGATTGGCTTAAACGCACTACACTAGGGGGGCGACAAACGTTAAAATTATGTTTTATCGACATTGATATTAAAATTAATATTATGTTAAGATATTGATGGGTAACAACTTCAACGACATGGTAAGTTTATGTGGTGGTATTTAAACTTCTAGCTACAAGTTTAAATAACACGGGTTGTTAACTTACCATAAATCGCAAAAGTAAAAAATATTGACGAATACCAACAGAGTAACATAAACAACTTTTTATAAGTTCGTGTTCACATACATTTAAAACTCTGGTCACATCGATATTTTTGACCTATAGGTACCAGGCCGATCCGACTCGCATTTTGGCGCGAAATAATATGTCCATTACTCATATTACGAGATTTAAGGCTAAGGGCGAGTATCCACCAAAGATGTGCGAAGATGTGTTACCATACATTTTACACCTAGGTTTCAAGCAAGCGAGGTGTCAAATATTTGAAAAGTGTACGGCTCTTATTAAGTGGTTGGAAACATTTTTCTTGAAAATGTTACGAACACATTAACTCTTCTCTGTACAGGAAACCAGTTAGGACCTCTGCCAGTAGCATCTTTCCATTTTTTTAGTACCTACTCGGATTCTTTGGAAAACTGTAATAAGAAACCGAGATTTCTTCTTCAATTATCACATTTCAAATGAAAGTAAAAAATACTCATTTAAAATAAATTATTGGTAATAATATCACATTTAAAGTTGTTCTGAAGCCATTTGCAACTAAATTATATACTTGTACATACAATTTTAATATGTCTATTTACCGTTCATACTGCAACTTAGTGAAAATCTTATTAGTAGGTACCGTAAACATTTTGTGCCTTTTAATCTTCTTAGTATGTTATTAGTTACCTTTAAGATAGGCACCCAACCAAAACAAGTAATTAAATAAAATAAAACAGCGAAAGTAGTCGAAATAAAATAACTAGTATGATATCGTATTGTAACTGCACTTTGGCACTGCTCTAGTTTGCGACGCCAAGCAGCGGCCGTACCACTAAAAAAATCAAGCATCGTCCATATCCATAGTGGTTTAATACATTGCGCCGTGGTTTACTGTATTGAACGTTCAATGTACAACGCATAGAACAAAAATATGCTTTTTCGTTCGATATGTTAGTTCGATCCCGAGAAATGATGCGGCGTTGCGTTTATTTATTAAAATATTAGTTTTTACTGACTTAAGTGAAAATACTAATACTCACATGTGGTGCGTGACTCCACCATTCATGTAGGTTTTAGTTTCATTCCTATTTTTGCATGTAACCACGCTACAATTCGGCATTTTGAGTAAACGTGGAAAAACATTTCAGATTCACGGCAAATTGCGACTAACATGCGGTGGGCAGTGACATGCCCATTTGGCCATGTCGCACCGACACGCGCCAAGCCCCCGTTTCATATCTATTCCTTTTTATCATCTGAGGTTTTAGGCTTTTGAATAAAATCACGCATTAATTAATTGTATTCTAGATAAAAAGCTGTGTTTGTATAATTTATAATTTTCAGTTCCTTTGGTAAGAAACGGACATAGCAATTTCTATGAAGGGCAGTTTTTTTTTACTGTCCATAACAAAAAAAATTTTCTTCAAGAAATGAATACGTAAGTACCCAGTAATTTACTAGTAGTGGGTCTACTGGTATAATTTCACTACATTACTATATATAAATAAGACTCAGATAACATGCAAACTATTAATATCCGTAAAACAAATTATTATTCTTATTACTGACAACTTTAAAACTCGTTAGTTTATTTTATACTAAAAAAACGAAACTAAATATATGTAATTTGTCATATCATAGTATTTTAATACAAATAGAAAACTTGTGCTCAAAAATCAAATACTTACTTTATTCAAGTTATCTAACTTCGCTAACATGATGTTCTAGAACATCATGTTAGCGAAGTAATACTTACCACTTTTTAGTGCAAGTATCAACATCGGTCACGGAGTGAATTCCAACGGTGCGCTATTCAGATATTTGCATCGGCAAGCTCCACGGTTAGTTCTATCCCGATCGCACTTACATATAGCTAGAAAGGGACGGCACCCGCGGCTGGTGCGATCTCGCTGTGCATGTGGGGGTTAGATACGTTTGTGTGGGTGGTAGTAGTATTTACACACACAAACGCACTACGCGTGTCAAAATACCGAATTCTGAGCGAGCGCTTTTTTGAAGAGCACTCTTAAATCGGTTCAGCGGTTTAGGCCCGAAGACAGACAGACACACTTTCACTTATAATATTATAGTATGGATTATTACCAAGTAGATTACACATAATAATATGGCTGACAAGAAAATTTGTCTCGATCATATAGGTACCTAGTTAATTGGGATATTATGGTATTATTCTTCGCTGATAATGTAAATTTGGTACATGTCCTCGATTTACATGAATATTACATGAATATTATTTAAGTTTTCATGTTACAGCAAAACTGGACAGTGGTCTTTACACCCTTTCCAACGGTTCAGCTGATCTTTATCACGAGCTCGTTGAAATCATTCGCTAAATTAAACACAAAAAAATTAAAACTCTTTGCTTAAGTCCGATGACTTGTTTGAATGATGTTACAAGGTGATCTCTAACCACTTTTTCAAAGGCAAACTGTCAAATTGTACAGTTCGAATCGTCGATACTTAGTTTTTGGATGGTAAAATGAATGGCCGGTTTATCTTTGGTAGATATTCATCCTTATAGTAGTAAAACTACGGAGCCTCTCAAGACCTCTGACCCGCTGGGCTACTTCGCGAGATTAAACAGTGATATAAACCTATCATAACGTGCTAATAGGGGTGTAGATACTAAATAAAATAATCAATAATGTTGCATTTTCTCGAAAAAAGATTAAAAATGTAGTCAAATGGAGAAAAAAGCAACGCAAGAGGTTAAATAATCACAAAGTTTTAAGCGTCCAAAGTTTTAAGAGGGGGTACTTATGTTCTGTCCCTTTTCCGCAAAACGCACCTTCATACGAAACGATTGTCATTTACTATGACGCTTGGCGATCGTGACGTCACGATCCCGGAGCGTTTTCTCTGTCTAACAAACAACATTAAAACGATTGTATGTAGCTTCGTAATTTTTTGAGATATTCGAATGGGATTTTCGTCATTTCATTAGTCATATTTTTTTGCCTTCTTTCTTGTGAAGTAATAATACATTTTGAGTCTACACCCCTATTAACCAGTCGAAGTGAAAGCCACTTAAGAGGAATGCCTATCTGCGATTTTCCCATACAAACGCTCTCGACTGTTTCCTCCCTGGTTTTTGAACCTAGAGCAATGATTTCTTCAAATAAGATCAATATCATCAATATATATGCTGCTACGTTTTGCTTTTTTGGATATTTTTATTTTAAAGAATCTTACAGCGCCTCGAAAATCGCAAAAACGGCTTTATTGAATTCGCTGCAAAAAAGGCGCAGTATACAAATATGACAACAAATGTCCAAAAACTCAAAACGTATCGGCATAGATTATTTTTTCCTCTTGCAGTTTCCAAAATTTTATGATGATTAGTTGCGTTTTGGAGGAGGAAACAGTCGAGAGCGAAACCTCGATTTTTGTGTTTTTGGGTGGGAATTTTAGTCCGAGCTGCAGTCTATGTCTATGTATATGTCTACGCTAGTGGTGAAAAATTATCGACGGTAGTCGCACATTCTCTGCAAAGATAGGCTACATCAGTCACCTGAGAGCTCACGAACGACACTCCAATTAGCTATATTTCCAGTCGCCGTGGTCGAAATCGGCCATAGGATGATGATGATGATAACATAATACAGGCAAGCTAGATCACAATGTATGGAAAATGTTGAAAGATATTGTTGTTCTGAAACCTATTGGGATGTGAAGGGAGGGACAGTTAAATTGAATTCACTATCCGCACCCCTCCGGGGATACCTTCACCCCCCTCGCCCAAACAAGTGCCCCAAAACGCGGTTATTACTAATTTTAAGAAAAACCATAAAAGATACACAAAAAAATTTTATGACCGAAATGATCCTTGATAAGTTAATCATCAATGTCTCATACATACCAAAGCGCTATCACTTGTGATTTTTGCGCAGTCTAACACGAAACGTCTACTTGTTTTATGATTTATGTTTTTTTTTTGCTAAAAAGTTAGTTTTCTCAAGACTTTCTTACTTAACCGCTTTCCGCTTCTTTAAAATGAGGTATAATTTATTTATACACTCCTTCATTTAACGTTTCTAAGCCATTTTGAAAATTGTATGTATTCAGCCATTCAGCGAAATATCCTTCCTACACATCCGAATAGGTTTCAGATTGCCTCCAACAGATGACAATGAATTTTCAAAATAGCGCAGCAACATGATTCGCAGGAGTTTATAAATAAAATATATCTACTTTTAAAGAGAAAATTCTATCCTTTACTTTTGTCATTCATACCTTGACAATAAATATTCATATTTTTGAGAAAATTACACTTCCTATTTTTTTGAAAAAAAAAACCTAGAAATCATAATAAAATTGACTTTTTGTGGCAGTAGGTGCGACAATCATAAGAGATATTGTTTTGGTATTTATGAGAAGTTGATAGTAAATTTATCAAGGATTATTTTAGTGGAAAACATTTTTCGTGTATTGTTTACGGTTTTCTTTTTAATGATAAAAATCCACGTTTCGGGACACTTTTGGGGGTGAAAAGAGGTGAAGCTCCCCCCGGATGATGCGTGAATATATATTTTTAATACTCGGTCCTACATGTCGACATCCCAATATGTTTCATATCATAACTACAGTATTTTTGGCAAATTTTGAGCTTATAGTTGCTTCCACTATAATAAGAGAGGTTTTACCTACATATACCTAACGATAGGTTAATCTTTGTACTTGTGCAAGTGTTTACGACACGGATAACTGAGTTTTATTTGGCGTTGCCTGTGGGAAATATTTTTTTCTAACCTGTACGTACTACGTACAGGTTAGTAAAAAACTACGTAGGTACTATCGTATGTCCAGTAAACAAAAGCGTACTCACAAAAGTTAGCGGGATATCGAGTCCGTTAGACGTAAGCTAGGTCAGTAAGTAAAATTCGCAATAACACCAAAAACAAATACAGCAAGTCCGCTATTCTGTAACTTGTACACAACCTCACCTCACCGTTCACCCACAAATAAATCTTGACGCCGCGGTTCGTAGTAACTAAACGTAGGCAGAGGTCTAGTTTCGTTAGGCTTGACGGGTGACGTGAGGCGCATTAGCGTGTTCCGAATAACAACCCAGAGGCTTGAGGCGCGCAGGAATGAACTATAAATAAATTCCGTCCGGCTCGCGGGCGATGTCAAATTTTCACTCTTGATAGAGTGGTCATCATTTCAGGTGTCGGTAGCAACTGAGCAACTGTAGCAAGCTTTACAACACACCGCGTTTCCTCTCTGACAGTCGCCTTTCTTATGCTTGCGTTTAGTGATGCAACTACTGCAGCCTTTCTGGTCTGTCCATGTCATCGGCGACCCGTCTTGCAGTCTGGTGACCCTCGACCTTTCCTTGGACCAAGGACACGGTTTCCTGGTCAGGGTTATATAACTATCAAATCTCCCAAAATGTATCAAACCCACGACCCATCGTCAGTTGTGCAAATTATACTTATTTAAGTATTACTCTAGAGAGAATCATTCCGCAACATTAAGTAACTGATAATTGTGCAAATTACCGTGCTGCACGATTTAAAATAAAAACAAACAATGTTTTATTAAATACTTCGTGCAGTTATTATAAGAGGGCCGACAAAAACCGTCCAACTTGTTTCAAGGAGCAGAACAAAAAACTTTCACGCTTCTTCACTAAAGAATTTTATTAATGTCGGCTTCTGTATTCTTGTAAAAGAAACATAATTTTCGCAACAACAACACTGGAGAGACTTTCTTTTGGCCAATTTTGTTTATAAATTAAAGGAAAATAATATTTTAAGGGAGAAACGTGGCGTATTTTTGTTAGATCACGTTTTAGCAACTTAGCTATCACGGGAGAAACGTGTATCGTCTGTATTTTACCAGCTGTTTGCCAAAACATGACCCGTTTTTAGGGTTCCGTAGCCAAATGGCAAAATACGGAACCCTTATAGATTCGTCATGTCTGTCTGTCTGTCCGTCCGTATGTCACAGCCACTTTTTTCCGAAACTATAAGAGCTATACTGTTGAAACTTGGTAAGTAGGTGTATTCTGTGAACCGCATTAAGATTTTCACACAAAAATCGAAAAAAAACGTTATGTTTTAGGGGTTTCCCCATACACAGAACTGAAAATCTATGGATAGGTCTTCAAAAATTATATTTAGGTTTCTAATATCATTTTATTCTAAACTGAATAGTTTGCGCAAGAGACACTTCCAAAGTGGTAAAATGTGTGTGTAACGTCTGTAACTTCTAAAATAAGAGAAAAATAAAACTAAAAAAAATATATGACGTAAGGTCAGTGCGGCCAATTCCGTCTGCGGGGTATTTCCGTACAACGGCTTTTGCGGCAATTGTACGCACTAGCCGACTCGATCGATAAAGCAGCGACTGTAGTTGCTACCAACAGTCAAAAACAGATGGCGCTATGTAGGCAGCATATGCAATAAAATAGCCGTGAAAGTTTCGTTGAGCTCCGAAGTCGAAACAGGAGTTCGGAACGTTGCTCCTTTTTTTGAAACTGCGATCAGAAAATGCGGATTACGGTTTAGTAAGTATGTTTATTATATTGTTCGTTAATCAGGCTTATTGGTAGTTTGATCCACTTTACATTATCGTTGCTTGTTGTGAAACTACAGGTTGTTAAAAATTTATAATTCCTCAACTATCAAGTGGGAAAAAGCCGTCCGGTATGAATTGGTCAAAACCGTCATATGCCGGAATATCCCCATTTCATATATTGCTAACCTTTTTTAAATTTACGAAACTATGTGTCGATTATATCTTTTAAAAATCCAGAGGTGATCGAGATCTAAGTATCAAATTTCTGTATTTTTATTCTAGTTTTGTAAGCCAATTCGACTTGTAAAGGCAAAATTGCACCGTCGTTGTCGCACAGGTCGTTGTTTTAATTAAAAAGTAGACTTGATTTTAAACTTCAATAAAAGGTTATTACTTCTGATTTTCAAAATAGGCCGGAATAGCCCCTTAAAATATATTTGGCCAAAAAAATTAAAATAAACCTTAAATTTAATTCGCTAAGTTTTAGTTTCGATCAAAAGTACATTTACATTTGCTTACAAAACGTACAGATTTGTAATACGTCCTGGTACACGAAAAGTAACTGCTAGACGGAAAAGCCCCAATACCTAGGCAAAATCCGTCTGCTGACATGTTTTCAAAAAAAAAAAATAAAAAATACGACGGTTTTGCCCTCATTGACCTTACTGATGAGGATGCAAACTTCCACCGAAAATTGGTTTGAACGAGATCTAATAAGTAGTTTTTTTAATACGTCATAAATAATAACCGCAATTTATTTTACGGGACCCTTCATGTGCGAGTCCGACTTTTATAATAAAGAGTCATATTTTGAAGCTTTCATGACCAAGCAGCACCCGCGCACTGACGACGGCCCACGAGATCGTGCAGGGGGTGACCCTAGTGGTTATGTGGGACTCCCGTAAGGGCAAATGAGACAGACCCAGACCACAGATTAAATGAATTATGAATTATGAAACCCACGGTGTACCCACTAAAAAAACCCCCCGCTTGCCGCTTCGCCGCTCTGTGGCGAGATTACAGGAACACTTGCGCACACATCCGCGACCGTAATACCGGCACTCCTTTTCTTCTGCGGTTTCTCCCCAATGCATCGTAAGCGGGCCCGGTCAAACCTGTCAGGAGCGCCCTCCTCGGGCCAGCCGGCTGCCCAAATAGGCCGGCCCTGGGAGCCTCTTAGCTTCACCGTGGGCGACCAGCCCACGGTTACTAAGCCTCCGACAAGGCGGGCACTCTCAATGGAGCCACGAGAAAAGCCTTTTTTTTTGTTTTCCCATGGGAAATCCTTTATGGATCCCACTCGGCTCGGGAGAAACCAAGTGGGTATGTCTGACTCTCACGGACTAAAACCCCTGGGGTGTTCCACTACTCGCTTTTAGACAAAGCCCCGGGAACGCTATAGCACACAATACGGAACGAGGAAAGCCTAACCTAACCTTTTATTTGGCAACTTCGACAGTAGTGTAGTACAATTTGAGTAGGTCGGCGAAATTAAAAGTATTTTAACATTCAAGTTGCCCACTCACTAGACTCCCAATGAGATCTAGTTTTCCTTATGAGGTAATGAGTTAGAAGGACCCTTGTGCAAAACTAGTAGGTACCAACGATATTTTTGGGATTAGAAAGCAAACAGTCCTCTGAATGAAATCTTCAGTATGCTACGCTAAGATGAGGAGGACGTGAACCGAGTTTCTGGCTTGCTTCACCGAAAAGAGAGTGGCTAATAAAGAAGATGACACGAAGGAAAAATAAACAATATTTGTATAAGAAGTGTCATAAAACTATTTTAACTTGTTTGTCGTACTTCAATTCGCACCTTAATCAAAATATCTATCTAGTCTTGATAAACAAAATTCAACGAACTAGTTTTGGCAGTTAAGAATGAAATTCGTGGGAAATTCGGACCTTATTGCACTTCAGCCGTTACCCGCCAACCTGGTAATGTTCCAAAAAGCCTATTAAGGCCGCGGTGTTCGCGATATGATAAATGTCAAAAAAACCAGCCGCATTGCAGCATAAAACGCAACAATAACTTGTAAACGCAACCGCGTAAAAAACGTTAATGCCCGCGGAATGACGTTAAAATTATTGCAATTTACGCGCACGTAATTTTTCGTGCGTATATTTTTATGTTTATTTGAAATAGTTGCCGCTTCCTATATAAAGTTTTCAGTTCTTCATTCTGTTGAGTCGATTTAATAGAGGAAAACAAACGCGTTTTCACATGACTGAGTGTGCATCGAATAAGTCATTGATACTTCTGCATTCTGGCTTCAATTCCGTATTTCTTTAACAGCGTCGTTACGTTTCGAAAAAAATGTGATATTTAAATGTAACCTTTTCGCCGCCAATCAAGACATCCAAAAAAGACACAGTCACGCCAAGATTATTGTCACAAGAGAACAAATAGAAACCTTACTCGAAAGACTGAAGGTTGCTTTGACAGCATACGCCATAACACCTAATAGTCGTCCTTGGCGCTGCGGGCACGACAGGTGTTCTTGTCATTCAAAGGGTTAAAAGCATCGAACAAGTTGAGATTAACTAAAATAAAACAACAGAAGATAATGTAATTACAATACTTAACCTACGGGTAGACAGGATGTCCAAATAGGTAACTGTTTTGTGATTTTGATATTCGTCAACGAACAACGGGTACATCCAGAAATCCATACAGTATCGCAAAAAATCGCTATCGTTAAAAAATGGTCTACACAATTGAATAAAAATGATTTCAGTAGTAACCGCAGCGTGGGTAGACTTCCCACAAGGTGGACTGATGACCTGGTAAAGGTCGCGGGAGTCAGATGCACGTGGCTCAGGAGCGGTTATTGTGGTAGTCTTTGGGGGCGGACTATGTCCAGCAGTGGACATCTTTCGGTTGATGCGATGATGGTGATTATTATTTTGGTAGCCGATTGTAGCCTATTCAGAGGAGTAACTAGTTCGTTAACGATCTATTCATTGATTTGACGATTCGTTGTCCAGACAGCTGGAGACATTGCAGGTCAAGAACAAGTAGTGGTATGAATGTTAAAGCTCTGGAACACAATGGACCATCTTTAATGCAGGACAGGGCGCAGTTATGCGATCAAAGTAGGTAGGTATTTCTCCCTTTAATGTACTCGTATATAGTTGCGTCCCTTTATAATGGGCCATAATGGCCCATTGTGCAGAGTTAGTTTAGGTTAGGTTAGTTGCTAGAAAACCGTCCACTAGAATCCTAGAATAAATGAAAACCAAGCATTTGCTCAATGACGGTGCTGCAGGACAATAGAGATGCATAAGAGCTCTATAGATGATTGTTGTCCTTTTGTATGCCAAAAGCCTTTGCTGGCGGCAACTTTTACTTATAATGGAAATGTAGCGCTTTTATATAAATGTGTGTAGATTTTTATTACTTTGTTATGTATGAAGGCAGGCTTGTGTTAAAGTATCCAATTCGAAAATTATGTTTCGCGTTCCTATTTGATTTTAAAATGTTTCGTTTCCACGAGCACTGAGACAAAGTACGAGTTTGGAAAATACATTAAATAAAAATAGAGAATCATAACTTTTTTTGAGAAATAAACAGTTTTTTTTTATTGGAATAAAACCGCACGTCAGCTACTAGTGCGGACGCATAATATACACCCGTGGCCCATTTAGATCGGTCAGTATGGGAAAGTCTGAAACTATAAGACATACGAAGATCTCTTCTTAGGAACCATGGCATCGTTTAAAAAAAACTTGTACTAAAGAGAGAAGAGATCTTCGTATACTGACCGATCTAAATGGGCCACCCTGTATACAGGGGTAATTTTTTAATGCCACAGGAGGCCCTAGCACACTAGGTTTTATGTCGCGTTTTACGTGACGTTTCAGTACATTTTTGCCGACATAAAACCTAGTGTGCTAGGGCCTCTGGAGGGACACTACTCTGAACAATGGAGATAACAAAAAAGTGCTTTATCTTGTCTTTCATGGTTTTCCTTTCATTTCATAACTTACCATGTTTGTTCGAGAGATTTGATCCTTATAATTGACCGGACCCCATCGATTGATGCTAAAAGTAACGGGTGTTGTTTTCCAAATTTTAGCCGGTTCGATTCCTGGGTGTGGGAAGTGTATTATTAAAAACCTTAAAGTGTACTTAGTTTTGTTTCTTTTTTTTAATAAACGAATGTTTCGTTTAAGTGAAATTGGCTATCTCCATTGTTTAGAGTAATTTCCCTCCAGGTGGCATTTAGAAAATCCATCCTGTATAGGCTGATAGTTTGTCAGTTTGATATGCATTCAAAGTATTAAAATAATCAAATAAAGACATTCTCACTAATCAACTGTTACGGAAACAACCGGACTGCAATTTAAATGGATCTTGTACCATTTCCTTTTCCTTTTAATTCAATACAAAGTATTTATCAGACGACTACAGGCCAAAAGGCTTTAAATTACATCCAAAATAAATAAAAACACTACAGAGCGAATAGACAAATATTACATCCGAGAATTTATAAACTGACGACTGAATTCCTCGTATTAATCTTGCAAAACTTCGTAGTTCTGCATTCCTTTATTTTAACTCAAATACAATTTCGCATAAAAACGTCCAACTCAGTTCATAATTATCCCTTTGGTCTTTTGACACGTGACTCGCTCATTTGCCGGGTAACGTATGGAAAGAGCTACACTTATGGACAATCTAGCTGGCACACTTTTACACTACTAAATTATGCAAAAATGCAAGGTTGCGTAATAGCAGTACAATGCGAGGCAATTTGAAATGGCAATCTAATATTAATACTGGTATGTGGGGTACTGTGTGTATTCGCAGGAGTGTAGAATTCTCTAAAAACATATCTCTACTAAGGGACGTCCAATTTACTTCATTCCCAGTCCAATTATAATTCCCCACAATAACAGTGACGTACGGGGAAGATTTTTTTTTATTGCAAAACATTAACTTTGTTTCTAAAGTTACCCTGCTCCAAAACATAGCCGTTTAGTTTCCAGGTACTTAATATCTTTATCTATCCAAATATCATAAACCCTCCATGATGCGTTCAACAACCGCACATTATGACCACCATAAAAACAGACTGTTTTGTTAGAACAAATTTCTTATCTGTGAAAATGTTATTATTGCTAAATAATAACATCGATTTCGATAATATTATTTAATTTAAATTTCGAACATCTCTGAAAAACAAAGAAATTTGATTTGACCTATATTTTAATATCCGTCGAGATTACGTTTAGTTCGAAATTAATTGTCAAGTTGCATACAAATTTGACAAATGTCGCATGTAAGTAAGATATCGAACGTTATGAAAGTTAGAGCTGACTCTAGTTTGTCTCTGAATCAAAAAAAAAGAGAACAACGCCGCCATGCCGGTCTTAATATGCGGCTCCTGAATGCATCATGGAGGCTTTTGATATGTGGATAGATAAAGCAGTGTATGTAACTGTACATAATTAGGCATTAAAACACTCGTGTTTAGCCCTCTCCATTGCCCTTTGGGTGACTGAGCCTACATTGCCTTAAATATAATTACTGTGTCCCCAAAAACAAATATATTTTAATACAGGTAATCACTGGCGGTTTTGTATTGCTAGTTTTCAGTGGCCCGCGGTGTACGCGCCATACACAAGCACCTGAAGCTTTCCAAAGAATGAGAAGTCGTTTTCATAACACCAAGTACGTCGAGGACTAGACAAGGCTTTAGGGAGGAGACACTGCGCATCACATTAATCTTCGTTTTTACGATTGAATTTTTTAACTTTTGAACCAACATTAGGTTATGTATGTTATTTGAGAAATATTATCGAACGCTTCATCAACTGTTAATGAAGCGTTCGATAATATTTCTCATATAACATAAAAATAACGTTTTTGTACTCGTCGATTAAAATCTGTGTATTAAGATTTCATAGAGAATACTGCAACGTCACTCTTTTCATAGTTGTAGACCATGTTACTGTCGAAACAATCGAAATAACTGTTTCGATACGCTCCAGACAACCGAATTTTTTTTTTAAATAGAACTAAAATAAATTCGACCAATCACGTGGCTGCTTTACCGAACTCTAATGAATTGGACCAATAGAATCGCTTTGATTATTGAGTTTACTCGTTGATGTCGTGCGCTCGTTCATGTCTTTTAAGATATCAACGAGCGTACGAGCGATAGGCTGCACTTCGTTTCAACAGTATCGAGTTTGTTTAATTAGTTCAGTTGACTCGTAGAAATTAATTTTAATGAACTCGTACAAAAAGTATTTTTCACAATAGTGTTATAATCAAGATTTTTAATCTCGTACCTTACTTAGGCCACTCAGCAAGCTTCGTGGCCTAAACACGGTACTCGACTAAAAAGCTCTCTATTATAACACGATTGTGAAAAGTACTAAAAAAGGTGGAGACACAGAAAAGAAAACCATTTATACGTAAAAGGAACCGAAAAAAATTACTTAAACTGTCTAATGTCGGTTTAAATAAAACTTAAAAAATTCATTCGTAAAAATGAAAATTAATGTGAATCTTATGTAATTTTATTATTTCCAACACACACAGTTACCGTGTATTAATAGTACATTACTTACCTATGGCGGTTAAACAAAGAATGTCTCAGATAAATATGCGCTCTGAGGCTTTCTTTATTGCCGCCCGTGGTGAGTACAACATTTTACCTCTCTATCTGGCCAGGAAGTGGCGTTTTCCGCACGCAATTCCTACTTTATGGCTAGGTATGACGTAATAGTACATTACTTACCTAGGGCGGTTAAACAAAGAATGTCTCAGATCGCAGGTATTTGACGCCCGAGCCGAAGGCAAGGGCGATAAATATGCGCTCTGAGGCTTTCTTTATTACCGCCCGTGGTGAGTACAACATTTTACGTCTCTATCTGGCCAGGAAGTGGGGTTTTCCGTACGCATAGCGTGCGGTAATTCCTACTTTATGGCCAGGTATGACGTAAAATAACATAAGGTTTAGGGAATTAGGTGCCAAAAAAACACTAGGTTAACGGAATTAAACAAGTACTCATTAATTATTTTGCTGCATATATTAGTTATTGCAGGGGGCTGTAATGTTGCCACAGTTGATGTATAATGAATTCTTAGGCAAGCAGATAGCTAGAAGTCTGCAGAGTCGTTACGGTATTCCAATCAACAACAACAACATAGGGAATGCGAAGCAAAATAAACGTATGTTGTAAAAATATCCGAGCACTGTTGACAGTGCCTAGTGTTGTGCGAAGTTTTTTTTACAGTTAAACGGTTAAACTCATAGTGTTTGTTATCTTTTACAATTTATTGACTAAATGCTTCAATTATATATGACGAAGTTTTTTTTGTAACTACTGCTTTTCAGAATTTCTCAATTTTAGTTTCTTTGTCTTCAATAATATTGCATTCTTATAATAGCCGATTCGCAAACTGGTCGACATATTCACTAATGGAATTAAACAATCGTGTTTCTGTCGATATTTCAATAAATGGACATTACAAAAAATCCGTTAAATAAATATCTGAATAAAGAAAAAAATATTCAAAAAACGAAAAGCCATTAATTCATACTCCAGAAAAATACGGTTTTGAAAAACATTAATACACATACGAATATGTTAGCGTTTTTTGTTTTTTCATTTTAAAACGTTATTCTAAGATGCTTTATTCGAGAATTAACAAACTTTTCGCCGGAAGTAATTATGTAGATTTAAATGAAGCATGCAGTAATTTTTTGTAAAATTTTTCTTTAATATTATAGAGCAAATGTTAATGATCCAAAACAAGGTTAAATCATTTATTATTGACGTTTCAGAAACGTTTTAAGTTATAATTTTTTGATATCTGAAATTTTGTTGGAATTTTTCGCTTTCCAACTATTTAATTGATAATATTTTATATCTGTTACATACAAAAAATCTGTTATTATAAATAATATAATTTATTTCCAAAATTTTAATTTTTTCCTTACGAGTTGCCAGTTCATTGACTGGACTATCATTGATGTGGCCCTCTCAACCAAATAATCTGTCAAAATATCCTTAAAAGCCTTGTAAGTACCACTATCGCATATTTGTTTGTGAAACCAACCTACAAATATTATAAATGCGAAAGTTTAGATGTTTGTTACTCAATAACGCTTAAACGGCTCAACCGATTTGGATGAAATTTTGAACGGAGATAGTTTATAGCCTGGATTAAAATAAAGAACAGTTTTCTTCCCAGTTCTTATACGCAGACGAAGTCGCGGGCGGAAGCTAGTCTAAAATAATCCTTTAATCGAAATGGAATAATCCATTACCACTAGTTCAGTAATTACTAGTTCATGGAATTCAATTAACATTTGTATGATGCTAATTATCATCGCCTGCGCTTTGTTACACTTCTCCGTAGCTGAGCACACGAATTCAATGCAGATTGTTCTATCATTGCAATCACAGCGTAATCGCGTTTTCCTGGCAATTTCTATGTAAAGCCCACTGTAATTATGAGCCAGTTTTCGCATAGCTAAATGTCAAATTCTAAAACATATTACGTACGGTATTGGTTCAATTTGAATAACGAGTGTGCATCATGGTATGGTCAAAGGCACCATTATCTATGTGGGAAATGGAACGTAAGTGAGTGAAAGGGACAGAAAGAGCGAGATAGAGAGAGTATTGTAAGATGGCGGTTACCGTTTAAACGTGAAAATGTAGTTCCGAGTAAATTATAATAAATAATTGTTTAAAGAAAGACTAGTTTCACTCTGGATATATCCCATACTACAATTTTTGGGGGCTCGTCCGGGATGTCCTCAGAGTGAATGAAGACGACAAATACGACGATTACGACGTGAAACAAGATTTGATTTACGACGAGGCGACCATAGCGTCCCATGACAGAGGAGAAGACGATCGGAAGAATTGAAGGCGAACAAAACCACGACGACGACGTGTTTTTTCAAGACGACACGACGTATCTGTTAAAGAGAATATTACAATTTCACGACGGAGACGACTACGCAAGCGACGACGACGACATGCCTGATCCTCCTACGAATGCAGACGGCGGTAACAAGAATGGCGGCTCAAGTTTTCTGGCAGCAGCAAACGTGTTCTTCGACGGTGGCATCACTCAGTTCGACGGCGAAGACAAGACATACACTTCGACAAAATGGGCTCAAGATATCGAGGATAACGCGGATGTGTTTGTTTGGACTCCTCAACAAAAGTTGGTAATTGCGCGCAGATCCTTGTGCGGCACGGCGGCCTTGTGGCTGAAGTCTGAAAAAGTCTTTAAGACTTATGAAGAGCTCAAACATGCGCTACAGAAGGAGTTTCCAGATGCCGTTAATTGTAAAGAAATGCATGAGTTAATGGCAGCGACAAAGAAGTCTAAAGATGAGAGTTGCTATCAGTATATGTTACGTATGAAAGAATTGGGTAAAAGGGCGAAGTTTCCCGATTACGTAGCTATACAATACATAATAGACGGTATTGAAGACTTGCAAGTTAATAAGATGATTTTGCTTGGCGTAACTACGTATGGTGTGCTGAAGGAGAAATTGGCTATTTACGAAAAGATGAAGACCGATGACATGAAGAGAGAAGTACGGGTCGAGACGGCTGTAAGAAAGAAAAGTGATTCATCTCGGCGTTGCTACAATTGCGGAGACAGAAGTCATGTATCTTCGCATTGTCCTAATGGCATAAAGTGTTTCAGATGCAATGAGTATGGTCATATTGGAATTCGGTGCCCTGTTAGTCAGAATCATAACAGTGCGAAGTTCGACCGGAACGCGTCTGCAGTTGGTGCGCCTCAACTTCGTGCGTTTGGCGGCCACGGCGCTAGTGGCGTTACTCCGTCGGCGAAGCAGCGTACGGCTATGTTCGGGACATCGGAAGCGACCAATCGGAACGATCGTACGAGCGGCCATATTTGCGACAATGTCAACGAAGTGACAAGTTCGTGTTTGGACAACTCAGAGGTTATGCAGATTGTAAACAAAGAGTTTCGGTGCAACAGAAAAAACGATAAACCAGTGAAATTAGTGACCATAGCACGAGATTATTGCTATAACGCGCTGATAGACTCTGGCAGTGACGTTAATCTGTTGGCGGCGGAGTTATACGAGAATATTTTCGGTGAAAAGTGTCATGTCGGCGGCGGGCTGACTTTAACAGGACTTGGACGTTCACAAGTGCGGTCCTTGGGCAAGGTTACGACGACAATTACGGTTGATGGACAGTGTTACAACGGTGTTACATTTCATTTAATACCTAGAGACTGTATGCCTTACGATATAATTATAGGACATGAGTTTTTGAAAGAGGTGACAGTTTACATGAGTGAAGGATGTGTGAACATATTTAAGGATGAGAATGAGTGGTTAAATAATGTGAATTGCTTTACAGGTGAGGCAGAATCTCTGGTGGAGCATATCAAGGATCCATTAATCAAAGACGAGGTACGTCGTAGTGTGGAGAGCTATCATCCAGTTCAAGTGAAGGAGGTACCTTTACAGCTCAAGATTGTACTGAAGGATGATGTGCCTGTAACACAACGACCACGACGGTTGTCTTACACGGAGCAGGGTATTGTGGAAGCACAAGTTGAAGAATGGCTAAAGGACGGGATAGTCAGAGTAAGTTTTTCTGAGTATTCAAGCCCTCTTGTGTTAGTCAAGAAAAAAGATGGTTCAACTCGAGTCTGTGTAGATTATCGGCAGATTAATGCCAAAATGGTGAAAGATGAGTATCCATTACCCATCATCGATGACCTGATTGACCGGCTTTCATGGGCTAAGGTTTTTAGTGTGTTGGATTTAAAAAATGGGTTCTTTCATTTAAAGGTTAGCGAGGAATCTATCCCATACACATCGTTTGTATCTCATCATGGTCAATGGGAATTTCTTCGAGCTCCTTTTGGTCTCTCGGTCAGTCCGAAGGCATTCACGAGGTTCGTCAACATAGTGTTCAGCGAGCTCTTAGCTAAGAAAATAATGATGATCTTTATTGATGATATAATCATTCCAGCTGAAGACGAGGAACAAGCATTGCAAAGATTGAAGCAAGTGCTAGCAGTGGCAGAGGAGCATGGATTGGTGATTAATTGGAAGAAAGTCAAGCTGTTACAAACGGAAATTGTGTATTTGGGTCACGCTATCAAAGACGGTGAAGTGCGACCAACCACAGAGAATATTGATGCAGTCATGAAGTTTCCGGAACCAGCTACGGGTAAGCAACTGAAAAGTTTCCTAGGTTTGACTGGATATTTTAGAAAATATATAGAAAACTATGCTACCATAGCAAAACCTTTAACTGACTTGCAGAAGAATGATGTACACTTTGTATTTGATGACGAGCAAAGGCAAGCATTTAAAATATTGAAAGAGAAGTTGACGACGGATCCAGTTTTAAAGATATATGATCCTAATTTGAGAATAGAAGTGCATACAGATGCGTCTAGTATAGCTATATCAGCTGTTTTAATGCAGTATCACCCCAACACTGGTCTGCATCCAGTCCAGTATATGAGCAGTAAGAATGATGATACTCAATGTAATTACTCGAGTTATGAATTAGAGGCATTAGCGATTATTGAGGCTGTTAAGAAGTTTCGGCCCTATTTGTATGGAAAGCATTTCAAGATAGTAACCGATTGTCAAGCGTTTCAGCAAACACTGATGAAGAAGGATCTGACGGCCAAAGTAGCAAGATGGGTGATTGACCTGAACCAGTACACGTACACGGTAGAGCACAGAGCAGGAGCGAAGATGCAGCATGTCGACGCTCTCAGTCGGAACCCCTACGTGTCCATTGTGACGTCACTATGCGACCAGGTTAAGTTGGCGCAGGATCAAGATGACGGTGTAAGAGCCATAAAGGAAATTTTAAAGGAAAAGACGTACAAGGACTACTCATTGGATGGAGATGTCTTATACAAAGGAAATAGTAAATTGTTGGTCATACCAAAACATTTTGAAAAGGAAATTATAATGAGAGTACATGGAAACGGCCATTTTTCAAGAAGGAAAATGAAGGAGTTGATTTTACAGGATTATTACATAAAGGACGTAGATAAGAAGATAGACGAATTTATAATTGCCTGTATACCATGTCTATTGGCTACAAGGAAGGAAGGTAAGCAAGAAGGGTTCTTGAATCCTATTGAGAAGAATAGTATTCCTATGGATACTTTACATTTAGATCATGTGGGTCCATTAACGGAAACCCGTAAGCAGTACAATTACATACTGACGGTGATTGATGCTTTTACGAAGTTTGTGTGGTTATTTCCAACGAAGAGTACAGGAAGTGCAGAGACACTAAATAAGCTAAAGGTACATCAGCAAATATTCGGAAATCCACGAAGATTGATAACAGACAGGGGAGCTGCGTTTACTAGCCACGACTTTGAAGACTACTGCAGCAACGAGGGAATTCAGCATGTGAAGATCACTACCGGAATACCTAGGGGAAACGGTCAAGTTGAACGAGTGCACAAGATAATCATCCCTATGTTAACAAAACTATGCATTGAGAATGCAGGAGTGTGGTATAAGCACGTCAGCAGAGTGCAGAGAGCGCTAAACAGCACATTCCAGAGAAGTATAAATACAACGCCTTTCAAGCTGTTAGTAGGTGCTAAGATGAGATGTAAAGAAGACATTGAGATCTTGAGATTACTCAAAGAAGAATCTGCCAGTTTGTATGACAGTGATAGAGAAGAATTACGCAAGAAGGCTAAAGAACAGATGTTAGCAGTCCAGGAAGAGAACATAAAATATTATAACAAAAGGAGAAAGGAGAGCCAGAAGTATATGGTGGGTGACTTAGTGGCTATTAAAAGAACTCAGTTTGGAACCGGTCTGAAACTAAAGCCGAAGTTCTTAGGGCCTTACAAGGTTACTAAAGTCAATGTGAACGACCGCTATGAGGTGGAGAAGGCTGACAGCTCCGCAGAAGGACCCAACCATACCTCCAGCTCAGCTGACTTCATGAAGAGATGGCCAGGTGGCGATAACATGGAGTAAAGTCAAGGTAACTATATTGCTATGTTGCAGATGATTGAATGAAAGAGTTTATTTTAGTTTAAGGCTTATGTGTAAGCCATTACGTTGTTAATTAAGACTTCTTATTCAGTTTATTTAAGTATGATTGTGATGACGCCTGATGATCAGTAGTAGAGGATGACTGGATGGGATGTCTGTGGAACAGACATAGTGCAGGAATGGCCGAATGTGGGAAATGGAACGTAAGTGAGTGAAAGGGACAGAAAGAGCGAGATAGAGAGAGTATTGTAAGATGGCGGTTACCGTTTAAACGTGAAAATGTAGTTCCGAGTAAATTATAATAAATAATTGTTTAAAGAAAGACTAGTTTCACTCTGGATATATCCCATACTACATCTATACACCACAAAGTCTCAAAAATATGTACACAGCAACAATAAGGTTGTGAATACATATTGGTGCCCTTGACTGTACAACTCTTTATTTACCTGTCAAATGCATAGGGAATATTGGCCTGAAATCCATTCCCGCACGGGCTGGCTCCGCCCGGCACCCCCATGACGTAAACGACTTCCCGTGTTTATGTTGAACCATATAAAGGCGCACTTTCAGAGCAAGTGCAGTTTAAAGACTATTATGATTATTATTACCTATTGGTCGAAAGTTAGAAAAATCCTTCATTTCCTGTCAAAATTTTAAGGGTAGGTATATTTACGTCATGTGACAACAGTACGAGACTGGCATCATTTAACCCTTTAATCGTAGAGAGAGTAAACCTAAGTCTTGACAAACTCCTAAGTCTAAGTCCAGAAATGGCCGGAAGTACCTGCTTGGCAGACGGTGCCAAAGGTGGCCAACTTGTGAAGTATTTTTCAAACTTTCGGCCAATTTTAGGTGCGATAATCTTCTGATTCTTGCTCAGCACAACTTTCTCGACCTGCTGCCGCCTGCATGAGACGTAGGTGTATTGGGAGTGGGCTTACGGACTATTGGTGGCAAATCTGCATTAGGCATAGTTTGCACAGTATGCAATCGACTATTTTTGTTACAAAACATTGAATCAAAAAGAAGGTCATCGATGCTTTTTTAACTTATACCAAATTTTGGTTAATTACCTTTAACTAAGTATACTATAGAATAGGAAAGGTTCTCGAGTGGCGACCACGTACCGGAAGGCGCGGCGTGGGTAGGCCTCCACAAGGTGGACTGATGACCTGGTAAAGGTCGCGGGAGTCCGCTGGATGCAGGTGGCACAGGACCGGTCATTTTGGCACTCTTTGGGAGGGGGGCAGAGCTATTTATTTGGGTCTTTGTAAGTTTGTATAATGAGGTATTCTCAGAAACGAATCATCCAATTAAAAAACATCTTTCACCAATAGAATGGGCTTCCTGGATTGATAATTAAGGCTATATTTTAATACACACTACATCTAGTACCTAATCTAATAAAGATAAAAAAATACACGAAATTGTTCGTAAAAATTACACAAATCAAAGAAATTTCCTTTGAATCCGCTTTTCAAGCAAACAAGAACATTACCGTAATAATTAAAGTTGACAAAACGTTTTTGCAGTTGAAACTTGCAAAACCCCGTTGGCAATGACAGTGTGGCTCGTCACTAGGGGTCGACGGGTCACTGGTGGGGGCACGGTTGTCATGGCAACCGCGCCCCACAACACGCCGCCACGGCGCCACAGCAGTGCGATATACACGTGGTATACGTAATGCCCATGTTTGCCTACAACTTCGATTGAAATGGAAAAAAGTACAGACGTCATGTCGCGAGGAATTTCTGAACGAAGTTGTTTTTATGTTCACGAGAATTGCTTTCAAATTGGTAACATTCCGAATACCTACTTCATGATCAGATTCCTATACAAGTAATCTTCAAATAAATAAATAATCCATAGGCTACGGTATCCGCTTACCGTCAGGCGGGCATGTGCATGTTTGCCACCGTCATAGTATCCAAGGAATTTATTAATATATCGTTCCGGTACCAGGTATTCAAGCGCATTGAATACTGGTACAATTTTTTATACGAAGTGTATTAGCTCCATCGTCATCATATCAACCAAAGGCAAGAAAGGGTGTAAGGCTTGGTCTATTGGAAATGGGTGATACAGAGATTTAGATTCGCGCTCTTCTGTGGAGTGTGGACCCCCCCCCCCCTCCCCCTTGCTTCCCCTATTTCAAGTTTAATCATACGTGGATGATCGACATGATGTGATGTGACATAAGCTAAAAAGGTTCAAACAAGGTAAACCGAAAAGGAAAATGTAGGACAGAATTGATATTATAAGATAACAGTCTTACTCGATTGATGATTTTTTCTTTGCTTCACATTTTTATGACATTCTCCGGGGGACATTATTGACGACTAATATTATAAAGAGGGATTGTTATGGATGTACCTAGGCTAAATTTAATCCTGCGGTTCCGACTGCTTTCTTAATACGCGGGCGGAGCGGACAGCTTGTGACGTTATTTAGGAGGGCAAATTTAGTGAACAAAATACGTGTCCAAATAACTATGTCATGTAATAATATTCCTACAAAAACCGCCTTGTTCGTAGCCAGTTTTCGCTACAAGGTTGAAACGCCACGGCATCGGCTACGCGTGTAGCACTACAAAAATAGGGGCACTACATTTGGAGACTAAATATGTTTTCATCACACTTGCTCGTAAAGGGTGTATTATAGGCAAGTTTATAGAGCAGCTATACCCGATTTACCTCCCGCGGGATATATGGATTTATAACTCCTTATGGAGTTATGAGATTGTGTGTGATCTGATTGGTTAAAAACAAATCAAACAAATTGGTTGGCAAATCTAGTCGGCCGCGCGTCACAAGCATTCTTCTCTGTGATTGGTTGATAAAAATCTAGCAGGCCATGCGGCGCCACGCCCCCTCGCCCTCCTCAAATCTGTAAGTGAAGTTGTCAATGTTTGAGTGCTGCGGTTGTAGGAAACTTAGATTTTTCTGTCTTTTGTAGTTATTTATTTCCTCGCAAATGTGATGAAAAACATTGTGTGTATCACGGGCAGTAAGGGCTCTATCTTACGGCCCTTAATGCACAATGTACTATTATCTAATTGTGAAAACTGAAAGCTATGCTTGATTAATACTTTGCAAGCTGATCATGATCACGAACCTCATTCGCACTGCATTTTTTCTACAGTAGGTTACGTGATTTTCATTAAATTTTCGCAAAACAACAGGTCGTTGTATGCTGACTTTGAAACAAAAAACGAAACATAATTATTGTATTTAACTATGTGCTTTCCTAAAAATGTCTACTAATTTAGGCTACCTTATTTCTGTATTTATCCTAGTTATTTTTAATAACTCTGACAATATCATCAAAGCTCGCCGGCGTACCACGGATGTAGCTCAATAAAATGCTCGACGAACGGAGGAAAAAATCGTTCCGTATCCTATTCGTGATCAGCTCGCAGGACAAGGTTGCGTTTAAAATGTGCGGCGTGCAAAGTGTTAAGGAGTTTTACTTTGAATGATACCTTTTTTTATAAAATGACAAATTATAGTTATAACTTATAATAATCCAGTAACCTTGTCGCCTGAAAGTACGGGGTAGTTTGCGTCAAACCCGGTAGTTCTGATTTTTTGCAGACTTGTTTATGATGTTGGCCCAATGAATAATCCAAGTTTGTGACCACGAGCGCCGAACGCAACTTTGTCAATAATCGAAAACACCTATAAGGTCTTGGATACTTTGCAAGATTTAACAACCCTGTCATGACGTGGCTGTCGCATCGATTGGGCAGCACATCCTAAAATTTTGTCTCGCTCACTTATGTTAGCTCTTTAAGAGCACAGCATACTAAAGACTGTATCGAAAAGTATAAGGACAACTTTAGCTGGCCGCCATTATTGTTTTATTTGTTTTAAAAATATGAACGTCGCTTTATTTCATAAATGCTATGGTATTGAACTCAATTGCTTAATTATTTTTTTCTACTCCTGTACCGTTATCTGTCATTTATATAGGATGTAGCTCAAATACAATGACACCACTAATAAGTCGTCGAAAAACTCTATGCTCTATGGCCCAAAAACGTACTGTTTAGCGTACTTTTTTGGTTCATACATTTTTCATAAAAGCACAACTTTTTTTAAATCGGCCGCTATATTGCAGTAACTAACTTCATAAACAAATATTTCGAAATGAAAGTATTTATTTACGATTTAACATTTGTATATTATCAATTATTTACTAAAATCATCATCTATTGTGTGTTAAATTACTTGTTTAATAAATTATTGGTATTATTTATAAACATAAACAGTTCGAATTCGGTCCGGGTCCGGATTCGGTTTGGTTCGGATGGCAAGTGCACACAAATTAAAAACAAAACAAACCATAAGCAAGAGGTGTCACATTTATGATTTCCCACCAAAATACAGTTCAAAATAAAAAGACGAAAGATGATAAACTATTAGTCCTGAACTATTAAGATTTGTTTCGTGTTTGTGAAGACAAAAGTGTACGTTCCTTTTAAAATGGTTGAAGAAATTAATACCTGCCCTGCACTCCTGAAGAAATTGCGTGAGTAGCTAAAGTACGAATAGAAAACTTGCTGCCTGAAAAGTTTAACTATTCTGTAGTCTGCTATTTATTTAAAATTTGTCGTAGAAAAAGTATTGTATGCAACGGTGTATAACTGGTCTAAAAACGCTCGTGGCGTCTGTAATTGCGATGCTCGCCAAGGTTGGCATCGCAACCCACGCCACTCGCGTTTTAAGACCCTTCTTATACAACAGTTGCATAAAATACCATTTTCGGATTACGTTTAATTTAAAAAATGAGAGGCCTAACACCCGATCAACGAAAACGAATTGTGGAAAAATACATACGAGAAAAGGGTATGTCCATGAGAAAGATCGCAGAACTCGAGAAGGTGAGTCGTTCAGCGGTTTACAATGTCATTAAAAAGTACGGCGAAGACTACTTTTTTAATGACAAGCTGAAAAGTGGTCGAAGAACTGGCTCACATAATTGCAATATCAACTCTAAAATATTGCGAACAATCCAGTCTCGCCCAGTGCTTTCGATAAGAGATGTGGCTAAAAAGTGCAGAATTTCTGTAGGAATGGTTCAGAGCGCCAAGAAGCGTAACGACTTGGTAACTTATCGAAAGCAAAGGAAGCCTAAACGAACTCCAAAACAGGCTGTAAATGTAAAACTTCGTCTTCGAAAGTTAAACAACACGGTTTTAACCAAAAATGAACATTGCATAATTCAAGACGAGGAAACCTACGTCAAACTGGATTATTTTGTTCTACCCGGTCCCCAGTACTATACTGTTCGCAAAGGAGAACACCTGAATGAGAACCAAACGTCAATTTATGCCGAAAAGTTTGGGTCTAAAGCAATGGTGTGGCAGGCCATATGCGAATGCGGCATGAAATCGACGGCGTTCATCACTACTTCCACGATAACTACCGATCTTTACATCAAGGAGTGTTTGCAAATAATGGTTTTGCCGCTGATTCGACGCCACAGGGGCTCTACTTTATTTTGGTCCCATTTGGCTAGGCTCCACTATGCTGCCCGCATCAGAGAGTGGATGGAAGCCTACGGCGTGCAATATGTTAGTAAGAATATGAATCCGCTAAATTACCCAGAGGTACGTCCCATCGAGGAATATTGGGCAATCATGAAGAGTACACTTCGGCAACGCTTCTCGGCAGCGGATTCCGTAGACAGATTTAAATAAGACTGGCTAAAAGCATCGAAACGGTCACCGTAATCGTTGTCCGGAATCTGATGAGAATGTCCGAAGTCAAGTGCGAAAAGTCGCCCGAAAGCAAACATAATAGGTACATTAGTTAACAGTAAAACGTTTTAAAATGTATTTCAAACATAAGCCAAGAACACACGTATGTAAAATAATAAATATTTAAAAAGTCATTACATATTTCACTTGTCCTTATACTTTTCCATACAGTCTTTATGCTGTGCTCTTGGGTGCCGCACACGGAAACTTGGGAAAATTGGTGTATAATAGTTTTTTGATAAAATATCTTACTAATAATAGAATAAGTAATGGTACAATGGTTGTAAAGTGGATCATTGCTGCAAATAAGTGAACTGTTTTAATTAGATTAATGTATTCTGATTATTTTCCCGAAAGAACTGTCAAAATATCACTCATAATTTTATTTAGTGTTGAAGGGCGAATTTAAGGTTCAAAACAGACCAAGTTCTCTTTTTTTGACTTAACATTGATTGCTACTGAAAAGGACTTCTGTTGGACTGTATACTTGTATAGCTGGAGAGATAATTTATATAGAAAATATATTAAAACCAAGCTGACTGAATCTGTTTTCGACAGCAATATATTGACAACTAATAAAACAAAATAAAACATTCTAAAAGTAAAATAATAGACAAAAAAGAGTACAAAAAAGGTTGCATCCGCAACAGCTACATCATATTAAATACCAATGGTTAACACATATTTATTAGTTGTGTAGTAAAAATTTTGCATCCTATCATAAATTGTGCAAGTCATAAGATATGTTGTGTTTACTCGCTAGTCACTTAGCAATTCCCTAATAGTTCTAGTCTTATAAGCGCGTCAGATTGTCAAACGGGAAACAACAACTAAAGGATAAGTTCTAGGGATATGTTCGCCATTGTACAAATGTTTTTTTTCTCTGCTATGTACAGTCAACCAATTTGATTTCTAGGCCACCGTAGAACCTTGCCGTTGTAAATGCTATGTCCATACGGGTTACTAGGATTATTGCGTTGCTATGTAGCAGTAAAAATGACAGGGTTCTACGGTGGCCTAGGAATCAAATTGGTTGACCGTACTTGTTTTTTTTTTGCAATAAAGTATTTACTTCTACTACTACTACAACTTGTAAGACAGTAGGAGATTTTGCACAATATTTAAGTAGGCTTATAATATTTATAATAAAACCTAAGTGCAATAAACCAGCAGCACTCTATCGTATTATACCCGCGCCATCAAAAGCCACTTCTGTCCGTGAGTAAATTATATCACAAGGAATTACTGTAGCCTAATATAGTATTTGCTAGTTTACCCAAGGCGGTCATTACTGTAACGAATTTCGTGTGGGTAACTGCTGGGCTCACGCACACGATAACTGAATTCTTTATAACGTGAGGCTAGTTTTTATTGCTAGTAATTAATATGTTCTCGTTTTTTTGTTGAGAAACGTGTGGGTATTTGGGGCTGTTGTTAATTGCTTTTATTTATTCGCCTATGCCATGTGAACGGTTTGGGTCAAGAAAGATATAGTACACTTTCGAAACTTATGTAGGTACCTATAAGGGATGTACCTATGCACACTTCATAGCTACTAGTAGCTGATTAAAGAAGTTACAGATTAATTATTTTCCACTTCGCCATGTAATTTATTTTATTTATTTTGATCATATTGATATTCTCTATCTAATTTAAGTACCATTCAATCAATAAGTGGTTGTACTGGTATTTCGATTATTAAGAGATGAATCTTATTTGCTCTTCATGACAGGCGCTCATGTCAATGCCCATGCCCATGCCCATGCTGAAGTGACGTCAAGTAGAGTCTGAGTCCACCGACGGACCACTGTCAGTTCTTGGACTCTATTGGTTTTATTGATAAACGTTTTTATTTTAGCAAAATTCGTTTGTCTTTATTTGTCACTTTGACATTGTCTTCGTAAGAAAAGGACAAAACAGTTTATTGAGGGTAGATACTCCTACTAGATAGAAGTAGTAGAAAAAAAAAGACCGATCGCTTTCGTGATTTGAAAGGCACACTATGCCGTTGATGATGGTTGTCCAACACAGCAGGCTATGTCGTGTTAGAGGCCATCGGGCGTATTGAGAACTGAATAACAGTAAATGTCAGATGGCAGTCTGAAAAACTGGTACCTTTGCCAATTTTTGGAACTAGGCAGATTCCGGCTCATTCAAGCAAGACGCAAACAGGATAGCGCTAAGATGCAGGCTTAGAGCGGGTCGCATTAACCACAGTTTAAGGCCGATAAACGATAAATATGGCGCCGGCAGGCTGTAGTTGCCCTTAACTCTCGGAAGTTCAAATCTGATTGTATCTTACGGACGTTGCTTACGATTACCGATGGTTTGAAATACCAGGGTTTTCAATATATAAGTATAAGAATAGAATAAGAATAATTTATTTACCATACACGTGACCTCCGAGTGGTGCTAAAAGAACAACAAACTCGGCCAGCTGCACTGTTCCTTCTGAACCTCGCAGCGCACACTGGAACCCTATCAGCGACATCGATGCGAAGACATGTAACAGTGTGTAACCGCCATACGATATTAAATAAATAAATTTACCATAAATTCACACCACCACACCAGTGACTTCCACACTAGGCACAGCCTGTATCGTGGAATTCAGATGAAACACAGAGTTACAAATAAGTATCATGCGGCGTTTAGCAATCATTTATCAATTACTTATTAAAATTCTATTACTATTAATAAGTGCCTACGGTAAATAAAACAGAACCACGTACTTTTTTATCCCTTATTTTGTGCCAAGAGCGAAAAAGGTACGTGTTTAAATTTCCTTGACTATACAATCAAATTTCACCGGCTGTGGTTCTAACTTTTAATTTAAATCAACCAACTACTAACATTGTGAAACTTGCATTAAATCATAGCTCTATTTCTTCTGACATTCGAACTATCTACTTTTAAGTAAAAGTTCGATATCTGTTTCACAATAAACGTGATAAAAACTAAATTCTTTTCAGACTTACGTAATAAAAACGACTAGTTTTTACATTTTTACTGTACTATTATGAGCGTTAATTCGGATATTCTATTCAGCAGAGGCGTTGTACATTTTGTAAAAAGTCAATGCGTGTTGCACGCACACAAAACGGACTGCCACGCGACAAAGTAATATGTTTGAAAAAGTAAGAACGACTCTGCTGATGAACGTTGAACTAAACTGGTAGGTATCTATTGTTTATTTTAGCTATATTTAGAATCGTTACAAATTATTTTACGTTATAGTTATAACAAATACGTATTAGAAAATGAGAAAATGAGTTTGTAGCGATAGGGCAATGTCGTTTATAATATTTATTTATTTAAACATTATTGCACAGTAACAAGTGACAAATACAAAAGGCGAACTTAATGCCATATGGCATTCTCTACCAGGCTTACCCTCTGAGGATGGTGAGGATACAACCGGGATTAATGCTCAGGTGAGAGATAGAGAACCATGTACGTACAATAGCCCACCTACAATTTATTACAATGAATAAATAGCTTATTCACAAATTACAATAACTACGACCTCAATTCAATCATAGGTGAGCAACAATACGAAACCAGCGGAAATTGGCCCACGGGTCGGCGCGCGCGCAGGAAATGAAATCGCGTCCGACATGCTTATTGATCCATTGTGGCGCATCGCAGCCGATTTATTTATCGTGTCCTCGTGTACACACATACATAGGTAATAGTGCTACGAGTAAGTACTGCACAGGATGTAGAGGCTAAGCTGTCACACAATTGGCCAAACAAGCAAGCTAAGTGATTCTGCCTCCCTCGAGTTTGGGCTTGTAATTTTTATGGATGGTGTGGGTAGAGTAGTAATTAATTTGCAATATTTGAGCAACCTAAACAGACAGACGAACAACAAAAGTGATCCTATTTATATGGGTTCCGTTTTTTCCTTTTGAGGTAGATATCCTATTGAGGCGTTTCCATGGCACGGCTTTTAAATTCAGATTAATTATAGATTTGAATATGTAAGGAAGGTATGGTTACATATAAAGATATCTTAATAAAATTCGGAGCGTGAAGTTTAGATATTTTTGTTTCAACATACACAACTTTACTGCGTTTATTTATTTTTGGATACCTCAAACTATGTAATAAAGTGTGATTGCCAAGTCACAGAATTTTATTTAGTGATCAAATAAACATTTATAAGAATGCCTGACTTGGCTCTGCGAAATATCTCACAACTTTTTACGGTGGAAAAGTTTCCAGACTTAGCCAATTTTTTACACGGAATGTTTTTATGGGATCTCACTTCTTTTTGAAGGTTATTACATCAACACATACAAATTTATGAATGCAGCCGGGTTTTTTTTTTACATAGACTTTGTATGGAAATGTTATTTTACCAACCGCAAATAACGATTGTATCTTTTTCTAGTGCATTGTACTCGTACCTACACCTAACACTAACCGTCATACATCGTATAGTGCACTGTACCTTGTTATTACTATTTGCAGGAACTACAAAAGTAACTTTACTGAAAATTCAGGGTTCCTGCTTTATTTTATTTTATTATTTATTTAACTTTAGCCAGCACTAAATTACAGGATGTTGAAAATGGCCTGAATGGCTTCGAGAAAAGGAAGGTACGGCCGTGCCTCTTTGTTCTGCTCGACTTGGCCGGGGCACTACCGTGGCCGATTATATTTGAGGAGTTCCGTCAATTCCTCAAGGATCCCATAATTTTATTACCGTTGTTACTTCTTAAGGCGCTGTATGCAGCTGCGCATCGAAAAAGTGCCTTTTCCAAACCGATTATTAGTATACTTGTGCTATTGCTAGAGATCCAAATTTTTGATATGTATATCTTCAATTCATTGGCTATGTTCGTGCTTCGTAGAATCACGAATGCTTACAAAAACCTTGATAGATTTTGCCTTTCAAAACAGTGCTTTTGTACCACCAAACTCTAAATATCTCAAAAGTTATTTGGGATATTACAATGAAATTTGGTGTGATAGGTAGCTTTTTAATAGATCTATCTACCTGCTTCTTAGAATTTCAATATGTTTGATAATTCAATACATTTGGTCATTTGGCTGAAAAACCGGGTGTCCGCGTCGTGCATGCGCGGTGGCGAATACGATTTAGTACGCCCGTGGCCACTGCCGACGACGGACCTGTGAATGTTTACCTGGCACGCAAATACGCCTTTTTGCAGCAATTATTTCGAGTTATCACGGTAAATAAAAATATATAAAGGAATAGGAAACGCTAATACATGCTGGAGACCACATTCGAAATGATAGAATAACAAATATAAGTTATGCAATATTTACTACAGTAAAGCGTTTCTACATCCGCACCTAAAACGTATTAAGTAGCTGGAGCATATTGACAAGATGTCAATAAAAATCTTCAGTTATCCTGAATACGTAGAACTGTTAGGTAGTAAGTAGTCGGGTGTAAATCGGATTCGGACACGAGCACATGGTTGGGGGGGGGTAATGGTACCAATTATGGACTGTACGAATAATAGATTAATTTATTCATACAGAAATATATCAAAATCATTTAGGTCTATTACACGAGTTGGTGAAGTGAAGTATATTTACTTGCTGTTTAGTAGATTCTATTAAAAACGAGTGCGGAAAAAGATCCTGCCACTCCACCAGCAGCAGGCGACGGCCCTTCCTCATCTTCGTCATATAGTCTTTGACCAGTGTGTGTTGCCAGTGATGACATATGGAACGGAAACGTGGTCGCTTACTATGGGCCTCATAAGAAGGCTCAAAGTCACTCAAAGGGCGATGGAGGGGGCTATGCTGGGAGTTTGCGCGATCGCATCAGAAATGAGGCTATCCGCAGCAGAACCACGGTAACCAATATAGCCCTCCGAATCGCTGAACTTAAGTGGCAGTGGGCGGGGCACATTGAACGTAGAACCGATGGCCGTTGGGGCGGAAAGGTTCTCTAGTGGCGACCACGTACCGGAAGGAGCGGCGTGGGTAGGCCCCCCCCAAGGTGGACTGATGACCTGGTAAAGGTCGCGGGAGTCTGCTGGATGCGGGTCGCGCAGGACCGGCCATTGTGGCACTCTTTGGGGGAGGCCTATGTTCAGCAGTGGACGTCTTTCGGCTGATATGATGATGATGATGCTCGAAAAACATAAACTTCCTTCTGAGGCAGTCGGGTACAAAGAACTACAGGCTGTTCCCCTATACACCTGCAAAACTTTGCCAACTGTTTGTTTGTGCACATGATACCCATCACAAAACACTAAAGTATGCCGTTTCACATCTCGCACTCACTCTGCCGCCGCTGCTTCTCTAAATAACTACCAAGAAAGCCTCCCCCGCCACGCCCCTTTAAAAATATAATAAGCCCACTAAAGCAAATAAATGTGATGTTATCTAAGTGAACATAGCTTTTGTCGGTATGGACTTATTGATCATCCCATAATTAACATACATTTAGCTAACGAACCATTCAAAAATCATTGTGAAAAACAGCAATCACTCAAAATGGCAATAAGAATAAAATTTAATTAAAACTTATACACTCGAAAAAAGTGCGTTTTGGCACAGAATAAGTAATAAATAGTTCTACGTACAGAAGGTTCTCTGTTAACAAATTCCCTGTTTAGGTACGCCAAACGTGCCTAAATGTGGCCATACCGTTCTATCGCATGCAACGCGCTGCGACCCGTGCGAGCGTTCTGTACCAACACGTGGCAGCCACTGAATAGAGCCCCTTCGGAGAGGCGACCGGCATGTACTTGTAGCGATAAACACAAATCGCGAGTGAGCCGCGCCTGGTTTTGGTCGAAAGTTACATAGATAGGTACATTGCTTTTTGAACAGTAGATGTAATTGGTACACATTGTTGATTTCAATCTTTTAAATACTACTCTTACTTATACTTTCCTTAACCCTTAAATCGAAAAGGAAAAAAATATGGAAATTTAGTTGAAGCTATTGATTTATGGATATTTATGCATGTCAAGCATATTGGACGTTGCCAAGCATGCGGTGAACGTAGAACGTACAGTATTTTGTGCATTGCCAATTGTACGGTACGTTTCTTTTTTGTCCGTTTAATTGAATATTTACATATTTATAAGAAACTAAGTGTCAATTTATCTCAAAATCTCCATGAATCATGTATCTGCACTAAAACAAGCAGATAATAAAATAGATGTGCTTAGTGCTGGCAAGTCACAGCTACCGTGGGTTTTGTCGCGCCGCCATTGCCGAAAAATAATCGACGTAATTAATCAATAAATACGAGTAAAGCACACTTTTACACAAATCAAACTAGCCTCAAGATAAGCTCAGTGTTTTCAAAAAATTCTGCATTTTGAAAAATTCTACCCCTAAGGGGTGAACATTTGTATGGAGGAAACTTTTTTTTTTGAGCTAGAGACTTGTAATTGTGTAGAAAGATTATGTATTAGAATACAAATATACAGATTAATTACTTTCAGTGGTTTGAAAAATTCCACTCGCTAAGAGAGGGATAAAGAGGTGCAATGTTTGTATGGGGGAAACTTTTTTTTAGGTAGAAACTTAAAACTCTGTAGAAAGATTAAGTACCTACTTATTAAAATACGAAAAAAGTACTACCAGAGTTTTGGAAAATTTCACCCCTTAAGGGGTTAAAAAGCGGTGCAAGGTTCGTATGGGAAACACTTTTTTAGCTAGAGGCTTGATATTTTGTAGAAAAAATACTAACCTATTACAATAAAAAAACTGTTTTATTTTTAATTTTTCCCTGAAAAGCGTTCAAAGTTTGTATGGAAAGCAAGAAAATTATAAAGTATGAGATTTGTAACTGCGAACTTAGCCTGTTTAGACTACAAAACTTATTTTAGCGTTTTTTGCAATTCATACCCTAAAGCGGATTATAAGGGTGTTCAAAGTTTGTATGGAGATCATATATATAGAGACATTTTTAAAGTAAGGGATTTGTAAATTCGGTTTTAGACTGTTTGCTAAAATACTACAAAACTTATTTCAGCGTTTTTTTAACTCATCACTTAAGAAGGTTAAAAGGGGGTTCGAATTTTGTATAGAGAGCAAGACATTTTTAAAGTAAGAAATTTGTAACTTCGGTTTCAGACTATTTACTATGAGAGTTCAAAGAGGGTTCTAAGTTTGTATAGAGACCAAGACATTTTGAAATAAAAAGAGATTTTTAACTTCGGTTTTAGACTGCTTACGAAAAGACTAGGTACAGTCAGCGTCATATAGTTAGTAGCAGCCAAAGTAGCCAAATATATCGTAACACATCCTTATTCCTATAGTAATAACGACGTGTTGCGATATATTTGGTTACCTAGGCTGCTACTAACTATCTGATGCTGACTGTACAAAACTAACTTCAATGTTTTTTTTTAATTTCTTAAACAAACATTTAGACGATAACATGTTATACGTGGACGAAGTCGCGGGCAACAGCTAGTTTATATATATCAAATCAAATCAATAATTTTATTTTATTTTATATATATATATTTATTTAAGCTTTATTTATTCCATATTGTTTGTGTTAGTACATATTTACTAAATCTTAAAGATATATTATTTCTTTCTTATATGGAGCCCATTCGGGTAAAAGCCATATATCGCCAGATATTAGGAGAAAAGATGGCACTGGAAGCAACAAACTGGTCAGGGCCGGAAGGCAAAAGAAGGAAAGGTAGACGACGAAGACGTTGGACCAATGACATAACTGAGGTCGCCGGACCTAGCTGGATGCAGTTGGCTAAAGACCGAGAAAAATGGCATGAGTTCGAGGAGACTTTTACCTTAATTTACATTTGCTTTAAAATATTCAATAAATAAATCAAACAAAAAAAGACAATTAAAGCTTAATTTAAATTTATATAACTACTTCCGGTTGGAAAATTTGTTGGATTCTTGAATAAAGCATCTTAGAATAACGATTAAAAATGAAATATACAAAAAAAACGCTATTATAAATTAATGATTTTCGAAACCGTATTTTGCCTGGAGTAAAGAGTCAAGTAACAAGTGTAAGTCCAATCTTGTTGGCTTGTTGAGAGTATCAAGGTCCATCGCGGTGTGGCCGCTGGTCGAGGTAGCATGGTAGGCAGCACGCGCCACGCGAGCACAGTGACATAACACGTTTAGGTATTTAAGAGACAGATTGAAATTGTTCTTTTTATATGATGTTTGGTCAAATTACATTTTTTAATAAACATAGTCATGTACTGAAGAACTTGGTGGTCTTAAAATAAACACCCTGTATAATGAAATGCTCTTCTGACTAACAGTGGTCTAATTATCCAGTTTTTGATCAGTCAGTCATGTAACATCAATACATATGTAGTATAAAACAAAGTCGCTTCCCGCTGTCTGTCTGTCTGTCCCTATGTATGCGTAGATCTTTAAAACTACGCAACGGATTTTGATGCGGTTTTTTTTAATAGATAGAGTGATTCAAGATGAAGGTTTAGATGTATAATACAAACCATACATGCATGTATTATGCACATAAACCCGTGCGTAGCAGGGGCGGGTCGCTAGTAGGTAATAATTATGGTAATAATATAATTTCCCAGGAGATAAATAAATGAACATAGCTATTTGTTTATTATGTTTGATAGTTTCTTAAGCGAGCGTTAACTGGCGCTATAACTTTACCTAGAAGTAATCGATTTTATTTCGGTTTAAAAAAAACTTTAATATATTAGTACAATCCATAATTGGTGACGTTCACCCTTAGGAAGTGAAGATGTACTATTATTTTATCAGTTCTACGTATTTGGAAAACGGAAGCACCCACCTAGGAACTGGGAAAATGCTAGGTGGATTGATGATGAAGAAATCTGTACTAACATATCTTTGGAAAGTAAGTGTCCATAATTGATGTCATCATACTACGATGCACTTAAGAACTGTAACTACCTATTATTCCTTATTTTCTAAAATAATGGATTTAAATAAATTAATAAATAATAAATATTTGGGGACAATCTCACACAAATCAACCAAGATTTAAAAAATAAAACAATTGATCCGCAAAAACGAGCCGAATACGGATGCCAACAGAATAAGGCCGTTAGCGGGGTGCGCGGGACGCGCGTCTCCCGCTTCGTCTGCCTCACCTCCGCAAATACCTAAATATCGTCTAATAAGAGCGCCTTAATCTGTTCCACTCTCAAATATCTATTTTGATTCAACAAAATCACATCGGAATCTATGAAGTACCTACACCATTGTAGAGTTTCATAGGGTATTTGTGGCCATCATCATCAATTCCATTATGCCATATTTGTGGTTTCCGAGGGCAAATACTTGGTTTATTATACAAAATATGTGTGTCTATTATGCAATAGATTATATTGAGGAGTACCCTGAATACCTTCTGTATCCATCATAATATACCTATGTATATGGGACTATGGTAGACCTCACACTACCGGCTACTACAAAATTGTACGTTGCGTCAACGCCGCGTCGACGCAACGTACAATTTTGTTTGAGAACGCTCACACGACGCCGGTAGTGTGGGGTCTGCCTAAGGCGTAGATAGAGGATATAATAGATGACGTCCTAGCGTATACCCAAAAGGGACGATGGTAAATTAACCTTACTAAATTAAGAAGTATCAGAACCTAATACATTATTGACGTCTAATGTCATTTATAACTTTGTCAGTTTTAGTACAAAATTTTGACAGTTGTGGTGGCAAACAAGCTGGTGGCAAACAAAAAATCCGTATACGCGAAGAGGGACAGAAAATATGACACTGTATCTCGTTCCCACTTGCGGTATTGTCTATGCATACATCTTTGTCACTCATGTATGTATGTGTGTGTGAGTCCTTCTATTCTATTCTACCTCTATGGCCTAAGGGCTGGTTTCGTAGCGCTACAATTCAATTCAATTCAATTCAAAAATTTATTTCGGACATGTACATCCATATTTGTGGTTAGTAGCAATACTACGCCGTAGGTGATCCCGTAGCATACTAACCGGTTGTTTCAAACCATCTGTAATCGTATCCTAGTTTGACAGTTCTCTATGAGATGGCAGCTGCTGACGCCATATTTAACGATTACGTGTCAAAAGTGTATTTGATGCAAGCCGCCATAGCCAACCCGTCTTATATGGGTCGATATGAGACGATCACTACGCATTCTAGTTTGTTTTCCATGCATTTCGTACACTCGTCTGTACTCGTTCTAAGGACCGTATCGGAAAGAAAGTAGACAACTTCAAAATGGTATTATTTTTATTCTGTGTGAAAACTGATAATGAAACAAAAAGAAACTGAAAAATAAGGTCTTTATAAAAAAGAAGCGGGTTGTGTCAGAGATACAACCGTTAATTAAGTGTAAGTGGATACTTCTTGGTTGGATATGGAATCCTAATAAAAAAAACCGGCCAATCGCGAGTCTGACTCGCGTACCGAGGGTTCCGTACTGAGCAAACTGTACTTAAAAATCGTAAATAAGTAAAGCGACCTCTGTCGGCACCTACCTATTTAAAGGTGGTTTGATTATCATCGATAATTCGTTGTAATATTACGTGGGCCAAGTTTAATATTTCTTTTGTTAAATAAACGTACGTACTTTTAACTAGGCCGTTTGATTTGCAAGAAAAAAAATACATCCTAAAATTATAAAATTACGAAAAATTATTATTAATTCACTAAAATCTGTATAAGGACAGATAAATAGGTATTTATGGCAACATTGACTGACGTAGCTCATTTGATTCGCGATACGGCGGTCATTTCAGAATTATCATGTCCGCCACATAAACTAAATTACATGTTGTGATAAACAACTAATGGCAAATAAAGAAGGATTAAAACATGTAACAAACAATTATTTGAAATCAGATAAGGCTTCTCTACAAAAAGTTATTCCGGAAGTCACGTGATACATTTTGAACTGTACCCCTATACAAGAACGCGAGCAAAGAAGTATCCACTTCAAAACTGTTTTGAATGAATTCTTCGTATTATATATATTTTGCCTGCAACCTAACTTTCTTTTTGATGTGTCTCATTCAATTCTGGACGATCACTTTTGACACATTTGATGATGCCCTGTTCCACTTTTTTTTTAAGTTTTCAACTGAGGTGGCAGCTTTAACGTTTTTTTAGAGGTGTCGTTTCATGATAGAACAAATTCGCTCAATTGGGTGAAATTCTGGGCAATTGGGAGGATTCATCTCCTTATTCACTACTCCTACCTTATCGGCTTTATACCATTCCTTCGTTGTTTTAGAGTAATGACAAGAAGCCAAGTCTGGCCAAAATAAAGTGCTAGTCCTGTGCTTCTTTATTAGTGGTAGTAATCTTATCTGTAAGCACTCGTCACTGTATACCGTAGCGTTCAAAGTCCCTGTAGTGAAGAAGGATTGCGATCGCATACCGCATTGAAAAATCGCTTGCCACACTAATACTTTTTTGCCAAATTTCTCGATGTTGATGGCCTTATGTTTTCGAGTAACCTTCTATAAGCCGGCACCGTAATAAATTGAGGTCCTGGTAAGGCTTTAAAGCCCAATATGCAATAGGTCTCGTAATCCATTATAATGCACTGATTTTTTTTGGTCAATATACAGCCGTATAATTTCCTTGCCAGTTTTCTGACAGCTATTGTTTGATTTTCATCTCGTTTTGGTTGTTTTAGTTTTTTATAGGTTTTTAGGTTGCATCTTAGTTTGATTCTTTGTATCATAGCCGAAGAAGTTTTGGCTCTTTTTACCGCATCTCGAGTTGAAAGGGACGGATTTTGTTTAAACATTCTTATGACTTTCTTTTCTCATGCCAAGTCGGTTGTCCCCGGTTTTCTTCCAGATTTAGGCAAATCTTGGAGAGTACAGAAGTCACCAGATTTATTTATTATCTTGTGCACGCCCGCGGGACTCAACTCGTACTTTTTAACCAGTTTTCTAATCGTCATACCTTTTATTTTGCACCAATCGTCCAAAATATTTTTACGAACGTGTAAGCTAATTCGCCCCATGTTGACAGTTTGACAAAAGTAGTAATTGCTTTTGGTTGCAATTAAAAGAAAAGGATACAGTTCGTTATTTAAAAAAAAATTAAGCCGATTTTATGTAGGTACCAGTTTTTAGAGATGCCTAAAGTTGTCTACTTTCTTTCCGATACGGTCCTTATGTTCGTGAAATCAAATTGTCAAGCGGAATGTTATAAAGTGTGTGTATGATATTTGGTGCGATATCTCGCCTTGCGCAGGAAATGATTTGAATTCAATAGTTAGTATCAAAGTTTAAAACTGTTGGTACTTAACTATGTCTATGAACCAACTAACTGTTCCTATTTAAATATCAAACATTTCATGAGTTCGACAAAAAACATCAACCGTTTAATCGTCACGGTTCTGAGTTTGAGCCGGAACCGTACTGCAATCAATCGATCAAGATTGTTGCAACGAATTGCATTCTAGTATTTATACATACATCCTTCCTCTGTTGAAATAAACCATTGTTGAAATATACAGAAATAAAGCTTATTTTAACGGACTTCTCAGTTACACTCAAGAGCAAAAGTTTCGGGTCACCCTAAATCAAATAACCGCAATAGGTTTTTTTTAAATATTTTACTAGTCTTATTTACATAATATACTATTCTTCGTAATACCCAAATGTATTAGCAATTTCCGGGATCCTATCATAAAAATATCGACATCCAAATATGACGACTTTTGCGATATCTCGCTCCGTTAACGTTGGTTTTTTCATGGGTTTTTACGAGTCCGATTTAAACCTGGTAACGTGTTTTTTTTTACTTTTATTTCTGCAGTTTAGATGTAAAATCTAATAAAGATCATGACAGTATTTAAAAACTGTCCAACCTTGCTCTATTTTAGGAAGTATGACGGTATTTCACTGACCCGAATATTTTGCTCTTGAGTGTAGTTCGTGTTCATAAAGTTGAAAAGTTAATGTTCCGTGAGACCGGAGGTACAGTCGCCATCACATACATTGGTACACTATAAGGTGTTCAAAAATATCGACACATGCACCCTAATGCTTTGAAAATAGAGGTGTGTTCCGATGTTTGTGAGCTGCTTGTTTGCCCCGATGTATGTGATGGCGACTGTACGAGCCAGAACTTAGTATTAAGAGTCGCACGCGTGAACCATATCCTAAAGTAAATACGAGTAATAGTAATTAAGTAGATACTAATTAAATAAAGTATTCATTGCAGCATGCGGATTGCATTCGTAACGAGTATACATCCGTGGCAGCCTCGCAGGTCATCTGACTATTTAGGGAACGAATACATGGGCCTAGCTCTCGACCCCGTGGCAGACCAAAGAAGTATTGTCATGAAAGCCGACATAAGCGAAAACGGCCTCACAAAAGCGGAGGCACGAGATTGCGAAAAGCGAGTGGAAGAAGATGATCTGAAAGTAGTGTAGTAAATGTTCACCCCTTTAGTAAACTTATCATCATCATCTTCAGCCTATATAAGGCCCACTTGTGCCCACATGTCTGCTCTGATGGATGAGACTGAAAGGGCGGTAGTCCCCGCGCTGGCCTGGTGCGGGATGAGGAGTTCACATACTCCTTTGAATTTCTTTGCAGTTGTATGCAGCAGGTTTCCTCCCGATGTTCTCCTTCGCCGAAAAGCTATTGGTAAGTGTCAAATACATAAATTCCGTAAAACTCCTTGGTGGCAGGGATTCGAACCCACGACGGCCATTTGTCAGCCGCATACTTGAACCACTATGCTACCGTAGCTTACCGTAGCTTTAGTAAATTATTTTTATAATTTAAGTAAATTTGTTGAAAATTAAATTAGATTTCAAATTATAAATTTGTTTTGTTTTCTTGTTGACTTATTATAGTTATTATCTGCTAAGCCGACTGTTTACACGAACTAATTTAGCTGTCAAAGTCATATACGAGATAACCCTATCTTCCAACCAAACGCTGAATTTTTAAATCCGGCTATTTCATAAGGGCTCAATCGATGACGAACTTTGCCCTTACAGAAACATCCCAAAGCGAGAGTTCTCTAGCCGCTGTAGGTAATAAACTTAACGTGCAATACCTCTGCAAGGTATAAACGAAGACAAGCTAAAATGTTCCCTATTTAGACCTTATTCCGTTGCAATACGGTACAAGATTGGGCAATTAGCTGTACGCGGTACTGGCGGGCAACGTTTGGACTCTTTACCTCGAAGGTAAATTCTCACGGAATATATTGCTGCACGCTAACTTTCGAGCTGTAACTTCACATTTAGCTGAAATGCACGGACAGTTGCGTTACCAAATGTTGTATACCTTGGGGTTTGGCTTGTCAACTTGTTATTGTGCATGCAAATTCCATGCAATGCGCGCATAAAATTACAATTAAATTTATTCTGCGACATTATTCGCCTTTTATACAAAAATGCCACTTTAATTTACCCATCAACCATAAAAAGCTCCAAAACTGTTGCATTACACGAAATCGTGTGGGCGCGTTCCTATTATTGTGCTGTTTAAAGTCTAATTTCCTCAAATCCACTCGCCTTCGTGAAATGCAAGAAGTAAAACAGGAAAGAAATAGGTATGTCATTGAAGTTTATTTTAGTGGAAATAACCGCACAATTCAACATGAACACCGTTTAAATTCCACTGCGTCAGTAACCATTAGTTTTCTCCAATTAATCTGCCATCGGTACTAGATATTTACACTGCCAAATCTATTGCTGCATGCGATCCTAAACAACTATCAGTTCCCCCATTTTGAAACTAGAAAATCCATTTTAATTTAAACCAATCCTATTATCCATTTCATCACATACTTACTTCAAATTATCTAAACTAATATTATAAAGTGTGTGTGAGAGCAACAATTGTAAGTTTAACTATATGTAGAAGGAAATTCCCGGAACCACTTCTCTGATTTCAAAAATTCTTTCATTTGTGTTTAGAATTGACTTTCTGGATGGAAATGGGCTATGTTTTATCCCGCGGGTTTGCCTGCGTTCTTTGCAATACGCGGGTATTATTTTAATCATGACTTACGAAAGTTTACATTCAATCACATATACTCATTTGGATATGTGCTTGCAAAAAAGGGAGCGCAATGAATCAAGACAACTCGCATATGATTTCATTACCAATAGCGAGTACCGGAATTGGGCCTAGTTCAAAATGAAATAACCGATCACCTTTGTGTCTTTGTACTAGTATGTACACAATACAATTTTGACCAGAAGTAAAGGATCTTTCAAACTTTCGGTCAATTTTAGGTGCGATAATTTTCTGATTCTTGCTCAGCACAACTTTCTCGTCCTGCTGCCTTTTTCATTAGCCGTAGGCGTATTGGGAGTGGGCTTACGGACTATTACTTACTACATAGATTAAAACGTATAATATCTACTTTTTATCCCGAAAATGGATGGAAGTTGATTCAGGAGTTCACTCAGTCAAAGTCGTGGACAAAAACTAGCTTATAAATTGTACAACATTTGTTGAAAAAAAAGCAAGATTAAGAATATGAGGTAAGGGCCATACCAGGCACGGAATAATATTTTATATGCCGTGATACCTACATTATAATTTTCTACAGTTTTACTGTAAAAATAAACGCCTTTCCGTTGCACAACAGCAAAAAGCTTAACATATTATTAAAAGCTAAAAAAGCTAATATCCATTAAGCTTATCTGACGAAGCTTAGTAGAAAAATATAGGTAAATAGCCAACGGAACATGCGAGGTACGGTATTTGTAGCCGACGTGGGCACGCGACGTGAACCGCGCCCTTGCGTCGGAAATATTGCCACAATACTGCCAAGCTGTATTGACACGACACGGCTTTGGAAGAACGTCGCATGTGACGCGAGGAGTCATAAAAATATGATAGTTTAGCTGTTGCGGCGAATACGGTGCGACTTCTTTTGTTTCTAATGGAAAAGCAACATGATTTTTGCAGTGATCACCCTATCACCCTAGTAATTGGAGTATGTACCGACCCTAAACCTCAAATCGCGCGATTTGAAGAAGGACAGTTTAAAGTCCTTCTGGCGCTTCTAAAGCCTTTGTTTATGGAAAGGCGACGCGTGCGGCGGAGCGATAAGCGGACTGTCAGGTGACTATGGAAATGCTCACGCCTGTTACAGTCGAAGTCAGAGATATGTATAAATGTTTCGGCGTAACAATGGAATACAGTGCAAAATTGTACACTAATCTTTGACGTCGACTGTACATAGAAACTATGATAAACGCCATATGTTTGTATTTGGGCGACTTCCGGTGCAGAGCCCGCGCTGCTGAACGCCCCATACCCCATCTTTACCATAAACAAACATGGCTTCACTAAAATCCAAATGATAGAATATTAATCGGATCGGTAACGACACACTCGCTCCCGTGTAAACCAAATCATATCCAATTCCTTAAAAAAAGAATTGGTACGAGAATAGAGATAATGATCTTAATGACAATAATGAGTGACCTAACAAAAATAATCACGTTAAGTCCGTTCTGGAAATAAACAGGAAGAATCCTACAATGTACCTACGTACAACCAACTTTCCCTAATGAACGTACTTTACCAAGAAACCTTAGAATTTCAACGAGGTTTTCTTTCAGCGATTACGGGTGTAATCCGAAACTCAATTCGCCAGTTAGGCTATCTCGACACGCCTTTATTTATATCCACGTCAATTTGCCCGGTCTCCCTTTAGGGTAAATGCGTCGGTAAATACATGCTAATGTGTTTCTTATTTACCTAAGTAGCGGCACTTTTAACAGATTGCGTTTTGATACGTCCCTTGTATTATGACAAGGGAAAATGGAAACGTTGAATGTGTTTTTGGGGTTAAACTAAATGGGCGTAAGTAATTAAATTATTAGAGGGTCCGAAGCCATGATACTTTGTACGATACAAATTACTTAATAAAACGCTTTATCTATGCGTAATATTGTTACAAAATACCTACACGAGTAGGTTTATGGGCCACTATTGTACATGGTATTATGAGAAATCATTAGAATCATCCAAACACATCAAGAAATTATTCCATTTTGTCGTCAAGAGGAAATGCGGACTGGCGCCTGGCTCTTACAAAACCTTGAATTTCGAACCGCCGTAGTCCCTTATTTCCTGTTCCATATGTAAATCTGTGCCAATTAGTAATAAATTAATAATGATTAATTAAGAGTTTTTCCATGCTGCTCCAATGTTTTGTTTAAATTGATTACTGACTTTGTTAATGAACTAGAGCAGCTTCTAAAGCGCTAATAATACAATAACATTATAGTCTGGATCTTCTCAGGTGAATTTTTCGCTCCGAGCCCTAATCTTTCAAACAAAGGCCTTTATATCTATTATCGCATAGCCGCCAGCTACCGAGTAAGCACGTGCTACTACAACATTCCTGTTGAAAAACAAACGGTATGGTCATAGTATTAAGGTTCAAATTTAATGTCACTGATATTCGAGAGATAGTAGTGTAGGACGATAGACTGCCTCGAAGCAATACGGCACTCATATTATCTCATACCATACTCATACCATCGCCTGCAGAAGTCAATGTAATAAAAGTTTAAAAAACGAAACGTAGGAGCATATAACTCCTTGTTAATCTACGTTGGAAAAATTATTCACATAGATCTAAATTGGACAAAGAAAATGAGGGCTCTTCCTTTAGGACATAACTATTGTTTAATTTTTCGTCTTTTTACACTTTTGTTTATTTTTATTGTACTCTTCTCTACTCTTTTCTGACTCTTTACTCATTTTCTTGTACTTGTGCTCCCTTTCCTTCCTTCTTCTCCCTCTGAGAGGCCCTTAAGGCCCTCAAAGAGGACGTACCGTAACGTATCCGTCACTGGCCACACTGCAGGCCAAACGGGGAAAAAAAAATCGAAATGCAAGTTCTTGTATGGGCCGCGCGCCAGCCCATTATATATCGACTTGAGTTGAGGCGCCGTAGGTTCATGGTCTTCTTTCCCTCTCACTGAGCATAAGCGTGAACGAGATGGAAGTGCATGTTCGAAAGCGCGGATATCATGTTTTTCGGAATTTTTAAGAAATTTATGTAAGTTGTAAGAAAATTAAGTTAATGTTCATTAGTTTCATTACTTTATGAAGATTATAAAATTTCATTTTTTTTTAAATGGAGTAGTAAAATGGTTACAAGTGAAATAAAAGGGTTCACATTAGATTTTTTTTCTCTACTTTCTTTTGTTGAAATGGATTTCTACGAAAACTATAGTACTTCTCATATCTTGCAGATTATGATATATTTTTTGTAATGTATAAAATGGTTACTAAACAACTCATTCTCACGAACATTTAATGGTGGAGCCTTAAGAATTGCGTAGGATTGGATTTGCGTTAGTATAGTCGACCTCCAAAATATGTTAACATTTTACAGCTCATTTCACAGTAATACTAAGGTGAAATATGTATATATACGTGTATCTTTAAAGTCAACTGTAAATCATAATAAGGAGCAACTTTAGCCGATCAACATTGAAAGGCATGATGAGTTTCACGACGAGAAGTAATTATTTTACTTTACAAAAAATGCCTTGAGACCGTGATAATGATAAACGACGAAAGTCTTATATGTTGAGACTAGAAAATTATATAATCTCCACGCTTATCCTTTACTTTAGGAACTTAGACCAAAATTTCACCACCGACTATACCGTACAGTGAAAGCCACTTTGTACAGTCGCCATCACATACATTTGTACACTACAGGATGTTCAAATATATCTGAACATGCCTTGAACATAGAGTTGTGTTCAGATGTTTGTGAGTTGCTTGTTTGCTCCGATGTATACGTTTTTAGGGTGTTGTTGAAACTTCCGCGTTTCTGCAGCGCATCGTCCACGTTCGCCGAGGCGCGCACAGACGGCTTTGATGCCGTCTGGCGCAAGAACTGAACTGAACGCTGTGCGCGGGAGCAGCAACAGCATCCTAAGCATGATAGCTAACAAGCTAGATTGTCCTCTGTTGTGGCAAATGGGTCAGAGGACTAAATCTCTTTTTGGTATTAATGATTAAGGAACTAACATTAGATTCAGTAAATACTAATAATTTGTGGACCTAATGTTGTCTTTAAATAAATAAATAATAATAATAATAAGTATGTGATGGCGACTGTAATAGCGAAATTTTTCTCGCTCTATAAGTCAAAAGTAGCTGTATTTATAATCCCGTCGCACGCTAGCATGGTGTATTTACCTCTTCCTAGTCCATGACAAAAGTGGCGGAAGAGGGACAGGCGAGAAAACATAACATTTCTTTAAAAAATCGGCCAAGTGCGAGTTGGCCTCGCGCACGAAGGGTTCCGTACCATTATCTATAAAAACGGCAAAAAAATCACGTTTGTTGTATGGGAGCCCCCCTTAAAGAATAATTTATTTTGTTTTTAGTATTTGTTCTTATAGCGGCAACAGAAATACATAATCTGTGAAAATTTCAACTCTCTAGCTATCACGGTTCTTGAGATACAGCCTGGTGACAGACAGACGGACGGACGGACGGACGGACAGTGAAGTCTTAGTAATAGGGTCCCGTTTTACTCTTTGAGTACGGAACCCTAAAAATTACTATCTCCACTATTTAATCATTTGTTAAAAAACTCACCAGAGAACGAAGATCTTCGCCACCAGTCCAGTAAAATTCCAAAATTCACAACTCAGAATTCATCAGAATCTTGTATATATATTTAAATAGTATTTTCACCATGTAAATTCATTATGTATAATCGTGACTAATTATGATAAATATGCCAAAATATTTCTAATAGATATCAATAGGTAAATACTCTTATGGGCTTAGATTTACAGGCACACAAATGATATGTATTTAATTTAGTTGATTTTGTTTTACAACATAGTATTATGTTAATTTCAGTACGTTATTACGTTGCTTGAGGTCACAGCAAAGTCAGTCCTTTAGTCCATAGTTTAATCCCTTTAAATTCACCAAGAAAATGTCTACATCACTTTTCTTTTCATCATTGTTGAGTTCACTGTCCACTGGCTGTTATTACCACATCGTTCCTCGGTTATTACATTGGGTTATGGCGGCTTAGATTGTTTAGATTGGTTATCTTATGAATTTGCACTGAAAACCGCGAAAACTTCAATAAATAAGCATGGCGGGGTAACGAAAAGAACTCAAAACAACTTAAAACGTCCAGATAAGTAACAAACTTGGGGTTTTAGTCAATTTATTCTTTGTTTTTAGGGTTTAGTCCGTAGTATTTTCTAAGCGTGCCCTTCTTGGTGGCAGGGTGTCAGTGTTGTCAAATGCCACGGGCATGCGCAGTGAGGGAGGTTTTGACAGTTCGCGACTTTGTCGATAAAGCAGGGTGCGCTACCAAACAGGTTTGTCTACTAAAAAGGTTCGTAGCAAAGAGTTTTCATGAATACATTAAGTGCCTAAGACTGAAATAACACGAAGTTTTGCGTAGCGCGTAGGTGGACAAGCGAGTCTAATGAGAGTAATGAGTCTAATAACTACCAATTCGGTTATCACAAAGTACTCGTACTTTGTTATATACTGAATATTGTTATTAAAAAAAATTTGTATGACAGGCTGTCATGTTAGTTTATTTTCTTCAAAATAAATCAGTTATTCTTCTTTTGGATATAAACCGCAGTTTAAGCTCCTCTAAACGTTTGAAAACTGAAAATTTCGGCTCCAGTAACGTGCACCCATGTTTTGGGGATATCACGAGGATAATATGTCCTAAAATAGTAAATACGAGTGACAGCACCACATCGCCTTGTGCACTATTTTGTTTGTTTACACCTTAGAATAATAACGCATAGAAGGATAATTTCATACGGCCGACGCGCCAAGCGTGAGGCATAAAATGGATTCATGTAGTTGTGATCAACTCGTATTCACACGCGCCAATACGCACACAAACGCACTAATTTTGTTCCACCGATCGGCGTACTGGGCCATTCATGGCCGAGTTTTAGTGGCCTCACCGTTGCGCGTGAACTGCGTTTCTATGCGTTATTATTCTAAGGTTTACACCTGACGTGACGTGAATTCACCAGATTTTATGCAGCAACCATTCAGAGGCTTAATGAGCTCGCTGCTGAAGTGACTTTACTGCCTGGAAAGCACCCGCAAAGGCTGTACCCGTTTCCACGCACATCAAGAATTTCGATCTCGCCGCTCACTCTAGGAGAGTTTGAACCTCCGCCGGCTGAAGAAGATCAAAAAATTTGCTTTTATTTACTTTATTTATTTACTTAAGTTTTTAGTCTTACTGTATTATTTTATGTCGTTGCCCACTATATTGAGCAGCCCCTCTAAATCTGTGTGTCCTTATTGTCCGGGGTTGCCTAAACTGTATGTAGTGCCTAGAGGCCTTATCGTGCACATTGCGCGCGTTCACAAGGGAATCGTGTCTCACAGTCCAAGCATCTTGGGAATTCCGGGCCCTAGCGCGGCCGCGTCGGGACCTTTATCGCCCCCAAGTAGGGTTTGCAAGATCCGCCAATATTTTGGATCCGGATATTTCGGATATTTCAATTCAACAGATCCGGATATCCGGATCTTTCGGATAATACGGATCCACAAGGTTTTTTTTGGTATAAAGTAGGAATTGTAAGTTTAAATCAAGAAAAAAATGGCTACACCACCGTATACCTGAAAGATTTTAAATAGGTACGCATTACCGAGGTCATAAAGAGTATAAACTTCTTTTTTTTATTCAACTTTTTATTTACAACTACAAACTAACCGGCAAAGTGAGAGTTACGTCACTGAAAGCTGTCACTTGAATAACAACCAGGGGTAATCAACGTAACGTTCCAAACGCGCGTTAGCTATCGAACTGTCATTTTCCCACATAAAATTTGACATGTAGATCTACCTTACGTGCGTACAATGCGTTACGTGATTGACCACAGCAGGTCAAGTTAACTCCGTATCGTAAATATATTTCAATGAGCTCTATGTACCGGAGTTAATTCAATAGGGTTGTAACTAGGTATCAAACCTAGGAGGAGAAATTGACAATGTGATCCGGACGAGGGAAAAGGTGTTTGTCTAGCAGGGGGCATTCCTTTAGGCAAGACTGTGTCTGGATATGGCAAAAACGGTGAACGGGCATTAATATAGCGTACCATGCTTATTATATTACATGATCATATTATAGGTCAAGATCATCATACTAAAAATTTCAAAAAATATTACAAGTATTAAACGTAGGTATTGTTGCTGCATTTACTTTTTACTTCCTGGGTCAACTATACTTCTTAATTATTTCTATAGGTTTATTTAACTAAACTAATCCCCTTATTCATAAAACTTAAAATGGCTGCTAAATAAAATGTGCTTTGTCCACTTCTTACGAACACAAATGTCAAAGTGACAGATAAGGACAAACGAATTTTAACGCCATTTTAAATAGTTAAAATAGGCTTTTTGAACGTTTATGAATACGGGCGTAAGTCTTTAGTAGGTAGCTATATAGGTAACATTGGATTTATAATAATTACTTTGTGTCTTTGCCTACGGTGAATTAGTGCATTTAAATCAACGCCAACTTTCGCCATGAAACTGCGGCATTTTTACTAGTTTGTAGTATGTAGGTTTAATTAGTTTTTGTGACTAATAAATTAAAAACAAAAATAATCTGGTCTGGGATGATGAAGTGGCGAATAAAAACAGAGATTGAGTTATCTACCATTCGGTTTTCAGCGTGGACTCGGTAAAAACATCATTTTGTAGCCGTATTTTCGGTTTTCATTGTTGTATTTTAAGGATCCGTAATATCCGAAAGATCCGGATCCAAGAGCCTGTAAGATCCGGATCCGAAATTCGGCGGATATCCGGATATTTCGGATATCCGGATATCCGGATTGCAAACCCTACCCCCAAGCAACAGTGATTCAACCCGGTCCGCGGCAAATCACCAAGTCAGTTTGGAGAAATTAGGTGAACTCAAAACAAAAGTAAGGGTTTTAAAGCATATATCTAAGGGTGCGAGGTGTTTGGCGGCGGGGAAATTGTGCTCCTTAATTGATAATTGTTTACAGACCAATGGCGTTGATGATTGGTTTTCGTTGCTATCTTTTTCCTTTTCTGCCTTGAGTCCCGGAGAAGGGTGAAAAGAAGTCGTTGACTAGGAAGGTGAAGGAAAATCTGGATAGCACGACGTGTTCTTTTCCAGATGCTACATCCCACAGGGCAGGGTCGGTGTATAGGAGCATTGAAGGCAAGGTGCATGACGGAGACCTCAGAGGTGCGGTCCGCCTTCTTCTATCTGACTCGTCGCTGGCGCCTGCAAATGAGGAGACTATAGCGTCACTACAGGAGAAACATCCGTCACCTTCAAGGCCGCTTGTGTTTCCGCCACCGCCGGATATCTCGAGCCCTTCCTTATCAGTGTCACCGGCTGAGGTAGGGGAGGCATTAGGCTCTTTTTATAACGGGTCCGCTTCGGGTCTGGATGGGCTGCGCCCGCAGCATCTCAAGGAGCTAACATCTGCTACTGCGGGTAGCAATGGTCCCTGGCTGCTGGAATCCTTGACGAAGCTTTGCAATTTTTTGTTTGGGGTTCGGTGAACCCCGTAATATGCCCGTGTTTGTACGGAGCTTCCCTTTGCGCCCTTACCAAAAAAGATGGCGGTATTAGGCCGATAGCGGTAGGCTGCACAATACGTCAGCTTGCGGCTAAACTTTGTTGTAGGGCTGCCAGGGAATCGATGGCGGATTATCTTCAGCCGGTCCAAATAGGCTTTGGCACCCCGCAGGGGTGTGAGGCGGCTATTCATGCCACTCGCGCTTTTGCGGTTGCTAATGAAGGGACCGATACTGTCATTCTGAAGATAGACGTCAAGAATGCGTTTAATACTGTTGAGAGGGACACGATTCTTGCAGAAGTTTCGGATAAGGTGCCTTCGATATATCCATTTCTTCATCAATGTTACTCCACAGCTAGCCATTTAATATTTAATGACGCTCCGATTTCTTCACGGGTGGGTGCCCAGCAGGGTGACCCGTTAGGACCTTTGATTTTTTGTTTAGCAATTCAGAACGTCATTGCGTCACTAGGGTCCCCTTTAAACGTGTGGTACCTGGATGATGGTACTATTGGGGGTACCCCACGGACGGTCCTGGAGGATCTTAGTAAGTTGGTGCCGGCTTTGAAGGGCATTGGGTTGGAGATAAACGCCGCGAAGTGCGAGCTCTATTATAGCATTTATAGCCTAAAACCGCAGGGAACATTTATGTTGGAGGCGCTGGAGGCCAAACGGGAAAAAAAAAAGAACATTTATTTTACGTCGGACCATATTTGAACACTTTCACAACATTACTCTCCATTTTGTTTCACCTACTTACTGCTTAATTTATTCTAATGAATAAATGTTTTCTTACCATTAAGAGGAAATCGCGCTAAAATAAGAGCGTTATGCTAACGTGCTATAACTATCACGCACTCTACGAAGTTTACTGGAAATGTACCTAATTAAAGAATTTATAATCAACATAGAAATTGTTATTTGAGCAGAAAATGCATCATTAATTAAACGTCTCATTAGACCACGCAACAAAATCCAATCGCTCCAATCGTATAGCAAAAGTCATATAATATCTTAACTTTGGAATAAAGTCACAAGTGACTGAGATTGCACAAAGAATGCACTCAATATTGAGTCTTGTTCTCTTGAAAAACGTTCTAAAACGTATACATACGAGTAATTACGTTCGTATTTGACTATACCTTAAGCACATGCGACGTTATTCCTCCAAGCGTGATATTTTTATTTCTGCGTCCCCTATACTCTAAAAACATGGCCGTGTGTCACGCTATGTTAGAAAATGGATGTGAAAACTTTGAACCGTAGCTCATATTTGGGGTAATAAAATGGCGTAGAAGCTATGCGTGGTGACATTATATTAGGTACCTCTTTTGTAGCTTCACCTTTAATATCAGTCGTTTGTGTTGTAAGGATATGGGCAGGATTTGTGGTGCACGCAACGCATCAAAACGCAACGAATACTTAGTTATCATGTTATAGGCGTACCATATAAGATATATTTAAGTAACTGAGTCTCTTTCTGCGGTAATAGCACGGTGCGAGAGAGGTGACGTGACGGGTGACAGGTACTTCATTGAGCTTTAGTGACGTTAGACAAAAACCCCCATCCCGCACTGTGTAGGTACCACAGGAACCGACTCTACTGTGCTTGAAATTAAAATAAAATAAAAATTGTATTATTTAAATGTTGTGCAATAGGGTATTTGACAACAGTGAAAATAAATTGTTTTGTTTATTAGCAACAGATAAACATTACGAAAATACTCGGAATGTATCAATGTTTTACGTATATTTGCAATTTTAAATTTTTTCAATTTATAAAAACTAACAATAAGGACGTTGTTTGATTGAGACTTCACAAGCAAGTAATCCCTACAAATTCCATACTAACTGAGCGTTTTTGACGTTTCATAAAAAGAAGCTGATTTAACTATTAGTCAAATACCTCATTGACATTGTGCATTAATGATAGAATAGAATAGAATAGAGAAAATCATTATTCAAATAAAGCACACATTACTACTTAAACAAAAAAGTTGTTATACATGAAAAAGGTAAGGGTAAGGAAAATTACATATTTACTTCCTCAACCACCTTTGATTGATATAATAACAAAGCTGGGTGGATCAAAAACTTGGTGAAAAGAACTGAACAAGATAGTTATTGAAATACTTTCCTGTAGCTACACACTTAAAGTTCCACAATCCCGTTTCACCGTAAGATAATGCAAAACATTAAAAGTTAGATACATCGCGAGAATCCTCAACGGAGCACGTTGTTTTCATGTAAAAAAACTGCCTGTGACGTTATATGAACAAAACACTGGCGTCCTATAGCAATATGCCTTTATTACATATGGGATTTACACGCAGATACTACGTTTTTCATTGGGGTATCAGGAGGGCCCTGGGTCCCAGTACAATTTACATTTATTTAAATATTGAAGAATAAGCATGTTCGTTATGTTCTAGATGAAATGGAATTTAGCCTTCTGAACACAAATACCTACCGTCCTTCCTCAATTTTACACACGCAAAATACAAATGCAATGTATAGCTATTACTATAATAGTCCTACACTTATTCTTTTTCACTCTTAACGAAACGCATAAGGGAGAGAAATAATATACAACCAAAGTTCATGCATTGCATATGACTTTAACGCATGATGTATTGAGAAAATACTTGTTTAACCGGAGAGCAGTGAGATATAATGGGCTCGTATAATAAACTTTCGTATAACAAATACACAATAAGTACCTATACATATATAATTTATTGATTGAGTAGCTACGCTTGGCTCCGGCTCACGTAAAAAACAAGTTACCTTTTAAATAGTAGAAAAATAATAATATTATTATATCAACCAAATAATAAATGTACACATAGGTAAATCATTATATGTGTTCACCTGATCGCACATGAGTTCCGTTAACTCAGGCACTACCAATAACTATGATACTTTTAGTGATCATTATTGCATGGCAATAATCCGGTCTAAAGCTACTCCACCTTAGAATCTGCAATCGATTACAAAGGATATCCGAGCCCCCAAGCTACTGAACTGTACTCAAAATAATTAGAAACCTGCCGCGAATGCTTGCGTGTTACCAAAAACAATTAGAACCATTATGATCTAGGTTGGGAGGCCGACAGACAATTAGGAAAATTAATACCTCGGAGTTCTCTAGTTTCTGCGCTGCGTCGGCAAATGAAACTAGAGGATTAGAACTCAATTGATTCGATAGCGTTACCACTAAACCTACACGTACACGTACCTAGCAGACGAACATGGCGAGAATAAGGAGCGATTTAGATTTGGTATGTTACTGCATTCGAGAGGCGGGAATTCCTTACTAAGTGTCACTCTAATGCAATAATCGACTAATGTTAATGGCGCCTAACGTTAACATCATTACTATTACATGTAGGTATCCGTTGTAACTATTCCAATGATGGGTAATTAAGACATAGACATAGAAAAACTTTATTTAACATCACATTTTATACAAAAGGAACAGTGTACAAATTAAACTTAGGAATAGACAAACACACTCAAACAATATCGTACGAGGCATTAACATTTTGTGATGCTAAAAAGGGGCTAGACTCAACATAGTGTTGTACATTAAAACTATGTATATACCCTATTCCATGTAAAATCAGAAAAATCGTGCGTTAACCGTCATGCGATTTCAAGGAAAACCAATATGATAGGTATTACATGAAACACAAAAATTGTTATGTTTAAAAAGCACTGAATGATCGAAATAAGATAATAGGTACAAAAATCTTAGACGTCCTAGATAAACGCAGAAACTCAGACGAATTAGTCCGTTATAATTCTAATGTTATACGGAACGTTGAAAACACGTAAAAATTAAATTGAAATGCGAACCATAACTTTGAGATTGCCTCCCCCCCCCCCCCACCGTAGTGTGGCTCACGAATAACGACGCGTCACTACTAGTCCCTAGTATAACTTTTGAACTCAACATTCGTTACACGATGCGTAATAATTGGAAAGTCCCTAGGCGACCGAGCTCATCTCGGGTGAAAATACGGAGAAAACGAATTTTCCCAGACATGAGACCTAGCTAGATCGATTTCTCGCCCCCGTAAACTCCTACATTCCAAATTTTATCGAAATCGTTAAAGCCGTTTTCGAGAACGTGATTGCAAATATCCCTTATGTATACAAATATCGCTCGTTTAATAGTATAGGACTTATCGGGATTTTGTTTTCAACTGTATTGAATTAAAAAGGAAGAATTCCAGTTGCATAAAGCAAACAAGTACCTGCCTTCCAAAGTCTCTCTCACCTAATAATGAGGTCTATCAAGCATCTTTCACAACTCCAGTCCATCGACCTGGCATCCATCCACAATTCCTCTACTCTTCAGTCGTACCGTACTTTGTGGTATTCAATCACCTGTTAAACATACACACATCATCATCATCATCAAACATACACTTAGTGTACGGCTTGAGTGCACGCTTCGTTACGAGCGGGGCGTGGAGCGTCCATATAAATAAATTGCAACTGTTTTATATGGACGCTGCAAGGAATATACGGCATGTGTCTGCCTAAACTGCATCTTACCACGTACGCAAGCGTAGAAAGCTTACGATCAAGAACGCATTAATGAATGGCTCACCTAAAAAGCGATGCGCAAACGCAACTCAATCCGCACATCCAAGATGGCGCGTGCATAGAGCACAGCGCACACGCCATGTCGGTCACGCTTGGCCGGTCAAGCGCGAACAGTTTTTTTCTACATAAACATTGTTCGCAGAGAAATCGACGGGCGTATCCGCGGCCATTGTTGTACACCAGTTTTAACCGGGGATATTAGAGCGTGATGTATCAAATAATGTACAGCTACGGATTTTTGTAAGTTTAATGACACCGAGGCATTATAACTCTTTCACTCTTAAGCAACTCTAAGCAGATCGCGCTATATAGAGAAAACTATGCACAGATATTAGACACTTATAGAATTATGTCCAATATCTATTGGTTATAGGTAATAAGTATTCTGATTATTTTTTTACGATACTTAAATATGTGCTTTGTTACTTACATGAAGAAAAATTCTATGTTACAATAATAGGGAACATTACTGCTATGTTCTGCCGCCAGAGGCAGCACTACCACTAATAGTAAACCAGTATAGGAATATAGGGATTCATAATTTCACACACACATGCACAATTGATTGTCAAATGGTATGATTGGTAAAGGATGCTCTTGCATAGACAATACCGCAAGTGGGAACGAGATACAATGTCAACGCTGCTAGTGTCGCCACCTACGAAGAGTTTTGCGTAATGTTCCCTATTGTGGGTACATATTCATCATCATCAGTCGTTCCCTCAATGCTCAATACTCAATACTCAATCATTTATTGCACATAATGGTTATACAGCAAATGGTTGCTGGCAGCAATGCGAGCATTATGCTGAGATAGAACCGTTTCGTGACAAACGCTGTGTGTTGTTTGTCACGAATAAATGTTTCTTTATTTCTTTCTGAGGATCGTGACATCATGTCCTATTCTTGTTGACCCTGACTTCTCCATAGGCTCCTATCACCCGTTATGCATGGCCTCGTGCAGATGTAGTAGCAACGGTGCAGTGATTTGTATGCTCCATCTAGCGTGGTCTGCCTCGAGACCAAAACCTGCCGAAGTACATATTACAATACTTAAGTCAGGCCCCAAAGGGCCTCGACTAATTACCTGTAACTATATTACGTCGCATAACTTATTGGATCTTTACTAAATACGGCATAGGTCTCATCGTCAAGCTGGTTTGTTTATCGCTTCCTGTCGATTAGTTTCTTTGTTCGAAACTGCTCGAGCGCATCGATTCAAATTACATTATCTACATGCGCATAGGCAATGAACCCGTATGCGCGTCGAGTATGTTTCTTACTTATCTTATAAAGTTAGATGTTTTCTAGGTTAAAACAATTTTTTACAACGATGTATGTCGCAATAGTACAATGAGCAATCTAGTCAGGAACATGAGATTTGCAGCTGATCATACAGAGAAAGATCGGTAGATCCTGATGTATATCCGGGCTTCAAAATTAGTATCCCGACAATTGAAATTAAAAGATTGAATAAAACCGACAGTTTTTTTACATACCTACTCCTGACTAAGAGGAATCTAGAGACACCTCACATCATAAAATCCATCAATCCGTTTAGACTGTAGGCTGTAGCCCATAAAATATAATTCTTCTTTTCCACATACAGACATCATAACCCTCCTTCTGAGGCAGTCGAGTTCACTATTCAGAACGGAAGTTTGAAAGATGATTAAGGTAAACGTCCGAGGGCTCAACGCTGTACTAGTATTTATGGCTTGGGCATTCTATGTCAAAGTGACATGGCTTAAATTCGAATGGATAAAAGGCCTCTTAGTTCGAATTTAACCCATATTGCTTTGGCATAAAGTGCCCATGTCATAATATACTAACAGCGTCGAGCACTCGGAAATTATTAAACATAGAAATTGCCAAACTGAAACCGCTGGTGAGTTCTACGACGGTGGCAAAGAAGCAACGTTTCGTCAGATGGTTCAGGAAAAAGGTCTTTCCTGCAAACAATACAATATTTAACGGCTTAGGTATGTAATAATTATGTTCCAATCAAACATGTCATAAGACGCGAAGGCACTTTACATGCCTAGATGTGTCCAACAATTAAAATTAGACCGCTAAGCTCTTAGCTTTGGATGTATCCACAGGAAGAATTCAACACTAACACCTACTAAAACAAGTTTTTGACCCGGATGGTTCAAACACCAGGTCCCTTTGTTGTCAGCGCATCCATTCTTCAGGAGCCCGCTATTAGACTATGGTACATTCGTTTAAAAACCAATAAATTACATTAAATCTATACAACGTAAAAAAAATACGATTTGAACTTCGTAATAAGTTGTTTATAATGTACTAGCTGTTGCCCGCGACTTCGTCCGCGTAGAACTTTTTATCGTCTTAGAAAATGATTTCTCTCAATACAAAATTTGAACCCTCTTTTAGGGGATAATTAAAAAAAAAGTTGATGTTCATTTTCTAGTTTGTGAACAAACAGTCTAAAACTAAAGTTAAAAATCTCATACTTTAAAAATGCCTTGAAATACTCAAACTTTGAACCAATTTTAACACTCTTAGGGGATGAATTTGGAAAAATACTGAAATCAGTTTTGTAGTCTTTTAACGTACAGAATAAGACCGAAGTTAAAAATCTCTTACTCACACTTTAAAATTTTATTGCTCGCCATTTAAAATTTGAACCCCCTTTTAAACCCCCTTAGAGGTTGAATTTTTCTAATCGCTGAAAGAACTTTTTTCGTAAACTTTTAAGTCTCTAGCTCAAAAAAAGTGTTGCCCATACAAAGCTTTCTTAACCCCCTTAGGGGTGGAATTTTCTAAAACTCTGAAAGTACTTTATTAATAATTTTAATAAGTAACATTTTGAATAGTTTTAAGTCTAGTAAAAAAAAAAGTTTTTCCCACACAACACTGGCTACCCTTCTTAAGGATCTTAAGGATCCCCTTAGGGATGGAGTTTTCTAAAACGCTGAAAATTCTTTTTTAGTATTCTAATAAGTAATCTTTTTGCAAAGTTTTAAGTCTAACTCAAAAAAAAGTGTTGCCCATGCAAAGCTTGCTCTCCTTTTTAACCCTATTAGGGGTGGAATTTTCTAAAACGATTTGTGTTCTTTTTTTGTATTTTAATAAGTAATCTTTCTACAAAGTTTCAAGTCTCTAACTCAAAAACATAAACTTTCCCTGATAAAAACTTTGCACCCTTTTTTATCCCCCTTAGGGATAGATTTTTTCAAAACGCTGAAAGTCTTTTTTTTGTATTTTTATAAGTAATCTTTCTACAAAGTTTTAAGTGTCTAGCTCAGAAAAAGTGTTCCCCATACAAACCTTGCACCCTTTTTTAACCCCCTTAGGGAATGATTTTTGTAAAACGCCGAATGTAGTATTTTTCATGTTCTAATAAGTAATTTTTCGTCAAAATTTTAAGTCTCTATTAAAAAAAAATATGTTTTTCCCATACAAACTTTGCACCCTATTTTACCCCCTTAGGGGTGAAATTTTCCAAAACGCTGAAAGTACTTTCTTTGTATTTAAATAATCTTTCTACAAAGTTTTAGGACTCTAGCTAAAAAAAATTGTTTCCCACATACAAACTTTGCACCCCTATTTTAGCCCCCTATTTTTAGGGGTAGAATTTTCTAAAACGCTGAAAGTACTTAATTTGTATTCTGATGACTAATCTTTCTACAAAGTTTTAAGTCTCTATTTAAAAAAAATATTGTTTCCCCCATACAAAATTTGCACCCCTATTTTACCCCCTTAGGGGTAGATTTTTTTAAAACACTGAATTTAGGTACTTTATTTGTATTCTAATGAATAATTTCTCTACAAAGTTTTAAGTCTCTATTTAAAAAAAAGTAGTTTTTCCCATACAAACTTTGCACTCTATTTTACCCCTTTAGGGGTAGAATTTTCTAAAACCCTGAAAGTTCTTTATTTGTATTCTAATGACTGATCTTTCTACAAAGTTTTAAGTCTCTATTTAAAAAAAAATGTTTCCCCCATACAAACCTTGCACCCCTATTTTACCCCCGTAGGGGTGGAATTTTCCAAAACGCTGAAAGTGTTTCATTTGTATTCTAATAACTAATTTTTCTACAAAGTTTAAGTCTATAGCTCAAAAAAAAAAAGGTTCTCCCATACAAACTTTGCACCCCCATTTTACCCCCTTAGGGGTAGAATTTTCAAAAATCCCTTTTTATCCCTAGCCCACGTTATAAAAGCAACATACTGTGCAAAAATCAACTCTCTAAGATTAGTAGTTTCGGCTGTGCGTTGATGAGTGAGTGAGTGAGTGAGTGAGTGAATAAGTCAGTCAGGACATAGGCATTTATTATGTATAAATAGATAGAAGATAATGAAACTCCCATTCAAATATCTCAAAAAATTATGAAGCTACATCCGTTTTAATGTCGCTTGTTAGAGTGAGAAAACGATGAGGGACTGTGACGTCAATATACTCGAGCGTCATAGTAAAAAACAATCGTTTCATATGAAGGTGCGTTTTGCGGAAAAGGGACAGAACATACCCCCTCTTAATACTTTGGACTCTTATAACTTAATCATTACCTATATAACCTCTTGCTTTGTTTTTTTCTCCATTTGACTATATTTATTTTAAATTCTTTTTCGAGAAAATACATTATGATTATTTACCATATTTTCGATTCCTGAGCTATAACCACGAACTTTGGAATTCGAAAATATTCGGGTATCTCTATCTCTATCGCACTAACCACACTCGAGTGACAGGGATGCAAATATATGAACATTGAGTATCGGTTTTCGTGGTAGCGCCGCAGGTACTTTGGCTGAATGCGCCGAGCGCGTGCCATTGTCGTTCAAAAAAAACAAATTCGTGTTAATTATATTGTTCAAATTTGTTGATTTCATTTATTGAAATTACGACATAAAACGACATTTGCGCATATAAGTTCTCATATCAGAATCGAATATTTTTTTATGGTTTATATTTTAGCATTTGTCTCGTAAAGGTCTATCGTAGACGGGATTTAAATTATAAATAAGTGAAAGGCAAAGCAATTCCGCCATTTTGACGAAAATTTGACGGTTCTTATTGCTGACAGTTGGAGCAGCGTTTGATTTCAATAAAAATAAATGAAAAATTAAATGAAGTCGTATATTTCGGAAAATTAATTAACTGTCGCAGTCGGATAAAAACTATCCTAAGTTGCAGCTAGAATAATAATGTACCTATATAAAATGTTTCATATTTTTCCGTTCATGGGATGCTGAGAACATTCGAACCGCGCAAAGCTTAGTTTCAAACTGGCTGATTCTTTTTTTAATTTAGAGATTTATTATAAGTGGAGATATTGCATAAGATTGCATAATATGGAACAAACGGTCTCGCTTGAGGTACCCAAGTAACTGTCAAGCGGCAATACCACCGAAGCCAGCCGTGTGTGACGATTCCGGCTTATGTCATGCTGTGCACTTATGCGATCTTGGTGTTGCTAATCAATCTAAGCATTATCGACCACAGTTAAACAATCTGTTCGGTAACCTTGCAAGACAGGGTACATCATCCGCTTGGTTCACCTTTTACATTTTCATCTGGGGGCACGGCCGCACCCCCGCCAAGTCGAGCAAAAAAAAGAGGTCCGTGCCTCTTTATAGCAATAAAATTTTGTGACTTGGCAATCACACTTACCTGCATAGTTTTAGGTATGTAAAAAAAACCGGCCAACTGCGAGTTGGACTCGCGCACGAAGGGTTCCGTACCATTATCTATACTATATCATATATAGAGCAACCCTTAAAAAAATATTTTATTTTGTTTTTAGTATTTTTTGTTATAGCGGCAACAGAAATACATAATCTGTGAAAATTTCAACTCTCTAGCTATCACGGTTCTTGAGATACAGTCTGGTGAAAGATTATCTATAAAAACGGCAAAAAAATCACGTTTTTTTGTATGGGAGCCTCCCTTAAAAAAAAATTGTTTTTAGTATTTGTTGTTATAGCGGCAGCAGAAATACATAATCTGTGAAAATTTCAACTCTCTAGCTATCAGGGTTCTTGAGATACAGCCTGGTGACAGACAGACGGACGGACGGACGGACGGACGGACGAACAGCGAAGACTTAGTAATAGGGTCCCGTTTTACTATTTGAGTACGGAACCCTAATTAGTAAATGCAGTAAAGTTATGTGATTCCCAAGTTGCAGAATGTTATTTAGCAAGCAAATAAAGATTAAAAAGAATGCCTGACTTGGCTCTACGAAATATCTCACCACTTTTTACATTAGAAGAGTTCTGAGACTTGGCCAAAAGAACTCTACGTGCTGGCTCTGTGGTGCTTCGGCTCCACGCACACCTCCCAAATGTCCGGGACACCATCGTCCCGTGTCCGGGAAAGACATCTTGATCACATTCACTGCCAAGAATCGCTAACCGCTACGCTCGTAGCCGATCCTGTGGACTTTCCCGCTAAATAGCGGAACATAGCTACGGCGTAGGCGCTCGCTAGCCGGGTTCCTGGTAGAGTAGCAGAGAATGTGTTAAATGTCGATATTTATGTACCTATAGACCGTAAGCCCACTACGCAAATACATGGCAGCAGGTCGAGAAAGTTGTGCTGAGCAAGAATCAGATTATTGCACCTAAAATTGGCCGCAAGTTTGAATAATCCTTCATTTCCGGTCAAAATTGTAAGGGTAGGTGTATTTATAACATGTGACAACAGTACAAGACATGTGGTTTCATTTAGCCCTAGAGAGAGTAAAACTAAGTCTGTCAATCCTGAAATGGCTGGAAGTACTTGGCAGACGGTGCCAAAGTACCAAGTACCCTACCCAGTAAGATGTCCTAAATAATCAGTACTCCTCTCTCTTCTCCACCATCATCTTCAATGTCTGCTGAAGGCTGCAGGGTCCTAGATCTTATCTTATCTTATCTAGGTGAGGGCCCTTTCGGATGCACTTCGACCCAGTGGGATCTTTTGTGCATTTGCCCTCTCTTTTATACCTGCTCCCAGGCTTGCTCCATGATTTCCACAAAGCGGATGATGCAGTTCGCCGGGAGCACCTTGAATTCCTTTGGTTTCGGGTAACCGTTGCCAAAGTAGTTCATTCTTTGTCTGGCAAGGGCATGACATTCACACAATAAGTGTTCCATAGTCTCATCCTCCTCGCCACACATTCTACAGTCTAAACTATCCGATAGATCTTGGCCAAGAGATCCTTGACCCCGAAGTGACCTGTGAACACTGCAGGGAATCATCCGCTCAGTGTAACCTGTACGGTGTTCGGTCGGCTTCATTGTTAACTTTCAAACTGAAACTTCGTCTAATCGGGTCATTCCGGTCATTCCCATCTTCCAACATATCCAACCTAGCTTTCATATGCAACCTGGGTTCGATAGGTTGGAAGATGGGTCTAATCCAACCGATGTTCCTAATAAATATTAGGTTATCATCCTACCGTTCCCGTTTTGGTTAATTTTCTTGAAATATTCCAGTGTTACGAGCTATAAATCATAAACACCGCAATACTATAAGTACACAGTAAGGTAAACGCCCGAGTGCTCAACGCTGTACTTGTATATGACATGGGCACTGTATATCAAAGTGACATGGCTTAAATTCGAATGAAGAAAAATCCTCTTAGTTCGAATTTAACCCGTATTGCTTTGACATAGAGTGGCCATGCCATATACTAGTACAGCGTCGAGCACTTGGACGTTTAGGTACGTTACTTTACACAAGTTCTAGGGTTCACAATTTGCTCTATAAACAGGCGCTGGAAAGGGCTCGAAACGTCGGGATGTATTTAATATATTTAGATACGCTATAAAATCTGAAGACAATATTAATAAATATTATTAAATATGCTCTACAATAGGGTTTGAGAAAGACTAACATAAATTTCATTTTTTGCAGAGTAGGTACCGTTACATATACGAGAAATGAATGATTATGAACCATGTAAGGAACGGAGCTTAATTGTGCTTGTGTTGTGTTTTATGAGGTTCCAAGTTAATTACCCTCGTAGCTGATGTTATTAAGTCTCTTACTAGTAACAATATGGTCAAGAGATTCGAACGCTTTAACTTTACATTTTTGGGTTAGAAATAATTTAAGGTTCCTTTCTGTGGCCGATAGTTACGGACTGTGGAGTATTGTTGATGTAAATACCAAAATTTGTCGCTATCGTACTACAGTTTTTTACTTTTCAAAATATTCGAATACAAGTTTTGAAAACGCACGTGTTTTGTTTTGTCTATACTTATTTATACATATAACCCCCTCAGCCGTGGAAAGGCCCCTCGGGCCCGAGTAGTAATGACGCTGAATCTGTGGCACGACCCGCCGGGCCCGCTCAAAACGGGTCTATACTTTTCGTAAAATATCGGTGAAACGTATATTTATCTCGTTTTAACCTATTAAAACGTGCTGTGGACGAAGCAAGACAGACAGACAACATTTGAATGCTTAACGGTGGAAAAAAGTCGTTATTTCGTCCAAAGACTACAATATACATACATTTCGTCAGTCAAAAACTGTCAGTGTGACGTGCGGGCAGGATTTGTTATTTCGCTATTATTTATCAGTTAATGCGTGATTATTAGAATAAAGAATTGAAAATCTGGTAACATGTAAGTAAACTTTTGTTCTTATTGGGTTTTTTTTTTAATTATAACTGTGAAGATAACCACATGCCAAGTCATAGCCAGAATAACAATGAACCCAGCTGTACAGTTATTTCACGCCTGTGTTGTCATGGTAATACATAGTTACAGTTAGATAATGTAATAGAGAGCAGATATATTCCAAACTAGCTGTTGCCCGCGACTTCGTCCGCATAGAACTTTTTATCGTCTTAGAAAATGATTTCTCTCAATACAAAATATGAACCCTCTTTTAGGGGATAATAAAAAAAAGTTGATGTTAATTTTCTAGTTTGTGAACAAACAGTCTAAAACCAAAGTTAAAAATCTCATACTTTAAAAATGCCTTGAAATACTCAAAATTTTGAACCAATTTTAACACTCTTAGGGGATGAATTTGGAAAAACTCTGAAATCAGTTTTGTAGTCTTTTAACGTACAGAATAAGACCGAAGTTAAAAATCTCTTACTCACACTTTAAAATTTTATTGCTCGCCATTTAAAATTTGAACCCCCTTTTAAACCCCCTTAGAGGTTGAATTTTTCTAATCGCTGAAAGAACTTTTTTCGTAAACTTTTAAGTCTCTAGCTCAAAAAAAGTGTTGCCCATACAAAGCTTTCTTAACCCCCTTAGGGGTGGAATTTTCTAAAACTCTGAAAGTGCTTTATTATTAATTTTAATAAGTAACATTTTGAATAGTTTTAAGTCTAGTAAAAAAAAAAGTTTTTCCCACACAACACTGGCTACCCTTCTTAAGGATCATAAGGATCCCCTTAGGGATGGAGTTTTCTAAAACGCTGAAAGTTCTTTTTTAGTATTCTAATAAGTAATCTTTTTGCAAAGTTTTAAGTCTAACTCAAAAAAAAGTGTTGCCCATGCAAAGCTTGCTCTCCTTTTTAACCCTATTAGGGGTGGAATTTTCTAAAACGATTTGTGTTCTTTTTTTGTATTTTAATAAGTAATCTTTCTACAAAGTTTCAAGTCTCTAACTCAAAAACATAAACTTTCCCTGATAAAAACATTGCACCCTTTTTTATCCCCCTAAGGGATAGATTTTTTCAAAACGCTGAAAGTCTTTTTTTTTGTATTTTTATAAGTAATCTTTCTACAAAGTTTTAAGTGTCTAGCTCAGAAAAAGTGTTCCCCATACAAACCTTGCACCCTTTTTTAACCCCCTTAGGGAATGATTTTTGTAAAACGCCGAATGTAGTATTTTTCATGTTCTAATGAGTAATTTTTCGTCAAAATTTTAAGTCTCTATTAAAAAAAAATATGTTTTTCCCATACAAACTTTGCACCCTATTTTACCCCATTAGGGGTGAAATTTTCCAAAACGCTGAAAGTACTTTCTTTGTATTTAAATAATCTTTCTACAAAGTTATAGGACTCTAGCTAAAAAAAATAGTTTCCCACATACAAACTTTGCACCCCTATTTTAGCCCCCTATTTTTAGGGGTAGAATTTTCTAAAACGCTGAAAGTACTTAATTTGTATTCTGATGACTAATCTTTCTACAAAGTTTTAAGTCTCTATTTAAAAAAAATATTGTTTCCCCCATACAAAATTTGCACCCCTATTTTACCCCCTTAGGGGTAGATTTTTTTAAAACACTGAATCTAGGTACTTTATTTGTATTCTAATGAATAATTTCTCTACAAAGTTTTAAGTCTCTATTTAAAAAAAAGTAGTTTTTCCCATACAAACTTTGCACTCTATTCTACCCCTTTAAGGGTAGAATTTTTTAAAACCCTGAAAGTTCTTTATTTGTATTCTAATGACTGATCTTTCTACAAAGTTTTAAGTCTCTATTTAAAAAAAAATGTTTCCCCCATACAAACCTTGCACCCCTTTTTTACCCCCGTAGGGGTGGAATTTTCCAAAACGCTGAAAGTGTTTCATTTGTATTCTAATAACTAATTTTTCTACAAAGTTTAAGTCTATAGCTCAAAAAAAAAAGGTTCTCCCATACAAACTTTGCACCCCCATTTTACCCCCTTAGGGGTAGAATTTTCAAAAATCCCTTTTTATCCCTAGCCCACGTTATAAAAGCAACATACTGTGCAAAAATCAACTCTCTAAGATTAGTAGTTTCGGCTGTGCGTTGATGAGTGAGTGAGTGAGTGTTTGAGTGAATAAGTCAGTCAGGACATAGGCATTTATTATGTATAAATAGATAGAAGATAATATGAAACTCCCATTCAAATATCTCAAAAAATTATGAAGCTACATCCGTTTTAATGTCGCTTGTTAGAGTGAGAAAACGATGAGGGACTGTGACGTCAATATACTCGAGCGTCATAGTAAAAAACAATCGTTTCATATGAAGGTGCGTTTTGCGGAAAAGGGACAGAACATACCCCCTCTTAAAACTTTGGACTCTTATAACTTAATCATTACCTATATAACCTCTTGCTTTGTTTTTTTCTCCATTTGACTATATTTATTTTAAATTCTTTTTCGAGAAAATACATTATGATTATTTACCATATTTTCGATTCCTGAGCTATAACCACGAACTTCGGAATTCGAAAATATTCGGGTATCTCTATCTCTATCGCACTAACCATACTCGAGTGACAGGGATGCAAATATATGAACATTGAATATCGGATTTCGTGGTAGCGCCGCAGGTACTTTGGCTGAATGCGCCGAGCGCGTGCCATTGTCATTCAAAAAAAACAAATTCGTGTTAATTATATTGTTCAAATTTGTTGATTTCATTTATTGAAATTACGACATAAAACGACATTTGCGCATATAAGTTCTCATATCAGAATCGAATCTTTTTTTATGGTTTATATTTTAGCATTTGTCTCGTAAAGGTCTATCGTAGACGGGATTTATAGTATTTTATGCAACTGTTTTATAAGAAGGGTCTTAAAATGCGAGTGGCGTGAGTGAGGCGATTAAAGACGCCACGAGCGTTTTTAGACCAGTTATAAACCGTTGCATACAATACTTTTTCTACGACAAATTTTAAATAAATAGCAGACTACAATTTAGTTAGCCTTTACGGGCAGCAAGTTTTCTATTCGTACTTTTGCTACTCACGCAATTTCTTCAGGAGTGCAGTTATTAATTGCTTCGACCATTTTAAAAGGAACGTACACTTTTATCTTCACAAACACGAATACAATCTTAATGTTCTAGGACTAACAGTTTATCATCTTTCATCTTTTCATTTTGAACTGTTTATATTTTGGTGGGAAATCGGAAATGTGACACATCTTGTTTATGGTTTGTTTTGTTTTTAATTTGTTCGCATTTGCCATCCGAACCAAACCTAAACCGGACCCGGACCGAATTCGAACTTTATTTTCATAAATAATACCAAGAATTTATAAAACATGTAATTTAACACACAATAGATGATGATTTATTATTATTGTAGTAAATAATGTATAATATACAAATGTTAAATCGTAAATAAAAACTTTTATTTCGAAATATTTGTTTATGAAGTTGGCACCACTGCAATATAGCGGCATTAGCGGCCGATTTAAAAAAGTTTAACAGTGCTTTTATGAAAAATGTATGAACCAAAAAAGTACGCTAAACAGTTCGTTTTTGGGCCATAGAGCATAGAGTTTTGCGACGACTTATAAGTTGTGTCATTGTATGTGAGCTACAGCCTATATAAATGACAGATAACGGTACAGGAGTAGAAAAAATTATTAATAAGTGAAAGGCAAAGCAATTCCGCCATTTTGACGAAAATTTGACGGTTCTTATAGCTGACAGTTGGAGCAGCGTTTGATTTCAATAAAAATAAATGAAAAATTAAATGAAGTCGTATATTTCGGAAAATTAATTAACTGTCGCAGTCGGATAAAAACTATCCTAAGTTGCAGCTAGAATATTAATGTACCTATATAAAATGTTTCATATTTTTCCGTTCATGGGATGCTGAGAACATTCGAACCGCGCAAAGCTTAGTTTCAAACTGGCTGATTCTTTTTTTAATTTAGAGATTTATTATAAGTGGAGATGGAGATTATACGAGTAGACTACAACTGCGTAAAAAACGGAATAAAACGTAATTTTCCACCTGCACATGCACTTGGAAATCCTGTCTGTGAAATAAAGCGGCTTGCCACAGACGTGGGTAATCTGTCATTTTATCTCCCACAGTTTAGGGGATAGTGTAAAAAAAGAGGAAAAGTCCCTGTCTTCGAGATTGTAGCTTTGTAAGATTGTATATGGATATAATCTCCGGAACTACTAATCCGATTTCAAAAAATCTTTCACCAGTATTTAGAATTGGGTGAACATAGGCTATTTTGCATGCCATTTGGCATTCAGCTTGCCATTTGTACATTTTTTTGTAAGTCAATTTCTTGAAGAATGGCGTTCAATAGGTTAATTGTGTAAGTTAGCTTGCCGCATGCGGGTTAGGTAGAAGAACTTTTTCTTCACCGTTATTCCGGCCTTTGCCAGAGTCCGCTTTCCTACTCGCTTTTCTCCATTTTGCACGATGCTGGGCCTCTTCCTTTGTGAGCCCGTTTTCTCTCATATTGCCTTCACAACATCCAGCCATCGGTTCTTAGGGACCTGAAAGATATTTATACATATTGTAACAAAGATTTTCATATACCCATAATAAGTATGTGGCGGCACCTAGCCCATAACCTAGCTATTAACGCCCACACTTCTTCGCCGCATTATGCCTGCAACACACTGGCGTGGCCTGCGGTGGCGGTCAATAGTAAATTTGACAGCTAATGACAAGTTTTGTATTGACCGCCGCGGCCAGGCCGCGCCAGTCTGTGAGAGGCCTTAAAGAGTCCGTATTCTGACACCTCCTGCATTGAGACCCGGCGCCACTCTCTCATCACTCAGGAGGAAGCGCCCAACAATATAAATAATAGTTTACTAGTTGGGGGCCATGGCGTATTTAAAAGTGGCCCGGTTCTTTGTAAATTAAACGATCAACTTATGGCTTCCGCATTTGGTGGAGCGGATCCTCCGCCAATCAGGAAGGACTCGTAGAAATGTAGGCACGGAGTAAACTATCTGTACCGACAGCTTACTGACACCACTCCGAGTTTGCTCCGCCAAATGTAGAGGTCCTATGGTTACCACGCGAGTAAACCTAGTCCATCAATCCAAATGATGAACTTTGGAGGCGAAAGCGTACCGTGCGGCAAACGCGCTTAAAAGGTTAAATAACTTACCAAAAGTAACTTGAGCCTACAATTTTCTTTTTAAATATTTGATAACATAATTAATGGGCAAAATAGTAGCCAGTTCTCAACTATAGGCTACCATTATGAAAAACTTGACTCTATTTTCAGCGGAAGTAGAACAGAATATTTTATCAAGTCAAGGCTGGTATCAAGCAGCTGTGGACGTTCACAGGGCCTAATGACTACAAAAGATGATTCGAATGCTAGGTACTTATAACGGGCCGTGGCCGCACCCATACCGAGCCGTCATCGATTATTTGCGTGTCGGTGTGCAATACGTTTCGCCACCGAGCCGTTTCCGAGTCCGCACCGGGCCGTGCTGCCGATTGAGATAGGTGCCTGGAGTAGTGGGCCTAGGCCTGCCCCAAAGAGCGCTATAATGACCGATTCTGCGCCACCCGCATCCAGCGGACTCCCGCGTCCTTTACCAGGTCATCAGTCCATCTTGTGGGGTTTTATTAATTTTTTTCGCGGGTTTGTTTTTATTCCTCTGATCGCATTTTGCCACGATTTTGTTCTGTCACATGTACCTTTGTTAATGTCGATTTGAGCTTGCAATCACTTTGTAGGTCCAGAACCATTTGTGGGACTCTCGCAGGGAACCATAATATCGGTCTTTAAAGCCTACGCCAAAACCAAACACCAACACGAGTGGAGGAATGAGGCTGGCTTAAGGCACTCTAAGCTCTTCATAGAAGGAGTGGACTCGGTTTGGACCAGAAAACTCTAGAAATCCAGTATAGGAAGCAACTCAGAATTATTTTTGAGGTGTTCACAGGTCACTTCGGGGTCAAGGATCTCTTGGCCAAGATGGGACTAGCGGATAGTTTAGAGTTGCCAGACAAAGAATGAACTACTTTGGTAACGGTTACCCGCAACCAAAGGAATTCAAGGTGCTCCCGGTGAACTGCATCATCCGCTTTGTGGAAATGATGGAGCAAGCCTGGGAGCAGGTATAAAGGAGAGGGCAAATGCACAAAAGATCCCACTGGGTCGAAGTGCATCCGAAAGGGCCCTCACCTAGATAAGATAAGATAATGTCGTTTTTACGGTTCCATTTCTTGAAAGGAAAAAGGAACCCTTGTAGGATCACTTCGTTGTCTATCTGCAGGCCTCGCCTGTCAAATCTCTTTTCTCAGGAACGCTTGACGGCATCAAGTTGAAATTCGAATTATGGACTCAGGTCAGCTTGGAGCTGTGAAGAAATCAAACTTCTAAATTAACGCAATCAACAGTTATGGATATTATTTTGACACACGGAAGGGAATCAAAATTATATAAATCTCCTTATAGATCTATCATAGCAACAAAGAATAATGTTTTGTTGCTATGATAGATCTATTAGGAGTTAGAACCGCTCAATTTGAAAATATGAAAATTGTGTTAGTCTTCGTCATTTGAAACAATTTTTGTTACCTTAGGTTTAGTTAAGGTAATGACCATTACACTTTTTCTTGTTTATCAAGCGTTGTAACAAAATAAGATTCAAAACCAAGTAATAACTATCCAACCTAAAGAGAACTTGAAAATTCGGTTTTTACCGCCACAGAGAGGGTTTCCAAAAAAGCTTAATATTGCAGTTGGGTCATTGTCAGATTTAGGTTCGCGTCTCTTCGGTGGACATTGCCAAAGTTAAGGGCTATAAAGCATAATTTTTGGTTGATCTCTGAATCCGCATAAACGGCGTTGCCCCTTCTATAATTATATGCGATAAAACATATTATGTGTGAGCGTAAGCCCTTAACTATTGACCACCGGAAAGATGATTGTTGTTTTTGTGTCTGACAATGACCCACTTAACAGTAGAAGAAACCGAAAATAATTATATTTTAGCCTCCGACGCAAACGCGAAAGTTAAAAGTTAAGCATGTGTATCTGTCTGTGGCATGTATGTACCTATCATTTCTACCGAAATGGTTTTTAGCTACGTTTGTTGTGTCAGGATTTTAAAAAAATATGTAGGTAGCGAATAGGGAACATTACTGCAATGTTCTGCCGCCAGAGGTAGCACTACCACTAATAGTAAATCAATATAGGAATATAGAGATTCACACACACATGCATAATTGATTGTCAAATGAGTGACAAGGAAACTTGCATAGACAATACCGCAAGTGGGAACGAGATACAATGTCAACGCTGCTAGTGTCGCCACCTACGAAGAGTTTTGCGTAATGTTCCCTATTAACTTAGTGAAAATTATATTTCCTATAGGTACTTTTCTATGACATTTCGCAACTGTGTGACTATTAACATTTTTACCTATCCAAATATCATAAACCCTCCATGATGCGTTCAAGAACCGCACATTATGACCACCATAAAAACAGACTGTTTTGTTAGAACAAATTTCTTATCTGTGAAAATGTTATTATTGCTAAATAATAACATCGATTTCGATAATATTATTTCATTTAAATTTCGAACATCTCTGAAAAACAAAGGAATTTGATTTGACCTCTATTCTAATATCAGTCGAGATGACGTTTAGTTCGAAATTAATTTTCAAGTTGCATACAAATTTGACAAATGTCACATGTAAGTAAGTTATCGAACGATATGATAGTTAGAGCTGACTCTAGTTTCTCTGAATTAAAAAAAAAACTACGACAGCTGCCAGAAAACAACGCCGCGATGCCGGTCTTAATATGCGGCTCCTGAATGCATCATGGAGGCTTATGATATGTGGATAGATAAAGCAGTGTATGTAACCCACACTCGTGTTTAATGCCCTTCATTATGTACAGTCACATAAACTACTAAAATATATTATAACTACCTCATTATGAAATTCTAAATATTATAATTTTTATTTAATTTGACATGTGTAGGTATTTATTTTTAAAATCATTTTACCCTTTGACATTTTAAATATATGAACTTTTTGACGTTGAATGTATTTGTGCATCTTTATATAAAACAAAGTCGTGTTTGTTACACCATTTATGTTTGATTTGTTGTATTTGTCCAAATAGCAGAATAACTAATAATAAATGCAAAATTAAAGTAATTAACGGCCTCCGTAGCCCAGTGGGTAGTGACTCTGCCTACGAAGCTGGAGGTCCCGGGTTCGAATCCCGGTCAGGGCATTTATTTGTGTGTTTATCACGAATATTTGTTCCTGAGTTATGGATGTTATATATGTATATAAGTATCTTTATCTATTATATATATCATCGCCTAGTACCCACAACACAAGCCTTACTGAGCTTACCGTGGGCCTAGGTTGATTTGTGTAAGATTGTCCGATAATATTTATTATTTATTATTTATTTATTATTATTATTATTTATTTTTTGTCGTACATTTTGTATGGCGGTACGCAGTACGCGGGCTCAGCTAGTTATAAATAAATGAATATGAGTACACTGGATCTGGCGGCACGGCAGTACCCCGCCAAAGACAAGGCAAACGGGCACTACAACCCTTTTCTCGAAGCTTTCCGTCGTATTTTCAAACCCTCACAGGATCCGTCTGAAAAACACTAGAGAGCTCTTATTCAGAGGATAAAGCAATCTCAGTAACTTCATTCGTCACACAAAATTCCCCAGAGAGAGGGTGTCAATTTCTGTATTTGGTTTTACCATTGTCTTGGAAAAATATATGAGAACCCACCAAAAACATTTCATGTAAAGTTGCCAAGACTCTCTAGTTCATACCGCTCTCTCAGTCTTATTATAAGTTATTCGATCTCAAATAGCGCCAAGCCACCTCCTTAACACATCATAAGTAAGTAACTCTACCAGACCCAACTTTACAAATTCTACATACTACAAATATATTGTATTGTTTACAGAATACTTATGCGTCAATGCTTTTGGAAATTAAAAACCTAAATAAGGGGAAGTGCCTATAGGATAGGAATACAAGAAACATGTTTTCAGTGAGAAAACTACAACACTATCGTTTTTAAGGGTTCCGTAGCCAAATGGCAAAAAACGGAACCCTTATAGATTCGTCATGTCCGTCCGTCTGTCTGTCTGTCCGTCCGTATGTCACAGCCATTTTTTTCCGAAACCATAAGAGCTATACTGTTGAAACTTGGTATGTAGATGTATTTTGTGAACCGCATTAAGATTTTTACACAAAAATCGAAAAAAAACATTAAGTTTTAGGGGTCCCCATACACACAACTGAAACTCAAAATTTTTTTTTTCATCAAACCCATACGTGTGGGGTATCATTGGATAGATCTTCAAAAATGATATAAAGGTTTCTAAGATCATTTTTTTCTAAACTGAATAGTTTGCGCGAGAGACACTTCCAAAGTGGTAAAATGTGTGTCCCCCCCCCCCCCCCTGATGATATAACTGATGACTGAACCCCCCTGATGAAATGATAAAACTCAAAAAAATATATGATGTACATTACCATGCAAACTTCCATCGAAAATTGGTTTGAACGAGATCTGGTAAGTAGTTTTTTTTTAATACGTCATAAATCGTAAACTGCAATTTATTTAACGGAACCCTTCATGTGCGAGTCCGACTCGCACTTGGCCGCTTTTTTTATATTTACGATAATATTTTGCGGTCGTTATTACGGAATTAATACAATGTCGGGATTGTTGTAAAGTTATATGGAAGCACTACCCTCACTACCTATTCTCAGTGCGCAAATACCGACTTGCACTTAACTGAATTTATGTTAAACCTCGGAAATTACCTATATACGTATTATAGAATGTGAATCTAGGCATATCCCTATGATATTTATTAAGTAATATCGAAATATTAATAACCCATAATTCAAACTTTTATTGTGCTATAAACTCCGGAACTAGCGAACTTATCTTTATGACTGTTATGAGAAAGCGGTAAGTTACGAACGTGTGAAATGTTATAAGTGCAGAACAACGTTATAGAAAACACAAAAACATTAATACCTAATAGTTGGCACTTATTGTTCACCTCTATTGTAATGAATTAGAATTGAAAGCGTTGAGTATTGGGTCAGTGTCCAGCACTGGGAAGTTTACTTTACCAGACTACTATAAAATAAACGAAATAAACAATATCTTTTCAAGAATTGCAGAAATCGGTCCTCAGTAGATAGAGAAATCGGTGCACATACCTACATTTAAAAAAAAACGTTTGGGATGGATCCGTGCCTAGATACGATGGGTTAGGCTTGATTTCCTCCTTCGCTGACGTCGGTCGGGCGTACGAATATACACCATGTTCTATGGGACACCGCAGTCCGCACAGCGACGCTGACTGAAATGCCAGCGTACAGCGTACATTCGTACGCCCGACCAACGTCAGCGAACGACGTCAGTGTAGGAGGAAATCAAGCCTTAAGTAAGAATACATTTAACGTCAGATGAAAAAAGGAACACCCGGGAAAGAAGAAAGCTTGAGGGATATACAGGGTGTGGCCTGTAATAGGAGCAAATATTCAAAGGGACGCTTCCTTAGAGCATTTGCAGTAACCCCTTGTGTCTTACTCGTTTTATTATTTTTTTGGACGCGGAGATATTTTGATCTAAAGTTATGACCTCCAAGTAATGTGAATGAACATGAAAAGTTACTGATAGCACTCCAGAAGAGAAAAAAATATAACAAAACTTAATTTGAAGAAAAAATATTTCAAAAAATTTTTTTTTATCAAGTTTAACCATGTGGAAATAATTGTTCACAAGCTTAATAATCTCCCGTTAAATTTTTTGCTCCTATTACAGGACACATTCTGTATATTATATTGGACTTGCAGTATACTGTTTGGCTTTGCCCGGGCAAGATATACCTACTGTTCCTCTTAACCCACCTGACTTTACTCGATTCATCATCGAATCATGAATTGCCTCACGATAGTCCAGGTGTGGTCTGGGTACCTACTAAAAGCATATAAACCTTGCATGAAAGTATGCAGTTAATTCAAAGAGTTTATTACACTTGCTTATTAGTAGTTTTTCTGGCGTAAGTAATTTCTGATCGGATCAAAATACACCCCCAGGAGTTCTACGACTTTGCCCCAGTTTGATAACCGTTACAATACGAGTCTTACATGCCACATATTTCTTCGCAAGGTACCTGCATTTTTTTCCATCACTAGCTACTTGGATCTACTTAATATGCATTTTGTTTCTTGCGTTCAAAAGAGAAAAGCAGGGTAGTATTGGGTTTTGGGAGAGGTAGGGCACAGCGATATGTCATCTCGCTGGTATTAGGAGCAGCCCAAGATCACCAATCGTCCATCAACACCAATTGTGCCAGAGCTCCCAAGGATGTGATGTATTGAGAGTTTAGGACTTGCATTTATCTCTAAGGCTCTGCAGCGCGCTTATGATTCCTTATGGTGTTCAGCAGGGGTGGAGAGGACTAAGGATTCCGGATACGTACACTCTGAACCTCAAGGGACTATTGGGCATTCCATGAGCTGTCCCGTACAAACGCGCGTATATCTCTGTCATTACTCATTAGAGTCATTAGAGTTATCTTTGCAATTTTAATTGGAATATTATAATTCTGACCATAATTTGACTCTATTGTCGCAGAAAAAGACACTCCAAAACTTACAAATTTTCTGAAAATTCGTGTTCGTATGTCAACAGTGGACTTTTCAGTGGAATGCTCCCAATGCAGATGGGGTCTATTGGGGTGTCTCCAGGTTGGCAAGCCTTCACAAAAGCGAGCGGAGCGTAAGAACAGGTGGTTTACTGGTTTGCGTCGACTTGCTAGCTAGAGGAAGCTGGGGCTGGCTGGATTTTGTGGACGAGCGAGTGATTGACACCCAAGCCAAGGCAATCCGGAGCGTTTCTGGATTCTCAACTTGAATATAACCCATTAGTCATTACTTAATTAAATAGACCCTCTTCCTAGCAACTAGCTCTGAGCACATGTAGGTACATAGTTACAACAATTTGAGACCATCATTCTATTGGAAATGACGCACAAAGCGGATTGACGAAGCTAATAAACTTCCTACGTATTACGGTTAATGTCGCCATGGCATGGACGGGATATCCGCAGTGACATTTCAAGCACAATTAACTTTTCCGGCTTCAATATGCTACAAAGAAAGCGGAAGTGCCTAGGTAACTTAAGATATTCATATTCATATTCATTTATTTGCTGCAACCATGGTATTTACAGGATGTTTTTAAAATTAATCAGTACAGACATGGACCCTACTAGGGTGTAGCAACATTTTAAACATACATATATTTAAAAAAAAATCAACATATTGTTATATTTATATAAAATCTGCACATTAGATAACAACATACCTACTTGATTGCATTTGCACCATCAATTAAATTGTAAAAAATTATTGGCCCATGAACTCCTGCAGCGAGTATGGGCATTCAGTTAGGAGGTAAGTTTTAAGTTTATTAACAAAAGTGTTATATGTAACTTCGTTTCTTATAAGCTGCGGGATTTTATTGTAGATTCTAATAGACATTGCGTAAGGGCCTTTACTGAACATTGTTAGTTTGGCGGGAACTGCTTGAATTATTTTATTGCGATGACGTAAGTTGTGTGCATGAGAGTTGAAGTTTTCCGGTTTGGGATACAGACTAGGATATTTATGGACAAACTAGCTGTTGCCCGCGACTTCGTCCGCGTAGAACATGTTATCGTCTAAATGTTTGTTTAAGGAATTAATTTTTAAAATCATTGAAATTAGCTTTGTAGTCTTGTAGTAAACAGTCTAAAACTGAAGTTACAAATCCCTTACTTTAAAAATGTTTTGCTCTCCATACAAACTTTGAACACCCTTATAATACCTTTTAGGGGATGAATTTCAAAAAACGCTGAAATGAGTTTTGTAGTGTTTTAACAAACATACTAAGATCGAAGTTACAATTCTCATACTTAAAAAAATTCTTGCTCTGATAGTCTGCATACAAACTTTGAACCTTTGAATTAACGCTTTTCGGGGAAAAATTTAAAAGAAAACACTAAGTTTTTTTATTGTAATAAGTATTTTTTCTACAAAATATCAAGTCTCTAGCTCAAAAAATGGGTTTCCCATACGAACCTTGCACCCCTTTTTATTCTCATTAGGGGTCGAATTTTTCAAAACGCTAAAAGTACTTGATTTTTATTGTAATAAGTAATCTTTCAACAAAGTTTTAAGTCCCTCGCTAAAAAAATATTTTCTTCATTAAAACGTTCTTATAAACCTCTAAAGATCGACGTTTCTAAAATGCTGAAAGTATTTAATTTTATTTTTAATTAGTTAGCATTCTACAAAGTTGTAAATCGGCTAAAAAAATGTTTCCTCCACACAAATGTTGCACCCACTTTTAACCCCCTTAGGAGTGGAATTTACTAAAACGCTGAATATCCTTTTTTTTGTATTTCAATAACTAATCGTCCAACAAACAGTTAAGCTCCTATCCCAAAAAGAGTTTCCCCATATAAACTTTGCAGCCCTTTTTAACCCTCTTAGGGGTGGAATTTTCCAAAACGCTGAAAGCACTTTGTTTGTACTCAAATAAGTAATGTTTTTACAAAGTTTTAAGAACCCCCTCAGGAGATGATTTTCGGGATAAAAACTATGCATCTTCCCTGGGACTCTTACTATCTCTATACCAAATTTCATCTAAATGGGTTTTATCCAAATTTCCACCCCCTATTTAATTACCTTGGGAACTGTTTTTGGGATAAAAACTATCCGCTTTCATTCTCCGAGACTTAAACTATCTCTATACCAAATTTCATCTAAACGGGTTCCATCAAAAGTTTCATCCTCCATTTCACTCCCTTAGGGGGTGATTTCCGGAATTGAAACTATCCTATGCCCTTTCCCAGGACTTAAACTATCTCTTAACTAAATTTCATTTAAATGAGTTCATCCAAATTTTCACCCCCATTTCACCCGCTTAGGGGATGATTTCCGAAATAAAAAATATTCTATTTCCTTCCCTAGGATTCTAACTATCTCTATACCAAATTTCATCTCCATGGGATTTATCCAAATTTTCAAAACTATCTAATGTCATTCTCCGGGAATCAAACTATCTCTATACCAAATTTTATCTAAACGGGTTCCATCCAAAGTTCAACCCCCCATTTCACCCGTTCCGGAGTTAAAACAGTACTATGTTTCATCCAAATCGGTGCAGCGGTTAAGTAGCACCATACAAATTTTCAACCCCAGTTTCATCCCCTTAGGGGTGGATTTCCGGGATAAAAACTACCCTTTATGTCCTTTCCCAGGACTCAAACTATATCTATACCAAATTGTATTCATATAGGTTCCATCCGAATTGTCACCCCCTTAGGGGATGATTTCCGGGATAAAAATTATCCTATGTCCTTTCCCAGGACCTAAACTATCTCTAAACCAAATTTTATCAAAATTGCTTACTTCTAAATTTTCACCCTCTCATTTAACCCCTTTAAGGGATGATTTCCGGATTCAAACTCAAACTATTTATGAACCAAATTACATCCAAATCAGTGCCGCGGTTTAAGAAACTCGATATAAATGTTCACCCTCAATTTCACCCCCTTAGGGGTAGATTTCCGGGATAAAAACTACCCTATGTCCTTCCCCGGGACTCAAACTATCTCTTTACCAATTTGTATTGAAATGGGTTTCATCAGAATTTTCACCCCTGATTTCAACCCCTTAGGGGATGACTTCCGAAATAAATACTATCCTAACTATGTCCTTTCCCAGGATTTAAACTATCTCTGATACAAATTTCGTCAAAATTGGTTACGTCCAAATTTTCACCTCCTCATTTCACCCTCTATTTTACCCCCTTAGGGGATGATTTCCGGGATCAAACCTATCCTTTGTCCTTCCCCGGGACTCAAACTATTTAAATACCAAATTTCATCCAAATCAGTGCAGCGGTTTAAGTAGCTCCATACAAATTTTCACCCCCAATTTCATCCCCTTAGGGGTGGATTTCCGGGATAAAAACTACTCTATGTCCTTTCCTAGGACTCAAACTATATCTAAACCAAATTGTATTCAAATGGGTTCTATCCGAATTTTCACCCCTTATTTCACCCCCTTAGGGGATGACTTCCGAAATAAATACTATCCTATGTCCTTTCCTAGGATTTAAACTATCTCCAAACCAAATTTCATCAAAATTGGTTACCTCCAAATTTTCACCCCCTCATTTCACCCCCTTAGGGGATGATTTACGGGATCAAACCTATCCTTTGTCCTTCCCCTGGACTCAAACTATTTAAATGCCAAATTTCATCCAAATCGGTGCAGCGGTTTAAGTAGCTCCATACAAATTTTCACCCCCAATTTCATCCCCTTAGGGGTAGATTTCCGGGATAAAAACTACCCTATGTCCTTTCCCGGGACTCAAACTATCTCTATACCAAATTTCATCTAAATCGGTTCAGCGGTTTAGGCGTGAAGAGGTAACAGACAGACAGACAGACAGACAGACAGACAGACAGACAGACAGACACACTTTCGCATTTATAATATTAGTATGGATTTGCACGTTTCCAATATGTACAGAGATGTGAGGGTAAGAATTTTTAATCTACAGAAGTGTGGTCTGCAACTCTCTTCATTTCTTATGTTGCTGAGAACTCTTACGCATCTTTTCTGCAATAAAAATAGATCTTTGGCATTTGCACTACTGCCCCACAACATTATTCCATATTGCAACCATGATTGGGCAAAAGCATGGTAGGCACCTATAGCAGTTTTCAAGTTGGTATTTATCAATATTTGTCTCAGGGCATAAGCAAATCTAGATAATTTTATCGATATTTTATCAATGTGGACTTTCCAGCTTATAATTATGTTCGTCGATGTTTAAACCAAGCAGTGGACAGGTTTTGGCAGTTTCTAATTTCTTATTTTGGTAGGAATAGTTAATATTTAACGCTGTTCTCTGGTGGGGTCTAAACTGTATTATGTTAGTTTTTTGCAAATTTAGGTTCAGATTGTGTTCTTCAAGCCAAGGTAAAATTGTATCAAATATAATATTCAGGTTATTTGTAACTCCATCTGTGTTTATGCTAGGAAATATAATTGAAATATCGTCTGCATATAGGAAGGATTTGATATTAATAGTATTTAATAGTTTCGGTAGGTCGTTAATGTATAAGATAAACAAAATGCATCCCAGTACGCTTCCTTGTGGAATAGAGCATTTCGTGTTTAATGTAGATGAACGAACTTTTTTTAATGTTTTATTACCGTCATCAAAGAAATCAATTTCAACTATTTGCTGGCGGTTTTTGAGGTATGATTGGAACCATTCATGCGCAGTGCCCCGGACACCTATTCCGTACAACTTATTTAAAAGGATATCGTGTTGGACTCGATCGTATGCCTTATAGATAGATACCAAGGAGTTATTGCATTTTTCCCCAATACCTGTATTTATTTGATGTTCGAGTACTTAGGTATAATTTTCTGTCACAAGAAAGCGAGAAAATGCCTCTCCCTGCGAACGAATGCATAGGTATGATTTTAGCATTTGCTCAGCGCATCACAATATCCCAAAAAACATTCCAACATGCATAGTAATTTTGTTTATTATCAAAGAAACAACCCCAAGAATCTATACCATTTTTCATCCCCCTACAAGGACTGTTATAATAAAATTAATGTTGCGTTTCCCGCCAAAAAATTGTATTTCCGCGACAAAATGGCTGACGAAAGTCGATAGCTTTGAATGTTTGATACCCTCGGCGCCGTTGCGACAGCGGCAAGCGTGCGACCAAACATACGCCTCCAACTAATCTTGACCTCTGCGAATTAAAGGGACAACCCCTCTGCGGTACAGTTGTTACCTATACAACAGGGGCGTGGGAGCTCTTTGCAATCTGGCCGCGGCATCCACGCGTACGTAGCATTAAATATTTAACTTTAGCCTAGTTTTCATAATGTCCCCTTTGAATACAACGTTTAATTCCGTCTAATTGCGGGGTTAATGGCAGGACCTAATTCTTTTTCCCCGAAACGGTATAACATTAAATTACACCTATTATTAGTGGGTACTTTTTCAGGAATAATGCCGTTATGATACGGTCGTCATGTTTTCCATGGCACTTGGAAAAAATGTATCCAATTCCATTGAGCGTTGTTGCCATGAGGCATGCAACTGGTAAGTACAATACGTCGCGCTCAATTGCGAACACGTTTAAAATGACGTTCCTACGTATTCAAATTTAAAATTATATGTAGGTATATAAGTATGAATAAAAAGTTGTGATGCATGTGCTCACTCTTGGGTAAGTGCATACCCAAGTGTGTATGAGTGTTGAGTGTGACACACAGGTCATATGGTAGGTAGTGGAATACAGTTGTTAGTTTCAAAATAGAGGCCTACTTATTCCGTTGCCGCGTTGCATACAAAACAAATACCTAAATATTTTGTCCTATGGCTGCGTAACACGTACCTACACTTTTTTCATCATGCGCAAAGCAAGCATTAGGTACCTACTGTTATTAAAAGTAAGTTATAGGAACAAATTAGTGTTATCACTGGTGTAATTCAGGGAACAGTAAGTATTTGCTTTCCAATAATTTCATAATAACCGGATCGCATGTCTAGGTCTGAAGGCACGCGAATTTGCCATTCTAGTGTAGTTGTTTTAAAACATGTTGTCATGGAAGATGATATATCGGTATCTAATATCAGACGGTAAAAGCAATTAGGTTAATGGCAATATTATATACTGGCTTGTTGTTTTACTTGAATTCTGTCCTATTATATCCTTTAAATAAGGTTTGGTGGGGTTTTCGATGTTGTATAGAAATAAATCGATTAACTAGGTATTTATACAATTAGGTCGATATAGGCCTGAGTCTTTTCGGCGTTTGATAAACAAATGAACAGACAGCAGTGCCTTTAGATTTTCTTGATACAAATAGGTAGTACCTAAGTATTGTTAAACGAGCTAGCAAAACTAAGCAACGAAGTTCTTCCTTTCAGCTTGTGCAACAATGCTTTCGTATGTCTGTCCGGCTGTTCTCCTCTACATACATTTTTGACTTTTGAGCGCTCGAAAATTTTATAAAAGTTAGTGCAATTTTATAGTATCGAAATTGCCGGCACTTACTTTCTACCGATAGAAAAGGCTTGTTGCGTGGTGTTAAAATTGATAACGTCATGTTGCTAAATAGATAGCAAACCATCAAATGATTGTAATCTCCACTTATAATAAATCTCTAAATTAAAAAAAGAATCAGCCAGTTTGAAACTAAGCTTTGCGCGGTTCGAATGTTCTCAGCATCCCATGAACGGAAAAATATGAAACATTTTATATAGGTACATTATTATTCTAGCTGCAACTTAGGATAGTTTTTATCCGACTGCGACAGTTAATTAATTTTCCGAAATATACGACTTCATTTAATTTTTCATTTATTTTTATTGAAATCAAACGCTGCTCCAACTGTCAGCTATAAGAACCGTCAAATTTTCGTCAAAATGGCGGAATTGCTTTGCCTTTCACTTATTAATAATTTAAATCCCGTCTACGATATACCTTTACGAGACAAATGCTAAAATATAAACCATAAAAAAATATTCGATTCTGATATGAGAACTTATATGCGCAAATGTCGTTTTATGTCGTAATCTCCACTTATAATAAATCTCTAAATTAAAAAAAGAATCAGCCAGTTTGAAACTAAGCTTTGCGCGGTTCGAATGTTCTCAGCATCCCATGAACGGAAAAATATGAAACATTTTATATAGGTACATTATTATTCTAGCTGCAACTTAGGATAGTTTTTATCCGACTGCGACAGTTAATTAATTTTCCGAAATATACGACTTCATTTAATTTTTCATTTATTTTTATTGAAATCAAACGCTGCTCCAACTGTCAGCTATAAGAACCGTCAAATTTTCGTCAAAATGGCGGAATTGCTTTGCCTTTCACTTATTAATAATTTAAATCCCGTCTACGATATACCTTTACGAGACAAATGCTAAAATATAAACCATAAAAAAATATTCGATTCTGATATGAGAACTTATATGCGCAAATGTCGTTTTATGTCGTAATTTCAATAAATGAAATCAACAAATTTGAACAATATAATTAACACGAATTTGTTTTTTTTGAATGACAATGGCACGCGCTCGGCGCATTCAGCCAAAGTACCTGCGGCGCTACCACGAAAACCGATACTCAATGTTCATATATTTGCATCCCTGTCACTCGAGTATGGTTAGTGCGATAGAGATAGAGATACCCGAATATTTTCGAATTCCGAAGTTCGTGGTTATAGCTCAGGAATCGAAAATATGGTAAATAATCATAATGTATTTTCTCGAAAAAGAATTTAAAATAAATATAGTCAAATGGAGAAAAAAACAAAGCAAGAGGTTATATAGGTAATGATTAAGTTATAAGAGTCCAAAGTTTTAAGAGGGGGTATGTTCTGTCCCTTTTCCGCAAAACGCACCTTCATATGAAACGATTGTTTTTTACTATGACGCTCGAGTATATTGACGTCACAGTCCCTCATCGTTTTCTCACTCTAACAAGCGACATTAAAACGGATGTAGCTTCATAATTTTTTGAGATATTTGAATGGGAGTTTCATTATCTTCTATCTATTTATCTATCTATACATATAATAAACCTGAAGAGGGTCGAAAGTCTGTACATGGAAGATATTCGAAAAAAAATTGGCTAGGGATACTTAAAATCAATAACAGAACACGTTGCAACAGTTTTTAGAATTTTTGTCTGTTTGTCTGTTTATCTGTTTATCTGTTTGTCTGTTTATTTGACCGCGCATCACGTGAAAACGGCTGAACCGATTAAGATGAAATTTGGTATAGAGATAGTTTGAGTCCTGGGAAAGGACTTAGGGTAGTTTTTATCCTGGAAAAGGATATCCTAAGGGGATGAAATGGGGGGTGGAAATTTGTAAGGAGCTACTGAAACCGCTGCACCGATTTGGATGAAATTTGACATAAAATTAGTTTGAGTCCCAAAGAAGGTCATAGGATTGTTTTTAACCCGAAAATCTTCCCTTTAGGGGGTAAAATGGAGGGGTGAAAATTTGGATGTAATCCATTTTGATAAAATTTGGTTTAGAGGTAGTTTAATTTCTGGGGAAGGACATTGGGTAGTTTTTATTCTGGAAATCTTCTCCTAAGGGGGTGAAATGGGGGGTGAAATTTTGGATGGACTCCGTTTAGACCAAATTTGGTATAGATATAGTTTGAGTCCCGGAGAATGACAATGGATAGTTTGAATCCCGAAAATCATCCCCCAAGGGGATGAAATAGGGATGAAAATGTAGATAAATCCCATTTAGTTAAAATTTGGTATAGAGATAGGAGGAGTCCCAGGGAAGGATAATGCATAGTTTTCATCCTGAAAAATCATCTCCTGATGGGGTGAAATGAGGGGTGAAAATTTGGATAGAACAGATTTAAATGAAATTTGGTATGGAGATAGTTGATATATAGATATTTGCTGGGGAAGGACTTAAGGACTTAACATAATTTTTAGTCCAGAAATCATCTCCTAAGGGGGTGAAATGGGGTATGAAAATTTGGATGGAACCCATTTACGGTATAGTGAGTTGGAGTCTTGGGGAAGGACATAGGATAGTTTACTCCCGAAAATTATCCCCTAAGGGGGTGTAATTGGGGGTGAACATTTGTTTGTGACCCATTTTGATGAAATGTGGTTGAACGATAGTTTGAGTCCCGGAGTATGACAACGGATAGTTTTAATCCCGAAAATCATCCCCTCAGGGATGAAATAGGGAGTGAAAATTTGGATAAAACCCATTTAGATGAAATTTGGTAAAGAGATAGAAGGAGTCCTAGGGAAGGACAATGCATAGTTTTAACCCCGAAAAATCATTTCCTGAGGTGGTGAAATGAGGGTTGAAGATTTCGATACAACCCATTTAGATGAGATTTGGTATAGAGAGAGAGGTCTCAGTGCAAGGAAAGAACATATAATAATTTTTATTCCGGAACACATGAAAGGAGGAAATAAGGGGAACACATAAGGGGGTGAGAAATGGTGGATGAAAATTTGGATTGAACCCATTTACGGTATAGCGATGGTTAAGGAAGGACATAGGATAGTTTTATCCCGAAAATTATGTAATTGGGGGTGGAAATTTGTTTGTGACACATTTTGATAAAATTTGGTTTAAAGATAGTTTGAGGCCTGGAAAAGGACATATGATAGTTTCTATTCCGGAAATCATCCCCTAAGGGGGTGAAATGAGGGTAAAAATTTGGATGTAGCCCATTTAGATGAAATTTGGTATAGGGATAGTTTGAGTCCTGGAGCATTCTCCAAGGAGGTGAAATAGGGGGTGAAAAATTGGATGGAACCCATTTACGGTATAGCGGTAGTTGGGAGTTCTGGGGAATAGGAACATTACAAAGGTAAATATATGCATGTGACGTTCCAAGGGTAAAAGTACCTTATGGCGGTAGTTTCGAAGATGTTTTCTAAAACGGGGTAAAAAAGACGTTTTATTATGGCTATTTTGAAAACTATTAGATGTAACATTTTGTTGACGTGTCTTTATTTTTAATATAAAATATTTAAATTACAAGTCAGTTAATTTAGTCCTACGGTTTAGTAGAAAAGTTCCTTACGGCCGTGTGATATGAAAATATGCAAAATAATACTGAAAAAAGCCTACATGCATCTATTATGGTGAGGCGGGTCATAGAAACCAAGTTTGCGGCGGAGTCTATTTTGTAAAAAAAGGCGTTCAGAGTAAGCTAATCTATAAAATCATGCAACTCAGCCATAATTACCCTTTCCTTCATACAATACATACTAATATTACAAATGCGAAAGTAACTCTGTCTGTCTGTTACCTTTTCATGCTTAAACCGCTGAACCGATTGAGATGAAATTTGGTGTAGTCTAGAGATACTTTGAATTCCGGGGCCTTCCCAAAGAATCCTTACTAAAGATAGTTTTTATCTGGAAATTCATCACCTAAGGGGGTGGAAAGGGGGGAGAAAGTTATAAACGAGTTCCACGCGGACGAAGTCGCGGGCAAAAGCTAGTAAAGTATAAATTACAAAATATAATTCAAATCAAAAAAGATATGAACCTTGAAAGTTTAGAACAAAAAGTATTTTTATTTATTGTCCAAGAGTAAATTTAAAGCTACCAATAGAATCCATACGCTTTTATAGAAACACACACTATGGACCTAAACGCAGTAGTATTTCGCGACCGAAACAGCAATTTACTTAATTTTCCATGCAACGGTTAGTACAAATTGCACGGTGTGACGTCATACTTTAAAGCCAATCAGTATGAAGCGTTTCGGCTGCTGTCAGCGAGGTCCGTCTTTAACTCGATTTTTTGGGTATTAATGTCCTTTAAATGTAGTTGCTTCCATACAAACATTTGTTCATCTATAAAAACTGGTTCGAATGGCATCGTAAACAAATTTAAGGTCACAAGCCCATTATAGATGTGAGAATTAGTAGTGAGAATGATAGTAGGTAGATAGTTTTTCAATTTTCTATCGCTATTTCAGAATAGCATTCAATTATATTTGACAGTTTACGAGTGAAAGAGTCGAGCGCTCGAAGGTCAAAAATCGGTGCCCAGGTCACATTTGTCAACTGATTCTCGTGAATTTTTGTGAGCATGTTCAATAATAATATTTTTTTTTTATAGACTCCGTTATTAGAATACTAAAAAAATATATAAACAGGCTCACGACGTCTACCAGCTCATCACAGCTCACCCCTTTTCAAAAAGCCTCCGCGGCAATGAAGATTAGGTATGTCATTTCATTACTGATGAACTAGACACTTTAGACATTGTCTCTTTGCAGTTTTGCGGTGTAGATGATATTTTTAACAACATACTAAAAGTTCGTGCTGGTTGCTGGAAAATAGTAATTTCAATAAAATTTATCTTGTAGGGAAAACTCGCTTTGAGTTGTTGGGTTTTTGAGCACAATTTTCCCAATTTTCCTCTTGTCTTAAAATAAAAAAACTAAAATGTAAAGCTGAAATACTAGATTTCATTTGTGTTAAATACATTACTTTCGTGTATCTTTTCTAGTTTTGCCGCAAAGTCTGAGTCCTTAGATTTTTCATTGTTTTTTTTATACTTTTGCTAATAGTACCTACCTACTTAAACTAGCGTAGGTATGTACCAGTTGCGGAGCGCCCATACAAGCCGATTACCACCGGCTTGCCTAAAATTTCTTGCTATATATTACCAAACTCATAAATCATCTAAAAACAGCGCTTTTTTTTGCTCCGGGTTGTCCAGTGGAAATTCTCACGCGCCGCCATTGGTATGTACTGAAATATAATGTAGGTACTTACTTATGAATTAACCATTGACAATTTATTCAGCGCTCATTTGGTACTCCACATGTCAATGTTACAATTAACTAACATACGCACGATCATATGACGTTAATACTTACGTCACTTAATTGTAACAAGGTTCCATGCTGGGTCAGGAATCAATTTTGTCGATGGTACGTTGCATGGTTTGGGTGTACTTAATTTACACTTTTCAAAGCGCAACCGCGGCTTTTTGATGACGTCATTACAGGGGAGACAGACTCCTTAGAGATTGTCTCCCGGCAGTTTTGGAATCCAGGGGGCATGCCTAACAACATGCTAAAATATGGCGCTGGTATCCTAAAGTGAAGTATTTTTCCCTAACAACATGCACTTATAAAAGAGAAGAGATATCTGGGCACTAGGGTCATCCCCTTATGTCATTAACACAACTGGGTTCTCTCTCTCTCACACAATGGATGTCTCTTCGTGGGTGTTGAGGGGAAGAAGGTACAGTCGCGGAATAAAAAGATGACTAGTTTTCAAATAAATACATTTACGCGTTGCAAGCACATGTTACCTTTTTAAACTGTGTTACAGACGAGTGATGTATTGAATATTATGTTTAACTGTGTGACAACAAGGTTCAAATTTACTTAGACGAATGTTCCTTGATTATTAAGAGTTGAACTTAAACCTTTTTATTCGTTTGATCTTGCCATTACGTTGTGTCAAGTTTGATAAATCTAATGATTTAATCCTCTTCGCTGATAGATATTAAACCTATAAATGTGATTAACAGTTCCTGTCAATGTCATCATTGCTATTTCTTTATTTTTATTTACTTTTCGTTTATTTTTATTATTTAAACTCACCTTTTGTGAATGTAAAGAGGTCAATTTTCATAGTAGACATATGTGGGCCATGTAGTCGGAATGTGTCATACTCGGTCGATAAAGCAGATATTACTGATAACTTATACTGATCAACAGAGGTCGGCGGGGGTGAGCTATTTTACGTCATTAATGTCATTTAAATAATAATATGGATAAGGTGCCATAAAGAAGTATTAAAAGAAGACAACATTTTAATTATTAAACATAAAATGAAAATTCATTACAAAACTAGTATTACCCTTTTTTAGGGTTCCGTACTCAAAGAGTAAAACGGGACCCTATTACTAAGACTCCGCTGTCCGTCCGTCCGTCCGTCCGTCTGTCTGTCACCAGGCTGTATCTCACTGATACCGTGATAGTTCCAGCTGACATTTTCACAGATGATGTATTTCTGTTGCCGCTATAACAACAAATACTAAAAACACAGCATAAAATAGTTTTTTTTATAGATAATGGTACGGAACCCTACGTGCGCGAGTCCGACTCGCACTTGGCCGGTTTATTTATTTATTGTACTAAATGGTACCGTCAACTGGGGTTACTTTGATTCGCGGGGCGACTTTGATCAAATAGGTTTTTCTCCGAAATCATTGTTTTTACTTGTGGGTGAACTGTGGCAGTGAATATATTAGTTATCTATCTTGCTGTATACTCGATTAAATCTTCTTCATTTCAAATAGTTTTGCTTTTATACTACATTCTAAAGTATACCGGTACTTGAAAACAAGTAAGTAAAGTATTCTAATAAAACTCATTGTTTTGATGGTGTCATAAAGCTCGTAGCAGAAAAGCAGCCTAAATAAAATCATTACATTAGTTAATAATTACACATAGGGCATTTACCATTGAATGACAAGGTATGTCCATGTTATGCAAAAACTGAAAACAGCTCACCGACCTCTGCTGATCAAGCAAAAACAGATCTTAAGGTGGTCAACCTTTTCATTCCGCGACTGTACGTACTTAAATTAAAATTATCTTCTGCCCTTTTATAAATATTATAATTAGTATGGAGTCGTCGTCGAAGGTTGATTCAATTAAAAGCAAGTGGTAATATTTCATCTCATTTTATTGCAGTTTTTGGTATAAGTTAACATAATAATAATATCTATAATATAACATAATAAGAGTAAAATTTCGAGGTTAAAACATACAGATTATTTTAATACATCTATACCTACCTCATTCCATATAACATTTTTTACGGACTAATTCGTCTACGTTTTTTTGTTTATTTACGATATCAAAGGGAAATATTGTACTTTAGTTTTAAATCGCGAAACGTCTGGTTGATGTAACTGGTGACCGAAGAGCATAGCGGCTTTCTCGCGCAACGCAATAGGGATGAGGACTATTTATTTTTATTAATCGACTTCAAAAAAGGAGGAGGTTTCTCAATTCGTCTGTTTTTATTTCCATATGTTTGTTACGCGATAACTCGGTAATTTATGAACCGATTTGAAAAAAAAATAACTGTGTTTGGAAGCATATACTTCCAGATTGGTCCCGTTGTTACCAAAATCTAGTTCTGATTATGGGATCCTGGAGAAATCGAGGGAACTCTTAAAAATGTATAGGCAAACTTGAAGCAATTTGGCTAAGTCGGTTAAAACTTTGTTTTGAAAAGTATATAATTTACTTTCAAAACAAAGTTTTAACCGACTTCAATTCAGTACTCCGCCAAGCCACATGAACATTTCCACATTTTTTTTTCCAATTTACCACATGAACTGATTTCCGAGAACAAATGCGTTGATTTTTAGACCAATAAACTAAATCGCTGTATGTGGGCCGATAATATTTGAGGACTTCCGTCGATTCCTCAAGGATCTCAGAATTACTTTTACTGGGGATTTGGAAACAATGGGACCAATCTGGAAGCATATACTTTCAATTAAAAAAAGAATTGTACGAATCGGTTCATAAATGACGGAGTTCTGAGGTAACAAACATTAAAAAAAAAAACATCCGAATTGAGAACCTCCTCCTTTTTTGAAGTCGGTTAATTATTACACCAAAAGAAAAAAGGCAAAAAAATATGCCTAATGCTAAAAATCCCATTCAAATATCTCGAAAAATCAATCAGCTACAACCGTTTTAATGTTACTTGTTAAGTAGAGAGAGAAAACGCTCGAGTCTCGTGACGTCACGTGTCTCAACCGTCATAGTAAATGACAATCGTTTCATATGAAGACGCGTTTTACGAGAACGGGACAGCATATACCATTTTGGAATGGTTTTCCTTGACGATTTACGCACGATTATTCTTATCTTATATGGAATAGGTATCAAGAAGTTTAATCCGATTTGAAGTATTGAGAATTATTATAAACTGGCTTCAGCCCGCGACTCCGTCCGCGCGGAACTCGTTTACATCGTAGCTCCATCAAACTTTCATCCCCTTAGGGTATGATTTCCGGGATAAAAACTATTTTGTGTCCTTCCCCGGTACTCTAAATGTGCTAAGCTTGAAGAGGTAACAGACAGACATACAGACACTTTTGCATTTATAATATTAGTATGGATGTATGACCGTGTGCATCTTCACAATCTTTAGGGTGAATATCCACCAGAGGCTCTAGTATAAGTTTTATCTATACAATACGTTTTCGAACGCGTTTGCGTTTAGTCTCAATTTGTATGGCAACGCAAACAGCGCCTCTGGTGGTAACTATTAGGAACTACGCGTAGCCATACAAATTGAAACTAAACGCAAACGCGTTCGAAAACGTATGTATACCGATAAAATTTATACTAGAGCTACAGAGGTGTGCGAAGATGTCTTCATATTTGACTAAATTGGATCAAGCTGCCGCGTGAGAAGCCACTGTCAAGGTGGTCTAATTTGATAGACATTCAGATGTACTCTAAGATTAATTGTTCCAAGGATAATACATACAAGTTACAAGATTTAAATTACCTGTATGCCCATTTTCAGATAGGTACAGTCGAGGAAATTGAATGTTTAGCACTTTTCGACCTTAACGTCCTTGAAATAGAGTTGACATGTCAACCCTAATTTTCCTCGAGCGTATAATCATCGGTATAAATATATGACAACACAATATTTTTTGTAGACATTAGATTAGAGAAATACACCTGTTTTTAAGAGATCGTGTCAGATATTAACAGATTCACTGCCAAGAGTCGCTACGCGCGGGTGGCATTGAATGTGTTAATGTAGCACTGTAGAAGGAAACCCCAGATTTGTAAAGAGACAACATTACTCACTACAGTAAGCGTTCCTTTTCCCACTGTAGCGTAAATTAATGCTATTCGACATAAAAGATATGAACCTTTAATATTGAAGATAAGATATTTTCTTAAAACTGGCTCCAAGAACCAAATATCCCATCTTCAATATTCAAGTTACTACCTTCATATTGTCCTACGACACCCTGATAGTCCTTATACGGCTCATCTGAACAGAGGCTCTAGTATAAGTTTTATCCATACAATACGTTTTCGAACGCGTTTGCGTTTAGTTTCAATTTGTATGGCAACGCGTAGTTCTTAATAGTTACCACCAGAGGCGCTGTTCGCGTTGCCATACAAATTGAGACAAAACGCAAACGCGTTCGAAAACGTATTGTACCGATAAAACTTATACTAGAGCCTCAGGGCTTTTATCTACAAACTGCACACCTACGGCGTTTAAATAAACAACAAAAATAATCTCATAGCTAGTATATTGCAAATAATATCTATTATTGACTAGCAGTTTCGAGTTAGTCTAAATGTGGATCCCACTGCCTCACACGCTACGCTACGGACGTATGACAACCGCGTGGCAATGATGTAATATAAAAAAGGGGTAGGGGTCGGGTTGCATAAAGTGTAATAGTCATATTATTGATAGCCATACGTGGATTCGTCATACTCATTATTATGCATAATTGTAAATAGTCGTACATTTATGCGCATAAAGTTTTGAACCATAATGTGTATTGCGCATAAATTTGTGGCGTGGTCATTAATTGGTAGCTCATATAACTTTTTATCCATACTGTTGAAACGCATAAACTGCAATACGCATAAGCCAATGATTTTTTAGGTCGTGATAAGTTTTGATAACAACAAGATTTTCCGCTCATTTATAAAAAAAATAACCTCGAAGACTCTTTTTACCTATCCGCGATCCAATACGGTTATGACATTAACAATTATTACCAAAATTAATTATAAATATCAACATTATGACTAAATAAATGTATGCCATTCTACATTATGGTTAAACCAATTATGACTCCATATAATTATGACACGGAATAATTATGCCATAAATCCATTTATGCCAAAAAAAAAATGAGCATCAACTTTATGCGTAAAGTGTTATGACAATCAATATTATGACAATAGTTGTTATGCAACCAGATGGCCACCCATAAAAAAGGTAGACATGTTGCCTAAGATACGAAATTCCCTGTTTATTAAGGATGGCCAGACACATCTGACAGCTGAGACACGTTTACGTTTCCATTGACGACGCGAAACTGAGGCAAGTTGGTGCAATGGGGAAGGCCGGTGAAAGCTAATTGTAGATGGCGCTCTTGTAGATTCCCTATGATGAGAGAGAGACAGTAGATCGATTGTACAGTCGCCATCACATACATCGGAGCAAACAAGCACGTCACAAACATCGGAACACACCTCTATTTTCAAGGCATTAGGGTGCATGTGCCGATATTTTTGAACACCTATAGTGTACCGATGTATGTGATGGCGACTGTACCTAACTATGTACGGAAACCATATACAGTTCTTAACCCTAGGGTGCTTGGCAATCGGCTGGTGCTGGGCCTAGAATCCCGCGCTGACCTATACATGGGACAATCCTTTTGACCCATGTATAGGTCGCTGGGAGACGAAGGGTTGTAAAAATCTTCCCCATAGCTTTAATACACCTTTTATTTTTAGCCTTTTTCGGAAAACGGTGGATTCCCACTTCGGAGCAATTCGGAACGAAACAAAGCCATTTTCGCACAAATAAATAAAAACTACTTCCTGCCATACAAATTTAGCTTTTTTAAGTAGGTACCATTATTGGTGATGTCAGTTTGACAGTTGTCTTCCCCAGTGTGCCATTTGTGGAGCGCTTATAACATATCTAACTCTTTTTTAACCGACTTCAAAAAAGGAGGAGGTTCTCAATTCGTCTGTTTTTTTTTAGTGTTTGTTACTCGATACTTAACTCTTAAATTTATAAACCGATTTAAAAAAAATCTTTGTTTGAAAGCATATACTTCCAGATTGGTCCCGTTGTCACCAAAATCCAGTTCTGATGATGGTATCCTGGAGAAGTAGAGGGTACTCTTCAAATTTTATAGGTAAACTTGAAGCAATTTGGCTACTGACTTGAAGTCGGTTAAAACTTTGTTTTGAAAAGCCATTGCCGCGTGGATTCATTGTTCCTTTCGTGCCATAAGTTTTAATTTGATACAATGCGAATGCCCCACTTATGTTTGAAATAATTTAAGGTGACCGACATTTTATAAAACTGTCATTTATAAAAAAATGATCAGCAGAGTCGCTTTTTCTACGGCTTCATATGATGCAACTCGGTGAACTCAAATATTTTTTAGTATACGTTCGTAGCTAAATAGTGCGCCGCAATGGTTATACTTACTATTATCAAATGAACGACTCTGTTGCGCTCTTTGTCGCACCAATCATGGCAAGTAAGCGCAACAGAGAGCGCAATAGAAGCGTCCTGGTCTCACAATTTATGGCCCCGCGTTCAGCCAGCGTTTGATAATATTATATGGTTGAAATCATTTCAGGTGACCGACATTTCATAAAACTGTCATTGGAATTTAAATCTAATAGCTTGGATGGTAGTCGCTTTTTCAACGGATTACTATGATGCAACTCGGTCATTTCAAATATTTTTAGTATACCAGCAATGATGGTCACATATTCAGGTTAGAGCTAAATAGATAATCTATGCTAATATTAAAGCGACGTGAGCGTCAGAAAACGGATTTTTAAAAAGTCGTTTTGTTTGGATTATAATACGGCTGCCCTAAATTTAATTAGCAATCTTGAGGCCTTTGTCGAGGGAGAACAGCTATTCGAATCCTGAGTTTTTGACTTTCGCTCGATAGAAAAAAATCGCGAACATATGTCTAAAATACACTTAAAAAAATCGTAAAAAATTATGCACAACAGCTAAACATATTAAAATTGGTTCCAAAAATCGGCAATATCATGTATGAGGGAACTTAGCTATTACTTTTTTATTTATGCGCACATAAAATTAAAATTAAACATATGTTATCCGCGCTTCCGAGCACGCATTTCCATTTCGCTCACGCTTATGCTCAGTGAGAGGGAGAGAAGACCACGAACCTACGTCCCCTTAATAAAAAGAGGCATGGTGTAGCTTTTTGAGTTTGTGTGTAGGGGGGTTAAATCTCTGGAAGTACTCATCCGATTTTAAAAAATCTTTCAACAGTATTTAGATTGTAATTTTGGGATGGGTATATACTATACAGGGTGTCCCATTTAGATCGGTCAGTATGGGAAAGTCTGAAACTATAAGACATACGAAGATCTCTTCTTAGGAGCCATGTCTACGATTTTGGTAACAAGAAAAACTGCAATCATACATTTAAAAAAAAAAACTTATTCTCAGCTCGGGAATCGAACCCGTTCTGAAAAATTAAAAAAAACACTAGTATTTTTATTTAAATATCGATTTGGTAGGTCTTAAGCAGTAAATGTTACTATGAAAGATGATGTCTAAAATGAATAAAATGCATTGTTTTCATATACTTTAATTTTAGTAAGTTTTCCAAACAAAATGTTGTACTTATTGAAAAAAATGGTGGTCTGAGTACCTACAAGTTTTATTTAATGTATGAATGCAGTTTTTCATCATCATCATATCAGCCGAAAGACGTCCACTGCTGGACATAGGCCTCCCCCAAAGAGTGCCGAAGTGACCGGTCCTGCGCCACCCGCATCCAGCAGACTCCCGCGACCAATCAATCGCAATCAATTATATGTAGGGACTCTATGTTCAAAACATCATTTAAACCAAACTTTTAAAACGTTACAAGGTTAATAATACTTTTTTGCGTGCACAATATTATAATATTATCAACACTTTTTTGCGTTGGAATTGTGACAAATTTTGCCAGTAGTTTTGAACATTACATGTTTTAGTGAGATTCGCAAGTTATAACGTTGCTTATATGTATCATCCTAACAAAATGAATTAATCAGATAACGTATTTAATAACAATGGTAACTACTAGTTACAGTTCCCGGCAAACAACTTGAACATGCGGGACGAAGTGGGGGGGCAGCTCGCACGTACAATTCGCCTTTGCGCAGGCAAGGTCATTTGCTCACGAAGTTTGCCGTCTACTGTACATATATACACTCAAGAGCAAAAGTTTCGGGTCACCCTAAATTAAATAACCGCAATAGGTTTTTTTTAATATTTTACGTCATACCTGGCCATAAAGCAGGAATTACCGTCCGTTATGCGTGCGGAAAACCCCACTTTCTGGCCAGATAGAGACGTAAAATTTTGTACTTACCACGGGCGGTAATAAAGAAAGCCTCAGAGCGCATATTTATCGCCCTTGCCTTCGGCTCGGGCGTCAAATACCTGCTATCTGAGACATTCTTTGTTTAACCGCCCTAGGTAAGTAATGTACTATTTCACTAGTCTTATTTACATAACATACTAGTCTTCGTAATACCCAAATGTATAAGTAATCTGGGATCCTATCATAAAGATATCAACGATATCTCGCTCCGTCAACGTTGTTTTTTTCATGGGTTTTTACGAGTCCGATTTAAACCTGGTAACGTGTTTCTTTTTTACTGTTATTTCTGCAGTTTAGATGTAAAATTTAATAAAGATCATGAAAGGATTAAAAAACTGTACAACCTTTGGACTATTTTAGGAAATATGACGGTATTTCATCGACCCGAAACTTTTGCTCTTGAGTGTAAATAAATAAATATTAAGTGTGTACATCATCATATTCCATTGGAAAATTTGTACTTGACGTTTTGACTCACATACATACACACAAGTGAGGATAAATTCGGAAAAATACAAACTCAAAACGAGTGGATTAAGTTAAGAGTATGTCAAACATTAATTCAGATGAGTTAGCGTTGCGAGTCAAATAACTTTTTTCTAAGCACATAGTTGACACCCCGAAGTTTACTTCCTAAATAATAAATAAATAAATATTAGGAAATAATCTTACAATCGAGCTTATCACACTGATATATAACTACGATACATATACGTTTTGTTTCAGTTTGTATGGCAACGCGTAGATCCTAATAGTGGAACTAAACGCAAACGCGTTCGAAAACATTATGTATCGATAAAACTTATACTAGAGCTACTGATCAATTGGCCAGTCGTTTTTGGTCCCAGTGTTGCCAGTTAAAATTGTAACTTTTTGTAGCTTCGTGAACAGGCCACTGGCTACACTCGAGGCGCTCGACCAATGACGGCTGGTCTTTCGACTAGTGTTGCCGGTTTAAAATTGTAACTTCTAGCTTCGTAAAATGGGTATCAGGTTACCCAATTCCAGTAGAATATAAGTAATATACGTATAAATAGGAGCCAAACACAGTCTGCTTGGTTTCTAAGATTATTTATACAGGGCGTCCCAAACTTATGGGACATGAAGGGGAAGTACCTTAAATATCGTATTTTGCTGAAAGAACACTTTATGTTATTTTTAAAAGTTAGTAATTCTGCATTCATAGATTTTCTAAAAATTACTTGCTTCGTCTGGGAATTGAACCGACTTAAATGTCAAAAAAAATCACCTTACTTTTATGATGCCAATCGAAAGAATAGCTAAAAAATAATAACTCTGCTTAAGTAACATTGTATTTCAAAAGAAAGGAACAACGTACAATTAATCATTTTAATCGCTTGTAGGGTAGAGGAACCAAAAGATGAACACCACCCAATAGTTGAACGTTTTGTCGTAAAATTGAAATAAAAAAATCACGATAAATTTTACGCCTTCGGGATATTTTTTTCCTAACGCATCATCCCTTTGCCGAGTCTGGCATTTAAACTCCCATACAGTTCCCACACACACACGGCTGTGAGCGGTTGTCGCGTCGAGGTCTCGCGCCAATATCACCGTTTGTATGGAGATTTACTTAAGGAAAGCGCTCTTAAATTTAAGCTCTAAATTATGTATAAAATTGAATAAAACGTCTACATGGATTATTTTGCGTGATATAGATTCTTGATTAATGCCTTTAATGGATTATCTATCACAAATTGCGTATTTATTGTTAATTTAAGAGATATTTAGCGTTCAACTAACGGTTCCAACTTTTTGTACCTGAGCCAATAGATGAACGGCGTTCATCTACTGGGCAAGGTATAGTTTTTTCAAATGCTTATATAAATTCTTATTGAAAAGGTACATAAAACTTTTATGGCTCAAATTAATCGTTTTTTAACTGTTGATTTTTGAACCAAAAGTTGAACGTGAGTATCCATTCGCAACACGGTTATTTTGGGCTTTGTTTTACTATGAAAAGCACGATTGTTCAACAAAGAACCGCTGCCCAGAAGATGAACGAATAAAATTATTTCGTTCAACTTTTGGCTTCGATTCCAATAAGTGAACGCTCTGTTAAATTTAGTTGGTTCATTCCTTTGCCATCGTGCCCAATACATGAACGAACAAAATTTATTCGTTCAAGTTTTAGGCAAGGGTTAGTACAATGAACATCTTAATAACAAAGATACGTAATAAATATGAAATCTGACTTATACATATAAAACCCAACAATTTATCTATTTTAATCTAATGATAAATTAATAAAAAAATGTTTTAATCATTAATATGTAAAAAATAATTTCTTATAATTGTAACCATATAAAAAGGGTACATTTGAACTGTTTTATTCTGTGTTTAGTATCAATATTGTGATTGTTAACTAGTATAAATTGCTATAACAATGGTTATATAATAACTAGACCAAAAGTCAGAGGCTGCGCGGTGTTACGTTTTTCTTCGTTCAACTATTGGTGTCAAAATGTTCAACTATTGGGCACAGTGTTCATCTTCTGGGCAAAATGACATACTTCAGCATAAAACCATTTTTAATAAAATACTGTATTGTAATAGGATGGTTTAAAATAGTCATATCCAATCTCGACTATATACGAAATCGTATAAAAAAATTAAATGTAAACAAACTAAATCACCACTCCTCGAAAAAAAATTGTAAAGTTGGGATAGTCGCTTAAACGTTCATCTTTTGGTTCCTCTACCCTAGTAGCTTAATTTTCCAACAAGATGGAGCTCCGGCTCATAATAGTCGGAGAGCAGCAGATTTTCTAAATGAATGTTTTCCTACACATGGATTGGTACAAATGGACCGATTAGTTGGCCGGCCAGATCCCCGGACCTTACACCATTCGATTTCTTCTTTTGGGGATACGTGAAATATATGCTATACAAAAAGCGATAGGAGAACGTGGGCGAGTTGCAAACAGAATTGTGCCATATCACATCGAGTGTTCACCATAAAATGATAAGAAAATCAACAGGCAGCGGACTCATTAAAAGATTGGCGATTTGCGTAGGTAGTAGAGGGATCCCATTTTGAGCATTTAATTAATTAATTTACAAAAAATACCCACTTAATTGACTACGGCAGTTTCATGTATGTTTTTAATTTGATTAAAATGATTAATTTTACGTTGTTGTTCCTTTCTTTTAAATTACAATGTTACTTAAGCAGAGTTATTATTTTTTAGCTATTCTTTCGATTGGCATCATAAAAGTAAGGTGATTTTTTTTGACATTTAAGTCGGTTCAATTCCCAGACGAAGCAAGTAATTTTTAGAAAATCTATGAATGCAGAATTACTAACTTTTAAAAATAACATAAAGTCTTCTTTCAGCAAAATACATTATCTACGATATTTAAGGTACTTCCCCTTCATGTCCCATAAGTTTGGGACGCCCTGTATAAGTTAGACATAACTAACAGAACAGTTAATAGTTAAAAAGTACATAATTCATCACAATAAATCGATCAAAACAGGAATCTCCTGCTAAAGCAACGGATTCACATGGGACAAATGTCCCGCGACACGTGTTGTGGGACATTTGTCCCCTGAATCTTCGACTTTAAGTCCCAATTGTCTTTGGGTATTCTTGGCTTATGTAAGGGCTTGTTTACATTGGGTCGTCGGTCGGGCGAACTGGGTTTCGGGAAGTTTCCTGGGTTAAATAAATATAACGTCACATTATGGTAAAATTGTTAGGATAATGTGACGTCCACGCGGAACTTTAACGCGCTATATCTTCAACATTTTTTGTTTAATTTTCAAACAAAAAAATAAGTGTTTAATATTTTTTTGTAATCTAACTGACAGTCATATAGATTTTTTTTGGAAAGTAGCCAATGGGGAATGGATGAAAATTTTAGAAATGCCTAATTATTTTTTTGCTGATAGGAATAACCTTCCTTAGCACCAGAAAAAAGTTGCAGACTTGGCAGCTGCGTTAATTATTTTTGAAAAATATAAACAGTTTCCTCACTTACGTTTTGTGGTTAGGACGGCGAATGAGACACTTTCCTTGATCTGTCTCATATTACAAAAAATATTTTAAATATCTGACCCTGGCAATGACCAATATAGCTGCTGCAGCTGTCAATATCATTGCCAGTTTACCACGGACTTTTATGATATTTTTATGTAATATGACAATATGAGACGGATCAAGGAAATTGTCTCATTCGCCGTCCTAACCACAAAACGTATGTAAGGAAACTGTTTATATTTTTCAAAAATAATTGACGCATCTGAAAAGTCTGCTACTTTTTTCTGGTGCTAAGGAAGGTTATTCCAATCAGCAAAAAAAAATCAGGCGTTTCAAAAATTTTCATCCATTCCCCATTCCGTCGATGGCGCCATAGGAAAAGGACGTCGCTATAGATCGTCAAATTCTTCCTAGTAAACTTAAATAGATTATGCTAATTAGAATGCCATATAAATATAATCTAGTCAAGAGTTATAACATCATAAACAAAAACGTAAGGATCTATACATTCCCGAAGGCCCCAGTCCTTTTTATTTGATAAAATCTTGTTGTTAAATAAGTAAAAGCTAATTAAATATTAAGGGACAGATTATGCTAATTAGAATGCCATAAAATATAGTCTAGTCAAGAGTTAAAACATCATAAACAAAAACCTAAGGATCTGTTCATTTCCGAAGGCGCACCTCAGTCCTTTTCATTTGATAAAACCTTGTTTCTACATAAATAATAGATAATTAAATATTAAGGGACCATCTTACACAAATCGAACTAGCCCTAGGCTCAATAAGGCTTGTGTTGTGCTTGTAGGTTATATATACTAGCCCAGATGCATATGTTTTCGTCTAGTCAGAGCAGTTTTGTAGGTTCTCCCATTTGTAAGGAAATAATGTTTTCGATAAAAATTCAATACCGTTTAATACTAGTTGTATCATAGTTCCATTATGTATGTAAATATTCCACATTAACACAATTAAAATATAAGGATACCACTTTAATAAGCAGAAGAAATTTTTTAAACCTATTTCGGTAACTAATTCAACATGCGAAAAAAGGGCCATTACTAGGGAAAGCGACACGGCAAAGCTATATGCTGACGGTTCTGCTTCGAGCCCATGACTCAAGAAGCGCAGTTGGAGACCACAATTTGATTTGGACAATAGTTTTTAACTGCCCTTTTTTTCTACAATAAAAACCTTTTAGGGTTTCTATTTAACAATGAAAATAAACTACATTAAACATTACAAATATTGTTCCTATTACTTAGTCGTTTGATCTAAGCATGTAATAAATATCAAGATAAATGTGATAGTTGTTAAGTACTGGACGAACTCTTCTGCATCGGGGCTATCTATATATTACTACTTAACTTTTTGTCTTGTTTCTCTTTGTAACTGCTTTGTTTGTGTGAGGTGTGCAAGAGGATTTGTATTGTCTATCCTCCTGAGTCCCTGAGTCCGTTTTAAAGGCCAAAATCGAACCATGTTTATAGACCGAGCACCAAAAAATAAAGTTATTTATAAGCGCCGAGTGTCCGTTACAACGCCCCTAATATTTTGCGCTTAAAATCGGGCGATAGTGGCGTGATCCTGAGAACCAATCGCTATCCTCCAATCCAGAATATATCTATCTCGCTTTAGCAAAAGCTATTGCATAGAAAACAGGAATATTCCGGTCAGTACGATGCCACGAGTCCAGCAAGATGTCGCGTCGTGCAGGTGGAGGTAAGTTCAATCCCAAAATTTTCGCTCAATCCTGTATGTGTTGGTCTGTTTTTTTTTGTATTTAATGAGTATTTTGTGTGGTTATTATTATTCCGTTACTATTCTTGTTATTAATATGATATTTGAAGTACAATTACAAGTTAAATTCGTTTGACCTTTGTAAAGCCCTCTCGGACTATGTTAATAGTAAAGTTCGTACTATGACTATGTTAATAGTATATTGTATTGTGAGAAGTAGACTGATTTTGCTACGACAGTTTTATATTGAATAAGATTTTAAAAGTACGTTTTTTATGTTTTTTCCAACAGAGTGGTTCTGTGTTTTTTGTTATTTTCGATTATAATACCATTTTAACAATTATTTGCATTTTATTTAATTGTTTAAATATATACCCGATTCCATACAAAATGACAGATATTAGCCATATTAATTACATAATCTTAGTCGTATAAAAGCCGAGAGGCGTTTATAAAGCCCAAATAATTAACAAATAAAATGATGCTTAAAGTATTCCTCATAGAGTATATAATCAACTTTGTTCTAACGAAAATCCGAGAAACTCATTTTAGACCTTAGAGTAAGCGACAGAAAGTTCAGGACTCAACGCTGTTTCCTTTATAAAGGACTCTCGGCTTTTATGCGAGTGTACTCTTTTTTTTACCAGGACTCAGGAGGCTATACTAATATTATTTTATGTATATACTAATAGATTTGGAAGTGTCTGTGTGATTGTAGCTTTGTAAGTTAGTTTGTTTGTATATCTAGGGGTAAATTTCCGGAAATACTCATCCGATTTCAAAAAATCTTTCAGCTGCTTATAGAACGGACTTCCCGGATGGTCATAGACTATGTTTTATCCCGCGGCTTTACCCGCGTTAGCGGGCAGCTAGTATTGTATAAAAAATTTCACAATGACAGAGAGTGTGGTGCGCCTTTTAGTCCAGTCATTATATCCAAAAACCGACCCTACCCGTGAATAATAAGTTCTTGGATTTTTTTTCGTAGGTCCCTCGGGGGTCACTGGGAGTGTAAATTCAATAAGTAGACTGAATCAGGCTCCTGTGTGTATTCGAAAAAAGGTTTATCTTGAACAACTCGGCCATTTTTGATTTTACAGTAAAACCGTGAGGACAAAAATTGTAGGAAATTTGATTCTCTACAAGTTTGGTCCTCACAATTTTTCTTCTAGGATCGATATTTTGGAAAATAAATTTGAAAAAAGCGAAAAATTCAAAATATTTTCATCATCTCGTTTATTTTCAACTTTACGGCATAAATGAAGAGAACTAAACTTGTAGAGAATCAAATTCTGAACAATTTTGGTTCCCACCTTTTTTGTCGCTTTTTTTCAAATTTAATTTCCAGAATATCGATCCTAGAAGAAAAATTGTGATGACCAAACTTGTAGAGAATCAAATCTCCTACAATTGTTGTCCTCACGGTTTTACTGTAAAATCAAAATTGGCCGAGTTATTCAAGAAAAACCGTTTTTCGAATATACACAGGCGCCTGATTCAGTCTACTTTTTGAATTTACACTCCCAGTGACCCCCCGAGGGACCTACGAAAAAAAAATCCAAGAACTGATTATTCACGGGTCTAAATCTATAATGACTGAACTATTTAGAAATGAACAGATCTACTCGTATAACAGCGGTTGCTGACTTTAAAAGTACCTAATAAAAGTAGTCAAATGTATGGATTACCACGCGATCCACGGAGGTTGATTCATTTTACTAACAGGCACATGGGTCATATTGACCGGTAGGTTGACTGTGGCGTGCTTCTTATTGAGCCTTCGCAGAGTTCGCAGAATGGTGGCGCCACTTCGACCGAGAAGGAAAGCTGCCGGTATGTTTACATCTGTGTCCATCCTGAAGATTTAAAAAAAAATATTAATAATACCACACTTGACATTATATATATAACTATAATTTATGTAAAAACTATGTGTACGTCCAAATCAACTCCAGTACAGGCGTTGTAGCGACGAGCGACGCAAATAAAAGAAACAACATTTGAAATAAGATTAATTTTTGGTACAAGCTTTTATTGCCAACTGTACTTTTCTGTATACCGGTCATCAACTACTTGTTGAGACGATTGTAACGAGCCCAAACCCAACGTGGTTACGTCGGTTAAGCACTGAATTCCCATGGCCACCTTTTGTCTCCATCGTCAGATCAGCTCGATGGTACAATAATATTAAATTGCTACCCAAACTATACTTAAAACCAAAATTTTAGCTCAATCGGTTGAAGATATCTCCATTAAAATTAAGTTGCAAGATTCCATCCGAATTCACGTATTTCATACATAGCAAGTTAAATAAAATAGCTTGTAAAAAAATCTTTTTAATACAGTTGCTCAAAAAGTGGTACTTTTTGCAGCTGCAAATCGTGCGCAAAGTTGTATTTTGCGCACTAGTGCTTTTTACTTTTCCACGTGTATCGAACGACGTTTTTTAATACAGTTGCGAAAAAATAAGAAAAACAACAAGTAAGGAATTTGAAACTTTTATACTATTAATCCTGTAACATCATTGTAATACAGATGAAAAATAATGAAGTTGTTCAAAAAAAAATATTTTTTAATAAGTACAGTTCTTACTTGTTGTTTTTCTTATTTTTTCGCAACTGCATTAAAAAACGTCGTTCGATACACGTGCGGAAATGTCATTCTTCACTCGTCCCGAGTCTTACCACTCGCCTACGGCTCGTGGCAAGATATCTCGACACTCGTGAAGTATTGACATACTTTCCGCACTAGCATCGAAATGTACTATTACGTCTCGCCTGGCCATAGAGTAGCAATTACCGCACGCGTCCTACTTCCTGGCCAGGGAGAGACGTAAAGTTTTGTACTCACCACGGGCGGTAGTAAAGAAAGCTTTGTTTTACCGCCCATAGGTAACTAATGTACTATTGTATTGCGCGAATAGCAACACACACAAAAATAGTATTTACTACGTGCGGAAAGAGAAACGTAGAATTGGAGGCCGCACTAGTGCTAGGTTTTTGTTATATTGAAAACATTGCCACATATCATTATAGTTTGAGACCGAAATGGTTTTACATGTTGATAGTGGTGCTTTTTCTCGCTGACAAAACAGAACCATATTATTAATTAATCTGATTCTTGATTTCTGGAAGGAGATTGAGGTTGCCGCCCAGGACAGAAATAAATGGAAGACCATTCTAAGGGCCCTATATCTCAGATAAGGTGCAAGAGGATATCATTATCAATCTTATTCTTAATGGTAAGATAGGAATAACCCTAAAGTTATAGCTTCCAGCAGGGTTCGAACCTGCGTCTGGTTTGTCCATAAAGTGTTGTTTCCACTAAGTACAAAATGAATGGTCAACCAATTTGATTCCTAGGCCATCATAGAACCTTGCCGTTGTAAATGCTATGTCAATACGGGTTACTTGGACTATTGCGTCGCTATGTAGCAGTTAAAATGACAGGTTTCTACGGTGGCCTAGGAATCAAATTGGTTGACTGTACAGTCGTGGCCAGATAATTTAGAACACGATTTTTTTCCCATTCAGTTGCATACATATATGACTTCAAATTTGATGATAATTTAGAGTGTGTTTGATTAATTTTGTTTCTAATCATACGGATGTAACCGTGTCTAAACTGTATTTAATATAGTGCACATACAGCTTCTGTAAAATTAAGACTTTAAAAAATACAGGTGATCAAATCAACTCTTTTTATAAGTTCATTCATTGTTCCTAATTAGTCTAATTACAGTAACTCGTAAAAACTGTCCATTCGTCCATGTTTTAAGCACAACTTTTACAGAAGCTTTATACAAACTAAATAAAATTGGCCAAACATATTTTAAATCATCATTAAATTTGAAGTCATATTTGTATGCAGTTGTATGGGGAAACAAATCTTGATCTTAATTATCTAGCCACGCCTGTATGTTCTTGGATATCTCATCTCACCTATCGTCCACCATTTCAATAAGATGATCCAGAGAGTCGTCCCACTTGTCTACGGACTCTGTGATGATCATTGCTCGAGCACCAGCCTGCTGGGCCTTCACAGTTTTGTACACGAAGGAACATTCACTATAAGGAACAGAAAGATTCATTATTAAATTATGCTAACAATATTAAATTTCTATTTACCGTTAGCTTTTCGGTGAAGGATAACATCGTGAGGAAACCGGTCTAATCCCAATAAGGTCTAGTTTTCCCTCTGGGTTGGAAGGTCAGATGGCAGTCACTTTCGTACAACTGGTGCCTATGCCAAATCTTGGGATTAGGTGTCAAAGCGGACCCCGGGCTCCTTTAGGGGCACAACCGGGAATGAACGCTAGGAGGATGATGATAGCCTTGTTACATTGTTGTGTTGTTTTATTACATTACTGTTTTATTATATAGCCTTTATTTAACCAAACTGAAAAATATTTATATATATATATGTATTTTATAATATGTGTTTTTCTACTCTTCTGTATCCATTAGGTCTTGCTTTACAGCATAGGCCTCTAAAGCCTTCTACAATTTGCGCTTATGTGCTTTCCTCATACAAGTTGCAGCTACTACCCTAACAATGTCATCTTCCCATCTGCGACGTTGTCTGCCTCTTTTTATTTAATTTTGTCTTGGGCACCACTCTGTTATGTTTATCCATTTATCTTTTTATATTCGTATCATATCCTGCCCACTTCCATTTGAGTTTCTTGTCACAGTATTTTACGTCGGTTGTTTTTGTCTGTTTCCTTATTATTTTTAGCTATATTTTTTTATAGAGCCAGCTTTATGTATTATAGAGAAGATCAAATGTCTGAATCTGACGAACAACACTTAGAGTACAGTCAGCATCAAAAGTAGCTACGCAAACGAACACGTTAAAACTCTTTATTAAAAGGGAATAAGAGCTTTTGACGTCTTCGATTGCGTAGTTACTTTTGATGCTGACTGTACATCAAAAGATTTGAGTCAAAATCAGACATTGGATGGACGCAAAAACGGCTAATACTAATTGACACAGGCATTATGACGTCACAACGTTATATTCGTAGTAACCTTTGCATGGAAAAATAAGTAAATTGCTGTTTTGCTCGTGGAATACTGCATTTAGGTAAGTACCTACATAGTTGTCATACAGTTTATTGAAATTGCAATCCCGTAGATTACTTTTCATTCATTTTTTCTTTGATTTATTTATTAGCCTAGTAATACAATGTATGTTTCTTTGTTAGTATTTTGTATATGTATATTTTTTTGTTAGTGTTGTTTTTTCTTCTCTTTTTTTTTGTATTACAATGAATCTCACTGTTGGGGAAAGGCCTCCCCCATCTTATTCCAAGTCCGTTTATCGGTCGCAAGTCTTGTCCATGTAAGTCCAGCGTAATCTTCAATCTCGTCTCGCCATCGAGTCCTCGGTCTTCCCACCTCTCGTTTGAGATCTTGGATACCAGGCAGTAGTTGTTTGCGTCCATCTACTGTCTTTGTATCTGGTCACGTGTCCTGCCCACTCCCATTTGAGCTTTTTGGCAGCTTGGAGTATGTCCCTCATGTGGCTTTTGCTTCTTAGTTCGCAATTTGGTATTTTGTGCATTATATTTTTCCTAAGTTCCTATTATTCTTTCCATTTTGCGTTGGTTAACTTTTATTTTCTTTGCCATTGTTTTATTCAATGACCATGTTTGTGAACCGTATGTGAATATTGGTATAATACAGCTATTGAAGATTTTGATTTTGGATGGTATAGATATTTTCTTATTTTTAAATATATATTTGCCAAAATCGTTTCCAAGCATTAGTTATTCTACGTTCTAGTTCGTCCGTGAGGCAGTCCTTGAAAGAGAATAGTCTTCCTAGATAAATGTAGCTCTCAACTGTCTCTATTCTTTCATTTTCGATTTCTACGACAATTTCTTCGCTAGAGTTAGACATAGTTTTAGTTTTACTCTTGTTGATAGTAAGTCCTACAGATATGCATGCGGTATTTAACTCAGTTACGAGATTTTTAATTTTTTCTGGCGATGATTCAAAAAGTACGATATCATCTGCAAAGCGTAAGTTGGCTAATTTTTCTCCATTTATTTTTATGCCATACTGTTCCCAATTTATTTTCCTCATAGCGTACTCCAATATTGAGTTGAAGAGTTTGGGCGATATAGGGTCCCCTTGTTTTAATCCTTTTTCAATCTTAAATTTCGGGCCTAATGTTTCAATTTTTATTCTAGCATAGGTTTCTTCATATACTGATTTTAATATGTTCACTAAGTAAGTAGGAACTCCGTCGGTCTTCAATGCTATCCATAGGCTTTCCTGGTCTATTGAGTCGAAAGCTTTGCAAAAATCAATGAACGTGATGTAAATTATTTGTGGATATTCGTTAACTTTTTCGAATATTTGTTGCATTGCTTGTAGATGATCGTATGTAGAATAGTTCCTTCGGAAACCTGCCTGTTCTTTCGGCTGTCTACTGTCTAGTACATCGGTGATTCTATTGAGGATAATTTTGGAGAATACTTTGTATAAGATTGATGTAATGCTTATAGGTCTATAGTTGCCGATGTCTGCTGCATTTCCTTTTTTGTATATTAACTTCATAGTTGCCGTTTTCCATTGTTCTGGGATGCATTTTGTTTTTAAGATTTGATTGAATATACTAAGAAGTAGTTCTATTGACGATTCCTTGCAAATTTTTAAAAGTTCCGCGTTGATTTTATCTGTTCCTGAAGATTTTCCATTTTTTAATGTGTGAGTATAAGTTAGAGTAGAATAGTGTTGCTTCTGCTAGGATATCTTTTCTTCGCCTGACGTTTGGAGTAGACTTGTCATTTCTCTGAATTTGCGGGATCCAAGTATTTTCATTCTTCAAACTAGTCTCTATCTTGCGAATTGAGCCGCTTTGTTGTATATGTTTTTCTATTGTTTCGTTTTCGTGTCTACGTATGTCTTTTCGGATGGCTCTGTTTGTAGTTTTGTTTAGTATTTTTAATTGTTTTTTTTTGTTCCTCGTCTTTCATATGGATAAAGTTAAGCTTGTTTCTTTCTTCTATCATATTCTTTGTTTTCAAGGAGAGTTGCGCAGATTTTCTATTTTCGGAAATATTTAGGTATTTATTTTTGACTTCTTGCAATAAGTGTTCTATTCTATTGTAGTTTTTCTGAATGGTAGTGTTTCTAGTTTCTTTAAAGATTCGGTTTTTCTGAGTATTTATTTCTTCATTGAGTAGATTATTTCTGATGGTATCGTTAAATATTGGTAGCTGGTGTTCATTATTATTATTAATATTTCTGCGGTTTCTCGATGTATTAATTGTCATTTTGCATCTTAGTATCCTATGGTCTGAGAAGAACTGGAAGTTATTGACAACCTCTACATCTTCAAATTTCTTTAGGTCTTTGCTTAAGATATAGTCTATTTCTTCTTTAGTTTTTGAGTCTGGTGATATCCAGGTCCATTTACGGTTCTGGCGTTTCTTGAAGAAGGTGTTTAAAATTTTTAGGTTATTTTCGGAAGAAAATTCTAATAATTTTTCACCATTTCGGTTTCGGGTTCCGGTTCCGAATTCTCCGATGATATGCGTCTCATACTGTTTTCGTGATCCAATCCTGGCATTGAAGTCACCCATTACAATTGTTATTCCTTCAGATTCGGTTTGTAATGTTATTGATAATTGTTCATAGAATTTCATTATCTCGTCTTCATCCGAGACATTGGTTGGTTTTTCTTTGATAGCACTCTATTATTATTCTCTATTTTATGCTACAATTGCGAATACACTGAGAAGCATCCTTCGCTCATCTTTTAAACTTGATATCGTAATAGTAGTTTATGCTACTGATACATAATAGGATCACACGAGTGTTATAAGTGCAAAAAAGTGAAAAAAGTAAAAAAAAAAAGTGGAAAAAAGTAAAAAAGTTAAAAAAGGGAAAAAGGTAAAAAAAATTAAAGTGAAAAAAAAGAAAAAAAAGGTAAAAAAGTAAAAAAGCGAAAAAAAGAAAAAAAAATTGTTAAAAAAGTAAAAATAAAAAACATAATAAATTGACGTTTCGTATCGATAACTGTTTTAATATCTATAGATAGGTACTAGAATAGAGACCCACTTGAGTTTTGACAGCTGTTGCAAATTTTAACTCATAACGATACCAAAATCTGTACTGTAATAACATTACAGTACAGATTTTACCTACTACCACAGACAAGAAAGTTGTCATAGTAAAACTGGTTGTAATAATGCTGGTCATTACCGACGGTTTCTGAACGCATTTTAGAGCACTAATGATATGTGCGTAGATAATAGTAGTTTATGCAATCGTTATATAATGGATGCTTTTTTAAGTCGAGTACCAGACTTAAAAAGCTAATTATATAACTATTGTATACAATACTTTTTCTTCGAGTCAACGGAAATAATAATTTATCAAACAAATTTGGTATCTATTGAAAATCGCCCTGCTGAAATGAAGCGCAGCAGCTTAGTAATTTTGCGCGTTGATGTCTTCACAGTTATCTTATACAGCTCCTGGATTCATAAGATGACTGCTGGCGGTTATCTTATGAAACTATACGAGCTCCGTGACGAGCTCGTGGAGCCCCAGGATTAAAAAGTATGTGATCTTAGTTTCGTGTACGAAATCTTAATTCAAAGATTAAAGTCGACGAGTAGAAAAAAATAATTAATGAGGACCCTGTCGTCACGGCTGGTCCACGCCGCAGGCGACCCCAGAGCTGGCGCATACCTTTCCCAAAGGATCGCTATTGCGGTCCAAATGGGAAATGCCGCCAGCGTCATGGAGTCCTGGCCGCAGGCAGAACTTTTAGAGGGGTTATTTTTTTTTTGTAATTAGTTTTGAATTTTTCTATTTGTTGTTTAGTGTTAGTTGTTTTTAATTTAATTTAAGTCAGTCTAAGATGTCTTGTATATCACACAAATAACATTAAAGTTTATTTTTAACCGACTTCAAAAAAAGGAGGAGGTTCTCAATTCGGATGTACTTTTTTATTTTTTTTTATTTTTAATGTTTGTTACCTCAGAACTCCGTCATTTATGAACCGATTCGTACAATTCTTTTTTTAACTGAAAGTATATGCTTTCAGATTGGTTCCATTGTTTCCAAAACCCCAGTTGGATGATGGGAACCATGAGGAATTGAGGGAACTCCTCAAATATATTAGGCACGCGTATAGTAATTTCGGTATTTTCTATTATAACTCGTGTATTTACACCCGGAAATCATAAATTTGGTGAAGTGGAAGTGATGATGAAGACCACAGATGGCTTGTGGAACTTCTCAATGATGTACTTCAAACTATATAAGTACGTCACAGATTCTGATATTATTCCGTTGAAATAGCAAACAATGAAGTGCCAAAGGTAATTCGGAGATCCTTGAGGAATCGACGGAAGTCCTCAAATATTATCGGCCCACATACAGCGATTTGGTTTATTGGTCTAAAAATCAACGCTTTTGTTCTCGAAAATCAGTTTATGTGGTAAATTGGAAAAAAAATGTGGAAATGTTAATGTGGCTTGGCGAAGTACTGAATTGAAGTCGGTTAAAACTTTGTTTTGAAAGTAAATTATTATTAAACAGGTGAATTCAGTAGGTATATATTATTGAACACTACGGAATTAGCAATCAAAAATTCATAAAACTAACTTACCCTCTCTCTGACAAAGCAATATGGCCGACAAGTTCGTCGGTATTCAAAATATCCGAACAACTGTGGATGGGGATTGTTGGCACCAACCGGGCTTTCTCAAATTGAAGGCTTTGGTTCTGAAATTCAAAAATTTCTATTTATTGTAATAAAACAATCCCATAAAAAATATTCCATGTAAAACATAGGCCAAGTCTCGGAACGATGAGTTCCGAGATTTGGCCTATTTTTTTAAAAAGTGGTGAGATATTTTGTAGAGCCAAGTCAGGCATTCTTATTAATCTTTATTTGCTTGCTAAATTAAATTCTGCAACTCGGGAATCACACAACTTTACTGCATTTACTAATTTTTGTTACCTAAAACTATGTAAGTGTGATTGCCAAGTCACAAAACTTTATTTAGCAAGCAAATAAAGATTAATAAGAATACCTGACTTGGCTCTACGAAATATCTCACCACTTTTTACTGTGGAAGAGTTCCAAGACTTGGACTATTTTTTACATGGAACGTTTTTTTATGGTATCTCATTTGATCATTTCAAATTTTAAATCGATTAAATAATATTTATGTACGCTCATCCGGTTATAGTTTTAGGTATGTCTGTAGGTAGCATATGCTGTGTTTGTGATCTCCATTCTTTTGTTACTAACAATAGTGTTTGTAAGTTATGTCTAATTATTGTACTACTAACAGTGTAAGCAAATTATCTTTGTTTATAAAAAGCAAATAAATATTTACAAAAAATATATATTAGCTATATGTGTTGATACACTGGTAAAAAACATATATATATATATATATATATTGTTGTGTTAAATTAATTTTTGTATTTCTGCTAACAAAATATAAATTTCAATTTTTCCCTTTAATTTGAAAAATGACATTCTAATTAGGTATTTTATCAACGTCAGTAAAGACATAAAAGTATAACAAAACTCACAAATGGTGGTCCAAAATCTTTGGCTGGTCGAATCCTATAGGAGTATCTCAACTCTGGAGGATCCAAAATCTCAAAGAAAACATCACCAGCAATGATGTCGGCCGTTGAAGAACCATCATAGAAGTGCAGATCGTTTGCTAAAATAGAACAAGATTATGGAATTTGCCTACATTATATACAATAAATTCTACAAATGAATGCCTCCTCTGATATGTTTATGCACAGTCAAAGTGGTGGCTTGGAAGAATCATTTATGTGTAGAAGAATAACTTGCATCTGTTTAGCCTTGTGCCAACCAATGTGCAACAGAATGTACAATCGATTTGAATGAAATATAGAACTTTCATAACACATTTAAAGTTGTAGGTAATTCTTTCGTTTTATTCCATTTTCGAAAAAAAATACTGTAAGTAATTTTTTTATTGTGGCTCGGGTGAGCGTGCGTTTGGTGTGGACGCACCTATTCATCAGAAAAAAAGGATATCAGATCAAACTATTACGAAACTCTAATGGAACTCTGATGGAAATGGACTAAACACAACATATGCCTCATACATACATAACAATAAAATTGTCCAAAGAAAATGTTACAACATGGTATCCAAGAGATGTAATTATTAACAACTTAGAAAAGATTAAAAACCCCTGACATTCTGATTTGAAAGTTCAATATCTCAAAAACGGCAGAACCGATTTTGTTGAAACATAGCTAAGAACCATCTCCATCATGTCAGCTTTCGGACAAAAAAAACCGCATCAAAGTCGGTGAGCATTCATTTAGAAGCTACAATCCCACAGACAGACACAGATACACAGAGACACAAACACGTCAAAGTTATAACAACCATGTTTTTGCGTCGGGGGTTAAAAAGAAAGACAAGGGAGTTTCTCTTCTCTCATCTTTCTCTCAACTTTTTCTCATGTTTTATTTTTGTCGAATTTAAAGCCTGCCACCTATGAATGCATTTTAAAAATTATTTGTTTGGAAGGCATTCTAAAGAAACTACTTTTTATTCAAAATAAAATAAAAAAAGTTTGAATAACAATGACATGCCGCCCACCATGAAACAGTTTTGTCAGTGAAATTTATGTGTTACGAGCATTCAGATTTGAATTTCTGGTCTACCATTGAATGAATCAAAAAGATGAAACTTTATGTATTTTACAGAAGGCTAAAATTACATAGAAAGGCTATAGATTCTGTTGCACATGGAACACACTCCATGGGTGGCACTGGTTATAGATAGTAGTTTTAATATATCATGAAATCAAATGATCTTATTAAGTATTCCCATTAATTGGAAAACCATTATTATACCATTAAGCGAAAGAAAATTCCGGTATCGTACTTGAAAGCTTAAATTACTCGAATTTTCTAAAATCTTAATTAACATTATCAATTGAATTACTTAGCGTAACTAGGTGCGTTCCAAATATATCACAAGAAATGCACATTCGTCGTACACTACAAAATAAAAACCTTTATAATTAAAATCAACTGCAACCAAAGAGTTTTACGCTTACCACCAGGTGAAACCTGTGAAGTACACATAATCAGCAATAATCCGAAATGTAACATGATAAAAGATTTTCCCAGGGTTAAAACTTTAAGAAGGAACATCTCAGTCAGTTTTTAATATCATAATTGTACCTAGTGAATATTTCAAAAAATCATTATTTATTGAACGAAATCTATACTCGACTCGATTTTGCCACACAAAACGTCAAACGGAAACTATTGAAGCCTGAGCAATTCAGCAGTCCAAACGAAGGCATCAATGTTTAGTCATGTTTAGTTGACAACCTTATGGTTTTAAAAGCGAGAAAAGTAAATTGCAAACATTTTTTTTATTTGACTCACCCGTTTTTGTCGTTTTTTTTTCATTTTTCATTCATAAAATAATAGAGATAATCAAGAGATGATGTTATTTTCGAGCGTGAAATATTCTCAGCCAATATTTATTACACAATTTTGAAGGTTCTATCCTCGATACGGACCGCTGTCATTCATGACCACTTTGTCATTGCAAATAGGTATAGGTGGGTCTACACGTGTATTTTTCTATGTAGACGATCCCGGCTGGTCGTACGACACTTTGGGGTTCGTGTTCGCGTTGCGTCGTTGCCTCTCTTTCATTCACTCTAGGAAGGAAAAAGATGCAACACGAATACTTGGGCAAACACCGCCAAGTGTGGTGTGACCATACACGATAGGTTTTATGGTCATGTTTTACGGTCTAATTGTAATGAAACGTCACGTCACGTAAAAGGTGTCATGCTACTAGGCCAGCCCAGCAGTTAATAGGTTTCAGTACATTTTCGCTGTAAAACGTGACGATAAAACCTATCGTGCTAGCTGGGCAGGTGTATTATAATATAAATATTATAATAATACTAGAGTATAGGGAACATTACTGCAATGTTCTGCCGCCAGAGGCAGCACTACACTACCACTAATATTCTAGTAAACCAGGCCCCGTAGCATGGATGGCGTTATCACGCGATAAGTGACAGGATAAGCGCGTCGTCTCGTTCTATCGAACGGTGTCAGCCAGGGACGGATGCTCTGTCTTGTCAGTTATCGCGTGGTAAGGCCATCCATGCTACGGGGCCTGTATAGAAATACAGGGTGGAAAGTTAAAACAGGGCAGTAAGGGCAGCTACTAGATCCCTTGCCGCTACGCAAAAATGGCATTAGGATTTCTTTTTAAGTGATGACAATCTACATTCACAGATTTTTGAAAAAAAGTACAGTCAGCGAGAAAATCATCAAGAACAGCTCCGTATGTAACTCGCAACTCACAACACTTTTAGTTCCGTACAGAAATGGCTCGGTGAACAAAATTTAGAAATTAACTTGAAAAATACCAAAATCATACAATTTAAACCTACTCAAAAAAGCCACTAGAACTAAGTTTATACACCACCTCATATAATAAAGAAGAAGTCGCGGAATTTAATCTGTTAGGTATATATAGACTCCGGCATGAATTGGAAGGGCCACATACAAAACATTAAAACGAAAATGTCGAAATTCTTATATACCCTAAGCATACTAAAAAGGAACACTGATTTCGAGTGTGCATTATCCGCATACTACGCATACGCGTACGCATGGCTTCGGTACGCTGTAGTCCTTTGGGGCGATAGCGTCGCGTCGAAGCCAAGCAACTTTTTATAATGCACAAAAAGTGTATTCGAGTCCTTGCGAATGTGCGTGTGCCAAACAGCTGTCGCCCGTACTTTGTGCACTACAAACTATTAACACTGCCCTGTATATATATATATATATATATATATTTCAAGCTGCTCTTTTTGTCCGTGAAAACTCTCATTTATTCGAATTGAAACAGTATAAACAAACTACTAGAGCATAGTACAGGAATAAATTGCAGCTACCGGAAACGAAATTACAAATATGTAGAAATAGTCCCCATTATAAATGTATCTTGATAACTAATAAAACTCCAGACTCTATTAAGCAAGAACCTCAAAATACGACATTCAAAACTAAATAAAAAAAATTACTATTAGATAAATGTTATTATTCGGTTAATTACTTTCTTGATGATAAATTATAAATTTGACTATATGTTAAATTATTATGTATAGAATATTTATTGAATTGCCAATGTATAATTTGTCTTTTATTTGTTTTTTTTTTCTTTTTTTTTTCATTTTAGTGACATGTAATTGATTATACCCAATTTGTAATATATTTTAATTCGCATTATATATAATTCTATTTTATAATGATTAGCCTAGAATTGTATGCTTAGCTTAATTTTTAATGTTGTATGCCCTCATTCTCGATGTACCCTCATAACAAATAAGATTCCCGACCGAATCAAACATTAACATTTTTTTTTTTTAAGATCGGTCATTGAAGGAATTATTCTAGCCTAATATTAATAATACACATATTTTTTTTATAAATAATTACATTTTGTTCCGTTTGTAATGTAATTGTAAAGATAATGTAATTAGAAAGATGTAATTGAACTTAAAATGTATTTAAACAAAATATTTATTACGAATATTAGGTAGGTAATTGTATGGATGCATGTTAGCTATAAGATTATATTGCCGTGCCCTAACAGGGTTCATGTATTGGACGCTACCTAATGTATTGATAACACCTTGCAATAAATAAATGAAATGAAATCAATTTTGACGATTTTTTTTAATGCCATTCGATCCCATTCCTATTGAGGATCAAAATACTCTTTGGGACCGACTAAGGTTTGACCACTAGAACGCCCAGAAATCAAAGAAAACTTTTTCCATACAATTAGTATGGGAATCCCAAAGGGCAAGTAATCCTTTAGTTAGACGACCATCAACGGAGGTAACTTCGTTTAGATTAGAATTGAGAGAATTCATTTCTTTGTAAAAAAAAAACTGGTTTTATTCAATGACGGCCAGTTTTATTCTGTAAAAAGTTAGTAAAAAGAATACTAACATCCGTATTCAGAAATTTTGTTCGACATTTTAAATTTAGGTACTAAGGTAAGGGCCTTATCACACTTGCGATTTGCGAGCGAGTTGGTTAGGCTGGTCACGAGAGATCAGTCGATCGGAGTCTAACAAATATAACGGCGCACAAAGTACAAAATTTATAAATACCTACTTACCACAAACTTGCCGCCAGACACTTTCGGTAGGTATTCATATTTGCATATTTTAATCTAGTATCGGTAATGTAGAAGAAAAAGACATGCTGCGCCGACCCCAAGTAAATGGGATAAGGGCAAGGAAATGATGATGAATCTAGTATCGGTAGTATTTCAAATGATTTTAAACTAACCCACAAACTAATTCTAAAGTACTAAGTACTGCCTAGTTAGTGTGTTATTTACACAAACTCCTAATAAGTATCAAATTAGCCTAACACGTCCCTATTGCACAAAATTGACAAGTTTATGAAGTTGTGTAAGGTTTGTATGGCATTATTGTACATCATTAGAAAGAGGACAGACAAGAGATGTTTTTAAACAATTTCAAGAGCATGGTTTTTTGTAGTTTTTTTTAAAATGATAATCAAAGTTCCAGTTTCATGGAATTTTCACGCCTTGAAAAACGTTTCTGAGTCAATAAAAAAATAACTAGACACGACTTGTTGGTAAAAAATAAAAAAATCGGGTCTAGGCAATAAAACTTTTTTTTAATTTATGTTTAAACTAGTCGCTCTCTAGGATTTTTCAAAAAAAAAAAAAAAATATAAAAAAAAAATCCGTGGGCCTAAGATTTTTTTTAGGAGCCGTAGGAGGAAGCAAATAAATTAAAAACTTAATCCGTTTCCCAGAATGATGTTTACTAATTACCCCAAAAAATCCGTTTGGCTTGATATCGTTTCCCAAATCATCTGACAAATATAATCTGTCATCTGACAAAATTTCAGTTGAGGGTAATTAAATTACTGTTTTTTTTTTGTTTTACATGTTCGTACAGCTGACAATTTTTTTTCGTATTAATATTGGTAATATTGGATTTAACTATCATTGGATGATAAAATAATCGAGGGGAAATGGCAAAATTTTATATTTATTTTTACGCTATGTTTTATGTCACGTTTTACGTGACGTTTTAGTACATTTTCGCCGTAAAACATGGCAATAAAACCTAGTGTGTTAGGGCCTCTGCCCGGCTAGCACACTAATTGGACATATACGAGTATTTACGTCCGGACGTATAACTTTACGATTGGGCCCATTTTACGTTACTTAGCTTACATGGTAATCACGCAGCATATATTTATACCATAGCGTAAAATATACGTAGCAAAATTATTACATTTATTTCATTCGTTCAATAGTAGTCTAGGTATTGTTAAAAGCCCATTATAATACTACTTAATGAAAGAGTAATGATAAGCACTGCACAGTTTACTAAACTGTTGTTCTCCTGTATTAAGTTGTGTTATAATAGTTTTTTTGTTTTTATTTACTTTACTCCCACCCCGCAAAAAGTTTTACGTAGTGGTTTTAAGTGATGAAGCGAGTACCAAAACACCAATCAATAATATTTGTAAATTTGTGTAATTTATTTTATTGCAACACAAGCAAAACATCTTAATCATTGCGTTATTTATAGGTAGTAATCATGATCTAGCTAAAACTCAAAATGCTAGATCACTGTTTCAGGAGACGATAGGAGTTTTGAAACTGAAACCGTATGTGTTGTGACAGAAATCTGAAAAATCCTGCGAAAATTATTTAATTATATTAATTTATCCCTACATAAAATTTCGTCCGTCAACGGCTCATATCGTCAAGTTTTATGTGCCAAAATCAAGAGCATGTTAGCATTTGACGCAAAAAAATAGTTTTATGTGCAAGACATATAAATGGTCACATTTTACGTAAATGACGGTACACCATATTAGCTCATTACGGTAAAATTTTATACGTCGGTTGTGGACACAAAACATGTGCATAAAAGTCGTCATTTTGCTAGTGTGCTAGCCCGGCTGGTCAACCCACCGACGGAGCCGCAGCTGACGTCCACGGGGCTTCATGATACAACATTCTGAACCTTTTCACAAGTTATCGCCAGGGGGTAATAAGGGACTGACAAAAAAATGCTCCTAGCTTGCGGGCTATAACGGGTGTTTTAGGAAACTGATAGGACGCGTCCTATTTCCGGATTTAATAAAACCTATTACCTATTACTATATTAATAGGTTTTATTAATTCCTAATAAAATTATTGTTGTAGTAGGTACAGTCGAGTTCATAAATATATGTACGTTCCCGAAGGTTCAATAACATCTGAGCAACCTTATGTCCTTGAAAATAAAGTCGTGTTCACATATTTTTGATCACTTGTTATTGTGCAGACGTGGGCGCTGGTACGCGTGTCAGCGATTTAGGAACTTCATTGAATGAAAATAAGATGTCTGGCAACATGGCATTTAATTCTTCACAAATTCACATTGTGAATATAAAATAAATGTATTAAAACATCATTACAAAAAGGACGACACAAATTAGCGTGCGCATGCTGGCACGTCACACGAGGAAGAGGATACGTCAATCTTGACAGACAGATAAGCTATGCAAGGTAGGGCATAGATAATAATACTGTTTAAGACATAATTTTAACACTTGTCCGTGCACATATTTTAGAACTCGACTGTACAATAAGTAGCATCTGGGTACTTCGATACCTAGTGTTTTTTTTTGTACGAGATGGTGAACAAGCGTAAGGTCTACCTATCTGATGGTAAAAGGAAATCATAACTTATGGACGCTTGACAATATGTGTATATTATATCCATGTAAAACTACAGTAAAACACACTGTCCATTCCAAATACATTTAATATGCTAGGGAGCACATGTTAACACGGCTTACATACAAATCTGAGTGGTACTACAACAATACATTTTTACGATAATAATTTACTTTAAAAACAAATTTGAAGAGTTCCCTCGATTTCTCCAGGATCTCATCATCAGAACTGGATTTTGGTGACAACGGAACCAATCTGGAAGTACATATATGCTTACAAACAAAGAAATGGTTTTTCAAATCAGATCATCTGATCTATATTACGGAGTTATCGCGTAACAAACACACAAAAAGAATACAGACGTATTGTGAACCTCCTCCTTTTTTGAAGTTGGTTAAAAAGTAAACGAGTCTACCCACATCTGTATATATTACTAGCTGTTGCCCGCGACTTCGTCCGCGTTAAACATGTTATCGTCTAAATGTTTGTTTAAAGAATGAATTAAAAAAAAAACATTGAAATTAGTTTTGTAGTCTTTTAGTAAACAGTCTAAATCCGAAGTTACAAATCTCTTACCTTCAAAATGTCTTGCTCTCTATACAAACTTAGAACCTCTTTGAACCCTCATAGTATAAGTCTGAAACCGTAGTTACAATTTTTTTAACTTTAAAAATGTCTTGCTCTCTACATAAACTTCGAACCCCCTTTTAACCTTCTTAGGCGATAAATTAACCCTTAATAGGACAGAGCATATTTTTTTTGGAAATTAAAATTTGAGTTCGATTTATGGGTAAGTTGGGTATCTTGATCCAGAAAAAATACGTGAAAAGTGGGGGGGGGGGTAAGTGGAAGGGGGTGATTTCTGGTGGGAAATTATTTCCTCTTGTTCGATGATCGTATTGAAAAAATCGGTCCGACCGTTGAGGTAATCTTTATTATTGTCTTAATTTTATGACTTTTTTATGAGTTTTCTTTGTTTCTTGTTATTTTCTAATACAATCTTAAAACTAAAATAGGGAAATTCATAAAAAAACTAACTTTTAATCATATAAATATATAAACAAAACGTAAAATTTCGTAACGTCATCTTATAATTGGAAAAGTAATTACAAAGCCTCATTTTTATTTGTGTTTATCACAAAATTACTAAAATAACTAATATTATACATCAGTTTAATATTAAAACACCATTTTACAAGTCAAGCACCTGTTTCACACATATAATTTACTTTAAAAACAAAGTTTTAACCGACGAAAAATCAATCATCCCCTATTTGCCTACCCTTAAGGTTAGTTTTTTTTTTCAAATGTAGATGGGACCAACTTCGGGGTATACCCTTTCCAATAAAAAAAGAATTATCAAAATCGAACTATTCTGTATAAAGTTATGCATAATCATACATAAAAAATAAAAATAAATATACGCGTCGACTTGAGAACCTCCTTCGTTTTTTTCGTGGGTTGAAAATACGTTAAAAAGTAATGGTTGTGTACTAAACTCAAACAAATAATATCAAAGACTATTTATTATATAGAAACGGGTTTCAAAACTCGTCATTACGTTGTATATCTTACTATATATATTTATAAGAAATTTACGTCGTGATTTTTTTAAGTTCGTGAGCGAACAAAGGGAAATATTTTTCCACTTGAACCCTCCAACTTCAAAGGACATTAAGCCAGACAAAACAATGGTTTCAGACAGTAATTTCTATGCTAAATAACAAATAATACAGTGAATTATACGTAACTGCCATTAACACCCTCTTACCTATTTTTTTTTGATGGATCCGGACACTAATCGGCGAAAAACACTGTTGTTTACGATTTTTTCACAACTTTTGACTTTGACATTGACGTGTGTTGACAGATGAAGTCTGAGTGAAAAGTATTGCCAGTAAAATACGTATAATACTTACTAAGAAGTGTAAAACTGTATGGTAGGTTTCATTAAGAGTTGCCGTATACAAAATACATAAAATGTTATACCAACAGACGAAGTGGGAAATAATATCCCCTTGTACTAATAAGGGTTAAAAAAAAACGCTGAAATAAGTTTTGTGATCTTTTAGCAAACAGTCTACAACCGAAGTTACAAACCCTTACATTAAAAATTACTTGCTCTCCATACAAACTTGGAATCCCCTTTAGAGGTTGAATTAAAAAAAACACTGAAATAAGTTTTGTAGTCTTTTAAGAAACAGGCTAGGATCGAAGTTACAAATCTCATACTTTAAATTTTTCTGACTCTCTATACCAACTTTGAACCCGTATTAACGCTTCTCAAGGAAAAATTAAGAAGAAGAGTTTATTTTGTTGTAATTAGCATTTTTTCTAAAAACTATCAAGTATCTAAGCTCAATAAAAGTGTTTCCCATACGAATCTTGCACCCTTTTTAACCCCTTAAGGGGTGGAATTTTCCAAAATGCTGAAAGTACTTTATTTGTAAGCTTTCTACAAAGTTTTAAGCTTCTATCTCAAAAAAGAGTTTCCCTCATACAAACTTTGCAACCCTTAGTAACCCCCTCAGGGGTGGAATTTATCAACACGCTGAAAGTACTTTATTTATATTCTAATAAGTAAGCTATCTACAAAGTTTAAAGTCTCTTGCTAAAAAAAGAACGTTGCCTCCATACAAATGTTGCACTCCCTTTTAACCCCCTTAGGGGTGGAATTTTCTAAAACGCTGAAAGTTCTTTTTTGTATTTCAATTAGTAGGTAATCTTTCTCCAAACGTTTAACCTTGTATCTCAAAAAATAATTTCCCTCATTCAAACTTTGCAACCCTATTTAACCCCTTAGGGGTGGAATTTTCCAAAACGCTGGAAGTACTTTATTTTTATTCTAATAAGTAAGCTTTCTACAAAGTTTTAAGTCTCTAGCTAAAAAAACATGTTACCTCCATACAAATGTTGCACCCCCTTTTAACCCCCTTAGGGGCGGAATTTTCTAAACCGCTGAAAATATTTTTTTTTATTTAAATAAGTCATCTTTCTACAAACTTTTAAGCTTCTATCTCAAAAAAAAGTTTCCCTGGTACAAACTTAGAAACTTTTTTTAACCCCCTTAGGGGTGGATTTTTTTCAAAACGCTGAAAGTGTTTTTTTTTATTTCAATAAGTAATCTTTCTACAACTTTTAAGCTTCTATCTCAAAAAAGAGTTTCCCTCATACAAACTTTGCAACCATTTTTAACCCCTTAGGGGTAGAATTTTCCAAAACGCTGAAAGTACTTTATTTTTATTCTAGTTAGTAAGCTTTCCACAAAGGTTTAAGTCTCTAGCTAAAAAAACATGTTTCCTCCATACAAATGTTGCACCCCCTTTTAACCCCCTTAGGAGTAGAGCTTTCTAAAATTGAATTTTTCAAAACGCTGAAAGTACTTTAATAATATTCTAATAAGTAAGCTATTTACAAAGTTTTAAGTCTCTTGCTAAAAAAAAACGTTGCCTCCATACAAATGTTGCACCCCCTTTTAACCCCCTTAGGGGTGGAATTTTCTTAAACGCTTGCTGCGCAAGATGAGTTATTTCAATAAGTCATCTTTCTACAAACTTTTAAGCTTCTATCTCAAAAAAGTTTCTCTGGTACAAACTTGGAAACTTTTTTTAACCTCCTTAGGGGTGCTTTTTTTGTATTTCAATAAGTAATTTTTCTACAAACTCTTAAGCTTCTATCTCAAACAAGAGTTTCCCTCATACAAACTTTGCAACCCTATTTAACCCCTTAGGGGCGGAATTTTCCAAAACGCTGGAAGTACTTTATTTTTATTCTAATAAGTAAGCTTTCTAAAAAAGGTTTAAGTCTCTAGCTAAAACAAACATGTTTCCTCAATACAAATGTTGCATCCCCTTTTAACCCCCTTAGGGGTGGAATTTTCTAAAACGCTGAATGTTATTTTTTTTGTATTTCAATAAGTAATCTTTCTACAAACTTTTAAGCTTCTATCTCAAAAAAGAGTTTCCCTCATACAAAACTGCAACCCTTTTTAGCCCCCTTAGGGGTGGAATTTTCCAAAACGCTGAAAGTATTTTATTTTTATTCTAATAAGTAATCTTTCCACAAAGTTTTAAGACTCTAGCTCAAAAAATAAAGTTTCCTCCATACAAACTTTGCACCCTTATTTAACCCCTTAGGGGTGGAATTTTCCAAAACGCCGAAAGCACTTTATTTTTATTCTAATAAGTAACCTTTCTACACATGTTTGAATTCTCTAGCTAAAAAAAAATGTTTCCTCCATACAAATGTTGCACCCCCTTTTAACCCCCTTAGGGGTGGAATTTTCTAAAACGCTGAAAGTAGTTTTTTTGTATTTTAATAAGTAATCTTTCTACAAACTTTTAAGCTTCTATCTCAAAAAAGAGTTTCCCTCATACAAATTTTGCAACCCTTTTTAGCCCCCTTTAGGGGTGGAATTTTCCAAAACGCTGAAAGTACTTTTTTTGTATTCTATAAAGTAATCTTTCCACAAAGTTTGAAGACTCCAGCTCAAAAAATAATGTTTCCTCCATACAAACTTTGCACCCCTATTTAACCCCTTTAGGGGTAGAATTTCCAAAAATCCCTTCTTATCCGTCGCCTACGTTATAAAAGGTAGTATGGGTGTAAATTTCAAGTTTCTAGTTCCAGTAGTTTCGGCTGTGCGTTGATGATCTGTCAGGAAGTCTTCTTTTATATATATAGAAGATGAAAGTTTCTTAGCAAGATTTTATTTTTCACTCTCAGCAAAGTGACTAAGTATGTGATGAATTATGATGTACTTAGTAAAATCCTGCAACCTTTTTCCTATTTCTAGTGCCATGCCATATATTGCATCATCCAGAACCCAGTGAACACAACGGCACCGATAAGATTAATATAAGCCACGTGTAGCGTAGCGTTGTCTAAGTTGTCTTTGTTGGTGGGAATCACCGGGAAATAAAATACCCATATAGAGCTTTCTAGCAAACGAAACGCTTAGTTTCACGTATTGTCGGTATTGTTGATACAAAAGTTATATTATTTTTATGCTAAGTAAGGTCTTTAGTAAGAGAAAGATAAAAATGTTTCTAAAAATTGTATGTTTCATTTCTATGTATAGAAACGTGTTCAATTATGCATAGAAAAATGAATTCAAACCTCGACAGCTATACGAAACTACTTTACGTAAACCGGAGTCGGTGATTTATTTTTGCTACAAGGATACCAGCATTTTTGGAATTCCCATTATTTATGGGTAAATATTGTTTCTTAATTACTATTTTAGGCTTACGTTTGATACGCTTGTTTCGTTTTCTAAGCAATTTTTAAGTTATCTGACAAATACGTAAGATTACATTGACACTGATTTATCAACCAACATGTCTAAAAATGTTGAATAGAAATTTAAATGTAGGAACTGTTCAATGACTAATCACTGTCATAACGTGATGTAGAACTTAAAAACATTAGACCATTATTTTGGGTGACTTGTAATCCAGTGGCGTAATAACAGGACATTTTACAGGAAATCGCATTCGTTCGGCTGGTATCCCGATGCAATTTTCAGTCAATCAGTTCTGTCAGTTGTCAAACTTATCAGAATTCGCAGTCTGTATTAATGTATTTACGGTGGTTGCGTTTAGTGGAGCAATATCGAGTAGAAACTGTAGAAAGTCTTAAATATACATGTTATTAAGCCGGTGTGCTGATTTTTATAAAATAGACACTTTCATGCACTTTTTTTTTTTACAAAATAAGAATGGAAGAAGAAACTTTAATTTCGCGGCCGTATCAGGCACAACTTGAAGAAGTCGCTATCAAGAAAAACACTATAATACACTTACCTACAGGTTTGTGATAAAAATGTTATCAAAACATTCTAGAGTAAATCATTTTCCGTATTTTTTGTATTAACATTTTCTAATTTATCAGGTTGACATTTTATGTCTTTCATGAGAAAATGTCACCAGTCACCACAAACATTGTTTACTGCACTAATTTGTTATTTTATTCTTCAAATGATCATTGCTAAATATACTCATTTCTTCCTTAAATCTTTATGATGATGGTTTCTGAAATGCAGATATTTAATTATGTTTACTTATACATAGTTTCCTAGAATGATATATTTTATTGGAAAGATTAATATCCTAAGTTTCTATTTGAAAATAATTACAATTTTCGGGCTTTTTCTAAGTTAAATGCATATAAATCCTTTCAGTATTATAAAAATTTGCTATAGAATGTTATGATTGATAAGTTTGGGAAAGGTGAGCTGTCATAGTATCCATGTGATTGATATAGTTATATGGCAAAATGTTAACCTCCATTCCCAGACCTATCACATTCGAATAATTTACATTATTCACCAATTAAAGTGACAAGTGATTAAAAAACAATGAATATAGGTTCTGGCAAGACCTTCATAGCCATCCGGCTAATTACCCGTCTCCGAGATGCTCTACAAAAGCCATGGGGTGCAGGCGGCAAGCGCACCTTCTTTCTTGTCAACACAATTCCATTGGTGAATCAACAGGTATGATGTTTTGATCATATACTATGACTGAAATGTTTCAGAACACATTGACATTAATGACTGCTAAGTCAATTATTAACACATGCATTATGATTTGATGATCCATCAATGAACAAATATCTATTGAACAAAATTTTTCATTCTTAAAGCAAAGAACTCTCATTAGTAATTAATGATTTCTTGTGAAAGGAGAATGTGGACCAATTAAATTTAGCTTACCTAATTGATTTGTTTTACTAGTCATTTGAATATGTAAATGTTAATTACATATTGATGTTGAAGTAGTTTCTGTTAGAGTTGATATTCTAACATAAATAAATAAATGAATATTTTTCGGACAATCTTACACAAATTAACCTAGTCCTAAACTAAGCAAAACTTGTACTATGGGTACTAGACAATGGTATACATACTTATATCCATACTAATATTATAACTGTGAAAGTGTGTCCGTTAGCTCTTCACCCTTAAACCGCTGAACCGATTTAGATGAAATTTGGTATAAAGATACCGGGTAGTGGGTAGTGGTAGTGAGTACCAGGGAAGGACATAGGATAGTTTTTATCCCGGAAATCATCGCCTGAGTGGGTGAAAAGTTTGTATGGAGCTACGGTATAAACGAGTTCCAAGTGGACAGAGTCGCAGGTAGAAGCTATTGTAGTAGATCAATTGTAGTAGTTACTTAAATTCAGGAACAAATATTCGTGCTCATCACACAAATAAATGCCCTTACAAGAGTTACAGGAATTCAAACCCAGGACCTCTAGCTTCATACACTACCAATGTATCTTAATATATGTTTGAACTAGTCTAAACATGTATACCAACTCAAATAGAATGAGTCACAGAAAGATTATTGTAGAACACAAAATATTGTGCAAGCTCCATCTGATGCAATACTTGCCGATTATGTAAAGAAAATAAGTTCAGTATGCAATTCCTGCGAAAATTTACATACTCATACTCATTATAGTAATAGTAATAGTAATTTATTCTTTCAAGTAGGCTTACAGTTAAGCACTTTCAAAATGTCAAATATACAATGTAAAAAAACAATAATAATAACAAATATAACAAACACTACTTAGGTACTAACACAACATAATAATTATAGCTAATACAGTTACAAGTAGTAAATTTTAATTATGCATAGAGCAATTCATTCCCAGACAGTTTTGTCATTCATATAGTCTTTAATGCTGTAATATGCTTTACGTACTAGTTTAAGTTTCAGATAATTTTTAAGTTTGTTAATTGTCAGACTAGTCACACTACTTGGGAGTTTATTATAGAACCGTATACAATTACCCTTGAAAGATTTGTTTATTTTTTGCAGCCGAGTATAGGGCACTGCGAGCTTGTCTTTATTTCTGGTATTTAGATTATGTATATCATAATTTCTTTTAAAGTTAACAATATTTTTATGAACATACATGATATTTTCATAAATGTATTGAGAATGCACTGTCAGTATATTAATTAGTTGAAATTTTTCTCTAAGGGACTCTCTAGGTCCCATCTTATAAATTGCGCGAATAGCCCGCTTCTGCAGTACAAAAACAGCACCAATGTCAGCAGTGCTACCCCATAGTAAAATGCCATATGACATAATGCTATGGAAGTAGCTAAAGTAGACCAATCTCGCGATTTTCTCGTCAGTTAGTTATTGTCATTTATTGATAATACTAAAAAATATCACAAGTATTCAATACAAATCAATTATTAATTAATATTAATCTTATATTTGGGATTATATATCATAAAATTTACTACTATTTGGTAGAGAATGGAGAAACAATTAGAAATGATCATGCAAAAAATAAATGAAAACATGGCCAAATTAAAAAAAGAATTCAAGGTACAAACTAACGCCTTAGCTTCAAATATGGTAAGCACAATTGAAGATAAGCTTAAACCATTGGTAGAGGAAAGCGAGAAACTTAAGACTGAAGTATCGACCCTGAAGAAAAAGGCCCACAACCTCGAAAGAGAAGTGAGGAAGAACAACATTATATTGCATGGAATCGAATAATCTGAGGAAAATAATATGGAACTGATTGAACTAGTTTTGGAAACTTTAAATGCTGCAGGGAAAAAAGATTCGACGGAAAAATTTGACAAATAGGAAATTAGCAGTGCCCAAAGGCTGGGGAAAAAACAACTCTCCTAGTGACAGTGCTTGTGACACTCTGTTTTGTTGCGCAGTGAGTAGTGTTAATAGTAAAGTTATGTTTATGTAAATAATGAATCTTGTGTCTGTGTCTACAGTAAAAAAATGTGGTATCGGTGAAATGAATTGCTTTTACCTGAGAGCTGAGACAATGTTTAGTGTGTAGTGACAAAGCTTAAAGTAATATTGTAAATCTTTGACGTAGAGAAATAAAAATAAGCCATACGATAAATGAAGTAATAGTGTCCGCATGACGAATATTCTTGTCAAGCAGCAAGTCATTCACCCACATGAATACGTTCTGGAAAATAGTAGTTCTCATGACATACAACAACCACCCCAGAGGCACACAATTAAAGAGAACTTCTACAACACTGCACGAGAAATCAACGCAATGGAAGAAACTGATTGCTAATCAGAGGAACAGGTAGAATGATCTCGAAATAGCGAGCTGTAACGGAGATCCGAAAACACCTTAAACATGAGAAGACTTTATATATCATCCCCCGACGAAGTATCCTTTCTCTCCTCTTTTCCAATATTGGCTAAAGGCTGCATAGCCGGTTGATTGTGGCCGACTGGTTGCGGCTGGTCGGTCTTCCCTTCCCATCCCAGAGCGTGTCACTCCTGACAAAATTGCGCCCCCTGGTATATCCGGCTCGTCCGGGTCAGGCTTGCTTCCTGGCTGAGTGTGGTGCCTATGTTCATGTTTAGATGCAGGTGAACCCCGGGCTCTTTTAAGGTATAACCAGGATACAGAAGGACTATATTAACTCGTGCAATAGGGAACTTGCATGTTTTTATTTTATTACGAAAATCAAAAGTATAATCCAGCATTAAAACAACTGTAGCATTAAAACTTTCTTATGATTTATTTTTCTGATGTTGTATGCATTTGAAATCTGCACGCGCCGGCACCCACCGAAAACGCTCTATATTAAACGGACTTATGCTATGACGTCACACCGTATATTCTCGGCGCGTTTACTATGAAGTAAGTCATTAATTTGCAATTATCTCCACAAAATTTGCGTTTAAGTCTATACTTGTCATACAAAATATCATTTTTAATTCAATATTCTGTGTAACTGCTATGTTATTTTATCGAAAAAATTATAATATTTTTTTCGTCATTTTAACGTGAGATACAACAAAAACAATAATTTATTTTATTTTATTTTTGTTTTGTAGGTATGATATCTCTACGTATATCCGCATCGATTGAGTGCAATTTATTCGAAATTGAAGTCCCATGCAAGTTCCCCATTTGTGATATGTGTGCCAGTATTTTTTTTTATCAGGTATCGTACTTTATACTCCAAGCATTTCATGATATATGATTTCAGTTTTACCTTATTTATGTTTTCAGAAAAAGGTAATAGAAAATCTCTGCCCCATCAATGGTGTAGGTGGATATAGCGGAGAAGACAAAGTTGACTATTGGAACAAGGAAAAATGGGATGAGGAGCTCTCCAAAAACCAGGTTAGAATTTAGATAATACCTGTATCACAGTCACTTCTTGGCCATAAAATAATAAGTAAAAAAAAACACATTCGACTACTGGAACTGTAAATAATAAGGGGGCAAATAATAAGCTAAATAAGGCTTGTGTTATGTGTACTAGACGACGATATATTTCATAGATATAAATACTTAAAAAGGCTATACTTACTTTTGGCACTCTTTGGGGGAGGCCTATGTCTAGCAGTGGACGTCTTTCGGCTGATATGATGATGATGATGAAATACTTAAATACACAGAAAACATCCAAGACTCAGAAACAAATTTTCCTTACCGGAATTCGAACCCAGGACCTTCAGGTCTGTAGGCAGCGTCACTACCCACCAGTGGCGAAGCGCCCATACAAGCCGATTCCCACCGGCTTGCCTAAAATTACCAAACTCGTAACTCATCAAAACCGGCCATTAGCTTTGCTCCGTCTATTCAAAACATATTTAAACACCTGTTTGTTTTGTGTTTTCAGTATCTGGAAATTAATGTTTTTCTAATTTGGTTTCATATCACCAGTGCTATTGAGTTTGCCACGCTTTGGTTTATGGGCGTAGTTGGTAATAAAAAAGCATTTGGTAAGATACTGAGTTGGGTGGATTGTACCATCGCCAACACACTTAACTGACCATACGTACTTTATTTACCATACTTTAATTGCATTGTAATAAGGGTCACAAATGGTCAGTAAGCTGTGTTGCCGTTTGTACCTATGTCACAAAGATTGACATCCACATAATTATCCTTATCATCTTTTCTCCTTTATTAATATTTACTTTGTAATTGTGATAGAACTGAGTGATACAGTATCTGCTAATAAATCAGATTAAATAAAATTTAAAAATTCTCACATTCTATCGCCGAAAGTCGTCCTGTGCCGAAATTGCGACGTAGTACACTGTAGTCTTATAAAACACCTCACTCCCTAGTAGACGTAAAACAACTGCATTGTCTTTATGTTAGAGGCCTCCTTGCCAAATTGGTCGTCCTTTGAGTACTTGGGCAATGCATAGTCATGAATGCAAATTAAAGCTTTGTTGCTTTCAACATAAGCCTCATTTTACTTTGTTGTGTTTGTTTGCCACATGAATTTTGATAGTTTTCACTTTAAGGTGTATTAAAAGTAATTACTAATTAGACTGGTAGGTATTTTACGGATTTTCGTCGTTAATAAAACTTAGAAGCCTCTGTTAACAAAAATATGTTTTGTCCCCTTTTCGCAAACACAAATGAAATGAAATGAAAAATAGTTTATTAGGTTATTTACACATGTTGAAACAAAGGCAAGGTTGGAACCTTCCAGCAAGCATATAGATGCTTCTGTCGGAAGATCCCGCTCTTACATTACTCGGAAGTGACAAATAACGACAAACGTATTTTAACGGCATTTTAGCTAAAATGGGTTTGGTGATCGTTTATGAATAAGAGCTTGAGTACTCGTCTCCGCTTCCCGTTGTCCGAAAACAACGATCTGCGATTTTATGTTTGATATTATTTAATGTGGCGGACATTTTATATAACTTTAATTGGATTTGTAATCTTGTACCCTGCACGGTAGAGTTGCTATTTACTTTTATAGGGAACTTGCATCTTTTTATTTTATTACGAAAATCAAAAGTATAATCCAGCATTAAAACAACTGTAGCACTAAAACTTTCTTATGATTAATTTTTCTGATGTTATATGCATTTTAAATCTGCACGCGCCGGCACCCTCCGAAAACGCTCTATATTGAACTTGCTTATGCTATGTCGTCACAACATATATGCTCGGCGCGTTTACTATGGAGTAAGTAATTAATTTGCAATTATCTCCACAACATTTGCGTTAAAGTCTATACTTGTCATACAAAATATAATTTCTAAGTCAATATTCTGTGTAACTGTTATGTTATTTTATCGAAAAAATATTTTTTTTTTTCGTTATTTTACCGTGAGATAAAATGAATACAATCGTTTCTTTTTCTTTTTTTTTCTACTGTATGATATTTCTACGTATATCCGCATCAATTGAGTGCAATTTATTCGAAATTGAAGTCCCATGCAAGTTCCCCATTCGGCCAACTCAAATAACCTCAAGTATAAATGATTCATTCATTGTATCTTTGTATAACTAAGTACCTACAGTTTGACGTAACGACTTTGCAGTTAGTATGCAAAATACGTAGAATGGATACCGTTTGTAATTGTTTATCAACAATCTTTATGAATGTTTGCTTGAAAGATCTCCAATGGGACAAATGGTTTCTCGGAAACGGCTCTACGGATTTCGATGATACGTACAGTATAAAAAGGCCTTATGAGCGCGAAAAATCGATCTAGCCAGGTTTAATTTAATTTCATCAGTGATGCGGAATATGCTTTTACCCAAAAGTTAAGCGTTGAAAACGTATAGTTATTTATTTAATCTTTATTGACATGAGTCTATCCGCAGTAGAACTAAGGTAACCGACATAGCCCTCCGAATCGTTAAATTTAAGTGGCCGGGCCACGTTGCATGTAGAACCGATGGCCGTTGGGGCGGAAAGGTTCTCGAGTGGTGACCACGTGCCGGCCGGCGCAGCGCGAGTACACCCCCCCACAAGGTGGGCTGATGACTTGGTAAAGGACCGGTCATTGTGGCAGTCTTTGGGTGAGGCCTATGTCCAGCAGTGGACGTCTTTCGGCTGATATGATGAATCTTTATTGCACAAAAGCAGAACTTATCGTGCAAAGGGCGGACTTAACCCCTCGTATGTTTAAGCGCAGATCTGTGCCACACATTTGAAGCTATTGTTTAACATTTCAAAGTCATCATTTGATTGGACAATTTTGACATCCGCATACGAAGGGTTGATGCCTAAATTCTCAGAATTATATCTCTAATTACGTATCAAACGTTAACACTTCCTGCCGTGGTGCCTAGCAGTTTACAAACAGCCTTTGTTATATCTTGTATTGGCTTCTGCGGCACGTACGAATGGAATAATGTTTGACCTATTTGAGCAAAGGACATTGAACCTTGCAACTTTTGAATAAAGTTGAAATTTGTATAAGTATGAAATGATTTTTATGTAGGTAGTTATATTTTATCGACTGTGTGATTTTCATTTCAAACTTCGGACTTAACGAGATGCTTGACCTAGTTATCATAATGCGCATTGAAACGTATAATAATATACAGTGAAATAGGCAGGCCCGTTAATACTCTTTTTTATTTTTTTGATACGGAGAAATTTTGATCTAAAGTTATGACCTCCAAGTAATGTATATTGGCACCGGGACATCATAGCACAGCAGTCAATGCAGATTTTGAGGTAACATCATGTAATGAGTCGTAATAGTTTTTGTATTTTTGTTTTCAAATGATATTTTTGTGATTTTTTTATATTTTTTTCAACACACCTGCTCGTAAAGTAGGTCTTATTACAGCGTATTTACACTGATAATGCAGAATATTACCCATGCCGTGCCTTTTACATTACATTATCGCACTAGTGCCTTTTCATTACATATCTTTTTAAATATTAGCAAAATAATGCAGAATATTACCCATGCCGTGACTTTTACATTACATTATCGCACTAGTGCCTTTTCATTACATATCTTTTAACATTTTAATTTTTTTTTTTTTTCCTCGCAAATGTGTTGAAAAACGTCGTATGAAACACGTGAGCATTGGTCATTACACTTCTCGTCTCCATTAAGCCTTCGCCTTCGGCTCAGGCTTAAAAACCGACTCGAGTGTAATGACCAACTTAGCACACTTGTATCATAATGTACTATTTTGTGTTTTAAAAATAAAACGTTACTTATAGCACTTCAGAAGAGTAAAAGAATACAAGTAAACTTATTTCGAAGAAAAAAAAACTATTAAAACCACGTGTTAATAATTGTTCATAAGCTTAAAAATCTACCGTTTAATTTTTTGCTCCTATTACAGGCCGCACCCTGTACATATATCTATCTGTAGCCCGTTTCACCAAGCTACCAGTCGTTATTGGTCCATATTGGTTCATACAAAATAGTATTTTTCACAATCGTGTTATAATATAGACTTATAGAGCTTTTTAGTCGAGTACCGTGTTTAGGCCACGAAGCTTGCTGAGTGGCCTAAGTAAGGTACGAGATTAAAAAGCTTGATTATAACACTATTGTGAACAATACTTTTTGTACGAGTTCATTAAAATTAATTTTCTACGAGTCAACTGAACTAATTAAACAAACTCGATACTGTTGAAACGAAGTGCAGCCTATCGCTCGTACGCTCGTTGATATCTTAAAAGACATCAACGAGCGTACGACATCAAAGCGATTCTATTGGTCCAATTCATTACAGTTCAATAAAGCAGCCACGTGATTGGTCGAATTTATTTTAGTTGTCTGGAGCGTATCGAAAAGTAGTTATTTCGATTGTTTCGACAGTAACATGGACTACAACTATGAAAAGAGTGACGTTGCAGTATTCTCTATGAAATCTTAATACACATATTTTAATCGTCGAGTACAAAAAGTAGCCTATGTCAACCGGAGTATCATTTCTAATCGATTGGGACCTCATTCATCAAAATAGGTTCAGTAGGTATCTACGCTATTTAAAAAAAAAACCCAGTTTCTAACCTTTGATTTCGACTAGACCACTGAACCGAAATTGAAGTTTTAGATATTCATTCGACGCAGAATTTGACCCTCTTTAATATTGAATAGAATACATTTTCTGTCCGAAGTAGGTAGGTACTGTTTTTGTGCTACATGAAAAAAGAGCAAAAATGTATGCACACCTGGGATTGGGCAAACTCAGATTACACGTATTTAGGACCAAATGAAGGTATTAAAACGATTTCCAGCTTTATGGGAATTAATTCTTTGAAAAATTCTAATTTGATAAGTATGGGAATGATATTTTATTACAGTTTTGAAAAGATTGGTTTAAATAATGAAAAAAAAAAGAAATACGAACTTACCAGTTTTGTCTAGTTGCAGACGTTACATTTACTAACGAGCTTAGTATGGGGAGATCCATTTCCGTACATCAACCTATGAAATTCGGCATTTTCCTGTGATTGTAGATACAGGGTTCTTTTGCAACAATTGTTCCTTACATCCAGCACTATTAATTTATGCAAAAAAACGAACTTTGATTATAGACAAATTTTACCGGGTTCGATTCCCGGCCGTGTACGGCTCGTGACTCTTAAGAGTAAATTTCCGTATCTCTTATAGTTTCGGTTTTTCCCTCACTGCCCCGTTTGAATAATACATCCTGTAAATACATTTATTATAGGTTCGATAAGCGTTGTTTTAGTGCATTTTTATCACTTTTTTATATACTTAAAACTTAAATACGAAATACACTGGCCTGCAAAAGAAGGTATAACAGTTTTAGTTATCGTCATGTGTGTTATACCTTCTTTTGCAGGCCAGTGTAATTCCATTTTGTACAGCCGTTGAGATGGAACTTCTATAGCATCATAGGATAGTAGTAAAAAGAGTTTTATTAGAGCAGGCTCTCAGTGGAGTTTCGTCACCGCAATCTGAGTTCTGATATATATTATATGGATCCCAGACATCCAATAAATGGACGTTGCCAACCAGTTTTGTGGTCCAGCCCCCCCCCCCCCCCCCCCCTCCCAAATATTATTAGTTAGGCTAACAAAGAACCATTCATTAGCCCACTTGATATAATCTAAACTATAGGTACCTCCAGTTTAAAAGTCGCGTGCTTTACCGCTCAGCTCACAGATGTATGAATATAAGGAGATCGGACATGGCGGCCGATTTGTATAGAGTACGCCTGTCGCAAGTTCATTAACCCACACAACGCCCAAGTAATTGACAAGACAAAGCACGCAAACATCTAAAACACACACACTTGTATACCTACACGCTTATTTGATAATAAACGCGCATCATATCAGGCATTTTGGGAAAAAACGTAATATTCTCTGCGATCAGCACGCGTGCACAGTATGGCAGTGTATGCCGATTGAGCATACAGCTGCGACACGGCCGCCGGCGGCTTGTCCTCTCTCTAGTATTCTATGCTCTGAGGCTCAGCTATAGTCTATTTGTATATATTACTTTTTTTCCTCTTTTTCATACGCCATACCGTTCCAGGTCGTCGTCATGACCTGCCAGATTTTGAGCGACATGTTGACGCACCAGTACATACAGATAGAGGATATAAACCTGTTGATTTTCGACGAGTGTCACCACGCGGTCGACGACCACCCCATGAGATTGGTGATGAAGCATTTCGAACATTGTCATTTCAGCAAACATCCCAGAGTTCTTGGTAAGATCCTATGGGACTTAGATTTTAAGGAATTCCACGATAATGTCCCCTCTAAACTGGTTCGAAATAAATACATCATGAAAAGAATGTAAAGTAGCCATTTGTAGGAGTGATATAAAAGGATACTACAACGGGCCGCCAATCCTGTCTTTCTCGCACTGTTAGCACAGACATGAGATAGAGAATTATAGATTTTATCGCTTCGCAACGCGAGGTTTGATTCATTTATTTTTTATTTAATTTTTACAATATACAACTGCACTCAAAATTACACATAGGTATATTTTTAGGAGTCTATGTTGTGTGATCGTCGGTTTGTAAACAAAATCAAATAAGTACAATTTAAATTATCACATGATTAAGGAAATATTTATAGATCAACAAGTTAAGTTTGTTGGAGAATAATAAGTATGTAGGCTCTTTTCAATACTCCAATTAAATTATATTTATTTAAAATGGTATTCCAGGTCTAACAGCGACATTGTTAAACTCAAACGTGGCAATAAATAAGATTAAAAGTACTCTGGAAGAACTGGAAGCCACCTTCCATGCGACCATCGCCACTGTGAATGAACTTGGAGAAGTATTGAAGTAAGTATATCACTGATAACTCTTTTTTCAATTTAAATAACCGTTTAGGAAAGTTGAAAAATGCAGCTGGGTTTTTGATAACTCTTTTGATTTCACTTGTTAAAATTGTTTAGTTACTCGACGAATCCCAACGAGTTCGTAGACTTCTACCAGACACCTCTGGTGACGCCCGCTGCCTCGGAAGCTGTGAAAATCTTGACGAAGTTGGTGGAATATGTTGCGTGCGTCCAGCTGCCACAAACCATCCTCTCACAGGATGTCAAGTTGAAGAAGTATCAGCAGGATATTACCACTGACCCTAAAAAGGTAAGTCCTTACAAGTTTGTCGATGGCTGTGGTCGAACCGACGCTCTGTGGGCTAAGAATCTGTTCTCCATAGAAATATACAATAGGGTAGTTGCGTCATGTTAAAATTGACAACGTTAGTGATGCTAAATGGATAGTAAACCATCAATTTATTGTAATAACGTATAAATTACAAAATATAATTAAAATCATAAAAAATATGGACCTTGAAAGTTTAGAAAAATATGCATTTTTATTTATTGTCTAAGAGTAAATTTAAAGCTATCAAAAGACCGTTCTACTCCATTAGTCCTGTTCCTTATGTCATTTGCACTCGATCATCCGATCCCTAGGTATGATAATGACTAGTAGAAGTCATTTCCCGAAAAAAAAGTATTCTTCAAAATTGAATTGTCTATTTATATAGAGAGCCGATTCTCAGCTCAGTGCGCCGCCAAAACATATCGAATACATACTATTTATTTAATCGTATTACATACATTAGTTGGCCTTTGAGTTTGAATTGAATGCATATTAATATAATATGATAAATGCGAAAGACCCAACCTGCACTGGGCCGGCGTTGGGTCTAGTGCCTATACCCCTTAGGTGTACGGCCTATGTGGCGCACCGCTGTGAGCGGCATATAATACAAATGCAATTTATATGGACGCTCCATGGGCCCGTAGCGAAGCGTGCAGTCATACTCCAGGCAAAATACGGTTTTGAAAAACATAATTAATAATAGCGTTTTTTTTCTTTCTTTCATTTTAAAACATTATTCTAAGATGCTTTATTCAAGAATCCAACAAACTTTTCATCCGGAAGTATTAATATAGATTTAAATAAAGCATGAATTGTTTCTTTTTACAAGCTTTTATGTAGCTCACCCCGTTTGTTTTATTGTTTATTCTTTCTTGGGTCAAATTTAGTAATTAAAATTTGACCCACTTCCCGGTTTTTGCGTGCATATTCATATAGCATGACAATGCAATATTATGATGACATGGAGCTGATCTGATGCTGGAGCTGGAAGGTGGCCATAGGAACTCCGCAATAAAACGACACAACCCCATCGAGTTTGGGCTCGTTAGAATCGTCTCAATGATGATGGTATGCAGAAACGTACAGTCGGCAATAAAAGCTTGTACCAAAAATTAAATTGTTGACAGATTATTTATCTTGGATATTATAGAGCAAACGTAAATGAACCAAAATAAAAAAAAAAAAACTTTTATTAATATTTTTTCTGACTTTTCAGAAGCTAGTTAAGTTATCGTTTTTTTGATGTCTGAAATTTTGTTGGATTTTGTCGCTAGTTAACTATTTAATTGAGAACACACCCATTACAAAAAAATCTGCTGTTTCCAAAATTGTAATTATTTCCATACAAGTTGTCAGTTCATTGCCTGGACTATCAGGCCGTACACTAATCCAAAGGACGGAGGTGTGCCCAGATGGGACGTATATGTGCACGCTTAATCCTCTGAACCGATTTACTTAGTTAAGCAAACTGTTCGTAAAACTGCACATACCTGTTTTATGTGTGGCAGCGGTAACAGTATCCTAAGGACGTTGGCTGCGAGGCTGGATGCTCCATTACCTAGGCCAGGGATCGGAAACCGGTATTGTTTGTATGGGAACGAAAACGGTTCTTTTTCGTTCTTTTGATAATAATTTCATTTCTAATTGGGCAATCTAATAATACGCACTCGTTACCTCAAAACACAACTGAGTCCTACATGTGAAGTATAAAATAGTTCGAGATTTGTGGTAAACCGAGGTTTTAGCAATTAACCGGTTCCGATCCCTGACCTAGGCACTGGAACACCCTACATTGTGCAGGACCCTATGCCAGGGGATGGAGCATCTAACTCTGTTAGGATTAAATTAATTTGTAAAACTAACCTTCGTTAATAATTCGTGATTGTATTGTATACTAACAACTTATGGACATTAGTCCGAAATAAATAAATAATTGAAATTGAAAAAAAAAATTTTTCAGATAACAAAGGCGGTAAAGAACATGATCACATCTATGATGATGTTTATCACAGAGCTGGGCGTATACGGCGGCTGTCTCAGCATCACCGCATACATCATTCTATTGGAGCGACTCAAGCGCAAGTCCTTGAGTAAAGAGCAGGAGCTGTTATATGAATTCGTTGTAACACACTTAACGAGGTATGTATGGCCTAATTCATGAACATTCCACAAACCTATTTTAAGAGGATTGTGCCGATGCGCGGCGTAAAAAAAATGGTATTAAAAAAAATGGTATCTGTAGCTCTAGTATAAGTTTTATCGATACATACACGTTTTCGAACGCGTTTGCGTTTAGTTTCAATTTGTATGACAACGCGTAGTTCCTAATAGTTACCACCAGAGGCGCTGTTCGCGTTGCCATACAAATTGAAACAAAACGCGAACGCGTTCGAAAACGTATTCTATCGATGAGACTTATACTAGAGCCTCTGTTTCACAACGCTCTGTGTCTCACTCGAATCGTGCGAAAGAGAGAGTAGCAAGTCCTGGAGACAATTGCCTACATTTCCTTGTTGAAATATTGTTTCGCGTGATAACGTTTTTACCCCCCTAAACCTTTATGAAATGATACAATTTTGGTATTATTGGATTTAGTACACTTTAATCTATGTCTGTACGTTTTCCTTTTTTACCCAACTGCCGAAGGAGAAGAGGGTTATGTTTTTCGAGCGCATGTATGTATGTAAGTATGTGTGTATGTCTTATTCTTTGACACGACCTGTAGCCTAAACCGTTTGACGGATTTCGACATTATGAGGTGTCGTTGGATTCCTCATAATCGTGGGAGTGACATAGGCTGTAATATTTGCAAAAAAGCAGTTGGGTTTTTTAAAAAATCTTTTGATTTCACTAACTAGTGAAATCAAAAGATCTTATTTACTAACTAGTAAATCGGTTTAGATTAAAAAAAAAACTATAGATAAAGATTTTAAGTCAAAAATATAGATTTTTAGATGCTAATAACTTCTAACGTAAGCAACATTTCTTAAAAATCTAAATGTACAGACCTAGTTTTTTATTATATCTACAACAAACCCAAAAATTATTAAAACCGACCTATGTTTACAGGGTGAAAAACGTTATCGCTCTTTGTATGAAAATTTACAGGTTAACAATCCTCTTAAGTACACACAAACAAACACACAAAGTGGTGTACTTTACAAACACACATATTGTATTCTTTATTTAAATTTATATTTATAATATACTAAGTATCCAATTTGATTTTAATATTTTGAATCCATGCAATGTAAATTGTAATATGCGGTTTCCTGCGATACAGGCAAAGCCTAGTGCAGGGACTGGTACTTATAATACTCGTACTACTTGTACACGATTTTGCTAAATAAATGTCTTATGTCATAAGTATAAAAGCCGGTCATTTTGACATGGTATTTGAGAGAAATTTTATTAGCCTACGGTCTTCTGTAAGGTGGGAGGTACCCCCACTTAAGCAGCTCCAAATATGCGCGATATGACATTCGGCTTTGCCCTGCCTCTCTAAACTTGACTTGTAAGGTACGGTCAGCCTCACAAGGAGCTTAACACCTTTGTACAGTCGACGCCAAAAATATGTTAACAGTTTGCGCCTTATTACAATGGAATAAGGTGCAAAAGTGTAAACATATTTTTGGCGTCGACTGTACCGTGTCGCATTAAACGTCATGTTACACTGCCCTATGAAGTTGTCAAACGAGTGAAAACGACAAGGTACAGTCACCGGCATAAATATATGATGGAACAAAGGCCGCAAAAATATCTGATGACAACTCTATTCCTAGAGCTGTAAGAGCGTGTCAGATATTTTTGCGGCCTTTGATTCATCATATGATGCCGGTGACTGTACAAAGGTGTTAAGCTCCTTGTGAGGCCTTTTGATCACAATAGATCAGCGATGGTCGCAGTGATATAAGGGCTTTGACAGCCCGAAAGCCACTACCAGACTGTACATAAGTGCTCAGCAACTTATGAGCCTTAACGGCCTCCGTAGCCCAGTGGGTAGTTACTCTGCCTACGAAGCTGGAGGTCCCGGGTTCGAATCCCGGTCAGGGCATTTATTTGTGTATTTATCACGAATATTTGTTCCTGAGTTATGGATGTTATATATGTATATAAGTATCTATATGTATGTATTTATTATATATATCATCGCCTAGTACCCACAACACAAGCCTTACTGAGCTTACCGTGGGCCTAGGTTGATTTGTGTAAGATTGTCCCGTAATATTTATTTATTTATTTATGAGGCCGACTGTACCATTACAACACCTCAGACCGAGTAGAGGGGGCACATTGAAAATCAGCGCTGGTGGTACATTCTTTTTATGGGCCGCCAGCAGTAGCCGAATGTGCTCCTTATGCCTTTACCTTATTTATTTTGTAGTTTCTATGTTCATTTTATTGTTTCAAATTTTTTCATGTGTATTTTATTATTACTTTTTGAAATTTGTGTTAATTAGTACTTTTTATTTTAAGGCAATAAATATATTTTTGTTCCTTTTTAGGGTTCCGTACTCAAAGAGTAAAACGGGACCCTATTACTAAGACTTCGCTGTCCGTCCGTCCGTCCGTCCGTCCGTCTGTCTGTCTGTCTGTCACCAGGCTGTATTTCACTGATACCGTGATAGTTCCAGCTGACATTTTCACAGATGATGTATTTTTTGTTGCCGCTATAACAACAAATACTAAAAACACAGAATAAATAGTTTTTTATAGATAATGGTACGGGAACCCTTCGTGCGCGAGTCCGGCTCGCACTTGGCCGGTTTTTTCTTATTCTATTACATGCTTTATTGTGTTGTTGTAACAACACAATAAAGCATGTAAACAAAACACGTAATTTTTCCTTTCCCTCAACAATTTTTTTTTTGGATTACAATGATTTACTGAATTATTTTGTGAACAGAGCAAGAATGATTTTGTTGCTGTCGATGTCAAAAGACCAGGGTTACGAAAAAATCCTCAAGCACTCTTCCGATCAGATTATACAACTGCTAAATGTACTTAAAGAGTACAACCCTAATCAGAACAACAAGCCTGGAGGTAAGATATCCATAATTTTATGTCTGTACTAAATAAAATAAAATCGTCTTTCCTGTAGATTATAATGTAAAAGGAGCAAAAATTTAAAAGAATCTGCAGTAGGCAGTGAACGATAATATCTAGAAGTCTAACTAGCGCCGAAAAGTGGCCCCACAAAAAGGATGCACTTATAGGCGGGGATTAAAAAGGATAGCTGGCGGCCGTTCAGTTCGAACATGGCCACCCGTGTCAAACTGTTAAATAAACCAAACGTTCGGTTTCAATAAATATGCATTGTTGTGCCGTAAAATGGTCTGTGAGTCGTTCGGACAAGCACAACAAAAAAGATAGAATCACTTTTCACAAGTTAATACAGCGATAAACATATTATTTTGAATTTATTATTATGGTCACATTTTGTATAGGGATGGTATTATGCCAACAGACATCTTTATTTTTTTTAATAAGTTGGTTTCTATTTTAACCATTGAATATATTATCAATATTTTGTAGTTTTTATCGATGCCTTTCTAACTATAAAATTAAAAAAAAAATGTTTTTAGATTTCCAACACATCCAATTAGAAACGAAATATGGAATGAAGCAGTGCGTTTGAAACGACACGATTCGAAATGGCATGCCAAAAAAAGGGATGTTCTTTGTTCTTTACATTTCATCTTGCATTCATTACAAATAAATGTTTTGGTTATATTTCCTCTTTCAAAGATGTTACTGATGCATTTAAATACGATTCTTGCAGCCATCAAATTCTAATAATTAAAAGCGCTATAGAACAGTTTTTAGTGATTCAGCTGCACTACATTGCTAAAAAAGATTCCTTGATTTAGTCATCAACAGGCATCGGAGTTTATATCGCACGATAAGACGTTAGCGAGCAATGGAGTCGACATTAGCAATAAAATTCAACTCGAATTCATACTCATACTCATTTATTTAATTCTAAAATGCCTTCATAGCGATCGTGATTAAAAATTGGATTCAAATTAACAATAAAATTATTTTTCTATTAGTTTACAAACTGATAGACAGCTTTAACAATTTTAATATACAACTATACATACTCTGATACACAAACTACATCGCTGCGATAGACCAAATGTCATGTTCTGACCGATTTTTAAGTTGAATAATATGTACCATGTGTCATTCACTGTCGATTCCAGACGTGTCAATTATTCACATGTGGATATTTGATCATCAGAAAATATGGAAAAAGTTGCAGTCGCAGCACTCGTAAATTTTATTTCTAATGTTGACTCCATAGCTCGCTAACGTCTTACAAACTCCGATGCTTGGTCATCAAGACAAAAGTTAAATAAAGTTAACTTTATTTAGAGGAACTTGAGATTTAGGTCTCATAGCTAATCACGGTACCGAATTTTTTTTCGTAAATAAACGAAGACTTAAGTATGTTGTAATTGGAAATATATCCATATGTAAAAATATAGAAAGCAATATTTGCGTATCTCTGCTCACCCACCGTGTGGCCTACTTGTATTCTATTGTAAATAAAAATAAATAATTTGGTATTTTCCCTCGCGACTCAGCCCTACTTCTTAAAACAAAAAATATCCCGCGAACGTTATCATAACTATAAGTTGCTTCTTGTTGCATGTAACCATTCAACAATTATCTGTTTTCGTTGTCACTGTCACATGGCTGTCGTCCGACGTGACGCACGACGGCTAATCACAGCAATGTATTCCTAAATTGACCAATCGCATCCATTTGTGTTTGGTAATTGAAAATAGGCTGACATTTTGGGTAGCTGTGATTGGATACGTAGTTGACTATGCGCATACCGGGTTTTGGGCACGAATTTGGGTAGAAATTTGTAAGGAGCTCGTGTTCTATATATTTTAACATTCACTGGCATTAGGTAACTCCTTGTGTATTTTGTTTTATTCGGACAAATTTTGATTTACTATTATGACATTTATGACCTCCAAGTAATGTATCTTGTCACCACGAGATCATAGAACAGCAGTCAATGCAGATTTTGAGGTAGCATCATGTAATGAGTCATAATAGTTTTTAGGGTTCCGTAGCCAAATGGCAAAAAACGGAACCCTTATAGATTCGTCATGTCCGTCCGTCTGTCTGTCTGTCTGTCTGTCCGTCCGTATGTCCGTATGTCACATCCACTTTTTTCCGAAACTATAAGAGCTATACTGTTGAAACTTGGTAAGTAGATGTATTCTGTGAACCGCATTAAGATTTTCACACAAAAATCGAAAAAAACATTAAGTTTTAGGGGTCCCCATACTTAAAACTGAAACTCAAAAAAATTTTTTTCATCAAACCCATACGTGTGGGGTATCTATGGATAGGTCTTCAAAAATGATATTGAGGTTTCTAACATCATTTTTTTCTAAACTGAATAGTTTGCGCGAGAGACACTTCCAAAGTGGTAAAATGTGTGTGTGTCCCCCCCCCCCTGTAACTTTTAAAATAAGAGAATGATAAAACTAAAAAAAATATATGATGTACATTACCATGTAAACTTCCACCGAAAATTGGTTTGAACGAGATCTAATAAGTAGTTTTTTTTTATTACGTCATAAATCGTAAACCGCAATTTATTTCACGGAACCCTTTATGTGCGAGTCCGACTCGCACTTGGCCGCTTTTTATATTTTTGTTTTCAAAAGATAAGTTTATGATTCTTTAATTTTCATTTTATATCTTTGTGTTTTTAAAATAAAAAGTATAAGTAACTCCAGAAGTGTAAACAAATACACGTACCTAAACTTATTTTGAAGAAAAAATTTTTTTTTTTTTACCAGTACGAAATTATTGTTCACAAGCTCATCAACCGTATAAGTCATGAGGGCTGATCCATTTATTATTTAATCGTATGGCATAATGGCATTCATTATTTGGCCTTTGAGTTTGTCACTTTTTAGTACCACCCAGGGGACACGTGCAGGGTTGTGGTAGGTAGCTCCTGCGGACGCAAGTGACAGTTGTCTCACTACCTACTAGGCTACAGAGGTCGTCAATTAGCCTAATAATACTAGTGTTTTGTCTCATTTTTTTGGTTTTATTTACGAGTCAAAATACTAATATTATTAGACTAATACGCTTTGAGAAATGGGCTCCTGATATAATTTGAAAGTGTAGTTTCGTGGGGTTTTAATGTGTATCTATTGATTTTATTGTTTCTGCTATTTTTCAGTCATGAGACGAAAAAACAAATCAAACGACTCTCTCTCTGGTATAATTTTCACGCAGCAAAGATTCACCGCCAAGATCCTGTTTAATCTCCTCAAGGACGTGAAAGAGGCGAATCCGGAAGAATTCGGTTTCCTAAAACACGACTTCCTTGTTGGGTTCAACATTGACCCGTATAAGAGCACGAGGGAACAGGCCTATATGAAGAAGGCTAGTCACAAAGCCTTGCTCATGTTTCGGAATAAGTAAGTTTCTCGTTTTAATTTACAGTGTTGCGGGCAATCTGGTTGATGCTACAACATGACAAAAGAACCGAATATGGAGAGGGTCAATGGAATATAAGTCAATTTTTTGATTAGGGCGCATTAACGTCCCACTCGCAAAACGTCTCTCCACCAAAATTACGTCCCATTCGCAAAACGTCTTCTCTGCAAATGGTCCCTTATGTAAAATACCCCATTCGCAAAACGTCCCTTTCTCAAAAGGTCCCACCCCTTTCACAAAACGTCCCTTCTGAGAAAGCCCCTTTCGCTGAAAGTCCCTACTGCATAATGGCCCTTTCGCAAAACGTCCCGTCTGCGAAATGACCCGTTCGCAAAATGTCCCGTCTGGAAAAAGCTTGTTTAAGTAGAGACTAGGAAACTTCTCATGGGATAAGAGATGGCACATTTTACGAAAGGAACATTTTGCGAACGGGTGATTTTGCGAAAGGGACGTTTTGCGAACGGGACTTTATTTATGTGAAGGGACATTTTGCGAACGGGACCTTTTGCAGAAGGGTCGTTTTGCGTAAGGGACATTTAGGAAAGGGACAAAGGGACATTCTCCGAGTGGGACGTTATGCGTCCTGACCATTTTTTTACACATTACCACGCGCTACGCTCGTAGCCAATCCCGTGGTTTTCTCCGTATGTCCCGGAAAGCATCTACGGCATATAGGCGCTCGCTAGGCGGGTTCTTGGCAGTGAAAGTGTTAAGGTATGGAGTTGAGTGAGAGTGCATTTGTTTTAATTCGTTTAATTTTAGAACAAATAAATATTAGAACTCCTATCTGAAATGCTAGGTTCAAATTCGATTGTATTTTTTTGTATGCCAGAAGTTAGGAGGTTAAAGTTGATGAATGGCCCTTCGATTATATACAGCTTGCATATAATAAAGCGAGAGAGAACGAGAGTTCGGTCTTGTTTTTGTATATATAAATAGACTGATATCAATACATAGTATAAAACAAAGTCGCTTCCCGCTGTCTGTCTGTCTGTCCCGATGTATGCTTAAATCTTTAAAAATTTTGATGCGGATTTTGATGCGGTTTTTTTTAATATATAGAGTGATTCAAGAGGAAGGTTTATATGTATAATACAAACCATACATGCATGTATTATACATAAAAACCCGTGCGAAGCCGGGGCGGGTCGCTAGTTACGAATAAATGAGAGCAGAGATTGAGATTATCAATGGTCCTTCGAACCGTATAATCTAAGATCAATGATCAATTTAATAAAAAAATAACATAAGTTACATATTTAATTTAAGATTTGGTTAAGTAATATATAAAACATATCTTGTGTAAAACTATTGCACGGTGTTCCCTTGGACCTCATTTTGAGACAGTCTTACTTTATTGGATGATCGAATAGAGAAAGATGTCATGAATAAAGGACAAAAACTCCCGCGTGGCTCACTATTATAGTTTTGAAACGAATCCAATCTAAACTTTAAGTCCCGGAATCTTAAGATAAACTTAATCTTTTTTTTTAAAGAAACAAACTCAAATAAATCTTGATTTTGCACTGTGATGAAAAATAGTTTTGAAACGAATCCAATCTAAACTTTAAGTCCCGGAATCTTAAGATAAACTTAATCTTTTTTTTTTAAAGAAACAAACTCAAATAAATCTTGATTTTGCACTGTGATGAAAAGGCTTACTGTAAGGCTAAATTATTAACCATTTGTGGCCAGGCTAGGGCTTCTCAGTTTCAAGATAATCGCGAAAATGTCAAAATCGTATTTTTTTTTGTGATTAATGTCTTTAGTATTCGCAATTTATATTGGCTTAAAAACGTAGCCACAATAATGGACTACTACTACAAAAAAATCCGATTGCATATATCACGGACTTCCGGAGACAACAATTTTTTTTTTGAAATTCCGGTTTCCGGGATTTTGATAAAATTTCAGTGTTATTTATTGTCAATATTATTAAGTACCTCGTATATAGCTGGCATGTGGCATTATTTGGTATACATCTAGAAATCAGGAAGTACTTACGTATTTCTTATGTCATGTCATGTATTTTCTTGTTATGTCTCATGTCATGTTCCTCGGTCAAAGTTATTTGGACTTGTATGACTTTATTTGGTATATAACACCTTAATTATAGCACCTCAGGTAAGTACTCAGTCGTTACTTATATTTGAATAGCTACTTAAAATATAGGTACTGTACCACTACCACCATACCCTATTACGGCTCTTAAGGTCAGTAATTAAAAATAACCGGTTACAATCCCTGGTTGTGTGGACTACATCGATCAACTGACTCTTCCGTTGACAGGTAATATCTATGTAATGCGGGAAGGAGTCCATCCTCGTTAGGCATGCTAAAACCCCATATTAGTAACCGTAGTCGTTTTACTTGGACGTTTTACTGAAATTTAATCAAAATCGGCAACCATGATTTAAAAAGAAAACTGATATCTTTATGCAATCGTTTATTTTTATGTATTTGTCCATAATTATGGCTACGTTTTAAAGCCAAAATGAAATATAGTACAGGAAAAATAGTAAAAACATTAATCACAAAAAAAGAATTATGATTTTGAAATTTTCGCGATATTTCATAAATATACGAGGTATTTAATAATATCGCCAATAAATAACACTGAAATTTTATCAAAATCCCGAACGGAAGTCCGTGATATATGCAATCGTTTTTTTTTTGTGGTAGTAGTCCATTATTGTGGCTACGTTGTTAAGCCAAAATAAATTGCGAATAATGAAGACATTAATCACAAAAAAATAAATACTATTTTGACATTTTCGCGATTATCTTGAAACTGAGTAGCCCTAGCCTGGCCACAAATGGTTTATAATTTAGCCTTACAGTAAGCCTTTTCATCACAGTGCAAAATCAAGATTTATTTAAGAAAAAAAGATTAAGATTATCTTAAGATTCCGGGACTTAAAGTTTAGATTGCATTCGTTTCAAAACTATGATAGTGAGCCACGCGGGAGTTTTTGTCCTTCATTCGTGACATCTTTCTCTTTTCGATCATCCAATAAAGTAAGACTGTCTCAAAATGAGGTCCAAGGGAACACTGTGTATTGAAATAAAAAGTTAATTTTTTTTTTAATGGTACTACGTTATTGTTTTTGCACAAAGATAATACTGATTATTGTGATGTCTTTCAGGGAACTCAACTGTTTGATAGCAACCAGCGTCGTTGAAGAGGGCGTGGACATTCCACAGTGCTTGTTGGTGTTGCGGTTTGACGTGCCGCTCGAATATCGCTCCTATATCCAGAGCAAAGGTATTACATTTATTTAAACGAAGTTCATACATAGGTATGATTCTATGGTTAACTCAGCCTCACTGAGCCCGCGGGCCAAAATGCCCACTATGAAATTTATTTATATTGTTTGTGGTCATCTTAGCGGATATAACGATAAAAAATATTTTACATTATATTCTCATTATTTATTTTAAATCTCAAGCTAGGTTTTTACACTACAAATATAAAAAAGCGGCCAAGTGCGAGTCGGACTCGCACATGAAGGGTTCCGTGAAATAAATTGCGGCTTACGATTTATGTCGTATAAAAAAAAAACTACTTATTAGATCTCGTTCAAACCAATTTTCGGTGGAAGTTTACATGGTAATGTACATCATATATTTTTTTTAGTTTTATCATTTTCTTATTTTAGAAGTTACAGGGGGGGGACACACATTTTACCACTTTGGAAGTGTCTCTCGCGCAAACTATTCAGTTTAGAAAAAAATTATGTTAGAAACCTCAATATCATTTTTGAAGACCTATCCATAGATACCCCACACGTATGGGTTTGATGAAAAAATTTTTTTTGAGTTTTAGTTCTGAGTATGGGGACCCCTAAAACTTAATGTTTTTTTTCGACTTTTGTGTGAACATCTTAATGCGGTTCACAGAAGACATCTACTAACCAAGTTTCAACAGTATAGCTCTTATAGTTTCGGAAAAAAGTGGCTGTGACATACGGACGGACAGACAGACAGACGGACGGACATGACGAATCTATAAGGGTTCCGTTTTTTGCCATTTGGCTACGGAACCCTAAAAAGTAACTATAAGTTGCTTTATTTATCGTTACAACATTTTCATTGCGATTGCATTCTGGCGCTCGCTCGGTTCGCGCGCTGTAGGGACGCAGTTCTTCCTAACACTCCTCCTCGCTTCGTCGTCGTCCTACATACACCGACCTGCTTTAGAGTATAATAGGTAGGTAGCGCGGACGGGGAATGTCATTGAATACGGGGGCTGAGTAAGGTCCGGGCTAAGTTAGCATTTTTATAGTGGATGACTTGCGGCCCGTGGGCTGAGTTTACTATAAAAAAATATAAATAAATTTCATAGTGGGCATTTCGGCCCGCAGGCTCAGTGAGGTGTGGGCTGAGTTCACCATTAGGCCATATATATGTATGATTATTGACTAAACCATGGAACATTCAATAAAGTTAGAAATGGTATCTAGCCGATTCCTTCAGTGGCTATTTATAGTATGATTGCCGTCTTCGCAAAGTTTGAGCGTTTGTTCGCAACATTAACCTCATGGACGCCAAAACACCTAAAGGTTTGGTGTTATGTCTAGCCCACGGTGCCAAAGCCACGGTGTTATGGCGTACACTGTCAAAGTCACCTTTTAAAATATTGATGTGTCAGTGTCACTTTAGTAACCTATTTAATGTTCTGTGGGGTAATCCACTATCCAGAAAATAATCAGTCACTTCTAAAAGTTTCATCCATTCCCAATTGGATTATTGTCCCGCATTCTTCTTGAGTTTTATATAACCTCTGCTAACGAAATTTATAAATTTCAAATTAAAGTAAATTTGAAAATGTAATCCTCCGAGCCGGATTCGAACCGGCGACCACAGGCATACATGGCTCCGTCGCTAATAATCAACTAAGCTATCGGAACAACCCGTCTCGGTCACCAAATCTTTCAATGTGGTCCCTCTTACAACGCCTTAGGGAGGCGTGTAGCAACATCTACCTAGAAGACTCAGGCTTCTTAACGCTTTCTTTTCGGCTTTCTGTGTACAATACTGTGGTACAAGCTTTTATTTAAGGCTGTTCGTTTCTTAGGGACAACTTGGAACTTAATTTTTAACCATTAAACCTTAACCGATTAAATTGCAATTTTGGGTATAAGTATAGTTTGGATGACAATTCAATATTATGGTACCATCGAGCTGATCTGATAATGGAGATAGAAGCTGGCCATGGAAATTCAGTACTTCACCGACGTAACCCCGTTGAGTTTGGGCTCGTTAGAATCGTCTCAATGAGTAGTTGATGACGGTATACAGAAAAGTACAGTTGGCAATAAAAGCTTGTACCAACAATGACATTTTTGACAGAAACATATCGATTTGGTTGAAATCTACAGGTCGGGCAAGGAGTTCGGAATCCAGCTTTGTTTTGTTGGTGAACTCCAGCGATCGCGACAGGTTCATGAGCAAATATCACGGTTTCCGACAAACAGAACGATACATTCAAGAGGTATTCCGATTTTCAAATAACATATACTTACTTATTTATGGATATACTTATTTGTGGTTATTTTACAACACCTATTTTGGTTGCTTGATTTATCGGCATACTATTTTTTTGGTCCTTATAGTAAGCACCAAAGACAGGACTAGTTTTTGTTATAAACGTCATAACTCTTAAAGTTACTTGGCACAGTATCCGACTAAGTATGTAATTTTGAAAGAAAACAAAAAGAATAGTTTTTTTCTTGATGTTTTTGCAAACTTTATATTAACTTGCCTTATTAGTTCGTTCATTAGTATGTGCAGTTCAAATCTTGTAAAAACATCAAAATAAGTCCAACCGAGTTGAAATGCATCATTTAAATTATGTAAATCGGATGACAATGCAAAACTATGGTACCATAAAGCTGCTCTGATGATGAAGATGAAAGATGGGCATAGGAACTCCCCAATTACACAAGATAAACCGCTTCGGCTGATTGCAACCCTATAAACAAACAATTGATGACTGTGCTAAAAAAGTACAGTTGGCACCGAAAGCCAAAGTCGCCGTCAATGGACTTTGCTAACTATGTAACCAACAATGTATTGAAATAGGGAACATTATTGCGATGTTTTGCCGCCAGAGGCAGCACTACCACTAACAGTAAACCAGTATAGGAATATAGGGATTCACAAACACATGCACAATTGATTGTCAAATGAGTGACAAGGATGCTTGCACAGACTATACCGCAAGTGGGAACGAGATACAATGTCAACGCTGCTAGTGTCGCCACCTACGAAGAGTTTTGCGTAATGTTCCCATTGACATTTAATGTCAATTTCAGTATGGCGGTTTGTTTACATAGTCAGCAAAGTCCATTGACGGCGACTTTAGCCAAACATGACGTTTTAAGCATACACTTATGGGCTGTCCATATATTACGTCATTTACGGGGGGGGGGTACTGACCATTGGATGACGGCAGTCATTTTATAAGGCGTGGAGGGTCCATTCAAGGAATTAACAGGATCATGATAGAGTAGGGGGGGTCTTCCCTTAGTATGTTGGTGCCAGAAGTAGGACTAATAATATCGAATACTTTCAGTTACTGGTAGGATCCACAGATACCAGAGAAGCACCAACAGAGGACGCGATCCAAACAATGCTCTACAGCGAAGACGAAATACAACCGTACAACAATCCTGACGGAAGTAAGACTGGCTTTGTATTTTACTAGATACTTGCGCGGTTTCCTCGCGTATTGCAGAGAACGCAGGCAAACCGACGGGATATTTACTTTCCAAAATAAAGTTTTAACCGACTTCAAATCAGTAGCCAAATTGCTTCAAGTTTGCCTATAAAATTTGAAGAGTTCCCTCGAATTCTCCAGGACCCCATCATCACGACGACCGCTTTAGCCTAGTTGGTAGTGAACCTGCCTACGAAGCAAGAGGTCCTGGGTTCGAATCCCGGTAAGGGCATTTATTTGTGTGATGAGCACGAATATTTGTTCCTGAGTCATGGACGTTTTCTAAGTATTTATTTCTCTATATAAGTATCTATATCGTCGTCTAGTACCCATAGTACAAGCTTTGCTTAGTTTGGGACTAGGTTGATTTGTGTATGATTGTCCGCAAATATTTATTTATTTATCAGAACTGGATTTTGGTGACAACGGGATCAATCTGGAAGCATATGTTTAGACATTTTTTTTCAAATTGGTTCATAAATTACAGACTTATCGCGTAACAAACACAAAAAAAGAATACAGACGAATTGAGAACCTCCTCCTTTTTTTGAAGTCGGTTAAAAATAGCCTATGTATCTGGAAAGTCTATATATTCTTTATCTTTACACAGGTGATAGAATTTTTGAAATCGGCTGAGCGGTTCCGGAGATTATTTATTTACATTTTTTGGATTTTGTTCAATAAAGTTTAAATTATTGCACAAAATACAGAAAAAAATGGCATTCTCTACCAGCTAACCATTGGGCTAAACAGAGACTTATAAAAGTATGATAATTTCTGTTACGAATATAATTAATTACATAAAAAGAATAATACATACAAACTTATAATCTTACAGACTTCCTCTTAATTATATTGGTATAGATAAAGTGGTTCCAGAAATCAGCCGTTACATACAAATAGCCTTTATTGACAGACTTTCTAACAATTTAATGTTGATTTATTTATTTATTTTATTGCGGCAGGTTTTGTCAGTTTTCACCTCAGAGCATAGAATACTAGAGAGAGGACAAGCCGCCGGCGGCCGTGTCGCAGCTGTATGCTCAATGGGCATACTCTGCCATACTGTGCACGCGTGCTGATCGCAGAGAATATTACGTTTTTTTCCCAAAATGCCTGATATGATGCGCGTTTATTATCAAATAAGCGTGTAGGTATACAAGTGTGTGTGTTTTAGATGTGTGCGTGCTTTGTCTTGTCAATTACTTGGGCGTTGTGTGGGTTAATGTACTTGCGACAGGCTCACTCTATACAAATCGGCCGCCATGTCCGATCTCCTTATTGTTATATACGGTATTTCATAATATGTAGTAGAGGGTAGATTTTAGTCGCGTAATAAATGCTTGTCAAGAAACACGTCTTTGATTCAACAGTGGCGGCGTAGGGTAAATTATTGAATTATACAGTGTATAGATCATTAATTCATTACAGTTATGGCAGGAAAATTCTCGAAATTTGACGTGAAAAGTGGAAATTGGACTTTGTATTGCGACCGGTTGGACATGTACTTTTTAGCGAACGGGGTTGAGGATAAATTAAAGTTACCGACCTTAATAGCGAACGTGGGTGTGAGTGCATACGAGTTAATAGTGAACCTGTGTAGTCCGGACAAGCCATCAACATTATCGTATACGAAGATAGTGAGTCTGGTCAAAGATCACTTAGAACCCGTACCATCAGCTTTAGCAGAACGGTATAAGTTTCGACAATGTAGGCAACAAAATGGCCAATCTATAGCTGACTATGTGGCCACTTTAAAACAGATGTCGAGATTTTGCGATTTCGGAAGCGGGTTGCAGGAGAACTTGCGTGACCAGCTAGTATGTGGAATAACGAGTGACGCGATGCGACAAAGGTTATTTTCAGAAAAAAAACCAGAATACAGTAATGCGGTACGCATCGCGACTACAATGGAATCGGCGGAGAAGGATTCGAGCATAATGGTAGAATCTACAACGATCGGAATGCACTACTATGCCGGCCATAACGGGAAAAAGCGATGTACTGCTTGTGGCGATATGAGTCATGAGAGACTCGAGTGTAAATTCAAGGATTACGCGTGTGACATATGTTCACGGGTCGGTCACCTAAGACGTGTTTGTCCCGAAGGGGACGGGCAAGGGTTTCGAGAGAGATCAGAGGCGACTAGAAACTGGGGGATCGGATCAAGTCGAGGCTACGGAGGCGGCTCGAGGGGCCGCGGTTCGACCGGCCGCGGAGGCAGCGCGGGCAAGCGGCGGCGCGGAGCGCGCGGAGGCGCGGCGCACGCGCGCCAGCATTGTATCATGGAGGACCCTGAACCCGGCGGAACATGTTGGACGAATCGGCCAAATATACAGTTGTGAACACACATAGGGGCTTATTTCAATATAACCGTCTCGTCTATGGCCTGGCCTCAAGTCCCGGCATCTTTCAAAGGATCATGTTAAATTTGTTTAAAAATAGGCCTCATATTATAGTCTTCCTAGACGATATATTGGTAGTCAGTAAAACAGAGGAGGAACACACCCAACATATCCAAGAAGCGTTGCACATATTGCAACAGCATGGGTTGAAAGTGAGAAAAAATAAGTGTGAGTTTTTTCTGGATGAGGTAAAATACCTAGGGTTCATCTCCACTTATAATAAATCTCTAAATTAAAAAAAGAATCAGCCAGTTTGAAACTAAGCTTTGTGTGGTACGAATGTTCTCAGCATCCCATGAACGGAAAAATATGAAACATTTTATATAGGTACATTATTATTCTAGCTGCAACTTAGGATAGTTTTTATCCGACTGCGACAATTAATTAATTTTCCGAAATATACGACTTCATTTAATTTTTCATTTATTTTTATTGAAATCAAACGTTGCTCCAACTGTCAGCTATAAGAAACGTCAAATTTTCGTCAAAATGGCGGAATTGCTTTGCCTTTCACTTATTAATAATTTAAATCCAGTCTACGATAGACCTTTACGATACACATGCCAAAAGTTAAACCATAAAAAAATATTCGATTGTGATATGAGAACTTATATGCGCAAATGTCGCATTATGGCGTAATTTCAAAAAATGTATTAACAAATTTGAACAATATAATTAACACGAATTTGTTTTTTTTGAATGGCAATGGCACGCGTTCTTTGCGCATTCTGCCAAAGTGCCTACGGCGCTACCACGAAAACCGAAACTCGAAGTTCGTATAACTGCATCCCTGTCACTCGAGTATTGTTAGTGCGATAGAGATAGAGATACCCGAATATTTTCGAATTCCGAAGTTCGTGGTTATAGCTCAGGAATCGAAATTACACCCCGTAAGCCGCGTCCGCTGCGCCATGTTTTCGTGGTTTTTAAACGTCAAACATGTTTTGCCAATCAAAACAAAACCCTATTTGTTTGCCGAACCTGACTGAAAACATGTTAGATGTTTAAAAACATGGAAAACATTGGTGCAGCGGGCCCGGCTGTAGGTAGACACTAAATAAAATAATCATAATGTACTTTCTCGAAAAAAGGATAATAGAGAAAAAATCAACGCAAGAGGTTAGGTATATGTATAGGTAATCACTAAGTTCCAAAGTTTTATGTTCTGTCCCTTTTTCACAAAACGCACCTTCAAATGAAACGATTGTTTTTTACTATGACGCTCGAGGATCTTGACGTCCCCGATCGTTTTCTCACTCTAACAAGCGACATTAAAACGGTTTTGAGATATTTGAATGGGATTTTCGTCATCTTCTATCTATCTATACCTACATATAAATGCCCTGACTTACTCACCCACTCACTCATCAACGCACAGCCGAAACTACTAGGGCTAGAGAGTTGAAATTTACACCAGAACTACCTTTTACAACGTAGGCAACGGATAAGAAGAGATTTTTGGAAATTCTACCCCTAAAGGGGTCAAATAGGGGTGCAAAGTTTGTATGGGAGAAACTTTATTTTTTATAGCTAGAGACAAAAGGGGTACAATGTTGGTAAAGGGGATTCTTTTGAGCTAGAATCTCAAACCTTTTTAAAAAGATCGCAAGCGACAAACCTTTGCTGAAAGATTACTTATTACAATACAAATAAAGAACTTTCAGCGTTTTGGAAAATTCCACCCCTATGGGTGATTAAAACAGGTGAAAATTTGTATGGAGGAAATATTTTTTTTGAGCTAGAGACTTGAAATTGTGTAGAAAGATTATTTATTAGAATACAAATATATAGGTAAATTACTTTCAGTGGTTTGAAAATTTCCACCCGCTAAGAGGGAAATAAAGAGGTGCAATGTTTGTGTAGGAAAAATTTTTCTAGGTAGAAACTTAGAACTCTGTAGAAAGATTAAGTACCTACTTATTAAAATACAAAAAAATACCTACTGCCAGCGTTTTGGAAAATTTCACCCCTTAAGGGGTTAAAAAGGGGTGCAAGGTTCGTATGGGAAACACTTTTTTTAGCTAGAGACTAGATAAATAGTTTGTAGAAAAAATACTTACCTATTACAATAAAAAAACAGAGTGTTTTATTTTTAATTTTTCCCTGAAAAGCGTTCAAAGTTTTTATGGAGAGCAAGAAATTTTTAGAGTATGATATTTGTAACTGCGATCTTAGCCTGTTTAGACTACAAAACTTATTTCAGCGTTTTTTTAATTCATCGCCTAAGAAGGTTAAAAGGGGGTTCGAACTTTGTATAGAGAGCAAATACATTTTTAAAGTAAGAAATTTGTAACTACGGTTTCAGACTGTTTACTATGAGGGTTCAGAGAGGGTTCTTAGTTTGTATAGAGAGCAAGAGATTTTGAAAGTAAGAGATTTGTAACTTCGGTTTTAGATTGTTTTCTAAAAGTCTAGGTAGAAAATTAATTTCAATGTTTTTTTTAAATTCATTTCTTCAACAAACATTTAGACGATAACATGTTATACGCGGACGAAGTCGCGGGCAACAGCTAGTTATAAATAAGGACGGAGTTAGGGTTGATGCGGAAAAGATAGCCCCGATTGTTAAAATGGCCCCACCCACCAATGTTTCCGAGTTAAGGTCATTCTTGGGAATGGTTAACTTTTATGGAAAGTTAATTAACAATTTAAGTGAGTACCTAGTTCCTCTTTATGAGTTGTTGCGCAAGGGGAAACATTGGGAATGGAAGGACAGGCAAGACCGTAGTTTTAACCAAGTAAAGCGGGCTCTGTGTAGTGTGGAAGCGCTAGTGCATTACGACATGGGTCTACAGTGTGTGGTGACCTGTGATGCCAGCGCACGAGGCATTGCCGCGGTCATAGCGCAGCGCCACGCCGCCGGAGAGCGAGCCGTCGCGTACGCGTCGCGGGCGCTGACGCCGGCAGAATTACATTATAGCCAGATACATAAAGAGGCTCTAGCTATCGTGTTTGCTATAAAAAAAATTCACCAGTACTTGTACGGCCGCACATTTATTCTTCGCACGGACCACAAGCCGCTGGTTACCATTTTTGGGCCAAACAGTGGCATCCCGACGGCAGCGGCCAGTAGATTGCAGCGATGGGCTATCCTGTTGTCCGCGTATAACTTTAGCATTGAATATGTTCGTACGGACCAGAATACTGCAGACGCGCTATCGCGGATGATAAAAGGACACAGGGATAGTGGGGTCCAGGAGCGGGACGACGTTCCCGAACAGACCTATTTACATTTTGCGTCGGACGCGATGTTATTAGACTACAAGATACTCCGGAAAGAAACTTCTAAAGATATATTACTAAGTCGAGTTATGAGTTATATAAGAAATGGTTGGCCGTCCGAAGTAGAGGTTAGGGATTTAAAACCGTTTTTAAATCGGAAATCTGAACTGTACGAGGAACTCGGCTGTATAATGTGGGGACACCGCGTGGTCATACCGGAGGCGTGCAAAGACAAGGTAATTCGGGAACTACACGACCCGCACATGGGCATCGTCAAAACCAAGGCATTAGCGCGGAGCTATGTTTGGTGGCCCGGCATTGACGAAGCCGTGGAGCGAGTGTGCCGAGCGTGCGCCGTGTGCGCCGCAGTGGCCGACGCGCCGCCGGCTCACGAGCCGCGCCTCTGGCCGTGGCCGGAACGGGCTTGGACGAGAATACATGCCGATTTCCTCGGCCCCTTAGCGGGTATGAAGTATTTCATAGTCGTGGATTCCCATTCTAAGTGGATAGAGGCCGTGAAAATGACGAGTACTTCTGCAAATCACGTAATAGAGGTACTGAGGGAAATGTGGGCGCCTTTCGGTTTCCCCAAACAATTTGTTTCGGATAACGGGCCCCCATTTACGAGCGTTGAGTTTCAGAGTTTCTTAAGCAGTAATGGAGTAGAACACATTTTGACAGCACCTTACCACCCCGCGTCGAATGGTGCTTGTGAGTCGGCGGTGAAAATATGTAAAAAGGTTATAAAAAAAAGTATGGAACAGCGCATCAATGTACATACAGCTTTGTGTAGATTTTTATTAAATTACCGGAATACAGTACACTACGCGACGGGGGAGACTCCTGCCCGGCTATTGCAAAACAGATCACTTCGAGCCAGGCTAGACTGCTTAAAACCGGAACATGCCACTCGAGTGCACGAGCATCAAGCTCGTATTAGGCGACAGGCAAAGGGAGTACAGAGACGTTTTCAGATAGGGGACAGTATTTGGTATCGGATTTTCGGTGTTCAAAACACTAAATGGTGGCCGGGCAACATTATCGATTGCCTAGGTGACACCAATTATTCAGTACAACATGAATTGGGGTCGGAGACAGCACATAGGCATGTAGATCAAATTAGATCTCGGGTGATAGATCAAGACATAGACGGTAGTAATTCAGGGAACCGGAACCCTACACTTAATCCTTCGTCAGCTTGTCCAATACATTTACCTAGTCCAAGTGCGGGGGGTGGACCCGAGGAAGACCAGACAGAGGATGCTTCGGGCAGCGGTATACGCAAAATGACATTCAACAAAATGTAAACAGTCCGGCCGCCGCTGGTCGAGCAAACCCGGAGACCCAGGTAGATTGCCGCCCTAAAAGGCGGAGGGTGCCAAGATCATTTTATTGAATAGAAAGGTCAAGTGTTGATAATCTAGGCTTTAAGTAATTAATCGAAACATAAGTATTATAGAAAAAAAAATTGTATTAGCCATCAATAATTTGTTTCTTTTTTGTCTCCTATAGCGACAATACATACTTACTCGTAGCTACTTACATTTATACAACTTCAGGGAGTATAAGGACCTTATAGAATTAAGACATATTGTTAATCACTTTGCATATGAGAGTCGCATGTATATAGTGTTAGGACAACAGATTTGAAATCCTATTATAATAAAAGGGTTCTGTAGTTTGGAAGGGATTCATATACCTCAGTTACTTTGTTAAGCATTGTATTGATTTGGAGTGAAGGGATGAGTTACGAGTTGATAAGATGTATTAAAAATTTCGTGAACTTTGTTATTTGTATTTTTTCAGTATTGCTGGAAATAAGGGTGAAGGTGTTATATACGGTATGTCATAATATGTAGTAGAGGGTAGATTTTAGTCGCGTAATAAATGCTTGTCAAGAAACACGTCTTTGATTCAACACTTATATTCATACATCTGTGGTTTTCACTGACGTAGGCATCCTCTAAAGTTTTGCAATGGGGAACTTGCGTGGGACTTCAATTTCGAATAAATTGCACTCAATCGATGCGGATATCATACAAAAGGAAAACAAAATAAAAAAAAACGATTGTATTAGTTTTAAGACGATTTTTTTTTTTTTTTTTTTGTAAAATAACGACAGTTACACAGAATATTGAATTAGAAATGATATTTTATATGACAAGTGTACGGGCGTACATAAGGTTGTTAAGATGAACCAAGAATCAAGAAGTTGTAAAACTATTTAATAGACAAATTTTACAAGTTTTGTATGGCAAATAAATGTATGTGACGCGTGTGCGCGGAACGCTGTCCGTAGGCGAATAGAATGAGCCGCTGCTCGCTGCTGCCGCGGGTGGGGTGCCCCGCGCTCGCCCGTATGACGTCACAGTTTCGTGGTAGGGGCGCGAACACAAGTATAGACTTAAACGCAAATTTTGTGGAGATAATTGCAAATTAATGACTTACTCCATAGTAAACGCGCCGAGAATATAAGTTGTGACGTCATAGCATAAGCCCGTTTAATAAAGAGCGTTTTCGGAGGGTGCCGGCGCGTGCAAATGCATATATCATCAGAATAAGAAATCATAAGAAAGTTTTAATGCTCCAGTTGATATTTCTCTGGATCATACTTTTGATTTTCGTAATAAAATAAAAAGATGCAAGTTCCCTATTATCTCTGTCTTGTGCCCATCTTGTCCACTTGGGTGGGAAGTCATCCTCCCATCTTCTGTGTTGTATTCCCCTTCCTCTTTTCCTGTATACTGGAAACCAGTCCGTACTATGTCTGGTCTATTTTTCTATTTTTTTTCCAACCATGTGATCGGACCATTCTGTTACAAACAAAGCTACAAACTTACTAAACTACAATCTCACCGACTTTTCCTCACTATGATAATAGTATAGTTTGTTTTTAAACTTAAAGTAAAGGAAAAATTTAAAAATTTAGGTTCCGAGCCGGATTTGAACCGGCGACCACAGGCATACATGGCCCGTCGCTACTAACCAACTGAGCTATCGGAACAATCTCAGCCCCTTAATCTTTCAATCAGTTCCTTCTTACAACGCCTTAGGGAGGCGTGTGGCGACATCTACCTAGAAGACATATGCTTCCTTAACGGCACCAACCTCTGAAATTATATTGAGAAATCGTCAGTAACGAGTAGTTTGTTTTTGTCTAACGATTATTTCTAATTCACAGGTTGCCTGCCCGCAGTGGCAGCTATAAGCCTTTTAAATCGCTACTGCTCCTGTCTACCGCACGATCAGTTCACCACCATAACCCCAATGTGGATCAAGGAGACAGTCGCGGGATCCTATGGGGCTGGGCTCATAGTGGTCACCATTATTATGCCCATAGCTTGCCCCGTCAAGGAATCTATAAGGGTAAGTAACGGATATGCACTCTAATTATTTACTGTCATTCGGCACAAATGGAAATTCGTCAACACGAAATGACTATTTTGAAATTGGACCAAAAGTGAATATGGTTAAAATTTAAGGTGGTTCGATTGCCATACAAAGCGTTATTTGACATTCGCAGGCTATCGGCGTGATATTTTAAGAAACTTATGTAACAAAATTTCATCAATTGGCTTCCCATTTGCGCCAAATTCCCCCTTTCCTAGAATAAACTTGTATAAACTAGTTTAATTTGAGAAAAATAGTTTTCCCAAAATATCACGTGACCAACCAATTTCTCAAATTAATCTAGTTTATACAAGTTTATTCTAGGAAAGGGGGAATTTGGCGCAAATGGGAAGCCAATTTATGAAAGTTTGTTACATAAGTTTCTTAAAATATCACGCCGTTAGCCTACGAATGTCAAATAACGTTTTGTATGGCAATCGAACCACCTTAATTGTGTCTATATTTTTTATGACCATTTTTTTTCTTGTCCATTATAAATGGAATTTTGTCCATTATGAAATAGGTTCATATTCAAATACGTGCAAAGCGAATGATGTCTAATTTAAATTAATATCGAAGTTTAATATGAAAATCGACTACTTTGAACAAAATAGTGCACGTAATTCCATGTGGACGCATTTCTTTCGACCTATATGTATGTCAAACCGTAGAACATAATTACATTTTAGAATTATTCAGGCTGGACAATTGAGTCGCTTAATTTCAAACCCGGGTAAATCCATCTGTCAAATCATGCGATTTTGCTATTAAGAAAAGGTGATAAGGTAGATATTTGCTGATAGGGTCGAATGGATTTACCCGGGTTTGAAATTAAGCGACTCAATTTTCCATGTCGAGGATTATTAAATTGACATTACTTATTCAGATTCCATTTGTGCGGAATGACAGTAAATCACTCGAATTTGTCTGACTGACTAACTCCAAAACTAGTAAATAAATAAAATAAAAAGTAATTCGATTCCGGGCATATTGAAAATCGATACATTCAGTTAAAATTTCTGTGTTCATACAGGGCAATCCTCATAGCTCTCTGAAGACAGCCAAGCGATCGGCAGCGCTCAACGCATGTATAAGGCTCCATCAGGAGGGAGAGTTAGACAGAGTCACCATGCTGCCAAGAAATTATGGGTTTGTTTCATATGAATGATATGAATAAGTCTTCGTCGTGTCATTGCTGATAAACGCGACCACACATGGTTCGTCTGCCCCTCAAATAAAATGACTCCCGTCCAGGGACTGCATAACCGAAAAATACCGGTATTCTATTTTAACGGTATGACGTCATATCGGTTTTCAAATAGCGGTTTTGGTCGCGGAACCTTTATTTTTACCGGTACCGGAAACGCTTTTCAAAGGTAACCGATGAATCGAGTTTGGCCTGGCGTTGTTGCCAAACCGCCGGCAGCGGCACTGCCATTTTGTCTCTTTGTCTTTAAATGTTTAGGAGCCAATGCTTCCTCTGTAGAGTGCCGAAGCTGACGTGATCGAGATGGTTCTTAGCTACGTTTCAACAAATTTGATTCACCCGTTTTTGAAATTACATTTTGAAATGAAAATATCGGTGGTTTTTTTCGACTTTTCTAAGTTTATGATTAATACCCCTGACTGCCCTAGGGCCTGAGTTAACAGTCCTTCCGCCTAGTGCACGGAATTTCAGAAATCTAATTGAAACATTGTATTTTTGTACAGTAAAGTGGATTTCGAAGTTCCGGACATAAAGTCGTGTTTCCTGAACTGGCCGTGGGACCACGAAGATGACGACGAATCTTTGCCTAAAGCCGGCACTAAAAAGAGGATGCGGAAACATGAGAAAGTGGTAAGTTGTCTTACAGCCTACTAATACTAACCAGTTTAACTTGCACTGTTCGTATGTATGTAAGTATGTATCATCATATCAGCCGAAAGACGTCCACTGCTGGACATAGGCCTCCCCCAGAGAGTGCCACAATGAGCGGTCCTGCGCCACCCGCATCCACGCTGCGCCTTCCGGTTGGTACGTGGTCGCCACTCGAGAACCTTTCCGCCCCAACGGCCATCGGTTCTACGTGCAATGTGCCCGGACCACTGCCTCTATGCTAAAGCAAATCAATACTACAAGCTAGTACAAATAAAATAATAATACTTACTAATCTTATTATACACATACAATATATGTAAGCATGTAAGGTAAGTTGGCCGTCAAAATTTGCAATACATTTTTCAGTCACATCCCGTTATCCGATTGAGCTGAAATTTCGAATACCTATGTATGTCAGGTGACAATATTTCATTGTCTTCAAACATACATAAGGTACCATCGAGCTGATCTGATGATGGAGACAGAAGGTGGCCATGGGAATTCAGTACTTAAACGACGCACCCCCGTTGAGTTTGGGCTCGTTAGAATCGTCTCAATGAGTAGTTAAAAATACAGACGGCGGTAAAAGCTTGTACCAAATAGTAGATTGTACAACAACCGCATAAAACGAGCCATATAACCCGAGACGTTTATATCCACCCGAGCCACCTGGCGAGGGTGGATAGTTAGTCGAGGGGTTAAATGGCTAATTTATGCCCAAGTTATACATACTGCTTTTCACTTCGATTGCGAGAAAATAACAAATAATTGAAAAATAAAATAAAATAATAGCTCATTCCCGTCACTTAACTCTTAAAAGTTATGTTTAATTTTCGACACGTGATATTAGACTTACGTAGGTACTTCATACTGCCAAGCCACTTAATACCTAGTTCAATACGTTTTAAACGAATAAATGACTCCTATTTTATCTGGTTTTATGAATTTAGTGAATGGAAAACACGGATGTGAAATTTATTAAAGCAAATCACATCAAATGACAAGTTTATTCTACGAAGTTTTATTGTGTGTGTGGCTGTTAGGCTATCTTAGTCTTTGAAACAATTTTACTTTGTGCACTAGATCATAAAAGTGGAATTTTGTGCAGCATACATCCCCAGCACAAAGGCGAACTTTGCGAGCATGAGAAGTGAAATTTTTTTTTTGACAGAAACTTATTTCAATTTTTTTTTTCTAGTACTGAATCGATAAAGGATTGCATACAACTATCGATCCTGCTCACAATTAAGCCTAGTAGAATATAATAGAGTAGTAAAACTTTATTCAACATCACATTACACGACATTATAATTAAAGATACATGTGAACTTTAATATTAGTCTTAAAATATACATTTCAAATTAATGTCACAATTATGATTAAGTATGTGATGTTAAAAAGGAGTTTGCCTCAGCATAATGTTACAGTGGGGCCAACTGCAACGCTATTCTTGTTAGTTATCTCCTCTGACTAAGACCGTGACCGAAGCGGTCATAGCCTAGCAGCGCCTGCGAATCGGAAACGATAACGCAGGTTAAGCGAAGATGGCAGCGGTCAGTCTTTGGATGGGTGACCGCCTGTTTGAGTGGTAACTATAAATGAGCGCTTCCGTGCTTTGGAAGGCACACTAAGCAGTTGATCACGGCTGCCGTCTATGACAGTAGTCGTTAAGCCGAGTTAGAGGCCTTCGGGCGGCTTAAGAACCTCTAACAGTCGAGTTGCCCACTCACTTGACAAAGGGGGGACAACTGTCACTTGCGTCCGCAGGAGCTACCTACTACAACCTTGCACGTGTCCCCTGGATGGTACTAAAGAGTGACAAACTCAAAGGCCGAATAGTGTATGTATGTAGACTGTATTGTATGTCTTGACCATTTAAATATGTTTTTAATACAGTTGCTCAAAAAGTGGTACTCGCCTACGGCTCGTGGCAAGATATCTCGGCACTCTTGAAGTAATGACATACTTTCCGCACTAACATTGAAATGTACTATTACAGTTCCCAATGTATCTCACCGGACCAGCCGCCAACAACCAAAAATTTTACCTACATATAATAAAACTGAAGACAGGCTTCGAAAGGCCACAGGAGACGCGCGAACGAGCACTTTTCGACCTCCTACTTAGAGACGAGGGCTATGGGTTCATAACAGCCGAAGCCATTCCGAAGATATGCCAGTTCCCCATGTTCCTGGCCGTTGGAGACGTGGTGGTAACCTTGCAAATGAACTACGCTGTCATACAGCTTACCGAGCCTATGTTGGATCTTATAAAACGGTAGGTCTCACTTTCGTTTAGTGCTCCCTAAAACCAGGGACTGCATAACCGAAAAATACCGGTATTCTATTTTAACGGTATGACGTCATATCGGTTGTCAAATAGCGGTTTCGGTAGCGGAACCTTTATATTTCGCTACCGAAATATAAAGTACCTTTATTTTTTCCGGTACCGTAACCGCTATTTAAAGGTACCGATATATCGACTTTGGCCTGGTGTTATTGCCAAACCGCCGGCAAAGGCTCTGCAGCTTTGTCTTTTTGTCTTTAAATGTTTAGTAGCCAATGCTTCCTCTGTAGAGTGCCAGGTTGCTTACTTTTCTCGATAACCTTTATAATACCGGTATTATAAAGGTTACGGTATCGTTTAAAACTGATACCGCTAACCGTTATTTCAAAACGGTTACGGTACCGTTATGTTCGCGCGGCGCGCATAACCTGTATGACATAACGGTACCGTAATGGAATACCGGTTTCATACCGGTATAACCGTAACCGAAATCAGTCCCTGCCTAAAACAGACCGGTCTGCCGCACTTACGGCCACTAGTCATCATGATCATCATCATATCAGCCGAAAGACGTCTGCTGGATATAGGCCTCCCCCATAGACCGACCGCTTAAGCCTAGTTGGTAGTGAACCTGCCTACGAAGCAAGAGGTCCTGGGTTCGAATCCCGGTAAGGGCATTTATTTGTGTGATGAGCACGAATATTTGTTCCTGAGTCATGGATGTTTTCTATGTATTTAAGCATTTATTTCTCTATATAAGTATCTATATCGTCGTCTAGTACCCATAGTACAAGCTTTGCTTAGTTTGGGACTAGGTGGACTTGTGTAAGATTGTCCAAAAATATTTATTTATTTAATTTATTTATAAGTTTTATCGATACATATACGCGTCCACAGGCTTCAGTATCTGTCTACCACCAGGCAGGCCGTAAGATTATTTGCGACCGTTAATGGGGAATTTCAAAAAAAATGGCCGATTAAGGTTAACTAAAGTGATGTTTAAGTCACGTCTAACCTGTCGGTTTTGTTACTAAACGTAGGCGATTGACATTGACTGTCGGTTTTGTTACTATCCTTAACTGTCCGTTTAAGGGTGCAAAAATAATGAATATCCCCTAATAGTACATTACTTACCTAGGGCGGTGAAACAGAGTATTTCTCAGATCGCAGGTATTTGACGCCCGAGCCGAAGGCAAGGGTGATTAAATATGCGATCTGAGCCTTTCTTTATTACCGCCCGTGGTAAGTACAAAGTTTTACGTCTCTCCCTGGCCAGGAAGTAAGATTTTCTGCCCGCGTAGTGGGCGGTAAATCCAACTTACGGCCTGGGGTGACGTAAAGTATAAAAAAGCGGCCAAGTGCGAGTCGGACTCACACATGAAGGGTTCCGTTAAATAAATTGCTTTTTACGATTTATGACGTATTAAAAAAAAACTACTTACTAGATCTCGTTCAAACCAATTTTCGTTGAAAGTTTGCATGGTAATATATTTTTTTTAGATTTATCATTCTCTTATTTTAGAAGTTACAGGGGGGGGGGGGACACATTTTACCACTTTGGAGTTTCTCTCGCGCAAACTATTCAGTTTAGAAAAAAATTATGTTAGAAACCTCAATATCATTTTTGAAGACCTATCCATATTAGATAACCCCACACGTATGGGTTTGATGAAAAAAAAAAATTTGAGTTTCAGTTCTTAGTATGGGGAACCCCAAAATTGATTGTTTTTTTTTTTAATTTTGTGTGAAAATCTTAATGCGGTTTATAGAATACATCTCATAGTTTCGGAAAAAAGTGGCTGTGACATACGGACGGACAGACAGACATGACGAATCTATAAGGGTTCCGTTTTTTGCCATTTGGCTACGGAACCCTAAAAAGTACGGTAGCCTAGTGGTTCAGGCATGTGGCTGTCAAACGGCGGTCGTGGGTTCGAATCCCGGCTCGTACCAATGAGTTTTTCGGAACTTACGTACGGAATATTTACCGTTAGCTTTTCGTTGAAGGAAAACATCGTGTGGAAACCGGTCTAGTTCCAATAAGGTCTAGTTTTCCCTCCGGGTTGGAACGTCAGGTGGCAGTCGCTTTCGCTTGCCTACGCCAAATCCTGGGATTAGGTGTCAAAGCGGACCCTCGGGCTGGACAACCGGGAAAATCGCTAGGAGGATGAGGGTAGCATAAAAAAAAGTTTCTGCTACATATTGAATTTTTGCTACGAGCTTTTACTGCAGATTACTTTTTGTCATCATCATCATATCACCCGAAAGACGTCCACTGCTGGACATAGGCCTCCCTCAAAGAGTGCCACAATGACCGATCCTGCGCCACCCGCAACCAGCGGACTCCCGCGACCATTACCAGGTCATCAGTCCTTGTGGGGGGCCTACCCACGCCGCGCCTTCCGGTACGTGGTCGCCACTCAAGAACCTTTCCGCCCCAACGGCCATCGGTTCCCCCACTGCCACTTAAGTTTAGCGATTTGGAGGGCTATATCGGTTACCGGTTACTTTTTTATCAATGACAAATATATTTTTTCTAGGTTTCACTTCTTCGTTTTCGACCAAGTACTGGAGATCGCCAAGAAGTTCATCATCTACGACGGAAAGGTTAACACGCTGTTTGTGGTGCCGGTTAAGGGCTGCGCCGGTAGCTACGACATCGACTGGGAGGTCATGGAGAAGTATGAGGAGATCCCCCCGGTGCCCCTCTCGGGCACTCCGTACGAAGTGAGTAATAACCAGAGACCGGACAAATGGGTGTCATTACTCGCAATAACGTGGACATGACTCCAAAGATTAATTAATGAATTAATTGATTTCTTAGTGATAATTGCTAAGACTTCAATGGGATAATAAAAGAAAGATGTCATACCTCTTTTGATTTCCTTCTTAAAAATACAATATTTTTTTGACATTGACATTAATATGCTGACATTCATTAAATTTACTTTGTGATTCTTTCATTCTCATGGTATAGTTAGTTAGTTAGTTATACTGGGCGTTTTCCGCAAGTCGACATCCATTGTGCCTATTTTGCGTGAAACGGCGGTGTGGCGCTACTCTAACCACCCCAGACATTCATTAAATTTACTTTGTGATTCTTTCATTCTTATGGTATAGTTAGTTAGTTAGTTATACTGGGCGTTTTCCGCAAGTCGACATCCATTGTGCCTATTTTGCGTGAAACGGCGGTGTGGCGCTACTCTAACCACCCCAGACATTCATTAAATTTACTTTGTGATTCTTTCATTCTTATGGTATAGTTAGTTAGTTAGTTATACTGGGCGTTTTCCGCAAGTCGACATCCATTGTGCCTATTTTGCGTGAAACGGCGGTGTGGCGCTACTCTAACCACCCCAGCTCGTCTAAAAAGTTGGTGAGTGCCTTGGTGTTACTGACTGCGTCCCGTAGTGTGTTTGGAGAACCTAGGTGCTTCATTCTGTATACTTCTACCTCCTTGCAGTCCAGTAGTATATGTTTAGTTGTTTCTTCTGCCTCCATGCACGCTCTGCACATGGGGCTGTCTGTGATACCTAAGTTATAGAGGTGTCTGTTCAAGGTGTTGTGTCCTGTTATTATACCCTTTATCTTGCGCAGTTGGTTTCTATGTGTCCTTAGTAGTGTGGTTGTGAGTTTGTAGTCGCGTTTCGACAGAATCTCTTTGTTTTGATCAAAGAGGAAAATTGAAAAATCTCTCTCTTTTTCTTTTTTTGAATCTCTTTGGTCTGTCTGCATGTGTCTATCTCCTCCCAGTATCTTTGGTGTAGGTATTTAGTGTGTTGGTCCAGTTGATTGTAGCTTTGTGGCAGGGGCAAGATTGGCTCCGGTCCGTATGCCGTTGTTTCTGAGCCTTTCCTGGCCAGTTCATCCGCTGCATCGTTTCCTCTTGAGCCACTGTGCCCCTTGATCCATTGTATAGTAACTTTGTTTTTATCTGCGCACACCTCTGTGAGGTTTAAGTAACATTCGTATATAAAGCTAGATGTGATGCTATCAGTGCTCAGTGCCTGTAGTACCGATTTACTGTCTGAGAGTATCCGTATGTTTGTGTTTTCGATTTGTCGTCTCTTTATGGCATTGCAGGCTTCAATTATCCCTACGCATTCAGCCTGGAATACCGTGTTTTGGATATGTGTATGTTTAAATCCTCTGGTATATGTGTACCACGAAATATATTATATAACAAATAAAAAAAGTCATGAATTTTATTTTACTGTTGCCTTTTGAATATCGTCAATTTTCCACCGAGCTCATGGCGAAAATTGAAGTAAATAAAATACGACGTCGAAATGGTATGTCAAAATTGTTTTATTTTTTATTGAATTACAGGTAAAGATAATTAATTGATCTTTGGAGTCATGTCTATATTATTGCCACCAATGACATCCATTTGTCCGATCTCTGGTAATAATAGTTATCCATTTGGGAACACCTTCTTTTCGCAACTAACGTTTGGCAAACTGATTCATTTCGTAACTTTTCATTTCCCAAACTCTGCAACTGTACATATTTCAGGATTTGTTTCAGGGCCATCGTGTAGAACCCTATAGGTTAGGTTAGGTAAGTTTATAAAAATTCTGAAATATTTAACAGTTTCAGAAATATTAAGAGGTTGGGAAATGAAAAGATGCGAAATGAATCAGGTTGCCAAACGTTAAGTTGGGATCATTAGTGAACCATTTATTTGACAGTGTCATCTGTTGCCTAGTTACTAACATACCCAGTGGTCGGCAGGGGTGAGCTATTTTTACGCTATTAATGTCATGTAGTTGTGGCTTGTAGATAATAACATGGATAAGGTTCCATAAAGAAGTATTAAAAGAAGACAAAATTGAAATGATGAAACACACAATGAAAATGCATTACAAAACGAGCATTACCCTTTCTTTATTTATTGTACCTACTAAATGGTACTTGTCCTATTAACCATTGACCATTTGTGTAATTTAAACCAAGTAAGTAAAGTATTTTATAAAATTTATTTGTTTTGATGGCGACATAACACATTTAATGACAAGGTATGTCCATGTTATGCAAAAACTGAAAACAGTTCACCCCCGCCGACCTCTGAAAATAACACAATGCATGCGATATGTCAAAGTAACGTCGTGATCTAGTCAGCTCGAGGCTCTTTTATGGTGACAGTTTGCTATACGATATTGAACCTTAGGTGGGTTGGAAATTAAATTCCTTGAACGTTCAAACACCAAAACGTCACGCTCACCATAGGGAGACCTTATATCAGAGGCTCTAGTATAAGTTTTATCAATACAATACGTTTTCGAACGCGTTTGCGTTTAGTTTCAATGTGTATGGCAACGCGAACAGCGCCTCTGGTGGTAACTATTAGGAACTACGCGTTGCCATACAAATTGAAACTAAACGCAAACGCGTTCGAAAACGTATATGTATCGATAAAACTTATACTAGAGCTACAGTGCAATAACTTACGATTTACTATCATTCGGCACAATTGGAAATTCGTCAACACGACATGCCTATTTTGAAATTGGATCAAAAGTAATATCACCAAAAGTGAATATGGTTAAAATTTTATTGTGTCTATAATTTTTTAGGACCAATTTCTTGTTCATAACGAATCTAGCTCAAATGGAAATTTGTCCACTATGAAATAGGTTCATATTCAAATACGTGGAAAGTGAATGTTGTCTAATTTAAATGAATATCAAAATTTAATATAAACATGGACTATTTTGAACAAAACTCATATATTTCCGATTGGTTATATTTTTGGAGTGCACGTAATTCCATATGAACGTATTTCTTTCGACTTGTATTAAGTACTCGTATGTCAATTTTACTTTAGGACATAGTAACATTTTAGCATTATTCGGGCCGGACAATTTTCCATGTCGAGGATTTTCAAATTGACATTATTCAGGTTCGATCAATAATTTCGAGATGTCAATTTTCCATTTGTGCTGTATGACAGTAAATCTTACATACAATTACCAATGGATTGAAACTGCACCTTAGTATGAGATGATATATTGTTTTTCAAAATGAAATGAAATGAAATTTGTTTATTTGCTTAACATTACAGTACGTATAAAGATGGTGAGGTGAATGGTAAATAATGTCCATATAATGTCAATACCTTATAAAAGTAGGCATGCAAATTTATATATAATTGGTTTTGTTTAAATTTAAATAATTACAATATCAAGTATTATTAAGCTTCAATGTCAAGACTGTTAATATTATTAAACACACATTAAAATAATTAAATTGGTACAATCACTACGACAGTAACATTATAGTATTTGAAACCATAGTTAATGTGTGTACGCCTGAAAAGGCAGGATTTAGTGATACTATATTGTCATTTTCGACTTCACCTTCGACTATGTACCGACCTGAATTCTTCACACAATAAATGATTACTGATTATAAAAATAAATTCAATTCCTATTCATTATGTTTTATTAGGAAAGAAAAGCCCTGCACGTGACGCAAGAGGACTACCAGTATTCTGTGGTGACGCCCTGGTACAGAGGTTCTCTCTTGCCTAGCAGGTACATATATCATCTGTCTAATTAATGACAGATCAAGTAAAGGGGTTGTACAGTCGAGAGTGAACGAATACGTACAGTCGCGGAATGAAAAGGTTGACCACCTTAACATCTGCTTTTGCTTGCTCAGTATAAGTTATCGGTATCTGCTTTATCGACCTAGTATGAAACATTCTTATATTTTGGAAATATGAATTTACCTTTTTGCATTATGGAAAGGCGAGTTATAATTAAAAAAAACGACTAGGTACATTACATACAAGTAATAGCAATGATGACATTGACAGTAGGAACTATTATTCACATTTATAGTTTTAATAAGTATAAGCGAAGAGGATTTAATCATTAGATTTATCAAACTTGACACAACATAATGGCAAGATCAGACTTATAATAGTATTTTATGCAACTGTTGTATAAGAAGGGTCTTAAAAGGCGAGTGGCGTGGGTTGCGATGCCTTGGCGAGCATCGCAATTAAAGACGCCACGAGCGTTTTTAGACCAGTTATACACCGTTGCATACAATACTTTTTCTACGACAATTTTTAAATAAATAGCAGACAACAGAATAGTTAAACTTTTCAGGCAGCAAGTTTTCTATTCGTACTTTTGCTACTCACGCAATTTCTTCAGGAGTGCAGTTATTAATTTCTTCGACCATTTTATAAGGAACGTACACTTTTGTCTTCACAAAGACGAATAATATCTTAATAGTTTAGGACTAATAGTTTATCATCTTTCGTCTTTTCATTTTGAACTGTATTTTGGTGGGAAATCGGAAATGTGACAGCTCTTGCTTATGGTTTGTTTTGTTTTTAATTTGTTTGCACTTGCCATCCGAACCAAACCGAATCCGGACCCGGACCGAATTCGAAATGTTTATTTTTATAAATAATACCAAGAATTTATAAAACATGTAATTTAACACACAATAGATGATGATTTATTATTATTGTAGTAAATAATTTATAATATACAAATGTTAAATCGTAAATAAATACTTTTATTTCGAAATATTTGTTTATGAAGTTGGCACCACTGCAATATAGCGGCCGATTAAAAAAAAAGTTAAACAGTGCTGTTATGAAAAATGTATGAACCAAAAAAGTACGCTAAACAGTGCGTTTTTGGGCCATAGAGCATAGAGTTTTTCGACGACTTATTAGTGGTGTCATTGTATTTGAGCTACAGCCTATATAAATGACAGATAACGGTACAGGAGTAGAAAAAAAGGTTTTACTCGTAGTTCAACTATTAAATAGTCAAGGAACATTTCGTCTGAGTAAATTTGAGCTTTGTTACCAAATTGTTAAACAGATACTACACTCTCATCTGTTACACAGTTTAAAAAGGTAGCATGTGCTTGCAACGCGTAAATTAATTCATGAAAACTGGTCAACCTTTTCATTCCGCGACTGTACATAAATAATTACATAAATATGACACGCCTTTATGACATTGACAATAGAGTCCTGTACAGATATTTATGTACGAATTCGTTCACGCTGTACCTTGTTTTACCGACAAATGTTCCATGGAATATATGTTTTGCAGAATTTTCATTTCATCGAAAACCATTTTTTAGGGTTCCGTACTCAAAGAGTAAAACGGGACCCTATTACTAAGACTCCGCTGTCCGTCCGTCTGTCTGTCACCAGGCTGTATCTCACTGATACCGTGATAGTTCCAGTTGAAATTTTCACAGATGATGTATTTCTGTTGCCGCTATAACAACAAATACTAAAAACAGAATAAAATAAATATTTTTATTGATAATGGTACGGAACCCTTCGTGCGCGAGTCCGACTCGCACTTGGCCGGTTTTTTTTCTAAATCAGTAAGATTTTCAGGATTGTTATAAAACAAACCTAACCTAACCTAACCTAATGTGTTCTCAAATACCTTATAGCTGTACCTAAAAAGTTAACGGTTGTTTGTTCCGGGTTGGCCATCAAAATTTTTCCCGCGCCGCCACTGGTCCCTAGTCACTTACAAACAGCGTTCCACCATGCAGACAGATGTGCAAGTTGCGGAATGTTTGTTACCAAACATATGAGAAACATTTCACGAAACTTGTACAAGAATTTTCGAAAGTCTCCATCATAGGGCAAGTACGAGGAAATTTTGAGAAATCTTTCCATTGGTTAAGTTTCGTAATTTTGGAATCTTTTCGTCGGCACATCAGCATTTGATACACGTTGTAAATAGTACAGACGAGTTTTCTAATATCTACAGAGACAACCTTTCAAAAACATCTACACATGCGACATACTCGTATGTCAGTTACAATAAAGACGGTGCATAGATATTTTTGAAAGATTGTCTATATATATATTGGAGAACTCGAATGTAAATCCTTCTAGAGTTGTTTACCACACGATATTACATCTTAAGAGTCCCCGGCAAGCTCGGCCGAATTTCACCTTCCCATACAAATGAGTTTCGTTCTCATTTTAAAACTACGTGTTGGATTGTAACGATACTTTGCATATACATTAACATGAAGTATATCTAGGTCTGTAATTAGTTTATATGGCTCCAGTTTATAAAACAAACGAAATACAGCAAAAATATGTTTTGTATGAAAAACATAAATTATATGTATTTTTTACTATGGTATCTGAAGCTACATAAACTAATTACAGACCTTTTTTTTTTTTTTACGTTGGGGGAATGCATTGATGCACCGTCCGCCCAGTCGGAGGGGGACCGGACAGGTGTGTGGGACTCCAAGACAGAAGGTCCAGACTACCCACTAAACCCCCAACGACTGTCCAGCCATTTTCGCTTACAAGGAGGGTCAAAGGTTCGCTTACGCATGCAACTTTGACCCTCGCGACTAGCCCGCTTTACAGGCCTGGCCAGGGAGAGCGCCCCGGGACAATTTCGAGGCGCTTCAGACCCGTGGACTTTTGGTTAGCTAGGGTCCCCTAACCCTGCAACCTGGTCCACTACGGCGGGGGGAGCAAGTGCGCATAACGCCGACGTGCGCGCCCTGCTCTACGTCTGCGGATATGGGGAGCGGAAAGGTCGTCCTCCCGCGCTCTTTCCGCAGCCTCCTTCTGCGCCATTACGGAATTGCAGAAGGAGGCCATTGCTTCCCATGACCTCTCGCTGTCAAGCATCTTAGATACAATGGTTGGCAGCGAGAGGTCCCCACCCAATACATCGGACAAATTATGCCGCTGCGGCCCCCACGCCGAGCATACCTCCACTGTGTGGCGCACATCGTCTACTGCTGCGCCACACCCGTGGCAGCGGGGGCTTTCTTCTCGTCCGGCAACTCGGTGCAGGTACTCTCCAAAGCAACCGTGGCCTGTGAGGACCTGCACCAGGTGAAAACTTAATTCGCCGCGTTTGCGGTCGACCCACCTCTCGAACTGGGGCAAAATTGCCCCTATGGTTATTCTGCCGGCCGTGGATACCTCCAGGTCTGCCCTCCACCTCGGGAGAAGGGCGGTCATAGCTGCATCCCGTAGCCCTTCTACCTCCCGTTGATTGGGATGCTCTCCCCTGGCCCTCAGTTCCGCACGGTATCTAAAGATCTCGGCCAGAACCTCCGCCTGCAGTTCCCAGGGCGGATCATTGGCCAGTAGTGTGGCCGCTGCCCAGGACACCGTGCGGTACCCTCTGCATGCCCTCACGCTTATTACCCTTTGCGGTCGCCTTAGAAGGGTCTTGTTTTTCGACGTGAGGGCTTCCATCCATACAGGCGCCCCATAGAGAGCCATGCTCCGGACGACTCCAGAGTATAGACGCCTGCAGGAGGACTGAGGACCTCCTTGATTGGGAAGCAGCCTTCCCAGCGCTGCTGCAGCGCCTACCAGTTTGGGGGCCAGCCGAGTGAAATGTGCCCCGAAATTCCACCTGGCATCGAGGGTGAGGCCGAGGTACCTCATGTCGGTCCCTACCTCTATGGCTGTCCCCATAAGGGTTAACCGCGCCCCTCGTGGGGGACCTTTACGTGGGCCGTGAAAGAGAACCGCCTCCGTTTTTTCGACCGAGACTTTGAGCCCCAGGAGGTGGATCCTCTCGACGGCCAGTGTTGCTGCCTCCTGCCCTAACCGCGCAGCCTCCTCGTAAGTCCTTCCCCGGGCTGTGACGAGCGTATCGTCCGCATAGCAGATCAAGCTGGTCCCGGGGAGCAGTGGGCCGCGCAGGAGCCAGTCAAAACCGACGTTCCACAGAACCGGTCCCAACACAGAACCCTGTGGAACACCGCAACCCACATGTCGGTGGTGAAGCGTCGCATCAGAGCCCTCCCAGCGCACTATCCTGTCGCGGAGGTAGTCCCTCAACAACCGCCGAAGGTAGGTAGGCACTCCATGATAACGAAGCGCCTCCATTATCGTCTCGAACGGCAGGCTGTTAAATGCATTCTTAACGTCTAAAGATATTGCAAGGACTACCTCCCTTCCCTCTATAGCCTCTCTGGCCCGGACCTTAAGAGCGGTTAGAGCGTCGATTGTGGACCGCGATGCTCTGAAGCCATATTGGTTGTTGGAGAGGTCCGGTCCGACTTCCTCCAAGTGGCGGACGAGGCGATTTGCTAGGATTTTTTCCAGCATTTTACCAACCTCATCCAGCAGTACGATAGGCCTGTAGGCTCCGGGAGTTCCTGGTGGGCGACCTTCCTTTGGGATCAGGACGAGACGACCTTCTTTCCATATTTTTGGGAAGCGCCCGACACGGAGGCATGAGTCGAATACTCCCCGGACCCAGTCTTGCATTTCTCCCGCCGCAATCAGGAGGACCTTTCCCGGAATCCCATCAGGGCCCGGCGCAGTTTTACGCCCCCTCAGACGTAAGAGGGCCACTCCTATTTCCCCGTCACTTATTGGGGGAACATTTTCTGCCCCACTTTGTTCCTCCGACGATCGGGAAGGGGGAGCCATCTCAGGGGGTGAGTGTCCGATTGGATCCGGGAACAGTCCCGCAACGACCTGCTCCACCACGTCCGGATCCAAGGACTCCGTGGGTGGGACGCCTGCAACGCGGAGTTTATTCCGCGCAGCACGGTATGGGCGTCCCCATGGGTCCCTATTTAGGTCCCGTAAGAGCTCCTCCCGAGCAGAGGCCTTTGCCTTGCTTATGGCCACCTGTAGTACCTTTTTGGCTTCGCGGCAGGCACTCCAAAGTTGAGTCTCCACCTCAGTCACCTCTCCGTCCCGTCGGCGGCGTTGTCGACGGCAGCGTGCAAAAGCTCGTCTCGCTGCGTTAGCCCGCGCCCTGAGATCGGAGATTTCTGCTGACCACCAGTAGACTTGTCGGCGTGGGGCGTGCCGTCTGGCTCTCGGCATGGCCGCGTCGCATACAATAGTTAAAGCCGTGCGAAGGCGCTCAGCCAGGACGTCGACTTCGACACCATCAGTCACTGTCTCGCCGTCCGTTGTTGTCCCGGGAGCCTGCCAGCGTTGTACTATTGCGGCCTCTTTGGCAAGTTCCCCGTCCAGCTTTGTGAGAGTCCAACGAAGAAAATTGCTGGGCCCTCTCGGAGGGGCTATCGGACCCGCGGCGGAGACCTCGAATCGAATGTAAAGGTGATCCGACAAGGTCTCCACCTCTTCCTCCACCCTCCAATTTTGGACCTTGCGCGCGACAGCGGGGGTGGCGAATGAAATATCCACCACGGACCCCCCCTGCTGGCGGACGCAGGTTTGCGCAGACCCTTTGTTAAGAAGGGTCAGACCTGTTTGGATGGCCCAGATTTGGACCGCCCTGCCGCGGCTGTCACACGCAGGGCTGCCCCATGCGCGCGACTTGGCGTTTAAGTCGCCCATAAAGATGATCGGCCTAGGCGCCGATCGTTCGACCGGGAATCGGGATCGGGGTGACCCGCGACGTTGAATAATCCCGGCCCATATATTTTTATAGTTTATAATTTGTAATTTGTATTAATGTATTCGTGTATCATCTAATTTATTTTGTGTATTCCAATGTACTCGCCAATATGGACTTGTTCTGGATTAAATTATTTTCATTTCATTTCATTTCATTTCATTTCACTTCTCTGACGGAGTCGAGGAACGTCTCGAACTCGGCCAGTGACCGGTTGGGAGAAAAGTACGTTCCCACTACGGCATACCCACCCCATTCCACCGCCACAACTCCCGGGCCTCGTGCAATAGGCAAGAGAGGCAGACTAGTGTTTGGCCCCACAAGGACTGCTACCAAGCCGTTGATGTCCCCCACCCAGTTTGGTTGATCAGGGACAAAATACGGCTCACATGCTACCGCTATATCAATCTGCCATTGCGCCATGGACTGCAGAAGGAGATCTTGTGCTCCTGCGCAATGGTTCAAGTTCGCCTGTAGGAAGCTGCTGTGTTGGGACAAATTCATTCCGACATTTTGTTAGCCTCTTCCTCTTGTCGGCCGACTATGCGACTTCCCTCCCCGTTCACGGTGGCTTGGGTCCTTGGGGCCACTTTCCCTGGCACGCTTGGGGCGCGGCAGCTCCTACCACCCATGTGATGATCGGAGGGTTTGCCCGCATCGGCGCACAGGGCGCAACGAAGCACCCCGTCGCAGTCCGCCGCTTTGTGATCCTCCTTGCCACACCGGAAGCACAGGTTGTCCCGGCATGTATCGGATGGGCACGTGGCTCGAGTATGTCCAGGCCCCATGCACTTAAAACAGCGCAGAGGACGCTGTTCTAGGGCCTCAACCCGCGCAGAGCTCCAGCCTACCAGTAGTCTGCCTTGCTTCAAAAGAACGGCGGCTGCTGTGATGGGGCACTCCACAATTACTGACCCCGATGCTCTTAGTCCCCATTTGATATTAAGGACCTTAATTTGGCTCTCAAGGCAGCTCCCTGCTCTAGCGATGGCCGTTGCCACCTTTTCAGGGGTGACCGACTCGTCCAATCCCGTGATGCGTACATCAGCATGCTTTACGGGCCGCCTAACTTTGGCAAGTCCATCTAAGGCTACGCGGAGACTTTCAGCCAACTTGTCTGCGGCTTCGACCTTTCCTTCTCCGCGTATTTCAAGCAGTCGGGCTCCGGTCGCTGAGGCGCGTATTGTAAGCGCTCCCGGGCTAATGCCTACCTCGCCGAGGTTAACCCTCTCGTCCGCTGCCGTAATTATTGAGGCATATGTAACGCCCCGTTTTTCCGCCTCTGGGTCAAGGCTGATAACTACAGCCGCCGATCTTGGAGGAGACAATTTAGGCTTGGTTGAAGCCTTAGCCTTCGGTGGCAAAATTGGTGTCGGCTCCGGGGGCCTTGTAACCATGGTTGTCGTCGCTGTGGGGGACTTATTTTTGGTCTTCTTCTTTTTACCTCCACGCCCTGCTACGTTCCATACTCCCTCCGTATCTGCTTCTGGGACTGATGAATGTTCTGGTAATTGTTCGTCCATTTGCCTGGCTGGTGCAGGAGGGACATTGCCCTTTTTAGGCTTGGCCGCAGCTTTTGCCGTGGGTTTTCCGGCCTTCTCCTGGACTATCCTATGCGAAGGGTTTTCAGAAGGACCCTGTGGAGCTTGTGCAGCAGCAGCCCTTGGGACCACCGCGGCCTTCGGGGCTTCCACATTTGGAGCCGTCCCCGTCTTTTTCTTATCGGTTGCCAGCGTAGGGCGACAGACTGGGGCCGGCAACAGACGGTCTTCAATTACCGCAAATCGTGCATCCAGCATGTTACCCATTGTTATGGTCAGAGCACGCTGAAGTTCCTCTGTGTCAAATGCTGGTTGAACCGGCGGCACTGGCGCGCGGGCTGCCGAGAGCTCGGTCCTTATCTCAGAGAACTCTCGCCGATGGGCTTTGAGCTCGGTTCGCAAGTTGTCCACCTCCTTCCGAAGCCGGCCATTATCGAGGCGAAGACGCCTCACCTCTTCCTCTTCAGTACGGGAGGTCAGAATTTCTACCACCGTCATGAGACCTTTGGCGTTATCCCTGAGCCGCTTTACGTACGGCCCCTGCAGGTGTCCAGATTTTTTAGCCACTTCCAGAATGGAGGTGACTTTCCCCCCAGCAAAAACCCGCAGTTCTTCAGGGGAAAGTGTCTCCGGGTCCCTCTCACTGTCTACTCTGTCCTCCATTTCCTCAGGATCGTCAACTGGCATAGCCGGACCCACCACTTTCCGAAAGGCCCGGGCCCGGAGAACTCGGTCGAATTCGGCCGCTCTATCCACTGCCGCATATTGGTCGCCCTCAGCCCGCGGGGCTATACCGTTGCGGTTGTCTGACTCTTCGAGATGCTCCTCCTCTGTAGGGCTTCGTTCCCTCGTCTTCGAAATAGTCGGGAGACGGTTCTCTTTCTTTTTCCTCTGGGCTCGGATTTTTGTGAGTCCCGCATACACGCCCAAGGACCTTCCTCTCCGCGCCGTGCTCACTTTAGGCGCGTTTTCGGGCTTTGCATCGTTTAGCTGATCCACGTGCCCACGTTTTGCAGCTGACATCTTTAACCCACGCGAAATTATTTCAGAGGGGTCCGACCGCATGCCCGACCCTGTCGGCTCCTCTGTCGGCCCCGTCGGGCCCGGGAGCCGAGAGAGTTCCAAGTCCGTTACCACGCCTAGGTCATTGGTTTCGGTGCGCACCGTCGGGGTGCCCACCTCCGCCGCCAGATTATCAGTCACCAGTTCATCGCTATGTTCGTTGTACAGAGCCATCGTTTGTTTTTGATTATTATGTTGATTTTCCATTTAGTTCCCACGAGTATGGGGGAAAAAGTGGTCCGTCCAGGCAGTGCCCCCTGTACCTGGATAACCCTATTTACACTGTGAGGTCGGGCGGTATCACAGGTCTTACAAACTATTTGTTTTTTATTGAGGTTGGCTCCTCTTGGCCCGGCCGGCTAAGGCAAGGCCCTCGGTCCCATCCGAAGCCGCGAGACGTGATCCACGACACCTCTTCATTTGGGATAACGAGTTTGAGGACGGTGACCGAAGTCTGTCCGCCCAGTCTCGGAACTGAGACCGTACGAACCCTCCCTCCACCCCTCTGGCCTGTAGCCGCCTACTGAACCCACTGGCGTAGGCTCCCCTGCCCTCACACTGGCCCGCTCATCTCCAACGCGCATCTACCTTTACGCAGCTGGGCGCCCTCCTGTGCTGCTCTTGGTCTGGCTCCTCCCCCCTCGCCTGCCCGGTATGGGTGACCCTATCCGGTATAGCCTTGGGGATCTTAGGAACACGCAAGCCCCCCCACCACGACAAGGTGGCAGCACCTCAGGGGGGAACTAATTACAGACCTACCTTAAGAGGGCGCTCGTTTTTTGGTCAGGAATAAGCGAGAATGACGGATTTTTGACGTTGTAATTCTAAGAAACGGAGAGCTTTTTCTAGATCCTGATTACTTATTTGCATAGGTAAACTCCTCATATTGGTCCTAGCCGCCTCCAATTTACGAATTACTGAATACTTTAACCGAAAATACCCGATTACCGACAGTAGTTTTCTGAAGAGAGCGCAGAGTCATAAGTTTGAGCCCCTAATACTCCATGATGTTATATGAGAACCTACTTGTTTTATTCTATTTTCACTAGCATAATATGTTGCCATTGCGCCTAGCCGCCTCGAATTTTCCTTATTCTGCACGTATATATATGTAAACTGTTCTCAATTACACCATATTTGTCAACAAAATCTTACTGAAAACTCAAGGATTTTCTCATTATTGTTGAATTATTTGTGTATTGAATCTTACACAACATTAAAGTTCATGCTTGTACCAACAAGATCCAGTCCAAAAAATATAACTTTAGTCAAAATTTATATTTATAAATAATTATTCAAAACTAGTATAAATTTACCGTCGCGCGGGAATATATCTCAGTACCGGCTGAATAGCCCTCCGAGACAGACGTGTACTGTGTTTATTTGTGGCTATTCACGAAGCTAACCGGCCACTCTTCAGATAAAATAATATTATTTTGATCTCCGACTTGGCATAGTTGTTACCAACCTCGGGGTCAAACTATACTGGGGATACATTCGTGAGGCTAATCGAGACAAGTTATGAATTGCATAGCTGCCAAATATGACGTAGTGCAGCTAAAAGGCTCAAACCCACAGGATATGTAACATTTAAAATTGAACCTTCTACCTAAAACAAAAGTCATACATTTCAATGGTGATGTCTTGTGGGTTGGATCCTTTTGTCTAAACTACGCGTTCTATAGTCAATTATTATTGTACGAGTGATCGTGATACTTGATAGATTTAATTTATTTACTTGTTACTATCAGTCCACCTTGTGGAGGGTCCGCTGCAGTTTCCGGTACGTAGTCGCCTCTCGAGAACCTCCCCGCCCCAACGGCCATTATGATTAGTTAGTATGTATGTATGTATGTTAGTTTGGGCGAAATCTTCAAATTAGGTACAATTGCGTATCTTCGGTGACAATGCCATAATATCATAGAGCTGGTCTGATGATGGAGTCGGAAGGTGGCCATAGCAACTCCTAAACTCAACAAGATAAAGCCATCGAATTTGGGCTCATTTATTTGGTCATGGCACGGCAAGACTTTGATGCTGGATGATTTCCAGAGTCTGATGATGGAGCTGGAAGGTGGTCATGGAACTCCTAAACTAAACTAGATAAACCCATCTAGTTTGGGCTCATCTGTTTTGTCTTGGTAAACACTTTGGTGATGGATGATTTCCAGGATCTGATGATGGAAGGTGGTCATGGGAACTCCTAAACTAAAATAGATAGACCTATCTTGTTTGGGTTTGTGTGATTTGTCTGTACAAGTACCCACGAACCAGCGACATAATATGCAGGGTTATTGAAAATAACAAGATGAATAAAAAACGTTTTAAAAAACAAGCTATATATATATATATATATATATATATATATTTATATACCGTATGACTTTTATACAGTTGAAATCAATACTAACAATGAGTACAAGTTTAAAATATTACAATTTAATATCTAAGTTGAGTAGCCAGTCCCTTGCTGCAGGGGTCAGCGCCAATAGGTCATCCATACCTCCCGTGAAACAAGCTTATATGGCGTTTGTTAAGTACAGCACGATCCTACCTTGCATTTAGTTATTATTTTCGTTTATATATAATAATAACACACACCGGGGGTTTACACTGGAAAGGGAGATTTTTACGTGGTTTTATTACATTTCCGAGTCATCATCATCATCATCATCATATCAGCCGAAAGACGTCCACTGCTGGACATAGGCCTCCCCCAAAGAGTGCCACAATGGCCGTTCCTGCGCCACCCGCATCCAGCGGACTCCCGCGACCTTTACCAGGTCATCAGTCCACCTTGCGGGGGGCCTACCCACGCTGCGCCTTCCGGTACGTGGGTTGCCCTCAAGAACCTTTCCACCCCAACGGCCATCGGCTCTACGTGCAATGTGCCCCGCCCACTGCCACTTAAGTTTAGCAATTCGGAGGGATATATCGGTTACCTTGGTTCTGCTGCGGATAGCCTCATTTCTGATGCGATCGCGCAGAGAAACTCCCAGCATAGCCCTCTCTATTGCCCTTTGAGTGACTTTGAGCCTTCTTATGAGGCCTATAGTAAGCGACCACGTTTCCGTGCCATATGTCATCACTGGCAACACACACTGGTCAAAGACTCTCGTCTTGAGACACTGCGGAATATTGGACGAAAAGATGTGCCGTAGCTTCCCGAATGCTGCCCAGCCGAGTCGGATTCGACGATTGACCTTCCCTTCGACATTTCCGAGTATCACTCTTTATTTCGAAATAAATGTTTAAAAAACCGGCCAAGTGCGAGTCGGACTCGCGCACGAAGGGTTCCGTACCATTATCTATATCTAAAAACGGCAAAATATCTATATCTAAAATCACGTTTGTTGTATAGGAGCCCCCTGTAGCCTAGTTAGTAACTTGGTAGTGACTCTGCCTACGAAGCTGGAGGTCCCGGGTTCGAATCCCGTTAAGGGCATTTATTTGTGTGATGACCACAAATATTTGTTCCTGAGTCATGGATGTTTTCTATGTATTTAAGTATTTATTTATCTATATAAGTATGTTTATCGTCGTCTAGTACCCATAGTACAAGCTTTGCTTAGTTTGGGGCAAGGTAGATTTGTGTAAGATTGTAAAAGAAAAAGAAACAAATAAAAACTAAAATAAATATAAAAAGATGTATTCTGTTTTTTAGTATTTTTTGTTATAAATAACGACATACATCATCTGTGAAAATCTCTATCTATCACGGTTCATGAGATACAGCCTGGTGACAGAAGGACAGACAGACATTCAGACAGACAGACGGACAGCGGAGTCTTAGTAATAGGGTCCCGTTTTACTCTTTGAGTACGGAATCCTAATAAGTGACATAGGTTTTAGGCTCAGAACATAAAAAAAGGGAGAAGTGCCGTACTGCTTAATTTCAACCAAAACCGATGTCCTCAGTTTTCTCCCACCGCAGCGCCCACAGGCACACACATTGAACCGTGTAAAAACAAAGACTCGGGCGTTGCCAGTGAGTCTACGGCAACATGCAAACAAGGGCTGTGATTGGCTTAAACGCACTAAACTAGGGGGGCGACAAACGTTAAAATTATGTTTTATCGACATTGATATTAAAATTAATATTATGTTATGATATTGATGGGTTACAACTTCAACAACATGGTAAGTTTATGTGGTGGTATTTAAACTTCTAGCTACAAGTTTAAATAACACGTGTTGTTAACTTACCATAAATCGCAAAAGTAAAAAATATTGACGAATACCTACAGAGTAACATAAACGGCTTTTTATAAGTTCGTGTTCACATACATTTAAAACTCTGGTCACATCGATATTTTTGACCTGTAGGTACCAGGCCGATCCGACTCGCATTTTGGCGCGAAATAATATGTCCATTACTCATATTACGAGATTTAAGGCTAAGGGCGAGTATCCACCAAAGATGTGCGAAGATGTGTTACCATACATTTTACACCTAGGTTTCAAGCAAGCGAGGTGTCAAATATTCGAAAAGTGTACGGCTCTTATTAAGTCGTTGGAAACATTTTTCTTGAAAATGTTACAAACACATTGACTCTTCTCTGTACAGGAATCCAGTTAGGACCTCTGCCAGTAGCATCTATCCATTTTTTTAGTACCTACTCTGATTCTTTGGAAAACTGTAATAAGAAACCGAGATTTCTTCTTCAATTATCACATTTCAAATGAAAGTAAAAAATACTCATTTAAAATAAATTATTGGTAATAATATCACATTTTAAGTTGTTCTGAAGCCATTTGCAACTAAATTATATACTTGTATATACAATTTTAATATGTCTATTTACCGTTCATACTGCAACTTAGTGAAAATCTTATTAGTAGGTACCGTAAACATTTTGTGCCTTTTAATCTTATTAGTATGTTATTAGTTACCTTTAAGATAGGCACCCAACCAAAACAAGTAATTAAATAAAATAAAACAGCGAAAGTAGTCGAAATAAAATAACTAGTATGATATCGTACTTCTATTTTATCGATTACGCGTAAATTGTAACTGCACTTTGGCACCGCTCTAGTTTGCGACGCCAAGCAGCGGCCGTACCACTAAAAAATTCAAGCATCGTCCATATCCATAGTGGTTTAATACATTGCGCCGTGGTTTACTGTATTGAACGTTCAATGTACAACGCATAGAACAAAAATATGCTTTTTCGTTCGATATGTTAGTTCGATCCCGAGAAATGATGCGGCGTTGCGTTTATTTATTAAAATATTAGTTTTTACTGACTTAAGTGAAAATACTAATACTCACATGTGGTGCGTGACTCCACCATTCATGTAGGTTTTAGTTTCATTCCTATTTTTGCATGTAAACACGCTACAATTCAGCATTTTGAGTAAACGTGGAAAAACATTTCAGATTCACGGCAAATTGCGACTAACATGCGGTGGGCAGTGACATGCCCATTTGGCCATGTCGCACCGACACGCGCCAAGCCCCCGTTTCATATCTATTCCTTTTTATCATCTGAGGTTATAGGACTTTGAATAAAATCACGCATTAATTAATTGTATTCTAGATAAAAAGCTGTGTTTGTATAATTTATAATTTTCAGTTCCTTTGGTAAGAAACGGACATACCTAGCAATTTCTATGAAGGGCAGTTTTTTTTAATGACCATAACAAAAAAAAAATTCAAGAAATGAATACGTAAGTACCCAGTAATTTCCTAGTAGTGGGTCTACTGGTATAATTTCATTACATTACTATATATAAATAAGACTCAGATAACATGCAAACTATTAATATCCGTAAAACAAATTATTATTCTTATTACTGACAACTTTAAAACTCGTTAGTTTATTTTATACTAAAAAAACGAAACTAAATATACTTTGTCATATCATAGTATTTAAATACAAATAGAAAACTTGTGCTCAAAAATCAAATACTTACAATATTCAAGTTATCTAACTTCGCTAACATGATGTTCTAGAACATCATGTTAGCGAAGTAATACTTACCACTTTTTAGTGCAAGTATCAATATCGGTCACGGAGTGAATTCCAACGGTGCGCTATACAGCTATTTGCATCGGCAAGCTCCGCGGTTAGTTCTATCCCGATCGCACTTACATATAGCTAGAAAGGGACGGCACCCGCGGCTGGTGCGATCTCGCTGTGCATGTGGGGGTTAGGTACGTTTGTGTGGGTGGTAGTAGTATTTACACACACAAACGCACTACGCGTGTCAAAATACCGAATTCTGAGCGAGCGCTTTTTTGAAGAGCACTCTTAACTTATTCTAAGTACAAAGTTTCGGAGCAAACTAGCTTTTTAAAATGAGAGCGTAACTACGTTTGTATGGAGAACCGAGCTTGCCGGGGACTCTTAAATCACCTCAAATTAAAATGTAGGTAGGTACCTTTTTTTTTTTTTTTTCGTGGAGGAAACCTGCGTACCAGGTTCCCAGTCATCCCCCGATGACTTATGTGGTATTTCTATCCACTAAAAACTCCACGGCGGCCGGAATCTGCGCTCTCATGCTGAGGACTCAAGGATCTCATACTGAACGCACTGGAGCCCTCCTCGCGCCTCACCACATTTGGCTCGTCTTAGGATGATGATGTTCGCCTTCCCTGGGGTTTTTAGGTGAGTGCCCCGGCCCCCGCCTGAAACACTGCGACCCTGATGACCCCCTTTAGTCGCCTTCTACGACAGGCGGGGGAGACCGTAGACCTATTCTACAAATGTCTACACATCAAAAATTGTAATAATTTTATTATACTTTGATTTATTTTAGATACATAGTGTCGAACGTGATAGAGTTCCTGACGCCAAGATCTGCTTTTGACGACTCCTCTTACGACACCTACGAACAGTACTACTCTGCGAAGTACCATCTTGAAATTGTTGGTAGAAAGGACCAACCATTACTTGAGGTCAGTATAATCATAGACGAAGTACGAGAGAATACTGCCAGTACAGTCGCCATCACATACATCGGAGCAAACAAGCACGTCACAAACATCGGAACTCACCTCTATTTTCAAGGCATTAGGGTGCATGTGCCGATATTTTTGAACACCTATAGTGTACCTATGTATGTGATGGCGACTGTACTTTTTCCACAATCTAGATATATAAGTAATTGACGGAGTCGCGTCGCATGTCGCCGGACACGGCATGGAGGACTATTGTATATGAGGCTCCGTAGGTAATTATGATGAAATACTTGTTTACATGTTTACATCACTTGCTATTCCTTGTTACCGCTAATAATAAGCATAAAAAATAAAATCATATGTAGATTGATACACATAATATAGATACCAAAACATAATTATAAAGAGTGTATATTCGCCAACAAACTTGTTATGCAGTTTGGCGAAGATTTAGATTAAGTTTATCGTAATTTTTGTTGAGTAAGAAATAAATTAAAAAAATATATACACCGTGGCCGTGAATAACCCGAAAGATTTAAGCTAACGATACTAGAGCCTAATTAGAGTATAAAAAGTTATGTAACATATAGTCCAGAAACTCATAATTAAGGAGATATTAATTATTTGAAACAAATCAAAAGTTAAAAAATCTCCAGTCTAACACACCCTAAAGGCTTGAGCATAACTTGACACTTCTTGTCATGGAACACAAGTCACGGCATTCGCCGTTCGTCGTATGATTTCGGAGCGATTCGTGAAGTGTTATGCTCGCTCTCTGTTCTTCAACTTGAGTTTCTCAACTAAAGAGTTGTTCACAAAGAAGCGGGCAATTAATAAGATTTAATTTGTACTGAAATAGTAATTTAATTAAGACACATAATTAGAACCATGTTGATACAACATTATTTACTCGTACTGTCGTCAAAAATACGTGGTTTAAATCTTTCGGGTTATTCACGGCCACGGAGTATATACTTATACAAAGTCGCCATTCTCCGAAATATGTAACTACAAGTTGAAAAACCCCCGACATTTTCATTTCAAAGTTCAATATATGAAAAACGGCTCAACCGATTTTGTTGAAACGTAGCTAAGGACCATCTCGATCACGTCAGCTTTCGGATAAAAAAAACCGCATTCAAATCGGTCCAATCGTTTAGTAGCTACGATGCCACAGACAGACACGTCAAACTTATAATACCCCTCTTTTACCGTCGGGGGTTACAAAGCTTGTTGAGATGGCGCCACTTTACGATGTGTCTGTCCCATCCATTTCGTATGAGGTTTTAACTAAATGTTGGATTTTGTTCACATTTTCAACCACTTTTTACAAGCTATCTATTAACTTGCAATGTACAGTCGTGGCCAGATAATTAAGTACACGATTTTTTTCCCATACAGTTGCATACAAATATGACTTTTCAAATTTGATGATAATTTATAAAGTGTTTGATTAATTTCGTTTCTTTTTATACGGATTTAACCGTGTTTAAACAGTATTTAATATAGTGCACAAAAAGCTTCTGTGAAATTTAGACATAAAAAAATACAGGCGATCAAATCAACACTTTTTATAAGTTCATACATTGTTCCTAATTACAGTATGAACTCGTAAAAACTGTCCATTTGACCATCCGTATTTTTTTAAGCACAACTTTTACAGAACCTTTATACAAACCAAATTAAATCTTATTTATACACAGATACTTTCATATACTCAGAAATAAAATTGGCCAAACATATTTTAAATCATCATTAAATTTGAAAAGTCATATTTGTTTGTGGAAAAAAATGATGTTCTTAATTATCTGGCCATGACTGTATATCTTCTTATCATGTAATTAAATGTATTTTTTTTCCAAGAAACTGTCATGTCGACAATATTCATCAAACAAAAGTTCAATCAATCAAGAGTAAAAAGATAGTGCATTAAGGGGGTTCGATTGCCATACAAAACGTTATTTGACATTCGCAGGCTAACGGCGTGATATTTTAAGAAACTAATGTATCAGACTTTTATCAATTGGCTTCCCATTTGCGCCAAATTCCCCCTTTCCTAGAATAAACTTGTATAAACTAGATTAATTTGAGAAAACTAGTTTTCCAAAAATATCACGTGACAAACCAATTTCTCAAATTAATCTAGTTTATACAAGTTTATTCTAGGAAAGGTGGAATTTGGCGCAAATGGGAAGCCAATTTATGAATGTTTGTTACATAAGTTTCTTAAAATATCACGCCGTTGGCCTGCGAATGTCAAATAACGTTTTGTATGGCAATCGAACCACCTTAAATTGAACCTGTTACTTTTTTCTCGAAATCTGTAAATTTTTGGTAAATTATTTATTCTGACACAGAAAAAAGCGCCCCCGATGTTCAATGTGATATATGTAGTATTTCATCCGATAATATAGTTGGATGACAACCAAAACTCACTAAGTAACAAATACCTACTCAAGTCAGTGACTTTTGCTTGTCACCCGACGATATGTAGTGTTTCATAATGAACTAACAATTAAATTTCCAGGTCCGTAACATAAGCTCGCGAATGAACTGTCTTCTACCCAGAGCAGCTACCATCAATGCTTTCACAGATAAGCAGAAAAAACTGATATCAGTGTCGCAAGGCGATGATAAACCGAAGAGCTTCACAGAGATATTCATTCCTGAGTTCTGCATCAAATATGACTATCCTGGCGTGCTTTGGTATAAAGCGACTATGTTGCCTAGCATTGTACACAGGTATTTGTAAATTATAAACCTATTTTAAAACTTATTATTATTAATCTAATTAAAAAAAAACTAATGTCACACATTGTGCGGGAGTCCGCTGGATGCGGGTGGCGCAGGACCGGCCATTGTGGTACTCTTTGGGGGAGGCCTATGTCCAGCAGTGGACGTCTTTCGGCTGATATGATGATGATGATGAATGTCACACAATGCTACGCTCGTAGCTGATCCCGTGGTTTTCTCCGTATGTAGCGGAAAGCGCCTACGGCGTTGGCGCCCGCTAGGCGTGTTTCTGCACTGCAGTGAAAGTGTTAACTGAGCGTTTTTCAAAAAAGTGTACAAATCGTTTTTTTTTCAGAAGTTGTCCTTTTTTTTCCTCTCACTCAGAATCATTTATACTATCGATCCTCATACAAGGAAAAAAGTGTCCTAAATATTCCATTCCAGATCGTTGCGTTGCGACTTCATGGTCGTGACGCACTGAAAAAAAAACTTACATAGTAAAATCTGGGACACTTTTTTCTTGTATGAGGATCGATAGTATCAACAATTGTGAGTAAGAAAAAACAGAAAAAAACGAATTCTGAAAAAAAAGTTTTCTAAGTTCACTTTTTTTGAAAAACGCCCAACTGCTATATTTTTTCAATTCAAGCTTAGGCAAATTTTAGGTATTAATATTAAAGATTGTACAAAGATGACCATACACCGGTTTGGCGGGGGCAAATCTGTACTGACGTTTAATAGTGCGAGGACACATACATTAAACTAATTTTATTAGTTGATATCGATAAAAAAAGCCGTACAACCGTTGTGTAATTTCAAGAATTTGAATGAAGAAGAAAACTACATACCTACACAAAAATAAACTTTTTGCGTAAATAACTTTTTTAATATTTAATATAATTTTCATAATATACAATCAAAATTTTCTCCACATTTTCAGACTTTAATCTTCGTCGCCTGGGGACAATATCCATTTTAGCCAACTAAATGACCTTTCTAGGTCAACTGTAGTAATTGGAGCAAATTCAAACAATTTATAGTATTGATGAATTTCTGCTATATGACTCAGTTCTATTTCTTTTCCGGATACCAAATCATTATCTCAGGGACAAATTTAAGGAGGCAAATATTCTTACTGTAGCATGCCAATACATTCTTGAGAATATTATGTATGTGCGGAAAAACCTTCAGGACTTCAAACTCAACAGTGATATCCACGACTACAACACCAGAAGTAAACACAAGATCGCAGTGCAGTACAGTCCGTCTTCGCAAGGTTAGCACGTCGTTCGTGGGGAACTGTATACGTTTTTACAATAAAATACCTACCGAAATTGTTAATTTGCCGTTAAGTAAATTTAAGTCACATATAAAAAAATATTTGCTAAGCAAGGCGTATTATAATGTCAACGATTTCATAAACGACAAAAATGCCTTTAAGCCAGTAGCAGTCAAATTCTATTAGAATTAATATACCTTCGAGTATGATTGTCTTGGCGTATTACCTTTGTAATTATTATAAGTACCGGAAATAGCTGTTCCGTTTTATGTAACATGTGAGCACGTAATGCTTTTTCTCGCCGAACAAGTCGCTTTAATCTTTGCTATTATCAATGTCCAGTGTGGCTTGAATTAAAGGGCTTTGCTTACGGTGGCGTCGTTGATCGGGTCGCCACCTTCCCTAACATATGGTTGAGGGAGGCGATGGCTGAGATATGCGTCATACTCGTGATCGGGTGCTGTTTGTGGAGTCCGGTCTGTTCATGCTTGCAAGGGCATAGTAACTACCTAAATACTAGTGTTATTATCATTATTTTGACGAGAGACATCATTCTGTTCTTGACACGTTTTATTGTTATTGACCCTGTACATCTCTGACAATATTACATTAATGATCCTTTTTTTCTGTTTTAACGCTTAGAGACAGTATACATCTCTATAAGAACATTAGAATAATTATTAATTGTATTTGGGTGCTCAGAGACATTATACATCTCTGGGGTACTAAATTAATATCATAAACTTATTGTTAATTCTGATGCAGACCTTATATCGAATGTATTTGATAATATTTTACAATTTTGGATTTTTTTAGTTTTCATTTAGTGACATTTTGTTAACCATTTAGGTACTAATTGGTTAAAATCTGCAATTTTAAAGTGATTATTGTGTAAGATTATTAATATTATATTGTAGAATACCATTTGACATGTAAAAGTGCCCTTGTGGCCTATTTGCAGAATAAATAATTGATTTTTTTGATTTTGAATTGATTTTTGATTTAATGTTTTTAAAGTTGAAATGCCGACGTTTTTCTCTAACACTGTTTGAAGTTTTTTGTGAATAATTTTGCCCTGAGGATTCAAACGTAATCTTGATATATGTACTTTTAACTTATGGACAATATTCAAACTGGCTTCTAGACTTAAATTTTGTGTTTGTAATTCTTCAATGGTACCGGTAGACTGGGGTTACTTTAGGAAAAAATGGGGCTACTTTGATCATTTAGAATGTAGTATAAAAGCAAAACTATTTGAAATGAAGAAGATTTAATCGAGTATACCGCAAGATAGATAACTAATATATTCACTGCCACAGTTCACCCACAAGTAAAAACAATGATTTCGGAGAAAAACCTATTTGATCAAAGTCGCCCCGCGAATCAAAGTAACCCCAGTTGACGGTACTTGGTATGATGGATAGATTGTTGGCTATCCATTTCAAATCGTTAAAAATGTTTATATCATTCATTGCCCGTTTTGCTTTTAATATACACGTTGATTCTTTGTTATTAAATGTTCGTACGACTTGCTTGATGGCTGGTAAATATTTATGATAGTAAATAGCCGCTTTCATCCATGTTCCCCATCGTATTATCGTCGGCTGTGGTGGCAAAGGAACGTTCGGTAACATTTGGTGAAATATTTTTATTCTTTTAGGTGATTTAAGAAATACCTTTTTTGTATAAGCAATTAAATTATTTACAGCAGGAAACAATAATCGCACTTGTTCAGCCACCCTATTTACTCCATGTGCCAAACATGTGACGTGTACTAAATTCGGAAAAACCTTTTTCAAATTCTTACCAGCTTTCAGCATGTAGGCTACGCCATCCGTAAGAAGCAACAAAACTTTATCATGTTTGTTGTGGTTACTTCCCCACAACGTCTCCAGGGCATTTTGAATAAGATTTGTCATACTAACATTGTTTACTTCCTCTAGACAAACGCTAGATATAATGTGTGGGGTACCTATTTCATTTTCTAATAATGCTCCAACTATTACATTCCCAATCTGATGCCCATTGGCATCTGTACTTTCGTCTACACTCACATAAATTCTAGAATTTCCTAGTTTAGTCTTAATATGTTTCATCGTCTCCTTATAAGCGATGTCTAAGGTCATTTTTCTCAAAACTGATTCGTTGGGAATATATGTTTCTGAACCATATTTCCCAAATATGCAATCAGATATAAAATTGATGAAAATGGGATTTCCCACCTGGGTCCATGGTATGTTGCAAGCTAAAATAAATTTTAGCAAATCCAGGTTAAATACGTTTTGGTTTTAAGCGCGCGCTTCTTATTGTTTATTGTATTGTTTATTGTATTAAAAAAGTACATCTGCAACTTACAGCTAACCGCCAAAGCGTCACAGATCTTAAGCTATATTATAAATTAAAACATTACGCATACATGAGTAGTTACTTACATATTAATCGGATAAGGATTGTTCAATAAAAACCTTGCATTCCTGCAACAAGCAGGCCAATCTCGTTGTGAACAGATCACAGGACGGTGCTGCGTCCAGCACGGAGTTGAGGACAGAGAGTGCGCTCGGGAGCGGCGCGTGTTGCAGTAGGTCGGTGCGCGCGCGCGGCCGGGCCAGCAGGGGCGATAAGTATAAATGATAGAGGTTTGCACATAGTTAAACGTATTCAAACTTAGCCATTAGTTTAGTTATGATAATGATGGTTAAAAATTTATTTTTATCGATGTCGATAAACTTAGTCGATTTTTAATTAATCACTAGGACTGGTACATTTTTGCCCCCGCGAAACCGGTGTATGAAGATGACTGTTGGTACTTGAACCAAGGCTCAATGACAATACCTAATATAATTTACTTATGTTTCAGACTTCACATGTTGCTTATTGCGTACGACCTCCGAGCCGAAATCACGAAAGCTACAAAATACGGCCAGCCCCATTTGTATCCAGGTAATTTAATAAAACTTTGAAAGTCTCACCATTCTGGATCATCTATTTTATCGTGATTATCCCATAATCTTATTCGTGATATCCCGAAAAGAAAGTTAAAAATCTTTCATAGCTTGTTTTAGGGCATTTATTCATACTAAGTGAAAATATTTCATGTTTTAAAAACAACAATACCATAAACTCTTAAGTCTCCACGTACGTGTACAGTCACCGGCATCAATAAAATGACAGGTCTGACGTACCTAATTTGTACTTGTACATTCACCGGCGTCAATATATGATGGAACAAAGGCCCCAAAAATATCTGATTACATCTCTATTTTTAGAGCCGTTAGAGCGTGTCAAATATTTTTGCGGCCTTTGATCCATCATATATTGACGCCGGTGAATGTACAAGTACAAATTAGGTACGTCAGACCTGTCATTTTGACTCAATAACGAGAACAACTGCCGAATTTTACTTCACCAAGTACTAATTAAGGACGTGCTAAAATCATGTGCGTAAAAAAACAAAACCGAAAAATCTCGCCTCGGTCTAAATCACTTTTAGTGTGTACTTCGTATAGTACATTGGGCAGTTTGACTACTATAAAAAGCACAGGACTTACGACATATGGTAATATCTTTTTTATTCCTTATAACCTCAGGAATGCATGGCTAAAATCTGTCGGCTTATACGGACGGACCCACGGTATATTATTATTGCAGGTAACAGCCAGGCCTTTAAATTGCGCTATTTTCACAAAGCGCTATCGTTTATCGTTATTTTTTCTTAAAGCGTTATACTCAAAACGATATTTGACGCGCTGTATTGCGGTATCCATTATAACGTTATAAATCTAAACCAATATATAAAAGCCATACTTGTTGAAGCGATATAATAACGTTACAGGCTACCCATTTCTCGCATTCAGTTTCGCCTGCTCGTGCGATGTCAGCGCGGCTCGCATTTGAAAACGATATTATAACGTTATTCGACCGTATTTTATAATGTTATGATATTCATTGTGTTACGATATTTATATTGTTATGGAGAATACTGCTTTTGTTATAACGATATTTCGTCAACATAACGAATTATATCGTTATGATATCTATTTTTTATAACGTTTTAAAGGCCTGGTAATAGCACCCTTCTTAATGATCAGCGTAACATTGGTGATGCTAAATATGGGTACCTATTGTTTCAGGGGAGGAATGGGAGCCAATATCAATTAGCCTGCCTGTGGCAATGAAGTCTTTGTTGACGCAAGTTGAAGAGCCTACAACAATCAACAGCATCGACAGGTAAATTTATTTGAACACTTTGGTTGTCAATATAAGCACACCAAAAGTTCAATCCATCAGGATCTAACTTCATGATTTGTGTAAAATTCAAATTCGTTTTTGTAATCCCTTGTTAATGGCTTTTTTAGGGTTCCGTAGCCAAATGGCAAAAAACGGAACCCTTATAGATTCGTCATGTCTGTCTGTCTGTCACAGCCACTTTTTTCCGAAACTATAAGAGCTATACTGTTGAAACTTGGTAAGTAGATGTATTCTGTGAACCGCATTAAGATTTTCCCACGAAAATTGAAAAAAAGCAATAAGTTTTATTTTTTCAAGCCGTAGCACTGAAAGTACTAACTTGATTCGGATTATTCGCATTAGCTCCTTTGGACCGAAATACTGCGAATAAAATATCTTCCAATTCATAGGTATATTTTCAATTTCCTTTTAATGTTCTGCCCAAAGGAACAACTTCGAATAATCCTTGGATTCAGAAGTATAATCAATTAATCATAGAGCTTGGTGTGCCGGATCTATCGAAATATTATTCGATACGTAAACTGCAATTCTTCTGTAGTATCTCGCGTGGGTACTACAGCTTAACTTTGTAGCGAAGCTAGGGCGTTGTAGAAGAAGCAAGGAATAAATATGCACGCTTGAAAACTATTAACTTATAATGAAAGAATAAATAAAATAAATACAAAATGCTTATCGTAAGCGGCAGCGATATAAAATAAGGTGCGCGGGCGCATACGCGGGCGGTGGATCGACGAGTGAGTGCCGGCCGCCGGGAGCAGGCCGTGACGTATGCCTTTGTCTCGGGACCGGTGGTGTGATTCCGCTGCGTGGTACAAGCGCCATAAGCGGAGCGGAGAGGGTAGCGATTTGCCGCTACAAGTACTCCCCTACCGAGACCGTGACTACGGGCGATAGTAATCTGGGAATCTAACAGTTCGCCCACTTCTCGTTTTCTTCACGGCCTCCTGCGATCTTGTTGTGGTGTTCGACGGGGTAGGTGAGAGTGCTGGTTGATCGTCTTTCGCCATGTAAGCTGGTTTGAGGCGGTCTATGGTGACGGTAACTTCCTTACCCTGGACGCATATGTCGAACGATTTCGATCCTCTTCTGATGACCTTGTAAGGGCCAAGGTATGCTGCCTGAAGTGGTCTTCGTTTTGGACCTTGACGTAGGAAGATATGCGTGGCCGTGTTGAGGTCTTTGGGTACGTAGAATGGTCGAGTACCATGGCGTGAAGTTGGTTGTGGTACCAGCTTGCTTATATGGGTACGTAGTCGGCTGGCGTAGTCCTCATAGTTGACCACTTGATCTGATGCTGCTGACAGGAACTGCCCAGGTAAGCGAAGTGGTTCGCCGTACACCAGTTCGGCGGCGGATGCTTGTATGTCCTCCTTCCAGGCGCTCCTGACTCCGAGCAGTACCAAAGGTCCCTAAATAAGGTACCTCTGTCCATGATGGTGACGCATGGCAAGCGATGGCGGCTTTGAGCTGTCGATGTAGCCTTTCAACGAGGCCATTAGCCGCTGGATGGTATGCGGTCGTCTTGTGGTGCTCGGTACCCATCAGTGCTGCCAAGGACTGGAACAGGTGCGACTCGAATTGCCGGCCGCGGTCTGTCGTGATGCGTTCTGGACACCCGAAGCGAGCGACCCAGCCAGCCAGGAATGCGGCCGCGCAGGTCTCTGCAGTGATGTCCATGAGTGGGTACGCCTCAGGCCATCGCGTGAAGCGGTCGATTGCTGTGAGGCAGTACCTGAAACCATTGGAGATGGGTAAGGGACCGACAATGTCAATGTGGACATGTCGAAAACGGGCTCCTGGGGGCTTGAATTGCCCTATGGGTGCGGAAGTATGCTTCGTTACTTTGCAACGTTGGCAGTGTACACACTCCTTTGCCCATTGTCGACAGTCTTGCCTCACGCCAGGCCATACGTATCTTTGCGTGATCAGACGAACTGTAGTCTTAACGCCAGGGTGGCTGAGGTTATGGAGAGCATTGAATACCTGACGCCGGTGAGATGGAGTTACGTAAGGTCTAGGCTCCGGAGTAGATGTGTCGCAGTAGATGGCCACACCTGCATGTGGAGTTGTTACCTTCTGCAGGTCTAGCGAAGAACCGTTACTGAGCAGGTTCTGCAACTCAGTGTCTACCTCCTGGTCGCGAGCCAAAGACTGGTAATCTAATGCGGGCAAAAGGGTGAGTTCCTCTATGCGGGATAACGTGTCAGCCACTGCATTGTCCTTGCCGGAGATAAACCTGATGTCCGTGGTAAATTGTGCTATATAGTCCAGGTACCTATACTGACGTGGGGAACAATTGTCTCTGCGGGTGCTGAAGGCGTAAGTGAGAGGTTTGTGGTCCGTATAGATGGAGAAAGTACGCGCTTCGACCATGTACCTAAAGTACCGGATTGCCTCGTATATTGCAAGAAGCTCTCTATCATACGGGCTGTACTTTCTTTGAGCAGAGTTGAGCTTTCGCGAAAAAAATGCTAAGGGCTCCCATGTGTCACCTCTGCGTTGCTGTAGCACGGCACCTATTGCGACATCGGACGCGTCGGTTTGAACAGCTAGCTCTGCTTTGGAATCTGGGTGCGCTAAGAGTGCTGCCTGTGCCAGTCTGTACTTACAGCTTTCGAAGATTTCCGTCAGCTCTGCGTTAAGTTCGAGTGGCTGCGCACGTTTAGTTTGCGCGCCGCCGAGAAGAGTGTGGAGTGGAGCTTGTATTGCTGCAGCCCCAGGAATGAAACGGCGGTAAAAATTCATCATACCCAGGAACCTCCTTAACTCCTTGGTATCCTTGGGTACCGGAAATTCCTGGATAGCCTGCACCTTCTCCTCCAAAGGACGGATGCCTTCTGCGGATACCGAGTGTCCTAAGAAGGTTACCTTCGATTGCCCAAACACGCACTTCGAGGTATTGATGAGCATACCGTACTCCTGTAGTCGCTCGAAGAGCTGGCGGAGATGATGCAGATGTTGATCTTCTGATTCTGAGTAGACGATTATGTCGTCTATGTACCCAAAGCAAAATTCGAGTTCCCTAAGTGCCTCGTCCAGGAAGCGCTGGAAGGTCTGAGCAGCATTCCGTAGTCCAAAGGTCATGTAAGGGAACTCGAATAAGCCAAAAGGCGTGGTAATGGCACTCTTGGGAATGTCGTCCACGAAGATTGGGATCTGGTTATATGCCTTGACCAGGTCTATGGTACTGAAGACTTTCTTACCTGCCAGCTGGTAAGCGAAATCCTGTATGTGTGGCACTGGATAACAATCAGGCACCGTTCGTGCGTTCAGCGCTCTGTAGTCACCACACGGTCGCCAGCCGTCGTTCTTCTTGCGTGCCAAGTGTAGAGGTGAGGACCATGCACTCTCTGATCTCCGTGCAGTACCACATTGGACCATGTCTTCAAATTCCTTTTTGGCAATGCTCAGCCGCTCTGGGTCTAGGCGACGAGGACGGCTGGAGACCGGTGGGCCTGGAATAGTCCTGATGTGGTGTTCAGTGTTGTGCTTCGGTGTGTCCGGCTTACCAGCTGGACGGGTAATGTCTGGGTACTCACAGAGAAGTTTGCGGAATGGCGAATCTCCAGTTACCATTGTGCGCACGGATGATATTGCCTCGTTGTTGCTGCTGACCATGGCCGGAGTGCTGAGAGAAGTGATGCCGTCGACCAGGCGTTGATTTCGGCAATCGACAAGAAGATTATAAAAACCTAAAAAGTCGATACCGATTATGGGCTTTGAGACGTCAGCCACCGTGAAACGCCACTCGAATGCTCTGCGAAGACCGAGATCGATGTGGAGGTTGAGGGATCCATATGTTGCGATGGCTGTGCCGTTTGCAGCAAATAAAAGGTACTTTGTCTTCGAGCGTGGCTCCCGAACGGCTGACCTTGGAAAAACACACAGGTCTGAACCCGTGTCAATAAGGTATTGTACCTTCGTGGTGCGGTCAGTAACGAACAGGCGGCCAGTTGCTGTAGGGCAGTCGCTTGCCGCTATTAGTGGCTGCCCTGAGAGTTTCCCGAATGGTAACTGCATGGCTGCTTGCATGAGTTCGCCTTGCTGCCGAACGTAAAATGGTACCAGCAGTGTGGATGACCTTCAGGGCGTTGTCTAGAGCGAGACCGGCTTCGTTGACGGGAACGAGATCGCGAGTGCTTACGGTGGTGGAACGAGCCAGACCTGTGACCGTGACCTTGTACCTTTAGCAGGCTCTCTACTTGCCGCGTCAGTTCCGCTACTCGATTTTCCAAAGCGGTAGCTGGCATCCCCGCGGAGGTGCTGGCGACGTGGTAGGATGGCTGCGCTACGTCGATAACCTTGTCTGCCAGCCCTGCTAGGGTGTCGAGGTCCAAGGTAGGCTGAAATGCAACAACAGTCTGTACATTAGGTGGTAATCTACTGGTCCAGATTGTGCGGATGAACCCCTCTGGCATGTGCGGCCCAGCTAAGTCCTGTAGGTGTCTAAGGAATTCGGTTGGCTTCCTATCGCCTATCTCCTCGTGCTGCAGCAGCTGTAGGGTTTTCTTCTCACGGGAGGTAGAAATACGCTGGATGAGCTCGTGTTTTAATTTAGCGTACTTGCCGGTAGTTGGGGGATCTCGCAGGATATCCTTCACCTTGACTGCATACTCGGGGTCGAGCTGCCCGCACACGAAATGGTATTTAGTCTCGTCCATAGTGATGCCTGATAAAATGAATTGGCTTTCCAGCTGTGAGAACCAAACCTCGGGTTCGTCTGGCCAAAACGGTGGCACTCGGACGCCCACCCGAAACACATCACTTGGACCACCACCCAACTGTACAGTACCTGAACCGGCTCCGTTACCAACCACTGTTTGTTCACGTGGCGCCGCGCCTGCAGGCAGCAAATTATTTGCTTCGTTATCCGGCATCGTGAATCTTCCTCCTTAGCAGGAATTGCCGTGTTCTCTTCTAAGTCGCAGGTCACCAATTTGTAGTATCTCGCGTGGGTACTACAGCTTAACTTTGTAGCGAAGCTAGGGCGTTGTAGAAGAAGCAAGGAATAAATATGCACGCTTGAAAACTATTAACTTATAATGAAATAATAAATAAAATAAATACAAAATGCTTATCGTAAGCGGCAGCGATATAAAATAAGGTGCGCGGGCGCATACGCGGGCGGTGGATCGACGAGTGAGTGCCGGCCGCCGGGAGCAGGCCGTGACGTATGCCTTTGTCTCGGGACCGGTGGTGTGATTCCGCTGCGTGGTACAAGCGCCATAAGCGGAGCGGAGAGGGTAGCGATTTGCCGCTACACTTCCTTTATTGGCTGTTAACTAATAACGCATGCCTTATGTACTGTTTACAGGATAAATAACCCGATTGACAAAGATAACGCTCCCCGTCGGCCAATCGTGTCTATGAAAGAAAGCCTCTACCAGCTGCAACAGAAAAAGATCAATAAGGAATACCCTTGGGACGTAAGTATTTCTGATGACCCAACACTTTAACAGTAATTTCATAACAGTATAAAAAATACCTACAGTAAGTATGTAAACACAACGAAAGGCATTTAAGAAGACGCGTGGCCTTACATTATTTCGCTTCCATATTTTAATGGGTGTAAATATTTGCTTTTATTTGTGTCATACTGTGTATTTTTCGTTCTGCTTAAAGGGATGATTTTTTTTTTATCAGACAGTTGTGTTTTTATAAAATTTTAATTTTGTAGTTATTAATAGGTACGCAGGTCCATACTGAATATATTTTTACCGTGTTTTTGGTCTTAGGCAACAATGGAGCCAATAGACATAGAACGCAACATAGCATCAGTAACGCTGATGGACATAGAGTGTTACGACGAGTTCGTGACAGCGCCGCTGTACGCGCACGAAGACGTTGCTCGCATGGTGCGCTCTCCGCCGCGCATGCCTGACGTCACGCTCACAGCGGCCATCTTGCCACCACCACTCAAGTAACTACTTTCTAAATTATAATTCTATGGTGCGCTCTCCGCCGCGCATGCCTGACGTCACGCTCACAGCGGCCATCTTGCCACCACCACTCAAGTAACTACTTTCTAAATTATAATTCTATGGTGCGCTCTCCGCCGCGCATGCCTGACGTCACGCTCACAGCGGCCATCTTGCCACCACTACTCAAGTAACTACTTTCTAAATTATAATTCTATGGTGCGCTCTCCGCCGCGCATGCCTGACGTCACGCTCACAGCGGCCATCTTGCCACCACCACTCAAGTAACTACTTTCTAAATTATAATTCTATGGTGCGCTCTCCGCCGCGCATGCCTGACGTCACGCTCACAGCGGCCATCTTGCCACCACCACTCAAGTAACTACTTTCTAAATTATAATTCTATGGTGCGCTCTCCGCCGCGCATGCCTGACGTCACGCTCACAGCGGCCATCTTGCCACCACCACTCAAGTAACTACTTTCTAAATTATAATTCTATGGTGCGCTCTCCGCCGCGCATGCCTGACGTCACGCTCACAGCGGCCATCTTGCCACCACCACTCAAGTAACTACTTTCTAAATTATAATTCTATGGTGCGCTCTCCGGCGCGCATGCCTGACGTCACGCTCACAGCGGCCATCTTGCCACCACCACTCAAGTAACTACTTTCTAAATTATAATTCTATGGTGCGCTCTCCGCCGCGCATGCCTGACGTCACGCTCACAGCGGCCATCTTGCCACCACCACTCAAGTAACTACTTTCTAAATTATAATTCTATGGTGCGCTCTCCGCCGCGCATGCCTGACGTCACGCTCACAGCGGCCATCTTGCCACCACCACTCAAGTAACTACTTTCTAAATTATAATTCTATGGTGCGCTCTCCGCCGCGCATGCCTGACGTCACGCTCACAGCGGCCATCTTGCCACCACCACTCAAGTAACTACTTTCTAAATTATAATTCTATGGTGCGCTCTCCGCCGCGCATGCCTGACGTCACGCTCACAGCGGCCATCTTGCCACCACCACTCAAGTAACTACTTTCTAAATTATAATTCTATGGTGCGCTCTCCGCCGCGCATGCCTGACGTCACGCTCACAGCGGCCATCTTGCCACCACCACTCAAGTAACTACTTTCTAAATTATAATTCTATGGTGCGCTCTCCGCCGCGCATGCCTGACGTCACGCTCACAGCGGCCATCTTGCCACCACCACTCAAGTAACTACTTTCTAAATTATAATTCTATGGTGCGCTCTCCGCCGCGCATGCCTGACGTCACGCTCACAGCGGCCATCTTGCCACCACCACTCAAGTAACTACTTTCTAAATTATAATTCTATGGTGCGCTCTCCGCCGCGCATGCCTGACGTCACGCTCACAGCGGCCATCTTGCCACCACCACTCAAGTAACTACTTTCTAAATTATAATTCTATGGTGCGCTCTCCGCCGCGCATGCCTGACGTCACGCTCACAGCGGCCATCTTGCCACCACCACTCAAGTAACTACTTTCTAAATTATAATTCTATGGTGCGCTCTCCGCCGCGCATGTCTGACGTCACGCTCACAGCGGCCATCTTGCCACCACCACTCAAGTAACTACTTTCTAAATTATAATTCTAATCATTTATTTCGAGTTCGACAAATTATAAAATTACAAAAATCTAAAAATTACAAATTCAATATAATGTTCAATAAAATTTAATTAAGTTTAGAAGTCCGTAAGCCCACTCCCAATACGCCTACGTCTCATGGCAACACTATAAAATGCATGGCAGCAGGTCGAGAAAGATGTGTTGAGCAAGGACCAGAAGATTATCGCACCTATAATTAGCCGATTAAGCTTGAAAAGTCCTTCACTTCCGGTCAAAATAGTAAGGGTAGGTATATTTACGTCATGTTACAACAGTAACCTCATATTAACCCGATTGTGGCGAACAAAAATAGTACATTGTTTAACAAGGGGCGTATGAGGAATATTGCAAACGAGAGTCTATCAGAAGCCCGACGCCGTGAGGCGGAGGGCTTTTGATGACTCGAGTTTGCAATATTCTTACGCCCGTAATATGCACAATGTTTTTCCTCACATTTGCGAGGAAATAAATAATTACAAAAGACAGAAAAATCTATGTTTTATACAAGCGCACCAATCAAATGTTGACGAAATTGACAACTTCACTTCAAGATCAGTGCGAGTGGGGGGCGTAGCTTCAATATTTCAACCAATCACAGAGCATGGGGCATGTGGTTCTTGCAGGGCATGGCCTGCTCGATTACCAATCACAGAGCCAGAATTCTTGTCGTACGCGGCCGTAACCAATCAGATCACACACTCATTACTTCCCTTGGGACCATTATTTCCCTCGGGAACAATTAAGGCCATTGTCCTTCCGTATACAGGCATAGAATAACATTTATAAGCAATAATTTATGAGCAAGTGTGATGAAAAAGATGAAACTATAACACAGACTAAACATTATATATGTCACCGTTAGATTGTGAAAACTGTCAGTTTATAATCTAACCCGTTATATTGTAAACTGACGGAATATTGTGAACTGCTAAAATAATTCATAATTTTACGCATTCATTTTCGTTAGTTTATAAACTAACAATGTCATATCGTCAAATTGTAAACTGAATCAAATTTGCCTGATTTGGAACGCAACATGAGCGCTGTTTGGTTGAGCGAACTATTCCACTTGCATCAGTTTCCACTTACGTCAGAACATGATTGTTTTTTTTTTGTTATTTAGACATTTTCTTCCATTTATTTCGGCACCCAGCAGTGTCGACGGAGCCCCGCTGCGCGGGGCTCCTATTTCTGGGCGCTTTGCCCTTCGGGCAACTGAAGATACCTAACTAACCTAACCGACCTAGTCTTTGTGTACGTTCCGTAGCAAGTCGATTTGATCTCAGTTCACAATTTGACGATTCGACATTGAAAGTTTATAAACTAACGAAAAATATTGCGTTCAATTGTGAACAGTTTTGGCAGTTCACAATATTCCGTCAGTTTACAATATAACGGGTAAGATTATAAACTGACGGTGTTCACAATCTAACGGTGACATATATATCTCTCTGTGACTCTTATTGAAATTTGTCCGTCCATCTCGATAGGTAGTAGTTGTATTATTATTTGATGTCAAGCCTGGTAGTTCTGAGACTGTAGTCGGTGACAGACACCGCACGACATTTCGATAGTAATGTTGTAGTACAAAATTCGTATCAGCGCCGTTGTACAGTTTGTAAAACCTTGCTGAACTTTCTTAGACAATATCGAAAAATTTCTATAGAAAGGTCAATTCAAGAGTACCCTATACCGACGTGCTTGTATGAGAAATTTTATAAAAGTCAATGAAGCGAAGGAGTTTTGTCAGGATCGTAGCAAATTGAAGTCCGTGGTCTCTGCCTACACTTTCCGGGAAACAGGCATGATGTTAGAGTGCGCCCACGTTAACTGTACAACAAATAACTTGGCATCACCACTCTTTGTGTAATGCTATATTTCTATAGGATTTGATGGTTCAGGTGGTGTTGCCAATTAATTTAAATGCAGACTAAGCGTGACTCTATTTACGTACAGATCGTGTAACCTTTCCCTAATATTAATTAACGTTTCTCCTCAGATACAACGACAAAATCAAACTCCTTTCCCTGGAACCCACGGGTCGCGGCCCCGAACTACGTGACGTGCTATTCGCACTAACGACGATCAACTCTCACGACACGGCCAATCTCGAGCGAGCGGAGACTTTGGGAGATTCCTTCCTGAAGTTCGCAGCTAGCCTGTATTTGTACCACAAGTTCCCGAAGCTGAACGAAGGGCAGCTAACGAATATTAAAGGCAGATTGATCGGCAACAAGTATGTTTCTTGTCATTATAATTTACTTTGAAAACAAAGTTTTAACCGACTTCAAACTAGTACCCAAATTGCTTCAAGTTGGCCCATAGAATTTAAAGAGTTCCCTCGATTTCTCCAGGATCCCATCATCAGATTTGGATTTTGGTGACAACGGGACCAATCTGGAAGTATATGCTTTCAAACAAAGAAATAATTTTTCAAAACGGTTCATAAATTACAATACAGTCTAATTGAGACCCTCCTCCCTTTTTTGATGTCGGTTAATAATAGGCATGATGCCTCGTGTTAAAATTGATAACGTAGTGTTGCTAAATGGATAGAAACCCATCAAATTATTGTAATAAAGCATAAATGATAAAATTTAGTTGAAATCATAAAAAGATGGACCTTGAAAGCTTCGAAAAAATATGCATTTTTTATTGTCTAAGAGTAAATTTAAAGCTACCAATAGAATCTGTACGCTTTTATAGAAACAAAATTGTACGACAAATATCGACCTAAACGCAGTATTTCGCGAGCGAAACAGCAATTTACTTGATTTTCCATACAACAGTTGGTACAAATAACTGGTGTGACGTCATACCTGTGTGTCAATTAGTATGACGCATTTATGGTTGCCGCCGGCGAGGTCAATCTTTGTCTCAATTTTTTGGGTATTTATATTCTTTAATTGTAGTTGCTCCCATACAATCATTTTTTCCACTCCAAAAACTGGTACGAAGAGATCATAAAAAAATCTTAGTCATCATCCCTATTAAGTATGCACGTGTTTTTATAACCTTTTATTTAAACTTGCCTTGTTAGTTAGTATGTGCGGGCCAAATCTTGCAAGTCACATTTTACCAACTTTCCGTTGTCCAATCGTATTAAAATAATTCAATATTATGGTATCATTAAGCTGATACCATGATGGAGACGTAAGGTGGCCATCTCCTCAATTACACAAGATAAACCCGTCGCGTTTGAAACTTAATTTAGGTATGTATAGCATGGGAGAGTTTTTTCGAATAACATGGCGGTGGCAGACAACATATGCAAAGTTAGGTAAATAGCCACTATGAGGGTGGCATTTGTAAAAACCCTCTTAAAAGAATAGTACATTACTACAGAGGCCGGGAAGTAAGGGGTTGCCGGCCGAGTACATATTGACACATATAGAGTACGGATAGTTATGAGGCTGGCAACCCCTTTTCACGCCGAGGTATGTATAGTGCTTTTCTCAAACATGCAATGAAATAAATTACAAAAACTCCAAGAAATCAAACATTGATTTCTAAACAAAGTTCTATTATAGACAAAAATATAACTAACACATACATATATGGTAGGTACTATTTCTTCGTCGGTGTTTTAAATAACAAAATCAACAACGCACAATAAATCCAATAAAATAGAATTACATAATTAAAAATTATCAATTTTGCCTCCAATATGATAAAAAAATACCTATGCGGTTTGAGTAGACATTTTTGCCGCTAATATTTAGATGAAATAATTTAAATGTGTATTTTTCGAGATAAATTGTCAATTTAAAATTATGTTCAAGTCGATTCTACATAAATAAAACTGCAAAATATATCAAACATAGTTTTTTGTTTTTTTTAATAATCGTAGTGGCAGAATGTCACAACGAACCAAAAAGCAAATGTTGCTTATAGTTTTTTTAATGGCTGAACGCCGTTGATGCTGTGCCACTAATAAATGTGGAATGGAAATTAAAAAAGACCATCTTGTAGGCTTAGACCTCCAATTTTGCATGAATAGTACATTACTTACCTAGGGCGGTTAAACAAAGAATGTCTCAGATCGCAGGTATTTGACGCCTGAGCCGAAGGCAAGGGCGATAAATATGCGCTCTGAGGCTTTCTTTATTACCGCCCGTGGTGAGTACAACATTTTACGTCTCTATCTGGCCAGGAAGTGGGGTTTTCCGCACGCATAGCGTGCGGTAATTCCTACTTTATGGCCAGGTATGACGTAAATGTCATTATGTGTCTCTCGTCTCTCCGCACCTGAAACGTGATACTTCGCTGCCTGCTGCTGCTGCTGATAAGGAATGTAACGTCAATATTTCATGTTTGAGAAAGTAAACATTAAAAAATCAGTAGAGGAGCCAGAGAAATTAATATTGACTAGATATTTTCCATAGGAATTTGTACTACGCCGGCGAAAGAGCAAGACTGGGCGGGCGTATGAAGGTGGAACAGTTCAGTCCAAGGAAGGATTTCCTCGTACCGGGCTTCTTGGCTCCGAAGAAAGTGCAGGATTTCATGGAGAGCCATTGCGTGAGTTACTTTCTCTTATACACTTTTTGCAGGGCATTGCACATACCTATATACATACACGGTGTTCCTGGGAATTTCCGTTAACTTCGGCATTTTGCAGATTCACAGAAACAAACTGGCATAATTATTTCTTGAAAAAAATCTTTTTTTTTTAATATTTAATGTTGCATTAACTGTTGTTGTCTTATTGTGCAAGGGGCTTTAAACACATGAAATAAAAAATATGTAATATCGAACGAAGAGCCATTAATGCTGGTTGAATCAGCAAAACTGATTAAATTAAACATATCTTGATAACAGTAAGAGTTAAGATACTTAACCTTATTTGATCTAAACTATTGCAATTAACGGAAATTGTCAAAACACGTAGTATACACATCTAAATGACGGCCAGTGGTCAAAGGCGATCACTGAATACAATATTTAAACGCGAACTGACCATGTATGCTGTGACACATCCGAAACGTCGAGTATCCTCAAAGAAAATAATTTAATTATAAGCCAATAAGTCCACCACTGGTAACGTGGCGCAGTATTATTTGATTATACCTAATGTTGCTAATCTAAACGTTTTGAAATATATTTTCTAGCAATAGAATTCAATAACAATAATGTGTTGTAATATTGCCAGTAGTTACTGGCATTATTTACCAGTGGTAACAAATTGGCGGTAACCGAAGGGAAAATCCCTTAAAAATATAAAAGAAGAAATAAGAAATGTTCATGTTGAAAACTTAGAACTCTTGGCGAACGTCGCAGTTGAGTGTACTCGTATCATGCAATACGTGTAGGTAATTTTGAATAGATTCACGACAAATTAAATTATACATAAAATTCAACATTAATAGAAAGGTCGAATGGCAGTCGCTTTCGTAAAGCTGGTCCTTATTACCAAATCTTGGCAATAGACTCCTAGGGTACAATCGGGAAAAAGGATGATGATGATGACATAAGTTTACAACATTAATATTTTTAGATTAATTAGTAACTTACATTTCATCTGTCATGCAAGTAAAAGAGTAGTTGTATGGAATGTATGTATTAAATGAAGCCGGTCTAATTAAATCTTCCGGTTAGCCTCATGAAACTTTAGGAACTCCGCTCCAGCCGCGAACACGTCGTCCGCAAATACTTTGGGAGTTTGTAACGCGGCAAAGTGCCCTCCGAAGTCATGGGTTGTGGACCTCACTAGGTTAGGGAATTTGTCCCGGAGAACCCAGTCGGGTTGGTACATTACTTCGTATAGGAACTTGACGGCAGCTGTTGGCACCTTCGTGGGTATTCTGAAAGGGGAAAAGTTAATTTGAGTGAGGCGGAAATTGATTCATTTGTTTTTTGTCCCTAATTAGATTTATTATTTATGTCTTCTTCAACATTACGCAAAACTCTTCGTAGGTGGCGACACTAGCAGCGTTGACATTGTATCTCGTTCCCACTTGCGGTATTGTCTATTCAAGCGTCCTTGTCACTCATTTGACAATCAATTGTGCATGTGTGTGTGAATTCCTATATTCCTATACTGGTTAACTATTAGTGGTAGTGCTGCCTCTGGAGGCAGAACTTTGCAGTAATGTTCCCTATTGTCATGTCCTAACTGACGTCGGCTAGCTTTTTGGCCATTCTTGCTAGAGTGGATGCGTTCTCTGTTAGTTTATTTCTTAATATTATCGAGCTAGTTGATCCTCCTTGTTCCCCTTCCCCTCTTCCCGTTAATGTTCCCTTCCAATATTAATCGCAGTATGATGTACTTATTATGTCTATATGTGATCGAAATACCATATCTTCCTCGTTTTGATTGTAACTGTATTTCCATCAGTATCATCAGTATTTAAATTACTAAGCACAAATGGCTTATTGTTGTATGTTATGTTATGATACTTATGATTATATTTTTCACCTGTGTCGATCTACTTGTTGTTCTAATCTAACAATACTCGGTCTACAACGCACTCTATCATTCAATATGCATGTTGACAGTTTTGAACGTTATGATAGATGGTGTGTGTGTATTCAAATACACGCCATCTATCGTTACATTTCCGAAAAATACTTACCATAAACAAGATTGAATGTGAGGAACATGCTTAGCTCGGAAATATTCCACTTACAAATCGGAAAATCAGTAGCAGGTACAGCAAGACCCAAGTAATATGGCGCGCGTCAAAGCGCTTAATTCGTTGACCGAAAGAAAGGCTATTATTGCTTAATCCGCGCGCCATATTACTTGGGTTTTGCTGTACTTAACTCACCCGTGCACAGCGTAAACTTCAGGTGCATTCAAAGAATAACCTTTTTCGTACAATCTCATAGACGTGACGATGCAATTATTCACCCATTGTATTGTTACAGTATCTAGTACGTCGTCCAGTTTCAGGTTTTCTAGACCTCCGTGTGGTGTGTCTAATTGATCCCTGTTACTGCATATGGCCATTTTCTCCATGATGTAAGCTGCCAAGCCCGATGGCGAGTCCGTTAAGGCGACACCTGAAACATTCTGCTTGTTTTAGTATAAGAGATATTTATATATATATATATATATATATATTTATTTATTATCTAACAGAATTAGATTATAACACTTTAAACTCTCGCGCTTTGTACACATATTTAAATACTGTTTAATCCGTTGTTGTTGGAGGGTAGTGAAATATTGTAAACCCATATCTCTGTTGACAACTTGCTGGGACGACAGTTATCTGCGACCATGACCGGTGCAACCCGTGTCGAAACGTCAGAAATAAAGGTAAATAAATATCGCGTTAGATCCGGATTAAACAGAATTAGATTAATTTAAATGTGACGTAGAAAACTGTTACATTGCTGTTGTACACTGGTGTCAACTGTGTCGCAGTAAATTTATCAGTGAGCGCATGCCTACATGTATACTTTAACTTATTTCAACTGCTCATGAATTCCCATGCAAAGTTTGCAAAAAAGATGTTATAGCCACGTAAAATGTTCATTGAATAATGAACTCTATCTCCTTTTTTTCAATAGATTCCAAATTAGCTACGAGAATGAATACCACACACGGCGCCTTATACCTGGCTCACCGGGAGTGGGTTTTTTTATATATTTTAGTCCATTTTGAATCTATTGATTAAGACGATAGAGTTCATTATACAATGAACATTTTATGTGGCGCTAAACTTTTTCTTGCAAAAAATGGCACGCGTCCGCAAACAAAAGCCTATAATACCATTGTATACCTGGCTAACAAAGAACTATTCATGAGCCCAGTTGAAATAAGTTAAAGTATACATATACAGGGTGTGGCCTGTAATAGGAGCAAAAAAATAAACGGTAGATTATTAAGCTTGTGAACATTAGGCTCCATTCAGACACAGATTATTAGGCTCCATGACCACAACCTCGAAATTGATAAAAATAAAACAAAAATAATTCAATTTAGGCCCGTGCAGAAAAAACCTTTGCAACTGAAGTTGAAAATTGACAACACAATTATTGAGGAAGTGGCAGAATTTAATTTGTTGGGCATAAAACTAGACTCCAACCTAAACTGGAAACACCACATAAAAACTGTAAAATCAAAATTATCCAGTTTTGTATACGCACTAAACGTCCTTAAAGTAAACACTAATTTAGAAACAGCATTAACAGCATATTACGCGTACGCAGACTCTGGCTTAGGTACGGAGTAGTGATGTGGGGTGCCAGTACAGACGCGCATCAGCTATTCGTTATGCAAAAAAAGTGCATACGTATCCTCACTAACACGCAAATTCCCAATAGTTGTCGTCCACATTTCATATCACATAAAATACTTACGTTACCATGCATTTAAATAAATAATAATAAATAATAAATATTACGGGACAATCTTACACAAATCAACCTAGAACCACGGTAAGCTCAATAAGGCTTGTGTTGTGGGTACTAGGCGACGATATATATAATAGATAAATACATATAGATACTTATATACATATATAACATCCATAACTCATAATTTACATAAAGGAAGCGGCAATGTTTGTTAGAACTCACCCGAATTTGTTTACAATACAAAAAACTACTTCGAAGAGAAGGAATAAATATAAACTTGAGCTACCATTTTCAAAATTGACCATGTACAGAAATGGTCCTTACTACAGATGCATCACCATAGCGAACAAGTTACCTGAACAGATTATTCAAATAACCAGCGACAAATTATTTAAAAGCAGATTACATAAACTACTTATTGAGAAGAGTTATTATTCCATTGATGATTATTTAAATGACAATACATTGTAAAAGGACAATCTGTATGACTTTAATTATGACATAAATTTAATTACCTTTTAACTGACCTATCTACATTATTATTTTAATGATCATTTTTTTAACCTTGACATCTGTATATACTTGAAATAGCTTTAACTGACATGTATTATTTATTATGAACAAACATTGACAGCGTAATGTTTTAGAATTTTATCAATTTCCGTGTGCATGAATAATTATCGTTATTTAATATTGTCTTATTGTTATTGTACTAGTGCAATATGTATCTACGCGCTAGAATACATTATGTGCCCTCTCAGGGTGTCATATACCTACCACCTGTATTAACTAACATCCCTTGTAATGCGCATGACTGATGATGTTGAATACATTGAAATTGAACAATTATTTCCACATAGTTAAACTTGAAAAAAAGAAATTTTTTGTTGATTTTTTTTTCGCCAAAATAAGTTTAGTTGTATTTTTTTACTCTTCTGGAGTGCTATCAGTGACTTTTTATTTTAAAGACACTAAAAAAAAACAAATAAAAATCACAAAAATATCTTTTGAAAACAAAAATGCAAAAACTATTATGACTCGTTACATGATGTTACCTCAACATCCGCATTGACTGCTGTGCTAAGATGTCGTGGTGCCAAGATACATTACTTGGAGGTCATAACTTTAGATCAAAATATCTCCAATTCCAAAAAAAAATGAATGGGACGGGACACACGGGGTTACAACAAATGCTCTAAGGAAGCGTTCATTTGAATATTTGCTCCTATTACAGGCCACACCCTATATGTAGGGCCTGTCAGAGCTACGAGTGAAAAAGAGCAAGCGTGTGTGTAGATTGCCACTTTCAGGTTTCTAGTGAGACGATGTGCTTGTGGAAAATCCTATTGCAAATAATTACGGCAAAGTACATATATAATTGGGTCAATCAACTATTTTTTGTTGCTCGTTGCCATGGTTAAAGTAGACGGCAAACTTCGTGCGCAAATGAGGGGAAGTGGGGGGGCATCTTGCACGTACAATTCGCCTTTGCGCAGGCAAGGTCATTTGCGCACGAAGTTTGCCGTCTACTGTACGTCTCCTGGGTCACTCTTTAAAACTATTATTTTATGGGGTTTAAATCCACTAAACACGTGTTTTTGTCATATTGGTAAACCCATTCCATGGTGGCGCATCTCTTTAGCATGATAGGAGTCCAGTTTATAGTATTTTTTCTAAGAAAGTCTGTTACTGTTGTCTCTTGGCTTACCGGGATAGAATAACAACAAGAAAAGGTTGATTGACCCAATTAACGGCCTGTATTGAAAAAATATGAAATTTTATCAACCGACGAAAAAAACGGAGGAGGTTCTCAAGTCGACGCGTATATTTTTTTTTTATGTATGACCACGCATAACTTTTTACAGAGTAGTTCGATTTTGATAATTCTTTTTTTAATGAAAAGGGTATACCTCGAAGTTGGTCCCATATAAATTTGGAAAAGAAAAACCAACCTTAAGGGTAGGAAAATAGGGGATTATTGATTTTTCGTCGGTTAAAACTTTGTTTTCAAAGTAAATTATACACCGTGTATTTTTTGATTTCCGTTAATTTCGACACGATGTTCGGTTCATTAACAGAAGCTACCTGGTATGTTGCTTTTTGTTAAATTCGAAAAATTTTTTTTTTTCATTATTCCTACAAACTAAATCAATATTACAGTGTGGGAGGGCTCTTACACTTAATCTCAATTAACACAAAGTTAATTTTCACCTACGACAGCACTTGTCAACACGTAAATAAAATAAAGGACCATTCACACTGTTTCGGTCATTAAATTAATTTAGTGAATATCTGAAAAATAGTAAGAGTTAAGACACTAGTTTCTTAGAGAAATTAGTTCCATTTAACCTGAGGATTCTTCCCTTAAAGTTAACGGAAATCAAAAAAAACACGGTGTATTGTCTGAACTAGGGAATAAAATCAATTAACTTTTGGATTTATAGGGTAAATCGCCAATAGCAGGCCAAAAATGAACTCTCTTCCCCTACAAACAGAATTCAATTTAGTATGACGTGGCCAGTAATTGAAACCTTATACTAGAATTAATTCTATTATAGGTGATTAGAGTTCATTTCTAGTATGAGATGGCCAGTTACTAACGATTCAAACGTCGTCTTTATTTGAATTTTTAACTTCGGCCAACGCAAACAATACATTATTAAACGTTAGATTAAAAGTTAAAATTACGATATTTTACCACATATAAAATCTCATCGAACCAAATACGAATTAAACTTAACGAAATTAGATATTTATCGACATTTCTCTCGAACTCGAAAAAAGCCATTTGTCGAGGTGTTTGCATCTCCTTCTCTCATTTCTCGTGCGCGGAAGACATAAGTGGTTTACACGAATCGAAGGGGTCCAGTTAATGCACGGTCCAATAACCGGCGTCCATCCATCTTCCTCTCTCTTTATGCATGCATATAGGTTGAAAAGAGACAGTACATTAACCTGATCCGAATTGAGGCATCCCCTTAACTTACCGATGGTATCAGGCTTGGTCGCCTGTATATGGAAATAGCCACTCTCTCTAAGAATATATGAGAATAGTTTCTTCAAGGGATATAAACGGTTGGAGTGGTCGTCCGCCAAGCTTGGGGCCAGAGATCCTAGGACGAGCTTCACACTGCTTATGGGCGATGAGGATAATGGCATGTTTGTATGAAATCTGAAAATAGAAACGTTTATGTAATAGTTTATGCTTGTTTAAAACATACATGGTGTTTTTAGGGTTCCGTACCCAAAGGGTAAAAAAGGACCCTATTACTAAGACTCCGCTGTCCGTATCTGTCTGTCTGTCTGTCTGTCCGTCTGTCACCATGCTGTATCTCATGAACCGTGATAGACAGACAGTTGAAACTTTCACAGATAATGTATTTCTTTTTCCGCAAAAAAAATTAAAATAAATCAACAAACGTTATTTTTTTGCTGTTTTTATAGATAAGTAATGGTACGGAACCCTTCGTGCGCGAGTCCGACTCGCACTGCAGGTTTTTTTATATCGATATTTGATCGTCATCTAATATGTTATACTAGGAGATAAGAATAGAGGCAATATTTGCACCGATATAAAACAGACTTCGTAAATTTTGTATAATTTTCGGCGCAACGTACTGGTATTAACGGAATTGGTATAAACAATTTCAATCGTAATACTTAATAAGCGTTCATAATTTTAATAACAATCTTCATTAACAATTTTGATATTGAAAGAAAGAAAGAAGAAATAAAACATTTATTCGCGACAAAAAATACATTTATAAAACAAACTGTAGACATGTATGTATTGTAAGTAAATAAAATTACCTCTTTAAATTATAGAATTAAAATTACCAATATAGTACATTACTTACCTAGGGCGGTTAAACAAAGAATGTCTCAGATCGCATTCGGCTCGGGCGATAAATATGCGCTCTGAGGCTTTCTTTATTACCGCCCGTGGTGAGTACAACATTTTACGTCTCTATCTGGCCAGGAAGTGAGGTTTTCCGCACGCATAGCGTGCGGTAATTCCTACTTTATGGCCAGGTATGACGTAAAATAAATTATGTCAGCGTGTGTTTTAAAAAAAAAGGGATATACTATTGTACGATCATTATTGCAGTGGCAACATTGTCGTAGTTTTTTTGGTCTTGAATTCCAGTTTCGGGTATACGCACGTACACATATTTTTTTATAATAATAAAATAATAAAATTCTTTATTTCGGACAGTATAAATCCATAGCTTGTTAGTAAAGGCTTATTAACTAGGTTAGTAAAGTTCAAATAGGGCTACACTTTTTATTTGCCCTACCCAAAACTTAATATACATTTATACAACGATGGTGGCAAACAAGCTTACGGTCTGCCTGATGTTAAGCTGGTACCTATGGACACTTGTGACTCCAGAGTATCACAAGCGCGTTGTCGACCCTTTCTTCACTTGAGGATTCTTTGAGGACATTTGCCACGAAATGGTCACAACTCAGCGTAAATGCTGGCAGCGCCAGCGCTGGTCTTCCGTTGTGACACGGAACAATGACGCCACGATCGCACACAAGGATAAAATTACCAAAAATCATACAAAATAACAGGAAGAACACAAAGCAATAATACAATTAATAAAGAATTAAAATAAAAAAATTACTTAAAAGACACCTTATAAAAATGTACACTTTGATCCCAACACAAACATGCATGGTCGTGTGGTATCCACTTATTACATTAAAAAAAAGAGAAGAAGTACCAAAACTATGACTTATCTATGGTAAATTTGACATGACAATGACATATGCATTACAAAAATTACATACCTAACTAAATGCGTGCTGCTTTAAAACGAGTTGGTCAAGGACCATTAAAACTAAAATTATTCTATGAGACTTAGTACTGCTAAACCAAATACCAATAAAATGGAGTTAGATTTCATATTGTGTATACCAATTCCATTAACACAACTATACTGCAGCAGTACGAGCACCGAAAACGATACTAATGTAATATGTCTGATGTTAATAAGATAATGTAGCTAAGTTTCCCTTACCCTAAAACTTCTTCAGGGAAGATTGTAGCCATGTGCGTAGCGACCTGTGAGCCCCAGTCGCCAGCCTGGATGTAGTATTGGTTGAAACCAAGTCGTCTCATCAGATTTCTCATTATTATGCCTATATGTACTGTATTCAAACCCGGCTGACTCGTACCCTGAAATCAAGTTCAACATATTTTAAAAACATTTCCTTTCCACTTTAGGAAATAAATTTATTTTCCGACAGCATAGGAACTACTCAAATAGATGTGTGACTATAATATTTTAAAAGTTCCATAAATTTTTATGTAATTATTCCATAATCAGACCTTAACCAAATTTATATAAGAGTGCCCTGACATTATACATTCTAAGAAACAAAAAACGACTATTAAAATCAGACGTGATAAAGAATAGGGAACATTACTGCAATGTTCTGCCGCCAGAGGCAGCACTACCACATATAGTAAACCAGTATATGAATATAGGGATTCACACACACATGCACAATTGTTTGTCAAATGAGTGACAAGGATGCTTGCATAGACAATACCGCAACGCAAGTGGGAACGAGATCCAATGTCAACGCTGCTAGTGTCGACACCTACGAAGAGCTTTGCGTAATGTTCCGATGAATATTTAAAAAAAACGGCAATGAGAAGGAAGTTCTTATTGAGAACCTACTCGTAAAATAAAATGGAACCACTCCTGGCCTACAAACACCTAAAATAAATAAATAATAAACGATAGCGTGAACTTTGCATAGTTACAAACATTTTTCGGACTACTAATAGTACTAATGCTAATATATTTTTTTTTTAATGTTTTATTTAGTCAATATCAAAACTAATAAAATAGCCACAAATAATACAAAATTATAGTATTTTTAAATTCCCATCAATGCGTAAATACAATAAGTAAACACTTATTTAAGAAAATTGTATTGTGATGCCAATAAAGTAAAATTATTGATCAGATCACACAACATGTTACATCTTTTTGTAGTTGATTTAAAAATCGAAGGCAAGCTGAAGTATCCACTAGTAGACCTTATTCCGTTGTAATAATGTTTAAGAATGGTCAGCTAACTCTGTTGTCGATGGTACTGCCCACCGCATCTATTTCCTAGGCTGGCAGGCCTCATTCATTTGTTTACTACTCGTTTTCCGTCGCGACGACCTTCGACAGGTTCTTGGCGTGAGGTCAACTCGCTGTTCTTTAACGACGTTCTAGTAAGTAGGTATAATCGTAGCTGACGCAAAATGCTAATAGTTAAGTTTAACTCGTTTAATATACGAGTTGTTTTTTTATCACATTTAAAGTACTTAATATTTTAACTTAATTTTAAGCAGCTTAGTTTTATTATAATATTTATATAAAAATGTAACGTACTTGTTCCAGTCCCGTCATTGCACTCATGTTTGGCATGTGCAATTGTGCACTTTACTTTAAGATATTATGGATAACGGGTAAATTTTAACATTGCTAAATCTTCTTAGTCCAAATTTAACTCGTATGACTTTGGAATAAAATGCTACTGCAATGACGGAATTGGTACAACTATCTTGATTCTGATCTGACATTTGGTCTTAATAAAACCGGGCCTAAATCTAAATGGTGGTTCTATTTACTTAAGCTATTTAGCTAGCTAAGATGAGCAATCAATACCATCAACAGTATTCCAGAATTTCTGTATTATACATTTTTGGAATTCCTTCACATTTCGCCAACACGTTCTATTTAATCATGGGCAGGAATGATTAACCCTAATAAAGGCGCATCTATATTAGGCAAGCCTAGCTCATCAATCGAATAAAAAAAATACTAACCTCAGAAAATCCAAATCCAGGTAAATCCGCAGCAATCACTTCGAAAACAAAATTGTATCCATCTTTAGAATGAGTTAATTCTGGGATCACTTTGTCGAATTCCTTTGAGGAGCTTGGCCATCCATGCAACATGAGCAAGGGCAACACTTTGACGTCGTTTACTGACGGCTTTACTCTGATGTAATGGATATCTAGACCCTGTATCTTGGTCTTATAATGTGGGAATCTGTTGAGAAGTTCCGCCCGCTTTTTGAAATCATATTTATCCGTCCAGTAAGATAGTAGTTTCTCCAGATAAGCGGTATTCATTCCATACTCAGACTGGATGCCGTCTAATGGCGGTGTGAAGGGACGTCTGCTTTTTATCCTTTGCTGTAGATCCGCGATCATCTGAAAAACAAATGAAATTGATGCAGAAAGAAGATTGCTGGAAAACGTGTTGTACTCAATTTTGGCTTATTATACATGTAAGTAATGAATAAAAACCATTACTATAATTACATTGTGCTGCCATACAAACTTTGAACCCCCATTTCACTCACTTAGAGGGTGAATTTTGAAAAACCCTTTCTTAGTGCACCCCTAGACCTTATAAGGAACCTACGTGCCAAATTTGGAATCTCTAGAAGTCTAGAACCAGTGGTTTGGGCTGTACGTTGACAGTTCGTGCGCGCAGCCGGCGCGGCGTTCGGAACGGTACAATGAGTCACACTTTTTCGTGCGTGCAGCCGGTGTCCATCGATTTATAAGACGTTATCACGTCAAAATTATAAAGACAACTTCAAACACGAACAGTAGTTATTTTGTTACAATCTTTGCTCAGTCTAGTCTAGACGCGAAGGAACTTATGGGTTTAGCTTTGTCATTCCATGTAACTAGACACTCTAGGCAGGTAAGTAGCCGCCAAATCCAGCAATTGTTATTTTCCACGCCCATAAACAGTGGAAATAAAACCTGGCTGGATGCAACGGAGATTAATGCTCAGATGGGACAGATTTTACTGAAATATGGGCGGATTTAATTTTTATTTGGTTTATTTTACATTTAATAAAAAATACCGTTAAACTATCAATAACACCGAAACAATATGGGATAATTGCATAATGAACACCAGCTAGAATGATAGGTTCCAATCTTCCAATAGTAAGCGTAGAAATAGATCTCAACTCCCTCCAGCTTCTCTATTTTAACCTCGTGCCGCCCAATGTGTAACAGAATGTACTTAACATTAGATTTCAATGGATGTATCGTAGCCAAATCCAAGCACTTTGCACGTAAAATTAGAGACTCAAAAGATAAAATTAAGGACGTTTGGAAAATCATCAGTAGTGAAACTGGTAAGGTAAAGTCACGAGATCCTAAATTTAGTCTGCTAGTATGTGATAAAGTTATAGAAGCTGACTTAGAAGTTGCAAATGAATTTGAACGCTTTTTTACAAATATCCCCCTCGAGACCACAAGGTCGTTGAATTCGTCTCCTCGCATGGCTGAGTCACTATTAAAAACAAATGTGCCTGAATGTTTAAATATTTTTTGTTTTAAATACGTCACCCCTCAAATGGTTACTAAGGCGTTCAGGTCATTACATTTAAAGAAGACTGAAGATCTTTGGGGATTATCGGTAAAGGTTCTGCAGTCAATTATGGATCCTATTGCACCGCATTTAGCTTCATTGTTCAACAGATGTGTCGATACAGGAGTCTTCCCTGATTTAATGAAGCACAGTCGCGTCATTCCTTTGTTTAAGTCCGGGTCAAAATCAGACCCGAGTAATTTTCGACCTATATCAATTTTACCTGCTATAAGCAAAGTATTTGAAAAAATTATCCTCGATCAATTACTATCCCATTTTACTTTGAATAATTTACTTCATGGAGATCAATTCGGGTTCACGAGGGGCAGGTCTACAATTGATGCAGGCACGACCTTAATTAAACATATTTTTGAGGCATGGGAGCAATCACTTGATGCAATAGGCGTGTTCTGTGATCTGTCTAAAGCCTTCGATTGCGTGGATCACGACACACTAATTCGAAAGCTTAACTATTATGGCATGAAGGATAAGGCACTTGATCTCCTCCAGTCTTATTTGAATGACAGAACTCTAAAAGTAGACATAAATAAAACCAAATCAGCTGGGTCTATTATTTCAATGGGGGTCCCTCAGGGGTCTATTCTGGGACCATTTTTATTTCTTGTCTACATAAATGATTTGCCTTATGTACTTAATGGACGACATAAATTAGTTCTTTTTGCAGACGATACATCGATTATATTTAAAGTCAAAAGAAACCAAGACAATTTTAGTGAAATAAATAATGTACTGTCGTGTATTGTTCACTGGTTTACCATAAATAATTTGCTCCTTAATGCCAAAAAAACAAAGTGCATTCGATTCTCCTTGCCTAATGTACAGCATAAAAATAACGCGCAAATTATCTTAAAAGACGAAGTGCTTGAATTGGAGTATAAAACTGTTTTTCTTGGCATAACATTAGATTCGAAATTACAATGGAGTCCACATATTTCTACTCTGGCAGGTAGACTCAGTTCAGCTGCTTACGCAATTAAAAGGATTCGTCAACTTGCAGACGTTGAGACGGCAAGGTTGGTATATTTTGCCTATTTTCATAGTATCATGACTTACGGTATTCTATTGTGGGGCAAAGCTGCTGATATAAATTCAATTTTTATTTTACAAAAACGTGCTATACGTAGTATTTATAATTTAGGGTCACGCGTTTCTCTGCGAGATAGGTTTAAAGAAATCAATATTCTCACCGTTGCCTCACAATATATATATGAAAATATAATGTATATTCGTAAAAATCTTGACATGTATAAATTAAAAAGTGATGTTCATAATTATAACACCAGAAATAAAAATAAGTTAGTCATTCCCCAATACCGTATCTGCAAAGTGAGTAATATGTCATTTATGGGGAACTGTGTACGATTTTACAATAAGTTACCTTCTGATATGCTAAAATTGTCTGTGAATAGATTTAAGTCGAGCGTTAAACGCCATCTTATAGAGAAATCCTATTATACTATAAAGGAATTTATAGATGATAAAGAAGCATTTTATGTAAAATAGTTAAGTTAAACTTGACGTGTAAAAGAGCTAGCTTAAGCCTATTTACAAAATAAATATTTTGATTTTGATTTTGATTTTTTGATTTTATCAGAAATTTCATAACACACTTACCTAAGGTGGTTCGATTTCCATATTTTCCATACAAAACGTCTTTTGACATTCGCAGGCTAACGGCGTACAACAAACTTTCATAAATTGCCTTTCCATTTGCGCGAAATTCCCCCTTTCCTAGAATAAACTTTTACAAACTAGAAAATTTTAGAAAATTTCTTATCGAGTCTCTACTAAGTCTCATGCTCAAGGGCCTTAGAGATCGCGATGTGTTTCGAACTTTGCTGCTTTCACGATAATATTAACGTTTTACATTTTAAAATATTTAACTATGTTTTAAGAATTCCCACTGTTTAACTACGTAAAAGTATTTATAACAATGTTTTAAAAAAAAATACTACGAAAATGTTTCGCACGTGGTGTTTGCTTATAAGTGATTGTCTCCTATCTCCTCATGTACGAGTAATAGCAGTAAGTCTTGCTTTTATTGATGTTTACCATTGTTGGTGAACCTTGAATAAATAAATAAATAAATGAAGACGTTTTGTATGGAAATCGAACCACCTTAAAATCTTATTTGGATCAATCAACTATTCCTTGTTGTCATTCAGTCCCGTTACCCAGGAGACAACGTGACAGAGTTTCTTAGAAAAATGGTTATGGTCTATTTGAACAGGTCACCACTGTGAAGCGTCTTACTTCAGTTTTGTCCATCTCACCGTGTCATTAAATTGTATCTTGAATGGTCGGATGGATGTGTCCTCTTCCCTTGGCCTTGGTGCTTTCCCCCACCATCGGGCTGAGTCCAGTAGTGGCATGTCCGGCACTCTGTGGAGGGTGTACGTGAACAGCACCCCGTAACCTATGGATACGGCCGCTACCAACCATGCTATGTATTTGATCATCTGCAATTGTAACGGAAATTGATTAGGGTCGTCATCAAATCAACACAATCTTATCGATTTTTTCGGGTATCTATAGTTACGAGTATAGGGATAAGTTCGCGTTTGTGACTACTTTAATCTTACATATCATGTTTATGACTGTTTTGGTTTCAATAAAGTGCTTTGCTTACATTAAAAACATACTTATCTTTGTAGTCGACTGTACATACATATCATTAATTACGTATAGAAAAAGTTATAACATTAATACTGTTTGATTAGCTCAGTGACTCATTACTAGAAAGCTTAAGGTCGTTATGGGTATATTAATCACGCCGACAAAATGGTAGAATAAAATCATGAATGAAATATTTTATTAAGATGTAATTTTTTTTCTTGTTACACCTATGTTGGTGGGCGTGTCGCTGGATAGCTTGTTCAATAATTAACAACTTAGAAAAGCTACTTAGAAAGTTGAAAAGTTGAAAACCGCTGAACCGATTTTGTTGAAACTTAGCTAAGAACCAAATCGATCACGTCAGTTTTAGGATTAAAAAAAACCGCATTCAAATCGGTCCATTCGTTTAGGAGCTACGATGCCACAGACAGACACACAGACACGGACACACAGTTGGCGCGCAAGTGTCGATGTAATAAAGAGGTAACTACGGAACCCTCCACTGCGCGTGGCCCGACACGTACTTGGCCGTGTTTCAATTGTCGATATGACAAAACCAAAGATAATGAATATAGGGAACGGCTGATAGTGAATTGCTATGTAAAGAAAAACTTATCTAAGTTGTAATTAAAACTTTAGTACAGTCAGTGTGTTTAAAAATGTGTATGGAAGTAAATATCCGCCAAATATGCTGTTTGCCCCGTGGGAAACCGCGAGGCACATTAATTGCGTTTTTCATGATTTTTTGCAGTTTCTACTGATGCCAGGTTTATCAATATGCTAGCATACACACTTGCTTATTATTTATTATATTAAAGTCAGTAAAAGTCAAATTTGGTGAGTTTTTTTTTTAGATTTCTTGTTTAGAAAACGTATTGCCACCGTATCCGTGTAATGTGTTTATAAAACTTTAAAGGCTACAAATTGTCGTTTCATCACTTGATATTTGCATTAAAAGAATCGTGAGTTTTGTCCCCAAAAAATGTCACTAAGTTTGCTTCAGAAAAAAAAAGAATATTATTAATAAATTGCAAACACTACGGAAATAACTGAAGCAATGCCGTGGGAAAGATATAGCTTATCTTTATAAACCTACGTGATGTGATTATATAATTGATTTTAATCGAGGTGATAATTATAAAATACTCGTAGAATTCATTCTGTTGTTTAAAAAAAAAACTATCGTATTTACACCAGTATTCATAAACATTACTATGTGGACAGTACTCACAAGCGGACCAGGTGCTGTAAAACCCTTACCTTAGTAAATTTTCTGAATACGGAGTTTAGTATACTTTTTACAAACTTTTTACAGAATAAAGCTGGCCGTCATTGAATAAAACCAGTTTTTTTTTTACAAACGAATAAATTATCTCAATTCTAATCTAAATGAAGTTATCTCCGTCTCCATACAATTTAATGGTCGTCTAACTGAAAGACTATTTGCACTTTGGGATTCCCATACTAAAATGTTGTATGTATGGAAAAAGTTTTCTTTGATTTCTGGGCGTTCTCTCAGTCGGTCCCAAAGAGTATTTTGATCCTTAATAGGAATGGGATCACAATCATCACTGAAAAAGTTAGGAATGAAATCCTAATGCAATTTTTGCGTGGCGGCAAGGGATCTAGTAGCTGCCCTTACTGCCCCGTTTTAACTTTCCACCCTGTATATAAAATCTTTACATAACTTTTTTTAAATTTTGTTTTGAAATATGCAATGTTAGAATTTTTTATATACAGTAAGATACTTAAGTTCATGCTATTAAGTAGACCGGAATAAACCAAGTATAGTATAGACGAAGAAGAGCCTACTCTATGGACAACAAACTAAAGCGTTGTTTGGGTGCATTATGAAAGTCGCCTGTAGCTCTAGTATAAGTATTATCGATATATATACGTGCTCGAACACGTTTGCGTTTAGTTTCAATTTGTATGGCAACGCGTAGTTCCTAATAGTTACCACCAGAGGCGCTATTCGCGTTGCCACACACATTGAAACTAAACGCAAACGCGTTCGAAAACGTATTGTATCGATAAAACTTATACTTAGAGCCTCTGACAGCAAGCGTGTCGTGTTTCCAAACATGTTGCCTGTTAGTGCGTGTTGTTAGGGGATTCCGTCGAACAAATACTTAACTTTCGAATACCAGCGCCATATTTTGGTATGTCTCCAGGATTCCAAAATTTTGGTAAGTCTCCTTCCCTTTTCTTGTCTAATATTTTGCAAATACCGGACAAGAATTATAGCACATTTGTTTAGCTTTTACAATTTACATGATATAACACTCGTTTATATATATTACCTGGTTCAGGTAAAAATCCCACTTTTCAAAAGGCATCCGCGGCAATAACGATTATGTTATTTTATTACTAATGAACTAGACACTTTAGAGACTGTCTCTTTGCAGTTTTGCGGTGCACATAACATGTCTATCAACATACTAAAAGTTCGTGCTGGTTTCTGGAAAATGGTAATTTTGATAAAATTTATTTTGTAGAGAAAGTTGTTGGTGTTTTGAGATCAACTTTCCCAATTCTGCTCTTGTTTTAAAATAAAAAAACTAGAATGGAAAACTAAAATAATAGATATCATTCGTGTAATACATCAAATTTGTGTATCTTTTTTAGTTTTGCCGTAAAGTCTGAAAGTCCTTAGATTTTTTTTGATTTTTTTATACTTTTGCTAATAGTTTATAATCTATTTTGTGTAATATGCTTAGAGTGTTAAGCACCTTGTGGTGCTTACCTACCGATAAAGTTTAGTAAAATTAGTTTAAGTTTCTCATAAGTGAAATGTATAATTTCTTAGAGAAAATAAAAGTTCTTTAAACCTAATAGTACTTAAACTAGCGTATATATTGCAATGTAATGTGTCAATGAACTATTGTCAGCTTTAATTTTTTTTTGTTTTTTTTACAAGGTGATAATACCTATATATTAATTTAATTAAATTAGAACTAAGTATAAAACATCCTAAATAAAAAACGAATTAAGAAACTACTTAAATAAATATTTACAAAACCTCAAAACTAAACTTAGAAACTAAAAAAACATCTAAATAAGGCCCCGTGTGGTGTCGGGTTAGAATAGCACCACCCCCTGTCTTCCCGTGGGTTTCGTAAGAGTCGACTAAGTGTGTGTTGTGGGCGATGGGCTAGCAACCTATCACTGCAACATCACATTTTGTCGATCTTTTATACCCACATTTATGCTAAAAGTGGCACTGGAACACAAGTTTCATGTGCTCTGCCTACCCCTTTTAGGGAAAAAGGCGTGATGGTATGTATGTATGTATGTATGTGTATAAGGCCCCCGCGGCATCGTGCCAAAGATGCTGGCATGTGTATGTACGTGCGTGGTTTGGGTGTAATTTACACTTTTCCAAGCGCGGTCGCGGCGTTTTCGATGACGTCATTACAGGGGAGACAGACTCCTTAGAGACTGTTTCCCGGCAGTTTTGGAATCCTGGGGACATGCCTAGCAACATACCAAAATATGGCGCCGGTATCTGAAAGTGAAGTATTGTTCCCTAACAACATGCACTGTGTAGGTACATCAACAAGGCCATATGCCGTATTACTACGTACATTACGTACGTAATGTTGCGCGATACCACGCCCACGCGCGAGATGTTAGGCGACTGTGGCCGGTGGCAGGGGCGCGAAACGCCATAGTCCCTGACAACTCGCACGTCGTGTCGCATAACATTACGCCTATGCGTAAACGCGGCCTACTATACAATGAGCCTTCTCAGTACATGGGCGCTTCCCAACGATATAGGGTGGGTGCACCAGTCCCAAACCAGGCACCAGTAGTTGACCATTTCTAACTTCCACCGAGAATATTAAGACTTGTTTAAATTTCCCGCCTGTTTGATATTGGCTGTCAGCCGCGAAGGCCATCGATCAATCGGCAAATCACAGCAAAATACGACTTGGACGCCATCTGTATTCTTTTTCAACGCTTATTTGCGAACCCCCCTCGTTAATTTCGTCCCGGGCGGCCATTGTAGTTAGGACGTGTGATGAGGTAAGTTTTTTAATCGTTCCGAATCTTTGATTTTTAATTTGATTACTGCTCACTTTTTGTGTTTATGGGTTAGTGCTATATGAGCTTTGTATATTATTTCCTTAAATATTGCTAGTTTTAATAGTAAATTTCCACTGGACAACTACTGGTACATTAAAGTTCGCGTTTTCTCAGTGGTTGACCATTTGGTTTGCTACTGGTGATATTGCTTTTTGTGAGATTCTTGGTTTATTATTGATTTTTAACAAACAGGCATGTTCACTTATTGACTTCTTACACAAAACGCTGTGAAAATGTAATGTGGTCCAGTAGTGGACCAGTGGTTTATTACTGGTGACATCTATACTAAAAAATGTGTTCCAGTAATTGACCATCTATACTATCCTTTCCAGACATCATGCCTCCAAATACTGATTCAGTCAAATCGAAAAGAGTATTTTTCAAGTATAAGAAGACTACGTCATAAAGGCCATTGACGAAATCAGCTAAAGTGCTAAGATAAGGGAGACATGCTGAAATATAATTTTTCACACTCAACGATTGTTAATAAGATGAAATTGAGTCATCCAGTACAAAGGAAGATGGGATCTCCCACTGGTTTAGCCCCACATACAGATTAATACAAGTTAATAAAGATTTTTCTTTAATAAAAGTTTAATTTTTGTTACTGGTCAATTACTGCTGCAACAACCAGTCGAATACTGGTGCAAGCTGGTCAAACTTAGGCACATTCCATTTTGCAGTCTTAATTATTTTATTTAAAAAAGTGTATGGATATTTAGTAATTCTATACTCACTAATTGGTTCACCGATAAATGAGGAGTGTTATATATTTTTTGCATATACATTGGTGCGATAATTAAGGTACAATATCGAATACTATTTCAAAATGTCTCTTAAATGGTTTGGGACTGGTACACTCACCCTAAGTTAACATGAATAAGGTAAAGGAGATTAATGTTTAATGTCTTACATAAATCTAATATCGTTCTATAGAAAGTTAAATATACAGGGACATTGGCGATCTTTAAAAAAATCAGGGTCCGGTCTGTATCTGTACGGAATCCTAACTGAAATGGAGATTAAATGATATTGTTTCGTTTTGAACTCGTAACTTGACTTCAACAAAGGAGGAGGTTCTCAATTCGTCTGTATGTTTTTTTTTTGTTTTTTTTTTATGTGTGTATGTTACGCGATAACTCCGTAATAGGGAACATTACTGCAATGTTCTGCCGCCAGAGTGCAACACTATCACAATTAGTAAACAGTTTTTTTGACAACTTTGACAAGTCCTTCAAAGCTCTGGATCAAATAGGGAAGAGAATATTTCAATAAATAAAATGCATCAGTGCTGCGTAATTGGATGCAAGAATGAAGGGCATCATTCATTTCCGAAGGAAACGATGATACGAAAACTATGGGAAGCGGCAATACGTCGTAAAGCAAAAAAAATCCCTCATCCACCTTTAAATGGCTATAGGATGCTATTTTAATATCACAGTACAGGTATTTTACACACGAATGATAATAAAACTATTTTAGTTTAACGCGTTTTCATCAATTATTTCAATTATTTGTTATTGTTTGTTAGGTTAATAAATATGACATTGTACGTCATGGCGGTTTGTTTACGGTTTGTGTTAGTGTCGCCCCCTACACAGAGCTTTGCGTAATCTCCACTTATAATAAATCTCTAAATTAAAAAAAGAATCAGCCAGTTTGAAACTAAGCTTTGCGCGGTTCGAATGTTCTCAGCATCCCATGAACGGAAAAATATGAAACATTTTATATAGGTACATTATTATTCTAGCTGCAACTTAGGATAGTTTTTATCCGACTGCGACAGTTAATTAATTTTCCGAAATATACGACTTCATTTAATTTTTCATTTATTTTTATTGAAATCAAACGCTGCTCCAACTGTCAGCTATAAGAACCGTCAAATTTTCGTCAAAATGGCGGAATTGCTTTGCCTTTCACTTATTAATAATTTAAATCCCGTCTACGATAGACCTTTACGAGACAAATGCTAAAATATAAACCATAAAAAAATATTCGATTCTGATATGAGAACTTATATGCGCAAATGTCGTTTTATGTCGTAATTTCAATAAATGAAATCAACAAATTTGAACAATATAATTAACACGAATTTGTTTTTTTTGAATGACAATGGCACGCGCTCGGCGCATTCAGCCAAAGTACCTGCGGCGCTACCACGAAAACCGATACTCAATGTTCATATATTTGCATCCCTGTCACTCGAGTATGGTTAGTGCGATAGAGATAGAGATACCCGAATATTTTCGAATTCCGAAGTTCGTGGTTATAGCTCAGGAATCGAAAATATGGTAAATAATCATAATGTATTTTCTCGAAAAAGAATTTAAAATAAATATAGTCAAATGGAGAAAAAAACAAAGCAAGAGGTTATATAGGTAATGATTAAGTTATAAGAGTCCAAAGTTTTAAGAGGGGGTATGTTCTGTCCCTTTTCCGCAAAACGCACCTTCATATGAAACGATTGTTTTTTACTATGACGCTCGAGTATATTGACGTCACAGTCCCTCATCGTTTTCTCACTCTAACAAGCGACATTAAAACGGATGTAGCTTCATAATTTTTTGAGATATTTGAATGGGAGTTTCATTATCTTCTATCTATTTATACATAATAAATGCCTATGTCCTGACTGACTTATTCACTCAATCACTCACTCACTCACTCATCAACGCACAGCCGAAACTACTAATCTTAGAGAGTTGATTTTTGCACAGTATGTTGCTTTTATAACGTGGGCTAGGGATAAAAAGGGATTTTTGAAAATTCTACCCCTAAGGGGGTAAAATGGGGGTGCAAAGTTTGTATAGGAGAACCTTTTTTTTTTGAGCTATAGACTTAAACTTTGTAGAAAAATTAGTTATTAGAATACAAATGAAACACTTTCAGCGTTTTGGAAAATTCCACCCCTACGGGGGTAAAATAGGGGTGCAAGGTTTGTATGGGGGAAACATTTTTTTTTAAATAGAGACTTAAAACTTTGTAGAAAGATCAGTCATTAGAATACAAATAAAGAACTTTCAGGGTTTTAGAAAATTCTACCCCTAAAGGGGTAAAATAGAGTGCAAAGTTTGTATGGGAAAAACTACTTTTTTTTAAATAGAGACTTAAAACTTTGTAGAGAAATTATTCATTAGAATACAAATAAAGTACCTAGATTCAGTGTTTTAAAAAATCTACCCCTAAGGGGGTAAAATAGGGGTGCAAATTTTGTATGGGGGAAACAATATTTTTTTTAAATAGAGACTTAAAACTTTGTAGAAAGATTAGTCATCAGAATACAAATAAAGTACTTTCAGCGTTTTAGAAAATTCTACCCCTAAAAATAGGGGGCTAAAATAGGGGTGCAAAGTTTGTATGTGGGAAACTATTTTTTTTAGCTAGAGTCCTAAAACTTTGTAGAACGATTATTTAAATACAAAGAAAGTACTTTCAGCGTTTTGGAAAATTTCACCCCTAAGGGGGTAAAATAGGGTGCAAAGTTTGTATGGGAAAAACATATTTTTTTTTAATAGAGACTTAAAATTTTGACGAAAAATTACTTATTAGAACATGAAAAATACTACATTTGGCGTTTTACAAAAATCATTCCCTAAGGGGGTTAAAAAAGGGTGCAAGGTTTGTATGGGGAACACTTTTTCTGAGCTAGACACTTAAAACTTTGTAGAAAGATTACTTATAAAAATACAAAAAAAAAGACTTTCAGCGTTTTGCAAAAATCTATCCCTAAGGGGGATAAAAAGGGGTGCAAAGTTTTTATCAGGGAAAGTTTATGTTTTTGAGTTAGAGACTTGAAACTTTGTAGAAAGATTACATATTAAAATATAAAAAAAGAACACAAATCGTTTTAGAAAATTCCACCCCTAATAGGGTTAAAAAGGAGAGCAAGCTTTGCATGGGCAACACTTTTTTTTTTTTTTTTTTTTTTTTTTTTTTTTTCAGTAACTTATACTTTATAACAATATAGGCTGGTGCCTCTTTGTAAGTATTTATTATTAGACACCGCTCTTCCACTGTGGTAACTAACGTATACATAAGAAAGGTAACTGACATATATAAAAATTAAGTATTAGGTACATACAATAATTACTTAAAACTTTGCAAAAAGATTACTTATTAGAATACTAAAAAAGAACTTTCAGCGTTTTAGAAAACTCCCTAAGGGGATCCTTAAGATCCTTAAGAAGGGTAGCCAGTGTTGTGTGGGAAAAACTTTTTTTTTTACTAGACTTAAAACTATTCAAAATGTTACTTATTAAAATTAATAATAAAGTACTTTCAGAGTTTTAGAAAATTCCACCCCTAAGGGGGTTAAGAAAGCTTTGTATGGGCAACACTTTTTTTGAGCTAGAGACTTAAAAGTTTACGAAAAAAGTTCTTTCAGCGATTAGAAAAATTCAATCTCTAAGGGGGTTTAAAAGGGGGTTCAAATTTTAAATGGCGAGCAATAAAATTTTAAAGTGTGAGTAAGAGATTTTTAACTTCGGTCTTATTCTGTACGTTAAAAGACTACAATACTGATTTCAGAGTTTTTCCAAATTCATCCCCTAAGAGTGTTAAAATTGGTTCAAAGTTTGAGTATTTCAAGGCATTTTTAAAGTATGAGATTTTTAACTTTGGTTTTAGACTGTTTGTTCACAAACTAGAAAATGAACATCAACTTTTTTTTTAATTATCCCCTAAAAGAGGGTTGAAATTTTGTATTGAGAGAAATCATTTTCTAAGACGATAAAAAGTTCTACGCGGACGAAGTCGCGGGCAACAGCTAGTGTTCCCTATAAATTTATGAACCGATTTGAAAAATTATTTCTTTGTTTGAAATCATATACTTCCAGATTGGTGCCGTTGTCACCAAAATCCAGTTCTGATGATGGGATCCTGGAGAAATCGAGGGAACTCTTCAAATTATTTAGGCAAACTTGAAGCTACTTGGCTACTGATTTGAAGTCGCTTAAAACTTTGTTTTGAAAGTCAATTATATTCAAAAGGACGCTTCCTTAGAGCATTTGCAGTAACCCCTTGTGTCCCTTTAAATAAAAACTTTTTTGGATTCGGAGAAATGTTGTTCTAAAGTTATGACCTCCAAGTAATGTATCTTGGCACCACGACATCATAGCACAGCAGTCAATGCAGATTTAGAGGTAACATTATGTAATGAGTCGGAATAGTTTTTGCATTATTGTTTTCAAAAGATATTTTTTAAATTTTTATTTAATTTTTTTTAGTTTTTTTTTAAATAAAAAGTTACTGATAGCATTCCAGAAGAGTAAAACAATACAAGTAAACATATTTAGAAGAATTAAAAAAAAAAAACTATTCTTTTTTTTCAAATTAAAACACGTGGAAATAATTTTTCACAAGCTCTATACTTAATCTACGGTTTAATTTTTTGCTCCTATTACAGGCCACACCTTGTATTTATTTAGATTAGGTACTCATGTCATGTATTAGGTAGTATCTTATCAAAACTGGTAGCTAATTATGTCTATGCCGTGATGATAACTCCTGCAGGAAAAAATAATGTTTGTCTACCTACACTAGTTTCAGGTAAACATCTTATCTTATCTAGGTGAGGGCCCTTTCGGATGCACTTTGACCCAGTGGAACCTTTTGTGCATTTGCCCTCTCCTTTATGCCTGCTCCCAGGCTTGCTCCATCATTTCCACAAAACGGATGATGCAGTTCAACGGGAGCAACTCGAAATTCCTTTGGTTGCGGGTAACCGTTAGGTACCAGAGTAATTCATTATTTGTCTGGCAAGGGCATGACATTCACACATTAAGTGTTCCATAGTCTCATCCTCCTCGCCACACATTCTACAGTCTAAACTATCCAATAGTCCCATTTTGGTCAAGAGATCCTTGACCCTGAATTGACCTGTGAACACCCCAGATATAATTCTGAGTTGCTTCCTACTGGATTTCCAAAGTTTTTTGGTCCAGCCGCTTTTAGGTAAACATAGTACCTATGTATTTCAATGCAACTTAAATTCAATTAATTCCTGAAAGCGCATGATCGGTAACTTTCAAAATATATAGTTAAAATTAGACAAACAATAAATATATGTTTGTCGAACGAATTAAGTTTGATAAAACACTTAACAGTACTACATTTTACGGGGTCATACATTTTCTGTGGTCTATATTTAAACACCTTGTCTGCATGTAACTTATGTTTTCATGATATAGATACGCCGAAACGCCGTTTACGCAAATTATGAGTTATGACCGGTTAGCCTAGTGGTTGTGACACTGCCTACGAAGCTGAAGGTCCTGGATTCGAATCCCAGTAAGGGCAAATATGTATGAGCATGCATATTTGTTTCTGAGTCTTGGATGTTTTCTATGTATTTAAGTATTTATATCTATTAAAAATATATCGTCTTTTAGTACTCATAACACAAGCCTTATTGAGCTTACTATTGACTATGGGACTAGTTCGATTTGTGTAAGATTGTCCCCTAATATTTATCAGAGTCCGACCAAAAGTTTACTTTATAGCCTTTATTACTTTATAATTTTAAACTACCTTCTAACATAAAAATCTTAATGTATTTATTTTGTTCTATTCGGTTTAGAGCGATTAGTGAGTTGTAATTGATATATCATCATCATTATCAAGGTGTTTCTTTAAAATGTATCTTCACTTAATTAACATAGGTATTAACTTAACTAAACGTTGGATCTTCAACCTCACGCTATGCTAATCGAATGCGTCAAACTCAACATGAACTAAAAAATTTAATACGCAAATCATTATCAAATAAAATACCTATTACAAAAATTATGTCCTCCTACCTTTTACACAAAAAAACAACACTTCACGGATTTCCCTTCATACATGCGATTATCATATATAATATAATCGCGTACGCTTCCGCGAGCTCTCCACACGTGCTCACGCGCACCCGGCACTTGCCAAAATCACACTGGAGTTCGTTGTGACAGTTTATTTAGCCTCGATCTTAGGGCCCGGCCACATGTCAGCGGTGCGGCGACGCAACGCAAAACGGTGCGGTGCGGCGCCGCAAAATTTTGCATTGCGTCGCTGCAGAAATCTAGGGTGCTGTGTTGTGATTATATCACGAGCAGTCTTCAAACAGATATGGACCATATCACACGTATTCTGCAAATATTTTTTCTTGCATCTTCTTAACAACAACAAGAGCAGAATACGTGTGATATGGTCCATATCTGTTTGAAGACTGTACGTGGTAAATATTATCACGACACATCATCACCCTAGGAAAACACGATGCAACGCGGCGCCGCAACGTTTTGCGTTGCGTCGCCGCTCCGCAGACATGTGGCCGGGCCCTTAACTTGTGCACTGGTACTCCGGACATTAACATACGCGGATCTATTGGGCTTGCCTTATTAAATAGACAGATATTTTGTTCATATCTAGTTTCGTACACCTAGAGAGGGGTAGATCGAGATAGGATATACCATTTAATTTTTTTCCTGTATCAGCTATGCTCGATCTCACGGGTCTTTTTTTCTAGGATAGGAATGCTTGCGATGCAAAGACGTTGTAATTGTACTACTAGACGTGTGTCATTTTACGTCTGCGTACCTCTTAGATACGGGCTAATGGAACATTATGAATAGTCCGTAAAACCGCTGTTTTTGTTTCTTGGAAATGCATGGGTCCATAAAATGTTGGTGAATCGGTAGACCCGTTTTACCTTGATATGCGTCATCCCCTTTAGGCCGGCTTTATAAAAAATAAACTGAATTCGATTGTTTTCGAATGTCGCACTCAACTCCTCAGAACCCCGTTATTTATTGGTCGGTTTTAAAATATCTGTTGTGTAGACAAGATGTTAAGATAATACCGCAATCAGTAGGTAATATACCTACTTATTTTTATTTACTTATTTAGATACCTAGTCGCTTTGTCAAAGATTAGGTAGGTACGCCTAACGTTATAATTAAGTACATATGTAGATATATTATTTTTTTATTTTGTAATAACGTGTACAAAATTATTGCTCTAGTGAAAAGGGGCACAAGTGCTATACAAATGTGTGGGACTTATACTTGACCCTTATTCACCAGAGTTGTGGGTTATATGCGTATGTTAGTGTTCTTTATTGACTGATTGACAAATCAAATTATAGGTCGTTTTTTGGGGACCAATACAAATGCCGGGTCCGACTGTCTTAAGTCTAAAGAATATATTAAAAAAATTACCAGATGCAATCTGCTATCTCATCATCATCCTCCTAGCGTTATTCCCGGTTGTTCCCCTAATGGAGCCCGGGGTCCGCTTTGACACCTAAACCCAAGATTTGGCATAGGCACTAGTTTTACGAAAGCGACTGCCATCTGACCTTCCAACGCAGAGGGAAAACAAGACCTTATTGGGATTAGACCGGTTTCTCACGAGGTTTCCTTCACCGAAAAGCTAACGGTAAATATTCCGTACATAAGTTCCGAAAAACTCATTGGTACGAGCTTGACAGCCGCATGCCTTAACCACTAGATTACCCTAGCTTCCGTAGCTTCTGCTATCTATTGGAACTAATAATTATCTATAGTCTGTAATTTCGTTTAATTTTTAACGTCTAATTTCATTTTAACTGTACTTACGTGAAATAATGTTTTGATTAGGTTGAAGCCGTTGAAAGTACAGTCATTAATCCTAAGAGCTTATATTCCGTTACTTGACTCAAATGTAATAAATAACTCCAAGTGAACAAGATTCAAAACTACGCCTAACGTTGAAAAAACAAAAGAGACAAGTTTTGTGCGTATTTCATGTTTGCCGGTTTTCGCGTACCTAGCTTAAATAGGCAATTTAATTTCTTGACAGTTTTGTTTTGCACTCGTATGCACTCGATAACCTCGAGTTCTTGACGATTCCATCTTGGTCTAACCCAATAACAAGCGTCGTTACTAATACCAATGTCCATATGGGTAGTTAAAGATAATATCGACTGGACAGGAGGTTTTGTGGGTTCGGGTGAAAGAGTTTTTGTTTAGAAGAATGTATAAGAGCAATCCAAATTTCTTTAGCCCCCCCCCCAACCTTAATGTAAATCCTCGCGGGCTGTAAAATGGTTCGTAATGCGATCAGAAAACTAAGAGGTTGAAACTCTTGTAGAGTTACTCGTATATTCTTATGAAAATAAATGTCACGCGCAACGCACTGTGGTTAGTTGGGATCACGCGCAATGAACAGATAAAACGCTGGTCGCAGGTCGCTTAAGACCAAAGTCGTGGCCAGGGGGTAAAGGTACCTACAAGTTGAAACCCGACCGCATACAGCATCAGCAGACGACGTGTCGCGGCGACACGCCATGGTTTCTATGTATTTCTATGACGGCGACGTTTCGCTAGCTTTGAAAGGTATTTCATAGAAATACATAGAAACCAGTCGTGTCGCCGCGACACGTCTGCTGCTGCTGTCTGCGGTCGGGTTTCAACTTACACCTTTAACATTAACAACAATCTCTTTTACATTTAATATCGGTGGTTGAAAGTATTCCGATTGCGTGCAATTTATTTTTGTCGCATTGTGTATGAAAAGTAGCACAACAGAGATAAAGTACAGCTTTGAGAAAGCTCACTCTCCCGTATAGGTCAGTGGAACACTACTAAAAGCGAAATTTCGTAAATCAGATGTTTTTGTATTATGCCAAATTGTACATCAACTTAATGATGTTAGTGTAATTTTTAAAATAATTCCCGAATAATTACACAAAACTATATTTATTAACTATATCTAAAACTAAACTACTTAGAAAAAAAATAACTTATATCTAAAACTAAGCTACTTATTTATGAAATAACTTACAAATAAAATATTTGCCCCAGTTCGCCGTCGCTGGGCAACGTGCCCAGAAGGCTGGCAGCATTGCCACGTTGTGCGAGGACGTATGAGCTAGCCCTCCGTACCCTTAGCGTGGGATTGAAGCGAGTTGCGATTACACAGACGCTAGTGCCTAACGTTAAAGATTTAGTATGAAAAGTCTATAAACCGCCCCTGGCGGTCACTCATAGAACTAAAAATCCAAACCGTAGCGTGAGTCACTTATACATTACTTTACCCGCGATCGACTTCACGATCGTTCGTATAGTTTAATCGATTTTCCAATATTCAACCTTCTACGGATCTACGGTAACTCTTGACGGGTCGAATCGAAATCTATTCGAAGCGCGTTTATTCGCTCAGTGGATCTAGTATAAGTTTTATCAATACAGATACGTTTTCGAACGCGTTTGCGTTTAGTTTCAATTTGTATGGCAACGCGTAGTTCCTAATAATTACCACCAGAGGCGCTGTTAGCGTACCACACGCAAACGCGTTCGAAAACGTATTGTATCGATAAAACTTATACTAGAGCCTCTGGTCTGTAGTTACGTAAAGTATGGTTACGATTGTAACTCACGATTAGGGTCGCACGCGTAATTTCGGCGAGTCGCTTCGAAATGTTTTTAGGGTTCCGTACCAAAAAGGTAAAAAAGGAACGCTTATGGTGCGACTCTGTCCGTCTGTCACAACGTTAAATATCTCAGGAACTACTAATGCTATCAATTTGAAATTTGGAACAACTGTTAAGAATGTTACGAGAAACGTGTATGAGAAATAAATAAAAAAACTTTTTTATTTTCTGTGTAAATGACGAATATCAGGGGGGTTAAAATTTCAAAGTCTAGTTAATAGATCAAGTGGGGTATCATATGAAAGGGTGTAATTTGCGCTTTCTAAATCCGTTTGATTTTTTTTTCTACAGCGGTTATGTTAACAAAATCAACAAAACTATATATTTGTATTAGAATCTTCGTTAATTTGTTTTTTTTAATACAGTTGCTCAAAAAGTGGTACTTTTTGTGGCTGCGTAGCGTGCGAGAAGCTCAATTTCTCGCACTAGTGCTTTTTACTTTTTAGTTCCAAACTATACTTTCGAAACGCAGTAATTTTATATTAGATTTTTTACTTGGAAATTATGAAATTAAAAACGCTTACGAATACTAGGAGTATTTATTTTTGATCGCGTTAGTATGAAAGTCATTTTTGAAGCTGAAAATGTACGCATCTGTAGGTAGACCGCTTAACTCATTCCTCGCTTGCGCAGCGCGCGGGTGCAGGGGTATGACGATAACGGGGTGCGGGCGCCGGGGTTTGCCTTCCGCACGTCGCCCGCAGCCCGTTATAGTCATACCCCTGCACCCGCGCGCCGCGCAGGCGAGGACCGAGTTAAACGGTCCACCTATAGGTACCAGGAGCGCATACGCAAGCAGAAGTTTCGATGCAGCCACTAACAGTTGAGATCGAGGTACAATAATATAAATTTATTTAAAGAATTCATTAATATATAAATGACGAATATTAATTTATTATTTTTTCGCAATTGTATTAAAAAACGTCGTTTACAACACGTGTGAAATGTCTTTTACCACTCGTACCGAGTCTTGCCACTCGCTTTCAGCTCGTGGCAAGATACCTCGGTACTAGTGGTAAAAAGACATTCTTTTCACACTAGTTGTAAAATGTACTATTTTAATACAGTTGCTCAAAAAGTGGTACTTTTTGTGGCTGCGTAGCGTGCGAGAAGCTCAATTTCTCGCACTAGTGCTTTTTACTTTTTAGTTCCAAACTATACTTTCGAAACGCAGTAATTTTATATTAGATTTTTTACTTGGAAATTATGAAATTAAAAACGCTTACGAATACTAGGAGTATTTATTTTTGATCGCGTTAGTATGAAAGTCATTTTTGAAGCTGAAAATGTACGCATCTGTAGGTAGACCGCTTAACTCATTCCTCGCTTGCGCAGCGCGCGGGTGCAGGGGTATGACGATAACGGGGTGCGGGCGCCGGGGTTTGCCTTCCGCACGTCGCCCGCAGCCCGTTATAGTCATACCCCTGCACCCGCGCGCCGCGCAGGCGAGGACCGAGTTAAACGGTCCACCTATAGGTACCAGGAGCGCATACGCAAGCAGAAGTTTCGATGCAGCCACTAACAGTTGAGATCGAGGTACAATAATATAAATTTATTTAAAGAATTCATTAATATATAAATGACGAATATTAATTTATTATTTTTTCGCAATTGTATTAAAAAACGTCGTTTAAAACACGTGTGAAATGTCTTTTACCACTCGTACCGAGTCTTGCCACTCGCTTTCAGCTCGTGGCAAGATACCTCGGTATACTAGTGGTAAAAAGACATTCTTTTCACACTAGTTGTAAAATGTACTATTTTGAAACTTGACATTTTAAATTGTAACTACCGTAAATAAATTAAATTTTAATGCATGCCTACTCTTATCACTCAGTGAAAGCATGTACAATTTCGTATGCCTCCGGGTACGACATAGTGAAACAATACCGCTTTTACCACCGTCTGCAATATTATGTTATGTGTACCTATGATCGACGAATAAAGTATTTGTATTTAAATGATGGACTAGTGGCTGGGGCTATTAGGTGAAACATCGGACGCCTGCCTAATAAACTGTCTCATTTTTTATCTCTGGCAGACGGTGACTCGCCAACTGCTAGATGGGCCCCTATTAATAGCTATTATCGAGGCAGGCGGTGACTAGCCGCTTATTAGATGGGCCCCTGAAAGCGTCGTCGTAAAGACGGCCAGGAGCAACACCGGGTGAGCGGCTCAGGGATGTCGAGAGGTGGTGCTGCGCTTTCTCCGAAGTTACTCGCGGCGTTATGCCCTTTAACACTTCCACCCCTGGAGCATATAGCTCTAACGACTCCTCTCTGGACGGCCAATGAAGGCTAGCCAGAGCTGAGAGTCCTGCGTTCCTCCTTGGGGTTCCACTCCGACCGACGAAAACACATTATTATACTATGGCTACATCAACCAAGGCATCCCTCAAGGATCAGCCCTCGGAAACACCTTGTTCTTGGCCTATGTAAATGATCTCCCGTCTGCTATCACCACCGGCTTGTCCGTACTGTTTGCAGATGACACTACGGTCATAGTTAGTGCGCAAACGCACGAACAGCTTTGTGCGAAGATACGTGACGCATGTAGGCAGTTGCAGCAGTGATTTTGTACAAATGGGTTACTTTTAAACGTCACTAAATCGAACGTCATGATTTTTTCGGGACGAAATTTAACTGTACCGCCCTGATGTGTATCCAATTGTCCAATGCCACTATGCAACGAAACTAGGTTCCTTGGCTTTATGTTAGATTCAAACCTAAACTGGAAGTGCCATGTCGATAAGCTGTGTTCTGGGTTGAGTAGTGCGGTCTTTGCACTCAGAAAGTTAAAACCCCTAATTTCGAATGTTTCATTAAAATCGGTGTAGGTACTATGCTAATTTTCATTCGTTAATGACATATGGAGTACTCATTTGGGGAAACTCAACGGATGCCAATCGAGTCTTCTTAATGCAAAAACGGGCATTACGAACGCTGGCCGGTGTGAAACCTCAACATTCATGCAGGGAACTCTTCGTAACGCACAAAATTATGACGCACTACTTCACATACTTGTTTGAAATTCTGATGTTTGTGAAACGTAACTTACCCATGTTTAGTCGTGTCGAGGTACCAGGTATGATTATTCGTTCAACAGGGCGACTAAGGACAGTCCCACGTCGCATGTCTAGCAGAAAAAAACCCGCGCGTCATAGGTCCAACTTATTATGAATGTTTACCCGCCGAAGTACGAATGGAAACATCGGTAACAATATTCAAGCGTCGATTAAGAAACTATTTATTGGAAAATCCATTGTATTCTATAAGTGAATTTTTTGACATAACCGCATAATTCTGATTTATTGTTTTTGTTATTATTAAATTGTGGTTATATGTAATGACGATCCTTCTAGGTGAACTCTGATATCTATAACATTATAAATTTAAATTATTTAAGTGGACGTAGTTAGTTATATTTAAATTGTTATTATTCTTTAATTTTTATTTTATTGAATGTTCTTGACGATCACAATAGGGATTCTTGTAAATTGAGATGTAATTTATAATTTAATCTTTTATTGTAAATAAATTAATCTGAATCTGAATCTATTATTATTTGTAGGTTTTTTCCATATCTCGGGACCATGGGTTCCCGGACTTTTTATTATTATACTAGGCTGCAAGTTATTAGTACCAAAATGCAGATGGCGCTGGACAACGGTAACTTCTACTATGCGCTGTTAAGATTGTTCAAGACTGAATGGGGTCGTGACGTGACGGGTATGGTGTATGAACGTTTGCACGGAACCCTCGGTGCGCGAGTCAGACTCGCACTTGACCTGTTTTTATATACCTTGATGGAGTATGTCGCGGCCGTCTTGTGATAGCCGTACTGACATATATCGTACAAATCTTGTTAGGCTTGTGTCCTAATTGTTTTTATGATGCCAATCGAACCAATGTTTGGAGAGGAACAAATGTTTGTATCGGAGCATCTAAATTTAAAGAACATAAATACCCAAAAAAAATAGTCAAAGAAGGATTTCGCTGGTGGCAGTCGAAACGCTTCATGCTAATTGACATTAAAGTAACAGGTCACAGTTTAATATTTGTACTCACCGTTGTATGAAAAATCAAGTAAATTGCTGTTTCGGTCGTGAAATACTGCGTTTAGGTCCATAGTTGTCATACAATTTTGTTTCTGTAAAAGCGTAAGGATTCAATTGGTAGCTTCAAATTTACTCTTGGGCAATAAAAAAAGCATATTTTACAATACAATACCAATGAATGTATGTATGTAAATATTCTTTATTGCTCACCAGAAATAGTACACAATAGAAACATAGAGGTAAATTAAACAAACAACGGTAGACAACAGGCAACAGGATTTTAGACCCTTTATTCAAATTCACTACATACATGGTATTAACATGACAAAATTAATAGTAAAAGAAATTATTACAATAATTTGATGGTATACTATCCATTTACTCGTAGCAACACTACGTTATCTATCACATTTAACATCCTAGTTACCCTATTGTGTAAAATCATTCAACATCAAATCATATTAGGTATAAAGAATTTTGTAAGAATAAAGGAGAGTGGATTTGGCGACTTCTTCAAAAATAAGCAAGACATTGACTTAACTGTACTCATTATATATTCACCTCTACGTTTCAGCTGCGTCCAACGTTCCTGATAGGCACGCAGTTCCCGCCACAAGAGGCGCTCAGCGGCAATCTGTCGGACGAGAGCTACGCTCAACTAACGCAGCGGTACATCGACGACAGCGTAGTTGAGAAGGAGCCGCCGGGCGGCGCGCAGAACGTCATGCAGTGCTACGTGCGGTCGCAGGTCGTGTCCGACAAGGTATGTGTCGGATTAGAGCTACACTTTAGGCATAGTATAAACAGGGCAAAGTATGTTATCTTCATACAAACGCACCGCGAGCGGCTTGTATGTGTGCGCTATACTATCTATACGTCGCCGCACGCACACTCAAACAAAATCTCGGCCCGTTTCTCAGTGTATGAGTGTGCGTGCGGCGACGTATAGATAGTATAGCGCACATATACAAGCCGCTCGCGGTGCGTTTGTATGAAGATAACATACTTTGCCCTCTTTATACTATGCTTTAGGTACGCTACGCTTTAGTTTCGTGCCTAATTTTCCTCATTTATTGTTTCAGAGCGTGGCGGACTGTGTCGAGGCAATAATTGGAACGTACTTGCTGCATGGAGGTGTCCTCGGCGCTGTGAAAGTAATGGAATGGCTGCGGGTGCTCCCGCCGCAGGTATTATTGCGACAATTCAGATGGTGACCGTTTTCAGTGACTATGACAATTCCTGGGCCCTAGTTATTACATATTTCTATCGAGCGTTGGAAAGGAATAGTACATGAATGCAGAGACCAGTAAGTAAGCCATCCTGGACGAGTATGATTTAGCCGGCCTAGCCGAAGGGGATAGGTCCGCCTATAATACGAGGCCAGGGTGGCACTTATGGTCGAAACATGACTAGTGCTTTTCGCATTAAGCTGAATTTTCCGCCATTTTACATGGTGCAATACGGAGACGTCAACCTCCATGGTACCTCCTTTTTTATTATAGGTCCCTCACTGCCAACAACTTCCTTAGCTTATCTTTGATAAAAACAATAGTTCTAGATTTAAATATTATGAAATGTACAGGGATTTACATACTTACTTCCTGGACACTTCTTGTAATTGTCCAGGATGAGTCACTTTCGGATACTATCTTCACAGATGTTATGGGAACATTTCATAAAAATTTTGAGAAAACCTCCTAGTCCACAAATTATGCAACGTAAATTGGAGGGAGGGGGGGGATCCGGCCAAGCGTTACGGTCCTGTTACGTTGGGGGAGGGGGGTGTCAAGGTTTGCGTTACGTCAAGCACGATTTTTTATAATAGTATACTTAAAAAAAGTTTAGTTTTTCACATCTCTAGTTTGCGGTATTTGTCTAAGAAAATATTGGCAACACCGAGCGCGCGACGCGACAATGACAGACATATACAAAAGTCCACCCTCCAACCGAAAACAAAATACAAGTGCAAAGTGCCGTACTGCAAGTGACGCAGTTGTTTGTGATTTGTGCCGTGTGTTACGCTAAATTATAAGTATATTAATATATTTGAATGTGATGACATCGAAAATAGGTGAAATTTATCAAAAGGCCTTTAAGGCATACAAATAATGTCACTCCAGTATTTCAACAGCCACTGCACAGCAAAATTTCAATGTAATTTGTTACACACTTGTTACACTAATGTTTCATTAAAAATTAGATCTATGATTAAAAAGTATCTAAAATACCACTTATCTTTCTTTTCTGAATATTACCCTGAAGACTTGTTACGTAACGGAATTGAAGGGGGGGAGGGGGTCCCAGCTAAGCGTGACGGTGCTGTTACATGAGTGGATGGGGGGGGGTTAAAAATTTAAGAATTTTGCGTTACGTAATTTGTGGACGCCCCCCTACCTGCCCTTGGTATAATAAAACTCGACCAAACTTAACCATCGAGCTATATTTACCCGACTGCCTCAGAAGGAGCGTTATATTTTTCGAGCGTATTGTATGTGGAAAATAATAATTCTATTTCACAGCCTACAGTCCAAAGTGTCCAAACGGCTTGATGGATTTTGACATATGAGGACCAGTTCCTTTCAATCGTGGGAGTGACATAGGCTATAATATTTATAATAAAAGCAGTTGGGTTTCTTAAGGCGATGCATGATCCGGCAAATTTCAACTGGAACTATCACGGTATCAGTGAGATACAGCCTGGTGACAGACAGACAGACAGACATACAGACAGACAGACGGACAGCGGAGTCTTAGTAATAGGGTCCCGTTTTACTCTTTGAGTACGGAACCCTAAAAATGGCTTGGTAACTCTGTACAAAAATCTTAAATATCACCATAAAAATAAACTTAAATGTTCGAGATCTCGTAATTTTCAACGACAATCTATGTTTTTTTTTATAAAAAAGAGCTTTGTAGGGTTCCGTACTCAAAGAGTAAAACGGGGCCCTATTACTAAGACTCCGCTGTCCGTCTGTCTGTCTGTATGTCTGTCTGTCTGTCACCAGGCTGTATCTCACTGATACCGTGATAGTTCCAGTTGAAATTTTCACAGATGATGTATTTCTGTTGCCGCTATTATAACAAATACTAAAAACAGAATAAAATAAATATTTTTATAGACAATGGTACGGAAGCCTTCGTGCGCGAGTCCGGCTCGCACTTGGCCGCTTTTTTTATTTTTCTAGTGTAATAATAGGACAGATTTTTAATAAATTATCCAGTATTCCAAAAAACAAATAACTATGTATTAAAATGTGACGTTACACACTTCCATGTCGCTCACGCTTATGCTCAGTGAGAGGGAGAGAAGGCCATGAACCTGCCTCGCCTTAAAAGATCTTTAAATTTTCTTGTTCCAGGATAATTTCGCGTCGTACCTTCACAAGAAGGTGTCCACCGTGATAACGGAGGGGAAGAGCACGCAGCCGGAGCTTGACTTCCTTCTCAATAACTGTCAGAGGGACATCGAGGGAATAATCAACTATAAATTCAAGGACGCGTCCTATTTGCTCGAGGTGAGATATATTCCAAATTCATTTTAAAGCGCCGTAGATTCAGCAAATTTAAGCGAACAGAGTTTTTGAAACAATAGTATGATGCGTCTGTTTAAAAAAATACGAATAGTAATCTTGAGGCTTTTCTGCAGCGAGATCAGTGATTCGAAACATGATCAAGCAATTTTGGCTCGATAGAAAAAAATCACGAACATAGGTCTAAAATACACATACTTAAAACATTCGTAACAAATTATGCACAAAAGCTAAACATTAAAATTGGTTCTAAAAATCGGCAATATCATGTTTGAGGTAACTTAGTGATTACCTTTTTATTTAAATGCACAAAAAATTCAAATTAAAAAACATGATATTTGCGCTTCCGAGCACGCACTTCCACCTCGCTCACGCTTATGCTCAGTGAGAGGGAGATATGACCATGAACCTACGTCGCCTTATAAAAAAACTTGACCAAAAATTTTAATATGTATAAAATCTGTTCAAAATTTCGACAACGAGAAATAATTAGATAAACGACGATATGGCACCTTGAAGTTCTTGCAAGGACACTCACCGATGCCTGGAGCTGCTGGGCTACTCCTTCGTCAGGTGCAGGACCCTGAGACCTGGTTCTGGAGTGGTAGTTGGTTCTGGTCTATCAGAGTTAGTCCCGGGTGTGGCATAAAGCCACGAGAAAAGTAGTGGACTGTAAAAACCCCGATGAACCCCAATACCCGTAAAGAAAGGAGAGACCGACTTACCAGTTACTGTCGACTATAACGTGGAAGGGGCGCCCCTCTTCTGCTCCCAGTGCACTTGTAGATAGTTGGTTTCTACTTATTTTGTATTTGATTTTCACCGTAGCTGTTAGCGTTATTTTCTTGCAAGACTTTTTTTCGACACTGACACTTGTCAGATTGTGTCTATGGTGATTGCCGGTCAATACCTACTCTTGTAAGCATTAAGGTTCATTGGTTCGGCTGTATACTGAACACCGGGTTCCTATAGAAAGAACAAAGAAAAAAACAAATGATAATAGAGTGTTCATTTGTTTCGTCTCGCGATTTTAGAACAAATTAAAATACCGCTTGGTCCAAATTAGATTGTATTTTTTGTTCGAGGTTAATGTTTCATAATCTTGTCCAGGCATTATCCCACCCATCGTACATCCGCAACCGACTGACGCGCTCGTACGAGCGGCTCGAGTTCCTAGGCGACGCCATCTTGGATTTCCTGATAACGGCGCACATGTTCGAGAGCTACGCGGACCTGAAGCCCGGCGAGCTCACGGACCTGCGCTCGGCGCTCGTCAACAACGTCACCTTCGCGTCCTACGTCGTCAAACTGGGCTTGCACAGGTTAGTTCCTAGGCGACGCCATCTTGGATTTCCTGATAACGGCGCACATGTTCGAGAGCTACGCGGACCTGAAGCCCGGCGAGCTCACGGACCTGCGCTCGGCGCTCGTCAACAACGTCACCTTCGCGTCCTACGTCGTCAAACTGGGCTTGCACAGGTTAGTTCCTAGGCGACGCCATCTTGGATTTCCTGATAACGGCGCACATGTTCGAGAGCTACGCGGACCTGAAGCCCGGCGAGCTCACGGACCTGCGCTCGGCGCTCGTCAACAACGTCACCTTCGCGTCCTACGTCGTCAAACTGGGCTTGCACAGGTTAGTTCCTAGGCGACGCCATCTTGGATTTCCTGATAACGGCGCACATGTTCGAGAGCTACGCGGACCTGAAGCCCGGCGAGCTCACGGACCTGCGCTCGGCGCTCGTCAACAACGTCACCTTCGCGTCCTACGTCGTCAAACTGGGCTTGCACAGGTTAGTTCCTAGGCGACGCCATCTTGGATTTCCTGATAACGGCGCACATGTTCGAGAGCTACGCGGACCTGAAGCCCGGCGAGCTCACGGACCTGCGCTCGGCGCTCGTCAACAACGTCACCTTCGCGTCCTACGTCGTCAAACTGGGCTTGCACAGGTTAGTTCCTAGGCGACGCCATCTTGGATTTCCTGATAACGGCGCACATGTTCGAGAGCTACGCGGACCTGAAGCCCGGCGAGCTCACGGACCTGCGCTCGGCGCTCGTCAACAACGTCACCTTCGCGTCCTACGTCGTCAAACTGGGCTTGCACAGGTTAGTTCCTAGGCGACGCCATCTTGGATTTCCTGATAACGGCGCACATGTTCGAGAGCTACGCGGACCTGAAGCCCGGCGAGCTCACGGACCTGCGCTCGGCGCTCGTCAACAACGTCACCTTCGCGTCCTACGTCGTCAAACTGGGCTTGCACAGGTTAGTTCCTAGGCGACGCCATCTTGGATTTCCTGATAACGGCGCACATGTTCGAGAGCTACGCGGACCTGAAGCCCGGCGAGCTCACGGACCTGCGCTCGGCGCTCGTCAACAACGTCACCTTCGCGTCCTACGTCGTCAAACTGGGCTTGCACAGGTTAGTTCCTAGGCGACGCCATCTTGGATTTCCTGATAACGGCGCACATGTTCGAGAGCTACGCGGACCTGAAGCCCGGCGAGCTCACGGACCTGCGCTCGGCGCTCGTCAACAACGTCACCTTCGCGTCCTACGTCGTCAAACTGGGCTTGCACAGGTTAGTTCCTAGGCGACGCCATCTTGGATTTCCTGATAACGGCGCACATGTTCGAGAGCTACGCGGACCTGAAGCCCGGCGAGCTCACGGACCTGCGCTCGGCGCTCGTCAACAACGTCACCTTCGCGTCCTACGTCGTCAAACTGGGCTTGCACAGGTTAGTTCCTAGGCGACGCCATCTTGGATTTCCTGATAACGGCGCACATGTTCGAGAGCTACGCGGACCTGAAGCCCGGCGAGCTCACGGACCTGCGCTCGGCGCTCGTCAACAACGTCACCTTCGCGTCCTACGTCGTCAAACTGGGCTTGCACAGGTTAGTTCCTAGGCGACGCCATCTTGGATTTCCTGATAACGGCGCACATGTTCGAGAGCTACGCGGACCTGAAGCCCGGCGAGCTCACGGACCTGCGCTCGGCGCTCGTCAACAACGTCACCTTCGCGTCCTACGTCGTCAAACTGGGCTTGCACAGGTTAGTTCCTAGGCGACGCCATCTTGGATTTCCTGATAACGGCGCACATGTTCGAGAGCTACGCGGACCTGAAGCCCGGCGAGCTCACGGACCTGCGCTCGGCGCTCGTCAACAACGTCACCTTCGCGTCCTACGTCGTCAAACTGGGCTTGCACAGGTTAGTTCCTAGGCGACGCCATCTTGGATTTCCTGATAACGGCGCACATGTTCGAGAGCTACGCGGACCTGAAGCCCGGCGAGCTCACGGACCTGCGCTCGGCGCTCGTCAACAACGTCACCTTCGCGTCCTACGTCGTCAAACTGGGCTTGCACAGGTTAGTTCCTAGGCGACGCCATCTTGGATTTCCTGATAACGGCGCACATGTTCGAGAGCTACGCGGACCTGAAGCCCGGCGAGCTCACGGACCTGCGCTCGGCGCTCGTCAACAACGTCACCTTCGCGTCCTACGTCGTCAAACTGGGCTTGCACAGGTTAGTTCCTAGGCGACGCCATCTTGGATTTCCTGATAACGGCGCACATGTTCGAGAGCTACGCGGACCTGAAGCCCGGCGAGCTCACGGACCTGCGCTCGGCGCTCGTCAACAACGTCACCTTCGCGTCCTACGTCGTCAAACTGGGCTTGCACAGGTTAGTTCACTCATTTACATTTTAAGCTGAATGTTACCCTCTGTTTGACAAGAGTGTCCCTGAAGAATCTACACAACGACCGGTCTAGCGTATGGCGCCCACACGATAGTGACTTGCATGCGTAAGCGGCAAATGCCAATGAACGTTTTGTGCAAGCTATTTGTGCGGTATACCGTTTTGCTGTTTTAACGCACATGCTTGCTTGTGCAAATTATGATTGAACGCGTAGCCGGTCCTTAAGAGCGACCGCACATTGAGCCACTTACCGCCGCAACAGGCCGCCACAAAACACTGCAGTGCATTGTTGTGCTGATTGCTGTTTTTATGAATATTTTTCTAGTCATTAGATTTGACTGAATTTCCTCCAGTTTCGATTGAAATTTACAACGTACAGTCAAGGAATTAAAGTTCAATATCGTATAGCAAACTGTCACCATAAGAGATAGTCGCATGCTTTGTGTTATGTTAGTAACTAGGCAATTAATCCCAATTCCTTCCTGGTGTAACTCACTATTTTTGAGCTCTTAATAGTTCACGGGTAGCGGCAAGCAGTTTATTTTTCAAATTAATAACGTGAAAATTATTTTACAATTTTCTCGATTGACACTGACAAATGTAGAAAAGCAAATGATAACTTTTTGCAACGAGGTTATCTGTAATGTGAAGTGACAAATAATACGTATTGACATCTCAATACTATTACTGAAGTAGAATTTTCGACCTTAATTTTAACGAAATGGGTAGGGAATGAAGTTCCTTGACTGTACATAAAATCCAGTGTAACATAAACTGTTGGTTGGCAGGTTCCTCTGCTCCCAACTGAACCCGACTCTGGACAAAGCCATCATGATGTTCGTGGAGCACCAGGAGCAGCGAGACCACGAGATCATCGAGGACGTGCTGTACCTCATCGACGAGGAGGACTGTCAGATCGCTGAATACGTCGAGGTGCCTAAGGTACAAGGCTTGTCTTCTATAATCTGACTACTGACCCAACTTATGTAACCATATCACTAGCGAAATAAACGATCTCATTTCATTTCATTTGAGGATCGTGACCGCATGCCATATTCCCACATGCCATATTACACATACCTGGATTACATTATGCCACTTCCACTGCCCTTCACGCTGCCCTGCTTCCTGCCGTAAATTTTTATGTGGCAGCGTCTAAGGGATTGCTATTGTTACGGACGGAGGAATATCAACTCAAAACTCATTAAAACTAGTCAAAAAGCGCGTGGAGCCCCTTAACTGTTATTTAAAATACTTAATTCAAAATTCTTAATCCAAATACGATTAGGTATCCTGCGATACAGGCAAAGGCTAGTGCAGGGACCGGTAGTTAAACTATGTGTAAAAGATGTCTTCGTCATCATTTTCATCATATCAGCCGAAAGACATCCACTGCTGGATGTAGGCCTCCTCCAAAGAGTGCCACAATGGCTGGTCCTGCGCCACCCGCATCCAGCGGAGTCCCGCGACCAAACGTCTTATATGTTTTATATTTGTGACAGGTACTGAGTGACATATTCGAGTCGCTCATGGGCGCTATATATCTGGACAGCGGTGGCGACCTAGCCAAGGTGTGGGCGGTGATCTACCGCATCATGCATCGCGAGATCGATGCGTTCTCCATACGTATACCGCAGCAGCCAGTGCGAGTGCTCTACGAGCGGATACACGCCTGCCCCGCGTTCGGGTGAGTAACTGTAGCACACATACTAGGCAGCGGTCTACTGCGAGATCGATGCGTTCTCCACACGCATACCGCAGTAGCCAGTGCGAGTGCTCTACGAGCGGATACACGCCTGCCCCGCGTTCGGGTGAGTAACTGTAGCACACATACTAGACAGCGGTCTACTGCGAGATCGATGCGTTCTCCACACGCATACCGCAGTAGCCAGTGCGAGTGCTCTACGAGCGGATACACGCCTGCCCCGCGTTCGGGTGAGTAACTGTAGCACACATACTAGACAGCGGTCTACTGCGAGATCGATGCGTTCTCCACACGCATACCGCAGTAGCCAGTGCGAGTGCTCTACGAGCGGATACACGCCTGCCCCGCGTTCGGGTGAGTAACTGTAGCACACATACTAGACAGCGGTCTACTGCGAGATCGATGCGTTCTCCACACGCATACCGCAGTAGCCAGTGCGAGTGCTCTACGAGCGGATACACGCCTGCCCCGCGTTCGGGTGAGTAACTGTAGCACACATACTAGACAGCGGTCTACTGCGAGATCGATGCGTTCTCCACACGCATACCGCAGTAGCCAGTGCGAGTGCTCTACGAGCGGATACACGCCTGCCCCGCGTTCGGGTGAGTAACTGTAGCACACATACTAGACAGCGGTCTACTGCGAGATCGATGCGTTCTCCACACGCATACCGCAGTAGCCAGTGCGAGTGCTCTACGAGCGGATACACGCCTGCCCCGCGTTCGGGTGAGTAACTGTAGCACACATACTAGACAGCGGTCTACTGCGAGATCGATGCGTTCTCCACACGCATACCGCAGCAGCCAGTGCGAGTGCTCTACGAGCGGATACACGCCTGCCCCGCGTTCGGGTGAGTAACTGTAGCACACATACTAGGCAGCGGTCTACTGCGAGATCGATGCGTTCTCCACACGCATACCGCAGTAGCCAGTGCGAGTGCTCTACGAGCGGATACACGCCTGCCCCGCGTTCGGGTGAGTAACTGTAGCACACATACTAGACAGCGGTCTACTGCGAGATCGATGCGTTCTCCACACGCATACCGCAGCAGCCAGTGCGAGTGCTCTACGAGCGGATACACGCCTGCCCCGCGTTCGGGTGAGTAACTGTAGCACACATACTAGGCAGCGGTCTACTGCGAGATCGATGCGTTCTCCACACGCATACCGCAGCAGCCAGTGCGAGTGCTCTACGAGCGGATACACGCCTGCCCCGCGTTCGGGTGAGTAACTGTAGCACACATACTAGACAGCGGTCTACTGCGAGATCGATGCGTTCTCCACACGCATACCGCAGCAGCCAGTGCGAGTGCTCTACGAGCGGATACACGCCTGCCCCGCGTTCGGGTGAGTAACTGTAGCACACATACTAGACAGCGGTCTACTGCGAGATCGATGCGTTCTCCACACGCATACCGCAGCAGCCAGTGCGAGTGCTCTACGAGCGGATACACGCCTGCCCCGCGTTCGGGTGAGTAACTGTAGCACACATACTAGACAGCGGTCTACTGCGAGATCGATGCGTTCTCCACACGCATACCGCAGCAGCCAGTGCGAGTGCTCTACGAACGGATACACGCCTGCCCCGCGTTCGGGTGAGTAACTGTAGCACACATACTAGGCAGCGGTCTACTGCGAGATCGATGCGTTCTCCACACGCATACCGCAGCAGCCAGTGCGAGTGCTCTACGAGCGGATACACGCCTGCCCCGCGTTCGGGTGAGTAACTGTAGCACACATACTAGACAGCGGTCTACTGCGAGATCGATGCGTTCTCCACACGCATACCGCAGCAGCCAGTGCGAGTGCTCTACGAGCGGATACACGCCTGCCCCGCGTTCGGGTGAGTAACTGTAGCACACATACTAGGCAGCGGTCTACTGCGAGATCGATGCGTTCTCCACACGCATACCGCAGCAGCCAGTGCGAGTGCTCTACGAGCGGATACACGCCTGCCCCGCGTTCGGGTGAGTAACTGTAGCACACATACTAGACAGCGGTCTTCTGCGAGATCGATGCGTTCTCCACACGCATACCGCAGCAGCCAGTGCGAGTGCTCTACGAACGGATACACGCCTGCCCCGCGTTCGGGTGAGTAACTGTAGCACACATACTAGACAGCGGTCTACTGCGAGATCGATGCGTTCTCCACACGCATACCGCAGCAGCCAGTGCGAGTGCTCTACGAGCGGATACACGCCTGCCCCGCGTTCGGGTGAGTAACTGTAGCACACATACTAGACAGCGGTCTACTGCGAGATCGATGCGTTCTCCACACGCATACCGCAGCAGCCAGTGCGAGTGCTCTACGAACGGATACACGCCTGCCCCGCGTTCGGGTGAGTAACTGTAGCACACATACTAGACAGCGGTCTACTGCGAGATCGATGCGTTCTCCACACGCATACCGCAGCAGCCAGTGCGAGTGCTCTACGAGCGGATACACGCCTGCCCCGCGTTCGGGTGAGTAACTGTAGCACACATACTAGACAGCGGTCTACTGCGAGATCGATGCGTTCTCCACACGCATACCGCAGCAGCCAGTGCGAGTGCTCTACGAGCGGATACACGCCTGCCCCGCGTTCGGGTGAGTAACTGTAGCACACATACTAGGCAGCGGTCTACTGCGAGATCGATGCGTTCTCCACACGCATACCGCAGCAGCCAGTGCGAGTGCTCTACGAGCGGATACACGCCTGCCCCGCGTTCGGGTGAGTAACTGTAGCACACATACTAGACAGCGGTCTACTGCGAGATCGATGCGTTCTCCACACGCATACCGCAGCAGCCAGTGCGAGTGCTCTACGAACGGATACACGCCTGCCCCGCGTTCGGGTGAGTAACTGTAGCACACATACTAGACAGCGGTCTACTGCGAGATCGATGCGTTCTCCACACGCATACCGCAGCAGCCAGTGCGAGTGCTCTACGAGCGGATACACGCCTGCCCCGCGTTCGGGTGAGTAACTGTAGCACACATACTAGGCAGCGGTCTACTGCGAGATCGATGCGTTCTCCACACGCATACCGCAGCAGCCAGTGCGAGTGATCTACGAGCGGATACACGCCTGCCCCGCGTTCGGGTGAGTAACTGTAGCACACATACTAGACAGCGGTCTACTGCGAGATCGATGCGTTCTCCACACGCATACCGCAGCAGCCAGTGCGAGTGCTCTACGAGCGGATACACGCCTGCCCCGCGTTCGGGTGAGTAACTGTAGCACACATACTAGACAGCGGTCTACTGCGAGATCGATGCGTTCTCCACACGCATACCGCAGCAGCCAGTGCGAGTGCTCTACGAACGGATACACGCCTGCCCCGCGTTCGGGTGAGTAACTGTAGCACACATACTAGACAGCGGTCTACTGCGAGATCGATGCGTTCTCCACACGCATACCGCAGCAGCCAGTGCGAGTGCTCTACGAGCGGATACACGCCTGCCCCGCGTTCGGGTGAGTAACTGTAGCACACATACTAGGCAGCGGTCTACTGCGAGATCGATGCGTTCTCCACACGCATACCGCAGCAGCCAGTGCGAGTGCTCTACGAGCGGATACACGCCTGCCCCGCGTTCGGGTGAGTAACTGTAGCACACATACTAGGCAGCGGTCTACTGCGAGATCGATGCGTTCTCCACACGCATACCGCAGCAGCCAGTGCGAGTGCTCTACGAGCGGATACACGCCTGCCCCGCGTTCGGGTGAGTAACTGTAGCACACATACTAGACAGCGGTCTACTGCGAGATCGATGCGTTCTCCACACGCATACCGCAGCAGCCAGTGCGAGTGCTCTACGAGCGGATACACGCCTGCCCCGCGTTCGGGTGAGTAACTGTAGCACACATACTAGGCAGCGGTCTACTGCGAGATCGATGCGTTCTCCACACGCATACCGCAGCAGCCAGTGCGAGTGCTCTACGAGCGGATACACGCCTGCCCCGCGTTCGGGTGAGTAACTGTAGCACACATACTAGACCGCTATTTGGTGTCTACACCTCTATTGATATCTTAAGGTAGAAATGCAGGTCTCTCGCCGGACCGCCAACACTATGCTTAATACTGGGGCTACAGTCACCGACACGAACACGAACCTAGCTAGAAAGTGAATATGCAGTGTTGGGCCGCGCTCTTTGGTAAGGAGGTAGACCCCCCATTACTTCCCCAACTATGCTCATGTGGACGCAATGATATTCTGCTATGCTTCACTTCTATAGGAATTCCTGCAACCAATTTTTTTTTTTTACCGCATTGTTGGATGTATCTTATTTATATACTACGACGTTGACAAACAAGCCTACCTGACCTTCTACCCTATGGACGACTACTGACGAACCACAAGCGCGTTGCGACCCTTTATTCATTTGCGGATTCGTTCTGCTGACAGCCACTCCCAACACATCCTTGGGAACACTGGCGACGTTGAAAGAAAGAAATTTGTTCGGGACTAAAAACATACCAACGTTAAAAAAAAGTGTGAGACATATTGCATTGTCCTGAAACAGTTCTATCTCAACATAATACTGAGTATGCTGACATTACTTAAATAAATAAATATTAAGGGACAATCTTACACAAATCGAACTAATCCCATAGTAAGCTCAATAAGGCTTGTGTTATGGGTAGGTCCAGTCAAGTTCTCCAATATCTATACAGACAACCTTTCAAATAGTACATTACTGCAAAGGCCGTGAAGTAAGGGATTGATGGACGAGTTTGGGCTAGACGGCCGAGTCGTAGACGAGGCCGGATACAACGAGTCCAGCAATCCCTGTTCCGGCCGAGGCTTGTATAGTGCTTTTCTCAAACGATGTGAGGAAATAATAAATAGTTATTTGTTATACAAGGGTGCAGTTATAATTTAACCGCGAGTGTGGAATTGAAACACGAGCTAGCGAATGTGAGTGGTTTAAAAATAGAATCCTTTTCACCTCACTAAAGTGAGTAAGATTCTAGATAAAAAAATATAAAAAAGAAAAAAAAAACATTAAAAAAGAATAATATTAAAAAAACATTACAAAAGAGTAAAACAAAAAGGAAAAAAATATTTAAAAAAAACAACTAAAAAAACAAAAAAAAGCCCAAAAAAATGACAAAAAAACAAAAAAAAAAGGAAAAAAACAAAAAATTGACAAAAAAAAAGAAAAACAAACAAAAAACATTTTAAAAAAACAAAAAAAAAGGAAAAAAAACAAAAACATTAAAAAAAACAAACAAAAACATTAAAAAAACAAGAAAACGAAAAAAAAGAAAACAAACAAAAAACATTAAAAAAAAACAAAAAAAAGGAAAAAAAAACATTAAAAAAAGTAAAACAAAAAGGAAAAATAGTTAAAAAAAACTTAAAAATAACATAAAAGACCCTATAAAAATTTTAACATTAAAAAATAGACAAACATCAAGAAAAGAAAAGATTTTTTTTTAAATCATTAAAAACGATAAACAACACTAAAAAATAAACGAAAAATAACAAAAAAAATTTAAAAAACTAACAATTTTTTTTTTACAAAAAACTAAAACAATTAAAAAAAAGTATTGGTGGTTGGCAGTATGTATTTTTTCCTTTGTCTGTTTAATATCAGTACCTAAGCAAATTTAAAAAGTTAGAGTAGCGGCCAATAATAGGCCAAGATGTAATGTAGGCAGCCATAAACAAGGAACTTCATGTCTTCATTTCGTGACATTAACGCATACATTTCCGAGCATGTTTGAGAAAAATATATTATGTTACATGTGATATCACATGTGTCTTATGTTAGTAATAATAAACTCTGTGTAGATATTTTTGAAAGGTTGTCTGTATAGATATTGGAGAACTCGACTGTACTAGACGATTTGATTGATTAAACTTGTTTCATTTTACTGCAAGTTTTAGTAGATTATTTAGTAAATTATATAAAAATTAAATTGTATTTCAAGATCTAATCAACATCAACCAAAAAGTGACAATTACCTTGGTAGCCAGGCGGTACTGAAAATTAGCGCTGCGAAATATCACCAATTCGTGGAACAAAGCTGAATGGCGACCATTTTAGCATGTTATGATTATGTCTGTCTTTTATGTCTCTTTTATTTCTTATAATATGCTAAATAATAGTAGTTTATGTGACTGTACATAATGAAGGGCATTAAACACGAGTGTGGGTTTATATAACATCACACGAGTGTTTTAATACCTAATTATGTACAGTTACATACACTACTTTATCTATCCACATATGATAAGCCTCCATGATGCATGCAGGAGCCGCTAATTATGACCGGCATCGCGGCGTTATTTTCTGGCAGCTTTCATAGTTTTTTTTAAATTCATAGACAAACTAGAGTCAGATCCAACTATCATATCAATCGATATCTTACTTACGTGCGACATTTGTCAAATTTGTATGCAAATTGACAATTCATTTCGAACTAAACGTCATCTCGACTGATATTAGAATAGAGGTTAAATCAAATGTCTTTGTTTTTCCGGGACGTTCGAAATTTGAATGAAATAATATTATCGAAATCGATGTTACTATTTAGCAATAATAACATTTTCACAGATAAGAAATTTGTTCTAACAAAACAGTCTATTTTTATGGTGGTCATAATGTGCGGTTCTTGAACGCATCATGGAGGGTTTATGATTTTTGGATAGATAATAGTACATTACTTTACCTAGGGCGGTTAAACAAAGAATGTCTCAGATCGCAGGTATTTGACGCCCGAGCCGAAGGCAAGGGCGATAAATATGCGCTCTGAGGCTTTCTTTATTACCGCCCGTGGTGAGTACAACATTTTACGTCTCTATCTGGCCAGGAAGTGGGGTTTTCCGCACGCGTAGCGTGCGGTAATTCCTACTTTATGGCCAGGTATGACGTAAACGTATTTACTTTCTTCTTACTAAAGTGACTTGTTTATTTACAGGGCCTCCAAGGTGGTGGAATGTAATACACCGCGCGTAATGATCCCTGTGACGTTCACGAAGAACGGCCGCCAGCACACCGCGCACGGGTTCGGCGGCAACAAGTTCCAGGCCAAGCGCGCCGCCGCCAAGCTGGCGCTCAAAATAATCGACTCCTAGACTCACTTACACATTCACTCTTTGAAGCAGACCACACCAATTGTAAACTCTCATCAAAGACTCCTTAGTAACTCTTTGAAACTGTGCACACGACTCGTACACTTAGTTCAAAGAGTCCTTACATTGACTCTCTGAAGAAGTGCACACACTCGTAAACTCGCTTCAAAGAGTCCTTACATTGACTCTCTGAAGCAGTGCACACACTCGTAAACTCGCTTCAAAGAGTCCTTACATTGACTCTCTGAAGCAGTGCACACACTCGTAAACTCGCTTCAAAGAGTCCTTACATTGACTCTCTGAAGCAGTGCACACACTCGTAAACTCGCTTCAAAGAGTCCTTACATTGACTCTCTGAAGCAGTGCACACACTCGTAAACTCGCTTCAAAGAGTCCTTACATTGACTCTCTGAAGCAGTGCACACACTCGTAAACTCGCTTCAAAGAGTCCTTACATTGACTCTCTGAAGCAGTGCACACACTCGTAAACTCGCTTCAAAGAGTCCTTACATTGACTCTCTGAAGCAGTGCACACACTCGTAAACTCGCTTCAAAGAGTCCTTACATTGACTCTCTGAAGCAGTGCACACACTCGTAAACTCGCTTCAAAGAGTCCTTACATTGACTCTCTGAAGCAGTGCACACACTCGTAAACTCGCTTCAAAGAGTCCTTACATTGACTCTCTGAAGCAGTGCACACACTCGTAAACTCGCTTCAAAGAGTCCTTACATTGACTCTCTGAAGCAGTGCACACACTCGTAAACTCGCTTCAAAGAGTCCTTACATTGACTCTCTGAAGCAGTGCACACACTCGTAAACTCGCTTCAAAGAGTCCTTACATTGACTCTCTGAAGCAGTGCACACACTCGTAAACTCGCTTCAAAGAGTCCTTACATTGACTCTCTGAAGCAGTGCACACACTCGTAAACTCGCTTCAAAGAGTCCTTACATTGACTCTCTGAAGCAGTGCACACACTCGTAAACTCGCTTCAAAGAGTCCTTACATTGACTCTCTGAAGCAGTGCACACACTCGTAAACTCGCTTCAAAGAGTCCTTACATTGACTCTCTGAAGCAGTGCACACACTCGTAAACTCGCTTCAAAGAGTCCTTACATTGACTCTCTGAAGCAGTGCACACACTCGTAAACTCGCTTCAAAGAGTCCTTACATTGACTCTCTGAAGCAGTGCACACGACTCGTAAACTGAGTACTTTAATGGTAAAAGATGGGAAAATATTCCCGTTAGTTCCCACTGGTGAAACATGGGGGAAAAAATCCCAGATCCACTGGTAAGCCCGTGGAATAACCCCGAAAATTCGCGCTAATGTGTGTAGATAAAAAGAGGCTCCTTTCACAAAGCTACAAGTTACAATTTTACAAGTATTAACCGACAACACTGATCAAACGATCAGTCGTTAAGGCGACTTGGGCTAACGCTCTTCTCTCCCTCTCACTGAGCATAAGTGTGAGCGAGGTGGAAGTGCGTTTTCGGAAGCCCGGATATCATGTTTTTATTAAAAAAAATTGTGCGTTTTAATAAATAAAAAGTAATAGCTAAGTTCCCTCGAACATGATATTGCCGATTTTTAGAACCGATTTTAATATTTTTAGCTGTGGTGTATAATTTGTTGGGTCAATCAACTATTTCTTGTGGCTCGTTGCCATGGTTACGTCTCCTGGGTCACCCTTTAAAACTATTATTTTATGGGGTTTAAATCCACTAAACACGTGTTTTTGTCATATTGGTAAACCCATTCCATGGTGGCGCATCTCCTTAGCATGATAGGAGTCCAGTTTGTAGTATTTTTTCTAAGAAAGTCTGTTACTGTTGTCTCTTGGCTTACCGGGACAGAATAACAACAAGAAAAAGTTGATTGACCCTGTTACGCATTTTTTAAGTGTATTTTAGACCTATGTTCGTGATTTTTTTCTATCGAGCTAAGTGTGAGACCCGTACACTTGGGCGACAGTACATTAGGACCTACAGAACGCAGCTAGAGACGCGGTTATCCGTTGGAATGAGATGGTAACAAACATTTATATTTAGAGTATACCATGTATAATGAGTCACTAATTATATATACAGTCGACTAGGAAGAGATCGATACGGCCAAAGTTACAAAAATATGTATACACGACTTTATCGCCTTAACATTAAGGTCATGTATACCTTTTTTTTACTTTGGCCGTATCGATCTCTTTGTAGTCGACTGTAGGTACTAAATAAGAGACTTTTAAGATAATAACGAAGATATTTTGTTCCTAATGATATGTTGAGAACGAATATAGGTACGGTCAACCAATTTGATTCCTAGGCCACCGTAGAACCCTTTCAATTTAACTGCTCACATAGCAACGCAATAATCCTAGTAACCTGTTTTGACGTAGCATTTACAACGGCAAGGTTCTACGGTGGTCTAGGAATCAAATTGGTTGACCGTACATTTCATGATTTCAGACCTGTTGGTTTAGATATTTGCTCCATATCTTCGTGGTTAATCTACTCAAATTACGTATGCAAAATGTAAATTAAGGTCATCCATTTAAATTTTAGCAATAAAACAAAATTGGACTTGAAGGGTAAAAAAAAGATATTATTAATTAAATTATTTCTTATATTTTTTACAGTTACTTAGTGTCAAAACCTTTTAAACTTTTTATAACATGACATATATTTAACGGAATAGTATTTAACTTAGTCTTGTCTAGATATATTGTATAATAAATGTGTGTAGGTACAGTCGGGGAATGAAAAGGTTGACATGTTTCAAATAAATTAATTTACGCGTTGCAAGCACATGTTACCTTTTTAAACTGTGTAACAGACGAGAGTGTAGTATTGAAAATTATGTTTGACTATTTGACAACAAAGCTCAAATTTCCTTAGACGAATGTTCCTTAACTATTGATAGTTGAACTAAAACCTTTTTATTAGTTTGATCTTGCCATTACGTTGTGTCAAGTTTGATAAATCTAATGATTAAATCCTCTTCTTTTATAATGATTAAAACTATAAATGTGAGAAACAGTTCCTGTCAATGTCATCATTGCAATTTCTTCTATTCGTTTTTATTTTTTTACTCTCCTTTCCCAAATACAAAGAGGTCAATTCTCATATGTAGGCCATGTAGGGAAACGACATTCATTATGACGGAATGTGTCTGACACTCGGAAGATAAAACAGATCGATACTGATAGTGATAACCAGGGGGCGTACTTTTCATGCCGATGACATCAATTTGACGTCACGCTGCATATAGGATGATCCCAAATAGATGTATTGTAATTATTAATCATTAGTCGTCAATCATTTTAATCATGTACAAATTACTTCAAAAGTAATCTATTCACACGTGGAATAATTAATCGGTACCTACTTGATACGTGAAACATAAATTAAACTATTTGTTTTGTTTTTATACATACAATTGCAATCAAACTCTATGCAGCGTGACGTCATTTTTGCGTCAACGGCATGATAAGTACGGGTCCTGGTGGTAACAATACCATTTAATAAAATGTATGTATAAAAACAAAACAAATAGTTTAATTTACGTTTCACGTATCAAGTAGGTACCGATTAATTATTCCACGTGTAAATTACTTTTGAAGTAATTTGTACATGATTAAAATGATTGACGACTATTGATTAATAATTACAATAAATCTATTTGGGATCATCCTATATGCAGCGTGACGTCAAATTGATGTCATCGGCATGAAAAGTACGCCCCCTGGTGATAACTTATACTCAACCTTTTCATTCCGCGACTGTACATTTCAAAGAAACTTCCAAGGGAGAGGTAGTTCGGCTGTATATTTAAGGCATGGACGAATACATCAAGAGGACCGCCAATTTCTGAAGAAAATCGTGTTTAAGGGCATTTTTTTAAAAATGTGTACTTAATTAGCGTAAGTTGTTAAACAAAAATTAACTCAGCGTCAGTATTGTGACGAAAATGAAGTATTCAGTGTAAAAATGTGAAACAAGTTCATCATTTTCGTCACAAAACTGACACTGAGTTAATGTTTGTTTAACAACTCACGCTAATTGGGTGCACAATTTTTGGAAATGTCCTCCAAAATAAAAAAGCTTGTTGTAGCTAATGGCACTATAGAGAGGTTTCTTTGCCGCCGTCTATGATTTTAATGAAGGCTCCTATAGATGGCGGTAATATGTTTAGCAAATTCATGGTCCAGATACTTCTTAACACATTTACTGCCAATGATTTCGTAGCGCTACTCTCGTAGCCGATAACATGCGAAAACCCGTATGCAGGGGAAAGCGCTTATGAGCAGGGCTAGGTAGGCTAGATCAGCTAGGTGGGCCTAGCAGATTCTTGGCACTGAAAGTGAGTAACATCAGCTAGAGATGGCTTTATTTTGAACAGTCGCCATCACATACATAGGTGCACTATAGGTGTTCAAAAATATCGGCACATGCACCCTAATGCCTTGAAAATAGAGGTGTGTTCCGATGTTTGTGACGTGCTTGTTTGCTCCGATGTATGTGATGGCGACTGAACAAACGGTTTTTCAGACGTTGGCGGTCTTATTGATTTTTTTGTCCATGATTTTAGGCATGGTAAGATCTGGTTCATTTGTTACGTATCAAGTTATTTGTGTATGTAAACAATCCTTGGATAAAATTGTAGGTACATGGATGACAATACGATAATTAAGTTGTTGGGTTTTTATGTATTATTCATTTTGTTTTGAATTTATATGCTCAATTCTTTAATTCTTCCTATTATAGTCGTCTTTTTAAGAGCAGATCATGTTCATAATTTTTGAAATCCGTTGTTTTGTACGAAATATTAGTTTACTATTATATTATTTTATTATTATTATTACTGTCTAAAAGGCCAGTCGTTATTGGTAAAGCGCCTCAGAGTTACACTTGTATAATTTTAACTTGTTGTTTCGAGAGGTTGAGCGAGCGAAGCGAACGAAGTTCTATGCTTCAGCTTGGGCTTATTATTTTTTATATGTATGTCCGTAATAAATCGTTTGTCTGTCCCGGCGTCCAGTGTCCGGAGCACAGTGTGTTTTTTGACCCAAAAAAGTGACATCCTCTTTTTATTAGACAAATCTATTGCTTGTATCGTTACAAATGCGAAACGAGACGTCCCGTGTGGCGATTTTCAATATTTATTCAAATAGATTTTTTTAAGTTTGTGTGACTGTCACGAATGAAAAACGAAAATTAATTCCTATAAAAAAACTATGGCCAGTTCATCGTTTAACGTGGCATTGTTTTATGTGGCAATTGAATGCGCATATTAATCCGATTTCACTTGCTCTTAAATGTGAACAGACTCGTCGCAAAAAAAGAATATCTCCTTTTTGGTTTTTATTTTTTATTTCCATTTCTAGATCAAAGTAGAATCTCTGGATGAGTGGGATAGATTCCTTATAATTTTTACATTCTACATACGCGGATGTTCAGAGAAATACATATTTTTGTATTGATTAGGTTTTTTTCTTATGGTTCCCTAGGGTAGTGAAAGCCCTAGAACATTTTTAACCCCCGACGAAAAAAATACGGGTGTTATAAGTTTGACGTGTCTGTGTGTCTGTGTTTCTGTGTGTGTGTCTGTCTATGGCATCGTAGCTCCTAAACGAATAAACCGATATGAATGCGGTTTTTTTTTATCCGAAAGCTGACGTGATCGAGATGGTTATTAGCTACGTTTCAACAAAATCGGTTTAGCCGTTTGTGAGATATTGAACTTTGAAATGAAAATGTCGGGTGTTTACAACTAATCTAATTTTCTCTAAACATCCGCGTATGTCGAATGCAAAATAAATAGACGTTATACAACCAATTATAAGAAATCTATCGCACTCATCCAAAGATTATACTTCGACCTAGAAATGGAAATAAAAAATAAAAACCGGCCAAGTGCGAGTTGGACGCGCGCACGAAGGATTCCGTACCATTATAAATAAAAATATTTATTTTATTCTGTTTTTAGTATTTGTTGTTATAGCGGAAACAGAAATACATCATCTGTGAAAATTTCAACTGGAACAATCACGGTATCAGTGAGATACAGCCCGGTGACAGACAGACGGACAGCGAAGTCTTAGTAATAGGGTCCCGTTTTACTCTTTGAGTACGGTGCGGAACCCTAAAAACCAAAAAGGAGAAATTCTTTTTTTGCGACGAGTCTATTCACCTTTAACAGCAAGTGAAATCGGATTAATATGCGCATTCAATTGCCACATAAAACAATGCCACTTTAAACGATGAACTGGCCATAGTTTTTCTATAGGAATTCATTTTTGTTTTCCATTCGTGACAGTCACACAAACTTAAAAAAATATATTTGAATAAATATTGAAAATCGCAACACGCGACATCTCGTCTCGCATTTGTAACGATACAAGCAATACTTAGATTTATATAATAAAAAGAGGTTGTCACTTTTTTGGGTCAAAAAACACACTGTGCATTTCTCAACCGATTCTCGTAAAACTTTGTGAGCAGCGGTTCGTTAATTATATATAATTTTTTGTCGTGTATTTTTTTCGGATTTACTGTCATTCGGGGCAAATGGAAAATTAACAACTCGAAATTATTGGCCGAATCTGAATAATGTCAATTTGACAATAGTGTTGTGCATAACGCTCATTTTGAGGCTTAAATACTCGAACCTTAAAGACTCCCGAGGTTTAAAGACTCAAGTGACGAAAAGTCAATATGTTGCATTCATATGCGGATGCGTAGAATAAGCCAACACGGTTCTTAAACAGCATCGAGTCTTTAAGCCTTTGGAGTCTTTAAGGCTCGAGTCTATAAGCCTCGAAATGAGCGTTATACACAACACTATTTGACAATCCTCGACATGGAAAATTGACCAGCCTGAATAATTCTAAAATGCAATTACGTCCTAAAAGTATAATGTTTTCGATCTCCGTTTTTTTTACTAACAATAGTTTTGTTAGTTATGTCTAATTAATGTACTACTAACTAGGGTTTGCAATCCGGATCCGACTTGTATGAAAAGATCCGGATCCGCGGATCTGGATCCGGATCTTTCCATACAAGTCGGATCTGGATTGCAAACCCTACACTAACACTTTATGGGCTCTGCCTGAAATAAATGTTTTCAATTCAATTCAATAATTGGCATACCTACTTGATATAGGTCGAAAGAAATACGTCCATATGGAATTACGTACACTCCAAAAATATGACCAATCGGAAATATGTCTTATATGAATGTTGTATAAAATAGTCGATTTTCATATAAAATTTTGATATTCGTTTAAATTAAGTTGTTTATAAAAAGCCATTTAGTTAGTAAGGCCTATTACACGATAAGCGACTTTATAAATGACAAAGACGCCTTTAAATGATTTTTATTATTATTATTTTCTCTCTGTGTACTGACAATCTGACATACTCTAATTTTTAATTTGTTTTATATAATCCTGACATATATTTTTCCCTAGTTCTAATAATATTTTTTATTCTATTTTTGACATTGTGAAAACAGAATTCATGTTTGTAAGTTAACATGTGCCTAATTGTAAATGTAAATGAACTTTGACCTACTTATAACATATTGACATGTAAACATGTAAACTAGTGATATTTGACATTATTATAGTTATATATTTACAACTATAATTACCCTTTCGAACTTTAAGAAAATATACTTTGACCTTCAAAAAGTGTTCTGTACGAATCTATTTGGAATAAAATATTTTGACTTTGACTTTGACTTTATTGCGTACTGGACAAAATTCAATTTGGGCTAGATTCATTATCATTATAGACAAGAAAAAAAATTGACAAAAAAGTATAGACACAATTACATTTTCACCAAATTCACTTTTGGTGGTATCACTTTTGGTCCAATTTCAAAATGGGCATTTAGTGTTGACGAATTTCCATTTGTGCCGAATGACAGTACCTAAATCTTTTTTCGATTTTTTTTTTATAAAAAGATACTCTCGCGAGTTCTACAGCTCACAGAGCCAAAAGTTTTAATTAGTCGTCTTAACTAACCAGCCAAGCAAGTGAGTCTTCCGTCAAGTAGCTGAAAGGCTCCATCGTCCCTTTGTTTAGGTTAGTTATCGTGGAGATCTCTCAGATGCTTGGCTACGGACTTGGTTGGTCGGGCCAGTATGGCCAGTGAGTCGTGATTTTTTTTTATTATCAATTCTTTATATGTTTATAATTTTACCTATGTTATAAGCTGTTAGTTATACTTATAATATAACAGTGATTCGGGCCCTATAGGCACAAAAACCTATAAGGCCTGAATCACACTGGCGCGGCCTGTGTTGGCGGTCAATAGTAAACTTGACATTAACTGTCAAACTTACTATTTACCGCCACCGCAGGCCGCGCCAGTGTGATTCAGGGATTTGCCACTCTGGATGCGTGCTGCGGTCAGGTCACCCAAACAAAAACAAAGGGCGACCTGACCGCAGAACGCATCTAGTGTGGCTCAGGCCTTACGCTGTCATTCATTTTGAGTTATCAGCATGCGTTTTTTTTTCTTATTTATATTTAGTTATGTTATGATACGACTCGCTGGTCAGACTCTGTGTTAGGCAGTATACGTGCTACTCTCAGTCCATGTTAAGAATGAGTTAATTATGTTGTGTTGTATTTAATAGAATGTACCCAATTGTAATGATGACGGTTAGCGAATTTGTATGGAAAAATATCGGTAACGCAGTGGAGTATTTTGTAGGTACATCAAATGTAATAAAATGTTTATTTTATCTTATCATTTTATTTTATTTCTGACGCGGCTCATTTATCTTGTTTAACCCAGGCAGAGGCGTTATATTGACCACATGCAGCTAGTGTTGTCGATAACGCTCATTTCGAGGCTTATAGACTCGAGCCTTAAAGACTCCCGAGGCTTGAAGACTCGATGCTGTTTAAGAACCGTGTTGGTTTATTTTACGCATATGAATGCAAAATATTGACTTTTCGTCACTCGAGTCTTTAAGCCTCGGGAGTCTTTAGGGCTCGAGTCTTTAAGCCTCAAAATGAGCGCTATCCACAACACTACATGCAGCCTGTCAAACATATATTTTAATGTCAATGAATAAGACTGACATTCGATTGTCATCTTTCAACTGCCGGCCTGGAAAAGTGTTAACTTTTTGGTACGAACCCCTCAGGGACCCATATATGGTGCGATTATATAGGTATGTCATACTGATGTGCATATTGCGGAAAGTTATGTCATGCTCCCTGGCAACCCCACTTTAGATTTCGGGATTTCTGAGTATGTGAAAAAATTGTACCGAATTAGTACTTACCTACTTGAAAAAAATTGTACCTCAATAGTTTCGAGAGTACAATTATTTTAAATTGGGGTTGCTGGGGAGCATCTCTCCAGCAACCCCAAACTTAAAAAGTAGGAATTTCGCGTTGAATCTAAGTTTTTTGGGTAAAATAAGACCCAAAAAATATTGTACTCTCGTTTTTACCGTTGAACGAGATAGCTAGGCTAGTTAAATTAACAAATTTGCGCCAGAAAGTGAACGCCTGCGTGACACGGCAATACGGAAAACACATTTCGCCTAGTGCCTGCAATACGGCCACAACTCAAAATTAAAACACATTTGAGATGTGGCGTGGATGTGGCTCTATTGTACAGTGCGTATGCTACTTGATAATCATCAGTATAAGAAATATTTTTCGATGACTTTTCTTGGAAGGGGAATCATCGAAAAATATTTCTTCGTGCGTTCGGATAGACGCAAGTGCGGATACACGTTCGAATACAGTTCACTTTCAAGAGCGCAATTTTTTGTTATTATCAATCGCTAATTATACATTTGTATCACGATAATTATCAGTGATAATTATCCTTTCGAACCCTGGACCAAACTGCATTAGCCCGAGCAACTTCCACCAAGGATACTCCAACAATCTTAGGAAAGGAATAAAAGACAGCGTCACGTCAACGTATTTATTATGATAACCGCGTAAATTACAGGAAGTAGGTGCTGGGTCTCTTGTACGCGAACTTGTTGAGTCGCTTGTGGTGGTGCACGCGCTTGGGCAGAGGGAAGCGAATAGCGCTGTTGTGGAACTGCTTCACCTGCGGCCGGCGGCACGCGGCAGCCTTGATTACCTCCACTTTGATGATCTGGGGACAAAGTTTCCGTCAATAATTGGCTACTTTCCTAAAAAACAAACATTTAGTCCATCAGTTAGATTATCAAAAAATATTGGACACCTATTTTTTATTTTGTCAATTAAACAAAAAATGATAAAGATACACTTTTTAGCATAATGTGACGTCACGCGGAACTTAACGGACTATATCTTCATCATTTTATTGTTTTATGACCCAGGAAAGTATCCAATTGTATTTTTGGTACAAGCTTTTATTGCTGGCTGTCCTTTTTGCATTTATTAAATATTATGTTAACGGCCTCCGTAGCCCAGTGGGTAGTGACTCTGCCTACGAAGCTGGAGGTCCTGGGTTCGAATCCCGGTCAGGGCATTTATTTGTGTATTAATCACGAATATTTGTTCCTTAGTTATGGATGTTATGTATATAAGTATCTATATGTATGTATCTATTATATATATCATCGCCTAGTACCCACAACACAAGCCTTACTGAGCTTACCGTGGGCCTAGGTTGATTTGTGTAAGATTGTCCCGTAATATTTATTTATTTATTTATTATTTATTTTATGATAATCAACCGCGATGGATGAGTTTGGGATATGGCAAAACTGTCACCTCCAATCCCATTCTAATTGTGATTAAATAGTCATTGAGAGAATTTATCTTGTGTAGTTGAAGAGTTCCCATAACCACCATCCGTGTCCATCACCAGAACAGCTTTATTGTACCATAGTATTGCATGGTCACCTGACTTAAATAATAGGGGTGTTGTTGACATCAAATAAAATAACCAATAATATAAAATTTTCTAAAAAGAGTAAAAATATTGTCAAATGGAGAAAAAAGTAAAGCAGGGGATTAAATAATCACAAAGTTATGTGTCAAAGTTTTAAGAGGGGGTATATTCTGTTGTCCCTTATTCGCAAAACGCACCTTTATATGACCACAGATGTATTAAGGATATCGGACATGCCGGCCGCGCAAGTTCATTAATCCACACAACGCCCAAGTAATTGACAAGACAAAGCACGCACACATCTAAAACACACACACTGGTATACCTACACGCTTATTTGACAATAAACGCGCATTATATCAAGCATTTTAGGAAGAAACGTAATAATCTCTGCTCGCAGCACGCGTGCACAGTATGGCAGTGTATGCCCATTGAGCATACAGCTGCGACACGGCCGCCGGCGGCTTGTCCTCTCTCTAGTATTCTATGCTCTGAGTATATGACGCTCGAGTGTCGTGACGTGGGTACTTACAAACAAATTAACAAGGCAAGTTGAGATAAAGCTTATAACATGTATGATAGTGAGGCTACTGGGATGCACGCTACCCACGAATGCATGGCGTGGCTGACTCGGGCTGCTTTCAAGCGCACCGACTGTAGAACTCCAGAGATCATAGCTTATCAGCCCGGGCAGTTAAATCGTTTTTTTTTTCAGTAACCTATCATGTGTAATCTAATGAAAGGGCATTTTTAAAAATATACCACACCATTACATTTCAGCCATATTTTTTTAATTAACACAAAATCAATTTTAGAAACATACCAAGTTTGGGCTCCTCCAACACGATAAAGCTGATTTTTTTTAAATACGATATCCCACAAATAATACGTGATAACCTCATTTCTAACCTCAAAAAAGCAATTTTGAAAATAACTTCACTATGTATTTTTTTAAAGTTTTTTGTAATAATGAAAAATTATACACATAAAAAATAAATACTTAATGAAATTATTTTCAAAATTGCTTTCTTGGGGTTAGATATCAAGGTATAACGTATCATTTGTAATTATACTGTACAAAAAAAATTGTTGCGTATATCGTATCTGAAGGAGTCCAACCTTGATAGTTTGTGTCAAAAACTAAACAAACTACAGTGCTGGACAAAAAGAATCATACACTTACACGAAAAGTATATTTTCCTTTACAACTTTTTTTGTGAACTTCACCACGTGATGTTTGTATAGAAAACTTTTAGGACATTTAATGAGCTCTATTATTAATATAACAATATTAGCGATCTTCTCAAAATATTGTTTTCTAGTGCTTGATTACTTTTACCGCGTCATTTTACTCTGGACAAAATAGATAATACGGACGCTTTACTAGAAATAAAATTGTACCACGTAATTGCCTGGCTAGAAACAAAATAAAAATAGGTCATTGTGTCAGTCTTGCCCATTTGAAGTAACTTTCATGTATTATTTCAATGTTGAAGATGTCAGGAAAACAGATTTCCATAGATGTTCGTAATCTGGTTATACGTGATAGGAAAAAACAAATTTCGTTTCGGAAAATTGCCGAAAAATATTCCAAATATTCCATCTCTGTGGGAGCTGTACAGCACATTTGGAAGAAACATGAAAACCAAGGAACTGTGGCAAACTTGCCTGGAGTCGGTCGCAAGCGATCAACAACTCTGCGCGATGATGCTAGAATTGTTCGATGTGCGAAGCTAAATCCAAAAATATCATCGAGAGCTATTACGGAAACAATGGATCTTAGGGTCAGTTCTCGAACTGTACGTCGCAGGCTCAGAGAAAATGGTTTAAAAAACTGTTTAGCATCTAAGCGCCCATTTATAAGCAGTAAAAACAAAACAAAGCGTCTTGCATTTGCGAAGAAACATATTGGAAAGCCCTTGAGGAGTACTGGAAGTCAATCTTATGGACTGATGAAAGTAAATTCGAGCTGTTTGGACAAAAAAGCCGGTTCAGAGTGTGGCGTAAGCCTTGCGAAGCGTTGGCAGAACGCAACATACAAAAAACTGTGAAGCATGGTGGAGGTAATGTTATGGTGTGGGGCTCATTTGCTTGGTCTGGAGTTGGCAGCTTAGCTCGAATTAATGGAATAATGACCGCTGTAGATTATATTAACATATTACAAGAAAATTTAGAGATTTCTTTGCTTAAATGTGGCTTGGAGGGCCGATATTTATTTCAGCAAGATAATGACCCGAAGCACACAGCTAAAATATCCGCTGCATTCTTCAAGGCAAATAGGATCAAACAGCTTGAATGGCCGCCACAATCGCCCGACCTCAACCCGATTGAGAATTTATGGTCTTATTTGGATAGCAAAATTAATAAAACAAATGTGACTAACAAGGATTCCTACTTCGCTGCACTGGAAGAAGCTTGGGACAATATCGACCCTGAATACCTAAAGTCATTGGTGGAAAGCGTGCCTAGAAGATTAGCAGCGGTTTTGAAAGCAAAAGGAGGCCACACAAAATATTAGATTAAGTTTAATTGAGTTTGTGTTTAATGTATGATTTAATTTGTCCAGAGCAAAATGAAGTGCTATTGATAAATACCCATGTAAATAAATAAATTTGTTGAATCTTGAAATTTTAATATCTATATATAATAAGCCATGGAATGTGCTACAAGTTTGCCTAAGATTATAAGATATAATATATGTAATCGAATTCATAAAGTAGTTCAGAAAGAAACTCTCATTTCCGTGTAAGTGTATGATTCTTTTTGTCCAGCACTGTATAACTAGCTGATGAAAAGGCGCAGTTAAAGGGTTAAAGAGGTATTTCCCGTTGGATATATGGATACTACGTATCATTTTATGATTATTATGTACTGTATCTGTACTACAATACCAGAAGTCACGTCAATTAGGTATTGAAGTAGAACTGTGTCACTTTGTGATATAGAAATTAAAAAAAAAAACTTAATGAAGTTATTTTCAAAATTACAGAGCCATGTTTTTAAGGGGACGTAGGTTCGTGGTCTTCACTCCCTCTCACTGAGCATAAGCGTGAGCGTGATGGAAGTGCGTGTTTGGAAGCGCGGATATCATGTTTTTTAATTTTATTTCCTTGTGCGTTTTAATAAATAAAAAAGTAATAGCTGATTTCCCTCAAACATGACATTGCCGATTTTTAAAACTAATTGTAATAAGTTTAGCTGTTGTGCATAATTTGTTTCGATTTTTTTATGTGTATTTTAGACCTATGTTCGTGATTATTTTCTATCAAGCAAAAGTCAAAAACTCGGGATTCGTATAGCTGATTTCCCTCGAAAAAGGCCTCAAGATTGCTAATTAAATTTAGGGCAGCCGTATTATAATCCAAACAAGAGCTAAGATTTTTTAAAAATCCGTTTTCGGACCTCACGTCGCCTTAAGCAATTATGGTCCGTCAAGGACGAAGGACACATATATGTGATGGGCTATATTCGCTCAAAAAATTGCCCATGTATGCACCTTAAGATAGTGAAAGTTATCCATTAGTCCATTCGCGTCAATAGCCAGACAGCGTTGAGTTAGAAGACTGGCCATGAAATAGAATAGAAGCCATGTTATACCTGTATGGAGTGCGCGCGCGCTCTGTGCCTGGCGCCCATGTCGCGGTAGCACTGCGTGACGGCGCCGCCCACACTGAGGTCGCGATAGAATAGAAGCCATGTTATACCTGTATGGAGTGCGCGCGCGCTCTGTGCCTGGCGCCCATGTCGCGGTAGCACTGCGTGACGGCGCCGCCCACACTGAGGTCGCGATAGAATAGAAGCCATGTTATACCTGTATGGAGTGCGCGCGCGCTCTGTGCCTGGCGCCCATGTCGCGGTAGCACTGCGTGACGGCGCCGCCCACACTGAGGTCGCGATAGAATAGAAGCCATGTTATACCTGTATGGAGTGCGCGCGCGCTCTGTGCCTGGCGCCCATGTCGCGGTAGCACTGCGTGACGGCGCCGCCCACACTGAGGTCGCGATAGAATAGAAGCCATGTTATACCTGTATGGAGTGCGCGCGCGCTCTGTGCCTGGCGCCCATGTCGCGGTAGCACTGCGTGACGGCGCCGCCCACACTGAGGTCGCGATAGAATAGAAGCCATGTTATACCTGTATGGAGTGCGCGCGCGCTCTGTGCCTGGCGCCCATGTCGCGGTAGCACTGCGTGACGGCGCCGCCCACACTGAGGTCGCGATAGAATAGAAGCCATGTTATACCTGTATGGAGTGCGCGCGCGCTCTGTGCCTGGCGCCCATGTCGCGGTAGCACTGCGTGACGGCGCCGCCCACACTGAGGTCGCGATAGAATAGAAGCCATGTTATACCTGTATGGAGTGCGCGCGCGCTCTGTGCCTGGCGCCCATGTCGCGGTAGCACTGCGTGACGGCGCCGCCCACACTGAGGTCGCGATAGAATAGAAGCCATGTTATACCTGTATGGAGTGCGCGCGCGCTCTGTGCCTGGCGCCCATGTCGCGGTAGCACTGCGTGACGGCGCCGCCCACACTGAGGTCGCGATAGAATAGAAGCCATGTTATACCTGTATGGAGTGCGCGCGCGCTCTGTGCCTGGCGCCCATGTCGCGGTAGCACTGCGTGACGGCGCCGCCCACACTGAGGTCGCGATAGAATAGAAGCCATGTTATACCTGTATGGAGTGCGCGCGCGCTCTGTGCCTGGCGCCCATGTCGCGGTAGCACTGCGTGACGGCGCCGCCCACACTCAGGTCGCGGTACTCGCGGTACATATTGTGCACACCCGACCGGGACTCGTAGCGGAGCCAGATACCAAAGTTCTTTATCTTGATGGGGGTCTTCTCTGGGATTTCCTGCAATTTTCAATGTATTTATAACTTTTGTACTCATGTCATATAGGCCTGTGCCCAGCAGTGGGACATAAACAACATGTTTTTGACAATTTTCGTTAATTTCTCCAAGATAGTAGTATCTTAACTCATACTGTTATCAAGATATTCAATATTTAATTTAATCAATTTTGCAGATTTAACCAGTGTAAATGGCTCTTAACTGTTAATTTTGTAAGGTTCCTACACACTAAAAGAAGGTTTACAAAGTGAGTTCGTTTGATATTACATATATTTCATTTCATGTGTTTCAAGACCCTTGTACAATAAGACAACAACCGTTTAAGCCTTGGTCATACACACGGCGCGACGCAGCGCCGCGGTCGCGCGGCGCGACCGCGACACATGTTAACAGGTTAGCGACGTCAAACAGACTGCGTCCCGCCGGCATCGCGCCCCGCTTCTGTCGCGCCCCGCGCCGCGCGGCCCCTTGCGTTCGCGCGGCGCGGGCGCAGCGCTGCGCGGCGCGGACGCGGCGGCACGCTGCGCCGCGCTGGGTCACACACATCAGTCGGACGTTAGGCAGCGCGCAGTGCTTAGTGCGAGCGTAATATAATTATTAGTTATTTTGTGATTAGGTATGGATATAGAAAAATTAATGTTTCCGGTATCCTGTATCCGGGCGCGAATCACGCCCGCATCACGCCCGCATCGCACCGCGGTCGCGCCGCGTTCGCGCGCGCGATGAGGGCGTGTTGAGAGCGCGAGGCCGGCGCGATCGGCGCGCGCCCTGTTTGAACAGGCATCGCGTCGGCATCACGCGGCGCGACCGCGGCGCTGCGTCGCGCCGTGTGTCTGACCAAGGCTTAATGCTACATTAAATTATTTTATACAAAAATGGTTTGTTACGTTTTATGTTTTTTCAAGAAATAAGCTTATTTGTTTTTGTGAATGTACTCTGAAATATGCCAAAGTTAACGGAAATTCCCGGGAACACCGTGTATAGGCTGATTTATTATTTAATGAAAACAACATTAAACATGCCAAAAAAAATCATGATTTAGGTACAGGGTCCAGTCAGAATCATAAGTAGCAATGAACACCTTGGTACCTTGTCACTTTCACCTGTTTCACAACTTCATATACCTATGATAGATTAAACATGATGCTGACTGTTGATAAACTAATATTATATGAAAATAAGTTAATATATTGGTATAAAACTGTAACATATTTGGGTCAATCAACTGTTTCTTGTTGTTATTTTGTCCCATTAGCCAGGAGACAATATTCCAGTTTCTTAGAAAAATTGTAACATTCCAAGATGGTCCTTGAATATGCCAAGAAAACTCCACATTTGGTGAATTTAAACTGTCAAAAAAGCAGTTTTTAACATGACCCAGGAGACTTAACCATGGCAACTCGTGACAGAAAAAAGTTGTTTCACCCATTTAATAAGATTTGCAATATTTATTTATCAAGCAGGCAGTTCAATCCAATTAACTTGAAATTAATTTGAAAGTAACTATAATTTTCTTTTTTGAAGAAATGTGCTGTCTAACTTGTTCTTGAATATTGACAAACTAAAATAAAACTATCCAGTCTAGGTGTCATGTAAGGCGTGAAATACACACAAACGTAAGGCACACAGGCGTAGCGCAGGCACGATGCCGCTTCAAAAAGTTTATACACAAAATGTACTAAGGAGACGTGTTTTGAATTACACTCAAGCGGCGCGGCGCAGGCACCGCGCGTTCAATTCACCAATGGACCTCATTTAATTGTATTAAGGTGGTTCGATTGCCATACAAAGCGTTATTTGACATTCGCAGGCTAACGGCGTGAGATTTTAAGAAACTTATGTAACAAACTTTCATCAATTGGCTTCCCATTTGCGCCAAATTCTCCCTTTCTTAGAATAAACTTGTATAAACTAGATTAATTTGAGAAAAATCGTTTTCCCAAAATATCACGTCCCAAACCAATTTCACAAATTAATCTAGTTTATACAAGTTTATTCTAGGAAAGGGGGAATTTGGCGCAAATGGGAAGCCAATTTATGAAAGTTTGTTACATAGGTTTCTTAAAATACCAAGCCGTTAGCCTGCGAATGTCAAATAACGTTTTGTATGGCAATCGAACCACCTTAAGGCTTATACACCCGCTAACGTCCTTGAGTCGTCGTCCGTATGGGCCAGCGCGGGACTGATCGGGCCTGCCGAGCCTCCGCGCTCGCGCATTTTGTAGGTATTTAAACATAGTAATTAAGATAATCATTTTATCTATTCAAACTCTGCGAATTTGTCTATAAATATTTAATAACTTTATTTGAGTACAAAAATTTAATTTAAAATATCTATAGTTTAGTCATAATTAGAGATGCGCCGAATATTCGGTAAATATTCGGTATTCGGCACATTCGGCACGTTTTTCAATGTTCGTTATTCGGCCGAATTATTCGGTTCAAATGCCGAATATTTACCGAATAATTTTGCAGGTTTTTTGTCTGCAACTTGTAAGAATGTAACATAGTCATTGTCCTGTGAAATTATTATTCTAAAACGGATTCTTATTGTTATTTAACTACCTTTAGTTTAAATGTTTCACTTAAAAATCAATAAGATTTTTACCACTGAAAAATGAGTCTGTTTTGGAACGGCTGATTAAGGCATAAAGGCATTCCTTTGAACCGAATTATTCGGCCGAATATTCGGTTCGGCAAAAGCTGGACCGAAGATTCGGCCGAATATTCGTATTCGGTAAAACCCATATTCGGCGCATCTCTAGTCATAATATTGAATAAACTTTACAAAAAGAGGTAACTTTGGGATTTTTTTCTATCGAGTGAAGTTCATTAGATCGCGTAACTGAATGCGACTTTGACTAGATTAGATCCTTAAGTAATACATATCTTTTTTTTAGATTTTCAAACCTTATTTTCTACGTCTGAGATTGTTTTAAAAAACTCGAAAACGCTGCTCCTGTTGACTGTCGAGCCTTAAAGGTCTATAATAGGTTGAAGCGGCATCATGCCTGCGCTGCGCCTGCGCCGCGTCTTCGTCTTACGCCGTCTCTGTATGATTCACGCCTTAGTCTGAACGGATTTTGGTCATCCTTCACATTTTAAAACAAAATCCAAGGTAACCATAATTATGGCAAGTTTTTTGATGTTGTTTTTTTTTAAATTTAGGCTCCTTATAAATTGAATTTTTAATTTTCACTGTTACCACATATTAATGGTATACATACCTTGATGGAGACAATTTCTCCAGTGGTCTTCTTGAACTTTTTCAGCTGTCGCAGGAAGTACCAGAAGCGGGACTTGGCCACAATTGGATCCGGGGAGAAGATCCTCATCTTGTAGAGTGGCGTCTTGGGCTCACTCGTCGAGGGCAGCTTGCGCCCGATGACTTCATATTCCTTCAGCTAGAAATAAGAATGTCATAACAAATTTAAAGAATTGTACGATGATAAAATAGAATGTAAGCAATAATTCCTTACTGTAGTTGCCAGGAATGTTTATCTGATAATAGCACAACTTCTATGTAAAGTAAGATTTCAGCAGTTGGTAAATAATATGGATTCTAACAGACAGTAATCATAACACTGCTAAAGAAGACAGTCTGTTAGAAAACAATCATTGACAATTACCAGGGTCTTATAACTTGGAAACTAGTAGTAATAGTTGCATGCCATACAAAGAGGTATCACAACATGAGATAACCTCAAATTATTTTTCATCGTATAACGATTTAACTTTATTAACATAACGAATATGGATTATTGTCCTTATATGTAGCACTTTAAACACGATTTAAACTTGCTGGATTCCTATTCATTACAGAAAACACTAGATTATAAGTAGCGGCAACGTGTACCCACACGCGAATATGAACTTCTTCTTCAGAGTACAATTTCACTTCTATAAGTAATTACATGACACTATTTTATGTTTTCTATGTCTTCAATCGTTAATTTTCACATATAATATGTTTTTTCACAATTCTTACCTCTCCTTTAGCCTTCATTTTCGGAGGAATTTACCTAAAAAGAATCTGTCAACGGAAGCGGACAGACGCAAAAGAAAGATGGTGGTGGGGTCGCCAGCTTGCATAAAATGTTGCAGCTTATAAAAATTTGACACTTTATTGGGATCACACACGATGTGACTAGAATCTGGCTGCTGAAAGTTGAATCAGCAAAAACGCGGCAAATTACAAAAACTTGAATTACCCACATATATAAGGTTTTACAACAAAGTACCCAAAAATGTATGGGATCTTCCTTATAATTCATTCAAAGAATATATAAAGAATGCTCTTTTGAAGAGAGGATACTACAAGATCGAAGAATATATGGAAGACAAAGATACATGGTAAATCCTTCAATCTCAAAAGCCGTCGTTACTTTTTTTTTTTTGTTTTATTTGTTATTGTGTCCTGGAGTGAGTCGCTTGCTGCTTGGGACGCCGCTGTTACTGGCTGTCTCAATTTTTATTAATTTTTGATTTGTATGTTTTATTGTAATTTTGATCTTGACATGTTGGTTACATTCCAGTTCTGTAGCATTAGATTATTTGACCAGGGACTCTTTACATCTCCGTTAATTTATTTTATCTGACGCTCGAGACTTTACATCTCCATTATTTTTATTATTTTTTTTTGTTTCATTTTGACATTTTATTGAGAACTTATAATATAAATTACCGGTTTTATGTACATTTCATTAGACAAGCAAGATATTAATTAACAAAAACAAAACTTAAACCTATACACTTAAAACTAATAACTAGTATATACATACTCCCCGAGGTCGCTGCCTGTGGGAAGGGTGCCCATAAGGCTGGCCACATTTCCTCGTTGGATAGTTATTCCTATGCGTTGACCGAGGAAGTAGCCAGCCCTATAGTCTGCCGAGTTCTCCATCATCTTCTTTTTAATAGCTTTATAAAGCCTGTGGGCGTCCGGACTCCAAGGGCCGAGAGTTTCCACCGCGAAGGCTGCAAATATGTTATTGTTTGTGAGGCCAGCATATTTACGGCGCTTCGCGATTTCTGCCGCTACCGCCGCCCCGCCTGCCCTCAAGGACGTGGAGGCTAGATGGGACGGTGCCAGGGTATCAACGCAAGTTTCATCCCAGATAAGCGGCCGCCCCATCTGTCACGGAATGAGCGTCATGCCATCGGGTCTCTTGCCATCGTCGCGGGCCAGTCCAGGAGGTTCCAAAATGGCCGGCACGCTTACGCTGGCAAGAGCCCGACGGATGACGTCATTTAGGCAAGCGTGGCGTGATAAGCGGCCGGCACTTCTTGTACAAGACAGGCCGTGGTAGCCCAGACGGTCCACCTCGACTCCACAGGGGCAGCGGTGTGGTTCCACAATATTCGCGCCTAGGCGGAGGCCGACAGCCAACCTAAACGAATTATTGTCCAACAGAGTTGCGCACTGGATGGATGGGTAGGCATGAAGCCAGAATCCAGATTCGGGTTGGGATACGGCTAATAGACGGGCTTTATCCGCTCTCGTAGCGGCTGAGTTCAGAAGCCAGTCTGAAACCTGGCGGCAAAGGGGTTCGTCCAAATTCTTTGCGACTCTTTATTTGTCGGCAGGGTTTTACCAGGGCAGGCTCGTTTCCAGGCATCTTCAGTGTCGTGCATGTACGTTACCTCAAAATCACGAAGTGAGGGAGAAAGTATTTTGCCTATAAGAGAAGCCTAGGATAAGATTATTGTGATATAATTGACCCGGAGACTCTATACATCTCTCGGCTAATGTATTCAATTCAAGTAATTTAATGTTAATTAATTGTATTTGTAAGCTCTGACATGTGAAAGACCCCTTGAGTGAGACCTACTTACAGAATAAATATTTAAATTTTGAAAATTTTGAATATAATCTTAGGGCTGGTTTCCACTTTGATTAGTGATTAGTGCGAGTTCATACATTTGCTGCAAGTGGGCAACACTTTGTTTACGAGGATTTATTATCCATTGTACTTATTGTCCATGCATTCATAGTGGAGCTTAGTTTCCAAAAAAATGGGAAACGAGAAAAAAACACGGTGTCGCGGCAGACCTCGTCGGAGATCGCGAGACGAGCTTGAAATCTTTGACCAAGACTAGTGAGAGATTGCCCAGGACTGGGATAAGTGATAAGTTCATAGAGAATACTGCAACGTCACTCTTTTCATAGTTGTAGTCCATGTTACTGTCGAAACAATCGAAATAACTACTTTTCGATACGCTCCAGACAACTAAAATAAATTCGACCAATCACGTGGCTGCTTTACTGAACTGTAATGAATTGGACCAATAGAATCGCTTTGATGTCGTACGCTCGTTGATGTTTTTTAAGATATCAACAAGCGTACGAGCGATGAGCTGCACTTCGTTTCAACAGTATCGAGTTTGTTTAATTAGTTCAGTTGACTCGTAGAAAATTAATTTTAATGAACTCGTACAAAAAGTATTGTTCACAATAGTGTTATATATAATCAAGCTTTTTAATCTCGTACCTTACTTAGGCCACTCAGCAAGCTTCGTGGCCTAAACACGGTACTCGACTAAAAAACTCTCTATTATAACACGATTGTGAAAAATACTATTATACTTGAAAAAATAATTATGAGTAAAAACTATAAAATATATCCGTAAGAAATGAAATATTCGCTTTTTGCTAATTTAAGGGGCTAATTGGAATAAGCAAAAATATGTCAAAGCTCCAGTTATGGTTACACAATCTCCAGTAGTGGATACTTCTCGAGACCCAGTAATGGATAGACCCCAGTAATGGATACCCCAGTAATGGGCACTAGGATATGTTTTCGTATAGGTCGTTTTTTATTCTGGCTTATATTTTACGGGACAGGACAGGATACGAAGATATCGAGTATTTTTACAATTACAAGCTTTTATTTACTTTCACCTGTCCCGTTGTCTGTCTGTAATCAAATTAAATTTTGTCAAAAAAAAAATTGCAGGTTAAATTTGACCCACTTGCCGGTTTTCTAATGAGCTGAAATTTTGCATGCATACGTATATCGCATGACAATGCAATATTACGATGACATGGAGCTGATCTGATGCTGGAGCTGGAAGGTGGCCATAGGAACTCCGCAATAAAACGACACAACCCATCGAGTTTGGGCTCGTTAGAATCGTCTCAATGAGTAGTTGATGATGGTATGCAGAAAAGTATAGTCGGCAATTAAAGCTTATGTACAAAAAATGTTGGACGTTTATTACCGCGAAATACGATGGCCCATCATACAGGACAGGACGCAACTAGGCGTTAAAGGGAGAAAAACATATGTACTTTCATCTCATTCCACCGCCTATTGTGTAGAGCTAGCTTATATGCACATCCTGAAAGGCTAGCACAAGACCGCGTGCGGGCTGTTCCGCGCCGAGGCAGTCTATCCGTCTCTTTCTAAGTGTTCTATTTAGAAACAGACGGATAGATCTCGATCTTGTGCCAGCTGTGCAGATGTCCGAGCACGGAAGACAGCGTCCAGAGCTATAACCACGAACTTAGAATCTCGAACTTCGTATATCTCCGTCTCTATCGCACTTATGGTTTATGGTACTCGAGCGACAGAGACGGAGATATACGAAGTTCGTGGTAGCGCCGCAGACGTCTGAGCGCGGCGTACTGCATACGGGGCATACGATAGAGCGAGATAGAGAATATGTATAATGTTTCCTGTCTCGCTCCATCTTATAGCTTTTGCCCCGTATATAGTCAGCCGCGCTCGGACGATTAGACTCATTTTTTTTTATAATGTACAGTTAAAAATCATAGTTATCGATAAGTATCCATATTATTAGACGTTATCACGTCAAAAAATACTTGACATCGATTAAAAAAAAAGTGAAGCCATTCTTAAAAAAATGAGTACGTCAAAAAATCAGCAATAGTTATTAATGTTATTATTATAACCACCCACGAGGATATTGTCGTTTTCGTTTTACTTTCGGAGGAAATCCGATTTTTCGTATGTGAAAACTATTTGTTATACATACAATTTTTGGAAAAAATATTATAAGGCTTTATTTAGCGGGCTAAATTATCTTAAAATAATATATAAATAAGTATCCTTAAATTTTAAATTGTCTATTTCTATGGTGAGCCAATCTCAGCCCACAGTGCGCCGTGCCCGACGTCTTTAAATTTTAAAAGGAGGTCAAAAAAACCATGCAGGACAACGATTTCTCGTATCGTCTGCAGGTTCTTTAACACGGTAGACAGACCGACTGCAATTATTTGAGAAGTTGTTGAACGAATCTTCAGCGGCTTTAGCCTGTAAATGTCGATGTCAAATCTACTACTGACATGCTACTGACGTTGACGTTTAACGTCATCATCAATATAAATTCCTACTCAAAGAGTGAGTTAAGTAAAGAAATAATGTAGTATGTAATCTACTAGGAATCTTTCTGTACGATCGCGCGCTGTGTCGTAGTTGCGTCCAAATTAATGGTTCTTTATTTATTAAAGAACATCTAATATGACAATTTGAACATCAGTGTTGTGGTAGAATTTTGTCATCAAAAATGCTCCGTAAACTATTTCCGCGGCTTGTGAAATATGGGTTAGGCGGAGGATTCGTAATCGGCACTACTACGTATGCCTTGAATTATGATTACGATAGTTCTGTAATTGTCAGAGTTTCAAGGACTGCAGCAACGGCTATTGACATTGGGAAGACTTATAACGATATGTTGTACAGTAAACAGTGGGATAAGGATTCAAAGGAATACGTTGATATTAAAAGTGAAGCGCATCGTATATGTGCAGAGAAATTGCTGGAACTGTGTAAAGCCAACAAAGGTGCGTACATTAAGGTTGGCCAGCATGTCGGGGCACTGGAATATTTGGTGCCCAATGAATATGTCACTGCAATGCGGGTCTTACATAAAAATGCGCCAGAGAACACTGTAGAAGAACTATTTAAAGTTATCCAAGAAGACCTTAAGAAAGATGTAAGTACCATTTATTTGTGAATATAATATAATGAAACAGTCATGCTCATAAATATATGTAATTTCCCAAATCTTAAAAATATCGGAGCAACCTTATACCCCAATAAAATCGTGTTCACATATTTTTTTTCACTTTGTCTGTGCAGATATTTTCAACTTGCCTGTATACAGTCATGTAACCAGTTTCATTTTATTGAACCAATATTAAAACTTGGCTACACCCGTGAAACCAGGCTAGATTTAGTTTTCGTATTGATTATGATTTTGATATTGTAAGCTCAATATTGTGAAGGCCATTTATTTATTTAACATTTATGATATTATTAGGATATTTCTTTAAGGAAGGATTAGAGAACAGGTGGTGGTAATTTATTTAATTATTTCTCTAGTTACTACAAACGGTTTTACATGTTAATTTCATAATATTTTGTAAAATTTACTTAATTGGACTATAAATCTATTATCATTATAATTTTGCTTATTACCTTCTAGTATATTGTTATAGTAACCCTTATTTAATAAGATAAGAATAGGTGAATATCCATGAGATATTTTAATAGTAACACCTATTTCGCCGAAAGTTTTACCGCTCATTTAGCACCACCCAGGGGACACATGCAGGGTTGTGATAGGTAAATCCTGCGGATACGAGCAACAAAATGTCCCCCATAGTAATTCTTAAAATAGCATTACATTTTTAATTGGTTCATAATCTGTTTATACTCGTAAATTCTTGCTCATGTATTTTGATTCAATGCATAGGTATAGTAATTTCGAAACTGTGAGAGTAACTTGTCAAAGAAATGTGAGCAAGAAAACTACCTCAAAGTCAGAGAATAAAGTAGTGGTTTGCATTTGTTTGACGGAATTTATTCTTACAGATTTGGATAAAGTCTACCTGCCCAGCCAGCATCATAGGATTGATCGGTTTCGTGGTCACGTTTTATGGCCCAAATGTACCGAAACGCCACGTAAAACATGACCATAAAACCTATCATGCTAGCTGCCCTGTTGTTATATTCAAAAGATGTACAACTTTAGTTCCTCTATTATTACTTTAGTTACACTTTAACTTTGTTTTCAGCCTAAAACATTATTCACGGAGTTTGATGATAAACCACTGGGGACAGCCTCATTAGCTCAAGTACATAAAGCCAAACTAGAAGATGGAACCGTAGTTGCTGTAAAAGTTCAGCACTATTTTGTAAAAAAGAACATTCAAATTGATTTAGTATGGATGGAAATTGTTTTGAAAATGATGATGAAAGTTTTCCCAGATTTTGAGCTTTCATGGCTTATAGACGAAACAAAAAAGAATATTACTAAAGAACTAGACTTTTTACAAGAAGGGAAGAATGCTGAAAAAGTCGCAGAGATGTTTAAGAATTACAAATGGCTAAAAATTCCGAAAATATATTGGGAATACAGCACTTCAAGGGTATTGGTCATGGACTATGTGGAAGGTGGTTATGTTAATGACCTCAAATATATTGATGTAAGTATTCATTATATTGGTCTAATCCGGCAGAGATGTACAGTCACCGGCATCAATATATGATGGAACAAAGGCCGCAAAAATATCTGATGACAATTCTATTCCTAGAGCCCTAAGAGCGTGTCAGATATTTTTGCGGCCTTTGATTCATCATTATATTAATGCCTGTGACTGTACAAAATGGTTTACGAAAGCATTTTACAAATTGCAAATACTTTTTCGATTTACTATTTGAAATGCAAAATACGAAGTAGGTCGTTTTACATTTCCATTTGATTGAAATACAAAATAGGCTTCTTAAAAATCCTTTTTTTTTAATAAATACATTTTTGAGAAATTATATAATTAAGATATTTTCTTGTAATATGAGACGGATCAAGGAAAGTGTCTTATTCGCCGTCCTAAACCCAAAACGTAAGTGAATAAAATGTGTATATTTTCAAAAATAATTGACGCAGCTGAAAAGTCTGCAACTTTTTTCTGCTCCTAAAGAAGGTTATTCCTATCACCAAAAAAGTAATCAGGCACTTCTAAAATTTTCATCCATTCCCAATTGTCACTCCCAATAATGTTATTCCAGTCGCACAACATTGACCGCGCCGACTTATGCCGGAAGCTGGGCGACTTGTACTCCCACATGATCTTCATGACTGGTTTCGTGCACAGCGACCCTCACCCCGGTAACATCATGCTGAGGAAGGACCCAAGCGACAAGGACGTCACAATATATCTGCTGGATCACGGTTTGTATGCAGTAAGTTTTCTCTTCCAAATCACAGGTGTGATTTTATAGGTAAACTTTGCATGTCTAAATAATATAGGTGTTATTTCTGATGTCTGTACCTTGACGTCGTCAATTAATAATTCCAGGCACGCTCCGTTTTGCATTTAATAAATTAACATACAGTACGATTTGGACTAACGGCATGCTTGGGGATATCTACATTGTGTGTCATGATAACTATTCATTATGCTTCCGGTTAATTTTCAATGAAGTAGATACAGGAAACTGCAGAGTAACGTGATGTGACCACTGGGCTATTCGCTACGCGTTAATGCGGCTCACCCCGCCGGTCACCCGTTACGAAACTAGACCTCTACCTACGCTCAATTACTACGCATCGCGGTGTCAAGGTATAATTGTGGTTGAGCGTCGAGGTGAGCTTAAAACAAGTTACAGAATAGGGGGGCTGCATACAAGTTGGTTTACACGGGGTCATGATTCTCTGTAGCTGATTGTACACGGAAGAGGCTGACTGCTCTGATTTGTGCATGAAACAGATTTTCTGAATTTGGAGGTTCTGTCTAAAAGATTTTTGAATTTCCTTTGTGTATAAGACGCTATACAATACGTACTTACATCTCGACGTTTCGAACCTTTTACAGCATTCGTGGTCAGGGGGTAGATCGTGATATTCCTGAGTGGTCTACGCTATTTATCACTATCATCTTTGGTCTCATTAGACATAATATACCAGTACCACTAATTTAGTAAAATTTGTTAATTGGTTTATTTACCAGAATTCTGACACAACATTATGTGCATAAAAATATTGAAAATATTGGCAACATTGAACATTTTTCTTGACGTCTTCCTGGCTTCCATCATGCGGCCATCTTGGAGAAATCAAAGAGTATGTGAACGTGCAGTAGATGCAACCATTTTCTGAGTGCGGATTCGATAGCCATTGCGTGATTTAATACACTCTAAAAAAGACACTACTTATTGATTTAATCATGAAGCACATCATCAACATTTGGTATTTATATTTTTTTGTACTGGATATCTTTATGGTTCCCAAGGATGCACTGTTTTGATGCAAATAGTTTCACTAATTTGTCTCAGATTTAATGACCATGTGGTTCCTCAGATATCGATTTTGAAAGCAATTGAAAATTAAAATGGATGGCGGTTAATATGAATTATTCTTATAAATTGCTAATGGGTTCGTATTCGGGTTGCGTAGATTATTTATATATGAAAATTGGCTTAGGATTTAAATGAGTAGAACTTAACTAAACGTTGTCAAATCATGCTGCTATTTTGGCGCAAAAATTAAGATCTTTTAAGTTTCAAATAGTCAGTTTGTTAAGTTTAATGTTCCATTAGCACGGCCGGTACTTAGCTAATAAGGCAAAATAGTATTAGAAAATTGTCACTTTTACATTTTTTAATCTTTGAAACAATGGCACGAAACGCACGAAAAAAACATTCATGATCTCAAAATACTTCTAAAAAGCCAATGTTCATTGTTTCCAGAACCTCACAGATGAGTTTCGGTACCACTACTCGAAGCTGTGGCTGTCGATAATATCGAGGGACAAAGAGCAGATGCGGATCCACTCCGAGGCTCTAGGGATAGATAGTAAGCTGTACGGACTCTTCGCGTGCATTGTCACCGGCCGACCATGGGAGTCCATCATGAAGGGGATTGACAAGACGAAACCAACCAATGAAGAGGTTTGTTTTATTAATTAAATCTGGTACCACTACTCGACGCTGTTGCTGTCGATACTCTAGGGATAGATAGTAAGCTGTACGGACTCTTCGCGTGCATTGTCACCGGCCGACCATGGGAGTCCATCATGAAGGGGATTGACAAGACGAAACCAACCAATGAAGAGGTTTGTTTTATTAATTAAATCTGGTACCACTACTCGACGCTGTTGCTGTCGATACTCTAGGGATAGATAGTAAGCTGTACGGACTCTTCGCGTGCATTGTCACCGGCCGACCATGGGAGTCCATCATGAAGGGGATTGACAAGACGAAACCAACCAATGAAGAGGTTTGTTTTATTAATTAAATCTGGTACCACTACTCGACGCTGTTGCTGTCGATACTCTAGGGATAGATAGTAAGCTGTACGGACTCTTCGCGTGCATTGTCACCGGCCGACCATGAGAGTCCATCATGAAGGGGATTGACAAGACGAAACCAACCAATGAAGAGGTTTGTTTTATTAATTAAATCTGGTACCACTACTCGACGCTGTTGCTGTCGATACTCTAGGGATAGATAGTAAGCTGTACGGACTCTTCGCGTGCATTGTCACCGGCCGACCATGGGAGTCCATCATGAAGGGGATTGACAAGACGAAACCAACCAATGAAGAGGTTTGTTTTATTAATTAAATCTGGTACCACTACTCGACGCTGTTGCTGTCGATACTCTAGGGATAGATAGTAAGCTGTACGGACTCTTCGCGTGCATTGTCACCGGCCGACCATGGGAGTCCATCATGAAGGGGATTGACAAGACGAAACCAACCAATGAAGAGGTTTGTTTTATTAATTAAATCTGGTACCACTACTCGACGCTGTTGCTATCGATACTCTAGGGATAGATAGTAAGCTGTACGGACTCTTCGCGTGCATTGTCACCGGCCGACCATGGGAGTCCATCATGAAGGGGATTGACAAGACGAAACCAACCAATGAAGAGGTTTGTTTTATTAATTAAATCTGGTACCACTACTCGACGCTGTTGCTGTCGATACTCTAGGGATAGATAGTAAGCTGTACGGACTCTTCGCATGCATTGTCACCGTGGGAGTCCACCATGAAGGGGATTGGCAAGACGAAACCAACCAGTGAAGAGGTTTGTTTTCTTAATTAACTCTGGTACTTACCACTACTCGAAGCGGTTGTCGATACTCTAAGGTAAATAGTTAGCGGTATGGCATCTTCGCGTGCATTGTCACCGGCCGCCCGTGGGGATCCATCGTGAAGGGGATTGAGAAGATGAAACCATTCAGTGAAGAGGTTTGTTTTCATGATAAAAGCTGGTAGGTAGGTACCACTACTCGTTGCTTTGACTGTCGATTGCGGGCCCGTGATCAGACGCAGATGGTTCAATCAATTTTTCCTTGTCCCTTAGTTTTTTCTTCGTTATCAGTTACAACAACATGTGTATTTGATAAAATCTATTTTAAGTTTTATAGCCAGATAAACAGTCTATTTGAACATATATGTTGCATCTCGCAAAAAAAAACGTATTCTCGCAGAAAACATGGGGGACATACCACTTTTTTCATATAAATCCGGGGAATTTTACGTCCGTTGGGCAACCGGTGAAATTGAGGGCTAATTAATATTGTTTATTGTCATGTAGTTTCACGCTATAATTAATTAAGTAAGGAATGCAACAACAATTAGCAACAGCAGACATCGTATTTTCTTGTAATCCCCATTTAAACAGCAAATAGTAGAAACGGGGAGGACTCTAAAAAGTTGATTCACCCGGACGCACTCCGAGGTTCTAGGGATCAATCAATAAATAAAAAAAACTAATGACAATCTTACACAAATCGAACTAGCCATAGTTAGCTCAATAAGGCTTGTGTTATGTGTAGATGGGTACTAGACGACGATATATATGTAAATACTTAAACTTAAATACAAATATTCATGCTCATCAGCTCATCTATACATATAAATGCCTAGGGTAAGTGCACCAGTGAATGAACACTTAAGGATATTTTTGACTTTAAAAATTGTTTTATGTAAGATACTTAATATCGGCCGTGACTGTTTGTACAGCTCAAACAAGTATTCTAGTTTGCTTAAATTACTTTGCCTTTGCAATAAGTTTCCATAATTTTAAGTTATTTGATCTTTTAGGTAGAAAAATGGAAAATCACCAGTGAATGATCAGGGTTTTCTAGTAAATGAACAACTAAAAACCAGTGAATGAACTACTGTTATAGTTATGGTTTGTTGGTTTAAATTGCTGTTTAGCGATTTTGTTTGGAGTATCTCGATATACCAACACACGGGGTGGTAGTTAATGGTTTACTTTTACTAAAACAATTAAAAAACTGTAACAAATGTTCGTTCATTAACTGGCTCCAAAAAACCAATAAATGAACTAGGTAATTATGGGTCGATGTTCATTTACTGGAAATCTATACACCAGTGAATGAACTAACTTTATGTTCGAAAATGAGGTTTGTTCGAACACTGGACCAACGATGGACAAACCATTGTGGTTATGCTACTAAAAACTAAATCTTATTACAATAACTAGAACATAAGATTTTACGAAAACATTAAAACAGGCGTTGCCAGTGAATGAACACTCCTGTTCTTTCACTGGATTTAGGCGGTTTTTAATTCTAGTTATAGAACACCTTCTAAAAAACGAAAATCTAAACTTAAATAACTTAAAAAGATGTTTGAATAGCACAATTTCGCTCTTATGATTTCCAAAAACCACACACCATAAGTTACAAGTTTATAAAACTAGTACAATGGCACATCAAATAAAAGGTAACAATCTTGTCCCCTTATTACTCTCATACAAAAAATCCACGCCCATAGCCCGTCAACTTTAAGCTTCGCTCATTTAGTAACTGTTGCGACTGAGTTGATATAAATGTTACAAAACCCTTACAGTGAATGCTTCTAATCGAGAAAAAAATACCCGGTATGCTAGAAATATACAGAACTTTTAATTTAAGCAAATAATCAGGTTTTCGTTCATTCACTGGTGCACTTACCCTATGTCCTGACTGACTTATTCACTCACTCACTCACTCATCAACGCACAGCCGAAACTACTAATCTTAGAGAGTTGATTTTTGCACAGTAGGTTGCTTTTATAACGTGGGCTAGGGATATGAAGGGATTTTTGAAAATTTCACCCCTAAGGGGATAAAATAGGGGTGCAAAGTTTGTATGGGAGAACCTTTTTTTTGAGCTAGAGACTTACAACTTTGTAGAAAGATTAGTTATCAAAATACAAATAAAGTAATTTCAGCGTTTTGAAAAATTCTGCCACTAATTACCCCCTTAGGGGTGCAAAGTTTGTATGGGGGAAACAATTTTTTTTTAATAGAGACTTAATACTTTCTAAAGAGATTAGTTAATAAAATACAAATAAAGTTATTTCAGCGTTTTGGAAAATCCCACCCCTAAGAGGGTAAAATAGGGGTGCAAAGTTTGTATGTGGGAAACTTTATTTTTTAGCTAGAGACCTAAAACTTTGTAGAAAGATTATTTATTAAAATACAAATAAAGAACTTTCAGCTTTTTGAAAACTCCACCCCTAAGAAGGTAAACAAGGGGAGCCAGTTTTGTGTGGGAAACACTTTATTTTGAACTAAAGACTTAAAACTTTTAGAAAGATTACTTATTAAAATACAAAAAAGTACTTTCAGAGTTTTATAAAATTCCACCCCTAAGGGGGTTAAAAAGGGGGCAAGCTTTGTATGGGCAACACTTTTTTTGAGCTAGACTTAAAAGTTAGTAGTAAGATTACTTTGTACAATACGAAAAAAGTTCTTTCAACGATTTGAAAAATTCAACCCCGAAGGGGGTTAAAAGGGGGTTCAAATTTTATATGGATAGCAAGAAAATTTTAAAGTACGAGTAAGAGATTTGTAACTTTGGTCTTATTCTGAATGTCTACAAAACGAATGTTAGAGTTTTTCCAAAATTTGTGTATTTCTACTATTTGGTTTAAAGTTTGTGTATTTCAAGACATTTGTAAAATATGAGATTTTTAACTTCGGTTTTAGACTGTTTGTTCACAAACTAGAAAATGAACATCAACGTTTTTTTTTAATTTATCCCCTAAAAGAGGGTTCAAAATATGTATTGAGAGAAATCATTTTCAAAGACGATAACAAGTTCTACGCGGACGAAGTCGCGGGCAACAGCTAGTCATACAAATATTTGCCCTTACCTATAGTAATATATATTTTGATATTTATGTATTTAAAAATCATTCTTGTAAAAATAATTTGAAGCTTGATGTTTTCAGAGTAGGTATTTTCAGAAGTTTTTTTTTATTTGTAATGTATAAATAATTTATTTTAAGTGTTGCCAAATATCGTATTATACCTTACCGAAGTGATTGTGTTTTCACTTGTTTACTCATCTATTTAGCAATCACGAATAGATTGCAAATAGATTGCGTAACGACATACCTACCTAGTGAGGTACTTCGTACAATCAACGCGTCCATATTGAAAGGTTTGTTTGCTCGTCTGAGCAATGTTTACCGATGGTTGCCGACCGCAAAAATTGTTGGCCTCATGTGGCGTTGAGTAATTTGGACCTTGTGTAAAAGAGTTGGTACATATTTACATTAACGAATAATTACACAGTAAACATTACACGCAACACTAATGCAATGCAACATATTTCATTTATATTTCAAATTGTACAGCCGGGACGTGTCATAAAAATGTTAGACCCTAAAATCGCTATTTTTAAGGCCTGTATGTTTCATCTGGAAGTCTGACTTGACGTATCGATATTATATTGATATGACTAGGGTAAGTGCACCAGTGAATGAACGGATCCAGTGAATGAACGAACACTTGTTTGCTTGCTTAAATTAAGAGTTCTGCATATTTCTAGCATACCGGGGTATTTTTTCTCGATTAGTAGCGTTCATCGTAAGGGTTTTGTAACATTTATATCAACTCAGTCGCAACAGTTACTAAATAAGCGAAGCTTAAAGTTGACGGGCTATGGGCGTGGATTTTTTTCTATGAGCCGATAATAAGGGGACAAGAATGCCACCTTTTATTTGATGTGCCATTGTAGTAGTTTTATAAACTTGAGACTTATCGTGTGTGGTTTTTGGAAATCATAAGAGCGAAATTGTGCTATTAAAACATCGTTTTAAGGTTATTTAAGTTTAGATTCTCGTTTTTTAGTAGGTTAAGTTAGGCTATAACTAGAATGAAAAACCGCCTAAATCCAGTGAATGAACTGGTGGAGTGTTCATTCACTGGCAACACCTGTTTTTAATGTTTTCGCAATATCTTATGTTCTAGTGATTGTAATAAGATTGAGTTTTTATTAACATGACCACCAATGGTTTGTCCATCGTTGGCCCAGTGTTAGAACAAACCTCATTTTCGAACATAAAGTTAGTTCATTCACTAGTGTATAATTTCCAGTAAATGAACATCGACCGATGATTACCTAATTCATTTATTGGTTTTTTGGAACCAGTTAACCCGTCAGGTGTCAGACCTCCCGTCCCAAAATATGCCCGAAATGTCCCATACAAACAAGAAACGGCCGAATTTCAGCTGGAGATGGGATTTTCACCTACCCTAGAATAATTTATACGTGATGTTATATATAATTAGAGAGCTAGGTAGATAAATTTCAAATTCAGCACAATATGTTATAATAGCCGCACTTACTTGTAGTGAGAGGTATATTTTTTTATATTCAGAGATGTTCGTTTTCTGTCACATCCGTCACAAATCATTCACAATTTGCACTCAATTTATAACCACATATCACATTTTATGTACACTAAAATAATACTGGCTAGTTTATGCGTAAATTTTACGTAAATTCACTTCTAAAAACCTAATAATTACTTCACAACAAATATTTATTTACAAGCACGTTCCAACTTGCAACATGGCCGGCGAATTCCGCCAACGCAGACAAAAAAAAAATTACACGTCACTGTTGAGGATTATGATTGGTCAAACATCAAATTTGTGTGCTCTGATAGTTGTTATTGGCTAGTAAAATATCTATCAAGCTGCCATAATAACGAATTGATGTAGAAAAATTAGACCAATCAGCGGATTGGTCTGTAGACTAATGGCGTCTACTGGACACTACCGGCACAACATTTCTGTAGACTAATGTAGTCTACAGGACGCTTGACGGGTTAATGAACAAACATTTGTTACAGTTTTTAATTATTTTAGAAAAAGTCAATCATTAATTACTATTCCGTGTGTTGCTATATTGAGATAACTCCAAACGAAATCGCTAAACAGCAATTTAAACCATAACTATAGCAGTAGTTCATTCACTGGTTTCTAGTTGTTCATTTACTAGAAATCCGGGTTCATTCAATGGTGATTTTCAATTTTTCGACCTAAAAGGTCATATAACTTAAAATCATGGGAAAAAGCAAAAAAAGTACTTAATTGAAAAAAACTAGAATATTTGTTTGAGCTGTACAAACAGTCATGGGCCGATATTAAGTATAGCTATCTCACATAAAACAATTTTTGAAGTCAATAATTTCCTTAAGCGTTCATTCCCTGGAGCACTTACCCTATGACACTACCAGCGTGTGTACCCTCGGCGAGCAGTGGTAGTATAAACACCATTGTTTGGCACCCCATTTTTTGTTTGCATTTGCTGAAAGCGTCATTGCCAGCCTCTTGACTTCCCCGTACGATTCGACATCAACTTTATCCTTTATTAGGTAGGTAGGTATTCTAAAATTTTGCATGACTGTTTTAGGTCAAGGTTTTAGTAATTACGATGCCTGATTTGATTAGACATCATACATCTTGTAGCAGTTTCGGTGCAGGCAATCTACGAGTTGGTATAGGAAATATCAATCAAAATAGTTTATTAAGGTTAATATTAACGCTAACGAAGCATTACCACTGTTAAATGTAAATACGGCCGAGATAGGCAATGCTGGGACTGTCATGGGCGAGAGTACCATAAAGTTTACGTCTAAGGAAGTGGAGTTAGTTATTAAACAGATGGTCAGAGGTAAATCGCCGGGGCATGACGGTCTCAGTATTGAACATCTCAAATATGCCGGGGTACACATGCCACACATTCTTGCGATGTTTTATACATTATGCTTAAGGCATGCGTACTTGCCAGAGGAACTCACAAGAAGTAGTTATTCCGCTGGTGAAGAATAAGACAGGTGACTTGTCAGACCCTGGAAACTACAGGCCAATTTCGCTTGCCACGGTGCTAGCGAAAGTGCTTGACAGTTTGCTTAATGCACAACTTTGCAAACATATAAAGCTGCACGACGCGCAATTTGGCTTCAGGCCAGGCCTATCAACCGAAAGTGCGATTGTGTGTCTTAAGCAAACTGTCAGGTACTACACGGACAGGAACACGCCAATATATGCGTGTTTCCTGGACCTATCGAAAGCGTTTGATCTGGTTGCGTACGATGTGCTTTGGTGCAAGCTTGAAAAAGCGGTGTGCGCCGAAAGAATGTATTGCGCTATTGAAGTACTGGTACGGCAGCCAGATCAATCGAGTGAGATGGGCAGGAGTAGACTCGGAGGAGTACAGGCTCCAGTGTGGGGTGAGACAGGGAGGACTTTCTTCACCAGTCCTGTTCAATCTGTATGTAGATGAGTTAATCGGGGAGCTGAGCAACATGCATGTCGGTTGTCATATTGGTCAGACGTGTTTCAATAATATAAGTTACGCTGACGATATGGTGTTGCTAGGACCCTCGGTTGAATCTCGGAGTTACGCTGGGCGGCACGGTCTTAGGTACAACGCAGTTAAAAGCGAGGTGATGGTTTTTAAAGCTCGACAGTATAACCCATCCGCTGTACCTAGGATTGTGCTGGGAGGTGTGCCCCTCAATGTAGTAGATAAGTTCAAGTATCTGGGGCATTTCATCGATAATAAATTGAATGATGATTTGGATATGGAAAGGGAAAGGAGGGCCATGGCAATAAGGGGCAATATGCTTGCCCGCAGATTTGCACGGTGTAACACGCAAGTAAAGCTGACACTATTTAAAGCGTATTGTCAAACGTTTACACGTGCAGTCTGTGGGTGAGTTATACACAAAGGGCCTATAACACAATACGCGTCCAGTACAACAACACCTTGCGAATGCTGTTGAGGCTGCCAAAGCACTGTAGTGCGTTGGGTATGTTTGCAGAGGCGCATACTGACGACTTTTTTGCCATAAGGCGAAAAAGAATAGCCTCACTTCTAAGGCGAGTGCGAGGCAGCAACAACAGCCTTCTGAAGGAGCTGGCAGAGCGTCTCAACTGTCCGCTTACCATGTACTGCATGTGGTTATTGGGAAGGCCAAATAAATAATACTTAAATTTTGTTAAATAACGTACTAACATCGTTATAATTTAGTTATTGTTATTTTATATTTTTTGTACTTACTAACTAACTAACTCTTACTAACTCTCTATGGATCGTATCTGGTCTGAAATAAACGATTTTTTATTTTTATTTTTTTATTTATTACGAGTAAAAATATTTATTATTCATTTAGCAACACTACGTTTTACTGAAAATGCTACACATGATGGAGGGATAGTGCTATGCAGTTTTGCAGATATATATATATTTTTCTAATGCTATGCTTACTACATAAAAAAAAAACATAATTTACGATGTCTCGTAATAATACGTCTTAAACCACCAACTAATAAAATCTCAATCGTTTCAGAAAAACGTATTCCAAAACGAGTTACCAAACTTCGTCCACTACATAACGCAATGCCTGGAGCATGTTGACCGGCAAGCCTTGCTGGTTCTGAAGACCAACGACTTGATCCGCAGTATAGAGTACGCGGTGGGCATGCAGGACCGTATGGTTGGCTTTATGGTGATGACGCAGTGCTGCATAGAGAGCGTGTATCGACTCGATTACAAGGTAACACATATGATTCGATTCTTTTCTTCTTATTTAAGAGCTTAGGCTCTTGTCGGTGGAGTAATTTCCAATTTATTCTACATTCTGTCTTTCTTTTTATTTATCTAATTCTATACAATGAAGCGTTTATTTTCTCTTTTATTTGCTCCATGTAAGATATCAGCTTTCCCCTTCTATGTTTCCCTCTATTATTGTTATCATCCAGTCATCCTGGCGTAACATGTGTCCTATCATTTTTCCTCTCCTGTTTTCAATGATTTCTATCTGATTTCTTTCAATCCAGGACCTCCTCATTAGTTTTCATTTCCGTCCAACTGATCCTTTTTATCCTCCTCCAACATCACATTTCAAACGCCGCCAGTCTCTCTGTCCCGTTGCGTCATGATCCACGTTTCGCAGCCGGTAGAGTGCTTTGCTCCAGATCACTATCTCTAACTTGAAAGTCGCGTAGGCACCTCTCGGGTACAGTGGCTTTTTCTGTGGGGGATACTATACTTCTTGCATTACACGAAGGCCATTGGATTTGACAAAATTTGACTTTAACGTCATAATATACGAATGTGTCTACTCACCTTCATGAAATGCAATAACAGGAGTGTGGACTCAAAATGTATTATTATTCCAAAAGAAACAAGGCAAAAAACATGCCTAGTGACGAAAATACCATTCAGATATCTCAAAAAATTACGAAGCTACAACCGTTTTAATATTGCTTGTTAGAGAGAGACAACGGTAGCCTAGTGGTTCAGGCATTCGGCTGTCAAGCGGCGGTCGTGGGTTCGAATCCCGGCTCGTACCAATGAGTTTTTCGGAACTTATGTACGGAATATTTATCGTTAGCTTTTCGGTGAAGGAAAACATCGTGAGGAAACCGGTCTAATCTCAATAAGGTCTAGTTTTCCCTCTGGGTTGGAAGGTCAGATGGCAGTCGCTTTCGTAAGACTAGCGCCTATGCCAAATCTTGGGATTAGGTGTCAAAGCGGACCCCGGACTCCTTTAGGGCACACCCGGAAAAACGCTATTGATTGTATGTAGAGAGAGACAACGCTCGTGGATCGTGACGTCACGATCCCCGAGCGTCATAGTAAATGACAATGGTTTCATATGAAGGGGCTCTTAAAGTTTTGTGATTATTGAATCCCCTTTTTCCTCCACTTGAAAACATTTCGAGAAAATTCATCATTATTGGTTATTTTATTTGGTGTCTACACCCCTATTGTAGGTGTACCAGTATTATACTATAGAATGAACAATAAACGCATTATTTTCAGGAAGCCAATACAACTTTAAAAAGACAGTGCCTCAACGTGAAGTTTGTGTGGACCATGCTAGTGCTATACCTGTACTCCGTGTTTCTGGCTTTGAAGGAGAAGTTCAAAAGCCCCGACGTCCGCGTAGATATGCATTCATCCCTCAGACAAAGCTTCGCATAGTATCCCTTATCCTACGTCTAAAGTTGTTAAATGAAGCGAGCGCCATCTAACGAGAGCTATCAATTTTATTTCACCTAAATGTATCAATCGTTTTCAACCAAAACAGGTTTTATAGTGAGTGACTCGAGTCGTTTTCTGATAGATCGTAATATGGCGTTGGTGAATTTTGATGCCCAAGAACATCATGTAGGCGATATAGATGTTAAATTTCAGCGGTCATGACTCATGATGGTTTTAATCTTTTTTATACTTATCGCTGTGGATAAGGCGTCCGTCATACATTTCAGAAAGTAACAAGTATTGCTTTAACTGCATGGTATAAGTGTCATGCAGCTTTACTTTTTCATCTCAACCGCTTTGTGCCTATTGATCAGATCATTCCTGGCGTATAAGAATATTCTTCTTATGCTAGATTTTAGACTATTTTAGTATAAACGAAGTGATAAGTCTGATCAAACACCAAATAGCAATTTATGCTTCATTGGCATAGCAAATATAGTAAAGAGGTTTTCTGTCTTTTTTTATTTCTGTTGTAGGTGTTAATAGTATCGTTAAACTATTTACTTGGAAAATTATAAGTATTAAGTAGTAAATTATTTAGGAATTGTTGTTTAGCGAATGTAGTTGTATTACTGTATTTACTGTACTAATATACTTTGGACCCATTTTGCTTTGGAATATTGTCTAAAATAAGGTTTATAATTTTAGTTTGTTTTCGATTGTACAGGAGGAGTCCTAGTAATTACAGAAAATATGTGAGTTTTCTAATTTGCCACAATTAATTCGATAAAAATATTATTCCGCCTCCCCCAATCATGTCTATCCCAATATTTTAGCAGCTTACTGTGTACATAATATTGCTAAACTACTACTATTTATTTTGTTGAGCCAGCCCGCTAGAATACGATCATACAAATGTACAAAGAGATTTAAAAATGGTGTATATTTTAAAGCATAATAATTTTATTTTGGACTTAACTGGAATGACAGAGTGTATAATTTTGCATGTGTAATCTTGTATGGGAGTATTATTATAAGAAGTACGAGTACAGGCAAAAACGATTCCTAGTCACGGGTAGTCCAATTTCATACCTCAAATCTTATCATTAAGGTATATAGTACTTACAAAAGTAGGTACGCGGTAACAATTTATATTTTTATGAATATATTTGTAAGTATAAAATCATATACGCTCAAATTTACAAGTTTTTTTTAATGTTACATGTTTTAGTGACCGTTTTCATGAAGTATTCTGATGTTAAGTTGTATAAATAAATTATTTTCTAAAGATAAACTTTTATTTCATTTTCACAATTACAAATACACAAGGTTACTAAGTTCTCATTTTGTCCTCTAGTGTCGACAATTTGTCGCTCAGCGCCAATAGATCGTCTTGAATCTTGAGTAAGATAAATCCGAAGTTGTCTCGATTGGTCCTTCGACCGGGTAGTTTGAAAAATAAGGACGAAGTGGAGATTTTGCAGGAAAGCTCAGAGTTCTTGTATTCCGGCGGTAAGGTGTTCATAGGACACTTCTGTCGCAATTTATTTCCTTCCTTAGTCGATTCGGGTACGGCCTCGACTGAAAAAGATTATAAAACTTGCAACATTATGCAATAAACATGGAAATCACCAGCGAGAAGTTAATCGAAGTCAAAACCACTAGTTAGATAATTCGATTTAATGTCATTCGGAACAAATGGAAAAATTTATTTGAACACTTAAGTTTAACAATTAAAATATACACAAAGACTTACAGCTAAAAAAAATAAAATAAAAAATGAACATATTTACAAATTTTCTATACATATAATAAAGCTGAAGAGGATCGAAAGTCTGTACATGGAAGATATTCGAAAAAAAATTGGCTAGGGATACTTAGAATCGATAACAGAACACGTTCCAACAGTTTTTAGAATTTTTGTCTGTTTGTCTGTTTATCTGTTTATCTGTTTGTCTGTTTATCTGTTTGTCTGTTTATGTGACCGCGCATCACGTGAAAATGGCTGAACCGATTAAAATGAAATTTGGTATAGAGATAGTTTGAGTCTTGGGGAAGGACTTAGGGTAGTTTTTATCCTGGAAATCAACCCCTAAGGGGATGGAATGGGGGGTGGAAATTTGTATGGAGCTACTTAAACCGCTGCACCGATTTGGATGAAATTTGGTATATGATTAGTTTGAGTCCCGGAGAAGGTTAAAGGATAGGTTTCATCCCGAAAATCTTCCCTTTAGGGGGTAAAATGGGGGGGGGGGGGGGTGTGAAAAATTGGATGTAACCCATTTTGATGAAATTTGGTTTAGAGGTAGTTTAAGTTCTGGGGAAGGACATTGGATAGTTTTTATTCCGGAAATCTTTCCCTGAGGGGGTGAAATGGGGGGTGAAATTTTGGATGGACTCCGTTTAGATCAAATTTGGTATAGATATAGTTTGAGTCCCGGAGAATGACAATGGATAGTTTGAATCCCGAAAATCATCCCCCAAGGGTATGAAATAGGGATGAAAATGTGGATAAATCCTATTTAGTTAAAATTTGGTATAGAGATAAAAGGAGTCCCAGGGAAGGACAATGCATAGTTTTTATCCTAAATCATCTCCTGAGGGGGTGAAATGAGGGGTGAAAATTTGGATAGAACCGATTTAGATGAAATTTAGTATGGAGATAGTTCAGAGTCCTGGGGAAGGACTTAATATAATTTTTAGTCCAGAAATCATCTCTTAAGGGGGTGAAATGGGGGTATGAAAATTTGGATGGAACCCATTTACGGTATAGCGAGTTGGAGTCTTAGGGAAGGACATAGGATAGTTTACGCCTGAAAATCATCCCATAAGGGGGTGTAATTGGGGGTGAAAATTTGGTTGTGACCCATTTTGATGAAATTTGGTATTAAGATAGTTTGAGTCCCGGAGTATGACAACGGATTGTTTTAATCCCGAAAGTCATCCCCTCAGGGATAAAATAGAGGGTGAAAATTTGGATAAAACCCATTTAGATGAAATTTGGTAAATAGATAGAAGGAGTCCTAGGGAAGGACAATGCATAGTTTTTATCCCGAAAAATCATTTCCTGAGGTGGTGAAATGATGGTTGAAGATTTGAATAGAACCCATTTAGATGAAATTTGGTATAGAGAGAGGTAGAGTCCTAGGAAAGAACATAGAATATGTTTTATTCCGGAACACATAAAAGGAGGAAATCATCCCCTAAGGGGGTGAGAAATGGTGGATGAACATTTGGATTGAACCCACTTACGGTATAACGATAGTAAAGGAAGGACATAGGATAGTTTTTATCCCGAAAATCATCAGGGGGTGGAAATTTGTTTGTGACACACTTTGATAAAATTTGGTTGAAAGATAGTTTGAGTCCTGGAAAAGGACATATAATAGTTTCTATTCCAGAAATCATCCCTTAAGGGGGTGAAATGGGGTGAAAATTTGGATGTAGTCCATTTAGATGAAATTCGGTATAAAGATAGTTTGAGTCCTGGAGAATGACAACGGATAGTTTTTACCCCGAAAATCATCCTCTAAGGAGGTGAAATAGGGGGTGAAAATTTGGATTGAACCCATTTACGGTATAGCGGTAATGGGGAGTCCTGGGGAATATGAACATTACATAAGTAAATATATGTATGTGACGTTCCAAGGGTAAAGGTACCTTATGGCGGCCTTAGTTTTGAAGATGTTTTCTAAAACGGGGTAAAAAAGACGTTTTGTTATGGCTATTTTGAAAACTATTAGATGTAACATTTTGTTGAAGTATTTTTATTTTTAATATAAAATGTTTAAATTACAAGTCAGTTAATATAATCCTACGGTTTAGTAGAAAAGGTCCTTACGGCCGTGTGATATGAAAATATGCAAAATAATACTGAAAAAAGCCTACATGCATCTATACCCTTTCCTTCATACAATCCATACTAATATTACAAATGCGAAAGTAACTCTGTCTGTCTGTTACCTTTTCATGCTTAAACCGTTGAACCGATTGAGATGAAATTTGGTATAGAAATACTTTGAATTCCGGGGCCTTCCCAAAGAGTCCTTACTAAAGATAGTTTTTATCTGGAAATTCATCACCGAAGGTGGTGAAAAGGGGGGAGAAAGTTACGATATAAACGAGTTCCGCGCGGACGAAGTCGCGGGCAAAAGCTAGTTTCCTATAAAGTAGTCCCCCAGGTCGGCGCTCTGCGGTAGGGTGCCCATAAGGCTGGCTAGTAATTGTGTCTACTTATACTTTTTTGTGACAATTTTTTTTCTTGTTTAAAAATTAAGTATTTTAGCCCAAATGGAATTTAGTCCTGTATGAAATAGCCATATTTATTTATACTCGTGAATGTTGTCTAATATAAATAAATACATACCTATCATAATTTTATACGAATATAGACTATTTTCTACAGAATTTATATATGATGTATTTCCGATTGGTCATATTTTGGGAGTGTACGTCCATATGGGCGTATTTCTTTCGACCTATAAGCATGTCAATTTAACTTTTGGACGTAATTATATTTTTGCATTGTTCAGGCTGGGCACTTTTCCATGTCAAAGATTTCAAATAAATCTTCCATTTGTGCTGAATGACAATAAATCGATTATTCATCCTCCTAGCGTTATTCCCGGTTGTGCCCTAAAGGAGCCCGGGGTCCGCTTTGACACCTAATCTTAAGAGGATTGTGAACCTGTAAATATAAATATATATGTATGTGTAAATTGTGTGTCACGAATAAATATTTGAATTTGAATTTTAAATTTTCATACAAAAAGCGATAACGTTTTTCACCCTTTCAACATAGTTCGATTTTTATAATTTTTGGATATGTTGTAGGTATAATGAAAAACTAGGTCAGTACGTTTTGATTCTTAAGAAATATTGCTTACTTTAAAAGTTAAAAGCATCTAAAAATCTATATTTTTGACTTAAAAACTTTGTCTGTAGTTTCATTTTTTTTAAATGAATCTAAACTGATTTACTAAAAATTTAATGTACAGACATAGATAAAAGTGTACTAAATCCAATAATACCAACATGGTTTCATTTCATAAAGGTTTAGGGGGGTAAAAACGTTATCACCCGAAACAATATTTCAACAAGGAAATGTAGGCAATTGCCTCCAGGATTTGCAACTCTCTCTATCGCACGATACGGGTCGGGAGGCAGAGCGGTGTGAAACAGATAGCATTTTTTTAAATACCTACTCGCGCCGCGTATCGGCACTTCACAGTCCTCTTAAGATTTGGCGTAGGCATTAGTTTTACGAAAGCGACTGCCATCTGACTTTCCAACCCAGAGGAAAAACTAGACTTTATTGGGACTAGTTAGCAGCTTTTGTTTCATAGTAGAGTAAATTGTTTCTAAAATTATCCTTTGCTTACGTAGTCACGACTACGGCAAAACCAATATGAAGTAGAATGATTTTAAAAGTCTAACCATGTTTCTAATGTAGGTACTTACCTACATTCTGACTACTGATGTGCCTACGGAAAGTTTCCTATATTGCGAAATGTTTCTGCAATTTAACATCGAAAAATTTCGGAAATTTTCTTCATTTTTGTATGGGAATTGAAACTTTCCATTTCCAACATGGAAATTTACGTACTGAGAAGCATAGAAGTTTCTGTCAAAATTTTCATTTTTGGTACAAGCTTTTATTGCCGACTGTACTTTTCTGCATACCATCATCAACTACTCATTGAGACGATTCTAACGAGCCCAAACTCAATGGGGTTGTGTCGTTTTATTGCGGAGTTCCTATGGCCACCTTCCAGCTCCAGCATCAGATCAGCTCCATGTTTTCATAATTTTGCATTGTCATGCGATATAAATATGCATGCAAAATGTTAGATCAATCGGTTGAGAGGGAGAGGGTGAAATTTCAATAACTAAATTTGACCCAAGAAAACAAACGGGGTGAGCTAAATAAAAGCTTGTAAAAACTGTACCTAACTCTTATACATACCGTATAAGAGTTAAAATTTCATGCTTCTCAGTACGTAAATTTCCTTAATTCCTTGTGAAAGTTTCTAGAACTTTCCGAGAACTTTTCCAACTTTTTGGAAACTTTCCGCAATTTGCACATCACTAATTCTGACCAACCCGACGTTGGGTTGGCATTTATTTGATTCTAGGTATGTCTTTACCTGATTGAACATGGAGGAAATTGCTTACTTAGGTATATATACTACTCAAAAGAAAATAGGGGCCACTAAGTATTTTGATTGCTACGTGAAAAATATAGTAAACAGTAATGTATATTTATTAAAATAACATGTAACAAGGCTTTTGTTTTAACTTATGATAATAACCATTTAATTGTGTAGTCAATTGTTTCACTTATTTCAATTAACATGAAATTAGTCCATTGTCAACAGCAAAAACTAAACAGAAACTCTTTGCAAAACAAAACAAAAACTGACACAAGCTGTTTTTTTTAATGGTTTAGTAACGGGTGTGTCCTCCTCTCCTGTTTTCACACTCCTGGAGCCTTGAATGCATACTCTCCATTAAGTTTCTGATGTTTTCATCAGGTATCTCTTCCCACGCACGTTTCAGAGCATCCATAAGCTGTTGCTGGTTGTGAACCTCTTGCTCATGCTCCCTAACCCTTCGTTTTAATTGGTCCCACATATGCTCTATTGGATATAAATCCGGACTATACGCTGGCCATGGTAGGACACGAATATGGGAGTCATCCAGTACAGTCTGAGTGGCCCGAGCTGTGTGTGGGCGGGCATTGTCATGCATTAACCAGAACCCTGGCCCCACTCTCTGTGAGAATGGAATCACATGAGGCCTGATGACTTCATCGATGTACCGTTGTGCAGTTACTGTGCCTTGATTTAAGAAAACCAGCTCATTTTTGCCTTGTAAGCTAATCCCAGCCCAAACCATCACACTAGGACCTCCAAAGCGGTCAATTTCCTTGATGCAGACATCGAAAAATCTCTCACCCTGTCGTCTCTATAGGTACTCTAATCCGCCGATCATCACTACAAAGCTTCACTTTACACTCATCTGTGAAGAGCACCATACCCCATTGATTCATGCTCCAATCTGAATGTTCGTGGCAAAAACTTAAACGATTTCCACGTTGAACCCTAGATAAAGGAATTCGTACTACTCGGCGTCTGGACCTTTGCTGGTCTTCATGCAGTCGATTACGTATCGTTTGGTCACTAACACGAGTCCCCGTTGTCAACCGTAGGCGATTTTGTAACTTACGGCCGTCACAGAGCGCTCTCGACGGGCACTCAATCGGATGTAGCGATCCTCTTGTGCCGTAGTCGCTCGCACCCTGCCCGATCCAGGCCTTCTTGCAACACTGCCAGCCTCTTGGAACCGATCCCACACATTTTGGATGGCTCGGCGAGAGAAACCCAACGAAAAAGCTACTGTAGCTTTTTCGTTGGGTTTCTCTCGCCGAGCCATCCAAAATGTGTGGGATCGGTTCACAGCGGTCTGTAACAGACCGCTGTGAATGACCTTCAGCAATCAATGTAACGGCTCTGGTGGCGGTAATGGTATCCATATGCCTTCGTTGACGTGGCATTATTAACAAAAGATGTTAAGAGAAGCAAAAGATGGACAGAAATAGTTTTTTAACAGAATAAAATTGTGATTCCATCTGAAAGGAATTTGACCTGAAACTCGTTTTTTTTATTTGCTTCAATTTCTGGCCAGCTGTAAGACTTAAACACCAGCATTAAAGAGGTTGGATACTGAAAGAGGCCGGACATCATTAATTAGTCACTTATTAATTAGTTTACATCTAAAAATTTACTCAAAAACAGAAATATGTAGGTAAGTGGCCCTTATTTTCTTTTGAGTAGTATACTTACTTGTGACCAATCTGACTTATCTGACCGTAGGTACTTACTTGATTCTATGTCTTTCAAATCCTGACGAGACCCTGCCTGTGATTTCTGCTCGGATTCTACAACGGATGTCGTGGCAGAGGAACGAACTTCGGACCCCATCGTCAACATGTTCGGTTTGAATGCTGTTCAACAGAGATCATTCAGAATAAATTAGCCGTAGATTTGTGATTCAGTTATATAGCCATCAAAGGTAAAACTAAAATAACAATCACAAACGTAATTTGAAACGATATCATCATCATCATGTCAGCCGAAAGACGTCCACTGCTGGACATAGAAGCCCAAAGACAGGTGCTTATTATTGATATAGTGCCATCCCCTTGTACCAGAGATACATAAATTGTGGGCCAAGGTGGCGCCAATCCTGTCTCGTGTGAAACCAGTCCCGTAAAGGTCTTATTTAGCTACTATTCAGATGTAGGTAAGTATAAAAGAAAGATTAGAGTAAGCACATTACTACAAAGCAATAAGGTGCAAAAGTGTAGGTAAGCATGTCATATACGTCGACTGTACCTAATGAATGATGAATGTAAGAGAGTACATATATACTTACTTTGCAAGTTATTTGCCGGCCACACCTCCAATATGAAAGGCTTCTGGGGATCGTTCCCTTTCCGTAGTTCCGTCAACGGTATTTCGACATCGTTCGATTTGAGAACGATCACTTCGTCGCAGAAATCCGGCAGGTCGAGTAAATGCCATATTTTCTGACGAAGAACAGATATGGAGGCGTTGGGCTTTACCGAAATGTAGCGAAGATTGTCGTTACGAACTGAGGAAATATTAATTATTATCTAATAGGTAGTTTTATAACATAAACTTAAGTACATCTATAAACTTAAGTACATCTGTATTTCCAAACAAGGTGGTAGTAGCGCTAGGTACCTATAGAGCACAAGAAACTTAAATTTCAGTGCCAGCTACTTCACGAAATTGTAGGTTTCTTAAAGAGTGTCAATTAAGTATATTTCAATAAGTCATAATATTAGATAAGTTTAGGTACATGTCAATAAAACTTAGTCAAATAACCCGCCCCGTGTCATTTCGAGTGCAAAGGTGCCCATCACACTCGTCGCATTGCCGCGTTGAATTGCGATCGATAACCATTTGCAACAGGAATGACCCGGAACGGGAGTCATGCCCTCTCAGTCGCATACGGCGCCCCACTTCCGCCAAGAATGTTCTGGCCTCTGATCACCAGCAACCCATAGTCTCCACCGCAAGATTTCTTAAAGATGGAAAAAATATGATATGCAGGTGGGAGGTTGCCCCACTGCTTAGCGTTCGTGGACTACGAGAAAGCCTTCGATTCGATCGAAACCTGGGCTGTACCTACTACAGTCTTTCCAGCTGTGCCAAGTAGACTACTGCTATGCTATAGGTATATCGAAATTCGAAGTACTGAAGTGTTTGTACGAGAACGCCACTATGTCAGTCCCACTCCAGGACCGGAACTCGAAACCTATACCGCTGTATCAGGGAGTTAGGCAAGGAGATGTTATTTCTCCAAAACTGTTCACTGCACAGATGTTTTCAAGACTCTGGACTGGATAAGGCTAGGCTACAACATCAACGGCGAATATATCACCTCCGGTTTGCTGACGATAAGTATATCTAGTCTTGGCCAAGACCATGGAGGACTTATGTACGACGCTCGATAACCTCATAAAGGAGGTGGCGCTATTCTAACCTGATTCAGAGTAATGGAAGAGCGGTATCTTCCGACACAAGCATTGATATGCTTACTTGAAGGTTCCAACCTTGCCTTTGTTTCAACATGTATAAAAAACCCAATAAACGATGTTTTTTGATACCACAAATAAGTGCCCCACTCCTACCTAAGCTACGGATAACACACACATTCCTAGGTATCATCGAGACGCGTTACTTCGCCTATCTATTTCTGCCTCATACAATGGCACCGCTGTTTACGAACCGAGTTTGATCTAAATGTACTCGCACTAATAATAAGTACACGAAGACAAAAAGAGAAGTTATACTTACGGCCTATATCGTAGCGACGGATTATAAGGAAAGATATATTTTCCTTTCTGAAAAGTCGAGCAGGAGCCTTCAGGATTTTCGGTAAAGACATCGCCGTTACTGAATTTTACATCTGTAATTTATCTTTTCCCATTAACCTAACAGGATAATGAGCTAAATAATTTATAACCGCAAGTTATTTTCGATAACATGACATGATAGATTTTTTCGACCAATCACCGACCATACATTTTATTTATCTTAAAACGTCTTAGGTTCTGTCGCCAATGACAGAACACGTTCCTTAGAGTTTGTACTGTGATAAGCTGTTTACTATTTTCTACTGTTTTTAAGTAGGAGAATAATATTTGTCATAATAGCCTCCTTGCGTCTTTATAAGAAGACTTGTAAATATCTTATTGTCTATAGTGTCTGACATTGTCTGTCACTATGTCATTCTATCAACAACTATGTTTCTTTATCATGTCCTATTTTATTATTGAATAAAGCCAATATTCTATTTGGTCTTGTCGAAACTTATATCAATTTATTCAATAATAATTTTTTTGTGCGTCGTTAAAAATGACTGAAGGAAAAGAAAACTCATCTATGTCACGGTATTTGCGCCCCGAACGGTTTGACGTAGAACCTTCGATGACAGGTTCAGACCTCAAATGGGCCCATTGGAAATATTCATTTGAGAATTTCATCGCACGGGAAGCCGCCTCAGCTGATAAAATACTTAAGTACCAACTCCTTGTCAATCATATCTCTCCGCCAATTTACAATATTATTCAAGCAAAGACCTCGTACGACGAAGCCATCAAAACGCTCAATGATGCCTATGAAAAGCGACAAAACACCACCCTAGCACGACATATTCTAATTTCAAGGAAACAACAGCCGGGCGAGTCAATAGTTGAGTATTCGAGAGCCCTAAACGTACTCGCTCGTGACTGCAAATTCACAGATGTCACTGCAGCTGATTACCAAAACGATGTCGTACGTTTAGCTTTCATTGCCGGGGTATCATCGCAGAAAATCAAACAAAGACTTCTAGAAAACTCCACTGACACTCTGGAAAAAACCTTGAATCTGGCTTTGTCTCTAGAATCTGCCGAAAGCACTTCGCAATTACTAACATTGTCACCTTCTACATCTGCTCATGCTAATGCTGCCTCTGAAGCTCCAGAACGCTCGCCGATGACCAATTTAGCAGCTACAAACGCTCCAAACAGACCTCGACCTGATTCTTATCCTAACCACACCAGACGACGATGTTTCTTCTGCGGTGGCAGTAATCTTCATCAGCGAAACAGATGTCCCGCGTATAACGCCGAATGTCAGCTTTGTTCAAAGAAAGGGCATTTTGCAAGCGTATGCCGTAGTTCTGGGCCCAATCCACGATCTGCTAATGCTATCGCCACTGATGACGAACAATCTCAACATCAATCTACTTACTCTAACTTGTCTAACATATCCGCCGCTGCTCCTGCAAGCCTAAGAAAAGCAACTATACCTATTACAGTCAACGAATATCGTGCTGATGCACTTCTCGACACCGGTAGCTCAATTAGCTTTATAGACAAAAACCTAGCTCGAATAATCAACCTCAAACAAAAGCCCTGCAAGCAAGCAATTACTCTAGCATCACTCAATAATGTATCTCATGTCGACGGTCTATGCTATGCAACAATTCAGATTGGTGAACACAAGTACCAACACCAACCACTGCTCATCATCAACGATCTATGCGCGGATATAATCATCGGGCACGATGTTCTCGGGAAGCACTCGTCACTCGTACTTCAATTTGGAGGAGACAAACAACCTCTTAAAGTCTGCAACGTTTTAGAAGCGTCAGTCCCGCCAGCATCAGTTTTCACCAACCTCTCGCCAGACATAAAGCCTATAGCTATACGCTCAAGACGGCACTCTCAAGAAGACCAAGACTTCATATCAAACGAAATAAACAACCTACTTAAGGACAAAGTAATTGAACCCAGTATCTCGCCATGGAGGGCACAAGTACTCGTTGCCGGCGGAGGCCATCACCGTAAGCGCCTTGTCATCGACTACTCGCAAACAATCAACAGATTTACTGACCTAGACGCTTACCCTCTCCCAAGCATTGATTCTATCATAACAAAAGTGGCAAAATACAACGTTTACAGTCAAATCGATCTGAAAAGTGCTTACCACCAAGTCCCAATCTTACCGAAAGAAAAAGTTTACACTGCATTCGAAGCTTGTAGTAATCTCTATCAGTTTACAAGAATACCGTTTGGCGTAACGAACGGGGTGGCGGCTTTTCAAAGAACCTTGCAATACATAATTGACACTGAAAAACTTAAAGGTACCTTCACTTACCTTGACGACGTAACTGTATGCGGTAAGGACAAATCCGACCATGACAAAAATCTTGAAATGTTCATGAAGGCCGCTGAAAAATATAAACTAACCTTAAACATGAACAAATGCACATTTGAATCAGAATCAATCAACTTGCTTGGATATACTATCGCGCACAACGTTATAACGCCTGACAAGTCTCGATTGGAACCGCTAACGAATCTTCCAATCCCCACTGATACTGCTACACTGAAGAGAGCGCTCGGTCTCTTCGCCCACTATTCCAAGTGGATCGACAACTTTTCTACGAAAATCAGACCTTTGATCCAAGTTACTTTTCCATTATCTCAAGAAGCTACCACTGCCTTTCAAAACCTTAAATCCGATATATCGAAATCAGCATTAGCAGGAATCGACGACAGTGAAATATTTTCAGTTGAGACAGACGCTTCCGATTTTGCCATCGCAGCGACCCTATCACAAAAGGGTCGTCCTGTCGCATTCTTCTCTCGTTCTCTCAACGACTCCGAGAAAAGGCAACCTTCGATTGAGAAAGAGGCCTGCGCCATAGTCGAAGCTTTGCGAAAATGGAGACATTTCCTGATGGCAAGACATTTCTTACTCATTACAGATCAGCAATCTGTCGCATACATGTTCAATCAAACACACTCTAACAAAATAAAGAACGAAAAGATCGAAAGGTGGCGGTTGGAGCTCTCGTGTTTCAAATATGATATAGTCTACCGACCTGGGAAACATAACTTCGCCGCTGACGCACTTTCACGAGTATGCATGCAAATAAATACTGCCGCTTCTAACTCTAAACTAGTGGAACTACACCGAAATCTCTGCCATCCAGGGGTCACGCGCATGGTTCATTGGGTCAGATCGAAGAACCTACCGTACTCCGTAGAGGATGTAAAACGAATGACGGCCGCATGCCCAACGTGTGCCGAAATAAAACCACGTTACATGAAACATCAAGGACATCTTATCAAAGCGACAGCCGCGTTTGAAAGATTGAACATTGATTTTAAGGGACCGATACCATCTAGCACCCAGAACCGATACATACTGACAATAATTGATGAGTTTAGTCGCTTTCCCTTCGCTTATGCATGTAAGGATGTATCTTCAAGAACGGTAATCAATTGTCTTGAAGACTTGTTCTCCACTTTTGGAACTCCAGCGTACATCCACTCCGACAGGGGTACATCTTTCTTATCGGATGAACTTAGACAATTCTTGTCTTCCCTCGGAACATCATGCAGCCGCACTACACCCTACAATCCCCAGGGAAATGGACAGGTTGAACGTCTCAACGGCACGCTGTGGCGAACGATCCAACTAAACCTCAAATCAAACAATGAAGATATAGTAAACTGGGAAAAGGCACTGCTACCGGCGCTGCACTCTATAAGATCTCTCCTGTGTACGAGCACAAACACAACACCGCATGAACGCTTATTTAATCACCCACGCCGTTCGCAAAACGGACAGTCTTTGCCGACTTGGCTACATTCGCCTGGACCGGTGTTTATGAAAAGGCACGTAAGAAGCTCCAAGTATGACCCCGCTGTACAGGAAGTTCAATTGTTGCAGAGTAACCCAGAATACTCTTTTATAAGACTGCCTGATGGGCGAGAGACAACAGTCTCCAATAGATCGTTAGCTCCAGCACCACGAGCTGTTGACGATGACCTTTCAGATGACGAAGTTAACGATGACCAATCTGAAGAAATGTCTGCCATTCAAGACCCGCCTGCCAACATCGATCCGGATGCAGGAATCAGCCAACTTCGGCGTTCGGGCAGGGATCGCAGACCTCCAGCCTTCATGAATGACTACGTCTCTTCGTAGAGGGGGCGAATGTCATAATAGCCTCCTTGCGTCTTTATAAGAAGACTTGTAAATATCTTATTGTCTATAGTGTCTGACATTGTCTGTCACTATGTCATTCTATCAACAACTATGTTTCTTTATCATGTCCTATTTTATTATTGAATAAAGCCAATATTCTATTTGGTCTTGTCGAAACTTATATCAATATTCTAAAGGTTAGAAAGCGGGATCGGTAACGGTTTTCTTATAATAAGATACCTATTCTTCAGGTTCATACAAAAAAAACAGATTTTATTTTTTTCTGCTTTAAATAAGCCTTATTTTGAAAAAAAATATATAACATTTTTTATTCCATTATTTTCAACCGAAAAATATTTTTTTAAAATAGGGTTTTTAAAAAAAAATGCGAATGTCCATTTTTTTGTCATTTCGATCCACTGTGGTGCGTCGCCTCAAAAAAATAACTTTCACCTGTGTATAGAATGGACTTTCTGGATTGAATGCCTTAATCCCATGGGTTTACCTGCGTGTAGAGATGGGTCGCAGGTATTTACCCAATCTACCCACCCAGGTAAATAGGGAACATTACTGCAATGTTCTGCCGCCGGAGGCAGCACTACCACTAGTAGTACCTAAACCAGTATAGGAATATAGGAATTCACACACACATGCACAATTAATTGTCAATGTAAATTATATATAAATCAACAAAACAAATCATTTACAGTACGTGGACGTGTATTAAGAAAGGATTTTTCGAAATTCAACCCATAAGGGGGTGAAATAAGGGTTGAACCGTCGTATGAAAATCGTTCATTTGGAAAGTTATAGACTTGAATCATTGTAAAAAGGTTTCTTACTAAAATGCAAAACAAACGCTTTAGCGTTGTTATAAAAATTCATCCCCTAAGGGAGTTAAAAAAAACCGGCCAAGTGCGAGTCGGATTCGCGCACGAAGGGTTCTGTACCATTACCTATAAAAAAAACTATTTTATTCTGTGTTTTTAGTATTTGTTGTTATAGCGGAAACAGAAATACATCATCTGTGAAAATTTCAGCTGGAACTATCACGTTATCAGTGAGATACAGTCTGGTGACAGACAGACGGACGGACAGCGGAATCCTAGTAATAGGGTCCCGTTTTACTCTTTGAGTACGGAACCCTAATAAGAGTTGAAATTTTGTATGGGAAACGTGTCGTTTTTAAAATTAGTATTGCATGGAGAATCGAGCTTACTGCGGACTAGTATTGAAAACAACAAATGATACGTTTTATTTTTACGCAATTAGTGTCACTTTTACATTTACTAAAACATACAGTAGGTACCAAAAAAACATTTATTTACAGAATAAAATGATTTTTGTTTCTGACGATCAATCGACACTACTAAAAATACTGCATCTCTAGTATAAATAATATGAAAAATGAGTAACAATGCATAAAAGCATCATATTATTTCATATTTAGACCCCGCGAGAAACCTTAACACATGAAATTTAGAGTCTAATAATAAAAACCTGCGTATCTATCCGTATTTATCTACCCGTGGGTGGGTAGTTACCCATCTCTACCTGCGTGTTTCGGTAGGTCAGGGGCAGTGAGTGTAATATTGCACAATATTCACCTATTAGACACTTCCACGTTGAAATCGATGAATTCTACTTTGTCCATTAGATACTCAAATATTACCACAAGACATTTAAATGAAATTTGCTTAGTCGACACTCTGCTTTTTGTCTTTATTTCGTTCAGATAAGAGAATTTTGCTCACCTGGCACGTAAAGATATAAATAAAGAAATCGAAATACCTAGTAAACAATTTTTATAAGAAAACACAACACATTCCTTAAACAAAATCTCTTGTTATTAACAAATCCCTATATTTAACAGTTGGACTACGGCAAGTGTATAAAAAATATTCATGTTAAAGGTACAGTACACAAGAGGACAGGCTTGTGGGTGACGTATCCGAATATATGCGAAATATTAGTACTTGAGTATGTACAGAAGGTACACTGTCTAACACAACCGATGTTTCACAGACAGATAAATGAAATCATGGCATGCTGCTCTACCGCATTGCACGTGCTCTTTCATTTAGTTAGGGCCTTTGACGTTCGCGCGTCATCTTCGCGCGAGTGAGTGAGTGGCACTGTCAATGTGTCATACTTTCTAGCGGTGACATGGTATCGTACGGAATTCAAACCTACATCAAAAAAATTTATGAATTTGTACGCTAATTTAAAAAAAAATTACTACACGTACTTACGAGAAAACAATGATCAATCTGTCACCGCTAGGAAGCATACTTCTTGGCGGGCGCTATCTATTATTGCGGTAACATGGTATTGTACGGAATTCAAACTCACATCAAAAAAATTTACGAGAAATGTACGAAATTGTAGGCTAATTTAAAACAAAAATACTATATGTACTTACGAGAAAACTAGGTATTTGTAAGAAATAATATCGCAGCGCCTGAATTGAATATCGTAGCGAAAGCAATAAAATTTGCCAATATATTTAATTCAGGCGCTGCGATATTATTTCTTACGGGTGTCCCTTGTTTTGTCGACAAACTTTTCATCGAATTTCATTTCATCGAAAACGTTTCAAGTAACATTTAGTTCACGAATTATTATTTGGTGTAATTTTATTTCATGACCAGATTATTCCAATTTTTATTATTTTATAGAATAACTGTTCAGGGAATATTATTTGGAAAATTATTCTTTTTGTATGAATTTTAAATGGCAGAATAACAAACCAACGAATTTCATTTGTTCGGAATTGTATTACAGCATTACAAAATAATCAAATCTAACTGATTACAGCGGTTTAACTAGGTTAGGACAGCCAGAAAAACGGCGGAGCCCCCCGCAGTAAAAAAAACAAACAACCGTAACAATTGTATTATAAATAGGTTAGGTTAGGGTTCACTTGTGTCCCTCAGAGCGGAAATAGGCACCCCGCGAAGCGGGGTGACGTCGACACGCTGGCGGTTAGGTTAGGTTAAAATTCTGTACTTTGGAAGGCACGCTAAGCAGTTGATCCCGGCTGCTGTCTATGACAGTAGTCGTTAAGCCGAGTTAGAGGCCTTTAGGCGGCTTAAGGACCTCTGAAAGTCGAGTTGCCAACTCACTCGACACAGGGGGGACCACTGTCACTCGCGTCCGCAGGAGCTACCACAACCCTGCACGTGTCCCCTGGGTGGTACTAAAGCCATTGCATTGCGTTCTGTTCTCAACATAATGCCATAGATAACTGTGTAATGCCAACTATTTATCTTAAATTTAAATAAGTAATAAGCCTTGTAATACTTTGTATGTTAATTAAAAATATTTGGAACAATAAATCACAAAACGATTTCCATGACATAATACAACTATTGAATGAATCATCCGACGAGTAAAAATACACGATTTACAATTCCTTGTAATGACCATTCCACTAAGTGAATTTTCGACGAAATGAAAATACATGAAGCGTTGACTTTGAAGTGAAATTCGACGAAGTGAGTGTCGACAATTTGATGATAAACCATTTCTTACAAATAGTTCTCTCGTAAGTACATATAGTATTTTTGTTTTATTAGCCTACAATTTCGTACATTTCTGGTACATTTTTTTGATGCGAGTTTGAATTCCGTACGATACCATGTCACCGCTAGAAAGTATGACACCTGTCAACTGCGATCGGATGAATTGTCACTTCGGTGGTGCGCGAGAGCCAGGTTTAGCCGAAGCGGCCAGTAGGACAGGCCTTCCCGGCGAGGGTTCGGGCAGGCGCTGGCGTTCCTCATGGTCGCCTTTCTGCCTTGTCGCGTACTATACATAGACATACAGCACACACATATACTGCATATCGCTTTAATTATCTTGGTAAAGCTTCTTCTTCCAGTTTGATAGCTTGCAGAGCGAAGAAGAAAGTGGTCGATTTGACGAAGTGCCACTTATTTTGGAGTATGTTGTAGAAGGTCCCGAAAACTGCCTCCACATGACAGCCATCTGAAAGTACAAAGTATGTAAGTTTATTAAATAAACGTGAGGTTTTGAAAATGTTTGAGACACGCGGCATACTCGTGATCGGGTGCTGTTTGTAGCGTCCGGCCTGTTCATGAGACAATGGACACCTGTCTAATAAAACTGTCTCGCATTTTATTTCTGGCAGGGTGCCTCGCCCTCAGCTATCTGGTTTTTTTTTTATAAATAGCGTCATTAAATAAGTTTCTGTCAAAAATTTCATTTTTGATACAAGCTTTTATTGCCTTCTGTACTTTTCTGTATACCGTCATCAACTACTCATTGAGACGATTCTATCGACCCCAAACTCAACGGGGTTACGCCGGTTAAGTACTGAATTCCCGAGGCCACCTTCTGTCTCCGTCATCAGATCAGCTCGATGGTATCATAATATTGAATTGTCATCCTACCTTTACCCAAAAACTCAGCTCAATCGGTTGAAGATATCTGATTCAAAATTGAGTTGCAAAATTCCACCCGAACAAACATGTTACATAGTTAGGTGAATACTTACATTGCAAGTTAATAGAAAGCTTGTAAAAATTGCCTAAGGGTAACTCCATTCAGAGAGATGGGAGAAATTGAATAGGTGGCACTAGATTTCTTTTTTTTATTAATTATGGGCTATCTTCCAAGCACGTTAGAAATCCATGTTAGAACCATTGAGGTACCATCGGCCAAAGCCAGAGTCGACCAGATTCAAAACAGAATCGCTTGCAATGCTATACGGCTGGAACCAAATTGCTCCTTTAAGTTGGTCGACTCTGGCTTTGGCCGATAGTATAATGTACTAACGTATCTACTAGAGATGACACGACGAACAAGAAATTTGACAGATAATGTTCGTGTTGTCTTCTCTAGTACGTTAGTCTCTAGTACCTCAATGGTTAGAACAATTTTTGTAATAAATAAATGCTGTCTCCTGGCTAAAGAAACAGAATAAATACAAGAAATTGTTGATCGAACAATCTATGAAATACTCACTTCTCTCCAATATCAACGTCAGTTCATTCGGCGTCGTGAACTTCTCATACTGGTGAGTGCCCTTAGGTATCGCGTTGAGAACATACTCTGCGATACAGATGGCTGTGAACTGAGTCACCCTGGTTCTCGTAGGGGTGGTGAAGAAAATTCTCCCTCCTGGCTTCAGCGTGCGAATGCAGGATGTGACGAACAACTCTTTTTTGTCGTTCTCGATGTGTTCTATGATCTCCGAGGCGACTATTCCGTCGTAGAAGTTGGCGTGGTCTTTTGCGTGTTCCTGATATAAATAAATGTTGTATTGGAGATTGTATTTTTCGTCAACTGGAAGGGGTGCCCCAACTAAAAGGAGTTTCTGCATCGCTTCGTTGAACAACAGGGAAGTGGATCAACTCTCATTTGAACCTAAGGTAGCCAAGGTGGTTCAGGCATGTCAAACTGCGGTCGTGGTTTCGCTCGTACCAATGAGTTTTTCGGAACTATCTACATAAAATATCATATGCTACGAGTATTTACCGTTAGCTTTTCGGTAAAGGAAAAACATCGTGAGGAAACCTGCAAAGTGCATACATCTGCGAATAAATTTAAAGGTCTATGTGATGTCGCCAATCCGCACTGGGCCAGTGTGTGGACTGCTGCCCGTTCCCTCTCACCCATGAGAGGTATGTGGCTAGCAGTGGGACGTATATGCTGATTTATTAATTAATGTATTATTATTATTGATTACATACAGACACCGGAACGAGAGAGAGGCAGCGGAATGTCATCTCGCTCATATTTGGAGCATCCAAACTGGTACCTCCTACATTACAGACCAGTAGCCATAATAACATCACTATTTCGTCGGTTGACAAGCGAAAGTCACTACCAAAACTGTCACTGCTCTTCAAAACCTCGTATTTCGGTACGTAGTCGATATCGAGATACGACCTTTCATTTAAGTAGGTATTTGTTACTTAGTGAGTTTTGCTTGTGACCCGACGATGTGCTCTGTAGGTATGGGGTGCTGTGTTCCGGATGGTTACGTTGCCAGAGCTCCTGAGGATTCGCTGTGTTGAGGTGTTACTCTAATCAATAAAGGGTCGGTAACGCGCTTGTGATTCTTCTTGAGTATAGTTTAACACCGTCGTAGTTCAAAAAAACCGACCAAGTGCGAGTCGGACTCGCGCACGAAGGGTTCCGTACCATTATCTATAAAAAAACTATTTTATTTTGTGTTTTTATAGCGTTATATTTGTTGTTATAGCGGCAACAGAAATACATCATCTGTGAAAATTTCAGCTGGAACTATCACGGTATCAGTGAGATACAGCCTGGTGACAGACAGACAGACGGACGGACGGACGGACAGCGGAGTCTTAGTAATAGGGTCCTGTTTTACTCTTTAAGTACGGAACCCTAAAAACCGACCAGGTGCGAGTCGGACTCGCGCACCGCGGCCACGGAGGGTTCCGTACAAACCTTTTATTTATTAAAAATATTTATGTTATACGATGTAACTAGAAATTTACGGTTTTTGCCATTTTTCCTTTATCTGTGCTATAAGATGTTGCTTCGTACCAAATTTCAAGATTCTGAGTTCACGGGAAGTACCCTGTAGGTTTTGATTCCCTTGCGAGTTTCGAAAATTTGGGGCTGTATCTTTTGATTGCGTTGGCTTAGAAGTTTGATTTTTTTTTTCACAGCTTTGGAGCTGTTGGGACAGTAGACCTGAATATTTGATATAAATTTGAGTAATCCATCGTTGGTTTGCCATTTTCAACGCTTGAAGCGCGCGCAATGATAAAAATGCACACGTCCGCACAGCACGGGCGCTTTCGTGACACTAGTTTCACGTCGCATCTACACTATGAAATTAGTTGCATGACACTAATTTCACCAAAAAATCGCGCAGGTCACGAAACTAATTTGCATTCATGAAATTAATGCATGCATTACGAAAATATTAAATTAGACGTGAAACTGTTGGTAAAACTAATGTCACGAAATTAATTTCATGCCACTAATTTCGTAATGTAATTCCGGCTTAGGGTTCCGCTTTTTCCTTTCGAGATGCGGAACCCTAAAAAAAGGAAAGGATAGGTGTTCACCTCAATCGACGTGCACACATATGTTGGATGTTTCCCGGGCGTCGGCGGGTGCTCGCAAGAGTGCTGCCTCGCCATCTCGATGAGCTCCGAACTCGCGTCCACACCGGTCACCTCCGCTCCCAGTTTGGCTAGAGGCTGCAGTTTTAATCATTATTCAAAAGGTGCGTATGACTCGAGGCAGTCTCGGATCGAGTTAGGTACGCACGCAACTAAATGTTTGCCTCACGCGGGCAGCGCGCGGCGAGCCACCCAGAGTCGGTATTTTGACCGCGGTGTGCGTGCCTCGTTTAATTTAGAGCGGACAGGGAAGCGAACAACACGATCTAAGTTATTTGTGAGCAAGGTACGTACAAATTTTAGCAAATGAGTGAGCCGTGCGAGGGGCGTTACGCCGCAACCGAGCTGCCTCAAGCTAAACTTTCTTCGCTAAGTCACATAGTTTCCAATTTACCACATGAACTGTTTTCCGAGTGCATGCGTTGATTATTTTATTACTTACAGAAAAAAACCCAAGTCGCTATATGTGAGTTGATGGTATTTGAGGAACTCTGTTGATTCCTCAAGGAACAAACACTTCATTAGGTATAGTTGTTATTTTCTAAGCCGTCCGTTCTGCAGTGCGGCGTTCTTTAGTGCGGAACGGACGGCTTAGAAAATAACAACTATAGTTGCTACTTCAACGGAATCATGTCAGAATCTTTGACGTAGGTACTTTACATCCTTGAAATTTGAGATTTGGCTTTAAGGTCACAGATAAAAAAGGTTACCTTAACTTAAGGCATTTTTAGATATTCGTCCTTTAAAGGGGTGAAATAGGGGATGAAAGTTCAGTTATTTTTGGACTTGGAAGCTGTCCACGATTTTGATTACAAAGTTATAATGACATCTAAGTAATCTTCATTAATCAAGCATCTTAAGTAAATCAATCCTTAGCATGATAAAATCAAAGGATAATAGGTACCACGAAATCATTTCGAGTTTGCTCATCAACACTAAGGTGAAACTACTGAACCAAAAGTCTTGAAATGTGTAAGGTAGTAAGTTACTTATTCAAGGTAGGCAAGCAATAAGTAAGGGTTTTACAAAATTCAACCTTCAAGTGGGTTTAAAAAAGGTATAAATGTTTGTATAGAAAACAAGTCGACTGCGGACCGTAGTTCATGTGGTGACGTGGAAAGGTGCATCTATGTGGCCTTGCGAATTACTAACTGAAGTCTAGAGAGCTTAAAATTAGTTAAAATGGGGACTGAGGATGGGGCGTTTTCACTCAAATGTGCGACTTTTACTTTTTTTCTCAGAATTGAGATTATTTTTGTTTTTCCTGTTCAGAATCATGGGCACTTTTAATCCCGATAAATAAAAAGCGGCCAAGTGCGAGTCGGACTCGCCCATGAAGGGTTCCGTAAAATAAATTGAGGTTTACGATTTATGAAGTATTAAAAAAACACTACTTTGCATGGTAATGTACATCATATATTTTTTTTAGTTTTATCATTCCCTTATTTTAGAAGTTACAGGGTTACACACATTTTACCACTTTGGAAGTGTCTCTCGCGCAAACTGTTCAGTTTAGAAAAAAATGATAATAGAAATCTTAATATCATTTTTGAAGACCTATCCATAGATACCCCACACGTATGGGTTTGATTGAAAAGAATTGAGTTTCAGTTCTAAGTATGGGGAACCCCCAAAATTTATTGTTTCTTTCTATTTTTGTGTGAAAATCTTAATGCGGTTCACAGATTACATCTACTTAGCAAGTTTCAACAGTATAGTTACTATAGTTTCGGAAAAAAGTGGCTGTGACATACGGACGGACAGACAGACAGACAGACATGACGAATCCATAAGGGTTCCGTTTTTTGCCATTTGGCTACGGAACCCTAAAAAGTGTCCCCTATGGCGTCTTTTTAAGAACTAACTAGCTGGTAAACTGTCTCTTCTTAACATACCATTGAAAGAATTCCACCTCCACAGCCAATGTCTAATATCTTCTTCCCCATGAGGGGGGTACAGGATCTCTGATCATGTGGAACATGTACCAATCCATCTCTGACAAATGGTACTCTGAAATTAAATAACATGAATTAACATGGCCATCTAAATATGCTTCATCTTAACACTTTAATTGTAGTTTGTTAGCCATTACTATTGTAGTGGAATTCGTTTTGAAAAATCAGGTAAAAGCTCATGTCAAGCACATGGCAATGCATGTGCAACCCATGGAGTTGTAGCAACCATAAGCTTACAATCAGACAGGGTTGTAAGCTTGTTTGCCATCAAGATGTCATTTTTAGGGTTCCGTAGCCAAAATGGCAAAAACTGAACCCTTATAGTTTCGTCACGTCCGTCTGTCTGTCTGTCCGTATGTCACAGGCATTTTACCCGAAAATTATAAGGTGTATGTGAATAAAATTTGGAGGATAAGTGTATTTTGTTAGCCTCTAGATAGTTTTGTAATGAAATGACATAAAAAAAATTTTTTTCGAGGTGCACACATGTAACTAACTGCAAGTCAAAAAAAACATTGTATAAGCCCACGTGTGGCACATCAATATCAATAGGCCTTTCAAAATAAATACAAGGTTTATCAGCAATTTTTTTGATTAAGTGAATATAATCCAGGTAATAAGGTGGACTGATGACCTGGTAAAGGTCGCGGGAGTCCGCTGGATGCGGGTGGCGCAGGACCGGCCATTGTGGCACTCTTTGGGGGAGGCCTATGTCCAGCAGTGGACGTCTTTCGGCTGATATGATGATGATGATGAATATAATCCAAGATAATTGCCCCGAAAATCACAAAAATGGTCCCCCCCCCCTCTAATTTTGGAACGGTGTATTTATAAAATTAAAAAAAATAACAATGGACATAGTGCTTATTAAATTCTTTCGCCGAAAATTATTTTGAACAAGATAGGTTCAAGGTTTTCGATATATAACTGAAAAACTGCCTTCCCTATAGAAAAGGACGTAAGTGCCGTAAGATTTCTGTGAAAATATTATATACGACTTTTTAATAGGCACGGAACCCTTCGTTGTGCATGGTCTGACACGCAGTTAGCCGGTTTTATGCAAAACATACATTGGTGATTACAAGCATTAAAATTTCTAATACTAGGACAAAGTTAATCAATCATATTGTAACACATCTTACTATTGATTGAGGTAATGATGTGGTATTTATTTATATATTTGGCTGCTTTGGTTGCTACAATCTGTAATGCAAATGCACTAGACTACCTGCAAACGATGCTGACTGTACACAGACTGGTAGAGAATGCCATTTGGCATTAAGTCCGCCATTTGTACATTATTTAGTTTTCTGCCATGAGGTTTTAATCTATAATAATATTATTGTTATAATTAGAGGGCGGAGTACCGGTGGCAAATTTCACACAAAAGGTATGGAGTCGCCTAAGTATTCTTATGATTAAATAAATAACGAATAAATGATTAATTTTGCATAATAATTTTTAGGAACTTATAGAAATTATCTTACGATCATACAAATATAATGTAATATGTTGTTAATATCTATAATACATAATACTATGTTTTCTTATCAAAACATTATCATTACTATTCCTGAAATCGATTTATGAAAATAAATGTTAAGTACTTACTTCCAATTTACGTTTAGGTACCATAAGTACATTAGGTAAATGAATAATTTTATTATTCAAGCCTAAAATAATAATTATAAAAAAACGACTCCATACCTTTTGTGTGAAATTTGCTACCGGTACTCCGCCCTCTAGTTATAATATTATAACTAGGAAATAAATGGCTAATATATAAACCATTTATTTCCTTAAATAAGTACCTATATAATTACAAAGTTGGGTATGAGTTCTCTTGTACTCGAAATTTATTTAAGGACCTCTCTACAAGTAACGGCCTCCTCCATTCTACTCCACATTTTTTTGTCTTGGGCTTTTGATACCTAGTTTTCACCTGCTACCTTTTTTATTTCATCTAGCCATCTCTCAGGGGGTCTGCCTTTTCCTTTTTCCGAGAGGGCCATCCCAATGTGTTACTCTATTTGTCCATCTATCCATATGCATCCATGGTTATAAGCTATATTTTATCGCAAGAGTTTTGCTGCATCCTTTGCAATGCGCGGGGGAAGCCGCGCGGGCAGCTAGTAAATAAATCAATACACAGAGGATCAATGATACTCACCGAAGCATGTTGAAAGCATGCAATGGTTTCATGGGTCCGCGTACGTCCCACCACTCATCCCTCGACTTTGCATGTAGTTTAACATCACCCACGTTAACAGTAGATTTGTCTCTGCTCTCATTTGTAGCTAATACTGTTGAATATGCAAGTGTGCGAGCTTTTGTACACCTTAAACTTCTGAAAAAAATATTATTCGTTCATTAAGGGTTATTGTATTGTCATTATGTCCAGAAACTTATGACAGAAGTCAGTAACTAACAGTCCAAACAAAGGTCTTAAACATATCTATGAATAAGTTTCTTTCAAAAATTTTGGTGCAGTCACCGGCATCAATATATGATAGAACAAAGGCCGCAAAAATATATGATGACCTAGAGCTGTTAGAGTGTGTCAGATATTTTTGCGGCCTTTGATTCATCATATCGACGGTGGAAAGGCAAAACCACTGAAGCGACATTTTGGTCAAAATAGAGTTATATATATCGTTGAAATCAGCGTTTTTTTTCTGCGTTATTGAGCCGGGTTTCATGGCGATCTGATGACTTTCATGTCGCTTAAGGTAATACAAAAATAAGCGCCAAATTTATAAAATGTTACTTTATACGACACACTTTTTGAGTAAAATCTAACCTGTGTCACTTAACCGTACACTCAATCATAACCATGGTCGCATACAGTATTTTTTAAAATCGTTAATTTTCGATGTCATGTCACTTAAAGTGTTTCTTCCAGGTACATATTTCATAAGATATGGTACTTAAGTGTTTCTTCGGACATGTTGAAATTAACTGTTGTCGCATGATGGTGTCGCTTCAATGGTTCTTTCTGGATTTTTTTGGGGCTTTTTCACTTAAGCGACATTTATTTTCGAACCCACCTTGTTTAGGAGAATAACATTATTTTTATTAAATAGCTATTATAATTTGAAATAACACGTGCATATAACTCAACGCTCTAAGTTAACAAGAATTAAAGTTACGATTTTTTTTATCAAAAAAAAAACTTAAAAATGCTCTCCTGTAAAATTCAAAAAATGTCGCTTCAGTGGTTTTGCCTTTCCACCGTCGATATATTGATGCCGGTGACTGTACAAGCTTATATTGCTGACTGTGACAAGAGACGACCCTAACAAGCCCAAACTTAACAGGGTTACATCGGTTAAGTACTGAATTCCCATGGCCACCTTCTGTCTCCATCAGATCAGCTCGATAGTCTTCTTATCTTATCTTATCTATCTAGGTGAGGGCCCTTTCGGATGCACTTCGACCCAGTGGGGTCTTTTGTGCATTTGCCCTCTCCTTTATACCTGCTCCCAGGCTTGCTCCATCACATACAGCTTGCTCGATGGTACTATAATACTGAATTGTCATCCAAACTATACATTTACCCAAAATTTCAGCCCAATCGGTTGAGGTTTCTTCAAAATTGAGTTGCAAGATTCCACCCGAACAAACATAGTTAGGTACATGCATACATTGCAAGTTAATAGAAAGCTTGTATTAAGAATTTAGATTTTGTTTAAGATTCTGTTTGGATAGCTTAGTTAAAAACTACCTTAGATTGTTAAATTTAAATAAAACAATAATTTGAATGTGAGCTGCATTGTGTTACCTTAAAAATCAATAAATTATAAAAAAAATACAAAATTGTAACTGCCTTCCGTAGAAGACAAAGCCTATTGAAACGGAAAGCTCACTTATACTTCAAGTAGTAGTGTCCAGATATGACACATTTTCAAAATAACTCGGATATTAGATAAGAAAGTTGCCGGCGATAGTCAAAAACTTCTTCAAGATATAAGAGTACTTACAATGCAAAAAATATACTTTTACTAGCACGAAGGTGAAGCGAAGAAATCATGGTAGATCAAATTAGTTCAAATTCTTTTACAATTATATATATTTCATGTCTTTAAACCTCTTATTGAGTATCGCACAGAATTTTAGTTTTCGTGAAAAAATCCAGCATTTATTCCATATGCACTTGTTTTAGTTTGTTCTTACAGCAAATATTTTACTGTTTATTATTATAGTTGTGTATATAATAACACAGCTTCTCCAGTTAACCTACAGGTGTTAATTTATTTGGTTCGACGAAGAGAATAATATAAAATATAAACCTACATCTAATACTGGCATGACACTGACACTACGAATATATTTTTTTTTTTTTTTTTTTTTTCTGGCTTTACTAAGATTAGCCAAAGTCACGTTGAAGAGTTAAAAGTTAGGGAAACTGGAATAAGGACCTTGGTAAAAGGAACGGAAAATTTGAAAGGCAAAGGATTGGGTTTAGTGGAAATACATAGATAGGAACATAGAAATATATATTTATAGTTTGATATCATATTTTTCTAGGAAAACTGCTAAAATTTTGTATACATCATAAGAATTAGTATGCAGTAAACAAATTATTGATGTTGGAAAAGGAATGCGTAAAGCCTCAAGACCGGAAAAGAAATCAGACCGGTCATACAGTGCACAGCTAAAGATTACATGGTTCAGATCCCCATACTCTCCACAGGAGCAATGTGGATCCGGCACAATATTCATTCTGTGTAATTGAGCCGGGGTACATACATGGCCCAGGCGCATCCTACACAGAACAGAAGTAACGGACTTCGAAAATATCAATTTGCTAAACCACGGCTTGATGGGGATGGATACCTGAATTTTTCTATAGAATTTACCTTTCGGTAACCCACTATTCCAAATCCGATTCCATTCTTCGTACAAGAAAATTTTCGATAAATTAACTAAGTCACTACAATAATTACAATATGGAATCATATCGCCTACGCGTATAGCCTCATTTGCCAGCTGGTCGGCTCTTTCATTCCCAGGAATACCCACATGGCTCGGTACCCAGGCCAACACGATAGTACAACCCTTCTGTGAACACTTATATAAAAGATTGCGAATCCCAAATACAGTTGGGGACTGTTTATGAGATTTAAACGGAAACCTTATAATAGCTTCTAAATAGAATAACGTCAATGTCAAATTACGAATGTTGCCCGTAAACTAAACCCGTAAAAAAAGAATAATCCTACAAATGTCGCAAGTTTTGTTTGTACTTACACACCAAAATTATTTAAAAAATTTCTAACTAAAACAGTGGTAAACTTAATAATATCTACACTTTCCAACGTTAAGTGATTGAGTGTTTGATTCTGTGTTTTTTACAGATAACAGTGTTTACGCATACCTATAAGGCCTTCTACACGATCGGGACCAACCGCCAACCATCGTGTCCTTGGTCGGATCGGTCGTCGGCCGACTGCGTTCCAGACGGTTGGAACCATGTTGGGACCAACCACGGACGTAGCTTGTCGTGAGGGATGCGCTCGCGACCAAGGCCGTTGACATCAACCATATATCGGTCGGGTCGACCGCTTTCTACACGGTCCATTTTTATATCAACCCCAAATCAACCCGACCAAGGACACGATGGTTGGCGGTTGGTCCCGATCGTGTAGAAGGCCTTTATCTATGGTCTTGGTCAAATCAATATCCGTTTTGATGTTTTGATTAGTAGTAGGTAAATTTGACAATTGATATTAATGTCTGTTTATGAATGGCGAAACCTGCACCAAAATTATCTAATAGGAACTTAAACGGAGTCGATGGAAGTACATTCACTTTAACCTTCGCTATAGAAGTACTCGGAATCGATGTTTGGCATGATTGCAATGAAGGTTGGCTAGATCTTGGGCCCTGCACCCAAGGCATGAAGATACAGTACCAACTGTATCCTGGACAGAATTATGAGATTGATGTTCAAATATGGCCTCATGTTGCTAAAGTAAGCATAATTTTACTATGATCTATTTTGTAAGTAAGTAGGTAACTACCCTCTTCTTTACCTATTCGCTATACCATGGCCATCGTAGTAATATGTAAGGTTTGTTTTATCCATGCATGGATAAAACAAACCTTAATTTACCGTAGGTAAATTAAAATAATCCCCTGCGCCACATAGTGGTCAGTCGAAAATACGTATGCTCAAGATCTAGTTTATCGACAATCGTAATCTGGCGCTACTTTTAAAATGGTTTTTTCAACAAAATAATAGAAACGTTTAGTTTATAACTATAATCCCCCGCGGCTACGAAGTCAATCCTGAGACATGCCTCTAGGGTTGAATATGTAATTTTTTCCTATGGTTGACATTGTCATTATTCAGAAACTTCATAGTTGCGCAATGTGTCAGGATTTACTTCATAGGCGCGGGGGACTGTAGCTGCATTTTCATGTGGTCAGTAGGTAATAGGTACCTACCTACTTTCAAAGCAACGACCCGCTACGCTTTTCACTATGGTCACTTCAGAACCCAAAGTAGGTACTAGTTCTTTTAGGCATTACAATACCCAGGGTTTACCACAATGAGGCTGCCGGGAATTGTGTCTACTGGATAAAGATGTCAACTATTCTAGGTTGAAGTCTATACCTGTGGTCACGTCAAAAACATCGTGCCGTATAAAACATAAGTCGACTCTCGCTCGCACTATCCATCGCTAACAGTCATCATCAGACACGCATAATATTACCTACAGTTTACGATAGTAGTTTGTTAATGAGAGAGTATTTAGAATACTGTTCTTTTCAGATATGGAGTGGTATGAACTCTGGATGGGTGCGTACTTGGCAATTTCTAGACCGTCGATGGCTGGCGTTTGACATACGGCACATATTTCCAGTGCGGGTAGCGGAGCTTAAAGAATTTGTTGCGACGGTTATCCCTACGTTTGGAGTGGGCGCTCTCAGCTCCAAGTACAGTAGCAGATATAGCTATCAGAATTGAATACTCAAAATGATATGTAAAAAAAACCCCTTTAGTTTAATACCACCATTGTGATAAAGAGTCCCGTCTGTAGATAGATACTGATTGTAACTGGTGACTGTGCGGGTGCATACTAACTAAGTATAGTCTTTCGCGGCTGGAAATTCCTCTGGGACTGAACTGTGCGTGTGCGCCACCATTTAGGTTTACCGCCATCGCCATGAGTCTGCCGGTTAATGTGGTTTTTTGACGATGAAACTGAGTTCAGAATATGGCCTCTACAGATCATTTTGAGCATGGTTTTCTGCGTACTAACTTACTGCTTTTACCTATTAACTATGCATTGTGACATACCTATCCAAGCTAATTATATGATACTAGCTGTTGCCCGCGACTTCGTCCGCGTAGAACATTTTATCGTCTTAGAAAATGATTTCTCTCAATACAAAATTTGAACCCTCTTTTAGGGGATAATTAAAAAAAAAGTTGATGTTCATTTTCTAGTTTGTGAACAAACAGTCTAAAACCAAAGTTAAAAATCTCATACTTTAAAAATGCCTTGAAATACTCAAACTTTGAACCAATTTTAACACTCTTAGGGGATGAATTTGGAAAAACTCTGAAATCAGTTTTGTAGTCTTTTAACGTACAGAATAAGACCGAAGTTAAAAATCTCTTACTCACACTTTAAAATTTTATTGCTCGCCATTTAAAATTTGAACCCCCTTTTAAACCCCCTTAGAGGTTGAATTTTTCTAATCGCTGAAAGAACATTTTTCGTAAACTTTTAAGTCTCTAGCTCAAAAAAAGTGTTGCCCATACAAAGCTTTCTTAACCCCCTTAGGGGTGGATTTTTCTAAAACTCTGAAAGTACTTTATTATTAATTTTAATAAGTAACATTTTGAATAGTTTTAAGTCTAGTAAAAAAAAAAGTTTTTCCCACACAACACTGGCTACCCTTCTTAAGGATCTTAAGGATCCCCTTAGGGATGGAGTTTTCTAAAACGCTGAAAGTTCTTTTTTAGTATTCTAATAAGTAATCTTTTTGCAAAGTTTTAAGTCTAACTCAAAAAAAAGTGTTGCCCATGCAAAGCTTGCTCTCCTTTTTAACCCTATTAGGGATGGAATTTTCTAAAACGATTTGTGTTCTTTTTTTGTATTTTAATAAGTAATCTTTCTACAAAGTTTCAAGTCTCTAACTCAAAAACATAAACTTTCCCTGATAAAAACTTTGCACCCCTTTTTATCCCCCTTAGGGATAGATTTTTTCAAAACGCTGAAAGTCTTTTTTTTTGTAGTTTTATAAGTAATCTTTCTACAAAGTTTTAAGTGTCTAGCTCAGAAAAAGTGTTCCCCATACAAACCTTGCACCCTTTTTTAACCCCCTTAGGGAATGATTTTTGTAAAACGCCGAATGTAGTATTTTTCATGTTCTAATAAGTAATTTTTCGTCAAAATTTTAAGTCTCTATTAAAAAAAAATATGTTTTTCCCATACAAACTTTGCACCCTATTTTACCCCCTTAGGGGTGAAATTTTCCAAAACGCTGAAAGTATTTTCTTTGTATTTAAATAATCTTTCTACAAAGTTTTAGGACTCTAGCTAAAAAAAATAGTTTCCCACATACAAACTTTGCACCCCTATTTTAGCCCCCTATTTTTAGGGGTAGAATTTTCTAAAACGCTGAAAGTACTTAATTTGTATTCTGATGACTAATCTTTCTACAAAGTTTTAAGTCTCTATTTAAAAAAAAATATTGTTTCCCCCATACAAAATTTGCACCCCTATTTTACCCCCTTAGGGGTAGATTTTTTTAAAACACTGAGTCTAGGTACTTTATTTGTATTCTAATTAATAATTTCTCTACAAAGTTTTAAGTCTCTATTTAAAAAAAAGTAGTTTTTCCCATACAAACTTTGCACTCTATTTTACCCCTTTAGGGGTAGAATTTTCTAAAACCCTGAAAGTTCTTTATTTGTATTCTAATGACTGATCTTTTTACAAAGTTTTAAGTCTCTATTTAAAAAAAAATGTTTCCCCCATACAAACCTTGCACCCCTATTTTACCCCCGTAGGGGTGGAATTTTCCAAAACGCTGAAAGTGTTTCATTTGTATTCTAATAACTAATTTTTCTACAAAGTTTAAGTCTATAGCTCAAAAAAAAAAGGTTCTCCCATACAAACTTTGCACCCCCATTTTACCCCCTTAGGGGTAGAATTTTCAAAAATCCCTTTTTATCCCTAGCCCACGTTATAAAAGCAACATACTGTGCAAAAATCAACTCTCTAAGATTAGTAGTTTCGGCTGTGCGTTGATGTGTGAGTGAGTGAGTGATTGAGTGAATAAGTCAGTCAGGACATAGGCATTTATTATGTATAAATAGATAGAAGATAATGAAACTCCCATTCACATATCTCAAAAAATTATGAAGCTACATCCGTTTTAATGTCGCTTGTTAGAGTGAGAAAACGATGAGGGACTGTGACGTCAATATACTCGAGCGTCATAGTAAAAAACAATCGTTTCATATGAAGGTGCGTTTTGCGGAAAAGGGACAGAACATACCCCCTCTTAAAACTTTGGACTCTTATAACTTAATCATTACCTATATAACCTCTTGTTTTGTTTTTTTCTCCATTTGACTATATTTATTTTAAATTCTTTTTCGAGAAAATACATGATGATTCTTTACCATATTTTCGATTCCTGAGCTATAACCACGAACTTCGGAATTCGAAAATATTCGGGTATCTCTATCTCTATCGCACTAACCATACTCGAGTGACAGGGATGCAAATATATGAACATTGAGTATCGTTTTTCGTGGTAGCGCCGCAGGTACTTTGGCTGAATGCGCCGAGCGCGTGCCATTGTCATTCAAAAAAAACAAATTCGTGTTAATTATATTGTTCAAATTTGTTGATTTCATTTATTGAAATTACGACATAAAACGACATTTGCGCATATAAGTTCTCATATCAGAATCGAATATTTTTTTATGGTTTATATTTTAGCATTTGTCTCGTAAAGGTCTATCGTAGACGGAATTTAAATTATTAATAAGTGAAAGGCAAAGCAATTCCGCCATTTTGACGAAAATTTGACGGTTCTTATAGCTGACAGTTGGAGCAGCGTTTGATTTCAATAAAAATAAATGAAAAATTAAATGAAGTCGTATATTTCGGAAAATTAATTAACTGTCGCAGTCGGATAAAAACTATCCTAAGTTGCAGCTAGAATAATAATGTACCTATATAAAATGTTTCATATTTTTCCGTTCATGGGATGCTGAGAACATTCGAACCGCGCAAAGCTTAGTTTCAAACTGGCTGATTCTTTTTTTAATTTAGAGATTTATTATAAGTGGAGATGATGTATAGGGTGTAGTAAAACACGCATAGCTAGTTCAACACTGATTTATTATATCCAATGTAGGTAGACATAGTATTTCACAAGTACCCTATACTACATCTTATCCTCATCGAGAAAAAAAAAAAAAACAAACAAACCAAAAAAAAAAAAATTAGGCATAACCTTTTTAACAAACCTTACATTTAATAGAATTGGTTAACAGACCAAATAACCAACTAATATACTATAACATATATATAGCCACCACCACGATGTTTCATGTTCACAAATAGATAACCATAGTTAGAACTCTTCAATATTAACAAGAACAATGAAATATGTACCTTATACAAATGAAATACATTATTTATACTTAGTTCATACAACAGTAGTAGCAAGTATGGTTGAAATCATTTAAGATGACCGATATTTTACGAAACTGTTGTTGGAATTTGAACCCACCAGCTTGGATAATAAAGTTGGGTTTTCCAATGGATTACCTTGATGCGGTCAACTCAAATAATTTTATACCTATAAGTACTTAAATTATGTAGATCTGCATGTTTTTAAATGTTATATTAATCTAGTTTACTAAAACAATTCATCAATTTTTTCCAGAGTACTTCTTAACTCTTTAGCTCTTGAGCGTGTCATCATAGGTGAATAATTCTTAGGCATTTCCGATTGTTTAGCGTGTCTCACTTGAACTGTCTCAGTACCGGGGGCTGGCGCAGGCGCGGCCGAGGTATCGGCGGCGGGCCCCGGGGCCACCGTGGCCGCGGAGTCGAACTGGCGTGCCACCAGCTGGCGCCGGTTGCGCCGGTACCTCCGACCTTGACTGTCAGCTACTACGAATGACCGCGGTTCGGGCGCACTATCTACTACTGTAACCGGTTTTTTGTTGTTTCCGTCGATTAGTGTCGCCTTTTGTCCCGGCAACAAAGGCGATAAAGGTTTAGCTGATCGATCGTAATTTCTTTTAATATTTACCTTGTGTTGCAACATTTTTTGATAATTATGCGTATTGTCGACCCGTTCATGCAAAAGTCCGGTTTTAATTGGGAGCTTTGTGTTCAACCGTCTCCCCATTAACATTTGCGCCGGAGAATCTAGATTGTACCTAGGAGTTGACCTATAATTGAGTAGACTCAAATAAAAATCTTCTCCCGAGTCCTGGCACTTTTTTATCATGTTTTTTATTGTTTGAACCGTGCGTTCACTTTTGCCATTCGATTGACTATAGCGAGGGGATGACGTCACATGTTCTATTTCCCAATCGGTCATGAATTTTTTAAACTCACACGAGCTGTAAGCTGGCCCGTTATCGGTCACCAGTTCTAAAGGAATACCGTGCCGCGAAAATTGTTCCTTCATAAAATTTATAACTAATTTGCTAGTTATATTGTTGAGCATACCTACCTCGACATAGTTTGAAAAATAGTCAACTAAGACTATGTAGTACTTTTTCCGATACTCGAAGAGGTCCGATGCAAGTTTCGACCAGGGCAAGTCTGGCAGCGCGTGCTGCAGTAAAGGCTCGCGGCGCGGCGCCGGCGCGTGCAGCGCGCATGTTTCGCAGGCGCGCACGCGGCGCTCCACGTCAGCGGCCAGGCCCGGCCAGAACATTACCTCGCGCGCACGACGCTTACACCTATCTATACCTAAGTGTCCTTCGTGTATTTTGCTCAACATCTCGTTGCGTAAAACGCGCGGAATGTAAACGCAGTCATTTTTAAATATTAACCCGTCTATGAATTGTAATGACTCACGATACGGCCAGAACACCTTAACACATTCCTCAACAGCCTCCCTATATTTAGGCCATCCATGGCAAACATACTGTATAATCGTTTTACTTTCGTCGTCTAATGCCGTGTATTGTTTGATACTATTTAATTTTTTACTACTGACCTGCACATTTTCGATTAAAAAACATGTTTGTAACTCGACCTCGTCAGTGACCCGATCGTGCATCAGCTCAGGCAACGGCGCGCGCGACAATGTGTCCGCTATGTACATGTACTTACCGGGAGTGTACTGGACCTTGAAATCAAACCCTTGGACCCGCATCATCATGCGCTGGAGTCGCGCTGGCACGGACGACAGTGGCTTAGAAAACAGCGGTTCCAAAGGTTTGTGATCAGTCTGCACCGTCACGTCACGTCGGCCATAAATGTATTGTTTAAACCTCTCTACGGCGAAACAGATTGCCAGCATCTCCTTCTCAATCTGAGCGTACCGCGTTTGAGTGTCGGTGAGAGTGAGAGAGGCGAACTCCACCGGCCGCCCGCCCTGCAGGAGCACCGCGCCCACGGCGACGCTGCTCGCGTCTACTGATACAACCACCGGCAGCTCACTTGAGTATAGTGCCAACACCGGAGCTGATGCTATCTTTGATTTTAATACATCAACTGCATTGGAATGGTTCTGATCCCACAGCCACTCGGAATTCTTTTTTAACAACCCTCGTAGTACCGCCACCGATTCGGAATAGTTTTGGATGAATTTTGATAAATAGTTTACCACACCTAGAAACCTTTCCAAAGCTTTCCGATCCGTAGGGTAGGGCATCTCCATGATGGCGCGAACTTTAGAGTCGTCTGGCCGCATCCCTTTTTCATCAAATTTGTGCCCTAGGTAAATAATGTCTGTCACGCAGAACTTACACTTCTCCTTGTTATACTTTATACCTATTTCTTTTGATCTTTGTAACAGGCGCTCCAGGCGAGTATCATGCTCCTGTTTCGTGCTGCCCCACACTATGACGTCATCAATAAAACTTTCAACCCCATCTAAGTCTTCCAGATACTGCCTTAATTTAGCGTGGAATACCTCAGGGGCACAACTTACCCCATACGGCAATCTAAGGAATTGGTACCTGCCCATAGGCGTTGAAAAAGTGCAAAGGTCAGCACTAGCGTCGTCCAGCTGCACCATCCAGAAGCCCGAGCGCGCATCCAGCACGCTGAAGTAGCGCGCACCGCGCAGGCGCACGGCCAGCTCACTCACCGTGGGCAACGAGTAGTGCGCGCGCCGAACCGCACAGTTCAGGGGCCTTGGGTCTAAACACACTCTGAGATCGCCGCTTTTTTTCGCCACTAAAACAATGGCATTGACCCAGTCGGTGGGGTGCGAGACTTTCCTGATTACCCCAATTTTTTCCATTCGCTGTATTTCCGCATGCAACCTATCACGTAACCCTAGCGGAATTTTTCTAGTCGGGCATACAACCGGTTGAACGTTCGGGTCCACCACTATTCTATATTTACCAGGTAGTTTTCCTAGACCCTCGAAGAGATCGGCGTAATTTTCCAATTTAATGACATTAACCCGACTAATTAGTCCTAAGGTTACGCAACCTTCTAACCCCAGTACATTTTGACAATTCAAATCAGACACCGCACACATTAACTGGCATTGTTTATTTCGGCAAGACAATAACAAACTGCAAATGCCTATTACGGGTATATCGTTTCCCGTAAATGAATAAACACGCTTAACAAACGGTTTCAAATCGCTTAGATGTAAACCTAGACTTAGGTATTCAGTCTTCGATATAATATTCAACATGGATCCCGTATCAAGTTTAAATAACAATCGTTTGTTTTTACATTTAACTACCTCCACCCATTCTTTAGGCGGTCTAGACTTATTTTCCTGCTGAATAACATCGACATAAAACATACCGTCCTCCCCATCCGAATCGTCCACTGCCAAGTCACATACCTGGTCTTGTGTCACCTTGCGCCGGTTACACACCTTAGCGAAATGTCCTCTTTGATCACACACATAACACAACGCACTGTGTGCCGGGCAACGCTCGTCCTGGTTGCACCAAGCGCCGCCGCACGCCGTGCAGGGTCGCGCGGGTCCCGCGGCGCCCGGCGGCCGCCCGCCGCGCCGTGCCCCGCGCCGGGAGCTGGCACGCCGACGCCCGCCTGCGCCCGCGCGCGTCCCGCTGCCGCTCGCTCGCGCAGCCGGCCTCCACACGGCATCGACACGAACTTCATTCGAGCCACCATCGATACACCGGCTTTCCTCGCGTGACATCTCTGCCGCTTGACAGACTTGAATGGCCTTCTCTAATGTTAATTCCTCCGTACGAAATAGTCTATCTCGTATAACATTACTAGTAATACCGCACACGATCCTGTCGCGAATTAAACTATCTGTCAACGTGCCGAATTCACAACTCTGACTCAACAGACGTAATGATGTAACCCACTGATCGATGTTTTCGCCTTCCTCCTGATTCCTAATAAAAAACTTATAACGAGCCACCGTAATATTCGGCTTGGTTCCGAAGTGTTCATCGATTTTTTTCAATAAAGATTCGATGTCCTCGCTTTCCTTCTCGCTCATCGTGAACGCGGAATAAACTTCGTAGCCAGCTGGCCCTATGAGGTTGACTAACAAGCTAGCCCGGACATCTGCAGGCTCCTTGCTCACTCCGGAGGCTTTAAGAAACACCAAAAACTGTTTCTTCCACTTGCGCCATGACTCGGCCCGCGTGGCCGGTCCGCCTTCTAAAACTAATTCCACCGGAGGACGCGCGTGTTCCATTATAACGTTCAACGTACACAATCACCAATCAACACAAACTTGCCAAAACAAATCACCACAGCCTTGATTATAGCAAATTTCCAATTAATTAGTGACCACCGCTGTCACCATGTAGTAAAACACGCATAGCTAGTTCAACACTGATTTATTATATCCAATGTAGGTAGACATAGTATTTCACAAGTACCCTATACTACATAGGGTAGGTATAAAATTCATTCAGTGTTGCCTATTTTGGGTTTCTCCTTTACTGGTACTATGTTCTAATTCGGCAGCACTCGTATTTTTAACCGACTTCAAAAAAGGAGGAGGTAATATGTTCCACTGTGTGTTTTTTTTTAAATGTATGTTCGCCGATTTCTCCGTCAATTGTGGACCGATTTCCAAAATTCTTTTTTTATTCGAAAGAGTATACTCCCGAGGTGGTCCCGTTGTCACCAATTTAGGATCTGATGATGTGATCCTAGGGAAATTGAGGGCAACCCTCAAATTTTATAGGCACGCCTGTAGTGATTTCAGTATTTTCTATTATTACTCGTGTATACCTCAGAAATCGTAATTTTGGTGAAGTGGAACTGATGATGAAGACCACATATGACTTATGGAACTCCTCAAAGATGTAAATTACGTCAAAGATTCTGACATGATTCCGTTCAAGTAGCAACTAATGAAGTGTTAATTCTAAGATCTTTGAGAAATCGACGGAACTCCTTAAATATTATCAGCCCACATATAGTGACTTGGGTTTTTTCTGAAATAATCAACGCATTTGCTCTCGGAAAGCAGTTAATGTGGTAAATGGAAAGGAAATGTGGAAATTGTCATGTACTATGAAGCTTGGCGAAGTACTGAATTGAAGTCGGTTTAAACTTTGTCTTTAAAGTAAATTATTAGTGTTATCTTATCACTGCATCGGCAGAGAGCTCTTCCACAACCAGAGAGTTTGGAGGACTATACTTTGTTAATTATGCAATTCTAAGTATGGTCTAATGGGTCACTTCACGGCTGTAAGTATCTAAAGCGCGTGTAACTCGGAGCAGTTTGCCAGTATGCTCGTATAGTGTCTTATGTTATAGTGCGAAAAATGACAAGGTTACTGAAGTATACCTGCCACGCCTGGAGTTCGGCCAGCAACGATATTTCGCCCCAGTAATGTCAGAGGAGCTAAGCCTTAACAAGTTCCTGTACGATTTAATATGGAATATAGTGGAAGGTTTCATACCCGTCTCTTATTTGGACGGATTGTTTGATGTTCCACATCCAGTCGCAGGTATGTCAGGTTTTATTCGTATGGTTGCGCGATATTAAAGTGGCTAGACTAAGTAACTTCCGCTTATTAATCAGTATGACGGTAGAGATTCATTCCATGTCTATTCTTGTTGTAGATGTTAGACACCAAGATGTTGTATTATATCACGTGAAAGAAAACATTCTCAGTCGCAACTTGATAGAAGAACCTGATCGAGAAAAGTCAAATTTGGACAAGAAATCGTTAGCAAACACGAAACAGAAGAAAATAGAAGTAGTGAAAATCAAATTTGAAATTTATTTGTCAGGGAATAGTATTTTGGCTGGTAACATTTTTTCATTTCCTACTGAACTACCTATGTATTATTTAGTCCTTTATGTACCAAAATCAAATTTATAACAAATTTCGTTTTGGTTTCGGTCTTCCAGAAGTTAAGTTGGCCATAAATAGAGGTTGTTTCACTTGTTAGGGTTCCGTAGCCAAATGGCAAAAACGGAACACTTATGGATTCGTCATGTCTGTCTGTCTGTCTGTCCGTCCGTATGTCACATCACAGTCACTTTTTACCGAAACTATAAGAACTATAATGTTGAAACTTGGTAAGTAGATGTATTCTATGAACCTCATTAAGATTTTCACACAAAAATAGAAAAAAAAAACAATACATTTTGGAGGTTTCCCATACTTTGAACTGAAACTCAATTATTTTTTTCATACGTGTTTAGGTGTATCTGTCACCGTTAGATTGTGAACACCGTCAGTTCATAATCTTACTCGCGATATCATAAACTGTCGAAAAATTGTGAACTGTCTAAACCGTTCACAATTTAACGCAATATTTTTCGTTAGTTTATAAACTTTCAATGTCGTATCGTCAAATTGTGAACTGAGATCAAATCGGCTTGCTACGGAACGTACACAAAGACTAGGTAGGTTAGGTTAGTTAGGTTTCTTCAGTTGCCCGAAGGGCAAACCGCCCAGAAATAGGAGCTCCGCGCAGCGGGGCTCCGTCGACACTGCTGGATGCCGGAACAAATAAAATAAAATGTCTGAACAACAAAAAAAAACAATCATGTTCTGACGTAAGTGGAAACTGATGCAAGTAGAATAATTCGCTCAACCAAACAGCGCACAGGTTGCGTTCCGAATCAGGCAAATTTGATTCAGTTCACAATTTGACGATATGACATTGTTAGTTTATAAACTAACGAAAATGAATGCGTAAAATTATGAATTATTTTGGCAGCTCACAATATTCCGTCAGTTTACAATATAACGGGTAAGATTATAAACTGACGGTTTTCACAATCTAACGGTGACATATCTATGAATAGGTCTTTCAAAATAATATTGAGGTTTCTAATATATATTTTTTCTAAACTGAATAGTTTGCGCGAGAGACACTTCCAAAGTGGTAAAATGTGTGTGTGTGACGGTGTGTGCGTCTCCCCCCCCTGTAACTTCTAAAATAAGACAATTATAAAACTTAAAATATGATGTAGGTACATTACTATGCAAACTTCCAACCGAAAATTGGTTTTAAGTCAAATCTAACCTACTTTAAGATCTCACATTTTTAAATAACAGCAATTGTTACAGGTATCCAATAAAGCAAATACATAGCGTTTAATACTTGTTCATAATGTTATTTTGTTCCTATAAATACATAATATTTGGATTTTGCATAGAACTTGGCACTCATTTAGATCTCCATTCTTTTTGCGGCGAAGCCCACAGCCAAGCATAATTTTTGTATTGAACTTGGCTCTCCTTTTTTATATGTATGTTTTTGGTGGGATATCATTACTTTTTGTAAAGAAAACTAGGCAGGTATTGAGATTTACTTCTGTTCTGTGTATAATTATGTGGTGCCGCGCGCCGCCGACGACACACCGTTGGCCGGTTGTTTAGCGCGTATTACAAGTTTTTTGTATGAGGACACCACTTATTTTCTGACTTAACTTTATTTTTATATTTTTGTTATATAGCAAATATAATAATACATATATTAGGATAGTTTAAAATATCTGCTTGTAGCGTTGGAACCGTTAAATAAAAAATTGTATAGGGAACCCCACTATTTTTTACCTTTTTTTTATTTTTAGATTTTTTCCTACGCTTACACACAATTACCAAGCTGGATTCCAAATTTAATCCTTCTAGGTCATCTGGAAGTAGGTTAGGTTTAGGTACTATATATGTCAGTCAGTCAGTGCTAAAATTTACGACTTTTTGACCTTCATATCTTTATAACCGTTTTGAGCTAGCTTCATGAAATTTGTGCTTCTAGATGTCCTTATGGATATAATTAAACACACGTAGTTTTATGTGTTTACGTTAAAGAGGTTTTGAGTTATAGAGGGGTCAAAAGTGGCACCAAGTGGTTGGCTTGGCTTGACACGCTGCCGCGTGTCTAGATTTATTTTTTTATTTATGGGATAGATTTATTTTACGGAACCTTTCATGGGCGAGTCCGACTCGCACTCGGCCGCTTTTTTCAATATACTCGTACCTATCAGCATGCCGCTGTTTCAAATAGTTTCACCTTACCTCCGTTTCCCCCAAGATTTGTCCGTACTATATAATTTGATAAATAGTAAAACTAAATTATTTTTACGTTAGGTACCTACCGGCCTAAAATAAATAAGGTGCATGTGTAATGCAATGGCACGGATTGTTGAAGTTTCATAAAAAGTTGTTCATTTGACTATGGCCGGGCCGCGGCGGTCAATAAGCTTGCCATTAGCTGTCGAATTTATACTCATCTGAGTGGATTCAGGCCTTATCTGAGTGGAAATACGTCCGCGAGTGGCATAAATCGACTAATTCCGATTATAGGTCTTTATCTGGTTCATTACATTACTTACATGATTACATCCAATCGCATTTCAATGTATTTCGTGCGTTCATTCTTTTGACACGTTAGGCTCGCCACATACAGGCTGAATTCACCCGCCTAGTTCCGCCGGCTGATTTCTCCTCCTATAGTTTTCCGGGGGTACCCAACCAAAAGGAGCCCAGGGTCCGCTTTGACACCTAATTCTGCAGCTGCAACTGCCTCAGACAGACGAACGAGTTCGGCGGCAAAATTCAGCCTGTATGCCTAGCCTTAGCTTGGCGCTCGAAACACAAACAAAATAGACTCCTAACATCTGTAATGCCAAATTACAACTTTCGCAAAGGGGTCTCGAATCGTGATTGGCTTGGAAAGTTTCTAAATAGATTTATGAGGAGTTCGTACTTTTTATTTGATAAAAAATACATCAAGTAGAATACGAAGGTAGCAAAAGACTACGCTATTTTATTTACTGAGTTTACTAAGTCGAGGTACAGTCAGCATCAAAAGTAGCTACGCAATCGAAGACATCAAAAGATCCTATTCCCTTTCAATAAAGATTTTTGACGTATTCGTTTGTGTAGCTACTTTTGATGCTGACTGTACATATTTAGTAGTGTATTTCAGACAAGGTAAACTATAATTTATAGTGCGACAGCCGATCGTGTCTACAAAAGTGTCTCTCACACAGTATGTGTACAGTCACCGGCATAAATATATCGTCGGGTGACAAGCAAAAGTCACTACCAAAACTGTCACTGCTCTTCAAAACCTCGTATCTCGATACGTAGTCCATATCGAGATACGACGACCTTTGATTTAAGTAGGTATTTGTTACTCAGTGAGTTTTGCTTGTCACCCGACGATATGATGGAACAAAGGCCGCAAAAATATCTGATGACAACTCTATTCCTAGAGCAGTAAGAGCGTGTCAGATATTTTTGCGGCTTTTTATTCATCATAATTATATTGATGCCGGTGACTGTACCTACCACAGACCGAACACAGATGTGTTATGTAAACTTACTTTGATTGTTATTCGTACAATGTTCGTACACTTTGTAGATTAAAAATATTGTGATATTTTTTTAGTTTAAGTGAAATGTACCTATTCTTTTAGAGAAATGAAATTTTGAACCGCAATTAAAAGATCCGCCGTTTCATCAATGGCCTTTAAGTCTATTACAGACAAGCAGTGTCAAGAAAGGAGACAACGTCTTCCATGGCTGGTTACTCGCCGCATATTTCGATCATACAGGAATTAAAAGTTACAAATTCACCATTTTTGGAATTACTTATATTCCTTTTCTTGTAATTTGCTGTAAAATGAAAAACCTCGTTTTTTGTAAAATTTCGTGATTCTAGACCTACACGCCGGGTAAACACTTATTTATTTATTTAATAAACAGAGTATAATATATAAAATATATTAATTAACTGGATCTCACAAAACTGTCGGAACGGTGACGGGAATACTCTAGAAGAGATCTAGTAGGTAGCTACAAATCACGCGAGTACGCGACGGAACCTCTGACCACTTTCGTGTTCCAGGAGCCGGGCGACAAGTGCCTTTCGAAACGGTGGGCGACCGCCCCCCTGACCAAGGGGAGTTTTTTGTTTTCGTCTCGAGCCAAAATTTGCCTGCCTCAGACGACTTCTCGATATTTTTTGTAAACATCGGCTCAGTGCTCGAAGTTCCGTTAGAAGCTTTAAAAAAATACCAGTAAGTACCTAAGTACGCAGACGGAAAAAATCAAGAGGAACGCCAAAGTTTGATACAATGTCGCGTTCCTTTAAAATAAGCTGCTGTAGCTAGTTTAACTACAGAGAGGTCACTCTTCTTCTTTCCCTTGTCCTGTTCCCATTATTTGGGTTCGGCTCTCCTAGTTATTTCTTCGCCAGGATTCTCGGTCCTTGATCGTCTCTGATTGGATTTGGGCTTCTTGCATATCCCTCCTTACGAAGCCATCCATGTCAATCGGGGTGTCACTACAGAGAGGTCACTGTACTATTAATTTCGTATAGCATTAGCTAAGTCCACACCAGTGCGCTTTCACGTTCAACAAGGCATGGGAAAAAAAGAGACGATCCAAACTGTGCACAATGTGATAAAGAAGAGGACCTCCTCCACTTAGTTCTAGAGTGTAAAATCAACGAACAATCGAGGTTGGATCTCTTAGAAGAAACTGGGTGCTCTGCGGGGGAACTTCTCTTCTTCTTCCATCAAATCTTAAGCTCAGGGTTCACTACTGAACACAGTGGCACAATTTTAAGTTTCATTATACACTCACTGAACTTACGATTTGAATATTATAAAAATACTCCTTAAGTATCAATCCCAATGTTTAAAGTAAGACCTAAAGTTTAAGTAACATTGTAATTATTTTTAAGCCGACTTAATCATAAGATGTATGGCTTATAAAATAAATGAGATTAAAAAAAAAAGGCATGTGTCATATTGCTGTCACACTTATTGTTACTTAGCCAGAGTGTGACAGCGACAGCTCTATGACGCATGCCTTGTTGAACGTGAACGTGCGTCCACGCAGTGTGGACTTAGCTATTTGGACCTCTATTAAAATATATAGAAAACGACACTCACGTATTTTAAGTAGTTCGAGTATCGCTCGACATGTTTCGAACCGATTCGCGGTTCCCATTCATGAGCACACGCTTTGCCGGTGCGTTTTGCACTGCGGGCCAGCGCCTTGCCGCTCGGCAGGTTCGCGCAGGCGCAGGTGGGGGCAGCGAAGAAGGCGAGAATCTACCCTCGTTTTCTCCAGCATTGTTCAATGTCGAGCGATACTCGACCCAGGGATCGGAACCGGTTAGTTGCTAAAACCTCGGTTTACCACAAATCTCGAACTATTTTATACTTCACATGTAGGACTCAGTTGTGTTTTGAGGTAACGAGTGCGTATTATTAGATTGCCCAATTAAAAATGAAATTATTATCAAAAGAACGAAAAACAACCGTTTTCGTTCCCATACAAGCAATACCGGTTTCCGATCCCTGACTCGACCGACTCGACTCGACGAGCGATACTCGACCGACTCGACTCGACGAGCGCAGCGGTACCTACTCGACCTACTCGACTCGACGAGCGATACTCGTTACGTGAGTGACTCGTTTTCCATATATTTTAATTTGTGTAAGTCTCACGGGAGTTTCTATTTATTTATTTATTTAAACTTTATTGCACAAAACAAAAAAAAGTACAAAAGGCGGACTTAATGCCTCAAGATATTCTTTACCAGTCAACCATAGGAAAATATAGATACTTTTAAAACGGTCTGTTTCACCGTCTATAAAGCTGACAGCATAATAGGTATCTAGGTGGTCCAATAAACTTGGTTCGGATCAGATCACTTAGAGCACTGAATAAATATAGTATTTACGAGAAGATTGTTTTTCGACGTCACACTTTCACCGCGTCTCGACACATTAAAGAGAGGTTTGGAAAATGACACTCATACGTAAACATAACTGGTATTGTTTTTGGTCTTGTGTTGTTGGGTACGAGTGGTACGACAACAGACACCATCAGATGTTGTTGACGTTAAACCTCGCTGGATTTATATCGGATTGCTTAATTGTGCTCTTGGTGAGAGAAGTAAATTTTTTATATAAAATTGCAGGATATCTCACATTTATACCAAATGGTCTGTTGCTGAAGAAATACATGAGTCAGAACAACAAGCCGTAGGAAGCATAACAGCGTATAATTTCAATGATCATCACGCTGTGCCTTTGCCTCGCGAGGTTGCCTTCAAAGTTATCTGCGGGCTTATGGATGATGACTTCCAAATTGAGGTTAGTCAGTAGGTACATATATACATGCATCACTCTCACCTGTATTCTCATAAGGGGCAGGCACAGCACATGATTTGTTAATTACAGCGCATTTTCTAGCAATTATATATAAACCAGCTTTTGCCCGCGACTTTGTACGCGTGAAACTCGTTTATATCGTACGTAGTTGCGTAAAAACTTCCGCCCTCATTTCACCTCCTTATACGCCTTGGCCACGACTTTGGTCTTAAGCGACGTGCGACCAGCGTTTTATCTGTTCATTGCGCGGTTGAGACGCGCAACGCACTGTGGTTAGTTGGGATCACGCGCAATGAACAGATAAAACGCTGGTCGCAGGTCGCTTAAGACCAAAGTCGTGGCCGAGCGGTTAGGGGATGACTTCTGGGTATGGTTTGCAATCCGGATCCGCGGATCTGGATCCGGATCTTTCCATACAAGTTGGATCCGGATTGCAAACCCTACTTCCGGGATAAAAAAATATCCTATGTCCTTCCCCAAGATAAAAACTATCTCCATACTAAATTTAATTTCAATCGGCTCAGCGGTTTAAGCGTGATAAGATAACATACAGACAAACAGAGTTACATTTATGATATAGTGTTGTATTTATAATATTACTAGCTTCTGCCCGCGACATTGTCCGCGTGGAGCTCGTTTATATTGTACATCTATACAAACTTCCGCCCCCTATTTCACCTCCTTAGGGGATGACTTCAGGGACAAAATCCTTTGTCTTTCTCCGGAATTGTAACTATCTCGGTACCAAATTTCATCTCAATCGGTTCAGCGGTTTAAGTCTTATAAGGTAACATACAGACAGACAGAGTTACTTTCGCATTTATAATATTAGTATGGATGACGATGGATAGTATGGATATAGAGAGAATGTGATGCATTCCAGTGATAGGTCATATAGGCCAACCCTACTAACTAACTATTCAACCCTATTCCCATAGACTACTCTTGCGACACCTAACGGAGTTAGAGATCTATAGTTAATATAGCAATACAATTAACTTTACAACTTTACAATGAAAATGAGGTAGTCTTCATTATTACGAGTACAATGGTATCTATATTTTACAGCTGCGTGGAATAAGACAGCCTGCAAATCCAAACGCCAAACCTCAACTTTTCGGTTATGACAAAAAAGACAGTGTCTTTGGTGCCAATTGTCCTGCCATCGTTAAAAACTACGAAACAGATATCATAATAGCCGCCACCAAAATTGACACACGGTCTCTCGCAAAGGGAGTTAGCGGTGTTGTCCAAGGAGATTTTGCACTGATTCCACCAAAATTTACAGTGGAAAGTCTAGGTCGTGATAAATTCTGCACAAACGATCAAAATGGCGTAAGATTGCCAGTGAAACCGGTACAAGTAATTCCATCATACGTCATTCTGGACGCTCAAATGACTTTAGAAGTACGAATGGGATATGCTGGCTGCACGCCGCAACGAATGGAAAGGGCTTATTCTAGAATGATCTGCCTTATAACCGACACTTGGCTTATTATGGAAATGTTAAAATTAGTCAGTGAAATTAACTATGACCTGGAAGAAAATGAAATGTACGATGCTGTTTTGACGGGTTTTGCTGTAGATACTGGAAAAAAGGTGATATTTTACGTAGAAGGGCCTCAGGATGGGGCGATACTGCAGCTGTGGCAGAAAACTGGAGACTATTATCCCAACACGATCCCGATGTTTTCATCGTCAGCAAGATATTCATCTAGGATCTATCTTGGTAAGTAGGGTCTCTTGTTATCTTCATATTCCTAGCGAGGTTACTACAATTTAACCCATTGTAGGCCGTGCAATGCTTCGTTAGCTACGCCGTAGCACGCAGCAGCATTGTTCAACTTTGTAGTGGAAATGGCTCGTAGAGGCATGACTCAAATGTTGAATGGGTGACCGGCGGACACTGACCGCACGTCTCCTTGTCCCACGAGAAAACTACTCTGCTCTTTTTAATCAGTACAGTGCGAGAGGGACGGCTGATGTTGTGCCATGTGCTTGCGATATGACTTCTAATCAGCGACCTATCTACTGGTCACACACATTAAGTGCCGCGAATCGTTACGCTCGTAGCCGATCCAGTGGTTTTCCCCGTATGTAACGGAAAGCGCCTACGGCGTAGGGACTCGATATCGGGTTCCTGGCACTAAATGTGTAAACAAAATGAAACATCTTCTCGCGATATTTTTTCGGTATTCCAAAATTGTATTTAGGTAGGTAAGGTACCTATTTAGATCAGTCGTTTAGAATACAATTATATGGAATAATAAACGTGATGCCGAAATGAAAACCGGTACCGGCAGATTGCTAGCTACTGGCTTAGAGCCCGGTTTCACTTGTTGCCTACTCCCAATAGGCGTAAATACATTTTTTTGCTGACACAATTGCCTTCTGACCTTTTCAACCCAGGGGCAAACGCGTCGTATTCGGATTGGGCAGTCAATTCAATTTGATTAAGAAATTGCAAATATGACTACCTATGCCTAAAGCTTTCTTCTTCCAGATCGTACGTTTGCCGGTAACGTTATGTTGCCGTTCATGGTGATGAAGATGTACGCCCCGCTGTCGGCCATACTGGCCTGTCCACCGGTCTACGCTAGACCGGCTTTGCCTATTTTAGCTCGATTCGTAAGACACTATTAATATTACACATATTTAGTTAAGATTTTTGACGACGGGTTTAGCCTAGTGGGTAGTGGACCTTGCCCAGCTTTACCCATTATAGCTCGATATATAATAAATAAGCCTATACACGTCCCGCTGTTGGGCAAAGGCTTCTCATGGATGAGAGGGAACGGGCAGTAGTCCCCACGCTGGCCCAGTGCGGGTTGGGGACTTCACATACACCTTTGAATTTCTTCGCAGATGTACATGCAGGTTTTCTTACAATGTTTTTCCTTCACAGAAAAGCTAACGGTAAATATCAAATGATATTCCGTATATAAGTTCCAAAAAACTCATGGGTACGAACCGGAATTCGAACATGACAGCCGCATGCCTGAACCAGTAGGCTACCGTAGCTTTTTAGCTTGATACGTTAGACTATATTATTATTGCAGTTAAGTTTTTCTACGAACCGTTTAGCCTAGTGGGTAGTGGATCATGCGTACGAAGCTCACGGTCCTGGAGACCAAACCACGGGCCGTTCATATTCATATTCATTTATTCGCAATATTCATAACAATTAATAACACATGTCATTACAGTGCATAAGATAATAATAATCATAGAATGTAAAATAAGGTCAATAACAAAATAAAGTCAATAAGAAATTGCTTAGTCAAATAATAAATGTATGAATAATATAAACATTTGATCGATTGGTACAATAATAATAAAAAATATTTTATGTGACTGTACATAATGAACGGCATTAAACACTTGGGTTTATAAGGCGAGTTTCATAATAACATCACACGAGTGTTTTAATACCTAATTATGTATAGTTACATACACTAATTTATCTATCCACATATCGGCCTCCATGATGCATTCAGGAGCCGCATATTACGACCGGCATCGCGGCGTTGTTTTCTGGCAGCTGTCATAGTTTTTTTTTTAATTCAGAGACAAACTAGAGTCACGTGCAATGTTTGTGTGGGGGAAACTTTTTTTAGGTAGAAACATAAAACTTTGTAGGAAGATAACTTATTAAAATACAAAAAAGTACTGCCAGCGTTTTGGAAAATTCCACCCCTTAAGGGGTTAAAAAGGGGTGCAAGGTTCGTATGGGAAACACTTTTTTTGAGCTAGAGACTTGATAGTATATAGAAAAAATACTTATTACGATAAAAAAACTTAGTGTTTTCTTTTCAATTTTAAAGTATGAGATTTGTAACTTCGATCTTAGCCTGTTTGTTAAAAGACTACAAAACTCATTTCAGCGTTTTTTTTGAAATTCATCCCATAAAGGGGATTATAAGGGTGTTCGAGGTTTGTATGGAGAGCAAGACATTCTTAAAGTAAGGGATTTGTAACTTTGGTTTTAGACTGTTTGCTAAAAGACTACAAAACTTATATCAGCGTTTTTTTTTAATTCATCGCCTAAGAAGGTTAAAAGGGGCTTCGAAAGTTGTATAGAGAGCAAGATATTTTGAAAGTAAGAGATTTGTAACTTCGGTTTTAGACTGTTTACTAAAAGACTACAAAACTAATTTAATTGTTTTTATAAATTCATTTTTAAACAAACATGTACTTAGACGATAACATGTCCTACGCGGACGAAGTCGCGGGCAACATCTAGTCTATCTATACATATAAATGCCTATGTCCTGACTGACTCATTCACTCACTCACTCATCAATGCACAGCCGAAACTACTGGGGGTAGAGAGTTGATTTTTGCACAGTAGGTTGCTTTTATAACGTAAGCTAAGGAAAAGAAGGGCTTTTTGGAAATTCCACCCCTAAGGGGGTAAAATAGGGGTGCAAAGTTTGTATGGGGAAACTTTTTTTTGAGCTAGAAACTCAAAACTTTGTAGAAAGATTAGTTATTAAAATTAAAATAAAGTAATTTCAGCGTTTTGAAAAATTCCGCCCCTAAGGGGGTAAAATAGGGGTGCAAAGTTTGTATGTGGGAAACTTAAAACTTTGTAGAGAGATTAGTCATTAGAATACAAAGAAAACACTTTCAGCGTTTTGGAAAATTTTACCCCTAAGTGGGTAAAATAGGTTGCAAAGTTTGTATGGGAAAACTACTTTTTTTGAAAGAGAATTAAAACTTTGTAGAAAGATTACTTATTAGAACATGAAAAAAAACAACATTCAGCGTTTTACAAAAATCATTCCCTAAGGGGGTTAAAAAGAGCAGCAAGGTTTGTATGGGGAACACTTTTTCTGAGCTAGACACTTGAAACTTTGTAGAAAGATTAGTCTGTCAAGTCTAGTCTCAACGAAGTAGCCATTCTCTGGAGACCCATTTCTTCTTTAGCGTGTACAGAGCGTCCCAAGAGGTATCGTTAAAGAGTACTGCCGTGTCATCTGCATATGAGAACACACGACCGCCATCAAGGGCGTGGCGATTATGGCATATACCCCTCAAATGACAAGCACAACCAAACCACGGCCCCGAGGTTCCAGCGACCCCCGGTACCCTGATTTTGGTAAAGAATTTCGGGTGTAGATCCGGCTACTACCACCAACGACCCCTGGCCCTGGCAACATAGAGTCTTTGACCAGTGTGTGTTGCCAGTGATGACGTATGGCATGGAAACGTGGTCGCTTTCTATTGGGCCTCATAAGAAGGCTCAAAGTCACTCAAATGGCGATGGATAGGGCTATGCTGGGAGTTTCTCTGCGCGATCGCATCAGAAATGAGGCTATCCGCAGCAGAACTAAGGTAACCGATATAGCCCTCCGAATCGCTAAACTTAAGTGGCATTGGGCGCCACATTGCACGTAGAACCGATGGCCGTTGGGGCGGAAAGGTTCTGGAGTGGCGACCACGTACCGGAAGGCGCAGCGTGGGTAGGCCCCCCTGTGGACTGATGACCTGGTAAAGGTCGCGGGAATCCACTGGATGCGGGTGGCGCAGGACCGGTCGTTGTGGCTTTTTCCAGCAGTGGACCTCTTTCGGCTGATATGATGATGATAGTAATAGCAACCAGCTATTACACGTAAATATAATTTTTACTGTAGTCGACATCGAAAAGCAAACCAGGTTCTACAAATGTATTAAATAATAATCTGTCTAGCGAATATGACACTTATCTTTAACGGAGTGATATTACGTATGCGGGCGACAGACTTGTGGAAATGTCCAACAACCTCCAAACTCTCGCTAGCGACTAAAACTTTCAGCTTGACGGTCCCACTTTTGATATGCTGCTTTTAATTTGAGCATACCTAGCTACTCGTACGCCAATTAGTCCAGGCAAAATACGGTTTCGAAACATATTAATTTATAATAGCGTATTTTTTTATTATTTAATTTAAAACGTTACTCTAATATGCTTTATTTATGAATCCAACAAACTTTCCACCCGGAAGTAATTATAAAGATTTAAATTTAGCATTCATTGTCTTTTTTTGTTTGATTTATATTGAATTTTTATAGCAAAATTTAAATGAACCAAAATAAAGATTAAAACATTTATTCATATTTATTCCGACTTTTCAGGAGCCAATCCAACGTCTATTCAGTGCGATTATTTCTCAAAATTTAATTTTAAATTAATCTTGAAATCACAATAAAGGCTTAAAAATAAATAAAAATAATGAAAATAACTAACTTTAAGTTATACAGCCTGTATGTTTAATATTACCTCAAATTGTAACCATACATAGCTTTAAGTACTATGAACCGATATTGGAAAGAAAGCGTAAATAATTTTTGAAAATTTATCGAGCCGCAATGTAATGCTTACACTCATTTGACACATGGAAGAAGCGAGTTACTTGTTACAGTTGTGACGTGACATCAGTAAGAGAATGTAGTGTTACATTGCGTGCTGAATTATTTTATATGGAAAAAAAAGTTGGTAGTTTAGAAAAAAAATCTTGCAATATCGGTTCATAGCCCTAACACCTACCTCTGTGGGGTAGTAACGTAACGTTCCAAACGCGCGTCGGTACAATTTAACTGTCAATTTTCCATATAAAAAGTGACATTTAGACCTACCCGACGTTCGTACAATGCGTTACGTGATCGACCTGCCGGTTACAATTTGAGGTAATAAATATTAAAAATAAACGCTGTATATTTTTTGATGTCTGACATTTTGTTGGGTTTTTTCCTCTAGGTAAAAATTTAATAGATAATATATCCATTACATACAAAAAATCTGCTATTATAAATTATTTCCAAATTTGTATTTTGTTCCATACAAGTACACAAAGGGTAAAACGGTTCGCCTTTGTACCAACTTAACCTAATTTGTTTGTGTTTTTAGTTTCTACCTGCGTCTTATGTATAATGAAATACGCACTTACATATGTACACCTAAATACATACCATAATACATACAATTTACATAATATGATCATGGCTATTTCCCGGAAGCGTAAAGGGGTAGGTACAGATCACGTATTTAAATATGCTACGATCTGGCCAAACTTTCTCGCTTCGTTCACTTTCATAAATGCTCGTCGGTTTAAAGATACCCTTGATGCCGGTTCCCTATTTAGGATTTCTCCAATCTGGGAAAAGTTCACCGAGGTCTTTCCCTTCAACTTTGCCATGGCTGTAGCGACCACATAAATTGTTTAATTAACAAGTGGATGTTATAGCCACGCCATGCTCATTTCCTATTTATTTTTCATTAATTTTTATTTTTATTTAATGTAATAACTAGCACTGACAGATAAACCTTACGTAAAAATTTATAATAAAATTAAAGTAATTAAATGGGTTCAAAATACAATAATAAATAATATTTAACAATCAATAGTCAATAGGTACGTGCACATGGGTAATTGGGTATTAATAATTAGATAGAGCTAGGTGTGACAATCGATTCTAGATAGTGACTAGATGCGGCCAGAAAACGATTCTCTGGTGTGAAAAAGACGTCGAGATGGGTGTCACTGGTTAAAATATTATTCAGTAGCATCAATGCTTGGTGTAGGGGAGTGCGTGTGTCCTGTGCGCGCGTCCTGGCCGACGGGACGGCTAACAAGCCGCGGCTGCGAGGACGTAGCGATTTGGCCGAGACGGGTGTAACTCTAATAGTCACCATAGCAAGTAGTGTGGGATTTGGCTACCACTCCGCGTATTAGTCGGAGAAAATATTTGACCAAAGAGAGGTTTCTGCGGGCTTCGAGAGATGTGTAGCCAACCATGCCGATAACAAAGAGGGTTGGGTAGAGGAAAGGGTAGTTGCCATACATTTTACTGTACAACAATCGTGCAAATGAAGGTGTGTCCACTTTGTGAGATTCAATAGTTTTAGTTTTTAAATTGTGCTGCTGATGTATGTTGTCAGGCCACGCTGAAGTTAGGCCGACTGTTGGCCACCAAGCGGTGGTGGCGGCTTGGCCCTCCGACCAGCGAGCTGCCTACCCTCGCCGAGTTGATCAGCTTTCGCCAGGAGCTCTGTTTGGCGCCCCGACCTCCTAACGCCATGAAAGGAAGACTACAGATGAAAACATGTAAGTGGGCATTTTCATTTATTTAAGTCCGTTTAACGTATTGTTACGGACCGTCACCAACCCGAACTTCAATGTCAAAAGCATACCTACCTTTCGTAACAAACCTGACAGGTTAGACGTGATTTTAACATCACTTTTTAGGTACCTTAACCTGCCACTTTAAACGTAACTCTCAAACTTGCAATTCATTTCAGTCCTTCCTATTCTATAACATAAACATTCTAGAATACGAGTATAATCGAAAATAGTTATTTGTTCAACAAGAGAGCAAAGTAGATTTTTGCTGCGAGTGTTGATGTTGAGTCCCGAGCAAGCGAAAGATTCTATATTTGAATCACGAGCGTAGCGAGTGATTCAAAATTAGAATCTTGAGCGTAGTGAGGGACTCAAAGGCACGAGATGCAAATATCTTTGCTCTCGTGTGATACATACAACTTTTCACCTCAGCAGTGAGAACATCGTCACGTTAAAAAATATATCGCTAGGCTTTTACGCACCTATAATATTCTGAATTTGTAATAGAGCACATCATAGTGTTACCTACGTTATGTAAGTACGTAGATGTCGATTGAAGCCCACACTATGATGTGTCACCAGTGCTCGATATCAAAATTAAAAAGCTACTTTGACTCACGGAGTGAGCAAAATCGCATTTTGCTCACTGTTTTCACGCAGCAAAATATGCTTGTTCGAGCTGCTGAGGTGAAAATATATATTTTCTAGCAGACAGATTTTGCACTTTTTAAAGTTACGACATCGGATCCAAAACTTTAGTATCTGGTCATTTCCTAACAGAATTGGCTTTGAAAAGCGGCCTCTATTCTGCAACGTAGTAGTTTTATTGCGCAACAATTGTAATTTTTGTATGAGACGTGCTACATACTCGTACCTCACATTACTCACAAGCCGGGATTTGCCGATTCTTTTTGAATCTTGTAAGTATATGACGTGCCCGCTTTCAGTCCGGTCCCTTCATAATGATGTTTGGTTATAAATTCTACAGAACTGACATCTGTCACCGCCCCATGCTTATGAAATTGCTATAGGTGCTCAGATATCTTAAAATGGCGGGCTGGGTTCTATGGATCTTCCGCTACGATCTGTTGGATATCAGAACCAAACGGTCCAGCTTATATTACTTCGCTTATTGAATAAAAGAGGGTTCGTAACAATCGTTACTCATATATACGTTATGCTTATTCAATGGTTTTAGGATTATCAATGTGTCCTATTCGTCGCTCTCCCTCAAGAACTTTTAGAAAGTGATAGATGTTTTATGTATGGTGATAAATATGTGGCCACTGGCCATCTTAGTATAATATACTAAACGGGCTATCACATCTTTAAAGTTTAAAGAAAAAAATAAGCATGTCGGGGTTTTGGTATCCATGATGAGACTAAGATTTTTTTGAGATCGAGAAATAAAAATAAAATAAAATAAATATTTGCGGACTATCTTACACAAATCGACCTTATCCCAAACTTAGCAAAGCTTGTACTGTACTATGGGTGCTAGACGAAGATAAACATACTAATATAGATAAATAAATACTTAAATACATAGAAAACATCCATGACTCAGCAACAAAATATTCGTGCGCATCACACAAATAAATGCCCTTACCGGGATTCGAACCCTGGACCTCTTGCTTCGTAGGCAACCTCACTACCAACTATTAGACTAAAGCGGTCGTCAAATATAAATATAGAGATATGGAGTATTGGGCAATATGAAATAACGTTGAAATGAAATGAAACCTAAACATATTAATGGGGTCCGTCTCCATACAAAAAGCTGAGCTAAGGAGCTTGTGAATGTGTAATTAGAGATTATGCGAACTGCTGGGTATGAATTGCGGAAATGGGCATCTAACTAATGAACCTAGTTTATTGACAGGTTTTTCTAGAGATCCCCCGTAAATGATATTAGAAAATAAGTAATAGGAGAACTTTGAAAGGCCATCAATGATCTAGACACGCGGCAGTATAAAATTATAACTTCTTAAATTTGAACACTCGAATTATTTACACAAAGCAGATAACTTAGGATAAATTGATGCTCAAGATTTGACTTGGCTAGTTTTTACATACAATATATCTGATATTTGGCTAATCAACTTAATATCTTTACGTCATACCTGGCCATAAAGTAGGAATTACCGCACGCTATGCGTGCGGAAAACCCCACTTTCTGGCCAGATAGAGACGTAAAATTTTGTACTCACCACGGGCGGTAATAAAGAAAGCCTCAGAGCGCATATTTATCGCCCTTGCCTTCGGCTCGGGCGACAAATACCTGCGATCTGAGACATTCTTTGTTTAACCGCCCTAGGTAAGTAATGTACTATTATGTTATACGTAACATACCTAACTGTACCTTTAAGTATTGTAATTTGTAATGTAATATCTTGACTGTTCGAAACATTTGGCTTGCTATTAAAAACTAGCCAAGTCAAGTCTAGCATCAATTTATCCTAAGTTATCTGCTTTGTGTAAATACTTAATTACTTGTTCATATTTCAAAACGTTTAATTTTATATAGCAAACATTGTTGTAGTAGAAAAAATAAGAAATTGTACATTCTCAAGAATACATTTTATTTTAGGATTATCTACTGAACTTGGCACCCATTTAGATCTCAATTCTTTTGTCAGCGAAGTTGACAACCATGCATATTTTTAATATTGAACTTGGCTCCAATTTTCACATTTAGGTTTTTGGAGGGGATTAATATTATATATAATATAATAGGATAACTAAAGACTTTTTGAAAGATTTGGTTACCTAATTGTTTAGTTAAGGCAATGCCGAATGTTATATCTTTGGCTTTTCCTTACGGTTTATAGTTTTAAAAGGGGGATCACGTTTCTCTGATAAGTCTGCTGATCAATGGCAAGAGTATCATTTTCCTTCGATTTTTGGCTAAATTTATACCTACTATGAGTTTAACTTTTAAAATATTTCAGTTCAACCGGCAGTTTACGACACATTCCTTTTTAACCAACTTCAAAAAAGGATTATATGTTCCACTGTATGTATTTTTTTTGTATGTATGTTCGCCGATTTCTCCGTCAATTGTAGACCGATTTCCAAAATTCTTTTTTTATTCGACAGAGTATCTCGGGAGTGTCGGTCCCACTGTCACCAATTTAGGATCTGATGATGGAATCCCAGGGAAATTGAGGGCAACCCTCGAATTTTATAGGCACGCGAGTAGTGATTTCGGTATTTTCTATTATATCTCGGTAGTGATTTCGGTATTTACCCTCGGAAATCGTAATTTCGGTGAAGTGGAACTGAGGATGAAGACCACAGATGACTTATGGAACTCCTCAAAGGTGTAAAGTACGTCAAAGATTCTGACATGATTCCGTTGAAGTAGCAACTAATGAAGTGTAAATTCTGAGATCCTTGAGGAATCGACGGAACTCCTCAAATATTATCAGCCCACATAGGTATAGCGACTTAGGTTTTTTCTGTAATAATCAACGCATTTGCGCTCGGAAAGCAGTTCGTGTGGTAAATTGGGAAGGAAATGTGGAAATTTTCATGTACCATGTGGCTTGGCGAAGTACTGAATTGAAGTCGGTTTAAGCTTTGTTTTTAAACTTTTTTTATTTTTTTTTATACTACGACGGTGGCAAATAAGCTTACGGCCTGCCTGATGTTAAGCTGGTACCGTCGCCTATGGACACTTGTGACTCCAGAAGAATAGAAAGCGCGTTGCCGACCCTTTATTCACTACATTAAGTACATTATTTATTAACTTAGTATAAAAAAATCTCTCTAAAATTAAATAAAATTTCAAAACCGAAAGCCGCTAGATAACTCATTATTATCCTCCGAGCGTTTTTTCAAGGTACCCTAGAGGAGCTTGACGTCCGCTTTCGCGCCTAATCCCAAGATGTAGCGTATTTTACGAAAGCGACTGCCATTCTGACTTTCTAACATAGAGGGAAAAAGTAAACCTTCCCGCATAACTAAATATAGCCTGATTCAACAATAATATTTACTAGCTACCCGCGCGGCTCCGCCGCGTATATAGTTAACGAACCTAGGGTGGAGTGACGGGAATATATATAGCACATACTTAATCCCGTAGGTCCATTCTACATATAACCTACTGAAGAAAGGATTTTTTGAATAGGATGGGTATAGTTTCTGAAATTACCCCTAACATACAAACTTACAAACAATAAAGTTTTTTCTATTTCTATTTCTATTTCTACATTTCACAGACATTACACCTTTTGTTATTAGTATCGGCACAGATCAAAGAATACTGTATCGGGGACCGGTCATGGTTTAAAATAATATTTTACCGGTAAATAGTTTAATACTTTATGTTTTCCAGTATTTTGAAGTCATATCAGTTTATAATCGAAGTATAATTGTCTGAACCTGAAATAATTTGGATGGTATTCAAGTCAGGTCAACAAAGTTGCCGATCCGAGAAGAAGTTTAAGTAATCGAGTGGAAGCCTATCGGCGCGGCGCTTCGCCTACGGCATTGTGCTAAGTAAGGTTAACAAAGCCGTACCTATATGGGGTCTACGACAATTGATGGGTTTTAAACCTCATTCTTCTTACAACATCTCGAATAAGGGAAAATAAGTTTTCATAGGTATAAACTTTTTTGAAGTAAAAAAAACCATGGCCAATAATATTGACATCCCTATGACACTAAAAAAATAAATCCACAGTTCATAAGTCTGTCAGTTCTTGTCAAATTATTGTAAAAGATCGGTAATTTTCTATTTTCTTAATTTTGGGTTAGGCTCGTAAAACACACTTTCCCGAAATGTGCACTTTCTGCAAAGGTGCACTTTCCGCAAAATGTACACTCCCAAAATTAACATATTCCCAATTTGGAAACTTTCCCGAAATGTGCACTTTTTCAAACTGTGCACTTTTCCAAAACGCACGCTTTACCACAATGTACACTTTCCCATTTAGGTCACTTTCTCAAAAGGTAAACATTTATTATTTAGACACATTCTTCACACACACACACGCACACACACGCACACACGCACACACACACACACACACACACCACACACAAGCACACGTACACACTCTTCACACTTTTTTTTAAATCCATACGCATTTCTTGTCTTAAATTTAATCTCATCTAAATCGATTGTGTAGAAGGAGCCTTAAGTTTGATGGCAAAATATATTTTTTTAGCGTCCCGTAGTCAAAATTGCAAAAAGGGAACACTTATAGTTTCGGTCATTTTGTTCGTCCGTCTGTCCGTCTGTTTGCATTTGTACTATTTCATAGAAACCCTTAGTACTATAAACAGGGACAACCCTACCCCTAAAGTATACTTTCCGGGAAAATATACCTTCTGCGAAAGTGCACATTCTGGGAAAGTGCACCTATTGAAAAAGTGTACATATCGGGAAGTGCACTTTTAGAGACACTACCTTCCCAGAAAATTACCCTTCTAAAGAAGTGCACCTTTATAGAAAGTGCACATTTCGGGAAAGTGTGTTTTACGAGCCTAACCCTTAATTTTCTTAGTGTTGTATCCATATGTGGCTTACTCAACATTTATAATTTCTTATGCTGAAGAAACTACTGCAGGTTTGGGTTAAATTCTTGTATGTTTATTTACATTGTCACCTCAAGTCAAAATAGGAGTTACGTCACGTGACGTCAAGCAGCCAAAGTCACGTGGTCAGCGCACAGTAGTATTTTTAAATTAAAATTTAAGTACCTTACCGATAAAAAATGAAAAAAACGAAGACCTTATTGCAAATCTGCAGCATGAGACGAATCAAATGACATAGATATCATTTATCAAAATTGGACCATAACTGTAGATCTGATGGCAAATACAAAAATCGGTCTCGACTCTCGCGTAATAATAATATAGATGTTACGAAATTAACTTTAAAATTATTGATGCACACGAATTCATAGGTTAACTCAGCAAAGAGACAGACTCATGCAACAAAACCACGTACTTAAATATTCATTGCTTCAAATATTCCATATCGCAAATGCGCCTTTCCGGCATTCGAATATCGAAACGCCGTATGATATGGTGTAACAATCTAGACTGCAAGGGATGTATGCCGTTTGGACATAGTTTTGTATTTACTGAGCGAGGCATCCGATCGTTAATTATTGCACGAGTTTCCGGGGTGATAAATTAAAAGCAGTTTAGTAACGATAAGCCCACTATATTAGTGTCCTCTGGATGATAGATGAGGGTATTTATCATTGTCATATGAGAGGTGAGGTTCTGCGTCTGAGGTGTGTGAGGGCCGCTAACATAGATTATATAATAGTTCTTACGAAGTCAACACTAATAGAAATACAGTGGAACATATATAACCTCCTCCTTTTTTGAAGTCAGTTAAAACTGTAATACCTACTGCTTTATATACCGACAAAAATCACACAAAGCTAAATTGTGTCTAGCGGGGACGCCCGGCATTATAAATTACTTCGCACGCTGGGCAGTCGATGAACTGTGAGGATTTGGCTTGGCGAACAAGCAGGTGTTGTGTTTGTACAATTAATCCTTCTTCCGACGTAATATTATAAATGTCAAAGTTTGGATGATAGATGTTTGGATAATTCGATTAAAAATCGCGTTCTCGGAAACGGCTCTAACGATTTCGATCAAATTTGGTATGCAGGGGTTTACGGGGGCGAGAAATCGATCTAGATAGGTCTCATGTCCGGGAAAATTCGTTTTCTCCGTATTTTCTCCATTTTCATCCGAGCAGAGCTCGGTCGCCCAGGGACTGTTTCTTAATCAAGCAAAAACGAGTGAATTAATTTGGATGAATTCTGGCATACAATAGAGTGACGATGATATCCAGGACAAAAAGTAGTCTATGTTTTATTCTTGGTTATAAGTGTTATAACTGCAAAACATGGTCAAACTTTCCATACTTACTCAAGGAAGAATATGAATACATTACCAACTTGAATGAATACCACCGTAACAATAGGCTAAGGAGTTTATCTAATGCACATCACTAATTTTTATTAGGTACCAGCAATGAAAAATGTTTACGGCATGAGAACCAATCATTACATGCTTCTAAAAATAATAAATAGCCTCCCAAAAGACATAAAAGATTTATACCTATCCAACCTTATATCAGATGTAACCAAGTATTATATGTCAAGTAACAACTATGATTACGCCTTGTAACCAACCAAGTTATTGTTCATGTATTGATGTAAACTGTCACGATTCACACACATCATTTTTACTAAACCTCAAAGAGGTTCTAATAAAAATATGTGAATGTAAACTAACATACCTAGTAAATAGTTAGTCCGAACTCTAGCTGTAAATAAGCCATTAATCTTTAGCACATTATCATGAAACTCTGCGATAAGTAAGAATTATGTAAAACTTTATATATATATAAAAAAAAAACTAATATGTTTATAAATAGGTATTATACTAATATAAATCGAACGCGAGCGTAGGGCATTGGCCGTCAGGGCCAACATGATAGCCCGGAGGTTCAGCAGGTGTACAGCGCAAGTTAAAGTAACACTTTTTCGAGCGTACTGTACTTCGCTGTACGCCTGTAGCCTGTGGACGAGGTACACGCAGCGTGCTATTAATGCCATGCGTGTACAATATAACGACGCCTTCAGGGTATTGTTGCGGCTGCCGCGATACTGTAGTGCGTCGGGCATGTTCGCCGACGCGCATGTGGATGGATTCCACGCCACGCTGCGCAAGCGCTGCGCCGCGACGCTCCGCAGAGTGCGCACCAGCCGCCACGGTCTCCTGGCAGTCGTGGCAGAGAGATGGGACAGCGCCCTAATCAGGCACTGGACCTCTCAGCACTTAAGTTTAGGTACTAACATAGTTATTTAAGTTTATTGTAATACTAACATCTATGGATTATTTTGTCCGAAATAAATGCTTTTTATTTTTATTTATAACCAAGAATTTAGATAATATTTAGTAAGTAAAGTAGTATAAGTAAAGTATTTAGATAATATTTAGGACCAGCAGTAATAAAACACGACTTCCGATGCAACGTTTAATCTGAACTGACAAGTACCCACATATATGACACCTCCCCACTTAATCTCAGCCCCTTTAATAACTTAAACTAATACTTAAAATTATCTACGTTTTAAAACTTGACCATTAGGGCCTGTTAAGAAACGAAAAAAAAACATGTAAGTACTTAACTAAGTTATATGAATATACATAGCTAATCTATTTCTAACGAGCGTACTATTTTATTACGCTGAGGTAAAGGCCTAAGCACCATTGGCCAGTGCCCTGCGGGTGGCGGTGTTGGATGTTTTGAAGTAGTCAGCGAGGAACTGTTACTGTTACTGACATCCTTTGTCGGTGATTGCTGCCTGACTACTTCCGGTAATATTTCTGTCCGAGCGCGTTCATCCGACACTTCACCTAGTGCTGGGCCCTCGCCCTCGCCCCCTGCGACCTCCTCACCCCCGTCCGCATTCGGCCAAGTAACATTAGAATATCTAGTCCGGCGTCTAATTTGATCAATATGCCTATGTAGTACACTCCCTTGACCGTTATCCACTGTATACCTATTAGAGCCTATTTTATCGATTACGGTACCTTTCGCCCACCTATCTCGACTCGTATAGTTGCGCGCCCAGACAGGTTCGCCTTGCGCCACGGCGCGAGTGGTGCCGCCGGCGGCGCGCGCCTGCCGCTGCTGTGCCTCGTGGACGCGCTGCTCCACGGCACCCTCACCGCGCAACAAGTCCAGGCGTGTCCTCAGCGTGTGCCTCATAAGTAGCATTGCAGGGCTTTCACCTGTCGTGCTCTGCGGACTATTTCTATAAGCCATCAAGTAAGTTTGTAAGGCGGCGTCTACGTCAACATTGTCTCGATATGCCTTCTTTAGGGCGCGTTTACATAATTTTACGGCACATTCCGCCGCGCCATTTGATGATTGATGATAAATTGGCGAGAAATATTGGCGTATACCGTTGCGTTTTAAAAAATCGCCATATTCCACACTCGTAAATGGTGGACCCTGGTCGGACACTACCTCGGCAGGTAATCCAAAGCGCGCGAAAGTCTCTCGAAGTACCCTAATTATCGACGAGGCGTTAGTTCGCGGCATCTCGAAAATCTCTATCCACTTCGACCCAGCGTCCATTAAAACGAAGAACGTTTTATTTTTAAACGGCCCTAGAATATCAAGGTGTAACCTACTCCAAGCCCGAAGTGGGTACGGCCAGGGCGAGGGCTGCGTGCGCGCCGGCTCCGGCGCCTCAGCCGCGCACGTGTCGCAGCGCCGACACAGCGCCTCCACGTCGGCGTCGACCCCCGGCCACCACACGTAGCTGCGCGCCATTGCTTTCGTTTTCACCATACCCATGTGACTCGCGTGCAACTGCTTTAATATTACATTCCGCAATTCGAACGGTATTATCATTCTATAGCCCCACATCAAACAGCCCCGATCTATGTATATTTCGTTACGCCGGACATAAAAGGACTTTATTTCTTCTTCAGGGCGCCCTGTAGGCCACCCAGATTGTACATAAGCCATGATTCTACTCAACGCAATATCTTTTCGAGTGGCATTCCTAACGTCGTCATTGGTTACTGGCAAAAAGTCTTCTACAAAATTAACATATGTCACCTCTGCGTGTTCCTGACTTACCTTGCCTGCCTGTGGTAAACGTGACAAGGCATCCGCGCAATTTTTAGCCGACGCCACGTATTCGATTTCATAATTATACCCAGATAGGAGAACGGCCCAACGCTGTATACGAGACGCGGCCATCACCGGTATTCCGACCTTATTGCCAAATATGTAGGTAAGCGGTTTATGATCCGTTCTTAAAATAAACTTCCGGCCATATAAATATTGATGAAATTTCCTCACACCAAAAATGATAGCCAGCGCCTCCCTGTCGATCTGTGCGTATGCGCGCTCTGCCGCACTGAGCGCTCGCGACGCATACGCGATGGGCCGCTCGCCCTCCGCTGTGAGATGCGATATCACCGCCGCGACGCCGACGCTGCTTGCGTCCGTTGTTAACACTAACGGTAATGACACTGAATAATGCATTAACACTTCGCTTGAACATAATGCACTCTTTATCCTATCGAAAGCTACCTGACACTCGGCATTCCACTCGAATCTAACCCCGGCCCTCAGTAACTTATATAATGGTGCTAATACCGAGCTCACGTCTGCCACAAATTTAGAGTAATACATAACAAGACCTATGAACGCTCTCAACTCTGACACGTTGGTGGGCGCCGGAGTGTTCTTTATAGCCTCGACCTTGTCCGGGCATGTATGTACTCCTTCCTTACTAATGACATGGCCTAAGTACTGAACTGACTTTTGAAAGAAGGCACACTTCTCTTTCTTTACTCTTAACCCGAACGCTTGCAACCGCTCGAAAACCTTATTCAAATTATCGATATGGCTTCTCGTGTCCGGCCCTGTAATAATTACATCATCCAGGAATACACCGACGTACGGTAAGTCCGCAAACAGCTGTTCCAGGCGGCGCTGAAACACTCCTGGGCTGGACGCAAGCCCATATACCAACCGGTTATACATGAATAGGCCTTTGTGAGTATTTATAACTGTAAGCTTCTTAGATTCATCTAACTCAAATTGAGCATACGCCTGTGATAAATCAATTTTACTGAACCTTTCTCCACCGTCTAGACGCACTAACAAATCTTCCACCCTGGGCAGTGGATAACGGTCAACTTCAAGTACTTTATTCAAGGTCAATTTATAGTCTGCACATATTCTAATGTTACCGTCGTTTTTAACCACGGGAACGATGGGCGTGGCCCAGTCGGAGCGATCGACGGGGGTGAGCACGCCGTCGCGCACCAGCTGCTCCAGCGTGCGCTCCACTGGCTCGCGCAGCGCGTACGCCAGCGGCCGCGCGCGCATGAACACCGGCTGTGATCCGGGTCGCAGGTGGATGCCCACTCGGCCGCCCGTGAACCGGCCCAAACCATCTTCAAACACCTTACAGAATCTGGAACTAAATTCCGTTACATTAAAACTTCCATTTTCACATAAGTAGTTTATACCCTCCCACTTATAGCTTGGTAAATGAACATTTAAGGCCGCTATCCATTGCCTCCCCAAAAGCAGTGTTTTACCGTTCTCAATCACATATAAATCTAAATATTTTTCTTGATTTTCGTATTTAACTAATGGTGTAATTACACCTAGTGGTTTAACTACTTCGCCAGTATAATATCTTAGCAACAAATTACTTTTCTTAACCTCTAAATCAGCAAAATCACGCTTGTACAAATCAGAACTTATACAACTTACGGCGCTGCCCGTGTCGCATTCCATACTCACACATTGGTTATGCACATTAATGGGCACCATAATAGGCTTACAATGTGAAACTGATAATTGATTTATACCAACTACAATTACCTCGTCACTGCCGTCCGTATCCGTGTCCGCTAACACTTCTACGCTGTGTTGCGCCTGTACATTAGGGCAAACGCGGCGCAGGTGACCTTCGCGGTTACACACCCGACACACGTATCTCGCGAATTTGCACTGCGCCGGCGCTTCGGCGTGGGAGCCCCCGCACACTGTACATTGACGCGAGGAATGCCCCGCCTGACCCGTAGTTACTGGATGCCTCGCGTTCCCTGTCATCCGCTGCCCGCTCGCGCGCTTCCCGCGTGTTGAGCCCTGCCCGCGCTGCCCGAACTGCCCACACGAACCTGACTGCCCACCGCTTGCCTGTGTCGCGGCGCCAGCGTTACGTTGCCATGCTCCCGCTATGGCCTGACAATCAACTAGCTTGCTCTCGCCCGGCCGCGTGTAGGATCCTTCTACCACAGCCGCGTCCTTCTCAGCTGCTGCCATGCTCACTGCTAGGGTGTATGCCTTGGCAAAATCCAGATTTCCTTCCGCAAACAATCGCTGCCTTATTATCTCACTACTTATGCCACAAGCTGATCCCTCAGACTCTCTTCAAGCCAGTTTCCGAACTCGCATGTCTTCGACATCCTCTTTAAGCTAGCCACGTACTCGGCAATACTCTCGTTGTTAGCCTGCTTCCTATGACGAAATTTGTAGCGCTCGGCTAACGCACTTGGTTTCGGTTGCAAATGTCGTTCCATTATGGCGGTTAACACATCAAATGTTTTTGCACTCGGTTTCGCTGGAGTACACAAACTCACTAATAGTTCATAACTTTCGGCTCCCATAACAGTAATTAAGGTCGGCACCTTCAATTCATCTGCAATTTTGTTTGCCAAAAAGTATTGTTCCAACCGCTCGATGTATAACCTCCAATCATCTGACTGGACTTTAAACTCGCCGATCTTGCCCACCGACATTTTATTGTTTATCTTGCACTATAATTACCACAACACGCACGGATTACGCAATAACTCGTCGCCAGTAAAGTATTTAGATAATATTTAGGACCAGCAGTAATAAAACACGACTTCCGATGCAACGTTTAATCTGAACTGACAAGTACCCACATATATGACAAAAACATAGACTACTTTTTGTGCCGGATATCATCGTCCAAGGAAACTAAATTGGGGGCAGAAGTTGGGTTGGTATTGGGGCTTCAGAGTTTATTCGAATGAAATTGCGGGCTTACTCTGCTAGTATTAATCACAAAGACAATAATTTCGTGACTTTGTAGGATTGTAGTTATGTAGGTAGGGGATAAACTTCAGGATGGATAGTGAGGTCTCTAATATAGTACAGACAACCTATCAATAATATCTACACATGCGTCTTGAGTCAGTAACAATAACGATTGGTTGAAATATAACCTTCAACCCGCAACTCTGCCTGCGTTCTTTGTAGTAGGTAGCCAAGTAGCCATGGGAACAGACTACGTATTAAATAAATTGGGGTGCTCTGCTAGCAGTAAAAGTGTATTGACGACGTTAATTAATGCCTTATGTTATGTATGAGTTATGAATAAAGTCCATCAAACGTATTTTAGGTAAACTGCCGTTAAAATTCGCTCCCCTGTGTCTTTCCCTTTGAGTGTTTGTGAGAAAGGGATAATAAAACAGATTTTAGTTAACTCCATGAACGCCAAGGACACCTAAAGTGGTCCGTGTAGGTATGGTCGTGCCAGGGCGGCCAATCTTAGTACTAGGTGGACGGTAATGACAGCATAATAAGTTTTTTAAATAAAGAAGGACATTAAGTATAGGGGCCTACTATGAATATCTGGTGATTTCCAATTTAGTCACATAATAATTCATAGATGTAAAATACAAATAATAGATGGAAGCACCTACTAAAAATCGGAGAATAATTAATTGTACTAATAATATCAATAAATAATTTCAAAACTAAAATACACCGTATTGTCAAAAGACATCAGTAGCCTAGGGGTACAGACGGCGGTATTTTGGAGTCGATGAGCCCTGGATCAATCCCTGCGACCGACGCACTTTTTGTATGTTTTAACATTTAAGTGGAGTCTTCAAATAAAAATATCAGATGGCGCATCAAATGTCATCAATTACATGGTTACCGTTTTTAGGCCCAGAGATTGTTCTCTATTTCAGTATATAACAAAGTACTTTGTGGTCGTGCCTGAAGCCCCAAGAACATATATGTCACCGTGTAGGGGCAGTTTATCAGAGTAGCTACTCACGTGAATCCAGCTGCGCTTTCTCCTCGTCGTTTCTGGTCTGGATTTCAGGATTATAGCCACCCCAGCTGGGACCCACACACTTCACTCATAGGCACTGGTTTTATGGATGTCCAGGTTGATTGTCAAGCAAGATGCAACAGTATATGTTGGTAAAAAGTAATTTTAATTCGCGATCGGCGCGGAGCGTGCGTTTCGTGTCGCAACGGTAGCAAGAGTTTTTTCTAATCTCCAGGTGGCGCTGCAAGCGCCGGAAAAGGCTTTGGAATTCACCAGAAAGTTGCCAGTTCCGAAAAACTAGCCCCAAAATACAAGGAAAATAATTCTTTACTAATTGTGTTGTTTTGTATGCATGAAAAAATACCTATTACTTTATCAAGAAAAATAAAATAAGTAAAATTAAATCCTACATCTGTTCCTCGTCGGAACATGCCGCTCACCTTAAAAGCACGTAGTGTCTTTTAAAGAAACACGAATGTTTAACAAAGTTAACTAGAACTATACCTTAACTTAATTACTAATATATATTAGGGGTCGTAACGATTTCATATAGTTATTCTAGCGGTAAGGGACATACTTTGACCACCGGTCGTTTATATAATGTATTCCCACTTTTCAATGTCACTACGCGAGTGACTTGGTCAGATCCCGAATGTAGCGCGTGAATGCGCGCGAGTTTCCATTGCAACGGTGGCAAATGGTCATCGCATACCACAACAACAGTGCCTTCACGGAGGGCGGGACCGCGATCTTGAAGCCACTTTGTACTTTGTTGTATATGGTGTAGATACTCTCTACTCCATCTAGACCAGAAATGCTGGACCGCTTGCTGTATCCAGCGCCAACGAGTAAGACGATTAGGGTTCTCGTCCGTTAATGGAACATCAGGCAAAGCCGTTAAGGGTTCGCCAATAAGAAAATGAGATGGTGTCAGAGGAAGCGGATCTGACGAGTCCGAACTTAACACGCAAAGGGGGCGCGAGTTTAACACGGCCTCTATTTGACAAGTTAGAGTGTGCATTTCGTCGTATGTTTGAGTCCGAGTACCTATTACGCGGTGCAAATGTGTTTTGAAACTTTTAACGGCTGCCTCAAAGAGTCCACCGAAATGACTCGCATAAGGTGGCTGAAAATGCCAAGTTAATCCTTGTCTTAAAGTCTGTTGATTGAGCGCGCTCATTACAGAATCGCTGCGCAGAAACGCGTATAAGTCTTTAAGATAATTATTACAACCCAGAAAATTCCGTCCACAATCTGTATATATATCCGTACAATATCCTCGTCGGGACGTGAAACGTTGTAATGCCGCTAAAAAACCTTCTGTCGAAAGTTCAGACACGAGTTCGAGATGTACGGCTTTGACAGACATACATACGAAAACTGCAACGTAACATTTTACGATTTTTGCGTTGCGCACCTTATTTGCGCGAACGTAGAATGGCCCACAGAAATCGCATGAAGTTTTTAGAAATACTCGAGCGGGTTGCAAGCGAACTGCGGGAAGTGCTCCCATCCTCGGTTGCACGCGCGTCGGGCGTGTGCGGAAACATGGGATGCAGCGATGGACTCGCAGACGCACAATATCACGACCTGATATAATCCAATATCGCTGTAAGAGCGAGTTTTGCACGCACTGCGGACCGGCATGAAGCTCAGTGATATGACTATCGTCAATAATGAGATTTGTTAACGGATGTCGTTTAGGTAAAATCAATTGATGTTTGGCTTCATACGGTAAAAAAGATTTATGAATGCGTCCACCGACGCGTAATAATCCGTCATTATCTAAAATGGGCGAGAGACGCTGTAAACCTAAGGAAGGTGATTTGTTTGCTGAAATATTTTTAATGTCATCATTAAAAACTATTTGTTGCGTCATCAATATCAGTCGATTCAATGCAAAGTTATACTCTGGTACGGTGATGTACTCAGGGAACGATTGTTTATGTTTTCTACACTTGTTATAGAAACGAAATATGAGTGCGGTGACGCGAACTAATTTACCTAGCGACGAAAATCGCGTAATTAGGGTATCGTCCGGGGAAGGAGGCGATGTGGACACACATGCGCAATTATTATTTACCGATTCGCTTTTATTACGTTTCTCTTCGACTGTATTTAAGACCGGTTTTTGCACAGGCCAGGATTCTTGACTGTGTTGGAGCCATGCGGGACCATGGTACCACAAGTCGTTTCGTACCAGCGCGGCGGGCAGAAGGCCACGTGATGCGGGGTCGGCACTGTTATCGGCCGATGGGACGTGACGCCAGCAGCTCGCCGGAACGCGGGACAAAATATCACTGACGCGGTTAGAGACGAAAGTCTTCCATTCGTGCGGGGATGATCGGAGCCATGCCAGCGCGACGGAGCTATCGGACCATGCGTAAACTTGGTCGGGGCGAATACGATCATTGTAAATTTGCATCACCTTTTCGATCAATTTTGAAAGTGTCACACATGCCATAAGTTCTAATTTCGGGATGGTAAGACACACACGTAAGGGCGCGACGCGCGTTTTTGCCATAACCAAATAGGTTTGAACCTTACCGTTTTTGTCTGTAAGACGTATGTAAACACATCCCGCATACGCAATCTGGCTTGCGTCTGCAAATCCGTGAATTTCGATTGAATCGAAGTCATTGGTGTTCAAAATATGACGCGGAAACGACACTTGTGATAAGAGCGGCAGCTCGTTAACGAAACTTGTCCATGAATTAACTATATCGATCGGTGGTTCTGCATCCCACGCAACCTTAGCCAACCACAGCAGTTGAATGAAATGTTTGGCAAACAATGTTACCGGAGATAATAACCCGAGCGGGTCGTAAATTTTGGCGATTTCCGACAGGATAGCCCGCTTCGTACAAACCGTAGAAGTGCGTTGTACTTGGAAACTCAATGAGTCAGACCCTGAATTTCATTGAAGTCCAAGGACCTTGACCCCTTTATCACTCTCCATGTCAGCAAAGTGGACACTTTCGCGCCGCTCACCATGAAAGTCCGGCGGTCGCGCAGCAGCGAGGATCGCTGGCGAATTGCTGTGCCATTTGCGTAACTCAAACCCGGCAGTGGCGCATATACCTACCAACTCCTGCTGCAGAGCGAGGGCTCCGGCTACGGTATCTGCACCGGTGACAATGTCGTCGACAAAGACGTCATTTAGCAGCACGGGTGCTGCGAGCGGGAAATGCTCAGCTTCGTCATGAGCGAGCTGTTTAATAGTCCTTAACGCCAAGTAAGGGGAACAGGAAACGCCGAATGTGACAGTTCGAAGTGTATAGTCGCGTATAGGTTCTTCGGGCGATTGACGCCAAAGGATACGCTGAAAATCCCTATCTTCTTCACGAACCAGAATGTTGCGATACATTTGTTTGATGTCGGAACAGAATGCAATATTGTGTATTCTGAATTTCAGAAGAACATCAACGATGTCTAAGTGTAACTTAGGACCCGTCAATAAGGTATCATTCAACGCGTAACCACTGGTTGTCCGGCAACCAGCGTCATATACAATTCTGGTCTTGGTTGTCTCACTCGAATTTTTGACCACGGAGTGGTGCGGAATATAGTAACTCGCGCCAGTGGGAGGGTTATCGCACGCGAGCTCCATGTGGTTGAGATCCACGTACTCCTGGAGGCACGCGTGGTAATCCTGTTTCAACTGGGGGTTACGTTCTAGACGATATTCCATCTTATGGAATCGTGCTAGGGCAATTTGCCGCGACTCGCCGAGGGGCGGTGCGTCGGGCTTGAACGGCAGAGCGACTACGTATCGCCCTGTGTCATCACGCGTATGCGTCTTTTGAAAAAAGGATTCGCATAGTTTTTCATCGGAGGTGTAACCTCGCATCTCTGGAACTGACTCCAGCTCCCAAAATCTTTGAAGATTGTCGTTGTCAAACGAGCTAAAACATGAATGGAGTGGAGCCGAAACACTAGCATTCAATGACAATTTACCTAATAGTAAATAACCAAACACGCTGTTCATTGCGATGGGCGTTCCAGGTTTACCCGTGATAACGCCATCACGTAAAATTTGGGATAGAATATCCGCACCTAATAACATTTCAACAGGTTGAGGTGTATGAAATTCAGGGTCCGCCAACGCAAGTCCCTGTAAATGAGGCCATTCGGCCGGTGCTAGTGGTACCCTAGGCATTTTTGGCATTAATTTAGGCAAAATCAATGCTTCTACAGGAATAATCGGCTGTTGTTTGCCGTTCGGCGTAATTAAACACGAAACTGTACCTTTAGGTACTACTGGTTTCTCATCGCCAATACCTAATATCGGAATGCTACTCTGTCGTCGCGGCAAATTAAGACGTTGCGCACACGATTCCGATATTATTGACGCTTGAGAACCGCTATCCGCTAGACATCTAATTGTAGCAATTTTATTGCCCTCTAAACGTATGTCAACTAAAACAGTTGACAATAACACCATGCTATCCTGTTTATCTGCATTTCGCTGACTAGCTGCTGCATAAGAATTTTGAATCACCGCGCAAGTCCCAGGCTGCTCCGTAGGAGCGAGCGAGACAGCATCAGGTTTCGCAGTGTCACTTATAATCGGTAAGGCACTCGCGGTTGTTAAGTGGATTAATGTATGGTGCTTTTTATTGCATTTTCTACACGAAAAATTCGATTTACAACTCCTTACGTCGTGTCCGGGACAAAGGCAGTTGTAACACACGTTTTTAGTTTTTACGAATGAATGTCTATCATGTACCGATAGATCTAGAAATTCTAAGCACCTCGTTAAATGATGCCCACCTTGGCATTTCAAGCAAGATCGAACCTTATCTGTGTAGTCATAAGGTCGATTTTGGTCTGGAGCCACACTCGCTGCAAAAATGCGTTTCGTATTTGTTTGACCTTGGCCTATATTTACGTTACTTTTATTACAATGATTACTTAAGGATTGATATTTTGTGGACTGTGTATTTGAAACGTTAATCATCAGATCAGCCGAAAGTTCGCGTTCTAAGAACTTAATCAGTGAATTTACATTAGGTATTTCTCTCGGGTTAGTCAAAGATCGTTCGTAATCTTTTCTCGTGTTTACGGGAATCTTACGTAGTAATAAATTTAAAAGTACGAAGTCCCATTGCCTAACCGGAAAATCCATAACTTCGAGCGCTTTGGTATTTTCGTGATAAACATTTAATAGATTCCGGATGGCAACAGCTGATCGGCCGATGCAGGTTTCAATGTCAAACAGTCGATCAAGATGTTGCGATGCAATTATGCGTTTATTGTCATATCGGGATTTTAGAATATCTAGCGCAACTGAATAATTATCTTCCGTTATGGGAATGGATTTGATTAAATTGTGTGGCTCGTTTTTAAGTGATAGAAGTAGGTACCTAAACTTCTCCGCGCCCGTGTAGGCATTGTTGTTGTGTACCAGCGATTGAAATAAATCGAAAAAGGCAGGCCAACCCGTCGGGTCGCCGTTATATTCGGGTAACGATAATTTCGGCAGAGTACGACGATCATTTATAAACGTGTCGTACGGGGCAGGAACGCGGCTCGCGCGACGCTTTTCTGTTTCTACCTCCTTCATGTTATTTAAATGAGTAACTATCGCGTAGTACAACTCATCGAAATCGTTACGAATCTTAATATTTGCTTCTTTATTGAACTTTTGCAGTTTAATTAATTCCTTTTCGATTTTGGTTTGAATTTTGTTAAACTTTCGCTGTTGTGCATTTAAGTCTATTGTTCTAGACCGAAATTGGTCGATGTTTGTCGCTGCGAATTGTAACGTTCTCTTTAATCCGTCGAGAATTAAATCACGTTCAAATATGTCTTGCGTAATTATACACGACGTATCATCGGGTTCGACATTATCTTCGTTAGGATTAGGTACCATTTTGCGAATACAAAGATGGCGGCAATGACAACGTGAAATTGAATTACGAACGTGTTAGAAATGGGTACGTAATACCGCAAAAAATTAAGAAAACAAGACAACACAACCTGGTAAAGAAATATCCGGATCGAACGGATCAAAAAATTATGTAGGGGCAGTTTATCAGAGTAGCTACTCACGTGAATCCAGCTGCGCTTTCTCCTCGTCGTTTCTGGTCTGGATTTCAGGATTATAGCCACCCCAGCTGGGACCCACACACTTCACTCATAGGCACTGGTTTTATGGATGTCCAGGTTGATTGTCAAGCAAGATGCAACAGTATATGTTGGTAAAAAGTAATTTTAATTCGCGATCGGCGCGGAGCGTGCGTTTCGTGTCGCAACGGTAGCAAGAGTTTTTTCTAATCTCCAGGTGGCGCTGCAAGCGCCGGAAAAGGCTTTGGAATTCACCAGAAAGTTGCCAGTTCCGAAAAACTAGCCCCAAAATACAAGGAAAATAATTCTTTACTAATTGTGTTGTTTTGTATGCATGAAAAAATACCTATTACTTAATCAAGAAAAATAAAATAAGTAAAATTAAATCCTACATCTGTTCCTCGTCGGAACACACCGTTAGATTGTGAAAACCGTCAGTTTATAATCTAACCCGTTATATTGTAAACTGACGGAATATTGTGAACTGCTAAAAAAAGGGGGTACCTACCTAAATCTTGTATTCTGAAAATTTTACAATGTTTTCTATTTTTTACAGCACCTGAGAAGTCTAGTGAAGATATTGGCGATCAATGAAGATGCTGAGGCGAGGTTTGCCCTAGTTTTATTTTTATTCCTGTTCATCCCTAGATGCCAGGCTCAAAGCAATTAATAAAGTTTGTGTGCAAATATTTTTATACTTTTAATTAACAAGAAAAATATCTGACGTTTTCTATAGTTTTATGTGGGAGGGATGCACGGTGAAATGTAACATAGTCTTTTCTAATCTTCTTTGGAAGGTATGAGAGTTACATACGAAAATGTGAATTCATCTAACAGAAAGTCGAATGAATGCGGTTAAGACGGTATACCTAGTACGAGTAGAACTGCCCAATTGGGAATGGATGAAAATTTTAGATCTCTCTGATTTTTTTTTGGTGATAGGAATAACCTTCCTTAGCACCAGAAAAAAGTTTTAGATATTGCAGCTCCGTCAATTATTTTTAAAAAATATAAACAGTTTCCTCATTTACGTTTTGGGTTTAGGACGGCGAATGAGACACTTTCCTTGATCCGCTTCATATTTATTACAAGAAAATATCTTAAATATCCGTGGTAAACTGACACTGGCAATGATATTGACAGCTGCAGCAGCTATATTTGACATTGCCAGGGTCAGATATTTAAAATATTTTTTGCAATATGAGACGGATCAAGGAAAGTGTCTCATTCGCCGTCCTAAACCCAAAACACAAGTGAGGAAACTGTTTATATTTTTCAAAAATAATTGACGGATCTGAAAACTCTGAAACTTTTTTCCGCTGCTAAGAAAGGTATAGCAGCTATAGTAATAACTATCACCAAAAAAAAAATCAGGCAATTCTACAATTTTCGTCCATTCCCAAATTACACTATTTGTAATTTGTATTTTTTTACTGCGCCGCGGTGGCGGTGATATATACGCAGTAGGCAGGTAACAAAGAGACCTAGCTCGATTTTCGATCTGGTACCCTAGTAGAGGTTATTATTTATTTAATCGTATGGCTTATATTGAATAGGCTTATCTTCTTTTATATTATATTAGAGGTCACTAAGCGCGTTTAATTTTTTCTTTGTGCTTGTTTCTTGTGTCAATGGAAGGTACTATAAAATTGTGGTGTACCTACTTTTTAGGGTTCCGTACCTACTCAAAGAGTAAAACGGGACCCTATTACTAAGACTCCGCTGTCCGTCTGTCTGTCTGCCTGTCTATCTGTCTGTCTGTCTGTCTGTCTGTATGTATGTCTGTCTGTCTGTCGGTCTGACACCAGGCTGTATCTCACTGATACCGTGATAGTTCCAGTTGAAATTTTCACAGATGATTTATTTATGTTGCCGCTAAAACAACAAATACTAAAAAACTAATAAAATAAATATTTTTATATACGGAATCCTTCGTGCGCGAGTCCAACTCGCACTTGGCTGGTTTTTTCCATATTAAAGTGGTTCAAGTTCCATACAAAACGTCATTTGACATTCGCAGGCGTCATTTGATATGTAACAAATTTCATAATTTGGCTTTCCATTTGCGCGAAATTCCCACTTGTGATAATTAAAAAAAAATAGTTTTGGGATGTGAGGAATTTGGAAAAAGTTTTTTGCAAAAAAGTTTATTCTAGGAAAGTTCAAACTTTAAAGTACATACCGTCAAATATGCCTAAAAAGCAAATTTTAAACAAATCTGGTAATGAACGAAAACACAGCATATAAGGGCAAACCTTACTATTTTTTGTATAAATTAGATTATATTTATGACTTTACTTTGAGTCATACATGTATTTAACTTCAGCCAGGAGCTTGCAGCAAATTGTGGAATGTGAGGTCTACATTTCCGTAGGGCAAAGATTGAATAAATTAGGTAACATTACCCATCCGTATTGTGTAAAAGTTTTCGTAGTTAAGACCAAGATATTCAAACGGACGCCATGTTTGCCCAAAAATTTGGACTGCGTCTTGTCTGGTCATAAGAGCTGTAGTTGCGTCAATAATTCGGCAGGGGCAATGTTGACCAAAGTCAAGATAACTTAACCGCGATCAAATTCGATAAAAATTTGGAATAGATGTTGTTTTAAAAAATATTTCTCCTCATCAGTACCTACATGCGTATTACTACGACTGATTTTTTAAGCAAAATAAATCATTCTACCATATAAAAGCATGAGATATGCTTGACGGTATTTATTTGTCAAAACACAGGTTATAAAGATGTTATCAAATGCAGCTTGGTATCGCTATGTCTTACCCGAAGGTGTAACAAAATATAGGCTTCAATAAAATTTATGTTAAATATAAGTATGTCGAGGTGAGGGCGTATCTTGGGATCTCGGACATTGATAAAAGACGATGGCAATACAAACATTACTCCCGACTTCATTACAGCATTGTTACAAAAGTCATGTGAAATATAGGGAACTGGCAGGTTCAGTAACTCGTTTTCCGTCAGATCATTCTCTCCACGATAAATTCTCCATCCAGGAGAGCTTCCACCTATCAGGCATTTTCTTCAATGACAGCCAATCCAACTGTCCATTGTACTGTCTCCAATTCAAATAATACCCGTTATAGTCCTCTGTTGGCATACGGCGGAACTAATGAGCTACCGACTCTGCCCAGACAAATATCTGCGTTCGCTGATATTTAAATGATGACATTTTTAGAATGATTATAAAGCAAGATACGACCGAAGTCCCGATGAATGTAATAGAGGGCGCTCAATACAACTTTCTCCTCTCCGACAAGTAAATATAATTTTTTATATCAACATAATGAGAAAGGGGAAATTTCGCGCAAATGGAAAGCCAATTTAAGGACCGTATCGGAACGAAAGTAGACAACTTAAGGCATCTCTAAAAACTGGTACGTACATAAAATCGGCATATTTTTTTTTAATAACGAACTATATTCTTTTCTTTTAATTGCAACAAAAGGCAATTACTTCTTTTGTCAAACTGTCAACATGGGGCGAATTAGCTTACACGTTCGTAAAAATATTTTGGACGATTGGTGCAAAATAAAAGGTATGACGATTAGAAAACTGGTAAAAAAGTACGAGTTGAGTCCCGCGGGCGTGCCCAAGATAATAAATAAATTTGATGACTTCTGTACTCTCCAAGATTTCCCAAAATCTGGAAGAAAACCGGGAACAACCGACTTGGCATGAGAAAAAAAAGTCGTAAGAATGTTTAAACAAAATCCGTCCCTTTCAATTCGAGATGCGGCAAAAAGAGCCAAAACTTCTTCGGCTGTGATACAAAGAATCAAACTAAGATGCAACCTAAAAATCTATAAAAAACTAAAACAACCAAAACGAGATGAAAATCAAACAATAGCTGTCAGAAAACTAGCAAGGAAATTGTACGACCGTATATTGACCAAAAAAAATCAGTGCATTATAATGGATGACGAGACCTATTGCAAATTGGACTTTAAAGCCTTACCAGGACCTCAATTTATTACGGTGCCGGCTTATAGAAGGTTACTCGAAAACATAAGGCCATCAACATCGAGAAATTCGACAAAAAAGTATTGGTGTGGCAAGCGATTTTTCAATGCTGTATGCGATCGCAATCCTTCTTCACTACAGGGACTTTGAACGCTACGGTATACAGTGACGAGTGCTTTCAAAAAACATTACTACCACTAATAAAGAAGCACAGGACTAGCACTTTATTTTGGCCAGACTTGGCTTCTTGTCATTACTCTAAAACAACGAAGGAATGGTATAAAGCCGATAAAGTAGAAATAGTGGATAAGGAGATGAATCCTCCCAATTGCCCAGAAGTTCACCCAATTGAGCGATATTGGGCTATCATGAAACGACACCTCTAAAAAAACGTCAAAGCTGCCACCTCAGCTGACAACAATAAAAAAAAGTGGAACAGGGCATCATCAAATGTGTCGAAAGTGATCGTCCAGAATTGAATGAGACACATCAAAAAGAAAGTTAGGTTGCAGGCAAAATAGATATAATACGACGAATTCATTCAAAACAGTTTTTTATAAAGACCTTATTTTTCAGTTTCTTTTTGTTTCATTATCAGTTTTCACACAGAATAAAAATAATACCATTTTGAAGTGGTCTACTTTCTTTCCGATACGGTTCTTATGAAAGTTTGTTACGTTTTGTATGGAAATGGAAATCGAACCACCTCAAATTATGAAACTTACCAATGTTGTGTTTTATAATTTAAAGATTTTTGTCTATTCATTCTTCTGTCATATCACCGGGTTCTGTACAAAATGTTTGCTTGGATGCCATTCCAGCAATTAAATCCGTTGTTTCGGCGAGATAAAAGGCAAATTGTTAGTGAATTCGGATGTACAATTTAACTGACGCTAAAGCCGTCTTCACTCGTTTAATTCACCGGTGAAAACGTAATTAAAAGTTACAGAATAGCATAGCTGATTGACATCACAATCAAAATTACTGTGTAAAAGAAAACAAAGAATTAAATTCCTTTTGCTCTTTCAGTGCCATGACGCCCATGACATACAAAGGGGTACGAGGTAAACTCATTATCTCACCTGTCGTAAACTTTTAACAACTGTCGTGTTTTCCATTTTGATTTTCAATCAGCGGTTCAATCAGTATATTTGTAAACGAAACAGGCACCAGATTGTACGGGATAAACATAAAACCAGCGGCGCTACCACGAAATTCGAATCTCGAACTTCGTATATCTCCGTTTCGGTCGCTCGAGTACCATAAACCATAAGTGCGATAGAGACGGAGATATACGAAGTTCGAGATTCGAAGTTCGTGGTAGCGCCGCAGGATTCGTTTGCCGTGAACGACGAATCTTTCGCGGCTGTACCCAGAGTTGGTTCACAAAGGGTTGCATACAAATTCGTTTTAGGAGTAAGTACCAGTGTAAATCTGATTTCTGGTTACGAATTGTTGTTATGAATCTCGGGGTCGAATTATATTAGGATCGTGCTCGCAGACCTGCATATCGTTTTGCGAATTGGCGGGCCCGGAGGCACATTTTATATGGGGCTTTATTTTGTATCGGATCTTTGAGCAGCAGAAGTATTAGGTAGGTACAGGTACCTTCCTTTTTATCATCTGAGGTAGGTACCTAATGTTTAAATTCTGCTCGTTAGCGACATCGTATAAAAAGTGTTTTGTACATGTTAATAAAACTAATAATGTAGTGCGTTTGACGCGTTGTGTTATAAAGACTGTATCGTTAAGTATAACAAGTAAAATGACGTATTACTGACAACTTACATATATTTATTAATAGAAAAAAATGTTCTACTACGTTTTAGACATTAAATAATAAAAAAACTTCTTGAAACACAGCAAAATCATTCCTTTTTAGCTAATTTTCTGACTTTCTATCTGATCGTGAACTCTGATGTTCACGGACAGCGTCTTGGTCAAATTTTTTTGTCATCCTGTTCCGGTCTCGACGTAATTGGTCTTCGGAACCTGTAGAACGGCCATTTTTCCGTTAATTCTAGGCTAGAAGATTTGGGCAATTCGGGGGTTCATAGCTTTAGGTACAAAGTTGATATTTGTCTCTTCATACCACTGCAAAGTCTTGGACCCATAGTGGCAAGATGCCAAATCGGGCCAAAATACAGTCTGAACACTGTGTTTTCTAACCATAGGCAAAAGTCGTTTATTAAGACATTCCTTTATATAAATATCTGCCTTCATTGTAGATATAGTAAAAAATGGAGTTGTTTTGAGGCCACACTCGCAGATCGCCTGCCCTACCATCATTTCTTGCCAATTTTTTCTGTGAAAATTGACTTTTCTGGTTCACTAATAACAGATCGATCTTGAACTGTGTAATACTGCGGTCCCGGCAGAGATTTATATAATCCAATTATACGTGTGTCTCATTATAAACACAGATTTTTCCTTGAAAGAATAGAGTCGTATAATTTTCGAACTCTTGATTTTACTGAGCTTTGCTGTTTTTCGGTTCGTTTGCGCTGCCTTTTGTTCTTGTAAGTCTTTAAATTGTTTCTCTGCTTTTGCACGTTGGACCATACCCATAGATGTACCTAACTTTTTAGCCAAATCCCGAACAGACGCCTCCTTGATGGTTTTGTATGCCTTTTCTGTCTTTTTATCCAAATTGGGGTTTGAAGGACCTGGTTTTCGGCGGTTTGTCAACGAAAGTATACACTTGGCCGAACTTTTTAATCGCATTTTGGACTGCACCAACACTAACGTTTTCGAGTTTAGCAAGCTCCCTCAGAGTGATTCCTTTTATACTACACCTTTTGTCCAGAATTGATTTCTGCTTTTCTGGTGAAAGTCTCCGCATTTTTAGTTTACAATAACTAACGAGGAAATCGAACAATCCAAGTCAAAGCCGGCATTGAATCTATAGATTGACATCAGTTTGAATACATATGTTTTAATCGAATATAACCTCTGTCAAGTTGTATTTATACTTAACGATACAGTCTTTAGTTTCGTTTTTGACAGCACACGTCAAGTTGATGTCCTATACTATTAAACGAGCAATATTTGTATATATATATGTATATATATATATTTGCAATCACGTTCTCGGAAACGGCTCTAACGATTTCAATGAAATTTGGAATACGGGGGTTAACGGGGGCGAGGAATCGATCTAGATAGGTCTCATAATCGGGAAAATTCGTTTTCTCCGTATTTTCTCCGTTTTCATCCGAGCGGAGCTCGGTTGCCCAGGGACTGGCTATTAATTTCGGGTAAGTAATTGAAAATATACTCATAGGTATTCTGGGCAAATTCCTTTATTTCAAGTATCTAATTGAATATACTTAGGCTGTTAGGGGCTTGATCCTTGTCAAAGTTCTTAACAATACGAAGATATAATACTCAGTTCAACAATTGATTCATCCTATTTTAATTCCAACCCAAGTGCTCACGGCGCTCCTGAATAGCACAATACCGTTCCGTTTACCGTCTGAAATCAACGCGGAAAATTGGATGTGTCGCCGAACGTACGAGGTCTCAACTTACACGCAGAGATTTGGTACAAATAAACCTGTAATAGTGTCGAATCGAATATCCAATTTCGTGGTGATGCTACAGCGAGCCTTAATTGCGTAATTGTATCTTACTTTGATGGTATTAACATTTCAAATGTATGGTACGAATATTATTCCACGATTTTTATTCTTGCAAAGTATTTCCTAACTTAAAGCTGTCATGCTAACCGTGCTCGCCACACAACTATATGCAAGATTATAGCTTTATTTCGTAACCAGTCGTTCCGGAGATTACGCCATACATACAAACTTACAAAGCTACAATCTCACATACTTTTCCTCTTTATTATACCTGTTGAAACATAGCCAAAATGTGAGAAACACAAAAGAAGAAGTACAAAGGCGAGCATAAATGGCTTGATATCTGTTCAAACGTTTCTTTTGTCTGGTTAAACTAGTCATGTTGCAAGTGCACTGATTGTACAAAAGACTGATTGGCACGATTCGCGTAAAATTGACTTTGCTTTGCCGCGTGACATGCGCGTGTTAAGCACCGCCGACATGACATGCATTTTTTTACGTGTAAGCATCGCCTGTGGCTGGCAAGGACGGGTTTATTGCCGAGGCGTTATGCGTTAAGCCGCGTGAAGATATTTTTCACCTCACGCGTTCACACAAGCCGATTTTGCTGCAAGAAAACAGCGAGCAGGCTTATCTAGACACGCGACAGCGTGTCAAGCCAAGTTCAAAAGAAGTGAACTGCCGACGCAGCGGCCGTGTGTGACACGAACCATAGTATTTTAAGGCCCACTATGCAATACAAAACGGCATTGAAATTCGAGTAGGTACCTACCTAATTAAATGTTGAGTTGAATTTCTTTTGGCTCAAAAAAAGACCCAAGCAAAACAAGTGCAAAGGTTCCTATGAGTTGGCTATGCATGGGACTTCCGAGTTTCAGCTCGGGCCAAAATGCTTTCGTATGTCCGGCTGTCCAGCTGTTTTTCTCTACAGGCCGCATTTTCCCAACCGATTCTCGTGAAATTTTGTGACCAGCGGCGCTACCACGAACTTCGAATCTCGATCTTCGTATATCTCCGTCTCTATCGCACTTATGGTTTATGGTACTCGAGCGACCGAAACGGAGATATACGAAGTTCGAGATTCGAAGTTCGTGGTAGCGCCGCAGGATCGATAAATATATTACGGTTTTTAGGGTTCCGTACTCAAAGAGTAAAACGGGACCCTATTACTAAGACTCCGCTGTCCGTCCGTCCGTCCGTCCGTCCGTCTGTCTGTCACCAGGCTGTATCTCACTGATATCGTGATAGTTCCAGCTGAAAATTTCACAGATGATGTATTTCTATTCCCGCTATAACAACAAATACTAAAAACACAGAATAAAATAGTTTTTTATAGATAATGGCACGGAACCCTTCGTGCGCGAGTCCGACTCGCACTTGGCCGGTCACAATTGGTTGGTACACATAGGTACTCATGTCAAAGCTGTGGCTACACTAGAACTGTGTTGATGGTAACTACGAGTACCTACTTAATACAACTATTTATAAAACTAATTTCAAGTATCGAATATGGAAGTCGGCACACACACTGATTTACAAAACAATGAAATTTTAGATAGGTACCAAATATATATTTTTGATTTTGGTTTTTTTTGATGATATTATCACTTTGTCATTTATCAGAATTTAAAGATAATTCGTGATAGAAATAACAACTTTTTTGCATTACCAGGGCTGTTATTCGGAACGCGCTAATTCGCCTTGACGGGTGAGGTGTCACCCCCGTCAAGCATAATGAAACTACACCTCTGATTATGCGTAGTTACTACGAATCGCGGCGTCAAGATATATTTGTGGGTGAACGGTGTGGTGAGGTTAAAACAAGTTACAGATAGCGGGGGGCGCTATGTTGGGTAACCTCCTCGAGTGTCTGGACTCTACCGATTCCTCTTGATTCGGTTGATCCGCAGGAATGGGTAGTGTCTTGGCCGGTGCGCCCTGGAGACAACGGCAAGTGATAATTTAGGGAACCCTAAGTTATCGCTTGCTGGTGTTACCAATATAGCTCAGTAGTGGAACCGGATTTTGGCCCTAGAAGTTTTGATAATTCTAAAGTCGGAAAAGTTATGCTTATATGGCATATGACTTATTTTCAAGCATATTTGTATTATTTGAAGAAAAGTTAGAACGAGGGTTAGATATAAATTAGGTATTTATTTATTTTTATTGATGATTTGTGAATATTGAATTAAAGTGCAAAGTTTAAGCTTCATCGTTTATAATATGTATGACGCTTTACACTGTTAAGTTTTTAGAAAAAAAAAACACCCGCGACTACGTCAAACCAGAATTAGCTTATAATTTAGTCGATATTGAATTAGAGTTTTAAAAATCCACAACAATATCTCTAAATTCTTAAGTTAATAGACAAAGCCAAAAATTTAGAGGAATAAGATAAAAGCTTTAAAATTAATACGCATTTTTTGTCCTGTAAGATCTAATATTGAATTAGAGTCTATAAAAATAAGTCTAATACTATAAAATAATATATGCAGCCATATTATGGAAAGTAAGAAATTTCTGTGTATAGTTTGCATCATAAACCCATATTATTAAAAAAAGGCGCGAAAACCAAGCCGCGCTACAAGTTGTAGCTACGGCGCATGCGGCAGATCTTAGTTGACCTTGCGAGCTATCGCTTGCTAGGTATCCCTCGCCCCGCCCGCTTTCGTATTTATATGTTTAAAATAGTGAAGGCGCAAAAACTTTTTATGTATAGTTTATGAGATTTTTTGGGGGCAAAACCCAGATTCGAGCATAGTAAAACATATGTAGAAAAAATTTAAAGTGGCCAGATTCAAATGAAAAAAATATATGTTATAAAAATCGTCTAGAGCAGACAGCTCATTCAAAAAACTAACCAAAATAGTTTTTGAAAACCTTCCTTCAGGAAAATACGTATTACAGCACTGTTACAATATTAGTGATGGTCCAAGGGTAAAGGTACCATAAGGCGGTTTTATGTTTCGGAAATATTCAATGTTTGGAAAAGCGGGTGAAAAGGAAGATTTTTATTATAGCTATAAAATGTAACATTACTTTAGGTATTTTTATTTTTATTATGTACAATAAAAAACTACAGATACTGTTATTTTATGAAAAAAATCTGCATGGAATAATGTGAAGTTACAGAAGTTAATTTAAAATTGTTATTAGTAGCGTCCGGACAAAAGTGGTGGCAAATTTCGCAAAGGGAGTAAAATGGAGTCGTTGCTTTTTATTAACTTTTTACGGTTTAATGAATACATTATTTATTTAATTTATATTTTTAGAGTAATAAACTATAATATAATTTGGATATCAAAAATAAAAATATATCCAAATTATATTAAGTATTTTAAATATATGTTATTGCAATTTATGGCTTGCAGTAGTTGCAGTACACGAAACAGTTGATAATGTGGCCAAAGGCCCTGATAATTGTACTCGCAGTAGTCATTTTTGAGATTTTCACTTTTCTGCAAAAATGACATCACAAGCCTAAAAAAAAAATTTCAGGTCTTTTTTTATATTTCAAACATGTTTCTTATCTAACCAAAAACGCAGTACTTTAACAAAAATATTACTTTTGCTAACAAGATCTACAGCATTCAGCATGTGCTAGAAGGTTGTGAAGTACTTGCTACGTTTACTGCAGATTCATTAGGCATATAACTTTTTTGCAACGAATACTAACTAAAGCCAAACGCAGTATTCAAAATTACTGCGTTTGAGTTTAGCGAGAAAACCAAAGAAAAAGTACTTAAACGCAGTACTTATTCCACAGTGCTGCGCTTAAGAGTATCGAGAGGTATTCGAGAGTAACATAAAGCTACGCATGCACCGAAGCCACACGGTACAGTGCCGCATTTCGTGCTAGCAAATCAGAGTGAAATATTCGCACTTGATTTGGTTACACCTTGTATAATTCAAAAGAGTGATTGATGGCTTGATGAGTGGAGGTGTTTTATATTAATAGACTCTAATAAAAAATGTTCCTGAAACACATTTTATAGACTATTAAAAATAATAATTTGATACGCTGATAAGAAAAATATTCATTTTTTCTAGTACCTACCAAAAATCAATTTTATTTCGTCTCTTCGTCACTTCAATATTTGTCTGAAGTTAAATCTTGCCAACACCTATTTATTACTAGGTATGAAAATAGAGCATGATTGCGAACTAGAAACGCAGTATTGAACACGTGCTAGGTGATTTTGCAGTAATAAACACAAATACTGCATTAAGCCTTAGTGATACTGTAATGCCTGCAAACCCAGATCATCATATCAGCCGAAAGACGTCCACTGCTGGACATAAGTCTAACTGTTAACCCATATAGTTGATGAAAATGCAGAACTGCGTATTTTATATAAATAAGGCATTTTTTTAACAATTTTTCAGTACACTTCAAAAGTGGTATAACATAAATTTGTTGTATAGATACCAAAAAATATGTTTACCGCGTTTATCTGGAAACCACCATATGCAAGTACTGCGTTTGCAATAAGAAGGGCAGATTTGTTAGCGTACAAAGTCGTAAATGCCAACACAATGGCATCTGTAGTCTGTAGTAGACGAAAGATTGAAATTTTTGTGGAAAGATAACTTAAACTGTTTGTGCGGGGAGATCCATTTCCGTACATTAAACTATGAAATTCAGCATCTTCCTGGGATTGTAGATACAGGGTTCCTTAGCACCAATTCTTCCTTACATTACACTATTAATTTACGCAAAATAACGCACTCTGATTTTTAGACAGATTTGACCGGGTTCGATTCCCGGCTGTGTATGAGGCTTTTTTGAAAATCTTTGAATGCAGTTTTGATTTTTTCTAAAATCGGTCTCGTAACTCCTTAGAGCAAATTTCCGTATATCTTATAGTTTCGGATATTCCCTCACTGCCCCGTTTGAATAATATACCCCGTATTGTATTGTATTGTATTGTATAGTTTATTCAAATAGGCTTTATTATAGCACTTTTGCAGGTCAAAAACTGATTCTACCTTTATATATTAATTGGTTCAGCTACATTTGGTGGCGGTACCAGGGTGGTCATGCAAAAGCTTCCATGCATCTTTGTCTTCTATGTATTGGCTAATTGTGTTATAGGCTTTCTTTAATAGAGTAGATTTTACATGACTCTTGAATTTACCTTCTGTGAGCCCAGTGATTTCATTAGGGATTTTATTATAAAACCGTATAGAGTTTGCTAGAAAATATTTTTTACTCGTTTTAGATAGCCTGAACTTAGGTACAGCTATTTTATCTTTGTTCCTAGTATTGAAATTATGATAATCACTATTTAATTTTAATTTATACAAGTTTTTACGCACGTGCATGATGTTTTCATAAATGTACAAGGAAGGTAGGGCAAGTATGTTTATCTCTTTGAAGAGTACTCTTAAGGAGTCGCGAGGGCGCATCTCATATATGGCACGAATCGCACGCTTTTGCAATAATATAGTCTCGATGTCCGCAGCCGCACCCCACAACATGATTCCATACTACATTAGACTGTGAAAATATGCGAAGTAGACTAATCTCGCTGTAGCTACATCTGTAAGTCGTCTTATTCTATAAACTGCATAAGCTGCAGAGCTTAGTTTCCCCGACAGGACGTTAATGTGAGTACCCCATTGTAACTTTGAATCTATATTGATGCCGAGGAATAATGTTGCATTGTCAATTTTAAGTCTTTCACCGTCAAGAATTATGTTTGGTTCTACATCATATCTAACATTGGCTAATGAAAATTTTAAACATTTGGTCTTTTTCGCGTTTAATAACAGATTGTTGACTGCAAACCATTTGGAGATGATGGTTAGTGCATTATTTACATGTACAAGAGCGCTATCTTTTCTATCGATTTTAAATATCAGAGACGTATCATCGGCGAATAGAACGATGTCTGCTAGGTCTTTGACCATGTAAGGCAAATCGTTGATGTATACCAAAAATAAAAAGGGACCCAGGATCGATCCCTGAGGAACTCCAATTTTTACCAGAGCACTAAGAGATGAAATGCCATTTATATATACCTTCTGTTGCCTATCAATCAAGTATGATTCTACCAAGTTCAGGGCATTTTCATGAACTCCGTAGAACTCCAGCTTGCGCAGTAGCGTGCGATGATCCACACAGTCGAATGCTTTGGAGAGATCACAAAACACTCCGTATTATAATGCATGTCTACCCACTATGATTATTGTACAATTGTTAACACTGTATGCTTAGATTTAGTATTAACTTATAACTTTTCTCATGTAAGTGAAATATGATGATTCTTTATGAAAAATAAAGTTCTTTAAACATAAAATGTAAATACATGTACATTTTCATTTCAAAAACTTAATATTTAGTCGCAAGAGAATAAAAAAAAATTAAGAGAAATAAATCATTCAATCGGTATTTGTTTAGTCATAAACATATCAAGGCGACTCTACTACCTTCTGTGTGAAATCTTCCACCACTTGTCCGTACCCTAGTTATTATGTATATACCTACAATTACAAATATGAATGATTTGCAAATGTTGCAATTATAATTTTGTTGTAAAAAGTTGTATTTTTGTTATTTGTTACCATTGTGTAAGCCACCAATACTTACTTTAACATAAAACTATAAGTAAAAACCTACTTTATAATGAACTTAACGCTGACGAAACCGCGGGCAATTCCTAGTATAGTAATAAATAAGGGTAAGTTTCGTCTTTGTATTTCCATTAGCGTACTTAAAACAAAATATCAATTTTCCATTGATATTAGTTTAAAACATGCTTTGCGGTTTTTTTATGGATGAGTTAAGGGCACCCCGCTGCCCCGCCACCGCTGATCGCTGCCTGGTGCCACACCGCCACAGCGCACAGCACGGCGCGCGCATACAATACAGCGCGTTTGAAACGTAGTAATATAGGCACGGAATGCTTACCTATACATATCAGTATTTAGTGTCGCCGTGATTCTATATTTCTAAACTTTTGTTTGGTAACTGAGATCATTGTCAAGACCGTTTATTATTAACTCTACAAACTCTAATTCAATATTGGCTATACTGCTTAACCAGAAATAAATATCTACACAAGCCAATGGTCTACACATCTAAATTTTTTCCAGTATATTAAGTGGATCGATTACATCATAATTTTACAATATCAGCTACTCTAATTCTTTATTTGCAAAATTATTTGCATTTTTTTGTTCACCAAAATGCAGATGTTCCAGATTTCTAAAAACAGATTATTTTAAAGAAACTAAAGTGTTATTGGATATGTTACAGTTTTTTGTAACTCTAATTCTATATTTACATAGTTCTTGGCTAAAATTAAAATATTTCAATATAACCGAAAGCCGAACCTAAAAACTTCTAACTTTTTGTATAAGTATTATTTAACATGCCTCCAATGACATATCAAAAAAGAAAAAACTTTAATGTTATCAAACCCCATTTTTGTTCAGCCGCTGGTCTAATAACCCGACACGGGGGGGTCGGGGGGTTCCGCCCAGGGAATCGCAAGGTTCCCCAGGTGCGGCTTGAGGGAGAGGCCATTGCCGTTTGCCTCTATAATAAATAACGGACCCGGAACCCTGACAAATCCTCTGCTATCAGAGGATTCATGTTAGGCGCGGGGGCTGCGACCGTCAGGCCGGGGCCGAGTTGTGGCTGCGAGGGAGAAAAAAACCTCTATAAAAAGTTACAAGGGGACTTGAGAGGGTGAATCCGAGGTCTCTCTCCCGGCGTAGAGGTCCTTTGGTCGGGTCGGGAAGCGTGTGGTGTCGCCCTGCACGCTTACGACGGGAGGGGGGCTTTTGCCTCAGTAGTGAGGGCAGCTGCGGCTGTTGCCGAGGGGCGTCGTGGTGAAATGTTCGCGATCCCATGACGCCCCTACTACACGGCAGAGAGGGCATACCTTGGTGGTTTTAGACGGTAGTCCGGGGGGTTCCCGGGAGCCCGTCATACCCATCCTAGTTCCTCGGCTAGGTGAGATGCGTAACAAAGACATTTCCCCAAGTAAAAAAAAAAAAAAGTTACAGATAGCGGGGCTGAGAAAACGTCATGTTGTTCCTGCGGGTGAATTGCCAGCAAATTGGCGGGAATATTTCTGACGGCGGGGCGTTGCCATTACATTACAAGTAATCATATTTTTCATCACACTTGCTCATAAATGGTGTTATTCCATGAAATGAAATGAAATGAAATGAAATGTAGTTCATTCACATTAAACATATGGTAATATAAGGACAGGTGTTACAGTCATTTTCTGGTTCCTTAATATGTTTAGCCCAAACAGGCATGTGAAATTAGCATTACGTTTGATTCATGCTTATCAAATGCAAACAAAATGTCTAAAAATACAATTATTAATAACTAGCTTTTGCCCGCGACTTCGTCCGCGCGGAACTCGTTTATATCGTAACTTTCTCCCCCCTTTTCACCCCCTTAGGTGATGAATTTCCAGATAAAAACTATCTTTAGTAAGGACTCTTTGGGAAGGCGCCGGAATTCAAAGTATTTCTATACCAAATTTCATCTCAATCGGTTCAGCGGTTTAAGCATGAAAAGGTAACAGACAGACAGAGTTACTTTCGCATTTGTAATATTAGTATGGATTGTATGAAGGAAAGGGTATAGATGCATGTAAGCTTTTTTTCAGTATTATTTTGCATATTTTCATATCACACGGCCGTAAGGACATTTTCTACTAAACCGTAGGATTAAATTAACTGACTTGTAATTTAAACATTTTATATTAAAAATAAAAATACTTCAACAAAATGTTACATCTAATAGTTTTCAAAATAGCCATAACAAAACGTCTTTTTTACCCCGTTTTAGAAAACATCTTCAAAACTAAGGCCGCCATAAGGTACCTTTACCCTTGGAACGTCACATACAAATATTTACCTATTAATGTTCCTATTCCCCAGGACTCCCAACTACCGCTATACCGTAAATGGGTTCAATCCAAATTTTCACCCCCTATTTCACCTCCTTAGAGGATGATTTTCGGGATAAAAACTATCCGTTGTCATTCTCCAGGACTCAAGCTATCTCTATACCGATTTCATCTAAATGGGCTACATCCAAATTTTCACCCCCATTTCACCCCCTTAGGGGATGATTTCTGGAATATAAACTATTACATGTCCTTTTCCAGGACTCAAACTATCTTTCAACCAAATTTTATCAAAGTGTGTCACAAACAAATTTCCACCCCCAATTACACCCCCTTAGGGGATGATTTTCGGGATAAAAACTATCCTATGTCCTTCCTTAACTATCGTTATACCGTAAGTGGGTTCAATCCAAATGTTCATCCACCATTTCTCACCCCTTAGGAGATGATTTCCTCCTTTTATGTGTTCCGGAATCAAAAATATTCTATGTTCTTTCCTAGGACTCTACCTCTCTCTATACCAAATTTCATCTAAATGTTCTATTCAAATCTTCAACCCTCATTTCACCACCTCAGGAAATGATTTTTCGGGATAAAAACTATGCATTGTCCTTCCCTAGGACTCCTTCTATCTATTTACCAAATTTCATCTAAATGGGTTTTATCCAAATTTTCATCCCCTATTTTATCCCCGAGGGGATGACTTTCGGGATTAAAACAATCCGTTGTCATACTCCGGGACTCAAACTATCTTTATACCAAATTTCATCAAAATGGGTCACAACCAAATTTTCACCCCCAATTACACCCCCTTATGGGATGATTTTCAGGAGTAAACTATCCTATGTCCTTCCCTAAGACTCCAACTCGCTATACCGTAAATGGGTTCCATCCAAATTTTCATACCCCATTTCACCCCCTTAAGAGATGATTTCTGGACTAAAAATTATATTAAGTCCTTCCCCAGGACTCTGAACTATCTCCATACCAAATTTCATCTAAATCGGTTCTATCCAAATTTTCACCCCTCATTTCACCCCCTCAGGAGATGATTTAGGATAAAAACTATGCATTGTCCTTCCCTGGGACTCCTTTTATCTCTATACCAAATTTTAACTAAATGGGATTTATCCACATTTACATCCCTATTTCATACCCTTGGGGGATGATTTTCGGGATTCAAACTATCCATTGTCATTCTCCGGGACTCCAACTATATATATACCAAATTTGATCTAAATGGAGTCCATCCAAAATTTCACCCCCCATTTCACCCCCTCAGGGAAAGATTTCCGGAATAAAAACTATCCAATGTCCTTCCCCAGAACTTAAACTACCTCTAAACCAAATTTCATCAAAATGGGTTACATCCAATTTTTCACCCCCCCCATTTTACCCCCTAAAGGGAGGATTTTTGGGATAAAACCTATCCTTTAACCTTTTCCGGGACTCAAACTAATTATATACCAAATTTCATCCAAATCGGTGCAGCGGTTTAAGTAGCTCCATTCAAATTTTCACCCCCCATTTCATCCCCTTAGGGGTTGATTTCCAGGATAAAAACTACCCTAAGTCCTTCCCCAAGACTCAAACTATCTCTGTACCAAATTTCATTTTAATCGGGTTAGCCGTTTTCACGTGATGCGCGGTCACATAAACAGACAAACAGATAAACAGACTAACAGACAAAAATTCTAAAAACTGTTGGAACGTGTTCTGTTATCGATTCTAAGTATCCCTAGCCAATTTTTTTTCGAATATCTTCCATGTACAGACTTTCGATCCTCTTCAGCTTTATTATATGTATAGATAGATAGATAGATAGATAGATATGTCAATGCCATACAATGTCACATTCATAAAAATTTAAAATACAAACAGAAGAGCTAGAATTAACAATTATGATATTAAAAGATTTATTTAAAACTTAATAAAATTAACATATGTAGATGCCATGCCATACAGAAGAACAATGGCCTAAATTGTTCCCGCTGGAAATAATGGTCCCAAGGGAGTAATGAGCTTGTGTGTGATCTGATTGGTTAAGCAAATCTGGACGGCCGCGTACGACAAGAATTCTGCTCTGTGATTGGTTGGAAAATAAAATCGAGCAGGCCATGCCCTGCAAGAACCACATGCATTGAAGCTACGCACTGATCTGGAAGTGAAGTTGTCAATTTCGTCAACATTTGATTGGTGCGCTTGTATAAAACATAGATTTTTCTGTCTTTTGTAGTTATTTATTTCCTCGCAAATGTGATGAAAAACATTGTGTATAACACGGACGTAAGAATATTGCAAACTAGAGTCTAGTCGAGTCGAGATATACATCACTACATAGTATAAAACAAAGTCGCTTCCCGCTGTCTGTCTGTCTGTCCCTATGTATGCTTAGATCTTTAAAACTACGCAACGGATTTTGATGCGGTTTTTTTAATAGATATAGTGATTCAGGAGGAAGGTTTATATGTATAATACATGCATGTTGTTATTTTTTGCATACATATAAACCTGTGCGAAGCCGGGGTGGGTCGCTAGTTATTACATATTTTACTCTCGACTATAAGTTACATTCTCTATTAGGGCTGGACAGGGCGGCAGTACGTGCGCATAAGTATCCTCTCAAATACACAGCTATCCCAGACATCTCCGCAGAATTGATACGACCTACCTCGCCCTTACGTTTTTTGAATTTTGAACTTTATTTCAGGTTTTACAAGGTCCCTTTTTATTCGTCCTTTGTATGATATTGGTACGAGAATACAATATAAAGGTCAGTTCACACGTACAGCTTCCCTTAGTAAATCGGTATCGTTCGCAATGCGCCGCGCTGCGCTGTCAACTCATCTAACATCGTGAAGCCGGACAAGTTTCTACGTAAAACCGCCCGATTTTCGATTTTATTTATAACTAGCTGCCGGTGTGGCTTCGCCTGCGTACGGAATAATACGGATTACCCAGGCGAAGCCGCGGTATACTATAAAGCATTGTTTTTAAATCGGATGAGTAGTGACGGATAAGTATTACCCTCTACATACAAACGTTCAACCTCATATTTCACAGACTTTACGGCTTTTTATTAGTATCTAGACACGCGGCAGCGTGTCAAACCAAGTTTTTTTTTTTTTAACTTAAATACATAAAACTACGTGTGTTTAATTATATCCATAAGCACATCTTGAAGCCCAAATTTCAAGAAGCTAGCTCAAACGGTTATAAAGATATGAAGGTCAAAAAGTCGTATATTTTAGCACTGACTGACTGACATACTCGTATAGTACCTAAACCTAACCTACTTCCAGATGACCTAGAAGGATGAAATTTGGAATCCAGCTCGGTAATTGTGTAATTGTGTGTAAGCGTAGGAAAAAATCTAAGAATAAAAAAAAGTTAAATTTTTTTTAGCGTTGGAACCGTTACAAGATTTGGAACTATCCCAATATATGTATTATTATATTTGCTATATAACAGAAATATAAAAATAAAGTTAAGTCAGAAAATAAGTGGTGTCCCCATACAAAAAAAACTTGTAATACGCGCTAAACAACCGGCCAACGGTGTGTCGTCGGCGGCGCGCGGCACCTCATAATTATACACAGAACAGAAGTAAATCTTAATACCTGCCTAGTTTTCTTTACAAAAAGTAACGATATCCCACCAAAAATATAAATGTAAAAAAGGAGAGCCAAGTTCAATACAAAAATTATGCTTGGCTGTGGGCTTCGCCGCAAAAAGAATGGAGATCTAAATGAGTGCCAAGTTGAATGCAAAATCCAAATAAGTATTTACAGGAACAAAATAACATTATGAACAAGTATTAAACTATATGTCTTTGCTTTATTGGATACCTATAACAATTGCTGTTATTTAAAAATGTGAGATCTTAAAGTAAGTTAGATTTGACTTGACCAGTTTTTATCAGAATTAAAAAATATATATGTTGAATAACTTTATAAATTGACTGATGTAATGAAAACTGGCCAAGTCAAATCTAACCTCGAATTCACAAACTTGGATTATTCATTGGGCCAACAATGGGCCAACATCATAAACAAGTCTGCAAACAATCAGAACTACCGGATTTGACGCAAACTACCCCGTACTTTCAGCTGACAAGGTTACTGGATTATAAGATGAGCATCAATATTTTAACCCGACTGCCATTGAGTCTGTCAACATCCCGGAACGGAGACAGATATATGTAATAACAAATCCACACTCTTGTGCTTAAATGTCATAACGTCGTTGTGTCAAAAAAATGCTTGACAACCAAATTAACCCTTTTCCAGGCAGAGGCGTTATATCGACCACATACAGACTCTCAAACGTGTATCTAAATGTCAATGAATAAGACTGACATTTGATTGTCATTTTACAAATGCCGGCCTGGAAAAGGGTTAAATATCACGCGCGGCGCGCTACCTTATTGTGGTTTAATTTGACAAAATACTAAAGGGCTCATCATTTTCATGGGCCGACTGTGTATAAGTATGCAGATGTATTATATTATTTGACATTACTTACCGTGTAAACGGCTTGCTGGTTTTTTATATACATTAAGTAGGTAATTTTACCGGAAATCTTCTAAATCAATCTAAGAAGGAAATTCCTTAAAGCAATGCAAGAAAATATTGGCAGTTGCTTCCAAAGGAACTAATGCGAAAAATCCCACTGTGTTAGGGGTTAACATAACCTTTCAGAGCTAAGCAGGAATAATGCCTAGTCTCTCCACATAACTAGGATACATGCTGTTATCTGCGACATTTCTCCACGTACAAATTCACACGTGCATCCCTTGCTAAATCGGTATCGCTGCACGCCGCCGCGCAGCGATGCGACTGTCAACTCGTTTGCAAGGGTATTCACAAAGTTAACCGACACGCCTTTAGCGAGTGATTGCGAATCTGACCCCTGTCCCCCTATTCTGTAACTTGTTTTAATATCACCTCACTGTTCATCCACAAATATATTTTGACGAACTAAGCGTAGGTATATAGAGGTTTAGTTTCGTTAGGCGTGACGGATGAGGTGACGCATGAGCGCGTTCCGAATAACAGCCCTGTGCTGTTATTCTTTAGGCGCTCATGCGCCTCACCCCACCCGTCACGCCAAACGAAACTAAACCTCTATATACCTACGCTTAGTTCGTCAAAATATATTTGTGGATGAGCGTTGAGGTGAGCTTTAAACAAGTTACAGAATAGCGGGGCTGCACACGCACAGTAAGCAAGAGACGAGAGGGGTACACTACACATACTGATGCGACGACGGAAAATTTCCTATAGGGAATTTCATATAAAGGAAAATTCCGAGAAGTTTCTTATATTTTTGAAAACTTTTCGCAACTTGCACATCTGCTGCTACTTACAGTTAAGTTTTCCAATATCAATACCTACTAGACCGCGAGCTAGGCGGACATTTCGTCAGTCATTTACCCTAGGGTGATCTGTAAGAAACTTCAGAAAGTTGCACTATGGAGCCCCGTGAACGTCAGTTGCGGCTCCGCGTTGGTAGTTTGACCAGCGGTATCCTCACAAACACGAAAAAATCTATATAAATGACATATACCCCCCGATTGATTATTATCATCATTCATCAAATAATAGCTAAACCAATATCTCGAAATCGAAAATTCGTTAGCTGACTATACTGTGGTGGGTAGTCCGCGAGCCGGTCACATCAACACGTAAAAAAAATTGTTTAACTATTTTATTTAACCGAATGGCATTGAAGACAGAAACATGCTATTCATAGTTAAATAAACACGTCACTTGATTCTATCGCAGTGAAAAAACCGTCAGGTGATGCTCTGAAGTGTGTACCTAAGTGTAACGCAACAGCCAGTAGGTAGTGCATGTTGTAACGGGAAAATACCTCACTTTCGGTAACCAGCGCAATCATGATAGCCCGTAAGCTCACACCCAATACACCTAAGGTACGTCTCATGACAACACGATTAAATGCATTGCAGCAGGTCGAGAAAGTTGTGCTGAGCAAGAATCAGATGATTATTGGCCACCTTTGGCACCGTCTGCCAAGTACTTCCGGCCATTTCAGGACCGACAAACTTAGGTTTACTCTCTCTACGATGATGCTACATAAATAAATAAATATTACGGGACAATCTTACACAAATCAACCTAGGCCCACGGTAAGCTCAGTAAGGCTTGTGTTGTAGGTACTAGGCGATGATATATATAATAGATACATACATATAGATACTTATATACATATATAACATCCATAACTAAGGAACAAATATTCGTGATAAATACACAAATAAATGCCCCGACCGGGATTCAAACCCGGGACCTCCAGCTTCGTAGCCAGAGTCACTACCCACTGGGCTACGGAGGCCGTTTGACACATGACTCACTGTCTCGTACTGTTGTCACATGACGCAATTATACATACCCTGAAGGCCTGCACACACCGGTCGCCGGCGCGGGCCCGCGCCCGTCGCGCGCCCGACCCGCGCCCGCGACCGGTGTGTGGAGGCCTTTAGAATTTTGAGACGACGCAAACTACGATGTATAGCGGTACTGCAATGATTTTTAATTTCGGGGTCAATAGGTTGCTGGAAATGAGTGAGGAGAGCCGAGTCAGGTTGTGAATCGCACAGCAACAGCGTTATTAACAACGCCAGCCTCGACGATAAATCGCAACGTCCAGTCACTGCACTCGCGTGTAGTAGGACTACTCTTGATTAATCAATGGAAACATTATTGCTGTGTTGCTGCTATCTTGTTTTACGTGCACTTGATTGTGTTTTCATAGTTACAATACTTATTTTTGACGGTACAACGCTGGTCAAAATTCCACTCAGAGCTCAGTATTCAGAGCGCCTCGGTTTTGCCAGTTTATGTAAAGTAACAATCACACTAAGTATAAAAATGCCTCGGCTCACGTATCCCATCTGACTTAGTATGTACGAGTCGATAGTAATACACGAAGACGACGACGAGGAGCTTTCTTAGTTGCACAAGTCGATCTAGCTCCCGTCCCAGTCACACACTAAGTAGAGTAGGTAGGTACTATGTATAATCCATGACACGGTCGATAGGATAACTTGTAAAGAAAAATAAATACGAGTATTTACGGGAACGGTTCAATCGTCATAAAAACTTTTTGTATAATTTTATTAACATACGTTCGAAACACATAATCAACGATTACCATAAAAACTATTATCATAACTTTATTAGTAAGCATAATGCCATGCTCAAATTATACAGGGTGTTACATTGGTCGTGATACGAATTAGCAAAATGTGAATATATCCATGATACTGAACAACTTTTACTATGGGACCAACTTTGTATTATGCAAAAAAAAAAACAGGCTGTTCAAACATTTTCGTCAGTCTCAACTGAGCAAAGTGTATGTAATAGTTGAATTTTTAACAACTTTTGCTATAACGTTTACACAGCATAAAAACGAATATCATTTGTTTTTATGCATTGAAATATTATGAAACCTGATCATTATGTTTAATGAAATTATGCTAAGTGTTATTATACAATTTGTTTTTATGCAACTTAATCAAGTGATTAAAAACGATTATAATAATTTCAACTTGTATAAGTATACAAGTTGAAATTATTATAATCGTTTTTATGGAAATTGACATTATAGAAATTGTTTTATACTAAACATTACAGACCCAGTATTTACACAAATTTCAGACTCCGTAGCAAATATTCCTGCTCATCGCAAAAAATAATTAAATATCCTTACCGAGAATTTAACAATGGACCACCAGCTAAACTATTTTCATCATGGCATGATGTCCACGCGCGCCCAGCACCTGCTGCTCGTGCCGCACCAAAGGCTAGCCAAGACTCGGAAATCACTCAGCGTGCTAGGCCCTAAAATCTATAACGTCCTACCGCCTGACGTTATAAACGCCGTAACTGATGCAGCATTCAAAAACAAGCTCAAACAGCTCCTCATAAAAATGGCTTGCTACAGCATAGACGACTTTATGACCAATATATCATTGACCCACTCATAAATCAACAACACTTTCAAAATTGTTCAATAACGATAGGTATATAACATCTAAGACAATAAGAAATTTTAAAATGTATTTGACATGCATGATATTGACCTGTAAAATATGACATTTTATCAATAAAGTTCTGAATCTGAATCTGAATCATCTTATATTGGTTAAAAAAACGGATTTATTCTTGTTGGCACACTGCCGTGCACACTGTAATTGGCTTCCTTATTATACGACATACATAGAGCAAGAATGTTCATCGCAGTATGATTTAACATTATAGATTATAATAGAAATTCAATTTGAAAATGCGTTCATAAATATATTTATGTACCCACCTGACAAAGGATTGCGGATTTAAATTTATCGATTTGGTTCTTTTACTTTTTTAACCCCCGACACAAAAAGAGGGGTGTTATAAGTTTGACGTGTCTGTGTGTCTGTCTGTGGCATCGTAGCTCCTAAAGGAGTGGACCGATTTGAATGCGGTTTTTTTTGACGTGATAACACGTCTTATAAATAGATGAACACCGGCAGCAGGCACGAAAAAGACTCATTGTCCCGTTCCGCCTGAGCCGAGCGTTCGGCTTTATGACGTTATCACGTAAAATTATCGTCCGTAAACCGACTTTATAGACAAGACAACCAATTTTATCCGAAAGCTGAGTGATCGAGATGGTTCATAGCTACGTTTCAACAAAATTGGTTCAGCCCGTTTTGAGATACCTATTGCACTTTGAAATGAAAATATCGGAGATTTTTGAACTTTTCTAAGTTGTTAATTATTTAATGTTTTAAATAAATCAGTAATAATACTAATTTTTATTAGAAAATTTGAGTCGCCTTATTTTCAGTTCGGTTATGTCGAGTTGTGGACGAGGTCGATCCTAACATTTCATTATGATTGCCGTACCTACTCAAATGAGTCTACCTGCCTAGCTTAAATAAATAATAAATAAATGAATATTACGGGACAATCTTACACAAATCAACCTAGGCCCACGGTAAGCTCAGTAAGGCTTGTGCTGTGGGTACTAGGCGATGATGTATATAATAGATTAATACATATAGATACTTATATACATATATAACATCCATAACTCAGGAACAAATATTCGTGATAAACTCACAAATAAATGCCCTGACCGGGATTCGAACCCGGGACCTCCAGCTTCAGCTTGTGCCGGAGAATAAAGGTCTGGTCAAAATTGTAAGTGTAGGTATATTTACGTCACGTGACAACTGTGCGACACATGTGGCATCATTTGAGTAGAGAGAGTAAACATAAGTCTTGTCAGTCCTGAAATGGCCGGAAGTACGTGGCAGACGGTGCCAAAGTTGGCCACTTTACCCTATATGGCCTTAAATATACCTACCCTTACAATTTTGGCCCGAAGTTTTTCAAACTTTCGGCTAATTTTAGGTGCGATAATCTTCTGATTCTTGCTCATCACAAATTTTTCGACCTGCTGCCATTTTATCGTGTTGTCATGAGACGTAGGCGTATTGGAAGTGGGCTTACGGACTATATGCCAGACACCGCACGGGGAGATCACCGTTCATCCCAGTTTTCACTTTGCATGTAAAAAATATGTCCAGTTAATTCAATAAAAACACTCCGGGCGTCGGTTGAAAGTAGTGTTGTGGATAACGCTCATTTTGAGGCTTAAAGACTCGAACCCTAAAGACTCCCGAGGCTTAAAGACTCAAGTGACGAAAAGTCAATATTTTGCATTCATATGCGTAAAATAAACCAACACGGTTCTTAAACAGCATCGAGTCTTTAAGCCTCGGGAGTCTTTAAGGCTTGAGTCTATAAGCCTCGAAATGAGCGTTATCCACAACACTAGTTGAAAGGCTTTGCGCATGTGTGTTCAACTGTTCAGGGCTGTTATTCGCAACGTGCTCATGCACCTGACTTCACCCGTCACGCCTAACGAAACAAGACCTCCGATTACGCTCAGTTACTACGAATCGCGGTGTCAAGATATATAGTGGGTGACGGACTGACGGGTGAGGTGAGGTTAAAATTAGTTAAAAAATAGCGGGGCTCGGCACGCAGCCTCCTTAAACTGCTTTATAATGAGATCCATGATTTTATTGCCCGACTACGGCAGAGCCGAAATGATGGGTTATGTTTTTAGCAGTCTATGTTTGTATTTACGTATGTTCCACTGTAGCGTTTAAAGTACTGAACCGATTTTGATAAATGGAGTGTAGGCTACCTTTTGTATGAAAAAGAAAAATATAATGGCTATTGTCACATAAACTGACACAAATAACTGACTGACTTTGAAAAAATAACTTTTGTTATCACAACGTGTGGGGATCAAATGAAAGAGGATAAAATTTCGTGTTCAAATATATAAAAATATTATTCATAGGTATACTAGGTACGTTTCCGTAGTCGGGATATAGTTTTTTAAACTTGTATATTTCAATTACATTGCAACTTAAATTTAACCACATACAACACTGACATTGCGACACAATCTTAATTTTATCAACTTCATTCCTTCTCAATCATGCTTTTACATTCGTCGTTCAGTTTTGCCATTCCGGGAATCTGGAAGCTAACAATATCAGATTCAATTCTGCGAATAATATCAGATTCATGTAGTTTTATAATATAAGTACCTACCTACACCGTGTTTTTCCTGATTGTGATTTCCGATAACTTCATATTTCCGAGCTCACGATAGCAGTTTTATTTTGTAAAAAAGAATTAAATAACAACCTTTATTATTTTTTTAATATAAATTAATTCGTTGTATTGTAAAATAACCTTTAAAGCGAACTCAACCAAACGAATAGAAACGATGAATTATCAATAACTGGACAGACAAAGTTGCATCAAATACTTAAAAACTTAGCTTAATACAAAAAATATGCCAAATTTATAAAAGTTTCATTGGGTGTGTGAACTAAGTTCTAATTACAAGTACTTACCTACAATTGCCTTTAAATAATGTAAATTGTAAGGTAATATGGTTATGCACTTTTGCTAAAACATACAGATTAATTTCAAAATCTTGACAGTAATATACACGATGATTTTTAATCCGTGAACAGGAACCATTTTTTCTAACTCAGTAATTGATGGGGATTACGTTAAAGTAGTAATTACGTGGAAACAAACTTGTTTTTTTTTTTTTTTTTTTCAGTTACCCCGCGGCCGCCGTTCGGTTCACGCGTCTTATCGCAATTCGATAAATGCGCTGTCTCGCCGCGAGTAATTATTGAATATCACATTAGAGGAACTACTCCTAGTTTTGGAAGGTGCTCCTGGCAACAGGAGCACCTCATTCTAATATGGGCGAACCAACTCCCAGTCCCACTGTAAGTTACGCCAATGTTACTTCTAAAAGTACCCACCCTAAAAAAGATCAAGCCATTATAATAGATTCTATAGACGGAATCATGATACGAGAATACCAACTATCGCTGTCAAACGTTACCAAATCATCGTCAATCCGTTTTATATCACGTATATCCAATTCCAGAATATGTGTTTATTTGGATACAAAGCAAACAGCTGACGAACTTGTTGATGTAGTCAAGAAAGTCAAAGTCAAAGACCATCAACTGGAAATTCGACCACTTTTAACCAGAAACAAACGAATTGTTCTATCCAATGTTTGCCCCGTCATTCCACATGAAGAAATAGAGGAAAAATTCAATGAAATGAGTATTAAAATCATGTCTCCCATTACTTACATGAAAGTCGGAATATCCGACCCTGGTTTTTCACATATTATGAGTTTCCGACGACAAATATACGTTTCCCCGGAGGATGAAAAAAGGCTACCAGAATCGATGCTTATCAATTATGACGATACTAACTACTGGATTTACATCACGAATGAATCAATGAAGTGCTTTGTATGCAATGGTATGGGACATCTAGCTAAACACTGTCCACAAAGTAAACAACCTCCTATGTCGACACAGCCCATCAATAGTCAAAGTCACACACAAGAAAGTAAAGAAACTTGCAGCAATCTTCCTATTAAGTTTAACAAACCTCAGACTGAACCCACCAACACCAATCAACCATCCAGTAAGCCAGATTACAACAAAGGCGCTAAACGCATCCACTCAACCACCACATCGGAGCTCTCAGAACCAGATAACAAACAGACTGATTTTATTTCGGAATCTCCTTTCACCTCCCTACCATTGGCTGACTGCACAGATGACACCGATAGTAACTATTCACTTGAAGAAGAATCGCCAAACAACAAGTCGCTCAAAAAGAAGAAGAAAACTTTAGACAACAGGACAGAAGAACAAGTATGGAACGATATTCACATGGAATTAAAAGAATCTGAAAACACATCTCGCTTCCCCATTACACTGGACCAATTCATCAGTCTTTTGGGATAAATCACGAAATAAACAAAATATTCAAGAACTAATCAAGGACTACTCCGAAAATATTCCTGAATTAATTGATATGTGCTTATTCCTTCATCCTAAAATGAATAGGAACTTAAAAAACAGATGCTCAAGATTTTCCAGGAAACTGCAAGATATTAACTCGGGGAAGACTCAGTAACAACCCATATTATTTATATAGTTAGGTAGTTTTACTTTATGAAAATTTTGCAGTGGAACGTTAATGGGTTCCACGTCAGATTTGAAAACATAAAACTTATTTTAACCGAGGTTGATCCATTATGCTTCTGTATACAAGAAACTAACTTTAAAAATAATTATTGTGCTAAATTAAAGAATTATGAATATTTTTACAAAAATCGTACACACAGCAATCTAGCTAGTGGTGGAGTAGCTACATTTGTAAAACCTCACACACTCCCTGAACGTATCGATATTATTAGCAGTCTAGAAGTAATAGCGATAAGAATTAAATTTCCACTGGCTATAACTATCTGTAACTTGTACTTGCCCAACAGCTGTTCCTTTAATGAAAATGACTTAATAGATTTAGTTAATCAACTGCCGATCCCCTTCGTTTTATTGGGAGACTTTAATGGTCACCATTTCTATTGGGGTTCAAATCATTGTGATCAGAGGGGTAAAGTGATAGCTGATTGGTTAGATGTAAATGAGGATATTATTCTTCTCAACCGCCACCAGCCTACGCACTTCAATAACAGTAACGGCCATACAAGTAGTATTGATTTAACTCTTGCTTCACGAAGTATATCATCTTATTTCGATTGGAATGCATTTGAAGATCTTTACGACAGTGACCACTTTCCTATTATCATCACATCACAAATAGATTTGAGCCCAACTGCTCTTAAAATCCCACAGCATTGGAAATATCAGAGCGCAGATTGGCCCAACTTTCGTTCTGAAATAGAATCTAACATTAAACAATTAGACAAATTGAATCTATCTTCCAATATTTGTATTAATGATGTAGTGATTGAATTTAATCAAACAATAATCAGCTCAGCCGAAAAACACATACCAAAAACCTCTGGAAAATTAAAAAAGAAACAAGTTCCATGGTGGAACGAAGAATGTTCCAAGTCACTAAAGGAAACAAAAAAAGCTTATAGAAAATTTCTAAAGGAATCGAGGAAGAACCAAGATAACCAGGATAACGAACATTATGAGCAAGAACACCAACATAATCAAGAAGTACTGAAAATAGAATACCGTAAAAAGAGATCCAGAACGAGAAGACTATTTAAAGAAAGCAGTAAAAATGATTGGGAAAAATTTATAGCGTCGATTAATAGTCACACTCCAATAGGAATCATATGGCGGAAAATTAATTCTATTAATGGCCAAAAAAGAAAAAAACAAACAATAATTTTAAAAAACAATGAAGGGGAATTAGGTTGTGACCCAACAATAAACTCAGAATTATTAGTAACAGCTTTTGCCAAAAACTCTAGCTCAAGTAATTATAATAATGAGTTTTTACAATATAAAAATACAATAGAAGGGGCCAACACCGTATTTAATTTACAAGATAATAGTAATCCAATTAACGAGCCCATTACTCTGCATGAACTGTACTCAATTTTACATAAACTAGGAGATTCAAGTCCAGGTCCTGATCAAATATCGAATACTTTAATCAAAAAACTTCCATGGGTAGCTCTTGAAAGACTTTTGGACATCTATAATTACATCTGGTCAAACCAAGTCTTCCCGGATCAGTGGAGAGAAGCTACTGTTATACCTGTCCCAAAACCAGGTAAACCTCCCACTACTACCGTAAGCTATAGACCTATATCTCTTACATGTAATCTATGTAAATTGTTTGAAAAAATTGTAAGTAAAGATTACGATGGTACCTGGAACATAATCAACTTCTATCACCTTACCAATTTGGGTTTAGACAGTTTAAGTCAACCTCAGACCATTTAGCCTTTTTAGAAAATGAAATACTAACATCTTTTGCAAATAAAAATAGTGTCGTAGCTGTTGCTCTAGATTTAGAAAAAGCATATGAGATGGTATGGAAACACAGAGTTATATCACTCCTGGAACAATTTAATATAAAAGGCAACATCCTCTCCTTTGTTATCAATTTTTTAACTAATAGAACTATAAGGGTTAAAATTGAAGATACATTCTCGGATCCACTCGTTACTGAAAATGGACTTCCCCAAGGATCTGTTTTAAGTGTTATCTTGTTTTTGATCTCGATAAATAATGTGCTAGATGTTATAGAACGACCTGTAAAGGCATGTTTATTTGCAGATGACTTAACAATATTATGTAGCGGCAACAATCTTAAACCTACTGAGAAACTTTTGCAAAACACTTTAGATAAACTTAGTGAATGGTGTATAAATACTGGATTTAAATTTTCAGTAACAAAAACAGAATCAATGATTCTATCAAAACGGAAAATCAAAGATACAATTAACTTAACTATTAACAATCATAAAATTAAAGAAGTCAATAATTTAAAAAATTTAGGCTTAACGTTTGATCCAAAAATGAATTGGGTAAATCACATTAAAAAGTTAAAGTCTGAATGTTATAACAGAATGAATATTGTTAAAATTCTATCATCCAATAAATGGGGTTCAATAACACATGCATTAAAAATACGTACAAAGCATTAATAAGACAAAAAATAGATTATGGTTCAATCATTTATGATTCAGCCTCTCCCAGTATTTTAAAACTTCTTGATAGTACACATAACACCTGCCTAAGGTTAAGTTTAGGAGCCTTTAGAACTAGCCCAGTAAACAGTATCCTTGCTGAGGCAAACGAAATGCCCTTAACTTTTCGTAGAAAAGAATTGTGCCTTTCATACGCCACCAACCATATAACCAACAATAACAAATCATTTCTCTCGAAAACTTCATTACCGTCTGATATTGAATATAACCTAATGCCATCTCTCCCCGTCCCCTTAAGACTTAGAATTAAAAAATATCTAAACGAAATCAATTTTGAATTACCTACCGTATTCCCACGTAAACATTTCAGGTACCCGCCATGGACAAAAATCGAATTTAAAATTAACCTAGATATAGCTTACAAGTACCCCCGAGATTCCACTCCTGAGTATATTTATAAGAACCTTTTTTACGAAATTAAAGATAAATATCCAGAGTTCATGCTATACTATACGGATGGCTCCGTTTGTGAGGGTAGAACCGGTTGCGCGATCGTGACAACAAACGATACTTATAGGTACAGATTACAAAACTATGCATCTATTTTCACGTGCGAAGCCGTTGCAATCCTAAAATGCCTAGAGGTAATTAATGACTGCTCGAGTGAAAAAAAACACATAATTTTTTCTGATTCAATGTCATCCCTCAAAGCACTATCTAATCATAATAATAATGATCCTTTAATAAATTTAATTAGAGAAAACCTACTCGATCTAATGGATAAGCAATGCGTTATAGAATTATTCTGGATACCTAGCCATCAGGGTATTCCCGGAAATGAAAGGGCGGACACCGCAGCCAAAAACGCTACGAGATTTGAGCAATGCAATTATACTACTATTAATAACCCAGACCTTAAGAAATACCTTAAACTGAATATAAAAAGATTATGGAACAGCTGTTGGGTAAAAAATAACAATAGTGCCTTATATGAGATAAGAAAATCAGTATTCGAAAAGAGTAAATTTCATGTAAATAATAGAAGAGACCAAGTAGTTATGAATAGATTAAGAATAGGACATTGTAATGTTACTCATTTCAAAAAAATCAAAAATCAAAAATCAAAAATATTTATTTGGTATCAAAAATTTGGTTTTTACAATTGTACGTGGCTGACCCCTCCAGGTAAGTATGACAATACTTGTGTTAGGAGAAGCCGCCCCTCCCATCCGGAGTTATGCATAATTTGAATACACAAATCTTACATTAATTTTACATTTGTATCTCATAACTAAGGAACCTAAGAAGAAATGTCTAAGGTGTAGTAGTGATTTATCTGTCAAACACTTGTTTATTGATTGTCCAATGTATATCTCAGAACGATTAACTGTTAATCTTCCTAATAATCTGAAGGATTGTTTAAATAACTCGGAAAATTCTGTAAAATTTCTCAAATTTATCAACTACTACAACTTGATTTAATAGTGGTCGCTAATGACCTTAGCTGTTTCAGCGACCTTAAATAAATAAATTAAAAAAAAAAAAAAAAAAAACTTGTTTTTTTTTAATCATAATTTTAATTTTGAGTTAAATTTTATCCTAAAATCCTTGTCACTCTACTACCTTATCGGTTTTATTGAGTTTGTAACCTCTTTACAAACTTATTAGCAATTGACAATTTATGAGTAAACCCTGCCCTTGAGATCCGTCAAATTTCCCGCCATACTGGGGTGTTATTCGCTACGCGTTAATGCGGCTCACCCCGCCGGTCACCCGTTTAACGCCTACGCTTAATTACTATGTGCATCGCGGTGTCAAGGTATGATTGTGGGTGAGCGTTGAGGTGAGCTTAAAACAAGTTACAGAATAGGGGGGCTGATGGCACTTGACGTATCGTAGTTAAACTTTATTATACTGTAGGATGACCATGTATTCAATGGTTACTTGTTTTAACTATGTTTTCACTTTTAATTAATTAAACAGTGAAGAAATAACGCCAGACCTCGCCGAATAAGTTTAATTTGGGGTAAATTTTAATATTTTCCCACTCCTGTTCACGGATTAAAAATCATCGTGTATATACTCGTACTTACCGCAATATTAGCAATAGTACCGTTCAGCTACAAACTACAAGCTACAGCTACAAGCTCAAAGCTACAAGTTTTACATTTTACAATTTTAAACTGCCCTCTTGTTGGCCAAGAGCCTCAGTGTTCCCCGTTTAGACTTGTAAAATTGTAACGTGTAATTTCAAGAAACGGTGAAATTAAATTGATTGTACCGGGGATTGAAGCTACAGGATATCAAGAAAAACACGCCGTAGAATTGAATTAACCCTAATCCTTTTACCATACAGACGACCGGGATGCTGCATTAGCTACAATCGACTTTGCTGGCAATGTCACAAATAATAATCGCCATTCCGATCGGCTTCAGACCGTCTTCGTTTCATTGGTAACCCTATTACTCTATCGGTAAGCGGTTAACCGGCAGATGTGACTCGACTAGACTATCGACACAGAACAGTATTACTATCGAGTCGACGCGTCGCTGCCAGGTTGATAACAGTAGGTCTATCTGGATCGAAATGTAGCATACTATAGGTAAAGTGACTGCCAAGACTCCCTAGTTCATATAGCTTTCAGCGTTAAAAAGATATCAGATCATAAGGAGCGCCAAGTTTCCTACTCCACACGGCGTAACCTACCACTACCAGCCACGCTCTAAAAATTCTACACCTTGGCTAAAAAGTATAGCTTTGTTGGGCACATCCCAGTCGCCGCATAGACTCTCGCGCTGAATGAATTTATAAGCGACATTAATAAGCGACGGGTCTATACTTTTTAGCCAAGATATATAATTTTTAGAGCGTGGCTGGTAGTGGTAGGTTACGCCGTGTGGAGTAGGAAGCTTGGCGCTCCTTATGTTCTGATATCTTTTTAACGCTGAAAGCTATATAGGCCAGTCCGTAGAGTATATCTTTGTTGCAAAAGGTGGTGTAGAAGATTTTGTTTTTTAATATTGTTTACATCGATACAACCGAGCAAATATCAAAAATGCTTACACGAGATATCTTGGGACAACTTTTCACAGTGTTCAAAATGACTCAAAAAATTTCCCTATGCTGTTTATCGCATAAATCGATCAAGGAATGCATTTTAAACGCAAGACTAAAACACCCACAGGTCTATTTCAAATACTTTTTTTTATAAAAAATATTTAAGATTTCGTGACCATGACTTAAAAAAATGATAAAATAAATTATGTAAGCGTATCTGATCAAGATTTTTATTTGTGATCAAAACTTGGATAAAGGACTTTTTGGCGCATATTTTATAATTCTTATTTTTGGAATTTCACTTCAGTGGGTCGATCACGTAACTTTTCTTACGCGCGTCTGTAAGGTCTAAATGTCAATTTTATATGGAGAAATGACAGTTTGATTGTGATTTTACTGTCAGACGCGCGTACAATGCGTTACGTGATTGACCTACTGGTTACCAAACTATTAATGTTTTTTCAGATTTTGGTTTTTATTTTTTTACTCCAAAAAAACTCAATAGTGCGACTTGTGACCAGCACCGAAGGATTGCTATCAACTAGGTCTATAACTAATAAAAAATTCAAGTACCACTATTGCGAATCCGAGGGGACTCACCCTCTAAGGTCCCCTTGTAACTTTTTATAGAGGTTTTCTCCCTCGCAGCCACGACTCGGCCCCTGCCTGACGGTCGCAGCCCCCGCGCCTAACAAGAATCCTCTGATAGCAGAGGATTTGTCAGGGTTCCGGGTCCGTTATTTATTATAGATGCAAACGGCAATGGCCTCTCACTCAAGCCGCACCTGGGGAATCTTGCGATTCCCTGGGCGGAACCTCCCGACCCCCCCGTGTCGGGTTATTGATAACATCAGGAAGCGATAACTTAGGGTTCACTAAATTATCTCTTGCCGTTGTCTCCAGGGCGCACCGGCCAAGACGCTACCCATTCCTTGCGGATCAACCGAATCAAGAGGAATCGGTAGAGTCCAGACACTCGAGGAGGTTACCCGACATAGCGCCCCTATACGGTGCATCCTAGCGAAAAGTTACATAGTAGGGAATGAAAGAACATGAAATTATGCGTCTAATGAGTACCAATACATATTAATTCAGTTCAGCGACATAGTAGAAAACCATGGTCGAAAACGAGGCTTTCCTCAAGTTTGTAAGTTATTTCAAGATAGTCGTTTTTAAGCTTCTGCATTTCAATTTTGAATTTTACTATAGGTTTTAGCTCCTCAATTGTGTGAATTTACAGAATCGACAGTAATTTCAGCATTAGTATCATCATAACTGGTAATCGAAGAGCTGGCAGTTTTCTCGTGCAACGCATCAGCATTGCAGTTCAGTGAGAAAATACCGCCAGCATACTCGGTACACTGCCTAGAGGGCCTTTTTAGGGTTCCGTAGCCAAAATGGCAAAAACGGAACCCTTATAGTTTCGTCATGAGTGCTCGTCAATCCGTCTGTCCGTATGTCACAGGCATTTTACTCGAAAACTATAAGGTGTATTTGGATAAAATTCAGAGGATAGGTGTATTTTATTAGCCGCTACGTAATTCTAAAATTAAATGACAAACAAAATATTCTTTTAGAGGTGCACTCCATACATATAACTGCAAGTCTCCTCAAGATCCTGAGAGGGTGAATCCGAGGTCTATCACCCTCTCCCGGCGTAGAGGTCCTTTGGTCGGGTCGGGAAGCGTGTGGTGTCGCCCTGCACGCTAACGACGGGAGGGGGGGCTTTTGCCTCAGTAGTGACGGCAGCTGCGGCTGTTGCCGAGGGGCGTCGTGGTGAAATGTTCGCGATCCCATGACGCCCCTACTACACGGCAGAGAGGGCATACCTTGGTGGTTTTAGACGGTAGTCCGGGGGGTTCCTGGGAGCCCGTCATACCCATCCTAGTTCATCGGCTAGGTGGGATGCGTAAAAGCATTTCCCCAAGTAAAAAAAAAAAAAAAGGATTTCAGGAAAACCGAGTCTGGTGGTTAGTTAAACCTGTGTGATGGCAACCGTATCGGAATACCTACTCGTAGTAGGCCGTAGGTATGGTTTCGTTATTTGCATCAATGTCTATACAATTTTTAGGATTATAAAGATATTGTTATAGGTAAACGAGTGGTGACCTACAGAAGTAACAATATTAAATACCTACCTATTAAAAAAACCCGGCCATGTGTTTGCCGATCACGCACACACAACACAACTAAGGGTGCCATACTCAGAGCATAGAATACTAGAGAGAGGACAAGCCGCCGGCGGCCGTGTCGCAGCTGTATGCTCAATGGGCATACTCTGCCATACTGTGCACGCGTGCTGATCGCAGAGAATATTACGTTTTTTCCCAAAATGCCTGATATGAGTGATATGATTGAGGCGTTTATTGTCAAATAAGCGTGTAGGTATACAAGTATGTGTGTTTTAGATGTGTCCGTGCTTTGTCTTGTCAATTACTTGGGCGTTGTGTGGGTTAATGAACTTGCGACAGGCGTACTCTATACAAATCGGCCGGCATGTCCGATCTCCTTATATTCATACATCTGTGGTGCCATACCTTGTTGTTCTGCCTCCTTCTAGGGCAGTCGGGTCAAAAGAGTCGTCTTATTCATGGAAAACTCACGGACACGGTTCCTTTTCTCTAGAGAAACCAATGTTTCAGCAATAACATGAAAACCTCAGCAATAACATGAAAACCTTTGGACCTATTTTGTTCAAGATGCTAACTATCCTATGTGCCCCTTGTATCCCGTGTCACTACCTACCGCATAAATATCCTATGCGTGCGCCTACAACGACGCTTGCCGTGTCACTATCTATCGCATAAATATCCTATGCGTGCGCCAACAACGACGCTTGCCGTGTCACTACCTACCACATATTAAATGGGTGATTCAACTTTTTAGTGTCCTCCCCGTTTCTACTATTTGCTAAAAGGAGATAACAAGAAAATACGATGTCTGCTGTTGTAAATTTTAATTAATATTTTAATAATATTAATTTCGGATTGCACCTCATGTATTGGTTTAGCAGTTTTCGTAGTTATAGTTTTAATGGTCCAGTGGTCCTTGACCTACTTAAATTGCAGCGTGCGTTTAGTTACGTCAATGTTTATTTCAAAAGTGTACGTACCACAGACAATGTCACAACAGAAAACAAACGTCTTTTTTCTTTTACTTTTGTAACATTAAGTGGCTACCACTGGTACGAACCTATTACGTTGTTTAAAAAAAAAGATAATTTAGCTTGTAATTGTATAAGGTGTATTGTTAAGTATTTTAATTTATTTTTTATCGTATGATTAGTTCTCAATAGCTTGTGTTAAATTCATAGTTCTTAATTTTATCATCTATTTTTCCGTGTACATTCATCAAATGGTCACAACGGAAGACCAGCGCTGGCCCTGCCAGCATTACGCTGAGTTGTGACCATTTCGTGACCAATATGTACGTGTCTATGTGTTTATAATTTGCTGTGATATGTTGTCAACTTGTCACGAATAAATATTTTCGTTCTTTCTAAATTGTTGTTGCATTTCTTACTTAATGAATTATAGTGTGAAACTACAATACCAACTGTATTAAAAATATCCATTTGCCCTCAATTTTACCGGTTGCCCAGCGGACCGTGTATGAAAATAGTGGTTTGTGCCCTGGACAACCATGTTTTCTGCTAGTATACGTTTTCTTGCGACATGCAACATATATGTTAAAATATACTGTTTATCTGGCTATAAGAACTTATAGATTTTATCAAATACCGACACATGTTCTGGTACCTAATAATGAAGAAAAAACTAAGGGACAAAAAAAAGGTGATTGACACACACGAAGCACACACACACAAACGTACAGCTGCGCGCAAAGGAGTTCGTCTAGTAACAACAAACAGTTCAAAAGCCTATCCAATCGGTCCGCTTATATAACTTTTAGGTCGACACTTACGAACAGATTCTAAGCTAACACACGGGAACGTGTTGTAAACCCAATAAAGAAATGATATTTGAAGTTCCTTTGGTCCGAAACTTGTGAACCTCACTCAATTTGGCAGTTTCCCCCCAGGAGATTTGATTAATAGAACCTCCGCTTATCCGCTTTCTTATGCCGTAATTGTATTGTTCTGGGATACGCGTTTGATGCCAAATGTAATTTATTGGACGATGGTTGGATGAGTATTGGAGATTGTTGTGTTTACCGAGACAATCACAAGACACTTTTGAATAATCACGAATTGATGTTAAAGAATACATTAACTGACACACGAGAACGTGTTTAAGCCCAATAAAAATTGGTATACAGGGGAATTCATTAAATTATGAGATTTTCTGAAGGCTAGGTATACTTATATACGCTTTCTGGTCGATTGCGTAACACTTGATACCTAACGTAAGTCAGATCTAAATGTATGGGAAAATGGTACAGTCAAGGAACTTGATTACCTACCCATTTCGTTGAAATGTCGTTAGACATTCGCAATGCATTAAGGTCGAAAATTCTATTTAAGTAATAGTATTGAAATATCAATACGTATTATGTAAATTTATTTGTCACTTCACATTACAGATAACTTCTTTGCGAAAAGTTAACATTTGCATTTTTTCTACATGTGTCATGTGTCAGTGTCAATCAAGAAATTTGTAAAATTATTTGCACGTTATTCATTTGAAAAATACAATGCTTAACACGTTCAAAAGTTCAGTTCACCATGTCAACGTAGTTAATCTGTTGCCAGATTTAGGTTCGCGTCTTTTCGGTGGACATTGCCAAAGTTAAGGTCTATAAAGCCAAATTTTTGGTTGAACTCTGAATCCGCATAAACGGCGTTGCCACTTCTATAATTCTATGTGATTAAAACATATTATATATAAACATAAGCCCTTAACTATTGACCACCGGAAAGATGATTTTTGTTTTTGTGACTGACAATGACCCAAATTACTAACATAACATTACTAACATAACACAATGCTTGCGATATGTCAAAGTAACGTCGTGCTCTAGCTAGCTCGTGGCTCTCTTATGGTGACACTTTGCTATACGATATTGAACTTTAGGTGGGTTGGAAATTAAATTCCTTGACTGTAACACGTTACGTTTTTTACATTTGTTGGTTTTGTATCAAACTTAAGCAAGCATTTTTTTTTCAAATCTATGAATGTTGTATCACTTTTCTTAAATTAAATAATAATAATAAATAATAAATATTTGCGGACAATCTTACACAAATCAACCTAGTCCCAAACTAAGCAAAGCTTGTACTATGGGTACTAGACGACGATATAGATACTTATATATAGAAATAAATACATACATGGATGTTTTCTATGTATCTAAAAAAAAACATAGAAAACATCCATGACTCAGGAACAAATATTCGTGCTCATCACACAAATAAATGCCCTTACCGGGATTCGAACCCAGGACCTCTTGCTTCGTAGGCAGGGTCACTACCAACTAGGCTAAAGCACAATAATGACTCCATACTGACTTGTGCGTCGTCAATAATGTCTCCATAGAGAAAAATATCAATATTGACAATACTTTCCCTTTAGGCCGCATAGCCGAGGGACACCCAGCATACGCTATCCAATGTTCACAATTAATTAAAAACGCTTGCAAAAACAGAATTGTTTTTCAAACTGATTGAACCAATATAGACATCAGACTACCTAGTTCGTGAAATGATTGATTAATTGCATTTTGTTTTTACAAAGACTCGGGGCTACAGTATCGGCAAACAATGCTTATAAAAAGTAGAAAGCTATTAATTGCATAGCAACCGAGCGAACCTGGAGCGAACTGAGTAATGTTTGGCTCGAGCTGTTTTAATTTAACCCTAAGTGTGGTGTTCACCGAGGGGATTGGTAGTAAAACCAGGCGCGGCTCACTCGCGATTTGTGTTTATCGCTACAAGTACATGCCGGTCGCCCCTTCGAAGGGCTCTATTCAGTGGCTGCCACGTGTTGGTACAGGACGCTCGCACGGATCGCAGCGCGTTGCATTCGATAGAACGGGATGGCCACATTTAGGCACGTTTGGCGTACCTAAACAGGGAATTTGTTAACAGAGAACCTTCTGTACGTAGTACTATTACTTATTCTGAGGTAAAACACAGATTAGTATTTGAGTACACGCTGCAGCAACCACTCCGTATGTTAGCGAGCGTACATTTTATTTATATAGGATACCACACCTAGCAAGCGAAACGAATGGCGAATAGGCTCTGTTTTAGCCCCCCCCCCCTCACCCCCGCCACACTACCGGCGTCGTGTGAGCGTTCTCATACAAAATTGTGCGTTGTCAACGTCAACGCACAATTTTGTATGAGAACGCTCACACGATGCCGGTAGTGTGGCGGGGCCCTTATTTTTGTGCAGAATTAGTCTTGTGTACAATAAAGTATTTACATACATACATACATGTTAATAGCCTGTTTATTACGACTTCAGATATAACGATCTGCTGTTTTTAACGACGCAGAACGATCCACACATAGATGTTCATACCAAGCATCGTGAAAGAACATCAGCTCATCACTTATTAAGTAGGTACTTCTTAACTTCGAGGATGTATTTTCAGTCACACATAGATAGATAGATATGTGCATTTAAAAGTATATCTTATCTTTTTATTTTCCATATTTTTTGTTTAGAGGTAAATATTTAATCCTTTATAAATGTAATCTGTACACGCATCTTCATATTGTATAAAATCCCTAACTGTTTTCTTTCGGTCCTCACGACACAGGCTAAACGTAGTGTGAGGGCCACTGATAATGTATTTATTGTTTTGCTGTTTTGGTAAATAAATAATTTTGTATTTTTGTATTTGTATTTTTTAGGGTTCCGTACTCAAAGAGTAATACGGGACCCTACTACTGAGACTCCGCTGTCTGTCTGTCCGTCTGTCACCAGGCTGTATCTCATGAACCGTGATAGTTAGACAGTTGAAATTTTCATAGACGATGTATTTCTGTTGCCGCTATAACAACAAATTCAAAAAAAACTGATATTTTTGCCGTTTTTATAGACAACGGTACGGAACCCTTCGTGCGCGAGTCCGACTCGCACTTTGCCGGTTTTTTTATACCACGCGTTACATGCGCGTTGCCGGTCCTTTGAAAATGTATACGAGTATGTCACTGTTAGATTGTGAACACCGTCAGTTTATAATCTAAGTAACTCGCGATATTATAAACTGACGAAAAATTGTGAACTGTCAAAACCGTTCACAATTTAACGCATTATTTTTCGCTAGTTTATAAACTATCAAATCAAATTGTCAACTGAGATCAAATCGGCATGCTTCGGACCGCATACATAAAGACTAGGTAGGTTAGGTTATTAGTTAGGTAGCTTCAGTTGCCCGAAGGGCAAACCGCCCAGCAATAGGACCACGCAGTGCATTGCTGGATGACGAAATAAAAATAATAAAATCTCTGGATGACAAAAAAAAACAATCATGTTCTGACATAAGTGGAAGCTGATGTAAGAGAAATAATTCGTTCAACCAATCAGCGCACATGGTGCGTTCCGAATCATACCAATTTGATTCAGTTCACAATTTGACGATCCGTCATTGATAGTTTATAAACTAACGAAAAATGAACGGTTTTGACAGTTCACAATTTTTCGTCAGTTTATAATATCGCGAGTTAGATTATAAACTGACGGTGTTGATAATCTGACGGTAACATAACCACTCCTTTCTTGAATAATCCCTTACAACCCTCGGAACAACCTGGATAATGTAAATGCTAACTAGTAGTAGGATTTCGCCGGTTGGCGACCACCTAATTTCATGTGCCGGTTAGCGACCACTTAGCTGACTTGGTGAACTGAAAGTATATTTTCTCGTCTTTTTTGTAAATTCCTATTCCATAACTACACACAATAAGGCATACGGCTGACTGTTTCAATAGGCTCTGTAGAATTGATGTTATCTTCAATTGAAAAAACCATGTTCTTCAAGTGGTCGCTAACCGAAGGTGGTCGCGTAACCGGCGAAATGACCCTAGGCAATATCATAATACCATAGGTAGGTACCGTTAATTATTTGAATAGATAATTACTAACTACTTCCTATCGTTTACATAATTATTAAATACTAGCTGTTGCCCGCGACTTCGTCCGCGTAGAACTTTTTATCGTCTTAGAAAATGATTTCTCTCAATACAAAATTTGAACCCTCTTTTAGGGGATAATTAAAAAAAAAGTTGATGTTCATTTTCTAGTTTGTGAACAAACAGTCTAAAACCAAAGTTAAAAATCTCATACTTTAAAAATGCCTTGAAATACTCAAACTTTGAACCAATTTTAACACTCTTAGGGGATGAATTTGGAAAAACTCTGAAATCAGTTTTGTAGTCTTTTAACGTACAGAATAAGACCGAAGTTAAAAATCTCTTACTCACACTTTAAAATTTTATTGCTCGCCATTTAAAATTTGAACCCCCTTTTAAACCCCCTTAGAGGTTGAATTTTTCTAATCGCTGAAAGAACTTTTTTCGTAAACTTTTATTAAGTCTCTAGCTCAAAAAAAGTGTTGCCCATACAAAGCTTTCTTAACCCCCTTAGGGGTGGAATTTTCTAAAACTCTGAAAATACTTTATTATTAATTTTAATAAGTAACATTTTGAATAGTTTTAAGTCTAGTAAAAAAAAAAGTTTTTCTACACAACACTGGCTACCCTTCTTAAGGATCTTAAGGATCCCCTTAGGGATGGAGTTTTCTAAAACGCTGAAAGTTCTTTTTTAGTATTCTAATAAGTAATCTTTTTGCAAAGTTTTAAGTCTAACTCAAAAAAAAGTGTTGCCCATGCAAAGCTTGCTCTCCTTTTTAACCCTATTAGGGGTGGAATTTTCTAAAACGATTTGTGTTCTTTTTTTATATTTTAATAAGTAATCTTTCTACAAAGTTTCAAGTCTCTAACTCAAAAACATAAACTTTCCCTGATAAAAACTTTGCACCCCTTTTTATCCCCCTTAGGGATAGATTTTTTCAAAACGCTGAAAGTCTTTTTTTTGTATTTTTATAAGTAATCTTTCTGCAAAGTTTTAAGTGTCTAGCTCAGAAAAAGTGTTCCCCATACAAACATTGCACCCTTTTTTAACCCCCTTAGGGAATGATTTTTGTAAAACGCCGAATGTAGTATTTTTCATGTTCTAATAAGTAATTTTTCGTCAAAATTTTAAGTCTCTATTAAAAAAAAATATGTTTTTCCCATACAAACTTTGCACCCTATTTTACCCCCTTAGGGGTGAAATTTTCCAAAACGCTGAAAGTACTTAATTTGTATTCTGATGACTAATCTTTCTAAAAAGTTTTAAGTCTCTATTTAAAAAAAATATTGTTTCCCCCATACAAAATTTGCACCCCTATTTTACCCCCTTAGGGGTAGATTTTTTTAAAACACTGAATCTAGGTACTTTATTTGTATTCTAATGAATAATTTCTCTACAAAGTTTTAAGTCTCTATTTAAAAAAAAGTAGTTTTTCCCATACAAACTTTGCACTCTATTTTACCCCTTTAGGGGTAGAATTTTCTAAAACCCTGAAAGTTCTTTATTTGTATTCTAATGACTGATCTTTCTACAAAGTTTTAAGTCTCTATTTAAAAAATAAATGTTTCCCCCATACAAACCTTGCACCCCTATTTTACCCCCGTAGGGGTGGAATTTTCCAAAACGCTGAAAGTGTTTCATTTGTATTCTAATAACTAATTTTTCAAATCAAAAAATTATGAAGCTACATCCGTTTTAATGTCGCTTGTTAGAGTGAGAAAACGATGAGGGACTGTGACGTCAATATACTCGAGCGTCATAGTAAAAAACAATCGTTTCATATGAAGGTGCGTTTTGCGGAAAAGGGACAGAACATACCCCCTCTTAAAACTTTGGACTCTTATAACTTAATCATTACCTATATAACCTCTTGCTTTGTTTTTTTCTCCATTTGACTATATTTATTTTAAATTCTTTTTCGAGAAAATACATTATGATTATTTACCATATTTTCGATTCCTGAGCTATAACCACGAACTTCGGAATTCGAAAATATTCGGGTATCTCTATCTCTATCGCACTAACCATACTCGAGTGACAGGGATGCAAATATATGAACATTGAGTATCGGTTTTCGTGGTAGCGCCGCAGGTACTTTGGCTGAATGCGCCGAGCGCGTGCCATTGTCATTCAAAAAAAACAAATTCGTGTTAATTATATTGTTCAAATTTGTTGATTTCATTTATTGAAATTACGACATAAAACGACATTTGCGCATATAAGTTCTCATATCAGAATCGAATATTTTTTTATGGTTTATATTTTAGCATTTGTCTCGTAAAGGTCTATCGTAGACGGGATTTAAATTATTAATAAGTGAAAGGCAAAGCAATTCCGCCATTTTGACGAAAATTTGACGGTTCTTATAGCTGACAGTTGGAGCAGCGTTTGATTTCAATAAAAATAAATGAAAAATTAAATGAAGTCGTATATTTCGGAAAATTAATTAACTGTCGCAGTCGGATAAAACTATCCTAAGTTGCAGCTAGAATAATAATGTACCTATATACAATGTTTCATATTTTTCCGTTCATGGGATGCTGAGAACATTCGAACCGCGCAAAGCTTAGTTTCAAACTGGCTGATTCTTTTTTTAATTTAGAGATTTATTATAAGTGGAGATGTGGTTTGAGGTTATAATTGATATAGCAAACCGACTTATTTCCACTCTATTCCCAATCAATTACTCTTCTATCGCTCGTTACAAAGCCAAAATACATCAAAGCAAAGGCTTCACGTATACAAGGGCATGTTATTGGGTTTAACCTTTACTCCGATATAATATTAGTCGTCAATAGCAGTAGGCACGTACTCCTTTATTATATTTTGCGGCGTATTTTTGCTGTAGGTATGCATGTACATAACTTGTCATTGTCAATTCAACGCTGATGTAGGTAAATTAATAATGGCTTATTTCACGACTGCCCAACGAAAAGGAGTGTAATGTTTTCAGGGTTAATGTGTGTATGTCTTACGTTCTCAATAAGAATTCGTGCTATCCTTATCCTAACAATATTATAAAAATGGTTTGGACACTTCAGAAGTTTTCTGAATGAAATTAAACTGGAAACGTGAGAGTTTATAACCTAGATAAAAACATAAGCAATTTGTTATCCCAAAAACATTCTCCAAGAAGGGAAATCGGAGATGAAAGTTGATATTGGAGTTAGGAAATTATAATTGCTGTGACAAAAGCGTCTATATGAATATACGTAGAAGAGGATGAATATGTACTTGCGATGTTTGCGCAGGCAGGTCTTTCATTTTCTAGCCGGTACTGTTACACTGTTGCAAATACCTCAGTTTCTTATGCCTACTGCCATATTTATACACAAGATCATTTGGCACCAATACTTTCTTATTTATTACATACACTTCGAGTGGTTATACGGGGTGACTTTGTGCAGCGATATAACAGCGCTTTTCACGAACGCATGACTGGATTGTGACACTTGCCTTTGCCACACTAGCCATAGATCACTTGTCATAATCATAATCACCTGCATTGATACTGTATATTGCGTTTTTCTAATGTGTGAATCCACACTAACCTATATAATATAACTAGCTTTTGCCCGCGACTTCGTCCGCGTAGAATTCGTTTCACTACACAAATTGTTGTTATTGTACCCCCTTTAGAGATTATTTTCTTTTTCACGCTATTTATAATTAAAACTAAAAAAAATACTTTGCTTACCTAGTATATTGTCAGACAATAAAGCACCTAAGCGATAAGCTTACAAAAATACTGAAACTAAAAAAATAAGTTGGCCGCTTCGCCGCTGCTACTTATTCCAATATACTTCTATAAACTATATCGTATGATTTATTTCGTTCTGCTTAAACATGTAGATTTTTAGATTTAGACATACAGGAGCAAGCTACATACAACTGCCCGTGGGAAAAACATGGCGTGCCTAAATGAAATCCCGCTACTTTTAAGGTTTGACCCTGCGATTTGTTAATTGACATTGAAAACGCTACTTTTAAAGGGAACTGTAGTCGTTTAAAGTTAAATGGCAAGTTATTGTTATTAGGTACCTATAATTGGGGTACGGGGTATGAGTATATCTTTTCCTTTCGCTTCACCAGTTAAGATTGTGCCCTTTACTATGTATTTTCCCAATACAGTGACCCGTAATCTTGTTCCATTGCACAATTTTGGTGCATCTAGGTTGCGCATTAACATTACGACCTACGCCTACTTTTAATTCGAGTTTGTGGGAAGGCACCTCGGATAGCTCCAGAGAGTTTAAGAACTCAACCGGGTAACTGGTGCTGTCGTCGGATGTCATTACTGTATCTATGGAGTTGTACACTGTCGTTTCGGTTGATATTTTTTCCAAGATTTTTTTATTTATTTTTGATTCTGTCTCATTTTTTGGTGTGTGAAAGAACCATACTGGATGGTTCTTTCACACAACCAATTTTCATCCAGAATATTTTGTTGCAGATTCGGAAAAACTTGAGCAATAAGCTCGTCTTCCGAATCCACAACATGACAAAATTGGTTGGTGAATAGAATGCAATTTTTGAGCATACGCACCCGACTCTACATCATCAAACAGCTGGACTCGCATGTTTGTCGTGAGATGGAACTTTTCCACCTTGGTCCACACGCGTGATGCTTTCAGACATGCGTTTATTTCGTCTTGAGACAGGTCTCGCCATCTAGTGATCAGTAGCTGACTTTTACAAATATGTCGCCTTCTAGTAAACAGTACATTTTTATTTTAAAAACACTGATATTGTAATTATAAAAATCATTAAAAGATAATGTAACCTTCAGAAACTACTTGCCTATATGTAGTCTAATAGCGATGAACACTTCGCAACAATCACCAAAGTTAAGCAACGTCGAGTGAGGTTAATATTTGGATGGGTGACCGTTTTTTTTTTCATACAAATTCTCAAACGCCATTTGACCCCCCTTAATTTTCAAAAACGCAGAAATTAGTTTTCTAATATTTTGATATAAAATCAATCTACGAAGTTTCAAGTTTCTATTTAAAAAAAAAATTAAGTCCCATACAATCTTTGGTTCCTTATTCCACCCTCTGAAGTAATTATATCTAAAAAAACGGCCCGTTATGTTCTACTCTGAGGTATAAACAACAATATTGGAAAGTTTCAATAAAATCGGTTCGCATATTTTTGTTTAATCTGTCCTCAAAGCCACTGGATACATTAGCGAAGAATCCTTGTCGCCACTGGATACCAAAAGATGACGCTGGTGATGTGTTTTTAAATCGGTCATTCTCGAACTCTGTCTACGGATACCTAAACTCCATCAAACTTTTTTTTTACATTCTCATATGGTTTGGCAGAATTTAAACGCATAGAAAAATCGGAAGAATTACCTAATACGGCTAGAATATGCCTGGAAATGTGTGACGCGCTGCATCGCAGTATTGAAGTTTTTAACGTTAGTTGTATAAATACAATTTCCGTTGATGTTATTTTATTATGTATCTTTGACCACATGGATTTCCATATAGATACTGTTTCATATTTATAATATTAGTGTGATATATACCTACTTACCTCAAAGATGCGTTCCATAATTTTTCTTCATAGTACCTACATAAAAAAGAAGAAAAATTAACCGAAGAAGTTAATAAAAGGTCGCCCTTTTATTAACTTCTTTGGTTCATTTTTCTCTCCAGAGGATTTTAATATACCTAGGCTAATAAAAAAAAAATACTTTCAATTTCTTCCTTTCCAGGTCAGTAACGTGCACGTAACACGTAATTATACTTCAATTACTTGACCATGGAATCCAAGGCAGTAATAATAAAATCATTGAATTTCAAATTACTCGCAAATTGCTGAGTGACATTTACCAATTTTCTCTATTACAGGATAACGGAGTTAAAGGCTGTCACATTAATTGATGTCATTCTGTGATCAACCATAGGGCCCTTGACAGGTCCAATATTAGCGGTTAATGTTCTATAAAATATATGATTTCGTAGTGTCTCGGTGGATTCTAAGCAGCTTACCGAGTAGGTACTAGTAGATTAATGTAGTACCTAAGGACCGTATCGGAAAGAAAGTAGACAACTTTAGGCACCTCTAAAAACTGGTACCTACGTACATAAAATCGGCACATTTTTTTTAATAACGAACTATATTCTTTTCTTTTAATTGCAACAAAAAGCAATTACTACTTTTGTCAAACTGTCAACATGGGGCGAATTAGCTTACGTTCGTAAAAATATTTTGGACGATTGGTGCAAAATAAAAGGTATGACGATAAGAAAACTGGTTAAAAAGTAAGAGTTGAGTCCCGCGGGCGTGCCCAAGATAATAAATAAATTTGGTGACTTCTGTACTCTCCAAGATTTGCCAAAATCTGGAAGAAAACCGGGAACAACCGACTTGGCATGAGAAAAGAAAGTCGTAAGAATGTTTAAACAAAATCCGTCCCTTTCAATTCGAGAGGCGGCAAAAAGAGCCAAAACTTCTTCGGGGTTTTCTATTGAGAGGCATAAAATCATTCATACTAATATAGTTACGCATAATTACTTTACGCCGAAAATAAGATATGCATAAGTCACATTTCGCATAATTTTTTATGCATAATATTAAAAAGCATAAATACAGAAAGCATAACCCTCATTAAAACTAATAACAAAAAGCATAAACATGAATACCCATAATAATCAATTGACATCATATCAAAATGCATAACGCTTTTATCATATTAAAAGGGGTAGGTACATATCACAATGTCTAAAATTAAAAAAAAACTAACGTTAAATAACCTACGTTCAAAATCCCTAAAATCTAAAAATTTAGATTTTAGTGATTTTAGCCTATGGTTTACTTAGTAGTAAATTGCCTAATTGTCATTAGTAGTAAGTTTTAATAAAAGGTTTTTCCGTTCTTTTATAAAAAAAGAACCTCGAAGACGAAAGCGGGAGCTTTGCTCCCGCTTCCGTCTTCTAACCTATCCGCGATCCGAGTCGGTTTTGCCAAATAAATATTTGATGCCCACCCAGCTTTGCTCCCGCTTCCGTCTTCGAGATTTTTTTTTTATAAAATAGCGGAAAAACTAATAATATCATTTTAGGTATTTTGACCAGCTTCATTCATTTAGACAACTGAAATTATGGAAAATGACAGATATACCAACTAATTATTAGCCCAAACAATAGTATGCCTAATGTATATTCGGCCAATACACATTAGTCTAGCTAAAATAATGCTAATAGCGTAGTATGCCAGAAAAACAGTAGGCCAAAATATTACTATGCGAAAGTACTATTATGCCACAAATAATTATGCCAAACCAATTATGCGAAACTGCATTAGTCTAAAAACCATTATGCGATCCAAGGGGATACCCTTCTTCGGCTATGATACAAATAATCAAAATAAGATGCAACCTAAAAACCTATAAAAAACTAAAACAACCAAAACGAGATGAAAATCAAACAATAGCTGTCAGAAAACTGGCAAGGATATTATACGACCGTATATTGCCCAAGAAAAATCAGTGCATTATAATGGACCTATTGCAAATTGGACTTTAAAGCCTTACCAGGACCTCAATTTATTAAGGTGCCGGCTTATAGAAGGTTACTCGAAAACATAAGGCCATCAACATCGAGAAATACGGCAAAAAAGTATTGGTGTGGCAAGCGATTTTTCAATGCGGTATGCGATCGCAATCCTTCTTCACTACAGGGACTTTGAACGCTACGGTATACAGTGACGAGTGCTTACAAAAAAGATTACTACCACTAATAAAGGAGCACAGGACTAGCACTTTATTTTGGCCAGATTTGGTTTCTTGTCATTACTCTAAAACAACGAAGGAATGGTATAAAGCCGATAAACTAGAAGTAGTGGATAAGGAGATGAATCCTCCCAATTGAGCGATATTGGGCTATCATGAAACGACACCTCTAAAAAACGTCAAAGCTGCCACCTCAGCTGACAACTTTAAAAAAAAGTGGAACAGGGCATCATCAAATGTGTCGAAAGTGATCGTCCAGAATTGAATGAGACACATCAAAAAGAAAGTTAGGTTGCAGGCAAAATATATATAATACGACGAATTCATTCAAAACAGTTTTTATAAAGACCTTATTTTTCAGTTTCTTTTTGTTTCATTATCAGTTTTCACACAGAATAAACATAATACCATTTTGAAGTTGTCTAATTTCTTTCCGATACGGTCCTTATTTACATATGAATCATACCTCTACTCGTATTTGCAAAACACCGATGAGTGGCCATACATTAAATATTTCATTTATTTCATTTATTTCGTTGTTAAGTCATGTACATACATTATAATTAAGGGGTTAAAATTCAGTAAGTCAGTCGATGACGCCCTGTGAGGGCATACAACATTAAACATTAAACTAAACCTTAAAAGTCTAGGCTAATAATTATAAAATAGAATTAATAATCATGTTTAATATGAATAATTATGTAAAGTAAGTGTAATATTGTGAATTTCATCTTAACGAAATGTCCCAAAATCGGCAATGCCCCGAAATGTCAATAAACCCGAAATCCACTCAAGCTATCACGATTAATCTGAATGTTAAGACTTTAATAAAGTCAATGAAAGTCAAATAAGATTAGCAGTAAATTTTAGGATTTTCAAGACTAGACATATTTGATTGATTCTGGATTATTGGATACTATTGAGGTTTCAATGTGGATTTAGCAAAGCGGTTAAGGTAGGTGGTAAGTTCATCCAAAAGGCCGTCAAAACATTTTAAATGGTGGTGAATAGACATATTTTTTTTGTATGAATAAGTAACTGTATTCATGAACAGTGTGCAATTTTTAACACAAAATAAATTCATGATTCTGCTTGACTCATAGAGCTGTGATACGTGTCTTTGGTTAAGGCTTGATTACTCTTTAAATGCAGGAGACATAACATATTTTAGTACTTCGAAACGCACACGGTTTATGTTGGGTAAAATGCTACCATACTTGCTTATTGATTTAAGCATGTAACCGGGACTTAATCGCGTATAATTAACTTATTTATTTACCTCTTTGAGGTTTCCCGAAGTTTCGGATGTGTCACGACGTCCTTGGTCATGCGGGTATCAACATAATAATTATATTCTTGCTGAGTGGGTTTCCCGAACTACCCGCACTTGGTCTTTATTAACCACTTGTTCTCAGAGAGGTAAATAAATAAGTTATTTATGGGCGATTTAGTTCCGTTTAGTAAAACTAACAATGGTAGGTACCGTGTTAGCGTGAAATTGAGAAAAATAACTACAACATAGAAAAGTTGAAAAACCCCCGACATTTTCATTTCAAAGTTCAATATCTCAAAAACGGCTGAACCGATTCTGTTGAAACGTAGCTAAGAACCACCTCGACCACGTCAGCTTTTGGATAAAAACCGCATTCAATTCGGTCCATTCGTTTAGGAACTACGATGCCAAAGACAGACACACAGACAGACAGATACGTCAAACTTATAACACCCCTCTTTTTGCGTCGGGGGTTAAAGATGGTGTACATATTTCTCGGCTGGAACAGGCTAGACGCTCCCAACATCTTTAGGTGAAGCTAGAGGATTTAATAGATGGCCTCCTAGCGAATGCCCGAAAGGGACGATGGTAAAATAACCGAGTTGTTTTGTCGACAAACTTTTCAACGAATTTCATTTCATCGAAAACGTTTCAAGTAACATTTATTTCACGAATTATTATTTAGTGTAATTTTATTTCAAGACCAGGGGCCCATTGCATAACGACTTGTAACTTGTATTACAAGCGGAAACCTCTTTTCAATTCCTTTCATTAGAAAGGGATTTCCGCATGTATTATAATAGACCAATCAAATTAGCTAAACCCGGACATAATTCGATAACTGTAATTTTCTTTTTCTATGATGTAAAGTATTGTTAGTTATAGTTAAAATAAAAATAATTAAACATTTTAGGGTTCCGCGTCATTGTAAAAAAACCAAAAATCTAATTTTTTTACAAATTCTGATTTCATAAGTGCAGCATAATATGTAACTTTGTAAAATTGCCTCTATTATGATATGACGCTTGCATTCCAGTTAAAGAAATCAAAACTAAACTAATTAATCAACCGGGACTATCATTAATAAAGAAAGTTCAGTAAGTTACACATTTTCTAGCTTATCTTACCAGAAATTATAGATAACTGCAATTTAACAATTTATTATGAATAGTATATTATGTGTGTTGATAAATTATTAAAAATTAAACAGATTTTCTTTGCGGATTTCTAAAGTCACAAATATTGGTAGTTTTTGGAAAACCAAAATACATAACTACTTGGAAAGTGTTTGATTTATGCTGTCAACATATTATTAGTACTATAAGAAACAAATTAAACAAAAAATATCCACGATTATTAATTAATTCATATTTTTTCGTACTAAAGTTTTAATATGAACCTTATCTCTTGCAGAATAAGGCCGTCATTGCTTTGCGCCTCAACTACCGACCGTGCTGTCGCGAGTCGCAGGCATTCAAGGCCGAAACGCACTGGCAGCGGTGGCGAAGCGGCGTGGGGTGGCGCGGAGGCGGTACTTGTAATGTTCGAGCTAATATGAAAGGATCCGAACGCTTTTTTCCCGGTCGGTATTCTGTGCTGACCCTTTCGTATTAGATCGAACATTACAGCCGGTACCACCTCCACACTGCGCCGCGCCGCCGCTTCGCCACCGCTGTCAATGCGTTTCGGTCTTCATTTATTATGGATAGGTCAGTGATTGTCAAACATTTATAAACACGAACGTGGCATTTACCACGGTTCGGCTAGGGTGGAGATTTACTGAAATATTGTATTCATTAGATCGATAATAACTAAATTGTTCAGCATGAGACATAATTATCGTGAAATGTCGATTAGTCTTCTAAGCTTAAGCGCTCAGTCTTCTGTATAGAATTATTTAAATAAAATATGTTACTTATGTGGGTGCAGAAAGGGGCATTATTGGAATGATTTTTATTCGAATAATTATTCGACTTAACATTTATTCGCGAATAATTTATTCGTCTACACTTTCGAATGACGAATGATTAATTCTCATTTCATTCGAATAAATCATCGAATAATCCACGAATAATATTTAAGGATGCGGTTGCTCGTTATATACACACGTACACGAATTTAACACTATCACTACAAGTGTACCTATTTTCAAGTATTAATACCCTTTTCTACTAATTAACAATATTTTTGTGAGTTAAGTGAGTCGCTTCATGGGGCATTTAACAGGTTTGTTTCAATATGTCATGTGTGTGGGCTTGTCCATATATTACGTCATCGTTTTTAGGGTTCCGTACTCAAAGATCTCACGCACCGTTATAGTTAGACAGTTGAAATTTTCACAGGTGATGTATTCTGTTGCCGCTATAACAACAAATCCTAAAAAACAGATTTTTTCTTTTCTTTTACAATCTTACACAAATCGATCTAGTCCCAAACTAAGCAAACTACTATGGGTACTAGACGACGATAAACATACTTATATAGATAAATAAATACTTAAATACATAGAAAACATCCATGACTCAGGAGCACATATTTGTGCTCATCACACAAATAAACTTCGCACTTGGCCGGTTTTTTGTTTTTCTATGTGGCCAGTGTGTTATTTTATTATGATGAAACTTCAGACATTATAAAAAGGTATAATATGTGTCAAAAATAAGTTCGTAAATATACCCCCCCCCCGATACTTTCAGTGCAGCTCCCTTACCAACCAACTAGGCTACAGTAGGGGGCTCCCATGCAACGAACCAAACTTGGCCAGTTGTTTTTTTGTCAATTCTTGACCCCCCCTCCTATCGTCATCCTGTTAATTCCTAAATGGAGACTCCTCGCCTAATAAACTACCGTCATCCAATAGACCCCCCCCCCCTCTGTTTTGAAATGACGTAATATATTTTAGAGTTCCGTGCCTCAAAACGGAACCCTTATAGGATCACTTTGTTGTCCGTCCGTCCGTCTGTCAATACCCTTTTTTTCAGGAACGCGTGGAGGTATCAATCATTTAAAGTTCGAATTCCTATGCATAGTGTGTTTGTTGCATGCATTATTTTAGAATTCATATTTTTTATATTAATGTTGCTGTGCCTTAACATGGTTATGCTGGAACTGTATTTATATGTAACATCTTGTAAGACCCATACTGTAACAAATAAATGAATTAAGCTGAAATTTATATCAAATACTCAGGTTTACTGTCTCTTGGAGCTGTGAAAAAATCTAACGCCAACGCAATCAAAAGATACAGCCGTTTATGCCGCAAATTTCCGCAAGTTTTCGAAACCTGCAAGGGAATCAAAACCTACTTCCCGTGAACTCAGAAACTTGAAATTTGGTGCGAAGCAACGGCCTATAGCACAGATAAAAAAATTGCGAAAACCGTAAATTTTTAGTAACATAACTGAAAATTTACTTTCCAGTATATACTGACACGTACTAAGTATGTAAATACATACTTAGTGAGTGTCAGTTTATAGTGGACTTGGTTCTATTGTACGGGGTGGTCCGGAACTCTCTGTGCGCGAGTCTGACACGCACTTGACCGGTTATTTTTTTACCCGTGGTAAAGCCGAAATAGTAAACAAAACGCGGCCAAGTGCGAGTCGGACTCGCACATGAAGGGTTCCGTGAAATAAATTGCGGTTTACGATTTATGACGTATTAAAAAAAAAACTACTTATTAGATCTCGTTCAAACCAATTTTTGGTGGAAGGTTACATGGTAATGTACATCATATATTTTTTTTAGTTTTATCATTCTCTTATTTTAGAAGTTACAGGGGGGGGACACACATTTTACCACTTTGGAAGTTTCTCTCGCGCAAACTATTCAGTTTAGAAAAAAATGATGTAAGAAATCTCAATATCATTTTTGAATACCTATCCATAGATACCCCACACGTATGCGTTTGATGAAAAAAAAATTTTTGAGTTTCATTTCTGAGTATGGGGACCCCTAAAACCTAATGTTTTTTTTTAAATTTTTGTGTGAAAATCTTAATGCGGTTCACAGAATACATCTACTTACCAAGTTTCAACAGTATAGCTCTTATAGTTTCGGAAAAAAATGGCTGTGACATACGGACGGACAGACAGTGTCTGTCTGTCTGTCCGTCCGTATGTCACAGCCATTTTTTTAACAGACAGACAGACGGACGGACATGACGAATCTATAAGGGTTCCGTTTTTTGCCATTTGGCTACGGAACCCTAATAAAACAGGTGAAATAATTACAATTAATATCCGTTTCACCATGCACGGCGATGTTAATTGGTACCCTGGATGAAGCGGTAACCTTTTACTAACAAATTTTAAAACTAGGTATCAGTGTTCTGTCTGTAGGAAAATACTACGTTTTTGAGATATATTCCATTAAAAAGCATTCCTACAATATTCGTTCAAAATATTATTCCCGAAAAGCATTACGAATGATTATGCGAATGAAGAAGTTATTCGCGAATAAATATTGGCGAATAATTATTCGAAATATTTATTCGTCATTCGCGAATAATCCTATTTAATCTTAAACATTACATTATTCGTATTGGAATACTGCTGGCCAACTTTTAAAGCTCAATTTTGCCAATAAGGATATCGACTACCGTAGGCTCAAAGGACGTAAGGGACGAAATGCCCATGCCCATATCCCGTGAACTCTGAATCTTGAAATTTGGTACGAAGTATTTATACCTAGCACAAACAAAGGAAAAATTGCGAAAACCGTAAATTTTTAGTTACATCACTGAAAAATTGATGTCCAGTATAAACCGACACGCACTAAGTATGTAAATACATACTTAGTGAGTGTCAGTTTATAGTGGACTTGTTTCTATTGTACGGGGTGGTCCGGAACCCTCGGTGTGCGAGTCTGACTCGCACTTGACCGGTTTTTTTTTATGCTAACCACGATCATGGCATCATCTCTTTCATTTACTTAACAGTTAAGAGTTTACTTATGTTTTCGATGATAAAAGCAAATCAATCGTTACTTACGCCATTTGGACCAGAGTTTCAAAGGGCGTAAGGGACAAACTGTGATTTTTTTCATTAGAACTAAAAATCCTACAATTAGGATATAAATAAAAAAAAAAAAAAACCATTATATTTGTTTTATTTGTACATGGCGCGGTCGGTGCAAAACACGTAATTGAAATAAACTCGTTAAGACGAGTTCGCCGTGCGCTCGCCCGCTGGCGCCCCACTCTCTCCCCGCCTCGCACCCACCGCATCCATCTGGCTCCACGACAAGGTCGCGAATATTTTCAATTAAATATTCAATTTCTTAAGCGTGACATTAGCATGCTTACTTTTGATGAAAACATGATTATCGTACACAAATGGCTATTAGTAAACAAAAAAATCATAGTTACTATTTATAATTACTGAGAAATACATTATTATTAAAACGTTAAAAATAAATGTTTAATTATTGTCTTAAATGTCTAAAAAGACGCAATATACCTTAAACAGATAAAAATATCATAGTTACCATTTTGGCTTGTCTAGATAATGAGATCAGAGGAAAACTGTGAAAAAAAACGTATATGCGAATTTGATTTCAGTTTAATTTTGCTATTAAGTGATCGCATTTGAATGCACCTCAAAGTTATACTAACAAGGTACTTGGTTACCTTTTTTACTTTTAGGAAAAAGTTAGGTAGTGTACTTTAACTCGTGTTTTTTTTAACTACGGTTACGATCGCGGATTTTTTACTTAATATATTTCATTAATATTTGATACTGAATAGTAAAATCCGATAAAACAATAAAAACAACGAGTTTACGAATTATGTCCAGGGTAAGCTAATTTGATTGGTCTATAAGTTGTAAATTGTTATGCAATGGGCGCCAGATCATTACAATTTTTATTATTTGATAGAATATCTGTTCAGGGAATATTATTTGGCAAATTATTCCTTATGTATGAATTTTAAATGGCAGAATAACAAACCAACAAATTTCATTTGTACCAAATTGTATTACAGCATTACAAAATAATCAAAAGAAACTGATTACAGGGGTTTAACTAGGTTAGGGCAGCCAGAAAAAGGGGGGACGGGGCGGAGCCCCCCCGCAGTAAAAAAAAACAAGCAACCGTAACAATTGTATAATAAGTATTAGGGTTCACTTGTGTCCCCCCCGAGGGTGCTCGCCTTGTCGGGGCCCCCCCGCTTAGTAACCGTGGACTGGTCACCCACGGCGAAGCTAAGAGGCACCCAGGGCCGGCCTGTTTGGGCTGCCGGCTGGCCCGAAGAGGGCGCTCCTAGCGGGCTTGCCTAAGCCCGCTTAGGATGCGATGGGGAGGGACCGCAGAAGAAGTTCTCACGCGCTATCTTTTGCGGCCAAGGTGGGATCGCAGGGGGAGAGGCGTGTTGGTATAACGGTGCGCCACTCTCCCTACCCCCTGCGAACTTGGCGGGGCCGTTCTGCTGAAGCGGCATTGGTGGGACCGCAGAGGAAGAGGAATGCCGGTATTACGGTGCGCCGCTTTCCCTATCCTCTGCGACCGAGTCGTGGTAGGTGGTGGAACCACAGACCTGATCCGCCACCGGGTGCTGGATTTTCCGCACCCATGATCTCCTCGTAGTGGACTCAGGGGGGTCCGCTACTGAACAGGTGGAGATCGAGGAGGCAGGCGCGCCAAAACATCTGGCGTGCCTCACGTGGAGGGCCCCCGGGCATCCGCGAAGGAGCCACTTGTGGGCGGCTGCCGCCGGCGGGGTCGCGGATGTGTGCGCAAGCGTTCCCGTGACCTCGCCACGAGGCGGCGAGGTGGCAAGTGGGGGGGTTTTTAGTGGGTACACCGTGGGTCTCATTAGCCCATACGGGAGTCCCACATAACCACTCGGGTCACCCCCTGCACCCGGGTCTGCACTTGTGTCAATCAGAGCGGAAATAGGCACCCCGCGAAGCGGGGTTAGGTTGACACGCTGGCGGTTAGGTTAGGTTAAAATGCCGTACCAGGAGAGACCAGTGGCGAGAAGGCCGATGCACTTGCAAAAGCTCTAAGAGACGTCCTAGGAGATGACGTCGTCCGGGTGGATAGGCCCGCTAAGACTGCAGATGTGCGGCTGGCGGGCTTAGACGACTCGGTTGACGTCAATGACGTAATCGCCGCTGTGGTGGAGGCGGCAGAATGCCCAGCGTCATCTGTCAAATGTGGCGAAATCCGCCGAGATCTCAGGGGCCTTGGTTCGGTGCTAGTGGGATGCCCAGTGGCAGCAGCTATAAAGATTTGCAGGTCCGGCCGTCTCAAAGTGGGGTGGGTAATGGCACAGGTTAAGCTTTTGCCCGCTAGACCGATGCGGTGCTACCGGTGCCTTGAATTAGGACATGTTAGGGCACTGTGCGACGCAGATGTCGACCGCAGCGACTTATGCTACCGCTGCGGCCAGGCCGGTCACAAGGCTGGTCAGTGTACAGCTGAACCGCACTGCGTTCTGTGCGCAGTGGCAGGTAAAGCAGCAAATCACCGGACGGGTAACAAATCCTGCAACCCTCCGAGGACCAAAAAGAATAAGAAGAAGGTTGGTGATGGCCCTGCAGCCACCTCGCCACCTACTTGTCCCCCTGCTCCCGTAGAGGCTGGTGACGAGGCGGTACCAATGAACGATGTCCAATAATGGCCCTCAGAGTGTTACAGGCAAATATCAATCACTGCGCTAGGGCTCAAGACCTTTTGTGCCAGAGCATGGCGGAGTGGTTGATCCATATTGCAGTTGTGGCGGAGCCATACTCGGTCCCGCCTAGGGATAATTGGGTCAGAGACAACAATGGAGTGGTGGCGCTTGTCTCCCACGTCGCTACCGGAGCCCCACCCTTCGAAAGGGTGTCTCGTGGCCAAGGGTACGTGGCAGCGGTCGTGGGGGACATTACAATAATCGGCGTTTATTTTTCGCCGAACCGGACCCTGGCCGAATTCGAACAGTTTCTGGTGGAGGTTGGTGCTCTGATCGGCAGAAGTCATCCGCACCCGGTTCTAGTTGCTGGAGATCTCAATGCAAAATCAGTGGCGTGGGGATCTCCAGCGACAGACGCGCGCGGCAATGAGCTTTTGGAGTGGGTCATCTCGTCCGGGCTGGTAATACAGAACAGAGGTACGGTCAACACGTGCGTGCGGCAACAGGGCGGCTCTATCGTGGACGTTACGTTCGCAGATGCTGCCCTGGCGCGCCGTGTCCAGGGCTGGGGAGTCATGGTGGGCGTGGAGACGCTGTCGGACCATAGATACATTCGATTTGACGTCTCTGAATCTCCCATGACCCTAACCACGCCAAACCGGAGTGTTTTGACCCTCGGCCCACGATGGGTGCTTAATAAAATGGATAGGGAGCTACTTAAGGAGGCAGCCATCGTCCAGGCATGGCAGGTCGATTCGATGGAACCGATTGCGGAGGTAGAGGCAGGAGCTGGATGGTTCCGGGACGCAATGTCGCAAATATGTGACGTGGCGATGCCCCGGGCCAAGCGTCTCCCTCCAAGACGCCGTGTATACTGGTGGTCAGCGGAGCTCTCGCACTTGCGTGAGCTATGCGTCACTGCGCGACGCCGGTACACGCACCACCGCCGGCGAAGGGTGCGAAATGAGTCGGTTGAGACCTCCTTATACGAGGCCTACATTGCAGTCAAGAAGGAGTTATCAGTGGCCATTAGTCAGGCCATTGAGTTGTCCAGGGAGACGCTGCTGGAGACTCTGAATCACGATCCGTGGGGGAGGCCATACAAGATGGTGAGGTCGAAACTTCGCCCTTGGGCTCCCCCGGTCACGGAAAGTCTTCACCCGCAGCTCCTGGACCAGGTTGTGTCCACACTATTCCCCAACCGTGGCGTACACCGGCCACCACTAATGGCGCCTTCGGCAGCTGAGGAAGACGAGAGAGAGGTGCCGTCGGTGTCAGAAGGAGAGTTGGGAGCTGCTATCCTGCGCCTGAGAGCGAAAAACACGGCCCCTGGACCGGACGGCATTCCGGGTCGAGCACTGGTGCTGGCCATGGATGCCCTAGAGCCCAGGCTCCGTGAGCTGTTTTCGATATGTGTGGAACAGGGCTGCTTTCCATGTGAGTGGAAAACGGGCCGGCTCGTGCTCCTAAGGAAAGATGGGCGCCCGACAGATTCACCGTCAGCATATCGGCCGATTGTTCTGCTGGACGAGGTGGGCAAACTATTTGAGCGCGTAATAGCAGCCCGGCTCGTCAGGCACATGAGAGAAGTGGGCCCCGATCTGGTCGATAACCAATTCGGCTTCCGCAGCGGTCGCTCCACAGTAGATGCGATCCTGCGGGTTAAAAACCTGGCACAGGAGGCGGTGGCTCGGGGAGAAACGGTTTTGGCGGTGTCCCTTGACATCGCTAACGCGTTTAACACCTTGCCCTGGGCAACTATCAAGGAGGCACTCCGCTATCACGGGGTGCCCAGATACTTGCGCCGTGTAGTTGAGGCTTACCTCTCTGAGAGGTTTGTGGCCTTTCCCGGTCGGCACGAGTGGGGGCAGAGGGAGATGGTATGTGGTGTTCCGCAGGGGTCGGTTCTCGGCCCGCTCCTGTGGAACATCGGATATGACTGGGTGTTACGCGGAGCAAATTTGCGGGGAGTGGACGTAATTTGCTACGCTGACGATACGCTGGTCACCGCTCGGGGGGGCAACTTTCGAGAAACGGCCATTTTGACGACGGCTGCGGTAGCCCATGTGGTGGGCCGAATCCGGCGAATTGGCTTGGAGGTTGCACTGAACAAGTCTGAGGCCATTTCTTTCCATGGGCCTCGGAGGGCGCCTCCAGCCGGTGCACACATTGTGGTGGGGGGACAGTCCATCAACGTCGGGTCGACAATGCGTTACCTTGGCGTTGTCCTCGACAGCAAGTGGACTTTTCAGGCACACTTCGAGCGCCTCACTCCAAGGTTATTAGGTGCAGCTGCAGCTCTCGGGCGTATACTTCCAAATACGGGAGGGCCCAAAGCCTCTTGCCGGCGGCTGTACCTTGGAGTGGTGCGCTCCATGGCCTTGTATGGGGCACCCGTGTGGGCCGATGCCTTAGGCAGCCGGACCTCTGCCCTGCTGCGAAGATCGCAACGTGTAATGGCTGTCAGGGCAATCCGGGCATACCGCACGGTCTCCACGGAGGCGGCGTGCGTGCTGGCCGGTTCACTGCCCTGGGACCTCGAAGCCAGAATCCTCGCATACTCGTACTTCTGGCGTGAGGAGGCACGGTCCCAGGACCATTGGCCAGCACCAAGGGAGGTGGAGGCGAAACGTGAGGAATTTCGGCTCCAGGCGGTCGAGCTGTGGAAAGAGAGGCTGGCAACACCATCTGCTGGCTCTAGAACGATTGAGGCTGTGCGCCCAGTACTGTCACAGTGGTTGGACTGCAGTCATGGGACACTTACCTTCCGACTGACGCAGGTACTTACGGGGCATGGTTGCTTCGGACGGTACCTGTGTCGCATAGCCGGGAGAGAACCAACTATGGAGTGCCATAGCTGCAGTGAGGCCGAGGACACAGCTCAGCACACCTTGGAGCTGTGTCCGGCCTGGGCGAGTCAGAGGGACGAACTGGCCCATGTAATTGGTGGCGATCTGTCGCTGCCGGTAGTAGTTAAATCTATGGTCGACAGCGACAGATCTTGGAGGGCAATGCTTTCCTTCTGTGAGGAAGTAGTGGCACAGAAGGAAAGGGCGGAACGGGCCAGAGAGGATGCCGTAGAGGCGCCCCAGCAGCGCCGCCGGAGAGTTGGCCGCAGGAGGCTGGCGCACGACCGCCGACTGCCACCATAAGGAGGACCTCCAGGCGACGAACACGGGGACGTTCGTCGTCCGAATGAGTAGGGTCCTCGGGTTGGGTGGTGTGCCAAGTGTTCCGGGCACACTACTGTTTTGATGGAGGGGGGATGGGTGGTCCCCCAGTGTTGGATCCGACTGCGGACGACCACTGGCCGGGACGCGGAAGAATAATGGTCCCCGTATCCCGGCCAAAAAGTGGGTGTGAGGAACACCCGGGGGTTTTTAGTCAGTACAAGTCTGACATAACCACTGCTCCTCCCCGTGGCGCGGTGGTATCCATGAGGATTTTCCCCCGGACAAAAAAAAAAAAAAAAAAAAAAAAAAAAGGTTAAAATGCCGTGGAGTGCTAGGTCGGGTAACCTCCTCGAGTGATTCGGTTGATCCGCAGGAATGGGTAGTGTCTTGGCCGGTGCGCTCTGGAGACAACGGCAAGTGATAATTTAGTGAACCCTAAGTTATCGCTTGCTGGTGTTACCAATAACCCGACACGGGGGGGGGGGGGGGGGGGGGGGGGGGTCGGGGGGTTCCGCCCAGGGAATCGCAAGATTCCCCAGGTGCGGCTTGAGGGAGAGGCCATTGCCGTTTGCCTCTATAATAAATAACGGACCCGGAACCCTGACAAATCCTCTGCTATCAGAGGATTCATGTTAGGCGCGGGGGTGCAACCGTCAGGCCGGGGCCGAGTTGTGGCTGCGAGGGAGAAATCCTCTATAAAAAGTTACAAGGGGACCTGAGAGGGTGAATCCGAGGTCTATCACCCTCTCCCGGCGCAGAGGTCCTTTGGTCGGGTCGGGAAGCGTGTGGTGTCGCCCTGCACGCTTACGACGGGAGGGGGGGCTTTTGCCTCAGTAGTGAGGGCAGCTGCGGCTGTTGCCGAGGGGCGTCGTGGTGAAATGTTCGCGATCCCATGACGCCCCTACTACACGGCAGAGAGGGCATACCTTGGTGGTTTTAGACGGTAGGCCGGGGGGTTCCCGGGAGCCCGTCATACCCATCCTAGTTCCTCGGCTAGGTGGGATGCGTAAAGGCATTTCCCCAAGTAAAAAAAAAAAAAAAAAAAGGTTAAAATGCCGTGCTTTGGAAGGCACGCTAAGCAGTTCATCCCGGCTGCTGCCTATGACAGTAGTCGTTAAGCCGAGTTAGAAGCCTTTAGGCGGCTTAAGAAAAGTCATCGTTTCGTGTGTTTTCATTTCGTCGACAATTCAGTTCGTGGAATGGTCATAATAAGTAATTTTAAATCTTTTACTTGCCGGATGATTCATTCAATAGTTCTATTATGTCATGAAAAACGTTTTGTGATTTAATTATTGTGATTGGATGTTAATTAAAAAATATTTTTAATTAACATCCAAATTATTACAAGGATTATTATTTAAATTTAAGATAGTAGGCACACAGTTATCTATGACATTATGTTGAGAACGTTGTAGTTTTACGCACGGCAATTAAGTATTTTAACCTAACCTAAACCTTTTTTTTTTTTTTTTTTTTGACGGTGTGAAAATGCTTTACGCATACCCCCGGCCCAGGGGAAGGTTATTTGGGGGTTATGTGGAACTCTCTCCTCCCGCCGCCATCCGACTGATGGTGACTGGAGGAGCATAATACCTACTAAAAACACACCGGCGTCAACCGCATTCCCGTTAATTTCACACGATGCCCCCTGGCGGCCCTGGCTAACCAGGACACCCGCGCAAAAGAAAGGGGAGGGCCAGGACGCTTGACCCTCCCACTCCACAATGTAGAGCCGTGCAGTGTGGGTCCCCTACCCACTGGCTCTACTGGGGGAGGACGCGACCAGCGGCCGCAAACCGCGCGCGTCTTCTACCCCGCCGTCTGCGCCGGAGCGGGAGCGCGTCCGCACTGTCTTCGCGCCCCCTCTCCGCGGCCTCCTTCTGCGAGATGACTGTTTCGCAAAAGGAGGCCACCGCTTCCCACGATCTCTCGCTGCCCAGCATGGCCGCCACGACACTGTGCAGCGAGAGATCATCCACATTGAGGGCTGTTACCATAGTGCAGCGCTCCTCGGCCCACCTGCTGCACCACTCCAGAGTGTGCTGGGCCGAGTCATCCTCTGCGCCGCACTCATGGCAGGCAGGGCTTCCCTCTCTTCTAATTTTGTGCAGGTAATGACCGAAACAGCCATGTCCGGTCATCACCTGCGTCATTCGGAACCCCACCTTGTCATGGGCCCTCTCTAGCCAGGCGTCAAATGACCCGAGGAGCGCTTCTATGGTGCGAAGTCCATATCGCGACTCCTCCAGGTCTCTCTTCCACCTGTCCCTCAATCGCCGCTCCGTTTGCCTGCGAGCGGCGCTCACCTCTTCAGGAGCGGGAGATTCTCCCGAAGCCCTCCACCTTAGCCGGTCGCTGTGCGCCTCAGCTAGCATCTCCGCGTCCAGCTCCCACAGAGGAGTGCCTGCTAAGGCGCACGCTGCCGCACACGCCACCGTTACGTAGGCCCTGCAGATACGGTTGGCCACCACCCTTTGTGGCCTCCTAAGCAGGGCCTTATTCGCCGCATTTAGCCGGTCGACCCAAATCGGGGCCCCGTAAAGGGCCATGCTCCGGGCGACCCCGGCATACAGGCAACTGCACGCAACGGAGGGTCCCCCTACATTGGGCAGCAGCCGACCCAAAGCTGACGCCGTTGCCACTATTCGGGGAGCAAGCTGGCGGTAATGCTCCCCGAAATTCCACTTGCGCTCCAGAATGAGCCCCAGGTATTTTATATGAGGCTTCACCTGGGCCTTTCCCCCGCTCACTCTAATTGTGGCGCCCGCAGGCGGCTGCCAGCCCCTCCCCCCGAAGATTATTCCCTCTGTTTTCGGGAGGGACACCCTCAGGCCCAGCAACCGGATGCGGGTCATATGCTCCGCGGCAACCTCTGCCTGTCGCAGAGCCTCCCACATATCCGCATCCCGGACCGCCACCATCGTGTCATCCGCGTAGCAGATGACGGCCATCCGGGGGAGGAGGGCACCTCTAATGGCCCAATCGTACCCCAGGTTCTATAGTTTAGGCCTAGCACAGACCCCTGGGGCACGCCACAGGCCATAGACCTCGACCTCCTTTGCCCTCCTCTTTCCTCGAAGAGCACTACCCGCTGCGAGAGGTAGTGCTCTATTATACGCCTCGAGTAGGGAGGCACATCATGATATTGGAGTGCCTCCCCAATTACCGAATACGGGAGGGATCCAAACGCGTTGGCGATGTCTAATGACACCGCCACCACCCCCTCCCGTCTCTCCGCCGCTTCCACACAAAACCCTCGGAGGGCACCTAATGCGTCTATGCAAGACCGAACCTAACCTAAACCTAAACTAACCGCCAGCGTGTCGCTGTCGTCGCGTTTCATTGAGAATTGAAAATCCTTCTCTTCTATCTGCGCCGGCCCTGCCATATTGAGCATGCTCTCGAGTTATATGATATTGGTAAATAATAGGGGTGTAGACACTAAATAAAATAATCAATAATGTTGCATTTTGAGTCTGCACCCCTATTGAACGAGTGAGGGGAGAAACGAAGTTCTCCGTTCAGCTTGGGTTCAAATTCTTTCATTATGGTCTGTCCGACTCCGACTATTTACACTGTGTTCATTCTACAGGTGGCATTTCTCAACCGATTCTCGTGAAATCTTGTGAGAGGTCTACATCTCACAGAGCCACAAGGAATAAATAAATAATAATAATAAAAAATGAGTCCGCTGGATGCGGGTGGCGCAGGACCGGCCATTGTGGCACTCTTTGGGGGAGGCCTATGTCCAGCAGTGGACGTCTTTCGGCTGATATGATGATGATGATGAAAAAATAAAAATAATATAAAATAAAACATATATAAAAAGCCTTTTATTTCCCGGTTAATTTTATAGAATTAAATAAATTTTGTTAATAAAGTATTTCTGGTTTTCTTACTTATACAGGGTGGAAAGTTAAAACGGGGCAGTAAGGGCAGCTACTAGATCCCTTACCGCCACGCAAAAATGGCATTAGGATTTCATTCCTAACTTTTTAAGTGATAACAATCTACATTCACAGATTTAAAAAAAAAAGTACAGTCAGCGAGAAAATCATCAATTTTGACGATTTTTTTTGAATGCCATTTGATCCCATTCCTATTAACGATCAAAATACTCAGCAGCTTCTGCTTCGGTTACCGAAACTGGATAAGGTGTCGGAGATCCAGTAGCCTCCAGTACTGGGGTCGAGGACGCAACAGGAACTATCGGCGTATGTGAGGTTCTTTCCGAAGAGCGCTCGTCTGGTTCGGTGAGGCGAGGCCGTATGTGGTCTGCGTGATACCTTCTTTCCACACCGATTGGGGTATTGACCACATACGAATACCGGTGTGTGCGTCGAGATACGGTAGCTGGTTCCCAACGCGGTTTTTCCCTAGCTCGCACGTACACAGCATCACCTAGTCTGTGATTCGGCGTTCAGCTCTCAGATTCAACATTCGCTTGTATCTGCTTGTATTGCAACGACCGCTTGTCACTTGGTCAAGCATTGTCGAGCTCACAACTTAGTGTCCGTCCAAAAATTAACTGGCCCGGGGTCTTGCCGGTGGTGCTATGGGGTGTGATGCGGTACGCAAAAACGAAATTTTCCAGGCGTTTTTAAGGCTCTCTGTACTTGCAGACATTCTGCTCTTAAAAGTTCTCACGAGTCGTTCAGTACGGCTAACGTGAGTTTCAATCGTAACCTTACGATAAGTAACTACATACGAGATCGAATAAACGCGCTTCGAATAGATTTCGATCTCGCTTCGGTATTCTTCGATTCGACCCGTCAATTTTGTAACTCACACTGCCGTGGTACTACGAATCCAACTGCAAAACGTTGCACTTTGCGTTTAGTTTTCGATGCGTAATTTAACGTTCGATTCGTACTACCAATCGGTAGTGTGAGACATTTCGAATCGAAGAATGCCGTCGCGGCTGTAGTTTACTATTTCACTTGCAAAATGGCCCGTGATATCGTATTATTCCGTCAAGAGTTACCGTAGATCCGATCGAAATTTATCTCAAATTAAAAAACTTATAGAAATAAGGGTTTTGAATTGACAACATATATCCGCAAAATTCGGATTGTCGCGTATTTTGTATTTAAAAATGCAAATAAATGGCCCACGCGCCGCCATATTGTATCGACAGTCGACACTGTCGACGTCGCGATGCGCGTATTCGGTAATGTCATAACCGACAAACATTTAAATTAAAACGATAAATGCTAGTGATATAAGGTTGAATATTGGAAAATCGATTAAACTATACGAACGAACGTGAAGTCGATCGCGAGTTAAGTAATGTATAAGTGACTCACGTTACAGTTTGGATTTTTAGTTCTGTGAGTGACCACCAGGGGCGGTGTATAGACTTTTCATACTAAATCTTGACGATAGGCGGTAGCGTCTGAAGTAAGCGCGACTCACTTCAATCCCACGCTAAGGGTGCTGCTAATCCATTTGTCCACGGATGATAGGGTGATAGGGTGATGATTTAATGTGTTTCATTCCTTTATCTTTGCAATAGTTTTGGAAGTAAACTGTGGGCCATTGTCAGAGACTAGAAACTGGGGAATGCCGAATGTTATATATTCATACATTCACTCATTCATCTGGCTGATCACTCTCTTACTCCCGGTCTTTAGTTTGTACTACAACTCAGTCGTGCATTTAAATTAATAATAAATAAATAAGTGTGTTTCCTAAAGTGCAGTGTTATTAATTAATTACCACCCACAACGGGACACCTGAAGATATAATAATTGGCGACGAAGGACAATGGATTACTAAAATATTCGACTCGGAAAGTGGAGCATTGGGAAAAATTAACACGGCCATTTTGGATTTAGAAAAGGAAGAATTAATTGGCATTTTCCAAGAACTGGAATTACCGGACATTGATGATCAAAACATAGAAGTTTTACGGAAGACCCTCAGAGAATTGACCAAGAGCGGAGATTTGTGGAAAAGATTAAACTTCCAACAAAGCGATAGTGAAAACGATCGCTTCGGTACTCCAGTACAAATAAATATGAATACAAATTATGGACGAATTGAACCATTTAACGGAAATAACTTCGACTTATTTGAGCAACAATTGGAATGCATTATAACGTTAAATGACATTCCACAAACTAAACGGACGCCATTGTTGATTACTAGTTTAACGCCGAAGGTTTTAGAAACCCTAAATCATTTATGTGCGCCTGATAAACCAATTAAGAAAAATTACAACGACTTACTTGCCTTATTGGAGAAAAGATACGCAAAGTCAACCTCCACAGTATTAGATAGGACGGCGTTTCGTTCTAGGAACCAATTAGAGAATGAATGTATTGAAGATTACATTATAGAACTAAAAAAACTCGCGAAACGATGCGACTTCAAAGATATGGAAGATCAGGTGAAAGAAAAATTTATTGATGGTGTACAGAAACCTCTAATTAAATTTGAATTGCTGAAAAATGGAGAAGCATCCTTGGAAAAACTAATAATTATGGCCAGAACAGTGGAAGCAGCCATAAAACAGTCAAACTTGGAACATGTAAATATGAACTCATCGCATGAAGAAAAGGAAATGTTCTATGCGAGTCAGAGAAGTACTCCATCTACATCTCAAGCGAAACCACAAAGGCAGCAGTGGAAAAAGCAGACAAAACCGGAGATGAAGAAAAATAGTGTCCTGTGTTTTGTTTGTGGAAAGGACAACCACCTACGGTCTGAGTGCTCGTTGAAAAATAAGTTTTGTTCTGAATGTGGCAAGCAAGGCCACATCTTTCGCGTGTGTCGTGTGCGGCAAACAAAAACAGTGGATGTAGTTGGTGAGGAAAACATTGAAGAGGACATTCAAAACTTATTTGACACGGACAACAAGGCAGAGTACTGTATGTATTTTTATAATGCTTCTGTAGATAGAAAAGTGCCACTACAATATATAAGGTTGTTAGTTGAAGGGCAACCTGTCAATTTTGAGTTAGATACAGGCTCAGAAGTCAGTACTTTGACCATTGATGACAAGAATAAATTATTTCCTGATAAAACTATGCATAAAACCAATATAAGTTTCAAAAACTTCGACCAAAGTTTATCACAACCAATTGGTATGATTAAAAACATGAATATTCATTGGAATAATATTGAAAAACAAGCTGATGTCTATATTGTTAGTAATGATAAACCTAGAATTTTAGGTAGAAGCTGGCTCAGTATTTTTGATCAGTGGCCTTTGGAATTAAATGGAACCATTTGTGATCAAAAGGTAAATGAAACTTGTAATCCAGTGGAGGTGATAAAAAATAAGTTCACAGAAGTATTCGCACCAGGGTGGGGAGATTTCAAAGGGGAATGCATCACATTAAAATTAAAAGAGGATGCCAAGCCAAAATTTTTGCCTGTTAGACAAATCCCATTTGCCTTGAAAGATAAAGTTAAAAATGAAATTAAAAGGCTGTTAGATAACAAAAGAATTGAGGCAGTTAAATACAGTGAGTGGGGCACACCAGTGGTTCCCATTATGAAGCCGGATGGATCAGTGAGATTATGTGGGGATTACAAAGTCACACTTAATCCTTACCTAGAAACAGACCACTACCCACTTCCGCATATTGAGAGCATATTTCAAACCCTGAAAGGAGGCGAATACTATTGTGAGCTAGATCTAAAAGAAGCATATTTGCAAGCACCGCTGGATTCTAGTTCACAGATGTTAACAGTCATTAATACGGAGTTTGGCATATACAAATACTTGTATTTACCCTACGGGGTGAATACAGGGCCTGGTGCGTTCCAGAGATTAATGAGTATGAAATTAAGGCACATACCTAACACTGTTGTTTTTATAGATAACATTTATATGTGTGGTCAGAATTTAAGTGACATGAATAAGACTTTAGAGTCTGTGCTAACGGTTTTAAAAGAATCAGGATTGAGAATTAAACCTGAAAAATGTAAATTTTTCAGAAAAAGTATTGAGGTTTTCGGATATAATATAAATAAAGATGGTATAAATATTGTGAAAGAAAACATACAGCCAATATTGGAGCTATCGCCACCAGAGAATATGACCATGCTAAGATCTTTTCTTGGTAAAATTAATTACTACTCGAGATTCTTGAAAGATATGGCAACTGATATAGCTCCACTATATGACTGTGTAAAAAAAGAAAAATTTAAATGGACAGACAAGTGCCAACATTCCTTTAACTTGATAAAAAAAAAGTTATCAACAGCACAAGGTGTAAGTCATTATGACCAATCATTACCAATAATTTTATCCTGTGATGCAGCATCAGAAGGTATCAGTGCAATCATATCAAATCGTGGAACTGACAATGTAATTAAACCAGTTGCATTCGCTAGTAAAAAGCTAAACGATAGAGAAAAGAGATATAGTACTCTGGATAAAGAGGCGATGGCTATTGTCTTTGGAATAACAAAGTTTTATAACTTTCTATATGGCCGGCAATTTGAGCTAGAAACTGACAATGCGGCGCTTGTCAGAATTCTCGGACCAAACAAAGGTATTCCAAGGATGGCAGCCAAACGCTTACAACACTATGCTATATTTCTGTCTGCATTCTCTTATAAAATCAGACATATACCAACATATAAAAATCCAGCAGATTATTTGTCTAGGATGCCATTTGATGACAAAAAATGTGAAAATTTAGAAGAAAAGTTTAAAGTTTGTGTTAATTACATTGACAATTCCGACCTTGAAATTGTTAATTGGGAAATGATACAGGAAGAAACAAAAAAGGATAAATTATTGACTAAAATAATTAGATATAGTTGTGATGGTTGGCCTGATGTGAAATTAATTGAAACAGACTTGAAGCCTTTCTTCATGAGAAGAAATGAAATTAGCATAGACAGAAATTGTTTGTTTTGGGGACATAGAATTATAATACCTCAATCTATTCAAAATGAAGTTTTAAATGAGCTTCATAAGAGCCATTTTGGCACAAGCAGAATGATTGACATGGCCAAATCATATTTTTGGTGGCCCAAGGTAAATGAAGAGATTACTAATATTACAAAAAATTGTGTCAATTGTTTAGCTTACAGAAATGCACCACCAAAAACAAATTTAAAGCCATGGCCAATACCACCCTCTCCATGGTATCGTATTCACGCTGATTATCTAGGGCCATTGTTTGGAAAGATGTTCTTGGTGGTGGTGGATAGCTATAGTAAGTGGCCAGAGGTATTTCAAATGACAAACATTGGAAGTACCTTAACTATGCAAAAACTAGATGATATATTTTGGAGATATGGATTTCCCATTCATCTTGTAACAGATAATGGGGCCTCATTTACCAGCCACGATTTTGGAACTTTCTGCAAGAACCGTGGCATAAATCATACCTTTACACCTCCCTATCATCCAGCCACTAATGGTGCGGCGGAGAGGTTTGTAGAGACTTTCAAGTCAAACATTACCAAGATAGTGGGAAGTGGTAAAACACTCAATTATGCTATAGGCATATTTTTGTCCGATTATCGTAGCACACCGCATAAGGCTACTGGTGTATCACCAGCCAGGCTTATGCTGCAGAGAGAAATTAGGAGTCGCTTATCACTTTTGAGACCAACTCCTATATTCCAGGATTTACTTTTAAAACAGAACAAGGTAGTGGATGCTTGTCATGGTGCTAGAAACGTAAACTTCCAAGTGGGCCAAAAGGTCATGACCCGAGATTATAGGAAGGGTCAAAACCCATGGGTCAAGGGCACCATTATTGAAGAATCCATTCATGGAACTACCTACTATATTGATGTTGAGGGTTTGCGGTGGAAGAGACATGTCAACCAAATCTTAACTTGTAGTCAATGTGACAAATAAAAAAAAATATCTGCTAATTTACTTTGTGATACATACATATGTTAGTTGGTTAAAAACTAGGGAAGTAGAATGTTAATTTAGTTCATAACAGTGGTAGCAAACTGCAAGTTTTGTTTAGAAAAGATATAAGGTTAAAAAAAAAAAAATATATATATATAGCTAGTATTTTATGTTAATTACTGACTAGACAATATAGTTTGTAATCATTATTCTGTGTGCGGGGGAGAGTGTTATATATTCATACATTCACTCATTCATCTGGCTGATCACTCTCTTACTCCCGGTCTTTAGTTTGTACTACAACTCAGTCGTGCATTTAAATTAATAATAAATAAATAAGTGTGTTTCCTAAAGTGCAGTGTTATTAATTAATTACCACCCACAACGGGACACCTGAAGATATAATACCGAAGGTGGTAAAAATTGTGTCCAGTTCATCGCAAAGTTTGGCAGTCGTTATTTTTGCCATCGGCTTGACCTCGATCCATTTGGAAAAAGCATCTGATAGAACTAGCCCATACGACCCCTCAAACGGTCCCGCAAAATCAACGGGAATTCTTTCCCACGCTTGGACTAGCATGGACCATGAGAAAATTGGCAAATCCGAAGTATTAAGCCGGTTTTCTTGGCATTTGAGGCAGGTTTTTACATATGAATCTATGTCCTCCTCAAGGGTTGGCCACCATACATAGAAACGTGCTCGTACTAAGCGATTGTTGGCAAGTTTCGGTAAATTCCGTTCTGGGGACCGATTTTTGACTTTCGAGCGCTCGACTTTTTCACTCGAAAATGGACTAAAATTCTGAAATGCTATTTTGAAATAGCGATAGAAAATTTAATAACGAGTTTTATAGATCAGTCGTATTCAATTCTATACTAAACTATGACACTAAAATCGTATGTACCTACTTTTATTTAATTTTCGAGCGCTCGAAATTCAAAAATCGTTCCGCAGGTCCCAAAATATGAATAAGTGTAGTACTAGTATTATACTACTAGTATAAATTTGATGCCGCGAAGGTACTGATCGAACTTTTTTACTCCAAAGAATATTGCAAGAGCTTCGCGGTCTATGACTTCTGAAGGCCGAACAACATTGGGTCAGCTGACTTCATGACAACAACAGGTAGTATCTTTTCCTCCTCTTGAACTCGTACTGTTACATCTGTTAGGCCCTTTGGTTTAAGTTTACATAAGATCATTTTTATTACAGAAATCATCCCCTAATGGGGTAAAATTGGAGGTAAAAATGGATGTTACCCATTCAGATGAAATTTGGTATAAAGATAGTTTGAGTCCCGGAGAATGACAACGGATAGTTTTTATCCCGAAAATCATCCTCTAAGGAGGTGAAATGGGGGACGAAAAATTGGATGGAACCCATTTACGGTAAAGCGATAATTGGGTGTCCTGGGGAAGGATATAGGATAGTTTTATTCCGAAAATCCTCCCCTAAGGGGTGAAAATTTGGATGTGAGTGACCCATTTAGATTAAATTAGGTTTACAGATAGTTTGAGTTCCGGGAAAGGACAAAGTATAATTTTTATCCCGGAAATCATCTCCTAAAGGGGTGAAATGGGAGGTGAATATTTGTATGGAGCTACTTAGATACAACCCATTTAGATAAAATGTGGTATAGAGGTAGTTAGTAGGCGCGGCGTTGGTAGACCCCCCCCAAGGTGGACTGATGAATGGTAAAGGTCGCGGGAGTCCGCTGAATGCGGGTGGCGCAGGATTGATCTCTTTGGAACTCTTTGGGGGAGGCCTGTGTCCAGCAGTGGACGTCTTTCGGCTGATATGATGATGATGATAAAGATAGTTTGAGTCTTGGGGAAGGACAAAGGATAGTTTTTATATCGGAAATCTACCCCTAAAAGTGAAATGTAGGGTGAAAGTTTGTATCGAGCTACGATATAAACGAGTTCTACGCGGACGAAGTCGCGGGCGAAAGCTAGTTCTAATAATAATAATGTACTTCTAGCAGACCCACAAGCTGCAAATTTTAAACATAATTCGTTTATAGCTTATCAATTCATAAAACACCTAAAAATATTGCAATTTCAGTCATGTTTCGGAGATATACCAACTGCATAAGTATGTTTGTAATCCTCCAAGCATATAAAAAATTATAAGAACCTCTGAAATATTTCACAAATATTTATGGTAGAAGAGTTTCGAGACTTGGCTTATTTTTTACATGGTATATTTTTTATGGGTTTCCTTTTTCGTGGGTAATGGGAGCATCGGTGCAGCATCACAATTACAACCTTAGTACCTACAGTCCAACACTTCTCGCGTAGCTTTATGCCACACCTCGTACGCTGGAGCAGCGTAAATTGACCTTTTTGATGCCTCGACGGTGGCATCTACGTGATGGAAGCAGGCTCCGTAGGCAACGGACACATGCAACTCCTGAGGAATCGCCAGCGCGTGTCCAACCCTTTATTCATTTGAGGATTCGCCTGTAATTTTGTCAAATTGCCACATGTTTTGTGACAACAATATGTACCTTATACACTCTCGTTCTGCTAACAGAGCAAGTAGATATTGGAGTTATTTATTATGGTTGCGGTTTTATGAAAGGTGATGTCCCCAATCGAGCTGCTCAAATAGTTATGAGCGAGAAGACATTCTGCCGTACGCATGTTCGTAAATTACACATTGCATGTATGAACTTATGGTTGCTGCAGCTTAATCTACCTACGACATTTCGTTGTTTAAACTAAGCGGGCGAACATACATTCTGGCAAAATATCAAGTTACCTTTCTCAAAAGTCAAAGCATAGTTTTTCATTCGCTTAATGCACCCGAAGTTGAAAAGTAGAGAATATCCGATCACTAAAAACTTAGTAATTAATTCAAGTGTAAAAAAAAAAAAATTAGATTGATTGAAAAGCAAGTTATAGAAAACTGTTAGCTAGGCTGCACCACTTCATTGCGTTTTTTCACAAGTCATGTTCTAAGAACTGGCGGATGTAGCATTTGGAATAATCCGTTGAGCTCAGAAAATTTTAGTATATTTCAACCAGTATAAATGCGTCAATACATGAATGTGCTATTTAGTACTTTGTACATTGACTGTGTGAAGAATTCAGGCACATAGTAGAAGGTTCATTGATATAAACCACGGCCTAAGCAAATTACTCTGTCCACTGCTTTTTAATGCATTTGAACATGGTCAAATCACAATGATATTAGTTTCAGCTAACTGCTCACGTTATTACTTTTTTATAAGTGGTTTTCATGAGGGGCAAAGGAACCCTCTATTGGGTCAAAGAAACCCGAGTTTACGGTATCGCCAAAACCTGCCTTTTTAGCCATATTCGCGAGAAACTGTAAAGTGTAGTGTGGTATGAGTGAGGACTTATCCGGGGCTTAGTAAGGCGATGCTCTAACGAACTCTAGCGTAGTTTCCTATAAGCCTCGATTTAACTCTCCGTTGCAAACCAATTAGCTCTCAGGCGCTTCGACTAGCTTGAAGCTTTGTGTAAAACCTTTATTGTTGGGCATTAATCGTTTTTCTATACATAGTTAATTGTATCATAATTTCTAGACAAACATTTTTATGTGTCAAACATGATGTCAATTTTTTAAACATATCAAAATTATGTCGGGTTCGCTATTTGCAGTTATTTAGTAGTAGTTAGGTAGGTATTTTTTTACTCAACTGCCGGGCGTTTTTGAAAATCAGGATTTACAGCGCTCATAAAGCCATCCGTATTCAAGACCGCTGATAAATCTTCAGTAAGCTAATCCTCTACTTCCACTCGAACGTTTACAACAAAGTACTACAAGTTACTTTGTGGACCGTTTCTGGGGCAACGTTGTTTTCGAACGACGCCGATAAAACGCTCCTTAGTGACACAAAGTACGTTTTAATGACATTATTGTCCTCGGTTGGAAAATGCAGCTGTAAATAACATTGAAAGAATGCAGTTGGCGCACTTGGCGCAACCGGAGATATAATTGCTGGGATAGGGGTGCATCGACGATAATGTTTAGCGCATCGGTAAACTTCAAAAATGTTGTCAATCGTAGAAAACTTTAGAATACCTAATCGCATAACTATCCAACATATCAACTGTCTTTTTTTGAAACTTATTGCTAAATATGCCTTAACGCTCGTTGGAAAAGTTAGGCAACTATTATACCCTGTAGTAAATGTTCCCACAAGAGAGATGCGGTTTTGATGTGCCTATATTTATGATACCATTCTTTTTGACGTTTCGACACGGGTTGCATCGGTCAACGTAAATAAATATCGTGTTAGACCCGTGTAAAACAGTAATTTAAATATGTGTACAAAGCGGGAGAGTTTAAAGTGTTATACTTTTTGTTACGGTCGGACACGTAATGAAAACTTGAATAATGTAAGTAGTTCTGTAACTATAAAGAGTTGGCGACACATTTCATGTTTTCTTTTATCATAATCACTTAAGTAGTAGGTACTTTTGATTCCGTCCGAGTGTGTCTACCAAAAACCATGCAGTTTAAAATTCGGTTTTCCTATGTGTACATGAAAATTTCCACATTTTCTTTCCAATTTACCACATATACTGCTTTCCGAGAGCAAATGCGTTGATTATTACAGAAAAAAACCCAAGTCGCTATATGTGGGCTGATAATATTTGAGGAGTTCCGTCGATTCCTCAAGGATCTCAGAATGAACACTTCATTAGTTGCTACTTCAATGGAATCATGTCAGAATCTTTGACGTACCTTTGAGGAGTTCCATAAGTCATCTGTGGTCTTCATCATCACTTCACCAAAATTGCGATTTACGAGGGTAAATACCTACACGAGTTATAATAAAAAATACCGAAATACCTACAGGCGTGCCTATAAAAATTGAGGGTTGCCCTTAATTTCCCTGGGATCCCATCATCAGATCCTAAATTGGTGACAGTGGGACCACCTCGGGAGTTATACTCTTTCGAATAAAACAATAATTTTGGAAATCGGTCTATAATTGACGGAGAAATCGGCGAACATAATATATATATATATATATATATATATATACATATATACATACAGTGGGATATATAACCTCCTCCTTTTTGAAGTCGGTTAAAAATACATTTTCCTATTTTTCAAAGTAGAACGAACTTTGTAATATGGATCAAATTGTATCTAGCTTTAGATTAGCTCGGCTATCCTTTAAAAGGGGTACCTAGTACTTTTTGTATTTAGTAGTTTTGTATATTTTTTTATATAATTATTATCTAAAAAAAATTACTCTAATATCATAAATCATAATAATAAAGAAATACAGATTAAGTTTTGTAAGTTTTTACGTTGGGTTATCTCCGAAACTGCTCATCGGATTTCAAAAAATCTTTCGCCAGTATGTATGTATACGGTTGTTATCCCGCTTCACTTGCGCTCTGTGTAAACCCGGATTCATACTTATGTACCTGACGTGATGCTCTCTGATGCAAAACGCCTGACACAAAAGGAGCCGTCAAGCCAGAGCACATCAGATGACTGTGAATCTTACCGTACTAAATTCATAAAATCGATTTTGTTCCGTCGCGTCACGACACGTCACGTCAGACAAGTGTGTATCCAGCTAAATACACCGATAGAGTCACGCAGCTGGTTTGCGTAAAAGTATCATGTTATTCTCATATCATTGTCACATCCATTGAACATGAGACAACGTTTTCCCAATTACTCTAGTGTACGCGCCCGCTTCAAGGCCCCTCCGGATGCTTGCACACTCGGTCTACACCGGCACAACTCGTTTGTGCGTATTTTGAGACGCTCAGTGCTAGCAACGTTATCTTTATACGCCTTTGTGGCTCTCTCTGGATTCAATAGGGTTTTCCGCGGAGAAGCGGGTCGACTCAGTAGGATTAGATACGTGAAAAGAGTGATTTTACGCTGAAAACTAGATTTTCGCGAACCCCGCACCCCCTAACGCCCTATTGTTTTCGGTTTATTTGGTAAAATTTTCATAATTTACGATAAACAACGAACTCATCAATTTATTTATTAATAGGCTTTTAACATCGCATTTGAGATGGACACAATTTAGGAATTAAAAAATTACGCCTTTGGGCTTAATATATTTATGTTATTATGTTATCATAGCTCTGAATGGGTCATTCTAAAATCCGTTGCAGAAAATTATGTCCCGAAACTAAAATACTTTCTTTTCACTGTGATATTAGAAACATTTTATAGCATTATGGGATCATTCGTTAAAGGACACATTATTTGATAACTTTTTAAACATGTGCGAAACGCACCTATGACTGGCTCTGGGCTGGGTAGAATTGAAGGGAAATCCTGCACCTTCGGCGTTGGTCGTTACGGCTTAGCAGGAACTTGGTCGGGTCGGGGTTCTGAATTGAAAGGCTTGTTTACTTTTTCAAGTAATGTCACTTCGCTGCTACTGTAGGTACTGAATTTCATGGGGCCTGGCCGCCCAATTTATACTATCAAGTTACCTCGGCCGGACGCCCCTTCGCCCCGTATTTTTGGCGGGAAAGCGATTTGCGCGGGAAATTTTGGCGCGAAATGACATGTTCATTTATTACACTTCAATCTTACTCTAATACATTATTTACAGTGCTTATACCTATTTCTATGCTATTTATAATACATTTTTACACGAGATCCCGCTCGTTCGGCGTCAAAATGCATCTGAAACGCGGGGATTCCGTGTCGGCCCGTATATACGTACCTCGTCCCCCACCTGAGGTATAAATACCAGGGTTCCCCCCTCGCTCGCCCATCAGTCGTTGCCTGACTGGCGCGCGAGTAGGAACTCTAGGTTTCCTTTAGTCTGTCTATATTTCTTAGTGGAAACTTAGTGTTGTCCACTCTTTATTTAGGAAACCAGCGGTATATTACCCTTTTTTTTACTATGTAGGAATGAAATGTGAGGCCTATTATTCTTTATTTCAGGTGCCAATTACATAAGGCAATAGTAGCGCAATGCATATGTTATAAGAGGTTATAAGCTAGATTACAAGTTAGGTAGCGACTGACAATTTTATGTTTATAACGGGTTTTATTCTATGCCGTCCTGCACATCTCTCCCGCCGACCATCGTTCGGGTGAACGTTGGATCTTCTTTTGCGTGCAGGTTCTCAGGCTCCGTCGGCAGGATCACCAGCTTCTTGGTCGGTCTTCTGAAGACTCCGCCCTTGGTGGTCACGTCCACTGCTCGCGTCACGCCGTCGGGGCCCGGGTATATAGCTGTAACCCGGCCTCGTGGCCATGTGTTGCGAGGCAGATTCCCGTCGGCCACTAGCACGATGTCGCCGACGTTGATAGGCCGCCCATGACCGTAGGGCTCCCGCCGGTACTGGAGTGAGGGCAGGTACTCCCGGAGCCAGCGGGCCCAGAAGTGCTCTTCTATTACTGCGGCCGCCATTCGACTCCCCATCGCCGCGGCCTGCACCTCTAGGCGTGGGACTGATATCACCTTCAGGGGCGCGACCTTAGCCTTCGCAGCTATCAAGGACACGTGCACTCGCCCGTCGCCCGTAGTTATGCGCCAGTATAGCGCGCTTGTATATGCAGATTCGCTAGCATCGACGAAGATGTGCATCTCACGCTTGGTCGCGTCACCGTAGTAGGGGTAGGCGCGCGGAATCGCGAGGTCTCGCAATGCCCTTAGGTGCAGCGTCCACTCCGTCCATTGGCGCGCTAAGTCTGCATCCAGCTTGTCATCCCAGCCAGTTCCGCGCCGCCACACCTCTTGTAGGATTTTCTTTGCTATGATGGTTACCGGCGCCGCTAGCCCGAGAGGGTCGAAGATCGACATTGTTATTTTCAATATTTGCCTTTTGGTAGGCTCGATGTCGTCCAGGGCTCCGGGAGGTAGGCGGCTGAGGTCCAAGTTGAAGGCGAGTTCGTCGCTCGCGGGTTTCCATATTTGTCCCAGGATTCGTTCATTTTTCATTTCGCTCTTATTCAGTTCGACGGGCGCGGACGTGGCGTCCTCCGAAGTGAGGGCTCGGAGGACCCGCGTGGAGTTAGAGGTCCATTGGCGTAGTTCGTAATGGGCCTCTCTATGTATATCGCGTACATCACTTGACACTCGAATCGCGTCTTCTTCCGTTTTGAAGCTGTGTAGGTAGTCATCGACGTAGTGATGTCTTATTATTGCTTTGACGGCCTCTGGATGCGTTTCTTCGTGTTTCTGGGCGTTGACGTTCTTCACATATATTGCTATTGACGGTGAACAAGTAGCGCCAAAAATGAGTGAAGTCATGCGATATTCTTGCGGCGCGTCGTCGCCCCGCCGGTCGCCTCGCCATAGATAGCGCAGGGCGTCTCTGTCTTCAGACTTGACTTTCACTTGCATGAACATTTCTTTAATATCCGCCCCCACGGCGACTGGGTGTTGCCGGAAGCGCATAAGGACGCCTGGCAGCGACTGTAGGAGGGCCGGGCCCGTCAGTAGGCGGTCATTGAGCGACACGCCCCTTGTAGGCGCGGCGGCGTCGTGGACGATTCGGACTTTCCCGGGCTTGCTAGGATTCAGCACCGGGAAATGGGGGAGGTACCACACTCTCGATGACTTGGTAGGCGGCGCAGGCTCGGCGTAGCCCTTCGAGACAAGGGCGTCCATTTCTTCACTATATTTGCTTTTAAGCTCTTTATTTTTGTCGAGTTTCTTTTCTATGTTATGAAGTCTTCTCAGTGTATTTTCGTAGTTGTCAGGCAAGCTGCTGTCGGGTTGTTTCCATAATAGCGGTGCTTCATAATGGCCGTCGGCTGTAGTCTTTATTGACTGGGCTAACATGATACGCGCCCGCTCTTCCGGGCTTGACTGGGGTAACTTCGGCTCGATAAGTAGGTTTTCGAGCGCGAAATATTCACTGAGTTGTAAATTCAAATCTTCATTTTTCTCGGCTTCTTCAATAGTGGTCAAACGGTACGTCGCATGTACTTGTTTGCCTGTGATGCGTGTGTGTGCACCGTGTAGCACCCAGCCTAGCGGCGTTAGGGATGCCGCTGGCTGATGCCGCTGGCCGCGGCGCGTTTCATTACTGACGAGTAAATGCCAGTTATCTTGTCCGATTAATACTCTAGGTCTCGCTGACTCGTACCGCAGGCTATCTTCTATGTCGCATAAGTGTGCGCACTCGCGGAGATCCTCCTTCTTGACGGACTGTGGTGATAGGCTCAGATCGTCTATGGTATGCGCACCGACCCTATAAGGTTGGTCGGTGCCGCGGATGCTGAGCGTAACACGGCGTGATCTCGATGCGTCGATTTTTTCTTTCGTTATAGCTTCTATTTGTAGCGTGCCGCTACAAATAGAAGCTCCGTCGGGCCGTCCAGGCCTAAGTCGTTCGCGAGCCCTTCTTGTACAAGTGTTATCGTGGAGCCGTCGTCGAGGAGGGCGTAGGTCTCGACGGCTCCCGCCGGTCCAGAGACTGTGACCGGGATGATTTTCAGATAAGCTCTCGCTTCTCGGGAGGCACGTGTCGATGTGACGGCCTCGTTTCTTTCTTCAATTCTTTGATAATGTAGCAAGTTGTGGTGGAAGTATTCGCAGCCGTCTCGCTCGCACTTCGTGCGCTTGCATGAGTGCATCCTGTTCTTGTAGCGCAGGCATCGGAAACATAGTCGTTGATCTTTGGCTAGTTTCCACCGGTCTTCAACGGCTTTTTCGATAAACTTAGTGCATTTATCTATTAGGTGACCGGTGTTGTTGCAGGCGGCGCACTTAGGTGAAGGCTTGTCTGTGGTCGCGAAGGCTCGGTGTGTCCTTTTTGCAGGATGAGGATTTGCACCGTCGACGTTCTCGGGCTGCGCGTAGAGTGCGCAGTAGTCCGCCTCGCGTTGCAGGAAGGCTGATATCTTTATTAGCTCAGGCTCGTCGTTTTTCTGCGTATTCGCGTAGTCGAACCATCTGTAGCGTAGGGCGGGCGTAAATTTCTCCATCATTGCCCGTGTCGTCTCCGGGCTGTGTAGATAGTGAGCGCGGTCAAGAGCCTTGAGTGTGGCTATGACGTTGGCTACACGGCTGGCGAAGACACAGATGTCGAGCGGCCCGTCGTTAAGGCGCGGTAGGGCGCGTAAACGCTCGAGCTCGGCGAGGGCAATGGCGTCTGGGCGGCCGAAGCGGGCTTCTAGGCTTCTCATTACTTCGTCTGCGCGAGCGTTGTAAATGAGGAGGCTCTCGACGGCTTCTTTGGCCCTCCCTTTGAGGCATCTTCTTAATCTTGCTATATTATCCACTTCACTATAATTTGCGGTGGTTCCGTTGTAGGCGGCTTTAAATGATAGCCATTCTTGATGCGAGCCGCTGAATGGCGGCAACTCGGCGTGATAGCGTGATGACTCTCTCGGGCCGGCACGCGCGGCGATGGCGATGGCAGAGGCGAGCTCACTCAGGTTCACACTTTGTTGATTCTTCATTACTATGGCGCTATCTTCTTGCGCATTCGCTTGTGAATACATTAACGGCGGCGGATATGCGTCTGTTTCGCGTGGGCGCGGCGGCGTTGGCGCGAAAACGGGAGCGTGGGTTCCCCCGGCGGGGGGAGGGGCGGGGACGGCGGGGCGCACGGCAGCGGCGCCCTGTCCCGCGCCCTCGGCGGGGCTCCTCTCCCGAGCCTGCTCGGCGTACTGTGGGGTTGCAGGCTCGGGTTCTTCGATGTAAGGTGCATTGGAGATGGCGAGGACATGTCTCTGGCTGGTCTCGAGCCATTCATCTATGCGGCGTTCTTGTTGGACTGTAGATATTGTGCCGGTGTCATCGTCGCTGTCTTCGGCTTCTATGGCGGCTATGCGCGCTTGCGCGAGCTCCAATTTGATTCGGAGGGCTTCTTCTCGCGCTTGTGCGAGACGGCGGACGCGATGACTCTACGTTGTTTTCACCGATTTTGACGGCGGCCGTGCGGCAGGATGCTGGCTTGACTGTGGGGTTTCCTGCCGCAGTGTTGCTGCAGGGTGTAGGCTCTCCTGCAGCAGCGGGACTATGGGTGGCAGCGTTGACTGTGGGGTTTCATGAGGCAGTGTTTGTGACTGCGCGGCATCATGATGCTGCCCTATGGGTGACCTCGGCTGTGGGTCTGGACGAGGCGCCGGCGTCGCAGGAGTGCTCGTTCGTGAGGTCTCCTGCGAGGGCCTCGAAACTTCTTGAGTCGTAGCAGTTCCCGACGTGGACGTGGTTGCTTGTTCCAGCATGGCTTCTCTTATGTTCGCTGCGATAAGTTGACCGAGTGTGCGATTTCCTGCTTTCGATCTTGTAAGGGGCATCCTCTATGTAGAATCCGGTTTTCGATGGACCAGCATGTGCGAGACGCACCTATGACTGGCTCTGGGCTGGGTAGAATTGAAGGGAAATCCTGCACCTTCGGCGTTGGTCGTTACGGCTTAGCAGGAACTTGGTCGGGTCGGGGTTCTGAATTGAAAGGCTTGTTTACTTTTTCAAGTAATGTCACTTCGCTGCTACTGTAGGTACTGAATTTCATGGGGCCTGGCCGCCCAATTTATACTATCAAGTTACCTCGGCCGGACGCCCCTTCGCCCCGTATTTTTGGCGGGAAAGCGATTTGCGCGGGAAATTTTGGCGCGAAATGACATGTTCATTTATTACACTTCAATCTTACTCTAATACATTATTTACAGTGCTTATACCTATTTCTATGCTATTTATAATACATTTTTACACGAGATCCCGCTCGTTCGGCGTCAAAATGCATCTGAAACGCGGGGATTCCGTGTCGGCCCGTATATACGTACCTCGTCCCCCACCTGAGGTATAAATACCAGGGTTCCCCCCTCGCTCGCCCATCGTTGCCTGACTGGCGCGCGAGTAGGAACTCTAGGTTTCCTTTAGTCTGTCTATATTTCTTAGTGGAAACTTAGTGTTGTCCACTCTTTATTTAGGAAACCAGCGGTATATTACCCTTTTTTTTACTATGTAGGAATGAAATGTGAGGCCTATTATTCTTTATTTCAGGTGCCAATTACATAAGGAAATAGTAGCGCAATGCCTATGTTATAAGAGGTTATAAGCTAGATTACAAGTTAGGTAGCGACTGACAATTTTATGTTTATAACGGGTTTTATTCTATGCCGTCCTGCACAAAACATTCTAACGCCTTTTGAGTAATCACATTTTTTTTTTCATGTAACAGAGCTATGAGTAGTCATTCATGGTAACAGTGTGGTTTTTCATACAAAATAATTGTGTCCCAGACCGCAGACCATTACACGGTAATTGTGATACCATTTCAAACTATATAGATCTTTTTGTTTAAATGCTATAGTAATTAAGCGATTGCAACATTTTCAGCAACACGTTTTATACCTAGTAAATACAATTTATAGATCCAGCTATTATTACTTCAAATTTTGTCCCGATTTATTTCAAATAGTAAGCGTACGCTCTTACGCGTTAGTTTGTCTGTACCTATCTTGTATAATAAAATTAATAATTTGTTCTAGTTAATTATGACATCATTATGGCTGTCACCGCTGCTGAAGAGCTTATTCATAACTAGCTGTTGCCCGCGACTTCGTCCGCGTAGAACTTATACTTAGAAAATATAATGCAAACAAACTTCTACTTATCATCTTAAGGGATGATTTTCGAGGCAAAAACTATTCTATATCCTTTGAAGGGTCTCAAATTATCTCTATAGATACCAAATTTCGTCTAGGTACATGGATTTCAACCAAACTTTCACCCCCTATTTCATACCCTTAGGGAATGATTTTGGGGATAAAAACTATCTAATATCATTCTTCGGGACTCAAACGACCTTTATACCAAATTTCATCTAAACGGGATTCATCCAAATTTTCACCCCCATGTCACCCCCTTAGGGAGTGATTTCCGGAATTAAAACTATCCTATGTCCTTTCTTAGGACTCAAGCTATCTCTATACCAAATTGTATTAAAATGGGTTCCATCCGAATTTTCACCCCTAATTTCACCCCCTTAGGGGATGATTTCTGGGGTAAAAACTATCCCATGTCCTTTCCCAGGACGAAACCTATATCTACACCAAATTTCATCAAAATAGATTACGTCCAAATTTTTACCCCCCCCCCCTTTTTCACCCCCTTAGGGGATGATTTCCGGGATAAAACCTATTATATGTCCTTTCCCGGGACTCAAACTATTTATGTACCAAATTTCATCTAAATCGGTGCAGCGGTTTAAGTAGCTCCGTGAAGAGGTAACAGACAGACAGACACACTTTCGCATTTATAATATTAATATGGAAGTATGGATTATTAGTATGGATAGTATGGGTTCTTTCCGCTTGTCTTCCAAATAGAGGTGTAGCTGTAGACTCACTTCAAAAGAAAGAAGAAACGAAAAACTCATTTAAATATCTCAAAAAATTACAAAGCTACAACCGTTTTAATGTCGCTTGTTAGAGTGAGAAAACGATCAGGGACCGTGACGTCACGATCCTCGAGCGTCATAGTAAAAAACAATCGTTTCATTATAAAGGTGCGTTTTGCGGAAAAGAGACGCAACAAACCCCCTCTTCAAACTTTATACACTTATAACTTAGTGATTACCTATACGAGTATAGCCTCTTGCGTTGTTTTTTTTCGAGATAATACAACATTATGATTATTTTGTTTAGTGTCTACATCCCTATTTTCGATAAGATAAAATAAAATATGATTTCTTTATTGTCAGAACTGTGTACATTTAGTTGTTTTGGGTAAAATAAAGTCCAACAGCTTGCCCATTTCGGACGTACAATATTAAAGCTAGTCAAATATACTAAAACAATAACAACAATAGTATTTCCAAATAATTTTAACCATATTCACACATGAAATATTAATTTAGATCTATCCGACATCCGTATTTTCTTTTAAACCACGAACTTCGGAATTCGAAAATATTCGGGTATTCTCTATCTCTATCGCACTAAAAAATGACAGGAATGCAGATATACAAACTTCGAGTTTCAGTTTTCGTGGTTTGGCTGAATACGCAAAGAGCGCGCGCGCGTGCCATTCAAAAAAACCAAGTTTATATTGTTCGAATTTGTTGTTACATTTGTAGAAATTACGCCTTAATTCGACTTTTGCGCATATAAGTTCGCATATCAAAATCGATTAATTTTATATTTGCTTATGGTACCTATGTGTCTCGTCAATGTATATCGTAGACGGGATTAAAATTATTAATAGGCGAAAGAAAGCCAAATAAATTCCGCCATTTTGTCCGTAGTATTTCTTATTAGTCTGTGATTTTGACGTTTCTTTTAGCTGACAGATGTGGCGGCGATATACTTTAAGAATAATAAATGAAGAATTAAATGAAGTCGTATATTACGGAAAATAAATTAATTGTCACAGTCGGATAAAAACTATCCTAAGTTGCAGCTGGAATAATAATGTACCTATATAAAATGTTTCATATTTTTCCGTCCATGGGATGCTGAGAACATTCGTACCATAGAAAGATTAGTTTCAAACTGGCTGATTCTTTTTTTAATTTAGAGATTTATTATAAGTGGAGATTAAGACACAATACTGTGATTATCCATGTCAAACATGAGAGTAAAGACTTTTGATCTATGCTAATTCCTAAGAAAAATATACAAAAATATTTTTATCTATCCAAATATCATAAACCCTCCATGATGTGTTCAAGAACCGCACATTATGGCCACCATAAAAATATACTGTTTTGTTAGAACACATTTCTTATCTGTGAAAATGTTATTATTGCTAAATAATAACATCGATTTCGATAATATTATTTCATTCAAATTTCGGACATCTCTGTAATCAAAGAAATTTGATTTGACTTCTATTCTAATATCAGTCGAGATGACGTTTAGTTCGAAATGAATTGTCAATTTACAAAATTGACAGATGTCGCACGTAAGTAAGATATCGAACGATCCTAGTTGGATCCGACTATCTAGTTTGTCTCTGAATTAAGAAAAAACTATGACAGCTGCCAGAAAACAACGCCGCGATGCCAGTCATAATATGCGGCTCTTGAATGCATCGTGGAGGCTTATGATATGTGAATAGATAAAGTACTGTACATAACAACTCAGAATTATATCTGGGGTGTTCACAGGTCACTTCGGGGTCAAGGATCTCTTGGCCAAGATGGGACTATCGGATAGTTTAGACTGTAGAATGTGTGGCGAGGAGGACGAGACTATGGAACACTTATTGTGTGAATGTCATGCCCGTGCCAGACAAAGAATGAACTACTTTGGTAACGGTTACCCGCAACCAAAGGAATTCAAGGTGCTCCCGGCGAACTGCATCATCCGCTTTGTGGAAATGATGGAGCAAGCCTGGGAGCAGGTATAAAGGAGAGGGCAAATGCACAAAAGATCCCACTGGGTCGAAGTGCATCCGAAAGGGCCCTCACCTAGATAAGATAAGATAACTGTACATAATTAGGCATTAAGACACTCGTGTGATGTTATTATGAAACTCGCCTTCGGCTCGTTTCATATGCCCTTCGTTATGTACAGTCACATAAACTACTATTGTTGTATATGTAATAATAAATAAATGATGGTAATATTTTTTTGTACCCTGATCCAGTAAATCCTCTAAAAATCTGAAAATAGAGACAAAAGATCGCGCCTAGCTTCAAAATTGCATTTTATAAATTTATTTACATAACATGAATATCTTAACATTTAAATTAAAATTTTTTATTTTTATTTTAGAATTTAGATTTATTGCCAGGTTTTTCTGCAACGGATTTTAGAATGACCCGAATACCTGCGCGTTATGAAGCCCTTTACGACCAAGTGTGATGAAAAACATAAAAGTTCATTCGTTTGTTTACTTGGCTAGGTTTCTAGTTGTAAGATTAAATCAAGATAAACGAATGCAGACTTGGAAATTTTATGTTCTCATTGTTTTAGTTGGAATTTCTCAACCGCTTTAAAAAGGAGTATTACTTATGTATGCACTGTTTTTGCCCTACATGTAATTTGCGTATTTAATGCGGAAGCAAAATGTTCTGTCCGTTTAAGGTAATAAACGAAAACAATCGTCAACTCAAAGTAGATCATCAATTAGACCTCAGAGCAATTTATTTGTATACCTAGACCTACATGTCACCATGAAAAACATTGAAAGTTAATCTTATTAATAGAATATCTGATCTGTCTGAGGAATCACAAACTACATTTTCTCAAACATGCAATGAAATATTCTCTTTACGTTCCTTATAATAGACTAGGAAGTATCCTTTTTCGGGCGCAGCATCTCGAGGCGGCCTGCAATGGGATCTCATACAACTTTTCAGACCTAGGCCTGCAAAGTAACTTTTTAATTTTCATTCCACTATTTGCGGCACAGCATCACGGCATTCGGCCATGAAAATAAGTTTGATTTGAGGATCTTTATTCATTTATTTCATTGCATGTTTGAGAAAAGCACTATACATGCCTCGGCGTGAAAACGGATTCCCGGCCTCGTATCTCTATCCGTCTATACTTACATGGCCGGAAATCCGTGTTTTCCCGGCCTCTGATGTTATATACAATTATTTCAAAGTTCCTTTAAGCCAAAGCGATTGCTGAGCAATGGTAAAATGGTCGTACGCTCGAAGTTCCTTCTAAAAACAAACAAAAAAATTGCTACTGCACCGCATGACGGCTCTTATTACTTACAAGAGCATTTAGTATTATATGTAAGAAAAAGCAACCTTAGACAAAATTTACCAAAACAAGCTATGTTCAAATTACCTAATTTTGTCAATGTGCATGGGAAAAGAAACGTCAGATATCTTCTTCCTTATATAATAAACCAACTACCAAAAGAACTACAGCATAAATACGTAAATAGCTTACAATCGATACCTAGTATCAAAAGGTATCTGACGTTATCTGAACCCAATACGAGTGTATTGTAATAATTATGAGTCTATAACGGTGATGTATTCAAGTAAATTAATGTACCATAGCGAACTATTCATCAGCATATAAACCCTAGAGGTTTCCGCTGGTGAAAAAATGTATATCAAAATGTACTACTCAGATTATATTGGTCAATAAATTAAAAAAAAAAAAAAAATTAATATTCATGTTCTCTGTGTTATTTTGCACTCTGGCGTTGTCATTTTATGTGCCACATTAGACTTCGTGATATAATCAAAGTTTGGTAATATTTGGTTCAGTGCTCCCTACGATAACATCTCTTTCTCGATTGCTGGAGCATATCCGTGCCAGCTTTATCTTATTACTAGCCAAATCCAGGGCATTTCAAGCCTGTAGTATGTATGACCTTTAAATCTCCTGGATTTTGTGTAGTATGAAAGTATAGCTATTCGCTCTACACTCGTGATTCAATTGTAGATTTACCTGTGACGCAAAACCCACACTCGCGGTTAAATACAACTTTTCTTTCTTGTTGCACTATTTTCATCTTCAAAATCGACGTCTTGATTCCTCAGAAAATATCTATTACCTATACATAGTTTCAGGCTCACCAGAAAAGAGCGAAGCTGTGGTTTCATATTTTGAACGTACACCTAGCGGTCAAGCATGCGGCGAGGTCATAAAATGAAAACCATATGAAAACACATCTTTGCACATCTTTGGTGGATATTCACCCAGACACTTCCCCATATTGATAAGGTACAGTCGCGGAATGAAAAGGTTGACCTTTAGATCTGTTTTTGCTTGCTCACTATAAGTTATCAGTATCTGCTTTATCGACCGAGTGTCAGACACATTCCGTCATAATGAATGTCATTTGGAAATGACTACATGGCCTACAGATACGTCCACTATGAGAATTGACCTCTTTGAATTTTGGAAAACGAGTTAAAAAAAGAAAAAACAACGTATACAAGAAATAGCAATGATGACATTGAGACGACCTGTTACTCAGTTTTATAGTTTTAATAATTTTAAGCGAAGAATAATTAATCATTAGATTTATCAAATTTGACACAACGTAATGGCAAGATCAAATAAATAAAAAGGTTTAAGTTCAATTATTAATAGTCAAGGAAAATTCGTCTAAGTAAATTTGAACTTTGTTGTCAAACAGTTGAACATAATTTTCAATACAACCTCAATACAACATTCTCGTCTGATACACAGTTTAAAAATGTAACATGTGCTTGCAACGCGTAAATGATTTGATTTGAAAACTGGGCAACCTTTTCATTCCGCCACTGTACCTCGAATACATTGACATAATGCAAATTACAGATGACTCTTTAAATAGTGCTGCTGGAAACCCGTGCTAAATATAATTTCCAATGATTTCTAAAGAAACCCAAATAACGCTTCAATTGGCTGCCAAGAAACAGCAATTCAGTACAAGAAAACGAAGATTCTCCAGCTGTCAAATTACATCGGAATTCAAAATTACAGGTAGCCAGTATTGTCATTTACGATCTACGAGTCAGTCGTTAGGAACTGGGCTGGGCATTCACAACACTTTCCGTTCATACGAACCAATGTTAGTCAGACCTCTGATTACGCGTTGTTAGCGCGCGTTCTAGTCGGAGTACGCAACTGCGCGGAGACGCGGACCGTCGCATCACCTCATACGAACCAATGTTAGTCAGGCCTCTGATTAAGCGTTGTTAATGCGCGTTCTACTTAGTCTGAGTAGGTACGCGACCGCGCGGAGACGCGGACCGTCGCATAACCTCATACGAACCAATGTTAATCAGACCTCTGATTAAGCGTTGTTAGTGCGCGTTCTAGTCGGAGTACGCGACCGCGCGGAGACGCGGACCGTCGCATCACTTCATACGAACCAATGTTAGTCAGACCTCTGATTACGCGTTGTTAGTGCGCGTTCTAGTCTGAGTACGCGACCGCGCGGAGACGCGGACCGTCGCATCACCTCATACGAACCAATGTTAGACCTCTGATTACGACTTGTTAGTGCGCGTTCTAGTATGAGTAGAGTACGCGACCACGCGAAGACGCGGATACAAAACACATCGTGATACAAAACTCCGTCCAAAACACCGCGCCGCGCCGCGCCGTTCTGTGCGGATCCTTTCATATTAGCTGGAGCATTACTACCGGTACCGCCTCCGCGCCGCGCCGCACCGCGCCACCACCGTTGTCAGTGCGTTTCCAGCTTTATAGTGAAACCCGGTGTCAAGATATGCTGGGGGTGAGCGGTCAGGTGTGGTGAAACAAGTTGTGAATAGTGTAACCCGGAGAACTCGCCTCGGGTAAATCTGGAACACCACCTGGGAGCCTCGCTTTGTTAGCTAGCTGCAAACAAAATATGCTTTTGATCTTTACAAATTGTTCTTCAAGTTTGTAGTCCAATGTTCGTTGTGGCGAATATTGATGCAAAGGAGATTTGTATGCTTATATTTTATTTCCTAGGTCACCACACTTTTAAATGAGTTTCACCGCTCATTATTATTAAAAAAGCGGCCAAGTGCGAGTCGGACTCGCACATGAAGGGTTCCGTGAAATAATTTGCGGTTTACGATTTAAGACGTATTAAATAAAACTACTTACTAGATCTCGTTCAAACCAATTTTCGGTGGAAGTTTGCATGGTAATGGTACATCATATATTTTTTTTAGTTTTATCATTCTCTTATTTTAGACGTTACAGGGGGGACGACGACACACATTTTACCACTTTGGAAGTGTCTCTCGCGCAAACTATTCAGTTTAGAAAAAAAATGATATTAGAAACCTTAATATCATTTTTGAAGACCTATATATACATACCCCACACACCATGGGTTAGATGATTTTTTTTTTTTTGAGTTTCAGAGTATCAAAATATGCGTTTTTGCGGCATAAACGGCCGAATCTTTTTTTAACGTTAACTTAAAAGTTAGATTTTTTCACAGCTTCAAGGAACTAGACCTGGGTACCTACATGGTTTTAATTTCAATTCAATACCTCCACGCGTTTCAGAGATAAAGGGTCACCAAAGTGATATTTTTTTCCTTTTGAGGTACGGAACCCTAAAAATGAGGTCAAAGGGGAACCGAATGCGAAAAATATTTATTTGCGGCGTTTCCGCTAGGTCAATTATAGTGGCAATACATCCTCAAAACTTTTTAATACTGGTTTCGAACTAGCCGCCTTTTAAATAAAACTATCATCGGTCGAATATTTCCTTTAATCAAAATAGTATTTATAAATTGTAAAATAATTTTATCCTTTTGAAAATCTCCACAGAGAGACTCAAAAGTTAACAAATACGGTCATAATTGTTCGTGAAATTAGATGCCGAACTCCAGATAGTCACGTCTTGCGAGAGAGAGTTGTAAAATATCCCTTGCGGCCTATCTGCCAACTAAGTTTATGATTTAACGTAGTGTCCTACCGATACCATGGGACTCAGAAACGCGAGCGTCGAAAGGAGCATATGCCAGCTATGCTATTCACTACTAGTTCCATCTAACCTCACCGCTCACCTCCAGTATATCTTGACCCCGAATATACCTAACAACTACAATTAATATGACAATACCAGCCTTGGTAAGCAAATAATAATAAGAGTGGTGTTACAAATATTGTGTTGCCAGTGATGACGTATGGCACGGAAACGTGGTCGCTCAAAGTCACCCAAAGGGCAATGGAGAGGGCTATGGTACCGTAGCCTATGGACACTTGTGACTCCAGAAGAATCACAAGCGCGTTGCCGACCCTTGAGGGATTTATTTAGGACCTTGATGCAATTCGGCCAACTATAATCTCAAGTATACCAATTGTTGTGAATATCACTGTGGCAATTTGTGGTCAGGAAACTTATTGCCCAAATTAATTATAAGGTCAGTTGTTTCTGTTAATTTTAGCTGCAGCTGTTAGTATATAAACTGTATTGAATTACTCTAGCTATACAGTACAGCTGGCATCAAAGATATGTTTACGTTTTTGCACTTTATTGCTTTCTAACAAACCGAAAATATAGGTACCTACATATATTTAACGTGGAAGTTATGATTGTGATTTGTGACTATATATACTCCGCTATCTATGAATCAATCGCATTATCTAGGGAGGTATATAGAAGTAGAAGGCATGATTGGGCCTTTTTATCGCATCTAAAAAACAATATAAAATATTTATGCGCAAAATCTCTTTTGATAACTGGTAGGGGCTTGGAAATAAAATAGGAGTGGATTTTTATTAAATTTATTAATTAAAATAAATTTTAAAATTTTCCAACAAGATTTTGCATTTAATTACGTAAAATAATGTTTAACAAGCTTTTAACATGTTATACTCGTACCTTCAATAACAATTAAAGGCGAACATACCGACCGTGACGCTTACCTTTTAAATAAGTACCACAAAAGGTCCTATGACAACAATGTGACACGGCGAGATAATACCGCCATCAAATAGGCATACCCCCCCCTAGCCTTTGGGCAAGCTGTGTGGCGACTACGTAGACTAGGTATACGTCTCTTTCTAAGCATTCTGATTAGAAAAAGACGGATAATCTCGCCGCGACACAGCTCGCGGGCCGTTCTATGATAGCCGTGCTGGATGGAATTTTAGCAGCTTCAGAACCAGCGGTATAGCAGTGGGCGGGAAACTAGTATTTGTACAGTCGCCATCAGATATAACGGAGCGGCCAAAGTGCTCACAAATATCTGAACTCGTCTCTAATGCCTCGACAATAGAGCTCGATATTTGTGAGCACTTTGGCCGCTCCGATATATCTGATGGTGACTGTAGGTACAGTCGGCCTCATAAGTTGCTGAACACCCAAGTACCTTGTCGTTTTCACTCGTTTGACGACTTCATATGGCAGTTTAACATGACGTTTAATGCGACACGGTACACAGGTGTTAAGCCGCTTGTGAGGCTGACTGTACCTACTGTAATAAGGCAGGCAAATGGGGATGGCATACTTGCGTAAAACTGAGAATCGAACTCGATGTCTTTGGATTACCGATCCATTGCGTGCTTACCACCGCTGCGCTAATCATAAACTGCTAAATTTATATTTATTTATACGTGGTTTTAACCATATAACGTTTACCCTATGGCCTCATTCGCAAAGATGGCGCCGCTGAAGGCACTAAACCAAATAAAGACATGTACAAATATACAAAAGAAGCACAAGAATTTTTGGCAGCATGTTGTATTTTCACATAAAATTACGTAACATAATTTCAAAAAGCATTGTCCGAAAATTCTTCCGTCGTCTTGTCAACAGTGTCAACACCCTCCAATTTTTAATTGTTTTTTTCATTCCGTATTTTTATTTACAATAATTTCTCCGTTACAAACCCATTAAAATAATGAAAAAACAAATCCCTGTGTTTCTAAAACAAATATTTACCCGGGGCGCGGTTGGTGCTCATTATTATGCATTAAAATCCTTTGTAATAACTTGTAATAATCCTCGGTCTTATTACTCGGGCAATAAGCTCGCCCCTTCTTAGTCTGTTATTACGAACGAAGTCAAATAATCACTCGTTTGCAAATACAGCGTTTAGTTTCAGGTTTGTGACCCTTAAGCTACTAACTATCTGCCCGCGCGGCTCCGGCCGCGTACCTACTTATTACATGAAACCATCCTGAAAGTCTACTTATTATTTATTATACTTACGGTTTGATACATATGGTTTCATTTGAAAAATAGTTATTTGTTATACAAGGGGGGAAAGTTGTATTTTACCTGCGAGTGCTCATTTGAAACACTAGCTAGCGAAAGGATTCTATGATTGACCACGAGCGAAGCGAGTGGTTCAAAAATAGAATCCTGAGCGTAACGAGTGTTTCAACACACGAGACGTAAAATAACTTTTCACCCGTGTATAACACAAATCTTTTCACCTCACTACAGCAAGGAAAATAAGAAAAAGGGTAAAAAAAAGTAATAAAAAACAAAAATAAAACAAAAAAAAGTAAAATAAAGTTTAAAAAAAGTTTTAAAAAAAGTTAAAAAAGTTAAAAAAAAAGGAAAAAGTAAAAAATAAATAAAAAAACGTAAAAAAAAGTAGGTAAAAAAAGTTAAAAATAAAAGTTAAACAAAAATATGTCATAAAATATACCTACAAAAAACAAAAATAAACATTTAACCTTCTACGTCATAGTACTTTTAACGTTCTACGTCTATTTTCTTCACATGTGGATAAAAAGAGATTTTCTCAATAGTTAACAAACATACAAAAAGGCCTTTCCGAGCTAGTGAGGTGAAAAATTTTTTTTTTCTTTAAAATAACTTTACTTTATTTTTTACTCTTCTGAAGTGACTTTTATAGTCGTTGTTTTATTTTACTAACAGAAAAATCACAAAAATATCTTTTGAAAACAATAATACAAAAACTATTATGCTAGATTTATATTAAATTATATTTCATCGCTTCATTTTTCAGATATAATTAATATTTACCACGTAGTCCCGTTAACCTACAGGTGACTTCTGCACGTTTAAAAAGACACTCAACTGACTTAAAAAAACGATTCAACCAATCAGAGTGCCTTATCCCCACTACTGCTGTGTAGGCCCACCAGGGGCTCGCATTACCTTCGCAGCTCATTCCGTTGGACATCTTCAAAAGTCTAAGAACGTAGTAATCTTCAAATATATTTTTCTGACGGTTATGCCAAAACGTAGTGCGCAAGATCAAATCAAATATTATGAAGAAAAAATTCGAAAATTACAAAAGAAATCTACCCGCGGTTATCGGCGTTTAAGGATTATCGAGAGTGATTCGGATTCCTAGGAATTTTGATGAAGGTAAATGTTACATTTATATTTTAATAGTGCTTTAAACGTATAGTACCTGTTTTGTTGAAAACTATTAGGCACAAATGGTGCCTCTGCTTTTTATTGTCGTTATTTCAATAGTGAGTTGTTACTGAGTTAATTTTTTGCCGTTACTAGCACAAATGGTGCTGTATTTTTAACAGACAAAAATGGTGTTGTTATGTTATTTTTCAACACACCTGCTCGTAAAGTAGGTCTTATTACAGCGTATTTACACTGATAATGCAGAATATTACCCATGCCGTGCCTTTTATTATCGCACTAGTGCCTTTTCATTACATATCTTTTAACATTTTCATTTTTTATTTTTATTTTTTTTTCCTCGCAAATGTGTTGAAAAACGTATGAAACACGTGAGCATTGGTCATTACACTTCTCGTCTCCATTAAGCCTTCGCCTTCGGCTCAGGCTTAAAAACCGACTCGAGTGTAATGACCAACTTAGCACACTTGTATCATAATGTACTATTGTAGTACTGGAAAACACAAATGGTGTTTTTTGCTTTTTCAATCACTTATGCACAAATGGTGTTTTTTTACATATATTTACAAATGTAAAGCGCATATGGCGCTACAATCTAAATATTCACATATATAAAATAAAAACTTACATTTTATAATTCTCTTCTCAGAGAACGAAGTGGCTACTGAAAGCAGCAACGCCATACTGCCAGCCGCTGATGAGGCTCAACAGAATGATATTAGCTTATCACCTGAACAGTTGGCAACGCTACCTGAAGTCGATCTCGACCAACCGTCCACCTCGGGTGTTCAACCGCCCACATCAAGTGATCAACCAGCAAATACCGAGTCCCCGGAACTTGATTTGGATCCTGAGCTGTTGATGGCTCTCGGCGAGAGCGTAGATGAAACGCCTGAATATGGAAACAAAATTCATGACAATTTAGCTAAAATATGGCTACCTTTACTGAAAAAAGTATTGACTAAAGAAAATAAAGACAAATTAATCAAACAATATCTCATTCCTGAAAATTGTACATTACTCCTGGCGCCAAAACTCAACGCGGAAATTTCTGTGGCTATTCCGGACATGGTTCGACACAGAGACAAGTCTCTGATGTCTTAACAGCAAGATCTTGGATCTGGCGTTACTGCCATTAACAGAGGCATTGATCTTCTCTTAAAGGGGGAGGATAAGAAGCATGCCATTCAACATCTCAGTAACGGATGCCGAATCCTCTCCGATGTACACGCTTTTTTCACGAAAAATCGTGTAAAACTGTTGACACCTAACTTGGACAAGACTATTCTACACATTATCCAAGATGCAGAAAGAGATGACACTTTATTTGGGAAAAAGTTGTCAGATAATATAAAAGCTGCAAAAGCAATACAACGACAAGGACAAGACATAAAAAAAGCGACTAATATAAGGACCTCAAACTCTTTCCAGTCCCAAACACACCGTAGTTCCACCCTCGCCGCCCATACCACAACACGAGCTGGAGCGCCTGGAGCGCGATGGCGCCGCCAGCCGCGAGCAAGCCGTCGGCTGCGAGCAAGCCCCGTGCGCGGACATCTTGAATGCACCGCAGGTACATGCTGGCAGAATTAGCCACTTTTTTCATTGTTGGTCCCTTATGACGTCTAACGCTGTGGTTATAGACTGGATAAAAAATGAACTCTGTATATCGTTCGATAAACCAGTTATTCAAAAATGTATCCCGCGAAACAATTTCACGAGCGCAAAGCGAATAGACATTTTAAACTCTATTCAGAAACTTTTAGATCTTGGAGCTATACAGAAGTGTAGCCCAAGCAGAGACCAGTTTATATCCAGAATATTTTTAGCCCCTAAGTCTTACGGTGGGAAACGTTTTATATTAAACCTTAAGCCTTTGAATAAGTACATGGCAAATACTCATTTTAAAATAGAGGATCATCGCACTGCATCAAAGTTAATCCCTTTCAACGGTTTTTTGGCCACGATTGATATAAAAGAAGCATATTTACTCGTCCCAATGAATACAGCATTTAGAAAATATTTCAGATTTCAATTTGATACACAAACCTATGAGTTCACATCTATGCCCTATGGACTTTGCATAGCTCCTAGAGTTTTTACGAAAATTATGAGAGAAGTGATCGGTCACTTGAGAAATCGTGGATTTAGTTCTGTCATATACTTAGACGATATACTATGCATGGGAAATACTCACGAAGAGTGCGCTTCCAATGTCAATGAGTCCTCTCGATTGCTTCAATGTTTAGGTTTTGTTGTTAACTTTGAGAAAAGTTCACTAGAACCAAAACAATCGTGTAAGTTTCTAGGTTTTCTTTTTGATACAAGAAGTTTATCTTTATCACTTCTTGACGATAAACGAGAAAGTATTGCTGAGTTGATTCAAAAGTTTTTAAAATTACATATTTGTTCAATTAGAGAATTTTCAAGATTAATAGGAGTTCTGATTGCCGCCTGTCCAGCCGTGAAATACGGCTGGTTGAATACCAAATTGCTGGAACGACAAAAGTATTTATCGCTTTTAAAGAATAATAGTTATGATCACCAAATCCAAATTCCAAATAGCACTTTCGGCGATTTAAACTGGTGGCTAAACAATAATAAAATTACATGTAATACGATGCGTATCGCAGGTTATAAACTGGAAATATACACTGATGCCTCTGGCACAGGCTGGGGTGCCGTTTGCGGAGACCATAGTTCTCGTGGCGGATGGTCAAACACAGAACGAGAACGACATATTAATTACCTCGAATTATTAGCTGCTTTTCTTGGTCTTAAAAGTCTCGCATACGATGAAAACAACTGTGCAATACTTTTACGAATCGATAACACCACAGCCATACACACCTACATTTCCTTAACACTCCTGTAAATCTTGTTTTTTCGCACTCGCAGATTGCCAAGATACAGGCTTAAGCCTAGTTTGGAGTCTGATGGATATACCCCATAATACCATGTAACAAGTGTTTTTGTGAAATAAATCATTTATTATTATTATTATGTATCTCCTGTTTATATTCACGGGACAAAGCCCGGTCCTTTGGAAGGCGTGCGTGGGGATACAGATCCAACACGTAGAGGCCCTTTGGAGACGAATGTGATGTAATACACATATAATTTATTATTATTATGTATGTTTTGGCGTAGGGATGTGACGGCCCCATTATTATTATTATTATAAGCTACATAAATCGCATGGGAGGTGTACAATTCCCACACCTAAATGACATCGCTCACCAGATTTGGAGTTGGTGCGAGGAGCGTAATATATGGATATATGCGACGTATATTAACACGAAAGAAAATATTGCTGATATAGAATCTAGAATTGTTAATCCAGACACAGAATGGGAACTTTCTCCTTCTGCGTTTCAAATGATAGTGTCTCATTTCGGTCAACCAAACGTCGACTTGTTCGCTTCTCGCGCTAACGCCAAATGTGAGAATTTTGTATCCTGGGCCCCTGAGCCTGACGCTATGGCCGTTGATGCATTTACCATCAATTGGAATGCAACATATTGTTACGCATTTCCACCCTTTTCTATTATTTTGAAATGTATTAGGAAAATAATAGAAGACAAGGCTGACAGAATATTGGTTTTTCCTTACTGGCCATCTCAGCCTTGGTTCCCACTTTTAAAGAGTATTTTAATGACAAATATCATGTATTTGAATCCTAATAAGTTTCTTCTACAATCTTACTTCAGAGACCATCATCCGTTGCATGCGCACCTTACCCTGGGTGTCGCGCGGCTCTGCAGCAAGCCTTCACCAAGCGAGGGACTCCGCTAAAAGCCTTAGATTTAATGGTGGCGTCACTCGCCGAAAGTACGGTAAAACAATACAATGTTTCTTAAAAGAAGTGGTGGCTTTTTTGTGCTGATAAAAATATTAACCCTCTAGATTCGCATATCTCAGATGTTCTAAAATATCTTTCGGAACAATTTAATTCGGGTTGTTCCTACGGTAGCCTCAATTCCCACCGGTCTGCGCTATCTTTACTTCTTGGAGATAACATTGGGTCTGACGAGAAAATAAAACGGCTACTTAAAGGAGCCTACAAGCTGAGACCAAACATGCCCAAATATTCCCATACTTGGGACCCGCAACTAGTGTTGAACCACGTTGGTGATTGGTATCCTAACATAGATTTTAGCCTAGATAAAATTACAAAAAATTGGTGGTTTTACTAGCCATTTGTACCGCACATAGAGTGCAGACTCTATCATTAATCAAAATTGAAAATATATTTTTTTCCCCCACTGGTGCAAAAATCATAATATCCGATATAATCAAAACCTCTGCGCCAGGCCGGGAACAACCCATATACCATTCTTTTCTGAAAATATGAATATATGCCCGGCAACAACTTTAAAGGATTATATTGCCGTTACAGAAAATAAAAGAAGCCAAAATATAGGTAAACTTTTATTAACACATAAACCACCTCACACAGCGGCAACGTCACAAACAATCAGCCGCTGGATTAAACAAGTACTTTCGGAGAGCGGCGTGGACGTGTCGGTGTTCGGCGCGCACAGCGCGCGGCACGCCTCCACGTCCGCAGCGCGTGGCGCCGGCGCCAGCGTCGACGCCATCCGCACGGCGGCCGGCTGGACAGCCTCCTCTAACACGTTTGCTGGCTTCTATAATAGACCCTTGCTTGATGAAGGAGATTTTGCGCGCACTGTTTGTCTTTCTTCAGATTTGAGAAGAACCGCTACTTAAGGTTAATGGTACCAAATGTGAGTGATTTTGCTTGTAAAGTAAATAAAAACAAAGTTGATTTGATTTGTTTTTTCATTTATGCACTACCAGTTACCACGCAGCAATTCTTTCTTAAGTTAAACTCTGAATATCTACGTGGTAAATATTAATTATATCTGAAAAATGAAGCGATGAAATATAATATAAGATCAAACGAACTTCTTGAAGTGAAGTTCGATCATTATTATATGAATTGCTTCATTTGAGGATATAATGGTCACCCACCCCCCCCTAGACCCTGAAAGAATTGCTGTAATCTCTAAACATAATGAGCTGCGAAGGGAATGCGAGCCCCTGGTGGGCCTGCAGCAGTAGTGGGGATAAGGCACTCTGATTGGTTGAATCGTTTTTTAAGTCAGTTGAGTGTCTTTTTAAACGTGCAGAAGTCACCTGTAGGTTAACGGGACTACGTGGTAAATATTAATTATATCCTCAAATGAAGCGATTCATATAATAATGATCGAACTTCACTTCAAGAAGTTCGTTTGATCTTATATTATATAGACTGCTGTGCTATGATCTCGTGGTGCCAAGATACATTACTTAGAGGTCATTACTACTTTAGATAAAAATTTCTCCGAATCCAAAAAAAATAAAATTAATTACTAGGGGTTACTGCAAATGCTCGTAGGAAGCGTCCTTTTGAATATTTGCTCCTGTTACAGGGCCCACCCCGTATATCCGTGTGAGTTTTTTTGAATCGGATACAAAGTTGTTCCTGATAATTCCGGGTTATCCCTACGCAGGTACATACTTACGCACCACCTCACGGGCTTTTATTCTTTATATTAAGAGTGCGAGTAGGTTCACAGCGTCAAACGGAAACCAATTCAGTGATCGCGCAAAATACAATAGTGTTAGGTCAGCCGAGGTAAATGCGTCAATGGGGAATTTATGTTCAAAGTATGGCAACCAAATTTTCAATTTAGAGGATTGTGATAGTTCTATAATATTGAGTTTCAGTGATATCATTACAATACGCATTTGCCACGGTTGACTTAACATAATTTATCCTGGAATTAAGGCTGAAACCCACAGGCACAGAGGTAGTCGGCAATTTGACGCTTATGTTTCATATTGCAATTTGGTTTCAATGTGTTTCGCTTGCTTGTTCTGATACTTTAGTTAAGCGCGTGTGAAAGTGAGCACCCAAGACAATTTGGAACGCAAAACTTTTGTTAAATTGACCCAGAGCGGTTAGTCTGTTTTCACTGTGGCAATATTTGAATGTAGGCTAGTCAAGACTCCCTAGCCTTCCTTCCAAATTATCAGCTCACTTTATATCATCTCTTATTACTTTCCTATAATATCAAAGGATCTAATCCAAGTTTACCTGACCAGCACGGCTATCATAGGACGGCCCGCGAGCTTTGTCACGGCGACACAGCCCGAGGGTCGTCCTGTGATAGGACGGCCCGCGAGCTTTGTCACGGTGACACAGCTCGAGGGTCGTCCTGTGATAGGACGGCCCGCGAGCTTTGTCACGGCGACACAGCTCGAGGGTCGTCCTGTGATAGGACGGCCCGCGAGCTTTGTTACGGCGACACAGCTCTAGGGTCGTCCTGTGATAGCCGTGCAAGCCTTCTTTACGGATTTGAATGTCATTTGTTTTTTTTATAATGCTAATGTAATTATTATTATTTTCACTTCTCATGCTCGCAAAGTTCGCCTTTGTGCTGGATGTATGCTGCACAAAATGCCACCTTTATGCTCAAGTGCACACAGTAAAATTGTTTTAAAGACTAAGATAATCGGGCCTAACAGCCACACACACACAATAAAACTTCGTGGAATAATATAAACTTGTCATGTGATTTGATTTGCTTTAATAAATTTCACATCCAGGTTTTCCATTACTAAATTAATAGAACCAGATAAAATAGGAGTCATTTATTATTTTGAAACGTATATGTACGGCAGTATGAAGTACCTAAGTCTAATATTACGTGTCGAAAATTAAACATAAATACTTTAAAAAGTTAAGTGACGGGAATGTGCTATTATTTTATTTTACATACATACATATAATCACGCCTCTTTCCCAGAGGGGTAGGCAGCGATCACGGATCTCCATTTGCTACGATCCTGACAAACCACTTTCGCTTCACTCACTTTCATAACATTTCTCATACATGCTCGTCGGTTTAGGGTACTTTTGACCTGGCCTTTCTGTAAGATTTCTCCAATTTGATCGGAGAAAGTTCGCCTAGGTCTTCCCCTTCCAACTTGCCCTTCCACTCTTTTTATATACACTCTCTTCGTTAATCTTCTTTCATCCATCCTCTCTACATGCCCAAACCACCTTAACATACCCTTCTCAATGTTCGTGACTATATCTCCATCCATTCCTCACTTATCTCTTATCACACTGTTTCTGACTCTATCACTCAATTTCACTCCACACATACTTCTCAACGCTCTCATTTCTACTGCATTCACTCGACTTTGATGTCTTTTTTGCCACACCCAACTTTCGCTACCATACATAAGTGTGGGCACCAACACTCCCCTATGCACAGCTACGCGTGCTTTTTGCGATATTTTCTGGCTGCCCATAAAGGCATTCAGTGCCCCATTCACTCGATTCCCTGCATTCACTCTCCTTTCAATATCTTTCTCATGCTTTCCGTCTCCAGTAAATAGTGTCCCCAAATACACAAACTCTTTTACTTGTTCCAGTCTTTCTTCACCAATCATTATTTCGCAGTCTGTCATAATTTCGTCTTTTTCAAATACCATCACTTTCGTCTTACTTACATTCATCTTCATCCCTTTCCATTCAAAAGATTCATTCATCTTCGTTACCATCATTTGTAACTCCTCAGCAGACGTTTTATTTTATTTTGCAATTATTTGTTATTTTCTCGCAATCGATGTGAAAAGCAGTGTGTATAACTCGGGCATAAATTAGCCATTTAACTCCTCGACTAACTATCTATATAAACGTCTCAGGTTAAATGGCTCGTTTTATGCGCTTGTTGTACAATCTACAGTTCACGCCACTGTTCGGAAATGTGGCAATATATGGTCTAAAACGAAGCTGGAAAGTAGGCAATAGCTGTAGCACCTGAACCACCACTACTACAATGTTTCATTGAGCGGAGCCGCGCGAGCTTATTTTTAGGGTTCCGTAGCCAAATGGCAAAAAACGGAACCCTTATGGATTCGTCATGTCGGTCTGTCCGTCCGTCCGTATGTCACAGCCACTTTTTCCGAAACTATAAGAACTATACTGTTGAAACTTGGTAAGTAGATGTATTCTGTGAACCGCATTAAGATTTTCACACAAAAATAGAAAAAAAACTATAATTTTTGGGGGTTCCCCATACTTGGAACTGAAACTCAAAACATTTTTTTCATCAAACCCATACGTGGATAGGTCTTCTACCGAAAATTGGTTTGAACGAGATCTAGTTAGTAGTTTTTTTTTAATACGTCATAAATCATAAACCGCAATTTATTTTACGGAACCCTTCATGGGCGAGACCGACTCGCACTCTGCCGCGTTTTTTTTGATTAATAATTATGATCTTTAAGTAGGTACTTAATTTTGATTTAAAATTATATTTATTTCCAATTTCCTCGCAGTAGGCGTGAAAAGCACTATGTTAAGCCTCGGCCGAAAGCGCAATAGCTGGACTCGTCCATCTATTGCTAATCGTATCGTAAGTTGGTGCAACCCACCCTAAGTAATCTTAGACGTTCCTTTAGTAGGTATCCAGAAAAGTCTAACAAAGTTTGCAACGAACAAAATCACAGAAAGGGTAGCGATTGCCGATAAGCTAAAGCCTAATGGGCATGGAATAATAATGACCCTTTTATTGGGGAATCTACCTACAACCAAGGTGAGGAGGATCAGAGTCTGAGTTCAGCGTTATACTATCCAGCGTAACACTAGTTATACAATATACAGTGTGTAACGCAAAGAACGAGTATAATTGCGACCTGATAAAGAAATAGTGTATAAAGTTTTTTTCTGTATTACTTCACTATTATGCACAAACTGGTGTTGAGCCCCTTATGCCATTCATCATCATCATATTAGCCGAAATACGTCCACTGCTGGACATAGGCATATTTGTCACTAACACTTAATTTAATTTAATATATTGTAACTAACGCATTATGGGTCCTGAAATAAATATATTGAATTGTATTGAATAGGCCTCCCCAGAGAGTGACAATGATGCTGGTGCCATTATAGTTAGAATATTAACCTTTCAAAATATCACATACTGTATACTATGTGACTTAACATTAAATTAAAAAATACAACAATTCTTACGAAGTAATATTCATGAGCACAATTTAGCTTTTTTAAAGCCCGAATATTTTATGCTAATGTGTAAGTCTAGTAGGTATTCAAAATAATACTAACTAGAAAACATTTCTTATTTTAAATAGGTACGTTATTCATAAAATTTGTTGCTGCCAAGAATTATTTAGATCGTGCGGTTATGATACTTGTGACTTAATAAATAGGGTAATTTCGCCGGTTACGCGACCACCTTCGGTTAGCGACCACTTGAAGAACATGGTTTTTTCAATTCAATCAATCAATTCTACTGAGCCTATTGAAACAGTCAGCCGTATGCCTTATTGTTTGTAGTTATGGAATAGGAATTTACAAAAAAAACGAGAAAATATGCTTTCAGTTCACCAAGTCAGCTAAGTGGTCGCTAACCGGCACATGAAATTAGGTGGTCGCCAACCGGCGAAATGACCCTAGTCATGTCAATAGCCAGGTTCTACACCCATTACTATTAGTTTTTAATACTTTTACAACTTAAATTCACGGCGGGTATCGGTCGTGTTTTTGGTTTTGTTGTGGGCCTTTTCTATACCGCTTTGACAAGAATTTGTATTTCGCTGTATATACCCGTTGCTTCTTGAAATTTCCAGACTCTTTGGGCCGTAATTTGTTGTATTGTATCTCCTCTGGTCGTATGATTTACTTCCGTAGACAGATACTTCTTTTGCGCTGGTCCACAGGAGCAGAGGATGTGACTGATTGCTTCTTCCGACTCCTGAGGGGTGATCACGTAACGTTTCGAACGTTTGTTAGGACAACTCAACTGTAATTTTTCTATACTAAAAGTGAGATTTATGTGATCGACTTGCAGGTCGCACGGCGGCGGTCGGAGCAATTTCTGCTGTTCTCTACACAAAAAGTGATAGTTCCGCTGAACGCGCGTCCATGAGAATGGCTCCAGTATTGTCGAAACACCAAAGGATTGGTATAGCCTTGTCAATTTCTGTGGGGCTACCGAAAAAAATAAAAAAAAATTTCAAACTTTTTTTGAAATTTGTAATGCATATATATATCGTTTGCGTGTTTGCAATATATTTCAAACATTAATAAGAAAGTTTGATTTCGCATGTCTCTGTTAAAAGACAGCGTGTAACGGAACAACGACGGGCCTTCCCGCAAGAGGGGGATTAGTTAGCGTTGTACGTACCGTACGTAAAAACAAATACCTAGAAAAAAAAATGACGCGATTTTTTTTTCACTTTTCTAGGGAGCGTTGGCCGACCTGCTCCATACAAATGTTTAAAAAAAATCGCGTCGAAAAAATACTGTTTTTACGTACTTACGTACTAACGCTTAATATTTAATCCCCCTGCGGGAAGGCCCGTCGTTCCGTTACACGCTGTATTGTTTGATTTTTTTATGCCACATGTGGGGGCCGGTCTTAATATACGTCTAGTACCCGTGTCCAAACTTCACGCTCTTTATTGTACATTGTGACACGTGCGTGTGCGCGCGCTCCGTTCGGTTGTCGCCAATGAACTGACTGAAATTGCCCTAATCGTACTACACATGCGGCAACCTAGCAGGGCGGTAGATACAACTTAGGGAGCTAGGAAGGTCTTGGGCCCCTGTCGCCCTGCCGCAGGCAAAATCTAAAAATTGCCCCTGCTTGCCTATACACATCACAATTAAGGAGGCAATTACGGGTCCAATTCCAATATTGCCCCTGCGGCAGGTGTGTGAGTAGCCGGCTTAAGGCACTTGTCCCACCGCCGGCGAGTAGCGAGTACTCTCATAGTAATTCTTACTCGCGCGAGTAAAAGCGAGTAAGAATTACTATGAGAGTACTCGCTACTCGCCGGCGGTGGGACAAGTGCCTAACGCATTGTACGAACGTCGGGTAGATCTAAATGTCACTTATTATATGGAAAAATGACAGTGAAATTGTCCTAACGCGCGATCGTAACGTTACGTGATTACCCCTGTGCTGATAAGACCGTGGGATAGCAATATGATACATTTTTTATCAAATCGCTTTTTATTTATTTTATTTTATTTGTTTATTTCGAACCACATATAGTTCATATACAATCATTAAAATAAAGTACACATTAAAAATAAAATAAGACATTAAAATAAGACAATACAATTATTAGCTATAACATGTAAGGAGTTCCAGTGCTCCACCATCGGGCATTCCAGCCTATCAACAATGGTGTTCAGGAGGCTGTTGTCGCTGCCTCGCACACGGCGCATCAGAGAGGCAACTCGTTTTCGAATTATAGCATGAAAACTATCAACTCTAGCCTCTGCAAACATTCCTGATGCGCTGCAAAAGCGAGGCAGCCCCAACAACATCCTGAAACCATTATTGTACTGGACGCGTAAGGCATTGAGAGCTCTCTGCGTGCACTTGGTCCACAAGCTACACGTGTAGAAAGTCTGACAAAATGCCTTAAAAAGGGTTATTTTGACATCCCTCGTACAACGTGCGAACCTGCGGACCAACATGTTGCTCCTCACTGCCAATGCCCTACGCTCCCGCTCCACATCGAGATCATCTGAGAGGTCCTCGGTGACCCAGTGCCCCAGATACTTGAACTTTGTGACTTTAGTCAACTCCGTTCCTCCAAGTTTAAGCGGTGGCACAGATTTCGGTTTTTTGTTTCCTGCCTTGAATACAAGTAGCTCGCTTTTCTTAGAGTTATATCTGAGACCGTGGGCCTCCACGTACCTCTCACAAATGCCAATCAAAATCTCGAGAGCCCCAATAGATGGGGCCAGCAGCGCCATATCGTCAGCGTAGCTAACGTTGTTCATAATTTGGCCACCAACTGAGCACCCAACCCTGGCACTGCTGAGCTCATCGATCAAGTTATTTATGTACAGGTTGAAAAGCCGTGGAGACGTCAACCCCCCTTGTCTCACACCGCATTCCAACCCGTACTCCTCCGAGTAAGCGCCTGCCCATCTCACACTGTTCATTTGGTTATGGTACCAATATCTTAAAATAAAAACCAGCTCTTTGGGTGTAGCTGTCTCCCTCAAGAGCTTTTCCCACAGTAAATTGTACGACACAAGATCGAAGGCTTTCGATAGGTCCAAAAAGCAGGTGTATAGTGTTACGCGAAGTATAGTAATGAACCGTATGCTTGAGTCGTAAAATCGCTGTTTCGGTAGAAAGCCCTGGCCTGAAACCGAACTGCGCCTCATTGAGCAATATATGATGAGAAAGATTACGATCAAGCAGACGGTCCAAAACCTTCGCCACCACGGTTGCCAATGATATGGGACGGTAATTATTTTTATCAGCATTATCTCCGGTCCTGTTTTTCGGTATTGGTACAACGATGGTTTTCATAAGCTCTTGAGGAAGATAAGTGTGACCAATGCAAAGGTTGAAAAACATCGCCAACACTCTAGGCAGGTGGATTCCAGCAAACCGTAAGTGCTCAACACTGAGGCTGTCGTGGCCAGGTGACTTTCCTTTGGTCATATCTGCTATCGCTGCAGCAATCTGCTTGGCGGTATAACGCTCGTACACACCCCCCACAACAGCCCCAGCGTTGAAAGACGCTGGCACCGTTCCTAGTGGAGATTCAATCTTAAAATGCTCCTTAAAGAGCTCGGCAATATGCTTTGGCTCACACTGTCCTTCAACACTAGCGGGCATACACGATGCTTTATAAAGCGTTGGTTGTGTGTACAACACTATGTTGGGAGACTTGTTTTTTTATTTGCGTCCCATTTAATATGAATATAACTTTTTAGTACGATTTCAACTATATTTATCAATTATCTATCAACATAAAGTACTACACACGGGAACGTATTTTACTCGCTACACCTTGCTTACTTACCTTCACCGAAAGGCCACCGGCCCACCGCACATACAGGTATTTGCACTATCTACGCGGCCAAAAGTCCCAATATCAAAATAATAATAATACTGATAAAAACGAGTTCCTCAAACAAAGCACGAACCCGGGCACAATACCCCTACCCTTTCTACCTGCTAGAGTGCACCCCGCGCCCGTAGCGTCAGTCGGAATTTAACCGTTTCACCTAGTGTACGTTTGTTCTCGGCGCGTTTTTCTAAACGTTAAACTTCCGAAGTGATTTTTTTATGTTATCAAGTTGTTCTTACAAATTGAAAGTGATGGATTCTGAAGGACAAGGTAAGAAACTTATAAACTATGTTAATAAAGTTATAGTAACCTAAAAAAACAATACATTTACGTTTATTTAAAAAAACTCATTTTCGTACTGTGATTTCCTTCAATATGTTTACTATACTAGTGTTATTGTTTATGTATCGGGGTAGATCGGGCTATGGTTTCTATTACAGGTTATTATTTGATCCTTCTTCTTATAACTACTAGCAAAAACACCTCCGGAAACATCCGGATAGATACAGTTTTGGGCGATTAAAAATATTGAGTGACATTTCGTATAAAACACGAAATGTTTGTCCGCGATTTTAAAATGGTGTTCGTTTGTTTTAGGTTCAGAGGTTACTTCAGGAGTAAGAATTGTGACTCGGCAATCCTTGTTTGACCGCATGAAGAAGGAAAATTGGCCTAATTTAGATGCCAAACTAAACTATCTGAGAGATCAACTTTTGTCGTGTGAAGATTATAATGAAGACCAAATTAGTCATTTGAAGCGTGGTTTTGCCCATTTCAAATCAGAAATCAAACAAAGATGGAGCAAAACTCACCATAAAGAAGATAATTTTATTAAATACAACCAGTCTTGGCTGGAAGGAACCTTGGAAATACCTGTTGTTGAAACATCACAAAATCGTCCAGGTCGACCATCCAAGTCATTCGAAGACTCAAGTGAGAGGAGCAAAAGGCGGAAGATTGAAGAACTTCGTTCAAATTTTGGGAAAGAGATCATAATACATGCTGCTAAAGTGGAACTGGGAAAATCTGGTAAAAAAGATGCATCAATTGTACTAAAATATATCTCCAGTTCTCCGACACGAGCAACTAAATATAAAAAGGCATTTTACCGTACGAAATCAAGTGAAGACCAATTCTCCTCCTTAACACCAATGCAAGCTTTGCAAATGTTTGTAGATGCCGATTTGACCCAAGGACAGTATGAGATTATAAGAAAAACCAATAAGAAGTTTTTTCCGTGCTATAGTGTCATACAAAAAGCCAAGAAGAAAATTTACCCACCTCAAGAATCAGTTACGGTAACGAGTACCAGTGCCGAAGCTCAGTTACAGCCTCTATTGGACGTTACTGGTAAGCGTTTATCGGAGTACCTAGAAGAGGTATTGCTAACTTTAAATGAGCAAGAGCGTGAATGCCTAACTCTTATTAGTAAATGGGGCTGCGATGGGTCCCAACAATCACAATTTAAGCAAAAACTACAAAGTGATACCGATTCTGATTCAAACATATTTCAAAGCTGCTTCGTGCCTCTTCAATTAGTTTGTAGGGATAACAATAAAATAGTTTTATGGAATAATCCAGCACCCTCTTCGCCGCGATTTTGCCGACCAATTAGATTCCGTTTTATCAAGGAAACCGCAGATGTTACTGAAGAGGAAATAAGGCACGTTAAAAGCTCTATTAGCTCCTTAGTCCCAACAGAGATCGAAATTGCAGGGAAAAAGTTCTTAATTAAGCACAGATTTATAATGACCATGGTAGATGGAAAGGTCTGCAAAGCAGCCACAGGCACAAGGTCTACAAGTAAGTGCTACATATGTGGAGCAACATCTAAATATTTTAATCAATTGGACTATTCCAGAGACGTGAATTTTGAAGCCCTTGAATTCAGCATATCGGTCTTACACGCCAGAATTCGCATATTTGAATCGATCCTACATTTAGCTTACAAACTCCAAGTAAAAAAGTACAGGGTACGAAAAACGAAAGAGGAGAAAGACCAAGAAGAACAAACAAAAAAAGAGATTCAAAGAAGGTTTCGCACTGAAACAGGGCTAATAATAGATATGCCTAAAGCCAATTTTGGTAATACAAATGACGGGAATACCAGCAGAAGGTTCTTTGAGGACCCCATTTCAGCTGCAGAAATAACTGGCATCAGTTATGAGCTAATTTATAGACTAAAAGTCATTTTGGAAGCTATTTCAAGCGGATACAAAATTAATCCTGTAAAATATGAAAGATATGCTTCAGAAACTGCTCGTGTTTATAAGAACCTTTATGATTGGCATCCTATGACGCCAACAATGCACAAGATTTTAGTCAATGGCGCAGTCATAATCGAAAACGCATTATTGCCAATCGGACAACTTTCTGAGGAAGCTGCTGAGGCTCGCAACAAACATTTTAGATGTTACCACCAAGATTTCGCGAGGAAATTTTCCAGGGAAAATTGTAACCAGGATATTTTTAATCGCCTTTTGCTTAGTTCAGATCCTGTGCTAAGTAGCCTGCGAACTGTAAAAAAAAGGAAAGCGAAAACCTTTTTACCTGAAACTTTGGCCATGTTTGTACCTGCAGAACCCATTAATATGTCGGAAAATTCAAAAGAGAGCAACGACGATGAAAGTCAAGATACATAAATATTTATATGTTTGCTTTTTTGTAAAAATATTGTTTAGATTTATCATAAAATACTGTTTTTTTTTATTAAAAAATACTGTTTTTTTTATTAAAAAATACTTTTTTTTGTAAAAAGTTTTTTTTTTGTAATTTTTTTTTTTTTTGTAAGGATATTTTTTTTATTATCCATTTACATTTTTTTTATACCTATTAAGCATAAAAATAATTTTGGCCGCGTAGATCGTGCAAATACCTGTATATGCACCGTTAAATTTAATATCAAATGGAATTTCGTATATTAGTTTTTTGACAAAACCCCAGTGGTTCGAGCCGCGATTATTATAATATTAGATACTAGCTTTTGCCCGCGACTTCGTCCGCGTAGAACTCGTTTATATCGTACCTCGATACAAACTTTCACCCTCCATTTCCCTTTTAGGGGTAGATTTCCGATACAAAAACTATCATAAAATATGTCCTTCTCCAAGACTCAAACTATCTTTATCATTATCATCATCATCATCATATCAGCCGAAAGTCGTCCACTGCTGGACATAAGTCTCCCCCAAAAAGTTCCAAAGTGATCAATCATGCGCCACCCGCATCCAGCGGACTCCCGCGGCCTACCAACGCTGCGCCTTCTAATTACCTCTATACCAAATTTTATCTAAATGGGTTGTATAGTACTCCATACAAATATTCAACCCCCATTTCACCCCCTTAGGAGATGATTTCCGGGATAAATACTATCCTATGTCCTTTCCCGGAACTCAAACTGTCTGTAAACCAAATTTCATCTAAATGGGTCACTCACATCCAATTTTTCCCCCCTTATGGGAGAATTTTCGATATAAAACTATCATATGTCCTTACCCAGGACTCCCAACTATCGCTAAACCGTAAATGGGTTCCATCCAAATTTTCATTACCATTTCACCCCTTAGGGGATGATCTCCGGAATAAAACTATCATATGTCCTTTCCCAGGACTCAAACTATCTCTTAACCAGATTTCGACTAAATGAGTTCCATCCAAATCTTCACCCCACATCTCATCCTCTCAGGCCATGATTTTCGTTACAAAAACTATGCGATTTCCATTCCCGGAACTCCAACTATCTCGATACCGAATTTCATCTAAATGGGTTCTATTCTAATTTTGACCCCTCATTTCACTCCCTCAGGAGATGATTTTTCACGATAAAAGCTATGAATTGTCCTTCCCTGGGACTCCCACTATCTCTATACCTAATTTTAGTTCAATGGATTTTATCCAAATTTTCACCCTCTATTTCATCCCCTTAGGGGATAATAATCAGGAATATCAGGATTAAATATGTCCGTTGTCATTCTCTGGGACTCAAACTAACTCTATACCAAATTTCATCTAAATGGGTCCATCCAAATTTTTACCCCTCATTTCACCCTCTTAGATGATTTTCAGGATAAAAACTATGCATTGTCCTTCTCCGGAACCCCAACTATATCTATATAAAATTTCATCCAAATAGGGTACATTCAAATTTTCACCCCCTATTTTAGGCCCTAGGAGGATTTTTTTCGGGACAAAAGCTATCCGATGTTCTTTTCCGCGACTCAAACTATCTCTTTAGGTACCAAATTTCATCCTAATAGGTTCCATCCAAATTTTACCCCCATTTCACCCCCTTAAGGGGTGATTTCCGAGACAAAAATTGCACTGCTTCTATCTCTTTACCAAATTTAATCTCAATGGGTTTTATCAAAATGTTCACCCCCTATTTCATCCCTGAGGGGATGATTTTCGGGATTAAAACTATCCGCTGTCATACTCAGGGACTTCGTAACTATCTTTATACCAAATTTCATCTAAATGGGATACATCTTAATTTTCAGCCCCAATTTCACCCCATCAGGGGATGATATCTGTTATATGTCCTTTCCCTTATTTGTCTTTTAGGACTCAAACTATCTTTCAACCAAATTTCATCAAAATGGATTGTAACCAAATTTTCACCCCTCATTACACCCTCTCAGGAGATGATTTTTCAGGATAAAAACTATGCATTGTCCTTCCCTGGGACTCCTTCTATCTCTTTACCATATTTTAACTAAATGGGATATATCCACATTTTCACCCCTATTTCATCCCTTTAGGGGATGATTTTCGGGATTCACAGTATCCGTTGTAATTCTTCGGGACTCAAACTATTTCTATACCACATTTGATCTAAACGGAGTCCATCCAAAATTTCACCCCCCATGACACCCCCTTAAGGGAAGATTCCCGGGATAAAAACTATCCAATGTCCTTTCCCAGAACTTAAACTACCTCTAAACCAAATTTTATCAATATGGGTAAGATCGAAATTTTCACACCCCCTTTTTACCCCCTTTTTACCCCCTTAGGGGAAGATTTCCGGGATAAAGACTATCCAATGTCCTTTCCCAGAACTTAAACTACCTCTAAACCAAATTTTATCAAAATAGGTTACATCGAAATTTTCACCCCCCTTTTTAACCCCTAAGGGAAAGATTTCCGGGATAAAACCTATCATTTGACCTTTCCCGGGACTCAAACTATTTTTATACCAAATTTCATCCAAATCGGTGCAGCGGTTTAAGTAGCCCCATACAAACTTCCAACCTCCCATTTTATCCCCTTAGGGGTTAATTTTCGGGATAAAAACTACCCTATGTCTTTCCCTAGGACTCAAACTATCTTTATATCAAATTTCATCTAAATCGGTTTAGCCGTTTTCACGTGATGCGCGGTCACATAAACAGACAAACAGATAAACAGATAAACAGACAAACAGACAAAAATTCTAAAAACTGTTGGAACGTGTTCTGTTGTCGATTCTAAGTATCCCTAGCCAATTTTTTTTCGAATCCATTCCATGTACAGACTTTTGACCCTCTTCAGCTTTATTATATGTATAGATGTGTCATCATATTAGTTAATGTATATTACACATGACACTACGGTAAAATTAATAAGAATGTAGGTAAGGCGGTACTGGCACTCTTTGGGGGACGCTTATGTCCAGCAGTGAACGTCTTTCGGCTGGTATGATGATGATGATGATGATGAAATGTGATAAACCGATCTGTACAGTCATAAGTTGCATTGCGGCTTTACATGCCTGTATGGCACTGAAACGTGGTCGCTTACAATGGGCCTCATAAGAAGGCTCAAAGTCACCCAAAGGGCAATGGAGAGGGCTATGTTGGGAGTTTCTCTGCGTAATCGCATCAGATCATATGCCTCTTGTATATAAGAGTCATGTACAGAATAAAAAACAAACTCACGTTTAGGAAAAAAATCGTATAATGAAGGCCGAAATGAAAGGTAAAAAGATTCTGTAAAAAAAAACATTTTTGGTAGGTACAAGCTTTTATTGCCGACTGTACTTTTCTGTATACCGTAATCAACTACTAATTGAGACGATGCTAACGAGCTCAAACTCAACGGTGTTATGTCGGTTAAATACTGGATTCCCATGGCCACCTTCTGTCTCAGTCATCAGATCAGCTCGATGGTACCATAATATTGAATTGTCATCCAAACTATACCTTTACCCAAAATTTCAGCTCAATCGGTTAAAGATATCTGCTACAAAATTTAGTTGCAAAATTCCACCCGAACAAACATAGTTACATAGGGTCATTTCGCCGGTTGGCGACCACCTAATTTAATGTGCCGGTTAGCGACCACTTAGCTGACTTGGTGAACTGAAAGCATATTTTCTCGTATTTTTTGTATATTCCTATTCCATAACCACAAACAATAAAGGCATACGGCTGACTGTTTCAATAGGCTCTGTAGAATTGATGTTATCTTCAATTGAAAAAACCATGTTCTTCAAGTGGTCGCTAACCGAAGGTGGTCGCGTAACCGGCGAAATGACCCTACATGTAGACATACAAGGCTATGTTGGGAGTTACTCTGCGTGATCGCATCAGAAATGGGGCTATCCGCAGTAGAACCAAGGTAACTGATATAGCCCTCCGAATCGCTAAACATAAGTGGCAGTGGGTGGGGCACATTGCACGTAGAACTGATGGCCGTTGGGGCGGAGTCTCGAGTGGCGACCACGTACCGGAAGGCAAAACCGGAAAAACAAGACCGCGAAATCTAACCAAACAGGTACTTAACTCACATATATAATTATATGCTCTTGCAAAACTACGAAGAGTTTAAAGTTCTAGTTTCGCAATTAACTTCGCAAAACTGGTGGGCCTCAATTTGGTTCATCACATTCGCATCTCAATCAAATTTCAATGTGTTTCACGTGTTCGCTTCCACGCGCGCCTATCCAACGCATCTGAATAATTACGCAAAATTAGTTGAAATGCGATTACGCCGCGAAAGTTACGGACCAAATTAAATGTTGTAAATTCGAAGTTGGTACGTTTCCTGGGCCCGCCCTTTCCACCCTTAATTCACATTCATTAGAACGGAGGTTTACGATATGAATCCTTTGATAACAAAGTAATGGCCAATTAGTTTTCCAATTACTTCCCGTTTGCTATTTGATTGGCTTTTGATTAGATATAGCTATGCAATTCTGGAATTGGTGAAATATGAAGCGAGCTCGCAGCTGGCAACATTGAACGATGGAAGAATATTGTATTATTTTGCATTGTTTCATTCGCTAATGTCGTACGGTACGCTCATGTGGGGTAACTCCACAGATGCAAATCGAGTTCTTATACTACAGAAGCGCGCCCTACGTACAATGGCTGGAGTCAAAACAAGACACTCATGCAGGGGTATCTTCACTGAAACCCGTATTATAACGCACGCACTAATTTGATAAACTCAGGAGTCAAAACACTTTCATCACTCGACATTTTCAATATTATTTTTGAAATTAAATCTTCTATAGGCACCTACAAGAACTCGATTTGTTCGTCACGCGTAAACAAATGAAGGCGCGCGGCGTTCCAAATTCGAAAGCACAAGCCGTGGTCCTAGATTCGAAATTCGAATTTCGAGCACCGCGCTCCTCCGGACCGGGGTTCACACGGAGGCAAACTTCATTTATTTTGTCAAATCAAGTAGGCCATGGCCTAGGACAAATTGTGATTAGCAAAATTAAACTTTATGCATATAGTAATAAGAATTATGAAAAGTGACCTTGACGTACCGACGATGACCTTGCCGACTGTTACAAGTGACATGCTAAATAAGGTGATTCGAAAAATGTTAAAAACACGCGCAACTGTAGATACTTATGACATTTCACTCAATATTTTATTATGTATATGGCCAATTATTTCTGACATTTTAATCGTACTTATTAATATTATTTTTGATACAGGTGTATACCCAGAAGTGTTAAAGTGTACCAGAGTTTGCCCAGTGTATAAGGGAAAGGGTGACAAGTGCGATGTCAACAATTACAGACCAATAACAATAGTCCCCACAATTTCTAAAATTGTGGAGTCCATCCTCTCATCGCATTTAATGGCCCACCTAGAGAACAATGACCTACTGACTGACCACCAATTCGCTTATCGGCAAAATATGTCCACAACAACTGCTGCGCTCAAAATATTTGACTGCATTGTTTCCGGTCTGGATGACAAATGCAAGATGGCAGGTATATTTTGTGACTTGTCCAAAGCTTTTGATGTGATTGATCATGACCTGCTTTTGGACAAGTTACATCATTACGGGATACGAAACTTAAGCCACAAATTGTTTACATCATTTTTGTCCGACCGGAAGCAAGTAGTTAAGATATCTGCGAGCGGTAAACGACTGAAGTCCAGTGCTGGCAGCGTGAATGTAGGAATCCCTCAAGGTTCGGCGTTAGGAAATTCCCTTTTCCTAACGTTTATGAACGACCTTCCCGCTGCCATCACAGCTGGTCTCTCTGTCCTATTCGCGGACGATACCACAGTGGTTGTCAGCGCGCGCACTTCTGAACAGCTTGGAGAGAAGATACATGACGGATGTGATCAACTACAGAGGTGGTTTGCTACCAACGGCTTACTCTTAAATATAACAAAATCCCACGTCATGGTCTTCTCAGGGCGCCAAATTGCGATTCCTCCGTGCGTAGCAAACAGCCCGATGCCGATAAGTGATAAATGTAGGTTCCTGGGCTTCACTCTGGACTCTCACCTTAACTGGAAGTGCCATGTAGACAAACTATGTGATAGATTGAGTAGTGCAGTCTTTGCTTTGCGTAAACTAAAACCTATGGTATCAGACGATGCCATGAAGCAGGTTTATTTTGCTCATTTTCATTCGCTGATGTCCTACGGCACGCTCATTTGGGGAAACTCAACGGATGCCAACAGAGTGCTGCTTATGCAGAAACGTGCCGTACGTGCGATGATTGGGGCAAAATCAAGGAGTTCGTGTAGAGGCCACTTCCCAGCGCACGGTATTATGACGCACTACTCACTCTATATATTCGAAATTATAATGTTTGTAAGGAATAATTTTTCCTCGTTCGATACCGTAAATGTGATTGGCAAAACACTCCGCCGCACTGGGCGTTTGAGAACAGTTCCCCGTCGCATGGCACTTGCAGAAAAGAACCCGCGTGTCAGTGGGCCTACCTACTACGAGCGACTACCCGCTGATCTTAGACTGGAACCATCTGACGAAGCATTTAGACGCCGCCTGAAATACCTTTTATTGGAAAATCCATTATACTCAGTTAAAGAGTATATGGATCTTGATCTGACATGTTAAATTATTATTTTTACCTATTTACATTTGTTTTAATATGATTTGACATTAAATATCACCTATATTCTAATGCACATTACACTATATTGTAAATTGAATGACGATACCTAGTGGTTGACATATTTGTTCTTTTGATTTTGTTTTATTTTTATATGTACTCGTTATTGAGTAAATTTGTTGACATTGTATTAATTTAATATTATATCTTTATTTTTTCTTTGTTTTTGACGATCATGATAAATAATCTTATTTTTTTGGACATGACAGCAAATTTGTAATGTATTTTTTTATCATGAAATAAATAATCTAATCTAATCTAATCTAGTGAAATCATATTATTAACCAGCGGGTTACAATGAAATTCAGTACAACATTATAACCCGGCTAATACCAAGGGATTTAATGTCTTGCTTTCGGTAGGGTTTACATGACCTATAATTCGGCATTGTCGAGCATGTGGTTTGAAAAATCCTTTATATTCAATAGATGAGTATTATGACATGACTAATTAGATTTATTACTTATGTTAAATTGTATCTTTATTGACATCAGAATTGTTTACCTACCCATTTAAACTGTGTAGGTGTTGTAGATAAATGACGACCCGTATACGGTGATCTTAATTTTATATTCATATTGACATCTTACTCTCTAATTAACATTTTGTAACTTGTTTACAAATACCTGTGTACATAATTTTCCTTTAAATATTTGTTATTATGATTTAAATTTATAATTCGATATATTTGTTAAAAAACTGACGATCACAATATAAATTCCTAAAATTGATTGAGTGTTAGTTTTAAGTGACATTGTATATTGTGAGATAAATAAATCATATCATATCATATCATATGGGGAGGAAGAAATAGATTTACCAAAATATTATGTGATCACATGTGTGACATGTGTATATCAACTTTGATGACCTTTATCAGTTCTATACCTATCTACAGGGTGGGCCCTGTAACTGGAGCAAAAAATTAAACGGTAGATTATTAAGCTTGTGAACAATTATTTCGAAGTGGTTTTATGCGAAAAAAAATATTTTTTTTTTGAAAAAAAAAATCTTTAAAATAAGTTTACTTGTATTTTTTTACTCTTCTGGAGTGCTATGAGTAACTTTTTATTTTAAAAACACAAAAAAAAAGAAAAAAAAATGAAAAAATCACAAAACTATCTGTTGAACACAAAAATGCAAAAACTATTATGACTCATTACATGATGTTACCTCAAAATCTGCATTGACTGCCGTGATATGATCTCGTGGTGCCAAGATACATTACTTGGAGGTCATAACTTTAGATCAAAATTTCTCCGTAACCAAAAATGTTGAAAGTGAATGATACACAAGGGGTTACTCCAAATGCTCTAAGGAAGCCTCCTTTTGAATATTTGCTCGTGTTACAGGGCCCACCCTGTATATGTATCTTTGAATTGGCAGATTTAACGTCTCGATTAAACACATTTTCTATCTTAATTGTAAGTAAGTAATTGTATTGTTTAATCTTATATAATTTGTAAGTTTTAAATCACCAATTACTTAGACATAGTTATTGCCAGAAACTTATTAAGCTCGACAAATGACATTTACATCTACCTAACGTCCGTACGAAGCGTTACGCAATCGACCAGCTGATCAATAGGACAAAACGGATACTTATTGTCACGTGGTTTTAGGGTTGCTTAATCCTGCATATTAACCCTCTGCAACTGATGTGCGGTCTATCAGACACTACCAAATAAATTTCATGTCGCCAATTTGCCGTTTGGTTTGATGTAGCTCTGTCTCGCTCAGTACCTTCCTCGAACGAGTCGAGGCATTGGTAAGTGACGCTCGAATGGTGACGCGGTGCACAGGCTCGGAGGTACGAGCTGCAGGTGTCCCACAGACGGTACAGTACAGCAACAAGTCCTGAGTCTGACAGACCTCACCTCATAAAAGCATCTATAGATATGTCCATATTGTTTATGGTGTCCAACAGACCTCACCTCATAAAACATCTATAGATATGTCCATATTGTTTATGGTGTCCAACAGACCTCACCTCATAAAACATCTATAGATATGTCCTTATTGTTTATGGTGTCCAACAGACCTCACCTCATAAAAGCATCTATAGATATGTCCATATTGTTTATGGTGTCCAACAGACCTCACCTCATAAAACATCTATAGATATGTCCATATTGTTTATGGTGTCCAACAGACCTCACCTCATAAAACATCTATATATATGTCCATATTGCTTATGGTGTCCAACAGACCTCACCTCATAAAAACATCTATAGATATATATGTCCATATTGCTCATGGTGTCCAACAGACTTCACCTCATAAAAATCTTCTACACGTTCATAGTGTCTGTCAGACGTAACCTCAGCAGGAGATCTAGACCGTCACCTATTGTGCAAAATGGATCTCTAAAATAAGTGCTAACTAAAACACTGATTAGTGTCCTATTCTTCCTTTAGATTTGGTACTTTTTTTTAAAAGTACCTCTTAAATATATTAAATATTATGGGACAATCTTACACAAATCAACCTAGGCCCACGGTAAGCTCAGTAAGGCTTGTGTTGTGACTTATGTTTAAAAGAAGGAATTTTTGTCAAGTTTAACGCAGTTGTTAATTGTTTTTAGGGTTCCGTACTCAAAGAGTAAAACGGGACCCTATTACTAAGACTCCGCTGTGCGTCTGTCTGGCTGTCTGTCACCAGGCTGTATCTCACTGATACCGTGATAGTTCCAGTTGAAATTTTCACAGATGATGTATTTCTTTTGCCGCTATAACAACAAATACTAAAAACAGAATAAAATAAATATTTTTATAGATAATGGTACGGAATCTGACTCGCACTTGGCCGGTTTTTTTTATAATTTTTAAGTGAACCTTAGTACAAAATGTCTGAAATTGCGATGTCGTTAAAGTTGTTTACATATTTATTGTTTTTTTTTATTTCTTAACCGATTTTATAATATACTATAATGAATCAATAGTGAAATAATCGTTTTATAAAACAATAGTTGCAATTTTCGTATTAGTATGTTTTTTTATGATATATCAAAAATTACGTGTGACAGACATCAGTAGAATCTTTCAAAAAAAGTCACCACAGTTGCAGAAGGTTAAATGGAATTCTACATCATTCAGCGGAATTCCATTAGGTAACTAAGCTATACAAAGGTGCAGAATGCTTTACACTGGTAGCTAAATGCTAAGGTAACGAGTAGTACATGCCCACTAATTAGACGTTTCTTAGTTACACCGTAATTGGATTTTGTAGGTTTTGATGTAAAACCGTATAAATAGTGCCAGACTTTGTAAGGTAAAGCTTACGTAAGAAACGCTTTGTTGTAAAATTTTATTTACGCTTGGATTCGAAACTTTTGTCCATAACAACCCAAATACAACTTACGTTTTTAATGTATCGCTATCCGTGAGATCCTGTAATTGGGGTTTTGTTTTGTAGCTGTTGGTTCTCCTGAACATTAATAAAGAAATAAATCAATAAATCTACATCGACCATGTCCATTCGGAAGGTATGTAATATTATACAGGTGGAAGAATGATTAATTAATATTATTCAAAACCACGCCCTGTTTTCCTTTCCCAAAAGTCCTCAAGTGCTGAAAAATTATCTTGGAAAATGTAGGTAGGTACTCCATTCGTTAGAAATTAGCGCACACATACTGAAAATTTCAAGAACTACGGTTCAAATGATACGTGCTTGTGACAGACCTTGAACAGAGGTGTCCTTGAATTTTTTAACACTTAAAATTATAGAGTGGCTCGTGCCTTAGTTCACTTAGCTCCGCTGAGTCCGTGCAAAAACGCAGGCGTGGTCGATTTGTCTTCAGATCCACGGCGGATTAGCAAAGACGCCACGCGACGACATTCACAACCTATTTCAACTCGCTTTACCACGATCCTAGAATAACTAGGCCTATGGCCGCGTCATTATAGAAACACTATATATAGACTGTCGTGAAACATTTGATGACGGTTAGCACTAGACAGCGCGCGAGTTGTTTTGCGGCGATGTATAAGTAGTTATTATCAAACGGAGGGGGGACGCCTTTACCCAGCAGTGGGACACAACAGGCTCTTGATATATAGTTAATTTAATTTAATTTATTTATGTAAGGATCACCAACGGATAACACATCTGAACAATACATTTGGCTTAAATACAAAAAAAAAACAATTAAGATGCTTTCTTATGTAATAGCACTAAGAATTCGTTCCGGCCACATTCCACTAAATAAATTTGGTTTTATGTTGCCCAAAGTTCTGTCACCGAACTGTACAGAATGTGATATCGTTGAAGACGTGTACCATATATTGATGGAATGTGTGCGGAATGACTCGTGTAGTACTTACTGAGGATACCTTGTAGCACCATGTTAGATGTTGGTGTGTGCAATAGCGCACTGGCTTTTCCACTGTCGGACGACGCCAGGGCGCTATTTAAGCTAGTGAAGATAGGTATCAATAATCGACCTTAAGGTGAACCATTGTTGATCATATGGGGCGTCATAATCGGTAAGCGATAAAGCTCTTTAATAAAGATTAAAAAAAAAAGATGCTTAGCCACTTATAGGTGACAACAGCTCACACATGTGTAAAATCAAGAGTAACAAAAAAACTATCATATAAAATTCTGAGTAAATATAGCACACCGCCGTAGGTATTTCAATTTGGTAAGGAAGCTAAATTTAAATAAGCCTAAACTAGTTTCATTCTGATGACGCGTTGGCTTTCCATCCGTTTGGATAACCAACGGGCCCCACCAACTATCTTTGAACGTTAGAGTTTTTTTTATATTTTTATTTAGGTAAACAAACAACCAGTTTTGTCACTCATGGCCCAATTTGGGCGCGGCGATACTCCATTACTAATGGCCGTTGGGACGCATAGGTTCTCGAGGGGCGACCACGTACCGGAAGGCGCAGCGTGGGTAGAACCCCCCCAAAAGGTGGACTGATGAATTGGTAAAAGTCAGCCGCTTTGATCCTTGCAGAGATTTAGGCTCGCATATTTCCTGTAGACACTGCCAAAGTTAGAAGCTATAAAAGTCAGCCGCTTTTGATCCTTGCAGAGATTTAGGCTCGCATATATTATTTCCTGTAGACACTGCCAAAGTTAGAGGCTATAAAGGTCAGCCGCTTTGATCCTTGCAGAGATTTAGGCTCGCATATTTCCTGTAGACACTGCCAAAGTTAGAGGCTATAAAGGAAATGCAAAATGAAAACATATCTTCGCACATGTCCAGCGGTGGACGTCCTTTACAAACAATTAAACTCTTTTTAATGGGATTGTCGTACGACTGCACTGGTACGTTTGAAGCGAGGGGTCGGTAAGCGGTGAATTCCAGTCCAGGGCGAGGGTGAATAAGCCCCTGAAATACGCAAACGCTCGAATTGTTTACGCATTTGAGTTGCAGGCTTATCTTTTTTACCTAAAGCGAAAACGTAAACAGAAGGGCTTTTTGCCTTTCTGAGTTCGAGTTTAGCCTTATTGTTTCAGAAGATGTCTATGAATTGCTTTCAGCACGTCATGAAAGATATTCCTTGAGCTCTCTTTTACCTGTACCAGAAAGTAGGTACTACGGTAGATGAAAAAGAAACAATTTTAATCCGTCTACTCAACTGCACTCATATGTCCTCATATGTACCATCAGCCAAAAAAGCGGTCTACCACTTTTGGACCTTATTTTGTATGCAATAAAGTCGAAAAGTGGTAGACCACTTTCTTGGCTGACTGTACCTTCTGTACTAGCATTGTGTGAAAAAAGCTTTATTCTACGTCTCACCAGAAACTTTAAAAACGGTAAGGCTATTTTTAAATTTTTTTTTGACGATGCTATTCGAACCAGTTTAATAAAAAAACGGACCGCAGACACAACTTGACAGAAGAGCTGACTGAACCAGGGACTGATTTCGGTTACGGTTATACCGGTATGAAACCGGTATTCTATTACGGTACCGTTATGTCGTAAAGTTTATGCGCGCCGCGCGAACATAACGGTAGGTACCGTAACCGTTTTGAAATAACGGTTAGCGCTATTAGTTTTAAATGATACGGAAACCTTTATAATACCGGTATTATAAAGGTAACCGAAAAATATAAGCGAGCTGGCACACTACAGAGGAAGCATGGCTAATAAACATTTAAAGACAAAAACACAAAACGGCAGTGCGGCTGCCGGCGGTTTGTCAACAACGCCAGGCCAAAGTCGATATAATAAATAAATAATTAAATAAATAAATATTTGCGGACAATCTTACACAAATCAACCTAGTCCCAAACTAAGCAAAGCTTGTACTATGGGTACTAGACGACGATATAGATACTTATATAGAGAAATAAATACTTAAATACATAGAAAACATCCATGACTCAGGAACAAATATTCGTGCTCATCACACAAATAAATGCCCTTACCGGGATTCGAACCCAGGACCTCTTGCTTCGTAAGCAGAGTCACTACCAACTAGGCTAAAGCGGTCGTCATATATCATATATCGGTTAATTACCTTTAAAAAGCGGTTACGGTACCAGAAAAAAAAGGTACCTTTATATTTCGATAGTATAAAGGTTCTGCTACCGAAACTGCTATTTGATTAACGATATGACGTCATACGTACCACATAATAAGTAATAGTACAAACCGTTAAAACAGAATACCGGTATTTTTCGGTTATGCAGTCCCTGCTACTAACAACATCTACACAACGAACCCTAAAATCAATTAAGGGTCGGTAATGCGCTTTTATTTTTTTTGGAGTCACAAATGTCCATAGGCAGTCCATTTATTTGTTTGCTACCTACCGCCGTAGTATAATAAACTCACAAATATTTGCCTTTAACTTTTTTTTACGACGCAGGTCACTGTCACCATCCATTAGGTTAAACTTTCTGTCGTCTTAGATTATTTTTTACGCACGACCGACAGAATGGACTAAGTACAGTCAAGTATAAATATGTGGGTGCATACAACTTACTCATAAATATGTCCCATCGCTTATGTCAGCGGATTAAGGGGACGTAGGTTCGTGGTCTTCTCTCCCTTTCACTGAGCATAAGCGTGAGCGAGATGGAAGTGCGTGTTTGGAAGCGCGGATATCATGTTCTTTACTTTTATTTTTTTGTGCGTTTTAATAAATAAAAAAAAGTAATAGCTGATTTCTCTCAAACATGCCATTGCCGATTTTTAGAACCAATTTTAAAATGTTTAGCTTTTGTGCATAATTTGTTATGATTTTTTTAAGTGTATTTTAGACCTATGTTCGTGATTTTTTTCTATCAAGCGAAAGTCAAAAACTCAGGATTTGAATAGCTGATTTCCCTCGAAAAAGGCCTTAAGATTGCTTATTCAATTTAAAACAGCCGTATTATAATCCAAACAAGAGCTACGATTTTTTAAAAATCAGTTATTGGAGCTCACGTCGCCTTAAGCTTTCGGTACATATTTATGAGAGGATTAAATCGATAAATATTTTTGTACTTGACTGTACTACCTACTGTAACAGCCCGTTCACACAGGGTTTCCGTTTTACTGTTCCGTTTTATCGTATACGTTTCTTTTCATTGATGGCGTATGGAGTTGTATGAGCAACTTCACATATGACACAGTATTCAGTATACAGTAAAAAATGTCGGTCCGCTAAATTATGACATTCCGTTTTGTTATCGAATACTGGATGAACGGAATACGTATCCGTCATATATCCGTACGTTTTTACTGGATATGGATATAATTACGGAGACTATGTGAACGGGCTCTCAGTTAATGACGGATACGTTGAACGCTATACGGTGCCTATGTGTGAACAAAGCATAATTTTTTGTTGTATCCGTTAAAACGGGTACTGTAAATACGGAAACCCTGTGTGAACGGGCTGTAAATCCTGTCAAAAAACGTAGCCGCGCCCTTGAAAGTGTCCCCGGGCGCGGTATTTTCCATTTTAAAAGAAAACCGTACACGATAAATAAAAAGCGTGAAAACTCGAAATAACCCTTGATAAATTTACTATAAACCTTTAATACACACAAAAGCGATATCACTTATAGTTTCAGCGCAATCTGCTACCAAAGACGAACGTTTTTAATCTTAATTTTTTTTCAGCTGTATGTTTAGTTTCCTCAAAAACTTCACACTTTATCGCAAAAATATGGTATGACTGTAGTAAAAAAATTGAATATGTTCTTTTTAAAAAGGTATATTTTATTTCTAAATACTTTTATTTACCGTTTCTATGTTTTTTTTTAAATTTAGAACATTCGGCCATTCAGCGAACTAGTTATAAATATTCGTACTGGTTAAACGGTGTTGCTTTAAATACCATAGACTTTTATAGGTATTCCTGCAATCTATAGGTAAACACTATATTCTGTATTCTATTTTTATTTTTAGGCCCAGTACTATAAAAGAAAAGGGAGGGGCGAGGAAATGGTAAATTTTCGCCTATTTCCTTAAATAAGTAACTTCATAACTATTTATCTTAAAATTATAAAAAAAATATTTTCTTGAACTAATAGCTCAAACGTCACTCTGAAAGTTCAAATAAATGTTAGCAGTACATTGCTACTCGATTTTTGTTTTAAATGTATAACCTTCCATTAGAAAAGGTAATTGCATTTTTTTTTGATAAAACCAATGATGTAATATAAAAATAGGTAGATATGTTGTCTATACGAAATTCCGTGTTTAAAAATGGCCACCAAATTCTGACAGCATTCGTTTCCATTGACTACGCAGAACTATGGCAAGCTGTGTGACTTGACCAAAATTTAGTGTGCCACTTTTGGACATATCTACGTATTACATCATTGGATAAAACAGTTCACAGCACTTAAAGGCCTTAAAGCTCGCGTTACATAAAATGTATGTTCTAATGGATTTCACACGCCGTATACCTTTGCGTTAATTCTTATAACGAAACAAAGCGGCTTTATGATATTTCAGCAGCTGCTCATTTGGCTATGATCCAAGATAAAGTCACGATTCACATATTTTAAAGATTAATTATTCTAGTTCCGATTGTTAGTTTAATGCGCTACATTAAATCTAAATGTTTATTGCATCTGAGTCGTGTTATTAAATATCACGTATTTTACAACAAGAAAACGATCTTGGTTTCTGAAATAAATATACAAAATTATTTAAAATAAGCGTAGGTACATATTAACAGTTTTTTTCGCAATAGCTGAAGTAGTAAATAAATTGAGTAAAGGAAGATAAGGGAGGGTGGTAATATTGGAGCGACTTCGATATAAGGAGTAACTTTGATTAATGTCCGTATAAACGGTGTTTTTCGCAATAATTGTGCGCCCACCAGATTTCTGGTGCAATCAGTCAACGTAAGGCAGCTTGTGGCGGGCTGTTAGAGAGTAGCGACCCTACGTACCTGAGTGCTCCTGGGGGTGTCCTGTGGTCAGGCTGAGCCGATCGGGTGGATGGTTGGACAGGCCCCCCACCTCTGGCTTGCCTTAACTGGCTGTCCAGAGTGGAGTCGTAAGAGCTGTTGCTCGAGGGTAGATGTGGACACCTAAGTGGCGAGTTGGCTATATGTTTAAAGTCACCTCTCTATTTATTATTATTATTATTTTGTGGGCCTTAATATGCCGCTTCGACCAGCAAGTGATCTATTGTGGCAGCCCTTGTTTTAGAGTTCACCGTTAAGTCCCGTTGCCTCCAGGAAATTCCAGATTCTTTGGGCGGTGATATGTTGTACTTCTTGTGGGTGCATTATGTGCCGCCCTAGGTAGGTACTTCTTTTATGCATGAGTGGTCCGCAGGAGCAGAGAATGTGCATTGCAGTCTCCTCTGTCTCCTGGCAGAACCTGCAAGTTGTGTCCTGCTTCATACCCATTTGAAACAGGTGTTTGTTCAATTTGCAATGTCCTGTCAGGATTCTTGTCACTGCGCAGGTTTTGTGCCTTTTGAATTGTAATAACTCTTTAGACAGCTTACTATTGAACCCTTCGATCAGGGCTTTAGCTTGTTTTTGTCCTTTGGTGAACTTCCACAGCTTGATTGCCTCTGATTTTTCCGCGTTGTTTAGCAGAGAATATGCTTTCCGTTTTGTGATGCCACAGAACGGTTCCGGGCCGACTAGGGCCGTGTCTGCGCCCTGCCTTGCAAGTTCATCTGCTCTTTCGTTTCCTACAATGTCGGAGTGCCCTGGTACCCATCTAAGTATGACTTTGTTGGAGTTCGCCAGGGTGTTTAGATTATTTTTACAATTCTGGACTAGTTTAGAGTAGGACTCTAGTGATTCTAGTGCCAGCAGAGCAGCTTGGCTGTCCGAGTTGATGTAGATATGTTGGTTCCTTAGGTTTCTTTCAAGATTTATCTCCACGCATTTATTTAATGCGAAGAGTTCAGCCTGAAAGATTGAGGCCTCCTTCCCCATGCTGACGCTAGCTTTGAACTTTGGCCTCTCACCGTAGATACCACATCCAACATCATCACCTTTTTTTGATCCATCTGTATACCAAATGTGGCTTCCCTCCTTGAAGTCCATTTGGTCATTTGTCCATTTGTCTCTCGGAGGTATTTCCACTGTATACAGTCTAGTGAATTTGCATTCCACGTATGTGTCGTCAGTGGGCATGCTTAGGTTTTTGTTATCAAAAACAAGGGCCTCAAGTTTGCTTAGCGCTTGAGAGCGCCATTTTGGCCTTGTTAGTGTGCATATCCTGTAGATGCACTGCTTCGCCTCCTTTTGCACTTGCAGGTGGAGTGGCGTTAGATCGAGCAGTGCATCCAAGGCTGCCCCCGGTGTTGAGCATAAAGCTCCTGTTGCTGTTAAGCAAGCTGTACGCTGAAGACTGCTTAACTTTGTGATGGCTGTCTTTTGGTGGACTTTGTTACACCAGACTGCAGAGGCGTATGTGATTATCGGCCTCACTACGGCTGTGTAAAGCCACAAAGCAATTTTGGGTCTTATGCCCCATCTTGCTCCTGCCATTCGGCAGCAAGTCCACATGGCCATTTTTGCCTTTTGTATTGTGTTATTCAAATGAGCGTTCCAAGTTAGCCTTTGGTCAAAGGTAACTCCTAGGTACTTGACCTCATTTGAATAGGGTATTTCCTGTCCATTCAGTTTTAATTTGGCAAGCTTATCTAGTTTCCTTTTCCTAGTAAAAGGAACTAGTACTGTTTTGCTCGCATTGATGGACAGGTCATTTTCTTTGCACCATTTGTTTATGGTGTTGAGCGCTCCTTGCATTAGGTTCAAAATTGTGTGGAGGCAGGGACCTTTGATTATGACTACAAGGTCGTCGGCATATCCTTGCGTGTCATAGTCTAGGTCCTTCATAGTTGCTAGGAGTTGGTCCACTGCCAGGGTCCATAGTAGTGGGGATAGTACGCCTCCTTGAGGACATCCTCTTGTGGTGTAAAATGTAAACTCAATTGCATTGAGGGTCAGAGTGACTATTCTATTTGATAGCATGCTCTGGATCCATCTGATGGTGTTTTCGTCCACACCCTTTGATGCCAATCCCTTAAGGATAGTCTCTGTGGGTGTGTTGTCGAAAGCTCCCTCGACGTCAAGGAATGCACATAGAGCTGTTTGCTTATCCTCTAGGGTTTTTTGCACTTTGTCGACCAGATCTAGTAGTGCAGTTTCCGTAGATTTCCCCTTTTGGTAAGCATGTTGGTTCAGACTCAATGGTCTGACTACCAGGTATTTCGCTCTTATGTGCTGATCAATGACTCTTTCCATCGTTTTCAGTAGGAAAGATGATAGACTAATTGGTCTGAAGGATTTGGGCTGTGAGTAGTCCTTTTTCCCTGCTTTTGGTATGAAGCGTACCTTGACTTTGGTCCATCGTTCTGGTATAGTACCCCAAGCAAAGCTAGCTCGGAATATTCTTACCAGGTGCGGGAGGACTAGATTTTGTCCTTGTTGTAGTAATGCAGGAAAAATACCGTCTTCTCCCGCCGATTTAAATGGTTTGAATTTCTTAAGTGCCCATATAACTTGGTTTGGTCTGAAAATGTTTGCAGCCAAATTCCAGTCGTTGTTATGTGCCCTCCGGTCTTGTGTGCTCCTTTGGGTGCATAACTGGGTATTACTGGTGGGATACGAGCCTGGAAAGTGGATAGTTCTAAGCAAGTCCATTGTTTCCACCTCCGTGGTCGTAAAGCTTCCGTTAGGTCTCTTAAGTAGACCTAGGTAATTGGTTGGAGTCTTGGAGAGAATCTTGTGAATTCTCGCTCCTTTGTGTGTTTGGGCGATCTCTTCACAAAATTTCCGCCACGACTTCCTTTTGGCTTTCCTGATCTGTTTGTTATATTCAGTCAGTGCTCTACCGTACCTTTCCCACTCGTTTGGTCTGGTTGAGTGATTGAATATTCGACGGGTGGAGACACGGAGCTTTTCTAGCCTTCTGTTCCACCATGTCGTAGTGTAATTTGTGGTTGATTCTCGCAATGGGCAACTCTGTTCGTAGGCCTTGTAGATGCCGTTGGAGAGTTGATTTACTGCTATATTGAGGGAATCTGGATTTTTAACATATTTTGGGATATCCTTTAGAAAGTTCTCCAGGTGAGCTCTGTAAGCTTCCCAGGACGTTTCTCGTGGATTTCTCCGTGTTTGTGGTTCCATATCTAATGGGCCCTTAACACTAAATATTATATGTTTATGGTCCGACATTGAATTCTCGCAACTAACGTGCCAGTTATCTAGGCAGTTTGCCGCCTTTTCAGTTGCGAAGGTTATGTCTAGTACCTCTTGTCTTGCCCTGGTTACGAAGGTCGGCGTGTTGCCCCTATTTAACAGGTGTAGACAGTTAGTAAAAATAAAATCTGAGAGTAACTCACCCCTTTTGTTGACTCCGGTGCTCCCCCAGATGGTGTGATGAGCGTTTGCGTCGCAACCCACAATCAGTTCTGCCTTTTGTGCTTGAGCGTACTGTACAACTTTAGCCAGTTCTTCTGTGGGGTCTTGTTTTTCTCCGGGCAGGTAGGCGGAACAAATCAACACCTTTAGTGAGCCCCTTCCTTTGAGATCTACATACGCAGTTACAAGATCGTCGCTGCATAGTTCTGTAACAGGTAAGAAATCCATGTTTTTGTTAAACACGATGCAGGCCCTTGGTTTGGATCCTTTTTCGTGTATTAGTACTTTACCTGCTTTGTTGAGTCCTATTCCCATGGTTTTGGTGTTGATCCATGGTTCTTGTATGAGGGCGATGTTCAGGCCATTTTCGCCGAAAAGTTTTTCCACGACCGCTGTGGCCGCGATGGCGTGGTGTAGGTTGGCCTGCAGGAACGTCACCCCCCCGTGAGCTGCGTCTTTAATGTTCCCGGCGCTGGGCATTGGCATACCCTTGCCGGCCCCCTCTTCCTCTACCCCTGGGGTGGTTGGAGCCCCTATTGCCCCCCCTGTTGGCGGGAAACCGCCGTAATCCCGATGTACCCGCTACAGGATTGGATGGATTGGATGCGGGATTGGTAAGGACTGCCCTTTTAGGTCCCGGGAGGATCTTTCGGGCGGGTGTTGGGTTAAGGTCCTTAGATGTTGACGGGTTTTGCGGTGGTGGGGTTGGGGAGGTGTCAAGTTCAGGCTGTTGGGCCTTGGGGGTACCCTTTATCCGAAACTGAACCTTTCGGAAGCCTAGGCTTGCCTTTAGTCCCATTTTTTGGAGATTCTCCACTGATTGGTCGTCTATGGCTACAGTCAACATGACCCCACCTTTCTCGACCTTTGTGTGGAGAATCTTCCAATACTCTGTGTACAACCCGGAATTCTGTGCACAGAGTAGCGACAGGGACATTTTCACGTCCTTGTCGCTTAAATCTGGGATGAACACCATCCCTATGTTTGGCTTCGGAAGCTCATTTTCAGGTATGACCCTGAGGTTGGCTTCCGGCCATGGCTTGAGGGATGGTGTCATCTCTTCAAGCCAGGCTTTGGACCGCTGGTCTTCGCACGTGATGAGCAACCAGCCTGGCTTGTATGCGTAGCCTGTGAATTTAGGTCCTTCGGCCATCTTCAGAGTCGATATCTTCTGCAGGATGGTGTAGCAGAGTGACCCCAGTTGAGTGTCCGCCATCGGACTGGTGTCCTTGATTCCGACTCTAGTTTGGCTCAGGACCTCGCTAAAGGCTTGCGCTTGTTGGGATTGGGTTGTGGGTTGGGCCGGGGGGGTTTCACTCACCCTCGGGTTTTTGGGTAAATTACCCTGCGGCGATTCCTCCTCCGAACGGAGCCGTTTGACCGGCTTTTGCCCGGGTTTGGATTGTGAGCCCCCAAATTTGTAGCCCATCTTCTTGAGTTCCGCAAAGCTCTTTTCGGACAGTTGGAAAGCCTCTTCAGGCTTCACTCCCAGTCCCACTAGAGCTTTGTAGCGGCCTCGCGTGGAGCCTACCAATTTCTTGCGAGGCTTCCGTGCGTCGGTGTGCGGATTCTCCGTTGGTGGGTTAGGTCGTTTAGCGTCCTTTTCCACCGTGTCGGCACTCTCCACCACCTCCATTGCTTGCTCTGACGTTTGGGCGGTTTTTTCCGCGCATACTGTCAGGGGCAGTAGTTCCTGGCATAGGTCTTCCAGGGTACCTTCTGTTTTTTTATTAACTTCATCCATTTTTAATCCCACGAGAAGCTAGGGAAATTAGGTCCGTTCCAGCAGAGCCCCGCTTGCTGAAATAAGGCAAAGGTTCTCCTCGAGGTTGCCCGGTATCGAGGGTCCACCGTTAGTGACTGAGCTCCCCCTCAGTCACGCATCTCTGGGCACGGTAGGTTACACCTGTAGATTGGGGTTTTTGGGGTTGAGGTTGTCTCCTCCGGGAAGGGGCTTGGGTAAGGAACAAAGGATTTTGAAAGGATGGTGATAGTGGAAGGATTGGATGTTTGGAGTGACAGGATGGCGGGTAAAGGAGTACCTGAAGGGCGGGAGTGCCTATCCAGGTATCGCCTCTCATACTTAGCTGTCTCAGATCCGGGGTAGATGGTAAATAGTGCGACGCCCGTTCTCGATCTTCGACATTTACCAGGGTGCACGACCCACGCGACCGACTGGTGGGTTCGCCTCAGGTCTGTACGTCGGCAGTGCCTGAGGCGACGGGGACGTGTATGAGCAGACTTGGAAGGTAAATCGATAGCCCAGCGTCACATACCAAGGCGTATTCACCTTCCCGCACCCCCTTCCTCTCTAACCCCCCCAGTCTCTCTGACTGGCCATTTTTTAATGTCGCCATTAATAGGGGCCCATCTAGCAGTTGGCGAGTCACCGTCTGCCAGAGATAAAAAATGAGACAGTTTAATAGGAAGGCGTCCGATATTTCACCCGATAGCCCAGCCACTAGTCCACAATTTTCATCCAATAACCCGTTTTCTTAAGATTCCATCAACCAGCAATAGTCCCTTTACACCCCAGCGGGTGCTGTCTCTGTGTGCGTCCCATGACACGGGCAGGGACAGCATCCGCTCGGTGTACTCCTTGCATTTCATTAAATTGTCAAAAGGGCCTCTACGTGTTTGCTCAGTGGGTACTTTGTAGGTACCTAGCCCCACGCACGCCTCCCAAAGGTCCGGGACATCATTGTCCCGTGAGCGGGAAAGACATACATAATATTGGGGGACAATCTTACACAAGCCGACCTAGTCCCAAACTAAGCAAAGCTTGTACTATGGGTACTAGACGATGATATACATACTTATATAAATAGAAAACATCCATGACTCACGAACAAACATTTGTGCTAATCCAATGATCGGCACGACCCGTGCAACACGGTGTCAATGACCTCAATCATTATGTTAATATGGATATTCCCCGGGATTCCGGAATTCGAGTCGGTAAAGGAAGTTAAGGTAGACAATATTTTCTCATCTTATAATGTGCCAGTATTAATACCCAGTTTACATATGAAACCTATTTGCACAATCCTTACACAAATTACCTTAAATCACCACGTCCGAACTTAATGACCCGAAGAACATAAGTAAAAGTAAACATATTTGTTGTTAGAAATTGATAGCATTCCTTACTATATAAACGCTGTTAAAATTACTATTAGCCGCCTTTTTCGCACCAGTTTAAACTTTGCTTGCGTTTGGTCATAAACGCAAACAATAGAAAATCCGAAAGTGACCTTCGACATGCCAGGTAGTCGGGAAAAGGGTTTTTTTGCACTTCCAATGGTTACATTTTAACAGTTACATATTTTTCTCAAACATGCAATGAAATTTCGTCATTCCGTCGTTATAACAGTTAAAGTATCACGTTTCAGGCGGAAGAAGAAGAGAGCGTACTGTAAAGGAATTTCATAGGAAATTGAAGGCCTAGGCCGGGAAGTATTTTTTTTTAAATTTTATTCCACAATTTGTGGCAATGGTCACGGAGTTCAGCTATGAAAATTTGTTTGATTTCTTGAAGTTTTTTTTATTTATTTCATTGCATGTTTGAGAAAAGCACTATACATGCCTAGCCGTGAAAAGGGCTTGCCGGGTGAGTAGGTATAGTGATACGAACTTCTTTCCCGGCGTCTGCAGTAATGTACTATTATATGAGTGCACTTAATATTTTACGCAATATAAAATCAATGTATATCAATATTTTCTATAATTAAAAATTATACAAATTATGAGTTTATTAAATAATTTTGACTTTTATTTACAAATACATTAATTAACTCTCAATAGAGTTATTTTTGCGAACTAGATCATGGGATTATAATCATGCCGGTCATGTCCATATTAATATTTCTTCTCGGAATCCCGCGGTGTTGCACGGGTCGTGCCGATCACTGCTAATCACACAAATAAATGCCCTTACCGGGATTTGAACCCGGGACCTCCGGCTTCGTAGGCAGGGTCACTACCAACTAGGCTACAGAGGTCGTCAAATAAATAAATAGCGGTAAAACTGACCAATTTATGTTATAATAATTTCTTTTGATTCAGAAATGGTTGGTAATGAAGGGATCGGTCCATGTCACCCGTATTGACTTGCGTATATTGATATGTATGTTAGTCTGTAAGGTATTTGTAAATATGAGCCTTGTTGCCTGACGCAAATAAATTAATAAAAATTAAATACTGGATTCATACTTATTGCGTACATTAACTGTTTGATTTACATTCATCTGGTGCGCTTTGACTTGCCGGCTCCTTTTTATGTCAGGCGTCATCAGAGCGCATCCCATTAGCTCATTATGAATCTGGCTATATAAATACACAAAATCGTTCAGTCAGAAGACCGATTATGTATCCATTTAATCTTCATTCTCCTTGAACTCTCGATTACATAGAATTCTCTACAAGGGTAACGGTTTCATGGCACCATTGTAAAATGGCGCCCATAAAATGAATTTGAAGTGGAAGTTTTAGTATTGCCTGTTCAAACATTTATACTTAGTATGTGGATACATGAGCAGTTGGCTCTGCAGTTATTTTTAAGTACTAATATTTATGTAAAAGCATTTGTAGAAAAATGTATACCAATTTTTTGCAACCTTTTTTCAAGTTCAAGAGATAGAAAGCTAAAAATGAAACAAAGTTTAGTCTTTTCTTTGTCTCGTTCGTTATCTTTATTTTTTCTTCAAGAGCATGCAGTGATATTTAAGTTTTTCCTTCAGAATAGGCATGCTGCGGGTCGATTGCGTGCGTAACATTTCGCTTAAACGTTTGGTACCTAGATTTAAAGTTTGTTTTTATATGCGATAGGGTTCGGAGTCAGACAAAAGTTACGCCATTATTAACCTGTCTGGATGGTGATATCGGATTGCGTAATGTTAAAAACCATAGTTTTGATCATAACCACTAGTGTCATAATCATCATTACGCATAACCGACAAAAGTCATACATAAGTGCGCATATATTTTTTAACCATAATGTTTGAGAGCATAAATAACAATTGTCATAAAATTGCGCATGAAAGTTTTAAGCATAAATATCAATCGCTATAATCGTTTTGCGCATATCGTTTTCAAGTCATATCATGTAGGTTCTGGCGCTTCGCCGGCCGCTACTGCGGCTGCGGAACGCACACTACTCTTGCTCGGCTCGCGCGCTGTAGGGTCGCAGTTCTCCCTAACACTCCTCCTTATGCGACTAGATACCCATTGTTGGAGAAGCCGGGGATATTCATTATAAACACCTTCTCTGTTCCATGAATTTATTGATAGTACGCCTGAACACAACAAAGCAAACGGACAATGTGAGTGACATCTGTCTGACTATAAAAACAAACCTAAACAGATTAAAGAGGTAAGATTGGTCCATAATATGTTCTAACACTGGCCCTTGAACCAATATAAACTCAACGTCAACACAAAAAGTTAACACACAACACAATAAATAAATAAAGCACTAAGTAGTAACGCATCTGCTGTCCTTACAACAAAACAACACAGTAGCAAAAAAAATAAATTAGAAACAGTATAAATTAATAAATATATCCGTAACATATAAAACAGTAAAATAAACTACAAGCGATATATGAAACGGATCTAAAATAATTTATACTAGTTCTATACTAGTACACTACTTAGAAACCTACAACATCTCACTTACTTATTAGGCATAACAAATAAATGAGATAAAAACTTATCGTGTTTTTCTTTTGCCAATGGTTTGGTCAACACATCGGCCACCATTTGGTCAGTGGATAGATACTTAAGGGTAACTGTACCCTCGTCAACAATTTCCCTAATGAAATGGTGTCTGACGTCAATGTGTTTGGTTCTGGCGTGGTACATGGAATTAGTGCATAACTTTAATGCCGACTGATTGTCATTGTACAAAGTTATGTTGAACTGTACCCCGTAAATTTCAAACAGGAACTTGCGCAGAAACAGAGCCTCTTTGCAAGCATCTGACAGAGACATATACTCCGCCTCCGTGCTCGAAAGAGCGACCGTTTTCTGCTTCCTACTCTCCCAAGAGATGGTAGAATTTCCAAGTTTGAAAACGAAACCGGTATAAGATCGACGATCGACCTCGTTCGACGCATAATCAGCGTCAGCATAAGCGACGATGTCTAGCCCTGACTTCTGAAAAGTTAAACAATAATTAATCGTACCTTTCAAGTAACGAAGGACGCGTTTTGCCGCCTTCCAGTGCGTCTCATCATATGCTTCGTTGAACTGGCTCAGCGAACTGACAGCATACGCGATGTCGGGTCGGGAACAAATCGCGATGTACATGAGACAGCCTATCAGGCCTCTGTAGTCGTGAGTACAATCCTTCGTTGTAGACTTCACGTGCTTCAGTCCTGTTTCCATAGGTGTTCGCGCAGGGTTGCAATCAGACATTTGAAAACGTTCTAGAACCTTCTTAATGTAACTTGACTGGTCTAGAGTAATCTCATTATTCTGTCTGCAAATCCTCATGCCGAGAATGTGGTGTGCTGGCCCTAAATCCTTTATTTCGAAGGCCTTTCTCAAGTCTTCTTTGATTTTTACCGTTCCTTGGCATTCCGCTGAAGAAAACAGCATTATGTCATCGACATAGAGCGCAATTATAATCATAGATTTCCCGCTTGACTTGACATATACACAGGGTTCAGAAGATAAACGTTTAAATTTCATTCTATTCGTTAAAACGTCATTTATCTTTTCATACCATGACTTCGAAGCTTGCTTCAGTCCATATATGGCTTTGTTCAACTTATAAACCTTATCCTCTTGACCTTTTATTTTGTAACCCTCTGGTTGCTCCATATAAACGGTTTCTTTGAGATCTCCATTCAAAAATGCCGTTTTTACATCCAGATGTTCGATATTCATGTTATATTCTGCAGCTAAAGCCAATAACGTGCGTATAGTCGAATATCTTACTACAGGAGAAAATGTTTCTAGGTAGTCTATACCATACTTCTGTGTATAACCCTTTGCAACAAGGCGCGCTTTGTACCTTAGTATTTCCCCGTCGAGGCCAAGTTTTCTTTTAAAAATCCACTTGCATTTGACAGGCCGTTGCTTCATACTGCGATCAGTCAGAGTCCAACACTTGTTATCGATGAAGGATTTATACTCTTCCGCCATTGCGGCTTTCCACTTACCCGCTTCTGGGCCGTTCAATGCCTCGCGAACTGTCTGAGGGTCCCCCGCGTCACTGCACAGAGTGCGCGCTACACTCGCAGACTCAAACGTGCCGTCGCAGTCTTCCAGTGTCGAATCTCCTGGGGCGTACGTTTCATCCGCAGGGTCATCTGGGGTCTCACTACTGCTCTCAGAATCATCTTTCGTGATGACGCTATCGTCATGACTGATTTCACTACGAGTAGATGTTTCTGTGGGCTCAGGGGATAGATCGGGTTGCACTTGAACATTGTTAGTGACACTTACATTCTTGCTAGTTAGTTCGAACAAATTGTAGCGTGAATTGTCATTCTCACTTTCTGATACGTCATTCCAAAAAGCATGTTCCACAAAGGTGACATTTCTAGCTTTTATGACATTCTGTGGATGCGCCGGGTCTATTAATCTATAACCCTTTGTATCGTCACAATATCCAGCAAATATATATTTCTTGCTTTTGGGATCCAATTTGTCCCGTTTATGCTGTAGGGCGTAGGCTTGACAACCAAAAATGCGCAGGTAACTAAGATTTTCCCTTTTACCTGTCCATTTTTCTTCTGGAGTACACCCCATCACAGCCTTAGTTGGAGAGCGATTCTTTAAGTAAACAGCCGTGTTGACCGCTTCTGCCCAAAATTCCTTTTTCAAACCCGCATCCTGAAGCATGCACCTGGCCTTTTCCATGATAGACCTGTTCGCGCGTTCAGCAACTCCGTTCTGGGGCGCTGATCTCGGAACTGTGGTCTGGTGTCGGATCCCGTGCTTCTTCAGGAATCGCTGAAAATTAGAATTGACAAATTCACCACCTCCGTCACTGCGGAAAATTTTTATTTTCTTATTAGAATGGTTTTCTACGAGAGTTTTGAATTCTGTAAAAATCTCGAAAACCTCACTCTTCGCTTTAAGAAAATAAACGAATGTTTTTCGTGAGCAATCGTCGATGAACGTCAAAAAATATCTTTTCCCACCAAGGGACGGGCATGGCAGTGGTCCGCACACGTCACTGTGGACCAAACCAAGAATTTCCTTAGCCCTGGTCTCTGATTTCTTAGGAAATGGCAATCTACTCTGTTTACCTACTATACAGGAAACACACGATTGAAAGTCATTGTTGTCATAAGAAATACCAGTGACCATACCTTTTCGCAATAACTCCATGCTTCTAGTATTCAGATGTGCTAGCCGGCGGTGCCAGACATGTTGTGTCGACTGGCTTTGTGGTGCTGCAGGAGACTTTGCTTGCATAACATTCTCAACAGAAAGACCTTCATCCTTCAGTTGAGGCGCTGACGTCACGCTGTCACCTGTATCTACGGACAAAGACGAACACATCGCTTGCGAAGGTGGCTCGCTACACAAAACAGACACTGTTTCTATGGCATCGAGTTGATAAATACCATCTCTTAGAGTAGCGGTGGCTAAAACCTCCCCGTTGTCAGTAACCGTACACACGCCAGAACGAAACATAACTTTGAAGCCTTTATTAACCATGGCACTGACAGATAACAAGTTAGCAGTTAATTTAGGAACTAAATATACATTACTTATTGGTCGTATACAATTGTCCTTCAAAACAACTTGCACTGTGCCTTTTCCAGCCGTCATCATAGCCTCACCGTTGGCTATGTACACTTTCTTCGGTTTGTCGCTTGTGAAATCCGACATCACACTGCGATCATTGCAAAGATGAAGCGAAGACCCGCTGTCTACGTACCAAACATCGCGCTGAACTCCTACAGCCAACGCCGTAAGAAGCGACGTATTTTTCCGGCCACTCTTGTTGCCGTCAGACTTTTCAGGGCAGTCCTTCATGCAGTGCCCAATCTTCTTGCACTTGAAGCACTTAATGGGTTTACGTGCTTTATGAGCTTTAAATGCCGTTACGTTTTCATCTTTTTCATCTCGACGTAAATTTTCTTGAAGCAATTTCAATTTGACAACTTCACTTGACAATGACACGTTCGAATTTTCTAGAGCCATAATTAAAGGATCGTAATCGCTTGTCAAACCGCTAAGCAATATTACGGCCAGGAAGTCATCTTCTAGAGCCGATCCAATATCGCTCAAAAGTTGCGATGTATCCATGATCCTGTTCACGTATGCCTCCATACTCGCACATTCGCTCAATTTTGTTGCGAATAGCGTTCGAAGTAAGCCGAGTCGTCGACACAGACCTCGATCTTCGTATGCCTTCTGCAGGTTCTGCCATGCTTCACGCGCCGTCTTCGCATTTCGAATTTGTGGAAATACTGTAGGCTGCACAGACAAGGCGATTTTCGCGAGCGCCTTTTCCTGCTTCTTGGCGTCTTCACATTTATTTTCCGTTTCTCCTATACAATCCCAGAGATCGTCGTGGATAAGCACCATCTTCATGATGAATTTCCAGGAATTATAATTCTGAATTCCCGACAATTTTTCCACGGAAACATTCTGACTGGCAGATGCCATCTTTTGTTTCTTACGAGAAAATTTGGAAAATAACTTGATCGAAAACTATACGAATTCACTTCAGGAACTAGGTGAATTTTGAATGGTCTGCTACCATGTTGGAGAAGCCGGGGATATTCATTATAAACACCTTCTCTGTTCCATGAATTTATTGATAGTACGCCTGAACACAACAAAGCAAACGGACAATGTGAGTGACATCTGTCTGACTATAAAAACAAACCTAAACAGATTAAAGAGGTAAGATTGGTCCATAATATGTTCTAACAGTTCTGGATGTCTCTCTTTATTCATCTCTTCGGATCGTATTCGCATTTCAATGTGTATTTTGCTCTCGCGAAATATAGTCGAGTTTGAAATATGTGCACGAACAAAGTGGTCAAAAATATGTATATAAGGTTGATCAGTTATTTTTGGAACCTTTTGGAACCTGTATACAGGTATATTTTTTGAACTCGACTTTCATCACGAAGCAATTGATTAAAAATGAAGTCGCAATTTCGGTGTCGTACCTACCTATATAGCTAAGTGCCTCTATTCAACGACTCGTATACCTAATAAAAAAATTCATGTCAAGTTATCTGTTACTTAAATTGTAGGGTTTATTTACTTGGGATCTAGAATTAAATTATTATGGTTAATTTAATTTGTAATGGCATATTGACTCACAAAGGTAAACATGCCATTAAGATGCCAAGAAGAGTAGAGTATTCTTTAATAATTTAGTAAGATAAGATTTCTAGGCAATAAGTTGGTCAGCGAAAACGTTTATCGTTGTAGAGTATGAAATTTGAAATTACTTTGGAAGACACTTAAAACTAAAGTCTTCTTGAAAAATGTCAGACACGCTCTTACGCCGTTAAATCTTTTTAAAGGCTTCAACACATTGGTCGCGGTTGCGGCGCGAACACGGGTCGAACGCGGGCCCGCGCAAGTTGTAAAGCATTGAAACTACACTTCGAAGTTCAAACACACATCGAACGCGAATAATATAAAACCACGTCAACCGCACCGCGCCCGAGCCGCGCCGCGGACACATGCCTATGGATGTGCGTTGCCGTCTCTCTATTGATATAAGGATTTGCTGTGTAAACACAACGCTTTCTCGCGAGTTCTGGTACCCTATACTTACCACAAGGAACACAACACTTAATACTTGCAAAGTAAATTGTCGTGTTACTATGGCTGCAGTCTTCTAAGGTTAATCATGGTTTTCTACTATATCGCTTGACCGAATTATTAAGTTTTGGTACTCATTAGACGCACAATTTAATGTTCTTTAATTTGTTAAGACGTGGCAAGGGCCATCCGGTAAACGAAATGTTGGCAGACCTTACAAGCGATGGGTTGATGATATCATCCAGACAGCTGGCAAACATTGGACAGAGATAGGAAGACAAAGAGAGGAGTGGAAGAGTTTGGAGGAGGCCTTCACCCAAAGAGGGATCCATATTCAGCAGATATAAAACTATTAAAATATAACTTCAACTACAAATGTAATATGGAATATAAAGGCTTAATAATAATAATAATAATTTGTTAAGAGCACTTTTTCGCTAGGATACATCGTATGGAAATTACGAGCGAGAACCCAAAAAAATACCCCAAAAATTCAGGATTTGAAGCTGCCAAAAGTTGTCCCGAGAGATATATCTCGGTACGTACTTTTTTTGATATTTACTCGGTTGCATCCATATACACAATATAAAAAAATGCACCACCTTCTGCAACATAGAGAGTACTGACTGGCGTACTTCTGCTGTGCCATAGACTACTTCTTTAAATAGAGGGTCAACTAAGCAATTACAAATAGTGAATGGGTTAGTAACTAAATATCTATAATTATGAATTGTTCTTTTTTAATTTGAGCTGATAATATAAGAAATGCAAGAGTAAACAAAAGGAAAAAAATTATGCTCCAAACCGGATTCACTCAAACTCAAGAGACGTATGATATGCTTATACTTAGATGTAACCATGAATAAGAGAAATGAGAACAGTGTGGATGTCGGCGGCCGATCATAAAATCCGGCTAATCACGATTTGGATTTCATGATTTGGCTAAATGACATCCGCCATATCGTTAAACATTTAACGTTTAACGATTTGTCTAATGACGTTTAGGCAGATCATGAAATTCCTAGGCATATCATGAAAGGCCGCCATTTCATGATCTGGCTAATAGTAAGTAACACCCATCGGTGACGTTTAGGCAGATCATGTAATTCCTAGGCATATCATGAAACGCCGTCGTATCGTTCAATACTCGCCGTTATACGTAACAAGGGTTTGCAAACAAGTTTTTCCGCATTTCTATAAAAAATAATTTACCTCGAAAACAAAGTTTTAACCGACGAAAAATCAATCATCCCCTATTTTCCTACCCTTAGGTTGGTTTTTTTTTTCAAATTTATATGGGACCAATTTCGGGGTATACCCTTTCCAATAAAAAAAGAAACTACTCTGTAAAAAGTTATGCGAGGTCATACATAAAAAAATATACGCGTCGACTTGAGAACCTCCTCCGTTTTTTTCGTCGGTTGAAAATACCTCGAAGACGAAAGCGGGAGCGGATCTTTTAACCTATCCGCGATCCGAGTCGGTTTTGCCACTTTATCGATCTGCCGTATTTTTTATCAGGCACATCATGATATGCCTGGTCAACGTTTAGCCAAATCATGAAATGGCGGCGTTTCACGATATGCCTAGGAATTTCGTGATCTGCTGGATTTTCACGATGTGCCCGGTATATAGCTAGGAATATCGACGAATGCGTTGCTCTAATCGATCTGCCGTATTTTTAATCAGGCATTATATGCCTGGTCAACTATTAGCCAAATCATGAAATGGCGGCGTTTCACGATATGCCTAGAAATTTCGTGATCTGCCGGATTTTACGATCGGCCGCCGACATAGACACTAAATAAAATAATCATTAATGTTGTATTTTCTCGAAAAAGGATTAAAAATGTAGTTAAGTAGAGAAAAAGCAACGCAAGAGGTTTTATAATCACAAAGTTAAAAGTGTCCAAAGTTATAAGAGGGTAGGGGTATATTCTGCCCCCTTTCCGCAATACGCACTTCATATGGAACGATTGTCATTTACTATGACGCTCGATGATCGTAACATCACGGGCTCCGAGGGTTTTCTCTCTCTTTCTAACAAGCAACATTAACCCATTAACGGCTGATTTTTTATCATGTCTCTGATTTTGATGGTTTTGAGATAATGTATTTCTAAATTGGACCTCAGTAACAGAAATTTAAATTCAGATTCTAAATCTAACCAGTACTTAGTTTGAAAAAAAATACTAATGCCGTATGGCATCGCTAGCCTTCTACCATGTCAAAAAAAATTTTGTTATTGTTAGCTTTTATTGAACATGAAATTTATAATTTCAAATGGCACAAAGTCCGACGACGCACTTTGCAATATTGCAATCAGGATTGATTTTTACACTGTTCTAAATCATATTTATGACGCCCACCCTGCGTCGCACACTAATATTTACCACGACTCCACTCGCCAATCATGCACTAAGATCGGCTATGCACCCGATGAATCAAAATACCCGGCCGCGTACGTAACTAAGTTTTGTAACTAGCTACGAACTAGGATTTTTTTTTCTTGGTTTGTAACAGAGGTAACGTTCCGAACGCGCGTCGGTACAATTTAACTGTCAATTTTCCATATAAAAAGTGACATTTAGACCTACCCGACGTTCGTACAATGCGTTACGTGATCGACCCACTGTAGACCAGCTGCTGAACAAAAATGGGTTTTGATAACATTAAAGTTTTTTCTTTTTTGATATGTCATTGGAGGCATGTTAAATAATACTTATACAAAAAGTTAGAAGTTTTTAGGTTCGGCTTTCGGTTATATTGAAATATTTTATTTTTAGCCAAGAACTATGTAAATATAGAATTAGAGTTACAAAAAACTGTAACATATCCAATAACACTTTAGTTTCTTTAAAATTATCTGTTTTTAGAAGTCTGGAACATCTGCATTTTGGTGAACAAAAAAATGAAAATATTTTTGCAAATAAAGAATTAGAGTAGCTGATATTGTAAAATTATGATGTAATCGATCCACTTAATATACTGGAAAAAAGTTAGATGTGTAGACAATTGGCTTGTGTAGATATTTATTTCTGGTTAAGCAGTATAACCGATATTGAATTAGAGTTTGTAGAGTTAATAATAAACGGTCTTGACAATGATCTCAGTTACCAAACAAAAGTTTAGAAATATAGAATCACGGCGACACTAAATACTGATATGTATAGGTAAGCATTCCGTGCCTATATTACTACGTTTCAAACGCGCTGTATTGTATGCGCGCGCCGTGCTGTGCGCTGTGGCGCTGTGGCACCAGGCAGCGATCAGCGGTGGCGGGGCAGCGGGGTGCCCTTAACTCATCCATAAAAAAAACCGCAATGCATGTTTTAAACTAATATCAATGGAAAATTGTTATTTTTTTTTAAGTACGCTAATGGAAATACAAAGACGAAACTTACCCTTATTTATTACTATACTAGTAATTGCCCGCGGTTTCGTCGGCGTTAAGTCCATTATAAAGTAGGTTTTTACTTATAGTTTTATGTTAAAGTAAGTATTGGTAGCTTACACAATAGTAACAAATAACAAAAATACAACTTTTTACAGCAAAGTTATAATTGCAACATTTGCAAATCATTCATATTTGTAATTGTAGGTATATACATAATAACTAGGGTACGGACAAGTGGTGGCAGATTTCACACAGAAGGTAGTAGAGTCGCCTAGATATTTTTATGACTAAAAAAATACTGATTGAATGATTTATTTCTCTTAATTTTTTTTATTCTCTTGCGACTAAATATTAAGTTTTTGAAATGAAAATGTACATGTATTTACATTTTATGTTTAAAGAACTTTATTTTTCATAAATAATCAACATATTTCACTTACATGCGAAAAGTTATAAGTTAATACTAAATCTAAGCATACAGTGTTAACAATTGTACAAAAATCATAGTGGGTAGACATGCATTATAATACAGGTTATATTATTCAAACGGGGCAGTGAGGGAATATCCGAAACTATAAGATATACGGAAATTTGCTCTAATGAGTTACGAAACCGATTTAAGAAAAAATCAAAACTGAATTCAAAGATTTTCAAAAAAGCCTCATACACAGCCGGGAATCGAACCCGGTCAAATCTGTCTAAAAATCAGAGTGCGTTATTTTGCGTAAATTAATAGTGTAATGTAAGGAAGAATTGGTGCTAAGGAACCCTGTATCTACAATCCCAGGAAGATGTTGAATTTCATAGTTTAATGTACGGAAATGGATCTCCCCGCACAAACAGTGTACCTACCTACAATGAGTAAGTATGGGAATTATATTTTTTTTACAGCTTTGAAATAATTGGTGTAAATAATGAAAATAAATTAAAAAAAACCACGAATTTACCAATTTTGTCTAGTTTCAGACGCCACAGTTATTCTCCCCATACTTACTAAGGAGCTTAGTATTTGGAAATCCATTTTCGTACATCAAAATATGAAATTAGGCATTTTCCTGTGATTGTAGATACAGGGTTCCTTAGCAACAATTTTCCCTTACAATTCCGGACTTTCGAAATTCCGGAATCTCGGGCAATGTTTCCGATATTACAATTCCGGAATTGGTACACTCAGAATATCGGAAATTCCTGAACTGGATTTTATGTATTTCCAGAATTTATGACTGTTTATTTTCATAGTTTACCATAAACTGGATAAGTTTTCGTATCTCTTATAGTTTCGGATTTTCCCTCACTGCCCCGTTTGAATAATACAACCCGTATATAACGCTAAAGTTCGGCCGCCTTGTTGCGGCGATAACGGCGATTTTTGTTTAAGTTATCTTTCCACAAAAATTTCAATCTTTCGTCTACTACAGACTACAGATGCCATTGTGTTGGCATTTACGACTTTGTACGCTAACAAATCTGCCCTTCTTATTGCAAACGCAGTACTTGCAAAATGGTGGTTTCGAGATAAACGCGGTAAACATATTTTTTGGTATCTATACAACAAATCTATGTTATACAACTTTTGAAGTGTACTGAAAAATTGTTAAAAAAATAAATCATTAGATTGAAATATTTTTTTACTTTACTGCCTTATTTAGATAAAATACGCAGTACTGCATTTTCATCAACTATATGGGTTTGCAGTTAGGCCTATGTCCAGCAGTGGACGTCTTTCGGCTTATGTGATGATCTGGGTTTGCAGGTATTACAGTATCACTAAGGCTTAATGCAGTATTTGTGTTTATTACTGCAAAATCACCTAGCACGTGTTAAATACTGCGTTTCTAGTTCGCAATCATGCTCTATTTTCATACCTATGTAGTAATAAATAAGTGTTGGTAAGATTTAACTTCAGACAAATATTGAAGTGACGAAGAGACGAAATAAAATTGAGTTTAGGTAGGTACTAGAAAAAATGAATATTTTTCTTATCAGCGTATCAAATTATTATTTTTTTCTACTCCTGTACAACATCTGTCATTTATATAGGCTGTAGCTCAAATACAATGACACCACTAATAAGTCGTCGAAAAACTCTATGCTCTATGGCCCAAAAACGCACTGTTCAGCGTTTTTTTTTGGTTCATACATTTTTCATAAAAGCACTGTTTAACTTTTTTTTAAATCGGCCGCTATATTGCAGTGGTGCCAACTTCATAAACATATATTTCGAAATAAAAGTATTTATTTACGATTTAACATTTGTATATTATAAATTATTTACTACAATAATAATAAATTATCATCTATTGTGTGTTAAATTACATGTTTTATAAATTATTGGTATTATTTATAAAAATAAACAGTCCGAATTCGGTCCGGGTCCGGATTTGGTTTGGTTCGGATGGCAAGTGCAAACAAATTAAAAACAAAACAAACCATAAGCAAGAGCTGTCACATTTCCGATTTCCCACCAAAATACAGTTCAAAATGAAGAGACGAAAGATGATAAACTATTAGTCCTAAACGATTAAGATTATTCGTGTTTGTGAAGACAAAAGTGTACGTTCCTTTTAAAATGGTCGAAGAAATTAATAACTGCACTCCTGAAGAAATTGCGTGAGTAGCAAAAGTACGAATAGAAAACTTGCTGCCTGAAAAAATTAACTATTCTGTAGTCTGCTATCACAGATAACCTCCGTTATCTGTGTCTGCTATTTATTTAAAATTTGTCGTAGAAAAAGTATTGTATGCAACGGTGTATAACTGGTCTAAAAACGCTCGTGGCGTCTTAAATTGCGATGCTCGCCAAGGCTCGCATCGTAACCCACGCCACTCGTCTTTTGAGACCCTTCTTATACAACAGTTGCATAAAATACTATAGAATACTTAATATAATTTGGATATATTTTTATTTTTGATATCCAAATTACATTATAGTTTAATACTCTAAAAATATAAATTAAATAAATAATGTATTCATTCAACCGTAAAAAGTAAATAAAAAGCAACGACTCCATTTTACTCCCTGTGCGAAATTTGCCACCACTTTTGTCTGGACGCTACTAATAACAATTTTAAATTAACTTCTGTAACTTCACATTATTCCATGCAGATTTTTTCATAAAAAACCGGTATCTTTAATTTTTTATTGTACATAATAAAAATAAAAATAGGTAAACTAATGTTACATCTTATAGGTTTTGACATAGCTATAATAAAAAATCTTCCTTTTCACCCGCTTTTCCAAACATTGAATATCTCCAAAACATAAAACCGCATATTAGTACCTTTACCCGTGGACCATCACTAATATTGTAATAGTGCTGTAATACGTATTTTCCTGAAGGAAGGTTTTAAAAAACTATTTTTGTTAGTTTTTTGAAAGAGCTGTTTAAATAGACGATTTTTATAACATATATTTTTTTCATTTGAATCTGGCCACTTTAAATATTTTTCTACATATGTTTTACTATGCTCGAATCTGGGTTTTGCCTCCAAAAAATCTCATAAACTATACATAAAAAGTTTTTGCGCCTTCCCTATTTTAAACATATAAATACGAAAAATGTTTTTTTTTTTTAAATGCGGCAGAACGGGGGCGCGCGGGCGTGGCGAGGGATACCTAGCAAGCGATAGCTCGCAAGGTCGACTAAGATCTGCTCCGCCGTAGCTACAACTTGTAGCGCGGTTTGGTTTTCGCGCCTTTTTTTAATAATATGCGTTTATGATGCAAACTATACACAGAAATTTCTTACTTTCCATAATATGGCTGCATATATTCTTTTATAGTATTAGACTTATTTTTATAGACTCTTATACAATATTAGATCTTACAGGACAAAAAATGCGTATTAATTTTAAAGCTTTTATCTTATTCCTCTAAACTTTTGGCTTTGTCTATTAACTTAAGAATTTAGAGATATTGTTGTGGATTTTTAAAACTCTAATTCAATATCGACTAAATAATAAGCTAATTCTGGTTTCACGTAGTCGCGGGTGTTTTTTTTTTTCTAAAAACTTAACAGTATAAGCGTCATACATATTATAAACGATGAAGCTTAAACTTTGCACTTTAATTCAATATTCACAAATCATCAATAAAAATAAATAAATACCTAATTTATATCTAACCCTCGTTCTAACTTTTCTTCATATAATACAAATATGCTTGAAAATAAGTTATGCTTATATGGCATATAAGCATAACTTTTCCGACTTTAGAATTATCAAAACTTCTAGGGCCAAAATCCGGTTCCACTACTGAGCTACTGGTTACTAATGAAGAATTAAATTTTGATGGTTTTGTTTGCCTACGTAACTAGGTTACAAACAAATAATTTTTATTTCCTTATAGTAACAAAACTTAGTTACGTACGCGGCCGAAGGGGATTTGACGTATAAAATTTCAACTAATTACCGTTGATGCGAAATTTGGCGCAGAAGTTGAACAAAATGTCTAAAAGGTGATGTCATATATATGGCATCGCTAGCCGCTAATAGGTTAAAACGGTTGTAGCTTCGTAATACTTTGAGGTATTTGAATGGGATATCCGTCACTGGGCATATTTATTTGCCTTGTTTCTTTTGAAGTTATAATACATTTTGAGTCCACGCCCCCTATGGATTGACTTCCAACGTTACTCCAAGAAAGTTGGTTCCTAAACGCCCAACTTAAATTTCATCTCCGAAATTGCGACATGATTTTTCAATTTTCTACGAAATTAATTTTCGAGTCTCATTTATGAGCCATATCGCCGGCAGCTGGGTAGCGTGGATTAAAAAGTATACATATTTTATGCGAGGGAGAGCTGATGTGAAAATTGAGTCACGTCGGGAGGCCGACTCGTTAAAAGTCCGGACGTCAAACATTCGACGGGCCTTTGCAAAAAGGTAAACCCGGACTTGGATTAGAGAAATTCGATAAGATAAAAACAGGTGGAAGAATTCTGCGGTTCCGTGCATGGCCTGAGAATATGTCTGAAGCCGTGTTTTCTTAAAATGTAATTTTGAAATATTTGAAACCTAGCTGTTGACAGCTGCTTAAGCAAGCGAGGTGTCAAATATATGAAAACGTGTTTTGGCACATCTCTGGTGAATATTCACTCTCATCGCAACATATGTACTTGGTCCTAGGTAGTACCTACTACTTAATAGTATTAGCAATAGTAGGAGTCGACTCTTTTTTCCTTCTTTTTCTTCCAATGCTTATTGCTTGGTAATAATTTTGCCAAATGTATTTTCTTGTGATGCTTGATGTCTAAGTATCGATTATTTTATTTTATTTTGTTTTATCTTCAGGTAAACGAAATGAAACAGAAATATGATAAACATAAATATTAAGATTTTTTGAAGGAACCCAGAAATATTTCATCAAGTTGGTACTTAGGTACCTACAAAGTTTTTCTCCAGACTTGGTACTGAAGCAGTTCTCAAACTCGGCGTAGACCAATTTGTTATTTAAGTCCAGACCACCTTTTACGGTAGGCATACTTATTTTGTATGAAATAAATATTTTCATACCCAGTCTTGGCCAAAATTATAGAGCACCTCCGTGATTTTCATTTCATTTAACCGCCCACTTTTTTCTCGATATAAATCATTGTCTTCGAAGTTTTCAGTATTTAAGTTCAATATTTAATATTAGTTAATTATTTTCAGATTGCCTCTCACGGACTGGCAGCACCCTGCTGAAATTGCTTTCTTTACTATGTCAGAAAACGTTAAAAATGCGGGGTTTACGATTTATTTTTTATAAAATAATGGTTTAGAACAGCAGACGCTTTTAAAAATTGGCAGCTGTCATAGTGTTTGCCTTAGTGTTTGAAGAATGGGGTGAAAAAAATTCATAGATTTCGTGCCTCACACGACTATCGAGCACATTGGAAATTAATCCACGGAATTCAAAAAAATATTGTCGCTGAGTGACGAGAAAGTCGGGATAGTGATAATTTACTTTAAAAACAAAGTTTTAACCGACTTCAATTCAGTACTCCACCCAGCCACATAAACATTTCCACATTTTTTCCAATTTACCACCTGAACGGATTTCCGAGTGCAAATGCGTTGATTATTGGAGAAAAAAAACCAAATCGCTGTATGTGGGACGATAATATTTGAGGACCTCCGTCGATTCCTCAAGGACCTCAAAATTACCTTTGGCACTTCATTATTTGCTATTTCAACGGAACCATATCAGAATCTGTTACGTACTTTTATAGTTTAAAGTAGGTACATCATTGAGAAGTTCCACAAGCCATCTGTGGTTTTCATCATCACTTCCACTTCACAAAATTTACGGTTTCCAATTGTAATACACGAGTTGTAATAGAAAATACCAAAATCACTACACGCGTGCCTAATATAATTGAAGAGTTCCCTCAATTCCTCAAGGATCCCAATGAATAATTTTTTTATATCTTTGGTTAATAATTAAATAATAATAAAAAAAAAACAAAAAAATACGAATCGGTTCACAAATGACGGAGGTCTGAGGCAAAACAAAAAAAAATATAACAAAGAAAACACAACCAAATTGAGAACCTCCTTCTTTTTTAAAGCCGGTTAAAAAGGTTACAAAATAAAACTACAACTACCTATGTCATGTGCAAAATGTCGTTTTGACTTTTTTCAAAACTCGTGTTTGTTTTAGGCTCAAATTGTAGCTGACTAAATTGTCCAGAGGAGTTTTAATGACATTTTAGATATCATTCTTCGTTTCCAAATTATCGAGCGTTAAAATAAAACATTAGGAAAAAATGGATGTATTTTTTCACTATTTCGGCCATTATTGTTTTAGTTTTTGACTTTCTCGAATAATTATTAGAATATTATCTTCACAACTTTCCGACATATAAGGGGATCACACTATTTCGTGAAATCAGAGCCTACATGGAGCGAACGAAAAGACATTTCCAATGTCAAAAAAAGAAATACCTACTTGTAGGACAAACGAACATAAATTATAAACTTTATACCGTAAGCAATAACTGATCAATGGCCAGTTGACAGTATTGTCGATGGCATCTACCTAATCATAGGTGCATAAGACTATTTACCGATAAAAAATTACATTTTGGCACCTTGAGGAGAATTAGACTTTGACATATATACTGAAAAAGTTGACATATCTAAGTGTAAGACTAATTGCGGTTTTATTCTATGATTTCTTGACTGCAAGAAAAAAGTAAAAACGAAGATTATTCATCAATAAATTTCACGGCGAAAAGTTTGTCCAATTTAGCGGCATGATTTTTTTAGGGTTCCGTAGCCAAATGGCAAAAAACGGAACCCTTATAGATTCGTCATGTCCGTCTGTCTGTCCGTCCGTATGTCACAGCCACTTTTTTCCGAAATTATAAGAGCTATACTGTTGAAATTTGGTAAGTAGATGTATTCTGTGAACCGCATTAAGATTTTCACACAAACATAGAAAAAAAACATTAAGTTTTAGGGGTATGGGGACCCCTACTCAGAACTGAAACTCAAAAAATTTTTTTTCATCAAACCCATACGTGTGGGGTATCTATGGATAGGTCTTTAAAAATGATATTGAGGTTTCTAATATCATTTTTTTCTAAACTGAAGGGTTTGCGCGAGAGACACTTCCAAAGTGGTAAAATGTGTGTAACTTCTAAAATAAGAAAATTATAAAACTAAAAAAAATATATGATGTACATTACCATGTAAACTTCCACCGAAAATTGGTTTGAACGAGATCTAGTAAGTAGTTTTTTTTTAATACGTCATAAATCGTAAACAGCAATTTATTTCACGGAACCCTTCATGTGCGAGTCCGACTCGCACTTGGCCGCTTTTAATTTAATAAACTGCTCTGACACAAATACATAATATTGACACCAAGAATAAACGCCTCTGACCGTTTATAGGCGCGTCCAAACCAAACGGCATGATTGTGAGTTAGGGAATAAAAAACGCCTGATGTTTGAAATTCATTCTGTTTCCTGATTGGTTTTGATTGGTCAAATTAAAATGTTTTTAAATCATAATAATGTATACATATTTTCCCTAGGGGATAAATGTACTACTTTAGCCCCGCTTGCTAAGCTGACATGGTGGAGTATATTCACCAGAAGACTGGGTACTCGCTGAGGGTTTTCCAGCTGCGTTCGCGCCACTACGTGCACTTCAGCTCGTTTGTGGTGCGCGTGCCGCGGCCGCTGCAGGAGACCATCGGGTGTGCTGACTTCTAGCCGAAGGGTGTCGTGTTTCGGCGGTTCCGGGGCAACCTACCGAATGCTACACCGGACTTGACGACACAACGGAGCCACGCTAATATGTCGCCTCAATAATTAGTTATTAATTTTATAATATTTTTGTATGTATGTTAGTCTTTAAGGTATTTGTTACTATGGGCCTTAGATGCCTGAAATAAATGTATTTTTTTTTATATTTTTTTTTTTTTATTAAGCTTAATATGACACACTTTTCGAGCATGAGAAGTGAAAAATAATACAAGTAGTAGTATATAAGTAAATAGTAAGTAAATATTAACTGATTTGAGATCAAATCTATGTAAAATCCGCATATTAGACGTGATTTAATTCTTACAAGCAATTTCTGTCCCTTGGAAAAAATATGAATTTCGCTTACCGCCTTACAAAGTTACATGCGATCATGAAGTGACATCTATCATTCTAATCTTGCTAGAAAAATATGGTATAATCATTTATCAATACATCATTTGATCAAGCAAATCTAAGTGGTTCCTACTTCCGTCTGTGTAAAACTCATTTCACAAACGCTAAAAAGTGTGTAATTTCAATATAATAAGTATATCCAATTCGCACAAATATAGATTTGTCAAAAGAAAAAGAATGACACGTGAAAAAAAAAACAATTTATTTACTTCATTTTCCGAACATGAAGAATATGTATATCGCAGGTATTTGTCCCGCCAAGAGCCAAGGACAAGGGTGCTAAATATGCAATGCGATACGAGGCTTTTTTACTACCGCCCATGGTGATTTCAACATTTTACGTCTTTACACTAGTAGCGGGCGTTAATTTCTACGTAATGGTCAGGTGTGACATTAATAAATTATAATATAAATATTTAGGTTACTATTCAGCTAAGAAACCTTTGCTTTACGTTCCAGACTGTTCCTAAAACAATCGAATTTTGCTCCAGCTGTCCATTGCGGACTCTGTTCAATTAATTGGTAGTAACAAGCTAATTCCAACTACAAATTGAGCGGCTTCTGCCGGCTAAATTGAGTTAGCACAGTGAATTTAGAAGGGCTGTCAAGATTATCTATCATATTTCGTGAATATGAATACCTATAATATATATTGTCTTGAATATCGATTTATAAGCGAACGAAGTTCTATGCTTCAGCTCGGGTCAAACTTATTTCTTACTAGCTTTTGCCCGCGACTTCGTCCGCGCGGAACTCGTTTATATCGTAACTTTCTCCCCCCTTTTCACCCCCTTAGGTGATGAATTTCCAGATAAAAACTATCTTTAGTAAGGATCCAAGGCATTCGATTGCTTGCGGCATGATATACTTCTGAGGAAGCTGGAACATTACAAGTTCAAGGGGACGGCTCTCAAAATGATGACCTCCTACTTGCAAAACCGTAGTCAAATTGTACAGATTGGGTCAAGCAAATCGAGGATCAGAAACAATGACATCGGAATACCACAGGGCTCGATTTTGGGTCCTGTGTTATTCCTGATATACGTCAACGATCTGCCATCAAATATTCCAGATTGGGCACAGGTCAGTTTGTTTGCTGACGATACTCATATTGGAGTGAGACATAAAAACATTAATACAATGGAAGCACAGCTGACACAGGCCCAGCATATCCTCCAGGAATGGTTTCAGGCAAACGGCATTGTTTTAAATACAGATAAAACTATAAGTATAAAATATCAAACCAATTCTCGAACTCTCAAAAATACACCAGAGCTAACTTACCAAAGTTCTACGAAATTTTTGGGATATATAGTGGATAGTAAATTAACACATAAAGAACATTTGGAAAAACTCAGCAATAAATTATCCTCGGCAAATTTTGCATTACTAAAGTTAAAACCATTAATTAATAAAGAAACATTAAAAACGGTATATTATGCATACATACAATCATTGCTAAATTACGCTATAACTGTCTGGGGGAACGCATCAGAGATTCAAAAAATACTAGTGCTTCAGAAGCGTTCCATCAGGATCATGTGCGGGGTCAACCGAAGAGACACAGCCAAACCACACTTCGAGAGGCTGGGCATAATGACGGTCATTTCATTATTTATTTACAACTCCCTTTTAGAAATACACAGACAAACGGATTGCCTCCCTAAATTGTCTGATATACATAACTATAATACGCGATCTAAACACAAATTGGTACTACCACAGTTGCGGCTTACAAAATGTCAAAAACAGGGTGCTTTTCTAAAGATAAAAATGTACAACAAATTACCTTTTGAAATAACATCATTGCCAATTCATAGTTTTAAGAAGAAAATATCACACTATTTCAGGAAACATGCCTTTTACTCCGTATCAGAATTTTTAACAAGCAATATTAGCTTACAAACATTTTGAACTGTATGTTATTAGCTATAAGTATCATTTTGATTTTATTGTAATTTATTTCTTTTATTTTTACAAATTGTTACTGACATACCATGTAATGCACATATTACTTTATGGTGAAATAAATAAATACAAATACAAATACAGATTCTTTGGGAAGGCCCCGGAATTCAAAGTGTCTCTACACCAAATTTAATTTCAACCAAATTAAGGAAGAAAAGTTAACAGACAGACAGAGTTACTTTCGCATTTGTAATATTAGTATGGATTGTATGAAGGAAAGGGTCATTATGGCTGAGTTGCATGATTTTATAGATTAGCTTACTCCAAACGCCTTTTTTTTACAAAATAGACTCCGCCGCAAACTTGGTTTCTATGACCCGCCTCACCATAATAGATGCATGTAGGCTTTTTTCATTATTATTTTGCATATTTTCATATCACACGGCCGTAAGGACCTTTTCTACTAAACCGTAGGATTAAATTAACTGACTTGTAATTTAAATATTTTATATTAAAAATAAAGATACGTCAACAAAATGTTACATCTAATAGTTTTCAAAATAGCCATAATAAAACGTATTTTTTACCCCGTTTTAAAAACATCTTCGAAACTACCGCCATAAGGTACCTTTACCCTTGGAACGTCACATACATATATTTACCTATATAATGTTCCTATTCCCCAGGACTCCCAATTACCGCTATATACCGTAAAATGGGTTCCATCCAATTTTTCACCCGCTATTTCACCTCCTTAGAGGATGATTTTCGGGATAAAAACTATCCGTTGTTATGACAACGGGTAGTTTTTATCCCGAAAATCATGGAGAATGCTCCAGGACTCAAGCTATCTCTATACCAAATTTCATCTAAATGGGCTACATCCAATTCATCCGCCCCCTCTCTCTCATATCGCCCCCATTTCACCCCCTTAGGGGATGATTTCCGGAATAGAAACTATCATTTGTCCTTTTCCAGGACTCAAACTATCTTACAACCAAATTTTATCAAAATGTGTCACAAACAAATTTCCATCCCCAATTACACCCTCTTAGGGGATGATTTTCGGGATAAAATTATCCTATGTCCTTCCTTAACTATCGTTATACCGTAAATGGGTTCAATCCAAATTTTCATCCACCATTTCTCACCCCCTTATGTGATCCCCTTATTTCCTAATTTCATGTGTTCCGGAATAAAAATTATTCTATGTTCTTTCCTTGGACTGAGTCCTCTCTCCATACCAAATTTCATCTGAATGGGTTCTATCGAAATCTTCAACCCTCATTTCACCACCTCAGGAAATGATTTTTCGGGATAAAAACTATGCATTATCCTTCCCTAGGACTCCTTCTATATCTTTACCAAATTTCATCTAAATGGGTTTTATCCAAATTTTCACCCCCTATTTCATCCCTGAGGGGATGATTTTCGGGATTAAAACTATCCGTTGTCATACTCCGGGACTCAAACTATCGTTCAACCAAATTTCATCAAAATGGGTAACAAACAAATTTTCATCCCCAATTACACCCCCTTAGGGGATGATTTTCGGGAGTAAACTACCCTATCTCCTTCCCCAAGACTCCAACTCGCTATACCGTAAATGGGTTCCATCCAAATTTTCATACCCCATTTGACCCCCTTAGGAGATGATTTCTGGACTAATAATTATTTTAAGTCCTTCCCCAGGACTCTTAACTATCTCCATACCAAATTTCATCTAAATCGGTTCTATCCAATTTTTCACCCCTCATTTCACCCCCTCAGGAGATGATTTTTCAGGATAAAAACTATGCATTGTCCTTCCCTGCGACTCCTTCTATCTCTATACCAAATTTTAACTAAATGGGATTTATCCACATTTTCATCCCTATTTCAAACTATATATTGTCATTCTCCGAGACTCAAACTATATCTATACCAAATTTGGTCTAAACGGAGTCCATCCAAAATTTCACCCCCCATTTCACCCCCTTGGGGGAAGATTTCCAGAATAAAAACTATCCAATGTCCATCCCCAGAACTTAAATTACCTCTAAACCAAATTTTATCAAAATGGATTACATCCAAATTTTCACCCCTTCATTTTACCCACTAAAGGGCAGATTTTCGGGATAAAAACTATTTTTTGACCTTCCGCGGGACTCAAACTAATTATATACCAAATTTTATCCAAATCGGTGCAGCGGTTTAAGTAGCTCTATACAAATTTCCATCCCCCATTTCATCCCCTTAGGGGTTGATTTCCAGGATTAAAACTACCCTAAGTCCTTCCCCAGGACTCAAACTATCTCTATACCAAATTTCATCTTAATCGGTTGAGCCGTTTTCACGTGATGCGCGGTCACATAAACAGACAAACAGATAAACAGACAAACAGACAAACAGACAAAAATTCTAAAATCTGTTGGAACTTGTTCTGTTATCGATTTTAAGTATCCCTAGCCAATTTTTTTTCGAATATCTTCCATGTACAGACTTTCGACCCTCTTCAGCTTTATTATATGTATAGATGACCGTTTGTTTAGCTGTTCTCCTCTAAAGGATGCATATTTAAAACGATAATCGTGAAATTTTGTGAGCAGGTATTATATAGTTATTATTAATTAGTTTGTAGTGTTGGTATTATATATGTCGGCGGACGATCATAAAATCCGGCAGATATCGTGAAAAGCCGCCATTTCATGGTTTGGCTAATAGTTGACCAGGCATATCATGTTGTGCCTGATAAAAAATACGGCAGATCGATTAGAGCAACGTATTCGTCGATATTCCTAGCTCTACTCGTATACCGGGCACATCGTGAAAATCCGGCAGATCATGAAATTCCTAGGCATATTGTGAAACGCCGCCATTTCATGATACGCCGCTATTTCATGATTTGGCTAAACGTTGACCAGGCATAGAATGATATGCCTGATAAAAAATACGGCAGATAGATTTAGTGGCAAAACCGACTCGGATCGCGGATAGGTTAGAAGGTTTTTTTTTTTTAAAAGAGCGGAAAAATTTGTTTGCAAACCGTGCAAACCGTCACTGGTGGATGTTACTTAGCCAGCTTATGAAATGGCGGCCTTTCATGATATGCCTAGAAATTTCATGATCTGCCGAAACGTCATTAGACAAATCATTAAGTTACGATATGGCGGATGTCATTTAGCTAAATCATGACATGGCTTTTATCTCATCTGAAAATACACTTAGAAACTTGTCTCATCACTAATCTGATACCCAAATGCGACGATTCGCTGATGTGTGATTTGATTATAATAATACTGCGCCAATGTACCTAATACTGATAGTAGTGATAGTAAACCGATAAGCCAGCAAATCTGGGCGACAATGGTAAGCTCTCAGTAAATTACAAAATAGCGCATATCTACCGATTCTGCATCACCAAATTCGGCAGGCGCCTAAATCCAGTAAAATACAAAAGTAGCTTACTTAACTAAAATTATTAAGATGGATAAATACCGCCCTTATAGAAAAATACGGTTACGTCTGTGATAGGTTCGTAATAAATACACCGTCGTTAAAATCTGCTACATTCCCTTGCCGTATCTCATTAAAATAATTAGGCACCAGCACCTGTCGGTATACGTGACAAAATTAATGAATTACTTCTAAATTAAATAACACGTATGTTGTATTATTCAATTTGAAAGTTTGCGTCTGAATTGTCTCGAAGGGGATACTTTTGTTCCTAAGTTCTATATCACGTCGCATCGGAAAGAAATATAGTGCGAACACCTTTAGAATTCTTAATTATTTTAACAAGAGATTCTATTAAGTTGACTGCCATTGTGAAAGTTGAAATTTAAAGGCTTTTGTTCAGAGTTAAGGTGTCCGTCGACGTAAAATTTTGTCTTGTTTGCACGCTAATGTCAGCTCGCTATGCTGTGCCCGCCGGCCGCGCACAGAAACTTGCGAAAATCGATGAAAGTAGGTTCATGTCAAAACGGATCATGTGTTAAATGCTTCGGGAGGATTCCAAATAAGTTTAAAGACCTTTTTCTAAGGCCCTAAGAAGTAAAAAGCGGCCAAGTGCGAGTCGGACTCGCACATGAAGGGTTCCGTGAAATAAATTGCGGTTTACGATTTATGACGTATTAAAAAAAAACTACTTATTAGATCTCGTTCAAACCAATTTTCGGTGGAAGTTTACATGGTAATGTACATCATATATTTTTTTTAGTTTTATCATTCTCTTATTTTAGAAGTTACAGGGGGGGGGGGGGGACACATTTTACCACTTTGGAAGTGTCTCTCGTGCAAACTATTCAGTTTAGAAAAAAATGATGTTAGAAACCTCAATATCATTTTTAAATACCTATCCTTAAATACCCCACACGTATGGGTTTGATGAAAAATTTTTTTTTGAGTTTCAGTTCTGAGTATGGGGACCCCTAAAACTTAATGTTTTTTTTCGATTTTTGTGTGAAAATCTTAATGCAGTTTACAGAATACATCTACTTACCAAGTTTCAACAGTATAGCTCTTATAGTTTCGGAAAAAAGTGGCTGTGACATACGGACGGACAGACAGACATACAGACGGACGGACATGACGAATCTATAAGGGTTCCGTTTTTTGCATTTGGCTACGGAAACCTAAAAATGTCGTATAAAGAAAGCTGAGTTCGGCTCACTTAAGGCCTCATACTGTTAACATAATTTGGAACCCTCCCGGGACCCCGTTATGATTTCAAAGATCAAAATAATAACGTATATGTCGGTTCTGTATTACCTTCCTCCGAACTCTTATAATTATTTACCGAGAACACATCAAAACGTTTTCGTGGAAAGTACCACAGAAAACATAATAATATCGCAAAATCAACTGCGAGTTCTTTCGATTTACTTGTTGATTCTCGTCTTATGCCGACATGGTTTAAGCCTTTAAGGTAAACCTACCTACTTATTGTGCTGTCGCAATTATTGATATTTATATAAATTGTCCGCAAAAATATAAAAAAATAGAGATATACACTCGCGGTCAATGAATACGGGTCGGTAAAATACTGTCAATAAAACCCAAGTTATGAGGGTTCAAAAAAACGTCAAAGCGCTTCGAGAAAAGGTAGGTAGTGCCTTGCCCTTGGCTTGGCTTGTCTTGGCGGGGGCACTACAGTGCCCCCAGATGTAGATAGGTGGTGGCACGTGGGCAGCTAAATTCTTTATAATTTAAGGCAATTGAGCTATGGTGTGTGATATCGCGACCATTCATTGAAAAAATATTACTGATACACAACAATACAATACAAAAAAGTATTGAATACATCGACAAAATGACAAATCATTTAAACTCTTTTAAACTTCATTACCCTACTTGAAATTTCATCTGTTGTTTGCATTCAACATTTCAAACCCTACATTATTATTGTTCGTAATACAGTTTTAACTTTCGCTCTTAACTCATGAACTATTTTCCTACTTAATTGACATAATAAAACAACTTAATTAAATGAGCATACTAAGTCAATATAAATGTTTGTGTAAAATCGGTTTTCTCCTTATTTAGTTAAATAACAATAACAAAGTACATTAGATGTCGAAGTAAGTTAAGTCTTACATAAACCATTCAAGTTTAGACAGCGGCTCCAGCCGGGGTTAGCACAAGTGACGCCTCGTCGCGACGCGAGACGAGAAAATCTACCCTCCTCTTTGCATAGTACGAATATGAGTGAAACAATTGACTTGGCAGCAAGTCGTGCTAGACGTACTCAACCATTCAAAAGAGCCATTCAGGGCGTTTAGCAAAAGTAAACTATTACTGTTTAAAATTCCTTCTTTTATTATGCATGACGGCATTGCTGGTAAGGATGCTGCATGGATAAGTAAATACAATTTTGATTTTTAGATTAGTTTGGTCGTTCCTCACCTCTCACTTTTAATTTGAATCGAATCATTCATATCTAATCTAAACGTACCTATCCCATCAAGGTTGGCTCGATCAATTCATGCACGGCAAAAAGTAATTTAAATTTCATTGAATCCAAATGGTTTCTAAAGGCGTTTTTACACGAAACGAAGCGAAAACGCGACACGTGCTTCAGTAAATATTTTTATTTGATTTCATGTTATACGCTATTCCTGGAATATTATCGAATAAAATGAAGCAACTTATTGTGGAATATTAACTCAGTTGAAGAAATGTGATAAAAAACACTCAATTAGTGTTTTTAATAATCGGAAAACGCGGGCCTTTTTCGTTTAATATAACTGCACCCTAAAGAGTGGAAACCGTAACGGACATTGAAATGAAAGACTTTGAAGTAAAGTAAGTACCTATTTTTATTCAGGAATATTAAAATGAAAAGATTGTACCTCATTATGCCGTCATAAAAACGTTTTCTATTTATTATTCAATCAAGCCGTTTATATCCATGTTGTTAAACGTTTAATTTAGGACCATAACATTTTCAACACACATTTTTTTTCACTAAACGTTACTTTTCAAAATTCGCTTTTAATTGGGTTCAAAATCCTTGGTAGTAGAGTTCGTATTCGAGCATTCTTGTATGCTCACACACTCAACAATTGAAACACTCTGTTGCATCCAAAATTTATTACATTGTTCTCTAAACCAACGTCGGGAATCAGACGAATATCGTTAAATTCCATGGAAGCAAATAGTAAATAGGGCTAGGAAGAAAGAGAGGGCCGATAGTTATGGTGTTCTTCAAGCATACTATTGAAAAATAAGATACATTCAAAATATGTTAAGATTTCAAGTAGATAAGGTCCACAGACATAAGAGTGAAGTGAAGATAAGTAATTCTAAGAAATGATTTTTCAAAAAGGTAAATGCGGGAGGCATTTGTTGTGTTTTTGATAAGTGGTGGGCATTTGTATTAAAACAATGTTTAGTGCGGATTCTTTTTCTAGATCGTATCTTATCTTAAGACCCATCGGTCGAACAAAGCAGTTGTTTAGCCACGTGCCACAAACGCTTCGATGAAATGAAAATGCCATGTTTAATAAATACTTTACTCGAATAGCGACTAAAGTAGCCCTAAAGTAGTCTATTATTTTAAATACAAAATGGTCTACATTGCTAACTAGTATAGCTAATGTGCCTCCTTTCCTTAGACATAAATCCGCCTTTTGGGTGAAAGAGTGTTGATGATACGTTTATTTTACATCAATTAGCGGACACACTTAACAATAGAAGGCAATCGCTTTGTTTACCACTAAACAATGATTGATGAGAAGTGAGTTCGGTCTAGAAAAGGGATCCGCAGTATTCCTACGGAAATTAGCCAAATGACAGAAACGAAACATGTGATCGTTAACCAATCATAATAATTCATTGAAGTTCGTTAGTTTATTATTTCTTCTTCGCATTAAATATGTATCGATTGCTACTTCATGAAAGTGAAAACATTTTGCTGATGCTACGTTGCACGTTTGTGGTAAACTGTAATTTTTCATAGAATTGACTAATGAATACAGTGATATTCCTCTTAATCTAATTAATTATTATGAAGAAGTTGAGAGAGTAAATACCTTTAATTTCTAGAAATTAAAATTGGAAGATGCACACTGAGCAAGTGTGCAAAAACCTACATAGGTAGGTTGGTGTCGCTCTAAAGAGACTAAGAGTTATATTAAATGCCATAAAAAACATTCCATGTAAAAAATAGTCTCGAAGCGGTTTCACAGTAAAAAGTGGTGAGATATTTCGTAGATCCAAGTCAGGCATTGTTATTAATCTTTATTTGCTTGCTAAATAATCCTTACTCCACCACACAGTGTCGCCCATTTCAAATTCATATAAAATCTTTACAGATAATGTTCATATAATGTTCCCTGGAATGGCCTGTATTATTATTTGCCAGTGCGTATAGGTTACAGTGTCCACTTACCATAAGAAGAGTTAGAAGTCACAAAAAAAAAATATATATATATATAGGTACCTACATACAGTGGAACATATAACCTCCTCCTTTTTTGAAGTCGGTTAAAAATGGGCTATGCCGCAGTTTTGTTCTTATGTAGATAACCCGTGTTATAAATACACGTTGTAATACTCATTCGCAGCTTGAACTTCACTCTCGATCCTAAAATAACACATCTGAAAACCATGAAAATCTCGGTTCTTTAGATTTGAATACTTAAAAACATTTTTAAGCATATGCAGCATTTTGAAGCGGCACTGACGCCTGCGCGGTGAGAACTTTGACATCGGTTAAGATTCAGTGGACTCGTAAGCTTCTCTCGGTGCGGACACCCACTGAAACGGTAACGGCCAATCGAAACTCCGCGATCGCACCCGTAAAAGTGAACAAGCATTTTAACTGCCAGACGCGTTTAAAAAGAAACTAGATTTATTCAAAACTTTGTTATAGTTCTGTTGACTTGTTCGAGTAGTTTTAGACGGTTTGTGAAGTGTTTTTGGAGTTTGTCGTGTAAGTGCTTCACAGAAGTTTTCGTGCAGGAAATTTAATATTGTTAAGATTGTGAAAGGTAAGTCAAATGTTTTTCTATATGAGTGATCGTTGAATATTTTCAAGTCCTATGATAGGCGGACTTAAGAGTCCCCAGGATGCTCGACTCTCTATACAAATTTAGTTTGGTTTTCATTTAAAAACGGCGAGCTGGTAGTTTCTAGAACTAGAAGGTTTTTTTTAAATCTTTATTAAAGAGCTTATCGCTTCGCGATTATAACGCTCCATATATTGAATATATGTATTTTATTATTATATGTAGTTTTAAATTTTTAATTTGTATGATCCTAATTGGTCGAAATAAATGAATTTATTATTATATGATCAACAACGGTTCACTTTAACATCGACTATTGATACCTATCTTCACTAGCTTAAATAGCGCCCTGGCCTCGTTCGACAGTAGAAAAGCCAGTGCGCTATTGTAAGTAAAGTATTTTTTTATTAATAACATCGATATACGTCATCACATCATTGCACATACCAACATCGGCAACATCTAACAAGGTGCTACAGGATATCCTCAGTTGGCTTCTACACGAGTCATTCCGCACACATTCCATCAATATAATAATATGGTAACGTCTTCAATTAGTACAAGAAGTTATAAGTAATAGAAAACAATAGTGAGAAATGAAATTTTTCTGTCTCAATTTTTTTAATACGTTTATATGGAGCTCGTGTCGGGCTCCCTGGGGACTCTTAAGGTATCTTGTGAACACTTAATTAAAACATCTTACACTTGATGTCCACTTGAGGCAGATATATCAATAGCGCTAAACTATTTACTATTTATGTATGCACTTATAATAATACGAGCAGGAAAAAGAAAGAAAATAATTACAAATTAAAATTGTTTTATAGGTACGTCTTTTTGCCCGACTACGGCAGAGCCAAAAGTGAGGGATAATGTTTTTAGCAGTCTATGTTTGCATTTGTGTATGTTCCACTGTAGCGCTTAAAATACTGAACCGATTTTGATAAATGGGGTGTTAATCTATTCGATGCTGCATAACTTCCGGGTGACCTTTTGTATGAAAAATAAAAACATGGTAGCTGCATTACAAGTGACTGACTTTGAAAAAAAAATGTTTGCTATCATAGCGTCTTGGGTATCATATGAAAGAGGAGAAAATTTCGAGTTCAAATATACATATATTATACAACGTGTCCCAAAACTCAACGATAAGCCGGCACCAGAGGATGGAGCTGCTTATGATTAGTCGAGAAAAAATAAGGAAAAAAATATATCTAAATAAGTAGCTCCATCCTCTGGTGCCGGCTTATCGTTGAGTTTTGGGACACGTGGTAGATATATTTTATTTTATATATTTAGATATATTTTTTTCCTTATTTTTTCTCGACTAATCATAAGCAGCTCCATCCTCTGGTGCCGGCTTATCGTTGAGTTTTGGGACACGTTGTATAAAAATATTATTCATAGTAACTCTTCCGTAGTCGGGATATAGTTTTTTAAACTTTTTATGCTTGTATATTGATTACATTAGGTAAGTAGGCTTTTTTCGGAACCTAAGAAAATACAGCAGAGCTAGGCTATACGCGAACGCCCCTAAGTCCATGGACGAAGAAAAAACAGCTAATCAATCAAATCAAAACACCATATAACTAACCAATTAAATTTTAATTCCTTCATTTTATACAAGGATGATTCCCAAATTTGGCACTAGATGGCAGTGTGATGTACAAACATGAAACAAAATATCCCATCCCATCCCATTCTCCAACAAAATATTTTGATTATATTTTTAAGTCCATTTTTTTGACAACCCTCACTTCCTCAGATTCAGATTAAAATTATTTATTGGTAAATTTTAAATACATTTGCAAGTCATAAACATCAATAACCATAATAAAATTTAAAGATTTACATCATTACGGTTTCGTTTACAGTTGTCAGTATTTCCTATCCATGTACCTACACTTTGTAAGTTCAACAAGCATCTTACAAGCTTGCTTTTTTACCCAATCAGTTTACGGAAATATTTCAAAAACTTAAAAAAAAGCACACTCGCAGCTTCTAAAGCTCACAGGGGTCAGATTTTTGACTCACAAGCGCTCGACTCTGTCCCTAGAAAACTGTCAAAAATGACGATATGCTATTTTGAAATAGCGATAGAAAATTTAAAAAACAAGTGATGTTGACCACTCGTATTCAATTAGGTATATCGGTAGAAAGTAAGTGCCTACAACTTTTACACTACAATGTTCGAGCGCTCGAAAGTCAAAAATCGGCCCCCAGAGCCTCTAGCCTAGCTATTATAAGAGTGTTAGTTACAGTAAATGACGTTCTGAAATCGCCAGTTCCGCCCATTCAATTTGTATTATGGATTGGTTGGGCATTGACGTCATCTGTAAAACAGTGCATTTGGATATAACCTTCTGCTGTTACTCGTTATTGGTTCAAACCGGTTAGGATCACGACCGGACGACCGGTTAGCCTAGTGGGTAATGACGCTGAAGGTTCTGGGTTTGAATCCCAGTAAGGGCAAATATTTGTGTGACGAGCATGAATATTTGTTTCCGAGTTTTGGATGTTTTCTATATTATCATATCTATTCAATATATATTATCGTCGTCTAGTACCCATAACACAAGCCTTATTAAGCTTACTATGGGACTAATTCGATTAGTGTAAGATTGTCCCTTAATAATGTCCCAATAAGATTAGAGCTTTTAAAAAGTCGAAGCTTTCAAGGTTGCTTTTAAATTGAACGTTTAGTACTGAAACTTCTAAGACTGAGCTTTTAGACTACATAAGAGGGTACGGGTTTTTGGCTTTGGGTCTGTTCAGTATAGGTTACAATTTAATCCATTGTACAAGTACCTACTATGAGTAAGTCGTCAGTGCGCAGAAAATATATTGACGTTTATTTTACCCATTTTAGGCCAAGCCACGCTACGTGTACTACGCCGCAGTGCGTGGCAGCATTTTTCCACTTTGTAGCGGATATCGCTCGTAGATACATGAATCATATGTGTCATTTACCTTCAATGGAGTAATCTCAATAGAGAAACTCAACTAAAACACTCTATCTCCACTCTCTTAAACACGCGAATAGGCTAATAGTTTCCTTTTATTTTCACGATGTCATTCTAACCAGTATTTAGAGAAAGATAAAATGTCTGTACCCATTCAAACATTTGACACATTCGAATTGTAGCTGGTCCCAACCAACTGCAATTCGAGTATGTTGCCTAGATACGAAATTTCCTGTTTAAAAATGGCCAGGCACATCTGACAGCTGAGACACGTTTCATCCGCATCGTTCGTTCCATTGAAAACGCGAAACTGAGGCAAGTTGCTGCAATTTACTAAATTTTAGTGTGCCATTTGCAAATCGCTTATATTATAACCTATCTACCTCTTTTTAGGGTTCCTTACCAAAAAAGTAAAAAAGGAACCCTTATGTCTGTCCGTCTGTCCGTCCGTCCGTCTGTCACAACGTTAAATATCTCAGGAACTGCTTAAGCAATCAATTTGAAATTTGGAACAACTGTTAAAAGAGTTAAGACACGTGTATGGAAAATGAAAAAAAAAATAAACATTTTAATTTTCTGTTTAAACTAGCTGTTGCCCGCGACTTCGTCCGCGTAGAACATGTTATCGTCTAAATGTTTGTTCAAGGAATGAATTAAAAAATAAACATTGAAATTAGTTTTGTTGTCTTTTAGTAAACAGTCTAAAACTGAAGTTACAAATCTCTTACCTTCAAAATGTCTTGCTCTCTATACAAACTTAGAACCCTCTTTCAACCCTCATAGTATAAGTCTGAAACCGTTGTTACAAATTTCTTACTTTAAAAATGTCTTGCTCTCTACATAAACTTCGAACCCCCTTTTAACCTTCTCAGGCGATAAATTAAAAAAAAACGCTGAAATAAGTTTTGTGGTCTTTTAGCAAACAGTCTACAACCGAAGTTACAAACCCTTACATTAAAAATTACTTGCTCTCCATACAAACTTGGAATCCCCTTTAGAGGTTGAATTAAAAAAAAACGCTGAAATAAGTTTTGTAGTCTTTTAAAAAACAGGCTAGGATCGAAGTTACAAATCTCATACTTTAAAATTTTCTGACTCTCCATACCAACTTTGAACCCCCTTTTAACGCTTCTCAAGGAAAAATGAAGAAGAAGAGTTTTTTTTGTTGTAATTAGCATTTTTTCTAAAAACTATCAAGTATCTAAGCTCAATAAAAGTGTTTCCCATACGAATCTTGCACCCTTTTTAACCCCTTAAGGAGTGGAATTTTCCAAAATGCTGAAAGTACTTTATTTGTAAGCTTTCTACAAAGTTTTAAGCTTCTATCTCAAAAAAGAGTTTCCCTCATACAATATTTGCACCAACTGAAACGCTGAAAGTACTTTATTTATATTCTAAATAAGTAAGCTATCTACAAAGTTTAAAGTCTCTTGCTAAAAAAAGAACGTTGCCTCCATACAAATGTTGCACTCCCTTATAACCCCCTTAGGGGTGGAATTTTCTAAAATGCTGAAAGTTCTTTTTTGTATTTTTATAAGTAGGTAATCTTTCTCCAAACGTTTAACCTTGTATCTCAAAAAATAATTTCCCCTACAAACTTTGCAACAATTTTAACAACCCTTAGGGGTGGAATTTTCCAAAACGCTGAAAGTACTTTATTTTAATTCTAATAAGTAAGCTTTCTACAAAGTTTTAAGTCTCTAGCTAAAAAAACATGTTACCTCCATACAAATGTTGGAACCCCTATTAACCCCCTTAGGGGCGGAATTTTCTAAACCGCTGAAAGTATTTTTTTTATTTCAATAAGTCGTCTTTCTACAAACTTTTAAGCTTCTATCTCAAAAAAAAGTTTCCCTGGTACAAACTAAGAAACTTTTTTTAACCCCCGTACGGGTGGATTTTTTTCAAAACGCTGAAAGTGCTTTTTTTATTTCAATAAGTAATCTTTCTACAACTTTTAAGCTTCTATCTCAAAAAAGAGTTTCCCTCATACAAACTTTGCAACCATTTTTAACCCCTTAGGGGTGGAATTTTCCAAAACGCTGAAAGTACTTTATTTTTATTCTAGTTAGTAAGCTTTCCACAAAGGTTTAAGTCTCTAGCTAAAAAAACATGTTTCCTCCATACAAATGTTGCACCCCCTTTTAACTCCCTTAGGAGTGGAGCTTTCTAAAATTGAATTTTTCAAAACGCTGAAAGTACTTTAATAATATTCTAATAAGTAAGCTATTTACAAAGTTTTATGTCTCTTGCTAAAAAAAACGTTGCCTCCATACAAATGTTGCACCCCCTTTTAACCCCCTTAGGGGTGAATTTTCTGAAACGCTTTCAGCGCAAGATGACTTATTTCAATAAGTAAAAACTTAGAAACTTTTTTTAATGTTTTCCGCAAATAAATATTTCATTTCATTTCATTTCATTTCATTTAACCTCCTTAGGGGTGGATTTTTTTCAAAACGCTGAAAGTGCTTTTTTTATTTCAATAAGTAATCTTTCTACAAACTTTTAAGCTTCTATCTCAAAAAAGAGTTTCCCTCATACAAACTTTGCAACCCTATTTAACCCCTTAGGGGTGGAATTTTCCAAAACGCTGGAAGTAATTTATTTTAATTCTAATAAGTAAGCTTTCTAAAAAAGGTTTAAGTCTCTAGCTAAAAAAAAAATGTTTCTTCCATACAATTGCACCTCCTTTTAACCCCCTTAGGGATGGAATTTTCTAAAACGCTGAAAGTTGTTTTTTTGTATTTCAATAAGTAATCTTTCTACAAACTTTTAAGCTTCTATCTCAAAAAAGAGTTTCCCCATACAAATTTTGCAACCCTTTTTAGCCCCCTAAGGGGTAGAATTTTCCAAAACGCTGAAAGTACTTTATTTGTTTTCTATAAAGTATTATTTTCACAAAGTTTGAAGACTCCAGCTCAAAAAATAAAGTTTCCTCCATACAAACTTTGCACCCCTATTTAACCCCTTTAGGGGTGGAATTTCCAAAAATCCCTTCTTATCCGTCGCCTACGTTATAAAAGTTAGTATATGTGTAAATTTCAAGTTTCTAGTTCCAGTAGTTTCGGCTGTGCGTTGATGATCTGTCAGGAAGTCTTCTTCTATATATATATATAAAAGAATTTCATATATATAGAAAAATTCCATCCCTAAGGGGGTTAAAAGGAGGTGCAACATTTGTATGGAAGAAACATTTTTTTTTTAGCTAGAGACTTAAACCTTTTTTAGAAAGCTTACTTATTAGAATTAAAATAAATTACTTCCAGCGTTTTGGAAAATTCCACCCCTAAGGGGTTAAATAGGGTTGCAAAGTTTGTATGAGGGAAACTCTTTTTTGAGATAGAAGCTTAAAAGTTTGTAGAAAGATTACTTACTGAAATACAAAAAAAATAACATTCAGCCTTTTAGAAAATTCCACTCCTAAGGGGGTAAAAAGAGGGTGCAACATTTGTATTGAGGAAACATGTTTTTTAGCTAGATACTTAAACCTTTTTTAGAAAGCTTTATTAGAATAAAAATAAAGTACTTCCAGCGTTTTGGAAAATTCCACCCCTAAGGGGTTAAATAGGGTTGCAAAGTTTGTATAAGGGAAACTCTTTTTTGAGATAGAAGCTTAAAAGTTTGTAGAAAAATTACTTATTGAAATTAAAAAAAGCACTTTCAGCGTTTTGAAAAAAATCCACCCCTAAGGAGGTTAAATGAAATGAAATGAAATGAAATGAAATATTTATTTGCGGAAAACATTAAAAAAAGTTTCTAAGTTTTTACTTATTGAAATAAGTCATCTTGCGCTGAAAGCGTTTCAGAAAATTCACCCCTAAGGGGGTTAAAAGGGGGTGCAACATTTGTATGGAGGCAACGTTTTTTTTTAGCAAGAGACATAAAACTTTGTAAATAGCTTACTTATTAGAATATTATTAAAGTACTTTCAGCGTTTTGAAAAATTCAATTTTAGAAAGCTCCACTCCTAAGGGAGTTAAAAGGGGGTGCAACATTTGTATGGAGGAAACATGTTTTTTTAGCTAGAGACTTAAACCTTTGTGGAAAGCTTACTAACTAGAATAAAAATAAAGTACTTTCAGCGTTTTGGAAAATTCCCCCCCTAAGGGGTTAAAAATGGTTGCAAAGTTTGTATGAGGGAAACTCTTTTTTGAGATAGAAGCTTAAAAGTTGTAGAAAGATTACTTATTGAAATAAAAAAAGCACTTTCAGCGTTTTGAAAAAAATCCACCCCTAAGGAGGTTAAATGAAATGAAATGAAATGAAATGAAATATTTATTTGCGGAAAACATTAAAAAAAGTTTCTAAGTTTTTACTTATTGAAATAAGTCATCTTGCGCTGAAAGCGTTTCAGAAAATTCACCCCTAAGGGGGTTAAAAGGGGGTGCAACATTTGTATGGAGGCAACGTTTTTTTTAGCAAGAGACATAAAACTTTGTAAATAGCTTACTTATTAGAATATTATTAAAGTACTTTCAGCGTTTTGAAAAATTCAATTTTAGAAAGCTCCACTCCTAAGGGAGTTAAAAGGGGGTGCAACATTTGTATGGAGGCAACGTTTTTTTTAGCAAGAGACATAAAACTTTGTAAATAGCTTACTTATTAGAATATTATTAAAGTACTTTCAGCGTTTTGAAAAATTCAATTTTAGAAAGCTCCACTCCTAAGGGAGTTAAAAGGGGGTGCAACATTTGTATGGAGGAAACATGTTTTTTTAGCTAGAGACTTAAACCTTTGTGGAAAGCTTACTAACTAGAATAAAAATAAAGTACTTTCAGCGTTTTGGAAAATTCCACCCCTAAGGGGTTAAAAATGGTTGCAAAGTTTGTATGAGGGAAACTCTTTTTTGAGATAGAAGCTTAAAAGTTGTAGAAAGATTACTTATTGAAATAAAAAAAGCACTTTCAGCGTTTTGAAAAAAATCCACCCGTACGGGGGTTAAAAAAAGTTTCTTAGTTTGTACCAGGGAAACTTTTTTTTGAGATAGAAGCTTAAAAGTTTGTAGAAAGACGACTTATTGAAATAAAAAAAATACTTTCAGCGGTTTAGAAAATTCCGCCCCTAAGGGGGTTAATAGGGGTTCCAACATTTGTATGGAGGTAACATGTTTTTTTAGCTAGAGACTTAAAACTTTGTAGAAAGCTTACTTATTAGAATTAAAATAAAGTACTTTCAGCGTTTTGGAAAATTCCACCCCTAAGGGTTGTTAAAATTGTTGCAAAGTTTGTAGGGGAAATTATTTTTTGAGATACAAGGTTAAACGTTTGGAGAAAGATTACCTACTTATAAAAATACAAAAAAGAACTTTCAGCATTTTAGAAAATTCCACCCCTAAGGGGGTTATAAGGGAGTGCAACATTTGTATGGAGGCAACGTTCTTTTTTTAGCAAGAGACTTTAAACTTTGTAGATAGCTTACTTATTTAGAATATAAATAAAGTACTTTCAGCGTTTCAGTTGGTGCAAATATTGTATGAGGGAAACTCTTTTTTGAGATAGAAGCTTAAAACTTTGTAGAAAGCTTACAAATAAAGTACTTTCAGCATTTTGGAAAATTCCACTCCTTAAGGGGTTAAAAAGGGTGCAAGATTCGTATGGGAAACACTTTTATTGAGCTTAGATACTTGATAGTTTTTAGAAAAAATGCTAATTACAACAAAAAAAACTCTTCTTCTTCATTTTTCCTTGAGAAGCGTTAAAAGGGGGTTCAAAGTTGGTATGGAGAGTCAGAAAATTTTAAAGTATGAGATTTGTAACTTCGATCCTAGCCTGTTTTTTAAAAGACTACAAAACTTATTTCAGCGTTTTTTTTTAATTCAACCTCTAAAGGGGATTCCAAGTTTGTATGGAGAGCAAGTAATTTTTAATGTAAGGGTTTGTAACTTCGGTTGTAGACTGTTTGCTAAAAGACCACAAAACTTATTTCAGCGTTTTTTTTTAATTTATCGCCTGAGAAGGTTAAAAGGGGGTTCGAAGTTTATGTAGAGAGCAAGACATTTTTAAAGTAAGAAATTTGTAACAACGGTTTCAGACTTATACTATGAGGGTTGAAAGAGGGTTCTAAGTTTGTATAGAGAGCAAGACATTTTGAAGGTAAGAGATTTGTAACTTCAGTTTTAGACTGTTTACTAAAAGACAACAAAACTAATTTCAATGTTTATTTTTTAATTCATTCCTTGAACAAACATTTAGACGATAACATGTTCTACGCGGACGAAGTCGCTGGCAACAGCTAGTTTATATATATAGATGACGAATATGAGGGGGGTTAAAAAATCAAAGTCTAGTAAATAGATCAAGTGGGGTATCATATGAAAGGGCTTGAGTTACACTTACTAGAAACATTTTTATTTTTTTTCTACAGTAGTTTAATTTTGATTTTTTAAGGAAAATGTAGAAAAAAATACCATTCGGGTATGGTGTATGAAAGTTTGTACGGAACCCTCGGTGCGCGAGTCAGACTCGTACTCGACTGGTTTTTTTATATTACATCATTGATATCAAGACAAAAATTTGAGTCAAAGTCAGAGTCCTGTATTGACCGTTGTATGAAAATTAAGTAAATCGCTGTGTTGGTCGAGAAATATCATAATTGCATTTTGGTACATAGTTGTCATACGATTCTTCTAATTTACACTTGTACTAAACTAAAAAAACTAAACTTTCAAGTCTCATATCCTTTTAGGATTTTGATTATATTTTGGAAATTACACTTTACTACAATCATTTAATGGTTTACTATATAAAACAGGAAATTACCCAAATCCAAGCGTATTTAAGGAAAATCTAATTTACAGTTCGGGTAATTCTAAGTATGTACGTACATTGTACATGTACCTAAGTACTTAGTCGATGCAGCAATACAGTATCTAGGATTCTAGGTTTATGGTCCGTATTGTGGGTGAGACCGTTTGACATGTACACGATCTGGGCATCGGTTAAGCGGCGTAATTAAATTGTTCAGATTGCTAACACATTTGCATGCATGTCTTGGTATTAGGGAAATCAAGACGAAACCGAATGAAGGACAATCTTAACCAAGCTAAGCTGGTAAAAACCAGACGGCAGAATTATTTCTAATAAGTAGAAATACATGTATAAGTACTTATCGTGTATCCTAGTCACAGATGTATGAATATAAGGAGATCGGACATGGCGGCCGATTTGTATAGAGTGAGCCTGTCGCAAGTACATTAACCCACACAACGCCCAAGTAATTGACAAGACAAAGCACGCACACATTTAAAACACACACACTTGTATACCTACACGCTTATTTGACAATAAACGCGCATCATATCAGGCATTTTGGGAAAAAACGTAATATTCTCTGCGATCAGCACGCGTGCACAGTATGGCAGTGTATGCCCATTGAGCATACAGCTGCGACACGGCCGCCGGCGGCTTGTCCTCTCTGTAGTATTCTATGCTCTGAGATCCTAGTACTTACTCGACGTTGCACTAGTGTGCGTTATCAAAGTGACATGGCTTAAATTCTAATGAAGAAAAATTCTCTCAGTTCAAAAACCCCTATTGCTTTGACATAAAGTGCCCATGCCACACACTAGAGCAACGCCGATTAAATACGAGGACGTGTAACTTACCTACAAACAAGGTTCATGAACAATTCATGCTCATGACCCAAATATTTGTCCTTACATTTGTTTCACTCGTATCTCAAGAACGTGGGCTAATTGTGTCAAATATAAATACTTGCAAATATGGACATAATAAGGCCTAAAGTTGCCTACGTAACATTTACAAGTTAATGTAAATTACACAATCATAAATACCTATTTAATTGTGTACTACACGCAAATGGGGTAAAAAACATACAAAAGAGATTCCTAGAATCAATTTTAACACTTATTTCTTATCGTCTAGAAAACATTGACTTTATTCTTTGAAACGGACAAACTACTTATGAGCGAAAACATCAATTTCATTAAGCGATTTGTTATACATGTTACAAGAGCGCCTAAAGAAAGATTTTTTGCATATATATTGTGCCACAATAGGATAAGATAGCAAAGGTAGGCTTAGAATGTGAGTAGATACGAGAAATTTTGAAGGGAATGCTTTCTAATAATACATTAACGGCATCTAACGGCATTTAACGGCCTCCGTAGCCCAGTTGGTAGTGACTCTGCCTACGAAGCTGGAGGTCCCGGGTTCGAATCCCGGTCAGGGCATTTATTTGTGTGTTTATCACGAATATTTGTTCCTGAGTTATGGATGTTATATATGTATATAAGTATCTATATGTATTTATCTATTATATATATCGTCGCCTAGTACCCACAACACAAGCCTTATTGAGCTTACCGTGGGCCTAGGTTGATTTGTGTAAGATTGTCCCGTAATATTTATTTATTTATTTATATTTATTAGAGTCTATATGATTTCTAATAATTTTAAACAAAAATAAAACATCGAGATAGGCTCTTCTTAATATATACATATTACCAACAAATTGACGAATTGTTTGACTTTAAGAAAGTTCAAAGTCCATTTGACGGTATAGGTATATCGTTACGGACTATTGGAAAGACAGGCTCTCAAAATGTAAACCTCTTGAATATTGAGAATAATTTGTTGTAGAATGTTGTTGTCATAAAGGATACAGGTTGTAAATTGGCAATAGCAAGCGAAGGAATAGTTGCAATAATTACGAGTATAGCCAACAGATTAACGTATTAAATATCAATGTATTTTGTATTTCTGAATTTGTTCAGTTTTTTTTTTTAATACTACGACGGTGGCAAACAAGCTTACGGCCTGCCTGATGTTAAGCTGGTACCGTCGCCTATGGACACTTGTGACTCCAGAAGAATCACAAGCGCGTTGCCGACCCTTTATTCACTTCCGGATTCGCTGTGTTGGCAGTTAGAGACATGCAGGTCCCTCACTCCCAACACAGCGCATCCTAAGGAGCTCTGGCGACCTTACTCACCACCAGGAACACAACACCACATACTCCATAGCATGCAATAATAAAGCAACACTACAAAGCAGTGGTGCTATAATGGCTGCGGTCTTCTGTAAGGTGGAGGTACTTCCCCAGTTGAGCTGCTCCTCATACGAGCGAGATGACATTCCGCTGTGCCCTACCTCTCTTCAAAGATATCTGTTTATGTGTCTAGATGTAAGTTTTCAAACACAATGTATTATTGTTATTGAATAAACAAATGAATGAATGATTCATCATCCTCCTAGCGTTTACTCGGTCGCCTGCGGTCTGCTTTGGTACCTAATCCTAAGATTTGATGTAGGCACTAGTTTTGCAAATGCAACTGCCATTTGACCTTCCTACCCAGAGGGAAACCTACACCTTGATATGGGATTAGACCGGTATTTTCACGATATTATCGTTCGCGAAAAACTCCTGTTAAATATCAAATGATATTTTTTAAAGGCTTGATGGCAGAAGTTGAACCCAATACTTCCAGATTGGAAGCCGCGGGATCACTCGGCAACAGTGGCTTCTCGACCTCTCGCTTCTTCGACCAACAGATTGCCTGTTTCTGATCAAATTATAGCCGCCTGGGCAAGTACCTCGTGTACCTACCCACTGCAAGTAATAGATATGATGTTTATAGGAAGTGAGCTGAGATAATTAGTATTTCATGTCATGAGATAGCGTAGACCGTGTTTATGAACAGCGGAGCGTTACATGCCACGACACGAGGGCGAGTGTGACAATGTCATCGTTTTGTGTTTGCGCGTGTTCTGATGCGGGGCCTATCGTCCCGCTTGGCCATATTTATGGCCTAGCGGGACGATGGCGGGGGATGGCTTTACCATAATTGCCGCGAAAACACTCATACTGAAGAAGAACTCCCGAAGAGTTGAAACATTTGGCCTGTTGTCATATTTAATACGTGAGTTTAACCGTGGATATATTTGTAGTTTTGCTTAGGTATCTACCTAATTTGTACGTCTAGCTTCAGCACGTGCTTACAATGAAAGCAGATATTTCATTTTAATTGGAAAGTTAACTAGTTAAATACCTGAAATTTAAATAATGTAAATCTTAAACCAGTATATACAGTGTGTGTCTACGACCCGGGCTTTTATTAAGACTGATGATAATATGCTTCGTTAACAATCGTTTGCACGTATTAGTAAATCATAACTATGTAAATTAACTGCACAATTAAATTTCTAAAATCCGAACCTTCAATGTACTAGGTGTATGACGTCGTACTAAACAAAGTATGAAGAGCTGTCATTTACACTAACTTGTCAATTTACTTCGCTGTACATTGCTGGCAATAAAAATTTTGTTAGAAAATTAACAAAGTCTGAAATTTCGTTTATAAATTAAGTTAATATCATAATTACATTATAAATATACGTTAGTTTAACCTCCTTTAAAAAAAGCCCGGGTCGTAGACACACACTTTATATTTCTATAATAATACACTACGTAATAAGTATTGTTCCTCTTAATATCAAGTAATAGGAATTAATTTCAAATTGTTTTCTTATTAGCAACACGTATAAATTTCTGATTTTGCATTTGAGAGGCGTTCACTGGTAGTTATAATCGGCTTATCATAATTGAACACGAATTGAAAATTGGGCAAGTATTTTGCTTTTAATTGTTTACATTATGAACGCGTTGTGCTTCGTGTGTTTGTCTGATTATTAAATATTACCAGATACGGTGGGTAAACCACCTTTTGCACTGAACACTGCTAAAGAAAAGCCAAGTGCAAAAATGATTACGAACTTAGAAATTAACATAACATCGATGCATGCCTAGAGACACTTCTTGAAAAACCCTATTTTTATTTTATATGATAAATGATGGATGTCTGTTAAATCGGATAGCATATGAAAGGGGTCAAGTTGCACGTACTTAAACAGTTTTTTTGGATTGTAAAATGTTAAAAAATTTACCGATGTTTTCTGAGTTTTCGATTTATAATAAATAGTTTCCTACATAATTCTTCACTTTCACTAAAATATCTTGTCCACTTCACCTCTATCTAGTGTATTTTATCAAAAATAATTTCTAAACGAAGTTTGTAATTTGATTAATGTAAATGATTGTAAAGAGCTTTAAATACCTGGGCCATATTTTAAGTGAATACTTGAAGGATGATGCCGATATGGAAAGGGAACGCAGGGCTCTCGCCGTGCGGTGTAATATGTTGGCTCGACGCTTTGCGCGTTGTTCGAGTGAGGTAAAGGTGACCCTATTTAAAGCTTTCTGCCAATGTTTTTATACATGCCAGCTTTGGAATAGGTACACCAGGCACTCGTTCAACGCGCTAAGGGTGCAGTATAATAATGCCTTTCGTATTTTGCTGAAATTGCCACGTTTCTGCAGTGCGAAGGGCATGTTCGCCGATGCGAGAGTTCCTGATTTCTTCGCCATCTTGAGAAACAGATCTGCTGCCTTTAGGGCGAGAATACTAGCTACCAAAAATGAAATCTTATCGTTGGTGGCTCGTGATTTCAGTGACGTATTCAACACATACTGGCGCAAACTGCACCGGTCTGAGAACGGCCAAGTGTGAGTGTTTTATTTCAGTGTGATAGTACGTAGGTTTTTTAATCATTTTTTCCTGTATTTTATTTCATTTATATTGTTTGCTTTTATGGTGTATTTTATGGGTGTCTTGCCTGTCCAATAAAGAATTATTATATTATTATTATGTATCTCCGATTTAAATTCACGGGGCGAACCCCGGTCATTTGGAAGGCGTGCGTGGGGATATAGATCCAACACGTAGAGGCCCTTTGGAGACGAAATTTAATGTCATGTAGTACACCTGCTAGAACCCATTCACGGGTACATCGGTAGATACCCGTGAACTGGTCCCAGCAGGCGTTGGAGCTATTGTAGGAAAATGGAAAAGAGAATTGGGTCTATGGTGATGACATTTGGGTGGACAATAAAATTGGGTTATTACAAAGTGGTCCGGACACCTGCCATAACAATGTTATCCACAAGGTTATCGAGGCAGGCGGTGACTAGCCGCTCATTAGATGGGCGCCTAAAAATGCCGTCGTAAAGACGGCCAGGGGCAACACCGGGTGAGCGGCTCAGGGGTGTCGAGAGGTGGTGCTGCGCTTTCTCCGAAGTTACTCGCGGCGTTATGCCCTTTAACACTTCCACCCCTGGAGCATATAGCTCTGACGACTCCTCTCTGGACGGCCAATGAAGGCAAGCCAGAGCTGAGAGTCCTGCGGGCCCCCTTGGGGTTCCACTCCGACCGACGAAGACACGCCGGAGACGGAGGCCCTGACCGACTCTCGGGAGCACTCGGGTCCGTGGGGTCGTTACTCCCCAACAGCTCGCCACAAGCTGCCCTGCGTATTTATTATTATTATTATTATTATTCCCTTTATTTAAATGTCATCTTAAGTTAGGTTTTTACAATAATCATATAAAAAGTAAAATATAAAACAATACATACAAAACATAAAATCATTATAAAAACCTAACCTAGGGTGCCGCCGGCAGCGAGGCGGGGCCTAAGCTACCGGTGGTCAGGGCGACAGAGACAGGAATCTCCTGACTATCCGCGCAGTATCCAGGAGTACCGCCTTCTGTATCTGACCCTTGATCCAGCCATCTAGCGAGAGTCTCTTAAGGTGGCGGTCGAGACTCTTCGCTATTAAACCATTCGCCGAAACGACTATCGGGACGATGATCGTCGAATCAACATCCCACATGGCGGTTACCTCGTGAGCCAGGTCTAGGTACTTACTGGCTTTGTCCTTCTCGGCCTTCACGAGGTTCTCGTCATGGGGGATGGTGATGTCGACGAGCACTGCCTGGCGTTTCGATCGATCTGTCAGCACGATATCAGGCCTATTGGCAAGAATAGTCCTGTCCGTGATGACAGATCGATCCCAATAGAGCGTGGCACGACCATTTTCGAGAACTGGCGCAGGTGTGTACTTATAGTAAGGCACTTCGGAGACCACAAGACCATATAGCAGAGCAAGTTGCTGGTGAATAATTCTGGCTACAAGGTTATGTCTGTGTAAGTACTCGCCGTTAGCAAGATGACCACAACCGGAGATAATATGCCTGAGTGACTCCCCGGGACGGCGGCATGCCCGACAAATGTCGACCGTACCGTCCTTCAGGATATACCTCCGGTAATTGTTCGTCATGATAACCTCGTCCGCAATTGCACATACAAAACCTTCGGTTTCCCCGAAGAGATCCCCGAAACGTAGCCAGTTCACCGACGCGAGCAGATCCACATCGGGCCCTGTGAGGGCCTTGCAGAACCGCCCGTGAAGCTCCTTGCTCCTCCATACCGCCCTGCGGTCCTCGGCGCTCATCACTTTAAGTCTGCGCCAGTTCATGTTTGCCAAGGAGAGCGGGGTGAAGTTTCCGTCCACTGCCACTACGTCGCGATGCATCCCACACTCGTTGTTTAGGAAATAATCCCTGAGACTGCACACCTCGCGGTTGTGAAGGTCTTTGGCATTTAAAAAGCCGCGACCTCCACACTTCCGCGAGATGTACAGTCTCATAACAGACGAGCGTGGGTGTAGCATGCGATGCGCAGTAAGCAGTACACGAACTCTTCGGTCCAGGGCATCCAGCTCAGTCTGAGTCCATCTTAGTACGCCAAAGGAGTAAGTGAGCAAGGGCATCACCCAGGCGTTGAAGGCGCGCACCTTGTTGCCGCCCGACAAAAGACTATTAAGTACTTTTGTCAAACGACAAAAGAAGCGTTCCTACACCGCCCGCTTTACGCTCTCACTCTCAATACCCAATGACTGTGACATACCAAGATACTTATAGGTTTCTGCCTCGGAGATAGATTTGAGGGACATTGTCTCAGAAAGTTGTAAATTTGTTGAATTTACAACTCTACCCCGCTGTACATGCATAACCGCACACTTATCGACACCAAATTCCATTTTGATGGCGCTACTGAAGACTTCTGTTGTTTTCAGTAGTTCCAACAGGTCATGTCTATTCGGTGCAAATAGCTTGAGGTCATCCATATAGAGCAGATGAGAAATTACCTCACCCCCTCTCCGAAGCCGGCAACCTAGCCCTGAATCCTTCAGCAAGGTGCTGAGTGGATTCAGCGCTAGGCAGAACCACAGAGGACTCAGGCTATCACCCTGGAAGATCCCACGTTCAATCCTTATATAGTCCTGCGAGCCAGAGGGGCCATCTCCTCCCCCCGGTTGACGAAGAACCGTGGTCCACTGCCCCATGCAAGCGCCTAAGAAGGATCTCAGAACTGCATCAACTTTATACAGCTCTAAGATCCTCCTCAGCCATGAATGAGGCACCGAATCATAGGCCTTCTTGTAGTCAATCCAGGCGGCCGAGAGGGCACCTCTGTTTCGCCGGACTCGTTGGCAAATGGTCATGTCCATGAGGAGGAGCTCTTTAGTACCACGAGACCCAACCCTACATCCATTTTGAGCAGGGGCCAAAACGTTGTTCGCAACGATGTGTGCGTTAATTTTTGCTCTCAAAATGGATGTTAGGAGCTTGTACAGCGTAGGCAAGCACGTGATGGGTCTGTAGTTTTTCGCTTCCGTGGTACTACCGGACTTATAGAGCAGGGAGGTAATACCAGTTGTAAAGAAAGATGGCAGGGAACCGAGCTCAAGGGATTGCTGGAATTGTGTTGCCAAACGTAGGTGTGAGCATCGAAACCATTTCACCCAGAAGTTGTGCAATCCATCCGGCCCAGGACTTTTCCAGTTCGGGGTCAAACGGATGGCACAACTAACGTCTTCGGGGCTGATCGTAACAGTCCCCATGGGTTCGATGAACTCACACTCACGTTCGACAACACCCATCCACTCGCCTTCGGCGTGTTCGACTGGCACTGACCAGATACTATAGAATATTAGATAATATAGAAGTCAACCATGGCAGTAGCATCCGGCTGCTGCGCGTCGGACACACGAAGATCGGTTCCCTCCCACTTTCGGTATACCTTCCTTTGGTCACTCTGGAAAAGGCGATTCTGCTGGTATCGGTCCACACGCTCTCTGTAGCGGCGAATACGGCTTGCCCATGCATAGACTTTCTGCTTCAGAAAGTCAATGCGCTCCGTGACACAGGTCATGTAGTCGAGGGGCCTGATATCAGTTCCCGCGAAGGCCTGGTTCACAAAGCGCATGACTCGGGGGCGGTTGTTGCCCCCCCTGAAGCAGATCAGCTTTGCAATGAGAGTCCTAAACGTATTGATACGCCGCTCAATCCGTACTTGCCATGTAGGGACACCGCCGGCGGTCCTAGGTGCACGGTCAGCGTCCGGAAACTTGACGCGAGCAACACGGCACGCCGCGACTGCCCCGCAGTACATGATTGAGTGTGTATCAACTAAGTCTTCACTAGCCCGTAGATACGGATCTAGCAGACCGTTCAGGGCTCCCATTAGCGCTAGATTGCGTCTATTCACAGGCAAGCGTGGTAATCGTGGCCTAGAGTTGTTTGTGGGGCGATACTGCGTAATCGCTTCTTCCAGAGCCCTCCTCAGTTGCTCATGGGCCTGATTGCTTACACTCTGATCCGCATAGTCCTCCTCGTCGACACTGGGATCAGCCCGTGGCGCCCCCGGTGCTAGGTCGGGTGCAAGCACCGGAGCCGGCACCGTGGCAGGCGGGTCCCGCGTCGAGGTGGAGGCCGCACGGGCAGAGAGTGCTTCCAAGCGTAGCCTATCGAGTATCGAGTCATCCAACCGCTTATGCCGTTGGATGACCCGCACCTGATCCGATAATCGTTGCGCGGTCACGTTGATGGCGGGTTCAAGGACCTGAAACAGAGGAAGCATCCGGACACGGTACGCGGACAAGTTGGTTCCCCCCTCTGTAGCCCCAAAGTACGCTCGCATGCAGTTCACATTAATGTCATGAGTCCATCGCATGCGGCGCACTATACCACCGGCAGCGGGAGCCATAAGCGGGGCGGGGTGCCCCGTAGGCCCCAAGCGTGCCGGCAGCGGTGGTCGTCCTGGTCGCGCAGGTGGTCGCGGCGGCGGGGACGGCGGCCCGCGCTCGTCGCTCGACTCGCTGGTGTCGGGCGCTGTGGCGAATTCATCGCCCGACGACGATGGCGAGGAGCTGGACGGTGCGGGTGGAGGTGGTGGGCGTGCGCGTTGTGCCGCTCGTGAGCGTGTCCTCGTTATCATATTTGTATTCGTATTTCAGTTTTCTTTGATTTGTTTAGCCTTTGACAGCTGCTTGTCAGTTCCCTTGATATTGATTCTGCTGCGTAGCAAAAGCGGTGCCGTGTTGTAAATATATTGCACATTGTGGGAAAACTATTATGTACAAATTGTAATGTATTTAATGCTTACAAAGGCACAGAAAACATTAAAAACGAATTTATAAAATATAGATAAAAATTGACACATCTGTCGTGAAAGCGGTTTTTTTTTTTTTTTTTTTTTTTTTATTATTATTATTATGTATCTCCTGTTTAAATTCACGGGACAAAGCCCGGTCCTTTGGAAGGCGTGCGTGGGGATATAGATCCAACACGTAGAGGCCCTTTGGAGACGAAGTTTAATGTAATGTAATACACCTGCTAGAACCCATTCACTGGTACATCGGTAGATACCCGTGAACCGGTTCCAACAGGCGTTGGGACTATTGTGGGTTATATGGATAGAGAACGGGTTCTATGGTGATGAGATTTGGGTGGATTATGAAACTGGGCTATTGCAAAAAGGTCCGGACACCTGCCATAACATTGTTATACACAAAGTTATCGAGGCAGGCGGTGACTAGCCGCTCATTATTATTATTATTATTATTAAGTAGTAAGTATTTTTTTCAAACTCCTGTGTGACTATTCTGGAAGTACCTTCTTTCGAATAAAATAAATGAATATCGAAGTCGTTCTTTTCTGATTTCAAACTTTTTACTTTCCTGTTTGTTTGGTCTCAGGTGCAATCCATATGGACAGAAATCGAATTGACTGCTATTTTAAAATGTTCAGGCAACCACTCTCATTGTTCGATATAATTAAAAATATGTGAATATCAATGCAGCTACTATTGATGCCTTTAAGCCTGCATCACACTGGCGCGGCCTGCGGTGGCGGACCATAGTAAATTTGACAGCTAATGACAAGCTTTCTAATGACTGCCGCGGCCTGGGGACCGATTTTTGACTTTCGAGCGCTCGACTCTTTCACTCGAAAACAGTTAAAAATTATGAAATGCTTTTTTGAAATAGCCATAGAAAATTAAAAAACGAGTGGTATTGACTACTCGTATTCAAATCTATCGGTAGAAAGTAAGTGCCTGCAATTTTGACACTACAATCATATTCATTTATTTAATTTTCGAGCGCTCGAAAGTCAATAATCGGTCCCCAGGCCGCGCCAGTCTGTGAGAGGCCTTACACAGGCCCGTTTAATGTTACCAGTCTGAATATTTTGGTGCATACTCCTTTACTAATAAAATAACCCGTATATACGTTATGATACTATTTACTGTAGGATAACTTGATAACAGTATTTACAGTAAACTTAATTAATAACATTATGTTACCTAGAACGAATAAGTAGTGTTCGTGAATACCTAGACTTAGTTTACTCGGGTTAAGTAATCAATCATCATTCAACATGTAATTCTAACTTAAACCCGCCATAGAATTGAATAACGCCGCATAATGCCTAGAGTGCTACAGCTTTAGATCCGAGATGTTAGTGTCAAAGATGTATCCAATCTATCAAGAGTTTTCCTTTGTTTCTCCCTATTGTTCGAGGATGCGTGGATTAGAATGTTGCTGTTGTATTATGCCAACATTGTTTGCTGTACTTTGTTACGACAAATATGTCATACTTCTTTCACATTATTACATATTAATACGATGCAAAAGCGAAAACACGTCTTTGACGTCGACCCTGCAAGTCTAGAATATACGAAATCGCGCGCTAAAACGTTTGGAACAGACTAAACTAGCAATAGTATATGTATCGAAAACTGGCACTTACATTTAGCAAAATTAGTCTAGTTAAGAGAGGTAGCGCACAGCGGAATGTCATCTCGCTCGTATGTGGAGCAGCCCAACTGGGGAAGTACCTTACAGAAGACCTTACAGAAGACCGCAGCCAGAACCTTACAGAAGATATCACCACTGCTTTGTAGTGTTGCTATATTATTGCATGCTATGAAGTATGTGGTGTTGTGTTCCTGGTGGTGAGTAAGGTCGCCAGAGCTCCCTAGGGTGCGCTGTGTTGGGAGTGAGGGACCTGCATGTCTCTATCTGCCAACACAGCGAATCCTCAAGTGAATAAAGGGTCGGCAACGCGCTTGTGATTCTTCTGGAGTCACAAGTGTCCATAGGCGACGGTACCAGCTTAACATCAGGCAGGCCGTAAGCTTGTTTGCCACCGTCGTAGTATTAAAAAAAAATGTTTAATTAAAAAAAAAAATTAAAAGTATACTGAACGTATTTAGTAACACAGGGAACACGAAAATAAACACAATAATTTCGGTAAAAAAGCCCGGTTTGATCAAAGTCTCCTGATCTCCCAGAATTGCAGTAACCTCGCTTTACGGTATTCAGATTTGATACATCAAAATGTAAAGCACAATACTACTTTGTCATGTATCTAATCAATTTAAGTTAATGTGTTTCATCATCATATCATCCGAAAGACATCCACTGCTGGACATAGGCATCCTCCAAAGAGTGCCAAAGTGACCGGTCCTGCGCCACCCACATCATTTACCAGGTTATCAGTCCACCTTGTGGGGGGCCTACCCACGCCGCGCCTTCCGGTACGTGGTCGCCACTCAAGAAACTTTCCGCCCCAACTGCCATCGGTTCTACGTGCAATGTGCCCGGCCCACTGATCCCACTTAAGTTAAATTTAGCGATTCGGAGGGCTATATCGGTTACCTTGGTTCTGCTGCGGATAGCCTCATTTCTGATGTGTTTCATTCAATCTATAATATTCATTTGAACTCAAATCATGCCATCCCACTCTAACACATAGCTCCGGTGCATTCCTATGTTTAAGTTGGTTGCGTTTTGTGTGACAATAACATTGACAACGGCGGCCACGCAACTATGTGCGAACGATTGTCACAGTTCTGTGGTGTCACCTGCGATCGTATGGATTTCCAGCAGGTCGATCTCCTATCGCATTGTACGTACAGTCAGTAACAGAAGTAGGTAGCTAAGCGGGCCGGGTGTTCAAAATGACCTACACACGCTATTAATTTTTTAAGAATAAAGTCGTGTGCAGGTTATTTTGAAGACCCGGCCCGCTTAGCTATTTCTGCTGCTGACTGTACGCCAGGTAGATCTAAATGTCACTTTTTGTATGGGAGAATGGTAGTTAAGTTGTCCTCAGCCCTCAGCACTGCACTTATAGGTTTTTATTTTAGCACAAATAAATTTCACTTATGATCGTAAATGTACAGTAGGGATGGCATAAAAAAATACCACTGACCTACTGTTTGTTTTCTTAGGGATAAGTCCTGAAGCTGACAGATTACACGATCTGTCAGGCGTCGTCCGTAGGCTGGCCCCGCCATCATGAGTTATGTATGGCACGCAGTTTCTTTACATAATGTAACCCGATTGCAAAGGAATGTAATAATTTAAAAGCGAGATTTTTTGAGAAAACCTTCTTTTAGCATTATACGTCCGCTTTGACGACCGCTTTAGCCTAGTTGGTAGTGACGCTGCCTACGAAGCAAGAGGCCCAGGGTTCGAATCCCGGTAAGGGCATTTATTTGTGTGATGAGCACGAATATTTGTTCCTGAGTCATGGATGTTTCCTATGTATTTAAGTATTTATTTATATATATGTAAGTATGTATATCATCGTCTAGTACCCATAGTACAAGCTTAGCTTAGTTTGGGACTAGGTCGATTTGTGTAAGATTGTCCTCATATATTTATTTTATTTTTTTATTTATACAAATATAATTTATGAAATACATAAAAATTATATGCAATTATCGGCTTTTGCTAATCTATCATACGTACAAGTATTTTTGATAAGTGTTTTTGAATTGCTACTCGCACTTGCTGCAAATGTATAAGTCGCACTAATCTTTAATCATGGCATAAACAGACCCTTAAAAGAATTGTAGCCTCGTAAATCCAAAGGTAAGTTTTTATTTATTTCATTCCACGAGGGTTCCAAACAAAATTTGCATTAGTAATATATTTAGAACGAAAGGACTTACGAGGACAGACATAGGGGATTACCTATGTAATTTCAACGCGTTTATCCTTTTTCAGGGTACTTACCACTGGGCTCTAAAAGTTGAAAAACATTTGAGATTCAGACTCAAACATTTATTCGTGACAAAATAATAGACAAAGACAAACTCAGTCATGTTATGAAATGGAACAAGCTCAGCATGCTGCTGCTTTTACAGTCAGCACTGGAAGACCTTACTTCACTTCACTCTATTGGCTATGGCTACTGTGCAACTTAAGCACAATTCTGCCAGTCCAGCTTTGCACGGTACATATGAAAGAGGGTAGACATATACCAGGCTACTAAAATTTACAAACAGGGGTGATTCCTGAAAACAGATGACAAACAAAAACATATAACATTAACCGTAACCAGATTAGTACAAGTAGATGTGAGATTTGAATCAAGGGAACTAAGTAGGTTACATATTCGCTACCAGCTACAATTTTATGTTATTTTTTTCTATGAACTTACCCAACGCACACATAATTTTTTTGTTATCAATTCGGCATAAAAGAGAGGACATATTCATAGGTAATGGGACACCAAGCTTAGTGATTAGGGTATATAGGTCACGGGACTTATTGTTAAGGCGGCAGTTAAAAAATATGTGATCGACAGTACCTACTTCCTCACCGCACTCGCACATGGGATAATCTTTAATTTTGAATTTATCTCTGGCGAGCAGACTCGACCTAAACGGAGTCTAATTATTATACTCTTAGGACCTTATGAGAAAGAACACCATAGTAAGTACGATGTAAATGTAAAGTATTTAACTGACAGTGTGATAAAATAAACATTCTTTTTTATCACGATTCTGGCAAATGAAAAACACAAGTGAGGATGACTTAACGAATTCGAGAAGAAGATAATTTTTGATTCTCTATTTACTTTCATGCGAGTCTAACTCGTACGCCGAGGGTTCAGAAGGTTTCGTGCAAACTTAATTTTATTTACAACTTCAAATTATACCTCATTCACGTAAAATACCTACTGGCGAAAACTGTCTGGTTTTTTGTTTGGCCTTTAGGTTGATGGTAGAGAATGCCTTATGACTTTAAGTTCGCCTTTTTTATTTTGTTACTGTGAAATAAAGTTTAAATAAAAACACAGTATTTACAATGCAGGCTTCTTTAAAGATGTGTGATTTACCTACATCGTATAAGCTGGTGATATCGATTAATCTCTTCTCAGTGCTCTGTTGGAATTCGATATTGAAAGGGAGAGTTCAGTACTATTATACCTACATGAATCAAATAATAATTCATGCATATTTCGTAGCATATTCTTGAATTATGATTTAAATTACACACGAAATATCTAAAGCAATTGTTAATTGTGTACAAATACAAACACACTTAAAATATATAACTATAACTAAGACAAATATTAACAACTGACAAAAAAATATTTCAAAATTGGACCCTCTCGGCATAGTCCCTAAGATGCTGGCAGCGTTTTCTCGCTGAATTGCAATGCTAATGCATTGCTTTTCGATCTCCTGTAGACTCAATTTTTTTTGAAAGGTACTTAAAAGATTGTCTAGCACTGGGACCCAAAAATTTCGAAACCGAACGGAATAAAAGTATATTCGGTGCCGAGACGCTTCGTCCACTGCACCAGGATAATTGCTGGTCCCGTCGACGTGGGAAGAAGCCAAAGTGCCTACACAAGTAGCTTCTCAGACTAGTTGGCTTATCTAAAGCAATAATATGAAAATATTTTTTCCTGATGCACGTTTTCTCCAACGCTCAAGTATTCGAAAATCAAAATTCCTACGTACACGAAATGCGTTTTAACGAAAGTTTATCACGTTTTATTGTTTGTCAATAGGATGTATGCCATAACGTATTTCTAATAGAAAAAATTATATCAGCTTATGATTAGTCTTGAGATTTTTTGTAGCATACTTGTGGTTCTAGAATAACTACATATTAAACGCTATAATCGCTACAATCATATCATAAGCATAGCTTATGATATCAACATAAAATTAGCAGTTTTGTATTAAATTTTTTAACTTTCCTTCTTTTTTTTTATGCATTAGTCACTTTGAAATTATGACAACTGAACATTAAATAATCTTGATTTTCGTAATTTTGTTTATAATTATAATTCCATACAAATTCAGGTATTTCTAGTGTAGATGTGTGGTGCTCTATTACATTTACACGCAATAAGCTACACACTTTAGAAATACCTGTGAAGTAAAGTTACATATAGATCCCTTCCGCTCACTCGAATCAATTTGTTTAATAGCTTCCAAGTTCGTCGATTCCCGAACTCACGAGTTTGGGCACGTCTTTAATCAACTATTTACCTACTGATCAACTAATATGGTACTCAGGGGACTAATGGATGACTTAAGTTACCTCATATCGAAAGGTACGGAATATCATTTGATATACATATTTAAATACCATTAGCTTATCGGTGAAGAAAAACATTGTGGAGAAATCTGCCTACATCAGCGAATAAATTCAAAACATCTTTGAATTTCTTCGCAGATTAGTGCATGAAGTCACCAAACCACACTGGGCCAGGCCTGTGGGACGTACATAGGCTGACCAATTATTACTCAATCGCGATAAGTTTGGCAACGGAGGTGCCCATTTTGCCATGTAATTGACGTTAAGATGTGTATGAATAGGGAACATTACGCAAAACTCATCGTAGGTGGCGACACTAGCAGCGTTGACATTGTATCTCGTTCCCACTTGCGGTATTGTCTCTGCAAGCATCCTTGTCACTCATTTGACAATCAATTGTGAATGTGTGTGTGAATCCCTATATTCCTATACTGGTTTACTATTAGTGGTAGTGCTGCCTCTGGCGGCAGAACATTGCAGTAATGTTCCCTATTGACTTTGCCGTCGTATAATATTTGTTTGACGTGTGGTGTCGTATACGATGGCGTTTACTGGATGTGTATGTGGTACTCCTCTGGTATCCCTACATTAATATGATTTACATAGTCAATAGCACAAGTGTAATCTATGCTTGAATTATATTCCTTCCTTCAGGGGCTTTTCAGAAAACCTTCTTATGGTACTCAAGACGGAACGCCATCGCCATTGTGCGGCGGCAGCAAGGTAATCCCCCTTGACCCCTTACAATCTTCGCCTCACTTGTGATTGCGAGTGACCGCAGCGGCAAGGATTTACGTCTCCGCTTTTCGGTTGTTGCCAAGGCAAGGGAGGCAATCTGAGACAGTCGTTTCGCGTTCCAATTTAGTCTTGGGTTCGGGCGAGTTCGCGTCTAAGTACACGCGCCAATTTATCGTGTCAGACCGGGGTGCGCCAAAGACATTAAACACAATATGAAATTTGAAATGCTTGTTATAGATTGAGCCCTATACTACCGTGGGTATGTGGGCTAAGGATTTATATTTTTTGAGTAATCATTAGCATTGCGTGACAGTAATCATAGTGCTTGCTTGTGCTAGTACAAGTACCTACATGTCATGATGCTAATGAGAACTAACATTTGATTTCAAGTTGACTAGAAATATACGCATTTAGTGAATGCACTGAAACCAATCCGGAATTTTTGGTCGCCATGTAGACCGAGAAGTCACGAGTGTGTTTAAAAATCTACGTAAATTCCGGAAATATATATAGGTACCTATACATATTATATTAACCCGTGGAGTGTCATGTCAGTTAGAAAATCAATTAAAAGTTCAATCTATAGAAAAACAATAAAATAAAATTTAAAAAATAATACCCGACTCCGGACACGCGATCTGAAAAGTATTAAATAAGAAAACAATTTACTTCTGAAATCAAAACCTGACGACATTCAACTCTCTCATATATTTGGATAAAGCCGTGGTCGCATGCATCAACATATATTCAGGCTCCAAAGGCATGCGACCACGGCTTCGTCCAAATATATGAGAGAGTTGAATGTCAGGTTTTGATTTCAGAAGTAAATTGTTTTCTTATTTAATACTTTTCAGATCGCGTGTCCGGAGTCGGGTATTATTTCTTAAATTTTATTTTATTTTATACTTTTTAGATGTGTTCTGTAGTCGGGTATTATTTGTAATCCTATTTTATTTAAAAATATTGGTGATATGTGAGGGTAACAATGGGGTAATTTAAATAGATATTAAACTTTACTTCATACTTTTCCTTTTTATTTCTTATTTTTCCTTTTTTTAATCATGTTACAATCTTGGTATGTAATATAATATGTATATATTATAAAACTTTGATGGTGGGTTTGCAATCAGAAGACTAGATCGTGCATTTCACCCTCTGCTGGGATCTCACAGGTGACTACGCTTTCTACTAGTATAAGCTTTATTCCAGCACGTGAATTTAAATGTCTTTGCACCAGATCATCATATGGACATGCGGACTCCCACGGAGTTGGAACTCCATTCGCCACCAAAAGTCTTCTATATCGCACCCTAAGATGGGATCAGATGATGAGGTTTTCAGCATTGAACTGGAACATGAATTGCCGCGATAAAGTAACAGGATACGACTCCACTAACTGTACTTTTCATCAAAACTGAGATCTTTCACACGAACATAAGGTCTTCCATCCGCCACTAATAGTGGGTGTAGCATATCTGGCCAATTCAGGTCATTGCATGACAGAGTAACATACCAGTGTGCTGGTCCAAGGTTACGCACTATGGCCATTAGCTCAAAATATGCCCTGTGCCAGTATGAAGAAGTGCCTCGAATATTTCTCATGCATAGGTGTATGTTTTGGAATTAATCACTATGTTGGACGCCATCTTGCCGCAATCTTCCGCAAATGGAAACATTTTGTCTCGCTTTCAGAAGCTCTACCACTGAGAGCGCGTAAAATATATATTATGTGCTCTGAAATCGTTTGTTACTTCAGGTTACTTCCCATCACACGTGATTGAAAATAGTCTAATGGAGAGGTCTAATTTCATTTAGCCCATTTTTCCCATCTGGAAATAGTTGAACCCAGGCTAGCTCTTCAACCCTCCGCTCTATGAGAAGTGCGGTTTTGCGCTGTATTTCACGGATCGGTAAGACGGTGTCATTATCATAAATGTTTTGACATATTACCTCCGCGATGTTGGGTACTGGAATCTCATTTGCCATTAACAGAGTAGTGCTTATTATTCCGTCATGAAATTCGTTCGAACTGGCTTCATTTAATTGGTTCCCTTCAACAAATGCTGCGCTGTCTTCTTCTGTTAAATGTGACTTCACTATTGTGAGAGAAAATTTAATATCTCTACTTGACCACACTGCCAGAACGAAATGCAGGTGCTTTGATAAGGTATCTAGTGTTGGAAAAATCATTACCATTGCACGACCAGCGCTAGGTGCGACGCGGCCTTTTGGACTCCGAGAGTGAGAGTCAAATACTTCAGTAATTTTTTTTAATTTTGTGAAATGACTGCCACGGAAATATCATTGCAAGTAATAATGCAAAGATGTGACATCGTGATAGCTCTTCCAGTCTTACTTTAATACTAGTGTAATAGCCATTAGTGGCTACAGTACTTAGGTACTGTCAATGAAGGAATCACTAAGCCTACTGCGGCGTCGCATCCAATATCCAGTGTATAACTTTTGGATTTTGGTAGCAATGGTAATATAATACAAGGCAACAACTCATCGGTAGCGAGATGGTCAGGCTGTATATTTATATACTCGTAGATCTTCGAGGCAAACCTTATGATATTTGTCACCAAACATCAACACACGGCCAATATCTGAAGGTTTCCAGCCCTGTACGGGATTTGAGGATGTAGGGGCAGTTTATCAGAGTAGCTACTCACGTGAATCCAGCTGCGCTTTCTCCTCGTCGTTTCTGGTCTGGATTTCAGGATTATAGCCACCCCAGCTGGGACCCACACACTTCACTCATAGGCACTTGTTTTATGGATGTCCAGGTTGATTGTCGAGCAAGATGCAACAGTCTATGTTGGTAAAAAGTAATTTTAATTCGCGATCGGCGCGGAGCGTGCGTTTCTTGTCGCAACGGTAGCAAGAGTTTTTTCTAATCTCCAGGTGGCGCTGCAAGCGCCGGAAAAGGCTTTGGAATTCACCAGAAAGTTGCCAGTTCCGAAAAACTAGCCCCAAAATACAAGGAAAATAATTCTTTACTAATTGTGTTGTCTTGTATGCATGAAAAAATACCTATTACCTTATCAAGAAAAATAAAATAAGTAAAATTAAATCCTACATCTGTTCCTCGTCGGAACATGCCGCTCACCTTAAAAGCACGTAGTGTCTTTTTAGACCAATCAAATTAGCTTACCCTGGACATAATTCGTAAACTCGTTGTTTTTATTGTTTTATCGGATTTTACTATTCAGTATCAAATATTAATGAAATATATTAAGTAAAAAATCCGCGATCGTAACCGTAGTTAAAAAAAACACGAGTTAACGTACACTACCTAACTTTTTCCTAAAAGTAAAAAAGGTAACCAAGTACCTTGTTAGTATAACTTTGAGGTGCATTCAAATTCGATCACTTAATAGCAAAATTAAACTGAAATCAAATTCGCATATACGTTTTTTTTCACAGTTTTCCTCTGATCTCATTATCTAGACAAGCCAAAATGGTAACTATGATGTTTTTATCTGTTTAAGCTATATTGCGTCTTTTTAGACATTTAAGACAATATTTAAACATTTATTTGTAACGTTTTAATAATAATGTATTTCTCAGTTATTATAAATAGTAACTATGATTTTTTTGTTTACTAATAGCCTTTTGTGATCGATAATCATGATTTTATCAAAATCAAGCATGTTAATTTCACGCTTAAGAAATTGAAAATTTAATTGAAAATACTCGCGACCTTGTCGTGGAGCCAGATGCATGCGGTGGGTGCGAGGCGGGGAGAGAGTGGGGCGCCAGCGGGCGAGCGCACGGCGAACCCGTCTTAACGAGTTTATTTCAATTACGTGTTTTGCACCGACCGCGCCGTGTACAAATAAAACAAATATAACGGAATATCCTAATTGTAGGATTTTTAGCTCAAATGAAAAAAATCACAGTTTGTCCCTTACGCCCTTTGAAAACTCTGGTCCAAAGGGCGTAAGGAACGATTGATTTGCTTTTATCATCGAAAACATAAGTAAACTCTTAACTGTTAAGTAAATGAAAGAGATGATGTCATGATCGTGGTTAGCATAAAAAAAACCGGTCAAGTGTTCCGGACCACCCCGTACAATAGAAACAGGTCCACTATAAACTGACACTCACTAAGTATGTATTTACATACTTAGTGCGTGTCAGTTTATACTGGACATCACATTTTCAGTGATGTAACTAAAAATTTACGGTTTTCGCAATTTTTCCTTTATTTGTGCTATAAATACTTCGTACCAAATTTCAAGATTGAGAGTTCACGGGATATGGGCATGGGCATTTCGTCCCTTACGCCCTTTGAGCCTACGGTAGTCGATATCCTTATTGGCAAAATTGAGCCGACAGGCCAGAACGCCAAAAAAAAAGAGAAGATATGCTTATTGTCACCCACCCAGACATGGGATAAATTTATTCGAATACGAATAACGTTTAAGAATAAATAGGATTATTTGCGAATGACGAATAAATATTTCGAATAATTATTCGCCAATATTTATTCGCGAATAACTTCTTCATTCGCATAATCATTCGTAATGCTTTTCGGGAATAATATTTTGAACGAATATTGTAGGAATGCTTTTTAATGGAATATATCTCAAAAACGTAATCATTTCCTACAGACAGAACAGAGATACCAAGTTTCTAAATTTGTTAGAAAAAGGTTACCGCTTCATCAAGGGTACCAATTAACATCGCCGTGCATGGTGAAACGGATATTAATTGTAATTATTTCACCTGTTTTATTTTTACTATTTCGGCTTTACCACGGGTGAAAAAAAAAACCGGTCAAGTGCGAGTCAGACTCGCGCACCGAGGGTTCCGGACCACCCCGTACAATAAAACCAAGTCCACTATAAACTGACACTCACTAACACATACTTAGTACGTGTCAGTATATACTGGACATACAATTTTCAGTGATGTAACTAAAAATTTACGGTTTTTGCTATTTTTCCTTTATATGTGCTATAGGGCGTTGCTTCGCACCAAATTTCAAGTTTCTGAGTGCACGGGAAGTAGGTTTTGATTCCCTTGCGGGTTTCGAAAACTTGCGGAAATTTGCGGCATAAACGGTTGTATCTTTTGATTGCGTTGGCTTAGAAGTTTGATTTTTTCACAGCTCCAAAAGACAGTAAACCTGAGTATTTGATATAAATTTCAGCTTAATTCATTTATTTGTTGCAGTATGGGTCTTACAAGATGTTACATATAAATACAGTTCCAGCATAACCCTGTTAGGGCACAGCAACATTAATATAAAAAAATATTAATTCTAAAATAATGTATGCACACACTATGCACAGAAATTCAAACTTTTAATGATTGATACCTCCAAGCGTTCCTGAGAAAAAGGGTATTGACAGACGGACGGACGGACAACAAAGTGATCCTATAAGGGTTCCGTTTTTCTATTTCGAGGCACGGAACCCTAAAAACACACAGATCAGAATATAACATGATTAAGTACATACAATGTACAATTACAGGTATATAGTTGAACAATCTTACATGCGTAATCGCCTCTAATAACATAACATTGATCCAATTACAGACAGTGGCTGTCCATAAATTACGTCATTTCAAAACAGGGGCGGGGGGGGTCTATTGGATGACGGTAGTCATTTTATGAGGCGGGTAGTGTCCATTTAGGAATTAACAGGATGATGATAGGAGGGGGGGTCAAGAATTGACAAAAAACAACCGGCCAAGTCCTGAGTCATGGATGTTTTCTGTGTATTTAGGTATTTATTTATCTATATAAGTATGTTTATCGTTCGTCTAGTACCCATAATACAGCTTTGCTTAGTTTGGGACTAAGCTTTGCTTAGTTTGGGACTAAGCCGATTTATGTGAGATTGTAAAAGAAAAAAAAACTGGTTTTTAGTATTTGTTGTTATAGCGGCAACAGCAATACATCATCTGTGAAAATTTCAGCTGTCAAACTATCACTGTTGTTGAGACACAGCCTGGTGACAGACGGACAGACAGACAGACTGACAGACAGCGGAGTATTAGTAATAGTGTCCCGTTTTACTCCTTGAGTACGGAACCCTAACAAAACAATGGTTGAGTTTCAATTGTTTTCTCGAGTTGTTGAGTTGCCGCTGAAGATGGAAGTGTCCCGTAAAAATTTATTACAACTTTCAAAGTGGATGAACACAAAAACAATGTGGAGACCGGATGATTGCTGCTTTTAGTAATGAAACACCTTCAAAGACGACAATATACAGGTGGTATTCAGAATTTCAACGTGGCCGAGTATCCTTCACGGACGACGCGCGTGAAGGTCGACCAAAATCGGCAGTTACGCAAGAAAACGTCCACATTGTGAGTCAGCTGATAAAAGAAGACAGGTATGTGATATCGGGAAATTCAGGAGTCTTTGGGGATTTGAATGAGTCAGATACAAGTTATTTTACAGGAAGAACTAGGCGTGCGAAAGTTGTTTTCCCGTTGGATCCCGCACTTATTGTCTGACGAGCAGAAAACGACTCGTGTCAATTGGTGCCGCAAAACATTGAATAAATTCAACGGAGGAAGCTCAAATGCAGTTTTTAGGGTCGTATCAGGTGACGAGTCGTGGATATACGCATATGAGCCTGAAACTAAAAACCAATCTCGAGTATGGGGTAACGAAGACGAGCTTCAAGCCAACAAAAGTTATTCGCTCTCGCAGCAAGGCCAAGACGATGGTGGCTATGTTTGTCTCCAAATCGGGTCACGTGGCTACTGTTCCACTTGAAGATCGTAGAACGGTCAAAGCCGATTGGTATACAAGTATTGGTTTGCCGAGTGTCTTTGCTGAACTTAGGAAAAAAGGCCTAGTCGCCGCATCATCCTTCACCACGACAATGCCAGCCCTCACACCGCTCGTAAAACAAATGAGTACCTGGAAGGTAAAAAAGTCGAACTACTGGACCATCCTCCATACAGCCCTGACCTAAGTCCCAACGATTTTTTCACATTCCCCAAAATCAAGGATAAGTTGCGTGGTGGGCGCGGTGTTTCAGACACCGGCAGAAGCAGTGGAGGCTTTTAAAATGGCCATTTTGTCGACTCTTTTTCAGCTTTCAATAAGTGTTTTAACGACTGGTTTGAACGCATGGAAAAATATAAAAGAGAATACTTTGAAAAACAATAAAAATACTTAAATCAATGTTACTGCATATTTTTTTTTATTCCCGAAACTTTCAGTTTGACCCTCGTAGTGACCCTGCCTGCGTAGCCGGAGGTCCCGGGTTCGAATCCCGGTAAGGGCATTTATTTGTGTGATGAGCACAAATATGTGCTCCTGAGTCATGGATGTTTTCTATGTATTTATGTATTTATTTATCTATATAAGTATGTTTATCGTCGTCTAGTACCCATAGTAGTTTGCTTAGTTTGGGACTAGATCGATTTGTGTAAGATTGTATAAGAAAAAAAAAGAAAATAAAAAATCTGTTTTTTAGTATTTGTTGTTATAGCCGCAACAGAAATACATCACCTGTGAAAAATTCAACTGTCTACCTATCACGGTTCGTGAGATACAGCCTGGTGACAGACGGACAGACAGACAGACAGACAGACGGACAGCGGAATCTTAGTAATAGGGTCCCGTTTTACTCTTTGAGTACGGAACCTTAAAAAACGACGACGTAATACTATATGGACAAGCCCACACACATGACATATTGAAACAAACCTGTTAAATGCCCCATGAAGTGACTCATTTAACTCACAAAAATATTGTTAATTAGTAGAAAAGGGTATTAATACTTGAAAATAGGTACACTTGTAGTGATCGTGTTAAATTCGTGTACGTGTTACAACGAGCAACCGCATCCTTAAATATTATTCGTGGATTTATTGGAATGAAATGAGAATAAATCATTCGTCATTCGAAAGTGTAGACGAATAAATTATTCGCGAATAAATGTTTATTCGAATAAGAATCATTCCAATAATGCCCCTTTCTGCACCCACATAAGTAACATATTTTATTTAAATAATTCTATACAGAAGACTGAGTGCTTATAAATAGGTAATCGACATTCCACGACAATTATGTCTCATGCTGAACAACTTAGTTATTATCGATCTAATGAACACAATATTTCAATAAATCTCCACCCTAGCCGAACCGTGGTAAACGCCACGTTCGTGTTTATAAATGTTTGACAATCATTGACCTATCCATAATAAATGAAGGCCGAAACGCATTGACAGCGGTGGCGAAGCGGCGGCGCGGCGCAGTGTGGAGGTGGTACCGGCTGTAATGTTCGATCTAATACGAATGGGTCCGCACAGAATACCGGCCGGGAAAAAAGCGTTCGGATCCTTTCATATTAGCTCGAACATTACAAGTACCGCCTCCGCGCCACCCCGCGCCGCTTCGCCACCGCTGTCAGTGCGTTTCGGCCTTGAATGCCTGCGACTCGCGACAGCACGGTCGGTAGTTGAGGCGCAAAGCAATGACGGCCTTATTCTGCAAGAGATAAGGTTCATATTAAAACTTAAGTACGAAAAAATATGAATTAATTAATAATCGTGGATATTTTTTGTTTAATTTGTTTCTTATAGTACTAATAATATGTTGACCGCATAAATCAAACACTTTCCAAGTAGTTATGTATTTTGGTTTTCCAAAAACTACCAATATTTGTGATTTTAGAAATCCGCAAAGAGAATCTGTTTAATTTTTAATAATTTATCAACACACATAATATACTATTCAGAATAATTTGTTAAATTGCAGTTATCTATAATTTCTGGTAAGATAAGCCAGAAAATGTGTAACTTACTGAACTTTCTTTATTATTGATAGTCCCGGTTGATTAATTAGATTAATTTTGATTTCTTTAACTGGAATGCAAGCGTTATATCACAATAGAGGCACTTTTACAAAGTTACATATTATGCTGCACTTATGAAATCAGAATTTGTTAAAAATTTAGATTTTTGGTTTTTTTACAATGACGCGGAACCCTAAAATGTTTAATTCTTTTTATTTTAACTATAACTAACAATACTTTACATCATAGAAAAAGAAAATTACAGTTATCGAATTATGTCCGGGTTTAGCTAATTTGATTGGTCTATTTAAAGAAACACGAATGTTTAACAAAGTTAACTAGAACTATACCTAAACTTAATTACTAATATATATTAGGGGTCGTAACGATTTCATATAGTTATTCTAGCGGTAAGGGACATACTTTGACCACCGGTCGTTTATATAATGTATTCCCACTTTTCAATGTCACTACGCGAGTGACTTGGTCAGACCCCGAATGAAGCGCGTGAATGCGCGCGAGTTTCCATTGCAACGGTGGCAAATGGTCATCGCATACCACAACAACAGTGCCTTCACGGAGGGCGGGACCGCGATCTTGAAGCCACTTTGTACTTTGTTGTATATGGTGGAGATACTCTCTACTCCATCTAGACCAGAAATGCTGGACAGCTTGCTGTATCCAGCGCCAACGAGTCAGACGATTAGGGTTCTCGTCCGTTAATGAAACATCAGGCAAAGCCGTTAAGGGTTCGCCAATAAGAAAATGAGACGGTGTCAGAGGAAGCGGATCTGACGAGTCCGAACTTAACACGCAAAGGGGGCGCGAGTTTAACACGGCCTCTATTTGACAAGTTAGAGTGTGCATTTCGTCGTATGTTTGAGTCCGAGTACCTATTACGCGGTGCAAATGTGTTTTGAAACTTTTAACGGCTGCCTCAAAGAGTCCACCGAAATGACTCGCATAAGGTGGCTGAAAATGCCAAGTTAATCCTTGTCTTAAAGTCTGTTGATTGAGCGCGCTCATTACAGAATCGCTGCGCAGAAACGCGTATAAGTCTTTAAGATAATTATTACAGCCCAGAAAATTCCGTCCACAATCTGTATATATATCCGTACAATATCCTCGTCGGGACGTGAAACGTCGTAATGCCGCTAAAAAACCTTCTGTCGACAGTTCAGACACGAGTTCGAGATGTACGGCTTTGACAGACATACATACGAAAACTGCAACGTAACATTTTACGATTTTTGCGTTGCGCACCTTATTTGCGCGAACGTAGAATGGCCCACAGAAATCGCATGAAGTTTTTAGAAATATTCGAGCGGGTCGCAAACGAACTGCGGGAAGTGCTCCCATCCTCGGTTGCACGCGCGTCGGGCGTGTGCGGAAACATGGGATGCAGCGATGGACTCGCAGACGCACAATATCACGACCTGATATAATCCAATATCGCTGTAAGAGCGAGTTTTGCACGCACTGCGGACCGGCATGAAGCTCAGTGATATGAGTATCGTCAATAATGAGATTTGTTAACGGATGTCGTTTAGGTAAAATCAATTGATGTTTGGCTTCATACTGTAAAAAAGATTTATGAATGCGTCCGCCGACGCGTAATAATCCGTCACTATCTAAAATGGGCGAGAGACGCCGTAAACCTAAGGAAGGTGATTTGTTTGCTGAAATATTTTTAATGTCATCATTAAAAACTATTTGTTGCGTCATCAATATCAGTCGATTCAATGCAAAGTTATACTCTGGTACGGTGATGTACTCAGGGAACGATTGTTTATGTTTTCTACACTTGTTATAGAAACGAAATATGAGTGCGGTGACGCGAACTAATTTACCTAGCGACGAAAATCGCGTAATTAGGGTATCGTCCGGGGAAGGAGGCGATGTGGACACACATGCGCAATTATTGTTTACCGATTCGCTTTTATTACGTTTCTCTTCGACTGTATTTAAGACCGGTTTTTGCAAAGGCCAGGATTCTTGACTGTGTTGGAGCCATGCGGGACCATGGTACCACAAGTCGTTTCGTACCAGCGCGGCGGGCAGAAGGCCACGTGATGCGGGGTCGGCACTGTTATCGGCCGATGGGACGTGACGCCAGCAGCTCGCCGGAACGCGGGACAAAATATCACTGACGCGGTTAGAGACGAAAGTCTTCCATTCGTGCGGGGATGATCGGAGCCATGCCAGCGCGACGGAGCTATCGGACCATGCGTAAACTTGGTCGGAGCGAATACGATCATTGTAAATTTGCATCACCTTTTCGATCAATTTTGAAAGTGTCACACATGCCATAAGTTCTAATTTCGGGATGGTAAGACACACACGTAAGGGCGCGACGCGCGTTTTTGCCATAACCAAATAGGTTTGAACCTTACCGTTTTTGTCTGTAAGACGTATGTAAACACATCCCGCATACGCAATCTGGCTTGCGTCTGCAAATCCGTGAATTTCGATTGAATCGAAGTCATTGGTGTTCAAAATGTGACGCGGAAACGACACTTGTGATAAGAGCGGCAGCTCGTTAACGAAACTTGTCCATGAATTAACTATATCGATCGGTGGTTCTGCATCCCACGCAACCTTAGCCAACCACAGCAGTTGAATCAAATGTTTGGCAAACAATGTTACCGGAGATAATAACCCGAGCGGGTCGTAAATTTTGGCGATTTCCGACAGGATAGCCCGCTTCGTACAAACCGTAGAAGTACGTTGTACTTGGAAACTCAATGAGTCAGACCCTGAATTCCATTGAAGTCCAAGGATCTTGACCCCTTTATCACTCTCCATGTCAGCAAAGTGGACACTTTCGCGCCGCTCACCATGAAAGTCCGGCGGTCGCGCAGCAGCGAGGATCGCTGGCGAATTGCTGTGCCATTTGCGTAACTCAAACCCGGCAGTGGCGCATATACCTACCAACTCCTGCTGCAGAGCGAGGGCTCCGGCTACGGTATCTGCACCGGTGACAATGTCGTCGACAAAGACGTCATTTAGCAGCACGGGTGCTGCGAGCGGGAAATGCTCAGCTTCGTCATGAGCGAGCTGTTTAATAGTCCTTAACACCAAGTAAGGGGAACAGGAAACGCCGAATGTGACAGTTCGAAGTGTATAGTCGCGTATAGGTTCTTCGGGCGATTGACGCCAAAGGATACGCTGAAAATCCCTATCTTCTTCACGAACCAGAATGTTGCGATACATTTGTTTGATGTCGGAACAAACAAACAAACAAACAAACAAACAACGTTTATTAAAGTAATACGTGTACATATTTATGCTTACATTTTAATATTAGTACAAGAAGGTAACTAAGTATGAGCCAAGTAAGCTTCAACTGATCCCCGTACTAGTGTGAACTGTATAACGGTGGATCAGGATTCACTTTCCTTAACTATTAATACCCATAAAAACATATATATTTAAATGGTAGCAAACTTGTTAAATGTGGGTACATTTACAAAAGATTGGTGAACAATAGCCTAGCAACGACTCCTAAGCGAGCGCTGTGACGAGTCGAGAAGTAAACAAGTAGTATATTTAAAAACTTAACATAATTTTACACTGTAATAACGTATCGGGGTTTAAATAATGTTGTACAACCGTAGTAATATAGTTTATATATGGATGCGTGTGTGTGAGTATGCGTGTGTATGTATGCGCGTGTGTGTGTGTATATGTGTGTGATGTGCGTGTGTGTGTATGTTTATGTATGTGCGTGTGTGTGTTACACCATGTGTTTAAGTAGTTGTTCAGTATTTTCATAACTCAAGTTCTGTATGTACTGTTCCACCGTTTTTTTGCAGGAATGCAGATTAAGTGACCGTAGGTGAATTTGTTTGCTTAGTTTGTTGTATAACGTTGGGCCAAGTACACTTATGAATTTTTTTGAAAACGTAGTTTTGTGAGTCGGAATATAATATACCAGATCATTTCTTCTCTTGGTCGCAGGGTAATTAGGAATGCATTTGTGTTGTCTTAGTAATAATAACTTAATAAATAGTTGCCTAACCGTGAGTACCATGGTTTCACGGTAAAGTAAGTGTGTAGGAAATCTAAATTTATTGAATGTCATAACCTTAAGTACCGCCCTTTGAGCTCTCTCTAGTGTAATCATCAATGTTTTAGAGGCACCTCCCCAGGCTGTGATACAATAGGAAGTTACCGACTGACATAGTGCATAGTACATTGATAATAACAGTTTTTTGTCGCATACGTGTCTGAGTTTTTTGAAGACATATATCAATTTTCTTACTTTTGACGTTAGATTTAAAATGTGTTCGCGCCAACAGAGATTTTTATCAAGTAGGACACCTAGGTACCTAATAGAAGCAGTTTCGGCTATATATGGACACGTGCATACATTATCACTCTGGCAGTTATGCAATTTAATTGATATGTTTCTATGCAGTGTCTGTGGGGTATTCCTCAAGCAAAATGCCATAAATTTAGTTTTTGCCAAATTTAGCGTAAGGAGATTGCTGGAAAGCCACGCATTTATGTGATTAAATTCAGAATGCAATATTGTGTATTCTGAATTTCAGAAGAACATCAACGATGTCTAAGTGTAACTTAGGACCCGTCAATAAGGTATCATTCAACGCGTAACCACTGGTTGTCCGGCAACCAGCATCATATACAATTCTGGTCTTGGTTGTCTCACTCGAATTTTTGACCACGGAGTGGTGCGGAATATAGTAATTCGCGCCAGTGGGAGGGTTATCGCACGCGAGCTCCATGTGGTTGAGATCCACGTACTCCTGGAGGCACGCGTGGTAATCCTGTTTCAACTGGGGGTTACGTTCTAGACGATATTCCATCTTATGGAATCGTGCTAGGGCAATTTGCCGCGACTCGCCGAGGGGCGGTGCGTCGGGCTTGAACGGCAGAGCGACCACGTATCGCCCTGTGTCATCACGCGTATGCGTCTTTTGAAAAAAGGATTCGCATAGTTTTTCATCGGAGGTGTAACCTCGCATCTCTGGAACTGACTCCAGCTCCCAAAATCTTTGAAGATTGTCGTTGTCAAACGAGCTAAAACATGAATGGAGTGGAGCCGAAACACTAGCATTCAATGACAATTTACCTAATAGTAAATAACCAAACACGCTGTTCATTGCGATGGGCGTTCCAGGTTTACCCGTGATAACGCCATCACGTAAAATTTGGGATAGAATATCCGCACCTAATAACATTTCAACAGGTTGAGGTGTATGAAATTCAGGGTCCGCCAACGCAAGTCCCTGTAAATGAGGCCATTCGGCCGGTGCTAGTGGTACCCTAGGCATTTTTGGCATTAATTTAGGCAAAATCAATGCTTCTACAGGAATAATCGGCTGTTGTTTGCCGTTCGGCGTAATTAAACACGAAACTGTACCTTTAGGTACTACTGGTTTCTCATCGCCAATACCTAATATCGGAATGCTACTCTGTCGTCGCGGCAAATTAAGACGTTGCGCACACGATTCCGATATTATTGACGCTTGAGAACCGCTATCCGCTAGACATCTAATTGTAGCAATTTTATTGCCCTCTAAACGTATGTCAACTAAAACAGTCGACAATAACACCATGCTATCCTGTTTATCTGCATTTCGCTGACTAGCTGCTGCATAAGAATTTTGAATCACCGCGCAAGTCCCAGGCTGCTCCGTAGGAGCGAGCGAGACAGCATCAGGTTTCGCAGTGTCACTTATAACCGGTAAGGCACTCGCGGTTGTTAAGTGGATTAATGTATGGTGCTTTTTATTGCATTTTCTACACGAAAAATTCGATTTACAACTCCTTACGTCGTGTCCGGGACAAAGGCAGTTGTAACACACGTTTGTAGTTTTTACTAATGAATGTCTATCATGTACCGATAGATCTAGAAATTCTAAGCACCTCGTTAAATGATGCCCACCTTGGCATTTCAAGCAAGATCGGACCTTATCTCTGTGGTCATAAGGTCGATTTTGGTCTGGAGCCACACTCGCTGCAAAAATGCGTTTCGTATTTGTTTGACCTTGGCCTATATTTACGTTACTTTTATTACAATGATTACTTAAGGATTGATATTTTGTGGACTGTGTATTTGAAACGTTAATCATCAGATCAGCCGAAAGTTCGCGTTCTAAGAACTTAATCAGTGAATTTACATTAGGTATTTCTCTCGGGTTAGTCAAAGATCGTTCATAATCTTTTCTTGTGTTTACGGGAATCTTACGTAGTAATAAATTTAAGAGTACGAAGTCCCATTGCCTAACCGGAAAATCCATAACTTCGAGCGCTTTGGTATTTTCGTGATAAACATTTAATAGATTCCGGATGGCAACAGCTGATCGGCCGGTGCAGGTTTCAATGTCAAACAGTCGATCAAGATGTTGCGATGCAATTATACGTTTATTGTCATATCGGGATTTTAGAATATCTAGCGCAACTGAATAATTATCTTCCGTTATGGGAATGGATTTGATTAAATTGTGTGGCTCGTTTTTAAGTGATAGAAGTAGGTACCTAAACTTCTCCGCGCCCGTGTAGGCATTGTTGTTGTGTACCAGCGATTGAAATAAATCGAAAAAGGCAGGCCAACCCGTCGGGTCGCCGTTATATTCGGGTAACGATAATTTCGGCAGAGTACGACGATCATTTATAAACGTGTCGTACGGGGCAGGAACGCGGCTCGCGCGACGCTTTTCTGTTTCTACCTCCTTCATGTTATTTAAATGAGTAACTATCGCGTAGTACAACTCATTGAAATCGTTACGAATCTTAATATTTGCTTCTTTATTGAACTTTTGCAGTTTAATTAATTCCTTTTCGATTTTGGTTTGAATTTTGTTAAACTTTCGCTGTTGTGCATTTAAGTCTATTGTTCTAGACCGAAATTGGTCGATGTTTGTCGCTGCGAATTGTAACGTTCTCTTTAATCCGTCGAGAATTAAATCACGTTCAAATATGTCTTGCGTAATTATACACGACGTATCATCGGGTTCGACATTATCTTCGTTAGGATTAGGTACCATTTTGCGAATACAAAGATGGCGGCAATGACAACGTGAAATTGAATTACGAACGTGTTAGAAATGGGTACGCAATACCGCAAAAAACTAAGAAAACAAGACAACACAACCTGGTAAAGAAATATCCGGATCGAACGGATCAAAAAATTATGTAGGGGCAGTTTATCAGAGTAGCTACTCACGTGAATCCAGCTGCGCTTTCTCCTCGTCGTTTCTGGTCTGGATTTCAGGATTATAGCCACCCCAGCTGGGACCCACACACTTCACTCATAGGCACTGGTTTTATGGATGTCCAGGTTGATTGTCGAGCAAGATGCAACAGTCTATGTTGGTAAAAAGTAATTTTAATTCGCGATCGGCGCGGAGCGTGCGTTTCTTGTCGCAACGGTAGCAAGAGTTTTTTCTAATCTCCAGGTGGCGCTGCAAGCGCCGGAAAAGGCTTTGGAATTCACCAGAAAGTTGCCAGTTCCGAAAAACTAGCCCCAAAATACAAGGAAAATAATTCTTTACTAATTGTGTTGTCTTGTATGCATGAAAAAATACCTATTACCTTATCAAGAAAAATAAAATAAGTAAAATTAAATCCTACATCTGTTCCTCGTCGGAACAGAGGATGAATGTGCGATTTCGGATGTTGCGTTGGCTGTGCATTGCTTGCCTCTGCTAGTAGAACTGACAATATCACTGCCTTGATAGAAATAACCTCTGAGAATGAAGAGAATTGCAGATGAGTTCGATATTTCATAATAATGATTTTCAGTATTTACTTCTTCCTCAACGATTTCGATGATATTCAAACAAAATGATTTGCAGAATTGCCGATATATAGCGCTAGTAGTATTCTTATAGGCTGATATAAACTTGAATCGTCTTCCATTCGCTTGTTATACTTTAGTTTAATTATGTTTTTATATATTTGAACTCGAAATTTTCTCTTCTTTCATTTGATCCCCCACGCGCTATGATAACGACAGATTTTTTTCAAAGTCAGTCACTTATTTGTATGTGACAGCCATCATATTTTTCTTTTTCATACAAAAGGTATCCTATGTTAACCGGAGCATAATTTCGAATCGATTGCTGACACCCCATTTATCAAAATCGGTTCAGTATTTAAAACGCTACAGCGGAACATACAAACATACAAACATAGACTGCTAAAAACATATCCCTTCCGTTCGGCTCTGCCGTCGTCGGGCAAAAAAGTAGGTACTTACAGTTTGTATGTGAAGAGTAATCGCTGAAACTAAAATCTGAGATTTTATTCGATTTTGAAGTCTTTCATCGATATTGGAATGGACTTTCCAGGTGGACATGGATATGCTTTGTAAATGAGTTCCTTGCGAAATACGGGTAAATCTCCCAAGACAGCTCTGCTAGGTACTCTATAAACTGATTTGACCACCTGTGTGGTTTGAAATTAAATACCTAGATATATTGAGCTAGTTTTTTTGAGTAGGTAATAAATAAAATAGCGTTAATGATATTATACTTTTTATTTCCCTCCGTAGCCCAGTGGGTAGTGAGGTAGTGACTCTGCCTACGAAGCTGGAGGTCCCGGGTTCGAATCCCGGTCAGGGCATTTATTTGTGTATTTATCACGAATATTTGTTCCTGAGTTATGGATGTTATATATGTATATAAGTATCTATATGTATGTATCTATTATATATATCATCGCCTAGTACCCACAACACAAGCCTTACTGAGCTTACCGTGGGCCTAGGTTGATTTGTGTAAGATTGTCCCGTAATACTTATTTATTTATTTATTTATTATTTTAGCATCCTTTACGACATGTGCGTTTTACGAAAAAATATCAACTTTTAAGATTCGTACGACGCTTCCTCTTTAGTATCAAGGTACTTATACAAAAACTATGGCTTACGTGCAGAATAATTATTTAAATTTGAATCCGCGGTAAAGTTTACCCAAAACCCGGACAAAACTACTGAAGTGACAAAAATTATCCGAACTGAAATTTCGTCAAAAAGATAAATAGAAGAGCGTCGTAAAAAGGGGCTAAGGCCTACCGCAGTCTTGGGACAAATAAATATAATTGGCAAGTAGGACCTCCGGGTGGAGAAAACGATTTTTTCCTTGTTTGCTTTGAGTGCGTGCGGGGAATGCTAGTTACATTTCCGCCGAGGAAAACCCTTTTGATGACCTTTTGACTGCTTCGATGACGCGAGGATCATTGGACTAGTTTGTTCGAGGATATTATTACAATACTAGCTGTTGCCCGCGACTTCGTCCGCGTAGAACTTAATACTTAGAAAATATAATGCAAACAAACTTCTACCATCTTAAGGGATGATTTCCGAGGCAAAAACTATTCTATATCCTTTGAAGGGTCTCAAATTATCTCTATACCAAATTTCATCTAGGTACATGGATTTTATCCAAACTTTCACCCCCTATTTCATACCCTTAGGAAATGATTTTCGGGATAAAAACTATCTAATGTCATTCTTCGGGACTCAAACGACCTTTATACCAAATTTCATCTAAACGGGATTCATCCAAATTTTCACCCCCCATTTCACCCCCTAAGGGAGTGATTTCCGGAATTACAGCTATCCTATGTCCTTTCCCAGGACTCAAGCTATCTCTATACCAAATTGTATTAAAATGGGTTCCATCCGAATTTTCACCCCTAATTTCGTCCCCTTAGGGGATGATTTCTGGGGTTAAAACTATCCCATGTCCTTTCCCAGGACTTAACCTATATCTACACCAAATTTCATCAAAATAGATTACATCCAAATTTTCACCCCCCCCCTTTCACCCCCTTAGGGGATGTTTTCCGGGATAAAACCTATTATATGTCCTTCCCCGGGACTCAAACTATTTATATACCAAATTTCATCTAAATCGGTGCAGCGGTTTAAGTAGCTCCATACGAATTTCCACCCCCAATTTCAGCCCCTCAGATATAAAAACTACCCTTTGTCCTTCCCCGGGGCTCATTTCATCTAAATCGGTTCAGCGGTTTAGGCGTGAAGAGGTAACAGACAGACACACTTTCGCATTTATAATATTAGTATGGAAGTATGGATTATTAGTATGGATTATTTCCGCTTGTCTTCCAAATAGAGGTGTAGCTGTAGACTCACTTCAAAAGAAAGAAGAAACGAAAAACTCATTCAAATATCTCAAAAAATTACGAAGCTACAACCGTTTTAATGTCGCTTGTTAGAGTGAGAAAACGATCAGGGACCGTGACGTCACGATCCTCGAGCGTCATAGTAAAAAACAATCGTTTCATTATAAAGGTGCGTTGTGCGGAAAAGAGACGCAACAAACCCCCTCTTAAAACTTTATACACTTATAACTTAGTGATTACCTATATAGCCTCTTGCGTTGTTTTTTTTCGAGATAATACAACATTATGATTATTTTGTTTAGTGTCTACATCCCTATTTTCGATAAGATAAGATAAAATAAGATTTCTTTATTGTCAGAACTGTGTACGTACATTTAGTTGTTTTGGGTAAAATAAAGTCCAACAGCTTGCCCATTTCGGACGTACAATATTAAACTTAAAGCTAGTCAAATATACTAAAACAATAACAACAATAGTATATCCAAATAATTTTAACCATATTCACACATAAAATATTAATTTAGATCTATCCGACATCCGTATTTTCTTTTAAACCACGAACTTCGGAATTCGAAAATATTCGGGTATCTCTATCTCTATCGCACTAACAAATGACAGGAATGCCGATATACGAACTTCGAGTTTCGGTTTTCGTGGGTTGGCTGAATACGCAAAGAGCGCGCGCGCGTGCCATTCAAAAAAACCAAGTTTATATTGTTCGAATTTGTTGTTACATTTGTACAAATTACGCCTTAATTCGACATTTGCGCATATAAGTTCGCATATCAAAATCGATTAATTTTATATTTGCTTTTGGTACCTATGTGTCTCGTCAATGTATATCGTAGACGGGATTAAAATTATTAATAGGCGAAAGAAAGGCGAAGCAATTCCGCCATTTTGTCCGTAGTATTTCTTATTACTGTGATTTTGACGTTTCTTTTAGCTGACAGATGTGGCGGCGATATACTTTAAGAATAATAAGTGAAAAATTAAATGAAGTCGTATATAACGGATAATAAATTAATTGTCGCAGTCGGATAAAAACTATCCTAAGTTGCAGCTGGAATAATAATGTACCTATATAAAATGTTTCATATTTTTCCGTCCATGGGATGCTGAGAACATTCGTACCACAAAAAGCTTAGTTTCAAACTGGCTGATTCTTTTTTTAATTTAGAGATTTATTATAAGTGGAGATATAAGTGGAGATTGTAGTGCCCTACAGGGTTTCATAGCTGAACATATATAATGTACCATCGTGTATTTACCTACTATGAAATCAATAAATATACTGATACTGATACTGAAAGAAGAAAGGAAGAGGGAAGGATCTATTTTCTTTTTCAGAGCTGCGAATCATTTAAAATCATACAAACTGCCAAGTTGAGGTACTTATGTGCCATTTGTATGAAAATGTAGTTTTGCTTAGCGCTGGTTTATTATTATTATTATTCATGTATATCAACCAACTTGGATCATACAAAACACAGACCATAAAAAATAAAATAAAAATACATGTCAGGATTAGTAGCTAATCATTAAATTTGAATTTCATCTTACATCTAAAGTGTTAGTAGACATTATTTCCCATTAGGTACATGCAGCGCGCTGCAATGGTTTAGGTAGACACATTTGTAGGCCAAACATTGCCAGAATGCTGTTGGTACTGACCCTTACCCTTTTAAGCAGTGACGCGGCTTTTTTACGCATTATGGCAGAGAAGCTGTTAATGGTAGCTTTAAAGACGTCAATAATTAGCAATAGTTTCCGTAAAAAGTACGTAGGTAGTGCATGTAAAAGTATGGAGCAACAAATATTAAAGCGAGCACTAACCACAACTTGAGCGCCAGTAATGGAGAACAGCATGGGCTCGAAGAACATCCAGAATATTTCGAAGGCGGTCGCCACGGGGTTGTCTTCCATGTCCCAGCCCTGCTCCGACCAGTTCTTGCAGGCGAAGAATCCAAAAGCGATCACCGCCAGGGGGCCTGCAATTGAATAACACTTTTATTGACAACTGATTGGAATTTAACATTAAATTCTTCTTCTGTGAACATTTAGTGATTTCATTTCTCCATAAATGTACACATTTAAGAGCTACCTATATTTACTTAACTTTAGTTTAAGTTGAAGTAATTTAGGACTTGCAATTAGTAATTACGCACCTAGCTATCGAGGTCGGTTGAAGCGACTTACAATCTACGATTCGGATTGATTGCCTTTGTGTGGTTGCCTTTAGCGGTTTATGCTGATAGATTAAATAAACATAGTGAAATTGATATGTTTGACTTAAGTCCCACTCTAATTCGTCATGGGTGAGTTTACTAATAACAATGCATTGTCTGCGAGGAGGCAAGCAATACAACGCGGCAAACAATCATCGTAACGGCGCAATCCCAGAAACACTTTTAAATGTTAGGTATATCATGGTGATTGTTTGTAAATACTGAGGTAGAGTGGATAACGTAATTCTGTTTCCTTTTGTAAAGGTTACCTAGTAACAGATTTGTTTTACGTGATTATTGCTAAGCAGAGATAAATCTTAAATGTAACTTCTTAGACAATCGTTTCCATCCATAAGGAAGGATCCCACTCCAACCCATCGCGTACTACACTGGCCTGCAAATGAAGGTATAACAGTTTTAGTTATCGTCACGTTTATGAGTGTTATACCTTCTTTTGCAGGCCAGTATAGTTTGCGTTTTGTTTATAGTGTAGGTAGGTAGGCTAAAGGCGATATTTTGCTAAGAGGATTTGAGGATTCAGCAACATCAACACTGACCTGCGCCGCCCCAGCCGATTTCTTCTGAACCAAGCACAGAGACCAGCCCGCCCGTTAGCAGCATCAACACTCGAAGGGGTACAACAAACGCGTCGTTTCGTTCCGGGACCACCCTCACTAAATAGCCGCAAGCAGCACCAAACACTATGCCAACTATAATACTCAACGGACCCTGGAAAATAGAACATTCACATGTTAGGTGCACATTTTTCTTTAGTATACCAAAGGAGCAATGAGGGAAAATCCGAAACTACAAATAATAACGGAAATTTGCTCTTGGAAATCCATTTCCGTACATAAATTATACTATGAACTGTGATCGTAGATATACCGGGTTCCTTATCCTTAGCAACAATTGTCAAATTGTCAAAGATCAAATTTGCCTGATTCGGAAAGCAATCTGTGCGCTGTTAGGTTGAGCGAATTATTCCACTTGCATCAGTTTCCACTTACGTCAGAACATGATTGTTTTTTTTTTGTAATTCAGATATTTTATTCCACTTATATCGGCATCCAGCAGTGCCGACGGAGCCCCGCCGCGCGGGGCTCCTATTACTGGGCGCTTTGCCCTTCGGGCAACTGAAGATACCTAACTAACCTAACCTACCTAGTCTTTGTGTACGTCCCGTAGCAAGCCGTTTTGATCTCAGTTCACAATTTGACGATTCAACATTGATAAATAGTTTATAAACTAACGAAAAATAATGCGTTAAATTGTGAACGGTTTTGACAGTTCACAATTTTTCGTCAGTTTATGATATCGCGAGTTAGATTATAAACTGACGGTGTTCACAATCTAACGGTGACATATATATAGCTATAGGCACGGCGTTACATTGTTGAGAAGGAATGAGCCAGAACGAGAAATCTATTTGTCTGGGGTTCGGTTTTGTCAATACTAGTTAGGCTTTATGGCTTATCAAATAGTACAGTAAAGTAAATTTTGTGATAATATTATTTGACTAGTCTTGTTTGACTTAACTCAAAAAGTTACTGAAAGTCTCGTGATCACATTTTCACGTGGCATGAAATTTGCTTTCTAATTACATATTTTTCATAGTTCTATCTTTTATAATGAAGCAGAAATGTCCAGAAATGTAAATTTGGTGTCACCTCTCCTCGGTCTCCCCTATAAAACACTTTCAAAATGCCCCGCGACGTACTTTATTGTCACTAAGACCACAGAATAGATAATAGTAAACTCCACGCCAGTTGAAAACGAAAAAAATGTAAACAAATATAGCTGACTATTGTTGTCCCGTGTCTAAATCGAATCGATAACAAAATAACACTGTTCATGTCGCATCACTACCAATTGCTGTTTTTTCATAGATTCAGAGAGATCAATTGATAGTCAGCCATTATTGTTTACATATTTTTCGTTTTCAACTGGCGTGGATTATACAACCATTCGATTGGACTACAACGCGACCTTGATTAATTTCAGCCCATCCACTTACTAAACGTAAGCAAGCACTGCACAAAATTAGTGTCAATAGCTGTCATCTAATACGTACTTGTATAATATTCATAGTCATGGATGCCGTCGAAAACATTATGGAGGAGACAATTCCGAACACGGCGACACTAGCCGCGTCGTCGACTCCAGACACAGCGAGCACCAGCGTGGGGATGCCTTTAGACACTCCATAGCCTTTCCCACGAAGGCGGAACAGACAAGGTACAATCACAGCAGGGGATACGGCGGCTATTATCGATCCTAGGAGGAACGCTGCAATAGACACAGTAAAACACATGAGAATATGCTTTTTTTAATAATTTCGGATAGCTTGAATTTGTTAGATATTTAATAAATTTGGCAAATCTGGGTGATACAAAAAGGTGAGCTAAATATAATGCTGGGTGGGGTCCAGTTAGGATTTATAGTCGATGGTTTCTGACAGCAACTCGACATGACCATCAGAATTTGTTAAGATCATTGTTAAAGCATTGTTATAAAAATTGGATTGCGCGTCTAATCAATTGGCTGCAGTCTAATCAATATTAGGGATACGCGGAAATATTATGTACTAGCTGTTGCCCGCGTATAACATGTTATCGTCTAAATGTTTGTTGAAGGAATGAATTAAAAAAAAACATTGAAATTAATTTTGTGCCTAGTCTTTTAGAAAACAATCTAAATCCGAAATTACAAATCTCTTACTTTCAAAATGTCTTGCTCTCTATACAAACTAAGAATCCTCTCTGAACCCTCATAGTAAACAGTCTAAAACCGTAGTTACAAATTTCTTACTTTAAAAATGTCTTGCTCTCTATACAAAGTTCGAACCCCCTTTTAACCTTCTTAGGCGATGAATTAAAAAAACGCTGAAATAAGTTTTGTAGTATTTTAGCAAACAGTCTAAAACCGAAGTTACAAATCCCTTACTTTAAAAATAGCTTGCTCTCCATACAAACTTTGAACACCCTTATAATCCCCTTTAGGGGATATATTTCAAAAAATGCTAAAATAAGTTTTGTAGTCTAAACAGGCTAAAATCGAAGTTACAAATATCATACTTTAAAATTTCTTGCTCTCCATACAAACTTTGAACGCTATTCAGGGAAAAATTAAAAATAAAACACTTGGTTTTTTTATTGTAATAAGTAAGAATTTTTCTACAAACTATCAAGTCTCTAGCTAGAAAAAAGTGTTTCCCATACGAACCTTGCACCCCTTTTTAACCCCTTAAGGGGTGAAATTTTCCAAAACGCTGGCAGTAGGTATTTTTTTGTATTTTAATAAGTAGGTAATCTTAATCTTTCTACACAGTTTTAAGTTTCTACCTAAAAAAAGTTTTCCTATGCAAAATTTTCAAACCACTGAAAGTAATTTACCTATATATTTGTATTCTAATAAATAATCTTTCTACACAATTTCAAGTCTCTAGCTCAAAAAAAAAAGTTTCCTCGATACAAATTTTCACCCGTTTTAATCAACCTTAGGGGTGGAATTTTCCAAAACGCTGAAAGTTTTATTGTAATAAAACTTGCTAAAAAAAAAATATTTTATACACCCCTAAGGGGTGGACTTTTCTAAAACGCTGAAAGTATTCTATGTTATTTTATTATGTAATCTTTTTAAAAAGATTTGAGATTCTAGCTCAAAAAAATCCCCTTTACCAACATTGTACTCCATTTTCATACCATTTTCCAAAACGCTGTTTTTTATTTGTATTGTAATAAGTAATCTTTCTACAAACTTTTAAGCTTCTATCTCAAAAAGAAGTTTCGCTCATACAAACTTTGCAAACCTTTTTAACCCCCTAAGAGGCTGAATTTTCCAAAACGCTGACAGCACTTTATTTGTATTCTAATAAGTAAGCTTTCTACAACGTATTGAGTTTCTTGCTAAAATATTAAAGTTTCCCCCATACAAAATTTGCACCCCTATTTGACCCCTTTAGGGCTAGAATTTCCAAAAATCCCTTCTTATCTACGTATCTACTTCTTGCCTACGTTGTAAAAGGTAGTTCTGGTGTAAATTTCAACTCTCTAGCCCCAGTAGTTTCGGCTGTGCATTGATGAGTGAGTGGGTGAGTCAGTCAGGACATAGGCATTTATATGTTGGTAGAAGATGACGGAAATCCCATTCAAATATCTCAAAACCGTTTTAATGTCGCTTGTTAGAGTGAGAAAACGATCGGGGACTGTGACGTCAAGATCCTCGAGCGTCATAGTAAAAAACAATCGTTTCAGGTGCGTTTTGTGGAAAAGGGATAGCACATCAAATTTTGGAACTTAGTGATTACCTATACATATAACCTCTTCCGTTGATTTTTTCTCTATTATCCTTTTTTCGAGAAAATACATTATGATTATTTTATTTAGTGTCTACCTACAGCCGGGTCCGCTGCACCAATGCCTTCCATGTTTTTAAACATCTAACATGTATTCCGTCAGGTTTGGCAAACAAATAGGGTTTTGTTTTGATTGGCAAAACATGTTTGACGTTTAAAAACCACGAAAACATGGCGCAGCGGACGCGGCTTACGGGGTGTAGTTTCGATTCCTGAGCTATAACCACGAACTTTGGAATTCGAAAATATTCGGGTATCTCTATCTCTATCGCACTAACTATACTCGAGTGACAGGGATGCAGTTATACGAACTTCGAGTTTCGGTTTTCGTGGTAGCGCCGCAGGCACTTTGGCAGAATGCGCAAAGAGCAATGGCATATTGCCATTAAAAAAAAACAAATTCGTGTTAATTATACTGTTCAAATTTGTTGAAAAATTTAATTGAAATCACGCCATAATGCGACATTTGCGCATATAAGTTCTCATATCACAATCGAATATTTTTTTATGGTTTAACTTTTGGCATGTGTATCGTGAAGACCTATCGTAGACTGGATTTAAATTATTAATAAGTGAAAGGCAAAGCAATTCCGCCATTTTGACGAAAATTTGACGTTTCTTATAGCTGACAGTTGGAGCAGCGTTTGATTTCAATAAAAATAAATGAAAAATTAAATGAAGTCGTATATTTCGGAAAATTAATTAATTGTCGCAGTCGGATAAAAACTATCCTTAGTTGCAGCTAGAATAATAATGTACCTATATAAAATGTTTCATATTTTTCCGTTCATGGGATGCTGAGAACATTCGTACCACACAAAGCTTAGTTTCAAACTGGCTGATTCTTTTTTTAATTCAGAGATTTATTATAAGTGGAGATAATGTCGAAGCCGTGTGCGTGCCCGGAATACTTGCTAAGATTATTCTGGAAACTCTGTGCCATTTCTAGATAAAATGTCACCGCCGAGGCAAGTTTCAATTTTCAGGCGGATAGGGTCAACAAGATTGGAGTAAGCTGATAGTGTTTATTTTGTCTCAACGCGGAACAGTTCAGTCTAATGGATCTGGCGTTTCCATTAAACCAGTTTTATTTATACTTGGCTTCTCTGCTTCTTCAGAAATATGTAACAATTTTAAGACAACGGAATTAAGGCAACCACTTTAGCCTATTTGGTAGTGCCTCTGCCTGCAAAGCTATTGGTCCTTGATTTGAAGCCTGGTATTCGAATATTTTAAAGGCAAGTAATCTGTGTGATGAGTTCGAGTATTTGTTTCGGAGTATTGGATGTTCCTTTATATTTAAGTATTTAAATATATATAGTCTTCTAGCACCCATTACATAATTAAGCCTTATTGAGCTTAGGTACTGTAGGACTGGATCGGTAAGTGTAAGATTGTCCTCTTATATTAAAAAAATAAATAAATATTACGGGACAATCTTACACAAATCAACCTAGACCCACGGTAAGCTCAATAAGGCTTGTGTTGTGGGTGAAACTGATGTGAGTGAGCCCTGCTAACAATTCTAAACGGCTACGTATCAATCAGTAGCTGTCTAATCATGTACCTAATCATAGTTGTCGAGGCACCACTCCCATGAGTTTTAACTATACTACCCTAATTACAATATTGGTGGGTGGCCCATTTCAATTGAACTTTGTAGGCATTATCTGCCAAATGGATGAATATATCGGTTAAACGTGTAAAGTAAGAAGGATCGATTGAAAAGGGTCATAGTCTTCAACAATATTATACTATATTAATTTAACTTGGTTACCAGTTTCAAGTAATATCATAGAAAGCAAAGGCATCACTGTCATTGAGATCTTTCCTTTCTTATCTATGTGAATAATATATAAATATAAGTTATAACTAATAATAAAAATGTAGTCTGTGACATGTACGTTTGTAGCTTTGCGAATTTCCAAGTTTGTATATAGGGGTAATCTCCAAAAATACTTATCCAATCTAACAATATTTTTAAATACTAATCATCCATGAATAAAAACTCCTTGTTTGTGTGGAAGATGTTAGTCAATGGTTCCATTTATTGTGTGCTAACTTTGCGCAATGGCAATATTTGGGTGACATACCAGGTTTTTTTCTGCCGTGCTCCAATGAAGGTACCTTTTACGTAACTGAGACGAAAAAAATATTACCTAGTCCGACAATTTACGACAATTGTGATTGAAAAACGCTGTTCTACTACTTAACATTCTGTCCTTTTACTTAACTTAACTAGGTGTTAAATTAAAACCAAACTGGATTACAAAATTAAAGTTCTATTTTATTTAAAACCTGAGCTTAGCCCATAGTTGGTCGCGAGTTTTAGTTTACTACGAGAGCGGGTTTCCCGATTCCTCACCTTTGCTAACTTAAATGAACTATCCTAGCCGATAATCCAGGCCCAATCTCGAGGGCACAGGCATTAATCTCGCTGTGTCAGCAGCCAACCGAATTCCTCCACTAACCTGGGTAAACAACCACTTCATCGAGAAACGGGCGAACTACAAAAAATCCAATCTTCCGTTTTACCCTCTATGTGGTAATTTAGTTCGCACTTCGCCTTATCCAGCGATAACAATTATCTTTGCTCCGTCCGAGCTCTGAAATTAAACTTAGGTAACGGTTTTATTACTCCGTTGATCCAGGTTTCCGTAAGCTAATTTTGAGGGAGAATCGTTTCAATATTTCTAGGTGTCCCTTAAAAGTGCTCTCTTTAAAAGCCAGATTTAACTTTTAAGTGGATACACAAAAGGTACTTTATGTTAGGACGGTAGGCAAATGAACGGCTTACAAATCCATTAAACAGATAAACTACATTGTTTTGGTAGAGAGGTTTGTCAACTTGCAAACAAGCAGTGCCGATGGCCATTGGGGCGGAAAGGTTCTCGAGTGGCGACCACGTACCGGAAGGCGAGGCGTGGGTAGGCCCCCCACAAGGTGGACTGATGACTTGGTAAATGTCGCGGGAGTCCGCTGTATGCGGGTGGCGCAGGACCGGTCATTTTGGCATTCTTTGGGGGAGGCCTATGTTCAGCAGTGGACGTCTTTCGGCTGGGTGATGATGATGAAACAAGCAGTAAAGAAGAAAGTAGGAACGCGTCAAAGTGAAAGAATTGAATAAATCACTGGGGTGGTAAACAGAGGTTTCGGTGAGTGTGTGTAGTGAACTAGACTACTGTCACTTGGATTTTGCCCCTTTTTCTGCCCTAAACTATGTTTTGACCATCATTTTATGAAGTTTCAGTAATACGCCCCGCATCAATAATGTTAAATGTATAGTGTGTGGCGTTGTTAAATACCCATTTACTGATGTCATGTTTATTGAAATCCGCCCGATAAATTTAGTGCATATTATGCACAACAACAACAACAACAATGTATGCATAGTTGTGATTTCAGATTTGGTCTCCACTCACGCCCGCCATATTGTTTTTTTTTTAACTCGATGTGCGCCAACACGTTTTCACCATTAAGATAAATCTAACACCACCTCATTTTTAGGGTTCCGTACTCAAAGAGTAAAACGGGACCCTATTACTAAGACTCCGCCGTCCGTCCGTCCGTCCGTCCGTCCGTCTGTCTGTCACCAGGCTGTATCTCACTGATACCGTGATAGTTCCAGGTGAAATTTTCACAGATGTTGTATTTCTGTTGCCGCAATAACAACAAATAATAAAAACACAGAATAAATTAGTTTTTTTATAGATGGGTCAATCAACTTTTTCTTGTTGTTATTCTGTCCCGGTAAGCCAAGAGACAACAGTAACAGACTTTCTTAGAAAAAAATACTATATCTGGACTCCTATCATGCTAAGGAGATACGCCACCATGGAATGGGTTTACCAATATGACAAAAACACGTGTTTAGTGGATTTATACCCCATAAAAATAATAGTTTTAATGGGGGACCCAGGAGACGTAACCATGGCAACGAGCAACAAGAAATAGTTGATTGACCCAGATAATGGTACGGAACCCTTCGTGCGCGAGTCTGACTCTTACTTGGCCGGTTTTAATTCATCAAGCATCTTGATCTGGAGGTGTTAGCAAACTATCACTACTTAACGAGAAATTTAATCCATTACCATTATTTTGGGTTAAGCCGTAGTCAGGTAAAATGTTATTATTAATGTAGTTCATATCCTATTATGTAAATCAAAGTGGATTTGAAAATTCTCCCGAGCTCCAAATTCGGAGAATCTTCCCCTGGAAGGACATTGAGGGAAAATCTCACATGTGGATGCAATTTTCTCCACGAATACACGTTTTCTCGTCAAGGTTGTGTACTACAGGCTTGTGCAGAATTTATTCAGCTTTAATGTTGCTGTAGATCATGTTTTTATAGAATACGTAGTTTTCGAACAAAACCTGAATTACTTACGAATGGAGTATATTTCTCAAGATAGCGGCCGTTCTACAAGGTCCTGAACCTTGGGAGTCGAAAACAGGGCTTCCAACGAACATTCGTACCAAATCAAACTCCCCGAAATTTCGAGGTTGAACAATATCGACTGTATTTATAAAGCGCAAAAAATATTAACGTACTCGTATAAAGCGAACTTGAATTTCACGAGACCATAAAAATAAAAGTATGTTCGAAATACTGGTGTGTGATTTAAAATGAACGTTTCGACGTGCTCATAAAAATCCTTATCAATCTCAATCTGTCACCGCAGTGTGGCAGAAAACAGCACATTCGGAATAAAAACAGTAAAGCCATATCACACGACAGATTAGCAACTTTTTCCGCATTTGGGGCTCAGTTGGGCGGCCATGAATAAAATAAACGGTAGGTATAGTGTTTTCACAAAACCGCGGGCATTTTTGTTCGGAATTGTTTCCACAACGCGGTTTACAGGTACGCTTGCGAAGAGTAAAGGTTTACAAAACGATGAATATTGAATGTGTTTATTATAACTGCTGAGCAATCCAAATGGGTCAGTATGGGATCGTTTAATCCAAACATCGTGCTTAAGAAATACTATAAGTAAGTAGTACCTACCTACAGTTGAGTACAAATATATCTCCATTCCCAAAGGTTCCAAAATAAATGAGCAAACGTAAGCAGTTAACCATATAGTCATGTTCACATATTCATCACTTTGTTCGTGCACAAATTTTCGAAGTCGACTGAATCAGTTTAATAATTATATAGCAGAAACAATTAAATGCAAAAATTTGGTCAACATTAAATTTGAGTAACTATTTGTTCTGGTAGGTATTCGAAAACAGATAATTGTGAAGTATAAGCGCCTTTATACTCTTATTTTTGTTTGTTTTCATCTTGTCATATGTTATGTACAATAATAATATATTATGCAAAATTAGGCCGCGCCCCGCTGCCGGCGGCATCCTAGGTTAGGTTTTTTTAATAATTTTATGTTTTGTATATATAGTTTTATATTTTACGTTATTAAATTGTTATTGTAAATATCTAACCTGAGAGAAAATTTGAATAAAGGATGTATATGCAAAATATACATGCATAAAGAATATTTTTGTATGATTTGTATATAACGGGAATGGATCTTCTAGGATTTGCTTTTTACTGGAAAAGGGGTCCTATAAGATTGGGATATTATGGAATCAGGGTCTTCTAGGATTTAGATATTATGGGCATGGATCTTCTATGGTTTGGTTATAACTGTAACGTATCTACTACCGTGTGGATATGGATCTTCTGAGATTTGGATATCTCAGGAAATGGGTCTTCTAGGATTTGAAAGTTGTGGAAAATGGATCTTTGACGAGAATACGAGTAGGTATCATACATTATTTTAGAAATTGTATTTCGTGTCTCTTAATCGCTGAGCTTTTACAATAACTAGAATTATTTTATAAGTTATAATTATGTTGTATTGAAATGGTTCTGTGATGAAATTGTCTCTCACTGATTACCTGCAGATTACAGGAATTTCGTCTAATTATGATTGATGGCTTTCTACAGAATGTCTTAATTTATCTGCTGAATACTAATTGGGCATAATTTATTAATTCCCTTTTATCTGACGTGGACCCATTAATTGTTGTATTTTACAGAAATGAAAGCATAGCATGCCATTGTTCGTGTTTTATATTTTTAAACAACTGCTGTTATTTTTCGAATTCAGTTTCTCAAAAGGAAAAAAACGGAACCCATATAGGGGTTTATCATCAAATTGTCGACACTCACTTCGTCGAATTTCACTTCAAAGTCAACGCTTCATGTATTTTCATTTCGTCGAAAATTCATTTCGTGGAATGGTCATTACAAGGAATTGTAAATCGTGTATTTTTACTCGTCGGATGATTCATTCAATAGTTGTATTATGTCATGGAAAACGTTTTGTGATTTATTGTTCCAAATATTTTTAATTAACATACAAATTATTACAAGGCTTATTACTTATTTAAATTTAAGATAAATAGTTGGCATTACACAGTTATCTATGGCATTATGTTGAGAACAGAACGCAATGCAATGGCTTTAGTACCACCCAGGGGACACGTGCAGGGTTGTGGTAGCTCCTGCGGACGCGAGTGACAGTGGTCCCCCCTGTGTCGAGTGAGTTGGCAACTCGACTTTCAGAGGTCCTTAAGCCGCCTAAAGGCCTCTAACTCGGCTTAACGACTACTGTCATAGACAGCAGCCGGGATCAACTGCTTAGCGTGCCTTCCAAAGTACAGAATTTTAACCTAACCTAACAGCCAGCGTGTCGACGTCACCCCGCTTCGCGGGGTGCCTATTTCCGCTCTGAGGGACACAAGTGAACCCTAACCTAACCTATTTATAATACAATTGTTACGGTTGTTTGTTTTTTTTACTGCGGGGGGCTCCGCCGTTTTTCTGGCTGTCCTAACCTAGTTAAACCGCTGTAATCAGTTAGATTTGATTATTTTGTAATGCTGTAATACAATTCCGAACAAATGAAATTCGTTGGTTTGTTATTCTGCCATTTAAAATTCATACAAAAAGAATAATTTTCCAAATAATATTCCCTGAACAGTTATTCTATAAAATAATAAAAATTGGAATAATCTGGTCATGAAATAAAATTACACCAAATAATAATTCGTGAACTAAATGTTACTTGAAACGTTTTCGATGAAATGAAATTCGATGAAAAGTTTGTCGACAAAACAAGGGACACCCCCCATATAGGATCACTTTGTTGTCCGTCTGTCTGTCTGAAGAGACCCTTTATCTCGGGAACGCTTAGAAGTATAACATTTGTTTTTTTTGCTTGACCCATTTTTGTTTTAGCGATAAGTATGGTTATTCGACAATAATCAAATCTGTGGGATATTGTATTGAATATACATGTGCTTTTTTATGTAATTTCATGAATTTTGAGCTCTCTTACGTTTTTATATATTTTTATTATTTAATTTCTCATTGACACTTATTTTTACTCCTATATATATTTTTTTATTATTTGTCCAACTACCACTCTTGCAGCACAAACTGTCAATCACTTACGAAATGGAATCGCTATCCCGTTTTTTAAGTTAAAATAAAGTTCTGTGATATTTAATCCACACGTTTATGAAAAGCTTTCATGAAATACAGTTTTCATTCATATTTTTTATTTTTTTCAAAACGTATCCAAATTTTGAGGTTTTGTGTAACGTTATGAAAGTAACGCTTATTACTCCTACACTAACTGAATATCCTCCCACCGGTAAATATGTCTCTCGCATGGCAACACCATTCAACATGACGGCATTGCATAGAAAAAAAAGAGTTGGCTGAGCGGAATGATGTTTTGTGACGACGACAGTTTAGCTCGAAAAAAAAAAATTTTAGTGTGTAAACTGCATGGTAAGTAGAAATAACAATAAGTGATACGTGATTATGCCGATTTACAATTCAATAACAGAATTAAAATGATTCGCAGTCCATTGCTATTCGTAATTGAGTGCTTTCTTTTTATTAGCTTTATATTAACTTGACCTGTTCGTATGTAAATATGTAATTTATTAGTCTGGCTTTTAAATTATAAACAAAATAAAATTTTGCTGTACTAACATAGGTCATTAAGTATTTTTTTTCCTTTTGCTTACTAACAACCTATGGACCATGATGTCTGAAAATAAAGATATTTTATTTTATTTTATTTTTTTTATTTTTTTATTTATTTATTTTTTATATAAATACTCGATTTGTTGGTATATAAATCTATGTCATGCATGAACTAAGCTTTATAATTGTCATACACGTAACATGTGTTATGATGTCATGAATATAACGGTACAATTTTTCGCGGACATACCCTAGTACCTAAGTGGAATCTCAACTATAGTCACTAACTACTCAACTCACTCAGTAGGTACATATTTACTTCCTTTATCTTTTAGGTACAAATAGATTATAAAGCGAAAAATACGGTTATTTGTTTCGCAAATTACCACATATTTTGACACTTGCATAAAGGTTTTCAGGGAGCACTAGAAAATATCTTCGATTCTCTCTCGCTCTTCGTTCAATTTCCGAACTATTTACATACCTACAAATTTGTACGAAACTCACGGTGCGCGAGTCCGACTCGCACTTCACCTTAATAATTTTAGAACAATTTTAGTTCAATATATTTGAACTAAAATTGTTGCAATGTTGATCTTAATATAACTCGTGGATACACAATGGAGAACTCTCAAACCAATCATACATAGGTATTCGTATATTCTCATTGTACGTATCGAGATTCTCTTTATAAGATAAATACAGCGATAGTTTTTGCACTAACTTAATGCGAAATAACTTATCTATTTCAGATACGAGCGTTCCACGAATTACAACGAAAAAAAACGTAAGTATAATTAATTTTATGGCTTAACATTGTGAACAAAAGGCGAGGCGAATAGAGATGCGTAGTTTCAAACTGTACAAATTAAAAGTCTCTCAAGTCGGGAATTAATTTCATTACAAACTCTTACTGTGGCTGCAGTTTGTTCAATGAATATTCTTGGCCATTGGGTCGGTTTCTTGCGAGTTATAAAAGTTCTGGTCCGGTCACTTGCATCCCGACTAACAGCAACGTCTTAATACAGTCTGAATTGTATTATGTTTAAAGATTTTATATTTCCTCTGAGGTAGGAATTAATTGACAATGTTTCTTTTAAATTAGGAATTTTGTAAGGTAGGTATAGGTAGATATCCTTGCGGCCTTCATCTCGTTTTAGATAGATGAACTCATGAATTGCTTTCTCTTTGATGGCTCAAACTCAGACCCCTGTGTAGATATGTGTTATTTTGTCATGGCCTTTGTCCGCAACAGTTTTGACGTGCGCTACACGTAATCCCGCTACAAACGGGTCATTTACCAACAGTTACAATCTGGCAAAGCGCATCATCAAGATATATTGCTAGCTGCGGGTGCATTTGATTTATGGGATGCTGTAATGTTGTGCCCAAGTAACATTTTACTATACTATAATGATGGGAAACAAGCCAATGGGTCACTAGACTTTACTCCGACACTGCAGCTTTTGGGCGCTTGGCGCTCGCATCTCCAGAGGCCCTCTATATGTATATCTACAATGAAAATAAAAAAAGTGGCTGTGACATACGGACGGACAGACAGACAGACAGACAGACATGACGAATCTATAAGGGTTCCGTTTTTTGCCATTTGGCTACGGAACCCTAAAAAAAGTATAATCCTGCAACACTAGTTAAAAATTCTACTCTTCATTGTTATGAAACGGGCCCCAGTTGAGGCTTGTAGATTTATAAAACCGGCCAAGTGCGAGTCGGACTCGCGCACGAAGGGTTCCGTACTAAAACTATTTAATTCTGTGTTTTTAGTATTTGTTGTTATAGCGGCAACAGAAATACATCATCTGTAAAAATTTCAGCTGGAACTATCGCGGTATCAGTGAGATACAGCCTGGTGACAGACAGACGGACGGACGGACAGCGGAGTCTTAGTAGGGTCCCGTTTTACTCATTGAGTACGGAACCCTAAAAAGGGGCCCTGAAATATCACAATCGCTTTGACAGCCGGTACATCTACGAGGATATACTGTAGACAGCGTTTAGAGACAAGTGCACGCCCATTGCCGTTAACACGGTGCATTTGCGGGAGATCTGGCTCACTACCAAGGACATAACACTAGTTAAATGTATTCATATGGATTTGGTAGCGTTATTTAATTTATTTACATTATATAAACGCACTACGCGTTTGCTAATTAAACTCGCTAGCCTGGTATCCTTTGAGTTATTTATAAGACTGAGGTTGGTACTATTCAGACAAGTCATTATTTAATTATAAGGTAATTTTTATACCCCGCGACTTCATACGCGTTATAGGCTTTTATCTCGTGCCTGCGATCGGCTAGCATTAGCAGCAGTAGCAGCCCATCACTGTAATATCATAATTTCTCCATCTTTCAATCTAAAATTGGTAAAAGTGGCACTGAAATCTATTTTCGTATTGTCTGCCTATTCCTTTTCCGAAAAAGGTGTGAGTAGGTATGTATAGATGAAATGTGGTATGGAGTTACTTTGAATTCCGAAGAAGGACATAGGATAGTTTTTGTCCCGGAAATTATCCCCTATAGGTGTGAAATGGGGGTAAATGTTTTTATGGAGCTACGACCAAAACGCGGACAGAGTCGTGGGCAGAAGCTAGTAATATTATATACTCTAATTTGTATAAAGCACGGGTGGGTTGCCAGTGTAAAAAATAAAACACAACAAAAAGGATACTAGATCCGTATTCACTATCTTGGTTTAAGAATAGGTTTGACGTGTATTCACTTTGCGCGGTATCTGATAACAGTAGGTGGGTCATTGTCAGATTTAGGTTCGCGGCTTTTCGGTGGACATTGCCAAAGTTAAGGGCTATAAAGCCTAATTTTTGGTTGAATTCTGAATCCCCATAAACGGCGTTGCCCCTTCTATAATTCTATGTGATAAAAACATATTATATGTGAGCGTAAAGCCCTTAACTATTGACCACCGGAAAGATGATTTTTGTTTTTGTGACTGACAATGACCCAGGTAGGTAGTTCTTTTCAAGATGGCACGTCACTAGTCAGAGCGAAAATTGAATTTGAACGCAGGCACGCGCACTTACAAGCTGCAAAGGTAGGTACGGTTAAAAGGCTGCCGGCATAGCAGTGCATTCGTGTCAGTATGAATAATCAAAACATAACATTTTGAAAATAGTAGGTGGTCAAAGTTAGGGTGAACTTTTCATAAAGCTTTATTGAAAACAATTTTATTCTTTAATATCGTCAATTAACAGAGTCAGTTACATCACCTTGTAAGTAACAAAATGCATAAATCGCCATCGTTAAAACTTTATTTTAGGACTAACTTCTGCCCGCGACTTCGTCCGCGTAGAACTCGTTTATATCGTAACTTGATACAAACTTTCACCCACCATTTCCCCTTTAGGGATTGATTTCCGGGATAAAAACTATCCTATGTGCTTCCCCGAGACATTTTTATCTAAACGGTGGTTGTATAGTAGCTCCATACAAATGTTCACCTCCCATTTCACCCCCTTAAGATATGATTTCCGGGATAAAACTATCCCATGTCATTTCTTGGAACTCAAACTATCTCTAAACCAAATTTAATCTAAATAGGTTTCATCAAAATATTCATCCCCCATTTCACCCCCTTAGGGGATGACTTTCGGGACAAAATCTATCTCTATACCCAATTTCATCTTATTTATTAAAATATGCTTCTTATTAGATAGACAAAATAGGAGCGTCAACATTGCCCTACATAAATCGGAATTTAATAATTTTAATCCCTGTCAAATAATAATTTTAGAATGTGCCAAGCAAGCCCTTTCATATAAAGAGGGTGAACCTAAGTCGTGAACAGAAATATTTTTTCCAAGTACTATCCTATCTAACTGCTGTCTAGAGTGGTATTAGGGCAAAAAGATAGCGTATTCTTTGAAAGATGAAAATAATATTGCTATGTTATTTCATCATAACTCATGGTCACCTTACAGGTGTTTTATGCAGTTGACACATTAATGACAAATCACTACAAGCTAAGTAGGGTAACCAAAATAAAATGATAGCGAGACTGGAAATGCTTCTAATAATTAAAAAGCGGCCAAGTGCGAGTCGGACTCGCACATGAAGGGTTCCGTAAAATAAATTGCGGTTTACGATTTATGACGTATTAAAAAAAAACTACTAACTAGATCTCGTTCAAACCAATTTTCGGTGGAAGTTTGCATGGTAATGTACATCATATATTTTTTTAGTTTTATCATTCTCTTATTTTAGAAGTTATAGGGGAGGGGGGGACACACACATTTTACCACTTTGGAAGTGTCTCTCGCGCAAACTATTCAGTTTAGAAAAAAATTACATAAGAAACCTCAATATCATTTTTGAAGACCTATCCATAGATACCCCACACGTATGGGTTTGAAAAAAATTTTTTTTTGAGTTTCAGTTCTTAGTATGTGGACCCCCAAAACTTACTGTTTTTTTTTAGATTTTTGTGTGAAACTCTTAATGCGGTTCACAGGATACATCTACATACCAAGTTTCAACAGTATAGCTCTTATAGTTTCGGAAAAAAGTGGCTGTGACATACGGACGGACAGACAGACAGACAGACAGACAGACATGACGAATCTATAAGGGTTCCGTTTTTTGCCATTTGGCTACGGAACCCTAAAAATTACATGAGGTTGACAAAAATTATGTTAAATGTTATTTAATTGCTAGTAGACCCAGATATTCTAAATCACCAAACTGAAGTGCATCGGAAACTAGTATTTCTTTTCACAACTTAGGATTCACCCTGTAAATATAATGTATAAGTAAACAGTGGATTTTGGCTCCATCCTCATAAATAGTTACTGATATATAAAGTTGTTACAGACGCGGTCATACAGAGTTCATAGGGGCTCCTTTGTTACCTTTTTCATACAAAACTCCAAAGAGTCCTGAATAACTTCCCCTCTAGCTGTGTCTGAGACTCGTTTTTAAAGTTTTATAGGTAATTCATAGGCTCTAGTATAAGTTTTATCGATGCAATACGTTTTCGAACGCGTTTGCGTTTAGTTTCAATTTGTATGGCAACACAAACAGCGCCTCTGGTGGTAACTATTAGAAACTACGCGTCGCCATACAAATTAGAACAAAACGCAAACGCGTTCGATAACGTATATGTATTGATAAAACTTAAAGAGCTATAGAAAAGATATAAAAAATGAAACATCGAGTCTCATCGAGTGACGCAATTATTTCGACATGCTTTTAAACCTAAATATTTAGTCAAGTGTTGCAATCAAAGTTCTCAGCCATCTCTGACTTTAATTTATCTCAGGTGCTTTTATTTATTACGGCAAATCAACAAATCGTTTCAATCGAATCTTAAATGTTAAAGGCTGAATAACGATTTTAATTAAACGTTTAGCAATAGAATTTAAAGGTCCATTCTGTTCTATACCGATCCCCGGCCTCTAAAGGGGTGCAACGAACGTCTAAGTAGACCGTGTTGTACAAGCCTATAGTTTCTAAACCTAGTATAATCTTACGTTTATACTCGCCGCGCTCTTCTAGCTTCAAATAAATATAAGGCTCGTTCGTTAAATTAAACAATCAAAAATATTTGGAATAAACGGTAACATTACTAAACAAGGAAAATAATGAAATTTTTCTTTAGATAAAAGTCATCAATCAGTATCAAAAGGGTAAAAGAAACCCATAGATTACTCTTCAAAATTATAATTGAAGCCAGAATAATCAGAAATTCGGTTACATTTTACAACTCTTTTACGACACTGACATGATGAATGAGGAGTATCTTGGCGTGACACATATTCATTTATTTGAATATATTTATTATGATTATTAGAATAAAGGGAGTTTGTATCCAGTCAAATGTATTAGGTTTTGTGCAAATAAATAAAAGTCTAGGGTCATTTCAGATTTCAGATTATTTTTTGATAAAGTACAACTCATTTACAAGTCACAAAATAATAAAATTCACAATTTTTGGCCTGTGTTAGGGTCAATGATTTTTTTGGAGAAACTCATTTACATTGTAGCACCAAAGGTCAGTAAGCAATGCCTTAAGTTTTTTTTTTGTAAACTAGGCGTCGGGAACACAGTTATATATGTGGATCCCGGCAACGCTGAGTGCCGCGCGAGCCTTAGCCAATCACCGGCGCGGGGGCTCCAGCAGGTGCCGCCTGCGCGTAGGCCTTTGGGTGGGTTTACCATAGGTTTTATAGTTCTGTAGGTTGCTTCGTATGTATGAGCAAGCAGTCAATATGTATATGTCGCAGGGAAATTACCAAAACAGAGATTTGAACAAATCTTTAATGGTCGTACCACACTTGGGGGTTCGTGTTCGCGTTGCGTCGTTGCCTCTCTTTCATTTGCCGCAGGAAGGAAAAAGATGCAACACGAATATTTGGGCAAACGCCGCCAAGCGACCATAAGGGATATAACCAAATCACGCATCAGGAATAAATTTTATCATTTGCCTGGAAAAAAACAGTCATTTGATCAAATCCTTGAATCTATTTAGTGAAATGACGAAATCAGCCAAAACAGGCAAGTCGTTTTTAGGGTTCCGTACTCAAATAGTAAAACGGGACCCTATTACTAAGAATTCGCTGTCCGTCCGTCCGTCCGACCGTCTGTCTGTCACCAGGCTGTATCTCACTGATACCGGGATAGTTCCAGCTGAAATTTTCACAGATTATGTATTTCTGTTGCCGCTATAACAACAAATACTAAAAACAAAATAAAATAAATATTTTTATTGATAATGGTACGGAACCCTTCGTGCGCGAGTCCGACTCGCACTTGGCCGTTTTTTTTTTCATTTCACCAGATTTGTTTGGTGATTTGATAAAATCCCTGAAACACGTCAGTGAGTTGACGAAACGAACTCGCAAAAACAACTCGTTTTATAATTTCACTAGACCAGTTCAGAGATTTGATCAAATCACCGCCTTACAGAAGAGACTTTATCATGACACTAAATGTGTCCAATGATATGATAAAATGAGTTGACTTTGCGAGTTCGTTTCAGGGATTTTATCAAATCATTAAACAAATCTGGTGAAATGAAAAAACGAAGTCATTTCACTAAACACATTCAGGGATTTGATCAAATGAGAGATTTTTCTAGGCAAATGATAAAATACGTGATTTGTTCATATCCCTTAGAGATTTGTTCATCAAACATCAGGCAGGCCGTAAACTTGTTTGCCACTGTCGTTATAACAAAAAAAAAATCTGTTTTGGCCATTTCCCTGCGACATATACACTTGGTAACGTTAGGATGTTATGATTATCTCCACTTATAATAAATCTCTAAATTAAAAAAAGAATCGGCCAGTTTGAAACTAAGCTTTCTGTGGTACGAATGTTCTCAGCATCCCATGGACGGAAAAATATGAAACATTTTATATAGGTACATTATTATTCCCGCTGCAACTTAGGATAGTTTTTATCCGACTGCGACGATTAATTTATTTTCCGTAATATACGACTTCATTTAATATTTCATTTATTATTCTTAAAGTATATCGCCGCCACATCTGTCAGCTTAAAGAAACGTCAAAATCACAGACTAAAAAGAAATACTACGGACAAAATGGCGGAATTTCTTTGCCTTTCTTTCGCCTATTAATAATTTTAATCCCGTCTACGATATACATTGACGAGACACATAGGTACCAAAAGCAAATATAAAATTAATCGATTTTGATATGCGAACTTATATGCGCAAATGTCGAATTAAGGCGTAATTTCTAAAAATGTAACAACAAATTTGAACAATATAAACTTGGTTTTTTTTAATGGCACGCGCGCGCGCTCTTTGCGTATTCAGCCAAACCACGAAAACTGAAACTCGAAGTTCGTATATCTGCATTCCTGTCAATTGTTAGTGCGATAGAGATAGAGATACCCGAATATTTTCGAATTTCCGAAGTTCGTGGTTTAAAAGAAAATACGGATGTCGGATAGATCTAAATTAATATTTTATGTGTAAATATGGTTAAAATTATTTGGAAATACTATTGTTGTTATTGTTTTAGTATATTTGACTAGCTTTAAGTTTAATATTGTACGTCCGAAATGGGCTGTTGGACTTTATTTTACCCAAAACAACTACATGTACACAGTTTTGACAATAAAGAAATCTTATTTTATCTTATCTTATCGAAAATAGCGATGTAGACAATAAACAAAATAATCATAATGTTGTATTATCTCGAAAAAAAAACAACGCAAGAGGCTATACTCGTATAGGTAATCACTAAGTTATAAGTGTATAAAGTTTGAACAGGGGGTTTGTTGCGTGTCTTTTCCGCAAAACGCACCTTTATAATGAAACGATTGTTTTTTACTATGACGCTCGAGGATCGTGACGTCACGGTCCCTGATCGTTTTCTCACTCTAACAAGCGACATTAAAACGGTTGTAGCTTCGTAATTTTTTGAGATATTTGAATGAGTTTTTCGTTTCTTCTTTCTTTTGAAGTGAGTCTACAGCTACACCTCTATTTGGAAGACAAGCGGAAATAACCCATACTATCCATACTAATAATCCATACTTCGATATTAATATTATAAATGCGAAAGTGTGTCTGTCTGTCCCGCTGAACCGATTCAGATGAAATTTGGTATACAGATAGTTTGAGCTCCGGGGAAGGACAAAGGGTAGTTTTTATATCTGAGGGGCTGAAATTGGGGGTGGAAATTTGTATGGAGCTACTTAAACCGCTGCACCGATTTAGATGAAATTTGGTATATAAATAGTTTGAGTCCCGGGGAAGGACATATAATAGGGTTTATCCCGGAAATCATCCCCTAAGGGGGTGAAAGGGGGGGGGGGGGGGGGGGGTGAAAATTTGGATGTAATCTATTTTGATGAAATGTGGTGTAGATATAGGTTAAGCCCAGCCCGGCTAGCACATAGCAAAATTACGACTTTTATGCACATGTTTTATGTCCACAACCGACGTATAAAATTTTACCGTCATGAGCTAACATGCTATACCATCATTTACGTAAAATGTGACCATTTATATGTCTTGCACATAAAACTATTTGCTTTACGTCAAATGCTAACATGCTCTTGATTTTGGCACATAAAACTTGACGATATGAGCCGTTGACGGACGAAATTTTATGTAGGTCACTCGAGACCCCGGATAAATTTTAACACTATGAAAACAATATAATTTTCGCAGGATTTCTCCGATTTCTGTCACAACACATACGGTTTCAGTCTCAAAACTCCTATCGTCTCCTGAAACAATGATCTAGCATTTTTAATTTTAGCTAGATCATGATTACTAACTATAAATTAGTATAAATAACGCAATGATTATGATTTTTTGCTTGTGTTGTAATAAAGTATATTACACAAATTTACAAATATTATTGATTCAATTATAAACTAACATGTGTTTTGGTACTCGCTAAATTACTTACAACCACTACGTAAAACTTTTTGTGGGGTGGGAGTAACGTAAATAAAAACAAAAAACTATTATAACACAACTTAATACAGGAGAACAACTGTTTAGTAAACTGTGCAGTGCTTATCATTACTCTTTAATTAGGTAGTATTATAATAGGCTTCTAACCATAGACTACTATTGAACGAATGAAATGAATGTAATAATTTTGCTACGTATATTTTACGCTATGGCATAAATATATGTTGCGTGATTACCATGTTAGCTAAGTAACGTAAAAATGGTCACGATCGTAAAGTTATACGTCCGAACGTAAATATATGTCCGATTAGTGTGCTAGCTGGGCTGGGCAACCCTCAAAAATCACCCCAGAAATCATCCCCTAAGGGGGTGAAATTAGGGGTGAAAATTCGGATGGAACCCATTTTAATACAATTTGGTATAGAGATAGCTTGAGTCCTTGCAAAGGACATAGGATAGTTTTAATTCCGGAAATCACTCCTTAAGGTGAAATGGGGGTGAAAATTTGGATGAATCCCGTTTAGATGAAATTTGGTATAAAGGTCGTTTGAGTCCCGAAGAATGATATTAGATAGTTTTTATCCCGAAAATCTTTCCCTAAGGGTATGAAATACGGGGTGAAAGTTTGGATAAAATCCATATACCTAGATGAAATTTGGTATAGAGATAATTTGAGACCCTTCGAAGGGTATAGAATAGTTTTTGCCTCGGAAATCATCCCTTAAGATGGTAAGTAGAAGTTTGTTTGCATTATTTTTTCTAAGTATAAGTTCTACGCGGACGAAGTCGCGGGCAACAGCTAGTGTCTAAATATGTCTCTCACGAGATGGTCTACTGGTTTTTGGACGATGATTTGCAAGGCTCGCATTTGAATTCTGAACACTCTGTCACGATTGGCAGACATTGCCCGCAGATCTACCCCTTGAATTAAAATTGAGTGAAAGTAACCGAAGTACTTAAGCTTTCCTCAAGTTACTTGGGGACAAAGTAAGTAGGTGCGAATCTAGACAGTGCGTGTGGACAGCTTGTCGCATACATAGTTAATGTGTGATGGATGATCATGTCAACCCTGAGTCGATTACGAAGCCTAGGTAGTTGCGTCTACCTGAGGTACTATGGTGTTGTTGGTGATTATGTTCAGTGGGCTATGTTTTGTTTTTGAAACTAAAATGTATAATGTTCGTCTTTTCCACATTTAGTAGCTTGCCATTTGCAGAGAACCACTCAGACATATGTAACGTGACTAGGCATTGCTTTGATTTCAAGGTTTCCACATCGCGAAGATCATAATGTTTGGGGTAAAAAGTCTGATGAACATTGGATGTCGAATATTAGTTGCTGGGCCGTTATTTCATTTTATCTATTGCACACAAAGAGGCGTCCCCATTTGTTTCATGACTCTGTCTTATTTTGAAAAATAGACACATGACAGTGGGGATATGTTGGGGACGTCAGATTTTGTTTCCTGGAATCGGGCCCGTTGGTCTGTTTGTCGGTCGTATGCCGAATAACACTTTGATCGCTTGATTCTACGTCAAATAATTTCATTTAATATTATAAATATTCGATTCATACCTACCTACTGTTACAATTAACTCAATTCATTTTTAGGGTTCCGTACCAAAAAGGTAAAAAAGGAACCCTTATGGTGTGACTCTGTCCGTCTGTCCGTTTGTCTGTCTGTCCGTCCGTCCGTCTGTCACAACGTTAAATATCTCAGGAACTCCTTATGCAATTTTTTTGAAATTTGGAACAACTGTTAAGAAGGTTAAGGTTAAGGTGGTTCGATTGCCATACAAAACGTTATTTGACATTCGTAGGCTAATGGCGTGATATTTTAAGAAACTTATGTAACTAACTTTCATAAATTGGCTTCCCATTTGCGCCAAATTCCCCCTTTCCTAGAATAAACTTGAATAAACTAGATTAATTTGAGAAATTGGTTTGTCACGTGATATTTTGGGAAAACTATTTTTCTCAAATTAATCTAGTTTATACAAATTTATTCTAGGAAAGGGGGAATTTGGCGCAAATGGGAACCCAATTGATGGAAGTTTGTTACATAAGTTTCTTAAAATATCACGCCGTTAGCCTGCGAATGTCAAATAACGCTTTGTATGGCAATCGAACCACCTTAAGGTTACACGTGTATGGAGACTAAAAATTTAAATATACATTTTTATTTTCTGTGTGAATGTTGAATATGAGGGGGCTTAAAACTTCAAAGTCTAGTTAATAGATCAAAGGGGGTGTCGTAAGAAAGGGCTTGATTAGCGCTTCCTAAAACCATTTTTTTACGGTTCTTAAATTTTGATTTATTAACGAATATGATGAAAAAATACCACCCCCCTTATCTCCGAAGTTTACCAAGCGAAAATTCCTAAATTATTACATACTAGCTTCTGCCCGCGACTTCGTCCGCGTAGAACTTGTTTATATCGTAGTTGGATACAAACTTTCAGCAGTCTCAGCCTCCATTTCCCCTTTAGGGATTAATTTCCAGGATAAAAACTATCCTTTGTGCATCCCCGAGACAATTTTATCTGAACGGGTGCAGCGGTTGAATAGTAGCTCCATATAAATGTTCACCTCCCATTTCAGCCCCTTAAGAGATGATTTCCGGGATAAAAACTATCCCATGTCCTTTCCTGGAACTCAAACTATGTTTTAACCAAATTTCATCTCAATTGGTTTTATCCAAATATTCATTCTATCTAATGTCCTTTCCCGGGACCTATCCCCGGGAATCAAACTATCTCTATACCGAATTTCATCTAAATTGGTGCAGCCGTTCTAGTAGCTCCATACAAATGTTCACTCCCAATTGTCCGCCCTTAAAGGCTGATTTCTTGGATTAAAACTATTCTACGTCCTTCCCCGGGACTCAAACTATCCCTGTACCAGATATCATTTAAATGGGTTCCATTCAAATCTTTACCCCTCATTTCATCCTCTCAGGATATGATTTTCGGGATAAAAACTATGCACTGTCCTTCCCCGGGACTCCAACTATCTCTATACCAAATTTCAACTAAATAGGGTCAACCCAAATTTTCACCACCAATGAAATAGGAGATTTTTTTCGGCATAAAAGCTATCCGTTTTCCTCTTCCGCAGCTCAAATTATCTCTTTGCCAAATTATATCTAATGGAACCCATCCATCCAAATTTTCACCTCCATTTCACCCACTTTTGGTATGATTACCGGAATAAAAACTATCCTATGTCCTTTCCCAGGGCTCAAACGCCATCCGCTGTCCTTCCCCGCGGCTCAAACTATCTCTATACCAAATTGAATCTAAATGGGTTCTATCCAAATTTTCACCCCTAATTTCACCACCTCAGGAGATGATTTCCGGGATAAAAACTATCCTATATCCTTTCTTAGGACTCAAACTATCTCTTTACCAAATTTCATCTAAATGGGTTACATCCAAATTTTCACCCTCATTTCACCCCCTTAGGGGGTGATTTCCAGAATTAAAACTAACCTAAGTCCTTTTCCAGGACTCAAACTATCTCTATACCAAATTGTATTCAAATGGGTTCCATCCAAATCTTTACCCCTTATTTAACCCCCTCATGAGATGATTTTCGGGATAAAAACTACACATTGTCTTTCCCTTGGACTTCTACTATCTTTATACCAAATTTCATCTACATGGATTTTATCCAAATTTTCACCCCCTATTTCAACCCCTAAGGGAATGATTTTCGGGAACAAAACTATTCGTTGTAATGTCCGGGACTCAAACTATCTCTATAACAAATTTCATCTAAGCGGGTCTCATCCAAATTTTCCCCTCCCATTTCACCCACTTAGGGGGTGATTTTCAGAATTAAAACTATCCTATGTCCTTTCCCAGGGCTCAAACTATCTCTATACCAAATTGTATTCAAATGGATTCCATCCAAATTTCCCCCCTAATTTAACCCCCTCAGGAGATGAATTTCGGGATAAAAACTACGCATTGTCTTTCCCTGGGATTCCTACTATCTCTATACCAAATTTCATCGACATGGGTTTTATCCAAATATTCACCCCCTATTTCATCCCCATAGGGAATGGTTTTTGGGATTAAAACTATCCGTTGTATTCTCCGGGACTCAAACTATATATATACCAAATTTCATCAAAACGGGTCCCATCCAAATTTTCACCCCCCATTTCACCCCCTTAGCGGGTGATTTTCAGAATTAAAACTATCCTATGTCCTTTCCTAGGACTATAACTATCTCTATACTAAATTGTATACAAATGGGTTCCATTTAAATTTTCACCCCTAATTTCACTCCCTTAGGGGTCGATTAACGGGATAAAAACTTCCTTTATCATTTCCTAGGACTTAAACTATCTCTTAACCAAATTTCATCAAAATGGATTACATCAAAATTTTCACACCCCTATATCACCCTTTAGGAGATGATTTCCGAGATGAAACCTATTCTATGTGCTTCCTCAGGACTTAAACTATTTACATACCAAATTTCATCCAAATCGGTGCAGCGGTTTAAGTAGATCCATACAAATTTCCACCCCCAATTTCATCCCCTTATAGGATGATTTCTGGGATAAAAACTATCCTATGTCCTTTCCTAGGACTCAATCTATCTCTATACCAAATTTCATCTAAATCGGTTCAGCCGTTTTCACGTGATGCGCGGTCACATAAACAGACAAACAGATAAACAGATTAACAGATAAACAGACAAAAATTCTAAAAACTGTTGGAACGTGTTCTGTTGTCGATTCTAAGTATCCCTTGCCATTTTTTTTTCGAATTCATTTCATGTACATACTTTCGACCCTCTTCAGCTTTATTATATGTATAGTTGATTAAGAGTAACATAAATAATACAGGATAAATAAAACGATACCTCTATGTAGCGTATTTTTTTTTATTAATCAAAAATCATTTCTTTATTATGTTTGTAATTGAATGAATGAATGAATGAAATTTATTGCGTATCTGAATCCAGGTTACAATTGCAGATATAGTTACATAAAGAAAGTTTCACTGAACTCTACCTTTGCAGGTGTACACGCTTATCTTAATAATTAATAGTTATACGTTTCATTAAAAATGTCAACAATATTGTATACAACTTTTACCACTAATGTTAAAAATTAAGTAAACATACATTAATTGCATAATACAAAATTATACGGGTGTGGCCTGTAATAGGAGCAAAAAATTAAACGGTAGATTATTATGCTTGCGAACAATTATTTCCACATGGTTTAACTTGAAAAAAAAAAATTTTTTTTTTAATTTTTTTTATTCAAAATAAGTTTAGTTGTATTTTTTTGCTCTTCTGGAGTGCTATCAGTACCTTTTTATTTTAAAGACACTAAAAAAAATGAAATAAAAATCAAAAAATTACAAAAATATCTTTTGAAAACAAAAACGCAAACACTATTATGACTCGTTACATGATGTTACCTCAAAATCCGCATTGACTGCTGTCCTCTGATGTCGTGGTGCCAAGATACATTACTTGGAGGTAATAACTTTAGACCAAATAAAATTTAAATGAGTGGGGCACAAATACTTCAAATGCTCTAAGGAAGCGTCCCTTTGAATATTTGCTCCTATTACAGGCCACATCCTGTATAAGCTCCATGTATTCCTTTAAACTATAGAAACATATATCTAAAATCCATGACTTAACTGCATTTTTAAATTTATTTATGTCTAATAATTTGAGATTGTCAGGTAACTTATTAAAAATGTCAATACACATAATAAAAAAATTTTTTGAAGTAAGTTTCAGTCTCGCATAGGGCTTGTACAATTTTTGCGTATAGTGTGATCTTACTGTCCTAGAAGACATTGATTGGACTTGTTGGAACATATATTGGTGTTTATATACAAATAAACATACCTCAAAATGTACAAACTGTAAAGTGTCATAATGCGATATCTAATGAAATATGGGCGACATGATTCATCTTGTTTAAGTCCAAACAATGCTCTTATACAACGCTTCTGAACCAAAAACAAATCTTCTTTATCCACAGAATTTCCCCATGTCACAATGCCATATCGTAAAACAGAATCCACATATCCGTTGTATGCTATTATTGCAGCTTGAAGAGACACAACCTGACGAACCTTTCTGAGAGCATATACAAATTTGTTTACCATAGAGCAGAGGCTATTTATATGTGCCCGCCAATCGCAATGACAATCCAAAGTTATACCTAGAAAAGTTGCTTGTGACACTTCTTCAATAGGAGCACCATCATGATTGACGTTCAAAGTTAATTTATTGCTACGGGATGTACAAAATTGCATAAATTTGGTTTTGGTAACATTCACTTTCAAATTATTATAGGTTAACCATTTAATTTTCTGAGCTAATGTCATATTGATACTGTCATTATAAGTAGTCAAATCGTTACTTTCTATGATAATAGTAGTGTCATAAGCAAATAGAATACACTCATCTGAGAGCATATTGGGCAAGTCATTTATATAAATTATAAATAAAACTGGGCCCAATATACTCCCCTGCGGTACGCCATATTTATTTTCCATGAACAATGGACGATATGTTACAAGACTTTTGCTTTGTGAACAGTATCCTAAAGTCTCTACACATTGAGTTCTATTTGAAAGATATGTCTTTACCCAGTTATATGCCGGACCACGTATTTCATATTTGTATAACTTTGTAAGCAAACGTGTGTAACATACAAAGTCAAACGCTTTACTCATGTCTAAAAAGAGTGTAGCAACAGGTACCCTGTTTTCAATACTTTCCATCACTCGTTTAATCAATTTGAACGCTGCGAGAGATGTGCTTCTGCACTTTCTAAATCCATTCTGTTCATCATTAATAATATTATGAGTATCTAAAAAGTTAATAAATCTCTTGTACATAAGCTTTCCAAAAATTTTGGAAAAAATTGGGATAAGCGTAATTGGCCTTTAATTTTCCGGTGAATATTTCGGACCTTTTTTGTATAAGGGTTGAGATTTTTTCAAAACATGGGGGAACACACCTTGATTTAAAGATAAATTTATTATAAACAGTAGGGGATTTGTGATACAAAAAATGTTGTTTTTTATAATGTCAGTGCGTAAAGAATCAAAACCATTACCATACATCATTCGTGCTTTTGAGAGATTTGACTATCTTGATGAGCTCAATAAAATTAACAGGATTCAAAAATATGCTAGATTCCTCATTATCAATTTGAATATTATCTAAAGGATGAGAAGGAGTAGAAGGACAGTTGTCTTTAACACTATTTACAAAATATTTATTGAATATTTCAGCAATATGCTCAGGATCCGTGACTTCTGAACCATCACACATTAACTTGTCAACCATTCGAGAATTCATATCAGATGCCGTGTATTGTTTTGTCTATCCAAATATCATAAACCCTCCATGATGCGTTCAAGAACCGCATAAAAATAAACCATATTATGACCATCATAAAAATAAACTGTTTTGTTAGAACAACTTTCTTATCTGTGAAAATGTTATTATTAAGTACTAAATAATAACATCGATTTCGATAATATTATTTCATTAAAATTTCGAACGTCTCTGAAAAACAAAGAAATTTGATTTAACCTCTATTCTAATATCAGTCGAGATGACGTAGTTCGAAATGAATTGTCAATTTGCATACACATTTGACAAATGTCGCACGTAAGTAAGATATGGAACGATATGACTGTTGAATCCGACTCTAGTTTGTCTTTGAATTAAAAAAAAAACGATGACAGCTGCCAGAAAACGACGCCGCGATGGCGGTCATAATATGCGGCTCCTGAATGCATCATGGAGGCTTATGATATGTGGATAGATAAAATAGTGTATGTAACTGTACATAATTAGGCATTAAAACACTCGTGTTTAATGCCCTTCATTATGTACAGTCACATAAACTACTATTACAACATTCCAAACAGCTTTACATTTATTGTTTGTGTTACTAATAAAACTTAAATTTTGACGCCTTTGGTGCGAGATTATACATTTCTTTGAACATTTTTCAATTCAATTTGATTATTTTTGTTTAAAATTTTATGTATTCGAATTCCTATGAGATTATCGCTAACGTCCCTCCTGTCAAATACAAAAATAATATTTGAAATCGGTACGCGTAATAAAAAAAATATCGCTGCGCGTAATAAACAAACATACTAGGTTGCAAGTTATTAGTACCAAAATGCAGATGGCGCTGTACTTCGCTGTACTAGCGGTAACTTCTACTTTGAGCTGTTAAGATTATTCAAGCATGAATGGGGTCGTGACGTGACGTGGAACCCTCGGTGCGCGAGTCAGACTCGCACTTGACCGGTTTTTAGGGTTCCGTAGCCAAATGGCAAAAAACGGAACCCTTATAGATTCGTCATGTCTGTCTGTCTGTCTGTCTGTCCGTCCGTATGTCACAGCCACTTTTTTCCGAAACTGTAAGAGCTATACTGTTGAAACTTGGTAAGTAGATGTATTCTGTTACCCACGTTAAGATTTTTACACAAAAATTAAAAAAAAAAACATTAAGTTTTAGGGGTTCCCCATACCTACACAGAACTAAAACTCAAAATTATTTTTTTCATCAAACCCATACGTGTGGGGTATCTATGGATAGGGCTTCAAAAATGATATTAAAGTTTCTTATAACATTTTTTTCTAAACTGAATAGTTTACGCGAGAGACACTTCCAAAGTGGTAAAATGTGTGTCCCCCCCCTGTAAGTTCTAAAATAAGAGAATAATAAAACTAAAAAAAATATATGATGTACATTACCATGCAAACTTCCACCGAGAATTGGTTTGATCGAGATCTAGTAAGTAGTTTTTTTGAATACGTCATACATCGTAAACCGCAGTTTATTTTACGGAACCCTTCATGTGCGAGTCCGACTCGCACTTGGCCGCTTTTTATATTTCCATTCGCTTCGGACGGTACGAGAATAGAGCCTTTGTTGTGATTAACATCTCAATTCGCTCCTTTTTGCATTGCTTGTCGTCTTATCGAATTTCATACAATACAATAAAAAATATTCATATTGAAATGAACAAAACATTTTTTGAATAAACACCATTTTAACGATAAGAATTGCTTTGCGAAAACCTGAGACAACATATTTTGTTTTATTTGTATATAAATAGATCTTTCTGTGTCCAGAAATACGTAAAATACCTACTCATAAAATATCATGCAGGAGATGGCGGGAGCTGCTGAAATTCTTTGCAAGCTTGTGTGACATGTCATGTTAATTGTATTAATTGTATTTACTTCAGTTGGTTTACCAATAATAATTAATATAATTATGGGATATATACCTAAGGGAATTTACTATATTCGCGAAGGAATTTTTGGAATAGGATGAGAAGTTCCCGACGGTACCTACAAATTTTCAAAGCTACAACCTTACAGACTTCCTCTTTATAATATGAGCATAGATTATAATCCAGTAACCTTGTCACCTGAAAGTACGGGGTAGTTCGCGTCAAACCCGATAGTTCTGATTTTATGCAGATTTGTTTATGATGTTGGCCCTATGAATAATCCAAGTTTGTGACCTCGAGCGCCGAACGCAACAATATTAAAAATTTATTAAAACTGTATTTCATAAAAGCTTTCATAAACGTGTGGATGAAATATCACACGACTATGTGAACTTAAGAGTGCTCTTCAAAAAAGCGCTCGCTCAGAATTCGGTATTTTGACACGCGTAGTGCGTTTGTGTGTGTAAATACTACTACCACCCACACAAACGTACCTAACCCCCACATGCACAGCAAGATCGCACCAGCCGCGGGTGCCGTCCCTTTCTAGCTATATGTAAGTGCGATCGGGATAGAACTAACCGCGGAGCTTGGCGATGCAAATAGCTGTATAGCGCACCGTTGGAATTCACTCCGTGACCGATATTGATGCTTGCACTAAAAAGTGGTAAGTATTACTTCGCTAACATGATGTTCTAGAACATCATGTTAGCGAAGTTAGATAACTTGAATAAAGTAAGTATTTGATTTTTGAGCACAAGTTTTCTATTTGTATTAAAATACTATGATATGACAATGTATATTTAGTTTCGTTTTTTTAGTATAAAATAAACTAACGAGTTTTAAAGTTGTCAGTAATAAGAATAATAATTTGTTTTACGGATATTAATAGTTTGCATGTTATCTGAGTCTTATTTATATATAGTAATCTAATGAAATTATACCAGTAGACCCACTACTAGGAAATTACTGGGTACTTACGTATTCATTTCTTGAAGAAAAATTTGTTTTTATGGACGGTAAAAAAAAACTGCCCTTCATAGAAATTGCTATGTCCGTTTCTTACCAAAGGCACTGAAAATTATAAATTATACAAACACAGCTTTTTATCTAGAATACAATTAATTAATGCGTGATTTTATTCAAAAGCCTAAAACCTCAGATGATAAAAAGGAATAGATATGAAACGGGGGCTTGGCGCGTGTCGGTGCGACATGGCCAAATGGGCATGTCACTGCCCACCGCATGTTAGTCGCAATTTGCCGTGAATCTGAAATGTTTTTCCACGTTTACTCAAAATGCCGAATTGTAGCGTGGTTACATGCAAAAATAGGAATGAAACTAAAACCTACATGAATGGTGGAGTCACGCAACATGTGAGTATTAGTATTTTCACTTAAGTCAGTAAAAACTAATATTTTAATAAATAAACGCAACGCCGCATCATTTCTCGGGATCGAACTAACATATCGAACGAAAAAGCATATTTTTGTTCTATGCGTTGTACATTGAACGTTCAATACAGTAAACCACGGCGCAATGTATTAAACCACTATGGATATGGACGATGCTTGAATTTTTTAGTGGTACGGCCGCTGCTTGGCGTCGCAAACTAGAGCGGTGCCAAAGTGTAGTTACAATTTACGCGTAATCGATAAAATAGAAGTACGATATCATACTAGTTATTTTATTTCGACTACTTTCGCTGTTTTATTTTATTTAATTACTTGTTTTGGTTGGGTGCCTATCTTAAAGGTAACTAATAACATACTAATAAGATTAAAAGGCACAAAATGTTTACGGTACCTACTAATAAGATTTTCACTAAGTTGCAGTATGAACGGTAAATAGACATATTAAAATTGTATATACAAGTATATAATTTAGTTGCAAATGGCTTCAGAACAACTTAAAATGTGATATTATTACCAATAATTTATTTTAAATGAGTATTTTTTACTTTCATTTAAAATGTGATAATTGAAGAAGAAATCTCGGTTTCTTATTACAGTTTTCCAAACAATCCGAGTACGTACTAAAAAAATGGATAGATGCTACTGGCAGAGGTCCTAACTGGTTTCCTGTACAGAGAAGAGTTAATGTGTTCGTAACATTTTCAAGAAAAATGTTTCCAACCACTTAATAAGAGCCGTACACTTTTCGAATATTTGACACCTCGCTTGCTTGAAACCTAGGTGTAAAATGTATGGTAACACATCTTCGCACATCTTTGGTGGATACTCGCCCTTAGCCTTAAATCTCGTAATATGAGTAATGGACATATTATTTCGCGCCAAAATGCGAGTCGGATCGGCCTGGTACCTACAGGTCAAAAATATCGATGTGACCAGAGTTTTAGATGTATGTGAACACGAACTTATAAAAAGCCGTTTATGTTACTCTGTAGGTATTCGTCAATATTTTTTACTTTTGCGATTTATGGTAAGTTAACAACACGTGTTATTTAAACTTGTAGCTAGAAGTTTAAATACCACCACATAAACTTACCATGTTGTTGAAGTTGTTACCCATCAATATCATAACATAATATTAATTTTAATATCAATGTCGATAAAACATAATTTTAACGTTTGTCGCCCCCCTAGTGTAGTGCGTTTAAGCCAATCACAGCCCTTGTTTGCATGTTGCCGTAGACTCACTGGCAACGCCCGAGTCTTTGTTTTTAAACGGTTCAATGTGTGTGCCTGTGGGCGCTGCGGTGGGAGAAAACTGGGGACATCGGTTTTGGTTGAAATTAAGCAGTACGGCACTTCTCCCTTTTTTATGTTCTGAGCCTAAAACCTATGTCACTTATTAGGATTCCGTACTCAAAGAGTAAAACGGGACCCTATTACTAAGACTCCGCTGTCCGTCTGTCTGTCTGAATGTCTGTCTGTCCTTCTGTCACCAGGCTGTATCTCATGAACCGTGATAGATAGAGATTTTCACAGATGATGTATTTCTGTTGTCGCTATTTATAACAAAAAATACTTAAAAACAGAATACATCTTTTTATTTTTATTTTAGTTTTTATTTGTTTCTTTTTCTTTTACAATCTTACACAAATCGACCTTGCCCCAAACTAAGCAAAGCTTGTACTATGGGTACTAGGCGACGATAAACATACTTATATAGATAAATAAATACTTAAATACATAGAAAACATCCATGACTCAGGAAGAAATATTTGTGGTCATCACACAAATAAATGCCCTTACCGGGATTCGAACCCGGGACCTCCAGCTTCGTAGGCAGAGTCACTACCAAGTTACTAACTAGGCTACAGGGGGCTCCTATACAACAAACGTGATTTTAGATATAGATATTTTGCCGTTTTTAGATATAGATAATGGTACGGAACCCTTCGTGCGCGAGTCCGACTCGCACTTGGCCGGTTTTTTTAACATTTATTTCGAAATAAAGAGTGATACTCGGAAATGTCGAAGGGAAGGTCAATCGTCGAATCCGACTCGGCTGGGCAGCATTCGGGAAGCTACGGCACATCTTTTCGTCCAATATTCCGCAGTGTCTCAAGACGAGAGTCTTTGACCAGTGTGTGTTGCCAGTGATGACATATGGCACGGAAACGTGGTCGCTTACTATAGGCCTCATAAGAAGGCTCAAAGTCACTCAAAGGGCAATGGAGAGGGCTATGCTGGGAGTTTCTCTGCGCGATCGCATCAGAAATGAGGCTATCCGCAGCAGAACCAAGGTAACCGATATATCACCGATATAACAGTCTTCCGACCTTTAAAGCTAAATTAAAAAAATGGCTTATTGAGCAATGTTTCTATACTATTAAGGAATTTTTAGAATATAAAAAATTTAATAATAATATATAATATAATAAACTAATAATCTTGTTAATTTAATTTACAAATGAATGTTCTATTTTTATTGTAAACAATGACTTGTAATACCTTATTACCAATAAAGGATGTCTATGTCTATGTCTATGTCTATCCCTCCGAATTGCTAAACTTAAGTGGCAGTGGGCGGGGCACATTGCACGTAGAACCGATGGCCGTTGGGGCGGAAAGGTTCTTGAGTGGCAACCACGTACCGGAAGGCGCAGCGTGGGTAGGCCCCCCGCAAGGTGGACTGATGACCTGGTAAAGGTCGCGGGAGTCCGCTGGATGCGGGTGGCGCAAGCACGGCCATTGTGGCACTCTTTGAGGGAGGCCTATGTCCAGCAGTGGACGTCTTTCGGCTGATATGATGATGATGATGATGATGACTCGGAAATGTAATAAAACCACGTAAAAATCTCCCTTTCCAGTGTTAACCCCCGGTGTGTGTTATTATTATATATAAACGAAAATAATAACTAAATGCAAGGTAGGATCGTGCTGTACTTAACAAACGCCATATAAGCTTGTTTTTTAAAAAGTTTTTTATTTTTTTTTTAAATAAAAAAAAATAAAAAAAATAAAAAAATCATCTTATTATTTTCAATAACCCTGCATATTATGTCGCTGGTTCGTGGGTACTTGTACAGACAAATCACACAAACCCAAACAAGATAGGTCTATCTATTTTAGTTTAGGAGTTCCCATGACCACCTTCCATCATCAGATCCTGGAAATCATCCATCACCAAAGTGTTTACCAAGACAAAACAGATGAGCCTAAACTAGATGGGTTTATCTAGTTTAGTTTAGGAGTTCCATGACCACCTTCCAGCTCCATCATCAGACTCTGGAAATCATCCAGCATCAAAGTCTTGCCGTGCCATGACCAAATAAATGAGCCCAAATTTGATGGCTTTATCTTGTTGAGTTTAGGAGTTGCTATGGCCACCTTCCGACTCCATCATCAGACCAGCTCTATGATATTATGGCATTGTCACCGAAGATACGCAATTGTACCTAATTTGAAGATTTCGCCCAAACTAACATACATACATACATACTAACTAATCATAATGGCCGTTGGGGCGGGGAGGTTCTCGAGAGGCGACTACGTACCGGAAACTGCAGCGGACCCTCCACAAGGTGGACTGATAGTAACAAGTAAATAAATTAAATCTATCTGGTACGCAGACGACTCTGCATGCTTAGGTAAATTTGATGATTTACTAGAATGGTTCAACCTACTAATGACAGAAGGACCCAGATACGGCTATTACCCTGAGCCAACAAAGAGTTATCTAATAGTAAAAGAAGGCCTCACAGAAATTGCCAAACAGAAATTCAATACATTAGCAATCAAAATTGTAAAATCACAACGGTTTTTAGGAAGTTTTATTGGGCCTACAAACGATAAAATATACAAACTACAAACTATATACTACAAAAAGTGAAAAACTGGACTGACTGCATCCCTAAAATCACAAAAGCCAGTGAAAAATATCCTCAAGCTGTCCATACTGCATTTACTTAATCACTGCAATATGAATGGCAATACCTACAAAGAGTAACCGGTGGAACAGACGAAGACTACAATGACCTAAAGAACGCAATCAAGACTCAGTTAACGCCCTCCATACTAGGCAGAGAAGTAACATCAATAGAACACGAACTCTTTGCACTTCCAGCAAGGCTGGGAGGCCTTGGAATTAATGATCCCACAAAACAAGCCAAAACCTCACATGAAATTTCATCAAATGCAAACAAAATATTAATAAACGCAATTCGAACCGGCGAAGAAATTAACTTAGTCGACCACCAAGAGCATGTATATAAAGTTCTGAACGAAGAAAGAAAAAAGCGAGAAAAAAATGAACAACATGAACAAGAATCAATCCTTTGTAAGCTGACAACAAAGAAACAAAAAAGCATTCAAAGGGTGATTAAAAAAAAAAACATCACAATGGCTAACAGTAATACCGACCAAAGCTGATGATACCGACCTAACAGCAACGCAGTTTCGTGATGGCCTTGCGATCAGATACGGTCATGAACCCTCTGGCCTGCCACCAACTTGCGATGGTTGCGGAGAAAATTGTTTCAACCTCAACCATGCACTTAATTGCAAGAAAGGAGGGCTCATAAAAAGAGGCCACGACCAACACAGAGACGACATCAAAAACTGGGCGGAACTAGCATGGGGTTCGGCTACTACTGAGCCAATAATGCGAGCCGCAACCCTAGATCAACCAGGGTTAATAAGCGACTTACTAATCGAAAGTGTATGGGAGCCAGCGAGGAAGGCGTTTTTTGACATTCGCATCGTAAATGCCGACGCCGCTTCGTATGGCTTACTCACATGGCCCACAATCGCACAAAACCACGCTCGCGAAAAACATCGCAAATATGACCTGGCTGCAGAAGATCTTAGAGCCTCATTTACTCCCCTTGTGGTCTCCTGTGATGGCATCGTCGGAATGGAATATGAATCCTTTATAAAGAAAACATCTCTAAAGCTATGTGAAAAATGGTCCAAACCATACTCACAAATAATAAGCTGGATCAAAGTCAAAATACAAATATCTATCATCAGAGCAGTCTCTATGAGAATTAGAGGAACGAGAAGAAGAATAGGAAGATTTGGATGCGAAGACGGCTGCGGAATACCCACCATAGAACACTAGATTCCTCTTCTTTTTTTATGATATTGTATGAGCTAATATTGTATTATTTAACGCAATAAACTATTAGTCAGCCATCAAGTATCACGATCACTCGTACAATAATAATTGACTATAGAACGCGTAGTTTAGACAAAAGGATCCAACCCACAAGACATCACCATTTAAATGTATGACTTTTGTTATAGGAAGAAGGTTCAATTTTAAATGTTACGTATACTGTGGGTTTGAGCCTTTTCGCTACACTTCGTCATTCTGGCATCTATGAAATTCATAACTTGTCTCGATTAGCCTCACGAATGTATCCCCAGTATAGTTTGACCCCGAGGTTGGTAACAACTACGCCTAGTCGGAGATCAAAATAATATTATTTTATCTGAAGAATGGCCGGTTAGCTTCGTGAATAGCCACAAATAAACACAGTACACGTCTGTCTCGGAGGGCTATTCAGCCGGTACTGACATGCTATGCGAACTTAGAACTTAATGCAAATCCAGTTTCTTATTGAAAACTGTGCCACCTTCTTGATAGCTGGCGAACTCTCTGAAGCTCTAGCGATTGCTAGGCTAGGCTGTCAAGGTATTTCAAAATTCGCCATATTGTCACAAGGGATCAGTACCCTAGGGGTACAGACGGTGGTATTTGGAGTCGTTGATCCGGGGTTCGATCCCTACGACCGACGCACTTTTTGTATCTTTTGTACATTCAAAGAAAAGTTGTAACTACCGCAGAAGAGATGGCACCTGTATACGCAAGCATTAAATGCCTTCTCAATTTGGTCGAGTTGCCTGTCTATCTCAGTATGTATATTGTAGTCTTTGGGTACTGAGATATATTCCCGCGCGACGGTAAATTTATACTAGTTTTGAATAATTATTTATAAATATAAATTTTGACTAAAGTTATATTTTTTGGACTGGATCTTGTTGGTACAAGCATGAACTTTAATGTTGTGTAAGATTCAATACACAAATAATTCAACAATAATGAGAAAATCCTTGAGTTTTCAGTAAGATTTTGTTGACAAATATGATGTAATTGAGAACAGTTTACATATATATACGTGCAGAATAAGGAAAATTCGAGGCGGCTAGGCGCAATGGCAACATATTACGCTAGTGAAAATAGAATAAAACAAGTAGGTTCTCATATAACATCATGGAGTATTAGGGGCTCAAACTTATGACTCTGCGCTCTCTTCAGAAAACTACTGTCGGTAATCGGGTATTTTCGGTTAAAGTATTCATTTCTTCGTAAATTGGAGGCGGCTAGGACCAATATGAGGAGTTTACCTATGCAAATAAGTAATCAGGATCTAGAAAAAGCTTTCCGTTTCTTAGAATTACAACGTCAAAAATCCGTCATTCTCGCTTATTCCTGACCAAAAAACGAGCGCCCTCTTAAAACACGGGATAGCGATTCCATTTCGTAAGTGATTGACAGTTTTTGGTGCAAGAGTTTGACAAATAATTTTAGTATGGGAGTGAAAGTGTCAATTAGAAAATAAATAAAAATGTATAAAAATTTAAGAGGGCTCAAAATTCATGAAATTACATAAAGTTGCACGTGTATTCTTTTCCATACAATATCCCACAGATTTGATTATTGACGAATTACCATATCGGTTAATTAAAACAAAAATGGGCCAAGCAAAAAAATCGAATGTACAATTTATCGCGGACATACCCATAAAGTACTTTTCGTTCGTACTGACAATTTGAGCTATATTTAAAAGCTTTTAATAACTTATGTGCTAGTTCTTCACCAAGTAGGCATAGGCACTATAGTTTACTATACTAAAGAGCCCCAGTTCAAAATTTCTTCGTGTTAGCAACGAACAAGTTTAGTTCAAGGAACACCGCGGAAATGTCGATACAAGTCCTGAGGCTGATGATCTTGCCTAGTTGAGAATTAGTTACAGCTTCTTGTATTATTAAGAAACTTTAAACTAGCCCAAGGCTTTCAGTGTAGGCTTAGTATTACGTGCTATTTCTGGGTACTGGCGTCTATTCAGTGACTAGAGACATATCTATAACTAACTAGCTTGTGCCCGCGACTCCGTCCGCTTGGAACTCGTTTATATCCTGGCCCCATACAAACTTTCATCCCCCATTCCACCGTCATAGGCGATGATTTTCGGGTGGCCCCATACAAACTTTCATCCCCCATTCCACCGTCATAGGCGTTGATTTTCGGAATAACTATCCTATGTCCTTCCCCGGTATTCAAACTATCTCCAGTTAAAATTTTATCTCAATCAGTTCGGCTTTTAAGCGTAAAGAGGTAACAGACCGATAGACAGACAGACAGACGGACACACAGCCATACCTACAGTTACTTTCGCATTTATATTATTACATTATTAGTATGGATATTAATATAATATAGTATATATAATATTAATAGTATGGATTTATCTTGTTAAGTACTAGTAGCAAAAAATACTCGAAACGAAGTATCGAAATAAAAACTATATTTCGCTATATATAATCAAGGACGAGCTTATCATTTCATTTATAGTTTATTAATATCGCAATTATTTTATAAAACATCGTAATACAAAATACTTTACTGGCTTAGTAACTTGAAGCGGGTCTTGGCAGTGACCTATTATTTGTTGCGAAATCCTTGTATGGCGACCAGCAAATAAGTCAAAGTATCGCAAAAAGGACGTAGTCGAGAAATATTCGTCTTCTTGCGGCGCTTTGGCGTCTTGCGGCTCAGATTCTAGTCGTTTATCTACCCTCTCTGTTAATATTCATTCGAAAAGACCGATTTTACAAAATAAATAAAAAAAATGTGGGATACATCTCTCTATGATGGTGACGGTTGATGTCTGGGATAGACAGACATTCACTTTCGGATCATCCACCGACTTATATTATTGATGATTTCTGCGTTCTTAAAACTGGGAGCATACCGGGTCAGTGCAGTATGGACAATTTAAAAATTTGACAATACGTTTCGGTATTGGCTTTCATTAAATCGTAGGAAGCGAATATCATCATTATTAAAAAAATGCATTTTTTAAGTAAAGTAGTGTTAAGTTTGTTCTCATAAAGACAAAATTAAACCTTCTACCAAGAATAAATATCACGATCCAATTAACAAGATAGAAATGACAAAAGTTAAGAGAATTTTACCGAGGTAATGAAAGCGCAAACTACCGGCTAGAGATGAAACTACTCTATTAGTTTTTACAACTTTTCGAACTTGTTCTTTATCGTTATAAGTTGAATATTGTATTGGAATAGTAAAATTGATATAATACGACTTGAGTTGTGATGTGCTGCTAAGAACCGAAATGAATATCTATCTCTCTATCTATATCTTTCATCTGTAATATCAGGCACATTTTTTATAAGAAGAATAAAGTGAAAAATTATAAAATACTCAGTTCAAAAAATTTACTCACAAAGTCAACAAATAGAACTTTTAGAGAAACCACTTAATTTCTTCGAAATCGCTAGATCATACTCGCTCGAAATGATTGCCTAAAATTTTCTAGCTCCAGTGGTATTTTGCTCCAGCGTTCTGAGAATTTTCCCAGTTATGATACCTACATAGGATCTGTTATCTCAGTGTGTATCGGAGATCTAAAGATTTATCCGTTTTAATATTTAAATACCGCCACGGTGCTCGCTCGAGCGGTCGCGTCGGTGTTCTTTTGTGACTCTAGCGGAGAATTTTCTACAGTAAGTGCTTTGAGTTCGCAGTGTTGTGTAAATTATTTAGATTCGTGTATGCCCCGAGGTACATTTCGCGTTACAAGAATGTGCCTACTTTCACTTTTACATGACAAATGACAGCTATATTATAAATCTCAATCTCACACACATTCCAAGACTTGTAATAAATATATTTTGCATTGCGCGTTATGTCGTGAGCCTTGGTTCTCTTAGAGCTCTTAGACTTGGTAATGTAGTCGGAAATGTCAGTTTAATACGGGGACATCACATCACATCAGCTTATTGCAGTTCACTGCTGGACTTTGGCCTCTCCGAGGGTACGCCACAAGCCCCGCTCTCCCGTTTTCGACATCCAATCACTACTAGCTACCCTCCAGAAGTCATCGCTCCATCTGGCCAGGGAGCACCCAACACTACGTTTGCCAAGTCGTGGCCTCCATTTGGGAACCTATTAACACCACAGATCATCGGTTCTGCGACAGATGTGACGAGCCCACTGCCATTTCAGTTTGCTACACTTCTGAACTATATCAGTCACTTTGGTCTTCTGTCGGATAATCGCGTGCAATACGGGGGCAATTATAAAATGTTATACGATTCTCCTCATACATTTCCTATCAAAATAACTACGTATATGTATATCTCATAATTACAATAATAATATGCTGCTCAGCTGGTAGGCGCTTTCAAATTCAATGTAATCGGGCGCTACAAAATTAATAGCAGTCAATTTATTAAACAGATTGTCTACGTAAATATCACAAACTTGACTAGTTGAGTTTATACAGAAGTGTAAAGTAGCAAAAAAAGATTGTGCACAAATAAAATATGCAAAAACGACCCCAATACAAACTTGCGCACTCGATAGCAAACAAATTCGTCCAAAACAAGCAGTACAGTTGGAGTTTATGTACATTATACCCGAATAAACGGGTGCAAAAGTTTTCCGCACGGACAAGGAAGTCGATTTGAGACATTCATTTCGCATTCCACATCGATTTAAATGCGTTTCGTGCGCTCTCTTCTACACGCGCCGAGTCTAACGAATGAGAACGAGTTAGGCACATTGAAATCAAGTTGGGGTGTGAAACTTATGTCTCAGATTGGCCCCAAGGTCCGCAAATTCCCGACTTTCTTGTACTATGTACAATCCGCTACAGGACAAACACACAATGGCCGCGTGTGACGGGAATTGTCCGGGAATTCCGAGCATCCCGAACTTCATAAACTTCCTCATGTCTCTTCTGTTACGCTTTTCAAAAGACCCGCAAGATGTGAAAGTTTCGCTGAGATTTGTAATTAAAGTTTGTGGGTTGATGACGTCTGAGGATGTGCGTTCCGTTTGTACTCTTTGTTTTTCGCTTCCTAAAGGAATAAGTTTCGTCATGTTGCAGAGTTTTATAATTATTTTATTATTTTGCCAAAGTACATAGTTTCATTTCAGGACTCTACAGGCCTCTACCCCGACACCGTTAAGTGAAAAACCTTTATAGCTCCCAACGTTATCTTTGATTATATTATTAAGGTCAATATTTGACATCTCAATGCCTAGTTCTTGAGTTGTTCACTTCTTTTGTTATATAATTATACATTCAGACTGAAAGTGTCAAATATTGGACCAGTGGTTAGCACTAAAGACTTTGAGGTAAAGAAATGACGCTTAGTTGCAGTATCCAAGAGGCAACCAAGATGGCTCGCAGTATTTGAGCTCCCGAAGTGTTGAGGAACCGCCCTGTGCAACCCGAACTGAGCCAACTTGGCCTGGGGCTAAATAGGAAAAAGTATGAAAAAATAATTGCATATATTTTTTGTCGCATATTGTAGCAAATTTATTCTAATTTAAAAACGTCATGAGTAGGTAGGCTGTGCTGAAAAGTAGTCCTTTAGGGTTATAATCGCCAAAATTAAAATAAAACGCCTAATTTTAGATTTTTGACAAAGTTGTCTTAGGTGCTCGAAGTCACAAATTTGGATTATTCATTGGGCCAACATCATAAACAAGTATACAAAAAATCAGAACTTACGGATTTGACGCAAGCTCTGGAATTAATAAAGTTACTGGACTATACAAAGCTCCGTTTGGGTGTCCAACGGGTCACGCTACTTAGCGGTACAGTTTTGACATCCATGGACCGCTCAACGTACGCATACCGTATCTGTTCTAGTTGTATTGTAACGATTCCGTGCATTACTTGTTTTGCTGTTATTGTCACTCGCTGCATGCAGTGCGTGCGGCACTCGATAATTATTTGTACAAGTACCCTTTTTTACTTTATAGTTTACTAGCTTTTGCCCGCGACTTCGTCCGCGCGGAACTCGTTTATATCGTAACTTTCTCCCCCCTTTTCACCCCCTTAGGTGATGATAGGTGATTTCCAGATAAAAACTATCTTTAGTAAGGACTCTTTGGTAAGGCCCCGGAATTCAAAGAATACCAAATTTAATCTCAATCGGTTCAGCGGTTTAAGCATGAAAAGGTAACAGACAGACAGAGTTACTTTCGCATTTGTAATATTAGTATAGATTGTATGAAGGATAGGGTATCGATGCATGTAGGCTTTTTTCAGTATTATTTTGCATATTTTCATATCACACGGCCGTAAGGACCTTTTCTACTAAACCGTAGGATTAAATTAACTGACTTGTAATTTAAACATTTTATATGTTACATCTAATAATTTTCAAAATAGCCATAATCAAACGTCTTTTTTACCCCGTTTTAGAAAACATCTTCAAAACTAAGGCCGCCATAAGGTACCTTTACCCTTGGAACGTCAATTTACTTATGTAATGTTAATGTTCCTATTCCCCAGGACTCCCAACTACCGCTATACCGTAAATGGGTTCCATCCAAATTTTCCCCCCTCAATTGACCCCCTTAGGGGATGATTTCTGGAATAGAAACTATTATATGTCCTTTTCCAGGACTCAAACTATCGTTCAACCAAATTTTATCAAAATGTGTCACAAACAAATTTCCACCTCCAATTACACCCCCTTAGGGGATGATTTTCGGGATAAAACTATCCTATGTCCTTCCTTATATATCGCTATACCGTAAATGGGTTCAATCCAAATGTTCATCCACCATTTCTTACCCCCTTAGGGGATGATTTCCTCCTTTTATGTGTTCCGGAATAAAAAAAAATCTTTGTTCTTTCCTAGGACTCTACCTCTCTCTATACCAAATTTCATCTAAATGGGTTCAGCTCAGGAAATGATTTTTCGTGATAAAAACTATGCATTGTCCTTCCCTAGGACTCTTTCTATCTATTTACCAAATTTCATCTAAATGGGTTTTATCCAAATTTTCACCCCCTATTTTATCCCTGAGAGGATGATTTTTGGGATTAAAACTATCCGTTGTCATATTCCGGGACTCAAACTATCTTTCTATAAAATGGGTTACAAACAAATTTTCATCCCCAATTACACCCACTTATGGGATGATTTTCAGGAGTAAACTATCCTATGTCCTCCCCCAAGACTCTAACTCGCTATACCGTAAATGGGTTCCAACCAAATTTTCATACCCCATCACCCCCTTAGGAGATGATTTCTGGACTTAAATTATGTTAAGTCCTTCCCCAGGACTCTGAACTATCTCCATACCAAATTTCATCTAAATCGGTTCTATCCAAATTTTCACCCCTCATTTCACCCCCTCAGGAGATGATTTAGGATAAAAACTATGCATTGTCCTTCCCTGGGACTCCTTCTATCTCTATACCAAATTTTAACTAAATGGGATTTATCCACAATTTCATCCCTATTTCATCCCCTTGGGGGATGATTTTCGGGATTCAAACTATCCATTGTCATCCTCCGGGACTCAAACTATATTTATACCATATTTGATCTAAACGGAGTCCATCCAAAATTTCACCCCCCATTTCACCCCCTCAGGGAGAGATTTCCGGAGTAAAAACTATCCAATGTCCTTCCCCAGAACTTAAACTACCTCTTAACCAAATTTCATCAAAATGGGTTACATCCAATTTTTCACCCCCCCATTTTACTCCCTAAAGGGAAGATTTTCGGGATGAAACCTATTCTTTAACCTTTTCCGGGACTCAAACTAATCATATACCAAATTTCATCTAAATCGGTGCAGCGGTTTAAGTAGCTCCATACAAATTTCCACCCCCATTTCATCCCTTTAGGGGTTGATTTCCAGGATAAAAACTACCCTAAGTCCTTCCCCAGGACACAAACTATCTCTATGCCAAATTTCATCTTAATCGGTTCAGCCGTTTTCACGTGATGCGCGGTCACATAAACAGACAAACAGATAAACAGACAAACAGATAAACAGACAAACAGACAAAAATTCTAAAAACTGTTGGAACGTGTTCTGTTATCGATTCTAAGTATCCCTAGCCAATTTTTTTTCGAATATCTTCCATGTACAGACTTTCGACCCTCTTCAGCTTTATTATATGTATATAGATTGTCTGTGGACTGTGTGCGCTTATAACACATTTTTGTTTCCTACGTGTTTATCTCATGTAAGTGAATTATACAATTCATTATGAGATTAAATGATCTTAAACCTTATTTTGGCGCGCCGCTGCTCGTTTGGGCTTTTTGGAATGGTCGTGAATGGCCAGCTTTAGGATGAAACGATACTACCTATTACAAGTGGGTTAATAATCTTTAACATCTGGACTGACCGTAAAAGGAAACGTCGTAGGTAATACTGGCAATTAAACTGTAGTGGCGATGCTATTACGTGCAATCCAGCGTAATCGACCGCCGACCCTTTAAGTACTTTTGTTACATAGTTAGGAAGAAAATGTGTTAGTAACAAGCTGAAGCTGCGAAAGGTCACTGTAATAACTACACTGTTCTACAAGTACGCCGGAAAAATACTTTAACAAATTTGAATCTACCAGCGCTTACAAAGAGGAGAAAATTGGCAATGTATGAAAATTTCAGAAGTGCCTGATTATTTTTTGGTGATAGGAATAACCTTCCTTAGCACCAGAAAACAGTATCAGACTTTTCAGCTGCGTCAATTATTTTTGAAAAATATAAACAGTTTCCTCACTTACGTTTTGGGTTTAGGGCGGCGAATAAGACACTTTCCTTGATCCGTCTTATATTGCAAAAATATTTTAAATATCTGACCCTGTTAATCATAAGTCATAAGTCATAAGTCTTTTATTTATAATATTATTAATATTACATGTCATTGTATTAGTTTAAATTAAATTTATATACTAAGTGTGTTAACATATAACATTCTTATTCTGGTAACTCATAAAAATCTTTAATGTCATAAAAAGAGTGCGTGAGAAGCCACGATTTTAATTTTCTTAAAAAAGTTGAGTTACTACCCGCGCATTTTACATTTACTGGTAGTTTGTTAAATACTTTTGGCCCCACGTGAGAGATGATTTTACTTGACTTGGTCAGTCGAGTGGTTTGTGTGAGGAGCTGGTTCTGGGACCCCTGTCTTGTGCGAGTTATCTTTCTGCGGGGAAACGTGTCAATGTTTTCTTTGACGAATTTAGCGACGTCATATATGTACTGCGAGGGCAGGGTGAGTATATTGTTTTCTCTAAAGAGATTTTGAGCTGAAGTGCGTGGAGGGACAAATGAGATGATACTCTATCTATCTATACATATAATAAAGCTGAAGAGGATCGAAAGTCTGTACATGGAAGATATTCGAAAAATAGGGATACTTAGAATCGATAACAGAACACGTTCCAACAGTTTTAGAATATTTGTCTGTTTGTCTGTTTATCTGTTTGTCTGTTTATCTGTTTGTCTGTTTATGTGACCGCGCATCACGTGAAAACGGCTGAACCGATTAAAATGAAATTTGGTATAGAGATAGTTTGAGCCTTGAGGAAGGACTTAGGGTAGTTTTTATCCTGGAAATCAACCCCTAAGGGGATGAAATGGAGGGTGGAAATTTGTATGGAGCTACTTAAACCGCTGCACCGATTTGGATGAAATTTGGTATATGATTAGTTTGAGTACCGGAGAAGGTTAAAGGATAGGTTTCATCCCGAAAATCTTCCCTTTAGGGGGTAAAATGGGGGGGGGGGGGTGAAAAATTGGATGTAACCCATTTTGATGAAATATGGTTAAGAGGTAGTTTAAGTTCTGGGGAAGGACATTGGATAGTTTTTATTCCGGAAATCTTTCCCTGAGGGGGTGAAATGGGGGGTAAAATTTTGGATGGACTCCATTTAGATCAAATTTGGTATAGATATAGTTTGAGTCCCGGAGAATGACAATGGATAGTTTGAATCCCGAAAATCATCCCCCGAGGGTATGAAATAGGGATGTAAATGTGGATAAATCCCATTTAGTTAAAATTTGGTATAGAGATAAAAGGAGTCCCAGGGAAGGACAATGCATAGTTTTTATCCTAAATCATCTCCTCTTTTGATTTGGAGAAAAATTTGGTATGGAGATAGTTCAGAGTCCTGGGGAAGGGCTTAATATAATTTTTAGTCCAGAAATCATCTCTTAAGGGGGTGAAATGGGGTATGAAAATTTGGATGGAACCCATTTACGGTATAGTGAGTTGGAGTCTTAGGGAAGGACATTACATTTTTACTCCTGAAAATCATCCCATAAGGGGGTGTAATTGGGGGTGAAAATTTGGTTGTGACCCATTTTGATGAAATTTGGTATAAAGATAGTTTGAGTCCCGGAGTATGACAACGGATTGTTTTAATCCCGAAAGTCATCCCCTCAGGGATAAAATAGGGGGTGAAAATTTGGATAAAACCCATTTAGATGAAATTTGGTAAATAGATAGAAGGAGTCCTAGGGAAGGACAATGCATAGTTTTTATCCCGAAAAATCATTTCCTGAGGTGGTGAAATGAGGGTTGAAGATTTGAATAGAACCCATTTAGATGAAATTTGGTATAGAGAGAGGTAGGGTCCTAGGAAAGAACATAGAATATTTTTTTATTCCGGAACACATAAAAGGAGGAAATCATCCCCTAAGGGGGTGAGAAATGGTAGATGAACATTTAGATTGAACCCACTTACGGTATAACGATAGTTAAGGAAGGACATAGGATAGTTTTTATCCCGAAAATCATCCCCTAAGGGTGTGTAATTGGGGGTGGAAATTTGTTTGTGACACACTTTGATAAAATTTGGTTGAAAGATAGTTTGAGTCCTGGAAAAGGACATATAATAGTTTCTATTCCAGAAATCATCCCCTAAGGAGGTGAAATGGGGGTGAAAATTTGGATGTAGCCCATTTATATGAAATTCGGTATAGAGATAGTTTGAGTCCTGGAGAATGACAACGGATAGTTTTTATCCCGAAAATCATCCTCTAAGGAGGTGCAATAGGGGGTGAAAATTTGGATTGAACCCATTTACGGTATAGCGGTAATAGGGAGTCCTGGGGAATATGAACATTACATAAGTAAATATATGTATGTGACGTTCCAAGGGTAAAGGTACCCTATGGCGGCCTTAGTTTTGAAGATGTTTTCTAAAACGGGGTAAAAAAGACGTTTTGTTATGGCTATTTTGAAAACTATTAGATGTAACATTTTGTTGAAGTATTTTTATTTTTAATATAAAATGTTTAAATTACAAGTCAGTTAATTTAATCCTACGGTTTAGTAGAAAAGGTCCTTACGACATTGTGATATGAAAATATGCAAAAGAATACTGAAAAAAGCCTACATGCATCTATACCCTTTCCTTCATACGATCCATACTAATATTACAAATGCGAAAGTAACTCTGTCTATCTGTTACCTTTTCATGCTTAAACCGCTGAACCGATTGAGATGAAATTTGGTATAGAAATACTTTGAATTCCGGGGCCTTCCCAAAGAGTCCTTACTAAAGATAGTTTTTATATGGAAATTCATCACCTAAGGGGGTGAAAAGGGGGAAGAAAGTTACGATATAAACGAGTTCCGCGCGGACGAAGTCGCGGGCAAAAGCTGGTGACAAATATAGCTGCTGCAGCCGTCAAAACCATTGCCAGTGTCAGTTTACCACGGATATTTAAGATATTTTCTTGTAATATGAGACGGATCAAGGAAAGTGTCTTATTCGCCGTCCTAAACCCAAAACGTAACTGAGGAAACTGTTTATATTTTTCAAAAATAATTGACACAGCTGAAAAGTCTGAAACTTTTTTCTGGTGCTAATGAAGATTATTACTATTACCAAAAAAATAATCAAGGACTTCTTAAATTTTCATCCATTTCCAATTGTGTAATAGAATCACCGAAACAAGCTTTTATTTACCGCATACCTATCAAAAAATGCGAAAATTCTAGAAACTCAAAACAACAATATACAAAAGCACAATATCGTAAATAAAAAAAGGCACTTCCCGTTCGCCTGATATTAATTAGCCAAATTTTTACGACAGCCATTCAAAGGTCACGCCTCCGATCCAACGCGACGACCCCGTAATCCCGGAGAAACAAAGACGGAAATGAAGTTAGAGACGAAAATGGTGGATTATGAGCCACCCCTCTGTCCCGAATCGGTCGGAAAAATCTCCCAGAGCTGTCCAATTAAAGGAGACGTGGATGTCGATAGACAGCAAACAGACGCCAAATAATTTCGAAGAATTGTCCTTTATTCTAATTGAGTCTTCTATTGTTTCCTTTCCTTTATACAGTTTCCGAAGCGTATAGCATCGTGTTTCTGCGCTGCTTTCAATTGAACGTTCATTTCAATATCAAAGTATTTCGTGGTTCTGCCGGCGCGTGCGTCATGGGCGGCGCGGCATTCGGGGTGGGCGCGGGCAGTGATTCAATCGACACCGCCGCGAAAATACTCATCCTTGAACGTTTCGACCTTAGGAATAACTCCCGAAGAGTTCGAAACATGTCGCCGGTAGTGAAATTTAATACGTGAGTTGAACCGTGTAATTATTAGCATTATTTCAACATGTCTCATGAAAGTTTAAATTCGATCAAAGTAGTTGTTGAAGTTTGTTTATATCACGTATAACGATGGTAAACAAAAATATTAAAATCCGCCTGATGATAAGCGGTCAGCGTAGCCTATAAATACCTCCAACAGAGTTGAATGTGTTTTGTATTTGTTAAGGTTGGTCCACACTTGTGACATGACTACATGTCATCGTACAGAACATATTACTCTAAATGTGGACGATCTAAGCTAGGTGGAATGGAATGGATTGAATCGTACATCAGCTTGGGACAATTGTTAGCGTAACAAAATACGTCCACATTATCGGTAATGACACGTGCATGTGATACGGTCACTGGATACTGTTCGGTAAATTGTCACAAGTGGTCGTTTTCAAGCGCATCAATAGGGAACTTGCATCTTTTTCTTTTATTACGAAAATCAAAAGTATAATCCAGCATTAAAACAACTGTAGCATTAAAACTTTCCTATGATTTATTTTTCTGATGTTATATTCATTTGAAATCTGCACGCGCCGGCACCCCCCCAAAAACGCTCTATATTAAACGGGCTTATGCTATGACGTCACAGCATATATTCTCGGCGCGTTTACTATGGTGTAAGTCATTAATTTGCGATTATCTCCACAAAACTTGCATTTAAGTCTATACTTGTCATTCAAATTATTATTTCTAATTTAATATTCTGTGTAAATGTTGTTATATTATCGAAAAAAAAAGGTCATTTTAACGTGAGATAAAACTAATACAATCGTTTTTTTTCCCTTTTTTTTTCTTTTGTATGATATTTCTACGTATATCCGCATCGATTGAGTGTAATTTATTCGAAATTGAAGTCCCATGCAAGTTCCCCATTGAGGATATGCTAGAAAAAGCGAGCGAATATGCGCGCTGAAAACTCAAAACCGATTGGAAATCAATATTTACTGAAAATCACTCCGTTATTCATGTTAAACAAATTGTATTTACCTCTTTTACCAAACAAAGTTAAACTAAATAGATTTGCTAAAAATCTCATTGTGATTCACCCTTTTTGATATGCTATATACGTTAAGATAAAGAGATAACATGTTTATACAGTACTGTCTCGAACAAAGCCCATTTTATAATATTTATCACATACTGAAAGTCACATCACGTCTTCCACATTTAACGCTCATAAATTTATTGGCAAACAAATTATTATGCGCTCGTACACAAAATGTAACAATTCCATTGTTTTCTTCTTCAAATCACGTAGCTTTCGTGAAGTGTGCTCTCACCGTGTCTCTGAGTTCACACGTGCTGATACAGAGGTGTTTCATGTAAGGCTTAAGCGAAATGTTTTCTAAGGAACGTGTGATTCAAACTTTGTGTAACTTACAGCGCAACTGATCAGTAAATATTTGCGGCCAAATTACACAAATCGACCAAGTTTGAAACTAAGGCGACTTCCCGACTTGGTGGGGTGGGATCGATATGCGGTATTTCACACAGGTTTCTCCACTTGTCAGTATACTGTCAGTATTACATTTTTGCAGTAGCAATCATGCAGTGCGCTTGAAGTACTGCCCCGCTTCCTCGCATCCCACGTGGCGCGCCAGTCAGGAAGCACTCATTTAAATGTAGGCGCGAAGTAAAGAATCGGTACCGACTCCACTGACAGTTGGAACTGACAGCTGATAGTTTACTGATATCGTACCGCCTCCTCACCGACGAATCAAGAAATCGCATGAGGAAAGCTTGTACTATGGGTACCTATTGACGGCAATAAATACTGATGTGGATAAATAAATACTTAAACACATAGAAACCGCCAATGAAGAACAAATATTCGTGCTTATCACACCAAAGAAATGCCCTTTCTGTTCAAATTCAAATTCCCTCAATAGTCCGTAAGGCCACTCCCAAAACACCTACGTCTCATGACAAGACGATAAAATGCATGGCAGCAGGTCGAGAAAGTTGTGCTGAGCAAGAATCAAAAGATTATCGCACCTAAAATTGTCCGAAAGTTTGAAAATCCTTCACTTCCGGTCAAAATTTAAATTGTATACGTATATTTACGTCATGCTGTGACAACATTAGGTACGAGACATGTGTTTAACCGGAAGTACTTGGCAAACGGTGCCAAAGCAGGCCACCTTTGGTACCGTCTGCCAAGTACTTCCGGCCATTTTAGGACTGTCAGACTTAAGGCGCTGTCAACACCAAAAACGCGCACACTGTCTATTTGTATCGGAGTAAGCGAGAGCGAGTGTTACTTGAGCGGCCAGGTTTTACTTAGACGAAAATAATGAATAAATATTGAAATAAAAAAAAGTGTGGATTATTTGTGAAATATGGCTCGTCTACGGTTTAGGTATGAATATGTGGACTTAGTGTTTTTAATTGCAGACCCATACGTCAAAAAAATAAGGACATAGAACCGTTTAAGATGATTTTAAGACCAATCTTTGCAATTATTTTCTATCGAGCCGATTTCATCCAATTATGTTTCGAGTCCGTCTACGGTCTTGGAAATATGATGAATATTAACTTATATTTTTTTTGATGTGCTAGAACAAATAGTTTTTCTTATACAACTGCTCAAATAATATCAATTTCAACAAATTTGGTCTTGTCAGCCTCTTAATCTACTCTCTCTACAATTAAAGGGTTAAATGATGCCACATGTCTCGTACTGTTGTCACATGACGTAAATATACCATATGTTTAAACGAACGAAACACTTTTAAATATAAAACTAGCACAATATTTGCATGTGATATCCTATTTAGTTATACCTACGAATAAACATAGACGAATGTGTCTGTTAAAATTTTAATGTTAAATGGAACAGGGTTTAGAAGTATAGATGATACACTAGAAACATAACCCACCTTTTGCCACAATTTTGAAACGAGTACATCGCTGTTGTTTTTATTATTTTATCCTGATAATTTGATGGTTTCCTGTCCATAAAGCAACACCACATAAAATTAAGACACTATACTCTGTGGTACAAAACAATTTACGCTCAATGGCATCGCTTCGCTATGATTGGAGTAGTATTGAAGTTTCTAAACGTTGTAAGTCAATATCGGGTCTCGGCGTTTCTTTAACGACACTATTGAATGGAGTAAGAGTATCTACAGTGAATAGCTTGAATGAACTTTTCCAATATTGTATCAAATAGATTAATTTTATCAAGTAAGACGAATTAAACTTGAATGTAGCAAAGCACTCATAAAATTCGATTGCAGAAAACTAGTTAATGGCTCTGTTTTTTTATCAAATAGATGTAACGAGACCAAATAATAAGATCTCAATCAATTTGTAGATACAGCAGTGCACGGCAAATAAAAACGAGTGAAAAATACGAATACTTTTTATCGGCGGAGGACACATGAGTGGTCTCTAGTAAAATACAAAAGCATCGTTATAACATTTTATGCATAGCTAGCTGCTAGATATTTATGTTCTTGTTGAGAACTTGCATGTTCTTGTTCGCATAGGTAGTTATGGTTCTGTTGCTTCATTAGTGTCTCCTCAAAATAGTAATGAGAGCGTATTTTGTGATTATAAAAATTCTGGAGTTAGTCATTAAGTATAATTGAAAATGAGTAGGTATTAAAAACTTAGGATATGTAATTTTGAACGATTGGTAGAAGAGACGGGTTTACTCACGTCACACACAGTGTTTATTAAAATGAAATTCGTCTTTTTTGTGGTTAATAGTTAAAGCAAGAGCTTACGTGGATATCGCATAATAAAATTTAATGAAATTAAATAAAAAAAATATTTATAAGAATACGATAAAAATTGATAACGTAGTGGTGCTAAATGGATAGTTAACCATCAAATTATTGCAATAAAGTATAAAGTAAAATTTTTATTAAAATCATAAAAAGATAGACCCTTAAGTTTTGAAAAAGTATGCATTTTTTTATTGACCAAGAGTAAAACAAGCTACCAAAATAATCCTTACTCTTTAATAGAAACAAAACTGTAATACAGCTATGGACCTAACTGTAAGATTGTCCCCCAATATTTATTTATTTTATTTAATAAAAACTATTCTATGTCCTTCCCCGGGACTCCAATCTATCTCTATACAAAATTTCATCTAAATCGGTTTAGCGGTTTAAGCGTGAAGAGGTAACAGACAGACAGACAGACAAACAGACAGATAGACAGACAGACAGACACACTTTCGCATTTATATCATCTAGGGATCCCAAGATACAGGCGTTGCCTAGTTTGGGGTCCACAGGACGCTATGAATATAACTCCTTGTTTTGCCTGGGGTGTATAGGGACTATTGCTGTTGATGGAATCTAAAGAAAATTTGGTTATTGGGTGAAAATGATGCTAAACATCGGACGCCTGCCTAATAAACTGTCTCATTTTTTATCTCTGGCAGACGGTGACTCGCCAACTGCTAGATGGCCCCCTATTAATAGCGACATTAAAACATGGCCTAAGGGCAACACCAGTCAGAGAGGCTGGGGGGGTAGAGAGGTGGCACTGGACTTTAAACATATAGCCAACTCGCCACTTAGGTGTCCACATCTACCCTCGAGCAACAGCTCTTGCGACTCCACTCTGGACAGCCAGTTAAGGCAAGCCAGAGGTGGGGGGCCTGTCCAACCAACCACCCGATCGGCTCAGCCTGACCACAGGACACCCCCAGGAGCACTAAGGTACGTAGGGTCGCTACTCCCTAACAGCCCGCCACAAGCTGCCTTACGTTGACTGATTGCACCAGAAATCTGGTGGGCGATGGGGCCGTCACATCCCTACGCCTTATTATTATTATTATTATGTATGTCTTTCCCGCTCACGGGACAATGATGTCCCGGGCCTTTGGGAGGCGTGCGTGGGGCTAGGTACCTACAAATTACCAACTGAGGCAACACGTAGAGGCCCTTTTGACAATTTAATGAAATGCAAGGAGTGCACCGAGCGGATGCTGTCCCTGCCCGTGTCATGGGACGCACACAGAGACAGCACCCGCTGGGGTGTATAGGGACTATTGCGGGTTGATGGCTATTGGGTGAAACATCGGACGCCTGCCTAATAAACAGTCTCATTTTATATCTCTGGCAGACGGTGACTCGCCAACTGCTAGATGGGCCCCTATTAATAGCGACATTAAAAAATGGCCTAAGGGCAACACCAGTCAGAGAGGCTGTGGGGGTAGAGAGGTGGCACTGGACTTTAAACATATAGCCAACTCGCCACTTAGGTGTCCACATCTACCCTCGAGCAACAGCTCTTGCGACTCCACTCTGGACAGCCAGTTAACCACCAGAAATCTGTTGGGCGATGGGATTATTATTATTATAATATTTAGTATGGAAGTATGGAAACAAATAGGTATCGATTTTACTTCTTTGCCAAAATAAACTTAGGATTAGCATTAATTGAAGAGTACCTACCTTATTAAAAATGACAAAGTTCTAAAAATGCTTGCCCTGCCGAAAGTGACTTTTGGGCTACTCCATTAACAGATTTATACAGGCAGATTCTTTAATATGGATATAATTTTGTGCTCCTGATTCTAATAACATTACGTTTTCAATCGCGATGATTTTGAGTGAGTTTAATACAGATATCATCAAAAATCCTGAGCACGTAGTCACGCACAGTATAGGGATTTGTCCGGCGTCGAGGGCTTGGCTCGCGGCTTGTGCCGGATTTGTTCACCATAATATAATACTAGGCTACACCCATCAAATTTGGAATAATATACCACCGCCGATCCGAGATCTGCAAAACGTCCATGGTTTTAGAATAAAACTTAAAGCTCATGCATAACCACCAGCAAATGCAGGAAGATTAATGTCACGATACGAGCTGCATAAAACTTTTCCTCACCTATTTTTTATGTCTCACTTGCATTGCTATATGTATTGCCGATGCCGTTGTTTAATTTGATTTAGTCCATAGTTTTATATGCGTTGTATTGTAAGTATATTTAATTTTTGTTTAATTTTATTCTCAACCAATTTCATGTTATGTTTTATTTCAGTCCAGTGAGGACACGGTACGTAACCCAACCCTGGACCCAACGGAAGACCAGCGCTGGCTGCAAAGCCAGCATCATGTAGAGTTGGGCCCATTTCGTGACACGGCACAGATTCACTTTTTCTTTTGTCTTTGTTCTGTAAGTTGTGTTGTGTCACGAATAATAATATTTGTAATTATTTGAAATTGAAATTATTTAGTTGCGAATTCTCCAGCGCAACCTGGCCATACGGCACCCATAACTTTTGACGTACGATACATCAAATACGCATACTAAATTGAACATTTTTACAATTTAATATCGTCAGATAATAATATAACAATAAAATTTATTGGTAAATATTGTCATTTACAAGTCATTTACAATCAAAAAAGTATCACATTACATGTCAATTCTATATAAATATAATCTCCACTTATAATAAATCTCTAAATTAAAAAAAGAATCAGCCAGTTTGAAACTAAGCTTTGCGCGGTTCGAATGTTCTCAGCATCCCATGAACGGAAAAATATGAAACATTTTATATAGGTACATTATTATTCTAGCTGCAACTTAGGATAGTTTTTATCCGACTGCGACTGTTAATTAATTTTCCGAAATATACGACTTCATTTAATTTTTCATTTATTTTTATTGAAATCAAACGCTGCTCCAACTGTCAGCTATAAGAACCGTCAAATTTTCGTCAAAATGGCGGAATTGCTTTGCCTTTCACTTATTAATAATTTAAATCCCGTCTACGATAGACCTTTACGAGACAAATGCTAAAATATAAACCATAAAAAAATATTCGATTCTGATATGAGAACTTATATGCGCAAATGTCGTTTTATGTCGTAATTTCAATAAATGAAATCAACAAATTTGAACAATATAATTAACACGAATTTGTTTTTTTTGAATGACAATGGCACGCGCTCGGCGCATTCAGCCAAAGTACCTGCGGCGCTACCACGAAAACCGATACTCAATGTTCATATATTTGCATCCCTGTCACTCGAGTATGGTTAGTGCGATAGAGATAGAGATACCCGAATATTTTCGAATTCCGAAGTTCGTGGTTATAGCTCAGGAATCGAAAATATGGTAAATAATCATAATGTATTTTCTCGAAAAAGAATTTAAAATAAATATAGTCAAATGGAGAAAAAAACAAAGCAAGAGGTTATATAGGTAATGATTAAGTTATAAGAGTCCAAAGTTTTAAGAGGGGGTATGTTCTGTCCCATTTCCGCAAAACGCACCTTCATATGAAACGATTGTTTTTTACTATGACGCTCGAGTATATTGACGTCACAGTCCCTCATCGTTTTCTCACTCTAACAAGCGACATTAAAACGGATGTAGCTTCATAATTTTTTGAGATATTTGAATGGGAGTTTCATTATCTTCTATCTATTTATACATAATAAATGCCTATGTCCTGACTGACTTATTCACTCACTCACTCACTCACTCACTCATCAACGCACAGCCGAAACTACTAATCTTAGAGAGTTGATTTTTGCACAGTATGTTGCTTTTATAACGTGGGCTAGGGATAAAAAGGGATTTTTGAAAATTCTACCCCTAAGGGGGTAAAATGGGGGTGCAAAGTTTGTATGAGAGAACCTTTTTTTTTGAGCTATAGACTTAAACTTTGTAGAAAAATTAGTTATTAGAATACAAATGAAACACTTTCAGCGTTTTGGAAAATTCCACCCCTACGGGGGTAAAATAGGGGTGCAAGGTTTGTATGGGGGAAACATTTTTTTTTAAATAGAGACTTAAAACTTTGTAGAAAGATCAGTCATTAGAATACAAATAAAGAACTTTCAGGGTTTTAGAAAATTCTACCCCTAAAGGGGTAAAATAGAGTGCAAAGTTTGTATGGGAAAAACTACTTTTTTTTAAATAGAGACTTAAAACTTTGTAGAGAAATTATTCATTAGAATACAAATAAAGTACCTAGATTCAGTGTTTTGAAAAAATCTACCCCTAAGTGGATAAATAGGGGTGCAAATTTTGTATGGGGGAAACAATATTTTTTTTAAATAGAGACTTAAAACTTTGTAGAAAGATTAGTCATCAGAATACAAATTAAGTACTTTCAGCGTTTTAGAAAATTCTACCCCTAAAAATAGGGGGCTAAAATAGGGGTGCAAAGTTTGTATGTGGGAAACTATTTTTTTTAGCTAGAGTCCTAAAACTTTGTAGAAAGATTATTTAAATACAAAGAAAGTACTTTCAGCGTTTTGGAAAATTTCACCCCTAAGGGGGTAAAATAGGGTGCAAAGTTTGTATGGGAAAAACATATTTTTTTTAATAGAGACTTAAAATTTTGACGAAAAATTACTTATTAGAACATGAAAAATACTACATTCGGCGTTTTACAAAAATCATTCCCTAAGGGGGTTAAAAAAGGGTGCAAGGTTTGTATGGGGAACACTTTTTCTGAGCTAGACACTTAAAACTTTGTAGAAAGATTACTTATAAAAATACAAAAAAAAAGACTTTCAGCGTTTTGAAAAAATCTATCCCTAAGGGGGATAAAAAGGGGTGCAAAGTTTTTATCAGGGAAAGTTTATGTTTTTGAGTTAGAGACTTGAAACTTTGTAGAAAGATTACTTATTAAAATACAAAAAAAGAACACAAATCGTTTTAGAAAATTCCACCCCTAATAGGGTTAAAAAGGAGAGCAAGCTTTGCATGGGCAACACTTTTTTTTGAGTTAGACTTAAAACTATGCAAAAAGATTACAGAATACTAAAAAAGAACTTTCAGCGTTTTAGAAAACTCCATCCCTAAGGGGATCCTTAAGATCCTTAAGAAGGGTAGCCAGTGTTGTGTGGGAAAAACTTTTTTTTTTACTAGACTTAAAACTATTCAAAATGTTACTTATTAAAATTAATAATAAAGTACTTTCAGAGTTTTAGAAAATTCCACCCCTAAGGGGGTTAAGAAAGCTTTGTATGGGCAACACTTTTTTTGAGCTAGAGACTTAAAAGTTAACGAAAAAAGTTCTTTCAGCGATTAGAAAAATTCAACCTCTAAGGGGGTTTAAAAGGGGGTTCAAATTTTAAATGGCGAGCAATAAAATTTTAAAGTGTGAGTAAGAGATTTTTAACTTCGGTCTTATTCTGTACGTTAAAAGACTACAAAACTGATTTCAGAGTTTTTCAAAATTCATCCCCTAAGAGTGTTAAAATTGGTTCAAAGTTTGAGTATTTCAAGGCATTTTTAAAGTATGAGATTTTTAACTTTGGTTTTAGACTGTTTGTTCACAAACTAGAAAATGAACATCAACTTTTTTTTTAATTATCCCCTAAAAGAGGGTTCAAATTTTGTATTGAGAGAAATCATTTTCTAAGACGATAAAAAGTTCTACGCGGACGAAGTCGCGGGCAACAGCTAGTTATTTAATAAGTGAATAACTATCCAACAAAGAAATATATATAAAACTACGATTAAACAGAAAGAGAATAATAACAAAACTAAACTAAAACTAAAAAAACAAGGTTAAAATAAAGAAAATGAAATACATATATTTTTTACGTCCGGCTTCCATCTGATCCAAAGGTGCCATAAATACTGGCTGCATTGCCCCGCTGAACTGCCACCGATATTTGTTGGACCAGGTAAGAGCCGGAACGAGGGTCGCAGCCCTTGTCTCTTAGACGCCGGCCAAGGTCCCAAACAAGCCTCCTGCCCTCCGAACACCAAGGACCAGCCGTCTCGATAGCGACCGGAACAAAGTCGTACGCTGATTCTAGGTGGGCGTATTTGCCGTGTTTTAGTTTTGCCGCATTTTCGGCGGCCGCGCCTGCTACCCTCATGGTGTGGTGAAGATGACTGGGTGCAAATGTGCTCACACAAGTTGCATCCCATAGCAGGCAGCGGCCTTTTGACCAGGGAATCAGCGTAAGACCGTCCGGTCTCTTACCATCGGTACGGCTTAGCCCCTGGGGCTCCAGAACGCAAGGAACGTTTGCCGAGACCATGGCACGGCGCAAAAGCTCGTTTATGGCGTGATGTCTAGGGATACGCCCTGCACACCGCAGACAACTTAGACCATGGTGCCCGTTCGCTTCGACCATTGCTCCACATATACAGCGATGGGGCTCGCACACCTTGCTTCCAAGACGTAGGGCTACCGCTGTCCTCAATGAATCATTGTCGAGCAATGTTCCCAAGTTTGGTGAAGGCAAGGCGTGCAGCCACGCCCCAGACTCGGGAGCTCTGACAGCTTTTAGACGAGCCACATCTACCCCAAGGGCTACATTTAAAAGGTTGGAATAAATTTCATTACAACATAAATCGTCCCAGAGTCTTTGTGATGCGGGGTTGTCTGGTTGCGTTACGTCAGAAAAGCGAGATGACCACTCAACTATAGCTTCTTCCACAAACGGTAGACAAATATTGCCACCATTTAAAGAAAGTATCTTAGTGACAAGATTTGTCGACGCATGGGAAGAGGCGAGGAATGCAACGATCCCGACGTCTTTTATACAACGGACCCCTAATCCTCCATACCGAATTGGGAGTGTTGCCTGGCGCCACTGAGCCTCATTGAATTGAACGTTTAGAACAGTCTCCAGACATTGTTTAAGTACATTGTCATACGTCTCCATCTCCGGCCTAAACAACCAAGTAGGCGCAGTTCTTAGTGTGTAAGTCACGCGGGGCAATGTGAAACAGTTACGGAGCAGCACGAGGGACACATGCGCTGACAAGTGTTTCAAATGTTCCCAGGAGGACTTCAGAGCCGCTGTCTTAGCCAGGAGAACTGAACTTACACCATCAGGAAAAATTGGTGCTCCGAGAAGACAAAAGGATGACTTGTTTATGACTTTAATGTCTGGCAATAAATCTTGGAAATTAGATAATGAATTTAACGAAGAGGAACTACAAGGATAAAGCTCACACTTTGCAGTATTTATTTCCAGGCCGATTGACCGCAGAGCTGGTAAGAGCGTACTGATATCATTTAGAACAACGTCAGAATCACCTCCTATAGTGCCATCGTCTAAATACCAGACATTCAGAGGTGATTCTAGTGTTGTAATCAAGCTCTGCATGACTAGGCAAAACACCAGAGGGCCCAAAGGGTCGCCTTGTTGAGCACCGACCTGTGATGAAATGGTACAGTATATTTCTTGACAATAAAATAAAATGGATTTGATCGTTCGTTTAAACAAAATAAATAAATCACTGACTCACTGACTTGAGAGGGAAATCCATCTTTGCTAATATTTTCACAACACTGACTTGTTGACGCTAACGCCGGTCGCAACAAGTAGGTACAAGGTAGGTAGAAGCGAATTAATAAATCTGATAGCTATATCGTTCTAGAACCGCATCAATAGCTTATCACCAAGCTTCACTGTTTGACACGCGTATTTGGCGCACAAATATGAACGCGGTAAATTGGGAGCCAAACGGCACCGCTAGGCTTCAGATGAGCCCATTCATCTGAAGCTTGTAATAAAAAGTTGAACGTTCATCAACTTTAATTCATATTTATTTCAGATACTATGCTGATGAGTGTAGCCTAAGCCAATGCATGCAAAGATTCTCCCAACTTAAATTATACTTAATGTATTGACAGATCCGTCTGCCAGGACACCTCATTATGTTAACAAGAGCGTACTGATGATACTCAATGTTTTGCTCCAATAAGCTACTTTGTTTGACTACTTACTTAAAGCTTAACCCGCCCGATGTTTGAGTACGGTCGAAGTTTCAAATGACTAAATAGAGGGCACATTTACCGCGATTTGCATGGAAACCATGCGCCGGTTTCTGAGTGAACTATGTGCTAAACTAAGGTCCTCTTGCAAGTGAGTGTTTGCTTTTTAAAGTTTACCTATCTGTTACTTTTTTCTCACAATTGGGAATTGTTTGGTTTTTTCCTCTTTTCTCAGAATCATGTGTACTATGATACTGCCATCAAAAAAATAGAGAGGTTTCAGTTCCATCATCGCATATTTTCTTGATAATTTCCTTTTTTTATGTTTATTACGCAGTAAAAATAGGTAAGAAATCAGACATCGTTATTGCTTCAAATGCATTAAGAATAGTTTGCTTTCTCCCTCACGTTCCAGGAAAGAATTGCTTTGGCCATCTAATTGCGACTGTTATTATTATTAGCGACGTCGAAAGTTGAAGTTAATATAGTATGAGTTATATGTTTTTGCACATTTAGGCTGAGCCCTGTAAGTGCGTTGCCGTTTAGGTATTTTATGGGCTCGCTTACATTTTGCTTATGACTTGTTTACTTCTTTTATGACTTGGAAGGGAATATTTTGTAGGCGTCCTTAATATCGTACTACCTAGTAAGTAAATATATGTATATTTAAAACAGGTAATGTTTATTTGTGACTTTGTAAATTTGTATGTAAGGGGTATTCTACGATACCATTCATCTGAGTTCAAAGCTATATATTATACCGCGGCGTTGTATGTACCTAAGCGGTATTCTACGATTTCATTAATCCGAGTTCAAAGCTATGTATTATACCGCGGCGTTGTATGTAAGAGGTATTCTACGATACCATTCATCCGAGTTCAAAGCTATGTATTATACCGCGGCGTTATATGTAAGGGGTATTCTACGATACCATTCATCCAAGTTAAGCGGCGTTGTATGTAAGGGGTATTCTACGATACCATTCATCCGAGTTCAAAGCTATGTATTATACCGCGGCGTTGTACGTAAGGGGTATTCTACGATACCATTCATCCGAGTTCAAAGCTATGTATTATACCGCGGCGTTGTATGTAAGGGTTATTCTACGATACCATTAATCCGAGTTCAAAGCTATGTATTATACCGCGCCGTTGTATGTAAGGGGTATTCTACGATACCAATCATCCGAGTTTAAAGCTATGTATTATACCGCGGCGTTGTAAGTAAGGGGTATTCTACGATACCATTCATCCGAGCTAAAAGCTATGTATTATACCGCGGCGTTGTACGTAAGAGGTATTCTACGATACCATTCATCCGAGTTCAAAGCTATGTCTTATACCGCGGCGTTGTATGTTAGGGCTATTCTACGATACCATTAATCCGAGTTCAAAGCTATGTATTATACCGCGGCGTTGTATGTAAGGGGTATTCTACGATACCATTCATCCAAGCTTTGAAAGCTATGTATTATCACACAGGCACCAAAATTTACTACATATTTTGGTTATTTTGAATATTTAATCTCACACATGATAGGTTTTTATAAGTTTGTGTAATATTGTATACTTTAAAGCTAGGCAACAGTCTTTTTATTTTGTAGATGTTCTCGCATTTTGTGATTTTTTCTACCAGCCTGATGTCTGTTAAATCATTCATGGGATACAAGATTTGTGACTGAATAGACTTAATTGTCATCAACTACTTTGTAATCTAGCCACGTACATTGATGAGTGATTAGGTAATGCTAATTGTATTGATTGGGCACAACAAGTTGACATCGTTTAAGTATATAATGATCAATTAGGAGAGGATTACTGTATAAGTAAATTAGTGGAATAGATGCGATTTGTCGTCATACTCGTATTTTGAACTGAACGCAGTGCTTAGTTCGCTGAATTTTATGAATGTGCATTTGTATTGGCGTACAATAGATGAAACATATGAAAAGTGATTTAGAATTGAATGCCCGAGGGGTAATCACGTAAAGTTCCGAACGCGCGTTAGTACAATCCAACTGTCATTTTTCCATATAAAATTTGACATTTAGATCTACCTAACGTGCGTACAATGCGTTACGTGATCGACCAGCTGGCCGGTATTCAATCCGTGATATTTGACTGAAATGGACATATCCCCACTTTTATGTCTGTCATTTTGATGTTGAAATAAGAGTAGATTTTTAGGGTTCCGTAACCAAAGGAGACCCCCAGGGAACCCAAGTAAAAAAATACTAGGCCTACGCTGTCCGTACGAGGGCCCAGTGGGCTTTAATAATAAAAACCCAAGAGACGTATTTTTTGACTATAGTAGGTACCTACGGAACCCTTCGTTCGTATGCGAGTCAAACTTGCACTTGGCCCGTTTTTCTCGTCTCGCGTCACTTCGCGGTGTCAATAAAATTGTGCTAGGCCCGCTGATTTGTGTGAATATGATCCCATAAAAAACATTCCATGTAAAAAATAGGTCAAGTCTCAAAACTCTTCCACAGTAAAAAGTGGTAAGATATTTCGTAGAGCCAAGTCAGGCATTCTTATTAATCTTTATTTTGTGACTTGGCAATCACATCACCGCTGCCCATTGGGCATCTCTTATTTGATGAACCTCAACACGAAGAAGAAGAAGAATATATGTTAGATATAGTATACTCTATAATTATGTAAGGCTACTGAAAATTCTGGGTTCTAGCTTTAGCCAGCACAAAACTACAGGATGGCGAAAATGGCCTGAATGGCTTCGAGAAAAGGATATATCTCTAAGCGATAAGGTCGTAGAACCACCAAAAGTGTATACATGTTTATGATGCTGACTGTACGGCCGTGCCTTTTTGTTTTGCTCGACTTGGCGGGGGCACTGCCGTGCCCCCAGATATGAGTCTCCGTTTGTGTACAATGGTTTTTTAATGGTGTTTAAAAACAAATGAAAAGCGTTGTTGAATCGAATGCCTAAGGTTGCAACATGTGTAACGTGTAATGTAGCACGCGTGTTCATAAACGCTCCTACAATGCTCCGTCGTTTGTTTTGTTGGCGTGTATTCCGCATCCCGCCCCATGTGCTGTACCACAGAAAGCCATGTTTGTCCATTAACGGGCATATTACTAGTTCGGTAGAGGGAATAAATAATAGATTGTGTTTCAAGGGAGCAAAATTATAATGAAACGGCAAAGGCGCGGATATTGAAAAGCGCAAAATTCAAAAATATCATAAAGTATAGAGTGAGAAGTGTGAGCTTTAATTGTTTACGCATGAGATGGAAATAATTTTAATTGCCGTGAGGTACATGATGCTTTTCACATCTTCCATGAGGACAATTGAAATTAAACAAGGGTTATCACTTATCACATACGAAAAGATATTTCATTTTTGGGCAACAATGAAGTTTTTCTGAAAAACAGGTGTGAATCATAACTATACTTCGTTTTTTTTAGCATTAGAGAGACCTTTGCAGAACAAGATATAAGGTTTTTTATCGGGCACACTCTGCGGATCGAACAGTGAATACGAGTTAATAAATATCACGTATTTATTATCATGTTTTAGTAATACCTACATTACTCAGTGTTGTGAACAGATGAGAAACATAATATTAGTTAATTTATATTCTAAGATAAAAAGATAAGAATTTTAATAAATTGCGTTTGCAATTTTTCATGGAAAGGTTGTACGTTAAAAAACCTAAAGAGGCAGAGTTCTCACACAATTTTTAAACGTCACTGTCACTATCTGTAATTCACTCATGTGGGTTTTTCATTCGAGTTCATATTGTTGTCGGTTGAGTCGGTTGTGATTTCTATTGATGTAAGCTTACTTAAAGATTGTTGTTATCGTTTTTGTTGAATTTTGTTATTAGTTGTTGATCTATTTAGATATTTTGTTTGTTGGTGCACATTTACAATGTATGAAGCCGAGGCTGGCCCGAGTGGGCTACAGAAGTCGCAGCCGGTTCCGGCTAATGTTTTTTCATCTCCAAAGAAGAAAAGGCAAAAGCAGAATCCTCTGACTGCCAGTGAAAAGCGGAAACGGGCGGTGAATATTTACAAATGAGTGTCAGAAATGTGCCATAGAAAGGAGTATCCCACTAAATCAGATCGTGTGAAAAAGACTGCCGAGACTGCTGGCATACCGTTGGCTACGGTATACAACATTTTAAAATAAAATATATGCGTTCAGCTATCGGTAAATATCAAATGATATTGTACTCGTATGTATGTACATAAGTTCCGAGAAATTCAGTGGTGTCGGTCGAAATCGAAGAAGGAAGGTTTACGACCACTGCTACTTTGTTTACCCGTTTGACAGATAATTTTAATCTTAAAAAAAACGAAGTATAAGCTTTATTTATTACTTAAACATGTAATGGATAGTTCTGTTTTATTGTTTGCATATTATAAATAAGTGTATGCCATACGATTAAATAGGTACATACATTTATTACTTATTTTTATTCCCATTACAATTGGACACTTTACGCTCGAAGTTGTAGACGATTATGTGTACCTAGGACAGACTGTCCAGTTAGGTAGGTCCAACTTCGAGAAAGAGGTCAATCGTCGAATCCGACTCGGCTGGGCAGCGTTCGAGAAGCTACGGCACATCTTTTCGTCCAATATTCCGCAGTGTCTAAAGACGAGAGTCTTTGACCAGGGTGTGTTGCCAGTGATGACATATGGCACTGAAACGTGGTCGCTTACAATGGGCCTCATAAGAAGGCTCAAAGTCACCAAAAGGGCAAGGGCTGAGTTGGGAGTGTCTCTGCGTGATCGCATCAGAAATGAGGCTATCTGCAGCAGAACCAAGGTAACCGATTTAGCCCTCCGAATCGCTAAACTTAAGTGGCAGTGGGCGAGGCACATTGCGCGTAGAACTGATGGCCGTTGGGGCGGAAAGCTTCTCGAGTGGCGACCACGTACCGGAAGGCGCGGCGTTGGTAGGTCCCCCACAAGGTGGACTGATGACCTGGTAAAGGTCGCGGGAGTCCGCTGGATGCGGGTGGCGCAGGACCGGTCACTTTGGAACTCTTTGGGGGAGGCCTATGTCCAGCAGTGGACGTCTTTCGGCTGATATGATGGTGATGATGATTTTTATTCTTAGTGGTTTTACTAATGAACAAATATGAATACTTATAATTGCAGGCTCGGCAGTAAATTATAGGTGTAATAAATGGCACGCTTCAATGAATGTGTTAAGTTAATGTACCAAAACACGATTAATGTAAACATTAACGAACGCTTTTTACTCAAATTGTTGTCTATTGTTAGTACTTATTTTATGCACATGCATATTTACAACAATCACTTTATAGACTTTGTTTGCTTTGCGAGATAGTGAAAGTAAACGTACCAGTAGGTAGTAGGTACCCGTCACTAGCCTAATATATGACACTTTTAATCTTATGCCAAAACGAAAGAGGTTGTGGCAACATTGTTGCACAACAAGCTGGCTAGATTTTTAGCTGTCACAGAGATTCCTTCTTGCTTGCGAATATATATTTTTATTTATTACAAATGTTAAACATAGTCGTCTAGCCTAGTGACCTCAAAAGTTTAGTTTACTGTGTGAGTGTGTGATGCAAACAAAACACCCAAAATATTCCAACCGGGATTTCATATCGCTCTCGAGATCGGAGGAAGGCTTTGAACACGCAACCGACCAAATAGAGCCTGCGGTTAATACCTGTCTCCATTAGTGGGTGCCTTTCCCATAACTGGTGCCCACACTTTTTCCTATAAGGTAAACAATAACTGTCAACTATTAGGCAACTTTTAGGGAGTCCACTGGATGCGGGTGGCGCAGGACCGGCCATTGTGGCACTCTTTGGGGGAGGCCTATGTCCAGCAGTGGACGTCTTTCGGCTGATATGATGATGATGATTAGGCATTAAGATATCGAGCGTTGGGACACTTACCTTAGTTTAGACATTGTAAAATTGGTAATTAAACGTTTATGTAAAAAAAAAAAATATTAAGAAAGCTGCCTATCGTCCCCATCCTTATCTTAATTCCGTTAACAGAATGAGATAAGGACATTCACTGCCAACAATTAAGTAGCGCTACGATTTTTGCCTATAACACGTGAAAAATCGTATGCAGAGGAAAGCGCCTCCGAGCAGAGTGCTTACCTAGCGGGTTCCTGAGATTCATTTGAGATATTCAGAGCGTGACCTACATTATTTATTTTCGTGCCTACTTGTCTTCGCATCAAGAGTCTGTTTATGCTCCAAGAGGAATGTTGCTTGGTTCGAGATGCGGGAATGGGGACAACATGTTTATTAAGATCAAAACTGCGAAATAATTAGGCTTTTAATGTCCTAATTAGCCCTAGTTCTCATAATAATTATATGGAAAGTGAAGCTGTACCGCGCAAGGATGAAAATGAAATGTATGATCATGTTTTAACGATCCCTTTGGTCTTGTTGGTACCTAAAGTTTGAGAGTTACATTTTTCATACTTTCTCCAACATAAAAGCCCGTGCTAATCAGATACTTATTGAAATGTAGACAATCCGTACTGACTGACACATATACAGTTAACCGCTAACTGCTAACGCGCCGTTAAATGCGGCAAGTGGTGGGTTAACATTAAATCGTCGTTTAAAATATTTTGACGACTGGTTTAGCGTATACGTACACTGCCTACGAAGCTGGAGGTCCTGGGTTTGATTCCCGGTAAGGGCATTTATTTGTTAGATGTGCACGAATATTTGTTACTGAGTCATGGATGTTTTCTATGCATCTAAGTATTTCTTTAATCTATATAAGTATGTTTATCGTCGTCTAGTGTCCATAGTACAAACTTTGCTTAGTTCGAGACTAGGTCAAGTACAAACTTTGCTTAGTTCGAGACTAGGTCAATTTGTGGAAGATTTTCCGCAAATATAATTTTTTAGTTTATTTATTTGTGCCAGTAACTTTATGCTCTACCAATATACGAGTATATAAACCTACCTTTATATACAGCTAATACGCTATACCTGCATATATCATCGACCGCACAGTTAACTAATCAGGCACCTTATCGGGAAGACATACGGTCTATTAGTGGTCAGTCTAGCGTGGTGCTAACATGTCTCACATTGCGCTTGAAAATGATAGCGATTAAGTGAGGATGATGCCAACGTTCCGCACTAATTACCCTATTAATATATGGTCGTGATCACACATGGCGATCAATACAGTCATCATATTAGTAAAATAGTTTCACAGTAGGTACCATAATCATTAGAAACGTAGGTATATGGGTATTTGCCAAATGAAACTAAGTAAATAACAAAGTATGCCTCAGACATTTTTATTAGCTGTAAATTGGCTGGCTAGAATATTCTACACGTTTCAGGGATACGTTTATGATATATTTTTATGCTGCCTCTGTCGCGACGCGATAGGTATACATCAACATTCGTTTTTTAGTATCGCCATTACACAAGTCTTCAATGTAAGGCGATGCCAATTCTGGGCTGATATTTGAAACCGTAAAGGTACGTTAGAAGCAGGCTGAATTTAATTCAATTGTCTGGGATCCGCGTGAGAAAAAATATACGCTCCTTTGAAAGAGTACTACAGCGCAAATTCGCCAGTTTCCTATACAAACGCTACTACGCGTACTATCCTCCTCTAAAGCCGGAGCTGCGGCCACCACGGCAGAGCAACACAAGCGGCGCAAATATGCTGTCCTCGGCGAGGGCTACATGTTTGCGCCGTTTGGAGTGGAAACCCTGGGGCCGTGGGGACCGGGCGCGAAGGCCCTGTATAAGGAACTTTCGGAGCGGCTCATCCAAACATCCGGAGACCAGAGGGCTGGCAGCTATTTTGGCCAAAGGATTAGCCTAGCAATCCAAAGAGGTAACGCTGCCAGCCTTCTGGGCACTATAGCCAACGACGTCGACCTGGGGGGCATTTACTTTTTATAGTTTTAGTTTATAATATAGGTTTAGTTTAGTTTTATTTCTTTATAAATATTATTTTATACCATTTCGTAATTAAATTGTTTTTGAGAAGCTTGTAAATAAATATTAACATTTGCTTTATTATTATTATAAATAATTTATTTCGGACATCAACGATCCATAGAGTGTTATATAGTTATAAATTCCTTATGTTAGTTTAGTGGACATTTATGTATGATGGCACGTTGAGACCCAGTGTTCATGACCGGGATGCTTGGGCTCGAAACCCTGCATCTGCTCCGGAAAATTTCGACGCTTACACATTCTGCTTTCTTCTACGCCACAAGATAGATACTAGACATCCTTGTCTTGACCCAGTTGAATTTATTTGTACCTGACAACTTAACAAAGGCCGTCGGTCGCAAAGGAAGGCGGGTACGGAACCCTTTCGCTTTTACGAGTAAAACTAGCACTTTGCAAGCCTGCAACGCACCTATTGCCAGAGCCACTGCATTACTAAATGAGTTCCTTGCACAAATCCAGGATGCAGGTGCGTTTGAGGATAGTTGGTGATAACTAAGACTTAAAATTACTAGTTTCGCAATTAGTCTAACTTTTTTGTAAAATTGCTGCAATTAGTAAGTACTTCTCTTCTCTTGGACGTTTTGGTAACTATAAGTCCAAAAGAGTATGATTACAAATAAATTAATGTCAGTGTCGACTGCCGGTCGAGTCAGTACCGAGTTTATTGCGCGCCTTCATTGAAATTAATTCAGCGCACGGAAACGGGTGGTACGAATATGGTCTACCACTTAACTAACCATTTAAGCACTAAGACAATTCAATATTATGGCACCATCGAGCTGATCTGATGATGAAGAAAGACGTAGCCTCGTTGAGTTTGGGCTCGTTAGAATCGTCTCAACGATTAGTTGATGACGGTATACAGTAAAGTACAGTTGGCAATAAAAGCTTGTACCAAAAAAGAAATTATTAACATAAACTTATTTTGATACATTTGCTCGGTGCACATGGAAGCAAGAGTGTTAACATATAAAGATAACATATTGACCTAAAAATCAAAAGACTCTCTCTATCGGATAAAACGTAGTGGTTGGATATTAAAATAGATTGTCATTTGTCACCCACGCTCTTTTTCCCACCGCATGCACCATGCTAAGGTCGCGGTCCTAACCTAACCTACCCACTTTTGTCTAATTCTGCTAAAAAGATTAAAAACAATGAGAAAATAAAAATCTGCCCTGAAATGGGATTGAGATGCGAAGCCACGAGCCAAGTTAAGTAGAGGCGCCGCTATGGTTTTTAATCTGTTCCCACATAGCTAACAGTGTTGTTGGATTCCATGGCAAACTATTCACGTAATGGCGAGGTAGTTCATCGGTGAAATGGAACGCATCCCGTTGCTGACTTGGCTGAATCCCGTATTTTATGGACCATTACGCACCGCTTGGTCTCATTGTTTTCTTGAAGCTTTATTTAACTTCACTTATATACATATCCGTATTTCTTTGGCGTATACTGTTGTGGTAGGCAGATACCGACGGAAGGTACATGGACCGATGATCTGATCAGGATCGCTTGCAGCTGTTGGATGAGGGCGGCAGAAAGTCGGTCATTTTGGAGATCCTTGGGGGAGAGCTTTGTTGATCAGTAGACGACTTATAGCTGATATGATGATGTCTAGGTCATATACTTCGTCTAGTTCCCATAATGCAAGATTTGCTTAGTTTTGAACTTAGTCGATTTGAGTTCAATAAAGTAAATTCTATTTCTCAATTTCGTGATAGTTCTCAATCATTGGGTAGCGTATTTTCATTAGCAGTTTAAAGGTTATTGATATTTTATATATTTCCAGAATAATTATCGTCTGGGCACTCGAGGATTACACAAGTGTAGCTAGATGAATTAAAAAAATCATTATAATTTTAGATTGAAATTCTAAAATTTCAATCTAAAATTATAGAATATCAGACATTTGTTAACCGGCTTAGTGGGTCCCAAAATACAGGCTCAGCCTAGTTTGGAGCCCCACGGATAATGTCTGTATAATCTGTAATCATGTGCTTGTCCAATAATAAATTATTCTTAAATTATTCTTATTCTTAAAATTAACTATTCAATTAACTTATGTGTTTAATATTGGATACAAGACACGTCAACCTCATGTGGTTTTGCTATTTTATTGGAGTACGTAATTAACTAGCATGTTTACCGAGTGATTTAAGTCATTACTGAGTAGAAGGTTATTAGTTCATCAATTTTGTTACTATACATAAAACCGAATTGAGTTTGATGATATTTTATTATCAAACTTGTTGTTGAGCATGATTTCAAATTAATTAGATTTTAGGCAAATGAGACCCCAGGTGACATTTTTTTCGAAAAAGGGCCAAATTAAGCGAATGTTGTATATATCCTAACATCGTTATTTTTGTAGGAGGGGCATTGTCAGTCACAAAAACAAAAATCATCTTTCCGGTGGTCAATAGTTAAGGGCTTACGTTTACATATAATATGTTTTTATCACATATAATTATAAAAAGGGCAACGCCGTTTTTGCGGATTCAGAGTACAACCAAAAATTAGGCTTTATAGCCCTTAATTTTGGCAATGTCCACCGAAGAGACGCGAACCTAAATCTGACAATGACCCAGGACATTCCTTGCACAGTAGTGGTTTTAATGAAATGGGTATCGAAAATAACTAATAAGGTTAATTTTGATAAAGTTTACTAGTATCGTTATTAACGGTAATTAATAAACAGAAATGAACTTTCTTTTTTAAACCAATTTCGATGTCACCTGTACGCCGAAACGAAAATATACAATATCTGGTTATATCACAGTTGAGTGTTGCCTAAAGTTACATAATTATTTATTTATTTATCGTATGACGGTTACACACTGGTACATATATGTATTCGTATCGATGTCGCTGATAGAGTTCCAGTGTGCGCTGCGAGGTTCAGAAGGAACTTTATTATGCATCTGCACTAGATGCATAATAAAACGAACATTAAAAAAAACTGTTTATTTCAATAATTTTACACAAATATATGTTTTATAATTTAACACAATCTTAACTTTTAAAGATTATTAGCTAAGTTTAGTTTATTATACAGCATTTATACACACACATATGTATTCAGCATGTATATCACAGCATCGTCATTTTATTTTTGTTAGTTAATTAAGTAAGTTAAGTACGAGGAAAATGAGGGAGGCCTTTGCCCAGCAGTGGGACACACAAACAGGAAAAAAAAAATATTTAGTACATGAGCTCATGCGGCTACGCTCAACGCTACGCGGTATATTACCACAATGTCCTCGTAGTACAAATATACCATTCGATCGTACTGTTTTTGCGAACGCCCGAGGATGACGTGCCTATGTCTCTATCGCTTTTACACGGAGGCAATTCGATTTTAGAGATGGTGATTTTTGAAAGATTTTCTTGGTTATTGCCCTAGAGCTGAATTACTGTAACCTACTGTCATCGTAGATACAGGGTTCCTTAGCAACAATAGTTCCTTACATCCAGCACTATTAATTTACGCGAAAAACAAACTCCGATTTTTAGACAGATTTGACCGGGTTCGATTCTCGGCCGTAAATGAGGCTTTTTTGAAAATCTTAGAATGCAGAATTTTTTTCCGTCTATATCTTGTAGGTTTGGGTTTTCCCTCACTACCCCGTTTGAATAATACATCCTGTATACCTATTATAGCTACATACAAGACATAAGTATTATGTTAGTGTAATTAAAAACTATTTTGTTGCATTAACCTAAAGCTGATTTGCCACTCGGAACATAGCAGGGCAAACACCTGTTTCCCGACCCTGAGTAATGGAGTCTTACGAGCCGACAATGAAGTTGGTTTTACAATGGCGTAGTTGCTAGATGGGAGGTTGTGAAGGTTAACAATGATATTGCGGATTGTTATTCGTAAGGATCCCGGACCCGAAAAGTTATTATGATACGGTCTATTGTGGAACTTGTTTATACCGTGTTAGTTCCAGTATTTGTTCCGTCACATATAGCGTTTATGCCTTGAATAAAACTAGGCCACGAGGTTAAGCTACGCTAACAAGTTGCGCTCTTGGGAAATCTGTTGTATAAAAATATGTAAGTTATTAAAATACAAGTTTTTCATCCATGACGCTTTAGTTTTTCTTTCGTTTATTGGGTTATTTATAGCAGACTTGTTGAATGAGCGAGCGAAGCGGGCAAAATGTATTTCGTTTGACCGGCTGTTCTCCTCTACAGGTCGCATTTCTCAACTGATTCACGTTAAATTTTGTGAGCAGGTTCAGTAATTAGGGACAGAATTGTTTATCGATTCAGTTTTTGGAAATTTAAAAAAATGGAAATATGCTCCCGAGTTCACAGAGCCACTACTAGTTATAAAAAGATATGACTTATAATTTTTCGAGAGACTGGTTAGAATAACTAAACCCTATAAAGCTGTTGTGGAATTTCCATCATCAACTCGCACCCAAGCACACACACACACACACACACACACACACACACACACACACACACACACACATACACACACATTTCCTTAACACTCCTGTAAATCTTGTATTTTTTTTTCGCACTCGCAGACTGCCAAGATACAGGCTTAAGCCTAGTTTGGAGTCTGATGGATATACCCCATAATATCATGTAACAAGTGTTTTTGTGAAATAAATCATTTATTATTATTATTATATATGTCTTTCCCGCTCACGGGACAATGATGTCCCGGACCTTTGGGAGGCGTGCGTGGGGCTAGGTACCTACAAAGTACCAACTGAGCCAACACGTAGAGGCCCTTTTGACAATTTAATGAAATGCAAGGAGTACACCGAGCGGATGCTGTCCCTGCCCGTGTCATGGGACGCCACAGAGACAGCACCCGCTGAGGTGTATAGGGACTATTGCTGGTTGATGGAATCTAAAGAATACGGGTTATTGGGTGAAAATGATGGACTAGTGGCTGGGCTATTGGGTGAAACATTATTATTATTATTTTTTTATTTTTATTTTAATCATTAAGTATATTCTCTTTATTTATATTAAATTACGGACAAAGTTCACCAGAATGAGCAACCTCGTACATTGTATTTTTATTTTAATGCCACTTCCTCCCTTCGCGGTGCGGAATGAGTAGATAGGTAAGCTCTCAGTAAAGTAGAAAATATCGCTCAAGTTCAAGCCTCACTGGCACTGAATACCTATTCCACACGATTCTGATCAGGGTAAGGCCGTTTCCTCAGGGCAAGGCGGCATTTGTATTACAGTGCAATTGTTGAATATTTTTTTATGAATAATGATAAAAAAGCCAATATTAAACCGCTGCTACAAAAAAGTATAGTATATTAATATTTATTGCTTAGTAACAAGTTTACCAATTGCCTTTTTTAAATGTGCTATGTGTAGTCTAAGACAACACTGGTTTTGAAAAAAAAATTAAATCACAAGCGTGGAATTTGGTGAATTCAAACGTATTAACGTCAAATCAGATGTTTGAGGCACGGAACCCTTAAATAAGAATACTTTTCATCCCGCAAATCATCCCTTAGGGAGATTAAATTAGCGTTAAATGTTGGCATAGAACTTCAAAGTTTACAAGGCCGAAGTCGCAAGCAAAAGTTAGTTTTTTCAAACGAAGATTGTGGATGAATTTATATTAAATAATATGCGATTTACTACAATCGAGGTCTTAGATATGTTTAAATTTTTCGCCTTATTATTGGCGTTGGTCGAATGCAAATCCGCGAGTACAGCTGTGCACGACTGTGCATATAGAACCTTGTTTTTGTATGTTTTTTATTCCTTTTTTATGATTAGTACTATTGTCTTTGATTAAGTCGTTAATGTCAAATAGAAAATAAAAAGATTTGGTTTCAATCAAATGCTAATATCATTTTATAATTTATATTAGTAAACCAAATAATGGTCCTTCTCTAATTATAACAAGTATAACCAGTGTAATACAGTGCATATTATAAATCCTACAAAATGGTTGTCACACGTAGCCAGCCTACGCTAATACAAACGGCTACCGATAGTCAGGAACGTTCAGGTAATGTTTCAAGGCACGTACAAATACCTCAAGGCCCCAGTGAGAGCGAGGCAGTGACGTCGCGGGAACACCAAACTGATCCCGCCGCTGCCGCGCCCGTGCCCGGCCCCTCACACGCACGCTCGACAACATCGCGCACGAGCCGCTCCTCGGCGACGGTTACTGCGAGGAAACTCGCAGCAGAGGCACAGCACGCCCGTCACCTCGCACAAGTGGAGTTGGAGTTTGCTGCCAGGAAAATGGAGCTCGAGCGGAGGACGGCCAAGCTGGAATACCAGGCTGAGCTCGCAGCTATTGACGCGTCTAGTGAACATGGTTCCGTTAGTAGTAGGAGGCGAAATAGTGTCAAAGAATGGGTGCAATCTACAGCCAGCCATGCTGGCATGCCCAATATTTGCAATGACACCTTTAACATGTTGCCTTATGGTTATAACCAATTCGGCAACCCAACTGCCGGCTTGGGAACAGGTGAGTTAAATAATAATACTATACCTCAGCCTGATTCTACTAACATGGCCAACTATTTACAGATTCCTTCACCGAGCTTGAACATCGACAAGAATGACACGATGAACATATTACCATCGTTAGCAGCAACGGAACGGCCGACGACGTCCCAGCCCAATAATTGCCGAGACATCTACGAGGCCACCGAATGTACCACTCCGGTCAATTTCTGCTGTCATAATGGTGTGGATAACGTGTCTCGATTAGTAAACACATTTCAAAGTTTGGTAAACAAAGTCGAACCTAGTAAACGCAATAAATATAAAATAAATCTTCCGACCTATGACGGCAAGTCCCCTATGGACTGGCTTGTTTTTAAAAGGTCATACTTGGACTCGAAAAAATCATTCTCTGCAGCAGAGAATGTAGCTAGGTTGAGTGCAGCCTTAACAGGGGTCGCGCGTGATGCAGTCTGCATGCTTCTCGCAACAACGCCAGAACCCGACGTCATAATAACAGAGTTGGACAGGCGTTTTGGACGGCCAGAGCAGATAGTATTGCAGGAAGTTGCGGCGATCCGCGCCCTACCCAGAATCACCGGCGATCTAAAAGAACTAGCAACGTTTGCCGCTCGTGTGCGTAACTGCGTTGAAGTAGTCAAGCTGTTGAACGAAACTGATTATTTACGTTCACCGGAATTATTTAGCGCACTTATCAACAAGCTTCATCCGCTCCTACGCACACGATGGCTAGACTACGCCGCAGCACAGGCTTCCGCCGCGGCGCCGTCTAGCAGCGCAAAAGTAGAGTTATTATCCCAATTTTTGTCGCGAGAAGTGGATCTACACATAAAGTTCGATTCGCCGGCCGATGTCTCGCACGTGCAGCGAGAACGTACGCACGCTACATCGGAATCAGAACCAGGGCCACGTAAGTATTCTGATACAGGTAATACATCTAAAAACATGAAAAAATATCAAAGCATTGGGTGTACACTTTGTAAACAAAGTCATGACTTGTCATTATGTGACACCTTCAAGGCAATGACAGTCGATGATAGGTGGAGTTTCATTAAAGAAAATAAAATATGTTATCGATGTTTACAAAGAGGTCCGCATAGTTTTAGGTTGTGCAACAAAAATAAAAATAAGTGCGAAATAGATGATTGTCATCGCAAACATCACACTTTGTTACACAATCCGAACTTCCTCCCCATAACATCTGATCGCAAAAATGAACACGCGAATTGCGCACTAGCCACACCTTCATTAATGTCAAACGCAACTGGCTCAAGCGACACAAATCCTGGAAGGGACGTTACTGCTCACACAACCGCTAACCCAAGTGCTCTTAGTCCAATCAACGTAAACCCTACATCTCGGCCTCTCCTGAAGATAGTTGCCGTTACAGTCTCCGGGCCAGCAGGAAGTGTTGACACGTTTGCTCTCTTGGATGACGGGTCGACGTCATCATTTATAGATTCTGACATCTGCTCTCGTATAGGCGTACGAGGTCCTGAGGGGCAAATTCAGCTTGATTGTGTAGGTGGTTTACATCGAGACACTTCAGTTCAATATGTTGATTTCGAGATAAAAGGCCGACACACTAGTCAAACATTTTCAGTACATAGAGCACGGTCGATTAAAAACTTAGGGCTAGCATGCAAGCAGTCAGTCAAGTCAGATGATTTGCGGCAATATCCGTACCTAAGAGACGTATGCGCTGAATTGTGTTACGATGATGCTATTGCTACGTTAATAATAGGGATTGATAATTGGCATTTGTCGGTTGCGATCGCCATCAGGAAAGGCACAAAGTCGCAACCTGTTGCAATTCAAACGGCGTTAGGTTGGGTTCTTTTTGGATTCGCCAGTAGTAGAACTAAGCCAATTGACTCATTATATCACGCCGTTTCGATTGAGAATGAAAATCCTAGGTCTGAGCTCGAAGAGCTTATCAAAGCTCAATACAAATTAGATGCCATCGGAATCACCAAGCACGAGGCACGTAGCACCGATGATCAACGCGCGCTAGAAATTTTAGATCGCACCGCTCGTCGACTTCCTTCCGGGCGTTTTGAAGTAGGTTTACTTTGGAAAGCAGACCAACTAAGCGCGCCTGAAAGTTACCCTTTAGCATTGTCGAGGTTCAAAAGTTTGGAAAAAAAGATGTCAAGGGAACCCGACTATGCTGAGAGGTACCAAAAAAATATTCAGGACACATTGGTTAAAGGCTACGCTGAAGAATGTACCGGGGGGGAGCCTTCGGGTATATGTTGGTATTTACCACATTTTGGGGTGATAAATCCCAATAAACCCGCAAAACTTCGCGTAGTTCATGATGCAGCTGCGTGGTCTGGGGGAATGTCTCTGAATTCAATGTTACTTACAGGGCCTGATCTTTTACAAAACCAGCTCAGTATATTGATGCGTTTTAGGGAAGGACGGATCGTCCTATCAGCTGATATTAAGGAAATGTTTCCACAAGTAAAAATTAGACATCAAGACAGGGACGCCCAACGATTCTTGTGGCGCGACGAGCCTTCCGGCCCTATTAAGACTTTTCGCATGAGCTCAATGATTTTTGGTGCCTGTTCAAGTCCCTCGACTGCAATTTATGTCACCAACCTAAACGCCTCAGAGTTTCGAGAAGAGTTCCCCGAGACCGTGGAGGTTATTAAAAGTGATACCTACATGGACCAAGTTAGGCTAGCACTTATTGCCAGCAAAATACGCGTAGCACCGTTAAAACCGGCGTCTATTCCAAGGTTAGAACTTCAAGGCAGTTTGATAGCCACTCGCCTTGCCACATTTATTTGCGAGTCTCACCGCGCTAAACCCAGTCGACGTTACTTTTGGACCGATTCGATGTCTGTATTGGGTTGGTTGCGAAGTGACGCTCGGAAATATAAGCCCTTTGTGGCAAATCGAGAAGGTGAAATTTTGGAAAACAGCTCTGTGGCCGAATGGCGCTGGGTTCCCACGGACCTTAACGTTGCTGACGACGCTACGCGTATTAAACCTAGTACATTTAGTGTAGAGTCACGCTGGATTTATGGCCCAGGATTTTTGCTCACTGATCCAAGTGATTGGGCTTCTAATCCAGCAAATAGCGGCACCATTGGACCACTCGATCAAATAGAGTTAAAACCTTCAGAACGCACCATCAAGTTATCACCCGCACGCTTAAAATCATGTTCGACTACATCACTTAGGAATTTCGCTTGCCACTACAATGAAGTAAACGACTTGCCCGTAGCTGTAGTTGCAGATCCGACACATTTTAGTTCTTGGTTAAAATTAGTAAGGGCAACTGCTAGAGCTCATCAGTTCATTGCTGCATGCATTACAAAGGTCAGGGGAAATTCTGGGAACTTTATCTTCCCCCAAAATAACCCTACGGCGGTCACACCTCAGACTACCCTGCGGCCAATCAATGTTCAGGCTTTAGAATTGGCAGAAACCCATATATTACGACATATTCAAAAGAACACTTTCAACGACGAACTGCGATGCTAACTACGTGGCCAGCCCATATCGCCGAAAAGTCGCCTGGCGAAATTGTCACCAGCTATAAACCACGATGGTTTGCTGTATCTGAAAGGGCGCACAGCTGGTGTTGAAGACGTTCCTACTCAAACCGTCTGCCCTATTCTGCTCGACGGAAAGGACCCTATCGTACGCCTGATAATCTGCCATTATCACAAGAAGTGTGCCCACGCCTATGCCGAAACTGTGATAAATGAACTTCGACAGCAATATTGGATGATAGGATTAAGAAACACCGTCAACTGATCAGTTGTACATAAATGTCAGCAATGCAAGTTAATGCGTAGACGACCGCTACAGCCTCTTATGGGAGATTTACCAAGAGCCCGACTCGCACACCATAATCGCGCCTTTGACGAGAGAAGAGGTAGGTGGCGTTATTTACTTGCCTGACATCGCAGGCATTACACCTTGAAGTGGTTCACAGCTTGTCTGCCGATGCTGCTAGTATGTGCCTTCGTCGGTTTATCGCCAAAAGAGGGACACCAAGCCAGATATACTCCGATAACGGCCTGCCTACGTCGGTGCAAACAGACAGTTACGCGCACTTTATGATGTAGCCGTCGCTGATTATGCCACTAACAAAGAAATTGAATGGATTTTCATTCCCCCCTCCGCACCTTACATGGGAGGGGCTTGGGAGCGCTTAGTAAAAAGTGTCAAATCGGCCCTAAAGGTCACTCTCCGAGAAAGAGCTCCAACCGACGAAGTGCTTGCCACACTCTTGGCCGAAGCAGAAGCACTCGTAAACGCACGTCCCCTCACACACGTGTCGCCCGACGCTGCTGACCCCGAGGCCCTTACACCATGTCACCTACTGCTGGGATCTTCCTCTGGTCGCCCGATACCCGCCCAGCTCACGGACTCAGACCTCTGCAGCAGGAGCGGATGGCGCAGAGCTCTGAGGCTTGCAGATCATTTCTGGCGCCGCTGGGTTATTGAATACTTGCCAACCCTTGCCCCGCGCCATATCAGAGGCCTCCCGACTCCAACCATTTCGATCGGAGACCCTGTACTCATTGCTGATGGAGACTTACCGAGAGGCACGTGGCCACGAGGCGTAGTTTCGCGTACATTTCCAGGCCGAGATGGAGTGGCCGAATGGTCGACATAAGGACGGCCGCAGGGACGTTACGTCGCCCCTTAAAAAAAGTTGTTCTTTTGTAAAAAGGGGGAGGATGTGCACGACTGTGCATATAGAACCTTGTTTTTGTATGTTTTTTATTCCTTTTTTATGATTAGTACTATTGTCTTTGATTAAGTCGTTAATGTCAAATAGAAAATAAAAAGATTTGGTTTCAATCAAATGCTAATATCATTTTATAATTAATATTAGTAAACCAAAACAGCTACTAATAATGATGTATATAAATACTTTATTGCACACAAGCCATAAACAAGTGCGAGTCGGACTAGTACATGAACGGTTACGTAAAATAAATTGCGGTTTACGATTTATGACGTATTAAAAAAAAACTACTTACTAGATCTCGTTCAAACCAATTTTCGGTGGAAGTTTGCATGGTAATGTACATCATATATTTTTTTTAGTTTTATCATTCTCTTATTTTAGAAGTTACAGGAGGGGGACACACATTTTACCACTTTTGAAGTGTCTCTCGCGCAAACTATTTAGTTTAGAAAAAAATGATGTTAGAAACCTCAATATCATTTTTGAAGACCTACTATTGATAACCCCACACGTATGGGTGATTAAATTTTTTTTTTGAGTTTCAGTTCTGTGTACTGTGGACCCCTAAAAATTAATGTTTTTTTTCGATTTGTGTGTTAAAATCTTAATGCGGTTCACAGAATACATCTACATACCAAGTTTCAACAGTATAGCTCTTATGGTTTCGGAAAAAAATGGCTGTGACATACGGACGGACAGACAGACAGACAGACAGACAGACATGACGAATCTTTATATAAGGGTTCCGTTTTTTGCCATTTGGCTACGGAACCCTAAAAACGTTCTGAGAAGCAAATCGTATTTTAAGTGCAATAATCCAAAAGAGTGGCCTACCACTTTTCGACTCTATCATTTACACATTGCGGTTCAAAAGTAATAGACCGTTTTTGGGGCTTCAAAAACAAACTGAAAACAAAATACAAACTAACCCCAGGAAGGGATATCTCCCAATTGTGTATATTTGAACATCGATCGCAACAATCAAGTCCGTTTATTTGTTTACCGTCGTCCCGGCCGCAGCAAGACGGGCGGTTAATTACTATCACATAAGACATTTCAGTACTGATAATATGTGTGGTGTAATGCACATGACCCGTGTGAATACCCGTGACATTTATGTACACGATATAGGGACGAAGCCCAATTACGAAACGTGTCTAAATCGAAGTGGTTTGCTAATCGTCTTTGTTCATGCACTTCGTATTATAGTAATTAATTTGTAAAACACATTTTCTCCATTTCAATACACAGACAGTCAATATTGTACATGTTTAGTCTCATCACCTTTGTTAATTATTTGTGTTGTTAAATATTTTTCTATTTATTTTTACTTGTCAACAGAATTCTTCAGCGACTTAAGGTTCCTCCTACGATATATGCCCGCGCAGCTCCTTACGCGTATTAAAGAACGCAAATGCAGGACAGTCGCGTGATAAAATAGCTTATGTCCATGCCGAAACACAATTCTAATATATATTTTTTTTCATCCGCAGGTTTTTACCCTACGGATAAAAAAAATTAAATCAGCTGAGTAGTTCCGGAGATTACACCCTAAATACAAACATTTTATTATTGACAAAGTAGTATAGATGAATAATAGACTATACTTAAATATTATAAAAATAAAAATATTGAAATAAGATTATTTGAAATATCCCTATTAAAATATTATAATATATCTAAAAAAAGATACGTTTGTGTTCGGTGAATTCATCGTCCGTGCCCCTTTTTCCGTCTATTTTCCGAATTGTACTACCTAGTTATAGTAGAACTATAACTCTTTGTTACACAGTGTACAAAATACAAAAATAAATATATGTGGCATAAATAGCCAAATCAAACTTGTAAGGGCTCGCAGGACAATGATATCTTCGGCCATACAGAAACGAGCTGTACGCTCCATCTACGAACTAAAAGCCCGAAATTCTCTCAGGGACAAATTTAAGGAGGCAAATATTCTTACTGTAGCATGCCAATACATTCTTGAGAATATTATGTATGTGCGGAAAAACCTTCAGGACTTCAATCTCAACAGTGATATCCACGACTACAACACCAGAAGTAAACACAAGATCGCAGTGCAGTACAGTCGTCTTCGCAAGGTCAGCACGTCGTTCGTGGGGAACTGTATACGTTTTTACAATAAAATACCTACCGAAATTGTTAATTTGCCGTTAAGTAAATTTAAGTCTCATATAAAAAAATATTTGCTAAGCAAGGCGTATTATAATGTCAACGATTTCATAAACGACAAAAATGCCTTTAAGCCAGTAGCAGTCAAATTGTATTAGAATTAATATACCTTCGAGTATGATTGTCTTGGCGTATTACCTTTGTAATTATTATAAGTACCGGAAATAGCTGTTCCGTTTTATGTAACATGAGAGCACGTAATGCTTTTTCTCGCCGAACAAGTAGCTTTAATCTTTGCTATTATCAATGTCCAGTGTGGCTTGAATATGTCATGCTCGCTTAAAGGGCTTTGCTTACGGTGGCGTCGTTGATCGGGTCGCCACCTTCCCTAACATATGGTTGAGGGAGGCGATGGCTGAGATATGCGTCATACTCGTGATCGGGTGCTGTTTGTGGAGTCCGGTCTGTTCATGCTTGCAAGGGCATAGTAACTACCTAAATACTAGTGTTATTATCATTATTTTGACGAGAGACATCATTCTGTTCTTGACACGTTTTATTGTTATTGACCCTGTACATCTCTGACAATATTACATTAATGATCCTTTTTTTTCTGTTTTAACGCTTAGGGACAGTATACATCTCTACAAGAACATTAGAATAATTATTAATTGTATTTGGATGCTCAGAGACATTATACATCTCTGGGGTACTAAATTATATCATAAACTTATTGTTAATTCTGATACAGACCTTATATCAAATGTATTTGATAATATTTTACAATTTTGGATTGTTCTAGTTTTCATTCAGTGACATTTAGTTTGTAACCATTTAGGTACTAATTAGTTAAAATCTGCAATTTTAAAATGATTATTGTGTAAGATTATTAATATTATATTGTAGAACACCATTTGACATGTAAAAGTGCCCTTGTGGCCTATTTGCAGAATAAATAATTGATTTTGATTTTGAAATTGATTTTGACTTCGATATTGATGCCTGATTGAGATATCTATTGATGTCACTCAATATGAATAAAGGTTCGGTGTGACATACATAACAGTAACACATATATAATGACGTGTGTCGTGTGTGTGAGATGTTTAAGGGCTCAAAGCCTCACGGCACCCTCACAATCGTATATATGGCAGGTAATGTAATGAATGGCAACTCGAATCGGTGCGGTGGTGGCTAGTTGCTAGAACTGGGTTACTAATACTATCGGATCGTTCAAAAATCAAAACATTTATTCCACAAATAGGTCACTAGGTAGAACACTTTTACAAGTTAACATTGATAACATAATTGAAAATAAAATGAATGAACTAAGTTACCTATCAAAATTTTACTTGTCAAAAAAAATTGAGAAATATTAACAATCGTTTGCATTGATCCCAGTTGTTGTCTTTGGCAGGGGTCGCTACGCCGAGTAAGAGATAAAACGAAACAAAACGAACGCAAGTGTGTTCCAAATTAGAATGATATCAGATCAATTGGAGAGGAAGATGCCTTTAGAAGGCATTCGGACGTTTAATATAACACAAGTACATTTTATCCTTATTTTATCGCATACCTATCTCAAAAATTAACACAGTACCCGTACGAGTACATAAAGTTTAAAGTAAAAAGTTTAGAGTAAAAGAACTACTAAAGAGTCAAGTTGCCTCCCTTCAGGAGGCTTAATGCCAATGAAGTCTAGTGTGCCTCCTAGGCTGGAAAGTCAGATAGCAGTCGCTTTCTACCCACAATAGTGTCTTCGGCTATTATATTTGGATTAGGTAATCGAGCGGACTCTAGGCTCCTTCGCTATATAAGTAGCTGGGATGAAGCTATGAGAAGGAGGTGACATATAAAAATCGTGCGTTGAGTTACCGCACGAGGTCTTTGGTGTGGACGAATATATTATTGGCTATAAGCGTTGCCAAAAAAGAAAATATTTAAAATAGCTTTTAAACTGCCTCTAGCTGAAATTTGTGGCTGTATTACTGAAATTTTTCTGATCATGAGAAAAATTCAACGATATTTTTATTCATAAGTTCTCGCACCTTCAAAAGTTCAAACCTAAATGATAGCGCATGGTACGGTTTCGGACATATTTGGCAGATGCCAATGAGGGAACACTTCCCTGCGGAGGTTGTCTCGAGGGACTATACATATTAGCTTTGAGGATTTTTGGGAAAGGAGTGAACAAGTTATTGGGTACAAAACCGTATGCGTATTTTAATAGTAAAGTTATGTTGCTTATGATATTTTACTTTCCGTATTTTAATCTACAATTATCGACTAAAATCTTTGATATATGCACGTGATCGTTTTCGTAGGTTATCTACTAACAACCTTCCCACTTTAAAACATACTTAGATAGTATTTATTTGTCTTTGAATATATTTGGTGGCTGTTTGTTGTCCGTATTACGTCACTTCAGTCGATCAGACATATTTATTTAAAATTTAAACTACGAAATATTTTAGCATCAAATTAATAGTTGTCACGGCTCGAGTTGAAAAAGGTAACAACTACCAGCCGAACATTTTGAGTATTTTGTTGCCTGAATAGAGTTTATATACTTACTAAACCTTCGGGTTGTTTTTATTTCAGGCCAGGAAAAGAATTGGTCAGCAATCAGAATCACCCGGTCAAGTTCGTTTAACTTTTGCGGTATTTCGCATGCATACATTTTAATATCGTTGATTCGTCGGGTTGTATGCAAATTCTGAAACGCGTTCAATTAACACCAGGCTCAGTTACAGCCGTATATTTTAATGTTGGTATTCGAAATGAGTTTGTTCAATCAGATAATTCAAGGGGGTCCTCTCCATACCATACCTCTCCAACTCCTTACCATATTATTTTTACTGGAAAGCAAAGCAATGGCAGCGCACGTCTTTTGTTTGTATTATTTTTTGTTGATATATGCTTTCTATACAAAACTATTTATGCGCATATTGTATGCTTGTTTATATTCTCAGTGACATTTATTTTATTTTGTGGTTTATATTTTTTGCATGTGTTTCATGGGAGGCAATAATGCGCGGCCCAATAATGTACTGATATGTTTTTGTGGACTCGAATAATCGGGTCGTGCATTATCAGACTTTCAATTATTGCCCCGGACCAAGTTTGCTGCCTGTCAAAAGCAAACTCTGTCTTAGGTCGGTTAGGTTAGGGTTCAGTTGTGTTCTTCAGACTGGAAATACATTTCACAGGGTGGCGTCGACCCGCTGGAGATTATCACTTATCAGTCCGCGCAGTTATCTGCGCGGACTGATAAGTGATAATCTCCATGTACAGCCCGATAATACGATGCCACAGGGCCTCGGATTAATGGACGCAAATTAATAGGCCGTGCATTATCAGGTCGTACAAAATTAACTTCCAATTACTGCCCCTGACCAAGTTTGGCCAGAGTGATAATGCACGGCCATGATATTGCACGGCCCGGTAATTAATGTACATTGGACGCGAATTATTGGGCTGTACATTATCATTGCCGTGCGTTATCATGGCCGTATATTAACCGGCACCGTATATCATCATCAGCGTGACAATATACGTAGGTATGTTTTATTTTTACTAAACGGGACTTTTCATAATCGAAAACTTATATTGACAACCCTAGTGTAGGTATTCACTAGACATTTTCATCATTCACTTGTACCCTAATGAACGATGAAAATGTATAATTAATTTGAAAAAAGCACATAGCTAAAGGATACCTGATTTCACTGGTATTGTTGCAATATTATTTGTAAAACTGATGTACGTAAACATTATTTTAAGCTATTAAATTGCGTTTACTTAAAATCATGTGTGAAAGTAGTAAAAGTTCTTACCTTATAAATTAAGCTTTAGAATGCAAAAACTAATCACGGTTTTAAACAAGTAAAATTAAAGACCTACTGTCTTAGCCTGGGAGAAAAATATTGAACCCCATGACATTCCTTTGACTAAGAGGAATCTAACAACACTTCTCATGTTAAAATTCATCAAGCCATTTAGGCTGTAGCTCGTGAAATATAATTACTATCTTGTCGGTTTGGAAACGTGAAGACAAAATTCACAGCACAACACATTCAGACACAAGATTCTAAGAACTATAGTTGCTATTCCTGAAAAAGCACAGTAATATAATCCTATACATATTTATAGTAAGACGAATGACAACTACGATATTCGCTTCCAGCGTTGTAGCCCTTTATCCTGAACTCCATATTGAGTGTATTATAATGTTTTAATGAAGGACATGTATCCTTTTTTTTTGTTTTTAATATATATTATATTTTTAGTTATTTTGTAGATAAATGTTGTTTTGTATATGTCTTTTATATATAAATGTTTTTTTTTTTATATTATGTCTCTGAGTTCAGTGTGCCTCTTGGCAAATGCCTCCTCTAACCCCTTCCATTGCTATCTATCTTTTGCGACTCTTCTCCAGTTTGGACCAGCTGTCATCAGTTTGAGCTCGTCCTCCCATCTCTTGTATGGCCTTCCCCTACTCCTCTTACCATCTCTAAGGTACCAGTGTGTGACAATTTAGCACCATTTTTCTTGACTGTATCTTAGCATGTGCCCTGTCCATCGCCATTTCAGTTGATCTATCTTAGAGAGTACATCTGTTACGCCTGTTTTCGCTTTTATAGCTGTATTCCTGTGTATGTCCTTACGCTCGTTCAAAAAAATACATAATTAGTTAATTATCCCTCACAAATGAAACCGGGCCTGCTCCGTGTATTATTTTTATAATTAATACGAAATTGTTGGGCACACTCTTATTTCTAAAGAAAGCCTTTTTAGTCGCCTGTTTGCTTCAACGAAATTACTCGTAGTTTTACTATAAGGGGAACGTCGTCCTAAGAGCACTAATTCCGTCGAAATTTCCTCGTTGTTAAAAGTCCAGATTTCGCTTTTCAGTCTATGAAATTCCCTTGACATGGCTTAATTAGTAGCCTGACAGACTTTCGTTGAAGTTTTTGGTGCCTGACGGTTAAATGTGAATAAATAAAATATCACCGATCAAGTCAAGTAAAACACAAACTCTTTTCATTTGAAATTTGTTCTGTGAAATGTCTGATTATTCGTTACAAATTAGAGCAGATTGGACGATCAGTTATTAAATTACATTATACCGAAAAGCGGTTCTAGAAAATATTCTACCTACTTATATGTATATGTAGTAGATTATTATCTACGCTTTGCAATATTCTACGATATTCCCTAAATACGATAAGCAACCGTCAAAGAAATTGCAATCGAGTATAATACTGGCCAGTAGGAAAAAGTTGATCTATCTATCGCCTTTCGACTACCACGACGGGTTTGAAAATACAATCAAAACTGATTTGTATAATAACATTTCTTAGCCTAAATCATGAGGCTCTCTCTCTCTTTAAAGTGAGTTATCCTCTTGTCGGTGGAGTATTTCCATTTCTCTCTGTCGTACGCCAGTCCTTTGATTTGTTGATACGACACGACACCCGCTTTTTTCCTTAATTTGGTCCATGTAACCTGCGCCGTGGTCTTCCCCTGCCTCTCCTTCCTTCGACTTATCTTTCCTTCCATTACGGTTTAAAAGAAGTGGTCGTTCCGTATCAAATGACCAATCATTTTCCCCCTTCTAGTGCTGATGGTGTTCAAGATCGCTCTCTTTTCTTTCGAAAACCATGAGTAGGTATCATTAATAATCATTTACCTTGAGCTGCTGTGAGACTATTTTCTTGTTTTATTTGACCGGTCAGATACCTAATCGAAATCTAAAAAAATACTCATTTCGAGTTAATACATATATCTTACCTATCTCCTCAAAATCGTGTTCCGCATACGTGTTGGTACATATTTTCGAATTCATGGACTGGAAAACCCTAAGTTTCTACATTGTATAGTAGTAAATGAAATGAAAAATATTTAAAGGTCGTATAATATTACTCCTGCTATCCATTTTATTTGTAAAAATATATTAGGTACAATGACTGTTATTTTTTTGTAACGATGCTAATAACAACCGATCCGTATCGTGCGGGGTACTTCTGAATCTATTTGTTAGGATCACCTAAAATCCCAGTCATATATTCCCGCTGGCATTGCGTGAGTACCTACCCTTTTTTATCCCGCCAATACATCGTGGGGGACTCCATTTTGTTTTGAGTCGACTTGCAAATAACGTTTCATCAAGCTTTATTTTCTGATGTTAATATGTTAAACATAAACAGTTTTTTGTTGTCTGGTTCAGGAGCCCGATTCGAGATACAATACAACGCACCTGTCCTGGTAAGTCTAAGCCCTCACTCTAACTTTAATAATACTTAATATAGTTAGGGCATTAGCGCACATGTTGTCTACGTATTTTTAGTTCAAAAAAAGTATAAATTAGTAAAGTTGAAAATGTTTACTTTTACTTCTGTATATTATTCTGTAGAATTATGTCAACTTGTAAAAAATAACCATAAAGTATCTATTTAATAAAACAAAACTAAAATCAGAGAAACCGGGACAAGCTAATAAACTTCATTGCTAGGTTACAAATAGGGAACTTGCATCTTTTTATTTTATACGAAAATCAAAAGTATAATCCAGCATTAAAACAACTGTAGCATTAAAACTTTCTTATGATTTATTTTTCTGATGTCATATGCACTTGAATTCTGCACGCGCCGGCACCCCCCGAACGCTCTATATTAAACGGGTTTATGCTATGACGTCACAACTTATATTCTCGGCGCGTTTACTCGTTAAATAACCTCACAACATTTCAGCGTTGAAGTCTATACTTGTCATTCACAATAGATCACTTGGTGGTCGGAGCGGCATATTAAGGCCTACAAATAAAATAAAAATAATACTTGTCGTACAAAATATCATTTCTGATTCGATATTCTGTGTAACTGTATGTTATGTTATTTTAACGTGAGATAAAACTTATACAAACGTTTTTTTTCTGTTTTTTCTTGTGTATAGTATTTCTTCGTATATCCGCATCGATTAAGTGCAATTTATTCGAAATTCCATGCAAGTTCCCTATTGTTAGCGGAGGAACCCATCGCAAGTGTATTAAAAGTTAAAATATGTAATAAATCCCCTCAGAACATTACATTTACTGAAAAAAGAACTTTTCCCACCCTTTGATGGAAATGTGTTATGGGTTATGGAATTGCAAATAAAAATAGTTATTATAATATGATTATCTTTATTTATTTTCTTCTTTGATTACGTTTTTTCTTTTTACAATATTTCTATAACAAAAGTGTAATATATTAGTAATATTAGAAACTCTTACTTGGCTCGGGACCCTGAATGTGGACTTATATTTTTTTATTGCATGAAACGTTTATGTACACACGCCATACGATTAAATAAATATTAGAAAACATATAAATTAAACTGAAACCTAAACTTGGGTGCCGCCGGCTGCGGGGCAACACTGAGAGTTACTTAATATATTGCAAAATGTAATGGATTGTATAAGGGATAAACCGCATAAAGCCAAATATGTCATTAAGTTAGCCATACTGAGTGTACAAAATAATGATAATTCTTAACTTAACTAACACATACTAACAATAATTAAAATGTCAATGCTATGATATATAACTAACTAAACTTAGCTAATAATCTCTAACATTTAAGATTGGGTCAAGCTGTACCTGAATAATTTTTTGTCTACTATTGAAATAAACAGTTCAAATTTTCAATTTTTTTTTACCTCCGGAATATCCGCGCAGTGTCCAGTAGTAGGTACAGGTTTTGTAATTGACCCCTGATCCAGCCATCTAGCGAGAGTCTCTTAAGATGTTGCTCTAATTATTATTAGCGGGAATTCATTTTTGTTTATTTCGTCGGCAGCTTTCAAAAAATTAATTCAGAAAATTATGCTAAGTATTCACCGGCCTGTCACTCTGTTTAAATACGATTATTACATTAAGAACGAAATACAGAAATAAGCTTATTCTTAATAAACATTAATTATTACGGCCAAAAAATTGTAAAATTCCTTAACTTTATGTAAAGCGTGAAATAAAACATACAAACAATAAACAATTCAAAAGCAATAGTCAGACTACAGACAACCAATTGTTTACAAAATACGAACAAAATCGGGGAAGTAGCGTACAGCCGTACACGTTTCAAAGAGACCCTGGAAATCAGGAAGGGGAGAGTATACGGGGAATAGAACCGAATAAATATATACAACCGGAACGGAACGGGAAACGGAAACGAGTTCGCTCTCGTGTTTATTATACAAACACACGTGTTCGTTGTGTTTAAGACCGCTTAATAAAACGACGAAAATTGCAATGCAATAGCCGCTCAGGGGACCGATTTTGACTTTCGAGCGCTCGAAAATTAAATAAAAGTGAATATGATTGTATTGTCAAAATTGCAGGCACTTACTTTCTACCGATAGATTTGAATACGAGTGGTCAATACCCTCAGAGCATAGAATACTAGAGAGAGGACAAGCCGCCGGCGGCCGTGTCGCAGCTGTATGCTCAATGGGCATACACTGCCATACTGTGCACGCGTGCTGATCGCAGAGAATATTACGTTTTTTCCCAAAATGCCTGATATGATGCGCGTTTATTGTCAAATAAGCGTGTAGGTATACAAGTGAGTTTGTGTTTTAGATGTGTGCGTGCTTTGTCTTGTCAATTACTTGGGCGTTGTGTGGGTTAATGTACTTGCGACAGGCTCACTCTATACAAATCGGCCGCCATGTCCGATCTCCTTATATTCATACATCTGTGTCAATACCACTCGTTTTTAAATTTTCTATCGCTATTTCAAAAAAGCATTTTCTCATTTTTAACTGTTTTCGAGTGAAAAAGTCGAGCGCTCGAAAGTCAAAAATCGGTCCCCAGGTCTTTCTTTGGAAATAACGCCATCTTTTTAATTTTTATTACCTCGACATTAGAAACGATCACTTGACTGCTAAGACAATAAAAAAAGAACCGTAAACATCAAAAGAGGAAAAAACATATTTATCAAATGTCCATTATCACGTCTGTACCTAAATGAAAACTGATACGTTCCGTCATTCCTTGCATTCGAAATGATATGCAATTAAGTAACTAAAAACGAAGTTGTTTATATTAAAAACATAGGGAAGACGATCGTTTTTGATAGAGCCAACGAAACGAAATAATAAAGCTTTTCTTCTAACTTTGCTCGTGAATTTACTCTCCCATTCAAATGACCACCGTTATTATCTCTTCCTTACGAAACATTTTCAGGATACAAAAAGATCCTTTTTCCTTAGTCCTTACTAGTGTTGGTAAAAGCTCAAGTTTTTGAAGTCTAAATTGCAAGAATTCGAGCCAAATTTACGGGACTATGAGCTTAAAAGACTTCCGAGGCTTTTAAGTCGTGAGTCCGAGTCGTTTTTCGAGTCGTATCGAGTCCTGTAGTTCCAACTCAGGCTTTAAAAAGACTCAAGCCACGATATCTTTTATAGTCTTTTTTCAACTTTATATTAATATTTTCTGGGTTGTGATAAATTAAGGAAACCAAATTAACAGACATAATTAAAAACCAAAAAATATACTAATTGCTACTACTCTACTTTACTGATTAAGTTGCGTAATCTCAAGTGTCCCTACAAGCCCACTGAGTTCTAATAATAACTCAGTTAATCCAAAAGCCTTAAGCGTAAACAAAACACTCGAGTCTGTATAGATGACTCGAGTCTCTATAGAAGACTAAAGAAGACTCAAGTACCCTCCAAGTTGAAAAGAACTTGAGCTTCGATTCAATGACTAGAGTCTAAAAAACAGAGTCTAGTCTCAGAAATGAAGACTCCAATGACTTGAGTCTTTAGTAAAGACTCAAGTAAAGTGTGTAGTGTTGGTAAAGACTCTTTACCAACACTAGTCCTTACTCGGGAGTCTAAAAAAATATAATCAAACAGAGCTACATAAGAATTTATGAAATAAGTACGTACTTACGCATAGTGTGGCTTAAATTCAGGAATTTCACCATTACACGATTCGTAATAATCAGAGCCCAAATCCCATATTTATAGTAAGTGTGCCTTTTGTGTCACCCTGTGTTTCAACTCGTTGATACGCCAAATATTTATTCTAGAGTTAGTATTGGTCTAACGGATCTTTATAAAACCAGGCCTAAGTATTATTTATTACCATTTCTTTTGTACCAAATAAAGTTTATAAAGTTGATTAGCGTTTAAGTAGAAAATCTAATTTGATTAAAAGCGACGTCAAGCGTCCATTAAATAGGTAATTTTGTTTTCAGTATTAAAACTTTCGCAACTTAACCGCTATTTAGCTATTCAAAACACTGGAAGTTTTGCTAATAAATTGCCTGCGCTGTTATAACGGATAAATTTAACTAATTGTGCAGTTAACTGCTCTGCTTCCACAAAAAGGCGTCTGGTATCCGTTAAGTTATGTGCAGTAAACTATGTAGATATAGGTATTTTTCATTTATGTATGTAGTACCATTAATAGATTGTTATGGTGAGCTGAGGGGCGATTACGTTACTCTTCGACCGAGCAAAAGGCCAAATCAACTGTCATTTAACCATGCAAAAAAAATGATTCAGAACTACGTACGTACAAAGCGTTACATCGTATAGTTGAGTTGACTTAGCCTGGCGCTGGTTCGAAAAATAACGCTATTACCCCTCATCGTCAATGTGAAACGCATAAGTTCCGTCACATGACTGACATGTTAAGAGATGACTCAAAAAAATCTATTCTTAAAATGTCGTATCCTTTTTATAAATAGAATAAAATGGAATGTTGCGAATTGCAGTTTCGCATTTTTCAATTAAGACTCATGTTTTTTTATGCATTTTTAATAATTTGAGTATGCATTGCATTTTCACTTTCGTCGTGATAAATACATTTAATTTGTTATTTGGATATAAAACACTGGCGCTTGAACCTTGAGCATAGCAACGTTGGGTAGGTAGTCAATGCAGAACAGTCGTCACTTAGACTTAGTCGTCCTCTTGGATGAAAACACCGACGAATAAATGATACCCAATATAGGAATGTGTTAGTTATATGTATTGGCTGAACTAGAATTTTCTGTAGAAATTGAAGTTTGGTTTCTTAATCAAACTTCAATTTCTACAGAAAATTCTAGTTCAGCCAATACATATAACTAACACATTCCTATATTGGGTATCATTTATTCGTCAGTGTTTTCATCAGGACTCATAATAAATAACAAAATCAACAACGCACAATAAATCCAATAAAATAAAATTACAGAATGAAAAATTATAAATTTTGCCTCCAATGTAATTAAAAACGCGGTTTGAGTAGACATTTTTACCGCTTATATTTATTTAGATGTGTATTTGTCTAGTTAAATTGGCAATTTGAAATAATGTGTTATTTGTTATGTTCATATTGTTCATTCTACATAAATAAAACTGCAAAATATAGCAAGCACCGTTTGTTGTTTTTTTTAATAATCGTAGCGGCAGAATGTCATAGCGAACCAAAAAGTAAATTTTGCTTATAGTTTTTTTTAATGGCTGAACGCCATGATGCTGTGTCACTAATAAATGTGGAATCGAAATTAAAAAAGACCATCCTGCAGCCCTCCAATTTTGCATGGAATTTCATTATGTGTCTCTCGTCTCTCCTCACCTGAAACGTGATATTTCGCTATTATAAGGAACGTAACGTGAATATTTCATTGCATGTTTGAGAAAATACTATTACTTGTTTGTGTGAAACTGTACAAAAATAATGTAAATCGTGTTTGAATAAGAATTTTACATGTGATTAAAATTACCATTTTAAGGGTTTGGACTCTAACGTTTATATTCCGGCGCCATATTTGAAAAATACCTGCTTGCTTTTGATGCTTATATATTACAGTATGAAGATTGACACATAAATAACGAGTTGCAATATAAACGTCCGGATTGCCAATGTAAAAAATGCCGGCAGATTTTTTTGTTTCTTACGTCCTACCCAAAGTACAAATGAAGACACGAGGATAGAGTACGGTAACCGCTTACTGCCAGGCGGGCTATGACTCGTTGGGTGTTGGCCACAGACGCGTTATAAAAGAAAACGCAACTGAAATGTTAACTAAGTAGGAAAGTTCGTTAATATTCCACGACGTGTAGTGTTTCCATACGGCCGACCGAATCCGATAATTCTGAAATATACCGATATATTCCAAGTTCGTGCTTCATTTCGTTTGGGCCGTATTTCATCTAGCGCCATATTCGCTGCGTTTGTATTTTAAAATCAACAGTGACTTGAAATAGATTCCATTTTTCTAACATTTTCGGTCGCAGTTATATTAACGTACCTGTTTATCCTTTTGTGACATTTTTTCTTGATAAGTATAAGTTTAGGGATGTACATTGATTAATTACAAAACAATGTCATGTTTTTAATAATTTTACGTTGTATAGAACATAATTAAAATTGATACTTTTTTTAAGCATCGTCTTCAGCCCACGACAGGACACAAAAACAAAAACACGAAAAAAAACATATTTAATTAAAAAAAAATTGTTTCGTTAAAAGCTTTTATTAATGTTGTACGTAGTTACTGAATTATACGCTGTTACTCCGTTGGGTCAAACTGGGACAAACAATTTATCATTCCAGTTTATTTAATGCTTCAATTAACTATTATTAGGTACAGGTTGACCCTGCTATAATAGTTCCAGCAATATTTCACTTAATTAGGTGCAGTACTTGCACACTACACGTGCAAACATACATTCACAAATTCCGATTTTGAAAAAAAACATAAATACTTTCAGAAAGTCAGATATTGAAAAAGCATACTTACTCAAATTTGAATTTGATGTATCTGTGTTCCCGCGTTCCACGCGTGCACAGTTATCATGTAACAGCGAGCACGCAACACATTGAAATCAGATCGGAATTCGATTCTTGTCTCAAATTGACCTCATTCTAGTTAAGTGGAGTTGTATAAACATTTCAGGTGCTAGTGCATTGCTCGTTTGTGCGTTAAAGCCAACATTTTCAGGACGGCGGCTTTTAATTAGTCTGAGCTAGTTTCATAGGCGAGGTGCAAATTGAACTAAAACTTAAGTTAAACGGCTTTTGATTGACGCAACTTAAAGTTTTCACTTGAAGTTTGCCCAGTTTACAGCTGTGTTGCAACCTTGTATGTTGTAGTTTGTATAACATGCTTATTTATTTTTATCGGGCAACAAGGCCCATAATTACAATTACCTTACAGACTAACATACGATATATTATCGAAAACTTTAATTTATTAAAATCGTATGGCGATCTGTAGAATCGCGGTGCATTTTTTTGAGTCAACTAGTCAGCCTCGAATCTGCCGGAAGAGCCAGAACTACTTCTTGTTAAAGGATGATAAGTAGGGTTAGGATTCTGGTGGCAGTTTAGCACAAGTAATGTAGTGGAGTCGCCATTGTATATTTTTTATTTGAATAAATGAATAACTGAACGATAAATCCATATTACAGTACCGGCCAATAATATATCACCTTTGCGTTTAATTGTATGAACGTGTATAGACATAGAGTAAACAATTTAGGTTTGTTGATATTTTACTAGTTACATATTTTACATAAATTTTTGACGACAACTGCAATGCAATACTGTAAATTACAATGATGATTTTATACTATGACATTTAAATAGATTTTACTTGTTTGCTAAAATGTTTAATGTATTCAAGAGCTTGAACAACTTGCAACTGGAATTAAAGTTTCAAAATCTTGCATATTATCTTATTCTGATGTTAAACGGTTGTCAATATTATGAAAATCATGTACTATGGCAATTTGTTCCATATTAGCTGGCGTTATACGGTTTCTCATCTCAACTTGTGAAAAATCCATTTTTGTGTCGAGAACGATATACTTAAGAGTTAGTTGCCGGGACTTTTTGGTTAACCGTATATTAGAAATTCTATATACAATGTTTTTACTATTCAGTCATTCGTTCAGTTATAAAAGTATATAGCGGTGGATTTACGACATTTCTTGTGCTCACGAGAATCGTGACCCTAATAATTATATCATTGTACAGTACAAGTGAAATCAAACAAGAATTAATATTGACGTAGTAAGAGAGGGTATTCCGAATGAATATTGCTACTACTGATACTGAAACTGAAGTATCAGTACTATACTGAAACTTATTACAATGAAAAATTGTTCAAGACCTGGAATAGGTACAACATTATACATTTCAACAATAAATTGTGTTTTTATTGAATTTGTATGAATCAATTTACTGGTATCAAACCAATAAATTTAATTATACATTATTGGTTTATCAATCATTTATTAATTCATTCGTTCAATCAAAAAAAAAAAACATCGTCTCATTTGCTCTTTGTTCACTTTCGCCACCAAACATCCTAACTCTAATTGATAACTAATCAGGTAGGCACTCTCACCACAAAAAAATGAAATTCAGTTTGTGGCTGGATTCCAACATCTCGGCCCTGATAATTTGTTCTGTTTTCAACAACCGTATTGTGGCAAGCGTTTCTAAAGAGAGTAATGTTTCGCAGAAAAGGAAAAATACCGAATGTTCTATAAATTGCTCTGTATTCTACGTCCCGTTTCTCAAAGTTATTAGAAATTGTATGATTTTTCAGATTAGTCAGCAGCAGAAGAAGCTATGCAATATAACACACCCAAAATGATCTTGACAGTCCTTATCCACTTTTAGCATTAGAGTCGTGTGTAGGTCATTTTGAGCACTTGGTCCGCGTAGCTACTTTTGCAGCTACGACTATTGGCAAAAACTTCACTCGCTCTTTTCGTGTATTGCGGGCTATCCGAGAAAGTCACACTGGAATCGGTTTTCTTTTTTATTTTGTTTGCATTCCAATTTGATATCAATGTGTAATGCTAATGTGCACTAGTTCTGATACGTTGGCTAAGCGCGCGTGAAAGCCAGCGCACGAAAGACATTCTTCATCATCATTATCATCTCATTTCTGATGCGATCACGCAGAGACACTCCCAACATAGTCTCATCAAAACATTAATATCAAATTATTATTCAAAACGTAAGTTAAACACCACGATTACTACATTTATAATCAAATTACGTCAAGCTACATCGAATGGCTTCATAGTTCATATACTTTTATTACAGTAAAAAATAAACCTGATTGCGTCACTGTAATGGAAAAACCTTGATTGGTGTAATATTTTGAAGATAACACGAAATGGAACACGAAAAGAAAATAACTCGATAGCGTGTTTCATGGCAGTAACCCCCTTTTCAATACACACATTGAATTTCTCTTTCAACTTTGTTGCTGAAATTGGTTTGGCACGAAGTGTTTACGGGTTGTAGAGGTCGATTAAGTCAATAGGGATAGGGGATAGGTATCCCGTTTTTTTTTATAATGTGGAGATAATAATATGTTAACTATAATTGGGTACATAGACTTCCTTAATTATTTCCAGTCATCTGACTCCCGAATAATGGTTACATAGATTAAACATGCTTACATTTTCATTTGATCACAACCAAAGTACGTCGTACGAGATTTTGTGAATCACAGTGCCATAATAATGTAGCGACTAAAGTCCGAGTTGTACCTACATTTCGAAAACAAATAGATATCCTAATGTTATTTCAAATTACCGAGAAAAAATTAAAAAAAAACGAAAAATGTATTGCCCTGAGCTTTAAATAAACTCTTATTACCTGTACATAAACATACACTCAAGAGCAAAAGTTTCGGGTCAGTGAAATACCGTCATATTTCCTAAAATTTCATTTTTCCATATCAAATTGACATTTAGACCTTACAGACGCGCGTAAGAAAAGTTACGTGATCGACCCAGTGTAAATCGGACTCGTAAAAACCCATGAATAAAACAACGTTAACGGAGCGAGATATTACACTTGGGTATTACGAAGAATAGTATATTATGTAAATAAGACTAGTGTAAAATATTTAAAAAAACCTATTGCGGTTATTTAATTTAGGGTGACCCGAAACTTTTGCTCTTAAGTGTAGTTATGAATTAATCCTTCAATATGCAAATAAATGTAAGTACCTATATGATTTTTCAGAACATGCTAATCCAAATTAAAGTTGTAATGAAATTAGAATCTATTTTGGCTTATGGCCCCGTTCGGACCACAGCTCAACTCTTCTCAATCGTGTCAGTTAGTTAATAGTGAAGTGACAGCCTTTTTTTTCACATGTAATGACAGTGTTTGCATTTTTATGGCCATTACATAGACTGCATGTGCTAATAAACCCGAATCTGGGTACATGTAAACAAATGACGAAATGAAATTAGTATCTATCTAACATCAAATTATCCGTTAGCTTTCGGTTACTTTTGGGTTTAAGTCTACAAACTGCCAATATTGCAGTAGCAGCACTGTTACTCAAGAATGCTGATTGAATAAAACCAACCAACCAAGCTAAGGTACTTACTTCTACAATGTCGACGACAAATGAAATTCTTTCAGAAACAATAGTTTTCTTATCCCTCACTGTTATTTGTATTTCTATCCGAATAGACTGAATTTATGCGGTCACATGGCACTCAACAATGAACTGTATTGTTGATACCTGAAGCTCAGATTTAGGCGTACATAAACGATACGTGATGTTTACTGGTATCGACTACCCTTTTGCTAGCTTACCTACTGAACCCCTACCATACAACGAAACGTGCTAAACTCATTCCCATGAGAGTTTTTGGGTTATTTCAAGTCAATATCAAGGATTTTAAACTTGAGAATAGTTTTCTTGCATTCGACAGGAGCAAAAGTCGGTAAGATGTTTCAAAATGTAGGTTTTTAAATTATTTGCGAATCAAAAAATCATCAGTTGCTCCAGGGCAATGTTACACCAATCAAACTAATCTCACAGTAAGCTGAATAAGGCGTGTGGATAACACACATACATTAGCCCTAACTTACAAGACCGTCGTACGTCAAAATAAATTAAATTAAAGAAATTTATCTGAATTATATTTATTTAAACTGCAAATTGCAAATTGGACGCCAATTCACGACGCCGTTCACCATACATGGAAAAAAAACCCGAATATCGTTCAAGTTTGTTCCTCCCTCTCATCTATCAATTATTCTGCAATTCTTTGATACCTATATCCTCCCTATATATTGTAAGAGAATTTTGTCGGGTAGTTTTTTCTACCCATACCTATATTGTAATTTTGCTGTGATGTTGGCCATCCGCAACCATACCAGGTAGGTTCAGTGGCGCTACCACGAACTTCGAAACTCGAACTTCGTATAACTCCGTCTCTATCGCACTTATGGTTTATGGTACTCGAGCGACAGAGACGGAGATATACGAAGTTCGAGATTCGAAGTTCGTAGTAGCGCCGCAGCTCATGAGCAGGATTTTTTTTACAAACAATAAATTGGGCATTTCATTTTCTTTTCTTTATATGGGCATTATGTAAAATAATTACAAATATGAGTTATTAAGAAAACTCTTTGTATCTAAATACAATAATATACAGGGAAGAATCAGTATTAAGATAAGGATTGTTAATTTCTTGGCCACAGTGACGTTCCAATTTTCCTCGGGTCTTTAAAGTAGTACCGACTTTATCCCAGTCGAGATTGGGATTATATGTATATCCAAGCAATAAACATAATTACAGCAGTACTGGTATTCACAACGTTTTGCTGAAAATTTACTAACTTCGGGGTACAGGTTTAGTTTCGGGGTCAACAACCTACTACTGGATCATATGGACTCTGGAAACTAAATGAAAACAGAAATATTTGAGAAAGCTTGTTCTATTAAGTTAAATAGATTTGTGTGAAAACAAATTACCGGTTTAGCCTAGTGGGTCAGACCCTGACACCGAAGCTGACGGTCCTAGGTTCAAAACCCGGTAAGGGCAAATATTTGTGTGATGAGCATGAATGTATGATTCTGAGTCTTGGATGTTATAGTGTTGTCACATTTAACAAGCGTTACAAGTTCGATTTGTGTAAGATTGCTCCCTAATATTTAATTATTTATTACTTAATAAATAGCCTATCCTCGAATCTAGTAACGGTCTGAGCAGTTTTAAGTCGGTTTCCAGAGGGATGATCACGTAACGTTTCAAACGCAAGTTAGGACAAATCAACTGTCATTTTCCCATACAAAAAGTGACATTTAGATCTACCTGATGCACGTACAGTGCGTTACGTGATCGGCCAGCTGATCACATTAACCACACAACCATGTGTTCGAATGATAACCACCCTATATATGTTTGGATTACCATTTTCAGTTATGTTCTAGAAGGCCAGGCATTCGACAAAACCACTTAAGATGGCAATCCGATAACAAGTGAGTCATACATAATCATAATGCGACTATAATATGTTGCGTATAATATCTACTTAGTTTGTTTTAATGTATTTGTAATAAAGGTAAGTTGTAAGATGAGCTCTAGATGGGTAATGTTGCTAAGAGCCAGTTCATGGTGTTTGAGTGCGATCGCAAGAAGACATTGGAAGTTCCTGCCATTTGCCTCAATGGTACCCCTATGGATAGAGTGGACCATTACAAGTCCTTAGGCCATGTGATCGCGACCGACCTCAAAGACGACCTGGACATGGAAAGGGAACGAAGGGCCCTGTCGGACCGGGCGAGTATGATCGCTTGCAGATTTGCAAGGTGCTCTAAAGAGGTGAAAGTAACACTGTTTAGGGCGTTTTGCACCTCCATCTATACCTGCAATCTGTGGGAGCCAACCCAACAGCATTCTGCGCATGATAGCGGACAGGGTTGACTGTCCCTACATGTCGCACTGCGAGGGACTACACTCCCCTGTCAGTGTTGTTTTGTTTTAAATGTAAGTATAGCTGTAACTACTAACCCCTTAGTTTTGTAAATTCTTCTAACAACATGTGTCCATGGTTACACGAATTAAAATTTCATTTCATTTCATAAGTGTTGAAGTGTTTTCATTGTTACCCAAAGCCAGAGTTCAGATATGACTCCTTGGAGTGAATTGTTAATGTTTGCCTTTAATTTAAGATGTTTTGGTTAAGTTGATGCTTGTTATTCCTTTCCTGTGGGCTAGAAGTTTGGCAGTCAGCTTTGAATGTAGGTATATGTCAAAGAATAAAAATTTTAAAATCAGAAGCAATGTTACTTCAATATGATTACACATGGGCGAGTTTTTAACAAAGCGCACAGTGATCCGCGTAGAACAAGCTAGCTGGAAAAAGTATTTTTTTGCATATCGCAGTTCCTGTGTTATTTTTGTTTTATGTTTGATTTCATGCTAAATTGTATTTTTGTACATAGTTTTTATTATAAATAGGTGTTTTGATAAAATAAAATAAAAATACAATAAGAGGATAATCATATACAAAGTGTTAACTAATTAATGTTACCCTATTAACAAATTATTATAAGCTTAAAGTTAATTATTCTACACCTATTTATGTAGTAGGCCAAAGCTTCGTTGCCGCTCAATTTGTCGCTTCTTTTTTCGGTCGTCTTTGTGAATTTGGACTCAGTGACATTCTTGATAGCCTGAGCTACGTTTCTACTGGCTTTCCATCTCTCTTCAATATTTGCTGATAATCTTGAAATATTGTCCTTCAGGGAGTCTTCCTTTGCACCACTCAAGCAAGTCACGTTTCGACAGTAAACTTAAATTGGAAGAGTTCCTCATTCATGGTTGGTTTGGAATATTTGAGCCATTCTTCAAAATAATCCATTCTCGATATGCCAATCCGAACAACTGGAAAAAAAACGAAAAAAATATTTGCGAGCTTTTGCGAGGTTTAAGACTACATTTTTCTGAAAGTATATTTAAGACTAGCTTCTGCCCGCGACTTCGTACGCGTATAAATTATAGCTTACGTACATGTTATTTTCATGTCTAAAGCCATACTACTGGATAATTTGTAATTAACGATTTATAATATTTTTTACACCACGTCGGTGGCAAACAACTTATAATAAGTGGTAACCGTAGCCTATGGACGCTTGCAACTCCATAGTTTATGCGTGTATCGCTTCAAATTCTCTTCCAATCAAAACACCCTCACAAACGTCGTCATCGTCAATAATATTAAATTTTAGTTATTTAATCTTTATTACAATAGCTGGACTTAATACCACAAAGCATTATAGAACCATTCATAAAATGTTCTTGACATTCGGTAGACAACTGTGGCATTGCGCCCCTATAACTGCAGTTGTGTAAGTATTTTCTGTAAAAACCCAAGCATTTGCTTTCGGAAAGAGACTGTGAGGTAAAATTAACAGGAAGTGCATGTATGTGGTACAACAAAGTATTGATTTGAAGTCGTTTTTTAGTTGCAAATTATGATACAAATTAAGTCTGTCCGAATGTAGAGCAGCAAACCAAGCAGTTTTATTTTATCTTCAGAAAATGTAATAGATAGCTAGTAACAATTTTAAGTATCCCTCTTCAAAAAATACTTATTTTCTTATCACACTTTTAACTTCCTTTCAACCCCTCCTTCTCTCAATGTTTTTTTTAACACCCTGAAATAAGTTTACTTGTCCTGACATGGAATATAGACGATTCATGACTCTCATCTCAGTTTTGAAATCGCTGAAAATAGTTTCCTCTGAGTATATGTATTTACGAAGTTTTAAGGATGAGAGTTTGAGTTGCAGGACCTTAATATTACCTAAACAGAAGGTATCCCAACTTCAAACGAAGTATAATATTCCAGGTAAAGATAGATCATCCAGGTAAACTTAAATATTATTTGTCCACGAGCACGCACTATCATCCCCGGGTGTCTTGCAAGCGAAACCTGAGGATCGAAGTCGAGGAGGTGAGCGGCCAGGCAAGCTAGGTTTTTGTGGCATTCGTATATCAAGCTAGATGTGATGTTATCACTGCTCAGTGCTTGTAGTACCTACTGATTTACTGTCTGAGAGTATCCGTATGTTTGTGTTTTCGACTTGTCGTCTCTTTATGGCACTGCAGGCTTCAATTATCCCTACGCATTCAGCCTGGAATGCCGTGTTTTGTACACCCAGTGGTTTGGATATTTTTATGTTTAAATCCTCTGAGAACACACCAACCACATCCCGTTCCCGTATTTGTTTTTGAACCATCTGTAAAGATTCTAAGATCTGTTTGGTTTAGTCGCTATTTTGAGTCTTCCGTCAGTAATATGCCATAGTCTTTCCTAAAGACTGCAGTTTTTGGTATTATGTCGATTGAAGCTTCCATCATAGGTAGACTTGTGATCAGTTTGTTATGGATCTTCGTGGGGGGTATAGCTAGTTTCGTCCAGCTTTTCAGGCGTATTGCCGTCACAACCGCCACCTTTTGTATCACCATCATCATCATATCAGCCGAAAGACGTCCACTGCTGGACAAAGGCCTCTCCCAAAGAGTTCCAAAGTGACCGGTTCTGCGCCACCCGCATTCAGCTCCTTTTGTATGTGCATATGTAAAGGTAGTAGTCCTAGCATGAGTTCTAGTGCTGAGGGACAATCACGTAACGTTGCGAACGCGCGTTAGGAGAATCAAACTGTATTTATAATTTTTCCATGTAAAATTTGACATTTAGATCTACCTGACGCGCGGACAATGCGTAACGTGATCGCCCTGCTGCTGTGTAAGGAAGTAAAAATCTGCTATTGGAAGGAAAAAGTAAAAAGAAAAATTGTGAACCAAATATATTGCATTCGACTGCAGCAGCTTTGATTGGCCGAAGGCCCGAAGCGTCACTTCAGAGCATGCTCACGTCGTCACTTACTATCCTGTGGTGTCTTGCAAGTGAAACCTGACGGCCGAAGTCGAGAAGATGAGCGGTGAGGCAAGCAAGGCCAGGGGCCGATTTTCTCGTAGGAATGAAATACCTAGAGCGTCCCTTCAGAGCGCGCTCACTATGCGAGCCCCCACGGACACTCACTATCCCCGGATGTCTTGCAAGCAAAATCTGAGGAGAGGACCGCAGTTGAGGAAGTAAGTGGCTAGGCAAGCGAGGCTAAATGCTAAGTTTCTCGTAGGGATGAATGGTCCAAAGCGTCCCTCTAGAGCGCACTCGCTATGGGAGCCCCCACAGACACTCACTATTCCCGGATGTCTTGCAAGAGAAACCTGAGGGTCCAAGTACCGAAGGTGAGTGGCGAGGCAAGCGCAGCTGAAGGCCGAGTTTTTCGTAGGACCGAAGGCAGAAGCGCCCCTTCAGAGTACGCTCACTATGCGATCCCGAGGGCAAGCTTACGTGGGCACTCACTATCCCCGAATGTTCTTTTAGCGAAACCCAAGGGCCGAAGGTGAGCGGCGAGGGACGGGAGGCTGAAGGCCGAGCTCCACTCTATGAATTTTTTTTTTGTTTCACGCTTTATTAGGAAACACCTTTTCTAGTTTAGACATCTATACATCTATACATATAATAAAGCTGAAGAGGGTCACAAATCTGAACATGGAAGATATTCGAAAAGAAATTGGCTAGGGATTCTTAGAATCGATAACAGAACACGTTCCAACAGTTTTAAGAATTTTTGTCTGTTTATGTGACCGCGCATCACGTGAAAACGGCTAGACCGATTAAGATGAAAATTGATATAGAGATAGCTTAAGTCCTAGGGAAAGACATAGGGTAGTTTTTATTCCGATATTCAACCCTTAAAGGGATGAAACGGGGGGTGGAAATTTGTATGGAGCTACTTAAACCGCTGCACCGATTAGGCGGAAATTTGGTATATAAATAGTTTGAGTCTCAGGAAAGGTCAAAGGAAAGGTTTAATCCCAGAAATCTACCTTTGAGGGGGTCAAATGGGGGGGGGGGGGGGGGGGGGTGAAAATTTGGAAGTAACCCATTTTGATAAAATTTGGTTTAGAGGTTGTTTAAATTCTGTCCCAGGTAATAAAGTCCCAGGGAAGGACAATGCATAGTTTTTATCCTGAAAAATCATCTCCTGAGGGGGTGAAATGAGGGGTGAAAATTTGGATGGAACCCATTTACGGTAAAGCGAGTTGGAGTCTTGGAGAAGGACATAGGATAGTTTTATCCCGAAAATTATAACCCCAATTACACCCTCTTAGGGGATGCCTTAAGGGGGTGTAATTGGGGGTGAAAATTTGTGACCCAGTTTGATGAAATTTGGTTGAAAGATAGTTTGAGTCCTGGGAAAGGACATATGATAGTTTGAAATTCCAGAAATCATCCCCTAATGGCGTGAAATTGGGGTGAAAATTTAGATGTAACCCATTTAGATGAAATTTGGTATAAAGATAGTTAGAGTCCCGGAGTATGACAAAGGATAGTTATAATCCCGAAAATCATACCCTAAGGGATGAAATAGTGGGTTAAAATTTGGATGTACCCTATTTGGATGAAAATTGGTATAGAGATAGTTGGGGTTCCGGGGAAGGACAATGTATAGTTTTTATCCCGAAAATCATCTAAGAGGGTGAAATGAGGGGTGAAAATTTAGAACGAACCCATTTAGATGAAATTTGGTTTAGAGTTAACTTGAGTCCCGGAGAATGACAACGGATATTTTTAATCCTGATAAGCATCCCCTAAAGGGATGAAATAGAGGGTGAAAAAATTTGGATAAAATCCATTTAAGTGAAGTTTGGTATATATAGAGATAGTGGGGAGTCCCAGGGAAGGACAATTCATAGTTTTTATCCTGAAAAATCATCTCCTGAGGGGGTGAAATGAGGGGTGAAAATTAGGAAAGAACACATTTAGATGAAATTCGGTATAAAGATAGTTGGAGTTCCGGGAAAGGAAATCGCATAGTTTTTGTAACGAAAATCATCGCCTGAGAGGTTGAAATGAGGGTGAAGATTTGGATGGAACTCATTTAGATGAAATCTGGTTAAGAGATAGTTTGAGTCCTAGGAAAGGACATATGATAGTTTTTAATCAGCAGATCATCCCCTAAGGGGGTGAAATGGGGGTGAAAATTTGGATGGAACTCATTTACGGTATAGCGATAGTTGGAAGTCCTGGGGTAGGACATAGGATAGTTTATCCCGAAAATCATCCCCTAAGGGGTGAAAATTTGGATTTGAGTGACCCAGTTAGATGAAATTTGGTTTACAGATAGTTTGAGTTCCGGAAAAGGACATAGGATAGTTTTTATCCCGGAAATCATCTCTTAAGAGGGAGGAAATGGGGAGTGAATATTTGTATGGAGCTACTTTACAACCCAATTAGATAAAATGTTGTATACATGTAGTTATAGTAGGCGCGGCGTTGGTAGGCCCCCCACAAGGTGCACTGATGACCTGGTAAAGGTCGCGGGAGTCCGCTAGATGCGGGTGGCGCAGGATAAGTCACTTTGGAACTCTTTGGGGGAGGCCTTTGTCCAGGAGTGGACGTATTTTGGCTGATATGATGATGATGATAATGATGATAAAAATAGTTTGAGTCTCGGGGAAGGACATAGGATAGTTTTTATATCGGAAATCTATCCCTAAACGGGAAGTGGAGGGTGAAAGTTTGTATTGAGCTACGATATAAACAAGTCCTACGTGGACGAAGTCGCGGGCAAAAGCTAGTACTTTTTAAAACCTTTACTTTTTTTTTGTAAAAAAGTTTAGAATAATTATTTTACACGATTTCTTACTTTACAATACAAATACTCTTTATTGCACACTTATTGACTGTTTTTTCTCGAATAGTCTTTATGTCATTAAGTTCCTAAGGCATCAAATCTTCTATTCATTCAAATTCTCTGCGTTTTTGAAAATGTTTAACAAAAAAAAAAACACAAAAAGTGCATGCCGGTCTCTGGGTTTAAACTCGTGGACACCGACTCCGTAAGCTATAGGCCAAACCACCGGGCTACGTATGAGTTGTAAGAACACAATGAATTTTCGAATATGGTGACAACGTGTTACCATGGCAATAAAACTGTTATAATCCCGCTCTCGCAACATTATATCTAGTCTCTAGTCACCTCAGTGCCTATTTTTCATTCCATATTTTTCACGTTTCATTTACACTGCTGAAAGTTTCAATGGAGATATTTTTAATTTCCAGTCACGTTTATGCTTACCAATTTTCAAGTCTTTAGCTCATGGATTCAAGGAGTTCCCATACAAAGTTCAACCCCATTTTTTACCCCCTTTGAACCCTAATCTTTAGCCTGGCTAAAGATCCACTTAACGTTTTAGTAAAAGTCGCATATTGATCCATTCGCTCGTTTTCACGTGATGCCGTTACATATAAAGAGACAGACAAACAGACGAAAATTCTAAAAACTATTGAAGTGTGTTCTGTTATCGATTCTAAGAGCCAGCAATTATTTTTTTTGCTAATATCTTCAATGTACAGACTTTCGACCCTCTACAGCTTAATTATATGTATAGATAGATAGCTTAACTTGTAAAAAAACTGTATTGGGGAAACTTGGGGTAATATATTTGTAAGTCTGTTAAAGTTTGTATAGAGGGCTAAAACGTTAACTTTTAGACACAGGCCATGTGCAGGCATTTGAAATATTACTAAGTCAGGTTAATCTAATCATAGTAATTAAAATAAATAGCCCTAACCTTTTTGTTTTGAAGCCATCACTAGAAAAAAACCTGTTTTTACTATTTACACACAGGACGTTAACAGCGGGAACGCAGTTATGCAAATAAATGCATGAAATTTTTGCTTTATCTTATAGGCTGATACTCATCATTAACAAGTAGCAGTGTAAAATAATATTATTTTTCCTTAATCACCACTTATTGTTTATAAACAATAAGTGGTGGTGGTGGTATACCATGTGATAAGAACTTCACAGAAATTTTACATACCTTTTTGTCCAGCTAGTTTGTTCTACGCGGATCACTGTGATGCGTGTTTATTGCTTTTTAGCGGACACCTTAAGTTTTGCGTGCTGCGTGCATGATAACGAGCGTGTGTAACATTTATTTAAGGAAAGTTTGACAATTTTCTATGAAATAACAGCTCCTGGCGCCATATTTAACGTTGATTGATTGAATCGTAAGTTTTTTTTGTTTAGGGGGGGGAATGCGTTACGCATACCACCGCGGGTGCAGCGGGTGACCCGAGTGGTTATGTGGGACTCCCGTATGGGCTAATGAGACCCACGGTGTATCCACTAACCCCCCCCCCACGTGCCGCCTCGCCGCCTGGTGGCGAGGTTACGGGAACGCTTGCGCACACATCCGCGTGCCTGCCGACAGGCCGGCCCTGGATGCCTCTTAGCTTCGCCGTGGGTGACCGTCCACGGTTACTAAGCCCCCCGCCCAAACAAGGCGAGCACCCTCGAGGGGCGCAACCCAGGGTGGGTTGCGCCCCTCGAGGTACAGTAGAACTGGGATATATGGGATACTGGGATATATCAATAACCACTAACCGGCAATATTAGGTACGTCCTCCAAATATATTTCTTAATTTATTCGGAAGACGAAGTGTTATTATTTTTTTATTTAATCGCATCATAAATTTGATATGACTAATTATTTCTATGAAATGCGGTTTTATATATAATAATATGTTAAATACGTTGATGTTTTACTAAAGCATCACTCAAAACTCTATTTTTGCCTTGTTTTTCCGCCGTTGGTTAACAAGAACGTCTTTAGAAGTCATGTTTTGTTAAATGATAATTTTTACGGTTACCTACGGAATTTGCAAGCAGGTTTTTAATAATTATTTTAACAATTTATTTTCATTTAAACAATGACTATAATACATTCTGCAAAATATGTTATTATTTTTGGCTGTTTGTTTACCTTTGTAATGATGTACCTATTGAAATATTTAGACTAGGGAGTGTTATATTAAGCATTTTGAATGAAATATTCATGAGATGACAACGTTTTATTCAACATTCACAATTTTAAATGAGAGGTTTCTGGCTGGTAGCTTTTTTTATATGTTAATTTATGTCTATTTCCTAAAAAAGGACCGTTGAAATAATAACATATTCCTAATTCAAACATTATTATGTTTCCACGGCCAACATGAAAATGTGGGCGGCATGGCAAGCCAAAAGCTTAAAGTAGAGCTTTTCCTCATAAATTAATCCCCTTTAGGGCCGAAATACCCACTAATTAGAGGGTTTAAACGGTGGTTATGCGAGGAAAAAATTTACTAAATGATTTAGTTAAGCTATATCTGTGATGTAAAAAAAAGTGTTTGTGCGTTTGGAATACACGCTGAATTTAGACATTTTTGGAATTGGTATTTGTAAATAAAAGGTGCTGGTATATCTGTGTTTACAGAAATTATCTGGTTTGAAATTTCGCTTGTCACGCACACGCAGGCTGCGAAAAATTTGTAGGTAATAATATGAAAATTGAAAAAATAAATAATAATTTAATTCATTGAGAGATTTTTTTTCTGGCTGTTACTTTTTGCACAGTCATCAAGTGCGTATTCGGCACTATTCTAAGGGGCCTAAACAAAACGATTTATGATGTATCATCATCACTTCAGCCAGACGATGTTCACTGCTAGACAAATACCCCCCTCCCTCAAGGATTTTCATAACGACCGGTCTTGGGCTGATCATACAACATAATACGTGTGAATGTATAATTGCCATTGTACAGTAGAGTTCTCCAATATCCATAAAGACAACCTTTCAAAAATTGCTATACCTGCGCAGTTTTTATTGTCACTGACATATGACGCATGTGTAGATATTTTTGAAACGTTCTCTCTATAGATATTGGAGATCTCAACTGTACGTACGTCGGCGTAGGCGCCTTTCTGCGTCCGGCCCCTGTTTTAGTTTTTGGTATATGTACGCTTGCCAACCCGTACCCATACTTACATAAAAGAGAAGCAGAATTTCTGTAGGTATAACGATATTGTATCCATCAAAGTACGCAAAGAAATTCATTTCATGATAATATTACATAACCGAAAAACGACTTATAAAATAAACATTTCGAAGTTCCCTTTGAACATTTCATAAACCCCGGAAAATAAATTAATTTTCTTTTGTATGACTTCATACAAAAGAAAATTAATTTATTTTCCGGATTTTGCTACCTTAGCACAGGGTGCAGGAAATGAGCAAACAATAAAATTACGAAGGTAGACATATACGTTTATTTTTATCTAGTTAATCTCTCCCCCCTTTGTTCTCCATTATGTGATGTCACTGTTTCCTGAAAACCAGTGAAGTGTGACATGCCGTGGAGAGAAGGGTTCCCTAACTTGGTTAATAAAGGGCCTCCAGTTAGCGTTCTGAAATTTACAGAGTGTGTGTTATTCATCTTCAATCAATAATAATTTGTGTTGCTAATTTGGATCATAGCCAGTGTTGTTTTAAGACGTCACATGGAAGTAGTGTGTGTATCGTAGGTTCACACAATACCCTTGTTAATACAATTTTGGATTGCGATAATTTTATAAAGAAACATACTTTAAGTTGACGGTTCTTCAAATATTTCCACAAAAACATAATGATTATAATTTTATTCAGAGAATATAATTTTGGTCATTACTTGTTTCTTACTTATTCATCATCATCATCATCATTTCCTTGCCCTTATCCCATTTACTTGGGGTCGGCGCAGCATGTCTTTTTCTTCCATACTTCTCTGTCAGCCGTCATATCATCATTCACTTCTTTTCTCTTCATATCGTCTCTCACACAGTCCATCCACCTTTTTCTTGGCCTACCTCGTCTTTTACATCCATCCACATTCATACCTAATACTCTTTTGGTCACATGACTTTCATCCCTCCGCATTACGTGCCCATACCACGCAAGGCGATTGGCCCTCAATTTATCCGCGATAGGTGCTACTTTTAGGCTTCCCCTTACATACACATTTCTTATTCGGTCCATCCTCGTCACACCACACATCCATCTTAACATCCTCATCTCCGTTACATGCAATCTCTTTTCATCCGTCACCTTTAAGGCCCAACATTCCGATCCATACATGACGACAGGTCTCACAATGGTCTTATAGATTTTGCCCTTTAACCTAGGAGGCATTCTGCCATCGCATATTGTTCCGGAGACCTGTCGCCATTTTATCCACCCAGCGCTAATTCGGTTTTTGACATCACGGTCGATATCACCATCACACTGTACAAGCGAACCGAGGTACTTAAAATCGGAGCAGACTGGGAGCATAACGCCGTCTAGCTTTATGCCTGTAAAACTGGAGAGACCGCCGAAGTCACAAAACATATGCTCTGTTTTGGACCTACTGATCCTCAGGCCAACATTCTCCAGTTTTTGTCGCCACTTCTCCAATCTGCTCTGTACCTCGGATGCGTCTTCACCGACAAGAACAATATCATCCGCGAAGAGCATACACCAGGGTGTTTCTTACTTATTGTAATATATATTCTATTGGAATACGCAACATTAACATGAAGCATAAAACTAACAAGATTTTTATGTGATCGCATAAAATGTAAACTTTCATCGGTACTTTCATACGTTCGCTCATAATTAACATGCAATATTACCCATTTAAAGTACGGTACCCAAAAAGGGGGCAAGCAAATAGGGTTAACATTCACATAAACAAGATTCGCGTCGACATTTACAGTCTGCGATGTTGCGTCTATTCTACATATAATACAATATGTGAGACATGTCAACAAGAACAGCGAATATATAGACACTTCCATTAGAATGGGATCTCGTAGCGCAACGAGAGTAGCCAATTGTCTTGTGTTTTGCGCAAACATGGAGTTGTTTTTCCCTTATTTACAACTGACGCGGGGGTTCTTGCTCGAAACTATGTTAATGTAGATGTTTCAAATACTAGGTGATAAATGGTAGTGGCGTACTTCAAGAGAGGCTTATATGCTCAGTAGTGGCGATTAAAGGCTGATAATGATGATGATGAAATGGTACATGCCGACGAAAGAACTCTTGTTCGCAATAATTAACACTACCACTGCCACGAGCCCGCCTACCAGGGACTGATTTTGGTTATGGTTATACCGGTATGAAACCGGTATTCCATTACGCTACCGTACCGTTTCACTGCCAGGAACCCGCCTAACGGGTGCCTACGCCGCAGTCGCTTTCTGCTACTTAGCAGGAAAACCACGAGATCGGCTGCGAGCGTAGCGCGTAGCCATTCTTGTCAGTGAATGTGTCTCATTCACTGCCTACGCTCGTACTACGCTCGTAGTGCTACGCCGTTCGAAGCAGCTTATATTCCATATAATGTACAGTCACGGACTTTAATTGTAGAGCCATTTAGGTGTCAACCAATTTTAATTTCCAAAGTAAGCTTTGAAGTCTCCAGTATACAATGAGCTCTAAATGGCTCAACAATTAAAGTCCGTGACTGTACCGAAAAGCACTCGTAGCGCTCTGACGTATGTGTGTTGTGATTGGCGCTGAGCGGCTTAAGGCGTGTTTTGTTTTCGTGCCGATGGCACGGGGCCCGCCTGACATCACGAAAGACAAACATATGGCGCTGCGTAGCAATGTTCATGAACAGGAGTGAGCGTTTTCACACTCGTCTGATCTGCCTGCGTCTCGTGTCGCTGTATGCCCCGCCCCGCTAGTCCATAAACACGGCCTTAAGCGTAGCGCTCGTGGAAGTGGGTGCGCGCGGAAAATTTACGGTCCCGAGTAAAATTCAATTTTCAGGAGAAATCTTTACGTCCATATTCCCAAAAGGTAGGTGCTCTGCTTAAAATTATAGAATTCAATTTGCAGTGCCACTTTCCTTTAAAAGTTTTGCATAAAGTTTTCATTCAATCAATCAATCAATCAATCATTTATTTGCTCTAAAACATATTTCTCAAATGCATGCAAATATAGTTATAACATACAAATAAAATTAACAAGTACAAAATTTTATTTAAACAAATATTATTAACTTACATTAAATGTGACAAAAGAAGAATAATCAGTTTATAATTTAAATAATAATAACAATGCAATTAAGAGGTCAGTACGGATAAAGAAAAAATAAAATTAAAAATAACTGAATAAATAAATGTCAAGACAATTTGTCGAAAATTGTTGCATAATATTCTTTGATTGAATAGAATGGACGGGTCAAAAAATATTGCTTTACTTTTTTGTCAAAGGATCTCTTGAATATTTTTTAGGTCGTCAGGAAGTAAATTGTACACTCTAATGGCAGTATTATTTAAACTTTTGTCAAAATGGGCATAATGCACAACATTTAAATGCAGTCTATTTTTTTTCCTAAGATTATAATTCGTAGTCTGGCCTTGCTGGACACCCATGTTTATATTGTTGAAAACATAAATACATAAACGGTACAAATAGCGAGAAATTACAGTCAAAATTTTATCGTCAACAAATATATACTACGGTGAGAGTCAGGAACATTGGCACATTGATCTATTAAGTATTGTTTTAAAACATGCTCTTTTCACAGGTTCTTAGACAATTCTGTTTTCCAGTAAGTAATATTTCTCTACGAGTACTTCCTTCTACTAAACTTCGGTCCAACAAAATACTTGAGTGTGTGAGTAACAAGGCCATGTTCCGAAAATATCTAAGACATTTCATAATTTTCTTCATCATTACAGACCTTTTTAATTTTAGTGAAACTGCTAAGGATCACACTTGTAGCGAGCTTGAGAAATAATTAAAATGTTATCCAAGATTCCTCCTCATGCATAAATTAAGATGAAATCCTAGATTTCTAGGTCGGCCTGGATAAAGATTTTTTGATGCCGTGGACGGTTTTATCCAATTTAATATTTTTTTTTTAAATCTCAGTCAAGCTGACTTGTTTGTATACAAGCAACGGATGGTTCAGTACATCGTTCGTTGTCTTTTCCATGCCCGAGCGTTATAACTTATAAAGGCGTGTTGTTCATATTATGAAGGTGTAAAGTGTTTGTTAAAACTTCTTTATGCAGAGCGTTACATAATAAATGTGAATACTGAGTAACTGCTTCATATACAATTCCCTTCTGGTTGTCAAAGGCAGGAAAAATACTAGCCCACACAATGGTGCCCAATGGTAGAGCATACATTTTATACCGTTACATTGAAAGTGCCTACAATATTTTTTTTGGTTACAAGCTTTATATTTAACCTTTTTAGTTCGTTCGTTTTTTATTAGTTGTATAATGGTCAAATATTGCAAGTTAAATTTGTCCCATTTTCTCGAAGTCCAATCGAGTTGAAATTTTGTACAATAGGGGTAGACACCAAATAAATAACCAATAATGATGGATTTTCTCGAAAGAGGATTATAAATATGGTCAAATGGAGAAAAAAGTAAAGCAGGGGATTAAATAATCAGCAATCACAAAGTTATATAAGTGTTTAAAGTTTTAAGAGGGGGTATATTCTGTCCCTTTTCCGCAAAACGAACCTTCATTATGAAACGATTGTCATTTACTATGACGCTCGTGGATCGTGATGTCACGATCCCCTAGCGTTTTCTCTCTCTAACAAGTATAAAAATAAAATATTAAAACGGTTGTAGCTTCGTAATTTTTTGAGATATCTAAATGGGATTTTCGTCACTAGGCATATTTTTGTGCCTTCTTTCTTTTGGAGTAATAATACATTTTGAGTCTACACCCCTATTATACAAAGCGGTTACAATGCATTAGTCGTAGTCCAATGATGGAGAAGGAAAGGAAACCCCAATAACACAAGATAACCTCGTCGTGTTTGGGCTTATTAGAACCCTCTCAACGAGTAGTTGATAACTATGCAAAAAATACAGTCAGCAACATAAGCTTGTGACAAATGTGTACTTTTTGTCAGAAACTTACTAGGTGACGGTCGTTCTGACACGTTAACTGAGCAAGCTTGAAGCGAGCTCGTGAAATACATTAATATTGAATTTGAAATGAGAAACGTCTCTGATCGATCCCCTATAATACTTGTATTTCCCGTGAGAAGAAAGAGTGTGTATAAAATGTGAAGAAAAATCATTCCTAGGGATAATAAAATTTAAATACGAGATTTAACTTACTTTCAAAAATATACATATCTAAACTAACTTTGTAACAGCTTCTAATCTTGGCATAACCTTTGATGCACACCCAAAAAGAGATGGTAATTTTGTTTCATCATTTATTATTTAAGTAAGTAGATAATTTCAAAATAAATTGATATTCATGACACAGACTACTTTTCCGTAAAAGCTATTTATTTGCCAGGTGGATAGGTTGTTCCACTGAATGGTAAATCATCAGGATCGGTAACTTAAATCTAAGAAATATTCTGAAGACTATCTCGAAATCTCAACGTAAGACCAGCCCAAAATGCTACCTTTTAGAGAAATAACAAAACTTTACTGTGAGTAAAGCTTTCAAAGCTGACGAAAACAGCAAAAATAACACTTCAGCAGATAAATCTCAATATTTTCAATTAGTGTTTTCTGTAGGTACTTAGATTAAGTATTTCGTACGAAGCGAAACTTGAATCTTTGTTCCTTTTTAGGGTTCCGTAGCCAAATGGCAAAAAACGGAACCCTTATAGATTCGTCGTCGTCGTGTACGTCTGTCTGTCTGTCCGTCCGTATGTCACAGACATTTTTTTTCCGGAACCATAAGAGCTATACTGTTGAAACTTGGTATGTATATGTATTTTGTGAACCGCATTAAGATTTTTACACAAAAATTTAAAAAAAACATTAAGTTTTAGGGGTCCCCATACACAAAACTGAAACACAAAATTTTTTTTTTTCTTCAAACCCATATTGTGGGGTATCATTGGATAGGTCTTAAAAAATGATATTAAGGTTTCTAAGATCATTTTTTTCTAAACTGAATAGTTTGCGCGAGAGACACTTCCAAAGTGGTAAAATGTGTGTGTCCTCCCCTGTAACTTCTAAAATAAGATAATGATAAAACTCAAAAAAATATATGATGTACATTACCATGCAAACTTCCACCAAAAACTAGTTTGAACGAGATCTGGTAAGTAGTTTTTTTTTAATACGTCATAAATCGTAAACTGCAATTTATTTAACGGAACCCTTCATGTGCGAGTCCGACTCGCACTTGGCCGCTTTTTTAATTAATAACAACTGTCGAAGTCGAGTCACGTTTTCTAACACGACCTAAAACAAGTTTTATTCGATTGCCTCTTTTTATCGCTACATAAATGAAAAATATCAATTAGTTACGCCATGTTCTCGCGAAGTGAATGTGACATGATGGCAATTTTTAAACGACTGAATTCTACGAAAAACTTAAAAAAAAAATCGATATTTGATTTACCGATTTTTCCGAGAACTCGTTTGGTTTCAGCTCGACAGTAATGCTTACTAAAAAGGTACTGCCATTAAAATTGGTAATTGCCTTTCTTCCTTCATACTAAATAACCTAATGAGTATCAGGTGGGTTGATGCATTCGGAGAAAAGCGTGTTTTGTGAACGAATCCATTATTGGCATGCATCTCTCTATTTATTGGCGCTCATGTGCAAATTTTTTCTCGTCTGGATGCCCGCGTCGTTTCCGGATCAAGGATTTTTATTTTCCATCCCTTACGGTGGCACTCGTATGGTTTTTCTATGTGATTTTATCTCCTTTAGGTGAGCATCGTGACAAATTCCATATCTCACGCTCGGCAATTGATAAAGTGAAATATCCTGCATTTTTGCTAGCTGACATTAATTCACACATACTTACTTATTCGCATCTCCCTCGAGCGGGTTACATGAAAAGGCAATTTCTTTGTTAAAATTGTCGTGCAAGATGTTGATCCACATTTTTTAGACTATTAAGGCACTTGTCCTTCCGCCGACGATGAACGAGAAGCGATTAGAGCTAGAAACTAGGTACGAGCTGGCGAATAGCGAGAAGCGAGTGTATGGCTCCGATAGTATTGTCGCTGGGCTATTATATAAGCGAGTATTCGGTGGCGAAGGTCAATTACCTACTCACTCCACTCGCTCGTCCTGCCAAGCGAGCATCGCTGAGTGAGTACCGCTGAGCGAGTTTTATCTTTGATAGCTCTTGTCGCTGTGACTAACTTGTGAAGAGAGAGTTCTCGCCGGTAGTGAGAACAGCCAGCAATCAATTATACATATTATAAATGTGTCTCTTTTACTGAGACAGGATCTATATCTCTTGTTCGTTTCTTGAGCGAGAAAAAAGTCGATAGCTAATCACTTAGTGCATGTTGTTAGGGGAAAAAATACTTCACTTTTGAATACCAGTGCCATGTTTAAGTATGTTGTTAGGCATGTCCCCTGGATTCCAAAACTGCCGGGAGACAATCTCTAAGGAGTCGATCTCCCCCTATAAAGACGTCATCAAAAACGCCGCAGCCGCGCTTGGAAAAGTGTTAATTACACCCAAACCATGCAACGTACAAACACATGAGGGGTACCAAATGAAAGCTGAATAAATTGTCAATGGTTCAACTTTACATTATATTTCAATATATACGCAAGTTTAAGTACCTACTATTAGCAAAAGTATTACAAAATCAAGAAAAAATCTAAGGACTTTCAGACTTTGCGGCAAAACTAGAAAATATACACAAATGTAATGTACAACACAGATGATATCTAGTATTTCAGCTTGACATTTAAGTTTTTTATTTAAAGACAAGAGTAGAATTGGGAAAAATGTGCTCAAAAAACCAACAACGCAAAGCGAGTTTTCCCTACAAAATTAATTTTATCGAAATTAATAATTTTCAGAAACCAGCACGAACTTTTAGTATGTTGTTAGACATGTTATGTGCATCGCAAAACCGCAAAGAGACAGTCTCTAAAGTGTCTAGTTCATCAGTAATGACATAATCTTCATTGCCGCGGAGGATTTTTGACAAGTGGGATTTTTACCTGAACCATGTTCATGTATATAAACGTGTGTTATATCATGTAAAAGTTAAAAAAATATGCTGTTATTCTTGTCAACATTAGGATTCCATATATCCTTAAATTTAAGAAGTATTTGCAAAATATTAAACAAAAAAATTTAAAAGCCTCCGCTTCCGCTTTTGTCTAAATTAAACCCAAACGTTGTACTTTCTGAATGCAAATGTGATATTATATGAAAGCTACTAAAATGTGCTATAACTCGTTCTCACATTGTAATTCAATTTATTTATCGTATGACGGTTACACACTAAAGCATAATAATATATGTATTCGTATCGATGTATTGAATTGTAATTCAATATATTGATACGTTTCAGAGCAATTTCCATTCCCGAAAAACTTATGTTAGCACAGGCTTTTCACTTCTCTTCTCTACAATTTTGCAAATACCGCTTAAATTTATGGATATATGAAATCACAATGTTGGCAAGAATTATAGCATATTTGTTTAGCTTTTACATGATATAACACACGTTTATATAAATGTCATCGTTTAGGTAAAATTTCCACTTTTCAAAAAGCCTCCGCGGCAATGAAGATTATGCCATTACTGATGAACTAGATACTTTAGAGACGGTGTCTCTGCAGTTTTGCGGTGCACATAACATGTCTAACATCATACTAAAAGTTCATGCTGGTTTCTGGAAAATAGTAATTTCGATAAAATTAATCTTGTAAGGAAAACTCGCTTTGCGTTGTTGGTTTTTTGAGCACAATTTACCCAATTTAGCTCTTATCTTTAAATTTAAAAAAAATGTAAAGCTGAAATACTAAATATCATTTTTGTTGTACATTACATTCGTGTATCTTTTCTAGTTTTGGGCAAAGTCTGAAAGTCCTTAGATTTTTCTTATTAGATTAGGTATTTTATACTTTTGATAATAGTACTTAAACTAGCGTATATTTTGCTATATAATGTTTTAATGAACTATTGACAATTTATTCAGATTTCATTGGGTATACACTTTTCCAAGCGCGGCTGCGGCGTTTTTGATGACGTCATTACAGGGGAGACATTGCAGACTCTTTAGATACTATCTCTCGGCAGTTTTGGAATCCAGGGGACATGCCTAACAACATACCAAAATATGGCGCCGTTATCCGAAAGTGAAGTATTTGTTCGACGGAATCCCCTAACAACACGCACTAACTTACTGTACTAGGACAACTGCTGCATGATCCATGCACGCAGAAATAAATAATAATGATGATATAATCTACTAACACTAGTTTAATAAGTAAAACAATTGTTACTAACACCATGATCCCATGTTGGTCGTAAATAAAGTATTTAATTAATCAGGTCAAGTGCCTTAGGTTATCCTAAGCACCCACCTGTGAGTTAAGCATGCTAAGTGTCAAATATATAATTTACTTTAAAAACAAAGTTTAAACAGATTTAAATTCAGTACTCGTACTGCGCCAAGCCACGCCAAGGTACCTTCATGTAAATTTTCACATTTCCTTTCCAATTTACCACATTAATTATTACAGAAAAAACCCAAGTTGCTATAAATAAAATAAAATAAAAATAAAAATCATTTATTTCAGAGCATGGCTCCATATAATATGTTAGTAACAAAATACCTTGCTCCTAGTGTTAAAAATACAGAAAATTAAAATACAGAAAATGAAACAAATAAAATTAGAGAGCGAGAGAGCAGGAAGGAGGCTCACAAGTCAGATCCAACTCCAAGTGGGTGGGAGGCCACCCACATGGAGCTGGGGTCCAATGTTCTTGGATGGGACAGGCCAACCTTCCAGTCACAACTGTTAGGATGCTGTTGGCGCTGCCGCGAATGCGACGCATCAATGAGGCTACTCACTTGCGTATTATGGCATGATATCCATCAACGCGCGTCTCGGCGAACATACCCGGCCCCCCTGTGACCCTGCTATGTGTGGGCTGATAATATTTCGATTCCTCAAGGATCTCAGAATTAACACTTCATTAGTTGCTACTTCAACGGAATCATGTCAGGATCTTGGATGTACTTTACATCTTTGAGGAGTTCCATAAGTCATCTGTGGTCTTTATCATCAGTTCCACCACTTCACCAAAATTGCGATGTCCGAGGGTAAATATACGAGTTATAACAGGAAATACCGAAATGACTACACGCGTGCCTATAAAATTTGAGGGTTGCCCTCAATTTCCCTGGGATGCCATCATCAGATCCTGACTTAGTGACAATAGGACCACTACAGGATTCACTCTTTCGATTAAAAATAGATTTTGAAAATCGGTCCACAATTGACGAAAAAAAATACAGTGGAACATGTAACCCTCCTCCTTTTTTGAGGTCGGTTAATAAAAATACATCTTCCTACATCTCTGGGGGATATTCACTCTGAAGAATAAAACAATTCACAATATTTCCATGAAATCATAATTAACTTTAAAAAAATCGAATTTGTGCTTAATTCAAGTAAATTATGATTTCTTATTCAAATTGCAATAAAAATAAAAATTAGGAACTCCATTAAAATATATATTTTTTTTTATTAAAATGAATTTTCAACTTAAATTACAGAAATGTTGACGTTGACACCTTACTCGTTAGGTAGCAATGGTAGCATGTCGTGCACACTACCTTAACGATAATGTTTGTCGATTCGCTCACCCTCCTGACAAAAGACCAGTGCCTCTTTCGCATAATATCGTAGAAGTAGTCCACTCTGTTCACGGCAAACATACCAGCCGCGCTATACCACCACCGCCATGGCAGCCGTAACATCGCACGAAACGCGTTGTTGTAGGTACTGTACTCTGAGTCTGTTGAAAGACCGCTTCGTGTAATGGTACCACAAGTGACTAGTGCAGATTGACGCCTGGCAGTAGGCCAAAAACAGAGTAATTTTGACTTGGTCTGACCAGTGAACGAACCGACGAGCCAACATATTGCTTCGCATAGCATAGCCATTGCCCGTCGTTGCCTCTCGAGATCGTCGTCGTCTTTAAGTTTGTCTGTCAGTATATAGTCCGAGATACTTTAAACTATTGACATTTTTTAATTCAGTCTCATTCAGTTTAACAGGCGGCTTTACATCAGGTCCCCTTGCCGTACTTAAATACCATCTTTCGGACTCTTTTACGTTATACTTAAATCCGTGTAGTGCAGCATAACACTCGCATATGGATATCAGCATCCTCATTCCGTGATAGAAGGGCTCAGCAGAACCATGTAGTCAGCGTAGTTAGGATTATTGGCGCATACGTCAGCTGATACAGCCATACCCGACTGCGGCCCTGCTGAGCTCCTCTATCAGTTCATTCACGTAAAGATTAAACAGTCACTTCACCAACAACAACAACAGTAACAGGAACAGTAGTTTTCAAACTAAGTGTTTGTTTCTAAAAGTATTCTAAAAAGTTAAAACATACTTATTACCAAGATTCTGGTGCACTACAGAATCAAATGAAATGTACCAAAATACTCACCAGATCTCGCAAACATTTACTGTCCTGAAACTAAACGCCCAGTGTTCGAGCTTCCCAAATTCCGTGGTAAGTTTTGGTAAATCCGTTGCATAAATTTCAGGAGGAGCACCCGACATGCTGTACTATTCACATCTCGTTTCATCTCACCCCTTACCCCTAATATATCGAGAGACCGGGGCTCGTCTGACCAACGCTTGATCGGAGTTCTGACTAACACTGGTTTGTCTGAGTAAAGGTGAGGTGAAGCGTTGTGAATAAGAGCCTAGGTAGGGGCCACATTAAGCGGTGACTTATGTCGGCTGCAGGTAACATACTTAGCGGTTTGGTAACGGAGTCAGTGGCCGCCGTGTTGAACTATTAGTCATGTATATGTATATAGCCTTTGTGGCCGGTATTAGCGAGTGTTTGCAATTAAAATAAAGAAAACAGAAGAGTGTTAGAGTTACAAACGTCGACATAGTTACAGAAGAAAAACGTATGTTATGGAACTTTAGAGACGATGAAGCCTTATTTTTAACCGACTTCAAAAAAGGAGGAGGTTATAAGTTTCAATGTATGTATTTTTTTTTAATGTATGTTCGCCGATTTCTCCGTCAATTAAAAACCGATATTAAAAACCAAAATTCTTTTTTTATTCGCAAGAGTATACTCCCGAGGTGGTCCCATTGTCACCAATTTGGGATCTGATGATGGGATCCTAGGGAAATTGAGGGCAACCCTCAAAATGTATAGGTACACGTGTAGTGATTTCGATATTTTCTATTATAACTCGTGTATTTACCCTCGGAAATCACAATTTTGGTTAAGTGGAACTGATGATGAAGACCACAGACGACTTATGGAACTCCTCAAAGATGTAATGTATGTTCGACGATTTCTCCGTCAATTGTGGACGGATTTCCAAAATTCTTTTTTTATTCATTTATTTTGTGTGATGAGCACGAATATTTGTTCCTGAGTCATGGATGTTTTCTATGTATTTAAGTATTTATTTCTCTATATAAGTATCTATATCGTCGTCTAGTACCCATAGTACAAGCTTTGCTTAGTTTGGGACTAGGTTGATTTTTGTAAGATTGTCCACAAATCTTTATTTATTTTTTATTTATTTATTTATTCGAAATATATACTCCTGAGGTGGCCCCATTGTCACCAAGTCAGGATCTGTTGATGGGATCCCAGGGAAAAATGAGGGCAACCCTCAAATTTTATAGGCACGCGTGTACTGTACTGTACTGTACTAAGTACTGATTGCGGTATTTTCTATTATAACTCGTGTATTTACCCTCGGAAATCGTAATTTTGGTGAAGTGGCACTGATGATGAAGACCACAGATGACTTAATGGAACTCCTCAAAGATGTAAAGTACTTACGTCAAAGATTCTGACATGATTCTGTTGAAGTAGCAACTAATAAAGTGTTAACTCTGAGATCCTTGAGGAATCGACGGAACTCCTCAAATATTATCAGCCCACATATAGCGACTTGGGGTTTTTCTGTAATAATCAACGCATTTACTCTCGGAAAGCAGTTCATGTGGTAAATTGGAAAAGAAATGTGGAAATTTTCATGCACCATGTGGCTTAGCGAAGTACTGAATTGAAGTCGGTTTAAACTTTGTTTTTAAAGTAAATTATTACAGTAGCAGAGCGAGCGGTAAGGCACGTAAAGTCTTCAATCCGGCAGAGTTGAATTGAGAATATTTTCTGGTTAATATTTATGGGAAAAATAACGAGGTCAGTTAGGCAATACGTTCAAGTACAATATGGTGGAAATACGGCTATTGAGAGACAGTGGTGTTGCGGAGCGTTTTACAGTAATTTTGCTAAAGCTTATAACAACGTAGGTAGCTAGCTGCCCGCGCGGCTTCGGCCCCGTAAAGCAAATAATCTCTGGTCTGGATGGATATATTAGGCTATATTTTTATCTTGTGGGTTCGCCTGCGTTCTTTGCAATACGCAGGCAAAGCCGCATAGGCAGCTAGATCATAATAAAAGGAAGGTAAATGCTGTTAACACCTATCAAGCTCACATAAACGTGGTAACGATGTGAGGTTACGATTGAGCACTGACCGCATAACATACCTCATACCTACAAGCATAAATGAAAGTAGAAAGTAATTTAATATAAAAATACAATTCAATATCTAATAATCTAATTATCCTCAAATAGGCTTACGCTTCAAAGAAACGTAGAAGGTATGGGGACGTGCGTAAAGTTTAAACTTTGAATTTTAAATTTTAACACATTCACTGCCAAGAATCACTACTAGGACCGTAGTAGCCAATCCTGTGGTATTCCTCGTATTTAGCGGAAAGCGTTTCACTACTAGGAGCCCGCTCTGTTAACGTTTTATGCAGTAGACTGAAGACGTGTTTCCTAAGTTAAGGCTTGTACACCCGCTAACGTCCTTGAGTCGTCGTCCGTATGGGCCAGCGCGCGACTGATCGGGCCTGCTGAGCCTCCGCGCTCGCGCATTTTGTAGGTATTTAAACATAGTAATTAAGATAATCATTTTATCTATTCAAACTCTGCGAATTTGTCTATAAATATTCAATAACTTTATTTGAGTACAAACAATTAATTTAAAATATCTATAGTTTAGTCATAATATTGAATAAACTTTACAAAAAGAGGTAACTTTGGGATTTTTTTCTATCGAGTGAAGTTTATTAGATCGCGTAACTGAATGCGACTTTGACTAGATTAAATCCTTAAGTAATACGTATCTTTTTTTTAGATTTTTGAACCCTATTTTCTACGTCTGTTTTAAAAAACTCGAAAACGCTGCCCCTGTTGACTGTCGAGCCTTAAGCTCAGTTTCAATTATTTACTAAGAAGTTACTAAGTAACTAAGGGCATGAATAGGCAAAGCCTATACATATATTTAGATAGTGTGTGGTTCACGTTGATTTGGCTTCACAAATAATCTTATATTACCTAGGTATACAGTTCTGCGACTTTTTGGTACCGTGGAACTTTAGGAAAAAAATGGGGCTACTTTGATCCTTTAGAATGTAGTATTAAAGCAGAACTAATTGACATTAAACAGATTTACCGAGTATTCAGCAAGATAGATGCCTGACATAGTTCACCCACAAGTAATAACAAAACCTATTTGAACATAGTCGCCCCCCCACATCAAAGTAGCCCCCATTCCACCGGTAGTCACTAAATGTAGTACCTACTCGAATTGGATCATGAGGTCCAACTAATGTTTTCTAGACCAAGACTTCAACCTTGAAGAAGATAAAATGAATAATGAAGTTATAATAACCTTGTTATAGCATCATTATTCATTTTATAATCAGGGAGCGAAACTTTGGTGCCGATGACAGACGTATGACGTCAAGCTACATACAGAGTGTTTCTATTAGGGCTCGCGATCGTGTCAGGGTTTCGTGTAATCGTGTCGGGTACCCTGATCGTGTTACACGAACGCGGTTTTAAGCGACCGGTCCGAACGGATCCTGACGTGATATGATCTATTTGCTTAGACTTACAACCTCCTTCCTTTGCCAATCTCTAACTTCACTCCTGCTTGTCATGTCATTGTCATTCAAGATTTCTCCGTGCATGTCAAATAATGTACAATTTATGTTTATTAAACCTGAATTCTACAGGTTTTCTCATTATTTTAAATCCGTGTAATGATAATTATTCATTTTAAATTCAAACATCTAAGGTAGAAGTACTAGTGCTCGACGCAGTACTAGTACTCGTCATCCATACTAATTGCGATAAATAAGATAAGATTACCGTTACTTTCATCGCAACTAGATTTATCTTATTTATCGCAATTAAAAGTATGGATGACGAGTACTAGTACCGCTTCGAGCACTAGTATTCTCTACTAGACGTGTGCGCCGCGCCGCCGCCGCCAACCGCGTCGCCGCCGCCAACCACGTCGAGCACTTGTACCTTAGATGTTTGAATTTAAAATGAATAATTATCATCTAGTAATAATTATCACTACACGGATCCGTTCGGACTGGTCGCTTAAAACCGCGTTCGTGTAACACGATCAGGGTACCCGACACGATTACACGAAACCCGGACACGATCGCAAGCCCTAATAGAAACACTCTGTATGTAGCTTGACGTCATACGTCTGTCATCGGCACCAAAGTTTCGCTCCCTGTTTATAATATAGGACTAGTTTTCCCTCTAGGTTGGAAAGCCAAATGGCAGTCGCTTTCGTAAAACTAGTGTCTATGCCAAAACTCGAGATTAAGCGGACCGCTCCTTTAGGGCACAACCGGGAATAACGCTTGGAGGATGATGATTCATTTTACAGTATAAAGTGATAAGAAATAAACTTGAACCAAAGATGGTTGTTTTTTTTATAACATCTGCTCTCGTGCACTAAATCTTCCTTTTACTTTAATTATTAATACATATTCCCAAAGGTTCAAAAATATCTGAGCAACCTTATTGCTACCGTTAACAATAAAGTCGTGTTTACATAATTTTGATCACTTTGTATGTGCTCATAGTTCCGAAGCCGGCTGTACAATGTAGGTGATATTTCAAAGCATATGTTTAGCATACATTTGAGCCCTTTTCGTACCGCGATACCACCTGATATGCATGATAGTGTTCGCGATATCAGCTCTGTTCCTCTTTGAGTTCTAATGGAAAAAAGATGACACCCTGTACCCTGATTTGAGAAAACATTTCTGCTTCCATGTAGGTAGCTGAAATTTATTATTTTTGAAAATTTATATAAATACATATGTATTAGGGGACGACAATGTTACACAAGTTGAACTACTTAATGAGACTTGTATTATGGATACTAGACCAATATATAGACATAAATACTTAGATACATAAAAATCATCCAAAACTCAGAAAGAAATACTGATGCTCATGTCACAAGTATTTTCTTCTTACCGGGATTTGACCCCAGGACTATCAGCTTCAGCAAATATTATTAAAATTAGATTGTATTTTTACAGACATCAATGGAAAAAAAATGTTTTTAATTCGTTCTCTTTGGTGCATTATATGACAGTTTTGTGTCAGGGCGGCCCGTATTAATTATACAAAATATCGGTATTTAATGAATAATAGACTCAGATTTGGGTAATTGTTAATAGTAAACCATGCTTGATTACGTAAATGGTAACGTAGAGATAGTAAATTCTATAAGTAAATACTGCTGCCCATTTTCTTTCACCCATGAGAGGAGGCCTGTGCCTAGCCCCGCTATTCTGTGACTGGTTTTAAGCTCACCTCAACGCTCAACCACAAACATATCTTGACGCCATGATTCATAGTAACTAAGCGTAGGTAGAGGTCTAGTTTCGTTAGGCGTTACGGGTGGGGTGAGGCGCATGAGCGCGTAGCGAATAACATCCCAGCAGTGGGACGTATAAAGATATTGGATGACGGTGATGATGGTATTAAAATTAAAAAAATCTTCTCATCATTCAATGAACATTTTCAAGAACGACTACCACAAACCTACGTCCTAGAGATAAGATTCCAATTCCAGCATCTAAATTAATAATGCACGCCTCTAGTCCCCACGTAATGTGTATCAAGGTGTACAATAAACTTCCAAAGATTATAAGGGACGAGGAGAACAATAAATTATTTAATAAAAAAGTCACCAAATTTCTAATAAAAACTGTTTTTACTCACTGCAAGATTTTTTTGAAAGTTAATTACTGATATAATAGTAAAGGTATAGCTATAGCTAGATTAATAAATATTTGTAATACTTAGCATAAGATATCTTTGAATGCTCACTGTTTTGTATAGGTTTAACAATAAGCACCTTAAGCTGTTGCAAATTAATACATTTTAGTTTTAGTTATTTAATATTGTAGTGCCCTACAGGGTTTCATATCTGAACATATATAATGTACCATCTTGTATTTACCTATGAAAGCAATAAAGATACTGATTACTGATTTTACGTGGCGCTAACATTTTTTTTTTTACAAAGTTTGGCTCGCGCTGTCAAACGATGTCTATTCATAAACTCAGAACAAAGGTCATTCATGAATCATGATCATGAGCTCAGTTGAAACTGGCTTAACTATAATGTAGACTATAGTCACGATATTGTAACGAGATTATTTTTATCATGATTGATCAATTTTGACCCATTTACTGCTAATGCTTATGGAACGAGACCGCTATTTTACATCGCGTGAGAACCAGCAATAGGAACCTATTTGTTTTTTTTTCTTTATTTTAATATTCTCGGTGAAGTTTGATAAGTGGAAATAGCCTTAATTGCTAATAATGTGCCACCGAGCTTGAAGCAATGGAGACAAATGATGATTTTATGCACATTTGCTGAAGCATAATTTTATTATGAAATTAAATCACAATGTTGCAATTAGGTAAGTACTAGACGAAAACGCATATATTTATAATTTACTTGTTTTGCTTCAGTTTAGACATGGCCGAATTTAATTTGGGTACAATTGGCTGTGATTTATTTTAATATGCAACTAATTGCGACAAAAATCCTATTATACTGGCCTGCAAAAGAAGGTATGACAGTTTTAGTTATCGTCACGTTTATTAGTGTTATACCTTCTTTTGCAGGCTAGTGTATTTTTTCTTCATATTCCATCTACTAATTTGTATTTACATAAGATCACTACAAGGACCGGTCATTGTGGTACTCTTTGGGGGAATATGATGATGATGACTACAATGCAAATCTATTACAATGTCATAAAATATCAAGAATCAAAAACTATTATGTTCAATGAAAACAAGAGTTTTATGCTTATGTATAAAACTCTTGTTCGCATGGGCGTAGATTTTTCTCTCACTATCCGTTTCTGTCTTATTAGAAAACTTAGAAAGAGGCGTATAGTGCGGGAAAAATTGAGAGAGCTCGCCGTCTTGCGTTCTTGATGTGACATAAAAAAATACTAATTTGACTGCCAGTCCATATTATCATGGTAGCACTCTACAGTTCATTTCAGAAACATTAGGCTCTTATGTATGCCAATAAGGCAGTGATCGTAAACATTATCTTTGAAGATGTATTGTTAAATAATTTGAAGTTATTACTTACCATATTATTTTTTGAATAAGATCATCCCCTTTTGTGTTTCGTAATTACGTGTTAACCTCAAGTTTCAATAGACAAATTTTGAATTAAATAAATAAATAAATATTTGCGGACAATCTTACACAAATCAACCTAGTCCCAAACTAAGCAAAGCTTGTACTATGGGTACTAGACGACGATATAGATACTTATATAGAGAAATAAATACTTAAATAGATAGAAAACATCCATGACTCAGGAACAAATATTCGTGCTCATCATACAAATAAATGCCCTTACCGGGATTCGAACCCAGGACCTCTTGCTTCGTAGGCAGGGTCACTACCAACTAGGCTAAAGCGGTCGTCAAATTATAAGCATTTTACAATATACTCTTAATAATTCACACCTATATTGAATGTTTTATTTTTAAGTTTTGTAAACTGTAATACTAAAACAACGAATAGTTGCCTCATGCCGTTTATTTTAGTTGTTACTTAATATGAAATCGTTAGGTTTCTTGTGCGTGCCGGGTAAAGTGAAGGTATCGCGTTATTAAAAACCTCATGGAGGTGATTTTGATTTATAAGTCACGCGGTCACGCCATAAATGCAATTTGTACAACAGTTTCTAGTTTAATGGATTACCTTTTGCTTGTTTTATTGCAAGTTTTTTGCTCTTATTTTGCCATTAATAATCTATTGTTATAGTTGTTTAGAAATGTTTTAAGTCATATTTGGATGAAAAATATCTACATAGTACCAAGTTGTGGTAGCTTATTCCTGTGAATGTGTGCGCCAGTATGCTTAAGGTATCGGAATCGTAAATGAACACCGTGCACAGTTTTATCTTAGTTCACCGGTAGGTTTAGATAGTGTGCGTGTGCTTGTAGCTACGCTGATTTACTTATTTGTGTGTCAGTGATGCAGCTGCCGTTGATACAGGCACACAGAGGCAGTTTTAAGGGCACGCGCACAAATGTGTTCAACAATCTGTAATCAAATGTGTCTCCCCTAAGCAGCACTTTTGTAACATCACAAGGTATAAAAACCAAGCTAAGTAATAAATAACATAAGGAAAGCAAATAGCGCAGTAATTTTATCATCATCGGTCTGGGAAATAGAAGAAAAATGATACGATATTTCTTTGCACAGGAGGTTACTATGGTTTACTACAGTTACGCTATTGATTTATTTTAAATCAAATTTGCATTTTCAGAGACTGTAACCTTATATCATATTATGCTTAGAATCAATTGTATGAAGTCAGTAATATCACCAATATCTGATATAGTACTATTATATAACCGTCACGCATCTCTCGGTACCTACATCGATAACGACAATAATACATACCGAAAAATTTGGCTATGGATCCTTATATTTTGTCCTTTAAATAAACACCTAAAATGTGTAATAGAACCATAATAGTCAATTGTTATGCAGGTATACCTCTATACAACTAAGCAACTATATATGGTACACTAAACTTACAAGCAACATAAACATAAACTTACCAACCAATAACTTACGTAACTTTAACAAGAACTGTAAACAGCCAAGTACTCAAGTACTTGCGACAAATATCCCGAAACACATCAGAGTACAAAAAATTAAAGTGTATGATGAATTCGGAAACCTATTTCGGGACATGCTATTCGGTATATCATATGTCGGCGAGGCGGGAAAAAATGTGTTTCCGATACATGGCTCGTCGTAAAAAAAACCTCGGCGTTCATTTTAAGCATATTTCGCATTCGAATTTTCAAATGTGTTTCACACGCTCGTTTCCATGCGTGCTGACCTACCTTATCAGAATAACCACCCCAAATACATGGGAACCCAATTAACAAACAAGCACACGGCCTGCCTGATGATATACATGCACTAAATATATGCTATGATGGTTTCCGACTTCCGACCCTAGAGTCGCAAGCACGTTGTCGACACATCACTGATTTGAGGATTCGTTGTATCGACAGCTAGATACAAATGCATATCCCACACTTGCAGCACAGCGCATGCTGCGACCTATGGCCATCAGGAACACCACAACACAGCACCTACAGATCAAGTGTTTTTATTAAGGCGGTCATCAGCAAAGAATTGAAGGTACTTCTTCAGTTGCTATGACTACCTCTCTAATGCAAAATGCGAATGCGAAAGTGTATTTGAAATGATCCCTACAGCTCATTTTTTATTAATGCATGAATTTTATCTTTACCATGTCCGAAAGTAAGATTTTTTGTTTTCAGTTATGGCTTATCGACTATCTCGGTTTCTTGCCCGACTTGGAGGACGGCCAAAATACGTTTTATTTAAGTAGGTTACTTACAGTCAATTGTGAATGGTACAATACACCATAAAAAGCAAGATATAAACTGGCAATTTTATCAAGGTTTTGCAAGTTAATGGGTAAATGGGCATTAGAAACTGTTGTAATCATAAGGCTCGACCTTTAAAATTTTCGTAAAAATGAGTTGTTTAGTAACGATTTTATAAATTGTGAAGTTACAATTTTAGCATCAGAAAAAATATTTCATAATCTGCAAGATATGAGAAGTAACACAGTTTTCGTAGAAATCCATTTTAAGCAAAGAAAGAGAAAAAAAAATCTAAAGTGTACCCTATTATTTCACTTGTAAACTTTTTACTGCTCCTTCTGCCAACAAGGTGTCTCTATCCATAGAATTAAAAGCATGAATTCTATGGATAGAGACACCTTGTTGGCAGAAGTAAAATCAAATATTCCTGAAATTTATAACTATCTCCTCCACTGTTACGCAGATCCGACGAAGTTGATGTACCGGTCAAATGAGTTGTCATCGGAAGTTGGATGCCAGCAAGGTGATCCCCTGGGGCCAGCAATTTTTAGTTTGGCAATAAACCCAATAATTCAAAATTTGTCGTCAAAATTCAACGTCTGGTACTTGGATGATGGGACCCTGGGAGGTGATGCAGACTCTGTTCTTTTGGATCTTTCAATAATAATAGATACATTTAAATCCATTGGTTTAGAACTACACTTTAACAAATGCAAACTTTTTATTAAAAATTCTTGTAACATTGATAATTTAAAACAAAAATTCGACCAACTCGCACCAAACATTAAAATTCTTGACAAAAGTAACCTTTACCTCTTGGGATCCCCCATCTTCGAAGAGAGTTTTCCTGATTTTGTTCAAAATTCTGTAACTAAATTCCAAAATCATTCCCATCGGTTGCTTGAAATTAGGTCACATTATGCACTTTGTATAATAAAATTTTGCCTTTTCGTTCCTAAATTGACATATGTGCTACGCTGCTGCCCCCTTTGGAAAACTCAAAATCTTCTATCACGTATAGATTATCTAATCAAAATTTATTTAGAATCCGTTCTGAATATTCAGCTAAGCGAGCAGTCCTGGACCCAAGGATCCCTTCCCATCCGGTACGGTGGCTTAGGGATTCGCAAAATTTCGAGTGTTGCGTTACCAGCGTTTTTGTCGTCAGTCCATAGCTCATCCAGTCTCATAGGAAAAATCCTACGCATAAACTGTGAGACTTCGGGCCTGGCTGATGCCATAAATGCTTGGTCAGTTGCTTGTCCCGGGCAAAATTTTCCGGAACATAAAAAATCTCAAAGGAGCTGCTGGGACGACATTGCTTGTAAATTGACTCTATCCTCCCTTCTCGATCAATCGAACACTGAGGGGCGAGCCAGACTTTTGGCTGTAAGCTCCAAGGAAGCCGGGTACTGGCTCCAAGCGCACCCATCTCCAAACATAGGCACTTTTTTAGAACCCAACACCCTACAAATTTCAGTTTCTCTTCGCCTTGGGGTCCCGGTCTGCGCCCCACATCGTTGCCCCTGCGGAAGCGATGTTGACCGACTAGGGCACCACGGTCTGTCCTGCCAGCGAAGCGCGGGCCGCTTCTCCAGGCATGCTGCCCTAAATGACATAATCTACCGGTCTCTTGCGTCGGTTGGTGTGCCGGCTCTTCTAGAGCCGACCGGCATCTCTAGAACCGATGGCAAGAGACCGGACGGTGTGTCTCTGATTCCGTGGAGTATGGGACGGGTGCTAGTGTGGGATGCAACTTGCGTAGACACACTAGCCCCGTCGCATCTCCACCGAACCTCCGTGAGGGCAGCGGCAGCGGCAGAGGCGGCTGAGAAAGCCAAGGTGGGCATTTGCCCACCACAGTGGTCTCGGCGCCGAGTATAATTTTGTTCTATTCGGCGTCGAAACCCTAGGTCCGTGGGGCCCTGGCGCTCTGAGCCTCTTTAAGGACATGTCGAAGAGGCTCAGAGACGCCACGGGAGACCAAAGAGCTGGCAGTTTCCTCGCTCAACGCATCGGCCTGGCGATCCAGCGAGGAAATGCTGCCAGCGTCTTCGGTACCATGCCGCAGGGGCCATTTTTAGATATATTTTAGTTTTATTTAGATGTAATTTACTTTTAGTTTAGTTTAATTATAGTGCTGTATTTATTAAATTAACTAATATCTAAAGTTCATTATAGTAATAAACAATAACTTTATTTTCTTACTTACTTAAATTTCTTCTCGTTTTCTGAAATATTCCGATAAACATGATATCCGCGCTTTTGAAACCGCAATTCCATCTCGCTCACGCGTATGCTCAGTGAGAGGGAGAGAAGACCATGAACATGCGGAGCCTTAAGTATTTACATGTATTATTGACGAGGTTCGGGAAAAAACCTACCAGTTAAACAATAATAATAATAATAAATATTTGCGGACAATCTTACACAAATCAACCTAGTCCCAAACTAAGCAAAGCTTGTACTATGGGTACTAGACGACGATATAGATACTTAGATAAAGAAATAAATACTTAAATACATAGAAAACATCCATGACTCAGGAACAAATATTCGTGCTCATCACACAAATAAATGTCCTTACCGGGATTCGAACCCAGGACCTCTTGCTTCGTAGGCAGGGTCACTACCAACTAGGCTAAAGCGGTCGTCAACAACAATGAAACAAAGAGCGGCCTGACAACTTATAATTATTTTAGGTACCATTTTTAAATTAATGTGCATAAAAAATGCAATAAGGTACACATTTCTCAACGCGGATATGAATTTCCTGACTCGTATATATTCAAATAAAACTAATGTTCCTTAGGCCACTTCGATGTTTTGTGGCGCGGAGAGGGTGTGTCAGTGTCAAGTGTCAGTCAAGTCAGTACAGATTCTTTCGTGCCTATATTTGAATAAGTTAAATTGGCGCGGGATGAGTACGAATTTAATACTTTTGCGCAAACGTAATTCTGGCAGTATTCCGACAATTAAGGAAATTTGAGTGACATCTGTAAGGTCTCGGAGAAGTATTAAATGCCGCAAACCGATGTGGAGTTGGCCTAGGCAATCCCTGACCTACCACCTTCTCGCAATATAGCATTTCACTCAAGACTTCGAACGCATAATATATATTTTAATTAGACACGGACGCTGGGACCGCATCCAAATTTCATTTCAATTTCAATTCATTCATAAATTCTCTCGTCTGAAACGGAACTCAAGCTGCTTTAACCGTTCCGAACAATGAAAATCGTAAATAAGAATGACGCGATGTTTGTAATAATTAAAATTTACTCAGTTCCATAATGAAACATTTTAGAAGTGATATTTTTAAAAGCAAACCTTGGCTTTGTTTTACGCAAATTTCGAACTGAAAGAGTACAAGATGTTAAAAGTCCGTGATTAGGTACAATAGGGCACCATGATTAAAGATTCACTTTGAAGAATAAATGGGTAATACAGGACAGTATTTTTTTTTCAAAAGTCTGAATTGTGTAACATGGACACAATATTGAAACCCTGGATTCAGACCCTTATTCTGAATTGGAAAACCGTAAAAATATGCCTAGAGAAAATCCAAAATTTTCCTCAAAGTTTTAGCAAGTAACACGAAAGCAACAATGGATTGCAAACTGTAAAATGACGCACGTGGTGGGAAGAAGGCACTGACCCTGGTGCAGAAAGTACAAACATACAACTGTCAATAATTGCCAAACAGTCAACATTTTTTTTACCTTTTTTTAGGGTTCCGTAGCCAAATGGCAAAAAACGGAACCCTTAGAGATTCGTCATGTCTGTCTTGTCGTCTGTCTGATTGTCCGTCCGTATGTCACAGCCACTTTTTTCCGAAACTATAAGAGCTATACTGTTGAAACTTGGTAAGTAGATGTATTCTGTGAACCGCATTAAGATTTTCACACAAAAATCGAAAAAAAAAACATTAAGTTTTAGGGGTAGGTATACACAGAACTGAAACTCAAAAATATTTTTCATCAAACCCATAGTGTGGGATATCAATCTATGGATAGGTCTTCAAAAATGATATTAAGGTTTCTAATATCATTTTTTTCTAAACCGAATAGTTTGCGCGAGAGACACTTCCAAAGTGGTAAAATGTGTGCCTCCCCCCCTGTAACTTCTAAAATAAGAGAATGATAAATATAAAAAAAAGTATATGATGTTATTACCATGCAAACTTCCCCCGAAAATTGGTTTGAACGAGATCTAGTAAGTAGTTTTTTTTAATACGTCATAAATCGTAAACCGCAATTTAATTTACGGAACCCTATACGTGCGAGTCTGACTCGCACTTGGCCGCTTTTTTACAATTGTATTGAGCAGGTCGCCCCAGTCGGTCAACGCTCCATACAAATGTAAAATAAAGTTCGCGTAAAAAAAAAACACTACTAACGCTTAATAATCCCCCTTTTTGAGGGAAACTCCATCGTTTCGTTCCAAGCAGTACTTATAGAGCGACGTAGGTATGGTAAGTGTGACAAAAGTATGTTTTTTTTTCTGTTCAAAACTTTAAGAATAATTAGTACCCAAGGTTGATTTGCAAAGCATGGTAAGCACAGGCGTAGTACCGGCCAATGTAAATATGCCTTCAAAAATTCTCTTTAATTGGAAATATGTAAGTTGGTTCTATTTATCAAAACTCATTTAAAATGAAGGTTAACGTTGCGGTGCTTCAGACTGACATGACATTTTCAAGCTTAATTCATAAGTCATAACACGGGAGGTGAACAGTGCCAACTATTAGGCACCTTGCTTTTAATCGAAAGTTAATCCAAATGTATTTCTTATTTGAATAATTTATTTTAAAACTAAAAAAAAACAAAGAAATTTTTGTAACCACTGAAACAAGAAAATTTTAGCCGGTACGCATATTTAATCCACTACTTACTTTAACATTGTGTACCAAGTCTCATATTTCAGACTAAGTGCACCTTTGTGCTTCCATTATTTACTCCATACTTTGTGTCTACTTATGTTGTATTACAATGCGAATTTACACTTTACGACATAAACAACCGTCTAGCCCATTACTAAGGTAATAAACGCATTCATTGTTGCAGGTTACGAGATGTGACTGGAGCCAGACTACTTTGTTTTTGCAAAGAATGGGAGCGGAGTTAACGAAGTTTTTTCGAGAAGACCTCTAGACTAGTAGTACCGATGCGGCTCTTGAATCATGAGTACCTGGTACTGTATCGTGATTATGATGTCCACGATAAGTACCGGCATTCTGACACCAGCACCGCTCAAGACTGAAGCAAATGAGCCTTACGGTAAGTTTCCCATAATTATATATATAAGTAAGATTTAGAGTCTCATGAGCCTCAATATAGAGAGTTCAACTGTAGGAAATAGAGAAGATTCTGGAAATTGACAAATAAACACACACACGTACACACACAAACACCTTACAAAAACACACATTGTATTATTTAATTAAATTGATATTTATAATATACAATCCAATTTGATTTTAATATTTTGAATCCATGCAATGTAAAATGTAATACACGTATGCGGTCTCCTGCGATACAGGCAAAGCCTAGTGCAGGGACTGGTACTTAACTTATAATACAACGTGTAAACGATTTTGATAAATAAATGTCTTAAGTCTTATTTGCACGCGGCTGTATGTGCGCTTGCGCTTGCAATTGTGCATGTTTGAACGGTGAGGTGTGTGAGGCAGTGACACGGTAGTCGTCGTTACAGGCTCACACAGACAGCGGCAGACAAGCACACGCACACTTACAGGCGCGCGCAAAGATGAGTTGAAATATGAATAAACATCTTTTTTACAAGCTTTTATTTATTTTCATTTGTCCCGTTGTCTGTCTGTCTGTCAGTAATCAAATCTTGCAAGCTAAATTTGACCCACTTCCCGGTTTCCGATTGAGCTGAAATTTTGCATGCATATGTATATCGCATGACAATGCAATATTATGATGACATGGAGCTGATCTGAGGCTAGAGCTGGAAGGTGGCCATACGAACTCAGCAATAATCCGACACAACCATATCGAGTTTGGGCTTGTTAGAATGGTCTCAATGAGTAGTTGATGATGGTATGCAGAAAAGTACAGTCGGCAATAAAAGTTTGTACCAAAAATTTAATTTTTGACAGAAGCTTATTTTTATAATGAAACACACTCATATACCTACTAATGTGTATTTACGCCGTCCCCAAACCTGTACACATAAGCAGAATCAGTTGGTTCTTTATTAATATAATTGAATCAATATAAAAAAAAAAACTTCTTAAAGAAGAAAAAAACAGTTAATCGTTAAACCAATTAATAAGATTTTTCAGCATATTGGCTGAAATGTCATTTATGTAAAATATAAGCCGATTGTTGCCTTTTAATTGTATTTTTTTAATATAAGCCCATGTCGCAAACAAAATCACGTGGTAACTTAAAAATAACCCAGCTTTTATTTTTATTTCTAACAGCCATAAAGCCTATAAATATATATGCGTCTCGGAAGACAATACAGGCATCTACATAATACGATAGCAGTGCCAGTCACTTTGTCTCATAGTTTAGTATGTAGGTACTTAACTAATTAAGTAGATATCATTACAGCTTATTAGTTCGTAGTCAATTGGGTACACACGAATTGATGTTGCGTCACCAATGAATCAAGGTTTCAGAGCAATTAAAGGAAATAGGATTATGTAGATAGCATGATAATAACTTATAATTCATTTATTAATTGCTGTCCCCTTTATTTCATCAACAAACGGTACATCGAATGTATTATTTCGCAGAATTTTCATTTCGTAGACAATTGTTTTTCAAAATAACTTTTTCACTTGCGAAAAGTTACAAACGGTAGCATCAACATAAACATTTATTTCGAGAATAATATTCAGCTTGTAAACTCAAGGGTAAGCCAAATCATATACGAATTGCCAGATTCCATTGCTCATGAATATAGATAACAGAATAATACTAAAAAACACGAATACTAATGAAAACTTATATTCTTTAGCAAACTATATTTTTCGAAACTCCCTCTGCAGGGAAGTCGTTAGTAACCTTTTGTTCCTTCCTGTAATCAAACGGAGTTTAGCCGTCGTTCCTTAATGATTTGTTATGCTCCAGATCGCCATTACTGGTACACGCAGGCGCAAGAAACACTACAAAAACGACTGCAGTACGGTACAGACAAGAAACCGGTAGCCAAGTAAGTGTTTTTTTTTTAACTACGACGGTGAGAAACTGGCTTACAGCCTGCTTCATCATTATCATCATCATATCAGCCGCAAGACGTCCACTGGTGGACATAGGCCTCCCCCAAAGAGTGCTAAAATGACCGCCTGCGTCTGGTAAGCAATTTCGTTAGTAGGGTGAGTGCATCAGTGAATGAACGGATCCAGTGAATGAACGAAAACCTGCTTATTTGCTTAAATTAAGATATATGCATATTTCTAGCATACCGGATATTTTTTTCTCGATTAACAGCATTCAATGTAAGAGTTTTGTAACATTTATATCAAATCAGTCGCAACAGTTACTAAATGAGCGAAGCTTAAAGTTGACGGGCTATGGGCGTGGATTTTTTATATGAGCCGGTAATAAGGGGACAAGAATTTCACCTTTTATTTGATGTGCCATTGTACTAGTTTTATAAACTTGAGACTTATCGTGTGTGGTTTTTAGGAATCATCAGAGCGAAATTGTGCTATTAAGACATCGTTCTAAGTTATTTAAACTTAGATTCTCGTTTTTTAGTAGGTGTTCTATAACTAGAATTAAAAACCACCTAAATCCAGTGAATGAACTGGAGTGTTCATTCACCAGCAACGCCTGTTTTAATGTTTTCACAATATCTTATGTTCTAGTGAATGTAATAAGATTTCGTTTTTATTAACATAACCACCAATGGTTTGTCCATCGTTGGTCCAGTGTTCGAACAAACCTCATTTTCGAACATAAAGCTAGTTCATTCACTGGTGTATAGATTTCCTGTAAATGAACATCGACCGATAATTACCTAGTTCATTTATTGCTTTTTTGGAACCACGAACGAACATTTGTTACAGTTTTTAATGGTTTTAGAAAAAGTAAACCATTAACTTCTATTCCGTGTGTTGGTATATCGAGATAACTCCAAACAAATTCGCTAAATAGCAATTTAAACCAATAAACCATAACGATAACAGTAGTTCGTTCACTGGTTCTTAGTTGTTCATTTACTAGAAAACCGGGTTCATTCACTGGTGATTTTCCATTTTTCCACCTAAAGGTCATATAACTTAAAATTATGGAAACTTATTGCAAAAGCAAAGTAGTTTAAGCAAACTAGAATACATGTTTGAGCTGTACAAACAGTCATGGCCGATATTAAGTATAGCTATCTTACATAAAACAATTTTAAAGGCAATAATATCCTGCGTTCATTCACTGGTGCACTTACCATAGTCAATGAACGCGACTCCAGAAGAATCACGACCGCGTTGCGGATCCTTTATTGATTTGACGATTTCTTGTTGATAGTAAGAGAGAGTGGGCGGGGCACATTGCACGTAGAACTGATGGCCGTTGGGGCGGAAAGGTTCTCGAGTGGCGACCACGTACCGGAAGGCGCGGCGTTGGTAGGCCTCCCACAAGGTGGACTGATGACCTGGTAAAGGTCGCGGGAGTCCGCTGGATGCGGGTGGCGCAGGACCGGTCACTTTGGGGGAGGCCTATGTAAAGCAGTGGACGTCTTTCGGCTGATATGATGATGATGATGATGAGTAAGAGAGAAATACAGGTCCCTCTTTCAGCACAGCGCGTCCTCGGGAATTTTGGCTACCTAAGTATATCAGCGACTTCCGCGTTAACTCCTAATTCCCATACTAACTTCTCCCCTCAAATTCATGTCCTTGAGGACTGATTTTCGGAATAAAAAGTTCTTCATTTTAATCTTGCTTTAAAACTATCTGTTAACCAAATTTAATTTACCATTCAGTAGTTTGTGTGAGATTAAGTAACAAAACATCCAAACTTTCATTCTTTTCCTATTCGCAGTGCTGTTCAAACTCAATTTTTCGCAACAGCATTTCACCATTCATACAGTCCTTATTTTTAGACAAGACAAAGCGTATCTTTTTATTCGCAATTCTTCATGAACGAGATTATTCTACAGCATTTCAGCACATTCATTGTCCTTCACAGTCCTCAATTTTACTTCGGTATTGAACATCATATGCTCTAATGTGTTACGACAGTATTCTGTACTAAATAACGCAATTCATCATATTGAATTGCGTTTGAACACAATTATTATTGTGAAGGAAGCCACGCTCTTGTGTAAAAAATGAGGACTAAAGAATAAAAAATGTGGTGAATTGCTAATTAAATAAGATGTGCCAAACATTTTCGATACCATTTTGGAACGAATTAAATAAAGTACTTTGTAAGTTCTGAATTTCAACAAGCAAAACTACGAAATAGTTACACGACTGCACAAAGTTCGCTCGCTTGATAATGTACCTAATCGAAAATTCCTAAAATCGGCCTTAGCTTCTTCTGCCCTAAGGTTCTGTTGTACGAATACTTTCTTAATTCTAAAGAATTTCTAAAGATTATAATTATCAGAAATAAATTGGTACTACTTAAAGGAGCAAAACTTTAAAAAAATACCCAATTAATGTACTTTTTAGGGTTCCGTAGCCAAATGGCAAAAAACGAAACCCTTATAGATTCGTCATGTCTGTCTGTATGTCAGTCCGTCCGTATGTCACAGCCACTTTTTTCCGAAACTATAAGAGCTATACTGTTGAAACTTGGTAAGTAGATGTATTCTGTGAACCACATTAAGATTTTAACACAAAAATCGAAAAATACAGTAAGTTTTGGGGGTCCCCATACTCAGAACTGAAACTCAAAAAATATTTTTTCATCATACCCATACGTGTGTGATATCTTTGGATAGGTCTTCAAAAATGATATTGAGGTTTCAATTAACATTTTTTTATAAACTGAATAGTTTGCGCGAGAGACACTTACAACGTGGTAAAATGTGCCCCCCCCTGTAACTTCTAAAATAAGAGAATGATAAAATTAAAAAAAATATATGATGTACATTACTTACCAGTCAATGGAGTGTAAAACTGAAAATATCACACAACATTTAAATTTTTGCCCGTCTGACTTTGTTATTGTTTCTTAAAACATAAGAAGTATATACTGTAATGTAGATAATCTTCTAGTTGCCTTGAAGCAGTTTAATTTTAACGTTGATGTGATTATTCTCAGTGAGTGTCGCCTGCACCCTGATAAATTGATTCCAAAGTTAGACAACTACACCCACTTTTCAACCAGTAACCACCTCAACCAGAACGATGGTGTTGTTGCGTATGTCAATAACTCCCACTCAGTAAGGACTAGGGAAATAATATTAAATCACGCATCGTGTCTAGAAATAACAACCGAAGCCGGAACAATTCTTGGTATATATCGATCACCTTCAAATATTAACGCCGAAAGCTTTATATCTTCTTTAAATTTACACTTAGTTTCTATAAAATCTAGTAAAAACATAATTATAACAGGTGACATAAATATTAATATTGCGTATAAAAACAATGAGCAATCCTATGAACAGACCAACAGATTAAACTACCTAAATATGATGGCCATGCATGGTATAATGCCTGGTCACTCTCTTCCAACAAGAGGCAAAACGTGCCTTACTTACGTTAAACACTGCTAAAACCAATTTCATCAGTTTTACCAACAATAAGCGTACTCAACCTGATCCAAATTTTGTAATCAGAATCCACACTTGCGACAACGTCACACAAACCACCTGTTCCTGCTCAGTCATAGATAAAGTAGAAACTACAAGATACTTGGGTGTTGTTCTTGACCAGCGCCTATCCTGGCATCAACACACTGAGAGTCTTATGTCCAGAGTGAGAAAGCTCATCTGGGTCTTCAGGAATCTCAGAAATGTAGCTACCAAGACTATATTAAAGCAGGTATATACTTCGCTTGCGGAATCTATCCTCACGTACTGCATCCCCGTCTGGGGCGGTGCCACGAAATCTAAATTTCTTGAACTAGAGAGAGCCCAAAGAGCACTGCTCAAAGTCATGCACCTCAAACCGTATAGATTCCCTACAAGTAAACTATATACTACTGCTGATGTATTGTCTGTCAGGAAACTATACATATTAAATACTATCCTAAAAACACACAAAACATCCGTGTATACACCAGCACCTGCATCTACTCGTCGAAGGAAACAGACTAAAATAATTAATACTCCGATGTTGAAAACTGCTTACGCCAGGAGACAGCAAAGATCACGATCGGCAAAACTTTATAATGCTATAAATAAAGTCATAAATATTTACCCTAATACACTCTACGAATGCAAAACTAAATTAACTGAATGGTTAAAAACAAAAAACTACCATGATATTGAAAATCTACTATTTCAGAACACTTAATCCACAACTCACATACTATTTCTTATTTACATTCACTCACACACTCTCTATACACAAATATACACACACAAATATACACACACACACACACACACACACACACACATACTCTCTCTATCACACACACACACCCACACCCACACACACACACACACACACACACACACACACACACTTACACACACACACACACACACACTTACACACACGTATACACACACACACACACACACACACATACATAAGGCCCGCGTTACGCGGGACTATCCTCTCCTATTATTTATTAAGTAAAGTAAAGTAAATATAAAGATTTTAGATTTTAGGTTAAGCTAAGTAAGTTTGTATAATATGTGTACACCTAAAATTAAATTATTAAGATTAACATGTGGAAGAGCGGGGTCTCTTAACACAAGCATATTTTAATGCTTAAAAAGAGGCACCAACTCCAGACTATGTAAATATTTTAAGATACTGAATAAATGCTTTTTTTTTTTTTTTTTTTTAAACTTCTACCGAAAATTGGTTTGAACGAGATCTAGTAAGTAGTTTTTTTTTTAATACGTCATGAATCGTAAACCGCAATGTATTTTACGGAACCCTTCATGTGCGAGTCCGACGCGCAATTGGCCGCTTTTTTATTATTATTATTTAACCAAAACAAGGATTACACATTATGGTTTACAGTAAAATTTGCGCCAAACTGCGTAACAGTTTGTTTGCGAATAGTAGGTAGTCATATATTAACTAAACTAAATATGAACCTACACACTTTCCCCTATAATAACCTATAATACCCCCGATAATCCCTGGTCATAATCGTAAAATTAATATTATATAATAAAAATAAAAGTTTAATCTTTTGTGAAATTGCCCATGATAAATGTTCAGTTTTAACAGTAATTACCCAGCGTTTGTTTCCATGACACTGTGTTCCTAGTAAAAAAGTAAAGTAAGTAAAAATATTATTTCCAACGTTTGGTAAGCCTTTAGCTTTCATGTACTCGTATTACGTATCCTATTTACGCGTCTGTACATAATAATAAAGTTGAGGAAACATATAAGGGTAATAAATATATTGAGCATGTTTAACGTTCTCTTGTTTGCATGGTCTGGGAAAACATAAATAAGGAATCGAAATAAATCACTGTTTGTTCCCCAAATAACTAACCCGCCCTGTATACAGCGGCCAAAAAAGTAAAAAAACTTTCTCGAAAACACTTACTTTTTAGGGTTCCGTAGCCAAATGGCAAAAAACGGAACCCTTATAGATTCGTCATGTCTGTCTATCTGTCTGTCTGTCCGTCCGTATGTCACAGCCACTTTTTTCCGAAACTATAAGAGCTATACTGTTGAAACTTGGTAAGTAGATGTATTCTGTAAACCGCATTAAGATTTTTACACAAAAATATAAAAAAAACAATAAATTTTGGGGTTCCCCATACTAAGAACTGTAACTCAACATTTTTTTCATGGAATTCATACGTGTGGGGTATCTATGGATAGGTCTTCAAAAATGATATTGAGGTTTTTAACATAATTTTTTTCTAAACTGAATAGTTTGCGCGAGAGACACTTCCAAAGTGGTAAAATGTGTCCCCTCCCCCTGTAACTTCTAAAATAAGAGAATGATAAATCTAAAAAAAATATATGATGTACATTACCATGCAAACTTTCAACGAAAATTGGTTTGAACGAGATCTAAAAGGTAGTATTTTTTTAATACGTCATAAATCGCAAAAAGCAATTTATTTAACGGAACCCTTCATATGCGAGTCCGACTCGCACTTGGCCGCTTTTTTTTTACTTTGCTTACTCGTAAAGTTTTTGATTATGCTGTAGTAGGTAGGTACTTTAAGCTTTTGCTCTTTAGATTTCATAATTCAAACTAAGAGCATGATGGATCAATAGATAATTATAATATCAAATCAGCTAAGTGCGCGTTAGGGCAATTAGTGTTTCTGACTCACATACACATACATAATATACACCGTATGTGTGTATATGTACCTAAGTAAGACTGTACTAGTTTTATAACTAATGCAATAATTTATCTTGTTTACTTCTAAATAATGGTCAGCTGAAAGTGGTTTTAATGCCATGTCAACGGAAATATGGTAATAAGGGGACTGTAAACATTCCTAATTTTCGCCACAAACGTTTTGGCAATTTGATCACTAATTACAAGCTATTATTAATTTTACGACTTAGTTAAGGCTCGGTGGACTGCATTTGGCTGTGCGATATCAGCAAGGTACAGCTGTCGGTGTCAAAATTCAGTAAAGTCAGTGCAGATTCTTTACTGTGCTGCCTACATTTAGGCGAGATCTTGACTTGGCCAAGCGGGTTCGGAATGCGGTACGGAACTTTTACGTGAGTTTATTGATGTCACACCACAGATGTATGAATATAAGGAGATCGGACATGGCGGCCGATTTGTATAGAGTGAGCCTGTCGCAAGTACATTAACCCACACAACGCCCAAGTAATTGACAAGACAAAGCACGCACACATCTAAAACACACACTCTTGTATACCTACACGCTTATTTGACAATAAACGCGCATCATATCAGGCATTTTGGGAAAAAACGTAATATTATCTGCGATCAGCACGCGTGCACAGTATGGCAGTGTATGCCCATTGAGCATACAGCTGCGACACGGCCGCCGGCGGCTTGTCCTCTCTCTAGTATTCTATGCTCTGAGTGTCACACAGATTTCCTCACTTGTCGGTATGCTGCCATTAAAACATTTGCGCAGTAGTACTAAGTACTAGTATCATGCGCGTAACCGGGGCGGTGCGTTTGCAATGCTGCACTGCAGTCGAACGGCCCCGCTTCTGCGCTCCCCGCGCAATTCAGAAAGCATATTGACAAAAAAACTTTTTCTACTGGCAACAGGCATCTTCTCAGCACAGTTCAGTTGATCTTAATAGCGAAAAATGTATCCATATTAACCGTCAAATGCGAGCCAGACTCGTGACCGAGGTTGTACAGTTCGGAACGTTCGCATAATTTGTACCCAATATAAAAATATTTTGTGGAAGGTCTCTAGTGTAACGTGAGCTCTCAAGACGAAATGTTTACTGGCGTCTGGGTGGCCCTTTACGCTTTAGCAAAGTTTTACGTGAGAAGTAAATGAATAATTCCGAAAACTGATATTAGATAGAAAAATTATCACGGGTGACCTCAATGACAAGTTTACACTTTTGCACCTTATGGATGTCATTGACGTCGACTGTACAAAGTGCACGTTAATCGTCAAAACAATCAATCAAACACGCCCCATAAGCCCCGATTGAGCAAAAATGCGGCATAATCTTCTTTTTTTTCCCCGACCCCCATCTACGATATCCGACTAGTGGCGTCTGCCAAATGTCCTACCACACTTATCGCTGCCCACCACAGACATATTATATTGAAGTAGGTGTATTCTGAGCGAATATTGCGACGTCATTATAGTATTTTGTTTAGAAATGGAACAAATTAAACGTAGACGTGTTCACATATTATCACTCTAAATCGATTCATCTTTTTAATTTTCTTAATTGATTGTACACGAATGAGACAGACTACGCGCGTGAGGTAGATTTAAATGTCACTTTTTCTATGGAAAAATGACAGTTAAATAGGGAACATTACGCAAAACTCTTCGTAGGTGGCGACACTAGCAGCGTTGACATTGTATCTCGTTCGCACTTGCGGTATTGTCTATGCAAGCATCCTTGTCACTCATTTGACAATCAATTTTGCATGTGTGTGTGAATCCCTATATTTCTATACTGGTTTACTATTAGTGTTAGTGCTGCCTCTGGCGGCAGAACATTGCAGTAATGTTCCCTATTGTACGAACGTACGTTCGGAACGTTACGTGTTTACCCCCCAGGATTCATGAGGATTTCGTTCAAAAATAAGTATGATTATTCAAACATAGGAAAGGTATGATATTGACTTGACCACAAATATTATATATTATGTACATCAAAGGGGTAAACACGTTAGGACAATTTAACTGTCATTATCCATATAAAAAGTGGCATTTAGATCTACCTGACGCGCGTACAATGCGTAACGTGATCGACCTGCTCTGCTGTTGCAGGTCGATCACGGGAACGTCACGTACGGTAAGTCAGGTAAATCTAAATGTCACCATATGTATAAGAAAATTACAGTTGAGTTGTCCTAACGTGCTCTCGAAAAGTTACGTGTTCACCCCTCTGTACACGATCCTTGCCATTGGCATGCGAAGTAGATGCATATGCGTGATCTACCTAGACTATGTCTATGCTGCCCATAGATCTTTGGATGACTGGCAACAAGAAAGAATTTAATTTAATAATGGTGATCTTTATTTATCTCCCTTGCCTCTGAAACGAAACAAGATTGTCGGAGATTCTAGTTTATTTAGATAACATAAGAATTACATGCTACTTGTTAAATTAAATAGTGGAGTTCCTAAGTTCGTCAAATTAATCCATCCGAATATTATAACTAAGTACTGTCGTATAAATTATATATACCTACAGGCTATATGAGAGAGATTTGTAATCAAGGTTTTTATTATGTGCCGCTACACTTTTACATCATATAATAATAAGAAAAAAGTTGTTCATATACGTAACTTGCCTACAAGTTATTATTTCTAGTACTGTACCGTTATCTGTCATTGATATAGGCTGTAGCTCAAATATAATGACACCAATAATAAGTTGTCAAAAAATGCACGTCACTCTTGTAACTCTATGCTCTATGGCCCATAAACCATTTAGCCTACTTGTGTGGTCTATAATTTTTGTATAAAAGCACTGTTTACCTTGAGATGTAAATCATCTAACTTTTTTAAATTGACCGCTATATTTGCAGTTGGCACCAACTTCATAAACAAATATTTCTAAATAAAAGTTTTTATTTACGATTTAACATTTGTATATTATAAATTATTTACTACAATAATAATAAATCATCATCTATTGTGTGTTAAATTACATGTTTTATTTATTTTTTGTTTTCTGTTGACTGTTAACTGTGTGTAACTGTTTGAATTCGGTCCGGATTCGGTTTGGTTCGGATGGCAAGTGCAAACAAATTAAAAACAAAACAAACCATAAACAAGAAGTGTCATATTTCTGATTTCCCACAGATACAGTTCAAAATAAAACGACGAAAGATGATAAACTGTTAGTCCTGATTAGTCCTGAACCATTAAGATTTTATTCGTGTTTGTGAAGACAAAAGTGTACGTTCCTTTTAAAATGGTCGAATAAATTAATAACTGCACTCCTGAATAAATTGCGTGAGTAGCAAAAGTACGATTAGAAAAATTGCTGCCTGAAAAGTCTATTCTGTAGTCTGCTATTTATTTTAAAATTTGTCGTAAAAAAGTATTGTGTGCAACGGTGTATAACTGGTCTAAAAACGCTCGTGGCATATTGGCGCAACCCACGCCACTCGTGTTTTAAGACCCTTCTTATACTCCAGTTGCATAAAATACTATTCTTCTACGACAATATTCGACACGTAACTTTTAGGTTCATAAAGTAGTTATTTTGTTATTTGAATATATTGGAGTATAATAATTCTAAAAGTGTCTTTCTCTCGTTAACGCCAATTTCACCTTCACTATCATCATTATTTTTAAGTGCTAGGCTCTTGTCGCTCGAGTAATCATCACTTTTCTCTGGTCACTGCTATTTTCTTGTCTTCCTTATAAGACAGTATAAGCGACTCTCTACTTCTCTTCCATTCTGTTTTTCCATTCAAAATGTTGAAAAGGAAGTGATCGTATCGTAACAGGCTTCCTATCATCTTTCCTCTAGTATAACAATTTTATATTTTGTAACAGGAACGTGATCCTGGTGGTTGGCGATGGCATGAGCTTAACGACTACTACCGCAGCCAGGATCCTGCGCGGCCAGCGGAGAGGCCAGACGGGAGAAGACACCGACTTGGCCTGGGACACGTTTCCAGCAGTGGCTTTAGCCAAGGTATACTATGTTTATAGGCTCAGACCAAGAAAAAAGATAGACAGAGCATGACGAACGACGTAGTGAAGCCGGTTTTTAACCAAGCCAAATAAGTTTAGCACACGCTCACGCACACGTATACAAACGAAATTGCACAAAACTCTTCAGCACGTGTCGCAATGCTGCCAGTGTGTGCGAGCGTGTGCTAAAATTACTTGGCTTGGTTGAAAACCGGCTTCACAAGGTTGTTCGTCATGCTCCGTCTATCTTTTTTTCTTGGTCTGAAGTTTAAAGGCTCCATTGTTCGCATAAATCCAATAAGTCGATTCCTCACTGTCGATGATCATGACCGCTTTCTGTTTCACTGTCAAGTAGTGCAGATGCGCATACCTTGATATGGGCGTACAATTTTTTGCATATTTTCATTTCGCATAAATTTTGTTTCTCAAACGATGAAACCTTAATCTTAAAGGAATTTTACAAAAAATCAACGTATAGAGCCCATTCAATTAGGTAAGGTTTGTTATATATATCAATAGGAGTGTGGACTCAACATTTGTTATTAAGTACTCCAAAAGAAAGAAGGCAAAAATATATGCCTAATGACGAAAATCCCATTGGAATATCTCAAAAAATTACGAAGCTACAACCGTTTTAATGTTGCTTGTTAGAGAGAGAAAACGCGCCGGGATCGTGACGTCACGATCGTCTAGCGTCATAGTAAATGACAATCGTTTCATATGAAGGTGCGTTTTGCGGAAAAGGGACAGAACATACCCCCTCTTAAAAATTTGGACGCTTATAACTTTGTGATTATTTAATTTCTTGCGTTACTTTTTTCTCCATTTGACTACATTTTGAATCCTTTTTCGAGAAAATGCAACATTATTGATTATTTTTTTTAGTGTCTACACCCCTATTGTGAAAAATTACGGTTTCAGAAATATAATAATATCAGAAAATAGGTTATGCCAAACATTAGTAAACCATGTAGATTTCTAGATACTAGACCGACTGGGTGCAGCGCCTAGTGAGTCCGGTAAATTTGACGATTTGATCACTCCATTTGGCTGGCGGTTGGCCATAAGTTTGTCTTCCCTCCACCTTTCCTGTCACTTGGAATGCCTCGTACAGACTGCAAATGTTGGGCCATTAGGCTCGTAGACGTCTGGTTAGCCTAACTCCGATTTGAAACGTAGGTCTGGTGATCGGAGATGGTATGAGTCAGACGGAAACCATCGTAGCCCGGATACTGCATCATACAATAGAGAGGCCATTTAAGTAATAGTACATTGCTTAACAAGGGGCGTATGAGGAATATTGCAAACGAGAGTCTATCAGAAGCCCGACGCCGTAGGCGGAGGACTTTTGATGACTCGAGTTTGCAATATTCTTACGCCCGTGTTATACACAATGTTTTTCATCACATTTGCGAGGAAATAAATAACTACAAAAGCGAACCATTTTGCACGTCGTGGAAAGCTTTAATTTAAAATAAGAAATATTATTAAAAACACTTTTTTTGTCATGAGTCAAAATAAACCAACACGATTTATTAAAATTAAAAAAGTAATAGCTACTCCATATATTTTTGTTACGTGATAAGTCATAATTTATAAACACCTAAAAATCATAAATATAACTTACGTAAAATAAGACATTCCATTCTTTTTATTTGTTTTAATGTTATAATTTTTGCAGTTTTTCACTGCACATTTCGTCACGATTGACAACTGACACTGTCTGTGGTCGGAACAAGACTAATAGCCAAACTACTGCCCAAGTCAATAAGGCAGTAGTTTTGACTTACATTTTTTTCCTGCTGATTGTGTATCTAGGTATACATATATACTAAATCAATGACTGAACATTATGTTTTTGTAAATGAATTATAAAAAACTTCCCATGCAGGTAAGAACGTTTCATTTTACTTTTCACTAACGAAAAGTTCGGGACAGCTAATTTGTCTGACAAGACCGCGCGCGACCTGTTTCATGCAGCTTCTATAAGAGTTTATACTTTGAGGAAGGTGTATTTAAGTAGTTAATTAAGTCCGATACTTAACAAGAAAAGTCGTATTACTGTCATAACTTAGAAACTTGAACTATTGATAGAACATTAATGATAGCAAAATAATTTGTTCTTGTAAAATAATGCTATAACCGCCATCGTACATTTTGTAGCATTTACGGCACAGCATGTTAACGGAGTAAGTTGGTATAGACAATTTCAATATTATCAATCAAAATTATTACCTAATGAAGGTTTATATTAGTTAGGCATAACGATTGAAATTGTGTATTAAGTAATCGTAATTCCATTAATAATACTACACTCTGTTTTTCGCTCTGGTTATGAACGTATTTTAATCTTATACCTACTCGTATATTTAGCTCACGTGTGCATACTCTCTCTCTCTCTCTCTCTCTCTCTTCCTAGCTATACATATATCCCACATGAAAGAAAGAAAGAAAGATACATTTATTCACTAACAAAACATGTAACAAGTGTGTCTCTGCGGCAGTGAACCGGACACTGGCTCAGCATTATGCTGAGGTGTCAGTCAGACACCTACAGCGCTGATCTTCAGCTAGCACCGTTGGTGACTCACGGAAACGTCATACAATTATAATTACACAACTATATAATTGTGAAAGGCGAGAGAGAAATAAACATAAATACATAGTGAGATAGTACATGTACGCACTACCTACATACATGCAGCTTCAATAAAATAATAACTACGTTACACATTAAAGTTAATTTTACTATTAAACTTAAAGCAAAAACTAGATAAACATTTGCAATTGGTATATTTTTTGCTGTCAAAAGTACAGGATTAGGATTAAGATTTTTGGAGCGTCAACAAATAGCCTTTAAGCTTACGCTTAAAGGTGTATCTGCTAAGCGCCCCTTGGATAGGGGGAGGGATATCATTCCAGCATTTAGACGCCGTGAACTTGAAGCTACCTCGGAAAGCAGCGGTTCGGTGCACATGGTGGTGGGGTCAGCATTCCTCGTCTTACTTCTCCACTTTGCTCTGTCCTCAACGTCGGTTTCGGATAATATGCACTCTCTTATGTCTCTTAACACTACATCCTTCCATCTTGTTCTGGGTCTGCCCCTGGATCTTCGACCAGAGACGGAAAGTTGTAGTGCCAAGTTACCAACATAGTTTGGTGGCCTCCTCTTCACATGACCATACCATCGCAGCCGGCTTTCTTGGATATTATCGGCGATGTCACAGACGCCCAAGCTTCCTCGTACTTACTCGTTGCGGATTTTATCGAGCATGGTAACGCCGCACATCCACCGTAACATCTTCATTTCGGCAACTTGGATGGTAAGGACATGCTTTTGAGCTTACTTCCACGTCTCGATGCCATACATGAGAATCGGCCTTATGATGCTCTTGTGGACCAAATCTTTTATGAATACGAAGAAAATAAATTATTATGCCAAAACATAATTATATTATACAGACTACGAAAGAATTTCTTAAACAATATCTAAGGTTACACTTTAATTCCTAAAAGTTGACACCTGGTAAAACCTCATAGGTATGATTGAAATTGTCAAGCATGGGGCCAGCAGTGTCGAGTACTGGGATATATATACCTACCTGATATCTATTAAGTGTCATTTCTGCGGAAACCTCAAATGACAACATTAAATACTAGATATTTTCGCTCTTGATCGCTTCTTCATTTACAACTTGCGATGATCTTCCTTGCTAGGAAGCAATCTCGGCGATGGGTTTGTGATTCAATAACTTTTTTATCGATCAACAATTTTTTATGGGTACGAGGTCGATCTAAAGCGCTTTATATCATTCTGAAGTAGGTTATGAACGGTGTTAAGCGTCTTCTAGAAACCTATCATTACACACTAAAATAAACTCTGAAGCGACTTGCTGACTGGACGGGGCGGGATTGGTTTGCGGCATTTTGTACTTTGAAGTGAGCTACTGTCAGATTACTCTACTTGTTGTCGGTATGCTGTCGGTATTACATTTAGCGCTGTAGTAATATCATGCGCGGTAGCGGCGCGGTGTGCTTGGAGTACTAATAAGCGAATAAGTACAATATATACTTAGAAATATCATACAGAAGAAAAAGAATGAAAAAAAAACGATTGTAGGTACTTATTAGTTTTATCTCACGTTAAAAAAACTAAAAAATAATTCTTTTTTCGATAAAATAACTTAACAGTTACACATAATATTGAATTAGAAATGATATTTTGTATGACAAGTAACCTATAGACTTAAACGCAAATGTTGTGGAGATAATTGCAAATTAATGACTTACTCCATAGTAAACGCGCCGAGAATATATGTTGTGAAGTCATAGCATAAGCCAGTTTAATATAGAGCGTTTCGGGGGGTGCCGGCGCGTGCAGATTTCAAATGCATATAACATCAGAAAAATAAATCATAAGTAAGTTTTAGTGCCACAGTTTGTTTAATGCTGGATTATACTTTTGATTTTCGTTTTAAAATAAAAAGATGCAAGTTCCCTATTAGGCATCCAGCCTAGGCAAAAAATGTTGAACGCAAAGCCATTATTTACTGGCGTCTGTTGTGGTGCCTGAAACACGTCGTTTCGTAGACACGAATACGCTATTTCCGAATCACATATCTTTAACATTTCTAAGGAGGAAAAATACCTGAGAGAGTAGCTTCTCTAGCAGAATCTCTGGTTATATCACGCACTCCTATCAGCGTGGTAAAAAAGCTAGAAAAATATATACGACTCAAAATAAGATAGAGTGCATCCACGTTAACGCTACAACAAATAATTTGGCAACAACACTCTTTAAATGTGCACAGTGTGGCAATTTGGTGGTGTTAGCGTGGACGGAATCTAGTGCTCTAAGATTGTCTGGAAGAAATCGCGCTCTAGCGATAAGACCACCTGTTGTTTGCGTCTACTTGTGTTTATTATGTTCTGTACACTGTTATTTTATTGAGGTTGCAATAAAGAGTATTTGTATTGTATTTTTATTGTGCTCTAAGAAACTCACAAAAAGTTAAAAAGTATCGTTCTGTACAGACATACAACGTGGATGCCCAAACTGGCGAGTCTTCTGCCTGTGCCACGGCACTTCTTTGCGGCGTGAAGGCGAGGTACGAAACCCTGGGGCTGGATGCTGGCGGCAGATTCAACAGCTGCGCGTCGGCTGTGAACTCGAAGGTCACCTCATTGATCGACTGGGCGCATGACGCTGGTAAGTAAAGTGTTTACTAGACGGTCGTCAACACGCCCCTCCAACCGAGCGACCTTGGTGCGCACCGACCGTGTAGACAAAATTTTGTTTGCAGCAAAATTTCATACTACAGCGGTCGGTGCTGACCAAGGTCGCTAGGTCGGAGAACCGTATTGGCGACCATCTAGTCAACTGCCTATTACAACTCCCTTACCCTTGGTGTTTTTTTACACCACAATACGTGTCCGATTCCCGCTTGACGGTAAGCGGTTATGGTACCCTATGGACGCTTGCAACTCCTGTGACCGGTTTCACGAAGCAATAAATTACTATTTTTCAAGTCTTATGCTACACAGATCAAATGGTCGCTATTGATCAAGCGCCTGTGTTGATAGTTTAGAATTTAGATTTGTAAAAGTGTTATTTGTAGCTTCGTGAAACGGACCACACAGGGAGCCGCCTGCGCGTTACCGACTTACTACAATTTTAAAATCTGTACCTATACTCCCTTCTTAAAGAACATCATACTGCAGTCATTTGAGAAAGCCTCGTCAGGAAGGTTCCAAGTGTGGTCCTGTGGGTAGTAGCGGTATCCTAGTTCATCGTGAATGACCCTGGGTCCGTTCGGTTATAGACCATTAAATCTACAAGGCAGTGAAACTAATGTTTCTTTCAAATCTATACATAGAATATATACAATAGATGTGACATTTTACACGTAAAGGTAAGGTTATTGTCGGTAATATTGAGTTATGGACACCATAGCATATACTAAAAAACATGCTCTTTAAGATGCAAAATAAAACATTCACCTAAGTCATATACTTATTTTATTATGATTTTTTGAAATTCAAGTGTAGAAATATCCTGTTTTGAGATATTCAACTTCAAAGTTTGCGGGTGTAAAAAACATAGTCTTAGTTTGAAGTTACGGAGTTGTGGATTTAAAAATAAACTATATAATCATGCAGTTTACTATGGAATAAATATCATTTCTAAGATTGTTTTTTTGTTTAAGGGGTTTTTGAGAAATTATAAGAATTCCCTCAAGGTATTGAAATGTGAAATCAAAATAAAATATATTTTATTCCTAAAATATAAATAAGTATCTATTGTAACAGACATTGTTTTTAATTAAACAAAACAGTAATTTAAGAAATTCTCACATCTTTCTAATAAAATCAATTATTTAAGCAGTTTTTTAAGAAAAGTTTTTAAATTTGTTCTAGCACATCAAAAAAAATATAAGTTAATATTCATCATATTTACAAGACCGTAGATGGACTCGAAACATAATTGGACGAAATTGGCTCGATAGAAAATAATTTACATATTAAGACGAAAACACCGAAAGATAACGTGTCACCGTCTCAAATTGCGTAATTTTCCATAAGCTTATATTTCACTTCAGAGGATTTAATCTTCAAGCAATTTCGAATCACTTCCCGTTATTGGAATGGGCTTTGCATATCTAACCCAGTGACAATACATTTGTGTTTATCAAAAGCATTGATATAAATTAAATAAATGTTCAAAGTTGGGTAATATTTTGCGGTCTGTATGACACTCTAAAGAGCCACATTATTTTCATAATCCAGTGCACCCCACAAAATATAGTTCTACTTTGACCAGTTACAATGTATTGCCTATAATTGTTAAAAACATTAATAATCCAATGAAGGGAATATACCTATAATACATTTTTTATACACTGGTACAACAAACATGTTGAATAACATCGCAGTATACCTTGGTGAATTCATATGTTGGATCTAGGACACTTTGAAACAATCAAGACAGTGCTGAAGTTTCTGACATCATAATCATTGCTTACTCTTCTTTTTTTGCATCGATGACTGCGCACTACTCGTTGAGAGAGTTCCAATGGACCCAAACACGACGTGATTATCTTTTGTAGTTTAGGAGTTGTTATGGCCACCTTCAGCCCGAATGCATGAAGAAAGATGGACGAAGATAGCTACTCTGTGGGCGGGGCCAGGAGGAAAAAGAAGATTGGGTAGACCCCATGCAAGGTGGTCCGACGATCTCCATAAAGTAGCAACTGATTGGCCAAATACAGCACAAAACAGAGCAAGATGGCAAGAGCTGGAGGAGGCCTTTACCCGAGAGGGGTCCTAACCAAATTATATTATATAAGTAAGAAAAAAGAAAAACCACAAGATTATTTATTTTTTAATTCTGCTTAAGTACATTTTCTTTTTTAATATTCCACTGTTCTTACTTTGGTTAAGGAATAAATGGGCTTTTTATTTTATTTTATTTATTTATTTATTATGGCCACCTTCTCTCTCCGTCGTCAGAGTAGCTGGCGTGATGTAGAAAGGTCGGTAAACGAGTCGAATCTAATCGAAATAATTCGCCTTCATACATTAGGTACTATGGAAGTGCGTCGATTGACGCACATCGTCAGATCGCAATCGCTTTTGTAAAACTAGTGGCTATGCCAAATCTTGGGTTTAGATGTCAAAGCGGACCCCGGGCTCCTTTAGGGCACAACCGGGAATAACGCTAGGAGGATGATGATGATGATCCTAATGTTATTCCAACACCCCGAACGTTCGTTGAAATTTATTTAAATTAATTAAATAAGAATGCAAAATTTTTACCATTTCACATGTGATATAACAACACGATAAAATTTAATTACATAAACTAGGTACACCTACGCTACTCCGATGATATAAGGACTTAGTTAGTATTCCGAGAATGTGACGTCAAAGGTAGACGTTAGCTTAATTAGTTAAGACTATGAGGAAATAGGAATTAATTATTTGTACGAAGCGTGGAACTTGACGTATTCTCGTGGATTACGGACTGAACTGAGAGATTTTGGGTTGCATTGCATTACAATCGTTATCCAAGAGAATAATACAAAAGAAAACAACTCACAACACTGTTTTACACTGCGCTCACACTGTTTAAACCGTTTCATACCTTAAAAGCAATAAAGTTTTTTTTTTTACTTTATTGCACAAAAGAAAAACTTATCGTACAAAAGGCGGAATTAATGCCATACGGCATTCACTACCAGTCAAACCTTAAGGCAAAGCGGAAAAGATTGTGGGCAGTGCAAATAATAATACGGTACTCCTTTTTACGAGTACAAGCTTTATATTAACTTGCACTGTTCGTATGTATGTATATATATGTAAGTATGTAAATGTGTAAGTATGTAAGTTGTCCGTCAAAATTTGCACTCCATTTTTCAGTCACTTCCCGTTATCCAATTGAACTGAAATTTTACAAGCATATGTATATCGCATGACAATGCAATATTATGATGACTTGGAGCTGATCTGATGCTGGAGCTTGAAGGTGGCCATAGGAACTCCGCAATAAAACGACACAACCCCATCGAGTTAAGGCTCGTTAGAATCGTATCAATGAGTACTTGATGATGGTATGCAGAAAAGTACAGTCGGCAGTAAAAGCTTGTACCAAAAATTAAATTTTTGACAGAAACTTTATTCCATTAGGATAGGTACATATCGCACCTTTAGAATGGAACCGGCCTAACTCAAAAACACAACTTTTTGGGAAAACGCAATTAAAGATTTGAAATAGTGTTATAATCATACGTAATTGGTTATATCGCCCGAACTAAATACGATAATCGACAAATTAAACTTGTAAACGAATGCTTAGTTATTTGACTTATTAGTCCAAGTCATAAATTACCAATATTTTGTTTTGATTTGGTTAAAAAAAAATGTTTTGTAAAACTGGTCACTATAAGGTCATTTCTTGACTGAAAATTTTTACTTATCGTTTGACTTATTATGAATTGGGTCTCTTTTATACTACTCAATTAACCAAATTGTTTGCCCTATTGAAGTTCGAGTCATTTTCATTATGTTATAAAGTTACCTGTTTTAAAATTAGGTCAGTACAATACAACAGGTTCCATAAAGAAAACTTCGAATTTTCCGCAAGTTATTTCATAGATTGTTCATAACAGCAACGTATTGCTATAACATACAATTTGTTTTATAAATACTATACTGAAACACGTAAATAATAGGCTACGATCAAAAATACACTTTATTATAATCCTATTATATAAGATGAGTTTGAGATTATCATCCCTTTACTTTATGTAGGACATAAAAACATGTTAAGTAACTAAAAGTGGCATATATATTAAATTAGAACCAAAAACACATCTTCTAAAATTAAATTGGTAACTTCAATACCTAGCAAAAGCAATAAGTTGTAGCATAATTACACCCTATGTATATAATCACCCAGGACACAAACACAGTCTACTGTGTGTACAGGATATAAAGTAGGGTAGGTATGTACCTACCCTATTTTATATCCTACCGGACATGTAAAATAATGTGTTTTATGAATATGAATAACATTCTGATATCTGATATACATTATCAGAATCTGATACCGGAACCAGATTGCCTGACAGTATTGGAGGAACAGCTGTTGTACATTTATTTAACCTATTATTGAAATAAGAAATATACCAGGCGAAATAAATGTGAAGGGTCACGACTCATGACACGAGACACACCGATTCCTAAAGAGTTGAATTTGACAGTTAAAGTGACGCACAGGCAATTCTATCAGTTTACGTCAAACTTTTTGAAGGTTTTTGAATTCCTGCCTCAATAAGCAAATAGGTAATAATTTGCATGTCACCCAGCATGGGTTCCATAGCACCCGGTCTACTGCCATTAACCAAATAAATTCTTTGACATAATGGTTCTCCGATTACGTTCAGAAATACATGGATTCACACAGCCATGTCGATGCTATTTACTTTGAATATAAGAATGCGTTTGACCTGGTGGACAATGACGTGCTGCTGCAAAACTTCTTTAGTCTCGGTTTCACTTTGAAACTTGCGTCCTTCTTTGCCAACTATTTATGGGATCGTAGACATACGAGCAGTGGATTGGCTTCCAGTCCAGTGGTTATTTCACATGCCCAGGAGTGAGTCAGGGGACTATTATGGGACCAACACAGCTTCTTAGTGTGGTATATGATCTAATCCGTGACATAACAGGGGCGCAATCACTCCTGTTTGCTGATGCCCTTAAATTAATGTTGCCAATTAAAGACGAGGTGGATTGTGATTGTGAATCACTTCAGAGGGTAATTGAGTATGTATCACATCTCAGTGGAGTGCTTGTAATATGTTGGAGTTGAATGCACTGAAATGTAAAACCATTACATTTTCAAGATCTAAGGACCCAGTCGTAGCGAACTACCATCCTGTCAGGTACTCCATTGGGTCACGTTTCCACGAGCCAAGGTATTACGTTAGATACCAGACTTCCCATGCGTACCTAACCATATCGTTGCCATCTGCAAAAAAGTTAATAAAACGTTAGGTTAATGTAAAAGTAACCATTGTATTATACAGTGCGTACGTTTGGAACTTTGGAGCAAGCTTGAAAAAGTATAAGCTGTTGATTGAAAGAATTTCCAATACAAAAAAATAGAAAAACAAGTTCACTTACCTGCCTGATCTGGCGTAGTTTCGATGACTGATGAATTCGGCCAAATGTTTAAATTATTTGTCACCTGTAAGTACATACAAAATCCAAAGCTCAAGACCAACACATGCAGCCCAAAGCTTTGTGAAAACCAATACAATACAATGCAAATACACTTTATTGCACACTTTAAAAAATAACACAGTACAAAACAAATCAATGTTAATTTAATCTTTATTTAATCAAGTAGTAAGTACTTAGGTATTAGGTATATTAGTAACTATAAATAAAACTTCGTTTTGTCCGTGCTTGCATGCGTAAACCCCGCACCTGACCTCTCACCTCCGCTAACGCCCGCCGCTCATACCCGCGGCTCATCCGGCCGAAGTTAGCATTATCTTATCAGGTTTTGATTTATTTTCTTGAGATATGCGTAAATATAAACTTGTAAAATAGAAACGTTCACCTGTTTTTTTCTATTGGTCATTATTCATTATAGTCCTTCTTTTCATTAGGTTATATTATTGACCTAAAATAAAGAATTTACATATAAAGTTTGTATTAGAAGTAGAACATAAACGACATATAAAATAATAGGTCAGAATAAATTGTTCTTGCCGAAATACGGAACAGACTTATTCCTTAATCGTACACAAAATATTAAGTAATGTTTATTGTAAAAGTGGCTTAACAATTATTGGGTCACTAACTAGCGAGTAATATTTATTAACGAATTGTCGTAAGTCAAAATAAGTCATGAAAATATCAGACAGTTTGGAAGAGAACAGACTTAAAATCAAATAAGTCACTTCTATTACTAAACTCAGACGTAATTCTTACCTTAAATTTCGGAGTGATATCGGCGTAACCCCGAATCAGTCACTTTTTTGGCGATAGATGGACGTGCTACGTCGACAGTTACTGTTTTAACTCAAAATGGGGCGTTGACGTCCTATCGCGCGGGGGATATTCCTCGCGTCAGAAAGAGACCAATATATTGCGTTCGGACTATTCAAGCGTAATTGAGCCAGTTTCTTTCTAAAAACGCGATACAATAGGTCGTTTAGAGTCGATCTGTGTATACAACTCATTTTGACGTTTTTTTTAGTTCGGTCAGTTCCGTTCTAAAGGTGCGATATGATAGCAATAACCCAAAAGAACGGTGTTTTGAACGTTTTTATTTTATTAAGGTGTAACTAACAAAGATAAGAGAGAACATTAGGAACTTATTCCTAATGTAACTAACCCGATATGGATATTTAAAAAAGTAACCCAAAATAAAGTATTTGAATTTTAATTTAAATTTGAAATACCCTTAGGGTATCGTTTTTGTTTCATGTCTCTGTTCATCAGACATCTCAAATTTCTCTTTAGGTTAAAATATTCAGACATCCTGAACCGTTCTTCTATTTTAATGCAATATTGCTTTTCATTAAGTATATACAATAAAGCTGGTAACTTTAAATGCTGATATAACATTCATCGATATCTACCGTTGCTATGTCAACCTCACAGATGTATGAATATAACGAGATCGGACATGCCAGCCGATTTGTATAGAGTACGTGTCGCAATTTCATTAACCCACACAACGCCCAAGTAATTGACAAGACACTTGTATACCTACGCGCTTATTGGGCAATACACGCGCACCATATCAGGCATTTTGGGAAAAAAACGTAATATTCTCTTCGATCAGCACGCGTGCACAGTATGGCAGAGTATGCCCATTGAGCTAACAGCTGCGACACGGCCGCCGGCGGCTTGTCTTCTCTCTAGTATTCTATGCTCTGAGGTCTACCTACTTGACTTTGTCGTTTAATTAATGAAAATACTGTTTGTATGTTTTTCTATAATTGTATTTACTTACCTTTTTATTTAAACTATAAGTCTTTCCTTGTTCTATTCTAAGCCTACGGATGAATATGTGAGAAGATGTGTTTTCATATATATTATGCTTGACAGGTGTGCTAGGTGTCAAATATATGAAAACAAAGCTTTGCACATCTCGGGTGGGTTTTGAAATATTGTCAGCACATAGCAATACACTTCATCCCAATATTTTCTTAAAAACCACAAAAGGAAGAAAACATTATAAGCAAAAACTGTCTGTGACAAACGGACAGCCTCCGAGTGATCGCAAAAGGAAAACAAAACGAATCTTAAAAAATATAATAAAATGGCAACGAACATCAAAAATTCAACAAGTCAAAAATTTGCAAACTCCTGAACCTTTTTGACTTTAACTACCACGGACTGAACCCTCTTTGAATTCAATTTCTGAGTGTGTTACCTACAGTAGGAAGTTGCGAGTCACAACTCAGCGTAAATGCTGGCTACAGCGTAAATTTACAATATTGCATTGCAGTTGTCGGCAAAATTTTATATAAAATATGTACGAGTAACTAGTAAAATACGAGATGTTTCAACAAACCTAAATTGTTTACTCTATACACGTTCATACAATAAAACGCAAAGATGATATATTATTGGCCGGTACTGTATGTAAGTCGAACTTGCTCGGCGTTCAAGTTTCAATTTTCGCTTTGCTTGCAACTCGCCTTAGACACGTCATATTTAAATAACGTACCTCCTAGCCCGTAGCCCCAGATTTTGGCTAGCCGCTTGAAGTGTCAGCAGAGTTGTTGTCGAGAGATAGATGTGGTATTTGGAAAATTTCAATATCTTGGCGCAAGTTTCAATTGAATACTCGTTTCTAAAGTTTATAATAACTTATCGCTCGAATTTTTAAGACTGTAAGACAAAATAAACGAAGATTATAAACTAGTTCTACTCGTCTAAATACTGCTTTTGAATACCTACGCTAAAAATCAGCAAACACATTAATTTGCTACTTAGCCGAACTTCTTAGGGCCATACTACACGGGCGGTTCCCCCGCCGCACGAATCTCCTCCAAAACCGCACTAGACACTATTTAATATGGAAGTTGTATGCTGCATACTACACTGCGCGGTTCACGGGCGGGAGAAAATCGACCGCCGCATGCGGCGTCAAACCGCCACGGCTCTGCTCCTTCAAACTGGACGATGGCGGTTTCCCGCTATTGCGTCATTCTGGCGGCGGGAAAACGCGCCGTGTGCAATGCAGCATACAACTTCCATATTAAATTGTGTCTAGTGTGGTTTTGGAGGAGATTCCTGCGGCGGGGGAACCGCCCGTGTAGTTTGCCCTCGACGGGAGCTTATGCGAGGCGCTCATCGTGCGTGGCTAGTAATGAACAAAAGACAGCGATAACCGTTCTCCGTGTAGTTTGATGTTCTGCGACCGCTTTCTCGAGTGGTTTCTGCGGTAGGTATTCTGTCAGTTTAATATTTGCGCAGTAGTTATATATTTAATGGAGGAGCGCAGTAAATATTCCGTACTGACACTACTGACACGTCTGAGCGTCTGACACATGCTATGCGAACACAAAACTAGTACACAAAGTTAGTAGTAGTAGTAGTAGTAGTTTAGTAGAACTTAATGCAAATCCAGTTTCTTATTGAAAATAGTGTCACCTACTAGATAGCCCGCGAACTCTCTGAAGCTCTAGCGATCGCTAGGCTAGGCTGTCAAGGTAAATATTTCAAAATTCGCCGTATTGTCTTAAGACATCAGTAGCCTAGGGGTACAGACGGTGGTATTTGGAGTCGATGATCCGGGGTTCGATCCCTACGCCCGACGCACTTTTTATATGTTTTGTACATTCAAAGAAAAGTTGTAACTACCGCAGAAGAGATGGCGCCTGTATACGCAAGCATTAAATGCCTTCTCAATTTGGTCGAGTTGCCTGTCTATCTCAGTATGTATATTGTAGTCTTTGCTCGGCGGGAGCTTATGCGAGGCGCTCATCGTGCGTGGCTAGTAATGAACAAAAGACAGCGATAACCGTTCTCCGTGTAGTTTGATGTTCTGCGACCGCTTTCTCGAGTGGTTTCTGCGGTAGGTATTCTGTCAGTTTAATATTTGCGCAGTAGTTATATATTTAATGGAGGCGCGCAGTAAATATTCCGTACTGACACTACTGACACGTCTGAGCGTCTGACACATGCTATGCGAACTAAGAACTTAATGCAAATCCAGTTTCTTATTGAAAATAGTGTCACCTACTAGATAGCCCGCGAACTCTCTGAAGCTCTAGCGATCGCTAGGCTAGGCTGTCAAGGTAAATATTTCAAAATTCACCGTATTGTCATAAGACATCAGTAGCCTAGGGGTACAGACGGCGGTATTTGGAGTCGATGAGCCGGGGTTCAAACCCTGCGACCGACGCACTTTTTGTATGTTTTGTACATTCAAAGAAAAGTTTTAAGTATCGCAGAAGAGATGGCGCCTGTATACGCAAGCATTAAATGCCTTCTCAATTTGGTCGAGTTGCCTGTCTATCTCAGTATGTATATTGTAGTCTTTGGTCTGACAGTTGACACTGGCAGCTGACAACTTACTGATATCGTGTTTAAGTATTTATATGTATTAAATATATCGTTGTTTAGTACCCATAACACAAGCTTTATTGAGCTTGCTATAGGGATAGTTCGATTTGTGTAAGAAAAAAATACTCACTTTCTTAATTTATTCAGGTAAATCAAGCGGCATAGTGACGACCGCGCGCATCACCCACGCGACGCCTGCCGCGCTGTATGCGCACGCGCCGTCCCGGTACTGGGAGGACGACAGCCGAGTGCCGCCCACCGTCAGGAAGGACTGCAAGGACATCGCGATGCAACTCGTGGAAAATGAACCGGGGAGGAATATAAATGTAAGGGAAATAGTGAAGTGTGAATTTAAGTTTGGTAGACATTTTAGAGACCATCGAGCACGACAGGACGTATCATCTATGCGGAACCTTCCACAATGCAATATTCCAGATATGTACTTTGATTAGACGTTTCTTGATTTTCTTAGATATACACAGTCATACAGTGGGTCTTAAGAAGGTGTTTTTTGTTGTTGAAGGCTTTTTTAGCAATCGCAATTCGTTGTATAATGTCCGCGGTGCATCTGTCACTAGTAATAACACTTCCTAATTATTTAAATTGCTTGACCTGTTCTATTGTCTTATCGTGTAATATGATAGTCGCGAAAATAGTAATATAAAGAAAATAAAAAGTGCGAAATTTTCGTGGTTTTTCGAGTGCTGCAAAGTAAGCACAGGTCTTTCGAAGCTGCAAACTTGGATATACAGTACTGGTAGTGGTCATAACAACATATTAAAAAAGCAGAACTAGCCGTTAGCTTGCGATTTTACTGGTCAAATATGACTGGCCTATCAATGATATTATGTTTTATCTTTTTCATCTATATCATCATCATCATTATATCAGCCGAAAGACGTTCACTGCTGGACATAGGCCTCCCCCAAGGAGTGCCAAAGTGACTGGTCCAGCGCCACCCGCATCCAGCGGACAACTTTTGCACCTTATTCCAGCGTAGGTAATACGGGGAAAAATATATCTTTGACGTCAACTTTACATTGCTGATGATCATGCTGCAAGTGGTCTTCGTGTGTGATTGGAAGATAATTTTAACATGTGTCCTAAACGTATCAGTGGTATAGTAGTAGAGAGCTTCCACTCATCTCTTTCTTACGCATGCCACAAAAGAAATGAATATGTATGATACTTTTCTACTGACAAGCTTGGCTAGTCAGACTTGTAGAAGATACGACAATAGAGAGATCTCTCAGGGACCGAAGTCCAATGAGAGTTGTTTGGATGTTATATTTATGCAACTGATTTAAGTAACTTCGATAGCGCGATGCAGAACTCGTTAGATTTGACAGGAGTGACGCCACATCAGCCCCCCTTTGAGACGGAGGGGTCAGCGATGTATGAAGAGAAGAGTGCAGCTTGCCAGTGCTCAGAGCCAGCGTGGCGAGCGAGCGCTCAGAGCCAGGGTGACGAGCGGAGAGAGAGAGAGAGAGAGAGAGAGAGAGAGAGAGAGAGAGAGAGAGAGAGTCTGGCTTGCTGAGAAGAGTCGGGCGTCAAGATATTCAGAGTTGCGCTTATGTCCATTGTCGGGGTCACCAATGTAGAAAATACGACAATAGAGAGCTCTCAGGGACCGAAGTCCGATGAGAGTTGTTTCGATGTTATATTTATGCAACTGATTTAAGAAACTTCGATAGTGCGATGCAGAACTCGTCAGATTTGACAGGAGTGACGCCACAGACTCTTAATAATTTATGGAAAAGCTGAAAAACATATATCACAGGTTTTATCATAAAGCTGAAAAAATATAACACGGGTATATATTATGAACAATTTACGCCATGATATTTCCACACTGCCTTTTTACAAATTAAAGACAAGTCTGTATAAATCCACCCGTCATATACAGTTAAGTAGCAAATCCAATATTGTAGCAATACTGTCTTTTATTGTTTGGGTAAGAGAAGGATCTTTAAGCTAAAACGAAATCACAAAGAATAATAAAACAGAGATAAAGTCACTTTGCAATAAAATAACAAACTCCACTTTGTCCTTAGAGCTCTCAAAAAATTCTCATACCTATTCGTAACAATGTCGAATGGAAATTGTAAGTTGTATTTTTTGTCTGCTATCGAGAATCCTAATAAAATGATAATGACAAATATTTTAGTGATCCCATCACATCCCATATATCTATCTATACTAATATAATATAACAAACGGAAAAAAATTGTGAGAGTAGTTTTGTAAGTTTTTATTAAGGGGCTAATCTCCAGACAATTTACCTCATTTAAAAAAATCTCACTCCTTTTATACAACGACGGTGGCAAACAAGCTTAAAGCCTGCCTGATTTTAAGCAGGTACCGTAGCCTATGGAGACTTGTGACTCCAGAAGAATCACAAGCGCGTTGCCGACCCTTTATCCAAACCCTCCTCCTCCTCTCTGACTCCTTTGTACAAATTGGACCTTCTGGATGGACATACCTAGGCTGTTTTTTATCCCGCGGTTTACCTGCTTTCTTTTCATCACGCGTACGAAGCCGCATGGGTAGCTAGTATTGTACAAATAGGTACAGTCAAGGTCACCAATATGTATACACTTCGCAGTTTGGCGAATCTTTAGGTTCATAAAATTGTATTTTCATTTTGATTCCAAATTAAAAAAAAAAACACCACAAACTTACAGAAATATACAGACCTTATTACTATTGGTGACCTTGACTAAACGTTTCTTAACGAAACAAATTATTTTATCAAATATTTTTTGTTTCACATCAATTTAACGTGGAAGTAACCACGATCAATAAATCATTTGAAACAGCGGACAAATAAAAAGCAAAAAAAAAAACTGGTGGAGAGGTTCGACTCCTGTCTTGGGCTGTAGGCGATCACGGTTTATTGTTTCCTTTGCATTTTCATTATGTGAAATTAAATAGTTACCTGTTTCCAAAAAAGTTCCTTTGCGATTTTTTTTCAGGAAATTGTTTTTACGACAAACATGAGGAATCTACGTAACGTAATAATAACCTTGTTATTATATTCATGTGATACTCACAATGTCTTTATACGGTTTACCCACGGGAATAATAAAACTGATGTCAATTCACATTTGTATATTATGTGTTTATATTTGTATCTGACAGAAAAGCTACAGTTAATTCATCATCATCATCATTTATCAGCCGAAAGACGTCCACTGCTGGACATAGGCCTTCCCCAAAGAGTATCAAAATGACAGTTAATTATCAAATTATATTTCGTAAATAAGTTTTTTTTGTGAAATCCGGTGGTACGAGCCGTCGTTCAAGACTTCCAGATTAAAAGTCGTGTGCCTTTACTGCTCGGCTACACAGAAGCTCATAGTTACTCTTTGATATTAGGAGCTAAGGTAAAGAGCATTTGAGGCGATGGCTCTTGCTGGGGCTCTTATCTTCATATATTTGCTTAAATGCCATTAAACACTGTGGAAAATATTATAAGTTTCCGTCAAATTTTGTAGTTGCACTATTGCAGTGGCCAAAATACCAAACTCGGATACCATCAATTTCCATATTGTCCATAATTTAATTTGCCATAACAATTGTGCTTGCCATAATCATAATTCGCCATAAAAGTATTATTTTCTGAAACCGTAACATTTTTAAACGTGTACCAGTTCCATTAGAGGCGCCCTATAACTTATCTCTATTGCGTCACAGGTAATAATGGGAGGCGGCAGAAGACACTTCCTGCCCACGGTAACACCAGACCCTGAAGACCCAAGTCGTGAGGGTCGCAGGCTCGACGGGCGGAACCTGGCTGAAGACTGGGCAAGAGAAAAGAAGAGAAGACGGTTGCGTGCCCAGTATATACATTCAAAGGACCAGCTAGCTAAACTTGATCCAAGATCAGTGGATTATTTATTAGGTAAGTACTTATGATTCGTCACTATCATCATCATATCAGCCGAAACATGTCCACTGCCGGACGAAGGCCTCCCCAAATAGAGACGCAATGATAATGCAATATCTTACGCCACTGGCATCCAGCGGACTCCCGCGACCTTTACCAGGTCATCAGTCCGGCTTGTGAGGGTCTACCCACGCTGCATCTTATAATTACTTCTATTCATTTGCTTTATAATCCGTTCGGTAATCTCAATTCTGTCTAGATTATCCTTTGGGTTGGATGGCAGTTACGGGGTTGGATTGTAGTGTGCCCCGGGCTCCTAAGGTGCAACCGGAACTTCGCTGAAGATGATGAGGAAAACGAATAAATATTAAAAAAAAAAAATTAAGAGTGTGAATAAGTTTAGTCACTTTCTTTGTTCCTTGCCTTAGCTTAAAGCCTTAGGTACTAATTTGGAGTTTATGACGTAAATTATTGGGAGTTTTTATAGAGAAATTAAGTCAAAGAAGAATAAATACATTTGTTAAACGGCATAACAAAATACAAAAGGAAAGCAAAATGAGAGAAACAACGTTAAATAGGATCCCCACTCAGCATGGTGCCACGGCATGGCGCTGGTTTTCAGTGGGGATCGATGACAGCACATACGCTACGAAACTATACTCGTTTCCATATCCTACTTCCTAATATAATATTATATATGCGAACGTTTGGATATTTGGATGTTTAGATGTTTAAATGTTTGTTACTCAATCACGCTTAAACGGCTAAAGATTTGGATGAGATTTTGCACGAAGATAGTATTATAGCCTGGATTAAAATAGTTTTTATCCGGGGTCCACGAAAACGAAGTCGCTGGCGGAAGCTAAGTAGTAAGATTATAAAAATGTGCGTTAATCGTCATAGAATTTCAAGGAAAACCATTTTGAAACGCAAAAATGTTACCTAGTAATGTTAAGTTTGAAAAGTACTCAATCGAAATAAGTAAAACTAGATTAATATTTCCTATTGATAGCCTAGATAAAGAAGGCAGGTAGGTACGAAGAAAAGTAGACGAACTTGTTCGTTAAGATTCTAAAGATACCCAAATGGAATGAGGTAGATATAATGAAAAGAGATATATGAACAAGTGTAAGATTAAAGTAAAAGATTTAAATAAACGTAATAAAAACGTATTAAACGTATTGAAAACTCCCCACTATATTCGCAGGCGTCATATGTGATCGTTATCATGTCTGACGGCCATGCATATTAAGTATAGTGTCAAACTGGGTAAGCTTTAATGAGAGGAACTTATTTATCACCATTACCAGCATCTAAAACGTGTTATAGACCAAAACCCTGAACAAAATATTCAGAATCGATAGTAAATCGAATGCACTTGGATGAGGGTTTTTTTTTTCATACCTATTTGTTTTCCAATCTAAAAGTTGCAACGCAACGGCACACGCCACTGCGCGGTGTCGTTGGTCGCGCGTAGTTGACAGGTACAAATAAATAACTATGAGAAAATTAATACGAAGTTCTCGTTATTTTATTTACATTTTCGAGTAAAGGCTAAATCTCACGGAGGGAGGGAGTGGACTATACAGAATCCAATCCCTCTCATTCTCTGTGTGCCGAATTTCACTGTATATTCTGTATTAATTTTCACCCGCTTTTATGTAGTTTATAAATCGTCTCTTGGCTGCGAAAACCGCTTAACTGCACGACATGTAGTTTCGAGAAAAACGCATATAATAATTTGCATGTTAATATTTCTATGAAGGGCCAATATCAGCTTTAGCATTTTCGTGTTTTTATATGAACAGTTTATCGTTTATTAATACTTTTTGACTATATTTACTTTTTGTTTAGGAAAAGAGGATACAATTTAGGGTTTACCGTAAAAAGTGCTGCAGTTAAGCGGTTTTTTCTGAAGACACTTTTTGTTTGTGTCTCCTTAAATAATAGCCTTAGATCGGAATTCTCGATTTGTAATATTTTTTATGTAATAACCGTTTTGACCTGAATAAAGTCTTCAAACGATTTCAGATTCTTAAGAATTTGAGTTTATTTAAAAATCACGATGCAGTTAGTAGGTTTTGCTTGGATTTTTTTGAAATTTAGGAATTAAATGCACTTATAATTAGGAAATACGTGTACAATGTTTTGGCACGTGAGGTTGTATCACTAATTTTTAATTTTGCGTGGTTTAATTACATTATCTTTTGTAAAAGTAACCTACATCAAAACTCTTACCTGATTTTTGTCAAATTTGTAACATTTAAAACACTGGTACTTTGTTACTATCTGGGGGCACGGTAGTGCCCCCGCCAAGTCGAGCAAAACAAAGAGGCACGGCCGTACCATCCTTTTCTCGAAGCCATTCAGGCCATTTTCAACATCCTGTAATTTTGTGGTGGCTAAAGCTAGAACCCTGAATGTTCAGGAACATGTAGGGCATAATATGACTAACATATAATATCAATAACATTAAATTTGAACTTTTAGTTTAAGAACTATTGTCCGTCAATGTTCGTTAGTTTTGTCACTGACATACTCACTTATAATGATCACGATAATTCTAGCAGACCCACAAGCTCCAAATTTCAAACGTAATTAGTTTTATCCTAATAATTCATAAAAAAACCTAAAAATATGGCAATTTCAGTCACGTTTCAGAGATATACAAACTGCATAAGTAAGTTTGTAATCCTATACAAATACATCCGATTACAAAGTTACTTTGCAGTTCCTTCCTGCAAAACTATACAAACCTTATTTGCGGTTGGTATAATAACATTCCCATACAAGGTCTACAAAAAGAAATGAGATCCCATAAAAAAACATTCCATGTAAAAATAGGCCAAGTCTCGAAACTCTTTCACAGTAAAAAGTGGTGATATTATATTTCGTAGAGTCAAGTCAGGCATTCTTATTAATCTTTATTTGCTTGCTAAATATAATTTTGTGACTTGGCAATATAGTTTGTTTTTGCTGTTGAAATTTTTTAACTATTGATTATTTTGGTTGTCAGGCAAAACATATTATGTGGTGGTTAGAATATTTTGTCAGATTATAAAACACACATTTTTGTGTTATCGCTGGCTGCAAAAATCTAGTATATCCGGTTAGCTCAATTTTACTGTTATTAAATTGCAAGTTTTGTTTTTTTTTAATTATCGTTTAGAGGATCTCTTAATACGCTTAGATATATAAAATTAAACGCGTTAAACAATATCGGAGCCAAAATAATTTAAGCTTAAAGTTTTGTTTATAATTTTTCAATATGACCTGTGGAAATATATATTGCAAATATTTCGGCTCCGATGCATTTTAGAGTATTACATTTCATAACAAAATATGTTTGTTTTGAATAGATCTATCATAATGTACACTTTTACGAGTGGTCGCTCACCTAAAAAAATGACAACATTTTTACCCAAACCCCTCTGTCCGTTAAAATTTTGAGGTTGTATCCCAGGATACAACTTCAAATAAATATTTCGTTATTTTATACGATAAGAAATAGACAGTGAAATTCAATAGTGGGAACGATGATTTATTGAAGCCGTCCACAGAATCAATACGGTGGATGACACGCGATAATAAAGATAAATGAAGATAAGTTGCGCCAGTCTCTGCTGAGGGTCCAACAGACTTTCGTATTCCTTTTTGATGTCAATGTGTTAAAACCCTCGTTATGACACATTATAAAGCGAAAGTATTAAGAGCGGTAGGGCACAGTGGAATTTCATCTCGTTCATGTTCGGAACATTCCAACTAGGGAAGTGCGAAGACCGCAGCAATAAGAACAACACTTCTTGCCCTGTAGGTATTTGTATAAGAAACAAACGGTCATACACAAAAATGTTTACAAACTATTATATAGTTTAACACCAGACTTACACTTTCCTTAATTATTACATTAGTGCTAAATAAACATTAATAACATTTTACTACAAATTACTATTTGCATGGCAAGTAAGCTTAGTACCCCCTTCGGTGTAAAGATGAATGCATAATACATGCCACTACCTATTGATAAATAAAGTTTATTCAATTACACAATGCAAAAATATTGATCTAGAGGTTAATTTGCTAAACATGGAAGGATTTCTTCAAAGAACCTATACTACAATTAAAAATATCAACATTTGTTTGTTTTACACATTCACTAAAAAGTCTGCAAGCACGTCTAAAAAACATATGAGCATAACATGTTCCGCTGACAGGGACAGCGAGTAATTCCCTTTTTCAACATCGACGCAAACGAGCACGCGTGACCTTGAGATACACCATTTGTAGTAAGTAAGGGGTTTCAAGTTTTGAGTGTAGTATTTTGTAGAGTAAGACGGAATCTACGCAGGTATGCGGTGTGATGTTCCTCGTTGTAAGGACCAGAGCTTCCGAGGATGCGCTGTGCTGGAAGTGAGGAACCGGCATTTTTCTCTAGCTATCAACGCAAAGAATCCTCAAATCGATAAAGAGTTGACTACACGCGTGTGTACGGTGTCTGGTTACCAGCAGGCAAGCCGTATGCTTGTCAGTCATCGTCTTAGTTTATACTACGCTGGTAAAGCATACGCGCAAAATCCATCGAACGGAATTCACATGAAATGGAATGCGAAATTAATGTCTCACATCGGCCCCTTGGTGTTAGCAACGCACAGTGTTTTTTATAGAAGCCAAAAAAGTGACATCCCCATTTTATTACAAATAACTGTAGTTTAGATCATTACAAATGCGAGACTAAAACTCTGCGTTTCTAGATAATATTTGCAGTTTTTGAGAAATACATTTTTGAAAATTTTGTTTCTGACACTTACGAAATACATTTATATATATAATGTTTTTTTTTTGTTTTTGGTATTTTGAATGTATTTTTTTATTGCAATTTATTTAATCAACTTTTCTGTTGTTCAAAATGTTAGTTAAAACCTTCAAAGACATACATTTAGAGACAATTACGACCTCTCTAGGTAAATTTATTACAAAAGTATTAATTATTTTATTGATTTTGGTTTTTATTTTTTTTCTTCCATGTTCCGCCGCGCCGTAGCAGGACGTGATATTTGTATGACAGCTTTTTTTTATTTTTTTTTTTTATTTATTTATATTTTCAAATTTCATCTTACAAAACATTTATATTCTCGCCAAACTGTTACGTTTGATGGCGAGACGCGCTCAGTTATTATTATGTATTAGCTTTATTATTATGTCTTCTATCTACCCTATTTTTTACAAATCCTAATTCAATAGAACATTCAAGGAATCACCTAAACACTTTTTATCCGGGTTATCCGGCCTCTAGGTTGACACTTCGGTATTTTTAATTTTATTTATTTTTCATGGAAAATTTTGATAATAATTTAAATGAGACAACATTCACTTTCCACGTATTTAAGAATGGACCTATTTAATTTTCTTCTTCTTATTTAAGAGCTAGGCTCGTGTCGGTGGAGTTATTTCCAACTTATTCTACATACATTCATAGGACACCTGCCTCCTGCCACCTGCCTGTACATCTGCCTTTCTTTTTATTTCTCTATACGATGAAGCGTTTATTTTCTCTTTTATTTGCTCCATGTCAGATATCCACGGCCTTCCCCTTTTTCTTTTCCCTTCTATTTTTCCCTCTATTATTGTTTTTATCCAGTCATCGTGGCGTAACATGTGTCCTATCATTTTTCCTCTCCTGTTTTCAGTGATTTCTATCAGATTTCTTTTTTCATTGACTAAATCCAGAACCTCCTCATTAGTTTTCTTTTCCGTCCAACTGATACTGGACATAATTCCATTTGGGCTAGATTCATTTTGAACAAGAAAAAAATTATAGACACAATTACCTTTTTACCTAATTCACTTTTGATGATATTTCTTTTGGGCCAGTTTCAAAATGGTCATTTCTTGTTGACGATTTTCCATTTGTGCCGAATGACAGTAAATCCTGTATTCCTACTGCCCGACTTAATACGAATCCCTCGTCAATCAAAAAGCAGTATTTTTAAATGTAGCCGCGCAGTAAAGTCTGGCTTGACTGACAATTGACACAAGCTACCAGCTAACTTATATACCGCACTGAGCCCGCACCGACAAATGCGAAAAAATGCAAAAAGCAAACAGATAAACAACCATACAAACATAATATAATCTCTGAATACACGGCGGAGCGAAGAGGCTGGCAACTTGAGTGAGAAATTAATTTGCCAGCCATATTTCTCCGCCTAACCAGAGATCAGCTTAACTTGATTACGGCGCAGATGCCTCATCATTATATTCTAAAAGGAATAAAGTTGCATTGACTTTAACAATAATAGCACCCACGTAAGCTCATTAAGTTATTACAGCGAAACCATACTTATGTTAAGCCAGGTTCAACACCAGTATTTTGTGCTTTGTCTTCTTTGTTTTTGTGCTTCATGCGTGGTTTCGTTAACAAAATCCTTAAAGCCTGTTAACGCCTGGGTTATTCACGATGCTTCGACTCACCTTACATCAAACGAACCAGTGTAAATCAGACCTCCAATTAAGCGTTCTATACTGCAAATTAATGGTGAGATGAAGTGAAACCGATAGTGAATAGCAAAAAGCTTTTAAATCTAGCAAACGCAAGTTGAACCCACTCGATTAAATAACGCGGCAACACTAAACGTTATACGCACACATGTGCACCAATATTTAGTGCTTTAATAAATGAAATAATTGAATTTTATTCTGCAAGTTCACCGCAATGGCACTTTTACAAGTCAAAATTCTACTAGCGTTTTGGAAAGAGAAGACCACCGTTAAGTTTGTAACTGTTGAGTTTGTTTCGGTATTTGCCAAAACGAAGCTTATCACAATGATGGTACTTATACTAATTTTTCAACACATTTGCTCGTAATTGTGCCGCTTTTAGGCTCATAATCCTGGGTATTAAACACTGTCACCTGACAATAACTCACCTAAGTCCTACTTACTCGGGGAATATTACCGGGACATTAAATAAGTAAGATTGATTACAAGGTATAATTTATTTTAATTAATCATGCAAATATACTTAGTTTAGCTTAATATTCTAGCTTTAGGTTTCTATATTTAAGTTTAGGTTTTTATATTTTATGTTAAGATTCTAGGTTTAACATTTTAGGTTTAAGATTCTAGGTTTAAGGTTTTAGGTTAAAGATTCTAGTTTTAGGTTTAAGATTATATATTTAAGATTCTAGGATTAAAACTGAATTTAATTACTTAAGCTTATAATAACCCTAAGGTCCTATGTTAAAGTAGGGCAGGGCAAATGGGTCCGAAGCCTAGATTTTGGGTCAGACGAAATACAGGAGAGTTGGGCAATCTTCCCATTATACCCAACGTCCCTCGGCGGTGCGTAAGCGTGACGCGGGCTTGGTACGTAGAGATGCCGGAGATCTGTAAGAGTAGCAGCGGCAGCAGCGTTCAGGTAGGGCCTTAGGGGGAAGTCGAAGCGCCCGCACTTAGTAGTGGGGAGGTCGTCGGGGACTCTGCCCGGTCCATGACCTATACTGTAGGCCCGCAGGGTGTTCCTGGAACGCGTCCAATAATATTTATTAGGCGGGTACTCATAGTTTAGCCTGGACTGTCATCATCACGCGCTCGCACTAGGGATGGGTATTTACAATAAAGCAATCGTTGTGTGTGATGGGCAGTCCAGGTAGGTACATGAGAAGCGTAAGGCGGTGAGACGAGAATCAAATGCCAAGCTTATAAAAATAATAATTTTACGGCAGTGATTAAAATGCGCAAGCAAATCCGAAGGCAGCACTAGTATGGCTCGTAGCGACATTAGATTCTTTCGTCATTACATTAAACTAGCGGTACAATGATAAGCATGATTATAATGCGTTGTACTTCGCTAAACCTTTCCTTATAATTAGCGTTACAATGTAGGTACTTATGACTTAAATATGTACAGGTATCGTAAACAATAATTTAATCTTTTTAATTATAAGCAAAGATTGATGCTGCTTGAATCAGGCAAAATCAATCTGCGAAGAACCATGCATGAGAAGGAAAGTGAATTTAACACTATTTTAAAAGAAAAGCCTATATTAATATTAATATAAGTACTACTGTTACACTACTGGTAGAAAAGAAACTAGTTATAACTACTATTTACCTTAATGGGAATTCAAGTGATATTGTAAGGTGAACTATCTTTTTTTTTTGCCTGGGAGACATCTAACGGTATCTTTTAATTTCTAGGAACTAAGAAGTAAGACTACGTTTACTAAGGCTACAGATACTTAATTCATATTGATTTATGCAACACTTACCCGATTTTCGGGACACAAACACTGATTTTATAAACTTAAATGTAAAAAATATGATTACGTCCGCTCGGCAGCGGGCGCCTCAAGGGCAAGATTCCTCAACGGAGCGACACGGGCTGTGCGTCAAAACGCCATCGGCTCAATGACGCGGCGGCCCAGTGGCGATCGGCGAGGAACCGCGGGACGCGAAACCAGTTATCAGCGCAGAGAAAGCCAGCTATGCAATGCAACCAAGTACGCAAATTAGGGCAACAAACAACTCACCGCACCTCAGTCCAAGGTTCACGATTTATAAACGTGACAACACGCGTGTTTTATAACATTACGACACTCGTGTAGTTATGTTTATATCCCGATTACGACACGTTGGCACCTTGCAGCAAGGTGTATGTATGGACTCGGTGCATTCTTAAATTGACCGGGTTATACAGGTTTGTTTTTAATTCTTGGCAAATGGATTCTTACTCGACTAAACAAATTAAATCCTTCTTGTGAATTAATTGATTAAATCTTCTTGGATATGATATAGAAACGTTTCATGTAGTAAAACTATTTACTTTTGATAACATTTTACATGAATTTATATTGAATAAGAAAATATTTATTGTATTTTGTATTGGCTGTTTAGAGATTTCATCTAAGCCTCGCTGCGGGCGCACTGCGCAAAAATCACGAAAAAAAAATTGCTGCGCGCCATTATAAATAATTTCACAAATATTTGTAAATATTGATGATGCGTGTTTGGTTATTATTAAAAATGTTGACTCGTGGTGAATAGAACTGACGCCACAGTACATTCTTGGAGACGTATAAATGTATGTGAGTAAAAACCTGTTGTCATCAATAACTAAAGGAAACAACTTAGGGGCCTGTAACATTTTCATTTTATGAAAAGGATTTTTTCCTCGCAAATGTGTTGAAAAACGTCGTATAACACGCGTGAGCTTTGATAATTACATCCTCGGCTCTATTATCACGCTCACCTGCGGTTCGCGTGACAATTCCACCTCTGATGTAATGATCAACATAGCTCACTTGTATCACAATGTACTATTAAATCATACATTTATCATTACTTAATCTATACATATAAATGTCTATGTCCTGACTGACTTATTCACTCACTCACTCACTCACTCATCAACGCAGAGCCGAAACTACTAATCTTAAAGAGTTGATTTTTGCATAGTAGGTTGCTTTTATAACGTGGGCTAGGGATAAGAAGGGATTTTTGAAAATTCCACCCCTAAGGGGGTAAAATAGGGGTGCAAAGTTTGTATGGGAGAACCTTTTTTTTTGAGCTAGAGACTTAAAAAACTTTGCAGAAAAATTAGTTATTGGAATACAAATAAAGTTCTTTCAGCGTTTTGGAAAATTCGATCCCTAAAGTGGTAAAATAGGGGTGCAAAGTTTGTATGGGAGAAACTATATTGTTTTTTAATAGATACTAAAACTTTGTAGAAAGATTTGTCATTAGAATACAAATAAAGTACTTTCAGCGTTTTAGAAAATTCTACCTTAGGCGTTGTTTGTTGGGTTATTTGTATTGTATTTGTATGTAAGGGGGGGGGGGGGGGTAAAATAGGGGTGTAAAGTTTGTATGTGGGAAACTTTTTTTTTGAGCTAGAAACTTAAAACTTTGTAGAAAGATTAGTTATTAAAATACAAATAAAGTGATTTCAGCGTTTTGAAAAATTCTACCCCTAAGGGGGTAAAATAGAGGTGCAAAGTTTGTATGTGGGAAACTTTTTTTTTGAGGTAGAGACCTAAAACTTTGTAGAAAGATTAGTTATTAAAATACATAAACTTTGTAACAAGATTACTAATTAGAATACAAATAAAGTACTTTCAGTGTTTTGGAAAAGTTCACCCCTAAATGGGTAAAAAAGGGTTGCAAAGTTTGTATGAGGGAAACTCTGTTTTGAGATAGAAGCTTTAAAATTTGTAAAAAGATTACTTATATAAATACAAATAAAGTGCTTTCAGCGTTTTGGAAAATTCTGCTCCTAAGGGGGTTTCAAAGGGGTGCAAATTTTGTATGGGGGTAGAATATTACTTATTAGAGTAAAAACAAAGTACTTTCAGCGTTTTGTAAAATTCAACCCCTAAAAGTGGGTGCAACATTTGTATGGAGGAAATTTTTTTTTTGCCGACTTACAATTTTGTAGAATGCTTACTAATTAAAATTAAAATTATATGCTTTCAGCATTTTAGAAACTTCGACCCTTAGGGGTTTATAACGTTTGTATGGATACAATATTTTTTTTAGGTAGAAACTTGAAACTTTTGTAGAAAGATTACTTAATAAAATACAAAAAAGGACTGCCAGCGTTTTGGAAAATTGCACCCCTTAAGGGGTTAAAAAGGGGTGCAAGGTTCGTATGGGAAACACTTTTTTTTAGGCTAGAGACTTGATAGTTTGTAAAAAAAATACTTATTACAATAAAAAAACTTAGTGTTTTCTTTTAAATTTTTCCCCGAAATACGTTAATCGTTCAAAGTTTGTATGCAGAGCAAGAAAATTTTAAAGTATGAGATTTGTAACTTCGATCTTAGCCTGTTTGTTAAAAGACTACAAAACATATATCAGCGTTTTTTGAAATTCATCCCCTAAAGGGGATTACAAGGGTGTTCAAAGTGTGTATGGAGAGCAAGACATTTTTAAAGTAAGGGATTTGTAACTTCGGTTTTAGACTGTTTGCTAAAAGACTACGAAACTTATATCAGCCTTTTTTCTTTAATTCATCGCCTAAGAAGTTTAAAAGGGGTTCTAAGTTTGTATAGAGAGCAAGACATTTTGAAAGTAAGAGATTTGTAACTTTGGTTTTAGACTGTTTACTAAAAGACTACAAAACTAATTTCAATGGTTTTAAAAAATCATTCCTTAAACAAACATTTAGACGATAACTCCAATGCCGCATCCATTGTTACACGTAGTGCGTGCAAGCATCAATGTCTTCCTAACATCTTATCTTGAGCGCTGCGCGCACGACATAGTTTGCATGCCGAATATTTTCCTACCTGCATCTGTTTTTTATTGTATACACTTTATAAGCGCTGTGCGTTTAATCTCAGATATAACATAGATTATAAATGTTTTCATGTAAGTGAATATTGTATTCTTATGAGAATGAAGTTCTTTAACCATAGTACTTCCAACAAAGAAGAAAAAAAAACATAATGCGACTTGTTATTAAATCGTTGGGTATGCTTACTACTCAGTAGGAACTGTGTCATCTAGTTCCCTAGGCATGATACAATGAAAACTAAAATATGAATGATTCTATTTTGAGCTCTGGTTTGGGCGATGCATTTCTGTACTTGCGTTTGCCAGACTCCAAGAGATCAAAACCAGTCTCAACTCACATAACCACTCACCGCTTGTGTATTTTGACCCCAAGATTCATAGCATTCATAAGTAATCGATGGTTACTGGTTTGCCACAGGTAAGTTGTTAGTGGACGTTGTGAATGTCAGCACTGGCTGGAAGCGGAAAATACTCGTTACATAAAAATATTATATTTTTCTTCAGTGTGTTTTACCGGCTTTTAAGGGTGAAGTGGAAAAAGTTTTCGATGATGCCATTTAAAGCCTTTCAACCCATATTTAAATTACTGTTTTACACGGATCTAACGCGATATTTATTTACCTGTATTTCTGACGTTTCGACACAAGTTGCACCCCAGCCTTTCAACCCAGCCTGAAATTAACGAAATTTATTTTTAAGTAAGGTTGAAACTGTTGAAGATTGTTGAAGTGCTTCTGAAAGACTAGTCCTATCAGAGAATCAATGCAAGAGTTAGTTACACTACAATTTTATTGATGTGGATGTGTTTTACACTTGTGTCGCTTAACTTCAAACTCAGATAAATCCACTCTAACCACTTGCGAGATAATTGAAAAAAATGTGAAAATAACGTTAATTCGGTGATTTGAAAGGCAGTATTTTTTCATTATGGCTAAAGCATTTTAAAAAGCCTTACTGTTCGGCAAATACAGCATTAAAACCATTCATTCTCTACAAAAAATAAAATTTAAATTGGATTTACCTTCATTTGATATAATCGAATGCAATTTATCTATCTTCGAAAAAACTCAAGTGTGGATTTGTATAATTTTGATTTAACAGACCTGGATTTAGCAAGATTTGAAAAAAAATTACGATTAGAAATTGTCAGCCATGTTGAAAAGACTTCTTTCGCTGATTGGCTTGGATGGACTTACCTACATTTGAAAAAAACTGTCATATGGATTTATCTGATTTTGTTAAAATATTATGATTTTTACTGTATTTATATCAAAAACCACACAGAATTATACTTAACGGATAAAATTGTATCAAAACTAGTTTTTTACCCTTTTATTTTATATCAAAATCCTAAAAATTGTCAGAATTGGATTTACCCCAGTTTGAAGTTAAGCGACTCGCTTGGAGATGGTCGTGGTTGGAAAGGTGGATGGCAAAGATCGTGTGGTTTCTTAGTTGATTAGGGGTCAAGACGGACACGAACTTCGGCAATGAAGACCACGAGCAATGATAATGAAGACCACGAGCAATGATAATGATGTGTTTCACACGATCACTGCCTTACCCACTGAGACAGCTGCTCTGCTAACCGAATAGGTGACCGCTTTAAATGGTTAGTGACAGAGCGCTTTCATGCATTGCATAGGTCGTTTAGCCGCAGATCCCGAAAGTTGTCTATGACAGTAGGTACTCGTTAGACTCCTGAAGCAATCACTCAGGAAAATACCTACCGGGAAATGCAGAGATGATGATAATTGCTCTCTAAAATAATTTCTAAAACGCCTCTGGTGGATGACATATTTTATTAGTTATTGTATTAAACAGATTTGCTTAAGGGTAGAAAAGGTTTTTTTTTTTTTTTTTTTGTAGCCTATATTGTGTTCCACTGCTGGGCACAGGCCTCCCCTTTTTTCCGCCACTTGTCTCGGTCCAGTGCTAGTGTTCGCCAATCTGTACAAAATGTGTCAAGGTCGTCCCGCCATAGCCTTTTCGGTCTGCCTCTTCTTCGAAAGATTCGGTGGAATTCGGTCCATTAGGAATGGTTAATAGAATGGTATTTCTTAACACTTTCATTGCCACGAACTCGCCTACTTCGTAGGTACTTTCCGCTACGTACCTACACGGGGATAATCACGGGATCGCCTACAAGCGAAGCGCGTAGCGATTCTTGGCATCGAATGTGTTATGGTTACTAATAAATTTTTAACTACCCTAAGTGTGAAGAATTTTCCCCAAATTTCATTGCTATTGACACTAAAAGCACTATATTTTAAACCCTGATTTATATTAGGGTTAGGCTACTTTTCAAATGGAAAACGGGTTTAAAAGGGCAAGGCAAATTCAATGATAAAGTAGCTACTCAATTTACTGGCGCACCCAAGAACCCAATGTAGTCCTGCTTAAAATTAAATATTGCGTGCGTTTTAGCCACCCGCACCCAAAGTGGCCCTTTGTCTATTTACCTCCTATCTGTGCTTAATAGACTGGTTTTTAATATTTAAATTGCTTCCAAGTGGCCTAACCAAACATTTGAGGCTACAACCCATAAAGTTACACGTGTTTGAGAACCGTTATATTGCGTGCATTCACTGTACCCTTTATTTTTCTCTCGGAGTCTTGTATTAAAGGAAATCTGACCCTTTTCCGGGCTTGTTCGAGCTAGAAGCTTAAAGCAATTTAATGTTTTATAACATTATCAATTTCATCATGCTTAAATTTGTGTTATATTGGAATTGCGGCGAGGCATGTACACCGAGAGCGACCTTTTTATTGTATGATGTTCTTTAAAAACTAGAAGCGCATAATGGGTTTAGTACGTTGTTTAACGAGGGGCGTAAGAGGAATATTGCAAACGAGAGTTTATCAGAAAATTTGCAATATTCTTACGCCCGTGTTATGTTTTTCATCACATTTGCGAGGAAATAAATTACTACAAAAGACAGAAAAATCTATGTTTCATACAAGCGCACCAATCAAAAATTGACGAAATTGACAATTTCACTTCCAGATCAGTGCGAGTGGAGTGCGCAGCTTCAATATTTCAACCAATCACAGCACAGTATTTTTGCAGCGCATGACCTACTAGATTTTTATTTCAACCAATCACAGAGCAGAATTCTTGTAGCGCGCGCCTGCCTAGATTTGCTTTAATCAATCAAACCACAAACAAGCTCATAACTCCCTCGGGAGTTATAAAAATTCATAACATACATCATCTGTGAAAATTTCAACTGTCCAACTATCATGGTTCATGAGATAGCCTGGTGACAGACGGACAGACAGACAGACGGACAGCGGATTCTTAGTAATAGGGCCTCGTTTTACTCTTTGAGTACGGAACCCTAAGATTGACTTGGTAACTCTGTAAAAAAATGAATCGTATATATCACCATAAAAATAAACTTAAATGTTCGAGATTTCGTTATTTTCATTGACAATCTATGTTTTTTTTTTAAAAAGGTTAGCTAAAGCTAAAGGTTAGACCGCAGGATGGGGTTTATTACAACATACAATTATGCCGAATTATATCTGGCATATTACTGTTCATTTTATTTATTCAATAACAATAATACATTAATGTGTACATAAGTATGTATGTATGTTCTTATTAACATAGATTCGAACTACAGTATTTTGAACTTGCATTAATATCATAGCTAATAGAGGTGGAATTTACACCCTGTTGGGTGTAAATTATTGGAATTAAGAGGTCAACCACTGGAACGCTTACCTGCTTTATTTCTTGAAAATTTGATTTGTACCTATTTTTAAGTTATTGTGAAATGAGTCTTTAATAACACTTTTCATTTTAATAACGGAGTTAAAAATCTGTAAAGTTGCAGCTGAATTATTTATTTTTAACTTTTTCCACGCCTGTTTAAATTTTAGTCTCAATAATCGCATATTAGTTTTAGCGATTGGAACATATTTTTTTTCTCAGTTATTACCATTTTAATAAAAACTCGTTTTTTTTCTTATACAAGTACTAAATGACTTACGCCGGTAAATTAAAGGTAGCTTGGAGACTCTTGTTTTTCTTATTATTGATTCTGCATAAAGTGCACGAAGTAGAAAAATAAAATGTATATGAAGCAATTTGACTGCAGAACTTTATTGTTACAATTATTTTCGGTTCAACACATATTTTAGCTATGCGACGTTTCCCTTATGATTTATTTAAGACTAAGATAAACTTTGCGAGATAACTTTGTTCGTGCTGTTAAGTTACTTCTGAGCAATTTGCAACTCTGCTAATTCTAGTTTGGTCGTGTTACTTAGTAAGGATCTACATTTACATACATATATTTCACCGGCGCGTAGACAGCGGTCAGCGGATATCTATGCCATCTGAGCAATAGGGATTTCTATGCCATTTTAGAAAGGTCAACCGAGAGACGTATTATTGTGATGTTGTCGTCAAAATATAGACTTTTAGTTAGTATCAGCTTATTCGCGGTAGTAACTGAAATTAATATAAAATGAGAAGACAGATGTTCAAAAAAATTTTGTTTTCACGCCACTGCTTGGAAATATGGCCAAAGATGGATTGAAATGAGAGTAGAAAGTAGTTCTTAGTAGTACAATTCAAAAACAGTCAAACAATGTAGATTTGCAAAGTAAAATGTAGTGTTTAGCGGCCTTTTTTACTTTCTGCTCTGCTATTGGTCGATTATTTTTGAGTAGTTGGTCATTGTAATAGTGGTTGTTCAGTTTGAACAGCTCTTCGACCAATCACAGGGCGTCGAGCGGGAGGAGCGGCGCCGCCGCGCCGGCAAGCGGTGCTGCGCTTCTTTTGTTTTTTGATTAGTATTATGATCTTCAATTAGGAACTTAATTTTGATTTAAAATTATGATTATTTGCAATTTCCTCGCAGTAGACGTGAAAAGCACTATGTTAAGCCTCGGCCGAAAGCTACGCGTCGGCCCTCGAACTAACTCGTCAATCTATTGCTTACTTTCTAGCCTCTACAACAATGTACTATTTGTACTTCCACTGCTTATATATTCGAATTTAATTTGGTTTATTCATGAAAATATGGTATCGACGGCATAATTTTTAAAAATGGCAATTTTTTTAAAGTTTTACCATTGTTATATGTGAGACCTCTAGATTTGCTGAAGTCCATAGTCCTCGGTGACATGTCCACTTACTATTAAGCGGACCACGCGCCTGTTTGCCGTTATCATGGTATAAATAATTCTTTGTAGTAGTGGTATTGATCACCTTTTTAGGCCTTTTTTTTCCGTACTCAAAGAGTAAAACGGGACCCTATTACTAAGACTTCGCTGTCCGTCCGTCTGTCTGTCACCAGGCTGTTCCTCAAGAACCGTGATAGCTAGAGAGTTGAAATTTTCACAGATTATGTATTTCTGTTGCATGCCGCTATAACAACAAATTCTAAAAACAAAATAAAATAAATATTTTTATTGATAATGGTACGGAACCCTTCGTGCGCGAGTCCGACTCGCACTTGGCCGGTTTTTTAACGATAAATTTTACAAAATTGTCCGTTACTCTATTGTCCGTTCATTTTGACTGACATAAAGATAAGCGGGGCGATGGTTGCGTGCGATGCCAAAATAGACTAAAAAAATTCTTCCATTTTCAACGTTTTACATGAAGGACGCAAACCAAGCGTAGGGAAATAGTGTGAACAGAAGATTCGTTTGAACATTAGGTACCTATTTACTCGTATACGTTACGGTGCTAGAACTGTTAATCATTGTTGTTAATTAAAATTGTGATATCTATGACAATCGTTTTGAAAGATGATGATAATTGATATGGTAACCCTGAAGCATTACGTAATTTATTCTATCGTTTTTTCTCGCAAATAGATTGCGGACTTGTGTTTCATTTGGTTTATTAACATTCGCTTAAAATTAGCATATGTACGCGTGTCAACTCCGCAAGAGTTTAAAAGTTTCAAATATCACAAGAACTTGGCAGGCCTGTTTTACGGGGATTAGGTTATGCTTTCCTATATTTCTTCGGACTACGGGTTTATGTTTCAAGCTCAGTATTCACTGCACTTGCAGGTCTTTATAGTAGCGTATTGTTGTGTTACTTACATCGTGCATTTTCGTGAACACTTACCGCTTTAGTAAAAGGTGCATTCTTTACAGGTCTATTTGAATACTCCCACATGGAATTCAACGCAGAGCGAGGCGCAACGACGGACGCCGAGGAGGGTTCAGCCGACGGGTCCACAGTGAAGGCCGATGACCCGTCCCTCTCCGATATGACCCGTGCAGCCCTGTCTATATTGTTGAAGAACGACAAAGGATTTTTCTTGCTTATTGAGGGTACGATATTGAAAATATTGAAAGGTTTACTGCCAAGTGAATATCGTGAAAATTCGATTAGAATTGGCTTTCAGATGTTGAAGTGGGTTTTCATAGTTGAAATGGAAAGAACATGTAATTGATTATTTTAATTTAAGTGGAGCTTAAGAATTCTATTTTAGAAAACCATTTTAGCATTGCAAGTATTTAAGTACACTTCGTTCTGTTTAATCGAAATATAAATATATCACAATATTGTTTTTGTAAATTCCGTTGTTATTGCAGCAACATTTTTTATAACACTAGAATTATGAACAAAGTAGCTAAAACTAAATACTCTTTTCTGCAGAGCTAAATGTAATATTCTAGCTTCTTAATATTCCAGCCATCTACGACCTCTCAGGGAATTCTCAACCTGGGGCTTAGTTAACTTTACTTGATACAAAAATCGATAACTCGTGACGCGGTGTTTTCACTTACCACATTTTGCTTAATTGGGGTTGCATTGTATATGTATAGTGGACGACAAAAATATGCATACATTTTTCATATGATTACATTGGAATAAAACTGTAAAGATATCTTCGACGTCAACTTAACCAAAATTGCCTGACTATTTTAATGATAAGAAGCTGGCAGCGCACCAAGTACCTAGTAAAAAAATACGACGGTGTAAAATTTACGTGAGCGCTAAATTTGTGTCACTTTTAATTTTTGATATTTAAATTGTAAAATTTACTTTTAGTCAAATCTGTTATCCTCTGCCGATATCAAGTGTTCAACTAAACAGTTAGCTTAAAGGCTTTATTTCATTCCAATAGGTTTAATATTGAACCATGAATTTATGTACCTGATGTCTTAAGAAAATATTTTTTCGGTTATTGGAGAACTTTATTGCTTAAAATAAGTAAGTTTTCTTACGTGTTTGTTTCTGTGGGCTACACATGATAAAAATGTTTTGAAATTCATTCATAAAAAAATGCTACGGTGAAATCGTTAAGTTGGTGTTCGCAGACGCTACTACTCGTACTACGAATAGCTACGTGATTGCAGTAATTTTGTGGCAAATTAACAAACATCAAACTCATGTAACATGTTCCTCTTTAAAAGCGAGTTTGCTGATAACAGTGACTTCTGCACAGTGTAGATTTAGCAGTTAACGATATTAAATTATGATAATATTGATAAAGGTCGCCGTTCCATTGTCTTAATTGATAGAAAGGGACATGACTAAGATATCGCTTTGATTCTTGTATATTATGTAGTCATTCTGATTTTTAAATTTTAAGTTAAAAATTCAAGATGATTTTTTCATATCTTAGTGATTAATGGTCTACAAGAAACTCAAATGTTCCAATTATTCATGAAATAGTAGGTACTATTTCATGAATAGAATCCTGTAAATGTAAAGGATAAGATATTTTTCAGCATTATTCACCAGCTCATTTAAAAGCCCCAACGTTTCAAAAACCATCATCTGGCGTAGCTACTCCCCGTAATAAAGATCACATTGTCTGTGTTAGGTGGACGGATAGACCACGCGCACCACTACAACAACCCGTATAGAGCGTTGGACGAGACTCTAGAGCTGGAAACCGCGCTGTTGGCAGCATTGGAACGCGTCAACCCAGCTGAAACTCTTATAGTGGTCACCGCAGACCATGGCCACGTCATGACCTTCGGTGGCCAGGCCACGCCTCGAGGTCATCCCGTTTTAGGTAACGATTTTTAGTTTTTTTTTAATTGCTCATATTCTGAACGTAGGCATTGTTTGTCAAAGAAGTGTGTCGAAAGTGATGTTTATAATCTACTAATTACGAGGAAAGTGGAAATTGGCTAAGAGTTGCGTCGTATTCTAAAATGCCGCAAACTTTTAACAAAGTTGCAAAACCAAAGAAGAAGAGTAAGTATATTTGAGATAGCAGCTTTTGAGTAGGTAGCATGTGTAGTTAAGAATAAAATTATCATTATTGTTGATAAAAACGACTTGTTTATGGCACCTGCTATGAAATATTCATTGCAACTTTTCCGTTTTTACACTTATCAATCTCAACCTTTTCGTGCCAGGCCTTTAGATGGTGGTAAATGGGCTCACGACTATTTGCTTCTCCAAACGTATGCCTACTTCACTACTTACTTTTTCATATATCGATCTGCTGAAGTCTAATAGCACAAATTCAAAACGTTAACCTAAACAAGATTTTCTTTAATAAAAAATTATAAATATGTTGAGTTTTTGAGAAGGGAACAGACCCGGACCTCGAATTTGCCATATTGTATAAGGAAATGTAATCCAACTTAAGTATATTTTTTTCCCTTAGGCATTTTAATTTTGACTTGACTTTTGAGTTTGAAAACTAAATATTACCCTAAACCTAATATCCTAATATCATGGCCCGAGAATCACATCACTGGTTGTAATTATTGAAGACATGGGTATATAAACTGGTGCACCCGTGGTTGTTAGACCACTTCGTTAGACAAGCAATGCCTCGCTTCTGCAAACAAGAAGCTGCTTTAAGGGAGAATACAATGTCTCGTGTCGGACACTGCACCGAATAGGATTCGGGGAATAATTACGACCCCATCCTGAAACTATTTAACAACGTTTGAGGGCGTTTGCTCCCAATACTTGTTTACCCCGGACGCCTTTATGAAGACCACACCCGAGCTTAAAATACGGTGAAATATTTACCTCTTACACCAAAACCTAGCATACGTTTACGCACTGACGCGGTTTGTGTTCACAACACTTGAAACTCTCGCGTTTTGAATAAATATCGCGTTAGACCCGTGTAAAATAATTATTTAAATATCCATGTACATACCTTAGTTAAACTTCTAGTGAAAATCGCAACTTATATGGCATAAAATAGCTTTTGTTTCTCATATCGCTAAATCCTACATAAAAAACATTATTTTTACCGAATTATTCTAGGAATCATATAAAAGTGTTTCTTCCGAGGATTCTTCCTATTCACCATTTTGCACAAACGCAATAAAATTCTTCACAACAGCAATACATCATAGTTCTACACAGTTTTATTTTTTACAAAAACACATTTCATTACGATAGGCTAGTTTCCTTTTTGTCATGTTTCATTCGAACCATTGATTTAATTGGTTTTCACGTTTTGAATTTTGCAACTTTTGTGTACTGAGGAAATAATGATGCGTAAGAGGATTGACTGCGTAAATTTACACGACGTCATCTCCATCTCCACTTCTAATAAATCTCTAAATTAAAAAAAGAATCAGCCAGTTTGAAACTAAGCTTTCTGTGGTACGAATGTTCTCAGCATCCTATGGACGGAAAAATATGAAACATTTTATATAGGTACATTAGTATTCCAGCTGCAATTTAGGATAGTTTTTATCCGACTGCGACAGTTAATTTATTTTCCGTAATATACGACTTCATTTAATTTTTCATTTATTATTCTTAAAGTATATCGCCGCCACATCTGTCAGCTAAAAGAAACGTCAAAATCACAGTAATAAGAAATACTACGGACAAAATGGCGGAATTGCTTTGCCTTTCTTTCGCCTATTAATAATTTTAATCCCGTCTACGATATACATTGACGAGACACATAGGTACCAAAAGCAAATATAAAATTAATCTAAATTGATATGCGAACTTATATGCGCAAATGTCGAATTAAGGCGTAATTTGTACAAATGTTACAACAATTTCGCACAATATAAACTTGGTTTTTTTGAATGGCACGCGCGCGCGCTCTTTGGGTATTCAGCCAACCCACGAAAACCGAAACTCGAAGTTCGTATATCTGAGGGCCTACCGCGAACGGCATTCGAAGTTTTCCCTCTCTGTCGCACTTATGTACGAACTTGTAAGTATGACAGAGAGGGGAAACTTCGAATGCCTTTCGCGGTAGGCCCTCTGCATTCCTGTCATTTGTTAGTGCGATAGAGATAGAGATACCCGAATATTTTCGAATTCCGAAGTTCGTGGTTTAAAAGAAAATACGGATGTCGGATAGATCTAAATTAATATTTTATGTGTGAATAAGGTTAAAATTATTTGCAAATACTATTGTTATTATTGTTTTAGTATATTTGACTAGCTTTAAGTTTAATATTGTACGTCCGAAATGGGCAAGCTGTTGGACTTTATTTTACCCAAAACAACTAAATGTACACAGTTCTGACAATAAAGAAATCTTATTTTATCTTATCTTATCGAAAATAGGGATGTAGGCACTAAACAAAATAATCATAATGTTGTATTATCTCGAAAAAAAAACAACGCAAGAGGCTATATAGGTAATCACTAAGTTTTTAGAGTATAAAGTTTTAAGAGGGGGTTTGTTGCGTCTCTTTTCCGCAAAAGGCACCTTTATAATGAAACGATTGTTTTTTACTATGACGCTTGAGGATCGTGACGTCACGGTCCCTGATCGTTTTCTCACTCTAACAAGCGACATTAAAACGGTTGTAGCTTCGTAATTTTTTGAGATATTTGAATGAGTTTTACGTTTCTTCTTTCTTTTGAAGTGAGTCTACAGCTACACCTCTATTTGGAAGACAAGCGGAAATAATCCATACTATCCATACTAATAATCCATACTTCCATCCTAATATTATAAATGCGAAAGTGTGTCTGTCTGTTACCTCTTCACGCCTAAACCGCTGAACCGATTTAGATGAAATGAGCCCCGGGGAAGGACAAAGGGTAGTTTTTATATCTGAGGGGCTGAAATTGGGGGTGGAAATTTGTATGGAGCTACTTAAACCGCTGCACCGATTAGATGAAATTTGGTATATAAATAGTTTGAGTCCCGGGGAAGGACATATAATAGGTTTTATCCCGGAAATCATCCCCTAAGGGGTTGAAAAGGGGGGGGGGGGGTGAAAATTTGGATGTAATCTATTTAGATAAAATTTGGTGTAGATATAGGTTAAGTCCTGGGAAAGGACATGGGATAGTTTTTACCCCAGAAATCATCCCCTAAGGGGATGAAATCAGGGGTGAAAATTCGGATGGAACCCATTTTAATACAATTTGGTATAGAGATAACTTGAGCCCTGGGAAAGGACATAGGATAGTTGTAATTCCGGAAATCACTCCCTAAGGGGGTGAAATGGGGGGTGAAAATTTGGATGAATCCCGTTTAGATGAAATTTGGTATAAAGGTCGTTTGAGTCCCTAAGAATGACATTAGATAGTTTTAATCCCGAAAATCATTCCCTAAGGGTATGAAATAGGGGGTGAAAGTTTGGATAAAATCCATGTACCTACCTAGAAGAAATTTGGTATAGAGATAATTTGAGATCCTTCAAAGGATATAGAATAGTTTTTGCCTCGGAAATCATCCCTTAAGATGGTAGAAGTTTGATTGCATTATATTTTCTAAGTATTAAGTTCTACGCGGACGAAGTCACGGGCAACAGCTAGTCAGTGAATATATTTTAGCTTCGTTGTTTATTGTATTGAGCCTTTAATCAAATGCCAGAGAACGATTTCAGTCGAATTCCTTTGCAACTAGTTTGCAGGGGTTATCGCTGGAGTATTTTCCGCCTTACTTAACTAAAATGTCTGTTAACTAGTTTGATCTGACTTTGAGAGTTCGAGACTAGCTTAAACTTAATAATAAATTACGCATTTGTATTTAGACCTTGCTCTAAGTTAAGCAGTAACTTTAGATTGTAACTCGGACACTAACTCACATTAAATTGTTTGGTTAACAGTGAGCAACAGTGAGTAATGAGACTAATGAGTCATTACTAATGACAGTGATAGGTGAGAGACCGTGCCAAAAGAAACAATGATAAATTGCGGTTTTCTAAATCAATTCAGTGATAGACACTTTTTCAATGTTCTGCGTGATTGGGATTTTCTTGGTAGTGTGACGAGTATTATATAGGAAGAAATGATGGATAGGGATGGGGCACCCACTTGATAAAAAAAAATGTTGATTTCCCCTTATCGTTATTTTTTAAAATCTTGCCTGATACATTTTTAAAGCTTTTATTTATTTATTCAAACTCTTTGTCATTAAGAAGTACTCAAATATTGTCTTGGTTCAATATAATTTATTTTAAAGATAATTTACCATCGTCCCAATTAATTTCTTGATTAAACAATATTTCAAGTTTTTTTTCTGTCTAGGTGCCGATACAGTCGTCTCCGACATCGACGGTCTCCGGTACACGACGCTGCTGTACGGGACGGGGCCGGGCCACGCGGACCCGCGGGCGATCCCGGCTAATGGCACAGTCACGTCGGCTGACGCCGTCCACGCCGCCGCCGTACCGCGCCAGTGGGCCACGCATGGGGGAGAAGATGTACCTGTTTATGCTCTAGGTGCGCATAATTGACAACTTTTTTTTTTCATGTGGCAATGATTTAGTTTAATAGAAAATTAAATTTTCAAATATTAAATAGAAAGAAGCTTATTAAGACAAAAGGTTGGGTGTAAATTATGACGTTATGGTACCTCGGCACACATTTAATTTTACAGACGCAGTAAAGAGAACACACGTTTTATACCGCTTCCGTGTTTATAGGTAGGTACATTTTCGCGATTTAATTATTTCGAAAATAAATCGGTAAACTACTTTTCTCCAATATGCTCGGAAATGTCCGCCTTACTGTAGCAAATATAGTCCGTGAAGTTCCTCGTTAGGTACTGCCGAGCGCAAATTTAAAAAGTTAAAAGTCATTATTGTACAGCTTCAGCGGCCAGGAAAATGTATGAAATTCGTTTACTCTATAGGTTTTTACCTTTTAACCATATGTTTTGACTAAAACAAATCACTGCAAACAGCCAAATGCCCGTAAGTTTCAAGGCCTAGCAATTTATCACAACAATTTTTTATTGTTAGAATGAAAGGAATGTATGGCTGTCTCTTTCCAACTATTTCAAGTTGGTGTGACAAATTGCGCCCCTTTGTAGTGTGCCTAAAGTTTTCCCGAGTTTTCTATTTTTTTTTAATCATTGACAAAACTCTTACCTAAGTGATCGAAGTGACGTTTTTAAAAATGTCTCAAATAGTTTGAAACGAAGAAATAAAAATATTTATAGATATAAAATTTATAAACGAACTAAAATACGTTTAGATTTCAATCCCGTTCAATGTTTAATAAGACAACATTTAAAACTGTGATCGATTCTAATGTCTTTCATTATTTTAACCCGGCGAGCATGACCCAGGGTATGTCATACCCTGACAGTATTAAAAACATTTGTTATTTTTTAAATCTTCGTCTGGCAACACTAGCTCGCTCAGTAGCTGGAGGGAAGGGAGTGCGGGAGGGGATAGTGACGTGATCGCAGTGCGACGTGAGGCGTCGGCCGAAATATTTGTGCACAAACCTGTTTCGGGTATGTCACACCCTGCGTCATTTTAGACGTACTTTTTTATGTATGATTTATTAATTATTATTTTATTATTCTTAGTGTTTTTAAGGTTTCAATGTTCAAGCTTGAGATTACTTTATTTATATTAGTTGTTTTTCTTTTATTTTCCATACAAGAAGGACAGAAAAACCAAATATTCCTGTAAAGGTTGCAGCAAGCCCATATGTATGGAGCATGATAATCTCGATGACAGTGATTAACCATATTTTCAATAAAAAAAATTATTGTTATGTTTTTTTGAGAAGAGGATCTCATTATCTTTTAGTTAAAAGTTGATTTATATTCCAAAGACAGTTTTTTTTGTTTAATTGTTCATTTTTGTAAACCTCGAAACTTTTGTTCCTATAATTACATAGTATAAGGTAAACACGAATAAATAAAAATAATTTCATAATTAAAACTTGTCTTTGATTTAAATTCATTAAACAATTCATTATTAAACAATATACACTGCACGAAATAAAATAAAATTAATAAAAACTATATTATGGTACATTAAATTTCGGGTACGTCATACCCTGCCTCATGCTTGATTTAACTTTTTTTCACGTCATGCTCGCCGGGTTAAGTATGTAAATTAAAGCTGGCACTACGAGCCATGCCGTGTACATACTTTTAAAAAATAAGTTGGGTGGGAACTTGATAGGTTATTGACATACTCGCTGTTTGAAGATTATTGAAAATTCAATTCAATTCAATTCAATTGTTTATTGCGTTTCATGTTCAATGTTATTTGATTTCCTCGCATTTTTGGAGAAAAGCACTATAGATGCCTCGGCGGGAACGGCAATTCGTGGATTCATCTCTATTGTCGGATTCAACTTCGCTTCATCCGACAGAATCAACTCATCCACGAATTGCAATTTCCCGACCTCTGCAATAATGTACTATAATTACGGTCAAGTAACATATATTTACCACGTACCGGAAGGCGCGGTGTTGGTAGGCCCCCTATAAGGTGGACTGATGACCTGGTAAAGGTCGCGGGAGTCCGCTGGATGCGGGTGGCACAGGACCGGTCACTTTGGAACTCTTTGGGGGAGGCCTATCTCCAGCAGTGGACGTCTTTCGGCTGATATGATGATGATGATGAACATATGTTTACCGAAATGGTTTTCGACTCGGACGTCATTGCCGTCAATAAATATTTTGAAATGTCATTTGTGTTAATCACAATCCGATTGTGATTGAATTGCAACTGGCGAAGACGTTGATCATAGTTATTGTCTTTAACGATTTTTTAACTAAGAACAATACTTATTTAGCCATAAGAATAATAAATAAATAATCTATAATGAAAATCCAAATCTGAATAAAGTTTAATCGTCATAATGACTTATATTATGACGATTAAACTTTATTCAGATTTGGATTTCCATTATAGATTATTTATTTATTTATACATATTTATACATTATTTATCATAGCACTACATAATTGTGCAGGTTCAGCAATATTCAAAGGTTACCAACTCATTATTAAACGACGTCCGTATATTATACCAGTTATAACTTAGCGTTGAGTCAGATTATTAAGCACTTAATAGAATTTTGAAAAACTCAAATAGCTCCAGTACTGGATAACACTTTCCAAAATTTTCAGCAAAATTATTGACCTCATTTCTCGAAGCGGAAATTTAACGTGGAGATATTTATATACAATGTTGGACCGAAATAGCCGCAACAGCAGTCATTCAAGCTACTGAATGCTTACTTTAACACTTTCAGTGCCGGAGCCCGTTGGGCAATCTGCTTTTAGGCGTTTTCTTTGCCGTATTTTTGTGTATTTTTTCATTAATGTGAACCGTATTTATGGTCGCTAGAGATGTCTGATTTCGACTCTACTTTTTGTTGTGCTCTAAATTGTAGTTTGTTCCATACAGCCATGTGATTCTTTGTAAAAGCTGGGTACAATGGCATTTTGAAAAAATAGAAAAGTATCTAGCCAACTTTCATACTCACTTTACAGCTACCTATACGTTTATTGCATGTTTCAAAAACTTCTCCAACACAAGTAACAAGTTCATTTATATTTTGAAATGAAAGTCGAGATTGTTATGTTTTTTTTCTAAAGTGTACTGATGCATGAAATTAGTTTGTTTTCAGTTTGTATTGTAAATGCCCGAACAAAACAGTTTTACCGTATTTGTACGTTTTGTCGAAGTTAGTGAAGCGAATGGTGCTTTTATTCTATTGTTTAATCATCAAATAAAGGTTGCCTGTAGTTTATTTGACAGTATATTTACCAGCTAGAGTTTTCCTACATCGTTACTTAACAAATTACTTAAGTAGATAACTTATTCCCTGCTTATTTAAAATGTTATCGAAATTTGCAATTGGTTTAAAAAATATAGAAAACAATAAGATGCACCGTAAAAAAGAAAAAAAAACGTGACGTTTGAAAATAAGTCTAGTTATACATATATTATCACTAGCTGCCCGCGCGGCTTCGCCCGCGTATTGTAAAGAACGCAGGCAAACCTGCGGGATATAATATAACTTATAACGATCCAGTAAGTCTTATTCTACACGCAGGTGAAAGAATTTTTTAAATCGAGATTGCCCAAAACATACAAACTTACAAACTCATATACTTTTCCTCTTTATAATATTAGTACCGAGGGATAATCACGTTACGTTCCGAACGCGCGTAAGTACAATTTAATTGTCCATTTTCTATATACATAAAAAATGACATTTAGAAATACCTGACGCGCGTACAATGCGTTACGTGATTGACCTGCAGATTACATTGTTGAGCTAGGAGCTACCTGTTTATATTAAGACATTTTTTTTTCTAAACCAAAAAAAAAAGTTCGAACTTGAACCAAGCTTAGAACTCAATGGCAATATCCTGTTCTTTTGAGAGGCAATGTATGTCCAGAGTACACGCAATGCGGAGATGGAGGGCCATTACAAGTTTGCGGTTTACTTAAGAAACACTGTAAAGTTTAACAATGAGTAGGTAAATAAAATTATACAAGCAGGCTTGGGAGTTTTCTTTAGTGGCTTGCATTTGCATATTTAATTTAATCATCGGTTCGTTTATGTAAGTTAGATTGGAGTTTTGTAAGAGGTTTCTTTTATGTGATGAGGTTGCTTTGAATAACTATTTGAGAGAAATTGCAAGTACGTTTAGTAAAAAATATTGAGCTCCAAAATTGCCTGGAGGCTAAAAGCTTGTGCTTAACGTAAAACTACCCGGGAAGATGCTTTTGCTATTATTATGCTCCAAACATCAAGAGGTTATTGTGTATTTTGGACGATTATGCTAACAAGAGTCTCTTCATAGGTTAGTAGGTACTTGCTATACCCTTATAGTTTAACGATGCGAGTGCGTATAATAAAACGGTTATTTTTAGTCTGCTTCATGAAATACTAATTTTGTAAATGTTGAGCTCCGAAAATGCCTGGGAGCTAAGAAAAGCTTATGGTTTACGTAACGCTAGCTTGCCCTTGCTAAATTATTGTGCTCCAAAATTCAAAAGGTTATTGTGTATTTTGGACAATTGTGCTGATAGTAAGGGAGTATGTCTTCTATTTATAGGAACTTGGTAAACCCTTACGGTGTAACGACAAAACAGTTATTACATTACAGGGTTCAAACCCCGCTCTTGGTGAGTAATTTGTGTTATTTTTAACTTTGGTCGGAAGTTATAATATTACTAGGAGGGCGGAAACAGGCATATGATGGTAAGCAAACATGTAGATAATTCGTTGCCGCAAGCGCGTTGACAACCCTTTGTTTATTTGAGTAGTAGTGTCTATTTTTTTTCTTTAGTGATAAATGCAGCGGTAGCCATTCATATGGCCAAACAATATTTTGCATATTTTTCATTTTCCAACGCGAAGATAATAATATCATAGACTTTTCAATACAAAAAATTATCATTAGGTACATAGAGTTTTCAAGAAAAGTAGGTATACCTATATATACCTCATTCTATAAACGGCCATTCTCCAGATTTGTGTCTGCGCCTAATTGCCACAACTCTATAAATAAATGGTCGTGGTAATTAGACACAACCGCAGACATAAAATTTGAGAACTGCAGTAATACGGAACATTAGAATTTTAACGGCCAAATTCTTCTACGTAAGGAATGTAACGTTTATCTAGGATACCAATTGGGCAAATATTGTTCTAGCTTTATAAGTAAATGCTTTATAGAAGGTGTTTACTTCCCAATGCTAATTTACGGTGCTCTAATCGCTCTGAAGGAAGTTGGATCCCGCTTTGTGTCAAATATAAAATGTATATTAATGTGTCTATGCCCAAAACAAAAGACTTGAAACAAAAAACAAATATTTATTGTTTTGACACATGTCAAAGTGACAACGCCAGTTGAGTGTTGCCAAAACATAGTCTGTTAGTAAGAAATCATTTTAAAAAATCGGTATGTCGCCAAAATATCCAGTATTTTTTTAATAAGTGTTATGGTAAATTTTGAGGTGTTTTATGTGCTTGACAAATTACAAGAGATATTTTCGTGATTACTTCAGAATTTCACTGTTATTTGAAAGTTTCCGATTTGTGGAAAACATTTTACTTCTGACCGTTAATGAATCATATTTTTCATACTTGAGGCCTTAGAATAATAACGCATAGAAACGCAGTTCACGCGCAACGGTGAGGCCACTAAAACTCGGCCATAAATGGCCCAGTACGCAGATCGGTGGAACAAAATTGGTGCGTTTGTGTGCGTATTGGCGCGTGTGAATACGAGTTGATCACAACTACATGAATCCATTTTATGCCTCACGCTTGGCGCGTCGGCCGTATGAAACTATCCTTCTATGCGTTATTATTCTAAGCTTGAGGCATAATTTCATCATATTATTATTTAAACTTTATTTTATGCTCATAAAACCAGAAAAATCTTGACTTCACGAGAAGTAATCATGTCAACGTAGCGTAAACTTTGCTTGAGCTTATCTGACAATGAGGAATCAGAGGATAGCTGTGAGTAGCTGTGGAACTGCCAATTTTGGATATACCTAGCAATGGCAGCGCGTGAAAATTTTCGATGGGCATGGGGAGATAGACGTAAATTTGGAAGTACAGATACCGAACTCTACTGCAGAGATAACATTATTTAATATTCAACAAATGAAAATATTAAATGTACAGCTACTTTCAGGTCATCTGGCCCTATTGGAGAATGATAAAAAGTTCTATTGAGTGAGAACCAGATATAAGGATATCTGGTTCTCACTCAATAGAACTTTTTATCATTATTGTGATTAACGACGACTTAATGGACGATATTTCCCACGTGATGAAAATAAACGAATGCATAAAAATAATTTACCCGCATAACAATATAAATGTCACCGTTAGATTGTGAGGACCGTCAGTTTATAATCTTACTCGCTAATATCGCGATCTCAGTTGACAATTTGACGAAAAGACACACCAGAAATGAAGTAGCTAAAAGGGAAAGTGGTGGAAAACGCGTACCTGGTTCAAAACGTAGCGCTGGCTGCAAGATGGTGATGGCTGCCGGTCTTACGCACTTTTCTTCTTGATATACTTCTGCGTTGATGTAGCGAATTTACGCTACCGATGATGGTAAAATGTGGTTGATATTGGTTAGTTCGAAGCCTTGGGCGAGTGACGGAATGGAGATAGTACTTGACGAACTGAGTTGACAATTTGGCGATCTCAGTTGACAATTTCACAATTTAACGCATTATTTTTCGTTACTACCAATGTTAACTATCAATGTCGAATCGTCAAATTGTCAACTGAAATCAAATCGGCATGCTACGGACCGCATACACAAAGACTAGGTAGTTGCCCGAAGGGTAAATCGCCCAGAAATAGGAGCCCCGCGCAGCGGGGCTCCGTCGACATTGCTGGATGTCGAAATGAATGGAATAAAATGCCTGGATGAAACAAAAAAGAGGAATAATTCGTTGAACCAATCAGCGCACATGGTGCGTTCCGAATTATACCAATTTGATTCAGTTCACATTTTGACGATCCGTCATTGATAGTTTATAAACTAACGAAAAATAATGCGTTAAATTGTGAACGGTTTTGACAGTTCACAATTTTTCGACAGTTTATAATATCGCGAGTAAGATTATAAACTGACGGTGATGAATATCCAGCCGCACGCCATGCCCAATTAACGGTTAAACATATCAATACTAATGTTTTTGCGTTTCATAATGCTTTTCCTTGAAATCGCTTGACGATTGACGCACGATATTTCTAATCTTATAAGTTACTAGCTTTTTCCCGCGACTTCGTCCACGTAGGACTTGTTTATATCGTAGCTCAATACAAACTTTCACCCTCTACTTCCCGTTTAGGGGTAGATTTCCGATATAAAAACTATCCTATGTCCTTCCCCGAGACTCAAACTGTTTTTATCATCATTATCATCATCATCACATCAGCCAAAAGACGTCCACTCCTGGACAAAGGCCTCCCCCAAAGAGTTCCAAAGTGACTTATCCTGCGCCACCCGCATCTAGCGGACTCCCGCGACCTTTACCAGGTCATCAGTGCAACTTGTGGGGGCCCTACCAACGCCGCGCCTACTATAACTACCTGTATACAACATTTTATCTAATTGGGTTGTAAAGTAGCTCCATACAAATATTCACCCCCCATTTCCCCCTCTTAAGAGATGATTTCCGGGATAAAAACTATCCTATGTCCTTTTCCGGAACTCAAACTATCGGTAAACCAGATTTCATCTAACTGGGTCACTCAAATCCAAATTTTCACCCCTTAGGGGATGATTTTCGGGATAAACTATCCTATGTCCTACCCCAGGACTTCCAACTATCGCTATACCGTAAATGAGTTCCATCCAAATTTTCACCCCCATTTCACCCCCTTAGGGGATGATCTGCTGATTAAAAACTATCATATGTCCTTTCCCAGGACTCAAACTATCTCTTAACCAGATTTCATCTAAATGAGTTCCATCCAAATCTTCACCCTCATTTCAACCTCTCAGGCGATGATTTTCGTTACAAAAACTATGCGATTTCCTTTCCCGGAACTCCAACTATCTTTATACCGAATTTCATCTAAATGTGTTCTTTCCTAATTTTCACCCCTCGTTTCACCCCCCCAGGAGATGATTTTTCAGGATAAAAACTATGAATTGTCCTTCCCTGGGACTCCCCACTATCTCTATATATACCAAACTTCACTTAAATGGATTTTATCCTAATTTTTTCACCCTCTATTTCATCCCTGTAGGGGATGCTTATCAGGATTGAAAATATCCGTTGTCATTCTCCGGGACTCAAGTTAACTCTAAACCAAATTTCATCTAAATGGGTTCGTTCTAAATTTTCACACCTCATTTCACCCTCTTAGATGATTTTCGGGATAAAAACTATACATTGTCCTTCCCCGGAACCCCAACTATCTCTATACCAATTTTCATCCAAATAGGGTACATCCAAATTTTAACCCACTATTTCATCCCTGAGGGTATGATTTTCGGGATTATAACTATCCTTTGTCATACTCCGGGACTCTAACTATCTTTATACCAAATTTCATCTAAATGGGTTACATCTAAATTTTCACCCCAATTTCACGCCATTAGGGGATGATTTCTGGAATTTCAAACTATCATATGTCCTTTCCCAGGACTCAAACTACATATCTTTCAACCAAATTTCATCAAACTGGGTCACAAATTTTCACCCCCAATTACACCCCCTTAAGGCATCCCCTAAGAGGGTGTAATTGGGGTTATAATTTTCGGGATAAAACTATCCTATGTCCTTCTCCAAGACTCCAACTCGCTTTACCGTAAATGGGTTCCATCCAAATTTTCACCCCTCATTTCACCCCCTCAGGAGATGATGTTTCAGGATAAAAACTATGCATTGTCCTTCCCTGGGACTTTATTACCTGAGACAGAATTTAAACTACCTCTAAACCAAATTGTATCAAAATGGGTTACTTCCAAATTTTCACCCACCCATTTTACCCCCTTAAAGGTAGATTTCCGGGATTAAACCTTTCTTTTGACCTTTCCTGAGACTCAAACTATTTATATACCAAATTTCCGCCTAATCGGTGCAGCGGTTTAAGTAGCTCCATACAAATTTCCACCCCCCATTTCATCCCTTTAGGGATTGAATATCGGAATAAAAACTACCCTATGTCTTTTCCCAGGACTTAAGCTATCTCTGTATCAATTTTCATCTTAATCGGTTTAGCCGTTTTCACGTGATGCGCGGTCACATAAACAGACAAACAGATAAACAGACAAAAATTCTTAAAACTGTTGGAACGTGTTCTGTTATCGATTCTAAGAATCCCTAGCCAATTTCTTTTCGAATATCTTCCATGTACAGATTTTTGACCCTCTTCAGCTTTATTATATGTATAGATAGATATGTAATAGGGTATAGATGTTGAATGTTATGAAACCTTTTTATGTAAGTAGTTGGTAAGAAAAGTCAGCATTTGTGACTGAAAGATCAACGATTGTGTGGCGTCGCGCATACACCAGACAGATTACTCACGATTAAAGGCGATGATAGCCAGTCACAGACGATTGTGTCTCTCGTACGAGTACGTGCCTGTATTCGGCCATCGTCCCCCATTGTGTAGTGGAGCTATTATACTGACAATGACTTAGGTAGTTTACTTACTGATTTAGGTACATTCTGTTTATATTTGTGACCAGGGCCTATGGCGACGGTGTTGTTCACGGGCGTGGTCGAGCAGAGCTACATCCCCCACGCAATCGCCTACGCTGCCTGCCTCGCGCACCAGTCACGTAGATGTCAGGAAAAGATTAACTTCACTCAGCCACAGGTAATTTCTATTAAGACTTTAGTTGTCTGGTTGATGTAACTGGTGACCGAAGAGCTGGCGGCTTTCTCGCGCAGCGCATCAGCAGAAATGCCGCCAGCATCCTCGGTACAATGCCTCGGGGGCCTTATTTAGATTTTACTTATTTTTAATTTAATTTAGTTTAAGTTAATTATCATCTTGTATTTATTATAGTTTTGAAAATAAATTAACATCTCTTTTATGAAATATTATTGAAAGAATGAAATCAAGCAGTAGAAGAGATGTAGGCCAACCGGTCTTATCGTTCTTTGTGCATATAATGGATGGTGGTTCTAAACTAATAAACCGGAGCGGCTTTATTGGATTTTTAAATGTTGTTTGATCGATACTAAAGTACCCACTTCAAACGATACTATTTATCCCTGCAGAGTAATTACGTAACTTTTTGAACGAGCGTTAGGAAACATGAACTGTGATTGCAGTTGATACGCCCTAATAGAATTATGCTAAGATTTATACAAAATTCAAATTATTTATTTCGAGTAACATACCAACTCTTAATACTTTTTTAGAACATCCATAGGTACAATTATAAATTACAATTACAAATATATAAAAATACAATTACAAAATTCAATATTATGTTAAGTAAAATAAAATTAAAATAATGAATAATATAAAATAAAATCTGATTTTCGGGTTTACGCTTATATCTCGGAACTATGCATCTTAGCGACATGATTATTAAATTTACTACAACTTTTATTCAATCAAGTTTTTCGATAATATCTTGTATAGTTTTCGAGATATCTGCTCTTGAAACTCTGTAATTTTGGACAGCAAAACCTACTTACCTTCTTCGTCTGCGACATGGCTTCTGTATACAAAATGAAAGCTAATTAATTAAATTTGCTACAAGTTTTTCGATATCTTGTATAGTTTTCGAGATACCTGCTCTAAAGTCTGTAATTTCGGAAAACAAAAACTACCTTCGTCTTTGATGGCTATTCTTCATCAACCTCAAGCACGAAAGTAGCAGACCATCAAATGTACTATCGACTCAGCAAATCTGTTAACATACATTGCACCGAAGACACCGAGATTAATGTCAAACAAGAAGAGGTTTTGTTTTGACGTTTATCAAACTTGCTGATTGATAGCGCGATTTTCGTGCTTGAGATTGATGAAGAATAGCTGTCAAAGACGAAGAAGGTAGTTTTAATTTTCCAAAATTACAGATTTTCAAGAGCTGATATCTCGAAAACTTTACAAGATATCGAAAAACTTGGTCGAATAAAACTTGTAGCAAATTTAATCAGTTTTCATTTTTTAAAAGTAGTCTCGCTAGTCGTATGGGTCTGCATAGTTTCTGAGATATAAGCGTAAAACCGAAAACTGGGACCTTCAACCCCCCCCCCCCCCCCCCTTCGGCTCAAGGTCTACGGGCAAGGACTTTTGATATGTTGATCTCCTAACTAGTCCAAACAAAGTTACGTAGTCAAAAATTGTGTTTCAAGCATTTCCCTCTACACCTCTTTTTGAGCATTCATTTCCTGACCTATGGGACAAAAAAAAATGAAAACAACTAATTTTTCTCTTTCGGTCATCGATTAATTGGGGCGCGCGGCGCTTCACGCCACATTTAGCTGCGAGTGATAAAAAACACTTGGCTCTTTTTTTAATCTTTTAATTTCCACTGTGAACTTAAAATAATGATACTTTCCTCTCACGGTTGGTGGCATCGGAGTCCCAATCATTTTAGATACCATTTCAGGATATTTTATTGTAGCCCGAGAGAATGGTGAAATTTTACTACGGGAACCACAGGCCGTTGGTTGTCTCGACCCCAGAGTGCAGCGAGGCGCCAAGTGCGCGTTCATAGACTGCGCTTGATTAAGTTAACGAACTGCCGCTCGTCGCCCCACTGCCCGCTTGATACGATACAAAGCTGTTATCGATTTACTTCTATTTTTTTACCACTTTAGTTTGATGGTTTCGATCGGAATTTGGCATGCTTAGGTTTGTGAGTTTGGTATCCATTGATATACATCGTGATTGAGGTTATGGGACATTGGAACCCTTTCAACAAAGTGGTAAAAAAATAGTTGACGAATGTGAAAAATATTCGAGTGCAGTACAAAAGTTGAACTTAAACCTAAAACTAGTAGTAAGTTACAGGCCGGCTTACCGCTAAAGAGCGATCTCATCCAGACACCCTATATATTGTATGTATCTATTGCCAACTAAATGGTGTGTCCTTTTCCAGGCACAAATCCCCAAATGTGTACCACCTGAAGTCAGCAGTGTGGCCGCGGAAGACAATCGTGACGCATCCAGCGGTCGTCGCGTCGTCGTAGCGTCCAGCGTCATGTCTGACGAGCGCGTCCCGAGATCTCTCGGGACTCACATCTATGTCACAGGCCTCTTGAATATAATTCTTAATTTAAGTGCATTATGGTCTATTATCAATTAAATATTCATCACAACTTGCTTTCCACAATTGGTTTCACGGAATAATATTAGTTAGATAAAAATTTGTACAGGGAAGTTCAAAGAAATAAGGATCAGATTATAGTATAACATTAGTGGTTGTAAATAAAGATGATAAATGTATTGAAGTTGTTTTCTTCAACAAAAAGCTTTTTTTTTGTTTTATTTTTGTGTTTTTTTTTTGTTTTTCCTCGACCGGTTAGCCAAGTAGTAGGTAGTGACTCTGCCTATGAAGCTGAAGTTCCTGGGTTCGAATCCCGGTAAGGGCAAATATTTGTGTGATGAGCATGAATATTTGTTTCTGAGTCGTGGATGTTTTCTATGTAGGTATTTAAGTATTTATATCCATTAAATCTATCGTCGTCTAGTACCCATAACACAAGCCTTATTGAGCTTACTGTGGGGCTAGTTCGATTTGTGTAAGATTGTCCCTTAATATTTATTTATTTATTTTATTTTACTTTGTACACCGCTTAAATGTTTGTATACCTACCACCTACCTACCCTTATTGGTAACCATAATTATTTTCATTCCTTTATTTTTTGTTGTGGGTTTGATCAAATGAATATTACGCCATTATCCTTCCATCTATTTTACCCATACATTTGGTAGTATAGGGAGCCAATATACATATATGGTCGACCGTTTTTGGCAGCAAAACTGACTCAAGTTGGACCTAGGTTTAGTGAACCAGCGATATAAAGCAACCCATTAGCTCGTGCTCGTGCCGGAGTTTTCCCCTGGATTTTCCCCACGATTTTCTCCAACCACGCAATTTTTTGCCTGAAACACAGGGTATCCTAGTTCAGGCACGTGTTATTTGCCTCTAATATTATTCTCCTAGTCTATAGTAAATACTGATGTACAGTCGGCCCATGAAAATGATGAGCATACTTAGAACCTTATCGCATCAAATTGCAAGCAATTTCGTTGACACTGAAATGTCATATACCTACATTTTAAACCTCCTCCGACTCCCTAAGTATTAAAACTTCTACAAATGCCACTGATAAATGTCATCGGTGACATTAAATTACCAAAATGATGAAAGATAATGATAAATGAAAATATGAAAGATGATGATAAACTAATAGTCTTAGACTATTAAGATTTTATTCGCGTTTGTGAAGACAAAAGTGTACGTTCCTTTTAAAATGGTCGAAGAAATTAATAACTGCACTCCTGAAGAAATTGCGTGAGTAGCAAAAGTACGAATAGAAAACTTGCTGCATGAAAAGGCTAACTATATTAATGTCTGCTATTTATTTAAAATTTGTCGTAGAAAAAGTATTGTATGCAACGGTGTATAACTAGTCTAAAAACGCTCGTGGCGTCTTTAGTTGCGCCACTCGCGTTTTAAGACCCTTCTTATACAACAGTTGCATAAAATACTATTACATCATCGTTGTTTTTCGTTCATCGAACAACACATTTAGTTACACTCATGAAAATATTAGAATTCAATGTTTGGTCACAGAAAGTCCAAAAGCAAGGCAACCCGGTAAACTTTGCATAGAATAATATGTTATCTGCATACGTACTTATTACGCATTTTCATTGCTCGTGAGCATATATTAACACTCATATTCATGAAACTGAACAAACCTCTTAACTAAAATGTGTGTCACGTTTTCCCTGTAACACAAACATAAATGTCACATAATCATAATAAAAATCTTAATCTTTATTTTCATTCAACATTACCCGGTACAGTTGTACCACAGAGACAAAAACTGATGTGAAGTTTCCTATATTGCGAAATTTTTCTGCAATTTAACATAGGAAAGTTTCCGAAATTTCTCTCATTTTAGCATGGGAATTAAAACTTTCCATTTTCAACATGGAAATTCCATATACCTGAGAAGCATACAACTGTTTATTATACACTATGTATAAGAGTTACAGATTTATGCTTCTCAGGTGAGTACATTTCCTTAATTCCTTGTGAAACTTTCTAGACATTTCTGAGAACTTTCCGCAATTCAACAACATCACTAGAGATAACCGAATTTTTAAAGCATTTTAGCTAGCGTTTATGAATAAGACCGTAACTGTTTTGTTAGAACCAACCAAGCATTTCCTCTAATTAATTCCAGTCAATAAAAATAAAACGTTTATTTCCCTTCATTAACTCTGCACTGGTTAATAAATTTTGTTCTACGTTTGTTCATTCAGTTTACTCGATGCATTGCAGTTAGTCAAATAAATGTAAACACGGACAAAAAAAGATACCTTGGCTGTAATGAAGGTTGTTTGCGGATAACATTTTTTTGGATTCACTCAGAAATATAACCACAATTTACTCCTGAATAAAGAAAAAGCTCCCAAAAAAAATCTCAATATTAAAATAAAAACCATCCAACAAGATTGCCGGTGTGTCCAACTTGAATAAGGGATTTTTTTGCGTGGTGCATGGGTTGAAGTTAAATTTGAAATTACCAAGTACTAGCGGGACCAACTTCATTGCATTAGCAATGAAGTTGGTCCCGTTTACTACAGTTTCAGTACGATTTTCGAAGAACATAAAAAGTGAAAACGAATATTATGATAGAAGATAGGTACGAGAAGATAGTAAAAACAAAATGTCACATCACTTAGAATACCCAGTCAAAGAGGAATATTAAATACGTTTATGTAAACCGCGTACAAATCCGAGACGCTCATATTATATTATTTGCGTGATTGCCAAGAATTCCTTTTCATATGTTTGTTTACAAGAAGGAAACATGTAAGCAGTGATGGAACGTTAACTTAATGCTCCTTGAAATACACAAGCTTATAAAATGCGAAGTATGTTGCCGACCACAAGGCCCAAATTGTCCTTTTAAATTTGAATTCGCTTTGTAACTAACTTAGCAGCCACATTTCACTCAATTCAAGATTCAGTAAAGGTAGTATATTTAGTGTTTTACTGAAATCGTTTATTAAGTATATTTGTTGACATTAAAATTGTCGATGGAAAAAAAGACATGGAAGAAAGGATATTGCTTTTATAACGAAATTGTCGTTATTAAATCAATACTATCCCGTATAAACGATAACGGTTAATATTCCTGAATTTTGTGCGGTCTGCGTTTAGCGTAAGTAAATCTGCCTTTAAAAGAATAACCACGGAAATGTCTTAAAAAGAATAAGTACCTAATTGGAAAAATAGTTAATCACTCTTTATATGTTGCCCTTTGAAACAGTTAGGTAATTATATTGGCAATATTTTTATCCGAAATTGGCTCAGCCAATTGGCAGATATTATACGATAAAAGTGACAAGGTTATCCTTTGCAGCAGTTTATTACGGTACGGTTTAATAATATTAATAATAAATTAGTATTAAAGATAAAGTGCTCTTAAACTTTACTCATTTAGACCAAATGTTGACGTAACCTGAACGTTTAAAACGTTACATTCCGCAGCTTTAGTGGTGCAGGTAGGTTAGGTTAAATTTCGTAGTCAATAAACGTTTTATGAACCAAGTACTCAACTCAGACCTAGAAAGTGCTGAACTTCCCCCGCAGCTTTGCTATAAAAAATCTATTTCCCTTTTCGCGGCTGTCTCAGTCTAACTTTTACGTGAGATGGGAGGTAATAAATAGGCCGTACGTGGGAGATAGTTGGGTGCCAAACTTTGTTTTATGGCGGGGGAACGGCCGCCGTGTAGACCATTATGTATAGGTGGGACCTGCGTAAGTAGTTAACATCAAACATTTTCACGAGATATGGTGTCACATGCTAAATGAAATTACGACACGTGAGATCGGTGAGATACAAAGAAATTAACTGATATGATTGTGCATGCACGACGAAAAGCCAAGAGTCAGACAGAATCATTGAAATAGAAAATTTACCTTTACTCTGAAAATATTATACCTAGGTACACATGCTGTAAGTTTGTATGATTTTGGCAATCTCCAGAGCGGAGCCGCTACCTGGATTAAATTTTTTTTCACCTGCGCCTGTAGCCTTTCTGAATGGTTAAAGGATATATTTTATCCCGCGGGTTTGCCTGCGTTCTTTGCATTACGCGGTCGAAGCCGCGCGGGCAGATTGTACCTAAGCTAAGTTAACTTAGGTAGGGGGAAGCGGGGCACTTAGATACAAGGGGCACATTGAAACACCTACATTATTTCCTTACTGAGTAACTTAAATTCACCTTCGGCGACACTGACGCATGACTTTATACATTTGAGTAGCTCGCCTGTAACGGCGCAGCTCGGAAGTCAGCCGTTACCGGCCAGCGAGTCACAACGTGTTTAATTTCACGTCCGCTCACTAAAAATATAGACTAGTGTTTGTCGGAGTTCCAGTGCCACATTTTGTACTTTATTGGATGCATAATATGATAAACGGTAAGTAATATATTCAGTTTTCTAGATAAATTGGCATTTCGTTCGAAGTAATACTTTACCGTTTATTTTGTATTTGTATTTATTTTGTTAAGTAGCATATGGGGTACTTTGGTACAAAACAGTATGGGGCAGTTTTGTACGTATTAAAGTACCCCGTAAGTGTACCAATCTGCCCCGCTAAACGACCATCGAACGAGATAAGATCAATGAGGAGAATGTTAAAACTGCATTATATCTCAAGTTGTGACTATATCTCTGAGAGCCGTAGCATCCAAATACATGTAATATTTCTGTTAATACATATGTCAACTGATTAATTGTATATATAGATAAAAAAGTTTTTGTTTATTTTATTCCGTTCCAGTCCCGTAACAAAAAAGGTAAAAAGGAACACTTATGCGACTCTGTCCGTCTGTCACAACGTTAAATACGTCAGGAACTACTTAATTATAATAATAATTAATTATTTATTTCAGAGGGATTCCATAGGTGTTAGTTACAGACTAACATTCTAGTGTTAGTTGTTACCTACTTAAAAATTAAAGCAGGTATAATAAGTATTCAGGTATGGAGCCTAGTTCATCTCTGTAGAAGGGGGGCATAACGCTACCAGTATGCCGTTGGCGCTGCCTCGCCAGCGGTTTAGTAGTTAGGCTCACCGTTTACGCATGATGGCCGCAAAGCCATCAACCTGTGCCTCCGCAAACATCTCCAAGGCACTGCAGTGACGAGGCAGCCCGATAAGCATCCTGAAAGCGTTATTATATTATATATTTTATATATTATGGGACAATCTTACACAAATCAACCTAGGCCCACGGTAAGCTCAGTAAGGCTTGTGTTGTGGGTACTAGGCGATGATATATATAATATATAAATACATATATATACTTATATACATACATAACATCCATAACTCAGGAACAAATATTCGTGATAAACTCACAAATAAATGCCCTGACCGGGATTCGAACCAGGGACCTCCAGCTTCGTAGGCAGAGTCACTACCCACTGGGCTACGGAGGCCGTTGTTCGCCGTATTGTATCCGTAGTTCGCTGTACGCCCGCTGCGTCAAACTACTCCACAGGCTGCACGTGTAGAAGGACTGGCAGTAAGCTTTAAAAAGCGTAACCTTTACTTAAGCTATCAATTTGAAAATTGAAACAACTATTAAGAAGATTAAGACACGTGTATAGATAATAAAAAAAAATATATACATTTATATTTTCTGTGTAAATGACGAATATGAGGGGGTTTAAAAATTAAGTCTATTTAACAGATCGAGTGGGGTATAACATGAAAGGGCTTGAGTTGTTCTTTCTAAAACAGTTTTGATTTTTTTCTACATTGGTTAAACTTTGATTTATTAAGGACCATTTTGAAAAATTCCACCCCCTTATCTCGGAAAATTAACAAGCAAAAATTTTGAAATTTTTACATATGATTAAGCGTAACATAAACAATACAAAAAAAATAAAATGATACCTAGCGTGTTTTTTTTATTTATCAAAATATATTAGGTACTTAACTACGTTTGTAATTTTATTACTTTTGTATGAAATTTTATATCTTCAAATACCTATGAAGGGAGCGAAACTTTGGTGCCGATGACAGACGTGTGACGTCAAGCTACATACAGAGTGTTTTTATCTAAAATATAAATATTTAATCAAATAACAACTTATTGGCCTCTTTAGTTTACTGATATTGAAACTTGAGTTGAGAGTTTTCTTATTGCCTTAAAAAAAAAATTGAAATTTAAACTGTTTATTGCATTAATTTAATTGTTACAAGTATGTCTACTAATTGCTTAGCGCAATCTCAATTTTTTGAGATTATTTGCTAAGCTTAGCTAATATCTATCACATTTCTAAGTTTAATCTATATAACTTAACTTATTTATATAATTTAAGTGTTCGCATAACAGTATTTATTTATTTATTTTCTATTATTTTACTTATCACACATGATCTTCTTCAGGGTACATTTGATCTTCTGTGGTTTATTCTCTATAATATCTATAACCTCACTGGGTAAACTATTTAGGATATGCGGTAAGTGACTGGACCATACTCTTTGTCCATATATGTTAGTACTTTTTGGTACCCTGAATGTACACGTGTGAAATGTATATATGTCAATAAGAAAGAAGATGCAATATTATCTTAAAACTTTAAGCGTTCCGCATACTTCGTCATCCAACGAAACATTTGTACATTGTGTTGTTTCATTTACTTGAGGAAAAATATTTAGAATTACATTACCTAATATTTTTTTTAATATTCAGATTATGTTTGGTTTAAATACTAAACATTTTCAATAATAAACAATAATATTAATATTACTATTATAACATTATTAAGAATCATTGAGGTGTTGCAATGTTGTTTAAAAAAAATACCATATGCGACTTTGCGTCAAAATGACGTCACCGGCACCAAAGTTTCTCTCCCTGCCTATAAGATTATCATCTTCTTTAAAATAAAATAAAATAATCGAAATCGGTACGTGTGATAAAAAAATATCGCTGATAAACAAACATACTAGGTTGCAAGTTATTAGTACCAAAATGCAAAAGGCGCTCTACAACGGTAACTTCTACTATGAGGTGTTAAGATTGTTCAAGAATGAATGGGGTCGTGACGTGACCGGTATGGTGTATCAACGTTTGTACCGAACCCTCGGTGCGTGAGTCAGACTCGCACTAGACTAGTTTTTTAAATTTATTTTGTGTTTAATTATATACCCAATCATACACCAATTTTTCAGTATGGGAGAAGAAGACAAGACAAATGATGTACCAATGTGCCCCATGCGGTGTATCAAAGTACCCCGCATGTGGGGCAGAATTGGATAAAACCCTTTTTTTTTTTTTAATCCATATTTCTCAATTAATACGTATAATTTAGCCAAAAAATTGATAGTACGATATTAATCAGGTACACAAATTAACTAATTTTAGTTCATTTGGTTGGTACATGAAATGAAATGAAATGAAAGCATTTATTTCGGACACACATCCATATTATGTTAGTAAAAAACTTATACTACTTTACTTATCATTACTTATGTTAGTGGAAAATATAATTATAGTTGGCATGCACATGCATGGACATCCAGTGAGCTAGAATAGGGCTGTCCATCCTCCCAGCGATCACCCTCAGGAGAGCGTTGGCGCTGCCCCGTACGCGCTCGGCCAAGGATGCGACCCGCTTGCGCAGCACGGCTTGGAAACCGTCGGTGCTCCACGCGGCGAACATCCCTGACGCGCTGCAGCGCCAGGGCAGCCCCAACAACCCCCTGAAGGCGTTATTGTACTGGACGCGCAGAGCACTGAGGGTCTTTTTGGTGTAAAACGCGATGCGAAAAAAAGGTGTACCAAACTGCCCCGCTTCCCCCAACCTAATTTCATATTAAATAGTAGATATTAATAAGTACTGTCAACTCTTCTTTTCTGCAATAAAAGGGTTTATTTCCTTATTTATAGCATAAAAGAATATTATTCGTAAACTAAAATTAGTTCGCTGCTTCGTAATTCACATTACCTATTTCATGGAATACTAGCTTCTGCTCGGGACTCCGCCCGCGTGGAACTCGTTTATATCGTAGCTCCATACAAACTTTCTCCCACCATTTCATCCCCTTAATACTGGTTGATTTCCGGGATTAAAACTACCCTATGTCCTTTCACGGAACTCAAACTATCTCTATATAAAATTTTAATGTGATATTAGTATATACAATATATATAAAATATACTATATACTAGTTAGGTACCTAATACTATATATACTAATATTACTAATATCACACTGATATTATAAATGTGATAATATTATAAATGCGAAAGTGTGTCTGTCTCTCTGTCTGTCTGTTACCTCTTCACACCTAAACCACTGAACACAATCCATATGGATTGTCATAAAATTCACCATCATGCAACATTCTATACCTCACTATGAAGACCTCAATTTGGAGTACTTAGCTACAATTTAAGACGGTATGCTAGAATCAACTATATGCGTAACTTAAAAAACTACCTAGACAATACGAGTAATGAACCTATGTTAACATGACCCGAAACTTGCTTTTCCCGCTGCCAACACTGGCTGACAGGAGATCAAAAGGAGACTTTTGCAACATCAGCCAAATAGTTCCCTTGTCTGTAATTCAGAGACAATTTTAGCTTGTACCAGACAAGCGTGAACAGTGTGCCCCTGAGGCAAGTAACGGGAAACGTGTGGTTAAGAAGACACATTGGAAAGTGATCTACGACTTGAGGTGACCATCACATTACGTAGATTTAATAAAAATAAAAAATATTTGGGGACAGTCTTAACAAAAAAAGTCCTTGTTCTTAACTAAGCAAAGGTTGTATGTAGGTACTAGGTGACGATATATAACATCCAAATCGGAAACAAAAATTCGTGCTTATTATAGGTATAATAAATGCATTTACCGGGATTCGATACTGGGACCGCTAGGCTTCGCAGGTAGGATCACAATCGATTATAAAATTGATAGGATAAAGGAGTATCGTTTAGGTTCCTTTTTGATTCCTGTGTTGATAATTTAGATCTTTGGAATAATTAGACTCTGAACTAAAATATAATAAATATTTTAAGTGCGACCTATTGTTTTTTACTCCACTATATATTTCGTAAGTTTACTCTTTCCACAGTTTCTACTTACGGCGTTAAATTTTCGTGTGTTTATTCTCGTCTCGTCGGTAAAGGCGGTATCTCTTTATAAGAGTGACAGTTTGCTTGACGAAGACATATTGCGATTTTTAGATGACCCATGAGCCCATGGCTGCATGACAGGTAAAGAAAAGAGCGTTAATTTTTTTGGAGATACTCTCCTTTCACATAAGGAACACCAAGGACAAAAAGTGTGTGGATTGTGTATTTAAGAAAATATTTAGTTAGTATTTCTAATCTAAAAAAAATACGATCAAAGATGGTTTGTCTCGGGGTACCTACTGACAAATAAGATTTAAACCACCTACTAAATAACCGAAAACTAGATATAAGTATGCGGTCTTTTCTCTTACGAAGATAACGAAAACACGAGAAAGAAATTACTTTCGTTCTATTAGCTTCATAATCAAATGGCGTCCTCTCCTAAATATTTTTTTGCGGCCAAGGTAGGCGGATATTAATAATGGATGGCTCTGGGCGATAATACTTAGGAACAGTCTTTGCCTCGTAAAATTGATTATTCTCGCAACATCAAGTAAGGTCAAGTGGCCGAGAAATAAAGTTATACAAGACAAACTGTTATAGTTCTATTACTTTGCGCCATCTTACCTCCATTTACATAAATATATGCGGCCACATGTCATTCAAGCCGCCGCTGAGGAAATTTGATTTAGTTATCAGAACCCTTCACTGCTTTATGGGCATTATTATCAACGTGGATTACGGTTGCCTTAGCCACCCTTTTCAACCGTGGTTTAAACCGAAATGCTTGGGTTAAGAAGCTCAGAGATGATTTAAAAACGAACTCAATTTTTGCTTTCAAGAATAGGACAGAGTTCCAAGTTGTTACTAAATTAAAATATTGCTTTCAAATTAAAAACTCTAAGATAAGTAAACGCCAGGAAATAAACAGGATTAAATTCAAATTCAAATCGTTTATTTCAGACTAAGTCCATATAAAATTAAATGCTACATTATTCATTTAAAATACAAAATACAAATAATCATCCTAAGTCTAAGGTTTAATAAAGGGACATACAAAATAAAGACACTACACTACACACAGTAAATTGGTTTGCCTGTCATATGTATATTTAACGGCGTCTTTTCAACCAAAAAAAACTCCTCCACAATATCGCAAAATTACGCAAAACTCTTCGTAGGTGGCGACACTAGCAGCGTTGACATTGTATCTCCTTCCCACTTGCGGTATTGTCTATGCAAGCGTCCTTGTCACTCATTTTACAATCAATTGTGCATGTGTGTGTGAATCCCTATATTCCTATACTGGTTTACTATTAGTGTTAGTGCTGCCTCTGGCGGCAGAACATTGCAGTAACGTTACCTATTAAGAGTGTTCGCCATATAAAAAAAAAACAAGTGAAATCAAAAGAGCGTTCAAAATGCCCAATTGCGAAATTTGTTGTTAAAAAAATGCATTTATTTTGGACAAAATAATCCATAGATGTTAGTATTACAATCAACTTAAATAACTATGTTAGTACCTAAACTAAGTAACTTAGTAAGTAAGTAAGTAAGGCAGCTTTAAAACGTTATAAATCTTTACGTCATACCTGGCCATAAAGTAGGAATTACCGCACGCTATGCGTGCGGAAAACCCCACTTTCTGGCCAGATAGAGACGTAAAATGTTGTACTCACCACGGGCGGTAATAAAGAAAGCCTCAGAGCGCATATTTATCGCCCTTGCCTTCGGCTCGGGCGTCAAATACCTGCGATCTGAGACATTCTTTGTTTAACCGCCCTGGGTAAGTAATGTACTATTATCGGCTAAAAAAATATTAAAGAAACCTACTAATTAAATACCTATTCAACCATACCGCACATGACATAGTTCGTCCACTTATGTTTTTTTTATTTTATACTACTGGCGTCTGGTGGCCGCCATCTTGAATTTTGATTACTGTCTTGTCTTCAGTGACACTTGCAAGATTGTAACGAGTCGTTGACGTAGGATTCATTAAAATTGACCCACGCGTTTGATCTCTAGAGTGCTGCAAAGGAACACACATGCATAAAGCTGGAAACGCACTGAAAGCGGTAGCGGCGCGGCGCGGAGGAGGTACCGGTTGTAATGTTCGAGCTAATATGACAAGGTCCGCACAGACGCCGCGCCGCGTCCCTCCGCGGTATTCTGTACGGACCCTTTCGCATTAGTTCGAACATTACCTACAACCGGTACCGCATCCGTAGCCAAATAACTTCAAGTTTGCCTATAAAATTTGAAGAGTTCCCTCGATTTCTCCAGTATCCCATCATCAGAACTGGATTTTGGTGACAACGGGACCAATCTGGAAGTATACTATGCTTTCAAACAAAGAAATAATTTTTCAAATCGGTTTATAAATTACGGCCATACACACATAAAAAAAAAAAAAAAAAAACGCAGACGAGAACCTCTTCCTTTTTTGAAGTCGGTTAAATAAGACTTTCGTTGCAAACTCGGTTGGAAATGGTAATCACTAATCGATGTATATTGGTTTTACAGAGTTATACCGGTGGACGGGGAATTGGATCCGAAGTCAAACTATACACTCTTCGTGGAGTTAATACGTGAGTTTAATGAGTTTTACACTATTTTCTCTAGGATAACAAGTTCAATGTATTGTTGTGAGTTGCTGCGTTAGTCTTCAGCAGGGACTGCATAACCGAAAAATACCGGTATTCTATTTTAACGGTATGACGTCATATCGGTTGTCAAATAGCGGTTTCGGTAGCGGAACCTTTATAGGTACCTATATTTTTTCCGGTACCGTAACCGCTATTTAAGGGTACCGATATATCGACTTTGGCCTGGAGTTGTTGCCAAACCGCCGGCAAAGGCTCTATGCTGCTTTGTCTTTTAGTCTTTCATATTCATATTCATTTATTGTTGTCAGTAGATGAATCGTCTGGCGATGGTACAGGTACTGACAGTCAATTAAATTGTCTCCGAAACCACAAAATTATATTGTTTGTGGAAGACCGACAGTTCCTTAAAGATGCGCAAAATTTAATAATGAAAAAAATAATTTTCCAGTATACTTAGTACTTAAATGTTTTTAAATAAAGCTCTTGAAGTGCATGCGTTCATTCGAAGATTCCATTTTTATTAGGTAGAAATAGCTGAGATGTTGCTATGAAACCTGCAAGCCTTGAATGCCTGATATTAAATTGCCGGATGGTTATAATTTTTTCGTAATTCATACTGTTTTAAATTTAAAAACATGTTGTTATGGTGGTATGGTTAAACTGAAGACACCATGAGCTAACTTTTTTCTATACCAGGTACGTGTTACCTAAGTTAATATTTAAATACTTGCTACGAGTAAATATGTACTATACTTGACAAATGTACAAAATAGACGTTCGTGAGTGCCACATAAATTCTCTATTTTGATTGCCAACCGTAAATTTATTCCGTGATACCAAATTGTAAAATGTGAATCTAAGTAAGTATCTATGATTCTGAGACACTTTTACGAGCAAATTGTATGAAATAGCTGGACTTTTTTTGGCATAACGCAGTTGGTCTGTGCCAACGAAACCGGTTGACAGACGAAAATGTATTAACAGCTGTTTTTTTTGGTATGATACAAAGTTGATCCTGTAGTAAAAGTTGTTCAGAATCATGTATATTTTGCTATTTTGTATCACGACTAAAATTTCATTCTGTTTATGCAATAAAGTAATACTTCGACAAAAACAATAGGGAACATGCATGGGACTCCATTTTTTAATAAATTTCACTCAATCGATGCGGATATACGTAGAAATATCGTACAAAAGAAATATAAAAAAAAACTATTGTATTACTTAGTTTTATTTTATCTCATGATGAAAAGAGGAAATAAAATTATTCTTTCGACATAATTTTATAACAATTAGACAGAATATTGAACTAGAAATTATAATATTTTGTGTCAGTAACAAGTACCCATTATATGTCCTTCCCCGGGACTCAAACTATTTATATACCAAATTTCATCTAAATCGGTGCAGCGCTTTAAGTAGCTCCATACAAATGTCCACCCCCAATTTCAGCCCCTCAGATATAAAAACTACCCTTTGTCCTTCCCCGGGGCTCAAACTATCTGTATACCAAATTTCATCTAAATCGGTTCAGCGGTTTAGGCGTGAAGAGGTAACAGACAGACATACAGACACACTTTCGCATTTATAATATTAGTATGGAAGTATGGATTATTAGTATGGATAGTATGGATTATTTCCGCTTGTCTTCCAAATAGAGGTATAGCTGTAGACTCACTTCAAAAGAAAGAAGAAACGAAAAAAACGAAGAAACTTCATACATAGTAAAAAACAATCGTTTCATTATAAAGGTGCGTTTTGCGGAAAAGAGACGCAACAAACCCCCTCTTAAAATTTTATACACTTATAACTTAGTGATTACCTATATAGCCTCTTGCGTTGTTTTTTTTCGAGATAATACAACATTATGATTATTTTGTTTAGTATCTACATCCCTTTTTTCGATAAGAAAAGATAAAATAAGATTTCTTTATTGTCAGAACTGTGTACATTTAGTTGTTTTGGGTAAAATAAAGTCCAACAGCTTGCCCATTTCAGACTTACAATATCAAACTTAAAGCTAGTCAAATATACTAAAACAATAACTACAATAGTATTTCCAAATAATTTTAACCATATTCACACATAAAATATTTATTTAGATCTATCCGACATCCGTATTTTCTTTTAAACCACGAACTTCGGAATTCGAAAATATTCGGGTATTTCTATTTCTATCGCACTAACAAATGACAGGAATGCATGCATATACGAACATCGAGTTTCGGTTTTCGTGGTTTGGCTGAATACGCAAAGAGCGCGCGCGCGTGCCATTCAAAAAAACCAAGTTTATATTGTTCGAATTTGTTGTTACATTTGTACAAATTACGCCTTAATTCGACATTTGCGCATATAAGTTTGCATATCAAAATCGATTAATTTTATATTTGCTTTTGGTACAGTCGCCATCACATACAGAGGTACACTATAGGTGTTCAAAAATATCGGCACATGCACCCTAATGCCTTGAAAATTAGAGGTGTGTTCCGATGTTTGTGACGTGCTTGTTTGCTCCGATGTATGTGATGGCGACTGTACCTATGTGTCTCGTCAATGTATATCGTAGACGGGATTAAAATTATTAATAGGCGAAAGAAAGGCAAAGCAATTCTGCCATTTTGTCCGTAGTATTTCTTATTAGTCTGTGATTTTGACGTTTCTTTTAGCTGACAGATGTGGCGGCGATATACTTTAAGAATAATAAATGAAAAATTAAATGAAGTCGTATATTACGGAAAATAAATTAATTGTCGCAGTCGGATAAAAACTATCCTAAGTTGCAGCTGGAATAATAATGTACCTATATAAAATGTTTCATATTTTTCCGTCCATGGGATGCTGAGAACATTCGTAACACAGAAAGCTTAGTTTCAAACTGGCTGATTATTTTTTTAATTTAGAGATTTATTATAAGTGGAGATAAATCATGATGATAATGATCATAATAAATAGATGTATAAACCACATGATGCACGGTGTATTAAAAAAAATTGTGTGATGTGTACTTTCACTAAGGATACAAATGTACTTACAATGACCTGTAAAAATTGTTATTAATACATATTTCATTTCATCTCAGCAATGCAGTTGACACAGCAGTGGGTTTTCATCAAGTCGGTGCACAACATTAGTCTAATAAACCCCCAGTGTAGTTACCCACTGGTGTCGTACCGTGAAAACGAATTATCGGTCTTGCGATCGGGTCACCTTTATTTATAACCACTTTATTTAGGCCCATGGGTTATTCATAAAGGCAAAGGTTGGAGGGTCTGACGAAGCGATCTTTGAAAAGATAATATTTTGTGCAGATTTACGGGTATGCTAGTTTTACTACGTTTAGGTATTAGTTTATTTATTTATTTAGAAATAACAACGTCGGTCTTTAATAATATATTTTTTTTGTTTTTCTATTTAGTAGGTACCTCCATACATACATATTCCATGTTTTTGCTGAAATAGTTCCTGAGATATTTAGCGATGCAACAGACGGACAGAGTGGCCCAATATTCGGTTCCTTACCCTTACACGACTGCCCAAAAATTATGTGTAATGTTTTCACGGTTCGTGTCAGTTTCTTCTTCGTTTTTTATACAAATTATCATACTAAACTTAGTATACAAATACTTTTTTATATATTTTATTTTTATTATGTTGACATGAACAAATTAATGTTTATTTCCGTTCTGACTTATTTGTAAGTATTATACAAAGAGAACGAATATAAAACTATATACAAAAACAATAATAATGGAAACTAAACCTAACTTAAAATATTAAACTATCTCTAAAAAGGGCCCCCGTGGCATCGTACCAAAGATGCTGGCAGCATTACCTCGCTGGATAGCAATACTAATCCGCTGTGCGAGGAAGCTGCCAGCTCTTTGGTCACCTGTACTTTCGACCAGCCTTTTATTGAGCTCGTTTAATAGTTTTCGAGCGCTCGGACTCCAAGGCCCAAGGGTCTCGACACCGAAAGCCATAAAATGGTATTGAGAGCCGAGACCCCTGTATTTCGTGGCCTTTTTTGTTTCAGCCGCCTCCGCTGCGCCGCCAGCCCTGGAAAAAGTTCGTGGAAGATGGGGCGAGTGTTAGTGTGGGATGCTACATGTGTTGACACTCACCCCATCTTCCACGGGACCAGGGTCATCCCCTCCGGCCTCTTGCCATCGTCTCTTGAGACGCCGTTTGGTTCCAGAATTGCAGGCGTGTTGACGGTGGCAAGAGTACGGTGAAAGGCGGCCTGCGCTCATTTGGCACGACAAGCCGTGGTGTCCTAGCTCGTCGACGAAAGTGCCACAAGGGCACTTGTGGGGAGTACATACCTTCACACCTAGTCTTAACACGTTCCCTTTCCGGGTGCCCCCAATGTGGGGCCACGAACCTTTTTTTCAGGAGTCCGTGTGTCCCCACTATGGGTCCACGGGTTGTTCACGGCTCCGAACTACAACTGTCACTTGGACTTGTGACATTGACGGACAATTTTGTATGGGGACAGGGAACGTGTTAAGCTTACGGCCAGTCTTAAGGTGTCAGGTTCCAGGAAGGTACCGGTGGGAGGGGAGGGAAAAGCGTGTAACCACTGACCGGATTCCCGTTCTGCCGCTGCCAGTAGTCGTGCGCGGTTAGGACCAGAACTTTATTATTATACCTACTGTGTAACAAATGACGATCCTTTTTGGGAGATAGAATTATATTTTATTCTAATATTTCAATTATATTGACTGTTATAGTTGTTATTTTCTAAGCCGTCCGTTCTGCAGTGCGGCGTTCTTTAGTGCGGAACGGACGGCTTAGAAAATAACAACTATAGAAATCATGTTGTTAGAAATTCTTGTAATTTTGACATTTATGCAAATTTATATTGTAATTTTTATCCTGAAATAAATGAAACTGAAACCGAAACTGTATGCTTGAACCTTTAAGACTTAGTACAGACTCTGTAGCCTTGTGTGTCTTCTTCAACTTGCATAACGAGTTGTGTTCCGGGAAAGTGTCTGAAACTCTGAATGTGAGCTCCCTGTCGAGGTAAGTTCTACAATATAGGACTCAGTAAGGTACGCATGCGACTACCTTAGACTTGCAAGTGTTAATAATCTAAGTTAACCGAGTATCATTTAGTTCCTAGAACTTCTAGAAGCTTAATCTAAACTTACATGCGTTTATTTATTCAGTATCATAGGTACCGGTACGGCTAACGTGAGTTTCAATCGCAACCTTACGATAAGTAACTACATACGAGATCGAATAAACGCGCTTCAAATAGATTTCGATCTCGCTTCGGTATTCTTCGATTCGAACTTGTAACTCAGTGTGAGACATTTCGAATCGAAGAATACCGTCGCGACTGTAGTTTACTATTTCACTTGCAAAATGGCCCGTGATATCGTATTATTCCGTCAAGAGTTACCGTAGATCCAATCGAAATTTATCTCAAATTAGAGAACTTATAAAAATAAGGGTTTTGAATTGACAACATATATCCGCAAAATTCGGATTGTCGCGTATTTTGTATTTAAAAATGCAAATAAATGGCCCTTCGCGCCGCCATATTGTATCGACAGTCGACGCTGTCGACGTCGCGATGCGCGTATTCTGTAATGTCATAACCGACAAACATTTAAATTAAAACAATAAATGCTAGTGATATAAGGTTGAATATTAGAAAATCGATTAAACTATACGAACGAACGTGAATACGATCGCGAATTAAGTGATGTATAAGTGACTCACGTTACAGTTTGGATTTTTAGTTCTATGAGTGACCACCAGGGGCGGTGTATAGACTTTTCGTACTAAATCTTGACGATAGGCGGTAGCGTCGATAGTAAACGCGACTCACTTCAATCCCATCACGCTAAGGGTGCTGGACAATCTTACAGTTAATCGAAGTAGCGCTAAAGTAAGCTTAGCATTTTAATAGGCTCTTAGAAGTTATTTTCTTTAATAAATTAATGGCAACGGGTTTTTGTCCACATACATCGTCACGAATTTCTATTAGAGTCAATTATTATTTTATTTTTCACCACGCGTCTACATTTTTGATACCTATTTAACCAAACACGCATCAACAATAATATTTGCAAATGTTTGTGAAATAACCTATACCTAATGGCGCGCAACATTTTTTTTGCGTGAAGTTCACGTATTAAGGATGACTCAAGCTAGAACGGGCCATGTCCGGCCCGGGCCGTTTTCTAAGAAAAACGACGGCGTTTTTGCGTGGCCGAGCTAAACCCAAGCCCGGCCGAGTCACGGGCCAGGCCGTGCCGACACCGAGCCTCGACCGTGGTTCGGCCGGGCTTGGGTATGACTCGGCCGCGCAAAATCGCTGTCGTTTTCCTTAGAAAACGGCCCGGGCTGGACACGGCCCGTTCTAGCGTGAGTCATCCTTTACGCGCGCATGTGTTACGGTGAGACTTAGATAAAATATCTTAACATCCAAAATAAATATAATAAATATTTTTGTTTATCACATCCAAGAAGAAATTATCAATTACCTAATACACATTTTTTTTATTTGTTTAGTCGAGTAAGAATCCAAATGCTGAGAATTAAAGGAAAACTGGAAAACCTGGTTGATTAAATTTAAGAATAGCGTGTTCATACAAACACCTTGCTGCTAGGTGCCAACGTGTGTCTATATAGACCCGGTATAACCATAAAACACCAGTGCCGTAATGTCAAAAAAAACAGCCAAGTGCGAGTCAGACTCGCACATGAAGGGTTCCGTTAAATAAATTGCGGTTTGCGATTTATGACGTATTCAAAAAATACTACTAACTAGATCTCGTTCAAACCAATTTTCGGTGGAAGGTTGCATGGTAATGTACATCATATATTTTTTTAGTTTTATCATTCTCTTATTTTAGAAGTTACAGGGGGCGGGGGGGACACATTTTACCACTTTGGAAGTGTCTCTCGCGCAAACTATTTAGTTTAGAAAAAAATGATGCAAGAAACCTCTATGTCGTTTTAAAGACCTATCCACAGATACCCCACACGTATGGGTTTGGTGAAAAAAAAATTTTTGAGTTTCAGTTCTTAATATGGGGAACCCCAAAATGTATTGTTTTTTTTTATATTTTCGTGTGAAAATCTTAATGCGGTTTGCAGAATACATCTACTTACCAAGTTTCAACAGTATAGCTCTTATAGTTTCGGAAAAAAGTGGCTGTGACATACGGACGGACAGACAGACAGACAGACAGACAGACATGACGAATCTATAAGGGTTCCGTTTTTTGCCATTTGGCTACGGAACCCTAAAAACACGTTTCTTCAGGTAATTACCCTGGATTATGAGCCTAAAAGCAACGCAAAAGAGGGTTACGAGTAAATGTGTTGAAAATTGTATTTTATTGTACACAAGACACGGGTGAAAATACAGACAAAAGCGAACTGAGTTGGTACAAAGGTGAACTTATCCCTTCCAGTTAACCTTTGAGCAATTGAGTGGAGAGCAGAAACTAAAAGACCCAAAGCCGTCAGCTTTGCAGGTAGGGTCGCTCCACACTAAGCTAAATAGTAAGTAGGTCCCACTGTGTGTGTGTGTGTGTGTGTGTGTATATTTACAATCCTAGCCTAAGATAACACTAACCTATACATGCTCCAATCCAAATATTATTTACTTCAGTTTCCAGTGTTAAAACCTTTGCCAACACAATCCACACAGGCCAATACAAAACTATTTCCACCAAAGTGCAAGGATAGGTATTTTGTAGGTAAATGTTTGCACAACTTTACTCTGTTGGACTGGTTTTTTGGTCGAACATAGTTGTTTGTTATGTTTTCGCTAAATCTCTTCACGCGTTGTAATATCGTGTAGTTTATTGTTTCTGCAAGAATATTCTGTAAGGTCTGCTCGTGTGGGCTTTAGAATTTCACGACCGTTATGTCGTACAATAACCAAACCTAAACTATTTTAAACAAATACAATTTAATCCAAATTTTCTTTAGTGGAAAACGTCGTTCGGAATTTTGAAATCTCGGTATAATCATGGTTTGGGACAAATGACTCTCCGGAAATTTTCTGTGTTCCTTTTCATTGGGTGAATTTATGTTCTGCGTCTTCTTTTGCAAGTTGAACTGACGGTTTTTATTTCAACATAGGCAATATTGCAATGCTCAATATCTGGTAAATAACTGAAAAGAACAACCCAAGCCTTAAAAATGTTTAGAAAGTTGTTGTCAAATTATTCGGAAAAAATGCGTTCGGTTAATGCCTATTCGGAATTATGTAGTGTACCCACCATGACAAGCAACAATGAACCGGGGATATGGCCAATTATCCCTGAAATCTGTAGTGAGGTACAGTCGAAGCCTACAATAAGGCCGCAAACATCGATATGCGGGAAGTTTCGCATGAGGAACATGGCGCGGCGATAAAGTTGGAGATGCGCAATGTTTCGCGGAGTCATCGTAACTCGCTTCAGCACAGCTGCGCCTGTATATACGATTAGAACTCGTATACTAAGTCACATTGTGTTGTGGTCGTGGAATCCAATTAATTAGAAATGCTGAAGTTTAGAGAGCGCTTTTTACCCGATGATGCCGGTAATGTGAAGGTTTCATTTAACACATTCACTGCTAAGAATTGCCACACGTTACGCTCGTAGCTGATCCCGTGGTTTTCCCTCTAAAAAGCGGAAAGCACCTACACCGTAGGCGCCCGCTGGGGGGGGTTTCTGGCTGTGAAAGTGTTAAAGTGGGAGATTAGGGGTAAAGTGATGTTTACATCACTGTTTAAGTCACGTTTTACCTGTCGATTTTGTTACGAAACGTATGCGTTTGAGTTGATGTTTAGTTGTTAGCAGAAATGTTAATGACCAATTTAATTTTTATAACCGCGGCACGTGCTATAAATAACTTGGCGCTTGTTACTTTCACAGAAAGATAAAAAAACAAAGTAAATGTTATCTGAACCATGAAGTAAACCACTTTTAAGTAACATTTTTGCTTTAGGTTTATCTTGTCCAATAACCCGATGTTTTGTACGAAAATAAATTATTTTATTTACATATCCTTCACGGCTTAAAATTTAATACTTAAACGATTCATAAACGATTATCGAACCTATATTTGGTTAAAACTGGTATAAAATTAATATTCGTCTGTATGAATTTATGTTATTTTCACGTTTACGTCTATTCCAAAGATCCATACTTTTGAAAAAACCTTAGCTGGATGGCTAGTAGCAGATATTAAAATAATCGTACAAAGCTGCAAACTCACAAACTTTCCCTAAGTGTAGGTACCTACTTAATATTAGTATATTATATTAAGCAAGTTTAATCTTTATTTCGATGTATTTCAGCATAACATTTTTGCAAATAACCTTTAGTTTCTGGTTCTTTGAGGTAAGTCGACTCCACTGACTTTCATGATATAAGAGAAGAGATGCATACTTTTCTTAATTAAATTAAATATGCAAGAAGATTATTCTTAAGCTCAGTAGTAATTATTGATTAAATATTTATAAATTTTACCTAACCATTGGCTTCAACGTACAGTGGTGGCGGAATGAAAAGGTTGATCAGTTTTCAAATCAAATCATTTACGCGTTGCAAGCACATGTTACCTTTTTAAACTGTGTATCAGACGAGAGTGATGTATTGATAATTATGTTCAACTGTTTGACAACAAAGTTCAAATTTACTTAGACGAATTTTTCTTGCCTATTAATAGTTGAACTAAAACTTTTTTTATTAGTTTTATCTTGCCATTACGTTGTGTCAAGTTTGATAAATCTAATGATTAAATCCTCTTAGCTTAAAATGATAAAAACTATAAATGTGAGTAACAGGTCCTGTCAATGTCATCATTGCTATTTCTTGTAAACGTTTATTTTTCTTTTAGGGTTCCGTACTCAAAGAGTAAAACGGGACCCTATTACTAAGACTTCGCTGTCCGTCCGTCCGTCCGTCCGTCTGTCTGTCACCAGGCTGTATCTCAAGAATCGTGATAGCTAGAGAGTTGAAATTTTCACAGATTATGTATTTCTGTTGCCGCTAAAATAACAAATACTAAAAACAAAATAAAATATTTTTTTAAGGGGGTCTCCCATACAAAAAACGTGATTTTTTATAGATAATGGTACGGAACCCTTCGTGCGCGAGTCCAACTCGCACTTGGCCGGTTTTTTTAACTCATTTTCCAAAATTCAAATAGGTGTAGTGAAATGACATCCTTTATCGGTGCTGAAAGTCATGTTAAAGAGGCCCTTTCGATATCCAACTGCGACCTTGTATGCCGAATCACACGTTTTAACCGTACGTCAACTTTATATCCTTAAAATTTCATTATGTACACACAAAACCTCTAAATATATGACTTGCTACGACACACTACTTAAAAAAACGCGTCTTTAGGTTACCAGTTCCTAGAGTTTTTTCCAGCTTTGGTAAACGTTTTGGCGATTATATTAGGGTAGCAATATAAAACACTTTACTGAAATATTGTAACCTAACGGGCAGCACAAAAAATGAAGCCAAATCACTTATTTTTAAATTTCTTCATTCGTTAAATTATGCCGAGACTGAAGCTATCTTTAATATCTAAGTTAGTCTCTAAGTATAAACTTTTCAATGTAAAATATTTTTTCTTACTCCTCCAAATGTAATAAATATCTGTGGTAACTTATTTCTGATGTTTAAAAATTATCTGGTTCTCCACGATACAGGCGTAGCCTAGTGTGGGGACCCCTGGTAACTATGTAAAACTCATTCTGTTTAAATAAATGACTTTTTTACTTTTTTACTTTTACTTTACTTTATGACGGAATGTGTCTGACACTCGGTCGATAAAGCAGATACTGATAACTTATACTGAGCAAGCAAAAACAGATCTTAAGGTGATCAACCTTTTCATTCCCTGACTGTACTTACTCAATTACGTGTTTGAATTTGCAGATAATTTTCCAATATCTATAAACCAATTTGCAGCAAGAATAAGGGTAGGTATCAAATGTTATTAAGAAAGAAAGAAAGAAAGAAAAAAATATTCGTGACAAAAGAAATACATAAAAGAAACTGCAGACACATACGCACATACACATTTGCCACGAAATGGTCACAACTCAGCGTAAATGCTGGCGGCGCCAGCGCTGGTCTTCCGTTGTGACCATTAGGTGAAAACACGGAACAATGACGCCACAACGCACACAAGGAAAAAACTTACAAAAAATCAAATAAATGATTTATGATTATGATTATGATCATAAGAATAAGAATACAGAGCAACAATGCAGAACAATTAATAACGAAAGAAGTAAAAATAAAAACTTAAAAAGACACCTTATAAATATTAATACTTTGATCCAACACAACATGCTTGGTCGTGTGGTATCCACTTAAATAAAAATAAAAAACTGAAACTATGACATATTAGTAATCTGTGGTACTATGGTAAAATTTCGTAAAAGTGAGTCAACATTAAGCATTACAAAAATTACATAACCAAATGCGTGCTGATGCAAAACGAGTTGATCAAGGAACATTAAAACTGAAACTATGCTATGAGACTTACTGCTAAACGAAATACCAATAACCAGACGTCGGGGTTTTTGGAGCGGGAATGATTTGAGAAAGAGTAGAGATAAACAGATATGTTAGTCTAAGAAAATATCTTATTATGCCTAATGAATAACTACCTCTCTGTGAGTTGTATACAATCTGTGACAAAGTTTTATTTTAATTTCCGTAAAAGTCTTATAACTTATAAGGTAACAATAAAAATAACTTTAATTAATTACCTGCTGTAAATTGAATAGTTGACACGATTTTCAGAATAAACTATTAATATTTTTTCTATATTTGGGACAGTTAATCTACGGCGTCTTGCTGTAAAAATCCATTTCAAGGAGCTAAATGATCTTTCCACGTCGACAGTTGTAATAGGGTGCATATTTAATTTTTTTGTAGGAATCAATTGATGCACGAGAAGTTTGAGATTGAAGTTCTATTTCTTTGCCTTGTACCAACTCATTTATAATTTTTAGTGTGCTATAGCCAGAATTCTTCTTTAACACCAACTTCAGTTTATCATAAATCTGTTTTCCTTTTACGCTCATGTTTAATTTGGAAACATCTCTATAGGTTTCATGAACTATTTTTAAACTATCGCTGATGGACAGCTTCGCATCCTGTAGTTTTTTAATAGCATTTGGGATAGTCATCAAATGATTTGCTATGAAATTTAAGTCGCTTTTTATATTTGCATTTTCAAACGCTCTTTTTGCCTTTCTAATACTCTGGGCTTCGGTGGGACTGAATGTATTTAGAACACGTTTCACTTCATCGTAATGTTTGCTGTAATACGTTGCAGCTTCTATCCAGGTTCCCTACCGAATAATTGTTGGTCGAGGTGGTAAAGGCACTCCGGGGAGCATTTCTTTAAACTTTTGTATTCTTTTAGGAGATTTCAAAAATGTCTTCTTAACATTTGCGATTAAATCATTTACATCTGGATAAAGTTTTCTTACTAGTTCAGCCACTCTATTTAAACCATGAGCCAAACATGTGACGTGCAAAAGATTGGGAAAAATACATTTTAAATTTCTTCCAGCCTTTAGCATGTAGCCCACACCGTCAGTTAAAAGTAAAAGTACTTTATTGTGATTATTATGGTTAGCACCCCATAATTCATCAAGAGCACTTGTGACCGTATTGGATATTGATACATTGTTCGTGCTGTCTAACCGTTTACTGGATATCAAGTGTTGAGTGCCAATGTGATCATCACGTAATGCTCCCACTATTACGTTAGCTATTTGACGACCATAATCATCCGTGGTTTCGTCAACACTCACATATATATATTCATTTTTTAGCTCGCTCCGTATTTTATTCATTTTTTCATCGTAAGCTTTATTTAAATATTCCCGTCGCAGTTGACATTCCGAAGGAACTTTTGCAGTTTTTCCAAATTTACCGGTAACACAATTTTCGATAAAATCTTTAAATATCGGATTGTTTACCTGCGTCCATGGTATATTACAGCCCACAACAAATTTCAAGAGCTCACTATTGAAATCATATTTCATACCTGTATGTTTATTAGATGCGACATGTCGCGTTACACTAGATTTCGTTTGAGCGAAGCTCACATTGCACTTGGTGCAAAATAATAAAGAATCTTGAACCTCTATCTCTGGATTATTTTCTATCCACGAACGCATAAACTCGTAACGAGTTTTTTTTCTCGGAGGCATATTTGTGTTGACTGATTATTTACAGTTTTTTAAAATACAATTGCATATAAGTTTATCTACTAGACAAGCAAGGGTAACGGTTGACAATAGGTGTCTAATACAATGTCAATCTTGACGATCGATATCTATGAAGCATTTTCTTATAAATGAATAGACTTAACTGAAGAGGTTGATAATGAATGACCAATATAAAATATGTACCTATATGTATGATTAATCTTTATTTATTATTCAATTAATTATTCATTCGGTAGAAACCTACTAGGGTACGATCTGTTTTTAAGTAAATACCTACTCTTTGGCTAATGTCAAACGTTCCCGCTCCGAAAACCCCGATGTTTGCCAATAACACGGAGTGGGAATCGAAAATTAAAACATACAAGAACAATAACAATAATTATGTAATAATGCTATACAATTCAATAATTGTTCTAGCTAAGGCCACTTCCGAATAAAGGTGTAGACACCAAATAAAATAACCAGTAATGATGAAATTTCTCGAAAAAGAATTTAAAGTATTGTTAAATGGAGAAAAAATTAAAGCAGGGTATAAAATAATCACAAAGTAATAAGGGTTCAAAATTTTAAGAGGGGGTGTATTCTGTCCTTTTTCCACTAAACGCCACCTTCGTATGAAACTATTGTCATTTACTATGACGCTCGTGGATCGTGAGCTCACGATCCCCTGGCGTTTTCTCTCTCTTATAGTCAATATTAATATTTAAAACGGTTGTAGCTACGTAATTTTTTGAGATATCTGAATGGAATCTTCGTCACTAGGCATTTTTTTTGCCTTCTTTCTTTTGGAGGAATAACATAGGTATTTTGAGTCTACACCCCTATTCGGTGGGGAAGAAGAAGATTTTCAGATATTATTTTTGTTCTGTTGTGAAATATTTCATGATTATTTAAATTTCTTCATATTGTGTATAGTCAATATCGATATCACTGTTAAAAACGAATAACTTGATGAATACTTGTTGGCGGCGCGGCTCTGCGGTATTACAAAGTACCTACGCAAGGAAAGTTCAAAGTGTTTATTGCCAGAACATAGTTATAAAACAGATTTTAATGTAATAAATAATAGTATATTGTTTAACGAGGGGCGTAAGTGGAATATTGCAAACGAGAGTCTATCAGAAGCCCGACGGCGAAGGCTTTTGATGACTCGAGTTTGCAATATTCTTACGCCCGTGTAATAATAACTACTAAAGACAGAAAAATCTATGTTTCATACAAGCGCTTCAATCAAAAATTTACGAAATTGACAACTTCACTTCCAGATTAGTGCGAGTGGAGCGCGCAGCTTTAATATTTCAACCAATGACAAACAGTATTCTTGCAGCGCATGTCCTACTAGATTTTTATTTCAACCAATCACAGATCAGAATTTTTGTAGCGCGCTGCCGCCTAGATTTGCTTTAACCAATCAGATCACACACAAGATCTTGCAGCGCATGGCCTACTAGATTTTTATTTCAAACAATCACAGAGCAGAATTCTTGTAGCGCACGGCCACCTAGTTTTGTTTTAACCAATCAGATCATACACAAGCTCATAACTCCCTCGGGAGGTAAATTGGCTATAGCTGCTCTATACACCTGCCTATAATACACCATTTACGAGGAAGTGTGATGAAAAGTATAAAGTACTAAATGTTCTACCAGCATTGGCATACAAGCTTAGCCACGGTATAGAATATATAGTTCATCCTGCAGCTCCATTTCGTACACTGGTGGATGAATTTTTAAAATCGGATGAGAAGTTCCTGATATTAGAACAGAAGAATATAAATATATAATAATAATTTTCTTAAATTATGTGGATAAAATAAACCATTGTGTTGCTCTCTAAACAAAGATTTATTATATACTTAAGTAAGGGTTTATATTCCCGAACTACATTACAAGTACTAGTACTAACAACTAAAATCTCACCTGTAAACAAAAAAACGACATTTAAAGTTTATTTATCCTTTCGTCAATCCTTTATCAACAATTGTTCTAAATAACACTCAAATTATATTTTACGCCTTAACATATTTCTTCAACATCTCAGTCTCGAGAAGATATGAACCTATTGACAATTTGACACTTGACAGCGCACGCTACTTTACCGCCAGTGTCACGCGCTGCTTTATCGAAGGAGGTCAAATTAAAAAATAAGTAGTATTTATTTTTACAAATATAATATTGCCATATAAAACACAATAGTAAAGCAAAAATCTTAAATAACATAAGTAATAAAACAAAAACCACACTTCAAACTAAACACTCGATATAGTCAAAGGCTAAGGGTTCCAATCTCAGCGTGTGCAAGGCAGAGACGCCCGGCTCAGGTTTTTAGACCGTTCCCTAAAAAAAAAAACATTATTACCCCCTACGTACAAACTTCCAAAGCTACACTTTCGCAAAGCTGTTCATTATACAGTACACTCACAAACTCTATTTATATTATTATAATTAGTATACACAAACCTCCTTTTAAACTTTCAAGTACTTATTATGCAATTTAGAGGTAATTATTGAATAAATCTTCAACTGGTAATATTGAGAAGTCTCTTAATTAGTTCGTTATAAAAAACTAATTGAGTTTAAGTAAGAGAATCATTATTTCGTGATAAAATTTATTCGGTTTCTTTTAAATATAGGTTTAGGCGTAATAAAAATTATCTTCTAAACTCTGCCGCAGTCCGCAAAACGAAAGGGACAACAAACATGAAAAATAATACCGCCCCTCTTCCGGCAAATTTTTAATGCAACAACTTTTTAAATAATGATAGATTACATCTAATATTATACTCAATCAGACAGAAGTAGTTATAGTTACCCATGACGGTGCGTCACACTTACTTAGGTAAATTAATCAACTTTTAATGAATGTGGGTAGGATGACGTATCTGCTAGGCCACTGGCCACCGCCTCACGAACCGCACCCAGGGAAAGCGATAAGAAATTCGCTAGTCACGTCGCTTTATTTTAACTTAAAAATTTTTTTTTAAGCAAACTGAATTCACTCTACTAACGACAGACGGACAAAAATCTAATCAAACTGGAATAATCGACGTGCCATTAAGGGTCATCTATCAAGAACATTGGCCAAATTAATTTTGCTTTTACATTGCACTGCAGGAGGCGGGTTCGACGTAGATCTTTTCTCATTGTGATACGGTTCAGTATTGTCTGGACCGATCAAGTAGCATTAGACGCTGAGCTCATGCTTCGAGGTGGTATTGTCATGGATCTCACGGCAAATTGGATGTGCCAAGGCTTGAGACGTGACGAAGACAAGTGTTTCTGAGTTCTAAACGCGTATTAGGACGTATTGCTCTTTGAACGGCGAAAAATTGGTCTTTAAGAAGATCTTGAGCTCATATTTGTTGGATAGTTGATTAATCTTTAAAAGCCTGTTTTGTTGAAGGCTCAGTTGGAGCAGCAGCGAATCCTATACTATTAAAGTAGCTATATTTGCTATATACATATTTGTAAGCACGCACGTTACCGAAAATTGCTCTAACGATTCGAAGAAATTTGCTAAGAGTTTAGGGGGGTGAAGGGGGGGGGATTCCAGGTCTCATTCCTAGGACAATTTGTTTTCTTTATTTTCACCCGAGAAGAGCTCGGTTGCCCAGGTACTGAGAGACCGGGAGATGCTGACACAATTTGTACGGTCTTTTGTACCAAGTATGGGGTCCCTTCAGGGGTCTTAAAGGGTCAGGGGTCTAATTGCCGATAGTCGATGAATAAAGAAGTAGGCGGTAGCGTAATGCCAAGTTCCGGTGTGACATAAATATATATAAACATTAATAAAAAAAAAACTAGTTCAACCATTTGTATCAGGCTAATGTTTGCACGGATAATCATGGTCGAATTCACAAAAATCACCATGCCATACTTTTCCGACGATTCCAAATAGCCGCCATACCGCGGCAAATGAGTATTTTTTGCAAACTAATTGAAACAGTAAAATCCAACTGAAGTTTCTCGATGAAATCAAAATATTTACAAAAGTCCCAAAAGTATCGAAACTCAACTTGTTTGCAAAATCCTAGTCAATATTTTCAGTTAGACTAATTGTGTAATATTACATTACTTACCTAGGGCGGTTAAACAAAGAATGTCTCAGATCGCAGGTATTTGACGCCCGAGCCGAAGGCAAGGGCGATAAATATGCGCTCGGAGGCTTTCTTTATTACCGCCCGTGGTGAGTACAAAATTTTACGTAATTCCTACTTTATGGCCAGGTATGACGTAAAATAAGTTGTAGCTGTATAGTTGTACCTACGATAATTCATAAATAATTGTGTGACACGCTTACGCAAGTTAAATAAAAACGAAAGTTAAACCATTTTAAATTTCATTCGCATTTAATAAGTCCGTAGGACCTAAATACTCAAATAAACAAAACTTGTAGTATGACTCTATTTCGACGGTGGAAAGGCAAAACCACTGAAGCGACATATTGGTCAAAATAGAGTTATATATCGACGGTGGAAAGGCAAAACCACTGAAGCGACATTTTGGTTAAAATAGAGTTATATATATCGTTGAAATCAGCGTTTTGAGGTATGTTGATCTTTAAAACGCTCGCAAATGTGTTGAAAAACGTCGTATGACACGCGTGAGCTTTGATAATTACATCCTCGGCTCTATTATCACGCTCACCTGCGGTTCGCGTGACAATTCCGCCTCTGATGTAATGATCAACATACCTCACTTGTATCATAAAAAATAACACAGTAACGAACTTAAAGATTACCTATTGTAGAATAATATTATAGCGAGAAAAAGTATGTCAGACTGTAGATTTGTTAGTTCATGCTTATGGGGTATTTATTCTGCGGAAACACTGATCGGATTAAAAAAATACTTTCACTTGTGTATTAGAATGGACTTTCCGAATGGACAAAGACTATTATATTTTCTCCCGCGGCATTGCTATAAGCGGCCGGAACCGAGCAGCCAGCGTGTATTTTAAATAAGGCATTTGCAACTTTACTGCTTCGAATTATCTAGAAAATAAATGATGAGCAAAAAAATAACCAAACCTGGCAGTGCTACAACCAGACATCGTGATTTTATTTCAGAGCTTCACTGTTAATGGAATAATTGGTAAACATTATTTGTTTGAGTTAATACTTATTAACGGTAAGTAGCATTTAGATTGAAATGGCCTCGGTATTTATTTAATTAACATTTGCCGTAAATTCATTCCTGCAATACCTACATATAAATAACATTCCAAAATTCCTTCCACAAAATTAAATAATAGGTAAGGTACTTCACTCATATTTAACCCTCGGCTAACACGTTCAGTGCCAGGAACCCTCTGAGTGGGCGCTTTGCTTTCGGTCGCTTTCCTCTACAAGCGCTTTTCTCTTTCCTGTACAAACAGTTATTCCCATGTTATATTCCTATGTATGTGATGGCGACTGTACCTGTTCTTGACTATTTAAATAATTTTATTGACATATGTATCTATTTGCTTTTTGACGGTCATAATAATGACTTCATGTAAATTAACATACTAATTTAATTTACAATGTAATCTTACTATGAAATAAATGAATCTATTTATCTATCTATCTATAGAGATAGAGAGCGTAGCACTACGAAATTGTTGGCAGTGGTCGGTTTTTTATTGATGTACATCAATAAAGAACCGGCCAAGTGCGAGTCGGACTCGCGCACGAAGGGTTCCGTACCATTATCAATAAAAATATTTATTTTATTCTGTTTTTAGCGGCAACAGAAATACATCATCTGTGAAAATTTCAACTGGAACTATCTCGGTATCAGTGAGATACAGCCTGGTGACAGACAGACGGACGGACGGACAGCGGAGTCTTAGTAATAGGGGCCTCTTTGAGTACGAAACCTTAAAAATGCAAAACTGTAAATTATCTACACTCGACTATTACTTAATAAGAGAGTAAGGATTGTGTAAATCATTTTGAGCGTGTTATTCTGCTTAGCTACTTCTCCTGCTGACTACTACACGCCTAGAGATAAATACAGTAAGGTAACTATTGGACATTATAAAACGAGCATTTCAAAAGGTTTAAGAATACAACATGCTTGGTTCCCCCTTCCAAAAAGTTGCTAAACGTGCTGCCGCAGAGCGTATTTCTGAAAATAATCCAGCTTTAACAAAGGACGAAGTAACTCTTGAGAACTGAAGCGTCGTCGGTAGCCTGTCCGCAATAACGTGCCTCAACAAGTTTCGACGCTGACATAACGGGAACGTGTCGAACGAGGCCCACTTTGTGATATACTAGCCTACAATAGGTCAGTTATACCTGCAGCTTAAAATATTGGGACCGTTTTGTCGACTTGTTATATGTTAGTGTAGCTATTTGACAACAGTAAAAATTTACTACATGTCTAACAAATAATCTTTACGAAAATACTCAGGAAATATCAAGACTCAAGTTTATTATGCTATTTAATGTCACACAGTGTTTGTCTACGTACCATGGACCAGAAGACAGTGACGTCACTAATCTGTATTCCCTGCAAACTTCTAACTAACAGACCGTTTAAGAATCAACGAGACGAGACCTATAGCCACAACTTATACTCCGCGACGCTACGCGAGAAGAGAAATCTACACTCCTCTTCTAACTTGCACAGAACGAGTTAGACAAGAATCGCAGTGTCGTGCGCGACGCCACTTGGCAGCAAGTTGTGTCCCTCCCAGTCGGTTTAAAGATAATGTAGGTTTTTAACAGTCAACGTTCGTAAGGAGGAGGTTATATATAAATGTTCCACTGTATGTATTTTTTTTATGTATGTTCGCCAATTTCTCCGTCAATTGTGGACCGATTTCTAAAATTATTTTTTCAATCGACAGAGTATACCTACTTCTGAGGACGGTGGTCCCATTGTCACCATGTCTGGATCTGATGATGGGATCCCAGGGAAATTGAGGGGAACCCTCAAATTTTATAGGCACGCGTGTAGTAATTTCGGTATTTTCTATTATAACTGGAATATTTATCATCGGAAATCGCAATTTGGTAAAGTGGAACTGATGATAAAGACCACAGATGACTTATGGAACTCCTCAAAGATGTAAAGTACTTCAAAGATTCTGACATATCAGTAGCAACTAATGAAGTGTTCATTCTGAGATCCCTGAGGAATCGACGGAACTCCTTAAATTGGACTTGGGTTTTTTCTGTAATAATCAACGCATTTGCTCTCGGAAAGCAGTTCATGTGGTAAATTTGAAAGGAAATGTGGAAATGTTCATGTACCTATGTGGCCTGGCGAAGTACTGAACTGAAGTCGGTTTAAACTTTGTTTTTAAAGTAAATTATTGTAACTAGAAAACGGCGGAATATTCATTAAATCTTAGAATGGCTATAGATACTTTCTTTGTATACATGTAATGATGTTATAAATAGTCAAAAAAAGTAATACCTATCAACGCGACCAATATACATGGACCCTCAAGACTAGACTTCTTGAATCGTGTAATTTTTTTTTGTACGCCTACTGATATTTTCACAGCAATCGCGGGTCACGTCGAGACGAAAAACAAGGGAACTGTCGAGGGCGGCACTATTGTTTTCAGAATAGTGATGCGTAATGAAAAAGTACGCGGAATGACTGGCAAGTCCGCACTTCACGCCTACTTTTACAGACGCGAGAAATGAAAAATACTTGGCGGATTGAAGCGAATTCTAGTTTCTGCAGCATTCGTCAATCCTTATAGAGTTGTCGTCTAGTAACTGTGAAGTGATCGCTCACGTCCAATCTTATATGTATAACACATGTAATGAAGTAGGTAATGCTTGAATTTTTAAAACATGCTTCCACAATCTGATACAATTCAATTTCTTCTTGAAATACCGCGAGACCAATTTATTATTTCAACTTAAAGTAAATTAGCTTTTGATAGCAAATATTTATTTAATAATGTGTAATGAACAGGTACCCAACATTTTGATATTTTAAAATAATTCACGTCTAGAGCGCCTACTAATTATTTGCGGTTTTTTTTAATTATACTGCACTCTTGCTCGATGTGCTCGTTACTAAACCGGGTAGGACTTCACATCCGATATAAAATCGATCGGTTTTACGGTTAAACGGAGAAAAAGAAACATACTGAGAATAATTATTTGTTATACAAGGGTGCAAAGTTGTATTTTAACCGCGAGTGTGGAATTCCGGCGAATGGATTACCGAAGCGAGTCTTTCAATAATAGAATCCTGAGCGTAGAGAGTGTTGCAACACACGAGACGTCAAAGTAACTGCACCCGTGTATAACACAAATCTATTCACCTCACTATAGCGAGGAAAATACTACATAAGAAAAAAAACATAAAAAAAACAAAGAAAATAACATTAAAACCCATTAAAAAAAAGGAAAAAAAGACAAAAACAAACATAAAAAGAAAAAAAAGAAAATCCAATAAAAAAAGAAAAAAAACAATAATTAAGGAAAAAACATTTTAAGAAATTGGCGGGCGAAAATTGTCCTGTCTGGACTGGCCTGTACATTTAAAAAAGTAGCTAAGAATACGATCGGATTTCAAATATTCTTTGCACTCTTGCGGATAAAATGCAGTTTACCTATCTTTTTTTAAAAAATAAAAGAGGGCTTTCCGAGCTAGTGACGTGAAAATATAATTAGATACTTGCGCACTTTTTGTCCCTTCAGTCGTTCACTTTTGTTGTATTATTTTGTCGCATCTCATCAAACCTGTCCAACGCGTTAGTGAACGCCTGCGTGATCGCTCCCCTTCCATCCGTTCTTGGACAACGTGTCATTCCAAGGAGTTTAGGTTACGAGTAATAATTATGCATTTGAATACTAGTACAGTCGCCATCACATACATAGATACACTACTTATATAGGAGTTCAAAAATATCGGCACATGCACCCTAATGCCTTGAAAATAGAGGTGTGTTCCGATGTTTGTGAGCTGCTTGTTTGCTCCGATGTATGTGATGGTGACTGTACTTATCAACTCATTCGAGCCCATGCGCCATAGGGCGTAGATGCATTTTTCCACTTTGTAGCGGAAAGCCCACGTAGAGGCATGACTATGGTATGTGATTCATTGGCCTTAATACCACAACTTCGTAGCACATTCGACCTCCTAACTTTTTATCACTTATCCTGTTCCCCCTATTAGGATAAGACACTGATCGCAACATGTAAAATCAATCGATGTATCGATGTCGATGTAGTGTATTGCATTACACGTAGCTACGAAACTATATCACTGTGTCGTGAACTAGTAGAGTCCCATGCGATGCGGGTAACAGCAATTTTCAATACGACCATAGAATGCAGTTCTACTAAGGATCTGAAGTTTATATTTATTTTAACTTTAAAGCAAACACACGAAAGTAGAATAAAAAAGAAGCGGGTTGTGTCGGAGATACAACCGTTAATTAAGTTTAAGTGGATTTATTTAGAACGACCTCGCAAAACAAATTGAAATTAAATCAGATACAAAATGTACATTTGAGATTGTTAATGAGGTCAAGTAGGGATATGACTTTTGTGTGGGAGCGCAATTAACGAGCCAAGGTAATAAATACGATATATATAGAAGCCGCATGCACAACCTATTCTTGGAAAGCAATCAACGCAGACAACATAAATGTTATCATATCGCTACCCGTCGGTGTCAAGTTTTACAATTATTATTGTAGGGTTTGTTTAAATTCTTTCCCTCCACTGAATATCACTTAACACTGGCTCGGCAATGCCCACGTATCGGAAATAACTTCAGCCGCTCAATTGTTTTCACTCTCGCCCTCGCTCTCGTGACAATGACAGTGACAGTTATCTTTCCCCACACACGAGACAGCGTATGTATGATGTTTGAGCCACTCGCATACACTACAATCATACTTATGTAATATTTTGATTTAGAATGTTCTACTTACCCATATATATCTGTTAGCTACCGCCTAACTTGCTTGTGGCAACCACAATAGCCAATTACGCGCACCTCTACACTGATGGTGGCAACTGTGGTTGCCAAGCGAAGTATGGGTAGGCTTTGACAAAAAAGTTAAAAGCAATTTAGGCTACCTTTTCGAAAATCCGAAATCAAGTGAGCGGACAGTAATTACACATTAAATATAAATCACAGTGAAATGCAAAGTTATGGACCTAAATGATTAGGTACCTTGTTTTTTTGACACACTTCATATGCCTATTAAACATAAATTTATTGGAGGCATCAATCATCTCTTCTCATTTTATGATAATGACGATAACTAATTGATTAAGTAGGTACCTACTTCCCTAATGAACTTAAGTTGTCGTAAGTTAATTAAAGTAGATACCTATGCTCTTTGTGTCTTCTTTAATTCCAAACCAATTATTAGTTCAATTTTCTTCCTGTTTTAAACTCAAAAATACGAGCGAAAATTATTTAAAAAATGTTTACTTCAGAGAAAAATTTGATTATGTGTCAAGTCCTTTTCCTTTCACATCACACACATTTTCATATCAGCTCGGCTGCCCAAAGGAGAAAACAAGTAACTCACTTTTAGCAAATTTTATAGGAGAGCGAAAAAACGTAATTTGAATTTTTCGTAACCTAATAAACCCAAATAGCAATAATAAAAGATGCAATGGCATTTGGTAGTGTAAAAGTAGATCTTTGCCATATATTTTTTATATTTTTATGTTCAGTTTAATCAGAATTGGGGGAAAATGTTTTCTGCGTAGAACTGACGTCGAATTTTTAAAGAAATCCCCACGTATGAGGATTAGGTATTGTATTTTTATCGACGAAATTTGTATGTTTTGGGTAATCTCCGGAACAACTTATCCGATTTCAAAAATTCTGTGACCTGCGTGTAGACTGGTCTTTTTGGATGGTTATAAAGTATATTTTATCCCGCGGTAAAGTATATTTACGCCTGCGTTATTTGTAACAAACCTTCCAACCCAGAGGGAAAACTAGACCTTATTGGGATTAGGCCGGTTTCCTCACGATGCTTTCTTTCACCGAAAAGCTAACGGTAAATATTCCGTACATAAGTTCCAAAAAACTCATCGGTACGAGCCGAGGATCGAACCCACGACCGCCGCTTGACAGCCGCATGCCTGAACCACTAGGCTACCGTATAATTAAATTTATTATTTTTTAATTGTATTACAAAGTATGATAATTATTCTACAAGTATTTTACTGGGGTTTATTAGTTTTAACTTACCTATGATCTTCATTTAAACACATATTCATTACTAGCTTCTGCCCGCGACTTCATCCGCGTAGATCTCGTTTATATCGTAGTTGAATACAAACTTTCAGCCTCCATTTCCCCTTTAGGGATTGATTTCCGGGATAAAAACTATTCTTTGTGCATCCCCGAGACAATTTTATCTAAACGGGTGCAGCGGTTCTATAGTAGCTCCATATAAATGTTCACCTCCCATTTCAGCCACTTAAGATATGATTTCCGGGATAAAAACTATCCCATGTCCTTTCCCGGAACTCAAACTATCTCTTAACCAAATTTCATCTAAATTGGTTTTATCCAAATATTCATCCTATCTAATGTTCTTTCCCGGGACCTATCCCCGGGAATCAAACTGTCTCTATACCGAATTTCATTTAAATCGGTGCAGCCGTTCTAGTAGCTCCATACAAATGTTCACTCCCAATTTTCTGCCCTTAAAGGGTGATTTCTTGGATTAAAACTATTCTACGTCCTTCGCCGGGACTCAAACTATCTCTGTACCAGATATCATTTAAATGGGTTCCATTCAAATCTTTACCCCCCATTTCATCCTCTCAGGAGATGATTTTCGGGATAAAAACTATGCATTGTCCTTCCCTAGGACTCCTACTATCTTTACCCCCAATGAAATAGGAGATTTTTTTCGGGATAAAAGCTATCCTTTTTCCTTTTCCGAAGCTCAAATTATCTCTTTGCCCAATTTCATCTAAATGGGTTCCTTCCAAATTCCCCCCCCCCCCCCCCCCCATTTCACCCACTTTTGGTATAATTACCGGTATAAAAACTATCCTATGTCCTTTCCCAGGGCTCAAACGCCATCCGCTGTCCTTCCCCGCGGCTCAAACTATCTCAATACCAAATTGTATTCAAATGGGTTCCATCCAAATTTTCACCCTTAATTTAACCCCCTCATGAGATGATTTTCGGGATAAAAACTACACTTTGTTTTTCCCTAGGACTCCTAATATCTTTATACCAAATTTCATCTACATGGATCTATCCAAATTTTCACCCCCTATTTCATCCCCTAAGGAAATGATTTTCGGGATTAAAATTATCCATTGTAATGTCCGGGACTCAAACTATCTCTATACCAAATTTCATCTAAGCGGGTCACATCCAAATTTTCCCCTCCCATTTCACCCCCTTAGGGGGTGATTTTCAGAATTAAAACTATCTTTTGTCCTTTCCCAGGGCTCAAACTATCTCAATACCAATTTGTATTCAAATGGATTCCAACTTTTTCCCCCTAATTTAACCCCCTCAGGAGATGAATTTCGGGATAAAAACTACGCATTGTCTTTCCCTGGGATTCCTACTATCTCTATACCAAATTTCATGTACATGGGTTTTATCCAAATTTTCACCCCCTATCCCCATAGGGAATGGTTTTTGGGATTAAAACTATCCGTTGTGTTCTCCGACTCAAACTATCTCTATACCAAATTTCATCAATACGGGTCCCATCCAAATTTTCACCCCCCATTTCATCCCTTTAGGGGGGGATTTTCAAAATTTAAACTATCCTTTGTCCTTTCGTAGGACTCTAACTATCTCTATACCAAATTGTATACAAATGGGTTCCATCCAAATTTTAACTCCTAATTTCACCCCCTTAGGGGATGATTACGGGATAAAATTTATCCTATGTCCTTTCCCAGGACTTAAACTATCTCTAAACCAAATTTCATCAAAATGGGTTACATCAAAATTTTCACCCCCCCATATCACCCCTTTAGGAGATGATTTCCGGGATGAAACCTATTCTATGACCTTTCTCGAAACTCAAACTATTTACATACCAAATTTCATCCAAATTGGTGCAGCGGCTTAAGTAAATCCATACAAATTTCCACCCCCAATTTCATCCCCTTAAAGGATTATTTCTGGGATAAAAACTATGTCCATTCCTAGGACTCAATCTATCTCTATACAAAATTTCATCTAAATCGGTTCAGCCGTTTTCACGTGATGCGCGGTCACATAAACAGACAAACAGATAAACAGATAAACAGATAAACAGACAAACAGAAAAAAGTCTAAAAACTGTTGGAACGTGTTCTGTTGTTCTAAGTATCCCTAGCCATTTTTTTCTAATTTATTCCATGTACAGACTTTCGACCCTCTTCAGCTTTATTACGAGTATATGTATAGATAGATCGATATGTATAGATTATTTCCGCCCTAAAGTCAGATTGTGTATAAAGGAGGGCCATTTTTGACAATGATGAAGAGATATTCATTGTCACTACAATAATACTGGTAAAACATGCAGTCGTTCCACTACACAACATAATTAAAAAAAGAAGCGGGTTGTGTCGGAGATACAACCGTTAATTAAGTTTAAGAGGATACTTCTTTGTTGGCTATGGAAAATGAATTAATTCACTAAAATCTGTATAAGTACAGATACATCGGTATATGGCAACATTGAGTCATCGACTGACGTAGCTCATTTGTCTCACGATACATTGAAAATGGCGGTCATGTCAGCATTATTTTCATGTCCGCCACATAAACTAAATAACATTTTGTGATTAACAACTAATGGCAAATAATGAAGGATTAAAACATGTAACAAACAATTATTTGAAATCAGATTAGGCTTCTCTACAAAAAATTATTCCGGAAGTCACGTGGTACATTTTGAACTGTAACCCTGTACAAGAACGCGAGCAAAGAAGTATTCACTTCAATAAAATAAGTTCAGTTCTATATTGTACGTTTGGAAATACCCTCAATAACAGATACTTGGTTTTAAATAAATTTCAACAACTTTAAATAGGACTTTAAATAACAGATACTTGGTTTTAGATAAATTTCAACGTTGATTACAAACTTCTTACGAACGGTGAAAGCAAGTATCTTCCAAACCCATTTGATTTCCAAGTATCTCCTCTTGAGTTACTTGTTTTTAGCGTAGAATCGTCAAGATACTTGATTTCAGCGTAGAATTAGGTGGCCGAAAAACGAAAATAGAAAGTGAGTTACTTGTTTTCTGTGTGGGGCAGCCGAGCTCCCACATCTATTCGCTTTTCCGCATATTTTACCGTAGTTTTCAAAAACCATTGGTGTTGAAAAACATTTACATACAAATGTTACGATATCAATTAGTCCCTTGATAATCCTGTGCAAGAATAAGAGGATTACCTACCCGAAAGTCACTCAGTGGGGCATTGTGCCGGAAAGTCCTCTTGCACAACAACGCGGCAACAATGGGACTCGTGCCATTGTTTGCTAGCATAGCTCTTATTAATGACCTAGCAAGCGTTTAACGCTTCGCTTAAAATCTGGGAGATAGATTTGAAACACACAATACGCATTTCAATTTGATTTTAGTTCGATTTTAGGCCTCAAGTGCATGAAACACGTTGAAATCATTGCATGCGTGACGTATGTTACAAATTGACTCCTTGCTCGTGTAAAATAATTCAGTAAAGTGCTACGCTGAGGTGTACATAATTTGATTAATGACGGGTTTAGCAAATCTGGCATGTAAAAATGCCCCTGGGTGAAATGTAGGTTTCATACGTGTGTTAACCTTGTAACAAGACATCATTTTACAAAATTTTAAGCCCAGTAATTCTCCGGTTTGAAAGAAAAAAAAAACACATCAAATCAGTCTTTTTAGCCAAACTACTTATTTGATTTCTTCGTTTTGATATATTATCATAATGTTTGTACCTACCTCACAATCACTCATTATTATTTTAAATAGTAATTTAAAAATACTGATTTTAATAGAGAGTATCGTAAACGACATACCTACTTAAAACTCGATAGCGATGGTTAAATAAAAAAACACTGAATAATGAAATCCATGAATGGGATTTTAAACAATACAGTTGAACGTGCAGTATGATATCTGTAAACGTTTTTTCATCCAGCGACATTCAATCCAATTTGTATTCGTTTCAAAGTCAATCAGATTAAGTACAATGCGTTGTGTAGCTAAAATAACCAAATGGACAAAGTTTTTCCATGAAAATTGTGCCGTAGCAGTAAAAACAAGGAAGAATAAAAAAAAGAACTCAAACTTTTCTTGACTAAGAAAAGTTAATGATCTGAGCTTAAGACATTTGTAATTTTTTTTTCGTACACAAGGACGCAAAAACGAGTGTAATGTCTTCTAGATTCATAAGTTGTGTTTCTATATTCTCTTCGAGAAAAACAACGAGGAAAGTTAATGTACAGGGTTTTGGGTAGCAAATAAATACGATTTGAATTTGATTGTCTGTTGAATTGAAAGTGCACTACGTGACAAAGTATAAATTGCGATCTCAAAGCTTTCAGTACAAAAAGAAAGAGCTGGAAATAATTCTTAATGCAAGTCTAGAATGGGTCTTAAAAACTACCGTGCTGACAATTGATCATTTTGTGATCACGGAGATTATAGTTATATAAGTACTACGGGTAATAAATCACTTCCAAGCTCAGTCTTAAAACTCAATTATTAATCGCCAGCAACGGTTAATATAAAGCACCTCTATCTTGGTAATCTAACCGACAGAGTTAGCACACAAACTTAAATTAGTAGCGATGTGTATATAGGTGTGACAGTTTGATTATTCGATTTGCTTTCATATCCTCGGATAAAAATTGTGAGGTCTACGGAGCTATAGAAAAATTATCATTTTGTATAACATATAATAATCATACTTGGTAATATATAAAAATAATAATCAATGTTCGAAGGTGAAAATAATTCATAAAATGTTTTTTTTTATAATGGTTATGACGACCGGTGTAGCCTTGAGGGTTACCCAGTATTTTGTGCTTCGTAATCAGGGTCAAAAAAAATATGTTATTCAATCATACATAATATGGAGCATAGCATTGTAGGGAAGTGAAACTTGGACCTTGAGCCAGAAAGATGCGAAGATATTAGACGCGTTTTTTTTTAATCTCTGATATAACCAGAAACAGTCCCCCCTACGGATACGGGCGACTGAATCCGCGCTTACTTTATGTTATGATAAATGATTTCTAATGGAATTAGTGATTCTGTGTATCAATGATGACGATGAGTGATGGTTGTAATGGATGATGTGTGAAATGCAGGGTGAACTATGTGCCATTGTACTTTTTCAGGTTATTAACTATGGAGGAGGCGAATGGAGGAAATTAGCTGGAGAGAGAAAGTAACCAATGAAGAAGTTCTGAGTAGAGTGGGGCAAACCAGGCAGTTAGTGAGGAACTTAGAAAATAGAAGAGGGAAGATGATAGGGCACCTCATACGACATGACTACTTCGTACTTAACATAATTGAAGGAAAAATAGAGGGGAGGCGAGGAAGAGGAAGACCTATGAAGAAGTTCTGAGTAGAGTGGGGCAAACCAGGCAGTTAGTGAGGAACTTAGAAAATAGAAGAGGGAAGATGATAGGGCACCTCATACGACATGACTACTTCGTACTTAACATAATTGAAGGAAAAATAGAGGGGAGGCGAGGAAGAGGAAGACCTAGAATAGACTACATGGAGCAATTCAAAAAGAGAGTTGAAGAGATTGCGTGGGATTGGAGTAGATGGAGGGCCTACTTTGAGCTACACCGACAAGAGCCTAACTCTTAAGTAAGAAAAGAGAAGAATAAGGGTCACTACCCTGATTACAAAGCTGAAAATACTGGGTTCAAATTCCGGCAAGTGCGAATATCTGCGATGAGCACGAATTCTTCTTGTTTCTTTAAGTACAAGTATTTAGATAGTTACATGTTTATGTTATGACTTACTTGACTTAAGTTTCTAAGTCCCCTGGATGGAGCAGAGGGCGTCCACAATGCGTCGCCAACCCGATCGATCGGTCTTGAGATTCAGGCTTCATTTCACTCCAGGTCTTCTTTATGGCTTTCGCCTCTGCAATGATCGTCCGCCGCCAGGTCTGCTTAGGGCGGCCACGTTTGCGTTCCAGTCCAAGGCTTGCCTCGGTATATATCGGGGTCCCTTCGGAGTGTGTGGATAATCCAGTTCCATTTGCGGCCTTTGATCTGCGGGTAAATCGGATTCTCATTGCAGCGTTCTCAGAGATTGGCGTTGGATATCTTCTCGGGCCAGTAAATAACGAGAATCCGGTGGAGGCACCGGTTGATGAACGAGTAAACTTGCAGTTGGCGTGAGATGTCTTTTGTGACCTTCCACGTTCCGCACCCGTAAAGTAACACGATTTTATGTTATCATCACACCGCATCCTTTATTTCATTAATCGTAAACAAGTACAAAGAAAAGATCTCCAAATGTTCCCTTAAATAAAACCTCCTACAATCTTCAACATTCATATCTAAGAACATTGTTACATCTCAGATTCTTTTCCTTTTAGAGAAACACTGCAGCAGCAAACATAATGAGATTCAAATGAGATCGTTTTACGTGAACAATAAAAGAAGTCTTCCACAATCGTAATTCAAGATTTTGAGTAATAAATGAGTTCGACTTTTAAGTAATGCTTGGGCCAAACGATGGGTATTGAAATTAGCTTATAACTTATTCATTGCATCAAAGTGATTGCGGACAGTCTATATTCACAAAATGGTTTGTACTCGACTGTATCTAAAGATCACATCTGCTGTAGTTCCTCGTCGATTCATATCAGCTATGCGTGATTTAATGTCAAACTTATGCAGCTCTGGCTGTTGCAAATTGGTAAATAAATGGTACATTACTATAGAGGCCGGGAAACGAAGGGTTGCAGGCCAAGTAGACTCGCTACGCTCGGCCGGATAGGGATACGCGGCCGGCAACCCCGTTTCTCGCCGAGATTTGTATAGTGCTTTTCTCAAACTTGCAATGAAATAAAAAGTAGTCAATTTGTTTTATTCGTACAACTAAATAATAGGTTTCTGATAGCTGTCAGTGCTGTCACATCATCTTCTATACATATAATAAAGCTGAAGAGGGTCGAAAGTCTGTACATTGAAGATATTCGAAAAAAAATTGGCTTGGGATACTTAAAATCGATAACAGAACACGTTCCAACAGTTTTAAGAATTTTTGTCTGTTTGTCTGTTTATGTGACCGAGCATCACGTGAAAACGGCTGAACCGATTAAAATAAAATTTGGTATACAGATAGTTTGAGTCCTGGAGAAGGACTAAGGGTGGTTTTTTCCTATAAATCAACCCTTAAGGGGATGAAATGGGGGGTGGAAATTTGTATGGAGCTACATAAACCGCTTCACCGATTAGGATAAAATTTGGTATATAATTAGTTTGAGTCCCGGGGAAGGTCAAAGAATAGGTTTTATCCCGGAAATTTTCCCTTTAGGGGGTAAAATGGAGGGGTGAAAATTAGGATGTAACCTATTTTGATAAAATTTGGTTTAGAGGTAGTTTAAGTTCTGGGGAAGGACATTGGATAGTTCTTATTCTGGAAATCTACCCCGAAGGGGGTGAAATGGGGGTGAAATTTTGGATTGACTCCGTTTAGACAAAATTTGGTATAGATATAATTTGAGTCCCGGAGAATGACAATGTATAGTTTGAATCCCGAAAATCATCCCCCAAGGGGATGAAATAGGGATGAAAATGTGGATAAATTCAATTTAGTTAAAATTAGGTATAGAGATAGAAGGAATCCCAGGGAAGGACAATGCATAGTTTTTATCCTGAAAAATCATCTACTGAGGAGGTGAAATGAGGGGTGAAAATTTGGATAGAACCGATTTAGAAGAAATTTGGTAGGGAGATAGTTAAGAGTCCTGGAGAAGGACTTAAAACAATTTTTAGTCAAGAAATCATTTCCTAAGGGGGTAAAATGGGGTATGAAAATTTGGATGGAACCCATTTACGGTATAGTGACTTGGAGTCTTGGGGAAGGACATAGAATAGTTTAATCCCGAAAATCGTCCCCTAAGGGAGTGTAATTGGGGGTGAAAATTTGTTTGTGACCCATTTTGATAAAATTTGGTTGAACGATAGTTTGAGTCCCGGAGTATGACAATCCAAATAGTTTTAATCCCGAAAATCATTCCCTCCGGGATGAAATAGGGGGTAAAAATTTGGATAAAACCTATTTAGATGAAATTTGGTAAAGAAATAGAAGGAGTCCTAGGGAAGGATAGTTTTTATCCCGAAAAATAATTTCCTGAGGTGGTGAAATGAGGGTTAAAGATTTCGATAGAACCCATTTAGATGAAATTTGGTATAGAGAGACGTCTCAGTCCAAGGAAAGAACACAGAAGAATTTTTATTCCGGAACACATGAAAGGAGGAAATCATCCCCTAAGGGAGTGAGAAATGGTGGAAGAAAATTTAGATTAAACCCATTTACGGTATGGCGATATTTAAGGAAGGACATAGATTAGTTTTATCGCGAAAATCATCCCCTAAGGGGGTGTAATTGGGGGTGGAAATTTGTTTGTGACACATTTTGATAAAATTTGGTTGAAAGATAGTTTGAGTCCTGGAAAAGGACAAATGATAGTTTCTATTCCGGAAATCATCCCCTAAGGGGGTGAAATGGGGGTGAAAATTGGAATGTAGCCCATTTAGATGAAATTTGGTATAGAGATAGTTTGAGTCCTGGAGAATGACAACGGATAGTTTTTATCCCGAAAATCATCCTCTAAGGAGGTGAAATAGGTGGTAAAATATTGGATGGAACCCATGTACGGTATAGCGGTAGTTGGGAGTCCTGAGGAATAGGAACATTACATAGGTAAATATTTGTATGTGACGTTCCAAGGGTAAAGGTACCTTATGGCGGTAGTTTCGAAGATGTTTTCTGAAACGAGGTAAAAAAAAAACGTTTTAATATGTCTATTTTGAAAACTATTAGATGTAACGTTTTGTTGACGTTTCTTTATTTTTAATATAAAATATTTAAATTACAAGTCAGTTAATTTAGTCCTACGGTTTATCAGAAAAGGTCCTTACGGCCGTGTGATATGAAAATATGCAAAATAATACTGAAAAAAGCCTACATGCATCTATTATGGTGGGTCGTAGAAACCAAGTTTGCGGCAGAGTCTATTTTGTAAAAAAAGGCGTACGGAGTAAGCTAATCTATAAAATCATGCAACTCAGCCATAATGACCCTTTCCTTCATACAATCCATACTAATATTACAAATGCGAAAGTAACTCTGTCTGTCTGTTACCTTTTCATGCTTAAACCGCTGAACCGATTGAGATAAAAAAAATAAATTAAACTGTTTATTGCATTAATTTAATTGTTACAAGTATGTCTACTAATTGCTTAACGCAATCTCAATTTTTTGAGATTATTTGCTAAGCTTAGCTTTTTATGAAATTCGGTATAGAGATACTTTGAATTCCGGGGCCTTCCCAAAGAGTCCTTACTAAAGATAGTTTTTATCTGGAAATTCATAACCGGGTGAAAAGGGGGGAGAAAGTTACGATATAAACGAGTTCCGCGCGGACGAACCTATAATTGTGTCCCACATTTCTTACTAACAAATATTCCGCTTATTCCCTAAAATAAGTATTAGTTTAAAGTTACCGTGCTGCACCAGCACAGCATGTGGATAACACCAGCAGCATCCTGGAATTGGCAAACACCTTAAAGAATATGATGGATCAGTCATCGTCGCAACGTGAAGAACGTTTACTAAGCCATTTCGCCACTCCGCGCGATCTACCTGTATTTAGTGGAGACAGTATCGAATGGCTACATTTTAAAAATGCATACGACGAGTCAGTATCCTCATGCAACTTTACGGAGTACGAGAATTTGTCCAGACTTCGACGAGCACTGCGAGGCGAAGCTAAAGAAGCCGTCACGGATTTGCTGATTGGTAATACTTCGTCAACAGATATTATGGAGGCTCTCGAACTCAAATTTGGACGACCAGAGATCATTATTTACAACATAACATCGCAACTGCGTAAGTTACAACCCTTACCTACTCATTATCAGCAAGATTTAGTTAACTTTGCAACAAAAGTAAACAACTGCGTTGCTACTATACGCGCGCTAAAACAGAGAGACCATTTACGCAATCCTGAGCTCGCGTCAGCTGTTACAAGTAAACTGCCGAGCACACTATTGGGAAAGTGGACAGAATACGCTTATGAGAAGATTCTAGCGGGTGGCTCGAAACTATATATATAAAAACATGTCTTTACAAATCGACGATAAAGTTTTAGAATCGCCCCAACTTGTAGCCGATACTATGAACGAGCACTTTGCATCGGTGGGTGAGTCATCGCCGCTTGATGCCACTCGCGCGGGTTGCATAGGTATGCCCGCGCCCGCGCCGTGTCTCGGCCGTGTTGCCCCCACCTTTGTCACTAACTCCATATTTTTAAGCCCAGCTACCGAATGCGAAATTTTGAAATTATTTAAACAGCTTAAAAATAAAAAGAGCTTCGGCAATGATGATCTGCCCCCAACGTTAATAAAACTGTGTGCAAATGAATTAACATCGCCATTATTAAAATTAATAAATCAGTCATTCGATGACATTCCCAGACCAGCTGAAAATTGTTAAAATAAAACCAGTTTTAAAACCAGGAGGGAAAGCCACAAAGCCGTGTCAATACCGGCCTATTGCACTACTTTCAGCCATCTCAAAAATGTTTGAAAAAGCAATGGCAAATCGTGTGATTGGCTTCCTCGAAAAGTATAAAATATTAGACAAAAATCAACATGGATTCCGAAAACATCACTCAACAACATTAGCCGTATTTAGATATATAAAAAAAATCTTAGAGTACATTGATAACAGGAAATATAGCATAGGATTACTCCTGGACATGACTAAAGCATACGATAAAGTGTCCCACGAAATACTTCTCTCCAAGTTGTATGAAATGGGAATACGAGGTAAGACACATAGCTGGTTCAAATCCTATCTAGCAAATCGTGAACAATATGTACACATAGACCACTACAATCATGATGCCCGAGAAGTAACTGGTATAAACTCACAAAGACGCCGCACTACCTGTTCCTTGCCTCAAGGGAGTATCTTAGCATGTACCCTATTTTTAGCCTATATAAACGACTTGCCTAAAAGTCTTGATCCCAACATAACTTGTGTTATGTTTGCTGACGACGTCTCCCTTTTATTCAGCGCTACAAATAGTCTAGAATGTAACTCCCAACTTACGTGTAGCATCAACACAGTTAAAAAATGGCTAGAAGACCACAACCTCGAAATAAATATAAAAAAAACCAAGATTATACAATTTAAACCCAGACAGAAAAAACCCTTAGAGTTAAACTTATACATAAATAGCATCCAAATAGAGGAAGTCACAGAATTTAAATTACTAGGAGTGATCATTGATTCCGGAATAAACTGGAGAGCCCACATACAATACACAAAGACAAAATTAACGAAGTTTATCTACGCGCTTAACCTGATAAAGTTAAATGCAGATTTTGAGGCTGCACTATCCGTCTACTACGCGCACATCTATTCCAGTCTCCGATATGGTGTGGTCTTATGGGGAACCAGCACTGATGCACATGATCTTTTTGTATTACAAAAAAAATGCATAAGAATTCTCGCCAATATACGGATTCCAAATAGCTGCCGACCCTTTTTCAAACAGTTTCAGTTACTTACACTCCCGGCAATATATGTAATGGAGGCCGTTATTTTTTATAGGAAAAACCCCGATCTATTTGAAGTCAAACCAGATACGTATAAAACCAGGAACCAGTATAGAAACAAGTTAAAAATACCAAACTCTAAACTAGCTATCCATAGAAACGGGCCTCATTTTGTATGTATTCGAGTTGTAAACAAAATACCCGACGAGATCAAATTCGAACCAAGTGATAAAAAGTTTCACAAAAAATTGAAAACATTTCTCATTCATAAATGCTATTACTCAGTGGAGGAGTTCTTAAATGATGAAACCCTGACGCATCATAAAAGTAGGTAACTTAGTAATAAATAGTAGGAAGTAAATTGTAATTGAACCAATTGAGTAAATTGTATAACTTAGACTTAACTTTGACATCTATTTATATTTTTGACATTTACATTACTTTTCATAAAAAAACATGACCTGAAATATAGAATTAAGTTACTTGTAAGACCATTTGTGTGCCCTAACAGGGTGTCATGGAAGCCTTTCTGTATAATCTTAAGATCTCATGTACATGACTTTACAAATAAACATCTATCTAACTAGAATTGCTGGCACAATTTTTGAAAAAAGAAGCTGATATGACCCTTGTTACCGGAGCTGTTCAACCGTGTGAAGTCAGAAAGCCGGCGCAGAACGTGCCCCATGTTAAACGTTTTGACAACAACAATCGTTATTCTCGTCCCATACTCACCACTATGCGCACTGAAACTACATCATGCTCCTTTTGCAAAGAAAGCGCACATACATTACCCGAATGCCGTGTATTTAGACGAGCGATGCGCAGAGATAGATGGAAGTTTGCTAAAACACAAAAATTGTGTTTTAAATGCTTAACCGCACGCCACGACATAAACACTTGCGAGGCTTCTGAATGCGACATAGAAGACTGCGGAATGTATCACCACCGCCTTCTTCACTGGAAAAGGGCTAATACAGCAACATTACCACCAGACCCGGCATTTCACGAGGCCCCGAGCGCCCCGCTCCCGCCAGACGCACCCCTTGCACGGCCGCGCACCACCGCTTGTGATAGCGAAAGCGATGCTACGGTCGCTCACGTCGCGGCGCCTAATGCGAGTTCCAAAGGTGACGTTTTACTAAATAGGTTCCTGTGAAATTATGTGGACCCCGTGGTGAAGTACAGACATTCGCGTCACTGGACGATGCTGCTTCCGTGTCGATTTTGGACTCTGGTCTAGCCGATGAACTAGGTCTAACATCTCAAAGTTCCAGTGCGATACGTTTTGTCGACGCGTTTGGCCTTGAAGTGTTCCAATCTGACGCGCCAAAGGTGCGCACCAAGATATCTGGACTGGACAATAAGTTGTACGATATAAGTTTACGTAAGATTTCTAATTTATCGGCAGTTAATGAAATTACGTGCGATAAATTATCCGAAATAAAGAATGTGGTTTGTAAGGAACGTGTAGTGCCGCGTTTGCTTATTGGCGAGGACAATTATTATGTAACTAGCTGTTGCCCGCGACTTCGTCCGCGTATAACATGTTATCGTCTAAATGTTTGTTGAAGGAATGAATTAAAAAAAAAACATTGAAATTAATTTTGCACCTAGTCTTTTAGAAAACAATCTAAAACCGAAGTTACAAATCTCTTGCTCTCTATACAAACTAAGAACCCTCTCTGAACCCTCATAGTAAACAGTCTGAAACCGTAGTTACAAATTTCTTACTTTAAAAATGTCTTGTTCTCTATACTAATTTCGAACCCCCTTTTAACCTTCTTAGGCGATGAATTAAAAAACGCTGAAATAAGTTTTGTAGTATTTTAGCAAACAGTCTAAAACCGAAGTTACAAATCCCTTACTTTAAAAATATCTTGCTCTCCATACAAACTTTGAACACCCTTATAATCCCCTTTAGGGGATATATTTAAAAAAAATGCTAAAATAAGTTTTGAAGTCTAAACAAGCTAAGATCGAAGTTACAAATATCATACTTTAAAATTTTTTTGCTCTCCATACAAACTTTGAACGCTTTTCAGGGAAAAATTAAATTGTAATAGGTAATTATTTTTTCTACAAACTATCAAGTCTCTAGCTAAAAAAAAGTGTTTTCCATACGAACCTTGCATCCTTTTTTAAACCCCTAAGGGGTGAAATTTTCCAAAACGCTGGCAGTAGTAATTGTTTTGTATTTTAATAAGTAGGTACTTAATTTTTCTACAGAGTTTTAAGTTTCTACCTAAAAAAAAGTTTTCCTATACAAACATTGCACCTCTTTATTCCCCTCTTAGCGGGTGGAAATTTTCAAACCACTGAAAGTAATTTATCTATATATTTGTATTCTAATAAATAATCTTTCTACACAATTTCAAGTCTCTAGCTCAAAAAAAATCACTCGTTTTAATCATCCTAAGGGGTGGAATTTTCTAAAACGCTGAAAGTATTTTATTTTATTTTATAATGTAATCTTTTTAAAAAGGTTTGAGATTCTAGCTCAAACAAATCCCCTTTACCAACACTGTACCCCTTTTTCATACCCTTAGGGGTGGAATTTTCCAAAACGCTGTTTTTTTAATTGTATTGTTATAAGTAATCTTTCTACAAACTTTTAAGCGTCTATCTCAAAAAGAAGTTTCACTCATACAAACTTTGCAACCCTTTTAACCCCCTAAGAGGCTGAATTTTCCAAAACGCTGACAGTACTTTATTTGTATTCTAATAAGTAAGTTTTCTACAACGTATTGAGTTTCTTGCTAAAATAATAAAGTTTCCCCCATACAAAATTTGCACCCCTTGTTTACCCCCTTAGGGGCAGAATTTTCCTAAACGTTGAAAGTACTTTATTTGTATTCTAATAAGTAATATTTATACAAAACTTTAAGTCTCTGCTCAAAAAATAAAGTTTCCCCCATAGAAACTTTGCACCCCTATTTGACCCCTTTTGGGGTAGAATTTCCAAAAATCCCTTCTTATCCGTCGCCTACGTTGTAAAAGGTAGTTCTGGTGTAAATTTCAACTCTCTAGCCCCAGTAGTTTCGGCTGTGCGTTGATGAGTGAGTGGGTGAGTCAAGATCCTTGAGCGTCATAGTAAAAAACAATCGTTTCATATGAAGGTGCGCTTTGTGGAAAAGGGACAGAACATAAAACTTTGGAAATTAGTGATTACCTATACATATAACTTCTTGCGTTGATTTTTTCTCTATTATCCTTTTTTCGAGAAAATATATTATGATTATTTTATTTAGTAGTCTACCTACAGCCGGGTCCGCTGCACCAATGTTTTCCATGTTTTTAAACATGTTACATGTTTTCTGTCAGGTTTGGCAAACAAATAGGGTTTCGTTTTGATTGGAAAAACATGTTTGACGTTTAAAAACCACGAAAACATGGCGTAGCGGACGCGGCTTACGGGGTGTAGTTTCGATTCCTGAGCTATAACCACAAACTTCGGAATTCGAAAATATTCGGGTATCTCTATCTCTATTGCACTAACGATACTCGAGTGACAGGGATGCAGTTATACGAACTTCGAGTTTCGGTTTTCGTGGTAGCGCCGCAGGCACTTTGGCAGAATGCGCAAAGAGCGCGTGCCATTGCCATTCAAAAAAATCAAATTCGTGTTAATTATATTGTTCAAATTTGTTGATACATTTATTGAAATTTACGTCATAATGCGACATTTGCGCATATAAGTTCTCATATCACAATCGAATTTTTTTTTATGGTTTAACTTTTGGCATGTGTATCGTAAAGGTCTATCGTAGACTGGATTTAAATTATTAATAAGTGAAAGGCAAAGCAATTCCGCCATTTTGACGAAAACTTGACGTTTCTTATAGCTGACAGTTGGAGCAACGTTTGATTTCAATAAAAATAAATGAAACATTAAATGAAGTCGTATATTTCGGAAAATTAATTAATTGTCGCATTCGGATAAAAACTATCCTAAGTTGCAGCTAGAATAATAATGTACCTACATAAAATGTTTCATATTTTTCCGTTCATGGGATGCTGAGAACATTCGTACCACACAAAGCTTAGTTTCAAACTGGCTGATTCTTTTTTTAATTTAGAGATTTATTATAAGTGGAGATAGCACCGCTCGAGATCATTCATGGTGGTAGAAATGCCCCGTATGCAACCCGCTGTCGGCTGGGATGGTCTGTACACGGCTACTGTAGTCGCGCTCACTCCACTGCGTCACAGGTAAGTCACAATATTTGCCATCTCGCTCATTCTAATGATGGGATCGACAGTACTACGCTCGATTGCAATGCGCTTAATGATCTAATAAAATAATCATATTGCTAAGACTCATTAGGAGTTTCGACCTTATGCCGCGAAAATAAAGCACATTTGCGTGCTACACAGATTTTAGACGAAACTGCACGTCTGATTGATGACCGGTGGGAAGTAGGTTTGCCATTTAAACAAGATAACTTCACCATGCCCGATACCTACCGCTATGCTTTGTCTCGGATGCAAACCTTAGTACGTAAGTTCGAGAAAGACCGTGAATATGCTAATAGGTATCAACAAGAAATTAATAAGTTATTATCCGAAGGGTATGCGCGTGAGTTGCAGGAGAATGAACCGTCGGTCAATCACGTATGGTACATGTCTCATTTTGGCGTACAGAATGTAAATAAACCGGGAAAATTACGTATTGTTTACGACACGGCTGCTCGTGCTGCGAATAATATGTGCCTGAACGATTATCTTTTGACCGGACTTGATTTATATAACTCACTTTTAGGTATAATGTTGAGATTGCGCGAAAAAGAGTTCATCATTATTGGGGATATAAAATATATGTTTTTACGTATTAAAATTCGCCCGGAGGATCAACACGTCTTTCGATTTCTATGGCAAGCGTCATTCAGTGTTAAATTATCGACTACTCAGATCTCGCCGGATATTTTGAATGGAAACGTTCCTCCCACTAAGGCTAAAATGCTTAGCATTATTATGTCAATGTATGATATATACACGGTTTTCTTACTCCGTTTGTAATAAAAAGTAAAATCTTATCTCATGTTGTACATCGAAGCGGTGTCGAATGGAAATGCCGCATTCCCCTCGAGAAACATGCTTGTTACAATGTTTGGCTCGGCGAGTTAAAACAGCTGGAGTCACTTCGTATACCACGCTGGTACTTCCGTGCTGGCACCTGGACACCTTGTTATCACAATCGCATGCCGTCTACTTCTGCGCATGTAGGTAAGTACGTCGATGCCGACCTTTGCCTCCGTAAAAGGTGGCGCGTGGCCCAGCGACTTACCGATATGTTTTGGGCTAGGTGCACTAAGGGGTGGGGGGGGATGTAAGCGACACAATGCTTAGATGTTTAATTTGTTAACTTTAGGTATAATATAAAAACTAGAAATAGTCGTTAATGTTATAATTATTAAATATATAAATAACATTAGCTAAGATTGTTCATACTAACTCCATCTGTTATTATGACATATACATTAATTCTGAATAAAGGCTCAGAGGGCGCTGGCGTGTATACTTAACCTCAAATTGCGGGCCGTTTTCCCGTTGCCATTTTGCTCAACACACGACACGCGAGCACTCTCTATTATTTTCACTCAAAAACCTAGTTTTCAATCATTTTCCACCTGCGTACCTAACACACCACTATGTCTAAAATGGGTTTTGTTTGACATTGGTTTGCGAACACGTAAATAAATAATTTACTTTGTACTCTTTGAATAAGCCACTTAAAAACCTCTGCTCCCTTTGAAGTATCTTAATTCATTAAGTATTCCAGTTATCTAACTTAGGAACTTATACATATACTATGTATGTAATTATCTATACTTATTTAATGAGGAATAGACTGTCAGATTGTAGCTTTACATGTTTGTTTTGTATGTAAAGAAAGAAAGACAATATTTATTCGTGACAACAACGCAATAACAATTTAAACACATACACACATCTACACATTTGTCACGAAATGGACATCTTGCCAGTTTCAGAAGTTCCAAATGTTTTTACCTGTGTGTAAAATGAACTATTTTAATCAGAATGGATATATAAGCTGTAAACAGGGTGTGGCATGTAATAGGAGCAAATATTCAAAGGGTCGCTTCCTTAGAGCATTTGCAGTAACCCCTTGATTTAATTTTTATTTGGATTCGGAGATATTTTGATCTAAAGTTATGTATTATGACATCACTTGGAGGACATCATAGCACAGCAGTCAATGCGGATTTTGAGGCAACATCATGTAACGAGCCATAATAGTTATTGCATTTTTGTTTTCAAAAGATATTTTTGTGATTTTTTGATTTGTATTTCATTTGTTTAGTGTCTATAAAATAAAAAGTTACTGATAGCACTCCAAAAAAGTAAAAAAATACAACTAAACTTATTTTGTAAAAAAAAAATTCAAAAAAAAAAAATTTTTATGGTTTAACCTTGTGGAAATAATTGTACTTACACAAGCTTAATAGTCTACTTACCTTTTAATTTATTGCTCCTATTACAGGCCACACCCTGTATAACGCGGCTTTGTCTGTGTTCTTTGCAATACGCAGGTGGAACCGCGTTTAGGGATTCATACAGAAAGCGAAGTTTGTATCCGGAACTTTAACTGTTTTCATCATTAGAACGTGTACTTGCCTACTTACATGGTATTCAATTCTATTATTACTATGAAAAACATATATTTTGTATTAAAAGCCTCTGCTTGGTCGCTTCTAAGTAAACTGATTTGGCTGGAGGCAAAATCGGAGAATACCTACTTTCCATACATTTTGTGAAGTAGGCATCTATACAGAAAGCGAAGTTTGTAACCGGGAATTTAACTGTTTTCATCATTAGAACGTGTACTTGCCTACTTACATGGTATTCAATTCTATTTTTACTATGAACAACATATATTTTGTATTAAAAGCCTCTGCTTGGTCGCTTCTTAGTAAACTGTTTTGGCTGGAGGCAAAATCGGAGAATACCTATTTACTCTCCATACATTTTGTAAAGTAGGCATCTATACAGAAAGCGAAGTTTGTAACCGGGAATTTAACTATTTTCATCATTAGAACGTGTACTTGCCTACTTACATGGTAGGTATTCGATTCTATTATTACTATGAAAGACATCTCTTTTGTATTTAAAGTCGCTGCTTGGTCACTTTTTAGTGAACTGTTTTGACTGGAGGCGGTGAATACTACTCTCCATACTCCATACCTACATTGTTAAGAGGTACTTAATAGAGATTATTGGTTGAATTTACTGCAGCCCCGTATTGCAAGAAAACGCAAGCAAAACCACCGGATGATATAGTTTTTGTGCTGAAGGTCTATTTTTATATAATATGTACCTGCTATTTTTTTACAAAAGAAGTTGTTCCGGAGATTACCTCCTACAAACAAACGTACAAAGCTACATTCCCACAAAGATTAGGTAACAGTCACAAAATAACATTTTGTAATATTCATCATCATCATCATCATATCAGCTGAAAGACGGCCACTGCTGGACATAGGCCTCCCCCAAATAGTGCCAAAATGACCGATCCTGTGCCACCCGCATCCAGCAGACTCCTGCGACCTTTACCAGGTCATCAGTCCAACTTGTGGGGAGCCTACCCACGCCGCGCCTTGATCTTAGACTGTTTGGTTCTTAATCCTAGCAAGTCGAAGTATGTGGTTTTCGGGTCAAAACATCAAATCCGTAATACCCTTGATGCTCGAACTTCCGGGAGTGTCGCCGTCATGGGCGAACCAATAGAGCAGGTGGTAGAAGCAACCAACCTCGGCCTTCTTATGGACGAGAATTTGCGCTTTGAGAACCACATACTAAATGTTGTGAGTAACTGCTTCTATCGCCTTAAAGTCCTATATAATATACGTGATTACCTTAGTGTCGATTTGCGTGTCGACCTATGTGAATCGCTTATATTATCTAGGTTAAACTATTGTGATGTCGTGTATGACGGGTGCATTACTGGTCGTTCCAAGAGGCTCATACAACGAGTGCAGAACGCATGTGCTCGTTTTTGTTTCCGAGTCCCTCCCCGGTCCCACATCACTCCATACTTGAACGCCGCTAACTTGCTTAACATGTCTGCACGCCGACGCCTGCACCTTGCCACTCTGCTTTTCGGGGTGGTAAGGCACGAAACCCCATCTTACCTTTTCAATAAACTGGTATGGTCAAAGAGTGCGCGCAGATTCAAGGCAATGGCCATAACTCCTATGCACCGAACCGCTGCTTTCCGAGGTAGCTTCAAGTTCGCGGCGTCTAAGTGCTGGAATGATATCCCTCCCCCTATCCAAGGGGCGCTTAGCAGATACACCTTTAAGCGTAAGCTTAAAGGCTATTTGTTGACGCTCCAAAAATCCTAATCCTAATCCTGCACTTTTGACAGCAAAAATATGCCAATTGCACATTTTTATCTAGTTTTTGTTTTTAGTTTAATAGTAAAATTTACTTTAATGTGTAACGTAGTTATTATTTTATTAAAGCTGCATGTAGGTAGTGCTGTATGTATTATCTCACTATGTATTTATGTTTATTTCTCTCTCGCCTTGCACAATTTATTATATGTATAGTTGTGTAATTATAATTGTATGACGTTTCCGTGAGTCACCAACGGTGCTGGCTGAAAATCAGCGCTGTAGGTGTCTGACTGACACCTCAGCATAATGCTGAGCCAGTGTCCGGTTCACGGCCGCAGAGACACACTTGTTACATGTTATTTTTATTTATTTTTGCTTAATATATGTGTCCTGTGTGTTAGTGAATAAATGTATCTTTCTTTCTTTCTTTCTTTCTAAGTTATGCAAGAAGTGAGTTGGGAGGCGAGTAAGGTCGGGTTGTGAATCGCCTTAGTGGCGATGGCACTGTGATTTGCGCTGGCTGCAGTTGGCGCCATACGCGCGGTTAGCGCAGGGAATGCACTTAACAGATTGTGGTGCGGTCGTTATTCCTACCTTTATTTCATTGGTATGAAAACAAACAGAATTCTAAGTCAGTTCATTAACTGGCTGACTCACATCGTTTATATCTCATTAAATATAAAGGATGTGATCTTGAACGTGATTTAGTTATTGTAATATAACAAAGAGTGGCGACCACTTACCGCAAGGCGCGGCGTGGGTAGGCTCCCCACAAGTTGGACTGATGACCTGGTAAAGGTCGCAGGAGTCTGCTGGATGCGGGTGGCACAGGATCGGTCATTTTGGCACTATTTGGGGGAGGCCTATGTCCAGCAGTGGCCGTCTTTCAGCTGATATGATGATGATGATGATGAATATTACAAAATGTTATTTTGTGACTGTTACCTAATCTTTGTGGGAATGTAGCTTTGTACGTTTGTTTGTAGGAGGTAATCTCCGGAACAACTTCTTTTGTAAAAAAATAGCAGGTACATATTATATAAAAATAGACCTTCAGCACAAAAACTATATCATCCGGTGGTTTTGCTTGCGTTTTCTTGCAATACGGGGCTGCAGTAAATTCAACCAATAATCTCTATTAAGTACCTCTTAACAATGTAGGTATGGAGTATGGAGAGTAGTATTCACCGCCTCCAGTCAAAACAGTTCACTAAAAAGTGACCAAGCAGCGACTTTAAATACAAAAGAGATGTCTTTCATAGTAATAATAGAATCGAATACCTACCATGTAAGTAGGCAAGTACACGTTCTAATGATGAAAATAGTTAAATTCCCGGTTACAAACTTCGCTTTCTGTATAGATGCCTACTTTACAAAATGTATGGAGAGTAAATAGGTATTCTCCGATTTTGCCTCCAGCCAAAACAGTTTACTAAGAAGCGACCAAGCAGAGGCTTTTAATCTCCACTTATAATAAATCTCTAAATTAAAAAAAGAATCAGCCAGTTTGAAACTAAGCTTTGCGCGGTTCGAATGTTCTCAGCATCCCATGAACGGAAAAATATGAAACATTTTATATAGGTACATTATTATTCTAGCTGCAACTTAGGATAGTTTTTATCCGACTGCGACAGTTAATTAATTTTCCGAAATATACGACTTCATTTAATTTTTCATTTATTTTTATTGAAATCAAACGCTGCTCCAACTGTCAGCTATAAGAACCGTCAAATTTTCGTCAAAATGGCGGAATTGCTTTGCCTTTCACTTATTAATAATTTAAATCCCGTCTACGATAGACCTTTACGAGACAAATGCTAAAATATAAACCATAAAAAAAAAATCGATTCTGATATGAGAACTTATATGCGCAAATGTCGTTTTATGTCGTAATTTCAATAAATGAAATCAACAAATTTGAACAATATAATTAACACGAATTTGTTTTTTTTGAATGACAATGGCACGCGCTCGGCGCATTCAGCCAAAGTACCTGCGGCGCTACCACGAAAACCGATACTCAATGTTCATATATTTGCATCCCTGTCACTCGAGTATGGTTAGTGCGATAGAGATAGAGATACCCGAATATTTTCGAATTCCGAAGTTCGTGGTTATAGCTCAGGAATCGAAAATATGGTAAATAATCATAATGTATTTTCTCGAAAAAGAATTTAAAATAAATATAGTCAAATGGAGAAAAAAACAAAGCAAGAGGTTATATAGATAATGATTAAGTTATAAGAGTCCAAAGTTTTAAGAGGGGGTATGTTCTGTCCCTTTTCCGCAAAACGCACCTTCATATGAAACAATTGTTTTTTACTATGACGCTCGAGTATATTGACGTCACAGTCCCTCATCGTTTTCTCACTCTAACAAGCGACATTAAAACGGATGTAGCTTCATAATTTTTTGAGATATTTGAATGGGAGTTTCATTATCTTCTATCTATTTATACATAATAAATGCCTATGTCCTGACTGACTTATTCACTCACTCACTCACTCATCAACGCACAGCCGAAACTACTAATCTTAGAGAGTTGATTTTTGCACAGTTTGTTGCTTTTATAACGTGGGCTAGGGATAAAAAGTGATTTTTGAAAATTCTACCCCTAAGGGGGTAAAATGGGGGTGCAAAGTTTGTATGGGAGAACCTTTTTTTTTTGAGCTATAGACTTAAACTTTGTAGAAAAATTAGTTATTAGAATACAAATGAAACACTTTCAGCGTTTTGGAAAATTCCACCCCTACGGGGGTAAAATAGGGGTGCAAGGTTTGTATGGGGGAAACATTTTTTTTTTAAATAGAGACTTAAAACTTTGTAGAAAGATCAGTCATTAGAATACAAATAAAGAACTTTCAGGGTTTTAGAAAATTCTACCCCTAAAGGGGTAAAATAGAGTGCAAAGTTTGTATGGGAAAAACTACTTTTTTTTAAATAGAGACTTAAAACTTTGTAGAGAAATTATTCATTAGAATACAAATAAAGTACCTAGATTCAGTGTTTTAAAAAAATCTACCCCTAAGGGGGTAAAATAGGGGTGCAAATTTTGTATGGCGGAAACAATATTTTTTTTAAATAGAGACTTAAAACTTTGTAGAAAGATTAGTCATCAGAATACAAATTAAATACTTTCAGCGTTTTAGAAAATTCTACCCCTAAAAATAGGGGGCTAAAATAGGGGTGCAAAGTTTGTATGTGGGAAACTATTTTTTTTAGCTACAGTCCTAAAACTTTGTAGAAAGATTATTTAAATACAAAGAAAGTACTTTCAGCGTTTTGGAAAATTTCAAAGTTTGGATGGGAGAACCTTTTTTTTTTGAGCTATAGACTTAAACTTTGTAGAAAAATTAGTTATTAGAATACAAATGAAACACTTTCAGCGTTTTGGAAAATTCCACCCCTAAGGGGGTAAAATAGGGTGCAAAGTTTGTATGGGAAAAACATATTTTTTTTTAATAGAGACTTAAAATTTTGACGAAAAATTACTTATTAGAACATGAAAAATACTAAATTCGGCGTTTTACAAAAATCATTCCCTAAGGGGGTTAAAAAAGGGTGCAAGGTTTGTATGGGGAACACTTTTTCTGAGCTAGACACTTAAAACTTTGTAGAAAGATTACTTATAAAAATACAAAAAAAAAGACTTTCAGCGTTTTGAAAAAATCTATCCCTAAGGGGGATAAAAAGGGGTGCAAGGTTTATGTTTTTGAGTTAGAGACTTGAAACTTTGTAGAAAGATTACTTATTAAAATACAAAAAAAGAACACAAATCGTTTTAGAAAATTCCAATCCTAATAGGGTTAAAAAGAAGAGCAAGCTTTGCATGGGCAACACTTTTTTTTGAGTTAGACTTAAAACTTTGCAAAAAGATTACTTATTAGAATACTAAAAAATAACTTTCAGCGTTTTAGAAAACTCCATCCCTAAGGGGATCCTTAAGATCCTTAAGAAGGGTAGCCAGTGTTGTGTGGGAAAAACTTTTTTTTTTACTAGACTTAAAACTATTCAAAATGTTACTTATTAAAATTAATAATAAAGTACTTTCAGAGTTTTAGAAAATTCCACCCCTAAGGGGGTTAAGAAAGCTTTGTATGGGCAACACTTTTTTTGAGCTAGAGACTTAAAAGTTTACGAAAAAAGTTCTTTCAGCGATTAGAAAAATTCAACCTCTAAGGGGGTTTAAAAGGGGGTTCAAATTTTAAATGGCGAGCAATAAAATTTTAAAGTGTGAGTAAGAGATTTTTAACTTCGGTCTTATTCTGTACGTTAAAAGACTACAAAACTGATTTCAGAGTTTTTCCAAATTCATCCCCTAAGAGTGTTAAAATTGGTTCAAAGTTTGAGTATTTCAAGGCATTTTTAAAGTATGAGATTTTTAACTTTGGTTTTAGACTGTTTGTTCACAAACTAGAAAATGAACATCAACTTTTTTTTTAATTATCCCCTAAAAGAGGGTTCAAATTTTGTATTGAGAGAAATCATTTTCTAAGACGATAAAAAGTTCTACGCGGACGAAGTCGCGGGCAACAGCTAGTACAAAATATATGTTGTTCATAGTAAAAATAGAATTGAATACCATGTAAGTAGGCAAGTACACGTTCTAATGATGAAAACAGTTAAATTCCCGGTTACAAACTTCGCTTTCTGTATAGATGCCTACTTCACAAAATGTATGGAAAGTAGGTATTCTCCGATTTTGCCTCCAGCCAAATCAGTTTACTTAGAAGCGACCAAGCAGAGGCTTTTAATACAAAATATATGTTTTTCATAGTAATAATAGAATTGAATACCATGTAAGTAGGCAAGTACACGTTCTAATGATGAAAACAGTTGAAACAAATCTATCCAAAGCAGCAATGAAGGCCTCCGTCGACAAGTCGGCAACAAGTTCAAGATGAGCAGCCTTCGTCGACAGGCACACGAACACGCACAGGTACGCCTTTACCGATTTCGCATTACGAAGTCGCGAAGCCTTCACCCAGAAGGGGCCCGCGAAGTCAGTTCCAACCCTAGAAAAGGTACTGGCCTTAGTGACCCTATCAGGAGGAAGGTCGCCCATCTGAGGCTGTATCGTGGCTGCCTTTACTCTGAAGCAAGGCAAACACCGAAACACGATGCTCCGTACAACTCGTCGGCTATTCAGTATCCAAATCTCTCGCTGCAGAATGGCCAAGAGGGCTTTGCAGCTTTTTTTTAGGGCGCTCCTTACATAAGTTCTCCAATACGTCTCCAAAGTGTTCTGCTTGTACAACCCGAATCCAGTGATGTATCCTAATACACTCCGCTCTTCACTAGCGAGAATACTACCACGTGACCGGTTGTCAGGGTGGCGACAGTTGTACTCCTCAAACTAACTTGTCGAGTGAGCTGTACCGTTCGAGTAACCAAGCAGTGTCTGGCGCTGGAGCTGTCTTGACCAGGTGGACCTTCAAGCCCGATGATGGGGTCCCAATCACACAACTGGCAGGCCAGTGTGTCTCCGGTTCCAGTAATCAAGGTGGCTTCCACCTTCCACCACAATGGGTGGGCCACAAGCTCAGATACTGAACAGCCCCTGGACGCCACATTAGCTGGGTTCATGGCACCTGGAACGTGTCTCCAAACCAAGGCAGTCTCAGAGTTCAGGATCTGCGAAACACGATTGGCCACAAAAACCTCCAAGTTATGGACTGATGACTTTTTAGCCAGCACAAGACAATCTGGCTGTCCGTCCATGCGTAGGCACTCTCCGCGAGGTCAACGGTGCCCTTCAAGGTGGAGGCCACATGACTCAGGAGGCGCACGAAAAGAGCGGCTCCAGCTAACTTCAACTTCGGAATCGTCTAACGCGTCCGTTGCTCTTTGCCAGGACCAAGTGCACATCGACCGCTCCGGCGGAGCTGACCGTCCTCAAGTAGACGGCAGCTGCGAACCCTCGCTCGGAAGCGTCGCCAAACCCGTGAAGGGTTGCTCTGCATTACCCGGCAGGCAATAGCTTCCACGGCAGTTCTACCTGGTTTATCTCCGTGAGCGTGGAGAAAAAGACTTCCCAATCGCTCAACACATCTCCGGAGAGCGGATCATCCCAAGACTTGGTCTTAATACTCTCCTTCTTTTTTACAAGCCTTATATTAACTTGACCTGTTCGTATGTATGTAAATATATAAGTACCTATGTAAGTTTATAAGTATGTAAGTTGTCCGTCAAAATTTGCAATCCATTTTTCAGTCACTTGCCGTTATTCCATTGAGCTGAAATTTTGGGTACAAGTCAAGTATCTTATCTTATCTAGGTGAGGGCCCTTTCGGATGCACTTCGAGCCAGTGGGATATTTTGTGCATTTCCCCTCTCCTTTATACCTGCTCCCAGGCTTGCTCCATCATTTCCACAAAGCGGATGATGCAGTTCACCGGGAGCACCCTGAATTCCTTTGGTTGCGGGTAACCGTTACCAAAGTAGTTCATTCTTTGTCTGGCAAGTATAGTTTGGATGACAATTCAATATTATGGTAACATCGAGCTCATCTGATGATGAAGACAGAAGGTGGCCATGGGAATTCAGTACTTAACCGACTCAACCCCGCTGGGTTTGGGCTCGTTAGAATCGTCTCAATGAGTAGTTGATGATGGTATACAGAAAAGTTCAGTCGGCAATAAAAGCTCGTACCAAAAATGAAATTTTTGACAGAAACTTTTTACGAGCTTATTTTAACTTGTTTGTTCGTTCGTTCGTTAGCATATGAAAAAAATGTTACAAGTAAAATTTTACCTACATCCCGATGTTGAATCGAAATGATGTACAATGCAATACTGTGGTATGTACCATAAAGCTGAAATGAAGATGGAAACGGAAGGCGGCCATAGTTACTTCTAAATAAAATTACACAAGATATCGTCGCTCCCATGCTAAAGTAACGAAACTGCAAAAAACACATTTTTCAGGGGAGCGATTTGAAGTTGCAAAAAAAAGTATTTTGTTTTTTTTAAAGTGGTCGTTGATGTTGTATTGATATAGTATACATGTAGTGTATTCAAAATGCATGTAGTACATGATTAATTTGCCAGATATGCATTATTTTATTGGAATTAGAAGTTACGGCACATTCGCAATTTTGCACCTCCATACATAGCAAAAACAGGCAAGATTTTTCACCATAGAAAACTCACGAAAGTACCAGTTTCGCAAATTAAAAATCGTTTTAATCTATTTAAACTGAGGTAAAGTTACGAAAATGACAGTTTCGTGTGTTTACTATGGTGTATTTGAATTAGAATGCCTTCTTATTCATTTTGTATTCAGTAATAGATTTGCGAATCTGTATAAATTTTTGGTTCCAACCAAATTTTTTTTTATAATATCATGCCAATTTAATGCGAAATACTTATTGCCACTACGAGAGCTTATGTATATGGGTAAGATATCATTGTTGTTCCTAATTAAGCAGTTTAAATCATCTTTATTTGATTACTTCCAGTGTGTTAGGCCAATCAACTATTAAATGGATTCGTTATTCGTTAAACACACAAGTGGAAGTGTAGACGATTTATACTGCTTAGTTAGGTACCACAGGATCCTTTTAGTGTGAACGTAGAAAAGTTATCGGTCCTAGGCGTACAGTACCGCCCAGTCCAAGATGTGTTTACCTATCGGGTGGAATTGGAGTCCCCGAGGGTCTGGACAAAGCGGCATGTTCTGTCTACAGTGGCCAGAACGTACGATTCAAATGGATGGATCGCGCCAGTCATCTTTACAGCCAAGACTTTTATGCAGCGCCTGTGGTCCCTTCCACTGGGTTGGGATGATCCGCTCTCCGGAGATGTGTTGAGCGATTGGGAAGTCTTTTTCTCCACGCTCACGGAGATAAACCAGGTAGAACTGCCGTGGAAGCTATTGCCTGCCGGGTAATGCAGAGCAACCCTTCACGGGTTTGGCGACGCTTCCGAGCGAGGGTTCGCAGCTGCCGTCTACTTGAGGACGGTCAGCTCCGCCGGAGCGGTCGATGTGCACTTGGTCCTGGCAAAGAGCAACGGACGCGTTAGACGATTCCGAAGTTGAAGTTAGCTGGAGCCGCTCTTTTCGTGCGCCTCCTGAGTCATGTGGCCTCCACCTTGAAGGGCACCGTTGACCTCGCGGAGAGTGCCTACGCATGGACGGACAGCCAGATTGTCTTGTGCTGGCTAAAAAGTCATCAGTCCATAACTTGGAGGTTTTTGTGGCCAATCGTGTTTCGCAGATCCTGAACTCTGAGACTGCCTTGGTTTGGAGACACGTGCCAGGTGCCATGAACCCAGCTAATGTGGCGTCCAGGGGCTGTTCAGTATCTGAGCTTGTGGCCCACCCATTGTGGTGGAAGGTGGAAGCCACCTTGATTACTGGAACCGGAGACACACTGGCCTGCCAGTTGTGTGATTGGGACCCCATCATCGGGCTTGAAGGTCCACCTGGTCAAGACAGCTCCAGCGCCAGACACTGCTTGGTTACTCGAACGGTACAGCTCACTCGACAAGTTAGTTTGAGGAGTACAACTGTCGCCACCCTGACAACCGGTCACGTGGTAGTATTCTCGCTAGTGAAGAGCGGAGTGTATTAGGATACATCACTGGATTCGGGTTGTACAAGCAGAACACTTTGGAGACGTATTGGAGAACTTATGTAAGGAGCGCCCTAAAAAAAAGCTGCAAAGCCCTCTTGGCCATTCTGCAGCGAGAGATTTGGATACTGAATAGCCGACGAGTTGTACGGAGCATCGTGTTTCGGTGTTTGCCTTGCTTCAGAGTAAAGGCAGCCACGATACAGCCTCAGATGGGCGACCTTCCTCCTGATAGGGTCACTAAGGCCAGTACCTTTTCTAGGGTTGGAACTGACTTCGCGGGCCCCTTCTGGGTGAAGGCTTCGCGACTTCGTAATGCGAAATCGGTAAAGGCGTACCTGTGCGTGTTCGTGTGCCTGTCGACGAAGGCTGCTCATCTTGAACTTGTTGCCGACTTGTCGACGGAGGCCTTCATTGCTGCTTTGGATAGATTTGTTTCACGTGGAGGTCTCCCATCTCTGATCCGGTCAGACTGTGGAACCAATTATAAGGGTGCCGACCGGTATTTACAAGATGTTGTGAAGTTTTTTTTAGATAATAAGATTGACATTGGAACAGATCCCTTCCGTCGGGGTATAACCTAGACGTTTGATCCGCCAGGCTGCCCCCACTGGGGTAGAATCTGGGAGGCCTGCGTAAAGCAAGCCAAGGCTCATATGTATAAAGTAGTTGGTCAAACTATTTTGACCTTTGAGGAACTGGCGACGTTATTTTGTCGAATTGAGGCAGTTCTCAATTCCCGTCCGTTGTGTCCGCTCAGCTCCGACCCCAACGATATGGAGACATTAAGTACAGGACATTTCCTGATCGGGCAGCCACTTGCAGCGTTGCCAAAGCATCCCCTAAGGGAAGTAAAGTGCTCTCGTTTGTCGCACTACCAGATGCTGCAACAAATGGCTCAGAACTTTTGGGCCAGATGGTCATTAGAGTATTTGCATGCAAGCAACGCTTCAAGTGGACTGACAAAACCAGTCCCCCTAGAGTTGGAGACCTAGTGTTGGTTAAGGATGCTGTGGGCGACAGAATGTAGTTTGTGAAATGTAGGACCTAGGTTGTATAGTATGTGAACGATAAGGCCTACGGGCCACGAAGAGAGAGGATGTGTAATTATAATTCCTTCACATAAGGACGGCAATTGTGCCCAGATTAAGCTCCTAAAGCAAACGGCTCATATAAGAAGCGCGCAATTTATTTAGGACCTAAGTACCATAAATACAGACGAAGAAAATAGCTTAAAGTAAAGATAAAGGTACCAGGTACCTCTAGTAATTATTTCATAAAGATCGATAGAGGGAGAACCCCCGATAATTGAGGGAGAGACAGCCAAATTATTTGTAAAGAAACCAACTTGAGACTATATCCCGATCTAGTCCGTCAACAAGGGACATCGGTAACTAGAGTCGCGAAAAATGTGAAATAAAAATGTACACTACGTATGCATAGAGTTTTATTGCATATTATGGTGCAAGAATGGTCAAGGTTCAGGTTGATTTCTCTGATTGGCTAAAAAGACGGGAGCAAAGTCAAACTTATGCTACCACGTTAATGTAAATGTGAAAATTGACGGTCTCACCCGGCCATATCTTCGTAACCAGATAAGGTACGAAAGCAATTAAGATATCATTAGAAAGGTAAGGTAAATGCCCTTACGTATGTATACTCACTTTTGATAATCAATGTTAATTAAAGCCACTAGGGCCTGGCAAAGCCATTTCATGTTACCAAACTTAATAATTTTACGTAAATATCGATTTTCCCAATTTAAACGGGAAAAGTAGGAAAACTAATAGACATTGTAATGTATAGCCCACAAATAGTTCTTTTAAAGGAAAATGTGTAAAAACCCTTAAGGTTCCCCTGAAAATCAGGAAAACATAAAAACTAGCTTTTCCATAGTGAAAGTGGGCGAGGTCTTTAAAATTGTATCCCCACCACTTTTGATGTCTTAGGGGTATAAAAGAGGCTATAATCGCCGGATATATTTGTGTTCGCTCAGCCCCACCAGTGGGAGCTCCTACGAAGAAGAAGAAAGGAAGAAGTAGGGAAATTGTGATAGGAAGTAGGAAATTGTGATAGGGAAAGTTTAACCAGTAGTTTGTGTCTCATTATTTTATTATACCGTTTCATTTATATTTCGCCAAGTATTATTTTATCGTCACCCCCACCCCATTCTTCAACAGTGCAGCTCAGTCTGCGGGATTAGTGCTCCCCTAGAGCACCTGCGCTATCAAAGCGCGTTACGGCCGTTTAAAAACACGCTGAGCGGTTCAACCGCCGCGGTTGAAACGCGCGGTTCGCCCGCAGCGGTTTTTAAACGCCCCTTGTTAGGTGACGGTGAGGTCGCGAAGGTCAAACCCAGGCCTGTCGCACATCGACCACGTCGGCGCCACGCGTCGTCCACAGTCGTTTTGGTCCTTCGAACCGGATCTGGAGATCCAAAAAAGTGAAAGTTTTAAAAAGTGATAGTACGTGTGGGTACTCAAAGAAAGTCGTTTGGGGGGTATAAAAACAACGACGATAGTAAAAACAGTGTATCTTGAAATTTGTCGCCGTGTCGCGACCAAAAGTGGTGAAAAATTAGAAATTGTGAATGTATGTATGTCACTACGGTGTGACAACAGTATTATTAAGTGCGCGTGCACTGAAAAGCCACAATGAAAGTGGTCTAAATAGGCAGAATTAAGCCAAAATTATGAACCGAACGATTCCAATGAGGCCAGTCAGGAGCGAGCTGACACCATATCACAACTACGTCCCTAGAACATGGCTCGCCGAGCCAGCGGCGTACGGCGCACACACTGCGCACGCCGCACGGGTTGCCAGGAAAAAGCAACCGGAAAAAGATGCCCGAGACGCGGTCTGGGAGCAATGGCTGAGGAGAAGAATGCCAGCCCCTATGAGTATCGACGATACTAGAAGAGCCGACACCCAAAGAGGGGTGGCCCCCGCAGTTTTATCAAACATGGACAAGACAGAGTCCCCATATGAGAAAGCGGATATTTCGTGGCGCATAAAAGCAGAGAACCGGCTGCAGCGGCAGTACGAATATGAGAGCATACCCCTTGGAACTTACCAGAGAGGGAACCTCAAATACCCCCTGACGGGGGGAGCGCAGGTCGGCAAGATGAGAAAGAGAGTCACGTTCGCGGAACCACTGACGACATGCCGGCCGGAATCACAACAGTCAACCGAAAGTCGGTTATCGGCGACACGCCAGCAGGAGCTCGAACGAGAAGAGAGCGAGCAACTAGCCAATTTACGGCAAAAAGAAATGCTGCAACAAGCAGCACACCAGGAAGAAATAAGGAAAATAGACGCCGGCCTTAAACAAGAGTTACGAAAAATGGAACAAGAATCCATAAATAGGCAAGCCCTATTAAAGAGGGCACAGCAAGAGGAACACGAGTGCTGGCTAAGAAATGCCAACGAGAGACTTATGGCCACTGCGGAGCGTCACCGACGCAATACCGCATCAAAGTCGGAGCCCGCCCAGCAGACAGAGCCGCGGCGGCACGACGAGTTGCCGGAAGTCGTTGACTTCGGCACATCTAGGGAGTCCCAGCAAGGGGGGCCCCCCACGGCTGACAATCAGTCATACGGGCACCTACAGACCGCTGGTTGCGGTGCGCCACCGTCCGGACCACCACCGGAAACCTACATCGCGCTCGCCATGGCTGAGAAACATCGCCAACGCGACGCAACACCCACGCCAGAGCCCGCCCGGCTGACAGAGCCGCGGCAGGGCGACGCCTTGCCGAAACTCGCTCACTTCGGCATAGCTACAAGGCCCCAACGAGAGGGAGCCTACTTGGATGACAGCCAGTCGTCCGGGCACCCGCAGACCGCCGGTCGCGGTGCCCCACCATTGGAAATTATAAATACGAGCTCAGAGGCAGCGCCCACCGTACCGAGCAACACAGAGGACAATACAGTGTCCATAACCACAGCGCCAGGGGGCGCTATGGCTCACCTCACCGCTGAACCGACCCACGGTCGCCCGGGGTTGGTTGCAGCTCACGCCGACATCACTCAACCGACCCGCGGTCGCCCGGGGTCGGTCACGGCCACTCTTAACATATCGGCCCCTGGAATAGCGGGGTCGATATCCACCGCGACGCACGAGAGTGCCGCGGTCGCCAGTTGCGGAAGGGCGAGCCAGCTCGCCATCACACGCACTGCACACAACGGAACATCGTCGGCGGCACAGCGCAAACGGCGCCCCGCCGACCCGCCAACCTTCGCGACGCGAGAGGCAGCGACTAGTAGTGTCGCTTACATGAAGAAGAGCCGCCGGGACGCGCAGTTGATACTGCGTACCGGCAATAGTGGACAACCCCCGGCTCCACCGGAGCCACTGGATGACGCAGCGCCTACAAGGCCTGCTCAAAACAAAAAGAAGAAGGTAAAGATTAAGATCGGCGATTGCAGGGTCGTCGCCGACCCCGCCGACCCACCACGTGATTGGGGGTACCGGCTAAGTGAAAGTGTGTTACCAGTGGTGGCCGCTCAAGGGCCACATAAGGTAATTAAAGTGAAAGTGTCTATTCCGGTACGAGGGGCAGGCAGCGACAAGGAAAATGCGCCCCCCCCAACCCGTACGGAACCCATCACCAAACCGCAGCGGCGGCTGGTGGCTGTGAAAAAGTAAATAATAAAGACAGTGAATGAACATGAAAGTAAAAGGGATTAAAAGTGTAATTGGTAACGAATCGTGCCGTAAGACTTTAATGTAAACTGTCGCTTACCCTTGCAACCCAGTATGTACCTGCGATACATACCGGCGGGGGCATTGTGGGCGACAGAATGTAGTTTGTGAAATGTAGGACCTACGGGTCACGAAGAGAAAGGGTGTTGTATAGTATGTGAACGATAAGGCCTACGGGCCACGAAGAGAGAGGATGTGTCATTATAATTCCTTCACATAAGGACGGCAATTGTGCCCAGATTAAGCTCCTAAAGCAAACGGCTCATATAAGAAGCGCGCAATTTATTTAGGACCTAAGTACCATAAGTACAGACGAATAAAATAGCTTAAAGTAAAGATAAAGGTACCAGGTACCTCCAGTAATTATTTCATAAAGATCGATAGAGGGAGAACCCCCGATAATTGAGGGAGAGACAGCCAAATTATTTGTAAAGAAACCAACTTGAGACTATATCCCGATCTAGTCCGTCAACAAGGGACATCGGTAACTAGAGTCGCGAAAAATGTGAAATAAAAATGTACACTACGTATGCATAGAGTTTTATTGCATATTATGGTGCAAGAATGGTCAAGGTTCAGGTTGATTTCTCTGATTGGCTAAAAAGACGGGAGCACAGTCAAACTTATGCTACCACGTTAATGTAAATGTGAAAATTGACGGTCTCACCCGGCCATATCTTCGTAACCAGATAAGGTACGAAAGCAATTAAGATATCATTAGAAAGGTAAGGTAAATGCCCTTACGTATGTATACTCACTTTTGATAATCAATGTTAATTAAAGCCACTAGGGCCTGGCAAAGCCATTTCATGTTACCAAACTTAATAATTTTACGTAAATATCGATTTTCCCAATTTAAACGGGAAAAGTAGGAAAACTAATAGACATTGTAATGTATAGCCCACAAATAGTTCTTTTAAAGGAAAATGTGTAAAAACCCTTAAGGTTCCCCTGAAAATCAGGAAAACATAAAAACTAGCTTTTCCATAGTGAAAGTGGGCGAGGTCTTTAAAATTGTATCCCCACCACTTTTGATGTCTTAGGGGTATAAAAGAGGCTATAATCGCCGGATATATTTGTGTTCGCTCAGCCCCACCAGTGGGAGCTCCTACGAAGAAGAAGAAAGGAAGAAGTAGGGAAATTGTGATAGGAAGTAGGAAATTGTGATAGGGAAAGTTTAACCAGTAGTTTGTGTCTCATTATTTTATTATACCGTTTCATTTATATTTCGCCAAGTATTATTTTATCGTCACCCCCACCCCATTCTTCAACAGTGCAGCTCAGTCTGCGGGATTAGTGCTCCCCTAGAGCACCTGCGCTATCAAAGCGCGTTACGGCCGTTTAAAAACACGCTGAGCGGTTCAACCGCCGCGGTTGAAACGCGCGGTTCGCCCGCAGCGGTTTTTAAACGCCCCTTGTTAGGTGACGGTGAGGTCGCGAAGGTCAAACCCAGGCCTGTCGCACATCGACCACGTCGGCGCCACGCGTCGTCCACAGTCGTTTTGGTCCTTCGAACCGGATCTGGAGATCCAAAAAAGTGAAAGTTTTAAAAAGTGATAGTACGTGTGGGTACTCAAAGAAAGTCGTTTGGGGGGTATAAAAACAACGACGATAGTAAAAACAGTGTATCTTGAAATTTGTCGCCGTGTCGCGACCAAAAGTGGTGAAAAATTAGAAATTGTGAATGTATGTATGTCACTACGGTGTGACAACAGTATTATTAAGTGCGCGTGCACTGAAAAGCCACAATGAAAGTGGTCTAAATAGGCAGAATTAAGCCAAAATTATGAACCGAACGATTCCAATGAGGCCAGTCAGGAGCGAGCTGACACCATATCACAACTACGTCCCTAGAACATGGCTCGCCGAGCCAGCGGCGTACGGCGCACACACTGCGCACGCCGCACGGGTTGCCAGGAAAAAGCAACCGGAAAAAGATGCCCGAGACGCGGTCTGGGAGCAATGGCTGAGGAGAAGAATGCCAGCCCCTATGAGTATCGACGATACTAGAAGAGCCGACACCCAAAGAGGGGTGGCCCCCGCAGTTTTATCAAACATGGACAAGACAGAGTCCCCATATGAGAAAGCGGATATTTCGTGGCGCATAAAAGCAGAGAACCGGCTGCAGCGGCAGTACGAATATGAGAGCATACCCCTTGGAACTTACCAGAGAGGGAACCTCAAATACCCCCTGACGGGGGGAGCGCAGGTCGGCAAGATGAGAAAGAGAGTCACGTTCGCGGAACCACTGACGACATGCCGGCCGGAATCACAACAGTCAACCGAAAGTCGGTTATCGGCGACACGCCAGCAGGAGCTCGAACGAGAAGAGAGCGAGCAACTAGCCAATTTACGGCAAAAAGAAATGCTGCAACAAGCAGCACACCAGGAAGAAATAAGGAAAATAGACGCCGGCCTTAAACAAGAGTTACGAAAAATGGAACAAGAATCCATAAATAGGCAAGCCCTATTAAAGAGGGCACAGCAAGAGGAACACGAGTGCTGGCTAAGAAATGCCAACGAGAGACTTATGGCCACTGCGGAGCGTCACCGACGCAATACCGCATCAAAGTCGGAGCCCGCCCAGCAGACAGAGCCGCGGCGGCACGACGAGTTGCCGGAAGTCGTTGACTTCGGCACATCTAGGGAGTCCCAGCAAGGGGGGCCCCCCACGGCTGACAATCAGTCATACGGGCACCTACAGACCGCTGGTTGCGGTGCGCCACCGTCCGGACCACCACCGGAAACCTACATCGCGCTCGCCATGGCTGAGAAACATCGCCAACGCGACGCAACACCCACGCCAGAGCCCGCCCGGCTGACAGAGCCGCGGCAGGGCGACGCCTTGCCGAAACTCGCTCACTTCGGCATAGCTACAAGGCCCCAACGAGAGGGAGCCTACTTGGATGACAGCCAGTCGTCCGGGCACCCGCAGACCGCCGGTCGCGGTGCCCCACCATTGGAAATTATAAATACGAGCTCAGAGGCAGCGCCCACCGTACCGAGCAACACAGAGGACAATACAGTGTCCATAACCACAGCGCCAGGGGGCGCTATGGCTCACCTCACCGCTGAACCGACCCACGGTCGCCCGGGGTTGGTTGCAGCTCACGCCGACATCACTCAACCGACCCGCGGTCGCCCGGGGTCGGTCACGGCCACTCTTAACATATCGGCCCCTGGAATAGCGGGGTCGATATCCACCGCGACGCACGAGAGTGCCGCGGTCGCCAGTTGCGGAAGGGCGAGCCAGCTCGCCATCACACGCACTGCACACAACGGAACATCGTCGGCGGCACAGCGCAAACGGCGCCCCGCCGACCCGCCAACCTTCGCGACGCGAGAGGCAGCGACTAGTAGTGTCGCTTACATGAAGAAGAGCCGCCGGGACGCGCAGTTGACACTGCGTACCGGCAATAGTGGACAACCCCCGGCTCCACCGGAGCCACTGGATGACGCAGCGCCTACAAGGCCTGCTCAAAACAAAAAGAAGAAGGTAAAGATTAAGATCGGCGATTGCAGGGTCGTCGCCGACCCCGCCGACCCACCACGTGATTGGGGGTACCGGCTAAGTGAAAGTGTGTTACCAGTGGTGGCCGCTCAAGGGCCACATAAGGTAATTAAAGTGAAAGTGTCTATTCCGGTACGAGGGGCAGGCAGCGACAAGGAAAATGCGCCCCCCCCAACCCGTACGGAACCCATCACCAAACCGCAGCGGCGGCTGGTGGCTGTGAAAAAGTAAATAATAAAGACAGTGAATGAACATGAAAGTAAAAGGGATTAAAAGTGTAATTGGTAACGAATCGTGCCGTAAGACTTTAATGTAAACTGTCGCTTACCCTTGCAACCCAGTATGTATCTGCGATACATACCGGCGGGGGCATTGTGGGCGACAGAATGTAGTTTGTGAAATGTAGGACCTACGGGTCACGAAGAGAAAGGGTGTTGTATAGTATGTGAACGATAAGGCCTACGGGCCACGAAGAGAGAGGATGTGTCATTATAATTCCTTCACATAAGGACGGCAATTGTGCCCAGATTAAGCTCCTAAAGCAAACGGCTCATATAAGAAGCGCGCAATTTATTTAGGACCTAAGTACCATAAGTACAGACGAAGAAAATAGCTTAAAGTAAAGATAAAGGTACCAGGTACCTCCAGTAATTATTTCATAAAGATCGATAGAGGGAGAACCCCCGATAATTGAGGGAGAGACAGCCAAATTATTTGTAAAGAAACCAACTTGAGACTATATCCCGATCTAGTCCGTCAACAAGGGACATCGGTAACTAGAGTCGCGAAAAATGTGAAATAAAAATGTACACTACGTATGCATAGAGTTTTATTGCATATTATGGTGCAAGAATGGTCAAGGTTCAGGTTGATTTCTCTGATTGGCTAAAAAGACGGGAGCAAAGTCAAACTTATGCTACCACGTTAATGTAAATGTGAAAATTGACGGTCTCACCCGGCCATATCTTCGTAACCAGATAAGGTACGAAAGCAATTAAGATATCATTAGAAAGGTAAGGTAAATGCCCTTACGTATGTATACTCACTTTTGATAATCAATGTTAATTAAAGCCACTAGGGCCTGGCAAAGCCATTTCATGTTACCAAACTTAATAATTTTACGTAAATATCGATTTTCCCAATTTAAACGGGAAAAGTGGGAAAACTAATAGACATTGTAATGTATAGCCCACAAATAGTTCTTTTAAAGGAAAATGTGTAAAAACCCTTAAGGTTCCCCTGAAAATCAGGAAAACATAAAAACTAGCTTTTCCATAGTGAAAGTGGGCGAGGTCTTTAAAATTGTATCCCCACCACTTTTGATGTCTTAGGGGTATAAAAGAGGCTATAATCGCCGGATATATTTGTGTTCGCTCAGCCCCACCAGTGGGAGCTCCTACGAAGAAGAAGAAAGGAAGAAGTAGGGAAATTGTGATAGGAAGTAGGAAATTGTGATAGGGAAAGTTTAACCAGTAGTTTGTGTCTCATTATTTTATCATACCGTTTCATTTATATTTCGCCAAGTATTATTTTATCGTCACCCCCACCCCATTCTTCAACAGTGCAGCTCAGTCTGCGGGATTAGTGCTCCCCTAGAGCACCTGCGCTATCAAAGCGCGTTACGGCCGTTTAAAAACACGCTGAGCGGTTCAACCGCCGCGGTTGAAACGCGCGGTTCGCCCGCAGTGGTTTTTAAACGCCCCTTGTTAGGTGACGGTGAGGTCGCGAAGGTCAAACCCAGGCCTGTCGCACATCGACCACGTCGGCGCCACGCGTCGTCCACAGTCGTTTTGGTCCTTCGAACCGGATCTGGAGATCCAAAAAAGTGAAAGTTTTAAAAAGTGATAGTACGTGTGGGTACTCAAAGAAAGTCGTTTGGGGGGTATAAAAACAACGACGATAGTAAAAACAGTGTATCTTGAAATTTGTCGCCGTGTCGCGACCAAAAGTGGTGAAAAATTAGAAATTGTGAATGTATGTATGTCACTACGGTGTGACAACAGTATTATTAAGTGCGCTTGCACTGAAAAGCTACAATGAAAGTGGTCTAAATAGGCAGAATTAAGCCAAAATTATGAACCGAACGATTCCAATGAGGCCAGTCAGGAGCGAGCTGACACCATATCACAACTACGTCCCTAGAACATGGCTCGCCGAGCCAGCGGCGTACGGCGCACACACTGCGCACGCCGCACGGGTTGCCAGGAAAAAGCAACCGGAAAAAGATGCCCGAGACGCGGTCTGGGAGCAATGGCTGAGGAGAAGAATGCCAGCCCCTATGAGTATCGACGATACTAGAAGAGCCGACACCCAAAGAGGGGTGGCCCCCGCAGTTTTATCAAACATGGACAAGACAGAGTCCCCATATGAGAAAGCGGATATTTCGTGGCGCATAAAAGCAGAGAACCGGCTGCAGCGGCAGTACGAATGTGAGAGCATACCCCTTGGAACTTACCAGAGAGGGATCCTCAAATACCCCCTGACGGGGGGAGCGCAGGTCGGCAAGATGAGAAAGAGAGTCACGTTCGCGGAACCACTGACGACATGCCGGCCGGAATCACAACAGTCAACCGAAAGTCGGTTATCGGCGACACGCCAGCAGGAGCTCGAACGAGAAGAGAGCGAGCAACTAGCCAATTTACGGCAAAAAGAAATGCTGCAACAAGCAGCACACCAGGAAGAAATAAGGAAAATAGACGCCGGCCTTAAACAAGAGTTACGAAAAATGGAACAAGAATCCATAAATAGGCAAGCCCTATTAAAGAGGGCACAGCAAGAGGAACACGAGTGCTGGCTAAGAAATGCCAACGAGAGACTTATGGCCACTGCGGAGCGTCACCGACGCAATACCGCATCAAAGTCGGAGCCCGCCCAGCAGACAGAGCCGCGGCGGCACGACGAGTTGCCGGAAGTCGTTGACTTCGGCACATCTAGGGAGTCCCAGCAAGGGGGGCCCCCCACGGCTGACAATCAGTCATACGGGCACCTACAGACCGCTGGTTGCGGTGCGCCACCGTCCGGACCACCACCGGAAACCTACATCGCGCTCGCCATGGCTGAGAAACATCGCCAACGCGACGCAACACCCACGCCAGAGCCCGCCCGGCTGACAGAGCCGCGGCAGGGCGACGCCTTGCCGAAACTCGCTCACTTCGGCATAGCTACAAGGCCCCAACGAGAGGGAGCCTACTTGGATGACAGCCAGTCGTCCGGGCACCCGCAGACCGCCGGTCGCGGTGCCCCACCATTGGAAATTATAAATACGAGCTCAGAGGCAGCGCCCACCGTACCGAGCAACACAGAGGACAATACAGTGTCCATAACCACAGCGCCAGGGGGCGCTATGGCTCACCTCACCGCTGAACCGACCCACGGTCGCCCGGGGTTGGTTGCAGCTCACGCCGACATCACTCAACCGACCCGCGGTCGCCCGGGGTCGGTCACGGCCACTCTTAACATATCGGCCCCTGGAATAGCGGGGTCGATATCCACCGCGACGCACGAGAGTGCCGCGGTCGCCAGTTGCGGAAGGGCGAGCCAGCTCGCCATCACACGCACTGCACACAACGGAACATCGTCGGCGGCACAGCGCAAACGGCGCCCCGCCGACCCGCCAACCTTCGCGACGCGAGAGGCAGCGACTAGTAGTGTCGCTTACATGAAGAAGAGCCGCCGGGACGCGCAGTTGACACTGCGTACCGGCAATAGTGGACAACCCCCGGCTCCACCGGAGCCACTGGATGACGCAGCGCCTACAAGGCCTGCTCAAAACAAAAAGAAGAAGGTAAAGATTAAGATCGGCGATTGCAGGGTCGTCGCCGACCCCGCCGACCCACCACGTGATTGGGGGTACCGGCTAAGTGAAAGTGTGTTACCAGTGGTGGCCGCTCAAGGGCCACATAAGGTAATTAAAGTGAAAGTGTCTATTCCGGTACGAGGGGCAGGCAGCGACAAGGAAAATGCGCCCCCCCCAACCCGTACGGAACCCATCACCAAACCGCAGCGGCGGCTGGTGGCTGTGAAAAAGTAAATAATAAAGACAGTGAATGAACATGAAAGTAAAAGGGATTAAAAGTGTAATTGGTAACGAATCGTGCCGTAAGACTTTAATGTAGACTGTCGCTTACCCTTGCAACCCAGTATGTATCTGCGATACATACCGGCGGGGGCATTGTGGGCGACAGAATGTAGTTTGTGAAATGTAGGACCTACGGGTCACGAAGAGAAAGGGTGTTGTATAGTATGTGAACGATAAGGCCTACGGGCCACGAAGAGAGAGGATGTGTCATTATAATTCCTTCACATAAGGACGGCAATTGTGCCCAGATTAAGCTCCTAAAGCAAACGGCTCATATAAGAAGCGCGCAATTTATTTAGGACCTAAGTACCATAAGTACAGACGAAGAAAATAGCTTAAAGTAAAGATAAAGGTACCAGGTACCTCCAGTAATTATTTCATAAAGATCGATAGAGGGAGAACCCCCGATAATTGAGGGAGAGACAGCCAAATTATTTGTAAAGAAACCAACTTGAGACTATATCCCGATCTAGTCCGTCAACAAGGGACATCGGTAACTAGAGTCGCGAAAAATGTGAAATAAAAATGTACACTACGTATGCATAGAGTTTTATTGCATATTATGGTGCAAGAATGGTCAAGGTTCAGGTTGATTTCTCTGATTGGCTAAAAAGACGGGAGCAAAGTCAAACTTATGCTACCACGTTAATGTAAATGTGAAAATTGACGGTCTCACCCGGCCATATCTTCGTAACCAGATAAGGTACGAAAGCAATTAAGATATCATTAGAAAGGTAAGGTAAATGCCCTTACGTATGTATACTCACTTTTGATAATCAATGTTAATTAAAGCCACTAGGGCCTGGCAAAGCCATTTCATGTTACCAAACTTAATAATTTTACGTAAATATCGATTTTCCCAATTTAAACGGGAAAAGTGGGAAAACTAATAGACATTGTAATGTATAGCCCACAAATAGTTCTTTTAAAGGAAAATGTGTAAAAACCCTTAAGGTTCCCCTGAAAATCAGGAAAACATAAAAACTAGCTTTTCCATAGTGAAAGTGGGCGAGGTCTTTAAAATTGTATCCCCACCACTTTTGATGTCTTAGGGGTATAAAAGAGGCTATAATCGCCGGATATATTTGTGTTCGCTCAGCCCCACCAGTGGGAGCTCCTACGAAGAAGAAGAAAGGAAGAAGTGGGGAAATTGTGATAGGAAGTAGGAAATTGTGATAGGGAAAGTTTAACCAGTAGTTTGTGTCTCATTATTTTATTATACCGTTTCATTTATATTTCGCCAAGTATTATTTTATCGTCACCCCCACCCCATTCTTCAACAGTGCAGCTCAGTCTGCGGGATTAGTGCTCCCCTAGAGCACCTGCGCTATCAAAGCGCGTTACGGCCGTTTAAAAACACGCTGAGCGGTTCAACCGCCGCGGTTCACCCGCCGCGGTTGAAACGCGCGGTTCGCCCGCAGCGGTTTTTAAACGCCCCTTGTTGGTGACTATGAGGTCGCGAAGGTCAAACCCAGGCCTGTCGCACATCGACCACGTCGGCGCCACGCGTCGTCCACAGATGCTAACCTACCGCCACTGCGTTGGCGACGGGGGTGCATTGTTAACTTGTTTCCCGATAAAGACGGGACCCCCCGATTAGCCGAGGTCACGGTGGGGGATTTGGTTCTCAAGCGAGCGGTAGCAACTCTCTCACAAACTTGCTATGGCTAGCTTGGTAGCTAGGTTTTATTTGCCACTATAGTAGATCAACGAATCGGTGGGTTCGTTATTATGTAAAGGGTTATGAATGTAAATAGTAGATCAACGAATCGGTGGGTTCGTAATTATGTTAAGGGTTATGAATGTAAATTAGCATTAAATGCCACCACAAATAACTGACGTACCTATGTGTAGATTCGCAAATATTCTATAGTTTACTAATATAGATGAGGAATAAATGCCACCACAGTAAACTACCGTATCTGCCGTATTCGCAAATTTGCTGTAGTCTACTTATGTAGTTGAGTAATAGTTGCCATCACGGTAAATTAACAAATGTGCAGATTCGCAAATATGCTATGGTTGACTAATATGTATGAGGAATATACGCGACCACAGTAAACTGCCGTATCTGTCAGATTCGTAAATTTGCTATAGGCTAATCATACCTGTTAATAATAATCCCTACCAAAGAAAATTAACGCAAATGGCAGATTCGTTAACTATCCACCGGCATCATAACTTTATCTGCCAAGACAAATCACCTTATCTACACATCGCAAGTTTACCATGGGACAAAAAATGTATAAATGCAGATTGGTACAAAGGTAACTTGGGAAGCTTAAAAGATAGAATCCTGATAATTTGTGACATTGTGCGTTGTCATAATTGGTACACTTCTACATCAATAACTCAATTTTGACAAAAAAGCAGTTTCGTTACTTAAGCATGGGAGCGACGATATACTCGTCATGTTTTGGGCTCCTTGGAAGCCTCTCAACGAGCAAACAAACAGGTAAAAAGTACAGTCAGCAACAAAAGCTTGTACCAAAAATGTTATTTTTGTTATTTGTTATTTTGTGTAGCTATCGTACCTTATAATTAAGAATAAAAATAAAAACCTACTTTAGCCCTTTACACCCGAGAGATAAAAATCTTTAACAGCTCCTTGCGACATTACGTAACTTTATTATTACTTCATAAGGAGTCTAGGAAAAATAACAAAAAAAATCCTGACTGAGCTGGTCTTCCACAATCAGACCCTCACGTTCGTGTGGCTCAGGAATAATATGTAACTCGCACGTTCGTGAGGGTCATGATGTGATTGTCTAGAAAAGTTACATTTAAACGGTTATTGAAGAATTTAAATGAATAAAACACAGTTATAGAAATAAAAACTAAGTAACCTTTATTTACTCATAATTTAGGCACTAAATCACAGCGATTTCTCAGGCAGCATTACAAAATAATCAACAAAATTATAGTTTTCATAACAAAAATGCTAATTTCTAGCTTAGTTAAGACAAGTAATATCTAAATTAGTAAAATTACATGAGATCGTAATCAGACATATATATGTTTTTATGTTATTACTTCTTATGATACAATCTAAAGCAGTCTTTATCTCTCGATATGCATAAAATATGAATAAGATAAAAGATATGGAAAAGAGCTTGCAGATTTCAGAGGCGGTCGTTTTTAATTCTACGCCTGTTTTTCGCATGTAATACAAGTTCGTACATCTAGCGATCTCTTCCACGAAGTCGTTGTCAATGTACTCATGAAAGTAATTTACCGGGGAGCGGACAGGTTTCACTGGTAGCGAGGTGTAATTGTGTGGCTTGTCCGTAAACAGAACTTGCTTCCATGTTCGACTTCGAGGTGCGGGTGCTGATATGGATCTTCCACTACGTTCATTTCCCCGGGCACGGACAGATCTACCTCTACCTCTGCCTATTCGAACATTTCTAGGTATAGATTCCGACCTACCTCGACCTGGTCGTCTTCTAGCTCCGATTTGCAACGGCGAAATAGGGGGCTGTGATAATGTCCCTAGTGGTGGAGTCGCTGGTCGCGGAGAAAGGGGTGGAGAAGATGCTCGCGTTGAACTTAGGGGAGAACGTGACCGGGGCCTTACTTCACGCAGAGTAGAAATTTCTTCATCCGCGAGCAAGTCATCATCACTGGGCAGGTTATCGAAAAAGTTAGGCACATCTTCCAAATCATCATCATCTAAACCTTCAATTTCTGACAAGTTTCCATCTGCGAGCAGATCTTCTATTATTTTATCGGTCAACGGAGCTCCTAAAATAAGCAAAACATCCCGATTAGTAAGCCAAGCGTGTACATTAATAAGTAATACCTACTAAACCAACATCACAGTACACAACCGAAACCACACGATCGTGAGAGTTCAATTATATGCAAAGCAACCGAAATCGCACGATCGTGATAGTTAAAATTCAAAAACAACTTGCATATATGCCTTTCATTCGAATTAATGCAGAGTATTTAAAATATATCACACACACAAGTACTCTTTGCAATCCAATAGTAAATTACAAAGATATATAATGGTAACTAGTAAAAAAAATGCACTTACGATAGTTAGTCCGACGTTCAAAGAACACAGCCATCTCCCACGCCACGTCAATGAGACTGACGAGTCGCGACGCGTACGCATGACCTTTCTGTATTTTTTGTCTTATTCTAGCATAGCCGCACGATCAATCGACATCGGTTGGGTTCGCAAAAGCGGTTCGCGATACGAGGCATATTTTTTCAAAATCAACACTCACGATCGTTTCGAGTCGGGTGTAAAGGGTTAGATGATTTTTTTTTTCTTTTTAATATATATTTTTTTGATTTGTAACAGTATTTTTTAGGGTTTCGTACTCAAATAGTAAAACGGGACCCTATTACTAAGACTCCACTGTCCGTCTGTCTGTCTGTCTGTCTGTCTGTCTGCCTGCCTGCCTGACTGTCTGTCTGTCTGTCTGTCTGTCTGTCTGTCCGTCTGTCACCAGGCTGTATCTCAACAACCGTGATAGTAAGACAGTTGAAAATTTCACAGATGATGTATTTTTGTTGGCGCGCTGTAACAACAAATACGAAAAAACTGAATTAATAAATAATTACTAAACTGAATTAATAAACTGAATATATCAATATATTATATTAATTCATTTAAAATTATTAAATACGCAATAACAGGTACCTTCTTTTTAAATTTAAGAGCAATATAACTATGTCATAAATATTATCTCCGGCAGTGGATCGTCATGTTAATGTCACAAAATATGAATTACCTAATTTTCAGCTTAACTGCGAGGTGATCACCCCCACACGGAGTTCAATTCTCGAGTTAGGTCAGCAATGCTAACTGCAGTTTTTCTCCGTTATTTGATCTTCGACCACACATTAATATTTTCATTTGAATTTGCAGCGGGTGATGATGGGGGCCTATCCAAAACATCGACATCGAACGAGAGCGCAAATGGCCGAAGCCCTGATTTGAGAAGCATTCTCAATTATGTACCCAATACCTATGTATTAGGTACATAATTGTGAATTAGTGCTCGCGAGCACTCAGTTATCTGCCGTAGTCAATTAATTAGCTGGCCAAAAATAAACTTGATTGGTAAAGTATATAGTATTCCAATCCCGGTTTTAGTTTTCAGTCGCCCATGACAGCTTTTCCTATGGTTTTCAGTCAACAGGTTTTGGGAAGTCTTCTTCTGGCGGGAAAATATATCGTTATTTTATTTAATTTTTCACGAAGCATTGTAAGCAAAGACGCAAACTGATAAGACAGCATTTTAATTTGTGTGCCACATACTAAAAATCTAAATTGTACCGGTCACGTTCTTGTCAAACATACCTTCTGTATAAATTTCAATGGAATCAGGTACTCGCGTATTTGTTTGAATATGAAACTTGCAAATACTACACACAACCATTCTAATATCAATAGAATAACTCGATTAGAAAAATTCAATTTCACTCTTTCTGCTTCATCAAACAGACCTAAAGGTAATTAAAATTGTCATTATTTTTTGGTTGGATTTAACAAAGCCGAAAGCACTTTCTCAAATTAATCGAAAGCTGATTCCACTTATAAACAATTGAAATAAAATGCTGGTTCTATATTTACAGTCAATTAGTAATAAAATAAGAGTGTGGCTCTAAAATCCTATAACCTCTAAAAGGTTAGAATACCCAGAATTAAATTGTTAATTTTGTGTGAAACATTACGCACATTTCTAACTTTATTCTTCAGTTTGGCCTCAAGTGCTGCTGTACAACGCTAACGGTACCTACTCTAAAGCCAAAAATTAAAACAGAATAATAGCTAGAGAAACCAAACCAGAAACCAAAACATTCACTACACAGTTCCATCTATCTACTTGCAAACATGCCATAATCAGGTGCTAACGACATATTATGCACATTAACCATGTCGGGTGTAATGAGATTGAGAGTTCGTGGCCTTAGCAAATTCCTAGTATGTACGAGCTTCACGAACATTAACACCGAGTCCGGAAAGTCACTGATCCCCTCAAGGCTTTGCACACAGTGGTAATAGAAGTTAGTTATTACGCCTGAATTCCATAGAGTGTAAAAATGGGTAAAATTCCTAATTTTACTTATTTGTACAAAAACCTTGAAGAGGCTACCTAGTACGGCATATTATGTACACTCGTGCGGATACCAAAAGTTTGCCGTTGACTCGAGCTTTACGCAACGAACCAGGGATGTGTAATTTACAGCAGTCAAATAGCCTTCGGATTTGGAAAATCACGTGCATTTCGGATTACGAAACCAAGCATTTTGAAGTAGTTCGTAGCTCTAGCTCTTCAATGTGATCATTGCATGAATAGATTTTGTCAAAGAGAATCCCTAAGTTCTCATCGGCTACAAATGAATTACCATGTAGCCTGTTTACAGTGCTCAAATGAAACACTGAGTTTACATCATCCTGTCCTACAGTCATGCGTTTCGTATCAGCTTCAGGGCCACATAGAGGAGATTTGGAATTTGGTTCCCACAATATCATTGCCCATAATGCTAATGAAAAGAGGCCAAGATCAGTATCGTATCGTAGTATACTTAACAAGCAAATAATTTGTGACACAGATTTATTAAGTAGGTTCAGAGAAGTACCACTTGGACTTGGCGCCTTTTTTTATTTTCTACACCACAAATAATAAAACGCTTACAATGGGCCTCATAAGAAGGCTCAAAGTCACCCAAAGGGCAATGGAGAGGGATATGTTTGGAGTTTCTCTGCGTGATCGCATCATAAATAAGGCTATCCGCAGCAGAACCAAGGTATCCGATATAGCCCTCCGAATCGCTAAACTTAAGTGGCAAATTGCACGTAGAACTGATGGCCGTTAGTGGTTTTATTTCTTCTATATGTATAACATGTTAGCACAAAATATAGTCAACAAATAGTACAAATAGCATGTTCCGCTAGTAAATAATGCCAAATATCTTGGATTCAACATTGACTCTGGATTAAAGTGGGATGGCCATATATATGATCTATGTAAAAGACTGGTAAAAGCTTGCTTTGCCATTTCACGCTTGACAAAAATGCTCAATGATCAATGCGTCAGAAACGCATACTTTGCTTATTTCCAATCCATAATCACCTATGGGATTGATATCTGGGGGCAGGCAGCTGAGAGACAGCGCATATTTATGCTCCAGAAAAAAGTTATAGGGTGCCCTGGGATACGCCTGCCCGCAACTTATTTCGTAAGCAAAAAATCTTAACGTTTACAAGCCTTTACATTTTAGAAATTTCAAAGATGGTCCGTAAAAACATTCGTGAGTTCCGAAAATTCAGGCCTAATAGTCGCAATAAAAAAAATCTCTTACCAATAAGACACAAACTCAACAAATCGGAACAGTGTGTGTGGTACATAGGTCCCAAAATTTATAATCGTTTGCCTAGTGACCTTAAGCGACCGGAAATATCAGAATGCTTGTTTATATGTAGGCTTAAAGAATATTTGACTAACAAAGCCTACTATTCTCTAGACGAATTCCTTTGCCAATCATCCAATGATGTGTAATGATAATACCTAGTATAATAATGATAAATGTACCTAATGATAATACTTAATATAATAATAATGTATAATGTTTAATGTTGTGTAGCTATAAGAAATGTTCAAATTAATATTATGTAAACGTTCCGTTCGGAAACCTGAAAGTTGCGTTCAAAATTTTACCTCGAACTTAAGCTGCGTTCAGGTTAATAGATCTAAAAGACAAAAATAAACATGACAAATAAATCTTGGGCTCCACAAGGAGATCAGCAAGCGGTTGAGGGACGCAACGGGTGACCCTCGCGCAGGCAGCTTTCTCGCTCAAAGAATAGCGATTGCTATTCAACGCGGGAATGCTGCCTGTGTGATGGGCACCCTGCCTAAAGGGCAAAGTTTTGATACGTTTCTGTAATTTAATTTTATTTTTAAGTCGTTTGCAAATAATAAATGTACATAAGTTTAATAAAAAAAAAAAAAAAAAAAACTTTATCTAAGTCCGGCAGCCGAAAGGCTGCAGTGAGCTGTCATAAATATAAACGAGCTGCAGCCCCAGGGAAAAGCGCACTATGTTCTGGGTGTAACCTGACGCTTCATCTTGACTGTGACGGTTACTTTGAAAAAGTTTATAAATTAATGGAAGCTCTAAAGAAGCAGAATTGGAAATGCAAGTCGTGTATTCTGAAAACTAAACCAACTTACTTACCGGATAAGCTAACACGCCATCATCGAATATAACGACTAGGAGAACTAAGAAAACCGATACCACGGCACAAGAGCCGGTACCTCCAACACCTAATGTTCAACTTACACATACTAATTCAAATACGTTTGATGAGGAAGTGAAAAACTTCTCTACCCCAACTGTACAGCCAACATCTTCTGATGAAGAAAATATAACCCACCGGGAAATAAAGGTTATAGTCAATTTCCCGACAGAAAACTCTTTCAGTTCACTTTCGTCCGAAATGGAGGAAATTGAGGAAGTAGATTCATGTGATGAAGTCGACTCTAGCGAACCAATGCAAGCTGATCCTCGACTGAACAGAAGCTGCCCTGAACTAGCAATAAATAGTCAAGTTATGGTCGAATCCCTCCAATCTAAACTCTCTATACTGCAAGTAAAGTACGACTCTGCTGAGAACGAGATTGAGCTGCTTTCATCAGAAAATTTGTCATTAAAAAAAAAACTACAAGAGTATGAATCAAGAATCAACAAACTGACAACTATTTGCACATCCACGGAAATTACGACCCCTTCATCTAAAACCGGAAGCACTGAAAAGCCTTCATCTAAAAGAAAAAAGCAAAGGGCTAGAAGATCCAGTATCAACCAAACACGAGCAGAAGAAAATAAAGAGATAATTAGCAAGTCCAATAACATACGGGACTTTACGGTACCACATAGTTATGAATCCCATCCCCGCTGCAAAATCAAAAATGTGTTTCATTAGTAACGACTATCCTAGAGTGCTGGAAAATACTGAACGATCATTTGACAAAACGAATATATGTCACTATCGACTACCCGGCGGAGGTGCGCACCAGCTTTTCCAAGGACTTGAAGAAAAACTTAAGGACTTTACGTATACGGACTATTGTGTTATCTTTGTAGGAGAAAGCGATTTTAATGCATCAACTAATTACTACAAATTAATTGTATTTATAAGAGAACAGGTACAAAAGGTACAACACACGAATGTCATCATTTGTTTGCCTACGTTCATACTGAACAATTATGCAAATCTTCGCAACAAGCGAATAGAAATATTTAACAACCTGCTATACCTCGATAATCAAACACATGAATATGCCTACCTCTTGGATACGAATGCAAATTTATTTTATTCGAACTACATGTTTTCAATGGGCTCTGGAAAAGTTAACAGGCGAGGCCTTGACGTAATATTTAAGGATATAGAGAACCTAACAAAATCAATAAACATGCATAATATTGAAATTATTGCAGAGCAGCCTATTTCTGACACTAGCCCTGAAAATATTTTTTTTCGTGAAGACTAATAACTTTACCATAATGCATCAAAATATACAGGGGGTTCTAAATAAGTTGGATCTTATTGAGGTTGCCCTAATGGAATTAAAGACATGTGATAAGGATGTAGACGTTCTCTGCCTAAGCGAGACCTTCACCCGAAAAGGAAATGAGGATAATTTGAAAATAAGTAATTTTAAGCTCGCTAGCTCCTTTTCCCGTGCGAAACAAAAAGAGGAGGATCTTGCATACTAGTAAAGCATAATTTAAAATTCAAGCCTTTGCAAATCTGTACCGACTTTAGTGTTCCAACAGTTTTTGAATGTAGCGGTATTGAAATTCCGGACTATAAACTTATAATAGTAAATATTTATCGAGTTCCCAAACATGTAAACAAAGACCAGTTTTTGCTTCATTTTGAGGCTCTATTGCACCACTTTGGCCTAAAAAAACCAAAACATAAAACTGTGTTATGCGGAGACTGGAACTATAACATTTAAAAAAAAGATAACAACACAACAAGAATTATAAAATTGCTGGACAATTACAATTACAAACCGCACATAGATGTTCCGACACGAGGTGAGTCATGCCTCGACCAAATAGCAAGTAATATTAAGAAAATATCATCTGATATACAATTACTGGCACTCTCAGACCATGAGACAGCCCAATTTGTCACGTTTCCTATAAAAAATGCCCGTAAGAGCATACCGTACTTCATAAAAAAAAGAGATTACAGTGATGAAAATTTGCGTAAATTTCGAAACTGCATGGCATCGCTATCCTTTTCCGAAGTGCTCAACAGAAGGGACACAAATGCAGCATTCCATGATTTTCATGAAACTTTGTGTTTATTTAATGAGCTGTGTTTTCCATATGTTCGTATAAAAGTCAACCATAAAGTCAATAACAACAGATGGCTAACAAGAGGTTTGCGACGAGCATGTACAAATAAAAGGAAACTATATCTGAAATATATTCAAGAAATGCCAAACAAATCTCAAAACAAAATTAAATATACAAGATATACTAAACTCTTGAGAAAATGTATTAATAATGCTCAGCAGTTACATAATACAAGATCGATCATTCAGGCAAAAAATAAATCGATGGCTACTTGGCAAATTATCAATGGTCCTACTCACACTGAACCTAACACCATAAACTGTATAAAAATTGACCAAGGAACATGTACTGACCCCAATGAAATACCTACACTTTTTAACGACTTTTTTATAAACTTGACAAATCAACCTATAAATAATGAGAATTACACTGATAATCACTTATCACTCCCCTCGAGCCAAAAAACCATATTTCTTATCCCCTATGATGCGATTGATATATACAAAATTATTATGTCCCTGAAAAATAGTAATGCAGTAGGTGTAGTTGGCATCTGTACTAAAGTCATAAAGCTTTGTGCAAAATATATCAGCATACCCTTGGCTCATATAATAAATCTATCCTTTGAGCAAGGCTGCTTTCCTGACGATCTAAAGCTATCTTTAGTGAAACCAATATACAAAAAAGACAACAAGACTCTAATGAATAACTACCGGCTCATCACCCTTATACCAATTATCTCGAAGATTATAGAAAAAGCCATGTTCAAACGCTTATCATCTTTTTTTAAACGCCATCTTAGACAACAACCAATATGGTTTTCGTAAGGGTAGCTCAACCACGTTAGCATGCTTTAACCTGATGAAGTTAGTGACAACTTCAATAAACAGCAGAATTCCAGTAGCAGCTATATTTTAAGACTTGAGCAAGGCTTTTGATTTTGTTAATCATTCGCTCCTGCTAAAAAAACTAGAGAGATATGGTACAAGAGGAAATGCTTATAATTGGATAAAAAGCTACCTCTCTGATCGGTGCCAGTGTACAGAAATACAAACTATTGAAAACGGAGAACTTATATCAAAGAGGTCACAATACAGCCACAACAGCTGTGGAGTACCCCAGGGGAGTATACTGGGGCCTCTATTCTTCCTCATATATATAAATGACTTACCGCGACATATTAAACACAACTGCATAATGTTTGCTGATGACACGACCTTAATAATTAAGTCAGACAATGTAGATAATCTTAATCGTGAAATAAATGACGCTCTTGCGGATATCATTGACTGGTTAGATAAAAATAACCTGAAAATAAATATGAACAAAACAAACATTATGCAATTTAGGACATCTAAAAATACTGACATTGACCTTAATGTAAAGTATAACAATAAACATGTAGAAGAAGTGGACACATCTAAATTTCTTGGAATCTGTGTAGACAAATTTTGTAATTGGAAATTTCATGTTGCCTTCGTCTGCGAGAGACTGGAAAAGTTTGTGTTTGCCTTAAGAAGATTAAGCAGAACCTCGTCGAGAGACTTAGCACTAACGGCTTACCACGGCTATATGTCTTCTATACTCAGCTACGGCTTGATTATCTGGGGTAACTCCGTAGAGGTCCAAAATGTATTCTTGGTCCAGAAAAAATGCGTAAGAGCCGTGTATAAAACCCACTATTTAGAACCATGCAGGCCCTTATTTAAAGCAATTAAAGTCTTACCACTTCCATGCTTGTAACACCCTGAATATTTTGACAAACATAGCACATTCTATCCTAGATCGACTAGGCATGGAGGCAAATTATTCTTACCACGCTCTAGAGTCAAGCTTCATGAAGACAATTCATACTGTATGGCTATCCGAGTCTATAATAATTTACCCAAATTCATTAAAGTATGCCCTACAAATAGGTTTAAAGGAATGCTTACTGAATGGCTGCTAGATAAATGCTTTTATTCTGTCAAAAACTATCTTGCCTACAAGCCAAATATCTAGGACTAAATTTTTTTTTTAATTTTATACTGTTACCTTCTATTTAGACTTAATTATTCTCATCGCTTTGACTTTAAATATTGTAATAAAAATATATATTTATATTATATTTAATATTATGTTTCTGAATGCTACTAATTTAGCTTATTATAATCATCTTAATATTCTGCAAAAAGCGTTAAATTATTTTAATATTGTGAAATTGTTAATTTGCATGCCTTTTCTGGTAGAACATAAGCAACACTGTAATAATTTTGTCATCTTATGTAACTATGTTCTCGCAATAAATAATTGATTGATTGATTGATATGTAGATATTGACCTGTAACCATGTTATCAATAAATATTGAATTGAATTGATTTAATTTAGCAATACAGAAAGTCCACTCCCAGTAATGACGTTTGCAGTCAAACACACGCTATAAACGGTTCGAGACTGCGATAACGGAAGAGAGAGTTGTCGACATGTTTTTTATTTGATTTAATTGTTGATTGTATTAGTAGAAATAAAACTTCAGGTACAAATCATAAAATCTCATTAGTTATTAATAGTAACTGCTCAATCATCGCAGGCAATATTAAACCCGCTCGGGAGCCTAATGGCGAAACTATGTCAAGCTGAGGCATATTACTGCAAATTAAGAGTGAGTGGTTTCGAGAGAGGCCCTCTTTCGTAAACTTGTCTGATGATATTTAACAAAATGTTTCGAATAACAATTCAAATCAATAGTAATACATAGAGTTGTCATCAGATATTATTGCGGCCTTTGTTCCATCATATAGGTATTGATGCCGGTGACTGTACTTTTGCTTGAGTACCTGTATAAAAAATATAAAATGTACCTTTTGATTTTCATTAGATATTAGTTGCAAATGTATTGTAAATTCAGTTAGTACCTACTAAGAGCGTAAAATTCTGTAGGGTGAGTGTGGTTACTGGTTATACATATGTATACAAAACCCGGCACAAAAGTATGCGTGTCTGAAGTTAGCCTCGAGTCGCCTCCCGCATACCCGTCCGACCCCTCAGACACCTTTGCGGCGCTACTAACTAGTAGCTAACATCAGACACGCAAACTTTTGTGCCGGGTACTTTACATTATATGAATCGAATTTAAAATGACAGTAACAATCATTCACTGCCAAGAATCGCTGCGCTCATAGCCGACCCCGTGGTTTCCGTGTATTCCCACAGCGACTACAGAGGGGTAATCACGTAACGTTCCGAACGCGCGTCGGTACAATTTAACTGTCAATTTTCCATATAAAAAGTGACATGTATACCTACCCGACGTTCGTACAATGCGTTACGTGATCGACCTGCAGGTGCCCGCTAGGCGGGTTCCTGGCACTAAAAGTTTTAAAACTGACTTACTTAGCCTAGTTGACGTTTGTTCAAAAGAAAGAACATTTTATAAAAGTCCAGTAAGTGTGATCCACCAGAGATGTGCGATGATGTGTCGCCGTCAAGCTACGGTAGTTATTGAACCTAAACCTCTGAATTATTGTCGCCAACAAAGAACATAAAGGAAAAAAAAAACCCCGGCCAAGTGCAAGTTGGACTCGCGCACGAAGGGTTCCGTACCATTATCTATAATAACGGCAAAAAAATCACGTTTGTTGTATGGGAGCCTCCTGTAGTCTGCCGTCCTATGTCTAAAACCAAACTAACCCACAAATTATAGTTTTGAGAAATGAGCAAAAAACGTTAAAATCAATATCTCTAGGAAATGTGTATATTTATTCCAGATTTTTTTTATATAAAAATTAAAACTAAATTTATACTTGCATTGTTAATGCCCTACTCCTTAAAAAAATGAATACTTTTTTTGACAATAAGGTTTTTGTATTTTAGAGTTGCAAATAAATAATAACCTACCAACGTTTTTACACCTAAAACACCGTTAAGTATACCTTAGCCGTTCTTTAGCATTGCATAATAAACAAAACATAGCTAAATAACGGCTAAGTCACCTAACGTGTTTATAGTATTTGGAGTTGTGAAAAGATTACACTGAAAAACTTTCAATAAGCACGTTATTGGACTTGAACCGTTTTGTAGGTATGTAATAACTGCAAACATTCAAGCAAGTTGGATGCGTTCCTAATTTAAAAACACGTTAGTTGACTAACACTCACCTCTAACTGGGTTTTAGTCGAGTAATTCTGTGGAAAAAAGTTTTGGTGTTTTGGCAAAACCACGTTATTCTGCAGTATACAACTTAGTTTTAAAAGCAATTCAAAAGGTTAAATAAATAACACAAAACTGTATTGATGTATTTATTTGAATGTTTACAAAAAAAAAAATGGGAAAAATACTGACAAATCAGTCTTCATTAGCCTTAGTATATATTTGATTATAGTTAGACGGTCATTCTGGTTTTGCTTCTTTTATTTTTACTACCTATCGGCAGTACTGACAGCCGTATTATTCCAAAATAACAATTTAAGATGTGGCGTACCTATACCTGTTAAGGCAGTTATAATTGCATGTTTCGTATTCTGTTCGATTCCTTTGCGTTTCGTTTTAAACTCACACATTAATGTACTGTGAGTTTTAAGGTACGTAAATCGTCATCAAATTATTTAATAATTGCATTAATAATTGCCTCACGTTCCTCTTTTGTAATTTTTTTCTAACATTCTTTGACATTTTTCGCCACAACTGGTTTAACATAAAAATTATCTCTTTCTTCTGCCTTGTTTTTCTTGCTTTCGTTCATCTAATGACTTTGCATATTTTTTTCTTGAACCGAGGTAATTTCGGGCTCTGTTTTGACGACGTCTGGTGTAGTATTACTTGAAATATCGTTAGGTGGTACTAAATGTGCACATTTATCTTCTGTTTCTGGATTTTAATTGTTTTCATGCATCAGTGTGGCAATTCTGAGAGTCTAATTTTATTTGATCAATTTCGGGTTCTGTGTCGACGTCATCTAGTGCATAATTGCTTGAAGTATTATTAGGTAACAATACTTGTATAGATTTTTTCTCTGTTTCTGGGTTCAATCTTCTGAATCCAAAGAGTTTGCATGCGTCAGCGTCACACATTTTGTAACATCGATATTTATTCTTGAAGGACTTTTGCGTTTTTTACAAACTATACAGTTTTCTTTTTCGGAATCATCGTTTGTTGTAGTGGGACAGAATCGTTTGACGAAAAGAGATCAATCTGGGAGATGTTAGATGCCCCATTTAATAATAAGTTTCTGTCAAAAATTTCATTTTTGGTACAAGCTTTTACTGCCGACTGTACTTTTCTGCATACCATCATTAAGTACTACAAACTCGATGGGGTTGTTTCGTTTTATTGCGGAGTTCCTATGGCCACCTTCCAGCTCCAGCATCAGATCAGCTCCAAGTCATCATAATATTGCATTGTCATGCGATATACATATGCATGCAAATTCATTGGATAACGGGAAGTGACTGAAAAATCGATTACAAATTTTGACGGACAACTTACATACTTACATACGAACAGTGCAAGTTAATATAAAGCTTGTAAAAAAAAAATCCTTAATTTTTTGACCAAAGTCAAACAATAAAACCGACGTTGAAGAACGTCTGTCATCGGGAGCGTAGTTCTAGTTTGATTGGATGAGGTATTTTATTTCAGTTACTTCCGCTTCGCTCAATTCGATTGTATTAGCTTCATTAAAGGAAAGTTTTGAAGATGATGCATTATCTCTAGTCGACAAGTAAATCGAAATCGTTTGTTGTGGATATATTTGGTAAATAATTCTGTGAAGTTGTTTGTATGTTTCAGAAAACTGCTCAATAAAGGATATAATCATGAAAGAGTTATTTGTTAAACAAGGTTTCCAATTCAGTTTATTTTCTACATTTATTAAGTTTGCGACTGATTTGACGCTGATGAACAGACTTCTCGTTATACGGAACCGACGTAGGTACCTTTATAAAACTCAGAGCTTCCTCTGTCATGCTGCATCGACGATAAATTATCTTGGCCTTGTCTTTATCCGTTGAGATTGCAGGAGTCGATCATGCTTTGTATTCTCGGGTACGTAAAATGCCTGAAAAAATAAGAAATTAGTATAAACACCTATAAACCCAAATACGCACGCAATATCTCACTACGCTTTGTAAATTAATAATTCTAAGGTAAATACAGGTACCGATATAATTATTTAGGGTGGAAAGTTAATATCTAGTACATAAAAATCTTACTACACCACTTTTAATGTAAGCGATATCCAAATTATAGTGTACAAAATAAATATAAATAGCGAGATATATTATATACTTACCTCCGGTTTCTGGACATCTTTTGACGAGAAATATGCAGCTATCACTCACTACACAACTAAACACAACTTCCTGCGCACGCGCGGCTCGGCTGACTGGCCGCATGCCGTAAAATTGGAGGGGATATGTTTTGCGCATAGCTAGGTTTTAGCGTAGCATTGCTGGTTAGCCGGGTTTAAAAGTTGCATTCTTATGTTTTTTAATGAAGGTGTTCATGGCTTAATTACAGTTACTAGGTTTTAGTGATGTATTTGCAATAGGAATCACATGCAAACTCTTTGAAATATAGGGCTAAAGGCGTTTAGCCGTGGATAAGCATAGTAACTGTTTATTTGTGTAGTTTTTGATAATAAAGTAAGTGTATAAAAAAAGGTAAATGGACTTTAACGGCGATTTATGAAGTTTCTGTCGAATAACGGTTTTTTAGCCATGAATATACTAGTGTTTTTTTTTAATTAAACAACAGTTAGGGGCTTTTATATTGCTTATAGTGTAGTAATGTTGGTTTGCGATTTTATAGTATTGTAAAGTCTCCAAGTATCATGCACTTAGCGTGTTAAGTCGACTTCGTATCTCCGCAACTACAAATGATAAAAATATGATCCCAAGACCATTCGGTAGAGCTTTTCTTTCTATTTTAGCCCAAGTAAACTATCGAAAACTGTTATAAAGCAGCTTAGTTCGGTTTTAGACATAGGACGGCAGTAGTCTAGTTGGTAGTGACCCTGCCTACGAAGGTCCCCTGTTCGAATCCTGGTAAGGGCATATATTAATTTGTGTGATGAGCACAAATATTTGTTTCTGAGTCATGGATGTTTTCCATGTACTTATTTAAGTATTTATTTATCTACATAAGTATGTTTATCGTCGTCTAGTACCCATAGTACAAGCTTTGCTTAGTTTGGGGCTAAGCCGATTTGTGTAAGATTGAGAAGGAAAAAAAAAAGAAAAAAATATATTTATTCCGTTTCTTAGTATTTGTTGTTATAGCGGCAACAGAAATACATCATCTGTGAAAATTTCAACTGTCTAGCTATCACGGTTGTCGAGATACAGCCTGGTGACAGACGGACAGACAGACAGACAGACAGACAGACATACAGACAGACAGACAGACATACGGACAGCGGATAGGGTCCCGTTTTACTCTCTGAGTACGGAACCCCAAAAAGGTCGCGGGAGTCCATTGGATGCGGGTGGCGCAGGACCGGTCATTTTGGCACTCTTTGGGCCTATGTCCAACAGTAGACGTCTTTCGGCTGATATGTGATGATGATGATGATGATTACAAAGAAGATATGTTCACCACCTTGCGTAAAGCAAAACGTCATCTCATATAGAATTAATTACAATTCTAATTTTCGTGAGATATGTTGAAAGAATACTAATAATTAAACGGTTAAACTCACGTATTAAATGTCACTATTAGGGATTGTAACCGGTTATTATTTGTATGGGAACTGTAACCGGTTTTTTTCGTTCTTTGTTAATTATTTCATTTTCTAATTTGCCAATCTAATAATACGCACTCGTTACCTCAAAACACAACTGAGTCCTACATATGACGTATAATAGTTTGAGATATGTGGTTATTTCGAAGTTTTTGCAAAAAACCGGTTACAATCCCTGGTCACTATGCGGGGTGGCGTCGAGCGGGTGCGGGAAGTTATTCAAGCGATATTGCCGCGAAAACACTCATCCTGAAAAAAACTCCCGAAGAGTTCGAAACAAATCGCCCGTAGTGATTTTTAATACGTGAGTTTAACCGTTTAATTAATAGTATTATTATGGTGAAGACGCATCCGAGGTACAGAGCAGATTGGAGAAGTGGCGACAAAAACTGGAGAATGTTGGCCTGAGGATCAGTAGGTCCAAAACAGAGCATATGTTTTGTGACTTCGGCGGTCTCTCCAGTTTTACAGGCATAAAGCTAGACGGCGTTATGCTCCCAGTCTGCTCCGATTTTAAGTACCTCGGTTCGCTTGTACAGTGTGATGGTGATATCGACCGTGATGTCAAAAACCGAATTAGCGCTGGGTGGATGAAATGGCGACAGGTCTCCGGAACAATATGCGATGGCAGAATGCCTCCTAGGTTAAAGGGCAAAATCTATAAGACCATTGTGAGACCTGTCGTCATGTATGGATCGGAATGTTGGGCCTTAAAGGTGACGGATGAAAAGAGATTGCATGTAACGGAGATGAGGATGTTAAGATGGATGTGTGGTGTGACGAGAATGGACCGAATAAGAAATGTGTATGTAAGGGGAAGCCTAAAAGTAGCACCTATCGCGGATAAATTGAGGGCCAATCGCCTTGCGTGGTATGGGCACGTAATGCGGAGGGATGAAAGTCATGTGACCAAAAGAGTATTAGGTATGAATGTGGATGGATGTAAAAGACGAGGTAGGCCAAGAAAAAGGTGGATGGACTGTGTGAGAGACGATATGAAGAGAAAAGAAGTGAATGATGATATGACGGCTGACAGAGAAGTATGGAAGAAAAAGACATGCTGCGCCGACCCCAAGTAAATGGGATAAGGGCAAGGAAATGATGATGATGATTTTAATTACAATTCAAAATTAAAGTAAAGTAAAATAAATTTTATTAATAACATCGTTATACGTCATCACATCATTGTCGTCATTAGATTTATGTTTTGTTATTATTTTCATAATATTAATATTTATTCGTTCATTTTACGTATACACCTATATTATACGTTAGTGTAGATGACTGTATTCATGTTATATTTATTTATTATTGAATAACTCAGATATGTCATAAAATTGTGATTAGTACTTAGTCATAATATACGTATTTAGTAGAAATATCGACCCGTTAGAGAATTATGAGTGGACCATTATTGGAGACATAATATACATACATTATGTTTTCAGCTTGTGAAGGTTTTACTACACGTCATGTTTAGCAAAAATACCATAAAATGCAATAAAAAGTCGATACAAATAATCTCCAAAACAAGAAAAATACATCTCACTGTGCCTAAATAGTAAATCACCTCTGCTGGTATCTGGAGGAGTCTACAATTCATTATGTTAGCAAACTATCTTGAGCTTGATGAATACATTAGCGTTACTTGTCATTTTATGAATCATATTTCTCTGAAACGGGCCTATAGTGAGGCTATAAGTTTGTATAGATAAAGCCATAATGACTTTTACGTCATACCTGGCCATAAAGTAGGAATTACCGCACGCTATGCGTGCGGAAAACCCCACTTCCTGGCCAGATAGAGACGTAAAAACCACGGGCGGTAATTAAGAAAGCCTCAGAGCGCATATTTATCGCCCTTGCCTTCGGCTCGGGCGTCAAATACCTGCGATCTGAGACATTCTTTGTTTAACCGCCCTAGGTAAGTAATGTACTAATGGATACTTTTCAGGGTTCCGTACTCAAAGAGTAAAACGGGACCCTATTACAAAGACTTCGCTGTCCGTCCGTCCGTCCGTCCGTCCGTCCGTCTGTCCGTCCGTCCGTCCGTCCGTCCGTCTGTCCGTCCGTCCGTCCGTCCGTCTGTCTGTCACCAGGTTGTATCTCAAGAACCGTGATAGCTAGAGAGTTGAAATTTTCACAGATTATGTATTTCTGTTGCCGCTATAACAACAAATACTGAAAACAAAATAAAATATTTTTTTAAGGGGCGCTCCCATACAACAAATGTGATTTTTTTGCCGTTTATATAGATTATGTTACGGAACCCTTCGTGCGCGAGTCCAACTCGTACTTGGCCGGTTTTTTACATGGAATTGTGCTACTTGTTGGAAACTTTTTTATGTTGTAGTTATTAAAATAAGATGTAAATTATTTATATATGGATGACAGTTTTTTAGGGACTATTAATGCATAAATATGAAAAAAAATTGTTATGGTAATATAAAAAAATGGAACCTTACTTAATTGTCAAATTAGATTTTTAAATGCCTTATGCCAGGGGATGGAGCATCTATTAGGATTATAGGATTAAATTAATTTGTAATACCAACCGTAGTCATAATTCGTGATTGTATACTAACAACTTATGGACATTAACTAGTCCGAAACAAATAAATAATTGAATTGAAAAAAATTAAAACTACCTTTGTATGAAAAATGTTCTACTCGTTCTATTTTTTTTTCTATTTTAATTTCTATCATCAGAAACTAGTTTCCGACCTTGATATAAATAGCGGATCCCATTGTGTATGCAAAGTTTCATTTTATTCTAGCATGCCGTTTTAAAATGAGAACTAAACCACGTTTGTATGGAGAGTGAAGCGTCGTGGCAACCCTTAATGGATCAATTATCACGTATAGGAATTCGGGGACAATCTTATCCAAATCGTACTTGCCCTTGTAAACTCAATAATAGCTTATTTATTTATTTTCATCACACTTGCTCGTAAAGGGTGTATTATAGGCAAGTTTATAGAGCAGCTATACCCGATTTACCTCCCGCGGGAGTTATGGTTATAACTCTCTAGGGAGTTATGAGCTTGTGTGTGATCTAATTGGTTAAAAACAAATCAAACAAATTGGTTGGCAAATCTAGTTTGCCGCGCGTCACAAAAAATCTTCTCTGTGATTGGTTGAAAAAAAACTAGCAGGCCATGAAGCCTCGCCCTCCTCAAATCTGTAAGTGAAGTTATCAATTTCGTCAACGTACCTACGTAATTTACCTACCTAGTAAAAAAAATATGTAAGCACCTTCTAGTACACAACATTATTATGGAGATCCGTGATCTCTGCCTACCCCTCTGGGAAAGAGGCGTGATTATATAAAAAAAAAAAAAAAATTAAACTGTTTATTTCAATAAAAAATTACAAGGGTTATTACAATCTTAACTACTAATCTTAAATTTAAAAGATTTTTTGAGTTAAGGAGCCTGCCTTATAACTAGTTAGTCTATATGTATATATGTATTGTCAGATCTGCACTTCCGGCATCGACTACGTTTTTAACAAGGCCTTAAACGGACCGGTTGACATTAGCTGTCATATAAGGCGGGAATCACTAGATTGTCAGTTTTTGCCATTAATTCTTGAGACTTGGATTGTTTTAGCGTTGCTCTTATTGAAATAATGTTAATTTGGTGTAAATTCATTTAATATTTGTAGAAAAAGCGATTATAATTGTTACTTGTGATTTTTGTGACTTTTATTCCTAAACGTATTATTATTTATGAAGGTCAGATCTAAGTGTGTATAACATAAAAGTAATAACATAATATAAAAGTTAATATTTTGCAATGATTCTCTTTGATTTTTAACCGACTTTAATAAAGAAGGAGGTTATATGATCCACTGTATGTATATTTTTTTTATGTATGTTCGTCGATTTTTCCGTCAATTGTGGACCGATTTCCAAAATTATTTTTTTATTCGAAAGAATATACTCCCGAGGTGGTTCCATTGTCACCAATTTTGGATCTGATGATGGGATCCCAGGGAAATTGAAGGCAACCCTCAAATTTTATAGGCACGCGTGTAGTGATTTCGGTATTTTCTATTATAACTCGTGTATTTACCCTCGGAAATCGTAATTTTGGTGAAGTGGCACTGATGATGAAGACCACAGATGACTTATGGAACTCCTCAAAGATGTACCTAAAGTACCTCAAAGATTCTGACATGATTCCGTTGAAGTAGCAACTAATGAAGTGTCAATTCTGAGATCCTTGAGGAATCGACGGAACTCCTCAAATATTATCAGCCCACATATAGCGACTTGGGGTTTTTCTGTAATAATCAACGCATTTGCTCTCTGAAAGCAGTTCATGTGGTAAATTGGAGAGAAAATGTGGAAATTTTCATGTACCATGTGGCTTGGCGAAGTACTGAATTCAAGTCGGTTTAAACTTTGTTTTTAAAGTAAATTATCTTTCGCCATGTGTGGAGAATGTGATAAAATTTAAATTCGTACATCGGCGTGCGATACGCGGTGCGATGTCTACAACCAAGACGCATGGCAGTCCACCGCGTGATGCCGACCTGTCTGAACTGTTGCAGGCTGCACGGCGTCCGACACAACCAATGTCACGCCGTACTGGACTTTTATTGACCTTCCTCACCAGGAATGCCGTGTGGACGCACCTTATAACTTCCGTGGAAATGTAGGTCCATAAATAAACGTCGTTTCAGGCCTAAATGGCAGTGGGTTAAGCCTTCTTTAGTTGTTTTTTTTTCCAACGTGTAGTAGATAATTATTTATATTAAAGATCGTTTTTAACACGTTCGCCGTTCAATTTTGTTGATATCACTCTAGTTCCAATTTCATGCAATAATTGTCAATCGAGTAGATTGTAGTACTTAGCAGTGAAGTTGCCGTCAAGTGACCGACATTTTGAGCGCACATTCTGTAACCCATAAGGGCTCGACCACATGTCTGCGTTGCTTTGCTGCGCGACGCCGCAGAAACCCGCTTTTACTACCGAAAAACGCGGGGTTTGCAAAGTTTTGCAGCGCGGTGATTTTATAATTCGCCCAGCCCTAAGTGACAAGCGGTGAACTGCGGTTATGGTGCGAATTATAAAATCCAGGTGACTTTATAATAATTGAATAGTTAATTCAGGTTTATATGAGTTATTACAAACCATATTTAATAACATACGTTTTAAACACGTTTGCAAGCCTTGTATGAACTGTTTACTGTACAATCGGCCAAGAAAGTGTTCTACCAGTATTGACAAAAGTTTATGTGAAATCTGATTGTCGCTAAGGTTACTGTCATAATATTATTGCAAGTGGAAATCGACCTTGTTGTTTCATGACGTTCAAAGGAACCTCGACCGTAGGGTGGTAGACCACATTTTTGGCCGACAGTACGTACAAGCACCATCGTCAAAAATATTCTGACCCTTCAAAGCGGGCAAACATATCTTACACGCTCTACACGTCAGGTATCGAGCACGTATTTAATGGCACCAAAGACGGCTAATATTGGGTAATTTTCAAAAAGTTCAATGTCTGACCGTACTTTAAAAAATAAAAATGGCTGCGTAGCTATGTAACATATATTAATAATGACAAGCTATGAACGTTCCGCGCGGATTTTTACGCCAGATGGTAGCGACCCATACAACATCTTTCTATGGAAGACCCTGGTATTGGAATACCCTTTTCTGCCTGTCTGTGGATGGTCATAGATTTTGTTTGGATTAGATCCTGTCGAAATCATGAATGAATGCATTCGGCGATGGAATTACGTACCTATATCATGGCAAAGTCCCTCCCCTTCAATGGAATTTACACAATCGTTAGAACAGAGTTGCACATGACCATTATCAAAATATTATGGAAAATAGTAAAAATGCGAGTAAGTCGATGTGGCAAATCGTAAATAAGGAACGAGGGCAAATGTCTAGCTCATTAGCTGACTTCACAGATATCGTCATCGATAAGGACGGGACGAGGTTCAAATCGAAGCACGATGCAGCAAATGCGATGAACCATCGTTTCGCTCGCGCAGCCGCGGCGTGCGGCGCGCCGAATGCCAACTTGGTGCTAGTGCGTGCTGCGCTGAGCGCCGCTCGTGCTCCGGCAGATCGTAGCTTACGCTTCCGTCAATTTTCCGCGAGTGAGGTATATCACATAATTACTAAAATCATCCCACACAAACCATCGAAGGATCTGTACGGCGTCTCGATGGAACTTTTATATCTCGCTGCAGCTCCACTATCACCGGTGCTGGCGGATTTGTACAATCGATGCATCTCTGAAGGAGTATACCCCTCCGCTCTAAAAATTAGTAAGATTTCTCCATTATATAAGGGCAAGGGAAAAAGAGATGACATCGATTGCTACAGACCCGTCTCCATCATACCAGCGGTAGCAAAGGTAATGGAAAATGGATTGAGTACGCGAATAACGGAATTTCTGACGGCAACCGACGCCCTGTCCGCGCGGCAGTATGCTTACCGGGCGGGACGCTCGACGACCGCGATAGCGCGCGAGGTGGTGCGACGGGTGTTGGACGGGCGCGAGCGGGGCCAGCACGTCGCGGTGTTATGCTGCGACCTGTCGAAGGCCTTCGATGTCGCCGACCATGACGTGCTTGCTATCAAACTTCGTCACTATGGCATCAACGGTGGATCGCACGCACTCGTATCGGATATGATGCATGGGAGATCACAGGTAGTCGTGGGCGCCAGAGGAAGTGTGAAGTCAGTTCCAACGTCAACCGCAATGGGCGTGGCACAAGGATCGTCAGTGTCGAATATACTTTTCTCGCTGCTTCTCAACGACCTTCCAGAAGCGACACCGGTGGGAGAGGTGTATATGTACGCTGACGACGTTGCTGCTGTAGTGTGCGCACCTGACATCGACACGCTCGAGCAACGTTTGAATGAAGTCGCAGATCAGGTGTCACAATACTTCCGGAGCAATGGCTTGGTACTTAACTTAAAAAAGACCCATTTCATCCACTTCCATCTGGGAGGTAAGGTTCCGAGAAGCCTTGACATTCTTGTCGATGGCACCAAATTAGAGCAAGTGCAAAATACTATATTTCTGGGATTCGAGCTGGACAGAGGGCTTAAGTGGGAATCGCACATCACTAAACTAAGTAAAAAGCTGGGGAGTGCCTGCTTTGCCCTGCGACGCTTGGCGAGGATAATGCCCAGAGATGTAGTACGCTCGTGCTATTTCGCCACTGTGCACTCGCTTCTACAATATGGTACAGAGTTGTGGGGCCGCGCCGCCGACTGGGAGCGCGTATTTCGCATGCAAAAGAGAGCCGTACGAGCGATTGCACAGGTAGGCCAAAGAGTCTCTGCAAGACCTTACTTCCAGTCCCTCGGGATACTCACGCTACCTTCCATCGTTATATTTCAGGTGGCTACATACGTGCGGTGTCATTTAGACGAATACTCTATACACGGTCGTAACCTGCGTAACGCTAACAAACTTGTTGGTGTTAAACATAGACTAGCGAAGTCTGGCAAACTAACACATGTCATGGGACCAATGGTGTACAACCAATTACCGGCACATATCACAGATGCACCATCACTGGCCAGCTTCAAATCACGACTCAAATTATGGCTTATCGAGCACACTTTCTATAGATTTAGCGACTTTAGTACGCAATAGGTCGCACTTTATTTGTGTAATGTGTACAATTATGTATATACAATTCGTTGTACCTATGCTTTAATTTTATTTTTTGACTTTTATGATTATTTATTATTTTTACAATTATGATTAAAATATTGACATGTAATATGAAATATTATGAATAAATATGATTATGATTATGATTATTATGATCATTTGTATTGTTTCGTTAGATATTAAAACAAAACCAATTTAACTCTATTTGCTAATTACTGTTCATTCACATATCATTGCCAATTTTTCTTGTATGGTTGGCATAAGGTTAATGGATGCCTTCCTTTTACAAATATGTAGTTAAATAGTTACTTCATTTAGGAATATAAAATAAAAATGACATAGTCATAAGGAGATCCAATCGAAGTGAGTGGAAATGTAAACAAGTTTTTTGTCATTGAGGGTAGGAAAAGCTGAGGCTCCGTAGGTAGGTAATTATGATGAAATACTTGTTTACATGTTTACATCACTTGCTATTCCTTGTTACCGCTAATAATAAGCATAAAAAAATAATTTAAAATCATATGTAGATTGTACACATAATATAGATACCAAAACATAATTATAAAGAGTGTATATTCGCCAACAAACTGTTATGCAGTTTGGCGAAGATTTTGATTAAGTTTATCGTAATTTTTGTTGAGTAAGAAATAAATAAAAAATAAAAAAAAATAAGGGATGACAGCTGCTGGCACCATATTTAACGTTGATCGGTCTGTAATCGTAAGTTGGTGCACCCACCCTATATCAAATATTGTTGAAGATCATGTCGATCATAACATATTTTACGTCATACCTGGCCATAAAGTAGGAATTACCGCACGCTATGCGTGCGGAAAACCCCACTTCCTGCCCAGATAGAGACGTAAAATGTTGTACTCACCACGGGCGGTAATATAGAAAGCCTCAGAGCGCATATTTATCGCCCTTGCCTTCGGCTCGGGCGTCAAATACCTGCGATCTGAGACATTCTTTGTTTAACCGCCCTAGGTAAGTAATGTACTGTAATATAATTTGCATGTGACTGTAGAATAAAATATTATTTTTACTTCTCATGCTCGCTGGATGTATGCTGCACAAAATGCCACTTTTATGCTCTAGTGCACAAAGTAAAATTGTTTTAAAGACTAAGATAATCGGGCCTAACAGCCACACACACAATAAAACTTCGCAGAATAAACTTGTCATTTGATTTGATTTGCTTTAATAAATTTCACATCCGTGCTTTCCATTACTAAATTAATAAAACCAGATAAAATAGGAGTCAATTATTATTTTAAAACGTATTGAACCATTAAATGGCTTGGCAGTATGAAGTACCTAAGTCTAATATCACGTGTCGAAAATTAAACATAAAAACTTTAAAAAGTTAAGTGACAAGAATGAGCTATTATTTTATTTTAATTTGCAATTATTTGTTATTTTCTCGCAATCGACGTGAAAAGCATTTGTGTATAACTCGGGCATACATTAGCCATTTAACTCCAATCGACTAACTATCCACATATAAACGTCTCAGGTTAAATGGCTCGTTTTAAGCGCTTGTTGCCTACTACTATCTACTATTTACAAGTTTTTTTTACTACGAGTAATTTCGTATTTCCTTTTTGTGTTTACTTTCATCAATTTCATTCCTGCATATTAAAAACAAAATTATGGAACACCTTTGACATTTTTACGGCTGCCGGTCTTGGACAAGGCTAAACGTCAAGTCATTCCCCATTTTATATCTCGTCAAATACGACATAAACTCTTTACAACCAAACTTGGGTTTGACAAGCGTTATAATTTTCGTAGAACCATAAACTTTATTTCGTTCGCCTCGGAGCATATTTATGGAAATAAAGATACGTTGCCCGCGCGGTTATGGCCGCGGATTGCGGAAAACCCGTGGGATAAGATATACTCAATATAGTTCCATACCAGATGAAAAACAATCAGAAAAAACCGGCCAAGTGCGAGTTGGACTCGCGCACGAAGGGTTCCGTACCATTATCTATAAAAACGGCAAAAAAATCACGTTTGTTGTATGGGAGCCCCTCTTTTAAAATTATTTTATTTTGGCTTTAGTATTTGTTGTTATAGCGGCAACAGAAATACATATAATCTGTGAAAATTTCAACTCTCTAGCTATCACGGTTCTTGAGATGCAGCCTGGTGACAGATAGACGGACAGACGGACGGACGGACGGACAGCGAAGTCCTCTAGTATTAGGGTCCCGTTTTACTCTTTGAGTACGGAACCCAAAAAATTACCCCCTACATCCAAATTTAAAAAGCTACCAGTTAATCTTAAGATTGTAGCTTTTTATTATACTTTTCCTTTGTATGGTATAAGTATCGATAAATGTATTAAACGGATTTTGGGATTAACAGAAACCATATGGTGGCTTCAAAGAAACTAGGCAGTAAGGCATGGTTATATGAAGTATTTGGGGCTTTGAAGACAAATATAACGGAAGTCTAGTAGCACTTGTTAGGCCGAAATAACACAATAAATATTAACATGGAGTAAAAGATACCTACGAAAAAGAACTCGAAAATCGTCTGTATGAAATGTGCTTCACCTCTAAAGTTTAACGCACACTTTAACTTCAAATCATCACAGCCGTAACCAAACCTCAACTCACCCTGAAACTCCATGATTGCGGTTAATAGGCCATGCGTTATCGGGGGGCGTCGTGGTGGAATGCTCGCGATCCCACTGCGCCCCCATTAACAGCAGTGATGGATACGACGGAGTTGGGTAGACCCCCTCAACGAACAGTTGATGAAGACTGTGCGAAAAAGTACAGTCAGTATCAAAAGCTTCTTAGAAAAAGAAGCCACAATGGGGAGTATGTGGGACTCGCACCCTCGAGCTAATTGTATTTACAGAGAAGGGGCCTCCCTTATCATGTGTCGTTTAGGAGTTGCTGTGACCATCGTCAAACCAACTTGGTTGGATCATATTTAATATATTAATACGTTTTCTTCGAACGAACAAAAGTAAGCCAATTAATCTGATATGCTAAAATGATGCACACAATACCACACACTCATAGGTACCTACAGAGCGAGTAGTTTTGGAATCGAATCTCCACTTATAATAAATCTCTAAATTAAAAAAAGAATCAGCCAGTTTGAAACTAAGCTTTGCGCGGTTCGAATGTTCTCAGCATCCCATGAACGGAAAAATATGAAACATTTTATATAGGTACATTATTATTCTAGCTGCAACTTAGGATAGTTTTTATCCGACTGCGACAGTTAATTAATTTTCCGAAATATACGACTTCATTTAATTTTTCATTTATTTTTATTGAAATCAAACGCTGCTCCAACTGTCAGCTATAAGAACCGTCAAATTTTCGTCAAAATGGCGGAATTGCTTTGCCTTTCACTTATTAATAATTTAAATCCCGTCTACGATAGACCTTTACGAGACAAATGCTAAAATATAAACCATAAAAAAATATTCGATTCTGATATGAGAACTTATATGCGCAAATGTCGTTTTATGTCGTAATTTCAATAAATGAAATCAACAAATTTGAACAATATAATTAACACGAATTTGTTTTTTTTGAATGACAATGGCACGCGCTCGGCGCATTCAGCCAAAGTACCTGCGGCGCTACCACGAAAACCGATACTCAATGTTCATATATTTGCATCCCTGTCTCTTGAGTATGGTTAGTGCGATAGAGATAGAGATACCCGAATATTTTCGAATTCCGAAGTTCGTGGTTATAGCTCAGGAATCGAAAATATGGTAAATAATCATAATGTATTTTCTCGAAAAAGAATTTAAAATAAATATAGTCAAATGGAGAAAAAAACAAAGCAAGAGGTTATATAGGTAATGATTAAGTTATAAGAGTCCAAAGTTTTAAGAGGGGGTATGTTCTGTCCCTTTTCCGCAAAACGCACCTTCATATGAAACGATTGTTTTTTACTATGACGCTCGAGTATATTGACGTCACAGTCCCTCATCGTTTTCTCACTCTAACAAACGACATTAGAACGGATGTAGCTTCATAATTTTTTGAGATATTTGAATGGGAGTTTCATTATCTTCTATCTATTTATCTCCACTTATAATAAATCTCTAAATTAAAAAAAGAATCAGCCAGTTTGAAACTAAGCTTTGCGCGGTTCGAATGTTCTCAGCATCCCATGAACGGAAAAATATGAAACATTTAATATAGGTACATTAATATTCTAGCTGCAACTTAGGATAGTTTTTATCCGACTGCGACAGTTAATTAATTTTCCGAAATATACGACTTCATTTAATTTTTCATTTATTTTTATTGAAATCAAACGCTGCTCCAACTGTCAGCTATAAGAACCGTCAAATTTTCGTCAAAATGGCGGAATTGCTTTGCCTTTCACTTATTAATAATTTAAATCCCGTCTACGATAGACCTTTACAAGACAAATGCTAAAATATAAACCATAAAAAAATATTCGATTCTGATATGAGAACTTATATGCGCAAATGTCGTTTTATGTCGTAATTTCAATAAATGAAATCAACAAATTTGAACAATATAATTAACACGAATTTGTTTTTTTTGAATGACAATGGCACGCGCTCGGCGCATTCAGCCAAAGTACCTGCGGCGCTACCACGAAAACCGATACTCAATGTTCATATATTTGCATCCCTGTCACTCGAGTATGGTTAGTGCGATAGAGATAGAGATACCCGAATATTTTCGAATTCCGAAGTTCGTGGTTATAGCTCAGGAATCGAAAATATGGTAAATAATCATAATGTATTTTCTCGAAAAAGAATTTAAAATAAATATAGTCAAATGGAGAAAAAAACAAAGCAAGAGGTTATATAGGTAATGATTAAGTTATAAGAGTCCAAAGTTTTAAGAGGGGGTATGTTCTGTCCCTTTTCCGCAAAACGCACCTTCATATGAAACGATTGTTTTTTATTATGACGCTCGAGTATATTGACGTCACAGTCCCTCATCGTTTTCTCACTCTAACAAGCGACATTAAAACGGATGTAGCTTCATAATTTTTTGAGATATTTGAATGGGAGTTTCATTATCTTCTATCTATTTATCTCCACTTATAATAAATCTCTAAATTAAAAAAAGAATCAGCCAGTTTGAAACTAAGCTTTGCGCGGTTCGAATGTTCTCAGCATCCCATGAACGGAAAAATATGAAACATTTAATATAGGTACATTAATATTCTAGCTGCAACTTAGGATAGTTTTTATCCGACTGCGACAGTTAATTAATTTTCCGAAATATACGACTTCATTTAATTTTTCATTTATTTTTATTGAAATCAAACGCTGCTCCAACTGTCAGCTATAAGAACCGTCAAATTTTCGTCAAAATGGCGGAATTGCTTTGCCTTTCACTTATTAATAATTTAAATCCCGTCTACGATAGACCTTTACAAGACAAATGCTAAAATATAAACCATAAAAAAATATTCGATTCTGATATGAGAACTTATATGCGCAAATGTCGTTTTATGTCGTAATTTCAATAAATGAAATCAACAAATTTGAACAATATAATTAACACGAATTTGTTTTTTTTGAATGACAATGGCACGCGCTCGGCGCATTCAGCCAAAGTACCTGCGGCGCTACCACGAAAACCGATACTCAATGTTCATATATTTGCATCCCTGTCACTCGAGTATGGTTAGTACGATAGAGATAGAGATACCCGAATATTTTCGAATTCCGAAGTTCGTGGTTATAGCTCAGGAATCGAAAATATGGTAAATAATCATAATGTATTTTCTCGAAAAAGAATTTAAAATAAATATAGTCAAATGGAGAAAAAAACAAAGCAAGAGGTTATATAGGTAATGATTAAGTTATAAGAGTCCATAGTTTTAAGAGGGGGTATGTTCTGTCCCTTTCCCGCAAAACGCACCTTCATATGAAACGATTGTTTTTTACTATGACGCTCGAGTATATTGACGTCACAGTCCCTCATCGTTTTCTCACTCTAACAAGCGACATTAAAACGGATGTAGCTTCATAATTTTTTGAGATATTTGAATGGGAGTTTCATTATCTTCTATCTATTTATCTCCACTTATAATAAATCTCTAAATTAAAAAAAGAATCAGCCAGTTTGAAACTAAGCTTTGTGTGGTACGAATGTTCTCAGCATCCCATGAACGGAAAAATATGAAACATTTTATATAGGTACATTATTATTCAAGCTGCAACTTAGGATAGTTTTTATCCGACTGCGACAGTTAATTAATTTTCCGTAATATATGACTTCATTTAATTTTTCATTTATTATTCTTAAAGTATATCGCCGCCACATCTGTCAGCTAAAAGAAACGTCAAAATCACAGACTAATAAGAAATACTACGGACAAAATGGCGGAATTGCTTGGCCTTTCTTTCGCCTATTAATAATTTTAATCCCGTCTACGATATACCATGACGAGACACATATGTACCAAAAGCAAATATAAAATTAATCGATTTTGATATGCGAACTTATATGCGCAAATGTCGAATTAAGGCGTGATTTCAACAAATGTAACAACAAATTCGAACAATATAAACTTGGTTTTTTTGAATGGCACGCGCGCGCGCTCTTTGCGTATTCAGCCAAACCACAAAAACCGAAACTCGAAGTTCGTATATCTGCATTCCTGTCATTTGTTAGTGCGATAGAGATAGAGATACCCGAATATTTTCGAATTCCGAAGTTCGTGGTTTAAAAGAAAATACGGATGTCGGATAGATCTAAATTAATATTTTATGTGTAAATATGGTTAAAATTATTTGGAAATACTATTGTTGTTATTGTTTTAGTATATTTGACTAGCTTTAAGTTTAATATTGTACGTCCGAAATGGGCAAGCTGTTGGACTTTATTTTACCCAAAACAACTAAATGTACACAGTTCTGATAATAAAGAAATCTTATTTTATCTTATCTTATCGAAAATAGGGATGTAGACACTAAACAAAATAATCATAATGTTGTATTATCTCGAAAAAAAACAACGCAAGAGGCTATATAGGTAATCACTAAGTTATAAGTGTCTAAAGTTTTAAGAGGGGGTTTGTTGCGTCTCTTTTCCGCAAAACGCACCTTTATAATGAAACGATTGTTTTTACTATGACGCTCGAGGATCGTGACGTCACGGTCCCTGATCGTTTTCTCACTCTAACAAGCGACATTAAAACGGTTGTAGCTTCGTAATTTTTTGAGATATTTGAATGAGTTTTTCGTTTCTTCTTTCTTTTGAAGTGAGTCTACAGCTACACCTCTATTTGGAAGACAAGCGGAAAGAATCCATACTATCCATACTAATAACCCATACTTCCATACTAATATTATAAATGCGAAAGTGTGTCTGTCTGTCTGTCTGTTACCTCTTCACGCCTAAACCGCTGAACCGATTTAGATGAAATTTGGTATACAGATAGTTTGAGCCCCGGGGAAGGACAAAGGGTAGTTGTTATATCTGAGGGGCTGAAATTGGGGGTGGAAATTTGTATGGAGCTACTTAAACCGCTGCACCGATTTAGATGAAATTTGGTATATAAATAGTTTGAGTCTCGGGGAAGGACATAAATTAGGTTTTATCCCGGAAATCACCCCCTAAGGGGGTGAAAAGGGGGGGGTGAAAATTTGGATGTAATCAATTTTGATTAAATTTGGTGTAGATATAGGTTAAGTTCTGGGAAAGGACATGGGATAGTTTTTACCCCAGAAATCATCCCCTAAGGGGGTGAAATTAGGGGTGAAAATTCGGATGGAACCCATTTTAATAAAATTTGGTATAGAGATAGCTTGAGTCCTTGGAAAGGACATAGGATAGTTTTAATTCCGGAAATCACTCCCTAAGGGGGTGAAATGGGGGGTAAAAATTTGGATGAATCCCGTTTAGATGAAATTTGGTATAAAGGTCGTTTGAGTCCCGAAGAATTACATTATGTAGATAGTTTTTATCCCGAAAATCATTCTCTAAGGGTATGAAATAGGGGGTGAAAGTTTGGATAAAATCCATGTACCTAGATGAAATTTGGTATAGAGATAATTTGAGACCCTTTGAAGGATATAGATTAGTTTTTGCCTCGGAAATCATCCCTTAAGATGGTGGAAGTTTGTTTGCATTATATTTTCTAAGTAAAAGTTCTACGCGGACGAAGTCGCGGGCAACAGCTAGTACATAATAAATGCCTATGTCCTGACTGACTTATTCACTCACTCACTCACTCATCAACGCACAGCCGAAACTACTAATCTTAGAGAGTTGATTTTTGCACAGTATGTTGCTTTTATAACGTGGGCTAGGGATAAAAAGGGATTTTTGAAAATTCTACCCGTAAGGGGGTAAAATGGGGGTGCAAAAATTGTATGGGAGAACCTTTTTTTTTTGAGCTATAGACTTAAACTTTGTAGAAAAATTAGTTATTAGAATACAAATGAAACACTTTCAGCGTTTTGGAAAATTCCACCCCTACGGGGGTATAATAGGGGTGCAAGGTTTGTATGGGGGAAACATTTTTTTTTTAAATAGAGACTTAAAACTTTGTAGAAAGATCAGTCATTAGAATACAAATAAAGAACTTTCAGGGTTTTAGAAAATTCTACCCCTAAAGGGGTAAAATAGAGTGCAAAGTTTGTATGGGAAAAACTACTTTTTTTAAATAGAGACTTAAAACTTTGTAGTGAAATTATTCATTAGAATACAAATAAAGTACCTGAATTCAGTGTTTTAAAAAATCTACCCCTAAGGGGGTAAAATAGGGGTGCAAATTTTGTATGGGGGAAACAATATTTTTTTTAAATAGAGACTTAAAACTTTGTAGAAAGATTAGTCATCAGAATACAAATTAAGTACTTTCAGCGTTTTAGAAAATTCTACCCCTAAAAATAGGGGGCTAAAATAGGGGTGCAAAGTTTGTATGTGGGAAACTATTTTTTTAGCTAGAGTCCTAAAACTTTGTAGAAAGATTATTTAAATACAAAGAAAGTACTTTCAGCGTTTTGGAAAATTTCACCCCTAAGGGGGTAAAATAGGGTGCAAAGTTTGTATGGGAAAAACATATTTTTTTTTAATAGAGACTTAAAATTTTGACGAAAAATTACTTATTAGAACATGAAAAATACTACATTCGGCGTTTTACAAAAATCATTCCCTAAGGGGGTTAAAAAAGGGTGCAAGGTTTGTATGGGGAACACTTTTTCTGAGCTAGACACTTAAAACTTTGTAGAAAGATTACTTATAAAATTACAAAAAAAAGACTTTCAGCGTTTTGAAAAAATCTATCCCTAAGGGGGATAAAAAGGGGTGCAAAGTTTTTATCAGGGAAAGTTTATGTTTTTGAGTTAGAGACTTGAAACTTTGTAGAAAGATTACTTATTAAAATACAAAAAAAGAACACAAATCGTTTTAGGAAATTCTACCCCTAATAGGGTTAAAAAGGAGAGCAAGCTTTGCATGGGCAACACTTTTTTTTGAGTTAGACTTAAAACTTTGCAAAAAGATTACTTATTAGAATACTAAAAAAGAACTTTCAGCGTTTTAGAAAACTCCATCCCTAAGGATCCTTAAGATCCTTAAGAAGGGTAGCCAGTGTTGTGTGGGAAAAACTTTTTTTTTTACTAGACTTAAAACTATTCAAAATGTTACTTATTAAAATTAATAATAAAGTACTTTCAGAGTTTTAGAAAATTCCACCCCTAAGGGGGTTAAGAAAGCTTTGTATGGGCAACACTTTTTTTGAGCTAGAGACTTAAAAGTTTACGAAAAAAGTTCTTTCAGCGATTAGAAAAATTCAACCTCTAAGGGGGTTTAAAAAGGGGTTCAAATTTTAAATGGCGAGCAATAAAATTTTAAAGTGTAAGTAAGAGATTTTTAACTTCGGTCTTATTCTGTACGTTGAAAGACTACAAAACTGATTTCAGAGTTTTTCCAAATTCATCCCCTAAGAGTGTTAAAATTGGTTCAAAGTTTGAGTATTTCAAGGCATTTTTAAAGTATGAGATTTTTAACTTTGGTTTTAGACTGTTTGTTCACAAACTAGAAAATGAACATCAACTTTTTTTTTAATTATCCCCTAAAAGAGGGTTCAAATTTTGTATTGAGAGAAATCATTTTCTAAGACGATAAAAAGTTCTACGCGGACGAAGTCGCGGGCAACAGCTAGTAGAATATAAAAGAATACTTTATTGTTCACTGTGTACAAGATACTTCTCGAATTAGTTTGCACTGAATATGGGCGCGATGTCGTTCTATTGTACTCTAACTTAATAATTGAATAACTGAAATGAAGAGAGGTAGGGCACAGCGGAATGTCATCTCGCTCGTATGTGGAGCAGCCCAACTTTAAGGGGGCTCCCATACAACAAACGTGATTTTTTTGCCGTTTTCATAGATAATGCTACGGAACCATTCGTGGGAGATGACTGAATGGCCTAGGAAACGCGGAAGGCCCAAACTAACATGAATGAAACTTGTTCAGAGGAACCTTATAGATGATGGCTAAAATAAGGTTTGTAAATTTACACACACAAATCAATACATACAATTTATACATAGGTACTTGTACTTTATATACACACGAACAGTGCAAATTAAATCAAAGCTTGTAAAAGCACTTACATGTTAATGATATTTCTTAAAGTTGGCAACCGAACGTTGGTAACAACAAAACGTATTAATATATTATGGTGTTTTCCGGGTCATGATCGGGAATGACCAAATTTAATGCAATTAAGATGGTCAAACATGAAATCGCAAAAAAATAAGAGCCAATTAAAAGAGTTCACTTTGAGTTTACTGTTAGTTTACTGTGAGTTGATTGAGATTTAATTAGTATGGAATGTTTTTTTGCGTTTTAGTCGGTAGTTGATTTCATGGGAAGTGTTGTTTAGTATAACCATCTTATTCGAATTTGACCCCAAAAACATCCAGTAATAGTAGAAGGTACAATACTTCAGTATTTCATAAACTACATCGGAAAAGCACAAAAAAGCTTTACCTTCAAACGAAATAAAATATCAAAGAGCGAAATAATACGGCCTAAACAAATAATATTATGCCTGAATAACTCAGACAACCTGTTTCAATATCAATATTATGTGAACCTACCTAAAGGTTGTCACACACGGCAAAGAAAATATAAATACCCGAGTAGGTACCTAAATAAAATACTGTTTGAAAAAAATTGCATCCTGTGTTTTCGTCCATTCATTTGCGAAATCAGCTATGGTGTCAATAAGCTGTCAGCTGTTTGTTACTAGTGTCAACTTAATACAGATTCTTTACTGCATGCCTACATTTCAATAAGTGCCTGTAGTTGCTATTAGTCAGCGCGGTATATACGGAAGCGAGGCAGTACGAATGCAGTAAGTGCATGCGCACCGCCCATCTTCCGTGCAGTGTACTCCACTCCACTACTGTGCAATTATAATTTTATTATGATATTGACAGTATACCGAGAAGTAACAAGAACTAGAATTCGGCCCCGCAAATGCTGCCCGCCAAGTGGCTTTCACGTCAGGGCCTATCTGTGAAAATAAAAAGTATTTTAATATAGGTATTTAATATTCTGCCGTTCCGTCCTAACAGGTACTGCAACATCATTTTTGGTAAGGACAATTTTTTATAATTTTCTAACTTTAATTTTTGCATTGTGTGAATCAAGCTTTATTCCTAATAATTGTATCCACATCAAGGAATCAAATATTCGACTTTTGTACAAATTATCTCATACGTTAAATGTTATATATATGATACACGTGTAATTGTGGATACAAAAATAAACTTGTTTTCTTCTTCTTATGCTTGTAAAGATAGTCTAACTGTCTGTAGGCGTAAAATAGCGTTTTATGTTCTAGACCATAATAAATAATTAAGTAGGTATTTTATTTTAAAACAAACAGCAGAAAGATACTACATTATTTTATGCTCATTAAGGTTAACGATGGCTTAACCGTGTCGGAGCATCTTAAAATAATGGTAAATGCAGCCTTCCAACAGGGAGCCTCTGTAACTGCTGAAGAAGGATATAACGGATAAGGATATAAAAGGATAATATATTGGTTACGTCCGCAGAATAACAATCCTCAGCAATGATGGATCAATTGTGGAGGACGGTTGGCAACTACATATAGAAATGTGCTTAGTCAACAAGATACTCAGACACTAGATAGGCTTGCTCATTAGTGGTACAGTATGCCCTACTTAACAAAGGTCTCTCTTGAAATTTTAGAGTTATCCTCTTGTCGGTGGAGTATTTTCCACCCTGTCGTACGCCAGCCCCTTGACTCGCTGATACGCCACGACACCAGCTTTTTCCTTTATTTGGTCCATTTTACTGCGCCGTGGTCTTCCCCTGCCTCTCCCTCCTTCTATCTATACTTAACAATGGTATTTGACTATTATTAAAATCTGAATGGAGGAGCACCTCCAACTCTAACCATCATGGTGAAATTTATTATTTTAATTTAAGACAACAGTGTATTTTTTAGCGAGAACGTAACAAACATTTCTTAACTATAACTTCGAAATTGAACTTCCAGAAGTATCAGTGACAAACTGAAGCCATAAATGACAGTGCTGATTAGCGATTCTTTATAATTTTTATCTATCCAAATATCATAAACCCTCCATGATGCGTTCAAGAACCGCACATTACGGCCACCATAAAAACAAACTGTTTTGTTAGAACAAATTTCTTATCTGTGAAAATGTTATTATTGCTAAATAATAACATCGATTTCGATAATATTATTTCATTCAAATATCGAACAGCTCTGAAATCAAAGAAATTCGATTTGACCTCTATTCTAATATCAGTCGAGATGACGTTTAGTTCGAAATGAATTGTCAATTTGCATACAAATTTGACAAATGTCACACGTAAGTAAGATATCGAACGATATGAGAGTTGGATCCGACTCTAGTTTGTCTCTGAATTAAGAAAAAACTATGACAGCTGCCAGAAAACAACGCCGCAATGCCGGTCATAATATGCGGCTCCTGAATACATTTATTTTATTTATTTATTTTATTTTATTTATTTCAGTACAGCAACTATTTTAACAGGTTGACCTAATGCAATAGCGCCTTAAAATTCGTTTAACCTAATAATTATACTTGCACAAGACACACAGACATACTTTAACAAATTCGGACATTGGACAATAAAAAAGATCACTGTGGTCAGCCACTAGATTTAGTGTGTGTACGCGCGACTGAGAGGCGCTTTACAAAGCAAGTTGGTTCTGCCGCTCGGCTCCGCCAGCAGCCGCGGCCGCCGCCGCCGCCCCGTGTACCCGTCCGGCACACCCAAACATAACTGCTCCAATATACCCGGGTTGCAGATACCACCCCGTAGAACTCGAACAAGGTAGCATGCCAGTGACAAATCTCTACGGGTTTCCAATCTATTATAGCCTGCCATGCCTATGACGAAGTTTGTAGGATACATCAACGGATAGAAAGGGTAGACTCCATACAGTTTCCAGTACAGATACCTGGTAAACTTATTTTGTATCCTTTCTAACATGAGGATATACTTTTTTTCATGTGGTGCCCGTATTGCAGCATTGCACTCTAATTGGCTTCTCACCAGAGCATTATACAGCGCTGAAACGGCTTGTATGTTTTTAAAGCTCGCTGCTCGCCGAAGTACGAAACCGAGGATTCTAAATGCCTTTTTAGAAATTCCAACTATGTGGTCCCTGAAAGTCAAGTCCCTATTAAAGAGTACCCCTAGGTCTTTCACGGAGTCCACTTTAGCTAGCGGAGCTCCTGCTACCACATAGTTGTTTATGAGTGGTGTTTTTGCCCGGGTAAAGGTGATGTTGGCGCATTTTTCTACGTTAAATTCCAACTTGTTTCTTTGGCTCCATTCCACCACTCTCTGTATATCCCGCTGGAGTCGCTCGCAGTCTCCCTCGTCCTTGACTGCCAGGAGCAACTTGAGGTCGTCCGCGGTAACGCTCCCCGCTTGGATCTGACGTAGTTCCAAAAAGACTTTGGGTCTTTAGAAAGTTCACTCTGTATACGCTCCTGATACTGATCGTGTGCCGCGTTTATCATTGATTTAACTCTGGCCCTGGACTCCGAAAAGGCTACGTAATCGTCACACGATCCACTCGATTTAAATAACTTGTGAAGTTTCGCTTTTAATTGTATGTTTTGAATTTCTCTCTTGTACCATTTAGGATAACTATATCTAACATTAGACACCTTTGGACGCTTTTTAGGGACCGACTCGTGGAGGCTTATGATATGTGGATAGATAAAGTAGTGTATGTACATAATTAGGCATTAACACTCGTGTTTAATGCCCTTCATTATGAACAGTCACATAAACTACTAATAGCTACGGGCTTAGGTCTTAATGCGACTTGTAAATTATATCTGCAAACTTCTTATATTCCGAACAAAACAGAATAACACAAATTAAATTTGAATTTAATCAATATTATATTTCAAACCCACTTATTTTTAGTCCCTAAGTCACTTATTCTCCTTTAATCTATACGAGTAGATAAAGTTATTTAGTATGTAGGTTAGTAAGCTTTTACTTACCGTAAAAAGGGGTGAGTAGGGTTCGTGGGGAGAGAAGGGTTGAAAGGGGGGCGAGATGCGATTTTAAGGCTACTGCTACAAAAATAATGTATTCCAATTTAAAATGGAGCTATAGTAATACTCATAATAAAAAAAACGATCCAACAATCTTCCAAAGTCACCTTTGTATGAACACCCATCTTACCCCAATTACGAGGGACTACGGGGTGAGGTGGGTTTTCCTGTTTATCGTCAAAGTTATGAAATGGAACTACCCATAATAAAATAAAAACTAAAATACAAAACAAGAGTCATGGATGTTTTATATGTATTTAAGTATTTATTTTCTCTATATAAGTATGTTTATCGTCGTCTAGTACCCATAGTACAAGCTTTGCTTAGTTTGGGACTAGGTTGATTTGTGTAAGATTGTCCGCAAATATTTATATTTATTTATTTATAAACGTCCGGAACACTTACTCTTACACCATTCAGTTTGCATATGTATGTAAAAATAAAAATGTTATATTGAATGTCAGTTTTGACCCTACTCACCCCATTTTTCGGTATCTGATTTCCAACAGATGGCCATTGGGGCGGAAAGGTTCTCGAGTGGCGAACACGTACCGGAATACGCGTGGGTTAGTTCACAAAGTGGACTGATAACCTGGTGAAGGTCGCAAGCACAGAAAACTTAATACTATAGAATGGCGATGTGGGCGTGGAACGCGCGCCACTAGAGTTTGAGCATGCGCTCAAGCTTTCGCACCAAAGCCACCCAATCGCCGTGTTGTTGCAGGCGACGTGGAGGAGACGAGGCAGGCGATGGCGACACCGGTCCCGATGGAAATATCTTGCCCTTAATACCCCTTCTATAGTATTTCGTTTTGTGTGGTCGCCAGAGTCTGCTTGATGCGGGTGGCGCAGGACAGATCACTTTGGGTATGCCTAAATGTCTTACAGTGGACGTTTTTCAGCTGTTATGATGATGATGATGGTGATACTTAAAAATGGACCTCCGGTATGGACAAAGACTATCCCGTGGCCTCACTTGCGTTCTTCATAATACGCGGGCGGAACCAACCGGGAAGCTACTCTTGTAAAAAGTTAATCTAATTTATCTGTACTACCCTCATGCTACGTCCATTAAATAATTCACTTATCAAAATTTCACAAGTTATGTCCGTACAAAGGCCTTTTATAACCACCAGATGGTAAAAGGAATTCCTTCTGACCGTTACGTACCTACTTAATTTCCTTTTGTCCGTGATACTTGGCTCACTGTAGAGGAATTATTTCTTAAAATTTGAATGACCGTTAATTTTCATTACAATGAACTAAATTAGCAACAAACATTCTGTAAGGTCTAATAGTTTACTAGACCTTACATGTACGTACGTTGTTGTTTGTTAATCGGGACGATGTCTTAAAGTGAAAGACGTGACCGTCCTCGGTGAGTATCTTTATTGAACTAAATAATAAAATGTATTACAAAGGTAAACGGCGTAATGATGCGCGCTCGGGTGCATCGTAAGCTTAATAATAAAATGTCGAGTGTGCTCGTACATGCTGCCAAATTTAAGAAATAAGATAAGAAAATAAAACTATTAGCGTAGTTGCCTTGTCAGCGTGAGTTGCGGCATGTACAATCACCTCACTGACGGTGCCAGAGGCGCGCGGCTGCCGAAGGTGTCGAAATGACGCGTCGCCGTGGTCATTATTCGGTTTCTGCTCCTTGGCGATGTCTCGCGCTGTTGTGGTCTGCATTCTGCGTCTCATGTAGATGCCTTATGCATTAGAGTTGAAGATTCTTGTATGTAGAGATTGTCTTCGCTTATTGTCTTCTTACTGTGAAAGTTGTTGTGAGATTGGATGACAACGTTATCTCCTCTTATCATGCAACCCGTATCAAGCGTGATTATTCCTGTTTCGCGTAGTACAAGTGGCGTCACACCGGCTGGACAAAATATGCGCATAGCGCATTCCTGGCAGCACGCAGACAGCCAGGCGCCGGGCCTGTGTAACCGGATCCAGTTGTCGGCGCACTCTGTTGATATAGTCTTGCAAGCCGATATGTTGTTATTGTTAATTAATTGCGCTTCACATATATTAATGTTTGATTTTGTGTCGTAGATAGGTAGGGCCATGCTGCATATTATAAGATGTTCTTTGAATTGCAGGCACGATGTAATGTCTTGATGTGTTAAGGGTATTACCGCACCCTTTTTTAGGTTAACTGCTATGGATTCTGCTGTCTTCATGATTCTCTGTGTGGTTCGTGACAGTATTTGCGGGATCAGTGTTTTTCTATAATTCGATTGAGCTCGTATTGCTCTGTGTTTACTAACGGTAATTTAAACTCGACAATAATAAAGTTGTTCGTTATATGCACATGTACGCGCGACAGTTTGTACACGTCGCAGGTGATGTTTCGTGTTCGCACATGGCAGAGTTAGGTCCCCCGGAAGCTGCCCGGAGATGATGTTTAGCTGATCTTCGAATTGGTCGGGCTTCAGTATATGTATGTTGACACGCCCGTCCTAGTCTAGTTTTCCTTATCTGTGGTATCTACAGGCAATGGTGACAGTTTAGTGATGGGTCGTTTCATAATACTTGTTTTTGTTTTCAGTGTTACAACCCTTACGTGACCATCCTTTCCGGGATGCGTTCCTATGACCTTTCCCAATAGCCATCTTGCCGGAGGGATGTTGTCTTCTTTCACCAACACCATGTCGCCGACTTTCAGGTTTCGTTTGACGCTGTTCCATTTGCTGCGAGTTTGCAGAGTATGTAGGTATTCAGTCGACCATCGTTTCCAAAAGTCCTTGTGCAACTTTTCTGTTAATTGCCAGCGTGTTCGAATGTTGCGCGTTACTTTTTCTGGAGACAGCGGATCTGCCAGTAGTGGCCCGCCGACCAGAAAATGTCCAGGACTAAGATATTCCAGGTCGTCCACGTCGTCTGTTAGCGGCGTCAGAGGCCGGGAGTTCAGACAACCTTCTATCTGAGCTAGGAGAGTGGAGAACTCTTCAAACGTCAACTTCTGTTCTCCGAGAACACGTCGCAGGTGATGTTTCGTGCTCTTCACAGCAGCTTCCCACTCCCCATTGGCTGTAGGCCACGCCGGCGCACTGAAGTGCCATTCAATGTTGGAGTTGGCCAAGTGCGCCAACAGCTCAGTGTTTACGTAACGTTCAAGAACTTCCTTTCTTTCTCGCGCCAGCACCTTAGCTGAACCTGTGAAGTTCGTACCGTTGTCACTGTAGAGATGCTGGGGTGCACCCCGGCGAGCAATCAGTCTATGCAGTGCCGCTAAGAATGTTTCGGAGCTCAAATCTGAGACGAGCTCAAGGTGTATAGCCTTAGTTGATAGGCAAACAAAAACCGCTATGTAGCCCTTGGTTGTTTTAATGCCTCTTCCTTTGTTGGCCTTGACCTCGACATAGCCAGTGAAGTCAACGCCCGTGTGCGTAAACGGTCGAGATGGTGTTACTCGGGGCGCCGGAAGATCTGCCATCACTTGATTGTTGGTTGTTGGTTTGAATCGGTGACACCTGATGCAACTACGAAGCCGATCCTTCACTGTTCTAACACCTCGTAGTATCCAGAAGTTGTTTCGCAGATGCGCCAGAGTGAGTCTCGGGCCTCCATGAAGTGTTGTTATATGGGCTTGTTGTATGAGTAACTCCGTCAGCCTGTCGTCGTGCGGAATGATAGCTGGATGTTTTTGGGCGTAGGTGATACTCGCATGTTCTAGTCGACCACCGACACGCAGCACGTTATCGTCGTCCAAAATTGGATTTAGTTTTAAAAGTCGACTTTTGTTAGATATTGCCTTATGTTTCTTTAATTGCGCAATTTCCTCGCTAAAATGTTTGTTTTGCACCGAGCGTATTATTGCAGTCAGCGCATTCCTTAATTCCGACGTTGCTAAGTGCGGCGACTTCAGTTTATTATTTCCACTTGCGTTGTTAGCAAAACGCGACACCCAGCCGAGCGTTCGAACGACACGTGTCATAGAGCTGTTATTGTTCAGAAGGGTCTCTATAACCGGCGATGTCGATTGTAGAGAGCATGTTTGTTTGGTATGTTTTCGCTCTTCTGTGGGTTCTTCATATACTGGTTTCGCCGTCCGTTTTGTTATGTCGTTGGCTAGCGATGATGGGCCTTCAAACCATAAGTGGTGTGTTAAAAGTTGCGATGGTAGTATGCCTCGACTAGCGCAATCCGCGGGGTTGTGTTCCGAGCGTACATGTCTCCAACACTTGGCGGGCATCACCTCGGTAACCTGAGTGACTCTGTTGGTGACGAATGTCTTCCATCGTGTTATGTCACCTTGTAGCCATCCCAATGCCACAGTTGAATCGGTCCATCCATACACTTGTACTTTCTGATTGTTTAGCGAATCTAAAGTTTTTCGCATTAACTTTGCAAGTAAGACCATTCCAGAAAGTTCAAGTCTCGGTAGAGTGACGTGTCTGGTTAAAGGCGCCAACTTAGTCTTTGCGGCTATTTGTTTAATTGTTGTTCGGCCATGTTCATTGGTACTTTTGCCGTAAATAACGCAGCCATACCCCTTTTCACACGCATCGCAGTATCCATGTAATTGTTGTACATCTCCGACCCATCTTGAAATTGTTATATTGTTAAGCATTGGCAGCTCGGCTCTAAATGTTCGCCATTCATCTTGGATTTGAAGCGGGAGGACCTCGTCCCAAGACAGAGGCTGTTTCCATACTTGTTGAAAAATGATCTTGCCCTTCATTGTAACTGGAGAGAGCCATCCAAGTGGGTCATATAGTTTTGATAAATCGGATAGCAATGAGCGCTTGGTGATGACGTCATTTATGTGCGGACTTAAGTCAGCGATGTTGAACGTAAATTGATCTGTGCACGGATTCCATAGCACTCCGAGTGTTTTATTGTTATTTACGTTTTTGAAGTCGATCAAGTTTTGGCTGATTTGATCTTCCGTTAAATCTTCAAGCAGGCGGGGGTTGTTACTAGCCCATTTGCGAAGGTTGAAACCCCCTGCTAGTAGTAGTTTGATGAGTTGTTCTTGCGATGTTTTGGCTTCGTCAAGGTTATTGTTTCCGCCCAGGAGATCGTCGACATAAAGTTGTTGGTCTAAAATAGTAGCTGCGAGGGGATACTTTGGCACATCGTCTGCGATCAGCTGTTTGATGGTCCGCATTGCCAAGTAGGCCGCGGCCTTGTTTCCGTATGTCACAGTGCAAAGCTGAAACTCCTGGATTGGTTCAGATGGAGAGTTTCGCCAAACAATTTTTTGTAAATGTTGATCTTCTTCTTTTATAAGAATCTGTCTGTAGAACTTCTCGATGTCCGCTGTGTATACGTGGCGATATGACCTCCAACGGAGAATTATAGCTTGAAGGTCTTGTTGTAAGTTCGGGCCGCTCTCCATAAGTTGGTTAAGACTTCTTCCTGACCTTGTGGGGCTGCTAGCGTTAAAAACTGTGCGTAGGCGTGTTGTGGTGGAGTCAGGTTTCATTACTTGATGGTGAGGGAGAAAGCAGCTGGGTTCTCGCTGTACGGTACACAATTTCATGTGTCCTAGCTCTATGTATTCATTCATAAAGCTTTTGTAGCTGTTGGATAGCTCTTTGTTTTTCACTAGACGTTTCTCTAGTTGAAGTAACTGTGCTATTGCCTGTGGCTTCGAAGCTCCGAGTTGTTCTTCGAAGTTGGGTTGCATTGGAATTTTCACCTCGTAACGCCCACTTTCCAATCTTGTTGTTGTTGTATTGTATAATGTTTCACAATATTGTTCAGTTGGGGTAATTTTGCTAGTTTGTTCGGTTATCTCCTCGATTTCCCAGAACTGAGCGATGTCTTCAAGGTTGTTAAGCACCGCGTGGCAGTTGAATGTTTTTACGTTTCCCAAGAGCACCCATCCGAGTTTTGTTTGTTGAGCAATCGGAGCATAAGCAGGGCCTCTGAGAATGCCATCCATTATTATATCTGCATACACTCCAGCATCCAGTAAGGCGTCGATAGGCCTAGAAATGTTGTAGTCCGGATCCGCTAGATTGATGTTGCCGAGATGTGACCAATGTTGTTTCTCGAATGAGTAGTTTGGTAAATTGTTAATCATGTTGGTCATAACTAGTGCATCTGTAGAGAACTCATGATCCCCATACAGTGACTGGCAGATCAATTGTACAGTTCCGTTGCTTTCTTTGGCGGACTGTCCAATACCTGAGACCGTGGTGTTCTGTTTGTATCTCTTGAGCCCAAGTCGTTGAGCTGCAGTTTCAGTGATCAAGTTTATCTGGGATCCCTGATCCAGAAGACAACGAAGCTGCATGAGGGTACCGTCAGCAGCCTTGACCTTAATTTGGACAGTAGCTAGCAGTATCTCGTTAAAGTTTCCTGATACGTGATTGTTGGACTTCCGTTGTTTATCCGAAGTTTCAGGTTGTTCTTCGATCGCCGACATTGAAGAAGCCGGCGGCGCGCAGGCGGTGTCACGTAACAGGTCATGTAGCGACGTGTGATGTGCCGAATTGCACACCTTGCAGCGTCTGATCGACGTACATTGTTTTCCGTTGTGCGAGAATAAGCAATTTCCGCAAATGTTCAATTGCGACATCGTTGCCATTTTAGCACTTGGCGTTATGTTCTGAAATGTTTTGCAATAGAGTAGAATATGATTTGTTTTGCATATCGGGCAATTACGTTCTGTGTTGGCATGATACGATTTCGCAACAAATCGCTTGAACTTGCCGCTGTTGTGTCCATCGTTTTGTGGCGTAGGAGGAAAGTCTCGGGCATGTCCAGGACTCGTTCTATGTTGGTTTGTAGTTGTTTGTTTCCGCTTGACCACCGGTTCTAATGCTGTGAATTTTCCCTCCAAAAATCCAATGAATTCGTCGAAATGTGGCAATTCACGCGGGTTCTTTCTTGCTTCCATGTAGGATGCGTAGGTGTCAGAATCCAATTTGTTGGTCAAAATGTGCACCAAAAACGGGTCCCAGGATGAAGTATCGACACCCAGGTTGCGGATGGCGTGTACGACCTCTAGGCTGGTATCGTGAAGTCGCTTGATTTCAAAGGCGTTTTGTTGTTGTATCGGAGATTGGTTAAGGAATAGTTGCATTTGCTTGGTGAAGAGTAGCTGCAGGTTGTTGTATCTGTGGTTGAGCAGCTCCCAGCAAGCGTCGTAGTTTTCAGCCGAAACTGATAAATGTTGGATAATGCGCTCCGCCTCGCCGCGAAGCTTGCCTTTCAGATGTTGCATTTTCTGTGCCTTGCTTATCATGTTGTTGTTATGAATTGCCTCAGAAAATAAATCGATGAATGTTGGCCACTGGGTATAGTTGCCAGAGAATGTTGGAATTTCTACCTTGGGCACCGCTTGGAGTTGATGAGCCGTGGAGTTTAGCTTTTGGTGGAGTTGCTTCTTAGTAGACTCGTAGATGGATTCGTGATGAGTGTACTCCTGTTCGTAATCTACGTCTGCACCAATAAACATGTTGTCCAGTTTCCAGTGAACTTCGTCGATCGCCTTCCACCTCGTCTGTAGCATTTGTAGTTTGTCCTCAATTTCCCATCTTTCCGAGATCTGGTTGAAGTCGATATTCCTGACCATACGAGTGAAGGCTCTAAAGTTAGTTGTTTGTTGGCTGAATAACTCATCTGCCTGCGATGGAATACCCTTATCCTCCATTGTTGCAACTACACAGGTCTGTAGTTTGTTTTTGAACGTGTTGTACAAACTCTTGACGTTGTCCACCAGCTTGGCGTAGTTTTTGTTCAAAAGAGTCTTGTCCTCTGAAAGCCTGAGCTCTTCATGGTTCGTGGTAAATTCTTCCCAGAGAGCTTCCAGCGTTGATATTCGTTTCTCAATGTAGTCAGCGGTTTTGCGTCCAGCAGAATCCTTCTGGAAGTTGGTCTTCATCTTATCGATGGTTTCGAAGATTATGTACTGTCTCTTCAAAGTTTCCATGTTGATGTTGTTGTTACGTTAGAATGAAATGTTGATCTCCGGTTCAATCCCGCGCGACCGTGCCCTTGTTTCTTCTTGCTCAATTAGACTGGTGGAACCCGCTTGTGGGAAGCCAGTCGAACTGAGCCACTATGTTGAGACACAATCACACTGAGAGAATCCGGTTCGAAGGACCAAAAATGTAAGGTCTAATAGTTTACTAGACCTTACATGTACGTACGTTGTTGTTTGTTAATCGGGACGATGTCTTAAAGTGAAAGACGTGACCGTCCTCGGTGAGTATCTTTATTGAACTAAATAATAAAATGTATTACAAAGGTAAACGGCGTAATGATGCGCGCTCGGGTGCATCGTAAGCTTAATAATAAAATGTCGAGTGTGCTCGTACACATTCGTTTATTATTTAAATCAATCATAGATCATCATCATGCAGGACGTCTTTATTAGTAACGTCATAAAATTAACATTCTAGATAACATCAATAAACTTCGTCATCAAATCATAATTACTCATCATACTTTTACAATCATCAAGTTGTACAAATACGAGTATTAAGTAAGTTTAGTGAAGTCGATCCTACATAGTTTACTCAATATTTTTTTTTTTTTTTTTTTTTTTTCACTCAATTGTATTTATTTGTAAACGTTTTTATTTATGCCATGTTTTTTACAAACGTTTAATATTTCTCTTGTCAACCTACTAAATATTGTTCAATTCTTTATTTCAGTATCTACTGAAATAAAGAATTCTATTTGGCATCACAGTCCCACAGGCAGTATAAAAGAAAACGCGATTCAGCTGCTGAATAAGACTCAGGGTTTCAACTCAAATTAGGAAATTTACTAGTCCTTGAAACATTGCGTAATGGTCGATACCATTGAAAAATAATACGGTTCCACACAGCTTAAACAATATTTTCTGAACATTAAAAGGTTTTGTTTTGTTTAACACTTATAATTTAATAGGTATTATATTATATCATTATGTTGTTTTCAAATTCCATCTCACACCTTTAACCCTTTCATGGCCAATATGTGAGATATTAAGAGCCATGTCTCTATTTGCGATTTCCGTCGCAGATCGCATTTTGAGACTCTGTAGGTACAGTCGACTACAAAGAGATGTATCCATACATATGTTACAAAAATATGTATACATAGACTTCACTACCATAGTAATAAGTAGAGTTAGGATGTTTGGTGGCAAAAGTGAACAAAGAGCAAAGGAGACGATGTTATATTTTTTTTCGATTGAACGAATGAATGAATAAATGATTGATAAACCAATAATGTATAATTAAATTTATTGGTTTGATACCAGTAAATTGATTCATACAAATTCAATAAAAACACAATTTATTGTTGAAATGAATGTTGTACCTATTCCAGGTCTTGAACAAATTTTCATTGGAATAAGTTTCAGTATAGTACTGATACTTCAGTTTCAGTATCAGTAGTAGCAATATTCATTCGAAATACCCTCTCTTACTACGTCAATATTAATTCTTGTTTGATTTCACTTGTACTGTACAATGATATAATTATTAGGGTCACGATTCTCGTGGCACTTAAGCACAAGAAATGTAGTAAATCCACCGCTATATACTTTTATAACTGAACGAATGACTGAATAGTAAAAACATTGTATATAGAATTTCTAATATACGGTTAACCAAAAAGTCCCGGCAACTAACTCTTAAGTATATCGTTCTCGACACATAAATGGATTTTTCACAAGTTGAGATGAGAAACCGTATAACGCCAGCTAATATGGATCAAATTGCCATAGTACATGATTTTCATAATATTGACAACCGTTTAACATCAGAATAAGATAATATGCAAGATTTTGAAACTTTAATTCAAGTTGCAAGTTGTTCAAGCTCTTCAAAACATTAAACATTTTAGCAAACAAGTAAAATTTATTTAAATGTTACAGTATAAAATCATCATTGTAATTAACAGTATTGCATTGCAGTTGTCGTCATAAATTTATGTAAAATATATAACTAGTAAAATATGCGATGTTTCAACAAACCTAAATTGTTTACTCTATACACGTTCATACAATAAAACGAAAAGGTGATATATTATTGGCCGGTAGGTACTGTAATATAGATTTATCGTTAAAATATTCAATTATTTATTTTATAGATTTATCATTAAAAAACATACTTATCTTTGTAGTCGACTGTACATAGATTTAAAGTCGCCCATGACTTGCAGCTCAAACTCAAAAAAGAGCGTACTTACTAACGTTTATGCCCTATAAATCGTCCTTAGGCAGTTTTTTGACAAAACTCTTACACATTTTAAACTTGTTGAAAACAGTTTTCATCTATAACACGACGACTTTGTTAAATTCTCGATCATATGATTTAAAATTTATGAATTATAATTTCTCGTAAAATAATCAAAAGCAGAAATTAAACACAAGAGCTGCCATTGTTACTGAACAGTAACTTATTTTACCTGTATTATTAAAATTCAATTCAGATTGTGCATTCGCTAAAATGTACCGGAATGCGAAAAGTGTATAATGAAAAAAAGTATAATATAAAATCCTTTGACACGGTATTGAACTTAGCAGTGTCCATGTAAAGTAGATTTGCCTCCGGCTGTTGCATATCCAATCAATTTCAGAGTTGCGATTTGAGCTCCTTAAATGCATTATTTTCTTTAAATAAAATGAATCCTTTCGTTATGCATATATTTTATGTTTATCTTTACTAATTTACTGTACAAGTAATTCGTAGGCAATAAAATTATTAGGTAAACAATCGTGTCTGTAGATATTGTAGATACGTATTGTAGGCCACCACCGGTTTGCATAACATTTCAATTGATTACACTTTACGTCCACCACCACCAAAATAAGGTACATAACAATACAACTAAAATTACTTAATGAAATATACTTACCTAATTCAAACTAGCTAAAAAATACATACTACATCCAAAAGTTTCAAAGGTGTTTAAAGATAAAACGGTAACGCTTAGTTACTTTTAAGGGTATTTTTTGTAATCATAATGTAACAAACATTCGACTCAGCGTAAAAATTGTTTAAAAGCCATAAGGCCATGCTTATCATATTTTCGTCCGAATCGGGAGAAAGAGAATTATTCTTTTTCCCCGCGGCAAGGGTGAGAGATAAAAGCGATCCGTGCCCGAAGGCAAGTCACTGGAAAATGATAAATTCTGCGGATATCCCCATTTTAACTAGTGAGCATTTTCGTAGCCCCAACAAAAGCATTTAATATATGGCTAAAAAGGTTTTCCTTCATACAAGCGGCAAGCCAAAGTTTTAATGGGCAACGTACGACGAAATTTATTTGACGTCGTCAGTGTTATAGTCCGAAGTCATTCGAGTGTATATGGGTCCTACATAAATTTGTTTGAGTTACGTCATTTGATCAAATATTTTGAGGCACATTTAGTATGTTAGTGAAATGTTCATGTTTTAGTAAAAATATTTAGGCATCGTAATCAGAATAGATAAAAGGTAAAGTAAACATCCTAGTACTCGACGTTGCACTAGTGAATGACATGGGCACTTGTTGTCAAAGTGACAGGGCTTAAATTCCAATTAAGGAAAATCCTTTTAATTGGAATTTAGCCCATATTGCTTTGACATAAATTGCCTAATGTCATACATTAATGCAACGTCAAAGACTAGCACGTTTACCTTACCTGAGGAATATGAAAATTGATCATCTGGTACTGTCGATAATGTCTTTATTATGCATGTTCTAAACTAAAGTATGACGCAAATCATATTTTTTTATTACCGGCGAGAAGACAGAGAAATCCTCAGAACGCTTAATTATAGCTGAGATCGGAGGCATTATTTGTTTTACAGGTCTAGTGGGTACGACTTATATAATGCAAAAGGTAGATATATATTTTACTGCTCTTAAACACCCAAGCATTAAAAGGTAACAGGCCATTACAACCTAACACGAAGTCACGTAAATTTATCAGAAAATCAAATTGTTGTGCCTTGTCAATTTATCAACAAGCGTCAAAGTAATAAATGCATCACGCACCACAGCGGAACGGCGGAACCTGCCAATGTTTTATTCCATTCTATTTGTTTTTTTTTTCCATAGAAAATTGTTCCCTTGGTATTCAATTCAAACACGCTTCGTAATTGACCTTTGGACATCGTCAATGGCTGCATTCGTAATGCCGGGCACTGCCGAGCTAACGTAATTAGGGGCGGGATCCCGGCGGACTAAACGTTGCCAGTATTCGCTGCATTAATGATGAAGAGACTACTATAAAACACCCAAAATCAATGACTGCTTCTCAAAAGTAAACCTTATTGAAAACGACAGTGAATTCAAATTCAATGTGAGCGTTTTCTTACATTTCGATTTCAGATTAAGGCACACTATCGACTTGAATAAATTTCATAGGGCATTTGGACTTGGGGAAGCTGTCTTATGTTTTGGTTCCTGTTTTTTGAAAGCTGTTTTTGGGTAATTTGAGATTAAATATTCAAAAATATTCTGCCATTTTGTGTACCTACATACTCTGCATACCGATGTAATACTATTTGAATTAAAGTATGTACTTGGTTTAAATAAATAACGTTGACTGAATGCAGGATATATCTGAATGCATGCCTTTGGTGTGGAGAAAAGTTTAGAGTGAGGCTATTGTTCTGCGACAGAAGGGATTCCAGTAAAAGCTGGTTTTCAGGACATGGACCCGCTTGGAAAAACGAAAGGAACGACAAAGCTCTATGCTTTGAAATTTTGCTTTCAAACTTCAAAGTCTCAGGGATCTTTTTATAAAAACGAAAGGGTTCAGAAGTAAAATAAAGTGAAACAGAGAAGGATTTTAATATTAAGTTCTAAGATTATTTTACACACTTTTGATCAATTTACATACTTACATAATAATTCTGAGTTAATTATGAATGTAAATGGCCTTGCTTGAATCTATCTATTAAGTTATTCCGAACGTCAGTTTTAAATTGTAAAAAAATAGTTTTAGTAAGTAAGTTGTATTTTTGGACAATTTATCTAATAGGCCAGTCATATTTGACCAGAAAAATTGCTAAAATCGCAAGCTAACGGCTAGTTCTGCTTTTTGAATATATTGTTAGGACCACTACCAATACCGTATATCCAAGTTTGCAGCTTCGAAATACCTTTTTTTTTTTTTTGTTTAGGGTGGGAAAATGCGTTACGCATACCACCCGGGTGCAGGGGGTGACCCGAGTGGTTATGTGGGACTCCCGTATGGGCTAATGAGACCCACGGTGTACTCACTAAAAACCCCCCCACTTGCCACCTCGCCGCCTTATGGCGAGGTCACGGGAACGCTTGCGCACACATCCGCGACCCCGCCGGCGGCAGCCGCCCACAAGCGGCTCCTTCGCGGATGCCCGGGGGCCCTCCACGTGAGGCACGCCAGATGTTTTGGCGCGCCTGCCTCCTCGATCTCCACCTGTTCAGTAGCGGACCCCCCTGAGTCCGCTACGAGGAGATCATGGGTGCGGAAAATCCAGCACCCGGTGGCGGATCAGGTCTGTGGTTCCGCCACCGACCACGACTCGGCCGCAGAGGATAGGGAAAGCAGCGCACCGTAATACCGGCATTCCTCTTCCTCTGCGGTCCCACCAATACCGCTTCAGCGGAACGGCCCCGCCAAGTTCGCAGAGGTTGGGAGAGTGGCGCACCGTTATACCAACACGCCTCTCCCCCTGCGATCCCACCACGGCCGCAGAAGAAGTTCTTCGAAATACCTGTGCTAACTTTGCAGCACTCGAAAAACCACAAAAATTTCGCACATTTTTTGGTATTGTCAATATAAATCCTAAACTATGCGGTTTTTTTTAATAAAAATCTATGCGTTTTTTAGAGTATTCTAAAATCGCTACATTTTGTGACCAGAACCAGCTCTGTAAGTAAGTCAAATACTTACCGAGATATAGCTCTCTAAAAATTTGGATTTATAACGATTTAAAGTTGGCTTAACAACAAATGTTTGGAGAGTTGTATCTCGGTAAGTATTTGACTTACAGAGCTGGTTCTGGTCACAAAATGTAGCGATTTCAGAATACTCTAAAAAACTTATATTGACATTACCAAAAAAAGTGCGAAATTTTCGTGGTTTTTCGAGTGCTGCAAAGTAAGCACAGGTCTTTCGAAGCTGCAAACTGGGATAAACAGTACTGGTAGTGGTCCTAACTATAGTACATTACCTAGGGCGGTTAAACAAAGAATGTCTCAGATTGCAGGTATTTGACGCCCGAGCCGAAGGCAAGGGCGATAAATATGCGCTCTGAGGCTTTCTTTATTACCGCCCGTGGTGAGTACAAAATTTTACGTCTCTATCTGGCCAGAAAGTGGGGTTTTCCGCACGCATAGTGTGCGGTAATTCCTACTTTATGGCCAGGTATGACGTAAAACATTAAAAAAGCAGAACTAGCCGTTAGCTTGCGATTTTACTGGTCAAATATGACTGGCCTATAAGGAATTACCCCAATAAATGACTCCATGGGTAAGTAATGGAGATTGTTCCGTAATATGCTTTTTTTTTACGTTTTCAGAGCAAGTTTCAGAGAGAATTGACAAAGAATAGAAATCATTTTATTAACTTTGTCAATAGTGATTGTTCAAGTACCTACCTAAATTATTTCAAAAGTTGTGTTTGATCGCCTTCATAGCTAACGCAAGTTTTTTTGCTGCGTTTCCTAAATTATCTTGCTCAGCTCTGTGAGCTGTAGAACTAGCGAGTCTGTGCTTTTATTTTAATTAATTTACAAAAACTCGACGATAAAATTCGGTATAGTTTACGTACCTGCTCACAAAATTTCAAGACAAACGATTGTGATATCTCGTTCAATAAACGTTTGACAATACCTCAAAAGTAATTACACCCAAAAACTTGTGATAGGACGGCCAACTAGAGAGCAAATTTTCATAGTGCATCAAATCACTGAAAAGCCAAGAACATTTAACAAGCCAGTTACCAATTACCATACGCTTTGCATGCAGATTTCTCCGTTGACAGACTCCGTAGAATGGCCCACTTCATGGTATTTGCTTGAAATAGGAACCCCAAAATATACTGTACCCTAGTACAGTACCTACACCAATGTACATACGGCACGGCGTCAGTGAGAACTGACTGTGTCATGTGTGGCAATTTCCAAACAAGGGCCGGTGTTTGTCAGGGGTGTATATTCATACACATCATTTCTATTTAATATAACCACTGAGCTCGTAAAGAAAATATGCCTTAAAGATTAGAGCTATGGTGTTGCCATTTTTTTTCAAAAAAAAAATTTAAAAACTTTCTGATTCCTAAACACTCACTCAAGAACAGGAATTATTTAAGGATTATTTTCGGAGTTTTAAACCATAACATAAAACTCTAAACGAGAATAACAAAGACCAGTTAAAACCCGTTAACTTTTCGCATTTTTCTCAAAAAATAGCTGCGCAGCGCATTTATTTTATCCGAACTCCAGGATTCGTACATAAAAGTGATTTACAGGTTGCAGGTGCTTATCATGATTTTATTTAGGATGTTGTCGTGCTTAATCATTCTGCAAAAGCAGATCTTCCAATAGCTGATGTAAGTATTTTTCATTTCAGTGTTCAGAGGCGCAAAGTTTCTTGAATAAAGAAAATAATACGTATTCATATTTGTCAATGAATTGAGCTTCTGGAATAAATGGTTGACAGCTATAATTGCCGATTCCTTTGATTTTCCGACTATCGAACATTCTTTGAATACTTAGTAGACGTCATGACACTTTTTATTGTAGGTACTTGAAGATTTAATAATTCTTTATATTGATATTTATTTAAACTGGCTGGAAAGACAGCATAAGCGTTAGTTATGTCTCAAAATTGCCTATAGTAAATACCCACCCTGGGTAGCCATTATGATTGAATTTTAAAACAAAGTTTCGCGAGGTCATGAAGCCGGTGCCGCTAACGACCACAGCCGCTCACATCCCGCTTTTTATTACCACAAATACAAACTGCGCACGTACCTACGTAACTAACATTATCTTGCATAACACTAGCGCTTGTTGACTTAAATATGTACAATGTTTTAAATATTATAAATAAAATGTTCAAAGTGTTGCCATCATTTTCGATAACTCAAAGGAAATTGAGCCTTGGCCAAAAGCATTGATCACCTCGTTTTCCACGGCTCTACCCGCGGTATTTCAGACAACCCAGGCAGAGCCGGAGATAAAAATGTACCTAACCTATGTCCACCCTGCAGGTCTGTATGGCATTAGGGCAAGATTGATATGTAAGAAAATCAGAATTTCCCCTTTGTAGCGATGGCCCCAAGTTCCATGAAATAGTACTTAATTAGAGGTCAAAACATCGATTACTGTATGATATTTACAACATTTCGATCCCAAAACGACTGAGAATTAGGTATCGGCGATAAATTGTAGTTAAATATACAGGCATCATCAGTTGTTTCAACTGCATGCCTGATAAATAAATAAATAAATAAAAAATAAAAATTACCTCTCCGAAGCTTTCGCTTAAATTAGCCATTCAAGCATGAAGCGGTTTACAATGTGACTAAACTGTTAGAGTGGCTGGTGACAATAGATTGACAAAGACAAAGTTTCAGGTTTTTACCTACTAAATGTAGATTTATTTGCGAGAACAAAATATATCATGCAAAAAACAGTCAATTTGAGTTTACAAAGCAAGTAGTTGAAGCAATTTGTATTAATACATACATCTGGCGAAACGAATTAATTAGGTAACAATAAAAGTTATACTAACATACATTCAGTTCCTTCTAAATATATAAGTACTGGTACATAAGTACAAGCTGCCCGCGCGGCTACGCCCACGTATTACATGCCCCAGACGGAGTGGCGAAAACAAATGAATATGGCCTATGCCATGACGGACGTGCATTCTATATAGGTATTGGTAAAGTAAGTAAATGTAGAATTTTTGAGAAGTGGATTAGTTCCGAGTGGTAGGTACATACTAACTTCCAAAACGACGTCTCACAGACTTTTCTTAATAGTTTGAGTATACATTTAAATTGGGCCAATTCCGAGAAATTATGCGAGTCTTCAGCTAAATATATATGTGCGGGAAACAAGTAATGTGGTCTGCCACTTTTGAACCTTAACGTACAAACAATAGAGTCGAAATGTGGTAGTCGACTTTCTTGGCTTCCTGTACCTGGAAGGTCAAGTTTTCCTCGGTGGCTTGAGTAAAAGGGATGATTTTTTTTCCCGGAAACAATTCCTAGCTAAATTGATTTTCGCTGTGAACCTCTTATATCATAAATCTACTAGAAATGTTTGAGCTGCTTTCGGAACCCAAACAATTGTTTAAAATGTTGCTCCTTTAATAGTATAGAATTGACGTGCGTGACTGTCCCAATAAAACTACTTAGTTTCATAAATTGATTGATATTGCTTGTATCAGGACATTGTTTCTAGGGTTCCGTACCTCAAAAGGAAAAAAGAACGCCTGGAAGATCACTTTGTTGTCCACCAGTCTTTCAAGACCCTTTTTCTCACGACTGCGTAGTAAATAGGTATAAAGTTGTAATTAATACTTACCCATTAATGTCAATGTATGGAGACAACATTTTCCAACGACAATGTTAAGTTTGTCCTCAATAGGTAAAAAAAAAATCAAGACTAACTAGATTCATGTGATGGGCGTTCTATAGGTAATAGTAGGTACCTACTAATTTGTATTACGGAACCCTCGGTCCAAGAGTCTCATTCGCACTTGGCTGTTTTTTTATACCGTTCAATAACACATAAATAATTAATGTATTCAATTTCACCTTGCATATTTTAATAATATACTTACGAAACTTATTATCGCTATTCTCTCAGCCATAACAATTAATGTTGAGCGCAGGCAAAACGTTAAATAAAATTCAATTCGGTTAAATTTTTTCTATCTGTGTAGGTACTCCGCTGATCCAATTAAACGACAAAGAAAGATTTCTTCAATCAAATTAGATCGCGGGCTTTTATCGGGCGCTCTCCGCGAGACCAAAGCGAAAGACATTTGTTTTTTTTTTCATTGAAAAAAACAACTTTACTGACAAACCTATGCATAACTATGAAGTGGTAGACATTGTTTCGTTTGGGCGTCACCATTATTTTATTTTATATTAGTTTTGGCCCGCGATCCCGTCCGCGTGACAATCTATAACTTCCACTCCCCTTGGGAAACTATTTCAGGAATATTATCGTATATTTTAACACAGATTATAATAGAAGATTGTTAACCAAGGGCTGAAATGGGTGACTTTCACCCGAGTTAAACACTCTACTTTTCATATTGAATACTGAGTAAAGTAAAAAAAAACACAGAAGGAAAATTTAACAATATGTTTATTCAAAGTAGGTATAGGTACAATTACTTGAAATCAATAGAAAAGTAGAGCAATTTGCGAATGTAAATGTAGTATTTTTGTCTGGAATATTCACATTATAAATATATAAAAAATTAGCGCCACCTGAAAACAAAACAGTTATTTATAAATTACGTAGGTATTTGTCAAAAACTACTTTTTTACGATTTCTATAGAAATTTAGTTACATTTACAATATAATATGATTATTTTATTACCTTTGTTGCCATATAAACACCATCAGGAGCTTCATTTAAGAAGGTTTTTATCTCATTTGCAGTAAAAATCTTGGACTTTTTGCTTTTAAAGCCATCCAACTGCCCTTTAGAATTTATGTCAGCTTACTGTAGGTATTTGTTCAAATTCACGTCATGTTAGTAGTTTCAAGCATTATTGAATATATACTCCACAGCGTTGATGGTTTTAATTTCTTCGATAAATCACTGAAATAAGTTAGCATCACAATTTCCGATAAAGATTTAACTCTCTTTGCGGACCGCCATTTTATAAAATCGGTATATATATATGATTTCATAAACACATATCTTTCTTTTGAAATTTGCGGTAAAAGGCCTTCCACGATAGATTGGGCTTCTGTTCTGATCAAATCAGGCGTTAAGTCGGTTTCAAAATCACTGGGTGAACTCATTTTAATCGCGAAAATGTATTTATATTAAATTCGTCTTACAATACAAAAGTTCGCACTAGTTTGGCTTCCCCTCCTTTTAACTTTTTTCAAGGACCATAATGCACGTTAAACTTTTTTTACGCGCGTTTTCGGTGAATTAATCGGTGTTTTAAATAGCATATTTTTTCTTCTTCTAAAAACGTCGCCTTCTTTTAAAGCCATAACAGACTACCCCACCGCACCGCGACCTTCGTGCGCCACACCCATAAATGAGAGCGAGAAAGATATATCTCTTTCTCGCTCTTATTTTCATACTATTTGTATTTATTAGTAATAAATTTAGTTGAAGGTTGGCTGTATGCGTTTCTGCCTTAGCTCACACGCACAACTTTAAGATAAAAAAAGGTTTGTGGGTGTATTCTATTTGTCACCACCTCATAGAGCCTAGTGAATATTTTAGCAAAAATAAAAGTAATGAATTTACAACATAAACTTATTTTATATTTAATAAAATAAATTCCATGAACTAGTAAGAATTAAATTATTTACCTACCTTCGTCAGTGGCGGGGTAAGTATTGATATTTATTAGAATAAGTTCCCGCATGCTGCTTATAGCTAAGGCGAGGACCAATTGGAATAAACTACTTTTCTGCTCTAGAGCAGAAACGTATCACTTTCAGCACACTTTTTAGAACAACAACGACCCACTTTGAGAGCATGAGATATGAAAACTAATTATCTGCGGAGCAAGGTTTCGTAATATGTTCTGCTGTTTTTGCGTGCCTGGGTAGGTAACATCCGTCCACACATACTTAACTTTCGCATTTGTATTATGAGTAGAAAGTGAAATGAATACTTATTATATTTTATAATTTTCAATAAATTATTATTACTATATTAATTTTCAATAAATGAATGTAGCTCATGTAAATTAGAATAGTGTACAAATATTTTTATGTACCGGTGAATTTAGTTCCATTTGTTACACTTTGAATTGTAAACCTGTAAATTTTCATACAAAAAGCGATAATGTTTGTCACCCCGCAAAGATTGTTCGATTTTCATAATTTTTGAATATGTTGTAGATATAATGAAAAACCAGGTCTGTATGTTTTGATTTTCAAGAAATATGGCTTACGTTAAAATTTACAGGGATCTAAAAATCAATATTTTTGACTTAAAAACTTTGTCTATCTTTTTTTTTAATTAATCTAAACTGATTTACTTAAAAAGGAAAACGTACAGACATAGATCAAAGTGTACTTAATCCAATAATACCAACACTGTTTCATTTCATAAAGGGTTAGGGGTGTAAAAACGTTATCACCCGAAACAATTTTTCAACAAGGAAATGTCGGCAATTGCCTCCAGGACTTGCAACTCTCTCTATCGCACGATACGGGTCGGGAGGCAGAGAGGTGTGAAATAGACAGCATCTTTTAAATTCATTAATTTTAATTTAATTTAATAATTTAAATTACAGGCTTACAGTAAACAACAACAAATAATAAATATAGTACATGACACATGACAGTTAAGTATATACATTATACAAACAAATAAAACAAAAGTAGCACTAACTAAATATTAGTACACAAAGCACTTATTTTAGTAAGCAGGCTCTGCCAACTGTCTGCAAACACATCGGCATCCTGCCTCAGCACCAGCTCATTGAGCAGTGCCGACGCACAAACGCCAGGCGCGTTACTCGCGCGACACGCGCTGGCCGGCTCGGCGAACAGTGGGTGGCGGCGACGGCGCCCCGCGCGCCGGTACTGCTCTGGGACGAATGCCTTCCAATGAAACTGGATTGTCGATTTGCCCCCTAAGTAGTATTCTATAGTGGACTCAGAGGTGAAATTTACGTCTAAAATGGAGAGTCTCCAGTCCGACCATACCGGCTACAAAAAGAGACGTATACAAGAAAGGATAATATTTATCCATACTGCTTTTTGTAAATGTACCGTGCAAATTTCCGCTGAACCCGCTCAAGTAGAAGTGTATTAACTTGCTTCGATCAGATCCCATTTAACGAAGCTGTACTCTAACTTGTTACGTAAGTACGTATGCATTGTACAAGACGATAGGTACAGCCGTGCTAGTAAATTGTGGTGCCTACTCGCGCCGCGTATTGGCATGCAACTGATTAACTTCTCAAATGCAATATTGCGACTTAAAAGCCGCTTCCTGATCAGGCGGGGCAGAATCTGGATGTCGTATTTTCTACTTTAAGAAGAGCTAAATTGATGTCGTACACGTTTTATACCAGACAGTCAGTTTTATGTTGGCGACGACATATTTCAATGCGTAGCGTAAAAGCTGGGCGATACGCATGCAGTGCTGCATTCTTACCGCCCCGTTCGCGCGCGAATCACGGAGTACGCATACGCATTGAAATGCATGAAGAAATAATTTGTACTGACTTAGTGATACCGCACTGAATCCGCACCGCCAAATAAAGAAGTGACCTTAGATATATCGCGTTAAATACATTCAGTATTGCTGGTAGTAATTATTGCTACAGCATAATTATCGTGTATCTAGGAACTCGCCGCTGCCCGCGCCGCGCCCTTTCACAGCTCAATGCGCTCTTTGCATCGACAGCTGAGTGCGACTTGGTTGTGTGGCGATGCACGATGGGTGGCAATGTGTAGTGAAATTTTGTGTGGCGATGGATGCTAGCACTGCTCTACTGTTCCAATGTTGTGAATTAGTCTGTTACTTTTTATTGTGAAATATATTTTTTTATTGTTTGTCTAAGTTTTGTGACAGTTTAACCAATGTTAAACAGTAATAATACTAGAAAAAACAACATATTATATTAAAGAAGATTTCACACCCGAGGTACTCGAAGAACGCAAAAAATTAAGGGCGCAGCAGTTAGAAGAAGAAAGTAAGGGTCGAAAAGCATTCTTGAGATATGACAAGCTTATAATAATCCCAGAAACTATACACAAACAACAAAATAGCCCAAACCGAAATAGCAGTAAAAGGCAGTTATCAGAATCCCCTGGAAATGCCCACAACAATTGTGGGTCGGGTAAAAACGGTACTAAAAACCCACCAAAGAAACAAAATATAAATATAGAACAGTACATGAATAAAACTCAAAATAAACACACACAGACACCTGCGAATGCCTTATCACCTTCGAACACAAAAACTGAAACTTCTACGCCCAATCAAAGTACGAGCATGAAGAAAAAATGATATAAAGCGACCTCTCCACGTCCACCCCCACCACGGCCGGTCACCGCGGGGGCGAGAGACCAAAACCCTCCATTCCAACAACTCTATTTATGTACATACAATGCAAGATCTCTTCTATCAAACGAAAGATTACTGGATTTTAAACTAGCAATATCAAAAATAAATTACGATATCATCGGACTAGCAGAAATAAGAAGAACGGGGTACAACATCGAAGAAGACGACGAACATATATTCTGCTCCTATGGCGAGACAAAAGGTCAATATGGAGTCGGATTTCTTATAAAAAAGAAATATAAATTAAACATAGACAGCTTTATAGCAATATCAGAACGCATATGCATCTTAAACTTAATATTCGACAACACTACACTATCGATGGTGCAAGTCCACGCACCCACCGCCGACTCCACTGAACAGGAAATTAAAATATTTTACAATCAACTCGATCAAGCTCGCAAACAATGTTATAAACACCAAGTAATACGTGGAGATTTCAACGCACGTGTCGGCCAACGCGTTGCTGGTGAAGAAAGAATATTAGGGAAATATTGCTACGGAAAAAGAGACACAAGAGGCGAAACACTACTGCAGTTCTGCTGGCAAAATAACTTATCGTTGCAAATAGTCTATTTAAAAAGAATACAAGAAACATGTGGACTGGCTATCTCCAAAAAAGACAAGGAGTCAAATTGACTACATACTAACTAACCATTCTCTCAATCTCACCAATATTGAAATACTAAATAGACTATCGTTTCCCAGCGATCATCGGCTTATAAGGAGTACAGTAATAATTTCAAAAATCCGAAAAAGTAGAGTGAAGTACAAAAACGAAAAATCTCAAATAAATACACCGGAAGAAGAAGAACTATTCCTTAAAAACTTAAATGAAAGAGTTTTAGCTACTTTTTGTGTCGAGAATGAAGATGTAGAGACTTATTACAAAAAAATAAAGATATGGATATCTGAAAGCCTAAATGATACGACTAGTAAAACTGTGAAAAAGCACAATATCATTTCAGATGACATAAAACGACTTATAGATCGACGATTTGAATTAACGAACAAGCCCAGGATTACATCTCAAGAAAAGATTGAACGCACTTTCTTATACAAAAATATCCACAAACTTATCAAGAAGGAACACCAGACACATAGAATTGAAGTAATAGAAAAACATCTCTCGTCTTCAGGTAGCTTGAAGAAAGGATATAAAGCGTTAAGTGACACCAAACAATGGATCCCTTGCTTGAAGGAAGACCGTACGAATTCTTCTTCGACCTTCTCAAGACCAAAAATAATAGATATTGCCACTTCATTTTATAGAACGCTTTATTCGGTACAAGATACAGACCAAGACGATAACCAACCATTCTCGTATAACTCTACCACTATACCCCGATTTTCGGACTCTGAAATCATGAAAAAAATTAATAAATTGAAATTAGATAAAAGCTCTGGCCCGGACGGAATTCCAAATAAAGCGATAAAGACAGGCAAAATTTTACTGGTGCCGCACTTAACTAACTTGTTCAACATGATTCTAGATGCGAAAAGAATACCTACAGAATGGGCAAAATCCGATATAATTTTGTTGTATAAGAAAGGAGATCCTGCTAATATATCCAACTACAGGCCCATTAGCCTACAACCGAATCTATACAAAATATTCGCATCCTGCCTTGAAGAACGTCTGGCGCAGTTCACCGAAAAACACCAACCACCTAAGCAAGCGGGTTTCCGAAAAAGCTTCTCGACAATAGATCACATCCACACGCTAGAACTAGCAATAGAGAAGTATGAAGAACACCAAGGATCACTATATCTGGCTTTTATTGATTATGCCAAGGCGTTCGACTCTATATCACATAATAAATAGTATGTGGAAGGCTCTATACGAGTGCGACGTTCCAACAGAGATTGTAGAGCTTATTAAAGACATATATAGTAAGAGCGTGTCTCGTGTTAGAATGGAAACAAAAGGCTCGGAAATAAAGATCTGTAGAGGAGTCAGGCAGGGTGACCCCCTCTCGCCTAGGATTTTTGTCACTGTACTCGAATCCATCATGAAAAATCTAAACTGGAAAAAGAAAGGAATAAACATAAAAGGCGAATATCTAAGCAATCTCCGGTTCGCCGATGATATAATTCTTTTTTCAGAATCCGCAGATCTACTACAATCAATGATTTGTGAGCTAAATACAGTTAGCAGAAAAATCGGCTTGGAATTAAACACTGCTAAAACAAAGGTCATGACTAATGCTTCAAAAACTCCCATTTATGTGAACAATACTGAACTAGAATATGTGCAAGAATACATTTATTTAGGCAAACAGATAGCTTTTACTAAAACAAGACATAAAGACGAAATAAATAGAAGAATAAATTTAACATGGAATAAATTCTGGAGTTATAAAGAAATACTTAAATCAAATCTCCCTGTCAAACTCAAGAAAAAAGTTCTAGATTCCTGTATACTACCATGTCTCTCATACGGCAGCCAAACATGGATATAATTATAGCAACTACATAACAAGTAAAATACAAACATGTCAAAGAGCCATGGAACGAAGTATTTTAAAAATAAAACGGAGTGACCGGAAACGTAATACCGATATAAGAAATACAACTAATGTAATAGACGCGGTACAACACTGTAAAAAACTTAAATGGAAATGGGCGGGCCATGTGGCACGTATGAGCAAAGAAAAATGGACAACTAAAGTAACCACGTGGAAAGGACCAGTTGGAAAACGAAGTAGGGGAAGACCAAAAGAAAGGTGGACAGACGAGCTAGATAGAGCAGCTGGAAAGGATTGGCTAACAAAGGCAAAAGATAGAGACACATGGAAGGATATGGAGGAGGCCTTTACTCGTAGAGAGGTCCTTAGTAAATAATAAATACAAATAATTTAATGTTTGCTTACTTAACTATAAATAATTAAATAATGTAAATGTGAAATAAAATAAATAATATGTGAAATAATAATGCATGCATAAAATGAAATTATATGTAATTGTAAATTGTATTTATTAAGGAATAAAGAGGCTATATTATTATTATATAAACAGTAATAATGCTCCACGCCCCATTCGTAGCGAAGCGAGCACTCGGGCCGTACACTTATGACCAATGCCTAGCTGAGCAACTTTTGACGCAATGTTTCTGTCGCGCTGTTGTGGGCGGCGGGGGCTGTCTATGTGTGAGCGCACGCACACAGGCGCGAGATGCGAGCACTCTCTCGCTGCGCGCCGTTCCGTTGACATCGCCCGCGAGCCGGACGGAATGTATTTAGTTCATTCCTGCGCCTCAAGCCTCTGGGTTGTTATTCGGAACACGCTAATGCGCCTCACCTCACCTGTCAAGCCTAACGAAACTAGACCTCTGCCTACGTTTAGTTACTACGAACCGCTGCGTCAAGATTTATTTGTGAGTGAACGGTGAGGTGAGGTTAAAACAAGTTACAGAATAGCGGACCGCTGTATTTGTTTTTGGTGTTATTGCGAATTTTACTTAGTGACCCAGCTTACGTCTAATGGACTCCATATCCCGCTAACTTTTGTGAGTCAGCTTTTGTTTACTGGACTTTTTATGTAATAGTAGTCTGGTAGGGGAGAGCGGGGACAAACGTAACACTTTGCACTTTGACCGTGGTTTCTAGTTAGGTGTCATGATTTTCGGGTAGTTAATGATACCATATGAAAATTTCATTCATATTCTTCGAATTGATGTATTAATTTATTTTATTATTGCGTGTTGTGTGTGATTTAAAAACACTTTTAAAAAAAATGTCATTTGTTACTTTTGACCACGATATGAGGTCACAAGTAACGCAGTGTGGGTCAAAAGTAACAGGATAAAGGTTTATGCAATAAAATCAACTTCATTATTAAATCAACAATTATTTATTAAAAAACAATGTAATAGTGATAACAATTAGCTTCTGAAAATAAAAAAAATAAAACGAATGCCTCCTCGTCAGTACTTATTATAAAATTATGAGTTGAGATCAACATTTTTTTATTACAAAACTATGTAATCAACCATGTATGTATGTAACTTATCAAAAATAATATTCTGTTACGAATGACCAACAATAATCTTCTGTGAATAATAAACAAAAATAATATTCTGTGAAGAAAAAACAAAAATAATCTTCTGTGACGAAAAAAAAAGAAATAATCTGCTGTGAAGAATAAAAAAAAGTAATTCGTCAGTTCTTATTAATAATCAGTCTAGATAATTTACTACTTATTATACTCTTCTACTCAGACATGCAATTGTGGCACACATAATTTGCATCATCAGAGACGCAAACATTGTATTTTTTAGAAAGGGCTCTAATTTTTACACCATCTTTTAAATGCTCGCCAGCTGCTTTTCTATACACCTCGATGTCAGTGGTTCCTCGCGTGGTTTTTCTTATGCGTTGTCGAGGCATTCTGTTGAGATAAACAAACACGCATGAAAAACATATGTAATTTAGTCATAACGGGCCAAAAGTAACAGGTCGGGGACACAAGTAACATGTTACTCTTGTCCCCGCAGTGGTATGTTACGTTTGTACCCAACCATGTTTTTGATAATTAACGAACGCTAACCTCAAAATGGAATATACTAGACGAAAACGAATTATAACACTATGAAATCAATTTAATGAAAAACTACTATGCAAACAATCACGTGACTATCACATTTCTAATACCACGTAAACAGTAAATGAAAAAACATCAAACTACTTACTTTTGGTTCGTAAAAACACGTTCCGTAGCACAACCAAACAGCGCGCTGCGCACGCGGCAACTGGATGCAACTGAGGGGGGCGCGGCCGGCTATCGCTCGAGGGGGGCAACGCCATGTTTTGTCTAAAGCGTAAGCTTACAGAGCGTTTGTTACTATGGACCCGCTGTTACGTTTGTCCCCGCTCTCCCCTACCTACGTACAGGTTTGAAAGAATATTTCCCATAGGCAATGCAAAATTAAACTCTGTTATCCGTGTCGTAAACACTTTCAGAAGAACAAAGATTAACCTATCGTTATATGTAGGTAAAATCTCTCTTATTATAGTAGAAGCAACTATAAGCTCAAAACTTGCCAAAAATACTTTACTTCTGAAACATATTGAGATGTGGACATGTAGGACAGAGTATTAAAACATATATATTCACGCATCCCCCGGGGGGGAGCTTCACCTCCTCTCACCCCCAAAAGTGTCCCGAAACGTGGATTTTTATCATTAAAAAGAAAACCGTTAACAATACACGAAAAATCACAAAAAGTGTCCATGACCGAAATGATCCTTGAAAAATTAATCATCAACTTCTCATAAATACTAAAGCAATATCTCATATGATTGTCGCGCATTCTGCCACGAAAAGTCAATTTTATTAATGATTTCTAGGTTTTTTTGTTTTTAAAAAGTAAGTGTAATTTTCTCAAAAATATGAATATTTATTGCCAAGGTATGAATGACAAAAGTAAAGGATAGAATTTTCTCTTTAAAATTAGATATAGTTTATCCTGCGAATCGTGTTGCTGCGCCATTTTGAAAATTCATTGTCATCTGTTGGGGGCAATCTTGATCGCAATGCATCAAAATTAGGAAAAATATTGTAATTGTGAAACCTATTCGGATGTGTAGGGAGGATATTTTGCTAAATGGCCGAATACATACAATTTTCAAAATAGCATAGAAACGTTAAATAAAGGAATGTATAAATAAATTATACCTCATTGTAAAGTAAGAAAGCCTTGAGAAAACTAACCTTTTAGCAAAAAAAATGCATAAATCATAAATCATGTAGACGTTTCGTGGCATTTAATAAATTAAACATTGATGTTTAATTTATCAAGGATCATTTCAGTCATGGACACTTTTTGTGTATCTATTATGGTTTTTCTTAAAATTAGTAATAACCGCGTCTTGGGACACTTGTTTGGGTGAGGGGGGTGAAGGTATCCCCGGAGGGGTGCGGAGAGTGAGTTCAATTTAATACTCTGTCCCTCCCTACACATCCAAAGAGGTTTCAGAACTACAATATTTTTCAACATTTTCCATACATTGCGATCTAGCTTGCCTGTATTATGTTATCACCATCATCATCCTGGCCGATTTCGACCACGGCGACTGAAAATATGGCTAATTGGAGCGTCGTTCGTGAGCTCTCAGGTGAGTGATGTAGCCTATCTTTGCAGAGAATGTGCGACCACATTCCCTACAGGTCATCGATCATTTTTCACCACTAGCGTATCGATAAAATAGGTCAACGACTGTTGCCCATCACTATTCCTTCTGTGTACGTATATTTAGAAACTGCCTCCGCCTCCATTTCGTGCGATAAGGACAACTGCAGCTCGGACTAAAACTCCCACCCAAAAAACACAAAAATCGAGTTTTCGCTCTCGACTGTTTCCTCCTCCAAAACGCAACCAATCATTATAAAATTTTGGAAACTGCAAGTGAAAGAAATAATCTATGCCCCTACGTTTTGATTTTTTGGATATTTGTTGTCATATTTGTATACTGTGCCTTTTTTTTCAGCGAATTCAATAAAGCCGTATTTGCGATTTACGAGGCGCTGTAAGATTCTTTAAAATAAAAATATCCAAAAAAGCAAAATGTAGCGGCATAGATATTGATGACATTGATCTTATTTGAAAAAAATCATTGCTCTAGGTTCAAAAACCAGGGAGGAAACAGTCGAGAGCGTTTGTATGGGAAACTCGCAGATAGGCATTCATCTTATTGATAACTTACCGCCCCCTCATCCCCAAAGGCGAAAGTGGCCTGAACTGCTTCTCAATCATAAGCTAGGAAATATAATATCAATTGAATCTGCCAGAGATTTAAAGTATAATTCGATCAAATTTCCAAGAACGTAAGCTAATTTTCTGTCGAATTGCTATCACAGGGAATTGTAAATTCATTCGACAAAGTCGCAACCAGGCACGTGGTACGGATAGGCTGATGTTTATTTGTTTATTTAATGTTGAACATGTTTAGTTTTGTTAACATAGTTGCACAGCTTAATTAGAAAAGCTATTTTTGCTATATTATACGCTTCATGCTGGAAAGTCGTCTTGTTGTCGTCATAAATCATAATAATATAAAATGTAACTCTATAATGATAAATAGACGTTAATTTAATTTCAATTCAATATTTCAGGTTTTTGGACCCATATGTTAGTAACAATAAAATTATTAAATAAATTAAGTCATAAATTTTTTCTTGCCTTTATCCCATTTATTTGGGGTCGGCGCAGCATGTCCTTTTCTTCCATACCTCCCTGTCACTCGTCATCTCGTCACTTACTTCCTTCCTCTTCATATCCTCTCTCACACAGTCCATCCACCTTTTCCTTGGCCTACTTCGTTGGCTCTACCATCCCTAAACGTTCATACCTAACACTCTATTAAATAAATTAAGAGTTAGTGACAAAATAAATAACTAAATTACACTAATTCAATTATTTAGCCCAGATAAAACGACTGTAGTCTACAAAATGTTCTCTCGCTGGGTTGCCAACATGTTTATTTATTAAATCTTAATTGCACAAAATAACGTATCGTACAAAAGGCGACCGCCTTAGCCTAGTTGGTAGCGACCCTGCCTACGAAGCAAGAGGTCCTGGGTTCGAATCCCGGTAAGGGCATTTATTTGTGTGATGAGCTCGAATATTTGTTCCTGAGTCATGGATGTATTTAAGTAATTATTTCTCTATATAAGTATCTATATCGTCGTCTAGTACCCATAGTACAAGCTTTGCTTAGTTTGGGACTAGGTTGATTTGTGTAAGATTGTCCGCAAAAAAAAAAAAAAAAAAAAAAAAAAAAAAAAAAAAAAAAAAAAAAAAAAAAGGTGGGCTTAATGCCGAAAGCATTCTCTACCAGTCAACCTTTGGGCAAAGCAACGTTAGCAACCGTTTTACAGACCAACTAGCGAAAGTTGAATAAAAAATCCAATTGTCAAAACAAATTAATATTTGGAAAAATCACACATTCAGATTGTAGATAAATTAATCACTTTTTTTTCGAAATACTGGCGAAGCGATTTTACTTGTGTTTTAGAAGCAGTAGTCAATTTAAACTTGCAATCAGCCTGCCTGACTTTAAGTTTTTTTGGTATTGTATTAAATGTTTTATAGAAATTCAAACGTTCAAATTATTCATAAAATATCAGACGATAACAATATAAATGTCTTTCAGACTTATGCACCAGCTCATTTTTGGACAGCATTTAAAAAAAAAACATGTTTCTTAGCCGATTTTCTTAACATGGATAATAAATACGTTACTGATGAGTTTTAGTTTCACACCTCTTAGCTGTACAAGCATATGCTTTAAGAAAGCGACAAAGACAGAGTAAGAAAAATGAGCCACTTTAAGTCTTATGCATTATTATATGGCACTTCAGCGTCACACGATCCAATATTTCAAGCGTCGTCAGACGTGACTTATTTTAATTCAAAATATCGCGCTGAAATGCAAATGCACTAGTTAGCATTCTGATACCTATTGTCCCAGCTGAAGATTGCTCTTTTTAATACATTCTGAAGCATGGCGCTTAAATAGATTTATGCAATTTTCACAAACAAAAGTTCGGTTTGGTATTTTTATTAGAATTTTTTATTTATATTTTTTATTTATAATATATATTGAAGACCACTTTGGCCTAGTTGGTAGAAATCATGCATGCGAAGCCGGAGGTCGCAGGTTCGAATCCCTGTAATGAGCACGAATATTTGTTTCAGAGTGTTTGATGTTATCTATGTATTTGTTTGTTTGTATATTTTATCTATGTAATTTATCGTCTAGTATTAGGTACTCTCCGCAATTACCCGGCATCAGCCGTCGATAAATTCAACTGAAAAGGTCAAATTTATTTTAACTTTTTCATTAAGCTCTGATTTAAACTCGGATTGGTTTAATTGCAATTTCCAATAACGATCGGACCAATGCAGTCTTATTTTAATCGCTTCCTGAAGCGTAAGGAACGGATATTAGATTTCACCCCCGCATTTAAAAATAAAATTTAATCGAAACGAAATCAAATTACCTAGTTCGATGTCTACAATCTTTTGAATTGCATCTTGTTGTTTTCATTAACTTGGATTGAAAATAAAAAAGAAGCTACCATTATAATTATCCCTATAAGTAAGTACCCCTGAAGCGCAAGCTGTTCGATATGTGTATCCTGCCTATCCTAACCTATGGCGCCCAAACTTGGTCACTAACAGAAGCCCAAAAGTCCCGACTCAAGATTTGCCAGCGAGCAATGGAACGCAGCATACTCGGAGTTCGTAGGATCGATCGGATCAGGAACACGGAGCTGCGTACCAAAACTTGCATCGTAGATGTGGGTGCCAAGACCGCGAAGCTTAAGTGGGACTGGACTGGACATGTCTGCCGAATGCACGCAGGACGATGGGCCAAATTAGCCACTGAATGGACCCCACAATATGGCTTTCGAAGTAGAGGCAGACCGAAAAGGCGATGGCGGGACGACCTTGACACATTTTGTACAGATTGGCGAACACTAGCACTGGATCGAGACAAGTGGCGGAAAAAAGGAGAGGCCTTTGCCCAGCAGTGGGACACACAACTAACATAGGATATAAAAAAAAAAAAACCCCTAAGTAAGTACCTTAGCGTGAAGTTTCCATAAAGACGTCTTTCGGATAACCTATTAACAACTTGGTTTATATTATTATTGTTTTATTCGTAGATAATCACATCACCTAATCACTGCGAAATTAAAAAAAATGATGACCTATTATTATTAATCACATATAGTTCATTGGCTATTATTAATCACATATAGCATCTGGCCAGGAAAGGCTCAGAAACAACGGCATACGGACCGGAGCCAATCTTGCCCCTGCCACAAAGCTACATATACCATCAACTGGACCAACACACTAAAGACCTACACCAAAGATACTGGGAGGAGATAGACACATGCAGACAGACCAAAGAGATTCTGTCGAAACGCGACTACAAACTCACAACCACACTACTAAGAACACATAGAAACCAACTGCGCAAGATAGTGGGTATAATAACAGGACACAACACCTTGAACAGACACCTCTATAACTTAGGTATCACAGACAGCCCCATGTGCAGAGCGTGCATGGAGGCAGAAGAAACGACTAAACATATACTACTGGACTGCAAGGAGGTAGAAGTATACAGAATTAAGCACCTAGGTTCTCCAAACACACTATGGGACGCAGTCAGCAACACCAAGGCACTCACCAACTTTTTAGACGAGCTGGGGTGGTTAGAGTAGCGCCACACCGCCGTTTCACGCAAAATAGGCACAATGGATGTCGACTTGCGGAAAACGCCCAGTATAACTAACTAACTAACTAGTTCATTTTATTTTATTATGAATAAAAACCATACAAAACGAACAATGAGGCTTACGTAGGTACCTATTCCACAAATTGCTCCCTTATTTTATTAGTGGCAATGACATAACTGCTTTAAATTATGAAAGTTTTGACGTGATAACGTATTATGAATCGATGAACACCAGCAGCACGCACGAAAAAGTATGGCTCATTGTCCCGTTCCGCCTGAGCCAGGCGTTCGGCTTCATGATATTATCACGTAAAATTATCGCCCGTTAACCGACTATATCCGGTACCGGTTATAGACAACCATTTTTTTATAATTAAACCATGTCGTTCGAAAAAACGTTTGTACCTACGAAAACATCAAGGAGACGTTTACCCCTAAATCTTAATACAGAGCCTCGGCCAAACAAGATGGGTGTCTGAAACATCTTCGCCTACCCTCTACCCAATAGGGGTGTTTCTTGATTTATCATCTACTTTATACTGCAAAGTTCCAGCCAACCGTATAACAAGTTTGTGAAACTCGTTTACATCGAAACTACTAGTCACGCGATTTTCTGTTAAAATAGTAAGCGATTAGTAAATCAGTTCGGAACACATTTATAGCTACACGATTATACAATACCGTAATACAGTTAACAATAGGTACCTTATTAACTTAGTCGATTAATTTTGAATACAAAAGACACGGTTTGGTAACTGCCTGTATTATGATCAGCGGCGTTGAAACAAAATCACTGAAGTCTTTCAAAAGACATCTCCTCCTCAATCACTCTAGACAGTATGGTCGTGGTTTCATGGTGACGGACCTACCGTGGGTAATGTAACCCTCGTGATGCGTCTCTATTTGTTACAGTATTTAGCGTTAAATGGGAACATTGAATTGAACTATAGTGGTTTGTGTCACAACTTTTGTCAAATCGCAAGCCATCCTCCTACCTTTGGCCTAAAAAAACAACTACTATAAATTACGGTTTATATCATAAATGCGGGTTAGTAAAATTAAACATCGTAATAGTCTGAATTCGTACTTTTCCATTCTCATGAACACTTTGCACACAGAGACAATGTACATACCTACATGTAGTCTCACAAAACCATGCTTTTTTTTGCACAATCATCAACTACACGTTGAGAAGGTTCCGATGCCTTGAGCCCAAACCCGACAGCAGTCTTGTGCAGTTCCCGAGTTACTATGGCCACATTCAGTCTTCATCATCAGATCAGATTTATGCCACCATAATATTGCATTGTTATCCGACTTACATAAGTGTACCAAATTTCAACTCGATAGAACTTCGAAAAGTTGGTAAAGTTTGATTTCCAAAATTTCGAATTAAAGGTACACTGCAGGTCATAAACAAAAGCTTGTACACAAGCTGCAAGCATTAATCGCGCTAAGGTCGGTCCCTTTTCTATGAAAAGACTAATATGCTCTATTAGTTGCCCACCAAATAAATTCTCACAAAACTGCGAATATTCAAAAATGGACGCAGTCATATCGGTGCCAATATCAACATGATTGAAAACCCAGAGACTGCAGATGCATACAAAAATGTTGGTCGCCAAAAGCTCAATTTGGGACATAAACAAATGGTATACGAATCGTCTCGGTATTTGCACTCCCTCTTGTCCAAACGCACAAACAAGCGAGTGTGAGCGAGATGAACCGATATGAACATTGAATTGGAACGAAAATTATAGTTGGGAAATAGGTCCCTAGCTTGATTTACGAGATCAAAGTATTTACAATTCCGAACGCTGAAAAGTGATAACGGATTGCCAAACTTTGGCGGGTTCCAACTAGAACTTTACTATAAAACTCGTACGGTGTTCAGCCGCAGAGCCCAATCAATCTCAGTTTTAGAGAAAATAAATTAGTGTAATTAAACCACCGGAAACTGATTTTCAGATTATATTTGTTGCTCAGACCATGTAGGTATTTAAAGAGAAAATTGTTTATTTATTTAGTTGGTGAGATTAAGTTACTTACTGTACAAGCGGGGCATTGTACGACGCGTCGTACGTGTCAGAAATCGCGCAAACACAAACATAATCACTTTACAGTACGCGGCACAAAAGTTTGCGTGTCCAAAGTTAGCCTCGAGTCGCCTCCCGCATACCTTTGCGGCGCTACTAGTTGCTAACATCCGAATCGTTAACTGATTTTAATCGTATTGTACATTGGAGTGTTCAGGTGTAAGGGTGCACTTTTCCATACTCGTCTGACAGCCTGCGTCGCCCGTAATTTCATTCGTATAAGTAGGACGTCGTACACATTCACTGCCAGGAACCCGCCTAATGGGCACCTACGCCGTAGGTGCTTTCCGCTATTTAGCGGGAGAACCCCGGAATCGGGTACGCGTGTAGCACGTAGCGATTTTTGGCAGTAAATGTGTTAACAAAAAGATCCATACGATGTTAAAATACCATTATGTTGTACTAAAGATATTGGCCAATAAATAATTAATGACATAACACTCCTTTTAGTTCTTTTCGTTGGGAATTCGTGTAAAAATACTGAAATTAGAACCTTCTGGCTTAAACAAAAGTCACATTAAATACCTATGTATTATTATATAATTATTATATATATGTATATTAGACCTTTTTCGCTAAAATCATCATCATCATCATATCAGCCGAAACACGTCCACTGCTGGACAAGGGCCTCCCCCCAAAGAGTGCCACAATGGCCGGTCGCTAAAATAATAGCTAACCGTTAATAATGAATCCATATAGTTAAGGTGGTTTGGGCATGTAGAGAGGATGGATGAAAGAAGATTAACGAAGAGAGTGTATATAAAAAGAGTGGAAGGGCAAGTTAGAAGGGGAATAATTAGGCGAACTATCTCCGATCAAATTGGAGAAATCTTACGGAAAGGCCAGGTCAAAAGTACCCTAAAATGACGAGCATGTATGAGAAATGTTATGAAAGTGAGTGAAGCGAAAGTGGTTTGTCAGGATCGTAGCAAATGGAGATCCGTGATCTCTGCCTACCCCTCTGGGAAAGAGGCGTGATTATATGTATGTATGTATGTATATAGATGAAAATGCATGCGTTTTATCTAAGTACTCTAAAAGTAGATTCATGTGGATCTTATTAACTGTACGTGGGTTAAATCAAAAGTGTCAAAATTCGCGGCCTTAATTACGTACGCATTGCTATTTCCCGACTTAACTACTACTTCCTTTAATTTTTCCTCCTGTCACAAGCAATTTATGTGCTAAAAAGAGGTTCCGACCTTTGATGTTTTTTCAACACGTAAGACACTAATAAATATTTTTCATGTTATTTATTTTCAACTACTAAGTAGGTACCTAACTAGTTATAGCTGTTCTGCATACACATTTTGGGACGCTCTGGAAAGATGTTTTCTTATAGAAAAGTGATTTGTACTATCGGTTTATTATATTTTTTATCTATCCAAATATCATAAACCCTCCATGATGCGTTCAAGAACCGCACATTATGACCACCATAAAAATAAACTGTTTTGTTAGAACAAACTTCTTATCTGTGGAAATGTTATTATTACTAAATAATAACATCGATTTCGATAATATTATTTCATTCAAATTTCGAACGTCTCTGAAAAACAATGAAATTTGATTTAACCTCTATTCTAATATCAGTCGAGATGACGTAGTTCGAAATGAATTGTCAATTTGCATACAAATGTGACAAATGTCGCACATAAGTAAGATATCGAACGATATGACAGTTAGATCCAACTCTAGTTTGTCTCTGAATTAAAAAAAAACTATGACAGCTGCCAGAAAACAACGCCGCGATGCCGGTCATAATATGCGGCTCCTGAATGCATCATGGAGGCCTATGATATGTGGATAGATAAAATATTGTATGTAACTGTACATAATTAGGCATTAAAACACTCGTGCGATGTTATTATGAAACGAGCCGAAGGCACACCATAGAATTCGTAAATACACCCAACATAAAAGCTGTGGTAGTTTGAAGTGCTAAATCAATATGAGAAACAGCGCATAGCCCAAAAAATTATATTTTCACTGCGTGACGTTTTTGCGGCGAAATATTCCTATCCATCAAAACACATCAAAAACCGTTACAGCGTTGCAAATATCCGAATATTTTAAATATAATTTTTACCTTATTTAAGAGTTAGACAAAAATAGAGTAGGTATTTTGTTTGGCGCTATTAAAGGCCTTGCAAACTAAAATATAATATTTGTTAGATTTAAAATGTTTGTTCTGCTAAAAAATCTTCTTACCTACAAGTATCACCACAACAAAATAATTATCAAAATGTGGATTATCAGAATGTGATAACGCACCGAGTAATTTAAATAAGTATTTTAAAACTTAAATTTATAATGTTTTTGTTAATTAATATCTTGCATAAAATTTCTTGTTATAAATAAATATAATAAAATTTAATGGGTTAATACCTGTAGTACGGAACACTAAATTGTCCAAGTTCTGATTCTCCATTGGCTGATTTTTTCTAACTGATTTTGGCTTAATGCCAGAACTTGAAATATTAAGTGCAATATTTTTCTTTGCAGATTGTTGGTCACGTTCGAGAAACATTGTAGGCTAATAATCCGTACGACCATAGTGATTTTAGGATAAATAATATAACGATAGAAGTCCTGTCCTATGTAAATAAATCCATCATTGCCTATCAGGCGGAGAAAAATAGGAAGCGCTTATTATATTATACGGATTATATTTCTGTGGCTGGGTTTTATTGATGAAAAGAGTGTAGGCATTAGAAAAAATTGGAACAATTTAAAGGTAGGTACTCAAACTTTTTTATGTGTTTATGGATCAGTAAGGGCCTAATAACTACATGCAAGTTAATGGATACTTGGACAGACTGCAAGACTAATATCGTCGTTGAACCGCAAGTGTAACAGAAAGACACCATTAATAATGGGGAATGTTATGGTCTGACGTAATAGGAAGGTGCGTGACGTCAGAGAAGCCATCACCAAACTCAAGTGGAGTTAGGCAGTACACTTTGCCAGGCAGAGACGGCTGTGGACCAAAATGGTAACAGAATGGTGGCCACTTCTAGGAAAAAGAAGGATTGGACGTCCATCAGCTCGATGACGTCAACCCATCAAGCTGCTGGAGGACCAAGTATGTGCTAGATTAAAATTTACATAATGGACATTTGTTAAAAGTTGACAGTTCAAGTAATAAACAAGCATGATCGTATCGAGTCGAGTGTAGGTAGAGGGCTATTAAGGCAACGTGAGCTCACAAAATTGGTTTTTTAAAAGTCGTAGCTCTTGTTTGGATTATAATACGGCTGCCCTAAATTTAATTAGCAATCTTGAGGCCTTCTTCGTGGGAGCTATTCGAATCCTGAGTTTTTGACTTTCACTCGATAGAGAAAAAATCACGATCATACGTCTAAAATTCACTTTAAAAATTCATAACAAATTATACGCACCAGCTACACATATTAAAATTAGTTCTTAAAATTGGCAATATCATGTTTAAGAGGACTTAGCTATTTTTTTTTTCTTATTAAAACGCACAAAAAATTAAAATTAAAAAACATGATATCCGCGCTTCCGAACACGCACTTCAATCTCGTTCACGCTTATGCTCAGTGATAGGGAGAGAAGACCACGAGCCTACGTCGTCTTAAGATTGCGGGTCACTCCTGGATAACATTAGCTCGGGACCGAGACGAGTGGTGTGCTCGAACAGAGGCCGATGCTCAGCAGCAGTGGGCGAGTACAGTCTGAAAATGATGATGATGATGATGAAAGGTTAGTTACTTCATTGTAAAGAAACAAAGTTGCAAAAATTCAAGCCTTGCTGCTTGCAAGTATCCGAAAATCCTTTAGGATTAAAAATTTATGAATTAGGATATCGGTTCAGATGTAAGATTTTTAGATAGGTACAACCCGTTAGTACTGGCATTATTCATGAACGTTCTAACTAAAATCGTGTTTGTGGGGACAAAAATATTTTAATTACCTACCAGACATTTGTTTAACCACTTTTGAATTGTAATTCTTGTAATAGATAATTAACGCTTACTAAAGGTTAGTAAGCGTTAATTATCTATTACAAGAATTACAATACATCAACAAACTACTGATACATGTTAACTAATAACACTCTATGGATAAAGTATGAAAAAAATTCCGAATGAAAGTTAATATTATATTCACGGAATGAATGTTTTGGTAAGTAATTCAATTTAAATAATATTATTTAAATTATTTATTTTAATCGTATGGCATACAGGTTGGAACAGTAACAAATACATTAACTAAATAGGTACCTATATATAAAAAAAAAAAAAAAAAAAAAAAAACCCTAGTCAAATAAACCACCCCTGGTCGCCTCTGGTGCAAAGGTGCCCATTATGCTTGCCACATTACCTTGTTGAATGGCTAAAGACAACCTTTGCACCAGAAACGACTCGGAGCGGGCATCCTCACCCTTTTAAATTGAATTTCTTACCATAACATTCATTCCGTAAATATAAAACCATCTAATACAAATAAAAATTAATTAATTAATGTTCAATACCTAGTATATAAAAAAAATATTGACATAAACATAAATGATGAAATGAAATATTCATAATATTAATACATAGTATAAAACAAAGTCGCTTCCCGCTGTCTGTCTGTCTGTCTGTCTGTCTGTCCCTATGTATGCTTTGATCTTTAAAACTACGCAACGGATTTTGATGCGGTTTTTTTTTAATAGATAGAGTGATTCAAGAGGAAGGTTTATATGTATAAAACAATACAATACGTGCATGGCATACATATAAACCCGTGCGAAGCCGGGGCGGGTCGCTAGTTATTAATAAATGACTGATGTTATGACTTATACAAAATCTACGGTAACAGATGTTTTTTTTAAGTCTTAATGATTGAATTTTTTGAAACGTAATTAAATTAAAGCAGTAGAAAACTCTACGGCAAATTATTCATGTGTTAAAGTAGTTTATACTCTTCTCCTATTTTTGTTAAAAATATTGCAGCTAATTCATCAAAAGAAATTCAAACACCCAAAATAGGAACAAGCTATAAATTCGATTATCCCAAAACGAATAATTGAAAAACACATCTTAATATGATTTTATGAAAGGCCTTTGTGTCTTTCTAATTATGTTCGCTGAGATAACGGGAGGGGAGATTATCTTGTCAGAGTTATTAGAACAATTTATTTTCGTTAATCTTTATTAGATTGAGTACCTAATCCCAACATTCGTTATATACGTTGATTTCAGTGACAGTCCATTATAGGTAACGATTTCCATCACAATGGGTACAACGGTACGTCTAATCTGATACTGGTTTCAATTTTGACTACCTCTTCCCTTATTCAGTTTGATTATATTTATCAGGTACGGATTGTGGTAATGTTTAATTATTGAAATTAAAGTTTAAAATTAAAGAAAAAAATATACCTATTACGAATTAACCCTATTATGCTTAAATTATATAAACCGAAAATTTAAATGAAAGCGTCGTCTAAGATAAAGATAAGAAATAACTGTATTGCACAAAGAATAAAAATACAGTTAAAAATAAAAGGTAAAGGAAAACGGAGCAGTTTTGGTACTGACGGCGACAAGATTGAGTGAGATGGACAGGAGTGGACTCGGATGAGTACAGGCACCAGTGTGGTGTGAGACAGGGAGGGCTTTCTTCACCTGTGCTTTTCAATCTTTATGTAGATGAGTTAATCGGGGAGCTCAGCAACATGCATGGTTGTCATGTTACGCTGACGATATGGTGTTGCTAGGACCCTCGGTTGAATCGATCAGAAAACTTGTTGCGACGTGTGAGGGTTAAGCGCAGGACGGCACGGTCCTAGGGACAACGCAGTTAAAAGCGAGATAATGGTTTTTAAGGCTCGAAAGTATAACCCGTTCGCTGTACCTAGGATCGTGCTGGGCGGTGTGCCCCTCAATGTGGTAGATAAGTTCAAGTATCTGGGGCATTTCGTTAATAATAAATTGAATGATGATTTGGTCATGGAAAGGGAAAGGAGGGCCATGGCAATAAGCAAATTTGCACGGTGTAACACGCAAGTAAATCTGACACAATTTAAAGAGTATTTAATTGTGAAAGGTACTTCACGTGCAGTCTGTGAGTAAATTTTACACATAGGGCCTATATAACACAATACGCAACACCCTGAGGATGCTGTTGCGGCTACTGAGGCACTGTAGCGCGTCCGGTATGTTTGCGGAGGTGCGAACAGACGACTTTTTTTACCATACGGCAAAAAAGAATAGCCTAATTAATAACGATAGTGCGAAGTAGCAGCAACAGCCTCCTAAAGGAGTTGGCGGAGCACTTGGACTGACCACTCGCTAAATACTGGATACAGGTTACATCATCATCATCATCAGCTACGTCCCACTGCTGGGCAGGCCTTTCCTAATACTTAGCTTTATCTTGTATTAAAACTAAAATCATATTTTAAGGTCTTATTGTTACTAACCTCCTATGGACATGGAAAATAAAAAAAGGTCTGAAATAATAGTAGATTGTACAACAAGTGCATAAAACGCACCATTTTACTCGAGACGTTTATCCATCCGAGCGAGCTTGCGAGCGAGGATAGATATAAAGTCGAGTGTAAAATGGGTTTTATGGACGAGTCGTACACTCTACTTTTCACTTCGATTGCGAGGAAATGAAACAGCAACACGTAAATATAGTAAATGCTAATTTAATTGTTGTTGTTATGGCTTAAATACTATACTGATCTACTAAATTGAAAAATAAACAAATATAAAAAATAATAAATGAGACAAAATACAAATTATAAGTTTATTTCATGAAGTTTTATTGTGTACTTTGGCTGTTGGTATCTTTGCCTTGGTCTTAGAATACGAACGAAACGAAATAAAATAAAGAGGTTGTTGTATGAAGTTAAAGATGTTCGTATGGCTGTTGCAGCGATTGCCTTGGTCTTCGACGAAGATTTTACTTTATGCTCTAGAGCATAAAAAGCGACTTTATGTCGCCTACGCACGACATAAAGACGAACTTTTAGAGCATGAGAAGTGAAAACGATTTTTATTTTATTGTTTGCCCCTTAACAAGCATGCGATGAATTACCAACTACCCTGTAGATACATTTTACCCTAAAAAGAATCAATAATAGTACATTATGATACAAGTGAGGTATGTTGATCATTACATCAGAGGCGGAATTGTCACGCGAACCGCAGGTGAGCGTGATAATAGAGCCGAGGATGTAATTATCAAAGCTCACGCGTGTCATACGACGTTTTTCAACACATTTGACAGGAAAAAATCCTTTTCCTAAAATGAACATGTCACAGGCTCCTAAGTTGTTTCCTTTAGTTATTGATGACAACAGGTTTTTTCTCACATATTTGTACATCTCCAAGAATGTACAAATGTCAAATCTATTTATCACTTTTCTATTCACTACGAGTCAACATTTTTAACAATAACCAAACACGCATCATCAATGTTTACAAAAATTTTGTGAAATTACCTATAATGGCGCGCAACAATTTTTTTTCGTGAAGTTCGCGCAGTGCGCCCGCTGCGAGGCTTAGATGAAATTTCTAAACAGCCAATACAAAATAAAATAAATATTTTCATATTCAATATAAATTCAGGTAAAATGTTATCAAAAGTAAATAGTTTTACTAAATGAAACGTTTCTATATCATATCCAACAAGAAATAATCAATTAATCCACAAGAAGGATTTAATTTGTTTAGTCGAGTAAGAATCCATTTGCCGAGAATTAAAAACAAACCTGTATAACCCGGTCAATTTAAGAATGCGCCGAGTCCATACATACACCTTGCTGCAAGGTGCCAACGTGTCTTAATCGGCATATAAACATAACTACACGAGTGTCATAATGTTATTAAACACGCGTGTTTAATACCCAGGATTATGAGCCCAAAAGCGGTCCAATAAGAGGCACGTTACGAGCAAATGTGTTGAAAAATAATTTTCAACACACCTGCTCGTAAAGTAGGTCTTATTACAGCGTATTTACACTGATAATGCAGAATATTACCCATGCCGTGCCTTTTACATTACATTATCGCAGTAGTGCCTTTTCATTACATATCTTTTTAAATATTAGCAAAATAATGCAGAATATTACTCATGCCGTGACTTTTACATTACATTATCGCACTAGTGCCTTTTCATTACATATCTTTTAACATTTTCATTTTTTTTTCCTCGCAAATGTGTTGAAAAACGTCGTATGAAACACGTGAGCATTGGTCATTACACTTCTCGTCTCCATTAAGCCTTCGCCTTCGGCTCAGGCTTAAAAACCGACTCGAGTGTAATGACCAACTTAGCACACTTGTATCATAATGTACTATTAACTACTGTTGTAGTCAGTCTTGTCTTGTGCTTAATAGTAGTGTAGGTAGACTTCCTGTGATACCTAACGAGGCAAAAAGTAATAACACCGAGTTTTGGACTATTGCAATCGATTATAATCGATAATTATTTCGTCATATCGGCAGTTGGGATCGTATTAATTACCTACCTAATTTCCTCCAATTTTGTTTCGTTTAATTAATGTTTAAAGTTTAATTAGTTCTCGAAATATATTGACTTTATGTGAGTTTCTAAGAATTAAATATTACAATTATTGCAATAGTCTACATTATATTTTGGTTCCAATAATCAGAATATCGCTGAAAACTCAAATAGCTAATTGGGTGTTACAAATAGCTAATTGGGTGTTATTATGACATTAAAATAAATAAATATCATGCTAATGACGAGTATTATTAACATAGATTAACTAAGATTATTTTTTTCATAATAAAAAATTACATTACAAATTTGCATACATCGTCGCCCCTATGCACAACTCACCTAAGTATGTGTAAAAAACTAATTTTAAAAGGGAAAGATCAATGTTGCCGTTGAACTGATATTTTAAATACATAAGGGTTCCAAAATGTATGCATTATGTTATCCATTTGTGAGCCGCCCAGGGGTTCTTACAGACCAGCATAGTACTAATACCTAGCTAGTTTAAACAAGTAATTTAAATTTAAGTTCTTTACTAACCATTATGTTATTTGTATTCTGTAAGAAATAAAAGGCTTTTTATTATATTTATTAATTTGTTTGTAGAAGACCCTATTGTGTTTTGATCCCCAAAAGTAAGTATTTTCAGTTGTAGAGTTTTTCAATTATTCTGGTTTCTGATTTTTTTTTATACAACGACGGTGGCAAACAAGCTTACGGCCTGCCTGATGTTAAGCAGGTACCGTCGCCTATGGACACTTGTGACTCCAGAAGAATCACAAGTGCGTTGCTGACTCTTTATTCACTTGAGGATTCTATTGAAGTGAGAGTAGTGAGTGTGTGTTTACTGTTTATGTTTGAAGTGAAGCTTGTGGATCATGTCAGCCTATCTAGTTTTAACTGTATCATTATTCTCATTATTACTACAATGGCTATTTTCCGAAAGTAGGAGGTGGGGATGGTTGAAATGGGTCGGTTGAAACAGAGTAATTTGTTTGTATTTTTTTGACATTGACTAATGAAAGTCAAAGAAAGTTTTCTTTTAGTTTATTTTCATGTATTTTTAATAAATATTGTTACATTTAAAATGCAGGCAGTTTATATTTGTGTTGGTATAGTTAATTTACTTAAATAAGGTGAAAAATTACTGTTAATGTACGTAGAGTTTAACTTGTAAGCGCAGAAACGCTAGCTGAATAAAAACAGTTCCTAAATTATACGTAATCTCATATAAATATACCCTATTATGTACCAATCTGTGTATCTTGTGAGCCATAATATAAGTTAACAAACCCGAAAGGTCAAGCATATAATTCTCAACGAGGTATTCAGAAAAAGTACCTGCTTGGTTTCAATTGAAAGAAGTCAACTCAACGATGCGTGGACACTCTAAAAATCCCAACGACCGACCCGAGCTTATACCTGACATGCGGGGGTCTGAATTTGGTTGCTCTTTTTCATATATCAATCGCCTTTCAACATATTTCACGCGCTGGTTTTGATACGTTAGCTCGGCGTGAGAAACGTAGGTATAGGTCTCAGAGCAAAGAATAAGGCAGAGGCCGCGTTACGAACTACAAAGTGACGCAACTTTTTTAAACATGTGTGCGTAAGAGTGGTACCAGTAGAATGAAAGTATCCCTATAATTTGGGAAATTTGCTTAAGGTCTAATGGTTTGTGAAATATTTAATCAAATTTACCTAGTTTGAGATTGTTTAGCAGTAATGTGGGACATAAGGCGCATCCCCATAGCAGTTTGCCATGCAATCCGCCGCGTCATTTCGGCCCGTGCGCAAAGAAAGAAGCACGGCGTCCTGCAAAATTATATCCCCATCTCACTCTATCTTATAACTTCGTAGTTACGTACCGCTCGTGCCGTCCGCCACGCTCAGACGTCTGGTGCCAGCTTTTGCAATATTAAGTAATATTTTAGTGATTTTTAAAAGTCAAATATGCTTTTCTAACAATATTTGTTTGCCGAAACTGACGTATTACAATATGTTTGATGTTTAAAAATATCGAAAAGTTTGGCGCAGCGGGTGTGGTCACAGAGGAAAATATGTTTCGCAAGAGCGCAAAGTTCGTAGTGTCATTTAATTCGTGATTTTAACCTAAAACTTTCTGTATATGACTGTTTGTTGCCTAAATAAAATAAAAAATAAAGTGATTCCGTAGTTGGAGTTGGATTTGGGATGGAGGAAATAAAAAGGCCATGTAGAATTTATAATAAAAATGTATAAATAGGTAAATACCATTAACGCTGCAGTATAGATATAGATACACATTATTGAATGTAACAAAACCTATTTGCTAGCACACCTGATTTTATTACTACCTAGTATATACAATAAATCTAATATTCGGTCTTCATGCCCGGACTGTAATTGTTTGTCCGTTTGGGGTAAGTAAAAATAATACCCTGGTATCACTCGTGCTTTATATATCAGATGTCACTGTAACTGACTGTTGAGGTTTTGTGTTCCAAGCCAAGCATTAATTTGTGTTTTCTAAAAGTGTTTTAAGGTATTATTTCAGTACTTACACATGAAACGTTATTCCGTCCGATTTAGTGTTTGAATTGGTGTTGTTTTTACAACATTTGTAAACGCAGGAGACCATAATTTATTTATTTTGTTGTCATCGAAAACGTGTCAACATGACGGCGTCGTGACACGCACTGAAGAGGTCAGAGGCTTAGTTTTGTCTGTATATGTGTGCGTTAGCGTGTATCTACTTATAAGGCTTAGTTTTGTTCGGCTTCACTAGACTGTTCGTAATGCTCCGTCTGTATTTTTTACTTGGTCTGAGGTAGTAGATGGGTAGAGACATGCCAAACTGGCTGCTGAGTGGGTATTCACAACGCTTACCGAAGTCTCTCAGGAGAACCACGCCCGTGACGTATACACGTCTAGCCTCTGTGATTAAAGATAGCTGGTATGCATCTCAGGGCCAAGTTATTTTTGGGACTAGATGTGAAGTGAGTTTTAGATTACGAATTGTATGGCAATGAGGCTTGCACAACGCTTTGTATAGTACATTGTTGTAGAGGCTAGAAAGTAAGCAATAGATGGACGAGTTAGTTCGAAAGTACGAGTCCAGCTATTGCACTTTCGGCCGAGGCTTAACATACTTGTAGTGCTTTTCACGCCTGCTGCGAGGAAATTGCAAATAATTATAATTTTAAATCAAAACTAAGTACCTAATTAGGCCAGTCCGTAGAGTAATTCTTTGTTGCAAAAGGTGGTGTAGAAGTTTTTTGCCAAAATGGCAAAAACGGAACTCTTATAGTTTCGTCATGTCTGCCCGTGTGTGTGCTTTGGGTAGGCACCCATAAGGTGTATTTGAATAAAATTTGGAGTCTAGGTGTATTTTGTTAGCCGCTATATAGTTACGTAATGAAATTACTAAAAAAATATTCTTGTACGTAGTGGTGTACCCCATACATGTAAACTGCAAGTCAAAAAAAAAGAAAAACATTGTACACCGTGTCCAATAAGGTCGCATACAGTTTCAAACTCTCATTAAAACATAGTGTTAATAACAATTGCAATAAAAACTATATTTCATTAAAGATATTCTTATATACAATATTCACAAAAAATGTTTTGGGATAACTGCGCCTTTAACCTTCATCACCAGCTTCAAACGTTTTTCGAATCCGTCGCACGCGGCACGCACTGCCTCCATCGGCATTTCGTCCCAAATTTGTACGATAACTTTTTTGAAATGCTCCAAATTCTTTATTTTGTAGTTATTAAGTATCGAGAGCATATATGACCATACAAAAAAGTCCAGTACATTTAAATCTGGAGAACTCGGGGGCCATTAATTTTTTGGTAAGAAATCCGTTAAATTGGCCTGACACCACGCTTGAACTGCGTTTGCCGTGTGGGATGGAGCTCCGTCTTGTTGGAAACAATAGTATTCGTTTCCATACAACATTTTTAAGTTTGGATTGGTTTGAAGCAACATTTTTTTCCAAAACTTCTGTTTTATAGTAATCAGCATTGATCTTTACCCCTTTGTCGATAAATACCAAAGGAAGTTTACCCCGCTTACAAACTGCTCCCCAAATCATCACTGATGATGCACTCTGGAATCTTGGCACAATCCTCTGATTATCTGGAATAGTTACCTTGGATGTTAGCTGCCCACAAACGATAATTTTGAACATTGATAGGTTGCTCTAATAGAGATTGGTCTGATAAGAGTTTTTCGTCCGAAAAAACGAATTAATCCCCCGCGTGCCAGGAAAGTATAGTGTTTGATCGACCTAATCTTTTTTTCGTTATAGCTTCGGAAATGCAGTGTACTTTTCTTTTCTTGTAAGCGTGACACCCGAGGTCTGCTCTCGAAATGTTGTGTACTGATCCTCTTGAAATATTTAAGTCTGCAGCTAATTTTCGGATCGAATGGTGTTTTTTCCGGCGGAGACGCTCTCTCACGAGTTTAGAGATAGGGTCGTGACCCTATCCGTTCTTGCTGAACGCGGGCGACCAGGTCTCTTTCGGTCTTCTAATGTGGAGGTCTCCTTGTATCTTCTAATTGTAGTATAAACTAGGTTACGCTTAATTCCAAAAGGTTTCAACGCCGCAAAGATTGCACTCAAGCTATCGCCCTTAAGAAATTTTGAGATAATAGGTTCCCGGAATTGCTTCATCATGGATTTAAAGTTAACGACGCTAGATAAATATTTTTTAAATATTGTTATTTGTTCATAACAACATAAACTTCAAATTATAATGACAAAACTGTCTGAAAGTTTTCAATTTTTTTCAAACCAGTGCTAGAAAAAGTGTATTCGAAGTTATTGGACACGGTGTAAGTTCACGTGTGGCACATCAATCGATAGGCCCTTTAAAATAAATAAAAGTTTTTTTAGCAAGTTTTTCGATTAAGTGAAAACAGTCGGAGATAATCGCTTACGCCAGTCAGTAGAGGTTCAAAGCAAGGGCTACTTTGCAAAAGGTGGTGTAAAAGATTTTTTTTTAGTTTTTTAGTTCACGAATGTTCATACCTACATCATATCAAAAAAAACGTTCATTGCAAAAATCTACTACACTACATACATACCTATGAAATAGTCAAAATCCACTTCTAATTTAAGTTGACAAAAGGCTGGAAAAGAGAAATGACATGTCATTTATATAACCTACCTCGGGTCTGGAACGAAGCACTCGCCTATGTTATAAATAGTTCGGCCTATTAAGATATATATACATACATTTAATCACGCCTCTTTCCCAGAGGGGTAGGCAGAGATCACGGATCTCAATTTGCTACGATCCTGACAAACCACGTTCGCTTCACTCACTTTCATAACATTTCTCATATTACATGCTCATCGGTTTAGGGTACTTTTGACCTGGCCCTTCTGTAAGATTTCTTCGGAGAGAGTTCGTCTAGGTCTTGCCCTTCCAACTTGCCCTTCCACTCTTTTTATATACACTATCTTCGTTAATCTTCTTTCATCCATCCTCTCTACATGCCCAAACCACCTTAACATACCCTTCTCAATGTTCGTGACTATATCTCCATCCATTCCACACTTGCCTCTTATCATACTGTTTCTGACTCAATCACTCAAATTCACTCCACACATACTTCTCAACGCTCTTATTTCTACTGCATTCACTCGACTTTGATGTCTTTTCTGCCACACCCAACTTTCGCTACCATACATAAGTGTGGGCACTAACACTCCCCTATGCACAGCCACATGTGCTTTTTGCGATATTTTCTGGCTGCCCATACAGGCATTCAGTGCCCCATTCACTCGATTCCCTGTATTCACTCTCCTTTCAATATCTTTCTCATGCTTAAGATTAAGATATGCCCATAACATACAGCACAGCACAGTATTATCTTCTGCTCCACAGACCACGGCCTTTCGGCTGGTCCTAAGCAACTTCCTGGGGCACAAATATTTCACTCCTTGGCCTTCCTTAAAACCTGGTTTGATAAATGATCGCGATTTTTATAATAGATCCGGAGAATTCCATCAACTCCCTGAATTATGGGAAAGTAAGGGCTGGGTATCAATTTCTTCGAAATTTCTGGAGGCAGGATAAAATTAATGTGACGCAGATGTGTTTTAATTAGTATCGTCAGCAATTAATAACATTTTCATTTTCAAAAGTATTTGTATGCAAGATGATAATTTACATTTAACTAAATTAAATGAAAACTAACTATTTTAAAAGTAATAGGTTCATTAAAAAAAAAAACCTTTCCTTAAACTATAGGTAAATAACTATAGGTTAAACTTGCATATAAAATTAGAAAAACAGAGCGTTAATCTTCATGCGAATTCCAGGAAAACAATTTTGAAACGTAAATGTTCTTACATTGTCTCATCTCGTAAGAGATAGGCGAGAGATTTTTTACGAAGCAGAGTCTATTAGAAGCTCCAGTCACGCACAATATTTTTCATCACTTCATTTGTGAGAAAACAAATACGTTTTAAGGAAAATGAACTCTACTTAGTCACTATAAAAATAACAAAACCTCAGTTGTTTCTTTTGTTGAATTTGACGTAAGGCTTGTAGGCTGTTTTTTTTTATTAAGAATGTTAGATTTAAATATCGAAATAAGTAAAAGTAGTATCATATTCTTATTAATATCCAAAAAAACGAGAGGTCGTAGACGAACTAGTCCGTTAAAATTCTAATGTTATATGAGAGAGAACATAATTATTCTGTTAGTGGCTTCTGGGCTGCCAGAGCCCTTGTATCACTGTGACCATCGCTGATCTAATTGTGATCGCCACTTACTACAATTCTTGATCAAGTCCTGCAAACTAAAAGAATTGCAGGATTTTGTTGACCTCGAGAAATTTGATCTCCTCCCGGCACATGATGTGTTTGCACAGAAAGGAGTTACGACTGCGCATCACTCAAGGGCAATCGGTTAGGATGTGTGTAGAGCGTCTCCTCTGCTTCAAGGCACTGCCTTGTGTCACACAGTCCTATTGTTTGCATGTGCTTATTTAGGCAGCAGTGCACTGTACGCACCCTGACCAGCATGCGTAGGCGGTTCCTACTTAGCGCCAAAGCATCAGAAAACGCCTTTTTGCTAAAGGCTCTAATATAAGCGCCTTAGAACGTTTCAGTCCTGGGATAGCTCTCCAGGCTTGAATGGTCTTGTAAAAACGATAGGCTTTTAGAGTGAGCTTGGTCAGAATTTTGGGGATATCACAGAATGACTCTGGTCCGCAGTGTGTCCCCTTCGCCCCCGCTCGTGCAAGCTGGTCTGCCTTTTCGTTTCCCTCTATACATACATGCCCTGGGCTGGGACGATGATTATGGAAACGAAAAGAATACAGATTTTTTTAATAAAAGAGCAGATGGTACAATTTGATTGAAATGAAATTGCTTTACATTTCCTTGCATTGTGTCTTTTATCAGCCAAATGGACAGAAAAACGTCGTCGTGAGGGCGAAAATATTATCATTGATTTTCTAATTATTCAACTTTACTTAGTTTAATTAAAAATAAAATTAAATTAAACAAATACAATGTTTATGAAGCAATCCTATTAATATGTTACAACATTACATAAACAACTTTCCTTTTGTAGACTAATTATTAACAGGTAAAATAATATCTTGAGGTTATTAAAACTTCCCTACTTTGAATGTTTTTAATACCAACTTTCCCGTTCAAACTGAATACAAAATTTGATACGAGTATAAAAATAACAAGAAGTTCATTTAAAAATCTTTTTTTTTACTTCGAAGAAAGAAAAAGTTTTGTACTTCGAAAAATCCTGAAAACAAAATATTACTCGGGGTTACCCCAGCTATAGATACGTACAAACCACGTAAATACTGTTGTTAAATAAATTAATATACAGGATGTGATCGGTAAGATGCGAAAGTTTTTATACTACGACGGCGGTAAACATCGACGACCGGATAGCCTAGTGGGTAGTGACGTTGCCTACGAAGCTGAAGGTCCTGGGTTCGAATCGCGGTAGGGCAAATATTTGTGTGATGAGCATGAATATTTGTTTCGTAGTCTTGGATGTTTTCTATGTATTTACGTATTTATCTATACAATATATCGTCTTATTGCCTTATTGAGCTTACTATTGGTAGTTCAATTTGTGTACGATTGTCTATTAATAAAAAAATTAAAAAAACGGCCAAGTGCGAGTCGGACTCGCACATGAAGGGTCCCGTGAAATAAATTGCGGTTTACGATTTATGACGTATTAAAAAAAAACTACTTACTAGATCTCGTTAAAACCAATTTTCGGTGGAAGTTTACATGGTAATGTACATCATATATTTTTTTTAGTTTTATTATTCTCTTATTTTAGAAGTTACAGGGGGGGGACACACATTTTACCACTTTGGAAGTGTCTCTCGCGCAAACTATTCAGTTTAGAAAAAAATTATATTAGAAACCTCAATATCATTTTTGAAGACCTATCCATAAATACCCCACGTAAGGGTTAGATGAAAAAAAAATTTTTGAGTTTCAGTTCTGAGTATGGGGACCCCTAAAACTTAATGTTTTTTTTCAATGTTTGTATAAAAATCTTAATGCGGTTCACATAATACATCTACTTACCAAGTTTCAACAGTATACCTCTTATAGTTTCGGAAAAAAGTGGCTGTGACATACGGACGGACAGACAGACGGACATGATGAATCTATAAGGGTTCCGTTTATTGCCATTTGGCTACAGAACCCTAAAAAACATACCTGTCTGATGGTAAGCAGACGCCGTAGCTTTTGGACGCTACTAACGATTACACTACTGTGTAAACCTACTCAGACGCGTTTCCGTGGATTGAACATGAATGATGTTTAAAATGATTTTGTGGAGACAATGTCTTTTAGTCAGATACGGTAGAGCTACGGTAGCCTAGTTGTTCAGGCTTGCGGCTGTCAAGCGGCGGTCGTGTTCGAATCCCGGCTCGTACCAATGAGTTTTTGGAAACTAGTTTTCGTCAAACTAGTGCCTATGCCAAATTTTAGGATTATATGTATGTCAAAGCGGACCCCGAACCCCTTCGGGGTGCAACCGTTAATAACGCTAGGAGGATGATGAATGTCTTTTAGTGAGATAGAAAAATACAATGTAGATCACGCTACACTTACAGATGTGAAGACGATTTGTGCAGAAATATATACCTAGTTATACAATGAACGCAATCACATTTGAAGAATACGATTGTAACAATATTTAAGACAAGTTAAGTTGAAATATAAATAGGTATCTCCTGGGCCCATATGTGATAAAACCCCGTTTATAAATGTTTCTTAGGAAAACATGAAGCCTACATTTTATATAAGGCAATGTCGTTGAATGTTGGTGGTAACAATATACTTGAAAGCCTCTCAACATCGTACACATGTTGCCTAGGTAAACTCTTGTATTTGATTATGATAAACCTTAGGTATAAGATTTAAGGATCTTCACACAAAAAATAATTTCAAATTTCAAAAACTTTAGCCAATAATTTGACTGAGCAATGACTAAGTAGGTAACGTTAAGGGGGTTCGATTGCCATACAAAACGTTATTTGACATTCGTAGGCTAACGGCGTGATATTATAAGAAACTTATGTAACAAACTTTCATAAATTGGCTTCCCATTTGCGCCAAATTCCCCCTTTCCTAGAATAAACTTGTATAAACTAGATTAATTTGAGAAATTGGTTTGTCACGTGATATTTTGGGAAAACTATTTTTCTCAAATTAATCTAGTTTATACAAGTTTATTCTAGGAAAGGGGGAATTTGGCGCAAATGGGAAGCCAATTGATGAAAGTTTGTTGGATAAGTTTCATAAAATATCACGCCGTTAGCCTGCGAATGTCAAATACCGCTTTGTATGGCAATCGAACCACCTTAAGTAATATCTGCTATTTTATATCTAAGGCACCTTTTTTAAGACTCATAATCGTAATCTCGTTTAATAGTTGTATATGCGAGCTCATCTCTGATATTATTTTAGTCCCTGGGCAACCGAGCTTTGCTCGGGTGACAAGGGTGAATTGCAAAAAAATTGTACATAGTTAAGAGCCTTAAACTAATGTATGCTTTAACTTTTTTCCATTGTGTAACGGCAATTACCCATACATTTTATATGGGTAACTTTCGTTATACAATGGAAAAAAGTTAAAGCATAGATTAGATTAAGGCCCTTAATTATGCAGAATTTTTTTGCAATCCACCCACAATAGAGAAAATAGGGTGAAAACAAATTTTCCCAGACATGCCCCCGCCCCGTTAACCCCTATTTCAAATTTCATCAAAGTCGTTAGAACCGTTTCCGAGAACGTGATTTGCAAATATATGTGTGTATACCTAGTTATATATTTATATTTAATAGTATATGATTTAGTTAGCTTTGGTATTGCATATAGGTATTTATGTATTATGCATACACACAATAAAATCCAAAAATCATGGAGCCAAGTCTACGCAAGCGTCGTAAAAATTCCATCTTGAATTATGTAGTCAGTTTATCCTCTGGACATTAGATGAAATTACGCAACGTGTTAATGTCATAATTGCGCCATTTGCACCATGTCATAATGGAAACTTAGACTCAAAGTAAAATGTACGTAAGTAACAATCTTACATTAACTCTATTCATGCGTCCTTTGTCTCGACCCGAATGCGTGTCACGTACTCGTACTTATGTTACTCATCCGCTAACTTGAATTTAGTACCCATTCTTTTGTTTAGAACATTCAAATGAAATCTTTGTTACCTATACATATCTACTTATTTGCGTGTGGCAGGCAACAAATCAAATTATTAGTACCTATTACTTATTACAACGTATTTGCCAGGTTTGTAAAATATCATTATCTACTATCCTACTTTAAAGTGTCGCGGCTGATCATAGAAATAAACAACAATAACAATTACCTACTTTCATACCGGTTATTCTAAGTTAGTAGAAACTTTAACTGTTTATTTAGAAAAATAAATATCTACGTGTAAGTACTTTAAAATTAGATACTTATTTGCATACAAAAGAGAAACCAGATGGGAAATTTTACAGCAGTTCCTCATAGTAAAGGATTTAGTGGAACTCTTCCGTTTTATCTGAGAAGACGCCAATTGGTAAAGTCAACGTCAAAGATATGTTTACACTCTGGCACATTATTCCATTGCAGTATAAATATAAACATGTTACCAGATGTATATGATAAATATGTATCAGATGATAAACATCGTCACTTAATTTTTTCGACGGTTCATAATATCACGAGTAAAGGATGACTCACGCTAGAACGTGCCGTGCCCGGCCCGGGCATGTCGTGCCATACCCAAGCCTGCCATACGCCGTGCCATACCCAAGCCAGGCCGAGCCACGGCTGAGGCTCGAAAGCAGCTCGGTGTCGGCACGGCCCGACTGTGGCTCAGCCGGGCTTGGGCTTTAATTAATAATTCGCTCGACCGCGCGAAAACGCCGTCGTTTTTCTTAGAAAACGGCCCGTGCCGGATACGGCCCGTTCTAGCGTGAGTCATCCTTTAGACTATAAACTGACTCTTGTAACTCATGCGATTGCTTAAAAAAGAGTTGAATTAATTACTACCAATTACGCAGAGAGATTCCTGCATAAAAAAATCATAAATACACAAAATTAAATTAGCCTGAATTGTTAAGAAGTCCCGCATAATTTAAATAAAACAGCACCCGAGGTTTTCGTGGCAAAGTTTACAAGAAGAGGTTAAAGTTCTCTCCTCACTGGCTAGCAGACTATTGAAACTAGGCACACAACGGTTGTATTATCTTGCGAACGGCACTCGAAATTGCTTCATGCGGTGCTGGAACCACGGCTGAGCGAATACCGAATTGGTCTAACGGCTGCATGGTTCGAAGGGTGGATTGCACCAAATCTTCTGTTATCGTAAGCGGTGTTCGTTTAAATCGGAATGTATGGAAAGTTTGACAAGTTTATTATATGCAATGACAGCTGCTGGCGCCATATTTCGGCCTGTGGTTGTAAGTTGGTGCAACCGGCCTCGGATAGTTGCAACTGTGAAGAGCTCTAATTGCTTCCTTAAAAGGCCTGTTGCTACGGCACAATATTCTCCTTTTTATAAGTTTGGGTATTATTAAATAGGGCATTTTCACTCAAATGTGCGACTTTTACTTTTTTCTCAGAATTGAGTTTATTTTTTTCGTTTTTCCTGTTCAGACCAACCGACCAAAACTGGGGACACTTTTTTATTTATCGGGATTAAGTACTCTTAATCCCGATAAATAAAAAAGTGTCCCCAGTTTTTTTCCACTATGCGACGTTTTTTTCATACATTCTGTTTGGACCGTGACATAAATGGAATTCTAAACAAGTGCGAGTTGGACTCGCGCACGCAGGGTTCCGTACCATTATCAATAAAACATATTTATTTTATTCTGTTTTTAGTATTTTTTGTTATAGCGGCAACAGACATACATCATCTGTGAAAATTTTAACGGTATCAGTGAGATACAGCCTGGTGACAGACAGACAGACAGACAGACTGACAGACGGACAGCGGATAGTAATAGGGTCCCGTTTTACTCTTTGAGTACGGAACCCTAATAATGTATGGTAATTTGGGGACACTTTTTTTCTTAATCGGGATCAAGAGTGCTCATGATTCTGAACCGGAAAAACCAAAAAAATCTAAATTCTGAAAAAAAAAGTAAAAGTCGCACATTTTATTGAAAACGCCCGATAAATACAGAAATATACAAAACATATTCTTACGCTGAACTCACAATCTACCAGCCATTCATGACTAGGTAAGTCTCAGTAATCAAGTGCGAAAACATTTATTCATTTAATCCTCTCATAATTATGTACCGAAGCCTTAATCCGGTGCCATAAAAGACATGGGACATATTTATAAGTACGTTCTTTGCGTCCATATAAACACTTGACTGTAGAATAAAATCTTAAATTTCAATTGCAGTCGGATTGACCTGTAAAAAATACCACTGTTGCCGAGGAGCACGTGACTTTAATTCTTTAGTGGGTTCAAACTTCGGCTCGTAACGCTGGGTTTTTTTTTTAAACTGATGTACTAAATATCGTTCGTTTGATATTTAACAGTGGCTCTTCGGTGCACGAGAACACCGTGAGGAAACTGAGGGGTAATCACGTAACGTTTCAAACGTGCGTTGGGACAATTTAACTGTTATTTTCCCATACGAAAATTGACATTTAGATATACCTGACGCGCGTACAATGCGTTACGTGATCGATCTGCTGGTCTAATCTAAATTAGGTCTAGTTTTCCCTCTAGGTTGGAAGCTCAGATGGCAGTCGCTTTCGTAAAACCTGAGCCTACGCCAAATCTTGGAATTAGGTGCCAAAGCGGACCCCGGGCTCGGGGCATGTCCATCGTTTTTTGACGATTTTTGAGCCCCATCATCATCCTGTTAAATCATTGTATGGACCCAACCCGCCTAATAAAATAACTACCGTCATCCAATGGTCAGACCCCCCCCCCCCCCCCCCCCCCCCCCCGCCCCCCATTTTGAAATGACGTAATATATGGACATCCCCTTGTTGGGGACACAACCGGGGGAAAAAAGCTAGGAGGATGATGATGAACCACATAAGAAATAAACAATGAGATACACTCGTAGTAGGTTCTTAGATCTATAAGAACTAAAAGTGTCGTATGGAATAAAGTTGGGGATGTTATATCGTTTTCGTCACAAACTTGAATCGCTTAAGTTTGTGATGAACCTTTTGATTACTGCGTGCCAGGAAAGTGAGATATGCTTGGTTCTTTTCAATGCGGAATATATTTTCATAAAATATATTTATAAATTTAGTTTAAAATGTGAACAAGTCCATTTGGCTGAATAGCAAGCAAGATTTTACCGAAATTTAACGATGGCGGGAGGTAATAAATAACTTAATTAATTAAACTTAAATAATTATAATGTTTTAATTAAGTTATTAATTAAAACATTATAATTTATCAACCAAATCAAGCATTAACAAATCGACTTTCCAAAATTTGTGAGAAGTATTCAAAATAATAATTAAATAGAAAAGGCTTTATGAGCCAAAGCTCAAATTTTATAAAGAGTCAAATGGCTCAAACGTTATATTATTACAAACGAGGTAACTATTAAATGAAACAGTTGTAAACAATATTGAGGCAAGACTCCTTTCTGTACAAATATTTGGACGGTGGGTTATAATTTAAATTTGGTTTGTGTTTAGTATTTCGCTCTTCGGGGTCTTTATTTACAAATTAAAGCGCAGACGAGACACGAGAAAACAGAGTAACGAAGTCCCCTAAGTACCATTGAGCTGAATAGAACAATTCAATTTACTACATTTTAAAGAGACAAAGGGTTTTAAATACATTACATCAAATTTAAAGCGTATTAAAGGGATAATGAAATTCACGAGAAAATGTTAAAATGTACTTGATAAATGTTTAAATTTATATTGTCATACTTAAATACTGACTGAATTCATTATGAAAAGTAATTTTTCTTAGTTTGTGTTGTAATAGTAATATATTTGCTTGCTAATTGTAGTGGGCGCAATGGAAGTATTTTTTTTCTACTTCTGAGCTGTTATTCTGAACGCGCACATTCGACTCACCTCGACCGTTAACTACTTAAACTAGACCTCTGATTACGCTTAGTTATCACGAATTGCGGCGTCCAGATATATTAGGGGTGATGGGTGAGGTGAGGTTAATACAAGTTAGCTAGCAGATTACGCTTAGTTACTACGAATCGCGGCATCAAGAAACATTTTAATTTTTTTTTTATTTATTACATTTATAAAAGAAAATACATTTCGTTAAATCTAACAGTGTCGTTAAACCCTATCGGGTTTGTATCGACACAGCAATTCGTGAACAGTGATAAGATTCGATCTTAATAATTAATTTATACAGGAGGGTAGCACTAAATAAGCGTAGCTTAGGTACGATAATTCCCACCCGGGTAAAAATACCGTTTCTCATGCCAATATGTAAAGGTCAATTCACAGCCTGTTTGGGATTTCCTCTCAACTCATTCCAGTTTGACCAATCCTACCAAAATTAGGGTTAACGGATGAGGTGAGATTAAAACAAGTTTCAGAATAGCATAACTGTACTGTCATTTATATAGGCGCGAAAACGAATATAATGAGACAGACAATATGTCGATGAAAACTATTTACTCTATGGTTCATAATCGCACTGTTTAGACTGCTTTTATGGTTCATGGTTATGGAAAAAAATATTTTTATAAAATCACTGTTTACCATCCTTATTATTTTCTTACCAATTAACAGTGTATTTTTCACCAACTTTAAAAAAATCGGCCAAGTGCGAGTCGGACTCGCACATGAAGGGTTCCGTGAAATAAATGGCGGTTTACGATTTATGACGTATTAAAAAAAACTACTTATTAGATCTCCTTCAAACCAATTTTCGGTAGAAGTTTACATGGTAATGTACATCATATATTTTTTTTAGTTTTATCATTCTCTTATTTTAGAAGTAACAGGGGGGGGGACACACATTTTACCACTTTGGAAGTGTCTCTCGCGCAAACTATTCAGTTTAGAAAAAAATGATGTTCAAAATCTCAATATCATTTTTGAAGACCTATCCATAAATACCCCACACGTATACGTTTGATGAAAAAAAAAATTTTGACTTTCAGTTCTGAGTATGACCCCTAAAACTTAATGTTTTTTTTTCGATTTTTGTGTGAAAATCTTAATGCGGTTCACAGAATACATCTACTTACCAAGTTTCAACAGTATAGCTCTTATAGTTTCGGAAAAAAGTGGCTGTGACATACGGACGGACAGACAGACAGACAGACGGACGGACGTGACGAATCTATAAGGGTTCCGTTTTTTGCCATTTGGCTACGGAACCCTAAAAAGAATGAGGTTATATGTTCCACTGTATGATTTTTTTTTTGTATGTTTGCTGACTTTTTTGTCAATTGTGGACCGATTTCCAAAATTCTTTTTTTAATCTATAAGGTATACTTCTGGTGTGTTCCCATTGTCAGCCAGTCTGGATGGCCCCTCAAATTTTATAGGCACGTGAATTTCGGTATTTTCTATTATAACTCGTGTATGTTACCGGAAATCGCAATTTTGGTAAAGTGGAATTGATGATGAAGACCACAGATGATTTATGGAACTCCTCAAAGATGTAAGATACGTCAAAGATTCTGACACGATTCCATTGAAGTAGCAACCTATGAAGGTCAATTCTGAGATTCTTGAGGGATCGATGGAACTCCTTAAATATTATCAGCCCACAGATAGCGACTTGGGTTTTTTCAGTAATAATCAACGCGTTTGCTCTCGAAAAGCAGTTGATGTGGTGAATTGGGAAGGAATGCATGAAGCCCACCCCTGTACACTGACTCGCGGCTTTAAGTAACATTGCTCCCCCCACCTCCGCCGTCAACGCCACCTGCTTAGGGAGGTAGATAAAGCCCATAAACGACCGGAATAGGGAACATTACTGCAATGTTCTGCCGCCAGAGGCAGCACTACCACGAATAGTAAACCAGTATAGGAATATAGGTATTCACACACACATGTACAATTGGTTGTCAAATGAGTGACAAGGATGCTTGCATAGACAATACCGCAAGTGGGAACGAGATACAATGTCAACGCTGCTAGTGTCGCCACCTACGAAGAGTTTTGCGTAATGTTCCCTATTGCCAATCAATCGGGATTTAGCTGCTTTTACCAAAAAACGACTTAAGTCACGTAACCCTCCGGCGTTGCTGGCCCACCAACCTAGAATCCAACGGAGTCTAAATAAGGCTTGGTCTGATGAATGGTCTGCCGCTGACACCCCTCCTGAACTTTTTGACCTGGACCCGGGCAGCCACCCAACTGGATTCAACAAATCACGCCGTGTCTGGTGCATGCTGAGTCGACTGAGAACGGGCATAGGCCACTGTGCCCATCTCCGGAAAAAATGGGGCTGGAGCGAGCAGGGATGCTGCGATTGCGGATGCCCAAAGCAAACTGTGCGACATATCGTCTTGGAGTGTCCACTAACCAAATACGATGGTCCAGCAGAAGATTTAAAAAAATGTACGAGTGCAGCTGCTAACTACCTGGCAGAATGTAAATTTAGATTATAAAAACAGTGTATTTTAATAGCCATACGATAAATAAATTGGGAAGGAAATTTGGAAATTTTCATGTACCTACCTTTGTGGCTTGGCGAAGTAGGTACTGAATAGGGAACATTACGCAAAACTCTTCGTAGGTGGCGACACTAGCAGCGTTGACATTGTATCTCGTTCGCACTTGCGGTATTGTCTATGCAAGCATCCTTGTCACTCATTTGACAATCAATTTTGCATGTGTGTGTGAATCTCTATATTTCTATACTGGTTTACTATTAGTGTTAGTGCTGCCTCTGGCGGTAGAACATTGCAGTAATGTTCCCTATTGAAGTCGGTTTAAACTTTGTTTTTAAAGTAAATTATTTATAGCAATATCATCCTCCCAGCGCTATTCCCGGTTGTGCTCTAAAGGAGCACCGAGTCCGTTTTCACACCTAATCCCAAGATTGTTTAAAGAAATATACATACTTTTGCAAAATAAAACTATTCATATACAAAACCAATATTTTTACATTATATTATTTACTGAAATAGCACCAAACTACATTTAACTCATAAAAACTATTTACAAAAACAGTACAGCCGCCATAAAACTTCAATCTTCTGGTCAGTCTTTCGAAGTACAAAGAGGAGTCAAACAAGGAGATCCGCTCTCGCCGAAGCTATTCACTAGCACTTTAGAATACGTGTTCCACAAACTTACGCCACGTTGGGAAGAGAAGGGGTTAGTCGTCGGGGAAAGAAGGTTGACCAATCTTCGTTTCGCCGACGACATCGTCTTGTTTTCTTCAACCGCTTCCGAGCTTTGTCATATGCTTGACGATCTCAGCACCGCAAGCCTCGAGGTTGGCCTAAAGATGAACATGTCAAAGACCAAAGTCATGACCAATAGCACAGAACGTAGGGTAGAGATAAACGGAGAACATATAGCATATGTCCATGAGTATCTTTATTTGGGCCAATTAGTCTCTTTCCAGGCGCGACAAGAGAAAGAGGTCGATAGACGGACCGAAAACGCCTGGAGGAGCTATTGGTCCATGAAACACCTAATGAAGGGCGACCTACCTCTGTCACTTAAACGTAGGCTCATGGACATGTGCATACTTCCAGTTCTCACCTACGGTGCACAGACTTGGTCTTTAACGGAAGCGCAGAAGTCCAAACTCGGGGTTTGCCAGCGAGCTATGGAGCGCAGCATATTAGGTGTAAAGCTAATGGACCACATCCGGAACACCACGCTGCGCTCCAAAACCCAAATAGAAGATGTAGCTCGGAAGGCAGCCAAGTTAAAGTGGGACTGGGCTGGTCACGTCTACCGCATGCCGAATGAGCTGTGGGCCAAAGGGACCACGGAGTGGAAGCCCCAACACTCAAAACGGAGACGCGGTAGACCTCGTCGGCGATGGCGGGATAACTTGGACTCCTTTTTAAAAGACTGGCCAGTTATTGCTCAAGACCGCGATGAATGGAAGGGGAGAGGGGAGGCCTTTGCTCAGCAGTGGGACATAACGGGCTCGATATAAATAAATATAAATATATTATTTACTAATAAAAATATAAAATAAACAAAAGTTAGTTGACAAGTTTAATCTTTATTAATTAATATACACCGTGTTTTTTTTTGATTTCCGTTAACTTTAAGGGAATAATCCTCAGGTTAAATGGAACTAATTTCTCTAAGAAACTATTGTCTTAACTCTTTACTATTTTTCAGATATTCAATAAATCAATTTAAGGACCGAATCAGTGTGAAGGGTCCTTTATTTTATTTACGTTTTAATTTTCGTTAAACGAAAAAGGGAATTATTGGGATTTGAACCTGGGACCCCTCACTCCATAAGCAAACTATTTACCACTGAGCCATGTGTTGACAAGTGCTGTCGTAGGTGAAAATTAACTTTGTGTTAATTGAGATTAAGTGTTAGAGCCCTCCCACACTGATTTAGTTTGTATGAAAAATGAAAAAACAATTTTTTTTCGAATTTAACAAAAAGCAACATACCAGGTAGCTTCTGTCAATGAACCGAACATCGTGTCGAAATTAACGGAAATCAAAAAATACACGGTGTATATAAAAATAAGCATTTCGGATTCAGTTCGGCTCGAACTTTTGGTAAAGTGCAATAAAATAAAATACAAAATCCATAAATCAGAAGTCTTATGTCTTATTCCCCACCAAATCTATCCCCTCAAAAGCTGATAAACTTAACGTAACATAGAGAATTGTATTGTGTCCATGAAGGAAAAGTTTACATTCCTTTTAAAATGGAAGAAAAAGGAAATAACTGTACTCCTGAAGAATTGCGTTAGTAGCAACGGGTAAGTAGTTTAAATTAAAAACGCTCGTGGCGTCTTTAATTGCGATGATCTCCAAGGTTTGCATGGCAACCCACACCACTCGCGTTTTAAGAACCTTCTTTTAAGCAACAGATGCATAAAATAATTTTGTGTGTAATCTTGTCGATCTACATATTCTTACGTAACATGTCCTGCTCTAATTGGTATTGTTTCTCCCTCGCTCGCAATAGCGTGATGAAATATGTGGTTGTCTTTGCATGGTCTAGGATTTAATAATTTGCAGTAAGTAACTAAGTGTAAAATAAAATATTATATATTTTTGATACTTTAACATCGATAGATGTAACTGAATATTCAGGTTTTGAATCACGTCGTTATGAAAGAGGAACCATTTTTTAAACCACGAAAATATTTAATATTATAAATGTTTTTTTTAAACATTTTTATCAATGTAATCTGTATAACTAAGTTAAACGGACAACAAAGCTAGCTACAATCATCGCTTGGCTGTCCATTTATTGGTTTACTTATGTTCAAAGAATATAGAACGCAAACTGAAAGTACATTTATTCCCAATCCAATCCATTCTCAAGTTTAATTTGCTGATCGTATACCTCGATTGCACTCCCCTGGAGTGGAATGTAGGTACGCATAAGTTGGTAAAACCAGATATTGTGGCCGAGTGGCTAGGGGTAAGGGCCCTTGAGGATGCTTGAAGATTCTCGAGCCAATTATAGGGATTTATTTAAATAAATGTTAAGATTCAGGGCCGTAGTAGGTTTACAATTTGGCAGGTATATGTGCGTGCATGGGTTGGAGCGATTAGTATAAGTTTCCAGTAGGCTCATATAAATTCACATGATAAAATGTCTGTTTTTGTTCATCTTTCGCATTGAAAATGCGCGAGACACTTTGAAACGCGAATACGATGCGAAATAGATGACCCAGAGCCAGCCCCAGTTACCGTCCAATAATATTTAAAACTAGCTACCCGCGCGGCCCCACCTGAATGTTGTGATAGTATTAAAACAAAAAGCCTATTTTATAAACGGATGATTTTTTTTCGGATGACGAGTTCCTTAGATTACCCCCTACATACAAACTAACCAAGTGCCGCCGCTTCTAATTCATCCCGTCACAGGGCTGCACTATCAGTACTATCACACATGAGTTATACGCTTATACTAATCAACCAAGACGATTCACAAAACAATTTCAGAAGTAGGTACGTTCTAGAGTTTCATAGATTAGACTTCAATTCAAATACTGAGTAAACAAAACTCAATAATATCAGTTACAATTAAGTACCTTGGAGTCATAATTGATCCGAAACTGTCCTTCAGACAACACATCCTGTCATTATCTGGCCGGGTCAGGAAGGTAATCTATATTATGAAGCTTCTGAGGGGCGGCGCATCTAGAGAAGTTCTTCTCTTGGTATATTTCGGCCTCTGTCAGTCCATTTTGCAATACTGCATTGCAGCTTGGGGCGGCGCCGCAAAGAGTATAATGATAATAACTGAACGGGCGCAACGAGCCGTACTCAAAGTTATGATGAGGAAACCTTTCCGATTCCCTACCAACGATCTGTATAAAGAAGCGTCAGTTCTTAGAGTTCGTCAACTTTTTATCTTAAAAGCTGTTATAGAATCTCATCAGATTGCACTAGCGGAAACTGATCATGCAAAGCGCCGACAGAAACGCCTAAACCACATGGTCATTCGCACCCCTCATGTAAAATCTGCTTTTGGTAGGCGACTTCCCTACTATCTGCACCCTACGATATACAACAGGGTGTCCCGAGCGTGTTCCATCGACGACTTCACCAGATATATCCTCAAAGACAAAATAAAGAAATGGCTTATGTCTCTTACTTATGAACAATCCGAGGACATTATTAAAACCTAGCTCGAAGTACAAACACACACATACACACACACACGAACACTCACACACACACACAAACACACACACACACAGACAGAGACACACAGACACTCAAACACACACACATACGCACACATTCACACTTACACACTTATCTTATTATTTTAGATTTAATATTTTCTTAGCACGGTCATCTTGTTCCTTTATTTTAAATTATACTTGTAAAATCTGTACTCTCGGCTCCCAAGATACAGGCTGTGCCTAGTTTGGGGCTGACGGATATCTTTCTCTGTTTGTTAAAAATGTGTATGTTAACAGAATAGTTTAATTTAATCGCATGTAACGTTGTTATGGTAAATAAATAATTTGTATTTGTTATTTGTACAATACTACAGAAATCTGACTGCAATACCTACTTTATGAAACTAACTACTAGCTGCCTGCGCTATTCTATTATGCCTGCGTGGTTTCGCCTAAGTATTACAAACAAAGCAGGCAAACCCGCGCGATAAAATATAGCCTCCGTCCATCCAAGAAGTCCAATCTATGCACAAGTGAAATCATTTTTAAATCGGTTCAGGGATTCCGGAGATTACCTACACGCTGCATACAAACATACAATCCTACAATCTTTTCCTCTTTATAATATTAGTCGATAGAGCGATTGAGGGCTATAACCATTTATATTTAAAAATAAAGTTGTTAATCGATCAAAATAGAAGCAATTATGAGCACCCAAAATTGCATAATAAAAAATAATGTAATGTTTCAAATATACGGTTTAACTCAAGTATTAAATGTCACTACGGGCAACATGTTTCGAACCCTTTGGGAGTTCTTCTTCAGGATGAGTGTGTCGCTTGAATCGAAAGTTTAAATTCGAAAAAAATATATCTTGTTCATAAAGTCTTACAACAACACTTTCGGTGAAATACTATTATAAGTTTCTGACAAAAATTTCATTTTTGGTACAAGCTTTTATTGCCGACTGCACTTTTCTGCATACCATCATCAACTACTCATTGAGACGATTCTAACGAGCCCAAACTCGATGGGGTTGTGTCGTTTTATTGCTGAGTTCCTACGACCACCTTCCAGCTCCAGCATCAGATCAGCTCCAAGTCATCATAATATTGCATTGTCATGCGAGATACATATGCTTGCAAAATTTCAGCTCAATTGGATAACGGGAAGTGACTGAAAAATGGATTGCAAATTTTGACGGACGACTTACATACTTACAACTTACATATTTACATACATACGAACAGTGCAAGTTAATATAAAGCTTGTAAAAATATCACATGGATATTCGCTAATTCTACAGAATCACCATACGATTAAATAAATAAACAACAACAATAATGTTTAAAATAAAAATATGATTACGAGTATAGTGAATATATTTCTGAGAATATCGATTAACAACAAGCTTGGATCTAATTAATTTGGAAAAGTTAGTAAATCTTATTTATTAATTAGTACATCATGAAATACCTACTTACCTTAATAGGTGTAACGGTTAACCATCGAAGTTATTTTAAGTAAGTTATAACTATTGTTGCATACTGGCCATTGACAATGTATTTGTCTATGGTGTCATTCGAGTGTTCTATTGTCAATTGATTTGAATTAAGTTTGTCTGATTGCTTTACTACAATGGTCGCTGAATAAAGCTCTTAAAATATCTAAACAGTCTTTTCCCTTGGATATAAAACAACTATTGGCTCTGTGAACTGTAGAGCAAATTGAATCATCTAAAAAAATCTATATATTCATGGAAACTGATCACAAAACGTCACGAGAAATGCGACCTATAGAGAAGAACAGCATGACATCCGCCGGATAGACATGCCATAGCATTTTTGCCTAAGCAAAAACAGAAAAGTGGTTCCCTTCGCTCGCTCATTCAAATTATCCTATCCTATACCATTAAACGAGCAATATTTCTATATATATATATTTGCAATCACATTCTCGGAAACGGCTCTAACGATTTCGATGAAATTTAGAATGTAGGTGGTTAAGGAGGCGAGAAATCGATCTAGATAGGTCTCATGTCCGGGAAAATTCGTTTTCTCCGTGTTTTTTCCATTCTTATCCGAGCTGAGCTCGGTCGCCCAGGGACTATTACACTAAATTCGATTTCCAAGACAAGGATTTACCTTAAAATGTCGTCAATGCAGACAGTTGTTATATTTGTTTCCCTATCATCCCCATCATCATTAGAAACATCAATTCTCGATTAACGGGAAATCCCAGATCATCAATTTACGAATTACGCACTTGCATAGCAAAATATTCCACGCTTTGACTCACGCAGTTCAGAGTACTTGACTCGTTAGAGAGGAACGTTTGATTGCGGAAGTAGTATTTCATTTTGAAATTCTAATAGTCCATAAGCCGGACGGTTGTTTGCTACCATCGTAGTAAGTAGGTGTACAAATAAGTAAGTTTCTATCAAAAAAATCAGTTTTGGTACAATAATTTGTTTTTGTCTGTACTTTTTATTGCACAGTCATCATCAAAAAATTCAGTTTTGGTACAAGAATTTGTTTTTGTCTGTACTTTTTATTGCACAGTCATCAACTACTTGTTGAAAGGGTTCCAATGATTCCAAACACGACGGGTTTATCTTGTGTAATTGAGGAGTTCCTATAGCTACATTCCGTCTTAATCATCAGACCTGCTTTATGGTACCATAGTGTTACATTGTCATCAAAATTTATTATAATTAATAAATTTAACTTTCCGTACAAAAAAGGTGGCTGTTTACCATATGGCAACCATGATGTCATATGAATGAAAAGCATTAAATTAGTAAACAATAAAAAAAGTTTTTGTATCTTGAATGTAGTAATAATTTACACAGACTACTACAGACACAATATAAATAACAATAGAATTACGCCTAATAGGCGTCTACTGTCCATCAATGTGTTAAGCAGTAAAACCTTTGCTAACAAAACTTACAAATTGAAAATTAAAGGAAGAAAAAGCTAAATCTCGAATATTCGCTCGATATCCCGTTGCTTCGAGATCTCGTGAGTTCGAGATCTGGTTTCCCCCTTTAGTTAGGTTAGAACTTAGAACGTCAGATGGCAATCGCTTGCGTAAAACTAGTGTTTACGCCAGTATTGCTATTGGAATGCAATTGCGATAACGCTCAGATGAGTACAAATTGTTATAAAAGCGAAAACTACCTCGGTAACCTTGTTGTGCCAGTATATTTCATAACTATAAATTAAGCTGTTATATCCTTAACTTTTGGGAACAGGATAGACAATTTGGTTTATCCGTCTGTGAATGACCCGCAAAAGCAACCGGTCTGATGGGTTCTGACTTCTGACGTACTCTGAGGTACCGCAGAGTGAACGGCACTGGCTACTCGTACGCATTTAAAAATAGTTTTTTCCACAAAGCCTTCCTCGACGCACGCGACGTGCGATTATCTGCTCTAACAAACGTTCAGTTTTTGAATAATAGTTTATTTGTTGTGTTCATGTGCATGCTAACCGGATTTTACTGGTCAGAAGGTGAGTGAACTTGTTTTTTCTAGTTTTAATTTTGATACATAGCAAACTTCAAACAGCATTATAGTAATGGCATTAATTTTAGGCAAAAATTATTGGTTTAACATTTATAATATTCCGTCCAAGTTATTTTAATCCTAAGTATTTATTTATTCACAATGGCACTCACTGAACAAATTATATTTATTATTATGTTATACAATTACGTTTATTTGCGGCACAGCTTTTATTTTATTCATTTACAGAACTTGTGCCATACATTTATCAGCTATGGACAGAAAGTTTTAGAAATCTCAACTTGCGATACGAAGCTTAAAAGTTTCGCACTCGTAAAAGTTGCGTGATTTTGCTTCGTATGAATTATCTAATGAAAAGTTTGTAGAATGGATTTTATTGCATGATATATATAAAAGTAGGTATTTTCAATAAAAAAAGAAACATTCTTGTTTTTGAATTGCATGTCAAGAACTGGCAATGTAAAGAGTGCATGAAGGTGAAGGGCTATAGATAAGTTTGATGACCTAAGGTCTGTCTATCGTAGTCAACTCCGTCCTCCACAATCTCTTGTATTTTTTATTGTATTTTTCGTTTTTTTTCTAAGATGAATACATTAGTGTTATAAAGTAAGTGGTGCAGTATCGTTATGAACAAAACCAATATTCTTCTTAATGATGATACCATGAAAATAATAATATTTATTTAAGCTGAAAACCCAGTGACTACAAATAGAGCCGCAAACGGGACGATTATAGTTCAAAATAAGTTGCTAGTCTCTGGCTATTCAACAGAATGACATGACACCATTAATATTCAAAGCAATCCCGCACCGTCGCCAGATCTGATTGGCTCTGCGGGTTTATGAATACAACAGTAGAGATTCCTGCATGCCTAACTATGTTATAAACATGACGCAAATGTACTTTGAAAAAGATGCGGAAGAAAAAACGCACGAAAATATTACTTTTCCAGTTACTGGTGACTAATGTCTTAAACACATTTTGCAGACCGGTTATTTTTAACCCCCGACGAAAAAAGAGGGGTGTTATAAGTTTGAACTGTGTGTGCGTAGCTCCTAAACGAATGGAGATTTGAATGCAGTTTGTTTTTGTTCTAAAGCTGACTTGATCGAGATGGTTCTCAGCTATGTTTCAACAAAATCGGTTTAGCTGTTTTTGAGATATTGAACTTTGAAATGAAATTGTCGAGGGTTTTTCAACTTTTCTAGGTTGTAGTTAGTTACTAAATATGGTACCGGCAGCTGTCTATAAATATTCCATAGAGAACTGTCAAACTTCCGATACAGTCAGATTTTAATGAACGTAACTTCCGATTACCGACGGTTTGAAACAACCCACCCTAATTTTACCTACCCATAATTAAAATTCAATCAGGAAATCAGAATATTACCTACTAAGATATGGTTTTCATGCGTCTTAAGTAATTTTGATATCTACCAAAATTGTATAAATACTAATCTCGAAATTAAAAACAGTAATAAATCAATCAGTCATTCGAAACTAAATGAAAAAATAATAAAATAAATAAAAGTCACAGATAATTAAGTATACTTAATATGTGCGGGGCCAAAACAAAACAGATAAACCACAATCCGACCAGAATTAACGTCAAAACTGGGGTTTGATTTGGAATTTGTGTGCATATTGGTCAGCCTGCATCATTAGCACGGATGAAATTACCCCTCAGGGCAAAATTATGTCAGTAATCCCTCCCCATTATAATAACCCTTTTTAATCGCTTACCATTGTGTAGATAGTAATAAAGCATTTATTACACCTTGCTTATTCAATTACTGACAAAAGGGAAATAACAATAGGTACGTTAGAATGAGATGGAAGTTGAGATTCTCGGTATAACTTACCGCGCATTTATTTGGACAACAGGGCCTGTAAATGGCCTGTATTATATCCAGAATATTTAATAAAGCTTTACACTCCTTTTTTGGGCAGTCGAGTTAAAACGAGACATCCGACTTTGATGTTTCTGGGCAGTATTCTTTCCGTAATATTTGATAGAAGACATATTCCCACTGTGTCTAGGACATTATTATTTTGAAACCCAGAGACAAAAGTGGGGACATGTTGTCTTCAGTTAACTGTGAAGGATGAAAAGGCCAAAAACAATTATGTAATAAATAACGTAGAATCCAGATCGTTTATATTTACGAACTTTTATTATTGGATAATATCCTGAGATAGGGACGTATACAACAGTAAACATGAGCAAATAAGTAAATTTAATCCAGCTTATGAACAAATTTGAACCGGAAGAAGCACAATAGTGTCAAAAAATGTTATTACTTTCTATTACCAGAATAGATTTTCTATTACCAATAATCGGTAACAAAGTCGTATTGGTATTAGGGCTCGGAATTTTTGATGAAAATAACTAATGGAACAGAAGTCACGGAGTCGAAAACAGACTTAATTTTTTTTGTCATTATGCCGTTAATAGATTGATCGACAATGGACACGATACTCTAGTCAAGTGTCGTTCAACCTTTTTACAACTGGAGCAAGGCAACAGCAATGCAAAGTTCTTACAAAATGTTGTGTTGCTTATTGTCGCTAAAATAAACTAAATCATCAATGTGTTTCATTCAAGTGCAGTACAGCAAAGCCTAAATTAAAAACAATAGGTACTTGAGTTTCGGTATATTTATTTATTATTCGTCCTTTCAAGTAGGTACTAGTGATCTGAGTGTTTAAAGCGAATTAATTAAAACTGTGTTCTACTTGCACTTCCAAAATGTAACATTTAATTGACATAGTTCTAATTAAAAATTATTGAAATATAAGACAATATCTTTGGTGATTTACGAGAAAAAGAGAGGGCGACAGAAACTTGCAATACTGTTAACGACTTCATTACTCCAGTCGCATTTGTAATTTTCATCAAAAATTCCGACCCCTTCCTATTAACGTTTGTACTAAATAAATTACTTACGTGTTGCTCCGTAACAAAAGATTTGCGTCGTGGACATTTTATAATAAAATGTTACTTTGAATAAAGTACGGGAATATTTAATACAAAGTAACAAAAGATTTGCGTCGTGGACATTTATAATAAAATGTTACTTTGAATAAAGTACGGGAAAATTTAATACAAAGCAACAAAAGATTTGCGTCGTGGACATTTATAATAAAATGTTACTTTGAATAAAGTACGGGAATATTTAATACAAAGCAACAAAAGATTTGCGTCGTGGACATTTATAATAAAATGTTACTTTGAATAAAGTACGGGAATATTTAATGCAAAAGACACATGTTTAAAGTGATATCGCAAAATAGTGCTGCATACCTTCATAAAATAGGTACAATCAAAATCATAAAATTATATAAAATATTTTGCAGTCATAAAATAATTTTATTTATAAACTCAATTTAGATACTGAAAAATGCAGGGATTACAGCGACGCTCCCCTCTTAAAGATTTGCATTGAAATTATGCTACATAACATAAAACACCCGTATTATACGCTCAAGTTTTATACCGGAGGTTGCATTCCGGAACAAGCTATATTAGCGTAAAGATTAAATTAAAATCGTGTTGGTTATTCCACTCTTGCTCTTACACATTGAGCTATGCTGTAACGTAAACGAGAGCGCATAACCAATGCTAATCCAAGTCTAATCGAATACACGAGTAGCATTTTCCGGAATAGAAGTCCATTTCCCGTAAACATAGAAGAGGCTGCATGAAAATACACTATCCCTAGTATGCGGTTCTCAAATTTTGCTAATCGCAAGATGATTTTAAAGTTAACGGTCAAATGCTTAGCGTGGATCCGTCCCAAAGCATATATTATGGTGGGTTAAGAGATACTCAACTCATTACACTGGACTGGACGAAGTTTAATACACCTTCTTAATATAAAAGTCAGGTTAGACCGGTTTCATAAAAATATTACTTCTGGGTTTGCTCTTAATGCCAATGCGGTTTTATGCGCAAACAACCTTCAGACAGGAAAATTTAGCTTATTTCATTGATAGTTGTTCATACTAGTTCAAAAAAAAATTTAAAATCTTCTTTAAAGCAGGTATCTAGTTAAATTTTAGGGTTCCGTACTCAAAGAGTAAAACGGGACCCTATTACTAAGACTCCGCTGTCCGTCCATCCGTCCGTTCGTCCGTCCGTCCGTCCGTCTGTCTGTCACCAGGCTGTATCTCACTGATACCGTGATAGTTCCAGCTGAAATTTTCACAGATGATGTATTTCTGTTGCCGCTATAACAACAAATACTAAAAACACAGAATATTAGTTTTTTATAGATAATAGAACGGAACACTACGTGCGCGAGTCCGACTCGCACTTGGCCGGTTTTTTTACATAGTCAAAAGAAAATGAAACAAGGTAAAATTTGTATCGATTTTCTATACGTATAAATGAGTGTATTCATGTGTAGATACAATTACATTTTTTCCGAAACATGGAAGCTGCTAAACTCTCATTGCAATCGAGGCTATTACACTGCGTTTCTCCTCAAAAATTGAATAAATTTGTTACTGACCTTGAAAATCTTAATGGTTTCCGGTCTTTTTAGGGTTCCGTACCCGAAAAGTAAAACGGGACCCTATTTCTAAGACTCCGCTGTGCGTCTGTCACCAGGCTGTATCAAATTCAAATTCAAATTCAAATAAATTTATTGCCAAAAAGAACACAAAATACAACTTTTAACATAAGTACATTTTAAAAACTTAAACAATATCTTAGAATTAAAACTTAAAGTACTCAATTGCGTTGGATTGGGCAATGGGTGCTCGTCTCAGCATGTGCAAGGCTTGGAGCCTTGCGCTGGTTTTCAGACGAGTCCCTTCGACAGGGTTGGTCGTAACACAACGTATATCTACTTGTACAATACAGTGGATCCCAATAATATCGCATGAATTGTGATAGTTAGACAGTTGAAATTTTCACAGATGATGTATTTCTGTTACCGCTATAACAGCAAATACTAAAAAAACAGAATACAATAAATATTTATGGGGGCTCCCATACAACAAACGTGATTTTTTTTGCTATTTTTATAAATAATGGTACGGAACCCTTCGTGCGCGAGTCTGACTCGCTATTGGCCGGTTTTTTTTAATAGAATCGCTAGTGAATTTTTCCCTGAAAACCCCAAGCTATTTCAGAAACTGACACACAAGTCGCGGTTTTATGAAATTGAAATAATTTATTTGCATAGACACAAGTAAAGGGATGTTCTAATATATTATGGTCATGTGTATGAAGCTTGATAGTCATTAGAATTGACTGTATATGCATTGATGCCTTGTGCCATCATTTGATATGGACATTATATTTTTTTAGTTTAGGACATGACAAATAATGGAAAATCTACGGAAAAGTTTTACGCACGTAGAGCAAGCCTACAATGTTTTTTATTATTCAATTTATGGCTAAATTCCTTCCAATATGTAGGGACCAATGTTCACTTTTCGGGACGTTTTTGTGTCAAAGTAAATATCTTTTTATTGGAATGGGCAGCTATAAGTGATCAATTTGGTTCTCCTTTCTTCCGAACAATAAATGAATGGTATACGTTGTAAATAACATCATTATCCGCATTTTGCTTTGAAATTGAGACATTGACCTTAAGTAGCTAATTCTTTCAGCTTTTAGATTAAAATCTCGTTACACATTATAAAGACTTTATGTTATTTCTATTTATTTGTATTTATTTGAAAACATGGTAACGTAGGTATTGGGTACTTGGGGTCAGGCAGATACGTACTACTCGGCCTACTCCTTAGGTACTTGAAAGAAAGAAAGAAATAAAATTTTATTCATGACCTTGGTACAGCCAAGGTAGTTCATTAAAGGTATAATTTCGTAAGAGTTTACTGTAAATAGTGTGTATTTATATTTATTAAAATAATAAGTTTCTTCTTGATGATATCAAATCATTTTAAGTCCATTTTCTTCTAACAGTAGGTACTTAAAGCGCATGTAGCTCGTTAAAATGTTAGCTTCTTATGATGTACAGTCATCATCAAAAGTAACTACGCAATCGAATACGTCAAAAGTTCTTATTTAATTTGACGTCTTCGTTTGCGTAGCTACTTTTGATGCTTACTATGTACTCTACACCGACGCACGCACCAACCAACTCCCGGAATTTTAATAGAAAATCATATCACCAAATAAATGATTATTAAGGAATTTCAACTGTTGAGACTTGAGATAATTATGTGAATTCGTTTTTTTTTTTCGAAAAACTCGTGAAAATAACTCTTATGGCTTAGACTCTGACTAACTAAGGATAAGCAATTGTTTACTAACACTATGGACATGGTCTGAATTAAAAACAATTGAATTGAATTTAGACGAACTAGCAAAATTTAAGTATAAGATTACCCATATTTTTAATGTTCTAGCAAAAAATCAAACGTTGAAATTATTAATGAAATATTAAAGCATTACATCTGGGGGCACGGCAGTGCCCCCGCCAAGTTGAGCAAAACAAAGGCACACGGCCATACCATCCTTTTCTCGAAGCCATTCAGGCCATTTTCAACATCCTGTAATTTTGAGCTGGCTAAAGCTAGAATTCCTTTTTTTTTTGTATAACGCAGTTACGCTGCTAACGATATTTATAAACTTCAAATTAAAGGAGCCCAGGAGAACCCTGAATTTTCACCAACATATAGGGCGTAATATGGCTTACATATAATGTCAATAATATTCAATTTGAACTTTTAGTTTAAGAACTGTCCGTCAAAGTTCGTTAGTTTTGTCACTGACATACTCACATAAGACTGATGATCAATATAATTCTAAGGTAATTCTAGAAGACCCACAAGCTCCAAATTTGAAACAGAATTAGCTTTTAGCCTAATCATTCATAAAAAACCTAAAAATATTGTAATTTCAGTCACGTTTCAGAGATATATAAACTCCATAAGTAAGTTTGTAATCCTATAAAATACATGCGATTACAAAGTTATTTTTGCAGTTTCTTCCTGCAAAACTGTACAAACGTTATTTGCGGTTGGTAAAATAACATTCCCAAAGTCTACAAAAAGAAATGAGATCCCATAAAAAAACATTTCATGTAAAAAATAGGCCAAGTCTCGAATCTCTTCCACAGTAAAAAGTGGTGAGATATTTCGTGGAGTCAAGTCAGGCATTCTTATTAACCTTTATTTGCTTGCTAAATAAAATTTTGTGACTTGGCAATCACACTTACATAGTTTTAGGTACCTATGAAAAAAATATTAAATGCAGTAAAGTTGTGTGATTCCCAAGTTGCAGAATTTTATAACAAGCAAATAAAGATTAATAAGAATGCTTGACTTGGCTCCACGAAATATCTCACCACTTATTACTGTGCAAGAGTTTCGAGACTTGGCCTATTTTTTACATGAAATGTTTTTTATGGAATTAATTTTTTTGATAAATTTAGTGGTTCATTTAAGAGCCTTTAGTTTTGGAAACGGTCATCTAGCGTAGCTACTCCTCTTAAGTCCAAGATATCTTACGAACTTACCTCTTGTAATTTTATAAAATTATATCACTAAATAAAGTGGCGCAAGCGACGCCAAGACGAGTGAAAGTAATCGTGTCGTCACTCGTCACATTACGAAGTTGATCAATCAAGAGCAACCGAATGGTGTCTTAACGGAGATGAATATTCGTATCATAACGTTTAACGCCATCCGCCGTGGATGCTTCTAAAGCAGTTATTTTATGCGACTAACATTGCCTTTGACGCGCACCGTTTTATATCGCACTACCTTTCTGCGCGGCTTCACTCCTGAGTTGCAAAGAACACAGGCAAACGTAAATACCAACCAATTAAATGTAGCCTTTGTTCATCCAGCAAGTCCATTACATGAACAATGTTGGTATGTTATTTGCATGGTTCCCTCGCACATTTGTAACAAAATGTATTACAAAACGTTGGTAGTTTTATTTGGTTGACATTGCCATAACAATTCATTTTTCTACATTGACAACTAAAACATACGTTATTGCTAAACCTCTTGAAGGTTTTATCTATGAGACGGTTGAACATGCCGCCCACCAAGGACGTAGTTGAGTCCTTAATTGCATACACCGCCCACCATGAGGGCTTCATTTTTTCAGCAAATGAACTCAATACTTCTCGAATGACACGTAAGGAAATAATTAATGCCATAAAATCAGCATTACCTGCCTTATTTAACATATAACTATTACGAATGTGATAAAAAAGGAATTGTTGTACATTTCTTTAGAACATAAAAAAAACACAAATCACAACAGAGCGTAGTAAAATATAAAATTATGTAGCATATTATATTAATATGCCAGCTAACACACACAAAAAAAAACATTGCCTTATAATAGTTATTTAATCACCAATAGGAAGAACGCAAAATGTTTTCGTGGGACGCTTTGTAAGTGACCCCTTGGAACGCAATGTAACAACACGCATGACGTTGTCCGAACCAGGATGCTTGGTCATCACTCTGGCAAGTAACTATCGGCTAGGTGGTAAGTCATCTTCCATTACTACGAGTAGAACTACATATATCACCAATATTAGGTTCTGCAGTTTGCTGAGACCACCTATATCTATGTAAGCACAGAGTGAGATATTCGTGCGACCATCGATCGACGCCAAAAATGTTGCAACATGCGTTGTGTAAGTTGCAATCTTCGTAAACTGTTTATAATAGAGTTTAGAAAATCGCTATCGGGCACTGTGAGTAATATAAATAAATAAAAAATAAAATAAAATAAAATAAAAATACTTTATTTCAGACCTAGTGATCCATAGTGTGTTAGTAACATGTGACTTAATACTAAATTGGTTAGTAACAGCAAGTAAGTAAGTAAGTATAAAAATATTCTTAAATAATAAATTGGGCAACGCCCTTAATCTGTCCAATCCAATAAGATAGGATTGGACAGTCAAACCTCCACGATATTGCCTTTAGTATGCTGTTGGTGCTTGCTCTCACCCTGTCTAATAGCGATGCTATCTTTTTGCGCATGATCGCCTGAAACCCGTCTACACGGGCTTCGGCGAACATGCCCGAGGCACTACACCTCCTCGGCAGCCCCAGCAACATTCTAAATGCATTATTGTATTGCACGCGCAGGGCGCTATAGGCTCGCTTTGTATACCTAACCCACAGGCTGCTCGAGTAAAAAGATTGTGTATAAGCTTTAAAAAGCGTTATCTTTACTTCGTATGAACATCGAGCAAACCTGCGAGCAAGCATATTACTACGAACCGCTAACGCCCTGCGCTCTCTCTCAATATCCATATCATCTTTCAGGTCGCTCGTGATAATATGTCCCAGGTACTTGACCTTATCCACGACCAACAGCTGACTACCGCTTAGCCAGATAGGTGGTACATTATAGGGCTTAATTTTCCCTGCCGTAAAAATCATGACCTCACTTTTATTGGGGTTGTACACAAGCCCATGTGCCCGGGCATACGCCTCGCAGGTAGCCAGGAGTTGTTCGATGGTTACAATAGAAGGGCCAAGCAGCACCATATCATCGGCATAGCTTACGTTGTTAATACAAGTGCTCCCCACGTAGCAACCAGCATGCATGCTGCTAAGCCCCTCTATCAACCCGTAATGGTTCTCCCACTAAAAAATGTCCTGGGGTTAACACATTTATGTTTTCCGGATCATTATCAAGCCGAGAGGCGCAGAGTTTAAGCATGCTTCAATCTCAGTTAATACGGTAGACATTTCTTTGTATGTTAGTGTGGAATTACCTACAACACGCTTTTAATGATATTTAGTTGATTTTATACCTGCTTCCCATAGGCCACTAAAATTGGGAACATGCGGGGGTATAAAGTGCCTTTTGTTGCCAAAGCTTCAGCAACCTCTGAAGCTATGTTCGGGTTTTCAGTTTTGAATAGTGTCTTAAGTTCCTTGGAAGCACCTAGAAAATTGGTACCGTTTTCACTCCATATTTCTGTACAATGTCTACGACGGGCTACCATTCTTTGAAACGCCTGGAGAAACCCTTTGTAAGGCTGCTTACGACTTCTATATGGACAGCTCGAGTACACATGCACACAAAGAGACATACATAACCCTTGAATGATCTTTGTACTATATTTATTATTTTTAATTCCTAACATTGTAGGCGCTTTGGTTGTATAATGTAAGCCTGTAATGTAAATTATTAAATTAAATTAAATAAAAAATATATACAGGTGAAATAATTGTGTGGATCGGATTAGAGGTTGCGGAGTTTTCCTCCTACATACAAACGTACAAAGTTGCAATCTCAAAGACTTTTCCTACTTGTAATACTAGTATATAGAATACGATTACTAAACATTAATTTTTGCGTCATTTGTGCACCCACATTCGTCTAACTAGCGATAGCGTTGCCGCATAAAATAACTGAGCGCTTAAGAAAGCTTGGGAAGTGTGGATACGAGATAACTACCTACATTAAATGAATAAATATATAGAAAACACACAAGGCATAAACAAAAACTCGTGATCACACAAACATTGGCCACTGCGGGGTCATTAAATCAACAAAGCTGAACAGCCGCCTGTTTTTGCTGCATTTGAATACAATTATATACATCTGTAAATATAATCTAAAGGAGGTTATAAAATATTCATCTTGAAGTTAAATGAACACACTTTGCCCGAGCAATATCAAGTCAAATTAATGTTAATTAAGTAATACTAGCAAAAATAAACGAAATGAATATTTTTTTTTTCTCGAACGTGCAATGAAATATTAACATTATGTTCCTTATAATTACGCTGTGAAGTATCACGTTTCGGGTGCGGAGAGACGGTACGAGACGTCCATAATGGAATTTTAAAATTAAGCTGCAAAGTGACCTTCTTTTGTTTAACGTGTTACACAACATCATGATGTTCACTCATTAAAATAAATTAGAAGTTTAATTTTATTTAGCTGCATTGTTAGAAAAAAAACACTATATAAATAAATAAACGGCCAATACAGTAATTTATGTAATTACAAAAAGGGACTTGATTGTCTAAATTATCCATTTTTGTTTCAGACAAGATGGGATACTCAAAGACCACATTTCTACTGCTGACATTAGCAACACAAGTTTTCACGGTGAGTTGGTACGGATAATTTAGGCGAGGCATGGCTGCCCTGACCTATTTCACTCTGAGTAAAGATTATTAGCAGTTTAAAGCGCCAGACTACCCTGTAATTTTGTGAACGAACGCTGAGACGATTTTCAAACTACACCTAAATTTCTTGTTTCGTCTTGGGGCTGGCCCAGTTCTGCAAAGCTAATACAAAACTTGTCGTGAAATAGCAAGTAAAAATAAAACCACATTTTTTTGTGAAAATTGTTGAACTTTTTTACAAACCCCTATATAAGAACTGTTACTCTACTCGGAAGACTGCCACCGCATTCACAACAAAATGGGTAGCTAACAAACAAGGGATCATGTAATTTATTAGGTATTACTGTCGAAATTCTAGTCGAAAATCTTTACGTAAATTCAGAATCAAAAACTGAATTTCATCAAGTTTTTCCTTTAATAGAACATACACAATGCCATCGATGGTGGTGTTAACGAAACGAATTTCCCAATATTTAATATATATATTAAATGTTATATCAAAATGTTTGGAAGCGGAGCTGAGGCTACATTATTCGCCGCATCGACCACCGCACATTGTGTAATATTTTCAAGTTTCTGCTGTACTCGTAACTCATGTTTAAAGACGTTACATGATTGCATACGAGCTTAAGGCACTACAGCTTCGTGAGAATAGGAAGTAGCGCCCAGGTGTCTACGTAATGTCCCACGAATCGTTCCCAAACTTGCTTTGTAATACTGATTCGGAATTCAAATTGTCAAGTTTAGTTATCGGCACTAAAATTAAATGTATAAATAGTTTGAAGCACTTCCTGATTGGTCAGTGCGGAGGTTATTTATAAATAAATACATATATGTACCAGTGTGTAACCGCCATACGATAAATAGTACGGAGGTGTTAAGGCCGCTTATGACCTGGCTAAATGCAGTGCACTAACTAAAGTCTCGCTCTTATCAGTGAGTGTGAGTACAGTTAGTGCACTACATTTAGTCAGGTCGAAAGGCCGCTTTACTAGCTTGCTGTCAGCTGTTAGTGTTAACTCTCAGTTGAGTCAGTAACGATACTGCTCGTCTACATTTAAATGAGTGCTTCCCTGCCTGGCGCGGGATACGCGGAAGCAGGGTGGTACGAATGCAGTAGGTACTGCAGGTGCACCGCTCCGATGACGCGCATGATATTACTACTGTGCAAATGTAATTAAATATAGACAGATTTCCCTGTGCGATATCAGTAAGCTCAAGCCAAAGTACATAAATACAGCCCCCCGCCCCGCCTTGACAGGAAATCGCCTTACTATCCTTTTTATCTTGATGCCTACTTATTTTTATAGCGTAACAGGTCGGAGTAAGGAGGTGTGCGGTATTTTATACTTCGACGTGATCTTACTGATGTCGGTCATGTTTCTTCACTTGGCAGTATACTGTCAGTATAACATTTATGTACGTTTTATTAAACTAGCTCATAAATTACTGAAACCCTGAAAACAGTTCGCAACCGACTTTCTCGGTTGCGTAACTATTTGAAACAACGGAATTCTTTCGAAGATTCCAATTTAAGATTTTCGAGTTCACTAACTGGAAAAAGTATTAAAGGAATTTAAAACTTTGAGAGTTGTTTAAGCGTTATCATTCGAGACGGTTTCGTTAAAAAATACTTTTTCATGTTGTGTGATTGGATTAGGTAACAGAAATTTGCAAACAATAGGGTTTCGGGGCGGTTGCTCAGTAATCAGATAAGTATACATAGGTACCTAACTACCCTTAAAAAACAAAACATGTACGCACGAGTATTATTCAAATGTTGTGAGCGCTAATTAATAGCCCTTGTACGTAACCTCCCGTTTTTGTGTAGGTTAAAAAGTAATGTCGTACAGATCCTGTACGAGAGTTATTATTTAATATGTTAAAAAACTGTGGTATTATGTATTTGTATAAGATTAACATTATTTTTTTTTTTATTCAATGTTCCAAATAATTCATACTTATCGGAGAGTTTCATGATTAGGTGCTTTGAATTATACAAAGACACAGTTTGACATGACATAAATTCTTTGTTAGGTATTGATTATCCATTATTTTCGTTTTTTTATTATTGTTCTATATTGTTATTTTCTGCTTCTGTATTCGTTTTTATTTATTACGGAATTGTTACTTGTATTATTTTGACTTTATTACCTATATTTCAAATGCAATGTATATTGTTGGCTGAATAAATAACTATAACTTTTGCTAATTATTTTTCTCTACTTCAAAGTACAAAACGTGACATGACGTGTTTTATTTATATTTTAATTCAATGTTTGTCGTTTTGTGTGTGTCACGAATAAATGTGTTTCTATTTCTATTTCAAAAAGACAACCTCGTGTGACACCTAGATGAAAAACATTATTGTTTTTTTCCCGTCAAATTACAAAGACAAGTCAAATTGTTCGTGAGGTACAAATAAAAATGAATAATGTATATTGAGTTTCGGTACTTCTGACATTGATGTTTAGAGTACGATTCGTTGGTGTAAAAACAGGTAGGTATGTACCTAAATCACTGGTAGTTCATATCTTTTTTAGACCGGCAGGTCGATCACGTAACGCATTGTACGCGCGTCAGGTATAGACCTAAATGTCACTTTTTATATGGAAAATTTACAGTTAAATTGTCCCAACGGGCGTTCCGAACGTTACGTGATCACCCCTCTGCAGGAAGCACTCTTTGAAATGTATGCACGCAGTAAAAATTCTGTTGTATCTCGGTGACAGCTTACTGACACGGGACCGCTTTGTTTTTATAATGAAACCAAAACCTCTAGGTTTACGTGTTTTTAAAGTTCAACGTCGAACTGCATGGATACATTTCTGGTCTAACATCATGTACCTACAATAAATTTATATCGCAAGTTAATACGTTGTTGATGCTATTAACAGGAAATGCGTCATAGCATACTCGGATCATGAGGTGTCGTAATACCGGTATAATTACTTAGATCGAAGTACTAATCGCGATCGCAGAATAATACGCTGTTATGGACCCATTAATTATTTCAAACCAAGTGACGTCTTAAATTCATTAAAACGTGGAGTGATTACGGGACCCGGTACTTAAGTTATTACTTACTATGACATCTAAATGCACTTAGTGGTAATTTAAATTATTGCTATTATAACTTCAAAGATTTTAGGTTTAATTATGTCGCACGTCGTCGAGTTTGTTGGAATTATCAGGTTAAACATTGTTCTTAGAATATCTATGTACTGTGATTCGTAGCCTACGTAGGTAATTAAAAATGTGAATATTGTTGCTTTTACATGATAGCTTTGTCATGAAAATTGCTTATTCATTAATGGCTTAAATCCACAAACAAAGAATATATTTTTATACGCTAAATTCACATACGCCTAAACTCAGTAATAAATTATTACTGCCCATTCCCTCTCTTCCATTGGGACGTATATACTATATATCAACTCGTGGGTTGATCTATTATTTTTTTATTTTAATTACTAGTGTAGTTGTATCTTTATAACCGATAGCAGTTAAACTACTGTTACTAGTTAATATTCGGATATCCGATCACACGCGTGATTTCTCTATTCATTGCTATTGCATAATGACGCCACTGGCAACATCCCATTGTGCAAGAACAGGTGAGACCTTGGCATGAGTAATTATTATAGGTACGTAATGCATGAAAGATTATGAATGCCATTGGGCGGTATTGTGGAATTACCGAAATGACGGAACTGATGACCAAACTCATAAACTGCTGTGCCATATTTATCCTATTTTGAGTCTCTAGCCATATAATTTATTATAATTTTATTTAAAGTTCTTATGTTTTGAAGAAATTAGTCGTGCCGTATCAAATGTCGAATAATTTCTCCTTTTCTATAATCAATAGTACGAGCATTCATGATTGCTCATCCGCCGTAACATCTGCTCATTTGTTATCATCTTTCCGTCTCCAACACTAAATTTCTAACGCAGGTTCAGTCTTTCTTGTTTCCTCGGTTTATCAGTATACATGGTGTTTACAACCGAATTCGTCCTGTTATATAGCGAGCTATCAAGGCTCGCGGAAGGAATGATCCGTAATTGCGTAATTGATCGCTCTAAGACTGTAAATCGATGAAAATTCAATATATTATGAACAAGTTGTCACGCACGGCTACGCCTGCGTATTATAAATAATGCAAGCGGAGCCGCGGGATAGATTATAGCATACGTCCATTCTGGAGGTTCATTCTATGTTATCACCGGAACTACCTTCTTATTATATATATTCGTCATCTCCCTCTATGTGCCAAAACGCTTAGCAAACGAAATAAACAGACGGTCTGTCCGGTAGTACTCCGGCGGACGGTATTTGCTAGCCGACAGTACAACTCAATGAGTGCTCGCATTTATAATAAAATCAATACAAAAATCTCTCTCTCAATTGTAGAGCAAAACTCAATACATTCCTATCTCGACTGACATATCAAGAAACAGAAAGCTTAATGTTCTGCCTAGAATAACTGACACTCGCTGCACTGGCATTATAGTTCTATCATGCAAACTGATTACGATTAAAATTCACACTCTCTCTCACACACACATACAGATACATATACATACATAGACTTACATACTCTATTTAGCTTCATTTTATTCATATTAATTTCATTCATTTATTATGGTGCTCGCTGGCTTATATTTTTAGCATTTGTCATTTTTTTTGTGTTAACTTTCCTTATTCTTAATTACTTAATTTGTATTGCTCCTATTATTGTGTCCATCTTGTGAGCTTAGATATCGGAGGAATCACTGGCTCCCGAGTCACAGGCGCAAGCCTAGTTTGGGAGACAGAGGTTCACCCCCTGTTAACTTGTCACAAACTTGAACACATGTTTCTTATTATTAATAATATTGAAATGTTATGTTAGGTTTAAGCAATAAAGAATGAAGAGAAAGGCAGGTGCCACGCGGGTAGCTAGTATTTTAAAATGTGTGGTTGTGGTGGTATGCATATTTCGACAGCACCATTTGTGGGATCCGTCCATATCCTGCGTTTGTGTATACTTATACCGCTTAATAGCACTTTAATAATTTAGTAATGTCCGGCATTTCATTAACTTATCTACTGTTTCATTATTAACAGTGCAATAATGCAGTATGACATTTTAATAATTAGGTACGTCAGATCAGAACCGCAAATAGTGAAAATCATAATAAATTAGTACATTAGTTAATCAGAAGTCCGCATCATAATATTTCTAAAATGATCATGAAGTCAAGCAAGTCACGTACGGGCACTAACTTAAAAAAAAAACAATAACCAAAGAAATCAAAATGTAACAAAAACCCTTCAAATAATTACATTGCTTGCGAGGTATATAATCATGAAGCCATTGCGTTTTTCTGTTCATCACCCGTTGAATCTCATAATCATTTGGCAACTAATGACTATCTAGGTTTAAGTGTGCTCAGTTAATGACTATGAACATACATTTTTTACTGCAAATTAACTGAACAAAGGCGTCAAGATAATGACCATTACATTACACAATGCGGTATTACAATGCAATCGTTTGTAGTCACTGTATTAAGTAATAGCAAGACTTTAAGGTTGGCGTTGAAAGATATGAATGTATCTTCAGGGTGAATCCTAAGTCGTGAACCGAAATAGCAAAATGTGAATCTATCCATGATTTTGAGCAACTTTTACTATGGGGACAACTTTGTGTTATGCAAAAAAAAACAACTATTTCATACACTTAGCTCATTTAAGACTGACAAAATTGTATGAACAGATGGTTTTTTTTAACATAATACAATGTTGGTCCCATAGTAAAAGTTGCTCAGAATCATGGATAGATTCACATTTTGCTATTTCGGTTCACGACTTAGGATTCACCCTGTATAGCGTAGAAATATAAAACCAGAGTTGCCAGTTTCGCAACAAAATAATAAGCAACGTACCATTTTTAGGGTTCCGTAGCCAAATGGCAAAAAACGGAACCCTTATGGATTCGTCATTTCTGTCTGTCCATCCGTATGTCACAGCCACTTTTTTCCGAAACTTTAAAAACTGTACTGTTGGAACTTGATAAGTAGATGTATTCTGTGAACCGCATTAAGATTTTCACACAAAAATAGAAAAAAAAACAATAAATTTTGGGGGTTCCCCATACTTATAACTGAAACTCAAACAAAAATTATTCATCAAACCAATACGTGTCTATGGATAGGGCTAACTTCAAAAATGATTTTGAGGTTTCTAATAAAAGAAAAATATTAGTTTGCGCGAGATACACTTCCAAAGTGGTAAAATTTGTGTCCCTCCCCTCTGTAACTTCTAAAATATGAGAATATTAAAACTAAAAAATATATATGATGTACATTACCATGCAAAATTCCACCGAAAATTGGTTTGAACGAGATTAAGTAAGTAGTTTTTTGTTAATACTTCATAAATCGTACACCTTAATTTATTTTACGGAACCCTTCATGGGCGAGTCCGACTCGCACTTGGCCGCTTTTTTTAAATCCCTAATCAAGTGAGTGGCTAATAGAGAATCTGTAAATAAATATATTTGTGTATCATTTAATATTTTTTCCGTTGGTATTTGGTATTATATTTAGTAAGAGAATTTTGAGGCCAATTGTTTCCCATTACGAATCATATTATTTTAACAGACTTGTTTGCTATTAAGTCTGTACTAAAATTTGTTCAGTAGTTAAGTTAGTTCCTTATTAAAACAATCAATCATGCTAAGAAGGATTAAAATCCTCTTCGCAATAACGTGTAAAGCTCCGATTATACTGAATATAAACAAAGATCAAAGTTTAATTTATGTTTACTGTTTTAATGAATCTTTATGAGTTTATGTGCGTCATACGGGTTTCCCTGTGATGCAAAACATCAGACTTTTAGAATCAATCAAACTAATTACGTCAATGTAATAAGTCGGTGAGATTTATAGAGAGAAACAGGTATTTGGTCGCAAACCGCCAGCGTAATTATGTAATCACTTTTTTATGTTTGAAGGCGCAGAACGTTAATGACGGTGACGCTTTACAATTTGATTATAAAACATATTATTTAATAAAATCTTCACACTGAGATAAATTATACCGAACTACATCTTATATTATTTTATCTAGATAAGGGCCCTTTCGGATGCACTTCGACCCAGTGGGATCTTTTGTGCATTTGTCCTCTCCTTTATGCCTGCTCCCAAGCACGCTCCACCATTTCCACAAAACGGATGATGCAGTTCACCGAACTACATAAATTGACAACTATAAAAAACACGTAACACAGCAAAATTAATTAAGAACAACCCTGACAAACAAGTCTTACGATAAATGTATAATAATAATAAAAATAGAATATTAATAAGATGAAGAAAAACTCAAATCGGGTCATCCGTTTTAGAAGTTGCGAATTCTACGTTGCCACAGGCAGACACATAGATACACATATTAAATGTATAACAACCCTTGTATTCGTCGGGGGTTAAAATAAAATTGGAACTGATTAAATTTCACTACTGAAAGTTCTTAACAACGTGTCATTTTTATTTTGGATAAAGCTGTACAACGTGAACAGGCACCTGAATCAACATAATATAACGTCACCTAACATGGATAGTCATTAGACGTTGCAATTTATAATTAAGTAACTCCTTCTTAATTTAATTTCTAATAAGCATCTTTTTGATTATTATTGTTTATGTTTATGTACTTTATTAAGAAATAATCATATGTATCGCATGGTAATACAATATTATGATGAATTGGAGCTGATCTGATGCTGGAGCTTAAAGGTGGTCATAGGAACTCCGCAATAAAACGACCAACCCCATCGAGTTGGGGCTCGTTAGAATCGCCTCAATAAGTACTTGATGATGGTATGCAAAAAAGTACATCGGCAGTAAAAGCTTGTACCAAAAATGGATTTTTTGACAGAAACTTATTTCTTAGCTTAAAATTCGAACGTAAGTAATAAATAGCTCTTTATCATTTATGGGATCTCGCTTGATCTGCAAAGGTCTGACTGTGGAGTAATATGATAAAATAGTTTATTTACATTTTTCGAACTGTCTGTTGACCACGAATACCAATGTCATTTAAGTTGACTGACACAAAAATTAAACCCTTACCTAAAAAAAAATACTTCCCAAAATCTTGTAAGCGGAAGAGTTCCTCAATTAAAAATAACAAATAACGAGGCTGTCAATCATATAAATGCGCCACTAACCAGGAAAACGTAAACTCAAACTGAGCATATGCACCAAACAAAAATTTGTGCACCTCTAGGTATATCCAAGCCAAGTCATGTCTAGTGATATTAAATATTAACGATACAGGGAAACTAACCAACATCACCAAATAATTTAGCGTCACCAAGTAACGAGCGTGAACATACACTACTGTTACCTAATGGTTATTCATGCTGCACTGCACTAACATTAAGAGCTCAGCTCAGACGGTGTTTACGAAGCAATAATAATAGAGAAATAGGTTACATTTGGACCAGCATCAGTGTGCATCTCGTCGGGTAAGAATAGCACCACCCCCTTTCTTCCCGTGGGTGTCGTTAGAGTCGTACTAAGGGACAGGGTTGAAGTGTGTCACGGGAGATTGGCTAGCAACCTATCACTGCGGCATCACATTTTGTCAATCTTTTATATCCACATTTATGCTAAAAGTGGCACTGGAACATAAGTTTCATGTGCTCTGCCTGCCCCTTTTGAGAATAAAGGCGTGAACCTATGTATGTGAATTTATAAGCTTCAGTGTTTAAAAGGGATGGATGCAAATTTTGTCAAGACGTTAACAGGCGCTGCAAAATTATTAAAAACCTCAAAGTTTAATTTTGATCTCGAATGATGAGCTGTTTCAAAAAATGTAATTAATTGAGCGTTTTTCAAAAAAAACTGTACAAAACCTTTTATTCAAAACTTGTTTTTTTTTTGTTTTTCTTACTCAGAAAAAAAGTGTCCCAGACTTGTCTGACTATGTAAGTTTTTCTTCCAGTGCGTCACGCACGACCATATAAATAAAAAAAGACTGCATACAAAAATGTGACGCTCTGGAATGGAATATAATATTTAGAACACTTTTTTTCTTGTATGAGGATCGATAGTATTCATATTCATTTATTCATTGTTATGTCATGCATACATAATAAGGTGTTACATTTTTATTATAAGTCGCTTCATGACACCCTGTAAGGGCACACAATAAATTAAAACATTAATTCAAGGTAGATTAACAAACCGAAATTTAACCTACTTGATTATTTACATTTAGGGTAATATGTCAGATAAGTTAGGTAGATAAAATGTCATCAAATTAAGTTAGTTACAATTGTTTTATGTCTTAGATCTAAAATTAACTTAAATATCCAATTTTTATTGTGGTTTGTATAATATTAAACTTTCATCGTCAAGGAATTCGTCTACCGAGTAATAACAATGTTCTATTAATAGCTTCTTCAGTTGAGCCTTAAATACCTTGTCACTAGGTTGCAATTTGATTACGTCCGGAATATATCTATAGTATCAATATATATAGTATCAAAAATTCTCAATAAGAAAAACCAAAAAAAAAAAACAAATTAAAAAAAAAAATTGTATCCTTTTTTGAATAACGCCCAGTTAAGAATTTTAATTGTTGAAATTTTATTGGTTCATGATCATAACTTTGCTAACTCGGGGCACTTTTAAGGGATTTGATATCGATAAAAAAGATGTCGATATATATTAACACATTTGCTTATTGAAATTTCTCGATTACTATAAAAAGCTTCGATATCATATCAATTCATATCAAAACACATTATTATCATATCTGTTTTATTTTGACTCAAATGTCAAGCCATATTTTAAGATAAGATAAAATGCCCCGTTGACCACTGTGGACGTTAAGAGAACGTATATTAATTTAAAGTGGCTACTTTCATCTAGACGGCAATCTTTACTACCGACGAATAGGGAAAAAATATAAAATGTATATTATGAAAACTATTTTTAAATAAACAAATAAATGCACTTTATAATTTGTTTATTGTTTTTATTTTAAAATGAAGAGAAAATAAATGATATGCATTTATGTTGAATAACATTTAGATGTTGACAGTAACATCGATATATTTTTTGTCGATAAAATATTTTGCTATATCACTTTAGTACAAGTGCCCCGAGTTAGCACAGGTATACTGTTCATCCCCCCCGACGTGCTGTCACCTTGTTGTGGTGGGGGGGCTTGCGTGTTCCCAGGATCCCCGAGGCTATACCGGATAGGGCCACCCATACCGGGAAGGCGAGGGGGGAGGAACCAGACGAAGAGCAGCACACGAGGAGAGAGCGCCCAGTGGCGCGGAGAAGGAGTCGCTCTAGTTCCTCTGATACAGCAGAGGGTACTCCAGAGGTGACTAAGGAGAGGGGAATATAATTAAGGAGGGTAGTTCTGACCGAACTACCAAGAGGGGAGCCTACGCCAGCTCTCCTTGAATCCCGGAACCCGCAGCATTCTCCCAACGACCCCCATCAGTGGCGGTATGGGGTACGGGAGGTGCCAGCTTTGAGCGTGCAGACCGGAGGGCTTGCCTTAACTGGCCGGCCCGCGGGAAGGAAAATCCTTTAACACCCGACAGCAAAGTCGTTAAAACCTGTAGATACCGGGCGACCTCTACAGTATGTAGCCACACCCGCGGAATGGGCGTCACCCGGGGGTGTAGTTTTAGTTCGGCCCTACTCGTGGGATTAAAATGGCAAACTTAATGAAAAAACCAACAAACGGACTGGATACAAGCAACGACAATGGCCATTGAAAACGGACAGATGGTGGAGGTAGACGCCCTGTTGGCGTGTGCCGACATTTCGACGAGGGCACATACTGAAGATGTAGACGATGGGGAGGAGGAGCAAAGTGGCTATATTGGAGGGGGAGCAAGGGCCCTAAACTCCACGGAGAGTATGACTCCCATGGCGGTGGAAGAGGTCTCCATTAAAAGGGGTAGAGCAGACAGGGGCAGTGACGAAGAAACGGCCCCCGAACGGAAAAGGAACTCCTCCCGAAGACGGCATCCCGTGGAGGAACAGGAACACATTGACTTGAGAGATGTCAAAGCTCAACTCCGACAATCCCAGTTGTCGGAGTTCGAGAAAGGGGCAGGCGCAGATGCCTTCTGCAGACCGGCCCCAACTAGGTCATGTCGGACGGAGCGGCCTATAGTGCTCTCCGATGGTGAGGAAGGGGCTGAACCCCAGAAATCTGCAGAGGCAGTGAAGCGGTGCGCAAATGCAATCCTGGCGGAGATTGCTAAGTGCCGCAATATCAAGGGAGACGTGCGAGGTCGCATGAACGCGAACTGCAGGGAGCTGCTGGGCTTTGCAGACTCCGTGAACGAGCCGGAGGAGGCAGTCCGCTGCTTAAGGGCTGAAAATAAGAGGATGCGTGAGCAACTTGCGCACCTTCAATCAGAAACGAAGGCCCTGAGGAAGGCCTTCTCTGAAAGGAACCAGACTACTGAGACGGCAATCCCGGCTGAGCCGTTGCTGCGGGAGTCTCTCGTTGAGCTCAAAGAGGAGCTCAAGAGAGACCTTATCAAAACGGTGGGCGAAATGTTAAACGTCCGCCTCGACGACATCAAAAGGCGCCTCCCAGCGGAGCCGATCCTCCGCCCTCCGCTAGCGGCGGACCGGAGAAGACAGGAAGCGGCCGGACCTGTGGCAGAGCAGGAGGCCAGTCAGGCTCCCGCACCTGCTGCCAGCGTTGGCAAGAAGGGCAAGCCGAAGCAAAAGAAGCAGAAGAGGCAGGCTTCTCCTCCTCCCGTGGCACCGGCCCCGCCGATGGCGGGTGAAAGGATTGCGCCAACGGCTTCGACGACGTCTTCGGTGCCCATTCTGGCTCCGGAATCCGCTGCGGAACCCTGGACGGATGTGGTCAAGGGGGGGAAGGCCAAAAAAGCCAAAAAGGCCACAAAGCCCTCCCAACCCCAAGCAGCGGTTGCCCCGGTCCATGAAAAAAGGCGCAAGTTAGTGGCGCCCACGTCGGCGGCCGTAGTCGTGTCTCTGAGGCCGGAGGCGGAGACCGACTACCTAACGATAATGGGGAGGGCGACCACCCTCAAACTGGATGAGCTGGGCATCGACCACGTGAGAGTGCGGAAGACGGCCACAGGGGCCCGTAAAATAGAGGTTCCCGGGACTCATAGTGGCCCGCTTGCAGATAACCTGGCTGAGAGACTCCGGGGCCTCATTGGAGACGTGGCGGAGGTCACAAGACCTGTCAAAAAAGCGGAGGTCCGGGTCAGCGGATTTGACGAATCCGTGACCTCCGACCACATTAAGGGAGAGGTGGCCTCCAAAAGCAGGTGCCCAGAGGCCCAAATTGAGGTTGGGAGAGTCAGATGGCTGGGGAATGGGTCTGGCGCCGTGATCGTCAGGTGCCCAATCACGGCGGCCTAGCTGAGGCGGGTCGACTGATGCTGGGGTGGTCAGCGGCGCGGGTGGAGGCGATGCAACCTCTGCCCATGCGCTGCTATCGTTGTATGGGGGCGGGCCACACCAGGGCCATGTGCCCGTCACCGGTTGATCGCAGTACCTGCTGCTTTAGGTGCAGCACGCCGGGGCACATGGCCAAGGATTGCAGTGCTCCCATCCCGTGGTGTGCGGTATGTCACCAGGCCAAGCTGCCAGCGGGCCATATTATGCGGGGACCATCGTGTGTCCCCCCTAATGTCAGAGGGAAGGAGGTCTCCGCCCGGGCAACGGAGACCTCCAGAAACATCGCGGGGGGCCAACACATGGAACAGTGATGCCAGGACAACCACTACCTCAACATATGGAAGTCCTGCAATGTAATGCTAATCACTCCGCCCGTGCCCAGGATCTACTAATCCAAAATATGGCGGAGTGGGGCATCAGTGTTGCAGTGGTGGCGGAGCCGTACTTCGTGTCACCTCAGCCCAACTGGGTTGGGGACACTAACGGCCTGGTAGCGGTGGTGGTCCCTCCATTGGGCAGCCACCCTTCCATCACGAAAATCAGGAGCGGGCCGGGGTACGCAGCGGTGAAGTGGGGGGGAATCGTGCTGGTCGGCGTCTACTTCTCCCCTAACCGACCGCTGTTTGCCTTCGAGCAATTCTTAGAGGAGCTTGGGAGGGTTGTGGGCGGCGCTGCTCCGGCACCGGTCCTACTTCTGGGGGACCTCAATGCGAAGAGCACAGCATGGGGTTCCCCCAGAACGGACCCAAGAGGGGAGGTGCTGGAGGACTGGGCGGCGGGCCTTGGATTGGAGTTGCTCAACCAGGGCACGGCCAATACGTGCGTGCGCCGGCAGGGGGGGTCCATCGTGGACGTAACGTTCGCGACTCCTGCCGTTGCTGCCCGCGCATCGGGCTGGCGTGTCCTGGGAGACGTAGAGACCCTCTACGACCATCTCTACATCAGGTTCGGATTGAGGGTCTCCGAAGCAAGGCGGGTCCAGTTGCCCAATGCTGTGGGACAGGGGAGGAGGGGTGCCTTCCCGAAATGGTCCCTAGGCAGCCTCGACAGGGATGCGGCGAAGGAGGCCGCGTTGATAGAGGCGAGGTGGGGCCGAGCACTGGACCGAGCAGCAGGAGTGGAAGAGAGGGCGCTCCAATTCCTTGAGTCGCTGGCGGCGGTATGTGACAGTAGCATGAAAAGGGCGGGGCGGCTGCCGGCGCGAAAGCAGGTTTACTGGTGGTCGGAGGAGGTCGCGGCCCTCCGATTCGCGTGCAATAGGGCACGACGAGACAACACCCACTGCCGGCGACGAAGACACACCCCGGAAGAGGAGGAGCTCCTGCACAGGGCCTTAAAGGAAGCGAAAGAGGCCCTGTGCCTGGCTATTGCCAAAGCCAAGGACACGGCACACCATGTGTTCTTGGCCACGCTGGACAGAGATCCGTGGGGGCGGCCTTACAAGGTCGTGCGCAATAAAATGCGAAATGGCCCCTCCATGGATTCCCTAGAGCCGGAGCTCCTCACACGGGTGGTGGTGGGCTTATTCCCACCCGCCCTCGACTTCGCCCCGCCGGCAATGGCGCCGCCGCAGGTGGAGGAGGTGCCAATGGAGGTGGTACCCATCTCTGAGGGTGAGTTGGCATGGGCAGTGCACCGCTTGAGGGCCTGCAAAAAGGCCCCGGGGCCGGACGGAGTGCACGGTAGGGTCCTACCACTGGTGATGGAGCACCTAGGGAGCCGCCTCAAAGAACTTTACGACGATTGTCTGGAGACGGGGCGGTTCCCACAATGCTGGAAGGAGAGCAAACTCTGCCTCCTCCGAAAGGAGAGTCGGCCGGCAGACTCCCCATCCGGGTGGAGGCCGATCGTCCTGCTTGACGAGACCGGGAAGATGCTGGAAAGAATCCTTGCGTCCCGGATCGTCAAGCATCTGGGCAATACGGGTCCCAACATATCGGACCGCCAATTCGGATTCCGAGCGGGGCGGTCCTGTATTGACGCGCTGAGTACCCTCAGGGCATTCAACGAGGAGGCGGAGGGGAGGGGGCAGGGAGTAGTGGCGGTATCGCTCGACATCGCCAACGCGTTTGGCTCCCTCCCGTACACAGTAATAGGGGAGGCACTCCGGTATCACGGGGTGCCTCCCTACTTGAGGCGTATAGTAGAGCACTACCTCACGCAGCGGGTAGTGCTCTACGAGGAAAGAGGAGGAGTAAGGAGGGCGTGGCCTATGGCCTGCGGCGTGCCCCAGGGGTCTGTTCTTGGACCCCTTCTATGGAACCTGGGGTATGACTGGGCCATCAGGGGTGACCTCCTTCCCCGAATGGCAGTAATCTGCTACGCAGATGATACGATGGTGGCTGTTCGGGGAGCGGAGATGAGGGAGACTCTGCGGCAGGCGGAAGTGGCCGCGGAGCTAACTGTCACCCGCATACGGCTGCTGGGGTTGGAGGTCTCCCTCCCCAAGACAGACGCAATAATCTTCAAGGGGAGGGGGTGGCGGCCGCCTGCGGGTGCTGCGCTGCGAGTGAGCGGAGAGATGGTTCAGGTGAGGCCCCACATTAAATATCTGGGCCTCATCCTTGACAAGCGGTGGAACTTTGGGGAGCATTTCCGCCTACTTGCTCCTCGGATAGTGGCCGCGGCCTCTGCGTTGGGGCGGCTGCTGCCCAACGTGGGGGGGCCGTCCGTCGCGTGCCGTCGCCTATATGCCGGTGTCACCCGAAGTATGGCCCTTTACGGGGCCCCGATTTGGGCAGACAGGCTAAGCAGGGCAAATAAGACCCTGCTGCGTAGGCCACAAAGGGTGGTGGCCATACGCATATGCAGGGCCTACGTAACGGTGGCGTGGGCGGCAGCGTGCGCCTTGGCTGGCACTCCTCCGTGGGAGCTCGACGCGGAGGTGCTAGCTGAGGCACACAGGGAGCGGGTGCGGTGGAGAGCCACCGGGGATTATCCCGCTCCTGAGGAGGTGAGGGCGGCGCGGCGGCAGACCGAGCGTAGGCTGCGCGAACGCTGGAAAAGCGACCTAGAGGACTCCCCCTACGGAATCCGTACTGTAGGGGCACTCCTTGGGTCACTGGATGAATGGCTGGATAGGGTCCATGGTAAGGTGGACTTCCGATTAACGCAGGTGATGACCGGACACGGATGTTTCGGTCATTACCTGCATAAAATCAAAAGGGAGGGAAGCCCCGCCTGCCATGAGTGCGGCGCTGAAGATGATACGGCCCAGCACACCCTGGAGTGGTGTACTCGCTGGACCGACGAGCGCCGCACAATGGTGATGGCCCTTGGAGTGAGTGATCTCTCGCTGCCCAGCGTCGTGGCGGCCATGTTGCGTAGCGAGAGATCTTGGGAGGCGATGGCCTCCTTCTGCGAAGTCGTCATATCGCAGAAGGAGGCCGCGGAGCGGGAGCGCGAAGACAGTGCGGATGCGCTCCCGCTCCGGCGCAGACGGAGGGGTCGAAGACGCGCGCGGTATGCAGCGGCAGGCCGCGTCCTCCCCCAGTAGGGCCAGTGGGTTGGGGACCCACATTGCACATGGCCCTACACGTCTGGGGGGAGGGTCAAGCGTCTTGACCCTCCCCTCCACCCCGCGGGTGTCCTGGCACGAGTAGAAGCCGGGACCGCCGGGGGGAGCCGTGGTTTGAATGTTCGCGATCCCATGGCGCCCCCTTAACGGCAATGCGGGTGACGCCGGTGTGTTTTTAGTGGGTATGCTCCCCCAGTCACCATCACTCGGATGGCGGCGGGAGGAGAGAGTCCCACATTACCCCCAAATAGCCTTCCCCAGGCCGGGGGTATGCGTAAAGCATTTTCACACCGTCAAAAAAAAAAAAAAAAAAAAAAAAAGGTATACTGTTCATGATTGCACACCTCAAAAAAATAACACAGTACAAAACTAAATGCAACCGACATCGTCTCCTTTTGTAAATAAATAAATAAAATACAGCGTCATTGCGTAGTGTGGGCGTGATGGTATCATAAAAATAACTGAATTCAATTGTTATATAAAACGGCGAATCTACAGGTTTAGCAATTTATAAAAATACGTTGAAGTGAAACATTAAATGTCACTGAACGTCTCTGAACTTTATAATATAATTTATAACGATTAAACGTTGGAAACGTAGTTACTTGTTAAAAGCACATTATTTTTATTCCGTAAATAAATGTTGTAGCTAGTCAGGTTACTGAGAATTTTACATCACAATTTTCTTAACATTAATTATACTTATGGTAATTAACTGACATTATAAAGTTGCTCATTAGATCTCCGTTAATTAAAATTAACGCAATATTTAAGGTTAGTTTGGTAAATAATATATCTAAGATTGCCCTGTTAGATGAAACTAATGAATAATATAATTGATACCTAACTCAACTTTAATAAACGACCCACGTATTATTTACACAATCCCATAGTATGTAAAATACTTTATTTTAAAACAATAGGCTATTCTACAATGTTTTCGATAGTCAACTGTTATTTTTATTGCCTCAAAATAAAATTGCTTTATAAATGCAAATAATAATGGTTGTTTGACGACGACATATTCGCGCCATAAAGGCAGTCTCCATTATCATGACGTCATAGCTGCAACACCAAACCACACACTACTAAGAATATACTACTTATGTGCAAAAAACATAGAAACGTCAAATGTGCGTGTCCTTCTTATTTATTACGCCTTCTGATTTTTGCATTTGCTGTTCTGACGTCACAGAAGACAAAATGGCGGTCGGCGTTTTTGGTCACGTGACAAACAGATAATAAAACTACGATTTTGATTTTCAAATTAAAAACAAATCTAATGTTTTTAACAAAATAGTGTTATATTAATATAATTCTTATGGTAAAAACTATATAAACAAAATACTTTGATAATTTAATTTTGATAGATGAAAATACTCAATTGTTTTTAATTATTTTCATGCAAAAATTTTTTGGGCAGCGTAAATACATAACTGTTGTGCTTAAATATTGATTTTAGGGTTCCGTAGCCAAATGGCAAAAAACGGAACCCTTATGGATTCGTCGATCGTTTGTATGTAAGTATGTATGTATGTGGGTATGTATTATTCTTTGGCACGCCCTGCAGCTTAAACTGTTTGGCGGATTTCGACATGTGAGGTGTCGTTGGATTCCTCTTAATCGTGGAAGTGACATTGGCTATAATTTTTGCAAAAAAGCAGTTAGGTTTTTCGAAAAATGTTTTGATTTTACTTGTAACTTTATCCTAAGTAAAACATTTTACCTCAACAATGTTTTTATTATGTATTTCCGATTTAAAATCACGGGGCAAAGCCCGGTCATTTGGAAGGTGTACGTGGGGATATAGATCCAACACGTAGAGGCCCTTTGGAGACGAAGTTTAATGTGATGTTAGTACACCTGATAGAACCCATTCACGGGTACATCGGTAGATACCCGATAGATTTTATTCATATTTCCTTAAATGAGACTTTAGATGAGATAAATATACCATCTTATTTACCATCATTTTAATTTGATTGTGTTGTAAAATAATTTATTGTTTGAGTAGGCAAAGTTAAAAGAGGCAAATTAAAACCCAACTTTGGATTTTTTACCATCGACGATTTTTTTATCAATCGTGTTTCCATTAAATCAGATAAACAATAATATTTATTATGTAGTCAAGCATTATATAACTGAAAATCAATCCTTATTGATTCCTAATCTGGTCAGAATGGTGTTTCATAGAACTCGATATTTTCCAATTCACGCGCTTGATGCAAGGCCAAGTATGCCCATAAGTTAAAGCTGTTTTGATAATGAGAATACATTTTAACACGTTGAGTGCGCGGAAATATTTCCTTGACTTGCGGTTGGTGCGTTACAAGGCAATATTGACTGGTACCGAGGCGCAACACTGTAACTGGACCAGTCAAAAGAGACAGGATGGTTAGGTCCTGTATATTTCTCTCACAACTTTACAAAACAGATATCAAGCGATACTATCAGTTAAATACAAGGGTTTGAAAACACTGGTCATTATGAACTGGTACAGCACTAGCAAAACCTACACGCTAATAACCATCGATCAGTAATCAGTTATGTAATGGGGAAAAAACTACTGCCGTCTATAGGAAATACATTTTAAATTAATTATAGGCGAAAAAAAACTATAAAAATAAACAAAACTAAAGCCCTGGTGCATATACCTGTGGTGCTTTACCGGGCAAGTGCGTAAGCAGTCAATCTGCTTGGTACAGCACAGACAGATCATGTTTTCTTTCTGTTGCGCACCAATCTATTATGACTGGTGCGAACCTGATATCTGTGTCAGTTAGATTTTTAAGTTACAATTCGAAAAGTGTACTTGTTATTTCTTAAACGCCTAAGAGTTCATATAAACGCCCCCAGCGCACCAGAGGCAATTCTGTAGTGACATAGGTCAGATACAACGAAAAGTCGATTATCAGTCAAAGTAAGCCGGTTACGCAGTCAACGTGTTGATTAAATTTGAATTGAATGTTAGTTGAGGAATGTGGTAGAGAGGAATTAATATTCAAGTTGTGTATTCTAATTCCCCTTGGTTCTGGTTCTCCTTTGTTTCGCATGACATATTATAAATTGGTCAACTGTGTTATTTTCGCCAAATCATCATCTAGCATAATTATTGGCTTAAGTATTTTGACAATAGATTTTAATTCGGCAAGTGTGTCAAACAACTGTTACCCAACCAAACGTCAAAGGATTTTTTTTTGCGGCACTCCTAATATGGAAAAAAGTTCGGTGATTTAAGTGTATGTATGTTTAAAAAAAGGAAGGGGCAAAAAAAATCCATGTACAGATTTAAAACTAGTGGCTCTGTGAGTAACGTTTCGAACGCGCGTTAGGACAATACAACAGTCATTTTTCATTTTAAATTTGACATTTAGATCTACGTAACGAGCGTACAATGCGTTACGTGATCGACCAGCACGTCGTCATGTGTCCAAATCATTTATCGTGGTGGTAACTTTACATTTGAGTTGAAAAAAGCTTTTCTAGTAATACGTATATAACTTTGAATACTCTTATAAAATTATATGAAGTTTTACTTTTTTTCTTTATAAAATGTCTTTATTAATAACAATAAGTACAACAGTATCTTACTTAGCTAGTGTACATTTAGATCCTAGACAGCAAAAACATAATACACGAACAGTTTAGTGAGCTAATGCGCTCATTTTAAACTTTTTGATACGCTCAACCAGGCGTTTAGCTATTTTTTATTTACACTTAATCAATATTAGTGTACACTTTAGGTACAATAACGAATAACATTTTTATGCTTGATTAGAAAAGCTCGCATTTGTTACATACATGTTGGTATTCATTCAATAATGCCTACTTTCAGCCTAAGCCAATACTAAGTATTAGCCTAGTACTAACTGTACACATTATGGTGATCATAATTAATATCACCTTAAATATACTAAATATAAAAAAAAATGTGGAACGCTTCACGATTTTGCGTGTCATCCTTGCGCAGGGGCCATGCTAATCTTCTCTGTATCGTTCCAATTTTAGTATATGTACTGCCGAAGCAATGAAGTTTTACTGATGTGTAGATACCTACGCAAAAAAGTTTTAACGAATTTGGTCAGTGTTAAACGAGTTAAAAAAGAATAAAATACGTAAACTGAAACAATTATTTTTTATTCCAAAAAACTCGTAGATATTTTTCGCTAAAGTACGCAAATTGTCATAATTGGTGATATTTACTTTGCGCTACCAGTAAATTTGCCAAAGAAATTCAGGCGTTTATACAAAATTAATTCACACTGTTTATTTTGAATTAGCACATTATTGTTAATGACATCTCAAACCTTTTATTAAAGTGATACCCATTATTAAAGTGATACCCATTATTACTCCTATCACAAGTACCGAACATAGACGTTCGATTCGTATTCCAAGTTAATCTTTGTGCTTTACACGCACCCAGAAAAAAGGTAGAAACAATAGCGCACGAAAGTACAGGTAGGTATAATATTGAAATGCAAATCGTAAGTCACTCATTTGTCGACCAAGATCATCATCATTATCATTATAGCCGAAAGACGTCCACTGCTGGACATACGCCTCTGACATAATGACCGGTCCTGCGCCACCCGCATCCCCAGCGGACTCCCGCGACCTTTACCAGGTCATCAGTCCCCAATGTAGGGTGGGTCTGCGACTTCCAGTACGTTTCCACCCTAACGGCCATCGGTTCAACGAGCAATTCAATTCATTTATTCAGGGACCAACATGGATCATTATTGTTAGTAATAATACTTAGCTTAATATTAGTAACTATAAAATTATTAAATGTGCCCGGCCCCAGTGGGCAGTCCACCAATGAACAAGATCAGTTTTAAGTAGATAACTTTGTTGAAAGCCAACCAACCAACCTAGCGTTTTCCTGGTTGTTACCTAAATGAGGCCGGGATCCGCTTAGGCATCTAATCCCCAGATTTGGCGTAGGTTTTACATTTGCAGATATTCGTCGACAAACTGTTTAGCGACACAGGAAATGTATACTTACCGTTGAGTTGTTTTTATTTAATTAATAAAATTAAAATAAGTTTCTGTCCAAAATTTCATTTTTGGTTCTAGCTTTTACTGCCGACTTTACTTTTCTGCATACCATCATCAAGTACTCATTGTGACAATTCTAACGAGCCCAAACTCGATGGGGTTGTGTCGTTGCATTGCAAAGTTCATATGGCCACCTTCCAGCTCTAGCATCAGATCAGCTCCAAGTCATTATAATATTGCATTGTCATGCGATATACATATGCTTGCAAAATTTCAGCTCAATTGGATACCGGGAAGTGACTGAAAAATGGATTGAAAATTTTGACGGACAACTTACATACTTACATATTTACATACATACGAACAGTGCAAGTTAATATAAAGCTTGTAAAAAAGAATAAGCAATAGTGTGATAAGAGAGAGGTGTGGAGTAACTGAAGATGTAGAAAGTTGAGAAGGGCATGCTAAGATGGTTTGGGCATGAAGAGAGGATGGATATATGAAGAAGATAACCAAAGTGAGTGTATGAGGGACAAGTGGATGGTGCAGTTGGAAGGGGACGACCTCGTCGAACTTTCTCCGACCAAATCGAAGAAATTGTAAAGAAAGGCCAGGTCAAGAGTACCCTAAACCGACGAGCACGTAGGTATAAATAATGTCATGAAAGTGAATGAAGCAAGAAAGGTTTGTCAAGATCATAAAAAGTGAAAATCCGTGATCTCTGCCTACCACTCTGGGAAATAGGCGTGATTATATATATGTACGTATTTACCCATGTAAAATATAAAAATCACGAAAGCGACTGCCGTCTGACCTTCCACCCCGAAGGAAAACAACGTTTTTGAACCAATTAAATTAAATATTGTTTCTTTGCAGGCTCCCCAATTCATAACATTCAATGAAGGCAAAGTAGGAGTAAACTTCGGCGGTTACCATGCAGCGGCTGGTTTGGGCGGTCTATTAGGTAAGTACTTACTTCTTAAATCATAATTATAAACTCGGGGTTTGAGGTATTGATGCGTAAGAATCAATACCGTCTAAGTAACAAAAATATAATTTTACAGGAAGCGTGGCATGCTATTCGTTATTTTTTTCTGCACCTAATTGCATTAAAAGGTAATAAACGTCAAAAATCTTAGTAAGACAGTTGATTCTTAAGCGTCGGTTTGTAATTGTTGAACGAATTTTACTTCAATGTTAAGTGGTTGTTCGGCAAAATGGCCGTAGGTGCCGCTAATTACATAAAGGTAAGTATAACGAATTTAAAAAGACGAAGACTACGTGACTAAAGGCAACTGTATGAGGTACCTTCGTAATTGAGCTTAATATATTGACGCAATGAATCACGTGATTGCTTGTTTTTACCTGACTACGGCAGAGGGAGGGTTAAGTTCAATATACTATATTTTTCGTTCTATTTACTCGTTTTTGACTAAATTTGTTGACATTGTATTAATTTAATATTTCTTTGTTTTTGACGATCGTGATATAAATTCTTATTTTTTTGACATGTATGCAAATTTTGTACCTAATGTAATTTTTCATCATGAAATAAATAATCTAATCTAATCTTTAATAATATTTGTTCCTGAGTTATGGATGTTATATATGTATATAAGTATCTATATGTATTTATCTATTATATATATCATCGCCTAGTACCTACAACACAAGCCTTATTGAGCTTACCGTGGGCCTAGGTTGATTTGTGTAAGATTGTCCCGTAATATTTATTTATTATTTATTTATTTAATCTATTACCAAACAAATCAATTATCATAAAAAAATTACAATTATTGTCCTATCAATAACACCCTAACGCCAAGAACATCAAGGCGTTTCCTTGGTGCGGTCTGGTAAAAACGTGATTCTTGAGGGCCTCAGGCCCCGAAACTAAGCAATCAATAATTAAAATATAAAATGATGTATCTGACATTTTGGTATCTCCCTAACAATTTTTTTTTACAGTGGGTAAATACTAGGGTAACAAATAATTTTCAAAACCAATAATTTGCACTCTTTGGGGGAGGCCTAGGTCCAGCATTGGACGTCTTTCGGTGAATATGATTATGATGAACTGATTATTTTCAAAAGAATCTGTTTTTTACTTAAAATTTGCTACTGCTTCTAGAGTACCTACTTAATACTGTTCGTTCGGATAAAAAATACATTTTAAAACTTAATTGTTCACTTATTTCAAATAATGTATTTTTATGAAAAACTATTTTTAATGCCGATTTTTGCAAGTTTACGCGCGTGAACGACAAGTGCAGCATAATAACTCGATAACTAGCTAATACTACTTAGCGAGAGAGCCGGACAAAGGTATGGCAGCTACATGGCCCTTAAGGCCAGATTCGACAAATCAAAAACAAAAAAAAAACTGACCAAGTGCGAGTTGGACTCGCGCACGAAGGGTTCAATTCAAAAATATTTATTTTATTCTGTTTTTAGTATTTGTTGTTATAGCGGCAACAGAAATACATCATCTGTGATTTTTTTTACTGGAACTATCACGGTATCAGTGAGATACAGCCTGGTGACAGACAGACGGACGGACGGACAGCGGGGTCTTAGTAATAGGGCGCCGTTTTACTCTTAGAGTACGGAACCCTAAAAAGAAGGATTTGACCATTCTACCTTCAGATCAAAGTATGGACTAATCTGGGAACACATAATTCTTGCTTGCTCATAGTGACAGTAAGTTTCATGGCATGGCAGCAATTTTCCTACGTCTAACCTATTTAAGTACAAAAGTAATTATCTTCATTAGATGAGATGGTACATTAGGTACCTGCCCCCACTATAAAGACGGATTAAATATTCATAAACATCACCACCGGAGTTTAAGTTAAGGTCGTTTCTTGTTCGATTGCTCTTACCAACGCGATTGTTGTGCTGAGGTAATAAACCTTTAAGGTACGTCAATTATTATATACCTACATATATGTAAACATTGCCTGCCTGTATAATTTTTTTACCATATTTATTACATAGGTGCAAAAATGTTCGTCTGACGTTGACCTTACAAAGGTCGTAGTAAACACATGTCGAGTTTCTTTACGTAGTTGTGCCTGTGGCTCCTTGTATAGGACCTACTCGTTAATAGCAACCCCATACTTTTATATCTAGTTTCACTCCTTCATTCATCATTTATGGGATGTTAAGATTATTTAACGTAACCGGAGCTCAAATCTTCATTTTATATTTGTTTATTAGTATAAGGATAAAGCCTCTCGTCTCGCCAAGGTCTTTAGTAAATTTGACATTAACTGCCAAGTTTACTATTGAGCTCCACCGCAGGCCGCGTCAGTGTGATTTAGGCCTTAGGCCTTTCATCGACTGGCGCGGCCTGCGGTGGCGGTCAATAGTAACGCGTCAGTGTAATTCAGGCCTTACACGTCAGTTTTCTTAACAAATTGACAAATAATGTGAATGTGTCGTGAATCTCAAAAGTCGACGTTGTAACGTCAACGACAACGTCCATCCATTTGTAGCCGAAACAAATGGCGCGCTTTTAATAGTTGCTGGTGTTGGCTTCATTATACGGCGTTTTGTGATTAAAAGCTTTCCTTTTGCGGAGTTGGTCCTTGCGACTCAAAGATGGATTTAAGAAGAGGAGCCATTAAAATTTCAAATGTAAATTTTGGGAGGGCCCCCCCTTACCCCGAATTACCTGGCGATATTTATTAAGGTACAAGGACAAGCTTAGTATCATTTTCGTATAAATCAAGGACGCCGAATTCATTCCTGGTATTTAGATTTAACTTTTTTCAACGTAAAAAGGAAAAAAAATTAAAGAAATGAAAATTTACATTCTCTTGTTTTCTTAAAATATCTTTATTACTTTTTTATTTAAATTTTAAGAACAAAACAATAGACATATTTGGACATCCCTATAGTTAAACATTGTAAAAATTACCCATATGATTTTTTTGTCTGAGTATTGTGCGTGTAAAAATAATTATTAATTACTTTCCACGAAACCAAAATCACAATAAATGTTTCACAGTTTGGTATAATTTTCGTATATAAACCAAGGATGCCAAATTTATTCCTGATATTTAATTTGCATTTTTTTTAACGAAAAAAGGTAAAAACTTGTCTAACTAACTAAGTTGTTCGTCAAAATTTGCAATCGATTTTTCAGTATGTATCGTCAAGATCCATTGATTTCGTGTTTTGTGCCAAGTTGCAGGCACACGGCACTGATGTCACTTGAAAAATAATATGTTTTTATTCCCTATCAAAACCGGGTAGAATGGTGTGCTGCCGTCAACAAATCCAATGTTCCGAAAGATTTATTATACATAATATGTGAAGATAATCCAAACTAATAATAGCATTTTGGATGATTACTTAATCTTCAAACTCGTTGGCTGAAAAACATTAAACTGTTTTATCATCATCATCATATCAGCCGAAAGACGTCCACTGCTGGACATATTGAACTGTTTAATACAATGTTGTAACGAAATAAAGATTATATTGATATTGAATAGAATTGTAAATGTTCTTTTAAGCGTTGTTTAATTTTTTTCCAGGCCCTACATGACAATAAATGTGTTTTATTTTATAAGTAGGTATATATATCTACGTCGACGCCAAAAATATGTTTACAGTTTTCGCCTTATTACAATGAAATAAGGTGCAAAAGTGTAAACATATTTTTGGCGTCGACTGTACCTAAAGTCACGTCAAGTCCACTTTGTTGCGACGTTTGCCTCCTGCTTGATCTGGACCAGCCTTTATTTTAATCATAATGTATGTAACTAGCAAGTACCTACTAGATCAAGGTATTAAATAGAAAAAATAAACCCTTTCGACGCATTTCACAACAAGCAAAGATGACGATGGTTATTTAATATAGTCTATGGGCACGATAACCCGCGACACCTTTAGGTAGTAGTAATAGCGTAAAATAATAATGCATGTATTACACCTGATGCAGGACAATATTTAATTTTAGAGTATTTAATTGTATTACAATATTACCTACAGCATTGTAGCACTACTAGATATTTTATCAAAAATAAGCAGATATGTATATGTCTTCCAACACAGCTCTTGACTTCCAGTGATAACTTCTGCTCTGCATACCCTTTGAAGTGCTTCAATGAATTAATATATCTTGAGCTAAGACAAATGTATCTTTTAAAACAGCCTCAGACAACTTAAGCCGAGTCCAATAACACCTTATTGATGTGACTGGTGAGTTAGCTTCCACACATAAACTGGATTAACATTATTCTATCCACCTTTGGCAGAATGCGAGAATTAGCTATAACGTATCCATCGGTGACTTACATTAAGTATTAATTATTTTCAAAATGTTATCAAGATGCCTAATATTACCAGTCACTGACTTAACTTCACGGTGTTTGCAGTGCCTTATAAAGCCTATTTTGACGTTTAAACGTCAAAATAGCGGCGTGTTTGAGGAGACCTATCGTAGTTCTGTTTCGACGTCTGCAGGTGGCAGTCCAAAGCGGAAGCGGAAACAGGCCTGCCTAAGTATGGCATTAAAGCAAATTCCATTTTACGTAGTTTGATTGTAACTGAGACTACATTTCCACATTCGTATATTCGTTATACAATTGCTTCGGCTAAAAACACTTACTATTTACATATACTTTATTATTAAAAAAGAACATTGAATTTACGGTTCGAGCATTTTACGTGAAATGGAACGTACAACATCCAAACTTTATTCAATATAGTCTATGCCCAAACTTCCGTCATTCACGTCATTGTCAGACTGTCACCATTACATTGAAAACGGATTCATAATTGTCTTTAATTATTATTTATCGTTTATTATCGTGTGCTACGAGTGCGCTGATCGCTTGGACCTGCTGTTTTCTCATGTGTACCTTGATTTGGTTATTGACGATTGTAAGTCAGTAATATTATACCAAACTCGTAATAAGATACCAAACTGATGTAACCTACTGCTTGAATAACTGTTTCATGTTCGTAATTGACTGTGATTCCTCGAATAAAATATATTAGAACTCAGAAATTGCCTTTATTATTTAAAATTTATTCGTTAAGCAGGAATTGGCATATTATTATATATCAATATGTATGCATGTACAGGTAAAGTGTATATGTGTGTGTGAGTATTTCCGTTCACGCACACATGCGTACACTTGACGCACACATATGAACTTACTAGAGCTAACTCTTGGGCTGTTGAAGTCGGTTAAAACTAGATGACGCGCGGCATGCAAAACCTTGACTGACGTCTCTATCTCTATATATTCATAGTACTCTTTGCTTAACTTGACAAGAAGAATTAGTCAAAATGTGAAAATAGTCAAATAACTGTCAATGTCACGTCACACCAATAGTTTTTTATTACATGGTACATTAAGCAAAGCCATGGAATGTCCGCATTCAGCCTTTAAATGGCTTTTTCAAAGTTATTTCCACTTACCTCAAGAACTAGCGAATATAAAAATCTGTTATTTTTTTTATATACTCAGCTAGCCCAAATCTCTAAATGGTTTTTAGTTTGAGCCGCTATGAAAAAATTAAATGTTGTCAATTCAATATTGTGGTCCCATCAAGCTGATCTGATGATGGAGACAGAAGTTTTTTTTTGAGTTTGGGCTCGTTAAAATCGTCTCAATGAGTGTTTGATGATGGTATTCAGAAAAGTAAAGTCGTCAATAAAAGCTAATAACTAAAAAATTTTTTTTGACAAAAACTATTTTTTTTTTACATCAAGTTTTTAATATGAAATGGTGTAAATATTATTCCATAAATTAATTTGTCATCTTTCGTTTATTCGAAACCGACACCAAGTTTAATGCAATAGCCTATACACAAGCTGCTGTAAAATTAACACATTATTGATAACGGACCCCCCCCCATCTTCCTGCCTCAAAAATGAAGATGACTCCCTTTCTTAAAACGGTCTGGGGGTTCAGGGGATTCACTCAGCCAACGGACACCGCATCAAACGCCGTATATTGCACTTTTATGTCGTGTACAGGTCCACCACTATAAACACTCTACCCTCTACGACCGTGAATGTAGTCAAAATATTACGGCCATCCATTTGGATGCGTCTATTTGGCGCCTAGGTGAATGTACAGCTTAAAACGATTGTATCGATATTAAAAAAAGTAAAATATGAGGTAATAAAATGTCGAACTGAACTTAAGTAATTTAGTGAAGGTAATGACTCTTGAAAAAAAATCGTGATTCAACCACATAGAGAACGCAAATAAAATTCATAAAATGAGTAAGTACCTATTTCGTAAAAACTTAAATTTCCTCTAACCAGGGTGATTTAAAGAGTTATTTATTTGCTCCAGATTCAAAATATTCAACAAAGTCTAGAAAATACTTGCATTTTTAAAATAAAATGCTCCAGTGATTTTAGAGATAAGTATAAATCCGTTAACGAATTTAATTGAAATTTAATGAGGTGCTGGGTGACATTCTAAAAATAACTACCTAACATTATTTTAAAAACCTAGTCATCAAATATGTATGAACGCATACATCTGTCAGGAGAATATTTATATATCTGCATCATTCTGACCTAGCACCACGGGGACTTTGTCATCTGAACTCTGAAGCAATAACAACTACTACGAAACTATTTAAGCTCTTAGTACCTACGTAGTACCACGTAGTACGACGCATCCTATGCACAAATAGCTCACATCTGAGCTTAGAATAAATACGCTGCGTCAGTGATCGACCTGCAGAACTGCAACGGGTCTATTTGACTAAGTGTATTGCACTAGAATCAGATTCAAATTCAGATGATTTATTTGCTTTTCGTACAAGTACACGCAAATTCAATTAATAAAAGTAAAGGTACAATCAATAATACAATTATAGTTACAATAATACATTTTAAAATATATTACTTATTCCACCTAGGTATACTCGTAAATGAATAAAAGGACACATTACATTGGATTTTATTGGTTACATTATTTAATAGATGTAATTTGTGATGTCAAGGACTTGGGCAATAATTTTTTTTATTGTATAAAATGGTCTATTAATTTTTTTTTTTATTTTTTTTTTTATTTAAAGTTCCAAATAATTCATACTAACTTATCGCAGAGTTTCATAATTAGGTGCTAAAGCCATTAGTGGCTTATTTACAGCTATAGTAACGGTCTAACTATTTACTATTTAAGTAGGTATGTTAGTTTACATCAATATATGTACTTATAATTAAATATTCTTTTATTTTTCTGTCAATATCTTGACTGACTTGAAAATAATGGCAATTATTTGTTAAAGCTGTTATTGGTTCGCTTTGAGAAAGGCTTGGTGCGCGTTGAAAAAGGACTAAGTATTCCTAGTTATCCTGATTGCCGAATATTAACGTTTTTTTTTCCCACATGTCTACACTGAAAATTATCGAGATGTTTTGCAATGGTCGGCAACATCGACACTGCGAGTCTGATCTAGTGAGAAAAAAAAACTCAGTAGGTATTCGCAGTCACGCAGACTACGTGAGGATGACTGGAAAAAACCTGGAAGAACGCGCGTGAACAGTACAAATCTAATTAACTACGTTTAATCGAATAAATCCCTACAACAAAGACAACCGCCTAATGGGACCTCCGGCATTGACGTATAATAAGGAAATAATCTTAATGACGTAGAAGGAAACTTAAAAGGAATATAAATTGAATTTAATGGAGCCTTTGGTACTTAAGGGGGTTCGATTGCCATACAAAACGTTATTTGACATTCGTAGGCTAACGGCGTGATATTTTAAGAAACTTATGTAACAAACTTTCATAAATTGGCTTCCCATTTGCGCCAAATTCCCCCTTTCCTAGAATAAACTTACATAAACTAGATTAATTTGAGAAATTGGTTTGTCACGTGATATTTTGGGAAAACTATTTTTCTCAAATTAATCTAGTTTATACAAGTTTATTCTAGGAAAGGGGGAATATGGCGCAAATGGGAAGCCAATTGATGAAAGTTTGTTACATAAGTTTCTTAAAATATCACGCCGTTAGCCTGCGAATGTCAAATAACGCTTTGTATGGCAATCGAACCACCTTAAGAACCGAACGAATGAAATTATTTATGATACGTTTGACGCTTGCGTTATTTGTGAGTCGTGGTCATGTCTCGGTCGTGTCTTGTTCCACCACTAGTCTCGTGATGCAACGCCATTTACCTCTATGTTTGGCGGAGCGAGAATTGTCACGTAGGTTGCGCCATGGGGATTATTTTATTGACATGAGCATAGCTCTTTAATATTAATATGATGAAAATTAGCAGAGTATGACAAAAGGTACTATGGCATGCGTTTTGTAAAGTTTCCGTTTCCCCAATGTGGTATCAATCAGTGAATTTGCCCAAAAAAATGCGCCTTTAAAAATAACGCAGGCTGAGCCCTTGGACACACATGTGGCCTGTGTTAACCACGTAAGTCTCTACATACTGATGCAAGTATTTTTTGTACAGGTGGCGGTGGCGCTGGTGGACTGTTTGCGGAGGCCGGCACTCCTCACGGACAAGCAGCCAGGGCTGGGCTGGGCGGCGGTGCCAGCAGCGGCGGTAGCGGAGGTAACCTTCGTCTCTTTTAGCTTGTCGTTTCGCATTTCGATATACTTTTCATTTCCGCATGCTGTGGTTGCCTATTATTAGGGTTACAATAAGACATTACAAAGTGCTTGTTTTTTTCATAAAATGTTACATTGTGAACTCCGTTGGCAATCAAATAAAAAAATTAAAATTTAAATTTCCACAGTGCGCGCAGCTAACGTGAACGAGCTTGAAAACATATATTGAAATGTGAAACAATGAAACGCACAGGTCTTTCTTTTTAACCCTATTCCAGGCAGAGGCGTTATATCGACCATATACAGACTGTCAAACGTGTATCTTAATGTCAATGCATAAGAGTGACATTTTTCAATTGCCTGCCTGGAAAAGGGTAATAACCCTTACTATGACATCTGGTGGTATATCGCCTTACCATAATGGTTAAGTTGTATGACAATTGGTTAAGTCTAAAGGCTCGGTCACGACTTCGAGCGGTGGCGGAAGCGGCAGCGGTACTCTATACTTGAGAGCGGAAGATCGGAGCGCGGCTTCTCCGGCGTGTTGTTAATAGTAAATTACTGCAGACGCCGGGATAGAAGGGCTTGCCGGGTGAGTAGCCACTACGCCACGCTGCTGCTGGGCGCTTTTCACGGCCAGGCATGTATAGTGCTTTACTCAAACATGCAATGAAATAAATAAAAAAAACGCCAAGAAATCAAACTAATTTTCATGGCTGAACGCCATGATGCTGTGCAACACATTGTGGAATGAAAGTTAAAAAAATATTATTTCCTGGCCTAGGCCTTCAATTTTGTATGAAATTCCTTTACAGTTCTCTTGAGTTGCTCCCCCCGATACGTGATACTTTAAAGCCTGTTATAATGCACGTAATGACGAAATTTCATTGCATATTTGAGAAAAATAATTTAATGTTGTCTTTGAACGGTAGGTACAGTCAGCAACGAAAGTTGCCGAACAAAATAAAGTTACATAAGATACTAGACACATTAATTGTACATAAGTTACTGAACAAAGTTAAAAACCAAATTCCATTTACATTATAAATTTCCAAAAGTACTAGGTAAATATACAGTATATTTCCAAAAGAGGCCGGACATTGTATTTCCAAAAGTGGCAGGACAGTAAACTTCTAAAAGTGGCCGGCCATTATATTTCCAAAAAAAATAATATCTTATTCTAGGCATGGTCTTTGGTAAAATCGGATTGCCGTTGGTTTCTTCTAATGAAGCAGTATAGTTTATAAATGTGTAGGTGTAGTTATGATGAACTACTCATGCAATTCCATGAATTTTACGCTTATTTAGATATGAAAATCTATTTCATGAATATTTTTCTTAAAAAAATACAGCAGCTAAGTGATGTCCTGACAATTACTGAATTTGTAATAAAATACAAAAAGAAATCTCTTCCCCCGTCAGGGATTCCAACCCAAAACCTCTATATTGAAAAGCAAACGATTACTGATCGCGCCACAAGGTACCTTATCTCTACTGTCGAAATTGAACTACCTATTTTGTGGCTGTCAAATTTGTCATTGTATCATACAATATTGTTTAGTCCTAACTCGGTGCGTGTAATGTTGACAGTCTGTCAACTTTGCGAAACAAAGACAGAGATATTCAATGACAAGTCTAATACTCTTTTGGATGAATGTCATTTGTTCAGATATATTTGGCAAAGTTGATGCTTAGTTACCTCTTCTTCTTCTTCCTTGCTTTATCCCGCTTTAGGCAGGGTTGACTCTCCTAATTATTTTGCGCCACGACACTTTGTCGAGGGTTCTCGGGTCGGGTAAATTATGCCTACTTGATAGTCTTGTGATGCTGGTCCACCATGTTGACGGCGGTCGTCCTCTGCCTCTTTTTTTTTCCGGCAGGTTAAGAGCTTTTTTGACCACGTACTCTTTATCCCTACGCATCACGTGGCCGTACCACCTTAGGCGGTGTTCTGTTAGCTTTTCGGGTATAGGGGCCACCTTAAAACTACCACGAATGTGCTCATTTTTAATTTTGACCAGCCTTGTAACCCCTCCCGACCAACGAAGCATCTTCATTTCGGCCGTGTGGAGTTTTTGCACGTTGTTTTCTTTGACAGGCCAGCACTCAGAACCGTAGAGTAGCACTGGTCTAATCGCCATTCTGTAGACCTTTCCTTTTGTGCGCACAGGCATACGAGTGTCGCACAAAACTCCAGCCAATGAACGCCACTTTTGCTAGCCTACTTTAAGTCTTTGCGCTACATCTTCCTCTATAATTCCGTCATCTGTGATGACTGATCCCAGGTACTTAAAACGTGTGACTTTTGGTACCGGTTTCAAGTCAGGGTAGCACATAGTAGAGGGCTGGCTGTTCTTGCTGAAACTAGACTGCAGATATTTTGTTTTGGATCTACTCACTTTCAGACCTGATTTTCAAGAGTGTTGACCCAAAGGTGTAAAGTTTCTTGCAATTCACTTGCTTTGTTAGCAATGAGCACTATATCGTCCGCATACAGGAGGTTAATTGGGAGCGGGGCTTGGATTTCTTTAGTGATAAGTTCCATTACGAGGTTAAATAGTAGCGGACTAAGAGCCGAACCTTGGTGAACCCCTACTTCCACTCCAAATGCTTAGTTACCATTGAAATATTAATTGCTTAGCAACTGGTGGCATCTTTGCTGCTAACGAATTTGTGACGGGTAGAGGGCAGGTACTAGTATACCTAAATGTCGATGACAGTTGACAATTCGATATGGCAATTTGCTTGGTTACCAGTTTACTGATTTTTAACCTCCTTTTCATAAAAGGAGGAGGTTCTCAATTCATCTGTATGTTTATTTTTTATTTTATGCGTGTTTGTTACGCAATAACTCGGTAATTTAAGAACCGATTTGAATTTTTTTCTGTGTTTGGAAGCGTATACTTCCAGATTGGTCACGTTGTCACCAAAATCCAGTTCTGATGATGGAATCCTGGAGAAATCGAGGGAACTCTTCAAATTTTATAAGCAAACTTGAAGCAATTTGGCTACTGATATGAAGTCGGTTTAAACTTTGTTTTGAAAAGTATATTATATTTTTGAATTTATGTGATCATTATGTACTGAAAGCCCCCGTGAAAATGCTAACTTAACTGTCATTCACTTTATGACGAACACCTGGCGCCAGTTAACGTATATCTGCTGCTGACTGTAGTCAGTCATGTTCAGCAAATTTTGATATTGTACAGATCAGGCTTATTATATATTTAACATGTTCAGCAAGTTATGATTAGTATAACAGCGGATTTATGTAGTCAGACGTGTTCAGCAAGATGATACTTTAATATGTTCAGCAACTTTTGAAAAAATAATGTACATCGGCATTCGTTATTTGCAAATGTCAATAGAGATGTGAATGTCATCCTGTTCAGTTACATATGAACCTTTAGACTGTGCAGGTGTTTTAAAAATTTGGATGTGTTCATGGACTTTCGTTGCTGACTTTACTACACACTTGACGTTGCTCTCTCTCTTCCCAGCTATATATCCCACATGGTGGTGGGGTCAGCTTTCCTCGTCTTACTTCTCCACTTCGCTCTGTCCTCGACATCGGTTTCGGATAACTTGCTCTCTCTTATATTTCTTAGCACTACGTCTTTCCATCTTGTTCTGGGTCTGCCCCTGGATCTTCGACCAGAGACGGAAAGTTTTAGTGCTAAGTTACCAATATAGTTTGGTGGCCTCCTCTTCACATGACCATACCATCGCAGCCGGCTTTCTTGGATCTTATCGGTGATATCACGGACGCCCAGGCTTCCTCGAACGTAGTCGTTGTAGATTTTATCGAGCCTGGTACACACTTGACGTTGCACCTTTGCTTTTTATATTCTCGTGCGACCCGTGCAAGGAGGTCCAGTGATGTATTGACATTCTTGCCGTAATTGCCGTTTGCGTCACAGAACGTTCACAAAACTTATACTAAATTATAAGTTGTTTTATTTAGTTAGATACGAATTTTGGACATGTTGACAATGTATAAAAGCATTCTGACTTGTTTTATAATCAAATTAAACCAATTTATCTTCTGAACCTCAAAACAAGAAACTAATCGTAATACTGTCACGTATTTAATCCACTGAACATCTAATACGTATTTGCGTAATGTCTCTTTGTTTCCCAGAGGATAGAATTAGGATTGTCAGGTATATTAACAGCTATATTACTCTATGCCAAATAGCCCAGAGTCTATTGAGACATCGGCTTAATTTTATGCACAGGAGCTATTAAAACAACACCTGAAATACGTTGATTTCCAAAGGGACTTTCATTCGACTTTATGAAGTGCAAGATAAAAATATCTCAAAACAGATGAAATAAAACTTCGCAGGAATATTGTAGAAGATAAACAACAAGTGTTGAAAATATAATTTCGTTTATTACATACTGTTTATTCTTGCACTATTCTCGAAAATATAATTTCGTTTATTACATACAGTTAAATTAATTGATGGCTGCCTTTGTAAATATGGATCGCGTATTGAAGTCAACCTTTGATCCAAAAACATTTACTTTTAAGATTTAATATCTGCTAACAATATTGATGATAAATGAAACCTTCAGTGGACCCTCATCACATTAACTTAAATACAATCTGATAAAAAAATCAAGAGCCTGTAAAAATACATGAACCTTGTTTCCAAGTATCTTAAACGTAAATTTATGAAATTAATGGAAGGGAAGAAAATGTTAATAGAACAAATGCCCATTATGGGTCTGAGGCGTGATTACGTAACTTTTTAAATGACATTTTTCCATACAAAAAAATACATTAAGATCTACAAGACGTACGTACAAAGCATTATGCAAGCGACCAGCAGATCATGATTAGCTAGGTACCCTAAACTGACAGTCTTGCATGCTGAATTTAGCGTACTCTAATAAAAGTATAGTTTCCTCAATTTTATTTACCTACCCGTATTATACCAAATATACTTAGTTTGTATCGCAGAATGAGAGAAAACCATAATTTGATTACATTATGCATTATATTAATAGGAAAATAAAAGGTAAATTACGAGTTTGAATAAAAACTACATACCTGCCGTTTAGATGAATTACCAAGAATAATTAATGATTATAATTAATTCATTATTATGATATTTTGGATCCGAGAAATTTTGTGTATTACATGTAAAGATATTCATTTATTTTAAATATCTAAAATTAAATCATGCACACTTAAGATTAGATTAGATTAGATTAGATTATTTATTTCATGATAAAAAAATACATTACAAATTTGCTGTCATGTCCAAAAAAATAAGATTATTTATCATGATCGTCAAAAACAAAGAAAAAATAAAGATATAATATTAAATTAATACAATGTCAACAAATTTACTCAATAACGAGTACATATAAAAATAAAACAAAATCAAAAGAACAAATATGTCAACCACTAGGTATCGTCATTCAATTTACAATATAGTGTAATGTGCATTAGAATATAGGTGATATTTAATGTCAAATCATATTAAAACAAATGTAAATAGGTAAAAATAATAATTTAACATGTCAGATCAAGATCCATATACTCTTTAACTGAGTATAATGGATTTTCCAATAAAAGGTATTTCAGGCGGCGTCTAAATGCTTCGTCAGATGGTTCCAGTCCAGTCTAAGATCAGCGGGTAGTCGCTCGTAGTAGGTAGGCCCAATGACACGCGGGTTCTTTTCTGCAAGTGCCATGCGACGGGGAACTGTTCTCAAACGCCCAGTGCGGCGGAGTGTTTTGCCAATCACATTTACGGTATCGAACGAGGAAAAATTATTCCTTACAAACATTATCATTTCGAATATATAGAGTGAGTAGTGCGTCATAATACCGTGCGCTGGGAAGTGGCCTCTACACGAACTCCTTGATTTTGCCCCAATCATCGCACGTACGGCACGTTTCTGCATAAGCAGCACTCTGTTGGCATCCGTTGAGTTTCCCCAAATGAGCGTGCCGTAGGACATCAGCGAATGAAAATGAGCAAAATAAACCTGCTTCATGGCATCGTCTGATACCATAGGTTTTAGTTTACGCAAAGCAAAGACTGCACTACTCAATCTATCACATAGTTTGTCTACATGGCACTTCCAGTTAAGGTGAGAGTCCAGAGTGAAGCCCAGGAACCTACATTTATCACTTATCGGCATCGGGCTGTTTGCTACGCACGGAGGAATCGCAATTTGGCGCCCTGAGAAGACCATGACGTTGGATTTTGTTATATTTAAGAGTAAGCCGTTGGTAGCAAACCACCTCTGTAGTTGATCACATCCGTCATGTATCTTCTCTCCAAGCTGTTCAGAAGTGCGCGCGCTGACAACCACTGTGGTATCGTCCGCGAATAGGACAGAGAGACCAGCTGTGATGGCAGCGGGAAGGTCGTTCATAAACGTTAGGAAAAGGGAATTTCCTAACGCCGAACCTTGAGGGATTCCTACATTCACGCTGCCAGCACTGGACTTCAGTCGTTTACCGCTCGCAGATATCTTAACTACTTGCTTCCGGTCGGACAAAAATGATGTAAACAATTTGTGGCTTAAGTTTCGTATCCCGTAATGATGTAACTTGTCCAAAAGCAGGTCATGATCAATCACATCAAAAGCTTTGGACAAGTCACAAAATATACCTGCCATCTTGCATTTGTCATCCAGACCGGAAACAATGCTGACGGATGTTGACATCGCACTTGTCACCCTTTCCCTTATACACTGGGCAAACTCTGGTACAATTTAACACTTCTGGGTATACACCTGTATCAAAAATAATATTAATAAGTACGATTAAAATGTCAGAAATAATTGGCCATATACATAATAAAATATTGAGTGAAATGTCATAAGTATCTACAGTTGCGCGTGTTTTTAACATTTTTCGAATCACCTTATTTAGCATGTCACTTGTAACAGTCGGCAAGGTCATCGTCGGTACGTCAAGGTCATGTAGGTAACTACATAGATAGCGCCTACTTAAAGCGGGATTTGTGTTGATCGCATTTTTTAAACCTATATTTAGAAAATGCGAGTTAAACTCATCTGGAACATCGCTCGGTGGTATTTTTGTTTGCGAGGAGTCATTGAGGCAGATAGATTGAGATTTATTTTTTGCACCTATCTCCTCATTTACCAATTTCCAAATTTCCTTGGAGGGATTTCTACTTTCGCCTATCCTGTGTTCGATATGGTATTGCCTAGCGCGCAGTGTTGTGGATTTAATTAAGTTAAAATAATTATCAATACATTCCGATATAATCGGGTTGCCGGGATATTGACGCTGGATTTCATGGAGGTCCCTGTGTTTACGCATGTACTCCATTATTTCATCAGTTACCCATGGCAATGTTTTCTTTTTATTATTACATTTAATTTTTTTAATTGGAAAATGAATGTCGATGTAGTATGTCAAAATGTTAAATAGTTTATTAAATTTTGTATCAATGTCAATAGTAGAATCAAAAATAAAATTAAAATTATAATTACTAATATCACAATAAAATAAATAAATGCATTCATCACTAAATAACCTACGTTCGATTTCGTGTGCTACGTCATCGGAACGCCCATACTCAATAGCGAACTCGTATCGTTGGGCGTTGTGGTCGCTAATAGCAGTGTCCACTGGCGACACAGTTAGGCAGTCACGCGAGTGGTTCGCTAAACCGCAATCAATGGACGATGCACAGTCGGCAGTCACGCGAGTTGGGAAAGAAACTGTGTTTACACATCCATAGGTACCTAGCACGTCGTCCACCCGCTGTCTCAAACTATTGTCAGATAAATAGTCCACATTTTGGTCACCAACCAGAATAAACCTTTTATTTTCGTCAGTGAGCTTACGTAACAATAATTCCAATTTGTTCAAATAAATATCAAAATCGCCTTTTCCAGTTCTATAAGTAAGTTAAGTAAATTATTTAAATGTTGATAAAATTACAAGATTTCGATTAACAATGCAAGAAATGCAATAAGTGCAACATAAAGGTAGGTAAAATAAAATGTCTTTTGCCTTCTGTGGGGTGATTACACAACTTTTTAAAGGTACGTTAGATTAAAAGCGTCATTTTCCCGTACAAAGCGTACCGCAACCGACCAACTGATTTACGTTTGTGTTCTAAAACAAATTCCACACTTTACGTAGGTAAGTAACCTTAAATATTAGCGCCTGAAACTTAAAATCTAAACTCCAATGACTTCTCAAATAGTATTTTCACCAACCTTAATAATTTCATCTTTGTCGTTACCAGACAAAAAGAGTCGATTTAAAAGTTAATTTCCCCTACTATGCTTCCACTAGGTACTTCCAGAATAGAAATGAGAAAAAATGGAGAAGCAACGGATGACAATCCTAAACACCAAGTATATAATGCTTCTGACCTAGACACACAAGAAGACAATAGCGATAGTTAACAGATAAGTAATTAAACGTCACCTCGAATTATTGAGAATGAGGCTGTTGTTGGCTGATTGTTTTGTCGTTTAAATACTTAAAAAAAAAGATGTAACCACATATCTGCGACAGAAACAAATATTAAAACACATGGCTTCACATACATCTTTTAATTTCTTCGCAAATGTATGCGTTTCCTGTCAATTTTCACCGAAAAGCTAATGGAAAATCAAATGATATTCTGTAAATAAGTTTCGAGAAACTCATTGGTACGAGCCAAGAGTTAAAACCACGACCGCCGTATGACAGCCGCGTGCTTGAACCGGGTTACTTATGAAATCCATAATTGTATTTTCCATAAATATAACGTTACCATAATAATCATTTGCCCGAAGCAATTATCGTAATAAAAAGGATTGTTGTTAAACATACCTAACCTAACCAACAGAGCTCTATACAAAGTCTATTTAAATTGTCCGGAATGTTACGTTGTCAGAGAACATAATTTTGAAGGTAAATGACGATTATGGCAAACACTATTGTTATGGCAAATGTAATTATATCGAAAGTGTCCAGCTTGAAACAGTAGGCTACCATAAGTTCCCATATTTATCATTTTGTTTATTTATCAGGTGGTCTGTATGCTGGCGCTACAGCTGGAGGAAATGTAAGGGCAGCAGCTGGACTAGCAGGCGGCGTAGATGCTGAGAAGTCTGTAGGAGTTGGCTATGCTGGGGCCTCCGCTGGCAACCGCTATGCTTCTGCTGGCTTGGTAAGCAACACGAAGGAGGGAAACAAGGAAAGAACGGAAGAAAGAAAGGCAAAAAGAACGAAAATAATTCATAATATTATCGCTGCAATAATCTAGACTAGATAAAAACGAAAACAAAACAAAGTTATAGTAAAACGTACGAAATATGTATTGATAAATAGTATTGCAGAACTAAATAAGATATTAAAATGTTTAAAACTTGCGCTAAAAGGCTAACATAGTTTGATGTCACGGAGCGAGCAATAAGAGCTGCTAGGTGATGCACATTTTAATTGAAGCTATTATTTGAACTAGATCCAGTTATAATAAATTGGTTTAACATTGACGCACGTTCTTAAGTGTACGAGTATTGAGTAGTCACTCGGTCTGCGAAGTTAGCGGCTCTGGTATTAAGTAGGTATACATATTTAATAACTTTACCGATAAAATAAAAATCACTTAAATAACCAAATTTAATTATTATTACAGCAACTTTAATTATTATCAATTGTAATAATAATGGCATATAGAAAATGCGTGTAATGACGTTTTGAATATCATAGAGCAAAAACAACTGCGTAGGCGCGTATTAAGATATTGTATTTTACATTTTTTTGGTTACAAAATGCCTGAAAAACCGTATAAATGATTTTGCTACGTTATGTGTCGGTATGTCGGTAAAAAGTTAAGAACTTAAATAACTGATGATGATCCTATTGAAATCTAGCCTTTTGTGACACTACGTCATTAATTGTAGTGTAAAATCAACGCTTTCGTTACATTGCTGTTAGGGTTTTTTTTTTAGTTAACTGGCCTCTATATTATTAAGGGAAAACGTAATATTACTTACGTAAAATTAAATAACGTTAATAATTTTGAGATAAATCTGTTAGAGAACTTCATAATTATTATCGTTAGTTAAAATTTTGGTCCGTATGGAAGACACACTTATACTTGATACCGCCCATCTGAACCTACATTACTCTAACATGTCTAGACCACGCAACCAGAAGTGCCACTTGGGTGGTAATGCTAAGATAGACTAGATGGAGACGACAGGATGATTAAAATGCAATCGAATGAGCGGGTTGCTGAGCATTGCAACAAATAGAAGTAATTAATAGGTTCATAAATCGTCCTTTTACCAGTAGAAAAAAATTAAAAACTATCACAGATCTGAAATGAGATTAAGACTTTATCTAGAACTGTATACTAGAACTACCGATAAGCAAAACGGACTCCATATGTTTCCTTGGAATTGAGCTGGATCCCAATCTTAGATGGCAAAATCATAATGACTATACATATTTTAAACAAGTGAAACCAAAATAATTTTCGAAAAACCCAACTGCATTTTTAAAAATTTTGTAAATGTTATAGCTTATGTCACTCCTACGATTAAGAGGAATCCAGAATCCAACGACACCTCATATTATGTCAAAATCCGTCAATCGGTTTAGGCTGCAGGGCGTGTCAAAGAATAAGACATACACACATACATACCTACATACATACATACGTCATACGCTCGAAAAACATAACCCTCCTCTTCTTCGGCAGTCGGGTGAAAACTCGCAAAAGTCAGCCACCAGCCAACAAAGCCATCGTATTATACTTCTAGTGTATTATACTTTAGAGTGTTACTATCTATCGTATAAAATCGATGGCAAAAATTGCAGATACACTTGAAATTATATTCAAGTTTCATTAGGAATGGCATAGAAGTATGGGGCTACAATACTAGTGTCAATAAAATTCTTCTTAAACAAACAAAGTGTCTTCGATTTATGATAAAGAGAGTAGAGAGATGTTTCCCCGTTACACATTATTGCATTGTATATTTACCAAATATCCGTTTATGTTAACAAAAATAAAACTAATTGCCAGACGGTTCACCAAACACAAAGTTACGAGTTAAGAAGAAATTCTGATTGGGCTAGTGTACTTCAACTTCTTTCAATACAAAAAAAAGTATGAATTATGTAGCTGTTCAAATATACAATCATCTTCCAAACGACTTAAAACAGTCGGAAAAGGTGAGCGCTTTCTCAAACCAACTCAAGACATACCAACGAATGTATTGCTAAATCATTGGACTGAATATTGTCAATTGTTTTTCATTTAAGTATGTTTACATTACAACAACCTGAAAATACAACTACCTGACATTTTTATAATTTTAAAATGAAACTCGCCTAACATACACTCTATGGTTTTATGTTATTTTAATCAAACATTGTAAATAATTGCTAAAATGTCAAAAATGTTTTATTCTTGTAATAGTTGTTGTTAACGTCTGACATGCTCTATTTTTTTTCTTGCTTTTTGTTCTATGTGCGTTTGTTTTGATGTAAACAATTGTTGCGTGGCATTTATTGTTTAATAAGGCAAAATAAAAGAGCTGAATTTGAATAATATTTTTAAGTGTTTATTTTTTTTATTTCAGGGCGGCGAATCTGGTGCTGGAGGTTCATCAGGATTTACTTACTCAAGTGACAAGTCTTTCGGAGTATCGACTGGAGCCGTTGAGCAACCCATTGGTCAAGCCAACAAAAAAGTACATGCTGAATTCGATTTAGATGCGGCAGCATCGCCTGTCGTGCCTTTAACCAATACTGTTGTAAAATCCAAGACCAAAGTCAAGGAAGTGAGTAACATAAGAGAACCAGGCTTTTTCCGGAGTAATTCTCGGTCGTTTTTTAATTTTGAAGGAATGTTTAGTTCTCTGTTTAGAATTCCAGAAGTATTCAGGCCGCCCGTATTTCATTTTCCACAACCGTCTGGTTTTTTTCAAACACAAAAGGTTTGTTTTCTCAGAATATAGAGATGTATTTGCACCAGAAGCTCATAGACAGCCCGTACCGAGTACTACACAATCATATTCATTCCCACCTTTTTACCTACAAAATCGAGTAGAAATTGGAATAAATCCAACATAATACTATTCCATCTGTAGGTACCACTGATTGTGCTAACAATTTTTTCGTTATTCAAGTGGAACCGCTTATTTGACTTTCCTCAGCGAGCTTGTTGGAGCGATACTTCAAACGAACAAATATTATTTTATTGACAGGGACAATACTTCCAACACGTAATGTTTGTCGAAGCCACCAAAATTATTATAAAAAGTAGACTGACGTAATTTGAAACGAGATTGTTTGCAGGTACGCTATGAACAACCTGCAGCACCAGTTGTAGTTGAAAAACACTTTGTTCAGCCAGAACCAGTAGTTGTTGAGAAGCATATTTACCACCCGCAACCGGTGATTGTTGAGAAGCATATCTACCACAAGAAGCCGCATCGTCTACATAACAAGGTTTCCGTTCATGGGTACGTTGGTGGAGCCGGAGCTTTTCCGCCCCCTCCTCCGATTGAGAAGAGGATTGACATTGGTGTCGAGGGCTCGGCCAGCGCTGAAGCAGGTGCCGCTTTTACCAACGGTGGTGGGCATCAAGTTTCTTATACCAAGCAAGTTAACTACCAGAGAAACCCGCAATTCTTTGCTGATATTTTCAACGTGAGTTTATAGAGTAATACATCTAGAAAATACAATTTTTACTACGAAGATTTTGCATAATTATATACAAATAAGAAATCCGTTTTTAATGCTATCAAATAAGAAATCCGTTTTTAATGCTATCAAATAAGAAATCCGTTTTTATTGCTTTCTTAATTAATACAAAAACAGATACCATTAGAGTTGCCGTTTGAATTACAACTAATAGGAAATTTTAATTTAATTGATAAAAGTACTCTACAAATATCGTTATTACATTCAGACCTCGATAATTTTACCACTAATTGGGCTGTTATTTATAATTAAATCATTTTTTGCTTACAGATTCCGATTTCTACCTTGAAAGCCGTCGGAAATTTCCTTGGTAACACTGCCGGAAGCACAAGCGTCTCGGTCCAGAAAACCGCCTCCGTACAAGCGGGCGCAGGTGCGGGTGCTTACTATTGAATTTAATCTGAGTATTTTTATATATATTTTGTAGAAAAGCTAAGCTAATAAAGTACTGACTATAGTGTTTTCATGTTATTCTCACCTTACGTACGAAATAGGAATGAAAGAGAAAAGTAAACGACATAAATTGTATCGTCCATCCGTCGCAGACTCTTACAGTTTATTTTACAGAATTCAACGAGGAATGTGGCTTAATGTTGCTTTTTCTTAAAGGAATCATCTAATCGTATTTTAATTTCGAGTAAAAAGTATTTACAGCAGTATTTTATGTGCAAGATAAGGCATGTAAGCGGCAGCAAGGATCAGAAACCCCCAGCGACTCTTCCCCTCAGTAATCTTGATAATATTTTTATCTTACAGCTTTTAGTGCGTTTTATTTTTTACGAGTAGGCCTTGAGACGGAAGCCGGCTTGGATTTAACTGATTTGTTGAGATGATAAATGATATTCTTTTTAATAACAACCGCAGTGTATTTGCACTTATTAAAGATTTGTTTCTGACATTGCTTGATATATAAAGGAAGCTTTATTATTTTAATTCCCTTGTGCTGCAAGCACTGAGGGCGCGTTAGGAAAAATTTATGCTTTAACATTTTCATAATAGATTCTTAGCTGTTCGGTTCGGTGTTTTATTTATTTTAGTATTTAGGAACAGTGACATTTGTGATTAAGTTGTTATGCCAATACGATTTATAAAATATAAAATAGTTACATTGGAATTTACGATTACCTACTTCAAAACATTTCTTAATCTGGGCATTCACCTAAGCGCCGCACCTCGTCTTGCCGTTTCTCTCTGCGACAAATAGATGGACGTAATATGTTGGCTTTATTCACGGGCGCACCACGTAGCTGTCTGTCATTTGACCGTAGTTGTGTATGTAGTTTCGGTATCCAATGGCGCGCGATTTTGTTTGTGCGACAAATGTTCCAACGCAATATGGTTCCAACGTTGAATTTTGGCATTCACGACCGTTCCATTCGTAGGACGCTTTGGCGTATCGCAATGGCTTTCTATCCGTTTGGATATTCAACGGGTCGCGCAAACTTTTGAGACATTCATGAACCGATTTTGGCGCGGTGCTATCATTCAGCTGCGATGGGTTTGGGGATGGAATAGACTAAGTAATCGGAAATCAATATAATCTGAGATGCAGAAAAATTATCTTAGTAATATAAATCAGAAAATTTATAACGATATCTATTTTAAGTATACCTATTACCTAGGTATCAAATATTATATATACTATTCTCCCCTAATTTCTGCCATCATTATTCACCTTTTGGTATTCAATTCCTCAGAAGCCGACTCAGTATCACCGAAGCATGGTCAGTCATCAGAATCATCAAAACAGACACAATTGTCCATACAGACACCGGACGCATCCAAATTCATTGACGACATTTTCGCTGTAAGTTCATCATCATATAATTTTCCATTCACATTACTAACCTGCACGTTTGCTTTGTTGTTTTATCACTTTGTGTAGATATATGCTTTAACAAACTAGCCAACACTGGTGCTGAAGCGTTCTCAGTGTGCTGTGTTGGTTAGTTGATAGTGTTGAATGTTATGATTGTATTGGTAGGTTTAGAGCGATTGTTACACACGGCGACATTTCGCAGGATACAGTATCAATACCGGTGATTTTGACAGGTGATCCATGGTTTCCACTGTTTGTATTGCTGCAAATAATCACTGTGTGTACTAAAAGTGTCTCGTGTGAGCCATCGAGGACCAATAACATATCAATTCTTTCAATTGCTTATTTTTTCACGTAAAATTTCGCTAAAAGATAAATTTTTATATCATCATCACATCAGCTGAAAGACATCCACTGCAGGACCTCCCCCAAATAGGCCTCCCCAAAGAGTGCCAAAGTGACCGGTCCTGCGACACCCGCATCAAGCGGACTCCCGCAACCTTTACCAGGTCATGAGTCCAAGGTGGACTGATGAAAACAAATTTACATAACTTCTTGAAATAATAGACACCCGCTCACTAATGCCTACAATTCTGCCGTCGTTTGTACCTGTTTTTGCTTAGAAAGCATTGGTAATTTGTTAGTAAGCAGGCATGTCTGTATGGGTTGAGGCAGAGCTACACGCTATCAATGGGGTCACTGGTGACGGATAGTGAACGGTCATCAGATACGGTGGTTAGTTGTGAATATATCGAGTAAACAGCCTCCGATCAGAAGCGGCAGGGTCATCGGTGGTGGAAGGATTAAACCGGCTAATACTGCGATAATGGGGAAACCACCACATTCATATTCTCCAATGTTAAAACTATCTATCTATCTAAACGTATAATAAAGCTGAAGAGGGTCGAAAGTCTGTACATGGAATGGATTCGAAAATAAATTGGCTAGGGATACTTAGAATCGACAATAGAACACGTTCCAACAGTTTTTGGATTTTTTGTCTGTTTATCTGTTTATATGACCGCGCATCACGTCAAAAAGGCAAAACTGATTTAGATGATATTTGGCATAGAGATAGTTTGAGTCTTAGGAAAGGACATAGGATAGTTTTTATCCCAAAAATCATCCTCTAAGGGGATGAAATTGGGCGTGAAAATTTGTATGGATCTACTTAAACCACTGCACCGATTTGGATGAAATTTGGTATAGAAATAGTTTGAGTCCCGAGGAAGGACATAGGATAGGATTGATCCCAGAAATCATCTCCCAAGGGGGTGATATGGTGGTGAAAATTTAGATGTAACCCATTTTAATGAAATTTGGTTTAGAGATAGTTTAGGTCCTGGGAAAGGACGTAGGATAGTTTTTATCCCGTTAATCATCCCTTAGAGATGAAAATGTGAATGTAACCCATTTGAATACAATTTGAATAGAGATAGTTTGAGTCCTGGGAATGGATATAGGATAGTTTTAATTGTGGAAATCACCCCCTAAGGGGGGGAAATGGGGGGTGAAAATTTGGATGGGACCCGTTTTGATGAAATTTGGTATAGAGATAGTTTGAGTCCCGGAGAATACAACGGATAGTTTTAATCCCGAGAATCATTGCCTAAGGGGATGAAATAGGGGGTGAAAATTTTGATGAAACCCATGTGGATGAAATTTGGTATAGAGATAGTAGGAGTCCCGGGGAAGAACAATGCATAGTTTTTATCCCGAAAATCATCTCCTGAGAGAATGAAATGTGAGGTAAAGATTTGAATGGAGCCGATTTAAATTGAAATCTGGTACAGAGATAGTTTGAGTCTCGGGGCCTTCCCCGGGACTCAAACTACAACATCAAACATAGAATAATTTTAATCCCGAAAATAAAATTTAAGGGGGGGGGGGGGGAATTGGGGGTGAACATTTGTATGGAGCTACTAGAACGGCTGCACCGATTAAGATGAAATTTGGTATAGAGACAGTATGATTCCCGGGGATAGGTCCCGGGAAAGGACATTAGATAAATTTATCCCGGAACTCATCCCCTTGGGGTGAAATAGAGAATTAAAATTTGGATGGATGGAACCCATTAAGATGAAATTTGGTTTAGAGATCTTTGAGTTTCAGGAAAGGACATGGGATAGTTTTTATCCCGAAAATCGTCTCTTAAGGGGGTGAAATGGGAGGTGAACATTTGTATGGAGCTACTATATAACCGCTGCACCCGTTTAGATAAAATTGTCTCGGGGAAGCACATAGGATAGTTTTAATCCCGGAAATCAATCCCTAAAGAGGAAATGGAGGGTGAAAGTTTGTATCGAACTACGATATAAACGAGTTCTACGCGGACGAAGTCGCGGGCAGAAGCTAGTAAATAAATATTTGGGGACAATCTTACACAAATCGACCTAGTCTCAAACTAAGCAATGCTTGTACTTTTGGTACTAGACGATGATATACATACTTATATAGATAAATAAATACTTAAATACATAGAAAACATCTATGACTCAGGAACAAATATTCGTGCTCATCACACAAATAAATGCCGTTACCGGGATTCGACCCCGGGACCTCCGGCTTCGAGGCAGGGTCACTACCAACTAGGCTACAGAGGTCGTCAAATTAAGCAATTAAGCAATAACTTTGGCAGAGAAGCCGATTGACGGGATAGATGAAGCAAGTATGGGGCTCGCAAAAGTACAGTCAGCTGCAGAGAGACGGGTCACGTGCATACAAATGAATATGTGGTCATATTTTTCTGCCGTTGGCCACTTAGGCGAAATGGGTGAATCCTAGAGCTTGCGTAGCGAGTGCGTGTCTTCCACACGCACAGGGAGCAGTACTGCTCGGTTCGCGGCTCGTGTACCTAGTGAATTCTGGTCTGAAGATTTTTGTGCTACTAGATGTTAGGTAATCCTAGATATTTGGTTTTTTGAGAGTGCTATTGGTTTTTAATGGAATAATAGGAGCGGTATTCGATAGCACGGACACAGCAAATTTTGCCATCTACTCCAACTCCTACGACAAAATGCTTTTCATGTAGCAATGGTCAGAGCATACTTACCCTGTCATTCAAATGCTGTCATATACTGCTTCTAAGGGTGATTTATGGAAGGCAAATACATGGCGTATTGGTTAAGGTAAACGGTAAACATCCCGATGTTTAACACCTTAATACCTAATAGTTGATACCTATTCAATTATTCAGCTGTTATAAATTAATATTGAAAGCGTCATGTATTGGGCCAATTAAAGCACTGGGACGTTTACCTAAGCAGTAGTGCTGCTTATAAGTAGTAGTTATGCGAAAAGTTTACTACCGGATGCTTCGGGCACTTTGGTTATGGTAAATACAAGAACTGAAGACCGCTTGCTGAGGATAATGTGAAACTACTATTCCATGACTCAGGTAAGTAAAAAAAAGGTGTAAGTATGGTTTATTTCAAGCACCGTAAAACTACACAACTATAGTCCAGGTCACCCAACTATGGTCCAAATCAATTCTCATAATTATACTTGGATGGATGAACTTAAAGACAGCAATATAATAACACAAATTTTAATAAAAACGTATACAATGACTAATACGAAATCGGTATTAACAGAAACGAATGAGTTTTGGACGATAATTGTGGTAGTGGTGTGTAGTTTCACGGCACTTTGGTTTTATGACTGTTAACTCTATCCTCCAGTCATTTTGATAATGTTGTATACTTAGAGACATTCTGTAGAAATCTGTCAATTTTAAAGAAAGTCAAAAGTTAAGGGGCACTAGTTAACACTGACAAGTAAATCGGCTGCTGTTAGTCTTATTGCCGTGTTAAGTAACTAATGCCAAGCTGTAGTCATTCGGCAAATATGTGCAGACATAAATATACGGAGAACTAACCAGGAAAAGTACTTAATAGTTACCTACAGGTTTATGTACATAAATTTCGCTCGATGAAGCAAAACAAAGTAGTCTTTCCTGTGGTCAATAGATCAGAGCTTATATATAATTTATTTATTTTTTAGGGTTCCGTAGCCAAATGGCAAAAAACGGAACCCTTATAGATTCGTCATGTCCGTCCGTCTGTCTGTCTGTCTGTCCGTCCGTATGTCACAGCCACTTTTTTCCGAAACTATAAGAGCTATACTGTTGAAACTTGGTAAGTAGATGTATTCTGTGAACCGCATTAAGATTTTCACAAAAAATAACATTAAGTTTTAGGGGTGCCCATACTCAGAACTGAAACTAAAAAAAATTTTTTTCATCAAACCCATACGTAGGGGGTATCTATGGATAGGTCTTCAAAAATGATATTGAGGTTTCTAACATCATTTTTTTCTAAACTGAATAGTTTGCGCGAGAGACACTTCCAAAGTGGTAAAATGTGTGTCCCCCCCCCCCCCTGTAACTTCTAAAATAAGAGAATGCTAAAACTAAAAAAAATATATGGTGTACATTACCATGTAAACTTCCACCGAAAATTGGTTTGAACGAGATCTAATAAGTAGTTTTTTGTAAATACGTCATAAATCGTAAACCGCAATTTATTTCACGGTACCCTTCATGTGCGAGTCCGACTCGCACTTGGCCGCTTTTTATTCTTTGAAATCATATAAAAGGGTTTATGCGGAGTAAGAGTCCAACCAAAAATAAGGCTTTACAGCCCGTAGCTTTAGCAATGTCCACAGAAGATACGCGAACTTAAATCACTGTATCACCCACATACCTAAGGCACTTGTCCCACCGCCGGCGAGTAGCGAGTACTCTCATAGTAATTCTTACTCGCGCGAGTAAAAGCGAGTAAGAATTACTATGAGAGTACTCGCTACTCGCCGGCGGTGGGACAAGTGCCTAACCGTAAGAGGCCTACCTCGACCGTAATTGTAAATAAACTGATTAGCAAACGGTACTAAGTAAAGTAATCAAATTCAGAGGGATGATCACGTAACTTTTCTAACGTAAGTTAGAACAACTCAAGTGTCATTTCATATACAAAAAGTGACAGTTCTACCTGAGGGGTAATCACGTAACCTTCCGAACGCGCGTCGGTACAATTTAACTGTCAATTTTCTATATAAAAAGTGACATTCAGACCTACCCGACGTTCGTACAATGCGTAACGTGATCGACCTGCTGACGCACGTACAATGCGGTACGTAATCGACCAGCTGGTACCCGATTGGAATGTCACCACCGTGCAGCGGGAATTACAAATATTATTAGCAATATAATTTTCTCAAACATGCAATGAAATATTAACATTATGTTCCTTTTAATAGGCTGCGAAGTATTATGTTTTGGGTGCGACGAGACGAGAGGTCCATAATGGAATTTCATACGAAATCGAAGGCCGCTAAGTGACTTTTCTTGTGTCAATAGTACATTGTTGTAGAGGCTAGAAAGAAGGCAATATAAGTACGAGTGGGTTCGAGGTCCAAGCCGCAGGTGACGACCTCGAAGGAGACGAGTCCATTTGTTGCACTTTTGGCCGAGACATTACTTAGTTCTTTTCACGACTACTGCGAGTCATTCATGAATTCAGAAATCATTATTATTATAAACCAAAATTGAGTACCTAATTAAAGAAAATAATAGGTAATAAACAAAAAACGTGGCCCCGCTCGCCGGCGCGACCGTGCGGGGCTTGTGATTGTTCGAATCACTGTTCCAATGCAGGTCGATCATGTAACGCATTGTACGCGCGTCAGGTAGATCTAAACGTCACTTTTTACATGGAAAAATTACAGTTGGATCTACCTAACGCGCGTTCAAAATGTTACGTGATTACCCCTCTGCAGGTCGATCACGTAACGCTTTGTACGAACGTCGGGTAGGTCTAAATGTCACTTGAAAGTTAAATTGTACCGACGCGCGTTCGGAACGTTACGTGATTACCCGTCTGGACTACAAAAACATTGTTGGACAGGTTGAATTCATAAATGCTACATGCGACGACGTCCAGTCCAACTAACCCCGCTTTCACGCCAGAATTCGGACCATCTTTTGCCACATTTCCGAGCAGTAGCGTGAAAACTTCAATGAATTGCCACTCAGCCATTAAAAATTGTTTTTTTTTTCATGAAATTATACAGAAAAGCAATTATTAAACCTCGGTGTAAAAAGGGATTGCCAGCATTATATCCCTATCTTATACAGCCTGTATGTTTAATATTACCTCAAATTTTAACCATACGTAGCTTTTAGTACTATGAACCGATATTGTAACAAAATTTCATGTTAGTCTTAACTACCAAAGAGTAATTAATTTTTGAAAATTTATCGAGCAGCAATGTAATGCTTACAATCATTTGACACATGGAAGAAGCGGGTTACTTGTGACAGCTGTGACGTCACATCAGTAAGACAATGTAGTGATACATTGCGTGCTGAATTATTTTGTATGGGAAAAAAAAGTTAGTAGTTGAGAAAAAAAATCTTGCAATATCGGTTCATAGCCCTGACACCTACCTTTGGTTACAATTTGGGGTAATATTAAAAATACACGCTATATATACTTTTCCAGCCTCTGCAGTAATGTATTCCATTTTCCTTTTAGATACCAATAAATACGCTTGGCGCAGTTAACAAATTCCTGGAAAACAATGTTCCAGCAAGGAAAGCGGTGCAGGTAAACTACTTTACTAGCAGGACTAGCACAACTGATGAGTTGATGACGCAACGCGAGACGAGAGAAAATACCCTCCGCTTTCTAATTGGCAAAGTGCAAGTGAGATATGAGTCGCTGAGTCGACACGACACGACGCGACTTAGCAGCAAGCTGTGCTAGGCCCCCCACATTGTTTATAAGTTAAACGATAAAATATTATTCGAACATGATGTGCATAAATATTTCATGATAACCATATTAAATATAAATTCATGAGTCTTTTGCGTTACAGGTAGATATAAAAGGCACAAAGTTAATTTATTAAGAAAATAATACTGGAATTATAAAAATAGATTTTTTGAAGGTCCTCTTTAATGCTATAAACCCTAATTTTTTATCCTCTCGATTTTTAAACGAAACAAATAACTAAGTATGTAGGTACAACTACTTTTTCCACATAGTTGTGAATTCTGTGTTGTTGTGAAGTGATGTTGTGAGAAGATGGTGGCTGATAGGAAGTTATAGAAAGATAAATATTCTGTAATACCTACAACGTTTCCTTTTATTGTTAGGTATCAGGGGATGGCGCTGAAGAACTTACAAGATTCAGGGCTGGCCGTCACGCAAGGAGAAGAGCAAACAAAACAGTCACAGTCGAACAACCTCAAGCAAATGCGGCAGAAGATAAAAAATCTTCTGAGTGAATTATGTTACACTAAAGTAGCCTTACAGATGCTGTATGTTAATATGTACATAGAGATAGTTATTACTTTATTAGTTTAAATAAATGTGGTCATTGTGTTTTGTTAATTCTAGCGGCGTCTTTATTCCTTCTCTTGATTTATTTTTGATTACCAACTAAACAGCATTCTTTAAAAAATCTTGGCCATACCTACGCCTAATTTCAGATAACATTAGAATTTTAACGTAGAAATTCGCCTAAGTTTCTTTGATCTAGGATAAGTATCAAAGGGATAAATTGAACTAGTTTTACTTATTTCGATCATTAAGTGCTTTTCAAACATAGCAATACTCTTTTCTTTGCTTTGCAAGGTTTTCCTTGAAATCGCATGGCGATTAACCCACGATTTATGAAACCTTATATGGAAATAACTTTTGCCCGCGACTTCGTCCACGTAGGAATCGTTTATATCGTAGCTCAATACAAACTTTCACCCTCCACTTCCCGTTTAGGGGTAGATTTCCGATATAAAAACTATCCTATGTCCTTCCCCGAGACTCAAACTATTTTTATCATCATTATCATCATCATCATATCAGCCAAAAGACGTCCACTCCTGGACAAAGGCCTCCCCCAAAGAGTTTCAAAGTAACTTAACCTGCGCCACCCGCATCTAGCGGACTCCCGCTTCCTTTACCAGGTCATCAGTGCACCTTGTGGGGGGGGGCCTACCAACGCCGCGCCTACTATAACTACCTCTATACAACATTTTATGTAATTGGGTTGTATAGTAGCTCCATACAAATATTCACCCCCCATTTTCCCCTCTTAAGAGATGATTTCGGGCATAAAAACTATCCTTTGTCCTTTTCCGGAACTCAAACTATCTGTAAACCAAATTTCATCTAACTGGGTCACTCAAATCCAAATTTTCACCCCTTAGGGGAGGATTTTCGGGATAAACTATCCTATGTCCTACCCCAGGACTTCCAACTATCGCTATACCGTAAATGAGTTCCATCCAAATTTTCACCCCCATTTCACCCCCTTAGGGGATGATCTGCTGATTGAAAACTATCATATGTCCTTTCCCAGGACTCAAACTATCTCTTAACCAGATTTCATCTAAATGAGTTCCATCCAAATTTTCACCCTCATTTCAACCTCTCAGGCGATGATTTTCGTTACAAAAACTATGTGATTTCCTTTCCCGGAACTCCAACTATCTATATACCGAATTTCATCTAAATGTGTTCTTTCCTAATTTTCACCCCTCGTTTCACCCCCTCAGGAGATGATTTTTCAGGATAAAAACTATGAGTTGTCCTTCCCTGGGACTCCCCACTATCTCTATATATACCAAACTTCACTTTTTCACCCTCTATTTCATCCCTTTCGGGGATGCTTATCAGGATTGAAAATATCCGTCGTCATTCTCCGGGACTCAAGTTAATTCTAAACCAAATTTCATCTAAATGTGTTCGTTCTAAATTTTCACCCCTCATTTCACCCTCTTAGATGATTTTCAGGATAAAAACTATACATTGTCCTTCCCCGAAACCCCAACTATCTCTATACCAATTTTCATCCAAATAGGGTACATCCAAATTTTCACCCCTTATTTCATCCCTGAGGGTATGATTTTCGGGATTTTTTTTTTTTAATTTTAATTCTTAACAATATACATTGTGTCGAATAGGGTACATTACTATTAATTACAAAAAAATAAGATTAGTAACATTAAACGAACTTACAATACTAAATTTAGTCTACAATATAATTTATAATAGGTAATTCACAATTATTAATCCATAAATATGTCATGTTATATTAATTCTAGAATCTTAATTATAACTATCCTTTGTCATACTCCGGGACTCTAACTATCTTTGTACCAAATTTCATCTAAATGGGTTACATCTAAATTTTCACCCAATTTTACGCCATTAGGGGATGATTTCTGGAATTTCAAACTATCATTATGTCCTTTCCCAGGACTCAAACTATCTTTCAACCAAATTTCATCAAACTGGGTCACAAACAAATTTTCACCCCCAATTACACCCCCTTTGGGCATCCCCTAAGAGGGTGTAATTGGGGTAATAATTTTCGAGATAAAACTATCCTATGTCCTTCTCCAAGACTCCAACTCGCTTTACCGTAAATGGGTTCCATCCAAATTTTCACCTCTCATTTCACCCCCTCAGGAGATGATTTTTCAGGATAAAAACTATGCATTGTCCTTCCCTGGGACTTCTTCTATCTCTATACCAAATTTTTCCCCTTGGGGGATGATTTTCGGGATTCAAACAATCCATTGTCATTCTCCGGGACTCAAACTATATCTATACCAAATTTGATCTAAACGGAGTCCATCCAGAATTTCACCCCCCATTTCACCCCCTTAGGGGATAATTTCCGGAATAAAAACTATCCGATGTCCTTTCCCAGAATTTAAACTACCTCTAAACCAAATTTTACCAAAATGGGTTACTTCCAAATTTTCACCCCCCCATTTTACCCTTAAAGGTAGATTTCCGGGATTAAACCTATCCTTTGACCTGTCCTGAGACTCAAACTATTTATATACCAAATTTCCGCCTAATCGGTGCAGCGGTTTAAGTAGCTCCATACAAATTTCCACCCCCCATTTCATCCCTTTATGGGTTGAATATCGGAATAAAAACTACCCTATGTCCTTCTTCAGGACTCAAGCTATCCCTTATATCAATTTTCATCTTAATCGGTCCAGCCGTTTTCACGTGATGCGCGGTCACATAAACAGACAAACAGATAAACCAGACAAACAGACAAAAATTCTTAAAACTGTTGGAACGTGTTCTGTTATCGATTCTAAGAATCCCTAGCCAATTTTTTTTTCGAATATCTTCCATGTACAGATTTTCGACCCTCTTCAGCTTTATTATAGATAGATAGATAGATAGATATATAGATAGAAGAAGATAGGTAGGGTTTACACAAATCATACTGACAATTTGGGCCATAAAAGATAGACTTTCAATTAAAAACAGGCGTGGAAGATATGGGTTAGGAAGTTACATAACTAACATATAAAAATCACATTACAATAAAATATTCTTTATCAATTGACTCAATGCTTAAAATATTTCAACATCATTCGAACGTCATAACATAGGGATGTACCTTCAGGTCCGTATAACGACAGCACCCAACTGTTCTTGCCCATTTCTCTCATCGGTATAAAGTTCACAGCTTTATCGATCTTCCTCATATCCAAATTCTCAAAAATATACAAGCCCTTGTATAATTTACAATCTTTATCCACTTTAAGCTTTGCTGCCATTATTACAACTCGAGATAAAACGTTATTGCACGTCATGCTTCTAGTATCTAAGTTATATTTTGCGATATTACTTCTGATGACGCCAGTTTTAAGCCTCCATAAATATCCGAGCAGATCTCCTTTTATATCTATGTTACCTTTTATGAAAGTATAATTATCCTTTGTATGAGTGGTAAGATTTGCTGATATTCTTCTGTTTTGTTCGTAAGGTGGGTCCGGGGTGTCACAAGGCTTCAAATTCATTAACGTAGCTTGATATACACAATGACACGATGAGTGAAGTTGCATAACTATGGCCAGGTACAGCAAACACCGAAATTCCATGTTGACAGAAAATACTAAAATACTCTGCACAGTAAACAGAACTATGTGGTTTGGAATTCCCTATACAAATAAACCAACGTGATCATAATGTGAATGTGGTTGTTTGTTTCCAGACCCGGATATCCATTGTCTACATACCTTAATGATGTTCATCCAAACGTTTTGCTCCTAATGTAGTTACACAAAATAATATTTATCTAAACGGTTTTTAAGTAGTCATGATTACCATGGAAATTAGGGAGCAGTGTCATATATTCAAATACATAGCCCATAGGTGTAGGTAACAGTAAAAATCTTTATAACTATATTATTGGGTTTTTTAGTTATTAAAAACATTAGCTACATTTTACAAATTGTAAGAACAAATTGTTATGTTAATTTATCTCAACTCAAGATTTTTGGTAATTCTATTCATTTTGTTAGTGACGCACTACAAAATAAATTTGTTTTCATACCTACATATGAGAAACTTTCGTTTACTGCCTTTACATATATTTCATGGATCGATAGTGCATGGTGAGGATTTTAACTAAGAAACATGTCTAAATGTGTTAGGTACATCACAAAAGCTTATTAAGAATTCAATAAAAATGAATATTGAAAATATTTATTCTGAAGTTTAAGAAAATAGGCACCGTTCTAAAACATCTCCAAAAACAAAAATCTTTAATTTCACCTACAAGTAAATCCTACTCAATACCAAAACAAAAGAGCTTGATCGGAATCATTGATTCTGTTAGCTTTAGTTTCTACTAAAGCTAATAGAATCACTGTAATAGATTTACTGTTGTCGCACTATACTTTCAATCGAGACCCCTTGTCGCGTGAGACGAATGGATGGAAGCCGCCACTGATATAGGATGAACCCGTTAGACGACGGAATAACATACGATCATCCTTTGCCAGTCAGTGGTACCAACCACATAAATGCAACCAATCCATTCGTGGTAAGTCATTAATTTTAAATAAATGGCGTTGTATAACGTTTATATTGGCATACATAAAATGGGATTGCTGAACGGCATGCCAAATATTGACCACTGGATGAATTATAGGTACTTACACAATGTTTTACTTCTCTGTCTGTTTGCGTGAGAAGGACGCTAAAACCTTTTTAGGTGAAATTTGGTATGGTTATCCATCTTTTAAAGGGGTGAAAAGCGGAATGGAAGTTTCTATTCGAGTGCCATAATTAATGCTGCGTCTGTGGGAAGTCTAATAGCATATTATGGATGAAGTCATGGGCAAAAGCTAGTAGGTTATATTTTACCCCGCGGAATTGCCTGGGTTCATGAATGCTGCGTCTGTGGGAAGTCTAATAGCATATTATGGATCAAGTCACGGGCAAAAGCAAGTGGGTTATATTTTACCCCGCGGAACTGCCTGGGTTTTCTTGTGAAGTGCTTATTTTAAATTTGTAATACTGTACCTATTCTGTACTCCTAAGCAACGCCATATGCATGGGTGACTTCTGATGCATGCACAAAACGCCTCGGTCGTCTATAAACGTGACCTTAGTATGTCCACCTACCCCTGCTTAGTAGCTCAATGCTTAGCCACGGTGGAACTGTCATAAGGTCCCGTGGCGACGCCTGTTTGAGGGGCTTTGAAGGTTACAGTGCGCGTTTGAATAATTTTCGATCCCTCGAGATCCAGCGAAGTTAGTTGCGCGTGCATGTCGTGGCTAAGTTATGTGATACATGCGGATATTAGTTAGTTTCTGTTGCCCATCATAAGTGACCATCAAAGATTGGTTTCATTGGTGGAATTAATGTTTTAATATATTACACAGTAATGTCTCATTTTGACTACTGCTTTAACAGATTGAACTTGCTAATATCTGCGGGAAACTATGGTCTTTTGGGTATACGAATTTCATTTTTAGTAAATGATTTGCTTATAGATTTATTTTTAAAAGCATTCATCATAATCATCATATTATATGTATTAATTGGTGTATTGGAATACTATTAAAGAATTATGCAGACCAAAAAGCCTAACATTAATCAATTACACGTAATTACAAAGTAGTAATTTACACTTTATTAAATTCACGATATTTAAAAAATACCTTTAAAACATGACGTGCTAACAACACAAACATACCCACAAAAATAAACGTTTATATGTTGTTGGTCCCTCCATTAGTATAGTGAATTAATTTACTTACCAAAAGATGACGTCACCGTAGAGTTTCATCCAGCTAACCAAGTGAACCGAGATATTGGTAATTTATAATTTGGCACATTTAACTAACGCAGTATTATCACGTGCGTAAAGAAACTGAACTGAGTGCCAACTCTCAAAAACGCACTGAAAAAAAATCAATTGCAGGGCATCTGTGTGGATCCACTGGATGTTTGAGTTAAATTTATAAGTCTGTGATAAACTTCGTTATTTTGATCAGGTAAGAGTACCTACCATTCCTGCGTAAGTATAAATACATGTTCATAAACTTTTAATGTCTTCCAGTAAATTCAACGGTGAAATGTAGGTAAGAGCCCCTCCGAACCGAGGTCCTCCGATTAAGGAGAAAGACGCAAGAATACTAACATCCAAATATTTCTGTTCTCATAAAACCGAGCATCTTCTTTCGCTACAACAGTTAAATGGAAAATTTATATCTAAAATGCGTATCTTCATTACTTTATTATTTCTTACTGGGTGGGACTTTAATCACCTCTTGGCAAAATTATACCCCGTAGGTCATAGATACTAACCCACTTTTACCATTGGAACAACTACGAAATCTAAAGAATAAACAATTGGCTGTTCCATTAAAATCCTATAGAGCTCATTACCCGAAATAACATCTGATTCTTTATTGGACGACGTAGTTAATCCTAAAACAAATGTGGTTCCGAATGATCTACGAACTAACCGCCCTATTCATAAAACTTAACAATCCCCTGTTAACTAAAATTTGTTTTGTCCCTTTCTAAAACACACAAATATCAAGGTAACTTCTACGTGGTCGATACGATCTTGTCAGAATGGTCGTAGTCGTTAAGCCTGCGCATCACACTGGCGCGCCCTGCGGTGGCGGACCATAGTAAATTTGACAGTGACAAAAAACATCTTGTATGTATTGGCAACTCAATAAAATATTCCATCTAATCCACGCCAAATAAGTAATGAACTAACCGCAACATTACTGAATTAGCAAGTTCCATCTCATCACGGATGTTTTAATTTCATTAAGCTTGACACGGGTCCTAGTCAACACTGAAGTGGAACGAAAACCATTTATGTTAATTCCGAACGAATTTCCGCAACCTAAAGCGGCTGCATTCCGTTAGCCGGGAGAAAAGCCGGTTTTTCTCTTATTTTTGCCAACGTGGAGATTAAACGACGGTCGAGCGCGTTCTCGGTTTTTCTCAGGTTAGTTTGAGATACAAATACAATAATTTACTTTAAAAACAAAGTTTAAACCGACTTCAATTCAGTACTTCGCCAAGCCACATAGGTACATGACAATTTCGACATTTCCTTTCCAATTTACCACATGAACTGCTTTCCGAGAGCAAATGCCTTGATTATCACAGAAAAAACCCAAGTCGCTATATGTGGGGTGACAATATCTGAGTAGTTCCGTCGATTCCCCAAGGATCTCAGACTTAACACTTCATTAGTTGCTACTTCAACGAAATCATGTCAGAATCTTTGCCGTACTTAACATATTTGAGGAGTTCCATAAGTCATCTGTGGTCTTCATCATCAGTTCCACTTCACCAAAATTGCGATTTCCGAGGGTAAAAACACGAGTTATAATAGAAAATACCAAAATCACTACACGCGTGCCTATAAAATTTGAGGGTTGCCCTCAATTTCCCTGGGATCCCATCATCAGATCCTAAATTGGTGACAATAAGACCACCTCGGGAGTATAATTTTGGAAATCAGTTCACAATTGACGAAGAAATCGGCGAACATACATTAAAAAAAAATACATACAGTTGAACATATAACCTCCTCCTTCTTTTAAGTCGGTTAAAAATACAAATTTCTTTGTTTTATTTAAAATAGGTACATTCTAAGTGGCATGTGGTAAAGTTGCCTGTATTGGGACTATTTGGGACTTGGGAGACACGTTACATCCAAGAGTCACTTAAATTAGATGAGATGAAGAGATTGAGATGCAATGGACTATGGTCAAATATGCGGTATAATAAAATTTTGCATCTGCTGCAAGTTTACGAGCGTAAAAATGTGCTATAAGACACGTGAAAACTTCGAACAAGTTTTATTATTCTGGTGGTAATGGCGTGGAAGCGCTATATCATACCGTATCGTATCGCCAATCATACTTGAGAAGCTCCAAAATAGCGATAACATTTTAATAACATGGTACCAATACCATCGTAATAAATAAAGTTTCAGCACAACATCAAGGGCTCAACAAAATTTATTTCGGAACGCGTTTTAAAGGTAGAAGATTTAAAATTTTAAACCGAAATATATCTTTTTTGAAAATGCTAGAGATATAGAAATGGGATTTTTGGTATTTCGAACATTGCGGATTTTTTTGCCACTAAGTTACGTTCCATAGAATCATGCTTTTATGCTAATAATTATCAGAATGGCCTACAGGAATTAGTTATTAACTGGAATTAGCTATTAAATATTAAAATTGCCTACTGGAAGTAAATGGAATCTAGTTATAAAAAAATATAAGCACATGTTCGTTTATAGTACGGTTATCCAAATAAACATTAGTCGGTACTGAGACCTTGTCAATTCGACAACAATGCATGAGATCCCTTTGCAGAGCCAAAAAACTAATTTTTGGGCTGTAATCTTAGCTTAGAAGCTCATTAAATTGACCCAATTTTTTTTTCAAGTGCAGCTCTCTTCGATTGTGATAAAATATGCTTAATGAGTGGATAATTTTTAGACAACATGGCTCTTTCTTTAATAAAAACACGGTTTCACATGATGTCACTTTCTACACAGTGGCGACATCATTGATTAAAGTCAGGGTATTTCTAAAAAGTCCCAAACCCTCATCTCGTTCCCTAGCCCTCAAAATATCTTATAATCTAAATGCACATGGCGTTTTTATTGAGCACTGTCTAAAACAATTTGAATGTGAATACTGTAAATAGTGAGACAAACCATAAACTGTAACACCGATGTACATACCTATGTTTAACAAATAAAATATTTTGTATTTGTATTTGTAAAGTTAAAGAGAGATATCCGATTTCAAGTAAGACTAAAACTAAAAATTAAAATTAATATTGCATCGAGAAAGAAAACAAACAAAATATATTAATCAAATATTACTAACGGAAATAAAATGTTCTTCTATCAATAAGTTTATATCAAAGTTTAAAGTTGTAAAAAGAGTGAGTCAAAATTGTAAAAATACACCATTTTCAATTCTGAATGAAAAGAAATAGAAGGTCACAAAATAATATTTTGAAATTATATTACTTATTCTGCCATTAGCAAAATAACAGTACCTAATGTAAGTGATGACCAAACATCATAGAAGAAACGAAATCCTCAACACTCCGATGGGCCGGGCACGTAGTCCGTATGGGTGACGATCACAGAACACTAAAGCCTGGGGCTTGACCGACCGCTGTAGTATGAAATTTTGCTCCAAACAACTGTCTACACGGTCGGGGCGGACCAAGGTCGCCCGGTCGGAGGGACGTGTTGGCGACCGTCTAGCATGGGCTTTAAAACTATAGAATGGTGATGTGGGCGTGGCACGCCCGCCATTAGAGTTTGAGCATGCGCTCATGCTTTCCTACCAACGTCACCCGATCGCAGGCGACGTGGAGGGGACCAGGTGGCGACACCGGTCCCGATGGAAACCGCACTTGATTTAGTGTTCTGTGGTGACGATCGTGCAGTCCGGAGAGCGTACTCAGGACGTCTAACTGGTTGAAGACCTGTTGGGGGTCCCAGGTACCGAAGGTGTGACGAAGTCCAAAAAGACTAGTACGAATTCTGGGCCGTCGACTGGACAGAAACGGCATTGCACAGGGAAGCCTGGTGACCTTTAGTGTTAGTAGTATCGGGGTCCAAGATCCACTTTGGGTCGTTGAGCCACAGCAGTAATAAGTAAGTAGGTATTCTTCCATTCCTAAATAACAATTTGTACAATAACAAATATAAGTAGCACGTCCGAGCAATTCAGATCACATTGCACTTGAGAACAAGTGTCAAGCATAAGTTATGTATAACATAACTTTTCTTTGGGATATCCCAAAGAAACTTCATTTCAAATACTACATAATCACAATGCATGCCATTTAAGTATGGTTCCAAGGGAATACAATCACTTATGCGCTCACGGAAATCGGCATGGAACGACAGACCAATTAAGATAATTCACGTAATTGCGTAATGAAGTGTCTGACTTGGAGCATGAAGCAACGGTAAGTGTCAGTATCGTTTGTCACCGCAATTGGTGGCAAATTTTAAATAAATTAGGAGGATGAGCTTATTGGAGGGATATTAATCATCATCATCATATCAGCCGAAAGACGTCATTAGTTTACCTGGTCTACCCACGCTACGATATTAAAATCGGAGGACTATGCCATGTAACATTGTAATTAGTTTTATATTTATTGTGTGGTGTCAGGTTATAAGGTATCTTACCACCCCCTTTCTTTCCGTAGTGTCTTAAGGGACTGTGGCATTAGATTTGGGGTGTATCATTGGCGATGGGCTAGCAAACCTATCTCTGCAATATTCATAAGTATATATATATATTACTAAATTGCATGTGCTCTGTCTACTCCTTTCATGAATACTGGTGTGAGTAATGTATTATATAATTATCTAAGCACTTTATTGTTCAATACAAATACAAAATAATTTATTCAGTACCTAACTTAAATGATTTATAAAAGATGCAGGTTGGTGTCTCTTTTTGAGCATACCAAGACACTTGTGATAAGAGACACCGCTCTTCCAGGAGGTGTAACATAATATGCACAAGATATGTGTGTGTGTGTGTGCGTGCTTGCGTGCGTGCGTGCGTGCGTGCGTGCGTTGTTGTTGTTGTTGTTGTTGTTGTGTGTGTGTGTGTGTGTGTGTGTGTGTGTGTGTGTGTGTGTTTCTGCGTGTGAAAGTGGGTGAAATATAAATATTCGAACTTATCATTTGTATTCATCTTATTATCTCAATAGGTCTTCAATTTCAATATAGGTTTTACTTTTCAGCCAATCAGTTAACATAGTTTTACACTTCATGCCTGTTGTTGTAATGGCGGTTACGCCATCATTCATCATTACGCTGTCATGTAATGACAGCGAAGTTTTGAAATTACTGTTCTTATATTGTACCGATAGCAAGTTCAACAGTGAATTGCAAGAAATACCAAAAAGTTTTTATAAACTATTTTGTTTAGTATTAATACACTCGCAGTCAATGAATACGGGTCACCCTAAATTAAATAACCGCAATAGGTTTTTTTTTATATTTTACACTAGTTATTAGCTAAGTATAGTATTTTTTTTAATACCCAACTGTATAAGCAATTTCCGAGATCCTATTATAAAAATATCAACGTCCAAAAATTACGATTTTTGCGATATCTCGCTCCGTTAACGTTGTTTTTTTAATGGGTTTTTACGAGTCCGATTTAAACCTGGTAACTTTCTTTTGTTACTGTTATTTTTGCAGTTTACATGTATAATTAAATAAAGATCTTGACAGGATTAAAAAAACTGTACAACCCTGCACTATTTTAGGAAATATGACAGTATTTTACCTACGCGTATTCATTGACCGCGAGTGTACATAGAACAATTCATCGACTTCAATCAAAACAGAAAATAAAATATCTTAACCGATTTATCTAAATACATGGTTTAAAGGAATAAATAATGTCTGATTTGGGAAGGTATAATAATATGAATGTTTCACAATATTTTCAGAAAAACCCAAGAAAAAGAGGAAAGATATAGGATAATGGAACCTAGGATTGATGATTTAACTGAAAACCATAACCTTGTAATCAAACTTAACGAATCAGATGAGGATATGCCAAGTGACGATGGTTTATAAAAGGATTTTTATTTTATTTTTTTACAGGTAACTTTTCAAAAATAATTAAGCGTTTTTATTAACATTTACATTCACTCACTAATTTCATTCATTCACTTTTTTTGCAATCAGTAGGTACTTCATGTAGTTCTTCATTCACCTCAACTCCCGTGAAACTACCTATACACAATAGGCAAAGTATAAAGGCGAACTTATCCCTATAAGGGAGAATACATATATAGGGGATATAAGTAGGTACCTACCTAGTTGTATCAGGAGATATTCATGATTGTTTGCACCCTTAAACGGACAGTTAGGGATAGGTAACAAAACCGACAGTCAATGTCAATCGCCTACGTTGAGTAACAAAACCGACAGGTTAGACGTGACTTAACCATCACTTTAGTTTACCTTAATCTGCCATTTTTTTGAAATTCCCCATCAATCGCGCGCGCCGAATATGACAACCGATTTCTTGGTAGCATCGTCATGTTAATTCGAGAGTAGAAAAACATGACATCGTCGAAAGTCCAATTTGATTGACGAAGCGTGAAAATAGAGGCGATAGAATTTGCACGTGTGGAAACGGGCGAGCGCAATTAATACAAAACCAATTTATACTCAAGACAAGACAAATACGTAATTACTCGTATATTTCAGAAGGCAGTGGGTATAAAACCGCCGTCATTTCTGGTGAGCGGCTACTGCCCGATGTGATTTAAAAGTAAAGACAATGACTAAGAAATTGAAGGTAATATTTATTAACAATAACAATATTCTACAAACTAAACTACGTATGAAAGACACATAACTTGAATATAAAACTAAAACTTACTAAAATTTAAATAACTAAAGCAAAAAATTAAAAATACCTATCAAAATTTGGTTAAATTGATTATTCAAAAATTTAAATTTTTAGAGATTCATAACTTTAGATATAAATAAGTTCAGAGCTTATATCGTTCACCGGTCACTTAATCCATCTGTCTATCTGTTCGTCTGAATTTATATTCGTCCTTTCCTCTGTTATGTCTGTCTAATCTTTAAAAGGATAAACGTGTAATGCAACAAGTCTCAAAATACTTAATAGCCGTCATACTGCCTTATCCTAAAACGTAAAGGGACAGGAAAACTATAAAATTATTCATTAACCTAACCACACGGCGTTCACTATTCGGTTGCGCCCAAGCACTTCCAAGTCACTTGATAACTGTTCACAAAATTACATTGGGATGTCCCTCGGGAGAATTAATTTTAGACCCCAATCAAACTTGTCCCGTGTTCCTTCGAGGCAGTTAGGGCCATATAGGGCCGTGTGGCGGTACACACAAGCCCCAAATGAGCCCTCTATTGCTGCCGGGAACAGCGGGAACTACCGTCTTAATGAACGTGACCGATGTAACTGCAAACCCTTTTTGTTCCGTCTTTAATTATAAGAGACAAGCATTTAAAAAAAAGCTTGTGATCAAATAATCTAGAATAATAATAGAATAAAATTTAATAATCTTGATTGAACTTCCACAATTTACACACGTTATTTATACAAATCTGGACTTCAGAAAACTCTTATTAGACTGAGTCTTTCCACGACCAAGGATGTAGCAACACATCCGAAAACTACGTCTCGTTAGGTAAATAAATAAATTAAATTATACACGATTACGTCCGATACTAATATTTATTTATAGAGCTAATCTGATAAAAGTGAGGCAAAAACTCGACTGATGCGTGCGTAAAGATCCATCAATGCATGACAGTCTGCATGAGATGTTTGCAACGAAATAGGTACGATATTAAACCATAATTCACTTATTACATAACCAACACAATTGTATTTTAAAGCAGGTTTTATTAAAGCTGCATGGAAGTCAAGTTGCACTAAGCCGATCTATTTAGCTGTGAAGCAATAAAAATGAACCATGTAGTTCTTTGTAAGAAAACAGACAAGTTAATTAAGCCGAGGATTTATCTCCCCTACAACAACTTAAGTGCTGATAATTGAACTGACCGAGGACGCGCAAACACGACAACGAAGCGTGGTTTAAAACTTCTCGACTTTTTAATAAATACCTATTTTGCACGTTACTAGCGGTTTAAAAGTAAAATACACCATTTAAGCTTTAAAAGCTGATTAAGTAAAAACATTCATTGCTGTATTTTAATTTGCAGTATTAAAGTTGTATTGGAGAAGGATGCTGGGGATATCATGGGCAGAATTTAGCACGGATGTGTCCATCTTAAAAGAACTCCACATAAAGCAGCATCTGTTTGCTCAAGTGCAGGCTCGGATACCTAAGTTTTCGACCAGAGTGGATCGACCAGATCAAAATGGCTGTGGGTTGTCCTGTGCATGAGTGTATTTCAATGTTTTGAAATCAGAACAAATGACGCGACATTATACAACGAGCAACATTTGCACCTGATAGTACGAGCTGTTGAGCACGAACGCTCGGCAAAGAGAGAAACGAGTGTAACGACTAAGAAAAAAAATCTTCTCGGAATTCTTCTCACTGGTCACAAAACAGCATATGAATCTTTAAAAATAAATTTATCTTAACATAGTAGGGCATTCCTCACTGTAATTTTAATATGCAGTAGATTTTCTTTTCGAAATTCTTTTCACTTGCCACAAAACTAGATTTAATAAAATATGGACTTTTTGACATAAATTCCACCGAAATATCGTCGCCTGGCCACATGTTATTTACCTCTATTTTAAGCTTTATGTTCTGCACTGTGTTATGTTTTTTACGTGTGCAATAATAGTATTCTTCACAATCGTGTCATAATAGAGGGCTTTTTAGTCGAGTACCCTGTTTATCCCACGAACCTTGCTGAGGTACGAGATTAAAAAGCTTGATTATGACGCTATTCTGAACAATACTTTTTGTACGAGTTCATTCAAATTCATAATTTATGTAATGAATACTATTATTATTATTATGTATCTCCTGTTTAAATTCACGGGACAAAGCCCGGTCCTTTGGAAGGCGTGCGTGGGGATATAGATCCAACACGTATAGAGGCCCTTTGGAGACGAAGTTTAATGTGATGTAATACACCTGCTAGAACCCATTCACGGGTACATCAGTAGATACCCGTGAACCGGTTCCAACAGGCGTTGGGGCTATTGTGGGTTATATATGGATAGAGAACGGGTTATATGGTGATGAGATTTGGGTGGATTATGAAACTGGGCTATTGCAAAAAGTTCCGGTCACCTGCCATAACATTATTGTACACAAATTTATCGAGGCAGGCGGTGACTAGCCGCTCATTAGATGGGCCCCTGAAAGCGTCGTCGTAAAGACGGCCAGGAGCAACACCGGGTGAGCGGCTCAGGGGTGTCGAGAGGTGCGCTGCGCTTTCTCCGAAGTTACTCGCGGCGTTATGCCCTTTAACACTTCCACCCCTGGAGCATATAGCTCTGACGACTCCTCTCTGGACGGCCAATGAAGGCAAGCCAGAGCTGAGAGTCCTGCGGGCCCCCTTGGGGTTCCACTCCGACCGACGAAGATTATTATTATTATATTGTCTAGTTCTACTATCCGACTTATTTTGCACAAGATAATTGAATTGATGGTATTTTTTTGTTCTGCTCCATCATCATACCCTCAACAGTTCATGTACCGAAACTACTCGGCAAGCACTAACTATATAACCCAAAACCAGTAATATAGATATGCGCCTTCTGGAATTTCACTACGATGTTGTTCTGCTCCATCATTAGACCCTCAACAGTTCATGTTTTCGGTACATGCTCTTCAGCAAGCACTATATTTAGAACCCAAACACAGTAATATAGATATACGCCTTCTGAAAGTTCACTACGATGTTGTTCTGCTCCATCTTCAGACTCTCAACAGTTCATAAATCGAAACTATTCGGCAAGCACTATTTATAGAACCCGAACACAGTAATGTAGATGTACAGTATACACCTTCTGGAATTTCACTACGATGTTGTTCTGCTCCATCATCAGACCCTCAACAGTTCATGTACCAAAACTACTCGGTAAGCACTATATATAGAACCCAAACACAGTAGTATACAGTATACACCTTCTGAAAGTTCACCGAGATGTTGCTCTGCTCCATCATCGGACCCTAAGTATATATCTACTGAAGCTACTCAGCTAAAAGAAACAATAGAACCCAAACACAGTACAATAGATATATGCCTTCTCTCAGTTCCCCAGGATGTTGTTCTGCTCCATCATCAGACCCTCAGCAGCTATGTACAGAAGCTACTCGGCAAACATTGCCAAAAGAAGCCAATAATTAACTTTAAAAACAAAGTTTAAACCGACTTCAACTTAGTACTCCGCCAAGCCACATGCATGGTACATCAAAATTTCCACATTTCCTTCGATTAACCACATGAACTGCTTTCCGAGAGCAAATGCGTTGATTTTTACAGAAAAAACACAAGTCGCTATATATTTAGGCTGATAATAATTGAAGAGTTCCGTCAATTCCTCAAGTATCTCACAATTAATACTTCATTAATTGCTACTTCACCGGAATCATGTCAGAATCTTTGACTTACTTTACATCTTTGAGGAGTTCCATAAGTCATCTGTGGTCTTCATCGTCAGTTCCACTTCACCAAAATTACGATTACCGAGGGTAAATACACGAGTTATAATAGAAAATACCGAAATCACTACACTCGTGCCTATAAAATTTGAGGGTTGCCCTCAATTTCCCTGAGATCACATCATCAGATCCTAACTTGGTGACAATGGGACCACCTAGGGAGTATACTCTTTCGATTAAAAAAAAAATTTTGGAAATCGGTCCCCAACTGACGGAGAAATCGGCGAACATACATTAAAAAAAATACATACAGTGGAATATGATTATAACCTCCTCCTTTTTTGGAGTCGGTTAAAAATGGCATTAAAAATCGTTCAAGCCGTTTTCCAGATAATTGGATTCATTCGTGTAAATAAAAAAGCGCCCCCTCGTAAGTTAACGCAATAATTTTATTGTAAAAACCATCTATCTATCTATCTTCTACATATACTCTATACATATAATACAGATGAAGAGGGTCGAAAGTCTGTACATGGAAAATATTCGAAATAAAATTGGCTAGGGATACTTAGAACCGATAACAGAACACGTTCCAATGCCAACAGTTTTTAGAATTTATGTCTGTTTGTCTGTTTATCTGTTTATCCGTTTGTCTGTTTATGTGACCGCGCATCACGTGAAAACGGCTGAACCGATTATGATGAAATTTGGTATAGAGATAGTTTAAGTCTTGGGGAAGGACAGAGTGTAGTTTTTATCTCGGAAATCAACCCCTAAGGCTATAAAATGGGGAGGTGAAAATTTGTATTGAGCTACTTAAACCGCTGCACCGATTTGGATGAAATTTGGTATATAATTAGTTTGAGTCCCGGGGAAGATCAAATCATAGGTTTTATTCCGGAAATCTTCTCTTTAAAAATGGGTAGGGCGAAAATTTGGGTTAGAGGTAGTTTAAGTTCTGGGAAAGGACATAGGATAGTTTTATCCCGAAAATCATCCCCTAAGGGGGTACAATTGGGGGTGAACATTTGTTTGTGACCCATTTTGATGAAATTAGGATGAAAGATAGTTTGAGTCCTGGAAAAGGACATCTGCTAGTTCTAAATTCCAGAAATCATCCCTTGCGAGAAATCGGGGAGAAAATTTAGATGTAACCCATTTCGATGAAATTTGGTATAAAGATAGTTTGAGTCCCGGAGTATGACAACGGATAGTTTTAATCGCAAAAATCATCCCCTCAGGGATAAAATAGGAGGTGAAAATTTGGATAAAACCCATTTAGAAGAAGTTTGGTAAAGAGATAGAAGGAGTCCCAGGGAAGGACAATGCATAGTTTTTATCCCGAAAAATCATTTCCTGAGGTGGTGAAATGAGGGTTCAAGATTTGGATAGAACCCATTTAGATGAAATTTGGTAGAGGTAAAGTCTTAGGAAAGGACATAGAATATTTATTATTCCGGAACACATGAAAGGAGGAAATCATTTGGTTGAAAAATAATTTGAGTCCTAGAAAAGGACATATATTATGATAGTTTATATTCCGGAAATCATCCTCTAAGGGGGTGAAATGTGGGTGAAAATTTGGATGTATCCCATTTAGATGAAATTTGGTATAGATATAGTTTGAGTCCCGGAGAATGACAGGGGATACTTTTTATCCCGAAAATCATCCTCTAAGGAAGTCAATTGGGCGGTGAAAAATGGAATAGAACCCATTTACGGTAAAACGATAGTTTGGGAGTCCTGGGGAAGGACATATGATAGTTTTTATTCCGGAGATCATCCCCTAAGGGGGTGAAATGGGGGTTAAAATTTGGATGGAACCCATTTACGGTAAAGCGATAGTTGGCAGTCCTGGGGAAGGACATAGGATAGTTTTATCCCGAAAATCCTCCCCTAAGGGGGTGGAAATTTGGATGTGATGTGTTGTGACCTATATTTGTGATGTGACCTATTTAGATTAAATTTGGTATAAAGATAGTTTGAGTGCTGGGAAACGACAGATGATAATTTTTATCTCGGAAATAATCCCTTAAGGGGGTGAAATGAGGAGTGAAAATTTGGATGGAACCCATTTCGATGGAATTTGGTAAAGAGATGGTTTGAGTCCTGGGAAAGTACACAAGGTAGCTTTTTTTCCGGAAATCATCCCCTAAGGGGGTGAAATGGGGGTTACAATTTGGATAGAACCCATTAGGATGAAATTTGGTACCTATTGAGATAGTTTGATTCGCGGAGAAGAACAACGGATACCTTTTGTCCTGAAAAAATCCCCCAAGGGCATAAAATAGGGGGAGAAAATTTGGATGTACCCTATTTGGATGACATTTTGTATAGATATAGTTGAGGTTCCGGGGAAGGACAATGTATAGTTTTTATCCCGAAAATCATCTAAGAGGGTGAAATGAGGGGTGAAAATTTGGATGGAAACCATTAAGATGAAATTTGGTTTAGAGTTAACTTGAGTCCCAGAGAATGACAACGGATATTTTCAATCCCGATAAAGGGATGAAATAGAGGGTAGAAATTTAGATGGAAACCATTTAGATGAAATTTGGTTTAGAGTTAACTTGAGTCCCGAAAAATTACAACGGATATTTTCAATCCCGATAAAGGGATGAAATAGAGGGTGAAAATTTGGATAAAATCCATTTACTTAGGTGAAATTTGGTAAAGAGATAGTGGAAAACCCAGGGAAGGACAATTCATAGTGTTCATCTTGAAAAATCATCTCCTGAGGGGGTGAAATGAGGGGTGAAATTTAAGATAGAACCCATGTAGATGAAATTTGGTATAGAGATAGTTGGAGTTCCGGGAAAGGAAATCGCATACTTTTTGTGACGAAAATTATCGCCTGAGAGGATGAAATGAGGGGTGAAAATTTGGATGGAACCCATTTACGGTATAGCGATAGTTGGAAGTCTTGAGGAAGGACATATGACAGTTTTATCCCGAAAATGCTCTCCTTAGGGGTAAAAATATGGATGTTGTAACGTTACACGTACATATTTACATAAATAAACCTTAATTCTAGCTACTTACTTAATTAAAAATAACATACACAACTCATTACAACACTACACACCAAAACACATGTTTAAACTATCCTAAATATAAGTTATAAACTCATCAACACGCTAAACTGTTTAAATATGTCGCGGCATTGATTTGACGTTCGATCACTCATAGCTTCATTCGCACATGAACGAATGCATGTGAGACGCACGTGATCTGCGCGGGCACTCGTCATCGCGCGAGGCCGCTCATTTTTTTCATTAGCCAAAAGATATTGAGTAGAACGCACGTCACCTAGACTCGATCTCTGCTACGGTCCGCTGCACGGAACCGTAATCGGTGTTCTGGTGTCGTCCCTACGCGTTCCTCGATTAAACAGTAATCACTGTGGTGTTTTTTTAAAAGTGTTAATAGTGTACCCCTAAATTGGGTAAGTGGTTATATTTTGTTTGCAAGTAGCTTAGAACCTTTAGTGCTGATTCATTGCTTAATTAGTTTAACTTGCTACTAGTTCACAATAATTTAAAACTGCAAATCTCTTATCTACATACCAGTTTGCTCATAACTAGTACTTATTTAAAGTTGCTATTCATCGTGCGTGTCACTTTAATCCACCCGCATTTTTAAAAATAAAATATAAAATCATCTAATTTAACTGTTTGTCAAATCAACTCCATTTAAATGTAATCTCCGCATCTGAATTGTGAACATCCACGGCATCACAACTACTTAAGTACTTTCTCACATGCCGTTGGTGCTCACAGGAATAAATGGACCGTTCGTAATGCCTTTTTTTGATGGCACGTTCCAGGGTCCAAGGTCCAGAGTGACATTTTTTTCGGCTGAATGTTTGCCGCCTGCCTGCGCTTGCTTCTGGGCATTTGTGCAAGACAGTGGAGCAGTTTTCCGGCTGGCGCTGAACTCAGCGCCGACAAGAAATTCCTCCGCCAACCTACCCGGCGCACCACAGGGGAGTACTTCGGCTACAGGGAATCAGCGGAATCCGATTTTAAGTGTATTAGCCCGAACCTACGTATTTATACCACACCAAATTTCTGAACTAGCCCGCTAAGTTTAAATATTATATTTTTTTGACCGTTTTTTCCGACTTCTCATTTAAACCTTTCAATTCAATATAAACTTAAAGGAGTCAGAACTGAGCAAGCGGGACATTGGCGCGGTAGTAATACACATCGGATTCTGTTGTTTTCTTTGTAGTAGTAGTTAGTGTTTGTTTGTGGCCTTTTTGTGAAACGTTTTTTTTTTTTCTAGTGCTTTGTTTTATTTTTTTGGTTTTTTCCTGCTGCTAACGTGTACTGAGTAAACTTTCGTAACTTTTGTATTTTTTTCATAAACCTTTACTGTAAAGTACATTTGAAGTTCGCTGCTAACTGTTATTGTTACACTCACTTAACATTAAAAAAGGATATTGCTGTATAAGAACGAAGTACACATTAGTAGCCATTTTTTATTTTTTGTTGCTGCTAACAACTTTATTTTCATTTTTGCTAATTTCAAAAAAAAAAACCAAACGTTCAACATCATCAATCTGAATTGTAACAGATCGGAGAACGGAAGTTGATTATATTTTTAAGTAGTTGCTTTTGCTTTCCACCACTTACCCAAAACATATATTTGGTTCACCATGCTGTCCGTGAAGTACTTGTCACTTCAAAAGTCAGAGTTGGAGTATGAAGTTCGGATTAGAGGTGCTACGCCTGCGTCATCCGTTGAGGAATTACGCAAGCAAATTGTCAAGTTAGCCAAAGACTATCCCTCAGACCACATTTTAGAATCTCCACTTGAAGCTAGACAGGATCTTCAGGGCTGTTGTGAGGTACTCACTAAAATTCAGTCTAGCCTAGACGTTGCTGACTCTTCAGCCACAGTAATCCTCAGAATTCAAAACATGCTGAACCATTTATATAATCGTATTTCGAGGATAACGCGTAGCGAGGACACCAGGAAAGAATATGATGATATTGTGAAGGAGTATAGCAGCGTAGCAAAGAAATTCAAGGCTCTTCAGGCAGCTAAACCTGTTGCAAGCACTTCGAGCTTAATTTACAGTACTGAATCTGGATCTTCAATGCCTGAGCTCCAGAACGTGATTTCGGTGACGTGCGATCGTGGCTCAGCTGATTTAGGAAAATTGAAGTTTAATGGCAAGACTTGCGTGCGCTCCTTTATACAGCGTGTGGATGAGTTTATAGAAGCTCGTAATATACCGCCGAGTAAAGTATTAAGCTTTTCGACAGAAATATTTCAAGAAGATGCCTTGCATTGGTATCGATCTGTAAAGGACAAGGTTGGTTCTTGGTCTGAATTAGCACCCTTACTGAAGAAGGACTTTGACCAGTCGGATTATGACTACCGGCTCATCTCAGAGATTCGTTCTCGTACTCAGGGTGAACGCGAAAACATCACCATTTATCTCTCTATCATGGATGGGATGTTCTCGCGTTTGTCCAAGTCCCTTTCAGAGACGGATCAACTGGAGATCCTTCTTCACAATATTAGGCCCTGCTATGCAAGCACCCTGGCTTCGGCAGCTTCCATATCGGACATAGATTCTTTGCGTACATTGTGTCGTAACTATGAGAACATTCAGGCTCGCCTTTCTCAATTCCAAGAACCACCTAAAGTAAGTTCAGATACTGTTGCACCTGAATTTGCTTATAATATGGATTCAAATAAAAGTAATAATAAATATAACAACAATGGTAACAAACACAATTTTCCAAACACAAGCAACTACAACAAAAATTACAACTACAAACACCCAAGTTATAATCAACACACACAAGGTAAAAATCAGCAACAAAATTATATACACTCAGTAGAAGCAGTTAACAATCAACCATACTGCCCAAGGTGTCGTAACAATACACATCACATCCGTCAGTGTCAAGCTAAACGTGATATTTTTTGCTTTAAGTGCGGAAGGAAGGATGTGAAAACACCAGACCGTCCTGTTTGCTCTAAAGTTAACAGTCATTCAAAAAACTAGTGCAGCAGAGTTGTAGTAATTTTGACAAAGAAGATTGGGAAACTTGGTTGAATTTCGTTAAACATTTACCTCTTCTTACAAAGTTTCTACAATTCTGCAAACTAAACCAGAACATGATGCTAGACCTTACATTAACATAAAGATTAATGATATTGACGCGTGTGCCTTGTTGGATTCTGGAGCTGCAGTGACAATATTAGGAAATAATTGCCATAAGCATCTAATTGACTGCACTTTGCACCAGGATCACAGCATTAGCATGGTAACAGCTGGCGGTCAATATTTAAAGAGTATTGGATACATTAACTTACCCATTACATTTGAAAGGCAATATCACTTAATTAAAGCTCATGTTGTCCCTGAAGTAGATACTTCTATTATTCTTGGCGTGGATTTTTGGCGAGCGTTCCAAATTTGCCCCAAATTTATTGGTAGCGTCAAATTATCAGAGATTAAAGTAAACTCCAGTGACACTTATATTCACTCGTATGATAATTTGACGGCGCCCCAAAAAGTAATAGGAGACACCATAATTGCCCAGTTTAAGTCAATATCGACTGAGGAAAAAGGCTTAGGACGTACAAATATTATAGCGCATCGTATAGATACTGGAGACGCCCAACCAATCAGGCAGCGATATTATCGCATGTCCCCCGAAAAGCAGCGAATCTTAACCGAGCAAGTCGATGAAATGCTAGCCCTGGATGTGGTCGAGTATTGTGAGAGTGCTTGGTCTTCTCCAGTACTCATTGTTAATAAGAAGAACGGACAGCCTCGGTTTTGCCTCGATAGCCGAAAACTGAATGCTATCACCAAACGCGACGCATATAATTTGCCATATGTATCAGAAATCTTAGATAGTCTCCGTGATGCTAAGTACCTTTCGAGCATAGACTTATCTAAGGCTTTCTGGCAGATCCCTATTGTGCCTGAGGATCGCGATAAAACGGCTTTTTACGTGCCAAATAGAGGTTCCCTGCGTTTTAAAACCACCGCTTTTGGTTTGACCAATGCGCCTGCCACACAGTAACGCCTAGTAGACCAGTTATTTGGGGATATGGAGTTTAAAACGTTCGCATATCTTGACGATATTATAATCATCAGCTCAACGTTTGAAGAACATGTCTCACGTCTGTTGTGCGTTTTGGACAAATTACAACTTGCTAACCTCACTGTTAACTTCGAAAAGTGCAAGTTCTTCAGGAGTGAGCTTAGATATTTAGGATACGTGGTTGATGCTCGCGGCTTACGCACAGACCCCGAAAAAGTCGAGGCCATTATTAATTTTCCCACGCCTACCAACAAAAAGGAGCTTAAGCGTTTCCTTGGTACTGCCACTTGGTACCGACGTTTCGTACCAAATTTCAGTACTGTAGCTGGTCCCTTGAACAAGCTCACTTCGAATGGCAAGAAGTCACCACCTTTTGTATGGTCACAGGAAGCTGACGCGGCTTTTAATGCTTTAAAGGAGTCCTTGGTTTCCGCGCCAGTCCTTTCCTGTCCTGACTACTCGTTGCCATTTGAAGTGCATACTGATGCAAGCAATTATGGCGTTGGTGCCATGTTGACGCAGACTCTGAATGGTAAAGAACACCCTATCGCCTACATGAGTAGATCTCTTACCGGTGCCGAGAGAAACTACAGCATCACAGAACGGGAAACCCTTGCTGTTTTGACTGCTGTCGAACACTGGCGCTGTTATCTGGAGAATGGGCAATCATTTACAGTGTACACTGACCATTCTGCGTTAAAATGGTTCCTATCATTGGACAATCCATCAGGACGATTAGCACGATGGGGAGTTCGTCTGTCATCCTTTAATTTTGAAATGAAGCATCGCCGTGGAGTCGATACTGTTATACCAGACGCTCTCTCCCGTGCTGTTCCAGTAAATGCCATATCTCTTTCTAACGCAGTGGTAAATACAAACGATGCTTGGTATAAGAAAATGTATAATGGATGTCTTAATGCACCAAGTAATTTTCCTAACTTCATTATCAAAAATAGTTCTCTGTATCGACTTTCAAAATCAAAACATTCACAACTTACTTCTGAATTTGATTGGAAGGAAGTAGTGCCTTCTGACTTTCATGGTGAAATAATTGCACAAAATCATTCCGAACCAACAGCGGGACATCTTGGTATTTTTAAAACATATAGGCGCTTAGCTTTAAACTATTATTGGCCTGGTATGCACCAAGATGTTGTGAAGTTTGTGGGCTCTTGTTCTGTCTGTTTGTCGTATAAAGCGCAAAATCACGCCACATTAGGAGAAATGGGACGTCCTAAACAGTGTTCACGTCCATTTCAGATGATCTCCATCGATTTCATCGGTCCCTTACCTGTTACTCGTAAACAGAATGCCTACATCTTGGTCATATCCTGCTGTTTCTCTAAGTATTGTGATTTCTTTCCATTACGTCGCGCGACTTCAGACGCTGTTGTCAAGATTTTAGAGGACAATATATTTTTAGTACACGGCATTCCTCAAACTATATTTCTTGACAATGGAAGCCAGTTCATTAGTTCGACAACGGAGGCTCTTTTCAAGAAGTATAAGATCCCGAACGTGTTCTTCACGCCTAGATATACACCTCAGATAAACAGCGTAGAAAGATACAACAAGACCCTTGTCTCTTGTTTGTCAACATTTGTCCAAAACGACCACCGCACTTGGGACACTTTTATCCCCAAAATTAAGTTTGCCATGAACAATTCCATTAATGAAGCCACAGGTTACTCACCGTCCTTTCTTGTGTTTGGCCGTGAGCTTGTTTTGTGTGGATCGCATTATACGGATTCTGACCTAGATGGCGAGGTGTTGTTCCTACCACGCGATGTTTACGCAGAAAACCGAGGGTGTCTGTCTTCTGTGTTTGACGATGTGCAAGCTTCATTGTGGCAGGCACATGTAAAAAACACTGCTCAGTATAACCTACGCCGCAAACACGCAGAATTTAATGTGGGCGATTTAGTCTTTAAACGCACTTACATGCTAAGCGATAAAGACAAATATTTTAGTAAAAAGTTAGCGCCCAAATTTATAAAATGCCGTATAACTGAAAAACGATCTCCACTGGTATACGTTTTAGAAGATATGACTGGTAAAGATTTGGGAGTATGGCATATTAAAGACCTTAAACTCGTCAGTAGTCTTAAGTAAAGTGTAAGCAGTATAATCTCATTTAGATCTTGTTGTCAGTATTTAGTCAAATGTGCAATTTATCACAGATGCCTTTTGTATGTAAGGACGCGCCGTCCACTTATCGAAGTGACGTTTGCTTTTATGTTTTCTAGATGAAGTATGTATGAAGTGTTAGATGATTGAATGAAAGCGAAATACTAATGACAGTCCAAAAGGGTTTTCTTTAAGAACAAAACCCTTTCACTGGAGCCGGGGGTAATGTAACGTTACACGTACATATTTACATAAATAAACCTTAATTCTAGCTACTTACTTAATTAAAAATAACATACACAACTCATTACAACACTACACACCAAAACACATGTTTAAACTATCCTAAATATAAGTTATAAACTCATCAACACGCTAAACTGTTTAAATATGTCGCGGCATTGATTTGACGTTCGATCACTCATAGCTTCATTCGCACATGAACGAATGCATGTGAGACGCACGTGATCTGCGCGGGCACTCGTCATCGCGCGAGGCCGCTCATTTTTTTCATTAGCCAAAAGATATTGAGTAGAACGCACGTCACCTAGACTCGATCTCTGCTACGGTCCGCTGCACGGAACCGTAATCGGTGTTCTGGTGTCGTCCCTACGCGTTCCTCGATTAAACAGTAATCACTGTGGTGTTTTTTTAAAAGTGTTAATAGTGTACCCCTAAATTGGGTAAGTGGTTATATTTTGTTTGCAAGTAGCTTAGAACCTTTAGTGCTGATTCATTGCTTAATTAGTTTAACTTGCTACTAGTTCACAATAATTTTAACTGCAAATCTCTTATCTACATACCAGTTTGCTCATAACTAGTACTTATTTAAAGTTGCTATTCATCGTGCGTGTCACTTTAATCCACCCGCATTTTTAAAAATAAAATATAAAATCATCTAATTTAACTGTTTGTCAAATCAACTCCATTTAAATGTAATCTCCGCATCTGAATTGTGAACATCCACGGCATCACAACTACTTAAGTACTTTCTCACATGCCGTTGGTGCTCACAGGAATAAATGGACCGTTCGTAATGCCTTTTTTTGATGGCACGTTCCAGGGTCCAAGGTCCAGAGTGACATTTTTTTCGGCTGAATGTTTGCCGCCTGCCTGCGCTTGCTTCTGGGCATTTGTGCAAGACAGTGGAGCAGTTTTCCGGCTGGCGCTGAACTCAGCGCCGACAAGAAATTCCTCCGCCAACCTACCCGGCGCACCACAGGGGAGTACTTCGGCTACAGGGAATCAGCGGAATCCGATTTTAAGTGTATTAGCCCGAACCTACGTATTTGTTTACACCTTTTAGCTTTGCTGAGCTAGCTAGCAACATTATATTTTTTTACTGAACGTTTTTCTGACCTTCATTTTTAAACCTTTCCATTTAATATAAACTTAACGGAGTCAGAACTGGGCAAGGCGGGTCAATGTGAGTGACCCATTTAGATTAAATTTGGTTTACAGGTAGTTTGAGTTCCGGAAAAGGACATAGGATAGGTTTTATCCCGGAAATCATCTCGAAAGGGGGGTGAATGTTTGTATGGAGCTACTATATACAACCCATTTTGCTAAAATTTTTTATAGAGGTAGGTAGTAGGCGCGGCGTTGGTAGGCCCTGCAAAAGGTGGACTGACCTGTTAAAGGTCGCGGGAGTCCACTGGATGCGGGTGGCGCAGGATTGGTCATTTTGGAACTCTTTGGGGGAGGCTTATGTCCAGCAGTGGACGTCTTTCGGCTGATATGATGATGATAAAAATAGTTTGAGTCTCGGGGAAGAACATAGGATAGTTTTTATATCGGAAATCTACCTCTAAAAGGGAAATGGAGGGTGAAAGTTTGTTTCGAGCTACGATATAAACGAGTTCTACGCGGACGAAGTCGTGGGCAAAAGCTAGTCGCTGATAAATCATAAACTCATCACCGAAAATCGCGTCAAAATCGGTCAAGCCATATTTGAGATAATTGAGAAAATTCATTTAAAACGTTTACAACAACGTTTACAGAGTAAAGATCATAACACCTATCTAACCCCAGATGAACCACAAACCCATTTCTGAAAACTGCATCTTAATCGGATAAGCCGTTTTCGAGATAAATGGGAACATTGGTGTACACAAACACATAAACAACCTCTCATCCTCAATGCATATACCTTCTCCGTTCCGTCGTGGGTAAAAATACGTCGGCTTAGCAACTAGACCTGTGCGCTGTGGCTTGAGGCACATCCTGCAGGTCGATCACGTGACGCAAACTGCGTGCGTGAGCTCGATCTAAATCTTACTTTTTGTAAGGAAGAATGACAGTTGAGTTGTCTTAACATGCGTTGGAAAAGTCATATGATTACGCCTCTGACCGCAAAATGCAAAACGATCAAGGAACGAATACGAGCTAAAATCCTGCTAGTACGAAAAAAATAATGTTTGATATTTGTTTCAATTACGTCTTAACTACAAACTCATTCCGATGTTTGTGCCCCTTGTCAGGCCTGTTCCTCTTGCCACTTCGGCTAACCTCGGCTCTTGCACACCTCCGAGGTGTTGATATGCCCGATCGTGCTAGGAGCCAAAAAGCACATGCTAGGCGGCGAGAGCATTTGAGCTTGATGCCATGATTTGGATTTTCTAGCAGTCAAACATCGATATTTTAAGAAAGAAGGCTCTCCTTTGTTTTATTCTTATTCTTTCTTATTATTTATTAATTTGTAAAGCCATGAACATTGCAATTAAGGAGTTACATTCAGTATTCAGGTCAGACCATGACGCCCTGTAAGGACACACAAAACTTAATACTAACATGGATACGATAACAACATTAATAATATTTTATTGACGACTGCTTTAGCCTAGTTGGTAGTAACCCTGCCTACGAAGCAAGAGGTCCTGGGTTCGAATCCCGGTAAGGGCATTTATTTGTGTGATGAGCACGAATATTTGTTCCTGAGTCATGGATGTTTTCTATGTATTTAAGTATTTATTTCTTTATATAAGTATGTTTATCGTCGTCTAGTACCCATAGTACAAGCTTTGCTTAGTTTGGGACTAGGTAGATTTGTGTAAGATTGTCCGCAAATATATATATATTTTTTTTTTGCCTCAAAAAATACTTAAAATACTATAGACATAGACATTTTAATTCGCCAAACTGAATTCACCGTTTGTTGGCGAGTGATGCGCTGTCTCGTTAAAATACCTACTCGTTTTATTCTATGCCTTTTGTTTGCTACAATGTTTGTGATGGCGACCACATTACATAAGTAGGTACTGTATGTGAAAATTTTCAACTGCTGTGGTTAGGAGGGTCGTTTAATTATGGCCTCTGTAAATCATGTCGCATTACAGAGTAATAAATTCCGTAGCCTGACCGCTTAGCGCCGGACGGTTGGCTAAATGTCTACGTATGACCTGAAAAATCACTTTTTACGCGCTTATGCGAGATGGAAAAGTCAAGTGTGATAAGTGTCTTTGAGAAAAGGAGAAAAAATATGTACTTGACTAGTTTTTGCCCTTGTCTTCGTTCGCATCTAAGTACGAGTAATATTTAATCGTGATAAGGGATTATCTGTACGCCTGTACAATCAAGTGTAAAAATATGGGTGTATATGTACAACTTACTAATAACTCATACATTTTATTAGGTCTTATAGATCTTTATGTCCGCCGACCATACCGACCGAGCTATGGGACATTTTTATGAGTAGAGTACAAGATCTACTAGCAAAAATTCTATTAAGCGGGTATTACATTGTCCTGAATTTAGCATTCTGAATTACCTAGGAAGCTAATAGGGAACTTGCATGTTTTTATTTTATTACGAAAATCAAAAGTATATTCGTGCATTTAAACAACTGTAGCATTAAAACTTTATAATGATTTATTTTTCTGATGTTATATGCACTTGAAATCTGCACGCGCCGGCACCCCCCCGAAAACGCTCTACGAGTATATTAAACGGGCTTATGCTATGACGTCACACCGTATGTTCTCGGCGCGTTTACGATGGAGTAAGTCATTAATTTGAAATTATCTCCACAAAATTTGTGTTTAAGTCTATATTTGTCATAAAAAATATCATTTCTAATTCAAAATTCTGTGTTACTGTTATGTTATTTTATCGAAAAAATTATATAATTTATTTTTGTCATTTTAACGTGAGATAAAACTAATACAATAGTTCTTTTTATTTTATTTTCTTTTGTATGATATCTCTACACCCGCATCGATTAAGTGCAATTTATTCGAAATTGAAGTCCCATGCAAGTTCCCCATTCAGGAAGGTGTAATCGCATCTAGATTTAGGATCCTTACTATAGCTAAATGCGATTACACCTTCCTGAATCAGCTTCCTAGGTCATTCAGGATGATAAATTCAGACCAATGTAGTAGAGTCATGTGGGGTAAACGTACGCGGCGAATAAGTTTCCGCAGTGAACATTGTGCGAATACCACGGATGACAGCGGGTCGAGACCTGCCGTGTTAAGTTCGCGTTTGACCGCCAAGCGAGAGTACTGCGTCACAGGTTTGCCGCATAATGCAATGGGAACTTACGCGACAGTACCTATTGCTTTCGCTCGGATTTGTTATTTACTTAGAATAATAACGCATAGAAACGCAGTTCACGCGCAACGGTGAGGCCACCAAAACTCAGCCATAAATGGCGTAGTACGCCGATCGGTGGAACAAAATTGGTGCGTTTGTGTGCGTATTGGCGCGTGTGAATACGAGTTGATCACAACTACATGAATCCATTTTATGCCTCACGCTTGGCGCGTCAGCCATATGAAACTATCATTCTAGGCGTTATTATTCTAAGGTTATTTATTTCTTTGAAATTGAGTTGCATTATAGGCTATTAGTCTCAATAAACAAAAAAATGACTAGGAACAGGAGAAATTAATCAATATTTTGTCTAAGGTTAGTCATACTTCGAAATATTATTATATTTATTTACTTTGGTGGGCAGGGGTAAGTATCCGGGGGTAAGAGGCCGCAGTATTATATAAGGAAAACAAAAAGAAGTTGATAAAAATTTCAAGACAATTGCAAAACCATAGTAAAACATAAGAAGCAAGCCAAAGAAGAAAAATGATATTAGGAAAGATAAAACTACAGACAATAAGAAAACTAAATCTTCGAAACAAGTGTACTACTCGTACTGTCCGTTATGTCGAGAAAAGTACGGAGATACGACTGAGGTGTGGATCGAGTGTTCAATTTGTAATTCTTGGTGGCACGAAGCCTGTACCAGTTACGAGGAAGGCACATTCACATGTGATCTTTGTGTAGTAGCTAATTAAGTTTACGTGCTGACACTTTGTTGGCGTTGCGTACACTTAACCGAAGGCGTGCTGACACTTTCCCACCGATGCGGGTAAAATTCCGCATTCCCCTTGTTGATTAAATGATTAAGTAATAGGTAGTACATTGTTTAACAAGAGGCGTATGAGGAATATTGCAAACGAGAGTCTATCAGAAGCCCGACGCCGTGAGGCGGAGGGCTTTTTGATGACTCGAGTTTGCAATATTCTTACGCCCGTGTTATACACAATGTTTTTCATCAGATTTGCGAGGAAATAAATAACTACAAAAGACAGAAAAATCTATGTTTTATACAAGCGCACCAATCAAATGTTGACGAAATTGACAACTTCACTTCCAGATCAGTGCGAGTGGGGGTTTCAATATTTCAACCAATCACAGAGCATGGAGCATGTGGTTCTTGCAGGGCATGGCCTGCTCGATTACCAATCACAGAGCCAGAATTCTTGTCGTAGGTGTCTATACCAATTTCCAAACAAAATTAACACAGGTAAGTTTATTTATTTCATTCATTCAAATAAAAATATTACAAGACCATCTTCTACTTACATCAAACTAATTACTAATGCGGAGTTTGGGTCGCCGGCTTAGGGATAGGGGCTGCGATCCTCGTTCCGGATCGTTCCTGGCTTAACAGATTTCGTTGGCCATCCAGCGTGGCAACGCTGCCAGTGTCATGGGAACTTTTGGGCCACCAACGATCCGCGGCGGTTTTTCTTAACCGACTTAAAAAAAAGGAGGAGGTTCTCAATTCGGATGTATTTTTTTTATTTTTTTTTATTTTTAATGTTTGTTACCTCAGAACTCCGTCATTTATGAACCGATTCGTACAATTCTTTTTTTAACTGAAAGTATATACTTCCAGATTGGTCCCATTGTTTCCAAAACCCCAGTTGGATGATGGGAACCATGAGGAAATGAGGCACGCGTGTAGTAATTTCGGTATTTTCTATTATAACTCGTGTATTTACACCCAGAAATCATACATTTGGTGAAGTGGAAGTGATGATGAAGACCACAGATGGCTTGTGGAACTTCTCAATGATGTACTTCAAACTATATAAGTACGTCACAGATTCTGATATTATTCCGTTTAAATAGCAAACAATGAAGTGCCAAAGGTAATTCTGAGATCCTTGAGGAATCGACGGAAGTCCTCAAATATTATCGGCCCACATACAGCGATTTGGTTTATTGATCTAAAAATCAACGCTTTTGTTCTCGAAAATCAGTTCATGTGGTAAATTGGAAAAAAATGTGGAAATGTTAATGTGGCTTGGCGGAGTACTGAATTGAAGTCGGTTAAAACTTTGTTTTGAAAGTAAATTATTGTTAGTTTAGTGTTATAAATATTTTAAATCTCATGTAAGTGAATTGTAAATATTCTTTTTAACATTTATTATTTTCATTGTATTACGACATGATTTTAAATGAATAATTAAATGGGCACTAATGGATTTTCTTTAAAACCGTTATTATAATGAGACTTATTTAAGCGGTAAAAAGTCGTTGAACCTGAAACGCTTTCATTCAAATGATTTGAACAGCGCAATTGCGCTTTGCAGCTTTTCTCTATTCATTATCTTTCCGTTGGCTTGCGTTTCTTAAGAAAAACTCCTTTGTACAGCAACGACGCGACGGTACATTAAACTGTTCAACTGCTCGCTTCGTTCACACGTAGCAGTCCTGTATTAAAGATTAACTGTAAATCCGAAAACTTAAGTAACTTGGCGTGCGGAAAATAGTTTCTATTCACCAGTGCCGGTATTCAATAAATCATATTTGAGACATGCAACATTGCAAATAGAACCGATGGCCGTTGGGGCGGAAAGGTTTTCGAGTGGCGACTATGTTCCGGAAGACGCAGCGTGGGTAGACAAGGTGGACTGATGACCTGGTAAAGGGCGCGGGAGTCTGCTAGAATATCCGCCCTGGCGCTGCTCAACTCTGTGCTCGGCGCAGCGAAGCACGTCGATACTGATAGCGGAATGTAAAAGTTTTTTAGTCCTTATATTAAATATATAGTTATAGTTAAGTTGGAATAAATACTTAAGTTTGTAATGCTTTGGCGTAAGCTGTAATTGCAAATTGTACTTTGGTAAATAAATAAAATTATTCTAAAAAATAATTGCGATCGATTCTAATGTTTTAAATTATTTTAAGTATAAAACATCAAAATTGTAATAACCATATTCTATGAAATAACAATGTGATTTTCGTATGGTTATAACAAATAGGTATATAAAAAACTAGTCAAATAAACCAGCCCTGGTCGCGTCTGGTGCAAAGGTGCCCATTGTGCTTGCCACATTATACCCTGTTGAATGGCCAAAGACAACCTTTGCATCAGAAACGACTCGGAGCGGGGATCATCACCCTTTTGCCTGAGCCGACGGCCAGCAACCCGCATTTTCTACCGCCAGGGGTACAAAAATATAGCCTGATGTAAGGGGAAATAAATAAATAGATGCTGGTGGCGCAGGCAGGACCGATCACTTTGGCATTTGACTCTTTGGGGAGGGCCTATGTCCAACAGTGGACGCCTTTTGGCTGATATGATGATGATAAAACATGCAACTACTTTCTTGTTTTTTAGGGTTCCGTACTCAAAGAGTAAAACGGGACCCTATTACTAAGACTCCGCTGTCCGTCCGTCCGTCCGTCCGTCCGTCCGTCCGTCCGTCCGTCCGTCCGTCCGTCCGTCCGTCTGTCTGTCACCAGGCTGTATCTCACTGATACCGTGGTAGTTACAGCTGAAATTTTCACACATGATGTATTTCTGTTGCCGCTATAACAACAAATACTAAAAACACAGAATAAAATAGTATTTTTACAGATAATGGTCGGACTCGCGCACGAAGGGTTCCGTCCTTTGTGCGCGAGTCCGACTCGCACTTGGCCGGTTTTTTCTTTCAACATAAGAATATTTTGTTAATTATTTTGCGAAGGAGCGGAACCACGCGGGCAGCTAGTATTCAATAAAATATGTTTTCAAACGATCGCGACATTAATTAGTCGAAAAAAATACGAAAGGCATAAGGAAAAAACAAAGTGCCCCACTAAGCGAGGAGGAAAATCAAGCTTGTCTTAAATTATTGACATTATGTCAACTTTATTAAAATAATAATGAAAATTAGTGGATAAAAAATGCTTAAAATTTGTATCTATTTTCATGTTTTGTTTTCCTAATTAAATCGATTAGAATTGGATGGTATTCATTTAATACAATGAACACTACAAATAGACGCAGGAAGTGAAATTGGTACAGTAGACGGCAAACTTCGTGCGCAAATGACCTTGCCTGCGCAAAGGCGAATTGTACGTGCGAGCTGCCCCCCCACTTCGTCCCGCATGTTCAAGTTGTTTGCCGGGAACTGTACAGCAAAATGTATATCACAACTAGGTATTTATATGCGATTCTGACGCGCGCAATAGGAATGATTTCCAGGAAAAATAATGACTTTACACTTACAGTACAGGAAACGGACAAACAGGCTAAGAACCCGTGCAAATTGTAACAATGTTTGTACCCAATAAACCCTTAATAAGCTCAAAATAAGCTCTCACTCAGCCTTATTCATTCTAAAATTTTGCCTACTCGTTCCTACGTACCTTCTCCGTTGTTGCCCTATTTGGAAATTTTCTCATCTAGTCCTTCCTATTGATACCCTTTTGAAGTCCATACTAGAATCAATTCTCAATATAAAATTTAGCGAAAAGGCTTGGACTTAGGCCTGTCTACCCATAAGATATGGCGGTCTGGGAACTCGAAAAATCTCGAGCGTAGCTTTGCCGGCCTTTTTATCTTCAACTCACAGCACGCAAGATCTCGCAGGTTTCTACCTTTATCCTATCCTTAAGTCTCAATGACTGCAAACTGCGAGATCGCGTGCTCAGTTGAAGCTAGGAACGCCTGGCTAGCTGGACTGAGCCCACCTTTGCCATCTAGACCAAAATTACAAAGAGCATAGGACTCGTTAGCTTCCACCGCTACTATAAAGTCTTTGATCGACTCTTCGTCCGGCCGAGACCGAGCCAGGCTGTTGGCAGCATCTAGGCTAGAGTCAGGGCATTGGCTTCACGCCTACCCATCACCTAACTTAGGTAATTTTATTGATCCGGGCACACTCCGAATTGCAGTTGCTCTCCGCATTGGAGTTGATGTCTGCGTGGACCACAATTGCGTCTCGTGTGGAGCCGCGGTAGATCGCTTTAGTCACCATGGACTCGCCTGCTCCTAGGGCGCCGGCCGCTTGTCCCGTCACGCTGCACTCAACGACATCTTGAGAAGAGCGCTTGCCAGCGCCTGCATCCCCGTGGCTCTTGGGCCTCGGATTGTACGGGACGACGGCAAGCGTCTGGACGGGATGACGTTGATCCCCTGGCGAATGGGCTGTGCACTGGTGTGGGACGCTACTTGCACTGATACTTGCCAGTCACGTCCAAACTAGCCGGGGCAGCGGCGGATGTCTGAAAGCGATTTAAGGTCGGGAAATATAGCTGTCTCGGCGCCCAGTACGACATTGTCGCATTTGGCGTCAAGACACTCGGCCCTTGGGGAAAAAGCGCGCGTGGGCTCCACAAGGAGATCAGCAAGCGGTTGAGGGACGCAACGGGTGACCCTCGCGCAGGCAGCTATCTCGCTCAAAGAATAGCGATTGCTATTCAACGCGGAATGCTGCCTGTGTGATGGGCACCCTGCCTAAAGGGCAAAGTTTTGATACGTTTCTGTAATTTTATATATATATATATTAAGTAGATTTAAATGACATGCTTGTATATCATTTTAGGTTGTTAAATAAATAACATATACTCTTAATATTATTATTATATATTTCATCAAGCCGTTGAAGTTGCAAAGTGTGCAATAGAAATAGCATGCATGCACACTCGAAATATAATATAAACCTCGTTTTCTCCAACTTACTCGGAAATGTTTCCATTAATGGAGTAAAAACACACCTCGAAGTTTATCGTTATATGCATTGATGAGATAATAAATTAAAAAAAATGGAAATACTTCCCGGACATGCCCGGGAAGTAAATATTATTGTGCAGGTTACTTACTTTTAATTTCATGCAAGACTACAAATTCACCATACAGCCAATTGTCCAATAGTCACGTACAAAAACCGACATAGATAGAATAATAATTGTGTCCAAATCATAAGACAGTTTTTTTAGACTTAATTATTTTCTCGGACTGATAAATATTTTGTAACAAATGTATAGTTTTTTTAAATGTCTAATGCGTTTAGGGATTGTCGATTTAACTAAATGTAATAATGCCTATATTTATATTTACTAATACTATAAGTTTTCTTTTATTTATTTTCATTGCTATGTTTTATGTGGAATCAAATATACAATTCGGACCCAATACTTTAAACTTTAATATCCTTAAAAAAAATTTAGGCGGGAAACTGGAATTCATTTTGTCAAAGATTTTCTGCCGTGTTATTTTTACGAAAATAAAATGAGTTCTACAAATAGTGACGAAGATATCCCAATGGGTACACCACCAGAATTAGCAGCAGAGGCAAAGTTGGCGAGAGCTAACTTGCTTCCGCCTAAATCCGAAGAAAAATATTTAAGAACGTTCGCAAATTTCAATTCCTGGCGAAAGAAGAAAAATACCAGTTCGTTGTCGGAAAATGTTATTTTGGCGTATTTTAACGAACTTGCAAAAGATAAAAAACCTTCTACTCTGTGGGCAATGTACTCAATGCTGAAAAGTACTATACAACTAAAATATAATATAAACATTAAGAACTACGCGAACTTATTGTCATTTTTGAAACGGAAATCATCCGGTTTCAAAAGCAAGAAATCGAAGATTCTTACCAATGAGGATATCACAATATTCTTAAATGAAGCTCCAGATGAGATTTTCCTAGCAATAAAGGTAAACATAATATTGTATAACTGACTTAAATATTATTTTCCATATTTGGACTCTATCCGTCGTATGTTAACATTATTATTTATTTGTTTCAGGTTGCTCTCATTTTAGGCGTCAACGGTGCATGCCGAATGATCGAGTTGACTAATTTAACAGTAAACGACATAACGTGCCATGATGATATACTTCTGGTAAAACTACGGGACACAAAAACTAAAATCGACCGCATGTTCGTTATTCCAAATGAGTTTGTGCCAGTTGTAAAAAAATACCAATTACTTCGTCCCAAAAGTACCAATTCGGACAGATTTTTTATAAATTATAAAAATGGGAAGTGTGTCAATCAAGTAATTGGACGGCATGCAATGGCGAAAATGCCAACACAAATCGCAAGCTACTTAAATTTAGCTGACAGCGATTGCTACACAGGCCATTGCTTTCGGCGGTCATCGGCCACCTTGCTAGCTGACTCCGGGGCAAATTTAACAACCATAAAGAGGCACGGTGGTTGGAAATCTGACGCAGTAGCCGAGAGCTATATTGAAGAATCGGTGCAAAACAAAAAGAACATATCCGAAAAAATTAATCAAACTATCACCCTTCAAACAGAATCTCAGCCATCTACATCGAATCATCAATGTAATAAAATATCAAGTCCGAAACCATCCACCTCCCGCATAGATTCTGCTCCCTTATCACCTAATCCGCAGCATTCTAACACACAATCAACAACAACTTCTAATCAAGAAAATATTCAAACCAACATAAGCGTTCCGGGGAAAAATATAACTCTGTCTTTCACGAACTGCCCTAATATGAATAATGTATCTATAACATTCAATTAAAACTCCTGACATAAGGTTTATTTTTATTACTATTAAAGTGTTGAATTTGTTTAGATTGTAGGTAGATTGTTATATAAACATGTGCGAAATAAATATAACCTTTTAAGATTTTGTTTTATTTCCTCGCATATTTGGAGAAAAGCAGTATACAGGCCTCGGCAGGAATGTCATTTCGTGGATTCGTATCTATTGAAGGACTCGGCTATGCCTCGTCCTTCAAAACCATACTCATCCACGAAATGACTTTTCCCGGCCTCTGCAGTAATATACTATTACCGCAGTCTCGTAACTCAAATTGTGCATTTAATAATTTAACTTTAAATTGAACATTCCTCGTATGTAATCAGTGAATGATAGAAGCATCACGCTATCATAGACGTGATTAATCATGTGGAAATAGCACAAATTATTGCCATATCGTGTCGCGAGCGACAAAATAATTCCTGTCTCACTGTGGGTACAAAAACGAAGAGGGTAGATTTTCTAGTCTTGCGTTGCACCTGAACCACGGTGTCGGGTGCGCTAGCCTCGCTGTGCGCACCTACTTAATTATATTCCTACCCCACTTTATCACAATGGGGAACTTGCATGGGACTTCAATTTCGAATAAATTGCACTCAATCGATGCGGATATACGTAGAGATATCATACAAAAGAAAAAAAAAACGATTTTATTAGTTTTACCTAAGGTTAAAATGACGAAAATTTATTTTTTTATTTTTTCGATAGATAGATATTTTGTACGACAAGTATAGACTTAAACGTAAATTTTGTGGAAATAATCGCAAATTAATGACTTACTCCATAGTAAAGGCTATGCTGTGACGTCATAGCATAAGCCCGTTTAGTATAGAGCGTTTTCGGGGGGTGCCGGCGCGCGCAGATTTCAAATGCATATAACATCAGAAAAATAAATCATAACAAAGTTTTAATGCTACAGTTGTTTTAATGCTGGATTATACTTTTGTTTTTCGTAATAAATTATTAAGATGCAAGTTCCCTATTACTTTTGCACCTTTGCATTGCGTTGTACGCTTTAATGAACAATTCTGCCTTTTATTAGCTATGAAAAAAGACCCCATTAAAATAGGCCCGACATTCCGGAAACTTATGCCTAAGGCGTCGTCTCCATTGAAAGTCACAAAAAACGGCCAAAAAGATTGTCCGTCCGTATTGTAGTATATTATGATGATGATAGCTGTCGTAACATTTAAATGGCAAATAAAATAATGAATTGCATTAGTAACCCCCATAATACTTACAGACAAAGTGTCTTTATGACAATGTAGGTACATACTTAAGTCCAAGTTAGAATCAAATTTAACCCTTATTAGTACAAGGGGATATTATTTCCCACTTCGCCTGTTGGTATAAAATTTTATGTATTTTGTATACGGCAACTCTTAATGAAACCTACCATACAGTTTTACACTTCTTAGTAAGTATTATACGTATTATACTGGCAACACTTTTCACTCAGACTTCATCTGTCAACACACGTCAATGTCAAAGTCAAAAGTTGTGAAAAAATCGTAAACAACAGTGTTTTTCGCCGATTAGTGTCCGGATCCATCAAAAAAAATTAGGTAAGAGGGTTTCGATGGCAGTTACGTACAATTAACTGTATTATTTGTTATTTAGCATAGAAATTACTGTCTGAAACCATTGTTTTGTCCGGCTAAATGTCCTTTGAAGTTGGAGGGTCCAAGTGGGAAAATAATTCCCTTTGTTCGCTCACGAACTTAAAAAAATCACGCCGTAAATTTCTTATAAATATATATAGTAAGATATACAACGTAATGACGAGTTTTGAAGCCCGTTTCTATATAATAAATAGTCTTTGATATTATTTGTTTGAGTTTAGTACACAACCATTACTTTTTAACGTATTTTCAACCTACGAAAAAAACGGAGGAGGTTCTCAAGTCGACGCGTATATATTTTTTTATTTTTTTATGTATGATTACGCATAACTTTTTACAGAGAAGTTCGATTTTGATAATTCTTTTTTTATTGGAAAGGGTATACACGAAAGTTGGTCTCATATACATTTGAAAAAAAAAAACCAACCTTAAGGGTAGGCAAATAGGGGAAGATTGATTTTTCGTCGGTTAAAACTTTGTTTTTAAAGTAAATTATATGTGTGAAATAGGTGCTTGACTTGTAAAATGGTGTATTAATATTAAACTAATGTATAATATTAGTTTTTTTTAGTAATTTTGTGATAAACACTAATAAAAATGAGGCTTTGTAATTACTTTTCCAATTATAAGATGACGTTACGAAATTTTACGTTTTGTATATGATTAAAAGTTTGATTTTTTATGAATTTCCCCTGTTTTATTTTTAAGATTGTATTAGAAAACTAACAAAAAACAAAGAAAACTCATAAAAAAGTCATAAAATGAAGAAAATAATAAAGATTACCTCAACGGTCGGTCCGATTTTTTCAATACCATCATCGAACAAGGGGAAATAATTTCCCACCAGAAATCACCCCCCTTCCACTTACCCCCCCTCTTTTACGTATTTTTTCTGGATCAAGATACCCAACTTACCCATAAATCGAACTCAAATTTTAATTTCCATTAAAATTATGCTCTGTCCTATTAAGGGGACGTAGGTTCGTGGTCTTCTCTCCCTCTCACTGAGCATAAGCGTGAGCGAGATGGAGGTGCGTGTTTGGAAGCGCGGATATCATGTTTTTTAATTTTATTTCTTTGTGCGTTTTAATAAATAGAAAAGTAATAGCTGATTTCTCTCAAACATTACATTGCCAATTTTTAAAACCAATTGTAATATGTTTAGCTGTTGTGCATAATTTGTTACGATTTTTTTAGTGTATTTTAGACCTATGTTCGTGATTTTTTTCTATCGAGCGAAAGTCATAAACTCAGGATTCGAATAGCTGATTTCCCTTGAGAAAGGCCTCAAGATTGCTAATTATATTTAAGACAGCCGTATTATAATCCAAACAAGAGCTACGATTTTTTAAAAATTCGTTTTCGGAGCTCACGTCGCCTTAAGGGTTAACAATTTATACTCATTTAAATTGTGTAGGTGTTTTAGATAAATGACGACCCGTATACGGTGATCATAATTTTATACTCATTGACATCTTAATCTCAAATTATTATTTTGTAACTTGTTGACATATACCTGTGTACATCATTCCCTTTAAAATTTTTGATATCATAATTTAAAATTAAATTTGACTGACGATCACTATATAAATTCCTAAAATTGATTAAGTGTAATAGTTTTAAGTGAAATTGTATATTGTGAGATGAATCAATCATAATATATATAATATCATATCATATGGTAAAGAGATTTGTAGGCCTAGGAAGAGTCGAAATTGAAAGACGAAAATTAATTAGCTTTTGCCACCATGGCAATAACGGATATATGTAGAAGGATATGATTTCTTTTCTGCATCTTCTCTTTGTATTTATACTATTTAACGCATCGCTTGGATACACATGGAAAAAACATTTTTTTTTCTGATTACTGCCAGCCGCCAACATCCTTCCTAGTAAACATACCCTTATAAAAAAGGCGGAATGTTAAAAGAAGTTGTAAAAAAGCTTTCAAGACTCGCTATCGTTGTCCAGAACTGAATTTCTTTATATCTTATTTTATTTACATTTTGCTGGTACCAAAGATTTTAATATCGTACAAACTCGGATTCTTTCTAAATTTTATTATGCTTGCAAAGTCGGTCTCAATGTTAATTTACCTTGATATTAAACCTCATATTTCAATATTATCTATTCATATAATTACGTGAGCAGACAATTATTTAATTTTGAACCGAAAATAATACTATTTATGTGAATTTTACAGTGAGTTTGACTAAGCTTTAGTTTATTCGTCTCTTGCTGTCAATTAAATATTTAAGTGAGTTTTAGTTTTAGTTCTGCTTTACGGATTAATACTTATGGCTTAAAAACTCATTCACGCTATAAAAACAAAATTTACACAATAATTTGTGAAGTTCATTTAAATTTAGAGTTGGGTAGGTAATGATTTTAAAGTTGCTGGAATCTTATTAAATAGTAGTACACTCGCTGACAAAGAACCTACTTGCTTACATAGCAAATAAAATATCAACAAATACATACAAAAATTAACAGTTGGTACTTACCAAAATACACCACAAAAAAAATAAAAACCAAATAAGTACTTCGCTTTGAGTCCACGGGCTCTTCTTACAGCTCTTCCAGACGATTGAATTGAACGAGACTTTTTCTTCAAAACAAGCTAGAATAAAACTTTCACCTGGCCGTCTGTAAACTCTTCGCCGCCGTTGTACATGTACAATGTACATAGAGCATATATCTGGTTTAGCCAGAAAACATAATTCTTGCCCATTCTTCGTCTCCCCATCGTCTGTGTTCGCGGGCGTAAAGTCTTCTTGCTATTTATTCCATGTCCCCTTTCAAGTTTTGGGCCATTTGCCGGTCTATGTGGGGTCAACTTAGCTTCTTGGAGCCGCCGCTTTACAGTCCGCTCGCTTACGTCATCTCTTCGGGTCTCTTGAAGTTGATTTTTGACCTCAATTTCCGTGAGGTGCCGATTTCGGAGCATGGTTGTAACAATAAATTGATATTCTCGAGCCGTAGTACATCTCGGTCTGCCGGTTCCTGGTCTTCTAATGTTCTGTCAAGTTTCTCAGAAACGTTGGACGACTGTCTGCACCGTAGACAGTGACATGCCTGTTATTCTCACTGTACTTCTCTGACTTCTGCCTTCTTCTAACATAGTGACGATACGTGCACATTCATCTCGTGTTAGGGAAATGATAGTAATTCAATAATGAAACAATATAATTTAATAATAACCATGAAAGACAACAATAACTGCTTTTTAGGGTTCCGTACTCTAAGACTTCGCTGTCCGTCCGTCCGTCCGTCCGTCCGTCTGTCTGTCACCAGGCTGTATCTCAAGAACTGTGATAGCTAGAGAGTTGAAATTTTTTACAGATTATGTATTTCTGTTGCCGCTATAACCACAAATACTAAAAACAAAATAAAATATTTTTTAAGGGGGTTTTAATATTTTTTCCATACAACAAACGTGATTTTTTGCCGTTTTTTTAGATAATGGTACGGAACCCTTCGTGCGCGAGTCCAACTCGCACTTGGCCGGTTTTTATCATTATGCTCTGACAGCTTGAAAACAAAAGTGAGGAAACAAGCAAAAGTAAAACCAGGGCGAGTTGAATTTAGTACCAAGTAATTTTTATTTACTATTTTTTCAGTTACCATTTAAAACATTGAAGGTTGTATTTACTACGATATTAAATTTATAGTTTCATGCAAGTATGTACAGTCGACGCCAAAAATATGTTTACACTTTTGCACCTAATTCCATTGTAATAAGGCGAAAACTGTAAACATATTTTTGGCGTCGACTGTACAAGTACCACTATTAATTTGCAAAATATAAAGGTTTTCGTCATTGACCCATATTATTTGACCGCGAGTGTTAGTTAGATTGTGCGGTGTAAGTGTAATTTGATACCTGTCACTTCTTTCGGGGCTGGGAAAATTTCCTAGTTCTGCTTGACAAATAGACACACTTCGAAGATATAAATGCATGGTTAAGTCAGTAGGTAAAGGCTTACATGTCTCTCTAATCCTCTATAACAGACCCCACACATCGCTCCATTTATAAGCAGAGTCCCTATGTACCTAATCTAACTAAACATAGTAAATTCACTCTTAAAGTAAAAGAGCATAAAACGAGTTTGAATTAAGAATAGTTTGGTACTGAACGCACCATTGAACTAACAGCGCTATTTGTTTGCGTTCGCCCGCACTCTATTGTTTACTTACGCTAATAACTATGTACGTGCAGCGCAACAAAGTGAGCATACTCCATAAACTAGTGTTTGTCCAATTGATTGCATGTCGCCGGCAATTTGGAATGCTTATAATTTCCTACACGGTTGAAATCATCGGAATGGATGCAGCCAATTTGGTGTGCATTTTGAACAAGCGTGTAAATTTGTTGGCTAATGCACGGGAAAATTTGAACACTGATGAACCAATGGATAGATGGAAGCGATTCGATGAAATTAGGTTAACTTTCGGACATGTTATAGACTACACATATACTTGTTTGATATTTAGGAACGATATAAAATACAGTGAAATATTACAGTGATTTAGTTCAACAACTACTAATTACTTTAGCACTTATAAAACCTGTTCGATTGCTTTCCGAAATCCCCAAACGTTTAACGAAAGTCAATTCAATCCTAAAATCGGAGGGTGTTAGGTAAACTTTTCGTGAACTTCGCCAATGTTCCCCGATCTGACCGTAATCCCATCCACGCCATGTGCAACTGACTTAGTTCTCACGAACTTGACAGGCCAAAAGCCGATTGAGGCAAGGAATTGATTTCAGAATTGCTTTAGAAGAATTAATTATCATTGGTATTTAGCATAAAAACCAGCATAATGTAGGTATACTAACGGTAAAAGCTATGGTAGTCTAGAGGTTCATCAGGTGTCAAACGGCGATCATGGGGTCTAATATAAATTATCATTTAAAACACAGTGAAATGTAACATAAATTATCGTTTAAAACTAGAGACGTGTGGTTTTCAAATTAAATGCTTATCCCGCGCGTTGGTCAGGCTGCAGGCACACATTCTGTTAATAAGTTCAAGAGGTATATTTTAATTCGTCAGTCCCATCGCATTCGCATTTTAATTTGAGCGTTCATATGCACCGCGCTAATAAACAGAATATTCATTTAACTTATCGCTTTGCTTCGTGCAAAGTGTGTGGAGGAACACACTGCAATGAGTTAGTAGTTAGTGTGCGTAGGAAGGGATAAACTCACGTACAACAAGAGAACTCCACCCTTTTTCATCACACTTTATTCTTCGTTATATATAGTGTTATAATCAAGCTTTTTAATCTCGTACCTTACTTAGGCCACTCAGCAAGCTTCGTGGCCTAAACACGGTACTCGATTAGAAAGCTCTCTATTATAACTTTATAACACGATCGTGAAAAATACTATTTGATGTCTCGGGGATTTTAGGTATAATATTAATTATAATATAAATTTTAGGTACTATAGGTCTTCCAAACACTGCTAATATCTGTTAAAGTCTGTTCTTTCAAATTCCCGGCCCAAGCCCATTCATCTTACAGTAAACAGAGTGATTATTCCATCAGGATCGTAATACCATAGTTTTGGTGTTATCGCCCATGAGCATCTCGCATGCATCCCTAGATCCCTTATCTCGTTAATTCAAGTGAGTAGTTACTCGAAACTTGTGCTATCATCGGCTATTCAGACACCGAGGTTCTGTGGGGAGTATAAAGCATCTTTGATGGCCACATGGTTTTAGTTCCGCTTCAATAAAATTTGCACTGTCTTGAAAGCGTGTTTGCATGAATATTTAACTGAAAGACTTTCTCGAGATCCGACCTTAGGGATCTTTTTTGATTCAAAGATGTTTAATTCTCACACAATGAGATACTCGGAGTTTACACAAACATGGAATGTCTTTCAAAAGCTGGGCATTCACCTAGGTACCGCGCTGTTTGTCTCGGCGACAAATGGATGCAACCAAATGGATGGATGTAACATTTTGACTACATTCACGGGCGCGCCAAGTCAGCTGTTACTTGGTCGTGGTCGTGTGTGAAGTTTCGAAATTCAAAAGTGCCCCATTTGTCTCTGCGACAAAAGCATGCATCTAAATGGATGACGTTGAAGTTTCACTTACGCGAGGCTTGCAGAGGCGGAGTAGGAGTCCGAAAATCAATACCTACTATAGATATTAAAATATACGCGGTATATTTTATGTACGTAAGTAGGTTAGGTACAGTCACCATCAGAAGTAGCTCCTTATTCCCTTTACATTAGAGTTCGTGTGTAGATCATTTTGAGCACTAGGACTTAGCTTAGCAACTTCTGCTGCTGACTGTACCTAGCTCTTCGTACGATCATATGACATTAAGGAAAAGTACTTTAGATATTTTAAATGTGTTTTGGGTTTTAAAGAAACTACATTTTATTAAATAATACTACATTTAAAGATTCAAAAATAGTAGTTTATGTGACTGTACATAATGAAGGGCATTAAATACGAGTGTGGGTTAATGAAACGAGCCGAAGGCGAGTTTCATAACAACATCACACGAGTGTCTTAATGCCTAATTATGTACAGTTACATACACTACTTTATCTATCCACATATCATAAGCCTCCACGATGTATTCAGGAGCCGCATATTATGACCGGCATTGCGGCGTTGTTTTCTGGCAGCTGTCATAGTTTTTTCTTAATTCAGAGACAAACTAGAGTCGGATCCAACTCTCATATCGTTCGATATCTTACTTACATGCGTCATTTGACAAATTTGTATGCAAATTGACAATTCTTTTCGAACTAAATGTCATCTCGACTGATATTAGAATACAGGTCAAATCAAATTTCTTTGATTTCAGAGTTGTTCGAAATTTGAATGAAATAATATTATCGAAATCGATGTTATTATTTAGCAATAATAACATTTTCACAGATAAGAAATTTGTTCTAACAAAACAGTTTATTTTTATGGTGGCCATAATGTGCGGTTCTTGAACGCATCATGGAGGGTTTATAATATTTGGATAGATAAAATTGTTTACCTCGTCCGAAAATAAACTAAAAAAAAATATTAATTCGTTTTGACCAATATCGTATGTCAAATATACGTAAAACCGTGTAAATATTTTAGTTTATGTAAATAATAGGTTATGTAACCTAATAAAAGTGCTGACTAAAGTAAAAAATATCGAATGCCTATTACTTTTGTATTTAAATCAAACAGTACGAACATATTTTGTACTTTTTATATTCGTACGTACAGTTTTAAAGTACCTATTTCTCCTTTTTTTATAAGGTATGCATTTAGGTCGATAGGTGTTTGTGTGGGCGCATCAACGTTGCCATTTTATCTCCAAAACGGCCTGACAGATTTAAAATCGGTTTTCTGTAATCTGTTCGTGGTTTATTAGGGATAGTGCAGCTTAGATATGGTATTATGATGTTAACTCGCAAGGAGGCTGTACCTAGTAAACATTTTCCAAATTATCACCAAAACGACTTAAAGGGTTCGTGGTTCTGCAGTATGAAAAAAAATTTTTTTTTGAAATTCGGGTGGGGCACCCCCCAGTTTTTTTACACTACCTTATAGGAAAATTTTGCTAAAGTTTCAATGTCCTGGTATACGAGGAAGACGGTGCTCATCGATGCTTTAGCCTCCAAGAAATTGAATTTTTTGCCGGTTAAGGACCTAAGTTTAGAATCGAAATAAAAGTCACACAATCATTTAAACAAGCAAAATATCATTTATTTAGGTCGTTCTGACTATCAAGACACAAAAAACACAAACTAAAATAAAAAACTTATCTTTTAATTAAAGAACTGAAACCATACAAAATCAACATTATACCAAAATAATACCACCAAACTCCATTGCATTACTTGGAAACTGCTTCCACTATAGCCCGCTTTGTTGCAGATGTTGGGATCATTTTCCTGTTGGCCTCTACGACTTGCAATAGAAATTGTTTATCTTCCTCATCGTGAGTTAGCAGCTTGTTATATTCATCAAACAATTTAACTCCTCGTTCAGCTGTATCGTTAACTACTCTTAACTGTGACACTCGTTCTTTTCCCTTCTTATAACTTTGCTCTTCTTTCCATTTTTGTGGTGGTAATGACAAAAATGAGTCGTCAATCATCAGAAGATTAAACAATCTTCCTGTTCGCGTAGAAGCAAAGTCACCAAGGGTGACTCCTTTTTTGAGAAGAGATGAATTTCCTCTTACCGATCGAGTACTTGGCGTTGACTTTGTCATTCCCTTGACAATTTTTTCCTTGTCTTGATCGCTAACTGTGTCGGAAAAGAGAGCGAGCCCGACTAATTCATCTGATAGATACCACAAATGCCGTTGCAGGACCTGTTTAGCACATTTAGAGACTTCAGGGTCCACGGAGCTGTACTTTTCAAGGTTCGACCATAAGTGAAGGTCCGACGTAGCAGCTTCTGTTGCCAGAGCGGCATGAGTCCATGCTCTTGTATAAAATAGGGCTCCAAACTTGACGAAACGCTCCAGCTGTGCCAATTCTCGCTATGTAAGCTTGAATATGTCATTCTGACCACGGAACAAAAATATTTTCATCGTATATAGCAATTTTGCCATCCAGCGTGCGTGATGAATAGGCCCGGGTGCTCTCCAATGCATTTTACTCGGAGTTATTTGAAAAATAAGCATTGTCAACTCTATTAGCTCCATATAATCATCTCGCATATTCAGCTGGCTGCTTTTTTCATTGGCATACTGATTTAGCCATATTAACATCGGGTCCAAAAAATCTCCAATCGCGGAATCTGGTGGCAGCGATTGAAAGTTATCTCGATCTATATTGTCCCAAACAACTTTGAACCTTTTGAATAAAGGAATGTCTGGAGAGCTAGAAGGGCCAAAGCATAAGGTAAAGACTTTGGATAGAATTATTTCTAACATATGATGTCGGCAGGCTAACCACAAAAGCTCACGGCCAATCATTCTCTCGAGAAGTATACAAGCTCCTTTATTTATGCCGGTGTTAACTGATGTAGTATCAAAGCTCATGGCTTGTACATATTCAGTTATATCCCATTTCTCCAGTAAACTATGCACAGCATCAGCTTCGTTTTCACCTGTACCAGCTGTTAGTTTTGGCACTCCAAGAAGTTTCTCGTTGCCATCGCCGGACACTAACACTGGTAAACGATCGACTTTTCCAGAGCCGAATATATTTGGCAGGATTTTGCCATCCCAGTGAACAACTAGAGGGCATTGAGGTTGGAATGTGCCTACAATTGAGTCAGCATATTGTCTCCTAGCTTCTTTTCGTTTTCGACTAATAGTGTTTCGCGAAATAGCAAGACATGCTGGGTCATATCCGAGAGCTGCTGCGACGGGCACAATTATCTTAACGGCTTCTCGGTCCGATACTTTATTTCTGTCCAAAGCACTAGTGACATGCTGACTCAATACATCCAGTACAGTAGTTGAACTAGCTTGCTCCTGAGGGGACATTTTTGCCTTTTTCGTCAAAGACTTCGGTTGGAATTCGTCGTCGTTATCTGAAGACGAAGTATTACTTGCAAGATCTTCTATTTCAGTAGCGGTTGAACACGAGGGTTGGATAGAAAGAGCATGTCGGTTCCGTCGGTTTTCTTCTGCTAGCGTACGTTGTAAGGCTCTTTCATTCTTCTCGGCTAACTCCTTATCTAAAGTCGACATAACCATTTTTCTGGGTCCTCTTTGGTCCTGAAGAAACTCCCAATCCTCGCTTATTTTTATAAGCGTAAACGCATCAGAATGAGATACATCAAAAAGTTTATCTAGTTCTTTTGTGAACTCAATTTCCCGTTTTCGCTGAGCTGGTGAATTTCTATGTTTATTTTTTTTTAATAAACACCAATCAGAATGAATTTTCTCGAGTTTATCTTTACAGTGTTTTTTCAGACGCGTAGGAATAGCAGCTTTGTTCCAAACAATTAAAAGCTCGTCGACAGTCAATTGGGATGCATTTCGGATTAAATTTACCTCGTTCAGATAATGGTGAAATCTTAAAAATACTTGTCTGATAGTTGGAAGTTTTATTAACGACGTAAGAGGATCCAAATCTCTCACTCCTACTAGGAATACAGTATCCGATTTTCGGGTTGTTGTCATGATTTAAATATGAACTATTGACGTTTGAAAACACAACAGGGGCTTAAATAATGGTATTTACGTCTTAAATAATACTTTATAAACAAAAAGATTTCTTCGAAACACTTTAAAAAGTAAGCTTACAAGACAGTTAACCGAACTTCAGTATACAGCCAATACACTTGCTAATGTCAGTTATATAGAAAAGTTGAGGGTAGTTGAGCACCGGGTCAGGCTTAACGTAGATTGTTGAAATTTGGCATGGATTATCTTATGGACTAATGAAATAAAATAAGAGGGTGCCCCGATAAAAAAATAATTTTTTTTTTTTTGGGCCACACTATTCTGCAGCGATAGTTCTAAGATGTCTCAGCAGTCCATGTACCTAACATGGACTGCTGAGGGACTGATGTTGGAGCAGAACAACATCACAAGGAATTAACCTTGCGAAGGCACATAGCTTTTGGACGGTCTCTGGGCTCTTTTGATTGTGTTTGCTGAGAAGCTTCTGTACATTTTTATAGCGGAGGGCAATATAAGCACATGCACTGCTGTAGGCGGGGTTAGGCTCGTAAAACACATTTTCCCGAAATGTGCACTTTATCGAAAGGAACACTGTCTCTAAAAGTGCACTTACCGATATGAACACTTTTTCAATAGGTGCACTTTACCAGAATGTGCACTTTTGCAGAAGGTATATTTTCCCGGAAAGTACACTTTAGGGGTAGGGGTGTCCCTGTTTATAGTACTAAGGGTTTCTATGAAATAGTACGAATGCAAACAGACGGACATACGGACGGACGGACGGACAGAAAGACCGAAACTATAAGCGTTCCGTTTTTACAATTTTGACTACGGGACCCTAAAAAAAGTATATTTTGCCATCAAACTTAAGGCTCCTCTACACAATCGATTTAGATGAAATTAAATTTAAGACAGAAATGCGTGTGGATTTAAAAAAAAAGTGTGAAGCGTGTGTGTGTGTGTGTGCTTGTGTGTGGTGTGTGTGTGTGTGCGTGTGTGTGTGTGTGATGAAAGTGTCTAAATAATAAATGTGTAACTTTTGAGAAAGTGCCCTAAATGGGGAAGTGTAGGTACATTTTAGGAAAGCGTGCGTTTTGCAAAAGTGCACTGTTTGAAAACGTGCACATTTCGAGAAAGTTTCCAAATTGGGAAAGTCTACATTGTGAGAGTGAACATTTTGTATTTTACAGAGATCTTACTAATGTCAACCAAATTTCATTGTTTGTCCTCTTGGTATACAGTCAGTTTTTGCGGAAAGTGCACCTTTGCATAAAGTGCACATTTCGATAAAGTGTGTTTTACGAGCCTAACCCTGTAGGCGCATATGAAGATGGAAGATAAATTCTTTGTTTTTAGTATTTGTTGTTATAGCGGCAACAGAAATACATCATCTGTGAAAATTTCAGCTGGAACTATCATGTTATCAGTGAGATAAAGCCTGGTGACAGGCAGACAGACGGACGGACGGACGGACGGACAGCGGAGTCTTAGTAACAGTGTCCCATTTTACTCTTTGAGTACGGAACCTTAAAAACGTATTTAAGCTTTCTAGATAGTGTTAGATGAGTAAATATTATGTATGCACTGTTCTCGAAATAAATTAAATAAAAAGTATTGAAAAATAATAACTCGCATGAAACTCATGAAAAACTCTGGACTATAGAATGAAGAATATAGTTGACAAACCTACATACAATAGTCCATTATTTTTTTAATTCTGTGTTTAATGGACGATTAAAGAGTAACATGCCCTAATTAGTTAAACTAAAGTGTTTGTGTATTTTACGGTTAATTTGTGCAAACACGCTGCTGTATGATACATTATTTGTTCCATTGATCACTTGTCTTAAAATGCAGGAAGCAAATTACTAACGGCCGTATTCATAAACGTTCTACAAGCCTATTTTAACTAAAGCCATATCTGTCACTTTGACATTTGTGTTCTTAAGAAAGGCACAAAGCACATTTTGTTTAGCAGAGGCATTTTAAATTTTATGAATAAGGGGGTTCATTTCAATGCCAACCGATAAACACAAAACAATCCTATTACCTATGTTTTTTCAATGTTTACTAATTTAGCTCTTGCGGTAGAAAAAAACTACGTCCTATTTTTAAGTATTTATATAATTGTATTTACCATTTCTAAACATCACCATTATTTGGATAGTCCAAGACGACGGTGCAGAAGCGGTACTATATCAGTAAGTTGTCGGGGTCAACTGACGGTTGAGTCAGTATCGATTACTTACTGCGCGTCGACATTTAAATGAGTGCTTCCTGGCCCCTATTTCACCAAGTTGACATTTGTCACCTGACACTGACAATTCGCCGTACATTGCTTGTTCTAGAAGTTAAGGTGGTCGCTAGGTTACGTGTGGAACCAGCAATGTATGTAGAATTGTCGTTGTCAGATGACAATTGTCAAGTAGGTGAAATAGGGGCCTGACTGTCGTCGCGAGAGATCCGCGAAAGTGGGGCAGTACGAATACGAATGCAGTACCTACTGAAAGCGCACCTCACCGTCTCCGCGCATGATATTACCGATATTGTTCATTGCATACTTAAGAACTAACCAATCGTTTATTTATTGAAAAGTAAAACAGTACGAAGTACCACATACGTCCTGTCTTGTCTCAACGCCACGACATTGTAAACATATTTTATGTAAGTTATAGGTATAAAAGAAAAACGAATAAAGAAATATTTTTCCTTATCTAACTCAGACTCATCGTTCTTACGGCGTGACCTTTCAGATTATATAAAGAGGGACCTAAACAATTACCCAGAAGCACGACTTGTCTCATAATCTCCTGTTACTTAGGCTTTGCTGTTAGGTGTGCACTCTATTATGGAATTATTTGTCTCAAAGCTTGCGCATGTCTGATATTAACGAATGCATTTCCCTTGCCTGGGTCTATTTATCTAGACGTATTGAAAGGACTTCAAATGAAACCGTATTTGTTACTGTACGCCGCCTCTTCGCACGCCACAGAATATTAATTTCTGCCTAACAACGTTGTTGGACAGGACAAATAATTGGTATCATGCCTTTTAAAATCATTTATACGTGTTAATTGAAATCACCAGAGTTATCAAGTTTGTGCGTGTAATGACGCCCAAATCACAGACTACTAAGAGATATGGCCTAAATGTACACATACATTGGAACAACGCTAAAACCGAGTATAGAGTATGTCAAGCGAGTCGTGTCCACAACATTTTTTATCAAATTCTTTATATGGCAACATATTTACTTATGAAATAAACTGTCACTTATAAGTATCTATTACGCCGCCATACATTTCGTGTTACCAGCTTGCGTATTTTTTTTAATTTGCCGCTGTTTTCCAGGGACACGACTCGCTTGACAGACTCTACCAGCTGGTCGATTACGTAACGCATTGTATGTACGTCAGGTATTTAGATCTAAACGTCACTTTTTGTATAGGAAAATGAAATTTGAGTGGTCCTAACGGACGTTCAAAAATGTACGTGATCACCCCTCTGGCCTTGCTTGCTGCCAATTCAAACGTCGTGCGCAATTCAACGACTCCCTGTCTCGTTGGCACAGTGTAAATTAGAAAAAGAAGGGTAGATTTTTCTCATCTCTTGTCGCGTCGCAGCGTCAGTTACTGTTGTGTTAGACTCGCTGACAAGGCAAGTATGACCGGCCTATTAACGAGCCAATGCAAAAGCGCGCAACAAACGTGAATTGATTTTAATACAAAACGTTTCGTCAGATAGAACCTCGATAATGCTTCATTTGAACGTTACTATCGCACCGCATCGGACAATGGTGTATCGTGCAAAGACCAATAAGCATTGGAGTGGGGCCTGTCATTGTTTGCCAACAAGGGTACGACATTGGGTTCTCAGGCATAGCATGGTATTGTTTTGTTCTCCCTAAACGAGCCTGTTTTACCTTGTCATTATAAGGAGAGATAAGGGTACAGTAGACGGCAAACTTCGTGCGCAAATGACCTTGCCTGCGCAAAGGCGAATTGTACGTGCAAGCTGCCCCCCCACTTCCCCTCATTTGCGCACGAAGTTTGCCGTCTACTGTACATTGATACCCGGAGGTCAATCTGGCTCGACGTACTTGTAATGATTGGTATTTCAGTTTTATCGCCCACGTTCACTTCCAAGCGTAAAGGGATGAGTGCGAGATGCAATTAGTTTCTGAAATCCGGCCAACGAAATTCAAAGTTCATTAACCCACACAAACAGAAAATGGCACATCAAGTGGCACTTCCGCGGGGACCGAACCAGTATTCGGTATTTTGTATTTTACAGAGATCTTACTAATGTCAACCAGATTTCATTGTTTGTCCTCTCGGTATACAGTCAGTTTTACATTTGCGCATTGATATTAGGTATATTATATGCGGAGTTGGGGTGGTCCGCCCCGTTTTTCACGAGAGCGCGAAAAATAGATATCACGTTGGTGGTCGATTCAGATTGAAAGAAAGAAAGAAAGATAATATTTATTCGTGACAAGACATAAAAACAAACTTTTCACCTAACTAGCTCGGAAAGCCCATTTTTATTCTTTAAAAACAGATAGCAAAACTGCATTTTATCCACAAGAGTGCAAAGAATATTTGAAATCCGAACGTGTTATTAGTTACTTTCTTAAACATAATAACATGTAAAGGCCAGTCCAGACAGGACAGTTTTCGCCCATCAGATTTATTTTATTTAGGTACCTTTTTTTGAATGTTTTATTCTTTTTTTAAATGTTTTTAATTCTTTTTTTATTTTTTAAATGTTTTTTGTTTTCTAAATCTTTTTTCATTTTCTCCTTTTTAAAAATGTTGTTTCTCTTTTTAAATGTTTTGTTTCTTTTTGAATATTTTTCTGTATTTTTTTCTCTTTTTATTGTTTTTTTGGTCTTTTTATACGTTTTTTTCCTTTTTTTTTTATTCTTTTCTTCTTTTTTTAATGTTTTTTGAAATTCTATGTATTTTTTGATGTTTTCGTCTACATTTTGATGTTTTTTTTATATTTTATTGATTTAAATGTGTTTATTCAAGGTTTTTTTTTATTTTTTCCACTTAAAAAAAAAAAAATGTTTTTTTCATTTTGATTTATTTTTGTGGTTTTTCCACTTTTTTTTTTAAGTTTTTTTTTCTTTTTTTTACGTTTTTTCTCTTATTTTAATGTTTTTTGTAACTTTTTTTCTTTTATTATGTTTTTGTCTCTATTTTATTGCTTTTTTTTTTCTTTTTTCAATGATTTTTGCTTTTTTCTCCTTTTTATAGATGTATTGTTTCTTTTTGAATGTTTTTTTTCTTTTTTTATTATTTTTTGGTCTTTTTTCTCTTTTTTATACGTTTTTTCCTTTTTTTTAATGTTTATTTTTTATTATTTCAAGGTTTTTTGAAATTCTCTTATATTTTTTTGATGTTTTTGCCATATTTTAATGTTTTTTTTTATTTTTTATTGATTTATATGTGTTTTTCAAGGTTTATTTCTTTTCCATTATTTTAATTTTTTTTTCCACTCTTTTTACGTTTTTTTTGTTTTTTTGTCTTTTTTTGTCTTTTTTTACTTTTTTTTCTCTTAATATAATGTTTTTTGTAACTTTTTTCTTTTTACATGTTTTTTTTTTGTTTTTTGTCTTTTTTTACGTTTTTTTTTCTTAATGTTATGTTTTTTGTAACTTTTTTCTTTTTATATGTTTTTGTCTCTATTTTATTGCTTCGTTTTTCTTTTATCAGTCTTTTTTAATGTTTTTTGAAATGATTATTGCCTTTTTTAAAAGTTTTTCTTTATTTTAATGTTATTTTTTTTGTTTCTCAATGTTTTTTCTCTTTTCGTCTTTATTAAATGTTTTTTTTTTAAATTTTGTAATATTTTGTTTCTTCTTTCATGTTTTTAATTTTTTTTTCTCATTTTTAATGTTTTTTTCCCCCTTTTTAATATTTTTTTAAAATTTTTTCCTTACTTTACTTTTTTGTTTTTTTTTGTTTTTTTTCCTCGCTTTAGTGAGGTGAAAAGATTTGTGTTACACACGGGTGCAAGTTATTTTGACGTCTCGTGTGTTGCAACACTCGCTACGCTCAGGATTCTATTTTTGAACCACTCGCTTCGCTCAGGATTCTATTTTTGAACCACTCGCTTCGCTCGTGGTTCAACCATAGAATCCGTGCGCTAGCTCGTGGTTCAACCCTAGAATCCATTCGCTAGCTCGTGTTTCAATTCCACACTCGCGGTTAAAATACAACTTTGCACCCTTGTATAACAAATAACTATTAGACACATACGCACATACACATTTGCCACGAAATGGTCACAACTCAACATGTTTTGACTTTTGACATTATATAACTAATGCGATCTGCTGCAAAACGAGTTGGTCAAAAAAAATGTGTTTAGTATCTTAAGTATTGTAACAAAGATATAGGCTGGTTCCTCTTGTTAAGTAAAAAATATACCCGTATTAAGAGACTCCGATCTTCCACATGGTGTAACTTAATCAAGAACCATTAAAACTATAACTATGCTATGTATGAAACTTACTGCTAAACCTATACATGGAGTGAGGTTCGAAAATTAAAACATTATACAAGAACAAACTAACTACATAATTTACTTCAAAAACAAAGTTTAAACCGACTTCAATTCAGTACTACGCCAAGCCACATGGGTACATCAACATTTTCTTTCCAATTTACCACATGAACTGCTTTCGGAGAGCAAATGCGTTGATTATTACAGAAAAAAACCTCACAGAAAAAAAGTCGCTATATCGATACCCTAGTTCAGAGTCGTACTAACTACATTTTTTGTCACTCTTATTGTAACTTTATGTTTTGTGCACTACCATCCTAATTACACCACTTTTTTCCACGTAATTAGTGCGACTGTGAACTATGATATCGATATGTAGGCAGATAAATTTGAGGAGTTCCGTCGATTCCTCAAGGATCTCGGAATTAACACTTCATTAGTTGCTACTTCAACGGAATTATGTCAGAATCTTTGACATACTTAACATCTTTGACGAGTTCCATTATAGTCATCTGTGGTCTTCATCATCAGTTTCATTCCACCAAAATTGCGTTTTCCGAGGGTAAATAGAAAATCACTACACGCGTGCCTACAAAATTTGAGGGTTTCATTTTCCTCAGGATCCCACCATCAGATCCTAACTTGGTGAAAGTGGGACTTCAGGAGTATACTCTTTCGAATAAAAAAAGGATTTAGGAAATTGGTTCACAATTGACAGAGAAATCGGTCAACAACCATTAAAAACATACAGTGGAACGTATAATCTCCTCCTTTTTAGAATTCGAGTCGGTAAAAAAAAAATATACATACAGTGGAGCATAAATTGTTCCACTTCAAAAAAGGAGGAGGTTAGGTATTTAATAACGTCCTCCTTTAAATTCAGTTAAAGAAAAAAAAAATTAACTGTTTATTGCGTTTTTATATATAAGTACCTACATTATTTTGCGCTTAACTACTAATCTTAAATATTAAAAATTTTATGAGTTAAGGAGTTTTAACTAATTACATTTCTCTAGGACCAAGGAGTTTAAGTTTACACCCATTCGAGTTCAAGCGACGCTACGTGTGCTACGCCGTAGAGCGTAAGAGCTTTTTTTCCGTTTAGTAGACTTAGTGGGAATTGCACGTAGAGGCATGTTTCCGCTATAAGTCCTGAGAATTAGAAAAGGAAAGGGAGGTAAATGTAAGCTGGTAAGTTCTGTGATATCAGCATCACCAATGCATAACAAAAAATTGGCGATGGCACGAATTATAAAAAAAAGTGGCTGTGACATACGGACGGACATACAGAGAGACAGACAGACAGACAGACAGACATGACGAATCTATAAGGGTTCCATTTTTTGCCATTTGGCTACGGAACCCTAAAAACCGGCCAAGTGCGAGTCGGACTCGCGCACGAAGGGTTCCGTATATAAAAAACTATTTTATTCTGTGTTCTTAGTATTTGTTGTTATAGCGGCAACAGAAATACATAATCTGTGAAAATGTCACCTGGAACTAAGTATCACGGTATCAGTGAGATACAGCCTGGTAACAGACAGACAGATGGACGGACGGACGGACGGACAGCGGAGTCTTAGAACCCTAAAAACCAGTTAAAACCCTGTGATAAATACGCAGTTGAATTTTGTTGTGTATTTCCCGACAATAAAAGTGTAATCATTCGTCAAATAAATGATAATTTTATACTGCGTTTATAAATAAATATTTGCTCACAATCTCAAGTCCCAAATTAAGGTACGTACAATGCGTTACGTGATCGACCTGCAGGGTCACTAATGTATCTGAATTGTATACAAAGAATTTGCCCATTGCCATTTGAATTTACTCAGCCTCAGACTATTTCAATTCACATCATCAGTCAGGATATCCCGGCTGAGCTGCTATAAAGCAGGCTTGAGATTTAAGCGAACAGTCTTAACGTGGTCTAAATTATGTTCAAAATTAGCATACACTGAATATAAAACCCGGAGGATTCCTTGATTAGTCATATCGATATCATTGTTGTGTGATATTTTGCGCGCGTTTGCTACCTTCCAAGGCATAGCGCTACCACTAAAATCGAAATCCGAAGTTCCTGTGCCTACTCTTAATAGAGTAACGCAAAAGCGATACAGATACCGTGCCACGATAAGGTACCAGAATTTCGAAATTTAATTTTTGTGATAAATCTCACTATAGCTGCCCGTGCTCGTATCCCAAAGAGGCAAACCCGCGGCATAAGATATAGCCTGTCCATGCAAAAAGATTTTCTCTAAACACAAGTGAAGGAGTTTTCTCTGAGCCTTGAAATCGATGGCAAGTGTACGAAGCAAGTCAACGACATACGTTGCGTATCGCGCTGCAACGACTATTTTCTGTACGTCTGTATATAATTGAATACCAATGAAAACGTGTGTCAATTTTCATTGTTATATAGAATTAGACTTTCAATAGTTGCGAAAGATAATATATTAGAGAGTTTAAGCATCTCATTCCAACGTTTAGTTGGGTCCCTCTTCACTATGCCTAAATAAGATGGTTATAATATAATTTTGTGGTTATAAAACTCATAAACTGCATTTGCGATAAATATAAACGCCACATAGCAATTATCATTAAAGTAAATCAAGATAGTGCATGACAAAGATGACAATATAACGACCGTCAGCGAAATAGAATTGCTCTTAACATTTAATTTGCGTCACAAAATACGTAGCAAACCGTCCAAACCCGAGTCGTCACGTCCGCTGTAATCCGATACGATCTTTTTGTGATTCACAAACTATCTTGACTCACCTGGACATCGTTTCTAGTATAAGTTGACGCGGCAACTTTGGAAGAGTTAAGTGCACAGCGGACAGTCATCTGACTATAAATTATCATCATATCAGCCGAAAAACTGAATATAGGCCTCCCCCGAATAGTGCCACATTGACCGATCCTGCGCCACCCGCAAATTTTTTGGATATGTTGACCTGGTCGTCGCCACTTGAAAACCTCTCCGCCCCAACGGCCATCAGTTCTACGTGTAATGTGGCGCCCATTGTCACTTAACTTTAGCGATTCGATCGGCTATATCCGAAGAACTAGAAACCAAAAAACTCCTAATCACTCATCATCATCATGATCATAATATATTTAAGAGCCAGGCTCTTGTCGGTGGAGCAATTTCCATTGGTCTCTATTCTCAGCTTTCTTCTTGACATCTTGATACGACACGCTGTCTACTTTTTCCTTGATTTGGTCCGTAAAAGATCTTATTGGTCTCCCTCTCTTCCTCTTTCCCTCTATCTTCCCTTCACAATCACTCATATTCCGAGCATAATTATCTGAGCAACTTACAAAAGACCGCATTCATAATAACACTTCTGCTTGCTCAGTAAAAACATTGTTGATATTTGTTCTTATAGGCGGGTAAGATCGCCAGTGCTCCGGACCATGTGAAAGCGTTGACAACGCGCTAGAGACGCAAGCGAGATGTCGCTATGTATTGTGAATGCCTTCCATGGTGCAAATACGAGTCGTGGAGTTTCAACCGTTCAATTTAACAGAAACTGCTTATCGATGACGCTACGTGCATTTTAATATATGTTTAAATTTAAAAAAGGCTTTTTCCCAGTATCTTTATATATGTATGTATATGTACCCTATGTTATTAGCTGTCAAATTTACTATTGACCGCCGCCGCAGGCCGCGCCAGTGTCATGCAGGCTTAACTCAGTTCTCGCCTGCGCTGCGCTGGCTTCGATTCCCGGACGTCGCCCGCGCCCCGTTATCGTCCAGACCCCGTACTGAGTAAAGGATGACTCACGCTTAAACGGGCCGTCTCCGGCCTGGGCCGTTTTCTTAGAAAAACGCGGCGTTTTTGCGCGGCTGACGTCATACCCAAGCCCGGCCGGGCCACGGCCGAGGCTCGGAAGCGGCTCGGTGTCGGCACGGCCCGGTCGCTCAACTGTAACACCAACGTTTGACGGCCGTTCTACCGCCAACCGAGGCTCGGAAGCAGCTCGGTCCCAGCCCGGCCCGGAAACGGCCCGGAAACGGCCCGGTTAACGTTAACAACACCCTTAAAAGCGGTCTACATATAACTTCAGGTATGAATGTAATAACTTTTTATCAACTTCTGCGAGGCAACCGCGTATTAATTTTATAACGCGCGTTAGGACGAAGGTTGAACGACGAAATAGTCTATCATTTTCGGTAGGAGAAAATGCTCCACCTTCTATATTAATATTATTGTGGGAGTGTAGCATTTTAAGTTTGTATGAGCATTATAGAATCATCATCATCATCCGAAACACGTCCACTGCTGGACATAGGCCTCCCCCAAAGAGTGCCAAAATGAACGGTCCCGCGCCACTCGCATCCAGCGGACTCCCGCGACCTTTACCAGGTCATCAGTCCACCTTGTGGGGGGCCTGATGAAACCCACGGCGACTGGAAGGCGAGGCATTATAGAATGCACCTCCGTAATTGACAAAGCCTATATTTTATCTTAAGCTTCACTTGCGGTCTTTTTAATACTTACGCAAGTGGAGCCGCGCGAGCATCTATAGTGTAAAATAAGCTTCTCAGTTTATTGCCTGAGCGTTGGAGTGTTTAAACTTGGGGTCAGTAAATAACCAACTGTCTTATTTCGGAAGTATAAAAACCCAACTCTAATCCCATTGATCTAGTGCGAAGATTTCACTTGTCACTTTGATAAAAAATAACGTCGCATTAACTGAAACTTATTGGTTCCTTTTCTGTTTACTTTATTCACATTTATGAGTGAATTTGTTAACTCAGCTTAAAGTGGAGACAACTAGAATGTTGCGACCAGGGCCAATTGATAAAATAATAACGTTTAAACATCAAAATGTTTAAACGTTATTATATTATTTTATTATATATTTACAGGTCAAAACCTGTTTTTTTTTATAAGGGTTCCGTACTCAAAAAGTAAAACGGGACCCTATTGCTAAGACTTCGCTGTCCGTCCGTCCGTCCGTCCGTCCGTCTGTCTGTCACCAGGCTGTATCTCAAGAACCGTGATAGCTAGAGAGTTGAAATTTTCACAGATTATGTATTTCTGTTGCCGCTATAACGACAAATACTAAAAACAAAATAAAATATTTTTTAAGGGTATATATGCATACCCATACAACAAACGTGATTTTTTTGCCGTTTTTATAGATAACTAGCTTTTGCCCGCGGCTTCGTCAGCGCGGAACTCGTTCATATCGTAACTTTCTCCCCCCTTTTTACCCCCTTAGGTGATGAATTTCCAGATAAAAACTATCTTTAGTAAGGACTCTTTGGGAAGGCCCCGGGATTCAAAGTACCAAATTTCATCTCAATCGGTTCAGCGGTTTAAGCATGAAAAGGTAACATACAGACAGAGTTACTTTAGCATTTGTAATATTAGTATGGATTGTATGAAGGAAAGGGTCATTATAGCTGAGTTGCATGATTTTACAAAATAGACTCCGCCGCAAACTTGGTTTCTATGACCCGCCTCACCATAATAGATGCATGTAGGCTTTTTTCGGTATTATTTTTGCATATTTTTATATCACACGGTCGTAAAGACCTTTAGTCCTACGGTTTAGTAGAAAAGGTCTTTACGACTTGTAATTTAAATATTTTATATTAAAAATAAAGATACGTCAACATTATGTTACATCTAATAGTTTTCAAAATAGCCATAATAAAACGTCTTTTTTACCCCGTTTTAGAAAACATCTTCGAAACTACCGCCATAAGGTACCTTTACCCTTGGAACGTCACATACATATATTTACTTATGTTCCTATTCCCAAGGACTCCTAACTACCGCTATACCGTAAATGGGTTCCATCCAATTTTTCACCCCCATCTCACCCCATTAAAGGATGATTTCCGGAATAGAAACTATCATATGTCCTTTTCCAGGACTCAACTATTTTTCAACCAAATTTTATCAAAATGTGTCACAAACAAATTTCCACTCCCAATTACACCCCCTTAAGGGATGATTTTCGTGATAAAACTATCATATGTCCTTCCTTATCTATCGCTATACCGTAAATGGGTTCAATACAAATTTTCATCCACCATTTCTCACACCCTTAGGCGATGGTTTCCTCCTTTCATGTGTTCCGGAATAAAAATTATTCTTTGTTCTTTCCTAGGACTCTACCTCTCTCTATACCAAAGTTCATCTAAATGGGTTCTATTCAAATCTTCAACCCTCATTTGACCACCTCAGGAAATAATTTTTCGGGATAAAAACTATGCATTGTCCTTCCCTATGAATCCTTCTATTTCTTTACCAAATTTCATCTAAATGGGTTTTATTAAAATTTTCACCCCCTATTTCATCCCTGAGGTGATGATTTTCGGGATTAAAACTATCAGTTGTCATACTCCGGGACTCAAACTATCTTTCAACCAAATTTCATCAAGAGAGGGTCACATACAAATTTTCACCCCCAATTACACCCGCTTAGGGGATGATTTTCGGGAGTAAACTAGCCTATGTCGTTCCCCAAGACTCCAACTCACTATATCGTAAATGGGTTCCATTCAAATTTTCATACCCCATTTCACCCCCTTAGGAGATGTTTTCTGGACTTAAAATTATTTTAAGTCTTTCTCCAGGACTCTTAACTCCATACCAAATTTCATCTAAATCGGTTCTATCCAAAATTTCACCCCTCATTTCACTCCCCCAGGAGATGATTTTTCAGGATAAAAACTATGCATTGTCCTTCCCTGGGACTCCTTCTATCTCTATACCAAATTTTAAGTAAATGGGGTTTATCCACATTTTCATCCCTATTTCATCCCCTTGGGGGATGATTTTCGGGATTAAAACTATCCATTGTCATTCTCCGGGACTCAAACTATATCTATATCAAACTTAAACCTTAAAACTAATTTAAGTATCTAAAAGAGGTTAAGGTCCGTCTTTTTTGTATAGGTTGTATTACATTTCTGCAGGTTGATCACGTAACGCATTGTACGCGCGTCAGGTAGATCTAAATGTCACTTTTATATGGAAAAGTGACAGTTAAATTGTCCTAACGCGCGTTCGGAATGTTTTTACGTGACCACAATTGTTGGGACTATTCTGCGTCACCGAGGCTCGAACTACTTATAAGGTAAAAACGGAACCCTTATGGTGCGACTCCGTCCGTCTGCCTGTCTGTCTGTCACAAAGTTAAATATCTACTTAATATAACTACTGATGCTATCAATTTGAAATTTGAAATAGTTGTAAACAAAGCTAATCCACGTGCATGGAAAATGATAAATTTAAAGAAAATATATTTTTAATTTCTATAAAAAAGGACGGATAAGAGAGGGGGCGAAAATTTAAAGTTTAGTTAGTAGGCCAAGTGGAATCTTATGAAAGGGCTTGAATTGCACATTCTAAAACAGATTTTTTTTTTTTATAGTGGTACAATTTTGATTTACAAAGGAAAATGTAGAAAAAAATACCATTCCCCCCCTTATCTCCGAAGTTTACCAAGCGAAAAATTAAATATATATATATATATATATCTCTCTATCTAGCGTATTTTGTATTTAATATTTAAGCTTGTAATTTAATACTTTTGTTTTATTTTTTTTTCTCTCTACTTTGTATGGAAGTATTCTGAAGGTACCTTCTAGCAAAAGGTCTGAAGGTACTTTCTAAATTGGTCCACTTGAAAAAGAATTATCTCTGAAAAACCAACATAGATTTTTTCCTAATAAAGCGTGGTGAAAGTTACGACAGAACCCTCGGTGTGCGAGACAGACTCGCACTTGACCGGTATTTTTTTTATTATGATAGTGAGCTGTATAAATCATCTTGGATCGTTCACTTCCTCTCGAGTTTGCGCACAGCAAAGTAATTGTGTGTGCGACTTACTGGTAACCAGCAGAGGGGTAATCACGGTACGTTCCGAACGCGCGTTAGGTCAATCCAACTGTAATTTTTCCATATAAAAGTTGACATTTAGATCTATCTAACGTGCGTACAATGCGTTACGTGATCAACCTGCAGAAATGTAATACAACCTTTACAAAAAAGACGGACGCCCTCCGCTCGTCGATCACGTAACGCATTGTGCGTTACGTGATCGCCCAGCGGAGGGGTAATCACGTAACGTTCCGAACGCGCGTTAGGACAATCCAACTGTCATTTTTCCATATATAATTTGACATGGTCGATCACGTAACACATTGTACGCGCGTCAGGTAGATCTAAATGTCACTTTTTATATGGAAAAATTACAGTTAAATTGTCCTTACGCGCGTTCGGAACATTACGTGACTACCCCTCTGGTGAGAAATTCGGCTGCCCGAAATTAAAAACAAGTAACTAGGTTTTAGCTAATTGTACAGAAGAGTCAAAAAACGTTTTTAGGGTTCCGTAGCCAAATGGCAAAAAACGGAACCCTTATAGATTCGTCATGTCCGTCTGTCTGTCTGTCCGTCCGTATGTCACAGCCACTTTTTTCCGAAACTATAAGAGCTATACTGTTGAAATTTGGTAAGTAGATGTATTCTGTAAACTGCATTCAGATTTTGACACAAAAATAGAAAAAAAACATTAAATTTTAGGGGTCCCCATATTTAGAACTGAAACTCAAAAATATTTTTTTCATCAAACCCATACGTGTGGGGTATCTTTGGATAGGTCTTCAAAAATGATATTGAGGTTTCTAATATCATTTTTTTCTTAACTGAAGAGTTTGCGCGAGAGACACTTCCAAAGTGGTAAAATGTGTGTGTCCTCCCCTGTAACTGATAAAACTAAAAATGTAAATGATAAATAAATAAATAATAAATAAATATTATGGGACAATCTTACACAAATCAACCTAGGCCCACGGTAAGCTCAGTAAGGCTTGTGTTGTGGGTACTAGGCGATGATATATATAATAGATAAATACATATAGATACTTATATACATATATAAACATCCATAACTCAGGAACAAATATTCGTGATAAACACACAAATAAATGCCCTGACCGGGATTCGAACCCGGGACCTCCAGCTTCGTAGGCAGAGTCACTACCCACTGGGCTACGGAGGCCGTTAAATGAAACTAAAAAAAATATATGAAGTACATTACCATGTATACTTCCACCAAAAATTGGTTTGAACGAGATCTAGTAAGTAGTTTTTTTTAATACGTCATAAATCGTAAACCGCAATTTATTTCACGGAACCATTCATGTGCGAGTCCGACTCGCACTCCGCTTTTTTGAGTTTGAAGGCTGTTTACTCTAAAAATATACGACATATCGATTTTTTTTTGTGGCAGAAGGGTTAAAAAAAAATTACCTACAATATTATGTTTTTCAGTCACCTGTAACTAGTACCGTTACAGGTATGCCGCCGAAAATGGTTTTTAGCTTGGTAATAAAATCTAAAAAAAAGCTTTAATTACGCGCTAAAAACAAGTATTTTGACATACTTGTTTTTTGGTATGAGGTTCATATTTTTTAGAATGAAAAACAATGTAAATGTATATCTTTTTTTATTTAAGTCCTATAAATTATGGTATTTGGTTGTTATTAGACATGGTGGAAATCTTTGTTTCATGCCTTCCACACGGATCAAATCAGAAACTTCGTAACTTTCCGGCAAATCATGCCAAAAATGTTGTCGGTTAAGTGGCATTAGTGGAACTAATTTACTTAAAATTTCTTTTTTTTTTGGAAGAACGTACTCCTCTTGCTTTATTGAGCCTATTAGCTTAGCTTAGTTGAGCAAATCTACTAGCCATAACCTTCAGAATGCCGTTTTGACTTATCTGTGTACACCGGCCGGATAGTTCAATTATTTTCATCCATTTTCTCGACTAATGAAAAAGTATATTCAAACGGATTATATCGCATGTGTAAATGTTTAAACAAACACCTCGTTTTTTTGTTACTGCAATGCTTCTTCAAAAACAATCTGTTTGATTTATTTTATTCACTTGACACCTATCTTCACACTTCCTGACATCTTTTAAATTAATGTTTCGTAGTTACTTCTATATATAATATGTAGTTCGTGTTTATGTTAAAATACAGGATTAGCATAAAATTATATCTAACAATTATTCATATTTTAATTCATTAATAAAGCTATAAAAACAAAACGCGAATATGAATGAAAAGCATGTTTTGTAGGTACTTACATTTCTTGTATTTTTTGTATTCACTTTTTATGTAGGGTAGTGGGTATTCTTAATTTTTGCAATAATACAATCAAACTCTTAGATTGCGTTTACTGAGCTAAAAACAAGTAAGTCGTCGGTCAAACCAATTAAAATCCAAGCAACTGAAAGGTTTTCTGTTCGAGTTTTATAATTGGGCAAAGATAAAAACAAGTATCTAGTTAAACCAAGGTAAAAGCAAGTAACAATATTTGATTTGCTTGATTTTAGCCTGGTTGAGATACTTGAATTTAGCTCAGATTTGTTTGCTAATTTGAGTTACTTGTAATTGTTTTTCTTAAAAAACTGAAAAACGGTAACGAAAAAAATTTTTAAAAAAATTAGGCTATTGCATCTGAATGCGAGAAATCGATTGGGTTAAAAAACAGAATTTCGACAAAAATGGACTTACTTGTTTTTAATTTCGAGCAGCCGATATTGGAACGAAAATATATGAAAAGTTTCATTCAACATAAAATTTCTCATATTCAGTTTTTCTCGTTAACATTTTCTAACTTTTTTTTGATAGACAACATCAATCGAGCCTTTCTTCGTTGTGAAAGAAACATTTTGGACAAAACCTGATATTGATATTGGCCAACGACAAACAAATGGTGTTCATTTAATCTATCTGTTGAATTTTAACTTGATGTTTAACGACAATCTAAAAATATATCGGGCGTTTAAAAATGACTTTTTAATCACATACCGTTGTAAACGGTGTTATGGATGTAAATATTTAATCGTATTTACATGCACAACACTTTTTACTTTGGTCGCAACTGACGTCAAAAAATTATATACTTACTGATACGGGACATATTTATAAAATCCTGTACATTTACCTAAATCGAAACTAAACTTTTACAAAAGCGAATCGTTATACATAGATGTAATACAGTTGGTACCTATTATCAAAATGGGGCAGTGAGGGAAAATATTTTATGAAGCTATAAGAGATAGGTGTACGGAAAATTGTTCTTCGGAGGGCGTGGCGATAGGCGTATCGTGACTCCAACATGACCAGTTACACACACTAGACACACTTTGTATTAGTATTTGTGAAACAATGGAATTATTCCTTAAGGGGGTTCGATTGCCATACAAAGCGTTATTTGACATTCGCAGGCTAACGGCGTGATATTTTAAGAAACTAATGTATCAGATTTTTATCAATTGGCTTCCCATTTGCGCCAAATTCTCCCTTTCCTAGAATAAACTTGTATAAACTAGATTAATTTGAGAAAACTAGTTTTCCCAAAATATCACGTGACAAACCAATTTCTCAAATTAATCTAGTTTATACAAGTTTATTCTAGGAAAGGTGGAATTTGGCGCAAATGGGAAGCCAATTTATGAATGTTTGTTTCATAAGTTTCTTAAAATATCACGCCGTTGGCCTGCGAATGTCAAATAACGTTTTGTATGGCAATCGAACCACCTTAAAGATGGTTTGTTCCTTAAGTGTAGTTCGAGGTCATCGCAGTAGTTTTGTATGATTTATTTCATTTCAAATCTTTCTTACACTTGATGTTATTTCTTTGTATAAATATTACTGAATATTCACGGACAATTTTACACAATTCGAAATAAGGCTTGTGTTATGGGTAGGTACTAGGGCGACGATTTATTTAATACTCACTTAAATATAAATATGTATAGGAAACATCCAAGACTTCGGAACATATCGTACCGAATATGCTCATCATACAAATATTTGACCTTACCGGAATTTAAACCCACGACTGTCAGCTTTGTAGGTAGGGTCACTACCCGCAAAGCTAAGTCCCCACTAAATCGGATACCCATTTATAAACAGTCATATTCGATTCGACAAACACGAATAAGCCAAGTCACACACATTATGACCTGCAATAACCCATTTTCCTTATGGAAGCAGAACATCCGTCACTCTATAAATACGAACAGCTAACAATTCACAACATGTTTCGACACAACTCAGCGCGCCTAGCGTTAGTTAACCCCAATCCTCTGAATGGAACGGTCTTGAAAGTCAAAATTCAACTTTGGAACATCAACATCAACGCCCATCCATTTGGACGCAACCATTTTTCGCCGAGACAAACTACGCGCTAGTGAATGTCGAAACAACACACATGATCACGAGCAAGTGACAGCTGCTACGCCTGTGAATGTTGTCAAAGTATTACGCCCATCCATTTGGATGTGTCGGCGGCCGATCGTAAAATCCGGCAGATCACGAAATTCCTAGGCACATCGTGAAATGCCGCCATTTCATGATTCAAATCATTCATTTCATTTAATTTAGTGATCTGCCGGATTTTCACGATGTCCCCAATATCAAATCCCTAAGGCTAGGAATATCGACGAATGCGTTGCTCTAATTGATCAATCGTATTTTATATCAGGCACGTCATGATAGTTATGCCTGGTCAACTATTAGCCAAATCATGAAATGACCGCGTTTCACGATATGCCTAGGAACTTCGTGATCTGCCGGATTTTACGATCGGCCGCCATCAGATGCATTCATTTGGAGCCGAAACAAACGTTGCGACGTGGCGCCTAGGCGACTGCCTTTAATTTTTTTCCCCCAATTCAAGTTGGATTCGAGTTGTAGGTACGTTGTACGTGTTGAGCGTTGTGAATACGAACAGGCGGCGAAATGACCCGCAACTAATAACGTCGTCATTTGCACTCACAAGCCCAAGGAAATTAATTCTTGGGATGTGAGAATTAATATGAAGAGCACGAACACGGATTAGCAAGATTGTAGATAATATAGAGACTTTTCTGGGGTTACAGAATAATCGTTCCGAAATCCTTAAGAAGTTCAGTCTTATCAGAACTATATAAAAGCCATTTTGGCACAGTGCGTATGAAACAAGTGGCACGCTCATTTTTCTGGTGGCCTGCTATCGACTCTGACATAGAAGATATAACAAATAACTGCTTAACGTGCTTAACTATTCGTAATAGCCCCACAAAAGGCATTCAAAAATCATGGCCAGTAGCACCAACTGTCTGGTATCGTCTGCATGCAGACTACTGTGGTCCGTTCTATAATAAAATGTATTTAATAGTTGTTGATAGTTACTCGAAGTGGCCAGAGGTGGTTGAGATGAATACAATTAGTGCAGCCCGAACCATTGAAGTGTTAGATACATTGTTTTCAAGGCATGGCTATCCGGTTCATTTGGTTACTGACAACGGCCCTTCTTTTGCGTCGCAGGAGTTTGCAACATTTTGTAATTTGAAACAAATAAAACATACTTTCTCTCCACCGTATCATCCGGCGACTAATGGAGCAGCCGAACGATTTGTTGAGATATTTAAATCACACGTAATTAAAATCAAAGAAACCGGTCACAAGATGACGTCCGCAATTAACTTGTTCCTTTTTGACTATCGAACTATGCCTCACAGTACAACGGGGGTTACTCCAGCCAAACTTATGTATCAAAGGAAAATTAGGTCGAGATTTTCTTTATTAAGACCACAACCTATAGCTGAAAAATCTTTAGAAATGTTAGAAAAACAGGCTGGAGTATCCTCGGGTATCAGGCAAGGTAATTTCAGGGTGGGAGAGAAGGTCATGTTAAGAGATTATAGGAAAGATCATAAGCCTTGGACTCTAGGCACAATTATAGAGGAGTCTATACCGGACACCACTTATATAATTGATGTTGATGGTAATAAGTGGAAGAGGCATGTTAATCAAATGATGAACTGCAGTGATACTTTGTTAGAATAAGTGCTTAGATATGTAAATGTAACAGTTCGTAGGTCATTCATAGAATGTGTACTATTATACGTACGATGCCAAGAGTTAGCTACATTTTACTTTTGTTTTTTGCATTTAAGTTCTAGGTACACCGGTACCGTTTGTTATAATAATTATTAAGGAAGACAAGGCATTTACAGGGAGCTGATTAAGTTCAGGTGGTGGAGAGTGTGGTGTATGTAGCCCAGCCCTATTACGAATGCACCACATCACTAGTGATGCTCTGTCTCGCTCTCTCCTAATATGGCGTCGGTTAAAATAGTTGTATAAATTGTGTGCTCTCAGAAATAAATCTGATTAATTAATTCACGGGTTTTATTGAGACACCACATTTTCGAGGGTCTTCGGCCTTCTACACGAAAAGGAACTAATTTTTCTAATTCAGTAATTGATGCCAAACACGATTAATTTGTAGTAACCTAAAACTTAACGTTCTCTTATACCTGAATAAAACAGGTTTTTGTCATCATTGTCACCCTAACGGTAGTTAAAAACTAAAACCTTCTTGCTAAATTGCCGCCAAAGCGCTGACATTTGACGTATGTATTTACTGAACTTCAAAAAGTGTAGGGTGATCATACATTCAGTGGATATTACTGTTAACATTATCATTAAATTAACTAAATACTAAGTAGTGATGTAATTGCATGAGACCTCATCAATAGGGACCATTACTGCAATGGTCTGCCGCCAGAGGCAGCACTACCACTAAAAGTAAACCAATATTGGAATACAGGGATTCACACACACATGCACAATTGATTGTCAAATGAGTGACAAGGATGCTTGCATAGACAATACCGCAAGTGGGAAAGAGATACAATGTCAACGCTGCCAGTGTCGCCACCTACGAAGAGTTTTGCGTAATGTTCCCTATTGAAATCTGTTGTGGCTGTTTTATGTTTTGTGTTTGTATTTTTCGACTCCTGCAGGTCAATCACGTAACGGATTGTACGCGCGTCAGGTATATGTAAATTAATCTAAAAAATGAGAGTTAAATTGTCCTAACGCGCGTTCGGAACGTTACGTGATTACCCCTCTGATCACGGATTAAAAAAACCGGCCAAGTGCGAGTTGGACTCGCGCACGAAGGGTTCCGTACCGTTATCTATAAAAACGGCAAAAAAATCACGTTTGTTGGATGGGAGCCCCCCTTAAAAAATATTTTATTTCGTGTTTAGTATTTGTTGTTATAGCGGCAGCATAAATACTTAATCTTTGAAAATTTCAACTCTCTAGCTATCACGGTTCTTGAGATACAGCCTGGTGACAGACAGACGGACGGACGGATGGACGGATGGACGGACGGATGAACGGACGGACGGACAGCGAAGTCTTAGTAATAGGGTCCCGTTTTACTCTTAGAGTACGGAACCCTAAAAATGACCGTTTAATACAGGGCGTCCCAAGACTATGCGACATGAAGGGTACCGTCAAACATGCCTACTTTGCCACCAGGGGGAACTTTGCCCAAGAGGAAAATTTTAAAATTTGCTTCTTGGGCAAAGTTCCCCCTGGTGGCAAAGTAGGCATGTTTGACGGTAAGTACTTTAAATATCGTAGATAGGATATTTTGCTAAAAGAAGACTATGTTATTTTTTAAAGTTAGTAATACCGCATTCAAAGATTTTCTTAAAATAACTCTCTTCGTCTGGGAATCGAACCGACTTAAATGTGAAAAAAAATCACCCGTATTTTATGATTCCAATAGAAAGAATGGACAAAAAATAATTATTCTTCTTAAAGAACATAGTATGTTAAGAAGAAAGGAATACAAACAACGAGGTTACTGCTCGGGCTACCCCGTTTCTGTTGTGCGTTCGGGATGTTCGCGGATGCCTGAGTTGACTGTTTCTACACAACTATGAGGAAACGCTGCACATCCCTGGCGCGCAGGGTGTGGGCCAGCTCCAGTGGTATCCTGAGGGCATTTGAGGAGAGGTTTGATTGTGAGTATCTGAATCATTGTCATATGATCTACGTACTGACAGTCCCGTTTTTGTTTTTTATTTATTTTTCCAAGAATAATAAATTACATTTTTTATTACTTATAAGTTCGCCAAACATATTGTTTATTGGCGAGAATCGCACTCACTTTCTTTACAATATATTTTTGTTTTGTGTACCTACATATCTTATTACCTTATAATTAAGAATAAAAAAAAACCTATACTAGATTAATTAGAGGGTATCTTAATAGATACCCTAATACTGCTAATGCAGTTTTTTTAACCTCTTTTTGAAGATTTCCTTGCCAGTATATTCATGTTTAGGAAAGATTGTGTTGAAAATACGAGGTGTTAAGTACTTTAATGTTCTTTTTCTTTAGTAATTGTTAGCTACAGGTTCCGTGTAAGTTCGACGCGTCGTAGCTCGCAATGTGCGGGTGTACACTCGGCGTGATTTAAATTCCGTTCCCTTGAATTGGTCACTTGCTATTAGATACCTAACTTTTTCATGCAAGTGCTGTCCTTATCTTTTTTATATATATTTATTAGGTTAGGTTAGGGCTAGGACTAGGACTAACATGAGGCATCATGCATCATTCAGACATTTCATAACATGTCTAAAAGTCGTATTTCTTTTGTTTCATTACATTTTAGAATAAAATTAACTCTATTTCCTAAGCTTGATTGACTGGCCAAACTTTTGTATGGTAGGTGGCTCGTATGACAACTTACTAGGCCGCGGTGTGTACTGAAGGGCGCCGGATCCGCACATTTACACTCTGTACATAGACACTACCATTTCGTCCGTGGATGAGGCCCGCTCCAGTTGAACAACAAGGGGTAAAGCGGGAGTTAAGTTCTTGTCACAAACACGACAGGGTTAGCGATCAATGCAAACGGAACCTTGTTTCCTGGAATAGCGTAGGTATTTCAATCAGAAATTCGAATCAGTTACTACGTTTATGTACGAAAGTTCTGTTCAAACAGAATTCCGTAACTTGTTTGGTTACGCCTCAAAGGCGATGCATGTTGCAGGGTAATATTCACCGTTATCCGCTGTGCAAGATTGCGGAGTTGGCGAGGATGCGTAGAGAAGCTGCTGTGTAACGGTGTCCGCGTCCACCAGAGATGAGGGAGCCAACTTACCGGAGCGAAGATTTGTAGCAAAGCTAAGAAATGTGTACAAATGAGTGATGTGAAGATTCTAAACCTTAGTCTACCAGAGATGAGCGAGGAAAATGAGCGAAGCGAGGATGCGTTGCGAAACTGTGAAATGTGAGCAGATGAGCGGTGCGAGGATGTGTTGCGTGGCTGTGAAATGTGGCCATTTTGCACGCCGCTGAGCCTGTGCTAAGTAAGGATAATAGGAAAATAAAGCATTCCTATCGGTAAATTTTTTTCCCACTCACCACCTCGCAATCTTGCACAGTTTTCGTGGATACTCCCCTAACTGCGTAACTTTTTGAACTAACTGTAAAATCAACTGAAATAGTCATCGTCAAAAAATGATAATAGTTGATATTCTCTAAGTCTCTAACATGCGTTTGAAAAATTACGCGATTACTCTGCAACTGTGCTGTCCTTAACTTGTTTGACCTAAGCTCAATGATCACTCCTTGAGGCCGGGATTATCCAAATATGAGAGAGTTTGAATGTCAGGTTTTGATTTCAAAAAATAATATTTTATTTTATACTTTTCAGATTAGCATTTCAGTAGGTCATTTTTAGGGTTCTGTAGCCAAATGGCAAAAAACGGAACCCTTATAGATTCGTCATGTCTGTCTGTCTGTCTGTCCGTTCGTATGTCACAGCCACTTTTTTCCGAAACTATAAGAGCTGTTGAAACTTGGTAAGTAGATGTATTTTGTGAACCGCATTAAGATTTTCCCACATAAATCGAAAAAAAACATTAGGTTTTAGGGGTTCCCCATGTGTCTGACACAGACAAGACACATAAGGGATGGCCCACTAAGGAGACATCCGCTGCACGAACTGCAATGTGCATATCAGCCAGGAAAGTCAACGGAAACGGCACTTCATCTGGTAACAACCAAGGCTGAACAGGCTATAGAGAATAAAGAACTATGTCTGGCGGCTTTCTTAGACGTGGAGGGAGCGTTTGATCGTACCACGTATAATGCTATTAGCGAAGCAGCTGCAAAACATGGTATAGAGCCGACCATATGTAAATGGATAGGCAACATGCTAAATGGCAGACTGATAAAGTCATCTCTTTTAGGGGATGAGATAATGGCCACGGCCACAAAGGGATGTCCACAAGGTGGGGTACTTTCACCAACTCTATGGAGTTTGGTGGTGAACTCACTCTTGATAGAACTCAATAAAGGTCCCATCCACACGGTAGGATATGCTGATGATTTAGTGATACTGGTTAATGAGAAATTCCCAAGTACGGTATCAGAAATCATGAACAAGGCACTGAGGGAAGTGGAGAGATGGTGCGACTGTCACCAATTATCCATTAATCCAGGCAAAACTGTAGTAATACCCTTTACTAGGAAAAGGACCCTTCGCGGAATACAGCAGTTAAAGCTGTACGGAAGGGTACTAGAAATGTCCAATGACGTGAAATATCTAGGAGTCACACTGGATAAGGGACTGAACTGGAAGAAGCATACAGATCTCACCATTACAAAGGCCCTGAGGGTATTTGGAATGTGTAGATCAGCGTATGGCAAAACATGGGGACTGAACCCCAAGGTACTGAAGTGGATCTATACCATGATGGTGAGACCCATAATACTGTACGGTAGCCTGGTATGGTGGCCAAGGACTTTAATGAGCACATGCAGAGAGGCCCTGAGAAAGGTGCAGAGAACGGCATGCATGGCTATAACAGGGGCGTTTCGTACCACGCCTACAGCGGCGCTAGAAGTCCTACTGGACCTACCGCCACTTCACATGGTGATTAAGTCAGAGGCGCGCAAATCGCTCTACAGATTAAGAACTCTTGGACTGTGGAGCGATAGCAAGCCGAAAACTAAGCACACAAACATGGAGACTGATGGTTTCTTAGACAGAATAACAAACATGGGAAGCGACAAAATGCTACCCAAGTATGTATTCCACAGGAACTACACAACAAAAGTTCCAACCAGGGCTGAGTGGGCCGAAGGTCTAGAACCACCAAAGTCTGGTATCGAAGACAGTATATGGTACACGGACGGATCAAAAATGGGATCCGGTACGGGAGCAGGCATTTATGCAAATGACTACAGTAGTAGTGTAAGCATGGGTAGTTTGGCAACTGTCTTCCAAGCGGAGACATACGCCATAATTGCTTGTGTACAGGAGAATATAGACAGACGAACCAAAGGGCGGACTATCTATATACTCAGTGACAGTCAAGCGGCCCTTAAAGCGCTTACGGCGCCGAAAGTGGACTCTAGACTAATTTATAATGGCGTCCAAGCACTAAACAGACTTGGAAGGCACAATAAGGTGCAACTAGTTTGGATACCAGGGCACAAGGGCTTCATCGGCAACGAAAGAGCAGATGAGCTTGCAAGAGGGGGCTCTACAAATCACTTTGTAGGTCCAGAACCATTTGTGGGACTCTCGCAGGGGACCATAATATCGGCCTTTAAAGCCTACGCCAAAACCAAACACCAACACGAGTGGAGGAATGAGGCTGGCTTAAGGCACTCTAAGCTCTTCATAGAAGGAGTGGACTCGGGCTGGACCAGAAAACTCTGGAAATCCAGTAGGAAGCAACTCAGAATCATATCTGGGGTGTTCACTGGTCACTTCGGGGTCAAGGATCTCTTGGCCAAGATGGGACTATCTGATAGTTTAGACTGTAGAATGTGTGGCGAGGAGGATGAGACTATGGAACACTTATTGTGTGAATGTCATGCCCTTGCCAGACAAAGAATGAACTACTTTGGTAACGGTTACCCGCAACCAAAGGAATTCAAGGTGCTCCCGGCGAACTGCATCATCCGCTTTGTGGAAATGATGGAGCAAGCCTGGGAGCAGGTATAAAGGAGAGAGCAAATGCACAAAAGATCCCACTGGGTCGAAGTGCATCCGAAAGGGCCCTCACCTAGATAAGATAAGATAAGATAAGGGGTTCCCCATACTCAGAACGGGAACTCAATTTTTTTTTTCATCAAACCCATACGTGTGGGGTATCTATAGGATAGGTCTTCAAAAATGGGGACACCTTCTTTTCGCAACTAACGTTTGGCAAACTGATTCATTTCGCAACTTTTCATTTCCCAAACTCGAAACTGTAAATATTTCATGATTTATTTCAGGGCTATCGTGTAGAACCCTCTAGGTTAGGTTAGGTTAGTTTATAAAAATCCTGAAATATTTAACAGTTTCAGAAATATTAAGAGGTTGGGAAATGAAAAGATGCGAAATGAATCAGGTTGCCAAACGTTAAACCTCAAAAATTATATTGAGGTTTCTAATATCATTTTTTTCTACGCGAGAGACACTTCCAAAGTGGTAAAATGTGTGTGTCCCCCCCTCCCCCTGTAACTTCTAAAATAAGAGAATGATAAAACTAAAAAAAATATATGATGTACATTACCATGCAAACTTTCATTGAAAATTGGTTTGAACGAGATCTAGTAAGTAGTTTTTTTTTTAATACGTCATAAATCGTAAACCGAAATTTATTTTACGGAACCCTTCATGTGCGAGTCTGACTCGCACTTGGCCGCTTTTTTTGTTGTATTCGACTACGTTGAATAGGACGAATGGCAAAAATTTACAATTTAGCTCTATAAATTTAAACCCTTATTTCTAATGTAACTAATTGGAAACAAAAGTCCAGGTAGTTCCATTACGGGAAACACGTCCTTGAATGTAGGTAACTACTGGGAAGAAAGATTCCAACTAGTGCCATCAATAGAATACACAATAATAGATAGAACTTGTGGAAATTGACCGAGGTCTCAAATAGGTACTAAATAATATTTTCGGCATTACCTGAATATTTTTAAGAGAAAAAAAATATCCGATGCTCATCCGAGAAAAAAGGAGCACCTTATCCTAATTTACTGTGATATATAAATATATCCTACTGAAAAAAACTATGATATTGTTTATACAACTCATACTCAGAATAAAGTACGTACTTAGTACCTATTTTGTATTATTCAAACGGTGTGCATCTAATTTACTGCTTATTATCCTACTAGCTTTTCCCCGCAACTTCATCCGCGTGAACGAAGTAGGTATTTACTTCCATTTCTTATTTCATCATCTACCGTTAGGTAAAATTAGTATTTAATGTCATAATGTAAAATATAAACAATTTACCTATGGGGCAAGAGTCACCTAAATAAAAGTGCTCTGCCTTTTTAAGGTGTCTGTTTGCAATTATATTATGAGTAGTAAGTGAAAAAGTATATTATGGTTTTCAATACTTGTGTGAATGTTGCTCTTGTAAATAAGAGTCATGGACAATTAATTACTATTCTTATAAACCATTCAATATAGTTCCGTTTGTATCACTTTGAGGGCTGAATTACGAAAGTGACTACTACCTAACCAAGTATACCCACACCCATGAAGCCCGGCTTTTTAATGAAACATGCACTAACTTACTGAATTCGTACCGCTGCTGCGCTCCCGCGCATATTATTTCCTACTAGCTGTTGCCCGCGACTTCGTCCGCGTAGAACTTTTTATCGTCTTAGAAAATGATTTCTCTCAATACAAAATTTGAACCCTCTTTTAGGGGATAATTAAAAAAAAAGTTGATGTTCATTTTCTAGTTTGTGAACAAACAGTCTTAAACCAAAGTTAAAAATCTCATACTTTAAAAATGCCTTGAAATACTCAAACTTTGAACCAATTTTAACACTCTTAGGGGATGAATTTGGAAAAACTCTGAAATCAGTTTTGTAGTATTTTAACGTACAGAATAAGACCGTGAAAAAGAAGTTAAAAATCTCTTACTCACACTTAAAAATTTTATTGCTCGCCATTTAAAATTTGAACCCCCTTTTAAACCCCCTTAGAGGTTGAATTTTTCTAATCGCTGAAAGAACTTTTTTCGTAAACTTTTAAGTCTCTAGCTCAAAAAAAGTGTTGCCCATACAAAGCTTTCTTAACCCCCTTAGGGGTGGAATTTTCTAAAACTCTGAAAGTACTTTATTATTAATTTTAATAAGTAACATTTCGAATAGTTTTAAGTCTAGTAAAAAAAAAAGTTTTTCCCACACAACACTGGCTACCCTTCTTAAGGATCCCCTTAGGGATGGAGTTTTCTAAAACGCTGAAAGTTCTTTTTTAGTATTCTAATAAGTAATCTTTTTGCAAAGTCTAACTCAAAAAAAGTGTTGCCCATGCAAAGCTTGCTCTCCTTTTTAACCCTATTAGGGGTGGAATTTTCTTTTTTTTTTTTTTTTTTTTTATTCATATTAAAAGAAAAAAGATACAGTACAAAATTAATAGACGCGTACAGAAACCTGTTTAAGGTTTATGCGTGACGCGAATGTATCGCAACGCTCACAACAGTAATATCATGATCCTAATATAGGTAATTACAATATATTATTATTATGTAGATATTGTATTTAAACTCCAGCAACTACACCTCGCTGTCTGTTCTCGTTAGATAGAATCTTTTTAATGCGATCTTGCACGACTTTTTGTCTGCAAGGACACTTGTGTGTATATCTTCTGGCATATTATTTAAAAAGTTAGGTAGCATGTACTCCCACGTCCTCTTACCATATACATTTATGTAGTTAGGCATAATATATCTAGTTTGGTAGTCTAATTTACGTAATTGTTTATGCCTACATCGGGTTTTTAACAATTTTATTTTATCATAGTTTTCTAGAACTATTGACATATCAAGCTTGTTAAAAATTGACATTACTTTGCAGTATTTAAATACACTGGACTCGTCCTTAAGTTTATTTTTCATGTATGTAGGTACAATAGTTTTGAGTATGCTCAATTGTAGCTTGTAGATGCAGCCTATGTTGGTTTTATATGTACGCCCATAACTACTTAAGCCATAGCTTATTATTGAATCGGCTAGCGATAAATATAGCAGTCTTAATATATTATACGGTATTTTATATTTTAGTATGTTCATTTTAGCACGTAATGATCTCAACTTGTTACATATATTATCAACATGAGGCTTCCAGTTGAAACTTTTGTCGATGACGAGGCCCAGGTATGTGTGGTGGTCCACCAGATCAAGCGGTGCGCAAGCGCACGCCGCGGGCCGGCCATGCAAGCAAGTGTGCGAGTGGGCTAGGATTATAGGGCTGTCAGTTTTGATGTATGGGGAGTGTACATGCAGAATTTTGGTTTTTTTTGCGTTGATAACCAGACCCACATCGTGCGCCCAATTACATAGAATATCGAAATTACATTGCATCATCGCCTCAGCCTCGTTTACATTTTTACCGTATGTGACCAGGCAAGTATCGTCTGCAAATTGAAATACCGAGCCCTCAGTGAAAAGGTTACACATATCGTTCACGTAAATTAAGTATTCGGTAGGGCCCAAAATTGACCCTTGGGCTGTTCCTCGTAGATTTTTTCTAAAACGATTTGTGTTCTTTTTTTGTATTTTAATAAGTAATCTTTCTACAAAGTTTCAAGTCTCTAACTCAAAAACATAAACTTTCCCTGATAAAAACTTTGCACCCCTTTTTATCCCCCTTTGGGATAGATTTTTTCAAAACGCTGAAAGTCTTTTTTTTTGTATTTTTATAAGTAATCTTTCTACAAAGTTTTAAGTGTCTAGCTCAGAAAAAGTGTTCCCCATACAAACCTTGCACCCTTTTTTAACCCCCTTAGGGAATGATTTTTGTAAAACGCCGAATGTAGTATTTTTCATGTTCTAATAAGTAATTTTTCGACAAAATTTTAAGTCTCTATTAAAAAAAAAAATGTTTTTCCCATACAAACTTTGCACCCTATTTTACCCCCTTAGGGGTGAAATTTTCCAAAACGCTGAAAGTACTTTCTTTGTATTTAAATAATCTTTCTACAAAGTTTTAGGACTCTAGCTAAAAAAAATAGTTTCCCACATACAAACTTTGCACCCCTATTTTAGCCCCCTATTTTTAGGGGTAGAATTTTCTAAAACGCTGAAAGTACTTAATTTGTATTCTGATGACTAATCTTTCTACAAAGTTTTAAATCTCTATTTAAAAAAAATATTGTTTCCCCCATACAAAATTTGCACCCCTATTTTACCCCCTTAGGGGTAGATTTTTTTAAAACACTGAATCTAGGTACTTTATTTGTATTCTAATGAATAATTTCTCTACAAAGTTTTAAGTCTCTATTTAAAAAAAAGTAGTTTTTCCCATACAAACTTTGCACTCTATTTTACCGCTTTAGGGGTAGAATTTTCTAAAACCCTGAAAGTTCTTTATTTGTATTCTAATGACTGATCTTTCTACAAAGTTTTAAGTCTCTATTTAAAAAAAAAATGTTTCCCCCATACAAACCTTGCACCCCTATTTTACCCCCGTAGGGGTGGAATTTTCCAAAACGCTGAAAGTAATTCATTTGTATTCTAATAACTAATTTTTCTACAAAGTTTAAGTCTATAGCTCAAAAAAAAAGGTTCTCCCATACAAACTTTGCACCCCTATTTTACCCCCTTTAGGGGTAGAATTTTCAAAAATCCCTTTTTATCCCTAGCCCACGTTATAAAAGCAACATACTGTGCAAAAATCAACTCTCTAAGATTAGTAGTTTCGGCTGTGCGTTGATGAGTGAGTGAGTGAGTGAGTGAGTGAATAAGTCAGTCAGGACATAGGCATTTATTATGTATAAATAGATAGAAAATAATGAAACTCCCATTCAAATATCTCAAAAAATTATGAAGCTACATCCGTTTTAATGTCGCTTGTTAGAGTGAGAAAACGATGAGGGACTGTGACGTCAATATACTCGAGCGTCATAGTAAAAAACAATCGTTTCATATGAAGGTGCGTTTTGCGGAAAAGGGACAGAACATATCCCCTCTTAAAACTTTGGACTCTTATAACTTAATCATTACCTATATAACCTCTTGCTTTGTTTTTTTTCTCCATTTGACTATATTTATTTTAAATTCTTTTTCGAGAAAATACATTATGATTATTTACCATATTTTCGATTCCTGAGCTATAACCACGAACTTCGGAATTCGAAAATATTCGGGTATCTCTATCTCTATCGCACTAACCATACTCGAGTGACAGGGATGCAAATATATGAACATTGAGTATCGGTTTTCGTGGTAGCGTCGCAGGTACTTTGGCTGAATGCGCCGAGCGCGTGCCATTGTCATTCAAAAAAAACAAATTCGTGTTAATTATATTGTTCAAATTTGTTGATTTCATTTATTGAAATTACGACATAAAACGACATTTGCGCATATAAGTTCTCATATCCGAATCGAATATTTTTTTATGGTTTATATTTTAGCATTTGTCTCGTAAAGGTCTATCGTAGACGGGATTTAAATTATTAATAAGTGAAAGGCAAAGCAATTTCGCCATTTTGACGAAAATTTGACGTTTCTTATAGCCGACAGTTGGAGCAGCGTTTGATTTCAATAAAAATAAATGAAAAATTAAATGAAGTCGTATATTTCGGAAAATTAATTAACTGTCGCAGTCGGATAAAAACTATCCTAAGTTGCAGCTAGAATAATAATGTACCTATATAAAATGTTTCATATTTTTCCGTTCATGGGATGCTGAGAACATTCGTACCGCGCAAAGCTTAGTTTCAAACTGGCTGATTCTTTTTTTAATTTAGAGAATTATTATAAGTGGAGATAAATGTTCATAAATTATCATATTAGTCGTAAAAGCGATTGTTGTGTACACGATATCGGAGCCCCGGCAGAATGTCGAAACCTTGTTTTACTTTCTTCCTTCCAAGTAGCCACATTGTAACAATTTGAAGCTAGGCGAATGGCTTTTCTTTTCAACAGAGCCTTGAGCCCCGGCCGATGACCAAAGTATAGGAGTAAAATCGATGCAATATCCTTCCATATCCCTCGCACGCACGCAATAATTTGAAGGAAACCCACAATTACTTAGACCTTCTTAAAATTTCAAATGACTGCATAAGTTCTGCAGCCTCAAGGGATGAATTACGGAACCACAGAACACCATTGGAGGGCTCAAGACCGAGCCCTGGCAGAGGTCTGAAGGCGGAGCCTCTTATGATAGGCAAAAAGGCTCAGAAGCAGAACCTCTTCATCAACTCATAATGATCATCATTTTCAGCCTGTAATCGCCCGCTGCTGAGCATAAGCCTCTCTTCGCGTACGCCACTTATCCCGGTCCCGTGCTAGTCTCATCCAGAAATGACCCGCGGTCTTTTTTATGTCATCAACCCATCGAGCTGGTGGATGACCAACGCTTCTTTTTCCTGCAATTGGCCACCAATCCGTTAACGTTTTGGTCCACCTACCGTCACGCTGCCTGGCAATATGTCCTGCCCAACTCCATTTGAGTTTGGTTATGACTTCGCCGACGTCACGCACCTTAGTGCGACGTCGGATCTCAATATTCCTCACTCGGTCTTGTAGCTTAATGCCGAGCATGGCGCGCTCCATGGCTCTCTGTGCTACCCGTACTTTATGCACAGTCTCCTTTGTGAGCGTCCATGTCTCAGCACCATACGTCATTGTGGGCAGGACACACTGATTATAGAGACGAGTCTTCAGGCATTGTGGAACGTCAACGGATTTGAGGATGTCATCTAACTTGTTGAATGCCGTCCAACCCATCAACTCCATTTGATATGAGACCGAAAGCGAACTTCAAGGTCCACTCAAGATCCTGTTGTAACTTATTAGAAAACATACTTCAGCTGAAGCTTTGTACGAATTGTTATGGCCTTTTTGCCTCCGTAGGTTACTTGTTAATGACACTTATTGTACCTAAAAACTATTTTAGTTTTTTAATAGCCTTCAAAATAAGGTGGACGTTCTTAAAACGGTTGTAAGATTTTTTACCTCAAAAAGATTGTACGAATCGGTTCATAAATGAAGGCGTTCTCCTTCATTATGCCAAATTTCATTTAAATTGGTTGGTCTAGAATATTCGACCCCCCATTTCACCCCCTTAGAGGATGATACCTGGGATAAAACTATCCTTGGTCCTTTCCTAGGGCTCAAACTATCTTTATACCAAATTTCATCTAAATCGGTTTAGCCGTTTTCACGTGATGCGCTGTCAAATATGTAAACAGATAAACAGACAAAAATTCTAAAAACTGTTGGAACGTGTTCTGTTATCGATTCTAAGTATCGCTAGCCAATTTTTTTTCAAATTTATTATTATTTATTATATGTATATGTCACCGTTAGATTGTGAAAACCGTCAGTTTATAATCTTACCCGTTATATTGTAAACTGACGGAATATTGTGAACTGCCAAAATAATTCATAATTTTACGCATTCATTTTCGTTAGTTTATAAACTAACAATGTCATATCGTCAAATTGTGAACTAAATCAAATTTGCCTGATTCAGAACGCAACCTGTGCGCTGTTTGGTTGAGCGAATTATTCCACTTGCATCAGTTTCCGCTTACGTCAGATCATGAGTGTTTATTTTTGTTATTCAGTCATTTTATTCCATTTATTTCGGAATCCAGCAGTGTCGACGGAGCCCCGCTGCGTATTTCTACTATTTCTGGGCGCTTTGCCCTTCGGGCAACTGAAGATACCTAACTAACCTAACCTACCTACTCTTTGTGTACGTTCCATAGCAAGCCGATTTGATCTCAGTTCACAATTTGACGATTCGAAATTGAAAGTTTATAAACTAACGAAAAATAATGCGTTAAATTGTGAACGGTTTTGACAGTTCACAATTTTTCGTCAGTTTATAAATAAATAAATATTTGCGGACAATCTTACACAAATCAACCTAGTCCCAAACTAAGCAAAGCTTATAATATCACGAGTTAGATTTTAAACTGACGGTGTTCACAATCTAACGGTGACATATATATGTATATCTAAGAAGTTACAGACAGAAACCAACGGCGAAAACTAGAACTCCTGTAGCTATACTATAGCACCACTAAAACACAGTTCGTAAGTTCCACGTCACAACTTGCACGTTGCTAAATGAGAGCTAGGTCAAGTAGTATTCATAATTATCAAAAATCACTAACTTTTTCTGTTCCAAAAAGGTAACGACACTATTGCTTAATTATGATCTTTGAAGTACCTATATCCGCATAGAGGCAGTCCCAACATGTCTTAATCTAATGAAAACCATGGGCATTCCACATAGTCCAATTATTTTAACCAGACTCAAGAAACGTATTGTGTTATGTACAGTCGAGTTCACAAATATCTTTACAAGCCAACCTCCCAAAAATATGTTAACTCGACCTTATAGTGGTTAAGTGGCGTGTAAACATATTTTTGGGAGTTTGGCTTGTAAAGATGTTTGTGAACTCGACTGTGTACTACAGACCCGTTTAAGAGTTGTATATGTCGGTGTTCAAAATATCCAAACACTGCTTGCTGTTAAAATAAAAGTTATAGATGACATGTAAATCTGTTTTCTTAATTTTTGGTCTAATTTACATACCTAGTTTAGCAAAGTTCAAAACTCAAGTGGAAAGAGTTTGTTTACCAATTCAATTTTAAAGTATTTTCTAAAAAGTTTCGAATCGTGCCGCAATACATGTCCCTAACACACCACTTGTCTCCGATCGAACTGATTCTCTAAGGACGAAGGATTTTCAATCTTCTCGGGTTAAGATTAGGTTCATTTCAGATTGAAGCACAGGTTGTTCTTCGGAAATGTTACCGATAAGAATGTTTTACGTTGGAGTGCTGGGGAGGTTTTGAACAGAAACGTTAGCACTTTCTTTGAAGCCGAACGTTATTGAACTAATGGGTGCCCTATTTAAAAATGCAAGTATTTAGTTTCCCCGGAAATATTTTAATGTTGTTGAGCTGCTTCTGAAGTCTGAGAGTTTCTTTTCTGGAGTTGAATAAAAAAAGTCATAAATAAATAAATAAATAAATAAATATTTGCGGACAATCTTACACAAATCAACCTAGTCCCAAACTAAGCAAAGCTTGTACTATGGGTACTAGACGACGATATATATACTTATATAGAGAAATATATACTTAAATACATAGAAAACATCCATGACTCAGGAACAAATATTCGTGCTCATCACACAAATAAATGCCCTTACCGGGATTCGAACCCAGGACCTCTTGCTTCGTAGGCAGGGTCACTACCAACTAGGCTAAAGCGGTCGTCAAATGTCATGGCAAGTTTATTTGCTAAATTAATTTTTGAAACATTGCATATGCAGTAAAATTCGATAATGGGGAATGGATGAAAATTTTAGAAATGCCTGATTATTTTTTTGGGAAAGGAGTAACCTTATTTAGCACTAGAAAAAAGTTGCAGACTTTTCAGCTACGTCAACATTTTTTGATAAATAATATACAGTTTCCTCACTTGCGTTTTGGGCTTAGGACGGCAAATTAGATAAATTCCTTGAGCCGTCTCATATTACAAAAAAATATTTTAAAAATCTGACCATGATAACGACAAATATAGCTGCTGCAGCTGTCAATATCATTGCCAGTGTCAGTTTACCACGGATTTTTAAGACATTTTTTATAATATGAGACAGATCAAGGATAGTGTCTCATTCGCCGTCCTAAACCCAAAACGTAAGTGAGGAACTGAATAGTTTGCGCGAGAGACACTTCCAAAGTGGTAAAATGTGTCCCCCCCCCCCTGTAACTTCTAAAATAAGAGAATGATAAAACTAAAAAAATATATGATGTACCATGTAGACTTTCACCGAAAATTGGTTTGAACGAGATCTAATAAGTAGTTTTTTTTTAATACGTCATAAATCGTAAACCGCAATTTATTTCACGGAACCCTTCATGTGCGAGTCCGACTCGCACTTGGCCGCTTTTTTAAATTTTCATCCATTCCTTATTATTGGTAATTTAGTATACCTACTTTCAGATTATAATGATAATGCTCAATGCCAACTACACTTAACGCAGAAACCTATTAGGTTTAAGAATCCGCACTGGGCACGCAAGGTGCAAATGGTGCAATAACCTAAAGCACAAAATGGGGATGGACAGAAATAGCACATTGTGTGACTGCGTCATACCATATCGTGAAGCGATGGCCTAAAATATGTTATCAGGGCGACCCTGTGCGAGCTGTGGATCGCTGTATAATCTACTATTTTTATATATAATGTATATTCCTACTACATGAAACGCCATACGATTAAATAAATTCCATCTACCGTCTTCATCAATTCATCATTGAGGAATAGGTACTACCTAGTACCTACATAAAACGCAAGCTTAAAATATTTTTCCATGTTTTTCGAACCTGGAAAGAATTAAATTAGGTACAGAAGTAGGTATTGCAAAATGGTGCTCTAATAAACATTTCCATGTTTTCCTGTCTGTTTGCACTTCCTCGAATTACTAACACGTGATATAGATTTACCTCCTAAAAAAAACATAAAACATAGGTATTAATAAAACTTAAAATGCAGCTTATAAATATAATGTGTTTTGTCCTTTTCTTACGAACATCAATAATAAGAACCTTATCGAGTTATAAATTATAAATGTTATAATATATTTTACGTCATACCTGGCCATTAAGTAGGAATTACCGCACGCTATGCGTGCGGAAAACCCCACTTCCTGGCCAGATAGAGACGTAAAATTTTGTACTCACCACGGGCGGTAATAAAGAAAGCCTCAGAGCGCATATTTATCGCCCTTGCCTTCGGCTCGGGCGTCAAATACCTGCGATCTGAGACATTATTTGTTTAACCGCCCTAGGTAAGTAATGTACTATTAATATACAGAGCGTGGTCTGTCCGGTACAAATAACCAAAGAAAAGAGAGTTCATTTTATAACGTGAACTTAACTATATTTTTGAAACCTGGGTAAATAGACCTCAATTTCGCAACTAAAGGCGACGTAGGCTCGTGGTCTTCTCTCCCTCTCACTGAGCATTAAGCGCGAGCGAGATGAAAGTGCGTGTTCGGAAGCGCGGATATCAAGTTTTTTAATTTTATTTTTTGTGCGTTTTAATAAATAAAAAAGGAATACCTAGCTTAGTTCCCTCAAACATGGTATTGCCGATTTTTAGAACCAATTTTAATATGTACAGCTGTTGTGCATAATTTGTTATGATTTTTTTAAGTGTATTTTAGACCTATGTTCGTGATTTTTTACTATCGAGCGAAAATCAAAAACTCACGATTCGAATAGCTGTTGTCCCTCGAGAAAGGCCTCAAAATTGCTAATTAAATTTAGGGCAGCCGTATTATAATCCAAACAAGGGCTACGACTTTTTAAAAATCCGTTTTCTGAGCTCACGTCGCCTTAATTAATTATTCTATCAGCATAGTGGCAGCAGCTGGGTTGGAAGTGTAAAACATGTTCGACAAATTTCTCTCGCTGTCGACACAGCGAGTCCTCAAATCAATAATCGGTCGGCAAAGGGCATGAGATGAGACACCACTAACGTTGTAGGCGTCCACAGGCTGCGGTGACGGTTTGACATTGGGCGGGCCGTAGGCATATTTGCCAACATTGCGGTCTTAAAAAAAAAATATGAAAGCTTGTATGCGTCCAAATTCATTATGCAACATTTTTGTGGTAATGTATTCACAAAGTAATGTTATGTACTTCAAATAAATATTATTTCATTCAGAAATAATAATTATAATTGTTCAATATTCAACGTAGTCGTAAATATCAATTATTTCCTCTTCTCGTCAATATTGTGGAGTGTTTTGAATTTATAACTGCAAGCTTCCTGGTAGAAAGCACCCGCCTGGTTTAATTAATTTTAAATTGAAGTTCCGGAGACACAAACAAAGGTAGGAAGGTTGTGTACCTACTACAAGGATCCTTGGAAAAGGACGCCCAAGACTGGAATCTATAATTTGGGAACTTCGTACACAGAATAATTGGAAACGCATATTTATTGCCCTTGCTTAATAACTGCGACCTCAGACATTTTTTGTTTCACCGCCCTAGGTAATTAGTAGTGATGTACATACTATAAACACGGCATTCTTTTCGCAATAATTGTTTAATTTTCCTTCCAGCTAATTAATTACAGTTTTTTCATCACATCATCATTGCTATGTTATAAAAATGGATAATTATGTTTTTTTAGCGGACACAAATAATCGGGCTAGGAAAAGAGAACTAGAAAAATCCTGATATTCAGATATGAATTGCAGCACGTTCGCCTAGGAACAAAACCAATTAAGAGGACCTATTGCCACCAATCCAATTACTCTTAAAACTGCTGTGCGCTCGTCTTTGCCGAAAGATGCGAACTCGGCATTTTCAAGATTCATCCATTAGAGACCCAATTTCCTACCAACAGTTAATCTCGACATAACGGGTCCATTAAGTAAGCGGAACGTTTGCTTCCATGGCAGAAAATGCTCACAAGATGTATTATGAGATTACGTGAACCTGCCTAAGTATGTGATGCGACACTCGCTTTTTGCGAATATTTTAATAGCGAGTTTTGTGGTGTTCCTCACATGAATAGATATTTTTTTTAGAACTAGAAAATATTTAAAGTATTTTATTTTATATGGTAGGTATTAGTATAAGTACATATTCTCACCCGCCTGTAGCATTTAATGGAATTCAACATTATTAACCCATTATAACCTGAATTAATTAAGGGCCTTAGAAATTGATATATTTTCAACCGACGAAAAAAACGGAGGAGGTTCTCAATTCGACGCGTATATATTTTTTTTTTATGTATGACCACGCATAACTTTTTACAGAGTAGTTCGATTTTAATAATTCTTTTTTTATTGGAAAGGGAAAAAAAAAAAAACCAACCCTAAAGGTACGAAAATAGGGGATGATTGATTTTTCGTCGGTTAAAACTTTGTTTTCAAAGTAAATTATTGACATACTGTTCTCAAAGGTCCCATGAGTAATTTTTGATTATTAAAAGTTAAATTAATTTATTAGGTACTTTTAATTATTTAAATGTATGTTGTTTAATATTATAATAAATGAAGTTATTTTGCGGAAATAATTATAGAATAGAAAAGTTTTCGTTTCATGAAATCTTAAAACATAGTATAAAGAGGGCAAAGTATGTGTGCGCGGCTTGTACTCAAACAAAATCTGATTGAAAGATTTTGTTTGAGTGTGTGTGCGGCGACGTATAAATAGATACTATAGCGCACACATACAAGCCGCGCGCGGTGCGTTTGTATGAAGATATCATACTTTGCCCTCTTTATACTATGCTTTAAATTTATTGTCTTACTAACTGACAGCGCGGCTTAACCCGCGTATTCCAATGATCGCAGGTAAACCCGCGGGATTAAATACAGCCTTTAACCATACAGAAAGCCTATTTTACACGCAGGTGAAAAAATGTTTGAAAAAGAGATTAATATTTTTAAGCGGTTCCGGATATAACCCATTACTTAGAAACATATTTACAACGCTACGATCTCACAGACTTTTCCTTTTTGTAATATAATTTAATATAGAACTATATATATACTGTTGAAAAGACAATTGATTGCTGTCCTCTCTTTATTTCTGGATATCTAAAAAAAAATACTACGTTCAGTCGCAAAATATTAAAACTCCAAACGTGGTTTTATGGCAACGCAAAAACGCAGCTTGTAGGTATTGCATCCATCTGAAATAACTCCGTTGTGAAATTTTGGTCGTTTCAAATCCATTTGGGTACGTGGACTCTGGAAAAAAAAACAATGTTTGTGATGGAATAGCTGTTAGGTACTGTTAATAAAAAAACAAATAAAACCTCACACTGTTAGGAGACATTTGATAAAAGATATTATAATCGTTTTCAAATACAAAGTGAACGGACGAACACGGATAAACCGAGATACCTATAAATTTTACACAAAAAAGTCAAGTACCTATCTTATAACATTCTTAATCAAAAGAAAACCTAATTTTATTAAATCGATGATTAAGTGGTCTATAATTGCTATCAAATAAGTAGATTTATAACTAACAGTAAGTAGAAAAGGTTGATAATAAAAATAAATTTACATTTTCAATGGAAATGATGCGTATAACGATCTCTTTTATAAGGCGCACCTATATAAAAAAGTATGACGTGACTCAAAATATTTTAATTCTTTAAAAAACTATTTATTGTATGTTCCAATATATCATTTTAAAATGTTCCTGATTACTTTAATTTTTTTTTATTCAAAGCCCTCAATATTTGTGATATAGCTAAGAGTAATGCGGTTATCGAAATTACAAGCGTTTGATAAATGTCTGCATTCAATATTGGTGTCCGTAAAATAAAACGAGCTCATAAAAAGTGACGAATAGTCATATTACGTCTGTTTGTCGTGGGTTCATTTTGATAGCAGTGATTTATTAACGGACTGATAGCTTAGGCTAGTCGAATGTTTGCTTTTTAGGGTTCCGTACTCAAAGAGTAAAACGGGACCCTATTACTAAGACTTCGCTGTCCGTATGTCTGTCACCAGGCTGTATCTCAAGAACCGTGATAGCTAGAGAGTTGAAATTTTCACAGATTATGTATTTTTGTTGCCGCTAAAACAAATACTAAAAACAAAATAAAATAAGTATTTTTATTGATAATGGTACGGATCCCTTCGTGCGCGAGTCCGACTCGCACTTGGCTGGTTTTTGTTTATTTTTATCCAACAATGATGGCAAATATAAGTGTACGACCTGTTTGATTGTAAGCGGAAACCATAACTTTTGAATGATTAATTCTAAATTTTAAAAATGCACTGTGTTGTGAGAAGAGATAAATTCAGGTTCTTCGTTTTTAAAACAGTTCGTTATTGAGAACATTATATTGTATACTTATATGAATAGTTTTATAATGTTGACAAAATATAGAGGACGAAATAGCCGCCATTTAATTTATTTAAACTTTATTGCACACATTGAATAAGTACAGTGAACAAGTACACACCGGCATAGATATATCGACAACTCTATTCCTAGAGCCATAAGAGCGTGTCAGATATTTTTGCGGCCTTTGATTCATCATATATTGATGCCGGTGACTGTACAAAGGGCGGTCTTAATCCCACAAGTCATTATCCACCAGTCAACCGTCAGTCATTTCTTCTTTACGAAAATTTACTTGACCCTAATCTAGTGGGTTCGAGCATTTTAAATAAAAAAAATATATTAATTCATTTGAAATATATATACGTACTACTTCAAGCGAACGATGCTAACAATAAAAAATAAATTCAAGCCTATGTGGTACTTCTCATAGAATATAAGGTATGTTCAAGGTACTTAAATAAACAAAGAAAAGAAGTTCAACGCCTGATGGTGATGTTGCTATAAAAAGATTTACTTCGTACCCAACCTGAGATTGGTCTTAACTATGTACGACCTTTCTTTCATTTATGTTGCAACGGATATTGCCGCGATGTTTCTGCGAGATAAGCTCATTTCTTATCAGAGAGGGGAGCGGGGTAATATATGACGTCATTACTCCCGCCCCACGAAATTTGTCATCCATACATACACGAAGTAAAAATGTGACGATTGATTTTGGTCGTCTAATGTTATCAAATGAAGTTATCGAATACTTAGCAGCAATGATTTCTTGATGAATTGCAATAGTAATTCAAAATAATATTTAAAGTCAATCCAGTTCGTCAAGAATAAAAAAAAACTGGAAGTTTAATGCCGTTTATTACGTTTTAATGTTTAATCCTGTAGCAGTAGCACACGTTATAAACTTAGTACAATTCTACCAACACTGATCACACACGATTTCATGTTCAATAGACTTCTTCACTAGCATCCCAAAATATAGAGTACAATTTTATTTTACCCCCATTTTATATCACGGCGTCGATGCTTTTATGTACAGTAAAATATATCGCATCAGATTTTCCATGGCTGCATTTAGTTTATGGGATACTTACTTGACGCGCGGCGGGCCTGATATGGCTAGCCTTACCATTTAGAGTAGAGGAAACTGGGGCAGAATGTACCTTCGGGCAAGTGAATGTTATTTTATGTGGCTACAGAAGCCACATTTAATTATCTAGTAGCTCGTGAATACTTCTTGTGCTAAATAATGTGTCATTGTATTTTCTAAACCAATTATAAGTGTTCTTTTTTCAGTAAGGTTTTTTATCCAACACTATAAATATATAATGTATGTAAGTCCTGCGTCACGCCACCAAAATGTAGGTAGCTAAAATATGGCCTCCCTAAATATTTCCCTTGATCGTAAAGAAATATATATAAAACTAGCTGTTGCCCGCGACTTCGTCCGCGTATTAACATGTTATCGTCTAAATGTTTGTTAAAGGAATGAATAAAAAAAAAAACATTAAAATTAATTTTGTACCTAGTTTTTAGAAAACAATCTAAAACCGAAGTTACAAATCTCTTGCTCTCTATACAAACTAAGAACCCTCTCTGAACCCTCATAGAAAACAGTCTGAAACTGTAGTTACAAATTTCTTACTTTAAAAATGTCTTGCTCTCTATACAAAGCTCGAACCCCCTTTTAACCTTCTTGGGCGATGAATTAAAAAAACGCTGAAATAAGTTTTGTAGTATTTTAGCAAACAGTCTGAAACCGAAGTTACAAATCCCTTACGTTAATAATATCTTGCTCTCGATACAAACTTTGAACACCCTAATAATCCCATTTAGGGGATATATTTAAAAATAATGCTACAATAATTTTGTAGTCTAAACAGGCTAAGATCGAAGTTACAAATATCATACTTAAAATTTTCTTGCTCCCCATACAAACTTTGAACGCTTTTCAGGGAAAAATAAAAAATAAAACAATCGGTTTTTTTATTGTAATAGGTAAGTATTTTGTCTACAAACTATCAAGTCGCTAGCTAAAAAAAATGTTTCCCATACGAACCTTGCACCCCTTTTTAACCCCTTAAGGGGTGAAATTTTCCAAAACGCGGGCAGTAAGTATTTTTTTGTATTTTAATAAGTAGGTACTTAATATTTCTACAGAGTTTTAAGTTTCTACCTAAAAAAAGTTTTCCTATACCAACATTGCACCTCTTTATCCCCCTCTTAGCGGGTGGAAATTTTCAAACCACTGAAAGTAATTTACCTATATATTTTTATTGAATAAATAATCTTTGTACACAATGTCAAGTCTCTAGCTCAAAAAAAAAATTTCCTCCATACAAATTTCACCCGTTTTAATCACCCCTAGGGGTGGAATTTTCCAAAACGCTGAAATTTATTTATTTGTATTAAGTAATATATGTAATAAGTAATCTTTCAACAAAGGTTTGTCGCTTGCTAAAAAAATATATTTACAAACGTTGCATCCCCTTATAACACCCCTAAGGGGTGGAATTTTCTAAAACGCTGAAAGTATTTTATTTTATTTTATTATGTAATCTTTTTAAAAAGGTTTGGGATTCTAGCTCAAAAAATCCCCTTTACCAACATTGTACCCCTTTTTCATACCCTTAGGGGTAGAATTTTCCAATCCGGTGTTTTTTTATTTGTATTGTAATAAGTAATCTTTCTACAAACTTTTAAGCTTCTATCTCAAAAAGAAGTTTCGCTCATACAAACTTTGCAACCCTTTTTAACCCCCTAAGAGGCTAAATTTTCCAAAACGCTCACAGTACTTTATTTGTATTCTAATAAGTAAGCTTTCTACAATCTATTGAAATTCTTGCTAAAATTATAAAGATTCCCTCATACAAAATTTGCACCCCTTGTTTCTTAGGGGCAGAATTTTCCTAAACGTTGAAAGTACTTTATTTGTATTCTAATAAGTAATATTTATACAAAATTTTAAGTCTCTAGCTCAAAAAAATAAAATTTCCCCCATACAAACTTTGCACCCCTATTTGACCCCTTTAGGGGTAGAATTTCCAAAAATCCCTTCTTATCCGTTGCCTACGTTGTAAAAGGTAGTTCTGGTGTAAATTTCAACTCTCTAGCCCCAGTAGTTTCGGCTGTGCGTTAATGAGTGAGTGGGTGAGTCAGTCAGGACATACGAGTAGGCATTTATATGTAGGTATAGAAAATTTCCTCAACAATCACGAAACTAAAAACGGAAAAGGCAATAGGACCAGACGGAATTAACAATGAAATATTAAAATATTCAGGCTACGAACTACACAGAGTTATAACACACATTTTCAACAAGATACTGGAGGAGGAAGCTACCCCAGAACAATGGAGCACATCAAATATTACGTTACTCCACAAAAAAGGCAATAAAGATAATCTAGACAACTACAGACCCATTAGTATATCTTCGTGTATGTATAAGCTATTCATGACAATATTGAGACGTAGAATCGAAAAGACCCTAGAAGAACAACAACCTGAGGAGCAAGCTGGCTTCAGACAGTCTTACAGTACCATTGACCATCTACACAGCTTAAGGCAAATCATAGAAAAATGTTTAGAATATAACTACACAATTTACATTGCTTTTATCGACTTTTCTAAAGCATTTGATTCAATTGACCACATTTTTTTATTTAAAACGCTAGAAGAGCAAAATGTGGAACAAAAATATATTAATATACTGAGACATATATATAGAACCAGCAAAGCAAGGATAAAAACCGATAGACAAGGAGAGTCCTTCGCTTTAGAAAAGGTAGTAAAACAGGGTGATCCGATCTCGCCAATATTATTTAATGCCAGCTTGGAAACAATATTTAGAAAACTTACTTGGAAAGACAAAGGACTAAATATAAACGGTAAATACTTAAGTAACCTAAGATTTGCAGACGACGTGATGATTTTCGCCGAGGACCCTACGTCTCTAAATATCATGTTAAAAGAATTCAACGCAGTTTGTAAAGAAGCTGGACTCGAAATGAATCGTGATAAATGTAAAATCATGACAAACGGGGATGAAGTAACTATCATGCTTGGACAAAACGAAATTGAATACGTCGAAGACTTCATTTACCTTGGACAAATGGTTTCTTTCAATAATACCCAGGACAAGGAGGTAGAACATAGGATAAGCAAAGCCTGGAAAAAATACTGGGCATTGAAATTTATATTGAAGAGTGATCTTTCCCTTAAAATAAAAAAAACTACCTTTAACACTGCCATTTTACCATCATTAACATACGGCGCACAAACATGGAGCCTAACTAAGAAACAGATTCATAAGCTCACGGTATCTCAAAGGGCAATGGAAAGATCAATGCTGAAAATTACACGAAAAGATAGAGTAACCAACACCAGTATTAGAAATAAAACAGGCGTGGAAGACGTTATTCATACAGTTAAAAAAGCGAAATGGGCATGGGCAGGACACGTGTGCAGAATGTCAAGTGACAGGTGGGCAAAAATAGTCACAGAGTGGCAGCCAAGAGATAAGACCAGAGGAAAAGGAAGACCTAAACTTAGATGGAGAGACGATTTGAAGAGTTTTGACAAATATTGGTGGAGATCAGCTCAAGATAGAAAATTATGGGAAAGGTTGGGGGAGGCCTTTTGCGCGCAAAGCGCCATGCACACGTACTAAGTAATTACGCAAAAATAATAAAAGAAGTAAAAACATCAGATAAAAAAGGAAATGTGCTAAATTATCGTGTAAACTTATGTGTGTTTATAAAAATTACTTTGTTTAATGATTTGAATGATTGTACTCTATATGCATGAATAAAGGCTATTATTATTATTATTATTATTTATAGATAATGACGAAAATCCCATTCAAATATCTCAAAACCGATTTTATGTCGCTTGTTAGAGTGAGAAAACGATCGGGGACTGTGACGTCAAGATTCTCGAGCGTCATAGTAAAAAACAATCGTTTCATATAAAGGTGCGTTTTGTGGAAAAGGGACAGAACATAAAACTTTGGAACTTAGTGATTACCTATACATATAACCTCTTGCGTTGATTTTTTCTCTATTATCCTTTTTTCGAGAAAATACATTATGATTATTTTATTTAGTGTCTACCTACAGCCGGGTCCGCTGCACCAATGTTTTCCATGTTTTTAAACATCTAACATGTTTTCCGTCAGGTTCGGCAAACAAATAGGGTTTTGTTTTGATTGGCAAAACATGTTTAAAAACCACGAAAACATGGCGCAGCGGACGCGGCTTTTGGGGTGTAGTTTCGATTCCTTAGCTATAACCACGAACTTCGGAATTCGAAAATATTCGGGTTTCTCTATTTCTATCGCACTAACAATAACAATACTCGAGTGACAGGGATGCAGTTATACGAACTTCGAGTTTCGGTTTTCGTGGTAGCGCCGCAGGCACTTTGGCAGAATGCGCAAAGAGCGCGTGTGTTTGCCATTCAAAAAAAACAATATAATTATATTGTTCAAATTTGTTGATACATTTATAGGGATTACACCATAATGCGACATTTACGCATATAAGTTCTCATATCACAATCGAATATTTATTTATGGTTTAACTTTTGGCATGTGTATCGTAAAGGTCTATCGTAGACTGGATTTAAATTATTAATAAGTGAAAGGCAAAGCAATTCCGCCATTTTGAAGAAAATTTGACGTTTCTTATAGCTGACAGTTGGAGCAGCGTTTGATTTCAATAAAAGTAAATGACACCGTGTCTTATTCAAACTCGACATTGGCGGAATCATCAAGGCTTTGATGGAGCCATATAAACTAAAAATTGAATTGAATTGAAGTAAATGAAAAATTAAATGAAGTCGTATATTACAGAAAATTAATTAATCGTCGCAGTCGGATAAAAACTATCCTAAGTTGCAGCTAGAATAATAATGTACCTATATAAAATGTTTCATATTTTTCCGTTCATGGGACGCTGAGAACATTCGTACCACACAAAGCTTAGTTTCAAACTGGCTGATTCTTTTTTTTAATTTAGAGATTTATTATAAGTGGAGATAAGAAAATAATTCGATTGGCCCAATTAGATCGTCTATTTAGTGTCTTCGTTATGCTCCGAGCATCCCAAATTCTTTTATGTTTATCAAATTAGACTTTGACTCTAACGCAACCCTACTATCACCTACTGCAGTCTTATTCAAGACTAGCTTTTGCCCGCGACTTCGTCCGCGTAGAACTCGTTTATATCGTAGCTCGATACAAACTTTCACCCTCCATTTCCCTTTTAGGGGTAGATTTCCGATATAAAAACTATCATATGTCCTTACCCGAGACTCAAACTATCTTTATCATTATTATCATTTATCATCATCATCATATCAGCCGAAAGACGTCCACTGCTGGACATAGGCCTCCCCCAAAGAGTTCCAAAGTGACCAATCCTGCGCCACCCGCATCCAGCGGATTCTTGCGACCTTTACCAGGTCATCAGTCTACCTTGTGCCTACCAACGCCGCGCCTACTAACTACCTCTATACAAAGTTTTATCTAAATGGGTTGTATAGTAGCTTCATACAAATATTCAACCCCCATTTCACCCCCTTAAGAGATCATTTCCGGGATAAAAACTATCCTATGTCCTTTTCCGGAACTCAAACTATCTGTTAACCAAATTTATTCTAAATGGGTCACTCACATCCAAATTTTCACCCCTTAGGGGAGGATTTTCGGAATAAAACTATCCTTTGTCCTTCCCCAGGACTCCCAACTATCGCTATACTAAATGTTCACCCCCATTTCACCCCCTTAGGGAATGATATCCGGAATAAAACTATCAGATGTCCTTTCCCAGGACTCAAATTATCTCTTAACCAGATTTCTACTAAATAAGTTCCATAAACTATGCATTATCCTTTTTCGGAACCCCAAACTATCTCTATACCAAATTTCATCCAAATAGGGTACATCCAAATTTTCACCCCCTATTTTATGCCCTTGGAGGATTTTTTTCGGGACAAAAGCTATTCGTTGTTCTTCTACGCGAGTAAAACTATCTCTATAGGCACCAAATTTCATCCTAATCCAAATTTAAACCACCATTTCACTCCCTTAGAGGATGATTTCCGGAATTAAAACTACGCTTTGTCCTTGCCCAGGACTCAAACCATCTCTATACCAAATTCCATCGAAATGGTTTCCATCCAAATTTTCACCCCCCAATTCCCAGCACTCAAACTATCTCTTAACTGTTAACTTAAGTTTTATAAGTTTTTATTGTTACTAACATGATATGGACTAAGTCTGAAATAAATAATTTGAATTAAATTAAATTAACCAAATTTCATCTAAAAAGGTCACATCACATCCAAATTTTCATCCCTTAAGGGGGTGATTTTCGGGATAAAACTATCCTATGTGCTTCCCCAGAACTCCAACTCGCTATACCGTAAATGGGTTCCATCCAAATTTTCATCCCCCATTTCACCCCCTTAGGAGATGATTTCTGGACTAAAAATTATTTTAGGTCCTTCCCCAGGACTAACTATCTCCATACCAAATTTCATCTAAATGGGTTCTATCCAAACTTTCACTCCTCATTTCACCCCCTCAGGAGATGATTTTTCTGGATAAAAACTATGCATTGTCCTTCCCTGGGACTCCTTCTATCTCTTTACCAAATTTTAACTGAATGGGATTTATCCACATTTTCACCCCTATTTCATCCCCTTAGGGGATGATTTTCGGGATTCAAAGTATCCGTTGTCATTCTCCGGGACTCAAACTATCTCTATACCAAATTTGATCTAATCGGAGTCCATCCAAAATTTCACCCCCCACTACACCCCCTTATGGGCAGATTTCCGGGATAAAAACTATCCAATGTCCTTTCCCAGAACTTAAACTAACTCTAAACCAAATTTTATCAAAATGGGTTACATCCAAATGTTCACCCCCACGTTTTACCCCCTAAGGGGAAGATTTCCGGGATAAACCTATCCTTTGACCTTCCCCGGGACTCGAACTATTTATATACCAAATTTCATCCAAATCGGTGCAGCGGTTTAAGTAGCTCCATACAAACTTCCACCCCCCATTTCATCCCCTTAGGGATTTATTTCCGGGATACAAACTACCCTATGTCCTTCCCCAGGACTCAAACTATCTATATACCAAATTTCATCTAAATCGGTTAAGCCGTTTTCACGTGATGCGCGGTCACATAAACAGACAAACAGATAAACAGAAAAACAGATAAACAGATAAACAGACAAACAGATAAACAGACAAACAGATAAACAGACAAACAGACAAAAATTCTAAAAACTGTTGGAACGTGTTCTGTTATCGATTTTAAGTATCCCTAGCCAATTTTTTTTCGATTTACTTCCATGTACAGACTTTCGACCCTCTTCAGCTTTATTATATGTATAGATAAATAGATAGAAGATAATGAAACTCCCATTCAAATATCTCAAAAAATTATGAAGCTACATCCGTTTTAATGTCGCTTGTCAGAGTGAGAAAACGATGAGGGACTGTGACGTCAATATACTCGAGCGTCAAAGTAAAAAACAATCGTTTCATATGAAGGTGCGTTTTGCGGAAAAGGGACAGAACATACCCCCTCTTAAAACTTTGGACTCTTATAACTTAATCATTACCTATATAACCTCTTGCTTTGTTTTTTTCTCCATTTGACTATATTTATTTTAAATTCTTTTTCGAGAAAATACATTATGATTATTTACCATATTTTCGATTCCTGAGCTATAACCACGAACTTCGGAATTCGAAAATATTCGGGTATCTCTATCTCTATCGCACTAACCATACTCGAGTGACAGGGATGCAAATATATGAACATTGAGTATCGGTTTTCGTGGTAGCGCCGCAGGTACTTTGGCTGAATGCGCCGAGCGCGTGCCATTGTCATTCAAAAAAATCAAATTCGTGTTAATTATATTGTTCAAATTTGTTGATTTAATTTATTGAAATTACGACATAAATCGACATTTGCGCATATAAGTTCTCATATCAGAATCGAATATTTTTTTATGGTTTATATTTTAACATTTGTCTCGTAAAGGTCTATCGTAGACGGGATTTAAATTATTAATAAGTGAAAGGCAAAGCAATTCCGCCATTTTGACGAAAATTTGACGGTTCTTATAGCTGACAGTTGGAGCAGCGTTTGATTTCAATAAAAATAAATGAAAAATTAAATGAAGTCGTATATTTCGGAAAATTAATTAACTGTCGCAGTCGGATAAAAACTATCCTAAGTTGCAGCTAGAATAATAATGTACCTATATAAAATGTTTCATATTTTTCCGTTCATGGGATGCTGAGAACATTCGAACCGCGCAAAGCTTAGTTTCAAACTGGCTGATTCTTTTTTTAATTTAGAGATTTATTATAAGTGGAGATAATGAATGAAGCCATCATGAAATTAATAAGTATGGTTATTTTATATCTATTTTATTATATTACATTTTTAAAAGGTATTCGGTATTCCTTACATATTGAATTTACCTGTGCTTCGTACCTTATTTCTGATGACAAGAAGCACTCAACAAACTCAACAGACCTAACAATTGGATATTATTACAATAAAATAAAATTATACATTAAGGCATTATTCTACCTTTTACATACTTACCTCGGCCTGATCATAGACTCTAAATTTAATTGGGGACCTCATATAACTTATGTCTGCAACAAATTAAGGTCCATACTCTCGAAACTATCATTGTTAAAATTTAAAGTTCCATACAGTACTCTTAGAATGCTATATTTATCCCTAGCACAGTCTGTTATTGACTATGGACTAACTAGCTACGGCAGAACTTATCACACATATATTGATAAAATTTACAAATTACAGTTAAGCCTATTGAAAGCATTAGTACCAAAGTCAGTTAGAAAAAAGTTTAGCCAACAAGATAAGGAAATATTGAGATACTGCAATGTCATTAGTATATACAATAGATTCAAAATTTTAATTATTGCTGAAGAACTCGATAATTTAGAGAAATTAACTAAAACTACTAGACCACTAAGACTCAGAAAATTAGTATACCTACCACTATATGTGTTACCAAAATGTACCAATGTCTATGGTAAACGAAGATGGGAATATTTGTTACCTAGTATCCTGAATGACTTACCATCTGATGTACTCACAAATATATGTGATAAACCGCAACATTGTAAACGTATAATGAAATCTGCTTGTATATCCCAAACCTGATAGTAATAATTAATGAAATAGCTAATCTAAATTACTGTTGCCGCCGTAGACGTGTATGTAGTTTTTGGACCCTAAGCCGCGGCAATAGGATAAGAAACGGTATGCACGTCTCCAGCGTGCTCCCAAGTGCTTCACAGCATATCACGTCATAATGTCGCATTTTGTGTAGGCAATCGCCGTGTGCGCTTTATTTTTATAAGCTTGTTATCCTATGTATAAACTAAATATTAATTGAGTGAATGCAGTGGCAGTTAAACCCTGCTGGGTTTTGTCCGCTGTCTGGCCATGTATTGTAAAATAATTATATATATAAATAAATTAAAAAAAAAAAAAAAAAAAAAACATAATAGATACTAATGTATCCATTAGATTCCTATAAACCTACTATGAGTAATACTAAGGAATGAAATGATTCTAGGCTAATGGCGGGCGGAGCAGTAATATTTAGATATCAAAATATTATGAGTGGAAATAAGCTCATTATTTAGGGTAAACTTCAGGTTCAAATATTTCATATTAATATCTGAACCTGAAGTTAACCCTAAATAATAAGCTTATTTCCACTCATAATATTTTGATAACTAAATATTTCTGCTCCGCCCGCCATTAGCCTAGAATCATTTCATCTTTTTGAAACAATTCTGATATCCTAATCATAACTGGAAGTATAATCCCTTGATAAGCAAAATAATATCTACACCATTAATAGTTTACACGTAATAATATACGGATTATTAGACCTTTAAATAAATGTTATTTGATTAGTAAACCTTTATTCTAACTATCTAAGAATAGTATTCCTAATACCCCATTACAGTGCATGGCGCTATACTCGTACCTACGCTTACCTACCACTAATTCCTAAACTACTGTACGCAAAACTCCCAAGATTACTTTTATTAGTGTTTTGGGATGTGTAAAACCTAGGTATCTACGCTGTAAATCGTTCGGAAGGCTAATCCGAGATATGCAACCTAACCTGTGTAATTTCCATTTCACAACTGTCCGTAGGTTCTCTGATCTGTGAAATGATCGCTTATCGTGTTTATGAGGGACACATTTAAATATATTTAATAAAATACCAAGCCTTTAGTGAAATCTACCAAACTAGAAGGGTGAAGTACTTTATAGAAACAAGCTCCACAATTTAAAGACGAATCAAAAATATATTGTGAATGAACTGACGTAGTTCCGGTGCTGTTGCTGCACTCGGTTGCCAACACGGCTGTCCTGCTAGGCGGCTGCCCCAGGCGCCTCACGAGTTAAGATACATGCTGAAACATGACAAATATCCATGTGAGTGTTATGGAAGGGTAAAGCAAGTTAAGCAGAATAACTCAACTCTTGAATGTGACAGTGCTGTTTTGTTCGTACTTTGATGATAACCACAGTGTAACTTTTTTTATTGACCCCCTATGTTCAAAGAGGATTTCTCACTTGAACACGTTCGTCTTGGGTTTAGATCGGTTGATACCTACTTAAAAGCTTGCCACGCAACGATTAAGATTTTATGTGTATCCAACTCGATTTCCACCATTAGCTAACACTTGGGTATCACAAAGTTTAGATATAGGTACAGCACACATGTCATTACACAAGAATATCAAAACATTTTGAAGCATTTATCTTAACTCTGACCTTTAATTAAGCTACTGCAACTTTATATTTAACATGTATTAAAAGGTTAATTCAAACGTTATTACTTCGAAATTCATGTCATATAATTTGAAATAAAGAAAAATATATTAAGTATATCAAGGTTGTTTGTTTTACTTACAAATCGTGTATGTTCTTTAGATATTAGCTTGCCAACATGGTTTATCAAAATATTTCAATAGTTTACCTTTAATTTATGTTCCAATCATCAATATTAATCCATTGTTTCATATTCTCAGCGGCAGTCACCCCAGTGTACTTCTTATTACTCCTTTCGCTACCTTTTACCTCCGTCACCTCATACCTATCATTCCCCACCACTTTGCTGACTTGAAAGGGACCCTTGAACACGGGTAATAACTTCCTGCTCTTACCATCGTTACTGTGGCTTTGAATGGTAATCATAACCAAGTCTCCCACATCGTATGATCGTGCTTTAGTTCGAGACCGATCAAACCTCTCCTTCTGATACAGTGCATTGGACTTAATATTATTATCTACGTTCTGACGCAACTTTGTTACATCTATCAGGCTATCTTCAGATTCTGGTGCTAAGCTATCACTGTCAGTGCGTATCCTATATCCTAAAAAGACTTCGCTAGGAACTGCCTTTATGGTTTTGTGGATGGTACTATTCAAGCCTTGCTGTAATAGTTTTACATACTGATCCCATCTGTCCTCGGTTGAATTGGCGCCTAGTGTTTTTAGCGAGTCTAGAATAGTTTTATTAAAGCGTTCGACTTGGCCATTCGAACGATGCATACCAGTCGCCACAGTATGCAAGTGTATGTTCTTATTAGAGCAATATTGAGTAAACTCATTTGAGGTGAAACTACTTCCGGCATCGGTTACGATCCGTTTAGGGTTTCCAAAGGTTTTTGACAAGCTTTCAAGTTCTTTAATGACGCACGAAGTTTTTGTTGATCTCACAGCAAAGATGAACACAAACTTTGTAAATCCGTCTACCGCAACCAATAAGTATTGGTTTTTATTCTTAGTTTTAACAAAAGGTCCTAAATCATCGAGATGGAGCGTGTGGTACGGTCGTGCATATTTTGGCAATGGGTATAATTCGCCTTCTTTAGCGCCACCTTTTCTCTTATAGTATATGCAGTTAATACAGTTTTTAATGTATTTTTTTATCACGTGTCTCATCCTACGGAACCAGTACTGAGAGCCTATTCGTTCAACGGTTTTGTCCACAGAAAAATGTCCGAGATCGTCGTGGTTACATTTAATGATCTGCCATATGCAGTTTTTAGGAACCACCCAGCGACGGCCTTGGGACGTTCTTCTGTAGACTTTGCCTCCTAAGACCTCATAGTTAGTAAACACATCTTTATTGTTATCGGCATCTCCTGACTCAATGATTGTCCTAATACGACTCAATTCAGGATCTTGTAGCTGAACTGATAATAACCAATCCGCCTCGGTTATCGATAAAACAATTTCGGTCTCAGATTTTTCACCGGAAGGCACGGGGTTGCGGCTTAACGCATCTACATGTTGCATTCGCGTCCCTTCTCGATGTGTAATCTCAAACGCAAATTCCTGTGTCGATAATACCCAACGTGCTATCCGGGGAATAATCTCCTTTTTAGTTAAAGCGTATCGAACCGCGCTACAGTCGGTGATAATCCTAAAAACTGACCCTAGAAGGTACAATCTGAATTTTTGCAATGAACAGACAACAGCTAGCAACTCCAACTCGAAGGAGTGGTATTTTTTTTCGTCGTCTGTAGTTTGCCGGCTATAGTAATGCACAGGTTTTTCACCTTCCTCAGTGATTTGCATTAAAATGCCGGCAAGTCCCTCCCTACTAGCGTCCGTGTACAATACGTTCTCTTTATTTGGGTCAAAAATGGTTAATATACTATCCGATGTAAGTTTATGTTTCAAAGTCTGAAACGCCTGTTCGTGGATAGTGTCCCATACCCAAACCGCATTCTTCTTCAACAATCTCGTCAAAGGCGCAGAAATCATAGCACAGTTTTTTATAAACTTTCTAAAATAGCTTATGAGCCCCAGGAACTGTCGAAGTTGGTGTACGGTTTTTGGGACCGGGAAATTTGCTACAGCTTCTAATTTGGGTTCATTTGGCATGACACAGTTAGGTTTAATTTTGTAACCCAAGAACTCAATCTCAGATTTGAAAAAGTGGCATTTCTTTAGGTTAAGTGTTAAACCATTATCACGAAATATTTTCAGAACCCGTTCAAGCAATTCTAGGTTCTCTTCAACGGTTTCTGTTACCAAATAGACATCGTCTAAGTATAAGATCACATTTTCAAATCTAAGATTGCCCAAAACTTTATTCATCATTTGTTGAAACACTGACGGGGCATTTACTAATCCGAATGGGACCCTCAGGAAGGAATAATGACCATCTTCTGTAATAAACGCTACTTTATCGATAGAGTCTCGGTGCATTGGGATTTGGTAATATCCACTCTTTAAGTCCAGGCTGGTAAAACATTTATGACCCTGAAGCCTGTCAACGAGGTCTTCTATACGCGGCATTGGGTATTTGTTTTTAACCGTGACTTTATTTAACATCCTATAATCAATGCAGAGCCTTTTTTCCCCGTTTTTCTTACCAACCAGTAACGCGGGGCTCGCATAAGGCGAGTTACTTTCACAGACGATATTATTCTCTAAGAGCTCGTTAACCATTTCTCTAATAATGTTTCGATCAGCATGAGATGACCTAAAGGGTCTGCATTGAATTGGTTGTGGGTTAGTAACCTCAATAGCCATTTCATGATTGACAACTTTTCCTATCTCCTTAGTGTTAGATGCAACACAATCTCTATAATTTCTAAAGAGAGCTGTTAATTCGCTTTGATGCGAGTCCGCGTCCAATTCAAATTCCGCGATGTTGTTACAAAATTCATTATATGTTTTCGCGTAATCAAATTGGAGGCGATCTCCCACCCGCGAGTATATCAAGTCAGAACGCTCAGTCACGTTTCTTCCAATCAACATTTCACAGTCAGCTAAATCATTAATTATGAAAAAGTCAACATTCTTCAAACACACCGAATCCAACTTAAAGTCAAGTGTTACTTTATGATTCACATATTTAGAACTTTCCTTTGTAAACTCTTGTAGCAAGACGGGGGAAGGTAATGGAATACGTTTAAGAGAGTATTTGTTCGCAATTGATTGAGATATTAACGAACAACTACTCCCTGTGTCAATAAATGCATCACAAAAGAAATCGTTAACACAGACCTTTTTTATGAATTTATTACGCGGATCAAGGGTAGAAACAAATTTGGTCTCTTGTTGTTTATCTTGTTTTTCTGGTTTCACTGAATTCTTTTTGTGAAAACACATGGTGTCTTCATGCCCCCTCTTGCCACAAAATTCACATTTGCGATTGAACTTTTCGCAATATATCTTTTTGTGATTACCGCCACATACATAACATTCAAGTGGTTTTCGTTGCGTTTGGTTAATAACCTGACTGTTATTGGAAGGAACGGTTTGCCCTGAGCCACCCATTGTAGATGTTTTTGCAAGAGTACTAGGCTGTGTGGTTGTTACATGTACAGTTGGCTTGCTTTGTCCATCGCGTATATTTAAACTCAATTGTTTGGAGTGTCTAGATTTATACACACGTCCATGAAGGAAACTCGCCAAGCTATCGCACGTTGTGAAATTACTAGCTTCGATTGATGCCCCTATCCCGGAGTCTCCTATATTACCGACAATTATAGATATTATATCCATTTCAGTGAAATTTAGCGATAAACGATCTATTTTACTTTTTTGCTCAAAATAAAACTCGTACAGTGATTGGTTGTCAGTCGGTTTCCTATCTACTATTTCTTTTAGAAGTTGAAACATATCACGCCGTATCTGAAAGCTAGAAGCTAACCTTCGTCGCCAATCCGCCCAACGCCACGACGGCCATTGGTTTTCGGTGCGCAAAAGTGAATCGTACCAGGTCTTAGCGGACCCTTTCAATTTGTTAAGTGCCTGATATCTAACCACGTCATCTGACCATGCAAACGTTTTAGCGTAAGATTGAATAATATTAAGCCAAGCACTTATATCGTCTCGTAAGGGGTCAAAATCAGGTATAATATTGTTTAGCACAGTTGAAGCATTTCCTGTACTCACAGTTGAAGTATCAGCTTTACGTGATACCTTTGCCTTCTTCTTTCTATGTCTCGGTGGAGGTGACGGAGTTCTCGTCCGACTACTGCTGCTGCTCGAGGTGGAAGTTGAACGTGCACGTGCACGTGACCTTTTTGACCGTTTACGTTTACCCATGATGGGCGGTCTTTTATCCCACTTCTGATGAAATCTACCAAACTAGAAGGGTGAAGTACTTTATAGAAACAAGCTCCACACTTAAAAGTTTATTTAAAGATGAATCAAAAATATATTACAAATAATTCAACACTTAGTAGCCTTTAAATTTATAGCCTATTCCCGCCTATGCTTTCCCCGTGACGATTCAGAAAAGAAGAGAGCTCCGTAGCCCGCGTTGGCCCTTTTATTAACCCGGTTTAACCCCCTCCTCTGCTACTAAACGTCATGACGAAGTTGCTCGCGTAGCCTGGTAGATGGCGCCGTTGAGCCATCAATGAACTGACGTAGTTCCGGTGCTGTTGCTGCACTCGGTTGCCAATATTAGCGCACATAACTGACGATGTGGCAAAACAAAACACAGTCATGACCTCGACGAGTGAATTACATCCGTGTGATAGATTTAGGGGAAAATGCTATTGTCTCGCTTCAGCCCTTCTTTCAATGATAGGCTACATCATCTGTGTTGTTAAATAGATGATGCCAGGCTCTCTTAAACCTGGACCTACCCCTAACAGGATTCCAAAGTGCGCATCTTTGACAACTTAGACATTGATCTTGTTCGAAATAATAATAAAAATAAACACAAAATCGAAAAGCATGCGGAATTGCACAAAACTGAACCTTAAAATAAACTCAGAATCTAATAACCTAATTCTAATTGTAACCCATATTCTGTAAATTAAGTTGTGTATACCTACTTAAAATATTTATTTTTAATTTGAATGCACCTATCTATAAATTAGATCATTAGATAAGAACTCCCCATTGGCACACAAACCTCTCAAGGTTTAGCCTAGATGGGTATGTAATATTGGCATGTATTTATTTCGTATTAATCAATAAATTAAAAAAAATATATATATTAAGCAGAATAGTAGTTCACTACTATGCAAAAGAATCGCACAATATTGAACCTTCCGGGACATTCATAAATTCATAATTCACATTTCACATTTTATTGTTTACGAATTTACGCTCGACCAGAGACAATACCAATCTGACAGTTCGCTTGAGAATCAATAAACACGTCCTGCCCATGTCCTGGCTTTTTATAAACTAGTAGTGTATGATTTAGTCGATTTGCTTGACCCGCTCAATTTACTTGACGCAAACAAAATAATACCTTACTATCTTTGACTTAAAGTCGCTTTCACTTGGTCGTGTGTGAATTCTTATTGGAATTAAGTGTACTTGTTGAGTAGTTTAGTGCTAAATATTAAAATATTAAGTTTTGTTTTGTACAAAACGTTGATTTAACTATGTTCTATTATATTCTATCAAATGTGCATATAAGTAATTTAGGTTCATTTCCAATGATGGTGACGATTAATGTGTTAATCCTTATTATATTATATTATTCCTTCATTTAGGATTCATTAAAGTCCAAAAACGATAAACAGAACTATAGCCATAGTTCTAGTTACAGTATTTTGTAAGGTGCAAACATTAAATAGTTGTAAAACGAAACGTAATTGGTATGAAAGAGACAGCATGAGAGTGTGACCTGAGAAAGAAAGGGATAGAGGAATGAAAGGGATAGGAGATAGGTTGAAGCGGGAGCAAGAGAGACAAAAAACATTAATTATGGCCGATCCGTTGTTCCTTTACTTACATGGCGCTGCGGCAAAACGAAAAAATATTTATAATCGGGTCTAATCATTTCCAAAAGTGGTAGAATCAAGTTTGTTTTGAGTATACGTTTAATATTCAAGAAAAGAAATCTGAAATACGTTATATTTCAGCAAGATCGTCACAAACATCGACATAGGTACATACAATGGAAAGCACACTTCGGGAGGATCTTTGAGTTTTTACAGTAAATCAACTCAAAAGCGAGTTAAAGACAAGGTATATATATGCCAACAACAGGAAATAAAGATGAATTAATTGAAAGATTACACCAGGACAACGTGTCCAGGGACGAAAATGGAATTTTGGAGGAATATAAAGTTGAAAGGACGAAGAGGTTATCCCAAGCATTCGAAATAAAAAACTTACAAATGCAACTTAACGAATTAAAACAGGATTAGGTAAATAAACCCACAGCAGGTACGTCAACCGCCGATAATACTTTGTTGCAAATATTACATACGCAATCCATGATTTTACAGCAAATCACTAGTCCATCACAACCTAAACTACAGGTATTTTCATCATCAGACACCAGCCAAGCTATCCCTTTGTTTGGTGGTAATAGAACAGAAAACGCTAGTGAATGGGTGAAACAAGTAGAGAGAATAGCAAACTTAGCTAACTGGTCAGACAATCTCACACTGGTAAATGCTGCAATGAGGCTTAGGGGACCAGCAAATGATTGGAATAAGGCGATGGGTAGAGATATGGACAACTGGCAGGACTGGAAGGATAAATTGTGTGAAAGATTTTCATACCGCATGTCATTTGCAGAATTCATAACATTACAGGGAAAGAGAACACTGCGAAGCACTGAGACCATCACGGCATACATTTATAATAAAAATGCATTTTTTGTCACCTTGTGTCATTCCAGAAGCATACAAAGTTTCATTGATCCTGGAGGGCATATGGGACAATCGTTGGTCAATTCCATTAGCGACTCACTGTTGTACAAATGTGGAAGAATTGCTGTCACATGCTGCTGCATTGGACAACATTAGAAAAGTGCTACCAAGAGATAAGTTCTATAGAGGAGAAACTGTAAGTAACAATAACACCACCAATGAACAGCAAAAATACAACAAATTTATTCCAAAATATAACCCTCAAGTAGACCGCAAAGAAGATCAGTTCTGTTTTAGATGTAGAACTAAAGGCCACGTGTCATACAATTGCACAATGCCATTCAATGCCCCCGCAAGAAAAGAAGTCTCAAATTATAAACCACAGCCTTCCACGAGTACTAATCAAAATACATTTAAACAAATAAGCTGTATTCAAGATAAAGCTCCCAATGTAACTCTAATTCCAATAACTCTCAATGGATGTTTAAATTTAAATGCTTTACCAGATTCAGGCTCAGTCATCACGATTGTCGACAAGGATGCACTGCCACAAACTACAGAAGTGTACCCATGGACCAAAGGAGATTTCAAGGTTGCCGGAAATATACTAACGCCCATCGGATGGATATCTGCTCGCATTGAGGTTGGTAAAATTGATTATGTCATGCCCCAAATTGCTATATGTGAAGGTTTACCTGTACCCATGATTATAGGAAAGGACTGGCAGTTGGCTGTGTATGCACGCATTATCCACGAACCAGACGGCAAAATATGCATAATAACGCCAATTCACACCGAATATTTTCCAGCTGTTACAAGGGAAGAAGCTTCAATCGCATGTTGTGTGTCCATTAACAAGACATTGCATCAAATATTGCCAAATAACAAACAAAAAGTCATGGCGTTAGTGACAGAATATAATGATATTTTCAAAAAAGATAAAACGCAGACTGTCAATGAAAAACAGACCGGAAAAAATATTTTATTTTGAAACGGGGAAGTTCTATTAGATATGAGTTTTTTTTATGCAATTGACTAATTATTACAGCCCCGATGACTCACAACCATGACATAAAATGACAGATTTTCCGCTATTTATAAACCGCCATAAGAACCATGCACTTGACAATCTTGACACTAAAATGCAAATGATAAAATGAATAGTAATGTTGCACTCTATGAAGAATTCAGAGTCAAAGACAAGCAAAAGAAAAACTGAAGGAAACATCAGACGAGTATAGATAAATTAACGAGAGCATGGAATTGCATATGTAGTAGTATTGTATGTTTACAGGCATTCTATATTTGAATTTCCTATTTTCTCGTACTATCAGCATAAAAAGAGGTTTGGTATATATTGAAGAAGTAAATACTAAAATAATGTCAGTGTCAAATTGTGAATATTATTTACGTTGTGCATATTTCTTTTGTTGCAAACGGTACAACTACTACAACCTAAACTTACCTAAAGTTAAAACTACGAGTACAATATATCTATTGAAGTTTATCTATCTAAATTATGCCACTTAAAAAGTTTTTTTTCGCGTAATTGGTAACACGTAAAATATATAAGTACCTGTAACAGAGTTTTGTAGCAAAAATTACAAGTTTTATTACAACATTTATTTCAGAAGAAACGTTTCTAATTGCAGGTGCAGCAACGAGTTATTTTATTGTGTGATAGAATTTGTAGTTTGTACTTTTACACACACTATAATATTTTATTTATTAGTGTATTTTTACACTTCACTATATATTTTTTTATTGTGAAACAATTTATACGTTGCATTTTCTCTTATCATGAAATAAATAATCTAATCGAATCTATCAAATTAGTGAAAAAAGCCACTGAATTTCAGCCAAAAAGCTCGGTTGTTGAGAGGAATGTGAACCCAACACATAAAAAACAACAAACTGAAAACTGAAAAAATTAAAATTAAAATCCTTCTCTCTATAGGTTTTGTGAGCTTTTACAATTCGAATGTTGCGCTAAAAACATGAAACACAAATCAAGCTCAGGAAATAATCAAAAAGAGTGCCCGTTGAATGAAAAAGCTCATTCACAGAAATGTCGCTTCTTTTTATTGGGTAGTCTTAAATCAATTGTCAGATTTATTAGATCATAAATAAAAGATGGCCCTGTTTCTCTTGATGTAAAATAATTTACCTGAAGGGATAGTATAGAGGAATGAATAGGCTTGTTTTCTAAGATTTTTTTACGATGCCATTCAAATCAGTTTTTGGAGAGGATCAAATTTTTGTATAGGAGCAACTACAATTAAAGAACATAAATGAATGAATGAATGAATATATTTTATTTCAGGTCTTCACCGACCCATATAATAGAGGTGTTAGTTACATTTTAATTATAAGGTTAGATTACACAATACAAAGCTTACATACAATTTAACATACAACATAAACTGACATACACAGAACACAGAACATACACTTACTTACTATATTGCAAGGTAGATTTGACCTGCCCAATTCAATACAGAAGTATTGGACAGTCAAACCTACCAGCCATCATTTTCAGGATGCTGTTGGTACTTTTCCTCACTCGAGCCATCAGGGATGAAATTTTATTTCGCATAATCGCATGGAAGTCGTTAGTAAGTGCCTCTGCGAACATCCCCGAGGCACTACACCATTTGGGCATTCCTAACAGCATCCTGAAAATATTATTATACGTAACGCGTAGGGCGCTATAAGCTCGCTTTGTGTACTTAACCCACAGTCCGCTAGCGTAGAAAGATTGGCAGAAGGCTATAAAAAGTGCAATCTTTACCTCTGCGGAACACCTAGCGAACCTGCGGGCAAGCATGTTACCTCTGACTGATAACGCCCTACGCTCCCTTTCTATATCCTTGTCATCACTCAGGTCTTCAGCAATAATGTGACCAAGATACTTAAAACTTTGTACAACTTTAAGTACAACTCCACCAAGAGTGACGGGGGGCACAAAATAAGGCTTGATTTTGCCCACCTTGAAAACCATTACTTCACTCTTTGCGGAGTTGTACACTAATCCATGCTGCTTAGCATAAGCTTCACATCTTCCAACCAGCTGTCTGAGAGCTCCGATGGAAGGGCTCAGCAGCACCATGTCATCGGCATAACTTATATTGTTGAGACAGGTATTTTCAACATGACATCCCGCATGCATGCTGCTGAGTCCCTTCATCAGGTCACCCTGACGCACCCCACATTCCAGCCTGTAACCTTCAGACAGAGCATCAGCCCATCTCACATGGTTCCACTGATTTTGATACCAGTACTGAAGGATATTAACGCAATCCAGTGGAATACCAGCCTCACGCAGTTTACCCCAAAGTATATTATAATCAACCCGGTCAAACGCCTTAGAGAGATCCAGAAAGCAGGCATAGATGGGCGTATTTCTGGCCGTATAATACCCGAAAGTATGCTTCAAACATAAAATTGCACTTTCTGTCGATAAACCTGCCCGAAAACCAAACTGGGTTTCATGGAGGTTGAGCCGCTTTTCAAGTATTGAGTTGAGCATACTGTCGAGTACCTTGGCAGTGGTGGTGGCCAGTGAGATAGGGCGGTAGTTTGCCTTTTCCGATAAATCACCAGTCCTGTTTTTGACTACTGGAATCACCACTGTTTTCATTAGCGCATAAGGCAGGTACGAGTGACCCACACACAGGTTGAGGAACATGGAGAGCAGTCTGGGCAAGTGAACTCCTGCGTACTTAAAATGCTCAATACTCAGGCCGTCATGACCTGGCGACTTACCCCGTTGCATTTTCTGAATGACATTTGCTATGTCTTTGGCAGAAAAATGCACGTCACGCAGGTTTCCGACGGCCCCAGTAGAGGGCACTTCGGTTCGTGAACTATCGAGCAGGAATTTACTGAGAAGTGCTCCCTAAACACCTCAGCAATTTCTTTTTCAGTACACTTGCCACTAACGCTTACAGGCAAGCCAGGTCTCACGTTCAATTTATTGGTCATCTTCCAAAATTCTTTGAATTTTTTGTTCGCATAGGCCGTGGCAAGCCTGTCCATTTTAAATTGGTCTTGGCGATCTTGGCACCACTTTAATTTGGCTTTGAAATATCTCCTACTCTTATTCATTGCCTCAAAAAGCTTACCACAACGCGGTCTACCAGCGTTTTCCCATAAAAGAAAATGCAACCTAGCTTCCCTGTGCGGTTCGGCTACAAACTTATTCCAGCCTGCAATATATCCACCCTTTTTACGCTTATTACTTCTATGAGTTTCTTTCTAAATACCCACAAATTTGAGACAAAAATTACTGGTGGCAGCCCAAACGCTTCATACTAATTGACACACAGGTATCACGTCACAGCTTTCTATGTATACTAATCGTTTTATGGAAAATCAAATAAATTTCTATTTCGGTCGCGAAATACTGCGCTTAGGTCCACTAAGGATTCTACTGGTAGCTTTAAATATACTCTTGGACATAAAAAAATTCAGATTTTTTCTACGCTTTTATTGTTATGATATTGATTATATTTTTTATTTTACATTAATTTGATCGTTGGTGGTTTCATATCCATTTTGCAACACTACGTTATACATTTATCATGATTACAATGCGTGTTCTAAAGTTTTTCGAAACATCTTTTTTTACAAACGCTGCGGTCAAAAATTCAATTACCTTATAAAAGTAATACATAGGTAATGTGAAAAGCTACTTTATATACACATAGTGTGTTATGAATTTAGTATTGTCTGAATCTGTTTTGTACATGGTTGTGACATCCAATATTGATAAAGCATCAATACCGATAAATCAACAGAAGCATCATAATTTATCAAAACATTTGGTAATTCGAACCGAAAAAGTTTAATAGTTACTTGCTTTTTAATTGTCGCGTGTTGCTGAAACTTCAGTATTAATTGAAAAGAAAAAATGTCTTGCCCCAAATTCGACAGATGTTTTAGATTTAAATGAATACCTACTACGGATAAAACTCAGTTCTATTTTCGTTATAAGGTCCAAAGAATCCGTCTTTAGAGCACGCCACTGTACCTATTTGCGCTCTGTTGAATCTTTGAAGGACTTCTAAAATAATTTAAGTTTCTAAAGTCCTTTTAGAGATGGGGACTTCCTTTGATGTCATACTATTACTGAGTACGTAGTAAGAGGTCTGTCTCGGGACTGATAAGCAATCTTGTTCGCTTCAATTAAATTTAAATACTAAAGCGAATGCTGACTATTGATGACGAGTTATGAGAATGCATTGAATTTGGGGGCATGACGGTTCCAAGTTCACTGGTTAGTTTAGATAGGAAGTAAGCTTCAAAATTGCGAAATACAAGGCATTAGGGACTATAGATTAATTTATAAAAAGGTAACGTTTGTATAATTTATGTTATTTAAATTCTTCAAATGTTGAACCCCCTTTTATTAAAGTAAGGGATGAATAAAAAAAACGCTGTTTTTAGTTTTTCTATATGTATAAAAGGATTCTTTAAATAAAAATACAAAAATAAATTCGTTGTTGATCGTACAAACACTGGTGATGGAGGTCATCTACAGAACCGAAAAATAACTCACTAAATAAGGACCAAAATGAGGTTCCCACATTAAAAGCGATGCCTTTGGAGTAATCTTGAGAAAAACTCCAGATAGGTACGTGTTTATTACGGTGAATAATTTATTGAACGAGTTCTTTTGATAGAAAATACAATTATATTTCCTTATTGTAGAAACAAAAAGGAACCATAATTTAATTTGCTCTGAGGGCACCGGGTCCAATGGATTGTTACTGTAATTAGACTACTTCCTGATTTGTCGGTGTGCAGGAGATATGATATCAGTAAGCGGGGAGTCGAGTCAGTGCTGTTTCTTTACTGGGCATTTTGTTTTTCTTGTACCTTGATGTTTTTAGCTTGTACAGTGCCTTTGACACCCTACATATACGAAACACGTTGAAAAAATGTACTTGTAGCTATTTTAAAACGTCAACAATATATCTAAAATGTAAATAAACTCAAAAAAGGTTTTTCTGGCTGCCGACCCTCAATTTTTGCCGGTCCACATGTGGAAAGCCAACTTCAAGTATCGATTCGAACTATTAAGACTTGTATATTGTGTCTGGAAATACTTGTTTCTGATAGTGAAAAACATGAATTATCTTAAATCAACCTTATATTTATCTCGCTAAAGTATTTTTTACATAAGAAACAAAAATATTCTTGTCCAGTGATTTTGGAAAAGTGGAACTTCCATAATAATATATCCGTTTCCATGATTTTGTGGGAACGAGGTAGGGTAAAGGCACCAGTAGTCAGCCAGGGACCAGTAGTAGCCTTTTGAGTCATTTATTGGTCATAAATATCTGGTATAGGTATTCGTTTTATCAAATCATGAGCATTTAAATAGGAGCTTTGATTCCTTATTGGTCAATACGTCATGCGACAGGTGCGGTGAGGGATAGGGGGGAGGAGATATACTCGTTCATACAGGTGCTATTTGTTGGCGAGAGCAGTACTGTCATGTCCGCCATATTTTTTGTTGCACGTGGTGTTCTCGGAACAGGTATGAAAAACCATGTTTTAATGTTACAGTTATTACTTTTTGTTGATAATTGGTTTATTTATTAGTTTATATATTAATTAACATTGTTTTTTAACAAAAATATCAATATTTAACCTATAAATTGAGGGGGCTGACTACTGGATCCCAGTGTCCAGCCTGCCGCGGCTGACTATTGGGTTATTCATTTTTTTATTTATTTTCGAGCCAATACTACCATTACGACCGTTAGATTTTCATTTTCAAATTTAGTTAAGCATGTTCTAGTCTACTTTAAGTAAAACACAGTAGTCAGCCGCATTTGAAATAACGGTTATATACGGCTGACCACTGGGTTTAGCGGATCCAGTACTCAGCTATTAACCTTGCGTGGTACGTAGATGCGAATATTATGTGTACACTTATGAACTCTATGTCATTGAGATAAGGTTCAAAAGTGTATAGATATTTTTGACGTTGGCTGTATTGTTTGAATGATGATTTTCTTATGTCTGTTACGCAGGTATATGTCGTTAAATACCTACATAATTTTATTTTCTTATTTGTGGTAAAATGTTTGTATTTTTTGATGTGGCTGAATACTGGATCGGTTTTGAGATCCTAGAACTGAGATCCCAATAGTCAGCCGCCGCGCCCGCTACTTATGTAGCGGCTGACCACTGGGTATCTAAACTATCTAAAGGCTGATATTAGGCTCTCAGAGGGCTGACTACTGGGAAAAAGGCCCCAATTTCACTTTGCTTTAAATATTTCAGATAATATTATCATTTTAAATACGTCTACTAAATGAAAGATTAATAAATTCTCCACAGGCGATAATGATATAAACTCCATTTGGCCCATGTATGACAGATTTACATGACTTTGAACTTAGAAATTATGTTAAGAGGCTGACTACTGGTGCCTTTACCCTATTTTATTACCAAATTAGGTGTTTATTTTACTTGAGGTGCCATACCTTATATTATTTAATAAGAAGTGAAAATTGTAAGTCGCTTTGGGCATTTAGTAATGGAATGTTTGAAATAACTCAAGTTTCTCTAGATATTGATATTACTCCCATAAGAACATTAGTCATTATAATAGTTTAACAGGTCTATATGTGAATAAAACACAAATTCATGATAACTAAGCTTTATACACACAAATGTATGTGGTAACGGAATGGAAAAGAAATCGGGGTCAAGCTGCATTAAAAACGCTAAATTTATCAAATTCGCGAGTATTTAAAAAAAAGCGGCCAATTGCGAGTCAGACTCGCACATGAAGGGTTCCGTTAAATAAATTGCTTTTTACGATTTATGACGTATTAAAAAAAAACTACTCACTAGATCTCGGTCAAACCAATTTTTGTTGGAAGTTTGTATGAAAATGTACATCATATATTTTTTTTAGTTTTATCATTCTCTTATTTTAGAAGTTACAGGGGGGGGGGACACACATTTTACCACTTTGGATGTGTCTCTCGCCCAAACTATTCAGTTTAGAAAAAAAATATGTTAAAATCTCAATATCATTTTTAAAGACCTATCCATAGATACCCCACACGTATGTGTTTGATGAAAAAAAAAATTCGAGTTTCAGTTCTAAGTATGGGGAACCCCAAAATTTATCTTTTATTTTCTATTTTTGTGTGAAAATCTTAATGCGGTTCACAGAATACATCTACTTACCAAGTTTCAACAGTATATCTCTTATAGTTTCGGAAAAAAGTGGCAGTGACATACGGACGGACAGACAGACAGACAGACAGACAGACATGACGAATCTATAAGGGTTCCGTTTGTTGCCATTTGGCTACGGAACCCTAAAAACGATTGCTTAATTAAGATAGGTACCTAAGGCTACAATTCACCCCCAAAGCAAATCAAAATCTAACAATTAACTAAACAGAAAAAACATCACTTCAAATAAAATGGTACACTTTAAAAAGAAATGCCCACCTACATACCTACTTATTATATAAGTTCTTCCTGACTGGCGCGGGATGTGCGGATGCGGGCCGGTACGAATGCAGCACGTCTACTGTAAGCGCACCGCCCCGCTTCGGCACATGATATTACTTACTACTGCTGCTACTAAATGTAATACTAACAGTAACTATATCGACGTGTGACGAAATTTGCATCAGTAAGCTTGACGTCAAAGTACAAAATACTACATACCGATCCCGCCCCGCGCATCCTCGTACACTTTCTAGTAGTGTAGTATTGTGACAATGATTGTTGTTGTTGAGAAAAATGTATTAACTGACCAACCAGTGTGATCGGTTGGTATATAGGTAAGAATATACTAAGTACTATCTCACCATTTGGTTGGCAACACACGCGGGTGATTAAGAAAATAATACCAACGACTTGGCAATTGGGGTGGTTAGTTGGTTGGGAAAAACAGATCAACTGGACAGCCAGGTTGTGGTCAAGAACATATTGAACACAATGAAAGATTTGTTGATCACGAGAAGTTATTATACATTAAAAGAGTATTTTAGTTTTAATTATTAGATACATATTAATGTTAACCGTAATATTCTTGTAAGCAACTAGTGTTATTATTACTTTCGTAGTGCCCTTACAGGGTTTATATTGGGACTTAAAATATTGTAAGATCTTTTTGGAACCATACAAATTGTTTATTTTGTAAGAAAAAGGAAAAAGCAATAAATGCATATGCAGACCTGGTTTACTGTTCAACCCAAACCAAACTACCACCGTCATTACTACCAAAGCCATTACCCGCTTGACAAAAATTTGGACGCAGATAAAATAATATATTTTATGTATTAAGTAGGCTAAGTAAGGTTAATAGAGTTCTCAAGACTAAGTTTGGCCTAGCCAGCCACATCAGAGTTCACTATAGTGGTGGTGCTGGTCCCTAGTCGCCGTCATCGAAATCGATGAAGAGGACTATATATATATATATATATATATATATTATATTATATATTATATTCTGCCAAATCACAACTTTCGTCAGCGGAATATGGTTTTCAAATTTATAAAATTCGGAAAAACTACGCTTTCGGAGAAATTACTCTTCAGAATTACGTAGTGTAAACCCCCAGTAATCATACCCAAAGGTGTGAAATTGACATGAAATTGGGTTGCAACTATGATTCACAAATCCTACCCTGAAGAAGTCATGGTCATGGTATTACTAAGTTATAATACTATAAATACAAAATTATACCCGCAACGGTTTATTTTAAGGTACGGGAAATTACCAAGATACAATTATACCTCGGTCTATTTACTTTGAAATTTCATTCCCTGTCTCCGCTTAAATGCCACGACTCAAACATTAGTATGTTTGCCCTTACGCCTGTTGCCATTTAATATAATTGTACGAGGCTTGGGAATTACTTCCTATGATACGCTTACGGCTGAAGACAGTGCAAATAAGAAACATTTAATTTTGGAGTGCTTTCTGCTGTGCTCCTTACGTTTGATAAAGTTTAACAGACAAAGATTTGAGTACGAAGAGTTGTAGGTACAGTCAAGGTCACCAATATGTATATAGGTACCCAAAGTTGCAAAAACATGTATACAATAACCTTACTTACTACAGGGAGCCAATAATGTACAGCCAAATAATATACAGCCCGATAATACGCGTCCACTTTTAGTGGACGCGTATTTTCAGGCCGTACATTATCAGGCCGGACAAAGGTAGCTTCCAATTATTGCCCCGTACCGAATTTGCTCAGGGTGATAATGCACGGCCCAATAATGTACAGCCCAATAATACGAAGCCACAAAAAGTGGACGCGTATTATCGGGCCGTACATTATCAGCTCGAACAAAGGTGGCTTCTAATTATTGCCCCGGACCAAGTTTGCTGCCTGTCAAAAGCGAACTCTGCCTTAGGTCGGTTAGGTTAGGGTTCACACGTGTCCTTCAGACCGGAAATAGCCATTCGCGGGGTGGCGTCGACCCGCTGGAGACTTTTTAATGGACGTCAATTATTGGGCTGTACATTATCAGGTCGTACAAGATTGATGGCTTCCAATTATTGCCCCGTACCGAATTTGCTCAGGGTGATAATGCACGGCCCAATAATGTACGGCCCGATAATACGCGTCCATATGGACGCGTATTATTGGGCTGTACATTATCATGGCTGTACATTAACCGGCACCTTTACTTTAAATTGTACCTTTGCGTAGCAGGTTTTGAACTACGACAAACTGATACATGTAAACCATATTTCATTAAATACAAAAATTTTCCCCTTCCATCACTGTATATTGTTGAAGTATATAATGTACAGTCAGGGGTATTAATATACCTACGTACATAAATAAGAACATAAATTTCTGCACACGCCTTTACGACATTGACAATAGAGTCGTGTACAGATATTTAAGTCCTTATTTATGTACGTATATTAATACCCCTGACTGTACACGGTGTTCCCGGGAATTTCCGATAACTTCGGAATTGCAATGTAGGTGTATGTTATCGCTGGGGGCAATAACACGCGACGTGAGCTGAATGAGATGGAGAATGGGAGTGAGAAATGGGAACTGGCTTACTTGAATATGTAGGTAAGGTTGTTCTGTGTACTGGGCCGCGACGACTTAAGCGGCTTGCCGTGCTGATATGATGGATGGGCTGAGTAGGAGTCTTCTTCTGGTTTCGAGCCGACCTTGAGCTGATGAAAGTCTTCACGCACACTGAGGGTTATAATTCACTCGCGCGCCTAGGCGTTTTGAGCTGATGAGCCACGTAACGTCACAGTCACTACAATAAGGGTACCGGCCGGTATAATCACGACACTTTCGTAGGTTCAGGTGAGCACGGAACGCTGGGATTGAGATACACGTCAGTGCGCGACGGCGGTCAAATGGCTACTCTCGCGGCGCGTCGCTTGCGTCGGCACGTCAACGAGTGAATCGGTGAATGATTGAACGAGTTAGCTATATCGTCGCGCCGATGGCGCGAACATCCTGGGGGGCCCGTAGTAGAGCCTCTTCCTGAGCTGAATCCAATGGCAACCTGGCTATCTTGAGCACAGGTCTGCGCAGATGTCCACTGGCGGTGTCCAGATCCACAACTCGGATCACTCCATCCTTGCCAGGTATTGTGCGGGTAATTCGACCCAGTCTCCATTGCAGCGGTGGCAAGTTATCTTCCTTGATGAGCACGAGTTCGCCAACTTGAGGAGGCGATGAAGGGGAAAGCCATTTTGAGCGGGTTTGGAGAGTATGGAGGTAAGATCTGGTCCACAGAGTCCAAAAGCGTTGAGAGAGAGCTTGTATGAGCTGAAAGCGTTTAAGAGCAGATAACGGCCTGTCATCAAAGGACGGCTCGGGCAGAGCAGTGAGTGGACGGCCTATAATAAAATGTCCAGCGGTTAAGGGTTCAATGTCCGAAGGGTCGGATGAAAGTGGGCAGAGAGGTCTAGAGTTGAGTACAGCCTCGATTCGTGTCAGGAGTGTGGAGAATTCCTCAAAAGTAAGGTGCTGTTCACCAACTACACGATAGAACAACTGTTTCGTAGATTTGACGTTAATTTCATGTAAGGCACCGAACCAAGGCCCCTTGGGGGGGTTCAGCAACCAGGTTACCTGCTGGTTGGCGAGCTGGTGTGTGATTGCATCATTATTTTCAGCGAGGAAGTTTTGAACTTCTTTGAGATGATTTCTAGCGCCTACATAATTCGTGCCGCAATCCGATCTAATTAGAACTGGTGTACCGCGACGCGAGACAAATCTTTGCAACGCTGCAAGAAAGGCTTCCGTGGTAAGAGCGGAGACGACCTCCAAATGAACTGCCTTCGTTGAAAGGCACACAAATATACAAAAGTACGCCTTTAACAGTTTAGCGTTCCGTAACGTGCTAGACTTAACGAGAAATGGGCCGGCAAAGTCAGTCGTGACTTGGCTAAATACAGGTTGTGGGTTAACCCTATCTGCTGGAAGGTCAGCCATAAACGGGGCTGCTGGTTGAGCGCGAGTTCGGAAACATCTAATACATTTGAACACACGGTGTCGGATCGCACGGCGAGCGGATAATATCCAGTATTGCTGGCGGAGCATTGCGTGTAGAGTGTCAGCGCCAGGATGGCAGTGCACTCTGTGGTAATGGTCAATGATGAGGTCAACGAGCGGGCTTGAGCTGGGAAGAATGAGTGGGTGTTGAGCGTTGTACCTAAGTGACGCATGAGAGAGACGACCACCGACTCTCAAGAGCCCATCTTTCAAGAATGGGGAGAGACGCTGGAGTCGATTGCTGCAGAGTTTATTAGTGTGGAGACGATGAATGTCTTCTGCAAACTCATTCCGCTGAACAGAGCGGACCCAGAATAACAGAGCTTCTCTCCGTTCACAGGCTGTCAACGGTCCAGAGCGACGTACATCTGGGCCGTGCTTACAATTATAAATGAAGCGCTTGATACAAGCCGTCACTCCGACGAGCTTGTCAAAAGAGCTGAAGCGGGTAAGCAGATCATGATCCAGATCAGGAACTGCTATATGAGCTGGCACACTTTTTGGCTTAAGGCCTGGTAAAGCGTGATGACCCAGAGCGGCTGGCATCTGGGGCCAGGTATGAGGAGGCTCTTTGAGCCAGCTGGGAGACCACCAGAGGTCATGGGTTGATAGAGATTGGGCTGACATACCCCTGCTTGCACAGTCTGCAGGGTTGAGGTTCGTAGGGACATGCCTCCACCTAGGGCTGATCGGGCTAGACGTTATTTTAGCCACTCGGTTGGCTTCAAATGTCTGGAGTCGGTGAGGGGGCGTGTTGAGCCATGCTAACACTATTGTGCTATCTGACCAACAGGTATGTTGTTCTATAGCAATGTGAGCTGACAATTTAGCTGACAGTCGTGTCATGAGCTGTGATAAAAGAGCTGCAGCTGAGAGTTCCATTTTGGGAATTGAGAGGCGATTCTTGATAGGAGCGACCTTCGACTTGGCAATGACCAGATGCACATTGACAAGTCCATTGGCATCGAGCTCGTGCAGATAAGTGACAGCACCATAACCGGCTTCTGAGGCGTCCGCGAACCCGTGAAGTGAGTAAGTGGACGTGGGCTTGTATTTGCAGATGTGCCGAGGTAAGCGGAGATTTGAGAGTTGAGGAAGGTCTTGTGAGATGTGCTGCCATTCTGTGTGAACTTCATCGGGGGTGGGCTCGTCCCATCCCAGTTTCAGAAGCCATAACTTCTGTAAAAGTAGCTTTGCGCGGAGTATGACGGGTGTAACCCAACCATTGGGGTCGTACAGCGAAGCTACTGTGCTGAGGATTGAGCGTTTTGTGACTTGGGTCAGTGAGGGGAGAGAGATGCGATAAGTGAACTCATCCGATTGAGGAATCCATTGTATACCTAATACTTTAATGGAATTCGATTCTGGGCTGATGTCGAAGTCTTTAGGCATGTCACATTGGTCATCTGGGAACCGATTAAGGAGCTGAGAAGAGTTGGAGGTCCATTTACTGAGCTGAAAACTACCTAGGGCCAGTAAGTTAATCAACTCTGTTTGGAGCGCTTGAGCAGACTCCACAGAGTCATGACCACAGAGTATATCATCGACGAAAACTGAATTGCGTAGGACCTGAGCAGCGTGCGGGTAGTGATGACCTTCGTCATCCGCCAATTGGAGCAGAGTACGGAGGGCGTGGTACGGGCTTGAGCGTAATCCATAGGAGACGGTATTTAGTGCGTAAGTGAGCAGGGGCTGGTCCGGTGAAGACCGCCAGAGAATGAGCTGATACTGTCGTTGGTCTGGGTGGATGAGTATGTTTCTGAACATCATTCTGATGTCAGTACTGAAAACTATGGGGTGTATCCTGAAAGACATGATAATGTCAACTATATCTTGCTGGAGAGCTGGACCTGTGTGCAGGCAATCATTAAGACTGACGCCATTTGAGCTTTTACTGGACCCATCAAAGACAGTGCGTAACTTGTCGGATCCCGATTTGAAGATGCCGTGATGAGGAATGTAGAAATGAGGCTTGTTCGCGAAGGTACTTGGGTGGCATGGTGACATGTGTCCTAGGTTGAGATAGTCGCTCATAAATTCAACATATTTAGAGCGTAGGGGCGGATTTGCTTGTAGTTTCCTTTCCAGTGTAAGAAACCTGCGTAGTGCAATGGCATGAGTGTTGCCTAAGGCCGGCGCATTTGGTAGAAACGGCAGTGTTACCATATAGCGGCCTGATGGATCTCGAGTGGTTGTAGTACGGAAGATTTCCTCGCACTGCTCTTGTAATGGGCTGGTCTGTATATGAGGTTGTGGTTCTTCGGTCTCCCAGAACCTCTCAAGGTTCTTGTAAATGTCATGTGTGGGTACGTCAGATTCTGGCTGTGAGCTGGTAATATGAGCTGAGTTGGCCTGGTTTGCAGGTGTTGCACATAAGTCCTCAATGGGTCCTATCAATGCGAAGTCGAAAATCGTGCCGAAGGCTATGGGCTTCCCTCGGCCTAAGGAGACCTTAGTCCCGTCCAGAACTTGGCCGAGAACATCAGAACCTAACAAGAGATCGATTGGAGCGGGTGTGTTATATCCTTGATCTGCTAAGGGAATATTTGGCTGGCCTCTCACTTGTGCTATGTGTGGGACCTTTTGTAACGGTAGATAACCGGTAACGTGTTTTAAAATATGCGCAGTAGCCGTAATCGTGGGTGTGTCATGATGTGTAGGTCGACAGATTATTGTGATTGATGCCTTTGATTCCTGTGTGTGGTGGTTGCCCACTCCTGTGATTTTGAGTGATGTTGAGTTTTGTGGTAACTTCAAATTACGAGCCATGCGCTGAGTGATAAGTGTGAGCATACTACCGCAATCTAGCAGGGCTCGTGCTGTGTGAAACTGGCCATTTACGTCTGCTATTTTTAGCGTGACGGTAGGCAATAATATGGGCTGATTGATTGCGTGCTCATCCTGTCGTGGGTAATCACAAGAGGAATGATTCGCTGTTGGTGGAGCTGATCGCGGTGAGCGAGCTTGAGATGTCTGGGTATGGGCTGAGTGTGTGTGGTCTGCGTGTGAGTGTGTGTGTTCTGGGTGTGAGTGTGTGTGCTGATTGTCTTCCTCTTCACAGTGTTCAGTTATTGTAGGTAGTCACGATTGACCACCTGCTCGGGACGTGCTGGGCGAGCGAGGGTGGTCCTGAGACGTGGGTTTCGCCTGTGAGGCGTGTGCCGAGAACGGTTGGTACTCATTAGCTGGACGCGTCCTGGGCTGTTCTCTCAGATGTGGAGGTAGGAGATGAGCGGACGAATGAGTTGGAGAAGAAGCACCGGGGCGGTGAAGAGATGTGTGGTGTCTGTCATTCCCACACTCTTTGCAAGCCTTCGTGGACTTGCACTCATTCTCATAATGGGGGCCTAGGCAGCGTCGGCAGCGGTTGCGGGCCTGAACAAAGTCCCAACGGCCTTGTATTGGTTGGTCGTTGTACCGTGGGCAGGCGATGAGCTTGTGCCCTCTTTCTCCGCAGTATGGGCAGGGCATGGTGTTGGTGGTGTTTGCGTCTTGAGGTGACGGTTGAGCTGAGTAAGTCGGCCTGTGCTGAGCTGAATAGTCTGACCGGCTCCTAACCGGGGTCATGGGACGTGATTCATGATACGCAGGCTGTCGGGGCGGGCCTCGAGGAAAGTTTACGGGAGACTGCCTGCGGTACTGAGCTGGTTGTGGCGAATGCTGAGTGAGTTGGGAGGTGCTGGGCTTGGGTGAGCTGGACCATTCGGTCTCTACACAACGCGCGTGCTCTTCCAAGAAGGTGATCAGGTTCTTGAGGGTGGGCAGAGACTGGCGTGATCCGTACTTTCGTTCAAAAAGTGTTCGAAGTTCACCTTTAAGTTTTCGCACTACTATAGACACAAAAACATAGTCACTTTCTTGCATGGGCAGATCGAGGTTATTGAGGGCGCATTGCGCGGAAATGAGCGGAGTTAAAAAGAGCGTGCGTATATCGGAGCGCACGTGAATGTTGGGCAGTTCAATGATGATATCTACAAACCGGTCGATCAAGACCCGACGATTTTCATAGCGCCGAGTTAGGATATTCATCGCTACGGCGAAATTGTCGTTGGTGAGCTGGAGGTGGGATACCATACTGCGTGCCTCGCCTGTCAGGCACGAGAGCAGGTAGTGGAGCTTTACGGCATCCGAAATGATGGTCATGTCGTCCGTTAAGCTCCTGAAGATGGTAATGAAGGACGGCCAGTCTTCAACCTTTGAGCTGAACTTTGGGAGCGTGATTTTGGGTAGCACAGTTGTAGGCGTGGCAGACGTGGAGGGGTGAGAAGTCTCTGGGAGGGCCGCAGTCACGCTCAATTTGTCGAACGCGACTAGGATGTAATTGTAGTCCGTTACCGCGGTGTCATAATGTTTTGTGTAGACGGCTTCGGTCTCGTCAGTGAGTTCCTCGTCGTCTAGTATTTCATAATAGACGTCCTCTAGCTTGGATTTATAGAGGTCTACTTTTGTGTACCGAGCCGTGAAATCCGACAATGTATATTTTTTCGTATCCTTTGCTAGTGCTGCCTCCGCAATCTCCTTGAGCAGAGTAATTGCCTTTGTTGCCTCTCGGAAGATGGCTGCTTGCGATTTGGACGGCATGGTGTTGTTTATGTGTACTTAAATGAGTTGAGAGACAAAAAAAATAAAAAAAAAAAAAAAAATAATAATAATTTAAAAAATATGACACCCTGTATGATGACTTGTGATGAGCTGACTAACAATTGACTGTTACACCAATGTGAATTTGTCAACAAAAGATAAAAAACCAAAAAAAATTGTTGCACAAAAAAAAAAAATTTCTCCCTGGACACCCTGTGTTTCACGATGTAAGTTACCTAATGAGTAGGTACTAATTTGAGTGAGGGAAATAAGAAACTATATTAACCACTAACCAATGTGGAGTGTTACCAAGTTGTGGCTTGTCTCTAATAGGTACTTGTCATCGGGCAGATATTATACGGTTATTGAATTTTGAGCCTTATCCTCTGAGCAGTAAGGTTGCTTTTTAATGTATTATTTTAGATCTGCGAGCTGTTCAATTGTTTACAAAAATTAAACGTTTATTTATGCCTAGTTATATGTATCTGTTACATGTATGAGCTGGAGAATGAATTTAGTACCTATGAGGTATTCGTAATTATGACGGCGCTTTAAAAATTTTGCTTTAGAATAATGATGCAATCAAACGTGTCTTTTTGAAATGAGCGGTTTCGTAAGTTATATCTATAGGTTATTCTACACACTGTCTGATTACGTTTCGAGAATGTTTGCTTTTAGAAAATAGCTTATAAAGGGCTGAAGACCGCTGTAAGTGATCGGTAACTCAGGGTAGCTACCTACAGAACGGACGGAATGTTCTCGAATGTGCAGAATTTCGTAGGCAAATAAATGAGATGTGGTACTTTTTGGTAATGTACCTTTGTTTGAAATGGGCTGAGTTTACATGTAATGTTATATATTACGTTATGAGTTGAATAATTTGGGCGAAAGAATTAATTTTTTTTTTGAAATGTGGGTGGATTTTTTACCTAACTGGGTGTGCTTTTTCGAGCAAAAGAAAGACTGCTTATCCAAAGGGCTGGTGTGGGTGGGGTTTTTCGAAGGACCAAAGAATACCGGTTCGAAGGAACAAAGAATGTTATCGCTGGGGGCAATAACACGCGACGTGAGCTGAATGAGATGGAGAATGGGAGTGAGAAATGGGAACTGGCTTACTTGAATATGTAGGTAAGGTTGTTCTGTGTACTGGGCCGCGACGACTTAAGCGGCTTGCCGTGCTGATATGATGGATGGGCTGAGTAGGAGTCTTCTTCTGGTTTCGAGCCGACCTTGAGCTGATGAAAGTCTTCACGCACACTGAGGGTTATAATTCACTCGCGCGCCTAGTTTTGAGCTGATGAGCCACGTAACGTCACAGTCACTACAATAAGGGTACCGGCCGGTATAATCACGACACTTTCGTAGGTTCAGGTGAGCACGGAACGCTGGGATTGAGATACACGTCAGTGCGCGACGGCGGTCAAATGGCTACTCTCGCGGCGCGTCGCTTGCGTCGGCACGTCAACGAGTGAATCGGTGAATGATTGAACGAGTTAGCTATATCGTCGCGCCGATGGCGCGAACAGTGTATACACCTACATTATAATACAATTAAAGACACAGTGAAAGAAAGATCATCATATAAATACACGTTGGTGTACTCGTATAATTTAATGTTCATGTATTGTATTAATTGGGAATTGGTGTGAAGATGAAACGAAATATTTTATAAATAACTATAGAATAGCACCACCCCCTGTCTTCCCGTGGGTGTCGTAAGAGTCGACTTAGAGAACAGGGTTGAAGTGTGTTGTGGGCGATGGGCTAGCAACCTATCACTGCAACATCACATTTTGTCGATCTTTTATACCCACATTTATGCTAAAAGTGGCACTGGAACACAAGTTTCATGTGCTCTGCCTATCCCTTTTAGGGAGAAAGGCGTGATGGTATGTATGTATGTATGTATGTAACTATAGGGCATAATTATTATTGTGTACAATGATAATGCGATTTGTACATTAATTTTGCATGTCTAACTGATAAGTTAGGTACACAGCGACTATGTATTAAATTTATCAACACCTTTTTATACTTCATCATCATATCAGCCGAAAGACAAAGGTCTCCCCCAAAGAGTGCCACAATGGCTGGTCCTGCGCCACCCGCATCCAGCGGACTCCTGCGACCTTTACCAGGTCATCAGTCCACCTTGTGGGGGGCCTACCCGCGCCGCGCCTTCCGGTACGTCGTCGCCACTCGAGAACTTTTCCGCCCCAACGACCGTCGGTTCTACGTGCAATGTGCCCCGCGCACTGCCACTTAAGTTTAGCAATTCGAAGGGCTATATCGGTTACCTTGGTTCTGCTGCGGATAGCCTCATTTCTGATGCGATCGCGCAGAGAAACTCCCAGCATAGCCCTCTCCATTGCCCTTTCAGTGACGTTGAGCCTTCTTATGAGGCCCATAGTAAGCGACCACGTTTCCGTGCCACTGCGGAATATTGGACGAAAGGATGTGCCGCAGCTTCCCGAATGCTGCCCAGACGAGTCGTATTCGACGATTGACCTCTTTCTCAAAGTTAGACCTACCTAACTGGACACTCTGTCCTAGGTATACATAATCGTCTACAACTTCGAGCGTAAAGTGTCCGATTGAAATAGGACATGGACGTTTGACATGATCTTCGTCTTACCCATGTTCATCCTTAGACCAACTCGCTCGGAAGCTTTACTGAGGTCATCGAGCATAGTACTCAAGTCCTCCATGGTCTCAGCCAGGACTACTTTATCATCAGAAAACCGAAGGTGAGTGATATACTCGCCGTTGATGTTGATGCCTAACGTTCTCCAGTCCAGAGTCTTTAAAACGTCTTCCAGTGCAGCGCTGAACAGTTTTGGGGAAATAACATCCCCTTGTCTGACACCCCGCTGCAGCGAAATAGGCTTCGAGCTCTGATCCTGAAGTCGGAAAGACATAGTGGCGTTTTTATACTTATATCTGCAAATTAATCATTTGACTTTAAATTATTTAACTTTTACTTTGTTTGCTCTGAATTTTGTTTTCTTTTATGGTTTATCCTGCTCAGAACTTTTTGTACCTAGGTACTATTAATTCTAAAATAGAAAAGTAGTCCCGAGTCTTTAGATGTCCACTATGTGATGGTCCATACATTACAAAATGTTTTGAGTAACCCTCACATAGTGTATTAACACATTGGGGACGCTTTTTTATCATAATAAAAAATGCTCATGAATGTTTCAGAGCGTAGAAAATCCAAACCTGTCAAATCTGAGATATAAATAAAAGTTAAACTTGACATACCCGTGCGGCAAAAAGTACGGTTAATTTTGTATTAAGAAAGAAAGAAAGAAACATTTATTCGAGACAAACAACACACAGCGTTTGTCACGAAACAGTTCTATCTCAGCATAATGCTGGCATTGCTGCCAGCGCTGGTCTTCCGATAGAACCGTCGAGTGAGTTCATGGTGGATAACAAACAAAAAAAACAAAATAATGATAAAAACTTAATTAAACACGAGAAGGGACAATTAAAGAAATTGAAAATAGAACATAAAATATAATAATATTGTCCAGTGATTTATGAACGCAGCCATTTCACTCCTGCGTGATCTGTAACAGCACACTAGCGCCATTGACACTGACAGTGACAGGAGTGGCAGGTGGCAGACAGGCGTCATTCTTTTCAATTAAACATGTAATCAACAATAATGTTTGAATAATCTACAATATGCTAAGTATAATTAATTCGTTTTACTTATAACTGAAAAAACACGCAATTAAGCAGCACCTAACATCTGCTAAAGAAATTTAGAATTATTCGGTAACTGAGAAAGATTGTTTCGATAGCTCAGTTGGTTGCGAGCGACGGCCCGCATATACCTGTGGTTACCGGTTCGAATCCGGTTCGGAGCATTAAATATTTCAATTTTCCTTTAATTTAAAATTTAAATGTACGGTTTGTTGGAAGTCAAGAAGCCATGCACAACGAATTTAAAATCGTCCTTACTGACAACCGACTTATTTATTTAAAGACACATGCATAAAAGTCATACTAAGAACTTTTACAACGGTACAGTAGCAGCAGAAGTTGCGAAGCGGTCCTAGTGCTCTAAATGATCTACACACGAACTCTAATGTCAAGGGAATAAGGATCTTTGTACGTCATTTTGAACGTGTTATTTTGCTTAGCTATTTACTTCTGATGCTGACTGTACCTACCACGATCGGTGCTTCCATACATTTTGGCTTTTCGATTGTTTCTATAGAACAGCCCATTTTCTTAATTCAATTTCGCGGCTAGTCCCATCACATAAGTTATTTAGTATGACTTGTAGATTTAGCCCTTAAAATATTGCCAGTGATAAAAAATCCGTACCGTTACCGGAGACTTAAATAATGTCGCATACTGTGTTGACTGAAATATCGAGTTTTGAGATTGAACTGTGAGCCCGTATTCGTTTGCACTAAGCTTCGATTGTGTTTAGAGTAAATTGCTACAATAATCGGATTGAATTTGAATTAAATTATAAATATATTAAAAATCAGCAGAGACAAAACATCGGTTTTTATTACATGTAAATCGTCTTAGTTGATGTGCTTGCTCTCTGTTCTGTAAGCACAAAGACGTGTGAACAGTAACGAACTAATAATCTGTTTACCTTTTAATGAAATTATTTTGAATGTTTCATTGCAAATGGCAGATTATTATTAAAGCAATAATATCTAGAGCAGTAGAAGTAGCAGTCAAAATGAAATCGTTTAGCTGTTATAAAATAACTCAGCGCATCCGACTAAAAGGATGGTGTTGAAATCAAAATTAAATTTACGCGAAGCCATACCACGGTCTCCGGTTAACGCCGCACCCCACTTACAGCGTCACGTCACGTTCTGTAGAAATGTAACTGCACTTTCATACTGCCCCCCTATTCTGTATTGACACTGCGATGCGTAGTAATTAAGAGATTTAAGAGTAGGTAGGGCTAGTTTCGTACCGGGTGACCGGCGGGGTGAGCGTAGCGAATAACAACCCAGCTTCACGCTGTACGCGGCGTGCGGCATCGACCGGAGACCAAAGCCTAACGTGTCTAAACAAGTGTGCACAACAAATGTACATTAAATTAAACCAACAATTTCCGTCAGATGGTGGAGATTAGTGTGCTGCGTCGGATAATTTACGACTAATGCTTATTTAATGATACATCGATCGGACATCTCGTTTCCGCTATAACTTGTCCTGTGGTTGTGATGGCAATAGGTTACGAGCGTAACCACACCGACAAGTCCTAATTTAAACCTAAATGAAAGCTGAGGTAACTTGGATTTAGGGTAGGGAAGTACAGTGTTTTTTTTATTGTAATAAGCATTTTTTTATAAACAATACAACGATTAAGTATTAATAATATACAACATGAAAAAAGGAACATAATATAGAAATGAACATGCCCTAAATCGCCTTCAGAGGGCAGCGTGCCCAAAATGCTGGCAACATTGCCACTCAATTATATCAATTTTTTATGGCACTAGTTGCCCCTTTTAATTTATTTTCTTACGGGATATCATCATGTGTCTTGCTGTCACCTATCTAACGAGACAGAATAATTAATTGACGAGAAATAAATAATTGATTGCCCCAATAGAATTTTCCAATAGTATCTTACTATTTGTAATTAAATAAGATATATAATGTTTTTTTGGATGACAACTTAAAAAAAATATAGAAACAATCATTGACATTTTTTTAAAGCAAAATAGATAACACAATATAGTTAACTTACTAGATTAACTTACTAGGTACAACCTAGTATTGGCCTCCGATACGAGTTGTCGCCACTTGCTCCATCTTGCGCCAGTTCATGCCAGCTTATGGCTTGAAGACCTTTTTTCATTCATATAAAACTATAGCTACCTGTAATGTATACAGGGTAGGCCCTGTAACACGAGCAAATATTCAAAAGGGGGCTTCCTTAGAGCATTTGCAGTAACCCCTTGTGTATCATTCACTTATGGCTTGAAGACCTTTTTTCATTCATATAAAACTATAGCTACCTGTAATGTATACAGGGTGGGCCCTGTAACACGAGCAAATATTCAAAAGGGGGCTTCCTTAGAGCATTTGCAGTAACAGTAAATGTGTATCATTCACTTTCAAAATTTTTGGTTACGGAGAAATTTTGATCTAAAGTTATGACCTCCAAGTAATGTATCTTGGCACCACGAGATCATATCACGGCAGTCAATGCAGATTTTGAGGTAACATCATGTAATGAGTCATAATAGTTTTTGCATTTTTGTGTTCAACAGAGTTTTGTGATTTTTTCTTTTTTTTTCTTTTTTTTGTGTTATTAAAATAAAAAGTTACTCATAGCACTCCAGAAGAGTAAAAAAATACAAGTAAACTTATTTTGAAGAATTTTTTTTTTCAAAAAAATATTTTTGTTTCGCATAAAACCACTTCGAAATAATTGTTTACAAGCTTAATAATCTACCGTTTAATTTGTTGCTCCAGTTACAGGGCCCACCCTGTATACTAAACATAATGCTTACCTAGTCTGCACCTAAAATAAACAAACAAACTAAAAATGAACGGGTACTATTTATTAAAAATACCTATAGTAAGGATGGTGCGGGTCCGCCTTGGAGGTTGAATCTGAAATCCAACAATGAAATGAGCAAAAAAGCGTCGCATAAAATAACAAGCAGTTTTGCATTAGGTAAGAATTGCATTATTCATCAGCGAGACGAGTGTTGAATTTGTGGTTTTTACCAACAGTAAGTAGATACCAAAAACTATACAAGTTTTAAACTGATGGAACTGAAAATGGTTGGTAGGCTCTGGTTTGTCCAGTTTTGACTCTGAAGTATTTAACATTACAAAATACAATACAAATACATTTTATTGCACACCTCACACAAACGTAACGAAACGGTTAACCTTAATTGAGTTAGAATTCAAAAAAGTTTTAGATTTGTTTTTTGGCTATCAAATGCAACAATGCTATTTGCACACTCGTGACTAAACTGAGTTCGAAAAATAGGATGCTGCTGTTGCCGACTGGTAAGTGTGGTGAAATAGAATCATAATTTTTATATAATTTCTAGTACGCAAAATAAAACTGTATTAATTACCAGAAAGTATTTCAATTGCATATTGCATAATGATCGGCACGACCCGTGCAACACGGTGTCAATGACCTCAATCATTATGTTAATATGGATATTCCCCGGGATTCCGGAATTCGAGTCGGTAAAGGAAGACAATTATTTTCTCATTTCAGTTAAGTATATAACGTGGACAAGATTAATGATTTTTACCATAAAATAAAAAAACATGAATTTCGAAATAGGTTAGTACATTTAATCATTAATCACAAAGTAAAATAACAATTAGGTAAAAAACTATACAATTATGAACTCATACAATGCACTGTGCACTTAATATTTTACGCAATATAAAAAAACAATGCATATCAATATTTTCTTTAACGAAAACTTATAAAATTTTTGAGTTTATTAAATATTCTGACTTCTATTTACAAATACATTTATTACCTCTCAATAGAGTTATTCTTGCGAACTATATAGTTACACACGGGATTATAAACATGTCCATATTTATATTTCTTCTCGGAATCCCGCGGTGTTGCACGGGTCGTGCCGAGCATCATAAAAAATAAGTATGATTAGGTATTATGTATTTTACAACAGATTGTAAAATACAAAATAATGGCTGGAACTTAAAATGAATTTTAGTGCATCTCTACAGCACTTGCGACGAATGCTTGACGATTTGAATTTCAGAGGCGAATGAAAATGCAATGGCAATTTAAATGGCTACTGCTTAAATTTGAATTGAAATTATGTTGTGCGAGTGGAAGTGTCTCGACAACATGTTTGTTCAGTTGGGTTTAATTCGCTTAGCTGGGCTAACTGCTAAAACCAGAAAGTGTTGATAATAAGGTTGATGGCTCTGGATTAAATATCTCTATAAATTAGAAAAAATACCCGTGTATTAGGTTATCTAATGATTGATAGCAGAGGATTCGGTTAGACGAATCGACTATGTCTCAATGAAAAAAAAATTATTTTCGGGTATTGCGAATTGCGAGAGTTTATTGCGAGAGTCACGAAAACCCTGGACCAATGAGCGTAAATATAAGCTTTTGTTGCTGACTTTACTTCTTTACACAGTCATCAACAGAACTCCATCCACAAGTATCCATAGGCGACGGTTCCAGCTTAACATCAGGCAGGCCGTAACCTTGTTTGCCACCGTCGTTGTATAAAAAAAACTAGGTATTCGTTAAGAAAGTTCCAATAAACACAAACACGACGGGTGTATTTTGTGTAGCTTAGGAGTTCTTATGACGACTTTCTGTCCATCATCTCCATCATTAGATCAGCTTGGAGATGCCATGATATTTGGTTTACCAAACTTACCTACATAAGTAGCTATACCTTTTAGCTCAATCGGATGCCGGGCAAGTGGATGAACTGCTGAAAGTTTAGTTTTAAGATTTGACCCGCACTTACTAACTAATTTAGTGGCTCTGATAGCTGTAGAAATCGCGAACCAGTCATTTAAAAAGAAAAAAAATCAAACAACTGAATCTCATTGAACCAGCTCACAACATTTTAAGAAGATCGGTTGAGAATTGCGACGTGTAGAACAAAACAGCCGGTCAGATACAAAATAATTTTTGTCCAAGCAAAAACGGAGAACTTCGTTCGCTCCGCTCGATCTTTCAACGACGCAAGTTATGAAACAAAAGCTTGTAAAAATGTTATAAGAATGAATGAATTTCAAGAAAAAATCAGAATCATAGCAAACATTGATGCTACCGCACTGAAAACCAGACGTGACTAATATTACAGTACCTCGTTGTGTAAACAATTTTGCAGCTAACTGTATTGAGCAAATGGTAATCATGCTTCCTAAATTAGAACTAATTTGAATTCCGTGGCTTGACCTAACACAATACATAGGTACATGATATGCTTTGATGATTGCAGCACAATTAGCGCGCCTCGGCAAGCCACAGCGGCTGTTCACGATAATTTAAATTCTGATTGATATTTTGTTGTTTATATGTTGTGCGTGCAAACAATGTGTTTAACCTAAAAATAAGGGTGTGGAATGTAAAGATATTTTATTGGAAGTTGAATATTTTATGTGTTGACTGGCTACATGTAGGTAATCGTTATTGCGACACATGTCACCAAATTACAGATATTTAGACAATATACCTACACAGAAAAATACAAACATTAAATAAAACATAACCCAGACACAGACAATAATAAGTTAATAACTATACGAAATAAAACTGAACAGTATTTTTTTATCCAAATCGCTGTCAGAAAACTGGCTGCATTGACACGCTGAATGGCAATGTGGCTGCGTTGCCACGCTGAATGGCAATGTGGCTGCGTTGCCACGCTGAATGGCAATGCTGATTCGCTGAGCGAAATAATGGTCAGCACTCTGGTCACCAGTAGTCTCTGTTTAATGTTAGACATACTTATTTTTTGCTTTTGATCTATCAAACTCCTCAACTCAATACTACCCAATACTATCCCCCAAAAGCTTGTTCTAACAAGATTTTGGGAGGTAGTTTTGAGTTTATGAACGTTACCTTACCTAATTAACGCAGTTTTAATATTAAGACACTTGCTGGTATAGCTCATTTCATCTGGCTCTATCTAGGGTCATCTTGATTTCCTTGTAATACAGAGGTGTAATCATGTAACGTTCCGAACGCGCGTCGGTATAATTTAACTGTCAATTTTCCATATAAAAAGTGACATTTAGAGTAATTTAGACCTTTTTTTTTTTTTGACGGAGTGGAAATGCACTTACGAATCCCCCCAGCCGGGAAGCTATAATGGGGGGTATGTGGGCCTCTTACCCTCCAGCCATCTCTATTTAAAGAGAAGGGGGAGGGAGTCTACCCACTAAAACCACACCTAGACCAATCAAATTAGCTAAACCCGGACATAATTCGATAACTGTAATTTTCTTTTTCTATGATGTATAAAGTATTGTTAGTTATAGTTAAAATAAAAAGAATTAAACATTTTAGGGTTCCGCGTCATTGTAAAAAAACCAAAAATCTAAATTTTTAACAAATTCTGATTTCATAAGTGCAGCATAATATGTAACTTTGTAAAAGTGCCTCTATTATGATATGACGCTTGCATTCCTGTTAAAGAAATCAAAATTAATCTAATTAATCAACCGGGACTATCAATAATAAAGAAAGTTCAGTAAGTTACACATTTTCTGGCTTATCTTACCAGAAATTATAGATAACTGCAATTTAACAAATTATTCTGAATAGTATATTATGTGTGTTGATAAATAATTAAAAATTAAACAGATTCTCTTTGCGGATTTCTAAAATCGCAAATATTGGTAGTTTTTGGAAAACCAAAATACATAACTACTTGGAAAGTGTTTGATTTATGCTGTCAACATATTATTAGTACTATAAGAAACAAATTAAACAAAAAATATCCACGATTATCAATTAATTCATATTTTTTTGTACTAAAGTTTTAATATGAACCTTATCTCTTGCAGAATAAGGCCGTCATTGCTTTGCGCCTCAACTACCGACCGTGCTGTCGCGAGTCGCAGGCATTCAAGGCCGAAACGCACTGACAGCGGTGGCGAAGCGGCGCGGGGTGGCGCGGAGGCGGTACTTGTAATGTTCGAGCTAATATGAAAGGATCCGAACGCTTTTTTCCCGGCCGGTATTCTGTGCGGACCCTTTCGTATTAGATCGAACATTACAGCCGGTACCACCTCTACACTGCGCCGCGCCGCCGCTTCGCCACCGCTGTCAATGCGTTTCGGCCTTCATTTATTATGGATAGGTCAATGATTGTCAAACATTTATAAACACGAACGTGGCGTTTACCACGGTTCGGCTAGGGTGGAGATTTGTTGAAATATTGTTTTCATTAGATCGATAATAACTAAATTGTTCAGCATGAGACATAATTGTCGTGGAATGTCGATTAAGTACCTATTTATAAGCGCTCAGTCTTCTGTATAGAATTATTTAAATAAAATATGTTACTTATGTGGGTGCAGAAAGGGGCATTATTGGAATGATTCTTATTCGAATAATTATTCGAATAAACATTTATTCGCGAATAATTTATTCGTCTATACTTTCGAATGACGAATGATTTATTCTCATTTCATTCCAATAAATCCACGAATAATATTTAAGGATGCGGTTGCTCGTTGTAACACGTACACGAATTTAACACGATCACTACAAGTGTACCTATTTTCAAGTACCCTTTTCTACTAATTAACAATATTTTTGTGAGTTAAATGAGTCACTTCATGGGGCATTTAACATGTTTGTTTCAATATGTCATGTATGTGGGCTTGTCCATATATTACGTCGTAGATTTTAGGGTTCCGTACTCAAAGAGTAAAACGGGACCCTATTACTAAGATTCCGCTGTCCGTCTGTCTGTCGGAACGAAAAAACGGAGGAGGTTCTCAAGTCAACGCGTACATTTTTTTTTTGTATGACCACGCATAACTTTTTACAGAGTAGTTCGATTTTGATAATTATTTTTTTATTGGAAAGGGTATATCCCAAAGTTGGTCCCATATAAATTTAAGAAAAAAAAACGTACCCTAAGGGTAGGAAAATAGGGATTGATTGATTTTTCGTCGGTTAAAACATTGTTTTCAAAGTGAATTATCTCATAAAAACACAAACATTATAAAGAAATGGGCCAATGAAACTATTTTGGGGTGTTAAATAATTACGCTAGAACATTTTTTAAGCAAAAAAATACATTTATTTCAACAAAAAATCAATCATGCTTCTTTTTCTTTAAATGCAATAATCCTTGCGCATGAATCTTAACTAGATCGTATTTAACAGTATTTTTAAATATGACAATCATCGTTGGTATTATTTGTTATAAGACTCTCTTTTCTAAATATAAGTCTCTTCAAACAGTTTCTTCACAAAAAAATCAACCATATCAAACATTTATTGAATTAAATTAAACCACACATCCACTTGAAGTCAATACCTGCGCGAGCAACGAAAAGATAGCATCGTGTCGGTAGCCTATAGTACATCCCATCTATGATTTTAGATTAACATAGCTGCGCTCGCACACGAGCTTACAAAGTAGCGATCTGTTTAATCTTTTTTAATACAGTTGCTCAAAAAGTGGTACTTTTTGTGGCTGCGTAGCGTACGAGAAGCTCAATTTCTCGAACTAGTGCTTTTTACTTTTTAGTTCCAAACTATACTTTCGAAACGCAGTAATTTTATATTAGATTTTTTACTTGGAAATTATGAAATTAAAAACGCTTACGAATACTAGGAGTATTTATTTTTGATCGCGTTAGTATGAAAGTCATTTTTGAAGCTGAAAATGTACGCATCTGTAGGTAGACCGCTTAACTCATTCCTCGCTTGCGCAGCGCGCGGGTGCAGGGGTATGACGATAACGGGGTGCGGGCGCCGGGGTTTGCCTTCCGCACGTCGCCCGCAGCCCGTTATAGTCATACCCCTGCACCCGCGCGCCGCGCAGGCGAGAACCGAGTTAAACGGTCCACCTATAGGTACCAGGAGCGCATACGCAAGCAGAAGTTTCGATGCAGCCACTAACAGTTGAGATCGAGGTACAATAATATAAATTTATTTAAAGAATTCATTAATATATAAATGACGAATATTAATTTATTATTTTTTCAACACACCTGCTCGTAAAGTAGGTCTTATTACAGCGTATTTACACTGATAATGCAGAATATTACCCATGCCGTGCCTTTTACATTACATTATCGCACTAGTGCCTTTTCATTACATATCTTTTTAAATATTAGCAAAATAATGCAGAATATTACCCATGCCGTGACTTTTACATTACATTATCGCACTAGTGCCTTTTCATTACATATCTTTTAACATTTTCATTTTTTATTTATTTTTTTTTCCTCGCAAATGTGTTGAAAAACGTCGTATGAAACACGTGAGCATTGGTCATTACACTTCTCGTCTCCATTAAGCCTTCGCCTTCGGCTCAGGCTTAAAAACCGACTCGAGTGTAATGACCAACTTAGCACACTTGTATCATAATGTACTATTTCGCAATTGTATTAAAAAACGTCGTTTACAACACGTGTGAAATGTCTTTTACCACTCGTACCGAGTCTTGCCACTCGCTTTCAGCTCGTGGCAAGATACCTCGGTCCTAGTGGTAAAAAGACATTCTTTTCACACTAGTTGTAAAATGTACTATTTTAATACAGTTGCTCAAAAAGTGGTACTTTTTGTGGCTGCGTAGCGTGCGAGAAGCTCAATTTCTCGCACTAGTGCTTTTTACTTTTTAGTTCCAAACTATACTTTCGAAACGCAGTAATTTTATATTAGATTTTTAACTTGGAAATTATGAAATTAAAAACGCTTACGAATACTAGGAGTATTTATTTTTGATCGCGTTAGTATGAAAGTCATTTTTGAAGCTGAAAATGTACGCATCTGTAGGTAGACCGCTTAACTCATTCCTCGCTTGCGCAGCGCGCGGGTGCAGGGGTATGACGATAACGGGGTGCGGGCGCCGGGGTTTGCCTTCCGCACGTCGCCCGCAGCCCGTTATAGTCATACCCCTGCACCCGCGCGCCGCGCAGGCGAGGACCGAGTTAAACGGTCCACCTATAGGTACCAGGAGCGCATACGCAAGCAGAAGTTTCGATGCAGCCACTAACAGTTGAGATCGAGGTACAATAATATAAATTTATTTAAAGAATTAATTAATATATAAATGACGAATATTAATTTATTATTTTTTTGCAATTGTATTAAAAAACGTCGTTTACAACACGTGTGAAATGTCTTTTACCACTCGTACCGAGTCTTGCCACTCGCTTTCAGCTCGTGGCAAGATACCTCGGTACTAGTGGTAAAAAGACATTCTTTTCACACTAGTTGTAAAATGTACTATTTTTCGTTTTGGGCCAAAATTACCCCCCAGGGCTAAAGTAACCCGTGTTAACGGTACTTAGGTTAAAAAGTAAAAGTAGTTTTATTTACTTTTTTGAGTATAAAATATTACACACATAGTTTGTTACGCTATTTTGAATTAGGTACTTATGCGTAGCTGGCCTAGAAGTTATAAAACAGAAAGCAAAGTTACAAAAAAGTGACAATACAATACAAATATTATTTATTGATCACCAAAAGAAACAAAAAAAACCGGTCAAGTGCGAGTCAGAGTCGCGCACCGGTTCCGGACCACCCCGTACAATAGAAACAAGTCCACTATAAAGTATAAACTGACACTCACTAAGTATGTATTCAAATACTTAGTGCGTATCAGTTTATACTGGACATTAAATTTTCAGTGATGTAACAAATTATTTACGGTTTTCGCAATGTTTCCTTTATCTAAGCTATAAGACGTTGCTTCGTACCAAATTTCAAGATTCTGAGGGCACGGGAAGTACCCTGTAGGTTTTGATTCCCTTGCGAGTTTCAAAAATTTGCGGCATAAACGGCGGTTTTGATTGAGTTGGCTTTGAAGTTTGTTTTTTTAGGGTTCCGTACTCAAAGAGTGGATCCTATTACTAAGATTCCGCTGTCCGTCTGTCTGTCTGTCTGTCCGTCTGTCACCAGGCTGTATCTCACGAACCGTGATAGGTAGACAGTTGAAATTTTCACAGTTGATGTATTAATGTTGCCGCTATAACAACAAATACTAAAAACAGATTTTTTATTTTCTTTTTTTTTCTTATACAATCTTACTCAAATCGATCTAGTCCCAAACTAAGCAAACTACTATGGGTACTAGACGACGATAAACATACTAATATAGATAAATAAATACATAAATACATAGAAAACATCCATGACTCAGGATCACATATTTGTGCTCATCACACAAATAAATGCCCTTACCGGGATTCGAACCCGGGACCTCCGGCTACGCAGGCAGGGTCACAACGAGGGTCAAACTGAAAGTTTCGGGAATAGACATAAATATGCAGTTACATTGATTTAAGTATTTTTATTGTTTTTCAAAGTATTCTCTTCTATATTTTATGCACTTTTCCATGCGTTCAAACCAGTCGTTAAAACACTTATTGAACGCTGAAAAAGGGTCGAAAAAATGGCCATTTTAAAAGCCTCCACTGCTTCTGCCGGTGTCTGAAACACCGCGCCCACCACGCAACTTATCCTTGATTTTGGGGAATGTGAAAAAGTCGTTGGGACTTATGTCAGGGCTGTATGGAGGATGGTCCAGTAGTTCGGTTTTTTCACCTTCCAGGTACTCATTTGTTTTACGAGCGGTGTGAGGGCTGGCATTGTTGTGGTGAAGGATGATGCGGCGACTAGGCCTTATTTCCTAAGTTCAGCAAAGACACTCGGCAAACAAATACTTGTATACCAATCGGCTTTGACCGTTCTACGATCTTCAAGTGGAATAGTAGATACGTGACCCGATTTGGAGACAAACATAGTGTAAGCTAGGCTTGTTTATAATATCCAAACACAGCTTGGTAGTAATAGTTTTAATTATAATAATTATCACGAGACACTAGATGATTAATTTACATTGCGATGATTGTGCAACATAGCTGTCAGGCGGCTGCTGCGGTCGCGTTCCAAAACGTCGACACGAATCGTCAGGATTGAGCAGTGGTGCGTTCCGTTTCATCTTCCTTCTTTAGCGGTATCTCACAGGGACCACGACCTGACGACCACCGCGAGTAGTTCGGGATTGAGGCACGACAGGCGCAGGCGACGTGGTCGGTTGCTGCGTGTTCTCCTGCGACGGTGCTCTCTGTGGTGATGGCGCTACTGGTGGCGGCGCGACCATCTCCTGGACTGGAGTTGTAGGCCTGGCGACAGGAACAGAATCTGTGGACAAATTAGGGTTAGCAGCAGCAGGTTTCAGAAACCACGAGTTTCTTTTATATGTTGCTCCGTCCTCTGTTCTGACTTTATAGGCACGATGCCCTTCTGGCATTACAATTTCCGCTGGTACCCAGTTCTGATGACCTTGACGTAGCATTACCTTTTCCTGTCTGGTAAACTCTTTTCTCTCTTTGTTGCTGCTTGTTCTGTCCGCCTGGTCTTTCTCTTTTTTCTTCAAATTTTTAAGCTGTTTTGATACGTTTTTTACAATATGGGGTGTAAAAAGTCTTTCATTTGTTGGTAAAAGTGTTTTGGTTCTTCTGTTGAATAGTCGCTGAGCTGGGGATCCAAGGTCTAGTCTCGGTGTATTTCTATGATGCAATAATGCAAGTTGGATGTCGGTGTTATCTTCCATGCATTTTTTCATTAAATTCTTAGCTTCTTGTACATAGCGTTCTGCTAATCCATTAGAGCGTGGAAAATGAGGACTTGACATTCTGTGCTCAAAATTCCATTCATTTTTAAAGTGTCTAAATTCAAGGCAGTCATATTGCTTGCCTCCGTCTGACAAAAGCACATCGGGTATTCCAAATAATGCAAACCATGACTTTAATTCCTGTATGATGTTGTAGCTAGTTATGTTTCTTAGTTCTTTAAAGTCAAAAAATCCAGTATAACCATCTGCAATGACAATGTAGTCTTTCCCTTTCAAATGGAACAAGTCTGTAGCTACTATACTCCATGGTCTTTCAGGTGCATCTTGCATTACAATAGGTTCTATTTGATTGTCTTTCTGTATCTTCATACAAGCTTTGCAATTTTTTATATACTCAGTCAGATCTTGTGCCATGTTATGCCAAAACACATTATCTCGTGCAAGTTTTAGTGTTCCTTCTATACCCTTATGACTCAAGTGGCAATGCTTCATTACCAGGGGAATCATTGATGTTGGTACTAAAACTCTGTTATTCTTGAAGATAATGTCATTGTACACACTAAGCTCTTCTCTATAGTACCAGTACTTTTTTATGTCGTCGGGTACTTGTTCTATTTTTTCCGGCCATCCAGTTAGTATCATGTTCTTTAACTGTGCAAGTTCTTCGCATCCTTGTGTTTCTGTTTTTAACTGTTCTCGCCTTGTTTTTGTAAATGGAACAACCATGCATATTTGCAGGTTTTCTGTATTTAGTTCTTCACTGCTGAGGTTTTCACAATCTCTGCTAAGCGTGTCAGCTATAAACATCTCTGAGCCTTTTTTATAGGTTACTTTTGGATTATATGGCAGAATCTGATAAAACATTCTTTGGAGTCTCGGTGGAGCCTCTGTTAGTAGTTTTTTGAAAATTGTTTCAAGGGGTTTATGGTCTGATTCAATTGTTAGATCTTTGCAGCCCCAGATATAGGTATGAAATTTCTTACAAGTCACAAGAATAGCGTTGGCTTCTTTCTCCAGCTGGCTGTAGCCTTGTTCTGTTTTAGTGAATGACTTGGCACAGTAGGCAATAGGTTTTTCATTTTGAATAAGTACTCCTCCACATGCATAGCTACTCGCATCCACTGATAGCAGTATTGGTGCTTTGGGATCATAATATCCGAGTAGCGGTGGGTTCTTTAACAGATTTTTTAGTTTCAAGAATGCCTCTTCCTGTAGATGATCCCAAACCCATTCTGTATTTTTCTGTAATAAAATTCTCAAGGGACCTGTGATATCAGCCATGTTCTTTATGAATTTTGATAGATAAGTTACGAGTCCGAGGAACCTCTGGAGTTCCTTTATATTTTCTGGTCTCTTGATCTTGGAGATAGTATCCAGGTTCTCTGGATCTGGTTTCAAGCCTTCGCTGGTCACTATGTGTCCGAGAAATTTTACTTCCTGAGTGTTGAAAACACACTTCTCTTTATTTAGTTTAAGGCCAACTTGTCTGAATTTTTCTAGTACTTTTTGTGTAGTCTTTTCCAGTTCTTCTTTGCTGGGGGCATGTATAAGCACATCATCCATTGACACTTCTGTCCTTTCTATGTCCTCAATCAGTGAACTCATGACTTGCTGAAACACCTCCGGAGCTGATGCTAAACCAAACAGCATTCGCAAGCAGGAATATCTTCCGAATGGCGTACTAAAGGTGAGGTATTCAGATGTGCGTGGTGTGACCTGTAGCTGCCAAAAGCCTTTTTTACAGTCAAGTAAGGTAAACCATTTTGACGAATGAATGCGTGCAGTGATTTCTTCAACTGTATTAAGTGGATAATACCGCCTCTTTAGATTTTTGTTTAATTCCGATGGGTCTATGCAGATTCTAATTTTATCATTTTTCTTTACTACAACCATCGGTGAAACAGCTGGTGTAGGTATAGTTACTGGTTTTATAATCTTTTGTGCGACCATGCTGTCTAATTCCTCCTTTACTTGTTGTCTTATTGTGTGTGGGATCTTCCGTGCTGGGCATATAGGCAATTTGGGATTGTCAACCTGTATATTGTCGTCTTTGAAGGTGTTTCATTACTAAAAGCAGCAATCATCCGGTCTCCACATTGTTTTTGTGTTAATCCACCTTGAAAGTCGTAACAAATTTTTACGGGACAATTTCATCTTCAGCGGCGACTCAACAACTCGAAAAATCAATTGAAACTGAACCATTGTTTTTTTAGGGTTCCGTACTCAAGTAGTAAAACGGGACACTATTACTAAGACTCTGCTGTCCGTCTGTCAGTCTGTCAGTCTGTCTGTCTGTCCGTCTGTCACCAGGCTGTGTCTCAGCAACAGTGATAGTTTGACAGCTGAAATTTTCACAGATGATGTATTTCTGTTGCCGCTATAACAACAAATACTAAAAACCAGTTTTTTTTTCTTTTACAATCTTACACAAATCGGCTTAGTCCCAAACTAAGCAAAGCTTGTATTATGGGTACTAGACGAACGATAAACATACTTATATAGATAAATAAATACTTAAATACACAGAAAACATCCATGACTCAGGACTTGGCCGGTTGTTTTTTGTCAATTCTTGACCCCCCCTCCTATCATCATCCTGTTAATTCCTAAATGGACACTACCCGCCTCATAAAATGACTACTGTCATCCAATAGACCCCCCCCCCCCCCCTGTTTTGAAATGACGTAATTTATGGACAGCCACTGTCTGTAATTGGATCAATGTTATGTTATTAGAGGCGATTACGCATGTAAGATTGTTCAACTATATACGCGTAATTGTACATTGTATGTATTTAATCTTGTTATATTCTGATCTGTGTGTTTTTAGGGTTCCGTGCCTCGAAATGGAAAAACGGAACCCTTATAGGATCACTTTGTTGTCCGTCCATCCGTCTGTCAATACCCTTTTTCTCAGGAACGCGTGGAGGTATCAATCATTTAAAGTTTGCATTGTGTGTGCATGCATTATTTTAGAATTAATATGTTTTATATTAATGTTGCTGTGCCCTAACAGGGTTATGTTGGAACTGTATTTATAATTTTATATGTAACATCTTGTAAGACCCATACGCAACAAATAAATGAATAAAGCTGAAATTTATATCAAATACTCAGGTTTACTGTCTCTTGGAGCTGTGAAAAATCAAACTTCTAAGCCAACGCAATCATAAGATACAGCCGTTTATGCCGCAAATTTCCGCAAGTTTTCGAAACCCGCAAGGGAATCAAAACCGTATTCCCGTGAACTCAGAAACTTGAAATTTGGTGCGAAGCAATGCCCTATAGCACAGATAAATAGCGAAAACCGTAAATTTTTAGTTACATCACTGAAAATTTAATGTCCAGTATATACTGACACGTACTAAGTATGTGAATACATACTTAGTGAGTGTCAGTTTATAATGGACTTGGTTTTATTGTACGGAGTGGTCCGGAACCCTCGGTGCGCGAGTCTGACTCGCACTTGACCGGTTTTTTTTTTCACCCGTGGTAAAGCCGAAATAGTAAAAATAAAACAGGTGAAATAATTACAATTAATATCCGTTCACCATGCACGGCGATGTTAATTGGTACCCTTGACGAAGCGGTAACCTTTTTCTAACAAATTTAGAAACTAGGTATCACTGTTCTGTCTGTAGGAAATTATTAAATTTTTGAGAAATATTCCATTAAAAAGCATTCCTACAATATTCGTTCAAAATATTATTCCCGAAAAGCATTACGAATGATTATGCGAATGAAGAAGTTATTCGCGAATAAATATTGGCGAATAATTATTCGAAATATTTATTCGTCATTCGCGAATAATCCTATTTATTCTTAAACGTTATTCGTATTCGAATAAATTTATCCCATCTCTGGGTGGGTGACAGTAAGCATATCTTCTCTTTTTTTTTTGGCGTTCTGGCCAACTGTGTCATGCTCAATTTTGCCAATAAGGATATCGACTACCGTAGGTAGGCTCAAAGGGCGGAAGGGACGAATTGCCCATGCCCATATCCCGTGAACTCTGAATCTTGAAATTTGGTACGAAGTATTTATAGCACAAATAAAGGAAAAATTGCGTAAACCGTAAATTTTTAGTTACATCACTGAAAATTTGATGTCCAGTATAAACTGACACGCACTAAGTATGTAAATACATACTTAGTGAGTGTCAGTTTATAGTGGACCTGTTTCTATTGTACTGGGTGGTCCGGAACCCTCGGTGTGCGAGTCTGACTCGCACTTGACCGGTTTTTTTTATGCTTACCACGATCATGGCATCATCTCTTTCATTTACTTAACAGTTAAGAGTTTACTTATGTTTTCGATGATAAAAGCAAATCAATCGTTCCTTACGCCCTTCGGACCAGAGTTTTCAAAGGGCGTAAGGGACAAACTGTGATTTTTTCATTAGATCTAAAATCCTACAATTAGGATATTCCGTTATATTTGTTTTATTTGTACACGGCGCGGTCGGTGCAAAACACGTAATTGAAATAAACTCGTTAAGACGGGTTCGCCGTGCGCTCGCCCGCTGGCGCCCCACTCTCTCCCCGCCTCGCACCCACCGCATGCATCTGACTCCACGACAAGGTCGCGAGTATTTTCAATTAAATTTTCAATTTCTTAAGCGTGAAATTAACATGCTTAATTTTGATGAAAACATGATTATTGTTCACAAAAGGCTATTAGTAAACAAAAAAATCATAGTTACTATTTATAATTACTGAGAAATACATTATTATTAAAACGTTAAAAATAAATGTTTAATTATTGTCTTAAATGTCTAAAAAGACGCAATATACCTTAAACAGATAAAAACATCATAGTTACCATTTTGGCTTGTCTAGATAATGAGATCAGAGGAAAACTGTGAAAAAAAAACATTTATGCGAATTTGATTTCAGTTTAATTTTGCTATTAAGTGATCGAATTTGAATGCACCTCAAAGTTATACTAACAAGGTACTTGGTTACCTTTTTTACTTTTAGGAAAAAGTTAGGTAGTGTACGTTAACTCGTGTTTTTTTTAACTACGGTTACGATCGCGGATTTTTTACTTAATATATTTCATTAATATTTGATACTGAATAGTAAAATCCGATAAAACAATAAAAACAACGAGTTTACGAATTATGTCCAGGGTAAGCTAATTTGATTGGTCTAACCGGCGTTTCCGTCCCTGCCGTTAATGGGAGCGCCATGGGATCGCGAACATGTCACCACGACGCCCCCCGACACCACGACGCCCCCCCATGTAAAGGCCTCCACTCACCGGTCGCGGGCGCGGGGCGTGCGCGGGTCGGGCGCGGGTGTGTGGAGGCCTTTATTTAGACCTACCTGACGCGCGTACAATGCGTTACGTGATCGACCTACTGTAGGACATGACTTACTCTTTCCTAGATTTGTTCCGTTTAGCTTATTCTCGGTCTTCTCCTTCTTCACAGACTTTCTATGTTGTTATGTTATACAAGTGATATGTGTCCTAATTCTCCATGTTCTTAACCCATATATGGCCCAGAAAAGGTTAAAACATACTTACAAAATGTACGGTAGCTGAATAAAATTCATTACCTCAAAATAAGTTTACCTAATACTCTGTAAACTAACATTGTGATTGAGTATTGAGTATTGAAATACGTTACTGACGTCGAGCATCCAAATAAAAAATATTAAATAAATAAATATTTGCGGACAATCTTACACAAATCGACCTAGTCCCAAACTAAGCAAAGCTTGTACTGTGGGTACTTAACGAAGATAAACATACTTATATAGATAAATAAATACTTAAATACATAGAAAACATCCATGACTCAGGAACAAATATTCGTGCTCATCACACAAATAAATGCCCTTACCGCATTAAGTATTAAATATATGCTATGCATCAAAAGGTAAGACATTCATTGCATTGAGATTTTTATGATCGCCTATTGGCGTTGCACCACTGAGCAGCAGAACTGGGCAAAGACCTCCTCTGCGCTCTTGCAAAAAGAGAGAATAGACAAATGCCAACATTAAGCTTTAAAACAATAAGTCTAAAAATATCAAAACACATGTATATCAAAGCCAGTGCGCAGCGTCACAGTTCATTATCTCCCTCAGACCAGTCTGGCTACTTGCTCTGAACTCGTAACTTGAAACCTGTAAAGTAATAAATAAATAAATAAATTAAGTACCTACTCAAAGTCAGTCGTTTGTTATTGAAGACATTCCACGTAGAAGCGTTCCTGATTGCAAGAGACTGGCCCCGCCACGGCTACTTCACTACATACCCAATTGGCTGCTTTAATTTTAACTACGTTAAATAAATATATTTATTTGGTTTATAATAGCAATGAGGTACCTAGATGCACTTATAATACCTATCATAAACAGCAACAGGGTTGAAGTGTGTTGTGGGCGATGGACTAGCAACCTATCACTGCAACATCACATTTTGTCGATCTTTTATACCCACATTTATGCTAAAAGTGGCACTGGAACACAAGTTTCATGTGCTCTGCCTACCCCTTTTAGGGATAAAGGCGTGATTGTATGTATGTATGTATGTATAAACAGCAATACTCCAAAATGGATGCCACTCAATCTCATGTCAGTCATATGTCAGTAACATACCTACCTTAAAAGTCAGCTCAATAGCTGAGACGCTGTTTTTCAGGGCAAGGTAATTAATGTAGGATCTCTTAGTATACACTTATAATTTAAATACCCATTTGACTCAGCAATAAGCCAGCAGCAGTGCTTAAAGTGCAACAAATTTAATTTGCCCGTTCAATTAACTGGATAATAATGAACGCGCAAGGAGAAATGAGTGCCGCAGGCTTGGTACTCTAACGCCCTTTATGTGTGTCGGTTCCATGCGGAGAAAATAAATACTAAACAAGTATACAAATAATGCGACGCATAAAAACCATTTAAGATGGTGGGTCTGGGTACAGTTTAATAGAGAAACGATGCAAAAATTATATTCGTTAATTTTTGCTGTTGACGTTCGGATATTTTACGTTTGGCTTTGGACACGTTTTATGGATACCATTAGGGCAGCAACCATACCATATTATATCTCTGAAGGTAGTTGACGAGTTTAAATACCTGGGCCATTGGGTTACCGCGTCACTGAGCGACAACAAGGATATCGAGAGGGAGCGTAGGGCGCTGGCGGTTAGAAGTAATATGTTGATCCGTAGGTTTGCTCGGTGTACTAAAAACGTAAAAATCACTCTGTTTAAGGCCTATTGCCAGTCATTTTACACCTGCAGCCTATGGATCAATTATACTCAAAAAGCTTACAGCGCCCTGCGCGTCCAGTATAACAACGCTTTCAGGATGCTGTTGGGGCTGCCGAAACATTGCAGCGCGTCAGGAATGTTCGCGGAGGCGCGCACGGATGGATTTCACGCAATATTGCGAAAACGTGTTGCATCTCTGCAGAGACGTATCGGCCTTAGCCCCAACAGCCTCCTGGAGACAGTGGCAGAAAGGAACGATGGCTCATTTCTGTATCACTGGAATAAATTGCATGTGATATCCTTGTAGCCAAGCATGCCTTTTAGTTTGTCATATATGTATTAATGTTTAATATAAGTGGATAAATTTGTAAAGTGTACTAACATTACATTTAAGTTATTTATTGTAATTAACCAAATATGGATTTATTCCGAAATAAAATTATTGATTTAACACATGATCCTCGTAAGATAAACGATTACATAATAAACAGGGATATTTGGCAGTGATAAAGTTCTGCACGAGCAATCTATCGCGAAATAAATAAATAGGTTTTCTACCTACTGTAACAGTGTAATTTTAATAATACTGTTATAATGGAATTATATGTATATTGTGTACTGTTTTGAAAAAGTTATACCTCGCCGAGTTTTTTACGCCGGCTCTTCTCGAGGCAGAGGTTTTCTTTCCGAACCGGTGGTAGTTTATTGACATTCATAGTGTAATATGCAAATTGAAGGATAAACAAGTTAACTATGACTTTGAAATCATTCAGGTAAAAAGCAAAGCGGTGAAACAAGCGAGGTGTCATATATAAGTATATAAAAAATACATACAGTGGAACATATTATAACCTCCTCCTTTTTTTAAGTTGTTTAAAAATACGTACTCGCACATCTCTGGTGGTATGCACTATTGCGCAGTTATTGATTACGTCAAATCAATTTTACACATAAATTGAGTTTTTTCTTCAATGTCACCGTCGTGTGTCGTTGGCGTAAGATTGAAATTCGCCTGGCAGAACAGATTTTGTTAAGGTGTTTATCGCTTTGGATAAGTTGGATAAGACATCCGTCACGTTCTGACAAGTATGCGAGTGCGAGAGTGACGGATGTCTTATCAAAATGTAAAAATATATATCCCGCAAGAGTTAACTTGAGACTCGAGCGCGTACTAACGTCATACGAGCGAGGTCTCAAGTTAACTATTGCGAGATATACAGGGTGTGGCCTGTAATAGGAGCAAAAAATTAAACGGTAGTTTATTAAGCTTGTGAACAATTATTTGCACGTGGTTTTATTTGAAAAAAAAAAATTTTTTATCAAAATAAGTTTACTTGTATTTTTTTACTCTTCTGGAGTGCTATTAAATTTTTATTTTAAAAACAAAAAAAATATATATATTAAAAACAAAACAAAAATGCAAAAACTATTATGCCTCATTATATGAGGTTACCTCAAAATCTGCATTGACTGCTGTGCTATGATGTGATGGTGCCAAGTTACATTACTTGGAGGTCATAACTTTAGATCAACATTTCTCCGAATCCAAAAAAAAAATGAATGACAAGGGGTTACTGCAAATGCTCTAAGGAAGCGTTCTTTTCAATATTTGGTCCTATTACGTGGAAGACCACCTACTACCTGGCTCCGTAGTATGGATGGCCTTATCACGCGATAAGTGATAAGATAGAGCATTCGTCCCTGGCTGTCACCGTTCGATAGAACGAGACGACGCTCTTATCCTGTCACTTATCGGGTGATACATCCATGGTACGGGGCCTGGTTGACGACGGTCAAAAAGGACCTAAAAGAGTCTCATTTAACTAAAGACGTAGCACAGGACCGTGCTAGATGGAAATTACGGACAAGGAAGGGCGACCCCAAATAATTGGGACAAGGTCTAGCAGGAAGAAGAAGAAGAAGGTCCTATTACAGGCCACACCCTGTATAATGCAAACATGCTACGCCCGCTGTAGAAATGACGCTTGAATGTTGTTTGTTATAGTAGATTTGACCAGAAAAGTAGCTTTGGCATCTTTATCAATAAGAGAGAGACAAAACCTATCTTAATTAATATTACGCTTATTAATATCATGAATAAAACGCGCAGCGAAAATAAAAACAATACTAGTTTGTTCTTCTAAAAGTATTTAGACCACAAATAAAAGACACGGTTTCAAGAATAATTCACGAAGAACCGAATCAACTTAGAACAAACTGTCAAGATATAAGACCACGCAAAAAGAAAATTAGCCATTTAGCCCCTTAAAAGGGTACGTACTGAGTGAACTGGAGCGAAAACATTCAAGTATAATTGTAGCCGTCTTATTTTTAGTCTTTGTTTTTATTCGTATTTCGGAAATACGACGTAATAGCAGTAAAAACGGATCACGATTATTGTCAGTAACTTTATTTATACTAACCCTTCCTTTTCCTTGTAATAAACATAGCGAGGTGTATTTTCAAATTAATAGGATGACTAAACAAATTAATGTTTTGAAAAGCATTTTATATATTTAAGGGAACACATGTAATTTATTTGTCATAAGACTAATCAATAAATATGATTAACAAAAAGTACATCTAAACAGAATAGTAATAAATTATAGCTTTTTCATAGGTCCCTTTGAAGAACAATTCTCTAGAAGATGCCAGCGCCATTTTCGCATTCAAAAGGTCGGATTTGTCGTCTTGTGCCTCTGATCCTTATGGAGACAGCTCTTAGGACTGAAATTTGTACTTTTACTTTAAGCCAATAAATTTTATAATTTATAATTTTTAGTGTTCTGTACCAAAGTTGGTCCAACGGATCACTAGGAGGCTGTCCGTCTGTTACAGCCAGTTTTCTCGAAGACCGTATGACATAGGAAGCTGAAATTTGATATAGATATACAAACACACACACACACATTTTTCTTAGATTTAAAATACAATTACATAACTAAAATATGTTCAACACACATATATTCCTACTTTTAAATTAAGTAAATAAATAGATATAAATTATATTATATTATATTAAGTACCTTTATTATGGGTTATGTACCACTTCTTGTTTTTTGGAAGAGCGGTGTCTCCTGACACAAGCAAAATTACTTGCTTAATAGGAGGCTCCAACCTTTGCTATCTGTTAATTTACTTTTATAACCTAAATAAACTTTTTTCATTTTCATTTTTTTTTTCAAAGTTACGGCCTTATTTATTTTGACATTGACATTTTATTTTCCCATTAGGATTAGAATTTATAAAAGTAAAACCGAGTGTACCTAAATACTACGTAAGTATTATGAATACATTCTATGAAATTCAAGAACATACATAATCCCTAATGGATAGTTACAATATTGAAATCACAAACGTACTTTTTTAAGCTCAGTTTTTTTTTTTGGGTTTTCCACTGAAGTAAGCTTGTAATGGATTATATAACTAAGCCTGCGCTTTTTTATTTTCTTACCGATTACCCAAGAAAAAAATCATAAAGCCCCCTAACTATTGCGAAAATATTCCTAATTTTGTAAGCTCAGTTTTTTTTAGTTCAGTCCATGGTATTAATATATTTACGTACATAAATAAGGACATAAATATTTGTACACGCCTTTATGACATTGACAATAGAGTCCTGTACCTACAAATATTTATGTCCTTTTCTATGTAAGCATATTAATACCTCTGACTGTACCTAGCTATGTTATTACATGTCAATAGTAATTTTGTTTCGTATCGTGTTTTTATTTAGTCTCCAATCAATTTCTTAAAAGCTAGCTTGAAAATTGTCTGAGGAATTCTGGCATTTTGGTAGCTGTTTCGTGTTTGGCTTAAGGGCTATTAAGCTCTTGTTGTATGCCACTTGTCCGTAATATAGCCTTGTCGACATGCTACGGCGGAAATTGCTGAATATTTATTCCTCTTTTTCCCTCTCTTTGCCATGAAGCAATATGTTGCTCATCTTTCTAGCAGGTTTTTCCCTTTGTAACCCAAGGGAGTACGGGGTCCATTTTAGCTCCGAATCGCAAGACTTGGTGGAGGCACTAGTTTTATGAAAGCGACTACCATCTGGCCTTCTTTCGTCAGATTAGACGGGTTACCTGACGGTGTTTTAAATACTTTACCGAAAAGCTACTGATGAATATGTAGACATCACTTTTTCAATCACGTCTTATAGGACGCGATGGCTACAATGGCCTAACCCTTGGAATGTCAATATAAAAAAGTGTTACTGAGTGTTTCATGACTTTGAGGTTTTTATTTAGACGTAAACAGTATCAGGATCTTGAACAAAGCAGACCTACAAAAGGTGAAACAATACCCTACTATGTACAAAAAAATCGTTGAACTGTTTCTTTTACCGCCGTTGGTGCACGTACAGATTATGCACGTAGACAGCGAAGTTTAAATAAATAAAATAGCCAAGGGGCTCCAGATTGTGCGCTCGGAATTTCAAATGTGAACTCGGCGTGTTAATCGTTGTGATGTACGGTTTAATAACAAGCGCACTTTTCATGGCGGTCTCACGACACAGTGGTTTATGCAGTGTGCGCGAAATGGAAGTCGTATAATATGTGTCGCCCTGCGTAATGTGGTTGATTGAGATAAGACCATTTCCGCATTTGGCTGAGTGAAAGCAGATCAGCAGGTCAAATCACGTAACGAATTGTACGCGCGTCAGGTAGATCTAAATGTCAATTTAGTATGGGAAATGCCAGTTAAGTTGTCCTAACGCGCGTTTGAAAGGTTACGTGTCAGAGGTCGGCGGGGGTGAGCTATTTATACGTCATTAATGTCATGTAGTTGTGTCTTGTAGATAATATGGATAAGGTGCCACAAAGAAATATTAAAAGAAGACAAAATTGAAATGATAAAACATAAAATGAAAATGCATTACAAAACGAGTATTTATTATACTAAATGGTATCTACTTGTCCTATTAAACATTGACCCTTTGTGTAATTTAAACCAAGTAAGTAAGTAATGACAAGGTATGTCCATGTTATGCAAAAACTGAAAACAGCTCACCCCCGCTTACCTCTGGGATTACCCCTCGTCAGATTTCCTTAGTTGTCGGCGTGGACGCGTTGTTTCCACGCATCTCGCGCCAAGCACCTAGTTGCTAGCGTATCGTTTTGTACATACTATATACGTTAAGTAGACATACATTTTTGTATGGTAAATTACAGTTGAGGGTGTCCTAACACTGGTTTGAAAACTCCATCCCTCAGAAAGTACTCATTTAAATTCTGGCACGCAATACAGAATCTGTACTTACTGACCGTTAACACTTTAAGTTGAAGGCTCACTAGGTAAATACCGCACCGAGCCACACGAGACAGTGGCCTAACAGTGGATATTGAGGACACATTCTGAAACTACACATCTGAGTTGAATCGAGATGCTATCAGCAGACTTTTGAAACCGAATTTCAAACGGTATTATCTTAATAGGGTTCCATACTCAAATAGTAAAACGGGACCCTATTACTAAGACTTCGCTGTCCGTCCGTCCGTCTGTCTGTCAACAGGCTGTATCTCAAGAACCGTGATAGATAAAAAGTTGAAATTTTCACAGATTATGTATTTCTGTTGCCGCTATAACAACAAATACTAAAAACAAAATAAAATATTTTTTTAAGGGGGGCTCCCATACAACAAGCGTGATTTTATTGCCGTTTTTATAGATAATGGTATGGAACCCTTCGTGCGCGAGTCCAACTCGTACTTGGCCGGTTTTTATATTAAGCAATTAAGTATCTGATTTGTAAGGTCTCTTTAATATTACGGCAACGTTTTACGAACATTATTATACGTGAAAATAGTCTTATAGAACTCCTAGATCTCCTAAATTTAGAGTTACTGTAGACTCTAAAAGTGCATTCGTTATGCCATGTGTACGGAATGAGTTATTCGACAGACCATTACGCCTGCTGGGGTATGGTAACCAAGCAATTTGCACAAAATTTATGGAGTCCCGTCTCTTAATTGTCCATTTAAAGCTCATTCCTTCCGATTACTTTAAAATTCAGCTAAAGATTCATTGTACTGCATTTTATTACAAAATACTGAACTGATTAAATATTAATACTGAAACGGTTCCGTATTTGTTTGGAGCACACAATTAATTTAGTAAACTTACGTATGAAGTATCATACGTAAGTTTACTTAATTATTTATATACATCAAATTGAAATAAATATAAGTTTTTCGTTTTAATATTTCAAAATGATGTTTGTCATAATTTATAAACGGTTTTTTAACACAACTTCTGTCACGTAGCTCATTGTAATTATGGATAACAGGTGTCAGGCTCCATGAGTTCCAAGATTCAGGCTGAGCCTAGTTTGGGACTCGCCAGATATCGCTTTCCTATTATGTAACAGTGTATTTTGTGTAATAAAGTTATTCTTTAATTATGGAAATAGATACATAAAAACCCTCCTCGTATTAATAAAATATTTGGATTCGAGGAAGCTAAAATAAATTTACTATTGCTCAAGTTGATAAGGAAACCACAAGTAAGTAAGCAAAAAATAGAGAACAAACGATAAATAATTATAGCTTAGGCTTTAGAGTTAGTAATAAGTAGACTTCATAGAAATATGTCAAGCATCTTTGTTAAGTTTTCTATGTTGTTTAAACCTGTAAATAGAAATAACCGAGTTTATTTGATATATTACAACACTCTCCTTAATATTTGCTGCACGATTCGAAAATCAGAATATGATAAAAGGGAAGAATATAAAGCCCTAAAGAGTTATTGAATTGAATGGACCTGTCAATAGAGTAAGGCAGGTTAAGGTGCGGAAAATAAATTACGCTACGCGAGGACCTTTGACCTTTTATACGTTATTTATACGAGGGTGTGATCGTTAAGTGTGACAAAACCTTTTAAAATGATTTAAAAATTACGTTACCTAATCCAATAGCTAAAACCGTATGAATAACTTTCTTTTAAAATTGACCGACATTTACATTCATTACAATGACATTCGTAGTGACGGAAATTTTGGGTTTTATAAAAATACATTTATATGACTTACTGGATAACGGACTATTGATATTTCTAATTTACGGAGTACCTAATGGCCTGGAAACATATTTAACGATTACACCCTATATTAGTTTTGTATTCAGCGGGTATCTTTTCTGGTGCCAGAAATGAGAAGAATAGTAAAGACTGCCAAATTCCATTCCTTTGAATTCAATTCAATTTATTTATTGTTTGTAAAACCAGTACATTGGTGTAACGAAATCAGTCTAGGATCACTTTGTTCTGGCCATGAGGCGTACAAACAGTCATTAGCAAAATGACAAGGTACATTTGGCATTACGTATTAATAAATTATTAATTATTATAATAATTAAAAAAAAAATTACAAAAATATTCGGTAAATCATGCATTATGTCATATTAATTATAAGTCGAAGTTCTTATCACTACAAATATATATTACTGAATTACATCAACACAAAAACTATGAAATAAAACATTTTCATTTTCATTTTCATTTTCATTTTCATAAAGACGATTTGCCATGTAGGTACTGTTGTTTTAAAATGCATGAAATGACTTTATTTTCCTACCATTTACGCTTTCCGTCCTTTTTTAGTTCGCAAAATGCGGTATTATAGAGTGCAACTTAGCCTTCAAAAATGCACTAACTCACGCGTGTATTTTCAAAAGTGGTAGGCAGTATAAATTAAATTTAACATGTCCTGTGCCCCTTGAAGGGGAAAGTATCATTAAAAAAAATCGTTAAAATAAATTTAGTAATCACTCATACTCATACTCATTTATTGATAAATAGTAGTGCTACGTACAGAAGGTCCTCTGTTAACAAATCCCCTGTTTAGGTATGCCAAAAGTGCCTAAACGTTGCCCTCTCTTTCTATCTCATGCGACGCGCTCATTGGCAGTGCTAGGGCTGCCGCCAGCGAAAACCTAATCAATGCTAAATTACTATAATTCATAGTGGCTGCTAAGGTAGTTGCTAAGCAAATATAGTGGTATCGGCGCCGAATCTAATATCGTGCCTTTTGGCGTCGAGACTGGTCCGTGGGGCCCTGGAGCCCTAAGCCTCTTCAAAGAGATGTCGAAGAGGCTTACAGATGCCACCGGTGTCTGAAGTTCTGGCAGCTACCTCGCACAAAGAATTAGCTAAGCTATTCAGCGAGGTAATGCTGCTAGCATCTTACGGCACAATACTTTTACTTTGAATGGCCTAAAAGCGGACATTCGCGTTTCTATGCTAGAATTCATTTAAAAAAAGTACTTTTAAGTTGCATTAGCAAAGCGAATTGATAAGCAAATGTCATAAAACTCGAACATGTGCATTCCGTATAGCAGCGCGCGACAAGTCGGCAACCACTAACAGGCAAACTAAGTAGGCCGCCGACATGTACTTGTAGCGGCACGACGAAATCACGGAGTGAACCGCGCCTGGCAATGGTATTCTCTAAACGCCGAGCAAACAAGTTTTCGCTTTCCCACCGACATACTTTATCACGAAACAGGTCTCCTTAGAGTAAGGCAACTGTGTATCATGAATGCTGTCATTCGAGTCCACAGAAGTACTGCAAAGTCACCGCTTATAGACTACATCACGAGTAGACGCATATATAGAGCCCCCATTCCCCCAGTCAACTCGGCACATGCCCAACGCTCCGCATTCTTCATCCACCCCTTTGTTTATAGGTCATGCGGTCTGTAAAGTCTGTGACTTAAAAATATGCACCATACGCAAAGTTACTCCACTCTTATCTAAGGAAATGGTTTGCTGAATTCTCGTATAGTGAGTGATACGGAAGAAATATTACGTCCATGCATCTAAGGTTGCTTTTTCCAACAGGTACATAACAATTCAACATACGCTCGTAACTAACACTTAACACACGTAAACACTCACTCTCACGAACATTTACACACGCGCACACTCGCACACACTCTCATACACAAACTCTCTTTGTACTAAAAAACCGCATAAATATATCCTATCTATCTATCTATCTATTCTATTCTATATTATTATTACGCGAGGCCGATTTTTGTACATGCCATCAGATCTACAGTTATGGTCCGATTTTGATAAATAATATGTCATTCGATTCGTCTTATGCTGGAGATTTGCAATGAGCTCTTAGTTTTTTATTTTTTTATCGAGTACTATAAATTTAATTTCACAAAACTACAGTGCGCTGACCATGTGACTTTGGCTGCGTGACGTCACGTGACGTAACTCCTGTTTTGACTTGAGACGACAATGTTAAATAAATAGATATGAATTGAACTCAAACCTGTAGTAAGTTCTTCAGCATAAGAAATTATAAATGTTGAGTCGGCCACATATGGATACAACACTAAGAAAATAGAAAATTAATGATCTCTTACAATACGTTTACAAAAACAGACAAACGTCAACTGTGGATAATTTTTTTGATTGACATATACATGTCAATAGCCATGTTTTTCTTACTTCAAAAAAAGTTTAATACCCATACAAGTTTATATACTTATTTACCCATGTTCGAGATGTTGGGAGAAGAATGAGGTTTAAACCCAGTAGTTGTCGTGGAGCCCATAATATACGACTTTGTTAACCTTACTTAGCACAATGCCGTAACCGCCGATAGCTTATTCCACTCGATTACTTAAATTTCTTCTAGGATCCCGGGGAGTCCCATTGGCAACTTTGTTGACCTGACTTGAATAGTATGTGTGTATTCGTACATACTTTATTGTACACAAGACTTTGGTAAAAAGTAAAAATACAGACAAAATAGGTAAGGTTAGGTAATAGTTGAATATAAGGTAACTTCCAAATAATCCGTCTACTATTTTCTATTGTATTTTAAAATGTGTTATCATTATTTTATGAAAAATAAGCCAAACGACATTATTATTATTACATCCAAATTATTTCAGGTTCAGATAATTATATTTCGATTACAGAGTAGGCCATAGGTATGTAGAAGGATTAAGTACCTATGTGCTATATTTTGTCCCGTCGCTCCGCCTAGGTTCTGTGTATACGCGGCGGAGCCGCTCGGGTAACTAGTTATTTTTATTATTCATGTGTTCCCTTTGAAATGTTAACAGCGCTCATTATTATATCTAATTGTTTAATTTTCACTTTCTAACTTTCATGTCGTGCTTCTTGTGACGTGTGTCTAAATAAAGTGATTTGTTAACCGACTCAGTGGGTCCCAAGATACAGGCTCAGCCTAGTTTGGAGCCCAGCGGATAATGTCTGTATAATTTGTAATCATGTGCTTGTCTAATAATAAATTATTCTTATTCTATTCTTATTATTATATAAATTTGCAACACCAGGCGTGGGTGTGAAGTTTTGTGTTTGGAGTTTTAGGTCCCTACATTATTTCGGTAACAACAATATTATACCTAATAGCATTAGCACCTACCTGTTCAGAATCATTTTCTTTATTCAGGTAATACCGTCGTTACTTATACACCCATATAGATTTTTGAAAATACATTTAGGTATACAGAATTTAAATACAAATGTTGCTCGTTTTAATTTGCTTCGTGATTACGTAGCTTTCCACGCACAAATTTATCAAACTTATACCAGGAAATGTACCTTTGCGCTGCCACACACCGAACGTCTATTACCTATATTTCGACCCATTTTCAGAAGCATAAATTCCGCAAACCAAAAACGATCCAGCTTTTCGCTATTGCCTTCGAAACAACCAATCACTGGACGCGTTCAAAAGCGACTCTTATCTCTGAGGCTGCAAGGTTTAAACTTGTATTCCTTGGTTTTTTTCACAGTACGTGCACGTTCATAAATTTTAGCCTCTGACCGCCTGAGTATCACGGCTTGCACATAACAACGTGCGCAAATTGCTTCCTGACACTTTGGATGTAAAACTTGCTGGGGTGACTTATTGACTGCTATTTGTATAGAAATACGAAATATTGGTTAAGTCAGCTTGAATGTAAAGAGTGCTACTGATGTTGTATAGAGGTAAAAAAACTTAATAATGACTCCTCTTGCGTGTATAGTGAAGTGCTCTAATAAACATTCCATATTCGAAAATACCTTTACCTACCTCCTTACCTTACCGTCTCCGTACCTTTAGCGGTTTGCAAACTTCCAAGTTACTTAGCTGAGAAGGTAGTATTATCCTATCCACTGGTTAATTGTCATGAGTTAAATACGCATAAATATTTTGAAAAAGTCAAGTAGGTACTTAATAATTATATGTGTTAAGGAAGCATAAAGATTAGCAATCATTAAGTTGTTGACGCAGGGATTGTGTACTTGACATACTGTACCATATACAGTATAAATTAAATTTTAATTTGTAGTTTTAGTGTTTAGTTTAGTTAATAATGATATTCTAACAATAGTGTCGTAAGATTATAATTACTAACCGATGGATAATCAGTTATCTGAATAAATAAATATTTATTATTATTATAAAGAGTATCTTTAAATAAGGATCTCATGATCTTGTTCTCTGATTCTTGTCTGAGTGGTTGGGCTTACGGGTAGTCTAATTTTTGGGTTCTTCATTTATATTGGTTGCGATATTTGCAAAATATCCGTGTGTCCCTGTTTGGCGATGCTTGGACACTCTGTTAAGGAACATTATCTCGTGGATTTTAAGAAATCTGTCTCTGACCATCTAGTCATGTCAGAAGTGTCGACCGCATTAGGCTTTCTTACAGAGTACAATAATCTCAACAACTACTGATATCTGACAGTCATTTTTGACTCATTTATTACAAACTTTTGGCTTTGATATTGGGAATGGTTTTGGTTTATCATAGTGAATCAAATATTTTAATGGCTGTAAAGGTACCAACTGTATTTCTTGCGAAATATAGGGCAAGGTCGCTAATTACATTTCAATTTAATGTCAACCCTATCTGTTGTACAGCTGTCATCTGATCCCGTTCCTACACTGGTCACTTGGATGTGACACAAGGAAAACAACTGAATCGGAAGATACACCGCCAAAAAAGCGTTTCAAATCATCACCAAAGTCTTTGTGCAGGTAATCGTGTAAACTTTATGAAGGTAGTTTTGTTATATTATAAAGATCAAAACTTCAACTAGCGAAAATACTTACACGACACGATAACAAAAAAAAAAAAACTCCCTCGATAAAAAAATCCAATCGCAAATATCTCAAATCGTCATGGGTAGATACGAGTATAACAGCGGAAAACGTACAAACTTTTCTAGAAATGCTCGTTTTCAATGTGCTTAAAACATTACAGATTATTTATTTACCTTTAACGTATTAAATCATTTTTTGTCATTTTTTACACAAATCAATTTCTGAAAGATTATTTTATTTTGTACTATATTTAATACAAAACAAAATTAATAACAAAGGAGGAAAGTTAAATGTGATTTCATAGCTGACGTACATCTACTTAGTTGGTACAAACTTTTCTAGATATGCTCGTTTCCACATTTATAGCTATCTTAATAGCAAGAATGTTGGCGACACGTCAACTTGGCTCCGTATTTTCAATCCAACACACCATCCTTAATCCATTTATCACAAAAATTTAATTCCAGATTTGTATGGAACTGGAGTGGGCAATAATGTGCCCCGACTGGTCACGAACCTTGGTTGGCGTATCGCCAAGTGTGTTTTAGGCATGGAAATATGAGCACGAAACTGAATTGCTTTGCCTTTGGAAATTAGGCATCGCCCTTGTAAAGAATTGAATTGAGTCTTGAATTGTTTTGACACTCGTAACTATTACTTGAAGCTACGGTAGCCCAGTGGTTCAGGCATGCGGCTGTCAAGCGGCGGTCGTGGGTTCGAATCCCGGCTCGTACCAATGAGTTTTTCGGAACTTATGTACGGAATTATTGTTAGCTTTTCGGTGAAGGAAAACATCGTGAGGAAACCGGTCTAATCCCAATAAGGTCTAGCTTTCCCTCTGGGTTGGAAGGTCAGATGGCAGGCGCTTTCGTAAAACTAGTGCCTATGCCAAATCTTGGGATTAGGTGTCAAAGCGGACCCCGGGCTCCTTTAGGGGCACAACCGGGAATAATAACGCTAGGAGGATGACTCATAACTATTACTTACACTGGAGGTCAATTAGGGTTGACTCTTACCGATTCAGTCATGTTATTTTAATTTTATTAATGAAGCACACTAAATATACCTACGACATTCATTACATAGGTAGATAATAAAGGGTAATTCGGAGGTTCTGGGTAGGCCATTCAAAACATGGCGATTTCAATTGTATATTTTGAGATAAATAAATCATATCATAACATCATGTGCGCATAGCATAATTATTAAAGAAATATTTTAATAATGTTAAGAGAACTCAATGAAACGCGTATAATATATATTGTAAGGTTCGATTCATTTTACGGTACATTTATGAAGACTAGCTAAGTTTTTAAGGCTGGCAACACAATAAAAGAGGGGTATTTGGGTTTTTTTTAGAAATAAAAAGCGGGTATGCGAAAGTAAAAAAAAGAACGGGAGGGGGAAGTCAGTTAAACCAGTGAGAGGTGACGATTGTAACGGGGATTGCTTGGCCAGAAGTTGGTGCCCGGGTGGGCATTCTGGTGCTGATCGTCAACGGTGTAAGGTGTCATCAATAAATGTTAAAAGTTAAAAAGTGTACCTGTTTCATTATAAAGAGTATTTCAATAAAATCATAAAGCGTTGTTAGAGTTTTCTTCAAAGTGCTGCTTCCTCCTGACTATAGTTTACACTTCAGAAGTGACAAGAACAATTAAAACGTAAGTACGCGCCCAAAATTATTCATTTTCTTTGTTTGGTTAGATCTTTATTTATTTCAAAGTCAAGTTTAAATCCAAACTGTATTTACCGTGACGGAGCTTATCCCGAGGTTCATACAGTTAATCTCGTGTGTTTTTCTGGCCAGGGTACTCCCTGAAGAAATACTTGATTTGCATTGAAATCTACCTCTATTTTTGTTGATCTTAAAGCGATCAATTAGTTTGACTAGAACTTGTTTTATTATTTTTAATATTTTTTTTTGGGTTGGAGTACATTGGCTTTCCGCACGACTGCTAAGATCTCGTAAGTTCAAATGTTTAACGTAAATGCTACGTGGTCATCGTTACGAATGTAAGAATTAATATAATTTTGGACAACAAGAACTGCTAAATCAAAACCAGGTTCGAATCCTGGTCAGCAGCCGAAAGGTTAAATACAAATCAAAATAAACTAGTGGGCTGCTTGTCGGTGGTTAAGGATACGGATAACAGCAGTAACTGTTAAAATAATTCACGTTGCTTCTTAGCCCCATTATATTTTATGTTTTAATTGAACACGCAGTCGAGCCATTGCCAAGATAGTAAGTTTTATACACTGTAGCGTTTAAAACCTTATTGTGGTTGATACTTTGCTTCACCTTTTTTGAACGTTATAATCGAACCGAACCATTTTTGAATTACATTTTAGAAGCATGTTATTTTTGATTCTTAGCGCTTTAAATATAATTTAAATTGTTATCATGTTACGTGTATGTAGCTTGACTTCCCAATGTGTTAGATCTTCAAAGGTAAGGTTCTCAAATTCTTGGTCGTGAGATTTCAGACGATGTCGCGGCCTCCGGGCCGACTAGCCGGCGTAGGCCAGAACCATGTGTCGAGCTGTGACGTGAGCGACTACCGAATACTGGACGAGGAAGTTCGACGGGAACGAGACCACGCGCGCGCCGCCGAAGACCTGCGCGACGCATCGCAGCGTTCGCAGCACATCAGCGAGCTGACACCGGAGCAACTCAGCGGCAGCGCGGTGCTAGGACGCTCGGGCAGAGCGACACGTCGAGCGTGGACGACGGCAACACGATCGCCACGAACGGATTGACAGGTCATGTAGCCCTTCTTTATTAAAAAAAAAATAAAATCAGCCAAATGAGTGTTGGAACTCGGCAAATAGTGTTTCGTACCTACTGTCAGTTATTTTATATGATTCACCCACTTTAGGTACGTAACCCTAAATGCATCTAGGTACTTCATTTAAAATGTTGAAAAAGAATTAATTGCTTCATTACACTGTTTGACTATCTAGTTATAGAATACAGTTCCATGATTATCACTTTAGCCTAGTTGAGATTGCCCCGCGGCTATAAAGCTGGATGTCCCGGGTTCGATTCCCGGTAAGGACATTTATAAATTTGTGTGATGAGCACGAAACATTCATTCCTGAGTCAAGGATGTTTTTTTTTACGTATATGCACAGAATAGATGTACCTATAGGTATAAGTTTTTAAGTATATATATAATATAAGTACATTTATTGTCGCCTAGTACCCATAGTACCTACACACACAGCTTTGCTTACAATTGTCCCCAAATACTTTTTATTTATTTATACCTGCCAAGAGCAACTGAAGCTACCAAACTAAGCTCTAACGTACCTAACTTCCTCTTAGTGCTTCGCAGTTGCAAGAATTCTCTGTCATAACTGAAAACTGACTCCAATTTACTTAGGGCATTCTATTTTTCTGGCCTAATTAGACAGAATTAAAAAAAAAAAAAAAAACGGAATGTATGTAACATGTTTTTCTAACAATTGGAGACAACCTCACGGCGTTGTACCAATAATCTAATGAAGAACCTCGTATTTTGATGTGATTTTGTTTCGAGATTTTTACCTGACAGAGTAAAAGTAAATAATATGTAGAACTGTAATTTTATCATAAACTGTTCACATTTTTAAAAGTTCTGTTAAGTTGTTTTTGTGTCTGTCCCATCTAGAGGACATATGATCTTAAAGTCATACCAATGCGTACTTTATATGTGTAATGTTTTTTTGTAAAGCTCCTAAATGTTCAATAATTGTAAAATAAAAATCGCCACTATTCCCATCTAAAAGCTTTAACTATTTGACATTTAACTAGAGTAATGAGTAAATTCTGTGATCGTACTCACTCACCACTGACAATACTCGAATAACATAACCAGCAATCATATACGCAGTGTATACACATTTCATAGGCATCTTCATAGGTTCTGGAGGTATCTCAACGGGCACAAATACTTTCACTGTTTGTGCAATGGGTTTTGGATATTAATGCCTCCATTAAAGGTGAGATGATACTTTTTATTTGGCGGATCAGCTAGAATATATTCACCTACCTACATCAACCTTAACTAAGTACCTACTTCAAATTACACAAATGACAATCCTTATTATTACATGATTTTATACTTATACATTTACATGATGTACCCTAAATAACTATGACGCCTCTGTTTGGTTTATTCATCTTAGGCCTATATCAATTTTATGTATACGGATCACTAAACACAAAACATTTGTGGGGTACGGAGTTCTTTATTTGAATTTGCAATGGATTATGACACTGATAACCCTCATTATTACTTGATCCAAAAACTCATCGGGTTCATTTGGAAATACGGAACCAACCGATTGAGATATATATATTGTTAGACGGCGAGTGTGACAGGGAGATAGCCTATATAGTATCTCACTAATCATCCCTAGTATATATTGACATCTAGATTTAGATTCGTTTCAGTTATGCATGTGTATTTGCAAGTCTTAGTTGGTTATAACTTATGAAATAAGGCTCTTTAACCACCTCTATTCCTTCTATGAAAAAAAAAATGTTACTTCGGTTAAATTTTACACTAGAAAGAGTTATCGTAAAAATAACTCAAAATTTGTATACCGCCTTAAAATCTAATGACCTTTTCCAATGATACCACACACGTTTCTTACAATAAAAAAAAATGGCGTAACCCTTATTACCCCAAAACTGCCCCTTAAATTAAGGTTTACTTGTTTTTGACTTTATCTATGTAATGAGGCTATAAATTCCTATATCTGTACCAAATTTCAGCTTCCTATGTCATACGGTCTTTGAGAAAACTGGCTGTGACAGACAGCCTCCGAATGATCGCATAAGTATTCCGTTGGACCAATTTTGGTACGGAACACTAAAAAGATTTATTTGATTTTGTTTCAGAATTGAGAGATGGTCTTGCATTACCACCCGTGTAGTGTGCCAGTAGTCATAAGTAGGTACATAAAATGACCTGACGCGACCGACTGTTACAGTACAACTTACTACGACAAAAACCTCTGTTCGTGATCAGGCGCGAGAATTGATTGGTTCGTGACCTGATGCGACAGGCTGTTACATTACAACTGACAACGACGACAAGTTCTGTTTGTGATCAGGCGCGAGAATTGATTGGTTCGTGACCTGATGCGAAAGGCTGTTACATTACAACTGACTACGACGACAAGTTCTGTTCGTGATCAGGCGCGAGAATTGATTGGTTCGTGACCTGATGCGACAGGCTGTTACATTACAACTGACTACGACGACAAGTTCTGTTCGTGATCAGGCGCGAGAATTGATTGGTTCGTGACCTGATGCGACATTACAACGTTGAGATGCTGGAAATGGAGCTACGTCGTGAAAGGAAGCGACTTCATGCAACGGAGGAACGCCGCCGGACATCATCGCGACGGCACAGCGAGCAACGCAGAACTGCGGACTCGCGGCCTGAGCAACGCGCGGGACAACCACACGGCGACGGCAACACTGGACGTATGAAAAGGTCACGTAGTCCATCTTTTTCTAGAAATGATCTTGTTATGTTAAAATTGTTTAAAGTGGATTTGTCATCCCAGCCGCATTAACCAGGGTTCACAATCATCTCAAAAGATAGACCATAAGAACATACTGCCCAATTTTGATCATTGCACTAAAAACCAACTTACAGACGTATGGTTAACAAAGGTCAATGAGTGTGCATCTGTAATGGATGGGATGACAGAACCACAACACAATTTGCCGTGCAAAAACTCCAAGGCCTGGCTAAAACGTGATACGAGAGTTTGAAGTCAATCCTTTTCCCATGGAAGGAATGGCAAGACAAATTGATAAAGGCATTCCCTTACGAACAAAAGTACGACCAGACCTTGGAGGAAATGCTGAAAAGGAAGAGCAAGTTCAGGGAGCCCATCGAGTTGTACTATTACGAGAAACCTGTTTTAGTTAATCAATGCGACTAGAGGGCAAAAGGGCCGTGGACTGTATTATTCATATTCCCTTCTAAAGTTAGTTAGTGTTAGAACTGTAATTGTCTCACTGATCACGTTTAAGCTTAGTCGATCGGCTTAATTTAGTGATTAGCTGGGACTTTCTTGATTAATCGATCGTCAAGGATCGGATCGATAGAGAACAAATTAAAGCTAGATGAGGGTAGACGACAAGCTCGTGCGTACGTTCAAAGTATTTATTTGTCAAAACACAGGTTATAAAGATGTTATAAATGCAGCTTGGTATCGCTATGTCTTACCCAAAGGTTACGTTGTGGGCGAATTGGTTAAAATCACAAAAACTTCAAAATCAAAATCAATTATTTATTCTGCAAATGGGCCACAAGGGCACTTTTACATGTCAAATGGTATTCTACAATATAATATTAATAATCTTACACAATAATCATTTTAAAATTGCAGATTTTAACCAATTAGTACCTAAACGGTTAACAAACTAAATGTCACTAAATGAAAAGTAAAAAAAAAAAATCCAAAATTGTAAAATATTATCAATTACATTCGATATAAAGTCTGTATCAGAATTAACAATAAGTTTATGATATTAATTTAGTACTCCAGAGATGTATAAGGTCTCTGAGCGTCCAAATTCAATTAATAATTATTCTAATGTTCTTATAGAGATGTATGTATACTGTCTCTAAGCGTTAAAACAGAAAAAAAAAGGATCATTAATGTAATATTGTCAGAGATGTACAGGGTCAATAACAATAAAAAGTGTCAAGGACAGAATGATGTCTCTCGTCAAAATAATGATAATAACACTAGTATTTAGGTAGGTACTACTAGTGTCTTTCAAAACAATAGGAAGAGCTCAAAGCTACTCCCTAGTTATGAAGGACCTTATAAGGTGGATATAATTCTAGGGAATGATCGATACAAAGTCGCTCCGATCCCCGGTTTTGAAGGCATGAAAAATAGACGCAAAACCACGGTAGCTGCTGATAGAATGCGACCGTGGATTCACTTACCCGCGTTAGAATTAAATGAAGACGACGAGGTTGATAATCTCGATTGCGATGAAAATAATGAAACAATAGATAAGGATTCTGTAATGGTTTGGTAGGATGTATAGGCAGTAGATCGATTACTTACCGGTATAATATTTGTATATGTATATAACATATATTTAATTACTTACAGTCTGAGGCAAGAAATGATTGGTTTGCGCTTTGACACTGAAAATGCGAGAAACATATTTATAAAAACTTCGAGAAGTGATTGGTTCGAGGAATTAGATTTATAAGTGCCTCGAGAATTGATTGGTTCGAGGAATTAGATTTATAAGAGCCTCGAGAAGTGATTGGTTCGAGGAATTAGATTTATAAGAGCCTCGAGAAGTGATTGGTTCGAGGAATTAGATTTATAAGTGCCTCGAGAATTGATTGGTTCGAGGAGTTAGATTTAAGTGCCTCGAGAATTGATTGGTTCGAGGAATTAGATTTATAAGAGCCTCGAGAATTGATTGGTTCGAGGAATTAGATTTATAAGAGCCTCGAGAAGTGATTGGTTCGAGGAATTAGATTTATAAGAGCCTCGAGAAGTGATTGGTTCGAGGAATTAGATTTATAAGAGCCTCGAGAAGTGATTGGTTCGAGGAATTAGATTTATAAGTGCCTCGAGAATTGATTGGTTCGAGGAGTTAGATTTAAGTGCCTCGAGAATTGATTGGTTCGAGGAATTCGATTTATAAGAGCCTCGAGAAGTGATTGGTTCGAGGAATTAGATTTATAAGAGCCTCGAGAAGTGATTGGTTCGAGGAAATAGATTTAAGTGCCTCGAGAATTGATTGGTTCAAGGAATTATATTTGTAAGTTCCTCGAGAATTGATTGTTTGAGGAATTTACCTTAAGACACTGTTGGAGAACTCAGTTTAAGAGAATTTGGATTTTGATGAAGCTACTAAGAATATAGTTAGTTAATTGAAATGTCAATTTACAATAGTGCATATCGGTTGAATTTTGATTATGTAATATAGTTCGCCAACTATGTTATTAATTTTTCTGTCATTTGTATTTATTAAGAATGAAGTTAGTGTTACTATAACGGGTTGTGACACTGGTTTAACGGACCGAGTGTAAGGTTCCACCGGGCGCGTGTATGGGGCCATACACGTCGTCAGGATGGACGAGTGTAAGGTTCGATTCATTTTACGGTACATTTATGAAGACTAGCTAAGTTTTTAAGGCTGGCAACACAATAAAAGAGGGGTATTTGGGTTTTTTTTAGAAATAAAAAGCGGGTATGCGAAAGTAAAAAAAAGAACGGGAGGGGGAAGTCAGTTAAACCAGTGAGAGGTGACGATTGTAACGGGGATTGCTTGGCCAGAAGTTGGTGCCCGGGTGGGCATTCTGGTGCTGATCGTCAACGGTGTAAGGTGTCATCAATAAATGTTAAAAGTTAAAAAGTGTACCTGTTTCATTATAAAGAGTATTTCAATAAAATCATAAAGCGTTGTTAGAGTTTTCTTCAAAGTGCTGCTTCCTCCTGACTATAGTTTACAATATTATCATAAAATCTACAGTCTATTCTCAATCCTAATGTCCGTTCTGCTATATACCTACTGGCAAAATATATTTTGAAATAGGGTTAGTACTCATAGTTCCGACGATTACCCGTAAGAACAAACTCGCACAGTTAATATTTAAATATGTTTTTTTTTTTTTTTTTTTTTTTTTTTTATTTATCCAAAATACTTATAAACTATTTACACATTATTTGAACAGCGAACGAAAACCGCGTACGGTTTATCTGTCGCCGTTGTCGCTCGTTTACAATTGATAGCTAAGAAAAGGGTAGTTTTACATAATTTGTGCTACGCTCGTGCGCGCATCGGTAGTTGGCAAGTACATATTTTTTGTGATGATTTTTATTTTGTGAGTATTATGAATAAGTTTCTGGAAAACATCATTTGGCCATTCGTTTAATATGTAAGGTAACAAATACTCCCACATTCTTTTTCCGTATGCATTGTTATACGGTGGCAATACGTATTTGGGTAAGGTACTTATGTTTCTCAAGTTTTGTGGCCTATAACGTTTTTGAAGGTTGGGTAAATTTGAAATTTCATCACAGATTAGCATCATCTTAAATTTATCATATACATTTATAATTTTACAGTATCGAAATAGATAATTATCGTCGTTTTTATGCTTATTTCTAATAGAATTAGGTACAATAGTTTTTATCATTCTTAATTGTAGCTTATAGATATTGTCCAGGTAAGTTTTATAGGTTCTGCCATAGCTACTAAGGCTGTAACTAACAATGGATTTTTGTATTTCTTTAATTCAATCATAATTGTGATGCAATTCAGAATCATTTCAATTTTATGATTATTATTGTATGTACCTATTCACAAATTTTGATTTTAATCTACGGGTTACATCAGGAATATAGCCTCATCATGCGTCATAGACGCTACCCATTGTAAACGTCAGAAAAATAGGAAACAAAAGTTTAATAAATCTATATTCATCTTCTTTAAATTTTCCTATATTACTACTTTAAATCCTTACTAGCTTTTACTAGCAATCACACGACGGCGCACTATACGCCCCTTCCTAAGTTTTCTAATAAGAGAGAGACGGATTGTGCGACAAAAATCAAGAGAGCATGCACGCCGGCTTGTGATAGCTAAGCTGAGGGGTACACTCGTAACTTTTCGAACGAGCGTTAAGACAATTCAACTGTCATTTTCACATACAAAAAATGACATTTGCATTACATCTAACTGTCGCGCGTACATGTATGGTTATTCCAATATTTGCACTATATTTTCAACCGACTTCAAAAAAAGTTGGAGGTTCTCAATTCGGATGTATTTTTTTTATTTTTAATGTTTGTTACCTCAGAACTCCGTCATTTATGTACCGATTCGTACAATTCTTTTTTTAACTGAAAGTATATGCTTCCAGATTGGTCCCATTGTTTCCAAAACCCCAGTTGGATGATACGAACCATGAGGAATTGAGGGAACTCCTCAAATATATTAGGCACGCGTGTAGTAATTTCGGTATTTTCCATTATAGGTAACTCGTGTATTTACACCCGGAAATCATGAATTTGGTGAAGTGGAAGTGATGATGAAGACCACAGATGGCTTGTGGCTTGTGTGATGTCTCAATGATGTACTTCAAACTATATAAGTACGTCACAGATTCTGATATTATTCCGTTGAAATAGCAAACAATGAAGTGCCAAAGGTAATTCTGAGATCCTTGAGGTCGAATCGACGGAAGTCCTCAAATATTATCGGCCCACATACAGCGATTTGGTTTATTGGTCTAAAAATCAACGCTTTTGTTCACGGAAATAAGTTCATGTGGTGAATTGGACTAAAAAATGTGAAAATATTAATCTGGCTTGGCGGAGTACTGAATTAAAGTCGGTTAAAACTTTGTTTTGAAAGTAAATACAGTACAGCTAAAATAAAAATATATCATGTTATTGATATTATTTTACAATTTTGGATTTTATTAGTTTTTATTTTTAGTGAAATTTAGTTTGTTAACCGTTTAGGTACTAATTGATTGAAATCTGTAATTTTTAGGGTTCCGTACTCAAAGAGTAAAACGGGATCCTATTACTAAGACTTCGCTGTCCGTCCGTCCGTCTGTCTGTCACCAGGCTGTATCTCACTGATACCGTGATAGTTCCAGCTGAAATTTTCACAGATTATGTATTTCTGTTGCCGCTATAACAACAAATACTAAAAACAAAATAAAATAAATATTTTTATTGATAATGGTACGGAACCCTTCGTGCGCGAGTCCGACTCGCACTCGGCTGGTTTTTTAATGATTATTGTGTAAGATTATTAATATTATATTGTAGAATACCACTTTACATGTAAAAGTGCCCTTGTGGCCTATTTGCAGAATAAATAATTGATTTTGATTTTTGATTTTGATATTAAAATGTGAATAATCGTTCTTCTTACCTCGATGTAAGGCGATGTGCAGCGGCGCCGCACGTTACTGACATTTGGTCCTGTGAGTGCACAATCTCAGTTTCACTATAAGATACGGCTGCGCGACCTCCGAACCCGCTGAATAAAGGATGACGCACGCTAGGACGGGCCGTGCCCGGCCCAAGCCGTTTTCTAAGAAAAACGACGGCGTTTTTCGGCGACGACCGAGGCTCGGAAGCGGCTCGGTGTCGGCACGGCCCGGCCGTGCTAAGTTATGGCTCGGCCGCGCAAAAACGACGTCGTTTTTCTTAGAAAACGGCCCGTTCTAACGTGAGTTTTCATTGAAAACTGTTTCTTGATTCATTGATCACAGATTGGTTTTTATTGACGTGAACCAATCATATTTTTAATGCAGATGCTCAAAAGTACCACACTTTTTGTAGCTTGTAGCTATATATCGTGCGAAATGTAGTATTTTTCGCACTAGTGCTTCTTATTTTCCAAGCTGTTTTTTTATTTACTGTTACATCTAACACATTTAAAGTATTAAAATTGCATAATTGAGAAATTGAAGTGTATATGTCACCGTTAGATTGTGAAAACCGTCAGTTTATTATCTTACCCGTTATATTGTAAACTGACGGAATATTGTGAACTGCCAAAATAATTCATAATTTTACGCATTCATTTTCGTTAGTTTATAAACTAACAATGTCATATCGTCAAATTATGAACTGAATCAAATTTGCCTGATTCAGTACGAAACCTGTGCGCTGTTTGGTAAGAGCGAATTATTCCACTTGCATCAGTTTCCACTTACGTCAGAACATGATTGTTTTTTTTTGATATTCAGACATTTTATCCCATTTATTTCGGCATCCAGCAGTGTCGACGGAGCCCCGCTGCGCGGGGCTCCTATTTCTGGGCGCTTTGCCCTTCGGGCAACTGAAGTTACCTAACTAACCTAACCTACCTAGTCTTTGTGTACGTTCCGTAGCAAGCCGATTTGATCTCAGTTCATAATTTGACGATTCGACATTGATAGTTTATAAACTAACGGTGTTCACAATCTAACGGTGACATATATATGTCACCGTTAGATTGTGAACACCGTCAGTTTATAATCTAACTCGCGATATTATAAACTGACGAAAAATTGTGAACTGTCAAAACCGTTCACAATTTAACGCATTATTTTTCGTTAGTTTATAAACTATCAATGTCGAATCGTCAAATTGTCAATTGAGATCAAAACGGCTTGCTACGGAACGTACACAAAGACTAGGTAGGTTAGGTTAGTTAGGTATCTTCAGTTGCCCGAAGGGCAAAGCGCCCAGAAATCGGAGCCCCGCCCACCGTCGACACTGCTGGATGCCGAAATAAATGGAATAAAATGTCTGAATAACAAAAAAAAACAATCATGTTCTGACGTGAGTGGAATAATTCGCTCAACCAAACAGCGCACAGGTTGCGTTCCGAATCAGGCAAATTTGATTCAGTTCACAATTTGACGATATGACATTGTTAGTTTATAAACTAACGAAAATGAATGCGTAAAATTATGAATTATTTTGGCAGTTCACAATATTCCGTGAGTTTACAATATAACGGGTATGATTATGAACTGACGGTTTTCACAATCTAACGGTGACATATATATATATATATATATATATATAACTATTTACATAATTTCTACGGTGATTATTGATAAACTTGGTTGATTGAGTACTATTAATGACAGGATATGAGTATTATGCGAGACCACCGATTGAAAGAGTATTATGTGAGACCGCGGGTAGGATGTATGGCCCTTGCTGTTTACACCAAAAATAAACATTTATTTGGAAATAAATCAAATTAATCGAAAGTATTAGATTAGATTAGATTATTTATTTCATGATAAAAAAATACATAACAAATTAGCTGTCATGTCCAAAAAAATAAGATTATTTATCACAATCGTCAAAAACAAAGAAAAAATAAAGATATAATATTAAATTAATACAATGTCAACAAATTTACTCAATAACGAGTACATATAAAAATAAAACAAAATCAAAAGAACAAATATGTCAACCACTAGGTATCGTCATTCAATTTACAATATAGTGTAATGTGCATTAGAATATAGGTGATATTTAATGTCAAATCATATTAAAACAAATGTAAATAGGTAAAAATAATAATTTAACATGTCAGATCAAGATCCATATACTCTTTAACTGAGTATAATGGATTTTCCAACAAAAGGTATTTCAGGCGGCGTCTAAATGCTTCGTCAGATGGTTCCAGTCTAAGATCAGCGGGTAGTCGCTTGTAGTAGGTAGGCCCAATGACACGCGGGTTCTTTTCTGCAAGTGCCATGCGACGGGGAACTGTTCTCAAACGCCCAGTGCGGCGGAGTGTTTTGCCAATCACATTTACGGTATCGAACGAGAAAAAATTATTCCTTACAAACATTATAATTTCGAATATATAGAGTGAGTAGTGCGTCACAATACCGTGCGTTAGGAAGTGTCCTCTACACGAAGTCCTTGATTTTGCCCCAATCATCGCACGTACGGCACGTTTCTGCATAAGCAGCACTCTGTTGGCATCCGTTGAGTTTCCCCAAATGAGCGTACCGTAGGACATCAGCGAATGAAAATGAGCAAAATAAACCTGCTTCATAGCATCGTCCGATACCATAGGTTTTATTTTACGCAAAGCAAAGACTGCACTACTCAATCTATCACATAGTTTGTCTACATGGCACTTCCAGTTAAGGTGAGAGTCCAAAGTGAAGCCCAGGAACCTACATTTATCACTTATCGGCATCGGGCTGTTTGCTACGCACGGAGGAATCGCAATTTGGCGCCCCGAGAAGACCATGACGTTGGATTTTGTTATATTTAAGAGTAAGCCGTTGGTAGCAAACCACCTCTGTAGTTGATCACATCCGTCATGTATCTTCTCTCCAAGCTGTTCAGAAGTGCGCGTGCTGACAACCACTGTGGTATCGTCCGCGAATAGGACAGAGAGACCAGCTGTGATGGCAGCGGGAAGGTCGTTCATAAACGTTAGGAAAAGGGAATTTCCTAACGCCGAACCTTAAGGGATTCCTACATTCACGCTGCCAGCACTGGACTTCAGTCATTTACCGCTCGCAGATATCTTAACTACTTGCTTCCGGTCAGACAAAAATGATGTAAACAATTTGTGGCTTAAGTTTCGTATCCCGTAATGATGTAACTTGTCCAAAAGCAGGTCATGATCAATCACATCAAAAGCTTTGGACAAGTCACAAAATATACCTGCCATCTTGCATTTGTCATCCAGACCGGAAACAATGCAGTCAAATATTTTGAGCGCAGCAGTTGTTGTGGACATATTTTGCCGATAAGCGAATTGGCGGTCACTCAGTAGGTCATTGTTCTCTAGGTGGGCCATTAAATGCGATGAGAGGATGGACTCCACAATTTTAGAAATTGTGGGGACTATTGTTATTGGTCTGTAATTGTTGACATCTAATTGTTGATATTTAAAATATATACGCTTTACATGTTTAAATGAAATCGATTTACCATAGGTACTGTGTCATTAAACCGCTTCACCAAAATAGTTTTTTTTATTTCAAAATACTCACAAATACGCCATGATGAATAAAAAAGTATGTCTACTTATTATAAGTAAAACCATATATCTATAAAAAAAGTATGTCAATTATAAGTTAATTCCCGCCTTATTTCATTCCCACCATTTTCTTTATTGAATTGAAATTGTATTTATAATATTTTTGTGCACATTTTCGTTGTTGACTTGAAATTGGATTTTTAATATTTTTGTGCAATGTGCTATTCATCTGATAAAAGAATAAAATACCGGCAGATAGTACGTGCAAAGGAATCTATGGCAAGTAGCATTTTGTCTCATTAAATGGATTTCTTTTTGTACATTAAATTAAATAAATATTACAAATAAATAAAATAAATATTACGGGACAATCTTACACAAATCAACCTAGGCCCACGGTAAGCTCAGTAAGGCTTGTGTTGTGGGTACTAGGCGATGATATATATAATAGATACATACATATAGATACTTATATACATAACATCCATAACTCAGGAACCAATATTCGTGATAAATACACAAATAAATGCCCTGACCGGGATTCGAACCCGGGACCTCCAGCTTCGTAGGCAGAGTCACTACCCACTGGGCTACGGAGGCCGTTAAAATTGTTTTGATTTAATGTATTAAACATCGTCGTTTGATACAGGGTGCGGAAATGTCATTTGCACTCATGCCGAGTTTTGACCCTCACTTGGCGGCTCGGGTCAAGGTACCTCGAGACTCGTACAAAATATCATTCCTACCGCACTTGTATCAAAGTGTAGATGTTGTCATTTTTAACAGAAATAAATTCCTAAATGATTATGTTTGATCCTAATAATGAAAAATGTGTACGAATTGTTACATCAATTTTAACTCTTAATTTTTAATATTAAACATTTCAAATAGTTATGGTCGAAATAAAATATACTACACTGGCTACAATTTTAAAAGTGCATGCATGGATGGTTATATATTAATTTTACAATATTCATACGTCAGCTTTGGTGGCAGAACAAAACCGGAACCTTTGTGTCTATTTAGTCCGTTGAATATTTTATTTTCTATTGCATGGATTGCATATGCATCCCCTCAGGCTCAAGCCTCGATAAAAGTACATGATAGGCAGAGGTTTGTGTAAAATGATAAATATTTCATGGAATTCCACCTCTTAACGAAACAGGTAAATTTATTAAATATTTTTGTTTCGTGCAAATGTAACGTGGAAGTTACCACTATCAAATTTAAAATGATTTGATACAGAGAACAAATATAATGGAGAAAAAAAACCGTGATTGTCTCCAGCCCAAGACAGGACTCGAACTTTTTTGGGCTCAGGACTATCTTGGACTGAAGATGATATTGGTTTATTTTCCCTTTGCATGTGTTCTCATTATCAAATCATTTATTTCATAGTTATTCAAACTGTTACTGGTATATAAATTCACAATTGTATAGGTAATAACAATAATCCATTTATTTTAAAGATGAGGTGTTATTAACAAACCAATCAGTTGGACTAAGTTCGCTCCAAGGCCTTTTCAATACAAAGTTACAAAGTTGTACAATACAATATCACAGATATTTCGACTTTATAACATCAGTATAAATGTTCTCTTCTTGTCATTTCAACCTACCTACGTACTTTCAGCGCTTGTTTGCCTTTCGAAATTTTTCATTCCAGACAAATGCGCATTTTATTTCCATGCAACGTGTTTCTGAAAATTTGAAATAAATGTGCATGACGTTTTGCTGCGCTTACAGATTTACGGGAGTTTTCAACTGCGAGTATGTTCGCATAATTCGTGCAGTTAGTTTTGTACCCTTAACAAAATAAGTTTTTGGATTAAAAGTTTTTTATTTTTATTTAGATACAATGTTGACTACCTACCTAGAATAACAACTCATCTATACATATAATAAAGCTGAAGAGGGTCGAAAGTCTGTACATGGAAGATATTCGAAAAAAAATTGGCTAGGGATACTTAAAAACGATAACAGAACACGTTCCAACAGTTTTTAGAATTTTTGTCTGTTTGTCTGTTTGTCTGTTTGTCTGTTTGTCTGTTTGTCTGTTTATCTGTTTTTCTGTTTGTCTGTTTATGTGACCGCGCATCACGTGAAAACGGCTTAACCGATTTAGATGAAATTTGGTATAGAGATAGTTTGAGTCCTGGGGAAGAACATAGGGTAGTTTTTATCCCGGAAATAAACCCCTAAGGGGATGAAATGGGGGGTGGAAGTTTGTATGGAGCTACTTAAACCGCTGCACCGATTTGGATGAAATTTTGTATATAAATAGTTCGAGTCCCGGGGAAGGTCAAAGGATAGGTTTTATCCCGGAAATCTTCCCCTTAGGGGGTAAAACGTGGGGGTGAAAATTTGTATGTAACCCATTTTGATAAAATTTGGGTTAGAGTTAGTTTAAGTTCTGGGAAACGACATTGGATAGTTTTTATCCCGGAAATCTGCCCATAAGGGGGTGTAGTGGGGGGTGAAATTTTGGATGAACTCCGTTTAGATCAAATTTGGTAAAGAGATAGTTTGAGTCCCGGAGAATGACAACGGATACTTTGAATCCCGAAAATCATCTCCTAAGGGGATGAAATAGGGGTGAAAATGTGGATAAATCCCATTTAGTTAAAATTTGGTAAAGAGATAGAAGGAGTCCCAGGGAAGGACAATGCATAGTTTTTATCCTGAAAAATCATCTCCTGAGGGGGTGAAATGAGGAGTGAAAATTTGGATAGAACCCATTTAGAAGAAATTTGGTATGGAGATAGTTAGTCCTGGGGAACGACCTTAAATAATTTTTAGTCCAGAAATCATCTCCTAAGGGGGTGAAATGGGGGATAAAAATTTGGATGGAACCCATTTACGGTATAGCGAGTTGGAGTTCTGGGGAAGCATCACCCCCTAAAGTGATGAAAATTTGGATGTGAATTGACCTTTTTAAATGAAATTTGGTTAATTTAATTTAATTCAAATTATTTATTTCAGACTAAGTCCAAATCATGTTAATAACAATAAAAACTTATAAAACTTAAGTTAACAGTTAAGAGATAGTTTGAGTGCTGGGAAATGACATATGATAATTTTTGAGGTGAGAATTTGGATGGAAACCATTTCGATGGAATTTGGTATAGAGATGGTTTGAGTCCTGGGCAAGGACATAGCGTAGTTTTAATTCCGGAAATCATCCTCTAAGCCTTAGAGGATGATTGAATTTAAACCACCATTTCACCCCCTTAGACTCTAAGGGGGTGAAATGGTGGTTTAAATTCAATCATGGTGGTTTAAATTTGGATGGAACCCATTAGGATGAAATTTGGTGCCTATAGAGATAGTTTTACTCGCGTAGAAGAACAACAAATAGCTTTAGTCCCGAAAAAAATCCTCCAAGGGCATAAAATAGGGGGTGAAAATTTGGATGTACCCTATTTGGATGAAATTTGGTATAGAGATAGTTTGGGGTTCCGAAAAAGGATAATGCATAGTTTATGGAACTCATTTAGTTGAAATCTGGTTAAGAGATAATTTGAGTCCTGGGAAAGGACATCTGATAGTTTTATTCTGGATATCATTCCCTAAGGGGGTGAAATGGGGGTGAAAATTTAGTATAGCGATAGCTGGGAGTCCTGGGGAAGGACAAAGGATAGTTTTATCCCGAAAATCTTCCCCTAAGGGGTAAAAATTTGGATGTGAATGACCCATTTAGATGAAATTTGGTTAACAGATAGTTTGAGTTCCGGAAAAGGACATAAGATAGTTTTTATCCCGGAAATGATCTCTTAAGGGGGTGAAATGGGGGTTGAATATTTGTATGAAGCTACTATACAACCCATTTAGATAAAACTTTGTATAGAGATAGTTAGTAGGCGCGGCGTTGGTAGGCACAAGGTAGACTGATGACCTGGTAAAGGTCGCGGGAGTCCGCTGGATGCGGGTGGCGCAGGATTGGTCACTTTGGAACTCTTTGGGGGAGGCCTATGTCCAGCAGTGGACGTCTTTCGGCTGATATGATGATGATGATAAATGATAATAATGATAAAGATAGTTTGAGTCTCGGGTAAGGACATATGATAGTTTTTATATCGGAAATCTACCCCTAAAAGGGGAAATTGAGGGTGAAAGATTGTATCGAGCTACGATATAAACGAGTTCTACGCGGACGAAGTCGCGGGCAAAAGCTAGTAAGTATATAAAATAGACACCGTTTAAAAAGTTAATTTAAGAAAAAACTCGTGTACCTACACTACATTTCATTTTGTTTTGTTTTGTTCTAAATCCACAGTAATATCTAAGATATATATGGAAGTTATTTATAGATTTAAGCGCAGAAGATATACATTAAATGAATTTTAAAGCCTACTGAGTTATCCACAAGATTAAAATATGCGTATTTGAGCCTTAGTTTACCCCGTGAGTACCTACCCAAAAATACCGTGACTTTTTTAATGTAAGCGTGGAGTCTATTTCAAGATGCGAAAATGTTTGTTACATTTAGTAAATAATTATTAAATGCTTTGATTTTAATGAGATGTAAACAAACGTTTATTGAAAATGAGCTTTTTTTTACCTTATAGGTCCAAATTATACTTTCATTACATTCACAATTTTCCTCGCGGTGGTGAGGTGAAAAGTTGTGTGTTTCGCTCGGCAGCAAAGTTGTTTGGCGTCTCTTGCCTTGAAAGCCTCGCTATGCTCAGGATTGTACTTTTGAACCATTCGCTTCGCTCATGGTTCAATCTGACAATCCTTCGCTAGCTCGGCTTTCGATACAAGCACTTGCGCCAAACAACAACTTTGCAGCCTTGCATAACAATTAACTATTTCAGTACCTCGAATATTTTGGCGATACGAAAATACTCGTTACGCATGTAGTAGAGAAATAACACTTTCCTTCCCGTATAATATCGAAGCACACTTTTTTGTTGTCACGTATCACTTTTATTTCAACGAGTCCCTATCGTCAGTTATCTTCAATAAATAAAACTGATATTTCCTAAAGTGGAAACGTCTTGGTTCAACGCAAATAAGACCTACGATATATGTGTCAAACAAAACTGGTAAGAGATAGAAGATGTGGCAAGAAATCGGGACGAAAGCACACATATTTGCAGCAGTAGGTAACTAAGTTTTCTTTTTTAATGTTAAAGATGCTTGTCCAATCAAATGTTATCAATTAAGTTTCTGTTATTGAATGCAAAACAGTTTCATTACAAATTGTTAAAGTTTTTACTCCTCCTCGTTCTTCTACCAAGCGTTATCCCATCCTTTTCCAGGCTTCGCTTTCCTATTCGCTTTTTTAGTATTCTTATTTTTTACGTTTTACTAGGCGTTTATTGTATTTAATAAATTAGATATATAAGTTGTATTCAATAAAGGAAACATATAAAATAAAGTTTTTAGTAAAATTATATCAAACTTTGTTTTCCTGTGATGTGTTCACTCGTGTAGGAACTGTTTTTTTTAATCACGCGCTAAAATACAAAGTGCTCGGGAAAAATCATCTATAGCATAGTTTTCAAAAGATCGTAACGAGTTTTTTTTTGTGAACTTATTCTCCATTACGACGAATCGTTACTTATAAGAAGCGTTAGGACATAATATACCATCCGTCATTTTCACCCACAATAGTACATTACTTACCCAGAGGGGTAAAACAAAGAATGTCACAGATCGCAGGTATTTGACGCCCGAGCCAGGCGAAAACTATGCAATCTGAGGTTTTCTTTTTTATTACGTCTCTCCCCAGGGAGTGGGATTTTCCGCACGCTCTGCGATAATTGCTATTTTTACGGCCAAGTGTGACGTAATAGTACATTACTTACCTAGGGCGGTTAAACAAAGAATGTCTAAAGAAATACATTTATGTTCTACTAGCTGTTGCCCGCGACTTCGTCCGCGTAGAACTTTTTATCGTCTTAGAAAATGATTTCTCTCAATACAAAATTTGAACCCTCTTTTAGGGGATAATTAAAAAAAAAGTTGATGTTCATTTTCTAGTTTGTGAACAAACAGTCTAAAACCAAAGTTAAAAATCTCATACCTTAAAAATGCCTTGAAATACTCAAACTTTGAACCAATTTTAACACTCTTAGGGGATGAATTTGGAAAAACTCTGAAATCAGTTTTGTAGTCTTTTAACGTACAGAATAAGACCGAAGTTAAAAATCTCTTACTCACACTTTAAAATTTTATTGCTCGCCATTTAAAATTTGAACCCCCTTTTAAACCCCCTTAGAGGTTGAATTTTTCTAATAGCTGAAAGAACTTTTTTCGTAAACTTTTAAGTCTCGAGCTCAAAAAAAGTGTTGCCCATACAAAGCTTTCTTAACCCCCTTAGGGGTGGAATTTTCTAAAACTCTGAGAGTACTTTATTATTAATTTTAATAAGTAACATTTTGAATAGTTTTAAGTCTAGTAAAAAAAAAAGTTTTTCCCACACAACACTGGCTACCCTTCTTAAGGATCTTAAGGATCCCCTTAGGGATGGAGTTTTCTAAAACGCTGAAAGTTCTTTTTTAGTATTCTAATAAGTAATCTTTTTGCAAAGTTTTAAGTCTAACTCAAAAAAAAGTGTTGCCCATGCAAAGCTTGCTCTCCTTTTTAACCCTATTAGGGGTGGAATTTTCTAAAACGATTTGTGTTCTTTTTTTGTATTTTAATAAGTAATCTTTCTACAAAGTTTCAAGTCTCTAACTCAAAAACATAAACTTTCCCTGATAAAAACTTTGCACCCCTTTTTATCCCCCTTAGGGATAGATTTTTTCAAAACGCTGAAAGTTTTTTTTTTGTATTTTTATAAGTAATCTTTCTACAAAGTTTTAAGTGTCTAGCTCAGAAAAAGTGTTCCCCATACAAACCTTGCACCCTTTTTTAACCCCCTTAGGGAATGATTTTTGTAAAACGCCGAATGTAGTATTTTTCATGTTCTAATAAGTAATTTTTCGTCAAAATGTTAAGTCTCTATTAAAAAAAAATATGTTTTTCCCATACAAACTTTGCACCCTATTTTACCCCCTTAGGGGTGAAATTTTCCAAAACGCTGAAAGTACTTTCTTTGTATTTAAATAATCTTTCTACAAAGTTTTAGGACTCTAGCTAAAAAAAATAGTTTCCAACATACAAACTTTGCACCCCTATTTTAGCCCCCTATTTTTAGGGGTAGAATTTTCTAAAACGCTGAAAGTACTTAATTTGTATTCTGATGACTAATCTTTCTACAAAGTTTTAAGTCTCTATTTAAAAAAAATATTGTTTCCCCCATACAAAATTTGCACCCCTATTTTACCCCCTTAGGGGTAGATTTTTTTAAAACACTGAATCTAGGTACTTTATTTGTATTCTAATGAATAATTTCCCTACAAAGTTTTAAGTCTCTATTTAAAAAAAAGTAGTTTTTCCCATACAAACTTTGCACTCTATTTTACCCCTTTAGGGGTAGAATTTTCTAAAACCCTGAAAGTTCTTTATTTGTATTCTAATGACTGATCTTTCTACAAAGTTTTAAGTCTCTATTTAAAAAAAAAATGTTTCGCCCATAAAAACCGCCCATGCACCCCTATTTTACCCCCGTAGGGGTGGAATTTTCCAAAACGCTGAAAGTGTTTCATTTGTATTCTAATAACTAATTTTTCTACAAAGTTTAAGTCTATAGCTCAAAAAAAAAAGGTTCTCCCATACAAACTTTGCACCCCCATTTTACCCCCTAAGGGGTAGAATTTTCAAAAATCCCTTTTTATCCCTAGCCCACGTTATAAAAGCAACATACTGTGCAAAAATCAACTCTCTAAGATTAGTAGTTTCGGCTGTGCGTTGATGAGTGAGTAAGTGAGTGATTGAGTGAATAAGTCAGTCAGGACATAGGCATTTATTATGTATAAATAGATAGAAGATAATGAAACTCCCATTCAAATATCTCAAAAAATTATGAAGCTACATCCGTTTTAATGTCGCTTGTTAGAGTGAGAAAACGATGAGGGACTGTGACGTCAATATACTCGAGCGTCATAGTAAAAAACAATCGTTTCATATGAAGGTCCGTTTTGCGGAAAAGGGACAGAACATACCCCCTCTTAAAACTGTGGACTCTTATAACTTAATCATTACCTATATAACCTCTTGCTTTGTTTTTTTCTCCATTTGACTATATTTATTTTAAATTCTTTTTCGAGAAAATACATTATGATTATTTACCATATTTTCGATTCCTGAGCTATAACCACGAACTTCGGAATTCGAAAATATTGGTATCTCTATCTCTATCGCACTAACCATACTCGAGTGACAGGGATGCAAATATATGAACATTGAGTATCGGTTTTCGTGGTAGCGCCGCAGGTACTTTGGCTGAATGCGCCGAGCGCGTGCCATTGTCATTCAAAAAAAACAAATTCGTGTTAATTATATTGTTCAAATTTGTTGATTTCATTTATTGAAATTACGACATAAAACGACATTTGCGCATATACGTTCTCATATCAGAATCGAATATTTTTTTATGGTTTATATTTTAGCATTTGTCTCGTAAAGGTCTATCGTAGACGGGATTTAAATTATTAATAAGTGAAAGGCAAAGCAATTCCGCCATTTTGACGAAAATTTGACGGTTCTTATAGCTGACAGTTGGAGCAGCGTTTGATTTCAATAAAAATAAATGAAAAATTAAATGAAGTCGTATATTTCGGAAAATTAATTAACTGTCGCAGTCGGATAAAAACTATCCTAAGTTGCAGCTAGAATAATAATGTACCTATATAAAATGTTTCATATTTTTCCGTTCATGGGATGCTGAGAACATTCGAACCGCGCAAAGCTTAGTTTCAAACTGGCTGATTCTTTTTTTAATTTAGAGATTTATTATAAGTGGAGATAACTGTACGCTGTTTTATAATTACTAGAATGCTAGCGTACATGTGGTGACCCCGACGTGATGTCTTAGATCGCAGGTATTTGACGCCCGAGCCGAAGGCAAGGGCGATAAATATGCGCTCTGAGGCTTTCTTTATTACCGCCCGTGGTGAGTACAACATTTTACGTCTCTATCTGGCCAGGAAGTGGGGTTTTCCGCACGCATAGCGTGCGGTAATTCCTACTTTATGGCCAGGTATGACGTAAAATATATTATCACACTTGATAGGTAATGTCTAAATGCCTCATGTACTGTACGAACATATATCATAACACAGCAGAAAACAAAGTTATCGTACCAGCATATTGGTCCTTACCTATGAAATTGGCGGTGTGTATGGAGAATTTTATGAAAACTGTGATTTTCATACATTGAATTTTGCGGATTATTCAGCAATGTCAAATTCAAAGCAAACTAAATTTTTGTAGGAATATAGAAAACTTTTAAGCTACTTTACACATATCTTCATTCCTTAAAAATAGTTCGCATCATAAAACTATACGTAATTGAAACACTTTAACCGGCAGCACATGAAAAGGGCGGTTTTCAAGCTTTAATTTGAAACACTAAATAAAAAATTCAAACCTATTTTTTGTATTTAAAACCTTTGTTACATAGTCTAATAATGAAATTAAAAAATAATTTGGAAGTTGCAATAGAAATGAATAAATTACGTACAAAATAATATCTGTGATAAAACCGCCAATTTCATAGGTAAGGACCTAATATATTTCGCATAGTATAGACCTAATAAATAAAATAAAAAATAAAAATAAAAATAAAAATAAAAAAGCCTTTTATTTCTTTTAGAATTATGTTTACAAAGTAGTTATATCAAAAGTTGAGTAGTTAGTTATTTTTAATGTTAGTAAGTTAAGTTTTATAAAGAATATTAGGTAGTTTAAAATATTATAATTATTTTTGTTGCACTCATTATTCTGCAAGAACCCCTCTGCAGGTAAAGGCCTCCTCCAAAGTGAGCCAGTCTTCCCTGGACTTATCTGTTTGTAACCAGTTTGGACCCGCTGTGTGTTTGATTTCATCCTCCCATCTGTTGCAAGGTCTCCCTTTATTTCTTTTACCTACTGGCCCCCTCCATACTGTCACACTTTTTGTCCACCTCTGATCTTGAAGGCGTGCTACATGTCCGGCCCACTTCCATTTTAATGCAAGAGCTTGTGCCAGACCGTCTGTTGCTTTTGTGATGTTTCGTATTTTTGTATGTCTTATTTTATAATTTTTTTTTATATTTAGCATACTGCGCTCCATTCCGCGTTGGCACGTATTAATTTTATTTCTGATATTGCTGTTAAACTTCCACGTCTGACAAGCGTAGGTCAGGCATGGTATAAGGCATGAGTTCATAACCTTGGTCTTCAGGTGGATTGGCATGTTGCTCTTAAATATTTCCTTTAAGCTCCAGTACTTATTCCATGTTAGCTGTGCCCTGCGTTCAACTTCCTGGTAATTGTTTGATCTGTCGAAGCTTATTTGTTTGCCTAGATAAATATATTTTTCGGTATATTGAAGTGGCTCGACATCGACATATATTTGTACCTTGGTGCTGTTGGTCATTATCATAGTTTTAGAGAGGTTCATTTCTAGGCCAGCGAGCTTGCTAGCTTTATTTAATGACTCAACCATGTGCTGTAGTTCTTTTCCTTTCTCTGATATCAGCACTAAGTCGTCGGCAAAACGTAGGTGGCTTAAGTACTTTGTTTTTACTTTTATGCCGCATTCTTTCCAGTCAAGCTTGCTTATTATTGACTCTAAAGTGGCTATAAATAGTATAGGTGATAGGGGGTCCCCCTGTCTTACACCTCTCTTTACAGGGAACCAAGAACCGGCTGCTTCTAGTTTAACTCTACTTTTGCTGTTGCTATATATGCTTTTGATTACTCTTATATATTCGTGCTCCACATTTTGTGTTGTTAGAGTTTCCCAGATATAGTTGTGTGACACTGAATCAAATGCTTTTTTGTAATCGATATATGCCAAGTACAACGGTCTTTTTTTCTCATGGTATTTCTCAATAAGAAGCTCGAGTGTGTGAATATGATCGATTGTAGAGAAGCCCTTTCTAAATCCTGCCTGTTCGATGGGTTGACTCTTTTCTAGTGTAGAACTTATTTTTTTGGTCAGTATTGTAGAAAATAGCTTATATGTACTCGGCAATAGGCTTATTGGTCTATAGTTCCCTATATCCTTTGGGTCACCTTTTTTGTATAACAAAATGATGTTAGATTCGGACCATTGGGTAGGTGTCTCTCCAGATTCGAGGATGTAATTGAACAAATTTGTAAAGGGTACGGCTAGTATTGGGGCAGCTATTTTTAAAGTTTCGTTTGCTAGGTTGTCCGAGCCCGGGCTTTTGTCTGGTTTTAGTTTGTTCAATGCCTCGATGACGTCCTTTTCTTCAATTTGGGAACTATTTCGTTTGTTACCTTCGCTTGTGGTATCATGGTTTTCGTGGCTGGTGTCTTTTGGCTCTTTTGCGCTGTATAGTTCCTTGTAGAACTCTGTTGCTATACTGAGAACGTCGCTGCGGATGTTTTTAGTTTGTTCGCCTCGTTTTAGCTCTTCGATCCAAGTTTTATGTGGTTTCAACTCTTTGTATGCCTTTTTTGTGCTTCCAGTTTGGCGCAGGTGTTTTTCAATAGTTTTATATCTGTAGTTAGCGTAGTCTTTTTTTATATATTTGCTAACAAGCTTATAAAGCGCCGAGATTTCGTTTCTTGTTGCTCTAGTTTTATTTTTACTTCTTTGGAGGTCTTGTCTTCTTTTTAAAAGTTTTAGTGTGCGCTCAGACAATATTTTGTGGTTTTTCTTGGAGTTTTGTGCTTCTCGGGCATTTTGCAAGCTTGCGGTAATGAGTCTGATTAAGTTATCGTAGTATTTCTGGGGTGAAGTAATATTTTGTGTGAACATTTGATCTCTCGATATGTAGGAGGTTAGGTATTCTTTAAACTTGGAGATTTCTTCTTCGCTTTTCATTGTGCTAATTTGACAGTTAGTATACTTTGTTCTGCTTTTCTTAAAATGTGTATCATATAATATTGTAGCTCTTACTGGCCTATGATCTGAAGGGTAATTAATGTTCAGTACTTCTATATTTTTAAACAGACTAGGTCGATTTGATAGCACGAAGTCGATTTCGTTTTTATAGGTCCCATCCGGTGATCGCCAGGTCCATTTGTTTTTTGTTTTTTTTTTGAAAAAAGTATTCATTATGGACAGTTTGTTTTCACTGGCGTAATCGATTAATCTTTGTCCTCTCTCGTTTCTATCTCCATATCCGTGTGCTTTCATGATTAAATGTTCCTCATTTTTTGGTATCCCAATTTTAGCATTTAAGTCGCCCATCAGTATGTAGTCTGTGTGAGCTAATTCTAATGCCCTGTTTATTGTCATATAAAAGTTATCGATTTCATCGTCGCTTGCTTTTGCGGTAGGGGCGTAGACTTGAATGATGGATAGGTTGGTATTTTCGAATTTCAGGTTCAATATGGCTACCCTTTCGGAAAGACCGAGGTAACTTTCTATATTCTTTTTGAGATGAGATTTAATTATAAAACCTATGCCATATCTTCCAGGTGTGTGGCCTGTATGGCACAAAATGATGTTTTCATGTTCTTCGATTTTGTTTCCAATGCGTCTCGTTTCAGCTAATCCTATAATGTCGTACTTAATTTCTTTGAGAGCTTCGCTTAGCTCTATTAAACGTTCGTATGTTGAAAGTGTTTTAACGTTATATGTCAAAATGTATAACGTTTTTTGTGGCGTTTTTTCATTTCTTGGAGAGATGTTTGGAGGGTTTTGGTCATAATCTTCCACGGTGACCAGCCGGCTTGGAAGATGAGTTTGGAGTTCTGATAGAGGTTGTTGTGTGTTGGCGTTGCGAGAGGGGGGCGGTAGTTGCTATATAACATCGTTTTTATTTTGCTGTGGATCTGATGAGTGGTTCGTGTTCTTGTTAATCAGGTAATTCAGCATGCCCGGTTTTAAAATTCCTTCCGATAGGCTTGAAGTTCTTCTTACTTGTGTTTGGGTTTTGTTTTTCTTGTTAGCCTGTGTATTTGTTTCGGCTCCTTTGGTGGTTTTGATTTCAGGCGAAGTAGAAAGCATTCTTTTGTTGTTGCTAGTTATTTTGTTTTTTTCACGTACAACAAGCTTGTCGTATTTTATTCTTACAAGGTTTCCTTTTTCCTTTTCGATTCTTGCTTGTTCTTGGAGTTCTTTCCTCTTCTCTAGAATATTTTGTGGGTAATCTTCCGTTATGTAGTAACCGGTATCTTTTAGTGCACTTCTGTGTTTAAACAAATTAATTTTCGTGCCGAGTGTAGAAAAAGTAACAATTATTGGACGAGGTCTTTCCCCTTTCTTGCCTACTCTTCTGACTTCTTGAATATCCCTGCTATCCAATTCCTGAGAGAAATGTTCTTTGATAAAGTTAACCATGAGACTTTCTAAGTTAGAATATGACATTTCAGTTTCTTTTATTCCGAAAAAGACAATGTTATTTTTTCTTGCCTGTTTTTCTAGGAAATACAGTCGTTTTTCTTGGTTTTCAAATTTTTCCCTGAGGTTTTCGTATTTTTCATTAAATAGTTTGAACTTATCTTCCAATATGCAGTTTATATTTTGTGTAACTTGTTCCGCCACTTTTTCTCCACTCTTTTCTATTGCGGTTTTTTGTTCATCTAAATCACCTCGAATTTTACGAAGCTCTTGCATGATTTCCTCCATTTTTTACTATTTTTCTTGGTTGTTTTTCGCTATGATACGTATGGGTGACTTTCAACAGATGTCGCTAGTGTCTTTGTCTATCTGTATAATTATTGCATGTCACTTAATAAAGTAGGGTTATTTATATCACTTTATTTTCGAAATAATAGCCGTAGTTATAAAAGTTCACAATTTGCTTCAGTTTTTAGTTAGTCTTTCACTTTTTATGGTTAAAGTACGGGAGATAAGTCTGTAGAAACGCACAATACAACTAGTTTATTTGCGATACATTTTCACTGTTTTCATAGTTTCCACTTAACGTTGGACGTTATCCACAATGTATGATGTAAGTCGTTTATTTATTTCACCACTTTTGTCCTTTCCATTAAGTAAATGCACTTATTTAAATTTTGAGATCACTTTAAATGCGGAGCCGAAGTAAAGATTGACACTGCAGCGCCCCCTATCCTATATAGACCTAATATATAGTGCATATCGCAAGGAATCTGTGTACTGTAACAAACGTACCAACGACTGAGGCCTCGCCGCGATATGAAAACGTGCTCAGAATCGGGTACAATGCCCATATCGTAGTTATAGCCATATCACGCTACCTTCCCAATGAGTTTGACGTTTGAATCGAACGGAAACAATCGCAGGACATTTATCAAGTGGCCAGTGAAACGTGATTTTAGATGCGGTGCGAGTTTACATTTATGGCCACTTCACTTCCTGTCTTATTGGTGGAGCGGGATCGATAACCAGTATTTCGTACTTTGAGGTGAGTTTACTGACGTCGCACAGATTTTCTCACTTGTCGGTATACTGTAATTACCTACTGTCAGTATTACATTTGAAGCGGGGCGGTGCGATTGCAGTACCTACTGGATTCGTAAAGAATCGGTACCGACTCGACTGACAGTTGACACTGATAACTGACAGCTTACTGATCGTACTTTCAAAGTAAGGAAATAATTCGGTGTGTGACGTGGCATCATGGCCAGAGCTGCACCTCTCCGCGTAGTTTTTGCTGACCAGTTGCGATTTCGTCGAGTCTCCATTTAGACGAGTCGTTATATATACCAATAGCTAAATAGACGAGCTGCTACTTAAAAAATCGTGTAGACCAGTTGCTTTAAGGAGAGTTGATATGTAGACGAGCTGCGATTTGGACAACCTGCGTCTTAGACGAGTTGCCCCATAGACGAGTTGCTAATTAGACCCCGTGCTACTAACCCGCATATTCTTTACTCAAAGATAACTTTTTCAACGAGTATAAAATGTTTTGATTGGAAATGTTAAATAATATAACGTTTATTATTTTACATTCTAAGACGCAGGTTGTCCAAATCCCAGCTCGTCTACATATCTACGTAAATAATAAAATAATATTTCCTCATTGGCATAATTCTATTTCTAATTTCCAACTTGTTCCACTTGTAAAGTATTCCATTACTCAAATTTACGGAAGTTTAGTGTGATGGCTTGCCTTCCTCACCGCTGTTTACGAACCGAATTTATCTCCCTCCCGGAATATCTGAAGAAGAGCCTTACCAGATTTCTATCTTCTTTCTCCTGTCAGTGTCTGTCAAACTTTTACTGTTAATGTTTTTCAAACGGTCACCACGATACAGGCTTAGCCTAGTGTGGGACCATGGGTTAACGAATGTTGTATTTTGTTTTATTTTAAATAAACGAATTTTATTCTATTTATTTTATTATTTATTTAGTGCTAGTACTCCTAAAGTACCGCTGCTGCCTGAAATCAGAGGTTTGCTTATTCAATGGCGACAATTATTCGCCATGTCACAGAATCGTTACTGGATATCACAGAGAAGCCTATAAGACTTTCCACTACATTCTGATAATTCTACCGTTGTGTCGTCGGGGACTGCTTGTTCAATAAAATTTGCATCGAACCATCGTATCTGATGGACATTCTGCTAGCCGCCCTCATGGCTGTTATTCTTTACACGCTAATGCGCCTCACCCCGCCCGTCACGCCCAACGAAACTAGACCGCTACCTACGCTTAAGGCCTCTACACACCGGTCGCGTGCGCGGGCCCGCGCAAGTTGTAAAACATTGAAAATAAACTTCAAACACACATCGAACGCGAGCTCGCGGCCCCGCGGCGGGCCCGCGTTCGGTGTGTGTTTGAAGTGTAGTTTCAATGTTGTACAACTTGCGCGGGCCCGCCGGGGGCCCGCGCACGCGACCGGTTTGTGGAGGCCTTTAGTTACTACGAATCGTGGCGTCAAGATACATTTGTGGATGAACGTTTAAAACAAGTTACAAAATAGCGGGGCTGCAGGCCCCGGCAGTAGCCTGCAGCGCAGCACCCCGAGCTCACAGATCTTAGCAATAATAAAACCTTTAAAAATTAACTGAAAAATTATAATGTAGGTAGGTACTTACCTTAATCATAAAATATCATTTACATTACACATGATTTAAAACAACGCTTAAAACAAACACGTGAGCTGTAATAAAGATCAACGTGATGATTAAATACCAAAAACCCTTCATCTAATTACTGCTTACACTCCGTTATGATAATTAAGCGTATCAGAGTTTATCTTGTCGAAATTTTAACAGTCTCTAATAAAGTCTTTAATTACAACATGAATCATAACTCATATCTGAACTTCCGACGTAAAATACAGTTATACATCGCGAGCCCGAGTAAGCTGAGAGAATTTATAAGCGTATTTCCTGTCACTTTAAAATTAATTTGAAAGTTATTGTTTTAGGCACTAGCGGAACCCGTTCTTACTAAAAAAACAATTGTTTTAAGAAAAAGTTTTTCACAGAGTTTTTTTAGTGTACAAAAATACCAAAAGGAATGCTTTTCACATTATAACCGCGTTTGGTGCGAGTCGAGTAGGATCATTTTATTCCATCTGACCTCACAAATGTCGATTAAAATCTGCCGGCCTTTCAGGCGCATGGTGTATTACTAAACAGGACTTAATCGCGTATGCGTTGCAGCATCCTTACGAGTATGTAGTCGCGTTACGCCTGTCTTGCCTCACAACGAACAATGTTGCCGCCATAATCCACCATGACCACAAACATTGCAACAATTAATATAATCACACTAGGATGCAGAGAAAAATTATGTATAAAAATCGTGAAAGTGTAAATCAATATGGTGCATTACGACTTTATTTACCCTGTCGTGTCGTATTCGACAGTCGTTTTATTTAATTCTTGTGTACATTCAAGCATCGAATAAAATTATAAACCCTTAGGTATAAACCAATTTAACGTTCGACTCGCTACGTCTAATTAACTACGTGATTAGAAGCAGACCTCATAGAACATTGCCAAATTGATATAGTGAGAGAAATTGGCGAAGGTACGCCTTGGGCCATCCGTTTACAGTACATTAATCTAATTTCGGTAAAGCAGCTAGTATCAAGCTTACTTGATACTTACTACTACACTAGACTATATACTATACTAGGTGCTTATACCTAATTCATTTATTAAAACTAGCTACAAAAATAAAATAAAATAAAAAACATTTTTTTCAGACCATACAGATCCATAGTTTTGTTAGTAAAATCTTACGTGTTATGTTAGTATTGAGAACAAAAAATAAAATAAAATTAGAAAGTAAAAGCTTTAAAAAAATATAAAACTAGCTTTTGCCCGCGACTTCGTCCGCGCGGAACTCGTTTATATCGTATCTTTCTCCCCCCTTTCCACCCCCTTAGGTGATACATTTCCAGATAAAAACTATCTTTAGTAAGGATTCTTTGGGAAGGCCTCGGAATTCAAAGTATCTCTATACCAAATTTCATCTCCATCGGTTCAGCGGTTTAAGCATGAAAAGGTAACAGACAGACAGAGTTACTTTCGCATTTGTAATTAATAGGGATTACTTAGTATGGATTTTATGAAGGAAAGGGTCATTATGGCTGAGTTGCATGATATTATAGATTAACTTACTCCGAACGCCTTTTTTTACAAAATAGACTCCGCCGCAAACTTGGTTTCTATGACCCACCTCACCATAATACATGCATGTAGGCTTTTTTCAGTATTATTTTGCATATTTTCATATCACACGGCCGTAAGGACCTTCGCTACTAAACCGTAGGACTAAATTAACTGACTTATAATTTAAATATTTTATATTAAAATTAAAGATACGTCAACAAAATGTTACATCTAATAGTTTTCAAAATAGTCATAATAAAACGTCTTTTTTACCCCGTTTTAGAAAACATCTTCGAAACTACCGCCATTAGGTACCTTTACCCTTGGAACGTCACAAACACATATGTACCTATGTAATGTTCCTATTCCCCAGGACTCCCAACTACCGCTATACCGTAAATGGCTTCAATCCAAATTTTCATCCACCATTTCTCACCCCCTTATATGTTCCCCTTATTTCCTCCTTTCATGTGGTCTGGAATAAAAATTATTCTATGTTCTTTCCTTGGACTGAGACCTCTCTCTATACCAAATTTCATCTAAATGGGGTCTATCGAAATCTTCAACCCTCATTTCACCACCTCAGGAAATGATTTTTCGGGATTAAAACTATGCATTGTCCTTCCCTAGGACTCCTTCTATCTCTTTACCAAATTTCATCTAAATGGGTTTTATCCAAATTTTCATCCCTGAGGGGATGATTTTCGGGATTAAACCTATCCGTTGTCATACTCCGGGACTCAAACTATCGTTCAACCAAATTTCATCAAAATGGGTAACAAACAAATTTTCACCCCCAATTACACTCCCTTAGGGGATGATTTTCGGGAGTAAACTATCCTATGTCCTTCCGCAAGACTCCAACTCGCTATACCGTAAATGGGTTCCATCCAAATTTTCATACCCCATTTCACCCCCTTAGGAGATGATTTCTGGACTAAAAATTATGTTAAGTCCTTCCCCAGGACTCTTAATTATCTCCATACCAAATTTCATCTAAATCGGTTCTATCCAAAATTTTACCCCTCATTTCACCTCCTTAGGAGATGATTTTTCAGGATAAAAACTATGCATTGTCCTTCCCTGGAACTCCTTCTATCTCTATACCAAATTTAAACTAAATGGGATTTATCCACATGTTCATCCCTATTTCATCCCCTTGGGGGATGATTTTCGGGATTCAAACTATCCATTGTCATTCTCCGGGACTCAAACTATATCTATAACAAATTTGGTCTAAACGGAGTCCATCCAAAATTTCACCCCCCCATTTCACCCCCTTTGGAGAAGATTTCCTGAATAAAAACTATCCAATGTCCTTCCCCAGAACTTAAACTACCTCTAAACCAAATTTTATCAAAATGGATTACATCAAAATTTTCACCCCTCCATTTTACCCCCTAAAGAGAAGATTTTCGGAATAAAAACTATCCTTTGACCTTCCCCGGGACTCAAACTAATTATATACCAAATTTCATCCAAATCGGTGCAGCGGTTTAAGTAGCTCCATATAAATTTCCACCCCCCATTTCATCCCCTTAGGGGTTGATTTGCAGGATAAAAACTACCCTTAGTCCTTCCCCAGGACTCAAACTATCTCTATACCAAATTTCATCTTAATCGGTTCAGCGGTTTTCACGTGATGCGCGGTCACATAAACAGACAAACAGATAAACAGATAAACAGATAAACAGACAAACAGACAAAAATTCTAAAAACTGTTGGAACGTGTTCAGTTATCGATTTTAAGTATCCCTAGCCAATTTTTTTTCGAATATCTCCCATGTACAGACTTTTGACCCTCTTCAGCTTTATTATATGTATAGATTCTTAAGTTTTCCAAAGAGTTGGCTATTGAGAGAGTGAAGAGAACACCAAGGCTACTTAACTCTCCCTATAGCCACCTCAACCTAAAACTTCATCATCGGGCAGTCGAGCCTTTCAGCCAACGCCCCAAGAAGACCGTTGCTGCTGCTGCGCACTCGCCTTAGCATGGAGGCGACTCTTTTTCGCCTAATGGCAAAAAAGTCATCGAGTCGCGCTCCCGCGAACATGCCAGATGCACTGCAGTATTTCGGCAGCCGCAACAGCATCCTCAAGAAGCGGCGTTCTACGAATGCAATAACTTTGACGCGTGTATAAATGCAGTAGGTACTTGATAGATAATGTGGTAAAAATTGTGGGACAGTTTTACCGGTATTTCAAAAATGCCCATTACATGCTACTGTACTGTTAACAACTACCTAATTAACCTATTAAATAGGTCGTTGCGTAATTGGTTATTAATTGCGTGCTGCTTGGTTGAATTTAATTCAATGATGTAAAAAAGAAAAGTAGGTAATTGATTTCAATTATTATTCAATATGATATGATATCCAAGTTATTAGGTAGGTAAGGTACCTAATACCTGTGTGTAAGCGAGTCGCGTCCCTGATGCGACGTGTTCGCGGCAGCTCCAACGGACTCGAGCGCAGTTGCGGAAACGCACGACAGTCCTTTGTCTCGAATAAATGTTTCTTTCTTTTCCAATATTCCGCCACTGGTCGAAGTGAACTATGAGAAATGATTTACATTTCTACCATAGCCCTAAGTAAAAAAATGTTACTAACATATATCATATGGATGTATTTGACTCGGAAAAAAACATTATATTCATTATTATAGTGGAAATATAAATTTAATACTTAACATTAACGCTCCTTACACGCTCGCTACGCTTATATTGTGAATTGAGGTTTTGAATTCAAATTAACGATTTTGTAATATATTTAAATTTTGGGAGAGTAACACACATCTAAAAATACAGGACTTTATAGTTACATTTTATGGCTCGGGTGATATTTTAGACAAGTACCTTAAATATTTTAGTGAAGTTACTTTTCGTAGTATAAATAACTGCTTTTAGGCCGGCCACAAACACACGGAATTTTCATTCGGTTTCCATACGGAATGACATGTGTAAGTGAGACAGCACTATACATGTGTAGAGCGACGTCCCGTTCCCACCTGTCATTCCATACGGAAACCGAATGAAAATTCCGTGTGTCTGTGGCCGCCCTTAAACCCAGAGAACTTGACGTTGATCCCAAATTTACGATTTGCATTCTATATAGATATTAGTGTGTGTTCGCACCCGCTTCCATAGCTCCGAGTCAACGTGCGAAAAGGAGGACGCAAACCATATTCATATCATATTGGAATGTGACACGTAATGTCTTATTCACCCCGTAGACGCTGAATACGTTATATTATTTTACTGGCTGAGCCTTGAGTTTCGTAGTGATTCTAGTAAAGCCACTATTTAGGTAGCTCTACATCCACATACAGGGGGAAAGAAAAATTGTGAGGATCCAATTAAGACTAGAAATAAGTAGGACAATTTTTTTTACGACAAACAATGGTGATATAGGTACATGACGAACGTCCCCATATTTTAATTCGGCGTCAAAAACAATTTGTGCCTACTTATTTTGTTGTGACAATGTACCTAATACTTAGGTACTAAAAAAAGACTGGCTCGTTAGTTCTATAGCTCACAAAGCCAGGTGAGCTGTAAAACTAGAGAACCAGTCTTATTTTAATATTTTTTTTTTTTAGAAAATCTGAATCGACAACAAAAGTCATACCTACCCACAAAACCCTGATACCCTGCTCACAAAAGTCACGAGAATCGGTTGAGAAGAGCGACCTGTGTAGAGGAGAACAGCTGGACAAACGGCCATACGAAAGAATATTTTTTTTTTTTTTTTTTTTTTTTTCTCTTTAAGGCTTATAGCTAAATTTACATAGGTACAATTAATCTGCCAAACCACAATGCGGTTTGTTGGCAAACAACGCTCCCGACTGACCCGAGCTGAAGCAGAGAACTTCGTTCGCTTCGCTCCCTTGTTTAATTAACACCTGAATCTGATCGCCACAATTTTTTTGCACTTTGTATACTGAAACGTGCTGAATCGGAGAAAACATGGGTTGCAATCAACGTACGAAAATGTAACGAAAGCGCGATAAAATAGTTTTCACATGTTGGCGTGACTATACTAGCGCACTGGGCACTTCATTCCAATCAGTCATGTAGTTACTGGAGCAGGTATTTAAGTATTTTTCAGAATATAATACTATGTTAACGGGATATAATACTATGTAACAGCGGAAGTATTAAAAACAGGCAAAGGTACATTATTACCTCACCTTTCAGACCCCACCTTTTTAACTCCATAAGGTTACACATACCGGTTGGTTTCTTCAAAACTTCTGCCACTTAAATATCACTCTGCGTAAAAAAACGGCAAATCTGACATTGGAAACTACAGACCGATTAGCTATTTTCTCATATTTATAAATTACTTATAAAAGTTATCGAATACCGGATTGCATGAAAAACACCAACCTCCAGAACAAGCTAGTTTTCATCAACGCCACACTCAACCAAATAACAGAGAAGTCGAACGAATTGAATAAACCACCCTTTGTTCCATTTTGTATATTTGTGGACTAGACCAAGCTTTTGACAGCGTTCCAAAATTGGCATCGTAGATGTGGGACTGTTAGGTGCCATGACCGCTAAGCTAAAAAGTAAGACTGGGCTGAACATGTCTGCCATATGCAAAATTTGCCACCAAATGAACCCCACAAGATGGCTACCGAGACAGAGGTAGACCGAAAATGAAAACCTCCAGTAATTAAAAATAGGAGAACCAAGTTCAATACAAAAATTATGCTTGGCTGTGGGCTTCGCCGCAAAAATAATGGAGATCTAAACGAGTGCCAAGTTCTATGTAAAATCCAAATATGTATTTATAGGAACAAAATAACATTATAAACAAGTATTAAACTCTATGTCTTTGCTTTATTGGATACCTATAACAATTGCTGTTATTTAAAAATGTGAGATCTTAAAGTAGGTTCGATTTGACTTGGCCAGTTTTCATTACATCAGTAATTTTATAAAGTTATTCAACATATATATATATATATATACACACCGTCGGCCGGTTGTTTAGCGCGTGTTACAAGTTTTTTGTATGGGGACACCACTTATTTTTTGCCTTAACTTTATTTTTATATTTCTGTTATATAGCAAATATAATAATACATATATTGGAATAGTTTCAAATATCTGCTTGTAACGGTTCCAACGGTACAATTAAAAAAAATTGTATGGGGAACCCCCCTATTTTTTTACTTTTTTTATTTTTAGATTTTTTCCTACGCTTTACACACAATTACCGAGCTGGATTCCAAATTTCATCCTTCTAGGTCATCTGGAAGTAGGTTAGGTTTAGGTACTATATGTCAGTCAGTCAGTGCTAAAATTTACGACTTTTTGACCTTCATATCTTTATAACCGTTTGAGCTAGCTTAATGAAATTTGGGCTTCTAGATGTCCTTATGGATAAGTTGTAAGTAGCTTCTATATTATTTTTATACAATAGATTATCTTAACCACACGCTTCAGCAACTTTCGTTGGCATAACCACTAAGTCTCCATTAATCGAGTCCCTCAGATTAGCAACACATCTTAACTCGTGACTTGTGACGCGCTTGATTAACGACTTGGTTCGAGGTCGGGTTAGGTTAAGAGGTAATCTCCTGTACTCAGGTAAACTGTTTACTTGATCAACGCCGCCAAATTGAGACTGAATTAATTTTGTCATATTATTTTGAAGTAGGTTTCACTTCTACCTAAATTCATAGTTGAAGGACATCCGCATTTTTCACAACAATTCATTTGTTTTGGAATGTTTATGCTTATTACATTACACAAAGTGTATTTTTCCGTTTCCGATAACTTTATCATATCGCCTCGTGACTTCAAAGAAACGAAATATAATACTTTCGCTTTTAAAAATAATGAGACTACATTTTTAATTTTCAAACAACGATTGAACATTTCATAAGTAAATATATTAGATATCATAAAAGGGGCTTTATAATTAATAAAATCAACCACAAATAGACAGTTATTACGTACCGTGGAATGGGGGTTACTTTACGAAAAAATGGGGCTACTTTGGTCATTGAGAATGTAGCATAAAAGTAATATATATAACTAATGTATTTACTGCCATAGTTCACCCACAAGTAAAAACGATGATTTCGGAGAAAAACCTATTTGAGCAAAGTCACACCCCCCCCCCCCCCCCCCCGAATCAAAGTCTTCCCCCCCCTGAATCAAAGTCCCCCATTCCACCGGTGCTAACAATCCACGATAGATTGCATCACAAAACCTATAACATTTTTTTACTGCTCTGCTATCCATAATGACCTTCACAGCAATTATGTTGTCGCCTATGAACTCAACACTGCATTTTCCAATAGCTGCAAAACTGAGGCTGCATTTTTCAATTTTATTCTGAAGCCGGCCGATTTGAGCAAGAAGTTTACAATATTTCAGTTTTTAATAAAAAAAAGGGGCTGTATCGTCGTATCGGGTGACGCAGACTACAATTTTAAAGGTATTATTTACGAATACTAACAAGGTTTATAATACCACTAGCTACGAGTATTTGAAAGTGGCGACTGAAGTTAGAACTTTTTCTTGAAGGGCCGATCAACTCATTTCTTTTGCTTATTCTGAGACTGCGGTGGCTCGCGATCGCCCTTGGGAGTTTACAGTTTACCTAGAAGCCTGGCCACTTCTTTACATTTATCGCACTCCGATTTCTCGCTCCCACGTATGGTGGGAGCTCTCTTCCGCCGCCGCTCTAAGTCGTGGCCGAGCCGTGAGGTATTCGCTTTGCATTTCATTTTGATTTTAGTGTTTCGCGCGATGGATCCCTCACGCGCCGTGATAACTTGTCATCACGAAGGCGCAACACATTTAAATCAAATCAATCAACTCTCATATACAGGGTTGGGATGTGTGAACTACACTCGCGGTCAAATAATACGGGTCAATGACGAAAACCTTTGTATTTTGCAAATTAATAGTGGTACTTGCATAACATTAACTTTTTATTAAAGATAATCTAATATCGTATTAAATACAACCTTCAATTTTTTCACTGGTAACTGGAAAAAGTTTAAATTAAAAAAAACTCGAATTAGGTAGTACAACATCAAATCGCGATTGTTTTACTTTTGGTTGTTTCCTCAGTTTTGTTTACAATCTGTCAAAGTATATAAAGGCAGTCATTGTTCTCTTACATGATCATTATTGAATTACTATCATGTCACTAACACGAGATGAATGTACACGTATCGTCACTATGTTAGAAGAAGGCAGAAGTCAGAGAAGTACAGCGAGAATAACAGGCATGTCACTGTCTACGGTGCAGACAGTCGTCCAACGTTTCTGAGAAACTTGGGAGAGCATCCAGAAGACCAGGAGCCGGCAGACCGAGATGTACTACGGCTCGAGAAGATCGAAGACCATGCTTCAAAATCGGCACCTCACGGCAGTTGAGGTCAAAAATCAACTTCAAGAGACCCGAAGAGATGACGTAAGCGAGCGGACTGTAAAGCGGCGGCTCCAAGAAGCTATGTTGACCCCACATAGACCGGCAAATGGCCCAAAACTTGAAAGGGGATATCGAACAGCAAGCAGACTTTACGCCCGCGAACACAGACGATGTGGACACGAAAAATGGGCAAGAAATATGTTTTTGTTTTGAGGAACTGTTGGGTTTGGGCTTCTCTTTAGTGGTACGCTAACTAGTGCATGATATGTGGAAGAGATTCTTAATGAGCGTGTCGGCCCATACTTAATGAATATGGGTGAAGATTCCATGTTCATGCATGATAACACCAGGCCACACACAGCTCAAATTGTAAATGATTATTTTGCAACTACATTTAAAAGACATTAATACCCAAAAAATCGAGTTAAAGACGGACCTCGCTGACAGCAGCCAAAATGCTTCTTACTGATTGGCTTTAAAGTATGACGTCACACCGTGCAATTTGTACTAACCATTGCATGGCAAATAAAGTAAGTTGCTGTTTCGGTCGTGAAATACTGCGTTTAGGTCCATAGTTGTCATACAAATTTGTTTCTATAAAAACGTAAGGATTCTATTGGTACCTTCAAATTTACTCTTGGACAATAAATAAAAGAACTTTTTTTGCTAAACTTTCAAGGTTCATATCTTTTTACGACTTGAATTATATTTTGTAATTTATACTTTATTACCATCATTTGATGGTTTACTATCCATTTAGCAACACAACGTTATCAATTTTAACACCACGCAACAAGCCTATTGTATGTACTGGCCCTCGAGAAGGCGGGGGCCGATTTTTGACTTTCGAGCGCTCGAAAATTAAATAAAAGTGAATACGATTTTAGTGTCAAAATTGCATGGCAATTGTAATGCAATATAAACATAAATTGGGAGATCTTGTTAAGTACACAAGGAAAGGCAACCTACGAACCCTGACCAGTAAGAATGTATACATAATTAACAAATATGGGCAAAGAGTGTGGTCTAACTACCTACCCTTTGTATTAAACAGCTTTCCCAAAACTATTGTAGAAAATATAGAAAGTAAACCTACAAAAACTAAAAATATAATTAAGAAAATGTTCATTATGGCCCCCCGTAATAACATAGATAAATATAACTAGTAATTAAGATAAAAAAGTTTAGTAAATAATCTTAAATATTAAAGATTGTACTAAATGTAACTGATATATATAATTTAATCACAGATCTAAAAATAAACAGTTCAAATTTTTTTTTTTTAAACTTTCTACCGATAGAATTGAATACGAGTGGTCAATACCACTCGCTTTTCAATTTTCTATCGCTATTTCAAAAGAGCGTTTCGTAATTTTTGTCCGTTTTTGAATTAAAGATTCGAGCGCTCGAAAGTCAAAAATCGGTCCCCTGACTTGAATCGGATTCAGCATGGATGCAACCCCGTCCCAGCTACCCTTAGAGACCTAAAACATGCGTTAGTGGAAGAATGGACCAATATCCCGCAACATCGCATAAGATACGTAATAAACAGCATTCTCAATCGTCTAGAAGCTATAAGAAGAGCCCGTGGAGGCAATACGAAGTATTAATTTGGTTTAATGTTTTTTTTGTGGTGTACAGTCAGCATCGGATAGTTAGTAACAGCCAAAGTAGCCAAATATATCGTAACACTTCATTGCTCCTATAGTAATAAAGACGTGTTGAGATATATTTGGCTGCCTTGGCTGCTACTGACTATCTGATGCTGACTGTACATATGTGAGGTACCAACTGTAAATTTTTGTACGCAAATTTTGCTGATATTTTGTTTCCTATGTAATTTTAATAAGCAAATGAATAACTTTTCAAACCTTTGGTTTTTTTTTATTGACTATTGAATGTTCTACTTTATACAGTTTCATTCATGCCCCTAGTTTTTGAGTGTAGAAGAGAGGTCTATGCGCATCAATGGGCATTTCAGGCTGAAAATGATGATAATGATAATTCTGACCTGAAGTCGGCCGGAGATCACTTTACTTAAGATGATGTACTTAAATGGGCTTATAGTTAAACGTATCGTCTATGACAATAATATTTAAATATACATAAAAACCATGGGTAAATGGTGTAGATATTTGTATGAAAGTCTCAAAGGAATCGTTTTTATAAAAAAGAAAACCCTGTTACTAGATCGACCTTTTCTTTATTTCATAACAGTTTTATTACTCGTTATACGATCATACTTACCTAACATGTTTGAGATATTTCAATATATTTAATATTGACGTTGCTTCAATAAAATCTTCGAAGTCGTGAACTTTTGCGAACTGGCCGTAGAGATGTTAATATTTCCTGTAGGTCGATCACGTAACGCATTGTACGATGTACGCGCGTCAGGTAGGTCTAAATGTCACTTTTTATATGGAAAATTGACAGTTAAATTGTACCGACGCGCGTTTGGAACGTTACCTGATTACCCCTCTGATCTAGCTATCCATTCCGATCTCCTTTCCAAATGGAATCAAGGCAGTCAATTTGACGCGACGTATAATATATTATGATATCGGAATGTCATTTTTGTCCGATTCGAATGACCATGTTCAAAGTGGTCCAAAAGTAATACTACCTACTAATGCTTGCCTCACACTGTTTATATTGACTAATAATTTAGGTTTTTTTTATTTTTAAAGTTTGTACAAAAACTCAGTACTAGATTATGATCCAAGGAAAATCTCGATAGCGCAATTAAAATGGAGCGCCAAGATTTAAGAGGGGTGTTAGGGGTGGTAGATCTCTTGCTCCAAAGCGTTGTGTCCTTTATGCTGTGCAGCGAGGGACCATGGAATGCCATGAGCGATTACTGCGAGGCGGTGATGGCAATTAAAGAGAAAGCGGAGCGAGAGCGCGAATAATGAGCAGATGCGCACCCGCTTCAGCGCAGATGGAGGGGGAGAAGGCAGCGTCAATGTATAAATCGCACCTGATACCCCAGTAGGGCCGTGGGCTGGGGATTCACACTACTAGGCCCTACACATTTGGGGGAGAGGTTAAAGCTGTACCAACCCCTCTCTCTCCCTTGGCGCGAGGATGGACCCGGTGTCCTAGTCGGGGCAGCCGGGAGAGCGTCGTGGTAGAATGCATGCAATCCAATCGAGCTTCCCTACACTGCGGTGAGGGTAAACGCCGCAGAGGGTTAAGAGGGTATTCCCTTGATTCCCACATACCCCCACAATGGGCCATCCCTAGCTCGGAGGGCCGCGTAAACGCATTCCCTCGGCGTGAAAAAAAAATAGAAGCGAGTGCGGGCAATAAATATCATAGAAGTATCATATGAAATAGTTGAATCAGATAGACCATTCTTTCGGCCGAAGGTAGACAAACACGTCCGGCCGGGTTCAAGTTTATTTATTATTTACACGAGACTTGCTTTACCGACTTTCTCGCAAACCTGTAATGAATACTGACTGAAAGTCTTCAGTGACTCACGTTGAATGAGATACATGTATTTATTTTACTTGAAGGAAAATTAAATAAAAACTGGTCTAGTGCGAGTGTGACTCGCGCGCCGAGGGTTTCGTACATGTTTTCACTTATCCATCTCGACCACTTATTCTTCTGGAATGATCTTTACAGCTCAAAGTAGAATTAAACATCATGGGTACCTACTTCTCTCATAATTTATAATTATGATCTCTTTGATTCAAATTCGCCGCTATGCAGTTTGTCGAATATGTGTAAATGTACATACCTACATAAGATGTGTAACTATTAGGGTTAAATAAATGAAAACCAATAAAATGAAATAAATTTGTGCGAAAAAACCACTTGGTGTGTTCGTTTTCCTGTGATAAATATGTATCACGTGAACCAATTTCGCTTTCGTTTTCAATTGAAGGTAGGTTTCACTTTCAGCATGATCTCATAATAATTTTCAGTGAAAAAATACACAGACAGGTGATGAACTTAGTACATAAAAATATTTTAAATAAGAACCCTAGATAGAGAAATAGTTAAGTTAAATGAATGAATGTTAAACCATATATATTGTTATATTTATTTAATGTGATTGTTAACAATATTTTCCTTTCTAACTCCGCAGGTAACCACTGTCTTTTCTTCTTCACATTAACACAAGAAAAACTGTTTTAGGATGTGCAACACTAACGCTTTCATACTATATACCCCACTTGACCTAAATAGAAACATCCTCTTCATGTCGGTAATTTTTCATTGAAAACAAAACACATACCTATTAATGTTTGAACATTTCATCGGTATCGATATCATTGGTAGTTCCTGAGATAATAAGCGATGTGACAGACGGACAGTAGAGTCGCACCGCATAAGGGTTCCTTTTTTACCATTCTGGCACAAAACAATAAAAACTTCTGCTTATATCATATTTCTTATATAGTCAGCTAATAAGATGTGCTAGGTACTAATTAATACTCATCCTCCGAATGTTAATACTTTGGTTCCATGGCCAAAATCACCTTGCTACTTTTTAGGGTTCTGTAGCCAAATGGCAAAAAACGGAACCCTTATAGATTCGTCATGTCTGTCTGTCTGTCTGTCCGTCCGTATGTCGTCACAGACACTTTTTTCCGAAACTATAAAAGCTATACTGTTGAAACTTGGTAAGTAGATGTATTCTGTGAACCGCATTAAGATTTTCACACAAAAATCGAAAAAAAACATTAAGTTTTAGGGGTCCCCATACTCAGAACTGAAACTCAAAAAATTTTTTTTCATCAATGTGGGCTGCTATCCATATCTATGGATAGGTCTTCAAAAATAATATTGAGGTTTTTAAGATAATTTTTTTCTAAACTGAATAGTTTGCGCGAGATACACTTCCAAAGTGGTAAAATGTGTGTCCCCCCCCCCCTGTAACTTCTAAAATAAGAGAATGATAAAACTAAAAAAATATACGATGTACATACCATACCATACAAACTTCCACCGAAAATTGGTTTGAACGAGATCTAGTAAGTAGTTTTTTTTTTTAATACGTCATAAATCGTAAACCGCAATTTATTTCACGGAACCCTTCATGTGCGAGTCCAACTCGCACTTGGCCGCTTTTTTATCCCTGTGATATTACAAATGCTAGTCAATATGATACCTATTTTCCAGTGTATATTATATGTAACTCAGTTGACTTACTGTGTATTTTTTCTTTTAATACCAAATCCGATTTTACTTGTTCAAATTTAAACATGGAAATAATGTAAATATCTTGATATTCTTGATCCCAAATAACAACAGTCTTAGCTTGATACTACACATCCTAAGCAAACAAAGACCTCAATAAATAATATGGAAATACGACGGAACCATTGTGTGATAGTGAGGTTCACCAACGTTGAAATGTAATAGCAGTATATGTTCTGAAAAACCAACTCACAAAGTATCAATTTTTTGTCGTGGGTAGCTAATTTTTACAATATTGGTTACATACGTTACTAATAAAAATTAATTAAAAATTAACAATAAAGTAGGTGTTATAAGTGGGTGATACACTTTATTTCACTCAACAGACCAAATACCTAATACGTTCCTAAGCAAATCTGCCAGAAACTATCCGTTACTATCAATTATTGGCCGAGTCATAATGACACCATTTCTCTTTTCTAGTGAAAGAAAAACCCCGGTTAATGACGAAGTCGTGTTCAGTCGATTAGGCTTCACGGTGTTCTTTGACACGTAAGAAACTAACGCCTAGTGACGCCGTTACTTTATGAACGAACATTAGAACAAATCAAATGTCAAATTCCTCTACAAAAAAAAAACAATTGATGCGTCCTAACGCGTGTTGAAACGTTCGAAAATACTCAATACAATTCATCACTATCATCAGTATCATTTCATTCTGACACGTGAGCGAAGCGCGAAAAGTGAGCAAGCAAAACATATTGAAATGTTATTGGAATACCTTTAACTACGATACCAATGGTTTGATGTCCCTATAGTCATATTTATTCGTTCGTTTTTATTATAAACTAGCTTCTGCCTGCGACTTCGTACGCGTATAAATTATAGCTTACATGTTATTTTTATGTCTAAAGCCATACCTAAGCTACAACTGGATAATTTGTAAATAACGATGTATATTTTTTTTAACACCAAGTCGGTGGCAAACAACTTATAATAAGTGGTTACCGTAGCCTATGGACGCTTGCAACTGCATAGTTTATGCGTGTCGTGTATCGGTTCGAATTCTCTATCAATCAAAACACCCCCACAAACGTCGCCATCGTCTATAATATTAAATTTTAGTTATTTATTCTTTATTGCAAAAACTTTAATGCCACAAAGCATTATCTGTCAGTCAACCTTAAGTCAAAGCTGATAATATTTGGTGGGAAGTATGATTTTACTATACATAACCCACAAACATTTTCTTGAAATTCGGTAGATAACAATGGCATTCATTATCATCATCATCATATCAGCCGAAAGACGTCCACTGCTGGACATAGGCATCCCCCAAAGAGGCAGACAGTCGCATTGCGCCCATATAACATCAGTTGTGTATTTTCTGTAAAAACCCAAGCATTTGCTTTCGGAATGAGTCTGTGAGGTAAAGTAAACAGGAAGTGCACGCATACTGTGGTAAAACAAAGTAAGTATTGAATTGAAGTCGTTTTTTATGTAGTCCGAATGTAGAGCAGCATACCTATAACTTTATGGTCGCACTACACTTTGCGGTGTTTGCCCAAATATTCGTGTTGCATCTTTTTCCTTCTTACGGCAAATGAAAGAGAGGCAACCACGCAACGCGAACACGCAACCCCAAGTGTAGTGCTGCGACCATCAGTTGTGTATTTCCTATTGCAACTCATAGTTTTTTGAAACTGCCTCTACTTAGATAGCAAACTAATGAATATATAGCACTCAAGCTTTTAAAAATTATAAAATTGCTGTATTATACTTTTAAAACACATTTTTCATTACAATGATTAATGTGCGTCATTCCGAATGCACAAAGCCCGCGATCCCAGGAAATATGATTATTTTCACTTTGCTGCTGCTCAGTATAAAGTATTCAATCACTGGAGAAGGACAGTCTTATAAGCTCTGAAAGGAGCGTTCATCGTTCTCAATAAAAATCCAGCAGCCACATAGCCAATTCTTCGTCGGAGCAAAGGAATATTTGCTTCAACTTCTGATAAAACTGTTGTGTTCCAGATTTTTGCTCTTTGTCCACGTCACGACTAAGTCCTTAAGAACGCTTTTGAGGGACGCTTACGGTCACATTGTTATTTTAAAGACTGTTTCTTATAATTTATAATAATATTTTAAGGTAAACACCCCACCCATTGTGAACGCTACACTATCTAAAGTTAAGTTATGTTTAAGTCAAGGACTTTTGTTAATGCTTAAAGTTACTTAAAAAATATTATAGTTAGTAAACGTGTCAAGATGCAAAACGAAGTATTAAAAGAGAAAACTCTGTTCTGGCAAATTCTAAGTAAAGATTTAGGTGGTCAAAATAACGGTATATTAGGTTTCTTCATTATAAATATACGAAAAAAAATGATTTTAGAAACCGAGAAAACATTGAGCATTGATAACACACTAGACGACGTACAAAAAGAGCACTACGAACACAAAAGTAGTGACAATTAGTACAGCTAAGAAAGCCGTAGGCCGGGATTAATAGGGATTACTTCAAAAGCTCAAACGGAAAGCTACGGATTTCCTTTTACAAAAGTTGGTATACTTTTCGAGATTTCCTTTTAAACGGTCGTACGTTCTATCATTAGTAATCTCAGCATGCAAACGGGTACGGCTGGGCAGTTATTCACAACGCTTCGCCTCACCTCACCTCAGAGAAACCAGTGTAAGTTAGATCTCTACAACTTCAGTATTAAGGCACGCTAACTACGAAAGTAAACTTCGCTGTCATGCCCTTGCCAGACAAAGAATTAACTACTTTGATAACGGCGAACTGCATCATCCGCTTTGTGGAAATGATGGAGAAAGCCTGGGAGCAGGTATAAAGGAGAGGGCAAATGCACAAAAGATCCCACTGGGTCGAAGTGCATCCGAAAGGGCCCTCACCAAGATAAGATAAGATAAGATAAACTTCGCTATATTTATCAGACGCATAGTAAATATATATAAGTGTAAGTTAGTATCTTAACTAGGGTCTCTAAAGACATTTTTCCACATGCGCTCCATTTCAGACCAGCTCTAAGCACACATGCACGTCACGTGGATCAATGTACAGTCTTATACCCCGACATGTGCTTAAGAGCCCGTTCACGTGCTCACTAGCACCACTGGTAAATAATTAAGATTATTTAAATTTATGGACGGATATTTAAAAAATTAGGCCGCTACACATTTTATTTTGTATGTGTACTTCAGCTTGTGAATACATCAAACTAGTTTATATGTTGCTGGATTCGTCGATCTATTAACTCAAAAGAGAAACGGGCGTTTTAACTTTGGACGCAGATATTCAATTCAGCAACGTCAAATTTAAATAATCTCAATTATTTACCAGTGGCGCTAGTGAGCACGTAAACGGACTCTTGAGTTTATTGTAGTGACGTGCGTCTGTGTGAGTGCATTGCATCGGATGTTTATACGGATTTGTTCTAGAGCTTTAGGCCGGAACCTCACTGATGCGCACGCTACGCAACCACACACGTCACCCACGTGGGTCCATTGTATCAGTGACGTGATTTCGTGTGTAGCGTGCTCCTACAATGCTGTGGAAGTATCTAACTACCTACATTTGATACAAAGCGTTTTTGTACCCACGTGCGTAGCTCGACCGTGCGCAGCAGTGGGGTCCCGGCTTTAAGCTATTTATCGCTACTGTGTCTGACGGTATGCTCTCTGGCATAAAAGGAGCCGTCACGTCAGTCACATTACTGAGTGTGAATCTAACCGTATCGTTCTGTCGCGTCACGACATGGCATGTCAAATACCTAATTATGTAATTTACGAATACAAGAGTCATTACATACTAGGAGTGGGCGGTTACGTAACTTTTTTTTTCCTCCTAGCTTCTCAAGTTGGGCGGTTAGGTGACGTGAAACAAGTTGTGAATAGCACTGCAGGTTACGATTCCCACTCACGTCGCGCGGGGTTCCGCTAATTTATCATGCACGTCTATATCATAAGATACATAGTACCCACTGAAGCAAGAGCCGAAGCGATACGGCCAAGTCTGCTATATTTATTAATAAAGAGGAAAAGTCTGTCAGATTGTTGTCTACTGTGTCAGTCATTTGTATGTAGGGGGTAATCTCTGGAACCACAAAACCGATTTCAAAAAATATTTCACCTGTGACTACTTTTTTACTGAAATTTGGGGATTGTCATCTATATTTTATCCTGCGAGTTGGCCTTCGGCATTTTCAATACACGGGTGAAGCCACGCGGATAATTAATATGCAAGAAAAGAAATGGTACTCAACGTTTACTCACAGCCGTCGTACGCCTTTTGGCGTTCTTATTGCATTCAAAAAAAAAAAAAAATACATCTATGATCAATTTTTATACCTACAGTTTTGTAAAAGTAAAGTCAAGCTTTTTAATTTTTTTGTTGCTCAAAAACCATTTTTATAAGTTACCACAAACAACTTGTAAGTAAACCATTTTTTTCAATCTAAACTAAGCTAAGGTCGTACGTCTTGATGAATACAATTAGCTTTGAAAAAGCCATGTTCATGGTTATATATTGAAACGAGAATTTGATCGTACTTAAAGGATAACATATTATCACAATAAAAATAAAATAATGATAGATTATTTTCAAAGTTTTAAAAGTATGTAGATTAACATCTATGTTCTATAAAAAAACTTCAATTATATTTGCTGAGTAATGAATAACGTATATATAAAGACACTCCTTGTTCAAACGAGTATTATAAAATAATTAAATTAATGCAATGACTAAGAGGAATCTTACGACACTGAAAATGTTAAAATCCATGAAGCCGTTTGGAGTGTAGCCTGTAATGTAAAATTATTCTTGTTCACATGCATAAACATAACCCTCTTTCTGAGGCAGTTGGGTAAAAACATTTTCATTCAGTGTTCTGACAATTTTCTGCGTTTTCGTTTATAGCAATTATTGTGGATCGAGAAAAGCCGGCATATTTCTTATTACCGGTGGTACTTTACCTGGAGGATATGATAAACCCATTTTTTGTATTACATAGTCACCGTTTACATTATTTTCGGGGAAACGGTCCAGCATTCGCCTTATAATACAAATTGAAACATTATGGCTATTTCTACGAGCCAATTGTTCGAGGTTTTTAGCCCATGGAGTATTAGGTTCTAAAACTTCAATTATGTAGCCATTACTGACACCAGCCTTGACATATTCTATTCGGTTCCATTTCCCATATTTCTATATTGGTAGTATCCACAAAAATAGGACTTAAACCGCGATCAATCGCATTTCGAACTCGTTCTTTATTCCAATTATGAGCTTCTTGTGCCCTGCTCTCTATCCAATGTCCTACAGGAACGAAGAATTCATCTGTGCCAAATATATGTGTGCTATAGTTAGCACCAGGACACATAGTTTTTACCAGTTCTTTAGCTAATAATGATTTCCCGCTTCCTGGTAAACCCCTCATCAAAATCAATGTTCTTTTCCCTTGGCTGTGGTCGCTGACTATTTGTCGTGTTTGTGGCGTCCATATACTAATTGCATCTGGCTTTTCAGCTGGAAATGGTTCAGATAACACATCATTGCAAGATGATGTCTTATTATCCAATAGGTTTTTTGAAATAAGGGACCTTTCTATGATGTCACTATTTGTAGATTGATAAGTCTGGTAGCTTCATGTTGTGATTTTATTTGATGATTCAGATGAAGTTTGACCCTGTGGTGGTGGCTCCAGATGTTCATTATTAGTTGATGGTGCTGGAAATAATATTACAACAGTCGATTTTTTTTTGTAAAAATATATACCTACCCTATAAGCAGATTTTGCATTATCTATTTGATACATAAGCTGTAAATATCCAGTGAATATACAAAATACAGCTGGATTAGTTATAAAAATTCAATATCATCGAAAATACTTAGGTTGTGAATGTAGTTTATTTCAATATAAAAATCAAAAAGTTGTCGGTGACAAAGATATAAATGGCTTGTACTGAGTGTTTATCAGCTAACATGAGTTCAATATTCTAAGTAAACGATATGATTGGTACGTTTATTTTGCTTTAATATCTGTAAATGCTTTTGTCAAGCACAATAGAAACATGTACCTACCGATATTTTTGGCGTTTGTTCTTCTTTACAAATCCCGTTCACATGCTCACTAGCGCCACTGGTAAATAATTTAGATTTGATAATAAATATTTAACAAAAGTAGGCCGACAGTGTGTAGCTGTATTTTGTATTTAAGTACCTACCTTGTGATTACATCCCAATAGTTTTTACGTTGCTGGATTCGTCAATCTTTGCGTCCAAAGTTAAAAAAGTTCATAGATCGACGAATCCAGCAACATAAAAACTAGGTTGATATATTCGCAAGGTACTTAAATACAAAATACAATGTAGCGGCTTACTTTTTTAAATATCTATCGTTAAATATAAATACTCTCAATTATTTACCAGTGGCCCTAGTGAGCACGTTAACGGGCTCTTAAGGCGACGTGAGCTCAGAAAACGGATTTTTAAAAAGTTCTAGCTCTTGTTTGGATTAAAATACGCCTGCCCTAAATTTAATTAGCAACCTTGAGGTCTTTTTCGAGGGAATCAGCTATTCGAATCCTGAGTTTTTGACTTTCGCTCGATATAAAAAAAACACGAACATAGGTCTAAAATACACTTAAGAAAATCGTAACAAAGTATACACTACAGCTAAACATATTAAAATTCGTTCAAAAATCGGCAAAGTCATGTTTGAGGGAAAAATTTCTTTTTTATTTATTAAAACGCACAAAAAGTTAAAATTAAAAAACACGATATCCGCGCTTCCAAACACGCATTTCCAACTCGCTCACGCTTATGCTCAGTGAGAGGGAGAGAAGACCACGAACCTACGTCGCCTTAATCTTAGAATTACTGTCAATTTGTATTGTTCTGTCATGCAGAAACGTTTAGGCGACGTAGGTTCGTGGTCATTCCAATGTCCAATTTTAGTTTAGTTTAAATTAGTTTAGTTTTATTAATCTCATTATACAAGGTTCACAAAATAATTAATCCTTTTAAGTTTCGCTTATAACACGATTTGACATGTTTTACCTCTCACTTACATTATTTTATATAATACATTTCAGATCATATTACTTGTCGTACAGTGATTGTTGCTACAAAATAATAATAATAATATGGTTGCATACGTGCAAGTAGCAAAATATAAAATAATGTAAGTGAGAGATAAAACATGTCAAATCGTGTTATAAGCGAAACTTAAAAGGATTAATTATTTTTGTACCTATATTTGGTACTTAGGTACCAAATCTAATATAAAATGTCAATAAAATAAAACCAAGTCAAATTAATGAATAATTATAGCAATAATTAAAGCAAATAGTTGTAAACATAAGTAGCAATCAATTTTTTAGTGATTTCGTGTTTTTTTTCTATCGAGCGAAAGTCAAAAACTCAGGATTCGAATAGTTGATTTCCCTCGACAAAGGTCTCAAAATTTCTAATTAAATTTAGGGCAGCCGTATTTATAACTCGAACAAGAGCTACGACTTTTTAAAAATCTGTTTTCTGTGCTCACGTCGCCTTTAACACTGTTTCAAAGCTGTGCTTTCAAAATTGCATAAGGGCTAAGTAAGGGCCCAAATAACGAGGCCATTATTAGGGTTTGTAACAATAAATGATTTTTTTTTATATTTTTATATGCTAATTTAATTCTGAACTTTATACATCAAGGCTAACCTAACAAACCCTCCAAGGCATTCTGGCGATATTAGATTTAACTTTTTTTATGAAAAACTTAACGGCATCGGATAGTCCATTTCCAGAAAGCAAAAGTAACGTGAGCACTGACAACGCTTTCATTGTTATCATTCGATTTATTGTAATAACACACTAATATTATATAGTATTTATTTAAAGTGGCTATTAGTTCTATTACTAACAGTCAACAACACTCAACGACTAGCTGATATGTGCATATGACTTTGCTACGCTGTTTTTACAATGTTATCATTATCGTAATGGTGTCATTCAATAAGGTAATTAGGTATCAAATATAAAAAAGAGATAACACATTGACTAGTGGAATGTCTATTTTGTTTTTCCTAAATAGTAGAAGTATGAAATATTTCGTCTGGCACGTCAGGATTTATCTGTTTTTATGATTAGATGATTAATATAAAATTGACATACCCACTTCCAATAGTCATATCGATTCGAAACTTTGCAAATATGTATGACAATACAGTTATTTTACATAATTGAGTTGATCTAAAAAAAAACCTGCTGAAGTTGATAATTATTCCAAATTGTCGTTAAATACAATTGTTGGCAATTTTTGCAATTGGCATGATGCCTCATGTTAAAATTAATAACGTAGTGTTGCTAAATGGATAGTAAACCATCAAATTATTGTAATAAAATATAAATTTAAAAATATAATTAAAATCATAAAAAATATGGGCCTTGAAAATTAAAAAAAAAAGGATTTTTTTTATTGTGCAAGAGTAAATTTGAAGATACCAATAGAATCCTTACGCTTTTATAGAAATAAAATTGTAAGACTACTATGTAGGTACAGTCGCCATCACATACATCGGAGCAAACAAGCAGCTCACAAACATCGGAACACACCTCTATTTTCAAGGCATTAGGGTGCATGTGCCGATATTTTTGAACACCTATAGTGTACCTTTGTATGTGATGGCGACTGTACCTAAACGCAGTATTTCGCGAGCGAAACAGCAATTTACTAGATTTTCCATACGTACAACGATTAATACAAATAACAGGTTTGATTTGACGTCATCCCTGTGTATCAATTTAGTATGAAGCGTTTATGGCTTCCGCCAGCATTTGTCTCAAATTTTTTGGGTATTTATGTTCTTTAATTGTAGTTGCTCCCATACAAACATTTGTTCCTTTCCAAAAACTGGTTCAAATGGTATAGTAAAAAAAACTTAGTCATCATCCCTATTGTGCGTAGGTATTATAATTTTCAAATCTTTACTACTATGCTACTGCTATCCGCGACGTGTTGCGCGCAATCGGCACAACATAGGTATCCCATAAGCGCAATGTGTTGAATCATATTGACCTCCAGATTAATTAATTTACAGATTAAACTAGTATCTACAAGTTTAACGACGCAATCTGCTTGCGGGGAGTAATAAAACACGCGACTTACCCCACCAAACCCCAAACCAAAAACAACCGGATCAGAAAGGGGCGGGCATCTGCAACTTAGTATTCTATCTCATTTGCCATCAAAGGCAACTTTCGGCACTGAAACGGTAGTCAAAATCACTCAAGTGTTCTCTCATCAACGGTTGGCATATAAACTTGGGCATAATCTATCACAGGGACTCGTGAAAAAGGTGCTTTTATGTGCCATGTCGTCAATCTTAGGCGACGTTTAATTCCACGGAAAGATACGCTTGCGGTCTTGACACTAAATTTGAGGCAAAAAGATATTAGGGAAAGTACCTTAGAAGAGAAAGGTAGGTCATTCAGATTTTTACGGAAAAGTACATCTTTTATTTGGGTAAGGATATACATACAGCGCATAAGTAAAGGTGTGGTATAATGAAAATTAAGTTATGTTTAAATTGGTGTTTCTATCGGAAACATGGAACAACAAGTTTTGCAGTTCCCTTTCAGTAGATTATGAGTAAAGGTATTGAATAGTGGTCGAAAACAAGTAACGGAACCCTTCATGTGCGAGTCCGACTCGCACTTGGCCGCTTTTTTTAAATTTCTTAACGTCCGTGTCGTACTTACACAATACTTTAAGATATAACTATAACCTAACCATTGGGCGTAATAAAGGCTAATTGTTTAGCTCTGTATGGATGCTCGTTATGAACCTCTTTACGAGCAAGTGTTATGAAAAAAGGATTTTTTAAACTTAAATGAAGTTTACACTTAAGAGAAAAGTGTTCCCAATATTGAAGCAATCTACAAATTTCGATTTGTTTTCAAATAGCTGAGTAAATGATCGAAAACAGCCTTTTTCGGTATGACCAGTAAATAGGCTGACAGCCTACCTGATGGATGATGGCTAACGTCGGGTCAGGCCTACTGAGAAATTCACAACTCGTATCGACTCACTTTACCGAAACTCGCATATTGTGGTCCAAGGATATTATGTGACAACTATACGTTATTGGATGTAAGACTTACACTGGCTGATTAGGGTTGAATGATCGGTAAGCGTCATTGAATAGCTTGGGGCTGATTCACGACGGTGCCGGGCCAATAGGCTATTTTCTTTTTTTTCACGATGTCATTCGAATCAGCTTTTAGAGAGGATTAAATGTGTGTATAGGACCAATTACAATTAGAACAGACAAAAGACAAAAAATGAGACTTCAGACCTCAGCGGTGACAAATGAAAACGGTCTATGTACTGATTGACAGGCACATCAGTTGTTGAGCCCCGTGCTAACCTTTGTCACAGTCTATAAACCAATACAGTCAGTCGACGAAGCCGTCTAGACAGGGCAATCGTGCGGGGTGTGAGGAGCGAGGGGCGTAACTTGGGACATGACGTTCTCAAACCCGTAAACGTCAAATGTCTACTGTTACTTTAAACACTTATTTTCAATACAAAGGAACAGCCTTTGTATTGAAAATAAGTGAATTGCTGTTTTGGTCGTGAACTTTGCTTTTGGGTACCTACATAAGTTTCTTACATTTTTTTTTCCTTATACTTAATAAAAACATAAAAAGCCTTTTATATAGCTGCGAACTAACTTTTGGTCGATAAAAAATGCTTCATATGATTTATAATTTCGTTTATAATTTGTATGTCTGTCTTTATTTCATTAATTTGATAGTTTACTAAAATAACTACCCAATTAGCCACAAGCTGAACTGTAATAGTTTGATGCTTATATGTATACCTACATTATAATACGAGTAACAAGGTCAAGTTATATTAGATTTCACCATCCAAGTATAGAGATTAGCAGTTCTCATTATTTACCCATCTCTGTTAACTCATTTCCAAAAAAAAAATTATGTAGTGTTATTGTGCCATAATTACAACGAAATAAAACACTGATCAATACGGTCCATCAGACCAATAACTACGGAGCGTTCCACTAGGTTTATTCAAGGTTCTTGGTCTAGGGCTATTTTTAAAAAGAAATAAACAGTAAAAATTTTTTTTAGGTCCACGATAGGACTCAATTCGATTAATAAAAAATATTTATTTCACATACTTTTTGCATTTTAATTTGTTTAACAGGCTCATTCTAAACAGATTGAAACATATTGGGATCGGATGATTCGGAAGCGACAGCTGGAAAATAAATAATCCTTATGAGGGGTAATTACGCAACTTTTCAAACGCGCGTTAGGATAAATCAACTGTCATTTTTCCGCACCAAATATGACATTTGGATCTACCTAACATACGTACAAAGCGTTAAGACCTGCTGGTGGAGTAAAAAAATGGGGGGATGGGTAGAATATTTTTTTACTATGCCAATGAGGCATGGCCAGGGAGGGCGCGGGAAGGGAGTTTATAGGCCTAGAAGCAGAACTTCCTTTCTCGGCTCAAGTCACAAAGGGGGTCATAGAAAGGCTAAAAGAACAAGATAGGGAGATATAATGGAGGGAAGCATCTGGATGTAGACAGACGAAGATGATGATAGGAGGTGTAAATCATAAAAGGACCAGGTATCTGCTAAAACTGGCCAAGAGCAATCTGAGACTGCTGAATGGGTATCGTAACCGGTCACAATACTCTAAATAGACACTTAAAAATTATAGGTATCAGTAATGATGCTTCTTGCCCACACTGTGGGGAGGAAGACACAAAGTAAGCATGTACTAGCGGAATGTGTTATGTACGCGGCACCGCGGTTTAATACATTTGGTAAAGATATGTTAGAGGAGAGGGAATTAAAGGATATCAACCTTAAAGATGTCCTTCTGTTCTGCAGGAAAACAAAAAGAATGGAGGAATTTGATGTGGGAACGCTGCCGGGACGATAACCTTAAACTCCAACCTCAGGGCATTGGGCTGAATGAACGCGACGAGCGATCGACTGCCCGCCTGTTTCCGGCCAGGCGTCCCTTCACAACATCATCATGCCATTCGAACCAGTTTTTGGGGTGGAACAAATGTTTGTATGGGAGCAACTACAATAAAAGAACATAAATAGCCAAAAATTTGTGACAAAGATTGACCTCGCTGGCGGCAGCCCAAAACGCTTCATCATAAAAGTATGACGTCACAAATGCACAATCCGCTATTTGTACTAATCGTTGTATGAAAAATCAAGTAAATTGCTGTTTCGGCCGCGATATACTGCGTTTAGGTCTATAGTTGTCATACAATTTTGTTTCTATAAAAGCGTAAGGATTCTATTGGTAGCTTTAAATTTACCCTTGGACAATAAAAAAAATGCATATATTTTTTCTAACTTTCAAGATCCGTATGTTTTAATAATTTTTATAATTACTTATATTTTTTTAATTCATACTGTATTAAAATATTTTGATGTTTTACAATCTATTTAGCAACACTACGTTATCAATTTTAACATGAGAGACCCCTATTTTGAGAACTAATCAATGGGCATTTTAAAATGTTTAACCTAACCAGTTCTTAAACACAACAATAGTATTTTTCACAATCGTGTTATAATAGAGAGCTTTTTAGTCGAGTACCGTGTTTAGGCCACGAAGCTTGCTGAGTGGCCTAAGTAAGGTACGAGATTAAAAAGCTTGATTATAACACTATTGTGAACAATACTTTTTGTACGAGTTCATTAAATAGTATTTTTCACAATCGTGTTATAATAGAGAGCTTTTTAGTCGAGTACCGTGTTTAGGCCACGAAGCTTGCTGAGTGGCCTAAGTAAGGTACGAGATTAAAAAGCTTGATTATAACACTATTGTGAACAATACTTTTTGTACGAGTTCATTAAAATAAATTTTCTACGAGTCAACTGAACTAATTAAACAAACTCGATACTGTTGAAACGAAGTGCAGCTCATCGCTCGTACGCTTGTTGATATCTTAAAAGACATCAACGAGCGTACGACATCAAAACGATTCTATTGGTCCAATTCATTACAGTTCAGTAAAGCAGCCACGTGATTGGTCGAATTTATTTTAGTTGTCTGGAGCGTATCGAAAGTAGTTATTTCGATTGTTTCGACAGTAACATGGACTTCAACTATGAAAAGAGTGACGTTGCAGTATTCTCTAGGAAATCTTAATACACATATTTTAATCGTTGAGTACAAAAATTAATTTTCTACGAGTCAACTGAACTAATTAAACAAACTCGATACTGTTGAAACGAAGTGCAGCCTATCGCTCGTACGCTCGTTGATATCTTAAAAGACATAAACGAGCGTACGACATCAACGAGTAAACTCAATAATCAAAGCGATTCTATTGGTCCAAGTCATTACAGTTCGGTAAAGCAGCCACGTGGATTGGTCGAATTTATTTTAGTTCTATTTTCAATTTTTTTTCGGTTGTCTAGAGCGTATCGAAACAGTTATTTCGGTTGTTTCGGAAGTAACAGACTATTCAACGATGAAAAGAGTGACGTTGCAGTATTCTCTATGAAATCTTATTACACATATTTTAATAGTCGAGTACAAAAAAATAATTTTTACATCATGTTTGGTAAAAAAACATTATTACATGAGTAACTAGCTCAGGGGGGAATGAAAGAAATCGTACAAAATTTCAATTAACGTTCGTATGATTACACAACTATTAATTAAACTCTTTACATAAATTTGAGTTCGTAACAGTGTGTTGTTCAATCCTAGCCTGCGGTAATAAGGCAGCGTATACGAATATCACTCCCTTTGTTTAGTTAATAAGTTATCAGATTAATTTAACCATTTAAAATTAAATCCGAACATAATCGGCGAAGTCAAAGCAACGCGACTCCGCCGGCTCGGACACCTAGAGAGGATGGGAGACGATCGTGCAGTGAAGAGAGCGTGGAACCCAATGGAAAACCCAGGCCCAAACCCAAGGCCAGCACAGGTACCGCTGGAGTATCGAAGCCCTGAAAGATATGACCAACCTTGAGGCATCCAACTGGCATCAGCTGTCGCAGAATAGGGAAGAGTGGCGTTATCTTGTGCCAGAGACCAAGATCTTCGTTGGGTGAGCCAGCGTAGCGTAGTAATTACAAGCTTTATATAAAAAAAAAAAAACAAAAAAAGACCTGCTAGTCGATCACGTAACGCATTGTACGTGCGTCAGGTAGATTTTAATGTCACTTTTTCTATGGAAAAATGACAGTTAAATTGTACTAACGCGCGTTCGGAACGTTACGTGTTTACCCCCCGGTTCGTATTGTAAATATGTAAGTATGTAAATAAGTTGTCCGTCAAAATTTGCAATCCATTTTTCAGTCACTTGCTGTTATCCGTTTGAGCTGAAATTTTAGGTAAAGGTATAGTTTGGATGGAATTCAATATTATGGTACCATCGAGCTGATCTGATGATGAAGACAGAAGGTGGCCATGGGAATTCAGTATCTAACCGACGTAACCCCGTTGAGTTTTGGCTCGTTAGAATCGTCTAAATGAGAAGATACAGAAAAGTACAGTCAGATATAAAAGATTGTACAAAAAAATTTTTTTTTGACAGAAACTTATTTGAGCTAGAGACTTGAAACTTTGTAGAAAGATTACTTATATAATACTTATAAGAATACAAAAAGCACTTTCAGCGTTTTGGAATAGAGTATTCCTAAGAAGGTTGAAAAGGAGTGCAAAGTTTATATGAGGGAACTTTTTTATTAGTTAAAGACTTAAAACTTTGTAGAAAGATTACTTATTAGAATACTAAAAAAATACTTTTGGCATTTTATAAAACTCCACCCGGCCCCGTAGGTGTTAATAAGGTGTGCAAGGTTTGTATGGGTAACAATTTTTTTTGAGCTAGAGACTTGAAACTTTGTAAAAAGATTACTTATTGGAAGGGTTCCGTAATAAGTAATCGTTCTACTAACTTTTAAGTCTCTAGGTCAGTAGTTCCCAAACTTATTTTTCTCGTGGACCCCTTCCAAAATTTTACTGGTTTCGGTGGACCCTCTGCTGCTACATTTCTACCACATTCTTAAAGTCACCAAAAAATAAAAATTGTGTCGCTTCTGAGTTCTGTCCCTTTATTCCGATAGGTAAAATAAAAACGAAAAATGGTACATTTTATAACACTTTATTTATTAAAAGAATATAATTACAAGAAAAAAATAATAAGGTAATATACTAATATACCTAGGTTCAGGTCATAATTATAATTAATGGGAAGGATGTATTTGATGGAGTGTCAGCAAACGATCAATGTTTGGCTTTATTTTTGTGAGCAATAACCGCAAATCCCCCCGTTCTGTGATGTTTAATTTGCTCCTTTTTTTTGTTAAGAGGTTTGTAACTGCACTAAAACTCCTTTCGACAAGGTATGACGAGGGAAAAGCTATTAAAAATTTCCTTGCGATTTCCCACAGTCCAGGATATTTTTCGGGTATTTCTGCTTGCAGCCAAAATGTTTGGTAGCCTTTTCTAAATTTCACCTTCAGCTCCTCATTGGTGCTTAGCTCGAGCAGCTCCTCTTGTAATACAACATTAGCCACTTCCGTTTCATCAAATGGATTTATGATCCATGGTGGTATATCCATCGTCAGCATATCTTCAAACCTGGTTTCAAAGTCATCATGCAGGGCACTTAAATGTTGACTGTAGGTATGGTTATCCTCATCAATACATTCTACCTGCGACAAGTTTGGAAATTGAGAGAATTCACGCCGACTAATGTTTTGCTTCATAAATTTCAATTTCCCAAGAAAAGCCGAAATTATCCCCTTTGTTTTAATTAAATTCAGGCTGTCCCCTTGTAACTGCAAGTTAATATGATTAAATTTTTTAAACAAATCTGTCAAATACGCAATGTCTGCTTTAAATTTGATCAAGTTTTCTTTTAAATCTGGATCTCTACTTTCTAGGAACTCTAATACGGAATCGAAAACAGAGTAAAATCTCGTTAAACATGCACCTTTTGACAACCAGCGTACTTCAGTATGTAAGAGCAGTCGTTTGAAGTCTTCATCATTTTCGTCGCACAATTGAGCAAATAAACGCGTATTCAATGCATTGCTTCTGATTTTGTTGACAGCTTTTATTACAAAATGAAGAGATTGGTTCAACCTGTCACTTAAATGTTTTGCCACAAGATGTTGTCGGTGGATTACGCAATGAATAGCTGTAAGTCCTGGTATAATTCTTTTGAGATGACTTATAAACCCACGATATCGACCGACCATTGCAGGAGCTCCGTCTGTTGCCGCTGAAATAATGTTTGTAAATGGAATCGATTTTTCCGTAAAAAAATTACTCAGGACATTAAATATTGATTCGCCTTTAGTGTCAGTCTCCAAAGTTCTGGCAAATAGCAATTCTTCGTGAATTTCTTCCTCCATAATAAATCGAACATATGCTAATAATAATGCTTCATTACCGGGTAACGTTGACTCGTCCAGTTGTATAGAAAAATGAGTTTTTTGCAGATGATTGCACAAAAAACTTTCGGTATCAGAGCTCATTTCATCAATGCGTCTTTGAACAGTATTGTTACTTAATGGAATTCTTTTTAGTACGTCAAATGGAGATTTGTGCAAAACAGTTTTTAAAACCTCTTCAACAGCGGGTAAAATTAATTGTTCTCCGATAGTGTGCGGTTTTCCAGATTTTGCTATTAGTAATGAGATATTGTAAGATGCCCGCAAGCCATCATCGTTACTTTGAGATGTTGAAGCGAACATACTGTGCATGGTGGGTCTCTTTTCATATTTTTCCTTCAATGTTTGAAAATATTTCAAATCTTTACCTATTTTATCAGTATGACACCTTTTTAGATGATCTTCGAGCTTTGATGGTTTCATAGAGTCATTGCTCAAAACTTTGTTGCATAATAGGCACATGGGCAATTGTTTGTCTGCCTCTGATGGAACAAAACCATATTTCAAATAATCGACACTATATTGTCGACATTTTTTCTTTGCTGTAGCCATGTTTCGTGTCAGTTACCTTACCTGTAAAAAAAAATGTTTTAGTAACCAAGTTTTTTTCTGAATATAGGTATCACACCGCAGCCTTTGTCACCACGCGGTAATAGAATTACGGCTTGTAAAGGGACCAACTAATAAACCGCTAAGACAAATACAGACGTTTTCACAAAACGGTATCAATTTTAAAGTACCTAATTTACCACAAATTTTTAATAGTACAAATAAAAATTGGTGTACTCAGTATCAAATACTGATCATATTTGTGTAGAAAAAAATAAAAGTCGAAATCCCAAAATTGTCCATAAAAGCGATAACTAACATTTCATCAAATCAATGAGTTCACGCGCTCCGTGTATTTGCGTATTTTTTGTCTGCGGCTTCATTGTTAAAACGTGACAAACTGGCATCGAAGCTCAAGCCCTGCTCTTTCCAAAAAGAAATAGTTTTGATAAAATAGTTACTTCAAAATCAATTTAAAATGATTGTGAAATTACTGTTTTATAAAATTAGTAGTCATTTGCAAGAAAAATTACAAAATTAATTGCTCTGCAATATTGCTTATTCGGCCTTTTTAGAAAGGCAGTGCTTCTGTCGTGAAAAAACAATTGAATAAAACGTGCTCTTTGTCTTCAAATCAAAAGAGGACAATTAAAATATCTGTAAGTTACGAAGTTACCTATCTACAAGGTGTTTTTTTAACCGTCTTACACCAAAAGCCCATTTAATGTATCCATTATAAGAAATTGAAAGGTATACCTATTTATTAAATTTTAACTCTTTTTTCATAAAATAACGTATTTAATAAATAACAATTTTAATTTGAATCACTTGTTTAGTTTCAGTCAATAGGTGATAGTACCTAGCAATCGAGCCTGCTAATCAATATCCAATAAAAATAAGTCCACGTGGACTACCGTCCAATAACGTGCGAGCGGCACCTTTCAACCCCGCGCGTAATCCCTATTCTAAGGCGCTCGCGCTTCCCTTTGTGAAATGCCGCCTCAGTGACCTCAGTCACATTTTGGTTTTCGGCTAATGCACATTATGCACAAGTGCTGCTTTGTTATTGGCAAGTGTCCGATCGCGTGTGACGATGAGTGATAGCTGTGGTGATAAGTGATAGTGATAATCTGGATTATTTACAAATGGTTGATTCCAATCTTTTAAATACGCCTGAAATCCCTTACTTTGTTAAATACGTATCTACCACTAATGTTTTACATCGGAAAATTGTGTCAGACAGTCCTAAGCCTGTTTAAGTATGAAGGAAAGATTGGAATTAATCTCTTCCGACCGTCGCAGTGTTAGTGATACCTACCTATTCGGTTTAGAGTGCGTTGCCCTCACCGTTTGCGCCGTGAATACAAACAGTTGTGATCAACCGACTGGTACACGTAAACAAAATACTTAAGTACTATAAAACAAAAAAAAGGTAGGTACTTACTTTTCTCCGGCACTAGCAAACACTGATATAAATTTTCTCACACCTTCTTTTCGTAATTCCGGAAACAAATGAATGAGTTTGCCTTTGGCATCAAGTATTTATAGTGGTGATCAAATTCATGTCTGAACAAGCATTAAGCATTGTCGGGCGGATAGCGCTTTGCAAGTCTGTACACGAAATTGTACCTACGTAATATCGAATACGCAAGTTTGAACAAGTAACAGTCGCTTGCCTTATTAAAATATAATCTGCTTAGTTAGGTACTAAAAACAATGTAGGTAGGTAGTAGGCCCTTTTAAAAACTATGCTTACATTTTTGCTCTTTACTATCAAAACCAGATAAATTTTCGTGGACCCCCATTAACATTTTATGGACCCCCATTTTTTGTTCACGCCTACGTAGACCCCCAGCAAGTCTCCCGTGGACCCCTGGGGGTCCACCTGGACCACTTTGGGAATCACTGCTCTAGGTCATACAAAGTGTAGCCCATACGAACCCTGCACCCCTTGTTAACCCCCTTAGGGGTAGAATTTTCTAAAACGCTGAAAGTTCATTTTAGGGTTCCGTACTCAAAGAGTAAAACGGGACCCTATTACTAAGACTCCGCTGTCCGTCTGTCTGTATGTCTCTCACCAGGCTGTATCTCACTGATACCGTGATAGTTCCAGTTGAAATTTTCACAAATGATGTATTTCTGTTGCCGCTATACCAACAAATACTAAAAACAGAATAAAATAAATATTTTTATAGATAATGGTACGGAACCCTTCGTGCGCGAGTCCGACTCGCACTTGGCCGTTTTTTTGCTATTTTAATAAGTAATCTTATAACAAACTAGTCGCGGGCAGAAGCTAGCTAGATTTTATTGTTGCCAAATCAGATATAAAAAATTACCAGCAGGCAGAACACCGAAGACAACGTTACTCTATCTTTGTTTTATTCCCCATAACTGCTGCGGCTAAGAGCTCGTGTCCTTCCTGTTTCCCCTCACGTTTCCTTGAATGTGTAACTGCTTTGTAAGAATCGCATATGTAAGAGTAACATATGGTTTGAATTTACATTTCTTTTAACCGCCCACTTGATTTCGGATTTTAAAAATGATGACGTATTTTTTTTAAATCATTTTAACCGCCTATATTGTGCTTCGCAAGTACAGTTGCTAAAGTCGATTTGGGGGGTACGAAGTAGGCAACTCTGGCAACTCAACGTTAATGAATGGTTAATGTAGTCGGCTAGTTGAAAAGGTACGTTAATCTGGAACTTTGCGAATGTAGTTTTGTTTGCAAAGTGATCTAGTCTGTAAAATTATTACTCATTAGTTAACTTTCAGAAGGAAAGATTATTTTTGGTATGCTCATAATTATCAATGGATTAAAATTGAATTAGGTACATCACAAAAGTAACTCTTAGCAAGGAGTCGCACTTTGCAGACAAGTTAAGTCAGCCAGACGTAGTACTTGATTTTTTTAGCGCAGAATCGAGGCCTCGATGGTTGATATAAGGTATTTAATTAGGTATTTTAATTAAGACAACATGGCACCACTTAACAAATGCCTTATAGACTAACATAACATAAAACATTATTACTTATACTCTTTATTTATTTTTCGTCTTAATTCTGGTCCTTCACAATATTGTATGTAAGTTATAAGACTGCATGGTTTAAGTCGCCTAGGTGAGGCGACTTAAACCATTGAAGGTCAATGACTCGCATATAAGTCATGCCCCTACGAGAGATTTCCGCTACAAAGTGGAAAAGTGCTGATAAGCGCTACTTCGTGGCCTCTAATGGGTTAACAGTGTGACTACGCTACGCGATAAGTTTCGATGTAGGGTTCGAACCGTCGAACCAGGACACCCTTCTACCAGAAGTCAGCACACGCTATGATCCCCTGCATCGGTAGCGGTATGCACACAAACAAATGAGCTGAAGCGCTCGAAGCGCAATCGCAACTGTAATTACCTTCAACGTGTTACTAGTCTTCTGACGGCCCCTTATATATAACTTCACCACTTCATCAGCCATGGCGGTGTAATCCAGGCGCGACACGTACCTAGAGTGCCTAACTCCTTTCAATTATACCTGCGTATTCTTTACGCATTATTCAGGTAGATCTCAACCCTCTTTGACACTTTATTTCGACGAGCGTATTAGAAACAAACGCGCTAACACAAATAAATCAAATTGGAATACCTATGTAACATTGTCACAAATCATTCTCCATGTCAGTAGTAGGTCTATACCAAACTAATCTAAATCTTCGTTTCGTGTCTCCCCAAGTTGTCTAACTTAAAGCGGTTGCCAAGGATTCAGTGAAATTCAGTCGGACTTTCACGTGTCACTGTGACAATTTATAGCCTTACTTAAGGAGCAAAAAGAGATTCTAGAACATTCACAGCGCTCCTAACTTGACATTTTGATCTTTTTCTTCACAAACAGTACCATAGCCTCCTGAGACTGCATACAAAAAATATTTTGTACTTTTAATTGCACATCCAATGTATTTTTTTACATACACTATGGGTATTACGTTGTCAATGTCAATCTTCCAACACGCACGATTAATTGTGATAAATGCTCGGTGTGTTTGCTGCAGGTAGACTTCGAATGTCAGACATGCATGATATCGACCATTTTTTTCTGACTAAGCAAGTCATTGCAGTTTCACCTGTACAATTTTTTAAGGAAACACCCTTTATTAAATTGATATGAAATAACGTTCAACCTATGTTTCAACTTAAAATATCTTTAGAATAAATCTATATTAACTCGATTTAACTCAAATAACTTTAAAACAAACAGTCAAATTGTAGGGTGGCTATGATCTGTGATCATTCGATTTTGCTATTGTACAAAAACATCTAGGTAATTTACTTATTTCAATCCTACCGCATTGCGATCTTTTGAGAAAACAACTATATATATTATCGTTTATACTCCACGATTCCGAATTCACCCTGTATTATAAACACGGATCTGTGCACGCGATAGCAACAAACGTAATCAGTATTTACCGTATCGTTCGTATCCGGAACTATTTGCAATTGCCATTCTTTCTTTAGAGGTTGCTGTAGCGGGAAATGTGTAACCTGGAGTATGTTCGAAGCACGTGAGCTCTCGGTAAACGCGTAGAATAACAATTTTCCGGTATTGGAAGGACTTTCTTGATCGCTATTGCAAAGGTAGGTACCTCGTTGCACGAGTTTGGGAACTAAATTCCCGGCACGTGTCTTTTGTTTTGAGCGATCGATTTTTGTATTTCCGCAGGATAAATTATAAGAAGTGAAGGATTACGGTCTGCGAGCGTCACATTGAATCCGATGCTAGAGCCAAAAATATAACGCATCATTAAATAGCTCTTAATGTGACTTCTAATGCATACATTCACACAAAAAGGACAAGCAGAGCACATTAAATTATACTTTTAATGCCACTTCTAAGCAATCGTTATCGTCATCATCATCATATCAGCCGATAGGTAAATGTTCACTGCTGCACATAGGCCTCCCGCAAAGAGTGCCAAAGTGATCGGTCCTGCGCCACCTGCATCCAGCGGACTCCCGTGACATTTACCAGGTCATCAGTTCACCTTCTGGGGGGAGGGTCTACCCAGGCTGCGTCTTTAGGTACGTGGTTACTTACCTCTAGAGAACCTTTCCACACCAACAGCCGTCGGTTTTTCGTGCAATGTATCCAGCCCACGAACTTAGCAATCGTAGGTGGAGAAAATGTGATGTTGCAGTGATAGATTGACCGCTCACAACACACTTCAACCCTACCCCATTAGTCTTCTCTTACAACAGCCCCCAAAGATAGATGGGAGAGGTGATTCTAAACCGACGTTTTTGTGATATCTCTACACTACCGCTTATTTAAAAAAAAAATTATTCGGCCCAACTTACCGAGTATCACATAAGTAGGTACCTACAGAAGCTGCTGACACAACCCCATGAAAATCTACTAAAGAAGCGATATGAGAAAACCAAAAAAGTTCATCAAAAACGAGAAAAAGTTGGTTAGTTCATTAATAATTAAGGGTTGGTTTCTCTAACAGATATTTTCGAAATTCCCAGACAAAATGTCACGGCGATGATTTTTGTTTTCAAAAATGGAATGCCGAAATTCGGCTCGCTATCAATAATTTTCTATATGTGGTTTAATACGTAACTAGATACCTAGCCTTACTAAACACTTGACAATTTATTCAATGAGTGGTATTATAAATAACTTGTCTCTAAAACAATTATTCCATAATTACGCGCTATAAGGAGATAAACGAGGCATGACTCATTAAATAATTAATAAGAGTGTAATGAAATGTGTTAAATGTAATTGCTTTTTTTATAATAAATAAAAAAAAAAAAAATAATATCATGGGCAAGCAACATCAAACATTAAAATGTAATCATCAAAGCAATGAGGATAACAGAAAAAATATAACATAATTGTAATTAACTTCATTTACCTTTTAGCCACCCATGCTGCTATTAAGTTATACCATAAAGAAAGGTAGCCTACTTCGAAAGTACACACATTATAATAAAACAAATGAGAAAATATTTAAAGGCAGATCAAAAAAAACATACCAACCTAAAAAATACTGATTTGGGAATTCTAAAATTCGGTTGTTATGTGTAATTACAAAATTTTGATGTACAAGTCAGTATTTTTTTGTGCGCAGTTAGTTTTTTTTTTTTGTGCGCAGTCAGTATTTTTTTGGTAAGTGATAAAAAATTCCCATATGTTATCTAATTGGCTTAGTGTACCGACGCTAAAGATATAATGTTTTTTCACTTCTCATGCTCGAAAATTATGTCATATTAGGCTTAGCAAGCGGGGCTAAATTACACAGTACATTACGCCATAGTGCCATGCGTAGTACGTAAATAGTACATTTAGCGCCTAGGGAAAATATGTATACATATTTATGATTTTATAAACATTTTAATATGACCAATCACAACACTTGACTGTATTAAATTCACCAATCACAACCCTTTAAAAAAATTGTGTTTGCTATCAACTAATTGACCAATCAGGAAACAGAATTAAGTTCAAACATAAGGTGTTTTTTATTCCTTAATTCACAATCATTCCAAAAAATAAACGCCTCTGACCGTCTATAGCGGCGTCAAAACGTTCAAGCGTGGTTGGCTGTATACATGATAAGATTGAGCGGGATAGACTGCTGTCTATAATAATATAACCTTGGTTTTCACTATTTCACGCCTATTATCAGGCCGTACATTATCAGCCTGGACAAAGGTGGCTTCCAATTATTGCCCCGTACCGAATTTGCTCAGGGTGCATTATTGGGCCGTGCATTATATGCACGGCCCAATAATGTACAGCCCAATAATACGAAGCCACAAAAAGTGGACGTGTATTATCGGGCCGTACATTATCAGCTCGAACAAAGGTGGCTTTCAATTATTGCCCCGGACCAAGTTTGCTGCCTGTCAAAAGCGTACTCTGCCTTAGGTCGGTTAGGTTAGGTTTCACTCATGTCCCTCAGACCGGAAATAGCCACCGTGGCGTAGACCCGCTGGAGGCTTTTTAATGGACGCCAATTGTTGGGCTGTACATTATCAGGTCGTACAAGATCGGCTTCCAATTATTGCCCCGTACCAAATTTGCTCAGGGTGATAATGCACGGCCCAATAATGTACGGCCTGATAATACGCGTCCAATGGACGCGTATTATTGGGCTGTACATTATCATGGCTGTACATTATCATGGCCGTACATTAACCGGCACCGTGTATAACACACTCCGATCTAAAAGCCATATTACCACTCGAACAATTTTCTCTCACTTCGCTCGGGAAAATAACCATCTCGTGGTGATCTGGCTTATTTTAGACCCTAGTCATAAGATTTAGTTTTTAAAGAATTCAATTTAAAGAAAGGCTTATTATATTTCTCCGGGCGTCTTTTACAATGCCGTTTTTATTAAAAGTACTTTGGGCACTTGGATATTATAAATCAGCAAAATAGCGGAGAAAACGTAGCCACGCGTCAATTTCTTTTTTCTCAGGTCGTTCTTCTTCTCTTGGCTTCACGCCACGGCCTTATCTTCGTCCAAAAAAATAAAGTACTTACAAATATGAAAATAAATGTAGCTTGAGAGAATATCAACTGTTTCTTTTGTGGGCTATTGAGATAAATCTAATTAGAACCTTTAGAAAGAGACGGAAAATCACAGTCTGCTTTAATATTAGTAGTCTAAGACAGATAGTCTATTTCGCCTCGACACGCAGCTCGCGCGCCGTCTTGTGAAAACCGTGCTGGTTGCCTTTCCACTTGTTCCAAGTATAATTTGACCTCTAGATTCCTAAAATGTAGCGTAATCAGAGGTCAATTAAACTGGTTCACTTGAGCTGTCGATCGTCGGCCAAAACTGACCGTGTATTTCATTTCCTTATTCCGCAATCGTCCATCAAACCTATTTCATTGGTACCTAATGCCGTCAAAATTCGTTTGTCGTTTGTTTTGAGTTTTTTTGTAAAAAAAGGGACAAAACTTATATTGACTCACACTCTTGTTAAATTCTATGAATACGGTGGTAAGTATAAACATATCTATCTAACTTTAAATTCTCGCCCTTTGTACACATATTAAAATAATGTTTCATCCGGGTATAACGCATGAGACCCGGATGAAACATTATTTAAAAAAAATATCAATCTCATACAGTTACTATATTTCAGTAACAGTAAGGTGAACATTTACGAGCATGTTAGAGGAAAAACATTAATTCCACTGGGAGTTGTCGTTGACAAATCAACTTTACATAACACATGCGACTACAAATAAGTAGGAGGTTTATCTCACTTGACACGAGTTTGATATCAAAATTAGATTTCTCGCGAGTGTTAGCTTCCACGTGCACAAAGGCTGGGTTTTGTTTTAAACCGGTATTCGTAAGTTACCTACGTCCGATAAAATCGTATGGAATGAAATCACAATTTATCTGCTTTGCCTTAAGGTTGACTGCTAGAGAATACTTTGTAGCATTAAGCTCGCCTTTTAGACCATAGTTCCTTAGATCAAAAAATACCTACGATCTGAGACATTATTTGTTTACTGCCCTAGATGAGTTACTAGAGTACTAGTAACGCATTATTTCCAACTATCTTCGCTACGACGGTGTAGCTCAGCGTCGTGCGCAGAAGCGCTGAAATGAGGGTTATAAATAGCACTCAGTTTCATATTTCATAATGTTAATCCGATGTGATCCTACCTAGCAACATATTGATTAGATATGCATATGCAACGGATATCCGGTATCCGGCCTAATATCCAACCACAATTTCAGTATCCGGCCGAATACCGAATAGTGCCAAGGTATCCGGCCGGATACCGGATAGTATTTTAAAACAGAAGAATATAGGTAAGGAGAGAACAAGAGTAAAAAGTACAGTAAGGTACAAAGCAATCAATTATTTAAGGTCAGCTCAATCTTCGTATGAAAAGATTTTATAGTACACTAGCTGTTGCCCGCGACTTCGTCCGCGTAGAACATGTTATCGTCTTAATGTTTGTTTAAAGAATGAATTAAAAAAAAAAAACATTTAAATTAGTTTTGTAGTCTTTTAGTAAACAGTCTAAATCCGAAGTTACAAATCTCTTACCTTCAAAATGTCTTGCTCTCTATACAAACTTAGAACCCTCTTTCAACCCTCATAGTATAAGTCTGAAACCGTAGTTACAATTTTTTTACTTTAAAAATGTCTTGCTCTCTACATAAACTTCGAACCCCCTTTTAACCTTCTTAGGCGATAAATTAACCCTTAATAGGACAGAGCATATTTTTTTTGGAAATTAAAATTTGAGTTCGATTTATGGGTAAGTTGGGTATCTTGATCCAGAAAAAATACGTGAAAAGTGGGGGGGGGGGAAGTGGAAGGGGGTGATTTCTGGTGTGAAATTATTTCCCCTTGTTCGATGATCGTATTGAAAAAATCGGTCCGACCGTTGAGGTAATCTTTATTATTGTCTTAATTTTATGACTTTTTTATGAGTTTTCTTTGTTTCTTGTTATTTTCTAATACAATCTTAAAAATAAAATAGGGAAATTCATAAAAAAAACTAACTTTTAATCATATAAATATATAAACAAAACGTAAAATTTCGTAACGTCATCTTATAATTGGAAAAGTAATTACAAAGCCTCATTTTTATTTGTGTTTATCACAAAATTACTAAAAAAACTAATATTATACATCAGTTTAATATTAAAACACCATTTTACAAGTCAAGCACCTGTTTCACACATATAATTTACTTTAAAAACAAAGTTTTAACCGACGAAAAATCAATCATCCCCTATTTGCCTACCCTTAAGGTTAGTTTTTTTTTTCAAATGTAGATGGGACCAACTTCGGGGTATACCCTTTCCAATAAAAAAAGAATTATCAAAATCGAATTATTCTGTAAAAAGTTATGCGTAATCATACATAAAAAATAAAAATAAATATACGCGTCGACTTGAGAACCTCCTTCGTTTTTTTCGTGGGTTGAAAATACGTTAAAAAGTAATGGTTGTGTACTAAACTCAAACAAATAATATCAAAGACTATTTATTATATAGAAAAGGGTTTCAAAACTCGTCATTACGTTGTATATCTTACTATATATATTTATAAGAAATTTACGTCGTGATTTTTTTAAGTTCGTGAGCGAACAAAGGGAAATATTTTTCCACTTGGACCCTCCAACTTCAAAGGACATTTAGCCGGACAAAACAATGGTTTCAGACAGTAATTTCTATGCTAAATAACAAATAATACAGTGAATTATACGTAACTGCCATTAACACCCTCTTACCTAATTTTTTTTGATGGATCCGGACACTAATCGGCGAAAAACACTGTTGTTTACGATTTTTTCACAACTTTTGACTTTGACATTGACGTGTGTTTACAGATGAAGTCTGAGTGAAAAGTATTGCCAGTAAAATACGTATAATACTTACTAAGAAGTGTAAAACTGTATCGTAGGTTTCATTAAGAGTTGCCGTATACAAAATACATAAAACGTTATACCAACAGACGAAGTGGGAAATAATATCCCCTTGTACTAATAAGGGTTAAAAAAAAACGCTGAAATAAGTTTTGTAGTCTTTTAAGAAACAGGCTAGGATCGAAGTTACAAATCTCATACTTTAAATTTTTCTGACTCTCTATACCAACTTTGAACCCCCTATTAACGCTTCTCAAGGACAAATTAAGAAGAAGAGTTTATTTTGTTGTAATTAGCATTTTTTCTAAAAACTATCAAGTATCTAAGCTCAATAAAAGTGTTTCCCATACGAATCTTGCACCCTTTTTAAACCCTTAAGGGGTGGAATTTTCCAAAATGCTGAAAGTACTTTATTTGTAAGCTTTCTACAAAGTTTTAAGCTTCTATCTCAAAAAAGAGTTTCCCTCATACAAACTTTGCAACCCTTAGTAACCCCCTCAGGGGTGGAATTTATCAACACGCTGAAAGTACTTTATTTATATTCTAATAAGTAAGCTATCTACAAAGTTTAAAGTCTCTTGCTAAAAAAAGAACGTTGCCTCCATACAAATGTTGCACTCCCTTTTAACCCCCTTAGGGGTGGAATTTTCTAAAACGCTGAAAGTTCTTTTTTGTATTTCAATTAGTAGGTAATCTTTCTCCAAACGTTTAACCTTGTATCTCAAAAAATAATTTCCCTCATTAAAACTTTGCAACCCTATTTAACCCCTTAGGGGTGGAATTTTCCAAAACGCTGGAAGTACTTTATTTTTATTCTAATAAGTAAGCTTTCTACAAAGTTTTAAGTCTGTAGCTAAAAAAACATGTTACCTCCATACAAATGTTGCACCCCCTTTTAACCCCCTTAGGGGTGGAATTTTCTAAACCGCTGAAAGTATTTTATTTTATTTTAATAAGTCTACTTTCTACAAACTTTTAAGCTTCTATCTCAAAAAAAAGTTTCCCTGGTACAAACTTAGAAACTTTTTTTAACCCCCTTAGGGGTGGATTTTTTTCAAAACGCTGAAAGTGTTTTTTTTTATTTCAATAAGTAATCTTTCTACAACTTTTAAGCTTCTATCTCAAAAAAGAGTTTCCCTCATACAAACTTTGCAACCATTTTTATCCCCTTAGGGGTAGAATTTTCCAAAACGCTGAAAGTACTTTATTTTTATTCTAGTTAGTAAGCTTTCCACAAAGGTTTAAGTCTCTAGCTAAAAAAACATGTTTCCTCCATACAAATGTTGCACCCCCTTTTAACCCCCTTAGGAGTAGAGCTTTCTAAAATTGAATTTTTCAAAACGCTGAAAGTACTTAAATAATATTCTAATAAGTAAGCTATTTACAAAGTTTTAAGTCTCTTGCTAAAAAAAAACGTTGCCTCCATACAAATGTTGCACCCTCTTTTAACCCCCTTAGGGGTGGAATTTTCTTAAACGCTTGCAGCGCAAGATGAGTTATTTCAATAAGTCATCTTTCTACAAACTTTTAAGCTTCTATTTTAAAAAAAGTTTCCCTGGTACAAACTTGGAAACTTTTTTTAACCTCCTTAGGGGTGGATTTTTTTCAAAACGCTGAAGTTTCTTTTTTCGTATTTCAATAAGTAATTTTTCTACAAACTCTTAAGCTTCTATCTCAAAAAAGAGTTTCCCTCATACAAACTTTGCAACCCTATTTAACCCCTTAGGGGTGGAATTTTCCAAAACGCTGGAAGTACTTTATTTTTATTCTAATAAGTAAGCTTTCTAAAAAAGGTTTAAGTCTCTAGCTAAAACAAACATGTTTCCTCAATACAAATGTTGCATCCCCTTTTAACCCCCTTAGGGGTGGAATTTTCTAAAACGCTGAATGTTATTTTTTTTGTATTTCAATAAGTAATCTTTCTACAAACTTTTAAGCTTCTATCTCAAAAAAGAGTTTCCCTCATACAAAACTGCAACCCTTTTTAGCCCCCTTAGGGGTAGAATTTTCCAAAACGCTGAAAGTACTTTATTTTTATTCTAATAAGTAATCTTTCCACAAAGTTTTAAGACTCTAGCTCAAAAAATAAAGTTTCCTCCATACAAACTTTGCACCCTTATTTAACCCCTTAGGGGTGGAATTTTCCAAAACGCCGAATGTACTTTATTTTTATTCTAATAAGTAAGCTTTCTACAATGTTTAAATTCTCTAGCTAAAAAAAAAATGTTTCCTCCATACAAATGTTGCACCCCCTTTTAACCCCCTTAGGGGTGGAATTTTCTAAAACGCTGAAAGTGGTTTTTTTGTATTTCAATGAGTAATATTTCTACAAACTTTTAATCTTCTATCTCAAAAAAGAGTTTTCCTCATACAAAACTGCAACCCTTATTAGCCCCCTTAGGGGTGAAATTTTCCAAAACGCTGAAAGTACTTTATTTGTATTCTAATAAGTAATTTTTCCACAAAGTTTTAAGACTCTAGCTCAAAAAATAAAGTTTCCTCCATACAAACTTTGCAACCTTATTTAACCCCTTAGGGGTGGAATTTTCGGAATCGCCGAAAGTACTTTATTTTTATTCCAATAAGTAAGCTGTCTACAATGTTTAAATTCTCTAGCTAAAAAAAAAATGTTTCCTCTATACAAATGTTGCACCCCTTTTTAACCCCCTTAGGGGTGGAATTTTCTAAAACGCTGAAAGTAGTTTTTTTGTATTTTAATAAGTAATCTTTCTACAAACTTTTAAGCTTCTATCTCGAAAAAGAGTTTCCCTCATACAAATTTTGCAACCCTTTTTAGCCCCCTTTAGGGGTGGAATTTTCCAAAACGCTGAAAGTACTTTATTTGTATTCTATAAAGTAATCTTTCCACAAAGTTTGAAGACTCCAGCTCAAAAAATAATGTTTCCTCCATACAAACTTTGCACCCCTATTTAACCCCTTAAGGGGTGGAATTTCCAAAAATCCCTTCTTATCCGTCGCCTACGTTATAAAACGTAGTATGGATGTAAATTTCAAGTTTCTAGTTCCAGTAGTTTCGGCTGTGCGTTGATGATCTGTCAGGAAGTCTTCTTTTATATATATAGACTAGCTGTTGCCCGCGACTTCGTCCGCGTAGAACATGTTATCGTCTAAATGTTTGTTTAAGGAATGAATTAAAAAAAAAACATTGAAATTAGTTTTGTAGTCTTTTAGTAAACAGTCTAAAACCGAAGTTACAAATATCTTACCTTCAAAATGTCTTGCTCTCTATACAAACTTAGAACCCTCTTTGAACCCTCATAGTATAAGTCTGAAACCGTAATTACAAATTGCTTACTTTAAAAATGTCTTGCTCTCTACATAAACTTCGAACCCCCTTTTAACCTTCTTAGGCGATAAATTAAAAAAAAACGCTGAAATAAGTTTTGTAGTCTTTCAGTAAATAGTCTACAACCGAAGTTACAAATCCCTTACATTAAAAATTACTTGCTCTCCATACAAACTTGGAATCCCCTTTGGAGGTTTTATTAAAAAAAAAACGCTGAAATAAGTTTTGTAGTCTTTTAACAAACAGGCTAGGATCGAAGTTACAAACCTCATACTTTAAATTTTTCTGACTCTCCATACCAACTTTGAACCCCCTATTAACGCTTTTCAAGGAAAAAATAAGTAGAAGAGCTTTATTATTGTAATAAGCATTTTTTCTACAAACTATCAAGTATCTAAGCTCAATTAAAGTGTTTCCCATACGAATCTTGCACCCTTTTTAATAAGTACTTTATTTGTAAGCTTTCTACAAAGTTTTAAGCTTCTATCTCAAAAAAGAGTTTCCCTCATACAAACTTTGCAACCCTTAGTAACCCCCTCAGGGGTGGAATTTATCAACACGCTGAAAGTACTTTATTTATATGTATTCCAATATACTTATTAGCTATCTACAAAGTTTAAAGTCTCTTGCTAAAAAAGAACGTTGCCTCCATACAAATGTTGCACTCCCTTTTAACTCTTACTTAGGGGTGGAATTTTCTAAAACGCTGAAAGTTCTTTTTTGTATTTCAATAAGTAGGTAATCTTTCCCAAACGTTTAACCTTGTAGCTCCAAAAATAATTTCCCTCATACAAACTTGGCAACGATTTTAACAACCCTTAGGGGTGGAATTTTCCAAAACGCTGGAAGTACTTTATTTTTATTCTAATAAGTAAGCTTTCTACAAAAGTTTAATTCTCTAGCTAAAAAAACACGTTTCCTCTTTACAAATGTTGCACACACATTTTTATTCTAAGTAAGCTCTCTACAAAGTTTTAAGTCTCTAGCTAAAAAAACATGTTACCTCCTCCATACAAATGTTGCACCCCCTTTTACCCCCTTAGGCGCGGAATTTTCTAAACCGCTAAAAGTGATTTTTTATTTCAGAAAGTCATCTTTCTACAATCTTTTAAGCTTCTATCTCAAAAAAAAGTTTCCCTGGTACAAACTTAGAAACCTATGTTAACCCCCTTAGGGGTGGATTTTTTTCAAAACGCTGAAAGTGCTTTTTTATTTCATTAAGTAATCTTTCTACAACTTTTAAGCTTCTATCTCAAAAAAGATTTTCCCTCATACAAACTTTGCAACCGTTTTTAACCCATTAGGGGTGGAATTTTCCAAAACGCTGAAAGTTCTTTATTTTTATTCTGGTTAGTAAGCTTTCCACAAAGGTTTAAGTCTCTTGCTAAAAAAACGTTGCCTCGATACAAATGTTGCACTCCCTTTTAACCCCCTTAGGGGTGGAATTTTCTAAAACACTGAAAGTTCTTTTTTGTATTTCAATAAGTAATCTTTTAACAAACGTTTAACCTTGTATCTCAAAATATAATTTCCCTCATACAAACTTTGCAATGATTTTTAACCCACTTAGGGGTGGAGTTTTCCAAAACGCTGGATTTTTTTTTATTTTTATTCTAATAAGTAAGCTTTCTCCACAGGTTTAAGTCTCTAGCTAAAAAAACATGTTTCCTCCATACAAATGTTCATTTTAACCCCCTTAGGGGTGGAATTTTCTAAAACGCTAAAAGAGTTTTTTTTGTATTTCAATAAGTAATCTTTCTACAAACTTTTAAACTTCTATCTCAAAAAAGAGTTTCCCTCATACAAACCTTGCAAGTCTTGCAACCCTTTTTAGCCCTCTTAGGGGTGGAATTTTCCAAAACACTAAAAGTTTTTTTTTGTATTTCAATATGTAATCTTTCTACAAACGTTTAACCTTGTATCTCAAAAAAGAATTTCCCTCATACAAACTTTGCAATGATTTTTAACCCCCTTAGGGGTGGAATTTTCCAAAACGCTGGAAGTACTTTATTTTTATTCTAATAAGTAAGCTTTCTACAAAGGTTTAAGTCTCTAGCTAAAAAAACATGTTCCTCTTTACAAATGTTGCACCCCCTTTTAACCCCATTGGGGGAGGAGTTTTCTTAAATTGAATTTTTCAAAACGCTGAAAGTACTTTAATAATATTCTAATAAGTAAGCTATTAACAAAGTTTTAAGTCTCTTGCTAAAAAAAACGTTGCCTCGATACAAATGTTGCACCCCCTTTTAACCCCCTTAGGGGCGGAATTTTCTAAACCGCTGAAAGTATTTTTTTTTATTTCAGAAAGTCTTCTTTCTACAAACTTTTAAGATACTATCTCAAAAAAAAGTTTCCGTCATACAAACCTTGCAACCCGTTTTAGCCCTCTTAGGGGTGGAATTTTTCAAAACACTGAAATTTCTTTTTTGTATTTTAATATGTAATCTTTCTACAAACGTTTAACCTTGTATCTCAAAAAAGAATTTCCCTCATACAAACTTTGCAATGATTTTTAACCCCATTAGGGGTAGAATTTTCCAAAACGCTGGAAGTACTTTATTTTTATTCTAATAAGTAAGCTTTCTACAAAGGTTTAATTCTCTAGCTAAAAAAACACGTTTCCTCTTTACAAATGTTGCACCCCCTTTTAACCCCCTTAGGGGTGGAATTTTCTAAAACGCTGAAAATTATTATTTTGTATTTCAAAAAGTAATCTTCCTACAAACTTTTAAGCTTCTATCTCAAAAAAGATTTTTAGCCCCCTGTGGGGTAGAATTTTCCAAAACGCTGAAAGTACTTTAGTTGTATTCTATATAGTAATCTTAAGACAAAGTTTGAAGACTCCAGCTCAAAAAATAAAGTTTCTCCCATACAAACTTTGCACCCCTATTTAACCCCTTTAGGGGTAGAATTTCTCAAAATCCCTTCTTATCCGTCGCCTACGTTATAAAAGGTAGTATAGGTGTAAATTTCAAGTTTCTAGATCCAGTAGTTTCGGCTGTGCGTTGATGATCAGTCAGGAACCGCGTAGAACATGTTATCATCTAAATGTTTGTTTAAGTAATTAATTAAAAAAAACATTGAAATTAGTTTTGTAGTCTTTTAGTAAACAGTCTAAAACCGAAGTTACAAATCTCTTACCTTCAAAATGTCTTTCTCTCTATACAAACTTAGAACCCTCTTTAAACCCTCATAGTATAAGTCTGAAACCGTATTTACAAATTTCTTACTTTAATAAAAATATCTTGCTCTCTATACAAACTTTGAACCCCCTTTTAACCTTCTTTGGCGATAAATTAAAAAAAAGACGCTGATATAAGTTTTGTAGTCTTTCAGCAAACAGTCTACAACCGAAGTTACAAATCCCTTACTTTATAAATTACTTGCTCTCCATACAAACTTGGAACACCCTTATAATCCCCTTTGAATTTCAAAAAACGCTCAAATAAGTTTTGTAGTCTTTTAATAAACAGGCTAAGATCGAATATACAAATCTCATACTTTAAAATTTTCTGACTCTCCATGCCAACTTTGAACCCCCTATTAACGAACTATTATTAAACGTTGCCTCCATACAAATGTTGCACTCCCTTTTAACCCCCTTAGGGGTGGAATTTTCTAAAACGTTGAAAGTACTTTTTTGTATTTCAATAAGTAATCTTTCTACAAACGATTAAGCTTATTATCTCAAAAAATAATTTCTCTCATACAAAACTTTGCAACGTATTTTAACCCCCTTAAGGGTGAAATTTTCCAAAAAGCTGAAAGTACTTTATTTTTGTTCTAATAAGTAAGCTTTCTAAAAAGTTTTAAGTCTCTACCTAAAAAAACATGTTATCTCCATATAAATGTTGCACCCCCTTTTAACCCCCTTAGGGGTGGAATTTTCTAAATCGCCAAACTTTTAAGCTTCTATCTATCTCAAAAAAGAGTTTCCCCCATACAAACTTTGCAACCCTTTTTAACCCCCTTGGTGGTAGATTTTTTCAAAACGCTGAAAGTACTTTAATGTTATTCTAATAAGTAAGCTATTTACAAAATTTTAAGTCTCTTGGTAAATAAAAACGTTGCCTCCATACAAATGTTGCACTCCTAACCCCCTTAGGAGTGGAATTTTCTGAAACACTGAAAGTTCTTTTTTATATTTCAATAAGTTATCTTTCTACAAATGTTTAACCTTGTATCTCAAAAAAGAATTTCCCTCATACAAACTTAGCAACGATTTTTAACCCCCTAAGGGGTGGAATTTTCCAAAACGCTGAAAGTACTTTATTTTTATTTCAATAAGTAATCTTTTCACGAACGACTAACCTTATATTTCAAAAAAGAATTTCCCTCATACAAACTATGCAACGTATTTGAACCCCTTAGGGATAGAATTTTCCAAAACGCTGAAAGCACTTTATTTTTATTCTAATAAGAAAGCTTTCTACAAAGTTTTAAGTCTCTTGCTAAAAAAAACGTTGCCTCCATACAAATGTTGCACTCCCTTTTAACCCCCTTAGGGGTGGAATTTTATAAAACGCTGAAAGTTCTTTTTTGTATTTCAATAAGTATTCTCTCTACCAATGTTTAACCTTGTATCTCAAAAAAGAATTTCCCTCATACAAACTTTGCAACGATTTTTAACCCCTTTAGGGGTGGAATTTTCCAAAACGCCGAGAGTACTTTATTTTTATTCCAATAAGTAAGCTTTCTACAATGTTTGAATTCTCTAGCTAAAAAAAAAATATTTCCTCCATACAAATGTTGCACCCCCTTTTAACCCCCTTAGGGGTGGAATTTTCTAAAACGCTGAAAGTTCTTTTTTGAATTTCAATAAGTATTCTCTCTACCAATGTTTAACCTTGTATCTCAAAAAAGAATTTCCCTCATACAAACTTTGCAACGATTTTTAACCCCCTTAGGGGTGGAATTTTCCAAAACGCCGAAAGTACTTTATTTTTATTCCAATAAGTAAGCTTTCTACAATGTTTGAATTCTCTAGCTAAAAAAAAATGTTTCCTCCATACAAATGTTGCACCCCCTTTTAACCCCCTTAGGGGTGGAATTTTCTAAAACGCTGAAAGTTGTTTTTTTGTATTTCAATAAGTAATCTTTCTACAAACTTTTAAGCTTCTATCTCAAAAAAGAGTTTCCCCCATACAAATTTTGCAACCCTTTTTAGCCCCCTTAGGGGTAGAATTTTCCAAAACGCTCAAAGTACTTTATTTGTATTCTATCAAGTAATCTTTCCACAAAGTTTGAAGACTCCAGCTCAAAAAATAAAGTTTCCTCCATACAAACTTTGCACCCCTATTTAACCCCTTTAGGGGTGGAATTTCCAAAAATCCCTTCTTATCCGTCGCCTACGTTATGGAAGGTAGTATGGGTGTAAATTTCAAGTTTCTAGTTCCAGTAGTTTCGGCTGTGCGTTGATGATCTGTCAGGAAGTCTTCTTTTATATATATAGATTACTTACCTAGGGCGGTTAAACAAAGAATGTCTCAGATCGCAGGTATTTGACGCCCGAGCCGAAGGCAAGGGCGATAAATATGCGCTCTGAGGCTTTCTTTATTACCGCCCGTGGTGAGTACAAAATTTTACGTCTCTATCTGGCCAGGAAGTGGGGTTTTCCGCACGCATAGCGTGCGGTAATTCCTACTTTATGGCCAGGTTCATCGTAAAAAATATTATGACATTATTGACACTAATGGCAAAATTATGTTAAAACCAAAATTTGCACATGTTTCTATTAAAACTTGCCTCTGCCTACAGCAACTAACAAGTTGCAACTTTCACAGAGCATCGCGCAAACGCGCGGTCGAATTTCCTTTGTTTAGCTTGTTACTTTCGGCCCGATAGCGGATATCCGGCTGGCTGCACCGCCGGATATTCGGTATCCGGCCAAACCACTATACTTTGCATCTCTGATGTTGACACAAGCAGTTTTAAAGCAATAGGTACTAATTTCCCTTCTCCTGCGTGCCTTCCCAAGGCAACTTCCTGATTTATCCTTTTTTTCCAGTAAGCTGTAGTCAACTGTCAGTCGATTCAGTGCCGATTCATGCGCAAACGTAATACTGACAGTATACCGATAAGTGTTGTAGGTGCGGGCTGAAAAACAGCGCTGTATAGCCGACAGGCTAGCAACAAACGCTGAGCCCCGAGCCTATTGTCGCATCATGTATTTTCTGCATTGTGTTGTTTTATATAAGTATCTACATCAGTGTTCGATTTTGTGATTTTGTGTTTTTTTTGTGTTTTTTTGCGCGACGAGGGCAATGGGGGCAATTGGAGCAACTAGGGCAGCGAGAATCAATAAAATTAGCGGTACGAGAGCTACGAGAGCAACGGGGGCAATTGGAGCAACTAGGGCAGCGAGCGCTATTCGAATCGACTGACGAGTCCAACGGGGGCAATTGGAGCAACTAGGGCAGCGAGCGCTATTAGAATATTATAAAAATTCAGAAATCCGCTAGCGAGCATGCCCATTCCGTTACAACGTTCAACGGTTTACAATGTCATTTAAAAGTACGGCGAAGAGTACTCTTTTGATGACAAGCTGAAAAGTGGTCGAAGAACTGGCTCACATAATTGCAATATCGACTCTTAAATATTGCGAACAATCCAGTCTCGGCCAGTGCATCGATAAGAGATGTGGCTAAAAAGTGCAGAATTTCTGTAGAAATGGTTTAGAGCGCCAAGAAGCGTAACGACTTGGTAACTTATCGAAAGCAAAGGAAGCCTAAACGAACTGCAAAACAGGTTGCAAATGTTAAACTTCGTCTTCGAAAGTTAAACGACACGGTTTTAACCAAAAATGAACATTGCATAATTCAAGACGACGAAACCTACGTCAAACTGGATTATTCTGTTCTACCCGGTCCCCAGTACTATATTGTTTGCAAAGGAGAACACCTGAATGAGAACCAAACGTCAATTTATGCCGAAAAATTTGGGTCTAAAGCAATGGTGTGGCAGGCCATATGCGAATGCCGCATGAAATCGACGGCGTTCATCACTATTTCCACGATAACTACCGATCTTTACCTCAAGGAGTGATTGTAAAAAAAGTTTTTGCCACTGAGTCGACGCCACAGGGGCTCTACTTTATTTTGGTCCTATTTGGCTAGGCTCCACTATGCTGACCGCACCAGAGAGTGGATGGAAGCCCACGGCGTGCAATATGTTGATAAGAATATGAATCGGTTAAATTACTCTGAGGTACGTCCCATCGAGGAATATTGGGCAATCATGAAGAGTACACTTTGGCAACGCTTCTCAGCAGTGGATTACGTAGACAGATTTAAAAAAGACTGGCTAAAAGCATCGAAACGATCACCGTAATCGTTGTCCGTAATCTGATGAGAATGTCCGAAGTCAAGTGCGAAAAGTCGCCCGAAAGCAAACATAATAGGTACATTAGTTAACAGTAAAACATTTTAAAATGTATATTTCCAAGCGTCACTACCGCGACCTTTGCCGACGATACTGCAGTACTGGCAAGACATAACGACCCAAAAAAAGCATCTGACGCACTACAAATTGGCTTGCAGGAGGTTCACAACTGGCTTGAAAAATGGAAAATAAAAGCTAGTGTCGCAAAATCCACCCAAATAACGTTTACCCTTCGCCAGGGAAACTGCCCGTAGGTTAAACTCGGAGATAACACACTACCACACAGTGACTGTGTAAGATACTTGGGAATGCATCTCGATCGACGCATGACCTGGAAAAATCATATAAAAAACAAAAGGGACGAAATCGGATTCAAACACAAAAACCTATACTGGATGTTGGGAAGAAATGCTAGTTTGTCAATAGTTAACAAACTACTTATCTATAAGGTTGTACTGAAATCGATATGGATGTATGCCGCCTATTTGTCACAGATCAGCATATATCAATACTTTAACAACCCTGGCGCAAATATTTCTGGTATTCCAAAACCTCGAGGTTTCCGTGGACAAGCGACCTCATTTAAGCTTTATGCAGCAAATAACAGTACCATACCTACTGTTCTCGTAATTATTGATATTTTTAATAAAATCACATATTAATTACAATTAGATGTTTATTGCTCTGAACCACAGACTCGACACAAGTTACATGACAAAAATATATAAAAGTAGGATCTGTCATTCCGTGAATAGGTGTTCGCAGCGCCATCTGACAGGAAATAAGGGTTACTTATCCCAACATACTCCCGCCTAAAGGACAGCATTGTCCTTTCTAGTGACGTCAGGCAAAGGACAAAGTTTCTAAATTGTACGTGTGAACACGCCGGACACGGTACGGATATCATAAGTGCGTGTCACGTGGTCTTGTCCAGGATATTTCTGCAGGACTCGTCCCAATAACCATTTGCTAGGTGGGTATCTCTGGTCTTTTATCAGTACTAAGTCCCCAATCTCAAACTCTGGTTTTTTAGTTTTCCATTTCGGTCTCTGTTGTAATCTAGTTAAGTATTCCGATTGCCACTTTCTCCAAAATACTTGTAACATATTTGAATGTTTTGCCAGCGTGATAAGGAATGTTCCTTATGTTCTGTGAAATCTCTCTCTGGGATGGTAATCAGTGGTTCTCCAACGAGAAAAAGTGATGGGGTCAATGGCTCCAAATCATCAGGGTGATCGCTCAATGGTGATAAAGGTCTCGAATTGAGACACGCCTCTACTTGTGTTAGTAGGGTGTTCAGCTCTTCAAATGTAGGTGTAGCATCTCCGATGGTTCTTTTTAAGTGAAATTTGATACTCTTCACTCCTGCTTCCCACAAACCACCGTGGTTTGGTGATCCGGGTGGTATAAATTTCCACTGCGTACCCTTGGTGTCAAGAAGTGCGGCGAGTTCCGCCGGGATCGAACATTGACCAAGTCTCCAGGTCTCTAGTAGCTCTTTACTCGCAGCAACGAAGTTTGTGCCGTGGTCACTCCACATCTCTTTGACAAATCCTCTTCTTGAAGTAAACCGTTTGAATGCGGCCATGAATGCTTCCATAGTCATGTTGCTCACACACTCAATGTGGATAGCTTTCGTTGACATGCAGATGAAAATGCTGATATATGCTTTGAACGATTTTGATCCTCGTCCAGGGCTCATGCGTACGTTGACTGGGCCAGCGAAGTCTACGCCAGAGATGTAGAAAGGTCTCGATGGCTTCACTCGTGGCTCAGGTAAGTCTCCCATCAGTTGAGTGATTGTCTTGGCTTTCTGTTTAGCGCAAGGAAAGCAATTTCTCACAAAGCTTTTTACTGTATTTCCTGCGTCAATAAGCCAGTATCTTCCTCTCAGGTATGTAGTCATTAACTGCAGACCTCCGTGTAACGTCTTCTTGTGTGCATCATGAAGTAACATTTGTATCAGTACATTTCTCTTAGATATGATTACTGGATGTTTGCTCAGGAATTCTAAATCTGCGTGTTTTAGTCTTCCTCCAACTCTCAACACTCCCTTATCATCGAGGAATGGTGTAAGTGACAGTAATCTACTGCCGTTCTTTAACGGTTTACGGTTTGTTAATCCTTCAACTTCATCTGGAAACTCCAGGTGTTGAGAAAGTTTTATGCAAATCGTAAGCGCTTCTTCTCTTTCTTCGTGTGTTACAAATGTAGGTACGTTTCTTTTCTCTTTCAGATTAACCCACCTTCTACAATAAGCTATAACAGCTACTAGTTTTTTCAATGACGAGTATCTCTTTGCTAAGGTAAGTATAAAATTTTCTTCTTTCACCTTTACTGTTGCACATTTGAATGTTTTCCTCATTTCTAAATCTGTATCTTCTACTAGTTTGCAAGTTTCTTTCTTCCATTCTTTTTGGTGTAGAAATGCAGGACCGTTGAACCATAATGTATTCTCATTTAATTTCTCAGGTGATACACCTCTGGATGCTGGATCTGCTGGATTTTCTTTGGTATTCACATATGACCAGGTTGTTTCTATGTGGTTGTTAATAGCAATGACTCTGTTTTTCACAAATGTTGTCCATTTCAGCGGGTCTCCCAGAATCCAAGCTAGAGTTACTTTTGAGTCCGTCCAAGCGTAAGTATTTTGTGACTCAATCCTCATAGCTGTAGCAGTGCGCTTCAGTAGCAGACTTAATAATAAAGCAGCACTCAACTCAAGACGAGGTAAGGTAAGCTCTTTCAGCAGGGCTACTTTCGTTCTTGCTATAACCACTGATACTCTGACTCGTCCATCTGACTGGATTACTCTGCAGTACACTACTCCGGCATAGGCGGCCATCGAGGCGTCAGCAAACCCGTGCAGCTCCACTCGTTGGTTTGTATTTGCAGTGCCTATCCATCTCTCTAGTTTTATTTCTGACAGCTCTTTTATGCCTCTGCAGAACTTCATCCACTCCACCTTCAGGGTTTCAGGTAACTCTTCATCCCATGATAACCCTTTCGCCCAAAGCTTCTGCATAAATATCTTCGCCATCACCACAGAAGGGGCTAGCCAACCCATTGGATCGAATAGAGATGTGATGACAGTAAGTACGGTTCTCTTAGTTACTCGTTCATTTGGTAATGTGTTAACATTGTTCATTATTAGCAGGTTATTTTCACTGGAGTGCCAAGCGATACCAAGTGTCTTGATTGTCTCTTTGCTATTTATACCAATTTCTGCATTCTTGGCTCTCTTCTCTGGTTCTACTGTGTTCATGAAATGTTTGTTGTTTGAAGCCCATTTTTGTAGTTCAAACCCTCCTCTTCTCAATACTTCTGTAAGTTGACGTTTAGCTTCTATTGCTATCTCTTCTGTATCTCCCCCCGACAGTACATCATCCATGTAGAAGGAGTTGTGGATTATCTCTCGTGCATAATCATACTCTACTTTGCTTGCTTCATCGATTGCTACTTGTTTCAATGTGCGGAGGGCCAGGAAGGGGGCACAAGCTGTTCCGAAGATCACAGTCCGCAGTCTATATTCTCTGAGGTCTTCTTCTGGGCTGAATCTCCAAAATATTCTCTGAAAGTCTGTGTCTTCTCTCCTTACCATGATTTGCAGATACATTTTTATTATATCGGCGACAAAGCAGACTCTATGCATTTTCCACCTCATTAATATATCTCGAAGTTCTAATTGAAGTGATGTTCCCACTAAGAGCTCGTCATTCAAGCTAACTCTATTGCTTCCTTTACAGGACAAGTCATAAACTATTCTGACCTTAGTAGTGTCTCTGTCTTCTCGTACCACTGCGTGAAATGGTAGATACACTGTTCTCTCTCTCTCTCGTAGGCTCTTCTCGTTCTACTAACTCCATATATTTTAGCTTTATGTACTCTCTCATGATTTCATTGTATGCTTCTCTCAACTTTGGATTAGTGGTTAATTTTCTCTCAGTACTCATGAATCTCTTGAATGCAATTTCTCTTGAATTTTCTGGTATAGTTGGGTTGTCGCTCTTGAATGGAAGTGCTACAATGTACCTTCCGTTCGGGTCTCTTGTTAGTGTCTCTTGATATATTTTTTCTGCTCGTAGTTCTAGAGGGGTGAGAGCTTCATTCTCCTCTGACTCTAATCTCTCGGTCTCCCAAAATTTCTCAACCATCTTCTCTAGTGAAATGTTTAGATGTAAACTCTTGATCTCTCTCGGGATATATTATCTCCTAGCAGTCCTCCTGACAGTATCCACCCTAAGTGTGTTTGTTGTGCTATAGGGGTACCTGGTTCTCCTTTAATCACTCCGTTCATCAGGATATCTGTGTGAATGTCTACTCCTAACAACATGTCTATGTTGCCAGGTGTATGATATGTTGGATCTGCTAATGGCAAGTGTTGTAGATGTGTCCATTTCTCGGGATGTACTCTCGTTGTAGGCATCTGCTCAGTGACATGTTGAACAACATATGCAGTACATTCTCTCTTGAAGTTGTTGTTTAATCTTGAGTAAACTTCTATGTTAGTCGAGAACTTGATTTTTGTTGACATCTGTCCCACACCGGTTACAAGCCCATCTGCTGGTTTTCTGCGTAGCTGTAATCTCTGAACAGCTGACTCGCTGATGAAGGTTTCCTGAGAACATGGATCGACTAAGGCTCTTAATAGCTGCATGCCTTGACCAGTTCTAATGTTCACTAGGGCAGTAGCCATGAGTGCAGTGTGACCTTGTGTAACTAGGTAATTTCTTATTTTTGGTGACTCATAAGGTCCAGATGTAGACTCCTTCTCACATGTTTCTCTCGATATCTTTGTGTTTGTTCTCTGTGTGGACTGTATTTTTGGCTCTCCTTCTCTTTCTGCTGGTGGTGGACTCTGATAATGTAGTATAATGTATGGTGTCTTTTGTGGCACTGGTGGCAGGAAACTCTTGATTTGCAATTCTTTACATTATGTGTTGGTGACAAGCAGTTGAAACATAGTCTCTCATTTTGGATGTGTTGTACTCGCTTGTTGACATCTATGTTTGTAAACTCCTTACATAGAAATAGGAAATGTTTTTGTTTGCAGTATATGCACTGTGCATTCGTAGAGGCGGAGCTTGTCAGGAATGATCTCTGTCTCACAATAGCTCTATCCCTCTCTTTCACATGTGTTGTAGATGGAACCATTTCTAATATTCTGAAGCGAGTCTCTAAGAAGTCAGTGAATCTCTGAAGTTTGGGTAACTCTTGTACAGGAAGCCCGCTGATCTCCTCCTCCCACTGCTTGTGTGTGTCATCGTCTAATTTGTCAACTATAATGTGAATTATGATTGTATCCCACTCTCGTGTGTTTACTTCATTATTTGTCAGACTGTTTAAGCACTCTTGGGTTGTGTCGAGCAATTCTCTAATAGATTTAGATGTAGCTTGGCTAATTTTCTTCTGATTCATAAATCTATTCAATATTGCTTTCACTATAATTCTTTTATTGTTGTATCTCTTGTCTAGTGTTTCCCATGCAATTTCGTAGTTATTCTCTGTTATTTGTAGATGCTTCAGCAGTTGTTTAGCTTCTCCGGTGACACTACTTTTCAAATAATGGAGTTTTTGTACCATGCTCAATGTCATTTTGTTGTGTACCAGTGACGTGTACAGGTCTCTAAATGACGTCCATTCTTGATAATTTCCCGAAAAGTGAGGCAAAGACACCTTAGGTAGTTTCACATCTTCAACTGAATTTATGTAGTTCACCCCGAACATCTCACCGTTGTTCTGATCTTTCAAAGTCACGGATGTGTTGAATCTCTCTAGTGTATCCGATAACTCTCCTTTCATATTGATGTACTCATCTTCTCCCGACTCAAAAAATTCCGTTGTGAAGTAAACGTGTTCCCTTTTCTCTGCCTCTGTAGCAGCTTTCACTATGAGAAAATGTGTAGTTCGAAATTTCAGCCAATATTCGTCTAGTGTATCTATTCTCGCTTTAACGTAGCCTTTAGTAATTCTTGCCTTCGATTGTTTCTTGAAGTTAATCCCAACTTTTCTTATGAGATCGTAAGTAATTTCTTGTTCCGCCATGTGGTCTTCCATTTTGTAGGTTATGTAGTAAAATCACAGCACGAAATACGAATAATCTCGTCGATCGTAGCTCCAAAATGACTGAACGTTCGTGTTTTTTGTTGTCTTTCACTGTTTAGTCCGATTTGCAATGAATTATTGTGTATTTTCACTGTTTTCTTCCACTAAACACTTCGACGAAAATTTACCAGTTTTTTACGACAAAAGTTACTTTTCCACTTGACACTACTTGTTTCACAGTTAATTCACTTTTGCGAACCTAATTACGTCCGACTAGCATGTATTTGTAACGTTTTTGTACTTTTCACTGAGTTTTGTTTGATGTTTACATCACACCACGATTGCCGTTTTTTCTCACAACTTTTGCAGCGATATCCTAAGATTACTGAATTTTTCTCCTCTTCTCGATGATTCGGCTCGTTTGGACCACTTTGTTCTCGTAATTATTGATATTTTTAATAAAATCACATATTAAGTTACAATTAGATGTTTATTGCTCTGAACCACAGACTCGACCCAATTTACATGACAAAAATATATAAAAGTAGGATCTGTCATTCCGTGAATAGGTGTTCGCAGCGCCATCTGACAGGAAATAAGGGTTACTTATCCCAACACCTACCTTCGGTGAGAAGAATTTGGTTTAAAGCGGTCATTTAGATGGAGGTTTATCATTGCAGCGGTCAGTAAGCCAATTATCGGCGCTGACTTTCTCAAACACAACCAGTTGCTCGTCGACCTTTCTGGGCGATGCCTGATCGACAAGAAAACTAACTTGGCCATCAGAACACCAATTTGCAAAACCTCGGAGCCAAACGTTCGCTCTATAGATCTGGAACAGAAATATCATCGTATCCTCAATGACTTCCCTGACATTACTTGACTATCCTCGGTGAAGAATGCTCCAAGACACAACGTCGAGCATAACATTGAAACCACTGGAGCCCCCGTACATTCGCTACCGCGCCCACTGCCTCCCCACCTGTACCTCGCAGTCAAGAAGGAATTTCACCATATGATCGAACTACGGCTATGACGACCTAGCAAGAGTAGACCTAGCCGATCTTTGGATGGCACGATATTTTTTTTTATACCACGTCGGTGGCAATCAAGCTTACGGCCCACCTGATGGTAAGTGACTACCGTAGCCTATGGACGCTTGCAACTCCAGAGGTGTTACATGCGCGTTGCCGACCGTTTAAGAATTTAGACACTCCTAAGTATAAAAAAGAATTTTCTTTATTTTCTTCTAGAGGTGAAGAAAAATATTATACGTGCGAGCTTTAAGTCAATACAAGTCTTACTACCTATTTGTTTATTATTATCATTTGATTAAAATCAAACATAAATACACTAATGATAAAAAAAGCGTAAACTAATTTGGCATATGAGATTATATTCATAAAGAATAATGTAGCCTTTGGAAATCAATGTTATTCCGGCAATCTAACATTAAAAAACTTGTTTTTTTACCATTGCTTTATTTTAAACATTTTTTAATGAATGGGACATCATATAAAAATATGTTCGTTTAGTTGAGATCCTTGAAAAATGCCGAAGCAGGAAAAGCTTTAGCCGCCACTCTGATGTTATGGACTACAGATTTGTACGCCTCCTCTACTATTTTGCAGAATGTTTTTTCCCTTATCTCGTTTTTCTTCTCGAGACTCAAATTTTTGACGTCAGCATCTGGAAAACAGGGTAAAGTTAAACACAACGAAACCTTCAAAAAAGGAAGAGGTTCTCAATTCATCGGAATCTTTTATTTTGTATGCATGTTCCCCGATTACTCAAAGACGCTGGGACCGATGCGGAAAACTAATTTTTTGTTTGAATCCAGGTGATTCATACCAGGTGGTCCGGTCCTCTGGTCATCGGGTCAGGATCTGATGATGGAATCCTAGAGAAATCGAGGGAAATCTTCAAATAAGGCAAAGTACTGAATAGGGATGACAACTAAGATTTTTTTACGATGCCATTCGAATCAGTTTTTGGAGAGGAACAAATGTTTGTATGAAAGCAACTACAATTAAATAACAATAATTTACTTTCCAAAACAAAGTTTTAACCGACTTCAAATCAGTAGCCAAATTGCTTCAAGTTTGCCTATAAAATTTGAAGAGTTCCCTCGATTCCTCCAGGATCCCATCATCAGAACTGGATTTTGGTGACAACAAAACTGAACTGGAAGTCTACCTCTACCTACATGTTTTTATATTGTCTCTCTTTGTAATTGCTTTGTTTGTGTGAGGTGTGCATTAAAGAGTATTTGTATTGTATTGTATAATCGTTGTATAGAAAATCATACAGTATTGACAAATTACAATTTAGGTATATAACCTATCTGTAATCAAAATATAATTAACTGAACCTGAAATACATTTGATGGAGTCAGGTCAACAAAGTCGCCAATGGGAGTCCCCGGCATCCGAAAAAAAAATTGTAATCGAGTTTCGTTTTCTACATCTTTATACTGGAAATTAGGCGAAACCTATCGGCATTGTACTAAGTAAGGTTAAAAAAGCTGTCTTTGGGGTCCACCACAATTACTGTATTTAATTAAACCCCATTCTTCTCCCAACATCTCGAATATGGCAAAATAAGTTTGTATATATTTTTTTCTAAAGTAAAAAAGAACATGGAAAGTAATACTCGTCAGTATTACTTGCCATGTTCTTTTTTACTTCAGAAAAGTTTATATACAAACTCTGTCAATAATAAAAAAACCACAGTTGACACAATACGTCTGTCAGTTTTTGTAAATACTTATTGTATTGTTTAAAATATTGTTTATTTTCTATTTTCTTAATTTTCTTAGTGTTGTATCCATATGTGGGCTATGTGGCCGACTCAACATTTATTATTTCTCATGCTGAAAAACTTAGTACAGGTTTGACTTCAATTGTTGTTTATAATTTTACATTGTCATCTCGAGTCAAAACAGGAGTTACGTCACGTGACGTCACGCAGCCAAAGTCACGTGGCCAGCGCACAGTAGTTTCTTTAAATTTATATTTTAGTACCTTACCGATAAAAAATGAAAAAACGACCACCTTATTGCAAATCTGCAGCATGAGACGAATCGAATGACATAAATCATTTATCAAAATCGGACCGTAACTGTAGATCTGATGGCATGTACCAAAAACGGCCTCGCGTAATAATAATTCAGAAGATGCATATTTTTCTAAACTTTCAAGGTCCATATCTTTTTATAATTTAAATTATATTTTATACTTTATAAATTAATTTGATGTTTTACTATCCAATTAGTAAGACGTTATCGATTTTCACATAAGGCATCATGCCTATTTTGGAGTCGGTTGAAACTTTGTTTTTAAAGTAAATTATAAACCGGTGAAGTGCAGCGTATTTTAAATTAAAAGACGCTGCGCTTTAATATTCCTACACCAGATGTTCAATCTCAAATATATGAATCACGATCCAATTATATTTAAATAAGTTTTGGGCGTGCGCTTCGTTTGCCAAGCTAATCTCTCAGAAAGAGCCTACAAAACACATTGCAACCCGATTTCAAAGTGTACGTCTCACATATATTGTCTCCCCATGCGTCGCGGTCTACAACATATAATTTAAAGGCTAATAGAAAATATAAGGGTACCTACTAAACCCGAGGAAGTGCGCTACCCGTCCATTATTTTATTAATCAAATGACAAATATTATGTAATTCGCGGAAGACTTAGAATTTGATCCAAATATTTAAATAAATTACAATTCTTTTATTAATTGTCTGGGGCACGGTACTACAGCACCATCGTCCAGAATTGTTATTTTTATAATCGCAGCAAGAGGGTCATTTCGCCGGTTACGCGACCACCTTCGGTTGGCGACCACTTGAAGAACATGGTTTTTTCAATTGAAGATAACATCAATTCTACAGAGCCTATTGAAACAGTCAGTCGTATGCCTTATTGTTTGTAGTTATGGAATAGGAATTTACAAAAAAAACGAGAAAATATGCTTTCAGTTCACCAAGTCAGCTAAGTGGTCGCTAACCGGCACATGAAATTAGGTGGTCGCCAACCGGCGAAATGATATACGAGATAATCAAGTGACGCGACCTTGACACAGTTTCTTTTTTTTATGTTACTGTTTGTGTCGTCTGTGGTAGGGTCGCGTTCACGGATCTCCCTAATCATTTTTTAAACAGATTTTTCCATAATCAATGTAAATTTTGACTAGCCATCTATGCAGCTGAAATGATTGTTTTTTTTTTTTTTTTTTTTTAGTTTTTTATTATTATTCTTTTTTTTTGTTTACGTTTCGTCTGTTGCACGCCGTGACGTCACCAGTTGGCCCCGACGGAGACCAGCGCTGACCAATTAGGCCGGCAGCATGCTGAGTCGGGACCATTTCATAGCGCGTTAAAGATTCATCTTTCTCTTTGTGATGGCACTACGTACCTACTGATGCAATTCGGCCAACTCAAATAATCTCAAGTACATGCAGAGCAAAAGCTTACTAAACAGTAATAATACTATTAAAATAATACAATTTTTCTACTCGTCGACTTTAATCTTTGAAATAAGATTTCGTACACGAAACTAAGATCACATACTTTTTAATCCTGGAGCTCCACGAGCTCATCCAGGAGCTGTATAAGATAACTGTGAAGACATCAACGCGCAAAGATACTAAGCTGCTGCGCTTCATTTCAGCAGGGCGATTTTCAATTGATACCAAGTTTGTTTAATAATTTATTATTTCCGTTGACTCGTAGAAAAAGTTATATAATTAGCTTTTTAAGTCTGATACTTAATTAGGTCACTCAGCAAGCTTCGTGGCTTAAACGTGGTACTCGATTTAAAAAGCATACATTATATAACGATTGCATAAACTACTATTGGAATTATTGTTTAATTTGAAACTCACCGTTAGATAGCGTTTGCGCCAACTCTGGATTCAACTCGATTTTAGGAGTATCGACGACTTTACATGTGATGGTTTCTGGGCCAACATCAAAGTGATCGATGCCTGCCGCATCCCGTTTTAGCTCATAATTGTAAGTGGCCGTGCCTAATACACCTGTAAATTTATAGTAGTTTATGTGACTGTACATAATGAATGCCTAATTATGTTCAGTTACATACACCTCCATGCTCCGTTCAGGAGCCGCATATATTATGACCGGCATCGCGGCGTTGTTTTCTGGCAGCTGTCATAGTTTTTAGGGTTCCGTACTCGAAGAGTAAAATGGGGCCCTATTACTAAGACTCAGCTGACCGTCCGTCCGTCCGTCCGTCCGTCCGTCCGTCTATCTGTCACCAGGCTGTATCTCACTGATACCGTGATAGTTTCAGTTGAAATTTTCACAGATGATGTATTTCTGTTGCCGCTATAACAACAAATACTAAAAACAGAATAAAATATATTTTTTTATTGATAATGATACGGAACCCTTCGTGCGCGAGTCCGACTCGCACTTGGCCGGTTTTTTTTTTCATAGACAAACTAGATTCAGATCCAACTATCATATCGTTCGATATCTTACTCACGTGCGACATTTGTCAAATTTGTATGCAAATCAACAGTTCATTTTGAACTAAACGTCATCTCGACTGATATAAGAATAATAGAGGTTAAATCAAATTTCTTTGTTTTTCAGAGACGTTCGAAATTTGAATGATATAATATTATCGAAATCGATGTTATTATCTAGCAATAATGACATTTTCACACATAAGAAATTTGTTCTAACAAAACAGTCTATTTTTATGGTGGTCATAATGTGCGGTTCTTGAACGCAACATGATATTTGAATAGATAAAACATTTAACGGGTATTCCAGAATACGAGTGTACTTGCTGCTTGCGCGGCTCCGTTCGCGGATTAGGCCGCGGTCAGCGTCGCTACCACGCAAATCGAAACTCGAAGAAATGCATCCCTATCACTCGAGTACTGTAAGTGCGATAGAGATGGAGATACTCAAACTTCGAATTTCGACGTTCGTGGTTATAGCTCTGGACGCCAGCGGGCAGCGCGGCGACGAGCGGGCGTTCCGAAACTGAACTCGATGAATGGGGAATGGATGAAAATTTTAGAAGTGCCTGATAATTTTTTGGTGATAGTAATATGAGACGGATCAAGGAAAGTGTCTTATTCGCCGTCCTAAGCCCAAAACCTAAGTGAGGAAACTGTTTATATTTTTCAAACATAATTGACGCAGCTGATAATAATTGCATTGATTGAGCATAATTGAGCTGAAAAGTCTGGAACTTACTCTGGTGCTAAGGATGGTTATTCCTATCGCCAAAAAAATTATCAGGCACTTCTCAATTTTTTATCCATTCCCAATTGTATGAACTGCCGCTCGTTGCCCGTCTGCCAACTGGCATTAAGTCCGCGGTCTTACAGAAAACCTAGGCAGCAGAATAAAACAGATCCACCCAATGTCCACTTTGAAGGTATATTCTTTGAATTGGTGAAGTATAAATTAATAAGGTAGTTCTGAAGTTTTCCCCCTACGTTCAAACTAAGATTTCACAGATTTTAACTTTTTATCTCTTCATCTCACCTGCATTTTAAATATAAAAAAGTAAACCCGAAGCGAATAACTGGCTTTTAAGTTTAAGTCACAGGCTCAGTCCTATTTTGAAAGTCAGAGGCTCGTCCTCTGCTACCACTGTTAACCTTTCACAACAACCTATTGTATAATTATCACTACTACTACTTACAAAGAGTCATACATGTATCTTGGTTAAGAAAGTAAGCAATAAAGATAATAATAATGATTATTATTAGTATGGGCGACTTGCTGACTTGGCGGGCGGGATCGGTATGCGATATTTGTACTTTGAGGTTAGCTTACTGACGTTGCACAGATTCCCTCACTTATCGGTATATACTATCAGTATAACGCTTAGTAATATCATGCGCAGAAACGGGGCGGTGCGCTTGCAGTAGCGCCTCAGCGCGGTCAAATTCAAGCGGGCAGCCACAGGAGCCAGAGTTCTCGAGGTCCCGGGAGCAGCCAGTGGCGAGAAGGCTGATTCACTGGCCAAAGATCTGGCTGACAAGCTCGGCCAAGATGTTGTCCGGGTCTATAGACCGGTGATGTGTGCAGAACTGCGTCTTACGCAGCTTGACGACTCGGTGTCACCCGAGGAGGTTGTTGCTGCCGTCGCCAAGAGCGGTGGGTGTGAGCGGAGCCAGATTAAAACCGGCGAAATCCGCCAGGATGCGTCCGGCCTTGGCTCAATATGGCTCCGCTGCCCGGTCGCGGCCGCTAAAAAAGCAGTGGAAGGCTCCAGGTAGGGTGGGTCCGTGCCGCGGTGAGGCTGCTTGATCAGCGTCCCATGCGGTGCTACAAGTGCCTTGAAAAGGACCACGTAAGGGCACAGTGCACTTGCGAGTCTGATCATAGCGATACTTGCTATCGATGTGGACAACCAGGTCACAGAGCAGCTGGTTGCTCCGCGACGCCACATTGTTTGGTGTGTGCGAACGGCGCGAAAAAGGCAGACCGTAGGTTGGGCTCAAAGACATGCTCAACCCCAGGCCCGAAAACGACAAGGAGGAAGGCTGGAGCTGGCCCTGAGGCAGCATCCAAGCCCGCCCAGCCACCTGCCAGCAGGTCGGATAAGATGGCCATTCGCGTACTGCAGACGAATCTCAACCACTGTGCCAGGGCCCAGGACCTCTTGTTCCAGTCCCTGGCGCAGTGGACGATTAACATAGCTATGGTGGCGGAGCTGTACTCGAACCCTCCCCGGGATGACTGGATAGGGGATGTAGACGGGTGTGTGGCACTGGTTGGGCGGGCGATGGCCGGAGGTCCACCGCTGACTGACGCTTTAAAAGGGAAGGGCTACGTGGTGGCGCTGTGTGGCGAAGTTTGGTTTATAGCGGTTTACTTTTCTCCAAACCGCTGTCTGGCCGACTTTGAGTGGTTCCTGGATGAAATAGGGGCTCGAGTCGGTCAGTTCCTCCCGCACCCGGTGATCGTTGCCGGGGACATTAATGCAAAATCCACGGCTTGGGGCTCCCCTGCGACGAATGCGCGAGGTGCAACCCTAGAGGAGCGGGCGATCGCGACAGGTCTGGCTGTTATCAACCAGGGAACGGCAAACACGTGCGTACGGCAACAGGGTGGCTCCATCGTGGACATTACGTTTGCGAGTACCTCCCTGGCGCACCGTGTTCAGGGATGGGAGGTCATACAGAGAGTGGTGGCCATCAGAATTTGCAGGGCCTACGTGACGGTGGCATGGGCGGCGGCATGCGCCTTGGCAGGAACTCCTCCGTGGGAGCTTGACGCAGAGGCGCTATCTGAGGCACATAAAGAGCGGTCGAGGAACAGGGCCTCTGGAGAGTTCCCCGCTCCCGAAGAGGTGAGGGCTGCCCGTCGACAGGCCGAAAAAAGAATGAGGGACAGATGGAAGAGCGACCTCGAGGACTCCCCCTATGGAGTCCGCACCATAGGGGCTCTGCTGGGGTCGTTCGACATATGGCTGGAGAGGTCCCACGGCAAGGTGGGTTTTAGGTTGGCGCAGGTAATGACCGGACTTCGGAGGGCGCCCCCAGTTTCGGAGGGCGCCCCCAGTCGGTGCACACATTGTGGTGGGGGGACAGTCCATCAACGTCGGGTCGACAATGCGTTACCTTGGCGTTGTCCTCGACAGCAGGTGGACTTTTCAGGCACACTTCGAGCGCCTCACTCCAAGGTTATTAGGTGCAGCTGCAGCTCTCGGGCGTATACTTCAAAATACAGGAGGGCCCAAAGCCTCTTGCCGGCGGCTGTACCTTGGAGTGGTGCGCTCCATGGCCTTGTATAGGGCACCCGTGTGGGCCGATGCCTTAGGCAGCCGGACCTCTGCCCTGCTGCGAAGATCGCAACGTGTAATGGCTGTCAGGGCAATCCGGGCATACCGCACGGTCTCCACGGAGGCGGCGTGCGTGCTGGCCGGTTCACTGCCCTGGGACCTCGAAGCCAGAATCCTCGCATACTCGTACTTCTGGCTTGAGGAGGCACGGTCCCAGGACCATTGGCCAGCACCAAGGGAGGTGGAGGCGAAACGTGAGAAATTTCGGCTCCAGGCGGTCGAGCTGTGGAAAGAGAGGCTGGCAACACCATCTGCTGGCTCTAGAACGATTGAGGCTGTGCACTGAGTACTGTCACAGTGGTTGGACTGCAGTCATGGGACACTTACCTTCCGACTGACGCAGGTACTTACGGGGCATGGTTGCTTCGGACGGTACCTGTGTCGCATAGCCGGGAGAGAACCAACTATGGAGTGCCATAGCTGCAGTGAGGCCGAGGACACAGCTCAGCACACCTTGGAGCTGTGTCCGGCCTGGGCGAGTCAGAGGGACGAACTGGCCCAGGTAATTGGTGGCGATCTGTCGCTGCCGGTAGTAGTTAAATCTATGGTCGACAGCGACAGATCTTGGAGGGCAATGCTTTCCTTCTGTGAGGAAGTAGTGGCACAGAAGGAAAGGGCGGAACGGGCCAGAGAGGATGCCGTAGAAGCGCCCCAGCAGCGCCGCCGGAGAGTTGGCCGCAGGAGGCTGGCGCACGACCGCCGACTGCCACAATAAGGAGGACCTCTAGGCGACGAACACGGGGACGTTCGTCGTCCGAAGGAGTAGGGTCCTCGGGTTGGGTGGTGTGCCAAGTGTTCCGGGCACACTACTTTTTTGATTAGGTTGGAAGTGGGATGGGTGGTCCCCCAGTGTTGGGTCCGACTGCGGACGACCACCGGCCGGGACGCGGAAGAATAATGGTCCCCGTATCACGGTCAAAAAGTGGGTGCAAGGAACACCCGGGGGTTTTTAGTCAGTAGAAGTCTGACATAACCACTGCGCCCCCCCGTGGCGTGGTGGTATCCATGAGGATTTTCCCCCGGACAAAAAAAAAAAAAGGCAATGACCGGCCATGGGTGCTTTGGTCATTACCTGTACAGAATTAAGCGGGAGACCAGCACCGCTTGCCACGAGTGCGGGGCTGAGGACGGCACGGCCCAACACACCCTAAAGGAGTGCAGCCACTGGGACGCGGAGCGCCGCACAATGATTGCGGTCCTTGGAATGGATGACCTCTCGCTGCACAACGTTGTTGCGGTCATGTTGAGCTGCGAGAGATCCTGGGATGCGGTGGCCTCCTTCTGCGACATAATCATCTCGCAAAAGGAGGCGGCGGAGAGGGAGCGCGAGGACAGAGCAGATGCGCCCCCAATCCGGCGTAGACGAAGAGGGAGAAGACGCGCGCGGTTTGCAGCCGTAAACCGTGTCCTTCCCCAGTAGGGTCAGTGGGTTGGGGACCCACATTGCACGGCCTTACATGTCTGGAAGGAGGGTCGACATGCGTTTCAGATCCTCCTCTCCTTTGGCGCGGGGGCTCGCATCTATGCGGAGCCGCCAGGGGGCGTCGTGGTAGAATGCCCCCGATCCCACTGCGCCCCCATTAATGGCAGGGACGGAAACGCCGGAGTGGTTTTAGTGGGTAGACTCCCTCCTCCTTCTCTTCAAATAGAGTTGGCTGGAGGGTGAGAGTCCCACATACCCCCCATCATAGCTTACCCCAGGCTGGGGAATGCATAAGAGCATTTCCACTACGTAAAAAAAAAAAAAAAAAAAAAGGGATGGGAGGTCATGGTGGGGGTGGAGACGCTGTCGGATCACCGATACATTCAGTTTGAAGTCTCCACACCCTCACTGACTTCGAACAACTCAAGCCAGGATGGCCCGGTCGAGAGCGGCCCTAGGTGGGCCCTCGCCAAACTCGACCGGGAACTCTTGAAAGAGGCGGCGACCGTGCAGGCCTGGTTACCTGTACCGGAGGGAATGGTTGAGGTAGAGACTGAAGCGTCCCGGCTCCGGGAGGCCATGTCGCGAATTTGTGACGTGGCAATGCCCCGGGCCAAGCCTCTGCCGCCTAAACGATGCATGTATTGGTGGACCGCCGAGCTCGCGCAAATGCGCGATGAGTGTGTAGCCGCGCGGCGCCAGTACATGCGACAAAGAAGGCGCAGGCAAACCGACGAGGGCGAGGAGCGCCGCCTATATGAGGCCTATAAGGCCTCCAAACTGGGGTTCTCGGTGGCCATAGGACAGGCAATTGAGGCGAGTCGTGCCGAATTCCTCGAGACCCTAAACGCCGACCCGTGGGGAAGGCCATATAAACTGGTCCGAAATAAGTTGCGTCCGCTGACCCAAACACTCCAGCCAGAATTTGTGGTTCGCGTGGTCGCAGGGCTTTTTCCGGAAAGGGGACCCCACCAGCCGCCTATAATGGCACCGCCAGTGGCAAGGCCAAGAGAGGATGACACCGTCCCACCAATTCGTCCTGCCGAGCTGAGCGTGGCGATCAACCGGCTTCGTGCTAGGAACACGGCCCCAGAGCCTGACGGCATTCCGGGCCGTGCTTGGGTCCTGGCCATGGACGCGTTAGAACCGAATTTGCTGCGTCTCTTGACCGCGTGTCTGGAGCAGGGTTGCTTCCCGAAGGAATGGAAGTCGCGTAAGCTGGTGTTGCTCCGGAAGGAGGGGCGACCGGCAGACTCTGCGTCTGGATACCGGCCGATAATCCTGCTCGATGAAGTGGGTAAGCTCTTCGAGCGAATAATTGCTGCTCGCCTCATCAGGCACTTGGAGTGCGAGGGGCCGGATCTAGCCGACTGCCAGTTTGGCTTCCGCAGGGGCCGTTCAACGGTCGATGCAATACAGAAGGTGAAGACAGTGGCGAACGAGGCCGTGTCCCGGGGTGAGGTCGTCTTGGCGGTATCGTTAGACATTGCCAACGCCTTTAACACTCTACCTTGGGACACAATAAAGGAGGCGTTGCGGTATCACCAAGTAACCCTCCATCTGTTTCGCATCATCAAGGCGTACCTTAGTGAGAGGTTCATAACCTGGCCCGGGCAACAGGAATGGGGCAGGAGGGAAATGCGCTGTGGAGTTCCACAGGGGTCGGTCTTAGGGCCACTCCTGTGGAATATAGGTTACAACTGGGTCCTGCGGGGGGAAAACTTGCGTGGAGTCAACGTCATCTGCTACGCAGATGATACGCTCGTAACGGCCCAGGGACCCAGCTATCGCGACGCAGCCGTGTTGGCGACGGCAGCAGTTGCCCACTGCGTGGGGAAAATCCGTCGGCTGGGCCTGGAGGTGGCTCTGACGAAGTCCGAGGCCATATATTTCTATGGTCCACGGAGAGCGCCCGCAGCCGGCACAGCGATTGTCGTGGGAGGAGTTCCAATTGCTGTCAAGCCGACGCTGCTCTACCTTGGCGTCATGCTTGACAGTAAATGGAACTTCAAAGCACATTTTGAGCGCTTGGCGCCCAAGTTGCTGCGTGCGGCGTCAGCCTTTGGGCGGAAACTACCAAATCTAAGAGGGCCCAAGGCCTCATGTCACCGCCTGTACACGGGGGTTGTGCGCTCTATGGCGCTCTATGGTGCCCCAGTATGGGTAGACGCGCTCAGCAGCCAAAACATCGCTCAGCTGCGCCGACCGCAGAGAGTGATGGCTCTGAGGGCAATCAGAGGGTATCGCACCGTAAGCGCGGAAGCCGCGTGTGTGCTAGCCGGAACCATGCCTTGGGACCTGGACGCGAGGGCACTCGCGGACTTGTATCTGTGGCGCGAGAAGGCGCGAGACCGGGGGGACCTGCTAGCTCCATAGGAAATAAGGAAGCGGCGAACCGAGCTGCTGCAGGAGGCGATGGACGTATGGGAGCAGCGGCTGGAACAGCTGAGCGCCGGCTCCCGCACCATAGAGGCGGTTCACCCAGTCCTCCATGACTGGGTTGAAAGGCATTTCGGGGTTCTCACCTTCCGGCTGACGCAGGTGCTATCGGGACACGGTTGTTTCGGCACCTTCCTGCACAAAATCGCACAGAGAGAGCCGACCCCGGCATGCCACCAGTGCGGAGCCGGCATAGACACGGTGTAACACACGTTGGCCGAGTGTCCGGTTTGGAGTGCAGAAAGACAGGAGTTGGTCGCCCGAATAGGGCAAGATCTGTCGCTGCCAGCCGTAGTGCGGGCTATGGTGTCCAGCAAAGCAGCCTGGAAGGCGATGCTGGACTTTAGCGAGCACGTTATGGCCGAGAAGGAGGCGGCAGAGCGCGAGCGGGAAGCCCGGGCTGAGGCTGACCCAATGCGCCGCCGCAAGATCGGACGCAGGCGCGCCGCGCACAACCGGCGATTGCCGCCTTAACGAAGACCTCCGGGTGGCAGTCACGGGGGCGACTGCCACCCATAGAGAAGAGGTCCTCGAGCTGAAGGGCGTGTCGGGTGTTCGGGCACGCCCCTTAAAATGTTATTCTGGGGACATGTATCTAACTCCTCCCCTCTGGCGACGGGTCTCACATGGGGACAGCTGCTGGCGGAGTCGCGGAAGTGTGCGTGAGCGTTCCCGTGGCTCCGCCATAAAGCAGTGCGCAGAGCACCGTGGGGTTTTAGACGGTAGTCCGGGCGGTTCCCGGGAGTCCGTCATACCCGTCCTGGTTCCCCAGCCAGGCAGGATGTGTAAATGCATTTCCCCACGAAAAAAAAAAAAAAAAAAAAAAAATGTACTGCATTCGTACCGCCCGCCCGCGCCCCACTTCCACCCATCTCACTTGTTTTAACGCCTTGGCCAGGACTTGGGTCTTAAGCGACCTGCGACCAGCGTTTTGTCTGTTCATTGCGCGGTCGAGACGCGCAACGCACTGTGGTTAGTTGGGATCACGCGCAATGAACATATAAAACGCTGGTCGCAAGTCGCTTAAGACCAATGTCGTGGCCAGGGGGTAAGTGAGAATTTTGTTGCAGGTCTCTGTAAATTACAGCTGCCGGCGTCATACTTAACGTTTACCATTCAGAAAAGTGTTGAAGTTGCAACCCGCCCTTAACCTTTAAAATAAAATTTAACTGAGTAAAAACATTGGTAGAACCTTGAGTGTATTTTTCAGGCAAAGTTATCACAACCTCAAAGTATTACAATCAAGTTACGTATCACATTGCTAACTTACTTGCATGTGACGTGTAATGTCCAGCTAAGCTCTTTGACAACTTTGTGAATGTCGCAGTGATGTCGCCGACAATGGTTAAATCGGCCTTGGTTGTGAGTACTACCGACTTCGCTTTGGTATCCATACTGAAATATGAACACACATTTTTACAATCGGGTTGACGTAAAACCTTGTGCCTTGGGAGTTGAAGACATTTCAAAACGATGCCGAAATCGAAAAGCATTTCGGTTAATATGTTACCTATAAATTGTGCTGAGCAAGAATCAGAAGATTATCGCACCTAAAATTGCCTGAAAGTTTATGTCCCTTGTCATGAGACGTAGGTACATTGGGAGCGGGCTTACGGACTAGCAGCATTTCAATTTTTAGTTGAGTTATAAAAATAATCTTAATTTTACCACTTCTCCACTTATTGACATGATGCATGTAGTATGTAAGAAAATAAGTATCGCAACAATTTAGAACTACTTACACTTACGAAGCGTTACAATATTATTTTCTGTAGTAATTTGAAACATGTCAATTAGTGGAGGGTTCATTTTAAAATGGGTTTTACTCTAGCAATGAAGACTTACTTGAAATCCGATATCTTCTGATTTCGCAATCCCGTCACGGTGACATTCGTATGTTTATAGACTAAACCTTCACTATCAAATACAACATCGAATGAAGGTATGAATAAGGGATCAATAGGTACTATTTTGTAGTCTAGTATTCCTTTGTGTGTATGCTCTAAGAACCGCTCTGTAGATTTGCTAAGACATTCGATATCATCGGTACCACATGACACTAGCAGTGTTGCTGAAATAGAAAAAAAAATGAATTCAAAAAATATACTTACAGTAATATTTGTGTTATAAAACAAAAACATGACAGAGACAGACAGAGACATTCCAGCTCGTGAACCTAGTGTATAATAGTGTATGTTATCTTCCCTTTAGTGACTTTATAAATCTTAGGTGAGATTTGCACAAATAACGACGCTGTTTACAACTAGAAGACGAAACGAATTAATTAATTAGGCTGATATCAAGATGGTAGTGCCAAGCCTTTATGAGCAGGTCACCAAATTCTCAACTCACCACATTCTCGTCTCACCACATTTTCAGCTCACCAAATTCAAATTCTCTTATTCTAACTCAGCAATTTGTAAATTGGTTCGAATGACAAGAAAAATTGGTACTATTTTTGATGAAAATAACTTGGCTTGTCGTTTACATAGGTATTTTTATTTAGAATTTCATGTGGTCTAAATATAAACGATAGCTCAATACGATGGTACTTGGAAGCACTAAGAAAAAGTCCAAGGGTCGGGCATCAGACCGTCGACAAATTTTTGGTTGAACAGAAACAAGAAATAAGCGTCTTTCTATACACAATTTACTCGATCCCCTTAATTCAAAGATATTTTCCTTTAGAAGTCTATCTAATCACCTCTAAGATCTTAAAAATACGGTAGTATTTCGTAGTTTTTTTTTTAGTTTATATAGACAGGTACCTCAGGTCCGTTGCAACATAGGTACTAGGTATACTCGTATCTATCAACTATCTCGGTACTTTTTTGTCGACATTAGTTGTTATGTAATGACTTTTTGTATCAAAAAAAACAAAAACAATTTGCTGCATAATTTCTTACCTGCATCTGATAACACACTTCCAGAAAACACAAGCAATAAAAGCACCACCAACGCAGTCATTGTATTTTTTTCATTAAAATTATTAATTTTAGCGACTTCCAATAAAGACCAAGCGACTGTCCCGACTAATGTAATACACGACTTTATATAACTTCCGAGGTTATCTGTATTGATAATAGTTAACTTTTGCACTTCGGAGCTTGTGACGGATCAGTATTATATCAAATACTAAGCATAGTTACCTACCTAGAGTAAATTATTTATTACTGACCTCCAGTAATAAATAAAGAATAAAAACTCTTAAATGACGTAGAAATCAAATAATGTTTAAGGGTATTTTTTCAATTGCATTAAAATAACCAGTTTCCTAGTAAAAATATATCAAAAAATAACGTTTCATATTCCTAGTAATAGAATTAGCATACAAAATTGGTGACCAGTACCTAATTGGCATTCCCGTGGCTATTGATGATTTTCGAGGGATAAAAAGGAGAGGTCGCTAAGGCAAACGTCTTAAAATAGAACGGCGCTGGCATATTATGAAAGTGTGTTAACTGTGTTGTAGTGAAAAATGTAGGTACACATATATATCGATATTTGACGACTGCAACTGAAAATAAGTTTCTGTCAAAAATTTCATTTTTGGTACAAGCTATTATTGCCGACTGTACTTTTCTGTATACCATCATCAACTTCTCATTGAGACGATTCTAACGAGCCCAAACTCGATGGGGTGGTGTCATTTTATTGCGGAGTTCCTATGGCCACCTTCCAGCTCCAGCATCAGATCAGCTCCAAGTCATCATAATATTGCATTGCCATGCGCTATACATTATGCTTGCAAAATTTCAGCTCAATTGGATAACGGGAATGGAAATGGATTTCAAATTTTGACGGACGACTTACATACTTACATATTTACATATAACGAACAGTGCAAGTTAATATAAAGCTTGTAAAAATTACAAACAACATGTACATTTGACACCGTGACTCGTGATGTAGGTATATAAAGAGGAATAAAAACATTTTCATCATCATCATATTAGCCGTAACACGGCTTGATGATGGTGATTTAAATAACCAAGTCTTTGTTAATTACTTACTTTTAGGATCAGTCATTTCCCTATGAGTAAAGGTGAGTAATCATTTAAGATAATACCCGAGATTGGTATCTCAGAATGGTCAGATGAAATAATATCTCGTACCTTCTCAAAAATAAGACGAACAAAACAGGATAAAAAATTCAATATAAACTAAATCTCTATCTCTAATGTGAAGTTTGTAAGTTTGTGAGTTTTTATTACAAGCTTTTTATTAATTTGCAATGTATGTAAGTATGTATGTAATTTGTTCGGGTGGAATCTTGGAACTCAATTTTAAAGCAGATATCTTCAACCGATTGAGCTGTAATTTTGGGTAAAGGTATAGTTTGGGTGACAATTCAATATTATGGTACCATCGAGCTCTGATCTAATGATGGAGACAGAAGGTGACCATGGGAATTCAGTAGTTAACCGTTGAGTTTGGGCTCGTTAGAATCGTCTCAATGAGTAGTTGATGACGGTATACAGAAAAAAACATAACAGTCGGCGATAAAAGCATGTACCAATAATGTAATTTTTGACAGAAACTTATTTGTTTTGTAATGTTGAGGGTCAGTTCCGTCCGATTTTTAATTTTCTTTCACCAGAAATTTATAATGGGCTTTCAGGATGCACATAGAATAGGTTTTATCGAATGGTTCCACCCGTGTTCTTTAAAAAACATGGTCTTAGCCACGCGGGCATCTCGTGTAAGATAAGAATAATGTACACAATACAGTAAATATTGAATAATATATTTTGGGAGCATTAAACTGATAACATTGTGCGTGACTAGGTCAATAAAAACTTCGATAAGCGGGAATACGTTTACTAGTAAAATATATTCTATCCCCGTTTCTTTTCAGTCGTCTTGTCTGTCTGCGTACTTTGTAATTTCTGTTTTGTCAATTGTGTTGCTAGGGGGGGGAAGTTGTGTCGTAGATTGACAAATCTAGTAAATGGCTCGCTCGACTCGACCGATCCTCCATTCCTTGGCAACTTCAATGTCGATTAATAGCAATAGAATTATTGTATTTAAACATATTTAGTAAGTTTTAATTATATTCAAAATTATAGTAGTTATTGTTATAAAAGTTAATCTAATAACACAAACTCAAAATATATTTTCAAGGTTCTAAGACAATGTGTGATATAAAACATTAGCCAGTTCACAGAGCTAAGAGAATAGTGAAACAGTGGTTATTCACGTTATCTTACTGTGAGACAGAAGAAATCATTCCAAGCGCAAGATAAAGTAATATTAACCCTAGAACTGGTTTATAATTGGGGGCTCACGCACAGCACATACGCACACAACCACACACAAACACACACACACACACACACACACACACACACACACACGCACACACACACGCACACGCACACGCACACGCACACGCACACGCACACGCACACGCACACGCACACGCACACGCACACACACACTCACTCACACAAAATGTAATTAGTTGTCTCTTCATTTGTCTAATATGATGATTCGCAAGGCTCGATGTAATGCTATAATTGTTATCTATCTTTTTATTTACTCGAAATCATATTAAATTTTAATTCAAGAACGATCTGTTAACCGCACTCGCATTAGGCCAAGATACAGGCTTAGCCTAGTTTGGTCACTGATGGACAGCCTCTATTTAATATAATGTTTGATTTTGTGAAATTTTGTATTTTGTAATGTGGTTTTAAGCATCTAGTAAATATACCTACCAGATTAACCGACAACTCCTAGTAAACAGACTGAACTGGTCATGAATGTCATTAAGCATTACTTTGATATATATATTCCATTGAATAAACAACGTGTTAAGAGCAATGTAAGTGTGTGGGTCAATGATACCATCAAACAATTTCGTAAACGGGTTTACAAAATCAAATGCATCTTATCATCAAATCCCAACAACGCTGAGTCGCGTGCCGACCTGCAGTACCTAGAATCCAAATACTGGTCTAAACTAAATGAAGTTCGCAGTAGTTCCATTAATAACATGATAGCGAGCAGCGGTGATAATATGTGTAAAAGCGTATGGCGTGTTATCTCCGCTGAGACGTGCAGAAGTAAAAAATGCAACGCAATGGATTATACTTGTTAGTAAATCAGCTGGCGACTCCCCCACCTCACGCACCGCGCACGCCGCCGCGCAGCTAAACCAGAGGGGTAATCACGTAACGTTCCGAACGCGCGTCGGTACAATTTAACCGTCAATTTTCCATATAAAAAGTAACATTTAGACATACCCGACGTTCGTACAATGCGTTACGTGATCGAGGTACGGTACTACATTGATACGAATGTCAACAATGCGTTGCCATGCGCTAGCACTGTGCTTGCATATCTATCGTTGTATTTATCAGTCAACCCTCCTTCGTATCACTCTGTGCCGTTTACTTTTAATGAAATAATCATTGCATGCAAACGGATAAAAAGAAAGGAGTCGAAAGATATCAACGACATGCCAACGCGTACAATAGATTATCCTATCCTCCGGCCGTTATTTCACTGCTTCTTTTGCTAATTAATAATTGCATGCACGCGGGCATTTAGCCGGATGTTTTGAAAGAAATTAAAGTTCAGCCTATTTACAAAGGGAAAGGCGAAACGTACCTGCCGAAACATTATAAGCCTATATCACTCCTACCTATAATGTCTAAGATCTTTGAACGCTTGATTAGTGAAAGAATAATGAAACATAAGAAACCGCGCATCTGGAGGGCGGGCGGCAGGTCGCAGCGGTGTTCTGCGACCTGTCACGCGCCTTCGAGATGATTGATCATTCGCTCCTCCTCGCCATGCTGTCATGCTACGACTTTACAGGCAGTTTCCTCAAAGTCATTGTGTCGTTCCTGGCAAATCGAAAACAGCGCATCTATGTCCTCAATACGGGGTCGGATCTGCAACCGATTGGTGACTGCGCCGTCCCCCAAGGATCAGTGATGGGAAATAACCTGTTTCTGATTTTAGTAAATGATATCACGACTGCCTGTAACGATCCGGAGTATGTGATCTTCGCCGATGATACGTGCATCATTAGTCAGTGCTGATGATGTGGAAACCTTGAAATCAAAGCTACACCTAGTCACGTTACATATGTCTGAGTGGTTCTCTGCAAATGGCATGCTACTAAATGTGGAAAAGACGAACATTATATGTATTAGTTTAAAAACCAAACATAGCCCACTAAACATAACCACCAACAACACCATAGTACCTCAGGTAGACGCAACTAGGTACCTAGGCTTCGTAATCGACTCAGGGTTGACATGATCATCACGCATTTCCTATGTATGCGACAAGCTACGCACTGTCTAGACTCGCACCTACTTTGTCTCCCAGAAACTTGAGGAAAGCTTACTTCGGTTACTTTCACTCGATTCTAATTCAAGGGGTAGATCTGTGGGTTTTTAGTAATTCAAAAGCGAGCCTTGCGAATCATCGACCGAAAACCAGTAGACCATCCCGCAAAAGGCATATTTAGACATCATAACATCCTTACGTTACCAAGTGTATACATATTGACTGATTGCTCATACATACGAAGCAACCTACAGAACTATAAAACCTATGGTAAACCCACCCAAAGGCCTACGCGCAGGCGGCACCTGCTGGAGCCCCCGCGCCGGTGCTTGGCTAAGGCTCGCGCGGCACTCAGCGTTGCCGGGATCCACATATATAACTGTGTTCCCGAACACATTAAAACAGCTGAGAGTGACGCCTAGTTTACAAAAAAACTTAAGAAATTGCTTACTGACATTGCATGCTACAATGTAGATGAGTTCCTCCAAAGAGATCATTGACCCTAACACAGGCCAAAAATTTAGAATTTTATTATTTTATTTATTACTTTGTGACTTGTAAATGAGATGTACATTTATGAATAAAATCGGAAATCTGAAAAAAGAAGAGAAAAATGCGGTGTCAAATATAGGGGCGCTAGCCGTAAATAAATACTAAATAAAAAGGAAATGACAACAGGCTTGCAAAAATACAATTCGAATAACAGATGATACGTTTGAAATACAAATTCCGACGCAATTAAAAAAATCAAAAATTATACAAGTACGTTGTGCGCTTACGATGGGCCTCTTAAGAAGGCTCAAAGTCACCCAAAGGGCAATAGAGAGGGCTACGTTGGGGGTTTCTTTGCGTGATCGCGTCAGAAATGAGGCTATCCGCAACAGAACCAAAATCGCCATCCGAATCGCTAAACTTAGGTGGCAGTGGGCGGGGCACATTGCATTTAGAACCAATGGCTGTTGGGGCGGAAGGCGCGGCGTGGGTAGGTGGACTGATGACCTGGTAAAGGTCGCAGAAGTCCGCTGGATGCGGGTAGTGCAGGATCGGTCACTTTGACACTCTTTGGGGGAGGCATGTTCAGCAGTGGACGTCTTTTGGCTGATATGATGATGATGATGACATTGTAACACTTAAAATCGTTCCGTCGATTCCTCCTGAATCCCTTCAACAGATATCAGATCTGACAAGAATGGGGACCATTCTCGGAAACTTCTCAAAAGTAACTTTCAAAGTTTGTCTACAAAATGACGAAGTTCTATAAGTATATTTTTGTCCGTCGCTACCACGCGATCACGAGCAAACGCGTTTGGACAAATGCGCGAAATATATTGAAATGTGAAATGAGATGAACTGAGTTTAGGCCAAGAGGTAATTAAATAAGCATACACCGTATACCAGTCACAACCCCAATAATTGTGTAAAAAAATAGACAACGCATAGGAGGAGTTACCGTCTCGGGTACAGCGCCATCTACCGGTACATTTTGTTACTGATACCTAGTACCTAACTATGTTTGTTTTTCAGCGATCATTCTTAATCTCTTGAACCGATTTTGATTATTTTTAATTCAAATTAGGTGCTTTCAGAATAATGTCATAGGAATAGAAGAATTTGAAGAAAAACATTGAGTTACAAAACTTAGTTTAGAAATGTACCTACCTCTATATGATGATTATAATAATATAAAAAGGTCAAGTTACATTTTTCCTGCAATATTTACACCAATCTTAAGAGTGCTCTTCAAAAAAGCGCTCGCTCAGAATTCGGTATTTTGACACGCGTAGTGCGTTTGTGTGTGTAAATACTACTACCACCCACACAAACGTACCTAACCCCCACATGCACAGCGAGATCGCACCAGCCGCAGGTGCCGTCCCTTTCTAGCTATATGTAAGTGCGATCGGGATAGAACTAACCGCGGAGCTTGCCGATGCAAATAGCTGTATAGCGCACCGTTGGAATTCACTCCGTGACCGATATTGATACTTGCACTAAAAAGTGGTAAGTATTACTTCGCTAACATGATGTTCTAGAACATCATGTTAGCGAAGTTAGATAACTTGAATAAAGTAAGTATTTGATTTTTGAGCACAAGTTTTCTATTTGTATTAAAATACTATGATATGACAAAGTATATTTAGTTTCGTTTTTTTAGCATAAAATAAACTAACGAGTTTTAAAGTTGTCAGTAATAAGAATAATAATTTGTTTTACGGATATTAATAGTTTGCATGATATCTGAGTCTTATTTATATATAGTAATGTAATGAAATTATACAAGTAGACCTACTACTAGGAAATTACTGGGTACTTACGTATTCATTTCTTGAAGAATTTTTTTTTTGTTATGGACAGTAAAAAAAAACTGCCCTTCATAGAAATTGCTATGTCCGTTTCTTACCAAAGGAACTGAAAATTATAAATTATACAAACACAGCTTTTTATCTAGAATGCAATTAATTAATGCGTGATTTTATTCAAAAGCCTAAAACCTCAGATGATAAAAAGGAATAGATATGAAACGGGGGCTTGGCGCGTGTCGGTGCGACATGGCCAAATGGGCATGTCACTGCCCACCGCATGTTAGTCGCAATTTGCCGTGAATCTGAAATGTTATTCCACGTTTACTCAAAATGCCGAATTGTAGCGTGGTTACATGCAAAAATAGGAATGAAACTAAAACCTACATGAATGGTGGAGTCACGCACCACATGTGAGTATTAGTATTTTCACTTAAGTCAGTAAAAACTAATATTTTAATAAATAAACGCAACGCCGCATCATTTCTCGGGATCGAACTAACATATCGAACGAAAAAGCATATTTTTGTTCTATGCGTTGTACATTGATCGTTCAATACAGTAAACCACGGCGCAATGTATTAAACCACTATGGATATGGACGATGCTTGAATTTTTTAGTGGTACGGCCGCTGCTTGGCGTCGCAAACTAGAGCGGTGCCAAAGTGCAGTTACAATTTACGCGTAATCGATAAAATAGAAGTACGATATCATACTAGTTATTTTATTTCGACTACTTTCGCTGTTTTATTTTATTTAATTACTTGTTTTGGTTAGGTGCCTATCTTAAAGGTAACTAATAAGATTAAAAGGCACAAAATGTTTACGGTACCTACTAATAAGATTTTCACGAAGTTGCAGTATGAACGGTAAATAGACATATTAAAATTGTATATACAAGTATATAATTTAGTTGCAAATGGCTTCAGAACAACTTAAAATGTGATATTATTACCAATATTTTTTTTTAAATGAGTATTTTTTACTTTCATTTCAAATGTGATAATTGAAGAAGAAATCTCGGTTTCTTATTACAGTTTTCCAAAGAATCCGATTAGGTTCTAAAAAAAGTGGATAGATGCTACTGGCAGAGGTCCTAACTGGTTTCCTGTACAGAGAAGAGTTAATGTGTTCGTAACATTTTCAAGAAAAATGTTTCCAACCACTTAATAAGAGCCGTACACTTTTCGAATATTTGACACCTCGCTTGCTTGAAACCTAGGTGTAAAATGTATGGTAACACATCTTCGCACATCTTTGGTGGATACTCGCCCTTAGCCTTAAATCTCGTAATATGAGTAATGGACATATTATTTCGCGCCAAAATGCGAGTCGGATCGGCCTGGTACCTACAGGTCAAAAATATCGATGTGACCAGAGTTTTAAATGTATGTGAACACGAACTTATAAAAAGCCGTTTATGTTACTCTGTAGGTATTCGTCAATATTTTTTACTTTTGCGATTTATGGTAAGTTAACAACACGTGTTATTTAAACTTGTAGCTATAAGTTTAAATACCACCACATAAACTTACCATGTTGTTGAAGTTGTTACCCATCAATATCATAACATAATATTAATTTTAATATCAATGTCGATAAAACATAATTTTAACGTTTGTCGCCCCCCTAGTGTAGTGCGTTTAAGCCAATCACAGCCCTTGTTTGCATGTTGCCGTAGACTCACTGGCAACCCCCGAGTCTTTGTTTTTACACGGTTCAATGTGTGTGCCTGTGGGCGCTGCGGTGGGAGAAAACTGGGGACATCGGTTTTGGTTGAAATTAAGCAGTACGGCACTTCTCCCTTTTTTTATGTTCTGAGCCTAAAACCTATGTCACTTATTAGGATTCCGTACTCAAAGAGTAAAACGGGACCCTATTACTAAGACTCCGCTGTCCGTCTGTCTGTCTGAATGTCTGTCTGTCCTTCTGTCACCAGGCTGTATCTCATGAACCGTGATAGATAGAATTTTCATAGATGATGTATTTCTGTTGTCGCTATTTATAACAAAAAATACTAAAAAACAGAATACATCTTTTTATTTTTATTTTAGTTTTTATTTGTTTCTTTTTCTTTTACAATCTTACACAAATCGACCTTGCCCCAAACTAAGCAAAGCTTGTACTATGGGTACTAGACGACGATAAACATACTTATATAGATAAATAAATACTTAAATACATAGAAAACATCCATGACTCAGGAACAAATATTTGTGGTCATCACACAAATAAATGCCCTTACCGGGATTCGAACCCGGGACCTCCAGCTTCGTAGGCAGAGTCACTTCCAAGTTACTAACTAGGCTACAGGGGGCTCCTATACAACAAACGTGATTTTAGATATAGATATTTTGCCGTTTTTAGATATAGATAATGGTACGGAACCCTTCGTGCGCGAGTCCGACTCGCACTTGGCCGGTTTTTTTAACATTTATTTCGAAATAAAGAGTGATACTCGGAAATGTCGAAGGGAAGGTCAATCGTCGAATCCGACTCGGCTGGGCAGCATTCGGGAAGCTACGGCACATCTTTTCGTCCAATATTCCGCAGTGTCTCAAGACGAGAGTCTTTGACCAGTGTGTGTTGCCAGTGATGACATATGGCACGGAAACGTGGTCGCTTATTATAGGCCTCATAAGAAGGCTCAAAGTCACTCAAAGGGCAATGGAGAGGGCTATGCTGGGAGTTTCTCTGCGCGATCGCATCAGAAATGAGGCTATCCGCAGCAGAACCAAGGTAACCGATATATCCCTCCGAATTGCTAAACTTAAGTGGCAGTGGGCGGGGCACATTGCACGTAGAACCGATGGCCGTTGGGGTGGAAAGGTTCTTGAGGGCAACCACGTACCGGAAGGCGCAGCGTGGGTAGGCCCCCCGCAAGGTGGACTGATGACCTGGTAAAGGTCGCGGGAGTCCGCTGGATGCGGGTGGCGCAGGAACGGCCATTGTGGCACTCTTTGGGGGAGGCCTATGTCCAGCAGTGGACGTGTTTCGGCTGATATGATGATGATGATGATGATGACTCGGAAATGTAATAAAACCACGTAAAAATCTCCCTTTTCAGTGTAAACCCCCGGTGTGTGTTATTATTATATATAAACGAAAATAATAACTAAATGCAAGGTAGGATCGTGCTGTACTTAACAAACGCCATATAAGCTTGTTTTTTAAAAAGTTTTTTATTCATCTTGTTATTTTCAATAACCCTGCATATTATGTCGCTGGTTCGTGGGTACTTGTACAGACAAATTGTAACACTTCTTAGGTAGTGTACTGGGTGAATATCGGCAAGAAAGGCTTTGTTGATATACGCCGAGAATTCAACTTTTTGTCGTCATCGTATTACCTTTAAGTACGGCGAATTTCCCAGTTGTCATAGTTGTACATCATGTCTTTTGGCATCATGATGCAGCAGAAAGACACTCAAAACACTTTCACTTCATATTGGATGATAAATAACACTTTTATTCACATATAAACAATAACATTCCTGTGTGATGTTATGAAAAGTCGGTCCCGTCCGAAAGCGTTTCGTTCCATTTCTCATAGCTGTCAAAGGTGACACTTGTCTTTTTATTTCTAGTAGTGGGACTATGTTTGGGTTGATAGTATAGCTATTTCTAAACCTACAGGTCGCAGGTTATTTGGTTTTCTATTAGTTCTAAATTTAAGTTATCGAAATGAGATGCAATTCCTATTTTTATTTGTCGATGGTACCTTGGTTGCATTAACGAAACGTCGCATTGCTTTGTCGATGAGCGTTTAAAGGAAGTTCCGTTTTAGGCATGTGACACTACGATTCATGTCAAAACATTGGGTTGTGTTTATTAATCGTTTCGCTCAGTGTAGCTGGAAAAAGTTAATGATGTCGTTGTTTTCTTATAAATACGGCGTAGCTTCCGTTTATATAGTTTTTGGTGAAAGACCATAAAATTATTATTGTTCATTGGTCGCTGTTCTGGTAGCTGCCCACTTCCAGTGTTTCGGTGATTCGGAACGGAGAATGAGTTTGTTTTTTTTAGGTTTGAAGGTGCCCTTGCCTCGGTCATTCCAAATTTTGCTAACCATGTGAAGACTACGTTTTTACATTTCTCGGTTAAAGATTCATCGCTTCGGGCGAGAGCCCAGCCTTGCATAATTTAGCTTCAAATATGGACTAGGTACCCTAGTCTAGAACTTTCTAGGGAATCTTTATTCACTACTCAGTTTCACATGTCGGTTCGTTGGCTTCCCACAACCGTTTACACTGTCTTTCTTTGAAAAAAAACCCACCGTGCGTGGTAAGCATACTTTGATTTTAATTTCAATTTGGAACGTAGGTCCTCAAATACCAACTTTTGACTAATGGTGACAATTTATTGTCCTAGGGTTTTTTTTTTTTTTTTCTTTTATCAGTAAGTTTCAACGCTTCCTCTTGAACTAAGCGCTTATACACGGGTGCCGGTGATGTGTACCAGCCCACCTGATCTGCGCTGCGGGCACAGCTCCTGGTAGGACACTGCCGCCCCTGAATGGAAACTTGCAGAGCGAGGCGCTGTCCTGGGTGTGCGTGATGGAGGTTTGAGACATCTCACCGGTCCGGTAAATTTATTCATGTTATTATTAAGGTGACAGCACCCCTTAAGCAACTCGAGTAACCCGTTATTCTAAGTTTAATGCTTAAGTAATTTTACTGGTATCAAGACTGTAACTTAACTTTAAAACTAGAACACATGGTGTGGGACTACTGTCTTAGTGATGTAGCCTGATACTACCATATACTCTATATTTAATAAACTCTCTTGTTGAAAGTATATTGGCCTTTTCAATTATTTAGCTAATCCTCAAGTTTGTTGGTGGTTCCATCTGGCGCTCATTATTTACAAATTGTTGATGAGACTCACCACTCTGGTCATAGCCAAACACACGACCCTAAATCCATTTCTCATGCAGACCAACTTTAAGGCAATAATATTAAACTGACAAATATTACAAAATCACACAAACCCAAACAAGATAGGTCTATCTATTTTAGTTTAGGAGTTCCCATGACCACCTTCCATCATCAGATCCTGGAAATCATCCATCACCAAAGTGCTTACCAAGACAAAACAGATGAGCCCAAACTAGATGGGTTTATCTAGTTTAGTTTAGGAGTTCCATGACCACCTTCCAGCTCCATCATCAGACTCTGGAAATCATCCATTATCCAAGTCTTGCCGTGCCATGACCAAATAAATGAGCCAAAATTCGATGGCTTTATCTTGTTGAGTTTAGGAGTTGCTATGGCCACCTTCCGACTCCATCATCAGACCAGCTCTATGATATTATGGCATTGTCACCGAAGATACTTAATATAAGAAGAGAATTGTACCTAATTTGAAGATTTCGCCCAAACTAACATACATACATACATACTAACTAATCATAATGGCCGTTGGGGCGGGGAGGTTCTCGAGAGGCGACTACGTACCGGAAACTGCAGCGGACCCTCCACAAGGTGGACTGATAGTAACAAGTAAATAAATTAAATCTATCAAGTATCACGATCACTCGTACAATAATAATTGAGTATAGAACGCGTAGTTTAGACAAAAGGATCCAACCCACAAGACATAACCATTGAAATGTATGACTTTTGTTTTAGGTAGAAGGTTCAATTTTAAATGTTACGTATACTGTGGGTTTGAGCCTTTTCGCTACACTACGTCTTATCTGGCAGCTATGCAATTCATAACTTGTCTCGATTAGCCTCACGAATGTATCCCCAGTATAGTTTGACCCCGAGGTTGGTAACAACTATGCCTAGTCGGAGATCAAAATAATATTATTTTATCTGAAGAGTCGCCGGTTAGCTTCGTGAATAGCCACAAATAAACACACTACACGTCTGTCTCGGAGGGCTATTCAGCCGGTACTGAGATATATTCCCGCGCGACGGTAAATTTATACTAGTTTTGAATAATTGTTTATAAATATAAATTTTGACTAAAGTTATATTTTTTGGACTGGATCTTGTTGGTACAAGCATGAACTTTAATGTTGTGTAAGATTCAATACACAAATAATTCAACAATAATGAGAAAATCCTTGAGTTTTCAGTAAGATTTTGTTGACAAATATGGTGTAATTGAGAACAGTTTACATATATATACGTGCAGAATAAGGAAAATTCGAGGCGGCTAGGAGCAATGGCAACATATTACGCTAGTGAAAATAGAATAAAACAAGTAGGTTCTCATATAACATCATGGAGTATTAGGGGCTCAAACTTATGACTCTGCGCTCTCTTCAGAAAACTACTGTCGGTAATCGGGTATTTTTGGTTAAAGTATTCAGTAATTCGTAAATTGGAGGCGGCTAGGACCAATATGAGGAGTTTACCTATGCAAATAAGTAATCAGGATCTAGAAAAAGCTCTCCGTTTCTTAGAATTACAACGTCAAAAATCCGTCATTCTCGCTTATTCCTGACCAAAAAACGAGCGCCCTCTTAATCATTATGTTATAATTACAACATAATCCCTATGTAAACTTCGCAGATTAATAGTCTATTTTTTTCAACTTTTTCCTTAATGAAAACGTTTTCAGAAACGTTTTTAGGTCAAGTAGGTCTTCAGGTCTTTCATTTCCAAGTTTTTCCCAGCGTTCACATATCCTTAAAATAGTAATCTCAACGCACTTAGAAGTAACATAAGTTTCAACATGTCCTCCCGTCTAGGTCGAAAGGAAAAGTTTCCAGTGCCAGCTTGTGTACGGCAACGTTCATTACAGTCTAGAAACAATAACGTTCAGATATAACGAACTATTGTTGTACGAAGTGGTAGGTAATAATCGTTTGCTTAATACGAAAAGTTTTTCCAACAGTAATATCGAGTACCCTCGCGATCAAATATTATATCCCTTAGACCATTCGAGTACCTACTTAAAATCAACCTTACATTCCTAATAATAAAGCCGTCTAGAAATATTTTTGGTACTTTGTACAATTTCACGTTGGTTGTATCGTGACCGAGTTCTTATCTGAAGTTTGTTTGTACAAATAAGATGTAAGTTTGTAACGTGCAAATCGTGTGAGATATCAGTTAAAGTAACGACTCTTTAAGTTAACCGTAGGGTTTGCTAACGCGAAAGTTTTAAGATATTGCCGGGGGATCTTTGAAGTTATTTCATGGAAATCCCCAATAACGCCATGTTTATGTACACGCGGGGCAATAGGCGGCGCGAGGCGCGCGTTGGAACAAGAGCAATACAATCATAAATATATTATGGCGTTGCCTAGGAGTGTTAATGTATGTGAGTTTCACTATTTGCATGACAGCCCGCGTCTTGCGTCGCCAAACAGTCCGTTTGTCTAACGCCGCTTATGTACTTTGTTGATATTACAAAGTACATAGCTAATTTTACCATAGTTAGGAATAGGAATTTGGAATAGCTCGCATAAGTGCTTATAATTTGATTTAGGACTTGTGTTATATTAGACACAACCTACATCAATCAAAACTAATGAATATCTTGACAGATAAGGACAGCATCCGAATTATCATTAAATAAGTTTCTGTCAAACATTACATTTTTGGTACGAGCTTTTTTTGCCAACTGTACCTACGTTTCTTTTAACAGTCGTCAAAACAAGACGGGTAAATATATTTTATGTTTTTGAGGAGTTCCTATGGTGACCTTCATTTCACCTGACGGCAAGACGCAAAGGAGGGTAATGTGTTATTTTTTCATTTTTTTAATGTGTGTATGTATGTTTGTTCCTTTGTGGTACGCTAGAGATCAAATGTGTAAGTCGAATTTAATGTATCATACGACAATCGATTCGTTTTAATCTTGCGAGTGTCACTGAAGACAAGATATTAATCAACATTCAAAATGGCGGCCACCAAGCACCATATTGTATAAAAGAAAAAAAAAAGGCGGACTATGTCATGTGGGGTATCGTTGAATAGGTATTACAAAATCCTTATTAGGTTTTTGAATAATTGTTTATTCAAAATAACCGTTTAGGATTCATACCGATTTAATGTTGGCTTAACAACAATTGTCGCAGTTGGGTTTATTGAAATATCTTTGGATTTCGCTTGGATATATATACACTATAGGGGTAAAACAACTACAGTTGCCGTAATCGATTTGAGGGTGTGCGAAGTTGGCAACTCCGGTTGCAAATGAGCTGTAGGGGAAAAATGTATCGCCAGCACACGACACGTGTCGCCAGCGATGTCGGCCGAGGTGGTGATACGTTGCCGCATATCGGTCATAATGTCGCGCGATACATGGAAATACCTATGTCTGGCAACCCCTAGTGTATCTATCTCTAGCTTTCAACACAAGACACAAATTGGTCAAATCTACTTATGTTTTAATTAACTTAGGTGACTTCACCAATCATGCCAAACCCCAAATATATTAAGTACAAAACACTTTTGTAGCATGATGTTGTTTTAGCCCGTAAACTTTTCCAAATGCAGGTCTGACTCTGTATTCTCTAATCTAATCTCATTATCGTGGAACCGTTCAGAATTTTTATTAAAGTTATTCCCATTCAGTTTTCAAACTCATCCCGCTAACAACTGGGGGGTTTGTCTAACCCAATGTTGGATGGAAATGAAATTTACATTTGCGATGCGCACTTACTTTAACTCAGAACGAATGCGCGTTTTATCTTATCTCATGAAGTTAAGGGCCCAAATAAGTAGCAATAAAAAAATTGAGGTTTACAAATGGTTAGCTCTGACAAAGAAAGAAAGGCTTTTTTCTTAGTTTGAAATGTTGGCATAACGTTTTTTCACAAATGTTTCAGTAGGTACGCCTGAGTTTTATTTCCCATGTTTTTTTTTATACCTCTCATGATTGTTACGAAATAAACCTAGCCTATACCAAGAGCCAGCCAGCCTAGCCTATTCCATGAGTTCCAATATACAGGCTCAGCCTAGTTCGGGACTAACCAGATATCGCTTACCTATTATGTAACCTCAGACCAAGAAAAAAATATAGACAAACACCCTTGTGAAACCGTTTTTCAACCAAGCCAAATAAGTTTAGCATACGCTCACGCACACATTAATAAATTAAATAACACAAAACTCGAAAAAGGTTATTGTTCAGGTCGAATGTTTGTCGGACCCTTTTCTGTAAGCTGGAGCGTGTGTGCACTTAGTTTTTTTTGACTGTAACACTTGGAGCTGTCACATTTTGCTTTGAGTGTCGAATAAAAGACACGTAAGAGTTCGGTCGAACAACGTGTACCGTTTTTTGGTTGTAATACCTCGCTTTGCCGACACACAGTGTCCGAGGTTATTTGATTTGTAGTTGAAAATGTTAAGAGACTCGTGTTGGAGGCCTACCTGTGAAAAGTGATTTTGTGACTGTGACAGACCGCGCCTTGCTGGCCTTATCCCGCGGAACCCCACGGCGCCTTCTTCGGTCCCGGAGACCAGCTTGGGAGACTTGATTTGACTTGACTGACCCTTGACGGAAACTAGACAGAATTGACACGATATCGCGTCGATGAGAACCGGTAAGTTAACTCCCCATATTGTAGCCAGCATTACTGGCGTAAATTGGACCCACGAGATCGTGTGGCACGTTCAGTCCCTAGCATTAGGCGAGGACTGAACAGTGATCTTGGCAGCATTGCGACACGTGCTGAAAAGTTTTGTGCAATTTCGTTTGTATATGTGATAAAGTATACTTGTATAAGTGTTCTAAGATTCACACAGCATTAGTTTTGTAACTGTAATACTGTGTAATAATTGTTTGAATAAATAAATAAATAAATAAATAAATAAAAGTGTGCGTGAGCGTGTGCTAATCTTTTTTGGCTTGGTTGAAAACCGGCTTCACTACGTCGTTCGTCATGCTCTGTCTATCTTTTTTCTTGATCTGAGTATGTAAACTATGTAACAGTGTCTTTTGTGTAATAGAGTTATTTGTTATACAAGTGGGGAAAGTTGTATTTTACCTGCGAGTGTTCATTTGAAATACGAGACGTAAAATAACTTTTCACTTGTGTACTTTTCACCTCACTACAGCGAGGAAAATAAGAAAAAACCGGCCAAGTGCGAGTCGGACTCGCGCACGAAGGGTTCCGTACCATTATCAATAAAAAATATTTATTTTATTTTGTTTTTAGTATTTGTTGTTATAACGGCAACAGAAATACATCATCTGTGAAAATTTCAACTGGAACTATCACGGTATCAGTGAGATACAGCCTGGTGACAGACAGACGGACGAACGGACAGCGAAGTCTTAGTAATAGGGTCCGGTTTTACTCTTTGAGTACGGAACCCTAAAAAGGGTAAGAGAAAAAATACTTCAAAAATTACAAAAATATATATGTCACAAATAAACTATGTCAGGCATATAAAAACTTAAACGAGACAAACATTTAGTACTTTTAACGTTCTATGTTTTGTTGGCTGTCACATTGTCACTTAAGCTGCGTTCAAATGTCAAAACTCTTTCTTCACATGTGGATAAAAAGCGATTTTCTCAATAGGTATCAAACATACAAAAAGGGCTGTCCGAGCTAGTGAGATGAAAAAGTTACTCTTATTCAATACGATGATTTAGTAAACTTCGGAAAAGTTAACGGTTTCATCGATGGGGAAATGAAAAATATGCGAAAATACTCCGCCCGTATGAAGGTAGACATGAAATTGGTTTTTATGCAAAATTGAATTATACAAATTTGTACCATCCTCATTCGACAGTTGGTCGCCTAGTTTTTAGGGTTCCGTACTCAAAGAGTAAAACGGGACCCTATTACTAAGACTTCGCTGTCCGTCTGTCTGTCACCAGGCTGTATCTCAAGAACCGTGATAGCTAGAGAGTTGAAATTTTCACAGATTATGTATTTCTGCTGCCGCTATAACAACAAATACTTACTAAAAACAAAATGAAATGAATATTTTTATTGACAATGGTACGAAACCCTTCGTGCGCGAGTCCGACTCGCACTTGGCTGGTTTTTTTTTCTTACCCATTTTCTTATTTTCTTCTAAGACTCCGCTGTCCGTCCGTCCGTCCGTCCGTCCGTCCGTCCGTCCGTCTGTCTGTCACCAGGCTGTATCTCACTGATACCGTGATAGTTCCAGCTAAAATTTTCACAGATGATGTATTTCTGTTGCCGCTATAACAACAAATACTAAAAACACAGAATAAAATAGTTTTATATAGATAATGGTACGGAACCCTTCGTGCGCGAGTCCGACTCGCACTTGGCCAGTTTTTCCAACTTTTTTGACCTCGAAGTGATATGTAAACATTCAGGTTATGTATGATTTAGAGATATTTCCTGCCAAATAGAGGTAATATATAATTTCGATTTCAACCTCAAACGTTCAGTCATACACACCGTAGTAAAATGTTGAATCACTTTGTTTACAGTTTGCACCCCACTTGCATCATCCTAATAAAGCCGAGAGTCTGATGAATTTGATTAGTTTATCAGACCCTAACCTGCTTTACAAGGGGACGTGACCCGCATATTTAAGAAAAGCTTTTACGAGAACTCGGCTTTGTCTTGCTGATTTATATCAGGACCGGAGGTGAGAATAGGGTCGTTGTTTATACGGAACGGGGCCTGTTGTACCTAACTAGTGATACAGATGTTTGGCACGCGATCTAAAACAGAATCCTGTCACATAAGGCGGAACGTTTTAGGCTAGATTTGTAGGCTGAATTCGCGTATCTTATAAATGACATTAGGTATCATTGCTAAACTATACAAGTAAGTAAAATAATTTTGGTACCTATGAAAGACACTTACTGTATATATTTTTATTCATAATCTGAAACACAACACTGATTGAATACACAATCATTTCGTCCTAAAAATTAAGGGTTAAAATATTTATTTATTTATTTCAACTTAATTGAACAATATAAATAACTAAAAACCGGCCAAGTGCGAGTTGGACTCACGCACGAAGGGTTCCGTACCATTATCTATAAAAACGGCAAAAAATCACGTTTGTTGTATAGGAGCCCCCCTAAAAAAACATTTTTTTTTTAGTATTTGTTGTTATAGCGGCAACAGAAATACATAATCTGTGCAAATTTCAACTCTCTAGCTATCACGGTTCTTGAGATACAGCCTGGTGACAGATTCTCTATAAAAACGGCAAAAAAATCACGTTTTTTTGTATGGGAGCCCCCCTTAAAAAAATACTTTATTTTGTTTTTAGTATTTGTTGTTATAGCGGCAGCAGAAATACATAATCTGTGAAAATTTCAACTCTCTAGCTATCACGGTTCTTGAGATACAGCCTAGTGACAGACAGACGGACAGACGGACGGACGGACGGACGGACGGACGGACGGACGGACGGACGGACGGACGGACGGACGGAAGGACAGCGAAGTCTTAGTAATAGGGTCCCGTTTTAAACCCTAAAAAGTACAAATGGCGGACTTAATGCTATAAGGCATTCTCTACCAGTCAACCGTTGGGCTAAACAGAAACATTTGGTGCAGGCATATATAATGTTATAAATATTACGCCTTTAAAAGAAAAAAATACGTATAGTCTAGCTTATTCAAAACTTCGATTTTGAGTTACCAAACACTTTCTTGTGACCGTCAAACTTCGTGACAATTAATTTCATACAGTTAATTTGGTCATTGAGACCATTGAAACGGAATTTCCTATTGTTTAAATCTACAAGCCAGGGCAGGCATCAATTAAAAAGTTTTAAGAAAGATTATAATAGGTTCCTGCCTGAAAACTTTATATTTTTATATTAAATGAGACTCCTAGTCAATCAAAAACTACTAGGCTACTAACTAATCAATCAAAAAATCTTTTATTCTAGAAAATCACAAATTCCAATTGAAAATGTATTCTTATTAAAGAACTATAGGCTAATGGTAGATTAAAGAATACAGAATAACATAACTTCATGCTTAATTGCATGATGATGAAAGAAAATGACAAATATTATAAATTACAAAAAGGAAAAAACTTAGAGATGAATAAGGTCTTACATAAGTACAGAAAAGCGATTGAATTAATGTTGACATGCTATGGGATATTAGCATTATTTCATCCCCTTTTCTTTATTTGAGAAATCTTAGAGATGTATAAGTCTAAGCTTTAAAATAAATATAAAAAATATATAATTATTCTACGAGTTGGACATCGTGCTCGTGCGTCATTAATTAAAGAATAGAATAGAACCAATCAAGAACAGCATCATGTATCTTAAATCAGTTCTAAATAATAATAATAACTTCAGTGTTTAGGTTAGTAAGCATGAACAGACTGGACTGCACAAACTGCACCCCAGTGGGACTAAATGTTCCTTAAAATTTAAAACCATTCAAATATAAATAGACCGGTTGAGCTGACTATTTGGAGCTTTTGATTCAAATTGAATAATAATACGTGTTTAAATTAAACTTTTTCACCACCGCAGTAGTATACATTTGTTTGCTAAACCAAATATACCTAGTCATTCAGGCTTATAAACCCCTGAATTATGTTGAACCTTATTGTGTTCATTCTTTATAAAAAATATTCCATTTTAAAGGCTATACAAACTTACAATCCACTCGGAGAGGCATCAAAGTAATTCAAAATCACTTTGGTTCCCCAAAGGCCGAATTAATCCTTGTTTCCAGGAAATTTCAAGAAACTGCTGAGGCATTTTGCAGATTATCTTAATTTCTTAATGCAATCGTTGTATTTCGTGCTGTGTAATTTTCCTTTAGCACCGCCGCCTTTGTGTACCTACTCCCGCTAAAGTTTCTAAGCTCGCTTGCCTAAATAAAATAAATTATGGAACAGAATGGCTTACGTAATTGAATCAGTAAATTGGGCAAAGTCCGGCTCATTTGAGCAGACCAGCTACTACGTACAAACCTGCACTGGTAAGTCGTCAAGAATTCAGGATAATATACCTGTTCAAGGCCCCAGTCTTCTAATGTGATTCGATTTGGGTTCTTAACCTTTGGGTTAAGAATCCAAATGCATGGCGCATGACGATTTCTTTTCAAATCAATCGCTCCTGAGGGCAAACTATCTTGTTTTTTCCAAGGATCAAAGGCTTATATCGATAACGGAGCAAATTGTTATTAAATTAGAGTGATACGAAAATGAGTCCTCCCTGACTGATGAGATAAAAATCATATTGAGTCCCTTAGCTTAATTAGCTTACTTACTTTCCAATTTATAATATATAAATATTTGCGGACAATCTTACACAAATCAACCTAGTCCCAAACTAAGCAAAGCTTGTACTATGGGTACTAGACGACGATATAGATACTTATATATAGAGAAATAAATACTTAAATACATAGAAAACATCCATGACTCAGGAACAAATACTCGTGCTCATCACACAAATAAATGCCCTTACCGGGATTCGAACCCAGGACCTCTTGCTTATATATAGCCAGCTTTTAGAGAGAATCAAATGTTTATGTGACCAACTACAATCACAGCACAACAAAAAATAAAAAATAACAAACATTGCAACGAAAAAATGGCTTCCACTAATAATAATCGTTCTTTATCAAATAATCATGTTGTGGTAACTGATAATGAAGAAAAAACGAAGTGACAAGAAAAAGTTGATTGATCGACATAGAAAGCATCTATGATCGGAACAAATAGGTACTCGTGCTCATCACACAAAAAAATGGATTTACCGAGATTCGAACCCGAGCTTAATTTTGTTGGTCATCTCCACTTATAATAAATCTCTAAATTAAAAAAAGAATCAGCCAGTTTGAAACTAAGCTTTGCGCGGTTCGAATGTTCTCAGCATCCCATGAACGGAAAAATATGAAACATTTTATATAGGTACATTATTATTCTAGCTGCAACTTAGGATAGTTTTTATCCGACTGCGACAGTTAATTAATTTTCCGAAATATACGACTTCATTTAATTTTTCATTTATTTTTATTGAAATCAAACGCTGCTCCAACTGTCAGCTATAAGAACCGTCAAATTTTCGTCAAAATGGCGGAATTGCTTTGCCTTTCACTTATTAATAATTTAAATCCCGTCTACGATAGACCTTTACGAGACAAATGCTAAAATATAAACCATAAAAAAATATTCGATTCTGATATGAGAACTTATATGCGCAAATGTCGTTTTATGTCGTAATTTCAATAAATGAAATCAACAAATTTGAACAATATAATTAACACGAATTTGTTTTTTTTTAATGACAATGGCACGCGCTCGGCGCATTCAGCCAAAGTACCTGCGGCGCTACCACGAAAACCGATACTCAATGTTCATATATTTGCATCCCTGTCACTCGAGTATAGTTAGTGCGATAGAGATAGAGATACCCGAATATTTTCGAATTCCGAAGTTCGTGGTTATAGCTCAGGAATCGAAAATATGGCAAATAATCATAATGTATTTTCTCGAAAAAGAATTTAAAATAAATATAGTCAAATGGAGAAAAAAACAAAGCAAGAGGTTATATAGGTAATGATTAAGTTATAAGAGTCCAAAGTTTTAAGAGGGGGTATGTTCTGTCCCTTTTCCGCAAAACGCACCTTCATATGAAACGATTGTTTTTTACTATGACGCTCGAGTATATTGACGTCACAGTCCCTCATCGTTTTCTCACTCTAACAAGCGACATTAAAACGGACGTAGCTTCATAATTTTTTGAGATATTTGAATGGGAGTTTCATTATCTTCTATCTATTTATACATAATAAATACCTATGTCCTGACTGACTTATTCACTCAATCACTCACTCACTCACTCATCAACGCACAGCCGAAACTACTAATCTTAGAGAGTTGATTTTTGCACAGTATGTTGCTTTTATAACGTGGGCTAGGGATAAAAAGGGATTTTTGAAAATTCTACCCCTAAGGGGGTAAAATGGGGGTGCAAAGTTTGTATGGGAGAACCTTTTTTTTTTGAGCTATAGACTTAAACTTTGTAGAAAAATTAGTTATTAGAATACAAATGAAATACTTTCAGCGTTTTGGAAAATTCCACCCCTACGGGGGTAAAATAGGGGTGCAAGGTTTGTATGGGGGAAACATTTTTTTTTTAAATAGAGACTTAAAACTTTGTAGAAAGATTAGTCATCAGAATACAAATTAAGTACTTTCAGCGTTTTAGAAAATTCTACCCCTAAAAATAGGGGGCTAAAATAGGGGTGCAAAGTTTGTATGTGGGAAACTATTTTTTTTAGCTAGAGTCCTAAAACTTTGTAGAAAGATTATTTAAATACAAAGAAAGTACTTTCAGCGTTTTGGAAAATTTCACCCCTAAGGGGGTAAAATAGGGTGCAAAGTTTGTATAGGAAAAACATATTTTTTTTTAATAGAGACTTAAAATTTTGACGAAAAATTACTTATTAGAACATGAAAAATACTACATTCGGCGTTTTACAAAAATCATTCCCTAAGGGGGTTAAAAAAGGGTGCAAGGTTTGTATGGGGAACACTTTTTCTGAGCTAGACACTTAAAACTTTGTAGAAAGATTACTTATAAAAATACAAAAAAAAAGACTTTCAGCGTTTTGAAAAAATCTATCCCTAAGGGGGATAAAAAGGGGTGCAAAGTTTTTATCAGGGAAAGTTTATGTTTTTGAGTTAGAGACTTGAAAGTTTGTAGAAAGATTACTTATTAAAATACAAAAAAAAGAACACAAATCGTTTTAGAAAATTCCACCCCTAATAGGGTTAAAAAGGAGAGCAAGCTTTGCATGGGCAACACTTTTTTTTGAGTTAGACTTAAAACTTTGCAAAAAGATTACTTATTAGAATACTAAAAAAGAACTTTCAGCGTTTTAGAAAACTCCATCCCTAAGGGGATCCTTAAGATCCTTAAGAAGGGTAGCCAGTGTTGTGTGGGAAAAACTTTTTTTTTTACTAGACTTAAAACTATTCAAAATGTTACTTATTAAAATTAATAATAAAGTACTTTCAGAGTTTTAGAAAATTCCACCCCTAAGGGGGTTAAGAAAGCTTTGTATGGGCAACACTTTTTTTGAGCTAGAGACTTAAAAGTTTACGAAAAAAGTTCTTTCAGCGATTAGAAAAATTCAACCTCTAAGGGGGTTTAAAAGGGGGTTCAAATTTTAAATGGCGAGCAATAAAATTTTAAAGTGTGAGTAAGAGATTTTTAACTTCGGTCTTATTCTGTACGTTAAAAGACTACAAAACTGATTTCAGAGTTTTTCCAAATTCATCCCCTAAGAGTGTTAAAATTGGTTCAAAGTTTGAGTATTTCAAGGCATTTATAAAGTATGAGATTTTTAACTTTGGTTTTAGACTGTTTGTTCACAAACTAGAAAACTTTTTTTTTAATTATCCCCTAAAAGAGGGTTCAAATTTTGTATTGAGAGAAATCATTTTCTAAGACGATAAAAAGTTCTACGCGGACGAAGTCGCGGGCAACAGCTAGTCAATAATAAAATGTTACATTACCAGATGTCACCTGACTGCGGTTGTCTTGAGCGTTGGCGGCGAAGAGCAGAATAGCGAGGGCGAGCAGCGAGCGGGTGAGCGACGACATGGCGGCGGCGGTATTGATAGATGGCATATTGTCATCGCCGACGCCGTTATATAGCGCGACACAAGCAGTCAATACTAGTCATAACTAATTTGTTGAATGCAATTGGTCGCAAAATAATTCGTTCCTAATAATTAAGTACCTATTTATAATAGTAACATTAACACGTGCCAATTACACGCATGCGCAGCAGTGAGTAGAAGGCGTAACTAATAATTTGTTACAAGACGATTGGGTTTAGATAACTGAGGCAATTAACATAATCGAACGAAGGAGTTAAGTGAACGAAGTTCTATGCTTCAGATTGCGCTGAAAATCTTTCGTATGTTCGGATGTCCCGCTGTTCTCCTCTTCCGATCGCATCTCGTAACCGATTTTCTTGAAATTTTGTGGGCAGGTTCAATATTTGGACAGCAGGATGACTGGACATCCGGAACGAAATAATTTTGGCCCATTAAGTTGGCTAAATTTAGTGACATTAAGTCGTCTAGCTACAAGCTGGTTCACACGGGTTGCTATAAAAAAGCACTTTTATTCCATAACCACTTAACAAGTAAATATGTTGTTAATTTTTAGGGTTCCGTACTCAAAGAGCAAAACGGGACCCTATTACTAACACTCCGCTGTCCGTCCGTCCGTCCGTCTGTCTGTCACCAGGCTGTACGCACTGATACCGTGATAGTTCCAGCTGAAATTTTCACATATTATATGATGTATTTATGTTGCCGCTATAACAACAAATACTAAAAACACAGAATAAAATAGTTTTTATAGATAATGGTACTTACGGAAGGAACCCTTCGTGCGCGAGTCCGACTAGCACTTGGCCGGTTTTTTTATTTTAAATAAATTATACTTAAATATAACACAAGCCTTACTGAGCTTACCGTGGGCCTAGGTTGATTTGTGTAAGATTGTCCCATAATATATTTTTTTTTTTTTTTTATTTATATTAAAGTGTTAGGATTAGGAACCATTTCTGGGTATGGCGTCCTCCAACTTCTGCCACCTTTCCCGATCTTGTGCCGCTGTGAGCTAGTCATTTGAGATTGAGACTTCCTCAATGTCATCCCAACGGGCGCGTGACCCCAGTGGCAGGGTGACCCCTGGGGGCCGATTTTTGACTTTCGAGCGCACTAATCTATACATACATACATATAAGAAAGCTGAAGAGGGTCAAAAGTCTGTAGATGGAATGGATTCGAAAAAAAAATGGCTAGGGATACTTAGAATCGACAACAGAACACGTTCCAACAGTTTTTTGAATTTTTGTCTGTTTATCTGTTTGTCTGTTTATGTGACCGCGCATCACGTGAAAACGGCTGAACCGATTTAGATGACATTTAGTATAGATATAGTTTGAGTTCTAGGAAAGGACATAGGATAGTTTTTATCGGATTTACTCCGCGCACCACACACCGGCGAGGGAAAATCCCCCGCGATACCGTGATACCGCGGCGGCATCCCCCAGTATGCGCTGAAGTGCACCGGGCCATGAATCAAGGACCATGGCATACCGTGGGATGTCGTAGGATACCGCGGCAGTGCGGTGTCAAAATTCGTGTTCACTTCACCCCCGTCGTCCGCCGAGTTGCGCAAAGCCCTCCCCTCCCGCAAACCCCGCTACCCCAGCGCACTCGGGAGGCCTCGGCGCATACCGCCGCGGCATCCTCTAACATGCTCCTCGATGCCGCACAGTAGAAATCCCCCGTGATGCTCTGAGGTCGGTCTCAGAGCATTCGAATTTATACCTTAATGTAATTAAAATAGAAAAGAATATACAATGATAAATTTAAAGTGATGCCGTAGAGACGGTCGTATCTATATCCGGGAAGTCAATCTTGTGTTTCATCATCAGGTCCATTATGCCACGGAGGGCTATCATGCTGATTGCTGAGCCTGTTTCGAGACAAAAGTAGAATACATCATCCTCATCATCCTGTAAGCGTTTTTTTTGTAGTTAGACTGGCCACCTAGAACATTTCTCTTTTCGGTCTTGGTTTTGAATTATAACACTGTAATTAATGCCCAATTTGAATGGAATATTGTCAAAATGTTCCATGTTCCAATCCAAGTATTGTTAGAGAGCCTAATTTGGTAGTGGTTTGCGCAGGCCTTTAAGCGCGATTTCAATAAAATATCTCTGCAATAAAATCCCGTGTTCAACGTTTTAATATCTTCTTAGATAATTATAATAACGCTATATTCCCTTCACCTTCGCTATATTTGCTATAATCTAGTTGTCCATGAAATCAGTTAGAAAAGACATCCTAATAGACAAGAGTGCTTATTTATAGAGGCATCCTCAAAATTAATTTAAACCAACCGGATTTTCTCGAGATAGTGATACTATTATTAACCTGGCAAGATATTGTTCACTTATTTGTCCTAAGCAAATTTATCTCATCAATTATCGATTTGGAACTTGTTTATATTATTAGACCTGACCTATACCAGCTAAATTATAAAGATAAGCATAATTTAAACAGTTCCAATAAGTTATCAAACATTGCGTGCGTTTGTTTTACTTCGAGGTCAAATTTCAAATCAACAAGGATGTTTGTTAACGTCTTACTAAAGACAGTGGTTATTATTATCGTAGTTTTATGCTGGAAATGTAGGGTTCAATGACCTATGCTAATGTTTCGAGATTAGTAAGTTAAGGACAATGTAATACCCGCTTTAGACAACACTGTCACGATTGATATTCGTATTCAACGTACGGGCAATCCGAAGGAACAGACGTCCGCTTCAAACGGTACACATACCTAATGAGTAATGGGGCGATTCCACGCAGAAAAATTCTCCAGGAACAAATTTTGTGTCCGATGTCAATTTCGTGCTACGACTTCAGGGTGACGCTTAAATGATAGTTTTAATTTCATACTATAATTTTATTAAGGAGGCACTTCAAAATAATCATGCCGACGACCTTGTAGTCATAATCAAAGGTCCCTGCCTCCACACAATTTCGAACCTAATGCAAGGAGCGCTCAACACCATAAACAAATGGTGCAAAGAAAATGAACTGTCCATCAATGCGAGCAAAACAGTACTAGTGCCTTTTACTAGAAAAAGGAAACTAGATAAGCTTGCCAAATTAAAACTGAATGGACAGGAAATACCCTACTCAAATGAGGTCAAGTACCTAGGAGTTACTTTTGACCAAAGGTTAACTTGGAACGCTCATTTGACTAACACAATACAAAAGGCAAAAATGGCCATGTGGACTTGCTGTCGAATGGCAGGAGCAAGACCTATATAAGACCCAAAATTGCTATGTGGCTTTACAAAGCGGTAGTGAGGCCGATAATCACATACGCCTCTGCAGTCTGGTGTAACAAAGTCCACCAAAAGACAGCCATCACAAAGTAAAGCAGTCTTCAGCGTACAGCTTGCTTAACAGCAACAGGAGCTTTATGCTCAACACCGGGGGCAGCCTTGGATGCACTGCTCGATCTAACGCCACTCCTCCTGCAAGTGCAAAAGGGAGCGAAGCAGTGCATCTACAGGATATGCACACTAACAAGGCCAAAATGGCGCTCTCAAGCGCTGAGCAAACTTGAGGCCCTTGTGTTTGATAACAAAAACCTAAGCATGCCCACTGACGTCACATACGTGGAATGCAAAATCACTAGACTGTATACAGTGGAAATACCTCCGAGAGACAAATGGACAAATGACCAAATGGACTTCAAGGAGGGAAGCCACATTTGGTATACAGATGGATCAAAAAAAGGTGATGATGTTGGATGTGGTATCTACGGTGAGAGGCCAAAGTTCAAAGCTAGCGTCAGCATGGGGAAGGAGGCCTCAATCTTTCAGGCTGAACTCTTCGCATTAAATAAATGCGTGGAGATCAATCTTGAAAGAAACCTAAGGAACCAACATATCTACATCAACTCGGACAGCCAAGCTGCTCTGCTGGCACTAGAATCACTAGAGTCCTACTCTAAACTAGTCCAGAATTGTAAAAATAATCTAAACACCCTGGCGAACTCCAACAAAGTCATACTTAGATGGGTACCAGGACACTCCGATATTGTAGGAAACGAAAAAGCAGATGAACTTGCAAGGCAGGGCGCAGACACGGCCCTGGTCGGCCCGGAACCGTTCTGTGGCATCACAAAACGGAAAGCATATTCTCTGCTAAACAACGCGGAAAAATCAGAGGCAATCAAGCTGTGGAAGGTCACCAAAGGACAAAAACAAGCTAAAGCCCTGATCGAAGGGTTCAATAGTAAGCTGTCTAAAGAGTTATTACAATTCAAAAGGCACAGAACCTGCGCAGTGACAAGAATCCTGACAGGACATTGCAAATTGAACAAACACCTGTTTCAAATGGGTATGAAGCAGGACACAACCTGCAGGTTCTGCCAGGAGACAGAGGAGACTGCAATGCACATTCTCTGCTCCTGCGGACTACTCATGCATAAAAGAAGTACCTACCTAGGGCGGCACATAGTGCACCCACAAGAAGTACAACATATCACCGCCCAAAGAATCTGGAATTTCCTGGAGGCAACGGGACTTAAACGTGAACTCTAAAGCAACAGATCACTTGCTGGTAAAATTTGGGTGGAACCCATTTACGGTATAGCGAGTTGGAGTCTTGGGGAAGGACATAGGATAGTTTAATCCCGAAAATCATCCCCTAAGGGGGTGTAACTGGGGGTGAAATATTGTTTGTGACCCATTTTGATGAAATTTGGTTGAACGATAGTTTGAGTCCCGGAGTATGACAACGGATAGTTTTAATCCCGAAAATCATCCCCTCAGGGATGAAATAGGGGGTGAAAATTTGGATAAAACCCATTTAGATGAAAGGTAAAGAGATAGAAAGAGTCCTAGGGAAGGACAATGCATAGTTTTAATCCCGAAAAATCATTTCCTGAGGTGGTGAAATGAGGGTTGAAAATTTCGATAGAACCCATTTAGATGAAATTTGGTATAGAGAGAGGTCTCAGTCCAAGGAAAGAACATAGAATAATTTTTATTCCGGAACACATGAAAGGAGGAAATAAGGGGAACATATAAGGGGGTGAGAAATGGTGGATGAAAATTTGGATTGAACCCATTTACGGTATAGCGATAGTTAAGGAAGGACATAGGATAGTTTTATCCCGAATTGGGGGTGGAAATTTGTTTGTGACACATTTTGATAAAATTTGGTTGAAAGATAGTTTGAGTCCTGGAAAAGGACATATGATAGTTTCTATTCCGGAAATCATCCCCTAAGGGGGTGAAATGGGGGTGAAAATTTGGATGTAGCCCATTTAGATGAAATTTGGTATAGAGATAGTTTGAGTCCTGGAGCATTCTCCAAGGAGGTGAAATAGAGGGTGAAAAATTGGATGGAACCCTTTTACGGTATAGCGGTAGTTGGGAGTCCTGGGAAATAGGAACATTACATAGGTAAATATATGTATGTGACGTTCCAAGGGTAAAGGTACCTTATACGTAGGCGGTAGTTACGAAGATGTTTTCTAAAACGGGGTAAAAAAGACGTTTTATTATGGGTATTTTGAAAACTATTAGATGTAACATTTTGTTGACGTATCTTTATTTTTAGTAAAAAATATTTAAGTTACAAGTCAGTTAATTTAGTCCTACGGTTTAGTAGAAATGGTCCTTACGGCCGTGTGATATGAAAATATGCAAAATAATACTGAAAAAAGCCTACATGCATATATTATGGTGAGGCGGGTCATAGAAACCAAGTTATCGGCGGAGTCTATTTGTAAAAAAAAGCGTTCGGAGTAAGTAAAGTAACTCTGTCTGTCTGTTACCTTTTCATGCTTAAACCGCTGAACCGATTGAGATGAAATTTGGTGTAGAGATACTTTGAATTCCGGGGCGTTCCCAAAGAATCCTTACTAAAGATTGTTTTTATCTGGAAATTCATCACCTAAGGGGGTGTAAAGGGGGGAGAAAGTTACGATATAAACGAGTTCCACGCGGACGAAGTCGCGGGCAAAAGCTAGTTATTAAAATATCTCTTGAAGTCTTCTGCACAAAACCGACCTTTAACAAAATAAGTGCAGGGTACGGGATTGAATAGGAACAGATTTTTCTCGTGACATGAAAAACTAAATATTTTCAGACAAGCCAATTGTATTTAATTGTTTATTCACAAACTTACTCAATAAGGCAATTCTAGCGAACATAAACTAGACGGAATTGCGATGTATCATCCTACCTTCATGACAAATATGAGGCAAAATTTTATTAGCAGCCGTACTTTTTCGTCAGTCATCATTTAAGTATACCCCGACACTCCCGTACCGCGCAGGCGAGGACTCATTAAAGCTGTCAGTCTATAATTTAGAAGTGCCTTTGGGTTCCAATTCCGTCATCAGATCAGCTCGGTGATGGTACCATAATATTGTACTGCCATTCTACGAACATATAACATCGTTAACATACTGAATTTCAGCTCAATAAGACATCGGGAAATATATATAACATATTTTTGTAATAAAAAATGATATAAGTATGTACTAAGATAATTCAAAACATGGTGTATGATATCCAATAAAAACAGTAATAATTATAAATCAAAGAATAGTACCTATATTCAAAGTGTAGTACTAAGGTTTCTCTAATAAATCATCATTGCTAGCCACAAATATCATTGTTGGCTTCCGAGTTATCATTGGCATCCCACAGATATCATTGTCGTCCCTCTCAATTTCGCCAACAATGATATAACCGACAATAACCATTTTAAAAAACCGTGTCAAGTAGGTTTCTGTCTGAAGGAGCAAACAAAATATCTGTTTCGCCAAAACAAAGGCTATGTTCACAACAATGCCAATACAAACTTAATGGTATATCACACATAATAATCGAGATATAGCTGCGGATTACAATGACGATTGATTTGACAAAGTTGGAAGAAGTTTTTTGGCCACTTACCTAGCCGTAACGCAGCACGTGTGCACGTGCGCACGCAGAGCGGCGGGGGTGGTCGCAAGAGCCCATATTTTGTATCATTAATTGCGTACCGTTTTTCCAGAAATTGACAAACTGTGGTCGCGGCCGCTAATGACGATATTTTTTGACACGGTTTTCGATTTGACTTTTCACCAACTTATATCTATTTGCTTGAAATATTGTGTATACAAAAGTAAAGAAAATTTTGTCCTTAATATGTTTGTGTAGGTTTTATTTCATAATTCTTTTTAGTTTAAGTTTTATTCAAATAGTAAGTCACCAGTTTGGCCCCTAGTAAAAAACGGCAAATTTAACTCATTTTCCCAGAATAACGTTTTATGTACTAGGTTAAGATAAAGACGGTTTCGACAGCTTTTTTATTGTTTAATTGAACACCTAAAAAGTGTTTTTTGGTGGCAGGAGAAATCGCTTTTTAACTGTACATTATAACAAAAAGCGAATCTATTCGTCAGAGTGCGGCTGACTGTATACGGGGCAAAAGCTATAAGGAGTGAGACAGGAAACATTATATTCTCTATCTCGCTCTATATTATATCGTATGCCTTATGCAGTACGCCGCGCTCAGACGTCTGGACGCTGTCTTCCGTGCTCGGACATCTGCACAGCTGGCACAAGATCGAGATCTATCCGTCTGTTTCTAAATATAACACATAGAAAGAGACGGATAGACTGCCTTGGCCCGAAACAGCCCGCACGCGGTCTTGTGCTAGCCTTTCAGGACGTGCATATAAGCTAGCTCCACACAATAGGCGGTGGAATGAGATGAAAGTAGGTACGATGACTTTCTCCCTTTAACGCCTAGTTGCGTCCTGTCCTGTATGATGAGCCATCGTATTTCGCGGTAATAACCGCCCTACATTTTTGGTACATAAGCTTTAACTGTCGACTGTACTTTTCTGCATACCATCATCAACTACTCATTGAGACGATTCTAACGAGCCCAAACTCGATGGGGTTGTGTCGTTTTATTGCGGAGTTCCTATGGCTACCTTCCAGATCCAGCATCAGATCAGCTCCATGTCATCATAATATTGCATTGTCATGCGATATACATATGTATGCAAAATTCTAGCTCAATCGAAAACCGGGAAGTGGGTCAAATTTAACTTGCAAGATTTGATTACAGACAGACAACGGGACAGGTGAAAGTAAATAAAAGCTGGTAATAAAAGCTTGTAATTGTAAAAATACACGATATCTTCGTATCCTGTCCTGTCCCGTAAAATATAAGCCAGAATAAAAACGACCTATACAGAAACATTGCGTTATCCTAGTGCCCATCATTGGAGTATCCATCATTGGGGTCTTTCCATTACTGGGTCTCGAGAAGTATCCATTACTGGAGATTGGGTGACCATAACTGGAGCTTTGACATATTTTTGCTTATTCCAATTTTTCTCTTAATCTATGTCGCTTCAATTAGCAAAAAGCAAATATTTCATTTGTTACGGATATATTTTATAGTTTTTACTTATAATTATTGTTTCAAGTACAAATATTATTATTTTATTGTTGATGAATGATGAAAATACACGACCTCCTTAAATAATCCATTACTGGCGCCATCGCGTTATGTTTGAATTATGTATTGCCGCGTCCCGCTCATAGCACATTGCATTGCGCGTAAGGAGGCGCTAGAATGTCATTTTAAATACATTTAATTATTATAAATTTGCGGTCACGAATAAATGTTTTGAATTTGAAATTTAATTAACATTCAATTGAATTCAACTTTAGCGATACGAGATTAAACTGAGTAGTCAAACATGATTACTCAGGCCACCAATTCCATTTTCAAATTATTTAAAGAAAAACTGTAGTTCACGTTAACTCGGTGAACTCGTTTATTTTACCTAGGGTACTATTATGTAAGTATACTGAGTATTCTACGAAGTGCAAAGTAAATAGTACGTAGTGCGCGTACTGAAATGCCAAGCTTATTTCAAACGGTATATGTTCCCGTTTTTATACATCCTATTTATCTACCGGGAAATCCGGATTTAATTAAGACTACTGCAGCCACTAAAACTGTGTCCTTTCATGAGACATGTCGAAAACACGACTAATAAATCCACGGTTAAACTTACGATTAAATTTCACTATAGGCGACATGTTTCGAACTTCTGGAGTTCTTCTTCAGGATGATTACATATTTCCGAATATCAAACTTTCTGATTTTAAGTAAATTAATTACCAATCTTTATTCGTAAAAACCGTGAGAATATCACTTGTGGTTTACAAGCAATAGTTATGTTGACAATTTCAAGTTTTTTTTTAACTTACCGTCCAAACATACGACATACATTTTCTTCAGATTAATAACCCAGCTAATTTAAAAGTCTTATCGTTTTAAAAACAACCATCTGGCGTAGTTACTCCCTTTATTGAAATTAAATTGATATTTATGCTGGCGTACACTTCGACGCGCGCCAAGGCTAACATATCAAGGGTGCGTAGGTACAACGATTCCAAGTTGATTTCAAGCTGTTACCTTTTATGGTACTAATACGGTATAATTAGACTAAGGACTAACTTAAAATATGGAAATGTTCTTTACATTTAATAGTTAAGCTCTTAAAAATTCTTATCAATGTCCATCGAATTTTACCTAAACTCACTACCGAATAGGTTAACACGTTGTCAAAGTTTTGCATAGTTTTAGTATATTTCTTCTTCCTACTATTATTAGGAAGCTCCTAAAGCTTCCTAATAAGCTGCTGCTGCAGCGGCCGTCCGCTCGCACGCGCTACGCGACCCACGTGCCTACCGCACGTGCTTTGATATGGCTGCATCTAATGCTCACTAAGCACGAAGACGCTGACATGTTCGCTGATCGTTTGACATACTTGTGCCACATTGCTAGGATATTTTTAAATTGGCACTTAATTAATGGAATGACATTATAATTATGATTCTTGACATTTTTACTTGTGCATGTTTATCTTTTTTGTTTATTTTAGCGTGTAAGCGATTTGGTGTAAACTGTACGCTTGCATTGTATTATTGTGTGAATAAATGAATTAGTTCAGTGATGGTTCGTTAGTTTGAACGTACGTCACTCAATCATGCAAAAATGGCTGAACAGATTTAGATGAACATTGGCTGGATTTAACATAAGACACTTTTACGGGGTGGAAGTTACACATATTCTTTTATTGTAGGAGTTCGCGCAAACAAAGTCGCGGGCAAACTTTGTACGTACCTACTAGCTTTATAATAATTGTTTATCATTTTAGACACTTACTCTAAACCGGTGCTTAATTTTTATGTAATTTTTATTACTTTTATAGCCGGAAACTAACGAAACGGCTTCGTGCCGCTCAGTTTCGGGTAAAAAACGACACTCACCATTTTTTCATCAAGTTAAGTCATTTTAGAATGGCATAGTAGGTACTGCTGTGTTTTCGAGTGTACATAATATATTGCCCCTGGTCGTATATTGCTCGGCAGACTGGTTTTCTGTAAGCTGAAAAAAATATAATGATTTCAACGTCCGGCCGGCTTATGTTTATTTGTGGTCTGCTGGTTTGGTTTTCAATTGAAATGAAGTCTGCAACCGTTGATTTTGTATCAAGCGAAACGAAGTTCGAAATCACGAATTTAATCCTGAATATTTCATTCCTTTGAGAATATCAGTACAATCAGACGTAATTGATCCAAAGGAACTCCGCTTGTAATAAATTCAAGTTGGACTCTATAAAATTTATTGCACCTTTGTCGGGGAGCTTTGAGATAAAATTTTACAACTGTTCGACGATTATGTCACTTCGAGGACTTCAATCTATTGCGTAATACTTTTACTTGGGTATAATTTATTGGGTCAGTAAAATTTATTAAACTTAAACATGAACCTTATCTTATAACATTTATTAGACTTAATCATGGTGTCATTAGACAAAATAAGTGTGAAAGAGCAAAAAATAAATATGACGACCGCTTTAGCCTAGTTGGTAGTGACCCTGCCTACGAAGCAAGAGGCCCTGGGTTCGAATCCCGGTAAGGGCATTTATTTGTGTGATGAGCACGAATATTTGTTCCTGAGTTATGGATGTTTTCTATGTATTTAACTATGTATTTCTCTATATAAGTATCTATATCGTCGTCTAGTACCCATAGTACAAGCTTTGCTTAGTTTGGGACTAGGTTGATATGTGTAAGATTGTCCGCAAATATTTATTCATTTATTTATGAACTCATAACATTTAAATCCATTTTACTATGCACAATTGTACACGTTTGGTTTTATTTTAAATCCATTAAATAGCACATGCAAGCAATACTAAAAGTCAAGTCGAAAAACTGCCTGAGATATATCCTCTTGTACTATATGGTCTACATTAATATCTCCTGGAGAGTTACTCATACTATATCAGGCTGTTCTCATTGTACAGGCTTCTAACGGATATTATTCACTAGCAACAGGTCGAAACTAGTCGTGCCACTATTGAAATCGTTTTCGGACGGGACTATTGTAGCCAATAAGACATAATTATCGATCTAAACGTCAGGCAGTGATCGTTAACGGAACTATCCGAGAAGGATACCGCAAGTACTGACTTGGCTTATACTAGGTAACCGCCATGTGAGAGTAGATGGTCCCGATGGTTGTTTTAACTCGAACGTTTTAACGAACAGTTTATTAGATAAGAGTCAAGTCTAGAATCTAGTTGGATCAGGAGTCAAGTCTCCTTTGATAAATAAGGAGGGAGTGGCATATTTAGCCAACAGTTTTCTATTTATGATAACCACCGGTAGCTTTGATCCCATCCCTTTATTTGCTGGCGTCACTAGTTTTTTTTATAAAGTGTTTTAATTTGTAGAATACGAGGAAGGCTCAAAGTAGCACTTATTATCCATAAGTCGAGAGATAATCGCTTGCGTGGTATGGGTATGTATAATACGGAGGGATTAAAGTAAAGTGACCATAAGAGTATTGGATATGAATATGGAGGGATGTAAGAAACAACGGACGAAGACCAAGAGACGATTTATATCGAAAGAAAATCAGAAAGAAGGAAATACTACTAAAAACGTTACATGTAAAGTGATTGCCAAGGCCCCCTAGTTCATATAGCTTTCAGCGTTAAAAAGAGATCGAAGAGAAGACGAAGCGCTTCGAGAAAAGGTAGGTGTAGGTAGTGCCTGTCCTTGCACTTAGCTTGGCTCTAGTCTTCCCGTGCCCCCAGATTTGCGGTACACGCTTCGTTGTTTTCATAATTTACCACCAATTTTTTAGTCATGGCACGATTTTACGATGTTTTGAAAATATGCAGATAATTAAACAGTACTTCTAAAACTACTTGGCTGTTAAAGTATCGTTTCAGTAGGATCCGTGTGGTCCCAACTCGTGAAATGAAAAAGTTCTAAGGTTAAATACCAGTTTTTATCCATAATAATACTATAACGGAGAAAAGTCTGTGAAATTTTTAGGGTTGTAACTGTTGTAAGTAACAAACTGAAAACCTTAAAGCATACAATCCTAACCTATCAACTATTATTTAAAAAATCACCAGTAGGTATATAGAATTTCCCTTCAGGTTGGACATTATTATGTTGTACGAGTATTTGATCCCACAGCTCCGCCTGTATGTATGTAAATACTTTATTGTACACAAAACATGAAGAGAGGGTTTTCTGTAATATGGAGGCGGAAACGTGCAGGCAAGGTAGAACGCAATCAAAATTCTACTTGCATTTCTGAAAAAGAAGATCACTGTTTTTTTGCCGAAAAAAAGCTTATTACAATGACAGTAGTACTTAACCTACCAACGCGGTAGCGTACTTGAAAACTGTAAATCTTTGAAGTAGAGTAATAAAAATAAGCGATATGATAATTAACCAACTAAAAATCGTCGAGACCCTGCCTCGGTCCGTGGGGTCCCAGTGCGCTTAAGTTATTTGCGGAAATCGCGAAACGTCTGGTTGATGTAACTCGTGGCCGAAGAGTTGGCGGCTTTCTTGCGCAACGCATCAGCATTGCAATTCAACGAGGAAATGCCGCCAGCATCCTCAGTACAAGGCCTCGAGGTCCTTTTTAGGGTTCCGTACTCAAAGAGTAAAACGGGACCCTATTACTATGACTCCGCTGTCCGTCTGTCTGTCTGTGTGTCTGTCTGTCCGTCTGTCACCAGGCTGTATCTCATGAACCGTAGTTAGACAGTTGAAATTTACACAGATTATGTCTGTTGCCGCTATACTCGTAACAACAAATACTAAAAAACAGAATATTTTTTTCTTTTTTTTTTCTTTTACAATTTTACACAAATCGACCCGAGACTTCCGGCTTCGTAGGCAGGGTCACTACCAACTAGGCTACAGGGGGCTCCCATACAACAAACGTCATTTTTTTGCTTTTTTTATAGATAATGGTACGGAACCCTTCGTGCGTGAGTCCGACTCGCCCTTGGCCGTTTTTTTTTAGATTTGACGTAGTTTTAATTTAATTTAGCTAATGTCAATTATCATCTTAGATAAAGTAAAATTATTTATTTCACTAAAAATAAGTTAACCTGAATATGAATACAAATACTTACAAACATAATGCGTTGTTCTACAAGAAAACCTGTCCGAAGCCGTGTTACAGAATACAAGGCAGGGAGGGGGATTTTAAAAGAATAGAAATACGACTATTAATTAAGTCGTTGGGTATGCTTTCTTGTAGGAACTGTGTCATATTATTGCCTAGGCGTGATACAATGACAATTAAATTATGAATGATTGATTAAGCTATTTTAGGCTGAGGTTTGGTCCATGCAGTTCATTTATAAAATTATATATACTAATCATCAGTGTGATGAATAAATCTTTTACCAGCTTTGACACTTATCGATGTCAGGATTAAATTCAAATTCAAATATTTATTCGTGACACACAATTTACACATACAAAAGAAATAATATAATACATATTTTGTCACGATTAGTTATTATAATTCGCTGAAATGCAATTTACTACATATGACAGGCTGACTCGGTGTATGAGTGATCGCATAAGTATTCGTGTGAAGCCATATTGGTAACGAAACACACATTATAAGGGTATTTCATTAGTAAAACCCTCTATCTAATTACAGTACAGGGAATTTAAGGCAATTCCTTATGCTTACACAATGTTGGTGCTACCGCAACACGTTTCGATTTTAATCCCAAAATCCCAGACAAAGCCCAAATTACGATTATAACTTTTATCCCAAATTTGAAATGTAACCGGCGGTATTACAGTCGTAGACGTTAATGCTGTGTTAGCAACTAACCAGTGTGACAGTAGAAGATAACCAGTAAGTCATGCGAACAAAATGACTTAAAGTTTCGTTTTACGATTGACCTTCTTTTTTTTTTTTACGAGCTTTTTCGCTATTGCGAATATATCGCTCGATAAGTGCCTCTTATCTTAATTAACAAAGTTGTACACTTATACTAATTATTTTACAATGTAAACAAATTTATCTGTCCTTCAGACCATATTTTACAAGCTCTAATATCTTTCCGACCATCTCAGACATTGGCTTGGATAAATAGCTATTGCATAATCCGATGGAACTGCCCTTGAATATCTGTCGCCTAATTGCATCATTTCGGACACATTCCATTAATACATGGTAAACATCTTCTACGCGATTACACGCACTGCATAACGGCGAATTTACTTTGCGCATGAGATATGCAAACTTATTCAATGGAATGTGTCCGGAACGCAATCGCAAAAAAAGGACAAGATCTTGCCTACTCAGCGGGCTGTTATCAATCCAAGGAATATTCAGAGGCTGCGGCTGTATTGTCCTATACCAAATACCCTTGTCTCGGGACCTTTCATCAAAGTATTCCTTCCATAAATTACGACACCTAACCTTGACTAGATATAAACAATCACTATGTGAGGGTAGGAAGGGAAATTCAATGTCTTCGCTGCATGCCTGCTTAGCTAATAAATCAGCTGTCTCGTTACCTATAATACCCACATGTGATGGGATCCACTGCAATAACGATTGACCTTAATAAGACAATAATTCATCATATCAGCCGAAGACGTCCACTGCTGGGCATAGGCCGCCCCCAAAGACAAGACAATAATTACTTGTTTATAAATGTCGAACCTTTTAGTATTATAGATACACTGTAACAGGGCCAAATTATGAAACGGTGAATTATTAAGCCAATCAGTAATCATATCCAAGTGTTTTTGATTTATTTTTCGAAGTGAAAGCTTGCGTACGTTCGGGAATGATACCGATTTTATTTTACATTTGAAATAGCAAATAAACTCGTAAAATAAATAATAAAAATCTTTAAAAATATGGGGAAAAACTTATAATTACTGAGATAGAAGTGTCCAATGTCCTACGAAGATAATTAATGACTGGTATGCTACGATATCGTGATAAAAGTTTCTCTACTCTCACAACTTTATATATTATATTTTTTACGAATTCAATAATTTAGAAACACAGGGACTGAAGGATAACTGCGGATATTCTTTAGAGTCATCTTTTAAATTATTTGACCCTTAGTTGTGTTGCATTAAATTATATTCTATTCTAAAAAGATCGATTACATTTGTCATAATTTGAGAAGCAGTGATCTAACCCTGAATTTTAATCAAATATTTAAGGGGACTCCGCGCTCCCAGAGAGAACCGTGAAAAACGTTAAGTGAATTTATTAGTTCATTTTACGTGTAGAATAATTTGTTTGAAATATATCGTTTATGTTAGATCCCACTAATCATAACATCGTATTTCGTTTAAAATAAAGTTGACGTTTTGTTAAGATGTCTTATCTTATACTCGTAACTAATATTTTTCCTCTTCTTATGTTTTCTCCTACACGTTTGGGGTTCTCACTTGTTTTCGAGTTGCTGCCTAGTTCTGAAACAAAGTTGATGAAATAAAACACTGTGTTTTATGTACTTATTAAAATCATGTAGGTATTGAATATAGTGGCATAACGTAAAATTGCTAATTTTAGCAATCATGTATTTTCACATGATGCCATTTGATACTCGTACTTCAACGCAATCAAAGATATCGATTTTATTTTATCATTTACTATATTCGACGCAATTTTTCTAGATTTATATTTTTTTTTCATATTCAACTTTACCTAACTTGTCTACTTTTTTAGTTACTTGTAGATACCTAACTACATGTTCTTAATTCATTAAACACCACTACGAGCGTACGGGCGTACGCGCATACGAGCGTAGCTTTGCATGGGTTAAGTATCTGTTTTCCTGGCTCATTCGTGCAACGATAGTTCTTCTAGTAGATAGATGTGTCAAACTCAACGGGAAAACGTTCTGAATCCAATGAATAAAATCTTTGGCATATTGTTATCACGGCTTCATTGCTGTTTTACGGTACTGCTGTGGTAATAAGTCTAAAGATGTGGCCCTTACTGCTTGTTGAAACGGTTTATGGGCAATAAATCTGGACGGAACGCTGGTTATATTCGTTGCTTGGTCAGAAGCTGAGATTTTTATTTATCGCAATCTTTGAAAGGGAGACCTTTTGTAGGAGCTTCGATGTTAATGGACTCGGCCCACGGAATCCCAGATGAAACGGAACGTTTTAAGAACGTTTCGGTTTTAGTACCTACTCATAAAAATGTATCCAACCAAATATCTGGGGTTTGAAACTGGTCCCAAATAATTGCATTTACTTGTCAACTTTGGCTTCATTTCAATTTGATCTTTTAAATGTATTCACTGAAACAGGTGGTAATAATAAAAATAATTTAGGAAAAAGCCATCCCTCCAACGTAATCATCTCAGTTTACGGTATCACAGTTTTTAATTTTAATGTTAGTTACAGTTTGTTTTTGGTGGTGCGGTATTAGTAAGCATTTTTAACAATCAGTCAATTCAGTACAGACTATTTACTGCGTGTCTACATTTAAATGAGAGCTTCCTGATTGACGCGGCATTCGCGGAAGCGGGTGGTACGAACGCAGTACCGCATGCATGCCGTAGGTATGAAAAACTACTGCGCAAAATGTAAAACAGATAAGTAAAAATCCTAGATAAAGTAGAAAATACCGCATACCGATTCTGCTTCACCAAATGCGCAGTGGCGTAAAATTAAAGTACCTCAGAGTATTGTTTGGCTCATATACAGTATATGCTTAGCTCATAAAACTGCGATTTAGGGGAATATTTCGGTTATTATAGCGCCAAGTCTTAATGCCAAGACTTAACTAACCAATAAAAGTACATTTTGCGGATGTATACCAAATTAAACTAGGAAAAATGAATCGGCTATATTTTAAAGTATGACAGTAATAAATTTGTCCTACAATGGAAACTGCGACTTCCGATGCGAGGCAGCAGTTAGTGAAGTTGCAATGTTCGCCAATTGGATATGTATGACCTCGTTTCCTATGACAATTTGCGCAATTGGTATGTTGTAGAACTATTTCTGAACTAAAGCTTTAGTATTTAGAATTATACCGTGGAATGGTGCGAGGGACTTTCCCGCAAACATCTGAGTCTCTTAGGTCACGAATAACATGACTGTATATCTTAATCTGCAAAATATGAGAAGTAATATAGTTTTCGTAGAAATCCATTTTAACAAAAAAAATAGAGAAAAATTAATCTAAAGTGAACCCTATTATTTCACTCGTAACCATTTTACTGCTCCATTTTTTATCAGACAAAAATGAAATTTTATAATCTTCTTCATAAAGTAATGAACTTACCTTCTTAAATTTCTTAAAAAATTACCTTGATTTCTGAAATATTTCGAAAAAACATGATATCCGCGCTTCCAACACGCATTTCCATCTCGCTGACGCTTATGCTTAGTGAGACGGAGAGAAGACCATGAACGTGCGGCGCCTTAATACAACATCGTTCAAATTGTCTTAGGCAGAGACAAATTTATTTTTTAGCAAAGGAGTGGCTGTGAAGTTTTGTTATTCTTTCTAACAATAGATACGATCTAGAGAAATTAAAGAGCAGTTGCTGCTGACGGCTCAATTAAGAGGCCATCCATCATTCCTCAGCAGAAGTGAGGAGATAAGCCTAGCGGAAATGTAAAAACAGATTTTACTAAAAAATACCGCGACGCCGCTGCGGGCGTTTTTGCTGGAAGTAAAAGTGTTAAGATAGTTCACTGAAACTTTTTAGGTAACGCTTTTTGTGTTTTTTTTGGTATTATTTAAATAGAACTATTGTTACATATTTATTCAAAGTACAATAACTAAATTAAATAATATTATTATATCCGTATAAGAGCAATTTTGCTTAATCTGTTTCGTTCCTGAGTAGTTCAATTAGCCTTGTGTTATGGGTAGGTACAAAACGACGATATACATGCTTACACAAAAAAACATTTAAGACTCAAGAACAAATAAACTTTTGTGCTCACAAGTATTTGCCTATACAGGGATTCAAACCAACGACCGATAACATCGGTTAGGCTTTTCCAACTGGCTAGGCTAACGTGTTGTTTAATTACAGAGTAGGTATTATTTTCTTATACTTTTTAATTTTAAGTAAATCTGCACTGGTTATTCATGAAAATTACATTTTAGTATCCAGTTAACGTAGAAAACAAACGCTTTTCCAAGGAATGAAACTATAAAAAGGAATCTCGGATCAAGATTACATTTAACCACAAAAAGCGGCCAAGTGCGAGTCGGACTCGCACATGAAGGGTTCCGTGAAATAAATTGCGGTTTACGATTTATGACGTATTAAAAAAAAACTAATTACTAGATCTCGTTCAAACCAATTTTCGGTGGAAGTTTACATGGTAATATACATCATATATTTTTTTTAGTTTTATCATTCTCTTATTTTAGAAGTTACAGGGGGGGGACACACACATTTTACCACTTTGGAAGTATCTCTCGCGCAAACTATTCAGTTTAGAAAAAAATTATATTAAAAACCTCATGATTTTGAAGACCTATCCATAGATACCCCACGTATGGGATTGATGAAAAAATAATTTTTGAGTTTCACTTCTGAGTATGGGGCCCCTAAAACTTAATGTTTTTTTTAGATTTTTGTGTGAAAATCTTAATGCAGTTTACAGAATACATCTACTTACCAAGTTTTAACAGTATAGCTCTTATAGTTTCGGAAAAAAGTGGCTGCGACATACGGACGGACAGACAGACAGACAGACGGACAGACATGACGAATCTATAAGGGTTCCGTTTTTTGCCATTTGGCTACGGAAACCTAAAAAGGAATCTCGGATCAAGATTACATTTAACCACATAATCTACAAATATATTAATAAATAATATAAATATATTAAATAGTATTAGGTATACTTTATAGAGGTATGAGATTATCTTACTTATTTGTGTTATTTGGTTTTTTATTCATTGTTCCCGT